>CM057459.1:633960000-643960000 GCA_016271365.2 Neoceratodus forsteri
TTTGAAGAGTGCAGACGTGTTCCTGGTCCACCGAGATCGTCGCAAGGGCTCCGGAGGTGGGTGTGGGGTGAGGGGGGGGTATGCAGAGGGGTGGGCACAGGTTGGGGGAAGGGCCACCGCACTCAGCAAGGGACTGTTTTCTTGTTTACAGGTTTTAAAAGAAAAAATGTTAAATGTCGAGTACAGGTTTTCTTTCTTACAGGGACATTTGGTATGCTGGGGTAGGCTCCCAGTGTTCCACCTGAGTGTTTTGGAGGGGGCTGTAGCCGGCAGGGATTGGGCACCCCCATCGGCACATACCGAGTGTTGGGTGGCGAGGGGGAGGACAAGAGCCGAGGGGGATTGAGCACACCCCTCGGCACACAACAGATTGCCTGCCAGCCCTGTCATCCCCTTCCCTAGGTATTATTTGGCTCCACGCAAGTCCCCCATGGTGGACCAGAGTGAGGAGGGACTCCCACCCACCCCCTAGTACAGGCCAGCTTCCTGGAGCCCTGCCTTCTTGGTAGTGTGACTCCTGAGTAGGGTTAAGAAGTCATTTAGCCGGTCGGGGATTTTTCGTCCAGCATTTTCTCTCCAATGCTGCCCTGTTAGCACTGATGCACCAAGGGCAGCCCAAATTGCTGAGGCATGCCTGCTATCATGACAGCTTGCCTCTGCTAGAAGTTAGGCTGGTAGTGGGACACCAGAGCTCTCCTCCTAAAGAAAGGAGAGCTGTCCAAAGGGTTCTCTATTCTGTTCCCCAGTTGACCACCAAATGAGCAGAGAGCACTCCTGAACCTGGGTTGCCAGTGTGGCAGGTAGTAGTGCTACGGCCAGGCCACAGGGCTGGTTTATATATACTCTGATTTATAAAGGTACACTACAGATTTTGAACACACATTTGAGTACATTAATTGAGGCTTGGGTTCAAATTCAAATAAAAAAAAAAATAGGAATATACTGTGAGGCAAGCACAAAGTGTATAGTTGCCATAGAAAAGCAAAAAATTAAAATATGCACAGATGTACAGAAAGAACAATGCTAAAGAATACCTGTGGCACAAAAAACAAAAAGGTTGATAAAGAAAAAAAAACTGCTTAGTATTGTGTGTACTGTAATAGGAACCATCCAGGGTAAATAAATAATATTTGAGTAAAAATAGGTTTTAAAAATGCTTGAAAAACTACGACAAATTGCAGAGATGGATTAAAAAGCCAGAACTTTACTGACAAGAACCCAGAAGTACTACCCTATAACTTGGTTCCCTGTGGTCAGACAGTAGCAAGCTTACTCATCTGGAATTGTATTAAAGTAGTAACTTCAGACTTCCTTTACCTCTGTCATTAGACTCTGTGTGGCAAGTCCCCATAAATTTAAGGGTCGAGGGATTGGATGCATATGTCTATGCATATTGTGTCCCCAATGCATTTTCCAGGTGGTATTCTGTATGGCACCCACATATTCCAGCATTCACTGTTTCTGATTTCCTGTAGTTCAACGAACATACGGCCTAAGGCAGGGAGGGGCACCAGGCCTCATAAACCAAAAGGTTTGTCATGCAGTTCGGTTGAGGTGGCGTTCTGTTCCCAAATCTGGATGTGTGACTTGTCAGTTGATATATAAAATAGTATATGTTAAAACTATTTGAGTGCATTCCTGTGTACCTAAATTTGAATTTTATAGTTCCAGTTTGATATGAATTTCAGTATGTTGGTATTCCATCTGTTTGATTGTATATGTCTTGTAGTAAATTTCTAATTTTCTGATGTTTTCTTTTATTTACAGCATGAAGCTGAAGTCTGTGCGGATAAATATTGGAAAACTACTGGGCGCACTTTTGCCTGATCTAGATTTGCAACAAGTAGACTATGACAGTGACGGCATAGATGAGATTTTAGAACAAGTCTTGGAACAAATCAATAACAAGTGATGATGTTTCTGCATGGCCTGCATATGGCAGTGAACTAGAGGAGCAAAGCCTGTCTGGATTTCTGTTTGTTATGGACCTATTTTCATACGGAATCTCTGGATCATGGTTAGGGAGTTCCCTTAACAGGTTAACAAGAAATGTACCTTTTTCAGAATTTGCGTACTTTCTATGAAATGTATTCAGAAACTTGTTCTTGGGTCTTCTTACTTGATTAATAACTAGTTCAAGAAATATGCTGGTACGTGACTTGCAAACTCCCTTTTGGCAGCTGCGACATTTTTTAATACGTGAAGAGAAAATTGCCACTCCACTTATATTTGGGATTACAGATTTCCGTCACTTCCAGGATTCATCTGTCTTGTTTTACAGCACTGTGTACAATTATTAAGCAGAAGCAAAATTGATCGCTTGGAAGCTCTTTCCAACTGTTGTACTAAACAATTTTATTTTTTTATGGTAAGGACACGGTAAATTGTAAACTGATTGTTCATGTACAGTTTGTAAAGAAACCATTGTTACACTAGTTCTAAAATTCTTCATATGGACCATTTGTATAAAGTAGGCATAGGTTATGATATTTTTGCTGATTTCTACATTAAGCATCTGTGTACAACAAAAATTGAATCCTTGGACTGGGTAAACCAAACTGTCATGAAGGACTTTTTAAATCATGCAGTACCGCCGTTGACCTGTTTATTATGGATCCATCATAATTAGGTACTCTGTAAAAGGTTTGGTAGCTATTTTCACCTCCTTTCTAACACTTACAGTATAGTTGTTTAACGTGTATACCAAGCAACCATGTTAATCTGTTTACAGTTTGAACTACAGTGGAGATCTGTTTTCCAAACACAGTGGGGCCGCGCTAAGAAACCCGTCAAGGGGGCAGCTGAGAGGAGTTGCAGTTCCTCATCCACAAAGCAATACAAAAGGCACATATCTAGGAAGCCTGATGACATGCAGTGCTGCACATAGTAATTTATTTCAAATATATATAGTCATACCATGTCACAGCCGAACTGGAGGCACTACCTGAAATATCCCTTCGATCAGTTTTCCCAAGTTTTATTTTTAGTCATATTATTCCAAAAGTTATTGTGTGCATGGGAGATTGCACATCACAATTTAAAGAGAATCCTGACAAGTCATCTTAAACAAGAAACTACTGTTAATTATCAAAATCCAGACCAGAATATCTTTTAAAATATCAAATGTACATTTTTTTCTGACTTTGTTTATCCTGCAGGTCCCAGGCGGGAACTCTTTCCACTTTTTGCTAGTGTGCCCAGTTCCTGCCTGGCTGAGACTCTGCCACCCATCCTCCCGTGACCCCGAGTCCGCCCACGACTCACCACAGTGCGCCCCCACCCAACTTGTTCCCCAGGGCTGGGTATGTCTTCAGCTCCACGGCATTTCTTCCCCGCATCAGTCTGACGGTGAAGGCTGGTGGTATACCCCAGGAGGTGGTGATTTGAGCCCAGTGTGGGAGGTGGTGGGCCAGTAAAGGTTTCATCCTCCCAATCCAGCACCATTTTCCAGGTTTTCTGTCCCCTCCCCCCGAGTGCACATTGGGATTGGCTGCTGGCAAGGCCTAATGCTATCAACCCGTGGGCATGCTCCAGTGGTCCCTCGTACCATTCACAGATCCCCTACACCACCACCTGTGGCTACCCAGGTGGTGGTAAAGCAGCGGGATGCGATACCCTCCTGTGGGGCGCTCGATCCTTCTCCCGACGGCCAGTCCTCTGGCCCAGGCTCATTCCCAAAGCCAGGTCGTTGTCGTCGTGACCAATAGCACTATTGCTGCGCCGGTGGGTCGGCTTACATTTCTTTTTATGTAAAAGGAATTGATTTTTCCTATGAAGAATACTGTCTTATCTATCTTTTATAAAATGACAAATCATGAAACAAAATAAAGCAAGCTAATTGGCCAGCAAGGCCACTAAGGCATGCAGTTTTCTCATCATAATTGCTCACTTGGGGACTAGCCATAGTATGTCACCAATACTAAGGCACCCCCATCTACACAAGAAAAATCAACCTACCATAATGAAAACGGCTGCCAGTTGTCCACCATGCTGGCACTCCCAAAAACAAAACTGCTAATGTCAAATGCCAAAACTTGTAAAAAAAAAATATATACATAAATGATGTAAATGCACTTCACAAATAATGGAAAATCGTTACACACTAGCTTGACTTTTTCAAAATCTAAATTCTGAGGCTGGGATGATGCTGTAAAGCTGCCCTCCCCCATAGCAGTGCAGCCTTTATTTAAAAGATACTGTCTCCTTTCCACCACCCAGCTCAGTACCTGACTTCCTTTACCTAAATAATACTAGGGAATTTTTTTTTTCTTTAAGTTCTTCAATGTCAGCCATCTGCTCCCTGTGTAACATCAAACATCCACTAATATTGTGTGACATCGGCCTAAGTTTTGCACAAGTGCCACTGGAAGTTCTAATTCCCAGGTAGCGCGAGCATATGACACAGACCTGTGTCGCAGAGTGCAAGGGCCATTTGACAATATATGAGGTAGTGGGAGGGGGAAATCTAATGAAACAGGAGAAACGAAACATGCTTCCCTAGTGTCATCCAAGTAAAGGTGAAGGTGAACTTTTTCTAGCATTATTTTTTTTTTGGGGGGGGGATTAACAGGATAATCTATTTGTATTCAAAGAATCTTCTTCGAGGATGTCTCTTTCATCATGCCACACCTTTGTAACTATACCTGCAGCAGCACTAGGATCACATGGAAACTTTTGCAAGCAGCCAGCTAGGGTCTGCCCACGACGATGTCATGCGTCAGCATCTAAAAGAACATGGGTGACCCCTCCTTTCTTCAGTTCTTTTCCTTCCATCAGTCAAACTCGTCGGATCTGCCATCAAAAACGACACTGCACAATGCCGGAGTTTTGTTTTCTTTTCGTCTAATAAAGTAATCACTTTAATAGTGATTTTCAGCAACCTGTATACTGCCAAAAGAACAATCCAAACTTTTCTGGTACTGCGAGTGTGGAGAAAAAAATTTACACAGGTACAACCTCTGCTATGTCATCGTACACTCCGGCAGTGCCGTCAGCCCCCCTCCTGACTGTCGACCAAAACACCAAGGTCAGGGCTTGGCATAGACACTACCAGGACTATCACGGCCAGTATGTCATTGAGGGAGCCATCCTCCACCATTGACTCCTGGAATTGTGCCTACTACCCAAAGCATTGCTGACACACAGACAGTACTCCTATGATTTTTAGACATGATATGGCATCTACTCCCAGGCCTTCCTGCTGCAGGGGGCCCATCAGTGGGGTCTCCTACAACCACCCCATCGTCACAAGTCAGTACCTTGCAAAATAGACCTCCACCGACGTCACTGGCACGCTCTTTCATTCCCGTCAATTAGAGAGTCAACGAATATGAACATAATCCTGACCTCATAATGGTTTAGGAGGAAGACTGTGCTGAGAGAGCCAGTATGGACATGGCACCAGCTCCACAGTCTCCTTCTGTAGTGAAGACACCAAGATCATCTCCAGAGGATCCCTCATTTTTTACCATGAGCAGAATACAGGCTGCATGGGCTTCACCTTAGAGGAGCAGGATTTTACAAAGAAGAACCTGCTGAAGGTTCTGCAGATGCCAGAATTTCCCTCTGCTGTTTTTCCTCCTGTTTCCAGCTTTTGAGGATGCTACTTCTGCAGCCTGGTATAGGCCAAACAGCATACTAGCTGTGCACAGAAAGGCAGACAAAATGTATTATGCCCAATCTGGAAACCCTGTTATGCTAACCAGCCTGAGACTGACTCAGTGGTAATTACAGCTTCCCACGATAAGTCCAGGGCACCTAGGCACCTGAGCTCCCTTCCTCCTGATAGAGAATCCAGGAGGCTGGATGTCCTAGGCAAACATACGTATGCTCTGCTTTGCTGAGCCTACATATTGCTAGTTACTAGGCCCATATGATAGAATATTGGAACACCCTGTGGAGGTAGGCTAAGGCTGCTGCCTAGGCCTTGCCTGAGGGTTCTGCTAAACAGGAATTAGAATTCTTATTGCTGTTGCTGTTGTCAGGAAACATCTGAGCTGAACAGCATATGATATTTCTGATGCCTCTGCCAGGGCTGCAGCCTCTGGCATTTTCTCAGGCAGTACTCTTGGCACAGGGTAGCAGATTTTGCCACTGATGTGCAGCAAGGAGCTCTCAGTGCCCCATTCAGAGGGCAGAAACTGTTTTGCCATGATGCAGAAAAAGCCTTGAGAAACCTTCAAACATGTGGCAAGACTCTAAAGTCAGTAAAATCCCTGTACCAGAACAGGGGTAGAAGCCAGGGTAATTTCCTCCCATCCACTGTCAGAGGACACCATCAGGCCTACCAACAGCAGGGTAGAGGTGCAAGGGCCTTGCAGTCCCTCTCCCAACCCCAGGTGTCCATACATAAGCACCAAAAGGTAATAGAGCTGGTGGCTGTGCTGCCCCCCCCCCCCAGTTCAGCAAGACTCCTTGTGTACCCCGTAACTACCATAATATCCAGGGGTGGTTGTAGGGGGTCACCTGTTCATCCTCTTGGACCAATGGAGGGTGGTGACTACAGACAAATGGGTTCTGGAGCTTATAGAGAAGGGTCATGCTCTAGCACTTCTGGACAATCCTCCAGAATATCCGCCAGTTGTGACCATATACCCACCAGTACACATGTCCCTTTTGCTAGAGGAAGTACAGACCCTGCTTCAAAAATGAGCCATAGAACCTGTAACTCCAACACAGTGACACAAAGGCGCTCACTCCAGATACTTCCTCGTCCTCAAGTGGACAGGTGCTCCGAGGCTTGTTCTGGATCTTGGGGATCTAAACTTCTTCATAGAATACAAGAAGTTTAATAAGATGGTCGCACTGCAGGGTCTCCTTCCCCTTTTGCAAACAGTGGACTGGGTTTGCTCCCTGGATATGAAGGATGCATACCTCCATATTAAAATCCAGAAACATTGCAGGAGATATCTGAGGTTCCTGTTTCAAGGGGAGCATTACCAGTTCAGAGTGTTGCCCTTTGACTTATTTTCTGCACCATGAGTCTTTACCAAATGCTTGGCAGTGGTGGCAGCAGCCCTTCGCAGGGAGTGCCTGTATATCTTTCCTTACCTAGACGATTGGTAATTAAAAGCCAACTCCAGGGAACAATTGCTGTAGATCTTGGCTCAAATCAGGCAGATGTTCGATGTTCTGGGGGGGTGACAGCCAACATCCCAAAGTCTGTACTGGCACCCTGACAATGACTGTATTACATAGGCGCAGTTCAGGATACAGCCCAGGGTTCTGTGTTTTTGTCGCTGGACAGGGCACAACGCCTTACTTTACAAGCACAATTAGTACATGACAGCTGTTATTTGTATGCATTCTGAGCCTTATGGCAGCAGCCATTGTCACAGTACCAGTGTCCAGGCTGCACATGCAGTATCCCATATTGGACCCTGAGAGTCCAGTGGGACCAGCTCACAGGCGATCTAGAACAGATAGTTTTAGAAACACCTCCCTTGCGCAGAGTGCTCAGGTGGTAGATGGAACGCATCAGTCTGTTCAAGGGCATCCCATTCTTGATTCCTACCCCACATCAGATCCTCACCACAGATGCCTCCGGATCAGGATGTGGACCCCATCTGGGACCTCTTCAGACACAAGGCTCGTGGAACCAGGTGGAGTGAATTTTGCATATAAATGTTCTGGAAATGAGAGCGGTCCTATATGGATTTCAGGCATTCCGTATTGGGCTCTGGAACATGGTCTACAACTTTCAACAATACACGTTCAGGTGCTCAAAATGTCTTGGCAGACAAACTAAGCAGGTCATAGTCCAGAATGCACAGGTGGTTATTGGTGACCTCGGCGGTCGATGACCTATTTGCAAGATAAAGTTGTCCAGAGTTGGACCTTTTTGCATCCTCACACAACATGAAAGTGCCGCTTTTCTGCTTGCTCGCTCGCTTCAGGGCCTGGAGTTCTCTGGTGAGATGCATTGTCCCTCTCCTGGAAAGAGAGGTTTCTGTATGCCTTCCTTCCCTTTCTGCTAGTTCAGAGAGTCTTACTCAAACTGAAGATGGACGGTGCAATTGTGATACTGTGCTCCGCTGTGGCTTCGACAAATATGGTATCCCCTGCTGCAGCAGCTGCTAATGGAACCCTCTGTACCTCTGGCCCTGTGCAAGGGTCTTCTGTAATAAGAACAGGGAACCCCAACTCATCCAAACCTGAACTCCCTACATTTGCATGCAAGGCTCCTGAAGACATAGCCATAGCTCAATTTGGGTATCACAGAAAGTGGCAGATGTTCTGGTGGCTGCTAGAAAACCGTCCACCAGACACACTTATTCCCTTAAATAGAAGGGGTTTGCTTTGTGGGCCATTTCACATAGCCTGAATCCTTTTACCTGCTCCATTGATCAGGTTCTAGTGTACTTGCTGTCCTTATCAGATTCAGGCCTGCAGTATTCCTCAGTCAGAAAGCACTTGACTGATCTATCAGCCTCCACGTGCCTGTGGATGGCCGTACAGTTGCTCAGCTGGAGCAGGCCCGTATGTTCTTGAGAGGAATCTTACACATGCAGCCTCCCATTCGAAATCCTGTCGCTGCATAGGATCTGAGTTTTATTTTGGAAAAGATGACTTTGACTCCTTTTGAGTCAGCTGCGAGTTGTGGCTTACACTTTCTTCCTTGGAAAGTGTTATTTTTTAGTTGCAATCACTTCTGCTCGAAAGTTTTCAGAGCTGCAGGCTCTAGTGCGTGAGCCTCCTTATTTGATTTTCCACAAAGTCATGGTGTCTCTGCGTAGTGATCCTAAGTTTCTACCAAAGCTTGTGTCTGAGTTTACTTTCAGCAAACCATCCACCTACCAGTGTACTCTATAGAGGATGCCAATACACAGGGGGAAGCATTGCTCTATGCCTTAGGTTTGCATAGAATACTCTGGTACTGTACACACCATATGAAGGACTGCAGAAAGCCCTTGCAGCTTTTTGTTTCGTTCGCCCCTGGGAAAGAGGGTGTCTCAGTTTCCAAGCAGTGCTATCCAAATGACCAGCACACTGTTACATTCTGTTACAGGAAGTACGATAAGGAACTTCTTGATCTTCTTTGGGGATATTGCTGTCATCACATCGAACCTATGGAACTTCCGCCATCAGGCGTCAGGATCCCATGGAAGCTTTTCTGCAACAGTCTATTAGGGGTCACTAATGTCTGGTTCTGTCACACACCCTGTATGAGCGTGTGTGGCCCGCTTCCTCCTCAGTTCTTTCCCACCGTCGATCATTCATGCAACGACTCTGCAGAAGCTTCGTCGCTCAGTTTGGCCTCTGTTTTTACTTGCCCCTTTTTTCTTTACTTACCTTTGAATCACTTTAGTTCAGAGTAATTCCTTTCTCCTTTGTATGTTGAGAACTCTGCTCTCTTGTGTCACTGTCACTATGAAAGAAGATTTCCTCCACCAACGAACACGAGCTCTGTGTCTGCTGTCTTGGGCCTAGATACAACGTCCTTGCCTGTGAGTCCTACCAGAAGTTAGGCCTGACTGCCTGGTGCTGATGCAAGAAAGCCCTGCCGAAATTCCTCATTGAGCAGCAGGCAGCCAGCAGAGAGCAGGGATCCTCCAGAGCCCTCCCGCCCAGTCACCGGTGTCTTCTTCAGGCTGTTAGGCCACCATGGCCTGAGACAGATTCTCAGGGAAACACAGGAGGTGGCTCAAAGCTGGCATGCCCTTGCCAGGTCCTTCTTCACGCTACTAGGCCTCATGGCTGCAGCTTTGTTACACTCCCTCTGGCCAGGTTGCATGTGAGAAATTCGCAGTGGACCATCAGGATTCAAGTGTGATCAATCAGACTATCTAGATCTGCTGGTCCTTGTCTCCTTGCCAGAACACAGAGTGCTTCACTGGTGGATGGACCCAGCCAGTCTCTTAAAGGGGGTTCCCTTTCTTATCCCCACTCCTCACCAAATCCTCACCATGGATGATTTGGGTCTGGGTTGGAGAGCCCATCTGGGTCCTTGTAAGGCCCATGGTCTCTGGCACCACTGGGAGACTCACCACCACATAAACGTCTTAGAAATGAGGGCGGTTCTGTATGCCTTACAGGTCTTCTTGAATCATCGCTCTCTGGTGCAATCGGGCAATCTCAGTGTGGTCTGTTATATCAGCAAGCAAGGGGGGACCCATCCTTCCGTCTGTGCTGGGAAGCAGTGAGGATCTGGTACTGGGCTCTAGAGCTGTCAGCCGTACATGTGCCAGGTGCCCAAAATTCCTTCGCGAACAGCTTCAGCAGGTCACAGTCCAAAGTGCATGAGTGGGAGCTGCTGACCTTAGTTGCAGAAGACCTGTTCGACAGGTGGCGCCATCCAGAGTTGGACCTTTTTGCTTCCCCACTCAATGCAAAACTGCTGCGTTTCTGCACAGTAGATCCAGGGCCTGGAGTTTTCTTGCAAGGCTCATTGTCCCTTTCCTGGAAAGGGAGGTTTCTTTACACGTTCCTTCCCTTCCCTCTGATTCAAAGGGTTCTCATCAAGCTACATAGAAACATAGACTTTGATGGCAGATAAGGACTGCTTGGCCCACCTAGTCTGCCCATTTCCCTACCTACAGGATAAGCTGCAGATTCTATTTAACCAACAGCCTATTTCTTCCTACCCACCACAAAAATTGCCTTATGTCTGTCCCATGCATTCTTGAATTCTCCCACAGTTTTAGACCCCACAACCTCCTCAGGAAGGCTGTTCCATGTGTCCACCACCCTCTCTGTGAAAAAATACTTCCTCACATTGTCCCTGAGCTGCCGCCCCCTCTATCTTCAAATTGTGTCCCCTTGTTCATGCACATCTCTTTTTCTGAAAGATGCTACCCTCTTGGACTTTGTTGATTCCACTGAGGTACTTAAAAGTTTCTATCATGTCCCCCCTCTCCCTCCCTCAAGGATATACATATTAAGCTCTTTTAGTCTCTCCTCGTATGTCTTCTTTTGCAGACCCTGCACCATTTTAGTTGCCCTCCTCTGGACTGCCTCCATCTTGTCTATGTCCTTGTGGAGATTGGGTCTCCAGAACTGGATGCAGTACTCCAGATGGGGTCTCACCAACTGTCTATACAGAATGATAACAACTTTCTTGTTTTCTGCTGGTAATGCCTCTCCCTATACGTCCCAGTATCCCCCCAGCCCTCCTAACTGCCTTCTCACATTGCTTGCTAACCTTAAGGTAATCTGATATAATTAGCCCCAGGTCCTTTTCCATTTTTGTTGTTGTTACTACCCCCCTCCCCCAGTTGTGTAATCTTCCCCTGGGTATTTGTTTCCTAGGTGCATTATTTTGCACTTCTTTGCATTGAATCCAATCTGCCATACTTCTGACCATTCCTCCAACCTTGCCAAGTCCCTTCTCATCCTTTCCACGCCTCCTTGTGCATCAACCCTGTTGCAGATCTTTGTGTCATCTGCAAAGAGGCATACTTTTCTTCCAGTCCCTCTACAATGTCACTTATAAAGACATTAAAAAGGAATGGACCCAGTACTGAACCCTGTGGTACCCCACTAGTAACCCCTCTTTCTTCAGAGTGGATTCCATTTACAATTACCTTCTGTGTCCTGTTGTTCAGCCAATGTTTTACCCAGGCCACCACCCTGGGACCCACTCCCATGCTGGTCAGTTTGACTATTAATCTTTTGTGTGGGACTGTGTCAAATGCCTTGCTAAAGTGTAGATAGGCCATGTCTATAGCCCCTTCCTGGTCTACTACTTTGGTCACCCAGTCAAAGCAATCAATTAGATTTGTCTGACATGACCTTCCCACTGTGAATCCATGCTGCCTTGGGTCCTGTGCCCCACTGGCCTCTAGGTACTCAGCAGTTCTTTCCTTCAGAAGTGATTCCATCACTTTCTTTACCACAGAGGTCAAACTGACAGGTCTGTAGTTTCCCGCCTCTGTCTTGCTCCCACTTTTGTGAAGGGGAATCACATCCACCTTCTTCCAATCCTCGGGTACTACACCATCCTCCCATGATTTGTTAAAAAAGGGTAGTCATTGGTGTCACTAGTTTTCTCCTTAATTCTTTTAGAATTCTGGGGTGAACTCCATCAGGCCCCATTGCTTTGTCCACCTTCAGTTTTAGGAGTTCTTTCAGAACCCTTTCTTCTGTGAAAGCACTGGGCTTGACTCCCCTATCCTGAGTGCTTTTGTTACAGATAGAGGGTGACACCCTAATTCTGGTGACTTCATTTTGGCCACAGCAGATTGTGGTTTCCATTACTGCAACAGTTGGCTGCGGAATCTTCAGTTCCCCTGCCCCTCTGCCGGGATATGCCGACTCATGCCCAGGGGACCGTGGTCCATCCAGACCTCAGACCCTTCCACCTGTATGCATGGCTCCTGAGGATATAACCATTGTATGGTTTGGGGTGTCTCATAAGGTGGCTGACATCCTGGTGGCTGCTAGAAAACCTTCTGTCAGGGCCACTTACTCTGCGAAATGGAAGCTGTTTACTATCTGTGCCGCACCTCATAGCCTGGACCCTTTCGCCTGCCCAGTGAACCTGGTTTTGGAGTATCTCCTCACTTTGTCTGATGCAGGACTCAAATACTCCTTCTTTAAAGTGCACCTGTTGGCCATATCAGCCTTTCATCTGCCCATTGAGGGATGTATGGTGGCACAGCTAGATGTGGCCCATACTTTTCTTGAGAGGCATTCTTCACTTGAAGCCCCCCTGTCCGTAACCCAGTTCCGGCTTGGGATCTGAATTTTGTTCTGGAAAAGCTAACCCTGCCTCCTTTTGAACCAGCCGCATCTTGAAAGCTACGCTTTCTGTCATGGAAAGCGTTATTTTTAATTGCCATTACTTTTGCTCAAAGAATTTCAGCGCTACAGGCTCTTGTGTGAGCAACCTTATTTCTTTTTCTTTTTTTAAACTTTCTTTATGCCCCTCTCTTCACCGGCTTACCCTAACTGTCTCTGGCTAGGATTCTCGGTTCGGCCTGTTCCTGCCCGTCAGAAGCCTCCAAACTTCGCTCCGACATGGGCCCATCCCCCTCCACATCTCCCGGCTGCCTGACCCCCCAGCTCTGAGCCCCCTGGGGCAGGACCACTGACTTCTCTTGGCACTCTATCTGTAATCTAATTGAGAGAACGGGGACTTAGAGGAAGTGCTGGAGATGGAGATGGAAGGCCCGGCATTGGGCGTGGGTGCCGACCACTGGTCCTTACATCGCCAATCGGGTGGCTGGTTTTTTCCTTTTTGCTGTCCCCCCCATTGGCCCAGCAGAGCAATGCGCATGAGTAGTGTGTGCGCACTCCCGTGCATGCCCACAAGAGCGCTGCCATGGCCAATCCCCTTGTTTGGATCCCAGCTACTGCTGAACTCCCAGTCTCTACTGGGAGACGCTAGACAGCGGGATCAGCATCTCCCCCAGAAAGGAGGAGCAGTCCTCCGGATGCTCAGTCCTTCTCCCTCCCCAATAACCCAAGTCCGCTTCCAAATCTGGGTTGCAGGCGTGGCATGAGGTGTGGCATCCAGTGCCACAACGCCACCAGGCCATGTGAGCAGTCTTGTTTGATTTTATACAGAGACTCTTTGCGTACTAGCCCTAAGTTTCTTCTTAAGGCTGTGTCTGAATTTACCCTAAATCAGTCCATTCACCTGCCTGTTTATTTTTTTTTCAATAAAAATGTTTATTATTTTAACATAAGTAAGAACATTATATATGCATAAGAAATATAAAAAAGTTGAAATAACATTAATTTACCTTAACAAAGGCTTATAACAAAACTTCTATTTTTGCATCACAAAAAAGAGATATAACATGGTATTTCTACTTGTTCAAGTAACAATAGATTTGTACATGTTAATAGATGATGACTGGATGCTACTGGTAAATAAATACAAGAATAAATATTTAACGGTTAAAAATACTTAATATTGTAAATGCAGAAGGCAACACTCAAGTAATTTCTTTTCAAATAAAAAGAAATGTAGTTCAAAACAGATTTAAAAATGTCTGGTCTGAATGAGTAGTCCAGTATAGTGGTATAATAACTAATATGTGCACCAATCACTAAACTAATAGAAAAGGGATGACCAAAGAAGGAGAGAAGAGCTAAGAAAAGAAGAAGAGAGAGGATCATCTGCAAGGGTTAGAATTCACAACAATAGTAATAGTTTAATCTTGTATGAGTATTTATTACAGGTCTGGCTCCAGGTAGCAAGGAAGGACAGAACCATTATGGTTTAGGGAGTAGCATTTGAGGATAATAACTTATATATCGTATCCAATTGCTTGGAAAATTTTGCTATATTATCCCTTAAAGAGAGAGCCAACTTTTCCAATCTAAGTAGTTCTAATATATTATTTATCCATTCCTGCAAGGATGGTGACTTTTCATCAATCCAGTACGTCAGTATAATATGCCTGACGGATACACCTATCAATAAGAGAGTACATTTCTGTTTCCTGGTCCAATGTATATCTGATCTGAAATGACCTAAGATGCAAGTATCCAGGTTAATGTAATTGAAAATTATATGAATGTCCTGAAATACTTTCCCCACTTCGACCCACAGAGGTTGAATACAGGGGCATAACCAAAACGTGTAGTAAAGAGCCATTACCTGATTTACATTTATGGCAAACAGAAGAGTTTGAAAGACCCATCTTATATCTCTGTACCGGTGTATAGTATAAGTTGTGCAATGTTTTTAAAATGAATCCGTCTAAGATCTACTGTACTGAATGTTTTAAAATTGAAAGACCATATGTCCTCCCAATCCCAAAGTTCAGTCAAAGTTTCCAACGTCTGGGACCACCATCTGATGGGTTCTGTAGCTGAACCCCTAATTAGTTCCACTAATAATGTATCTGAAGTGCAAATGGAAGGTAATAGTCTTAGACATCCAAGAAAATATACAGAATTTTCATTTAACTTTGTCGACAGGTCCATTCTGTTATTGCTTGCTGTATAGTTAAGTATAATTCTCCTTCTAAAGTAGAAATCCCAAAAGTTTCTATCAGATGTGTCAAAGGAAGAAAAGAACTTACAGTAACAGTCTTTGAGGGAATCTCTGTCATCAGGTCATGCTGTCCCTCCCGCCATCCCCCTTTCTCTCTCTTCTCTCTACAACTCGGCTGTCATGTTGCTCCAGCCTTTCTGCTAGTGGGGCACCTTCTACCTCTCTCTCTCCCCTCAATTCCCTGGTGGAACTTCTGTCTCTCATGGCCTCCAGCTAGGGAAAGAACTGAGGAGGGAGTGGGACTTCCTGCGGTTATATAGGGTGTGTGACATCGGAACATGATGTCAGCGTGGGCCGCCCCTAATAGACTGCTGCAGAAAAAGCTTCCACAGAATCCTGACGGTGACGTTCCATAGGTGTGACCTGATGACAGAGATTCCCTTGAAGATCTTGTGGTTTATGGTCATTCCACTAGAGACATGGCCACTTCTAGGGATGTGGATATAGTGCACTGTCCACACGTTGGCAGTCTTCCTTCCCCTTTAAATCCAGCTGGAATGTCTTCAAGCTAAGCTCCTCAGTATCCTCCTTAGATGCAGCGCATGGCCTCAGATCTTCCTTTCCGCTGGAAGAGTCAGGCTTTCTCTTTCACAGCTCTCTGCGAGTGGTGTAGGCCCATTTTTTTCTAACTGCATCTTCAGGTGTGTTTTCTCTTTTTTGGTTCATTTTCAACCAGAAAATCTTTGGAATGGAGTGTGGTGAACCCCAAATTTGCCCAGGGTTCAAACAGTGCTTTGCATGTGACCAAAAGATGTTGTATACTGACCCTAATGCCTTGTGCATGTACTGTTCAGGGACAGAACATGACCCACAGGCTTGCGGCCTATGTAAGACTCTGCTCCCCTCCTCTCTTGAGGACAGGTACGCCAGTCTCCTCCTTGGCTGCTGGACTAATGGGATCCTTTGGTCCAGTCCAAAGAAGCCTACAAGGCTGTTATGGCAACGGCGGGTTCAGCCTCTCAGCAGGTTGCCCTTGAAGAGATGGCAGCCCAGGTCATGGCGGTCTCTTCTTCTACCTCAACACTGCCCCCAGTGAGCACCAATGTGGAGCCTTCCTTTACTGGATCATTCCTGGATATGCGTCTGTCCCTACAGCCACTCAGGGAAGGCTTTTTCTGAGGGGACAGATCCTCGAAGGCGAAGTTGTAAAAGACTTGTCACAGGTCGTGGGACTGGGAGCAGGCTTGCTCTTCCCACTCTCGAAACTCCTTTGACTGCTCAACAGCTGTTGAGATGTTGGTTTCGGCCGATCCTTCCAGGGCCAAAGGACAGGCCAGTAGCTCCACGGTGTCCCCATCGGGCTTGTTGGCTGAGACATGTGCCGACCAGCCAGACCAGATTTTTGTCAACCCGTTGTCGGACGAGTTGGGGACTGTGCTCTTTTCCAGCCTCCCGTCCTTTCGGCTATCTCCCAGGAGGGACAGGAAAAGTTGGCTGACCATGATGTCTCCTCCCAGGAGATTCCCCCTTAGGGGGTTTCGCTGTAGGACCCATTCCGTGTGGTATACATGGTTCCTCTTCCTGGGTCTCCATGATGGTGGCACTCTCATCATCGGTCCACGTCGAGGACCCGATACCAGTCTCTGAACATTCTCACACTCAACCTCCCAGGAAGCTCCTTCAGTACTCCTCTTCCTCCTCATCCTCGGACGATGAGAGACTCCACCGCAAGTTGCAGTGGTGCTATGACGAGCTCATGTGGCAGCAGTGGGTCCTAAGGCAGGGTCAGTCTTTCCCGCAGGCCCCGGCACTCCCTTGGTCTAATCCTGTGAGGCCCATTCCAGTTCAGCCCTGTGTGGTCAAGCCTACCCTGACCTCTTCACCGATTTTGTGGTAGTGGTTCCCCCCAAGCAGCCCTTGCACAGAGACCTGTCAAGGCTGCTCACCTGGCTTCCAGCCTACCCAACTGTTTTTCAGTTCAGGTAACCCACTCTGATGAATCCAGAGTGGTCCATTGGGGCCGAGGGCGGTGTTCGAGGAGTCATCAGACATGGACAGCTCCTCCATGCATTTCTCTAAGACCCCAGCCCTCAGTCAGGAGTCCTCCAAGGAACTTGCTTCTGACCAAGGTCCCATCTCTTTCAGGGCCTTGCTCCAACTTCTCTCCCAGTCCATGGAGATTCCTCTGAAGCCAGCCCAGAAGTGGGCCAAATAGACCTTGATGGAGATCCTCGACTAGGATGACACCCTGGGGTGGCCTTTTCGGTGGCAGACACATGGAGTACTGTCCACATCTTCACTAAACATTGCAGTCTGGACATTGTCTCTCATAGATGTGCTGGGTTTGGCCTAGCTGTGCTACAAGGCCTATTGTCATAAGCATATAGACTTCAGCTGCCCAGACTATTGTTGGCTTTCGGTATGACTTGGGACTAGTTCCAAAAGTGTGGCCTGATGAGAGATATCCTCGAAGAAGGTAGAACAGTTACTGTATGTAAGAATGTACTGTAACAATAGATCTTCAAGAGAATCTTTCATCAGGCCACACCGTCCCAACCTCCTTCCCCTTTAATGGTTGCAACAAAAGATCTTTGTACTGCTTTCTCTATTACTCTTTTCCAGTACTCTGTCTCACCTGGGATGTGGAGTGCTGGAGTTTCTCCTGGTTCCCTAGAGGGAGGTCCTCAGAACATGATCTCCAGCGGGGAACTAAGGAGAGGAGGGGCAGCCCAGATTTGTGTAGACGCTGACTCGTGACATTGTCGTGGGCAGCCCCTGGCTGACCGCATGCAAAAGTTTTCATGTGGTCCTAGCATTGACGTGGGTATAGTTCCAAAGATGTGGCATGATGAGAGATTCTATCAAGGATCCTTGCATAACTGTTATTTTTGGTACCGGCTCAGTGCATTATATCATTGCAGTACTTAACATTAAAGCTTTAGCTAAGCATAATTTGTTTTGCTGGATTAAGGTCAGTGTCCCAGAGATATTGAAATTGCTAAGATGTCCATTCCTAAAACATACGCAGAAGAAGGTGTGGAAAACTAAGGTAATCAAGATTTGGGATTTACAGTATGAGGCTTTGCCTGTAACATAGAGTTCAAGTTGTAAGGTAAAAATTTGTTTTATGCAGATGGTTTTCTTTTTGTAAATTAGTGAAGGATTTACAGAAATTGCCTTCAAACAGTTGAGTAGTCTTGCCAAGTCTTGAAACCCAGAGTCTGTACTTGCAGGGGGAAGTTCAGAGGGTCACTGATGGGTGTTAATTTGGATATTTAGTCTGGTGGCTTACGTTCCACTGTTAATGCACCATGTGGTCACTGTATGGGGGCGGCATGGGTTGTGGAGCTGTGTCAGCTGAGTATTAAAGAGGCACTGTCAACACATTTTGCATCATATTATTTCTAGATGAAAACTCGCATTTTACGTTTGCTTACCTTCTCTAAAATTCATTGATGATGTTAGTTGTTTTATCTGCATCCTATCTTAGTAGAACTGAAATGCATGCTAATGGTGTAGTTCTACCCAGTTTGTTTTGAATCCTTGATCTACTCTTATTGCATGCTTTTTGAACATTAGGAACACCCCAAACAGTGAAGCATTCATGATGCAATGGTCTGCTCTCCTCCCACTTTACCTTGAGTGGCTAGACTGTGTTTGGGGGAGTTCCCAAGTCCAGGACAGATGCAGTGGGAATTAAGGACTGTAAACAAACATGTTTTTGGGTGGTAACACCAGTATGGTGAGCAGTCCGTTTTTCACTTTTAAAAAGAAAGGAGGAGTCGGAATCAAACTACCAGATACATCAGCAGGCGCTACAGAAAGTGACCAATCACAACATATGTTTTTTAAACTCGAGACAGAGGCCTAAGGGAGCTGGCAGTGTCCCTTTCAGTTCAGTCAAGGAAAGAACGTGTAGCAGTGTTGGTAACTTGATTGACATCTGTGTTATATCAGCCATTGTCTGCATTCCAACAAAGCACGTCCAGGATGGTTGCTATCTCTTCAACTTGGTAATATAGTTGGCAGTCTGGAAGGCCTACTCTTCTTTGTTGCTTTTCATTGGTTAGAAGTTCCCCGCTTATCCTAGAATTTTTGCTGCCTTTATTGTGTCATCTTGCAAAGATTGGACCACATTTCACCTGTAACTTTGATTGGTAGCATGTTAAATAAATGTAGGAAAGCTGGCCCGGTGGCATGGAGAACTGAGGGCATCACGCCTTACCTTCCGCCACACCGGTGACTCGTGTTCGGTGGTGAACGCAGGCCACAGGGGGTCAGCCGGGGATGTAGCGGAGCAAGCATCCAGAGAACAGCTCTCCTCTCCTGGTGAGGGTGGCTTGGTGGCCTGAGGACAAAACAGCTAGGAAGACTCCAACGATGGGAGGTTGCTGCCGTACTCCGCAGTGTGTGCACGCCTCCACATATGCACCTCTGCAACGAGGGAGGGAGGGAAAGGAAACTGAAAAAGACAGGAATGCTGGCAGGCTACGTGAAGCCCTGGACCATGCTCCCGACCCTCAGTTCAACCCCTGACAACTGGATTGTGTGCGGTGGGGTGGACGGCCCTCCCCTCCCTAGACCCACCACGGGAGGAAATCCATTGGGAACTCGTGGGGGGGGGGGAGAGTGGTCAGAAGACAGTGACACTGTCCTGGGGTGGATGTCATTCCTGCTGAAGGAAGAGCCGAAGCCTGCCTGTCAGCCACCCCAGGAGAGAAGCAAGTCTAGGAAGGACATTTATTCAGGTTGTTTCTATCCAAAATAAGTGCCAGATTTTCAAATCTGTATTGATTCCTATAAATTTCAATAAATACACCATTGTTGCCTCTGTAGAGGGAAACGTCTTTCCCAGTATGGCTTCCACACATGGTAAATAAAAAAAAAAAAAGGAAAAATAAAATTGATGATACAGGCACCTTCACAACCTGGAAAGTGCTGTTGTCTGGAGTGTATTTAAGTGTATCTTCTTGGAGGTTTTCTGCACCATAGAGCTATGTGGTAGAACTTAAGCAATATAGTGCAGTGGTTTAAAGCTCTGAGCTGCAAATCTAGAGACCTGTGTTTGAATCCCACAGCCCCCACTTGCATATTGTGTGACCCTGAGCAAGTCACAACGTCCTTGTGCTCCCAGGTCGCACCTGTAAACAAGCTTCAGCTTAGTGCATCTCTCCTGGTTAAAAAAAAACTGGAGGCACTAGGACCCTGCAGGAACAAAGATATTTGGGCCTAGCCGTATGTCTTGTTTATGTCATATTAAGATATCTTTTTGTTTACATAATCTTCAGAATTGGACTGGCCCACCTAGATACCTGGGAATTCCCAGGTGACCTCTTCCCCCACTGGGCCTCTCTTTAACCTTCTAAACACTGCTCACTCGTTTCTAACATTTCTTTTATTTTGATTATATTGAGGTTGCAGCCTTTCAGTGAATGGCCTTGTGGAAACATTATTGCAGTGACAGAGCTTCAGTAAATATCTACAGTGCCTAGGTTTCAGCTCCAGTCCTCAAGGGCATTTAAGGGCTTCAGGGACAAGCTTAGACTAAGTTCACAGAAAAGGATTTGACCCCACACAAGCCAAATAATGGATCTAAGTTGGCCCCATTGTGAAACTCTTCGGCAGCATTACCAGAAAGTGGGGTCCTCTCAGCCATTCGTCATGGGGGTCCTTTGGGCGGAAGAATGCAAAAAAGGAGCAACGGAGAGCTCGGTCTCTGGTTCAGTCCTAGGGAAAAAAGGTCTACTATGTGGGCCTTGTATCAGAGGGCGACCATGCCAGTCATTGCCACCAACTACGTCAGCCTGCTGATGCTGCTGGCAGTGAGGACTGTGCCAAGAATGACTTCAGGGGCATCCATGATGCCAGTCACAATGACACCACTTCTTGCAGTGGGATCAGCAATGGATAGCTTCAGTTTATTTTCATTATATTTATTAGCACCTTTCCAAGGCTCAAGGGGCTGTATATCAACAAACATGTGCAAACAGCAGAATAAAACATAATATAGACCAAACACTCTAACTGAAATCTTTAGATTTTGATTCTGTCTAAAATAATTACTAAAAGATGCAGCAGTCCATATCTCAAAAATCACCTAACACAGCTATTGACTGTCTAAAGAATAAATTGAAAAACAGGTTTTCATCTGCGATTTAAACATTTTCCAACTTTATGCTTGTCATGGTCAGTGCCAGACATGCCATTGATGGGTCAGTCAGATTTCTTCTTTATGGCATCCCCATTAATTCTCCCCTTAATCCATGAGGTGCCCCCAAAAAGAGGTGGTTGCCTGGGACAGCTAGGTCAATGGTGAGTTGTGGCTGTCTGGACCTAGGTATTGATCATATCTGGGCCATCTTGAGAGTGTCACCCATCAAGATGGAGGCAACATAACGTACTGGTTAAGAGCACTGAGCTGGGGCCAGTCTGCCGGCATATTGATAGCACTGCTACTCACAACGCTGACGGCCCAAGTTCAGAAGCAACCCGGGAGTCAGAGTGCCGGCCTGGGGGAGGAGAATTGAACATCCTACAGATGGGGCTGCCCCCTCAGGGGAGGGGGGGGAGCACCTGGTGCATAAGTGGCCCCTAGCTCAGGGTAGTGGTCTGACAGCCAGAGCTTGCACGCTTGGGTCACGCCAGATGTTCGGCTGTGAGCCATTACGTCATTGCATGCCACACCCTCGGGGGAAAATACAGCCTGCAAAATTGCCAGTCCAAGCAGGGAGGACAGCCGCCCTGCCAAAATCCTACACAGCTTTCCAAGGCACTCGATCAGTGGATCAGCCTCAGTCCTTTGTTGCGAATAAGCCAGGGTGCACTCTGGGGTAGACATATGTCACAAGGGATGGGGGATGGCAGGGACAGACGGATGGCTAGCTGGCTGGTAGCCCAACAAAAAAAAAAGGCACTGAACTGCAAATCTGGAGAACTGGGTTTTAATCCCACTGTCACCACTTGAATATTGTGTGTGTGAGAGACCATGAGCAAGTGACTTAACTTTCCTGTTCTCCCAGGGAACATCTGGCAGCAAGCCTCAGCTTAGTGTGTCTTTCCTAGCCAAAAAATAGTAAAATAAAAAAAAATAAAGCAAGATGGTATCTTCACCACTTTTACCTTGTGACATGGTGTCAATTACTCTTGGCAGCTTTCCGAGTAATGTTTGGTTCCCCTCTTGCGTTTTACATTGGAACCATTCCATTGCTGTGACCTCATATATTCACCTTCCTCACTGCAATGTTGCGGACCCTGTGATGATGGTTTAGCGGAATAGGACTTGTGGAATTCAGTGTTCTTGGGCAAGTAACTTTCCAGCTAGGGCCAGATGAGAACACTCTTGACTAAGGCAGTAGGGGCATTGATCCTAATAGGATTTCTCCAACAGAGGATTTGCCATCCTTTGGCTTCAGTGTTCCATATGACTGGAGCACTCAAGGTTCATTTGCAGGAGATGCAGAGGTAGGGATGTCTTTCTAGATATATTGGCCATGGAAGGGTTGTCCTTTGGGCTGTACCTATTGAGGCAACATTATAGGCCACATCCAGAAGAAATAGACTTATGTCCCATGGGGCCTCTAGTATCTGCTTGTCACTCGGATGAGCATTAAGGTCCAGCAGAGGAGATTCCAACTTTTCTGAACCATCCATTCCCAGTGGTCTATGTAGCATTCTGGATGTGTTCTCACAGAGGCAGTCTGCTGGGCCAGGGATCAGGACTTTGTACAGCTACATTGAAGTGGTCACTGGGCATATGTAAAGGTATCTTAAGCATCTGCCAGGGGAGCTACATGTGGCATCTATGGCACTTTAAGTGTACCAGATCATTGCTAACCTCAACTGATAATTAAGCTTCCTCTTTGTGACTGGCAGAAGTATTGGTTGACTTGTGGACCCATGGTATGACTGCTGTGTAGTAGCAGCTGGTATCACACATAATCTGTGTAGTTTCTAGAACTCATTTGAGCTTTTGAATTCTTATATATCAAATGATAAGCTGTTGAATGCACATGTATCAATCTATAAATACAGTACATATGTGTGTATGTGTGTATATATATATATATATATATATAATACACATATGCATACACTATATAGTAGACATATGTACATAAATTATACCAAATATTTTCTAGTAGTTAAAGGGTGGTCCAACCTAGAGTGAGAATGTTGTGTTTATCACTACTCTGGGTCCCCCATGCCAAAATGTATCCATACAGTTGGTAAGAATTGGATGAGCCGGCAGCATGTGCAGCACATATTTTACTTTCTTAATCCCTCCAGCTGACGTGCGTGACAGCCCCTTTCACTCTGACATGAGCAGTTGCCTTGCAAACAACTGGTGCAGAATCAATTAAAAAAAAAAATCCCTTTTTATTTATTCTAGATTTTGCTTTATTAGAATTGCACAGCACTTACCAGCAACCTGTTTAACCCCGACATCAAATCCCACCTGCCACTACCACACTTTGACAGAGAGCTGCTTCCTAGACCTCTCTGTTACTAAACACACCAACTGTAGGACTTCCCGAAGCCTGCTGCACAAAAGGCAGCAGCTTCTAACACTGGCTTCCTTTCATGACTCGCTGCCTCGTTATCCATTCCAGCACATGCTCAGTAAAAGAATTGCACGCTAACATCCTGACGCATGGGACAGCATCCCTGCTAACATACTGACACACAGGACCGCATCTGCTATCAACAAAATGCCAGCCATACTGAAAACCTAGAAACCTCATTAAAAAAAAAAAAAAAAAAACATTAAAATAGCAATAAAACAAGGGAACATCTCCTAAATGTTGCATAAATTAATTATATGGCCTCAACAGAAATATCAGTGATATTTTCCCTTGTGAAGTTTTACCTTTTTACATCACACGTGGCTCTGCCTGTCGTAAGGTCAAACTGCAGTCAGGCAAAATATCACTGATATTTCCATTGGCGCCATGGCATAGCCCTAACATACCTGAATATTTTTATCTATGTTTCTGTCTGTTATGATAGATAGTTTTTTTGTGTGTTTTTTAGCTGCTTCCATAAGCGTGGTAATGAGGACGTCCTTTTCAAGGACCTCTGCCTCCATTGAGCTACACCACTGGAACTGTAAGCCATTGGCATCAGGACCAGAGGAAACCTTTACCAGCTGGGACTGCCAGTATCATCACTCGTCAGCACCACCTGTAAAACATGGGTGGCCCCATGATTCCTCTGTTCTTTATCCCGCCATCAACTACTTGTTAAATCACCAGAAAATCAATGCCAAAACTTGCTGTCTTGCTGGTGTTTTTCGTAATTTTATAATTTTCTTACTTTACTAAATGTAGTTTTATGCCACCATTGAAGGACAGGGTCATTCTGACATCATGGATACAGTTCACTAACCACACTCTGGCAGTTCTGGAGACAACTGAGTCATCGGAAGTCTTAAAGCTAAGCTCCTCCCACCACCCAGGTGGTAATCCTTTGGCTCTGCCACATGACACCATATCTTAATTTCTTCTGGAAGGGATAGGTTTCCTCCTTCGCAGCTCTGTGGTTGAAGGATTTTGAGTTTTTAAACCACTTTTTGGGTGACTCTTTGATGGCTTCAGTCCGCATTCAAAACTAAGGTTGCACTTGAGTATCCTGGCTCTGCTTTGTGATCGCGTTCAATAATGGCAAGAAATGGGGTTTAAATTGTGAAAACCGAAAAATGTTAGTCAAGGATCCGCATGACACATGCTTGTACTATCTAGGCAATCAAGACAACAGTGTGGGATGCAGTCTTTGCTGGGCCATGCTGCCAGAGTCTATCGCAGTCTGGAAGGCCAGACGGGTCCTAGGATGGCCCGAGGACCACAAAAAGACCTCTGTGGCTGCCATGTTGGCTTCTCAGCTTGCAGTCATGGAAGAAGAGGCAGCAGCTGTGGCGAGTTCTTCGTCACTCTCAGCATTATTCCCGGCTGAGGCCAGCATCAGAGGATCATTCTCTGATGGTTTCAGTGAAATGTGCATGGCCCTCTTGACCTTTGTGGATAGCTCTTCTCACTGCAGCAAAAAGTGCACCCTCAGAGGTCATGGGACTGGGAAGGATCCCACTCCTCCCACTCTCTTGACTTCCAACTGCTCGGCCTTGGTCGTGCTTCCTCCAAGCGAGGGCTCCACAGTAACACTGTTGGGCTTGTCTGCCTCAACTCTGGCTGAGATTTTTCTTAAGCGTGTCAACTGGTTGTCTGAGGAAATCGAAGAGGAGTTGATCTCTTGGAACCTAGTGCTCTTCGTCCACACTCAGGAGGACGAAGCCCATTCTGCACCCCCCCCCCGGCAGAGTTGCCTCAAGAGCTGCCTCCACTGTGGTCATGCCTCCAAATCCACTAATGATTACCCTGCTGAAGCTGGTGGTCTATACTAAGCCTCTGGAGGACTGTGTCGACATTGGCCTTCGGTTGAGGTGTCATTCACACACTGCATCTCACTTGAACAGGAGGCGTCACCATTGATGCATCTTCTGATGAAAAAAAAAACATTGTCATAAGATGCGTCCATGCTGTGATGAGCTCACCTGGCAACAATGGGCCATGGCTGGGGGATAGGGCTCTGTGCCCTGGACCTTCGGTCCCTTTATGTTTGTCAGTCATTCCCATGCTAGTTCATGTGACTCAGCAGTCCCCCTTGTCTACTTCTCCTCCACCTCTGTTCAGGGCCACGACCAAAGAGTCTCACCCTGCTGCTGACTTTCCAAGCTGGAGGTCACCTCGGATGAGTATACAGTGGTGGCAAATGGTTGATGGCCATTTTTTTGAAGACCCCTCTGACTCAAAAGGCGAGTTGTCAATGCCCTCAATCAAGACTCACACCTTTGTGAATCAGCTAAAGAGCTGACTAACGCCCACAGGCCAGTATCATTTGGAGCCCTAGTTTGGCTGATGTTGGAGTCAATGAAGGTTCCTTTAGAACCCGTCCAGAAATGGGCCAAATACCCATTGACTGACATACTGGATAAGGACAATTCCTCAGGGGTTGCTTTTCCCCTTGGCTGAGGCTATCTTGTGACAAGCCCTGGGGCTTGGGCAGCATCCTGCCCAGTACCCTCCACCCATGTAGTCCCCAAGTACATGGTCCTCACTAGCGCCCTTTCTGGGTTCTTTGACCACCCCAGTGTGCGGGTTTGATTGTGGATTCTGCCCCCCATAAATCAAGCGGACCTTGACAAACCTCCAGTAAAAAAGTCCAACAAAACTGGCAACACAGCTAAAAAGGTATAACATAGACTTTGACTTTGAAGGCAGATAAGGACCACTTGGCCCACCCAGTCTGCCCATTTCTCTACCTACTGGATAAGCTGCAGATTCTAGTTAACTAACAGCCTACTTCCTGCCACCCATCACTACAGTTGCCTTGTGTATGCTGCCATGTCACTCGTAAGGCCAGTTCCATCATGATGGTGAATTTTGGCCATTCCTTCTTTGGAGTGTTAGGGGGACTGCTTCCCATACTTCCAGCTGTTAAGCAATTTTAAGTGAAAATCATCAGGAACCGTGGTCAGTGGCTGGCTAAACACCAGCTTCAGACAGCCTTGGACAAGGGAGATTCTTGTGCCCATGCTGTGGCTCTTGACATCACCATGCATCACAAGGCCTGGCTGAGGCTCTACATCCTCAGGGTGGACATTCAACATAAGCTGGCCGATGGCCCCTTTTTGGGAACAGACCTCTTCTGCCTGGGTGTGGTAGGACATCTCACAATGATCAAAAAGTCCAGTGGCCACCCTCGATTCTGTGGCTTTGTCCCAAAAGGACCACAAGCCTAAGAAGAAGGCCTTTCATTTTCAGTCTTTTTCAGCACAACAACCTTAGCAGCAGCCCCAGCAGGAGCATTGCCAGCGTTGGCCTTCAGAACAAAAGTTTGTTGACCCAAGGCAAAAAAGGGAAGGGCGGTACAGAGGAGGTGGTGGTGGTGCCTCCCGTCCAGTCACTGTCACAGCTAGTGGTTGGGGGTTGTTTGTGCTACTTCTTGCCACAGTGGTCCATCATTACCTTGGACAAGTGGGTTCTAAAAGCGGTGGGGTGTACGTTGCCTCTGGATTTCAAGGCTCTCCCGCCATACCAACTAAAAGTTCCTCGGGAATCCAGGGTGTTGAAGGTCATGTTGCCCATGCTAAGAGCCAACATCACTCTGCTTCTAGAGTGCAGAACGATAGCCATTTTCTGGGCGCCCTGGCCACTCACGAATATGTGTTCAGGTTCCTGGTTCCAAAACAGGTTGGGGGGGTGGGGAGGCTGATACCTTATACTGGATTTGCATGATCTGAACCAGTTCATGTAGAAGTACAAGTTCTGGAAGGTCACTTTGAATCATATCAGTGTCAGTGGCTCAGGTTGCACACACCCATCTGAGGTCGGAAGATCAAAAAGGTTGGGGGTTCCAGTCCCACACCAGGCACTTGGGGTAAAATCCCAAGACTGAAACTGTAGTGCATCGTGAGCGGGATGCTGCACTCCTGAGGTATGGTCTTTCAGATGAGACATTAAACCAAGGTCCCATCTGCCTGTTCTGGTGCTTCAGGTGGATGTTAAAGATCCCATGGCAGTTCTCGAAAAGAGTGGGGGAATTTCCCTGGTTTCCTGGCCAAATTTCCCCCATTCAGTTAAAAAAAAAATACCACCAACAGCTTAATCTGGTTCAATTTCAGTTGGTTAACATCTGTATTCTCTCTTCTCCCCCCCCCCCGGTTGCCCCATAAAAAGGGACTTCTAGGCTCAGTGGGCCTACCTGGTCAACAAACTTCAGTTAATAAATACATATCATACCGTCTCTAGAGCAGGGCATGTGGTTCTGCTCTCTGGACTTCCAGGATACATTCTTCCACATCCCAGTCTGTCCATTTCATTGCCGGTACCTTTGGTTCTGTTCAGAGAGGATCGTATACCAGTTATAGGTCATGCTCTTCAGGTACTTTACCAAGTGTATGGTGGGGATGGCAGCCTTCCTGTGGCACAAGAGCATCAGGGGTGTCCCCTGCCTGGATGACTGGCTGATAGCCAGGTCATCCAAGGAGGCTGTTGGAGAAGTCCAGGGATGTGGTCTTCCAGACCTTTCTGGAGTTTAGCCTTCTGGACAACCCAGTCAAGTCAGAACTTGTTCCCTCACAGTTAATCAGGGCAGAATTAGAGACTCTGCAGGCCAAGGCCCACCTTCCATCAGACTGGGCATCAGACCTCATCTCCTTTGCCCGATCATGTCAGGTTGTGTGCTCGTGCCCTGCCTGGAATTTTATGAGACTGCTGGGGTACATGGTATCTTCTGCCACCATGATCCATTGTGCTTACTGGAGGATACACCACCTGCAGTGGGAGTGGGGCAGGCACTAGTAATAATGCATAAGTCTTCTGGACCTGCAGGTCGTGACGAGTTAGCTGATGTGGGATGTCATCCAGTGGTGGCTTGCCCCACAAAATCTCGAGGAGGGAATCCCATTTATCCTCCAGGACCCATCTATCTTGCTGACAACAAATGTGTCTCTGGAAGGGTGGATAGCTCACCTGGGAGACCACAGAGCCTACAGCTTTGGTTGCCCTGAAAGTCTTGGCATCTCATCAACCCGCTGGAGCTCCTTGCACTGCATCTACCTCTGATGGAATTTGCTTCATTGATTCAGGGTCTGGTTGTTCAAGTCCAGATGGATAACATAACCATCATGTTCTACCTGAACAGGCAGGGTGGGACACACTACTTTCCCTTGTGTCAGAAGACTTTCTGCACCTGGACACTCATGTGCAGCTGAGAGGCAGATGATCTGGTGATCCATGCTGTGGGACAGAACAACCAACTGTCGGCCATGTCAGAGAATCATTGCATCAGTATTCCCTCCATCAAGAGTTAGTAGACCACCTGCTCTCCAATTGGGACACCCATTTGGTAGCTCTGTTTACCTTTTTTGGAGAACTAAAAGCTGAGGCAGTTTAGTGAAAGTAACCCTGCCTCCTGTACACAGTTTGGGACACTGATGGGCAAGGGCCTGGATCCCGGACCTTCTGAACACCTTCCTTTCCTTCCCCTTGTTTCATAGGGTTGTAATCAAGGCCCAGAAGGATGGCAGTTCTGGTATCTAGATATCCTTATCTTCAGCAGCAGGCCTCTGTGCAGGTTGCCTCTGCACCCTGATCTGCTGACCAGATAGCAGGAAAAGGTCCTGCACCTGGACCTTCAGTCCCTGCATCTCTCTCAGCATAGTTCTTGAGAGGCTAGAATTCCAAGCTCTGGGCCTTTTGGAAGAAGTCCTCCACATTGTGAAGGCAACCCTTAAGGAATCGACTCAAAATGCTATACATTTAAGTGGAAACGGTTCTTGATCTGGTGCCAGGGTAAAGAGCTTGATCCCCTCACCTGCCCCATGGCGAGCATCCTCAACTGTCTGTGGCTCCTTGCTCAGTTGGGACTGCAAGTGACAGCCCTCAGGGTGCACCTGACAGCCATCTGTACATACATGTTGGCTCTGTATATGAAATTCCTGCCTCAGGCCCTGCCATCGACGCTAATACTGTCGATACTTCCTGCCAGCCTTTCAGCGCCGGCTTTGGGTTCTGTGCCTTCAACCTTTGTCATTAGCTTTATGCTTCCTACATCGAGGCCTCTTTCATTGATGCCAGCTCCCTAAGGGAATACTCCGCATCCTCCCCCTGTTGATGGCAAGGAGGAGGAGAAATGCAATGTTGACCTCCAGCATATGGAGGAGGAGGAAGAGGGAGAACTGCTCCTCCCTGAGAGCATGGGCTCCTGCTGTACCCTGTGTTATAGTGAGGACAGTGTGATTTATGCACCTCTTTCTCCCCCTTCTGATACCCAATTTCGGGCTTATGCAAGATTCACTTGGCTCCATGGCTGAGGAGGATGATTCTTCTAAGTGGGGCCTACACAGGTTCCTGGAAGTTCCTTCCATGCCTACTGTGATCATCCTCCTAGTTGTATACACCCTGATTTGGAGGATGGCACTATGGCTGCCTGGTACAGGCCTGCTGCACTTCCTGCTGTGCCACACAAGGTAGACGAGTAGTATCTGGCTCCAATCACGAAGACCTTTTATTTATCTCTACAGAGACTGATTCGGTGGTCGTCGTGGTAGCCTATGACAGATCTAAAGCACCTCATCAGATTAGCTCTCTGCTCCTGACAAGGAGTCTCGGAGGCTGGATGATATGGGCAAGCGAAGCTATGCCTCCACATCCCTTGGCCTTAGGTTTAGTGTATCGGACTTACATGATTAAATATCCTAATAGCTTGTAGAAGTCCATTTCAGCATGGCTGTCAAACTGCCTGATGGGCTCATTAAAATGGAGGTCCAGCAGACTGGCACCAGTGGCCAGGATGCTAGGAAGCATCTTCTGCATCTGCTTATGATGCTTCGTATGCTTTGGCTTGTGGTGCTGCCTCTGGCATATACCTCAGGACCTATTCCTTACTTTGTGTGGCAAACTTTGCTACTGATGTTAAGCAGCGGGTTCTTGAAGAGGAACAGTTTATACTAAGAGCCCCACACTCAAGTGTGGGTCTGGTCCCAGTCTGTTCTGTGTGTACAAAAACTTTTTTGGTTTGTTACTTACTGCTTACTCTACGTTTTGTATGTACTGTGTACTACAGTATAGTGGATTGAATCAGAGTGATTCTGCTGACCTCCAAGCTGATATTTTCTGTATCAACAAAGCCCAGACTTCCCTGCAGCTTACAACAGAGCAGTGCTGCAGCAGTGGGTGAGTCAGCTTACTTTTTTTAAGCTCTTTATTTTTTTTCCCCCTTTTTTTGTGCCTCTGTCCTACCTGGGCTAAGTACCGTAACAGAGGACTGTGATTTCTCCCCCCAGAGAACAGTGGGACCAGCAAACTTCTGATCTGTGCTTATAAAAACTTATAAAATTTGATCTTCCAGGTGATGCGGCTTAGTGAAGGGGTAGGTCCGATGGGGACCGGTTGGCAGCAAGGTGGAAAAGCATACTGAATTACCCCAAAAAAATTTGATCTTCTAGAGAATCTCCTCCATTGAGCCTCAGGTCACCTTCCAATCTCCCCTTGTTTCTGCTTAGGGGATTTTACTGGTAGTCCTGCATGTTTTGTGTGGTTTATTCTCTTCCTCTGCCCTATTAGGGCATTTTTATTCAGTTCCATGCCCTCTTCTGTGTGCCTAGTTTTGGTTCTGTTTTTTCCACTCCCTGGCGATCTGATAATCCCCTTGAGCTTGTCTCCGGTGGAACTGAGGAATCATGGGGCCACCAACATAACATATATAGGTTGCATCTGCATAGGCAGTCCTAGTTGGCAGAAATTTCCAGGTGGTCCTGATGCTGATGGCTTACAGTTCCATTGGTGTGGCTCCGTGGGGGGTTCTCTAGAATATCTAATGTTGCAGAAAGTAAGTTCACTTTGTTACCTCTTGGTTATGCTCCCTCTGCAGGATTTGCTCTGGAATTGGGTCAGTTGGGCTCATGCTACAGCATATATACAGTATTAGTGATGTAGTACATGCATGCGAAGTGGATGTGGTCAGGCCCAAAGGTTGTTTTTTTTTGTTTCTTTTGTTTGTTCCTGCTGGGTCCTAATGTGTCTGTCTCTAAGACCCACAGAGTGGGACTATAGAGGAGATGCTCTAGAATATCAAAAGTTACCATTAAGTAACTTTCTGTTGAGTTTAGCTGCATAAAGAGCCTGTGACATCTACGAGAAAACATTGAAAAACATGATACTTATGCACAGTTGGGCTTCTGTTTCACCGTATTTTTTTTTTTTTTGGCATGTCTTTACCTCTTTCTGTATTACTAAGTACAGAAATTTTAAAATAGGATTCTTGTCCCCTCAGACTTCATCTGCTCCTGCTGTGCAGTCTGTCTACAAGTGATGTCCTAATCCTTTTTATAAATCACAGTTTGGTAGGTGTAGACAATCAAATGGAGCTGAGGAAGTCCAAAAGACAAGGATCCTGTTTTCATAGATCTACTGAGTTAAGCAAATGGGGCGGGCAGCAAAACAGGAATTACTGTACAACTAAAATTACATAAAGTGTCAACATTTTTCCTGCAAGCATCACCAGCTGTTTTACGTTACAGTGAACACCAGGCCTCTGTGCTGTCATCCAACATTATACAAACTGTTCTGTTATTAATTATGTAAGGTGTAATTGTATTTTATATTATTTAAACTTTTGTTAACCAGGTAAGCAGTATGAGCCAAGGCTCTCTTTCAGACACGACCTGGAGCCATAAATGCAGTCAGGATGTTACAAATAAACAGAACAAACAATACATAATACTATACAGTAATAATAACAGCAGCTTTAAAAACATTCGCATTTCAAGGAATTAGTGTAGTGTTTTTTAAGAAGCATTTTAAAAGTATAATAACTAGGGGTTTGATGTAGCATCAATAACACATGAGAGAGTAGATGTTATGCAATAATATACAGTGATCATAAATCCTATAACCTGTTTGGTCAGCTAAACCTTTTACCCATAGATATATCCTGCAGTAGTCTCCACCTCAGCTAAATAAGACCATGCATATAAAATGTTTATATATATATATATATATATATATATGTGTGTGTGTGTGTGTGTATATATATATATATATATATATATATATATATATATATATATATATATACATGTATATATATATTTATATATATATATATATAAGAGAGAGAGAGAGAAAACACGTTTAAATGTATTTTACATTTGTGTCCAGTTGTATAATTATAATATGGAATTCCAGGATGTGGGTTATTGGTGGATTACCCACTTCAAACGTCATCATCCCTGGGCTGCAGCTTGTAGCACACCACACGAGTTGTGGGTAAATTCCCATGGTAACCCATACCTTGGCATGCCTTATTGCTTAGGTAGCAAACCAGGGTGTGTTCTGCAGTCTGAGTCAAAGGCAGGAACTGTAAATCACCACAAGGCATCTTGAGAAGTATAACACCTTCTCTGGAATGTCTTATTCCACTTATGAAGCCCCCATTTAAAGCTGATTCTTAACATCTTTATGGTCTTCTCTTGAGACCATGTTATCAGTAGAGTAGCATACCGTCATGTTACCAGGATTTGACCAAGTAGGAGGCTGAATTGGTCAGCAGTCCTTGACAAGTGCTGATAACATGCCGATGAGATACACAACCTGACATGACATTCTGTCATGACAGATTGTATGTCATGAGGCCAACACAGTCAGCCAGTTGAGGTCAATTAAAGCAGAGCCATTATACTTTTAATATGCAGTAGTTGTGTTCTCTCGGGGAAACATAGCAACTGTTGATTTCTGAGCAATATGCTCTATTATAAGAATGTCTGTTTTGAGAGTTAATTGTTAAGCAGTTTCTTTCTAAAATAACGATGGGGTTGTTTGAATGTATTGCATCTAATCATCTTTGTTTTAAAGGGGTTGTTTGATCTCTTAACTGGTTGTGCCACAACCGCAGTAGCAGAAGATGTTTTCAAAATAGCATTAGAAGAGGATCAAGATTTGGTAGGAATATTAATAATGTGCTATTGATGAGTTGGGCTAAGTGAAAATATCAAAGGTATGACACAAGCAGCAGGTGCAAATGTACACATCAGAACCAAGAGTTTTTTTGTTTTTGGATTGAATGCAAAATTGGATTACCTACAGAAATAGTAGATTTTTTTTTATTATGTAAACCTTTCTTAGGAAAAAAAAATCAAGGGATTCAGATACACATTTGCTCAAAAAAGCCTTTTCAGCCTAGGAGAGTTAATAGTGTCTCTTGAATGCTGATGTTCACATATCTGTGTCTTTTGTTTGTTTTTTTTTACAGTCTTTATAGAAGATTTTAAGCACAACAGAAATGAAAATGTTATTTTTTAAAGAAGTTCAGCAACACCCAGTCATGCAAAAAAAAAAAAAAGTTGAAGGGTAAGAAGGGATCTACTATAACTAAATGGTAGCTCTGAAAGTTTTACTTACTTGGCACAAAATGAAAAATTGTGTGCCAGTTGGGGCCACCCAACAAGATTGGGCATTTTAAGTTGTATTTTTGTATAAAAATGGTGCATCTGTTTTCTGTGCTTAAATGAAGTTCGGACCATTGACACGTCAGTCATTTGGGTGCATTTTTATGTTGACAAAAGCATTTACATTACATTCCCAGACTATATTAATGGTTAGCTCTTGAAAGATTATTTCATATTTGAAATAGCTTCCTACCTATAGCCCCTGCTTTGTTTTGAGGACAACTTCTGCTAAGCCTTTTGATAAAGAGGATCTAATGGGTTTCAATAATTGAGTCTGACAGTTACCTATTTCTGCAGCTGTTTAGGTTGTTATGTTAGGGAAGACATCTAGGCAGTTGGTTTACTTAGTTCAAAACTGATAACTTACCCCTTGCCTTTTTTGGGAGACACCCAGGTAGTTAACCAGTGTTGCTTAAGTTCAAAACGGGTAACTTACCCTTGCCATTTTTGGGAGACATCTAGGTAGTTGGAAACCAGTGTTGCTTAATAAGATCAAAACAGATAATTTAACCCCTTGCCATTTTGAAAAGAGCTCATGGCAACTAGTTTTAAACATGAAATAAATTGAGTACAAGTAAATAATCTCACGCCTTGCTTAATTCTCCTCTGGTATGGTAGGTACAATATTGACTAATAATTAATACTGTTATGGCTGATGCAAATTTTGCAGCCAGTCTATTTGTGTACAGTTAAGATAAATGTTTTCATACAGCTGTAATGCATAAAGCTGAACATGCTTTTAAGACATTGAATATATCCTACATTTTATTAATTCATGTCGGACAGTTTTATTGTTTGAATTCTATGGAATGTTATTCTTGATCAAGTACATGAATGCATTCATGAAGGACTTTTACGAATTGAAAAGCAGTGCATATCTGTATGGTTCTTTACTAAATGTTCATTTGTTATACTGTACTGCGGGGTGTAAAAATAGAATTGGTCAGGTGCTATAACAAAAATTCTAGTGGTCACTAAAATGTATCTTAAAGGAGAACTACAGTAAAGGTTACAAAAAATGTTTTGCAGTTTATTTTGATTTGTGTGTATAGTTCAAGTCTGCCCTTTCAAGATTTTTTTTCTAAATTTGCCCACGTATTGGATACCATTGATTCAGTGTGTGCTGGCTTACTATTGTGTCTGCAGCAGCATTGCACTGTTAATTGTTCTGGCCTCAAATAAATAACTTTCTAATCCAGTCTTTGTTTTATTGGTGTGTGTCTAGTCTAGACAGCAGGAGTGAATGTTTTAATTGTGAAGCTTTTCTTTTGATCAAACCACACACACAGCCATACAAAAGCACACAAATTTTCCAATGTAATTACTAGTGTTGTTAATGAAGACTCTGGCTGTTTCCTTTTAAAGGCCCACTCAAGTATACCTCAGGTGTTTGCCAGACTGAATGTAACTTTTATTAGTACCAGTTGAATAAGGAGAGGCACTTACCAGCACAATTCTAGTGCGTCAGACGGGACAGTGAGATAGAACTCAGAGTCCGTGATCTTCAGTCTTTCACTGTCACGAGACAGCAGGAACTGTAGGAAAATTAAAGACAATAACGGAAACAGGCATGGAGATCACCAGGGGTTATAAAATAAGTAGGCAAATTTTGAAAAAATCCTAACAGCAAATAAAGAAAAGATGCACTGTCTACACACGCAAATCAAAACACTCTGTACAACATGTGTTAGTAAGTTTTACCTGTATTTCTTCTTTAAAAAGCCAAATTTCATCTAAGATTAGGGTGTCTTGTGCATGTTCCTTATTATGGCCATAATGTCTGTTTTGGACACCAACAAATTAGCGTTGCTGTTCACCTGACCATAAAATGTGATGCTGATACATTTATATACTGATGATGCTATTTTTCAATGATTTGATGTCTTATTTGTGAAAAAACAATTACTTTGTTAATTTTATTTATTGAAATGATTAGAGTGCACTGTGTTTATGCAATTTTTGTTATTCCAGTAGCATTGAATTTGATACAGATCAGCAGTTATGTAAATATAGCTTGTTACATAAATGTAAAAACTCTGAAAATGCTAATACATTTGGAAAAGTGGCTGAAGTTTAAAGTGACTTTTCATTCACATTGATAAACATAGGTGTTTTGTGGTAGTAAATACACGCAAGACTTATTTTTATATTAGGCTAGAAGGGGAGCGAAGTATAATTTATCACCTCACCTGTACATCAGTGGCCATACCGACTTAATACATAATTGATTGGATCTTAGTTACTGCTGTGTAGTATCTAAGGTCCAAAACAAGTATTTTACTTTCCGCTGTGAACTGTCATACAGACACTTTGAACATAAAGCCTTAAACAAGATGCTACTGTGTTTCAGTTCTGGTATTATTAGCTCTTGATGATCCTGTGAGTCTTATTAAAAAAAAAAATACATTCCCCGAAATGTTATTGCTGTGTTTCCACTGTTTTCATTATTGAACTATCATTCATTTTTGGAGGCAATACAGGATGCTGCATATTATTATTTTGCATTAAAACATCTTTTACAACTACCTGGATTCATTCTGTAGACTCACATTTATGTAGTCCTCTGAGTATGTATGCAGTCCTCAGATAGCCAGTCGTCTATAGATGCAGCTCCACCCCATCTTCTTGCACCCTCTTACTTACGTGCTTCTGAACTTTCTGATGGAAGAGTGAAATCTCTTTTGAGGTAATGTCACAGACTGGATCTTTCAAGAATCCATCTTCACCATGCAGAGGTACTAGGATCCTGCGGGAACCAGGACTTTTTAGGAGGGTGTGTGCCAAGGCAAGCTGTGCGCAAACACGTTCCACCAGTCTGAGGTTGTAGGCACAAGCTTACCTCGGCACTGGCCCTCAACTACCTCGGTATCTTTTTTTTTTCCCCCCCGTCGACTGCATATCAGTGACAAAGTCTTTCTTTTTGGTTTTAGTGTTTAAAGCTAGCATTTATTTTTGTGTCAACTCCATGAATTTGCAAAACTTAATTTGCTAGGGACATGGATATGTTCTGTCTACATTTTCTGGCAGTGTTCTTTCCCTTGAAGTCTTGCCGTAAAGTCTTCAAACTGGCTTCTACCACCCACCCGTGTGGTATAACCCTCGGCTTCATCTCATGACGCCAGTTCTTCCTTTCTGCTGGAAGAAGCAGGTTCCCTCCTTACCGCTCCCACGTTGAGTAGGCCCTGGTGCTCAGATCTTCAGATTTACTTCCAAAACTAAACTCGTTAGAGTTCCGTTTTCAGCACGCTCTACAATCGCGACCACGATAGGGGAAAAGTCCTCACCCAGATTTGGCGGTGTATGCGGGCAGATGATGTCTAATTACCAACCCACGCTTCTGCGTCGTTTACTGCCTTGGTCATGAGCACGATCCCCAGGCCTGCGACATTTGCCAGTCATTTCAGCGGTCGGTCCTTCAGGACCGCCTTGCCCACCTGAAGTTGGACTGACTCCGCCAGTCAAATCCAAGGACACCCATTGGTGGTCTCCGTGGCCGTGGGGTCTGCCAAGCAGTTGGAGCAACTTTAGGCCTTCGAGGAAAAGGCGGTTTGGGCCGCCATGCAGTCCTCTTCGGCTTCTGCATTTGTTCCACTCAAATTGGGCTCCACTTTTTTTGGGCACCTTCTAAGGGCTGTGCCAGTCTCTCCCAACCAAGGGAGAGGGCCCTTTGGGTTCACACAGCTCGCGCTTCTGTAAGGAGGAGCCTAGACATGACAAGAGAAGACTCACCGTCAATGTCCTTGGGATAGAGAGCAATTTCAGTCTCAGGAATCCCCAGTTTTGACCACGGTCAAAACCGCAGCCTTGGCCGCTGGATTCATGGTGCCTCCATCAGGTCAGCCAGCCAAGACACAGGCTGATGATGCAGCCGAGATTTTTCTTGACCCTGTCGACCCGTTGTCGCTAGATGAGGCCAACACTTCTCTATTCAGGACTCCGGTCCTGCCAGTGACCACCAGTGGGGCAGATCAACCTACTGAGCCAGATCCTCTGGTCACCGACCCAGACCAGGAGGAGCTGAGGCACTCTCCGGCTCCCTCCAAGATCCCCGGTTGGCACCACCAGTGGTCTAGGTCTTTCTCGTCCACTGGGTCAAGCAGATCCCGCCAACGGTAGTCCCACTCTCAATGCCACGGGATGCGGCACCACTGCTATTCGTCGTCTTTGTCCTCTTCAGTTGAGGAGAGGCTTCGGTGCAAGTTGTGTTGATGCTGTGAAGACCTCATGTGGGAACAGTTAGTGTTGTCCTGTCTGAAGCCGACCCTGGCTCCCATACAGGCCATCACATGGCTGTCGCCTGACAGGCCGATACAGACGCCCCTGGAGGGGCTGGTTGACACCGTTCCTCCACCTGCGGAGCCAATTCAGGCCACCTCGGTTCAGCGGAAGTTGGCCTCTCCACTGACTGTGGTGGAGCCGCCACCCCAGCAGCCACTGACTGGGGCTTCCACCAAGGAGTCTTGGCCAACTAAGGGTCTTCCCCATCAGCTGTTGGTCATTCTTACGCCCGACCGTCTGTGGTGGGTCGAGAGTGACTCAGGTGGTCTGCCGCTTTATGCGGACTCTTGTGAGTCCAAGGACTCCTCACTGCACTTCCGCCCAGTCGACATGGAGTCAGTGGGGGGGGTCTCTCGATGGAGGAAGGACCCATGTCCTTAATGGGCATCTTCCGTCTCATCTCCGAATCTACAGGGATGCCTCTGGAGCCCATCCAGAAGTGTGCTTGCTATCCCCTCACTGAGATTCTGGATAAAGGGGGCTCTCCGACTGAGGCCTTCTCAGTGGCCAATGCCATTGTTGGCCTAACCTTGGAGCTTTGGCAGCACCTTGCCTCCTGCCCAGCACCTTTAGCCCAGATGGCCTGCAACTGTGCAGTACCCACTGGTTCCCTTCTCCTTGGCCAAGAGGTTGATGGCAGATTCCATATTTTAGTGCTCAGGCACTAAACTATTTAAAAGACAAAGAACCTCTGTGCGCAAACACTGAGGCAAGGGTTACCCCAAAGGGCACAGAGGTTCTTTGTCTTTTAAATAGTTTTTTATTTTAATGGGTTCACCACTACATAACCAAGACACACTGTCTTAGGGTAGCTGGTTCATTCCACTGGGGTGTCAAACAGACGAGGCATACTGATGAGTCCTGGTAGGACGAAACACGTGTCTATGTCATCTGTTAGCACCCTTTGCAAACTGTGTGAGAGGCCTTTCGGCACCATGCAATTCTGCTTAAAGTCGAACCAGCATAACATTCTGTAGTGATTTGCATATGCAGCCCATGATGCTTTGCATTGTGTGGGCATGTGTGATTTTGTATTTTCTTCAAGACATAGCCCAGCTCCTCTGCAAGGAGGTCACGGCCAGGGTAGCAGATCCTCTGGAACACCCAGGGTTTGTCGTCAGGTACTTGGTGCCAAAGCGGACGAGGAGGCTGGTGCCCCATTCTAGATCTGCAGGACCTGAAGAAATTCCTCCAGTTTCGCACCTTCTGGATGGTAACTCTGTCTCAGATAATACCATCTCTTGAGCTGGACATGTGGTTTTGCGCTCTGCATCTACAGGACGTGTTCTTTCACGTCCCAATCCATCCATCCCACCAAAATTTCCTCCGCTTCTGAGCCGAGGGAACCCTCTACAAGTTCCAGGCCATGCCATTCAGCCTCTCCTCGGCCCTCATGGTCTTCATTAAATGCATAGCAGTGGTGGCAGCCTACTTGTGGTATTGAGGGGTCCGGGTGTACCCCTACCTGAATGACTGGTTGATAGCAGGTCCCTCCAGGCAGGAGGTGGAGCGGTCCAGGAATCTGGTCCTCCAGACCTGCATCCAACTTGGTCTCCTAGTCAACAAGGCCAAGTCGGAACTCGTGCCCTCACAGGTGATCAGCTTCATCGGGGCAGAACTTGACTCTTGCTGAGCCAGAACCAGGCTCCAGGCAGACAGGGTGGAGGTTCTCTCCTCCTTTGCTTGAACATTTCAGGTTGGGCACTTAAGCCTTGTCTGGGACTTCCTGCATCTTCTGGGTTACATGGCAGCCTGCACCACCGTGGTCCGATGGGCCTGTTGGCATATGCGCTCCCTGCAATGGGAGCTGTCAGCCAGCGGTCTCCATGCAGTGGTCACTTCTACCAGCTGGTCACTGTGACCCAGAGAATGTGGGATGCCCTCCAGTGGTGGCTTGTCCCAGAGCATCTTCAGAAGGGGATCCCATTTGTCCGCCCCAAGCCGATGGTCATCCTGACGACCGAAGCCTCTCTCACAGGCTGGGATGTCCATATGGGGGAACACAGGATCCACAGGCTGTGGACTCCTGAGGAGTCCCGATGCCACATCAACCTGCTGGAGCTCCAAGCAGTTCAGCTGGTGCTGACTGCATTCGCACCATTTGTTTGGAGTCAAGTGGTTCAAGTCCAGATGGACAGCACCACGACCATGTACTATCTCAACAAGCAGGGTGGGACGCACTCCCTGCCTTTATGCAAGGAAGCTCTCCATGTATGGACCTTCGTATGCAGCCTGGAGATGGATCTCCTAGCCATCCATGTGACAGGACCCTCCAGTCAGCTGGCGGATGCCCTCAATCAGGTAGGTGAGGCGTCTCATGAGTGGTCTTTCCATCTGGAGGAAGTACACAGTCTGTTCTCCCAGTGGGCCACCCCTCAGGTGGACCTGTTCGCCTCAAGGGAGAACGCAAAGCTGAGGCTGTTTTGTGCCCCCCCCCCCCCCAGCAAGGCTCTCTGCAGGGGGATGCCTTCTCGAGGCTGTGGATCCCAGGCCTCTTCTATACCTTCCCTCCACTTCCCTTGATCCACAAGGTGCTACTCAAGGTCAGGAGGGACAAGGCACAGGTGATCCTGATGGCTCTGAACTGGCCTCGCCAGTTTTGGTACCCCAATCTCCTCAACCTCAGCAACAGGCTCCTGAGGTGTCTTCCCATACACCTGGACCTGCTCTCAATCAATCAATCCAGAAGGTACTCCACCTGGACCTTCAGTCCCTGCATCTGACAGCCTGGTTCCTGAGCTGCTACTGTTACAGGCTTTTGGTCTCTGTGAAGATGTCCTCACCATGGTGGAGGCAACCAGAACATGCTATGCCTTCAAATGGATGAGATTCTCCATTTGGTGTCAGGGCAAGGGGCTGGACCCCTTGTCCTGTCTAGTGGCCAGCATTTTGGATTACCTGTGGTCTCTCTCCAAAGGAGGACTCCATTCAGTGACCCTTAAGGTGCACCTGGCAGCCATCTCTGCTTACTGGGCATGGGCAGGTCAGCGGTTGGTGGCGCAGGAGACAGTGGTCTGGCCCTTTTTCAAAGGCTTAGATCACATTTCCCCTCTGGTGCATGAACCACCACCACCATGGGATCTGTTGCTGGTTTTGACAAAGCTCATGGTCAAGCCATTCGAACCGATGCACAGGTGTTAGATGTCACACCTGTCGTGGAAGACCGCCTTCCTGGTGGCTGTCACATCAGCCAGAAGGATCAGTGAGCTCCAGGTGCTCTCGGTGGAGTCTCCTTACTTGGTCTTCCACAGAGACAAGGTTGTTGTCCTGCACCCCAACCTGAAGTTCCTCCCGAAGGTTGTGTCGGAGTTTCACCTGAATCAGGTGATGAGTCTTCCAGTGTTCTTTTGGAATCGCACCTCGGAGGCCAAACACAGGCTTCATACTCTGGACCCGAAGTGAGCGTTTGCATACTACAAAGAACGCATGGATGGAGTTCGGGCAGAGGTTCACCAGCTGTTAGTCACCTATGCTGAAGCCGCACCTGGCAGACCTGCAGCAAAGCGGACGATTGGCATGTGGATCACTTCCTGCATTTATCTCTGGTACAGGTGGGCAGATGGGGAACCTCCCGGAGGGCTTACAGTTTATTCCACCCGCCATACCACTGCATTGGTTGCTGCTTTTAGGGACGTCCCTATCCAGGAAATCTGCAGGGCTGCTACCTGGAAGTTGGCACACACCTTCATTTCCCATTACCATATTGACTTCATCACTCCAGGATGCTGGTTTTGGGGCCTCAGTTTTCCAATCCTTATTTCCTAAGTAGGGGTGTGCGCCTTACCTCCCTCCTCCTGGAGAACTGCTAGGAGTCTGCCAGAAAGTGTGGCTAGAATAACACATCCACATCCCTAGAAACACAGGTTACTCACCTGTAACAGTAGATATTCCATGGAATGGACTGTTGCAGTAAGTCATTACTTCTGGGAGTTTCCCCTAGGTGGCGCTCTCACACGGTAGTTTTCTCCAGCATTATCTATACCGGGGACCACTCACGCGACCTCACTTCCTTGGCTGTAACTATAAAAGTGGGTAATCTCTGGCAATCTCTGTTCATTTTCCCCGCTGGCTTCAGCTCTCACAGCAGCTAGAATACTCTCCTGCCAGTAATCTACGACGTGGATTGATCCCCCACAGCTTTGGGTGCCTGAGCTTAGTACATGGCACCATATTCCTGTGCTAACACAAGATTTTTAATGATGGAAGACAAATTCTCTGTTACGGACTCAAGGAGCTCAAAAAGCTCCAAAAATATTGAGTCCTCTTCAAGAAGCATCGGAGTGAAGGAAATACTTTCACCGTAAGGCCTGCCTGACCACCTTTCAATGGTCATATCTGCTAAACATGTATTATCAAGGAGACTTTCTTTGTCAATGGCAGACAAATACCCCGTCGACGGCAGGCATTTTCTACATAATCTAGTTCCTTCTGAATATCTCGGCCAGTCGAGCGACGGACCTTCCTGTCCCTACCTCGGACTGAGCCTACTACTCACATGCTGAGAAAAAATCTATATCTTTATAATAATACAATATGGATTATAATATTCTTACCAAACTGCTACTGCTACATGCATCTTTCACTTGGCCATCGATAGAGGCCACTGACACAATTGTAATTTATATATATTATAAACCTTATAAACTATGCAAGGCTTATTATTTTTATGATCCACGCTACTTGGACAAATTAAAAAAAAAAAACTTTTCTTTTAGCGGTGACCAGGCATGAGTCATCCAAGTCCCACATGCGACCTTCTCGAAATTGACTTTGTTTCCAACCAAGGCTGACACCAATGATTACTTATAAAATGTGCATGACACAAACCTTATGACTCTGTCTCAGACTACATGTTTTGAATCTCAAAGATGAGATCTAGTGGCTCATAACCATCAATTATCCAGACCATTATTTAGACATCTGTTCACCCAACAGACTAAAGGGCCCACCATACCAACATTCCAGGTTTGCACCTGAAGAGACCGCAATCCCTGGCATACTTGGGACTCCCTTGTAAACGAGATTACTAATGCAAGATGGAATAACATCATCACTCTTTTGCATTCCATAACTTTACCCTAAAGCTAGTACACTATTGACTACAATACTACTGACTCTAAGAGCTGCTAGGTTCCATGTAAGCATTAATCCACGACGAAGGTGGCATCTAATGGGGAGTTAATGCATGGTTGGTCGGACGCGAGTGCCTACAACCGACCAGCCATGCATTAACTCCCCATTAAATGCCACCTTCGGAGTGGATTAATGCGCTTGTAACATGGCAGGTGCAAGGGAACTATTAGGTGGATGCTCTTTTCCTTCCTTTGGCACAGAAATGATCACTACGACTACTTTGAGTTCTATATTCCTGGTTCACATCTCTTACTTTTAAGCCTCTCTCTAACTAGAAGTATGCATGTGCATGTTGCACATGTGACATTCAGTAATGTGTGTGCCAATTTCTGCACGACTACAACTTTGCTGTACATTCTTACATTCCGATTTCATATTGATCAGATCTGCAAAGTTCCTGCTTCTGATCGGCTGCTGTCTTGCTGACCCTCCATTTTTGCCTTGCATTCACGCTATGCTGCATTGTGGGGAGACTGTACTCTCTACAACCTTCACTATGCGAAACATCTGCCGCAGGGAAAAACAATATAGGGTTGGGATGCTATGGTACCCTCGGTCCCTCGCTATCATGAGCTGAAATTGCCAGGGACCACCCACATTTATAGGCACAGCCCAAGAAGTGAGGTCGCATGGGTGGTCCCTGGTACCAGAGACTGCTGGAGAAAACTACCATGTGAGAGCACCACCTAGGGGAAACTCCCAGAAGTAATGACTTACTGCAAGAGACATTCCTAGAAGATCTACTGTTATGGCAAAAATCTTTGCATAACTAATCTTTCTAGGAGTGGTATATGTTGTTCATCCACACTGACCCTCCTGACTTCCCCTGGCTTCGGCCCACAGTACTGCTTCCAGGGGGCAAGATCTGGCATCATGGGGAAGAGCCAAGGGTTATACGGTACACCTGGGTGGGTGGAAGGAGCCAGTTTGAAACTTTCCGGCAAGAATTGAAGGGAAAGGACACTGCCAGAAAGTGTGGCTGAACAACATATACCACTCCTAGAACTACTGTTACAGGTGAGTAACTTGTGTATCTTCCCTGACATAAAGTCTCCACCACTCATTCACATTAGTGGGACTACGCCCGAGGCACTAGGACCCAGCAGGAGCCAGAAAATCTTCAGGGGGCCCGGCGCCAAGATAGGACCACACGTGCGCGGCATCGCAAGGCTGGCTTGCACCATATAGGCTATCTTGGCATCGACCCTCCAACCACCTCAGTTCCTTTTTTCCCTCCTCGAAGCCCTAAGCCAGGCATTCTACCTACCAGGAATCCAAAATGATCTGGCAGATTGCTTCAGCAGAATGGAGGCAGATCCACACGAGTGGTCTCTCGACTCAAACGTCGTGCAGTCGCTCTTCAAAGAGTGGGGCACTCCAGACCTGGATGTTTTTGTGTCCCCACTCAATGCAAAACTGCCTCTGTTCTGCTCCAGAAATCCAGAACCTGGCATTTTCTGTCAGGATGCATTCAGACTGCAGTGGACAAGACGCTTTCTGTACGCATTTCCTCCTCTTTAATTCAGAGGGTGCTGCTCAAGCTGGAGGCACAGGGGGGCAGCATAATTCTCATCACCTCATACTAGCCTCGTCAGATATGGTTTCCATTAATCAACAGATTATTGGAGGTTCCACTGAGACAACTACCACTTCAAACAGACCTCCTGACCCAGAGCCTAGTGGTCCATCCCAACCTGAGGTCCCTTCATCTCCATGCCTGGCTCCTGAGGAGATGGGAGTAGGTAGATTCAACGTCTCCTGTAGAATCTCAGACATTCTCCTAGCAGCACGCAAACCATCCACTAGGAAGACACACAGCAAAGTGGAAATGATTCTCCATCTGGTGTACAAAGTCCTCCCTGGACCTCTTTACTTGTTCACCAAACAAGGTGTTAGAGTACCTTCTAAACCTGTCAAATGCAGGACTGCTATACTCGATGGTGAAGGTGCACCTTTGTGCAATTTTGGCCTAGCGCGAGCCTATCCACAGTATGTCAGTGGCTCAGCTACCCTTGGTCAAGAGGTTGCTTAAAGGTATCCTCCACACTAGACCACCAGTCAGGAGACCAGTAGCCACTTGGGATACCAGCCTTGTGGTAGACATGCTCACCCGTAAGCCACTCGAGCCTCTAGCAACCTACAAGTTGAAGTTCCTGACCTGGAAGGCTGCCTTCCTTGTAGCCATTAATTCTGCTCACAGGGTGTCTGAAATACATGCCCTGGTCATAGACCCACCATACACAGTATTTCACAAGGACAAGGTCATTCTCAGAACTCACCCTAAGTTTCTTCCAAAAGTAGTCTCGGAATTCCACCTGAACCAGCCCTTGGTCCTTCTGACCTACTTTGTGAACTTTCAAAGTGAAGGAGAGCATACCCTACATTCGCTGGACGTAAAGAGGGATTTGCAGTTCTACATCGAAAGAATGAAAGAGTCACAAATCCAAGCAAATCTCTGTTTCATTCAACATAGCCTAGTTGGGTCACCCTGTTGCCATCAGATGCATTTCAGAATGGCTGGTAGCTTGTCTCCGCCATTGCTATTCGATGGCGCAGGTCAAGCTGGAAGGCAGGGTGTACGTCTGCTCTACCAGAGCGGTCGCAGCATCTCTGTTGGAGATTCAGAACGTGCCCATTGCAGACATCTGCACTGCGGCTACTTGGAACTCTGCACACACCTTTGTGACGCACTACACCTTGGATGCCCATGCCAGACAGCATCCTTCCTTTGGCATGACAGTCCTTGATGGACTTCTGTCCTGAGTGAGCTCCTCTCTCCTGCCGCCCTTCTCGGGGAATTATTTTGGCTCGGTACTTTCCCAATAGTGTGAATGAGTGGTGGATACTTTATGTCCAGGAAGACATGGAAATTACATACCTACTGTAATTTTTGATCTTCTTGGACGCAGTGTCCACCATTCATTCACGCACCCACCCACCATCCCCCAAGCTCACTTGTTTTTAGTCTTCACTCCCTCGTTGGCTGGGCTATGAAGACACTGTTGAGTTGACCCTTCTTTCACGGGTCATACGGACCATCTTGTGTCCGAGATGGGTTAGTTTTACTAGGTTAGTGTACACTGCACCTCCTCAGTAAAAAAGGTACTGAGGCGGTTGGAGGGTCGACACCAAGACAGCCTATATGGCACAAGCCAACCTCATGGTGCCGCGCACGCGCAGTACTCTCTCGATGCTGGCCCTCCTGAAGATTTTTGGCTCCCGCTGGGTCCTTGCACCTTCGGCGTAGTCCCACTAGTGTGAATAAGTGGTGGAGACTTCATCCAGGAAGATCAAGAATTACGGTAGGTATGTAATTTCCATTTTTTTGTCAGTCTCTCACAGCCCTACTAAACATCAACAGTTGAAGGCCATGGAGGACAGTAGGGAGCCTGCTCAGGTAGGCTAATCCAGCAGTGGGACCCATGTCCAGAACACTTTCTCCATCGGGTTAGGATACTAACCACTGGCAGTCCAGTGCCCAGGGGAAAGGATAGTCTCCCCTGGAAGCACAAAAAGAAACTAGCCTGATCCCGATCGGGGTCCTGGCACCACTTGGCCTCAACCTCTTCATGTTCCCACCAGACGGGGAAGAAACGGCACCTGTTGAGTTCACCTTCTGTGAGGTCTGTGATGAGATCTCCAGTCTCTAGGAACCAGGGGCCTTCACTGTCACGTTCAGTGTCGTTGATGGTCTCTAGATCCAGGAGGTCGGCATCCTCTCTATCCGTTAGCTGGGACTCTGGTGGGCAGCTCTTATAGAGCAGCAGGTGCAGCGTCTGGCCTGTGTGCCTCTGCCTCCAGAACTGATCCTGGTCGGTGACACTGCAACTGCTGGCAGGGCCCTCAGGCCAGGTAGAGCACTTGGCTCCGACAACAGCTCTTGGGTCTGTGCTTTGACTGCACTGCTGACTCCTGTCCCGCTAGCTACTCCCCCATTCTGGGTCATAATGGGGCTGGCCGCATTGCCATTGCTGGTCACTCTGGTGCTAGCTGGGTCGTCAGCACCAGGTCTGGTTCCGGTGGTGGCACGGGGCTTGGGCCTTTCAGGGCCTGGCCTGGCACCAGGGTTCCCCCCTTGCCAGATTCTTGTCCAGTTCTGGTGCAGGGGTTCCCCTGGCACTGGATTTGGTTCTGATTCTGGCGCTGGTCCCTTGTCCTTCAACAGTGTCTGTGCTTGGTGCCACAGTAGGCTCTGGATCAGAGTCTGTAAATCAGACTCTTCTGTGACACTTCTTACAAAGCCAGTTTGGAGGGGGATGAGTCTGACCTCGCCCTCATTTCTGAGGAATGCAGTGATCACTTTTCTTTAGCCTAGACACTTCAGACCTAGGTCCTATGTCTCTGCACCAGGAGGATCTAACTTTCCAGGCTTTGCACAGAAATATGTATTCTGCACTTAATTTTGAGCCTACATCCATTGACCAGGGGAAGCGTCTGTTTGGAGTGGTTAAAAATTTCTGATATACCAGTCAGTTAAGATCTTCGGGGGCATCTCAGTCATCAGGTTACATCTTAGGAATTTCACCTTCGGTGAATGAGGAATCCACATGGAACATTTTCAGCAGTACAGCTGGGCCTGCCCATGCCGTCGACATTGTCAGCCGACCTTGCCAGCCCTATAAAGGTGCGAGCAGGCTTGCGCCCTCCTCAGTTCTTTCCCACCATCGACTTGCTAGCACAGTCTCCATGGAGGAGCCATTGCAGTGTTTGTGCCTTTTTGCAGACTACGACCTTTTTTTGCCACAACCATCACAAATCTCTTCAGAGATTTATTCAGTTTTTTCTTTTATGTCGAGAGTTAAACCTTCAGCTTCTATCTTATGTCGCTGCCGCTGCAGAAAGAAGATTGCCTCCAACGACGAATGCTGTGTGTTTTTGCTGTCTTGGGCTTGATCACGACGCCTCGGACTGTGAGTTCTGCCAACAGTTTAACCAGACCACCCTTAGGCGAGGCAAGAAGGCTCTCCATACCTTCATGGAACAGCAGGTAGCCAGCTTTGAGCCGGGGTCCTCTAGGTGCCAGCCAACCAGTTGCCCTCTGGGTCCAAGAGTTTCAAGGCCTCCCAGGCCATAGACAGTTTCTGGGGGGGTCATAAAAAAGACCGGGATCATGACCGCCCCCCCCGGTGGCCATCCTGTTCCCATCAGCCTCTCCTTCGGGCTCTTCAGTGGCAGCTGCCCCACTGAGACCTGCTGTCCAGGTTCTGGTTCACTCCGGACCCATACCGATAGCCTCTCTGCCTGACTTTCAGGGCACTCAGTCATTGGCACCTCCTCCGTCAATGATGGGCTCATCGGCGACGATGGCCTCCTCAAGATCTGACCTTCCCAGTCATAGGCTACGGCCTCAGGCACGCAGTCGAGTGCAATGTCAGTGCCATTGACCTCTCCTTCGACAACCGTGGACTTGAACAAAGTTTTAGTCCATTTCACTAATTTGATTGTCGAGCAGTTTGCAGCCATTAACAAGCCTTCATCACTGGCGCCTTCGACGATGCCTTCGTCGTCAACTCCTGTTAGTCGGCCCCAGGAGCCAGCCAAAGGAACGTCGATGGTGCATCCAGTGCCAGGCCTAGATGAAAAGGTCGACATCAAGGAGGAATATCTAGTTGATATCGGCAGGACACTCAATAGAGTTTCTGCAGAAATCACCCAGAAGACCACCCCCTCAGTCTTCCTACTCCCTGCAACATCTTCCTCTGGTCCTAAAGGAAATCATCTCCCTTCTTGCAAAGGCGGCAGTAGAGCCACTCCCCACTCTTCTTTGGGGGACAGGTTACTATTCCCATTTCTTCCTAGTTCCAAAGAAAACAGGAGATCTGAAGCCTATTATAGACCTCAGCTCCCTGAACATGTTCGTGGAGTACAAATGTTTCAGAATGCTTTTCTTGCAGAGCCTTCTACCACTGCTTCGGCAGGGACAGTGGCTATGCGCTTTGGACATGCAGGATGCCTACCTGCATATCCCCATATGCCCTTCCCACTGCAAATTCCGCCGGTTTTGTTTTCAGGGGGACCACTACCAATTCAAGGCCCTACCATTTGGCCTTTCCTTGGCCCCTCCGAGTGTTTACCAAATGCCTGTCGATGGTAGCAGACCACCTGTGTACCCAGGGAGTACAGGTATTCCCATACCTGGACGATTGGCTCCTGGCGGCCTTATCCAGGGAGGAACTCCTGCACTCCCTTTCCCTTACAGGTTTTTATCAGCTTGGGTGTCACCATCAACCAGGCAAAGACTCACCTGGTCCCTTGCCAATGCCTCCAATTTATAGGGGCGATTCTGGACACGACCACCAGCAAAGCCTTCTTGCCTCTGGGCAGGGTAGACACCCTTCAGACTCAGGCCCATCTCCTGTCCAGTCACAGGAGGGTTGGAGCCAGGTCAGTCCTCCTCGGGCTAATGGCGGCCACCATTCCAACAGTCCTGTTCACACGGCTCCATATGAGGATCTCTCAATGGACACTTCAGTCGCAATGGGACCAGACCATGAACAATCTAGACCAAGAGGTACTAGTATCGGATCCTATGATCAGGGACTTGCAATGGTGGATGGTACAGGAGAACCTGTGCCTGGGAGTTCACTTCTGCATCGATCCCCCCTCCCAGACGTTGATGACAGATGCGTCAGGAGAAGGCTGGGGTGCCCATCTAAGGTTCAGAACTCAGGGGCGGCTGGTCCAAGTTCAGACAAAACTTGCACATAAATGTGCTCGAACTGCAAGCAGTCCTTTATGCCCTCCAAGCTCTCCTTCCTTTCATCCTCCCCGGTCATCTCCTCATACAATCAGACAAACGTGCATAGTCTGGTACCTCAGCAAACAGGAAGCAACACATTCCTACCCTCTGTGCCGGGAAGCGATGAGGGTATGGTATTGGGCAGCCCAACATCACCTTCACTTGACCGAGGTTCACGTTCCAGGAGTGGAGAAAACACTGGTAGACAAACTCAGTTGGTCCTCAGCCAGGTCCCATGAATGGGATTTAGATGAACAAGTCGTAAACAACATCTTTCAGCAACGGGGAACACCTTAGATAGACCTCTTCGCTGCTCCCCAACATGCAAAACTTCCCACTTTCTGCTCGCTCACTCCAGGGTGAGACATTTTTGGTCGGGACGCTCTGTCTCTCGGTTGGAGGGACAGATTAGTTTATGCCTTCCCTCCCATTCCTTTAATCCCAAGGGTCCTGAACAAACTCAGATCGGAGGGAGCTCGAATTATTCTCATTGTTCCCTTCTGGCCCAGGCAAGTTTGGTTCTCTCACTCTTCTGCAGCAGTTTTCAGAGGAACCTCCACTTCCACTTCCTCTATCTCAGCAATTGTTGACCCAGAATCAGTGGACCCTTGTTCATCCAGGTCTCAAATCCCTTCATCTCAATGCGTGGCTCCTGCAGATGTAGCTAAAGCCCACTTTGGAGTCTCTCCTCTAGTAGCAGACATTTTGGTGGAGGCTAGGAAGCCTTCCACCAGGTCCACCTGTGCCATGAAGTGGAAATGGTTTTCTTTTTGTCAAACTCGAAAGACTTCGAGCCTTTCTCATGCTCAGTCAATAAAGTCCTGGACTACACGCATCACCTCTTCGATCTGGGTCTCAGCCATTCCTCGTTGAAAGTCCACGTGGCAGCCATCTTAGCCTACCATATTCCCTTTGGAGACAGGACTTTTGCTCGGTTGGAAGTTTCTAAAACTTTCTTCAGAGGGGTTCTCCATTTGAGAACCCCCATCCACATTCTTGCCCCTCCATGGGACTTGAATTTCATCCTGGAGAACCTTATTCTGCCTCCCTTCGAGCCAGCAGCTACAGCTGATTTGAAGTTCCTTTCTTGGAAGACACTCTTCCTAGTGGCCATTACTTCTGCTCAACGCATTTCCGTGCTTCAGGCCTTGATGTGTAAAATCCCATACTTGATTTTCCACAAGGAACGTGTGGCTCTATGCACCAACCCTAAGTTTCTCCCTAAGGTGATGGCTGAATCTACACTGACTCAATCTGTTGAGCTACCTGCTTTCTTTACGCAACATTCCAATCGGGGGAGTACCTCTTGCATACTTTGGATCTTCACAGAATCCTGAGATACTACACCAATCGGACTAAGGATCTCAGGAAGACTGATCAGCTTTTTGTCTCTTTTGCTCACAAAAGGAAGGCAATGCTGTTTCTAAGCAATGCCTATCAAAATGGTTGGCACATTGTATCACTTTCTGTTACAACATGTACAAGACCCTTCCGGGTCAAGTCAGAGGTCACTCCACCAGAGGAGTAGCTGCCTCTGCGACTTGTTTTAAGAGTGTGTCAGTGGCAGACATCTGTGCAGCCGCAACTTGGACTTCTGTCCATACCTTCACAAAACACTACAGTTTGGACATTGCCTCTCACCGTAGAACAGGCTTTGGGTTGGCTGTCCTACAAGATCTCCTTTCGTGAGACCCGTTCAGTCCTGAGGTTCCATACTGTGGATGACAATCCTCCTCCCAAGTACTTTTCCTTGTTCCAGACTGCTTGGGACTCAGTCCTATATGTGAATACCTACTGCTGCAGGAGTCCTCTCAGAGTAAGACAGTACAGTTGCGTAAGAACTTACTGTAACAGTAAATCTTTGAGAGAGGCTCTTGCAGTAGGTATTGCCTTCCTGCCCTCTATCCCCCTAAGTTTCTTTGCTTCATTTCCATGGAGGGAAATATTCTCTTCTCTCTCGTCTTGCCTCTTTTGGCCTTTGGTGGGAAAGAACTGGAAGGCGGGCGTGGGGGACCGCCCCTTTACCTATATGTGAATACCTACTGCAAATGCCTCTCTCGAAGATCTACAGTTACGGTAAGTTCTTACGTAACTGTACTATCTTCGAGGGGACCTCAGTCATCAGGTCTATTCTCTCCCACCGTCCCCCTTTTTGGGACTCATATTCAGGACCTGGCTGTCTGCTGTTTCATCATTTCTCTGAGAGCCGGGTCCCTTGCCATCCTCAGGTCCCCAGGGCATCAGCCTTGCTCCCTTCATCCCCGGAGGAAAAGAACTGAGGAGGGCATAGGCCCACCTGTGCCTTTATATGGTTGACATCAGCCGATGTTGACGGCGTGGGTACACCCAGTTGTACTGCTGAAAATCATCTCTGTGGATTCCCCATTCACAGATGGTGAAGTTCCTACGGTGTAACCTGATGACTGAGATCCCCTCAAAGATCTACTGTTACAGTAAGTCTTATATAACTGTTCTTTCCTTCTATTCCTCCTGCATTTGAAACCCTGTCTGATGTGGTTTGAAGCAGGCCTGCTGTGGTTGCCTCCATCTGACAGCAGGCTGACAAAAAGTACACTGCCCTTAAGGATAAGCAAGTGTATGAATCTCCACCTATAGCTCATGCCAGCATTATCCTCAACAAGCATGACAAGGCCATCATTCTTCGGGAGGTCTTATGTGCACGCTATTAATCAGGAGTCACACAAGATTGACGCTGTGGGCAAGTATGCCTGTGTTACTGCTTCCCTGGGCATGAGAATTGCTAACTACCAAGGGCATATTTCTATGTACAAGAATACCCTTTGGAGCAAGCTTAAGTCCCTAGCAGAGTCCCTGCCAGATTCTTAGGCTAAACAGGATATTCTGCTGTCAAGCAAGGTATTGAATCCAGCAGTCACCAGCTGAAAGCCTCTATGGATGCCTTTGACACTGTATCTTGCTCTGCTACTGCAGGCATTCACATCAGGTGCCATGTCTGGCTACATACATCTGTTTTTTTTTTTTTAATCAAGGTGTCCAACAACAGGTCATGAATGTTCCCTGTGATGGAACTAATCTATTTAGATAGCAGGTATAGAAGTCCCTTAAGGTGTCTCATGAAACTAGAATGGACCTTAAGACTTCCAGGCCAGCTCCTTCCAGCTGTCAAAGGGGCATATGACATGGTTTCTTTTAGAACAAGCAGTTCTTTTGTGACAAGAGCAGGGGAGCCCAAAACAAAACCCAGCCTCCCCAGCCTCAGAAGAAGGCACAGCTGAAGGCACAAGTACCGAAAGCACTCAGTTGCCACCCTCTGAAGCTCTGGCCCTGGTCTTGCCTCAGCTGCCTGAGGCAGCCCTCTCCTCCCCAGTGGGGGGTAGAGCCTGACCCAGTTTTAACATCAGTGGAAGTCCATCAAGACAGACAAGTGGGTACTCAGGGTCATCAGAGAGGGATACACTTTGGATTTTAGAGAAATCCCTCTGGACTGTCCACCCAGAAGGTAGCCCATCAGCTCAGATGTCATAGCTTCTAGTGCAGGAGATTTCAGGCCTTCTGAGCAACAAACAGTGGAAGTGGTGCCAGAGTCAGAGCGAAACATAGGCTTCTACTCCCACTGCTTTCTTATTACCAAAGACATCAGGGGGCATGCACCCCATTCAAACATCATGAAGTCTTGCTGTATTCTGACTATTGCAGTTAGGTCCTGCCTTTCAACTGTCCCAGAGAACAAAGAGTTAACTTTCCATGGCCAGCATGGAACGTTCAGCGTGAGCTCGGTTGAAGCCCCTGTCTGCTGCTGTTTAAACTCCAACAGTCAGATTCTTTACTCCGCCTCACTGAACAGTCGCTCCAGAGATTTCTCCTTTGCTCGGTTCAAAAAAAGTCGGTTAAAGTGTCGTTTTTGGTTTCTACCAAATTTCTGCTACTGAACTTGTCGGTTTAAGTCTCTGTCTGTGGTACCGTAAGTACTAGATAGGTTTTGCATTTAGTTTCTGTGTGGAACTTGTAAATATTGGATCGGTTCAGTTTGAACCAATCAGATTGGTCTTAAAAAAGTTTTGAATTTATTAGAGTGTGGTAACCGGTCCGTATCGGTTCTAAAAAAAAACAAAAACCGATTTAATTACTTTTTTTTCCAAGACTCGTAACACGGCCAGGAACCAATAGGGTGTCTTGCCTATGGATTGCCGAAAAGGTGGCAGTTTTGATAGGATTGGCCATGTCTGAGAAACCCAAGAAAAAACGGGCCCACTGGGTTTCAACGCTGTAGTGTGTGTGGGGAAGCCTTTGCTAAGGCTGATCCCCACACCACCTGTGTTTATTGTCTGGGGTTTGAACACCTCGATTCAGACTGCCAAATTTGTAAAGTTTTCCCAAAGCTACCCTGGATAAGAGAGTAGGTAGACTGAGGGAAAGGGAGGCCGAGAAGCCCGCTGACCCGGATGGCCAGCCCGGTTAGGTTCCGACCGAACCAGAAGGAGTGCCCTCTGAGCAGGGCGAAACTTCTTCGGGCAAAAGGAGAGCCGATTCTGAGGAGTTGGTTCCGGTTAAAAGGAGGAGAAGAGAAAAATCATCCGGTTCGGATCCACAAATTCTTTCTCCGACCGCTGATTAAATAGCCAAAGCGATAAGGATAGTTCAGTCGCTAACTTCCGTTCCAGACGAACCAGCACCATCTGGCAGGGGCTTGGTTCGGTTAGTTCCCCCGGTTCCGAATTATACTTTAAAAGAATTTTTTGAACCGGAGAAGGAGGGAGAGTATGAGGATAATGATGATGATGGTGATTATGAAAGTCTGGATGTGCCTATTGACCCGGACATCTCCCCAGACAGACCTTCAGGTGTTTCTCCTCCTAGGCTTTCTGAGTCCCCTTCCCACTTTATGTTTTACAAGAAAGTGGCTGAAACCCTCCAGCTTCCAATGGAAGAAGCAGTAGAGGATCAGAAGGAGCCTGATTTTGTTGAGATGATGGATATCCCAGAGTCCAGGAGATTGTCTATTCCCCTCCATAAATCTTTTGGGAAACAGACATTTAAAATTCTAAAGACTCCTAATTCCATATCTCCTGTGGACAGACGAATGGACAAGAGGTATACCCTTTCAGGCTCGAACACGGAGTTCCTTTCCCAGCAATGCAGCCATGTTGGAGTAGTGCAGGCTGCTGCCTGTGATATGGCAAATATTCCCTTGGCATCACACCCCCCCAGATAAGGACTCCAGGTGGATTGATGCCTTGGCAAAGAAGCATTACATGGCAGCATCTTTGGGACTCAGGCAGGCTAACTATATGGCCTACACAGCTAGATACCAGAAGTCCGGGTGAGACACTGCTGGCTCTGGCTAAACAGGCCTCTGACCAGCTTGCCAAGGAGCTGGAGCAGGTGGCTGTAGATGGGATTGAGGCATCCAAGGTGCAATTTCATGCTGCTGTGGACTCCAATGATGTTTCTTCTAGAGTCATGGCTACATCTGTTGTCCTTTGGAGGATGGCTTGGCTCAGATGTACTAGCCTATCACAGGATATCCACGCTAAGGCCATGGATTTCCCTGTCATTGGTAATTCTCTGTTTGGGGAGCAGACAGAGAACTACATGAAAAAAGATGGATGAGTACAGGACCACCTACAGGAGTGCTCAGGCCAAAGAAAGGCAAGCCACTCCTCAGAGACAGCATTCCAGGGGCAGGGCAGGCCCTTTCAAAGGCCTTTTTACCAAGTCCATGCCTCCTCTTCTGCTTATGCTCAGAGGGGGTTCTTCAGAGGGAGAGGCAGATGGGGAATGAGCAGGCCTGCTTCCACCCCTCAGCCTAAAGCCCCTGCCAAGCAGACACCCTGATGGGTCTGCCCGGGCCGATTCTCCAATACCTGTAGGGGGGCAGGCTGGCTTACTTTGTCCAGGACTGGAAGTCTCTGACATCAGACAAGTGGGTCCTGGAAGTAGTAAGCCAGGGACTGGTTCTCAGCTTCAAAAAATTTCCCAAGATGAGAACCAGATCCTTTCCACCTGCAAATCCATCAGAGACCCTTGCCCTAGAGGCAGATGTTTCTTCCCTCCTGGCTCTCAGAGCCATAGAAAGGGTTCCTACCCTACACAGGGCAAAGGATTGTACTCCAGGTACTTCGTAACCCCCCAAAAAACAGGAGAATGGCAGCCCATCCTGGATCTAAGATATCTGAACAAGCACCTTTTAAAACCAAAATTCAAAATGGTGACTCTGGGAATAATTCTGCCCTCTCTAAGGCCAGGGGATTGGCTAGCCTCCCTGGACCTCAAAGATGCCTATTTTCACATTCCCATCAGGTACTCCCACAGAAAGTACCTCAGGTTCATGTTGCCCTCAGGCCACTATCAATTCAGAGCAATGCCCTTTGGCCTAACATCAGCCCCAAGGGTGTTCACAAAGTGCCTGGTAGTAGTGGTTGCTTTCCTAAGGAGAAAAAAGATCTCCATCTTTCCATACTTGGACGACTGGCTCATAGTGGGTCAGTCTCCAGACCAAGTCAAGTCACACCTGCAAATAACTCAGCAAGTGCTCACTTCCTTAGGATTCCTCCTCAACCTTCCAAAGTCAGTTCTCGAGCCAGTACAGCTCCTCACCTTTATAGGGGCAAAGCTGGATACAATAAGGGCAAGAGCCTTCTTTCCCCTGGACAGGACAAGGACCCTTATAGAACTGGCCTCTTCATTCACCCTTCAGGTGTCTCAACCAGCAAGGCATTTCCTGCAGCTCCTGGGCCACATGGCAGCCTCTACAGCAGTGGTCCAGGGGGCAAGATTTCAGATGAGGGACATTCAGTTCCACTTAAGAGCCTTCTGGTCCCAAAGAAAGGATCTCTTACCAAACTAGTCCCAGTGACTCTGAACCCTGATCCAGGCTTTGCAGTGGTGGCAGGATCAGGACAATTTGAGACAGGGAGTTCCTTTTGTCACTCAGTCTCATTCAGTGATACTCACCACAGATGCCTTCCTGCTGGGCTGGGGAGCCCACTTGGGGGATCTTACTACCCAAGGGCTGTGGTCACCTCAAGAATCTCTGCTTCACATCAATTTCTTGGAACTCAAGAGCAGTGTTTCTGGCACTGCAAGCCTTTTCCAAATCTGTACAGAACAAGATGGTCCAGATCATAACAGACAATAGCACCACAATGTGGTACATCAACAAGCAAGGAGGCACTCGGTCTATGGCCTTGTGCACAGAAGCAATGAAGTTGTGGTCTCTGGCCTGTTCCCTGCAAACCTCTCTGATAGCAGTTCACCTCCCAGGGAAGGACAATGTCCTAGCAGATGCTCTCAGCAGGATATCCCAGGGCCATCACGAATGGACCCTAGATCCCCTAGTTTTGAAAGTGATTTTCTCGAGATGGGGCACTCCACAGATAGATCTTTTTGCAGCCCCAGACAATCACCAACTTCCTCTCTTTTGTTGCAGACACCCAGTCTTTGGTTCAGTCCTTCTGGATGCTCTGATTCTGAATTGGGAAGGGAAATTCCTGTATGCTTTTCCCCCTTCCCTCTCTTGTTCAAAGTGTTAGTCAAGATCAGGTCTCAACCACGCAAAGTGATTTTGATTACTCCAGACTGGGCCAGACAGCTCTGGTACCCACTGTTGCTGTCCTTAGCAGTCCACCTTCCCCTGTCTCTTCCCAGGAATTACAACCTGTTTGACATCCTCTCAGGGGAGGATTTGGTATCCGAACCTCAAATCTCTCAATCTCAAGGCATGGCTCTTGAAGAGTTAGAGTTTGCTTATCTACACCTTTCACAAGGGGTTCTGGATATCCTTAAGGCTTCTCGAAAGCCTTCCACCAGAAAGACTAACAACTCCAAATGGAAAAGGTTCACTATTTGGTGCTCTAATCAGCATATTTCTCCAGAATCTGCTGGGTTGCCTACAGTCCTGGACTATGTGGTTCATCTTAATGGCTTGGGATTTAGGCCAGTTACACTTAAAGTGCATCTGGCAGCTGTTTCTGCCTTCTTGTCAGTAGGCAAGTCCTCTCCTCTGTCAGCCCATCCTGTGTTTTGTAAGTTCTTCAAGGGATTGCTGCACACCAATCCCCCCTTTAGGGACCCTGCTCCTGCTTGGGACCTTAATGTTTGCATTGTTCAGCTCATGCAACCACCATTTGAGCCTTTGTCCTCTGCAGAGCTTAAGTACTTGACTTGGAAAACTGTGTTTTTGGTAGCCATTACCTCTGCCAGGCATATCAGTGAATTGCAAGCCCTGTCAGTGAAGCCTGATTTCATCTCTTTCCGTAGAGATAAAGTGGTCCTAAGAACTAACAGGAGGTTTTTGCCTAAGGTGGTTTCAGATTTCCACCTTAATCAGTCTGTCTCTCCCTGTTTTCTCCACTGACCATTCCTCCTCTGGAGAGAGGAGGCTGCACAGCTTGGATGTTAAAAGGGCCCTCAGCTACTACATAGAGCGCACCAAGGGTCACAGGTTTGAGTCCCTCCAGTTGTTCCTCACATATGGAGAGGTCGGTAAGGGCAAACCTGCCACTAAAAGATCTGTTGCCAGGTGGATTGTCTCTTGTATACAATTCTGCTATGAAAAACTGGATAGAACCCCACCCTCAGGCCTGAGGGCTCACTCTACTAGAGGATCAGCTGCTTTCCTGGCTGCTGCCAGGGATATTCCTATCTTAGAAATTTGTCAAGCAGCCACCTGGAAAACAGTCCATACATTCACCAAGCATTACTCTCTGGATATCCAGGCTAGGAGTGATGCTCGGTTTGGCACAGCAGTACTTCAGAGCCTATTCGCAAAGTAGGTTCTGTCCCTCCTCCATGGAGGTACTGCTTGGTAGTCTGCAATAGTCAGAATACAGCAAGATTTCATGTTGTTTGAAGAAAAAATTACTTGCCTTAGTAATGTTGTTTCTTCTAATGGAGTCTTGCTGTTTTCTGACCTCCCCCCTTCCTCCCCTCTCAGAACCTGTTTTTTGGGATGTGGGTGGGCAGGAGCAGTGTTGGCACCTTAGAGGTGCCCCTTTTTCACCCTCCTTTATTTTGGGTGTGTGTTGTGTTTTGTTTTTTGGGTTTCCTGACTTGAGTCTTTGCTTTGAAACCAAGAAACCCTTTTTTAATAAATTTACGTTTCCAGTTGGCTAGTGTGAGTTTTACAGTTTCCACACAGAACTTCCAGTGAGTATTGCTCATAAAGATCTGACGGTTGGAGTTTAAACAACAGCAGACAGGGGCTTCAACCGAGCTCGTGCTGAACATTCCATAATGGCCATGGAAAGTTAACTCTCTGTTCTCCGGGGCAGTTGAAAGGCAGGACATAACTACAATAGTCAGAATACAGCAAGACTCCATTAGAAGAAACAACATTACTAAGGTGAGTAATTTTTTCTTCTCGACTAAAGAAATCTGAACAAGTTCATGGATCAATTAAAATTCATGTTGATTTCTCTGGGTTCTCTGCTTCCCTTCCTGAAACTTCAGAACTGGTTAGCGTCCCTGGATATGCAAGATGCATACCAGCACATACTGGTACACCCCAGGTGTTGCCACTTTGTCATGCTGGGGCAGCAGTACCAGTTTAGAGTCCTGCCTTTTGGGCTTTTCTTGTCGCTACAAGTCTTTGAAAGTACTTTGCAGCATTTGCAGTACTCTCAGTGCACATGAGAAATTAGGACTCCAAATCTTCCCATATCTGGAAAACTGGTTGATTGCCAGCCCATCCAGGCACAAGACGGAAGAGGCAGTAACCACTGCCTCTCAGTTCCTCACCTCAGTGTGTGTTCTACTGAATGTCAAGAGTGTCTCCTCTGCAATCCTCACAGCAGCTGCTGTTCATAGGAGCTTTTCTGGGATATAACCAAGGCTCTGGCTTTCCTTCCAGAGAGCAGAATGCAGGCTATCCTGCAGATGGCATGCTGTATCATGGAGCACAAGTCTGTACAAGCCCACTCCATTCTGCACATTCTGTGTTCTTTAGCCTCCGCAGTGTTCACAGTGCCCTTGGCATGGTTACATATGAGAACAACTCAGTAGATTCTCCATGTACAGTGGCCACAGGCATCACACCTTCAGACCTACACCAGTGAGATGACCAAGCCCCTGGTTTGGTCGCTCACATAATAGTCAGTGGAAGACAGTCTCCACAAGGGCTTCCCCTTCTCCCAGCCAAAGCCTCGAGGTGACTCTCACCAAGGATACATCCCTGTTGGGATGGGGAGTCCACTGTCATGGCTTCCAAACACAAGGTGCATGGGACCTGTCAGGAGACTCTTTTCCACATCAGTGTGTTAGGGGATGCAAGCTGTTTTGTACGGCCCATGAGTCCTGGTGGACCTAGTCAGTCACAAATCCAGTCCACCTCCTGATAGGCAAGTCTGTCATGCACTGCATCAACAAACAAGGGGGAGCATACTCTTACCCTGTCTGCAGGGAGGCAGTGAGCTAGTAGTAATCGTGTCTGGAGCAGTTGCTCCAAACAACTTATCAACCAGGAGACCAGAACACTGTGGTAGATGGGCTCAGCCAAACAGAGGGTGAGCCGCACGGGTGGTCACTAGCTCCAGACATCGTGAGATCGCTGTTTGAGTACACAATGGGGGGTGAGATACTAACAACAACAAAAATGGAAAGGGACCTGGGGGTAGTCATATCAGATGACCTAAAGGTGGGCAAGCAATGTGAGAGGGCAGCAAGGAGGGCTGGGGGGTTACTGGGATGCATAGGGAGAGGCATCACCAGTAGAAAACAAGAAGTTATTATCCCTCTGTACAGACAGCTGGTGAGACCCCATCTGGAGTACTGTGTGCAGTTCTGGAGACCCAATCTCCGCAAAGACATAGACAGGATGGAAGCTGTCCAGAGGAGGGTAATTAAAATGGTGCAGGGTCTGCACTGGAAGACATATGAAGAGAGACTTAAGGAGCTTAATATGTATAGCTCGAGGAAAGGAGGGAGAGGGGGGACATGATAGAAACTTTCAAGTACCTCAAGGGAATCAACAAAGTCCAAGAGGGTAGCATCTTTCAAAAAAAGAGGTGTGCAAGAACAAGAGGGCACAATTTGAAGATAGAGGGGGGCGGCTCAGAGGTAATTTAAGGAAGTATTTTTTCACAGAGAGGGTTGTGGATGCATGGAACGGCCTTCCGGAGGAGGTTGTGGAGTCAAAATCAGTGGTGGAATTCAAGCATGCATGGGACAGTCATAAGGCAATTCTGGGGGGTGGGGGTAAGAAGAAGTAGGCTGCTGGTTAACTAGGATCTGCAGCTTATCCAGTAGGTAGGGAAATGGGCAGACTGGGTGGGCCAAGCGGTCCTTATCTGCCATCAAATTCTATGTTTCTGTGAGTGGGATACCCCAGATGTGGTCCCTTTTGCAACCTCACTCAACAGCAGACTGCCTCTGTTCTGCCCCAGAAATCCAGGACATGGCATTTTTTTTTTTTGTGGGATACCTACCACCAAGTATGTGCCCTGTCACGGCCCCCGGTCTTCCCCCTCATTGCCGGCCATGATCCCCGGTCACCCCTGGCTTTCCCCCCAGAGGGTGGGGCCGCGGAGCTGGCGCCCCACATACCAGCCCATGGATCCTTTTAACTAGTTGAGGGATCCAGCGACATAGGTCAGGGAAGCCCGGGGAGGACTTCATAGAGGTGGAGGGTCCCTACTTTTCTTGTATATTATGGCCCACTGGAGAGCCGGACGTGCAATGATGTCCGCGCACTTACGTGCAGACGTCTGCCGGCTCTCCCCCCTGTCAGATGCGCTCGCTACAGACACCCAGCCTCCACTGGGTGTCACTGTAGCGCCGCATGTGCCCCACACCCACCCCGAGGGAAGGAGAGCTGTCGCGGGACACTCGATCCTTCCTTCCCCCTGCCAGCCCCCGGCAGCCCGACTCCGTTCCCGAACCCAGGTCGCCGGCGTGGTGCAAGGTGTGGTGTCCAGCGCCTCAACCCTCAGCGCCACTGGGCCGGCGACATTTTTTGTCAGGATGCATTCAGACTGCAATGGCAGAATTTATGTCTGAATGCATTCCCACCAATCCCTCTTGGACAGAGGGTACTGCTCAGTTTGGAGGCACATGGGGGCAAGATGATTCTGGTGGCCATCACTGGACTCTGCAATTATGGCTTCCTCTGTTGAGCAGACTGTCGGAGAACTGAGGATTCATCCAGTCAGGACAGACTTGCAGAGGTCCATCCCAGTCTGCACTCCTTTCATCTTCAGGCCTGGCTCCTGAAGAGATAGAAGTGAACAGGTACATGGTATCTTCTTGCTGCATGCAAGCCTTCCACTAGAAAAACTTACAAAGCCAAGTGGAAATGATTTTCCATCTGGTGCTCCAAAACCTACACAGACCCTTTGAGTGCACACCTGACAAGATTCTGGAATACCTGCTGGACCTTTCTATGCTTGCCTGCTGTATTCTACAGTAAAGGTCCACCTATGTGCTGTATTAGGTTCCCTCTAAGTGATACAGCTGCCATTGTTCAAGAGGTTCTACAAGGCCTCCCGTAAGGAAGGAAGCCAGTGGCTGCCTTGGATATCAGCCTTGTGCTGGATATGGCCACTTGTAAGCCCTTTGAGCCCCGTGAGACTTGAAGGTTCTAGCTTAGAAAGCAGTCTTTCTAGTGGCCATCACTTTAGGTCACAGAGTATCTGGAAACCATGCCTTGGTCACAGACCCTCATGTGCCGTTTTCCTTAAGGAGAAAGCAGAAGTCTGTACAAACCCCAAGTTTCTACTGAAGGTGGTGTCAGAGTTCCATCTTAATCAGCCATTAGTGCTGTCCACCGTATTTTCCCAACTTCCAGAATGAAGGAGAGCATACTCTTCATTTTCTGGATGTCAAGAGAGTCTTTTGGTTTTACCTAGACAGAACCAAGGACTTCAGACAATCCATACAGCTATTTGTCTCCGATCTTAATCGGAAGTGACTGCCTGTTAAGAGTCAAGTGCATTTTTGCCTGGATTGTGAACTGCCTGTGCCACTTTTATGGCATGGTCTGGTCAAGCTGGAAGGTCAGGTGTGTGCCCACTGTAGCAGAGTGGCCACCATATCCCTGGCAGGGATTTTTTCTGTGCCTCTTGTGGATATTTGCAGAGCTTCAACTTAGAGCACAGCATACACTTTTGTTAAGTACCGTGCTTTGGATGACCATGCCTGGCAGCATAGTCCTGGATGGGTTACTATCCAGAGAGTGCCCTTGGTCCTACCGCCCTGGTCTGGTGGATTTTGTCTAAACTTGGTACTCTGACCCACTAGTTTGAATCATTGGTGAATATGAAAATTATGTATTCACTGTAATTCTCTGTCTCCTAGAAATATCTTAAACATTAATCTTCCAAGAATCAGTCTTCACCATTATTCACTCTTGGGTCTATGCTGGAGGCATTTGAGACCCTGCAGGAGCCATATGCCTTTAAAGCTTTGGAGGTAGGGGATTGATGTCAAAGACTGTGCTGCCCACAAGGTGAACATATGACGTGGCGCTCATGGGCTGGCCAGTAATCGCTGCCAGCCCCCTGCCTCCTTAGTTCTGTTCTTCCCACTGTCGAGGAAAGCACTCCATGGTAGCGTTCACTATTTTTGCTGTGTCACACAGCCTAAGTTCGGTTAATCGCCACTCGCTTGACGTTGTATAATCTTTTTTTTGCCTTTCATCGCCACCTTTCTTCTATCTGTTCCTTTTTTATGGTGCCAAGCCCCATTTTTGCTGGTTTTTCTTTTGTTCCACAAATCAATCGTGTTCAGATCCCAGAAGCTGAGCAAGAAGATGGAGTCTCCCCACCATGCGTTGGTGATCCTGTGGGACAGACATGTCCATCTGGGACTGACATGATTGTTGCTGGACCTGCCTTGGAGTGGACCATGACATGGACCACTGCGATGCCTGCTTCTCTATAGATTTCTGAACTCTTTACATCCATGCGTAATGATGAAGTGGGGGAGAGATACCTGCCCCCCCACCTTCGGAGGTAGGCATCATGCTCAGGACTCTAAGGTAAGGTGCCTAGGCTCTTCCTCTGAGCCCTTCCCTGGTACTGCATGTACTGAGGGAGACCAGGCCTCTGCTAATCCTCATCTCACTGAGACTGGAGGCCTTGGGGAGAGGTCTGTGGGACAGCTGGTTGAGCACCCACCCCTTGTGGGTCCGTGCACCCCCAATGGTGGTGTCACAGCTATATGCATGGCCTGTGCTGGTGGGTCCCTTGGGGCCGAGGTCTGGTGCTGCTTCAGCTCCTGGCACTAAGGCCTGTGAGTGGGACGGTGTTCACCAGATGACTGGGTCCCCTCCTGCTGCTGTTTGTGGTTCTGGGAGAGGGAAGCTCATTGGACAGCGATTCACAGGAAGAACTACACTTAAAGGGAACACATCCACCCTTTTGGTTTAGAATATTAACTATATCGGAGGTTAAAAATGTTTAAAACAGATACAAATACACAAATCTCCGGGTTTAGATGGGTTAGAGGAAAAATAAATGGCAGCAGACTATATTGTGCCAATAGTAACATACATATTCAGTTGGTGCCTGTGTACTAGGACCTTTCCATCAACATGGAAACAAAGTAATGTTATCCCCATTCATAAAGAGGGAGATCAGTATGAGCCAGGTAATTATCGACCAATAGCGTTGCTCTCAATTTCATTCAAATGTTTAGAAAAACAAGTGCATTTACAAACAATGGAATATCTAGAAAAATATGATATACTAACACTTTATCAGGCAGGATTTAGAAGGGGCCTTTCTACCAGTTCAGCTATAACTGGATTTAGTAGTGACTTCTTTGGATGCTGGATTAGAGACTGTGGTTCTCTTCATGGACTTATCAGAAGTGTTCGATCTGGTGGACCACTCCCTGCTGTTGGGGAAACTCTGGTCTATGGGTATCACTGATGCACCCTGGGACTGGTTTGCATCATATTTGACTGAGAGATCGCAGAGGGTATCAGTGTCCCAGACCCTGTCAAATGTGAAACAGATTAGTCAAGGGGTCCCACAGGGTTAATATTGGGGCCCCTGTTCTTTTTACTGTTTAATAATAATCTTCCCCAGGTAGTGCAGACCTCTAACATCGGGTTGTATGCTGATGATAAGGCATTGGTTGCAACCAGGGTAGACATGGGGACCCTCAAGACTAAATCGCAGAGAAATTTTGATGGCATTAGGGAGTGGTTCACCAGATCGAGGCTTGTCATGAATATGAAGAAGATCAAAGTATTATACTTTGGTAATAGTGGGAAATCTATGTTTAATATAGCATAGTCAAATAAACTAATAGAACAGGTGATGGAATATCGATACTTAGGAATGATTTTCGATGCAGAATAAAATTTTCCTAAACACATTAAGGAGGTGATTAATAATGTTGGTAAAAAAGTGGGCAACCTTAGACGCACTTCAAGAAGTCTAAACCAAAAAAGCCTGGAAAGCAGTTGTTGAACAGATGATATTGCCCTCATATGAATACGGAAGTAATGTTTATAGAGTTGCACCCAAGCAAATGCGAGATAAACTGGATAAAATCCAGTGAAGACTTGCAAGATTTGTGTTGGGATGTAATTTTAAGATACATCATTGTGTGATGTTAAAAACTTAGGGTGGCTACCTTAGAAACTTAGAAATAGTGTAATGTGGTTAAGATTACTGCATATATTTTTTATAAAATATCCAGCACAATTACATCTGTTACTGCGCTAACAAAAAGAGTAGCATCGACCCGGATCTTAACAAGATCTGTACATGAAAATAAGATTATGGTTAATTATAGTAAAACAAGGTATGGAGAAAAAACTTTAAACTGCCAAGCTGCTAGGTATTGGACTACGCTTCCTCATTCTATGAGAATTACAACATCTCAAGTACAATTTAGTTGAGCATTAAAGGACGTTTTTCCCTTAGTATGTAACTGTTAAACCTGTTTTATGGAGTTAGTCTTCAGCTTTTTATATGCAGCTGTGGTGTATGTTTGTTGATGCTTCAGTAATCTAGAAAGTTTTTTTACACAAAACTTATGGTGTTCAGATGTTTTGATATATGTGTGTAAATTTTACGTAAAACAATGTTTTCTACGTTGTAACATCATAAGCTGAACTGTCTTGTAAACATGAATGTATATTCCTTACGATAGGTACTTACTTATCCTGTATAAAAATAGAAATTTTATCTGTCTAAGATCTCTGGAGCCAGTCACCCATTGGAGATCTTCTGGATCTCATCATATGAGTAGTCGGATGATCCAGAGGGTGAGGACCAGGGTGATCCCGACTAGCTTCTGGCCCTGGTGAGGAAGGAGACCTTTTAGGATCATGGATATGTTGTTTGTAAATAAACTTTGCCTTGTTCTATCCACACTGTTTGGCATGTCCTTTCCCTGTAAGAATCTTGCCAGAAGGTCTTGAAGCCAGCTCCTTCCACCCACCCAGGTGGTATAACCCTCGGGTCCACCCCATGAGGTCAGATGTTCCTTTCCACTGGAAGATGCAGGTTCCCTCCTTACTGCACTTGCGTTCTGTAGGCCCTGGCTTTTGAATCCACAGATTTGCTTAAACTTAAACACATCAGAGTTGCACAAACTCGCTTTGCAATTTCAACTGCTATGGAGGATAAATCCTCTCCCGGTTTCCGCCGCAGCCTGTGTGGGCAAAAGATGTCTCGCACTGATCTGCATGCAACGTGCATGTACTGCCTGGGTGTTAGCCATGACACTCAGGCCTGTGAGATGTGTTGTGCATTTCACTCAAACATCTTGGACGATCGTCTTGCACTGCTGAAATTGGGCAGACCAGAGAAACCCGCCGGTGAAATCCAAGGAAGCCCAATGGGCAGTCTCTGTGGCTGCAGGGTCCGCTGAGCAACTCAAACAAATGAAGGCCTTCGAGGAAGAGGCAGCTCAGGCCGCGGATCTGTCCTCAAAGCTCTTTTTCATTCAGCTCAACTTGGGCGTCACCTTCTCTGGATCCTTTCGGGAGATGTGCCAATCCCTTCCCACCAAGGGCGAGGAGCCTTCCGGCATGCATGTCTGTCAGTCCCGTAAAAAGGACAAGGAACTGAGAAAATCTTCTCACCAGCAATGTTCCTGGGATCATGAGAGATCTCGGTCCCAGGAATCATCTGTCTTGACTTCAGTCAAGGTTGTGGCCTCGGCCACTGGTTTCATGGTTCTCCCATCAGGCCAGCTGGCCCAGACACTGGACGATGATTCAGTTGAGTTCATTGTCTACCTGTTTTCACCTGAGGAGGTTGACAGCTCCTTATTCAGGACCTCGGCCCTGCCTCTCCCCGATGAGGAGACCCAGCCTGCTGGGAAACCCATCGGAGAACCGGTCCCCGACCAAGAAGAACCACTGGTCTCCCCAGTGCCTTCTATTCGACTCCGTTGGTCACCCCAACAGTTGAGGTCGAGGTCTTGCATTCCTTCGACCAACAGGCCAATGAAGGCGCACAAATGCTCTAAGAATAGGTGCAGCTGACATTCTTCTTCATCCTCCTCGGATGAGGAGAGGCTTTGTTGGACACTCCGTCCACGCTACGAAGATCTAATGTGGCAACAACTGATCTTGTCCGGTCAAAAGCCAATTCCAGCTTCCACCCCAGCCATTACTTGGCTATCGCCTCCCAGGCCAAAGCTGAGTCCTCCAGAGCCGGCCCGCACCATTCCTCCTCCCACGGAGATAGTCAAAACCATTCTGGTTCGGCCAGAATTAACCTCTCCACCAGTCTTGGTGGAACCGCCACCTAAACAGTCCCCTGTGGGGGTGCCTGCCAAAGAGTCTCAGCCTGTTCTGGGCCTCCCACATAGGCTCTCTGTTACCCTCACTCCTGACCATCCTAGGCGGGTGGAGGGAGACTCAGGACTCTTCGAAGTCCAAGGACTCAGACCTTCATTCCCGTCCCTTGGATGAGGAATCAGTCAGTAGTCTCTCGACGGAGGAAGGCTCCTGTTCCTTTATGGGCATCCTCCATCTTCTCTCCGAACCCATGGAGATGCCTCTTGAACCTGTCCAGAAACAGGCTGAATATCCCCTCACAGATATCCTCAAATGCGGGGATTCACCGACGGAAGCCTTTCCAGTGGCCAAGGCCATTGTTGGTCCAGCTTTGGAGTTATGGCAGCATCCTACCTCCTGCCCTGTGCCTTGGTGGGAATGGAATGACCGAGGCCATTGTTGGTCCGGCTTTGGAGTTATGGCAGCATCCTACCTCCTGCCCTGCACCTTCTGCCCATATGGCCCGCAAATACACGGTGCCCATTGGTTCCCTTTTGGGGTTCACGAGCACCTCTCTGCAGAGGGTTTGGTGACCGAATCTGTGTTCAGATGCTCGGTTAGTTTGGCAGATACAGATAGACCACTGGATAAGGAGTCCAAAAAACTGGACCATTCTGCCCGTAAAGTCTATGCCGCCTCTATGTTGGGCCTCCATCAGGCAAGCTTGGGCGTCATCATGGCACATTTCTCTCATGCCCTTCTGGGCTCCCTTGATGAGATTCTACCTCACCTCCCTGCAGACCTACAGCAACGTCACACAACAGAGGTGTGCGCATGGAGGGGGGTGCAGGAATATGAATCAGGAAAGAGACAAATTTGAGAATTCCACACTCACCCACTCAAATAAAAAGACTGCTCAAAATATATAAAGTGCTCCTTTTTAATAAAGTGCCATTGTGCACAAAAACTCAAACCTGACACGTTTCGGAATATCAATTCCTTTTTCAAAGGATCTGAGGTAACTTCAGAGGTACACCATTTATATACATTAGTAATGACAGCATCAAGCAGCGTCATAAAAACTTTTAAAGCAAACACACTGCAAATAAAGTGCTAAGTGGAAAATAACCACAGAAGTATTTAAAATATGTACAAAGTACTACTAACGTTGGGGATTTTAACCCCATCCATAATATGTTATATTTAGTTCACAACCTCCACCATAATGAAACATTTCTAAAATTTATATAAAACTACTCGTATAAGTGTATAGAGAAAATTATAAATTGCACTCTTTTTAAGGCCAATAAGTGATCCATATGGACATCATAAAGGCAAAATCTCTTTGGCTACTGCATGTTTATAACATCTTTCATTCCATACATCAAGCCACAAAATAGAGCGTGGACTTGGGTATTATTGTATATTGTCATGAAATATGTTGTGACTTTTCCAGTTCTCAGCTTCTTTTATAGCGTATATCAACTAATAGATACATAATTTCTATAGTTACAGCATACCTTCTTCCATAAAACTAACCATGGAATATAGAGAGAACCTGGGTCCTTTATATATAGTCATGATTCCTGTCACAACCAGTTCTGTTCTCAGCCTGTATCAGATTGTATATCTAAACAAAAATGTTGTTCCATGCCTAGTGGACAGGACAACCAGTTGTGAGTACTGTTCTAGGAGACAAGATCTCCACATAATTTAGGGGAATCATAGTCTGGGGTGTGTGTGCCCATATATATGGCTGGATCACACCTGACAGTGCCCCTAGTTCACCCAAGAGAGTGAATGTTCTGTTAAACTGTTCACCCAGGAGAGTGCAGTTTATTCTTTGGTCACCCCCAGTGTGTGATGTAGTTAAGGTGTGGGACCTTTAGCACTTCAGTGGGAAATGGGGGTTTCAGTGGTGTAACCCTGAAGAATGGCAGAGACTGTTAGTTGGGGCCAAGGGAGGGAAGTAACGTCATCTAAGTCCCTTACCCTTGCTGGGGAGGGATGTGGAGAACAATCTAGGTCCTACCTGTGCTACTAATCTCTCTCATTCCCTCCCTTTAAATTGTTTGCCCCAATCATAGGGCTTCACCTTTGTTCACCTTAATATTAGGAGTCTGTTGGCCAGTCTCCCTGAACGCGAGACTTGGGTGAGTACTAACAACCCTGATATACTTGCCTTATCGGAAACTTGGCTAAAACCTTCCGTTGCAGACACCCAGTGCTCCTTCCCGAGATATAATATGCTTAGGGTTGATCGCCCCATGTCCAAAAGATGGGGGCTTGACTCTATACTACAAGGCTCATCTGAATGTATCTACGATACAGGACACCACTCTAACTGTGATTTCCTTCATTTCCTTCTTCTGCTGGGTGGTGTGAAAAAACTCCATATCTTCTGCATTTATATTCCTCCCAGAAACTCAAGGCTTGGTCTTGACGAATTTGTGGAACATGTGCTGTGACTGGTAAGAATGATATAATCTGCCTGGGGGATTTCAATCTCGACTGGACCGGGCCTAGCTCCCCCCTCCTATCTTCTACAACTAGCAAGGCCAGTCTCACTCAGCTTATTCAGGACTCCACAAGGATCTCCCATCATGGTGCCTGCAACACTCTCTTAGATTGGATCCTGACGAACAGGAAGGAGTGCTTCCCCTCTGCTGGTGTTCTTCCTGACTCCATCAGTGACCATTGCCCTATATATTGCGTATGGGACACCTCCCCTCCCTCCTTCACCTCTAAAGTCTTATCTTTTTCCAACATCTCTAAGCTCAGTACGGGTGCATTCGGGCATGATGTAAACAGGGTTGACTGGTCTCCCCTCTACACTACTAATGACATCAACATTGCAACTGACTATTTCATTGCTACCCTACTCTTGCTGCAAAACAATCATATTCCAGTCACCACGCATAGGGTTAGAGGGAAAGTCACCAGATGGCTTGTGTGTTCTCTGCTACAGCGGCTTAAATGTAGGGATAACCTCTGGTCCATATGGAAGTCCTCCTCCTGTCAAGCTGACTTTGAAGCCTACAGGGCACTAAGGAACTCCTGTAAAAAAGAGATATGCCTGGTAAAGAGTACTTACTATCGGAACCTCCTCTACTTCTCCGCCAATAATCCTAAATGTTACTGGTCGCAAATTAAAGAAATTCTTGGGAACAATAGGCTTCTGACCCCAAAGGATATGTATATAAATAGTACCCACTGTGACCACCCTCTCACCATTGCTAATGCCTTCAACTCCCTTTTTTCCACTCTTCCCTCCCTCACACCCTTTTTTTCCCCTCTATGTCCGGGCTCCCTCATCTACTCATGCCAGTGTTCCCCCTGCTCTTGATCTGTTACCGGTCACACGTCAGGATGTCCTTAAGTTACTGCTTTCCATTCCTTCTAGTGGTAGCGCCGGCCCTGATGGGATTCATCCTAGGATTCTTAGCCAGTTTGCTGCATGTCTTGAGGCACCCATATCTAAGCTGTTTAATCTCTCTCTCTCTGCTCTGGCTCAGTCCCCTCTGTCTGGAAAATAGCCAGAACTATACCTGTGTTCAAGAAAGGGGACCCTAAAATCCTGTCTAACTACCGCCCCATCTCGCTTCTTCCCGTGCTCAGCAAGCTACTTGAGAAACTAGTCCATCACCAGGTCTCCACTTACCTTCTCACTTTTAACCTCCAATCCCCTATACAACATGGCTTTAGGGTCGGAAACAGTATTACCACTGCTCTGACTCAGTTTACTAGTAATGTCAAATGTAATATGGACAAGGGCTTACTCACTGGAGCTGTATTTATAGACCTGTCTAAGGCATTTGACATGGTTCATCACCCTCTCCTGCTGGCTAAGTTGCAAGCTGTAGGTGCCTCCAACTCTGCCCTTTCCTGGCTTGGTAGCTACTTGGAAAATCACTCTCAAGCTGTCTCTTTCTGCAAGGTTCTCTCCACCCCTGCCCCTACCTCCTGCAGTGTTCCACAGGGTTCTATCCTTGGGCCCCTACTCTTTTCTCTCTTCCTTAATGACATCCCTATTCCTTCCCCCACAGCAGCATACTAATGTACGCTGAAGACATAGTGCTTTACTCTGCCTCCAAGTCTATTGAGAACATAAATCAGCATCTTTCTCTTGACTTTCAGTCCCTACAATCCTGGCTGTCATCTAACCATCAAATTCTAAACTTTGTGAAGACCCAGGCCATGCCTTTTGGGTCCGCAAGAAAAGTACCCACAGAGGCCCCAAAACTCCTAGTCCATTGCTGTGATGGTACTGCTGTCTCTAATGCCACAACTTTCAAATACTTCGGGGTTATGCTTGACCCAGTTTTGGATTTTGCTACACATGTCAATGAGATATGTAGCTCAGTTAATGCCAAGATAGGTACAGCCTATAGAGTGCGTCACACACTCACCCTGGCAGCTAGGGTCTCAGTATCAAGAGGAGTTTTACTCCCACATCTACTAGATGCCCTCCCTGTACTCTCTCAAGCCAATACAGGGGTTCTTCCAAGTGGGACACTTCTTATAGTAATATCTGTAGATTTGCATTATCTGCCCCTTGCGTAACCCATCACTGCCTACTCTATGTGGCTTTAAACTGGCTGTCTCCCAGTGCCCTTCGCTCCTATGCTCTAGGGTGTTTTGTTGACTCCCTTACCGGAGTCCCTCATCCCGCCACCTGGGGGACATGTTTACCCCGGTGTCTTGCTCCCGATCCCTCAGATCCTCCTCCCTCCCTCCCACTGCTATCTGTTCGGCCCCGCTCATCTAAAATGGGCGAGCAAGCATTTTCATATTTTGCACCTAGGTTTTGGAACTCACTACCCTCTCATGTTATGAACTCCTCACCTCACCTAGCACTTCCAGTAAGCATTCACTGTTTTCTCATCTCTACACTCTCGGTAACTGTGACTGCTCGTAATCTACTGAGTTGTCTCCAGCTGTGCGTAGGCTTCTGGATGCAAATGTCCAACAAATTTCTGTTGTATGCCTGTGCATTGATGTTTCACATTTTTCTCCCCTAGCTTGCTACTCAACTGTTATTGGAATGTTGTGTCTTATTTGGTTATGACTCTAACTTGTGTTAGCTCATACCATTATCACTGCTTGTATTAATTAGTTGTGATCACTACTGCTGTCTTATTGTACTTACAGTTATCTCCATTATGTTCCTTCTGTTGCCATTGTTGTACCTTACTGTTGTCAATGCTGTAAATATAATTTGTACTCTTCTGTGTCGTGCCTGAAAATAGGCAGAATTTCTTTGCCTAGTGCACTTGCCCATTTACCAAAACCTAATAAATAAATAAGTGCTTAAAAGGCAGGGTTTCCTGGTTCGTGAAGGGCACCAGTTATACCTGAGCAAGGACCAAGCTGCAGGTTACCAGAAAGCAAAGCTGTGCCAAGAAAAATGTCACCTGAAAGTCTTTTGCTGCCTGAGTTTCTGAGGAAAAGAGAGGAAGAATTTGCTGCTTGTGTGTTTACTTTGAAAATGTGGACTGAGCAATGATTGCCTTTGCCTTGTAGTGAAAGTGCTTAAAAAACTGTTTAGAAGTTGCAAATTTTCAGAGAAAAGTATTTGTGGACTTAAAAGACGGTGTTTTCTAAGTGCTCAGAAAGTTTCAAGTGTGTACAGTGAAAATTGGGAGAGTCTCCATGGAAAATGCACCAAGCACTGAGTGAAAATGCTTTAAAATGCTTGCCCCGCTGAAATTTCAAGCTGAGGAAAAAAGTGAGTTTGCAGTTTAAATTTTGCCTTCCTGACTATCACCGTGCAGGGGAGCGGCTGAGAGAGAGAGAGAGAGAGCTCATTTGCATGACGTCATGTGATTGGTCCCAGTGAACCTAAGCCCCGCCTTTGAGTGCATCTCAGCATTGTGAAACATTCATGGAGGAGCAGCCTGCAGTGTGCAAGCAGCATGTAGTTCATGCGGCAGGATGGAGGAATCGCTTTCAGAAGAAGCGCTTCTGTAGCAGCAGTTTTTCTAACTTTTGCGCAGTTAAAGCAGGCTAAACATGTATTCTGACCGACTGGAGCGTGATCAAGGCGATCGTAGCGATGATCAGTGGGACTGCTGGCCTGTTTCACCCCAAAGGCCTTCCTTAAGTCGGCAGCAGGCCATATTACATTGATGGTGAAAACCAGCTACTGCCTGTAAGTACCCTGTGCAAAAGTAAATGACTGTGGTGCTAAGGTTGGAAAACTGTGTAAGAACTTGAGCAAATGCAGCAAAAGTACTGAAAGGTAAAGTTTTGTGAACTGTTAAATCTTGAAGTGTGTGTGTGTGTGTGTGTGTGAGAAAGTGCTGTTTTCAAAGAAAGTGAATTTTAAGACAAACGATCCCTCTAGTCCAAGTGCTAGTAAAGTAATGGATTGAGAAAAAATAAAGTGAACTTGTGCTTGAGAAAATCAGTTGAAATGCAAAAGATCCAGATAGAATCCTAGCAATTTTTAACTGAGTGTGATGCAAAGTTACAGTCGCCATGTTGGGATGTAGCCAGTAATGTAAATAAAGCAGTGCCAGTTTAGACCAGTGTTTCTGAACCCAAAACGAAGTTTCAAATGGTTTCTTGCTAAGTTGTGGAATATAATTGCAGCAGCCGGGCAGCCTGTTGGTGAACTTTTCCAGTGTGTTAAAACCAAATCTCAGAGTGCTTACAAACATAGTAATTTGGGGACTAGTGTGTTTAATTTGCAGAACATGGTGCAGCAATCCCTCACTACCCGCTCCAGGCCAGGGCATGGGTAGCCCAACAGGAAAAAGAACTAGCCAATTCTGGGAAATTGTATAACTGTTCATCAGCACCTGCCGCGGTGACTTTGCCGAACTATCCGGTTTGCCAGTTCTACATTGCACAGACTGTAGAATGCATTTTTATTTATTTATTGAAATGTTTCACCAGGAAGGCACACTGAACAACAAGTTGCTAGTCTCCCGGTGCGACCTGGGGGTAGGGGAACTTGGGGATTTAGTACAGAGGATTGGTACAAAAAGCTCCAAATATACAAATGAGTGCATACAACAATGATGCATGAGGACTATAAAGTGAACAATGACTGAATGGAAGTTAACAGTTTCTGGGATGAGCATGTCAGGTAGCACAAGGGTAGCTGAAACCAAACGCATCTGTTTAGCTTCAACTTGGACACAGATAGGAGACCCTGTAGAATCAGAACGACAGCAGCAGGCTGGGTGCTGTGAAAGAGACCCCATAGAGTTTGTAAAGGGAGTTCTTGGACATTGTCTGTGTCAATGCTTTGCAAGGCCCAGAGGAAGTTGTGTTCCACACTGCAGAGGGTGGAGTTGGACATTGCTAGTGCAGGTTCAGTAGATCCATGCCAAGTCTAAATCTCGTAGGAGAGTCCGAGGTGGAGGAAGCCTTGTCGGGAGGCCAGTGCCTCTGAGGACAGTGGAAAGTGGACAGTTTCAGGGGTTGGTGCAATAGCCAACTCCTGGGCAGAATGTGTGGAAGAGGAAGAAACAGCATTGGCTGCAGTGGGACCCCGTAAGTCACCACTGGCCTTGGCTTCCATGGAGCCTTCTGATGTCCGTGTGGAGGAAGACTCAAGAAATGTGTCCCTGAGTGCAGAGGTGGACTATTTTTGCTTTGTATTAAATGTTAATAACTGGCTCAACCAGAACTGGCCACCCCCAAGCCGAGTTTCTGGATTGGAGTTAGTTAAAAGCAGCAAGGAAGAAAGAATTGTTCGTAGGTGAGCTGTGGCCAAGTATGGACCCTCGTACCCTTTCTACCCTCGGCAAATATGGGAAGAAATTGAGAAAGACAGGCATGCCTGGATGTAGGAGGAAGCTTGTGCCAACCTGCACCCTAGAGTAAACAAGTGGGTCTGAATTAAAGTGTGTAATGAGAGACTGCAATTCTGGAAGCATGGCAGGACCTTGTTAATTAGCTCTGTGAGACTAGTGACTTAAAAGTCACAAAACAGTGTGAAGAAGCAGCACAGAGAGCAAGTGGCATCCTAGGATGTATAGGTAGGGGCATTGCACCAGAAAGCAAGAGGTAATCATGCCACTGTACAGATTCTTGGTGAGGATGCACCTGGAGTACTGTGCCCAGTTCTGGAGGCCACACCTGAAAAAGGACAAAGATTAGAGATGGTGCAGAGAAGGACCACTCAAATGGTGCAGGGGCTGCACCACAAGACATATAAAACTAGGCTCAAGGAACCAAAGTTGTACTTACTAGAACAGAGGAGAAACACAAGTGACATGATAGAAACGTTCAGATACGTCAAGGGAATAAACAAGATGGAGAACCTCTTCCAAGAATACACGGGAACTCGGACAAGGGGGAACAACTTGTGTCTGGTGGGAGGCAAGTTCAGGAGCAACTATAGAAAGTACTTCTTCATGGAGAGGGTGATAGAGCCATGGAATAGCCTGCCAGCACAGGTGGTTGTAGCTAAAACAGTAAGAGAATTTAAGCTAGTGTGGGACAGATTGTGTGGACAGCTTGGCTGGAATAATTAAAGGGGAAGGGGTAGCCACCTTGGGCAGACTAGATGGATCAAGTGGTCCCCATCTGCAAACACCATTCTCATGTTCTAGTGGACAAAGCTGGCTGAGAGACATTCTACAATGTTCCCATGGTTCGTCTAGATTTGGTGACAGTTTATGCCCCAGATCCTGAGTGATACTACCCTTGAAATTGGTGCCATTCATCTGAAATTGTGCCCACTTACCAAAAGTGAATGCAGCCATGTCAGCTCAGCCATCTGCCACCGAAGAGGCAGCAACCCACAATGGAGGTGCCTTTCTTGTGATACAGGTTCAGCTCCAGCAGCATCCAGGTTCATTTGTGGTAACATTCAGGTTCATCAGCCCATCTGTCTGAGAAGATTTCCAGTCCGGGTCCAGTAGGAGGTCATGGAAGCATCTGATCTGAAGATTTTGTCTACCCAGCAGCTGAAGATCATCAGTCCACAGGTCCAGAAAGGTGGTGTTGACATCCTTTTGTCGCCTACAACTGGTAAGAAACTGTTTTCATTTTTAATTTGACTGTTTACCTGCAATTGAAGATATCCATGGAACTGTAATTTCCAACAGACTATCCATCTAGACTTCAGTGCTAGCAGGCCTTGTGCCTGTTCCAGAACTGTGCTTCAGCAGGCTCCAGCCTAGGAGAGAGAGAGAGTCTTTCTGTAGTGCCTCAGCACTCTGGACTCTTCCCTAGTTTCAGATATTGCAGCCCCCCCAAAATGTTTTTATGTTTTAAATTTTTGTAGTTTTGTAGAAAATCCTTTTTAAAAAAAATGCTTTTTGGGCTTGTGCAGTATCCAATGGGAGGGTTTTGGTCACTGTTCTTGGCTTTTACAGGTTCTAGTTGTGTGCAGAAATGTGTTTTTTGTAGTGTTTTCTTTTGCAGGTGTTCTTGGAAGAAGACAAGAAGACCTGAGGAGGATTTTTGGGACTCATCAGACCCTTTTGTGTAGAGTTGTTAGGCTTGTGTAATTATATAGTACAATGTCTAACCTTTTTTCATTTTATAGGTGTGTCGGTGTAAAATGTTTTTTGTGTTTGGGCACCTGGCAGGTAGCATAGGTCAGATAGTTTTCCCCTAGAGGGTTAGGGGGGGAAGACAGGTTGGTGGTCCTGATTCACAGTAGGGGTCACCAATACAGTCTGTTAGGACATGCTTCTGCCAGTTTCTTGGAGCCACTGAGAATCCATAGATAGTACAGTAGTATGATAGGAACTGAAGTTTCTTCAGTGGGCCTCTGTCCTTTAGTGTCACCTTCCTGTGCCTGGCACATGGCAGGGGAGAACTTGCGCAGCCACCCCGTAGGTAACACAGAGGGTAGGATGGCCTGGTGCCGGGTGGAGATACGACTGCGGACAGTCATTTGCCTGGCAGGGGTGAGTGTAACCACCCATTCCCCTGTGGTTACTAGAATCCTATCAGTATTATTGTTAGGAAGGTAGCAAGCAGCTGGTAGGGAGCTCATTAGGGGCTTCTTACATGACATCATTATTTACTCAGCTAGCCTGAGGGAAGAATGACTAGCTCATTCAGAACTCTCACAGCAGCATAAGCCACAATGTGTGGACAGCTACTCTGGGGAGGTTCGAATGTTCAGTTTGGTTGTCAGCCTGAGTGAGTGAGGAGGTGAGAGTGGCAGAAAGACTGCCAGTTGGGTTCCTGAGGTGAGGGCCCAGCATTTCTCACCCTAGTGGAGCATCATTTCCAGCTTCCAGTAAAGTGGTGGAGACCAGTGCCTCAGCAGGATTTCCTGATTTCTGCTCCCAGTGAAGTGGAAGTAACTGCTTGTTCTCAGTGGACTCAAGGGGCAATCCCCTGATGGTTCTGTGTGTGTTTCAGCTGCCTTAGAAAGGACTTTGAGAGACTGTTTGATCTGCTACCCAAGAGAATGCCTTTTTTCTTTTGCTATTCCATGCCCAGTGGACGGGACAACCAGTTGTGAGTACTGTTCTAGGAGACAAGATCTCCACATACTTTAGGGGAATCGTAGTCTGGGGTGTGTGTGTACCCATAGATAAGGCTGGATTGCACCTGACCAATCCCCTAATTCACCCAGGAGAGTGAATGTTCTGTTAAACTGTTCTCCCAGGACAGTGCAATTTATTCTTGGGTCATCCCAGTTTGTGACGTAGTTAAAGTGTGGGACCTCTAGCATTTCAGTGGGAAATGAGGATTTCAATGGTGTAACTGAAAAATGGCAGAGACTGTCGGTTGGGGCCACGGGTGGGAGGAACGCCATCTAAATGCTTACAAAGCAGGGTTTCCTGGTTCATAAAGGGCACCAGTTATATCTGAGCAAGAGCCAAGCTGCTGGTTAAGGTGTGTGGCTGAGTTTCAGTTAATTGCACCAATGTTCATAGAAGAGTTCTGAGTGTGTGGCTTAGATTCACTAAGTAACACTCATGGGAGGAAAATGTTCAGGTGTGTGGCCAGGTGTCCACTAAATGCACCATTTGGAAATGGGAAGAAGATGTGATTTTATGTGTTCATGAACTGTACTGCATGCAGGGAGAATTCATGAAATGTACCTGTCCTGTCTAGACCAACCCTTGGGGGTCCACTTCTGCTTGAAATTTCCATCTGTTGAATAAAGCCATACTGCACAATCCCAGTCACTGTTCTGGACATTCCGATTAGTGCTTCTGGTGGTGTGGATTTACTGGAGCCCCCTCAGGTTAGATCTAGTATATGCCTAGCTGCCTCCACCCAGGACTTGGGTTGTAATGTTTACACAAGGTTCATGTTGTTTTGTTTCTGTACCCCCACCTCTCTCTTCCTCTAGAAAATGAGCCAGGTATACACCCTAATGCCAAAGGTGGTATCAACCTTTTTGTAAAATAAACGGTATGCCAGTATGTGGGTACCAGTGTTCCAGATTTTAATGGGAGGTGTGCTAATTAAAAAGTGGCTTGGGTGTTACATGGCTATACCCAGATCTTAGCTACACCATGAGAAAGAAGACGCAGTTTGATGGTGTAAGGGCTATGCTCCCGGTGGTGGTGGCCACTCACAGAATTATCTTTCCAGCTTGGCTTTGCATAGTTGTCCAGGGGAAAGTATTTATTTTCTCTGATCCAGCAGAAGCCCTTAAATGGGCTCAGAAGCATACCCCACAGAAAAGAAGCTGTGATGAACCCGACTACGCCCTAGATGAGACATTTTAAGTTGGATAATTCAGACGTTACTTAGCACCAGTTACTTCGGTGCAGTGGGTAAATGGCATCACCACTGGTAAGATTCTTTGTATTGGTTTATCTTTCAAGACTGGACTGCATCATGATAAATCCAGGAGTAGCCTACCTCTGTACCCATCAAAGACTAAGACACTGGAGTTATTCTATTTTCAGAGACTTGGTTATGTTACACTGACACATGCCGGCTTCTGTGAATTTTAGGGAGGCCGGAGGTTGTACATTCAGATGTTAAAAACCCAGTTCTTCATGTTGTTAGTTACATGTTTTAGTTTTAACTGCATTAAAGAGCTGCTGACGCCTTTCAAAAAAACTTTGGAAAACATAAAAGTTGGACACAATTCAGCTTGTATTTCACATATTGTCTATAGATTTCTCCTCTTCATTATTTATTACTAAAGAAATTCCCACAAAAACAGACTATTTATCCCTTAGAGCTCATTTGCCTCTATAACTTACTCCTGTGACATAGGTGATAATTGAGGGGTGGGGAAAGGGGCAGACTTGATGGGCCAGAGGGTCCTTTTCTGCCGTCAGATTTCTATGATTCTGTGATTCTTCCTGAGGCGTTAGTGACTCTAAGTGCACCTTAGTAAGGTTAGGTTTACTCTGGTGCTCACCCCTTGTGTATCTTCTGTGCTATTTTAGCACAGGTAAAAATGTATAAGCATGGACTTTCCTTTTCCCCTCCATTTCTTTTTTTTTGGGGGGGGACGGGACATATTTTACAACATATTTTGAGGACCTCTTTAGACTTTTTCCATGCAGTTCATGGACTTCTTCACAGCAAATATCTGAGGGTATTTTATTAACGTTTATTCAATATTTTTGTTATACCTCCCTCATGTTGTATCTTTATAACATTAGACAGACATCTTCCTATATATTAAGAGGAGTGTTGGCCTCAGTGGCTGTAACCATATGTATGTCTTATATTCAATATCAGCTTTATGTACCTGTTCTTTTTAAAGCAATAGACAAAGATAAAAAAAAAAATGATTTGTGTGACCAATGGTCAAAATGTGTGAACATTCCTCTATGTTGTTTATCAAGGTAAGCATCACCTCTTTTTATGGCTGCAGTGGGAGTAGTCCTGCAGCCATCTTGAGCTTACAGTAGAAGAAGAGGCTTACAGGATACGCTCAGACTTTAAAAGACGGTTGGGCGCCGGCCGGTGGCGCTGAGGGCTGAGGCACTAGACGCCACACCTCGCGCTGCCGGCGACCGGGTTTGGGAACGGACTCGGGTGGCCAGGGGTCAGCAGGGGAGGAGGATTAGCGTCCCAATGGATGCTTTCCTCCCTCAGGGTGGGAACCAAACGCATCCGCATTCTACATCACCTTCGCAGGTGGGAAGCACCCGACAATTGAAGGGATGGAGCCGGTTCCGCTCAACGAGTCAGGAAGGGGGGGACTGTCGCCGCGATGAGTGGTCTGGCGGCACGCCACTACTTGGGACGTTTGTTCTAGCGCCGGCGCCCCAGAGGGTAGGGGAAACCAGGGGAGAAAAAGGGAAAACACCTCTCAGTAAGCCCTAGATGATAGCCTCTCGGTACCATCCGGGACCACCAGAAGAGGGACAGACCTCACTGTGCAGGGGGAGTAGAAGGCACTCTAGGGGCAGATCCCCCCGAGGTGGAATCGGAGGTTGAGAGGAAGGAAGGAGAGGGCTCCGAGACCAGGAAGGTGGATAAAGAAGTAAAGTAAAAAAAATAAATAAAAGACCGGTTAGTAGAACTCAGCACTGTCTGCCATGTCCAGGAAGGCCACTGGAGTTTTCTGTGCATGTGCAGCGACTCGCGCATGTGCACTGAACTCTGGCAGCCATCTTGGATATGGCAGACTGTGCTCCAGAGTTCAGTGTGCATGCACAAGTCACGCATGTGCTGAAAACTCTGACAGCCATCTTGAACATGACGGACAGTGCAGTGTTTCTCTGTCAGCTCGGCTGCAGCCGTACCATCTCTGGACAGAGTTTTTTTAATCTGTCGCAACTGCAGGGCTATTTTTCATGGCACCATGACATATTGGAGATCTCCTACTTTCCAGATGTGTAAGACCTGCAAAAGCTGGGGGGGAGAGGGGGATTTGCACCTGGTATTCCAGTTCACAGTGGCACGCAGAATTGCGTAAATCCTTTTTAATGCTCTAGGAGAGCTTCTAAGCCCCGATGTTCCACAGAATGTCTCAGCAGACACACCTGACCCCAAATCGGGTACCTCAGTTCAGGGAGGGGCCCCACACAGGCACTTCCAGGTGCACTGCAACAGGACAGGGTCACTATTAAAGATCTGCAGGCAGACCCCAACCCTGACCATTCTGGGGGTAAGGATGAGGATATTGGGGTTCTTGGGGACAGTCCTGACCTAAAGAAGTTACATGAGAAGGAGGAGAAAGAGGGAGTGGACGGAGCTGAAAAGGAGGCATTTGAATCTGTCCCTCACAATGGTCTGGTGGAGAAACTGACGAGGTTGGGAGTAGGCCCTTTGATGGTCAGATGTATTGAAAACTGGCTAGCTGGACACACCCAGAGAGTAGTGGTCGGTGGGAAGCTCTCGAACCTTAGAGAGGTCAGTAGTGGGGTACCGCAGGGCTCGGTCCTGGGTCTGATCCTGTTTAATGCATACATATTGGATAGGGTGTGAAATGAGTCTGTTCGCTGATGACTCCAAGATGGGAGCAGTAGTTGAGGGGGAAGAGGGGAGGTTGGCTCTTCAAGGGGACCTGGACACCCTGGAAAGCTGGGCTCACACACGGAGATTAAATTTCAATATCACCAAGTGCAAGGTGTTTCATCTTGGGTGGGGAAACCCTAAACACAGGTACACCCTAGTAGGGGAGGTGCTGGAGGCCTCAACAGGGGAAAAAGACCTAGGGGTCATGGTGGATGCATGTATGAATAACTCTGAGCAGTGCAGGAGAGCGGCTAGCAAGGCAAACAGGATGTTGGGATGCATCGTAAGGGGGATCACCTCTAGGAGCAGGGAAGTGATTCTGCCGCTGTACAACGGACTGGTTAGACCACACCTTGAGTACTGTGTACAGTACTGGAGACCACACTTGAAGAGGGACATACAGCTCCTGGAGAGGGTACAGAGGAGAGCAACTAAGATGATACGAGGACTAGGGGATTTGATGTATGAGGACAGACTTGAGGAGCTCTGCCTGTTTACACTGGAGAAGAGGAGAGACGCGGGGATATGATTGAGGTCTTCAAGTACCTCAAGGGAATAAATAGGGTAAACATGGAGGGGATCTTTAGACTAAAGCAGGGAGATATCACCAGAGGGCATGGTTTGAAGGTGGAAGTGTGAGGGGTGAGAAAAGAAGGAGGTTTTTCACTGAGAGGGTGGTGGACCCTTGGAATGCACTGCCTGGCGAGCTGGTTCAGAGATCCACAGTGGAGGGCTTCAAGAGAGGGTGGGACAGATACAGAAAGCGGATTTATCAGATGATGGCCTGGCCCAGGGGGATGGGCATGGATGATAGGGGTTTCTGGAACACAAGGGGGGGGAGGGCCTCGGCACCCAACTAGGGATCTGAGGTTTGAGCAGACTCGATAGACTGTAAGGCCTAATCTGCTGGCAATTAGTATGTTAGTATCCTTCCCATGTTTGATTCCAACTCTGTGGTCCTGTCTGATAGCTGGGGTATGTAGATCATTACATCTCAAGGAGGTGCAATCATGTCCTGTCGCTGTCCTCCGCTCCACAAGTATTTTCCGAACCAACTTCTTTTTTTTTTTTTTTTTAACTTTAATTTTTATTCAAGCACACCTGGAAAGCATACAGTCATTTATACAACATAACTGTCAGATAAATGCATCGATAGTTTAGTCATTCTTACAAGGTATACACATTGCAGGTCCACTGTATGGGTAAATGCTAAGATACATTTCTGTCCTTGGCTCTTTGGAAGAAAACATAAGAAACTGCAATGATTATGTCCAGGCTCCTCCAGTTGCACAATGATCTGTTTTCCCCCATCCCTCAACCTGGGGGGGCTCGCAGGTCTCCCCTCCCTCCCCTGATTGTTTACCATGATCAATGAACAAATAACTCATCTTTTTCTGAAATGTAAAACACCCATGTTCTCCATCTGATCTTAAACTGTGAAGTTCAACCATTACACCTTGCAATGAGGCGTTCCAAGACATACATATTTATAATTTGATGCCATTGAGCAAGCACTGGTGCTCTAGGTTGTTGCCAAAGGCGAATAATCACTTTTTTGGCTGCAAGAATATATACCAGTAGAAGTGAACTTCGTGGTATGTGAAGATCCCCAGGTGGAATTGACATAAGATCTATTGCGGAAGTTAAAACATTATGTGCCTCCACTAGGGTGTACAAACTGTCCATAATATGCTGCCAAAAGGGAGCCAATACGGGGCAGATCCAGAAAACATGTACATGCGTGGCCTATGTTTCATCACATTGCCTCCAGCAATGCCCAAATTTTGTCTGAAGGAAATTTGCTAATTTAGGAGGGGTGTTAAAGAACCCATTACGGGACTTCCATGAGAATTCCCGCCTGTAGGAAGCTAAGGAGATCTTAATAGAGGATGGTGCATATGTGATCCATAGAAACAGAGAAATTGTCAGCAGATAGGTACTGCTAGGCCCATCCAGTCTGCCCGTAGGCCCTGTACATGTATGCATCCACTCACCCTAAGTGGTCAATGGCTTTTCATCACTACCTTCCCACCCAAGGTTTCCCTGTGCTTGCCCCTACCACCTCTTGTGGCAGACTATTCCAAGTGTTCACCACCCTCTCCATGTAGAAAAAATTCCTCACGTTACCTCTTAATCTCTCCCCCTCCAATTTCATATCGTGCCCCCTTGTTCTGGTATCTTTACTGCATTAGAAAAGATCTCCTAACTGCACCTTGTTTATGCCCTTGAGGTACTTAAAAGTTTCTATCCAAGTCGGTCCTGTGGCACTGAGGGTTGAAGCGCTGGACACCACACCTTGCACCGTGCTGGTGACCCAGGTTCAGGAGTGGACTTGGGTCATCAGGGGCTGGCAGGGGGAGGGAAGGATTGAGCATCCCATGACTACTCTCCTTCCTTTGGGGTGGGCGAGGGACATGTGCCGCGCTGCAGTGACACCTGGCAGAGGCTAGGTGCTCCACAGATGCGGGCATACTTGGGGGAGGAGCATGGCGAATGTCTGCACATACATGCGTTAATGTCATTGCATGACTGGCTCCTCAGTGGGAGAAAAATGGTGGAAAAATCAGTGGGGCAACCTTGGCGGCTGATGGCCAGCCCTGCACCCCTGGAGTCATGTGGCATCTTTGCCAGCTCCGTGCCACAGGTTCCTATGAGGGGGGATCCTGCCATTGGCTGAATGAGTGCAATGGGGTGTATGGATTCACACACCTGACCGACTCCAGGGGTGCGGGTGCCAGTGGCCGGGGGTCGAATGGAAACGCTCCGACCAGGCGGAGGAAAAAATGTGCATAAAAAAAAGTTTCAAGATTTGTCTCCCACCCTATTAGAAGCTTGTAGGAGTGTTCAAGCAGGTAAATAAACCCCTGATTCCTGGTGATATGCTTATATATCTAGCATATTAAAGCCAGATAAGGACATTACATCCTATTCCTCATACAGACCCATCTCGGTCCTCAACGTTGATTATAAAATATTTGCATCCATAATTTCAAAAAGGTTTGAAACCTTTCTACCAGATTTAATAGATCTAGACCAAACTGGGTTTGTCCCTGGCCATCAAACACAGGATAATATAAAAAGAACGCTGCACCTTTTACAGAAGGTGAGGAGTATCGGGTTTCCGTTCCTCTTGCTTTCTCTGGACGCAGAGAAGGCATTCGACTGTGTCGAGTGGCCTTTTCTGTGGGCGGTGATGGAGAGGATTGGAATCCCACAGTCAGTTATTAAATTAATACAATCAATGTATACAGACCCCAAAGCTCATATTCAGATAAATGGCTCCTTCTCTAGCCCTATTTCACTGTCCCATGGCACCAGGCAGGGATGTCCCCTGTCCCTGCTGTTGTTCGCAATATATCTGGAGCCCCGGCCCAGGCCCTAAGACAGGAGGTGGGGTTGGTTGGGGTGGAGGTTGCCTCATTCACCCACAAATTGGCATTATATGCAGATGACCTCCTAATATACATGACTAATCCGGAGGCTTCTCTCTCTCCCTCTGGGACAAATTAAAAAGATTCGGAGAAATATCAGGGTACAGAATTAATGAAGCCAAGACGGAAGTTTTGGCTTTGAATTTTGTCCCACCTGTGGGATTGAGGCGAATTTATAGTTTCCTATGGGATCTGAAAAGTATTAAATATTTGGGAGTACAGATTGGTTTATCATACGATGATTTATTCTCCTTGAACTATAACCCCTTTATGACCAAGATCTGCGCTGAATTAGAAAAGTGGAGAGCTCTCCCTTTGTCCCTACACCAGCGAATAGAGTCCATTAGGATGGTGGTCCTTCCCCACTTTCTTTATTTGGCCCAGACCCTCCCAACACAGATTCCAGATATATTTTTTAGGACACTGCAGAGGAAAATTTCAGCCTACATTTGAGCAAACCAGAAGCCAAGGATTAACCCTTCAGTTCTGCAGCTTCCTAAACAGCGGGGAGGTATGTCCCTACCTAATTTTAGATTGTATCACCAAGCTTCCCAGATCAGAATACCTTTATATTGGCTTGACACGAGCTACGTAGCTAGATGGAAGTTAGTGGAGAGTCAGGAGAAGGAACTTATGGATGTCTGTCGCACTTTGCTCTCTTTCCCTCCGGAAGTTAAATTAGAGAACATACCCAACCCACATACCCAATCCACACTGAAGTGCTGGCAAAAGGTATTAGCATCGTGTGAATTTTCAATCTGGAGACCTGCCATGCTCTCTTTGCCTCATATTGATGCTTTTGTTCTGGCCAAAATGGATAAGGGGTATCTTAAGTGGCAAAGGAGGGGTTTACATTTAGTATACCATTTTATGCCCCAGGGGACAATTTTGTCATTAACAGACTTAGTCCAAAAGTATGACATCCTTTATTCAGATAGGTTCAGGTATTTTCAGACCAGGGATTACCTCAGCTCCCTTGGAGGGGTGAAGTGGAGGGATTCTCCTCTCTCTGGACTTTTGGTGATACTAATAGGAGCCATAGATGGGAGACCAGTCCCACCACATGCAATCTCTGCTCTCTACAGGGGTCTGCACTCGTTGCAGGGAAACCCCTCAGATAAAATCAGGTTAGTTTGGGAAAAGGACTTGGGGACAGAGATAACGTTATTTCAATGGGAGAGGCATCTAAAGACAATGCAGAAGGGTACCAGTTCTGGACTCTGGAGGGAGTTCACCTGGAAACTGTCTGTGAGGTACTTCAGGGCCCCTGTTGTGGTTCAGAAGTACAGCACCTATGTGGGTGCGGAGTGTTGGAGGCAATGTGGATTTTCTTCAGCCACCCTGGGTCACATTTTCTGGACTTGTAAGGTCCTTCAGCCTTTTCTTGTTCATTTCCATGAGGCCCTCCAACAGATAACATCCTCAAATCCAGCTTTCGACTCTCACTTTTTCTTTTTTGGTGAGGGCCCCCTGGAACATATTGATGCCCCAACTAGGAAACTGCTTAATCTGGCCTCCCTTGCTGCCAAAAAAGCCATCACAAAAAAATGGAATTCCCCCTTGCCTCCTACTCTGGATTTATGGCATCAGATAATGATAGATATTTACAAGATGGAGACTTACTGCCATATTAAACAAGTCCAAAATGCTTTTGAGACTATGTGGAGAAAATGGGTAATATATATTGTGCCCATCCGGCCTGATTTTGTACCTTGAGCTGTACCCGTAGTTCTTTTCTAAATATACTACGAGGGAATCAATTGAATTTTCCTGTGTCTATTTCTATATTGCTAGGAAACAAATGTAATTAGAGGATAACTTGAATATACGTGCACTTTTTGTCTAATCCCTGTATTTATTTTAGATTAATTTCTCCCTTTTCCCTTTGTAAGTGTATTGTAAAAGTTTATTTACATGTTTGTTCACTATTACAAAAATAAAGAATGAAAGTTTAAAAAAAAAAAAAAGTTTCTATCCACGTTTCATACGGGACACAGGTGGAAAGTTCCCAGTTCTGTGCGTCCAGGATCCCCAGCTTTGTGTCACCCCAGAACTCCCTGAGGCCTCTATACAGATGCCCTATAAGGTGTTGCTGATATGTACCTTTTAATGAAGATATGTAGATATTTAATAATTGAGGTAGAGGTTCCGGTAACCAACTTCTCTGTGGGCCTTTGTGTGAAAGAAATATTTGCACTTGCAAATATCGAAAATACTCTCCATTAGTCAGCTGATGTGTGTCCTGGAGTTGAGTGAAGGGAATAATGCCTCATGTGTCCAGAAACTGATAAATACATGATAGGCTACTAAGGTGCCATCTGTGAAAGGTGAGGTCCATTCGTGCTGGCAGAAAATCTGTTTCCGCCATTAGCAACCTCAAGTAATAAAATACAGGGGTCAATGCTGAAAGGGAACATATTTTATACCATACATGCAGAATATTCGCTGCACCCGTATAAAAGTCAGCTAGTTTTGGGAGTGAAGTTAGGGGAGCAAAAACTGTCTGTCCCTCATCATTCTGTGACCAAATTCTTGAACAGGAATGGGCAGGTGCAGATTAAAGAAGGTATCTGCTAAAGCCTAAGGTACAGCGTATTCCTTATTCAGAAGAAAATGCTCGCAAGTGGCAAACCCCTCTTCTGGCAGATAAGGCGGCTCACAATTCCGTCAGACACATCACTTTTTCTATTGAAGGGTCTTTGGCCTTAATGGAGTCACACCACAAGTGGGTGGATGCTAGATGCAAAACACCCTTTGCCTCCAAAGGCACATACCTGTGCAATCCTATGTCTCCTTATTGTTGCCAGAGCCTTAAACTTGTGGATTACGTCCTGGGCAGTTTCGTTCTCCCAGATTCAGTAGGGGCAAACACTCTGTAGCTGGTGTCTATGGCCTCCACCTTCCTGGGGGTTGCCACAGTAAAAAAAAAAACCCTTGCATGCCATCTCATTCTGCCTATCACATTGAGTCAACTACACAAGGTGCATGGCTTTGGCACTGGGTAGCTTTTCAGGCTACAGAGACCAAGCTGTTTGATCTAGGCTTTGAGGGAGGCTTGTTCTTCAGTCCTGGCCAAGATGATGTTTTGAAGGATATCCCCCCAAAAAGGGCCTCTTTCCAGTGTCAAAGCAACAGCAAAAGGCTGCATCAACTCAAAAAAGGTCAAGGAGACAGCCGACTGGGCAGTTCCGAGGAGGTTTTTTGTCCCTTCTGGAACTTCAGGAACCAGAGGAGTAAGGAGCCTATTCTGGTTTCAAGAGCAATAGTAGCAGAGGAGTCCTCACCCAAAGAGGCAGTGCAGGTGCAGGGCAGAAAGTGGGCACCTCACAGTGAGGGTACCCGTGTCCCTCTCTACCTCTCTTCCAATAGTAGCAGAGGAGTCCTTGCCTGAAGATGCAACGTAGGTGCAGGGCAGAAAGCGGGTACCTCACAGTGAGGGTACTCATGTCCATCTCTACCTCTTTTCCAAAGTGGAAGACTACACAATTGTTTCACAAGATGTGCCCAGATAACTTCAGATGCTTGGTTTTGGAAATTCTGGCTTTAGGTTATGCAATGGAGTTTACAACAGTTCCCTCAAAGGGGCATTTTTCTGCCGTCCCCAGTTCCTAAGGACCCTGAGAAGAGACAAGCAGTGTCACAGACCCTGGACCACTTCCTCAAGTTCATGGTCCTGGGACAGTGCTTCCAGTACAGGGTGCTCCCTTTTAGGCTGGCAACAGCCCCCTTGTTTTTTCTCGAAGGTGCTCATAGTCCTGGTGGCAGAACTCAAACAGAAGGGACATCAGGTCAGTCCCTACCTAAACGATCTGCTCTTTTTGAGCACTGTCTGAGCCATTGGCAAGGAACTCAGTGACCAGGCCTCTGGAGGTGTTTGAGTCACACAGCTTCGCCGGCTGCCCCACCGCCCCCACCACCACCCTTGGTGGTCACTGAGCTTTATAGCTCTCATCACGTGGGCTGAATTATCCTATCAGCCCACTTTACCATTTGCAGGCTATATTAAGTCGCCACCAGAGGGCTCATCTTACTTTCTCAATGTGTAACCTGCCTGGCTGCTTTCTGAGCTCAACCAAGGCACAAAAACATAGGACTCTTGCTTTCTGAGCTCTGTCACAGCACAATTATATAGGATACGAGCTGTCCCTTGACTCCTCCCTTAGCCTTGACTCAGCCCCAGTCTGTAGCCCCACCTTAGACACCTCACAATCTAGCATTCATCCCCGGGGCTCTGTCAGGCTCATACTTATTGGATCTTTGGACACTGCACCTTAAGCCCCGGGTCACCTCGCTGCCCATTAAGTCCAGGCCATGGCTCCTTTCATGCAGCCAGTCATCTCACTCTCCTGTCCAGGTCCCTCAGCAACCCCCCACCCTCCTAAACCTCCTCCAGCCTGGCTATCTAAAAAAGGCCTAAAAATAGCTCATCTAAACATCTGCCGTATCCTACATAACCAAGCGGAACTGACTGCCTGGGCAGCCCTGTATGAGCCAGACATCATGGGTATCACGGAAACCTGGCTGAAGCCGTGTATTCCTGACTCCACATGTGCCATTTCGGGTTACAGCCTCATTAGGCGGGATAGGGCTGGTAGAAAACGTGGGGGGGGGTGTATTCCTATACTTTAGGGGGCACCTAAACGTATCTGCGGTGTCTCAGTCTCCTCCCGACTCCACAGGTTGTGAATTCATTCACTCCCTCCTACTGCTCAGAAACACAAAAAAGGTGCACCTGGTCTGCGCCTACAATCCCCCTAAGGGAGGCTTGCCAGGACTCTCCTCTCTACTTGACCACCTTAAAGGCAAGGTAGGTTCAAATGAGGTGCTAATCCTGGGGGATTTCAACCTCAACTGGCTGGGGCCAAATACCAAACAATATGAGCCGCTTCTCTCAGGCCTCGCCCTCTGTCAGACCATCACCAAACCCACTAGGACCTCCTCCCGGGGAGATAAGGGCTCGCTAATTGACTGGTTACTGAGCAACAGAATGGATAAAATCATCCAATCTGGTACACTCCCAGATGCGATCTCTGATCACTCTCCCATATACTGCATCTGGGGATCCACTACCCCCCAAATTCCTAGTAGAGTGATTCAGATGAGGTACTACTACTTGGATGACCTACGCCGTGCTGACTGGACTAGGGTACTTAGCACTAATGACCCTACCAAAACTCTGGACCACTTCCTTGCGATTCTCATCCCTCTGCAAAACAGGCACGCTCCCCTCACAAAAAGGAGGGTGAGGGGCACGGTCACAAAGTGGCTCCATGGAGGACTACTAGCTCTCTTGAAGCAGAGAGACAAGTGCTGGTTCAACCACAAAATTTCCAGCGACACCCACGACCTCCTTGAATATCGACGGCTCAGAAACTCCTGCAAGGCCGCCATACGTGCCGCCAAGAGTGAGTTCTGTAAATCTGCCATGCTCAACACGGCCCGGCGCTTCTGGCAAAACATTAAAAATATGGTCGAAGGGTCCGCCAAGAATTCAGTCGCCAACATGAATGTTGAGGGGGCCAAATGCAGTAACCCCTAGACCATAGCCTTAGCATTCAATGGCTTGTTCTCTGAACTGCCTGCCACCCCACCCCTCCTACTCTCCACCCCGAACCTCTGGGCAACCCCCCCAGCCTCCATTTTACCTGAAACAAAACTCTGTTAGAGAGACTCAAGCTCTCCTTGCTGGTCTCTCACACCACATAGGGGCGGGACACGATAACCTTGAGCCTAAGTTTCTTAGTCTGGGGGCGCCCCTCCTCGCCTGGCCGATTACCCACATTTTCAACTCTTCCCTCACCTCGGGAATTTTACCTAACATGTGGAAGGTGGCCAAGGTTGTCCTGGTGCTTAAGCATGGCGACCCTAAGGAGATGAACAACTACTGCCCCATTACCATACTCTCTGCCACCAGCAAGCTACTTGAAAAGGCCATAGCCGCACAAATCTCCCATTACCTTCAGGAGTATGCGGTTCTCTCAATTCTCCAAGTTCTCTTCCCTGCGCAGCATGGGTTCAGAAAGGGGCACAGTTTGGCTACTGCTATCGCCGTGGTCACCTCAGAGGTCAGATCCGCTACGGACCTTGGCAAACTGACTGGAGCCATCTTTGTCGACCTCTCTAAGGCCTTCGATCGGATCGACCACAGCTGCCTTCTATCCACTCTACTCTCGCATGGCTTCTCCCCCCAAGCCCTTGCTTCGTTCACCAACTACCTTGGGGGTAGACAACAATACACCTGTTTTTACCGTGCCCTATCGGACCTTTCCCCAGTCAGATGCAGCGTCCTCCAAGGTTCCGTTCTTGGTCCCATTGTGTTCTCCCTTTACATCAACGAACTCCCCTCCATTGCAACCTCCAGGTCCACCACACTCTATGCGCGGATGACCTGGTAATACTGTCTAGTTCCCAGGACATCTCAACCATTAACTCCCAACTCAACTCAGACTTTGAGTGTGTCCAAAACTGGCTCTTGGACATAAGCTCACCGTTAACCTAAACAAGACCCACACCATGTTATTCGGGTCGGTGGCCAAAACTGCATCATGCCCCTCCCCCCTTGCCATTCATGGGGGAAATGGCTCCCTCCTGCCTGTCCTGAAATCCGCCAGGTACCTAGGGATGACCCTAGATCCTCAGCTTGATCTCACTGAGCATCTCCGGAACATCTGCAAAGCGTCAAACAGCAACCTCGGCTTAGCATACAGGGCTAAGGACTGCCTCACTCTGGCCGCCCGGCTCACCATAGCTAGGGGGATCCTCCTACCCATGCTCTGTTATGGGCTTGTAGCCTTTGCGCCGGTCCCGAATGCCTATCTTGTGAAATGGGATACGGCCTATAACAACATATGTCGTTTCGCCCTCTCTGCGCCTCGCCTTATGCATCGGTGTGACCTCTACACCTGACTGGAGTGGCTCCCCACCCTGAAAAACACCGTGCCTTTGTCCTCGGTAACATGGTCGATAATATAGTCCAAACTGCCTGTCCCTCTGCTCTTGCCCTTCCTTTCAAACACTGCACCCCGTCCTACCAACTTAGGTCCAGCTCGACTCAGGTTTGCTTGGTCCTGAGGACCCGCTCCCTTACTGGCGGGCCTTCTCCACCTACGCTCCGAGACTTTGGAACTCCCTTCCTGCCCTAGTCCGGGCCGCCCCGTCCCACCCCGGCTTCAAAACGTCCCTTTGGAAGTTCCTCAAAGCTGCCTCCACCTGTCTTTGTGCCTACTAGTTGCTGGGAGTCTCTCCCTCTCCCCCAAACTGAATTCGTCCTCTGCCTCTCACCACTTTAGCACTTCCCACCCTCCTCATTGAGGCGCCCCTTTACCCTATTACCCATTAGCTCCCTCTCTTGTAGCACTTAGATGAACCCACATTATTCTTGCCCTGCCCTCTGGGCTCGCAACTGTAGGGCAGCACTCTCCCTGCAGTTCGAGCCAGTCTTCGTCGTGGTGGTCCTCCAGCTGTTTCCTCCCCCTCTCTGTACCCACTAGTGCCCTGCTGGCCTACTACACTGCTTACTCTCCCCCTTGCCTATTGTCTGACAATCACCCAGATTGTGCACTGCTTACGCGCCCCCCCTTGGTTACCTGTTAATCTCCTGCCTCCCCATGCTCCCATGTTACCCTGTGGTTATAACGCCTTCCTTTCGTATTGACTAGATGCAATGTCCTCTCTACCTTTTAATTCTAGTTGTATTCATGTTTGCTATCTACCTTGTCTATATTTTGTACTCTGGCCCCACCCTGTATGTGGGCACGTATGCTACCTTGACAATGTACCATGTTCTCTGTATTGAAATCTCTCTGGCCCCACCTGTATTGTGGGCTTGTATGCTACCATGACTATGTACCATGTTTTCTGTATTGTAACCTCCCGGGTCGCACCTGAAAATAGGCAGTTGTTGTCTAGTGTGCTTACCTGGTTAACAAAAACAAACAAACAAATAAATAAATGGGAGAAAAGCTCTCTCAAGCCGTTATAGGCCCTGGAACACCGGACAGCGGTGTTCAAGACAGACCAGGGGAAGGTTTTCCTCTTGCCAACAGGGAAGGAGACCCTATTGAGAGAGAGATCCAGTGGCTGAGGAGTCAGTCATCAGTTTAAGCTCACCGCCTGCTACCGGTTCTGGACCTCATGTTGGTGGTGATAGAACTAGTCCTGTAGACTCACCTTTGTTGAATCTGCCCCGTGGCCCCTAGGGCCCACATTTATAAAAGTTTGGTTTATAGGCCCAGGTCTATACAAGTTTAGTTTATATAAAGTATTAATAACAACCTTTATACATATAGTTGGTCATGTAAGGTGCAAAAGGTGTGAGAGTCTTGCAGAAAATGCAGATGGCTAGTGGATGATTGAATGATGCCAACATGTCAGTTGATATGTATGGCTAGTAAAGGGCTGCAAGTGGCTAGTAAATAACTAAATGATACCACTATATAAACTAATATGTATGTAAGTGTAAGAGTTTAAATTGTTGGAACCATGTACATGATACTTGTAACAATAAGATGCATGAAATGGGTGAAAGGGCATATGTTTTGTTTTAGAGCAAAATGTCTTAATGCCAAACTTGCTGTGCATAGAAAAAAATATTGTACAAAACATGACTAACCTTGAATTTAGATAATGGTGTAAGCAGAAATAGAGAAATTACGTGCAAGCTGGCAAGCATTAATGTCTGGTCCACCTCCCTATCTTATGTTTGTCTGTTTTTACACTTACAAATGATGTTTTATTTTTAATTAATGCTAAGTCAGCAGTGATGTATGTGTTTTAAACCCTTGTCTCATGACCCAACTCTCTTGCCTTTTATGGTCAGAGTGTCTAAAAACTGGGAAATTTCCCTTGTTTTGCAATTCTTGTCAAACACTGTATAAATATCAGACAGACTGTATGTCCAGTGTGTCCAAGAGGAGTAGCCAACATGGCTGCCATAGATACTTGGGTCACCCAGAGGAATGTTGCTTCATTCCTTCTGAACACCTGTAGCCCTGGTGGTAATAAGCCATCAGCTGTTTAGATTTTATCATGTTAGAGGTAAAATTGTTAGGGCTTATTTGGTATTAATAAATTACAACTGATTTAAAACAACATTTGTTGCCAGGTGGCTTTATTGGATTACCAGGGACCACTAACCATGAACTTTGTGCTTTTGTTACCTTACTGTCATCAGTGTGGTATAGTTTTCTTTATTTACACCTTCTCATGCAGCCCCTACAGATAGGGTTTCTCTCAGTCTAGGATCTGACCTCTGAGGATTATCTGTCCAGTATCCCACTCTTACCACAACTGAGGCAGTTGCTGAGTTAGTGGGTGAATTTGGAGAATCTGAGCAAAGGTCCTCCTTGGAAGTCCCTCAGAGTTGATTCTGACCTCTGATGCCAGTCTGTGGGGTTGGGGGGGTAGTCCTAGACCACATTCTCATGCACGGGACTTGGTCAGCGCAGGAATGGCACCTACATATAACCGTTGTAATGACGAGGGTGGTGTGCCTTGCTCTCCTTTTTCAAGGTCAGGTGCAGTACTAAGCCATGAAAATGTTCATCCAGGGAAGTGGATGTTGAACCTGAAGGTGTTCAACCTTCTGTATCAAAGGTTCAGTTGTTCTCGGATCGATCTGTTTGCCTCCAGCCATAATGCCCAAGTTCAGTGGTTCTTCAGCCACTGCCGGTGTCAACAGGTGGAAACAATGGTAGCCCTGTCACAGGAGTGGAATTATAGCAGAGTGTATGCCCTTCCTTCCTCTCCTCCACAAGGTAATACACAAAATAAGGGACTCGGTAGGAAGTTTTTTTTCTGATAGCTTCGGAGTGGCCCAAAAGACTGGTTTTGGGACTTCGTGAACTTAGCTCAATGTGCACTGTTTTGCCTCTCAGTAAGGGGGGGGGGAGACCTATCTTGGGGCCACATTATGCATCCAAATCCAGGAGCAATGCAGCTCATGACCTATGCTTATGCTGCATATGGACCACCTTTTCAGCTTGGGCCAAAAAACAATCCGGCCTTCCAAAGCCACGGTTCCACAGATTTTGCATTTCCTGAGGAAGAAGTGAAAAAAAAAGGGGGGGTTGGCCTTGAGCACCCTGAGAGGTTAGGTCCTGGCCCTTGGAGCCTCCTTAGGACTGTCCATAGGGACTAACTTGGAAGGTGTTCATTTTCTGTGGGCTGTTAGCAGGAGTCGACCACTGTTCTGACTCCCAGTTCCCCCATGGGATCTGAATCTGGTTCTGAATGCCCTCTGTAAGGAGCTTTTCCAACTGCTTTTGTCAGTACCATTGAACGTGTGCTGTCTTACAAGGTGTTTTTTTTAGTTGCTGTCGGCTCAAGTCAGGAGGATTGGCGACCTCCAGGCTTCATCCCATAATGAACCATACCTTGTCATGCATATGGACAAGGTGGTGCTTAGAACAGTCCTGTCCTTCATTCCAAAGGCTCCCATGGCCTTCCATGTGAACCAGGAAATCTGTCTTCCATCTTCTGTCTGTAACCTACTCATCCAAAGGAGGAGTGCTACAAGTCAGAATTATGGCAGGCCATCACAACATACCTTAGATGGTTTGCTGAGTTCTTTAAATCAGATAGGTTATTCATCCTTTTTGGAGTGGCCAAGCAGGGACAAAAAGCCTCCAGGGCAACCCTAGCTAGGTGGGCGAAGGCCAGCATTGCCAAGGCTTAGGTTGCAGTAAAGAAGAGGTCTCTAGCTCTCCTCAAGGCTCTCTACACCAGGGCTTTGGCCACTGCCTGGGCGAAGATAGGTGAGGCATCTGTTTGAGTTGCGTAAGGCAACTATGTGGACCTCCATCCACATGTTCACTAAGCATTACAGATTGGATGTTCAAAACTCTGCTAATGTGACTTTTGGTCGCAGCATTTTTATTGGTGGCAGTTAGCAGGTAAATTCCTTTAATGTACGTGGTTGACATATGGGACAATATTCTCCCCCACCCAATTTTTTCATGGGTACTGCTTCTTAGAACCCATCTGTAATTGCTACCCATTGACAATGTGGAGTGCTACAGAAAGAATAAATTCCTTCATACTTAACACTAGTTTCCTTTTCTGTTAGCTCCTACATTGTCAATGGGACCCACCTGGGAGCCTCGCTCTTGCTGGATTACATCTGGTATGCGAGACGGTTGTTCTGTTGTAACTGATTGCAAGTCTGTCTGGACATCCCTCTATAGTTTACCTGCTGTGCCTATGTTTATATAGATATGCCAAAAAAAAAAGAGCAGTTTCACAACAGAATGTTAGTTGCTATTATGCACATTTAGCAGGTTTGAATTTGATGTTAACCAAGGGTGCCTCCTTTGTTGCAGGTGAGTGACTGCTCTGCATGCAGTTTTCTTTGACTTAAAATAAATCTGTTTTCTTTCAAGTTGTTTCAGTGCTGCAGATCATTCCAAGGTGCAGATTTTTGGAAGACGAGCCTTAATCACTCACCATCCGTCATCTGATGAGGTAGGCCACTGTTTACTATATTTTATTCTGGCCCGAGTCACATGTAGACAGCTAATTTGTGTGCTTTTTGTGTCAAGTCGACCAGTATGACTTTTATTTCCATATTTAGAGGCACTGTGAGGACAATAGTGACTGAAGAGTTGCTGCTGTCTGGAATCCTCATGTGCCCAACATTTTAAGACTTTGGGCTGTGCCATTTTCCCTAGTAAGGGTGCGCAATACACATCTGTAATTACTACCCATTGATGGTGTTGTGGGAATTGCAGCCCATGGTCCCCTACCAGTTCATTCTTTCCCCTTGCAGTTCACCTCCTGCATTTACTTTAAGTGGCCTGCTACGTCTCTCTTCCTCTTAAGCCCCTATTTTTGGGACGTTTCAGTGAGAGAAAGGGAATCTGGAGGATGGGAATCATTCAGTTTTGTTGATTCCTATGCCTGGCAGTTGCTCTTTTAGCGGCCCCCTTTTCTCAGTCATTTTTCCCCTCTTGGGGTTGCACTTTTACCTTTTGAGCTCCTAGATGTCTCTCCTTCTCTTGTGAACTGGGCCTGGCTGGTGCATTACTTATGCCCTGACTCAGCTGTTCTCAGGCCTTGTGAGATCAGAGACTCTCTAGTTCTCCAGTATTATGTTTTGGTCATGTGGGACTCCTAAATTCTAGCCTCTTCTAGTTCTCTTACCCAAGGTGGACAACTATGTCTGGCAATGTTTTTCCAGGGCTCCTAGCTCTACTCCTGTTTCTGAGACTTCAGGGAAGTACTCCTTTCCTTGCAGTCTACTCTTCTGTGCTGGTCCTTGGACATATTTTTTGACCACGTTCATTGACTGAGGCTCTGCTAGCCCTTAGAGGGCATAAGCAATCCTCTTTCCTCAGTTGAGATTAAGCCAGCTTTTCTGACACCTCTCTTTTTTTTTTTTCCTGCTGAGAATTCTGGGTCTCTGCTGCTCACTCACTTGCTGGCTCTCTCTCTCTCTCTCTCTCTCTCTCTCTCTCTCGCCCAGTTGTCCTGGTCATCCTTTTGCCACTGCAAAGACCCTCCTCCCAAACTCATCTTCTCCTGTAATGGTCAGTTTTATTCATTTGCTCTTTTTATATCCTGTATCCTTTTATCTATCCCTTGGGCTTCCTTGCCCCAACCCTTCTTTTTTCTTACCCTTTCTTTCTGCTCTTGATGAACAGAACCGAGGAGGCAGCCGGGGCCAGCACCAATTACTGGCCAGCCCATGAGCACCATGTCATACGTTCACCTCATAGGTGGCGCCATCTCAGAATGTCCCCTACCTCCAAAGCTTTAAAGGCATACGCTATTGGAGGGTCCTCATGCCTCCAGCATAGACCCAGCAGTCATGAATGATGACAATACTCTGGAAGATCAACAATTATGGTGAGTACATAATTTTCATATTCACATGCCCGCCAGCTCCCCTGCTCACTCAAGTATATATTATATTGTGTTGGTCTTCGCACCTTTATGCTTGGTTTGGGCTGTGAAGACACTGTGTACAAGTCACCAGGGCCATCTTAATCCCGTAGGTTAAGTGCATACGTACTTGTTAGGTTATGCTGCACCTCCTCAATAAAAAAAGTACATAAGCAGTTGAGGGTCAGTGCCAGGGTAGTCCTGTGCCCGCAAGCTCAGTCTCGCAGAGCTATGTATGCACACAGCTCGCCTTGTTGCCAGCCCTCCTGAAAAGTTCTGCCTCCCGCAGGGTCCTAGCACTCTGGCTCAGACCCACTAGTGTGAATCAATGGTGAAAATGCTCCAAGAACATCAAGGATTATGGTGGGTAGGTAATTTTCATTTATAGGATCGTGGATATAGTGTACTATCCACACTCTTCCCTTTAAGAATCCGTCCGGAAGGTCTTCAAGCTAGCTCCTCCCTCCCAACCAGGTGGTATACTCCTTGGCCCTGCCCCATGACATCAGATCTTCCTTTCCACTGGAAGCATCAGGTTCCCTCCATTGCAGCTCTGCGCTTAGGTGTAGGCCCTAACTTAGAAAAACCTTTGGTCTTCGAGCTTTTGCAAAACTTTGAAAAAAACATTACCAGTTATGGATCACGACAACTCCAAACCTGGTCCTGGCTTCAAATGGTGCATTTCCTGCACTCAGAAGATGTTCCATATTGACCAGCACTCATAGGTTTATAGGTATTCTACGAGTCAAGGGATTTAACACAAAACCAATAAAGACTCATCACTTATTAGTGGTACTGTCTACATCTCACTTCACCCATGTGTTGATCTAAAGAGCTTTTAAATATTTCCTTAGATTTGCTAGATACCACATATTCGGGTAAACTGTTTCATGCAGACACTACCCTCTGACTGAACCATCTACCCCTCTTAACTTTTCTATATGTTTCACCCCAATTTGTGATGTATGTGCTCTTGTTCTCACATTATACTTCCTTTTTTTATTTGTTTTATTTTCTATTTTTCCTGGCAGGTCCTCCGTCAGTCTCTCTGCCCTGGTCACGGCCCCCGGGGCTCCCACCAACCGTCGATTGCTGGCATTCTCCCGGTCACCCCCCAGAGAGTGGGGTTGCAGCACGGATTCCCCTAATTCCAGTGTCGCAGAACCAGTAACTATTTGGGAGTGCTGGTGACAGTGGCTAATTGAAGCACAGGGAAGGCTTCATAGAGACGGAGGACCCGCCCCTCCTTTTTCCATTTTTTCCTTCCAGGAGGCAGGGTCAGAAATGACATCTGGCATCTGCCTCACCTCCATTACATTCGAGTGCTGGTAGCTGCGTGACTCCCAGCCTCCGCCAGGTGTCCATCTTGTGCTGGGCACTACCCCACCCTACCTCCGGAGAAGGAGAGCAGTCGGTAGGACACTCTATCCTTCTCCCCCCTGGCCGGCCCTCCAGCGACCTGAGTCCGTTCCCAAACCTGGGTTGCCGGCATCGCAAGCAGAAATCCAACTGCTGCGCCGATGGGACAGCAGACACATTATACTTCCTATATAGACCAACAGCTTCCCAAATGAAATCACCCTTCTTGGCACTGTGAAGAAAGCAGAGATCTCCTCTAGTCTTTCTGCACTCTAAGGAGTACAGACCCAGATCCAGGAATCTATCTTTGTAACTTCTGTCCTTCATATTAGTAATGCGTTTTGTTGCTTTTCGCTGTACCCCTTCCACCATTCTTATATTTCCTATAGTCTGCGGTGCACAAAAGGGTGAGCAGTACTTGAGGTGAGGCCTCACCAATGCAGAATACAATGGTAATATCACACTCGGTTCCCTGCTTTTAATGTTCTTGAATGTACACACTGAGTCTATAACACTTTTTCACCATGAACTTTGTGTGCATATCAAAAGATAAGTTATTAGTTACTATGACTCCTAGATCCTTCTCATTGGTTGTCTCCTGGAGTGTAATGTTATTAACCTGTAGGTCATGTTTTAGTTATTATGTCCAAAATGCATGACCCAACATTTGTTTTTGTTGAACCTTAACAAAATCCTATCCGGATCTTCCTGTAATTGCTCGGCATCATTCTGGTTAACTGTTGGACCGATTTTACTATTGTCTGCATGTTTATACATCCATGTTTTATCAGACGTTTCCATCCTGGATATGAATACGTTGAACAGTGTGGGTCTGAGCATCAAGCCCTGGGGAACCCCACTCGTCACATTCCCCCACTCTGATAGGTGTCCTCTAATGCCCACTTTCTGGCGTCTGTCACACAACCATGATTCTAACCAGGATATTAACTTGGGATGTAACTTTATTTCAATCAATTTATCAACTAACTTCTTATGTGGTACTGAATCAGATGCTGTAGAAAAATCCAAATACACAACATCCACTGATAGACCCCTGTCCAAAACAGCACTCACTGGCTCAAAAAAAGTAAGATTAGATACACATCTTCCAAAGGTAAACCCATGCTGAAGTATATCTAATGGACCATATTGTTCAGTGTGTCTTGTGATTATATCTTGTATTAGTCCCTCCAGTATTTTACCCAGTACTGACACCAAGCTGATAGGCTGGTAATTTTCCAGTATGTCTTCCTTTTTAATAATGGGTGTTGTTATTGCATCTCTCCAGTCTGCCACAACCTTTCCTTCTTTAGGTGAAGCATTGAATAGGGCTATAATGGGGCCAACTAATACCTCCGATAGCTCTTTAAGAAACCTTGGGTGAATTCCGTTTGGTCCAGCACACTTGTCTATTTTAACATAGAAACATAGAAGTTGACGGCAGATAAGGACCGCAAGGCCCATCCAGTCTGCCCATTTCTTTTTCTACCTTATAAATGTGCCATCGGCCTTTGCTCTGTCAGTGGCCTATCTATTCATATTCATGTGTATTGCTCCCTTATGCCTATCCCATGCCTCTTTGAAGCCCTGCACTGTATTCATAGCCACCACTTCCTGAGGTAGGCCGTTCCATGCATCCACCACCCTTTCTGTGAAAAAGAATTTCCTCACATTCCCCCTTAATCGGCCTCCCTCTATTCTCATGCTGCGTCCTCTTGTCCTGCTATTTTTCTTATATTTAAACATGTTAGACTCTTTCACCCTGTTAATGCCCTTAATGTGCTTGAATGTCTCGATCACATCACCTCTCTCTCTCTCTCCTTTGTTCAAGGGTATACATATTGAGCTCCATTAATCTGTCCTCATATGTCTTCTGATGCAGTCCCTGCACCACTTTGGTTGCTCTTCTCTGGACTGCCTCAATTTGGTTAATGTCCTTGTGAAGGGGTGGCCTCCAGTACTGCACGCAGTACTCCAGATGGGGCCTAACCAGTGTCTTGTAAAGAAGCATTATTGCCTCCCTCTTATGACTTGTGATACCCCTACCAATACACCCTAACATCCCCCTAGCCTTACCTACTGCTTTAGAGGTCTGCTTGGATGATTTCAGGTCATCAGTGATGATGATGCCCAAGTCTCTTTCTTCCTTTGTGACTACCAGCAACTCCCCTCCCAGCCTATAGGTGGCTTCAGGGTTTCTCTTTCCTATGTGCATGATCTTGCACTTCTTTGCATTAAATCCCAGTTGCAAATCTTCTGACCATTTTGCTAGTTTATCTAGATCTCTTCTCATTCTGCCCACCCCATCTGGATCATCTACTCCTTTGCAGATCTTGGTGTCATCTGCAAACAGACAAGCCTTACCCTCTAGTCCATCTGCAAGGTCACTAATGAAGATATTGAAGAGGACTGACCCCAGGACTGATCCCTGAGGTACCCCACTTGTGACCTGCATCTCTTCTGACTGTATACCATTTATCACTACTCTGTTTTCTGCCCGTCAACCAGTTTGCCACCCAGTTGACCAACTTCTGACCACCCCGAGCCTACCCAGCTTATTTATCAATCTTCTACGTGGAACAGTGTCAAAAGCTTTGCTGAAGTCAAGGTAGGCAACATCAACTGCTCCCCCTTGGTCAACCACTCTGGCTACCCAGTCAAAGAAATCTATGAGATTAGTTTGACAGGAACTTCCTTTTGTAAACCCATGCTGTCTTGGATTCTGTGTCCCTATGGATTCCTGGTGTTGCACTATCCTTTCCTTAAGGAGTGCCTCCATAATCTTGCCCACTACTGAGGTAAGACTGACTGGTCTATAGTTCCCTGCCTCCTCCCTGCTACCACTCTTGTGCAGTGGCAGCTCTACACCAGAGCCCACCAGGGCACGTGCCCCGGTAAAAAAATGCTGTGCCCCAGTTGGTGCCCCATATGGTGCAAAGCTTCCCCCATAGTAACAATATATCCGTGCCCTGGCTGCCATCGGTTGTGCCCCAGCTGTGCCCTGGTAACCATTTGTGGCTAGAGCCGCTACTGCTCTTGTGGAGCGGGATCACATGAGCCCTTCTCCAGTCTTCTGGGACCTCTCCTGTGCTCAGAGACTCACTAAACAGTTCTGCTAATGGCTATGCTAGTTCCCCCCTTAGCTCCTTAAGTACCCTGGGATGTATGCCATCAGGACCCATTGCCTTATCCACCCTGAGTTTAGTGAGCTCTTGTAGGACCCTTTCTTTTGTGAAGGGAGTAGTGCTCACCTCCCTCCCCCCGTGTCCATGGTGCTGAGATGTGGGCCCTGCCCTACCTTCTCTTCAGTAAATACTGAGCAAAAGTATCTATTTAGGATAGATGCTTTTACAGGGTCCTCCTCCTCACATGCCCCCTTTTCTCCATTGAGCTTAGCAATACCCCCTCTGGACTTTCTCCTTTCACTAATGTATCTATAGAAAGTCTTGTCACCTTCTTTTACTGTTCGTGCTAGTGTTTCCTCAGTTTGGGACGTTGCCTGCCTTACTGCCTGCCCTGCTTCCCTTAGGGCACTTTGGTATGCCTCCCTATCTTCATCCCGCTGTGTTCCCTTATATTTCCTGAAGGCCAGCCTTTTGGCTCTGACCTTTTCTAATACTGTATTTGAGAACCAAAGTGGTTTCCTCCTTCTTTTGCACTTCCTTTTCTGTCTAACACAATGGGATGATGCTTCAAGTATTGCATCCTTAATGCTTGCCCACTTTGCCTGTACCCCCTCTCCTGTGTTTCTTTTTGCCAGGGCTAGCTTAACTCTGTTGGCCATCTTATCAAAGTCAGCTCCTCTCAGAGTCCCATATTTTTGCCTTGGAATGGGATGATTTAGATGTAGTGGCCAAATTGAGACCATACCATGTGATGGTCACTGGCCCCCAGGTGACCTTCTACCTGGAGATCTGTGATCCCTTCCTGTTGGTCAGTACTAGATCTAGGATAGCCCTGTCTCTTGTGGGTTTGTACCAGTTGTTTGAGGCCTCCCTGCAGGGAATCCACCATGTGTCTAGTTCTGGCAGATGTTCCTGCTGGTATTGACCAATCTGTATCCAGCATGTTAAAGTCTCCCATTATCAGAACCTCCCCTTTAGCTGTCATGTTTTGTATATCTTCTAACAGTAATGTGTCTATGTCCTCCCCCTGGTCTGGGGGCCTGTAGACAACCCCGGTTCTTATGGCTGTCCCATTTCCTGTTTCCAGGGTGACCCACAGTTCTTCTGGCTCCTTATATGTATTCTGAATTTCTGTAGCTTTGATATTTTCAGTGACATACAGGGCCCTCACCCCCCTTTTTGCCTCGGTCTCTTCTGAACAATACATAGCCAGGTACTGAAGTCTCCCAAGTGTGGCTACTGGTAAACCACGTCTCACTAATTGCTACTATGTCCAGTTTAGCTCTGACATTATTGCCTGAAGGTCTGGGATCTTATTTCCCAGGCTGTGAGCATTTGTGTACATGATTTTCCATTGGCCAGATTTTGGTGTGTTAGTTGTTGGGTGTGGTTTGGCATTTCCCCTATGCGTCATATGGGGAGACTGACCTTTTTTCTTACCTGGTGATGCAAATGAACTGCAAACATGCTGAATCCCTGTTTGACCACTAGCTGAGGGGGGAGGGGTGTTCTTCTCATTCTTCCCATAAGTTTGTTTAACTTATCTAGTGCTTGTTCAGTGGTAGTGATATCTGTGTCACCAAGTCCATTTGTTTATAGCCGTTTGTCGTATTAACTTTTAGCTGGAATACACTAAGGAAGTATTTATTAAGCTCATTAGCCATGTCCATTTCATCCACTATGAGTTTGTCCTCTATCTTAAGTGGACCCATAGCTTTCTAATTGTTTCTTAATGTGCCTATGTAGCTAAAAAACTTTATTATCCCCAACTGAATTAGACAAAGTAGTCTCTGCTTTACACTTCGCTTTCCTAATGGCATTTTTATATTTATTTGCCACTTTTTTGTAAGTATTCCAGTTTTCTCTGGTTGGATTATGTTTGTGTTTCTTAAATGCTTTTTTTTTTCCTCCTTATGAATTTATTAATTTTCTTGTTGTACCAGGATGGAACTTTTCCGGTTTTATTGTATTTACTAACTTCTGGTGCAAAGTTTTCCATGCAATAATCAACTTGCTGTTTAATTTTGTTCCATATAGTATCCAAGTTATGATCTTTCAAATCATCTTTCCAGTTCCATGATTTAAGATAGCTCCACGTGTGTTTACTGCCTGGGGGTTCAGCATGACCCGCAGGCTTGCGGCTTGTGCCAGATCCTCCGCTTTGGAGGACTGTTATGCCCGACTCATTTTTGGGTCGTCCAGATCAACGGGACCCTCCCATTAAGTCAAAGGATGCCCATAAAGCCATCTCTGCAGTGGCTGGTTCAGTTGAACAGCTCGCCACCTTTGAGGAAGCTGTGGCCCAGGCTGCCTCGGGTGTTGCTTCGTCAGCATTGGTCCAGGCGGGCAAGGGTGCCTCATTTACTGGGGCATTCAGAGACTTATGCCAGTCTCTATCCCTCTCAGGGAGGGCCCCTTGCAAGGGTCCAAATGGGACTCAAAATCAAAGAAGTCCCATTGCAAGTTGTGGGATCGAGAGCAGTCTCGCGGCTCTCATTCCTGTGCTTCTGCTGGCTTGATGGCCTCGAGCCATTGGCTTCGGCCAACAACTCTTCAACTCAGGTCTAGGGCGCTTGGCCCTTGGTGTCCCCATCAGGCTTGCCAGCCAAGATGCGGGTCAACCAGCTGGTCAAGATATATCTTGACCCTGTCAAACCATTGTCGGTGGACAGTGGGGAGGATTCCTTGTCCAGGACTCCGGTCCTGACAGCCCTCTCACAAGTGGGGCTGGATCAGCAATCCGAGATGGCTGGCTCTCCTCGACAGATTGAACCTTCAGAGGTTCCTCAGCATTCCACACCTATCCCGCATCTCCTCCCCCTCAGCTGATTAGATGTTGGTCAAGATCTCGATTGAGATCCTCTTCTGAGTCAAAGTCTAGGGACTCTCAACGCACTCGTAGGTCCCATTCTCAGCCATTTGCCAAAAAGCATTGTTGACGCTCCTCTTCGTCCAGTGAGGAATGGCTCTTCCAGAAACTGAGGTGCCAGTATGAAGAGCTTGTTTGACAGCAGTGGATTCTTGGCCAAGGCCAGGCTCCCCAACCGGTACCTGCACTCCCCTGGATGCCGGTGCAGCGGCCCATTCCGGTCTCTCCAGCCAGGCCAGCACCTGCCTCTCCACCCATCAGGGTGGAACTACTGCCTCCGCAGCCCTTGCATGGACCCCTGTCCAACACTGCACACTGTACTCCCAGGCTTCCCAGTAGGCTGTTGGTACAAATTCACACTCACTCCAGCGAGCCCCACATTGTCCATAGGGAGCCTAGCAAGGTGGTGGTTGGAGAGTCCTCTGATTCGGAGGTATCTTCTATGCATTCCTTGTGAACCCCAGGCTTTGACTAAGAGTCCGCTGAAGAACTCCTGGCAGGTCAAGGCCTGACTTCCTTCAGGGCCTTGCTCCACCTAATCTCGGAATCAATAGGCATTCTGCTGCAATCAGTCCTAAAGAGGACCAAGTATCTGAGATTTTGGATAGGAATGACTCCCCTGGGGTCACCTTCCCTATAGCAGAGGCCATCCTTGGTTCCACCCTGGAGCTGTGGCAGGACCCTGCCTCCTGTCCGACCCCGTCTACCCATATAGTTCACAAGTATGCAGTGCCTACCAGGTCCTTGCCTGGGTTTACTGAAAACTCTTTGGCCGAAAAGTTAATTGCAGATTCCGTATTTCAACAGACTGGCCATGTTGGCGACATCAGCAAGACTCCAGATAAAGAAGTCCAAGTGACTGAACCATGGGGCCAAAAAGGTCTGCGTGGCCTCATCCCTCAGCTTTTGGCAGGCCAGTTTGGCAGTCATGATGGCCAACTTTTCCCATGCCCTTCTGGGAATGTTGGACCAGGTCATTCCCCGCCTACTGGCGGATCTACAATTACTGGTTAAGCTTGTCCGCGACAAGGGATGCACGGTTGTGGTACAGCAGCTCCAAATGGCCCTGGACATTGGGGTTCCTTTGCCAGGTCCATAGCCACAGCAGTGGCTATGCATCATAGAGCGTGGCTAGAATCTTGATCTTTACAACCGGCACTCAGCACAGGCTGTCAGATGTTCCCTTCTTGGGTACCAAGCTGTTAAGGCCTGGCATTGAGGGGTTATCTCTTTCAAATAGAGAAGTCCAATGCCACCCTGGACTCCATCTCATCCTTCTAGAAGAACTTTATGGGTCAGAAACAGCAAAAGAAGCCCTTTCAGTTTTGGCCCTACTCCATGCCTCAGGCAAGATCACTGTAGCACCAAGCGGGGCAGCAGCAGGCATGGTGACCAAAGCCTAAGTCAACTTTCTCTGGCACTAGACAGCCCAGTGGCCAACGGGCTGCCCCACTCTAAGCCGGCCCTGGAGCTGCCTCCAAGCTTGTCCAGTGATGGCTGGGGGTGTCCCTCCCCTGCCCAGCCCAGGACCCCCCCCCCATGGTGGGCCAGCTCCACCACTTCGCTTCTGCTTGGTCCATCATTACCACAGATAAAAGGGTGCTAGAAGTGGTAGTTTGAGGGCTGTTTCTGGAATTCGAGGCTTCCCCACCCAGTCGAGCCCATGCCCCATGGGAAGGCATGGTATCCATAGACATGTTATCCACCCTTCAGGAGGACATCTCCCAGCTCCTTCAAAAGGAGGCTGTGACCCATGTCTGGGACCATGTGGCTGGTCCAGGATTCATTTCCAGATACTTTTCTATTTGCATGGCACCTCATACTGGATCTTCACAGCCTCAACCAGTTCCTGATGTTGCGCAGGTTCAGGATGGTCACTCTGAATCATATCATCCTGTCTATGGAGCAGAACATGTGGCTATGCTCCCTGGACCTTCAGGATGCCTTCTTCCACATCTCAATCGACCCATCCCATCTGGCGGTTCCTGAGGTTCCTCTTGGAAGGAATCCTGTATGATTTCCCAGCCATGCCATTTGGCCTTTCCTCAGCCCCCAGGGTCTTCACCAAGTGCACAGCAGTGGTGGCAGCTTCCCTGTGGTTTTGAGTTATCTGGGTGTACCCTTACCAGGATGATTGGCTGGTCGCTGGTTCCTCCAGATCAGAGGTGCAGCAGTCCAGAGATCTGGCCCTTCAGACCTGCTCAGCCTTGGGCCTCCTGGTAAATAGAGCCAAGTTGGAACTTAGCCCCTCTCAGATAAAGCCAGTTCATCGGGGTGGAGCTCGACTCCTCTTGAGCCAAGGCCCATCTCCCGACGGACAGGGCGGAGGATCTTTCCTCCTTTGCCCGCTCATTTCGGGTTGGGAAATCACACCCTGCTTGGGACTTTCTGCAGCTGCTGGGGTACTTGGCGACTTGTACCACCAGCTGGTGGATGCACCCCCTGTAATGGGAGCTGGGCTATCAGTGGTCTCAGCGCCTCAGTCACCCAGACCAGCTGGTCATGGTGACACAGCTGATGTGGGATGTCATTCAGCGGTGGCTTATCTGGGAGCATCTGCAGGAAGGAGTTCCGTTTGTCTGCCCAGAGCCGACGGTCACTGTCATGACCTACACCTGTGTGATGGGATGGGAAGCCACCTGGGGGACCACAAAGCCCATGGGCTCTGGAACCTTGAGGAGTCCCGTTGTCACATCAGCCTGCTAGAGCACCATACAGTGCATCTAGCTCTGATGGCCTATGCTCCTGTAGTGTGGGGTCAGGTCATCCAGGTCCAGATGGACAACACTACGACCATGTACTACCTTAACAAGCAAGGCAGAACACATTCCCTCCCATTGTGCCAGGAAGCTCTCCGCACCTGGACCCTCATTTGCAGTCTGGATGCCGACCTCGTGATCCATGTGGCCAGTGTGTTCAGCCAGCTGGTGGACACCCTTAGTTGAGTGGGTGAGGTATCTCATGAGTGGTCCCTTCACCAGGAGGTAGTCCATTGCCTGTTCTCCAAGTGGGGCACTCCCCAGGTCAACTTCTTTGCCTCTCAGGAGAACACTAAGCTGAAGCTGGTTTGTGCACACCCCCCTCAGTGCTTGGGGATGCCTTCACGAGGCCCTAGACTCTGAGCCTCATGTACGCCAGATTTTCTCAGCCTCAGCAGCAGGCTTCTGTGGTAACTGCCACTTCTTCCGGATCTGCTCTCTTTCTCTCAGGGTAGGCTCCTTCACCCGGATCTTCAGTTCCTGCACCTGACAGCCTGGTTCCTGAGCAGCTAGAGTTCCAGGCTTTGGGTCTGTCTGACGAAGTCTTCCACATAGTGGAGGCCTCTCAGAAACCATTGACTCGCTGGTGCTACATCTTCAAATGGAAGAGGTTTTCCATCTGGTGTCAGAGCAAGGAGCTAGACCCCTTGTCCTGCCCAGTGGCTAGCATTCTGGATTATATCTGGTCCCTCTCTGTCAGGCCTCCAGTCGACGACCCTCAAGGTGCACCTGGCAGCTATCTCTATGCACTGGGTGCAGGCTGGTAAGCCAACAGTGACTCAGAAGTGGGTAGGCAGGTGCTTCTTTAAAGGTCTTGACCATCTGCCCCTACCGGTGTGTGAACCACCAGCATCTTGAAACATGTTGCTGGTTTTGGCTATGCTCATGGGCAAGCCATTTGAGCCGATGCACAAGTGTCACATCTCCCACGTGTCATGGACAACCACCTTCATGGTGGCCATCACCTCTGCCAGAAGAATCTGTGATCTCCAGGTGCTCTCTTTAGAGTCTCCTTACTTGGTTTTCCACAAAAAACAAAGTTGTCCTCCACCCCAACACAAAGTTCATACCGAAGGTTGTTTTGGAGTTTCACCTTAATCAGGTTATGTATCTCCTGGTATACTTTACTAACCCAACCTCGGAGGCTGAGCAAAGGCTCCGCACGTTGGACCTGAGGTGAATGCTCGCTTATTATAAGGAGCATACGGCTGGAGTTTGGGGTGAGGTTAGCCAGCTTTTTGTCACCTTCACTGAAGCCGCACCTTGCAGACCAGCAGCTAAGCAGACGATTGGCAGATGGATAGTCTCCTGCATAGACCTCTGCTATAGGTTGGCTGGTAGGTAGCCTCCTGTTGGGCTTAGGGCTCATTCCACCAGATATACCGCTGCTTCTAGGGACATCCCTATCCAGGAAATCTGCAGGGCTGCTACCTGGAAGTCAGCACACATCTTCATTTCCCACTACCACATCACCCGTGAGTCATGCCGGGGTGCTGGTTTTGGGGCCTCCAGTCTCTTTTTCCCTAATAGGAGGTGTGCTCCTTGCCCCCTCTTCCCAGAGAACTGCCAGGAGTCTGCCAGAAATGTGGATAATACACCACATCCACAATCCTAGAAATAAGGGTTACTCACATGTAACCATAGATCTTCCATGAGGGTAATCTCTTGCAGCAGGTAATACACTTGGTTCCTCGCCAGAGAGTGCTCTTCTGCATGGCAGCTTTCTTCTAGCAGTCTTTGTCTAGGGGCCGCCCACACATGACATCATCGTCCTACACCTATGTAAGTGTGTGCAGCCCCAGGCATCCTCAGTTCATTTTCCCGCTATCTTCAGCTAGCACGCAGCAGCTTAGTGCTTGTGAAGCAGTCATCGACGAGAACTTGAGCTGAGAATGGGTTTTTCTCCATTCCCGATCTTCATCGACGAATGTCCAAAGAATCTACAAGCAAGTCATCACTTTTTTGGTCCTGTTGTTGCAGTAGAAAAATCTACCACTACGACAACTATACCATTTATGTTAGGTGTCTGGGTCCCACGCACAACACCATCTCCTGTAGACACTACCAAGAATTCAACCAGGTAACACGTCGACAACGACTGCAGGAAATTTAATCTCATCTAATGGAGCACAAATTCTCTCTTAGAGAAAGGGGGCCAGTCCCAAGGAGACCTTAACTACAGCTTCACACAAGAAACATAAACAGGATAAGGAAAAATCATCCTCATTGGGCAGACACTCGACGGCCACCATTACTGGTGCTCCACCATCGATGATGCCCTCCAGAAGTGCTACCTCATTGATGGTGCTTTCCGGCACACTCTCAGCAGTTTCTACAGAAACTTATGTCAGTTCTGGTGACTCCCCATCGATGGTAGTTAGTTTACTGTCAACGACACCTGCTTTTAAGCACTCTACTACTTCCCCCTTCACTGCCCCATTGATGACAGGTCAGATATTCATGGGAAGAACTACAGGATTTTCCATGACCACGGCTCCCCCCCCTTCACAGCCACTCTCTCTCACAGGGGCCAACCAGATAGGGACCGAGACCCTGGTATTTATCACCCAGGGGCTAGACCTGTTTATACGTCACGCCCAATTACCTAAACCACTATTCCTCTGGTTTCCCAGAGGCAGCCTGCTCTGCCCTCCACTACTACTTCAGTGAATGTGGCAGCTGTGGTGCAAACAATCTTGGAAGCAATGAGGGGATCTCAACCTTCCACTCCGAGAGAGCTGGGTCATTCTTCCCGTTCTCCCACTCCTCCACCCAAACACTTTCAAGGTGATAGAGATCCTTCTTCTGCTTGGTCCCCCCAATTCTATGAGGAAGAATACTTCTCAGAAGAGGCAGAATTTCCTGAAGGTTTTCTGGGAGATCTTGAGGATTTTGAGCCCCAGGACCTGGACTCCCATCCTCCAGCCTCTGTCTCTACTCTCTCCTCTTTACATGGGGATGCTTCCCATCAGGCGGCTGCCCTCTCCTCCTGACGACCCATCTTTCCATGAGATGATGGTCCAAATTCAAAAGATCATTGTGTTTTCAACTACAGAACATGATAAAGAAAGGACATGGCCAACTACCTTGAACTCCCTGAGGAACCGGCTGTAGTGGTACCCCCACTTATACAAACTTACAAAAATGTGGTGCTGGCCACTTGGAATCAGCCCTCAGCTGTTCTGGCAATTCCTAGAAAGGCAGATCACCTTTATCAGGCTTCTCTCGACCATCCTATCCTTTCTACTACCCCTAAAGCTGATTCAGTAATAATTACAGCGGCTCGTGATCACACCAAACGTCCAGTGAGCTCCTTATCCCCCAAAAAGGAGTCCCGCCATATTGATTACCTTCGGAAGAAGGTATTCCAGGTGGGTACCATGAGCATCAGAATCTTAAACTACTGTATATGGGACACTTGGTTAAATACCAATGTACCTTCTGGTCCTCTGCTATAGAACTTGTCAATAAACTCCCTCCTCCCAGGAGTAGGACCAGTTATTGGCAACAATTTCAACTGGCAACTCCATCTCTCGACATCTGCTCCATTTGAGGTATGATGCAGTGGATACCTCTGCCTGTATATCGGCCACAGGTGTTACCTTCAGATGGCATGCCTGGTTACACGTGTCAGGTTTTACACCAGTCGTGTAGCACAAAGTGGTAAATGCTGCCTTTAATGGGTCCAAACCTTTTGGCCCTGGTACTCAGACGCTCCTGGATGATCTCCAGGCTTCAGGTCAGACTTTACGTACAGTACATAGCATGTATCATTCCACACAGCCATCTTACCAGTACCGCTCACAATCCTCCTTTCAAAGAGAGGCGGCAAGCACAGAGATACTTAGAGGTGGATTCTGTGGTCGTTCTCAACCAACATCCAGGACCACCACTCCTACCTCCAAGGGCTTTTGCTCCCACCCCTCGGGAAGGACCAGTCAGCCCACTTCCCAGTGATTAGTTAGGGCTTTGCCCAGCCTTCGGAAGCCATGGGCGGTCGCTTTGCCCTCCATTTAGAGGCCTGGCAAGCGATAACATCAGACGAGTGGGTGCTTCAGATCATCCGGATGGGGCATACGCTGGAGCTCAGCTCCTCGCCTCCCCTCACCACTCTGTCTCCTACCCACCCGACCATATCCTCATCCTTCAAGAGGAACTTCAGGCACTTCTTCACAAGAACGCCATCTATCCTGTTCTTCCTTTTGCTGGTGGTTTAATTGTTGCAGAGGCTCCCTACCACTAACTTTGTATTTTTAAATGTTTGTGGATAAGGTGCTTTAATAAATTAGTCTTTATATTGGTTGGAAAGCACTTTTGGACTGTGCTCCTTATTTCACACAGAACTCTACTATCAAAGGATTAACCTGATGTGGTAATCGCATTGTGTGCTTAACTTTTCTATGGACTTGGGTGCTTGTGAAGGTTAGCCGCCTTTCAATAAGTGCTGCATACTTGCTCGTGGCAGCATTATTGCTTTGGATTTTTTTCCTTCGTTTCTACCTGCTAGGACATCACTACCAATTTTAGATCCTCCCGTTCAGCCTCTCATCCACTCCAAGGATCTTTACCAAGTGCCTAGCGGTGGTGGCGGCGGCCCTTCGACAAGATGGACATTTCGTTTTCCCTTATTTAAATGATTGGCTCATAAAAGCAGACTCCAAAACTTCTCTGCTTCTGTCCCTTCAGATAACCCTTACTCTGTTCCAGTCCCTGGGAATTACGGTCAGCTGGCCCAAGTCCTACCCAACAGCTCCAGTACATCAGAGCCGTTCTGGACACCACCTCCACCAGGGCTTACCTCCCTACCAACAGGCCAGACAGACTTCTGTCTCTGGCTTCCCAGACACAAAATCAGCAATTTATCACAGCCAGACGCCTGTTATGTCTTTTGGGACATATGGCTGCAGCCATCCCTATGGTGGCATTTGCCTGTCTACACATGAGACCAATCCAGTGGACTTTTCAAAGTAAGTGGAGGCAAAAAAAAAGGGCAATTTCGAAGATGGAATATGAGTCACTCCCACTTTACGCTCGGCCCTCGACTGGTAGACCCATTGTGCCAACCTATCTCAGGGCATGCCCTTCCAGTCCCCTCCTCCCCAGCCGATGCTGACCATGGATGGTTCCCCCGATGACTGTGGGGCACACCTGGGTCCTTACAGGATACAAGGCAGGTGGCCCCTGTACTCATCCCTCCTCATATAAATCTACTGGAAATGGGAGCGGTCCTCCTCGTCCTTCAGGCTTTTTGACCCCACCTTGCTCTGGGACCTCTCTTAATCAAATCAGAGAACACCTTGGTGGTGTATTACCTGAACAAACAAGGAGATACCAAATCCCATGCTCTATGCAGGGAGGCGATGGTGGTTTGTCAAGAAGCCATACTTCAACCTCTAACCGTCCATCTACCAGGATGCCACAATACCTTGGCCGACATTCTCCGTCACCAGACCTCCACACACGAGTGGATGCTTCATTGCGAAGTTCTTCAGATGATCTTTCGGTTATGGGGGACCCCGAACCGCGACCTCTTTGCCTCCCCCGACAAACACATCTCCCCAGATACTATTCCATTATCCCGAACAGAAAGGAACTATCGATGCCCTGTCCCAACCATGGACAGGACTCTTCCTATATGCTTCCCCCCATCCCACTCCTGCAATGGACTCTGCTGTAGATACAGCTCAAACCTGCCACCATGATTCTTATAGGCCCTCTGTGGCCTCGGCAGGTGTAGTTTCCCCTACTTCAACAGTTATCAGTGATGGACCCAATCCCGCTACCCGTCAGGCCAGACCTGTTGACACAGGATCAGGGAACCCTCCTTCACCCCAACAAGTCATTATGCTTTCCTGCTTGGCTCCAGAAGACACTTTCATAGCCCACCTTCAAGTCTCCTCACCAGTGGCCAACATTATTTTGGTATCCCATAAACCATCTACCAGGCAAACCTATAATGCCAAATGGAAATGCTTCTCCCTGTGGGCCACTTCCTGGTCTTTGGACCCTTATTCATGTCCATTGACTAAGGTGTTGGACTACTTGGCTTTGCTCGCCTCAATGGGCTTGAGCTACTCCTCTGTTAAAGTCCATCTGGCCTCTATCGCGGCCTTTCATGAACCTTTAGAAGGGAGACTGCATTATCAACACCACCTTGCCAAGCTGTTTCTAAGAGGTATGTTACACCTCAAACCTCCTAATAAATGGCCCGCACCTCCATGGGACTTGAATTTCCTGTTGGAAAAACTGACCTTCAGCCCCTTCGATCCTACTTGTGACCCCCACTTCCTAGCCTGGAAGACCTTCTTCTTAGTAGCTGTCACTTCAGCTTGATGTATTTCTAAACTTCATGCCCTAATGTGTACGGAACCTTACTTAATCTTCCATAAAGACAGAGTGTCCCTCTGTACCAATCCCTCCTTTTTATCCAAGGTAGTCTCGGAGCAACCTTAAATCAGTCTATAGAACTGCTAGTCTACTTTTCTGAGCATTCTAATTCAGGAGAATACTTCCTACACACTTTAGATGTTCATCACATTTTGAGATATTATATAAATCGTACCAAATCTTTCAGGATGACTCCTCGGCCTTTTGTTACTTTTGCCGCAATGAGAGAAGGCTTCCTGGTTGCTAAGCAGACCCTTTCCAACTGGTTGGCACATTGTATAACTTTTTGCTATAAGAAATATAACAAACCATTACCAGGACCTGTTCAAGCCCACTCTACCCAAGCCATGGCCACTACCATGGCCTGCTTCAAAGGGGCATCTATCATAGACATCTGCAATGCAGCCACATGGTCCACAATACATACCTTCACAAAGCACTACAATTTAGACATTGCTTCTCACCATAGGATGGCCTTTGGCCATGCTGTCCTATAAGGCCTTCTATCATAATGTTTTCCACCCTTCCTGGGTTTACTGCTTGGGAGTCATCCCAAGTGTATTACCTGCTGCAAGAGATTACCCTCATGGAAGATAGTACAGTTTCGTACTCACCGTAACAGTAGATCTCCGAGAGGTATCTCTTGCAGCAGGTACGATCCCTCCCTCCATCCCCCTCCTTCTCTAAGAGAACAACTTCTGATTCAAATATATATACATGAGGGGGGCACCTAAGGTACCTCAGCTCTCCATCGGTCCTTGCTTAGCAAACAGAATCCGGCAGGGAACTGAGGATGCCTGGGGCCACCCACACTTGTATAGGTGCGGGATGATGTCCTGTGTGGGCCACCCCTAGACAAAGACTGCTAGAAGAAAGCTGCCATGCAGAAGAGCACCCTCTGGTGAAGACCTAAGTGTATTACCTGCTGCAAGAGATACCTCTCGAAGATCTACCATTAATGTGAGCATGCAACTGTACTTTCTAGGAGTGGTATATGATGCACACAACCCACCTGACCTCCCCTGGCAAGTGGCACACCTTCTTGATTCTAGCATGCTAGATCTGACAGCACAGGGTGATGCTGAAGAGTATACCACCCAGATGGGTGGGAGGAGCTAGCTTGAAGACCTTATGGCTGGATTCTTAAAAGGAAAGGAGCATGGCCAGAAGTGTGGATGTACACCATCTACCACTCTTAGAACTGCGGTTACAGATGAATAATCCTCATTTCTCTCTTTCCACAACCCTTCAGTCTCTTGAAATAGTTACCTAGGTATGCTGCCACCACTCAGCATCACTCTTACATTGGAGTATCTCTAGATCTGAATCCTACTAGAGCCACTGCTCATACAGTAGAGTGCTGTGGGGGAGGTACTGTCAAGCACTAAGCAGGAAGGTACTTCGCTGTTGTTATACCTGATGACCTCAGAGTGGCAGGCAGTTTGACAAAGCAGCGGGTAGAGCCAGGGGGATACCGGGATGCATACAGAGATGTATCTCCATCAGAAGGAGGGAGGTGATGGTGCTTTATCCAGCCCTGGAGGCCACACCTGAGAAAGGACATAGGCAGTCCAGAGGAGGGCTTCTAAAATAGTGTAGGGGTTGCACCAAAGCCATACAAGGAGATACTGTGGGATCTTAACCTGTACACCGTAGAAGACAAGAGAGCTAGAGGGGACATAATGGAGACCTACAAGTACCTCGCAGGGATGAACAGCTGCTGGAGGGGAGTTTCTTTCAAATGAGGAAGAGCACCAGAACCAGAGGACATTTGAAGAAGCTGGAGGAGGAAAGTTTAGGAGAAATGTGTGGAAGTACTACTTCCCTTAAAGAAAGCTCTATGCCTGGAATAGGCCGCTGGCAGAGGTGGTGGAGGTGAAAACAATAGGGAACTTCAAGCATGTGTGGAATAGACATAAGGGAATATTAAATGGGCAGGGAGGAGGGAGGGTTGCTGGAGACCATTTAGGGTCTGCAGAGATGAACTGGGCAGGGACATCTAGGCAGACTGAGTGAGCCAATCAGTCATTTTCTACTGATAAGTCTGTTTTTGTATGTTACAGTGCTCCTTCTCAGAGGAGAAATGACCCACCCTTTTGTCATAGCTGAGAACACGTTGCCTTAGATACAGTAAGTTTGTAACCTGCCACTACGGAAATGGATCATAGACATGCCAGTTTACCCCAGTTATCTATACCTGAAATGACTCAGTCACAGAAAACATGAAGTATATAAAAAACATTTAATGCTCCATGATACATACGCGTGTTACAGCATAATACACACTATAGACTATGGAGAGCGCAGTATTTCTTCAGTGATAAAAATAATCATTTTTGAAAAGATAGAGATCACACAAAAGAAAAACTAAGTCAAACTGTCTAGATTCTGAGTAGAATAGAAGAAGCTTACCCCCGACTGGGAATTGGTAAGTTACGGTAGACTCGAACCCATGATGCTGCTAGTTCAAAATCTCAAATGTAACTGACTCCAAAAGCAAACACACACAAAAATATCTTCAGCTGGCCAGCACATTGTATGTGCATCATTATCCATGCCATGCTGACATCACATACTAGACCTTTTTTTTATCTCTGGATACCACCCTGTTCCAGAATGGACCCAAACTGTTTTGTGGATTGGAGCCGGGTCTTTTTGTTTTCCTGGCTGGCTAAAACAGTAGAGTTCCGTCTCACTTTGTCTTGGCCCTGTTTACATACAAGTCATATCTTTTCTTTATTAAAGGGATTCAAACCTTTGAAGTTTAACAAAAACAAAAGGCTTTTACAGGGTAGGAACTGTTGCAGTCCCCACCCAACCTTTGTAAAAAACCCAGGAATGCTCACACAGCAGACCTGGGACTGCAGTATGAGGCAGTTGTGAATTCTTCCCAAACATCCCAAAACTATTTTATAGGCAACACAACTCATAAGATAAAAAAATAACATTTCCTGGGTGTTACATCTGTTACAAGTAGCTTTTGCTACCTTTGGTTTGTTTTTCAACATTGTTCTTAACAGTTCCTCATTTTCTCTAATACCTTGCTTAGAATAGAGCTTCAGTACCTAGTCTGACAGCGTCTGCTGAATGCTGTGCATTGTTAGGAGGATTTATTTTTCATTAATCTTGTCTTATTGAGGGCACTCAAATCTTACTCTAAGAGCGGCACAAGCTATAACAAGATGTCACTGATGGATCACCACATCTGCTTGATTTGTCTGGGCCTCCAGCACTGTGTCCAGAACGGCATCTTGTGTCAAACAACGCTGATCAAGAATTGTGCCTGTGTAGTTTTTCTTAACCTTTGGGGAGGAGAAGGGCAAGTCTAGCAAACGCTCAGGATCTACTCATGGAAGTGTCTTTTCAATGTCTGCTTAAGAGTCCCCAGATACTTGGTCAGGCCAGCATGTCGCTTTTGACCCAGAAACCGCGAGTTTTAAGGAGGAAGCCTGGCCACAGACCCTCATGGTGGAGACAGAGTTACAGCAGAATCACCAAGATACTCCTGTTGACCATGTTGAGGGGCAGTTTAGCTGGTTAACAGAAGTCATATAACCAACACTGCCCAGCTGATGTCCCACCTAATGATGTGTTTCTTCCTGTCAAACCTTTACAGAAAGACATGCTTCCTGGGTAACTACCTCAGACCTCCGAGTAGTCTGATTCTGACTCAGTTTATAGATCAGAATTTGGATGCAACCTTGTGTGTCTATCTTAATGCTACAGTTCAGAGTCGGACCTTGACCAGGGTAACTCTCCGAGGAGAGACCTGAAAGTAAAGAGAGAACCATGTACCTTGCCTGCACCAAATGTTTTTTTGGTTTTTTTTAACACGTAGAAGTGGCAGTGTGGATGGGTAGGTTGAGGTAAGTGTTTTTCAGTATTTTGGTTCAGTGGTTGCTTACCTAGTAGTGCAGGGGAGCACAAACCTAGCAGATGCCCAGGAGGAGGCTCTTAGCTGCTTAGAGGCAGGAAGGGAGGAGGAGTGCTTCCAGGGTGTGAGGCACAAAGTATTATATAAGGACACTTCCCATGAGTGTAGTGAGTTGGGCCCCAGAGTTAAGTGCTGTAAGGACTTAGAAGAGGGATGCAGAGGATGAGAAGGCCACTCTGCTCAAATATGGGGGCACAACAAAACCAGGAGAGTGTGGTAGGTCAACATATGTGCATTACATTCCACAGCCAAGCTCATTAGTAGCATGTTTGGGTGGGCAGGTGGATGGGAGGGAAAGCAGGTCAGTTGAAGGTAGTATGACACCCTCATCTTCCAGAGGCTGCTCTGGATGCATGAGGGATACCCAGTTTGTGTGTGGGGGGAGTTGGGGATTGGGGCTTTTGCATATGAGGTTAGAAACCTAGAAAGGGATGTCAGAAAAAGGCCAAGGGACCATCTAGTCTGCCCTTAGTTCCCTGTCTACTCCAGTGCCTGTTATCCATATGGGGTTCTATCCCTTCCTGGCTATACCCCCCCACTCCCCTCCCTACTGTTTCCAATCTGAGTAACCACCAAACCCTTCACTCTGCCCTAGCCATGCTTGAAATAACTGATGATCTTACTTCAAGAGGGTTCCTGCAGTAGGTCATAACATGTAGGACTGCGTTCCCTGGCATCAGGACTGCATGGCAAACTTTTCCAGCAATGCCTGGTGGGGAGCTGCCCACCTGACATCACGTGATGGACATCAGCGTGACCCTATATAGTGGGTAGTCTCCACACCCGCCTTCCAGTTCTTTCCCACTGTTGACCTGCACATAGATCCTTGCAGTAAACGTTGCTCAGTTGATCGAGCTTTTCACCCTCATTTCTTGATGTTTTCTTCTCGAATTATGTTTTGTTTATGTCTTCACCTCCAACAGCGAAGACAAAGAAGAAGTGCGGCACACAGATCCCTCATAAGGACGGTCACTGTTGATGCCGCTTCTGCCTGGGCCTGAACCACAACACTACGGCCTGCCCTGACTGCAAGCCTTTCAATCAGGCCACCCGAAAACAATGACAGCAGGTTTTGGAGGCCCATCTTTTGAAGACCAGAATGGCCTCTCTAGAGAAAGAGATGCAAAAACTGAGGGACACAGCTTCTTCCCCTTCTTCTGAGTCTGAGAAGAAAAAGAAAAGCACCGGGAGTGGGAGCGTCTGGAGGACCAGGATCGAGTGGGTTCCAGTAAGCCCTTGACCAGTAAGTCTGTTCCCCTGCCGCCTGCCCTTGTGGTAGTCCAGGCTGCACCCGTGACTTCTCCAAGCCCCACTGCCACTTTTCTTCCAATTTCCACCAGTAAGTCGTCGTCCGGTGAACGCCCAGTCACTGTCGATAAATCAGCCCCCGGGTCCTCCGGGGCCTGCCCGGCTGTCGCTAAGTCGGGTCCCCAGGATCAGTCGGGAACCCGCATGACTCTGACCGATAAGCCAGTTGAGGGTCCTCCCCTCCTCTGCCCGATCCCTCTTCTGTCTGTTAAGCCAGTCGTCTCTGTCTCCGACGACCACTCGTGGACTGACACCACTTCACCCGATGTCTGGTTAAGAATGCCGGTGGCTATCGGCCAACCCTTCCCTCAGGCTCCTCCTGGGTGGGAGCCTTCTTCTCCACCTCCCCCGATTGAACCTCTGACCCCAGTGGTCACATCGGGTATGGAGAAGAAAGCGGGACCCCTAGAGGTTGTACTTTCTTCTCCCACCCCAGTTACGGCGTCCCAGGTTCCCCCAAGGGACAGCAGGCCTGGGGCTCCAGCGCCAGACCCCAATGTTCAGAGGGTCCTTGACCCTAGTCATCCTTCACCAGACCCACTAATAGTGCTGTCGTTAGGCCCTCCTCCATCAGCTCCACCCCCTCTGATGCCAGGGGCACTGACAGGTATATGCTCTGACCCCTCCCGTCAAGGCCATTGCATCTGACCCCAACGGAAATTATAGTGATGCCAGGCCCAGCACCACATACTCAGATAACCGCAGGTCTGATGACAGCCCCTCTGACATCTACTCCTCTGACATCAGGTCTCCTGATGCAGGATATTGTCCCTGGCCTGTCTCGGCCCCACATTACCCATCAAAGGTATCTTGGGGCAAACATCGGCCTATCCACTGTCTGGCCCAGTGTTGGATTTTGTACCCCATTCAGTTTTTTGGGGGAATCATCCTTCCGGTTATCCCTATTACCAGGGCTATCCTCGTCATTATTATCAGGTGTCGGGCACACCTTTATCATTATCCGCCTGCCCATGCGCTTCCACCGCCTCCAGCCCCACAACAGGATTTCCAGTCTCTAAATCAATCCTGGTGGAAGGAGGCTAGGTCAGAGCTGGTCTCAGATTTGAAGAGGCATCTGTTGACCCCAGCAGTCACCCCTCCCCTCGTTCCCTGTCAGCTCTGTCCGTTCGACAGTGCACATCTCCGCGACCATGCCTCAGGAGGTTACTCTTGCGGACTTCAGAACCCCTGAGGAACGTGGCACTCCAGACTCCAAGGAGGATTCCTTGGCTGATTCTTCTGATGAGCATTCTTCCATGGCTAAGTGCAAGGAATCACCCAACTCTCCCCCAGAGGACCCCTCTTTCACGGAGTTGTTGCGTATTATCCAGCAGACCAATGACTGGAATACTGAGGAACAAGACCCAAAGAGGAAACATCTCATGGAACACTTGGATTTAGAGACTGTTTCTTCTATTCCTGTCCCCCCCTGGACAGCCCCTCACAAAGCCCTCACCAGTACCATCTGGCAGCTGTCCCACTCTATCCTGGCTGTCCCTAAGAAGGCAGACTGGATATATCATGCTCCTGAGGGTGTTTTGTTTTTGGATGCTCACCATAAAGCTGATTCCATTGTCACTGCAGCAGCTCATGACCGCTCGGCTACCCCGAAGCACATGAGTACTCTCCCTCCCCCCAGATAAGGAATCCCAGCAGCTCGACCAGTTTGGAAAAAAGGTCTATTCCTCCACTACATGTGCCCTCCGCTCCCTCAACTATGTGGCACACAGTCTCCTTTCAAAAAGCGACCATGGCCAAGCTTGAGGCCCATATCCAGGCCATGGAATCCTTGGACCTCAAGGAGGAGCTTATCAAAGACCAGCGCCTCTTGAAGATCTCCTGCAGACATGCGCTCAGGGCTACATATGACTCAGTAGACGCAGTAGCCCGTTCTTCCACTACGGCCATCTCTCTCAGACGGTATGCTTGGCTACGCATTTCTGGTCTCTCTAATAATGTCCAGGCTGCTATTCAAGATGCCCCCTTTAGGAGTTTGGTCCTTTTTGGAGGGGACACCAGAGATATTATCATGGGTCTCCAGGACATCAACCAAGCCCTGAGGTCCATGCACTGATTGGGCTTTTAGAAGAAGCAGCCCTTTCCATGACAGACCAAGAGGCAGGATAAACAGCCCTTTACCAGGTGACAGGGCAAAAGAAAGGCCATGGGTTCCCTCTTCACCTCTCCACCTGCCTCTAAATCTCAGAGAGTGGCCAGGGAACCTCCTCCCCCTCGCCCCTCCACTTCCTGACTAGCAGCTCCATCCCCCTCCTCTGCCACCATGCGAGGAGCCAGTGGGAGGAAGGTTTGCCACCCTTGTGCAGGAATGGAGGGACGTAACCTCAGATGCATGGGTCCTGCAGCTCATTTCTAAAGGGCACACTTTGGAGTTTCTGGAGTTCCCTCCAGAATCTCCTCCAGGTCGCTTGAGTTACTCCCCACAGCAGGCTCCTCTAGTTGAGGTGGAAATTCAGGCTCTAAGGCAGAAGGCAGCCATACAGCCAGTCCCCCTGCCTCAAAGGAGAAAAGGGTCTTATTCCCATTTTCTCCTGGTCCTGAAAAAACGGCCGATCTCAGACCCATATTGGAACTCAGCAGACTGAACCTGTTTGTCAAGTACAAAAGGTTCCACATGCTGACATTGCAGGACCTCCTGCCTCTTCTGCAGAAGGACCATTGGCTTTGTGCACTGGATATGCTGGATGCATATCTGCATATTCTGATGTTCCCGGGCCACTGCCATTTCCTGTGTTTCTGCTTCCAGGGGGAGCACTTCCAGTTTACAGCCCTCCCCTTTGGTCTTTCCTCAGCACCCCGGGTCTTTACGAAGTGCCTAGCTGTGGTGGCAGCGGTCTTGCACCATCTGGGTATAGCAGTGTTCCTTACCTGGATGATTGGCTCTTGAGAGCCCCATACTGGGACAGTCTTCTGGATTCCTTCTCATGCACTCTGGACCTCTTTTCATGACTGGGTATCATGGTCTACCTCCCCAAGTTGACTCTTACCCCCTCCTAGAACCTTTGATTCATTGGAGTGGTCTTAGACATGGTCCAGGGCAGAGGCTCTTCAAGAGCAGGTCAACCTAGTGGCCTTTTCCAGATTTCTTCCAGCCAGGGCATTGTTACGTCTTTTAGGCCTGATGGCAGTCTCCATCTCCATGGTCCCCTTCACCGGGTTGCATATGAGGATCACCCAGTGGACATTGCGCGTCAAATGGGATCAATGCTTGGACAACTTGAACCACCCGGTTCTAGTCTCCAGTGCGCTCAAGAGAGATCTCCTTTGGTGGCTAGATCCTCTGAATATGTCTCGGGGTCTTCCTTTCAGAAGTTCCCCACCTCTCTGGACCCTCACCACAGATGCCTCCTGTCTGGGCTGGGGTTTGTGATCCCAGTTGGAGATGTCTCTCCACATCAACATCCTGGAGAAGAGGGCAGTCCTTTATGCCCTTCAGTCCATCCTGTCAAGAGGAACACTTTTGGTCCAGATAGACAATATGTCAGTGGTCTGGTACATCAACAAGCAGGGAGGCACCCAACTGTACCCCCTGTGCAGGGAGGTGGTATGGCACTGGGCAGTACAGCACGACCTGTTTATCACAGCTGAACACATCCTAAGCATTCAAAACATCCTGGTGGACAGCCTCAGTCGGACATCATCCCTTGCTCACGAATGGGAACTAAGTCAGGAAGTAGCAGACTCTCTCTTTCTGAGGTGGGGTCGCCCAAACATAGATCTGTTCGCCTCCCCAGTCAACCCAAAGCTTCCCAACTTCTGCTCACTCATTCCAGAGCCTGGTGCTTTTTGGCATAATGCATTGTCACTATGTTGGACAGGACAGTTCTTGTATGCTCTCCCTTCCTTTCCCATTCAATTTTTTTCCCTACTTTCTATTTATTCCTCCTCTCCCCTCCAGCTCTGGTCTCCTTGGGAGCACCTAGGAGTCATCCCTCTACAGTCCGCTCCTACCTGGTCAACCCTCCTTCGCCCATGTAGCTGCAGTTTACCCCCGGGTGCAGGCCAAAGTGCAGCCCCAACATCCCGAACATCTCTGGTGGTGTCGGTCAGGAGGGTGGGCCGCAATCGAGGGCAAGTTCCGGTGCTCTGTCTCTGCCAGAGCTGAAGGACATTTTCCCCTGTTCTAGGGAGTGGCTAGTGCCCTGACGTCAGGGCGTTGCCGACGTCTGCCACTCCCCGCCCCTTCTCTACGCTCCAGCACTTGCTGTGCCTCCAGCTTCCACCAGAGGCCAGCCAAGTGCCGAGCAGGAACCCCCCCCCAGGAAAGGAGAGCTGTCCTCTGGATGCTTGATCCTCTCCCTTCCCTGCCAACCCCCGGCAACCCGAGCTCATTCCTGAACCCGGGTCGCCGTCGTGGCGTGAGGTGTGGCATCCAGCACCTCAACCCTCAGCGACACCGGGTCGGCCCTTCCCTTTCCCATTCTGTAGAGTATTTCTCAAACTCCAGCAGAGGGAGCATGGATGATCCTGATAGCTCCCCTCTGGCTGAGGCAAATCTGGTTTCCACTAATGCAGCAGCTCATAGTGAACCCCCCCGTTTCTCTCCCTCTCTGACACAATCTGTTGACTCAGGATCAAGGCAGGCTGGTACATCCGGGACTCAGGACCCTGTATATTCATGTGTGGCTCCTTCAGATATAATCAGGTCTCACTGTGGGGTCTTCCGGAAGGTCGCTCAGGTCCTGGTGGAGGCTAGGAAACCCTCCACCATATCCACATATGCAATGAAATGGAAGCGTTTTTCCATTTGGGTGGCGTCTAAGGGATGGGGATCCCTTTACTTGCTGAACTTCTCAAATTATGGAGTATGTTACACCTGTCTGATTCTGGCCTGTCTTATTCATCCCGAAGGTACATAGGATTTTGAGGCATTACATCCACCGAACCAAAGATTCCAGAAAGTCTGATCAGCTTTTTGTCTCCTTTGGCCCCAAATCCTTGGGGTCGGCAGTCTCTAAGCAGTGCCTATCCAAGTGGCTTGCTAACTGTATCCACTTCTGTTATCAGAAGTACTACAAACCTCTTCCGGGGAGGTCAGAGGTCACTCCACTACGGGCATGGTACCTAAGGAATATTTCTGCAGCGGAGATTTGTGCAGCAGCAACCTGGAGTTTGGTCCATACCTTTACAAACATTACAGTCTGGACATTGCCTCTAGGTGTAGGTCCGGGTTTAGCCTCACTGTTCTGCAGGGCCTACTGTCTTAGGCCGGTCCTGATCTGTTTTTTCAGTTGCTCCTCCTCCCGTGATTCTCTCAGTCTCTCTGAGAGTGACTGCTTTGGATTCAGTCCTATATGTTATGACCTACTGCTGGAACCCTCTCGAAGTAAGATAGTACAGTTATGTAAGAACTTACCATAAGAAAAAATTACTCACTTGTTGTAATCTTATTTCTTCCCAGGGATCCACTAATATTATTACTCTTTGCAGTGCCCCTTTAAGTCAGCACTGCTCTGGAGCCAAATAGAATGCTATGCTAATTATGGAATGTTTAGCTCGTGCATTCATTTTCAGACTGCCCTATTCTTTTTTTTTTTTTTTATTCTTTTTATCCCTCCTGGACGCCCTCTTAGTTCCACTCCTTCAGGCCCTGCTCAATGTCACTCAACCCTCCCCAAGTCTGCCCCTAGAGTGCTCCGGTGTCCCCTACCTCCTTTCTCTTCCTCCTCGGAGCACCACCTTTGCACAGTGGGGTCTGCCTGTGATTACAGGCTGGGTGGCTGGAGCGTCCGTCATCCGAAATGCTGAGGGAGGTTTTCTGGTTTTCTTGTCCCTCCCCTCCATCCCACAGAGGACACCTGGCTCAGGTGGAACGTGCGTACGCATGCCTGCCAAGTGCCTGGAGGCATCCTCCCCTCCCTGGCTTCCCCCAATGGAAGCTGCCATTGCCCCAAGAGTCAGTGCTTCCACCGGCTCTCCTGAGCGTCGGGTGTATTAAACACCCCTGGTGTCCCTCCCCGAAGGAGGAGAGCATCTGTGGGGAAGCTCAATCCTCCTTCCCCCTGCCGAGCCCCGGCAACCTGAGTCCATATCCAACCCGGCCAGCGCAGGCGGTGGTAGCCGCCCAGCGCCAACCTCAGCGCCACTGTGCCAGACTGCCCTATTCTAACTGCCTGGATTCTACTTCAGATTTCTGTGAAGCCTGCAAAGAGGCCATAATATATTATAGATATATATATATATATATATATATATATATATATATATATATATGAGAATAATTATAAGTTAATGGCCAACAGGGCCATAAAAAGTAGTAATAGGCCAAGAAAGGGCCAACAAAACCTTAAATAACGAGTCCTCTTTTCTGAGCCAAATGCACCCTTAGAAAAGAACCTACTAGCTAAGTATTAGAGAATGTACCAACAGATGACATACCCATCATACTGAGAGACATCTCAGCTGTACAGAGTATTTTTTTGAGATTCTAAGGGGAGAACCAGGGGCAGGAAGTAATAATATTGGTGAATCCCTGGGAAGAAATAAGATTACTACAGGTCAGTAGTTTTTTCTTCTAACCCCAGGAATCCACTAGTATTATTACTCTTTGCAGACTATGCAGCAGTATCACAGGAGGTGGGCAGAATCTATTTAGTAAAAAGACTACAAAACAACCCTTCCAAAATTGGCATCACTTCTGGCCTAGGTGTTCAGGCTGTAATGCTTAGTAAAGGTGTGGACTGGTCTCCAGGTAACTGCTTTACAAATCTCCAGAAGATGAACATCTCTGGCAGCTGTGCCCCTTGTGGAATGGGCCCCTAAAACCTGAAGGAGGGACCTTGCCCACCTTTGTATAGCAAAACTGAATACATTGGACTATCCATCATGATATAGTTTTCTTTGAAGCAGGAGATCCCTTACCTACTTCCCCATAGGTAAGGAACTATTGTTGCCTGTCCTGCCTATGATCCTTGGTATTGGCTATATAATAGCTCAATGCTCTCTTCACATCCAAACTATGCAGCCTACGCTCACCAGAACTGGTGTGTGCTGTAAAGAATACTGGTAGGGTAATGGACTGAGTTAAATGAAAGTTAGAAACTACTTTGGGAAGGAATTTTCTATTAGTTCTCAACACCACCTTGTCATTGTGGAAAGAAATATAGTCCTTTTCCACACACAGGGCTCCTAGCAGAGGCAAGTGCTACAGTACAAGAAAAACTACCTTCCAGGTGAGGAACTTTAGTTCTGCATTAGCCAGAGGTTCAGATGGTGGGAGCATAAGCTGGGCAATACAAATGTTAAAGTCCCAAGCTGGCACTGGTTCCCTATGAAGGGGAAACAGGTGTAGAAGGCCTTAAAGAACCTTCTAAATATGGGGTTTGAGGCTAGTGATACCCCTTTTCCTATAGAGAGATAAGCTGAAAGTGAAGCAAGATGAACTTTTAGGGTTGAATGTTGTTCTAGGAATGAGTGTTGTTTGGGATATTCATTGCAGACATATCATGGGACATCAAGAGCAAGATCAGTCTGTTTGCTGATGATACCAAGGTAGGCACGGTGGTGGATGACCTAGGGGGATGGCGGGGGTTGCAGGATGATCTGGCAAAGCTTGAAACCTGGTCAGACACCTGGCAACTGGGCTTTAATGCCAAAAAGTGCAAGGTGCTGCATTTTGGGATGAAGAACCCAAGGAGGAGTTACCAGCTAGGGGGAGTGCAGCTAGCCCAGACAGAGGAGGAGAAGGATCTGGGTGTGCTCATTACAGGGTCAATGAACAACTCGGCACAATGTAGGAAGGCAGCTGCAAAGGCCAACAAAATGCTGGGTTGTATTGCAAGGGGTATATCCTCGAGGAGGGAGGAGGTGATTCTGCCACTGTATAGGTCATTAGTTAGGCCACACCTGGAGTACTGCGTGCAGTACTGGCGTCCGTATCTGAAGAGGGACATTAAGTTACTGGAGGGGGTGCAGCACAGAGTGACAAAGATGATCAAGGGGCTGGGGGACTTATCATCGAGAGGAGGTTGAAGGAGTTGAACATGTACTCACTGGAGGAGAGGAGAGACAGGGTAACATGATTGAAACCTTTAAATACATGAAAGGAATAAACAAGACAGGTACAGAGGGGCTGTTCAAAGTAAGGGAGGAGGGACACCAGGGGCCATGATATGAGACTGGAGCGAGGAAGGTTCAGGAGGGAGATGAGAAGACACTTTTTTACAGAGAGGGTGGTGGCTGGGTGGAATGCATTACCTGCTGAAGTGGTATGCAGTAGAACAGTGGACTGCTTCAAATGAGGATGGGACAGGACAAGGGGGAGGGTTAATAAAGGGGAAGGGTGGAAGGGTGGGGCAGCTGCAGAATAAGGGGTGCTAGCTGCACATTCGAGCAGACTTGATAGACCTCTAGGCCTTTATCTGCTGGCAAATTTCGTATGTTCGTAACCCTAGGGAATGCAGATGGGACAAATAATCTAGGAGGGTTGGAATGCCAGCCTGTGCTGGGATTCAGGGGTGTAGCCAGGGATTTCAGATCTGCACACCAAGTGGACTCACTGCTACCCCTCTCCTTGTTAGGGTGAGCTACCCCTCCCCCTCCCAGGGTGTAGCCAGACAATATACAAATGTACATCAGAACTGTGTTTGTTGCCTCATTTGGCACAATAAATACAACTTTTGTATCTCATGACAATGGTTGTTGCCATGCATGTTCCCTAAGACACCCACATACCAGCCCAGAGCCTGTAAAGTTGTATTGTCCTTGGGATGCAAAGAGAATATTAGTGAGCAGTCCGTCTAGTTTTAACTCCTATGAATAAAATTACAGAAAGATTCAGAATTGTCCTTGTTAGTTTTCATGGAAAAAGGAAGCAGTTCAGAGCCTTTTTGCTACCCCCTTAAATAAAATTGCACACCATGGAGTGCTTGGAGTTTGCCTGCCTACACCCATTCTGGGATTAAGCTCTTTTCTGTACACCAAATAGAACATCTTTTCCATTTTGAAGCATAAATTTTCTTAGTAGAAGGCTTTCTATAACTTTTAAGGACTTCTAAAACTGCTTGAGAGTATTGAGAGTCTGGATACTCTAAGTCCTCATGAGCCAAGCTTTCAGTCTGAGAGACCTGAGATTGGGATATACCACCCTGCCTTGGAAGGAGGTCAGCAGATTGTACCTTTGAGGGAGGTAGATCGGTTCGCTCACTGATATTAAGAGTAACAGGGAGTACCAAGGCTATCTTGGCCAGTCTGGTGCGATCAGAATCATTGAGGCTGGCTGTGACCTGAGCTTGATGAGTACTCTAAAAATCAGAGGAAAGGGAGGAAAGGCATAAAGGTATTTCCCTGTCCAATCGAGAATCAGGGCATCCATTGGGACAGTTCCCTTCACTGGGGTCCTGCAGCAATAAAGGGGTAAATGGTGATCCTGGTGGGAAGCAAAAAGATCCATTTCTGGGGATTCCCGCCACCTGAATAGGACTTGCACTCCTTGACTGTTCAGTGCCCATTTTTGATGGGCCTGGTTTATCCTGCTCAAGGTATCCGCCAGTGTATTGTCCTTCCCTGGCAGATGAACTGCTTCTAGGGAGGCATTTATGGAGTAAATCAGGCTCCATATTTTCATTGCCTCTGTGCATAGTGGAGTGGATCTTGTCCCTCCTTGTTTGTTGATGTAGTACATTGTAGTGGTATTGTCTGTTCTGACCTGAACCACTTTTCCCTTTATGAGATGAGTGCAAGCCTGAATGGCTAGGTACACTGCTCTTAACTCTAAGAGATTTATGTGCAGAAGTGACTCTGCACTGCTCCAGGAGCCATGAGCTGTGTGGTCCCCTAGGTGGGCACCCCATCCTAGGAGGAAGCATTTTTTGTAAGCACCAAGGAGGGTGGCTCTTGAAGGAAAGGCACCCCATTCCTTAGATTGTCTGGATCCTTCCACCACTGGAGGGCCTGTAGAAGAGTTTTTGTTACAAGAATTAGTTTTGAAAGTGGATCTCGTCTCTGGGACCAATGGGCCTTGAGATGAAACTGAATGTCCCTCATTTGGAATCTGGCACCCATGACTGTGGTTGTTGCTGCAGCCATGTGGCCTAGTAGCTGTAAAAACTGAGAAGCTGGTTTTGAACTGCACAGGATGAATGATTGCCAGAAGCTGAATAGCCTGTATTCTTTCCATGGGTAGGAAGGCCTTCCCCAGAATTGTATTGAGTTCTGCCCCTATGAACTTCAATACTTGGACTGGGGTGAGAACGGATTTCTTGACATTTAGAAGAAACCCCAGGGAGGAGAGAACACTTTGAAAAAACAGTAAGTGTTCTGACACTTGGGATTTTCCCACAATCAGCCAGTCATCCACATATGTAAAAACTGTGACACCCAGTTTTCTGAGATGTGCCACTACTACTACTGCTATGCACTTTGTGAATACCCTTGGTGCAGAGGTAAGGCCGAAAGTAAGTGTTGAGAACTGGCAGTGGCCTGAGGGGAGAGAGAACCTGAGATATCTTCTGTGTGTCTCTCTGACAGGGATGTGAAAATATGCATCTTTTAAATCCAGAGAGGCCAACCAGTCCCCTTTTTGTAGTGTTGGCAGAATTACTGCCATTGTGACCATTTTGAATTTGGGTTTGACCAAATACTTGTTTAGATGTCTGAGGTCTAGTATAGGCCACCACTCTCCAGTCTTTTTTGTTGTTAGGAAATACCTGGAGAAGAACCCTTGCCCTCTTTGGATGGGTGGAACATGCTGGACTGCTTTTAACAGTAGTAAGTTTTTCACCTCCTGCTCCAGCAGTTCTCTTTGTCAGGGAGGAACTGATGCAAAACGTTTTACCCTTAGAGGGGGAAGGGACTTGAAACAAAGGCAGAGACCTTGACCCACTATTTCCAGGACCCACCTGTCTGATGTTATTTTTGACCAGTCCTGGAGATAGTGGGAAATCTGCCCCTTACTGGATGTGGCGAGGCAGCCTGAAGGGAAGAGTCAGGGATTCTGCTTTTGCTGTTGCTGAGGTTGGGTAGCATGGGACCCTCTGCGGGAGCCCCTTCTGCCCCTGTAGAAACCCATCTGCTGGGGTTGGTACTGTATCTGTGGAGCAGCCTGCACCTGAAAGAAATGTCTTCTAAAAATAGACCTGCCCCTACCTCCCCTAGAATAAGATGTAGAGGGAGAAGGTTTGTCCCTAGTGGAATTTCTTCTGAAAGCAGTCTTGTATTTGTCTACTTTCTTCATGTAGGCTTCAGTTTGTGCACCAAAAAGTGAATGGCCCTCAACTGGGAAATCCATTGCTTTGGTTTGAGTGTCCTGGGTGAGGTTTAGTAGCCCTCAGCCAGGCAAACCTTCTCATGACTATAGTACCAGCCAACCATCTGGCAGCAGTGTCATTTGTATCTGCTGCCATCTGGAATTGGTATTTGGAAGCCTCCAAACCCAATTTGGCTGTCTCTAGCAATTCAGAAACAGTGAGAGAAGGATTTGCTTCTGCATTATCCACCACAGACTGCCATAAAGCCTTTTTGTAGAGGAGGCAGTATAGCGCAGTGGTCTAAGGCTCTGAGCTGCAAATCTGGTGACATCCAGCAGACCAGACCTGGGTTTGAATCCCACAATTTCCACTTGCATACTGTGTGACCCTGAGCAAGTCACTTAACTTCCTTGTGCTTCCAGGTCGCACCTGGAAACAAGCTCCGGCTTAGTGTGCCTTTCCTGGTTGAACAATTTCCCCTTTCCCTTGTAGAGGGAAGCATAGACCTGATAAGAGGCTTGCGTGATAGCAGGGATGCTGAAAGGTACCCCTCTTAGCCATACTGTCCAGCTTTCTGGAATCTTTTTCAGGTGGATGAGAAGACAAGGGGGTTTTGGCCTTCTCACAGGCTGCCTGCTGCACAATGCCCTGACGATCAAGATGGCTGAATGAAAAGTCAGCACCAGATCTTTCCAGTTGGTACCTTTTGTCACATTTTTTATCAATAGGGGTGACAGTCTGAGGAGCTTTTAATATTTCCAGAATATCTTTTCTGAAAAATTTATAGAGGAAGGAGAAGTTGTTTTGAGGGTGTTAGCCCCATTAGTTGCATATATTGAACCTCTTCTTCAACCTGTACCTCCTCAATTGTCTGGAGGTCCAGTGTTTCCACCATTTTCTTAATGAAAGAAAAATGGGAGGAAAAATCCTCTGAAGGCCTGGGGGGGGGGGGGGAGAACCAAAGTCTTGCTCCGGTGACACCTCAGGCTCTGTTCCTTCCTTCTCCTCCTCCTCATCATCCACCTCACCACCCATAGTGGAAACAGACACCAGAGGGGTGGCAGCCATTTTATCAGGTGGAGCAGTTACAGGTTGCTGGGCAGGGAGCAGGCCCTGCAGCACCTATAACAAAGCCAGGGCTTGTGAAATGTCAGCAGGAGAGGGAGTATGTAATGGCACCTGAGGGACCCCTTGAGACGTTTCAGCCGGGGTGTCAGTGTGCTTACTTTTTTCAAGTCTCTTGGCAGGCATCGGAGAGTCAGCTGGCTGATTGCCTCTCTTACAAGATCCCTCACCCGTATCAGGGGTGGATTTTGAGGCTGTAGAAGGAATTGCCACATTTTTTGAAGGGGTGGACTGGTCAGAGCCCAGGGACCCCTCTTAAATCCTTCTCTTCAGTCTCTCCCTGCTCTTCTCCACAGTTTTTTCAGGGAAAGACTTGCAAACCTCACAATGTTCACTGAAATGCTTTATACCAAGACAGAGCAGACAGAGATCATGTTCGTCAGCTCTAGCAAAAAACCTCTGCACCTTTAACACAATTCTTAAAGCCTGTAGGTCCTGTGTTCTTTTTAGGTTTACCCCACATTGTAAGAAAACAGGACTCAGAAACCACTAAAATATGAAAATATTAAAGCTTTAGCAGTCGGTTTCAGTAATGAAGCGGTCGGTTCAGAAACCGACAATTTTTAAACAGAACCACGGTTCTGATCGGTTCAGGAACCGAGAACCACTATTAGAACCAGAAAACCTCGGTTCCAAATTAGTAGATTTAAATGTTTTTAAAATGAAAACAGTCGGAAACTTACCTAGAGTTTTCTTTTGAAATTTACCAAGCAATCGGTTGCCCCACGGTTCAAAGGAACCGCGAAGTACCGATAAGAAAAACTAAATAACTTACAAATGAGGTAAAATTGCTAAAACTCAATAAGAATAAGGCAGTAATGTAAAAATAAGACAGAATACTTAAGTTTTTTTTGTTCTTATGCACGATTTAGACGATCTTGATAGAGAGATCTCCAGGGCATCTGAACTTTGCAGCGGAGACAAAAAAATCTGAGGTAGAATCCAGGCAGTTAGAATAGGGCAGTTTGAAAATGAATGCACAAGCTAAACATTCCATAATTAGCATAGCATTCTGTTTGGTTCTGGGGCAGTGCTGACGTAAAGGGTCACTGAAAAGAGTAATAATATTAGTGGATTCCTGGGGTTAGAACAGTAGATCTTCGAGAGAGGTTTTTGCAGGTCACCTTTTCCCTCACTCCTTCCCCCAGTTTTTGCATTTCTTTCAGCCTAGTCTGAACTGGGCTCCAGGATTTCATCCTTTCTCCTGTCTTATCCTCCTTGGATCTCCAGCGGGAGAACTGGAAGGCGGGCGTGGGGACCACCCACTATATAGGGTCACGCGTGACGTCGGGTGGCAGTCCCCCGCCAGGCATTGCTGGAAAAGTTTGCGTGTGGTCCTGATGCCAGGGGGCGCAGTCCTACATGTTATGACCTACTGCAGGAGCCTCTCTAGAAGATTTACTGTTACGGTAAGTTCTTTTGTAACTGTACTGTCTTGGCACCCACCACATCCGCTAGCAGACTGTTCCATGGCTCCACCACCCTTTCCATGAAATAAAGCTTCCTCTTAAACTTCCCCTGCCAGGTTTCACTTGTGACCATGTGTTCTTTACTCTTGCTAAATAGTTCTCCGCAGTTCACCATATTTATTCCCTTCAGGAACTTGAAGGTCTGTTTCATATATCCCCTCTCTCACCTGCTCTGTAGTGAGAACAGGTTTGCTGCATTCAGACAACCCTCTAAAGATCAGCACTGTTGGCCCTGAATTATTTTGGTCACCCTGTGTTGCACCATCTTCAGCCTGTCCCTGTCCTTCCTTTGGTGAGGTCTCCAGAATGAAGTACAGTATTCCAGGTGCAGCCTTACCAGTGACCTATGTAGAGCTAGTAATATCGACTTTTTCCTGCTGTCAGTGTCCCTTATAATACACCCCAGCATCTTATTAGTCTTACTATAGGCCTTCTTATACTGGCTTCCTTGTTTAAGGAGTCACTAATGATGACTCCTAAGTCCCCTTCTTCTTTCATCATACTCACTTTTATCCATCCCATCCAGTACTGTGTCCTGGGGTTTTTGTTCCTTAGGTGAATAACCTTGCACGTTTTGGCACTGAATTTAAGCTGCAAAACCTCAGACCACCTCTCTAGCCTTTGTAGAAACATAGAATCTGACAGCAGATAAGGACTGCTTGGACCACCTAGTCTGCCCATTTCCCTACCTGATGGATAGGCTGCAGATTCTAGTCAACCAACAGGTGGCTTCCTCCTACACCCACCAAAATTGCTTTATGTCTGTCCCATGCATTCTTGAATTCTCCCACTGTTCTTGACTCTGCAACCTCCTCAGGAAGGCTGTTCCATGCATTCACAACCCTCTCCATGAAAAAAATGCTTTCTAACATTACCTCTGAGCCGTCCCCCCTCTAGCTTCAAACTGTGCCCCCTAGTTCTTGCATAACTCTTTTTCTGAAAGATGCTGCCCTCTTGGACTTTGTTAATTCCCTTGAGGTACTTAAAAGTTTCTATCATGTCCCTCCCCCCTTTCCTTGAGGGTATACATATTAAGCTGCTTTAGTCTTTCTTCATATGTCTTCTGGTGTAGACCCTGCACCATTTTGGTTGCCCTCCTCTGAACAGCCTCCACTCTGTCTATGTCTTTGTGGAGACGGGATCTCCAGAACTGCACATAGTACTCCAGATGGGGTCTCACCAACTGTCTGTACAAAGGGATAACAACTTCTTGTGTTCTACTGTTGAAGCCTCTCCCTATACATCCCAGTATCCCCCCAGCCATCCTTACTGCCTTCTCACATTGCTTGCCTTTAGGTCATCTGATATAATTACTCCCAGGTCCCTTTCCATTTTTTTTTGTTAGTATCTCACCCCCCCATTGTGTACTCTTCCCCTGGGTTTTTTTGTATCCCAGGTGCATTACCTTGCACTTCTTTGCATTGTAGGACCCTCTGCATCTCCTTAATCCCCTCCTTTCTGTCTACCATAGATCCCTCTGCACCTTCCTGATCCCTTCATTACTACCGTCCCATTGCAATCCTATCAGCGATCAGCAAGCTCCTGGAAAAGGTAGTCGCCTCTTAGGTCACCCACTACCTACAGACCTACAACCTTCTCTCCCCTGCACAACATGGGTTTAGAAAGGGGAATAGCACCTCCACGGCCCTAGCAGTTGTTAGCTCTGAGATCAGGTCTGCTGCTGACCGAGGTGAACTGACCGGGCCATCTTTGTTGATCTATCAAAAGCCTTTGATCGGGTTGACCTCACATTACTGTGCTCCTCTCTCCTGTCACTTGGCTTCTCCTCCCCAGCTCTTGCACGGATCAGTAATTACCTCATGGGCAGGCATCAGTACACCAAATTCAACAAGGTCCTGTCTGAGCCTGCCCAGGTTAACTGTGGAGTCCCCCAGGGCTCTGTCCTGGAGCCTCTCCTGTTCTCTCTCTCTTCATAAATAAGCTACCCTTGGCTCCGGCTCTAGGGTCCTCAGTGCTGTACGCAGACAATCTAGTCATCATGGCCAAATCCCAGGACATCGCCACCATTAACACCAAACTAAACTCTGGCTTCGACCACATCCAAACTTGGTTGCAGGACCACAAACTTGTTATTAATCTACAGAAGACACAGGCCATGCTATTTGGCTCAGCAGCCAAGTTAAAAGCCACCCCGGATTCACTATTGATCTCCGGGCCCTGATGGGTCACCGCTGACTGTTGCAGGCTCGGTCAAGTACCTGGGGGTGACCCTTGACCCGCAGCTGGATATGAACCTGCACATACGAAATACTTGCAGGGCATCAAACTGCAAGCTGGGTCAGGCTTACAGAGCAAAAAGCTGTCTTACTCCAGCTGCCCGTTTTGCTCTTGCCAGGGGAGTCCTCCTACCCACGCTTTGCTACGGACTAATCACCTTTGCCCACATTGCAAAAACTAGTCTAGTAAAGTGGGACTCAGCATACAACAGCATATGCCGTTTTGCGCTCTCAGCCCCACGCCTCACTCACCGCTGTGAGCTTTACACCCGGCTTGAGTGGCTCCCACCAGAAACTCACCGCTCTTATGTCATGGGCAACTTCATTGACAATATTGTCAGAACTGCCACCCCTCAAAACCTTGCTGAGACCCTTGTTCTTGCTACACCCTCCTACAACCCGCAATCCAGTGGCTCCCATGCCCTCCTGGTACCTAAAACCCGCACACAAATGGGTGACCGAGTCTACGCAGCATATGCGCCCAGGGTTTGGAACTCTTTTCCAACCAGCACTCGCTCCTCTCCTTCGCACCAGAGCTTTAAAGACTCCCTCTGGGGTTTTCTCAAAACAGCTGCCACCTGTCTCTGCACTAGACAAACCCTCTCAGCCTGAGATGCCCCAACTAACTGAGATGCTACCTAAACATTAACTTGGGCAGAGCACAACTGTGCTCATACTCCTCCTGTTCTCACAGCATCTATAAAAATGGACCATTCAAGCCCACTGGTAAAACAGGGTGAGCAATATAACTGTGCACTCCTTTCTCTCACACTGGGCCCACTCTATCCCAGCTGTGACTCCTCCTTATTCCAATTGCTAGCCTTACAACTTGCTGCCTGGAGCGTTGAATTCACACTGCACTTCTTCCTACTGACTGCAATGTTTAATACTGTATTGTAACACCTGTTTTTGGTATTGTTGTCTTACAATGTCCCTGTGTTCTGGTCACTTTATATTAACTCTTCACTACTATTTGCCTGATGAAATCTGATGCTTGTGAAGTCCCTGTTGTGCTAATTCTATGTAATGTAATCCTCCACTTGTATTTGCCTGATGTTCATGTATGTACCTTGTAATGTACCTTGTAATCTCCCAGGTCGCACCTAAAAATAGGCACTTGGCTGTCTAGTGTGCTTACCCGGTTAACAAAAGCAAATAAATAAATAAATACCCTATCACAAAGCTTTATGCCATTTGTGAAGTGCAACAACTTGCCCCAGATGCCTTCTCCAATGTCACTGACAACCAACACCTAAACTTTTCTGGCCATGTGAATGTTATTGTCAGAAAACTGCACCCCAAGCTTGGTGCTCTGCACAGAAACTACGACTATCCCGCTGTCAGACTGCCATGCTATTATCCACAGGATGATCCTCCTCCCAATCTTTGACTACAACGATGTAGTCCACAGTGCCGCCCCTGGTTCTTCACTTGCCAGACTGGACACTCTCTTCCATTCTTTTTGCTGCTTCACTCTCTACTTTTCCGCTTGCACTCACCACTGTTCTATGTACAAATTAGATGAGTTGATACCTTTTATTGGACTAACAGAGATTACAGAAAGACCCTAAGCTTTCGACCTCAAACAGAGGTTTTCTTCAGAAGAAATGGCAGATATTTTAAAAACTCAATTTTTAAAGCCCAGAGAAAAAAAGATTTTACACGTGTGACAAATTAGCCATTAAAGAAATACAACCAGAGATTAGCAGGCATCCTTGCTCTATGGTCACTGTTCTGTGTATCAGTCTCTCTCTTTTCCCTCTCTTGAGGACAGGCGCCATGCCCACAGTGTCAACTTTGTGAGCAAATTCTGGTTCAATTCCCTCCCACCTCTCTGCCTCCCTCTCCCGTCACCCTCCCTCCTCCCATGCCTTCAAAAACTCCAACAGTCAGTCCCCCCCCAAACACACACACCTCCACAACCATCGACCAAGCTGCTTTCCGCCACTACTTCCCTAAACAATGGAATTCCCTCCCTCATGCCATCCAGAATGCCCCTCCCACCTCTTCTGAAGCCTTACCTCCCCTTCCTGCAACTGCTCCTAATCCTTACCCCTCACCCTGTTCTCACTGTATCCCCCCCACACACACACACATTTCAAACACCATGAAGTCTTGCTATATTCTGACACATGCAGTGAGTCCCAACCTTGAACTACCCGGAGATGAAAGAGTTAACTTTCCATGCCAGGCATGGAATGCTGAACTCGAGCTCGGTTGAGACTCTGTCTGTTGTTCTTCAAACTCAAACCGTCAGATTCTTTACTCCGCCTCACTGAACAGTCGCTCCGGAGATTTCTCCTGCTGCTCGGTTCAATTTGTCGGTTAAAGTACCGCTTTTCTCGGTTTTTGACCGAATTTAAACCGTAACCTGTCGGTTCAGTCTCTGTCTGTGGTATTGTGAGTACTAGATAGGTTTTATTTTATTCTATTCTGTGTGGAACTTGTAAACGGTTTATCGGTTTGGCTTGAACCGATCAAGTTGTTTAAAATCTTAAATTGTGCTAGGCTGCAGCCTGTGATAAGGCAAACATTCTCTTGGCTTCGCACCCCCCGGACAAGGACTCCAGGAGGATTGATGCCATGGCAAAGAAACAGTACATGGCAGCATCCTTGGGACTCAGACAGGCCAATTATATGGCCTATACTGCTAGGTATCAAAAATCCAGATGGGACACTGTTATGGCCCTAGCAAAACAGATCCCTGGCCAGCTTGCCAAGCAGCTGGAGCAGGTGGCTGCTGATGGTATTGAGGCATCCAAGGTGCAATTCCATGCTGCAGTGAACTCCAATGATGTGTCTTCTAGAGTCATGGCTACATCTGTGGCACTTCGAAGAATGGCTTGGCTCAGATGTACTAGCCTGTCACAGGATACCCAGACTAAGGCCATGGATTTTCCTGTTGTGGGTAATTCTCTGTTCAGGGAGCAAACAGAGAATTACATGAAGAAAATGGACGAGTATAGGACCACTTATAGGAGTGCACAGGCCAAGGAAAGGCAGGCCACTCCTCAATGGCAGCTTCCCAGGCCAGGCCTCCTCTTCTGCTTGTGCCCAGAGGGGGTTCTTTAGAGGGAGAGGGAGAGGCAGACGGGGTACAAGCAGACCTGCTTCCACCCCTCAGCCCAAAGCCCCTGCAAAACAGACACCCTGATGGGGTTGCCAGGGCCGATTCTCAGCTACCTGTAGGGGGCAGGCTGGCTTACTTTGTCCAGGACTGGGAGTCTCTGACATCAGACAAATGGGTCCTGGAAGTAGTAAGCTAGGGACTGGTTCTCAGCTTCAGAAAGTTTCCAAAGATGAGAACCAGATCCTTTCCACCTGCAAATCCATCAGAGGCACTTGCCTTAGAGGCAGAGGTCTCCTACCTCCTAGCTCTCAGCAGTGGCGGCTCTACACCAGGGCCCGCGCCCTGGTAAAAAAATGCTGTGCCCCAGTTGGTGCCCCATATGGTGCAGAGATTCGCCCATAGTAACAATATATAAGTGCCCTGGCTACCATCTGTTGTGTCCCGGCTGTGCCCTGGTAACCATTTGTGGCTAGAGCCGCTGCTGGCTCTCAGAGCTGTGGAAAGGGTACCACCCTTACACCAGGGCAAAGGGTTGTATTCCAGGTACTTCCTTACCCCAAAAAAGACAGGAGAATGGCGGCCCATCCTGGATCTCAGATACTTAAACAAGCACCTTTTAAAACCAAAATTCAAAATGGTGACACTGGGAATTATTCTACCCTCTCTAAGGCCAGGGGACTGGCTAGTGTCCCTGGACCTCAAGGATGCCTACTTCCATGTTCTCGTCAAAAGCTCCCATCGAAAGTACCTCAGGTTCAAGCTGCCCTCAGGCCATTATCAGTTCAGAGCAATGCCCTTTGGCCTCACTTCTGCTCCAAGGGTATTCACAAAATGCCTGGCAGTAGTAGTTGCTTTTCTAAGAAGGCAGAAGATTGCCATTTTCCCTTACCTGGACGACTGGCTCATAGTAGGCCAGTCCCCAGACCAAGTCAAGTTACACTTACAGATAACTCAGCAACTGCTCACTTCTTTGGGTTTCCTTCTAAATCTTCCAAAGTTAGTTCTAGAGCCTGTCCAGCTCCGCACCTTCATAGGTGCAGAGCTAGACACTGTAAAGGCCAGAGCCTTCCTTCCCCTGGACAGGGCAAGGACACTGGTCTCTCTGGCCTCCTCATTCACCCTGCAGGTGTCTCGACCAGCAAGGCATTTTCTACAGCTCCTGGGGCACATGGCTGCTTCTACAGCAGTAGTGCAGGGAGCAAGATTTCAGATGAGGGACATTCAGTTCCATTTGAGAGCCTTTTGGTCTCAAAGGAAGGACCCTCTGACCAAATTGATCCCAGTAACTCGAACCCTGATCCAGGCCCTACAGTGGTGGCAGGATCAGAACAATCTGAGACAAGGGGTTTGCTTTGTCACTCAGTCTCACTCTTTAATCCTTACTATAGATGCCTCCCTCTTGGGGTGGGGGGCTCACATGGGCGACCTCACCACCCAGGGGTTGTGGTCCCCTCAGGAATCTCTGCTCCATATCAATCTGTTGGAACTCAGAGCAGTATTTCTAGCACTTCAAGCTTTTTCCAAATCTGTTCAGAACAAAGTTGTACAGGTCAGAACAGACACCACCACAACAATGTGGTACATCAACAGCAAGGAGGCACTCGGTCTGACCTTGTGCATCGAAGCAATGAAGTTGTGGTCTCTGGCTTACTCCTGAACACCTCCCTCACGGCAGTTCACCTCCCAGACAAGGACAATGTCCTGGCAGATGCTCTCAGCAGGATTTCCCAGGGCCATCACGAATGGTCACTGGACCCCCTGGTCTTGGAGGTGATATTTTCCAGATGGGGCACCCCGTAGATAGATCTTTTTGCAGCCCCAGACAATCACCAACTTCCCCTTTTTTGCTGCAGTTCCCCAGTGTTGGGCTCAGTCCCCCTGGATGCCTTAGTTCTCAATTGGGAAGGGAAGTTTCTCTATGCTTCCCCCCTTCCCTCTCCTGTTCAAAGTGCTAGTCAAAATCAGATCTCAACCCTGCAAAATGATCCTGATTGCTCCAGACTGGGTCAGACAGCCCTGGTATCCACTCCTACTGTCCTTAGCAGTCCATCTTCCCCTGTGCCTTCCCAGGAATTACAACCTGTTAACCTGTGCTCAGGGGAGGGTTTGGTACCTGAACCTCAAATCTCTCAATCTCAAGGCCTGGTTCTTGAAGAGTTAGAGTTTGCTAATTGACACCTCTCCCAATGTGTAATGGATATCCTGAAGGCTTCTAGAAAACCTTTCACCAGGGCTACTTATAATTCAAAATGGAAAAGATTTTCCATATGGTGCTCTGGGAAGCAATTTCCCCAAAATCTGCTGATCTGCCCACAGTCCTTGATTATATGGTCCACTTACTTGTGACTAAGACTAGCCACATTGAAAGTGCATCTAGCAGCTGTGTCTGCTTTTATCTCAGCAAGTAAGCCCTCTTCTCTTTCAGCTCGCCCTGTATTCTCCAAGTTTTTCAAGGGATTGCTTCACACCAACCCTCCATTCAGGGACCCTGCCCCTGCCTGGGACCTCAATGTTTGCATTGCTCAGCTTATGCAACCCCCTTTTGAGCCTTTATCTTCAGCCGAGCTTAAGTACTTGACTTGGAAGACTGTGTTCTGGTAGCCATCACTTCTGCCAGGCGCATAAGTGAATTACAAGCTTTGTCAGTGGAGCCTGATTTTATCTCCTTTCATAGAGATAAGGTGGTCCTCAGGACTAACAGGAAGTTCTTGCCTAAGGTGGTTTCAGATTTCCACCTTAATCAATCTATGTCTCTTCCAGTGTACTTCACTGACCATTCCTCCTCTGGCGAGAGGAGGCTGCACAGTTTGGATGTCAAAAGAGCCCTTAGTTACTACATAGAGCGTACCAAGGGTCACAGGTTTGACTCCCTTCAACTATTCCTCACTTATGGTGAGGTTGGTAAAGGGAAACCTGCCACTAAAAGATCCATTGCCAGGTGGATTGTCTCTTGTATCCAATTTTGCTATGAGAAACTGGGTAAGGTTCCTCCCTCAGGCCTGAGGGCTCACTCTACCAGAGGTACAGCTTGCCCTGGCTGCTGCCAGGACATCCCTATTCTAGAGATATGTCAAGCAGCTACCTGGAAAACAGTTCACACTTTTACCAAGCATTACTCCCTGGACATCCAGGCTAGGAGTGATGCTCGGTTTGGCACAGCTGTGCCTCAGAGCCTACTTCCTAAGTAGGTTCTGTCCCTCCTCCATGGAGGTACTGCTTGGTAGTCTGCATATGTCAGAATATAGCAAGACTTCATGGTGTTTGAAGAAAAAATTACTCACCTTAGTAATGTTGTTTCTTCTCATGAGTCTTTCTATATTCTGACCCCCAGCCTGCCCCTCAGAACCTCTGTTTTTGGGATGTGGGTGGGCAGTGCAGTGTTGACATAGTAGGTGCCCACCTTTTGTTTTCACCCCTTCTTTCTTGGGGTGACTTGGTGTTGTGTTTTTTCATTTTTGGGTCTCCTGACTTGAGACTTTGTTTTGGGACCAAAAATGTGTTTTATGTTTAGTAGCCAGTTGGCTAGTGTAGGTTTACAGCTTCCACACAGGACCTTAGTGAGTTTAGCTCATAAAGATCTGACGGTTTGAGTTTGAAGAACCAGAGACAGAGTTTCAACTGAGCTCGAGCTCAGCATTCCATGCCTGGCATGGAAAGTTAACTCTTTCATCTCCGGAGCAGTTCGAAGGTTGGGACTCACTGCATATGTCAGAATATAGCAAGACTCCATGAGAAGAAACAACATTACTAAGGTGAGTAATTTTTTCTTCCATCCCCACTCCCTCCTCATTTTGTACTCAACCTCTTCTGGCTACATGATTTCTAGTTGGACTCACTTGTATCTAGGCACTTGTGCTCTGTATTGCCTTAATTCACTTGCCAAATTGTACTTATATTGGCAAACTGTATTTGTTATTGCACTTTCGAGTTATCTGCTGCACCATGCCTTGTACCCATCTCCCCTTCCCCCAGAATGCAACTGGAACAAGCTGACTGCTCAGTATGTCTTTCCTGGGGAAACCTTTAAATAAATAAAATAAATAGTAAAGAGGGCTGGACAGATCCCTACAGCACCCCACTTGTGACCTCCATCTTCCAATTTGACCCCGTTTCCCACCACTTTCTAGTGTCTCTCCGTCAGTCAGTTTCCTACCTATCTACCTGTGTCCCTAGCCCCCCCCCCCACGTTTCTTTAGCAGTTTTCTATGTGGCATAGAGTCAAAAACCTTGCTGAAACTGAAACTGAGTGAATCCACAGCATGGCCCTTACCTACCAGCTTTGCTACCCAGTCAAAGAAAATTATCAGGTTGGTCTGACAAGACTTCCCTGCCACAAACCCATGCTGTTTACTATCCTGTGAACCATTCTCTCTAGGTAATCCACAAGGTTCTCTTTGACCAGTGACCATCAGCTTATTCACTACAGAGGTATGGTAGACAGGTCTGTAATTCCCTGGTTGTTCTTCATCCCACATGCCTTTTGTGTAGCGGGGCTACTTCACCTACCATTCAGTTTTCAGAATTACCCCAGTCTGAATTGAGCTTTTGAATAGCCCTACTGAGGTTCAACCAGTTTCGCTGCCAATTCATTGAGCACCCTTGGGTGCATCCCATCCGGCCGAGGCCATATCTACCTTTAGGGTTTCTAGCCCCTTCTGGACCCTTTCTCTGATAAAGACTGGTTCCCTCATTTGAGGAATGCCACTGACAGCCACCTTAATGCCACCTTCAGGCAGGAGCCCGCTGTCTTCCATTGTGAAGACAGAGCAAACACTGTCATTAGGGACGGCTGCTTTTTGTTTATTTTCCTGTAGTACCTCCCATCTTCTAATAGCCTAACAATACCCCCTCTCTGCTTCCCTTTTTCCTTAATGCATCTGAAGAATTGCTCTGAGGGCATGGATTATGGTGCACTATCCACACTCTGGCAGTCTTCCTTTCCCTTTAAATCCAGCTGAAACATCTTCAAGCTACGCTCCTTCCACCCACCCACCCAGGTGGTATACTCTTCAGCTCCACCTCGTGACATCAGATTTTCCTTTTCTCTGGAAGAGTCCGGTCTCCTCCTTTCCAGCTCCTTGCGTGGTATAGGCCCTGCAGTTCTTACTCTACCTTGTCTTCGATTTGTGCTCTTTTTTGTTAACTTCTTCAATTCTTCAACATCATTGATCGTGAAGAATCCTGGTCCAGTCCCGATTTCAAGCGCTGTGTTGCCTGTAACCAGAAAATGTCTCAGAGGGACCTACACTCATCCTGCATTTACTGCCTTGGGGCAGAGCACAATGCCCAGTCTTGCAGTCTGTGTAAGTTGTTGTTGCCCTCCTTACTTAAAGACTGTCATGCCCACCTCCTTCTCAGGTGACCGGATGAATGGGACATCCTCCCACCGGCTCATTCCAAAGATGCTTGTAAGACCGTGTCTGTGGCTGCCAGCTCAGCCTATCAGCTTGTGGCCATGAAAGAGGTGGTGACCCAGGCTGCAGTGGGTTAGTCGTTGCGACCGCGCTGCTCCCGGTTGGGGCCAGTGTCAGGGTGTCTTTCATGGGCATGTTTCGCGAAATGTACCAATCTCTTTAATCTGTTGGGGAGCGCCTTTCCTAGGGCAAGAAGTCTCACCATCGTTCATGGGACCAGCAATGAGTGTGCTCTTCCAGCTCCTGTGATTCCCTCGACTGCTCGACGATAATCAAGTGCTTGGCCTTAGCCAAACCTGTTCTGGTCGAGGGTCATGCCACTAGCTCCACAGTACCTCTGTTGAGCTTGCTGGCCATAATACAGGCCAACCAGCCAGTCAAGATTTTTCTTGACCCAATCAACCCATTTTCTGATGGGATCGAGGATTACTCAGTCTTGAGAACACCAGTCATTTCGACTCTCTCTCCCCCCCCAAGAGGGTTGAGAGCAGCCAGTTGACCAGACTGTCTCTTCCCAAGAGTTGTCTCCTCCTGGGGTCCTGCAACAGGAGCCAGTGCATGTCTTGTACATGGTTCCTCTTCCCGCTTCTCCTCACCATCAACACTCATCATTGGTTGAGATCTAGGTCTTGGTCGAGATCACTGTCGAGGGACTCCTCGTGTTCCCATGTGTAACCATCGGCACTCCTCCTCCTCTTAGTCTTCAGATGACAAGAGGCTCTGTCGCAAGTTATGCCGGTGCTATGAGGAGCTAATGTGACAGCAATGGGTCCTTGAGTAAGGCAGGCCAATTCCACCAGCCCCTGCACTTCCCTGGTCTCCCCTAGTCTGGCCTGCACTTGTCCTGCCGAGTCCAGTGTCTCCAGTTCCGGCTTCTCCACTGATTAAGGTGGAGCTGCTGCCCAAACAGCCCTTGCAGGGGGCTTCAATTAAGGCCTTTTGCCCAGCTACCAGTCTCCCCAGTTGGCTGTTGGTCAAGATCACCCACTCAGATGAATCTAGGGTGGTCCTTGGGAGGGGGGAAGCAGCTGAGGGCAGTCTTAGAGAAGCATTCAGACTCGGATGGGTCCTCTCTGCAATTCTCCAGGAATCCATGCTTCAATCATGATTTCGACGGACACCTGACCACTGAACATGGTCCGTTCTCCTTCAGGGCATTGCTTACAGTTAATCTGCGAATCAGAGGAGATCCCCTTGGATCTGGTCCAGAAGCGATCCAAATACACCCTCACAGAGAGCCTAGATCGGGATGATTCTTTGGGGATCACCTTCCCTGTGGCAGAGGCTATTCTGGTCCCTGTGCTGGAGCTGTGGCAGCACCCAGCTTCCTGCATGGCACCCTCAACCTGGATGGTTCACAAGTATGCGGTCCCAACTGGTTTGCTGTCAGGCTTCTCCAGCCACCCCTAGACTGATAGTTTGGTGGTGGACTCCATCTTCTGTAAGACGGGCAATGTCTGGGATGTGGACAGGCCCCCTACAAGGAGTCCAACAAGATGGATCACACAGCCAAGGAGGTTTATGTTGTGGCCTTCCTGGGTCTCCGTCAGGCGAGTTACGCTTTAATGATGGCCAATTTGGTCACTCCCTGATGGGAGTCCTTGATCACATCCTTCCCCACCTTTCCGCTGATCTGTAGACCATGGTTAAGTTGGTCAGGGACTAGGATTGAGTGCTGGCAAAGCACTAGCTTCAAACAACCATGAACTTCGGCAACTCCTGCACCTGGTCCTTGGCCACAGTGATCACGATACGTCACAGGACCTGGCTGAGGATTTTGACCTTCACAGTGGACACCCAGCATAAATTAGCCAGTGTTCCCTTTTTGGGCACTGACCTTTTTGGCCCTGGGGTGGATGGGCACCTTACAAGAATTGAGAAGTCCAATGCTACCCTCCACTCAGTTATGTCCTCTCAGAAGCATCAGGCAGATAAGCAGCCGAAGAAAAAGCCTTTCCAGGTTTGCCCTTTTCTGTCTCAGCAGCAGCCCCAGCTGGGACAGTTGCAGGCCTGGTTGCCTAAAACCAAGATCTTACTTTGAGAGGGCTCTTGCAGTAGGTAATAATCATTAGAACTAGAGACGTCAGGCACTAAGACTACACAGAATACTTTAGCTAGCAGTGTCACGTGATGGACATCAGCATGACACTATATAGTGGGCAGACCCCACGCCCGCCCTCCAGTTCTTTCCCGCCGTCGACCTGCGCACATCGGACCTCACAGAGAATGCTGCTTCAGTCTAATGCCATTTCCAGATGAGTATTTCATTGCTTTTATTTCTTTCTGTAAATCTTTAAAAAATATCCTTTTTCGTGCATGTCTTCTCCGATGCCTTCCAAGTCGCATAAGAACAAATGCAATTCCTACAGAACTTGGCTCCCAGACAAGGACGGCCATTCTCTAGAAATATAGACATTGAGAGTAGATAAGGACTGCAAGGCCCATCCAGTCTTGCCCATTTCTTTTTCTACCTTGTGAATGTGCCATCGGCATTTGCTCTGTCAATGGCCTATCTATTCATACTTACTGTATCTGTATTGCTCCCTTATGCCTATCCCATGCCTGTTTGAAGCATTGCACTGTTTTCATATCCACCACTTCCTGAGGTAGGCCGTTCCATGCATCCACCACCCTTTCTGAGAAAAAGAGCTTCCTCACATTACCCCTTAATCGGCCTCCCTCTAATCTCATGCTGTGTCCTCTCGTCCTGCTGTTTTTCTTATATTGAAACATGTTGGACTCTATCACCTTGTTAATGCCCTTAAGGTGTTTGAATGTTTAATCATATCACCTCGCTCCCTCCTTTGCTCCAGGGTTTACATATTGAGTTCTGTTAATCTGTCCTCATATGTTTTCTGATGCAGTCCCTCTGCACCATTTTGGTTGCCCTTCTCTGGACTGCCTCAATTTGGTTAATGTCCTTGTGAAGGTGTGGCCTCCAGTACTGCACACAGTACTCCAGATGGGGCCTAACCAGTGTCTTGTATAGAGGGATATTACCTCCCTCTTACAACTTGTGATACCCCTACTAATACACCCCATCATCCCCTAGCCTTACCTACTGCTTTAGTGGGTTGCTTGGATGATTTCAGGTCATCTGTGATGATGATGCCCAAGTCTCTTGTGACTGCCAGCAACTCCCCTCCCAACCTATAGGTGGCTTCAGGGATTCTCTTCCCTATATGCATGATCTTGCACTTCTTTGTGTTAAACTCCAGTTGCCACTCTTCCGACCATTTTCCAAGGAGAGTCAGGAATCGCCACCATGGGAGGTGGCAAAGGAGGATCCCGAGAGGGAAAACCCTCTGGGGAGAGCTGTGGCTGGAGCAGCAGCGTGTGCTGATCCAGAGGGCTAAGTCTAGTGGTGTGGCTGATAAGTCAGTTGTCAGCCCCTCCAGATCTCTTCTCATTCTGCCCTCTGCCTCTTCTGCCTGGGTACAGAGCGCAAGACTGAGGACTGTGAGGCCTGCCAGAAATTCAACCAGGCCACACTGAAATGCCACCAACAGGCACTGGAAACCCACATTCTCAAACTAAGGATGGCTTCCATGGAGAAGAAGCTGCGGGGACTGTCATCCTCTCCGGAGGTGGGGGTGTCTTTGGACTTCCATAAAAAGAAGGACAAGGAGAAGCATCAGGACTGTGATCAGTCTCCTTCCCACCCACAGCCTCCTTCGGGGGCTGCGGGCAACAAGGGGTCTCCTGCCGGCACGGGTACCACTCCTCTGACCAAGCCTGTCCTTCCTTGTGGGGAGCAGCCCTGAACCCCCCGCCTGAGCTAGTCACAGTTCAGGAGAGTGCCTCCGATCTGTTGGAGAGCTCTGCCAGCCTTAGGCCCCTCAAAACCCCAGGGCTAAGTCTGGTGGTGTGGCCGATAAGTCAGTGGTCAGCCCCTCTGACAAGTGCCTGGCCCTGGCTGATAACTTGCATGCCAGCTCCTCCAGTGTCTGCCCAGCCACTGCACTTCTGTTGGGCCCCAATAACAGGCCCAACACTGATTCTCTGGATCAATGCATGCTGACACTCCGGCCACAGCCCTCCCCAGAGGGTTCTTCCTCTTGGGATCCTCCTTTGCCCCCTCCCATGGTGGTGACTCCTAGCTCTCCTGCACACCCTGAGCCGGAGTCAGAGAAGCGTCCACCCAACACAACCCTGGTGTCACAGCTGGAACGCCTGACGCCAGACCTCCCTCGGGAACCAGTGTCCCGTGCACCGCAGGCTCCCCCTTCTGGGCCAGCCCCCCTCCAACCCCAGACTCTGGTGGGATCCTTGGCCCCCTTGGAGCTGATGCCAGAACCTCCTACAGATGTTCTGGCACCAGACCTGACATTACCAGGTCCTTCGGGCCCCCTTCCAGGGCCTATGCCTCGCTACCCACGGTCAGGGCCCCTCATAGGACCACAGCAGGAAGGTCATGTCAAAAGAATCCAATATATTTTTTTGATTGGGTGACTAGGGAAGTAAATCGGGGAGGGACAGTAGATGTCATGTACCTAGATTAAAGCTAAGCCTTCGACACCGTCCCACATAGAAGGCTGATTAACAAGATGGGTAGTCTGGGCATGGAAGACAAGGTGGTGAACTGGGCTAAGAATTGGTTAACAGTCTGGAGACAGAGGGTGGTGGTAAATGGGGTACAATCTGGGGAGTGGGGTGACCAATAGGATACCACAGGGACCAGTACTAGGGCCAGTCCTGTTCAATGTCTTCATTAGTGACATTGCATATGGACTGGAAGTAAAGGTCTGCCTGTTTGCAGATGACACTAAGATCTGCAACAGGGTGGATACTCCAGAAGGGGTGCAGAAAATGAAGAGGGACCTGGAGAAGCTTGAAAGATGGTTGGAGATGTGGCAACTGAGATTAAATGCAAAGAAATGCAAAATAATGCACCTGGGTAGAGGAAACCCTGGGGAGAGCAACAGGTTGGGGGGGGAGGAGCTGACTGTCACAAAAGAGGAAAGGGACCTTGGGGTTATCATCTCTGATGACCTTAAGGAATCAAAGCAGTGCACAAAGGTGGTAGGGAGGGCCAGTGGCATGCTGGGGTGCACAGGCAGGACTATCACTAGCAGGAGGCTGGAGGTAGTGATGCCATTGTATAAAACACTGGTAAGGCCTCACCTAGAGGGAGGCCACACCTGCACAAGGACATAGATAAGGTGAAGATTTTCCAGAGAAGGGCAACAAAAATAGTGCAGGGCTTGCACCACAAAACATATGAGGAGAGACTAAGGGACCTCAATATGTACTCACTGGAGACAGCGGGGTAACATGACTGAAACTTTCAAGTACCTCAAGGGCATAAACAAGGTGCAGATGGCGGACCTTTTCCAATGTCGAAAAAGTACTAGAACAAAGGGGCACAATATGAAACTGGAAGGGGGTAGATTTTAAGAGGTAATGTGAAGAAATTTTTCTACACAGAAAGGGTAGTAAATGCTTGGAATAGTCTTCCACAGGAGGTAGTGGGAGCAAGCACAGTGGAGGAGTTTAAGCATGCCTGGGACAGGCACAAGGGAAGCTTGAGAGGGGAGGGAGTGATCAAAAGCCATTGATCATATAGGGTCAGTGGCCACATACAATGTATAGGGCCTACAGACAGACTGGATGGGCCTAGCGTTCCTTATCGGTCAACAATTTCTGTGTTTCTGTGGTCTATGTTTGGATCTTCCATCAGTCCTATGATGGGTTACCCACCGTCAGGGCCTCCGGCAGGTCCCTCGGCTCCATCAGGCCCTTCGCCTTGCTTCCCTGCACCTCACTACCCTTTGCCAGGGTATCTGCCACCAGGGTATCACATGCTGGGGTAGCCAACGCTGGGCTGTTGGCCCTACGGGATGCCGGACTACCATTACCTGATGTAGGGCTATACAACGCCAAGGTTTACCTTCCAAGGCTACCCACCTATTAGCCCCTCCTCCTCCTCCTCCTCCTCCAACTGCTTCACCATCTCCTCCTCAGGTGGATTTTAGGGAGCCATTACAGTCTTTGTGGTCAGTAAGCAAGACACAGTTGGTCTCAGAAGTGGGCAGGCAACCAGACGCGGTTTCCACACTGGCCCACTTGGACCCTACTCTGATATCCCTTTCCCCAGTGGAGTCTTGTCCCTCTAACTCGGGACAGAACTCGCATCCGCAGTAGCTGGTATTGGCAGAGGCCTTGCAGTCTCTCCGCAGGAGCTTCTGCCTCCACGGGCTCTGTCTCTGGACAGAAGCCCATCATCAGAATCGGACTTAGACTCCACCGACTCCTCTGCCTCAGGTTTTCAGACCCCCCCCCCCCGGGAGGTTTCAAAACCCAAAGATTCTCCCAAATCCCATTCTGGAGGACTCCGCTTTTACAGAGATCCTCCAGAAGATACAGGAGGCAAACAGTTGGAAAACTGAAGATCAGGATCCCCACGCAAGAGGTTGGCGGAACACCTGGCTATGCCAAAACTGTCCCCTCTGATCATTCCTCCATGGATCTGACCACACGAGGACCAGGCCTCCACAGTCTGGCAGCAACCTTCGTCGGTGGCCACAGTTGCCAAGAAGGCTGATAGACTGTATCAAACCCCCAAGGGTAAAGACCATCTAAGTTCTCACCCTAAAGTGGACTCAGTGGTCATTCATGCGGCCCATGACCGTACAGCTAAACCTAAACACATAAGCACCTGTCCTCTAGACAAGGAGTCACGGCAAATAGACCAGTTTAAATGCAAGGTTTACTCCTCCTCCTCCACTCTGGCCCTCAGAACTTTGAACTACCTGGCATACAGGACTGTATACCAGAAATCTATCCTGGGGCAGTTGAAGTCAGAATTTGAGGCTTTGCCTGATTCCAAGGCTAAAACCAAAATTTCCCAGACTATCAGGACAGTGGAAATCTCCTGTTGTCATTCCCTTAGAGCGACATATGATACGGTAAATGCCTATACCCAGAGTACTGCCACGGCTATCGGCATGCGCCGGTACTCCTGACTGCGGGTATCCGGACTGGCCCAAGATGTGCAGTCGGCCATCCAGGATGCCCCTTTTAGAGGACCAATCCTTTTCTGAGGCAACATCAAGGACGTAATCACTGAGCTCCAGGACAGTGGCAAGGCACTGCGCTCTCTCTATGTATCACTCTAACACCAAGCCAAAACAGCCATTTCATCATCAGCAACGGCACCAGAATAGGCAACAGCCAGCCTGCCATCAGAACAGATGGGCCCTGTCAAGCGGGAGCCACCCCTCCAGCCAAGTCCCATACGGCTGCCGGGCGGTGCTCCCCCAGCCCCCCCCACCTCCTGACTTGTAGCAGTGCCCCCAGCCTCCGCCACTAGTTCTTTAGTAACCAGTAGGGGGCAGATTCGCCAACCACCTGGCCAGGTGGGAGGCGATCACTTCAAACATGTGGGTCCTTCAGCTCATCACTCAAGGCCACACCATCAAATTCACAGAGAGACCTCCAAGACATCCTCCGGGTCTCTCATTACCCAATAGGCCACATTCCTCTCATAAGGGAAGAGATCCAGGCTCTTCTGACAAAATCAGCTACAGAGCCCATTCCTTGGATCCAGGAAGGAAAGGGATATTACTCCCACTTTTTCCTGGTCCCCGAAAAGACAGGGGACCTCTATCCGATCCTAGACCTCAACACACTAAACCTGTATGTAGAGTACAAGAGGTTTCGTGGGCTGACCCTACTGGGTCTGCTGCCTCTTCTGCACCAGGGTCACTGGCTTTGTGCTCTGGATATGCAGGATGCATACCTGCATATCCCAATTTTTCCCTCCCAACGCTGCTTCCTACGCTTGATCTTCCAGGGAGAACACTTCCAATTCAAAGTGCTCCCCTTTGGCCTCTCCTCAGCACCCAGAGTGTTTACCAAGTGCCTAGCGGTGGTGGCGGTGACTTTACGCCACCAGGGAATATATGTGATCTTACTGCGAGAGGGCTCTTGCAGTAGGTATTCACAGATAGGACTGAGCCGCCAGGCATCAGGACCCCACGGAAAAACTTCTAGCTAACAGTCTCTGGCAGGGGACCACCCCATGTCAGGTGACCGGCATCAGACGACGTCTGTATAAAGGGGCGGTCCCCCACGCCCGCCTTCCAGTTCTTGCCCACTGTCAGCTTGTGAAAGTTCCTTGCTGTAGAACAGTGCTCGTCAGCACCTTTCGTTGGCTTAAAGTTTTGACTTTTCGGCTAATTATTTAGATGTTTACAGATTTTCCCCCAAACCATCTGCTGTGTATGTCATCCCCGACGCCCTCCGAATTACATAAAAACATGTGCGACTTATGTGGTTCTCAGCTTCCACACAAGGACGGGCACTCCTTGTGTCTTTTCTACCTAGGCCTGGACCTCCACATGGAGGATTGTCAGCACTGCCAAAAATTCAGCACAGCTACCCCCAAAAGAAGACAGCAGTCCCTGAAAGCCCATCTCCTAAAAAAGAAAATGGCATCCATAGAGAAGGAGTTCAAGAAACTTTGGCAGGTGTCAACCTCCCCAGAATGCCACAAAAAGAAACGTGAGAAGGAGAAGGACCAGGATTCTTCATCCACAGCAGCTGCGACTTCGGCTAGAGTCACGGCCCTCCAGGTATCTGCCCCTCTGGAGGATCACTCCTCGACAGCCATCTTGGTGGCTACCAAGAAGATGTCACCCCTCCCATTGGGCTCGCGCTCGGGCCCCTCAGGAACCTCCGGGGTAAAGGAGGCTTCCGCTCCCGCCAAGGCTGCTCCTCCATCACAGCCTTCCAGTCCGTGCGCATCTGGTAAGCCAGACACCGGTTCCACCAATGTCCGCATGGACAGTGCTGATAAGCTGCTCACCACCTCAGGTAAGCGCCCAGCTTGCCAACCTTCTGCCAAGGCCACCCCTCCTTCATGGCCTTTCACAGAGAGGGAATCAGATAAGTCAGACGCCGGCTTGCCCCACGTCCGCCCGGACACTGTTAAGTTGGCCGTTGGGTCCTCCTCCGACCACCCAGCAGCTCTGCCTGCGTCAGACCCAGTCATCGCACCGGACAGCTCAGGCTCCCTGCAACAGATAGACCCGTTGCCCTCTGAGGTCCCCGCATCCCCTCTGGCCCCCCCCCGGGGATTCTGATCCTCTTTCCCTGGCCGGGATTGAGGATCTAGGGTTGCTGCCATCAGAGGTGCCCCCCTCATTACCAGACCCAATGCCGGCTGACCCGACGCCACCCTCCAGCATACCTCTGCCGGATGGAGGACCCGCTCTTCCACCAGGACCATCAGACCCTCCCAGAGGTCTCCCCATGCTGGGTCCTACACCCTCCGGACCAGCGATCCCACCTTCTGGTCTGCCAGCAGGTCCTATGCCAGGACCTTCTGCTCTGTCAGAGCCCCTGGAGGTTGACAGTCGTCTTCTGATGCTGGCCCCTACGCCGGACCCCCTACGTCAGACACCCCCTCCCCCTTTTACCCGACACCACAGGAGATCCATCTGGCTCCCGGGGCAGAGAAGACATGCACCCCCAGGTGGTCCCCAGAGAGATCGTTCCTCCCCCTTCTAGGGAGGAGTCATCGTCTTCTACTATTTCAGAGCCCTCAGATTCAGATTCCTACTAAGATCACTCTGAACCTGGAGACGAGCCTCATACTTCAGAAAACCCAGGGCCAAGGGACCCTCCGAAGTCCCCTCTGGAGGATCCTTCTTTTCTGGAGCTCTTGAGAAAGATCCAGAAGACATGTCAGTGGCAATCAGTGGAGTCAGACCCACAGCATAAGAAGCTCGCTGCACATTTGGATCTGCCCGAGACCACTCCCAGACTGATTTCACCCTGGATAGAGCCTCAGGCGGGTCTCTTCTCCACTGTTTGGAAGCAACCATCCGCGTTAGCCCCCTTCCGAGTAAGGCAGATAGGTTATATCAGGCTCCGGAGGGTAAAGACTTTCTCAGTCTCCACCCCAATGTGGACTCGGTTGTGATCAGTGCTGCCCATGGCTGCTCTGCCAATCCAAAACACCTAAGCTCTTTCCCACCTGACAAAGAACCCCGACTTCTGGATCAGTATGGGAAGAAGACTTACTCATCCTTGACCCTAGGCATCAGGGCCCTCAACTATGCCAGCCACGTGGGGACTTCCAGAAGTCCGTTCTTAGCCAGGTAGAATCCAAGCTGAACTCCCTTCCTGATTCATAGACCAAACAGGAACTGGGAGACCTGGTGCGATCCACTTGTTCACCCTGAAGGCACATGCTCCATGCCACCTACGATGTGGTGGACACAGCTGGCAGAAGCTCAACTTTCACTGTAGGCATACAGCGTCATGCCTGGCTCCATGTGTCAGAATTGGTCCCCGAAGTGCAGACTGCCATACAGGATGCTCCCTTCAGGGGTTCGGTGCTGTTCTGGGGTGATGTCAAGGACATCATAACTGAACTGCAGGAGAAGGGCACTGCACTTAAGTCAGTCCAGATTTTGTACAGGCCTCCTCAAGGGCAGTGACATCCTTTTCGTCGCCAAAACTGACAAAAAACAACACCTACCCATGGAAAGCGCACCAACAAATGTCGGGCCCCTCCAGCAACCAAGACTTCCCCCAGCAAAAAACCCATGGGAGCCTCAGCTGCTGCACTGCCCACCACCTCCTGACTCTCTGCCTCTGCCTCTGGCCATTCCAGAGGAACCGGTGGGGGGGATTCTCCTCCCATCTACCGGGTTGGGAGAGGATAACATCAGATGCTTGGGTGCTCCAGCTAATATCAGCTGAACACTCGATAGAGTTTCTAGAAAAACCTCCTCGAAAACCCCCTCCTCAGTCATCTTACTCCCTGCAACATCTTCATCTAGAAGAAATCCTATCCCTTCTATCAAAGGCGGCGATAAAGCCCGTCCCTGCTCATCTTTGGGGGACGGGTTACTATTCCCATTTTTTTCTAGTTCCAAAAAAGACGGGAGACTTGAGGCCTATCCTAGACCTCAGCTCCCTGAACATGTTCATGGAGTACAAATGCTTCAGAATGCTCTCCTTGCAGTGTCTTCTTCCCTTACTTCAGCTGGGACAGTGGCTATGTGCTCCGGATATGCAGGATGCTTACCTGCATGTCCCTGTATGCCCCGTCCCACTACAGATACCTCCAATTTTGCTTTCAGGGTGACCATTACCAGTTCAAGGCCCTCACATTTGGTCTTTCCTCGCCCCGAGTATTTACCAAATGCCTGTCAGTGGTAGCGCCCACCTGCGTACTCTGAGTGTGCAAGTCTTCCCACACCTGGACGATTGGCTCCTGGCAGCCCTTTCCAGGGAGGAACTCCTGCACTCCCTTTCACTTACCCTGCAGGTTTTTACCAGCCTGGGTATTACCATCAACCAGGCCAAGTCCCACCTGGTCCCTTGCCAATGCCTCAAATTTATAGGGGCGATACTGGACACGATCCTGGGCAAAGCCTTTTTGCCTCCGGACAGGGTAGAGACCCTTCAAATTCAGGCTTGTCTCTTGTCTGGTCGCAGATGGGTCAGAGCCAAGTCAGTCCTCAGTCTTCTTGGGCTTATGGTGGCTGCCATTCCGACAGTTCCATTCACTCGGCTCCATATGAGGATCTCTCAATGGACGCTTTGGTCACAGTTGGACCAAACTCTGGATGAACTAGACCAAGAGGTGCTAGTATCAGATTCCATGATCAGGGACTTGCACTGGTGGATGGTTCAGGAGAACCTGTGTCTGGGAGTTCCATTTTGCATTGCCCCTCCATCCCAAATGCTGACAACAGATGTGTCGGGGAGGGCTGGTGTGCCCACCTGAGGTCTCTCAGGACTCAGGGCAGCTGGTCCCTTTTCGAGCAGAAACTGCACATAAATGTGCTTGAACTGAGAGCAGTCCTATATGCCCTACAGGCTCTTCTTCCCTTCATTCTTCCCAGTCATCTTCTGATCCAATCAGACAACATGTGTGTAGTCTGGTACCTCAACAGACAAGGATGAACATGTTCCTGTCCCTTGTGTCACGAGACAATGAGAGGCTGGTATTGGGCAGCTCAGCACAACCTTCACCTGAACGCAGTTCACGTTCCGGGGGTGGAAAATACCCTGGCAGATTAACTCAGTCGCTCCTCAGCTAGGGCTCATGGATGGGAGTTAGACCAACAATTCATAAACAACCTTTTGTGGCACTGTGGGATGCCTCAGGTGGATCTTTTCGCCTCCCCCTAAAACTCCAAACTTCCCGCCTTTTGCTCGCTCGCTCCAGGGCGAGACGCTCTGTCTCTCTGCTGGAGGGACAGATTTGTTTATGCCTTCCTTCCCATTCCCTTGATTCCAAGAGTCATGAACAAACTCAACAGAAGGGTCTCAAATGATTCTCATCGCCCCTTCTGGCCTAGGCAAGTTTGGTTCTCTGTTCTGCAACAGTTTTCAGAGGAACCTCCTCTTCCTCTGCCACAGCAATTGTTGACCCAGGATCAGGGGATCCCAGTTCACCCAGGCCTCAAATCCCTTCATCTCCATGCGTGGCTACTTCAGACATAGTCAAAGCATGCTTTGGAGTTTCTCCATTAGTAGCGGACATTTTGGTGGAGGCGACAAAACCTTCCACCAGGTTCACCTACGCCATGAAGTGGAAATGGTCTTCCATCTGGGCGAGCTCTAAAGACTTGGAGCTTTTCTCGTGCCCAGGTAACAAAGTCCTGGATTACATGCGTCACCTCTTTCACCCGAGTCTCAGCCATTCTTCTTTGAAAAGCCATATGGGAGCTATCTCAGCCTACCACATTCCCATTGGAGATCGGTCTTTTGCCCAAATGGAAGCCTCGAAGACCTTCTTAATGGGGTTCTCCACCTGAGACCCCCCCATCTGCAATCCTGCCCCTCCCTGGGACTGAATTTCATCCTGGAAAAGCTCACACTGTCCCCCTTCGAACCGGCAGCGGAAGCAGACTTAAAGTTCCTTCATGGAAGACTCTCTTCTTTGTGGCCATTACCTCTGCTCAACGTATTTCCGAGCTGCAAGCCTTGATGTGTAAAATCCCGTATTTGATTTTCCACAATTAACGGGTGGCCATGCGCACCAATCCTAAGTTTCTTCCTAAGGTGGTGGCTGAGTCTACGCTGAATCAATCCATTGAGTTACTAGCCTTTTTTACGCAACACTCCAATCATGGGGAGTACCTCTTGCATACTCTGGATGTTCACAGAATCCTGAGATACTACACCAATTGGACTAAGGATCTCAGGAAAACTGATCGGCTTTCCATTTCCTTTGCTCACAAACAGGAAGGCAATGCTGTTTCAACAAAATGCCTGTCTAAATGGTTGGCGAACTATATCACTTTCTGTTATGACAAGTTCAACAAGACCCTCCTGGGTCATGTCAGAGGTCACTCCACTAGAGGAGTAGCTGCCTCTGCAGCTTGTTTCAAGATTGTGTCAGCGGCAGAGATCTGCGCAGCCACAATGTGGAAGTCTGTCCATACTGTCATGAAACACTGCAGTTTGGACATTGCCTGTCACCGTAGAGCAGGCTTCGGGTTGGCTGTTCTGCAGGGTCTCCTTTCATGAGACCTGTCCAGCCTTGAGGTTTATGTTGTGGATGACAATCCTCCTCCCGAGTTTTCTTCTTTGTTCCAGACTGCTTGAGGCTCTGTCCTATCTGTGAATACCTACTGCAAGAGCCCTCTCAAAGTAAGATAGTACAGTTATGTAAGAATTTACCGTAACAGTAGATCTTCGAGAGTAGGTATTACCTACCCGCCCACTGTCCCCCTAGGTTTCTTCTCTTTTTCTTCCATGGTGGCATATCTTCTCTCATCTTGCCTCTTTAGGCCTTTGGCAGGAAGCAACTGAAAGGTGGGTGTGGGGGACTGCTCCCTTTATACGGACGTCATCTGATGCCGGTCACCTGACATGGGGTGGTCCCTCGCCAGAGACTGCTAGCTAGAAGTTTTTCCGTGGGGTCCTGACGCCAGACAGCTTAGTCCTATCTGGGAATACCTACTGCAAGAGCCTCTCTTGAAGATCTACTGTTACAGTAAGTTCTTACATAACTGTACTTTCCCATTACTCGACGACTGGCTCCTGTCAGCACCGTCAAGGAACAGCCTGGTGGCCTCCCTGACTACTACCCTGAATGTATTCAGGCAAGTAGGGATCACAGAGAATTACCCCAAAATCCCACCTTGTTCCTTCCCAATGCCTCCACTTTATTGGGGCGGTGCTGGATACTGCTCAGGGTCAAGCTTTCCTCCCTTTGGATCGGGTGGGAGCCTTGCGTCAGTAGGCTGCCCAAGTGGCAACCAGCCAGTGGACCATGGCCCATTCAGTCTTACACCTTCTGGGCCTGATGGCAGTGGCTATTCCCACTGTTCCCCTAGCCAGGCTCCACATGTGGATTACACAGTGGACACTTTGAGTCCAGTGGGACCAGAAATCAGATAACCTGGATCACAGGATTCTGGTGTCCAGCCCCATGTGTCAGGACCTCCTGTGGTGGCAGGATCTGTCCAGTCTCACCAGAGGGGTTATTTTTCAGGTGCTCCCACCAGCTCAGGCCCTGACAATGGATGCTTCCGGTCAGGGCTGGGGTGCCCAGCTGGGTGACCATAGGACACAGGGATCCTGGTCTCAGCAGGAGCTATCTCTGCACACCAATGTGTAAGATATGAGGGCTATACTATATGCCCTTCAGGCTTTTCAGCAACTACTTCTCCCTGGTCCTGACTGGTACAGAAGGACAACATGTGCATGGTCTGGTACCTGAACAAACAGGGAGGCATGCGGTCGTATCCACTGTGCAGGGAAGTGATGCACATGTGGCATTGGGTGATACAGCACAGCCTGCAGCTCACGGTAGTGCATGTCCCAGGCATTCAAAATGTCCTGGCAGATACCCTCAGCTGCACTCAGGCAAAGGCACTTGAGTGGGAACTGAGGCAGTAAGTAGTCAAAAACATTGTCAATTGATCGGGTCACCCAGATCTCGATCTGTTCACCTCCCCATCCAGTGCAAAACTACCCAGTTTCTGCTCGCTCGTTCCTGGGCGTGGTGTTATCTGGTGAAACGTGCTCTCTCTCTGCTGGACAGGAAGATTCTTGTACACTTTCCCTCCCTTTCCACTGTTACAGAGGGTGCTTCTGGAACTACAGCAATAAGGAGCTTGCATGATTCTCATAGCCCATTATTGTCCTCACCAAGTGTGGTTTCCTCTGCTTCAGCAGTTGAGAGTGGAGCCTCCGGTCCCCCTACTCCTCTGCCAGAATCTGCTGACCCAGGACCAAGGCAAGCTGATCCATCTGGGCCTCCAGTCTCTATACCTTCATGTGTGGCACCTGCTGATGTAGCTGTTGCATGCTTTGGAGTCTTTTCCAGAGTGGCTCAAGTCCTTGTGGAGGCCCATAAGCCATCCACAAGACCCACATATGCTATGAAATGGAAGAGATTCTCCATTTGGGCAACCAACAAGGGATGGGACCCTTTCTCCTGCCCTGTCCCACAGGTCATGGAATACCTGCTGTATCTCTCCGACCATGGCCTTAGCTATTCTTTGCTGAAGGTCCACTTATCTGCCATTTCTGCCTACCACACTCCGATGGATGGCAAAATTTTGGTGCAGTTGGAGGTTTCCAAAACTTTTCTGATAGGAATTCTCCATCTTAAACCCCTGGTCAGGAACCCTGTTCCGCCATGGGATTTGAATTTCATCTTTGAGAAACTCACTTTGCCTCCCTTTGAACCGGCCGCGAGTTGTGACCTGCGCTACCTTTCCTGGAAAGCGCTCTTTTTCTCACCCCAGAGGTCCTTTAGCATCGGTAACTAAGTGCAGTAAGCTGACTAGGTTGAACTGCCTTGGAGGTGGAGCCATGAGTATTCATATAATGAACTGGCTAATCAGAAAGCAGGAGGGTGTACTGAGTGGAACCTGCCCAGAGGGCACAACAATTTTTTCTCTGACGGACTGAGAAACACTGCCGAGTCTGTGAGTCTTTTTGTCATGCTTACTTTCTCAAGGAGTTTTTAGATGTTTCCGACTGGTTCCTGGGAACCGCGTTTTCCCTTTTTTCCACGGTTCCCTTTTAGTTTTTCTGAGTTAAAATTTTATCGCGTCTCGTGTATTTCGACAGTTTTTTAAGTTATTTTAATAGCAGTTCCCTTATTTCTCTGGGAATTGCTATTTTCATTGTTTTGCTGCTTATTCTACTGTTTTTAAATTGCAGTTCTTTACCTCGAGGGAACTAACCATTTAAAACTTAATCCCTTTTAGGAACTGATAATTCACAGTTTTTCTGACAAATTGGTATGTCAGAAAAGCCAAAAAAGAGGACTGGGCCCACAGGTTTTAAAAATTGTGTAAAGTGCCACAGAATTGTGGCAAAAGCTGATACCCACAACGTGTGTTTACAGTGCTTAGGTCCAGCTCATTACTGTTCCCTTTGCTCTAAATTTTGTTCAGAGACTCTAAGGAACAGAGCAAAAAGGTTAAGAAAAATTACTGCGAAGGCTACCAATGAGGGGCCATCTAAGAACAAGGGTGCTGATGAAGTACCTGCTAAACCTAAAAGCAATAGCAAAGGTACTGATGAAGTACCATCTAAAGGGAAAGATGGAAGCAAAGGTGCTGATGAGGTGCCTAATAAGCCTAAGACTTCCAAAGACACTGATGAAGTGCCAATAATGAAAAGAAAATCTGACCAGGTCACTGATGAAGTGCCTGCTAAGAAATCTCAGAAAGAAAGGCATGCCACTGCTCCTCCCTCATCAAGCAAAGGAGAGATGTCAGTAGGCAAAAAGCTTAAGATAAGTCAAAAAACACTGAGCCTCAGGGGCACAATCTCACAGATCTACAAGGGGATTTACCCTCTGCAGAAGAAATGGCCAAAGCTTGGCATCTTTACCAAACTCTTCAGGGCATGGGGTCCATGTTCAATACCCCTGCCGCTCATAGTCAATCCCCCAGTTCAGCTCCTTCTCATGTAGGAGGTTTTCCTGGGGAAAGATGACAATTATTATGGCAGTAACCCTGAAGGAGACTCAGGGGAAAGCCTCTTGGAGCCTGATGTCTTCCCGATCCTAATTTTGGAGCCTCCCCCAGTGATCAGGCTTCCTCGATGCTAACCTTTATACAACATATGGTGGACACCCTGGATCTCCCCTCACAGGACTCCACACAGGAGGATGAGGAGGATGGAGACTACAGGGACATGATGGGTCTCCCCCCCCAAAAAAAAAGAGTGTCCTCTCTCTATATATATATAAAGCATTCAGGAAAAATACAGTGAAGCTGCTCCAGATACCTACATCTCTGTCTGGGGTAGAGAAGAAAATAGACAACAGGTATCAGCTATCTAGGGCTGACACTGACTTACTGTATGTGCATCCTAGTTACAAAGGAGTGGTACAGCAGGCAGCGTGTGATGAAGCTAATGTTCCCCTCTCTTCTTAACCTCCTGAGAAAGAGTCTAGGAAACTTGATTTCATGGCTAAAAAAATCTAATACTTCAGCCGCTCTCCTCTTGCGCCTTTTATTCCTACCTGACTTATACTGCCAAGTACCAGAAGGCTCTGTGGCAATCTTTCCTGGCTATTGCACAGCATAACTCGGATACCATGGTCCAGGACATACTAGAGGCAGTCAAAACTGCCTTGGAAGCTACTAAATTTCAATTCCATATGGCAGCAGATAAAAATGATGCAGCTTCCAGGGTTATGGCCCAGGCCATCTCCCTCAGGTGCTTTGCTTGGTTAAGAACGACCAACCTGTCACATGACACCCAGTCCAAAGCAATGGACTTCCCCTGCAGCCAAAACTCCATCTTTGGTGATAGAACGGAGGCTTACATGAAGAAGGTAGATGAATACAAGGTGGTCTACCAGAGCAACACAGCCAAGGATAAGGCTTGTACTCAACAGAGAGCTTAAAACAAAGGGAACAGGGACTTCTTCCCTATACCTTTCTTTCCTTATCCCATGCCAATGGACTATACTCAAATGAGGGTATTGTACAGAGGGAGAGGCACCTCTACTCCTGTTCCTGCCACTCAATCTAAGCCCTGACTTCTCTGTCCATGTTGTCTCCCCTCTACCTGTTGGGGGCAAGCTCTCCCACTACCTCCAGTTCAGGTCCCTCATAACTTCATACAGCTGGGTCCTGGAGATAGTGGAAAAGGGCCTACTCCTTCAGTTCCAGAGGTTTTCACCTCTCAGGGGCCCTTTTCTATCAAAACCTCAAACTCCTAGAGAAAAACTTCTTCTGGAGTTGGAAGTAAAGAAGCTGCTATCAGAAAAGACCATAGAGAGAGTATCTCCTTCCCAGAGAGGGAAAGGTCTCTATTCCAGATACTTCCTTGCAGAAAAGAAAAATGGAGAGTGGCAACCTATTTTTGACATCAGGCACATGAACAGGCACTTACTCAAACCAAAATTCAAAATGGTCACTCTCTTAACAGTGTTTCATTCCCTTCAGCAAGGAGACTGGCTAGTCTCCCTGGATCTCAAGGATGCCTATTTTCATATTCCAATTAGGCAGTCCCACAGAAAATTCTTAAGGTTCAGGCTGCCATCAGGGCACTACCAGTTTGCAGCTATGCACTTAGGCCTTTCTTTGAAACTCTGAACTTTCTTTGAAACTTCGAAGAGTGGGGTTATTCTAGATGCCCTACAGGGGGCATGCCTTAGACAACTAGTATTGGAGCCCACTCGAGAGGGAGCAATCTTAGACCTGGTTCTCTCAAATGGAGATGAAGAGAGGATCACAGATGTAGAAGTGGGTAGCCATCTGGGAACTAGCGACCATCGAACAGTATGGTTCACAATAAACACAGCAATAGAGTCAAGCCATACAAAGGCAAAGGTACTGGACTTTAGGAGGGCTGACTTTGCAAAATGGTGCGTGCCTAAGGAATGCACTAGCAAATGGGCAGGAAGGAGGGTGGAAGAACAATGGGGAATAATAAAACTGCCATCACAGAGGTAACTAGCCTTTGTGTGAAGCAAATAAACAAAACTAAACGATGTAAGAAACCACTATGGTTCTCAATGGAAGTGGCAGTGAAGGTTCAAGAAAAAAGCTTTCAGGAAGTACAAGGAATCACAGAAGGAGCAGGACAGAGAACTGTATCAGTTAAAGCAAAAGGAAGCTGGGAAGGCAGTCAGAACAGCAAAGGCCCAAACTGAGGAAAAGATCGCCAACTCAGTTAAGAAGGGGGATAAAACCTTTTATAGGTACATCAGGGAGCAAAGGAAGACCAAGGGAGGGATAGTGAGGATTAATAAAGGGGGGGGAGTGTGGGCACAGGGTGACTGTGAAAAGGCAGAGATACTAAACAAATATTTTTGCTCTGTATTTACAAAGGAAGAGGGGGAGGTACCTAAAACAAACAGTAGAAACACTCTGGATACAGAAGTTGATACCAGCCCATTTACAGAAGAAAGGGTTCTGAAAGAACTCTTAAAACTGAAGGTGGACAAAGCAATGGGGCCTGATGGGATTCATCCCAGAATTCTAAAAGAACTAAGGGTGGAATTAGTGACACCACTGACTACCCTGTTTAACAAATCATGGGAGGATGGGGTGGTACCCGAGGACTGGAGGAGGCAGATGTGATTCCCCTTCACAAAAGTGGGAGCAAGGCAGAAGCAGGAAACTACAGACCTGTTAGTTTAACCTCAGTGGTAGGAAAATGATGGAATCACTTCTGAAGGAAAGAACTGTCGAGTATCTAGAGGCCAGAGGGCACAGGACCCAAGGCAGCATGGATTCTGGCGGAAGGTCATGCCAGACAAATCTGATAGATTTCTTTGACTGGGTGACCAAAGTAGTAGATCAGGGAGGGGCTGTGGACATGGCCTACCTAGACTTTAGCAAGGCATTTGACACAGTCCCACACAAAAGATTAATATACAAGTTAGCTAGCCTGGGAGTGGGTCCCAAGATGACAGCCTGAGTGAAAAATTGGCTGGAGAATAGGACACAGAGAGTAATAGTAAATGGAGTCCACTCTGAAGAAAGGGGGGTTACTATTGGGGTACCACAGGGTTCAGTATTAGGACCGGTCCTCTTCAATGTCTTTATAAGCGACATTGCAGAGGGACTGGAAGGAAAAGTATGTCTCTTTGCAGATGACACAAAGATCTGCAGCAGAGTTGATGCACAAGGTGGGGTGGAAAGAATGAAAAGGGACTTGAAAGTTAGAGGAATGGTCAAATGTATGGCAGCTTAGATTCAATGCTAAGAAGTGCAAGGTAATGCCCTGGAAACAAAACCAGGGTAAGAGTACACAATGGGGGTGAGATACTAACAACAACAAAAATGGAAAGGGACCTGGGGTAGTCATATCAGATGACCTAAAGGTGGGCAAGCAATGTGAGAGGGCAGCAAGGAGGGCTGGGGGATACTGGGATGCATAGGAGAGGCATCACCAGTAGAAAACAGGAAGTTATTATCCTCTGTACAGACAGCTGGTCAGACCCCATCTGGAGTACTGTGTGCAGTTCTGGAGACCCAGTCTTCGAAAGACATAGACAGGATGGAAGCTGTCCAGAGGAGGCAACTAAAATGATGCAGGGTCTGCACGGAAGACATATGAAGAGAGACTTAAGGAGCTTAATATGTATAGCGTCGAGGAAAGGAGGGAGAGGGGACATGATAGAAACTTTCAAGTACCTCAAGGAATCAACAAAGTCCAAGAGGTAGCATCTTTCAAAAAGAGAGTGCAAGAACAAGGGGCACAATTTGAAGATTGGGGCGGCTCAGAGGTAATTTAAGGAAGTATTTTTCACAGAGAGGGTTGTGGATGCATGGAACCGCCTTCCGGAGGAGGTCATGGAGTCAAAAACAGTGGTGGAATTCAAGCATGCATGGGACAGTCATAAGGCAATTCTAGGGGGTGGGGGTAGAAAGAAGTAGGCTGCTGGTTAACTAGGATCTGCAGCTTATCCAGTAGGCAGGGAAATGGGCAGACTGGGTGGGCCAAGCGGTCCTTATCTGCTGTCAAATTCTATGTTTCTATGTTTCAGCCCCAAGGGTATTAACCAAATGCCTGACTGTGGTGGCAGCTTATCTCAGAAAACGGGGCATTTAAGTCTACCCATACCTGAACGACTAGCTCCTGGTGGGCAAGACGCCTCTGCAGGTTCAAGAGGCCCTCACTATTACAAAGCGAATTCTGCAGTCTCTGGGATTCCTTATAAACAAAGAAAAGTCCCATCTGACTCCAAACCAGCTCTTCACTTTTATTTGGGCAGAGCTGGATACTCAGCAAAGCAAAGCCTTTCTCTCTGCAGAAAAGGTACAACAATTCTTGGCACCGGCAAACTCCTTTGTCTTGGGCCAGCCAGACATTTTCTAAAGCTCCTGGGACACATGGCATCCATGACAGCTGTCATTCCAGGGGTCAGATTCCAGATGAGGAATGTACAGTACCCACCATCGGGCTTACTGGTCCCCAAAAAGACTTTCTCTGTCCAAGCAGGTTCCAGTCACAAAAACTTTACTCCAAGCTCTGGACTGGTGGGAATCCCCTTCCAGCTGCTTTCTCCCACAAAAATCATTAGCACAGATACCTCTCTCCTGGGGTGGGGAGCTCATCTGGACAGCTATTCTGTCAGTGGCATTTGGACTCCCAAGGATTCTGTAAACCACATCAATCTACTGGAGCTCAGAGTCATCTACCTTGTTCTGAAGTCCTTTGCCCAGCAGCTGAAAGGCCATTTGGTGCAAATCAGAATGGACAACACCACTGCAATGTTTTACATAAACAAGCAGGGTGGCACAAGGCCCACCGTACTTTGTACAGAGGTAATGAAAGTCTGGTCTCTGGTCTACTCCCTCGACTTGAGCCTTTAAACCATACACCTCCCAGGCAAGGACAATACTCTATCAGGTGCCCTCAGTCGGATCAGCCAGGGGCACAACGAATGGACTCTGAACAAACTGGTCCATGCCACAGTCTTCAGAAGGTGGGGCACACCAGAAATAGATCTGTTTGCCTCACACCTCAGCCATCAACTTCCTCTGTACTGCTGCAAGCCTCCAGCACTAGGGACTCTGCCAACAGATACTTTGTCCCCTGGACTGGTCAGGGAAGTTCCTTTATGCCTTTCCTCCCTTCCTTCTGAATCACAGAGTGCTGCTGAAGCTCAGATCCCAGCCTACAACAATGATCCTGGTGGCACTGGATTGGCCAAGGCAGTTGTGGTACTCTCTCCTGCTAGCCCTGGCTTTCAGCAAGCTAATCCGGCTTCCCCTCAGTCACTCTCTCCTGACTCTTCCTCAGACAGGGGTGACATCCCAATCTGTAGTCTCTTCACCTCAAAGCCTGGCTCTTGAGGAGTTGAGTACCCAGAATCCCAGTATTCGGAACATGTCCGTAGAATCCTGAGAATGGCCAACAAAACTAGTACCAAGAAAACTTATGCAGCCAAGTGGAAAAGATTTTATTTATGGTACAAGGGGAAGCATTTCAGTCCTCTCAAATCATGAGTCCCCAATCTTCTAGACTATTTGGCTCACATGCAGGCCTCAGGCCTCAAGGCCTCATTCTTGAAGCTGCACCTAGCTGCAATTTTTGCTTACTTGTCCATAGGCAAGGAGCAGACAATCATTTCATTACCTGTTTTCAAAAAGTTCTTTAAAGGCCTTCTCTACCTTCAGCCCCCAATCAGGGAACCTGTTCCTCCTTAGGAACTTAACCTGTGCATTGCCAAGCTTAAGGAGCCACTTTTCGAACCCATGGCTACGGCCCACCTGAAATATGTCACTTGAAAGACAGTCTTCCTAGTGGCCATTACCTCTTCTAGAAGAATTTCAGAGTTATGAGCGTTCTGCACAGATCCCAGCTACATTATCCCTCACAGGGATAAGGTAGAGCTCAGAACAAACAGGAAGTTTCTGCCTAAGGTGGTCTCTGAATTTCACCTTAACCAGTCTATTACTCTGCCTGTGTTTTTCACTGAAAAATCCACTCCTGGGGAGCACAGGCTCCATAATCTGGATGTGAAGAGAGCCCTATCCTACTACTTAGAGCACACCAAGCAGTTCAGGGGCTCCACTACCCAGCTTTTCCTCACCTATGGGGAGGTAGGTAGGTGGAGGCCAGCCACTAAGTGAACTATTTCTCGTTGGATAGTCTCCTGTATTCAGTTCTGCTACAACAATTCTGGTAAACACCTCCCTGAGGGCCTCAGGGCTCACTCCACCAGGGGCACTGCTGACACAGTGACAGCCACGAGGGACATTCCCTTACTTGATGTCTGCAAAGCAGCCACACGGAAGACTGTACACACATTCACAAAGCATTACTGCCTGGATGTACAGCCCAGATCTGATGCCAGATTTGGCAGGGTGGTCCTGCAGATCCTCTTCCCTAAGTAGGTTCTGTACCCGCCTCCCAACTGCACTACTTTGTAGTCTGCACTTAGTTACTGATGCTAAAGGACCCCTGGGGGTGAGAAGAAAAAAATTACTCACTGTGGTAATATTGTTTCTTCCAAGGTGTCCTTTAGCATCAGTAAGCTCCCAACCTTCCTCCCCCGGAACCTTTCTGAAGAGGACTCTGCTTCCTCATTATTGCCAAATTTGTTTCTGAAGTTTATGAATTTCATTTAAAGCTAAATTGTCATGTTTTTCAATGGTTTTCTGCTCATGCTCTTGCATGATTTTTGGATCCTGTTGGTCCACACTAACATGGGCATGTTCCCATTCTTCCTTCAAAAAATTCTGGTGCCCTCTGGGTAGGCTCCACTCAGCACACCCTCCTGCTCTTTTCTGATTGGCCAATTCATTATATGAATATGCATGGCTCCACTTCCGAGGCAGTTCAACCTAGTTAGCTTACTGCACTTAGTTACTGATGCTAAAGGACACCTTGGAAGAAACAATATTACTATGGTGAGTAATTTTTTCTTAGTTGCCATTACTTCGGCTCAAAGGATTTCCGAGCTTCAGGCCCTGATGTGTAAGGAGCCTTATTTGATTTTCCACAGAGACTGGATAGCTCTGCGTGCAAATCCTAAGTTTTTACCTAAGGTGGTGTCTGAATTTACTCTGAATCAGACCAGACCATACACTTGCCAGTGTATTACCCCGAGCATCCTAATCAAGGGGAGGCCATTCTGCACACACTCTGTGCACAGAACCTTGCAATATTATACGAACTGGACGAAGTCAGTCCATAAAATGGATTAGCATTTCATTTGCGCCCAAAAGAGAGGGTGCAGCAGTTTCCAAACAATGCTTATCCAAATGGTTATCAAACTGCATTTTGTTTTGTTATCAGAAGTATAACAAGCCCCTTCTGGGGGAAGTCAAGGGGCATTCAGAGGCATGGCTGCATCTACTGCTTGTTTCAGGAATGTTTCTGCTGTGGACATTTGTGTGGCAGCCACTTGTAGCTCTGTCCACACCTTTACCAAACACTACATTCTGGACACTGCCTGTAGGCATAGGGCAGGCTTTGGACTAGCTGTCCTTCAGGGCCTCCTGTCTTAATCTGGTACCTACTGCAGACCTTTCCTGCCTCCCGTGCTTCAGCCTTTGTCTGAATTACACTGCTTGAGACTGCGTTGTAATGGTTAGTACCTACTGCAAGAGCCCTCTCGAAGTAAGATGGCACAGTTACGTAAGAATTTACCGTAACAGTAGATCTTTGAGAGAGGCTCTTGCAGTACGTACCTTTTTCCCTCCCACCTTCCCCCTGCTGCTGCAGCTACTTCTTTCTAACCTTTTTTTGGCTCCAGAAGCCCACTTCTTTCCCCTGTTGCACCTTAGGTCTCTGGTGGGAGAACTGAAGGGCGGGTGTGGGGACCACCCACTATATAGTATCACACTGACGTCCGTCATATGATGCCGGGTGGCGATCCCCCACCAGACACTGCTAGCTAAAGGTTTCTGTGTGGTTCTAGTGCCTGATGGCTCTAGTCCTAATGGTTATTACCACTGCAAGAGCCTCTCTCGAAGATCTAATGTTACAGTAAGTTCTTAGGTAACTGTACTTTTGCCAGCCAGGGCTCTAAGAAGCCTGGTCATCAGAGCGGCCAGGCTCCTCTGGCAGCTGGTGCTCATACGTCCTCCAGGGCTGCTCAGTGATGGGTCAGGAACTGTGTGCTTCCCGCCCATCCAATCCCTGCTTCATCTTTCTGTGGGGGGGTCAGCTCTGCCATTTTTGGCATGCCTAGTCCACCATCACCTCAGACAGATGGGTGCTAGAAGTGGCGGGCAGTAGATTGTCTCTCAACTTCGAGGCTCTCCAGTCCTACCGAGCCCATGCCCATGGGAATCCTTGATGTTGCAGGACACGTCCTCCCTCAGGGAGGACATCACTCAGGTCCTAGTGAAAGGAGCCATTGCCCATGTTCCAGACACCATGGCCGGCTAGGGCTTCATGTCAAGGTACTTCCCAGTCTCCAAATGAACATGGGGGTTGGCACCTCATTCTGGACCTGCATGATCTCAATCTTTTCCTGAAGAATTGCAAGTTCCAGATGGTCACTCTGAACCAAATCATTCCATGCCTGAAGCAGGACATATGGTTCTGCTCTCTGGACCTCCAGGAAGCCTTCTTCCACATTCCAGTCCATCCTTCCCACTTACAATACCTTTGGTTCCACATGGAGGGGGTACTTTATGTGTTCTGGGACATGCCTTTCGGCCTGTCCTCGGTCCCCAGGGTTTTCACCAAGTGCATAGCAGTGGTGGCAGCATTCCTGTGGTGCAGAGAAGTCCAGGTCTATCCGTACCTGGATGACTGGCTGATAGACGGGCCATGGAGAGAGGCCATGGAGTGGTCCAGGGACCTGGCTCTCCAGACCTACCACAACTTGGGCCTTCTAGTTAGCTTGGCCAAGTCCAAACTCAACCCCTTGCAGGTGATCCACTTCATTGGGGCAGAGCTAGACTCCCTTCAGGCCAAGGCCTGACTCCCTTGGGACCAGGCATCAAATCTTACCTCGTTTGCCCAATCATTTTGGGTTTGGTGCTTGTGCTTTGCCTGGGACTTCCTTCAGCTGCTGGGGTATATCGCATCCTGCACCAGTGTGGTCAGATGGGCTTGCTGGCAGATGTGCCACCTACAGTGGAAGCTGGGCTGCCAGTGGTCTCAGCACCTAGGTCACCTGGCCCAGCCAATCATAGTGCCACAGCCAATGTGGTATGCCATCCAGTGATGGCTTATCCTGTAATATCTTGAGGAAGGAGTTCTGTTCATCTGCCCAGAGCTGATGATAATCTTGATAACCAACATTTCTTTGGTGGGATGGGGAGCACACCTGGGGGACCACAGGCTTTGGACCCCCAGGGAATCCCGTTACTACATGAACCTACTGGAGCTAGGTGCAGTTCACCTTGCTCTGATGAATTCGCTCTGTTTGTCTGGGGTCAGGTCATGCAGGTCCAGACGGAGAGTATCACAACCATATACTACCTGAACAGGCAGGGTAGAACACACTCCTTCTGGCTGCGCCAGGAGGATCACCACACCTGGACCCTCTTGCACAGCTTGGATGTTGACCTTCTGATGATTCATGTGGTAGGAGGCTTCAACTAGCTAGCGGACAACCTCGGCCAGGTGGACAAGGTGTCTCACAAGTGTTTTTTTTTCCAAAGTAATGTGTTCTGGGGGCCCTTTTAAGAATCATAGACTTCACAATGCTTAAACGTTTTTCAACCTTTTATTGATTTCCCCTACGTTTCACTCTGTGCCAGAGTTTGTTCACGGGGTTCATTTTCTTCTTTTAATCAGTCCTATGGTTGTCATCATCATGTTTTCTGTCCTGCTTTTTATTCTTAGTTTATACAACGATCTGTATTAATCCTGTTTGAAGTATTTGCTTCGTTTTGTTTTATGGAACTTAGCCATCAGGCGCTAGGATCACATGGAAGCTTTTCTGCAGCAATCTAGCAGGGGCTGCCCACACTGATGTCAGGATCCGATGTCACAGCCCTATATAAGCGTGGGTGGCCCCACTCCTTCAGTTCTTTCCCACCGTCAGCTATTCGCACACTCCAGATGTTCCACCAGTTACCACCTCTTATCCTCTGGACCACACAGCGGTGCTCCGGGAGGAGATGTTCTCCTTGCTGTGCAAAAGGGTCATAGAGCAATTGCTCAGGCAGCAAAGGGTTCTGCTTCCAGTTCTTCCTGGTTCCTAGAAGAACTGGGGACTCGAGGCCCATTCTAGACCTCAAGGAGTTGAATCTTTACATCCAGTACAGAAAGATCTTCTTTGGGGGTATCTCAATCATCAAGCTCCACAGATGGAACTTCACCATTGGTGATGCAGAATCCACATGGAAGACTTTCAGCAGTACAACTGGGGCCACCCACACCCACGTTGTCTGCCGACGTCAACACAAGCCCTCAGGGAAAAGTCATGAAAAGGACAAAGATCAGGACTGCTCCACCTGGCGGTGGTTCTGCTCCCTGACAGCTTCTCTGTATCGTCCGGGGGTACTGCATCAGCTGCAGCTACACTGACTCCTAAGCCTGCTGTACTGGTGTTTATTCCTACCAGACCCCTACCAACAGCACCTCCACCTGATGTGCAAGGCAGATGGCCATCGACCTCTGGGTCATCGGTCCCCTCTTCATCGATGGGTCCATCGTTGACGGCCCCCCTGTCGAGGTCTGCTGCTTCCCCAGGTCCTCAGGCTATGGGCTGTCAGGGCCCGTCTGATGGGTCATCGCTTCCTGTGCTGTCGACCCCCCCCATCCATTGACACAGCACTGTACTGTTCAAACAACATGAAGTCTTGCTGTATTCTGACTGTTGCAGTTAGCTCCAGCCTTTAAACTGCCCAGGAGAACAAAGGGTTAACTTTCTATGCAGTGCATAGAATGCTGAGCTCGAGCTCGGTTGAGGTCTCTGTCTGTTTCCCTTTGAAACTCAACTGTCAGATTCTTTACTCCGCCTCACTGAACAGTCGCTCCAGAGATTTCTCCTTCAGCTCGGTTTGAAAATCGGTTAAAGTCTCGGTTAAGTTGTCGGTTTTAAACCAAATTTATTTCCGCATAGTCGGTTCAGTCTCTGTCTGCGGTATCGTGAGTACTAGATAGGTTTTGTTCTGATTTTCTGTGTGGAAATTGTAAAGTGTTAGGTCGGTTCGACTGAACCAATCACTTCTAGTGAATCCTTGTGTTTTACTTCAATGTATAGTTACCGGTCCTTATCGGTTCTAAAAAAAAAACGTGTTTTGAACTTTTTTTTACAATACCCATGACACGGTTAGGAACTGATAAGGGAGTCTTGCCTGGCAGTTGCCATAAAAAGGGTAAGTCTGGTTAGGTTGGCCGTGTCTGAGAAGCCCAAGAAAAAAAAATGGGCCCACTAGGTTTCAACACTGCAGTGAGTGTGGGGAGGTCTTTGCTAAGGCCGATCCCCACACCACTTGTGTTTATTGTCTGGGGTTTGAACACCTCGATACAGACTGCCAAATTTGTAAAAATTTTCCTAAATCTACCCTTGAAAAGAGATTAGGTAGACTGAGGGAAAAGGAGGCCGAGAAGTCCGCTGACCCGGATGGCCAGCCCGGCTCGGTTCCGACCGAACCAGGAGGAGTGCCCTCTGACCAGGGCAATACTTCTTCGGGCAAGAGGAGAGCCGTTCCTGAGGGGTCGGTTCCTACAAAAAGGAAATGCAAAGAAAAATCAACCGGTTCGGATCCAGAGGTTCATGTTCTGACCACCGAGGAAATAGCCAGAGTGATTCAGATTGTAGAATCGCTTTGCCCGGTTCCGACCGATCCGGCACCTTTTGGCAGGGGTTCGGTTCAGTCGATTCCTCCGGTTCAAGATTACACCCCTGAAGATTTTTATGAACCGGAGTTTGAGGAGGAGGAGTTTGAAGATGATGGTGATGATGGTGAAAATCTGGATGTGCCTGCGGAACCGGACATCTCCCCAGACAGACCTTCTGGTGTATCCCCTCCTAGGCTTTCTGAGTCCCCTTCCCACTTTCTGTTTTACAGAAAAGTGGCTGAAACCCTCCAGCTTCCTATGGAGGAGGCAATGGAGGATCAGGAGGAGCCTGATTATGTGGAAATGATGGACATCCCAGAGTCCAGGAGACTGGGAAGCAGACACAAAAAATCCTAAAGTCTCCCAATTCTGTACGTCCTGTTGACAGAAGGATGGACAAGAGGTACACACTATCAGACTCAGATACGGAGTTTTTATACTAATAATGCAGCCATGTTGGGGTAGTGCTGCCTGTGACAAGGCAAACATTCCCTTGGCTTCACCCCCCCCAGACAAAGACTCCAGGAAGATGGATGCTATGGCAAAGAAGCAGTACATGGCATGTTCCTTGGGACTCAGGCAGACAAACTACATGGCCTATACAGCCAGGTACCAGAAGTCCAGGTGGGACACTGTACTGGCACTGGCTAAACAGGCCTCCACCCAGCTGGCCAAGGAGCTGGAGGAGGTGGCTGCTGATGGGATTGAGGCATCGAAGGTACAATTTCATGCTGCTGTGGACTCCAATGATGTGTCATCAAGAGTCATGGCTACATCTGTGGCTCTTCGGAGGATGGCTTGGCTCAGATGTACTAGCCTCTCACAGGACACCCAGGCTAAGGCCATAGATTTTCCTGTGGTGGGTAAGTCTCTGTTTGGGGAGCAGACAGAGAATTACATGAAGAAAATGGATGAGTACAGGACCACTTATAGGAGTGCTCAGGCCAAGGAGAGGCAAGCAACTCCTCAAAGGCAGCAATCTAGGGGCAGGGGCAGGCCTTTTCATAGGCCTTTTTACCAAGCACAGGCCTCTTCTCCCTTTTCACTGAGGGGGTTCTTCAGAGGGAGAGGCAGAATGGGGATGAGCAGGGCTGCATCCATTCCTCAGCCTAAGGCCCCTGCCAAGCAGATACCCTGATGGGTCTGCCCGGGTCGACTCTCCTATCCCTGTAGGGGGCAGGCTGGCTTACTATGTCCAAGACTGGATGTCTATTACATCAGACAAGTGGGTCCTGGAAGTAGTAAGCCAGGGACTGGTTCTCAGCTTCAAAAAATTTCCAAAGATGAGAACCAGATCTTTTCCACCTGCAGGTCTCTCAGAGACCCTTGCCTTGGAGGCAGAGGTTTCATCTCTTCTGGCTTTAAGAGCCACAGAGAGAGTTCCTACCCTACACTGGGGCAAAGGTCTGTACTCCAGATACTTCCTTACCCCCAAAAAAACAGGGGAGTGGTGACCCATCCTAGATCTAAGATATCTGAACAAACATCTTTTAAAACCAAAGTTCAAGATGGTGACTCTGGGAATAATGCTTCCCTCTCTAAGGCCAGGGGACTGGCTAGTCTCCCTGGACCTCAAAGATGCCTACTTTCATATTCCCATCAGGTGCTCCCACAGAAAATACCTCAGGTTCAAGTTGCCCTCAGACCATTATCAGTTCAAAGCAATGCCCTTTGGCCTAACATCAGCTCCAGGGGTCTTCACAAAGTGCCTGGCAGTAGTAGTTGCCTTTCTAAAAGGCAAAACATTTCCATTTTTCAATACCTGGATGATTGGCTCATAGTGGGTCAGTCTCCAGACCAAGTCAAGTCAGACCTGCAAGTGACTCAGCAAGTGCTCACTTCTCTGGATTTTCTTCTCAACCTCCCCAAATCAGTTCTTTAACCAGTTCAGCTCCTTACCTTTATAGGGGCAGAGCTGAATACTGTCAAAGCAAGAGCTTTTCTTCCCCTGGAAAGGGCAAGAGTTCTTATAGAACTGGCTTCGTCCTTCAGCCTTCTGGTGTCCCGACCAGCAAGGCACTTCCTTCAGCTTTTGGGCCACATGGCAGCTTCTACAGCAGTGGTCCAATGGGCAAGATATCAGATGAGGGACATTCAGTTCCATCTGAGGGCCTTTTGGTCCCAAAGGAAGGACCCTCTTACCAAACTGATTCCAGTGACTCGAACACTGATCCAAACTTTCAGTGGTGGCAGGATCAGGACAATTTAAGGCAAGGGGTTCCTTTTGTCATTCAGTCTCATTCGGTGGTCCTTACCACGGATGCTTCTCTTTTGGGGGATCTCACAGCCCAAGGACTGTGGTCCCCTCAGGAGTCGCTCCTTCATATCAATCTCCTGGAACTCAGGGCAGTTTTTCTGGCTCTGCAAGCCTTCTCTCAGTTAGTGCAGAACAAGGTGGTTCAGGTCAGAACAGACAACACCAACACCTTGTGGTACATCAACAAGCAGGGAGGCACTCGGTCTACAGCCTTGTGCACGGAAGCCATGAAATTGTGGTCCCTGGCTTATTCCCTGCAGACCTCTCTGATAGCAGTCCACCTTCCAGGAAAGGACAATGTGCTGGCAGATGCACTGAGCAGGATCTCCCAGGGCCATCACGAATGGTCCCTGGACCCTCTGGTTTTGAAAGTGATTTTTCAAGGTGGGGCACTCCAGAGATAGATCTCTTTGCAGCCCCAGACAATCACCAACTTCCCTTTTTGCTGAAGACCCCCAGTCTTGGGTTCAGTCCCTCTGGATGCTCTGTTTTTGAACTGGGAAGGGAAATTTCTGTATGCCTTTCCTCTACTGTTCAAAGTCCTAGTCAAGATAAAGTCACAACCTTGCAAAGTGATTCTGATTGCTCCAGACTGGGCCAGACAAACTTGGTACCCCCTGTTGCTGTCTCTAACAGTCCATCTTCCCCTGTCTCTTCCCAGGAATTACAACCTGTTAACCTCCTCTCAGGGGAGGATTTGGTACCCCAATCTTCGGTCTCTCAATCTCATGGCATGGCTCTCGAAGAGTTAGAGTATGCAGATTTGCATCTGTCTCAGTGGGGTCTGGATATTCTGAAAGCTTCTTGAAAGCCTTCCACCAGAAAGACTTATAACTCCAAATGGAAAAGATTCAGCATTTGGTGCTCCAAGAAGCATATTACTCCAGACACTACTGAATTGTCTACAGTTCTGGATTATATGGTCAATATTAATGGCCTAGGCCTCAGACCAGCTACTCTCAAGGTACACTTGTCAGCTGTGTCTGCTTTTTTGTCAGTGGGAAAGTCTTCCTCACTATCACCTCATCCTGTGTTCTGTAAATTTTTCAAAGGATTGCTTCATATCACTCCTCCCTTTAAGGATTCTGCCCCTGCCTGGGATTTATATATTTGCATTGCTCAACTTATGCAACCTCCTTTTGAGCCTATGTCCTCAGCAGAGCTTAAGTACTTGACTTGGAAAACTGTGTTTTTGGTAGCCATTACCTCTGCCAGACGTATCGGTGAACTGCACGCCCTGTCAGTGGAACCTGATTTTATCTTTTATCTCTTTCCATAGAGAGAAAGTGGTCCTTAGAACCAATAGGAGGTTCTTGCCTATAGTGGTTTCAGACTTCCACTTGAATCAGTCCATGTCTCTCCCTGTCTTCTTCCCTGATCATTCTTCCTCAGGAGAGAGGAGACTACACAGTCTGGCTGTTAAAAGAGCCCTTAGCTACTACAGAGAGCATACCAAGGGTCACAGGTTTGATTCCCTCCAGTTATTCCTCACTTATGGGGAAGTGGGAAAGGGCAAACCTGCCACTAAGAGAACTATTGCCAGGTGGATTGTGTCTTGTATACAATTCTGCGATGAGAAACTAGGAAAGATTCCACCCTCAGGCCTGAGGGCTCACTCTACAAGAGGTACAGCTGCTTCCCTGGCTACTGCCAGGGATATCACTCTCTTAGAAATTTGTCAAGCAGGCACCTGGAAAACAGTCCATACCTTTACCAAGCATTACTCTCTGGATATCCAGGATAGGAGTGATGCTTGGTTTGGTACAGCAGTACTTCAGAGCCTATTCCCAAAGTAGGTTCTGCCCCTCCTCCATAGAGGTACTGCTTGGTAGTCTGCAATAGTCAGAATACAGCAAGACTTCATGTTGTTTGAAGAAAAATTACTCACCTTAGTAATTGTTTCTTCTAATGGAGTCTTGCTGTATTCTGACCTCCCTCCCTGCCTCCCCTCTCAGAACATGTTTTTGGGAAGTGGGTGGGCAGGTGCAGTGTTGCACCCCAGAGGTGCCTATTACACACCCTCTTTTTGTTTGGGTGTTTTTGTTGTTGTTATTGTTATCCTTTATTGGGATGGGTTTTTGGTTTTGGGTTCCCTGACTTGAGTCTTTTTGGGAATCTAAAACTCCTTGTTGCCAGTTGGCTAGTAAGAAATTTTACAATTTCCACATAGGATAGTTAGTGAGTTTTTGCTCGTAAGAATCTGACGGTTGACTTTCAAAGGGAAACAGACAGAGACCTCAACTGAGCTCGAGTTCAGCATTCTATGCACTGCATAGAAAGTTAACCCTTTGTTCTCCGGGGCAGTTTAAAGGCTGGAGCTAACTGCAATAGTCAAAATACAGCAAGACTCCATTAGAAGAAACATCATTACTAAGGTGAGTAATTTTTTTCTTGTTGACCTCAGTGACATTTTGACCAAACTCATGACTGTTTTGGTCCATCAGCTGGGTGCATACAGACCAGCTTCATCTGTGCCATCATCGACACCACTTCAGCCCCTGCAGTTGTTGCCCACGGGCTATCGTCAGTACATCGATCGTCAAACCTGGCGCTGGAACAGGTCAACATAGAGGAGTACCACCATACTGACCACATCCTACCTGAGGAAGAGGAGAAAGAGCCTCTTTCCTCTGATGGGTCCACTGCTCCCTCAGTGAGTGAGGTCTCTGTCATACATACTCCTAGATCTCCTCCAGAGGACCCTTCCTTCTTCAACATTAAGAAGCAGCTATCCTCAGCCATGGGCTTCCATACTGAGGAGGAGGATGCCACCAAAAGAGATCTGGTGGATTGCCAAGAAATTTCAGAGTGTCCTCCTAAGGTCATTCCTCCTGTTCTTAAAGCACTAAGGAATGCCACAAATGCAGCCTGGCACAGGTCTGACATTTTTTTTTTATATTAGTCTTTGGTAACCGGGTTAGGCCCACTAGGCACAAGTGCCTGTTTCAAACAACATGAAGTCTTGCTGTATTCTGACGTATGCAGTGATCCCCAGCCTTTAAACTGTCCCGGAGAACAAAGAGTTAACTTTCTATGCAAAGCATGGAATGCTGAGCTCGAGCTCGGTTGGAGTCTCTGTCTAGACTAGTGTTTCAAACTCAAACCATCAGATTCTTTACTCCACCTCACTGAATGGTCACGCCGGAGATTTCTCCTTTAGCTCAGTTCGAAATTCGGTTAAAGTTTCAGTTTTCATCGGTTTTTAAACTGAAAAAGTTATCCGCATAGTCGGTTCAGTCTCTCTATGGTGCCGTGAGTACTAGATAGGAATTGTTCTGTTTTTCTGTGTGGAACTTGTAAAAGTGCAGGTCGGTTCGGCTGAACCCACCATTTGATAGTGAAATCTTGTGTTTTGTGTTTTACTTAGTGTGTGGTTACCGGTCCTTATCGGATCTAAAAAAATCATGTTTTAGTACGTTTTTTTCCAATACTCGTGACACGGTTAGGAACCGATAAGGGAGTCTTGCCTGGCAGTTGCCATAAAAAGGGTAAGTTGGTTAGGTTGGCCATGTCTGAGAAACCCAAGGAAAAAAATGGGCCCACTGGGTTTCAACACTGCAGTAAGTGTGGGGAGGTCTTTGCTAAGGCCGATTCCCACACCACCTGTGTTTATTGTCTGGGGTTTGACCACCTCGATTCAGACTGCCAAACATGTAAAATTTTTCCCCAAATCTACCCTTGAGAAGAGATTAGGTGCACTGAGGGAAAAGGAGGCCGAGAAGTCTCCTGACCCGGATGGCCAGCCCGGTTCGGTTCCGACCGAACCAGAAGGAGTGCCCTCTAACCAGGGCGATACTTCTTTGGGTAAAAGGAGAGCCGATTCCGAGGGATCAGTTCTGACAAAAAGGAAACGCAAAGAAAAATTGTCCAGTTCAGATCCAGAGGTTCATGTTCTGACCGCCGAAGAGATAGCCAGAGCGATTCGGATTGTGGAATCGCTTTGCCCAGTTCTGACCAATCCGGCACCTTCTGGCAGGGGTTCAATTCGGTTGGTTCCCCCGGTTCAAGATTATACCCTTGAAGATTTTTATGAACCGGAGTTTGAAGAGGAAGGGGAATTTGAGGATAATGGTGAAGGTGAGGGTCTGGATGTACCTGTGGAATTGGACATCTCCCCAGACAGACCTTCAGGTGTTTCCCCTCCTAGGCTTTCTGAGTCCCCTTCTCACTTTATGTTCTACAAATGGTGTCTGAAACCCTCCAGCTTCCTATAAAGGAGGCATTAGAGGATCAAGAGGAGCCTGATTATGTAGAAATGATGGACATCCCAGAGTCCAGGAAACTGTCTATTCCCCTCCACAAATCCTTTGGGAAGCAGACACAAAAATTTTTAAAGCCTCCTAACACTATACCTCCTGTGGATAGAAGAATGGACAAGAGGTATACGCTGTCAGGCTCAGACACGGAGTTCTTATACCTGCAATGCAGCCATGTTGGGGTTGTGCAGGCTGCTGCCTGTGACAAGGCAAATATTCCCTTGGCTTCACACCCCCAGACAAGGACTCCAGGAAGATTGATGCCATGGCAAAGAAACAGTACATGGCATCTTCCTTGGGACTCAGGCAGGTGAATTATATGGCCTATACAGCCAGGTACCAGAAGTCCAGGTGGGACACTGTATTGGCACTGGCTAAACAGGCGTTCCCCCAGCTGGCCAAGGAGCTGGAGGAGGTGGCTGCTGATGGGATTGAGGCATCGAAGGTACAATTTCATGCTGCTGTGGACTCCAGTGATGTGTCATCAAGAGTCATGGCTACATCTGTGGCTCTTCGGAGGATGGCTTGGCTCAGATGTACTAGCCTCTCACAGGACACCCAGGCTAAGGCCATGGATTTTCTTGTGGTGGGTAATTCTCTGTTTGGGGAGCAGACAGAGAATTACATGAAGAAAATGGATGAGTACAGGACCACTTATAGGAGTGCTCAGGCCAAGGAGAGGCAAGCAACTCCTCAAAGGCAGCAATCTAGGGGCAGGGGGCAAGCCTTTTCATAAGCCTTTTTACCAAGCACAGGCCTCTTCTCCCATTTCACAGAGGGGGTTCTTCAGAGGGAGAGGCAGAAGGGGGATGAGCAGGGCTGCATCCACTCCTCAGCCTAAGGCCCCTGTCAAGCAGATACCCTGATGGGTCTGCCCGGGTCGACTCTCCTATCCCTGTAGGGAGCAGGCTGGCTTACTATATCCAGGACTGGATGTCTATTACATCAGACAAGTGGGTCCTGGAAGTAGTAAGCCAGGGACTGGTTCTCAGCTTCAAAAAATTTCCAAAGATGAGAACCAGATCTTTTCCACCTGCAGGTCTCTCTGAGACCCTTGCCCTAGAGGCAGAGGTTTCATCTCTTCTGGCTTTAAGAGCCACAGAGAGAGTTCCTACCCTACACTGGGGCAAAGGTCTGTACTCCAGGTACTTCCTTACCCCAAAAAAGACAGGGGAGTGGCGACCCATCCTAGATCTAAGATATCTGAACAAACATCTTTTAAAACCAAAGTTCAAGATGGTTACTCTGGGAATAATTCTTCCCTCTCTAAGGCCAGGGGACTGGCTAGCCTCCCTGGACCTCAAAGATGCCTATTTTCACATTCCCATCAGGTGCTCCCACAGAAAGTACCTCAGGTTCGAGTTGCCCTCAGGCCACTATCAGTTCAAAGCAATGCCCTTTGGCCTAACATCAGCCCCAAGGGTTTTCACAAAGTGCCTGGCAGTAGTGGTTGCTTTCCTAAGAAGAAAAAAGATTTCCATTTTTCCATACCTGGACGACTGGCTCATAGTGGGGCATTCCCCAGACCAAGTCAGGTCAGACCTGCAGGTAACTCAGCAGGTGCTCATGTCTCTAGGATTTCTTCTCAACCATTCCCAAGTCAGTTCTCGAGCCAGTACAGCTTCTCACCTTTATAGGAGCAGAGCTGGATACTGTCAAAGCAAGAGCCTTTCTTCCCCTGGAAAGGGCAAGAGTTCTTACGGAACTGGCTTCTTCCTTCAGCCTTCAGGTATCTCGACCAGCAAGGCATTTTCTCCAACTCTTGGACCACATGGCAGCTTCTACAGCAGTGGTCCAAGAGGTAAGATTCCAGATGAGGGACATTCAGTTCCATCTGAGAACTTTTTGGTCCCAGAGGAAGGATTCCCTCACCAAACTGATTCCAGTGACTCGGACCCTGATCCAAGCCCTTCAATGGTGGCAGGATCAGGACAACTTAAGACAAGGGGTCCCATTCTCCGCTCAGTCTCATTCAGTGGTCCTTACCACGGATGCTTCCCTTCTGGGATGGGGAGCCAATCTGGGGGCCCTCACTGCCCAAGGAGTGTGGTCCCCTCAGGAATCTCTTCTCCATATCAATCTCCTGGAAGTCAGGGCAGTTTTTCTGGCCCTGCAAGCCTTCTTTCAGTCAATACAGAACAAGATGGTTCAAGTCAGAATGGACAACACCACCACCATGTGGTACATCAACAAGCAAGGAGGCACTTGGTCTACGGCCTTGTGCACGGAAGCCATGAAATTGTGGTCCCTGGCTTATTCCCTGCAGACCTCTCTGATAGCAGTCCACCTTCCAGGAAAGGACAATGTGCTGGCAGATGCACTGAGCAGGATCTCCCAGGGCCATCACGAATGGTCCCTGGACCCTCTGGTACTAAAGGTGATTTTTTCAAGGTGGGGCACTCCAGAGATAGATCTTTCTGCAGCCCCAGACAATCATCATCTTGGGCTCAGTCCCTCTGGATGCTCTGGTACTGAACTGGGAAGGGAAATTCCTGTATGTCTCCCCCCTTCCCTCTTCTGTTCAAAGTTTTAGTCAAGATAAAGTCACAAGCTTGCAAAGTCATTCTGATTGCTCCAGATTGGGCCAGACAGCCGTGGTACCCTCTGTTGCTGTCCCTAGCAGTTCACCTCCCCCTGTCTCTTCCCAGGAATTACAACCTGTTAACCTCCTCTCAGGGGAGGATTTGGTACCCCAATCTTCAGTCTCTCAATCTCAAGGCATGGCTCTTGAAGAGCTAGAGTTTGCAGATTTGCAGCTGTCGCAGGGGGTTGTGGATATTATCAAAGCTTCTCGAAAGCCCTCCTCCAGAAAGACTTACAACTCCAAATGGAAGAGGTTCAGCATTTGGTGTTCCAAGAAGCATATTTCTCCTGATACTGCTGAGTTGCCTTCAGTCCTGGATTATATGATCCATCTTAATGGCCTAGGCCTCAGACCAGCTACTCTCAAGGTACACTTGTCAGCTGTTTCAGCTTTTCTATCAGTGGGAAAGCCTTCCTCACTAGCATCTCACCCTGTATTCTGTAACTTTTTTAAGGGATTGCTCCATACCAATCCTCCCTTTAGAGACCCTGCCCCTGCTTGGGATTTGAACGTTTGCATTGCTCAACATATGCAACCTCCCTTTGAACCCATGTCCTCAGCAGAACTTATGTACTTGACTTGGAAAACTGTGTTTTTGGTAGCCATTACCTCTGCAGGCATATCAGTGAGTTGCAAGCCCTGTCAGTGGAACCTGATTTTATCTCCTTTCATAGGGATAAAGTGGTCCTTAGAACCAATAGAAGGTTCCTGCCCAAAGTGGTTTCAGATTTTCACCTGAACCAGTCTATGTCTCTCCCTGTTTTCTTCATTGATCATTCTTCCTCAGGAGAGAGAAGGCAACACAGTTTAGATGTTAAAAGGGCCCTCAGCTACTACATAGAGCGTACCAAGGGTCACAGGGTTGACTCCCTCCAGTTGTTCCTCACTTATGGAGAAGAGGGAAAGGGCAAACCTGCCACTAAGAGAACTATTGCCAGGTGGACTGTATCTTGTATACAATTCTGCTATAAAAACTGGGAAAGATTCCTCCCTCAGACCTGAGGGCTCACTCCTAAGAGGTACAGCTGCTTCCCGGCTGCTGCCAGGATATTCCGCCTAGAAATCTGTCAAGCAGCCACCTGGAAAACAGTCCATACCTTTACCAAGCATTACTCTCTGGATATCCAGGCTAGGAGTGATGCTCGGTTTGGCACTTCAGAGCCTATTCCCAAAGTAGGTTCTGTCCCTCCTCCATGGAGGTACTGCTTGGTAGTCTGCATATGTCAGAATACAGCAAAACTTCATGTTGTTTAAAGAAAAAATTACTCACCTTAGTAACTGTGTTTCTTCTAATGGAGTCTTGCTGTATTCTGACCTCCCTCCCTGCCTCCCCTCTCAGAACCTGTTTTTGGGATGTGGGTGGGCAGATGCAGTGTTGCACCCCAAGGGTGCTCCTTGTTTTCACCCTCCTCCTTTTTTGTTTGGGTGTTGATTTATTATTGTTATTCATATTAGATTGTTTTTTGGGTTTTCTGACTTGAGTCTTCCTTTGGGAATCCAAAACTTTTTTCTGCCATTTGGCTAGTAGGAATTTTACAATTTCCACATAGAATTTTTAGTTAGTTGGGCTCGTAAGAATCTGATGGTTTGAGTTTGAAACACTCCAGACAGAGACTCCAACCAAGCTTGAGCTCAGCATTCTATGCTCTGCATAGAAAGTTAACTCTTTGTTCTCCGGGGCAGTTTAAAGGTTGGGGATCACTGCATATGTCAGAATACAGCAAGACTCCATTAGAAGAAACACAATTACTAAGGTAATTTTTTCTTTCGGGGCAACTTGGGAGCACTGGGTGGTTAAGTGACTTGCTCAGAGTCACACAGTATGGAAGTGGAGGTTGTGAGAATCAAACTCATGTCTGGTCTGCTGGATGTATCAAGCTCTTTCACACCTCGTTCCTCTAACCTCTAGGCTATACTGCCAGCTTGCTAATATCCTCTGCATTTTGCAGGCATTTAAGAACCTTTTGCTTTTGGGTGCAACCAGGAAGGGCCTGGGCCACAGCCTTGCCTTTCTTCCAAAGGGTATTCTGGTACTTAACCATATGAGAAAGGTAGTTTGCAATCCTCAGCCCAACGGTGAAAGGGGTATAAACCCTCTTGCCCCAGAGGTCAATCCTATGGGATTCTCTGTCATGGTGCCAGCCATGCCCTGCAGGGCTGATAAATTATATCATGCCCCTCAGGGTCTCCCACATTATACTGCCCAGCCAGAGACAGATTCTGTGGTCATAAAGGCAGCCCATGATAGGTCCAAGGTACCCAAGCACCTTAGCTCCCTCACCCGGGAGTTAAAAGATATTTAATTCTGTGGCAAACACCCAGACGATGGTTAACCTTATTGTCTGGCCTATATGGGTAGCAAATGTGAGTGAGTGGTCAAGAGACCCTCCCAGGTATTTAAAGGTAAGGACCTGCTCAAGTTTGTTACCGTCAGGGGACATGATGTTGAAGGGGAGGGGGTTGACTGGAAGTGGACCTGGTGAGTCTGTGTTTAGAGCCAAACAGCATGGATTTCATCGCCTTTGCATTTGCTATCAGTCAGCATTGTGTAAACAATTTTTTTAGTAGATTTTTACTATTTTACTCTGTTTTTCTCAGTTCCCAGGATAGAGAAAATTCGCCTCACAGTGTTTTTTTTCGTGGTTCCTGCACTTTATTTCTTAAATGAAAAAGTGCTTTCTGAGGTAATATTTTTGCATTTGCAATATTTTTACTTTAGTGTCTTACTGATTCCCTTGTTTTTAAGGGAATCACATTTAGCACTATTTTATACTTTATTTTTCTTTATTTAGGAACCGATTCTCACGGTTCCATAGCGCTTGGCAGCCAACCACAAAATGTTTTCTTTTTCCCTTTTTGGGAACCATTTTTAAGGTCTTCTGACTAGTATGGCATGTCAGATAGATCCCAAAAAAGAGGACTGGACCCACAGGATTTAAAAATTGTATTAAATGTTTTAAAATAGTGGCCGAGGCAGATGGCCATGACCTCTGTTTTAGGTGTCTGGGGCCAAGTCACAACTGTGAACTGTGCACTAAATTTTGCTCAAAAACAGTAAAGAAAAGAGCCGAAAGGCTAGAAATAATGGCTTCTCAGCCTACCTCCCCCTCTAGTAAACCTTCAGAAGAGGGGGTCCTCTTCTCAACGTAAATCTAGACAGGTCCTCCAAGGACCCCTAGAAAATGTCTGAAAAAAAATGATTCAGACCAAGCCAAACAAAAAAAGACATATAGAGCAGGTTCTTGATTCAGTGCCTGCTAAAAAGAAGCAAAAAGGAAAACATATCACTGCCCCATCTGCTGAAGAGCAAAGGGAGATGCAGTGTCACAGCAAAATATACCCTCTGCTGAGGACATGGCAAAGGCTTGGCAACTATATCAGACCTTTCAAGCTGTGGACAATCTTTCTGGAGCCCCAGCTGGCCCTTCCACACCTGTTCCCTCTAATGATCTTGGACAGGGTCTTATCTTTGAGGGAGGCAATGATGAAGAGGAAGAGGAAGGTGAACCTTAGAGCCTGATGCATCCCCTGACCAGGAATGTGGCTCTCCTTCTCATGGTCAGGAGGATTTTTCTTCTCATTACTCTTTTGTCCAACACATGGTAGATATTCTTGACCTCTCCATTCAAGAGACTACTGAAAGAATGAAGAGGTAAACTTTCTAGATATGATGGGTCTCCCTGCTCCTAGAAAATTACTCCTTCCAGTACACAAGCCCCTTCCCGGGACCACTTTCAAATTACTCCAGAATCCCACCTCCATTCCAGGTGTGGATAAGAAAATAGAGAAGTACCAGCTGGAAAAAACAAACGTTGGGTACCTTTACACCTATCCAGATCATGAAAGAGTGGTGAAAATGGCAGTCTGTGACAGGGCTAAGGTGCCCCTTTCATTCCAGCCTCCAGAAAAAGAGTCTAGAAAACTGGACACTATGGGTAAGATATCCTTTACCACAGCCTCTCTGCTGCTCCGCCTCTATATTTATATGGCATAAACAGCTCAGTATCAAAAGCAGGGTATTAAATAAGTTGAAAATATTGATTAGCAGTTTTACACGTGAAGTTGCTAATCATCTGTCATAATGCATAGTACTTGGTACAGAATGGTTAGCAACATTTTTAAATATTAATTTTGTTTACTGTGCTATACCAGCTATTTAAAATCCTGAAAAGGTACTATGGAACTCTGTCCTGGCTATTAGCCAGAAAATTCCAGACATCATTGCTCAGGACCAGGCAGAAACTGTACAAACTGCCTTGGAAGCCACAAAGTACCAGTTTCATATGGCTATAGATTCTAGTGACAATGCCTCCAGATCTATGGTTCAGGAGATCTGTCTGGTTGAGAACCATCAATCTCTCCCAGGATACCCAGACTAAAGCTATGGATTTCCCCTGCAAAAACAATTCTCTTTTTGAGAACAAAACAGAGGCATACATGAAAAAGGTGAAATAATATAAAACCATCCTACCAGAGTAATGCAGCAAAAGAGAAGGCCTCTACTTCCTACAAGCCCCAGGGAAGAGGGGGCTGAGGAAGAGGTTATTACCCAAGGGCCTTCTATCCTATGCCCATGCTCATGGATTACTCTGCGATGAGAGGATTCTTCAGAGGAAGAGGTAGCAGGGCTCAGAAGTGCACTGGCCCCAACCCCTCACCAAGAACCCAGACCAAACAAACCCCCTGACTGAAAGGCCTAGGTCACCTCCTCTCTGCTGGTACGGGAAAGGCTTACCCATTACATACTATTTGCCAGCAGATTAGGCCTTACGGTCTATCGAGTCTGCTCGAACCTTAGTTGGGTGCCGAGACCCTCCCATCCCTTGTGCTCCAGAAACCCCTGTCATCCATCCCCACCCCCCTGGGACAGGCCATCATCTGATACATCCACTCACCATTACCTCCATCCACCATCCATTACCTCCATCACTGGCAAAGCATCACCACAGACAAGTGGGTACTGGAGGTGGTGGGTCAAGGAATTACTCTACAGTTCAAAACATTCCTACACAGCAGGGCTTTAGGAGTTTCAAACCCCTAACACCCACAGAAAAGATTCTGTTGGAGATAGAGGTAAAGTCTCTCCTATTAGCAAATGCAGTGGAAAGAATGCACTCCCCCAGTGAGGGAAAGGGCCTCTGTTCAACATACTTTCTCACCCAAAAGAAAAACGTGGACTGGCGACCCATTTTAGACCTCTAGTACCTAAACAAGCATGTGGTCAATACCAAATTCAAGATGGCCACTCTGTCAGTGGTCTTTCCCTCTTTGCAACAGGGAGACTGGCTAGCCTCCCTGGATCTCAGAGATACCTTTTTCACACACCAATCAGGCCCTTTCACAGAAAGTATCTCAGGTTCAGACTGCCCTCTGGCCACTACCAGTTTGCAGCACTACCATTCGGCCTTTCCTCAGCCCCCAGAGTTTTCATGAAGTGTCTAGCTGTAGAGGTAGCCAATCTCAGAAGACAGGAGATCTCCGTCTTTCCCTGTCTGGATGACTGGCTGATAGTAGACAAGTCTCCCTGAAAGGTCAGAGACTCTCTCTGCCTCACACAGCTCACTCTGGAGTCTTTGGGCTTCCTGACCAACACAGAAAAGTCTCACTTTGAGCCATTTCATCTCCTGGAGTTAACTGAAGCAGAGTTGGACACCCAGTTAGGGAAAGCCCTGCTCTCACTAGACAGGGTAGAGAACTTACAGATCCTGGCACACTCATTTGTCCTTGGCCAACCAAGGCCAGCCAGGCACTTCCTCAGACTCTTAGGTCACATGGCATCTACCACAGCTGTAGTTCCAGGTGCCAGGTTTCAGATGAGGGATATTCAGTACCACCTGAGGGCTCATTGGTCCCAAAAAAAGGGACTCCCTTTCAAAGCTAGTTCCAGTCACAAGGACTTTGTTGCAAGCTCTGGACTGGTGGAAGGACAGGAGCAACCTTAGGGAGGGGATTCCCTTCCAACAGAGGGAACCCTCCAGAGTGCTCACTACAGATGCCTTCCTCCTAGGGCGGGGAACACACCTGGCAGACTAGTCCGTAGCTGGGGTGTGGTCTCGCAGAGAGTCCAAGTGTCACATAAACCTCCTCGAACTCAGAGCTATGTACCTGGATATCAAAGCCTTCACTCCCCAGCTGAAAAGCCAGTCTGTCCAAATCAGGACAGACAACACCGCTGCAATGTTTTACATCAACAAGCAAGGAGGCACAAGATCCTCAGAGCTCTGCATAGAGGCCATGAAGATCTGGTCACTGATCTACTCCCTGGATATGCAGCTGACTGCCATTCACTTACTAGGAAAGGGCAATGTCTTAGCAGACTTTCTGAGCCACATCAGTCAGGGCCACCATGAGTGGGCCCTAAACAAACAGGTGCTGGCTACAGTCTTCAGGAGGTGGGGCACTTCAGAAATAGACATTGGACTGCTCAATGCGCTGAAGGTGACTGGCCACTCCTTGGCTGAACAAGTAGGTCCCTAGGAAGGGCACATCAGCTAGTTTGTGCTGGATATCCACCGGGAAGGAGGAGAGCCTCAGCCAAGCCCTGCGACAAGAGGCAACTGCAGCAGCCATTGAGCGGGCACAGGAATCCCCAATGTCTAAGGTCGGCAACAGCTTGGCCATGATCCTGGACCTGCTTGACCATGGTCTGCATGTCCACGGGGAGATGTGGGAGGACTTCATCTAGTGACCCCAGAAGGGTGTGAGAGAAGTGTGCCATGATGATGGCTGAACTTGCCCTATGAAGGCCGAAGGAGGAAGCCACATAGACCTTCCTGGCTGAATGGTCCAAGAGTTTGGACTCTCTATCAGGAGGTCGGTCAGTGTCGGCAGAACTGCCAGTACGCCTGAACACAGAGGCAGTCACCAGGCTCTCGGCCAAAGGGTGCTCTGTGAACCCCGCTAGGGACCTCATGGGCACCTCATATTTGTATGCCGTGTGGACAGACAGAGTTGGACAAGAGGCAGAACATTGCCAAAGTTCTAGGGCTGGTCCAACAATGGCCTCAGCCACAGGAAAGGCCTCCGTCGGGGTATCCCCTCTCTTACGGATGTCTGTAAGAAGGTACTCTGCCTTTTTCTGGATTGACTCCAGGAGCATCCCTGTAAACTCAGACATGAGGCAGAGGATCCCTTGAAAAGACGAGGGACCTCCTCTGTCTCTAGGCCAGTGGTCGATTCATCATCCCCTGGATGTGAATGTAAACCGGTGACGTCCGAATCCGAGGAATCCGGGTACAACAGCCTTCCGCCTGAGTCACCTTCGACTCGCCGGGAGCGGTCTGAGGTGACCGTGACCAACAATCGCCAAGGAAGCCCAGTGTCCGGTCTGTCTTCCTTGGAAGGAGCCCCTCCTATAGGCTGTTTTGGCGGTGGTTCCAGCACAATCAGTGGAGAGACCGTTTTGGGCCGAACAGGTGGTCTTACCAGCTCCGCGAGCTGGGGAACCAATTTAGGTGACTCCAAAGGAGCCGGCTTTGGCCTGGGAGGTGAAAGCCAAGTAATGGCCGGGGTGGAAGCCATGGTAGGCTTATGCCCAGACAAAATCAGCTGCTGCCACATGAGGTCCTCGTAGCACTGGAGTTTCCACCGGAGCCCCTCCACATCCGAGGAGGATAAGGATGACTGTTTTTTTGGAGCACTTATGGCTCTTCCTCGGCCTGTCAGTCGAGGGGGGTCCTAGACCTCGATTGAGATCAGGCAGGTTGACTCGATCGGTCGGGGGACACCGGTGGGGGTGGTGACTTCCCAAAAACCGGGACCGGTTCCTCGACTGGGACTCCAGCAGGCTGGGTCTCCTCATCAGGGAAAACAAGGACTGGAGTCCTCCCCAAGGAGTTGGCGACAAAGGGTCAATAGGATCGATGACGATTTCCACGTCGTCAACCAAATCCTCGGTCGGCTGGCTTGGCGGCAAGTCCGAAAAGCCGGCGGCTGAAGAAGTGATCTCGACCGAGGTCGAGACTGCATGTTCCTGGGACCAAGATCTCTCCTGCTCCCAGGACCATCTCCATCGAGATGCAGATGCACTCGGATCCTTCTCACTTACAGGATCGAGAAGAGTGCGAGCCCACAGGTGCCTCTCCCTTGGAAGGGAGAGACTGGCACAACTCCCAGAAGGAACCTGAGAAAGTAGAGCCCAGGTTGAGTGGAACAAAAAAGCTCGAAGCAGACTCCGTGGCCCAAGCCGGCTGCTCCTCGAACGATTGCATACGTTCCAACTGCTCAGCGGATCCTGCCCAACGAGCCTCCTTGGATTTCACCGGAGGGTTCCTCTTCGCTGGCCTCCCCAGTTTTAGGTGTGCAAGACGGTTGGGATGAAAAACCAAACACAGACTGCAAGTCAAGGTGTCATGGCCGACACAGAGGCAGTAGATGCATGTGGTATGGGGATTGGTACGCGACATCTTCTGGCCGTACGGGCACCGACGAAATCCAGGAGAAGATTTTTCTTCCGTGATTGAACAATGCAAAGTTTCAGTAAAACTGAAGGTTTAAAAGCCAGGGCCTACGAAATGCGTGAGCACGAGGGAGGCAACCTGAATCTTCAAGCGGTAAGGAAGATCTGGCGTCATGGGGCGGAGCCGAGGTATATACCACCTGGGTGGCAGGGAGAAGCCAGCTTGAAGACTTCCAGTGGATCTTAAAGTGGAAGGGGTCATGCCAATAAGTGTGGATGAACAACATATCCATGATCCTAGAACTTCTATTTCTTTTTTTTGTTACTGTTGTATAGTATATTGTATCAGACTGAGTCTGCTGACTTCCAAGCAGAAATTTTCTATAGCTACAGATCCCAGAATCCCTTGCAGCTGACATCAGAGCAAGGCTGCAGCAGTGGGCGATTCAATAGCCTGCAGTGCATGTTAGAGTTTTTATAATCTCTGATCTTTTGTTTGCTGGTCCACTGTCCTCCTGCGACTGACAGTGTGGGGCTCATCATGCTGACTGTTCCCCTTTGAATGGGAATGCAAAGGCTGTTTACTTAACCAGGTGGGTCACATTAGTAGGTAAGTAGTCTCATAGACTGTTTTAATCTTACTACAGACAGTCCTTTGTCTTAGGATTCTATTTTTTTATATACTGTATAGACTTCATTTTTATTAATTTCAACTGAACCAGCAGATACAGTGAACAGTCATGGGAGATATCAGAATGATATAGAAACACCTCCATAGAAAAAAGTCACATACAGTAAGCATTCACCCCATGTTCTTTACACCAAGGAAATGGGGTGGGGGAGGATAAGGCATTATAGAAGGAAAAACTGTTTAGATAATGCCAGCCAAAGACAGCAACTGTAGTATTGAAGGTATGGGCTATCAAAGATAGGATTTTACTGCAACCCAGGGTTGCTGTTTAAACCAGTAAATCCACTAGTCTGCAAATCAGAAGCCAGAAAGAGGCTAGATAAACTGTTCAGATTTAACTTTAAATCAGTAGAAGGACTCCCCCCAAAGGAGGTAGCCTCCCAATTACCTAAGACAGGATCTGAACATTTGGCATAGAACTAGAATAAGGCAATAGGAGACAAAGGGGGAATGCAATGAAAACTGGTAGTTAGATGTGGAACAATCCAACGATGCACCCCACTTTCCCAAACTGTCTCCACAAGGTCAAAGCCATCATGTCCCCTTAGAAGCCATATATCCCTTTTTTAAACAGGAGATAAAAAAAAAAAATGAAGGCGAGGGAGAAGACTACAAAACACAACCACAACCCTGCAAGTAAGGACGGCTCGGTGGCATGGAGGGCTAAGGCATCGATGCTTTACCTCCAGCCACGCAGGTGACCCATGTTTGCGGTGTGAGCAGGTTGCTGGGGCTGGCTAGGGAGGGAGGGAGAGGATGGAGTGTCTGGAGGACAACTCTCCTTTCCTGGGGAGAGGTGGTATCGGTGACTGGTGTTTGCCTGCCACCTAGTGGTGGCTGGGTGTTGGCACACTGGTCCCAAACATCGGGGGGGGGAGTGGGCGGAGACAGAGCAGACACCTGTCATGTAGCGTGTGGAAGCATGCACTGCTCAGCCACTGCCGTCATTGCACGCTACCACGGTCATGCTTGAGGGGGACCACAATGGGAAAAAAAAAAACTGCCACCTGCAAAGGAACCCCAGGTGGGGAATCGGATTGGTGGGTATGCCTTCCACGAAGCTTCAGGCAGTGGGGGCACACAAACAAATGCACACACACAAAAAAAAATAGACCTGCGTGTTGACAGGAGCAATTAAGTTTATGCTTCCTCGTTGTCTTCTCCGATGGCAGTAGCGGCAGCAGTACAAGAGGTAAACACAAGAGCCATTTTCTTAGTCCAGTGACTGGAATCTTAGGCACCAGAAAATTGATATTGCTTCTCACCATAGACAACACTTAGTCGTGCAGGAAATAGTAAAGAGTTCACAATCCTGAGTGAATGGAGTTTCACTCGCACTGCATCAAATTGTTTACGTTTGTTCCATGTGGCAGATGAGAAATCTGGGTAAAGTTTAATATCATTACCCTCTATTGTTAATGGATAGGACCTTTGAGCCACCAACAGTATCTGGTCCTTAATGTCGGAATTCACAGTCTCAAGCAGAATAGTCCGTGTAGTATCAGCTGAAGTTGGAACCCTTCTCAGGTTAATTCGATATGATGTCAAAAAGAAGCACTCTGGAAGATCCCCTGCTAAATGTAGTACTGTTTTAAGTCAGTCCCCCACATATCGTAATAGATTCTTTCCTTCTGCTTTCTCCAGAATGCCAACCAATATGATATTTGGGGTCCTGGCTTCATTTTCAAGGGCCTCAGTTCTACTGCATAGCTGGAAGGGCTCCGTTATTAGTTTTGCTACGGTAGCGAAAGTTGAAGTGGAACAGGTGTCCGCAGCCAGTACTGTCGCTAACAGTGCTTTCAGCTGGGCATCTTGTGACTCTAGTCATTGAACATTCAGTTTTTTGGTCCATGGCTTTTACTACCTCCAGCCGCTCCCATAGGGCACACCTTAACAATTTTGGCCTTAAAATGCTCTGCTTTCTACAAGGAAGAGGAATCTACAATGTCTGTGCCAAAATAAAAAGTAGCTGATTAAGTTAATCTGTTGTAATTAGTGTTGATCAGCGAGCGACCATATAAGGCAAGGTGACCAGCAGGGTGCCACAGGGGTCAGTACTGTATTAGGCCTGGTCCTCTTCAATGTCTTTATTAGTGACATCGAAGAAGGGCTGGAAGGAAAGTATGCCTGTTCGCGGATGACACAAAAATGTGCAACACAGTGGACACATGGGGGGGGGGGGAGATGAGGGACAATCAGAAAAAGATGGAAGAATGGTCAAGGGAACAGCAGCTGGGTGTTAGTGCAAAAAAGTAAAAAATCATGCACTTGGGGCACAGAAACTCAGGGGCATCATACCAGTTGAGCGGGAATGTATTAGCAACAACAAAACAGGAAAGGGACCTGGGGGTAATCATTTCTGATGACCTGAAGGTAGTCAAGCAGTGTGATAATCATAAGGCAGTGGGGAAGGCTAGCAGGATTCTCGGTTGCATAGGGAGGGGTATCACCCAGCAGAAAGAGGGAAGTAGTACTACCCCTGTACAGATCACTGGTAAGACCCCACCTCGAGTACTATATCCAGTTCTGGAGGCCCCACCTCCAGAAGGACAAAGACAGGGTGGATGCGGTACAATGGAGGGCTACCAAAATGGTGCAGTGCCTGCATCAAAACCCGATGAGGAAAGACTCAAGGAACTAAATATATACCCTGTAGAGGAAAGGGGGATATGATAGAAACATTCAGAAACCTCACAGGTATGAATAAGGTACAGTAAAGCAGCATTTTCCATAGAAAAAGATGCTCCAGGACAAGGGGTCACACTATGAAGCTGGGGGTGGGGAGGCTCAGAGGAGATACGAGGAAATACTTTTTCATGGAGAGGGTGGTGGAAGCCTGGAACAGCCTCCCAGCAGAGGTGATGGGTGCAAAAACGGTAACAGAATTCAAGCATGCATGGGATAGATACAAGGGAACTTTAGAAGTAGGCCTTTAGAAGGGCTCACCTGGAGTACTGTGTCCAACTCTAGAGGTCACATGACAGGCTGGAGATGGTACAGAGAAAAGCAACAAAGATGGTGCAGGGCTTGCATCAGAAACCGTACGAGGCAAGACTGGATGACCTCAAATTATACTCCCTAGAACAACGCAGGAATCGTGGGGACATGATAGAAACATTCAAATACCTTAAAGGCAACAGGGTGCACGTGCAGAACCTCTTTCAGGTAAAGGACTAGAGGACACAACCTTCGACTTAAGGGAGGAAAGTTCAGAAGCATTATGAGGAAATTGTTCTTCACAGAGCATGTTGTGGAACCATGGAATAGCCTGCCGGAGGGAGTGGTGTGAGCCAAGACAGTGGGGGAATTCAAGCGGGCATGGGACAGACACTGTGGGATACACAAGCAGGCAGCTGAGTAGGAGGGTAGAAAGCCAAGGACAGACTTGATGGACTGTACGGTTCCCATCTGCCGACAACTTCTATGTTTCTGTTTCTAAGTAAGGCAAGGGGGGAAAGACCAGAGATCGAGTAGGGTCTGTGGTGGCACAATAGGTAGGGAATATAGGGCGGACTAGGTGGGCCAAGGGGTCCTTATCTGCCAACAGCTTCTATGTCTCTATGTTTCTAGACACTTCCTGTCTGGTCTCTGGCTCTCTAGTGCCCCCTTAAAAGGATTCTCAGTGCCTCTTACCCTCTTGGTCCTCATTCTTCGTCAGTCTTTGTAAACTGAACCAAGGCCCTCCCAGCATTTCCTCCACGATCCACAAGCCTCTCTTTTATATCTTTCCTTCTCACCCATGTGACCCACTGATAACAGCCATTGCCAGCATTTTTAAAGTGATTTATGCAGCTTTGCCATAACAAATGAGAGTAGTAACCTGTACAAGTTGTGAATCAGTCTCCTACCATTCAAACTGACAAAAAGTGCTGTTTTCCATGAAAAGAATCCTTTTTTTTTTGTGCTTTGCTTCATCTGCATACCCTGCCCCTTTTTGTTCTCAGTGCTGCAACCCTGAACTGGGACATCATGCAAGGGAAACAAAGTTTTTAAAGGGACACTCAGTTTTTAGTTTTAGATCAAATCAGCTAGTTACTGTACCCACAATGCCTCACTATATAAATTAGTATACAGATCATTATATTTCTGTGCTCACTACAGAAATAGGAGACATCACTCAGTAAAGATATCTTGTCAGCTAGATACTGTTTGCACAAAGCCTTGTTTTGAAAATAAACATATGAGAGCTTATATTGTTAAAACCACTACAGAAATATGAGGCTGCACCTCACAGTATTGCGAGCAGGCGCAGGAGGACTTCAGGGAGTTAGGATGGTGCCTTGGGAAGGTAGTGAGCTCCGTGACATTCTCAGAGGTGCTGCCTGTTCACAGCAGGGGAGGCTTGGAATCTCTGCATCAGAAGCTTCAACACTTGGTTGGAGGGCTGGTGCAGGGTAAAGGATTTGGGCTTCACTGGGGACCCACATGGAACGATGTGGGACTGTACAAGGGTAATGGCCTACATCCATCCAGGAAGGGGACGGCGGTGCCCAATGACCAGTTTAAATGCTTTCTTGGCAAGCATTTAAACTAGCCGGGGGGGGAGGGTGCGATGGGAGTAGGGAGTCTTAAGCAGCCCACCCACACAGGTTAGAGCAGTCAGCAAGGAAGATCAGGGAGGTAGGTGGTTGTATGATACACCTGAACCAGTTATTAAGGGTATGGCAGAGGAAGGGAGACAGCAAAAGAAGGAAACCAGAGTTGCAAGGAAGAAACAAGAGGGCAAACGTGGAAATGGAAGGTAGGCAGGCAGTAACATGTGGAAGGCCATGTATACAAATGCCCGCAGCCTGGGAAATAAAATCCCAGACCTGGTGGCCTTGATGGCAGAGACTGACCTGGACATAGTGGCATTAACCGAAATGTGGTACACTGTAAACCACAACTGGGAGGTAAGTGTACCAGGTTATGCTCTATTCAGAAGGGATAGGGAGGGTAAGGGGGTGGCCCTGTTTGTTAATGAAGGTCTAAAAGCAACTGCAGTACAAAGTAGACAGGGGGAGGCCAAGGCACTGTGGGTCACCCTTGAGCTAAGCAATGGCACCGCAATTCACAGAGGGGTGATCTACAGGCTTCTGGCTCAGAGGGAGGAGGTGGATAGAGTACTAGTGGAGCAAAGACATGTGATGGCAAGAAAAGGGGAGGTACTGCTGCTACGTGATTTTAATATGCCAGACGTGGACTGGACCATCCCGGTGGCTGTCTCAGCCAAGAGCTGAGACATCTTGGACTCCCTGTAGGGGCAGGCCTCAGGCAGCTAGTGCAAGAACCCACCAGGGACAGGGTGATTCTGGATCTAGTACTGACCAATGGAGACAGAATCACAGAAGTCCAAGTGGAAGGTCACCTGGGGTCCAGTGAACACCACATAGTGTGGTTTAACATGGGTACAGGGTCGCAGTCAAGCCATACAAAGAGAGGGTCTTGGATTTCAGGAGGGTGGACTTTGCTAGGATGGGGATATGTACCAAAGAAGCCCTTGAGAGGAGGGAGGCAAGAGGGGGAGTTGAGCAGTAGACAAACCAGTGTATTAGGCTGAGAAACAAAGATAAGAGAAGAAAGAAACCACTATGGTTCTCAAAAGATGTTGCAGAGAAAGTAAGGGCAAAAAGGTTGACTTTCCGAAAATATAAGGGGACTCAGAAGGAAGAGGATAGGGTGGTGTACCTAACTTGTCTGAAGGAAGCAGGAAAAGCTGTTAGGAGCGCAAAGACTCAAACAGAGGAAAGATTAGCACAGACAGTGAAGAAAAGAGATAACACATTCTATAGGTACATCAGTGAAAGAAGGAAGTTCGGGGGGTGGAGGATTGTAAGGCTCAATGGGGATAAAGGGTAGTGTGTGGAGGGAGACCTGGAAAAGGCATCAGTACTGAACAATTACTTCTGTTCAGTATTCACTGAAGAAGGGAAAGGACAGGGACCACAGCACATCAGACCCACATCTCAGGGGGAGGGAATGGACAAGGAAATGACAGAAGGCTTCCTTAGAATGGCAGAAAAAGGGGAGATATTGTTGATGGGGGATCTGAATATGCTAGATGTTAACTGGAGCACCTTTGCTGCAGGCACATCCAAGAGCAGGGTCATTCTTGATGCCCTACAGGGGACATGCCTCAGACAGCTAGTATTGGAACCCACTCGGGAGGGAGCAATCTTAGACCTGGTACTCTCAAATGGGGACGGAGAAAGAATCGCAGATTTAGAAGTGGGTAGCCATCTGGGAACAAGCGACCACCAAACAGTGTGGTTCATGATAAACACAGCCATACAATCAAGCCATACAAAAGCAAGAGTACTGGACTTTAGTAGGGCTGACTTTGGGAAAGTGAGAGAGTGCCTCAGAAAAGCACTAGCAAACAGGCAAGAAGGAGGGGTGGAGGAACAATGGGGAGTAATCAAAACAGCCATCACAGAGACAACAAGCCTTGTGTAAAGCAAATCAGCAAAAACACATGAAGGAAGAAACCGCTATGGTTCTCAAAAGAGTGGCAGGGAAGGTTAAGGAGAAAGGATAGCATTCAGGAAATATAAGGAAACACAGAAGGAGCAGGACAGAGAACTTTATCAGTTAAAGCAGAAAGAGGCTGGGAGGCAGTCAGAATAGCAAAGGCCCAAACCGAGGAAAGGATAGCCAACTCTGTTAAGAAGTGGGATAAGACCTTTATACGTACATTAGGGAGCGAAAAAGACCAAAGGAGGGATACTGAGGCTTAATAAAGGGGAGGGAATGTGGGTAGAGGGTGACAGTGAAAAAGCAGGGATACTGAACGAATATTTCTGCTCAATATTCACAAAGGAAGAGGAGGGGGAGGTACCTAAACCAAACAAGAGAAACACTCTGAAGATGGAGGTCGATACCAGTCCATTTACAGAAGAAAGGGTTCTGAAAGAACTAGTAAAATTTAAGGTGGACAAAGCAATGGGGCCTGATGGGATTCACCCAAGAATTCTAAAAGAACTAAGGGTAGAAATAGTGACACCGCTTACTACTCTCTTTAACAAATCATGGGAGGATGGGGTGGTACCTGTGGACTGGATGAGGGCGATTGTGATTCCTCTTCACAAAAGTGGGAGCAGGACAGAGGCAGGAAACTACAGACCAGTTAGTTTGACCTCAGTGGTAGGGAAAATGATGGAATCACTTCTGAAGAAAAGAATTGTTGAGTACCTAGAGGCCAGTGGGGCACAGGACCCAAGGCATTATTACAGAGCGCCGGAGTGGTTGGCGTCCCTGCCCTGAGGGGCTCAGAGTTGGGGCGCTTGCCTGGTGGAGGTCACCGAGGAGCAGTAATATATGTGAGGAGAAGAGGACCACGGTGGGTAGTACAGCAGACCAGCGAGTTGAGGCAGCCTGAGCGAGTTCAGGGATAAGGTGTCAAAAACAGAGTTCGAAAAAAAAAAATACTGCCATGGAGACCATTCTTACAGCTGTAAAAGTGGTCTCTTGTGCATTCTTAGGGTATGAGAACCATGAAGCTAAGGTGAGTGGTTCTGCTATCCCAAGAATGTAAGCTCCATCAATAATATATACTTTTTTTTAAAACTGTCCCGGAACTTTCCCCTTTTTTAAAGGCAGCTTTGTGTGACACACCCTTCACAGAATAAAAGTGTCTCACGCACAGAGGAAAGGAGTGGAGCGCACCGATTGGTCAGGAACGCTCCCTCAACCTATAATAGCTGCAAATAAAGAGAGGGTATAGCTTGTGATACAAGCCTCCATTTGTTGAAGTAAAACATTCTGCAAGCCAAGTCATTATTCCGACCTCACCACAGCTGACTCATGCACACTATATGTAACAATAATTTTTATAATATGCAGAAAAAGAACACAGGACTCCCCGGAGGTGCTGCAGCTCTCAACAGTCCCTAATTTTTCCTCTGTCTGTCTTAAAATTGTTTCCATTGCTAAATAGTACATATTATAAGCACAAAATAATGTCAAACAAAGTTATAGAGTAGTTGTTCTTCAGAATATGCATTACATTAAGCCCCTTATCAGGGTTTTAAATAAGCTGAAAATAGTGATTAGCAGTTTGACGCGTGAAAGTGCTTGCTAATCAGTTTTGATAACGCGTAGCACTTGGCACAGACTGATTAGCAAAAGTTTAAAAAATTATAGTTTTATTAATGCTGTGTACTGTGCCATGGATTTACTCAAAAAAATTTAGCAGTCTACTGCTAAGCATTTCTGAAAATGGTTAGCATTACCCCCTATTTTGCTTAGCATTTTGCTATGCTAGACCAGCTATTTAAAACCCTGCTTATTCTATCAGCTTCAAACAACATGAAGTCTTGCTGTATTCTGACTATATGCAGTTAGCCCCAGCATTTGAACTGCTCCGGAGAGTAAAGGGTTAACTCTATGCCAAGGCATAGAACGTTGATCTTGAGCTTGGTTTTCAAACCTCTGTCCCTGGTACTCCTCAGTGTAACCATCAGATTCTTTACTCCGCCTAACTGTGAAGTTGCTCCGGAGAGTTCTTTGCTTCGGTTCTATAAAAGTTTGAATCGGTCGGTTTATTCAACCGCTTTCTTATTTTATTCGGTATTCTGATCTCTGTCTATGGTACAGTAAGTGTAGCTAGTATGTAGTAGTTATTTAGCAGAAATTGTTTTTTCTTTGGTTCTCTCCCGGTCGGTCCGGTTGGGAACCGAAACAAATCCTTAACTGTTTATTTCTGTGTGTTATTATCGGGGTTTCCGGTACTTATCGGTTCCTAAAAAAATCCGGCATTGTTCTGGGACTTTTTTACCAACCTGTGACATGGTTGGAACTGATAAGTGTGTGTTGCCTGGCTTAAACGCTGTGAAGGGTAACTTCTGTATCCGGCATGTCTGAAAAACCCAAAAAGAAAACTGGTCCCACTGGGTTTCAGCACTATACTGAGTGTGGGGAGGCCTTTGCTAAGGCTGATCCCCACCTCATCAGTGTTTATTGTCTGGGGTCTGACCACCTCAAAGAAGACTGCCAAATTTTTAAAAACTTTCAAGTAGGCTAAGGGAAAGGGAGGCCGAGAAGTCCGCTGACCCGGCTGGCCAGCCGAGTTCGGTTATGACCGAACCTGAGGAGGTGCCCACTGACCTAGGCGATACTTCTTTGGGCAAAAGGACAGCCTGCTCTGTGGAGTCGGTTCCGTCAAAAAGGACGCGCAAGTCAGTCGTTCGGATCCTACTCCCCATGTTCCGACCGCTGAAGAGATTGCAAAAGCGATTACAATAGTCCAGTCGCTTTGTCCAGTTTTGACCGAACCAACATCGGTTCAAAGACGATCGGTTCGGTCAGAAATAGTTGCTTCTGAACTAGATCCTGAAGCATTCTATGAGGGCGATTGGGAGGAGGAAGAAGATTATGATGAAGGTGAGTTTGAAGGCTTAGATGAGCCAGTAGAGCCTGACATCTCCCCAGACAGGCCTTCCAATGTGTCTCCTCCCAGGCTTTCTGAGTCACCCTTCCATTTCTTGTTTTACAAGAAAGTGGCTGAGACTCTTCAGCTTCCAATGGAAGAGGCTGAACAGGATCAAGAGGAGCCTGACTATGTGGAAATGATGGATGTCCCAGAATCAAAGAGAGTGTCTATCCCTTTACATAAATCTCTGGGGAAACAAACACAGAAAATTATGCAGTTTCCCACATCCATTCCTCCTGTGGATAAAAGAATGGACAGGAGGTATGCTTTATCTGGTCCTGGGATGGAATTCCTTACAAATCATTGCAGCCATGTTGGGGTAGTGCAAGCTGCAGCCTGTGACAAGGCTAATATCCCCCTGGCATCTCACCACCCAGATAAGGATTCCAGGAAAGTGGATGCCATTGCAAAAAAATAGTACTTGGCATCCTCCTTGGGACTCAGGCAATTAAATTACATGGCATATACAGCCAGATACCAGAAAATGTTATGTGGGATACAGTTCTGGAGCTGGCTAAGAATGCCCCTCCCCAGCTGGCCAAGGAGCTGGAGCAGGTGGCTGTAGATGGTATTGAGGAATCCAAAGTGCAATTCCATGCTGCTGGTGACTCGAATGATGTACATTCCAGGGTCATGGCTACATCTACCTCCATGCTCGGCTTAGGTGTACCAGTCTGTCACAGGATACCCAGACTAAGGCCATGGATTTTCCTGTAACTGGTAATTCTCTGTTTGGGGAGCAAACAGAGGCTTACATGAAGAAGATGGACTGGAGTACAGGACCACCTACAGGAGTGCTGCAGCCAAAGAAAAGCAGGCCACTCCTCAGAAGCAGCAATTTAGGGCCAGCTGGGGCAGGCCTTTCCACAGGCCTTTTTACTAAGCCCAGGCCCCCCTCTTCTTTCCAGCAGAGAGGGTTCTTTAGGAGAAGAGGCAGACGTGGGATGACCAGGACCCCATCATCCACTCAGTCTAAGCTCCCTGCCAAGCAGACACCCTGAGGTGTCGGTCAGGGTTGCCTCCTCAGTTCCAGTAGGGGGCAGGCTGGCTCACTACTTCCAGGCCTGGAAGTCTATTACCTCAGACAAATGGGTCCTGGAAGTAGTGAGCCAGGGACTTGCTCTGGGTTTCAAAAAGTTCCCAAAAATGAGAGCAAAGTCTTTCAGTCCTCCCTCTCCCTTGGAGACAATGGCCTTAGAGGCAGAAGTCTCCTCTCTACTTCTTCTTCAGGCAGTAGAGAAGGTACCTATTTTTCACAGGGGAAAAGGACTGTATTCCAGATACTTCCTTACCTCAAAAAAGACAGGGGAGTGGCGACCCATCCTAGATCTAAGATACCTGAACAAACATATACTAAAGCCAAAATTCAAGATGGTGACTCTGGGAGTAATTCTTCCCTCTCTGAGACCAGGAGACTGGTTAGCCTCTCTGGATCTCAAGGATACCTACTTCCATATACCTATCAGACATTCCCACAGAAAGTACCTCAGGTTCGAGTTGCCTTCAGGTCATTATCAGTTCAGAGCAATACCTTTCGGTCTAACATCTGTTCCAAGGGTGTTCACCAAGTGTCTAGCAGTAGTGGTGGCATTCCTCAGGAGACAGGGTATCCTTCTGTTCCCATACCTGGACGACTGGCTCATCGTGTGTCAGTCCTCAGACCAAGTCAAGTCAGCTCTAGAGGTCACTCAAAAGCTTCTAGACTCCTTATGATTCATTCTGAACCTAGAAAAGTCTGTTCTGGAGCCAGTCCAGCTTCTCACTTTTATAGGAGTGGAACTAGACACTACTCAGGCAAGGGCATTTCTCCTTCTTTCAAGGGTACAGTCCCTCATCACTCTAGCTTCAACTTTTCGTCCTCTAGTGTCTCGTCCAGCCAGACACTTTCTGCAGTTGCTGGGCCACATGGCAGCCTCCACTGCAGTGGTGCAAGGTGCAAGATTTCAGATGAGAGATATTCAGTTTCATCTCATATCTTACTGGTCTCAGAAAAAAGACCCTCTCTCCAAATTGGTTCCAGTGTCTCAAACTCTGGTTCAGGCTCTCCAGTAGTGGCTGGAGGAGGACAATCTACGACAAGGTGTTCCCTTCCTCAGTCAGGCTCCTTCAGTGATTCTCATCACAGATGCCTCTCTACTGGGATGGGGGACCACCTGGACCAGCTTACTGCTCAGGGAACCTGGTCTCATCAGGAGTCTCTTCTACATATAAACCTTCTTGAACTCAGTGCTGTTTTTCTAGCACTTCAGACATTCTCAACCTCTATTCAAGGGAAAGTGGTGCAGATCAGGACAGACAATATCACAACCATGTGGTACATCAACAAGCAGGGAAGCACTCGGTCCTCGGCCTTGTGCACAGAGGCCATGAAAATATGGTCTCTAGCTTATTCCCTTCAGGCTTCCCTGATAACTGTGCATCTCCCAGGGAAAGACAACATTCTAGCAGATGCTCTCAGCAGGATTTCTCAGGGTCACCATGAATGGACCCTGAATCCCCTAATTCTTCAGGTCATTTTCAAGAGGTGGGGCACTCCAGAAACAGATCTCTTTGCAGCCCCGGACAATCACCAACTTCCTCTGTTTTGCTGCAGACCCCCTCTTCTGGGATCTTAATAGTTTAGGCCTCAGGCCTTCTACTCACGAGGTACATTTGGCAGCTATATCTGCCTTCTTATCTGCTGGGAAGGGCTCTTCCCTAGCATCTCATCCAGTTTTCAATAAATTTTTCAAAGGTCTGGTTCATATTAACCCTCCTTTTCGGGAACCTACTCCTTCTTGGGACCTGAATATTTGTACTGCACAGCTTGTGCAGCCCTCTTTTAAAGGAGAAGACTCCTGTATATGTATGATTTAGAAATATCTGATGTATTTATTATACATTACATCAAGTATTGTACATATGTCAATAAGAGATCAGCCATTTCTTCTGTTGCAACACATATCTAGAGTTTGAGGCTCTGACACAAGATAGTAAAATGTCAAGCAAGCCTCCATTTACATGCAAATGAGTCACTTGTAATACAGCCCCTCCCATTCCTTGATGTCACTGCAGCAACAGTGCAAAACAAAACATAAGGGTATCAATGCTGTCTAGCCTGATTTTAGTTTAAGTTTGCAATGACTTAAGGCAGTTCTTTCATGCAACTCATACAAGGAGTAGTACTTTTAGCCTTAATACTGTATGTGTAGAGCAAATAATACATCTAATAGTATATCCTTCACAGGAAACAAAAGCTGTTTCTCTGCACTGCTCATTTCTCTCTGTGAGACAGTTGTAACATGTTATGGAAAGCAGTAGACTGAATCAGTCAATCAACCAATCAATCAATCAATCGAGCAGTCAGTCAGTCACTCTGTAGTGAACCAGGTGAGCACCCTTAAGAAGATTTGTTACAAGATGAGCCTGGGCAGTTTACCAAAGGATCACACAAGACTGACTTATACACATCCCCTTTCAGCAGCCTGAAAGTGGAGAGCTAGATCATTTACTTTATAAAGTGTATAGTTTTACATTTCAAATGCTCCTTAAATCTGAGTTTCTGAATGGAAATACCAAGACACAGAATGCATATGACATGGAGGAGGAGCTAAGCAAATACAGAGCACTACAAACAGAGACTGATTAGTTTCTTTACCTACAACAGCTGAGGTGTAGCATCTGATTTGTGAGGGACATCCTACTTCAAATGCTGGCATTACAAAGGGGGGGGGGCTGCCACAGCTTATCCTTAGTACCTTGAAAGTGAAGTGCTGTAGCTCTCACATCACTGCCAATGATTTAGAATGGGAATTGGGACACTTAAAATCATGGACCTGTGGGGCCATCACAGTTTCTAAGGAGGTTAGGGGAACTTCTTAAGGGTTAGAGAGTAAGGGACTCTAGTAGGATTTGAACCAGAGTCCCCCAGTGTTTGTGCCTGTGCTTTCCTGGAAACCTGTTCCTTGTCATAGCTGAATTCTTTATTGCCTTACAGCAGCCATCCAATCACTGACTGCCTGGTTACAAAGGGAAAGGGGCCTATTTGCAAGATTGTTTCTCACTGCTGGTGTCAATCAAAACAGAGAATGTTAACACACACACCATAATACAACAGCTGCATAATATCACTTAAAACTCTTGTTGTACCCAGAGTCATTTATTGGGTAAACTGTTTTTGCTAACAGAAACAGTAACACAACACATACAGGCACTTCCTTATATGAATACTATATATACCTCAAATCAGTGCTGCATCGCACTCACATGGTCCTAGTCCCTATTAGACCTGGGCTTGAGGATGTGCACAACACTTAAAGGGTTCCTCCATTACTCAAATGGGGAACCAAACATTGTGGGTTTGGTCTACTGGTAGAACTGCATTTAGTGCAGCACCATTATCTGTTGCTCTGATGACATCATCCTCCAGCAACATTGATGGTAAAATGGAGAACAAACACATTGATAACTTTTGGGGGCTGTATATTTTTATTTATAATCTAGATCTGGACAGCAATAGGACTGCTGGCAACTGGAGGAGGCACACAACAGTTATACATAAGGAGTTGGGAAAATATTGGTGTGGAACTATGGGAGACTTCTCCTTTAAACCTCTATCCTCAGCTGAGCTGAAGTACTTGACTTGCAAAACTGTATTCCTGGTAGCCATTACCTCTGCCAGGAGGATCAGTGAATTACAGGCCTTATCAGTGGAACCTGATTTCATTTCATTTCACAGAGATAAGGTGGTCCTTCGCACCAACAGAAAGTTCCTTCCCAAGGTGGTATCAAGACTTTCACTTGAATTAGTCTATGTCATTGCCTGTATTTTTCACTGACCACTCTTCCTCTGGGGAGAGAAGATTACACAGTCTTGATATAAAAAGGGCCCTTAGTTACTATATAGAACATACTAAGACCCATAGAAATGACTGTTCACAGCTGTTTCTCACTTATGGAGAAGTGAGAAAAAGTAAACCTGCTACCAAGAGAACCATTGCCAGGTGGATTGTTTTCTGTATCTAGTTCTGCTATTCGAAGTGGGGAAAAAGCGTCTCTCAGGCCTGAGGGCTCACTCCACCAGAGGTACAGCTGCTTCTGTTGCAGCAGCTAGTGATATACCCTTAGTGGAAATCTGTAAAGCAGCCACCTGGAAAACTGTTCACACATTTACCAAGCATTACTCGCTTGACATCCAGTCAAGAAGTGATGCTAGGTTTGGCACAGCAGTGCTGCAGAGTCCGTTCCCAAAATAGGTTCTGTAACTCCCTCCTCCAAGGGGGTACTGCTTGATAGTCTGCATATAGTCAGAATACAGCAAGACTTCATGTTGTCTGAAGAACAAATAACTCACCATAGTAATGTTGTTTCTTCTAATGGGGTCTTGCTGTATTCTGACATCCCTCCCTGCCTCCCCTCCTGGAACCTAGTTGTTTTGGGATGTGGTCTGGCAGGCATAGTGCTGCACCCCAGAGGTGTACTTGGCATACCTCATCTTGTCTGAGGTTTTTATTAAGTATATATTTGTTGTTTTCACTACCTACTTGGATTCTTTTTGGGGCTCTCGACTTGAGTCTTTTGACCCTAAAAATGTGTTTATTGCCCACTGGCACAAAATAAAAAAAAATCTATTTCTATATTGTTAGTTAGCATAGTGCTCATAAGAATCTGACGGTTACACTGAGGCATACCAGGGATAGAGGTTTAAAAACTGAGCTTGAGCTCAACGTTCTATGCCTTGGCATAGAGTTAACCCTTTACTCTCTGGAGCAGTTCAAGTGCTGGGGCTATCTGCATATAGTCAGAATACAGCAAGACTCCATTAGAAGAAACAACATTACTATGGTGAGTAATTTTTTATTTCTTGCTGAGTGTATTTCATCAGTTTTTAAGATGTGTTCCAGATTCTGGTCCTTTGCCCAAAACATCGATGATTTTACAGCCTTGTTCCTGACTTGTGAGGTTAAAGGGTGACAGGTATGGCTGCAGGCTCTGCTTGCCACCTAATATGTATTAACAAAATAAAACAAAAAATCAGTGTGTGTGAGAGGCCCTTTTCCTCCTGCCCTATAGGTATCAGCTTTCTCTTTGTCCTGTGTGAGGCCTGCTGATGACATACACAGAATTAGAGCCACTGAACTCAAAAAGAAGACTAGAACGGCAACACCCCTTGATATTGCCTAGAGCGAGTACATTGAGCATGGTGCCATGTTGTGGATGGCAAAACGTGCTGGAAATGCTGTGCTGTTATGCCTATGCATTTCAAGTAGTAAGCAATTACTAAAGCAATCGTTTAATTGCAAAAAAAAAAACGGCTTGCATGTATTTTATGGATTAAGGCTACAAGGGATTGTAACAAACATTACTATGACAAGTTTGCACTTCACTATTAAAGCTTTTTGATTTAATAAAAACTTTATGCTGTGATTGCACTATGTGAACTGGTGCTGGTAAGAGTTATCAGTCTTCAAGGATAGGTGGGATGACATATAATAAATAAATGCTATATTCTATACTAATACATATTTTAATATCCTCCTGTCTGCCTATCTAGCTTGATATATTGTGTCCAATAATGATGGGGTGGGGGCTGTCGGTAAATGAGACCTTTGGTGGTAGTGGTAGTGGTGGTGGTGGGGGGATGCCGTCACTCAGTGTGCCTCCCATTTCTTTGGAGGAGGCATGGTAGCTTACGGCTATAATAGATGGAGGGTGCATCCCCTAAAGCTGGGAAGGGGGCTTGGGATGCCTGAATGCCATGGCTAATGTGGATCAGTATCCTGCTGCAAGTGTTGTGGTGACCGACCAACCTCAAAATTCATGTATGCTAACAACTCACAACCCCATTACCCCCAAACATGCTGTGATACCCAACCCAATACACCATGCACACTGTCACACCTCATTAAACCACATCATCAACCATCCCCATGCTCTTATTCACACCGTTACAACCATCCACCACATACCCACTTACACTCAATCACACCCATCATCTCCATACACTCTGTCACACTCGTTGACCCAATACCATCATGCACACTGTCACATCTCATGACTCCCCAACCCAATACTCCATGTATGCTATCACAAGACACCATGCCGCCATGTATGCTGTCACACCCTGTTACCTACCCCATACTCCATGCATAATGTCACAACTTCACACAAAGTACACATGCACTATCACACCCAACACCATCTGCAATGCGTCCCTCCTCCCCCTACTCTTCACTACTTACTGATAGGGTGGTTTCTAGGAGCTTCAGGGTTTCCTCCATTCCTCCTCTGGAAGTTCCATGCATCTCTTCTGTGATGGGTAGTAGAGCCTTCTCCGTCTCTGCCCCCTCCCTTTGGCATAGATTCCCATCTTCCATCCGCTCATCCCCCTCCCACCTGTTCTTCAAAACAAACCTTAAAGCTTGGCTCCTGACTGAGTCCACTTGTAGCTGCTCCCTAGACAACACTAGGGCCCCTAATCTGCCCATGCTCTAGAATGTACTGCGTGCTGTCTACCCCAACCCTGCACTTACCTCTGATCTTCCTATGTCCTTTACTCCCTAGCATTGTATGCCCTTCTACGCATCCACTCTCCTATCCTGAGTAGTCTATGAAGCTTGTCTGTCAGAAATTGAATTGTTTTTCTATTTTTGTCAGATACCCTATGTTATCTTAAACTACAGCATTCTACAGCATGCAGCCACTGATGCTAGTGTACCAGCACCACCTCCTCTGTATTATATTTTGATTTTTGTATCTATATGTACAAATAGTATTGCTCAGACTGTATTTTGACCTCTTAAATCCTATATCCATGTATTGTATTTTTTATGTATTTACTGATTGAGCTATTCTTACTGTGTCATGATCTCATGTTGAGGTATTTTTTTCATCCTGTATCCCTGTATTGTATTTCTGTTGATGTTTGTTGTCTGTTATTTTGTGGTCCAGGTCACGACTGAAAACGGTCCTTTAGATCAGCTTGCTTACCAAAAAAATAAAATAACTAAATCATATACCCAGTATCCCTATAACCCCAAACATGCTGTCATACCTCATGACCCTGTATGCACATGCACGCTGTTACTTCCAGTTACACAATACCCCATGCTTGCTTTCACATACACAAATGACCACATACTCCATACATGCTGTCATAACCACCAACCAACCCCACAACATAGAAATATAGAAATTGTTGGCAGATAAGGACTGCTAGGCCCATCTAGTCTGCCCGTAGGCCCCTTACTTGATTACAGCTTCTGACCCCCCCTCTACTTTACCTCTATGGTTCCTCTATACCTGTCCCATGCATGTTTAAATCCAACCACAGTGCTTGCTCCCACCACTTCTTGTGGCAGATCATTCCATGCATCCACCACCTTCTCAGTGATGAAAAACTTCCTCACATTCCCTCTTAACCTGCCACCTTCCAATTTCATGTCATGCCCTCTCTTTCTTGTACTTCTCCTGTATTGGAAGATGTCTCCCCCCTGCACCTTGTTTATGCCCTTGAGGTACTTGAATGTTTCTATCATGTCCCCTCTCTTCCCCCTCTCCTCCAGCAAGTACATATTGAGGTACCTTAATCTCTCCTCATAAGTTTTGTGGTGCAAGCCCTGTACCATCTTAGTTGCCCTTCTCTAGACTTTCTCCAGCCTGTTAATGTCCTTTTGAAGGTGCGGCCTCCAGAACTGCACACAGTACTCCATGTGAGGCCTAACCAGGGTTTGATATAACGGCATCACTACCTCCCATCTTCAGCTAGTGATACCACTGCCTATGCACCCCAGCATGCCACTGGCCTTCCCTGCTGCCCTTGTATTCTGCTTTGACATTTTCTGGTAATCTGAAATAATAACCCCCAGATCCCTTTCTTCCTTGGTGACTGTCAGCAACCCCCTCCCCAACCATCCTGTGGCTCTCTCCAGGGTTTCTATGCCCCAGGTGCATAATTTTGCACTTCTTTGAATTAAACCTCAGTTGCCACTCCTCAGACCCCCATGCACGCTGTTACACCCACCTACAAGATGCACTCTATCACACCCACCAACCATATAACCCCTTGCACTCTATCACACCCAACACCATACCCCGTCACACCAATCAACCTCATACCCCATGCATGCTATTACAACCATCAACCGACCCCATGAACACTGTAGCACCCATCAACCACATACACATATGCACTCTTTCACACTCCCGACACCACAGCCCATGCACGCTGTAACATCTCATGACCTCATACCACAAAGAGAACCAAGAAGTGCAGCACTCAACCAGCGCAGGGCAGGGTGCAGGTTTGGGGTGGCTAACCCCTATTGTAAACTCCACAAACTCCCACAAAAAAAAACACACTCCAGGAAACTAGAAATGGTACTTTAGATGCTAAATCAAGCCAGTCAGAGTCCAAATGTTCAGTTCATCTAAATTTATTAAGTGACAAAATCACCATGTGCAAAATTAAACAGCCACTGACTGCAACACCAGATACGCCTGGTGCTTCACTTCATTTGAGCTTCATCAAGCGGGTGAGTATCTGGATAACATGACTTCATTTTATACCCATAAAGTAGTGACATCATAAACATGTGGCATCATAACCTCGTGATCCATAACAAAATACACATTTTTTTGGAAATACAAAAATGCTTTTCATACAGTATCAAAGTACAGTATGCAATAATCACATAGCTTAAACACTTATAACTGCTTTACACTAGGGAAGGGGAAGTCGGAAAATAAAAATACACTTAGCACTTCAAGTTCTATGAATAACTACTTTGTTTGCATCATCAGTTTAAAAAGAAGAAAAAATCTAAATATAGGGAAGAAGAGAAATGGAATCTGTATCAGTCTATGGTTAGAAGCATTCCACAGAAGTCCCCTCATAGCTACAACTTCAAATCACTGTGGTTTGTTAGCAGGATTTGCCTGCGTGCCCCTGGAAACTCTGGATGAAAGGTAGAAAAAATGAAGACACTGTTTCAGAACTTTAATTGTAACCCAGTATCCAAGCAGTTTTTTTGATTGCGTAAATCTCAGTTTTTTATTATTACCACCCATAACATTGGAGGACTACATTTCAAAATAGGGAGTACAAGTGAGGGTGGGAGAGGGGTGGGGGTGATGGGGCTGGTGGAGTTTTTTGAGGGTGGGTTAAAAAATGTTCTGTTTCAAATAAATTAATCAATACACAGTTTCCGATCCAAATAAAAATAAGATTTTAAGTCCCAGCTTGAATTCAGACCCTCAGGCTGTAAAGTTTGTAATGTGAAAATTCAATAACTTTCCCTTTGCAGTTTTCTCAAACGTTCTCCTCCCTCCTACCCACCCTTACTTGCTCCAAACCCATACATTTCAGGCTGTTTGGATCACTGTCATGGCACAGCAGAAACTGTTCTGCAACTGGGCTCTCCAGATTGACATTTCTGATGTCTCTTATGTGCTCCTGGATCTGCGTTTTCATTTGTCTGGCAGTTCTGCCCACGTATACCTTGTCACAGTCACACCAAATAGCATACACAATAAATGTTGTAACTCATGAAATTAATTGATGAATTTCTACCCTTCTTTGACTGATAGGGGTTTGAAAGGTTGTGCCCTGCTGACATGAGTTACAAACACTGCAGTTACCGCATCTATACATTCCTGGTGGTCTGATTGGTAGCCAGGGGCCTGATGTTGAAAAGATTGCCCGAGCACAAATCCGAGTTTGCCTGTGCAGACCAGGTTTTGTGCAGATGTGCAATATTGAAAAGCCTGGTTACTGCAGGCAAACAGGGTGTGCGCCCGGGCAAGATTCAGAGTGGGGTGCAATGACCTGAATATTGGCACAGTCCAATATTCAGAGTATGTGTGATGCGCAAGACTGTTTTGCTCTTGTCCCTGTGTATGCATATACTGCCGATCGAAACCCGACTTACTCCTGCACAACCTCTAGCGGAGAGGGGAAGTATGGCACTCCCAACCCTCAACACAGCAGTTCCTGGTGTCAAGTGGATCCCCCGCTGATCGCCAGACTGATGTAAACAAGAAAGTTTCCTGGTGTCTAGTGGTCCCCCCCCTCAGTGATCGCTGGCCTGATGTAAAAGAGAAATCTCCCTGGTGTGTAGTGGTCCCCGCCTTACGAATCGCCAGTCCAATGAAAAAGAGACCGTTTTCCTGGTGTCTAATGTGCCCCCCCCCACGACTGCCAGTCCAATGTCACAATAAATTGTATCCTGGTTTCCAGTAGTCCCTCCACCCACACCCATGCGCGATGTGGTATTATGTATACCCTGGTGGCTAGTGGTCCCTCCCCTCACCCGTGCCTGGTGTGTTACTGTGTATACCTTGGTGGCTAGCAGTCTCTTCCCCCCTCTCGTACCAATGCTTGATGTGTTATTATGTATACTCTGGTGGCAAGCAGTCCCATGCCCCACATGCCCAATGTGATATTATATATAACCTGGTGGCTAGCGGTCCCTCCCCCCACCTGATCACCTGCCTGACACAAAGACATTGTTTCCCCTGGTGTCCAGAGTATCCCCACCCCATCCCGATCGTCTATATATTACCAAAAAAAGATACACCATTCCCTGTTGTCTAATGGACCCCCTACCCTGGCAGGTTCTGCCCCATCACCCCGCTCCCCCCCAACCTGACCCAGAGCCAGTGACTGGCACAGGCCTCTGCTCTCCACCATAGCCGGCCGCCAAATGAGCTGTCACTGAGCGCATACATTACATGCTCACTGACAGCAGTCGGCGGCTGGTTGTGGTGGACAGCGGAGGGCTGTGCTAGTCGCCAGCATGGGGGTGGGGTGGTGGGGGCACTACCTGCCAGGGTGGGGGCTGCTAGACACCAGGGAATGGTGTATCTTTTTTATGTAATATATAGGGGATTGGGATGGGGCAGGGATACTCTGGACACCAGGGAAACGGTGTCTTTGTGTTGGGTGGGTGATGGGGTTGGGGGAGGGACCGCTAGCCTCCAGGGTATACATAATACCACATCAGGCATGGGTGCAGGTGGGGGGAGGGACCATTATTTATTTATTATACATATCGGAATTACAATCCTTTGAGTCAAAGACTCGTTTCCAAAGGCTCCACGTCAATTCCAGTGGATTCAACACATAGACAGCAACGCAAATGCAATATGATAGACAGGAGGTTACAGAAGTTTTTTGTTACATATCAAACAGTGAATAGCAAACAGTATTCATATATTTGCAGGTGTCAGAACAAACAACATAGAATCCCCAGCCATCCAGTGACCAGATAAGAGTTACAGTTTACAATAGCAGTACAGAGGTCTATACGGTGCGAAAGCTAGGCTCCAAGGACAAATACAGTAAATTCAGAATTGCAGCCTGAGATAAAGTGATTGTCCACCACTAGCCACCAGGGTATACATAATACCACATCAGGCATGGATATGGGTAGGGACCATTGGACACTGGGATATGATTTATTGTAACATCAGGCCAGTGATCGGCAAGGGAGGGCCACTAGACGTCAAGGAAATTTTCTATTTTACACTGGGCTGGCGATCGGCAAGAGGCTCTAGAAACCAGAGTATTCTCTTTCACATCAGGCGCGATGGCGGGGCAAACCATTAGCATCAGGATAGCTCTCTGGGACTGGGCAAGTGGGGGGTGGGCGATGCTAAATCGCCGGGCTACCCATGCAAATAAGCCCATAATGGCCATGCAAATGGCCCCTTAGTGCCTTGCATGCCCAGCAGCCTCATTTGCATGGGTCCATTTAAATATCAGAAATTCAGCACGGGAGCAAGCCATTACGACGCCCTATTTTGGAAGCTGTGTCTGCCCAGCGCTAAGAGGCTTAGCACTGGGCTGCAATAGCCCTATATGCAGTCAAGTAGTGCTGGTGTGCTATTAGAGCACCCAGGCAAGGTGCAGCGCAAATATTTGCACTCTGCTTTGCCTATTTTTCAATACTGGGCCCCAGGTGTTTGGTTGTGACTTGTTTTTAAAGAACTGACTGGAGACTAATTTGTCATTTAAAGTATAACTCCAACTAAACAGGACCCTTGGTTTTACTCTGGTGTAAGGTGCTAAAGTGGGGTCACTCGCGAGGATGGGCCAGTATCTGATTTTCACATTACCTATCTTGCCTGCTAAGTGACTGAATTCCATAATAAAGCTAACCACATTCTATTCTGAAGCATTTCTTATTTTTGGTCTCAGTAGATCCTTACATTCTAACCCTTCTGCTTATTTTAAAGCTTCATCAAGAATTTTTGAGCTATACCCCCTTTCTAAAAATCTGGCTCTGAAGTCTTCTGCTAGTTTCATGAAAGTATCATGTTCAGAGCAGTTTCTTCTCAGCTGTAAAAACTGACTGTAAGGGCTCGATATTTTCTAAGATCTAGGTTGAGATCTTGTTGCCAACAGCAAGCTGTTGGTTTCCTGAATTCCTTTGACACCACTATATTATTACCGTCATGCATTAACATGATGTTGAAGAAATCAATCTGGTCTGGCTCTAATTTATGAGTGAACCTGAGGTTAATTTTATTTATTTCGCTTTTGTTTACCGGGTAAGTGCACTAGGCAAAAACCTGCCTATTTTCAGGCACGACAAAGGAGAGTACATTACAGGTAACAATACCGAAGCACAAAGAACTGGATACAGATATTTAGAGAAACAGTATTACAAAGGCCCTGAAGAGAAATACAAACTTCATACTAAAGTCTCATGCATGTACAATGATGAGGATTTGAGCAGGCGGTAATTGCCTAGGATGGCATAACAACAATGTTGGACAAAGAGAAGAAGTGCACAGACTACAGCCTAAAAAAAGGTATGTACAATATCTAGTTTGTATAGAGAATCATGGTGTTAATAATGGTGTTAGTATTAAGCCAGTTCATAAAGTTATCCACTTCCTGGTCCGTGCCCGACCAGACACAGATTACGTGATTGATAAAACAATCCCATTTTATTATCTTGTTATGAAAAGGGTTGGCATTCAAACTGAAGATATATTTTTCCTCTCATAGCCCCCAAAACAGGTTCACATATGAAGGGGTCATGGCAGCATCCATCACTGTATCACATCTCTGTTGGTAAAACTCTGAGTCGAATTTGAAGTAGTTATGAGTTAATACAAACTCCAATCTCCATAAAAAGGTGCGTGGGCATAATGTCTTTAGTGGATCCTGGAAAATAAAATGTTCACAGGCTGTCAAACCACCTGGGTGCCTAATGGAAGTATACAAAGACTCAACATCTATCACAAGCCATTTGCATTCCTTAGATCATTCAAAATCATTAAATTGCTCCTGTACATGCATAGTATCATGTATATACGACCCCAGACAGCTTACGCTCCTTTTAAAGAAGTCAGTAAAGATACACAGATTGCTGGTCAAAGAGCCAACCTCTGATACAATCGGTCTAGCCGGGGGCTAAGTGGGTCTTTGTGTGACCTTGGGAGTGTATGTGTTATATATATATATATATATATATATGTATATATGTATATATAGCTATAGATATAGATATATATAGTAGGGGTGACCAGTAACTGTGGTACCTGTAGTAGGTACTCAAATTCATTATCTGTAATTTTCCCTCTTAATTTTACCCTCTCCAAAATCAAAATCAATTCCAATTTAAAATTGGGGTGAGGGTTAGATTTCAATTTCAAATATTTCTCATTATCAGATAATAAATCCAGTACCTCTTGCCTATAAAACTCCCTATCCATGAGAATCAAATCCCCCCCTTTATCTGCTGGTTTGAATATCACCTCAGTTAATGCCTGTACCTCTTTTAGTGCTTTGTTTTCAGCAGGGGACCTATTATACTGCACCTTTCGATTGCCTGCTACAAATTTCTTAATCTCTTTAATTACCGTTTTTTTATAGAAATTGATGGCTAGGTTAGTACTAGTTGGACAAAAGTTAGATTGCGGGGGAAAAAAATGATCATAGAATCATAGAAATCTGGCGGCAGAAAAGGACCCTCTAGCCCATTGAGTCTGCCCCTTCCCCATTTTCTCATTAAACTCGTATCTGTTCTATTTAAGTTATAAAGATTAACATTTAGGTTACCACCAGTCTCTGGTTGTTCCCATTCACAGTACAGGGACTCAAGTAAGAATAAATTCAGTCAGTCCCTTGAATCCCAACTCTCACCAAAATTTTTTCAGTGTCTGAGAAGTCCAGCAAGGATGCACAACTGTCCCACACTGGGCTAGTCGAAATTACAGCTAGTTCGCTTGGTAGGAAATCCATAGTTCCTTGGTGAGAGGGGTTCCTTGAAAAATATTCTTTTAGTTGTATCTTATGAAAAACTTTTCAAAATCCATAAAAATCCTGAATTCATTTGGTTTGGTGCTTGGCACAGATGACAAGCTTTTAGACAGAACTGCTGACTGTGGTTCAGTTAAAATGTGTTGTGATAGATTTATTTGGTCATCCTTGTCTTTGGCCTTGTTGAGTTTCCTGCCCCACTTTTGCCCCTCCAGGCCCTTTTTTTCTGTTTTTCGAAGGTTGAATGCCAGTACCTTGATCACTTGGTGCTCGCTGATTGGTCTCGTGAAAATGAAACACCCCTGGTGGCATCGGGCAGTTGACATGGTGCCTTCAGAAGTCTCTGTATTATTGAAGTTTTTATTTTTATTCTCCTTTGCCTTGGATTGATGTCTAGACCATGATCTTGATCTGCCCCAAGATAATGACCTATTACCTCAGAATCATGACCAATTAAAGAGTCTCCCTTCTTGGTAATCTGTACTGTCTTGCTCCAATTTACCTTGTTTGCACTTTACCAAATCTGCTTCATGTTATTTTTTAGTTTTAATTGGAGTTCTTTATCAAGTTTTGCAAATTCAGAGTGATTCATAAATGTTTTCAAAGTTTTCTTACTCTCTGAAATCTCCTTTATAATCCTTTGATGTTTAATGTATCATTCTTGATTATCACTTGAGTAAATTTCTAGGAATATTCCGCCGCAGCTTCCTCCTATTCAGTTTTTAGTTAAAATCCATCAAGAACACCTGATGAGGCGACTGTTACCCTTAAACCCCTTGGTGCAACTGCAAGCTTTAAATATTGTTCAAGACTACTGATATTGTACATCATGTTGAGCTCAATGAATAGCTGCCACTCTAATGCTGTAAAAATCGTTTTCAACTCACCATCCTCAATGTTTGGGTCTGTGATCACCAAGTGTTGTTTGGACAACTCTTTCTTTTCTAGTAAGTCATCTGTCACAGTCATGCACACCAACAGAAATTTCACAGCATCACTTCTGTCAGATTCATGTGCATTCATTGCTTAGTACTGCTCCAGGGAATCCTAAAGTTGTTGATCGTTTCATATTGCCTCAGGAGTAGCTGGCTGGAAGACTCCACTCACCCAGAAAATGCTAGCAGAATCACTGGTGTCTAGGTCACTCCACCACGAAGAGAACCAAGAAGTAAAGTGCTCAACCGGTGCATAGCAGCAGGTTTGGGGTGGCTAACCCCTATTGTAAACTCCTTAAACAAACTCACACTCCAACCCTCTCCCCACCCTCACTTGTACTCTGCATTTTGAACTGTTTTTTTGATAGCTAACCACTTCCCAGCCACTGTACTTGATCCTCCACTAGCCACCCCTACCCTCAACTCCCTTTCAATTAATCTCATTTTAGGGAACAACAATGGAGACAGGCAATAGCACCACAATCCACACGGGGGTTGTATACAGACCCCTGTCTCAGTGGGAGGAAATGGACAAGGAAATGATAAAAGGCATCATTAGAATGGCAGAAAAAGTGGAGATATTGTTGATGGGGGACCTGAATATGCCAGATGTTAACTGGAACACATTTGCTGCAACCACATCCAAGAGCGGAGTCATTCTTGGTGCCCTGCAGGGGGCACGCCTCAGACAGCTAGTGTTGGAATCCACTCGGGAGGGAGTAATCTTAGACCTGGTACTCTCAAACGAGGATGGAGAGAGGATCACAGATTTAGAAGTGGGTAGCCATCTGGGAACAAGTTACCATTGAATAGTGTGGTTCACGATAAACGCAGCTGTAGAGTCAAGCCATACAAAAGCAAAGGTACTGGACTTTGGAAGGACTGACTTTGGCAAAATGGATGAGTGCTTAAGGCATGCACTAGCAAATGGGCAGGAAGGAGTGGTGGAAGAATAATGGGGAAAAATCAAAACTGCCATCATAGAGGCAACAAGCCTTTATGTGAAGCAAATAAAACAAAGTAAAAAACCACTATGGTTCTCAAAAGAGGTGGCAAGGAAGGTTAGGGAGTAAAAGACAGGATTTAAGAAGTATAAGGAATCACAGAAGGAGCAGGACAGAGAACAGTATCAGTTAAAGCAGAAGAAAGTGGGCAAGGCAGTCAGAATAGCGTAGGCCCAAACCGAGGAAAAGATGGCCAACTCGGTTAAGAAAGGGAATAAAACCTAGCTACATCAGGGATTGAAGGAAGATCAAGGGAAGGATAGTGAGGCTTAATAAAGGGGTGGGGAGGTGGGCAGAGGGTGACAGTGAAAAGGCAGAGATACTGAACTAATACATTTGCTCAGTATTCACAAAAGAAGAAGAGGGGGAAGTACCTAAACCAAACAATAGAAGCACTCTGGACAGGGGGTCGATACCAGTCCATTCACAGAAGAAAGGCTCCTGAAAGAACTCCTAAAACTCAAGGTGGACAAAGCAATGGGGCCTGATGGGATTCACCCCAGAATTCTAAAAGACCTAATGGAGAAACCTAGTGACACCACTGACTACCCTTTTTAACAAATCATGGGAGGATGGTGTGGTACCTGAGGACTGGAGGAGGATGGATGTGATTCCCCTTCACAAAAGTGGCAGCAAGACAGAGGCAGGAAACTACAGACCTGTTAGTTTGACCTCAGTGGTAGGGAAAATGATGGAAACTTCTGAAAGAAAGAATTGTTGAGTACCTAGAGGCCAGTGGGGCACAGGACCCAAGGCAGCATGGATTCACAGCGGGAAGGTCATGTCAGATGAATATAATAGATTTCTGTGACTGGATGACCAAAGTAGTAGACCAGGAAAGGGGCTGTGGATATGGCCTACCTAGACTTTAGCAAGGCATTTGACGCAGTCCCACACAAAAGATTAATAAACAAGTTAGCCAGCCTGGGAGTGGGTCCCAGGGTGGTAGCCTGGGTAACAAACTGGATGGACAACAGGATGCAGAGGGTAATAGTAAACAGAGTACACTCTGAAGAAAGGGGGGTTACTAGTGGGGTACCGCAGGGTTCAGTACTGAGACCAGTCCTCTTTAATGTCTTTATAGGAAACATTGTGGAGGGGCCGGAAGGAAAAATATGCCTCTTTGCAGACGACACAAAGATCTGCAGCAAGGTTGATATACAAGGAAGGGTGGAAATGATTAGAAGGGACTTGGCAAGGTTGGAGGAATGGTCAAAAGTATGACAGCTTAGATTCAGTGCAAAGTAATGCACCTGGGAAACAAAAACCCAGGGGAAGAGTACACAGTGGTTGGGGGAGGTACTAACAACAACAAAAATGGAAAGGGACCTGGGGGTGGTCATATCAGATGACCTTAAGGTAGGCAAGCAATGAGAGAAGGCAGTAAGGAGGGCTGGTGGGATACTGAGATGCATAGGGAGAGGCATCAACAGTAGAAAACAGGAAGTTGTTATCCCTCTGTACAGACAGTTGGTGAGACCCCATCTGGAGTACTGTGTGCAGTTCTGGAGACCCCATCTCCACAAGGACATAGGCAGGATGGAGGCAGTCCAGAGGAGGGCAACTAAAATGGTGCAGGGTCTGCAACAGAAGCCATATGAAGAGAGACTAAAAGAGTTTAATATGTATACCCTTGAGGAAAGGAGGGAGAGGGGGGACATGATAGAAACTTTCAAGCACCTCAAGGGAATAGACAAAGTCCAAGAGGGGAGCATCTTTTCAAAAAAGAGATGTGCAAGAACAAGGGGGCACAATTTTGAAGACAGAGGGTGGACAGCTCAGGGGCAACGTGAGGAAGTATTTTTTCATGGAGAGGGTGGAGGATGCATGGAACTGCCTTCCTGAGGAGGTCATGGAGTCAAAAACAGTGGGGAAATTCAAGAATGCATGGGACAAGCATAAGGCAATTATAGCAGGGGTAGGAGGAAATAGGCTGTTGGTTAACTAGAATCTGCAGCTTATCCAGTAGGTAGGGAAATGGGCAGACTAGGTGGGCCAAGGGGTCCTTATCTACTGCCAAAGTCTATGTTTCTATGTTATAATTATCTGCGTCGCCTAACTCCCTCCTAGCACTTCTGCCCATGAACTGGATGATTTTCTTTCACTCTAGGACTCCCTCCCCCTGTGGAGGGAATGGATAATCCTTGGAGACTTCAACATTAATTGGCTTTCACCACACACTACCTCGGCCAAGGATTCTGTCATCAGTCATGGCCTGCACCAGCTCATCTCCATCCCCACTAGGACCAACTACAGAATTGGATATGAATCCCTAGTAGACTGGATACTTGTCACCAACCCCGCACACATCACCTCCTCAGGGATACTTCCTGACATAATTAGTGACCATTGCGCAGTCCACTGTTACTGGTCTTCCAAAACACTTTGCCAAGCACACAAAATCATCCAAACTAGATGATTAAAAAGTCTAAACCTAGCTGAGTTTTCTAAGTTGGCTCTCGCCATTGACTGTCCTTCACAGAAGTCATCAGCGAAAATGACCTCACCCTTGATTTGTTCTGCAAAAAATTCTGTTCTCTTTGAGACTCACTCAACCTCATAAAAAAAAAAAACAGTAAAGGGAAACAGCCATGAATGTGTTTCCCCTGACCTCCTTAAGTTAATGAGACAGAGCATGGTCAAAATATAGAAAACATAAACACCCTCAACTTCTGCAACAGTACAATACCCTCAGAAACAAGTGCAAGGCTGTGGACCGGTCGGTCAAAGCCTCCTTTCTCTTGGAAAAACAGCGCAAGGCTGCTGGAAATCCCCAGACATACTTGGAGTGTCCTCAATAACCTGACTGGAACAGGCCAATACAATGTCCCAATCTGCCTGTCCTCTGATGGAGTAGCTGTCACCAATCCACTCAAAGTAGCTTTTGCTCTTCAATCGCCATTTTGCTGATCTTGACAAACATAAGCCAAACTCCCCCCCTGCCCCGGGTCCTCCCTCCCCTTCCCTCCTCCTACCCTCACCCTACTTTCTTTTTTTGGTATCTCTCCCCTGCTGAAGCGGTAAAACTAATAAAAACAAATGACTCCAGGCCCAATGACATTGACTACAGGGTGCTTAAGCTAGTTTGTGAATCCCTGGCCACCCCCCTTACCAATATTTTTAACTACTCACTTTGCACCAGCTCCATCCCCATTAAATGGAAAATCAAGATCATCAAACCTCTGCACAAATCTGGCCCTAAAGATGAAATTTCAAATTTCAGACCCATCTCCCTTCTTGCTCCTCTCTCCAAAATGCTAGAAAAAATTGTACTCAAACAAGCTATTGACTATTCTTAAAATATAACCTTCTGACTGATGCCCAGCACAGTTTTAGAGCTCACCATAACACTGAGACCACCCTCATAAAATTCATTAATTTCATAGATAGAGCCATTGAGGAAGGACTATACACCGGCTCAGTTTTTGTTGATCTAACAAAAGCTTTCGACCTCACTGACCATGACGTACTTCTCCTCATCATGACCCATCTTCACTTCTCTCCTGATGTTGTCAACTGGTTTCGGAACTACCTCTCTGCCAGGTCACATCAAACTATTATAAATGGCATTCTCTCCAATCCCTGCCCCATCAAATATGGCATACCTCATGGGTCCATCCTCGGTCCCCTTCTCTTCTCCCTTGTGATTAACTCCCTTCCTGAAATCTGCACTAATACAGAGATTACTCTCTACTTGGATGATGCCGCTCTCTTTTACAAAGATAAAGACCCTGCCTTTCTCATTAATAACCTCCAGCATGACTTTAAGAAAAGTACAGTTACATAAGAACTTACCGTAACAGTAGATCTTCGAGAACAGCTCTTGCAGCAGGTTACACCATTAGGACTGAAGCTGGCAGGCGCCAGGACCCCACGGAAATTTTCTAGCTAGCATTATTCAGCGGGGACCACCTCTGACATCAGTCCCACCCCCGATGTCAGGCATAGTACATATGGAGGCGGTCCCCCAGAATCCCCAGTTCCCCCGCTGGAGACTCCCGGCTGCTGGATGACATCAGAAGAGAAGACTGAGGATCCGCCATCAAATGGCAATCAGAGAGATGTTGAGAACAGCTGATCCTAGAAGAAGCAAGTTGGAACTAGAATGTACCTCCATCGGGGATGGTGGGAGGGAAAGTACCTGCTGCAAGAGCTGTTCTCGAAGATCTACTGTTACATTAAGTTTTTACGTAACTGTACTATCTTACTTTGAGAAACAGCTCTTGCAGCAGGTTACACCATTAGGACTGATTCCCAAGCAATAATGGAAATCCCACACCATTGGGAGGAGGGAAGGTAGAAATCCTTAAAAGAACCTAAGCCTAGGACAGAAGTCCTTGAAGGACTGCTAGACCAAAACCTGCTCTTCGCCTCAATGCAATATCCAGGCTATAATGCCTGATGAAAGTGTGCTCGGAGCTCCAAGTAGCTGCAGCACAGATGGCTGAGGTGGACACATTCTTTAGGGCCGCAAAGGAGGTAGCCGCCCCCCTTGTGGAATGACCCTTAACTGCACCTGGTAAGGCTTTGTTGCGCTTCTGGTAACAGAACGTGATACACTGAATGAGCCACCTGTACAGCGACTGTTTGGAAACAGGAGCTCCCATCGTCCTGTGGGCAAAGGAGACAAAAAGCTGTCCCGATTTTCGGTGGTGTTTGGTTCTGGTCGGGTAGTATCGGAGACACCTATGCACGTCTAAAGTGTGCAACAGGGCCTCTCCTCGATTAGAATACTTGGGGAAATACACTGGTAGATCGATGTCCTGATTAAGGGTGAAAGCTGAGACCATCTTAGGCAGAAACTTAGGATTAGTCCGTAGGGATACCCTGTCCTGGTGAAAAACCAAATAAGGTTCTTTGCACATGAGTGCATGAAGTTTAGAAATTCTTCTGGCCGAGGTAACGGCAACTAAAAACAACGTCTTCCAAGTAAGAAGACATAGCTCGCAATCCGCGGCTGGTTCAAAGGGTGGCAGCATAAGCTGCTCCAGGACAAAGGGTAGATCCCATGGCGGAACCGGATCCTTGATTGGAGGTATAAGGTGGAGAACACCTCTCAGGAAGGCTTGCGCTGTGTCCAACTGAGATATGGTGCGTTGGCCTATAGGAATGTGATAGGCTGAGATGGCACAGAGGTGTACTTTAATCGAGGAGTAGGCCAAGCCTGTCTGAAAAAGGGACAGGAGGTAGTCCAAGACCAACCTTTCTGGACAATCCATAGGCGAAAAACTGCGTGCTTGAACCCATATACAAAATCTGCACCATTTCATGGCGTAAGTAGCGTGGGTAGCCAGTTTCCTAGCAGCAGCAAGAACGTCTGCTACCTCTTGCGAGACCCCCGTATCGCATCATGGCTATGTCTCTATGAGCCAAGCGTGCAGGTTCAGTGAACGAAGGTCCGGATGAACCAAGGAACCCGCCTCCTGAGACAGCAAGTGGGAGCTGATTGGCAGCGGCACTAGAGGTTCCCGGAACGGCTGATGTAGTAGAGGGAACCAGATCTGCTGGGGCCAAAACGGCGTGATAAGTATTAGTGTCGCTTGCTCTTTGCGAAGTTTCAGAAGGACCCTCTGGATCAACGGAAAGGGGGGGAGGCATAGAGGAATCTGCCTGCCCGGAGAGGGACAACACGTCTCACCAGAAAACACCAGTCCCTGGATATAGCGAGCAAAAATTGGGCAGTTTTGTGTTGGATGGGGACGCGAAAAGGTCTAACTCTGGTGTACCCCATCTGCGAAATAGATCCTCTACTACCTCCTGAAGTAGTTCCCACTCGTGGACTCTGGCCTGAGAGCGGCTCAGGCCGTCTGCGATGACTTTGTCCACTCCTGAGACATGAACAGCAATGAGTTTTGCGCCGTGTTGCAAAACCCAATCCCACACCCTTATGGCCTCCCTGCAAAGCAAGTAGGAATGGGTGCCTCCTTGTTTGTTGAGGTAATACATCACCGAGGAGTTGTCTGTTTGTAACAGAAAGGTACCCGGTGGAATGTCCGACTGGAAGGCCTGCAGGGCATAAAGGACTGCTCTCATTTCCGGGATATTTATGTGGAGATGAGTCTCTCTGGCTGTCCACAGGCCCTGAGACCGGACGCTGTCGAGGTGTGTGCCCCATCTGAGCCCTGAGGCATCTGTGGAGAGCATCACAATCAGAGACGGCGCAATGAAGGGGACTCCTGCCGATAGATTCTTCGGATCTAGCCACCATTGCCAATCCCTGATTACGACCTTCATGATCCAGACTGGGAGCTGCAGATGGTCTTGCTTTTGATCCCATTGTTAACATCCACTGGGTCACCCGCATGTGGAGATGGGCTGGGGGACTGTTGCAATGGCCGCAGCCATGTGTCCGAGCAGGCAGAGGACCAATCTGGCAGGAACGGTCTTTTTCGCCAAGATGTCCCTGATGAGGGATCTGATGTGTTCCGCTCTGTCCTGGGGGAGAAAAGCTTTCCCCTGGATGGTGTCCAGAACTGTGCCTATGAACTGCAGAGTCTGTGACGGAACCAGGCGTGACTTCTCTTGATTGATGATGCCCAACGTCTCGAACAAAGACTGAGTATAATGAATGGCCGACATCAGGGCCTCCCGAGAGGGTGCCATGAGAAGCCAGTCATCCAGGTAGGGGAACATGTAGTGGCCTTGTCTCCTCAGAGTCGCCGCCACGACCGCCATGCACTTCATGAATACCCAAGGTGCCAATGACAGTCCGAAGGGGAGGGCTTGGAACTGATAATGGTGGCCCTGAAACTTGAAGCGCAGGAACTTTCTGTGCGCTTGAGCAATGGGTATATGCAGGTAGGCATCCTGCATGTCCAAGGATGCTAGAAAGGCATCCTGCTTGAGCATGGGAATCAGACCTGGGAGGGTCACCATGTGGAAGCGTTTGTACAGGATCAACTCGTTGAGGTCGTTGAGGTCCAGTACCGGACGGATGTCCCCTGTTTTCTTTGGAACCAGAAAGAAGTGAGAATAATATCCTACACCCCTCTGGTTCCGTAGTACGTGCTCTATAGCTTCTTTTCCAAGAAGTGCGAGCACCTCCTGCTGTATGAGCAGGGCATGCTGAGCTGAGTAACAGGAAAGCAGGGGAGGTCTTGCCGGTGGGTGGTCAAGAAATTCTATGAAGTGGCCTTTCTTGACCAATTGAAGAACCCACCGGTCGGTGGTAATCGACTGCCACCCTAAGAAGTGGTGAGCAATGCGACCCCCGACCTTTTGTGCCCGTTGATCCAGAGGAGGAGCAGGGGCCGGGAAGGAGTCATGCTGTGGCAGCACTGGTCCCTGCAGGCTGGGCCAGTTAAGTGTAGCATTGGCCTCTGCCTGGGGACGACTTAGCCTGGGCTTTACACTGAAAAGTACCCCTTTGTTGCTGGCCGGAAAGTGGCTGCTGCCTTTGTTGCCGGCTGCGAAAACGGCTCTGGTTCCTATGAAAGGAACCAGGCCTGGATCTGTACATGGCCTGTACAGAGCTGACTGCCTTCCCAGCATCCTGGAGTTTGGTGATAACCTTCTCTGAGGGTTCACCAAAAAGAACTTCACCATTGTAGGGGACGTCAAGAATGTTCTTCTGTACGTCTGGGGTGAAGCCGGAGACATGGAGCCAAGAGTGCCTCCGGAGACAGATGCCTGAAGCTGCAGCTCTGGCGGATGAGTCTGCAGAATCGTATGTGGCTCGTAGTAGTTGGGTACCCACATCAGACCCTGTGCGGAGAAGGTTTAGGAGCTCCGCCTTCTGATAGCCATCTGGAATTTTATCGACCAGGTCCTGGCCCTGTTCTCACAGGGTGTTCTGAAACTGTACCATGTGGGTTAGGTAGTTCAGGGACCTGATGGAGCATGTAGCAGCCGCATACATGCGCCTCCCCAGGGCATCCAATTGTTTGGATTCCTGGCCCGGTGGCCATGTGCTCATGTGCTGCGGTCTTTGGGACTGGTCATGCGAGGCCATAATGACCAGGAAGTCTGCCAGAGGTTGTTGAGCCAGGTACTGGTCCTCTCTCGGGGCCTTGTACAGGTGGTCAGCTTTCTTTGGCACAGCGGGAGTGGAGAGAGGACGCTTCCACGCAGCCTTGGTGACGTCCACGAAGGTGTCCACCAAGGGTGGCACTACCACAGGCTTTGGGTCTTTCTGCCGAAGAGAACGGGCAAGGCGCTGTCGTTCGGGGTCAAGGTCTTCAGCATCCCACCCCATGTTGTCCTGGATGTGCCTCATGATCTTGGAGAAAGAGGGATCATCCGGAGGAGACCTGGGAAGGTCATGTGGGTCAGGTGATGGAATGCTGAGTGGAGAAGGAGATCTGGAATAATCCGAGGTATCCGATCTGGAGTCCTCCCCTGACAGAGTGTACCTATGACATCTGGGTGACTTGGGGCTGGGAGACCCTGATGGAGATCTTGAGGGAGGCCTTCTCCTGTCCTTGGATCTACCCCTAGGAAGTGGAGTCTGCTCCTTAGGGGTTGGTGGTTGTCCTACTGGCCTCTTAGGTGGAGGAGGGGGTGTAGGAGGTGAAGGGGTAGGAGAAGGAGGAGGAGGTTTTACAGGGACCACATCCTTTTGGATGGTGTCCCACCAGAAAGTAAAGAGTTCCTTTACTTCTTGTAGATTCATGCCCGATGACGGGCCTGGCACCGGTGGTCTGTTGCCGGGGTCGGGCATCGGGTCTGTGGGTGTCTCCGGGGTGGGCGAAGGTTCCCTCGGGAGCCCGGCATCCTCAGTGTCGCCTGCCTGGTCTTTGGGCAGTGTCGTGTCCTCCTCCGTGGAATCCCTGTGACTGGTGTCCACTGGTGAGTGGGGGGGCGGTCTTCGGCACCGGTGAATGCGAGGCCGATGTTGATCACTTGGCCGACAGCTTCGGGTCCGGCGAACGCCTGGCCAGCGTCTGGTGCCTGGCTGGTGTCCGCAGTTCCGGCGAACGCCTGGCCGACTTCGTATGCTTCGCCAACTTCGGGTCCGATGTCTGCTTTAGGGATGTCAGTTCTTTCGTCTTCCAATCCTTGGTGGAGGATCCGGACCTCTGGGAAGCTGGGAGACTGATCTGGAGTCGGGGTCCCGACGTCGGGTCGATGAGGAAGACTTATGGCATTCAGAAGACTTGGAAGAGGCCCAACAGGGAGTGGAGGAAGCCGAGGGCCTTGAAGTCTTGATGGGCTGGAGAGTGAAGAACCGCCTGAAGCCCGGACTTTGACCGGAGGGGGCTGAGAACGAGCTCTGGAGGGAAAGCGGTCCGATCTGGTAGAGCCTGAGCTACAGGAGTCTGAGGCCCGGTTCGGGGATCTGGACCTTACTTTCTCCTGGTGTTTGTCCCAGTGTTTATGGGCCTTGGAAGAAGAATCGCCCCTGGAGGAAGGTTCTTGGTCCATCCTTCTAAGTTTTTCTTCCAGCAGATAAGCCTGAAGTGCCTTCTGACGCGGATCCTGGTGTGGCTGTTGAACCCTTGGCAAAAGGTGCAGGCCTTGGTGTCATGGTCCGGGCCTAAGCACCACACACAGGAGGAATGAGGATCCTTAAAAGGGATCTGTTTTCCGCAGGCACACTTGAAAAGGTGTCCCTCAAGTGAAGGAGTCGGAGAGGACATCAGTTTGAAGAAAAACTTGAAGTTCTAAGTCATCATGCACTAGGTAGAGACCGAGAGGCCAATGCTGGCGAGTCGACAGCGGGAAAAGAACTGGGGATTCTGGGGGACTGCCTCCTTATGTAGTATGCCTAAAGTCGGGGGCGGGACAGACATTGGAGGTGGTCCCTGCTGAATACTGCTAGCTAGAAAATTTCCTTGGGGTTCTGGCGCCTGCCGGCTTCAGTCCTAATGCTGTAACCTGCTGCAAGAGCTGTTTCTCGCAGTAAGATCTTCACATTTGGTTCTCGTCCAGGGGTTTGGTACTTAATTCCAAAAAAACGAAGGTCATGGTCTTTGCCAACCCCAGGAGATCCCTAGCCTTTGATTTCCCCCCTGCGTGATAATGATGGACACTTGACTGAGAGGGTATTTGAATTTAAATACTTTGGACTTCTCCTCGACTGCAACTTCAATTTTGACTCGCATGTCAATCTGACCATCAAAAAAGCCCACCAAACACTAGGCATGCTTTACAGGGTGAAACCGTACCTAAACAAGGACTCCAAGTCCCTCCTTGCCTATGGTTTCCTTCTCTCTCTCTTTCCGACTATGGAGTCTTAGTCTATTTCCCTTATCTATCCCAGAAAAATGTCAACATGCTTCGCAGCCCCTACCACTGTATTATTCGTTTTGTTTCCGGTCTCCCCAAACTAACTCACCACTGCGATCTGTATAGTTTATCTAACTGGTCCTCCCTTGAGAACCAACTTAACAGCAAGATTGTTACTTTCTTTCATAAACTTTCCTTGGGACTCCTTCCTGATAGTATCATAGCTCTCTTCCCCAAGACAGTCCATCCTAGGACCACAAGAAGGTCCTCCACCATATCTTTTTCTGTCCCTTTCTGCTGCACCACCCATGGCCAAAACACTCTCTTCAACAATGTCCCTCTATCTCTACCTTTAAGGGCAACCTGAAGAAGCACCTTTCCTCTTCCACATCATGCAGCTGTCGACCATCCCCTACTCTATCTTTCCTTTAAACCTTGTACCATAGTGACCAGCTCCTTATTGCTCCCCTTATGGACCCTGTAAATTTCTTGTTGGATTGTTTTGCTGTTTTTCTCCTTATGTTCTTTGTAACCCTGTTTTGTTGACATCTGTAACTTTGTATGATGTCTGTACACTAGATGCTTGTGAAAACAGGCAAATCTGCTCACATGCCTTCCAGTATAACAAACTGAAATGTAGTCCTTCAATGTTATGGATGGTAACAGTAAAAATACTGAGCTTTACACAATCAAAAAAATGCTTGGATACTGAGTTACAATAAAGGTTCTGAAACACTATCTTCATTTTTTTCTACTTTTCAGCCGGAGTTTCCAGAAGCGCAGGCAAATCCTGCTAACAAACCACAGTGATTTGAAGTCGCAGCTACGAGGGGACTTCTATGGAATGCTCCCGACTATGGACTGATATCGATTCTATTTCTCTTCTTCCCTATATTTTGATTTCTATTTTCTTTTTAAACTGATGATGCAAAACAATGTAGATATGCATAGGACTTGAAATGCCAAGCATATTTTTTATTTTCTGATGCTCCCCCTCCCTTCCCCAGTGTGAAGCTTTTCTACTACAAGCATTTAAGCTATGTGATTATTGCATACTGTACTTTGATACTGTGGGAAAAACATTTCTGTTTCATTTTTGTACTCCCCAAAAATGTGTATTTTGTTATGCATCACATGGTTATGATATCACATTTATGATGTCGCTACTTTTTGGGTATAAAAAGGAGTCATGTTATCCAGATACTCACCCCGCTGAGGAAGCTCAAATGGAGAGAAGCTCCAGGGGTATCTAGTGTCGCAGACAGTGGCTGTTTGTGGTACATGATGATTTTGTCACTTAATAAATTTGGATGAATTGAACAGCTGGACTCTGACTGGCTTGATTTAGCCTCTAAAGTACCATTTCCAATTTCCCGGAGTGCAGTTTGTTCATGACCTCATACTCCCTGCATACTGTCACACCCACTAACCTTTTGTGTAGACCCTCCTGCCCCCTGAAGATGGACATCCCCCCCCTCCTGCACTGGATCATGTCTCTTTCTCAGTGTAGCAGTACCTTTATAATTATCTATCTATCAATATTGCTGCATTGTGCTCATTAATGAGACCGGGGGGGGGGAGGGTCCTGTCCCTCAGTATGCCTCCCATTTCTTTGGAGGGGGCTTAGCAGCCTGTAGCTATTTATTTATTTAGCTTTTGCTGACTGGGTAAATGCACTAGACAAATTCTGCCTATTTTCAGGCACGACCCAGAGGAGGGGGATACAGATGAATGCCAACTGGCTTTGAACCAGATTAAGCTGTTGGTGGTATTTTTAGTGAATGGGGGGAAATTTGGCCAGGACACCGTGGAAATTCCCCTACTTTTTTTGAGAAGTGCTATGGGATCTTTAACATCCATCTGAACTACCACCAGAACAGGCAGATGGGACCTCGGTTTAATGTCTCATCCAAAAGACGGCACCTCAGGAGTGCAGCACCCCCCACCATGCTGCACTGCAGTGTCAGTATTAGGATATTAATCCAAGTGCCTCGTGTAGGGCTAGAACCCACAGCCTTCTGATCTCCCGGCCTCAGAGGTGAGTGTGCTACCTGCTGAGCCGCTGACACTGGCTATCAGAGTTGGAGGGTTCAGTCCTGAGAGCTGCTTGTGTTTGGGATGCCTGAATGGCAAGGCAAATGTGCATCAGTATCCAGCTGCAAGTGTTGTAGTGACCAACTGGCTTTGTAACTCATGTACCCTCTCACAACCCCATTTGCCCATGCATGCTGTTACACCCACCTACCCCACACCCCATGCATGCTGTCACACCTCATTACCGCATACACACCCTGCCACAGCCATCGACCAGCACTATGATCTCATTCTCACTATCACAGCCACCAACCATGTACCCACATTAACCTCAAGTGAGCCCCCTTCCTCTAGTTGGATTACCCCCAAGCCCCCCGGACAAGCCTCTCTTACAGCACAGCACCCTCTCTGCAACTAATTCTCCTCCTCTTGGACCAGCCCATTCTTACTTTCACCATAACTGTGTTGATAGGCAGTGCACAGAGGTTACAGGGAGGGTCAGGTATTGCAAAGGGGATAATGGAAAAAGAAGATGCACGAGGGCTACAGGGACAAGCAATGCAAAGTCGGCAATGGGGTCAAGCAACACAAATGAGGCAACAGAGGCAGGCAGTGCAAACGAGGCAACAAGGTCAGCCAATGCAAGGGGGGTACAGGGATATGCAAGGTCGCATGGGGAAAGGCAATGCAAAGGGTGTAAGGGACAGCTGTGGCTGCACCATTACTGCTTACCTACCCTGAGTAGATAAGAGATCTCTTACCTGGGTCTTGGGGAGCCTGACTCTGGGGTATTGAGGCAATGTCCAATTGTACCTGTAAAAAAAGAAGAACCATGGTGTCACAAAGGATCTGCAGTTCTTTATGAACAAAACTGGCCCAATATGGAAGGTTAAAATTAGAACACTTATTTAATATGCAGGGATCTGTGTCCTGTCAGATTGGGGTCAGGATCCTGTCATACCTGTAGGGAAAAAAAGGAAAAAAATGGTTAGCATAAAAGCAATAGTGCCAGAGTTCCAGAGAGGTACAAAAACTGCAAGACAAGCATAGATATTATGTACAGGAACTAGGTGATTCCGGGTTCAAATTCCATCACAGTCACTGGCTCAGGATGTGACCCTGGGCACATCACCTGACGTGACATCCCAGCTGCCAAACTGTAGGCGAGCACGCAGCAGCAGTGAATCCAGAAACAGACCTCTGGGTTCAGCAAGCCACTCCCTGCTAGATCCACCCCACCCTGAGCTCCTGGTGGAGATCTTCACCTTCATCCCCAGCACAGAGCTGCCAAGCTTAGCCCAGGTGTGCAAGAAATTGTGGCAGAATCTCCAAACTGCTGCAATCTGGAAGAGGAAATGCAAGGAACAGAAACAAAGCACCACAAAAAATGTAAATGTGCAGTAAGATAGAACACTGCACGACTCATCCTGCAGAATGCAATGTGTCAGCACTTTAAATGCATGCAACACCAGAACTACAAGTGGGAAGGGTATAAAAGAAACTGGAGATGACACAACCATAACACATGGAAGAAAAAAACCCAGAAACAACATAAAGAAGAAATGCATTCAAATGAAGCTGAAGAGAAGAGAATTGGCAAATGAAGGGCACTTGGGCTTGTGTGGAGAACTGGCAGCATTTTAGAAAATAACAGTTTCTAGCAAGGCTGCACATCTTGCACCTGTAAGATGTGTGTTTGTGGACTGGGGTTATGTGTGCCAGGTCATCCTGTGAACATGGCACAGTGTAATGTCAGCACTGCATGTCACACAGCACAGTGGTTGCTCATGGCACAGTACAGTTGTGGCAGTACACATAGAACAGTGCAGTGATGGTAGTGCATGTGGTACTTTGCAGTGTCTGCTGTGCATGTGGCACACTGCAGTGCCAGCATTACATATGGTACAGTGCAGTGACAGCAATACACATGGTGCAATGCAAGACAATCATGTCACAGTGCAGTACCGGCAGCACACATGGCACAGTAAATTGACAGTAGAACACAGGGTACAGTGCTGTGTGAGCAGCAGAAAATATTTGCCAGAGTAGGTCAGTTGGTAGTACATCTGGCTCTGATAGAAGGTTACGGGTTGGCCCAGGATCAGCCTCCCTCACTTACAAATCTCCCTGCAACTGGACACCCCCACCACAAGTCGACTGCCCTTACTGCAGCTGTACCAACATCCCCCAAGCAGAGCACCCTCTCTGGAACACTTCATGGCCACTGAACCTGCTTCACCCTCAGCCAACAAGCCTCCATGCAGCTGGATTATCCCCCTGGGGAGGTTCCTTTCCAGATCACGCACTAGCCACCACCCCTACAGCTAAGATGAGGCTCTCACTTCTGTTCTCTCAGGTTAATCTGACACTGAAAGCCCACTGCTTCGTTTGCTGCTGCTCTCGGCACATTATGCCCCTACTGTATTGTGGTTAGAAAATGTTTTTGTTAGGCCACCACAACCCATATTCTGAGCATTTTAAGATGTTTTCAGGGTGTGGGTTTTTTAGGCGATACCCACCATTCCAGGGGCTACGAAGGCCCTCGACCAGCAGCGTTGGCTTACTCCCAGGTTGTGGTTCATTGTTTGTGGAGTGGGGTGCTTGGAAAAAGTAAAGTTCATCAATATTTAGGCATTCAAAGGTGGATCATGGAAATAACCAATGGCAGTACAGTCTCAGTAGTGCACCTGGCACAGTGTGGTGACAGACGTACATGTGGACAGGGCAGCAGTGGCATTGAACGTGACACCTGTAGACTCACAGTAGTACACATAGTGTAATAATGGCAGTGCAAGTGGTGCAGTGCAGCAGCACACATCTGTAGTGCACATGGCAGCAGTGTCAGCACTGCATGTGGCAGTGTAGTGACTGCCATAAACATGGTACAGTTTAGTGAAAACACTGAACATGATGCAGTGCAGTAACAGCAGTACACAGAGCAGAGTGCAGTCAGTGGTGAACATGGTGCAGTGTCAGCACTGCACGTTGCACAGTGTGATGAAAGCCATACACACAGTACAGTGCAGTGGCGACAATGCACATGGCATAGTGCAGAAACAGGAATAACAGAAGTACAGTTGACACAGTGCAATGGTGATAGAACATGTTACTGACCATACTGATGGCAGTGCTCATGGCACAATGCAGTAGCAGCTGTCCACGGGGCCCAGCGTAGTAACAGCACTGCATGTGGCACAGTGCAATGTGAGTAGCATCTGGGGTGTGCTGCCATGACAGCAGTTGCTGGAGTGCAGTGCAGTGACAGCAGCCCCTAGGGTGCACATGGCAGTGCATGTTGCACCATATGTGTTGGCAGTACACGTGGCACAGCATGGAGTCGGCAGTGCACATGGCACAGCATAACGGGAGGCACTCTGGGTGGTACAACCCTGTGGTAGTGGTGCAAGTAGCAGTGCACATGGCACTGTATAGTGACAGCAGTGCACACTTCAACGCATAGTGATAGCAGTGCACATTGCACTGCATAGACATAGCAGTGCACATAGCAACACATTGTGATGGCAGTGCACATGGTACTGCACAATGACAGCAGTGTATGACGCACTATGTGGTGTTGGCAATACACATGGCACACCGCAGAGTTATCAGTGCATGTGGCAACACACAGTGACAGCTGTGCTTGTGGCCCTGCATGGTGTACTGCAGTGACGGTAGTGCACGTGGCAATGTATAGTGATGGCGGTGCACATGGGGGATTGAGTGAACTACAAGATAAAGAGTTTAGGCAGAAATGTGCATGCATGAGAGCAGGATACTCTCACTTACTGACTGATTCTGTGTTAACCACATAAGCACTCTAGACAGTTACATGACTATTTTCATGTAAAACCAGAGGTTGAAACTGGCACTGGTCCACTAGCCAAATGCTGTTACATTTTGTATTGGTCAAGTAAAAATGTTAAGTAGCCCAGCAGGCTTGTACTGGAGAAGGTAATATTTCAATAAGTGCACCAGCTGGGCCAATAGAAAAGTCTGTGGGGCTAAGGGATTTTCCCAGTCACTAGCCCTGCTGCATAGTAGACGCAAAACATAATTCTGACCCACAAAGTAATCTAACATGTAAAAGGATATATATGCAGATCAGGTGTTGCGGACAGCTAATGCCACAGCAAAACTTCTGAAAGAAAACTCTTTGCTCCACCAGTGCCTTGAAACAGTTGAAAACCAGACCCATGAGCAGAACATCTGTGTGATTGGACTGCCAGAGGAGGCAGAGGGAGAGGACCCCCTTGGATTTGCTAAAATGTTTCTGCCACAAGTGCTGAGCCTGTCTGAAGATGATGACAGATTTTCACTTGAAAAAGCCTACCATATCTCTCCTCGAATGGCTCCAACAACCTCTGATACTCCCTGTACGTTTTTAATAGTCCTCACCAGAGTGGGGGACAGGGATTAGCTCTTACTAGTTTTAAAATGTGTACAACATTCAAAGAACTGTGTTAAACTGGACCTAATCAGTTCAGGACACAAGATCAAAAGTATATCCTTTTTGGGGTGGGGGGCTAATACCTCTCCATTTGCGTTTTTTGTCACTGAAATGGCAGGACCTATATTGGACCAGACTGATAAAATATAGACTAACTGGTCTGATCCGAACAGGTGCAACTTGCGTGAATAACTTATTCAAGCAAGCAGTATTTACGTATTTAGATGGCAGCCAGTCGAGGTGGTAAGTGGAGGGCTGTGCCGGTCACTGTCCGACATGCAGTGGATCGGCTGAAATTATAGTGACCAGAGTGATGGGGGCTGCAGGGAGGTGGGTCACCAGTGGGTATGGTGGGGGGGGGGTCTGATGATTGTTTTAGTGGGGAGCGGTGACCCCTTAACCACCAAGTTAATATACATATCACCAGATGAGTGATCGGGGGTGGGGGTCCACTAGACTACCAGGGATATTACAGAGCAGTACAAAACTGTTGATCAGGAGGTGGGGGACCACTAAATTACTGGAGATATTACAAGGACATACATAACGGGCGATTGGGGGTTGGGGGAATACTACACTAGCGGGGTTTAATCAAAAGGATACAGGACATACAATTTGGGGGCTGTGCAGGCATGTTAATGAGCCCAATATGCATTGCGCACACAGCTGACTTGTAATATGGGGCCTATTGACTCCTCAGTTGCGCTATTGACTATTAGCTGGTCCATGGCATGAATGTTGGTCTACCAGAATTGAGTGTGGTTGACCGGACAAGGACGCCGGCCCTGGGTCTGTGGAGATGGACCAGCTTATGAGGGGTGGTAGGAGGTTGGCAATTAAGCAATAATGCATGGCAGGGGTTGTGTTGTTGTGAGAGTTACGCACACCTCGGATGTTGTGTGGCATAAGGCTGCAGGCAGAGTGTCATAAACTACCCAAGGCATGTGTAAATCTCACAACACACCTCCTGGAGTGCATTATTGTAGTTATGAAATGAATCAAGAAAAAAAATGTAGTTTTCATTAAAAAAACCAAAATAGAAACATAGAATGTGTCGACAGAAAAGGACCGCCAGGCCCACCCAGTATGCCTAGCAAGCCGCTAGGACTTTGCTATTGCCTTCCGCCTTCCCCAGAACTATTGAACCCTTGTGTATATCCCACACTCTCTTGAATCCCCCCCATGTCTTGCCCCCACCATGTCCTCTGGTAGTCTGTTCCACTTTTCTACCACCCTTTCTGTGAAGTAGTATTTTCTGATGTTTCTCCTGAACCTCCCCCCTACAATCTGCATATCATGCCCCTTTGTTTTCGACTGCTTCCTTAGCTGGAAGATGTCCCCCACTGGCACCCTATAAATACCCTTGATATATGTGAAGGTCATTGTCTGACATGCCATGGATCAGCTGAAAATAAATCAATATTTTTATTTTATTCAGGAAATTCAAGATTTTGTTCCTCTGCCTATGGATCTACTACGTAATACCAAAACTTAAAATCCTGACACCCACCAGCCTGAGACCGACATCCTGATGCGGCATTTACCCGACGCATTAACATCTCGACAATGGAAAGCCCGACAGTGGACTCGTGCATGCCGGGTTTGTGGTCTGGGCCCCTCATCGCGGAGGGCTCTGCTCCACGCACCTCCTGATATTATAATAAACTCAGAGTCCTGCCAAACTCCACTGTCAGGCTATCCATCATCGGGATGTTAATGCGTCGGGTAAGTGCCACGTTGGAATGTTGGTCTTGGGCTGGTGGGTGTCGGAATTTTAAGTGTCAGTATTACGTAGTGATACCCCGCCTATTATAAAATAGTTCCAATAACAGAGCTCAGGATCTCTGTTGCTGCTTATGGCACTTGCAAAAGTCCCTTCTTTGTCACCTGAGTTATACAAACGGGGGATAACCAAGAATTCCCAAGGAGCTGCATTTGCTGTGGGACGTCTTTGTATATTTATGTTAGTTTCTGCCCCACACACATTTTTTTCAATGGACAGTGACCTTGATGGTGAAATTGGCCTTACCTTAGGCAGAGCCTGCATGATAATTTGAGGCACCAACCTGTTGTCCATACCTCCTGCTGGCCCAGTGTCTGAGGGAGGAGTCAGTAGTGCATCATTAGCTACGGTGCCAGTAGAGGGAGACTGATTAAGAGGTAATGTGAGGAAGTTCTTTTTCACAGAAAGGGTGGTGGATGCATGGAATGGCCTACCTCAGGAAGTGGTGGATATGAATACAGTGCAGGGCTTCAAACAGGCATGGGATAGGCATAAGGGAGCAATACAGATGAGTATGAATAGATAGGCCATTGACAGAACAAAGGCCAATGGCACATTTATAAGGTAGAAAAAGAAATGGGCAGACTGGATGGGCCTTGCGGTCCTTATCTGCCGTCAACTTCTATGTTTCTACGTAACACGGATGCTTCAGGTCGCGTTGCACTTTATTCACATTGATCCATCCTTATTTCAAGATTCGTCACCCTCGGCATGAGGGAATCAAACTTCCGATCAAGATCTTTTACCATCCAATCAGTTGGCCCAGAGTGGTATTAACAGTTGCCAGAGTAACTTCGCCAATTGGAGTATCAAGTGAGATGGAGGATGAAGCCTGTTGTTAAGACTTCTCGCCATGCTGCTGTCCCTTTGGCTTGAAAAAGTCAGTGCTAGCAGCCTCATTTGATTTACCCTTTTTTTATATAAATATAAGAACTGGCGGCCCAGCTGCATTCATAGCTGCTGAAAAATCTAGGATTTGTTACAATTAAATAAAGTCTCTCTCAGGAGCTCGAGGAAAACACAACTTCCCTTGTTGGATGCTCAGCAGTGCCCCCACACATTTTTAAACTGTCACAGTAAATGTATGCAGAGGATATGCCCCACCCCATCCCAGGGTCACAATATAAAATTAAAGGGAAAAAAAAAAAATACCCCCTAACTCTGGCTGACTCCAGCCCTTGTTGCAGACTCATGGCCCCCAATCCCACCAGCCCTGGCCTTGCCCCCCCACACACACACATGCCATGGCCTCAGGGCCAAGGCTCCCCATATCATGCATCAGACTTACAATTTTAATAGAAGAAAAGAAACACAGGAGCCTGCCACAAAGGCTTGGGTGGGGAACAACTTGTGGCAATTGCTTGGGTGTACTAGGGCCATTGCTGGTAATGGATGTACCAGAAATCATGTGGCCTGGGTTGGGAGTGACTCAAAAGTCTCCATATGAGGGATTCTTACAAGGCATGACATGTGACCCCCCAATGAGATCGAAGCTGTTTTGTTCCCTCTTGGTCTTGATCTGTACTTCAGGAGAGGGCTGGGGAGCAGAACATACATGCGATCATACCTCTCAACTGTCCTGGATTATGTGGGATGTCCCTCATTTTACCCCTCAAAATTGTTCTGTCACTCATGAAAAAGGTGCTGTCCACACAGAAAATGTGCTGTACATTCAAACTTTAAAGCAGAAATTCATAACATTCCAAGATGCTAAATAAAACATGAACGTTGTAGAAGTAAACAATGGTTTCCACAGTGTTCTGTGATTGTATTTCCATGTTTGAGGATGTGTTCCTCATTATGAGGGTTAGTGTCCCTTATTTTGATTGTCCATGTCCCTCATTTCCGTGACAAAAGGTTGAGAGGTATGCATGCGATCAGAGGTGGGTGGCCTTTCAGCCATTGGGGGGATGAATGTTAACAAAGGTTGGGGTGGAGACCACTAGTCCACGAGGAAGGGGTTATGTCTATGCACACAGGGCAAATGGGGTGTGTGCGGGTTATGGGCAGGGTTTCAGCAGTGTAAAACAGCGCTGTGACAGAGGCTGTTTAGCGCTGCCAAAACCTCTGAATGTATCGTTGCACCCAGTATGCATAGGGCATCCCTCATTTGCAGCAGTATACTGAGTGCGGGCATGCTATCGGGTCAGCATGATGCCCAGGGAGGCTTTGAGCATGGCTCGCATCCCGTCAACAGGCGCTATTCACAATGGTTGTGACTACTATGCCAGCAGATTCGGCTGTAGTGTTTGTAGCACAGACACTATTGTCCCAACAGATGCTAGGACACTTCCCTTCACCAAAAGCACTAGTGTCCTAGCAGACACTGCCAGAGTTCCATTATCACAGCCACTACTATCCCTGCAGCTCTGCATCTGCTGGGACACTTCACCTAGCACAGACACTTCTGTCCCAGCAGATGTTTGGACACTTTCCTTTACCAAAGGCACCAGTGTCCCAGCTCATTCTGGCGGAATTCTGTTATCGCAGGCATTACCATCCCATCAGATCTGCATCTGCTGGGATACTTTACCTAGCATGGACACTTCTGACCCAGCAGATACTGGGACACTTCCCTTTACCATAGGCACGAGTGTCCCCGCACATGCTGACAGAGTTCTGTTATCGTAGGCACTACTATCCCAGCAGATCAGCATCTGCTTGGACACATAGAAGTTGTCGGCAAATAAGGACTGCCAGGCCCATCCAGTTTGCCATTTACCCTACCTGTATGAGTGCCTGCTGACTCTACCTAGTCATCGGCCTTAGCTACTCCCTCCAACCTCTATGGTTCCCTTATGTTTATCCCATGCATGTTTGAATCCCACCACCATACGTGCTCCCACCACCTCCTAGGGCAGGCTGTTCCATGCATCTACCACCCTCTCAGTGAAAATGAACTTTCTCACATTTCCCCTTAAACGGCATCCCTCCACTTTCACGTCACATCTTGTCCTAGTGTGCTTTTTATATTGGAAAATGTTCCCTTTCACCTTATTCATGCCCTTGAGATATCTGAATGTTTTGATCATAACCCCCTGCTCCCACGTATAAATATTGAGGTCCTTTAGTCTTTTCTCATATGTCTTGTGCTGTAGACCCTTCACCATCTTAGCTGCCCTCCTCTGCACAGTCTCTATCTTGTCAATGTCTTTGCGCAGATGTGGCCTCCAGTACTACACACAGTATTCCGGATGGGGTATCACCAGCGTTTTGTACAGTGGAATCATTATCTCCCTCCTTCGGTTTGTGATACCCCTTCCAATACACCCCAACATCCCCCTAGTCTTCCCTACTGCCTTTGCTGTCTGCTTTGTGGCTTTCAGGTCATCTGTAATAATGACCCCCAAATCTCTCTCTTCCCTGGTGTCTGTCAGCAACTTTGTCCCCCTGCAACCCGTAGCTCTCTCCAAGGTTCCTACTCCCCATGTGTATGATTTTGCACTTCTTTGCATTGAACCTCAGTTGCCACACTTCAGACCAGTTCACCAGCTTTTCTACATCTTTCTTCATCTTATCCACACCCTCTGGAGTAGCTACTCTGTCATAGATCGTGGTGTCATCTGCAAACAGGCAAACCTTCTCCTTCAGACTACCTTCAATGTCGCTGATGAAGACAATGAAGAGGACTGGCCCCAGAACTGATCCCTGAGGTACCCCACTGGTGACCCCCATTTCTTTTGACTGGGTTCTGTTTACCACCATGCTCTGCTTTCTGTCTCTTAACCAGTTACCAACCCAGTTCACCAACTTGTGGCACACCCCCAGACTACCCAGCTTGTTTACCAGCCTTCTATGTGGAACGGTGTCGAAGGCCTTGCTGAAATCAAGGTAGGCGACATCCACTGCACCCCCATGTTCCACCTCCTTGGTCACCCTGTCAAAGAAATCTATCAGGTTTGTTTGACAGGATCTTCCTGCTGTGAATCTATGCTGCCTTGCATCCTGCGCTCCTGTAGATTGCAGGTGTTCCACAATCCGTTCCTTAAGGAGTGCCTCCATGATCTTACCCACAGCTGATGTGAGACTGCTGGGCCTGTAGTTCCCTGCCTCTTCTTTGCTGCCATTTTTATGAAGAGGGACCACATGAGCCCTTCTCCAGTCCTCTGGGACCACTCCAGTGTTCAGTGACTCGCTAAACAGGTCTGCCAGTGGTGCTGCCAGCTCCATCCTCAGTTCTTTTAGGATCCTGGGATGTACAGTATGCCATCTGGACCCACTGCATTGTCCACCTTTAGCTTTGTAAACTCTTGTAGGACCCTCTCCTCTGAAAAAGGACTGGTGTTTACCTCCCTCCCCTCCGTGCATCTGATTTCTAGCTGTGGGCCCTGTCCCACCCTCTCCTCTGTAAAGACTAAGCAGAAATATTTATTTAGGATTGATCCCTTTTCTAGGTCCCACTCCACACACTCTCCCTTATCCCCTCCGAGTTTAGCAATCCCCCCCCCCGGCTTCCTTCTTTCACTAATGTCCCCGTAGAATGTCTTGTCCCCTACACTACCTAGCACAGAGACTGCTGTCCCAGCAGATGCTGGGACACTTCCCTTCACCAAAGTCTCTGCTGGAACACTTTACCTAGCACAGACACTATTATCCAGCAGATGCTGGGACACTTCCCATCACCACAGGCACTAGTGTCCCAGCAGAGGCTGGCAGAGTTCCGTTATCACAGGCACTACTGTCCCTGCAGCTCTGCATCTGCTGGGATACTTCACTTAGCACAGACACTTCTGACTCAGCAGATGCTGGGACACTTCCTTTTACCATAGGCACTAGTGTCCCAGCACATGCTGGCAGAGTTCCGTTATTGTAGGCACTACTGTCCCAGCAGATCTGCATCTGCTGGGAAACTACCTAGCACAGAGATTACTGTCCCAGAAGATGATGGGACACTTCCCTTCACCAAAAGCTCTGCTGGGACACTTTACCTAGCACAGAGACTACTGTCCAGCAGATGCTGGGACACTTCCCTTCACCATAGGCACTAGTGTCCCAGCAGATGCTGGCAGAGTTTTGTTACCGCAGGCACTGCTGCCCCAGCAGATCCTGGCAGACTTCTGTTACCGCAGGCACTGCTGTCCTAGCAGATGCTGGCAGAATTTCATTACCGCAGGCACTGCTGTCCCAACAAATGCTGGCAGAGTTCCGTTACCGCAGGTATTGCTGTCCCACAGATCTGCATCTGCTGGGATACTTTACCTAGAACAAACACTACCATCCCAGCAGATGCTGGGATACTCACTTCACCACAGGCACTGGTGTCCCAGAAGATGCTTACTTTGTAAACTGACAAACTCCTTTTCCATGAGGTTTAGGTTCACCATGGTGCACAGAGACAAATGTAGCATGTGCAATGGGGAATTTGTCAGTACTGATTTGTTTTACATTCAGTTTTATTCTAACTAGTTGAAGTTGATTTATCCATCTTCTAGACAGAAAAGGTGTCATTTTTATGTTCACCGTGCGCATGTGTGTGCAGCAAACATGCTGCTATGGTAGTCGGCCACTGAGGTAACACATTGTCTGTCCAATGCAGAGTAGTGTTTTAGGGGTGTGACAGTGCCACACCAATCAACAGCTGAGCTGATTATGACAGAGTTTTGGCTTGCTGGGAAGAGACGGCATGAACGTGAAACGAAACAGCCGATCTGATCATGGGTCGGCTTTACCCTTTTTTTTTTAATTCAAGTTTATTAACATCAATTGGGTACATTGACAGTTGAACGGTTCAGATATAATCAGTTGTGAATTCACATATTGTATAGAATTCTTTTCCACATATCTTTCAAGTCTTTCAAGATATCAGTGATATACATTTATTACAGAGTGTTGTTCCAATAATCTCCAAAGCAATTATTCCCTCCCCCAATGAGGTAATCAGTTCTACCCCTCAGTCTGGAACTGTGAGTCTCAATTTCAGCTAGGTAGGGTCGAGGAGTCCCTCCGGATTGCTCGGTGGGAGTTCACATCAGGACCGGTGTCAAGCCAAATCTGCCACCTTGTCCATCTACGAATGTAAATTTGTGTTTTCTGGTTGACCTTAAATGTCAATTCTTTGAGTTCCGCAATTTCTTGTGTCACCTGTTTCCAGGTGTGTATTTTGGGGGACTCAGGTTTTAACCAGTACCGGGTAAGGGCTTTATGGGCAGCTGTTAGGAGAACAGTCCATAGGTAAATGGAATCTGGGTCCTTGAGGCCATTCGGGGGCTCACCCAGAATTACATCAGGTCAATCCAGGGGGATGTCCACAGCAAACAGGTCCTGCAATGCAGAAATCACATCATTCCAGAAGGACCTGATTTGTGGGCAGAGCCAGAAGACATGCAGGTGGTTCGCGAGGGCCTCTCCGCACTTCCTCCAGCAGGTCAGTTGCCTTGTTGGGTCCCTCTTGTTTAAAACTGAAGGGGTGAGAAAGAAATGCACCCCAACTCTCCAACTGAATTCTTGCTAATGTGGGGAGAGGGTAGTCCTGGAGGCAACATGAAATACTGAGCTCCAACTGACCTCCCCCAAGTCCATTCCTCCTCCCTCCCTCCCCAGTTCAGTTTGATTTTCTCTAGGGGGTCATTCTTTAGGCCAGCCAGGAATTTATAAACTGCTGAAATTAGGCCCTTTGTTTTCTGAGTGGACAAAATTGCTTGCAGACACTCAAGGAAAGGGGTGGCCCTAAGTGGGTCTTGATCTGTTTTCTGGCAGCTGTAAATATAGACCCTAGCCTGTAGGTATCTGAAATGATCAGATTTTCGTAGCCCAAATGAGTTTTTAAGGGTCACACAATCCCGTATCATGCTCCCCTGGAGGAACTGATTCATGTAAATCAAGCCCAGTCTCTTCCAGGTCCTGAATGTGTGATCAAGAAGGGCTGGAGAAAAGTCAGGATCCCAGGCAAACCAGTGAAGGGGCCAAAGTGAGGTTTTTAATTTATATTTTTGCCAGGCCCTATGAGTGGCTTTTATGGTGTCTCTGACAGTAAACAACAGGGGTAAGTGGGCTGTACATGCGCTGAAAGAATGCAAGAGTTGAGCCTCCAACAGTGGGCCCCATTCATCTTCCTCTCCCTTTTCTTTCCAATTAGAGGAATACGTTGTGAGGGACCACTGCAGGGCCACTTTCAACTGTGCGGCTAGATAGTAGTTTTCAAGATCTGGGAGGGATCTACCACCTATAGTTTTATGTGTCTGGAGAATGTGCATGTTCACGCTAGGTCTTTTATTGTTCCATATAAATTTAGAAATTAACTTTTGCCAGATGTGGAAATGTGACTTGTGTATAAAAGATGGAAGGCACTGGAAGAGGTACAAAAACCTGGGAGGTACGTTCATAGTAATTATCTGAATCCTTGAATACACAGGGAAGTTTATTAAGGCCCACCTGTCAAACTCCTTCTTCATTTGGTTTACGAGTGGGGTGTAATTTGCTTTAAATAACTGAGAATTATATTCGGTAACCCAAGTCCCCAAATATTTCATCTTACCTGCAGATCAGTTTGGGGTAAAAGATCAAGGATTGTGGGAGAGGGGGAGTAGTAAAAGCTAAGGATTTCGGTTTTAATCTTATTAAGTGAATAACCAGAGTGCTTTCCGAATTGTGACAAGGCCGACCAAACTTGGAGAACAGACTGTTCAGGACGAGACAGATAGAGCAAGACACTGTCTGCATATAAGGATATCTTTCAGTGCTGCCGCCCCACTTCAATCCCGTGAATGGAATCTGAGGTGCGAATGGCCTCAGTCAAAGGCTCAATGTATAAGGCAAACAGGAGAGGGCATAAGGGACAACCGTGACGGGTGCCCCTACCCAGGCTCAACCTGTTGGAAAATCCCCCATTCACCCTGACATATGCCTGAGGGCCAGAGTAAAGTGTTTTGATGCTATCAATAAAGACCTGTGGGAAACCCATGCGATCCAGGACAAGTAATAGGAATCCCCACAAGACCTTATCAAAGGCCTTTTCAGCATCTAGGCTCATCAGGCATGCAGGGAGACAGATACAGTGAATGGAATCAATCAAATTTAGCACTGAACGGACATCATCAGGGGGTCTCTTGGCCAGAGATAAATCCAGTCTGGTCCATATTAACTCGGGAAGCAGGGAATTAAGTCTGGAGGCTATAATGGATGTGAATATCTTATAGTCTGAGTTAAAGAGGGAGATAGGGCGGTAGGATTCACAACGGGTGGGGTCTTTATTTTCTTTATGTAGGAGGGAGATAGTAGCATATTGCCATGGGTGGGGTGGGGACTGGATTCCCTTTTTTCCAAATCGCCGAGAAAACATCTTATAGTAGGGGCACTGTCTCTGTCCTGAAAGCCTTGTAGAATTCAGCACTAAAGCCATCCGGGCCAGGGCATTTCCCTGTTTTTAGGTTCTTGATGGCATTTAGGATTTCCGTTTGTGAAATTGGCCTGGTCAGGGTTTGACCATTCTCCAGTGTGAGAGTAGGGAGGGACAAGGCCTAAAGATATTTCAGTTTGTCTGCCGGGGCCATATCGGCATGGGGACTGTAGAGCTTAGCGTAATATGAAACAAAGACCTCTACAATTTGTTCTGATTTACTGACTGGGAGGCCAGTAGCCGGAGACACTATTTTAGTAATAGTAGCTCTAGCTGCATATTGCCTAAGCTGAAATGTCAGAAATTTGGTTCCCCTGGGACCACCCTCATAGTATTTCTGTTTCAGGTAGAAAAGGGATCTTTCTATTTCATCCTTTTGAAGTTTCTGCAAGTCCTTCCTGAGGTCCTTTAATTTTAGATTTATTTATTTAGCTTTTATTGTCCCTATGTCCCTCCCACTTACCTTTCTGAGAGCCCTCTAATTTGAGCCAGAAGGCCCTCTGTTTTTGTATTTGGGCTTTTTTCTTCTTCTGAGAGGCAATGGAGATTAGTTTTCCCCTAGTAGTGGCTTTAAGAGTATCCCACAGAATCTGGGGTGTTACCCCTGCTGTGGTATTCTCAGTTATGGTGTCTTTGATATGCCATTTAAGCTTTTCAAGCACCTCCTTGTCTTGGAGCAATGAGGTATTCAGCTTCCAATGAGTATTTTTTCTCGGGAGGGAGCGGCCTCGAGAAAGATAGGGTTATGGTCAGATAAGGTGGAGGTTCCTACCCACAGAGGGAAAACAAGGGAGGTCCCTGGAGAATGTGACGTAGGCATCTAGCCGGGAGAAAATTTTAAATCTAGGGGAGTAGTAAATATATTCCCTAGCCCTAGGGTATGTCTCCTGCCAGATGTCCACCAGTCCTATCTGATTAAAGATCTTTTTGAGGGCCCGAGCTTTTCGAAATTCAGGGTTAGGGATTCGGGAGGTAGTACCTAGGTTTCTATCAAAAGTTAGGTTCCAGTCACGTCCCATTATGAGAACACCCTTTGTCTTTTCTGCTACGAGTTGGGGGACAGAGAGATGAATAGAATGAAACTGGGGACCCTGGAAGGGCGTAAACATTTACCAGTGTTACCTGCATGTCCTGGACTCTGTCTACCACCAAAATATATCTTGCCCCTGGGTCCGCTACATCCTCCTGTTCAAAAGGAAAAGAAGCAGAAAGCAGAACAGCCACTCCCCTTTTCCTGCCAGAGTCTAGTGAAGAGTGAAACAGGTGGGGGTGGGTCCAGGATCTCAACTTTAAAACCTCAGTAGGGGACAAGTGGGTCTTCTGCAAGAAGTTCACATCACATTTTTGTGCTGCTATGTATTTCAGGATTTGTTTCCTCTTGATGAGGCTGGAACAACCATTGATATTATAAGAGAGTACTTTTGCATGTTGGCTAGCCATTAGGGGCGATGGGGTTAATACTCCTGGCAACCACTGTGAGGAAAGACAATAAGACTCAATCAGAGAACCCCAATTTCCTTTAGTAATCATGTACCCATTCACCTATACAGTTGTAACATAACTAAGAAAGCCCAATAATAGGTAGTAACTTTGTGCTCTGGTTGTCCCCAAACTGAGGCCGACAGCATGAAAGATGTAGGGGTCAGCAAGGTTTTTAGGTCCAGATGCCACCACATCTGATTGGGTGTAACTTGATTTCCAAGGAAGAGCTGGTGGATAGTGGCCAGCTGTAAGGCAAACGCATGTGAGAGTAAGAAGAGTGTGCTCAAAAATAGTAAGAGCCATCCTTCAAGTCCATGGGAATTAACCCGTAATGGGCTAGCCCTTATGTCAGCAGTAGGCATGTACTAGCATTATTCCCCCCCCCCAACCAACTCAATAAACTTCAAACTATGTAATATCACCAAAACATTGATTTGCTGGCTAATTTAACTGCAAAATGTCAATTATATAAAGAGTAAACTAAAAGGAGTGGATCAAATACCCTGGATGGCCTGCAGGGGGTAAGCACTCTTCAATAACAGCAGAAGTGCTGAAATCATAACTCAGATCCCCTCTATCTAGAAAAGACAACAATGGCCAGTAATATGGAATCCCAAATGGTAACAACAGTCATATGAGAAATATTAATTGGATGTAACTGCAAATTGTCAAATGAAGTATAGACCCCAGTCCATCTGTAGGGGTTAGACAAATCGACAGTACTAAAAACATTCTCAGCAATTACATTTCAGCCCCTCTTGTACAGCTTCAGGCATTTTTAGGGATGCAGACAGGGCGGTTCATGCCGCTAGAAGTTGTGGCGCTATGACTGTAGCACTAGAGGCTTGGGACAGTATGCTGTCAAGCAGCATAGACGTTTCGAGTCCTTATGTTTGGGAGTGAGCATCAGACCGCGGATCGGCAAAACAGGCCAGCACATCCAACTGTAGATGTTTGTGATGTCGACTTCCCTGGAGGGCGCGCTTCCCCCCTCGGGGGCAGGTTCAAAGGTCTGAAAGATGAGGAGTAAAATTATGTCCAGATAACTGGAGGTACTTACTGGGTATTGCTGCACATTTCCTCAGGCATATCAAAGATGACGTGGCAGCCCCAAGTACCCCGAAAGCACAGTCACTGAGGACAATGCAACCCGGGTTAAAATGAGGCCAAGGGAGTGTGTGGGGGAGTGTCTCTAACAACCAGGGATAGATGCAAAAGTGGTAAAAACTCGATCCAGGTACTTTTAGATCTCCATACCAGCTGAGGAGCCATCCTTTGAAGAAGATCTCCCAGTTTGCTCCTGTAGGTGTAGAGCTTTCTTGTTTATTTTAGAGGAGTCACCATATCTCCGAAGTAGGACCGAGACATCAGCCCGTAGGTTTGTGGCAATTTCTGAGTGGACCCAGGTCTGGCAGCCCCCTTCTGTGTGATGGACCATGCAGAGGCGAGTCGTCTTCTCCAGTTTCTCCTTTGTGGGGGATGCTGATTCCCATGGTTTCCAAATAGGAAGAGGCGACTAGAAGGTCCTGAAAATTTTAGGTCCTTGTTCCATGATGACTTTAAGCCTTGCTGGGTAGAGAATCTGAACTTTAATGTTCTGGGCTCATAGTTGTTTCAGGATTGGTCACAGATTTCTCCGAGCGTCTTGCACTGAGGTTGTATGATCGTTGTCAATGTTAATTCGGTGCCCCAAGAACTGTAGGGCACCATGTTGCCAGGCCTTGTGTAGTAATTCTTCTTTGGCGCCGTAGGAAGTAAATCTGGCAATGAAGGAGCGGGGTGTTGCCTCAGCTGTGCAGGGTTTGGGGCCGAGAGACCTATGCGCATGATCCATGTTTAAATCAAAGTCATGGGGGAGTGTGAGCAGGTCCCGAAGGAATTCTTGGAGGAACATTATAGTATTTGGATATTTATCTTCCATTCCTTCGGGTACCCCGTAGAATTCCTTCAGTTTTTGTGCCGGGGTGGACGGAGGCTTCCCAGGCTTATTTCTCTTTGGTTTCACTGGTGAAAACATCTTGTAGGCAGGTGACGTAATAAGAGTGTTGTTGGTGAGGAGACGGAGCCAAGGGATTAAGACAGCCATTAGTTTGCCGACGTCACTGGAAGTCAGGCTTTACCCTTTGATCTACACCACCCAGCAAGCAAAGCTGATCCGTCATGTTCAGTCTGGAATGTCAAACACACAGGGGCTCATGCAAGCTGTAATAGGAAAGCATCCATCAATGTCTGTTACTGGCACCGCTGTCCCCCGCACCTGACCCTCCCTTTTCAGCACCCCCCACCCCAAACATAACACTTACACTGCCCAATCCCCCGTGTCACTACTTTGTAAGTGAAACACCCATGGTCCACTATTGTGCCGCTTCCAATGTGCGGTCACATCTCTAAATGATGCTGAAGTGCCAGAAAACTCATTTACAGCCATCCATTGATCTCTGTTGTTGTTGCCGCTGTAATGGTCCTGCTCACCAAACCCTCCCTCTCAGCACCCCCCAACCCACAAACAACATTGACACTGGGGGGGGTGTCCAATCCCCCGTGTCTTCAAGTGAAATACAGAAAACTGTCCATTTTTTTTTATTATAAAAACCCTGAAAAAAAAAAAAAGAAAACCATCCATCAATGTCTGTTGCGCCATTATCCCCCCTCCACCCGACCCTCCCACTCAGCACCCACCCCTTACTTACCCACTGGGGGTCTGACACTGTAGTCCTTTCTGGACCGCACACACGTCTTCACTGTCAGATTGTGAACTGAGAAAATCAGGTATGCAGTTCAATGTATTTCAATGAAGATTTGAACTTAGTGGCATAACTTGGCAATTTTTGTCCCAAATTTTCAACATTCTTATTTTGGGACCCCTCCTCATGAACAATTGCAGTGACATTAGGTAAATTTGTCCTGAAAGGTGATTTTTGCAGTCCCTGCATAAAATCACCTTTGGACAGGAGCTGAACATTTTCTCTGTCCTTGTTCGTGAGGCGGGGTAATAAGAAGGCTGTGTTTAAAATTTGGTGTAAAAATATTAAAAAAACAACGTTATGAGCCTACGTTAAATTTTGTGAACACAGGCTCGTAACTTTGATAATTTGCAATATTTTTACCCAAAATTTACAACATGGTCATTTCTTTACAGAACATCATAAATGTGACAGCTGTAATTTTTCAAATCATGGCCAAAATGTGTTTTTGCATCCTGAAAGGTGGTTTTGCGGTCCATGTGCAAAATCACCTTTTGGGCAGGAGTTCAACATTTTTCTGTGCCCTTGTTCATGAGGAGGGGCCATTATCATAGGAAGGTTATATTGAAAATGTGGAATAAATCGCCGGCCCGGTGGCGCTGAGGGTTGAGGCGCTGGACGCCACACCTCGCGTCACGCCAGCGACCACGGGTTCGGGAGGCAGCCGGGTGCTGGGGTCGGCTGAGGAGGAGTAGGATCGGCGCCGTGGGACAGCTCTCCTCTCCGGGGGGATCCGGGGCATCCCGGTGCAGGGGGGAACCCCGGTGGAGACTGGAGGTACTACTGCTGCTGGGAGCACACGTGTAGGGTCGGGGGCTGATGCCTGGCCAGAACGTGGGCGGATGCGTGCACGCTCATGGCCATTGGTGTCAGTGCACACCTGCTGGCTCAGGGGGGAAAAAGTGGAAAAACTGGGGCACTAGTTGTGGCGGCATGATGGCAGTCTTCAGTAGCGGGGGCCCTCTCGGCACTGAGGGTGCGCGGCAGTACCGGATCCTGATTGGGGTGGGTTGAGCTCCGGAGATAGTGCTCCCCACCACCCACCCCGCCATGGGGGGTAAGCCATGGGGGTAGCTGCGAGACCCGAATGTGGACGTCGGAGGAGATAGCCCGAGGAGGAGATGGCGGCCGGATAGACCTGGGGAGATGCCAGACGCGGGAAAAGGTAAGGCAGACTGGTGGCCCCTGGGGATAAAGAAATAAGGAAAAAAAAAAGAAAATGTGGAATAAAAATATTGAAAAAACAACAAAGTTATGAGCCTACGCAGAATGTTGCGAATGCAGGCTAGTAACTTTGGTACTTTTCAATATTTTTAACCCATATTTTCAACATAGCCATTTTTTTATAGCACCTCACGAATGTGATAGCTGTCATATTTCAAATCCTGGCCAAAATGTGTTTTTGCATCTTGAAAGGTGAAAGGTGATTTTGCAGTCCCTGCATGAAATCATCTTTCAGACAGAAGCTGAAAATTTTCTCTGCATTTGTTCATGAGGCAGAGTCATAAGAAAGCTATGTAGACAATTTGGGGCAAAAATATTAAAACATGTAACCACCACCCCTACCCTTTTATATGCACAACCACTTGCAAGTTGTGCTGCCTAAGGGATATAGGTTGGCAGTTATAAGTGGCTTGGCAAGTGGTGCGGTACCTCCACCTATGGGGATCCTTAGAGCAGCGTACTGCCAAGGTGCTTCTCCACAGAAAATGAAATACAGCCCCCTCCCACGGTGACAGGTAGAATAGTACACAATCCCCTCCCAACTTATTACTCTAAGCATGCAAATATTACACTATACAACAGTGTTCCCCATTCATTGTTTTAGTGTGGTGGGCCACCGCCCTATATTTCTTTCTCACCACTCTATATGTTTTACCACCACCCTATATTTTTATCCACTACTGATTATTTTTTTTACAAAATCCTCCCAAACTGTCTCTTATTGACATACTTTACTACACTACTACCCCTGTTTTGATACCAACACACTATATTTTACTTAAAATCCACTTATGGGGGGCGCTGCTGAGCAGCTGCAAGGGAGGCAGCACATTCTCTCGGCTCCACAACTTTTACTATATTTTTCTATTATTAAAGTATTATTTGGTGCCTATTCTCTAGTTTAGTGCCTTTAGAAACGCATCCTGAGTTCAACTGCTGCACTATGGGGAAGAACAAGGGCTCAGCTACAGCCTCAACAGACTTTTTCCATCCGAGAAGCACCAGAGGAGGTGGGCCTACCCAGAGTGGTGAGCCTGGGACATTGGGACATGTAGCGACAGAGGAAGTTTTGCTGGCTATGGTAAATCAGACACTAAAGCAGCTGGTGTGTACGGTCCAGGATCTCAACTGTAAGTTCGATTCATTAACACCGAGGGTAGCTGCACTTGAAACCAAAACAGATTTGACTCAGCAGACGGTGGCAAGGCTAGAGATGAATGTAAATAAAACTATGGATGTGTCCTCAAAACTTATTGCGGATACTACGAAACTACACCGATGCACAGAACAGTTGGAAAATTAAATCCAAGAGAGGAACATCCGCATATTGGGCCTTCCGGAGGCGGCAGAGAATGAAGACCCTTTGGAATTCATGAAAACTTTCCTACCTGATATTTTGGGCTTTGGTGAAGATGATCCGCAAATTTCTCTGGAGCGGGCCTTTCATATTACACCTCGGAGAGCATTTCAGTCTCAAAGTGGTCCCAGAACTTTGGTGGTGGTGTGTTTGGGTGTTGGAGACTGCGACCGCATATTGGCAGCAGTGAGGAGATGCAGACAGCTTAGATATGGAGATGTGGTGCTCTTGATGTTCCCGGACCTATCATCTGAAACCTGACGTCACCGGTCATTCGACGGGGTTTGGTGCCATCTACGGTTGTTACAAATCTCCCAACAACTTCTGCATCCTGCCCGGCTGCGTGTGAGATGGCAGGATAATACCTATGTTTAACACCCCTGCGGAGGCCGAAAGGGCGCTGGATAAAATGGACCTGGAGGTATCCCAAGAGAAGGAGACAATAGAGACACCAGGAGAGTGAGCTGTAGAAAGACTATTACGTTCCTGCTTTGTTTATTATAGCTGTTTAAAATGTTATTTTTATGGTGTGGTGCCCAACAATACTAACGGGGGATGATCTGGATGTCGAGGGTGGAAATGTGGATTTTTTGCTTAGGTCACTTGGGCACTATTATTTACTTAAAAGCATGGCACAGTATCCTGTTATATGTTATGAGTCATAACTTATGATATTACTCTTTGCCTTTTTCTTCGTTAACAGCATCTAAAGACTGCACTTAATGGGTAATTACTATGTTTTGAAAGCTTTTAACTTGATAGTCTATCAAGTATGTTTAGTGTGGTCAATTACCTAAGATATTAATGGAAGTTTGCTCTGTTGTTATGTGGATCTTTCATATAGTTATAATCCCTTGCTGTGTGAGGTGGAGCTGTTTGTCTACTGAATGTGCAATCCTGTAGGGGGGCTATGGGCCTCTGGCTCGCACGCTGCTGGTCCACTGTGATCAGTCAGTAATGTTTCTCCTCCGAGGACCTCCTTTGGCTGTAGGCCTTTGAATTTATTATTTTAATAGATGAATCAATTGTGGTTAATTCCCCCATGTGGGTTACTTGTCCGTAAGGGATGGGAAAAGTCCCACTATAAAAGGCTTTAATAACTGTAGCTCACATCATTGTTGTATCCCATCTTTGTATTTTTGCTACTTGCAAGTGTATCTTGTATAAAGCTAATAAAAAAAATGACACAAAAAAAAAATCCACTTATGCACATGTACAGTGCATATAGAAGGTCCAGAAAAATAATGCACCTTTTGACCTGGTCACCGCTGCCACCACCCTATATTTCCAGACAGTGGGGAACCCTGATACAATAATGCAAATAATTCAACAGTTGTAGGAAAATAAATAAAGGGGTTTATTTTGGGGTCTGGAAAAGAAGGTAGGGAGCAAGGGAAGCAAAGGGGAATAAAATATTCAGAAACCAGCTTATAATAAATACTGTAAACACACAAATAAAAGATAATACAGTACAAATTACCATCCAGTATTCCCTGTCCCAGTCCCTTTCTCCTTACTGGTGCACCAGTTAACCTCACAGTCCCTGTGGGAGCGCTCAAATACCTTGTGTGCACACGAGTAGCTGCAGGCCCGTGACGAGTAGACACTGGGCGCAGCACCACTGCAGTGGGTGGATGCTGCAGTTGCAAAGGGACTTGTCTTCACCCACCGCAGAAGGCAGGCCAGCAGTTGTCTTCATCCACCTCAGAAGATAGGCCAGCAGTTAAGCAGGCAGGACCTCAGAGCAATGGTACCTGGCAGAAATCAAAGTCTCTTGTGTCAGGCACAGTGAGGCCATGGATTTGTCACCTCACTGAACAAAAAGCAAACAATTCTTTCTGCAGCCTCTGCTATCTTGGTTGCCAAATCACAGCAGTTCAGTCAGGCTGAGGTAAATCCCCTTGTTTTGGGATTTACCAGGCAGTTGGCAACAAATTCAGAAGTTATCAGTTTGTTTTTGGCACAAACTAAATGGTATTAGGCTGTGACAGCACAAGGAGCTGTCAAAATCAGTTGTTTTCTCTTCGGAAGCTCATGACAGACCCAAGTTTAAACTGTCAACCCCAGAATGTTAGTTTTGAATACACATCTCTTGGCTAACAGGAGTCTTGAGCTCCACGCCCTGATTGGACTGCTGCAGCTACCAATAGGGTTCCTCGTGGTCTTCAAACAGACCACATCCAATATGGCCACCCCCATACAGTACTGTTCATCTCAGTTCATTATTATACAAAAAAGAAAAAAGGAACGTGTTGGCAGCATCTTGCTGCATGGAAGAGACTCTCCTGGTCCCTTCTGGTGGCTGCTAGGGCCGGGGGCATACTGGAGGGGGGTCAGGCGGCCCATCGGGAGCCCCGTTTCTTGGGCTCCCCAACAGAAGCAGTAACTGAAAAAGGCACTTGGGCCGCTGTGCATCATGGGACTTGAAGTTCCCTCTCCGCCATATAGTCCCCTGTACTCCCTGACCCACTAGAGGCTTGGATCAGGTTGGGGAGCCACTAAAAGGTTTATTTTTATTGGTTCCCCCCAGCCCCCACTGGTGTCCGATGGGGCTGGAGAGAGGAATGTTCAAGCGGCGCTTCTGCCGTGGATATCTCAGGCACTCTGGGGTGCCAAAAACAAATGGCATTTCCTGTGCTCCCCATGGTGCAGCAGTTCCGAGGGGGCGGGGAAGCAAACTTTCTGGCGGCTCCCTGGCTGCATCTACATCGGGCACTTGAAGCGCCAAAACAGTCTGGTGTGCTCCCTAGCAGCAGTCCAGGATTGGGCTGGGGGAGCAAGAAGGCAAGCACCTCACCGGCTGCAAGGATCGGGTGCTAGGAGGCACCGCAAACATGTCAATCTGCTCCCCAGCCCTTGCAGGAGTCCAGAAGCAGGCCGAGGAGTGAAGTCCAAAGTGGCTGCCGGAGGCATCAGGAGCCCCAGGTAAGCTCCTGACTTGGGAGGGGGGTTACAAACATAACAAAGTTATGAGCCTACCTTGAAATTTACAAACGCCGGCTCCTAACTTTGGTAATACATAACCCACACAGTGCACCACAAAGCATCTAGTATCCGAGGGCTTCTATACCAGTGGCGAACATTTGGCATTGACAAATAAATGCTTGTTATATTTTTCAAACTGATACTGCAAATCGGCATGAGAGGAAAATTGCACCCTTTTCTTTCGCTGTTACTTTCCCCTCCTTGGAAGTCTATCAAGGAACTATCCCAATTGGCTGCTATAGTAAAGTCACTGCATAGTTTTTTTTATTAGCTATTTGGTCACTAGAGAACTAAACTCACAAGTCTAGGAGTGTCCCAGCATTGGTATGGCATACTGCAATTGTGGATGTAACGTACAGGTGCTGGAGGAATAGTGATTGTGGCAAAAGAACTCTGCCAGCATGTGCTGAGACACTAGTGCCTGTGGTACGGGAACTCTACTAGCATCTGCTAGGACAATCAGCATGTTTACATGTCAGGAAGTAATCAGATATCTAAAGAAATCAGATTAGTTGAAAATCTGAGTTTTCTGCAGTGCTGTTTACATGAAAGTCTCTTAATAGTCAGATTCGGTGTGCCTGTTTACATGTCTGAGAGTAATCTAGTTTCTTCTACATGTTGTCCATTTGTAACATGACTATTTTATGAACAGTATACACTTAGGATTTTGACAAGAGATTTTCTCCCCAATAAAGTATATAGAAGGCAGAATTTCACTGTTCGCTGATGACACAAAGCTCTGTAACAGAGTAGACACACCAGAGGGTGTAGACAGAATGAGAAGGGACCTGCAGAAACTTGAAGAATGGTCAAGGGTTTGGCAGTTGAAATTCAATGCAAAGAAGTGCAAGATAATGCATATGGGGCACAAAAACCCTGGCACAATATATCAGTTGGGGGGTGAGGATATAGCATGCACCAAGCAGGAAAGGGATCTTGGGGTTGTCATCTCTGATGACCTCAAGGTAGGGAAACAGTGTGACAAGGCATCAGGTAAAGCAAATAGGATGCTGGGATGTATAGGCAGGGGCATCACCAGCAGGAAAAGGAGGTCATAATTCCGCTATACAAGACACTAGTGAGGCCCCACCTGGAGTACAGTGTACAGTTCTGGAGCCATACCTACGTAAGGACATAGACAGGGTAGAGAAGGTTCAGAGGAGGGCAACAAAGATGGTGCATGGGTTTGCATCACAAGTCCTATGAAGACAGGTTGAAGGAACTGAACATGTACTCCCTGGAGGAGAGGAGGAGAGGGGATATGATAGAGACATACAAGTATCTTACAGGGAGGAACAGGGTGCAAGAAAACACTATTTTAAGCGAAAAGATGTTTCAGGACTAGAGGGCATGGGATGAAGTTGGAGGAGGATTCAGAGGAAACATGAGAAAAGAATTTCTTCACAGAGCGGGTGGTGGACAAGTGGAACACCCTGCCAGAGGAAGTGGTGGGGGCTGAAACAATCACGGGATTTAAGAATGCATGGGATAGACATAAAGGAATTCTAGAGGTCAGGGGTAAGGGGAAATAGACTTCTAGGAAAACAAACTGAACTTACAAGCTCAAATGGGCAGACTAGGTGGGCCATAGGCCCTTATCTGCCGACACTGTCTATGTATCTATGTATGTATCTATGTAAAGTAAGAGTACAGTGTTTGCCCTGATCTACCTCACACCCCCAACCTCTGCTCCAAAGGTATCCCCACTTTTGTAATGCCTCACAGCTAGCGACCCATTATTCTGGGCTGGAACTACCCCAACCTAATATCTGTCTCACAACCACATCCACTCTAGTATCCCTCTCATGACTACCCAGTATTTTGCCCTGTAACTACCCCACACAAATATCTTCACCACAGCTACTCTTACTCTAGTGACATTCTCACAACTTCCTAATATTGTTTCCTGCAACTACCACACACCACAATATCTGCCCTCCAACTACCCCACTATAGTAACATTGTCACAGCTACCAGATACTCAGCCCTGCAACTACCGACATCACAATATCTGCCCCACAGCTACCCCCACTCTAGTAACATTTTTGCAGCCACCTAATATTCTGCTATGAACTACCCCATTATCCTATATCTGTCCCACAACTACCACAACTTTTGTAATACATCCTCAATAATCCAGTATTTGCCATGCAACTACCCTACACCACAGTAGCTGCCCCACAACTACCCTACTGTAGTAACACTCTCACAACTACCCAATATTATGCCCTGAAATTATCTCCCACTACAAAGTCTGCTGCATAGCTATCCCCACTCTATTCACTCTTGCATCTACCCAATAGTCTGTCCTTCAACTACCCCACACCCCAATATTTGACCCACAACAACCCACACTGTAGTAACACTCTTGCAGCTACCCAATATTGTGCCTGCAAATACCCCACTACCCAATATCCGTTCCCAAACCACCCCAGCTCTAGTAGCACATTCTCTGTACCCAACAGTTTGCCCTGCAATTATCCTACACCACAATATCTACCCCAGAACTACCCCACAATAGTAACACTGTCAAAACTAAACAATATACTGCCCTGCAACTATCACCAGCTACATGAATTGCCCCCACAGCTACCCCACTCTATTCACATCATTGTAGCTACCTAATATTCTGCTCTGCAACTACCCACACTGCAATATTTGCCCCACAGCGACCCCACACTAGTAACACTCTTGCAGCCACCCAATTGTCTGCCCTGCAAATACCCTACTTCTCAATATCTACCCCATAACTACACAACCTATAGTAACACAATCACAGTAACTCCATAGTCTGCCCTGCAACTACCCTACACCACACTATATTTCCCAAACCTACCACTGCAGTAGCACTCTCACAGCTTACAGGTATGCTGCCCTATAACTACACCACATTGCAATATATGTCCCACAACTACCCCTATCCTAGTACCACATTCACAGTTACCCAGTATTTTTTCCTGCAACTGCCCCACATTCTAATATCTGTCCTCATCTCCCCATTCTAGTAGCACTCACAACTAGCCAATATTTTTCCCTGCAACTACCCCAAACAACATCTCCCCCACCGCTACCCCACTTTCGTAACACTCCTGCAGCAACCAAATGTTCTGCCCTGCAACTACCCCCACACCATATGTGCCCAACTACCCCTAGTCTAGTAACACTCTTGTGCTTACCCAGCATTCTGCTCTGCAACTAACCTACAACTGAGTATATGCCCTGCATCTATCCCTTAACACAGTATCTGCCCCATAACTATGCCACATTAAGGTATCTGCCCAGTGGCTACCCCTCACCTCTATATCTTTCTTAAAACTGCTCTGTAGCCCAGAATCTGCTTTAGAATACTATACCGCATACTAGTATCAGATTTATGATACCGGTTCAACAAACATTTTATTAACCAACGTTACAGAGACAGCTTTAAGTCAACCACAAATTGCGGTTGGCATAAAGCCATAAGGTAAACTGTTTGTTTTTTTAATCAAATAGCTGCTGTAATGTTATATGATTTCGAAATGCCGCTGTTCAATTGGCACACCACTAGTATCTATCCCAAATTACTGTATCTACCGCCCAAATACCCACACTCCAGTATCACTTTCAAAGCTACACAATATACTGCTAACAACTACACTACACCCAGTGTCTGCCCTATAATTACACCATCAATGTACTGACCAGTAGTCTACATTCATCATCATTTCCGTCCCATAATAACCCTACACCACTGCACTTGACTGGTAACTACCCTTCCTCTCTGTATCTACCATACAGTTGCAGAGACATACAAGTATCTTACAGGGAGGAACAGGGTGCAGGAAAACACTATTTTTAAGCGAAAAAGATGTTTCAGGACTAGAGGGCATGGGATGAAGTTGGAGGGAGGACGATTCAGAGGAAACATGAGAAAGAATTTCTTCACAGAACAGGTGGTGGACAGTGGAACACCCTGCCAGAGGAAGTGGTGGGAGCTGAAACAATCACGGGATTTAAGAATGCATGGGATAGACATAAAGGAATTCTAGAGGTCAGGGGTAAGGGGAAATAGACTTCTAGGAAAACAAACTGAACTTACAAGCTCAATTGGGCAGACTAGGTGGGCCATAGGCCCTTATCTGCCGACACTGTCTATGTATCTATGTATCCTATTATCTGTGTAAAGATAGCAGCATCTGCCCACAACTACCACCACACCTCAGTATTTGTTCCACAACCACCTCATACCCATTATCCATTCCAGAAGAAATACTCACTTCACCGAACAGTAGTACAGAGTCAGCTACTGGGATGTGAGTTGATTATGGGTAGGTTCTGGGTGTAATTTCTGTAAATTGGAAATTAGGCTAAGAAAATGTTTACAGCAAATACAGACTACCATAGTGGCTGGGGACAGAATCAGAGGTCTGTGGTGACTTTGAGCAAATACTGGGAGGTGAGGTATTTGTGTGGCAGATACTGGAGTGTGGGGACTACCTTACACCTACATGCCCCTCAGATACAGCTACCTGCCCCACAATGGCCCCACTTCTCTGTGGAAGGCCACAAACTTAGAGGCTAGGGCCCAGAATGGTCAGAGACTGGCAGTGGTCACAAACGCCTGCTTCCATATGTATTGGGTTGCTGAGGCATTTATTTCAGAATGGAGCAATGTGCATATAAGGGAATTACCGACAGACAGAAGTGAGAACAAATGAAATGCCCTATCTGGAATTTGAAGCCAGGTCCCCTCTGCATACAATTCTGCTCATCTACCAGCTCTGCCACCAAAGCAACTGGAAACCTGGGACTCTAGGAGACACCCATTTGTTCTCAAATGCACAACCTGGTGCAACACATAGTTTTAATAACTACCCCCTTAGCTGTGTGGCTTTGACATCCAACCTGCATGCTACTGGTCACAGAAGAGGAGCCTTATTAATTAAAGCGGGTGGTTCTGTGGCATCGGTGGTAGGTTGAAACTGGTACTGTCATACTCATGGAAGTGGTGGTTTTCAGACTTTTTAACTTCTTATCTCCACAACCAAAGTCTGCTACTGGCAAGATCTTGCTATTGGTGGATGGCAGCTAACATTTCGTGGCCACTCAAGAAATCAATAACTTCACAGCTTTCCACCATGGGATGCACTCAAGCATCAGAGAAACATCACCCCAACTGGGATTAGAACATGATGCTTCTGCATTGTGCCCTACACCTCACTGTTCCAGGACAATGGAGTGGGGCTAAAAATACCAACCTTTGCTCCCATGGGGTGGGTCAGTGCAGCACACATCACCATCCCCCCAGGAACAAGACATGATGCTTCCACATTGCGCCCCCCACACACTCCATTGGCCAAGGATAGCAAAACTAGGTTCAGGAAACAAACCCATGTTTCCCATGGTGTGATGTGGTGGAATACATAACACACTTCTACCAGGATCAGGACCTGATGCCTCTGCATTGTGACCCACAGTGCACTGGCCCAGGACGGGGGAGTTGAGCTCAGGATACAAATCTGTGTTTCCCAAGGGACAGTGCAATGGAGCATATATCACCCTTTCCCTGGGATTAGGACATGATGCCTCTGCATTGTGCCCCACACCCCACAGTCCAGCTCAGTATATGAACCCATGTTTCCCTTGGGATGGTGCAGGACGAGCTGGTGTCACCTGGCCTGACAATAGCCTCCCAGTTGTAGCCCACACTTTCCAGCTCTTTTCTTACTTTTGGCTTGGTGTAGAGAAAATAAAATCCTGGTACAGCCTTACCTGCTGTGTTTGTGCCAAGTAATCCAGGCCTCCAGGGTAGTCCTGAATGATTTTTGTTTACATATTGGTGATTGTTTTGCTTACCTGGCTCCCCCAAACTGGTTAAATGGGACCATGGATCATGAATCCAAGTTGCTGCCAGTTTTCTTTTAAAATTGTCTCGGCCTCACACCTACTTTCTGCCAGACCAACTGTGAAAGTAAAACTTGTTTGCTTTTAAAGACCCTATGAAGTGGCCAAATTGAGCTGGACAGCATGACAGAAAAGTGTGCATTTTTTTTCTCTGTGGCTGGACTTGCATTGATATCCTAATGTGTTTGTTCTCCTGTCCCCTACAAAGTGGCCAAATTGGACCAAAGAGCACAAAAAACAAACAGACCATTTTTAAATTTTTTTTGTCACAACGATAATGTAACTTGTTTGTTCTCCTGGTCCCTACAAAGTGGCCAAATGGGGACAGGGATTGTGAAAACAGAGTAGCAATTTTTATTCTGCAACTTGTCCAATTTCTGCTTTCAGAGCTGCACTAATAGGTGTGAAGTTGTCTAGGGCAGAGCTGAAGCAGTAATTTCTGGTGCTGATCCCTCTCTGTGAACCATTAAGGCTCCACGTTTCTCCATCACCAGCACAATGAAGCAATAGTGGGAAGCAAAGCAGAAGAAATGGAGACTGTTGTTACAATTAACGCAGTTGCTGTAGGGGAAGAGAAGAGTTAGTGGTTGGGCTGCTGCACTATCAGGGAAAAATGTTCAATGGGAAATGTGTTGAAGCCTTAAGGGGTAGCAGTAGCAATAGAAGTAGGTACATGGCAGCCACAGGAGCTGAGCCACAAGGAACTTGGTGTACTTGTGAGGAAGGATGGGTGGAGGGTATCATGAGGGGTGTTGACAGACTGAGTGGGCAATAGTCGAAAAGGCTACTCCCCAGTCCAGTGAACTATGCGGCCACATATTCAAAAGAGATGAGCGAAGCGTCCTTAGATCACGCACGGGTATCTCCGGACATGTGAGGGCTATCAGGGGTGTGGCAATATTCAGAAGCCCCCAATACACCCCACAAACCCAACTGTGTCAACACATGGAATATTGTGATGCAGGCATGCAAATGAGGGGTTCCTCATGCATATATCCCACATCGCAATATTCAAAAGTCCCCTGGTGAAGACATGGCTGGCTGCGCCGGCGCAAAGATAAGTTTGCAAATCCCTACTCTAACTTTGTTTGGGGTAGGGTGGTGCCCCACACACAGTCCAGGGTTAGTCACTTGATCCGCCCTCTGTGGACCCAAGCACCGCTGAACTAAACAACAGTCTCACTGATTCCTTTTGTTCCATAATGTAGTGTCTGCGCATCCCAGCCCCAATCCCTGTTATAATAAAATATTTTGCTCCATTCCCTTAGTTTCCATAGTGTAGTGTCCCCCCTCCCCAGTGCTGATCACCATTATATGAAAATATTTCACTCCGTTCCCATAGTTTCCTTAGTGTAGTGTCCACCCCTCCCCAGCCCTGATCCCCATTACAATAGAAAAGCCTGCTCCATTCCCTCAGTTTCCACAGTGTAATGTCCCTGCTCCCCGGCCTCCAGACTAATACCAAAGCCCACCCCCTTTGACCCCGGTGGTCTACTGGATCCCCCTTCCCGGCCTGAACTCTATAGGAATGGAACTAAACTCCCCCCTTGTCCACCCTGGTAGTCTAGTGGATTCCCCCAGCCCTATCTCCATGTGCCACATGCCAATATCCCCAGTATCCATGGTGGGCTTGTATTCCACTCCAGTGGGACATGGCACACTACCCGCCCCCCCCCAACGGGCCAGTGACTGGCACAGCCCTCCTCAAACCACCATGATCAGCCACCGACTAGGCTGTCAATGGCGTGTGCAGTACATAGTACCCCCATTGGTTGACCAACCAATGGGTGGGTACTATATACTATACACGCTCATTGACAGCTCAGTCGGCAGCTGGCCATGGTAGTGTGAGGAGGGCTGTGCCAGTCAGTGGCTCTGGTCGGGTGGGGGGAGCAGGGTGATGTGCCACATCCTACAGGGGTGGGGGGCCACTAGACCACTGGGGATACTGAGGATATCAGTATATAGTCATATGGAGATCGGGCCAGAGGTGATCCACTAGACTACCAGGGTGGACGGGGGGGTGGTATTTAATATTTTAATATAACGGGGATCAGAGCTGGGGAGGGAGGGATACTATACTATAGAAACTAAGGGAAAGGTGCTTTATTTGTTTATTACAACGGGGATAGGGGCAGGAGAGGGGGCTGGCCTGCCCTTTGCACCATGCATGCCTAGTGAGCTCATTTGCACGTTTGGGCTGAATATTGCCCATGGAGGACTCGGTGCATCCAGGTATGCACCACGCATTCCCCCTATTGGTGGTTTCCAGACTCACATCCTGGATGTGCCACATCAAACATGGCAGCCACCTGCTATGTGCCATGTATCCAGAGTCCAATATTCAAACAGAATGCAGGGTCTGTTCTGATCACACACTCTGTTTGAATATCACAACAGAGCCCGTCCAGCATATCTTTTTTGTGTGGTGCATCGATTTGTGCTCGGATCTGGACGGCTCTAAATATGACCCCCCAGTTTCAGTTGTCCGAAAGGCTTCATTGTCATGTGACTGGCTCAGAAGCAGTCAGAGACAAGGATTTTTTGAAATGTGATTCTTTTTCAGGCAGCTTAACCAACATGTAGAACACTTTCATACATGCACACACACTTTCATCTTGAACATGTAACTACCTAATAAACATTTCATCACTCCCCCCAACCAACCCTAAATATTTCTTATTTTTGCGGGCATTACCTGTGAAAACCTTCAAAGATAGCATTAACTAATAAAAATAATACTGTTTTATACTTTTTTTTATTATTATACCCTATTAGTCACAGTGTGAATTTCTGCAATCCAGATAGTCTGAGACATGCTATACAACCAGGCATGTGCAAAAATGCCAATAATCTTAAAATACTACCTGATCTGTTTACATGAGCCAGTAACCAGATTCAAACAGGAAAATTCCAGGTATTTGAATCAGATTTCTAAAAGTTTACGTAATCTGATTATAATAAGAATTCTCCTGTTTACATGAATCCGAATAATCTGATTGTTATCAGATTATTCAATAATCCAGTTCGAATCAGATATCTGCCTGCATGTAAGCATGGTGAATGGTGCATGCGGCAATGGAACTCTGCCAGCATGTGCTGGCACCTGTGGTGAAGGAAATGTCCCATCATCTGCTGGGAGAGACAGTAGTCTCTGTGCTAGGTAGTGTCCCAGCAGATGCAGATGTGCCGGAGCAGTAGCGCCTGCCCTGCAGTAATTGAATTGTGCCAGCATATGCTGGGACACTGGCGCCTTTGGTGAAGAGAAATGTCCCACCATCTGCTGGGACAGTAAAACATGTGCTACGGAAGCTACACCCAAATCTGCTGGGACAGTAGCCACATCCATTCACAATTAGCGTGGCGCTAACCGTGGCCATGATGTTTTCGACTCTGCACTGCATAATCAATTCTTTCCTAATGCAACCCCTGTTACCCGAGGTTACACAGAAACATAGACTTTGACGGCAGACCACTTGGCCCACCCAGTCTGCCCATTTCCCTACCTACTGGATAAGCTGCAGATTCTAGTTAACCAACAGCCTACTTCCTGCCACCCCCCACTACAATTGCCTTGTGTCTGTTCCATGCATGTTTGAATTCCCCCACTGTTTTAGCCCCAACAACCTCCCCAGGAAGGCAGTTCCACGCATCCACCACTCTTTCCATGAAAAAAGTTTCCTCACATTACCCTGAACCGTTCCCCCTCTATCTTTAATTGTGTCCTGTGCTTACACATCTCTTTTCTGAAAAATGCTACCCTCCTGGACTTTGTTGATTCCCTCAGGTACTTGAACATTTCTATCATGTCCCCCCTGTCCCTCCTTTCATCAAGGGTATACATATTAAGTTCTCTCAGTCTCTCTTCATATGATTTCTGATGCAGACCCTGCACCATTTTTGTTGCCCTCCTCTGGACTGCTTCCATCCTGTCTATATCCTTGCGTAAATGAGGTCTCCAAAACTGCACACAGTACTCCAGATGGGGTCTCACTAACTGTCTGTACAGAGGGATAACCACTTCCTTTTTCTACTTGTGATGCCCCTTCTATGCATCCCAGTATCCCCTAGCTCTCCTTACTGACTTCTCCCTTGCTTACCACCTTAGATCATCTGATATGACTACCCCCAAGTCCCGTTCCATTTTTGTTGTTGTTAGTATCTCCCCTGCTATTGTGTACTCTTCTCCTGGGTTTTTGTTTCCCAGGTGCATTACTTTGCACTTCTTTGCATTGAATCTAAGTTGTCATATGTCTGACCATTCCTCCAACCTTGCCAAGTCCCTTCTCATCCTTTCTACACCCCCTTGTGTATCAACTCTGTTACAGATCTTTGTATCATCTTCAAAGAGGCATACCTTTCCTCAGACCCTCTGCAATGTCACCTATAAAGATGTTAAAGGACTGGACCCAGTACTGAGCCCTGAGGTACTCCACTAGTGACCCCCCTTTCTTCGGAATGTGTTCCACTCACTAGTACCATCTGTGTCCTGTTGTGCAGCCAGTTTGCAACCCAGGCTACCACCCTGGGACCCACTAGAATCCCAGTAAGACCTAGTGGTAGGCAGGGAAGGCAGCTTGTGAAACTCCAGTTAAATGGACTTCACACCGTCTCACTCTGTTCTCAGTCTCAGCTGAGACTGAGGGATGACATCATTTAGAACTGTCGCAGCTGCATAAGCCACACTGGAATGTTGCAGTTGGAGGTTAAAGTAGAACGCTGGGGAATTTGAAGTCAGTTCTGTTGCAGTCAGTAGTGAAAGAGGTGCTCTGCTGTGAGCTGGCCCTCAGAGCTCTAATCTCTGTCAAAGAGCTATTTTTTGTTGTATAGGTGTGTGTTCTCACCCGAAGAGGAACAAAAGAAGAGCACATTGAAGTGGTGGAGACCGCTTTCAGTGGTTCAGGGCCCCATCCCTGCGGGGATGGGGGGAAATCAGCCTGCTTCCAGGGGCAACCGCCCCTGGTTCGGCTAGGGAAAAGAAGCTGCCTGATTTAAGTTTGTGCTGAGGCACCAGAAGCTCTAGATGAGAGTTCTTTGAGGAGAAAACGCCTGTGGGGTACCTGCAACCAAGGGGTGAGTTCGCTCTGCTATAGAGCCATGTGTTTTCACCTGAATCAAGATGAAACTAAAGGGACTGTTACTGTGGGGTCAGGAAAAGACAGCCAAGTACAGTTTGGAAGATGTGGGGATTGGACTGCTTAACTCTGTGGGGTCTAGAGTAATGGACACAGCCTCTTATTAAGTATGTTCAAGTTCAGCACAAATGGGATGTAAAGACAGTAGATTGAATGTGGAATACATTTAAAAAGAATCTACACAGCAAAGTGTTTTAAAGGATGAGGTGTTACAGCCCAGAGAAATGGCCGGGTATGAATTATGGGAGCGAGAGGTGGGAGACCCCCTATCAGTAATAACCAAATTCACCTCTACGGATTTGCTCTGGGACACCTGTTGCTTTCTCTCAGGTACTTGGCCAGTGCCTGAGGAAAGCACCCAGACGTGGGATTGATGAGGAAGATTCCATTATGGAGCAGAAGTGCTCATAGGTGGTTCAGGGAGCCACCAGCAAATGTTTCCATGCTATATGGAAAGTGTCCAAGTGGCTAGCAAGGGAGCCGAGCCAGGGAAATCCCAGAGCAGCGTACAAGTTCGGGCTGTGTGCCCACTGTGTTTCAGAGCCTGAGGGCTAAAGTGATGAGGATGTGTTCTGGCCTCCTTAAATCTGCATTACCAGGAGTGTAGCTGCGTGAGGGTCCATCCATGCTTTGTTTATTCTGTTGGATGAGAATAAAAGCTACATTTTAGAATCCCACTTCTGGTATTGGACATTACAGTTATTGCTTCCTTTATCCGGAGTTACTTGGGTGCCCCGTGCAGAGTAGCCAATGTGCTGAGTGATATATTCCTCCCCGAACCCAGCCCACCAGGTAGAGCTGTCAAGATAGAAACAGCACACCTGGCTGGGGGTTACAAAAATTGAGGCACCGCCGAGAATTTGGAATTTAGGGAGGAATGTAAGAAAGGTCACTTGGACAATGATTAGCGTTTTGGTTATAGAAACACAGAAACATAGATTTTGATGGCAGATAAGGACCGCTTGGCCCACCCAGTCTGCCCATTTCCCTACCTAATGGATAAGCTGCAGATCCTAGTTAACCAGCAGCCTACTTCTTCCTACCCCCACCCCCTAGAATTGCCTTATGACTGTCCCATGCGTGCTTAGATTCCACCACTGTTTTGACTCCACAACCTCCTCCAGGAGGCTGTTCCATGCATCCACAACCCTCTCTGTGAAAAATACTTCCTTAAATTACCTCTGAGCCGCCCTTCTATCTTCAAATTGTGCCCCCTTGTTCTTGACACCTCTTTTTTGAAAGATGCTACCCTCTTGGACTTTGTTGATTCCCTTGAGGTACCTTGAAAGTTTCTATCATGTCCCCTCTCCCTCCTTTCCTCGAGGCTATACATATTCAGCTCCTTAAGTCTCTCTTCATATGTCTTCCAGTGCAGACCCTGCACCATTTAGGTGCCCTCCTCTGGTCAGCCTCCATCCTGTCTATGTCTTTGCAGAGACTGGGTCTCCAGACTGCATGAGTACTCAGATGGGGTCTCACCAACTGTCTGTACAGAGGGATAATAACTTCCTGTTTTCTACTGGTGATGCCTCTCCTATGCATCCCAGTATTCCCCAACCCTCCTTGCTGCCCTCTCACATTGCTTGCCCACCTTTGGGTCATCTGATATGACTACCCCAGGTCCCTTTCCATTTCTGTTGTTGTTAGTATCTCACCCCCATTGTGTACTCTTCCCTGGGTTTTGTTTCCCAGGTGCATTACCTGCACTTCTTAGCATTGAATCTAAGCTGCCATACATTTGACCATTCCTCTAACCTTGCCAAGTCCCTTCTCATCCTTTCCACCCACCTTGTGCATCAACTTTGTTGCAGATCTTTGTGTCATCTGCAAAGAGACATACTTTTCCTTCAGTCCCTCTGCAATGTAAACATAAAAGACATTGAAGAGGACCGATCTAATACTGAACCCTGCGGTACCCACTAGTAACCCCATTTCTTCCAAGTGGACTCCATTTACTATTACTCTCTGTGTTCCTATTCTCCAGCCAATTCTTTACCAGGCTTGTCATCTTGGGACCCTCCCAGGCTGGCTAACTTGTATATTAATCTTTTGTGTGGGACTGTGTCAAATGCCTTGCTAAAGTCTAGGTAGGCCATGTCCACAGCCCCTCCTGATCTACCACTTTGGTCACCCAGTCAAAGAAATCTATCAGATTTGTCTGGCATGACCTTCCGCTGTGAATCCATGCTGCCTTGGGTCCTGTGCCCTCTGGCCTCTAGATACTCAACAATTCTTTCCTTCAGAAGTGATTCCATCATTTCCCTACCACTGAGGTTAAACTAACAGGTCTGTAGTTTCCTGCTTCTGCCTTGCTCCCACTTTGTGAGAGGGAATCACATCTGCCCTCCTCCAGTCCTTGGGTACCACCCCATCCTCCCATGATTTGTTAAAGAGGGTAGTTAGTGGTGTCACTAGTTCTACCCTTAGTTCTTTTAGAATCCTGGGATGAATCCCATCAGGCCCCATTGCTTTGTCCACCTTCAGTTTTAAGAGTTCTTTCAGAACCCTTTCTTCTGTAAATGGGCTGGTATCAACTTCTGCATCCAGAGTGTTTCTGCTGTTTGTTTTGGTACCTCCCCTTCCTTTATAATACTGAGCAAAAATATTTGTTTAGTATTTCTGCCTTTTCACATTCACCCTCTGCCCACCTCCCTCCCCTTTATTAAGCCTCACTAACCCTCCCTTCGCTCCCTGATGTACCTATAAAAGGTTTTATCCCCCTTCCTGAGTTGGCTATCTTTTCCTCGGTTTTGGGCCTTTGCTGTTCTGACTGCCTTCCCAGCATCCTTTTGCTTTAACTGATACAGTTCTCTGTCCTGCTCCTTCTGTGATTCCTTGTACTTCCTGAATGCTTTCTTTTTCTCTTGAACCTTCACTGCCACTTCCTTTGAGAACCACAGTGGTTTCTTGCATCGTTTTGTTTTGTTTTATTTGCTTCACACAAAGGCTCGTTACCTCTGTGATGGCAGTTTTTATTATTCCCCATTGTTCTTCCACCCCTCCTTCCTGCCCATTTGCTAGTGCATTCCTTAGGCACTCACTCATTTTGGCAAAGTCAGCCCTCCTAAGTCCAGTACTTTTGCCTTTGTATGGCTTGACTCTATTGCTGTGTTTATTGGGAACCATACTGTTCGATGGTCGCTAGTTCCCAGATGGCTACCCACTTCTACATCTGTGATCCTCTCTTCATCTCCATTTGAGAGAACCAGGTCAAGATTGCTCCCTCTCGAGTGGGCTCCAATACTAGTTGTCTAAGGCATGCCCCTGTAGGGCATCTAGAATAACCCCACTCTTTGAAGTGGCTGCTGCAACTGCACTTCAGTTAACATCTGGCATATTCAGATCACCCATCAGCAATATCTCCCCTTTTTCTGCCATTCTAAGTATTCTTTCTATCATTTCCTTGTCCATTTCCTCCCCCCGAGAAGCGGGTCTGTATACAACCCCTGTGCGGATTGTGGTGCCATTGCTGGTCTCCAAATTTACCCACAGTGCTTCTTCTCCTCCGTTTTCCCTTTTGTTCTGTTGCTTTGATTCCTTCCCTTATGTAAAGAGCTACTCCTCCTCCTTTACCCTCCCTGTCCCTCCTGTAGATAGTGTATCCTGGTATGGTTATGTCCCAGTCATGGTTTTGTGTGTACCATGTTTCTGTGGCTGCCACAATATCCAGATGTTCCTCCTCCATCAAGGCCACTAATTCAGGAAGCTTATACATAGATACATAGACAGTGTCGGCAGATAAGGGCCTATGGCCCACCTAGTCTGCCCATTTGAGCTTGTAAGTTCAGTTTGTTTTCCTAGAAGTCTATTTCCCCTTACCCCTGACCTCTAGAATTCCTTTATGTCTATCCCATGCATTCTTAAATCCCGTGATTGTTCAGCCCACCACTTCCTCTGGCAGGGTGTTCACTTGTCCACCACCGTTCTGTGAAGAAATTCTTTCTCATGTTTCCTCTGAATAGTCCTCCCTCAACTTCATCCCATGCCCTCTAGTCCTGAAACATCTTTTTAGGCTTAAAAATAGTGTTTTCCTGCACCCTGTTCCTCCTGTAAGATACTTGTATGTCTCTATCATATCCCTCTCCTCCTCTCCTCCAGGAGTACATGTTCAGTTCCTTCAACCTGTCTTCATAGGACTTGTGATGCAACCCATGCACCATCTTTGTTGCCCTCCTCTGAACCTTCTCTACCCTGTCTATGTCCTTACGTAGGTATGGTCTCCAGAACTGTACACTGTACTCCAGGTGGGGCCTCACTAGTGTCTTGTACAGTGGAATTATGACCTCCCTTTTCCTGCTGGTGATGCCCCTGCCTATACATCCCAGCATCCTATTTGCTTGTTACTCAGACTACAGGTATTGGTATTCATTGCTCTCCATTTTTTGATGGCTTTACCTTCTTTTGCAGCATCCCCCACTGATCTTTCTACCTCTGTCTTTTTCTCATTTAGTACCGTTTTGTAGGGAGAAGCTGGGATTTTCCTGCTGCTTATCAGTGCCTCCCCCTTGACTAGTTTAAAAGCTTGCCAATGAAGCATTTAAACCGATTGCTCAAAAGACTTGTTCCCTTGCTGGACAGATGCAGACCATCCTGCCAGTATAGACTGGCAGTGGGTAGCCCAAAACAACTGAAGCAACGTCTAAATAATGTGCCGCGGTGTTCTGTTGAAAACAAGTTAAACGTACCATCCGCAGTGTCAGAAACACCAACGGCCCCATATCCTTGCAGGAACACCACCCTCCTGCAAGTGACCTGCCTTACACTTGCATCCCCGTCGGCATGTAACTTGATTCCGCTTTCCCATCATCCAAAAAGCTCCTGCAACCAAAGGAAAATGTACTGTGCTCCCCAGCCCATTCTGCAGCTAAAAGGGGGCCAGGGATGGCAAAATACATGTGGATTTCAACAGCAATAAAACCAGTGCTGTTTGGCCCCGATGAAGCCAGGAAAACAGGAATTATGGGCTTCGTGCGGTTTTGGGGCAAAACTACTACAACCTAAGCTGTAACAACTGCAAAGCTCAGCGGCACGGCAGCGATCGGAGACAGCGCGTTTTGTTAGCCAAAAAATGGCGTCGCGCTTTCCCTACCTTAAAAGGGGCGTTGCCAGTCTACTGTTTCTTTCAAGGCCTGCGATTAGAGCGGTGAACTGTCTGTCTTTCCTTGCCCTTGCCTATGGAGGCGGGGCTGCGCGCGCGGGAAAACCAAGCTCTGCTGTTGCTACTGCTATGGAGGAGAGCTGCGTCTGTCCGGGAAGAGGCAAATAATAATAACAGCAGGCAGCCGGCGGCAGCAGCAGTATTCCGAGCCCTTTCTCCAGTGTCCACGAGTACTTCCAGCAGCGGGAAGGACTGCTTCTAGTCAGAGCAGCTCGGCGGTGCGGAACAGTGAATTGTGAGGTGACGGTAAGTATGGAGAGATTTGCCCCCAACAAGTGGTGGAGTAGAACACTGCACTGTACTTCGCGCGGGTTTTTTATTTATTTCGATAGAATGGGAATTGTCGCCTAGCCACCAGAATGGTTTCACTCCCTGGAATACACTTCCGTCACGCTGGTTGAAGATGAAATGGAACTTGACTGAGAAGCGTTTTTTGTTTTATACTAAATTTTAAAAGAAAGCTAGGCATCGATCTGTTATAACAAAACTGTACCTGGGAAATATGCAAACTGTAAAGTGTGTGCTGAAGCGGGTGGCAGCTGGGTGGCAGGCACCTAGTCTGATATGATGGGTCCAGTTCCAGTCTCTGACTGAGATCAGTACTTCAGGTAAAGAACTGCTAGAATCTCACTTGTAGCAAATTCCAACCCAGCCTATGTCTTAGACTTGAAACAAATCTTTCCGAATCTGCACTGAGGAAGAACTCTGGGGTGTTCATTTCCTTGCAAGAAGTCCAGCTAAGTTTGGTGCTGGCCGTAGTCCTCAGTATAATTTTGCATTGGAAGGGATAGGAGTAGGTTTATGTATGTACAGCTGGGGACTGCACTTATCTGTCAGGCCTGGCTGAGGTCTTTTGCATCCGTTCCTGTGTTTTTTTTTCTTTCCCCATTCAGTGTGACTGAACGTTCACTGATGAGCAGTGTCACCAACTAGTGGCAGAAGGCTGTGGCTCCACTGCAGGTTTGTCATGACCTGCTGCTCTTGCTGTGTTCTAAATCAGGCCTGCCATGCTATTCTCTGGTAGTCTGCTAATGATTTTCTTATTTGGATACTAGAGAGCCTGACAAAGTGTGTTTCATGAAATAACAATTTGACTTTTAATTTGACCACCTGACTTTGTGTTCGTTGGGAGTTGCTGGGCTGTAGCCTTGAGGTTTGAACCTTCATTTGTAGTTTTACTAACTGTACCTTAACTCAGTTGCTGTGAATGGGGGTGTTGTAATATGAAGAGTTGAGTCACAGTGTATTGATTATTGCAATCATTTGTGGCATTTCTAATTGTAGCTTGGACCTGGGGAGGGAGGAAGGCTGCACAAAGAAGGTGGCAATTGGCTTCAGGGGGGCGGACTTCAAGGGGATGGGAAGGATCCTTAAGGAACATTTGGATGGGATAAGGCCAGACATGGACTCTGACAGTAGGTGAGAAATCATTAGGAGGGGGTGCAGGAGGCTACCAAGACCTGTGCAGGAGTGAGGCGCAAATGTGATAAGGCCAGAAAACCCTGTTGGTGGACCTGGGAGGTTCAGGAGGCGGTGAGGGAAAAGGAGGCTTGCCTATAGGTGCTTCAAACGCACAAGGAGCGAAAGGGATCAAGGGGAGTATGAGCTGACGGTCAGAAGAGGCAGTAGGGTGGTAGCTGGCTCAGCAAGAAGGAGCAGAACCTGGCCGGGGAAATCGGGAGAGGGAACAAGGGGTTCTTTAGATACATTGGGGGGGGGAAGAGGGGAGGGATGGGCACAGGACCAGGGGGAGCAGGCCGAGGTACTAAATGAGTACTTTGCCTAAGATTTTAGCAGGGAGATTGGTGGGGCTGCGTCATTCATGGGAAGAGATGGTGAAACTGAGGAGGGGGCAGGACCCTTACCGATCAGGAGTCCTGGTGGGTCTAGGTTGAGACACCACCGTCAGGAGGGGCAAGGTAGAACAGGGGGCCAAGGGTGAGGAAGTGGAGGTGGAAATCCTGGTGGAAAGAGTGAGGGAAGCCCTCCGGTCCCTTCGGACGGAGAAAGCACCAGGGCCGGATGAATTACATCCCAGGGTACTGAGGGAACTGGCGGATGTCCTAGCGGAACCCCTGGCAGAGCTTTTCAACATGTCTCTGATGATGGGGTGAGTGCCCCAGGACTGGAGGGTGGCACATATCGTGCCTATCCACAAGGGAGGATCAAGAGAGGAGGTGGGGAACTACAGGCCTATCAGCCTGACATCGGTGGTGGGCAAGGTGATGGAGGGTATTATCAAGGAAAAGCTGGGGGGTAGTGAAGAAGTTGGGGTACCTGGACGATAGACAGCAGGGCTTTCTCCTGGGAAAATTGTGTCAGACAAACCTTGTGGTGTTCTATGATTGGGTGACGAGTGCCCTGGACCGGAATAGGCAGGTGGACGTCCTTTTTCTTGACTTCAGCAAGGCGTTTGACTTGGTTCCTCACAGGCTGGGGAAATAGGGGTGAGGAAGCGGAATATAAGATGGATAGGAAATTGGTTCTTAGAGCATACCCAGAGGGTCGGGGTTGGGGCGGGGGGTTAGTCTCATCTCCAAGGAGGGTCATCAGGGTGGTCCCTCAGGGATCGGTGCTAGGGCCCCTCCTGTTTAACGCCTATGTCTCTGACATAAGGAAGGGTATCAGGAGTAAAATGAGTCTCTCTGTGGATGACTCGAAGCTGGGAGAGGTGGTGGATGGGGGAGAGGGAGGGTGGCCCTGCAGGAGGACCTAGATGCTCTGGAGAGGTGGTCAAGGAAGTGGAGTCTGAGGTTCAATGCAGGGAAATGCAGGGTTTTGCACCTAGGTGCCAGAAACCTGTGCAAAGTGTATACCGGAGATGCTACAAGTCTCGATGTCTGAGAGGGACCTGGGGTGGTGGTGGATGTTAAAATGAACAACTCTGAGACTTGTAGGAGGGCAGCGGCCAAAGCCAGTAGGATGCTGGGATGCATCGCTAGGGAATACCTCCAGAAGGAGGAGTGATACTCCCCTCTGTATAGCTGCTTGGTTAGGCCGCATGCAAGTACTGTGCAGTTTGGAGGCTGCACATAAAAGGGACATTGCACTCCTGGAAAAGGTCCAGAGGAGGGCAACCAAAATGATCTGGGGCTTGGGGAGGGGAGGACCTATGGAGAGAGGTTCGAGGGCTCAACATGTACACTTTGGAGGAGAGAAGGGCAGGGACATGATAGAGGTCTTCAGGTACATGAAGGGGATGAATAGAAGAGGCTCAGTCGGGGTGCGCCAAAGGAAGGGGGGCAACTAGAAGGCACGGGTGGAAGCTGGAGGGTGGGAGACGGGGCGGAGACTCGGAGGTGCTACTTCAGAGAGGGTGGTGGAACCATGGAATGTGCTGCCCAGAGGACTAGTGGAGGCAGAGACTGGAGGGGTTCAAGAGGGTTTGGGAGAGGTATAGGGGAAGGGTTCTGCTGGCAAAGTCCAATACAAGGGAAATATCTTGGACTGGAAATGAAGAATCCCAAGGGGGTGGGGACAGCAAGGTCAGCTCCCAGGTTGGGGGCTGACCAAATAAGCAGACATGAAAGATCGTTAGGCCTACTCTGCTGGCATTTTAGTACGTTAGTATGTAAAATTGGATTGGGGGTTGGCAGGGAATTCAAAATCTTGGCCGTGCTGGTTGGGGGTTGGGGAACACACTGCCAGAGAGAGCAGTGTAAGTAAGAAAGTCAAAACTGTTCATTGCGGGACATTACAACGTAGATGTGGAATATGCTGTACTTCTAAGAAAAATATATGCTGACTATTTTACGAGCATGCATCCTTCTCCACCCACTCCATGAGAGGGAGCACAGCATAGCCTTGCATGGGGTGATGGGATTATGCACATGAGTTGAATATCAAGCATATTTTTTCTAAACGTCGTGGCATATTTCATTTATGCAGTGCCTCTCTCTGATCTGATAATTATATTGTTTCTGTTTGAGCTCACTGTTGTACTCGGAATGTAGCACAAGGCCTATGTGAGGATATCAAGTACTGTGAAAGCTGCTGTCCAGTTGGTTAAGTATTCCATTGTAGGGGTTGGTTTTAGTGGTGGCCCTAGGTGACCAGTTATCACATTGGGCCAGATTATTGCTTCTGCTACTGGTCCAGTTGCCCATCAGATCTTCTCAAGCACTGTACTGTGCTGCAGAGAAAGAACTGGCTTGTAGCTACTTCCTGATTAGCAGCCCTCACCATGCAGTGCATTGTGGGAGCCTTGGAGCACTCTGCATCACGTCTAGGAGCCACCAGCTGACTTATTTTGTGCGGATCAGGACATGGGATACGTGGTGCATTGTGGGAGTCTCTGCTGGATGTGTTTCACAATTATGTGATACAGATGATGCAGGGACAGCATGCACTTGGGTGGCTTGCAGCACAGTACCTCACTTGACGTACAATCCTGGCAGACAGGACAGGCTGAAGATGGTGGCAAGAATGACTGAGAAGTTCTCCATGCTTAACTAACAGCTGTTTTCCCCTGTGCTGCTATGGCAAGTACTGAGAGAGATCCTACACTTTGACAGATCAGAGAAGTAACCATGCCGAGCAGTTGCTCTAGGGGAAAACGTAAGCATTTAACAATTTAAAAGAATATGTCATCATGGTCTAATTTACTGTACCGATACTGGGTCTTTTTTGATTGAAAAGAAGAACTGAACTTTTTTTTTTTTTTTTTTTTTTTAGTGATTTGAACAGTAATGTAGTGAGGAGAGGTGGAGGACTCTGCTTGTTTGAGCAGACATATAGTCTCCAGCCAAATGTGAATGGATTTTTGTTAGGGAGAGCAATTCCACAGTACTCTTAGAAGTTTTTTTGCACTAAGACTTTTCTTGCAATTTGTATTATTTTTATTATAATTTTTTTTATTTCATGAACACAATTTACATTTCGCATCGGGTCACTGGAATTTGTTGCATAATAGAAGGTTTGCCACATCATATGTACTGGACCGATGGTCACTAGATTTTCTTCCATTAAAATAAATCTCTGAGCTGGCCTGGTGGCACTGAAGGTTGAGGTGCTGGATGCCACCTCGCACCATGCGGTGACCCGGTTGTAGCGGACTCGGGTTGGCGGGAGGAGAGATTGGCGTATGAAAGACTGCTCCTCTCCTGGGGTGGTTTTGGGATGCACCACCCTGTGCGGCCCCAGTGGAGACGGAGGAACCACAGTAGCATTGCTGCTTGCAAAGGGCGAGGTGACTGCAGGCGTCTGCTAAGGGCTGCTCTGGCAGACGCATTGATACACATCTGCACCTTAGAGGGCATAAACCAAGGTGGAAAACCCGTGTTTTGGAAGGGGACAGTGGGGCTCGAGTGGCTGAGCTCACACGCCCAATGCCAGCCCCAATCCTGACTTGACTCCCTGTGGTCCTGCCTTTCCTGTTCAGGGTTGCGGGGGGCAGCAACTGATTCCTTGGCTGGGGGAAGGGCATAGTAGGCAGTAGAGGCAATGCCGAGTGAGCACTTGCTAGAGAGATGCCCAAGATACTGGTGACCCGAGGGAAATAAAGTTTAAAAAAAAATAATAATTTCAGTCTGCATTGTGATGGGCCTAAAACAAGAATATTTAATGTCTACTTTAGAATCAGAATATCGATTTCTCACTCTAGGCCTGTCATAAAAAAAATAGAAAATTTGTGATTTTTTTATTTATTTGTCATTTATTTTCTCACAGATATTACATAAATTGTGTTAAGTGATATGATTATTGTCTGTGGGGAAATACATTCTCATTGTTATCATGTCATCCCTATCTGTGAACCCAGCTCACCCCTACCAACAATGCTTGAGCCAGTACAAAGGAAAAAGGACATTCTTGAATGAGATGCTTCTTACTGATGACCAGAAGATTGTCTCTGTTATGACACCAAACTCAAGACGGTTCTTCTGGTCAGGGGCAGATCTGTCCAGTGAGGAAGAGTATCCCTCTGAGAAGGACCGGGAGTGGATAGAACCCAAGAGATTCTGGTCCTGCCCCTACCCCCACCATTTGATTCAAACTCATTGTCCTGTCTTATAACAATCCTGTAGGGTACTGCAGTTACAGGAGGTTCATGACACAGAACCTCCAGCTCTAAACTCCATCCTGTCTGCATGGGCCTTTGCTCCGAAATGTTTTTACAACTTCCATCACTTTGACCAGAATGTAGAACATGAATGGGCTGGGATTGACAACTGCAAGCAGCTGCCCAGGCTTGGGGTCCGATGCTATCTATTTCAGGTGTGAAACTTAGTGGGAGATTCCCAGTGACTGACAAGGCCATATGTAATGCTGTGAAGCACACCTCTATATCTTTAGAAGGTTTGACAGCTCTGTTGGAGGCTCATAACAAAAAAGTGGATGTGTCATGCAAATAGGCATTCGCTTTGAACAGTGTCAACAAATGAATGACGTAGACTCATTATTTCCAGGGCATTGAACTCCTGGGTTGCTTCCTTAGGTAGGTTTGTGCCATGGGATTCAACGGGGATAAATATTATGCACTTCATATTGATGGCCTTTATCTTTTTGGGGATGCTGCTGAAAACAGTCTGCGGATGTATGCTCATTCAGCCTACCATATTGTGGCCATTCGGATTGTGTGGCTTTGCCACTGGTATGCAGAACAGGCATCTCAAACTCTTATTGTTAAAGATTAGCAATTATAGATACTAAGACAGTGAGAAGTACTAGGGAATAGTTTGGTAAAGAGGTTTCTGATACATTAACTATCAACATGGATCTATTTTGTAGGTTATTAGTACAAGGATGTATACTACTACTACTACTAAATGGAAAGTTTGTTACACTGTGTCAAATTGAAGTAACTAGCTCCTTAGCAATTGAGATTGGGGCTGCTATAAGATTTGTGACTATCTCAATTGGTGAGGAGTTGGAAGCTGAAGGAGGAGGTAGAAACTTATTTTCCAAAAGTAGAATCCAGTTAAATAAATTGTTTGTAACAAGGGTATTGGGGCATGGACAAATTAAATCTAGAAATTGCCTGTTGATTTCATTATTGATGGGGGGTGATAATAGAAACTAATCCTGGTGGAAATGGAGAAATTAAAGTTATATACGATAATGCTAGGAGTCTAAGAAAGAAAATTGATCTAATGAAATCCTGGATAAATACAGAGACCCCAGAAATAGTGGCGTTAACAGAGACGTGGCTAAACAAAAATATAGATACTAAAGAATTTGTGCCTGAGGGCTTTTATAGCCACCGTTTAGATAGGGTTGGATGGAAAGGTGGGGGATTTATTTTATTTACTAATTGGGAGCTTGGTTAAACTTCAACGCTATATGCAGATCAAATGGGATTAGTTGATTGCCTATTAGTAAAGTTCTATAAATTGGAACTAATTATAGGTGTTATTTATGTCCCCCCAGGACCCCTATAGGGGAATTTTTGAAAATCTAGCATCAGTGATACAGAGACATTCAATGGGCTATGAATTAATGTTGATTGGTGATTTCAACGCTGCCTGGGGCAAACCACGAGGTCTGGCATTGGAAAATAGTTCTAAAGCTTTAGAGGTAGATCAACAAATTATTTTTCCTACAAGAAAATCTACACAACTTAGTGCAGGAAGCATATTGGATCTAAACTTTGTTACAGCCAAAATGTGCATTAAATCAGTAGACGTGAAACAGCCATTAATGGGGGACCATATTTTAATAAGTTGTGTATTTGAAATTGAGGGCAAGAAATGTAACCATACTGGTCATTCTCCCTTAAAAAATAAGGTGTAGGAATTTCAAAAATTATAATAGAGAAGCATTTGTAACTAAATTGATGTCAGGTGGGATAGACTGTTAATGTAGCAATTCAGGAATTCTCCAAATGGTTCTTGGAAGTATGTAATGAAATGGCCCCTTATTGAATATGTATGCAAAGAAAGTCCCATGTCCCTTGGATAACGGAAAAATAAAAGAAACTAATACGTGGAAAGGATCGATTTATGGAAAAAGGCAGGTAAGACCTTAAAAACAGAAGATTAGGAAAAATATAAAGCTAGAAGTCATTTGAAATTTAAAATAAAAAAAATCAAAATTATTTTGAGGAGAAAACTAAACAAACCACGGATAATGAGTCAGTGGCTCAGTAGGTAGTACACTCGCCTCTGAGGCCGGGAGATCAGAGGGCTGTGGGTTCAGTTCCCACATCTGGCACTTGGGTTAATATCTCAGTACTGACACTGTAGTGCAGCATGAGAGGGGTACTGCCCTTCTGAGGTGTCGTCTTTCAGATGAGACGTTAAACCGAGGTCCCATCTGCCTGGACTGGTAGTTCAGGTCGATGTTAAAGAGCCCATGGCACTTATCGAAAAGAGTAGGGGAATTTCCCTCATTCACTAAAAATACCACCAACAGTTTCATCTGGTTCAAGGTCAGTTGGCATTCATCTGTATCCCCCCTCCCCCGGGTCATGCCTGAAAATAGGCAGGATTTGTCTAGTGCACTTACCCGGTCAACAAAAACTAAATAAATAAATAAATAAAAAATTCTGGTCTTTAATAAAATCTTTTGAATCACCACAAACTTATGGCCCTCCCATACAAATGTTGAGCATGGGGTGTTCCCCAGAACACTAGGCGATCAGCAAACATCCTGAATGATTATTTTGCAGGTTTGCCTGATCTAGATGTCTCTAACTTAGTAGTTAAAGACAGAGTTAAAGAGAAGGTTAGCACAGATGTACCAAAGTTTAATTTCTTGTAAACAGGTGAAAGCTGAGATTAGAAAGTTAAAATCTAAAAAGGCTTTCGGTTTGGATTATATTGAAAATTGCTTCCTTAAGGATTCCGTTCAAGTGATTGCTCCGGTATTAACTAAATTATTTTTCTGGATTCTTGCTGAAGGTATTTTCCTTAATAGCTGAAAAAATGCAAAGATTATACCTGTATATAAAGGAGTTGGGGACCCATTTCAACCTACAAACTATAGGCCTATAGCTCTATCTGGGTTATCCAAGATTTTGGAAACATTGGTTCAGGTACAGCTTACTGATCATTTAGAAAAATATTCTTTGTTAACAAAACAACAATTGGGCTTTCGTAAGGGATATTCCACGGGCACTGTGCTCACAGACATGGTAGACATCCTAGCCGCAAAGTTGGAGGAAGACCTCTCGGTGGGTGCGGTGTATGTGGATTTATCCAAAGCCTTTGATACAGTGAACCATAGGCTTTTAGGGGAACGGCTGGCTGAAATTGGATTAGCTGAGGAAGCATGTAGTTGGTTTATGTCCTATTTTTTCGAATAGAACACAGCAAGTATATATAAATGGAGTGTTATCTGATATAGTAAGTGTGCAGAGAGGAGTACCCCCAGGTTCTATTTTGGGGCCAACACTATTGCTGATTTATATAAATAATATAGTGGATAGTATAAAATATTCAAATATAAGTCTTTACGCAGATGATACTCTTTTAATTGGTAATGGTAGAACTTATTGTGAAATGGAGAGGAACTTATAGGCAGATTTTGTAGGGCTAAGTACGTGGTTGACCGAATCTGGTTTAATACTTAACAGTAGAAAAACAAAATTCATGGTTTTTGGTAAACGTACACATTCGAATAATTGTAAAGAGACAGTAATCATAAAAACATTACAAAATGAAGTATTATCACAGGTGTTGGAATATAGATACCTGGGAGCATGGATTGATGATGCCTTAACATTTGATCATCATATATCAGATACTGTGTTAAAGGTAATAAAGGGCTGGGGGCTTTTAGACGCCCTGGCTTGTATGAACAGGTCCATGAGGTTATAAACCAACTTCTCCTTCCAGTATTGGAATATGTTAATCATGTATATGGCTTGGCAGCACAAAAAAAAGCTTATTAAAAATTGATCAAATATATTATAGGATGGCTAGATTTATAACAAAAAAAGGTTATAAAACATCACTGTGAGTTGCTTAATGAACTAGGATGGCTCACGCAGGATAGCAAGCGTCAGACTGCTTAGGCAACTCAGATTTATAAAGTGGTAATAACAGGAACAGCCCAAATATATTTGTGATAAACTAGAGGTGAAAAAACATGTTTACAATCTACGAGATATTAACTTAAAGAATTTCGTATTTCTAAAATTAAAAATACATATAGTAATTTGAGGTTTCCAGTAATTAATAGGATATGGAAAGTTCTAAAACCAGTAACTAGTTACCAAATTCAAGATGTGAAAACATTCTCAACTAGTTTTAAGATGGAATTAAGAGTACGATGTGAATGTTACGGTTAGGAAATGGACCATTTCACTGGAATTAATGAAGCATATAATATATGTATAATTTAGTGTCTGTTTTAGTGAGTACATGCTAAACTGATATTTTGAAATGAATGATGTATTGGAATCCTACACTGTATGGAATGAGATCTATATCAGACTGTCTTGTGATTCTATATGTAGTTTATCTGTTTTAGTCAAAATTTAACAGGACCATCTTGTAAATAGAACTATGTCCTAATGATGTTATACCATCTAAACTCCTGTATAAAAATAAAGGTTTTAACTAACTAACTTAAAAACTGAAGATGTAGCTGTTCAGTATGCCTTTTGCTGAAGAATTGCTCTTCAGTCTGGAATTGGATGATATTCTGAAGGACATCCAGGATAAGAAAGGACAGTTGCTGGGGGGCATTGTGGAGCCTGAACAAGATGGCAGCCAGTGGATAGTGCTCCGCATATTGGAGAAGTTTAAGCCCTAAAATAAATGACTAATTTGAGATACTTGTAATTTCGAGCTAGAGGTACTTGTAAGGGAACCCTTTCTTGCCAAAATGGGAAATCCACGATGAGACAAGCAACAAAATGAAGGAGCTAAAATCGAAAACTACGAGTGGTTCATCAGCCACGAGACCAGGCCTACTGAACCAGACCTCCTCCTCGGATTTCTCAGAAGAAGAAATGCTTCATTCTCTGGGGCTGAAAATAAATAAACTGATATCCTCGGCGACGGGCCTCTCTGACAAAATAGATAATCTAGCCACTCGGGTGACTACAGTGGAAACTAGGTTGGACACTGTCTCTACAGCAGCTGCAGAGGCTATGAAGCAGGCTGATGCGGCCATGGGGGCGGTTTCTGCAATAATTAAGGAAAACGGACATCTACATACCAGGCTGGAAACCCTTGAAAATCAGACAAGGGCAATGAATATCCAGATGCTGGTTCTCTCGGAGGGCTGCGAGGGAGACCATTTGCTATTATTCATTCAGGAGTGGCTACAGCAGCAATTTGGTGAAGAGGTGGCTGATTGCACCCAGCGAATTCAGAAGGCCTACAGAATCGCAACGCTGGGTAAGCCAGTGAATCCGGAGGCACCGCGTACAGTAGTGGCAGTCACCGATGGTGTGGGCACATGAGACCACTTCTTGGCTTTGGCGAAACAGCGAAAAACGATACTTTGATGGCTAAATTGTGCACCTTTATCCCGATATCAGCTACGCTACACGGCAACAGAGAAAGCAATTCGATGGGACCAGAGCTATTCTGAGGGAAGCCAGAATACCACACGGAATTATATTCCCAGCCCGACTTAGAGTCGCCTACCAAGGCAAAATCGTTGTTTTTTCGGACTCGAAAGATGCCATGCACTGGGCCCAAAAACAGGTTCCAAAGAGGCGAAGAAATAAACCCAGGGAAGATGCATCCTCAGAGGAAGACAGCGAGTCATGAAGACGTAAGGTTTAAATTTGTTACCTAGTTCATAGGAGTGGATGGAATTACCCTTTCTGGTGGCAAAATTGTAGATACTTTAATTTACTTCTTCCCATTGGACTGGGTTGACACATCCACGAGGAACTATAAAAGTATATAAATGACTCCATTGACATTTTTGTAGTTATCTAAGGGTGTTAAGTTTATATTGCAGTCTCGAGAGGACATTCTTATAAATGCAGGGTAAAGTAATTTTGTTTATTATATTCCTGGTAAATAACATCCTGCCATAAATGTTTCACATATGAAGTGGTGGATTTTTGTACTTTTGCACTTTGCTAAAGAGAGATTGCACAGTTAGTGCACATTGTTGATTAATGCATGGAGCTTCTCTCTTTTTCCTCATACGAGGAACGAGAATATTTTGAATTAATTATTTTGATTTATGTAGAACATTTCCATGCTGTTCATGGACTCATCATGCAGCTTTTTCGTATGATTGTCTGGGGTCGAATTAAAATAGTATCACCCCCTTATGATGTATCTTTAAGCAGTAGATGGTGGCTATTCATGTAATCAAGAGGAGTGGCGACCTCAAAGTGTACATTTGTTGCATCTCTGCTTGTAAACTGTACTTCACTGTTTACTTGAAACAATAAACATAAAGTATATTAAAAAAAAAAAAGGTAATAGCTGATATCTAGGCAGCAACAGAGACCCAGCCCAGTGTCAAGGGAGTGGGGTTTTGTATGGTCAGGACAGTTTAGAAGCATATTTCGGCTGTTTGCATAACTTCAGTAACCAGAGAAACGGAGGAGCCTACTGTGGTTTAAAGGGCAACAGTAACAGAGGTGCCTTTGCCCACAGACGTAATGGAGGTACAGGAAGGAGAAAACGATCTTTACAGTGAAGGGATGCGTGCCCATCTCTGCCCCCCTTCCCCTGGTGTAAGACTGCAGAATTTTAACCAGCTATGGGTTGGGGTGTAGCCAGGAATTTTAAACTTGTACTTGGGAGTTGATGGAACTTTTGCCCTGCACCATAAATACAAGAGATGTGCTGCCCTGCCTCACAAACATTGCCCCGTTCCCATTTCAGTCAACAATATGTTGTGAATCTAGTAGAATCATTGGCTTACAACATTTTTATCTAAAACACACACACTCAGTCAGTCAGAAATTGGCTGGCTTTTAGTTCCAATGTTTAGGATACACTGTGATAAGCCTCTGTATCACATCAAGGTAGCCAGCCTTACAGAAGTCCATTCACACCATCACTCATGCATACATGCTTGATAAGGTCACTCATACAGTCATGACTGCTAAGTTTAGCACCCACACAATTTCCAAAGATCATTCACAGACTCGCACTAAAGCATCCAAGAAGAGGGAAAAACAGTTCTTCAGGCTCTGTTTGTTGCCCTGGCCTGAGGCTCATGTTGCCCCAGGATTGTCCAGATTTTACTGTACTCGGCAAAGTACACTGAGTATTCCTGATGACACCCATTGCTATGGGCCCCAACTAATGACAGAGGTGTGGATACTGGAAATTGTGGCTCTGGATTATGCCATCGAATTCTTGTTGGTGCCCACGAAAGATCGCTTCCTTTGGTGCCTGGTACCTTTTGAATCAGGTGAAGCTACAGGTAGTAAGCCAGACTTAAGACCACTTGATCCATATAGAGGCAGTTCCCCAATGAGGAAGTACTGGGATTACACTTGCTTTACCGAGTAGTCCCCTAGTAGTCTGGGGGGTGCTTCTGGACGGTTCTAGACTTGATGCACTTAAACAAGTTTCTCAGACCCACGTTTCAGTGGGCAGAGGATTCACATGCGTCAGCTTCAAAACAGTATGTGCTGGTGGTATGGTTCTTGGCATCAGAGGATTACCAGGCTCCCATTCTGCTACCCTGGATAGATTTGTAGTCGCTTGTGTGATGGGAGAATACAGAGAATCTTTGCACGGGGACTCTCCTCAGAGCACCCTCAGAATTGATTTTGACCACAGACTCCAGCCTGTTTTGGGGGGACACCTGGACCAGATTCTGGAGCAGGGAGTTTGGAGCCCTCTGGTGCAGGCTCTTCAGATAAATGTCTTGGAAATGATGTAGGTGTATCTAGCCCTACTACATTTTCCAAACCAGATTTGGTCTCTGGTGGTGAAGGTGAGGTAAAACAACGCTGTTATTTTGCATCAGTATGATCAAGGCAAAAGAAGCATAAGCACGCTCACAGAAGTGGGCAGAGGATAATGTGTTGTCCATCATGGAGTTCACCTAGCAGGGAAACTGTATGGGTCACTATTTTAAATGAGTTTATTCTCAATAGTCTAACCCTTCAATGAATTGAAAAATGGAATGAATGTGCAGGCTGACTGGGGTAAGTCTCTAGAGAACGTACTCGGTGGGGGGTCCCTGAGTCCGCATAGACAGAAGGTGCTCAGATGCCAAGGTTCTTTATTCTGTGTCAGTGCCCGTGGGCAGAGGCAGTGGATGCTCTGTCACAGCAGTGGGACGTCAATGGAGTGTATCTATTTCCCCTGCTCTGCTGTTGCCCAGGGTGCTGCAGAAGATCTGGCAGTTGAGAGGAAATTTTCTTCTGCTGGCACCTAGTGGCCAAGAAGGCCATGCTTTTTTGTTCTAGTGTGAATCTGACATCTCGGGCACTGTTTCGGCATTTGCTCCTCAGGTATGTCTTGGTCGGGGCTTGGGCTCTGAGAGGAGGAAACTTCTAGTTCTCCAAATAAGTGGTAGATACCATTTTGTTTATAAATCAAGGTTGTTTCCACCTTGGCCGAGGCAGGCATGGCTCCCTTTGACCTGGTTCCCCCCCCCATGGCAGAATCAGGTGGGGGAGGGCCGCTGCCCCCGAATAAACATATCAAGCAGTCTGCCTACAGGGTCCCTTGTGGCGGTGAGGTTGGGGGTTGATGTGCAGGGTGTCCTACTGCCTGCCACGCCAGTTTTTCCTCCTATTGTGTATCCTGTTGGGGGACACATGCAAATATGTGTGTAACCTAAACACACTTTGTAGGGAAAATAATAATACAGATTCTTGTGTCTCGGAGTCTGCCAAGAAACATTAGTAAACCAGCAGTGAGTACTAATAAAGTTTATTATACTACTTACGCCAAGCATGTGACAGAGAAAATTACAGGGGAGATGGGTTTCTCACCACTCTCCTGAAGAATGCACATAATCTCCAGAATTGTAGATCTTAGGTTGTCTAAGATCTTGTTTGCTCTCCCCATGCTCCTAGAGTACTAATCTTCTAGAGCCGAACTAGTAGTGTCTAGACGAGCTACAGTGGGTTGCGGACAGCTAATACTACAGATAACAGCATAGCAATAGAGATTACAACATAGTTACAGATATGAGAAACAACATGTATTGGTCCCAAGTCATTCTCCATTGGATAATAACTTGGGAGACAGAATTACTAATGAGTATCGTATGAGACAGAATACGCTTCCATTAGCATTATAGCTTAGACAAAAGAAATGCTGACTGGTTCAAACTACATGTGGCATTTCTTGCTTACGAATAATATAAGACAACAAAGGATTTCTCTCTGTGTTAGCTTGCTTAGACAAAGAGAACTGCTGACCGGGTTCTATTACACGTGGCATATCTGCCTGAGTGTAAAACACACACACTACATATAATTGTATGAGGATATAAGTATACAATAATCACTGATCCCTCAGTCATCATATCAGTGATTAAGTAGATTGTTTCTTTCATATCTATTCCATATATAATCTAGATACAGTAAATGTATTATAATGAGGTATAACGAATCATACATGATCAATATTGGCATATATTAGCAGCAAAGCACATTCCTAGCACTCATGCTTATATAATATGTACCCAAATCTACAATGTTAGTGCAAAATAGCAGTATCACAGTATAGCAGACCAGGAATACAATGTGAGGTGTATGTGGGACGATAGTGGGCATAACCTAGACGTAACATGTGCACATGTGGGGAGGCACATGCGTGCAGCGGACGTCCCTTCGCTCCTTCCCTTCCTGTGCCACCCTCAGACCTGCACTGCCACCACGCCTCCCATCTGGTGGCAGTCATTTGGGAATTGCACACCTCCCTCCCCCGGGTGAGAATGGTCCATCGGATGCTCATCCTCACCCCCAGTAACCTGAGATTGCTTTCAATCCCGGGTCACCATTGTGGGTGGTAGCGCTACTGCCATGCCACTGGAACAGCGAAAGGTGGTAAACACCTTAATGCCCTCGAGGAAGGTTTACACCTCAGCAGCCTACGACAGTGTGTGGAACGTTTTCTTGGCTTGTGCCAAAGGTAGGGGCATTAGGCCCACCAAGACTACAGTCCTACAGATTTTAGATATTTTTTTTTTTTTTTTTTTTTACACAAGTGGGAGTGGGCAAAGGTCTTGCATTGAGCACCCCATAGTGCCAGTTGTCAGCTCTTGGTGCAGTGTTGGGACCCTTCAGGGGGCCCTCCTTGGGAACCAGTTTGGTTATCTGTTTTCTCAAAGCAGTTAGCAGAAGCAATTCGTACTTGGTCCTGCGGACCTCTGCTGCTATTCACCCCATACAGTCTAATCAGGGCCTTGCATTGGGACTTGTGGGTGGGACTTCTGCCTTTCTAAAGGAACCAGTCACTACCAGTCAGGAGCGCTTGTGGACCAGAATGCCAAGGACCGCAATGCAGAGGAGTACCTCCACACAAGGGCCAGAGTTGGAGTCAGCCATTCGGCCGGCCATGCTGCTCCTCCTGGGTGCCGCTGTTTTAACCTTTGCTGTTTACTCCTGTCAATCTGCAAGTACTGTCACTTCTCTAGGTATTTTGATAGACTGCTTGTAAAATATGTTAGTCTTGTCAAACTCAGATCTTGTCTTCAGATTATTATAACCTCACCACACAGTGTTACTCCTACATACTCCCATTAAAGGGATTAAGTTGTATAAAATGTGCTCGGACTTGCATGCTGTGCAAGTCCATAATGGTGAAAGTCTTTGGAAGGTCACTTTGTTTTTTGCCAAATTCTGTATTAAAACAGAAGGGATTGTAATTTGGCCCCAGAAAGGTAGCCAGCCGATCCCTTCACTTCCCGGTTGCTGAGACCCACCCCTGTGCTCAGGCATGTAATAACATATGCCGAGGGAGAGTGCTGGGGTGCGCCCCATTAAAGTAAATGGGGGTCACTTTTAAGTTTGTTCTTGTACACAAGAATGGCCAGTTTGAGATTAATGATGGGCACCATTCTTGTATACAAAAATGATCTTAAAAGTGACACTCATTTATTTTAATGAGGCGCTGCCTCCGCACTCTCCCTTGACACGTCAGTATGTGCCTGAGCCCTTGGGTGGGTCTCAACAGCTAGGAAGTGAAGGGATCGGCTGGCTACCTTTGTGGGGCCAAATTACAGTCCCTTTTATTTTAGTATATCGTTTGCAAAACAAAAATAAAAAACATTAACTGGCCTTCCAAACAGTTTCGCAATTACAGGCTTGCTAAGCAGGTAAATCCGACCACTATATCTGAGTATCTTGTTTAGTCTCGGACACACTCTTTAATGGAATACCAGCTGTTTTGCACTTTGATTATCCTTGCACTGATGGCTCTCGGTTAATTGTTACTGGCCTGCAAGAGTCTAAGCCCTTTTTTGGATTTCTTAACTCCTATACATTTACCTGTTTCCTCTTTTGGTTTGAAATTACCTTGGTTTGTGTGATGCCTAGATGCACCCTATCTGGGTATCCCGGTTATTTGCACACTTGACATCCTATATCACAGAGTGCTGCGTTTCATTACTGGCCTCCCCTCCTCTACCCACCACTGCTCCTTATACGCTGCAGTGGGATGGACCTCTACAATACAGATGCAATAGAAATGCCGCTGTATGTACATTTAGAGCGGTTACTGGTAAATTAACACAGTATATGTTTGATCTACTGCCTCTAAGTGGGCTCCGAAACTATGCCCTAAGGAGCTGCTCCCTAATTTCTCTTGAGGATTCCCAGGGTCCGCACGCGTTTTGGGAGAGCGGCCACAGGCTTTTCACTGCCAACTCTCTGGAATAAGCTACAGAAATCCTTGAAATTAAGATCCCCAGTTAGTCTCGTAGTGTTCGAGACTTTTTGCAAAAACAGTCACAGAAGTATGTCACTGTTTCCACCACCTATAAACTGCTCCCTCTCTGCGTAATGTCATCCTCTGCCTTCCTCTTTCACACTATAAAACACTACCTCTCAGAAACCCTATATCCTCCTCACCGTTGCCCTGCTATTCCTTCCATCTCCCAACCCCTTGCTCTGAATACGCTCCCTGAGAGCCAATGACCCCACAGGGCTCTCGGCTCAGTCGCCACAGGAAACTGCGGCCACCGGGTGGTCGGCGCCCCGGAAGCCGCCACCCGAGACTACTTGATCGGACTACGCTCCCTGAGAGCCGAGAACCCTTCAGGGCTACCAACTCGGAAACCAAGGCCACCGGGCGGTTGGCGACCCCGAAACCCACAACCCTAACCTATAAGCCATAAGTGAGTATTCTGTGCAGCACCACGACCCTTGCCCCTGCACCCCCTTACCCTTTGCTACCTACACCTTTGCTAGGTTCCACTTAATTTCTGACCTTGCGTCCCCCTCTCCATATATAGCCCCCTTACTTTAACTCCTTTTTCTCATTTTTTTAAACATGACATGTACATAGTTAGATATATTACAATGCGTGCCTAAATGGACTGTTTAACAGTAAGACAATTAGCTTGCTTTATTATATATTCCCATGTTTTGCCTTAATGCCTGTACTTATGTGTATTGTACCTGACCTTGTGTGATGCAGGTCTGCCTTGTAAATGAGCTTGCTCAATGGTGTCCGCCTGGATAAATAAAGATTTATTTATTTGATTGATTGTTCTGTTTGAAACTATACTGTAGTCTGTAGTGTTGACTGAGTTAAATTTATGCTAGTTGTTTTGATTTCTGTTTTCTCCTTACATAATTGTTTTAAGCCTTAGGTTCCCCTTCTCTGGACATGACTATCTAGAGTCACTGATTTTCCTTTTTCAAAAATGACTAATTCAAATTTTTTTTTTTTATACTATTTAATCATCTACCTAACCAGGGCATCTCTCAGGCTTTCCTCGCTCAGCTTCCACAGCTCTGAACTGCCTGTCTGAACCTCATTCCCTGATGACTACATCGGATTCAGGACTCTGGCTGTCCTGCCTCCTTGGAGAGACCAGGATTGCAGCAGACATTGGGCGTGTGGGCCTGGGCTACTGGAGGATGTTGTTGCCTCACCCGGCAGTAGGGGTTTTCTTGTGTTTTCCCCCCGCCCCTCCCTCCCTCTCTTGGAGCTCGGACGTGCAATGACATCCCATCACTGAGCACCCTGCCTTACGGCTGCGCCGCAATTTCATGGCTCGCCCCTGACTGCCGCCAAAGGCTGCTCAGGAGTGAGCGAATCTACACTTTCCCGGAAGGGAGAGCAGTCCTCCATACGCTCCATCTCTTCCTGCCCCTGGCGGCTCTGGGCTCGTTCCTGAACCGGGTTGCAGGGGTGTGGCGCCTGGTGGGCGACTAGTGCCTTAACCCTCAGTGCTACGGGTCCCATTGACTAATTTTAATTAGCAAACTCAAAATCCCCCAAACCACCAAATTGAGGGCAAATTGGCATGTTTTGTACAGAAATTTGGCTCTAAATGGGGAGGTTTGTCCAAAAAGCTGGTGCAAAGTGGTTATTTTTTTTATTATGAAAAATTGATCAAAAAGAGCTGGTTTAAAAATGACAAATTCTGTGTTTTACTGGGGTTTCCCAGTGAAAATGGGAAATCATTTGCCATACCTACTAGAGCTGCTCTGTTCACTTCCACGGTTCCTCCCCCCGGGTCGTGCCTGAAAATAGGCAGGATTTGTCTAGTGCACTTACCCGGTCAACAAAAAATAAATAACAGTTTTGTTTCTCTTTATTGTGCTATTGTGGTTTACAACTGAAAGCAGCCTACAACAGCTTTGTTTTTCTTTGTTGTACCACTGTATTGCTGCTGTATACTGCATACCTCTACCTCTACCTTGCCACCATGTTCCTAACCCTACTCTGCCTTCTCCTTTCTCCACTCCTGCTCACCTTCACTCCAGCTACTCTCCCCCTCTACCTTTCCTTCTCCTCCTTACCCATCTGCTTCCCCATCCACCCTGGGCTCCTCTCCTCCCTTAACATGGAAATTCTGCACCATGCCCTCCTCTACTCTCACAATCCCCTCTCCCCTGCTCTCCTCCCTCCAAGGGGAGGAAGTCCCACACTATCTTTCTCCTCCACCTCTTCCCATCGGGTGACATGGAGCCCATCACAGGTCCGTCCCATGTGGCTCTGCTACTTTCAGGGGCCTTAGCATTTTTCACCTCCATGCCAGGAGCCTTCTCCCTAAGCTCAAAATCCTCTTTCTTTGGGCCCATCAACACTCTTCAGCCATCCCATGCATCTCAATCTGGGCTGTCGTCCAGAATCCCAGACTACAGCCTGACCCTTCCTGATTTCCATCTTTTCGGGCGGGCGGAATGGGGGAAAATGTGGTGGAGGCGTTGCCATCTACATTCGCCAGAGGCTCTCCTGCACCCTATTCTGCAGGAGGCTGTACCCTCTTCCCATGAATCTCTGATTGTCAGGCTGTCTTTCCCTGCATGTGCCCCCATCTTCATTGGGGTTTTCTTCCCAAGATCTCACCTGCCTGTCTGACTCTCTCTCTTTACAATCATGCCACATTCCTCCACTGGTGAACAAATTCTCCTTGGGGACTTCAACATAAATTTCTATCCCCTTTCTCCAGATTGACCACTCATAGAATTGAGTCCCTAAATTTGCCCCAGATTATCTCTGAACCCACGTGGATCAATTCCCTGTCCACCAACCATACCTTGTGGACTGAGTTCTGTCCTGCCACCCCCACTGCATTGTTGCAGCAGGTAGTCAGCCTGACTCCTTCAGTGACCACTGTATCACATTCTGCTCAGGAAAATCCAGTGTCCAACTTCAGCCCCAAAGTACATCTGGTCCTGGTACCTCCGGTTGCTGAACATCTGTGCTCTTCAGAGTGACCTGGCTGAAAGACAGGTCCAGCTACATCTCATGGTAGCTAACATTTGATGTTGAGGTCACTAACATAGATATGGTCCTCCCTTTTTCATTACAAATTCTCCTCAGTCTGGGACTTACAACCCCAAAGAAGTCAGTCTCCTCTGGATCTCCACAGAAATCATCAATCGCTACAAGTCCCGTGATCTTGCCTGAGCTCGCATTAACCTATCCCATTCCCTTCCAGATTTCCTTCATTAACGAGCCCTGGAAAGCAAGTGCATGAAAGCTGTCGGCTATGAAATCCCATTATTTCAAAGCCAACCTCAAGAACAACCTTAACTTTTCAGCCAAATTCTGGAAGGTAATCCACTTATTCTTTGACCCCTCAGCCCAGTCTGCCCCCCACTGTACTAGTGGTTAATGGATCACCTGTATCAGACACTTCCTCTGTTGCTGCTTGCTTTAGTGAGTTCTTCTCCACATCTGCCCTCCTTTCTCCCCCACTTCTGGCTCCCCTACCTCCTCTCCTGCCCCCCTTGTGAAAATCCAGCCCTGATGGGCTTAATCACAAACTTCGTCATCTCTCGGCTCCTGCAATTTTATCTCCCTTTACTCACCTGCTTAGCCTTTCATTTGCCCTGTGCTTTGTTCCTCAGTTGTGGAAATGTGCTGGAGTTCTCCCATTTCACTAAGGGGGTGACACCCTCCTCCCGTGACAGCTTCTGTCCCACCCCCCGCCCCTGCTGCTAAGCTGAAGAAGTTGGTCTACTCTAGACTTCAGTCTCCTCCCTGCTGTGTGTCACTGACTCAGTCTTCTCAGAGATGGATTCTTCTCATTGCAATGAGAACCATGACTGGGATACAACCATATCAGGCTGTCCTCTTTTCAGGAAGGGCACAGAGGATATGAAAGGGGGAGGAGTGGCTCTTTATGTAAGGGATAACACAAAAGTTATAGAGACACAGGGAATACGGGGGGCAGTGGAGGCACTGTGGGTTACTCTAGAGACCGGGATGGAAACCACTGTTTGCACTGGTGTAATGTGTAGAGTGATAAGGTACCGGTGAATGCCATCCAAAAGATGGCGACTGGGGGCGGGGGAGGTGATGCTAGTGTGGGGGACTTCAGTCTGCTGGATGTGGATTGGAGCATCCCAGCTGCTGCTTCAGCTAGGAGTAGGGACATCCTGAACTCCCTGCAGGAGGCTTTCCTCCAGCAACTAGTAAGGGAGCCCACTCGTGACGGAGCAGCATTGGACCTTGTACTCACCAGCAGGGACAGTGTTGCAGACATTATGGTGGGTGGCCACCTAGGGACCAGTGATCTCCGTATGGGGTGGTTCAGTGTAAGTACTGTGCCAGAATCTAACCACATAAAAGCGAGGGTCCTGGACTTCAGGAACGCAGACTTTACAAAGATGGGGGTGTCACGAACCCACTCCTCAGCATCAGATCCACTGAGCTCACAGTGCCCACCCCTAAATGCAATCTGTGATGGGGGGACAGGGATACCCTCCTTGTGTCGTTTTTAGAATGTTTGCCGAGGTCACAACTGAACACCCGCCACGAGGACCCAGGGTGTCCCTCTAAGGTTAAGGGTACAATACCAGTCTTGAATCTTGTAGCCAAATATAGTCCCTTCTTGGTTGTTACACAAATGGGGAAGATCCAGGTGTCGCACTATCTTCGGAGTAGCAGTGTGCTCCTTATTTCATCTTCTCCAACAGGACATGCAACAGCCTGGTTCAAAATCCCTACAGACTCTTCCTTGGGACTTGGGGAGAATACCAATCTCTACCTAGATGTCCCCTACAGATCCTTGCTCAATTGGTTGCTTATGGAGGCACCCCTTAGCAATAACAGTTTGTCACAGATTTTTAATAACTGTCCCACAATTCATACACAATTTAGAAATCTCAGGTAAGTTTCTTAAAACAAATTTTTTTACTAAAATACTCAATCATACAGTTACAACTAAAAGATGCACTAATTTGGTCACAGAATAACATAAAAATGGAAAAATATGTGAAAAACGCACTATAACTGTTATCTAAAGTCTACCTTAAGTCTGTAGTAAATTGAAGTCCAAAGAAAGTAAATGAAAGATTGTTTCCTTTGTACTGGTAGTTTACTTCTTGTATCAGGAGAAGTCCCTTATAGATGCTCGGCAAAAAACAAAAACAAATGGGGGGGGCTCTGGCTCAATTCTTTATATAGCTAGAGGCACCCTGCAAAATCTGTCTTGTCCTAAAAGGGTGGCCTTTTCTTTTAGGCCAGTAGATGTCACTCTTGAGCTTTCCCAAAATTGTCTTATTAAAATAAATTTCCAACATATCTGAGTGCAGCTACCACTCGCACATAGTGGTGGCTGCCCTCATCGGCCGTCATTCTGTCCTGGTTGTGATGATAAAAAGTATGCAGTACCTGAAAGAGATGCCTCATAATTTTTATTTCTTTAGTGATGCCCTGTGCAGTTTGAATGTCTAGGTTTGGCCTCTATGCCCCCGCGTTCAAGCACGTAATGATGTGTAGCCAGGGAGAGTGCAGGGGCGTGCCCCATTTAAATGAACGGGGCTGGATTTCTAATTCGTTTTTAAAGTACAGAATGGTCACTTGGCGATTAATGAAGGACACCGCTCAACTAACATGGGCCATGTCTTTATTAGTGATATTGCAGAGGGGCTAGAAGGGAAGGTATGCCTTTTTTGCAGATGACACTAAAATCTGCAGTAGGGTAGACACTCCAGGGGTGGTGGAAAAAATAAATAGGGATTAAGAAAGCTTGAGCAGTGGTCAAGAGTGGCAACTAAGTTTCATTGTGAAGAAGGCAAAATCATGCCCGTAGGGCATAGAAACACAAGGGCGGAGTACAAAATGGGGGAGTGGTACTGACGCCCACCAAACAAGAGAGACATACTAACATAGTAACATACTAAAATGCCAGCAAAATAGGCCTAATGGTCTTTCGTGTCTGCTTGTTTGGTCAGCCCCCACGCTGGGAGCTGACCTTGCTGCCTCCCTCGTCCTCTCTGGCTTCTCCCGTTCCAGTCCCAGATATTCTTGCTGCACAAGACTTTGCTTCCAGAACCCTTCCCCTGTACTTGTCCCACCCCCTCTTGAACCCATCCACCAGCCCCCTGGGCAGCGCATTCCATGGCTCCACCACCCTCTCAATGAAGTAGCACCTCCTCCTTTCTCCCCTTAATTTCCCCCCCCTCCAGCTTTCACCCATGCCTTCTAGTTTGCTTCCCTTCATTCGACACCCTGACTGCTCCTCCCCTATTTACCCCCTCCATGTACCTGAAGACCTCTATCATGCCCCCCCGGTCCCTTCTCTCCTCCAATGTGTACATATTTAGCTTTTCGAGCCTCTCCCCATAGGTCCTGTCCCCCAAGCTCCAGATCATTTTGGTTGCCCTCCTCTGGACCGTCTCCAGGAGTTAGATGTCCCTCTAAGTGTGGCCTCCAAAACTGCACGCAGTACTCGAGGTGCAGCCTCACCAAGCAGTTATACAGAGGGAGTATCACTTCCCTCCTTCTGGAGGTGATCCCTCCCCCCCTAGCGATGCATCTCAGCATCCTGTTGGCCTTGGCTGCTGCCCTCCTACAAGTCTCTGAGTTGTTCATCTTGACATCCGCCACCATCACCTCCAGGTCCCTCTCAGCCATTGAGACTTGTAGCATTCCCTCCCCCCCAGGGTGTACACTTGGCCCAGGTTTCTGGCTCCCAGGTGCTGTACTTTGCATTTCCCTGCATTGAACCTCAGCTTCCACTTTCTAGACCACCTTTCCAGAGCCTCCATTTCCCCCTGTAGGGCCACCCTCCTCTACTCCCCATCCACCACCACCCCCAGTTTTGAGTCATTCGCAAAGAGACTCGTCTCACTCCTGATACCCTTCCTTATGTCAGAGACGTAGGTGTTGAACAGGAGGGGCCCAAGGACTGATCCCTGAGGAACTCCAGTAATGATCCTCCTTGGGAATGAGACTATCCCGTTAACCACGATCCTCTGGGTCCGGTCCTGGAGCCAATTTCCTATCCATCTGATCATCTGATTCCCCACTCTCATTTCTCCCAGCTTATCCAACAGGTCCCTGTGAGGAACAGAGTCAAATGCCTTGCTGAAGTCAAGAAAGAGGATGTCCACCGGTCTACCCTGGTCCAAGGCACTCTTCACCCAGTCATAGAACTCCACAAGGTTTGTCTGACACGATTTCCCCGGGATGAATCCATGCTGCCTATCATTCTGGCACCTCGACTTTTCCAGGTCCCCCCAGCCTCTCCTTGACAATGCCCTCCATCACCTTGCCCACCTCCGATGTCAGGCTGATGGGCCTGTAGTTCCCTGCCACCTCCCTTGACCCCCCCCCTTTTGTGGATAGGCACTATATGCGCCACCTTCCAGTCCTGGGGCACGCACCCTGTCCTCAGATGCTGAAAAGCTCCGCCAGGGGTTTTGCCAGGTCATCTGCCAGTTCCTTCAGCACTCTGGGATGTAATTTATCCGGCCCCGGTGCTTTTTTTGTCTTAAGGGACCTGAGGGCTTCCCTCACTCTCTCTGCTGTGATTTCCACTCGCTACCTCATCCCCTGCTTTGCCTTCCCTCCTCCTGCCAGTGATGGCCCCCTCTCCCTAGACCCGCCCGATCGGTAGGGCCCCCCCGTTTAATCCTGCTAATCTGCCTCTTCACCCTTCATTTTTCCCCAGTGTATCTAAAGAACCCCTTGTTCCCTCTCCTAATTTCCCTGGCCAGGTTCTGCTCCTTCCTTGCCTTAGCCGCCCTCACCACCCTAGTGGCCCTTCTGGCCATCAGCTAGTACTCCCCTCGATCCCTTTCACTACTTGAGCACTTGAAATGCCTATAAGCCACCTTCTTTCCCCTCACCACCTGAACCTCCCTGGTCCACCAGCAGGGTTTTCGGGCCCTACCGCATTTTTCGTCTTTCTTTTGTACGGGGTAATCGTATATCTGATGACCTAAAGGTGGCCAAACAGCCTGACAGGGCAGTGGGGAGAGCCACTGGGATACTAGGGTGCATGGGTACAATGTTTATATGACCAAATTGAAATTGTTCTATGTAGAGTAATTAACCCAGTAATTGCCTGGCATTTGTGAATTGTGCTTCAAATGTTGTGTTCTTCCTTCTGAATTTGATGTTCTGTTTATTCAGTCATTTTTAATTAATCCCGGGTCGCCCCTGAAAAAGGGACCTTTTGGTTCCAGTGGGCTTACCTGGTTATCAAAATGAAATAAATAACAAAAATAAAAAAAATAGGGAAGGGGTATCACCAGTAGAAAGAGGGAGGTGGTGATACCACTGTATAAATCATTTAGTGAGACTTCACCTGGAGTACTGTGTCCAGTTCTGGAGACCACATCTCCAGAAGGACATAGGATAGAGACTGTCCAGAAGAGGGCAACTAAAATTATGCAGGATCTGCACTAGAGACCCTATGAGAAGAAACTAAAGGACCTCCGTATGTACACCTTGGAGGAGAGAAGAGAAAGGGAGATATGATGGAGACGTTCATTTATACCTCATGGGTATAAATGAGGTACAAGAGGGATGCACCCCCCCAAAAAAAAAAGATGCTTTAGAACAAGGGGACATGCTGTGAAGCTGGGGGGATAGACTCTGAGGAAATGTAAGGAAGTACTTCTTCACAGAAAGAGTGGTGGATGCCTGAAGCGGCCTTCCAGCGGAGGTGGTGGAGGCAAAGTCTGTAATGTGATTCAAGAATGTATGGGATAGCCATAAGGAAATCATAGTCGTTGGGGGAATGGAGGGCTAAACCGGAGATCAGTTAGGTTCTGTGGTATTTCAGTAGGTAGGGAAAATGGGCAGACTGGGTGGGCCAAGCGGTCCTTATCTGTCATCAAATTGTATGTTTCTATGGATCAGGGGCACATCACAGCTGCCATTTTCATAGATCTGGCAAAAGCTTTCAACTGTGTGCCCCTGCCATGCCTCCTGGTGGATAAGCTGAGTTCTGCTGGCCTCTTGGCCCCCGCCATAGACAGGTTTCGTTCCTACCTCATTGGCCGTCAACATTCTGTATAGGTTGGCATTTTATTACCACCCCTTGCCATCCTTGCTAGGATCTTGCAGGGCCTCATTGTAGGTCCCATCTCATTCTCCATTTTTCTGAACTATCTCCCCTCTGCCAACTTGCATATATACATGTCTGCTGATGACACAGTTCTCTTCATCTCTGGTCCCTCTGCAGCATTTCCACATCATCCTGTACTGGTTACACTCCAGCCATCTCTGGTCAAAACCAAAAAAGCAGCCTCTGTGATCACTTGTACCAGCCAATAATTGGCCAGGCTCTCAAGACTTCCCGTCTTCTCCACACAGGGTGGCTCCCTAATTAAAGCAGTGCAGTCTTTCAACCACCTTGGCATATGGCTTGATAGCCTCCTTGGTGTCTCAGCACACATTGGTGCCATCCATGCAAAACTGCACCTAAGCTGGGTGTCCTGTACCGCAATAAAGGCTGCCTTCTCCTGCTGGTCTGCCGGGAGCTGGTCACCAAAATGGTTCTCTTGGTCTTCGACTATGTGGACATTTTCAATGGTATCTCTCCCAGCACTTCTCTTGCTAGACTGGACACCCTCTGCAGTGCCTTTTGTCCCTTTGCTACAAACTCACCTCCTCGTATGCATCACTGCTACCTCTACTCCCTATCCATCCCCCCCCCCCACTTGCATGTCACCAGTCACATTGTACTGGTTTAGTTTCCTTCCCTCTTACTTCTATTTTCTTCTCTCTTCACTCCTCCCTGCTCCATGCTTTCTCTGCTCCAGGGACCATTGAATTTTCTCCACTCCTCATCCCTGTACCTCTGCTGAGCAGCCTGCCTTCTCCTATTGCTTTCCAGCACTCTGGGACCAGCTCCCCTCTTGTCTCCGCCATGCCACCTCCTCAGGCTTAACAACTGCAATCATTCCCCTGGAATGAGCCGCACCAGAGCTTTCAGAATTTTATGCTATTAAGGAACTTGGAATAAAGGCCAAACTGTACTGTGTGGTCGTGCTTACCCCAGCACTGTAGGTTAGATTTATTTCTTCACTTAGGCAAAGCACTTATTGTGAAGTCTTCTCTTTTATTTCAGTCTGGTTTCCAATTTATTATTTTTATATTTTATAATGTTTAACGTTGTTAGTTATTTTTCTCTAATCTGCATTAGATAGTGTTGTTTGTGTTTGTTCTGTGTAAATTTCTACTTTTCTCTAGTTCCATATAGTTTCCCAGGAACTGGAGAAGGCTGTTTTTAGTGCGGTTCCCACTTTGACACCACTTCATTTTTACAATTTAAACATTTAGGCCCGGATATTCAAAGGGGCTGTGCCAGCGCAACCTCGCATTGCGCCCTGGCGGGATATTGAAAGGGCTGCCCGCACAGCACAAATCCTGATATGCCAGGGCGCAACGTAATTGCATACGGCGCAGATGCAGTGGGGCGTGCCCATACATTTGCGGCACATCCTGATATTCAGCCCGGGATGTGTGGCGCATGTGCTGGCGCAACCCTGCATTGCGCCGCATAGAGGGGCTCAAAGTTGAGCCCTGGAAAAGTAGGAACTAATCCTGGCCACCCACAGGCGGGCTGCTGTATTGCAAGGAGTAACACAGCAGCTGCCCGCCGTGGGTAGCCACCCGCCCACCTAGAACACCATCCCCAAGCACACACAACCCTGGTGGTCTAGTGGACCGCCCGTAGCCGCAATCGTGCGGGATATGTTAGGAAATACATCCCTGGTAGTCCATTGCCCCGCCCCCGTGTCCCTGAGTCCCCAGAAATAAAAGCCATGACCATCTTTGGTGGTCTAGTGGTCCCCCCACCCCCGATTCCCCGGTCAGTGTCATTGTCACCATCCCTAGTGGTCTAGTGGCATCCCGCCCATTGCCGCGATCGCGGTAAAACCCCGTAATGAAATGCCGTGGTGATCCAGTGGCACCTCCCACCCTGACGGAGCCCCTTGCCTACCCCGTTCCCCCCCCCCAATCATCGGCAGGTGGCAGCATACCGTCCAGCCGCCTGCCGAATGACAGGTACAGTATGGGCTGTAAGCCCATTGGTCCCCAGTGTGGACCAATGGGCTTGCACAACATACTGCACTAGGCAGTCCCAAAAATGTGAATATCCCAGGACACCAAAACAAAAGCGATAAATTTCCCCTGTGAAGGAAATTCATGACTGAGGACAAGACAGGCTTACCTGAAGAAGGGGGATGACTACCAAACCACCTGCAAGAGCAACACTGAGAAGGAAAAGGCCTCCACTTTTTACAGGCATTATATTTATTTATTTATTGAAATGTTTCACCAGGAAGGCACACTGAGCAACAGGTTGCTCGTCTCCCAGTGCAACTTGGGGGGGGTACAATAGGGATGAGACATTTTACATTCAAGTTACAAAGATCAGCATAACATACAATTAAGGCAGTTGTTACAAACAGTGTTGCACACATATGTAATTTGTGAGAACAATTAAGTGCAATGGTAATAAGTGAACAAGTGCATTATGGAAGGGAAGGTGGAAGAAGAACAAGAAGGGGGATACTTCACCCATGCTTAAATCTCCTACGACTACTCACCACAGAGGGGTTACTTTAGGTGGGGATAGAAGGTGTACCAGTTGTGCATCAGCACCACCAGCCCCCAAAGCTCAAGCTAAACAAAACCCTGACAGGTCTGCACAGGTCACCGATCCATTGCCATTGGGAGGAAGGCTGACTCACTATTTCCAAGAATGGACAAAAATAACCACAGACAAGTGGATCCTGGAAATAGAGAGTCTAGCTCAACTGGAGGACCTCACTGTAAATGATATTTAGCATACGCAAGAAACTCGGGAGCACATAAATCTCCTGGAGCTCAGGGCTGTGTATCTTGCAATGCTGGCATTTTCCTGTCAGATCAGAGTCCAGTGTGTCCAAGTCAGAACAGACAACATCACCACAGTGTATTACATAAACAAGCAGGGAGGAACAAGATCTTCAGGCCTGTGCACAGAATCATTGAAGATCTGGAACCTAGGATACTTGAGGTTCAGCTTACAGCAGTACGCCTGCCAGGGAAGGACGATGTGCTGGCCGATTTCCTTAGCAGAATCGGTCGGGGAAATCGCGAATGAACCCTGAGCCAGCAGATGCTGGCAACACTGCTCAGATGGTGGGGTACACAAGAAATAGACCTCTTTGCATCCTGGGAGAACAAACAACTCCCACTGTTTTTTGTTGCAGATCCCTGACACGGGGTGCAGTGCCAGAGGATGCTGTAGTCCTCAATTGGGCAAGGAAGCTTCTGTATGCCTTCCCACCTTTCCCTTTTTTTTTTTTTTTTTTTATTATTATTTCTTTATTCTCCATGGTTGGGGGGAGGTTGTGCCTTTGGTTCCTCCCCCCACCATGCTGCCAGTGGGGATTTTTGGTGTAGTTCCCCTGCTGGAGGAGGCGTGCCATGACGCCAAGGGATGGAGCGTGCACATTTACATGCGCCTCCGGGCGCCTGCCTTCCCGCTTCTCTTCATGGTAGTGCAGGCGGTGAAGCTGCCCCCAGCTGCCACGAGGGGGCAACCACACGCCAACAACTGATGTCGTCTCCTCCCTGGGACAGGAGAGCAGTCCTCTGGATGCTCGATCCTTCCCCAACCCTGCCAACCCCTGGCGACCCGTGCATGTTCCAAAATACGGGTTGCCGCTGTGGCGTCCAGCACCTCAACCCTCAGTGCCACTGGGCCGGCTACCTTTCCAACTTTTGCTGACAGTACTGCTCAAACTGAGAAGGGAATCAGCAATAGTGATTTTCATAGCTCCAGAACTGGGAAAAGGCAGTTCTGGTGCTCTGCTCCTGTCCCTCTCCAACAGGCATCCTATCAACTTGCCCCTGACATTGTGTCAGGGTAGGATAACAGTCCTGGATCTGAGAACTGTGTATCTCGGAGCATGATTCTTGAAGAGCTAGAGTTCAATGGACTAAAACTCTCTGAGAAGGTTATTAAAGTGCTTAAAGTTTCCAGGAAACCAGCAACAAGGAAAACATATGCCTTAAAGTGGAAAAGATTGTATTTATTTGCTGTAACCCAAGACAACTCAACCTATTGCAAGCAAGTCTGACTACAATTCTGGACTATCTAGTTCATCTCCAGTCCTTTGGCCTCGGGCCCTCAATCCTGAAGGTTCACTTGGCAGTAGTGTCAACTTACGATTCAGCTGGGAAAGGACAGGTCAGTGAGTGGCCTCAAAACCCATTATCAAAAAGTTATTTAAAGGCCTGGCCCTTAATCACCTGTACCCTTGAGTAAGGGATCCTGCCCCTCCATGGGACTTGCATCTGTACATTGCCCGGCTGATTGAGGCTCCTTTTGAGCCTATGGCCACTGCTACATTGAAATATGTCACCTGGAAAGCAGTTCTTCTGGTGGCAGTGACATCTACCATAAGGGTAAGTTAGCAACAAGCCCTCTGCATAGCTCCTAACTACATCATATTTCACAGGGACAAGGTAGTTCCAAGAACTAACAGCAGGGCTTGAAATATTGCCTTTCCGTATTTCCGTGTAAAGATAGTTTCTTGGTAGGAAATGTAATTTCAGGTCCTGCTTTTCCGTCTGGAAATTAATTTCTGTGCTTGGCTGCTGGGAGCAGTAGTGAGCAGCAGTCTCCATGTATGCGCGTCATGCGCTGGGGTGGCGGGCAGGTTTAATTGCGCATCATGTGCTGAAGTGAGGAGCCGATGGACAGCAAATCTAGTCGTGTGTGCCATAAGCTAAGGTGCGAAGAGGGCGGCATATCAGTGCTGAAGCAGCGGAGGGTGGGGATATTTTTTTTGGCCGGCGTCAAGGACATCCGCGATCAGGACCTCTTCTTTTTCCTTTGAGGTAGAAGGAGCACACACAAGTGTGGAAAGGCGCTAGAGGGGTGTGGGCGTGAAAAGAAAGTTGCTTGAAGCCAGAGACGGAATGGGCATGCAGAGGTGGGGGTTGGGTACTGTATGGATGAAAGTGGCCACGACAGAGCTGGAGGCAGAACGAGTGCTTTAAAAGCATCTGTAAGTGAATGAATAGGGGTAAGCTGCTGCAGTGCGTACAATGACTTTTCTTCGCTTTGTAGTTTTCTTTCTTTGCAGTTGGAAGTTTGACAGAGTATGGGTTTTTTATGTGGCCCTCTGCGTACAAGTACAATGTTGTTGTTTGAAACAAAAAGTGATTTCTCTTACTGCTTCTTTAGAGGAAAAACAGTTGCAGTTAAAAAGAAGTCTGAAAGAAACATTGATTTAGCAGCACTACCTGTCTTAAATGAAGTAGCTGTCATTTTCAGTAAGATACTGGCAGTCAGTACCACTAAACAGTTAAATAAATAAATGGTGGCAGTGTTGGCTAGTGTTTCGAACACTGTCTTGGGACCTTAAGATCACTAGCTCAAACCCCATTAGAACAAAATAATAATAGTGTGTGTGACTTAAGTCACAACCTCCCAGTGTTCCATTCCAGTCAGTCATGCTGCATAAATAAGAAACAGGACCCCACTGAAAAAAAGGTGTTGCCTCTCAGCTGGGTTATCCTGGCTAAACTGTAAAGCAAAAAAGTAAAGAAAGCCAGACACACACACACACACACACACACACACACACACACACACACACACAATTGGAGAACATCAATCTTTATTAAGACACATCAAACTGAATAAGCCATATTAAGTTTGAGAGATGGGGTGTGGAGAGCACTCACTGCTGCTAGCTAAATAAGAGGTATTTTTCTCCTCAAGTTCTGTCATCAGTCATCCAAAATATTACTGGAATTTATTTAAAGATACCATACAAATGAGTGGTGCATGGCACACGGTTGCACATGGTCATATATTGGGTATATTTGTGTGGTATCTTTAAATTCCAGAAATATTTCGGGTGACTGGTATCAGGACTTGGAGAGAAAAATACCTTGTATTTGAATAAGACACTGGTCTCCTTCAGAATGGCTTTAGTGTGTACTTAATGCATCCTAATGTGGAAATGTTAAAGTGGCAAAGGAAATGTAAACTGGGAGACTTCGATTTCCGGAGGAAATATACCACTATGGCCATTATTTCTAGCCCTGTAACAGTAAATTCCTCCCCAAAGTGGTGTCTGAATTCTATCTGAATCGGTCAGTTACACGTCCACTATTCTTTACAGCACAAATTCAGCTCAGGAGAACAGAAGCTTCACAGTCTGGATGTTGGAGAGAGTTATGAACTATTACTTGGACCACACAGAGGATGCGAGGTCTACTGACACACAGTTATTTGTCACCTGTGGTGAAGTGGGGAAGGGGACACCAACATCCAACAGAGCCATTTTTCGTTGGATAGTTCCCTGTATATAGTTCTGTTATGTCAAAGTTGACAAGCTGCTATCTGAAGGCCTTGGGGCTCACTCCACAAGGGGCACCTCTACCTCTGTGGCAGCATCAAGAGGTGGTTTACCTGCAGGAAATCTGTAAAGCAGCTACCTGGAAAACGGTACACATTTTCACAAAACACTGACATTGCCTGGACATACAGTCCGGAAGAGATGCCAGCTTTGGCACTGCAGTCTTGCAGAACCTTTTCCCTAGGTAGGTTCTGTACCCAGCCTCCCGAGGTACTGCTTTGGAGTCTGCAGTTGTTGAGCATAAGTGAGCAATTCCTGTGGTTTAAAGAAAAAATACTCATCTTAGTAATGTTTTTTCCAAAGAAATCCCTCACTATGCTTAACAATCCCTATTCGCTACTTCCCCTTCAAGAACTTGGTAAAAAGTTTACAAAAAAATCAGTTGTTTTCTGTTTCCGTGAGCATTACTTGTTACAGCGCCTTTACAACTGATGTGCAGTCGTCTTGGCTGTTCTCTGCTATTCTTTCATAACCTTTAAAATTGTTCTGCCATGTTGAAACAGTTTTACTAATTTTTTGGAATATATTTTGGTATACTTTCTGGTCGCCATTTAGCTAGTTTTAGCGGTCACTGCTCACCCTAGCTGTAGAAATAAATGTGAGTGCAGGGGTGAGCGTGACCACATGGCAGCGTTTGACTAATTAGCATACAGTTCTAAAAGCTCTGGGGTGGTTTTCCAGCAGAGATGATTGCAGTTAAGATTAGAGATGGATCCCTTTGGAATAAATGACATTACTACGGTGACTAGTTGTTTTCGTCCTTCAGGCTTAATTTCCTTTTCTGTTAGACCCCTATCTCTGGAGCCACTGGCTCCTAAGGGAGAGTATTGGCCAGTATATTCATGAAGATGTGTTTTTCAGGCAAGATGATTAATGCAGCCGAGCAGGTTTCAGGATACATCCGCTATCCATGGGCATAACAGTATAGAACTGCTATGTATGATGACAGGCCTACAGACTAAACTAGTAGCAATTTCTAAAACTGTGAGGTTGACAAACTGATCTAGGTTAGCACCCATTTGTTAGCAGAGAAAAGTTCACATGTTGCTCCTGTTTCGGATATTTATGTTTCAGTGTTGATAGCAGTTTACCCGCAGACTGGTGACAGGCCAGAGAGGTGCAGTTTTACCTGGCAAACTGGAGGGCGTGATGACAGGGTCAACAGATGTGCTTACCACATAAGTTATGCTACTCCTTTTGTTTAAGGGGCTGAATCAAGATTGCATAGGTGAAGTTTTTGTTTAGTTAACTAAAGAGAGTTCACTTGGTGACATGAATGTTAATATGTAAGTTTGTGTTTGGAAGTACTGCGTGGACAATAGTGAACAAAGTGACTGCTATATCTAGAAAGTTGATCTTTCCGGGGGTGGGGGGGTGTTCTGTGCTGAGGTCACATCTTCTGGGCTGTATCACTACCCCAGTGGGGAAGCATGTTGCCCAGATTTAATAATTCTCCACTGACAGAGTTGGAGCTTACAGAAAAGGAAGTTATGGTAAGCATGAAGGAATTTCATCTATTTTAGGGGTTTTACAGTCACTAGTGCTAGTGACTAAGAAAATCCACGGGCCCCACAAACACTTCCACTGGGCCAACTGATGCACTTATTGATATGTTGCCTTCTCCATTAGGGCTAATTAAAGGAAAATTTTACCAGCCCATTGCAAAATATGTTGGCATTTGAGTAGTAGTCTGGTGGCAGTTTCAACCCTGAGTTACTTGTGGCAGCGAGTGAACAGCTGCCTGCATAGCCTGCTAATCAGTTTGGGCCAGCTTCATACCCTGGGGCCTCTGCTGCCCCAGTAATCACAAACATGAGTCCAGTCCTGAATCTGAACCCCTGTGGTTTGCTGTTTGTCCATCATACATGACCTTGGCTTGTCTCTTGTTCTACATTCTAACCTGGGTTTGAAATTGGCAATGGCTCTGCTAGGCCAGTTCCACTATAGTATTGCCTTTTTTTTTTTTTAAGCATTTTAAAGTTCTGTCCCCTATAATGTCTTCCTTTACCACTACGCGTACCTTGAAATGATTTGTAGGAAAGCGACTGGGCTGGTAGTACCTAGTGCTCCAGATAACGATGGCATAGTTTGATGAGTAAAAGTGCTTTAAAACTTGAAAATAATGCTCCTTTTGAAGTAGTGTGTGTGTGTGTGTGTGTGTGTGTGTGTGTGTGTGTGTGTATATATATGGAGCATTTCTAAGGATGTGGATGAGTATCCGTACTTACCAGAAACAATTTAAAGAGTATTTCTTAAAAATTGGTGCGTAAAATAGACCAGAACTCGTCTTATCTGGAGCACTGCTGGTACCACATGAACCTGAAGTACAAACACATGGTTGTGTCGTACATACCTGGGGTAGGAATTAACTCTCTGTTAGTATTTGCACCACAGTGCATGTGGGCACAGAGTTGGCTGCATTAGAGTCTGGGTACCTGCATGAGTCAAGAGAGAAAAAATAACTTGCATGAGTTTTAGAGCTGTTTTCAACACCAGACTGCACTCTTTGCTTTGGTCCCATTACAGAGACCTGACGTAAATTTCCCCAAACAGACACGCATACAGCTTGCAGCATGGTGCCTGTGACAGATATCATTCTGGGTGTAATGGTTATTTAAGTGACTGTCGTGCACTTGTTTCTGAATCCTCTCTCCGTGCTACTGCCATGACTGGATCGCGCGCAGCTTAGGCTCCTCTTCCATGTACCCTATTAGAGAGAGACTGACGCAAACAAACTATCAGAAAAAAATTACTTCTTGCTTCCAACATGGCCCCTCTCTAGGTGCCAAATGCTATTGATGTAACAGCATGGCGGTGATGCACCGACTGCCAGCAGCACACTTCCAAGTCTCTCTTTACGTGTGCTGTGGTGCATTAAGGGTTCAAAACTACAGCACCAGACTATTCCCACTTGCAGAGGAAACAGGTTTTGTATGTTAATTTCGACCCCTGTTTTCTTTCCTTTTTTTCATTATTATACTGGAGAGTGCAGTGAGTTTTCACAAGCAACCAGCTGTGAAAAACGAAGTAAATCTTGGCATGGAAGGAAAAACACAGGAACAGACAAAGTAATGGTATACACCGGTAACGTGGTATAAGTAGGTGAATAACAATTTGGTACAGTTGCAGTGCATTTTGTCAGTTAGAATGCTGACTGAGGCTACTCCAGGAAAAAACGGGATGCTGACTCCTAAGGTGAGTTGGAAAATTAGGAGTTTGTAGGGACCAACTGCCCTGAGGGACAGAGCTCTTTGTCCTGCAGCCTTTTTTCTGGGGGAGTTGGAAAGTGACTTTGGACTGAGAGCGTGTCCCCCAGCTTGTTGGTGGAGCGGTGAAATGTGTGAAAATACAGGAGGGAACGTTTGCTGGTGCCACCTTGTGTAGGAACACTGCCGACTTACTGGCGAAGCAGTCCTCCAGTGAGAGGCAGGCAGTGGATCAATACAGTTTGCAGTGGTGGGTACAATAAGGCAGGCCAGTCAGGAAGCAACAGATACTGCTGTAGAAAGTGCGCAGCTTGGTGAGGACTCCGGAATGAGCAGCAGCATACACAAGGGAACCGTAATCAAGAGTAGGGAACTGTAGGCTGCATGTGAGTAATCGGTTTCGGAAATCGGGAACATTTTGACCCTGTGTAGGACACCAAATGTTTGGTGCACAGTTTTGATCAGGTTATTGACATGGCTGTCAAAGGGATAGTGTGCTGTCCAGAAATATGTGTCTAGGTATTTAAACTGTGAGGCAAGCTCCACTACAGTGCCTTCTAAACATGGATTTAGTGGGTTTATTTTGTTTTTTTTGTGTGTGTGTATGTTGAGGACCACCTTATTTAAGAACTATGTTTGGAGGACATCAGATCAAAGTAATGTTGCCAGGTCATTGCTTGAGCTGAAGATGACAGCATCATCGGCACACAGTAAGGTTTTGGTGGATGGGCAAGGGTTGGGGAGTGAGTTTACAAAAAGTTAGAAAAGTAGGGGACCAAGGATGGAAACTTGTGGGACCCTGCAGTTGCTGGGACGAAAGTTTGGGTGGATATGGTCAATTACTGTCCTGTACAGCCTGCCAGATAGGTAGTTTTTGAACCAAAAGGTGGCATCGCAGGTAAAACTGAATTATAAAAGGGCACAAAGCCACAGTTCATGGTTCACTAGGTCGAAGGCCTTGGTGAGGTCCGCAGATATTGTGGCAACATATTTCCCAGAGTCTAAGGTTTAATGCTCATTTGTCAATGAGTCTCGCTAAGGCAGTCTCAGTATTGTGCATAGGGTGGAATCTGTGTTGGGCACTAGCCAGCAAGTCATACTGCTGGATGTAGGCAGACGTCTGGTCAGAAATGATCCTATTATAGACTTTCGAGAGGAGGACAAGGAGGGAGAGGAGATAGTACTTGTTGAGGTGTTGGCCTGGATTAGTGGATGGGGGTAATGGTCATCTTCCACAATTTAAGGTTGGTGCCTGTGCTGCATGGTTGGTGGGTTTAGCTAGTGTGCTCCTCCTAAACAGAGAACAGAACATCTAAATTATAACCTAAAATATGTGCTCCTTCAGACCTTGGTCGTGCTCCTACTTACATTTTATAAAGCAAAAGTTTACATTTTTATATTCAAATTTTTTTTTTTATATTCCAAAGACAAGTCTGTTGAAGGCAGCATGTAAATTCCTAAAAAATAGAATTACTCAACATACTTCCCCTGCATGCAGAACACCATGACACCTGGTCTCACTATATCACTACTTTTTCTGGGTTACATCTCTATAATCTGAACCTTTTTTTTTTTTTTTTTTTCCTTCATAATTTTGCTTCCGTGATTTTTTTTTTCCCTGTTTCACGTCTTACTCTGGTCTTTTTCTGATACATTTACTCTCATTGTTTCATTTTCCTTTGGCCTCAATTTCCTGTCCCCCCATTTCATCCGTTTTTATTCTTTCTTCTGTCTGCTGGCTTTAAAATATGTAAACTTTCCTTCTTTGCTCGACCACCTGCTTTTATTCAACTGCTGGCCCATAATCGATATGGTCATTCCCCGCCTGCCACCTTTCCACACCGACACACTTGATTCCCACCTGCCTGAACATTCTCTCATAGCTGCATAGCGATATAAATGCATTCCCTTCCTCCACTTGGCCACACACCTATTTCCCATTTGCCCATAAACCCTCTCAAAACCACACATGCTGAATCCTGTCTGCCTATGGTGGCATCAGTCTGCCAGCTGTTCTCACACTCATTCTGTGATTGCTTGCCCACACACACACACTAGCTTATACTGGCTGCCAAGACGCTTGTTCTTGCCTGCATGCTGATGTACATGCTAACATGTGGGCAAACCACAGAATTGTTCCATGCTGGCCCACCTGCTAACTTGACAACATCTTGCCTGCCCAATAGCTTGCCAGTCTAGCTTCGAACTCTGCCCAATTGATAACAGAAGCCTGATCTATATCCTTATGTTCCTTCTGGGCTCCCCCACCATTCTCCCACTGCCTGGACCTCCCCCCACCATCCTCCCACTGCCTGGACCTCCTGCTCTAACTGTGCTTCTGAAAGTCGAGAGGAGCACAGATACCAGACCTTTCAACAAAGAAAATGTGCCCCTGTGACCGCTGTCTGTGCTCCGAGCACAGAGAACACCCTTAACGCTATCTCTGCTGTACAGGGGGAGACGTTAAACTGGCATACCCCATCTCATGTATTTTTAACAAGGTGGTAGTCAACCCATCATGGCCAGAAGCAGGTTTAGGATTGGAATGTCTGATATTTGGCTACCTGCCCCAAGGTCAGGTGTTTGGAATGTAATTTTGGTGGGGAGGATCAGTGTAACAAAAGCGGTGAGACCTACAAAGGGGTGGGGGAGCTTTGAAAGAGGTTACAGTATTTATCAAGGTCTCAGAAGAAATTGTTAAAAATGGAGGCAATAGCCTTGGGATCGCAGATGACCCCATCCTTACCCTGTATGGTCCAGGATTGGGTACCCTTTGATCTACCAGTTTTTCTGCAATTTTCTTTTTGGATTCCCAAGATTGGAGGCCAGTCCAGGTTTAATTTTCTTATTTTTGCTTTGTGAAACGCAGGTTTACAGTTGTTTTCGCAAAGTTTTGTATTCCTGCAAGTGGGACGGGTCGTATGTATTTTTTTTATATTGGGCCCTCATTTTGTCCTTTGTTTTGAAGAGCTTTAGTAGATCCCCAGAGACCCACTCTTGCTTGTTTCCTCGAATTCTGGTTTGCTTCTTAGGACAGAGGCTATTACAAATCCTAGCAAAGATCTTATAGAAACCATTGTAGGCCATGTCAGTGTTTTGTCTGACTAGGAAAGACCAGCAGGTGGAGGACAAGTTGTCTAGAATTGATGTAAATTTATTTATTTCGTTTTTGTTGACTGGATAAGTGCACTAGACAAATTCTGCCTATTTTCAGGCACGACCCGGTGGAGGGGGATACAGATGAATGCCAACTGACCTTGAACCAGATTTAACTATTCGTGGTATTTTTAGTGAATGGGGGGAAATTTGGCCAGGACACTGGGGAAATTCCCCATCTCGCCTGTAAGGGAACCTCTGGCCAGCAAGATGGCCACCCAGGCGACTGAAGCTGTGCAGGAGAAGATGGAGGTAGGGGAGAGGGTCTCCTCTCCTGCCTCACAACAAGCTGAGACACTATTGTTTTGGAAAACAATTTGGACATAACTACACCTAGTGGAACAGAACATGACCTTGTGGAAATGCACAGTTTTGAAATGAACGGTGATGTTCTTTTGGATGTGGAAAACCAGTTGGATGGCTTGAACTTGGAGGTAGAAAATCACGTTATGAGTGGTGAGTCTACAAATTCTTGTTCTGAGACGTCAGTTACAGGAGTTGCTTTAGCCGAAGAAAGACAGCACTTTACAAAAAGAAATGCAGTTGCAGAAGAGAATCGTAGAATTGTGCACTGGCAGTCAGCTGCTTGCTGTGAAGACCGCCCAGCTGGTTGCCGCTGACGCAGTACCATCAAAGGGGCCAACTAAAAGCTGGGCGGAAGAAGTAGAATCTGTTGAATTGGCACAAGGACTAGAATAGGAGCAAAATGTAGGTGATTCAGGGGAAATGTCTGGAATGGCAACAAGTCGGTCCCTACTTGGCCTACGACGCTCTGACCCTGAAGCTCCTGTTTCCGAAAAGACCTGATCGGTTTCTGAGGCCTTACATGGCACTGGATGGGTTCGAGACACAGAGGCAGGACAATGGAAATCTGGCCGTTCCCCAATCCATGTTTCACCAACTGACTTAACTGTCTGTCCCGAAGGGGCCTGGTCTCTTAGCTGCACTTGATAACAGAAGTACCCTCTCAATTAGTGCTCACTCAAAATCCCCAACTGCAGTTTTGAACCACAGCTCTTAAATCTGCCACTCCGGCTCCAGAGGAAGGCACTAGTACAGCTTCAGAAAGGCCTCTGAACATTTTATTGAGGAAAACTTCAAGGCCCTTTGTATCCCTATTCAAGACACCAATACTGCCTGCAAAGTGGCATAATGCTGTTACTCTTATATTGGGGGAATGACAGAGCTGCCAGCCAGTGTTTTTGTTGCGAGACAGCTATTGAAAAACTCGATTACACTTTTTGCCCACAAACTTTACGCCCTAATTCATGTAGCAGGAGAGTCCACTTTCGACATAAGCTTTAAGACTCTACATGGCTTGGCATGCTTCTGGACAAAATACAACTCTTTAAAAAAAGACCCCTCTATGGACTCCCTATGTGGCAATTCCCCTCTCTAAACCAGCCCCAAAAAATCTCTGCTTTTTCGCAATGGAGTGAGGGTACATGACTTAACGCATTGGCTCAAGCAGAAGTGCACAGTAGAGGAGCCTGTAGCAGTATTTGACTCGGAAAACATTTGGACTGGAGGGTAGAAATCGAAAGTGATGCTAAAAACATCTGACACAGGGTTGGTACATCTGCCAACTTCTTTCTTTCTAGGATGTGATAGGGGGTTCTGTTTTATCCAGGACAGCCCAAAACATGTTACAGATGTGGGTCTACAGAGCATCTTGTTGGTATCTGTAACAAGATCAGATGTACTGTGTGTGGAGACCTGGGTCATATGGGAACACAATGCATAAATGGATGTAAATGCAATCTCTTTGGCGGACTTGGGCACACATTTCAGAATTGTAAATGGGCAGCTCATAATATTGGGGACCAGGCAGATGGCGAGGAGCAAAGGCTCCTTATTACACTGACTCAAAAGAATAGAATAGGAGCTCAAAACTTGCACGCTCCAGCTATCTGTACTGAACCTAGCCAAGCTGGGAACTCCCAATCGGGTCCTTCTAGGAGCAGTACTCCCCCTTACCTCAGGAAGAGCCCTCTGCTGGAATATGCACAGTAGTGGAAAAGGAGCCTACCGTGGCCACGGTCTCCTTACCCGAGTCAGAGTGTCACGACACTACAGTAGCAGCGAGTATGGCCCCCCCAGCCGAACTTAGAGATGGAACATAAGCCTGCTAGACAAGGGTTGTGTAGTCAGCAGACTAAAGAACAGACTGTTTCTGAACCACAGCCTCTTTCCAATAAATATGACTTGCTTCTTTCAGAGCATGCCGATGAGGATTCTGCCACATCCTCAGTGGCCTCTTCTTTGTCCGATTTTCCCCCTCCCCCCCGACTCTGGCACACAAGGTAGGCTCTCGAAACAACAGAAGCATACAACTACACAAAAAGTCAAAACTAGGGGATATTCAATGAGGAGGGGAAGATTTAAATGACATACCTATTAAATGATGCTAGTGGATCTTACTTTTTATACTGTCAATGTTAATACTAACGTACTAAAATGCCAGCAGAATAGGCCTAACGGTCTTTCGTGTCTGCTCGTTTGGTCAGCCCCCACCCTGGGAGCTGGCCTTACTGCCTCCCTCGCCCTCTCTGGCTTCTCCCTTACCAGTCCCGAATAATCTCGCTGCACTGGATTTTGCTTCCAGAACCCTTCCCCTGTACCTGTCCCACCCCTTTTTGAAGCCCTCCACCAACCCCCGGGGCAGCGCATTCCATGGCTCCACCACCCTCTCAGTGAAGTAGCACGCTCCTTTCTCCCTGAATCTCTCCTCCAGCTTCCACCCATGCCTCTAGTTACCCCCCTTCCTACGCAGCATCCTGACTGCTCCTCCCTATTTACCCTTCACGTACCTGAAGACCTCTATCATGTCTCTTCCCCCGGTCCCTCTCTCTTTCAGTGTGTACATATTTAGCTCTTGAGCCTCTCCCATAGGTCCTATCCCCAAGCCCCAAATCATTTTGTTGCCCTCCTCTGGACCCTCTCCAGGAGTTCAGTGTCCCTCTTTAAATGTGGTCTCCAAAACTGCATGCGGTACTTGAGGTGCAGCCTCACCAAGCAGTTAATCAGTGGGAGTATCACTTCACTCCATCTGGAAGTGTTCCCCCTAGCGATGCATCCAAGCATCCTGTTAGCCTCAGCCGCTGCCCCCCTACAAGTCTCCGAGTTGTTCATCTTGACATCCACCACCACTCTTGGGTCCCTCTCAGCCATCGAGACTTGTAGCATTCTCTCCCGGTGTATACTTGGCCTGGGTTTCTGGCTCCCAGGTGCAGTACCTTGCATTTCCCTGCATTGAACCTCAGCTTCTACTTTCTAGACCACCTTTCCAGAGCCTCCAGGGCCCCCATCCACCACCACCCCCAGTTTTGAGTCCTCCGCAAAAACTCGTCTCACTCCTGACACCCTTCCTTATGTCGGAGATGCAGGGGTTGAACAGGAGGGGCCCAAGGACCGATCCCTGAGGCATAAAAAAAATCTGAGAAAAGGAAGGCAGTATTTTCCTATCTGTTCTACCTACATTTAGGCATATTTTTTTTGCAAGATGTTTGCTTTCACACACTGCGAGAAATACAGGTTGCAAAAAATTCACGGTTTCTTGGGCCCTATTTTTGGTCCATAGGGCAAAAAACAGCTTCGGGGGAAGGGATATTGTTTAGGATACCGGAAATTAAAATAGTACAATTGATAGGTCGAGTCTTGGGAAGAGTTTTAATTTTGGATGTCTGTATTCACCAGGTCATGTTTACATTGATTAAACCTATATACGCCACAAACAAAAATGGCAAGGATCGAGGTTTTGAAATCTGTCCAGCCCTTTTTGTATACTTCCAGACATGTCATATTTGCAGGTGATTTTAACTGTAATATTTTATTAAAAGATAAAAGCATGAAGTGCGCTACTACTAAATTATACTGTGACACTAATACTCTACTGAATATAATAACTAAAGCATGGCTTCCAGATGCATATCATCATATTACTAAATTACACACACTGACCTTTCACAAAGGTTAGTTAGCTACCCAAGTTGATTACATTTTCACTTCTTGGAATGTCATGATTAAGACTGCAACCATCCAACTGGCTGAGTCCACTGATCATAACTACTTATCCATTCAGGTGGGCTGCAGCCCTTCAATTATTAAAGGCCCTGGGGTTTGAAAATGAATGTCTTATTGCTAAAAATAGAATACATAGTAGCAGCCATCCAATAATTGATTACAGCTAGAAAATCGGTCTTTATTTTATTTGATAATCCTATACTTTGGTGGGAAAATACTAAAAATGACTTACAGAAGTTTAAACATTTAAGCAGGTCATTCAGTAATACACTTTATTTGACTTGCTTACATAAGAGATTTTGGAAAATAGTTCTATTGTCTATTGTGCAAAGACAAATCCATGCAACATTTATTAGCCTAGACGCAGACAAGGCTTTTGATCATGTCAGATGGCCATATTTATGGAAGACACCGACTTTCTTTGGTCTGCCAATAGAATTTATAGTTATTAAAAAGGATATCTACGTCCCCTAAGGCATATATAAAAATAAATGGACAATTACCAGCACTTATCCCCCTTAATAGAGGCACGAGACAAGGGTGCCCATTACCGTCTATTCTTTTTGCCCTCTATATTGAGCCCCTAGCTGAACTCATACAAGAATATCCTAGGCATTACATTTGGGTGCTGGAAATTTTCCCTTTTCCCTGTATTCAGATGACTTGCTGCTCGCATTGCTGGAACCAGAAAGCTCCATCCCAGCTATGTTGGAAGCTGTCCAGTCTTTCTCGACTATCTCAGGTTATAAAATAAATATACAGAAAACAGAATTTTTGACCTTGAATTTCTCTCCCACCCAATCTTTGAGAACAATCCTCAATACTAGTTAGAGGAAAAATAAAATACCTAGGGGTAAACATACCTAAAAATTTAGAACACCTAGAACTTTTTAATTTAGAACCGTTATCAATAGAAATAGAACCTCTCAAGGGAAATTGGTCACATTTGATGCTCTCATTCTACTCCAGGATACAAGCTATATGAATGACAGGTTTCCCTAAAATATTGTATTTCTTTCAGACCTTACTCCTGAGAGATTTTACTTTGTCTCCTGGAATAGAAGTATGTCGAGGTTTACATGGTTAGGTAAACAGCAAAGAGTTAGATGGTCAATTTTGCAATTACCATTAGACAAGGGTGGCTTAAGCCTTCCAAATCTGAGGGAATACCGTAGGGCAGTTACCTTTAAAACAGTAATGCTTTAACTTAATATATAGATGCATCCACCTTGGAAATGCATTGAATTTGTGATAATTTATTCACTATAGATACCATAGTGTTTGCACCCTTATCCTTCCCCCCCAAGATTGAAAGATTTTGCCTTTGAAACCAGAGACACTCTGAAGACATGGTATGAGATCAGGACACTTCTACCCTTGAAGGACAATTTTTATTACTTCAGACCCTTAACAAGTGAAGGAGACTTCTTCCCAGCAACATTAGATCATGCCTTCAAAGAATGGAGTTTAAGAGGGCTGATATTGATATACCAATTCCTTGATGCCCAGGGTGTTGTGACTTTGCCTCTTTACAATCCAGCTTTTCAACTTCCAGGCTCACACCATTATAGGTACTTGCAAGTCAGAGCATACCTAATGCAAAAACAACCACCCTGGAATGCTCTACCGAATCCTGTCCCACCCATGATGACACTCCTTATTGATGCTATAAAGAGTAGTGAAAATACACACTTGATGGGGCTTATTTAAGGAGCAATGAGAATATACTGGCCTATTTCCACAAAAAAATACTGGACACCTCGAACCAGGAATTAAATATCCAGCTGGCTTATGAGAAATGGTTGGAACAAATTCTACCATCTATGAAGATTTCACAAGCTCCATACTGGACAGAATTAATGTGGAAGTGTAGAATCCGTTTCTTTAGTACTCCAGATAAACTAGTCAAGTTTTTGCCAGACAGTTACCGGGCTTGCTGGAGAGGTTGTGGGGAAGGATTGGCTAATATGACCTACATCTTTTGGGGCTGTCCAAAAGTAACAATATATTGGAAAGAGGTAGAGAACAGTATACGAAAATTAGTAGAAACTGATCTTTATTTGACCCCAAAATTAGTCCTTCTGTAGATTGGAGAGGAAGATAAGGTCCTACCTAGTAGGAGTAAACTATACCTATATTTGGCAGCAGCAAAAAAGGTAGTAACTCACCTTTGGCATATCAACAAACCCCCTACACTAGAATTATTGCATTCAATAATGAATGAGGTATATTGCCTGGAGCGGATAATTGCCAGGAGGGTGAGAAGAACTAAACCGTTTGAACTAACCTGGAGGCCCTGGGTATTTTACGTCACCCAGATAGACGAATCATTTGTCCCTTAAACATGGTTATAACAAAGAACTATGCAATGGTCATATTTAAGACACTAAATACTGTATAGCTGAAGCTGGAACCTTCCTTCTGTAACATTGTAAAACAAATTTATATAATGTAAAAAAGTTTCATATTAATTTATAATGTATGCTGTATATACCCTGTAATGATGGTATATAAGCTATAAAGCTGTTGTGAAATTGGAAAGTAAAGAAAAATAAAGAATATTTAAAAAAAAAAAAAAAAAAAAAAAAAAAAAAAGGAACACGGGGCACCTCAGAAACAGTGTGCACGTTTGATAGCTGCTTTAACAAACTTTTTTTAGAACAGAAATGTCTGGCTTACAACATTAGGAAGATTGAGTCTGTCATTCTAGAGAAGAAATAATTAACATTGTATCTAACTATACCAAGATAATGTATGGTCCTTTATCTCCTGATCTTGGGAATGTAAACCACTTTCTAGATCCTTCACATATCCCACAGGTTGAAGATGCAGTTCTTACTGAAATATCACGGGCAATCACAGCTGAAGAACTTTTGGGGGTAATTTTGTCTCTATCAACAGGAAAAACTCCGGGCTTTCCGATGAATTATAAAAAATACTGGGTACAGACCTAGCTGAGGAATTAACTATCCTGTACAATGTGATTTTAAATACCTCCCAAGTCCCATTAAGTATGAACATGGGTATTTTGATTTATTTATATAAAAAAAGGAGACAAGACTAACTTGCAGAACTGGAGACCAATCAGTCTTCTGAACATGGATTTTAAATTACTAACAAAAATTCTAGCAAAACGTCTATTGCTCATAGCTAAACATGTCCTGTTGATTACTCAATTTTGTTCCTTACCAAACAGAAAAATAGTGGTACTGTTACTACTAATTAGGGAGATAGTAGAACGTGGAAAGCATGGCACCCTTGATGGTTTTTTGATTTCTGTGGACCAGAGGAAAGCATTTGATTTTGTGACGCATGATTTTTTTTTTTAATTTTTATGGAAGGTTTTACTCTCTTACAGGGTACCTCCTAATGTTATACAGTGGATCAAAGCAATATATAGAACTGCAACGGCAATACCGTTAGTTCAGGGTTGGAAAGGGAAAATGATTCAAATACAAAGAGGGGTTAGGCAGGGCTGCCCTCGTAGTCCTATCTTGTATGTCTTTTTTTTTTTTTTTAATCAACCCGCTCTTACGAGCCATTTCTACTAGCCTTCTGTTATTAGGCCCTCCTAATCACTTCTAATATTAGGCCCTTACAGATAGAAGGGTGTGATTTAAGGCATAATGTTGTGGCGTATGCTGATGCCATGAACCTAATAGTGGCAGATGACATTCAATTACTACAGCTGTGTCGCTTTGTACTTCATTCGGACAGGTCTCTGGTGCCTCCTTGAATTTACAAAAATGCTCAGGTCATAGGCTAAACTATACATTAGGGTATACAGTGACTATTGCAGGTATTTCTGTCCATCTAGAGCCCATTACTATACTGGGTATACAGTTTGGTCTGAGGAACTTGGATGAATTAAATTGGGAACCAAAGCTTGAATTATGTAAACAAAAAGTGGCACATTGGAATAGATGGAAACCAAGTAAAAAGCGTGTGTATTTAATTAAAACCTTTTTGATTCCTATTTTCCTATACCTTAGTTTATATTCTCCCCCCCCAAAAGAAATTTGAGACCACACTCTTCAGTAATTGTTTTTTTTTTTTTTTTTTTTTAGGCCCTGTAGGGTAGCCATATAAATCCAATAAGGAGAAGTGTGACATATTTACCCATAAACCAAGGTGGCCTGAACACTGTTAATCCCGTACTGTTTAACAGTATTTTCATAAATTGTAATATTAAACCAATACTTCTAGAGCAAACTATTGGGTGGGAGTATCTGTTGTATGACAACTGCCAGCTCTGGTTTCAGCAATGGTCAGGAGGGAGATTATTAGTAGTTAGGAGATCTGCAGTGATAGGAAATTATGTTAGAGAAATGTTCTTGAGGTTAAAACAGTGGAACCTTCCTACCAGCACTTTAGCATCATTGCAAAGGAAACAATTGTATACCTATCTTTTGCATTCCATCTGTCCAGTTGGAACTTTGTTTGAAAAATGCCCTGAGCAACGCTTATCTGCCCTAAAAAAGCTACTAACTAATAAAAGAATTTCTGAACAAATGTGGGATAGACATTGGCTGGCTTGCCATGAAAAGATTAATGTGAAGGCGAATCTCAAGCATATGCAGCAGCTAGAAAGGCTGTGTAGTAGAAGGGCCTGTATTAGACGGGGAGAAACTATACAGCACTTACTGTTTGACTGTACCTTATTAGGGATTTTTGGGATTTTGTGGCACAACAATGGGAAAAGGAGGTATTTAGTACAGTGTTGCATGACAATATCGTGTATGCAGCCTTTCCTACTGGATGGCGCAAGTGGCATATTAGCACCCTTCGGGTACTGGTTACCTGCTTTAAGTGGCAGATATGGTTACATAGATGTTTTTTTACAATACAACAAAAGGAGGGGACTTGCGTTGGAATATTGAATAAACTGGTGTATGATATAAAACTGCTGTACCAGAAAGAGAGATGTTTATTTTCTGCAGATAAATTGTTGGAATTATGGAAAGGTTTGCCGTGGATAACAGATAATGATGCATCAATAACTTGAAAAATCAGCTTAATTAGGAATGGTGTTCAGTTTGTGGTAGAATCCTCTTGTTGGTTATACAAAACCCTGTTTTTTTTTTTTTTGTTTGTTTTAAATCAGTTGTACTTACTTAGCTACACTTTTGGAAGTGTTTGAATTCTGACTGTTGTACTACTCTTCTGTGTCTTGTTCTTTTTGTTTTCTTCCTTGAGTTAAGATTTTGTGTGCAGAAACACTATTTGCTATGTATTTGATTTTCTGCTCCAATACAGAGTTCTCCTACTCTTTTTCGTAGAGGGGGAAGGGTGGTATTTCCTTTATTAGTTTTCCGGTTTATGTACAACCTAAGTTTTTTTTTTTTTTTTTTTTGTTTTTTTTTTTTGTTTTGGAAGTATGTTGTAACACTCTTATGTTCTTTCTTTTTCCTGTGATTTCAGGTGGGGAAATACTGTTTTGAGTACACTTTGCTTCTATGTATCATGTAATACTTACTTCCGTTTTTTTTTTTTACTGTTCTTATGATTTTGTATGATGAAACACTGTTTGGTTTGTATCTTGATTTTTATGTTCTAATAAAAAATTCCCCCTACTCTTTGTGAGAAAGTGCCATGGGATATTTAACATCCACCTGAACTACCACCAGAACAGGCAAATGGGACCTCGGTTTAACGTCTCGTCCGAAAGACTGCACCTCAGGAGTGCAGCACCCCCACTCATGCTGCACTGCAGTGTCAGTGTTGGGATAATAACCCAGGTGCCTGGTGTGGGGATAGAACCCACAGCCTTCTGATCTCCCGGCCTCAGAGGTGAGTGTGCTACCTGCTGAGCCACTGTCACTGATAACAAACTGGGGACACAAGGGAGCCTGGCATACCAGTCGCAGAAGACGTGTCACTTAACGAGTCTGGGAATACCCTGGAGTTGCAGACGTTGGAGGGGTTAGAAACTGTAATCCAGTCGACTGTAGATTCATACCTGAACTTGTAGTTTACCTTGGTGGGGTTATTAATGATCTGACTCGGGCCAACGTGCACAAATGGATCTTTGGCTTTGTCAGCTTGGCTTGAGGGCCAGTTCATGTTAGTCACCAGGAAGTATCCATTCCTGGTCTTGGGCAGAGATGGTGGTCAGGCCATCTTCTGCATGGTTAGGGGGGATGTAGATGGTGATAACTGTGAGGGTCTTGTCCAGACCAAAGAAAATATCAAGAGAAGGGAGGTTGCATGGATCTAGGGTGAGTAGGGGATCCTTATTGCAATGCATATCTACTCCATTTATCAAATAGAACCCTTAAAACAATACTTGTAGGCTTATTATGATGCCGTTACTATAACAGAAATGGGATACCAGTAACAGCACCCTGGTGTAGTTTTATACTTAGAATGTCTCCAGAATGAAGTAGCATCGGTAAAAATATTTAAATAAACTGGTGAAAGTGCAATCTGTATGTGATGTAAAGTGTCTTATTTAATGAAAATCTTGTTTCCCTCATGTCTGTACAGTGTTTAGTAAAAGATCCTGTACTCCAGCGTTAGCAAACCTATTTAATGGTGTCGCTCCTTTTTTTTTTCCCCTGGGCAGAGAAATGAAGGCCATCACATGTGAAATCGCATGGCACAACAAAGAACCAGTGTACAGCGTAGACTTTCAACATGGGACTGACGGAAAAATCAACCGACTGGCTTCAGCAGGCGTCGACACAGCTGTTCGTGTATGTATACACAGTTGTTTCTTGAAACTGCGATTCCAGGTGTAGTAATGGGAAGCAGATGTCTGTCTTTTGTCTTACATTGGTAATATTCATTTGATGACTGGGTGAGTGCAATGGACAGGAGGCCCATTTTCATGTATGAGCTGAGGCAAACGGGCACAGGAGCATGCTACAGTACCTCAGGAGTAGGAACATGTGCGTAGCAATGTACGGGCGTAAGTGATAGTTTTATGAGAGTGTCAACTGCAGGCAGAATAAACATAGCATGTCATCAGATCTGTATGGCAGTCAACTGCACTAAAAACCTATTTATTTGGGCTCGCCTTAGGAGAAACCATTTAGTCTATACTGGATTACTGTAGCTGTTTTTTTTTTATCATACTGATTGGAGAATTGATTTTTAGAATTTTATTGTTTTAATTGATATTGTGTAGACTGTACAATGCTTTGCACAGAATAGTGCTCAGGCATGAATTAGTGTAAAGCGATTAGCAATTGGTAGAAGTTGATTGTAGCAGTGGGGGGTCCAAAATGTGGGAGATGGCTAAAATAGTGAAAAATAGTGCCACTTGACATTCAAGACCTGCAATCTGGAAAATTCGCGCGGCACATATCGCGAATCAGAAATGAAAATTGATTCGCAGTTGCTGGTTTTTGATTCGTAAATTGCGATGCGAACCCTCTTATTTTATGCCTTGCGCTTTATAAATATATTATTGGAGGATATTATTAGGTGGGGCATAGACAAACACTTTGGGGTAATGGGTGGTCCCCAAATTGTAATTTATGGGAATGGCTGCAGGGAAGGAACAGGGAGATAGGAAGACTGTTTCAAAGTTTAGGGGTGACTGTAGTGAAGGTTTTTGGACACCCTGATGTGTTTGCAGTGGGAACTGCCAGAAGATGTTGGTCAGAGGACCTCAGGTTCCTGAAACAACTTTTATACAGGAGCCAAATTTTTTGGAGGTTGGTGTATATGAAGGATTTGTCAATTAGGCTTTCAAAGAAATAGTCTCTTTGGGCGGTGGTGTGGAACCACAGCAGACTGGAGTATAAGTTGCAGTGCTGTATGTGGGAGGATGCAGACAGGATGAAGTAGCAAATGCTGTTGTAAGTTGGGTTAAGCCTTCCTGTTTGTTTGCCAGTAGTGTTTTAGGAGTAAAGGGGCTCTAAAGTCAAACAGAAGGAGAAAGAACCCTTTGGCAATTGCCAGGTGAATCTTTTTTTTGGGGGGGGGGGGAATGAAACACTGTTTGCCTGTTCGTAACTCCCAGCTTTATATTAATAGCTGTACACACTTGGGTTACATCATGGTCAGCTTAAAACAACTTGGAATCAAAGATAATGACAAGGTGCTTTCAGGTAGAAAATTAAAGTGGGTTACTCTCAAGATACAGTAGTTTCAGGGTTGTTTTATCTGATTTTCTGTAGGGAGCCAAATAGAATGGATTTGAGCTTTTGGAATCAAGTAGGAAACCTTCCTGCGAGCCAATGCTGTACTGCTTGGATTGGAAATTTTACTCAGGTGGGTGGTGGCATCAGTAAGGGGTTTAAAGCTATACATTTGAATCTGTTAGGAAGAAAGAGGCCGGTACAATCTGATTCAGTCACCAGGTAGTTACTTCTGAAATCTAGGATAGGACAAAAGAGACAGAAATGCTAGATCACTGTGAGGACATTGACCGTTTCTATTGACTGACACTAACGAATACTAATCTAATTAGGTGCAAACAGATGACACACCTTAGAAGGGAGAAACCAGCCCTTTGCCTATTTCAAGAAATGCATATATTTTGGTTATGACAAGGTGTTTTACTCATCATGCCCTTTAGGGGGGAAAAACAGGGCTGGCCACGTTGATTTCTAATTACCTCCTGGTTCGGGGGGAGCGTCTGGAAGGGTTCAGCAGCCTGTTATGTCACTGGGACAGTATAGGGTACCTAGGTAATCACTGTGAATATCTATGCTACCCCAGGGTGACCACATGGGTTTTACAAGCTATTTTGTTAATCCTTTGGTGACTAAGATTGAGGGCATATTTATTCTGTTGCGAGGGATCTCAGTCTAGTGCTTAAGAGAGCTGTTGACTACCATGAAGCCCCGACCACTGCAGAGATCAGGGCTTTACCTTTCTAATCCCTCCTGTTGTGGCCATAATAAATCAATAGTTCTTTTACCTCAACTCTTGTAAATGTCAGGAGGAGGCAGCTCCCACGCAGCCGGCATGTTTAAATATGGAGGTGGTCATCTCCTGTGATCTTGCTGCAAATACCGTGGGAAGATGACGCACCACTGCCCCTTCCTCATTGGTCAGTCTATGTGCGGAGGTTTTATAATCTTATCTCCGATGCCCGATTTGATTTTTACAGAATATGCCTGAATGTCATGTATGCACAAAACAATGGTGAGGCAGTACCTGGAGTACGGGGTACAGTTCTGGAGACTGCACCTATGTAGGGACATTGAGGGGATGAAGAGGGTTCAGAGAAGAGCAACCAAGATGGTACATGGGATGGGGGGAAAAACATATGAACAGAGGTGGAGGGAGCTGAATCCACTAGAGACTAGAAGGGAGAGGGGGAACATAATTGAAACTTTTAAGTATTTGAAAGGTATCAATAAAGTGAAGGAGGGGAGCTTGTTCAAAAGGAAGGAGGGAGCTAGAACAAGGAGACATAGCCTCAGATTGGAAGGAGGGAAATACAGAGGCAATGTGAGGGGGAAGTTCTTCACAGAGATGGTGGTGGAGGCCTGGAACAGGCTACCAGAGGAGGTGGTGGGATCTGAAATGGTGGGGGATGCAAGAGGGCATGGGACAGACATATGGGGTTGGGAGGAGGGGGAAAGTTCTGAGCCAGTAAAAGGAGGAGGGGGAGGGGTGTGTGTGTATAGAAGGGCAGACTAGATTGGCCAGTGAGGTCCTTTTCTGCCATCAAATTTCTGTGAATCTGTGGAACTACTACGCGCTCTCTCTCTCTCTCTCTCTCTGCTCCCCCTCCTCCACCAGTTTAGTGTTAGATTTGACTTTGCCAAAGTAAAACACTTCGGAGATTAAATGTCCCTTGTTAAAGAATGATCAGGTTTGTGAAAAGGTACAAAAGGAACTGTATAAGATATTAATGGAGACAGATATGTCAGGGATGGCCCCTGGTATTGTGGGACATGATTATGGTGATACTGAGGGGCTCATTTATTTCCATGGCCTCGAGGAGAAAAAGAGGGTAGCTAGGAAAAGAGAATTAGAAGCATGAGTGAGGGAGCTTGAGCAGCGACAAAAGAAGTGGAGATGAGACGGAGTCTGGGAATTAAAGCAAGCCAAGGCAGCCCTACAAGAATTATACCAATATCACATGGAAAAGTCATTGCTTAATTTATTGCAAAGGTTTTATGAGTGCGGAGCCAGGCATTGTGGCTTTTGGCCTTTCAGTTGAGGAAGCAGGTGGCTAGAGTACATATTACAAGGATATGGGACCACATAGCAGGAGCTAGTGTCACTAAAGCCTCACAAATTTCAAAGCATTCTAGAAATATTATACAACATTATACAGTAAACATGGGGAGAGCACAAAGGAATAGGTTGAGTATCTCGGAGACCTGAGCTGCTCCAGATCCCTGAGGATCAGAGAGAAGCTCCCATGGCCACAGTCACAGAAGCTGAAATAGCAGTAGCAGTGAGGAATCAAAAGGTAAATAAGTGCTGGGAATTGGCAGATTTGGGATGGAATTTCATAAGATATTTAAAAATAAGCTCACTCCCACTTTGAAACTGGTCTTGGGGGAGCCTCCAACAAGGAATAAGGCCATGTTATCAGTCCTACCAGAAGAGGGCAAGGATCTAGTGATGTGTGGTTTGAATTGGCCAATTTCTGTTCTGGGACTATTGAGGGACACACATTTCCCTTTAAAAAGCAAATGCTTAGTATGGATCTTAAAGAATGAAGGTTTGGGACCTTTAGATGCCTGTTTGCTTTTTGCGGTATAATTATATTGATTTTTAATAATATAATACTTCATCTACCCCCCCCCCCCATCACAAAGGCTCTGTGCACTGTGCAGGCAGTAGTTTAAATTATATAAAATACATGAACACAAAAACATAGGTCAGTGATAAAAAAAACAATGGTACATAGATAACTTTATCTGTTTCAGATCACCAGTTCAGCAGTCTGCTCCTTCGGGAATGCATAGGCAGCTCCCAAACGCCTCTAAAAAGATGAGCTTTCAGACCCCGCTTAATACCTCCACCAATGGGGCCTCCCAAGATCTTGGAGGCGAGTTCCACAGGGCTGGGCCCTCCACTTCAAATGGCTGATCTCCTAAGGTCGCCAGCCATGCCCTGGGAACTCTTAAGAGGCCTTCGGTGGAGGAGTGGAGTGAGCACACAGGGCGGACAGGAGTCAGGCTGTCACTCCAGTAATTGAGCAAGCCCACCCTGAAGTTGATTCTCCATCTCACTGGCTGCCAGTGCGGATCACGTAGGACCGGGCTCACATGACAGTGACAAGACCTTGGAAGGCCTGTCCGCAACCTGGCCACTATATTCTGCACCAGCTGCAAGTGATGGAGAACCCCTCCAATGACCGCAAGGTAAAAAACGTTGCAGTAGTTGAGTCTAGACGTCAAAAACATGTACCAGTGAGGGCAGGTTCTCAGGCAGAATTAAAGCTTTCATCCAGGTGATATTCCTAAGGTGGTAGAAACCACTCTGGACGATACCTGAGCCTCAAGGGTCAATCCATTGTCAAGGATGATGCCCAGATTTTTCATCTTAATAGATGCAACCATGGGAGCAGGGCCAAGGAATAACCCTATTGCCATCCCAGCAGCATCCATATCCTGCCGGTGACTAGGCTCAATCACTAGAACCTCCGTCTTGTTGGGACTGAGTCTCAGCCAGTTGGAGAACATCCAGTCCTGGATCTTGACCAGACATTTATCAAGCACCTCCACAGTGTCATTTGTCTCAGGTGCAAATGAGATATATAGCTGGGTGTCATCTGCATAACGGTGAAAACCCACGCTATAATGTCCAATGATCTCATCCAAGGGAAGCATGTACACTGTGAACAACATAGGCAACAGGATCAAACCCTGGGGAATTCCACAAGGCTGGGGCTTTGGGCAGGAGGAGAAACTCCCCATCACTACCTTCTGTGTCCTGCCTGTGAGAAAGGACTTGAACCAGTTGATCACAGTACCGGTGAGTCCACAGAGCTCCCATGGTCCACAGTGTCAAACCTGAGGAGAGATCGAGGAGAACAAGTACTGACTGTTCCCCTCTATCCCTTGGCCTGAGGAGATTATTCTATACCCTGACTAATGCCGTTTCGGTGCTGTGCCTGGACCCAAACCCAAACTGGATGTGCTTATAGATGTCATAGGTCGCAAGGTGTGTCTTGAGCTGCAGAGCCACTGCTTTCTCGATAACCTTACCCAAAAATGGGAGGTGAGAGATGGTTTCTTTAGGAGGGGCCTCACCAGCACCTCTTTCAGGGCTCTGGGGAAAAAAAGTCTCCAAATGCGAACACCAGACAATTTCAGTGAACACTGGGCCAATGGACTCAGCGCATCCCACCAAGAGATGGGTCAGCCCCGGGTCCAGTTCATAGTTTGTGGGCTGCAGCTTCGAAATCACCTCGCATACCTCTGTCACCCCCACTGGCCTAAAGTCACTCCAGATTATAGGAGTGCCTCTGGAAATGCACGACTCGCCACTGCAGGGCCCCGTCTGCCCCACTGGAGAAATCCCAGCCCTAATGGAGGGCACTCTGTTGGAGAAGAACGGAGTGAACTCCTCTTAGTGAGTGACTGAAGCTGCTCTCTTTGGCTGAAGACAGGCAGGATGGAGTTTGTTTGTTTAAAACTTTATTTTTATACAGGAATATTTGATTAGTGCAAAAACACTGTTTACAATCAAGTCCTGTGTAAATGATACACAAATAAACATTCAAATACACAAGTACAATACAAACAAATAAGATAAATAACATTATCCATAACATACACATCCACTCTGCAAATATTCAAATAATTTACCTTTACAACTAACAAAACTAGCTATATTTTGCAAATATTTAGGCAATTTATTCCATGATGAAGCAAATCTATTCTGTAATTTAATTTCCCCTACATTACTACAATATTTAAGTAATGGAATCCTATTATCTGAATTTCTTGTACATAAACTTTGACTATCCAGGTACTGCAATTTAATGTACTTAGCTAATGGATGATTACTTTTTGCATGTATTATCCTATAACAATTAATTAGCCAGGCATAATTTCTCTGTGGCTCAGGATGCAACCAATTTAATCTATCATATAGCTTACAATGATGCATTTTATATTCACCCTTAATAATAAATTTGCCTAATCTATAAACTGTTTGATTAACTTTTTTTAACACTTTCTGAGAAGCATTCATATATATCAACACACCATATTCAAGTACCGGAATTAACATTTGCTTAACAAGTTTCTCTCTAGCTAATTTAGGCAATACATTTGTTAATCTTCTAAGAGCACCCAATCTTTGATTAACTTTTTTTTATCTGCATACCAACGTGATTTTCAAATGTCATACCAGAATCTGTGTACATACCCAAATACCTATAACCTTTTACTTCCTCAACTTGTGCACCATTTATTAAATGAATATTTAATTGTGATTGTTTTTTCAGCTTATGCCCCAGACTAAACATCATACACTGAGTTTTCTTTGCATTAATTTAAAGGCCAGAGTCTTCCATCCAATTTTCCAATGAGATTAAATCTCTCTGCAGCTGTTGTTCAGTTCTCATATTATCTGCAGAAACCAACAGAACCGTGTCATCCGCGCATATAATCTTACCTCCCCATATTTTGTTTGCGCCAATTCATTTACATAGACATTAAACAACAATGGGCCAAGTATCGTTCCCTGGGGAACACCACGATTTATTTCCCCAAGGCTCGACACAGTCACCATTGATGACACACTGTCTACGATTTGCTAAATATGATGCTATCCATGTTAATGGTCCTTCCTTTATCCCTACTAACCAAAGTATTTCTAACAATTTTCTATGTTGTACCAGATCAAAATCTTTACTGAGGTCCACGAACACCGCCCTATTTCCCCAGTGGCCTTTCCACCATTAAGTGATGTTACAACCTGATTATGGAAATCCAGTAGAGCGGTGCCCGTGGACCTCCTTATTCTAAACCCATGTTGTTTATCTGAAAAAATTTAATTCATTTCCATATAATGACTAAGTTGTGAATGGACACTACGTTCCAATATTTTAGATAATATTGGAAGTATCGTAATTGGTCTATAATTAGATGGCACATTACTATCCCCTCCCTCATAAATTGGAATTACCTTTCCCACTTTCCATATATCAGGGACTACTGAACTTGTTAGACTCCAATTCAAAAGATATGTTACTATTGGTGCCAATATATTTGCCCCAATCCTAAGAAATCTAGCTTCAATTCCATCTAAACCACCTGCCTTACTTACATTTAAGTTTTGTAACTGTTTTCTTATTTCATCTGTACTTAAGGGTCTAAAATTGAACTTATTAACTTGCTGTATCCCATACTTATTTTTTTGTTCAGCAATTAATTCCATTACAGATGTATCAGCTGTTTGTTCTTTTGGTAACGAAATATCCAAATCAGGTAGATTGAGAAAATAATGATATTTAATATAGTAGATCTCCTAGCAGCACTACATACTAGGGACAAGAGCCGGAGACGCTTTAGAAAATCTGGTCTCAGTACTGACTTCCAGACCTATAGGGCGCAGAGAACTGCTTGTAAAAAGCAGATCAGATTAGCTAAAAGCTCTTACTGTAAGAGGCTTTTGTTGGAAGCATCTGGAGACCCCAGGAAATTCTGGGCACTTGTAAAAACACTCCTCGGATCAAAGAAAACTCAACTTGTAGACGACATGGTCATTAATGGTGTCCACTGTAATGACCCTAGGACCATTGCTGAAGCATTCAACAAACAATTCTCTGACCTGTCCAGCCTCACATCCACGTTCCTTCCGACACAGCCCTCACCTAAACCTACTTCACCCATTGCATCTTCGTTCCTCCCCCCTTTTTTAGTTTAAGACGGTAACTAAATCTGAAGTACTCGGCTTACTGAACTCTATCTCTGATAAAACTAATGTGGGATCTGATGGCATTGAGCCCAGACTCTTAAAACTGGCAGCACCATTCATTGCCCAACCTCTATCTAGAATTTTCACCCTCTCGCTTTGCACTGGATTAGTCCCATCGATCTGGAAAGTTGCCAAAGTCACCCCGGTTCGAAAGCAAGGTGACAAAAGGGTTATGGCCAACTATCGGCCAATAACCGTACTATCTGTCCTATGCAAAATTTTGGAAAAATTAGTCTCTATTCAAGTAACTGAATTTCTGACTAAATATAACCTCCTCTCGCCAATTCAGCATGGATTTAGGAAAGGCCATAGCACCGCCACTGCCTTGCTGCAGCTAACAAATGATATCCTAACTGCTGTGGATAATGGACATCTCACAGGAGCACTCTTCGTTGACCTCACTAAGGCTTTGGACCTTGTCGACCACCCTCTTCTACTTGAAAGCCTACAAGCCCTTGGTTTCTCTTGTAACTCAGTGGCCTGGTTTAATAGCTACCTATCAAACAGAACTCAGTTTGTCAGATTCAGTTCATCTGAATCAAGTACCTTACCAATCAACCTAGGTGTCCCTCAGGGGTCGATATTGGGCCCCCTTCTTTTCTCCATTTTTATAAATAGCATCTCGACAGCTATCCCAAATTGTTCCGCGATCCTTTATGCCGATGACTTGGTACTGTACTGCTGTGACAAGAACGTTGACCACATAATCCAAATTCTCTCATCTGCTCTCATGTTTACTCAATCCTGGCTCTCCCTTCACAAGTTAATCCTTAATGCTAATAAAACTCAATCCATGCTGTTTGGAACTCCAACCAAACGAAAACAAAATTGTGACATATTTAAGGTATCTGGTCAGGGAGGGTTGGTCCTTGAATCAGTACGCTCTTTCAAGTATCTTGGTGTCCTCCTAGATGAAAACCTTAGCTATGACAAGCACATAACTGCTACCTGGAAAGCAGTCAATGCTAAAATTGGGGTAGCCTACAAAACAAGTTTTGTCCTTACACAGTCAGCTAGATTAGCCATTGCTCGTGGTATACTGCTACCATCGCTAACTTATGGCATTGTCACTTATCTCTATTCATCCCACTCGCTCCTTGGGAAATGGAATACCACATATAATAGCATCTGCAGGTATGCATCTGCCTCCCCCTGGACAGAGCATCGTCAGCTTTATGCCGACCTAAACTGGTTACCCTCTACTTCAGTTCGAGATCTAGCTCTTGGCTGCCTGACTGATAATATTCTCAGATTAGGTACCCCTTTCTCACTTGCCTCACTGTTTATCCCATTGCCCTTCTCGTACAGTCTTCGATCGTCTGATAAAGCCTTGCTGCTACTAACGAGATGCAAATCAAACAAAGGAACCCTAGCTTTCTCACTCGGCAGTCAAACTCTGGAACTCCCTACCTCTGGATGTCCATCTAGTTCCTAGTCATGTCAATTTTAAATCAAATATTCCTCCTCCCTCTTTAGTCAGGTCTCCTGTACCTGCTCAACCCCCTAAACATGGCTCCCTGCATCAGCTGCCACTTTTTCCCTTGAGGTAACTCTGATCTCCTTACTCCAGGCACTTAAGCTCTAAATGACTAATGTTTAATGCCCAGAAATGGATCCTGTTGTTTGCATGTTGTGTTGTACTGTACTATTTTTTTTCTCTCCTTCAGAAAATGTTATGTTTCTCACAGTTGTACCTACGTCTCACCCCAACCTCTTGGGGTGTGTGAAGAATTAGTCCAGTTTCTCTGACTAGGCCTTTACCTGGCATATTAATGCTAATTACCTGGCTATTTGACTTCAAAGACGTTTTTTTACCTACTGGGCAAACCAATGCTACCTCTGTTTTGTAATCTTCTCCTAAACTCTGTACCCCATATGTTATGGAAATCCTGATGTTATCTTACCTTGCTTTTGTACCTTTTTTTCTGTATTTGCTACTGTCTGAAAATTCCCTGTAATTTGCGCTGTAATTCTCCCGGGTTGTGCCTGAAAATAGTCATCCTTATGGCTAGTGCACTTACCTGGTAAACAAAAACTAAATAAATAAATATTAGCTGGATCTTCAATCATACTTCCTTCCTGTAATAAACTTTCCACCTTATTACTTTTATTACTATATTTTAAGTCGGAGATAAATTTCCAAAACATTTTTGAATCATTTTCTTTCTCTAATCTATTCAAATGATATTTACTCTTCGCTATCCTAATATTCCTTTTACATTTATTTCTCCAACTTTTAAAACTTTCCCAATCTTCTAAGTTCTTTGTTTTTCTAGCTGTATGCCATATTCTATTTCTTATCCTTAGTTCCTTTTTTATTTTATCTGTAATCCATGGATCTTCTTTATTTTTCCTCCTTTTCTGCACCATTGGGGCATGTTTATTTATCATTGTCAATAAAGATTCACTAAATTCCTGTATAGCTAAATTGATATCAGGAATCAAATATAATCTATTCCAATTAAAGCCCCTAAGTGAATCTTTAAATTGAGTCTCATTAAATCTTTTGTAGTCCCTTTCCCAATTTATATTCTCTTTTGGAACTGGTAAATCCTGATTCCTTATTTTACATATAATAGGATTATGATCCCCAAGATTTATAGGCAGAACATCCCAACACTCAATATCCAGTTCCTGAGAGACAAATATAAGATCTAAAATAGTTCCCTGATTATTCAAGTATGTGGTTCTTGTTGGTTTTTCAATTAGTTGTCTTAACCCCAAACATTCAAAACTCTCTTTTAGCCTAATACCTCTAGCCTGTTTCCAACCAGCATTAAAATCACCAATAAAGACTATCCTTTTATCCTTTACTTTATCCAGAAGAAAGTCTGCAAATGAATCAAAATGTTTGAGCTTTGTTTTAGGAGGAGCATAAAACACTCCCACAGTCAGTCTAATTTTAAGCAAATCAATTACTAAACAATCTATTCCTTCATAAAACTCTGATAATGACACCTTATAAGGACCAAGGTTATTTTTCAAATATAACATTACCCCTCTACCCCTCATTTTCCTATCTGTTCTTTCCAATCTATACCCCTTTAAATTAATTTCATCATTTCCAATACCCAAATGTAGCCATGTTTCTGATACTGCAGTTACATCATATTCCTTATCTGATACCCAAGCTCTAAAATCATCCATTTTATATACAATGCTTCTTGCATTCTCATGATAAAAAGTAATAGTACCTACCTTCCTTGGACCCGGATTAGCCTCTATATCCCCACTTTGCATCAATAAAAGTATGCAAAGCAGACTTCCAACACCTATATTATTTATTCTATTGTTAAATTGTATTGTAGTTGCTTGTTTTATATATCTACGTTTTTCGTTAGTAAAATGATTTCTCCTTACATGAAAATTGTTTCAGGATAGAATCGCCGCCGCCCCCCCCCCAAAAGTAACAAACCCCAAACCCTTGCTAACACTATTACATTCCTTTATTTGCCCTTTAAGATTTACTGCACATACTCCCACATTATCCAACCACCCACAAACAAATACATATACATTCTCATAGTGCAGCTTATTTAAATTCAATTCAAATTTAAAATTTTCTTACCCCGCCACTCACAATGGTCGCGCTTGCAAGCAGCGCGTCTTTTTCAAGGGTTCAAGTCCCTCCTCCCTGAGTGACCTCACAGGACACTCCCCAAGCTCACCTACGTGCACTGCAGTTCGAAAAACCAGCTTTACAGCAAGAGAAAGCAATAGTCTCTCACACTTGTTGCCTCTTCAGTCACAGTAGCAGGAATCACTTCAGCGGGTTATGGCAGGCAGGATTAAAGTGCTGGAAATGCCGCTTGCGAGCAGCGCGTCTTTTTCAAGGGCTCAAGTCCGTCCTCCCTGAGTGACCTCACAGGACACTCTCCAAGCTCACCTACGTGCACTGCAGTTCTAAAAACCAGCTTTACAGCAAGAAAAAGCAATAGTTTCTCACACTTGTTGCCTCTTCAGTCACAGTAGCAGGAATCACTTCAGCAGGTTATGGCAGGCCGGATTAAAATGCTGGAAATGCCGCTTGCGTAGCCTGTCTACAGTCCAAAAGAGCAGAGCCGTTCTTTTCTTCCCTGCAGCAATCTTCCCAGACAGGAACACTGCCTTCTTATGGTTGATTGCCCATTGGTATTCACCGTAGTGAATTCTCAAAGCCAGTTTATACCCCTTGGACTGGGACTTCTGCCAACAGTGCGCCAACCTCCAACCCCTGGTCTTCAAATTAAAACCTTCAACAGTCTTTTAGCAGATCCTCCAGCAAAGCGATAAATAAGGTTGATAAGGAGAGTCTCTCTAATTTATTTATTTATTTATTTATTTAGTTTTTGATGACCGGGTAAGTGCACTAGACAAATTCTGCCTATTTTCAGGCACGACCCGGGGGAAGGGGATACAGATGAATGCCAACTGACCTTGAACCAGATTAAGCTGTTGGTGGTACTTTTGTAGTGAATGAGGGAAATTTGGCCAGGACACCGGGGAAATTCCCCTACTCTTTTCGATAAGTGCCATGGGATCTTTAACATCCACCTGAAGTACCACCAATCCAGGGAGATGGGACCTCTGTTTAACGTCTCATCCGAAAGATGGCACCTCAGAAGTGCAGCACCCCTCTCGTGCTGCACAACAGTGTCAGTACTGGGATATTAACCTAAGTGCTAGATGTGGGAACTGAACCCACAGCTCTCTGAACTCCCAGCCTCAGAGGCGAGTGTGCTACCTACTGAGCCACTGACACTTATTTGATGATTTAAGCTGAGTGGCAACCATAACATGAGGGGGCACAGTCTTAGGCCAGAGGTTGGGAGGTTTAGGAGGGAGGTCAGGAAGCACTTCTTCACAGAGAGAGTGGTAGACACTTGGACTGCATTGTCTGATAATGTAATCTTGTTGAACACAGTGAGCAGCTTTGAGAGGCTGGGATAAACACAGAGATAAGGTAAGGATCATGGGTAGGGAGGATGGGAGGAGTGGGGATGGAGGGCAGGGACATTAGCTCAAGCTGTGGGCCCTGAAATACGAGCAGACTTGATAGACCAAATGCCCTTCTTCTGCTGGCTTCTTTGTATGTATGTAAGGACACACACGTCGCTTCTCACCAGTGTTGGAACATGACTAAAACAAGCCAAACAGATGGCTGTAATTTGAGCAGGCTCTCTCCAACTGGATCCCAAGGTGATAAAATACAACACAGTATGTTGGGGAAATCAACTTGAATAACATAAGGGTAAACTAACGATTCATTCTTTTTTGAGTTCTTCCAGTGATTGCCATGAGCATTTTCATTACAGTTCATCAGAAATCATCTCTGCAGTTTTATTTTGCATTGTAGCATTGGGAGAGTAAGAGCATGTCTGAATTTGTGTCATTTCTCTGTTGCCCTGAGCCAATCCCTCTTTTGGGAGTGTTGCTTCAGCAGGAGGCAGGGAGTCCAAGAATTTGCCCCAACTCCTGAACAAGTTCTTCCTTTCCCTTTAGTATGTATATTAGTCGTTCTAATGCCAGGGACTGAATATCCAGTGTTTTCCACTGTGTCAGGATGGGCATAATACATGAGACCGAAGTGCTCTTTGCATGCTGTCAAGCTGAAGCAAACAATACTCTTTTATCCATTGTGGGTCCATTTGCTCCCATATCCTCCACCTTCATGAGCAGGGAGAGGGCTGTATTTGCCACTGTTTGGTCCCATGTTGTGGACAAAATCCTGGTTATATTGCCAACAAGAACGGTTTTAAAGGGGAACAAAACATTGCAGGGACACTCAAATTGCAAAAGCGCATGAAAAGATCTTTCAGATGAAGTATTGGGCTTACAGGTAGGTGTCAGGAAGCTTGAGATATGAACGTCTAAATCATCTGTAAATCTAAACAAGGCAGCAGCCATTTCAAGGACTCTGGAGACAGAGTGAAGTCACTGGTGACGAGCTGTAATTAACAACATACAGCTTGCCCCTTAGTGACATCACTTTCTGTCTGAAGACTCCATGAAATGGCTGCTGCCCTGTCTTGATTTACAGATGTAAGCCCAATACGTCATCTGAAAGATCTTTTCATGGGCTTTCACAATTTGAGTGCCCGTGCAATGTTTCCTTCCCCGTGGCCGTCCCAGAAGTAGTGCTTATGTGCCTGTTGCCACGTGATATTGGCCACACATTGGGGAAATTGTTGGGTTGAACTTATGTACCACACTGGCTGGGCAATACAGGTGTAACCCCCCCTGCAAATGGGGGTTCCCAAAAGACTTCCAGGAGCTTGCTTGAATGCTCCAAGCCTGAATGGTGTTTGGCGTTTAAGCCATTTATCAGTGAGTGTTTTTAGAACCTCTGGTACTGTCTCTTTAAGAGCTGTCTGCTTGCAGACATAATTAGTTTATATGGGGGGACTGTGTGTTTCTCTGTTTGAGTACCACTCAAGCTGCTGCTAATTCACTCCATTTTTGCAGTCACTAGGAGTGCAAGGGAACCTATCTGAAAGATGTAACTGTTTGCCAGAAATCATTTACAGTAATAATGAAATTACAGTTTGTCTAACCTGCTTTCTTTTGCAGTCAGAACAGTGTCTGCCTAGTTCCCCATTCTGGTTTTGAACTGCTGAACTGGACCAATCAGTGTGGGGTAAGCTAGCTCTAAAATGGTGCCTTGGACGAATCAGAACTTGGACTCATAATCTGGAGCCAGCCACAAGAGGATTGTATGGGCAGTGATTCTGGGAGATGTAGTTTAGACTTCAGTGCCTTTTTGGACCAACAGCAGCAGTCTATTGTGAGTGACAGCCAATCCAGTCAAGAACTGGGAGGAACTCAAAGGAAGTGCCGGTTTTGTCGGTTGGAGTTTCAGTTGAGCTTTGGCAGTAAAGAAGGAAGGAGCCTGTGCTTTTCAGTGTGTTTTAGTCAAAACGTGTGTAAGGCCCAGAGTTCGGTCTGCAGCTTGTGTAACAGCTTGTTAGGACTGAACCGTCCTGTGAAAAGAATCAAAGGATCTCTGAAGAGTAGAAACCAGGCTCACCCTGTAGAAGACTGGAGGAATTGCTGAAAATTGCACTCGGTCTGTCAGGAACTGAATCTGCTGTGTGTTCTCCGGTATTGTGCAGTAATTGCGATCGGGATACAGATGCAGCCTGCCTGGTATAGTGCTTTCTTTATATGGATGTGTGAAGAGGTTTGTGTACCTCAAGTGAGCCCTGCTGACATTGAAGGACCCTATCTTATTTGGAGGTCGTGAGTACTAATTCAGGGTCGCTCCTGTTGAATTGCCACATTAAATCAAATGAAATTACTGTACTGTTGACTGTTTAATTCTCCTTTTCTCTGTGTGAAAGGCCCCTACCAGCTGCACGGTTTGGACTAGCCACTAGGGCTTGGGTACCCAGGGACAGTAACTGATAGGGATAGGCCTGTGCACAGAGCCATAGGTAGATTATTAGAGTGATAAGCTAATTAACCTGATTTCCCCTGTCCTTGTTATATCCCCCTAAATAAATCAGAGCTGCTTGTTTCAGCAAAGTTATACTGCCTGAGGTATTTGTCTATGTTAAAGTACTGTACTGTGATTGTTGCACTGTATCTCATTTCACAGGAGGTCCCAGTGCGGAACCAGACCTGGGGTAAGTGTATACTGTGAAGGTAATTCTGATATATTGTGTGGGCCACTAGTGGGAAGAAAGGGGGGTTGCAGTGTCCCAGAGGGCTGTGACCAAGTTAGTTTAACTATTGCAAACCCTGACCTCTGGGTGGAGGCACCCGCCATTGGATCCAGGCCCCTCAACCTGTTAGTGGCAAATCAGGCAGGGGTAGTAGCCCCTGGGATAGCGCCATCTAGGGGTTACACAGGTGCTATGTAAATTTATATTGGGATTCCTTATAATCTGTTGTGCTGCAGCAGACCCACATGCAGTCTCAGTACAGGCCCCCAGTTTTCTGCAGTTATTGGCATACAGTACCTAACTCTCTTTCCCAGTGGGTCTTAACCTTGTCCTAAAAATCTGGTAGGTGTTGTCTATCCTATTTGGCCAGTTTTGCAATTAACCCTTGAGCACCAGTTTTAGCATTATAGGTGGCCTGTTAGTCTTGGCCAAGGGCGAGGCCTCCACTTGATCCCTGCCCAGTCCTATGCTGTATGCTGATACTTGCAGGTACCTGTAGTGGTGGGAGTACAATATTTCTAGATGCTCCTGCAGTTTTACAGAGGTACACATCACTCCACTAGGCATTGTATGCCTTTCTCCTCCAACTCTCTGAAGCCAGACGAGGGGGAGGAAAGGAGAACAGAGGCAATCTGGCTGCAGCTCCTAGACTCAAGGGGTAGGAAACTGAGGTTTGGGGTGGTATACAGGCTGCCATCCCAGTCTGAGGAGCTTGACAGAAAATTAGCGGGACAAATCCGAAAGGTATGTAGAAAAGGGAAGGTGGTCATCGTGGGGGGTTTCAACTTGCCGGGGACTGACTGACGAGCATTCCGGTCACTTCCAGTGCTGGGGAGCAAGTTCTCCTGGATGCGATCCACGAGGGTCTCCTGATGCAGTTGGTCAGTGTACATACTAGGCTAAAGAATACTTTAGATCTGATATTGTTGAATGGGGAGGCAGTTAGGGAAATAAAGGTGGGGACCCACTAGCCGACAGCTATCAACAAACGGTGTGGTTTAATATCACGATGTGCGGGAAGCCAGAGAAATCAGTAACCCGGGTGGTAAACTTCAGGGGGGAGGATGCGGAAAGCACCTAAAGGGAAACTGGAGGGAATATGGTAGGAGATGGACGCGGAGCAGAAATGGGATAGAATTAAATGAGATTACAGCGGCAACGGAAGCCTGCACCCAGACACAGAGTAAGAGGAGCAGAGCAAGGAAGCCATGCTGGTTGAACAGCGAGGTAGTGGAGGTGGTGAGGGCAAAACCAGAGGCGCACCAGCGGTTTAGGAGGACGGGGAAGGAAGTGGACAGGGAGGAGTATGCAAGATGGTCCAGGGAGGTGTGAGAAGCCAAGGCCCAGAGGAAGCTGAGATTAGCGCAGAGAATTAATGGAGGGGAGAAATACTTTTCAGATACATCAGGGAGAAAAGGAAGTGTAAGGATAAAAAAGGGTGGGGAGTGGATGGAAAAGGGTGAGGAACAGGCGGAAGCACTGAATGAATACTTTTGCTTAGTGTTCACAGAAGAAGGGGGACCACTACCATGGGTTGGGAGGGTGGGGACGAGGGGGAAAGGAGGCGACAGATGGAAGAATTGAGGAAGGTAGAGTCCTAGAGGGACTGAGGGCAGACATGGCACCAGGGCCGGATGGTATCCACCCCAGGGTGCTGAGGGAGATGGCTGAGGTGCTGGCGGAGCCACAGGCGGATTTGTACAGCACCTAACTGAAGTTGGGATGTGTGCCACTGGACTGGAGAACTTCACATGTAATGCCATTACACAAGAATGGACCAAGGGATGAACCGGGTAATTGTCATCTGGTAAGTCTCTCCTCCATAGTGTGCAAACTTATGGAAATGATACTAAAGGAAAAACTGGTGTCGTACCTGGAAGACAACGACCTCAGGATGTGAAGCAGCATGGGTTCATTTCGAGGAAGTCTTGTCAAACCAACCTGATACAATATTATGACTGGGTGGCCGGTGAGCTGGATAAGGGTCATGCGGTGGATGTTCTTTACTTGGACTTAAGCAGGGCCTTCGATTCGGTGCCTCATGGGCGGCTTGGGGGGAAGCTAACTGATGTAGGTTTACATAGAAACATAGAATTTGACGGCAGATAAGGACCGCTTGGCCCACCCAGTCTGCCCGTTTCCCTAACTAATGGATAAGCTGCAGATCCTAGTTAACCAGCAGCCTACTTCTTCCTACCCCCACCCCCTAGAATTGCCTTATGACTGTCCCATGCATGCTTGAATTCCACCACTGTTTTTGACTCCACAACCTCCTCCGTAAGGCCGCTCCATGCATACACAACCCTCTCTGTGAAAAATACTTCCAAATTACCTGTGAGTCGCCTCCTCTATCTTCAAATTGTGCCCTTATTCTTGCACACCTCTTTTTTTGAAAGATGCTACCCTCTTGGACTTTGTTGATTCCCTTGAGGTACTTAAAAGTTTCTGTCATGTCCCCCCTCTCCCTCCTTTCCTCGAGGCTATACATATTAAGCTCCTTAAGTCTCTCTTCATATGTCTTCCGGTGCAGACCCTGCACCATTTTAGTTGCCCTCCTCTGGACAGCTTCCATCCTGTCTATGCGGAGATTGGGTCTCCAGAACTGCACGCAGTACTCCAGATGGGGTCTCACCAGCTGTCTGTACAGAGGGATAATAACTTGCTGTTTTCTACTGGTGATGCCTCTCCCTATGCATCCCAGTATCCCCCCAGCCCTCCTTGCTGCCCTCTCACATTGCTTGCCCACCTTTAGGTCATCTGATATGACTACCCCAGGTCCCTTTCCATTTTGTTGTTGTTAGTATCTCACCCCCCATTGTGTACTCTTCCCCTGGGTTTTTGTTTCCCAGGTGCATTACCTTGCACTTCTTAGCATTGAATCTAAGCTGCCATACATTTGACCATTCCTCTAACCTTGCCAAGTCTCTTCTCATCCTTTCCACCCCACCTTGTGCATTAATTCTGTGGCAGATCTTTGTGTCATCTGCAGAGAGACATACTTTTCCTTCCAGTCCCTCTGCAATGTCGCTTATAAAGACATTGAAGAGGACCGGTCCTAATACTGAACCCTGCGGTACCCCACTAGTAACCCCCCTTTCTTCAGAGTGGACTCCATTTACTACTTCTCTCTGTGTCCTATTCTCCAGCCAATTCTTTACCCAGGCTGTCTTCTTGGGACCCACTCCCAGGCTGGCTAACTTGTATATTAATCTTTTGTGTGGGACTGTGTCAAATGCCTTGCTAAAGTCTAGGTAGGCCATGTCCACAGCCCTCCCTGATCTACTACTTTGGTCACCCAGTCAAAGAAATCTATTAGATTCGTCTGGCATGACCTTCCTTCTGTGAATCCATGCTGCCTTGGGTCCTGTGCCCTCTGGCCTCTAGATACTCGACAATTCTTTCCTTCAGAGTGATTCCATCATTTTCCCTATCACTGAGGTTAAACTAACAGGTCTGTAGTTTCCTACTTCTGCCTTGCTCCCACTTTTGTGAAGGGGAATCACATCTGCCCTCCTCCAGTCCTCGGGTACCACCCCATCCTCCCATGATTTGTTAAAGAGGGTAGTCAGTGGTGTCACTAGTTCTGCCCTTAGTTCTTTTAGAATTCTGGGATGAACCCATCAGGCCCCATTGCTTTGTCCACCTTCAGTTTTAAGAGTTCCATCTCCATTTGAGAGAACCAGGTCTAAGATTGCTCCCTCTTGAGTGGGCTCCAATACTAGTTGTCTAAGGCATGCCCCCTGTAGGGCATCTAGAATAACCCCACTCTTCGAAGTGACTGCTGCAACTGCACTCCAGTTAACATCTGGCATATTCAGATCACCCATCAGCAATATCTCCCCTTTTTCTGCCATTCTAAGTATACTTTCTATCATTTTCTTGTCCATCTCCCCAGAAGGGGTCTGTATATAACCCCTAGTGGATTGTGGTGCCATTGCGGTCTCCAAATTTACCCACAGTGCTTCTTCTCCTCCCTGTTTACCCTTTTATTCTGTTGCTTTGATTCCTTCCCTTATGTATAGAGCTACTCCTCCGCCTCCTTTACCCTCCCTGTCCCTCCTGTAGATAGTGTATCCTGGTATGTTTACGTCCCAGTTATGGTTTTGTGTGTACCATGTTTCTGTGACTGCCACGATATCCAGATGTTCCTCCTCCATCAAGGCCACTAATTCAGGAAGCTTGTTACTCAGACTACGGGCATTGGTACTCATTGCTGTCCATTTTTTGATGGCTTTACCTTCTGTTGCAGCATCCCCCACTGACCTTTCTACCTCGGTCTTTTTCTCATTTAGTACCCTGTTTTGTAGGGAGAGGCTGGGATTTTCCTGCTGCTTATCAGTGCCTCCCCCCTTGACTAGTTTAAAAGCTTGCCAATGAAGCATTTAAACCGATTGCTCAAAAGAATTGTTCCCTTCCTGGACAGATGCAGACCATCCTGCCAGTATAGGCTGGTGTCCCTCCAGGTGGAACCCCAGTCCCCAGTGAAGCCAAACCCCTGTGCTCCACACCATTTTTTCAACCATTCATTAAACTGCATGGTGCAAAGTACCCTCGCCTCACCCATGCCATTGACAGACAGCACCTCTGAGAAGGATACTGTGTGTGCTACTTGTCTTAGGCCCCTCCCCAACTCTACAAAGTCCTCCTGCACTGCTCTAATCTCATGATGAGCCAAGTCATTTGTCCCTAGGTGGACAATGATGTCCAGCTCAGACTACCGTGCAGCTGTTCTCGTGATCCTGAGGATGCGCTTCCTGTCCCTCCAAGCCATGGCACCAGGCAGGCACCTTACTTCAGTTTTCCCTGCTCCCCCCAGATGCTGTTTAGGAGCAAAAATGACAAACTGGATTACAAGCTGGCTGAGTGGGAGGCTGCAACGGGTGGTGGTGGGAGGGGAGCTCCCAACTCCGAAACTGGTGATGAGTGGGGTGTCACAGGGCTCTGTGCTGGGACCAGTATTATTTGGGATCTTCATAAGACATTACGCACGGTGGATGTGAGCAAGGTAAGTCTGTTCGAAGGCGACACCAAAATAGGAGCAGTGGTGGATGGCGGGGAGGGATGGAGGCAGCTGCAGGGGACCTAAGCAAGCTAGAGGAGTTGTCAGAGAGGTGGCAACTGGGGTTCAGTGCAAAGAAATGTAAGCTTATGCACTTTGAGGTGAAGAAACCAAGGAGAGAATACTGGCTGGGGATCACTGAGGAGGAGAAAGACCTAGGGGTAATGGTAACGGGGACCATGAATTACACTGCCCAGTGCAGGAGAGTGGCTGCAAAAACGAACAAAATGCTGGGGTGCATAGTGAGGGGGTTTTCATCCAGGCGAAGAGAGGTGATCTTGCCCCTCTACAGGTTGCTGGTAAGACCGCACTTGGAGCATTGTGTGCAACTACTGGAGTGGGTGCAGAGGAGGGCAACGAAGATGATATGTGGAATGGAAGGGAGAGACTGAGAGCAGACTGGGAGACCTGAATATGTACGCCCTGGAGGATAGAAGGGACGGGGAACATGATAGAGGCATTCAAGTATCTGAGGGGAATAGGCGAGGATGGGGCAGATGGGGTCTTTAAGCTAAGAAGAGGGAGGGACACCAGGGGGCATGAGCTAAGAATAGAGGGGGGAAGATTTAAGAGGGAAATGAGACACTATTTCACAAGAGGGTAGTAGCAAAATGGAATGCACAACCAGAATGGGTGGTATCATGTAAATCTGTGAACGGCTTTAAAAGGGCATGGGACAGGGGAGAGTGAGGGTGGGGGCCTATAGTGGGATGACAAAGGGGGGGTGGGTGTGGCAACTGTAAACTAGGCATGCTAGCTGCACACTCGAGCAGACTTAGATAGACCGGGTGGTAGGTTTCTGCTGGCACATTTGTATGTTCATATGTTCATTATCCTCTAGCCCAGCTAAGATGCCTGGGTTGCCTGCAGTTGGCACCAGCAGGGTACTATCAGCCTCTGTTCCTGATGGATCTTAGTTTCCTCCCATGACTCCAATACATGACCTGCCAGGGGGTTGGTTGGAGTTTCTGATCTGTGCATAGCTGCATTTCCCTTCTGGTGACAAGTAAAATGGAGAGTCTCCTAGCACATCCAACCTCTTCCAGATCCAGCCAACTAGCTGCTTCTCTCTTATTCACCCAGTCTTTTACATAGCATAGCTGTATAGCCATGTGATGCCTCTTTTTATGTGGGAATCCTAGCCCCACCCCCGCTGTATCCCCCTCTTCAGTCTTTGTGGGCTCATCTGGGGATGTTTCCCTGCAAGATGAAGCTCACAGTTTTGTTTTTTTAAAGAACTGTTTTATCATTTTATTTGTGTTTTGCCAACTACTGCTACTAAAAAAATAAATGTAATAGGCAGAGATTGTTGCTAAGTAAGAAGGCTCCTAACTAATTGGTAGTTTCTGACATCACGCTACTGGAATGCTGTTGAATCCTTAGTGCTTACCCAGTAAATCATGAATAAGCTGTATTTGTCAGTGCTGGCTTTTAAAACATGCTGCGTACCTATGACTAATGCAGTCAGGCCTTCGTGACGGTGGCATAGTTTGTTGAAGTGTATGTTGTGTCTTATGTTACAACAGTTTTGTAAAGTACAAGTTTAATTGGTATCAGTGGCACTGCAGGTTGCACACTTGCTTCTGAGGTTGGAAGGTAGTGGGTTCTAACCTCAATAGAACTTGGAGTAAACCCCAATACTGATACTGTAGTGCAGCATTTTGGGAGCTGTATTCAGAGGCAACATCTTAGACATTAAACTGTGGTCTGTTCTGCCTGTTCTTGTGGTTGCTCAGGTGGACGTTAAAGATCCCATGGCACTTCTTGAAAAGAGTAGGGAATTTCCTGGAATCCTGGCCAGATTTCCCCATACACTAAAATACCACCAAGAGCTTACCTTGGTTCAGTGTGTCTATCTCTTCCCGTGAGCGAGGTTGAAAACAGAATTGCCTAGCCTTCCTTTCCTTAATAACAAAACTAGCAAAAAAAATCTTGATGTGAATCGTTGCTAGAACTGCACAGCAATGGTCCTGCTGTTAGCAGAGACCAACAGCGAAATGGGAGCACCACCCCCCCCCATTGTAAAGTTGTAGGCAACAGTTCATTCCTTCTTTATTCTGCTACCTCATCCCCTTTTAAAGAACAGTTGATTAAAAAACAAAAGTAAATCGAAAATTAAGTCCCCTACCACCACATTGACAAATTGAAGTCACTGCAGTGGAGATTCATGTCAGATGTGTGCCTAGCCCCTACGCTGTACTTTTTTAGAGAAATAGCTGGCCTAAGTGCTGCTGTTCAGTTATACAGTGCTTGGAGCTGGTGTGCTCCTGTTCTTTCAATGAGATCTGCTATTGAAGCATGTAGTTATACACTAAGCAGTACTATTGCAGACGCTGATTTGGGATATAACTTCTTCCTCCTTCACATGTTTTACTGCCTTTTTTTGTTTGACTCCACAGATCTGGAAGGCTGAAAAGGGGCCAGATGGAAAAGCCATTGTGGAATTCTTGTCCAGTCTAACTCGTCACACGAAAGCCGTAAATGTTGTACGATTCTCTCCCAGTGGTGAGATTCTAGCATCTGGAGGAGATGGTGAGCAGCTTCTATGACCTTCTACCATGATTTGTAAAGGGCCTTGTGTTAACACCAATGCAGTCAGTATATGGGCTAAAGAGCTGCTGACAGCGATCAGATAGGCAACTCGTAAGTGTAGTTGCCTGCCCTTGGAGCTTTTTCAGCCATAAATTAATATTTTCTTCCAAGTAGTTTTTAAAATATTTCACGCATAAATCCAGGCTCGTACTTTTTCCTATTCTGAGCAGCACTGATCCACCCTGAAACTAGCAGAATTATGATGCGAGGTCAGGAGTGGGACTGCAGCCGCTCTGGAGAATGCAATGCAATTTGGGGGGGGGGGACGCTGCCTAAATCTACTAAGATTATCTTTGCTGGCATGTTTACATGTATGGAGCTGCTAATATTTAAAAAAAAAAAAAAAAAGCCTCAGAAATGCTGCAGTCTGATTGGCTGTAAGGATTCTGACACCCTTACATTAATCCGTGTTACACTGTCATGTACAGCTTGATCACTATGGCACATGAATTCTTCCTGCTAGCATTCCATCCTCTAGCACTGCTGAATGATTGGAATGATGCATTCTGATTGTGAACCAGCATTCTTAAACTGTTGGTGGAAGAACTGTTTTATTTAAAAATCACCCACTTAATGAGGAAAACATTCAAAAAGTACACTTTTAACACTTTTCTTTTGGAATCATTTTTATAATAGCAATAAGGCACTCCCAAGAGTTAGAATAACAGTCAATCATCCCTAGGGGTAATATGGCACTCTGCTGCGCCTTGTGCCACATTAACAGTCTGTTAGTCTAACCCCTGGTCAAGCCTTATTGCTTAAATTTGTATATGAGCCCCATACATGTAAACATGCTAGCAATGATGATCTTAGTACGTTTAGGCAGCCCCCTCCCTCGATCATTCCATTCTCCATAGAGCACCTGAAGCCCCGTTCCCGACCTCATGTCATAATTATGTTATTTTTAGGGATGGGGCTGTATTGCTTGGCGGCCACTCAGCTCGTACCAGGAAGGTATGAGCCTGGATTTATGAGTGAAATATTTTAAAAACCACTTGGCAGAAAATATTAATTTATGGCTGAAAAAGCTCCAAGGGCAGGCAACTACACATATGAGTTGCCTGCCCGGATCGTGTCAGAAGCTCTGTAAATAAAAATTCAAACTTTTTAAGCAGGGGTGCCATGCTTTTCATCCTGAGCCCAGGGTCCACTGCACTGGCTGAAAGAGTAAGAGATGGCATCTCAGTGGATTGTGCTGATCCTCTTGGCTGGGAGGAAATTCCGCACTGCTCCATATGCCTTGGAGCATTCTGCTGAGCCCCAAGGAGGAAGGACAGATGGCTAGGGGATTAAACTTTGGAAAAAAAGCACAGGGGTTGGGCAAATAAAGTGCTGTTGTGCTCCATGACTGAATAAGACTTTCCTGTGGTCCCTATCCACCACCTCTTCCCGCTAGAAGCAGTTGGATATGGGGTGCCATCAGCCATAGAAGCAAGGCGCTTATCTGATGGGGAGCTGCAAATGCTAGGCGGGTTGAGCAGCAAGTAAGAAGTGACTGAGAATGAATTACCTGAGCTGGGAGAGAAAGGGCTGGCGAGGGGTAGGAAGTGGATCTCACTCGAATGTAGAAAGACAGAGTAAAAAAGGGGAGATATACAGTAAAACTGTTGGTGAGAAATGCAAGGTTTTTCTGTAGTGCTCCACATTGTCAATGGGTAATCATAACAACTGGGTACAGTGCACCCCTACCAGGGGAATGGCACAGCCCAAACTTTAGAATGTTGGGCATATGAGGATTCCAAGCAGCAGCAACTCCCAGTTAAGCTGTGCCATTTGGAGGGGGCAGAGCTACTTGCATTGTCTCTGAAGATTTTCAAGATTCCAAGACTTCGTTGGAGCTGCAATTCTGCATAGCAGGTTGGGGCTGCCTGTTTTCAGGGAGCGCCCCTAAATTACAATTGTGCTTGTTAAAGCTGCAGCTTTCAAATTGAATAACCTGCCTTTTCCCATTTCCCTGTGTGGATTGTGAGTCATTTCTTCCTTGCTAGGGTGTTTTTTAATGGTCTCCAAACAAAAAATGCCATAGGTAGGCGCAGTTTCATTTATTTCTTGGAGTGTAGGGTCTCTGTGGGGGTCCTTCGACTTTGACGTCACCCCCCCCACACACACACACAGTCTTCAAGGTTTGTGTTTGTTTCCTCAGTTAATGTAAATTTTTGGTGTTCCTCAGACGTTTTTGTGTAATTTTTTCTCCACAGCCCTCTTTATTTTACCGTTTGCATGGCCGCTATTAACGGCTGGGTGCATGCTCTTCCTTGACCGCTTTTCCTGCCTTTATTTTTGCGTGCGCCTGTGGTGCATGCATTGTGCAGCGCATGCATGTTAGCACAGCGCAGTAGTCTACAAATTGCATTGCGCTGTTGCGCTTGCATGCCTGCTGGTTCTCTTTTTTTGTTATACACCCCTTGTTTAGCATAATTTCTGTTGTGACTAAAAAGAACTAGTATGCAGCAGGCAGACTCCCTGACCTTGTGGAGCAATAGTAAACCCTGGTCAGAGTCGTATTAAAAGGAGCGCTTCTTTTATTATTTCAGATGTGCAAAAAATATAGTAAAGCTGGCTCAAAATGGAGAAAGAAGAGGATCATACAAGTTTGGTGGGGATAACAGGCAATCTAAAATAAAATAAAGTATGCTATCATGCACTGCTGCTTTAAACATAAACATAGAAGTTGACGGCAGATGAGTACCACAAGGCCCATCCAGTCTGCTCGTTTTAAGCTAAGTCCATGGACAGGGACATCACAGGCTTTACAAACCGTGCACCATAGGGACTGAGTATTATACATGGAGGACTCCGTCTTCCAATGATGGAATCATTTTAATGTGTGTCATTTTAGAATCTGGTTGAGGGAGAGAATTAAATGCAGCCACTGTTTTATTTCTAATGTGACAAAACTGTGGGGGGGGGGGACACAATGTGAAGATAATTATATGTGCCAAAAACAAAAATCTTCATAGTTACCTTTCAAAGACCAGGTACTGTATCTATTAAAAATAACAATTGCCTGTACAACAATTATGCATAACATAAATATTGTCTAGGGATTTTTTGCTTCTAACATTAGTCTCAAAAATATTTCTGATAATACAGTAATTATTAGTGTCTTTCAAAAATGTGAATTTCTCAAACTGACTCACAGCTGTGGTTTGTGACAACACAGTCCGTTACGGTAAACACTGTGACGTCATAAACAAAGGTACTGTGAGATCAGCTGGGGACAAATGCTTTCAATACGGATTTCTTAATTGAGGTACAGAGATGTGCTCTAAACCCAGAACAGGAAAACTGAAATTTAAAAATCTGTAATGTTTAGTTGATTGATGATGATGATAATACTAAATATTTATAAAAGTACATACTGCAGTGGACAACTACTGTTTAAGAAAAACAACATAAGGTTTGGAGCCAGCAGCCCAGCAGAAGACACATCTCCATACTCCCGAGTACACAGATTGATTCAACTTAATTTTTCTTGTTTTATTGGATACTGTCTGCACCTTTAAGGCATATTTTCCCCTCCTCCAGTTTCTGTTTTTCCCCTGTCATCCCCAGCTCCATCCTAACTTCCTCAAGCCCAGAGAGCAGCTCCAAGCCTCCCCGGACGTGGTCACCTACCCCCATCAAGCTCTGGCTATCACTCCTATGCGGGGTCAGAGTGGGTCAAGTCCCCCAAACTTCATTGTAGCAGCAGGCAGGGGCTGTAATACAGTTGATGACATAAGCCTGGGGAGCTCCTGCGGACCATCATCATGGGGATTCCAGGGCCGTTTCCTTCTCCCTCTGGGGATGTCTCCTACATGGATATCAGTGCGAACTTGCACACTTATGTGCATGTGTCCGGCCACTGATGTTGGCGACATCCTTACACTGCTCATCTGTCTACCAGCTGCACTGCTATCTGTGGTCACTCAGGTGCCAGTATTGTGGAGGAGGATGGAACTCTCCCTTCCCCGGAGGAGGCGAACGTCCTCTGGGATGCTCAGTCCTCTTCCCCCGGCCAGTGTTGCGAATGGTAGCGCTATCGCTGTGCTGATGGACCAGCTTCTTTTAAGTGTATTTTAAAAGGAATAATGCATGACAGGGTGTGTGTCGTGCTGGGATAATGTTGTGACAGGGAAATCCTGCTACTCTTGAGGATCAATTTATTCTTAAAATATGTTGCAACAGCTATTCTGTTTCTTATCCTAATCTATCCTTTACAATTTCTAGTCCGCATGGTTGGCCACCTGTGGGCGCCCCTTCCCCTTTCTTGACTGTGCTGTAGTGTCCTCTTTAATTTTCCTTTTCCCTCTCAGGTCCTCACACAGGGAGGTTATTGTGGTGACCTCCAAGCTGATGTAAAACCAGCCGTGTTCCTCATTGTTGGATTTAGTATGCAATAGCACTATGTCATAAAATACCTTGCTGTATATGTCTTATGTGTATGAAACCTGTAAATGTTGAAAATACCATGACACTAGGTGTTTTGGATACAGGTAAACGTTACTAGAGGACTGTATTATAAAAATTAAGTTAGTTGTGTTATTTAAAATGCATGTAAATTACATATTGTTTGAGGGGCCCTTTGGCACCATGCATTCCTGCTTTAAGCAGAACAAGCCTAAAATTTCATGGTGATTTGCATATAGATCCCAGTGCATTATGGGGGCATGTGTGATGTTGTGCTTCTTTGAAACTTGGCTTTATTGCCATTCCCCTTTGGGGCAACTCTTGCTTCAGTGCTTCTGCACCGAGGTTCTTTGTCTTCAGCTTGTTTTTGAGTTTTTCTTTATTGAGTTCGCCATCACCCAAACACACAACACAAACCTAGGGAATAAAAACATTTTCACTAAAGAGATAGATTAGTAGGTGCTGACTAAGTGCAGAGGAAAGACATGCATAGTCTGTTGCTGCAAACTGATGCATGGAAGAAGGGATAAGCCATTGTTTAAGGTTATCCCCTGTGTTTTAAATAATCACACAGAGATTGTGTGTTGAACCTGAAGTTCTGTATGTGGTCCATCTGTTATCCCACACCCCCCCCCCAATGGGAGGGGGGGTGGGCTGCGAGTGAGTACAGCACCCGAGAAGTTACATTATCCCAGCACAACACACACTCTGGAGTGCATTATTTCTATTATACAATGGCTCATTTGTATAAAAAAGAAAAAAAAAATAAGCTTATTTTAACTGCATTTTTCTTTGTCATTTTTAGTGGGTAGGAATACTAACAGACAAATAGTGCTGATTGTTACTTGTTTTGCCAGTAGGTGGAGCTGCTGTACTCTCTCCCTGTGGCCTTGCCCATTCAACCTTGCTTCCATCGGGAGCTGTACTAAATTGTGAGTTGCGACGAGTGGGACTGAGAATCGGTTGCAAGCTGGATAAGGAGGGGGAGAAAATGACTTCAGTAAAGCTGGCGATTGCAGCAAGAGCTGCTGTATTCATGCTAATGGTTGGCTTAAGCTTCATAGAAACGGTTGTTTAAAAACACTTCAGGAAGTGAGTAGCCAGCAATATTTAAAAGAAATGTATTGGATCTTTGTTGTATTGGAGCTTTGTTGTGGCTGACCTGGGACCGGTTAAAAGGGAAACCGCAAGGAGCAGTGAAACAATAGGCCAGTTGTGAGCTGGTACCGAAGAAAATGTTTTTAGTGAAGCCGGTGATTGCAGCGAGAGCTGCCATGGTCCTGCTAATGCTTGGCTTAAGCTACATGGAAATGGTTGTTGAGGTGAGCGCGTGCTCACTTAAATGAGGTGAGAGCAGGGACTGCTGACCGCAATGGCTACTTTGTTCTGTGTTTAATGGCAGAAATAAGAAATTTAAGGATCTGCAGAGACAGTGGGAGGGAGGCTTTATCTCTGGGCAGGAGTACAGAAATGGAGCACTGAAGCTGATTGCACTGACGGCTTGTAGTTAAGCCGAGCGCTATGAGAGCTTTCTTTTTCTTTTTAATTTGGTTCTACCAAAAGAGAAGAAACAGAAAAGTGTGTGTGCCATATAGTGTAAGGAGGATTTTGATTATTGTGTGGTTTTACTGTTTCCTAACAGCGGGTTTTAGGGGTTTGATTATAAAAAAAAAAAAAAAAAAAAAAAATGTTTTAAATACTGGCAAAAGCCACAGTAACCATGCCAAGTGTGGGCAACTTGGACATGGGCTGTGGAGTGATTTGTTCAACATTTAATGTGATGTATGTGCGGGGACTAGCCCCAGACTGACGAATCGGAGGCAAACATTCTTTCTTGCCACTGTGTATTGAGAGATAATCAGCTACTTTACCTGACTTGATAAGCTACACGATGGGTCGTCCTAGGAGTGCTTCAGAAATGGACTTATGCCAGGCCTTGTAAACCGATGACCGTGCTGCATCCACCAACTGCTGCTGAGGATTTTTTGGCTACCTTGGAATCCCTACAGTAGGTGGTCAGTCTTCTAACTCAGTTGGTACAAAAAATTTATAGAAATTGGACGCCTACATGAAGTGATTAGTCACAGTGGATAGCTTTGGTCGAAGGAATCGCCATCCAAGTGGATGACTTGGCGAAAATGGCAGATACTTCTGTAACCCCTAGGTGACACTAACCCAAGGGCTGCTACCCCTGCCTGCTTGGCTAGTAGCAGGTTAAGGGGTCTAGGTACTGAAACGGGTGCCTCCACCCGGAGGACAGGGTTGTTAGTAGCAAGGCTAACCTGGGTACAGCCCTCTGGGACACTGTAAACCCCCTCTTTCCCTTCTAGTGGCCTAGTGCATATGCAACAAGCACTTTCACAATAGCCCCTATTCAGCATACAAACCCCCACACTGTTTGCACTTACCGCCAGGGCTGGCCCCACCAGTTCGACCCTGGAGACCTCCTGTAAAGCAAGGTTAGAACAACAGTACAGTGCTTTTGGTACAAAGTAGAACCACAGTCAAATTAGATGCAAAAAGAATTGGATCTGATTTATTCAGGGGAATTGAACAAGGGAGGGGTGTAATCAGGTTGATTGATTCTATAACTGATCTAGTCAGGCAATTATGCATGCACTTTTTAGTCCCTCAACACAGTCACACGCACGCTGGGTACCCAGTTGGTGAGACAGGATAACCTGATGCATTGCCCGGGGTAGGCTGGCGTTGCAGCTGGTCTGGGCCCTGTGATGAAAGTAAAAGACATGCACAACCACACACACTTTGTAATCCGGAACCAGGAGGCTCAGTTTGTGATGATTAGACAAAATAATTAAATCAGATGACACACTTTGATTGAGCTGTTGTTGCAGGGAGCTACCCTGGTATTTACTCACGCTACCCAGTACAGGACACAGGATGGATGAAATGGAGACCGCAGGATGACTTGCTGGTTTGCCAGGAGAAGCAGGGCCCACATGATTCACTGTGGTGTCGTTCCTGTTCGTGATGCTGAACAGGGGGCTGATCCCCAGGCAGGTCTCATCGATGGTGTTTTCTGTGCCTGAATTAGTTGGCTGGGCCAGTGTGGCAGGGCCCAGGCCAGGTAAGACAGTTTGGATATCAGTCCGGGAAGGCTGGATGCAGCCTCCAGCAAGCGTGGCACAATTAAACAGTAGGGAACCAAATCGCGACCCACTAATGGCAAACTGCACATGTATAGTAAAGCAATCACCATACCACAATGCGGATAGCAGTCCGGCAGCAATATCAGTGTCTCTCAGCAGAACTGGGATTTCTGTGGTGAATGGATCCCCTGACAGGCCGATCGCATACAACAAATCTTTGACGGTCTTCAGGTTTAAATCTGGTCACTCTTCAGTAGCTTTGTCGCACTCTGATACAGCCCAATTACTGAGCCTTTTCAAAGGATTCCCTCTCGAGGGACAGCAGACAGACCAAACTCAGTCTTTTCACCGATATCCTACGCAGAAGCAGCTGCTCGAATCACTCACACAGTTCACTCTCCAGACTGACTCACTGCAGCAGGCAGTTTGGGAATTTCCCTTTGGTCCAAAAGGTTCTGGTTGGCTGATCCAGTCAGTCTGTCAAAGCAAGAGCTCCCCCTCCAGGTGCATTTAGGTGCCAAAGTCTCAAAACTACAATTCCTACAGAAATTCACTCCCACAAGACCCCTTGGGGCAGACTCCATTTTAAGGCCCCCAAAGGTACTGTTTGGTCCAAATAAGCAGTCCAGGACCAAGATGGTGGTGATAAACAGAACTGTCCATGCTGCAAAGAAGGCAGGTTAGACAAACTACAATATCATTACTATTATAATAGACAATCCGAAAATAAGTATAGCTTCTAACAGAGCTCCCTCCGCGCAAATAGCGATGACAGAACGGAGTGATTATCTGGCAGCCTGGGCTGGACTTGAGCATAGAAATGCTCAACCCCCTCCCAGATTAAATAAGCGCCATGTTATAGGCAGCTCTTAAAGAGACAGAGCACAGAGGCATTAAGGCACTCTCATACAAACACTTTTAAAATGCTAAGACACAGGATACCAGCCTGGCAGTGGTCATTTAGGCACACCCAAGGAAGACTTTCGGGAACCCCCTTTTGTAGGGGGGGTTACACTTATTTGGCAGTAAGGCAAGGCGAATTTTATTTATATAGCGCTGTATCCATAGGCTGAGTGCTTTACAGTAGGAACAGAACCCCCAGAATGAAAAAAATCAAAGCTTTCTCAAACAGGAAGGTTTTTAAGGACAGTAACCATAAAGAACAAGTGATCTTAAAATCCCAAATTGAACAGCTTGAGAACTTGGTGAGGGCAGCCAAATGTAAGGGTGCTAGGAATCGGAGGGGTCCGAGGGGGATGACCCAGCTACCGTTTTGGAGAGACAGTTGCATGAAGCAGTTTAGGCTTAGATTCGCCCCCAGCATTGTGTCAGCATACCACACCATTCCCAGGTGGGCCCACTCACAGGTAGAGGGCCCATATACACCGGTGGTAGTAACTGCCTCATGAGTCACCAGGGCCAGAATTCTTAAGAGTGGACAGGGAACATGGCCAAATAACTTTGGACAACAGCAGAGTCCTCTGTTTCCCGGAGTACTCCTTTGCCAGGAGGGCATGGCAAAAGATTTTAGAGGGGGTGACTCAGAAGTTCCGTGAGCCAGACATCAACTACCGTCTCAATTTAACTGCACGCTTATTTATTTATGACTTTGATAACCGGGTGAGTGCACTGATCCCAGGGACCGTTTTCAGGCATGACCCGGGCCATAACACATGACGCAAGGTGACAGTGGAGTACAAGGTAACAGTAATACACATGAAACAGATTTGATACATGCAACAATAGTAAGCACAATATACAGGTTTGATGCATAGGTCCATTTGAGAACAGTGAATACAAGGTTTCAGTATCAGACATGAGGATATTTGGTACAAAACAAACAAATCATATGCACAGTGTACAATGTGTGACTGCATCGTCCAGTGAGCAAGCAATGCACAGAATACTCAGTAAAAAATATATTTACAATCTGTACAGGCAATGAAGTCAACTATTACTGTGAAAAATACAATATAACAGTTGTAGGCAGGGGAGTTGACTAGTGTGGGTAGGTGGGTAACCCCTAGGCTGGGGAGTTGACTAGTGTGGGTTGCCGACAGACCCCTGGTCGCAGCAGTAGGATGAGTTTGCCAGGAACTAGACTTTAAGGCGGGACTTGAAAATGGAGTGTCTTTCAATGGAACGGAGTTCAGCCGGTAGTTTGTTCCACTGCAAAGGGGCAGCTGCAGATCAAGCTCTGCTACCCATGTTGGTGGATACCCTAGAACAGCTAGAAGGGGAGTACCATTAGAGCAGAGGTTGCGGAGGAGCATTCGGGTTTTCAGAAGGACAGTTAGGGGGGATTCTGGAGCCGTGTGGATGACATTGTCGACCATGCAGCAGAGGGCTAGGTCAAAGCGACCTTGCAGCGGTAGCCATCCAAGGGTATTATAGAGGGTACAGTGGTGGGTGGAGAACGGGGCCAATAAAGCAAAGCGACAGGCGCTGTTGTAGGCAGCGGAGAGTTTAGCCATAGTAGTAGCTGAGATCCTGGCATAAATAGGGGCGCAGTAGTCCAGAATAGGGAGAAGATTACCCTGGACAATGGCCAGTCTGGCTTCAGGGGTAAGGTATTGCCTGAATCTATAGGCGGCATCTAACTTTTGATGGAACCTTCTGACAAGGGAATTTGCATGCTCAGTGAAGGTGAGGAAGGAGTCGAGCAGTACTCTTTAAGTATTTGTAGGTGTTGACGTCCTCCAGGGCTGGGCCGTCTGGGGTGAGAATGCGTAAGGGGGCATGGTTTTTAGTTTTGGCCAGGAAGGGCCTAGATCCAAACAGCATGGTGTTTACCATTAGAAAATGTATTGATTTACTGACGTGAGAGCTGCAGGACAGTGCATCGATAAACTATTAAATAATTCCCCAACTTCTGACCCTGATAGACTTATCCTTTTTTTTTTTTTTTTAAATGTATCTTTATTGAGTAACATGGGTACATAGATCTTTACACAACGCCATAGTTAAGTAACAGCTCAGCAGGTTCCAAAAGAAAAGTTTTCCTTATCCCAAGCACAGACTTTTTTAATATTGATATAAATGGCTGCACAACCCAGCAATTCCTTTAAAAAAGAAAAGGGTTAAATCTAAACTAGCTACTAAGAATCGTGCAGCAGCCAAAGTGTCCATCTTCAAATACCTGGGTTCAAAGATTTATTTTACAATTTAATTCTTCCATAGTCTGAATTTCTTGTATTATAGTTAACCACGATTGAAAAGTTGCTGAGTCTGTTTGAAGCCATTGTTGAGAAATGGCTTTGTGTGCAGCAGCTGCTAATATATTCCAGAGATGTAGCTTGTCACGCCCTACCAGACTGACGGAGGGAAGCCCAGTATAGCATTCTCAAAGGAGAGTGGAGTTTCAAGAACAAACTGAGCAGGCAGTTTAGTTGTAATCTGCTGCCAGAAAGTCGCCTGTGCTGGACGTGTCCATAAAATGTGTGTATGATGGGCCTGGTTCTCCCCACATTTCCTCCAACATGCCAAAGAAAAGCGGGCGCCCCATTTTCTGTGTACGGCAGGTATGTGGAAAAAACCAGTACTGGCTTTCTAAGCAAATCCCTACCACAGAGGGGAACAAGTAGTTTTCAGACCTGAATGGAAAATCTTAGCCCAATCAATTTCGGCAAGCACTTTGTTTTTTTGCTGCCACCTTTATTTTCTATGGAGAGCATGGTCGCTGTGTAGGGATTTAAGACCCTTTATATAGTGCAGAAATTAGTCCTTTTGTGAGAACATAGTTCAGAATCTGATAGACTTATTCTTGAGGACGACGAGTGAGAGATTTACTTGGGACTGAACATATTCTGTGAGTAATTGGGGCCTCATGGTTTGCTAGCACTAGTTTGATTCTAAATGGGACATAGCGCAGAATTTGGTTTCTGCACAGGACTTAAAAGTATTGCCTCTGACTGCAGTCTATCTGTTGAAATGTTTGTTATGCTGTGTATCAAATCTGTCATGGGGTTTACCATATTTTTCTAAAGATTCATAGCGCAGTTTATAGGACTCCTGTTTGCTTGTCAGAGTAAGATATGGTGCTGGATTTTCAAACGTCTGAAAATGGCCGTGGGACCAAGTCCCATTCCGTAGTCTGCCGGTGCGGGAAAGAAATCTCTGAACTGGCAGCTAGTCCTATATTTATCCTGTGCTCTGCAAGGGCAGCAGGTGCAGCTACGGAGGATGTTACGCCTGGTCTAAGGAGGCGTAACATTTTGGTGCAGCTACACCAAAAAACGTCCTCAAGCTGCTGTAAATCGTGGAGCCAGCCTTAAAATGGCTCTGTTTTAGAAAATCTGGCACATGCAGGGAAAAACTGGTTCCGCAGGTGAAAATCCACTTGCGTAAGCTTTTCTTGCACCTGCACCAATTTTGGGGGGTCACTTAAAGTCTGGCCTCCTGATGTTTCAAGTTCTTACAGTTCTTCAGGTGTTGTACACTGCGTTATTGTTCATAGTGGATTGGAAGGCGGGAAAATTGGAGAGCAATCATGGTGGTCGTTCGTGATGACCCTGAGACTTTCTGGCTCTAGCTGGATTGTGACACGAATGCACTCTGTAGGATCAGAAGCAGCTCTGGTAGTTGGATAAGTTCACTTATCCCAGTTTAGTTTCCTTTTTTTTTTTTGTAATGCATCTGTTTTATTCTCCTTGTCTTATACCCCATGTTGTTTGACTGGGTCCCCACAAGGATCATGGACTTCATGCTGTTTATCGTCAAGGTTTTTTTTCCCCTGCTGTGTGGTTCCCCCACAACGCCCCCTTAATGGAGGTGGACACACAGTGATTGTGCACGACCAGGCGCACTTCTCCCCTCCCCATGTGCAGATGTTTGCCACCCTCACCAATCTGGCATCCGTATTGGTCCCAGACTCACCTAGCCAATGCTAGGAGTCTGTACGTTGCCAGGCACCGGATTCTCCTCCCTCTGGAGAAGGTGAGCAGTTCGGACAGCTCGCGGCGCGCCCCTAAGCCAACCCTCTGACAGCCTGAGTTCATTCCTCAAACTCTGGTCATCAGTGCTACAAGCGGTAGTGCACTTCCGATGCACCGACAGCCAGCTCAGTTTAGTTTCTGTGCTCCTAAGTAAACCGAATGAGTACTACCCCATAGCCATCAGTATTCCTCCTCAAATGTTTGGGATTGAATTAGCAGCTACCAGGGTTGTCTAGCCTGAATTGCTGTTTTTACCGTTTTACTTTATTGTACCATTTATGATTAGCTTAAAAACTCTTTAAGTATTACTAATTTCTCTTAACTGCTTTATGTGGGTATTTCACAGTATCTGACTGAGCTTGGTGAAGAGCACAACTTGTGCTCATTACTTCATATTTGTCATAACAGCCGAATGGCTGGACTCAGATAATTTAGGTGTTCACTTCGATTTAAAGATCTCAAGCATTGGCTGTGACATGGGTTCACAATGTCAGACTTTTGAGGACTAAAATTTATAGTTGGACTGCCCTACATGCCATACCACAAAGGAACGAGTATAACGTTCCCTTCATTAATTTGTAAGTGAATTCTAGTTGTATTGTGGTTGAAACAGTATGTACTAGCTGTTCTGCATTGTAATAACAAAATGCAATAAAAACAAAGTAAAAAAAACAAACAAAAAAAAATCACTCTAGTAAGATATTGGAAGTATTTTATTTAGTCTCCCCACCGAATACCGCAGTTTTGGGGAAGGGGGCTACAAAGATGTCAGAATGAGACATCACTATTAGAAAGTGTATTGTATTATTATAGTTGAGGCTTGAAGAGCTACTCTGCACTTTGGCATGTGCTTTCATAAATACAGTGTTGCAGCGGTTACAGTTGGGTTAGATATCAATTCAGGACTGTTAAATTCCCGACGGTTATTTTCCTGACTCCGCTTTCCTGAAAATTATTTTCCCCGACAAGTACACAAACCCGATCTTTGAAACCCTGACATTTGCAGTGTTGGGCTTTGTCTGTCTGTTTTTCTGAAGGATCTGCAAAGTAAAGCGACTGAGGCTCTGTCTCTAAACATGTGAGCTGCTGTGACCCTCACTATCTTCCTTAGTTCTTACTTACTTGTCTTGGCAGAAAAAGCTGCAAAGTAAATTGGCTAACTAAAGCGGACAGTACAAATGCAAACTGCTCTGATCCGACTTATATTTGTTCATGCAGGATGATGACGGAAACTTAGAAAACGCTGCAAAGTAAGTAGCAAAGTATAGCAGTCATTTCAAGCATCACATTTTGGTGCAGAATTTTTTTAAGAAGTGTAAACGTTACCTGGTCTTGTCTGAAGTCCAGTTCTCTAGTGCTCTGTTCGTCTCCGTTTGCAAACCTCGCCAGTGGTTCTGGTGTACCTAATTTGCATCACAGGGTCGTCCTACCAACGGATGGTTACTTTGATGTAATCCAGGGGAGTTCTCAGAGCTAAAAGCAATACTTTATTAGAAATATTTAAAATTAATAAAATGTTCTCAGCAATTCCGTAATCGTTTTTGAAAATAGTAAAAACTTTATGGTGTTAGATTTAGACACAGTACAGGTCAATCATCTGTTTCAGTGCTTAAAATTGGGTTAGGTACCAGTTCCGTCCAGTCAGCCTCCCCTCGCTCAACCAGTTTTATCATCTGTCTGGCGATTTACAATTGGAAATTTATTATTCGGGTGATTAAACGTCGGGAGCGCTTGACCCTGTTGGGACCGTGGTGTCGGGAATTTGACAGTCGGGCGATTGACTGTCGGGAATTAGTGCGGATCCAGTTACAGTTTACTAGAGAATACATTTTTTCATTTTCAGGTGTTCCTTTCCAAGGTATACAGCACATCTTGGTAGTCCATCTAAAAAGTCTGTATGGAAAACATTTGAAAATATGTGCCTGTCCCGTTAGCTTCACAATGCCTTTTGTTCTTGTCATCATAGTACTCATCATGCCAACAGACTGATGTCACAAACAGCAACTGTGTGGTTAGCAGGGGAGAGTCTGATACATTTTAAAAGACTCCATGAAATAATTGCTACATTATCTGCAATATTCAGTAGACCAACAGCGGACGAAAGTAAAAATAAATAACTAGAAAACAATAAAGTTAAACATAGTTTGTGTAAATTAATGTGTTTAAGTTTTTTTTTTATAATATTAGAGAGTTGCTCTTTAAACTCTGCCTTTAAATTGTGGACACTTATTTGCAGTTAGGCTTTGGATACTGCTCCTTAAGAGAAGCTGGACTGTTTTGGACATTACTCTCTCACATTATTTCATTAGGATTCTCCTACTTGCTGTATTACTTACAGTTTTTTTTATTGTACTAATCCATTGTTTTATGAATATTTTGTGTTGGTGGGTGTGCAAGGGATCGGGTAACAGATTGCATATTTTTAGCGACTGAGGAGTTGGGAGGGTTGTGCGTGTGTGTCAGTTAATGGTTTGAATGGTGGTGTATCATTGTACTAATATTGGATGTTTGGCTGCTTGTGTAGGATTGTGCGCGCGCGCGCGTGTGTGTGTGTGAGTATTTCATATTTCAGTTTAATTTTTATGTATTATATGTTTATTTGAGGGTGGGTTTGGGTAATTTAAGTGGGGTGATTTGTAATTGTGGAAACAGCAGTTGGAAGATGTGCCCTGGCCTCAGACCCCAGCAGATTACCTATCCATCATCCCTGCTGCTTGACCTCTGCCCTTTCACTGACCTCACTTCATCAGCTAAAGCGATCAGGTGCTGTAGGGAGGTCAGGATTGGGAGGAGGTGCGATGGTAGGCAGTGAGTGTTGGGGTACAGTGAGAGTGAGCCATATGGGGAGGTCAGGATAAGGAGATGCTTTGGCACTAAATGGGGCCTTGAGAGAGGCCAGATGTGTTTTCAACCAATACCCATGGCTCCCACCAGACTGAGTGGGGAGGTAGCTGTTAAACCGGCAACCTCCACTAGTCCCCTTTGGGCAGTCCTATGCAATGCCAGATTGATTAGGAACAAGACTGCAGTTATTGGGGACTTGATTTCCCTGGTTGATTTGGCTTGCATTACAGGGACCTGGTTGGGGGATGACACAAGTCCAGTTTTGGAGGCATCAGTCCTGGTTGGGTTCTCTGTTGTGCACTGTCTGAGGAGGCAATGCAGGGGTGCGGATGTGGCCATCTGTTTAGATCTGACCTGAACTTCTCCATGCACCCAGTGGGTTCCACTTCGTAGTTTGAATGCGTGGCCATGTGCAGGGGCCCAGGTGCAGGTTGCAGAATCCTTCTTGTATACTGACCTCAGGGGTGCGAAGGGGAGGTTGTTCTTGAAGTCATGGACTTCGTCATCGACAGGGTATTGGAGTTGCCCAGATGGTTGGTTCTGGGTGACTTCAGTGCTTGGATCGACAGCGAACTCTCGCATTTTGGTCATGACTTCCTCTAGACTATGACCTGTCTGGGCCTCGCACAAGCTTTTGCTTCTGTGACCCATCACCATTGTCATGCCTCGGACCTAGTGTTCTCACTGGGGCTTAAGGTCACTGACTTGAAGACTGATCCCGTCGTTGGGTCAGATCACTGCATGGTAAGAGTTCTCGTTCGGCTTCCCCTGTAGAGGTGGTCTGCTACCCCCGGTTGTCCCCAGAGGGACTGATGGCAATACTGGATCTGTCTGGTGTGAGTGTTGCTTGTGCGACAGGTATGAATGAGGTGGTGGCAGCCTATAATAGTGCTGTCTCCAAGGTGCTAGACTTCAATGAACTGGTCTGTATACAACCTAGGTCTTCTTGTTTGAGACCCCTGTGGTTTGATGGCGCTCTCAAGGAGATGAAGACCATGGGTCAGAGTTTGGAGCACTGTTGGCGGAGGTCTCAGTCCAACAAGGACCAACTGGCTTTGAGAATTTACTGTGGTGAATATCAAAGGGCAGTCAGCCGTAACAAGGCAGTGTTCCTGTCCAGGGATATTATTGCAGAGAGGAACAGACAGGTTCTGCTTTTTCGTACTGTAGACAGGATACTCCATCCTGTCTATCTGCAGCGGAAAAGAGCATCTTCAGTCACTCAGTGCGAGGAGTTTGCTCTGTTCTTCTTTGACAGGGTGTCCTCCATCAGGGCTGGGATCTCTCAAATGGGGCAGTTGCAGCCCTTCGGTGGTGAGCTGCACGTTTTCTAGAAGCACTTCTATTATCTGGAGTGAGTATAGGCCAGTGGTGGCAGCAGAGGTATGCGAGGTGATTTCAAAACTGCGGCCCACATACTGCGAACTGGGCCTGGGCCCGACCCACCTTTTAATCGGATGTGTCGAGTTCATAGGTCCAGTGTTCGCGTGATTGTCTGGTGTTTGCTTTTGAAGGGACTTTTCCTCGGCGCCTTGTTAGAGGCGCTGGTGAGGCCCCTCTCAAAGAAACCATCTTTCGACCCTGATATCTTGCCAAATTATAGACCAATCTCTAAACCTCCCATTATTGGTCAAGGCTATCAAGAAAATAGTGACTTTGCAGCTCGAGGCACACCTCGCGGCCTATGACACCTGTGAGCCCTTCCAGTCTGGGTTCAGGTCCAGACATAGCACTGAAACGGCATTGGAGTGCAAAATGATCTCCTCAGGGTGAGAGATAGAGAGGATCAGTGAATACTTGTTGTTCTCTATCTCTATTCAGCATTCGACACTGTGGACCGTGTACTGATGCTGGATTGCTGTAGGGAGCTCTGTGGAGTCACCGGTACTGTCATCAACTGGTTTGAGTCCTTTCTCACAGGCAGGATGCAGAAGGCAGTGATGGGGAGTTTCTCTTCTTGCCCAAAGCCCCTGCCATGTGGAGTTCCCCAGGGCTCTGTCCTGTCGCCTATGTTGTTCACAGTGTACATGCTTCCCCTAGGTGAGATCAACAGGCGATACAGCTTGGATTTTCACTGTTATGTAGATGACACCCAGCTGTACATGTCATTTCCACCTGGGATGAGAGATGCCGTGGAAGTGCTTGATAAATGTCTGGCAGAGATCCAGGATTGGATGTCCTCCAGCTGTCCTCCATCCTTAGGTAGCAGCCCCAATCTTGGGCACACCCGTAGCCAAAAGCCGCAGCAAGGAAGCGGGAAGGCTGCGCACTCTCCTACTGACTCTACCCACGCCAGCATCCCAAAAGCAAGCGCCCAGGTATGGCTTCCACTGACTCCTTGCTCCACTGGATTTGGGTTCTCTACCTGGCACTCGGATTGGACATCAGAGAAAGTGCTAGCCACTGATTGGCCATCTGTCAAGCCCTGCTAGACTGCTGTTTCTGACTGCTGCTGGCTATTCAGTGCTCACAGTATTTACAACTTTTTAAACCTATATTTTCTACCGCTCGCCCCGGCCTCTATTACATACTCACTAGCTCCGCCTCCTTCTGCTAGCTCCCTTCTACAATTGGGACCCTCGTCGACCGCGGACCCTTAAAGCGGTACAGCCACCCTCTCAACCACCACCTCCAGCTATTGCTAGCAATTTTCATCGCGTTAGCTGAAACTCCCCTAAAATGGGCTTGACCCTATTTCTGCTCTCTGTAACCTACCTCATCGCTGTTGGCCCTTGTGACCGACTTGGACCTCTGCCCTCTCTACCAGAACCATACCTAGAAACCACTGGTAAGTTGACGACAACCACGGTGTCTCAGAGGGTGGGAAATAATGCAGACGAGGCAATTTTTCAAGATTTAAAACACACTGGAATGTGACATTTATTTACAGAATTTCAGAACAAAAACCAAGAAATCAGAAAAAGCAAAAATAATCAAAATAATAAGCAATGTCAACGACCACTTTTCCCTCAGTGGTTTCTTGTAATTTAACAAAATACAGTCAAAGACCGCAGAATTGCTACGGTCTAAATACTTCTGTATTTTCTTTTCTTAATTCTCACAGTCTACCTCAGGGTAGACCTCCCTGTATCACTGTCAAGGCTCATCTGCCTGAAGAACAGTGTGGGGAGATGCTTATACTCCCTGGCCAAGGTCACCAGACTAGACCCTTAACAGACTAAACACAATTATACTTTATAATAGGTTAGGTATCTAAATGTGCCCTAGCACCGTTACTTAGATACATACCATTCCCATACTGTTCCCATTTATACAGTAGGCTGATAAACACAACTTTTATTCTTATTTCAGGGTTAATTAGCCTGCTAATTACCTAGCAACCCAAAGGTGAAAGCATTAGTAACCATCTGAGTGACGGGATATTAAAATATATAAAAAGGGGACAGTAGAGGGCGCTGATCCCGCTAAGAAAACCCCATTCAAAGATCTGCAAGCAAGAAGCTGCACTGTTTATTTTCTTAGAGCTCAGGTAAGGATTTTTACCTGGCTAAACCCGAGTTACTTGTTCAGAATAATGGTTTCCTTTTAAACAAATACAAGCTGCTTTATTTCAGGATGCACAGTATTACAGAGGGGTCAGCTTAATTCCTTTTTAGAGTGTTGCCCTTCTTTCTGCAAGTTCTCACGTTTCTAATATTTGTTTTGCAGGCTGTTCTTACTTTGTTTATTTGCTACATGCTGTTGTTATGAAAGGGAAGCCTCTAACATGTCCTCGATACTGTCATTTCTGAGCACAAGGGGCTATCATAGTGCTGCAGGAGCGGCTGCTGCATTTGCAAGCTTAGTTTTTTCTCAGCTGCCGACTCCGCCTTGCTTCAACTTGTGTGCTGTTTAATTTCTCTTCCTGAGGCTTGCTACATCTTATTTTAGCATGTCAGGATACAGGGTAGCAGCCATAAAGAATAAAAAGGGAGAGAAATTCAAGGTCTCTTCTACAGACCTGCATGGTTCGCCTGCAGCGCGACTCGTGCTGAAAAGTGAAAGTTCTTCACTTTTCCTTTCGGGCGGGCAGCTGCAATTGCCAATACCGCACCACCTCTCCTTTTTAATTACCTTGCTTTCTTTTTCCACGGCACCAGTCCAAGCCTGGCAATCAAAACCATAACTAAATGCAGCAATACTTTCTCTTGGTAGCTCGGTGCACAGGAATTGCGTGTGCCGAGTATAAGAGGAACATTTCTAATTATTTCTATACTCTGGCGGGTGCAAAAGCAGGAATCGTTTTTACCTGAGTGCACGAATAAATTAAATTCAGCACAGCTTTTCCTTTTATACACCTTTCTACTGCATTTATACATTAAACCTAATGCAGTATGTACATATAACATTCTCCAGGATCCTGTTTTATTTTACCAGAAGACGTTTGTTAGTCTTCATTCATTATGTCCGAGGACATAAGTCTGTTTTCTTACTGTATAATATTAATTTACAACTCCTTGCTTCTTGGAGTTTTTATTTGGGGGCTGTATGAATCAAATATAAGATTTAGACAGAGCCAGAAAGTAGGACCAAGTACAGAAGTAGATAATACAGTTTTATCCTAGGTGGCCTACCTAGGATAATAGAAAAAAATATAGAAAAGAGAAGAGAGTACTGTTGCACAACTGAATTTAAGGTGTAAGAAAAAGACAGGACAGGGTTCAACAGTCTAAACTTTGGGGAGCGTAGCATAATTTTACCACACACGGCAACTGCCTCATTAGTTAACAAACCAAATTCCCCTATTCCACCAACAAGCAAGGGGCCACCCCCTAACTACGGCACCTTAACAATTTTGTCCCCACTAAAGGCACTGCCGTTGACCACCCAGCTCTCGACTGGTAAAATCCAAAGGCAGAAGATCCGAACAACAATAAGCATAAGCCTTTCAGCCAGGAAGGTGATGTTAATGCTACTGCTCTTATCTGGAAACACACATACCAACCCAGGACCCCCAACTGTGCCAGGCACTGAGGGTTGTAAGGTCAAAGGCCTGAGAATAGCAGCAATGAATATCTGCAGTATTACTGCCACATTTGAACAATTCCAGGCATGGATGACCCACCATGACCCCGATTATTCTCTGGTTCACTGAAACCTGGTTGTCAAGCAAGATAAAACTGCAAGAAATAGCTCTTAATGGGTACCAAGCCTTCAGGATTGACAGGGGAAGAAAGGTGGCAGATGCCTCCACTACGCCAGGGATACCCTACGCTGCACCGCCCTCCCAGTCACTGATATGACAAATGACTGAGTTATTAGCAGTGAAAGCACAGGTCGGACAGAATGGCAAGACACTAATCATTGCCTCAGTCTATCTTCCTCCCCAAAAAGCCAGAGGGGGCCTCCCCAATGTCCTGGTAGCAATGGCCACTCTGCCTAAGGGACCCAAACTCATCATCACAGGCGATTTTTAACATCAACTGGTCTGGCATTAATTCAGTCCCATCAAGGACATGGTTGCTAGTTCCCACCTAACCTAATTGGTCGCCAGTCCCACCAGACGGAACCACAAAACAGGCAGTGACACCCTTCTTGTTTGGATTCTCTCAAGCTCACCATCAAAGATCTCTGATGTCAGGGTGCTGCCTGACACCTCAAGTGACCACTCTCCTATCACCTTCTTGTGGTCCTACAAATTCAGTAATCCCCCTCCCATCTAATAGAAAACAGGGTCCTGGGGAAAAGCCAACTCGGGCCACTCATCTCAACCCTCTCAGCGCACGACTGGTCCCCCTATTGACCTGGCACCAAACCTCGATCAAGCCCTTGGATACTTTACCGATGGATTCGGCAGCATATGCGACCTCTTTGCCCCACTGAATAAAAGGAAAATCCAGGGGGTTAAGAATGGCTGGATAGACTGGTCCGGTGGCGCTGAGGGTTGAGGCGCTGGACACCACACCGGCGACCCGGGTTGGGGGAGCGAGCCAGGGCCGCTGGGGTTGGCGAGGGAGATTGGCGATCCGCGGAACTGTCTCTCTTCCGGGGAGGGTTGGGGAAAAGCGCCGCCTCCTGGAGCGACCTCTGGTGGGGAGCCAGGGGTGCTCAGCATGGCGGTGCAGCAGATGCGCTAAGGGCGGAGTTTGCGGCTCTACGTTGCCTTGCTTGCTGCACTCCGAGGGGACAAGAAAATGCCAGAAAAAGAGCCTCACACCCTTTGGTGAGATGATGGTGGCCCCAGGGACTCTGCCCACATCCAAAATGCTGGCCCAACGCACCCAGGATCGTCCTCCATCCCTGACCCGATGACCGATCAGGTAGGCACTTCACACTTAAGGAGCCACCGCCGTGGAGGGCGGAATCAGCCCCGGAGATGATACTGGGGGTCGAGCCTGCCTGGGAGTCATTCGGGGGGAAGGGATCATGGGAGAAGCGAGGGTTCAGGCTGGGAGTAGGGCGGTTGTCGTGTGGGTACTCCTGAAGGATGCCCGAAGAGTGTGTGAAGAAATAGTTAAAAAAAAAAAAAAATGGCTGGATCACAGGGGAACTTCTAACTAAGATGCAAGAAAGGGACAGTCTCTGGTTAAAAGTCAGGTCCTCCTGCAGCTCGCATGATTACCAGTGCTACAGAGCCGCAAGAAGTCGCTGCACTAACCTTATCTGGCGGGCTAAAGCCAACTTCTATAAGAAACAAACTCTGCAACACATGGGGTGAGGGCAAGAGTTTCTGGGAGAATGTCAAAAGTCTCCTCGGGAAGGATAATAAACAGCACTCTCAACTTCTCAACATCAACAGCTTTCCCATAACTGACCCATTCCTCATCACGGAATCTTTCAACGCGGCCTTCACTGAACTCACCTCTGTACTCCTTCTTGACTACCTGCTCCCATCTGCCGATCAACCTAGCTGCAAGACACGCATGAGCCCCCATCCAAACTTCTACTTCAAGAGAGTGACAGTAAAGGAGACCCTTAAACACGTGTTTAAATAAAAAAAAAATAAAAGTGCTAGGCAGGACCAGAATGGGCAGTGATGAGGTTGACAAGAAACTTCTATCCCTCACATTTGACACTATCATTGTGCCAATAACAAAACTATTTAAGTCTCTGCACTTGCTGAATTCCCCGGAATCTGGAAACAGGCCCTATAGTGTGACACCTGTGCACAAGAACAGAGACAGGGCATGCACATCCAACTATAGACCAATCTCCATCCTCTTCCCCCTTATCCAAGAAAAGATTGTGGCAGAGCAACTCACTGAATAACTCAACAAATACCAACTACTCTGCCCAAATCAGCACAGTTTCAGACAGAATCATAGCGCCACTACTGCCTTGGTGGAGTACACAGATTACGCGCACAAAGCACTGGACGAAGGTAAAATACTGGGGTCAGTTTTTAATGACTTCACCAAAGTCTTTGACACTATTAACCACTCCTTACTTCTGGTACAGCTACAGAACCTGGGGCTGGCGGACAATTTTGCAGGCTGGTTCAAGGACTACGTGACCCACAGAACCCAACGTGTCAAAGTTGGGCAAACCGTGTCCGGCTCTAGAGAAGTGTCATTGGGGGTTCCCCAGGGTCCATTCTGGGGCCTCTACTCTTCAGCCTTTTCCTGAACAACCTCCCTAAAGCATGTGACACTAAAATTATCCTTTATGCCGACGATACGGTACTCATAAACAGCAACTCGCACCATGGCACGCTCCAAACTGATCTACAATGCTCTTTCCACAATCTAGAGGAGTGGTTCTGCAAGCGGAAAATACTGCTAAATTACAAAAAGACCAAGACCGTGCAAATAGCCAATTTCCAGAATAAAAAGAACCCCCCCCTCCGGTCATTTCCAACAAAGTCAGTGCACCGCTGGAACAAGTGTGCTTATTCAGGTATCTGGGGGTCACCCTTGATGACACCCTCTCCTTCACCCAACACGTCGACTTGGTGGTCAAGACTGATAACTCTAAGCTGGGTGTCCTCTACAAGCATAGGAGATATCTCACTCCTGAGATCTTTCGGTCTCCAGCTCCATCCTATTGTCCATTGATTATGGCCTGGTTGTCTATGGTGCGGCCACAGATACTGCACTCGAGGATAACCCTCAATAAAGCCTGCAGGCTCACTGTGACTGGGATTAGCCCTGTCCCTTGATGTGGACCTTATTTTCCTCTCCTTGTACAAAAAAACATCTGTTGCAACAGTTCTATCCTTTGTCCTTTATTCTATCCTTTCAGCTGTAGTTCAGAGGTTGGCCACCTCTGGGCAACCCCAAAAAAATCTCTATTATCTATCTCCACTGTTTTTCCATTTCCACTGAGGTTCACTGAAAAGGTACAGTTACTTGGTCAGAACAGAGCATGTAAAATAATTCATTATGTTAGGCAGTACAGTCTTAAACATGCAACATGCTGTATTAATGCCATCAAAATGGCTACATGTTCAGTGTCCCTCATGAGAAAGCCTGGGAATATAGTGAACAGTTCTAAGCCCTAGAGTGGCTTCTTATAAGATGTGCACATAGCCTAAACAGTAATAGTGGCAACAGTCAATTTGGTACACTTTGTGTGCAGCTTGGTGTTTTCTGTAAATAGGCTCTCCCTTCACACAAGCCCCATGTGAGTGTACCAGTGCTATTCAGCTGAAAAGTAAGTTGTTGAAAAGAGGCACAATAAAGGTTTGCCTCACAAAAGGATAATGTCAAAAGCACAACAGAAATGGCTACATTTTGTTTAAAATAAAGGTAATTTCAAAGGGGAAACTTACAGGCTGAAGAAAAGGCTGCAAAATCAACAGGGAAAACTCCTGGAGTTTGTAGCTACTTCCTTGTTGCTCAGCTGCCCTGTCTGGCCCCACTATAGGGTGGCAGTGGCCTCTAGTGACCACTTTTATAAGACAAAAACTGTCAATCAGGATTAAGGTAGAACAACCTATTTTTATTTCAGTTCTCCTTTGTTTAGAATACAAAACCATGATATTGGAGAATAATAATAATGTACATAAAGACTCCCTAGCTTTCCATAAATTAAAAGGAGCTGTTTACAAATTTTTTTTTTTTTTGCATTATATGTTTATACCGCCTCCCATGCTTCACTGGCCCCCACTCCTTCAGGCTCCACAAGTTCCCCCCGACCCCACTGTCCTTAGCCAACCCTCCTCAGGTCCTCAAATCGCAGCCGATCCCCAGGATATCCCGGCATATCCCTATCGCCGGGCGGGTCCCCCTCCTCCGAGGGGGAAAGGCGGGCACCGGGGCAACAGGGGAAGACCCTAGCACACACTTCATTAGGGCCCGGGATGCTGCTGAGGAACAGGAGGCCCTGGGCAGGTACTGGAGGTGCTCAGGGAACGGAGAGCCGTCATCTTGGCGGCCAGCAAGCAGTTGTTCCCATTTTCTGTGGGGGCAGCGTGGTGACGTCATGGCGTATGCCGACGCCCGCTCCTCCCCCAGTTAACTTTGGGCCGTGCTTCCTGTGATACTCCCAGCCTCCGCTAGGAGCCAGCAGGCGCCGGACCTATCCCTGCCCCTGCCCCTCCCGGAGAAGGAGAGCTGTAGGACACTCGATCCTTCTCCCCAGCCGACCCTCAGTGACCCGGGCTGGTTCCCGAACCCAGGTCACTGGCGTCGCAAGCAGAAATCCAACTGCTGTGCCGGTGGGCCGACAAATATATAATTTTTTTTATGTTTCTGATGATGCTGATACCAAGTGACCTGGTGGGCAGGTATATAAGCAGTCTACCTGCTCAGCATGCGAGAGAGTTGGGGTCAGTGCTTTCTGACCTGGGTCGGTGAAGGACTAAGTGGAGTCCTAGCACCCATGCGGAAACTGACTGTAACAGTTTGCCTTGGCTGTGAGAGATTTTCTGTTATTTAAAATAGTTATATGTTGTTTGCTCACCAGTGAAGCCTTTATTTACTTTCTTTTATTTTTGGTTGCTTTTAAATAAACATCGCGCCAAGCCAACAGTCCATTAAACCTATTTCTGGTTGTGTGTGTCCATCTGTTATCCCACACCCTATGACACTCACCTTGGCTGGTGATCGTAAATGTCATGGGAAGGCGGTCTCCGTGTCGAGGGTCTTGGACTATATCGGTAGGGCTAATGATTTATATCAGTTTACTGGAGCTATACTGATTGATTTGTCCAAGGCCTTCGACATGGTTGACCACCAGATATTACTACGATTAGCTGAGTTGGGTTTGTATAATGATGTTATGACCTGGCTTTACTCTTATTTGACTAATAGGAGACAATTTACTGCTATTGATCATCAAGAATCTGCTTCCTTAATGGTAGTAAAGGGTGTCCCACAGGGCTCTGTCCTGGGACCCCTTCTTTTTTTGTTGTATTTAAAAGATCTGGGTAAAATTTTGGATGAAATTAATTCATTTATACGCTGACGACACCATTGTTTATTTTTCTTATTATTCGGTTTCACAAATTGTCTGTTTTGCAAAGTAATTTTGATGCACTGCAAAACTTTTTCTTAGATTCCAAATTAAAATGAAATATAACTAAGACAAAGTCCATGTTGTTTGGACCTCCTTCCAAAGTAAAGTTGAGTCATAAGATGGTAATATCAGACAGTTGCAATAGAAAATGGTGAATCATGTAAGTATTTAGGGTTTTGGCTTGATCAGTATGGTTCGGGAGATGTTCCTGTGGAAAAATTGGTTATGCAAATTGATAAGAGGATAGGTTTCCTATTTAAAAAAAAAAAAAATATATATATATATATATATATTTTCTCTGGATTCAGTTACTTTGAAAACTATAATTACTGCACAAATACTCCCATTATATGATTATGCTGGTGCAACTTTGGAGCATCTTCATAAATTAATTGCACTTTATAACCGTTTGGCTCATCTGATATTGAAATGTCCAATGGATGTTCATCACTGTGTTTTGTATAAATTATTAGGTTGGGTATCATTAAAACAAAGAAGGGATAATCATAGATATGTATTTGCACATAAATGTGGTTTGGGTCTTGTTCCTGATTATTTGTATAATAAATTATCATTTGGATCGATTGATCGGTCATTGAGAAATGCTCCAGTGCAAGAACTATCTGTACCAATTACCAAAATTAAATGTTCTCTTCAATTTTTTAGCCAATTTGTTCCTTTGTTTTGGAATAGACTTCCACATGAATTTCGTAGGTCAGATATGCCATCACTTTCTGTGTCTGTTAAAATGGTATTTGTCCTCATTTGACCATGTTTGTGAATGTTATTGATGTATTGATGTACTGTTGATGAAATTGTTATGTTTATTTGTATTTGTAAATTGTAACTTAAAGTGGATGCCACTAGGGAACAGGATCAAGTTCCAAACCTGCCTCCTCGGTAAGAAGGCACTTTTGGGGAAAACACCCCCCTGTATATCCAACATCTCATCCCTGGCTCTCTCCATATATGATACCAGAGGTAGTGCGTAAGGAGCAGTATCCATACCATTTTATCGAACTGCTCTTGGACAACGTGCCTTCACTTATAGGGCCCCCAATGGCTGAACGAAATCCCTGGGCCCTTACGAACTTCCACGAGCCTGTCTCGCTTCAAAACTGGTCTGGGGCAACATCTTATGTAACTGCTTCTAACCTCTCCCCTCCTTTTGCCCACCAAGCCTCCCATCTGGTTGCCTGTTGCACCCCCCCCTTCCCTGCAAAATGAGTGACTGCTCCTGGTAGGGGTGACTCTTCTCCCCACCCTCAAGTCCAACCATGGCCGCCTGCTCCCTCCCTTGCGCCCCTCCTGCACTCCCACTACCCTCTTCCCCACTGACAAAGCCTCTCGGAGACTGCTTAACCTCTCCTCACTTACTCCTGTGAGGGTATCCTCTCACCCTCTTCCCCCAAAAGTGCTACCACATCTCTTAAACCTTATCTATACTGACGCTGTACTAAGCCATGATACTAATAATGACACTGTAACCTATTGTAACCTATCTACCTAGTCTGTCCATATGATGTTAATTGTGTCTAATTTCTGTTAACCTGATGTGGAACATTTGTAAAAGAGCTTGTGCTCAAAGGTATTTTCCAAATTTCTAAATAAATAAGTAAAAGACAGGGGTGCTAGTAATTTAAGCCTGCTCGTCTGCGGCATGTGGTTGTTACCGGGATGGGAGCAGGGTTATTCCTTGGACCTATTCCTTTGGCTGCATCTACCAAGGTAAAATGTCTGGGCTTTATCCGTGATGATAGAATTGACTCTTGAGGCTCAGGTGTCCTCCATCATCCAGAGTAGTTTTTACCACCTGCGGAATGTCGCCTAGATCAAAGCCTTGATTCTGCCTGACGACCTGCCCTCACTGGTGCATGCTTTTTTGACATCTAGACTCTACTACTGCAATGCTGGTTTACCTTGGAGGGTCAGTGGAGGGGTCCTCTGGCACCTGCAACTGAATGCAGTAGACAGATTGCTGATGAGTCTGCCAAGCTCTTGTCATGTGACTCCAGTTCTGTGTGACCTGCACTGGCTGCTCGTTAGGTGGAGATTCATTTTCAAGGTGATCTTGCTCACCTGGCTATAAGGCCATGTACAGATTGGGCCCTGACTATCTGAGTGACTTCCTGACTCCTGCCCGCCTTGTGTGCTCGCTCCGCTCTTCTACTGTAAGCCTCCTAGTGGTTCCCAGGGTCCGGCTGAAGACCTCTGTAGATCAATCATTTTGTAAAAGCACAAGGTTCTTGGCTAGTGGTCCCTGGTAATCCAATAAAGCCACCTGATACCAAATGTTGTTATAAATCAGTTGCAATTTATTAATACCAAATAAGATCTAACAATTTTTCCTCTAACATGATCAACTATAAACAGCTGATGGCTTATTACCGCCAGGGCTACAGGTGTTCAGAGGGAATGATGCAACATTCCTCATTCCTCTGGGTGACCCAAGTATCTATGGCAGTCATGTTTGCTACTCCCTTGGACACACTGGACATACAGTCTGTCTGATATTTATACAGTGTTTGACAAGAACTGCACAAGGGACATTTTTTAGTTTTTAGACACTCTGACCATAAAAGGCAAAAGAGTAGGGTCATGAGACAAGGGTGTAAAAGTATAGTGGCCATGAGATACCTGGGTCATAAGATACATTTGACAGTTTGCCGAGACATGTGGTCATTCTTAGATGGAAAAATAAGTGATATGGGGATTTTATATTTATCAAAAATAACTCGCTTTAGGATTCAGAAAACATATGAGAGGACTTCACATTTACTTTAAATAATTTGCTGACTAGTCAGTGGCCAAAATAAGGATATAATTGTTTATCAGCTCTCTGTTACACTTTTTTTTTTTTTTTTTTTTATAAACACAAGAAATTATAAAATGAGGAACTGTATCTAAGCTGCAGTGGTTTGAAGCAGCTGAACCTTATCTTGGCTATGACCTTTGGTTGAAGGAAGGTTTTGTACAAAATATCTCTGCTGAGCAAAGCAAAGCTAATTTTCTTTAAAACATTTATTTTTTTAAACACGGTTTATGCTGTTCACTTATATTCTACAGTTATTTAAAGGGCCCAACACCTTTTGAACCTGGGTATCTACACAGACATCAGTTTGCACAGTGCTATAATTATTTGCATGGTTTTAACAATTACTCTCCAAACGCCTCTGCACTTACCAACATGTAGATCGATGTGCCTTGTATCATGTAGTCATGTACTAGCCACCGTCCCCTCTGACTAGCCCTTTGCAGCCTCTACACTAGCCATTCTTCCCCTTTCTATCTCCTCAACCTTTTGGTTAGCCAGTTATATGTTGTTGATAAAAGTTTGGTCACTAGACTTTGGCCTCTGGCCACTTTCAACAATTTGAGGTGTCAGGCCCAGTATAGTGGAACTCACTTCCAAGATCATTGAGGGAGGCCCCATCAGTGGAGGTGTTTTAAGCAGGGTCTGAAGGTGCATCTTTTTAGAGAGGCATGTGTAAACTGTTTGTCTTAGAAATGGGTGACTGCTGAATTGCATTTTAAATTGGATTCTTGGGTCTCGCTGTCATTTGTTGCTGTTGTGACTGATGTATGTTTTGTACCAGTTCTTACCTGCTTGTACAGCTCCCAGAGCCTCTGGGATAGGGTGCTTGATCAATAAAAATTTAGTTACTTGATGCAAGGCAGATGTATTGATATGGCCACCAATTTAAATAGCCCTGGGTGCCTTGTAGACACATCAGAGTTACAAGATAAACGTGCATTGTGTAAAACCATAATAAGTGTAAATATTAATTATTCAGACATTCTCAGGACATGCAGAAGTGAGCAAGTGCGTTTACAGTATTTTTGGTCGCCATTCTCCAGATGCTGTTATTCTGCTGTGGAAACTCAATGATAGCAAAGAGCCTGATCAGAGTATGTTTCAGGATGATGATGACACTCAGCTAAACAAGGAGAACTGGACTGTCATTAAAAGTTTGTGGTAAGTAGTTTGCACAGTGTCATTGCTGATTCTCCTGTTTAAATCAGTTCTTGATTTTGTAACAGACTGTTGCTTATTGCTGTACTCTTCTTATTTCCCCTCTCCAAGACGCATCATGTAATGATCTATTTCAGCTCAGTTTGTTTTTCTTGGTAAATCTTTTGAAATAAATAAATGAAAAATAGTGATCTGCTCAGATCCAGCAATGCCATTTGATTTTTGAACGGGGTGTTCAATAACAAAAAAAAAAGGAGCTCCCTTATGTGAGTGGGAGCTTCTATGTGGTATTCAATCATCTTTCAGTTCAGCCCCCAAAGGAAGGGGCGGTATCGTAATTTACCCCTGAATGGCTGGTCACACAATCCCTTTCCACTTTCTACTAGCCCGCTCTACCCCTGTGCTTAGATATTTTATGACTTCTTATGGGGAGACTGCAGGTGCGTGCTCCATTCATTTCTAAGGAGCATTATTTCTAAAGTAGAATTATGATTTTTCTTTTTATTAATAATCGAGTTTTGGTGAAGTTCAATGCCAAGGTTCCACTAACAAGCACCTTATTAGTTGAACCTTGGCGTCAGTCGTTACCAAAACTCAATTTAAAATTGGAAAATCTGCTTTAGAAATGATGTTCCATAGGAGTGTGCCCCCTGTGCTCTTCTTATGCAGATGTCTTAAAACATCGGAGCACATGGGCGGAGTGGGCTAGTAGGAAGCAGAAATCAATCATGTGGTCCACCCCTTGGGGGGGGGGGGATTGTTATCCCTTCCCTTCCTTTGAGAGCTGAACTGAAAAATTATTTTAATACTACAGAGGCGCTCCCATTCAGGTAAGGGATCTCCCTGTTTTTGAAAGCACCAAGAAAGGTGCTGTTTAAACAGTTAACCCTCTGAGTGGTTCCCTCTGAATGTCTGTTGCACCTTGGGTTCTTTTTCATTTGCATTGGGACAGTTTATAGTCACCCTAGATCAACAGAGTTGAATATGGTATAAAATATGTCGCTTTGCTAGAGCACTGAACAGTGGGGCAAGCTCCTCTTATGACTTCCTTGTCCATGTTTTTGTCCGACATCCTGTTCTTTTTGTCATCCATTTTGCATGAGGTCGTTCTACAGAAGATGTTCACTTATGCATGCATCTAAGAGATGCAAAATATGTGCAGTATTTCATCAGATTTTTTTAAAAAAATGGACAATTTTATGTCCTAAAAGTTTGAAAAATGGGAACAAAATATTTTATTCGATTTTAATGCAGCCCCCCACCCAAACTTTTCACTGATTTTTGTTGACCGTAAATGAAAATAAAATACACACACACACACAGCAGGAACCGGGGGGTTAAAATGACAAGATAAGACATCTTAGCTGGTGACATCAGTAACAGCAGCATATCATTAAAACATTGCTGCTGTTGTCACAATCGATATTTTTAAGGTTACTGTCATCACAGTGGAATACTGAACCAATCAGACAGCAGATTTCATGATGCTGATGACGTCACAATACCTAGTGCAGCACTGAAACCAGCCATTAAAATCCAAGAAAAACAGCAAAATCTTTTTTTCCTTAACACATAAAGTACAGTTACATGAAATCTTGCCGTAACAGTAGATCTTTGAGAGAGGCTCTTGCAGTAGGTAAGAACCATTAGGACTAGAGCCGTCAGGCGCTTGGGCCACACGGAAAACTTAAGCTAGCAGTGTCTGGTGGGGGACCGCCCACCTGACGTCACGTGACGGATATCGGTGTGACACTATATAGTGGGCGGTTCCCATGCTCGCTCTCCAGTTCTCTCCTGCTGTCAACCTGTGCACGTCAGACCTCGCGGAGAACGCTGCTTCAGTCGAACGCTATTTTCAGATGAGTATTTTGTTTTTTTTCCGTTTTCAATTTTCTTAAATATTTGAAAGTATTACCCTTTTCGTGCATGTCTTCTCCAGCACCTTCCAAGTCGCATAAGAACAAATGTGATTCCTGTGAAGCACTGCTCCCCCTCAAGGATGGCCATTCCCTCTGCCTCTTCTGCCTGCAACCAGAGCACAAGACCAAGAATTTCAGCCAGGCCACACTGAAACGCCGCTAACAGGCCTTGGAAGCCCACGTTCTTAAACTAAAGATGGCTTCCATGGAGAAGTAGCTGCAGCGATAGTCGTCCTCTCCAGGGGCTTCTTCGGACTCCCATAAGAAGAACAAGAAGAAGCACGGGGACGGCGATCGGTCTCCTTACTGCCCGCAACCTCCTTCTGGGGCCACAGGCGACGAGCGGCCTCCTGTGGGCGGCGCAGGTACCGTTCCTCCGACTGAGCCTGCCCCTCCTCCCGGGGAGCAGCCCTCAGTCCCCCTGCCTCAGCCTGTCACAGTTCAGGCGGGAACCTCCGATCCTTCGGAGAGCTCCGCTGCCCTTAGGTTCCTCAAAACCCTGGGGCCTAAGACTGGTGATCTGGCCGTTAAGTTGGTCATCAGCCCCCCGATGAACGCCTGGCCCAGGCTAAGTTGTACGCCAGCTCCTCTGACATCTGCACAGCCACTGCGCTTCCGTCAGGGCCCGATAACAGGCCCAACACCATTCTCTGGATTGACGCACACTGCCGCTCCTGCCGCAGCCCTCCTGAGAGGGTTCACCCTCTTGGGATCCTCCTTTGGCCCCTTCCTCTGGGGGTGACTCATGGCTCTCCTGCACATTCAGAACCAAAGTCAGAGAAGCGTACGCCCGACACAACTCTGGTGCCTGGGCCGGAATGCCTGACGACGGGTCTCCCTCGGAAGCCGGTGGGCCCTGTACCGCAGGTTCCCCTGTCTGACCCAGCCTCACCGCCCCAAATTCCGGTGGGACCCTCAGCCCCCTTGGGACCAACACCTGAAGCTCCTCTGGGGGGGGGGGGTCCTGGTGCCAGACCTAACGTTACCGGGCCCTTCATACTCTCCATCAGGGCCCATCCTTCCGGGCCTACGTCTGGGTACCTGCCATCAGGACCCCCGTCGGAACCCTTGGCTCCTCTGTTGGGTCCTACGTCGGGTTACACTGCTGTCAGGGCCACCGGCAGGTCCCTCTGCTCCGCTGTCAGGCCCTTCTCCGGGCCTTCCATCGCCAGGCTTCCCTGTGCCTCGCTAACCTTCGCCAGATTATCTGCCACCAGGGTACCCCATGCCATGGTATCAGATGGGCTATTCGCTTTACGCAATGCTGGGCTACCATTACCCCACTCTGGGCTATGTGATGCCGGGGTTTCCCTTTCAGGGCTACACTCCCGTCTATCTGCCTCCTCCTCCACCTCCTCTACTGCCTCAGGTGGACTTTAGGGAGGCTTTAAAGTCTTGGTGGTCAGAAACCAAGACAGAGTTGGTATCGGAACTGGACCGGCGATCACGGGCTGCAGCTTCCACGCCGGTCTGCTTCGATCCTACACTGGGATCCTTTTTTCCGGTGGAGTATCACCCCTCTACCTCAGGACAGACCTCTCGTCCTTCCAGGCTGGTCAGTACTTTTGGGGGCCTTGTAGTCTTTTGCCTGCTTCCACGGACTTTGTCTCGCATAACTCTCCCCCCTCCTTCCTCCCCAGAAAGAGCCCTGTGCTCTCGGCATGGCTCCGAACCAGCTGCCCGCCTGCACCCTCGGAAGCAGCAACCAAGCAAGGTACAGAACTGGTTTCAAAAGCTGCAGTAATGTTGGATCAGGGCGGTGTCTGAGCAACTTCTATTGGCTAAATCTCAGGCGAAGGCTATCTTTCTGTCCTTACTAGCCCTGATCTGCAACTTAGGGCTGACTGCTGAGTCTTCTGTTGCCCACCCACCCATCCTCTACCTCCAGTCTTATTAAATTGGGGGCAGGGTTAGTGTGTAGTTATCTCCGTTACTCATTGGCTGCATAGCCTCTGTTGACCTCTTGTGTTATTTAAAGATACAGTGCACATCTACTAAATCTAGGGACACTTAAAGAACTAGCACTCATTGCTTATCAGAGGGAATCTAACTTCACTGTCTATTTAAACACTAACTTTCCCTAAGTCACTTTTTTTGGTATAAAACTTTGATTCTTCTGCTAAGTACTCTGGTTCCCTTGCCAATAATCGAGGTTCTTCCAATCTACATTCACTTTGCTCATATGAATTACAGCTATACTACAGCACACCTGTTCCCCTTTGCCCTTCGTAGCACTGTGGTGCAACTTGCCACCCTCCCTCCCTCTCCTTCCTGGGTAATTTAAAACCTATTCTGTCAAAGTGTTCCACCTCACCAAAAGCCTGCTCTTTTTTTATATCCTTATTGGCACACCTGCAGCCAGGAGATCTGACCTCTGACCCTGAATCCATACTTCCCACCATGGTTAGTCCTCAACCACCCAGAATTTCAATCTTCTTGCCCCTCTCCATACATGAGTCTCCCACACACCTTGTATTACTGACCTTGGCACAGCGTAATAAAACCTTCCTTCCCATACAGCATTCCAAATCTCTACACAAACTACCCTTCCACCGTCCTCCCTCCCCCCAGTCCTTCACTTGTCTCCTGCTGTTGTCAGGTGATGAGCTAAATTCTGGACCTAACGAGGCCATTATCGATCAATCAATCAAAATCTTTATTTATCCAGGCGGGCACCATTGAGCAAGGCTCATTTGCAAGGTGGACCTGGTCATGAATACGTCAAAGTACAGTACAGAAGCAGGTATACAGAAAGCAATAATATACAAGGAAGAAAAAGTATATACGGTACAATACAAGGTTGAAATAAAAAAAAAAAAAAAAGCATTAGTTTACAATTGAAGAAGTCAGCAGATGTACAATCAACCATAGGCATACAGGGGTTATAAGTAGAGATCTTCTGAGTGAGGCAGCCGGCAACTACACATATAGGGGAAAGAGGCTGTGCGTGGGGTGGCAGGTTAGAGAGGTAAAGAGGAGGGATATATTACCAACGACTAGGGGAAAAAATTGAGCTAAAACCACAGAAAGTGACGATGGCTGTCGTGTACTTGTTTGTTATGATAATGATGGAGGAGGGGTAGATAATTGGGACACTACTATGGATGGGGTGGGACTTTAGCCAGGCTGGAGTGGACAGGGATGGGTGGGTGCAGCAGGAAGATTTAATAGGGAAAGAGTGAGAGCCAGGGGTAGAAACATGGCAAGCGTCAGGATGGAAAGGGGGAGTTGCAGAATTAGTGGGCTAGCGGTGAGGAAAATATTTGCAAGGTGCTTTCATGTAGCAATCGTAGAGCGCCTTGAAGATATTCAGGCTAACAGGGCAGCTCAGCTTCAAGTTCCTTTGTAAACTGTTCCACAATGTGGGTAAAGAGAAGCTTAGAGCAGCTTTGCCAAAATGAGTTTTGACCCCTGGAACTTGGAGGGCAATTAGGGAATAGCTCCTTAGAGCGTAGGCGCCTAACACACTCCGGGGAATACAATCTGAGACATATGAGGGGAGCTTGTTGGTCACTGCTCTGAGGGGCCATAGGGTGGCGTTTCTATTCCTTCTATAGTGAAGGGCAGTCCAGCCTAACGATGAGTACAGGGAGCAGTGGTGTGTGGAAAGTGGAACACCAGTAATGAACCTGATAGCTCTGTGGTAGAGGGTGTCCAACTTAGCCAGTGCAGAGGCAGTGCAGTGGCTGTAGAGCAGGTCCGTGTATCTGACCCCCTGATTGCTTGCCCTGACTGGATTTAAGTCCAAATGACTCAAAATAGCACACATGAACGTACAAAGTATTAGGGGGAAAATGGCTGAACTAGAATCATACGAACATATGAAATTTGCCAGCAGATAAAGGCCTAGAGGTCTATCAAGTCTGCTCGAATGTGCAGCTAGCACCCCTTATTCTGCAGCTGTCCCTCCCTTCCACCCTTCCCCTTCATTAACCCTCCCCTTGTCCTGTCCCATCTTAGTTTGAAGCAGTCCACTGTTCTACTGCATACCACTTCAGCAGGTAACGCATTCCACCCAGCCAACACCCTCTCTGTAAAATAAAGTGTCTCCTCATCTCCCTCCTGAACCTTCCTCGCTCCAGTCTCATATCATGGCCTCTGGTGTCCCTCCCTCCTTACTTTGAACAGCCCTCTGTACTTGTCTTGTTTATTCCTTTCATGTATTTAAAGGTTTCAATCATGTCACCCCTGTCTCTCCTCTCCTCCAGTGAGTACATGTTCAACTCCTTCAACCTCCTCTCATATGATAAGTCCCCAGCCCTTGATCATCTTTGTCGCTTCGCGCTGCACCCTCCAGTAACTTAATGTCCTCTTCAGATACGGACGCCAGTACTGCACGCAGTACTCCAGGTGTGGTCTAACTAATGACCTATACAGTGGCAGAATCACTCCTCGAGGATATACCCTTGCAATACAACCCAGCATTTTGTTGGCCTTGCAGCTGCCTTCCTACATTGTGCTGAGTTGTTCATTGACCCTGTAATGAGCACACCCAGATCCTTCTCCTCCTCTGCCTGGGCTAGCTGCACTCCCCCTAGCTGGTAACTCCTCCTTGGGTTCTTCATCCCAAAATGCAGCACTTTGCACTTTTTGGCATTAAAGCACAGTTGCCAGGTGTCTGACCAGGTTTCAAGCTTTACCAGATCATCCTGCATCCCCTGCCATCCCCCACCATGTCTACCTTGGTATCATCAGCAAACAGACTGATCTTGCTCTTGATGTCCCATGATATGTCTGCAGTGAATATCCCAAACAACACTGGTCCCAACACTGAGCCCTGTGGAACACCGCTCGTCACTGCCCTTGGGTGTGAGAGCTCCCCACACACCACCACCCTCTGTTGCCTTCCCTGCAGCCAGTTTCCTACCCGTCTCACCAGCTTTGCACCCGCCCCTGTGCTTACTAACTTCCTTCCCAACCTTCCATGTGGCACTGAGTCGAATGCCTTACTGAAGTCCAGATACAGGACATCCACTGCATGGCCCCTGTCCAGTTGCCTAGTTACCCAGTCATAGAACTTGACCAGGTTGGTTTGGCAGGATCTGCCACATATGAAGCCATGCTGTCTGCTGTCCTATAGTCCTTTGGCTTCTAGGAGGGCCACCAGCCTCTTCTTCAGGATAGTCTCCATTAGCTTACCCACGATGGATGTGAGGCTCACTGGTCTGTAGTTTCCTGGTTCATCCTTGGGGCCACTCTTGTGGGGGGGCACCACATGAGCCATCCTCCAGTCCTGTGGTACACACCCCGAATGTAGTGAGGCATTAAATAGGTCTGCCAAAGGTCCTGCAAGGACCTCTGCCAGCTCCTTCAGTACCCTGGGTGGATGCCATCTGGGCCTGGCGCTTGTCCACCCTCAGTGCCTTCAAACCTCTCGAACTCTGCTCTCCATGATTTCCCATCTGTCACCACCCCCACTTCTGCCATTTCTCCCACCTTGGGTGTCACCCCCTCTTCTCTTTAGTAAATACTGAGCAGAAGTACTCATTTAGTGCTTCCGCCTATCGCACCCTGCTTCCACCCAACCCCTCCCTTCCTAATCCTTACTATGTGGTCCTTACAGCCCTTTTCTCCCTGATGTACTTAAAGAAGTCCTTCTCCCCCTTCTTAATGCCTTGTGCCAGCCTGAGTTCCGTAGATGCTTTGGCTCCCCTTACTGCCCTTGTCACCTCCTTCGATTCTGTCAAGTACTCCTCCCTGTCCTCCCCCCTCCTCCCTGTTTTCTTGTACTTCCTAAAGGCAGCTCTTTTCTCCTTACCTTTTCCATGACCTCCTTGCTCAACCAGATCGGTTTCTTAGCCCTAGCCTTCTTGCTCTGGGCTTTGCAGCAGGTTTTGGTTGCCTCCACTATCCCCAGCTTTATGAGCTCCCACCTCTGGTTAGTGTCCATACTAGATTGAATTCTGGCCAGGTACCCTTTACCACTTCCCCATTCTCCCAAAGTCGGCCCCTCCTGAAGTCCAGCACTATTGTGCCAGATTCCACCTTCCTTGCCCATATCCAATGTGAGCCATACTTAGTGGTGGTCACTCCCTGACAGCGGTTCCTCCACTGTAGTTCTCTCACAGTCCCCATTTGCCAGCACAAGGTCAAGGGTATTCCCTAACCTGGTTGGTTCACTGACCATTTGCAGCAGGAAGCTGTCCTGGAAGGCATCCAGCAGTACCTGCTCCCTTCTGTTCCTGGTTGTTGGGGTGCTCCAGTCCACTCCTGGCATGTTGAAGTCCCCCACAATCACCACACTACCCTTTACGCAGATCCTCCTGATCTGTCCCGCTAGTTCCCTGTCTAACTCCTCCGTCTGAGATGGTGGCCTGTACACCACTCCCATTCTAGTTTAGTTTATTGTTCTAGGAATTACTACCTTTGAGCCAGAGGCTCTTTTACAAAGGTTCCATGTCAATTAGGTACAGTACAAAAAAGGTTACGTACAGGGTATGAAATTCGTGAAAAAAAGTACATGCCCACTTGGGCATGTAAGAAGAAAATGTACATGCCCAACAAACTATTTACATGCCGCCCCTTAGTTTATATAATTCTAGACATCATCTTCACTGGACCAAGCACTTTCGTTTTCATCACCACCACTAGGGCTGGCAGAAGCAGCATGCAGTGACAGTGTTCTGGAGCCATAAGCTTTGGTAGTGGGTTGTCTTTTGCCATTTTTCCACCACAGTGATATGGCACCTTGAGGGTTATAGTCAGTAAGCTGGGGTCCATTCAGAGATATAGACATTAGGTCGTGTAGGGTGTCTGCGTAATCCAACCCTCCAGTCATTTTTATTCTTCCCATCAGAGAAGCTTCTTCTGCAGCAGCAGTGTGAACAGGAATCAGGAGAATGATTCTGACAATGGCCAGCACATTTCGAATTGTTGATCCTGCACATCTGCAAGAATCACTTTCTGCCACAATTTCAGAGACTTACAACTTTCAACAGACAGCAAGTGAAGTATGTGCTTTTTTAAGTCTAGCCACTCCAGCAGTACCAAAGTAACATCAACTCCACGAGACTCTAGGACCACTTTATAGTGATCAACAATTGTTTGAATTGCTTGATCTCCATATGTTTGAAGTGCCTCTGTGGATGTTGGCCAGGACTGAAAATGTAAAGCTCTTGCAGCTAGTAGCACTTTGTTGGTCATGAAGGACTGAAAGCGAGATTCAATGTGCTGTGATGTTTTCTGAAGGATTTTTTTGATCTCTGAAATTGTGGCTTCTACAATGTCTGAAGGAGAACCTGATCTGTGCCTGCTAGTTTCATTAGTTAAGTCAACACTGTTGTACTGAGTTAGGTTCTCAGTACAGATGTAAGTGTTATGTGGTGAAGAGTTTCTTGATTTGAGAGACCATTTAGTTTTTGAATTGTGCTTTCACTCTGCTGTGAACTTTTCTCAAAGTGGCATCCTCTTGCTGAAAGCACAGACTAAGAGCAGATAAGTAACCAAAAACACTTTCAGAAAGTTCATGTATATAACACATTTTAAAGTCTTAAGCACTTTAAGTATTCCTAGTGCTTTCTGGCCATGATCCTGCTTGTTTGTCAGTGACGCACGTTCCAGGTGAGGCACTAATGCAGCTCAGTTCCTTTCAAGAGCAGAAATGGCCCGTTCTCTGTGTGCAAGCCACCTAGTGCCACCAGTGTTAACTGGTTTGACCACATTAATATTTAACAGGGATCCTGTTTCCTGTAGGCCTTTCCAACTTTTTGGTGACCTGTGGTAAAACAAGTAAATGTTCAGCAGAAGTTGTTCTAATGACTTGTAAAAGGGACAGTCTCTGAACGAATCCTTAATAGCAAGCTCTAAACGATGTGCACAGCAGTGTATGTCAATGAGGTGTGGGCACTGGAAATCTTGCTTTATTCGACTAAGACACCTGAAGTGATCCTCAACATTACAGCAGCACCATCAGATGCCGCACTTATCAGCTTATGTTTCCAACCACCATCCTTTAAACCACCTTCACCTCTAAAGCATTAATCACAGCATTTAAAATGCTTTCTGAATTAGGGACACTGACTGGTTTCAGTGCAAGAAATCGTGTTACAGGTAGGCCATTTTCAAAAACACGCATATAAATGCCCTCCTCCTCAGTCACACTTTTTATCTGTGCAGGAATCAACAAGAAAAGAAAAGAAGTCATTGTCTTGTAGTAGACTAGCAGTAGTGCTTTGAATATCTTGGCAGTATAGTGAATGAAGACACGGCATTGCTTGTCACTGCTGTAACTGTGACTCATAGCATCATCCCGTGATTTCTTCTTTGCAAATCTATCAACCCAGGAAAATCCCTGAAAGGCCTTTCGTCCTAGCAACGAATATGCAGTACAGAACAATTTACAAATTTGATCCATTTCTTTTGTTCCATAAATTGTATGGATTTCTGTTGGTCTTTCTCCAACTTTTGTTTTATTTGTAATGTATGCCATCTCAGCTGCTTTTTGTGTGCTATGGACACTTCATGTGCTGAGATAATGTGTACTCTAAAAGTACTGCATCCAGTTCTGAAATTATTTTGCTTTGGCTTTTATCATAACTCTGACACCATGTACACAACATGGCACATTTATCTGTGTCATATGTAAGCCACTTCCTGCCCTTTTTCCAGGACTCCTGAAATTTTCTAACTTTCGGGGCCTTAACCTGGCTTTCAGTACAAGCAGTAGCACTTGAGGAAACTTCAGTAGTCACAACAGTTTCATTGTCTGGGCAAGGAGTTGGTGGGGTTATAGCTGTGCCTGTAGTAGTTGTACTAGTACTTGGTGTTAGGGAATCCGAGTCAGCTCCCGCAGTCTCATCAGAACGCTTCCTCTTAAATCCAAATTTAAAAAGACTCATGGTGTCTGCCTGGTTGTTCGGAGCTGAACTTGTGAATACTGATTTTAAGAATTTTTTATTTGTGTTACTCAGTATTAATAAATGCAACAAGGAAAAAAGTGTCTTGTTTTTTTTTTTTTATAATAAACTTAACAAGAAAATTGTGTGTTGTCTGATTATTTGTTATAACAGGTGATAATGAAGACAGTAAATATAGATTTTAGATAGTCCACTCCACAGACAGCATAGCTCCACTAGCTTGTAAAAAGCTTAACACTCCAAGTCAGAGAATTTTTTTAACAGTATTCAGATTTTAGATAGTCCACAGACAGCGTAGCTTACCAGCTTGTAAAAAGCTTGATTTTTTTTTATAATATTCAGATTTTAGACAGTCCAAAAACTACAGTGTAGAGCTTGTGAAAAGCTTAACAGATGTTTTTTTATAATAGTATACAGATTTTAGATAGTCAACTCCTCATAAAGTAGCTTTATTAGTGTGTAAAAAAAAAAAAAAAGCTTTTAAGATATATTTTTTCACATAACCTTTTCATTTAGATTTTCTGTAGTGTGTAAGCCACAGAGTAAATTTTTTTTAACAGATCCCCTAAATTTTAGGTAATCCACATATTATTTAGGTGTTCCAAGTCCAACTAGCTTTTAAAAAGCTTTTAGGAACTCAATAAGCTATTCCTTTTAATTAGATTTTCTGAGTCTGCAGAGTAGATTTTTTTGACAGATGGATCCCTTTGTATTTAGAGTTTAGGTAATCCACCACAGATTATTATTTTAGGTGGTCCAAGTTACAAGTAGCTTTTAAAAGGCTTGTAGAATCTAACAATTCTTTATTAATTAGATTTTCTGCATACACAGCGATTTGCTTGTTAAAGTTTTTAAGAGATTCTTTAACACATACACTAAGTTTGTAAAAGTACAGTATAATGAGTTTTTATATAGTTTATTACAAATAGTTTGAGTTTTTTTCAGTTCCTTTCCAGCCAGCAACTGTGTGAATATTTAGACACACACTGACTATCACTACTACTAGTCTATATAATAGCTCCCTCCTCCTCACACAGTATTTAGTATCTAGACCTCTTTTATAGGTAATTAGAAAATGTCTACAGTATCAGTATAAACTGATCTTTATTTTTTTATTTAGCTTCAATTAGACAGAGATAGCTAAGCTTTACTATATGTTAGTTTTAAATTCAGTTCCCCTGCAATGTAGCAAGTTTTAGCTTGTCAGCAATTGTGTCTAGGAAAAACTGCAGAGATTGGAGAATGGTTGGTTTTACTGCTGTCTGCCTCTCCTGCTGTGAATTTAGTGCTGTGCCAAAACTTACAGAATTAAACTAGTATCAGGCACTATCTGGATGGATTTTAATTCAAATAGCTGGGGAGCCCCACAGGCAACCATTTAAGTCAGTCTGCAAATGCAATGCTTCCCATCAATAAGACTGTCTGACTCTCACCCCCACCCCAGAGTATCACATGGTTTTCTTTCTGCTGTCGCTGAACACAGAGCACAGTCTGCAGGCAAAATTTCTGTTCTTTCGTCTCCCCTCTAATCTGTTATATTTATGTTCTTCTACGATGTCTATTTCCTCCGTTAGAGACACCTTCACGGTCTCGCACACTCTCACCCTCTACCTCCTCTCTAACTCCCAAATATCCCTGCCTATAAACACTCCACTTCAGGAATCTTAATTTTACTAAACAGCTCTTAAAAGAGCTTTTGGGTCTTTTTTTTTTTTAAACACAAAGTTAGCTCGCAATCTGAGCAGCAGATTCGCAGTCTAGAGGCACTGCATGGACAAGTGACTGTTTTCTCCAAACTCAAGTGAGAGAATGGCGCGCTGAACTGTGTACTCACGTAACGGCGAGTTAAGGGGGCGGGTGAACAGTCCCAATACACCAGTTGCTATCTGGCCAGAGCGATCGACGACAGACCGCATACGTGTTGGCTGATGACTGTGCTAGTCAATTAAAGGCACCACGATTTCAATACTGTACTATCACTGACAGTTGCAAACGGACACTCCGTGATCACCTCAGAGAGCTGGCAGTGCGCCTGAGCCCTCCAAAGGCTCCCCACCCTCTGAAAAAAAAAAAAAAGACACAGAAAACCTCAATGACAAAAAAAACACAGTAAAAAAAAAAAAGAAACGGAGCTCTGCACAAATACCTTAGGTGCCCCAGTGGGCAGGAACAAAACAGCAGTAGGTGTCCAGAGGTAAAAGTGCCTGCCCTGGGGCACCTAAGGTATAGGAATTTTGCACCCTGGTTACATAGATAACACAACAATTTGTGCTGTGTCAAGAGCGAGAAAACATATACAAATACATATCAAATCATTTGTGCAAAAGGACACGAGATATCAATAATCACATTATTATTACAAGAAAGAGGTCATGCCAGATTAGGAGAAACAAATAGGAAAAGTCCAGAACAGAGAGGGTAAGTAGGTGGGAGCAGACAATAGCAGGAGAAAAGGTTTCCCAAACATGTCTTTGTCAAATAACGGAACAGGGTGGGTAGTGAGAAAATAGGAGGGTTTAATCAGGGCAGTCACAGGAGCTGGAGGTGGCAAGGTGAGAGAACAGCCTTGATTTGAAAATACCTAGAGAGGTGGAGGCAGTAATATGAGTGCTGAGGGCATTTAGCCAGCTGGGGGACGATAGGCAAATGATCTTTGTCCCTGAGAAGTCCGGCCGGGGACTTGGAGAGGCTGGTGTTCTGATCTTCTGGTAAACGGTGCTAGCGCCGGCATAACAGGTCTTGGATACAAGGTGGAGTGAGGCTCAGAGTGGATTTTTTCGCCATCAGGCAGGTAAGGTACTTTATCCGGTTTGAGAGTTGCAACCAACCTGAGTCAGCATAGAGTTCACATGTGTGGGTCCGTCGATGTGCACCAGTGAGCAGCCGACAGGCCTTATTTAAGGATGTTGTAATGCGACTAAGTGCTGTAGTAGTGGCAGATCCATATATAACTAAGCCATAGTCAATGACTGAGATGATAGAGGATTGGATGGCAATCCTCAGTGCAGAATGGGTAAGGAGCTGTCGGTTCGATACAGAATCCCATTCGCTGATTAATAGTTTTGCTGTACTATCAATGTGAGTTGCAGGGTTAGGCCTTGATCAAAGTTGATTCCAAGATATTTGAAAATTGGCACTTGTTCAAGGGTATTTCCCAGGTATGTATTAATTGTGAGTGGGACTTGCCGTTTCTTGTTTTGCGGGTTAGAGAAGAGCATGGATTTAGTTTTTCTGTGGCTTAGAACCAGCTTATGTTCAAGGAACCACATCTCAACTTTGGAAAAAGCATGCTGAAGGTTGAGGCGTAAGAGGTTCGGATCTTTATGAGTGGCAAGAATCACGGCATCGTCGGGCGAGAGGATTATTTGTTCAGGGCAGGATTTGGGGAGGGAGTTTAGGAAAAGGCTGAAAAGGAGGGGACCCAGGATGGATCCCTGGGGAACTCCTGAGCGAACCAGTTTTGAGTCTGAGAGAACTCCAGCTACTTTTACAGATTGAGAGCGCTGAGCAAGGTAATTTTTTACCCAGTCACCAGGACCCTGCGAGAGCCCTAGGGATAGTAGTTGTTTGATAAGTAGGCCATGGTGTACTGTATCAGATGCCTTGGTTAAGTCAGTGTAGACTGCTCCAGTTAGGTTTCCTTTGTCCATGGCATTGTGGATTGCTCCTGAGAATTCAAGTAGGGCAGTCGATGTGCTGTGCCCTTTCCTAAATCCATGCTGCTGAGTGCATAGGATGTTGTGCTTTTCCAGGTAGTCTGAAAGTTGGTCCACACCAAGCGCTCAAGGGCCTTAGAGAGAGGTGGTAGTATCGATATCGGGCGATAGTTACCAGGCAGTGACTTATCACCACTTTTGTGCACCGGAGGACAACTGCAGCCTTCCATTTCCTAGGAATTGGCTGTAGAGGGAGAGATTGAAAATTTTTGTGAGGGGAGCAGTACTTCCTCCAGAGTGAGGGACAGAAGTTTAAGGTCAATAGTGTCGCTGCTGCTCGGGACTTAGAAACGGCCGCCTTTACATATTTATAGACTTCATGTGCCTTTACTAGTTTGAAATGGAAGGGTGGTTTGGTTGAGAGGCAGTAGTAAGTAGAAATTGAGGGTCAGCATCAGTGAAGAAATCAGATGAGAGGACACCACTAAGGTCCGTGAAGGTATCATTTAGGGTGTTTGCAATGATCTCTGGGTCTAATGTAGTGGTTCCATCCACATTCATTATAGTAGGAGAGGCTTTGGACTGCTGTCCCATGATATTCTTTATGTTGTCCCAGAAGGATTTCCCTTCACCCCAGGAGTTGGAGAGGGCATTCTTGAAGTAGGAGCTCTTCATCAAGTGGATCTGTTTAGTACAGTGGATGCGAGCCTGTTTATATTTCTGGATGTCTGACAGAGTGCCAGTAGCTCTTGCAGTGGCCCAGAGGTGATCCCTACTTTTGAGTTGTGCCAATAGCTTCGCCGTGAGCCAGGGATTTGTGAGTGCTTTGATTTTGCGCTTTTTTACTGGTGCATAGGTGTCACAGGCAGTGTTGAAAGTAGTAATAAAGGGCTAGGTCCACATCTTGAGTTTTGTAAATCAAGGACCAGTCTATCTGCCTAAGACAGGTCTTGAGATGAGTAAGGTTGCCATAAGGTAGGACTCTGCTGTAGATGGTTTTTGGAGGCGGCTTACGAAACTTATTTGTCCAGGTACATATTATTGGAGAGTGATCACTGAGCGAGTCAGGGAGAACACTTATATTGATTATACGGGTAGGGTGACTGGTAAGGATCCAGTCAATGAGGGTGCTGGTCCCTGATTTGTAGTTTTTCCTGGTAGGAGTTTACCACTTGTGTTAAATTTGCTGCTAGGATAGCATCTTTGTTTGACCCTGCATCAGGAGCAAGCCAATTGATATTAAAGTCCCCAAGGAGAAGGAGTTAGATGTCGGAAGGTTGTGTACTTACGAACTCAAGGACAGCCTGTAGGCCGGAATCAGGATCTTTTGGTGGGATATAGACAGCAGCAATCGTGAGGACTTTGTTTTGGGCACCAAGCAGTATCTTGATAGGGAGGAGTTGCACTGAGGTTTCTGTGGTGGGGTAAGAACTAGGGAGACAGGTGAGGTAGTCCTTTATGTAGATTGCACACCCACCACCACCACCATTCTAAGAATCCTATTGTCACATGTCACAGCATTACAAACCAGATATCCGCTGCATTACTGAATTGTGGCTCAAAGCTTCCATACTGTCCCATGAGATCCCCCTTCGTGGTTTCTCTTGCTTCAGACGAGATCGGGTCACTAAGAAAGGAGGAGGGGTACTAATCTATGCTAGAGAGGACTTGATAGTCAATAAGCTAATGGATGTAAAAATCAACCCTGTTGCAGAGCACATTTTTATCACAGTTACCCTTGGCCAAATCAAGAAAATAACTATAGGTTACATCTACTTACTGTGTAATCTTGTGTTTGCTTATGCTGAATTGCTTGGTAGCTTGGACTCCCTTCCTAAGAAAGATACCATATAATGTGGTGACTTCAACCTAAACTGGTTTGGTCCTCTTAAAGCACAGTACCAAACTGCCCTTCTGGATGCTAAACTAGAAAAATTCCTAGACGATCCCACGAGACTGAATATGAAGTCAGGTAGGCACACTCTCCTGGACTGAATACTAACTAATACTCCAACCTCTATCGAGGCTACTGGAATCCTCCCTGATGCACTCAGTGACAGTGACCACTCCCCGACCTACTGCATCTGTAAAAACACCTTCCCGCACCCTCGTCCAAATTTCATTGTAACCAGGGACTTAACTACTTTGATGCTGAAGTCTTCTGTACAAGTCTTGCCTCAAATGACTGGCCCCCAATAACCTCCCTACCTGACATATACCAGTGTTAGAATATCTGAACAACACACTTTTAACTCCATCCTTGACCCCCTTACGTGCCCCCAAGCTAAGAATGTCAAAAGATAACCACTCTCCTTGGCTCACCCAGGAACTGAGGCACCTGATGCATCCTCGTGATAGTCTGGCAAGCTTTTAAAAAACTAAGCTCCAGTCTGTCTGGAATTCTATTGCCAGCTCCACAATAGATGTAAAAATAAAACTGGCAAAGCAAAAAGGGAGCATCTTGTAACTCTGCAGGAATCTCACCTCACTAACCCCAAATGTTTCTTGAAATCGGTGATCTATTAAAGGGTAAACAAAGGATCCTCCCACAAACAGTGACAGCTAAAGGCTGCATCCTATCCTCACCCAAGGAGATAGCCGCAAGACTGGACCTCTTATTTTCGGACCTTGATGCCTACAAAATCAGCCTCTCTGGCAATTGCCCTATGCCACAAGCCAGCCACCCTGAGGCTCAATACCCCCTCTTCCATCTAAAAGCCACCTCCTGAAAGGAGATCCTTAAACTTCCGAGGGGTCTCAGCCTAGATAGCTCTCCTGGGTTTGACTCCCTACCACCCAGATTCCTGCCTAATCAATAGTCCTTCCTTACTCAAGCCATCCCTGACAAATGAAAGAATGCTACTGTTGTTCCTGTACACAAAAGTGGTCCGACCAACCTCATTGAAAACTACAGACCCATATCAATATTATGCCCTATTTCCAAAATCCAAGAAGGAATTCCTTACAATTACACTTGTATCTAGAACAAAACAATGCCTAACTAGCCAGGCTTCCAGAAAGCTCATGGGACAGAAACTGCCCTTCTGCTGGTCACCTCTGATGTACTCCAGGCTGTGGACCAGGGTAGAGCAGTCTTCGTTGACCTAACAAAGGCATTCAACCTAGTCAGTCACTTTATTTTGATCTCCACGCTTCGATACCTTGGACTAGAGAACACTTTCTCCTGGATCACAAACTACCTAGAAAACAGGTCTCCAATGTGTCAAATGGACCGGTAGCATCTCTACCCTATCTACTGTCATAGATGGGGTACCCCAAGGATCAATCCTAGGGCCTTTCCTATTCTCAGTATTTATTTATTTACTTATTTATTTTATCATTCGGACATAACCTTTGAGCAAACTGCTCTTTTTCAAAGGTTTTGTGTCTTGACAGGAGGACAACACAGAAAGGTAGTTAGAGTATGGGTGCACAGGTACAGAGACAAAAAATACAAGAAATAACAGCAATTGTTCTGACTATTTACAGTTGTAAGCTATCTCATATAAAGGTACAGCATGTTGCAGTTATCAAACATCATCAGGACCTGTACGTGGCTTTCATCGACCTGACAAAGGCCTTCGACTAATCAATCAATCATGAAGCCTTGTGGAAGGTGCTGGCCAGAGTTGGCTGCCGTACTAAATTCAACAAGGTCCTGAGGCTTCTGCATGACCAGATGACTGCTAGTGTTCTCCACAATGGTTCAAAGACAGACCCGTTCATCATCCAAACTGGGGTCAAGCAAGGGTGTGTCATCGCTCCAGCCTTGTTCTTTATCTTCCTAGCATTCATCCTAGTCCTCATCAGAGACTGCCTTCCCACTGAAATTGACATCTAATACAGAATGGATGGAGGGCTCTTTAATTTTGGACGTCTCCATTCCAAGACCAAAGTTTGCAAGGCATCCGTCATTGACCTTCAGTACGCTGATGACTGTGCCATCCTTGCACACACCAGGAGCGACCTCCAGTCTGCGCTAGATCTCTTTACGGAAGCTTACCGAAGTCTGGGACTCACTCAACATCAAGAAGACCAAGGTGCTCTATCAGCCTGCTCAAGGCCTTGTAAATGACCCTCCACAATTCACCATTGAGGGGCAGACCCTGGAGATAGTCAAGCACTTCCCTTACCTTGGTAGCCACCTCTCCCTAACAGTGAACATAGACGAAGAGATTCAGCACAAGACCCATTGCACTAGTACCTCGTTTGGGAAACTGCTTCGGTGCGTCTTCACTGACCATGACATACGAAAAGACACCAAGATCCAGGTATACAGTTCGGTTATCATCCCTACCCTTCTTTATGGATGTGAAACTTGGGTGACTTACCGACATCATCTAAAGAGCCTGGAGAGGTACCACCAACTTTGTCTCCGGAAAATACTCCACATCAAGTGGGAAGACTACCGCACTAACGTCAGTGTTCTCGCTGAGGCCAGTGTCACCAGCATTGAGGCAGTGATCCTCGGGCATAAATTCTGCTGGACTGGACACTGTGTACGGATGCCTGACTCTAGACTCCTCAAATAAATTTTATACTCCCGGCTCAGTCACGGGCAGAGATCCCGTGGTGGTCAAAGGAAACGCTACAAAGACACACTGAAGGCATACCTTAAGAAAACAGATATGGACATCACGAGGTGGGAGGAGCTGGCTACCAACTGATCTCAATGGTGCCAGAACCTCCATCAAGTGGGGGCCTGCTTTGAAGAGAAACGCCTTGCCCTCGAAGCCGAAAATAGAGAGCGTAGGAAGGAAAGGGAAAGAAAACCCAGCCAGCGGGCAGCTCTCCCACTCGGAAATGTCTGCTATTTCTGCGGACGAATCTGTGGCTCTAGGATTGGATTACTGAGCCACCTCAGGACCCATCAGTGAACCATGGTAGAGATTATCCTCGAATTGAGGGATTGCCGCAGCCGACAGCATATTGCAGTTAGTACAGCTCAAGGTACATGGTTAGTGCTGTGGGTTTAAGAAACTAATTTAGTAGGAGGTAAAGCAGCCAGGGGAGGCGTTGTCGCTTATTTCATATAAAGTCGGGGAGAGGAGGACTCAACATAGGCTTTCACACTCTGTATGTTAATGCAGCCAAGAGGATGATTTGTCATTGATCTATTTGGGGGGTAATTATCGTAGGACTGACCTAGCAGGAACATGCTAGAGAGCAATGTGAGGGAGGCCCACACAGAATGAGCTGGGGGGAAGACAGGTGCTTTGAGACAACCACATTTGTGCAGGGCCAGTAGCAGGAGAGGGACTTAAAACAGAGTACTGAGTTAAGGACAGTAGATGGAGGGCTCATCGACAGGCTGTAGCTATGGAAGGTTCAAGGTCAGTGTATCAATGACCTGCCTCTGAAATGTGCAGGGGCATCGGTCCAGCTATACGCGGATGATGCCATCCTATATAGATCCTCCAGTGATGTCTCGTATATCAACGCTGACTTAGCAAATGATTTTCGTACTTTAGAAACTTGGTTTAAAAATAACCTACTAGTCCTAAATACTAAAAAGACTAAAGCCATGTTGCTCCACCACACCTGCTGTGACACAAGCACCCAGGCCCCTCTCCTCCCGATGATCAAGACATTCACTGGCGTACAGTTTGAAAGTGTCACCAACTTCAAATATTTGGGAGTAACGCTTGACAAGCACCTATTTTTCCATGCACACATAACCACCGTCACAAAGGCTACTAATTAGAAAATAAGCCTCCTGTATCGCACAGCCCCCTATCTCTGAAACCGTGCTAGGAGTATGAGTGCCTCTGACATCTTTTTCCCCAGCCTGTTCTATGGAGCCTCAATAATCCACTCCTCTAAGCCTGAACCTCTGATCAAATTCAGTATGGCCTACCACAGGATTGCCGCTTTGCCACAAAGGCCCCAGCATATACCCATCACTCTAAAGTGTTAAACAGCCTGGGCTAGCCATCTTTTAAAGCCAAACTTGACTTCCCAGTGCACTGCACCACCTTCAAACTAATCCCCCTTCCCCAAGTTTAATCAAACAGTATTACCCTGAAACTCACCCGTCGAACACTCAGGACCTCAAACCTCACCCTATTAAACCTACCCAAGACTTGCCTAGTTGTTGGTAGAAGGTCCTTCTCAGCACCACAAAAATGGAATGACTTTCCTCGGACACTGCTGTCATGTAAGTCTCTTCCCCTCTTCAAAAGACTGTACAAGAAGATCTTCTACACACCCACTGTCTGCAGTGGCAACTGTACTTGGACTTCTTCCAGCCACCACTACTCCTACTGCCTACTTTTTTTACCTCACCTCTCCTATTCTGGTTGGTCTCACCATATACTACTCTCCTCCTACTTTCCACCACTACTCTCTATTAATAAAGGTTCATATGTAATTGTCATACTCTTATACTGATGATGCAGCTGCTGTTGACATCTGTTATGAGCTATCACCATTATGTATATCGATACCTAATTTTCACTCTATGTAAGCACCTATCAAGGTCATCTGTAAATTATCCTCTGTATATTTTGCCTACAATACTTGTTACACCATGAATGTATGTTTCAAGACTAGCAGATCTGTAATGAAATAATCTGCAGTTGTGTGTGTTTTATCTGTATGGAATGTTCTGTTCTATTCCCTGGGTCGCCCCTGAAAAAGGCACTTGTTTATCTCAGTGGGTCTCAACCTGTCTTCAAAATTTAAATAAGAAGCCCGTCCTCAAACTCTGACTGTTGCTGACGCCTCTGTCTCGGGATGTGAAACCCCCCCCACCCCGAGCATACAAAACCGAGGGTCCTCCGGAAGATTCAGGAGGCAAACTGGTGGAAGATGGGGATCAGGATCCCTAACGTAAGAGGTTGGCGGAACACCTGAATATGCCCGAGCTGTCCCCTATGCTCATTTCTCTGTGGAATGGACCACATGAGGACCTGGCCTCCACGATTTGGCAGCAACCTTCATTGGTGGCCGCAGTTGCCAAGAAGGCTGACAGGCTGTATCGGGCCCCCGAGGGTAAAGGCCACCTTAGTTCTCACCCTAAAGTGGACTCTGAGGTCATTAACGCAGCCCATGACCATTTGGCTAAGCCTAAACACAAGAGTACTTCTCTGGACAAGGAGTCACAGCAGATAGACCAGTTTGGACGTAAGGTGTATTCCTCCTCCACTCTGGCACTTGGAGCTCTGTTATCTGGCACACATGATTGCGTACCAGAAATCTATCCTTGGACAGCTGAAATCGGAATTTGAAGCAATGCCCAATTTGGAGGCCAAAACCAAGATTTCACAGACTATCAGGACAGTAGAAATCTCCTGCTCTCATTCTCTCAGGGCCACATATAATCCGGTAGACGCCTCTACCCGGAGTGCTGTCATGGCTATTAGCTTGCACCGGTACTCCTGGTTGCAGGTTTCTGGATTGGTACAAGGCATCCAATTGACCATACAGGATGCCCCTTTCAGAGAATCTGTCCTCTTAGGAGGAGACATTAAGGACAAAATCACTGCGCTCCAGGACAGTGGCAAGGCACTGCACTCAGTCCAGTCTATGTACTGCTCCAACTCCAAGCCTAAACAGCCATTTTGTCGCCAGCAATGGTGCCAGAATAGGCAGCAACCAGCCTGCCGTCAGAACAAACGTGGAGCCCAGTCAGCAGGCCACATCCCCTCCCGCTAAGTCCCAAAAGGCTACCAGTGCGGCGCTACTCCACTCCCCTCAACCTCCTGACTTGTGGCAGGGCCCCTTACCTTTGCCACCAGCTTAGGAGGAACCAGTAGGGGGCAGATTTGCCAGCCACCTGGCCAGGTGGGAGGTGATCACTATGGACACATGGGTCCTTCAGCTCATTGCTCAAGGTCACACCATCGAATTCAGAGAGACCTCCCAGAAGTCCTCCAGGTCTCTCTCACTTTCCAAAAGGCCACATCCCTCTCATAAGGGAAGAAATCCTGGCTCTTCTGACAAAATCAGCCATAGAACCTGTTCCTCGGACCCAGGAAGGAAAGGGATATTACTCGCACTTCTTCTTGGTCCCCAAAAAGACAAGGAATCTTCGTCCAATCCCCTTTGGCCTCTCCTCGGGACCCAGAGTGTTTACCAAGTGTCTAGCACTGGTGGTGGCAACTTTCGCTGCCAGGGAATATGTGTTCCCATACTTCGATGACAGGCTTCTGTCAGCACCACCAAGGGACAGCCTGGTGGGCCTCCCTGACTGTTGCCCTGAATATTTTCGGGCAAGTGGGGATCACGGTGGATCACCTCCAAATCCCACCTTTTTCCTTCACAATGCTTCCACTTTATTGGGGCAGTGTTGGATACTGCTCAGGGTTTGGCTTTCTTCCCTTTGGAGCAGGCGGAAACCTTGTGTCAGCAGGCCATCCAGGTAGCATCCAGTCGATGGACCTTGGCCCGTTTGGTATGGCCTTCTGTACCTGATGGCAGCAGCTATTCCCACTGTCCCTTGAGCCAGGCTCCACATGCGGATTACACAGTGGTCTCTTCGGGACCAATGGGACCAGAAATCAGATGACCTGGATCACAGGATCTTAGTGTCCAGCCCCATGCGTCTGGGCCTCCTGTTATGGCAGGATCTGTCCAACCTCACCAGAGGAATTCCCTTTCAAATGCCTACACTGGCTCATACTCTGACTATGGATGCTTCCGGTCAGGGCTGGGGCGCCCATCTGGGCAACCACAGAACACGGGGATCCTGGTCTCAGTTGGCGCCATCTCTGCACATCATTGTGCAAGGGATGTGGGCTGTCTTTAACACTCTTCAGGCTTTTCACCACCTACTCCTCCCACCTGGGACCCTACTGGAACAGATGGACAACATGTGCGTGGTCTGGTACCTGAACAAACAGGGAGACACACGATCATATCCCCTGTGCAGGGAAGCAATGAAGATGTGGCACTGAACAATGCAGCACAGCCTGCAGTTCACAGCAGTGCACGTCCCAGGCATTCAGAACGTTCTGGCAGACACCCTCAGCCGTACTCGGGCAAGGGAACACGAGTGGGAACTGAGGCAGTCAGTAGTCGAAGTCCACTTCGATCGGTGGGGTCACCCAGATCTTGATCTGTTCACCTCTGTATCCCACGCAAAATTACCCAGTTTCTGCTTGCTCGTTCCTGGATGTGGTATTTTCTGGCAAGATGTGCTGTCTCTCTGCTGGACAAAGGAGGTGCTTGTATGCCTTCCTTCCCTATCCACTATTGCAGAAAGTACTTTTGTAACTACAGCAAGAAGGGACCTGCATGATTCTCATAGATGGCCCCTTATTGGCCTCGCCAAGTGTGGTTTCCTCTGCTTCAGCAGTTGAGTGGAGCCTCCAGTTCCACTACCCCTCTGCCAGAACCTGCTGACTCAGGACCAGGGCAAGGAGGTCCATCCAGGCCTCAAGTCTCTCTACATTCCTGCGTGGCACCTGCTGACGTAGCAGTTGCATGCTTTGGGGTTTCTTCCAGAGTGGCTCAATTTATTGTGGTGGCCCGAAAGCCATCCACAATAACCACGTACACTATGAAATGGAACAGGTTCTTCATTTAGGATCCTTTCTCTTGCCCTGTCCCACAGGTCATGGAATACCTGCTGCATCTCTTTGACCTTGGCCTTAGTTATTCTTCACTAAAGGTTCACTTGTCTGCCATTTCTACCTACCACACTCTGGTGGATGGCAAAACTTTGGCTTAGTTGAAGGTTTCCAAAACCTTTCTGAAGGGAATTTTTATCTGAAACTCCCGGTAAGGAACCCTGTTTCGCATGGGATTTGAACCTCATTCTTGAGAAACTCACTCTGCCTCCCTTTGAACCAGCTGCAAGTTGCGAACTGCGCTACCTTTCCTGGAAAGTGCTGTTTTTAGTTGCTATTACTTCCGCTCGCCTCAAAGGATTTCCAAGCTCCAGGCCCTGATGTGTAAGGAGCCTTATTTGATTTTCCACAGAGACCGGGTAGCTCTGTGTACATATCCTAAGTTTTTACCAAAGGTCGTTTCTGAGTTTACTTTGAATCAGACCATACACTTGCCAGTGTATTACCCTGAGGATTCCAATCAAGGGGAGGTCATTCTTCACACACTCGATGTGCAGAGAGCCTTGTGGTGTTATACCAACCGGACAAAGTCAGTCCGTAAAAACAGATCAGCCTTTCGTTTCCTTTGCACCCAAAATGGAGGGTGTGTCAGTTTCCAAACAATGCTTATCCAAATGGTTAGCAAACTGCATTTTATTTTATCAGAAGTATAACAAGCCCCTTCTGGGGGAAGTCAAGGGGGATGGCAGCATCTGTTATTTCAGAAATGTTTCCGCCACAGACATTTGTGCAGCAGCCACGTGGAGCTCTGTCCACATATTTGCCAGACACTACAGTTTGGATACTGCCTCTTGGCGCAGGGCAGGCTTCGGACTAGCAGTCCTTCAGGTCCTCCTGTCATAATGTGGTACCTACTGCAGACCTTTCTTGCTTCCTGTGCTTTAGCCTTTGAATAACACTGCTTGGGACTCTGTCCTAATGGTTATTACCTACTTGCAAGAGCCCTCTTGAAGTAAGATCGTATAGTTATGTAAGAACTTACTGTAACAGTAGATCTTCAAGAGAGGCTCTTGCAGTGGGTACCTTTTTCCCTCCCTCCTTCACCCTGCCTCTGCAGTTACTTCTTTCTAGCCTTTCATTTGGCTCCAGGAGCTCACTCCTTTTTCCTGTTGCACCTTTTTAGGTCTCTGGTGGGAGAACTGGAGGTCGGGCATGGGGACTGCTCACTATATAGTGTCACGCTGACGTCCGTCACTTGATATCAGGTGGGCGGTCTCCCGCCAGACACTGCTAGCTAAAGTTTTCTGTGTGGTCCTAGCGCCTGACGGGTCCAGTCGTAATGGTTGTTACCTACTGAAAGAGCCTCTCTTGAAGATCTACCGTTATGGTAAGTTCTTGCATAACAGTACTTTATTACAGTTGTTTGGTTAGGTTAGTCTCTCCCAAATCGCTTGTGATCACTTCATCACTCCCCCAAACAGAAGCTGCATGGCGACAAATGGTCAGACTCAAACCTGGAAGCGTAGTGGTCAGTCGTCCACCCTCCTTCTGTGCACAAACGGCCGTCAGTTTGTTCTCCATGTACATTAGAAGTGGTTATTTTGTATAACTGTAATGCCCCCCCCATTTGGGGGGCTTACCTGTTATGCCTCCTGGTGTCTCCCGCTGTCTCCAGGCATCCACCCGATCCTCCGCAACACTTTGCTGTTTTTTCCTGGTGCCCTCTATTTAATTGAGCCTGCAGGGCTCGTAGTCTATCTTGCAAGTGGTCGGCATGTTCGCAGAGCTGCCGTCAAGACACTCGGTGGAAGGCACTTCCGGCACCTTTGACCGCCATTATGTCCAAAAGCCAAGAGTGTGCTCGAGTTCCCGTGCCTAGCTAAGTTTAAAAAGGCACCGGGACATGAAAGATAAAAGGGGGAGCATTTTAAAAAATAAATAAACCGGCAGCCGCCTAAATTGCTACCTCCAGGGCACAGACAAAAGGCCAAGGAGCAAGTGTCAGGTTAAAAGAAAGTCCCCATAAATATTCATAAGCTGTTGTGTGTTATCTGGGGGCATTGTGTTATGGGAGCTGCGACTCCCTAGGGGAACAACTTATTCACTTTAAAGTGGACTCATTTAAGAGAGGACTGTTCAGGTTAAAGAACAGTGGGGAAGTTATTAAATAAAAGTGAAATCGCTGGCTGCACCAGAACTTAATGTGTGGAGACACTGTTTGGCGACTGCTTGAACTTAAACTGCAGCCACCATTTAATATGACATAACTGCTGAAACAACACTGAATCGTGATCAATATTGTACCTACTTCAGCCATTATTTTAGCTAATGAAACCTGCGCAGAGTAAGTTGCAGTCATTATCCATATATGCACAAAGGGGAAAAAAATTGCTTTGTGAGTACTTTGCCATTGTTTCAGCATTTTTCGTAATCATATTGATTAGTGAAGTATAAAACAGATTTGTACTGTTGCAAGAAGTCCAGCTAAATGTTTTGTTTTCCTGAGTTTGTGATGCGTTTCTATTTGTGAACCAAACAAACAAACAAACAAAAAAAGATGCACAATGTTCAAACCTTTTTTCTGTATCGCTTCTTCTAGAGGGCACATTGAAGATGTTTATGACATCTGCTGGACAGCTGATGGGAACAACATGGTGTCCGGCTCTGTGGATAATACAGCTATCATGTGGGATATCAATAAAGGTACATACGACAAACTCAAATGTGCACCAAAAAATTATTGCAGAGGAAACTATTGTCTTTGCAAAACTGTAAACAAAAACAAACAAATATCAATGTTCAGGGCCATGAACTGGTGGTTGTCTCATTAAGAAATTTTAAAAAAGGAAAACCACAAATACCTTAATTTGTACCACTTTGAGAAAATTTTAATACAAATTAAAGTTTAATTGTAGAAAGAGAATATGCTGAGCAGCAGTTGTGTTCTGGAGAGGGCCATACATACAAAATTCCAGTGGAACAAGGTTAGAGGGGAATTTGTAACAAAAACAAACAGTGGAGTGGAGCACATGATGGCAGTCATCAGGCTGCAGAAGCCGAAACACAGTGCATACTTGTTACCCTTTCTAAAATTTCTAGAAGAGAGAAATGAGAAACCAAAAATTGAAAGTAGTACAGTCAAAATTTGCAAAAACATATGTTGTGCGGTGTTTTGATTTGTGTGTAGTTCTGGTGGGTCCTTCCCTTTGTTTACTGTTGAGTTTTTTCTGAATTAGCCTGCTAGTTATGTGGTGGTTTCATGGCCCCTGGGGATCTCCATCTTCACAAGGTTTATTGCTCTTCTGTTTCTTACAATGCCTCCTGTCCCATGTGGCAGTGATGTGTCCGAGACAACTGATTCAGCAAATACCAGAGATAGTAGCCCTAATGATTCTGGCCTCCACTAAATAGTTCTAATTCAATTTGTTTTCTATGTGTCAGGTCTAACCAGCACAAGCAAATACGAACGTACGAAAATTGCCAGCAGAAAAAGGCCTTTGTGGGCTATCAAGTCTGCTCGATAGTACAGCTCAGTCTATTTTACTGTAGCTGCTCCACCCTCCACTTGCCTCCCAGAGCAGTTCCCCCTCCCCCGTCTGTTGCCACTCTCAGGTTTACCCTGTCCTACCCGCTCTTTAAAACTTCCCACGGTTTTCAGAAATACTGCCTTCCTCTGGGAGTTCATTCCACTTTGATACTGCCCTTTCTGTGACAAAGTGCCTCCTCATTTCTCTTTTAAATCTACCCCCCACAAATTTTAGTCTGTGACCCCTAGTGGTCCCCTCCCCTTTTAAAGTGAAAATGCCCTCCACTCCAACACTGTTTTATACCATTTAGGTACTTGAAGGTTTCTATCCTATACCCCCTTTCCCTTTTGTCTTCCAAGAAATCCATATTAAGCTCCCTTAACCTCTCATCATATGGTTTGTCTCCCATGCCCTGGATCATCTTCGACACCCTATGCTGAACCCCTCCGGTAGCTTGATGTCTGTCTTCAAATAAGGGTACCAGAACTGCACACACTACTCCCAAGTGTGATGTAACCAATGGCCTGTACAAGGGCAGAATAACTTCCTCCCTTCTGGAGGCGATTCCTTTTGAGATGCAACTCAGCATTTTATTTGCTTTGGCTGCTGCTTTACACCACTGCGCAGAGTGTTTCATGTCACCCCTATCACCCTAGATCTTACTTCGAGTGGGCTCTTGCAGTAGGTAATCTCTTGTAGGACTGGCGCCCCCTGGCATCAGGACCACACGGAAACTTTTACTAGCATTGTCTGACGGGGGACCGCCCACCAGACGTCACATGACCCTATATAATGGGCGGTCCCCACGTCCACCCTCCAGTTCTTTCCTGTCGTTGTCCTGTGCATGTCGGACCGACGGAAGCTTGTCGCTGCAGTTTGAACGTCCATCCGATGAGTATTCGATTTCTTATTTTTTCAAAGAGGAGTTTGAATGTCATCCTCTCCAGAGCCGTTAAAAACAAGTGCAGTTCATGCGGAGTTCAACTTCCACACAAAGGCCAACATTCTCTTTGCCTCTTCTGTCTCTGGCCTAACCACAAGGTCGAGGAGCGCGAGGCCTGCGCCCGCTTTAACCAGGCCATGTGGAACCTACACCAGCAGGATCGCGAGGCCCATATTCTCAAGGGAAAAATGGCTTCAATGGAGCAGGAATTAAAGAAACTGAAGAGCGTGTCATCTTCACTTGGGGATCCCCACAAGAAAAAGGAAAGGGACAAGGAGAAACACAGGGAACAGGAGCATTCCCTTCCTCCAGCGAAGACGCCCACAGGTCCTTCGGAGGATCGGCCCTGTTCTTCCGAGAAGGTAAGCCCTGCTCTGGGCAGGCCTTGGTCCCCCCACCACCACTGGTCATGGTAGCAGTGGACCCCTCGGATTTGTCTGAGGCTGCCGCAGCTCTTAGGCCCATCTCCACCCTGGGCTGTAAGATGGCAGGCGCGGCTGATAAGTCGCTCATCGGACCCTCCGAGGATCGCCCGGCCGGGGTTGAGTTGGGAGCCGACTCCTCCAACTCCCACATGACCCAGGTCGATCAGCCGTTAGTCAGCCCCTCCGAGGATCACCTGACCTCTTTACACCTGTCAGACGTGATGCTGCTGGACGTCATCACAGTCCAGGCTGGAGGACTGGGGTCTCCAGGGTTGCAACCGTGAACCCCGTCGCCTGATCTGTCTGAGCTTCCCCTCTATTGCTGGGCTGAGGCCCGGCGGATGTCACACCGCCCGGCTGAGGTTCCCTGGCGACAGAGTTGCTAGGCTTTACAGTGGCCTCACCACCCACAGTGATGTTGGGCCCTTTCCCCAATGCCCGCAGATTCCCTATGCTTCCACCGAGACTGCTAACGGGCTCTACCCCTCGGGTGCACATCCTACCATTCCTCCATCGGGGCACCCCTTGGGATCTCTTCCGTCAGGGATTGCTGTCCATTCGAGAACTTCAGCAGATCTGTCAGGCTTCCCTTCATTGGGGTGTCCGGGCCTCCCACCCCCAATCGGGGTCACCGTTGGGCTGTCGCCTATCGGGGCCCGCATTGGGCTATCCCCCGGCAAGGCCTCCTCCTGGCTACCTCCTGTCAGGGCCTTCTGTTTTCCCTCCGTCAGGGCAGCCGTCTGGTTACCCTCCACCAGGCCTTTAGTCGTACTCAAGATACGGTCTGACAACTGACTTTCCAACATAGACATATCCTCTGGGGTACTCTCCATCAATCCCGACACAGGACCCTTTTTCGTCAGCCTACTTTTATCCAGGCTACCCTCACCATTAATATCCAGAGAGGTTGCGCTCATAAAAGAAGATGACAAAAACGTATATCAGAACTTATGTTCACATTTAATAAGCACCACTGTGGAAGCCCCCCCCTCACCATTACCCCCCCGCACACCATTTTGGGGGGACATGGGCCTGGATGTGGGTTTATGCAACCACCCCATCTTCCTACTCCACCTCCTCAACAACCTCAGGTGAACTTCAAGGAAATTCTCAGTTCTTGGTGGACGGTGACCAAGAGTCAGTTGGTCTCAGAACTCGACAGCAGGCATCCTGCCCCACCGAATGTCGACTGCCCAGCTCCTCCGCCTTTGCTGGTGAGCACTTCTCCTTCGACGTCAGATCGTCTGTCTGAGCCTTTGACTCTTGTGACGCCGGAGGTTATCACTAGGGAGCCAGATCCTCCTATTTTGGAAATTCCGGAGGATTCTGGCTATTCAGAGCCGGATTCGGACTCCTCAGACTCCAGCTTGGGATTAGTAACCCCTCCCCATGAGGACCCAGTCCCTCGGGAATCCCCCAAGTCCCCATCAGAAGATCCCTCCTTTGTGGACCACCTCAAACAGCTGGCAGAGGCCCAAGGGTGGAAGTCAGAGACCCTGGACTCCAAAAAATGAAGGTTGGCAGAGCACCTGGACTTCCCCGATACAAGTCCGGTACTTACCCCACCCTGGCTGGAACTCCATGAGGACTTAGCCTTGGCTATCTGGCAGAGACCAAGAAAGCCGACTGGGTCTACAGGACACCTGAGGCGAAAGACCACCTAAGTGCACATCCCAAAGCAGACTCTGTGGTCATAATAGCAGCCCATGATAGCTCTGCCAAGCCACAGCATCTCAGTAACCCCCCGACAAGGAGTCCAGACAAATGGACCAGTTCGGGAGGAAATTGTATGCATCATCTTTTTTTTTTTTTATGTTCTAATTTTGCTCCCTTCACAGCCTGGGCATCCTTCCGGGGTGCTTGCTCGACTAGACGTCTGCTCCCAGCCTGAACCCTTCAACTGCAGGACTCCCCCGACTACCCAGACAGGCCTAGGTCTGCACTCCTTTGGCAGCCTATCTGAGATTAGAGAGGCTTTACCTGGGCATCGGGTCAGCCATGGAGTCCTCTGCAGTGATGAGCCAGCGGTGGGATGTGGGCCTGTCCATGGAGCCCCCTTCATCTCCACGGTGCTGTAGCAGGGTTTTTTCCATTTGTTTATCCCCTTGGAGTGTGACAGTACAATGACATCTGCACGGCTACGCTGCGGACGTCCACCATTCTCCTCCCCACTACTTCAGCCCTAGCTTGTGTAATGCCCCTGGCTTCCACCAGAGGCCACTACTGTGCCGAGCCTCCAGTTCCCTTCCCAGAGAGAGAGAGAGGAGAGCAGTCCTCTTGACACTCTATCTCTCTCTCTCTCTCTCGCTCTCTCTGCCGGCACCTGAGCTCGCTCCCGAACTCTGGCCGCCGTGTGGCGCGGAGGTAAGGCGATCAGCGCCTCAGCGCCACTGCAGTTGGCTTAAGTGCTCTAGCACTCTAGCAGTTCGTGCTTTGAATTGTGTCTCGCACATGCTAGAGTTCCAGAAGAACTTGTTCTGCCAGCTCAAACCTGTCGTCATGGCCTTACCGGACTCTTGAGTCAAAGTCTTCCTTGGCAACCACTTTAAAAATGGCCAAGGTGGCTGGACACCATTCATTGCGGGCCACTTACAATGCGGTGCACTCCTTTGCTTGTGGTGCAGCCTCTGCTGTGAGCCTTCAAAGGTACTCTTGGTTAAGAGTATCAGGTCTAGCACCTGATGTTCAGTCAGCTGTCCAGGATGCCCCCTTTAGGGGGTCTGTCCTGTTCAGCGGAGATGCCCAGGACATCATAACTGTGCTGCAGGATAAGGACACAGCACTTCGGTCGGTTCATACCATGTATGGTCCAAAGACACAGCAACAAAAGCGTCCCTATCATCGGCAAAACAAACGGCAGACAAATCAGCAAATGCCCAAATGCCAGTTCAAGCATAAGGCTCCCATCTCTGCACTGGCCCCAAGCCAAAACTGAGATGCAGGAGCAGCCCCAACCCGCCCTCCCATTCCTGACTCTGTGACCGCCCCCCCCCCCCAAATCGGAGGAGCAAGTGGGCGGAAGATTCACAAGGTATCTTCGAGGCTGGGAGTCCATCATGTCAGACACTTGGCTGCTTCAGCTAATAAAGCTTGGTCACATCCTAGAGTTTCGAGAAAAACCTCCAGACAATCCACCAAGGTTTTCTCTTTATTCAAAGGCTCATATCCCCCTCTTAAGAGAGGAAATCATGGCTCTTCACGAGGAAATAATAGAGCCAGTGCCGGCAAACCAGTTAGGGAAGGGATTCTATTCCCACTTCTTTCTGGTATCCAGAATGACAGGGGATTTTCACCCAATATGGGATCTCAGCACCCTGACCCTCTTCATAGAATACAAGAATTTCCAGATACTGTCATTGCAAAGCTTTCTGCCCCTTCTATCCAAGGGCCAATGGCTCTGTGCTTTGGACATGAAGGATGCGTATCTACACATCCCAATATTCAGTCCTCACCGCAAATCCCTGAGTTTGTTTCCAAGGGGAGCATTACCAGTTCAGGGCTTTCCCTTTTGGTCTGTCCTCTGCCCCGTGGATTTTTACCAAATGCCTGGCAGTTGTGGCAGGGACCTTGAGGTGTCAGGGACACGCCATTTTCCCCTTCTTTGATGATTGATTGACTCCTAGCGGCTTCGTCGAGGGAGGAGATGGGAACTTCCTATCTGCTACTCTTCACCTATTCGAGCGCTTGGGTATCACAGTCAGTTGCCCAAAGTCGCAACTTGCTCCATCCCAACGCCTCCAGTTTATTGGGGCAGTTCTGGACATGGTGCAGGGCATGGCTTTTCTCCCCTTGGACTGGGTTGATACCCTGATCGGTCAGACCAAGATGGTTTCCTCCAGCTGTCCTATCTTGGCCAGAGCTGTTGTCCGTCTTCTCTGCCTCATGGCAGCAGCTGTCCCCATGGTCCCTTTGGCCAGACTCCACATGTGGATTTCACAGTGGACTCTGAGCTGTCAATGGAATCAGAGGGAAATAATTTAGATTGCCCAATCCTCATTTCCACCCCAGTACAACAGGACCTGTTGTGGTGGCAGGACCCCAGCAGTCATTTGCTGGGAGCCCCTTTTCAGACCCCCTTCCCACTCCCAAATACTGACTACAGATGCGTCGGAACAGGGTTGGGGTGCCTATCTGGGATCACAAAGAACCCAAGGCCTGTGGTCCCCTGTGGAATCACACTTGTACAGAAACATGCTGGAGATGAGAGTAGTGCTTTATGCTGTTCAGGTCTTTCAGTACATACTTCTTCACGAAGTGCTCCTGAGTCAGACGGACAACATGTGTGTGGTGTGGTACATCACTAAGCAGGGGGGCACCTGCTCGTATCCTCTTTGCAGAGAAACGATGCGGATCTGGAACTGGGCAGTTCTGCACAGAATACGTCTAAGAGCAATTCATGTCCCAGGAGTGCAGAACAGTCTCGCAGACAGTCTCAGCCGCACCAGTGTAAGGGCCCACGAATGGGAGCTAAAACAGGAAATGATACATCACACCTTCGACCTGTGGGGTCATCCAGAAGTGAATCTGTTCGCAGCCCCATCAAACGCAAGACTTCCCAGGTTTTGCTTGCTCAATCCTGGGCATGGTGTTTTCTGGCTAGATGTACTGTCGCTTTCTTGGACAGGGAGATTTCTGTATGCATTCCCTCCCTTTCCAGTTCTACATTGAGAGTTGACCAAACTCCAAGCGGAAGGAGCACAAATTTTGATAGCTCTGTTTTGGCCTTGACAAATCTGGTTCCCTCTACTTCAGCGGTTGACAGTGGAACCTCCAATCCCTCTTCCTCTGTCCTCACTCAGGAACAGGGCACATTGGTGCACCCGGGGCTAATGTCCCTTCATCTTCATGCATGGTGCCTCAGGACATAGCAGCTTCTAGGTATGAGGTTACCTCCAGGGGTAGTCCAAATTCTGGTGGAAGCACAAAAACCATCCACCAGAACTAAGTGGAAGTGTTTCTCCATTTGGGCCACTGCAGAAGATCTGGACCCTTTCACGTGTCCTGCCCCGGTCATGGAATACCTTCTTCATCTCTCAGACCTGGGCCTGAGTTACTCATCCCTGAAGGTGCATTTAGCAGTCGTCTCTGCCTACCATAATCCAGTTGGAGGCAAGACAATGGCTCAGTTAAGAGGTCTCCAAAACCCTTTTTTTTTTTTTTTTTAAAGGTAGCCTGCATCTGAAACCCCCCGGTGCATAACTCTGCTCCACCGTGGGACCTTAATTTTCTGTTCGAGAAACTGACTTTCCCTCCCTTTGCAGCTGGCAAGTTCCTGTGAATTACACTTTTTGTCATGGAAAGCTCTATTTTTAGTTGCAATTACCTCAGCTCGTAGAATTTCTGGGCTTTAGGCCCTGATGTGTAAGGTGCCTTATTTGATTTTTCACAGAGATAGGGTGGCTCTGCGTACAAATCCTTAGTTTCTTCCTAAAGACGTGTCGGAAATTACTCTCAATCAGTCCTTTGAATCGCTGCTATATTATCCCAAGCATTCTAATCGGGGGGAAGCCATCCTGCTTACATTGGATGTTCACAGGATTTTACGCTATTACACGAACAGGACTAAAGATGTCTGCAAGATGGATCAACTTTTTGTTTCATTTGCACCAAAAGGGAGGGTGCGGCAGTTTCCAAACAGTGCCTTTCGAAATGGCTGGCAAACTGCATTACTTTTTGTTACCAAAAGTATGGTAAGGTCCTTCCGGGTCAGGTTAAAGGACATTCTATCAGGGGAATAGCTACTTCCACAACCTGTTTCAGAAATGTATCTGCTGCAGATATCTGCATGGCAGCTACGTGGAGGTCTGTCCACATTTTCACAAAACATTACAGTCTGGACATCGCCTCGAGGCATAGAGCCAGTTTTGGACTAGCAGTCCTCCAGGGACTCTTGTGCTAACTTCATAACTGAGTTCTGCTGGGATTATGTTCCAGCCTTCCTTGTTCTTCTTTGTCCCTTGGACCCTTTACTGCTTGGGACTCAGTCCTACATGTGATTACCTACTGCAAGAGCCCTCTCGAAGTAAGATAGTACAGTTAGTTAGAACTTTACTGTAATGGTAGGTCTTCGAGAGAGGCTGTTGCAGTAGCTAACCTTTCTCCTACCCAACTTCCCCCTTATCTTATTGGGTTAGTTACATGCTCTTTCCAGAAAGCCATTTTTTCTTGGATCCAGGAGCCTCTTCTTTTCCTCTCCTGACCTTTTTTGGTCTTCGGGAGAACTGGAGGGCAGATGTAGGGACTGTCCACTATATAGAGTCAGGCTGACGTCAGTCACGTGACGTCTGGTGGGCGGTCCCTGTCAGGCAATGCTAGCAAAAGTTTCTGTGCAGTCCTGACGTCAGGGGGTTCCAGTCCTACAAGTGATTAGCTACTGCAAGAGCCGCTCTCGACAATCTACTGTTACGGTAAGTTCTTACATAACTGTACTTTCCTTTTCCTCATTTGAGCTGGACACGTGTACCCCTCCCTGCCAGTAGCTGGCCCCTAGGTTCCTAGCTCCCAGGCGCATGACCTTGCACTTCTTGGCATTAAACCCAAACTGCAAGATTCCAGACCATTTCTCAAGTCTGGCGAGATCCTCCCTGAGTTTGTCTCCCCTTGTCTATGTCTACCCTCCCACAGATTTTAGTATCCTCTGCAAAAAGACATACCTTACTTTTCCCCCCTACCGCTATGTCGCTAATAAAGATGTTGAATAACACTGGACCAAGTACTGTTCTGACAAATGTTCTGGTTTTAAAACATGTCATTTAATAAAACTATACGCAGCCATAAAAAAACACACAAATCACCCCAGATTAATGATGCTGTAACTAGTAAAGACCGTAGCTGTTTTGTTACAGAATAACTCACTGGATTGACCCTCAAGTATTTGCTAACCTGTAAATGTAGCCATTAGTGATCACTTGATAAGGATACATTTTAATACCACAACTCTGCTGTTGTAAAGTGACTCTAAACCAGTGCTTGCTGAATCCATGGTCCCGAATACATCACTGTCACATGGGGCAGGTGGCATTGTAGGAACAAGAATAGCAATAAACCATAAGATGGAGATTCCCAAGTGCCATAACACTACCATAAAACTACCAGGCAAATTTACAAAAAAGTCCTTGTAGCAGACAAGGGGAAGGACACAGCAGGACTACACACACAAATCAAAACATTCTGCACAACATATTTTTACAATTTCTGACAGTACTGCTCCTTTAAAGAGATTCATCAGTGTAGCCCTGTGCACCCCACAGTTCAGAGCCTTACCTCCACGAACTGCCTCTGAGCCACAGTTTAAAAAAAAAAAAAAAAAAAAATACTATGTTACTTATAAGAAAATCCGCTCGTAAAATTCTTAATACTGGGACACAGGCATTTCCCGGTTGAAAGATCTGCCCCACACTCTGCTAACTTTATGATGTGATCTCAGGGAGAGCGTGGAGACACGCTACATTGTAGTCTATGGGGGTAATTTTTTGAACAATTTCATGTACTACATTGATCATGTGGTGATTAAATGAGGGCACCGGGCGACTAACAAGGCCCTTGTTAGTCACTCGGTGCCCCTCATTTAATCACCACATGATCAATGTAGTTCATAGTAGTCTGGCCCCCTTTCCCTATGATCATGCGTCATAACCGTAGCAGAGAGCCGGGTATGCAGGGTATGATCTTCCAACTGGAAGTGCTCTGTGTCAGTGGTACTAAGAATTTTACGAGTGGATTTTCTAATAAATGATGTACTATTTTTTTTGAAACTATGGCTTAGAGACAGTCCGTGGAAGTAAGACACCGAACTGTGGGGTGCACATCTACCTCCAGTTTACTTGGTGAATCTCTCTTTAAAGAGCAAGTTGTTACTTAAACTGGGTGTGTATCAGTCAGGTATTGTGTCTTGTAATAATAAAACACTAAGCAGAAACTTGTCCCTGTGTGGCTTATTTTACTGACTTGGGGGTGTTTCTATGAGCTGCACAGCGACAATGATAATAGTAGAAGCTGGAACCAGGGAGGAAAAAACCTGACGAGATGTGCTTTGAAGCCCAAGTCACAGTGACGTCACTTACAGTAAGCTGACTCTGGCATCATGCGCTGGACAGTAGTGCCGCTGTGCATATTTACAGAAATATGGGCAGACTGCAGTTTAAGTGCGATTTCCTCTCACCCGACCCTTCTTCTAAATAAATATTCTCATGCTGTATATAAAATTTGTCATACGAGTCCTACTTCCACTTAGGAAACCGCAGGATTTTCACAAGACACATGGCAGAGGTTAAGTGAAAATATCTGCTCACATCTTTTTAGATCGTTTTTCTCCATTCTCTCAGGGAGTGCAAGAGATCTTGTAGCACTACCTTAGTGCTCATCAGCCACTTAGGACCCCCAACCCATCCAAACTCTTAATACTTATTTGCACATACCACTTCAGCATCAGAACAAAAAGTAGGTGGGGAGGGAGGCTTCAAAATGCATCTCAGAAGTTTAAAGTAATGCAAAAGTGATTGATACTGTAACAAAAAAAAACCTGTGGATTCTACAGAAGCCTCCTGCTGCAGTAGGACAGAGTCACTGAGCAGCATAATAAATCACTGAGCAAATACTTTTTGTTCTGACACCGAAGTGGTATTTGCGAATGGATATTAGAGTTTGGATGGGTGCGAGTCCTAACTGACTGACTGACTGAACGCAAAGGTAGTGCTACAGAGCCTCTTGTGTTCTCTGACAGAATGGGGGAAAAGCAGTCTGAGAAGACGTGAGCAGGTACTTGTACTTGACCTCTGCCATGTCTCTGGCGAAAATCCTGCTGTCCTGCATCCTGGCACCCCAAGGCCAAGCCTGCTGCTTCCTCCAGCAGGAAATCTGGAGGGAAAGGTCCAGGCGGCTCCTCGGCCAGCCCTTCCTCCAAGCCTGCCCAGTGACGGGTTGAGGGGTGTTGCCCCAACCCCATCACTGCTCCCCTGGGTCTCCCCGTGGGGGGACGGCTCAGCCACTTCCTTTCCACCCGGCCCGCTATCACTACGGACCGTTGGGTGCTGGAAGTGGTCGGCGGGGGTCTGCCTCTTGAAGTCGAGTGGACCTCTCCGTATCGAGCCGTCGCCCCTCGGGGGGGGGGGGGCTACTGCTTCCGCAGCCTCTCTGTTGGCTCGTCGAGCTGACATAGCTCTGCTCCTTCAAAAGGAGGTGATCAGCAAGGTGGCGGATCCTCCTCCAAGCCCAGGGTTTGTGTCCAGGTACTTCCTGGTCCCGAAACGGACGGGCATCTGGCGCCCATTCTCGATCTGCACGACCTGAACAAGTTTCTAAGGCCACGCACCTTCAGGATGGTCACTCTGGCTCAGATCGTGCCATCCTTGGAAATAGGCGTGTGGTTTTGCTCTCTGGATCTCCAGGACGCGTTCTTTTACGTCCCAATCCGTCTATCACATCAGCGATTCCTCCGCTTCAGAGCAGAGGGATCCCTCTACAAGTTCTGGGCCATGCCCTTTGGTCTTTTTCCAGCTCCCAGGGACTTCACCAAATGCATGGCAATGGTGACAGCATTCCTGTGGCGCCGAGGGGTCCGGGTGTACCCTTACCTGAACGACTGGCTGATAGCAGCCCCCTTCAGGTTGGAGGTGGAGTGGTCCATAGATCTGGCCCTCCAGGTCTGCTCTCAAATTGGTCCCCTTATCAACGAGGCCAAATCGGAACTCGTACCATCGCAGGCGATTCAGTTAATCGGGGCAGAGCTCGACTCTCTTCGAGCCAGAGCCCGGCTCCCGGTGGACAAGGCAGAGGTCCTTTCCTCCTTTGCCCAGTCATTTCAGGTTGGGCAATTGCGCCCTGCCCGGGACTTCCTGTGCCTTCTGGGTCTCATGGCAGCTTGCACCAGCGTGGTCCGTTGGGCCTGCTGCCATATGTGCACCCTGCAATGGGGGCTGGCCCGCCAGTGGTCTCAGCGCTCCGGTCCTTGACCCAGAACATGTGGGACTAGAGTTCCAGGCCTTGGGTCTTCCTGACTAGGTCCTCAACGTCGTTGAGGCGTCCCATAAGGAGTCAACCAGAAAATGCTATGCCTTTAAATGGAAGAGATTCTCCATTTGGTGTCAGGACAAGGGGTTGGACCCCTCTTCCTGTCAATTGGCTTGCATTGTGGACTACCTGTGGTCCCTTTTCAGCTAGAGCGTCGGTCGACGACCCTTAAGGTGCACCTGGCAGCCACCTCTGTTTACAGGCACGGGCCAGCAAGCAGTAGGTGGCGCAGGAGAAGGTGGTGTGGTGCTTTTTCAAAGGCCTCGATCACATATCCCCTCCGGTGCGAGAACCTCCACCTCCGTGGGATCCACTGCTGGTACTGGCCAAGCTCATGGGCAAGCCATTCGAACCGATATACAGGTGTGATATCTCTCAACTGTCGTGGAAGACCGCTGCCTTGGTGGCTATAACGTCAGCCAGAAGGATGGGAGAGCTCCAGGTGCTTTCCTTCAAGTCTCCTTATCTGGTCTTCCACAGGGACAAGGTTGTCCTTCGCCCCCACCCGAAATTCCTTCCGAAGGTGGTGTCGGAGTTTCACCTTAACCAGATGTTGACTCTGCCGGTGTCCTACCCCAATCACACCTCGGAGGCTGAATATAGGCTCCATACTTGGACTCTAGAAGCTCGCTTATTATAAGGCGGATGGCTGAGATTAGGGAGAGGTTCACCAGCTGTTTGTCACCTACACTGAAGCCGCACCTGGCAGACCTGCAGCCAAGCGGACGATAGGCAGGTGGGTCACCTCCTGCATAAATCTCTGCTATAGGTTGGCGGGCGTGGAGCCACCCAAAGGGATAAGAGCTCATTCTAACCGCCATACCGCTGCTTCGGTGACTGTTTCTAGGGATGTCCCTATCCAGGAAATCTGCAGGGCTGCTACCTGGAAGTCGGCACACACCTTTATTTTCCATTAGTCCCAATAAACGAAGCACCGAGTGTGCTGGGATCCATCGGGCCCGAGCCACGAGAGTGGCCTAAGAAGCTAAGGTCTCTGCCCGATCCAATGGCAGGAAAGCCTTGCCCTGAACTGTGTCTAGTACAGCTCCATTGAACTGGAGCCTCTCGGATGGTACTAGCTGGGACTTGGGAAAATTGACCGTAATACACAGGGAAGCAAACAAGCTCAGAGTGAAAGAGAGAGGCTGGTAGGAGAGGGTGCTGCGAGGAGCCAGTCTTCCAGGTACGGGAAGACATAAATGCTCTGACAGCGTAGAAACGCCGCCACCACCACTAGGCATTTCCATATCATCTCTCCACCTGCAAGGATCACCTCATCTCTTTACAGTACTGACAATACCCTCTGGGTTGCTCCTCCTCCAATCCTTGTGTTGTCCTATTACCTGTCCTGTTCCCCTGTTTCCTGGTACCCCACCTTCCTCTGGCATCCCCCCCAGCAACATGCTCACTCCCCTGCAGTCTCTCCCCCCCCCCCCACCAAGTCCCCCCTCCTCCTCCCATATCGCCCAGTTATCCTGGACAAGGCAATGAGGTCCTGGCAATGAGATGGATGGAGTGGGATGTGGAAGCACGAGTCCTGGACATCCAGGGAGCAGAACCAGATGCCCAGCTCCTAAGACAGAATGAACTAGTTCAGACTGACCATCCAGAACATGGGACTAATGGCGGCCGCCATTTCGACAGTTCCCATGGCCAGGCTTCACATGAGGGTCACCCAATGATCTCTTCGAGTCCAGTGGGACCAGGGGACAGACGACATGAACCAAAAAGTCATGATCTCCAACAGCCTTCAGAGAGATCTTTGCTGGTGGCAAGATCTCTCAAATCTAGCAAAGGGAATTCCTTTCCACCCTGCAATTTAAACCCAAATTCTCACCACGGATGCCTCAGATCTGGGTTGGGGATACCATCTGGGGACCCACAAGACGCAAGGGTCTTGGTCTGACTAGGAGCTGATGCTCCACATCAGTGTTTTGGAGACCAGGGCAGTTCTTTACGCGCTTCAGGCATTCCAGTCGCTTCTGGTTCCGGGATCTCTTTTAGCCCAGACGGACAACATGTCCACTGTCTGGTACCTAAACAGGGAGGAACCCGGTCATATCCTCTTTGCAGAGAAGCTATGAGGGTATGGTACTGGGCGATTCAGCATAGCCTTTACTTGACAGCAGTCCACGTTCCGGGCATCAACAATGTCCTGGCGGACAGTCTCGGTCGATCAGTGGCCAGGGCCCATGAGTGGGAGCTAAAGTCAGAGGTAGTCGAAGAACTCTTTCTTCAATGGGGTCGGCCAGAGATAGATCTGTTCACCTCCCTGTGCAACGCAAAACTACCCGTCTTCTGCTCGCTCATTTCTGGGCATGGTGCTTTTTGGCAAGATGCGCTGTCTCTTTCATGGACAGGGAGGTTTCTCTACGTCTTTCCTCCCTTTCCTCTCATTCAGAAGGTTCTGGTGAAACTCCTTCAGGAGGGGGCTCACACAATCCTGATTGCCCCTCTTTGGCCATGCCTTACCGTAATAGTAGATCTTCAAGAGAGGTTCCTGCAGTAGGTCTAGTTTCCTACCCTCCTTCCCCCAGTTTTTGGATGTTTAACCTTATTTTCCATCCTGTCTAGCCCTTCGGGACTAGAGCTGAAGCAGGGTCTGAGGAGCATCCACTCCGGTTTTCTCCTTTCCCATCTATAGGTCTCCGTTGGAAAAGAACTGTAGAGCGGGTGTGGGACCGCCCCTTTTATAGTCGGGCTGACGTCATGCCGCCTCGACGTCGGGGGCAGTCCCCGCTGATGATTGCTATCTACAAGTTTGCCGTGCGGACCTGACACCGGGGGCACAGTCCTATATGTGAAGACCTACTGCAGTAACCTCTCTCAAAGATCTACTGTTACGGTAAGTTCTTATATAAACTGCAATTTCCCCTCTGGTGTGCAAACCTCTGCCTTTATGGGACCTACCACTGGAGTTGGCAGTGCTCATGGACAAGCTGTTTGAGCCAATGCACAGAAATTTGAGATGACACTTTTGTCATGGAAGACTGCCTTCCTGGTGGCCATCACATCAACCAGAAGGATTAGTGAGCTGCAGCCTCTCTTGGTGGAGTCTCCTTATCTGGCCTTCCACAAGGACAAAGTGATACTTTGCCCCCACTTGAAGTTCCTCCTGAGGGTGGTGTTGGAGTTTCACATTAACTGGGTGATTAACTTGTCGGTATACTTTAGTAACCCGACCTTGGAGGACAATCGCAGGCTCCATATTCTGTACCTGTGGAGGCGTTCCTTATTATAAGTAGCGTATGGGCTGGAGTTGGGGGTGAGACATACCAGCTATTTCTGACATGCGCAGTAGCTGCACCTGGCAGATTAGCAGCAAAGCAGATAATTGTCAGGTGATTTACATCCTGCATTGATCTCTGCTATAGGTTGTCTGGTAGGGAGTCACCCAAGGGGCCTACGGCTCATTCCATTAGACATATCGCTGCCACGGTGGCTGCTTCCATGGACATCCTCACTGGAGAGATATGCAGGCCTGCAACCTGGAGTAAGCTTCTAGTATTCACTACCTAGGTGGTAAGAGCTTGCCTTGAAGACTTATCCAGGGGGAAAGAAGGAAGTTGTACAGAAGGCCTCATGTTCAGGGCCTTGCAAAGGCACTAAAATACCGCCAACAGCTTAATCTGGTTTAAGGTCAGTTGGCATTCATCTGTATCCCCCTCCCCCAACCCGGGTCATACCTTAAAATAGGCAAGAATTTGTCTAGTGCACTTACTTGGTCAACAAAAACTAAATAAAATAGATAAATTGCACTTCTTCATCTCCCATTACAGCGTTAACTTAATGAGCCATGGGGATGCTGCTTTTGGGTCCTCTGTCCTTCAGTCTCTTTTCTCCAGACAGGAGTGTATGCTTTGCCCCTCCCTTCTGGAGGACGGCTAGGAGTCTGACAGAGTTTGGATAATGTACTATACCCACGTTGTTAGAAATATAGGTTACTCTTCTGAAACCATAGAGCCTTGCTTTCAGTGTGCAAAAGATCTGACGTCATGGGATAGAGCTGGGGAATTTACTACCCAGGCAGTAAGAGCTTAGCTTGAAGACTTATGATGACTGTTGTCTCCAGAAGAAGTGCTAGAGTGTAGATGTGAACTGTATACCACTAGTAGACCTGTGGTTACAAGTGAGTAACCTATATTTTTGAGTCTGGTCATTACGTATCCCCTATTTATTTCCATTGATGACTCTTCACAAAATTGTTTATTGAGCACCTACTAAAGAAGCATTTATGCACATGACTGTTTGGGCTGGTGGGGGGGGGCTTTGTCCTGTTGGGCACTTAGTGTATTTTAACTGTGCCTGAAAGTCTGTACTGTCTTCATGTTCACATGTCTCTGCTGGTAGGCTTGTAATGGATTGGGTAGGGTACACCTTTAAATTAGTGTATGTTAGGCCGGCCCAGTGATGCAGAGGTGTTGGACGCTTTACCTCGCGTCACACTGGCACCCCGGGTTTGGGAACAGGCTTGGGTTGTCGGAGAACCGGCACGAGGGGAGGTACGGAGCGGATCGAGGCAGCGAGGCAGCTGTTGCTGCCTTGTAATTTCGCTGCCATCGGGTGGCGGGTCAATGGTCAGCATAAGGCGGAGGGGCAACAGATAGCAGGAAGGCGTCCCAGTACTGCCTGCAGCGGTCGCGATCTCCATACATGCATCGCGTAGCGGGCCAGGAGAAAGCGGGGGAAAAGTGGGGCCATAAAAGCGTGTTTAAAAAAAAAAAAAAAAAAAAAATGTTTGCACATCATACTTATTCATCCTTGAGTATGAAGGGGGGTGCAAACCTGATTGACCCAAAGTCTCTCTTCACCTTACATGATCTTTTTTGGGGCAACTCCCTCCAGTGAGCCTCAGTTTGGAACTGTAAATTGTTGGTGTCAGGACCACCTGGAAATTTTGCTAGCTGGGGCCGTCCATGTCGGTCTGTGTTGTTGGTGCATATATAACATGGACGGCCCGGTCACACTTTACTTCTTCCTTCCGTTGTCAACCACTTGGCCGTCCTCCACTGTATGAAGAACTGCGTTAGATTTCACTGTTGATTACTGCTGCTTCATTCATTTTTTTCCCGTTTTATTTGAAGGTCACTTACATGGCTTGTTTCTACGATGTGTCTGCTTGCCACTTGGAGTACTGTTCACATATTCACTAAACATTAATCTAGACTTTGTCTCACATAGATGTGCTGACTTTGGCCTTGCTGTTCTGCAAGGCCTCCTGTTTTCATGTCATTTGATCCTTCCTGCCTCCCACACTGCTTTGGTAGTTCTTGGGAATTGTTCCATGATGTGGCTCAGTGAAGGGAAATGTCCTCTAAGTAGATATATTTACTTTAATGGTAGATCTTTGAGTCTCCTTTATTGAGCCACAGCTGGCCCTCCCACCTGCGCCTCCCCACCCTTTTCTCGTGGTTATTACCGGATGTCCTGCCTGCTGTCGCATGGTAGTTCTCCTTTCTCTGCCCAGTTAACATACTGATTCTCTGGTTCCATATCCTCTCCTGAGTGCCTGGTTTCAGTCCTGGTTGCTTTGGTCTCTGGTCAGTCCGATAGCCCTCCAAGCTTGTCTCCAGCAGAAACTGAAACACGATGGCCATGTTTATATAGTTGGCCGCAACAACGCATGTAGATGTGGAAGGCCTCAACTAGCAAATGTTTTTGGGTGATCCTGATGCTGATTGCTTACAGTTCCATAATGTGGCTCTGTGGAGGAGATTCTGTTAAAGATCTACTGTTATGGAAAGTTAGCTACTTTTCACTGTGTGATTACATTACTGTTTCTATGTGACTGATCTTAAGATTTTTTTTTTTTTTTTTTTTTATGAATGCAGTGAAGTATCTCATGGTGCAATAGTTCTTTGACGGGAAATGTGGAGCAGGTTCTACTTCACCCTCACTGCTGTCCCATATTTAACAGATTTCTCTTTTTCCCCCCCAGGGCAAAAAATTTTCATATTTAATGAACACAAGAGTTATGTGCAGGGAGTAACTTGGGATCCTCTGGGGCAATATATCGCAACGCTTAGCAGTGACAGGTGAGCCTATGCTAAAGAAACTGTATGTGAATCAAAGAAAGCAAAATGCAAGTGCGTTTAAAAAAAAAAAAAAAAAATTGAACATTCACTAGCTTTACTCGTTTTGATTTTCATTTGATCAAAGGAGGGGCAGCTGGAGATTACCCAGTGATCAGGGCTTAAAATTCAGATCTTCATTGGGAATATCTCAATCATCACGTCACACACATGGAACTTCAGTGTCGGTGAAGCAGGAATCTACATAGTTTCAGTAGTACTACTGGGGCCACCCATGCTGACGTCATCTGCCAACATCACCAACCCTATAAAGGCGTGGGCGCCCATGCTGCCTCCTCCGTTCTTTTCCCATTAGCTCTGTTTGCATGGGTCTCCACGGAAGCTCCGATGTAGGTTCGCTCCATTTTCGCCTTTAACTTCTTTTATTTAGTTTTTAGAATTTTTTTTTTTTAAATGAGATTCTTTTACCTCGTTTTAGGTCGAGGGTTAATCCTTCCACTTCTGTCTTCTGTCGCTGCCGCGGCAGAAAGAAGATTGCCTCTTCAGACGAGCATACTGTCTGCTGTCTTGGGCCTCACCACAACATCTTGGACTGCGATCTCTGCTATACATTCAATCAAACCACCCTCAGGCGACGAAAGAAGGCTCTCAAAAAATTCCTGATGGATCAACAGGTAGCCAGTTCTGGGCAGAAGTCCTCCAGTGTTCCTCCTTCTCAGTTGCCCGCGTGTTCATCAAGCTTCCAGGCTGCCTAGGCCTGAGAAGTCCTCGAGGAAAAGTCACAAGAAAGACCAAGATTAGGACCACTTGCCCTGGCGGTGTTCCCATTTATGTTTGGCTTCTTCATTCTCCTGGGGTACTCTGTTGGATGCGGCTACGCAGACACCTGTTGTTGTCTAGGTCTCTGTTCCTATCAGACCCATAACAGTGCTGTCACCTGCATCTCGAGGCGGTTGGTTTTCGACCCTTGAGTTGTCGGCCCCCCTGGTTTGACGACACCTGTCCTTCCGTTGAGGCCTGATGCTTCTCCAGACCCTCAGTCTTCAGGCTGTTCGGGCTCCCAAGGCCCGATGGATGGGTAGTTGTGTCCATGCCGTCGACCCCTCCTGTGACTCGGCAGTCTGTCATCTGCCTTAATGACCTCTTGACCAGGTTTACTACAGTCTGGGTCCCCTGTGCCATCGACTGCCCCATCATCTTTGACGCCGCTTCAGCCTCCTGAGACAGTTCCCTATGGGCTGTCGGTCCCTTGTTCGGACCTTGAGCTAGAGCAGGACGATGTCGAGGAAGAGTACTATCCCGAATTCATCCTACCTGAAGAAGAGGAGGAACCTCTTTCCTCTGACAGGTCCACTGTCTCCTCTGTGAGTTAGGACTCTGTCAAGCATACTCCCAGGTCTCCTTCTGGGGACTTTACTTTCTTTAATGTTATAGAAGTCCATCTTCTTCCAGGTTGTGTACAGGAGTGCTGGGAACAACTGAGAAGCTGCGTGGAATATACTATTTTGGACGAATTATCTGTAACTAAACTCTCTCTCTTGCTTAATCTGAGAGAAGTTTTCCTCAATTTTAAAGTGGCAGAGCTTGGTATTTGTTTTAGTTTTTAATTCAGAAAGGGTTTTTAAAACTGCTTATCTTCTGCATATTTGATTTTCCTTGTGGCTAACTGGACTGATTACTTGAATTCTGTGTGAATCTGCATCAATATATTTTGCAACTTTTGGTGGGGCTCTGTGATTCAAAATAGCAAAAGCTGCAGGTTGAAACTGGATGCCAAACATAGCCTGAGGTGAGGGTAATTGTCTTCACAAGTCAGAGCTCAGCATCATAGCCATTTGTCTAGCTAGACCATTTGTCAGCATTATTCAATTACTATAAACTAGTGGTGTGCTCCTGTATGAGCCAGAAGTCCATCTTCTTCCAGGTTGTGTACAGGAGTGCTGGGAACAACTGAGAAGCTGCGTGGAATATACTATTTTGGACGAATTATCTGTAACTAAACTCTCTCTCTCTTGGATGTCTGGATTTTTCTCTGTTTGATTAGCAGGGTACTTTCTCTGTCAAATTGTTGTGTAGGGTATCTTGCTGACAGGAAGGCACTCATCGCAGCGGTGGGTGAGAGCTTTTAGTCGATTGTTTTGTGAGGACACAGTTTAGGCCCAACCCCTTCCCACCCCTCACCCCACCCATCCCTGGAAATAGTTCTTTATACCTGAGGTTCTGACATCATTTCCTCGAGTGCAAGGTGCATTTCACTGTCATATCCTCTCTAGCACACTGCACTGATAATATAAGCATACCGTTGTACAATATATATATATATATATATTCTATATAATCAAATCACACGCATCGCACACATACAAATACAATAAAAAAAACTAGATAAACATGTGGGAATAGTGCAATGTAATGGCTGTGGGGCAGCAGTCTTCCGGAGTCTTTCTGAGGCTGAGATGCTGCCCCATTTGCAGACAACTATCTGCCCTGAGGGAGGAAGTTGCCCGCCTCAGGCCACACTGGACAGTAGTAAGGAAACCTTCCCCAGGCCACACTGGACAGTAGAAAGGGGAACCTCCCCATCCAGGGAGCACTAGCGCCACCACCACTACCTCAGAGGTCGAAGAAAGCACAGCAGTTGGACCACAGTGGGCTCAGGGAGGGTGAGGAGGGTGGAACAGAGGCACCCAGTCAATTGTTCCACTCCACAATCCATACACCATTCTGGGGAGCATAGCTCCCCATGGTGTACCCAAGAGAGAAGACTGATGATAACTGTCACAAGGGAGGCCCACAGAAAGGAGGCAGAGGACACCAAAGAGAAAGGAAGCAGCTCCTGGTGGGGGACTCAATTATTAGGGGTATAGAACTGGGGGGAGATGTGAAAAATGAAGTAAGGTGCCTGCCTGGTGCCATGGCTTGGAGGGACAGGAAGCGCATCCTCAGGATCACGAGAACAGCTGCAAGGGATTCCGAGCTGGACGTAATTGTCCACCTAGGGACAAATGACTTGGCTCATCATGAGATTAGAGCAGTGCAGGAGGACATTGCAGAGCTGGGAGGGACCCAAGACCAGTAGCACACACAGTTTCCTTCTCAGAGGTGCTGCCTGTCAAAAGCATGGGAGGCGAGGGTAATTGGCACCAAGCAGTTTAATGAATGGTTGAAAAAATGGTGTGAGCACAGGGTTTGGCTTCATTGGGGACTGGGGTTCCACCTGAGGGACACCAGCCTATACTGGCAGGATGGTCTGCATCTGTCCAGGAAGGAACAAGTCTTTGAGCAATCGGTTTAAATGCTTCATTGACAAGATTTTAAACTAGTTAAAGGGGAGGCACTGACAAGCAGCAGGAAAATCCCAGCCTCCCTACAAAACAGGGTACTAAATGAGAAAAGACAGAGGTAGAACGGTCAGTGGGGATGCTGCACTGGAAGGTAAAGCCATCAAAAATGGAGAGCAATGAGTACTAATGCCCGTAGTCTGGGTAACAAGCTTCCTGAATTAGTGGCCTTGATGGAGGAAGAACATCTGGATATCGTAGCAGTCACAGAAACATGGTACACAAAACCATGACTGGGACATAAACATACCAGGATACACTGTGTACAGGAGGGACAGGGAGGGTAAAGAGGAGGAGAGTAGTTCTTTACATAAGGGAAGGAATAAAAGCAACAGAACAAAAAAGATACACAGGGAGGAGGAAGCACTGTGGGTAAATTTGAGACAGGCAATGGCACCACAATACGCTGAGGGTTGTATACAGACCCTCTCTCAGGGGAGGAAATGGACAGGAAATGATAGAAAGTATACTTAGAATGGCAGAAAAAGGGAGATATTGCTGATGGGTGATCTGAATATGCCAGATGTTAACTGGAGTGCAGTTGCAGCTGCCACTGAAGAGTGCAGTTATTCTAGATGCCCTACAGGGGCATGCCTTAGACAACTAGTACTGGAGCCCACTCGAGAGGGAGCAATATTAGACTTGATTCTCTCAAATGGAGATGGTGAGAGGATTACAGATGTAGAAGTGGGTAGCCATCTGGGAACTAGCGACCATCGAACAGTATGGTTCACAATAAACACAGCAATAGAGTCAAGCCATACAAAGACAAAAGTACTGGACTTTAGGAGGCTGACTTTGCCAAAATGGTGTGATGCCTAAGGAATGCACTAGCAAATGGGCAGGAAGGAGGGTGGAAGAACAATGGGAATAATAAAACTGGCATCACAGAGGTAAGAGCCTTTGTGTGAAGCAAATAAACAAAACAAGACGATGTAAGAAACCACTATGGTTCTCAAAGGAAGTGGCAGTGAAGGTTCAAGAGAAAAGAAAGCATTCAGGAAGTACAAGGAATCGCAGAAGGAGCAGGACAGAGAACTGTATCAGTTAAAGCAAAGGAGGCTGGAAGGCAGTCAGAACAGCAAAGGCCCAAACCGAGAGAAAAGATAGCCAACTCAGTTAAGAAGGGATAAAACCTTTATAGGTACATCAGGGAGCGAAGGAAGACCAAGGGAGGGATAGTGAGGCTTAATAAAGGGAGGGAGGGTGGGCAGAGGGAGACTGTGAAAAGGCAGAGATACTAAACAAATATTTTGCTCAGTATTTACAAAGGAAGAGGGGAGGTACATAAAACAAACAGTAGTAACACTCTGGATACAGAAGTTGATACCGCCCATTTACAGAACAAAGGGTTCTGAAAGAACTCTTAAAACTGAAGGTGGACAAAGCAATGGGGCCTGATGGGATTCATCCCAGAATTCTAAAAGAACTAAGGGTAGAACTAGTGACACCACTGACTACCCTTTTAACAAATCATGGGAGGATGGGGTGGTACCGAGGACTGGAGGAGGCAGATGTGATTCCCTTCACAAAAGTGGGAGCAAGGCAGAAGCAGGAAACTATAGACCTGTTAGTTTAACCTCAGTGATAGGGAAAATGATGGAATCACTTCTAAAGGAAAGAATTGTCGAGTATCTAGAGGCCAGAGGGCACAGGACCCTAGGCAGCATGGATTCAGCGGAAGGTCATGCCAGACTAATCTGATAGATTTCTTTGACTGGGTGACCAAAGTAGTAGATCAGGGAGGGCTGTGGACATGGCCTACCTAGACTTTAGCAAGGCATTTGACACAGTCCACACAAAAGATTAATATGCAAGTTAGCCAGCCTGGGAGTGGGTCCCAAGATGACAGCCTGGGTAAAGAATTGGCTGGAGAATAGGACACAGAGAGTAATAGTAAATGGAGTCCACTCAGAAGAAAGGAGGGTTACTAGTGGGTACTGAGGGTTCAGTATTAGGATCGGTCCTCTTCAATGTCTTTATAAGCTTACATTGCAGAAGGACTGGAAGGAAAAGTATGTCTCTTTGCAGATGACACTAAGATCTGCAACAGAGTTGATGCACAGGGTGGGGTGGAAAGGATGAGAAAGGACTTGGCAAGGTTAGAGGAATGGTCAAATGTATGGCAGCTTAGATTCAATGCTAAGAAGTGCAAGGTAATGCACCTGGGAAACAAAACCCAGGGGAAGAGTACACAATGGGGGGTGAGATACTAACAACAACAAAAATGGAAAGGGACCTGGGGTAGTCATATCAGATGACCTAAAGACGGGCAAGCAATGTGAGAGGGCAGCAAGGAGGGCTGGGGGATACTGGGATGCATAGGAGAGGCATCACCAGTAGAAAACAGGAAGTTATTATCCTCTGTACAGACAGCTGGTGAGACCCCATCTGGAGTATTGTGTGCAGTTCTGGAGACCCAATCTCCGCAAAGACATAGACAGGATGGAAGCTGTCCAGAGGAGGGCAACTAAAATGGTGCAGGGTCTGCACCGGAAGACATATGAAGAGAGACTTAAGGAGCTTAATATGTATAGCCTCGAGGAAAGAAGGGAGAGGGGACATGATAGAAACGCTCAAGTACCTCAAGGGAATCAACAAAGTCCAAGAGGGTAGCATCTTTCAAAAAAAGGTGTGCAAGAACAAGAGGGCACAATTTGAAAATAGAGGGCTCAGAGGTAATTTAAGGAAGTATTTTTTACAGAGAGGGTTGTGGATGCATGGAGCAGCCTTCGAAGGAGGTTGTGGAGTCAAAATCAGTGGTGGAATTCAAGCATGCATGGGATAGTCATAAGGCAGTTCTGGGGGATGGGGGTAGGAAGAAGTAGGCTGCTGGTTAACTAGGATCTGCAGCTTATCCAGTAGGTAGGGAAATGGGCAGACTGGGTGGGCCAAGCGGTCTTTATCTGCCGTCAAATTCTATGTTTCTATAACGAGCAGTCCACAGCCATGGACTTCCATACTGAAGAAGAGGATGCCACCACACAGGGGCTGGTGGACTTTCTGGAAATCCCAGACTGTCCTCCAAAGTCATTCCTCCTGTCCCCCCAGGAATGCCGCTGCTGCTGCCTGGCTCAGACGTGACATGGTCCTGGCCATGCTTTGCAAGGCAGACAAGTTGTATTGTTCCCCCAGGGCTTACCTTACTATGCTGCCAAACCTGATACCAATTCAGTGGTCATCAGCGTGGCTCATGACAGGTCTGAGGTGCCTAAGTGCCTCAGTCCCCCCCCCAACAGGGAATCCCAGAGGATTGTCCTTTGGGGGTAAGAGTGTATGCCCCCTCCTCCTTGGGGCTGAGGATTGCTAATTAGCTGTCTCATATGGTCAGATACCAGAATACCATCTGGAAGAAGGGCAAGCTGACTGCCCAGGCTCTACTTGAATGTTCCCAGAAACAGGAGGTTCTTAAATGCTTGCAGAGTGCAGAGGATATCAACAAGCATCTCCTCAGGGCCTTTTACGATATCTCTGATACTGACACCAGGGCTGCTGCCACAGACATTCGCCTTTATAGGCACTCCTGGCTGAGGGTCGCAGGCTTGGCCACAGATGTCCAGCAAAAGGTGCTCAATGCCCCTTTCAGTGGCTCCAAGCAGTTTGGGCCAGATGTTCAGGACATCATCAATGACCTACAGGCATCTGGCAGGGTTACTAGCTCTGTCAATTCACTCTATCATAACGACACCTAGGAGCAGACAGCACCCTCCCTTTTTCAAGGTGTCCGACAAGTCTGTAGCAGTCTTCTGTCCTCTGCCCTGCCTACTTCCTCCTCTTATGGCACTGCAGCAGAGTGCCCTTGGGGTTGACTGACCTGCCTTCGCTTGACTCCTTTCAAGATGACCCCCTTTCTTCAGGTCCCCAACCAAGAGGTGGTGGTCTGAGGTTGGTTATCCCTGCATCTCAATCAGTGGAGAAACATCACTTCAGATGGATGCCTGGATTCTTCAGATCATAGAGAGGGGTCTCACTCTGGAACTTACAGAAATGCCCTCAGAGACCCCTTCAGTACCCGCCTTCTATACTCTGGCCCATTTGTCCATCCTCCGGGAAGAGGTACAATCCCTCCTGCACAAAAAGGCCATTGAATCAGTGCTCAGGTGCCAGAGGAACAGGGGATCTTACTTCGAGAGGGTTCCTACAGAAGGCCTTAACATGTAGGACTGCGCCCCCTGGCGTCAGGACCGCATGGCAAACTTTTTCAGCAATGCCTGGCGGGGGACCGCTCACCAGTCACGTGATGGACATCAGTGTGACCCTATATAGTGGGTCGTCCCCACGCCCGCCTTCCAGTTCTTTCCCGCAGTCGACCTACACATAGTTCCTCGTGGTTAACGTTGCTCAGCCGATCGCCATTTTTGCTTTCATTTCTTGAAGTTTCTCCTAGTATTATGTTTCATTTTTATGTCTTCTCCACCTCCGACAGCGAAGACAGAGAAGTGCGGCACACAGATCCCTCATACGGACGGTCACCGTCAATGTCTCTTCTGCCTGTGCCCAAACCACGACACCACGGCCTGCCCTGACTGCAGGCTCTTCATTCAGGCCACCCGTAAACGGAGACAGCAGGCTTTGGAGGCCCATCTTTTGAAGACCAGAATGGCCTCCCTAGAGAAAGAGATGCAAAAGTTGAGGGATACCACTTCTTCCCCTTCGGAGTCCAAAAAGAAAAAGACTGAGAGTGTGAGCGTCTGGAGGATTAGGATCGAATGGATTCCAGTAAGCCCTCAGCCAGTAAGGCCATTCCCCCGCTGCCTGCCTTTGTGGTAGTCCAGGCTGTACCTGGGTCTTCTCCAGGCCCCACAGCCGCTTTTCTCCCGATCTCCACCGGTAAGTTGGGCTGGCTCTGCGGCGGTCTCGGTCTCTGCTAAGTCGCGGGGCCCGCCCGACTGTCGCTAAGTCGAGTCACCAGGATGAGACAGGGACCCGTACAACACTGACATATAAGCTGGTCGAGGGCCCACCCCTCCTCTGCCCGGTCCCTCTTCGTCCGCTAAGCCGGTCGTCTCTGTCTTGGACGACCGCCCAGACGTCACTCACCCGTCGGGGGATGATGACACTTCACCCGACGTCCGATCAAGCACATCCTCCCCTCAGGCTCTGCCTGGGTGGGAGCCTTCCTCTCCACCTCCCTGGGTTGAACCTCCGACTCCAGTGGTCATAGGTGCGGAGGAGAAAGCAGGACCCTTGGAGGTGGTTCTTCTCCCACCCAATTACTGTTTCCCAGGTCCCCCCAAGGGACACCAGGCCTGCGGCTCCTGCGCCAAACCTCAGTGTTCAGAGGGTCCCTGACCCTATTCTTCCTTCGCTGGACCCACCAACGGCGCCGCCGTCATGCCTGCCACCGTCTGCATCGCCCCTTCTGACGCCAGGGGTGCCGACAGGTATTTGGTCTGACCCTCTTCCATTAGTGCCGTCGCGTCCTACCCCAGTGCAAGTTATAGTGATGCCGGGCCCAGCGCCACATACCCGGATGACCTCAGGTCTGACGCCAGCCCCTCCAGCGTCTGCTCCTCTGATGTTGGGTATCCTGATGCAGGATATTGTCCCTGGCCCGTCTTGGCCACATGTTGCCTTTCAGGGATTTCTTCCCCAGGGGCAAACGTCGGCCTATCCTCCGTCTAGCCCGATGTTGGATTTTGTACCCCATTCAGTTTTTTGGGGGGTGTCATCCTTCGGGTTATCCCTATAACCAGGGCTACCCTTATCACCATTATTATGGTTTGGGCATACCTGTTTATCATTGCCTGCCCGCCCATGTGCCTCCATCCCCTCCTCCGGCCCCACAACAGGATTTCCAGTCTCTAATTCAATTCTGGTGGAAGGAGGCTAGGTCAGAGCTATTCTCTGATTTGGAGAGGCATCTACCGGCCCCGGTAGTTACCCCTTCCCCTCATTCCCTGTCCTCTGTAAGCTCTGTCTGCTCGACAGTGCATATTTCCGGGACCACGCCTCAGGAGATTACCTTCCCGGTCTTCGGAACCCCTGAGGATTGTGACACTCTGGACTCCAAGGAGGATTCCTCAGATGACACTTCTGATGAGCATTCCTCCATGGTTTAAGGCAACGAATCGCCCAAATCCCCCCAAGAGGACCCCTCTTTCACGGAGGAGTTGTGTATTATCCAGCGGACCAATGGCTGGAATGCAGAGGTGCAAGACCCAAAGAGAAAACATCTTGTGGAACACTTGGATTTAGAGACTGTTTCTCCTATCCCTGTCTCCCCCCCGGATAACCCCTCATGAAGACCACACCAGTACCATCTGGCAGCTGCCCCACTCTATACTGGCCATCCCTAAGAAGGCAGATCAGATATATCACGCTCCTGAGAGTGTTTCGTGTTTGGGTGTTCACCCTAAAGCTGAATACATTGTCATAGCAGCAGCTCATGATCGCTCGGCTACACCAAAGCACATATGTACTTCCCTCCCAGACAAGGAATCCCGGCAGCTCGGCCAGTTTGGGGGAAAAGGTCTATTCCTCCTCTACGTGTGCCCTCCGCTTCCTCAACTATGTAGCACGTGGTCTCCTTCCAGAAAGCGACCATGGCCAAGCTTGAGGCCCGTATCCAGGCTATGGAATTCTCAGACCTCAAGGAGGAGCTTGTCAAAGACCTGCGCCTGTCGAGAATCTCTTGCAGACATGCGCTCAGGGCTACATATGACTTGGTAGACACGGTAGCCTGCTCTTCCGCCACGGGCTGTCTCTCTGACTGCATGTTTGGCTATGCATTTCTGGCCTCTCTAATGATGTCCAGGCTGCTAATCAAGACACCCCCTTTAGGAGTTCAGTCGTTTTTGGAGGGGACACCAAAGAAATCATCACTGGCCAGGCCCTGAGGTCCGTGAGGTTCATGTACCGATTGGGCTTTCAGAAGAAGCAGTCCTTTCGGTGACAGACCAAGAGGTAGAGTAAGCAGCCCTTTACCAGATGACAGGGCAAAAGAAAGGCCACGGGTTCCACCTTCACCTCCCTACCTGCGTCCAAATGTCAGAGAACAGCCGGGGAACCTTTCCCCGCCCCTCCGCTTCCTGACTGGCAACTCCCTCCCCCTCCTCTCCCACCATGCGAGGAGCCGGTAGGAGGAAGGTTCGCCCTCCACATGCAGGAGTGGAGGGACATAACCTCAGATGCATGGGTCCTACAGCTCATGTCAAAAGGGCATACCTTGGAGTTTCTGGAGTTTTCTGCAGAATCCACTCCAGGTCGCTCGAGCTACTCCCCGCACCAAGTTCCTCAGGTTGAGGAGGAAATTCGGGCTGTAAGACGGAAGGCAGCCATAGAGTCAGCCCCTCTGCCTCAACAGGAAAAAGGGTTTTACTCCCATTTTTTTCCCTGGTCCTGAAAAAAAGATTGGCAGCCTCAGACCCATATTGGACCTCAGTGGACTGAACCCGTTTGTCGAGTACAAAAGGTTCCGCATGCCGACATTGCAGGGTCTCCTGCCTTTTCTGCAGAAAGACCGTTGGCTTTGTGTACTGGATATGCAGGATGCTTACCTGCATATTCCGGTGTTCCTGGGCCACTGCCGGTTCCTGCATTTTTGCTTCCAGGGGGAGCACTTCCAGTTTACAGCCCTCCCCTTTGGTCTTTCCTCAGCACCTTGGGTCTTTATGGAGTGCCTAGTGGTAGTGGCAGCGGCCTTGCGCCATCGGGGTATCGCAGTGTTACCTTACCTGGAGGATTGGCTCTTGACAGCCCCGTTCAGGGACAGTCTTTTGGATTACCTCTCGTGCACTCTGGACCTCTTCTTACATCTGGGGATCACAGTCAGCATCCCCAAGTCGACTTGTACCCCCTCTCAGAACCTTCAGTTCATTGGAGCGGTCTACGACATGGTCCAATGCAGAGCCTTCCTTCCTTCCTCCGGACAGGGCGGAAGCTCTTCGAGAGCAGGTCAACCTAGTGGCCTCTTCCAGATTTCTTCCAGCCAGGGCATTGTTACGTCTCTCAAGTCTGATGGTGGCCTCCATCTCCACGGTCCCCTTCGCCAGGTTGCATATGAGGGTCACCCAGTGAACGTTGCACGTCCAATGGGATCAACGCTTGGATGACTTGGACCACCCGATTCTGATCTCCAGCGCGCTCAAGAGGGATCTCCTTTGGTGGTTAGATCCTCTGAATCTGTCTCGGGGGTCTTCCTTTCAGAAGTTCCCCACCTCTCTGGACCCTCACCACAGACGCCTCCTAGCTGGGCTGGGGGACCACCGGACTCTGGGTCCGTGGTCCCAGTTGGAGATATCTCTCCATATCAACATCCTGGAGATGAGGGCAGTCCCTTATGCCCTTCAGACCTTTCAGGCCATTCTGTCAAGTAGAACACTGCTGGTCCAGATGGACAGTGGTCTGGTACATCAGCAAGCAGTGAGGCACCCGATCTTACCCCCTGTACAGGGAGACGATGTGGGTGTGGAACTGGGCAGTCCAGCACAACCTATTTCTCACAGCCGTGCACGTCCCAGGTGTTCAGAACGTTGTGGCGGACAGCCTCAGTCTGACGTCGTCCCTCGCTCACGAATGGGAACTAAGTTAGGAAGTAGCAGACTCTCTCTCTGAGGTGGGGTCATCCAGACATAGATCTGTTTGCCTCCCCATTCAACGCAAAGCTTCCCAGCTTCTGCTCGTTCATTCCAGAGTCTGATGCTTTCTGGCACGATACATTGCCGCTATGTTGGACAGGGAAGTTCTTGTACGCCTTCCCTCCCTTTCCCATTCTGCAGAGTGTTCTTTTCAAACTCCAGGCAGAGGGAGCACGGATGATCCTGATAGCCCCCCTCTGGCCGAGGAAAATCTGGTTTCTGCTAATGCAGCAGCTTATAGCGGAACCCCCAATTCCTCTTCCTCTCCGGTACGATCTGTTGATACAGGATCAAGGCAGGCTGGTACAACTGGGACTCGGGACTCTGCATCTTCATGCGTGGCTCCTTCAGACATAATCTGGTCTTGCTTTGGGGTCTCCCGGAAGGTCGCTTAAGTACTGGTGGAGGATAGGAAACCTTCCACTAGATCCACATATGCAATGAAATTGAAGTGTTTTTCCATTTGGGCGGCATCTAAGGGATGGAATTCCTTTACTTTCTCAGCTCCTCAGATTATGGAGTATCTGTTACACCTGTCTGATTCTGGCCTGTCTTATTCATCACTTAAGGTCCACCTGTTGGTTATTTCAGTCTACCATGTGTTAGTGGAAGGGAAACCCGTGGCACAGTTGGAGATCTCCAAGACCTTTCTAAAAGGGATCCTCGATCTCAAACCTCCCATTGGCAGTCCCACTCCACCTTGGGTCTTGAATTTTGTGTTGAGAAGCTTACGCTTCCTCCTTTTGAACCAACGATGAGCTGTGATGTGCGCTACATCTCTGGGGAGGCGCTATTTTTTGGTTGCTATTACTTCTGCTCGTACAATTTCCAAGCTTCAGGCCCAGATGCATAAGGAGCCTCGTTTGATTTTTCATAAGGACTGGGAGGTCCTGTGGACAAATACTAAGTTTCTTCCCAGATGGTCGAACATCCAGTTTACTGTCCTGTTCACTCCAATAGAGGTGAGGCTTTCCTTTACACACTGGATGTACACAGGATTTTGAGGTGTTCGTCCACTGAACCAAAGATTTCAGAAAGTCTGATCAGCTTTTTGTCTCCTTTGCCCCTAAATCCTTGGGGTTGGCAGTGCCTATACAAGTGGCTTACTAACTGCATATGCTTCTGTTATCAGAAGTACAACAAACCTCTTCTGGGGGAAGATCAGAGGTCACTCTACTAGAGGCATGGCTGCTTCTGCAGCTTTCTTGAGGAATGTTTCTGCAACAGAGATTTGTGCGACAGCAACCTGGAGTTCGGTCCTTACCTTCACAAAGCATTACAGTCTGGCCATTGCCTCTGGGTGTAGGGCCGGGTTTGGCCTCGTCGTTCTGCAGGGCCTACTGTCTTAGGCCGGTCCTGATCTGTTTTTCAGTTGTTCCTCTTCCCATGTTTCTCTCTGTCTCTCTGAGAATGACTGCTTGGAATTCAGTTCTACATGTTATGACCTACTGCAGGAATCCTCTTGAAGTAAGATAGTACAGTTACGTGTAAACTTACTGTAACAGTAGATCTTCAAGAGAGTTTCCTGCAGTAGGTCATCTTTCCCCCAGTTTTTGCATATCTTTCAGCCTATTGTAATCTGGTCTCCAGGATTTCATCTTTTATCCTTTCTAATCTTCCTTGGATCTCTGGCGGGAGAATTGGAAGGCGGGCGTGAGGACCGCCTACTATATAGGGTCACGCTGATGTCCATCACGTGACGTCGGGTGGGCGACCCCCCACCAGGCAATGCTGGAAAAGTTTGCTGTGCGGTTCTGATGCCAGGGGGCGCAGTCCTACATGTTATGACCTACTGCAGGAACCTCTCTCGAAGATCTACTGTTACGGTAAGTTCTTGCATAACTGTACTGTTTTATTGCAGGTTCTTCCTGGTACCCAAAAGAACTGGATATCAGGCCTATTCTAGATCTCAAGGACCTCGATCTGTATGTCCAGTACAAAAAAAATTCTGCATGGTCACCCTGCCAGGCCTGATGCCGCTTCTCAAGCAGGGCGACTGGCTGTGCTCCCTGGACATGCAGAATGTTTACCGGCATATCTCGGTGTTTCCACCGCATAGGAGATTCCTCCGGTTTCTTATTCAGGGCGAGCACTACCAATTCAAAGTATTGCCCTTTGGCTTGTTCTCTGTGCTGTGGGTCTTTACAAAGTGCTTTGCAGCAGTAGTTGCAGCTCTCAGAAGGGAGGGACTGTATGTTTTCACATATCTGGGCGACTGGTTCATAAAGGCCCCGTCCAGAGAGCAGTTCCTTCGGACTCCAGAAAGAACCCTTCAGCTGTTTCTCTCCCTGGGAATCACTGTCAACCTGCCCAAGTCTGTCCTGATCCCTTTCCAGAGATTGCACTATATAGGGGTGGTTCTGGACTCTGTGAGGACAAGGCTTTTTTGCCACAAAACAGGGCAGATTGCCTTATAGCCCAGGCACAGGAGGTCACCCAGAGCCATTATGTCCCTGCAAGGGTATACCTGAGGCTACTGAGTCTGATGGCTGTGGCCTTGTTAAGGCTGCACATGTGAGTCCTCAAATGGACAGTGAATGCAATGGGACCAGTGCATGGATAAATTTGATCAGCTAGTGCTGGTCTCTTCTCCAATGGTGGATGGACCCACAGAACCTCTCAAAAGGAGTCCCATTCTAGATGTTCTCCCCCCAGCAGGTCTCACCATAGATGCCTCTGGCTAGGGGGTGCATCTGGGTCCCTTGCAGACTCTGGGATCTTGGTCCCAGATAGAAGCCTCTCTGCATATCAACATCCTGGAGATGTAGGCGGTCCTGTACACCATGCAGGCCTTCCAGAATCATCATCTTCTGGGTCAGCTGTTGATCCAGTTGGACAATCTCAGTGTTGTCTATTATATCAACAAGCAAGGGGGGGACCCACTCATACCCTCTGTGCAGGGAGGCCATGGGAGTATGGTACTGGACAATAGACCACAGTCTTCTCTCGGCAGTCCACGTCGCCGGCATGCTAAACACCCTGGCCAGTAGCCTCAGCAGAATGCAGTCCAGCATATACTAGTTGGAACTTGCTTCATCCATTGCAGAAGATCTGTTTGCCAGATGGGGTTGTCCAGAGTTGGACTTTTTTGCGTCCCCACTCAACTCAGAACTGCCCATTTTTGCTTCCCAGATCCAGGGCCTTGAGTTTTCTGGCGAGACGCATTGTCCTTCTACTGGAGCAGGAGGTTCCTTTACACCTTCCCTCCATTTCCCCGGATTCAGATGGTGCTAATCAGACTGCAGATGGAGGGGGCCAGCATGATCCTAATCCCACCATTCTGGCTACAGCAGATACGGTATCCATTACTGCAGCAGTTAGCGGAGGAGCCTCCGGTCCCTCTGCAGTGATCTGCCGAGGCAGGCTCAGGGGGTCCATCGCAATCTCAAGTCTTATCATCTGCATGCCTGGCTCCTGAGGACATAGCCATCTCCTGGTTTGCGGTGTCCCAGAGGGTAGTGGGCGTCCTCTTGGCAGCTTGGAAGACTTCCACTAGAGCCGCATGTACCGTGAAGTGGTAGAGGTTTGACTTCTGGGCTGCCAAGCATCATCTGGACCCTTTCACTTGTCCAGTGAGCCAAATTCTGGACTACCTGATATCTCTGTTAGACTCCGGTCTTCGGTATTCCTCCCTCAAGGTGCGCCTTAAGGCTGTCTCTGCCTTTCATGAATCTGTCGGCTGCTGCAGAGTGGCTCTAGATTTCTCAATCTGTGAGAGATGACCTTCCACTACTGGGCCAAAGAGGTTGATGCCCAAGTAAGGGACACTGGCTAGCTTATGCTGAGTGTCTGCCGTAAATGTGGACAGCCTCAGCCAGGCTCTGCAACACATCGCGAAGGCTAATGCCATGGTAAGGGAACGGGGGCAGCCTATGTCTCAGGCTGTGCAGAGCTGGTGCTTAGCCAGCAGTTGACCCTGGTCTCTGACCCACTTTACCTGCAGCTACTTGTCTGCAGCTAGGTGAGGAAGGACATTATCAAGCAATCCCAGGAGGGAATGACCAAAATTGGCCATCATCGTGGCATAGCTCGCCTGACAGACTTAGATGAGGTGGCATAGACCTTCTTGGCCTCAAGGTCAAACTTTTTCGACTCCTTGTCAGAGGGTCGGGGTTGTTTATCTCCATATGGTTTCCGGACTTCCAGAAAACTGAGTCCGAGAGCAAACTCTCAGCCAATGGGTGGTCCAAGAACCTGGGAAGAGAGCTAGTAGAGAACATATTATTTGTGGATCACATGGGTAGAGGGTGCCAGGCTGGATGCTGCCAAAGGTGTAGAGTTTGTCCCTAACTGGCCTCAGCTATGGAAAAGGAGACCCCCCCACCACCACCACCGATTCATCTCTATTGAGGATGTCTGTGAAAGGGTACTTAGCCATTTTCTGAGCAGGCTCCATGGGGACAGTCATGGGCTCTAAAACTAGCCAGAACAGGGCCCCAAATGACACCAGCCCTAGGTCGGTAGTCAATTTCTTCACCGATGTGTGGTCAGAGGTATATGCTTTTGATGACTGTTGGTCACTGCTGAATTACTGAATGTCAGAGAATGCTGACTGCATCTTAAAAGGTGACTTGGGGATGTAAGGTCTTTGAAAATGGCATGCGGCCATCCCCCAAAAAATGTCTCCTGGTTGGAAGGACCACACTCCCGGTACTGTGGTTGGTGGCGTTAGTGGTGAGGATGACCTGCCACCCCACTGATCTGGCTGCAGCTTAGTTACTGAATGTCAAAACGCCAACCACATCTTAAAAGGTGGCTTGGGAGCTACAAGGTCTTTAAAAATGGTGTATGCCCTTATGTCCCACCCACATCATCCTCCGATTGGTCCTTGCTGGCTGGAAGGGGACCATGTTGGGAAAGAGGGGAAGCCATGGAGCAGAATGACTTTTGCCCTTCTCAACCCCGTTAGTCTGACAACCACTGAGTTACCGCTGAGCTTACCTGCACAGACAGGGTGTAGTGGAGTTTACTAGACGGGTGTCTCGTGTGTGGGGAAAACAAAAAGATGCAGTGCTCAAATCAAACAGTGAGGAGCACTTTGCAGAGGGTAGGTGTCCTCCTAAACTTAGAAAAGCAGCACTTAAGAACCCAGAAACATTCTGGAGTTCATAGGCACAGAGCTGAACACATAACTGGGCAAGGCTTTTTCTTCCTTCTGCAAAGGGCAGAAGATCAGATTCAACATGCAGACACCAAGGATGCCCCTGGAAACGAGTTACTATGACTTAGTAGGCCTTTCCTGGTGAAACTTAAAAAAAAAAAAAAAAAAAAAAATTCCAGGCAGGTCAACTAAAGACTGAGCGCCCATCCTGATGGCCCAATGACAGTGTGTCCCGCTGTTGTGCAGATGACTCGGGTTCCGGCATGGACTCTTGTTGCCCTGTCGGGAGGCAGACCAGGCTAGGGTAACTGCTGTGCAGCATTGTGCTACATCTGGGGAGGGTTTATGGCATTGTGACTCGCAAATCCGTGTTTTTGAGATGCAACATCTGCTTTCATGACACTTAGTCTCAAAGTGGGGAAAAACATAGATGGCCGTGCACTGTTGTCACAAAACTCCCTGCGATGTGAACATGTGTGATGCTGCTGCTGTTCAGGGCCCTTAATGAAACCAGCGACAGATCTGGCGTTATGTATGATGATGCACCTACAGGTTCTGGGCTGTGCTTGACAGGGCAGCATAAGCTGCTGTGGCTATCTCGTACAGATAGAAAATTCACTGCAAAAAAACTACATTAATATACAACTTAGGGTTTATTATTAAAAGGAAAATACAGGCCTGGTATATCATTTGTCATGTTGCTGCTTGATGCAGTGTGTGAGATGTAGCAACTTCGCAAGTGGCTCTCAGGACTTACAAAGTCTGTTACTGGTGAGGCACAATGTGTGTGTGATTATGCAACTGCTTTGCATGTGGCACACACTTACAGTGGTCAAAGCCTGTATCCTGTGGCGTGTTCTCTCACAACATACAAGTACGGTGTTCATCATGGGGTGTTGCTGTATTTCTCGTACTGTATTTATTTATGATGGTGGAGCATACAGTATGTATCAAACCTGGGTTGTGCTTTGGCTTTCAGTTCAGTGGGGTTCGCGGAGGTGGTGGATGCAGGTAGGCACAGTTAGGTTTATATAAAAAAACAACCTTGCATTTCCTTCCTTTTCTTGCATTAATGGTAAATCCTAACTTGTGCTTTAGTATAGTTTTTTTTTCTCTCCCAGTAACCTGAAATTGTAACACACACACACACACACACACACACACACACACACACACACACACACACACACACACACAGATGATGCACGTGTGTGGTTGGGAGAGACATAGAACTAACCCATTTGGTATTTTATTTCCCTGTATCCTGTTAGAATCTTAAGTGCAGCTCTTTTTGCTGTCTCCTGTGTGCTACCCATGGCTAAATGTATTAAATGTCTGTCTGCATAGGGTAAGGTTTGGAGCCCATGGTTTATCCTCATACGTACTAAAATGTACTTCCTGTGCAGTACTTTATTTTATGGTGGTATCATTGTTGAAATATTATGTATTGTACAGTAGTTAAGTGCCTTTCTCTGTATTCACAGTTTTTGATTTATTCTCTTTCCAAGAAAACATTTAACAGTCTGATATACTTTACGCAGTGGTGTTTTTTTCTTCATTCACTTTGTAGAGTGATGCGTGTCTACAGTACACAGACCAGACGAGTTGCGTTCAATGTCAGCAAAATGTCCTCTGGACAAGGAGCAACAGATGGAGAGGTAACCAGCTTTTCCTTTGAGTTGTCAGTAAATGGCCCGTGATGTTCATTTCACAACATTAGTTTCTTGAAGACCAAAATCTTCAGTAAAATTAGTTTATTCGTAGTTGCTGTTTCAATAGGTAACTTTGAAACAGTGCTGTTTGCAATGATGTTTAAACATTTTCAGGGAAAAGCCTAGTATTGGCCTGCAGGCATTTTGAAACAGGAGAGCAGGCCTGCACCCAACATAGTGACTGGTTCACTGTTTGACCATCTTCAAGTCCTTTGACTTTCTAGTGTACTCCTCTCAGCTGTTAAATTGGGTAGAAGAGAAGCAGGACCCCACTGAAAAGAAGATTTTGCAGCTCACATGGATATCTGTCCATCATAACTGTCTAGCCATCCTTCCTCCCTCCAACCCAATATGAATGTTCCATTGTGCTTCTCCTTCTTTGACCTAGGGTTGTGAAACTGGAGTCCTGATAAGAATGTGTCATGGGAGTTTGGCCCAGTGGAGGAGCAGTTGCACTTCCGGCCCCAGTGCTGGTAACCCAGGTTTAGGAGTGGACGCGGGTCGTTCCGTGGGCTGGTGGGGTGAAGAAGGATCGAATGGCCAGCAGCAGCTCTCCTTCCTCAGGGATGGGGACGCCAGTTCCTGCTGCAGGGACTGCCATGTGGCGTAGGACGTGCGGCAGCACAGCTGAAGTGTACGCTACTGAAAGGAGGGCTAGAGCATGATGTGCTGGCCACACTTCCTGACGCTCCAGCCCAGGGAAGGAAAAAAATCAGAAGGAAAATGGATGCCGGGCTGCCCTTAACTGGCACCCACCGCAGGCTGTCGGATGACCGACACGCTGGCCACCCACCCACAGGGTTTGGCATAAGTAGTAGATAATCGGTAAGCCCATGAGGTCAGTGATGGGCTTGGGGGGGGGGGGGATGCCATCGGCAGTCCCAGGAGGCAGTAAACATAGAAATAAAACAGCAATCACTCTGCTGTGGTGCTATGAGGTGTCATCTAATAATTTTTTGATTCTGGTGTACTTTGAAAACAAGACCATTTAAAGCTGTAATAGAAGATACGTAATGCAGCAGTAACTGAACCCTTCAGATGCTCCAAATAAGTTATTTTTTCCAGACTCCTTTGCCAAATGTTATTAGTGACCCACTGAAGTAACCAGGTTGGCTGATTGTGATGTCACTATAAAGGAGGGGGGTCTTCAACGGTGAGCTTTCAGTCTCCTTGGCAAGGTGTTTGTGTCTTGTTTGTGTCTTGGGGGAAATAACAAAACAACAAACAGCTAAATAAACAAAACACCAAACCATTGACATGTGGCAGTATGTGGCCAGACTTGGATAGTAAGGATTCATCATGAAATCTCATATTAATCTAAAAACATTTAGACGTGTTCTGTGTAACTATAGCCATCAGCACCAGGACCACACAGAAACATCTGCTAGCTGGGGCAGCCCACAATATGACATACCACATCTGCATCTATGTAATCGTGGCAGCCTCGTCACTCATCATTTCTTTTCCCATGGTGGATCATCCTTGTCGGACCTGCTGAAGGAAAAGCCGTCAACCTAGCCATGACCATTTATTTTTTATTTTACTAAAGTGTTTATTTCACCATCTCTGCATGCCGCTGAAGTCCAAAGAGCCTTCATTTTGATATTGTAATTGCAGAGATAAAATTTGCAAAGAAGATACACATGTAGTCTGTGTGTGTTGTCTGGGCCTGTCTCACAACGTGCAGACTTATATTTGCCAGAGCTTCAACCAGGCTACAAGGTGACGCCACAGAAAAGGTCTAGAAAATGTCCTACTTCTCAACTTTCAAAGCCATGGAGAAGGAACAGGGCCCAAGGTCTGTGTCTCCGTCACCATTTTCTGGGACGTGGCTGCCAAAGTCAAAGGATCAGGACTGGGAATGGTCATCGCCAAGGCACTCCTTCACCAGCCACAAGCACAAACATAAGGGAAAAAGAAAAATCTTTGCCGGCGACGTCCTGGTTGCTCTTCAGGCAAGAAAAATCAAACGTGTCTTCACCCGCTCCAGCAGCATTCACAGAAGCCCCCCAAAACCATTGATGAGACACTGAGATTGGGGCTTGGTTTAGGTGTTGCCGTACCCACTATGGACGGTAGGGTGCTATCGCTGGGCATCTGTCGACACAAGTAATCCTGGTCCGTTTACATTGTGCCATTGACTCTGACTGTGCTGGTGGTGTTCTCATAAATCAGACACATTTTGCCTGAATTACCAGTACAGGCAGCTCTTCATTTTTTTGAACTTTAAAATGATTTTATTAAAGGTTCATAATATAGAACATTAAACCATCTTTTTACATATTTAATGTTTTGATCTCTAAGACAATACAGATACAGATTTCATCATGCGCTTCCTCCTGCATTATTTACCATGTTAATCAGGTTCCTTATATAAAACAGCATGAAAAAAAAAAAAAGTGAAGTTTTTGTTTGTCATTACAGGATCAAATCTACTGACTCTTCATAGTGTTCAGCCTAGACCATGTGAATAGCACCATTCAGAAAGAAATGAAGTCTGCTAAACACACCCCCATTTCTTACTTTAAAATATAGCCTCCTGATTGGTTCCTGAAGCTTCTAGGTCTGTTTTCTTAGAGATTCTCCATAAAGGTATCATATAACGGCAAGTCAATATTTCTTAGAACTGTATATAACTCATGTAACAATAGTAAAAACAACACTTTTTATACAAACAAGAAAAAAGGAAAGAGTGAGTCCCTGTTTACTTTACAATAAGTAAGAAAAACAAAAGAAAGATGTAGCGAGTAACCCTCCTCCACTTCTGGCTAATCATCAGAGATGTTCCTTAATCAAATCTTAATAGTACCTTCCCCCTCCACTCCCCCACCCCTTCCTTTTCTTTAGTTTGTAGGGATGAATTCCGTCAATCAACTCCAAACACCCCCCAAATCCAACCTTCACATTAAGGTATTAATTATCACTTGTATAAGGTTAACTCTGGAGTAATTGTTCCAGTATTGGGGTCCCTTCCTTCATTTCTCTATATTTGAAAAAAGGTAACCATCTTGTGTTGAATTTGTCCGTAGATAACTGTAACTGGGCTGTGATAGCTTCTGTCCCTTGAACTAACTCTATATTTCTTAACCAAGCCTTTAAAGGGGGGGGGGGGGAGCTCTGACATCCAATTTTGTGTAATAACCTTGAGGGCTGCCGCAATCAAAATATAAAAAAGGTATTTACTTGCTGGGTTCTTAATTTCCGGTGGCGGGAGACCTAAAACCAAGTTTTCAAATTTTAATGGAGTGAAAAGAGAAAAAATTGAGGCCACTTCTCCAGAAATGTTATTCCAAAAGGGGGTAATTTTTGGGCAGTCCCAAAAGATATGATAGTGTGATCCTAATGAGTCACAGCCTCTCCAGCATTTGTTGGAGAAGTGTTTCTTGTAGTGGACGGAAATTGTTGGGGTTCTGAAAAAACGAATATTGATTTTCCATCTAAATTCTCTCCACGATGGCGAGTTAGTGGTTTTGTGAACCCCTAGCCAGATATAATGCCAATTTTGCTCTAAGGTTTAGGCTTGCTTCTGTCTCCCATTTCCCTTCGACTCTTTGTATAGCCAGAACCCCTCTGTCTTCCATCAGTATTTTATATACTTGTGAAATAAATGACCTGGTATCCCCTGAAATACTTTTCTGGTAAGTTAATATAATAGGCGCTGAGGGTTTCTGAGAAAGGTCAGTAAGACCAATTATACTAGTGATGTAATGAGAACATTGATAGTATCTAAAGAAATCAGTGCTGTTCAGATGGAATTCAGATTGCATTTGAGAAAATGTTTTCAACTGCAACCCATCTACAAACTGTCTGGGGTATTTAAGACCCAAGGTGACCCATCTGAAAAAGCAAAGATCCCCAACTGAAACTGGAAAGCCCGGAAGAAATGAGAGTGGTAAGTATTCCCAAACTGGGCGGACTATTTCCCAGTTCTGCCTGGCCTCTAACCACTGCGACATTGTGTGTCGGGTAAAAGCATTATGGATGTTTTTTAGGTCTTTTGGTAAAACCTTCCATGGAAGAATGTTTAAGGGGGTGGGCTCACATTCTCTCTCTTCAATCTCCAACCAGCCATGTTTCTTACCAGGCTTCAACATTTTAATAATTGGGAGTAACTGAGCAGCCAGATAGTATTTAGGAAAGTCTGGGAGTCCCATTCCTCCCTTGCCCTTCTGCTCCATTAGTATTTCCCACCTGATTCTTGGTCGTTTACCATGCCATATAAACTCCGATAGTTTTTTCCTAAGATCCTTCCAGTCTTTATTAGGGACCCGAATAGGGAGGCTGGAGAACAAAAAGAGGAACCTGGGTAAAATGTTCATTTTGATTGCCTCCAATCTATTGGTGAATGTTAGAGGGAGCAAGGATCATCTGTGGAGGTCTGCCCGCACATGCTGGGCTAGAACCTCATAATTATGTTTATATAACTGGTTGAGATTTATGGGTATCTGTATTCCAAGATATCGTATCTTGTGTCTGACCCAACTAAATGGAATATTTGCTCGTACCTCCGGTTCCAAAGCCTCCCCTATCGGTAATACTTCAGACTTCTTCATATTAACTTTAAAACCCGAGATGTCCCCAAAAGAGGAGAGGAGCTTCAAAAGATGCGGAATAGCAGCTTGTGGGTTTCCCAAATATATTAAAGTGTCATCCGCGTACAGGGAAATCTTGTGAGAGGTGTTCTGAATTTTGATGCCCTGAATCTCTATATGTTGTCTTACGGCTTGAGCCAAAGACTCCATACCGAGCGCAAAAAGCAGGGGAGAAAGAGGGCATCCCTGTCGAGTGCCTCTAGTAATGCCAAATGGTGGGGAGATGGTTCCATTCACCCTCACTCTAGCCTGTGAGTTTTGATAAGATATTTTTATCCATTGAAGGAAATTACCCTGAAATCCCATTTTGTGCAGTATTTCAAAAAGATAGGCCCAGTTCAGCCTATCGAAGGCTTTCTCCGCGTCGATAAAGAGTGCTAGAGCAGAGTTACCCTTCGAGCCTTCCGATTTTACAATGTTAAGAAGTCGCCTGACATTATCGAACATGTGACGGTGGGGAATAAAACCTGTTTGGTCAGGATGGACTAACAGTTCAATATATTTTTTAAGACGGGTGGCCAGAATTTTAGTAAAAAATTTTTGGTCCTGATTGAGTAGGGATATAGGCCTAAAAAATTCACATTTGGTAGTCCCTTTCCCTGGCTTGGGTATAACCGTAACTATAGATTGTTCCCAACTAGCGGGGCCCTTACCTTCCTCTAGACAGTGGTTAAATACCTCTGTCAGTAAGGGTGCCATTGATTCAGACAGCTCTTTATATATTTCCCCACTGAACCCATCTGGGCCTTGAGATTTCCCTGATGGTAATTGGTGGATGACTTTAAGGGTCTATTCTGTAGTAATGGGGAGATTTAGTTCTGATATAACCGTCATGGGTAGTTTGGGTAATTTAAGAGTGTCTAAGAAGGCTCGGGTGTTTTCCTGTGTATCCCTGGGATTTTTGTTTTCTGAATATAAGTTTTGGTAATACCTTTGAAATTGTTGGGCTATTTCATTGGGGGTGACATACCTGTGCCCAGATGACCCCTCCTCTTGGATATATGGAACATACCTCTCCACTTGAGCCTTTCTCAAGCAAAAAGCCAATAATCTCGAAGCCCTCCCACCCACTTCATGATATTTTTGATTCGTAAATCTTAAATAGCCTTCCGCTTTTCTACTTTCAAAAACCTGTAAGGCCTCTTTAACTTTGTATAACTCTGTTTGTATCAGTGTGCTGGCTGGATTAAGTTTGTGAGATCCCTCTAGTTCATTAAGTTTCTGCAATAGTTTAGTATGTGTGAGTTGCGATAATTTTTTTTGATGAGCTGCAAAACTAATGCTTTCTCCCCTCAGTACTGCTTTAAGTGCATCCCATTTCAGTGAGGGAGAATGTTCTGTTAGTTGATGGACCTGGGTAAAGTCCGATATGACTTGTTTCAGTTTATTGAGAAAGGGTTTATTATTCAGTAGTGAGACGTTGATTCTTCATAATGTCTGTTTGTCCTTTGGTGCCAGAGATAGATGGATAGAGATTGGTGAGTGATCTGACAAAGTTATATTATGTATGTCTGATTTATTCACTAAGTGTAAGGAGGTGGTGTGGGTGAAGAATAGATCTATCCTGGAATAGGACTGTTGGGCAGCTGAATAGAAAGTAAAGTCTCTCCCCTGTGGATGGTGCGCTCTCCATATGTCTGTTAGTCCTAGTTCTTTTGTTAAGGCATTACGGGATTTGGAAGCCGTTTGGGACAGGGATATAGTCTTTGTAGATCTATCTCTCTGCGGGCAGGGAGCTGTATTAAAATCCTCCCCTAAAATAAGGATTCCTGGTGGGAGATCTGTTATTTTTTTAAAAACTAATTTAAAGAAATCCTCCTGATTAGTGTTCGGGGCATATATGTTTACAAGTGGAGGAGTTTACCTTGCAAACATACTGATAATCTAACATATCTGCCTTATTTAGATTTAATCCTTTTCTCCATAAAATCGCTACCCCCGTTTTCTTAGCATGGGGGTGCGAAGCTGCCACCACATTATCAACCCATGCCCTTCTTAATTTTACATGTTCTGTTGTAGATACTGTAAATGCGTTTCTTGTAACAATATAATATCCCCCCGTAATCTTTTAAGCTCCTGTAATAGCCTTGCACGTTTGATGGGCGAATTAACACCCTTCACATTGTAGGAACATATTTTTAAGGAGGCCATGGGTGATATTCTAGAGAAAATAGAGGTCTGCTATAGGTATGGCTAACCAGAGGGTTGGGGTATTTCCCACAAGCAGCTTTAGTACAGCAAGTTATCTTTCGCCCTGATAGGGGGGTGCCCCTGTTCTCCATCGCCCACTTTAATCCCAGTATCACTTGTAACAAGGACTCACTCATTAAAAACTGTACCCTAAACATTGGGTAAAACTTATAACTGTAAAACCTCCTAATTAATAACAGTTATAAAGTATTGCTAGTACAACAATAAACAGTGCTCATAAAAAACAGTAGAACAATAATAACGCTCTCCCCCCCCCCCCCAGCGTAAAAGAAAAACCAAAACAGGGAGTAGAGAGAGAGGTTTCCAAGAATCAGTTTACCCCAGAATCCCCTGAGGGTTCGTGTATTGGTAGCTTCCTAGGTGCAAGTCCAGGTCCCCCTGTAGAGGGGAAGACCTGGAGCCACTATAAGTGGAAAGTGCCTCAGTAGGCACTCTATGTCTCTCTAGAGAGACTAAGAGCTTCGATGTCTTTGAGCTCTAAAATATAAAAAATGATAGAACTAGTGTGAAATAGACAAACAGAAATCCCGTCACCGAGAGGTCAGAGATCCATGCTCTCTCCCTCACCGTCTCGACCTTTTCAACCCTGTGTCTTTAAACATACAAGCGATCCTCTCCTATCCCCCATATGTGAACCCGAAATCAAATTGTGTCTGTCAGGTTCCTTTTAAAGAGATCGATCCCCTTAGGTCATTTGAATAAAACATATTGTCAATACTGCCGTACTGATGAGAGCCAGGAAAATGATTACCTCTGAGGAGAGGGTCATGAGAGGTTCCCCCCCATCGCAATCCATCACACTGCATCCGCTTAGAGCCCATAACTAAATTTTAATTATATTTTCAATGCATTTGATAGTGATATGAGTCACTCAGATGTGGTCTTTCAAGGCATTCCAGGCTCACTTGTCTTTTCGATTAAGTTCCCCCAATAGCAAATATGATCACCAAGCTGGCGCTTTAGCGCAGGCTCCCTCATTTAATCAGTGAGCCTGCACCTGATGGCATGCCGATCCAATTAGCTAATGAAACATACGATGAGGGAATGACAACCTCGCCCGAGGGATGCAGAGGGCTCGACGTAGTTCGTTGGGATTGTTAGGTTATTATGTCCCGCTCCCTCTTCAACGACTTACTTTACTCCGTAGACTGGTCAACGGGGGGTATTTTGCCTGGATCTTGTGGCGGAGTTTCCCTCAGCTTTCCTGCCATCTGCGCGTCTTGTCATTTTCGTGAGGTCCTGAATCACCGCGGCTGGAAGTACTCCTCAATGTGGCCGCTTCGTTCGTCTCTCTGCAATTTGCCAGGTACTATTTAAAAGTTTTTGCTCTAAGAGTTGCATCTCTATCCCCGGCACTTCAATTCCCCATTCTTTCAGGAGCGGAGCCGCCTCGGTTAGGTTTGAGTATGTCTTGGTCCCCTCCTCCAAATGTATCCTTAACTTAGCTGGGAAAACCAATTGGGCCTTAATATTTTTCCCCTTTTCCCTGATCTCCTTTATGACTGATCGCACATTTAAACGTTCTGCCTGTAAGGCTGGCGAGAAATCTTGCTCAAAGAAAATAGTTGAGTCTTTATACTTTATATCCTTGAGCCTCCACGCTTCCCTCAGGATCCATTCTTTTGACTGAAAGTGCACCATTCTGACCACCCAGGAACGAGGTCTAGCCGCTGGTGTTGTGGGCTTTGGGATCAGTGATCTGTGCGCTCTATCAATTGACATGTTCAGGTCTGGAGGGATAGAAAATGCTGAAAGTAAAAGGTGCTGCATAAAGTCTATTGGTGTGGGAAACCCTTCTTCCGAACCTTCGGGAACTCCATGAACTCGAAAGTTGTTTCGACGTGATCGATTCTCAATGTCCTCTAGTCTAGTAAACGTTTCCCTGTCTCGTTGCATTAGGTATAATAGGACCCTGTCTTCTGAATCTTGGGCCTCCGTGAGCTCAGATATTTTGGTTGTGTGATCCGCTACCTTTGCATCAATGTTCTGAACATCTTGGCGTAGATCTGCAAGGGAAGACTCGATCTTTTGCACTGACTTTAATATTTTTTGTAGAGTGCATTCAGCTTTTCTTGATGGGCCTGAGTCTTCCTCGTCCATGTCGGCTGATGAATCTGAGAGAGATGGGTCCCGGCGAGAGCGCGTTGAGAAGGCCTCCATTTCCTCGTCGAGTGTTAATTGCTTCATTTTTGTTTGTGAACTGAGGTTTTTCGAATTTCTCGGCTTATGATTCTTGGCAGATATATCCCCTATCTTTGTAATTATAGATTGCTTTACTTTAATCGCGTAATGGAGAGGATTTCGAAAGATTAAGACGGTTGGGAGAGCCGACCAGATTAGGTTCTCATCCGCTCGGTGACGTCACCGGAAGTTACAGGCAGCTCTTCAATCGTGGGCATCTCTTGCAGCAGGCCACACCTGTGGAACTAAAAGCGCCAGGACCACATGGAGACTTTTCTAGCTAGCAGTCTTCCATGGGGTTGCCCAGTCCAATGTCACACATTGATGCCGCCCTATCCTTTCAGAAAGGGCGGACTCCACGCCCTCAGTTCTCTTCCCAACATTGACCATCACACGTTGGACCTCTGTAAGATCCAGCCAGCTCCAGTTGACCGCCATTTCTTTGAATTTCTTCCTGTGGTGGTGACTGAGTTTACTTTAAATCAGTCCATCCACCTGCCTGTGTTTTTCCCCAGAGTATGCCAATCCATGGGAAGCACTGCTCCACACTTTAGATGTGTATAGAATTCTGCGTTGCCATACACATTGTACGAAGGACTGTAGGATTGTTTGTTTCTTTTGCCCCTGGGAAAGAGGGCATTCCTGTTTCTAAACAGTGCTTGTCTCAAGTGGTTTGCCAGCTGTATTGCTTTTTATTATAGGAAGTATGGTAAGGAACTTCCTGGAGTTGTTCATGGCCATTCCACCAGAGACATGGCCACTTCTGTTGCCTGTTTCATGCATGTATCAGCTGCAGATATGTGATGCTGCCACCTGGAGTACAGTCCACACCTTTACCAAGCACTACAGTCTGGACATTGCCTCTAGGCAAAGGGCCAGTTTTGGCCTAACTGTTGTACGGGGCCTTCAAACACCATGAAGTCTTGCTATATTATAACTATAGCAGTCAGCCACTGCAGCTGAACTGCCCCGGAGAGGAAGGAGTTAACTCCAGAAGATCTGGAGTTCTACAGCGCGAAGGCGCTGTGACTAAAGTTTCTATCTGGCAGTTTCAAATGAAACTGTCAGATTCTTTACTCGCTTCACTGAACAGTCGCTCCGAGATCAGCTCCTTCAGCTCGGTTCATTCTCGGTTCAAGAGAGTAGTTTCGTTCATTTGAACCGCAAAAGTCATTATTTTTACCGCATTTCGGTTCTAAAGCTCTATCTGGTAACCGTAAGTACAAAATTCAAGTCTGTGTGGAAAATTAATTATCGTCTCGGCTTTGAACCGATCGCTTGGTTTTTTCTGCCTTTTAAAACTGTACTGTGGGTTTTAGAGTGCTGTCTTCGGTTCTTATCGGTTCTAAAAAACGAAATTATTACGGTTTTTCAAATACCTGCGACACGGTTAGGAACCGAGCAAGGGTGTCTTGCCTGGCACTGCCATCAAAAGGGCAAGTTTTTGGTTAGGCTGGCATTATGTCTGAGAAACCCAAAAGAAAACGGGCCACTGGGTTTCAACACTGTGATGTCTGTGGGGACGCTTTGCCAAGGCTGACCACACACCACTTGTGTCTATTGTCTGGGGGCTGACCACCTCCTGTCAGACTGCCAGGTGTGTAAAATTTCCTGCAACCACCCTGGAAGAGATTGGGCGGCTCAGGGAACGAGAGGCCAAAAGTCCGCTGACCCGGATGGCCAGCCCGGTTCAGTACCCACTGGTCCAGAGGGAGTGCCCTCTGACCAGGGCGAGACTTCCTCGGGCAAAAGGAAGACTGGTTCAGAGGAACCAGTCCCAAGTAAAAAGACAAAGAAATCAGGAGGTTTGGAGTCCAGAATTGTGTCTCCAACTGCTGCAGAGATAGCTAAAGCCATTCAGATTGTCCAGTCACTGTCTCAGGGATCTGTAGAACCACCAACAGTTGGTAAAAGGTTGGTTCGTTCAGTCCCAGTGGTTCAGGATTTTGAATTTGAGGATTTTTATGAACCACAGGAGGGAGGAGAATTTGATCAATATATGTGTGGCTGGGAGGGTCTGGGCGTGCCCATTGAACAGGCGTTTCTCCAGACAGACCTTTAGAATCTCCCCTATTCTGTCTGAGTCCCTTCTTTCTTTATTTTTACAAAAGGTTGCAGAAACCCTCCAGCTTCCTTTAGAGGAGGCTGTGGATGAGCAAGAGGAGCCTGATTATGTGGAAATGATGGATATTCCAGAGTCTAGGAGGTTGTCTATTCCTTTGCATAGTCATTTGGAAGCAAACAACAAAGATTTTAAAAATCCTCATTCTGTCCCTCCTGTAGATAAAAAATGGACAGAAGGTATACTTTGTCAGGCTCGGATACAGACTTCCTTATTGAGCAGTGTAGTCATGTAGGTGTGGTACAAGCTGCAGCCTGTGACAAGGCTAATATTCCTCTGGCCTCACATCCTCCTGACAAGGATTCTAGGAAGATTGATGCCATGGCGAAGAAACAGTATATGGCAGCTTCTTTGGGACTCAGGCAGGCAAATTATATGGCTTATGTGGCTAGATATCAGAAATCTGGGTGGGACACAGTATTGCAGTTAGCCAAGCAGGCCCATGGCCAGCTGGCTAGTGAGTTGAACAGGTGGCTGCTGATGGCATTGAAGCCTCTAAAGTTCAATTCCATACTGCTGTTGATGTTAATGATGTTTCCTCCAGGGTCATGGCCACTTCTGTAGCTTCCGTGAGGTTGGCATGGCTCAGATGCACTAATCTGTCCCAAGATACTCAGTCAAAGGCTATGGATTTTCCTGTAGTGGGAAATTCTCTGTTTGGGGAGCAAACAGAAAATTATATGAAAAAGATGGATGAATACAGAACTACCTACAAAAGTGCCCAGGCTAAGGAGAAGCATGCCATGCCACAAAGGCATGCTCCCAGAGGTAGGGGCAGACCCTTTTCCAGGCCTTTTTACCAATTTCAAGCCTCCTCTGCTGTCTCGCAGAGGGGTTTCTTCAGAGGCAGGGGTAGACGTGGCGCAAGTAGACCGTCTCCCTCCCCTCAGCCTAAGGCTGCTGCTAAGCAGGCACCCTGATGGGGTGCCCAGGGCCGATTCTCCTGTACCAGTGGGGGGCAGGTTGGCCTATTTCAGCCAGAGCTGGCTGTCCCTAACCGGACAGATGGGTTCTGAGGTATGAGGCCAAGTCTGGTTCTCAGCTTCAAATATTTTCCAAAGATGAGAGCCAGGCATTTCCCACTGCAAATCCTTCAGAAGCCCTTGCTTTGGAAGCAGAGGTTTCTTCTCTTCTGGTCTGCAAAGCAGTGGAAGGGTTCCTCCTTGCCATCAGGGCAAGGGGCTTTATTCAAGATACTTTCTTACCCCAAAAAAGACAGGAGAATGGCGGCCCATTCTGGATTTAAGATACTTGAACAAGCATCTGTTGAAACCAAAGTTCAAAATGTTAACTCTGGCAATGATATTGCCTTCCCTAAGGCCAGGGGACTGGCTAGCTTCCCTGGACCTCAAGGATGCCTATTTTCATGTTCTGATCAGGCCTTCCCACCGAAAGTACCTCAGGTTGAACTGCCCTCAGGCCACTACCAGTTCAGGGCAATGCCCTTGACCTTACCTCTGCGCCAAGGTATTCACAAAATGTCTCGCTGTAGTAGTGGCTCATTTAAGAAGGCAGGGGTTGCTGTGTTTCCTACCTGGACGACTGGCTCATTGTGGGTCAGTCTCCAGGTCAGGTGAAATCCCACTTGCAAGTCACCCAGCAGCTTCTCACTACTCTGGGATTCCTGCTAAACTTACCAAAGTCAGTTCTGGAACCAGTTCAGGCCCCTAACTTTCATAGGCGCAGAATTGAACACAAGGTTAGCCAGGCCTTTCTTCCCTCGGAAAGGGTGGACAGACTCATCGCCTGGCATCCTCCTTTACCCTGCGGGTCTCTCGACCAGCAAGGCATTTTCTGCAACTCCTCGGGCACATGGCTGCTTCCACAGCTGTTGTGCAGGGAGCAAGATTCCAGATGAGGGACATTCAGTTCCATTTGAGGGCCTATTGGTCTCAGAGGAAGGACCCCTTACCAAATTGGTCCCAGTTACTCAAACCCTGATCCTGGCCTTACACTGGTGGCAGGATCAAAGCAATCTGAAACAAGGGGTTCCTTCATTCCCATTTCTCTCCCTCACCCTCACCACGGATGCCTCCCTGTTAGGGTGGGGGCTCACCTGCGACCTTACCACCAGGGAGTGTGGTCTCCTCAGGAATCTCTGCTCCACATCAATCTTCTGGAACTCAGAGCTGTCTTTTTAGCTCTTGGGTCTTTTCAGATTCTGTCCAGAACAAAGTGGTTCAAGTCAGGACAGACAATACCACCACAATGTGGTACATCAACAAGCAAGGGGCACCCGGTCTTCAGCCTTGTGCACAAGCAATGAAGTTGTGGTCTCTGGCTTATTCCCTGAACACCTCCCTGATAGCGGTTCATCTCCCAGGGAAGGACAATGTGCTGGCGGACGCCCTCAGCAGAATTTCTCAGGGCCATCACGAATGGGCTCTGAATCCACAAGTACTGGGGTCTGTCTTTGCCAGTTGGGGCACTCCTCAGATAGATCTTTTCGCGGCCCCAGACAACCACCAACTTCCTCTTTTTTGCTGCAGGCCTCCAGTACTGGGCTCAGTCCCTCTGGATGCCTTTCTGTTGGATTGGAAAGGGAAGTTCCTGTATGCCTTCCCCCCCTTTCCTCTCCTTTTCAGGGTACTTGTGAAAATCAGATCTCAACCTTGCAGAGTGATTCTGATTGCCCCAGATTGGGCCAGACAGCCCTGGTACCCTCTGCTCCTGTCCCTGGCAGTTCACCCCTGCCCTGAGCCTGCCCAGAGTTCACGACTTACTGGCCTGTGCACAGGGAGAGTGTGGTATCCGGACCTCAAGTCCCTCCACCTCAAGGCTTGGCTCTTGAGGAGCTAGAATTGCTGATTTACACCTTCTCAGGTGTTATGGATATTTTAAAGGCTTCAAGGAAGCCTTCCACTAGAGCCACTTATAATTCTAAGTGGAAGAGGTTTTCCATCTGGTGCTCTGAGAGGCAGATTACCCCAGAATCTGCTGATCTTCCCATTCTTTTGGACTATTTGGTCCATCTGAATTCTTAGGCCTTAGACCAGCTACCCTGAAGGTTCATCTGCAGCTGTCTCTGCTTTTGTGTCAGCAGGGAAGCCTGCCTCCTTTCTTCTCACCCTGTGTTCTCCAAGTTTTTAAAGGGTTACTTCACACTAACCCTCCCTTTAGGGAACCAGCTCCGCCTGGGACCTAAATATTTGCATTGCTCAGTTAATGTAACCCCTTGAGCCTCTGTCTTCAGCAGAACTCAAGTATTTAACTTGAAAACCGTTTTCTAGTAGCTATCACCTCTGCCAGACGCATAAGTGAGTTACAGGCCCTGTCAGTGGAAGAAGATTTTATCTCTTTCCACAGAGATAAGGTAGTCCTTAGGACTAATAGAAAGTTTTTGCCTAAGGTGGTATCTGTTTCCACCTGAATCAATCTATCTCCTCCCAGTATTTTTCACTGAGCATTCTTCCTCAGGTGAGAGGAGACTGCACAGCTTGGATGTCAAAGGGCATTAAGTTACTATCTAGAGCGCACCAGAGGTCATAGGTTCGAATCCCTCCAACTGTTTCTTACCTATGGCGAGGTTGGCAAAGGAAACCTGCCACTAAGAGAACAATTGCAAGGTGGATTGTCTCTTGTATCCAATTTGTTATCAGAAACTGGTGAAAGTACCCCCCTCAGGATTGAGGGCCCACTCCACCAGGGGTACAGCTGCGTCTCTAGCGGCTGCTAGAGACATTCCTATTCTGGAGATTTGTCAAGCTGCTACCTGGAAGACAGTTCACACCTTTACCAAGCATTATTCCCTGGATGTCCAGTCCAGGAGAGATGCTCGGTTTGGCACAGCTGTGCTGCAGCCTATTTCTAAGTAGGTTCTGACCCTCCTCCATGGAGGTACTGCTGTGTAATCTGCTATTGTTATAATATAGCAAGACTTCATGGTGTTTGAAGAAAAAATTACTCACCTTAGTAATTGCTTTTCTTCTCATGGAGTCTTGCTATATTATAACCACCCTCCCTCCTGCCCCTCTCAGAACTCCTACTTGGGTAGAGGTGGCAAATTGGTGCAAGCACTGTGTCATGCCATTTTAGTTTTCCCCTAACCCTGTTTTCCTTTGGGTTAGGGATCTAGATTGTTCATTTAGGTTATTTTTTATTGCCCCCTTCTTGGACTTGAGTCTTGGGGGGAAGGGGGGTTCATATGGGCTTGTCAAGGGTGGTAAAGCGAACCATAATACCATCAATCTTTGTTATTATGGTTCTGGGTGTTTCTTTGTTGTTTATATTGTTGTTATTACTACTAGTAGGTAGCCATAGGCTAGTGTAGTTTTTCCACACAGACTTTTCCGTCTTTTGATGTTGGCTAGTAAGATGTGACAGTTTCATTTGAAACTGCCAGATAAACTTTGGTCACAGCGCCCTCGCGCTGTAGAACTCCAGATCTTCTGGAGTTAACTCCTTCCTCTCCGGGGCAGTTCAGCTGCAGTGGCTGACTGCTATTGTTATAATATAGCAAGACTCCATGAGAAGAAAAGCAATTACTAAGGTGAGTAATTTTTTCTTCTTTCTTAGGCTCTTGGTTTCCAACCACCCAGAATGCATTTCCTGATGTTAGAACTGCGTGGGACTCGTTTTTTTTTTTTTTTTATGTGACCTGCTGCAAGAGATACCCTCGATGAAGATAGTACAGTTACATAAGAACTTACAGTAACAGTAGATCTTTGGGAGGATCTTGTACAGCAGGACATGCCAGCCCACTCTCCTTCCCTATAGCCCTGTGGCTCTTCCTGTCTGTCTCTTTCTCCATAGTGGAGAACCTTCTGCTATTTGTTTAATGATGGGAACCGTCGGCTCTTCCTCGGTTCCTCAGCAGGAGATGAGTTGTTTCTGGATTTTGCTAGGAGTACTGAGGAGGGCGTGTGGGATGCCCACTGTTATAGGATAGGGCGACGTCAGCATGTGACTTCGGAGTGGGGGGGCCGCCTGGAGGACTGCTAGCTAGAAAAGTTTCCGTGTGGTCCTGGCGCCTGGTGGCTATAGTTCCACAAGTGTGGCCTGCTGCAAGAGAGCCTCTCGAAGGTGTATTGTTATGGTAAGTTCTTACATAACTGTACTCTATTCTGCCAATGGAGCCTCCCTGTACTCGGCCCTGGTTGATAGCTTCTACTGGCACACCTTGGAGTCCTCCCTCTGTCACTGCAGGTGTGTTCTGTGGCTCCTGTTGTCGATAGAGACATCAACGAAGTAGAAAATAATCCTGACCTCATGGATTTAGAGGAGGAGTATGACGGAAAACAATATTCTGCACCTCATTCTATTGCTACCCTCTCATCCTGCAGTGAGGACTCTGGTTTATACTCGGAGGTCTCTTCCTGAAGATCCAACTTTTCAAGCCATGGTGCAGCAAATGCAGATTGTCATTGTGAGGAAAAGGAAGATTCCACAACAAGAAATGTAATGGGATTTTTGGAGGTACCCTTCGCATTCTCCATTATAATTGCATCTATATATCCTGCATTAGAGGATGCTACCTTTACTGAATGGTACAGACCAAACTCGCTGCCTGCAGTTCCTAGAAAGGCTGATAAGCTATATCTGAACCATCTGCTAAGCCTTATTGCGTTAACCAGCCAGAAACTGACTCTGTAGTCATTATGGCTCTTCGTGATAGGTCTAGGGTGCCTTAACATATTAGCATTTTACCTCCTGATGAAGAATCTAGGAGGCTCGATGTGATGGGCAGGTGTAATTGGGCTTCTGCCTCACCGAGCCTTAGGATTGCAAACTACCAGGGCGACATGATAAAATACTAGAACAGCCTATGGAAAACTGCTCGTACTGCAGCCCAGGCTTTGCCAAGAATGAATTACTTAAAACATTATCCTGCAGTGGAGGTCAGCAAACATTTGCTATGTTCAGCTTATGATGTCTTAGATGCTTCTGCTAGAGCTGCTGCTTCAGGCATTTGCATTAGGGGATATTCTTTGCTCCGAGTTCAGTCAATCAGTCAAAATCTTTATTTAACCAGGTAAACACCGTTGAGCAAGCTCATTTTCAAGATGGACCTGGAAAGGAGAGGTTAACGATACATACAAAGGAATAAGTTGTTGCATCTAAAGTGGGTAAACAATATATACAAAATGAATTCACACTTACATAGTATTTACATAGAGCAGTAATTATACACAGAAGGTTTATAATACACATGAAATAAGAGTATTAAAAAGAGCCATTAAGCTAGGACCATGAAGAGTATGCAGCTAAAAAGTATAGCAACTGCAATATAGTATATACAGGTTACACATATATAATTACAGTGTGTATTTGAAGCATCCTTGAACACAGTTATTGATTGAAGGAGCTTGGTGGGGCATGCAAGCAGGTGAGTAAGGAGAGGTACATGCCCACAAGGGCATGTAGTGACTGCAGGGGGGAGGGTGGCAACAGTTAGAGAGTGGAAAGCAAAACACCATGACGGTGTCAAGGGGGGAAGCAAGGAGTGTAGGTGGAAGCCAGGGGGACATGGAAAAGGAACTAACGATAAGGGGGAAAAAAAAACAAAAAAACACAGGGTCGGGATAGAAGGAGCAGTCAGTTAAGTTCTTTTAGGCTGTAACATTGCCCAAGAGGGGTGGGGAAGAAGTACCAGTAAAAGGATGCACTGGAGCAGATGGAACTGAGGCTAGGGGAAGGTGACATCAGGGGAAACAGTTACAGGATTCCTTGATAGAGTGAGAATAAAGTGCTTTGAAGGCTGATAGTTTGATTGGGTAAGCCAACTTCAGGGTTTTTTGCAAGTTGTTACAGAGAGAGGGTAAAGCATGAGATATGGCAGACCTGCCAAAGTGCGACTTGAACTTTGGTACTGCAAGGGAGATAATGGAGGAACTCCTTAAGGCATATTTACCTATCACACCTAAAGGAAGACAATCCGAGATGTTCTGAGGCAACATCTTCGTGATGGCCGTAAATGTGCAGTGAGCTGCATTCCTCTGTCTTCTCTAGTAAGGGATGACCAACCTACTGCGGCGTAAAGGGAGCAGTGATGTGTGGAGTATGAAAGACCAGTTATGAACTTCAAGTCCCGATGGTAGAGAGTATCTAATTTTGCCAGGGCAGACACAGGGCCTAGACTGTAAAGGAAATCTGCGCAGTCCAATAAGGTAAGGAATGTGGTTTGGACCAGTCTCTTCCTGGCATCCAGTGTAAAAAAAAATGTTTGATCCTTATAGAACAGGTCAAGCCTCTGCCTAAGCTTCTTAAAGAGATCCTCAATGTGATCACAAAAGGAAAGCATTTGGTCTATCCACACCCCCAGGTATCTGAATTTAGTAACATATTCCAGCGATTCACCAAGAAGAGTGTGGATCTGGGGAATAGTACCTTGAGTTTGTGGGGTTATTGACGTGTGCAAAGGGAGAAAAAAGCATTGCCTTTGTATTTTTTGGCGTTCAGGAGCAGTTTCTGGTGCAGTAGTTGTAGAAGATTAAATTCCTGTTGCAGACCCCTACAAGCTGCTTCCGGAGAGGGTCCTCCAATATAAAGTACCGTGTCATCTGCAAATAGGTGGATGTTAGCAGATTTGATGTCAGCGTTAATATTGTTAATGTAAATTGCAAAAAGCAACAGACCCAGTATAGAGCCTTGCAGTACGCCCCTCAGTAGAGATTTCAGGGATGAGAATTCCCCTTCAACCTTGACCTGTTGCTGTCGCCTTTGGATAGTTAAAGAACCACATTATCGATTGGGGGGGGTCGCATTGATGTTTGAGGGATGAGGAGTTGGTCCGTGGTTGGCCATATCGAATGCCTTGCTTAAGTCTAGAAATACTGCGCAAACTAAGTTCTTCGAATCTAAGGCACACTGCTAGTCGTTGGTGACCTTTGCAAGTGGTGAAATAGTACTGTGATGAGGCCTAAATCCCGACTGATAAGGATTGAGCAGGTTACCACTTTCGAGGTAGTTCCTGAGCTGCACACTCACTGTTTTCTCCAACAGTTTGGAAAGGGTGGGAAGTAGGGAGATTGGTCTGAGTTACTTGGGTTGCTGGGGTCTCCAGATTTAAAAAGGGGGATTACGTGAGCCGTTTTCCATATGGGAGGAATATCGCCCTGCGAAAGGGAGAGGTTAAAAAGGGGCATTATGGGTACAGCCAGGACGTGAAGCCTAAGCTTCGGGAAGAATGGATCCAAATGGTCTGCCCCTGCACTCTTCCTGGTATCCAGCTGTAGGAAGAGATCCTCTGCTTCTCTCAGGGTGGTAGGCTGGAGGGAGAAGGCTGCGTTTGTGACTGGATCTGCTAACTCTGGTGCTCCAAGACTAGAGCGGAGGTTATTGGCACATTCACTGTAACCCCCAAGTCTTCAAACAACTGCTGTATCTAAGACAGAGTGTAGTAGAGTTTCCCTAGAGTTGGCCTTTAGAAGCCAGGCATCCAGATAGTGGAACACATACAAGGCTTCCCTGCGAAGGGCTGCTGCCACTACTCCAAGCATTTGGTAAAGACCCATGGTGCAGAGGACAAAGGGCAATGCTACGAACTGGTAGTGTTCTCCCTCCAAAGTCTGTGACTCCCTACCAAAGACTAGTACATAGGGGCAGTCTTGGGCACAGAGAAGGAATGTGCTTTCCTGCTACAGGACAGAGCAGACAGTTGCACAAGCACAGTTGGTATATTTTATTTATTTAGTTTTTGTTGACCGGGTAAGTGCACTAGACAAATCCTGCCTATTTTCAGGCACGGCCTGGGGGAGGGGGATACAGATGAATGCCAACTGACCTTGAACCAGATTAAGCTGTTGGTGGTATTTTTAGTAAGCGAGGGAAATTTGGCCAGGACACCAGGAAATTCCCTACTCTTTCGATAAGTGCCATGGGATCTTTAACATCCACCTGAACTACCACCAATCCAGGCAGATGGGACCTCGGTTTAACGTCTCATCCGAAAGACGGCACCTCAGAAGTGCAGCACCCCTCTCATGCTGCACTACAGTGTCAGTACTGGGATATTAACCCAAGTGCCAGATGTGGGAACTGAACCCACAGCCCTCTGATCTCCCGGCCTCAGAGGCGAGTGTGCTACCTACTGAGCCACTGACACTGGTAATACAGGAGTCAGTGTCTCTTCGAGAACAGTGTTACATCTCTTGGGGCTGTGTCCATAGTTTTCTCAATAAGATTTTATTGAAGAATTTCAAATATAATATTCAAAGATCAGATTACATTAACAACTTTTTACATTTCCATTAAAACAGTCAATATTATTACAGTTGAATATTAAACATATCTAAAACTTAAAACATCCAATTATACGTCCTGTCTAAAATCCTAATATTATTGAAACAAATACAAAAATGTTGTTAGAAAAAAATCAGCAAGAGAAGGAATCAGCATATTCACTAAAGGGCAAGATATGAGATTTAAGTGTCCAGCACAGTTTTCCAAATGATCTTTCCAACGGAGGCATTGAGTTATGGGCATAACACTAGCTTTAACAGTGGGATCTAAATCTACCACCTTATTAAATTCAGTGTTTACATACCTAAAAGTGGTTGAACTAGACCGTGCTGATGGCATTTGAGCACCACATTTTAATATAAAGCCTTGGACGCTCTGAGGAAGGACTACATTGTTCATTCATGAAGTTTAACTGATGGATCTCTCTCGACTAATTTTTAAGGATAAGTTCTGTATCTCATTTTTTATGAGTATGTGTTATGGAACGTGTCTTCACTATATCTATACTATAATAAGAAAGTGAAATATATTAAAAAAAATTGGCGAAATGCCATATTAAACATTTATCTTTAATGACTGAATGTTGAAAGAGTTCGTACCTTATTGAAGACAATGAACTTTCTAGGGACATGGATATGATGTACTATCCACGCTTCTGGCAGTGTTCCTTTCCCTTTAAGGCTTGCTGAAACATCTTCAAGCTGGCTCCTCTCACCCACCCGGGTGGTAACTCCCTCAGCACCGCCCTGTAACGTCAGATCTTCTTTCCGCTGGAAGAAGGTTCCCTCCTTACCGCTCGCCACATTGAGTAGGCCCTTTGCTTTCCAAACCTTGTGAATTTGTGAAATTCTCATCTTCATTCAGTTTCAACAATCTCCACGATGGATGACTGAAGTCGGCACTGGGATTTAAGAAGTGCGAATGTGGGCAGAAGAGGTCCTGGAGGGACCCACACTCCACGTACATCTAGTGCCTAGGCCACAAACACGATCCCCAGGTGTGTGGCCTTTGTCGCACTTTGCATCCTTCAACTTTAGAAGACTGTCACGCTCTGCTTCTTTTGGGGTGCCCCGATGAAGCAGATCCCCCTGTTCACTCGGATGCTCGTTGGGTGGCCTCCACGGCTGCGGGGTCTGCTGAACATCTCATGGCTTTTGAAGAGGCTGCGGCTAATAGCATGGAGCATGCCTCTTCGGTCTTTGTGCCGCTTTCCTTTGGTGCCACCTTCACGGGGACATTCAGTGATTTGTGTCCATCCCTTCCCACCTTTGAGCAGGGCCCCTCCAACAGCACAAAATCTAAATCTTCGAAGAAGGAGACTAAAAAGAAGTCTTGTCGATCATGGGATCACGAGCACTTTCGAGCCTCGGATTCCGGCACTTCTCTGGTGGTTTCGACTACGTTCGATCCTTCGGCCCAGGCTGCTGACTCCACAGTCTCCCTGTTAGGCCAGTTGTTCGACATGGCTGCCAACCAGCTTATCGAGATTTTTCACGACCTAGTCGACGCGCTGTCATCCAATGAGGCAGATACCTCCCTCCCTCTCTAGGACTCTGATCCTGCCTGTTACTTCTCAGGGTAGGTTGGACCAATTAGATCAGCCTGCTGATTTGGTCCATACCCCTCGGGATCCGGTAATCCAGGAGGATCCTTGGCTTTTGCCAGCTCCCTCCAAGAACCACTGTCTGTGTCCCCGATGATCAAGGTCTTTATCTTGAAGCCCCGAGTCGAGCAGCCCACGTCGACATCAGCATTCCTGCTCTTGTCATTTGGGCAAGCTGCGTCACTGATACAAGGAGCTCTTGCAACATCTGCTCATGTTTACTGTTGTTGGGCTGGTCCCGGCCCCACCCCGGCTATCACGTGGCTACTGCCACCAAGGCCTTGGCCTACCCTGGCTCAGTCGGTCCCGGTAGAGCTGTCGCCTAAACTGCCGAAAGGGCCCTCCTCCTAAGGATACCTATACTGCTTCTGAGCTTCCTCATCTGCTTTCGGTCACTGTCACTTCTGACAGACTCTGGCAGTTGACCACTATTTGACGAATCCTCGGAGTCTGAGAGCTCCTCCCTTCACTCCCTTCCAGTGGACGCAGAGTTGGGAGATGATTTGTCCATGGAGCATGGTCCCACTTCTTTCGCTGGTCTGCTCTTCTTAATCTCGGAATCTACGGGTCTTCAGATGGAGCCAGCCCAGAAACAGGCTAAGTACCCCCTGACAGAGATTCTCGACCTGGGTGACTCCCCTTGGGAGGCTTCCCTGTCGCTGAGGCCATTCTTGGCCCAGCTCTTGAGCGTTGGCAGCACCCAGCCTCTTGCCCTTCGTTGTCAGCGCGGATGGTCCGCAAGTATGTGGTCCCTACCAGTTCCCTGTCTGTTTTCACCTAACACCCCTCAGCTGAGGGTCTGGTGGTTGACTCGGTCTTTCGACGTTCTGGCAGTGTCGGGGATGTGGATAAGCCTTTCGACAAGGAATCCAAGAAATAGGATCATATGGCCAAGAAGACCTATGCAGCCTCTTCCCTCTGCCTCTAACAAGCGAGTTCAGCTCTTTTAATGGCCCACTTTGCTTTTGCCGTCATAGGCACCCTTCATGAGGTGCTTCACCAGCTCCCGGCTGACTTGCAGACCATGGTCAAGCAGGTCTGGGACCAGGGTCTCGCAGTGGCTAAGCAGCAGCTCCTGACGGCCATGGACATCGGTGACTCCAGCGCCTGGTCTATGGCTGCTGCGCCAGCCAAGCGCTGCAGGGCTTGGCTGAGAATCTCTACCTTCACAGCAGATACCCAGCACAAGTTGGCAGATGTCCTCTTCCTTGGCACCGACTTGTTCAGGTTGGGGGGGGTGGAAGGACACCTCACTCGCATTAAGTCCAGTTCCACCCTGAAATCTGTTACCTCCGACCAGAGGGATTCCTAGGACTCTTAAGGTCCAACGGAAAAAGCCTTTTCGGCCCCTCTCTGCTCCTGCGGCCAAGCTGTCCCAGCCCCCAACTGAGCAGCAGTCCCAGGCTTGGTGTCCTCAGCCAGAGTCGGTTGCTTCAGTCTGTCCAGAAACCAGGAGGACAAGGTCCTGTTGCTTCCTCAGTTGGTCCCTCCTCCACCTCCAAGTCGGCCCAGTGAAGGGATGTGGGTGCCTCCCCCATGTCTGTCCTTGACTCCCCTGGGTCCTCCCATGGTCCACTGTCACTATGGACAAGTGGGCCCTCAAGGTGGTCAGTCAGGGTCTACTTCTAGAGTTCGAGGCGTAGCCGCCTTGTGGAATCTGTGCCCCACAGGATGACATGGTGTCCGCCGACATGCTGTCAGCCCTTCGGGTAGATATTGCTCAGCTCCTCCGTAAAGAAGTAGTGGCTTCTGTCTCGGACCCTCCAGTACACCCAGAGTTTGACTCCAGGTACTTTCTGGTGCCAAAACAGACAGTGGGCTGGTGCCCCCATGTTACATCTGCTCAACCTGAACTTGAACATGGAGGCAGTATAACGCAGTGGTTTAATGCTCTGAGCTGCAGACCTGGAGACCTGGGTTTGAATCCCACATCCCCCACTTGCATACTGTGTGACTCTGAGCAAGTCACTTAACTTCCTTGTGCTCTCAGGTCGTACCTGTAAACAAGCTTTCAGCTTCGTGTCTCTCTCCTGGTTAAAAAAAAAAAAAAAAAATTTTCAGCTGCACACTTTAAAGATGGTCACTCTATCTCAAATCATACCACCTCTAGAGTAGAACATGTAGTTTTGCTCTTTGGCGCTTCAGGACGCGCTGTTCCACATCCCAATCCGTTCATCCCACTGCTGGTTCCTCCAGTTCCGTGCAGAGGGAATTCTCTACAAGTTCCAGGCCATGCCCTTTGGCCTATCCTCAACTCCCAGGGTCTTCACCAAATGCATTGCAGTGGTGGCAGCCTACCTGAGGTGCCGATGGGTCTGGGTTTACCTCTACTTGATGACTGGCTTTTATAGCGAGTCCCTCCAGGGAGGAGGTGGAGCGGTCCAGGGACTGGGCCCTCCAGACCCACTTGTCCCTTGGCCTCCTGGACAACGAGGCCAAGTTGGAACTTGTATCTTTGCAGGTGATCAACTTCACTGAGGTGGAGCTCGACTCTTGCAGAGGCAGGAGGCTGTATTGTGCCCACCCCCCTCAGCAGGGAATGCTGCAGGGGGGATGCCTTCTCAATGCCCTGGACCCCAGACCATCTCTATGCCTTCCCTCCCTTTCCGCTGATCCACAAATTGCTGATCAAATCCAAGAGGGACAAGGCATGGATGACCCTGGTGGCTCCGCCAATTCTGTTACCCCGATCTCAGCCTCATCAACAGGCTCCCATGGCATCTTCCTCTCCACCTGGACCTGCTGTCTGCAATCAGTGGAAGGTACTCCATCCGAACCTTCAATCCCTGCACCTGACGGCCTGTTTCCTGAGTGGCTAGAGCTCCAGGTTTCGGGTCTCTGATGATGTCCTCACCGTTGTCAAGAATTCTTGGAAGGAGTCAACCCGAAAAGGCTATGACTTCAAATGGAAAAGGTTCTCCATTTGGTGCCAGGGCAAGGGGCTTGACCCCTTATGTTGCCCGGTGGCTAACATTCTTGACTACCTGTGGTCCCTCGGTGTCAGGCCTTCGGTCAGCTACCCTTAAGATGCACCTGGCAGCTGTCTCTACATACTGGGTGCGGGCTGGTATGCCGGCGGTGGCACAGGAGAAGGTGGTCTGGTGCTTTTTTTTTAAAGGCCTTGGCCACATTTCCCTGTGGTGTGTGAACCACTACCAACTTGGGACTTGTTGCTGGTGTTGGCAAAGCTCATGGGCAAGCCATTCAAACCAGTGCACAAGTGTGACATGTCTCACCTGTCATGGAAGACCGCCTTCCTGGTGACTATCATGTCAGCCAGAAGGATCAGTGAGCTCCAGGTGCTCTTGGTGGAGTCTCTATACCTGGTCTTTCACAGGGGCAAGGTTGTCCTTCGCCCCAACCCAAAGGTCCTCCTGAAGGTTGTGTCTGAGTTTCACCTTAACATGGTGATCAATCTCCCAGTGTGTTACACCAACCACACCTCTGAGGCAGAGCACAGGCTCCACACTTTGGACCTGTCTCGAGCGCTTGCCTGTTATAAGGAGAGCATGGCTGGTGTTCTGGGAAGAGGTTCACCAGCTATTTGTCTCCTATGCTGAAGTCACACCTGGCAGACTGACAGCTAAGCTGACGACTGGCAGGTGGATAGTCTCCTGCATCAACCTCTGCTATAGGTTGGTGGAGAGGGAGCCTCTCATAGGGCTAAGGGCTCATTCCACCCATCATACCACTGCCTTGGTGGATACTTCCAGGAAATCTGCAGGGCTGCTGCCTGGAGGTCAGCACACACCTTCGTCTCCCATTACCGCATCGACCTTGAGTCACGCTGGGATGCTGGTTTTGTGGCCTCAGTTCGCCAATCTTTGTTCCCTAAGTAGGGTGTGTGTGCATTGCCCCTTCTTCCGAGGAGAACTGTTAGGAGTCTGCCAGAAGTGTCGATAGTACATCATATCCATGTCCCTAGAAAAACGGGTTACTCATCTGTAACAGTAGATCTTACTTCGAGAGGGCTCTTGCAGTAGGTAATTACATATGGGACTGGCCGGCCCGGCAGCAGGACCCCACGGAAAAATTTCTAGCTAGCGGTCCCTGGCGGACCGCCCCGTCAGGTGACCAGCATCATGCGGCGTCAGTATAAAGGCGGTCCCGAACACCTATATACAGTTCTTTCCGCCGTTAGCTCATGCAGCGCCTCGCGGTAAAGTTCGTGCTTAGCAAAGCCCTGTTCTTTCGTCGGATTTACCGAAGTTTGAGTATTTTTTCTTCTCATCGTCAGGTCAGCGTCGGTGTATGTCGTCCCCTACACCTTCCAAAAACAAGTGTGACTCGTGTGGCGCCCAACTGCCACACAAGGACGGCCATTCTCTCTGCCTTTTTTGCTTAGGCCCCGACCATCCGGTTGACAAGTGCCCGCATTGCCTGCACTTCAATGCGGCTACCCGCAGACGACGCCAACAGTCCCTCGAAGCCCATCTGCTAAAGAAGAAGATGTCTTCAATGGAAAAAGAATTGAAGAAGCTCAGGCAGGCGTCGACTTTTCCTGAAGGACATCATTAAGCGGGACAAAGAAAGGCACCTGGAGAAGGCCTCCTGGCCCAGCGACTCCGGCGAGTGCGGCCCGATAACATCCCCTCCGGTGCACCTCCGGCGGCAGCCTCCAAGGCTTTGGAGGCGTCGACCCGCCCGTCAGGCTGCGTGTTGAGCCTTGCCCGGGCACCTCGGGCAAAGGAGACCTCCGCCCCAGTACCGCCGCAGGCTTGCGGCCTACTGGCGCGGGCACCTCCCCATAAGTCGGATGTCGGCTCCTCCGATGTCCGCCGGAGAAAAGGTTGATAAGGCGCCCAACCCTTGAGTGACGCACAACCTCATCCCCCCCTTGGACGACGTTTCCTCCCTCGGTCTGCCTCCGGCGAGGACCCCATAAGTCGGGCGCCCGGCTCCTCCGCGCCCGGCCGAACCAGCCCTAAGCCACGCGGCTCCCCCCGACGTGAGCAGACGGAACCTATGACGGACCCTCCACCCCCGCCATACCCGGTTCCCCGCAGCCTCGCTGCCATCCAGGAAGCCAGAGTCACCCCAGCCTGACCCGGGACTTTTCTCCACCGTCCCACAGGCGATGCGAGGATATTCCAACCATCAGACCCTCCTCCTAGGGAACGGATCTGGCCCGCCCCCAGACACCGGTTCCGGCGCGGTGGGGATATTCCCCTTCCGTGGGCCCAACCTCCCCGGGCCTCTCAATGTTGAGCCGCCTGTGGGGCCTCCTTCGAGCCGTCTGCTCCGGCAGCTCCTCCGGCACCGGGTACCGCCGTCCTATCCGGCGCGTCTTACCGGGTCCGCAGTATCACGCTGCAGTACCTGACGCGGTCCGCCTGACGCCGTAATACCCGCACGGTTTTCCCGCAGCGGGTTTCGGATACTCTCCTACGGATACAATCTGTACACTTATCACCCTCCTCCTGCCCCGGCCGGGTGGATCTGTAGAGACTCTGGCTTCCTGGTGGGCTGAGGCCAAGGCTCAGCTCCCCAAGGAAATAGAGTGCTGCCTTACGGCGATGATGCTGGCCCCCATGCACCCGAGACGGCGCACTCCCTCACCCTCTCCGGATCCCAGAGCCCTTCCCTCTGGATCCCGAGAGGGGCAGGACACACGTCCAGGGATCCCCCCTAAGGAACCCGTTCCTCCCCCTAGACGTGCCAGGGAGTCTTATTCTGCTTCTGATTCTTCTTCTTCGCTCTTGGATTCCTCGGATTCCTCCGACGGATACTCCGAGAGAGACGACAAGCCTCGCTCTCCATCCAAGCCCCGGCCGAGGACTCCGAAGTCTCCTCCTGAGGATCCTTCCTTCAAGGAGTTGCTCAGGAAGATCCAGGAAGTACATCAGTGGCGTTCTCTGGAACCAGATCCTCAGCGGGTAAAACTCGCCGAACATCTGGACCTGCCCCTTACGGCTCCTACTTTAGTGCCACCCTGGATCGAGCCTCATGCCCACCTTGTTTCTACTATTTGGAAATAACCGTCGGCTTTAGCCCCGCTTCTTAGGAAGTCCAACAGGCTATACCAGGCTCCGGAGGGTGTAGACTTTTTGGATTCTCACCCTCGTGCAGACTCAGTCGTGATTAGCGCCGCTCACGACCGGTCAGCACATCCTAAACATCTAAGCTAGTCTCCTCCGGATAAGGAATCTCGCCTCCTGGACCAGTATGGAAGAAAAATATACGCTTCTTCCGCACTGGGAATTCGGGCCCTGAATTATGTAGCTCATTTGGGGGATTACCAGAAGGCCATCCTTACCCAGGCGGAATCCAAGATTGACTCCTTACCTGACTCCCAAGTCAAGCAGGAGTTAGCTGACTTAGTCCGTTCTGCTCGTTCGGCCAGTCGTCACATCCTGCGGACGACATACGATGCAGTGGACACTGCCGGGCGGAGCTCCGCGTTCGCCGTAAGTCTTCGGCGTTATGCCTGGCTCTGCGTGTCAGGTTTGGTCCCAGAGGTGCAGTCAGCAATCCAGGAAGCACCTTTCAGGGTTCAGTGCTTTCGGTGGTGATGTCAAGGACATCATCGCCCGACTTACAGGAAGAAGGGGCGGCTCTGAAATCCGTGGATTCCATGTACCGTCCCCATCCCCACACAGCGACGCCTTTTCGCAGATGCAGCGGGCCTACAAGAAACCCCAAGGAAGGCGAGACAAGCGGGCCCCGCTGCTGCCAGGCCCCCACCGCCCAAAAAGCAGCGGGTGCCCCAGCTGCAGCGCTGCCCACACCACCTGACTCCTCCCTCCCACCGCCTCCGGACACGGAGGAACACGGTGGGAGGTTCTCCTCCACCTTCCGGGTTGGGAGAGATAACAGGATTCATGGGTGCTTCAGATTATAGCGGAGGGGCACTCCATAGAGTTTCTACAGAAACCACCCTGCCACCCCCCCTCTGAAGTCATCCTATGCAAGGGACCATCTTCCTTTGGTCAGGGAAGAAATATCTGCCCTTCTCGCGAAGCAGGCCATAGAACCCGTTCCTCCTCACCTTCAAGGGACGGGTTACTATTCTCATTTCTTCTTGGTCCCAAAGAAGACTGGAGATTTCAGACCCATTCTCAATCTCGGCTCCTTGAACCTTTATGTGGAATACAAAAAGTTCAGGATGCTCTCCCTTCAAACCCTTCTGCCCCTTCTTCGGCCGGGTCAATGGTTCTGTGCGCTGGATATGCAGGACACACATCTGCACATCCCCATTCGTCCTTCGCATCGCAAGTACCTCCGGTTTGCTTTCCAGGGGGACCATTACCAATTCTGGGCACTCCCGTTTGGTCTTTCCTTGGCACCCCGAGTTTTTACCAAATGCCTGACAGTGGTAGCGGCCTACCTGCGTACTGTGGGAGTTCAGGTGTTCCCCTACCTGGACGACTGGCTCCTGGCGGCCTCGTCCAGGGAGGAGCTCCTGCATTATCTCTCCCTCACCCAGCAGGTTTTCACTTGCCTGGGTATCACCATCAACCATTCCAAGTCTCATCTGGATCCCTCCCAGAGACTTCAGTTTATCGGGGCTTTCCTCGATACGACGGTGAGCAAGGCCTTCCTTCCTCCGGACAGGGCGGCCTCTCTTCAGTCACAGATTTCCCTGCTAGCTGTTTTGCAGGGCCTCCTGTCTTGAGGGCTGCAAGGCTACTGCTACTTTCAGGAGTAGTTTCCTCCTTCCTGTGCCTTTTATTTGTTCCAGACTGCTTGGGATTCAGTCCTATATGTAATTACCTACTGCAAGAGCCCTCTCGAAGTAAGATAGTACAGTTATGTAAGAACTTACCGTAACAGTAGATCTTCGAGAGAGGCTCTTGCAGTAGGTAATACCTTCCCGCCCTCCATCCCCTTAGGCTTCTTCAGCTCCTTTTCCATTGAGGGAAATATCTGCTTCTTTCTCATCCGGGCCTTCCAGGCCTGTGGCAGGAAAGAACTGGAAGGCGGGCGTTCGGGACCGCCCCTTTATACTGACGTCGCATGACGCCGTTCACCTGATGTGGGGTGGTCCCTCGCCAGGGACTGCTAGCTAGAAATTTTTCCGTGGGGTCCTGCCGCCGGCCGGCGTCAGTCCTATATGTAATTACCTACTGCAAGAGCCTCTCTCGAAGATCTCTGTTACGGTAAGTTCTTGCCAACTGTACTATCTTGCCGTGAGGGCTCTTGAATAAATAATATAGAACCGGCCGCCGGCTGACGAGACCCACAAACCTAGCTAACAGTCCTAACGAAACTCCCGATCAAGTGACGGCGTCATCTGACGTCGATATAAAAGGCGTTCCCTGGAATCCTGCTAATTCTTCCGCCGTGATATTCGATGCAGTGCCTCGCGGTAAAGTTCATGCTCGTCAGCCCTACCTTTTAACCGGTTTACCGAAAAATAGTTATTCTTTTATCAGTCATCAGGTACACCGTCGGTGTATGTCGTCCCCTACACCCTCTGAGCACAAAAACAAGTGCGACTCGTGCGGCGCCTAACTGCCACACAAGGATGGCCATTCCCTGTGCCTTTTCTGCCTAGGCCCCGATCACCCGGTCGAGAAGTGCCAGCATTGCCTCAACTTCAGCGCGGCTACCCATAAACGGCGCCAACAGTCCCTGGAAGCTCATCGCCTCAAGAAAAAGATGTCTTCTATGGAAAAAGAGTTGAAAAAGTTGAGGCAGGCGTCTACTTCCCTGAAGGACATCGGAAAAAGGACAAGGAGAGGCACGGAGAAGTCCTCCTCTACGCGTCTCCCGCTGGAGCGCGAGGGACTAATGCGTCCCCGAGAGCTCAACTACCGCCTCCAAGGTTTTGAGGAGCGTGGCACGCCTGCTGGCTCGCGCTCGGGCTTAGGGGCGCCCAGGCGAGGGGCCTCCATCCCGGTTCAGCCGCAGGCTTGTGGCTCACTGGTGGGCGACTCTTCTGTCGGACGTCGGCTCTTCCGACGTCCTCATGGAAGGTCGATAAGACGCCCGACCCTTCGGGTGGCGCACGGCCACTACCCCCACCCCGGACCGACTGATCCTCCCCTCGGCCCGCCTCAGTGAGGCTCCCGTAAGTCGGACGCTGGCTCTTCCGGCGCCTGCGGGATCTTGCCCCAAGCCGCACGTCGGCTCCTCTGACGTGTGCCAGGTGATGGAACCGACGACGGACCCTTCCAAGTCCATCGTACCCGGTTCTCCGCAGCCTTCGCTGCCGTCTGGGGAGCCTGAGTCACCCCAGCCTGACCCCGGGGATTTCTCTCCTCCATCCCCGGACGATGCAGGGGATCTTCCTCCTCCGTTGGGACCAGATCGGATGCCGGCCCCGACGCCGGTACCTCTGCCGGTGCCTCTGACGCCGACACAGACGCCGGTTCTACCGGCCCCAGGAGACATCCCGTTTCCGGATGTTCCCCCTCTGTCGGGCTCTCCGCATTCCGGGCCCCTAATGTGGACCCGCCCATGAGGCCGCCGACTGGGCCGTCTGCTCCGCAGCCCCGGCTTCCGGTACCCGCCATCTTATCCGACGCCGTTGTACCCGGGACCACAGTATCCAGCCGCAGTACCCGACGCCGGTTTTCCCACAGCCGGGTTTTGGATACTCACGGGTACAACCCGTACACTTTTCCCCCTCCTCCTCCACCTCCACCGCCCCCATGGCCGCTGGTGGATCTGCAGGAGACTCTGGCCTCCTGGTGGGCCGAGGCCAAGGCTCAGCTCACCAGGGAGGTAGAGAGCCGCCTTAAAACGACAGTGCCACCACCGGCTCCTGTACGTTCGAGACGGCACACTCCCTCACCACCTCCGGATTCCAGAGCTCTTCCCTCTGGGTCCAGAGAGGGGCAGGACACGCATTCACGGGTACCACCCAAGGAACCCGTTCCTCCCCCAAGTCGCGTAAGGGAGTCTTATTCTTCTTCCTCCTCTCGGTTCTCGGACTCCTCCGAGGATGCTCGAGAGATGATGACCCGCTCTCCGTCTAAGCCCTGGCCAAGACCCTCAAGTCTCCCCGGAGGATCCATCTTTCCACGGATTGCTTAGAAAAATCCAGGAGGTACACCAGTGGCACTCTTTGGAACCAGATCCTCAGCGACTTAAACTTGCGAACATCTGGATCTGCCGTGACGAGCTCCAACATTAGTGCCACCCTGGATTGAGCCTCACGCCGACCTTGTTACCACGATTTGGAAACAACCGTCGGCGTTAGCCCCACTTCCCAGGAAGTCAAACAGGCTGTACCAGGCTCCTGAGGGTGTGGGCTACCTAGACTCTCACCCTCGGGCCGACTTGGTCGTGATTAGCGCCGCTCATGGCCGGTCGGCTCATCCAAAACACCTGAGCTCGTCTCCTCCGGATAAGGGATCTCGCCTTCTGGACCAGTATGGAAGAAAGATTTACGCCTCCTCCACACTGGGAATTCGGGCCCTGAATTACGTCGCCCACATGGGGGATTACCAGAAGGCTGTCCTTACCTAGGTGGAATCCAAGCTGGACTCCTTGCCTGACTCCCAGGTCAAACAGGAGTTAGCCGACCTCGTCCGTTCTGCTCGTTCGGCCAGTCGCCATATTTTGCGGGCGACATACGATGCAGTGGACACTGCCGGGCGGAGCTCCACTTTCGCCGTGGGTCTGCGGCGTCATGCCTGGCTCCACGTGTCAGGTTTGGTCCTGGAGGTGCAATCCGCTATTCAGGAAGCACCTTTTCCGGGGTCAGTGCTTTTCGTGGGTGATGTCAAGGACATCACTGATTTAAGGAGAAGGGACGGCTCTGAAAACCGTCGATTCCATGTACCGTCCCAAAACAACAGCGCCGTCCCTTCGCGAACTGATTCGGTCAAAAGCGGAAACCACAGGGAAGCGGGCCCCCAACTGCTAGCCCCCCGCCCAAAAAAGCAGCGGGTGCTTTAGCTGCGGCGCTGCCCCACACCACCCGACTCCTTTCCTCTCCCACCGCTCCTGGACTCTCCAGAGGAACCAGTAGGAGGGAGGTTTTCCCTCCACCTTCCGGGATGGGAGAGGATAACCACGGATTCTTGGGTGTTCCAGCTTATAGCCGAAGGGCACTCCATAGAGTTTCTTCAGAAACCACCTCGCCACCCACCTCTGAAGTCGGCCTATTCAAGGGAATATCTTCCTTTGGTCTGGGAAGAAATTTCGGCTCTTCTCTTGAAGCAAGTGATAGAACCCGTCCCCCTGCATCTTCAGGGAATGGGTTACTATTCCCATTTCTTCCTGGTCCCAAAGAAGATGGGAGATCTCAGACCAATTCTAGATCTCAGTTCCCTGAATCTGTATGTAGAATACAAAAGGTTCAGGATGCTCTATCTGCAGAGCCTTCTGCCCCTTCTTCGGCCGGGTTAATGGCTTTGTGCACTGGATATGCAGGATGCCTATCTGCACATTCCCATTCACCTTTCTCACCGTAAGTATCTTCGTTTTGCGTTTCAGGGGGACCACTACCAATTCAAGGTGCTCCCATTTGGTCTATCCTTGGCCCCCCGAGTATTTACCAAATGCCTGGCTGTGGTAGCGGCCCACCTGCGTACAATGGGAGTTCAGGTGTTCCCTTACCTGGACGACTGGCTCCTGGCGGCCTCGTCCAGGGAGGAACTCCTGCATTTTCTCTCCCTCACCCAGCAGGTCTTCACCTGCCTGGGTATTACCATCAACCATTCCAAGTCTCATCTGGATCCTTCCCAGAGACTACAGTTCATCTGGGCCATCCTCGATACGACTCTCAGCAAGGCCTTCCTGCCTCCGGACAGGGCGGCCTCTCTTCAATCCCAGATTTCCCTGCTATCAGAACGCAGGAGGATTTCGGCGAGATTGGTCCTCCGTCTTTTGGGGCACATGGCAGCCGCCATTCCGACGATTCCCCCGAGCTTGACTCCACATAAGAATCTCTCAGTGGACTCTTCGCTCTCAGTGGGATCAACTTGTGGATGACCTGGATCAATTAGTTCTGATCTCATCGCCGGTGGTGCGAGACTTGCAATGGTGGATGGTTCGAGAGAACCTGTTTCGGGGGGTCCTCTTCTTTCATCCTCCCCCCTCCCAGACTCTTGACTACAGACGTGTCAGGCGAAGGTTGGGGAGCCCATCTAGGACCTCATCGGACCCAGGGCCCCTGGTCCAAGCTGGAACAAGCTCTCCACATCAATGTGCTAGAGCTTCGGGCTGTGTTGTACGCTCTCCAAGCCCTTCACCAATGCATTCTCCCCGGCCACCTAGCCGTTCAGACGGACAACATGTGCGTAGTGTGGTACATCAACAAACAGGGAGGAACTCTGTCCTACCCTCTATGCAGGGAGGCAGTGAGGGTTTGGGATTGGGCAACACAACACGACCTTCACCTAACGGCGATTCATGTTCCAGGGGTCGACAACACTCTGGCAGACAAGCTAAGCCGCTCCTCTGCTCTGGCTCACGAGTGGGAACTGGATCAAGGGGTACTAGACGACATCTTTCAGCTTTGGGGGACTCCGCAGGTGGACCTGTTCGCCTCCCCCCAAAACGCAAAACTTCCCACCTTTTGCTCGCTCGTTCCAGAGCGAGGCACTTTCTGGAGCGACGCTCTGTCTCTAGACTGAAAGGACAGATTCGTCTATGCTTTTCCCCCAATTCCTCTGATCCCACGAGTATTACAGAAACTAGCCACAGAAGGAGCGAGAATGATTCTGATCACTCCTTTCTGGCCCAGGCAAATCTGGTTCTCTCTTCTACAACAATATTCAGAGGATCCTCCTCTTCCTCTATCTCGAGGTTTGCTGACCCAGGACCAGGGGACCCTGGTGCATCCAGGGCTCAAATCCCTCCAACTCCATGCATGACTCCTGCAGACCTAGCCCAATCCCGTTTTGGGGTCTCCCCAAAAGTGGCGGACATTTTAATGGAGGCTAGAAAGCCATCCACCAGGTCCACTTATGCCAAGAAATGGAAGAGATTCTCTATTTGGGCAGCCTCCAAGAACGTGGAGCCTTTCTCCTGTTCAGTGGCCTTTCTGCTGGAGTACTTGCGTCATCTGTTCGATCTGGGTCTCAGCCATTCCTCCTTGCAGGTTCACATGGCGGCTATCTCAGCCTACCATGTTCCCTTCGCTGATAAAGCTTTCGCTCAACTGGAGGTCTCCAAGACCTTTCTTAGAGGGGTCCTCCATCTGAGACCCCCCATCCGTACTCCTGCTCCTCCTTGGGACTTGAACTTTGTCCTCGAGAAACTTACTCTTCCTCCTTTCGAACCTGCAGCTTCTGCAGATTTGAAATTTCTTTCGTGGAAGATGCTCTTCTTGGTGGCCATTACTTCAGCTCGAAGAATCTCCGAGCTTCAGGCCCTGATGTGCAAAATCCCTTACTTGATTTTTCACAAAGAACGAGTTGCTTTTTGCATGAATCCTAAGTTTCTACCCAAAGTAGTAGCTGAGTCTACCTTGAATCAGCCCATAGAACTACCTGCCTTTTTACGCAGTACTTTAACCAGGGGGAATATTTACTCCATACTATGGATGTTCACCGGATTCTGAGATACTACACCAACAGGACGAAGGATCTCAGAAAGACTTATCAGTTGTTCGTCTCTTTTGCTCACAAACGGGAAGGCAATGCTGTTTCCAAGCAATGCCTGTCTAAGTGGTTAGCTCATTGCATCACTTTCTGTTATGACAAGTACAACAAGACCCTCCCGGGTCAAGTCAGAGGCCACTCCACGAGAGAAGTAGCTGCCTCTGCGGCTTGTTCAAGAATGTTTCTGCAGCAGACATATGCATGCTGCTACCTGGACTTCGTCCATACTTCACAAAACACTACAGTTTGGACATTGCCTCTCCAGAGAGAGGTGCCTGGCTTTGCTGTTTGCAAGGCCTCCTGTCTTGAGACTTGCACAGCTAGAGCTACTTGGAGTAGTCTCCTCCTCTGGTGCCTTTTCTTTGTTCCAGACTGCTTGGGATTCAGTCCTATATGTAATTACCTACTGCAAGAGCCCTCTCAAAGTAAGATAGTACAGTTACGTAAGAACTTACCTTAACAGTAGATCTTCGAGAGAGGCTCTTGCAGTAGGTAATACATTCCCGCCCTCCATCCCCTTAGGCTTTTTCAGATCCTTTTCCAGGGATGGAAACATCCACTTCTCTCTTGTCCGGGCCTTCTTGGCCTGTGGTGGGAAAGAACTGGAAGGCGGGCATCCAGGACCGCCCCCTTTATCACAGACGTTGTGTAGCGCGGTCACCTGGCAGGTGGTCGCCAGGGTCTGCTAGCTAGAAATTTTTCCGTGGGGTCCTGCCGCCGGCCGGCGTCAGTCCTATATGTAATTACCTACTGCAAGAGCCTCTCTCAAAGATCTACTGTTACGGTAAGTTCTTACGTAACTGTACTTTTTAGGAGTGGTTTATGATGTACATCCACACTGACCCACCTGACCTCCCCTGGCAAGTGGCTCACCGGTCTTGCTTTAAGCGAGTACAGTCTGTCGTCGGGGCGGTGCTGAGGGAGTCATCACCTGAGTGGTTTGGAGGAGCAAGCCTGAAGACATTCTGGCAAGCTTTAAAGGGAAAGGAACACTGCAAGAAGTGTGGATGTACATCATATACCACTCCTAGAACTACTGTTAGTGAGTAACCTGTTATTCTCCCCATTGTCTTTTCTAAGGCCCCATGGTCATGTGATTCTTCAGGAAGCGCAGGAGAAACGGAAGTATACCAGAAATTAGAGAGAAAGAAAAAGAGTTGATGAGAAAAAGAATGATTGTAAGCATAGCATTTAGATATCTGAGTGTATATTTTCAGGAGGTCTTAAGAATGCCCAGTGATTAACAATTTAAGACCATATTTTTATTTATTTTGTCTGTTTTTGTTGACCAGGAAAGGAGAACTAGACAATTCTGCCTATTTTCATCCTCGTCACAGGGAGGGGATACAGATGAATGCCAACTGACATTAAACCAGATTAAGCTGTTGCTGGTATTTATAGTGAATGGGGGAAATTTGGCCAGGACACCGGGGAAATTCTGCTCTTTTTGCGACGTGCCATGGGATCTTTTTAACGTCCACCTGAACAACCACCAGAACAGGTAGACAGGACAGACGTTTATTATCTCGTCTGAAAGCTGGAACCTCAGGAGTGCAGCACCCCCCCTCTTGCTGCACTGCAGTGTCAGTATTGGGATTTAACCCAAGTGCCTGGTGTGGGGATAGAACTCGCAGCCTTTTGATCGTCTGGCCTCAGAGGCGAGTGTGCAACCTGCTGAGCCACTGACACTGATCTTTATCAGGGGAAATAATACAGCTAGCAATCTGAGAGTAGTAGAGTCATTTAGCTTCTATCCTGTAAGCACACGAAATAGTTTTTCAATTCCTATCTAAGCTTTTGGTGTCTTTCCTTAATCCAGTAGCAAGCGTCTCATATCTAAGGGTGTCTAGCAATTCAGCTTTCCATTCATTTAAGGTAGGGGCACGCTGGTCAAACCGTAGCCATAAGAATATTATTTTTGGCGACCACTGAGACTAAAGCTGGAGTATATTTTTATTCTTGATTAATGTTTTGGTATGTCAAAGAAGTTGTCAAAGACACAGGTTCTAATGTTAAGGTTGGTTAAGAATGGGGTTTCACTCAGAAAAGCTTTTAATTTGATTCCAGAATGTCTGTATTTTTGCACAGTTACAGAACCTATGAATAAGGTCAGCTTTAGAGTCTTCACATTTAGGGCATTTATCTTCATTTTAAACATGTCAGGGGGTAAAATATTGGTTTTGAAGTGTTTTATATTGAATGAAATTATTTACTGAAAAAAAGCCCTGAGAACAAAAATGCATATTTTACCCCAATTCCAATTCAAGACGACTTCTCCTAATTTCCTGACCCATATATCCTGGCAGTTATTCGCCTCACCAGTAGCTGAAGTGATTAATTACATATAAAAGGCAGATGTAGAGATTTTTATCCCCCAGTATTACCAAGAGATTTTTAATATTACTATTCACATCCTGACTGATGTGACACCATTACGATCCAGAGTCCTGATGTGATTAAGTGAAAAAAGTAATTTCATGTCTTATCTATCTGTTGTGTGTGAGTTTATAATGTTGCCCTGTGTTATAATTTCCCCCGAACAATATAAATCTTCTCAAATGTGGAAACCTTTTTTCCATTCCTTGTACCAGTTCCTGTACAGATCCTCACCACCGATGCCTCCGGCTCCAGCTGGGGTGCTCATCTTGATTCTTACCAGAAGCAGGAGTCCTGGACCAAAATGGAGACCAAGTTGCATATAAATGTTCTGGAAATGAAGGCTGTCCTGTATAGCCTCCAGCATTTCTGGAACATGTGTGCCCAGATCCTCCGTCAATCCTGACTGACAATGCCATTGTGATGCTTTACATAAACAGACAAGGAGGCACTCATTCCTATCCCCTATGCAGAGAAGCAGTGAGAAAATGACACTGTCCCAAGGCCTGCAACTATCAACCATCCATCTTCCAGGTCTCTAAAACATCTTGGCAGACAGGCTAAGCAGATCATAGTCCCAAGATTCATGAATGGGAGCTGCTTACCTCAAAGGAAAACTACCTCTTTGCAAGGTGGGATCGTCCAGGGTTGGACCTTTTTGCGTCCCCACACCATGCAGAACTGCCACGTTTCTGCTGGCTTGCTCCAGGGCTTGGAGCTTTTTGGCAAGGTGCATTGTCCCTGTCTTGGAAAAGGAACATTCTATTTGCATTTCCCCCCAATTCATCTAATACAGAGGGTTCTGCTGAAGCTTAAGATGAAGAGTGCCACTCTCCTCCTCATTGCTCCATTATGGGTTTACAAAATATGGTTTCCACTTCAGCAGCAGCAGCAGGTGGTGGAGCCTCCTATCTCTGTGTCTGAGTCTATCGTCATGGGACAAGGGATCCCTGGTCCATCCAGACCTGAAGTCCCTTTATCTGCATGTATGGCTCCTGAAGACATAGCCATCACACATGTTTGGGTATCCCCTAAGGTTGCTGATGGACAGATTGCAGCTAGAAAGACTTCTACCAGATACAGGTATTCCTTGAAATGGAAGCGGTTCACTTTGTGGGCTGCTTCTAGGAATTTGGACCCGTTTACATGTTCGGTTAATGCAGTGTTGGAATACTTGCTGCCCTTGGCAGACTTGGGCCTGCAGTATTGCTCCCTTAAGATTTATTGATATCAGCTTTCCTTGCCCTGTTGATGGTCATATGGTTGCCCAAACAGACGTGTCTTGTACGTTTCTGAAAGGTATTCTGTATTTGAAACCTATCTGTAATCCAGTCTCTCCCCCGGACTCTGAATTTTGTGCCTGAGAAACTGATGCCGGCTCCTGTTGGGCCAGCCGCAAGGTGTGGCTCATTTTTCTTATCACAGAAAACATTATTTGTAGTTGCAGTCACTTCTGCTTCAAGGTTTTCTGAGATTTCAGGCTCTAATGTGTGAGCCTCCTCCTTTGATTTTTTTTTTCCCCACAAAGACAGAGTATCTTTGCGTACAAATCCTAAGTTTCTACCTAATGTGGTATCTGAATTTACACTAAATCAAATTTATCACCCTGAGCATGCCAATCAGGGTGTGGCACTGCTCCGCACTTTAGATGTACATAGAATACTCAGATGCTATGGTACGTGCACCAAAGACTGCAGAAAGTCCTCTCAACTTATTATCGTCTTTGGGAAAGAAGCGCCCCTATTTCTAAAGAGTGCCTATCCAAGTGACTGGCACATTGTATAGCATTCTGTTATAGGAAGTATGGTCAGGAACTTCCTATAGCGGTTTGTGGTCACTCCATAAGGGTTATGGCTACTTCCCTTGCCTATTTCAAAAACGTTTCTCTGCCAACATTTGTGCTGCAGCTACATGGAGCACTGTCCAAACCTTCACTAAACATTACAGTCTGGACATAGTCTCTTGTAGACGTGCTGGCTTCAGACTTCTTGTACTGCAGTGCCTTGTGTCTTATCTATATCAGACTGTACCATCCTCCTGGTTTTACTTGAGACTGCTTCGGAATCATTCCAAAGGTGTGGCCTAATGTAGAAGATATCCTTGAAGAAAATAGAACAGTTACGTAAGAACTTACCGGAACTGTAGCTCTTCAAGAGAATCTCCTCCATTAGGCCATCCCTTCCCTCCTTCCCCCTTCTGCTTCAGTGAGGGTTACATCGGATGCCATGCCTGACACCTACTCTGTGTATTTTGTATCCATACCCCTCTCCTTGTGTGCCTGTTGCTGGTCTCATCTCCTGGTTCCCATGGTTGGAGATACTCCGACACTAATCTCTGGCAGGGAACTGAGGAGTTATGGGACCGCCCATGTTTATATAGACGCAGATGTGGTATGTCATCGTGAGTGGCCCCGGCTAACAAAAGTTTCTGTACAATCCTGGTCCTGACAGCTATGGTTTCAAAGATGCAGCCTAAAGGAGGAGAGTCTATCGAAGATCTACTGTTATGGTAAGTTCTTATGTAACTGTTCTTTTCATGGTTTATCAAACATTAAATTTGAAAAATGGTGAACAGGCCATAATAGTAGTAGTAGAAAATGTTATTTTTGTACAGGTAAAAGTTGGTACAAAACACCATTAGGGCTAAAATAGTCCTGTTTGCAAGGTTCTTATAGACCTACTTTTAATAGTTCTTACGTGCTGTACATACTCAAGAACTCTGTGTTTTGTGTTAATTTATTTCTGTTACTTTTACAGACAAAGAGCTATCGCATGTTTCATGATGACAGTATGAGGTCATTCTTCCGCAGGCTTTCTTTCACACCAGATGGATTATTTCTTATAACTCCGGGTAAGTAGAATGGATTGCTAATTGTATACCGTCAGTGAACCCAGCTTTTTTATTTTTGACAGCTTATTCTTCATGTGAAGGAAACAAAAATCCAGGAATCACCACAAGAGTGCAGGAATTGGTATATGGAGTAGATAGTCATTGGGGCATGGATATAGTTTGCTATCCACACATCAACAGTTCCACTGGAAATGCTGATTCGTTGTAACTTCTTCTTTCCATTGGAGGAGTTCAGTTTCCTTCTTCGCAGCTCAGCGCATTGTAGGGGACCTAAAAGTGTGTGATTGGAGATTTTGTTGCTTTTTTTCCTGATGGGTTTATTTGATAATTGATATTTCCTCAGTTCTGCTCCTGCCTCGGTGATGAAACATGGCACACAAAAAATCAAAGCCTGTTCCTGGCTTCAGATTCTGCATCACGTGCCACTGGAAGATGTTGGGGACAGACTTACTTGTATCTTGCCACTACTGTATGGGGGCTGCACACAATGTTTCAGGCTGTGACTTGTTCGACTGTGCTCCCTTCTTCTTTGGAGGATTGCGCGGCCCGACTTCTCCTTGGCCAATCGAGACCTGAAACTGTGGCCCAAGGGATGCAAGAAGGCTTTTGTCGTGGGGTCTGCAGCATAACTCATGCCTGTGGAAGAGGCGACAGCCACTGCTGCGGTGGGTACCTCGTAGGCTATGGCGTTGTTCCTGGTTGGGGTCAGCATCAGGGCATCCTTCACTGGTGAATTCCAGGGATACATCGGGCCCTCCAGACATTTGGGGAGAGCTCTGCCCACGATGGTATGAAACACAGGCAATGCCGTGACCAAAAAAGATCATGCTCCTCCAGATCCCTCGACTCCCCCGAACGCTCGACGTGAGTCGAGCCTTCCTTGGTTGAGGGCCAGGTCACAAGCTCCATGGTGCCCTACTCAGGCTTGTCAACCTCGACACTGGCCGATAAGGCAGTTGAGATTTTTCTCAACCCCGTTGATCAGTTGTCCAGTTGGAGTCGGCCTCCAAGACTCCAGTGTTCCCAGTCCTTACTCAGGAGGACATCGACTAGTAGGTGTCCCTGACGGGCTGTACTGGGAAACAGTCTTTGCCAGAGGGCATTGCACCAAAGCCAGTGAACGTCATCTACACTACACTTTTGGTGGCTTCTCCTTGGCGTCAGCCTTTGGGTTGATTATCAAGGTTGAGATCCAGGTTGAGGCGCCACTCACGCTGTAAGTCACCTGTCTTCCCACCTTTGTGTGTGGAGCCCCACATAAGGACTCCATGCTGTGGCTGGCAAGCCAAGCCGGCTGTCAGTGGAAATCACCCAGTCGGATGACTCTAGGGTAGTCCATAGTAGCAAATAGTCTAGGGTTGTCTGAGGAATCCTCAGACAGCTCGGATGGCTCATCCTTGCAGTCATCAAAAGCGTATACCTCTGACCACATATCAGTCGAGGAATTGACTGCCGACCTTGGGCTGGTTTCATTCAGGGCCCTATTCTGGCTAGTTTTAGAGCCCATGACTGTCCCCATGGAGCCTGCTCAGAAAATGGCTAAGTACCCTTTCACAGACATCCTCGATAGAGATGAATCCCGGGGTCTCTTTTCCATGGCTGAGGCCATTTTGGGACCAACCTTAGACCTTTGGCAGCATCCAGCCTGGCATCCTCTGCCCAAGTGGTCCACAAATTATACGTTCTCTACTAGCTCTCTTCCCAGGTTCTTGGATCACCCTTGGCTGAGAGTTTGCTCAGTTTTGGAAGTCCGGAAACCATAGGGAGATAAACAACCCCTCCCCTCTGACAAGGAGTCAAAAAAGCTTGACCTTGAGGCCAAGAAGGTCTACGCCACGTCATCTAAGTCAGTCAGGCGAGCTATGCCACGATGATGGCCAATTTTGGTCATTCCCTCCTGGGATTGCTTGATAATGTCCTTCCTCACCTAGCTGCCAACACGTAGCTGCCGGTGAAGTGGGTCAGAGACCAGGGTCAACTGCGGGCTAAACACCAGCTCTGCACAACCTTAGACATGGGCTGCTCCTGTGCCTTTGCCATGGCATTAGCCTTCGTGAAGCGGTACAGAGCCTGGCTGAGGCTGACCACATTTACAGCAGACACTCAGCACTAGCTAGCCAGTGTCCCTTACTTGGGCATCAACCTCTTTGGCCCAGGAGTGGAAGGTCATTTCTCACGGATTGAGAAATCCAGCCCCACCCTGGACTTTGTGGCTTCATCTCAGAAAGTCCAGAAGCCTAAAAAGAAAGCCTTTCAGTTTCAGTCCTTTCAGCCACAGCAGTTCTAGCAGGGGCACTACCAGGGTTGTTGCCCCAACAGCAAGTTTTCTGACCAGGGGGCCCAGGAGAGGCAGGTGCATAGGAAGTGGTGCCCCCTTCAAAGCTACTCAGTGACAGGTTGGGGGTGTCTACCTCTTGCCTGTCCAATCCTTGACCCAGCTGCGGGGGCTTTGCTACTTCTAGCCAAACTGGTCCACCATTACTACAGACAAGTAGGTTTAGGCTCTCCCGTCTTGCCGATCTCATGCTCCAAGAGAGTCCTTGGTGTCGCAAGACATGCTGTCCCAGACACCCTTGCAATTCCGGGGTGGGGGAATGTGTCAGATACCTCCTTGTCCCAAAAGGGGGGGAGGGGCTGTCACCCCATACTTGGATGTGCATGATCTCAGTCAGTTTATGCAGAAGTGCAAGTTCTGGATGGTCACTCTGAACTAGATTATTCCACTCCTGGAGCAGAGCATGTGGTTCTGCTCCCTGGACCTCCAGGACACATTCTTCCACATTCCAATTTGTCCGTCCTACTGGCGGTACTCAAGGTTCCATGCAGAAGGGGTTCTCGGTCAGTTCCAGGTAGAGCCCTTTGGCTCCCGTCCATGCCCAGAGTCTTTACCAAGTGCATAGTAGAGGTAGTAGCCTTCCTGCAATGCAAGGGTGTCTAGGTTTACACTTACCTGGATGATTGGCTGATACCTTGGCAGTCCAAGAAAGTCGTGGAGTGGTCCAGAGATCTGGCCCTCCAGAGACAACCCAGCCAGGTTCAAGTTGATCCCTTCACAGATGATTCACTTCACTGGGGCAGAGTTTGAGTTCCTGCCGGCCGAGGCCCTCCTCCCCACGCACTGGTCACCGGATCTTAACCTCCTTTGCCCAGTCATGTCATGTTGGGTGCTCGCCCCCTGCCTGGGACTTCAGTGGCTGCTGGGGTGCATGGGCTCCTGCATCAGTCTAGTCCGCTAGATTCACAGGCGGATGCAGCACCTGCAGTGGGAGTTGGGCCAGCAGTGGTTCCAGTGACTAGGCCACTTGGACCAGCCTGTCATAGTGACCCAGCCAATGTGGGATGCCATCCAGTGGTGTCTGATCAGAGTATCTGGAGGAAGGAGTCACGTTTATCTGCCCAGAACCAACCATCACTCTCATGATGGAGGCGTCTCTGAAGGGAGTGGGGAGCACATCTGGAAGACCACAGAGCCCATGGGTTCTGGTCACCCAGGGAGTCTTGCCACTACATCAAACTGCTGGAGTGCCATGCAGCGCAACTAGCTCTGACAGAATTTGCTCCTCTTGTCTGGGGTCAGGTTGTGCAACTCTAGATGGACAACACCATGACCACATTCTGTGTGGACAGGCAGGGTGGCACATACTCCCTTCCGTTGTGTTGGAAGGCTCTCCGCACCCTGACCCTTGTGCACAGTCTGGGTGCAGATCTCCTGGCAGATGCTGTCATCCGGGTGGGAAGACGTCACGCAAGTGGTTCCTGCATTAGGAGGTCATGAGCCAGCTGTTCTCCCTGTGGGGCACACTTCTGCTGGACCTGTTTGCCTCCTGTTAGAACACAGAACTGAGACTGTTTTGTGTCTGCCCCCCAGAGTCCGGGACACTGGTGGGGGTTGCCTTCGCGAGGCTTTAGACCCCAGGCCTCGTATACACCTTTCCCTCTGATCCACAAGGTGGTGGACAAGGCACAGATGATCTCGATAGCGCCAGACTGGCCACGCCAGTTATGGTACCCAGATCTCCTCAGCCTCAGCAGCAGGCCTCCGTGCCAATTGCCTTTGTGCCTTGATCTGCTACCCAGACAACAGGGGAAGGTCCTGCACCCGGACCTTCAGACCCTACACCTCACAGCCTGGTTCCTGAGAGGCTAGAGTTCTAGGCTTTGGGTGTTTCAGAAAATGTGCTTTACATTGTGGAGACCTGAAAGGAGCTGACTCAGTGGTGTTGCACCTTTAAATGGAAAAGGTGTTCCATTTGGTGACAGGGCAAGGAGTGTGATCCCCTTGCCTTCCCTGTGGTTAGTATCCTAGAGTACCTCTGGTCCCTCTCCCAGCTGGGGCTGTGAGCAACAAGCCTCAAGCTGCACCTGGCATCCATCTCTGCATATTGCCGTGTGTTGGTATGTTGAAGGTGGTTGGGTACTTTTTAAGGGCCTGGACCCCTTGCATGAACCACCACCACTATGGGACCTACTGCTGGTGCAGGCTGTGCTCATGGGCAAGCCTTTTGAGCCTATGCCAGGTGTGAGATGTCATATCTGTCAGGGAAGATGGTTTTCTTGGTGGCCATCACGTCAGCCAGAAGGATTAGTGAGGTCCAGGCGCTATTGGTAGAGTTTCCTTATCTTGTCTTCCACAGGGACAAGTTTTTCCTTCGCCTCCACTTGAAGTTACTCCCGAAGGTTGTATCGGAGTTCCACCTAACCAGGTGATGAATCTTCCGGTATGTTTTGCAAATCCATCTTCGAGGGTAACTGCAGGCTCCATACTCTGGACCTGTGGCGGGTGCTCTCCTACTGTGTAGACCACATGGCTGTAGTTCAGGCTGAGGCTTGCCAGGTGTTTGTAATGCACGCTGAAGCTGCACCTGGCAGACCGGCAGCTAAGGAGATAATTGGCAGGTGGATAAAATCTTGCATCAGCCTCCACTATAGATTGGATGGTAGGAAACTTCCTGTAGGGCTTAGGGCTCATTCCACCAGACATACTGCTACCTCAGTGGCTGCTTCCAAGGACATTCATATCCAGAAGACCTCCAGGGCTGCCACCTGGAAGTCAGCTTACACCTTCATCTCCCATTACAGAACTGACTTAGTCTCTTTGGGATGCTGCTTTTGGGACAGCTGTTCTCCAGTATCTGTTCACCAAGTAGGGGTGCGTGCCTTGCCCCCCTCCCAGAGAGCTGCTGAAAGTCTGCCATTGTGTGGATAAGTGACTTTTATCCTGCTACTAGAAACATAGGTTACTCACCTGTACATGTAGATCTTACTTCGGAAGGGCTCTTGCAGTAGGTATTCACATATAGGACTAAGCCGCCAGGCGTCAGGACCCTACGGAAAACTTCTAGCTAGCAGTCTCTGGCGGGGGACCACCCCCATGTCAGGTGACCGGCGTCATGCGACGTTGGTATAAAGAGGCGGTCCCCCATGCCCACTTTCCAGTTCTTTCCCGACGTCGGCTTGTGAAAGTTCCTCGTGGTACAACAGCGCTCGTCAGTTCATTCTTCGGTCCTAAAGTTCTCAACTTTTTTGACCTTTTTTTTCGATTTATTCAATTTTCTCATGATATCTGCTGTGTATGTCATCCCTGACACCCTTGGAATCGCTGAAGAATAAGTGAGACTCATGTGGTTCCCAGCTTCCACACAAGGACGGCCATTCCTTGTGCCTCTTCTGTCTAGGCCCCGTCCACCCTGTGGAGAAGTGCCAGCACTGCCAGAAGTTCAACTTGGCTACCCGCAAGAGAAAGCAGCAGTCCCTGAAAGCCCATCTCCTCAAGAAGAAAATGGCCTCCATGGAAAAAGTTAAAGAAGCTTAGGCAGGCCTCCACTTCCCCCGAAGGCCACAAAAAGAAGCTTGACAAGGAGAAGCACCAGGAGCGGGAATCGTCTTCCACAGCAGCTGCGACTTCAGCTGGAGTTGCAGCCCTAAAGGGAACATTTCCTCCGGGGGATCGCTCCTCGACAGCAGTCTTGGTGGCTGCCAAGAAGGTGTCACCCCTCCCGTCGGGCTCGGGCCATTCAGGAGCCTCTAGGGTAAAGGAGGCCTCCGCTTCCGTTAAGGCCGCTCCTCCTTCACGAGCCTTTCTGTCCGAGCGGGTCGGTAAGTCAGGCGTCGGTCCCACCGTCGACTGCCGACCGAAAAGGCGATAAACCGCTCACCTCTTCAGGTGATCGCCCAGCCAAACCCCCTTCCGACAAGGCCGCCACTCCTTCACGGCCTTCCTCGGACAGGGAGTCCGATAAGTTGGACGCCGGCCCCTCTGACCGCCCGGTTAACCAGCCTGCGCCAGACCCTCTTATTACATCTGACGCCCCAGGCTCTCCGCAACAGATAATCCCATTGCCCACTGAGGTCCCTGCATCCCCTCGGTTCACACCCGAGGACTTCAACCCTCCTTCCCCGGTTGAAATAGACGACCTTAGGACGCTGCCATCAGGGGTCCCCCTCCTACGCCAGGTCCTCAGACGCTGGTCGACCTGATGCCACCTTTTGGCTTCCCTTTGCCCAACGGAAGACACATTCCTCCGTCAGGTCCATCGAACCCGCTCGATGGTATACCTATGCCGGGCCCGACGCTCCCTCTGTTCGACCTGCCAGCAGGTCCTTTGCCAGGTCCTTCTGCCCCGTCAGAGCCCCTGGAGCCAGAGTACCCGGTGCCGCTGTACTCTGCCCCTCAGTACCAGACGCCACATTTTCCAGCGCCACAGTACCTGATGCTGGGCTTCCTGATGTCTGGCTACGGATACTCTTACTACGGGTACCCAAACTACCCATATCCCTCTCCTCCTCCTCCTCCTCCTCTTCCACCTCCAACTCCACAGCTACCAGCGGATCTGAAGGAGACCTTGGTCTTCTGGTTGGCTGAGGCCAGGGCTCAGATCATCAAGGAGGTAGTCATCTCCCAACACCGGTCCCGACGCCAGAGGAGAACCTTCTGGCGCCCGAGGTGGGGAGGACACATGCCACTGGGAGCTCCCCCTCCCAGGGAGGAGTCTTCTTTTTCTTCAGAGACATCTGACTGAGACTCTGTGTCAGACGACTCTGATCATGGAGACGAGTCACATACTCCAGAATGCCCAAGGCCGAGGGATCCTCCAAAGTCCCCTCCGGAGGACCCTTCCTTTCTGGAGTGCTTAAGAAAGATCAAGGAAACATGCCAGTGGCAATCTGTGCAGCCAGACCCACAGCCTAAAAAGCTCGCTGCTCATTTGGATCTGTCAGAGACCGCTCCCACACTGACTTCCACCCTGGATAGAGAGCTCCTCACACTGATCTTGTTTCACTATCCTGAAACAACTGGTGCTAGCCCCTTCCAAGGAAGGCGATGGGTATACTAGGCCCGAGGGTATAGATTTTCTAGTCTTCACCCCAGGCAGATTCGTCGCTGCCAGTGCCGCCACGGCCATTCCGCCAACCCTCAAACACCTGAGCTCGCCCCGCCTGACAAGGAATCCGGCTTGGATCAGTATGGGAAGATGATCTATTCCTCTTCGACCCTAGGCATCAAGTCCCTCAATTACATCGGCCATATGGGGGATTTCCAGAAGTCAATCCTTAGCCAGGTGGAATCCAAGTTGGACTGCCTTCCTGATTCGCAAACTAAGCAGGAACTGGGAGACCTAGTCCGTTCCGCTTGTTCGGCCGGCCGGCACATGCTTCGTGCCACTTACGATGCGGTGGACACAGCTGGCAGGAGCTAGACTTTCGCTATGGGCCTAGGGCGGCATACTTGGCTCCGTGTGTCAGGATTGGTCCCTGAGGTACAGTCCGCTATACAGGATGCTCCCTTCAGGGGTTGGGTGCTCTTCGTGGGTGATGTGTCAAGGACATCATAACCGCACTGCAAGAGAAGGGCACTGCATTAAAGTCTTTCCAGACTTTGTACAGACCCCCTCAGGGGCAGTGATGTTCTTTTCGTTGCCAAACCCGACAAAAACAAAAGCCTCAAGGAAGGCGTGCCAACAAACGTCGGACCCCTCCAGCAACCAAGACCCCCCCCCCAGCAAAAAGTCTGCGGGAGCCTCTGCTGCTGCGCTGCCCCACATCTCCTGACTCCCTGCCTCTGGCCATTCTAGAGGAACCGGCAGGGGGGAGATTCTCCTCACATCTACCGGGTTGGGAGAGGATAACATCGGACACTTGGGTGCTCCAGCTCATATCCGCCGGACACTCAATAGTTTCTGCAGAAACCTCCCCGAAAATCACCCCCTCAGTTGTCTTACTCCCAACAACATCTTTCTCTGGTTCTAGAGGAAATCATATCCCTTCTGTCGAAGACGGCGTTAGAGCCAGTCCCCACTCACCTTTGGGGGACAGGTTACTATTCCCATTTTTTCCTAGTTCCAAAGAAAACAGGAGACTTGAGGCCAATTCTAGACCTCAGCTCCCTGAACATGTTCATGAAGTACAAACGTTTCAGAATGCTCTCCTTGCAGAGCTTATTATCACTACTCCGACTGGGACAGTGGCTATGCGCCCTGGACATGCAGGATGCGTACTTGCATGTCCCCATATGCCCTTCCCATCGTAAGTACCTTAGTTTTTGTTTTCAGGGGGACCACTACCAATTCAAGGCCGTCCTATTTGGTCTTTCCTCAGCTCCCCGAGTGTTTACCAAATGCCTGTCAGTGGTAGCGGACCACCTGTGTACCCAGGGTGTACAGGTATTCCCGTACCTGGACGGTTGGCTCCTGGCGGCCCTGTCCAGGGAAGAACTCGTGCACTCCCTTTCCATTACCCTGCAGGTTTTTACCATGCTGGGTATCACTGTCAACCAGACCAAGTCCCACTTGGTCCCTTGCCAACACCTCCAATTTATAAGGGCGGTACTGGACACAACCACAGGTGAAGACTTTTTGCTTCCAGACAAGGTCGAGACCCTTCAGAATTAGGCTTGTCTGATGTCCAGTCGCAGTCGGGTGAAGCCAGGTCAGTTCTCCGCCTCCTTTGGCTAATGGTGGCTACCATTCTGACAGTCCTGTTCGCTCAGCTCCCTCTGCTCCATATGAGGATCTCTCAGTGGATGCTTCGGTCGCAGTGGGACCAGACCATGGACGACCTAGACCGGGAGGTGGTAGTGTCAGATCCCATGACCAGGGACTTACACTGGTGGATGGTTCAAGGGAACCTGTGCCTGGGAGTTCCTTTATGTATTGCATCTCCATCCCAGACCTTGACAACAGATGCATCGGCGGAGGACTGGGGTGTCCACCTAGGGTCTCACAGGACTTGGGGCAGCTGGTCCATTTTTTAGCAGAATCTGCACGTAAATGTGCTCGAACTAAGGGCAGTCCTTTATGCCCTACAGGCTCCTCTTCTCTCTTCATTCTTCCCAGTCATCTTCTCATCCAATCAGACAACATGTGCTTAGTCTGGTACCTCAACAAACAGGGAGGAACACGTTCCTATCCCCTCTGCTGAGAGGCGATGAGAGTCTGGTATTGGGCAACCCAGCACCACCTTCACCTGACCGCAGTTCACGTTCCGGGAGTGGAAAACACACTGGCAGACGAACTCAGCCAGGTCTCACGAATGGGAGTTAGATCAGCAGGTTGTAAACGACCTCTTTCGGCGGTGGGGGACACCTCAGGTAGGTAGACCTCTTCGCCTCCCCCCGAAATGCAAAACTTCCCGCCTTTTGCTCACTCGCTTCAGGGCGAGACGTTTTTTGGTGGGATGCTCTGTTGCTCTCTTGGAGGGCAAACTCATTTATGCCTTCCCTCTTATTCCATTGATTTCTTGGGTCCTGAACAAACTCAGATCAGAAGGGGGCGCGGATGATTCTCATTTCCCCTCTCCTGGCCCAGACAAGTTTGGTTCTCTCTTCTGCAACAGTTTTCAGAGGAACCGCCTCTTCCTCTGTCGCAAAATCTGTTGACCCAGGATCAGGGGACCCTTGTTCACCCAGGCCTCAAATCCCTTCATCTCCATGCGTGGCTCCTGCAGATGTAGCTAAAGCCCACTTTGGAGTCTCCTCTTTGGTAGCAGACATTTTGGTAGAGGCGAGGAAGTCTTCCACCAGGTCCACCTATACCATGAAGTGGAAACGATTTTCCATCTGGGCAGACTCCAAAGTCTTGGAACCTTTTTCATGCCCAGTCAACAAAGTCCTGGATTACATGCATCGCCTCTTTGACCTGGGTCTCAGCCGTTCCTCGTTAAAGGTTCATATGGTAGCTATTTCAGTCTATCATATTCCCTTCGGAGACCGGACTTTAGCACAGTTGGAAGTCTCTACGACTTTTATTAGAGGGGTTCTCCACTTGAGCCACCCCATTCACGTTCCTGCACCTCCATGGGATTTGAATTTCATCCTGAAGAAGCTCACACTGCCTCCCTTAGAGCCCGCAGTGGAGGCTGACTTAAAGTTCCTCTCTTGGAAGATGCTCTTCCTAGTGGCCATCACTTTTGCTCAGCGCATTTCTGATCTCCGGGCCTTGATGTGTAAAATTCTGTATTTGATTTTCCACAAGGAACGTGTGGCAATACACACCAACCCTAAGTTTCTCCCCAAGGTGGTGGCTGAATCTACGCTGACTCAATCTGTTAAGCAACCTGCTTTCTTTACGTAACACTCCAATCACGGAGAGTACCTCTTGCATACTTTGGATGTTCACAGAATCCTGAGATACTACACCAGTTGGACCAAGGATCTCAGGAAGATGGATCAGCTCTTTCTTTCCTTCACAAAAGAGAAGGCAATGCTGTTTCTTAGCAGTGCCTCTCAAAATGGTTGGTGAATTGTATCATTTGCTGTTATGACAAGTACAACAAGACCCTTCCAGGTCAAGTCAGAGGTCACTCCACCAGAGAAGTAGCTGCCTCTGCCACTTTTTTTCAAAAATGTTTCAGCAGCAGACATCTATGCAGTCGCAACTTGGACTTCTGTCCATACCTTCACGAAACACTACAGTTTGGACATTGCCTCTCGCCGTAGAGCAGGCTTCGTGTTGGCTTTCCTACAAGGTCCCCTCTCATAAGACCTGTTCAGCCCTGAGGTTTTATGTTGTGGATAATAATCCTCCCTCCTCCCAAGTGTTTTTCCTTGTTCCAGACTGCTTCGGTCTCAGTCCTATATGTGAATACCTACTGCAAGAGCCCTACAAAGTAAGATAGTACAGTTATGTAAGAACTTATCGTAACAGTAGATCTTCGAGAGAGGCTCTTGCAGTAGGTATTACCTTCCCGCCCTTTGTCCCCCTAAGTTTCTTGCTTCATTTCCATGGGGGGAAATTATCCTCTTCTCTCTCGTCTTGCCTCTTTTGGCCTTTGGCGGGAAAGAACTGAAAGGCAGGCGTGGGGGACCGCCCCTTTATGCTGATGTCTCATGACACCGGTCACCAGATGTGGGGGTGGTCCCCCACCAGAGACCGCTAGCTAGAAGTTTTCCATGGGATCCTGATGCCTGCCAGCTTAGTCCTATATGTGAGTACCTACTGCAAGAGCCTCTCTCAAAGATCTACTGTTACGGTAAGTTCTTGCATAACTGTACTTTCCAGGAGTGTTTTATATAGTTTGCATGGCACCACCCACCCAGCCTCACCTGGCAAGTGGCAGATGGATCTCTGCTTCCAATCTGCAAGATCTGACATCATGGACCAGAGCTGAAGGTTATACCATCCAGGTGGTGGGAGGAGCTTAGCTTAAAGATATTCATGTGGATTATTAACTATATACCACTCCTAGAAATACGGTTACAGGTGAATAACCTGTTTATACTCACTTGTAACCATAGTTCTGTTAGTGGTATACAGTTCACATCCACACAACCCACCTGACCTCCCCTGCCAAGTGACGCATGGATCTCTGCTTCCATCATGCAAACTCTGCCATCGATGGGGTGGAGCTGGGGGATGCCACCATGGGGGGCTAGAGGAGCTTATCTTGAAGTTATGCTAGTGACTCATCTGTCTCTAGCAGATTGCCAGAGTGTAGAAGTGAACCGTATACCACTAATAGAACTACATCAGGTGAGTAACCTAGATTTTTTTGGCCCTGCCTATTATCTGAGCATTATTTTGACAGAACCAAATTTTCTTTCTCATTAAAAGCTCAGTTTAAAGTTGCTCGTGTCAGTCCCAAAAGCAGACCCCAAGCCACTGAGGAGGATGCCATGAGCAATTAGTACTGGTCATTTGGCTCATGAACAATAAAAAAAAAAAAAAAAGGATCTACAAAGTGAGTTGAGAGACCAGGTAGCAAGGCAAATTTTTTTTCTTCAACTGCTCTTTGCTTGTCAAAATCTGTGAGAGACAAATAATGAAGAACTGATGAGGGAAGCGGTTTCATTTACTGAAATGGGACTGGCAAAAGTTACCTCACCTCCGCTTTTGAGCCTTGTTCAGCCATTCCCTCTTTTAAAAGATCTGCTAGAGGTGCTCTTGTCAACAGTGTCCGTACTTGTTCCTGTAAGCAAGCAATTTTCCCCCACCCAGACCACTCAGTAACACCCCCACAACACACACACACACACACACACACACACACACACACGCGCATCCCAAGCCCTCTGATGGCATTAATTTGCAAATTGGAATTCCTTGTCCTCCATCCTTATAATAAATGGAGTTGTTACTGGTATTATAGATCAAGGGAGAGCTCCTTTCTTCTGTGTGAGACACCCTTATTCCATTATGTGTCTCCTGCACAGATGCCCTGGAGATGGGCACGTTCCAGAATAGTTTTTAAAAGAAATTCTATATTATTGATCGAGGTTGATCAATGATATCTTTAATATGTCCCCCGTCGCCAGTAGTTACTGTAGAAGAGTGGTTTCACTTGCGTTCAGCTTGAGCCAGAACAGCTTGGCTTTGCTTCACTGTTCTCGCTCCAGCCGAGTGCACGTGAAACCACTCTTGTACAGCAACAAGCGGCTCTGGGGAACATATTGACATATATTTAAACTGCTCAGTGCCACACCCTTCCCCACCTTGGAACAAGAAACAAGTCCCCGTCCGTCAATTCAAGCAAGAAGCCGTCCCACCCTGCACACCACCACTCACAGTAGCACTCAGAGTAGTGATAAAGAAGATGGTCCCACAGCAGCACGGCTTATACTTGTCTTCTCTTTATTCTGCTATGTATGGATGAAAAAAACTTACTCCCATAATAGTAACACTTGATTGGGCAACTGTTGACCAGTCAGGTGTTAAATACTATAGGAGGAAGTTTTTCATTCATGTACATAACAAACTCAAAAGAAGACTAGCACAAGCCACTCTGCCATGGGGGCCATCTTTATCATTACTTCGGGTACTACATGGGGGAAGGGGGGGATTCTTTACTGAATTGAGGAACAGAGGCCTTATTTCTAATACTGCCAACCTAGTCTAGGCATGTAAGTTTGCACCATGACATTTGGTACTGTTTTTATTTTTAGATTTTTTTTTTTTTGTATTTTTGGTTAGCTAAAATTGTTTTTCTCCAGCCAACATTGATCATTATCTCCCCTCATTAGACTACTGGTGAACTATATAGGTGGAAATATTTGAAATGGAGAGATTAATACACCATACATAATAAGCTCCCAACTTTTCACCAAACCTGGAGATGATGGGTTATCCATTATCTACAAATACATTCCACCTTCGTGCCACAAGTTGCCCCTCTCTCCCCCAACCCCCAACACACTTTTATTCCTACTACACTCTTCTCACTAGTTCTCACCTACATCTTCATAAATTTGGCATTCAGCCTGTATTTGCACTCTATTCTACTGCTCCTGTATCATAAGAAAAATTGCCTGGACCATGACATAAACCGGGAGAGAAAAAAAAAAACACTGAAGATTAATGTCATTGTAGGTGCTTATATACGGAAGCAATACGTTTTGTTGACAGTAAATCTGCCAACATCCAGTACAGCGATGGCACAATGCTGATAATAGGTATTGTGCTGTCAACAACTAATGTGTTTTACCCCCGCATTTAAATATAAACTTAAGGTCGGAGTTGTTTCAAGGAGTGGGCACAACACAGGGAGAAGCCGCATCTGTGAACCGCAGACCATTACAGTGACTTTCGCTGTAATGATCTTTTTTTTTTTTTTTATCTTTTGTGGTTTTGGTTTCACTGTACTGTGGCCCACCGCTTATATACATGTAACTACAAGGATTTCAGTACAAGTCTTAGAGTATAATGCTTATGCTTCTTCAGGGTTTACTGTTTCTATGTATAAATGTTAAGCAGTGTGCAAATGCTGTCAATTAGTAGACTGAGAACAGCTATTCCCTCTTCTTGAATATATTTATTTATTTAAAAGTTTTACCAGGAAGGCATACTGAGCAGCCTACTGCTAGATTCCTTAAAAAAAAAAAAAAAAAAAAAACTGAAAATGAATGTCATTGTAGGTGTTTATATATGGAAGCACCATGTTTTGTTGGCAGTAAATCTGCCGACATTCAGTACAGCAGCGGCACAATGCCGACAATAGGTATAGTACCATCAGTAACCAATGTGTATTGTATTTCTGCTGAAAATGCAATAAAAAATTTAGATAAAAAAATGTATCATTATAAATATGGTGAATATGCACAAAAGAAAAATGTAATATTTGGGTAAAATGTTGGTACAGCATGAATATTGTACTGCATATGGCATGTTTGGCAGGGCAGGGATACATGTTGTCTTTGTAGGATGGTCCTGAAGCCTATACAGAATAGTTTATAGTAGCCCATACACAACAATACTATTCTTACACAGAGTGGTTACTATGACGTTAAGGACCTCAGGAGCGAAGTCTGAGGTGTTCCTTTGATGTCATGGTAACCATGAGGTGCAAGAAAAGCGTTGTTTTGTATTTGGGCTACCGTACTCTACAGTCACTTACTATTTATGTCTGGTACAATCGGTCTTTACGCTTCGCCACCCACACTTCACCACCAGCCAGTTTACATGCCCGTCGCATCAACCGCCCACTGTCCTATGAACATTGCTGATGGGGTCACTTGCATTGTGATATAGATACTAAAACAGAATGAAAAGTCGTTCTGCTTTTGTATCTGTCACTACTGCAACAGAAGAAAAAATTACTCACCTTAGTAATTATGTTTCTTCTAGTGGAGTCTTGCTGTATTCTGACTATTGCAGTTAGGTCCTGCCTTTCAACTGCCCCGGAGAACTAAGGGTTAACTTTTCTATGCCTTGCACAGAACGTTCATCACGAGCTCGGTTGAAGCCCCTGTCTGTTGTTCAAACTGCAACCGCCAGATCTTTACAAGCAAAAACTCACTAGGTGTTCTGTGTGGAAACTAACATTTTTACTAGCCAACTGGCAAATATATAATGTTTCTGGTTTCAAAGGAAGACACAAGTCAGGAAACCCAAAAACCAAAACACATGCAAAACACAACATTCCACCCAAACAAAGAGGGTGTAAAAAGGACACCCCTAGGGTGCCAACACTGCTCCTGCCCACCCACATCCCAAAAACAGGTTCTGAGAGGGGAGGCGGGGGGGAGGTCAGAATACAGCAAGGCTCCACTAGAAGAAACATAATTACTAAGGTGAGCAATTTTTTCTTCAAACAGCATGAAGTCTTGCTGTATTCTGACTATTGCAGACTACCAAGCAGTACCTCCATGGAGGAGGGACAGAACCTACTTTGGAAATAGGCTTTGAAGTACTGCTGTGCCAAACCGAGCATCACTCCTAGCCTGGATATCCAGAGAGTAATGCTTGGTGAAAGTATGGACTGTTTTCCAGGTGGCTGCTTGACAGATTTCTAAAAGAGGAATATCCCTGGCAGCAGCCAGGGAAGCGGCTGTACCTCTTGTGGAATGAGCCCTCAGGCCTGAGGGTGGAGTTCTACCCAGTTTTTCATAGCAGAATTGTATACAAGAAACAATCCACCTGGCAATAGATCTTTTAGTGGCAGGCTTGCCTTTACCAACCTCTCCATAAGTGAGGAACAACTGGAGGGATTCAAACCTGTGACCCTTGGTACACTCTATGTAGTAGCTAAGGACTCTTTTAACATCCAAACTGTGCAGCCTCCTGTCTCCCGAGGAGGAGTGGTCAGTGAAGAAAACAGGGAGAGATATAGACTGCTTGAGGTGGAAATCTGAAACCACTTTAGGTAAGAACTTTCTGTTAGTTCTAAGGACCACTTTATCTCTATGAAAAGAGATGAAATCAGATTCCACTGATAGGGCTTACAATTCACTGATACGTCTGGCAGAGGTAATGGCTACCAAAAACACAGTTTTCCAAGTCAAATACTTAAGCTCTGCTGAGGACAAAGGCTCAAAGGGGGGTTGCATAAGCTGAGCAATGCAAACATTAAGGTCCCAAGCAGGAGCAGGATTCCTAAAGGGGTGATTGATATGAAGCAATCCCTTGAAAAACTTACAGAATACAGGATGGGATGACAGAGAGGAAGACTTGCCTACCGACAGGAAAGCAGAAACAGCTGCCAAGTGTACCTTGAGGGTAGCTGGTCTGAGGCCTAGGCCATTAAGATGAACCATATAATCTAGAACTGTAGGCAATTCAGCAGAGTCTGGAGAAATATTCTTCTTAGAACACCAAATGCTGAATTTTTTTCCATTTGGAGTTGTAAGTCTTTCTAGTGGAAGGCTTTCGAGAAGCCTTAAGGATATCCAGAACCCCTTGGGAAAGATGCAGATCTGCAAACTCTAACTCTTCAAGAGCCAAGCCTTGAGATTGAGAGACTGAAGATTCCGGTACCAAATCCTCCCCTGAGAAGATGTTAACAGGTTGTAATTCCTGGGAAGAGACAGGGGAAGGTGGACTGCTAAGGACAGCAGCAAGAGGTAACATGGCTGTCTGGCCCAGTCCGGAGCAATCAGAATCACTCTGCATGGTTGAGACCTTGTCTTGACTAACACCCTGAACAGGAGAGGGAAGGGGGGAAAAACATACAGAAATTTCCCTTCCCAGTTCAGAATCGGAGCATCCAGGGGGACTGAGCCCAAGACTGGGGGTCTGCAGCAAAAGAGAGGAAGTTGGTGATTGTCTGGGGCTGCAAAAAGATCTATCTCTGGAGTGCCCCATCTTGAGAAAATCACTTTCAAAACCAGAGGATCCAGGGTCAATTCGTGATGGCCCAGGGATGTTCCGCTCAGTGCATCTGCTAGGACATTGTCCTTCCCTGGGAGGTGAACTGCTATCAAAGAGGTTTGCGGGGAATAGGCCAGGGACCACAGCTTCATAGCTTCTGTGCACAAGGCCGTAGACAGAGTGCCTCCCTGCTTGTTGATGTACCACATGGTGGTAGTGTTGACTGTTATGACCTGAACCACCTTGTTCTGCACAGATTTGGAAAAAACTTGCAGTGCCAGAAACACTGCTCTGAGTTCCAAGAGATTGATGTGAAGCATGGATTCCTGACTGAGATGACCACAGTCCCTGGGTGGTAAGATCCCCCAAATGGGCTCCCCAGCCCAGCAGAGAAGCATCTGTGGTGAGTACCACTGAAAGAGACTGAGTGACAAATGGAACCCCTTGTCTCAAATTGTCCTGATCCTGCCACCATTGCAAGGCTTGGATCAGGGTTCGAGTCACTGGGATCAGTTTGGTAAGGGAATCCTTTCTTTGGGACCAAAAGGCTCTTAAGTGGAACTGAATGTCCCTCATTTGGAATCTTGCTCCCTGGACCACTGCTGTGGAGGCTGCCATGTGGCCCAGTAGCTGAAGGAAATGCCTTGCTGGACGAGACACCTGAGGGGTGAAAGAAGAGGCCAGTTCCATAAGGGCCCTTGCCCTTTCCAGGGGAAGAAAGGCTCTTGCCTTTACCGTATCCAGTTCTGCGCCTATGAAGGTGAGGAGCTGCACTGGTCCGAGAACTGACTTTGGTAGGTTGAGAAGGAATCCCAAAGAAGTGAGCACTTGCTGAGTTACTTGCAGATGTGACTTGACTTGGTCTGGAGACTGACCTACAATGAGCCAGTCGTCCAAGTATGGGAAAATGGCAATCTTTTGTCGTCTTAGGAAGGCAACAACTACTGCCCGGCACCTTTGTGAAGACCCTTGGGGCTAATGTTAGGGCCAAAGGGCATTGATCTGAATTGATAGTGGCCTGAGGGCAACTCGAACCTGAGGTACTTTCTGTGGGAACACCTGATGGGAATGTGAAAGTAGGCATGTTTGAGGTCCAGGGAGGCTAGCCAGTCCCCCGGCCTTAGAGAGGGGAAGGATAATTCCCAGAGTTACCATTTTGAATTTTGGCTTTAACAGATGTTTGTTCAGATATCTTAGGTCCAGGATGGGTCGCCACTCTCCAGTCTTCTTGGGGGTTAGGAAGTACCTGGAGTACAATGCTTTGCCCCTATGTAGGGTGGGAACTCTCTCTACAGATCTGAGAGCTAGGAGAGAAGAAACCTCTGCCTCTAGGGCAAGGGTCTCTGAGAGATTTGCAGGTGGAAAAGATCTGGCTCTCATCTTGGGAAATTTTTTGAAGCTGAGAACCATTCCCTGACTTACTACTTCCAGGACCCACCTGTCTGATGTAAGAGACATCCAATCCTGGACAAAGTAAGCCAGCCTGCCCCATACTGGTATTGGAGAATCGACCCGGGCAGACCCATTGGGGTGTCTGCTTGGCAGGGGCTTTTGGCTGGGGGTGGATGCAGGCCTGCTCATCCCCCTTCTGCCTCTCCCTCTAAAGAACCCCTTCTGCGAAAAAGAAGAGGAGGAGGAGTAGGAGGCCTGAGCTTGGAAAAAAGACCTTTGGAAAGGCCTGCCCCTGCCCCTGGACTGCTGCCTTTGAGGAGTTGCTTGCCTTTCTTTGGCCTGAGCACTCCTGTAAGTGGTCCGTATTCGTCCATTTTCTTCATGTAATTCTCTGTCTGCTCCCCAAACAGAGAATTACCAATTACAGGAAAATCCATGGCCTTAGCCTGGGTATCCTGTGATAGGCTAGTACATCTGAGCCAAGCCATTCTCCGAAGAGCCACAGATGTAGCCATGACTCTTGATGATGCATCATTGGAGTCTACAGCAGCATGAAACTGAACTTTCGATGCCTCGATCCCATCTGCAGCCACCTGCTCCAGCTCCTTGGCAAGCTGGGGAGGAGCCTGTTTAGCCAGTGCCAGTGCCAGTACAGTGTCCCATCTGGACTTCTGGTACCTGGCTGCATAGGCCATATAATTAGCCTGCCTGAGTCTCAAAGATGATGCCATGTATGGTTTCTTTGCCATGGCATCAATCTTTCTGGAGTCCTTGTCTGGGGGATGTGATGCCAAGGGAATGTTTGCCTTATCACAGGCAGCAGCCTACACAACCCTAACATGGCTGCATTGTTGAAAAAGGAACTCCGTGTCTGAGCCTGAGATAGTGTACCTCTTGTCCATTCGTCTGTCCACAGGAGGTATAGAATTTGGAGACTTAAGAATTTTTTGTCTCTGTTTCCCAAAGGATTTGTGGAGGGGAATAGACAGTCTCCTGGACTCTGGGATGTCCATCTCAACAAAATCGGGCTCTTCCTGATCCTCAGCTGCTTCCTCCACAGGAAGCTGGAGGGTATCAGCCACCTTTCTCTGTAGAACATGTGGTGTGAAGGAGACTCAAAAAGCCTAGGAGGAGAGACACCTGAAGGTCTGTCTGGGTAGATGTCCGGTTCAATAGGCACATCCAGACTTTCACCATCACCATAGTAATCCTCATGCTCGCCCTCTTCCTCAAACTCCGGTTCATAAAATTCTTCCAAAGTATAATCCGGAACCGACCGAACCGAGCCCCTGCCAGAAGGTGCCGGTTCGGTCGGAACTGAAGTAAGTGATTGCACAGTCCTAATCGCCTTGGCTATCTCATCGGCGGTCGGAGTATGAGATTATGGGTCTGAACCGGTCGATTTGTCTTTTCTTTTTCCTTTTGTCGAAACAGACTCCTCAATCGGCTCTCCTTTTGCCCGAAGAAGTATCGCCCTGGTCAGAGGGCACTCCTTCTGGTTCGGTCAGAACCGAACCGGGCTGGCCATCCGGGTCAGCGGACTTCTCAGCCTCCCTTTCCCTCAGTCTACCCAGTTTTTTCTCCAGGGTAGATTTGGGAAAATTCTTGCAAATTTGGCAGTCTGAATCGAGGTGGTCAAACCCCAGACAATAAACACAGGTGGTGTGGCGATCAGCCTTAGCAAAGACCTCCCCACCTAAACTGCAGTGTTGAAACCCAGTGGGCCCGGTTTTCTTTTTGGGTTTCTCAGACATGGACAACCTAACCAAAAACTTACCCTTTTTTCGGCAATCCACCAGGCAGGACTCCCCTATCGGTTCCCGACTGTGTCACGGGTCTTGGAAAAAAACATAATTAAAATCTGTTTTTTTAGAACCGATACGGACCGGTTACCACACGCTAAAGCAAAGCACAAGTTTTTATCACAAATTGATCGGTTCAGCCGAACTGATCCACAATTTACAGGTTCCACACAGAAACGGAGCAAAAACCTATGTAGTACTCACGGTACCACAGACAGAGATTTGAACCGACTATGCAAAAACAACAATTCGGTAGAAACCAACCAAAAACCTACACTTCAACCGACTTTTGAACCGAGCAGCAGGAGAAATCTCCGGAGCGACTGTTCAGTGAGGCGGAGTAAAGAAACTGGCAGTTGCAGTTGGAACAACAGACAGGGGCTTCAGCCGAGCTCGTGATGAACGTTCTATGCAAGGTATAGAAAAGTTAACCCTTAGTTCTCCGGGGCAGTTGAAAGGCAGGACCTAACTGCAATAGTCAGAACTCAGCAAGACTTCGTGTTGTTTGAACGACTTTTTCCAGTGTATGGATCTCCATACACAATGACGTTCCACCATAGACTGTATAGTCGTTAGTGAACAATGATCAGAGAAATGCATTAATAGCCAAATTGGCAACCTGGAACATCAGTGTAATAAATTCTTACATGGAAAAGAATAAAATTTTAATATACGCAAAAAAATACAATATAGAAATACTGATGTTTCTGGAAATCCACTTGACTAAAAGGATGTGATTATAATAAAAAGATAGTGTGTAAGCCAGTTGTAGTACTCTACTGGAACAAACAAGAGTAGAGGGGTCAGAATTCTGATCAAAAAAAGATAATGTTATGCACAATAAAAGATACAAAGGTAAGGAGGGTCGAATTACGATGATAAAAGGTAATCTTTACAGGAAGGATATAATTTTGGGCTCAATATACTATGACTTTGGAGGGCAGCTCACCAAATGTTAGGGGAACAGAAGTATACCTCGCCAGATACCACCTTGGGGGTCACTGTTGACGGGGGGGAAAACAGATACCATATATATCTAAACAACATAAAAACACTTGGGCTGGAAGAGGATTATTCAGGGTCCAGCAAATGCTGCAGAAAGGGCGGGTCCTCTCCTCTCAAGAGCTAAAGATGACATATAGATTATTGACTACACACTATTTTACATACCTGAAATTGAAAATGACGATTGAGCTTCAATTGGTGGAGAAGGGGGGCCTAGCAGAGATGCACTATTCACCTTTGGAGGAGATGTTTGGGAGGTTTTCCAGATTAGAATCATTCAGACCCTTGAGATCTTGTTACAGACTCCTTATGAGCTCCCTAGAGAACCCACTGGAAGTAATAAAACACCATTGGGACTTGGATTTATAACCTGACGTTATGACAGGAGTAGACTGGGCCCTTGTACAAAAAAATTTACTCTGCTGCTGTGTTAATAATAGACTCCGGACCCTCCAGTACAACATTATGATGAGAGCATACCTTGCACCAGAAAGAGCATATAAAATAAATCCTGAATCCTTGCAGTTTTCTCCCAGATGCAATAACATGTGGGCACCTTCTTCCATATAATATGGGAATCCTCGAGGATTCAACCCATCTGGACGGGTATCATGGAAATTCTCTCCAGGACTTGATCCATAAATATCAGATTGGACCCCTCGGAAATCCTTCTGGGACTCCCAGGACTGGGAGGTCGGCACCCCAAGGATGGGAACAAACTGAAAATTATAGGGGCGGGGTAGGACTAAGAGAAGTGGCAATCCATTGGAAACGCACAAAACCACTCTTGGTTACAGCATGATTGGCGAAACTACTTCACCTTATGAAATTAGAACATACCCAATACCTGGTCAAGGGCCAAAGGCAAAGATATGAAGAAATATGGGCACCATTGGAAAGAGCCATGGTGACCAGTTGGTTTCCTGTATTTTAAGGGTCGATGAGCAGAGGGATTAGAATGGAGGTCCTATGCTGGGACAGGCTGTTTACAAACAGGTGTGATAGCTGACATTCCAGGAGCACAAAGATCACAACTCTTTGCAAAGCAATGTAACGAAGTCAAGCTAAATATAGGGAATGCTAACACTTACACCCTAAGGTGAGTGAAAATAAATTCAAAGTTTTTAGTGATGAGTGATGTAACATATAACATCTGCATAATGACAAGAATACGAGTGTATCTATGTGTCCTAACTAACAAAGTTTACACACAAAAAAAAAAAAAATACTATGACTTATTTGTAGCTTATCAGTCGTTGACTCAAGTTACAATTGGCTTAATGGCATTAAGGGGGTGACGGACTTTATCTTGGAAATACTAATTCTTTTCATGAGCCGTTAAAACCTCCATTCCAACCAAATAGGATGAACAAGCAGCCCTATTTGCAAGAACTTTTATTGGATGACTTTTTTTTTTTGTTACCGCTTCTGGCATCCCCTTCAGGTCTCCGGCCGCCATCTCCGGGAATCCGGCGCTCCTTGTGGGTCCCGCGGTGGGGTGGAGGGGAGCTTCTCCCCCTTAGCTCACCCCCCCCCCGAACAGTATCCAGTGCCGTGTATCCACCGAGCCGACTGGTCTTCCTTGCTAGGGACAGCCTTTAAGCCGCCACATCTGGTGCCCGTATTTCCTTTGTTTCTCCCTCCCTGTCGTCTGTGGCGTGCAGTGACGCCCAAGGACCCGAGCGAGCGCGAGCGTCCGTACACCCCCTGATCCTGGCATCCTGCCACAGTACAAGCCCCATAGATCCCACCTGTGTTCAGTGATCCCCAGCCGTCGCCAAGGGCCGTTCGAGCACCGGCAGCAGTACACCCCCCCCCCTCCCCAGAGCAGGAGAGCAGTCTTACGGACACTCAATCCTTCTCCTTCCCTGACTGCCCTGGCTCGTTCCCAAACCGGGGTCGCCAGCGTGGAGCGAGGTATGGCGTCCACGCCTCAACCCTCAGCCCCACCGGACCGGCTGGATGACAGTCTTGATATATGGCGTTTGCAACATCAAAGCAAACAGTTTCTCATCATTCCAAACAGTTTTCAAGTTTTTCAGGAATTGACTGTTTTTTTTTTTTTTAACTTTTTCATTTTCCAAAAGAAAAACATTAATATATACAACAATATTGACATACTAGAATTAAACACAATACATTTAACATTTATTTGGCTGACCATATAGCCTAGAGGTTAGAATAACGAGCTGTGAACAAGCTTGGTACATCCAGCAGACAAGACCTGGGTTTGATTCTCACAACCTCCACTTGCATACTGTGTGACTCTGAGCAAGTGACTTAACCGCCCAGTGCTCTCAGGTCACCCCTGAAAACAGGCACTTGTGCCTAGTGGGCCTTAACCGGTTACCAATGACTTTAAAAAAACAAAAGCGGAATGGGGTAGAAGAAGAGAAATGGGTTAAAGGGAGAAAAAGGGGGTTGGGCTGGAGGAGGGACACGTTGGGTATATAACTATTTACTATCAAAGGCCGACAAGTATAGCAGTTGATTCTGTTATCTTTACCGAAAATCAGGAATACTAAAATTCTCTAAGGTACAAAGTCAGGGCTTATTGATGACATGTACAGTACCCATCTTCTCCAAACAAGTTCAAACTGTGACCGTCTCTTATTTATCATGGCTGTTAGAGCTTCTGTTCTATAGATTGAAATCATGATCTCATGCCATTGGGAGAGTTCAGGTGCTTGCTTAGTAAGCCATTTTTGGTGGTTGCTTTTTGGGCTGCCAGAAGCAGCACCCTCAGGAGTTTCTCTGTATTTGGGTCTCTATCCCCCACTGATGTATCCATAAAGAGGTATAAGGACGGGGTCAGTATCAAATCAGGGTTAAATATAGTGCGTAATGCTTGTTGCATCCCCCCCCCGGAACCTGTCCAGAACTGGGCAATCCCACAGTATGTGACCTAATGCAGTCGGAGAATAACCACAGTCTCTTCAGCAATGTGCAGTATGATATGCCTGATATTTGGCTTGTATCACTGGGGTCCTAAAGAAACTGATAAATGTTTTCCAGGACTTCCGGTTGTGTCATCAACCCAAATGGCAACATAGGTTCACGGCTCCGTGCCCAGAACGACGAAAAATACCTTCAATTCTGACAAAAAATTAAAATACATAGCTAAAAAGCTCAATGCCGAAGGGAGAGAAATATAAAGGGCAGAAGATGATGGAAAAAAAATAACTGAAATGGCATCTGAGGGGCAAGAATTGCGTTCTGAGGAATCTGATTTTGAGCTCTCCCAGGCCTCGATGGAAACTGGCCAACTCTACTCCACAGATAGGCCTAACTCGACGGCTTGCACTCCCAGGAAAAAGATCCAGTTGGACACGATCTACACGGAATTGCTTAGTTTCAGAGCAGAGATGAAACGGCTCTACGGAGAACTTAAAGATGTAGAGCTTCTTGAACAGATGGTAGATGACTCAGAGAGACAACTCACCATGGCTGAGAATCGTATTGATAATTTAGAGATGGTGGTGCAACAAATACAAGATACCCAGCTCTTGATTCAGCAGAGACAAGAAGACACTGAAAATCGTGCCCGCAGAAAGAATTTGAGACTGTATGGGATCCAGGAAGGAGTGGAGGGCCAGAATATCACGAAATTTCTGACTGTTGTGCCCCGTACGACCCTTGAATTGCCCGATGACCTAGAGCTGGAGTTCGAGAGGGTCCACAGGGTCCTCTGCCCTAAGCCAGTTGCATCGGAAGCTAGACCGCGCTCAATAATAGCATGGTTCCTCAAGTTCGCCACAAAATAGCCCATTCTAATTACTGCCTGGAAAAAGCAAAAAATATTTCATGGTCAGGATAGAATCTGTATTGATAACAATTATGCCCCGGCTACACTGAGAGCTGGAAGAGAGTACCAGCCTCTGTTTGGGGCCTTGAAGGAGCAGAAAATAAAGTTTACAACGCTGTATCTAGCCCGAATGATTATTCAATTTCCTGATGGAAGACAGGAGTTCGAGACGGCGGAGGAGGCCAAAGCAGAGGTTTTAAAATGGGGTCTCCAATTTCGGGAGAAGCCGGAGGAGAATAGAGTTGTACAGAGAGCGGAGAGATGGAAAACGGTAGCACCGCAGAAAGGAAGGAATAACAGGGCTCAGAACTTACCGAACACTGTGGCAAAACCCTGGCCTCTTTCAGACGGGTGGTTGCTGCAACCTGAATTACTTTGATCATTGTTAACCCTCAAGGGGTTAGCAGAAGATCCTGCCTCAAGTAACTATGAGGAGGCAACCCTTGTGGCCTGAACACTACCCTTGGAAATAGTATCCGTGGTTGAAGGTTTGGGGCCTGATTATTTTGGGCTGTTGAAGTGAACTATATAATCTCTATAGGCTGAAGCGCTTATTTACTCCAATTGAGACTTTGGAACTTTAAGTGGGTGGGTACATTTAATGTGATTGACGTCTGCGTTTACTGAAGGGGGGTGCTGGAAATTTAATAAGAGAAACAGTTTTGCTGAGATGTTTCGTAGACACTGCATCTTAATGTGATGGGCAGATAGTTTTTTTTTCTTCTATTTTTTCCTTTTTTGTTGTTTGTTCTTTCGTCTTCTCCCCTAAACCTGATTTACTGGAATGAGTGGAAGATCGTAGTTTCTGGGCACAAAGGGGTCAGTATGACTCATTTCATTTCCCTGCCCATTTTATTTTGGTTTTTGCCACTGCTCTGTTTTATTTGAAATGCTGCAGGAGGTTGGATTTTCCACCTGCAGCTATATTTGGTTGTCCTCAATTAGGGGGTGGTGACAGCCCCTGGGAGGCCCGACTTGGTCCTCAGGCTGGATCCCCCCCCCCCCGTGGTGATTGTGTACACCACTTGCAGAATAGGAGGAAGTTGGTTTATCCTCCCCACCTTGGAAGTCAAACATAGTTTTAGAATGTAGACCATATGTGTTCTACAGTTACTAAAGGGGGTAGCCCGGTTGGTAACCTCACATGTTTATCCCCTGAGACAGGGGGTGTGGTTAAATGTTTTCAAAATGTATTGTATGATGATTCTTTCTTAATATTTCAGCTGAGAAGCTGGTGTTTAAAATATGACATAGCAAATGTACATTTACCGATTGTGATTACATGCTACTGGTATAGGACAGTCCATGGGAATTATTATGGGGTGTTGGGATTAGGGGTGCAGAAAATATTGGTTGGATCCGAAGGTAGGAAGATAGTTAAAGGGAAGGCACGAGACAAGGTCGAGACCATGGTTTGGAATATTATGAGGTTCATGTATATCCATACCCACACTGATATAATGGCAGTCTCCTCGCTGGTAATTTCCCTAAATATTAACTGAATTCACTCCCCGGTCAAGAGAGCTAGGCTACATGAATTATTTACGTAGAGAGAAACCGGAAATAGTAGCTTTACAGGAGACCCACTTGTCCCAGGGAGAGCATGGTAAGCTGCAGAGTAAGGGATATGCGCTGGTAGTGTCTTCCTCACACAGATCAGGACATAGGAGGGGGTGGCTTTGCTTATGGCAAAAATGGCTACATGGGAGGAGATTGAGCGGAGGGAAGACCCTGAGGGCCATTATGCTATAATCTCGAGTTACCTGTATAATAGAGAGATCACCTTGGCCTCGGTTTATTTTCCCCCGGGTTCACCAAAACCATTTATCCAAAGATTTTTTTCCGAATTACTTTCCATCCATAGGGGTCAGCTTGTTCTGGGGGGGGTGACATAAACATGGTTATGGACCCAACGTTAGATGTTTCCAGGAGTTTACCCTATCGAGTTAACCCGGTACAGAAATATACTAAATCAACCTTAGCCAGTTTGGGTTTTGTAGATACCTGGCGCCACACATTTCCTATGCTTAGAAGGTTCACACAGGTGTCTGCCAGAATGGGAGTGGCTGCTAGACTGGATTATTTTTATACTACGTTGGAACACTATGAAGGGGTGTTAGATGTATGGCACAGGGCCCCGTTGCTTTCAGATCACTCCCCAGTGTGTGTAAAGCTACGCTTGGGAAAAAGTTACAAGAATAATCACTGGAGATTGAATCTGGCATATTTTATTGTATTTATTTATTAGCTTTTGGTAACCGGGTAAGTGCGCTAGGCAACAGACCTGCCTATTTTCAGGCACGACCCGGGAGAGCACAGGACATTGGTTACAATATGCAGAAATGCATTGACATAATATAGGTGTACAGGAGCAAAACAAGATATACATTGGGTAGCACAGTAATAGTTACATAAGGGTACATTTTAGGCATAGATCATAATAAGGATGTAAAATAAAGCAATTAAGGTAACCATAAGACAGCTGAGGACAGTAAAGACATCAAGGTTCATAGCCACTAGACAAGCGATTGCATGGGAGAACATTAGTGTAGTACTCAGGGTCAGACCCGACAGCCTGCAGGGACAAAGCAAATTAAGAGCATTTGCATTGGCCAGAGGCTAGGAGGTGGGTGAACAGCGAGTTTTTGAATTATCGATGGGAGGCTGAAGTTTTCACCATAAGGGGACTGAGTTCCAGAATTTGGGAGCAAAATGGGCAAATGCCTGTTCACCCATTTTTGTCATGCAAGGTCTAGTGGAGAGCATGGGGCAGAGGAAGACCTGAGGGTACGGGTGTGTGAGGCAGGAGTCAGGAGGTTGGCAAGATAGACAGGGGCAGGGAGGTCTAGACAGGAGTCGATAAAGCAGCCTGTGAGTAGGCTCAATATCCTTAGGTGACAGCCAATTTAAGCCAGCGTAAAGGAGACAATGATGCGTAAGACGTGGGGCGGTTAAGGCGAATCTACAGATGTTGTTGTAGACAGTGTCCCATTTGTGGAGTGTAGCAGAGTTTGCAGCAAAGAGGAGGGCAGAGCATATTTGAGCTGGGGTAAGAGAATACCTCTCTAACAGAAAGTCTAGCGGAGGGAGGGCTGATGCATAAGCCCGCTAATTTTTGCATTGACGGCACGGCACACCATATTGACATGTTGAGACAGGTCAAGTGTGGGATCCAAAGTGACCCCAAGGTACTTGAAGGACTCAGTGTTTGAGATGAGGGAGCCATCAAGGCATTGAACCCGGAGCCTGTTCGCAGGGGCAGACAGTTTCTTAGAGGATCCGAATAGCATAGCACAGGTTTTTTCTAGGTTCAGGACTTGGTGGTTGCTAGAGAGCCAGGTCTGCAGGAATTGGAAGTCATTGGTGAGAGTGGAGTTGATGGCAGCAACCGATTTTGACCCAGAGTAGAGAACAAGGTCATCTGCGTACATAAGAGTGCAGCTATGCCGGGACATGGTGGGAATATCATTTAGGAAGAGGGAGAAGAGTAGAGGTCCACGAGAGGATCCCTGGGGAACTCCACGGGAGATGTTTAGGGGGGAGGAAAGGGCCTTGTGAAATGCTACCGCCTGAGTCCGATTGTCAAGATAGCTATGGAACCAGGAGAGGGCTTGGTCAGATGCTCCAATGGATTGGAGCTTCTTTAGCATGAGAGGATGGTGTACCATGTCGAAGGCTTTAGACAGGTTGATAAAGATGGCCCCAGTGAGTAGGCCACGGTCCATATTATTTCTAATGTCATTTGTAAGTTGTGTAAGTGCAGAGGTGGTACTGTGACCGGGCCGGAAACCATGTTGGCACGGGGTTTGAAGATTAAACATGTCAAGGTGAGCAGCAAGCTGGCGGTGGACTATTTTTTCAAGCAGCTTACTGAGAGTGGGCAGAAGAGATTTAGGGACCCAGAATTCAAAAAGATTCTGGAACTAATTCCTGAAATAGTGAATGAGAATGATCAGCTGGAGACCTCCCCGGGGATCCTCTGGGATACCCTAAAGGTAGTCCTTAGAGGTTTAATAATAAAAGCCTCTGTGCAACGTAGAAAAGCCAGAGAACAAACATATAAGAGTTTAAAAGGGGAATTGAATACCCTCCAACAGATGTGGGACCAGAGGGATCACACAGTTAAACCTCTTATTTTAAAGACTAAGTAACAACTCCAGAAATGTCTTGATCAACAAGTAGAACAGCAGTTGTTTTTTTTTTTTTAAAGCAATATTATTATAAGGGAGGTCCTAGAGGTGCCCGAAGATTAGCTAGGAGATTGAGGGAGCAGAGGGCACGCGCCTCAGTAGGGTCCATATTAGACCCTGACACAAAGGAAGTACAAACACACCCTCAAAAGATTAGGCAAATATTTGCTAAATATTATCAACCCTCTCTGCACAGGACAGTGCTCCCTCCCGGGAGGAGATCTTTAACTATCTGCAAGCTCTCCCCCTCCCTAGATTAAAAGAAGCACATGCGCAGGCCCTGACAGTCCTTTTTAGAAGGGCGGAAGTGGAGAAGGTCCTAAAAGAGGCTAAAACATTAAAAGAATCAGGACCCGATGGATACCCGGTGAAGTTTTACAAGGCCTTCAGGGATTCTCTGATGCCTGTGCTCCTTCCGGCTCTTCATGCTATACAGCAGGGGGAAGCCACACCACCCTCTTGGCAGTATGCAATAGCAGCGGTCCCCAAACCTTATAAGGATCCTCGACAAACTGCATCCTACAGGCACATATCTATGTTGAATTATGATTATAAAATGTATATGTCTATCCTAGCACATACGGTAGGATAGAAGATATGGTCCCAAATTTGGTGGACCCTGATCAGGTTGGATTTAAGGGCCGACAAGCTCAGGATGCCATTCGTTGCATTTTCTTATTGGTGGAGTAGGCGGTGGCTCGAGAGATCCCCTTGGTAACCCTGAGACTGGATGCTGAAAAAGCTTTCGACAGGGTCTTCTGGCTCTTTTTGTGGGAGACCCTGTCGAAATTTGGATTCCCCATACAGTTAATTAATCGGCTCCAAAATATATGCAAATCTGCAAGTGCGTATGTTAGGATAGACGGTGCCCTCTGACCCCATCAGGCTTTCTAGAGGCATGTGTCAGAGTGCCCTCCCCTTGCTGTTTGTCCTGTATCTGGAGCTCCCATGGCAGCAATCAGGCAAAACACGAGTTTGAGGGGATTCCTTTGGGAGGTAAAAGGTTTATACTCTTCCTCTTTGCTGACGATATTTTGCTCACCCTTACTAGTCCAGAGACCTCTATACCTGCTTTATGGGAACAACTAGGGAGATTTGCAAAGCAAATAAGGTGAATGAACAAAAGACTGAGGCATTACTCTGTAATTATAGGCTGAGTACATATTTAAAAGTGGCTTACCCCTTCAGAAGGAATAAAATTGAGATGAGATATTTGGGAGTTAAATTGGCTACCCACCTGGAGATTACCGATCTTTTGAATTATGAGCCTCTGACTGTGCAGTTGGCACAGGATTTGGCCAGGTGGGCCCAGATTCCTGTGGGCTTATTCCATAGAATTGAGGCCGAAAAGCAAAACATACTGCCTAGAATATTATTTTTTCTGCAGAATCTGCCACCACCAACCGACACTTATTTTAGGGAATGGGATAGACTAATATCCAGATATATTTGGGGTGGCAAGCCCCCCAGGATTCGTTGTACTATCCTGCAGCTCCCAAGGGAGATGGGTGGTCTTAATTTGCCCAACTTTAGGACTTATCACAGAGCCTCACAATTACGTATAATGGTGAGCTGGATTAATCCAAGGTATTCAGCACACTGGAAGTCCATAGAAATCACACTTAATGGTATTGAAGATACAGCCAGATGTATTTTTGCCAACCCACTTGAGTGTAATCCAAATTCTCCCCATACACCAGAGTGCCTTTTTCCATATGGCTTTGGGTGTTGAAAAATTATTTTCCCAGACGGAATCCTTATGCTTGAGAACTATTATAGGAGACACTGCCTTTTCTCCTAATAGGGTGTAGGGTGGGAGTTTTTTTTTTTTTAGCATGGGGTGTGGGGGGACGAGGTATATTCACCAGATGGTGGGCCCCACTGGCCTTCTACCATTTGTGACAATCCAAGCCACATATGCTCTTCAGAATAAGGCCTTCCTTGGCTACATGCAACTTGGGTCCTATTTGGCGCCTCATGAAAATAATTTGGCTGATCTAGCAGAAAAAATGCCCTCGTTGGTGAAGTTATTAGTCCAGTACACTTATTTTTTTTTTTAGTTGTTTAACCAGGTATAGCACACTAAGCTGAAAGCTTTTTTACAGGAGCGACCTGGGAGCACAAGGAGGTTAAGTGACTTGCTCAGGGTCACACAGTATGCAAGTGGAAGCTGTGGGATTCAAACCCAGGTCTGGTCTGCTGGATGTCACCAAATTTGCAGCTCGGAGCCTTAGACCACTGCGCTATACTGCCTCCTAACTTTGGGGGGGGGGGGCAGAGATGACCCATTGTATCAGTTTATTGTATAAAGGCCTGGAGATACCATAGAGTCCGTTCGTATATCCTGGACATATGAATTGCCAAAAGATATACCTGGACAGACATGGGTCAGAGGTGCAGGACGGGCTATAGGGGTGATACAAGCCCCCTATTGGCGGCTATTTATTTGGAAGCTAAGAATGCGGTATTTTCACACGCCTGAGGTGACCTCTAGATACTGGGAAGACCCATTGGAAGAATGTTGGAGGGGCTGTGGTACTGCCTGTGCAGGGCAGACACATGTGTTGTGGTCCTGCCCTAGAATCCACACATATTAGCAAAAGGTTCTGGGGGAAATTAGAGCAATTTATGACTTGGGTAGTTTAGACAACCCAATATATTTCCTAATTTTTACTCCCCCGTCAGGGATTAACATGGACCCCACTACCTATAAGTAAGTGGGACTGTTAGTGGCAGCTGCACATAAAAACTTAACCAGGCTTTGGTGGTCCTAAAGTATCCCCACTAAATCAGCTTGGGTGAAAATAGTGATGGAGATATACGCATTGGAAAACATCTTGGCTAATCTCCTAGATAATAAAGAAGCTTTGAACTAAGATGGAGAAAGTGGGTTATGCATCAATTAAATAAGTACCCTGATTTTGTCCCTTAGGTTACTGGTTTTGATTGGCTCCCAGGAGTGACTCTCTCTTCTCTCAGAACTTGAGGGATATATACTTGCCTTGTTAGCAATATAGCCCTAACCAATTTATTTATATTAGGAAGACACCCTGTAGAAACATTGTTATCCTTCTTTTAAAATGTGTATTGGATGTGTATAATTTAATCCCACATATGTATTGTGATATGTACTATCAGAAGCTATGTATTGATGTAAGATTTTAACTATGTCTGAATAAAAAAGTATATTTAAAAAAAAAAAAAAAAAAAGTTTTCCAGGAGAATTCTCTTCAAGCTATAGCCGATAGTCCCCTGTATAACCTCAGTTGTGCCCTACTCCATATCTTATCCTCTATTAAAATCCCTAGGTCCTTAGCCCATGTTTCTTTAATTGTGTGGAGCTCCCTTTCCACGCCAGTAAGACCTTAAATATAAATATATATGAAATAATACCGGTCGGGGGTGCTTTACTTTCCACTATATCCTAACACAGTGTTAAAATTGGAGGAGGGGGGTTAATTCCCTCCATCCTGGAACATGTTTTTAATGTAGTCCCGGATTTGAAAATATCGAAATCTATCTCTACATGTAAGGTCATATTGTGTAATTAGGACCTGGAGAGGTGGCAAATCAGATAGAGGTTTTTTTTTTCCCATAGTTTAAATCCACTGTCCCATTTTGCAGGGTCAAAGTCCTCCAGGTATGGGATCGCAAGGAGATATCTTCAGTTCCGCAGTCTCCAATCTCCTAAGACCCCATACCAAATATCTAAAGTGTGGGCTGTATATGGGTTGGGATCCCCCAAGGGTACCAGCTTCCTTTTGCTTAGTAGCAAGGCTCGGTGCAAGTTGGTAAGGTCCCCCTCCTCCAGCTCCAATAACTTCCATTTAGTTATATAGCTCTTATTGGAACAATAAAAAATTGTCTGAAGTTGTGCAGCCACATGATATAGTTTAAAGTTGGGGAGAGACAATCCCCCTCCTCTCGTCGTAACTGAAGAGTTGTCAGGTGTACCCTTGGTTTTTGAATGCCTCAAATAAATCTGGAAATTTTCCTAGCAAGTGAGTTTTAGAAGGGGGTGTAGAAGGTCTGTAGGTAGGGTCTGTGCTAAATAGAAAAATCTAGGTACTGCTACCATCTTTACCGCCTGCACTCTTTGCATTAAAGAGATAGGAATAATTAACCATCTTTCTAGATCCTTACTTATTTGCACTAGGACTGGGGAATAGTTAAGATCAGCCAAATGCTCATATGTTGGGCCTGTTTGGACCCCCAAATATTTTAGGTGGTTTAAATCCCACTTAAAAGGGAATTGTTGTTGAATGGTGTCTGAGGGGGTATAGTGGATCCGCAGCACCTCAGTTTTGTGGTGTTAATTTTGTACCCTGCTAGCTGACCAAATCCCTCTAAGCAGCTCCACAGTCTGGGGAGAGCCTGCTCTGGGTCACTTAAATAGATGAGAAGATTATCTGCATACGACGCCAATTATTGTTGCCCTGCTGAGCCTCCACCCTTGGCCCCATACCCCCTCAATGCCTGGAGCCAAGGGCCCAAATAAGCTAAAGAGGAGAAGGGACAGAGGGCTCTTGTGCCTCTATGTAATGAGATCATCACAGACACCTGGCCATTAATCTTTATAAAGGCTGTAGGCTTAAAATAAATATTGTTAATAACTTTAATAAAGGAATCCAAGAAGCCAAAGTGGGTCAGAGTCAAGCGGAGAAAGTTCCATGCTACCCGATCGAAGGCCTTTTAGGAATTGGCTGTGTTTTTTTTTTTTTGTTTTTTTTTTTTACTAATCTTTTTTTTGATTTTCGAAAGTAAAAGGAAACATCAGCACAAATTACCACAAACCGGGTCAGTACAATCCATCAAACGTTGGACAGTCACAATCCTGCAGCAATAAGTGTATCATAAAGTCCATGATATATATTTGATGAGTGGTAGGTGAGAAAGACTAATGTTCATAATAAAGTTGATTTATGTTGGATGTAAAAAAAAAAAAAAAAAAAGCGAAGACATACATTCATGATGTTACATCATAGTAATAAATAGGTGAGCATCCCAGGGGAGCAGGGACCAACTGTACAACACTGAATGGGTGAAAGGAGTAAATAGGGGGGAAAAAAGGCACCACGATCCCAGAGTCTACAGTCCCACTGTGTCGGGGAAGGTTAAGTCATCCTCTCCCTTAGGGCTTGGGCCTCTGCTGGTGTTAGTGAGGTCAAGAAGGGTTCCCTGTACCAGATGGCCTAATACCAAGGTTCTTTAAAATAGCAGCTCCAGCCATAGTGGCACCGGTCACCAGGATCTGTAACTTCTCAGTAGAAGGATGGTCTTGCTGTCCGGAAAATCGCCCGGGTAGTACCAATACACAAAAAAGGGGATACCAAGGACATAAATAACTACCGACCAATTGCTATGCTATCTGCCCTGAGTAAGCTACTTGAAAAAACTATGGCAACCCAAGTGGCTGAACACTTACAACAGAATAACTTGCTCTCTTTTGCACAACATGGTTTCAGGAAGAGCCACAGCACAACCACGGCTCTTATCAAATTTACAAGTGATGTAAAAACTGCAGTGGACAAGGGCCTCTGCACGGTGTAATAGGATGTGGGGTAACAGATGGACACAACAGATGGCTGTAAAGTTTAATGCACCATTGGCAAGGCACAATGTTTATTTGTTCCAACACCAACAGAAAGTTAATGAAGTAAAAGGCTCAAACTGTGAGCAAAATAAAGGCTATGCAACATAAATGGCATTGTGCACCATTGTGGCATACTTAAACATTGTTTCCACTTGTGTGATAAGGTCTTATCGACCCTTCTCACTCCCTGGTCAGAAAACACTGACCCCATCTGAAGAAATGCTGAACAGGTTAGCTCTTTATACCTGCCCACACAGTCATGTGTCCACAGCATCATCATGTTCATATAATTCTGTTTTTAGAGCTCCATTTAATTTATATATTATAGGGAGCTCATATTAATATACACTACATCAGGTCTGAGCAAACAGAACATATTTTTAGTTAAGGAGAGCTTTAATTTCAAACGGGAAGCATTTCATTCTGGTCTAAGTTAAGGTGTTGTAGTATAAAGGTAGACACTAGAGGCCACTGCCACTCTATAATGCAAGCACACAGCACTTGGGCAAACGGAGCACACACCCTGCTTGCAGGAGTCTGCAGAGTTTTGCTTTTTTTGGGAATAAGTTTAACTTAGTTTGATTTCTTTCTTGACTATCTGCCTGGTTTATTATTTTAATACAAAAATGCCTTGCTACCGAGCAAAGGAGACTAGCTGAGCAACAGGTGACCAGCTAAAAACTCCTGAAGGAGTTTTTCCTGTCAAAATGCAGCCTTTAGCAGCCTATGAGTTTCACATTTTAAAGTACATTCATATTTTAAAATGGAGCAGTTCCTGTTGTGCTTAAACTGTTTCCTTGTGTGGGGCAAACATTTATTTAGCCCCTTCCTGACGGTTTGTGTTTCAGCTGATGACTTGAGTGTTACTCTCACGCTCTAATGGGGATGTAACTTGGGATAGCCTCTCCTGTTTCATTTCAGCAGGGGAATAGCATTAAAACAACCCACCGCTAAGTCAGCAGGAGCACAAACGGGCTACTCGAGTCAAACAGTCGCAGACTCGAGAGGGAGGAGAGAGGAAGCTCGCAGTGTCTACCCTGCAGGAGAGTCTGCCACTCGCAGACTTGGGCAGAGCAGGGGTAGACCGTGAGCTTGCTGCAGCGCTACAGTATCTGTGCTTCGGAGCAGAGCTGCAGACAGGCAGCAAACACTTTCTCAGGAGAGAACCAGGGACGCGCTGCAATATAAAACAAAGTGACAAGAAATACTGGACTTGCTGAAAAAGGGGTGATTTCTTACTATTTTATGCCATTATTATACATGTCAGCAAAGTCTGAAAAACAGCAAGAGCGAGAACAAACTCCCAGGCTTCCCATTTAAAGGCACAAGCAAGTGCCGCAGTGCGCTAAAGCGTTTTACGCAACGAGATGGGGAAGGAACACAGGAAAATAAAGCGGGGAAGAGCAGGGTGCAGACTTGCGCTGTTCATTTTCCAGCTTTTAGCTGTACAAAAGGGTTGTGCACCAGTCTATAGCAAGCGGGCATAATTCCCTTGCTAAACTTGGCGCCGGACATTCTTGTACAGGACTTTTATTTAGAAAACAAATTGTATCCTATGTGGAGCACATATTTGCTGGTTGCTATGCGCTTTTACCTGTGCGCATGACAAGTACCCGTTTGAGGTTTGTTTGGTGCAAAGCCCAAAATATCAAAAGCTCAACATACTTAAAAGGATTCTTTCTTAAGACCCATTTCTAATATAGCGCTAAATGTAGCTACTTCAAAGCTTTTAGCTACAAGTTAAATACCAGTCTAGCTTTTTAAATTACCACACTTGCCTAATACTGAGAGGTGGCTTCTGAAACCAAACATTCAAATTTGTAACAGCGCCGGGCCCTTTTGTCCACCACCACATTCTGACTGCACCTAGCCTTATTTGTGGACCACAGGAAAATTGAAAACAGCGAAACAAAAAGCTTTTAAGAAAGGGGGGGTGGTCCAGTGGTGGCCAACCATCGGAACTAAGAGCATAAAGGACAATATAAAGACAAAGGACAGAACTGTTGCAACAGTAATTTTAGAAGAATTAGAAGGTCCAACTCAAGGAACAGGCTTATTTTAACCAGTTGAAATCTACTAACTTCTTTTGAAAGGTTTTATAACGCAAACAGTACCATTCTATTTTTCTCCTATAAGGGCTCTGTGCTTAACCTCTGCATATGTAAGTGTTTTAATTAATAAGGCCCTTTATGCACTTTTAATCCCTCTGCACTCCGGCATTTCATAGCTGCCCATTTAATTTCTAACACTATATATTGAATAGTACAGTTGCACTAACTATTTCTTCATTATGCAAACTGCACTTCAGTATTTACTAGCACTTCTCTCTTTGGTGGGGGGTAACAGAAAAGAAGAATTCAGCCTCCTACCCTGGGGCCACCCTCTGACACAAAGGAACAGTCTTTGTGGAATTAACTAAGGTGTTTGACCTTGTGGACTACCACCTTCTATCAAAACTGGACACACTTGTTCTCTCAAAAGACACCATCTCATGGTTTGACAGCTACCTATCTGGACGTACGCAATGCGTTCAAATAAACTACAAATCTGATCTTTCCACCACCATTGTTGGGGTGCCTCAAGGATCCATCCTTGGCCCATTGCTTTTCACGCTGTTCATAAACAATCTACCAGTGATGTCTGGACCCTCCTCTACTACTCTGTATGCAGACGACATGGTACTGTACACAAGTGCCAAAGACGTAACCACTATAAGTTCCACACTAAACACTGATTTTGAATGCCTACATACATGGCTAACATGCAACAAGCTAATCCCAAATGCCAAAAAAAGGTGGCCATGATGTTCGGCTCAGCAGCAAGGATCAAAGCTTAGACATCTGCACTGTCAATCTCAGGAACAGATGGCACCCTGTTGGAGGTGGTGGGCTCCTTCAGGTACTTGGGAATAATGCTGGACCCCTCGCCTGACTTTAACCTGCACGTAGCCTCCACCTGCAAAGCTGTAAATATACAGCTGGAGCTGGCCTACCAAATCCGTTCCTCTCTAAACACGGCAGCTGAACTGGCCATCGCACAGGGAATTCTTAGACCCAGCCTCACCTATGGCATAGCGACGTTCCATGATGCAAACAAAAGGGTACTACAAAGGTGGGACACCTGCTACAATAACATCTGCCACTTTGCCTTATCAGTCCCCTGGCGGACCCACACGTGTATACTGTCCTCAAGTTTAGGTTGACTCTCCCCTACCTCTTATTACGCTTACACTGCAGGATGTACAATTGATTCCATCATTAGATCTGACACACCAGAGGTGCTGACCTGCCTATTACATCAAAAAAAAGGAGCTTATCCACGCAGGTCTGCAGAAAACACTTGCCTTAGTATACCTAAATGTGCCACGCAAATGGGTGAATAAGCCTTTTCAGCATTGGCCCCCAAGCTTTGGAACACCCTGCCCTCATCTGTTAGGCTCTCCAAATCGCACCAGGTGTTCAAAAATGGACTACGTGCCTACCTCATGGGTACTGCAAGATGCACATGCACCCAAATCACTGGAGCACCCGCCTAGTATAGCTCTCCCAAATCTAAAGCACTTTCCTTATATGTATGTCACATTCTTATGTGGGAAGGCTTAATCTCTCTGGTTGTGATCACCTGTTTCTCCGGGGGGGGGGGGACCTGCACTACCTGATCTGTTGCCATATTGATCCGATATGCTGCTAACCCCTGCACTAGAACCCGCTTTGTATGATTTCTTCCTCAGTTATTGTTTCCTTTGTTTGCAACTGCCTCACCAACTGTGATGCAGCAATACCTGAGATATCTATTATAGTCTAGTTTCCTTGCACTAAATCATGTGATTTTATTTGTCTCCTGACTTGCTATTGCCTCTGTATGTAACTCTGTATATAACTGTGTCTCTGTATTTAACTCCCCGGGTTGTGCCTGAAAATAGGCAGTTTCTTGTCTAGTTCACTTACCTGGTAAACAGAAGCTAAGTAAATAAAAATGGTCTTCCTGCTGCTTCAGTACGAAGGATAGTCGTTCCATAGCCAGGGCCTGCATCGTCAGATTCTTCCAGGCACGACACCTAGGTGTTCAGAATACAGTGTTGTGCAAGAACCAGCAGCACTCTGATCCAGCGGGAAGCATCTTCCATCCCTCCTTCTCACAGTCTTCTACCCCAAAGAGCAGGGCAACAGGCATCACAGCCAATGGGTGTCCTGCCGTAGCCGCAATCTCATTGGCAACTGCTCTCCAGAAGGCTCGCAGCACTGGGCATGTCCCAAAGTAGTGTAGATATGTGCCAATCTTGGCCCGACATTGGGTGGCATTTATAGACAATCTTTGGGGAGGCAGTAAAGATGATGTATAAACTTAAACTGCAATTCTTTGTATTTATTGCAGATCAGTATACCCATATGGGATTGTAGCAATAACCCCCAGTTCTCTTCCCGGATAGTTATGCCTAGATCCACTTCCCATAGCGCTTTACTCTTCAGCGTAAGATGCGGTACAAATAGTCTATCCTGCTTTTCTAATAATTCCCCTGGGATCTCTTGGTGCAAAGATCAGTTGTTCAACTGGGGCCAGAGCGGACACATATGCTGTGCCTCTATTCAGCGCCAAGCCCTGACCTGCAAATAGCAAAGAAGTGCGATGCAGCAGGCCCGTATCCCTTGCAGGTCCACAAAGGAGTGCAACCCCTTCCGGTTATGAATATTACCCAGACATCCCACCCCCTGGGTTAATTGGCTGTTTTTATGTCAGTAAAAAAACTGATTAAATCCTGCAGTCAGAATATGGTTCAGTCACTATACTCGATTATGCAATGCTTTCTATTACAGTTATTCCTACAACAGATGGAAAAAAATCTTGGAGATTTAATAAGTGTGCTTCGCAACCAGATTTTGTAGAAGAAATGAGTGATTGAAATTGGTCTTTGTTTTTCTTCAACGTTCCAGGTGTTATGAATATTGGATGCATTTAAAGCTACCATGCGTGAATTCACAGAAACATAGAAGTTGTCGACAGATAAAGACCACTTTGGCCCATCCAGACAGCCCATTTTCCCCACCCATTTGCCACCACAGCCCCAACACAATCTGCAGTCTCCCCACTCCTTGTGTTACTTTCAGTGTCCCCTTGTATCTGTCCCATGAATGCTTGAATCCTAGAGTCTGGCTTTCTGTGGAAAATGCTACCTTACCTTTCCGTACCTTATTAATACTTCTTATGTACTTGAATGTTTGTCATATCTTCCCTTTCCCTTCTTTCCTCCAGCGAGTACATATTCAATTCTCTTAGTCTCTCCTTGTAGGGCTTGGGCTTCTGCTGCAGTCCCTGCACCATCCTAGTCACCGCCCTCTGCACCGCCTCCACCCTATATATGTTCTTTCGAGGACTGGGCCTCCAGTACTGGACACTGTACTTGAGGTGTGGTCTTACCAGTGACCTGTACAGGTGTAATATTACCCCCTCCTTCCTACTGGTGATACCCCTGTGACAGGGTAGAATAGGACCCTGTCCTAGTTGTTATGAAGAAAGTGTTTAAATGCAAGGATCTGCCCTTTTCCTGTCTATTTGTCTGTCTGGTTGCGCAACTCAGTATTCCTGTGAGACTTGATCACCCCGGCAATCTCGCAGTTCTTTGGCTCTCACTGTCTCAGTTTTCTCTTGCTGTCAGTTTTTCTCCCTTGCATATCTAGATCTGCTGATATAAAAATATGTGCAAATCATTGTATGGAAATGTAACTGATATTGGGAGCCCTTTTGTTTAGAAAATATATAGTTACTGTTGAAATATATACAGTATAATTATATTTTGAGATGATTGCAGAAAGCTATTGTCAACTCTAGAGGTTACTTGAGTTTAATTTTTAAGCCTTTTGCAAAAGCTGTACAAAAGGGGACCTCAAGCACACTGTGTTCTAGCAGCTCCTGCCTGATATTTACAAAAACAGGATGCTTGCTAAGAATGGGGGTTGAAAGGACCTATAAAGGAGCTAAGCTGCAACTGCTGAAGAGAAAGAACAAAAGGAGGAACACAGACTGAAGTAAAATTACTATATTTCTCCTCTGTATATAGTTATACTGAACAAATTTGTTATGATTCTGCTAATGTAAATAAATATTTTGATCAGTTCTACAACTGCTCCTGGTTTTCCTGTGCTTCCTGACTTGTGCCTCGACGACAGCCCCTCCCTATGCACCCCAGCATTCTACTAGCCTTTCCCATTGCCTTTTCAGTTTGCTTGGCTATCTTCAGGTCATCTGAAATGATTACGCCCAGGTCCCTTTCTTGTTTGGTGGTTGTCAGTACTTCCCCTGCCAATTGATGCGTGGTCCCTGGCGTTCTGTGCCCCAAGTGCATATTTTGCACTTTTTAGCATTGAATCCCAGCTGCCAGTCCCTTGACCATTCTTCTAACTTCCTCAAGTCATTCTTCAATCCCCCCATCCCAAATAAAACTGAATAGACTAGAAAAGCAAAAGCTGAAAGAAAAAAGGTACTTACTTCGAGAGTCCGCTCTTGCAGCAGGTAACACATACAGGACTGTAGCTGGCTGGCGCCAGGACCCCACGGCAAATTTCTATCCAGCAGTATCTAGTGGGTACCACCCCCCAACGTCGGCCTGGCTCTTACATCCCACGTGGTATGAGGCGGCGGTCCCCAGCGTGCCCCAGTTCTTTTCCCACCATCGATGTGCGTTCATCGGCTCCACAGCTCGACTTACGCCAGTTTGAGCGCTTTCCTAGCTCACTCATTTTTTTTTTTTTTTTGTATCGTTCCATTTTTCTTTCAACTTCACTGTTCCTGCATGTCTTCTCCCCGTCTAGGTATACGAATAAGTGCACCACTGGAAAATAGATACCCGCCAAGGATGGCCACACGACCTGCTTGTTGTGCCTGGGCCCAGATCACGACACTTAGTCCTGCCATTTCTGCCTGTTCTTCAACAGCCGGACTCACATCTGTCGACAGAAGTCACTTCAGGCCTTTCTTGCCCAGCAGCAGTTGGCCGCCATGCAGAGGGATTTCTCTGCAGAGTGGGAATCTTCCCACCGTCCTCACAAGAGCTCTGACAAACATCACTCTTTTAAGTCTAAGGAGAAACACAGGGAGAAGGAAAAAGAAAGGGAGAGATCCCTCTCCAGATCTAGATCCTCCAGATTACATTCTGCTTCTCGATCCAAATCGTCAGGCCATGACTCCCGGCTGACTGTGGTCAAAACCCCAGTCACCTCAGGAGGATCGGGCGTGAAAGAGAAGACGCCGGGTCCATCTGGTCCAACGCTCCAGCCAGTTAAGATTTGGCCTCCAGCTCAGACCTCAGGCCAATCGTCTGACTCTGGTAAGGTCCCTCAGACCTCCCGGTTGGCCTTTGTATGTGATGCTGACTCCCGGGACAAGGCTAAGTCCTCAGGCCAGATGGCAGGGAGGTCTTCTTCCCTTCCTCCCTCCACAACAGGCCCAGAAGTTGGTGGAAAAACACCCTGTTCTGCCCTCAGACAGGCGCCACTCCGACAAACACGTCAAGCCCGCGTCGGACCACCACTGATGTCGGTCTGCAGACGGCGCCCCCAAGGACTCTTGAACGCCAGTCCCTCTGGCCAGATTGCTCCCGATGCCTGCCCCTCCATTGGACGTCAGGGTGGACGACAACCTGGCACAGGAGGATCAGACGCTGGCCCACGAGGTAACCTCAGGCCCAGACGACGGCCATCATACCCCGTCGTCTCTTCCAGTCCATCCACCGACACCGGCTCTGACCTGTCGCCGGAGCCAGTTACAGGTTTCCTGAAATCGAACCTATCCCAGGTAAAAGACCTGTTCTCCCACTGGTTGGAGACCATCAAGCCCGACATCCTCCCACTGAAATCTCATCCAGCTACTCCAGTGGAACCGGATCTGGCTCTGAACCCGGATAGGGATGCTCACCTCCCATCCCCAGACCCAAACTTAGTCCCCCACCTTCACTCTGAGGAAGATTGGGGGAAAACACCCCCACTTCCCGAGAGGCTGGGGAAGAGAGTGACAAAAAGGAAGGACCACAGATCTAGGTCGAGGAGCCCCAGTTCATTCAGCTAATCAGGTGGGCACCGACACAAACATAGGAGGCGCAGATCCCCCATCAGTCTCCTCATCCGAATACTACCACTTGTCGGACTCTTCTAGCTCGCCCTTTGAGGACCTGCCTCCTAGGGAACCAGAGGATACTCCCAAGTCACCTCCAGAAGACCCGTCCTTCATGGAGGTCATGCGACACATTCGGACCAACATGGGCTGGGACATAGAGGATCTGGATCCTGAGTGTATGCGGCTCGCAAAATGCCTCAGGCAAAAGATTCAAACCCGCAGTTATTCCCTATGATCGATACCTTTGCGGACGTCCCACAGGCCAATGGAGGCGCCCTCACTCATCTACGGCCGTCTCGAAGAAAGCTGACTGTTTATACAGTGCACCCAAGGAGCAGCCCTTTTTGGCTGAGCATCCCACCGCTGACTCTGTGGTCATCTCAGCTGCTCATGACCGTTTGCAGAGGCCCAAACATATGAGCACACTGCCTCCAGACAGAGTCTCTAAACAGCTGGATTCCATGAGCAGAAAGGTGTACTCGTCTGCTACCTGCAGCATAAAGAGTCTCGACTTCCTAACCCACATGGTCCAGTTCCTGAACGCCCCTTGGGAACAAGGAGTGGACATCTTGCGGGGTGTGCCCTACTGCCCCCAAAAGGCAGAACTCGCTAAACTGTTACAAACCGGGTCAGATGTGGGCACGCACGTCCTATGATCTGCCTATGACTCTGCGGACAAGGCGGCAAGGGCAGCTGCCATGGGCATTTGTTTACGTCTCTATTCCTGGCTTCGTGTATCTGGGTTTGCTCAGGATGTCCAGTCCAACATCCTGGATGCATCCTTCAGGGGCTCCGTCCTCTTTGGCAAGGACACAGAGAAAATCATAAACAGGCTACAGGACTCTGATAAGGCTGTCCGCACCGTACAGTCCATGTACCACCCGAAACAAGAGACAGTTTGGAGGTCTTGTTTTAGGTAGGCGGGGGTCAAGAACAACAACAGCCTCATTTTCAGTAACAACAACCTCAGCGGGAAGGCTACAGTCAGGCGCCCACAGGATCTGGAGGACCCGACCTGGCACTGTCAGACTAAACCCACCCAGACTGCCTTTCCGCCTCCTCCCCTGACTCCCACGGCGACCCACCTCTCCTTGATGTCTTGTCTGGGGAGGAGGTAGGATGCTGTTTTACTCTCTATGCAGAGGCTTGGAGAAAGATGACCTCTGATCAATGGGTCCTCAAACTCCTAGAGAACGTGCATTCTGTAGAGTTCGACAGCATTACACCGGACAGGCCCCCACCCCCACCCCCATCCCGTCACTCCTCGAAATATGCAGATCTGATTCAGCAGGAAATTCAGGCTCTGCTCCAAGAAGGCCATAGAATCTGTCTCTCCCCAGCCAGAGGGGCACAAGGTTCTAGTCTCACTTCTTCAGGTCCCAAAGAAGTCAGGAGACTTGAGGCCAATTCTCAACCTCAGTGATCTCAATTGGTCGGTCGAATACAGGAGGTTCCGGATGGTCACTCTTCAGAGCCTGCTCCCCATGGTCTGCCAGGGCAACTGACTAGCGTCACTGGAGATGCAGGACGCTTACCTTCACATCTGGATAGCCAAGCATCACAGGAAGTACCTCCAGTTTGCTTTTCAGGGCAGGCATTTCCAGATCTTACTTAGAGTAGAAGCTCTCGTAGCAGGTTCAAACAATGAGGACTGTCACCACCTGGCGGCGGTTCCGACAACTTTTTCTCTAGCAAGTACCGGCGTGGGACGCCCCGCGATCCCCGACACCGCCCTATATAGGAGGAGTTCCCCACGTGCTCCAGTTCTTTCCCGCCGTACGGTCAGGGTTAGTTCAGCGTTTCGGCTAGTACCGATTGTTCTTCTCCACACGGTTAGATTTCTCTTCAAACTCGGATTTTCGATACTCTGTCATCTCATTTAAACAAGTGCACTTGTGGGCGACAGATCCCCATGAAAGACTGACATTCTGCATGCCTCTACTGCCTGGGGCCCGACCATCACACCGACACCTGCCCTCATTGCCAGGCCTTCAATTCGCGGATGCGAATCCAGCGCCAGAAGTCCCTCGCGGCTTTTCTAGCAGAATCAAAACTCGTCGCTATGGAACGGGCCTCTTCGGGGGAATCTGAACCTCAGCAGGCCCACAAGCACCATAAAAAACATCTGGACCAGGACAGAGGGAGATCCCACTCGAAGCATCGGTCCTCGGGATTGAAGTCCGGATCATCGGGCCATGACTCCCGCCTCATGACGGTCAAGCCTTCATTGGTGGGTTCTTCTCTTACTTCCCTCCAGCCCTTGAAGGTCTCTCAATCTTCTGAAAAGACCAAAGGTTCAGGTAAGGGCTCCTCCCGCTTGGCTTCCTCCTCAAAAACCAACTCCCGGGAGTCGAGTAAGGCCTCCTCCTCCTTACCGCCAAAACACAAGGCCTCGGACCGACGCCAGCCTCTGGCTGTTGACCAGCGTTCGGCCAAGAAAACCTAAAGTCAAAAACCCGACCGTCGTCTGTCCCAGGACAAAGAATAGACGCCCGTCGGGTCACAGGGACAAGCGGACACCGGACCCTTTTCTGCCCGCTACCGCCCTGGCCCCAGTGAAGGTTATTCCGCTGCCTGTCATGGTAAAACCGACGCCGGTTCGCCCGGCCGCCGTTTCTGTCCCTAGCGTCAGCTCGGATAACCCCTTCTCCATAGTCGCCCGGTCCGCCTGCGGACCCGATGACAGTGGTGCTGACACCACCCCAATGTCCCCCTTAGTCCGGCGCCAGTTGACAAGGGTTCGGACCCGAAGCCAGCCCCCTCCGGACGACGGGGCCAGTGCCGGTATGGGCTCGGGCGCTCCTCAACCTACACCTGACTCTCCGAAGTTGCCTCTCTCTCAGTTGAAGGAGCTCTTTGCCTACTGGTGGGACACGATCAGATAGGACCTGCCTGCTGGGGCACCTCCACCCACTCTGGAGCCGGTTCCTGACCGAGTTGAACCGAGTGGTCAGGGGGATGACGTGCATCCTCCAAAAAAGCACAACAAAAAATCCAAGAGGGACCGCTCCTACAGTTCCTCCCGTTACTCTTCTCCTCTGGACAAGAAGCTGAAAGGGAAGAGGCATAGCCCCTTGCCCTCTTCCCCTACCACCTCCTACGTAGACTCAGACACCTGCTCAGTCTACTCAGAGCCAGACACTGGGGACACGGAGGAGTTCCCCAAATCTCCTCCAGATGACCCCAGTTTTATGGAGATAATGAGGCACATCCAGGCCAACATGAGCTGGGACACTGAGGCCCTGGACCACGAGCACTTGCAGTTGGCTAAGTACCTCCGCCAAAAAGATCCAAAGCCAGCGGTCATCTCTCCCGTGGTCAGCACCTTTGCTGATGTCACCCACGTGACCTGGAAGTGCCCTTATTCCTCTCCTGTGCCAAAAAAGGCCCACTGGCTCTACCGGGTGCCTGCCGACCACCCTTTTTTGGCCGAACCACCCACTGCGGACTCAGTGGTGATTTCGGCAGCTCATTCTTGTTCGCAGAGGCCCAAACAGCTGAGCACCCAGCTGCCTGATAGAGAATTGAAGCAGCTGGATTCCATGGGCCGTAAGGTGTACTCTGCTGCCACCTGTAGCATAAGGAGTCTTAACTTCTTAACCCACATGGTCCAATTCCAGAACGCTCTCTGGGAACAAGGATTGGACATAGTGCAGAGCCTGCCAGATTGTCTTCAGTGGATTGAGCTCGCCAAGCTACTGCAGACTGGCTCAGACGTAGGTACCCATGTTCTGCGTTCGGCCTATGACTCTAGGACGGCCGTCACTGGCATTCGCCTCCACCATGCTTGGCTTCGGGTATCTGGGTTTGATCCAGACGTTCAAGTCAGTCTTCTGGATGCTTCCTTTAGAGGCCCCGTGCTCCTCGGCGAGGACTCGGAGAGACTTATCACCAGGCTGCAGGACTCTGGAAAGGCAGTCTGTTCCATGCAGTCCATATACTGCCTGAAGCAGGGGCGAACCAGAAAGCCTCGTTTTCCTGGCCATGGGGGACACCAATCGCAGCAACCTTGTTTTCAGCAGCATGCTCAACGAGGTGGCTTTGGTCTTAGGGGTGGAGCCAGAGGTGCCTCGGCATCCGCCTCTAGACCTCCCAGAACAGCCGCTGCCGCCCTCCCTCCCCCACTCAATGCCTGACTACTCAGGTGACCCTCCTCCTCTGGTAATTCCACCAGGGGAGCCGGTAGGAGGATGCTTTTCGCTCTGCGTGAGCTCAAGTTACCTCCGACCATTTGGTTCTGGAGCTCGTGAAGTTCGGGCAGTCCATATAGTTCATTTCCGTTCCTCTGGACAGACACCCCCCAATCACCCAAAGCCCTGATCAGACAGGAGATATCCTCCCTTCTAGAAAAAAGGGCCATCGAGCCGATTCCACTGGCCGAGTCAGGAAAGGGGTTCTTCTCCCACTTCTTCGTAGTTCCGAAGAAGTCTAGGGATCTCAGACCCATTTTAGACCTCAGCAATCTCAATCAGTGGGTCTCCTACAAGAGATTCAGGATGGTTTCTCTTCCCACTCTCCTCCCTCTCATTTCTGCAGGAGACTGGCTAGCGTCCCTGGACATGCAGGATGCTTACTTGCACATCCCGATTACCAGAAACCATCGGAGATTCCTCAGGTTTAGGTTCGAGAACGAGGGCTATCAATTCAGAGTCCTTCCTTTTGGGCTTTCCTCGGCCCTGATGGTCTTCACGAAGTGCTTGGCAGTCGTAGCCGCAGCACTTCGAAGACGAGGCCACTTTGTGTTTCCATACCTGGACGACTGGCTCTTCCTGGCCCATTCCAGGCCCCGCCTGTCGGGGGCTCTCAAGGATTCCATCTCTCTGTTTCAGGGTCTCGGCATCACCATCAACAGAGAAAAGTTCCATCTGTCTCCATCCCAGATACTCCAGTTTATAGGAGCCTCTCTGGATACCACTCTCGGGAAGGTTTTTCTTCCCTGCGACAGAGCAGGTCGCATTTGTACCATCGCATCTCAGGTCTCTTCAGCCTCAGAGGTACCAGCTCGCCTGCTTCTCACATTGCTGGGACACATGGCGACTGTCATAGTGTCAGTTCCTCTGGCCCGCCTCCACATGACGACCATTCAGTGGTCCCTGAGGGTTCAGTGGCACCAGACGTCAGACAATCTGGACGACTTGGTCAGAATATCAGAGCCAATCCGCCGAGAGCTTCGCTGGTGGATGTCATCCAAAAATCTCCTAAAGGGCATTCCTTTTCAGCTGGGGGTACCTGCCCAGTCCCTCACAATGGATGCATCGTCCCTGGGATGGGGGCACACTTGGGGAACCATCATACACAGGGTACTTGGTCTCCCCTAGAAGCGAATTTGCACATCAGTGTCCTGGAAATGAGAGCAGTGCTCTATGCCCTTCAAGCCTTGGTATCTGTCCTTTCACCGGGCCATATTTTGGTGCAGACAGACAACACCTCAGTGATGTTTTACATCAACAAACAAGGCAGCACTCATTCCTTCCCCCTTTGCAGGGAAGCAATGCAGGTATGGGATTGGGCCCTGGAACACCACCTGTTCCTTACAGCAGTTCACGTTCCCAGGCTTCAGAATGTGTTAGACATACTCTGCAGGACAAGGTCTTAAGCTCACGAGTAGAAATTGCGCCAAGACGTGGCAGATCGCATCTTTCACCCGTGGGGGACACTAGAGGTGGATCTTTTCACGTCTCAATACAATGCAAAACTGACCAATTTTTGCTTGCTAGGTCCAGAGCCAGGTACTTCCTGGCAAGACGCGTTATCCCTCTGTTGGAGCGGGAGGTTCCTTTATGCCTTCCATCTTCTTCAGAAGGTCCTCCTCAAGGCCCAGTCAGAGTCTTCCACCATTATTCTGATTGCACCGTTGTGGCCTCACCAGGTTTGGTTTCCAGTACTACAGTGTCTAGCGGCATGCCTCCGATGCCTCTTCCTCTATCCTCACATCTTTTGTCGCAGGACAACGGGTCCCTGTTCCACCCGAACCTGCGTTCTCTTCACCTGCATGCCTGGCTCCTCAGGACTTAGCAAAGGTCCGTTTTGGGGTGTCCGATTAGGTTGCCCAAGTGTTAGTTGAGGCTAGAAAACCTGCCACCAGGGCCACTTATGCTATGAAATGGAAGCGGTTTTGCATTTGGGCCACAGCGAAGCAGGTGGATGCGTTGGTCTGTCCAGTTAACACCGTCCTGGAATACTTGCTATTTCTTTTTGAGAAAGGCCTTAGTTAGTCCTCCATCGGGGTACACCTGGCTGCCATCTCCACTTACCATTCTTTCGTGTCGGGTAAGACGGTGGCTCAGATGGAGGTTTCCAAAGCTTTTTTACGCGGCATTCTGCATATCAGACCTCCCATCCGGGACTCTGTTCCTCTTTGGGATCTCCTGTTCGTCCTGGAGAAGCGCTCTCTCGCGCTCTCTCTCCCTCCCTTCGAACCGGCTATGAGCGCTGAGCTTTGTTTCCTTTCCTGGAAAATGCTGCTTTTGATAGCTGTTACTTCAGCTAAGCGCATTTCGGAACTGCAAGCCCTCATATGTAAGGAACCCTATCTGGTCTTTCACAAGGACAGGGTTGATTTGCACACAAATCCGAAGTTTTTGCCGAAAGTGGTCTCAGATCTCACTTTTAACCAGTCGGTTTAGCTTCCAGTTTACTACCCAGAGCATTCCAATAGGGGAGAGGCCCTACTCCATTCCCTGGACGTCCACAGGGCTCTCAGATGCTACTTGGCTAGAACCAAGGGGATCAGGCAGTCTGATCAGTTATTTGTATCCTTTGCTCCTCGGTCTGCAGGTCGCCCGGTCACCAAACACGCTTTCGCGCTGGTTGGTCCATTGCATCTCCTATTGTTATGAGACACACAACAGGTCGACTTTGGGGCCGATTTAAAGCTCACTCTACGAGGGCTATTGCTACTTCGTTCGCCGCACTAAAACCAGTTCCGACGGCAGATATTTGCGCTGCTGCTACCTGGAGCTCCATGCACACCTTTGTCAAGCACTACAGCTTGGACATCATTTCTAGGCGCAGAGCAGGGTTTGGCCTTGCGGTCCTGCAGGGCCTGGTTTCCTGAGGTTTCTCCCCTCCGTTTTTTCCCTGCTTCCGTTTGTTTTCCCCCTCCCAAGGGGTTGTCATAAGGTTTTACTGCTTAGGACTCGGACATCATCGTTTGAACCTGCTACAAGAGCTTCTACTCGAGTAAGATAGTACAGTTACGTAAGAACTTATCGTAACAGTGGATCTTCGAGAGAAGCTCTTGCAGCAGGTATATTTCCCACCCTCCTTTCCCCAGGAATCGGGTCCTTTCCAGATCGGCATAGTTACTTTTGAAAGGTCGTCCGTTGATATCCAGTTGTTGTTTCTGACCTGCTGGTTGCCTTGCCTGACCAGGGGTGGGGGCGTCCCAAGAACTGGAGCACGTGGGAACTCCTCCCTTATATAGGGTGGCGTCTGGGTGGAGCCGACATCTGCGGGGGGCATTCCCCATGTTGGTACTGCTAGAGAAAAAGTTGTCGGAAACGACAGGTGGCGCCAGTCCTCATTGTTTAAACCTGCTGCAAGAGCTTCTCTCGAAGATCTACTGTTACGGTAAGTTCTTACATAACTGTACCTTTAGGGTGTTGCCCTTTGGTTTCTCCTCGGCTCCGAGGGTGTTCATGAAGTGCCTCGGGGTGGTGGCCACAGCGCTTTGGAGGATGGGTCACTACGTGTTCTCATACTTGTACGATTAGCTTCTCTCGGTGCAGTCCAAGGAACGCCTTCAGGGTGCCATTCAGGACACTTGCACTTTCTTTTGGAGCCTGGGATCACCATCAATACAGTAAAGTTGTCCCTGATCCCCTTGCAGCACCAGCCGTTCATAGGGGCCCTTCTCAACATGGTCAGAGGAAGGGTCTTCCTGCCGCTGGACAGGGTAGATTGCATTCGGGATCTAGCCAGTCAAATCTGTTCAACCTCTTCATTACCGGCCAGGCTTCTGCTCTGGTTGCTTGGCCATATGGCAGCGTCCATCATCACAGTCCCCTTCGTGAGACTTCGGACGAGGACAATACAGTGACCCTTAGGTCCAGTGGGACCAGAGATGGGACGACCTGGACCTACTAGTCTCCATCACAAGACCAGTTCCTGGAGCTATTCTGGTGGATGACGTCTCCCGCCGTGTGGGAAGAGATTCCGTTTTAAGAGGAGGCTCCCAACCAGGTCCTTACATCAGATGCATCAAACATAGGATGGAGTGCGGACCTAGGCGTTCACAAGACTCTGGGATCCTGGTCCTCGACCAAGGAGTCCCTGCATATCAATGTCCTAGAGCTGAGAGTCGTTCTCTATGCTCACCAGGCCTTGAACATGGTGTTCAAACCAGGACACCTCCTCATTCAGACGGACAACATGTCGGTGGTATTTTATATCAACAAGCAGGGAGGCACACACTCTTATCCCCTCCACAGGGAAGCCATAAGAGTGTGGGATTGGGCCATAGTCCACCAGATCATCATCTCTGCGATCCACGTCCCAGGTGTTCAAAACACGTTGGCAGACGCTCTCAGCAGAACGAGGTCAAGAGCGCATGAATGGTCGCTTCTCCAATCTGTGGTTGATGACCTATTCACCACATGGGGACCCCCGAATTGGACCAGTTTACTTCAGCCACCAGTGCAAAACTGCCCAGTTTTTGCTCGCTAGATATCGAGCCTGGTGCTTCCTGGCAAGACGCATTGTCCCTCTCCCAGAAGGGGAGGTTCCTTTATGCCTTCCCACTGTTTCCGCTTCTTCAGAGGGTTCTCCTCAAGGCACAGACGGAGGGGACAACAATGATCCTGATGGCTCTTCTGTGGCCCGTCAAATCTGGTTTCCACTATTGCAGCATTTGGCAGTGGAACCTCCATTTGTGCTTCCACTGAGCTGTCACTTGCTCTCTCAGGACGACTGGACCTTGATTCATCCAAACTTACAATCCCTGCATCTTCACGCATGGCTCCTGAGGACCTAGTCAAACTTCACTTTGGAGTTTCAGACAAGGTCTCCGAAGTCCTGATGGAGGCTAGGAAATCCTCCACGAGAGCCACATACATCAAGAAGTGGAAGAGATTCTGTCTTTGGGTCACGGCACACCATCTGGATCCCCTGGCCTGTCCAGTTAGCATCTTGTTGGAATACCTGTTATTCCTTTCAGAGTCAGGATTGGGCTACTCTTCCATTAAAGTACTCCTGGCCACACTTTCTGCCTATCACACCCCTGTCCAGGGCATAACGGTGGCTCAACTGGAGGTTACACGCACATTTCTTAGGGGTATACTCCATATAAAACCCCATCAAGGATCCTGTTCCCCTTGGGATCTTCTGTTTATTTTGGAGAAGCTGACCCTACCCCGAACCTGCGTGGATTGCATGCTGCTTTTCTTTCTTGGACAATGTTGTTTCTAGTTGTCGTTACTTCTGCTGGAAGGATTTCTGAGCTCCAGGCCTTGATATGTAAAGAGCCTTATTTAGTGTTCCACAAAGACAGGGTAGCTTTGCGTACAAAATCCTAAGTTTCTCCCCAAAGTACTTTCAGAAATGACATTGGATCAGGATGTTCAACTACCCGTTTACTACCCTAACCACTCCAATAAGGGTGAGGCTCTTCTCCATACATGGACGTTCATCGTGCCTTGCAATATTACTTGTCCAGAACTAGGGGAGCAGGAAACCGATCAATTGTTTGTGTGCTTTTCTCCTAGGACTTTGGGTAGCCCTGTAGCTAAGCAGACCCTCTCCAGATGTCTGGTGCATTGCATCACCTTCTGTTATCAGAGGCATGAAAAAACCCTCCCGGGCCCGGCACAGGGTCACTCAACTTGAGGCATTGCAGCCTCTTTTGCAGCACTCAACAATGTTTCTGCTTTGGATATTTGTGTGGCAGCTACGTGGCACATAGTCCACACCTTCATTAAACATTACAGCCTGGACATTGCTTCAAGGTGCAGAGCAGGCTGTGGTCTGGCTGTCCTGCAGGGTCTTATCTCTTAAGGAATCCCCTCCTCCTTTTTCCCTTTCTCCTGCTGCCCAAGGAGTTGCCTTCAGTTTATACTGCTTGGGAATCCGTCCTGTATGTGTTACGTGCTGCAAGAGCTGACTGTTGAAGTAAGATAGTACAGTTGCATAAGAACTTACTGTAACAGTAGATCTTCAAGAGAAGCTGTTGCAGCAGATTTACTTCCCTCCTTCCTTCCCCCTGGAGGTATCCCGCTGCACGTGACTATTACCATACGTTCTTCCTGCTGGATGAGAAAGTGCCCTTCATTACTATGACTGTTTTCAGTTGATCTGACTGCCAGTGTCTCTGGTGGTGCAAGAACTGGGGCACGCTGGGGACCGCCACCTCTTTTACCATATGGTCCCCGCTAGGTACTGCTGGATAGAAGTTTGCTGTGGGGTCCTGTTGCCGACTGGCTACAGTCCTGTATGTGTTACCTGCTGCAAGAGCTTCTCTCAAAGATCTTCTGTTATGGTAAGTTCTTACATAACTACTTTTTTTTTTTTTTTTTTTTTTTTAAAAAGGATAAAAAATAAAATGTTATTTGAGGATACTTCTGGTGAATAGCGAGGCGGGAACTAATTATTAACGAAAATACAAAGTTAGTAAAGGAAAGAAAGCTAAACTCTAAGTAAGAAATATGTTTTATCATAATTCCAGTAAGTTGGGCGAACTATTGGCTTTAAGACACTAAGCGAACAAAAAAATTCACATACCTCGACAAGCAAGGGATTTTGCCGTTGGAAGATAATTTGGCTACAGTAGTTATGGATTATTATAGTACAATTTATTCTAGAACTGGAATAACTGATTTTGTGAAGATTGAAGAATATTTATTGCATAATATTTAGACACCATAGATTTTCCTAAAGAAATTATAAATGGCTCTGATTTCACATTAAGCGAAGTAGGAACCGCAGGTTTCAGCAGTTGAAGAGGTTCAGTTGATAGACAAGATTGTACAACATACTGAAGAGGAGGTCATTTTAATGGCATTGGATGTCACGAAAGTGTTTCTTATTTTTTTCTTTTTTTCTTTACAGTGGCCATTCTTATTTGCTTGTTTAAATAAATGTGGCATACTGTCATACTTACTAAATATTAGAGTTACATCAGTCCCCTTAAACTTCCTTTCAGATTAATTTTCCCAAAAACAGAAACATTGCAGATGAGGAATGGGGTAAGACAAGGTTACCCCCCTTTTTTTTCCATATTGTTCACACTCATTAACTTCTGTTAATTAAAATCAGAAAACGTAATGTGATCTAGGGTATTAAAATAGTTAATAGAGACAAAATTGTCTATAATTCTGAGACAAAATTGTCTATACAGATGACATTTTAAGTCATATTTATGCTAGTACATCATACCTCAGTCTTCTGAAAGAAACTGAAAAAATTGTGTGTTTTCAGAGTTCGAATTGAACAAAAATAAAACAACCCAACTTCCTATGAATGATTTGAACACCTCCACAAAATAACTATTACAAGAGGCCCAGTTAGCAAACAAAATTAAATATTCGTGTGTCTGTTTAGTTCCCAGTCAAGAGGAAACTACACATTATAATCTTGCTATCCTTAAAATAGAATTATTTATTCATTTATTAGTTTTTATTGACCAGGTAAGCACACTAGAGAGTTGCAAAGCCTATTGTCAGATAAGGCCTGGGAGAGTTACAAATCAAAACAGTGGAGACAACCACTTGACCGAAATCACACAGGAAAAAATTACAAGGTTGCTAGGAGGCATGAAGACATGACGTAAAACAAAATACACTCAAATGCTGGATCGCTGAGAGAATTTCCCTGTCTCTCTCTCTCTCTCTCTCGGGCAGAATTAATACGTTAAAAAAAGTTGGTGCTATATTTGCTTTTTAATATTCAGGTTATTTGAGGAGCTATCCTGCTCACGGTTTGAAAGGCACTTAAGAAATATCTGTGGAGGGGTGCTTCTCCGTGTATTGCATAGAAAACATTAACCATACATAGAACATGGGGTACCGACATGGTATTTCATCAACTTCACGCAGGGAGAATGCGTGGTTAAAAACAGCGCTGTCAAAATGGCGTGCATGGGGTTGGAGTTTATTTCATGTAGTGTGGTTTTCAATCGCGCTACATTGCATTCTTCATGCAGCACGGATTTTGACTGTGCTCAAATGGAGGTAAACCCCCAGACCCATATTTGTATTACATTACTCTTTTTTTTAATTTAATATACTTGAGTTTATATGTACAAACAGCATAAACAAACAAGAAATGAAACAAACAAAACCAACTATAACAATAACTATCCCTCCCCACCATCCCACTCCCACCCCCACGGAGACCATTAGATAACCCAGATGTAAACAAAGAATAACTACCTTTGAAAAGTAATAACATCAGCAGAAAATAAGGAGAAAAAATATCCCATATCATACTTCTGATATGGGAACAGCAATGCAACTCAAAACAGGAACAACATAAAAGGAATAGACACAGGATTAATCCATAGTGCCTCTCCAAGGGAAAATTTAGAGAGAAAATTAAGTATATAACCTACCCCATTTCTTATCATAACAAGCTATCCTGTTACGAAAGCTGGCCATCATTCTTTCAAGACGAAGGTTATGCAACAATTTCATTAAGCCATTCTGTGTATGGAATATCTACTTGGTCCTTCCAATGCCAGAGTATCACTTTTTTCATGGAGAGGGAAATCATAGACATGTGGTATCTCCGTTCTTTGACCCTGATTCTGGAGTAGTCACCTAAAAGGCAAATTTCAGGTACAAAGTGATCATCTAGACCAAGAAGAGGATCCACCTTATGTTTAATCTTGTCCCATAAAGGAGCAATTTTTGGGACAATCCCATAAAATGTGAAATAAAGACCCTTCTGCTTGGCCACACCTAGTGCACAAAGAAGAGGTTAATTTCCCCATTTTAGCTAACTTAACAGGAGTAAAGTAAATGTTGTGTAATATGTAAACTTGAGTTAATCATTTTTTTTTGTATATAGATAAAGGTCTTCCCAAATACATTCTCAATTAAAATTCAGAGTGGGAGACAGAGGACCAGTAATGGGAGCACCCCGTATGATCTGGGAATAATTGAGCATACAGAGTTGTTGTGATCTGGGATACCGAGTGAGCCTGCCATGCTAAAGTATGGACTTTATGGAGAAATTCCCCTTGATTGGTGGACCACAAAGCCGTGCCAAACCAGCTAATCAATAGATGTTGAACTTAGTAGGTCTTAAAAATATATTTAGGTGAAAGATGAAAAAGGCGGAGAAGATCTGGACTTGATTGTAGCCGGTTATTGGAGAGATCATCAAAAATTCTCTTCCCTTCCAGTTGAGCGATACTCTAAGGAGTCAACATCTTCCCAACCGTATTGCATTATTCTTAAGTGGAGGTTAATTATGGTTTGGCTTCTCCTGAGGTGCTCTCCTACTCATAGTTTGATAGCATTGAACGACATTTTAAGAAATATCTGTGGAGGGGTGCTTCTTTCTGTATTGCACAGAGAATATTAACCATACATAGAACACGGGGTGGGATGGGGTACCCAGACCTATAGTTGTATTGCATTACTCTTAAGTGGAGGTTGATTTTGGGCTGGGCTTCTCCTGTAGATAAACAAATCAGTTGTAGTAGTGAGTACTTGCAAATGTCTCAGACTTTTAGATACAGAAACTCTGAATTTAGCAATACAAGATTCTTTTGCCTAATAAATTTATCAGGCTTAATAAATCCAGTATTATCTGCACCTACAAAGCTAATTAAACAGTATACCGATATACTTATAAGCCATATTTGACAACTAATATATGGCAGAATAGGTATATATGGTGTTGTGACAGACCTATGAAAATGCATTTAGCAGACTTTATAGTACTTGCTAAACCTAATTGATGGACCTATTTCAAGGAGGATTTTTTTCTTTAATTTCTAGGCACTGCAAAAGTTGGGTGAAACATGTCATTTAAAAATACAGATTTTGATCTAAATGCCCTTAAGGCAACATGCTATAGATATTTAAGACAGAACCATATACAAATACTTGACGTGCATAACATTATAAACATGAAGCTTTTGGGGAACCAAATTAGAAGAAATAAGCAATGGCAAGAAAGATTTACAAATATGAATACCGAAATACACAAACATACAGTTCAGAATTATTTCAGGAGCATGCACGACCCCTGAAAAAATGTTAAAAATGGTGGGTTTGATGCTACGCTGTAACTGTTATGATTGTGGTAAAACTGCAAACCTGATGGCACTTGTTAATGGAGCTTGTCCAAGCCTGGTGGCTAGGAGCAAGTCCGTGTCTTTCAGTGGCAGTCGTGAAACACATTCCTAACAATTTTTAGCTTTGTATCTTTGATGATTTCCAGTCCACACAGTTGACTAAACCGCAACAACAAATCTGTTATACTGGCCATGATGATTAAATGGAATGCACCTTTATTTCTGCCATTCAGTAAAGAGCAGTGGATTAACTTGTTTAAAGATGAATTACTCCGTGAAAGATTATAATCAAGAAGATGTACACGATGGAGAGAGATTCTAGAAAACCTTCCACCTCTAATGAAAATTCAAAGTTGATCTCCTACTTTATTGTAAATTATGTTAGCCATATCCTCCTGTGTACTGTACTTTTTTGCCACCAACACGCATAAAGCCTGTTTTATTGCCGAAATGCTAATCTCTTTTGTTTTTACATATATGTGTACATATGAATTACTAATTTTAGAAATGTATAAAATGAAGTTCCCAAATTGCTCTTTTTTTGGGGGGGGGGGCAATAAGGCAGAGAAAACATGAATATTAGGACAGCGCTAACTACGGATGTAATTTACTAATTTTTTCTAACTAATAAATTAAGGAATAATAATATATTGTACAAAATTTCTTCATGTTTCTTTTTTTTTTTTTACGTCCTTTATTTTCATTAGTAGTTTCTGGGTACAAGTGGATTTTATCTGCTTTAAACTGCATATCCTTTTGATGATTTATGACACAACTGGATGTTTTCATTATTTTTTTATGTATTACATGAATTACGTATAAAAAAAAACAAAACAATAAAGATACGAACAAAAGTTCAATTACAGTGGTGCTGCAGCAAATGGCACTGTAATGCTCTCCATGCCCAGTTGTGTTTCCTGACCTCTTTCCTTTTCTAGCAAGGAATGTTCTGGTCAGCTCCACTAAGAGATCCAGGGTAGTGTATGAGAAAGCAGGAAGTGGGTAGCTGGCATCCAGGGGCAGTGACTCTTCAGTAAACGTAGCATTGAAGGCTTTTAGATAGACTGAAACTGGGTTAGGTGGTCAAAATAGAAAGTTAAAAAACAAGGGCTCAAGTCTGTCTTATTTGAGGAATAAATTCTATGAATGTCTCCTAAGGATGGAGTTTGGGGAAAAAAAAAATACATGCACAATTTAAAAGATGTCAACAGTAAAGTGCTGAAGTCATTTTTGTCCTTTTCCTTTCAGCTGGGTGTGTTGAGTCCGGGGAGAATGTTATGAACACAACTTACATTTTCTCAAGAAAAAACCTTAAAAGGTAGACCAGTATATTCTCTTACAGATTTGTAAATGTAACCACTATGTACAGTTAAACGTGTGTTCTGTTTGTAAATTTGGATTTCTTTATTGCCTTCAGGCCCCTGGCTCATCTACCTTGTCCTGGAAAGGCAACTCTTGCTATTCGCTGCTGTCCAGTTTTCTTTGAGCTGAAGAAAACTGATAACACAGGTATAAAGAATGAAATGTTTTTCAGATATTGAGCCCTTTGGGTCTTGTATTCAAACAATAGCCCAGTACTTGTACTCATGGGGATTTGGGAGTGCACGAGAGGTGATGCGGTGTGCTATGTTTGTTACATTCCAAAAATAATGAGTGTATGATGGGTGCATCTGATTCGCAACAGAATACCACCAAACTGCACACCTGGCTCTTTGGAGGAGGCTGTGCTGGGGAAATATATTCCAAGATAAGAAAAACCAGAAAAATAACTTTCTGCCCTAATTGATTCAGTAAGAAGATCTAGCAGAAGAAAGTTTTTTTTTTTTTTTCTTTGTTTAGAAAAGGACTGAAAATGGGTCTACCCCACACCTTCACACACATTTTGCTATTCTCCTTACTTTGTTCCATGTGGCTGTCCATTCTTGATTTGCTAGTGCCATCGGCCTGTCAGGAGCTGCTCCTGTCCAGTGCTTCAGGTGCTGCATGTCAGAATGCCACATTCAAACTGCTGCCCAGTTGGTGAGGGTGCAGCGTCTGAGGTCATTTCTAGAGGGCAAAGGGAAGCAGCCAGTGGTGGAAAGTGCCCAGCTTCATCTACCCATTCGGGTCTTGCAGTTGTCTGTATTCTTCATTGTTGTCCTCTCTGAGGATGCAGGATCACCAGTACCTTAATGGCACACACAAACCTTCCCACCGCAGAACCCCTCCAGCTGCACTCCTATATATGGTCACCCTGGTGATGGCAGTGCAATGTGGCATACAGCCACCCCACCCCCCCGCCCAGCATAGAAGGAGAAGGTCATATGGGATGTTTCAGCATCTTAATGCTTGTTCTAAGCATTCCTGGCTTAGGGTGCGAACCCAGGTCACAAGTGACGCTTGTGCCATCTGGCCAGGTTAAATAATGTTTTAAAAGACCTATAAAAAATTGCACAGCTCTCCGTACTGGTGGTTATTTAGTTTTAGTATTTGTGTTTTAAAATTGTTCCCCAACCCCCAGTATTTTTCAGAAACTTTCAACAGAGTCTGCACAGTTGTTGAGTAGCATCCATTCTTAGGTGTTCACACTTTTTTAACTTGATTTTTATTATAGTTTTATATAGGCCAAGGGTACAGACACAATATGCATTCAGAATACATTTATGTTTTCAATACAAGCATACTATAGACGGGTAAATATGAATCCCCTGAATGAGTCTGATCTGCAGAAGTGAATATTCACTCCTGCAAGGTACACCTCTGGATAGGGAGCATATTATGCAACATGGTAGTATTCCACCTGAAAAAGGTTTTGTCCCCCATTTGATGATCTGCCCAGCCCAGTCACCCCTGGACGGGGGTCCCAACGTCTGCCAAAACCGTGCTACAGATCCACAGCTGATCTCAAAGACATTATATGGAGTAAACAGGCTATCCATCCAGGGTTTGTAGTGTATTTCGCAGTTTTGCTGTTATGTAGTATGTCTTCCCATTGCGTGTGCGTATGTGTGTGTGTGTGTGTGTGTGTGTGTGTGTTTGGGGGGTGATGTTAGTCATAACTGGGTGATTGCTTTCTTTGCATCTGTTGAAAGCATACTCAGAAGGTAAAGTGTGGATTTCTGGTGATGTCATGGCGTTGGCTGCAGCTTAACTACTGCAGCTCCGACTCCATCAGAAATAAACCCATAAAAGCAGCCTTCAGAAGCAGCTAAAAATTACAAATAAGTATCATCAGGAGCACAGCATGCCTCAGGAACACCAAAGTAGACCCCAAACCCTGGAGGATTCGCCAGATAGAGAAATGATGGTAGGTAAATCCAAGGTGCTGCCCTTCAACCATGGAAATCTACAGGATATCTTAGATGTTTTAAACGCAGTAGTGAAGACAGAGTACGGATTATTTCGGAATAAAACTAGCAAACTCGATAAATAATTTGTGCAAAGTGAATTTCCTCCCCTTTCCTAGAGAAGATAAAAATAAAAATTCAGGTATAGCAGAGAATGAAACTTTCCTTATGAGGCAAATATGTACTAAACAATGATGCTGATCCCTTATTTAATCTTATGCTTTTCGGGCAGTACTGGCATCGAATCCCATCAGTTCCAGAGCTATGGTTTAGTAAAATTACAAAACCAATAAAACTTTTATGTGGAGCAGTAAAGCACCAAAATATAATGGAAAAACTAAAGTTATGTGTTTGGGGAGAAAGGGGAGGGGATGGCATGCCCGACCCGAAAGCAGTTTATATGAGTTAAGTAAAACATGTAACCAGCCTGGCTCACAAGAAAGATTTAGACATGTACATAGAAGAGTATGTCAATAAACATAGATAACAAATAAGCTGTCAAAAAGAAATATGTGGTACTCCCTGGCTGGTTAAAAAAATGACTCGTACGCTAACAAGGAACTTGGAGGAAAATTACACAGTTCTGTTTGAATAAAGAATTAAAAACAGGATTATTTTATAGCCAATAGATGATGGCATAACCCAATATTTCAAACTGGAGAAAAGACTTGCAGTTTTTTTTTTCTACCGGAAGAAGACAGGAGCATTTAATAAAAGATAATTCATTTAAAACATGGGAAGATAGTAAACATGAATTTAACATTTAGTTACAAAGAGTTTTTCAAATATAAGCAGCTGCAAAATATATTTGAAATAAATGTTAAAAGGTAGGAACGCTCTCCAAATATTTCATCAGGTACACTCTATAAAGACTGGGTTGTAAAACAAACTCGAGCAAGATCCAATACGGCTGCAAAATAATTGGTATTGTGGGCAGTGAGAAATGCGTGAACTAGCAATTTTTGCACTAATCACTGAACCACCTAACTGCACTTTCTAATTGTTGTGCTACACACACACACACACGGATTAATGCATATACACATGTATGCATATATATTCCAGTGTAACATAGCAGTGCACTGTCTGCACACATTCTAACAGATTAAAAAAAAGACGTTGAAGGACCGTTTTCTTCTTTTCAGGCTCTGAGATACATCGGAGGGTGGGGGATTGCCACTAGATACCTCATTTAAATCAGCAATGGCATGCATAAGGCTGAAACCGATCTAGATCGCAACCAGTATCTAGATAGGTTCCAGTATGCAACCTGCTCAATAGATCCTTCCTAACGAGAACCGTCCCTGACAAATGGAACGTAGCTGTGGTCATCCCTTTCCACAAGGGAGGACTCAACATAATAGTTGACTCAGCCGGCCTGGTGGCGCTGAGGGTGGAGGCGCTGGACACCACACCTCGCGTCACACCGGCGACCTGGGTTTGGGAACGAGCCCGGACTGCCGGGGGTCAGCAGGGGTGAGAGAGGATTGAGCATCCGCAGGACTGCTCTCCTCTCTCGGGGAGGGATCCAGGAGCAGCCCGGGGCAGCAGCGGCCCCCAGTGGAGACCGGCGGCACTGCTACGCACTCGGGCTCATACAGTAAGGGGATGACGTCAGACAGTTGCCTCCGGATGCCGGTGGGAGCAGCTACGCTACGGGCTGTGTAGCATTGCATGTCTCGCGTCGACGGGGTAACCAGGAACACGGAAAAACCAGTCGCCGAGGATCAGGCGACTGCACCTATCCACCATGCCCAGCGCTGGGCTCTCCACTGGTGGCCTTCGATTTCCGGGATCCACTCCTTTTCCGATGACAGAGTCTGACTTGTAAGTGCACCCAGTTAGGAGAGGGTGACCCGCCCTGAATAGGGTTAGCCGAGGTTGCTGCCATCGGAGAGGAGGGAGAGAGGAGGCTTAGCTCAGGGATCCTCAGGCGGGCAGGACAAGGCTAGGATGCCTGAGAGAGGACCTCGGGGCCACGACCGGAGGGAAAAAGAATTTGTGGGGGGGGGGGGGAGGATCATAGTAGTTGAAAATTATCAACCTGTTTTTATTCTCTGCCCACTGGCCAAAATCCAGGAACGAATACTATATAATCCACTGCAAGATTTACCTAGATTTCCATCATCTCCTCTCAAACTTCCTGCATGGGTTCAGAAAAAAACACAACACCCTTACAGCCCTCATAAAAGTTACGGCAGATCTGTTCGGCGCTATGGACCAAGGCCTAACCACGGAAACCATCTTCGTGGATCTAACAATAGCTTTTGATCTCGTTAACCACAACCTCCTACTTTGGAAGCTGCATTTACTGGCTTTGATGCAAATGCCCTAAACTGGCTTCATAACTACCTCTCTGGACACTCTCAAAGGATCAAATGGCCCAGTGCCCTTTCAGACCTCAGACCCATTACCCATGGGGTCCCTCAGGGCTCCATCCTGGGGCCGTTACTCTTCTCACTTTTCATCAACTATTTGCCAAACAACTGCGGTGGGGCCTCAGTCCACCTTTATGTGGATGATGCCATCATCTATTGCTCCTCCTCTATCACCTGCCTCAACAGAACGCTTGTGTCAAATTTCTGTATTCTCAAGGATTGGTTCCTTGACAACCAGCTGGTCCTTAACACTAAAAAGACCAAATGCATGTTGTTCTCCAATCCCACCCCCACTCCTTATTCACTCTCCTCTTTCATGATATACTCTGGTAATGGTGAGGCACTTGAACCTGTCCAGGGTTTCAAATATCTGGGGGTTACCTTAGATACCTCACCGTCGTTCGACACCCATGTCACCCTCTTAACCAAGACATTAAATCAGAAACTAGGCCTGCGTAACTGCCTTCGCCCCCTCCTCTCACTTGCTTCCTGCCACAAGATTGCTTCTGCCACACTTCTCCCCCTTCTCACCTATGGCGCACCACTACTCCTCACGACCAGTGCTGCTATCATCTCTCGCCTCAAACAAGGTTATCATAGGGTAGGAAGGTTCGTGTTAGGTGTCAACACCCGGCACCACCACTGTGAGGTCCTTTCTTCTCTGTAATGGCAATCATATGAGGCTAAATTACAGCTCTCCACCCTGAACCTAGTATTCAAGTGGGTGCACCTTCTCACACACACACACACACACACACTCTTCTGCCTCAGAGACCGTGTCCGGCGCAGACACTATAATCATGCCCTAAGGTCCACCTCTCTACCCCTTCTTGTCACCCGAAACCCCGGTTAGCTGTGGGCAGGAGATCTTTTGGCTTCTTGGCCATATCACTTTGAAATTCTCTCCTGCACACCCTGTTGTCTTGCTGTTGTCACTTCCAACCTCTCTGTCACCTCCCATTGCTCCTGCTTCCGATGACTGCATGTGTCAGTGCTATGACCACTCCCCAATAGCCAAGTCTATAACCAATTGTTGTAACTCTGTGACCACACCAGGGGCATGGATAGCTACGACTTTACCTACAGTAATTGGACTGGATTGTTGTAAACTTAAGAACAGCTGCAGCTCTGAACTTTACCTCGTAGCCTGCTGGCCTTAACTGTTGTATATACAATTACTTAGAAACATAGATGTTGACGGCAGATGAGGACAGCAAGGCCCATTAAGTCTGCCCATTCTTTTCTACCTTATGAATGTGCCATAGGCCTGTACTCTGTCAATGGCCTATGTATTCATAGTAATCTGTATTGCTCCCTTATGCCTATTCCATGCCTGTTTGAAGCCCTGCATTGTATTCGTATCCACCACTTCTGAGGTAGGCCATTCCATGCATCCACCACCCTTTCTATGAAAAAGAACTTCCTCGCATTACCCCTTAATTGGCTACCTTCTAATCTCATGCTGTCTTCTTGTCTTGCTGTTTTTCTTATATTGAAACATGTTACTCTTTCACCTTGTTAATGCCCTTAAGATGTTTGAATGTTTCAATCATATCTGTCTGCAGTTTTGGAGACCTCATCTACGCAAGGACATAGACAAGATGGAAGCAGTCCAGAGGAGGGCAACTAAAATGGTGCAGGGTCTGCATCAGAAATCATATGAAGAGAGACTGAGAGAGCTTAATATGTATACCCTTGATGAAAGGAGGAACAGGGGGGACATGATGGAAATGTTGTACCTCAAGGGAATCAACAAAGTCAGGAGGGTAGCATCTTTCAGAAAAGAGATGTGTAAGAACAAGGGACACAATTTAAAGAATAGAGGGGCGGCTCAAGGTAATGTGAGAAATCTTTTTCACGGAGAGAATGGTGGATCGTGGAACTGCCTTCCTGGGGAGGTTGTTGGGGCTAAAACAGTGGGGGAATTCAAACATGCATGGGACAGACACAAGGCAATTGCAGTGGGGGGTGACAGGAAGTAGGCTGTTGGTTAACTAGAATCTGCAGCTTATCCAGCAGGTAGGGAAATGGGCAGACTGGGTGGGCCAAGTGGTCCTTATCTGCCGTCAAAGTCTATGTTTCTATCACCTCTCTCCCTCATTTGCTCTGGGGTATACATATTGAGCTCCGTTAATCTGGCCTCGTGTTTTCTGATGCAGTCCCTGCACCATTTTCCTTCTCTGGACTGCCTCCATTTTGTTGATGTCCTTGTGCAGGTGCTGCCTCCAGTACTGCATGTAGTACTCTAGAAGGGGCCTAACCAGTGTCTTGTAAAGAGGGATTATTACCTTCCTCTTATGACGTGTGATACCCCTGCTCATACACACCAACATCCCTCTAGCCTTACCTACTGCTTTAGTGGTCTTCTTGAATGATTTCAGGTCATCTGTGATGATGATGCTTAAGTCTCTTTCTTCCTTTGTGATTGCCAGCAACTCCCCTCCCAACCTATAGGTGGCTTCAGGGTTTCTCTTCCCTACGTGCATGATCTTACACTTCTTTGCGTTAAACCCCAGTTGCCACTCGTCCGACCATTTTGTCAGTTTATCCAGATCTCTTCTCATTCTGCCCACCCCATCTGGATCATCTACTCTGTTGCAGATCTTGGTGTCATCTGCAAACAGACAAACCTTACCCTCTAGTCCATCTGCAATGTCACTGATGAAGATATTGAAGAGGACGGGCCCCAGGACTGATCCTGAGGTACTCCACTTGTGGCTTGCATCTCTTCTGACTGTGTACCGTTTACCACCACTCTGTTTTCTGCCCTCCGGCCAGTTTGCCACCCAGTTGACCAACGTCTGACCCACCCGGAGCCTACCCAGCTTATTAGTCAATGTTCTGTGTGGAACAATATTGAAAGCTTTGCTGAAGTCAAGGTAGGCGACATCAACTGCACCCCCTTGGTCCACCACTCTGGTTACCCAGTCAAAGAAATCTGAGATTAGTTTGAGAGGAACTTCTTGTTGTAAACCATGCTGTCTTGGATCCTGTGCTCCTGTGGATTCCAGGTGTTGCACTATCCTTTCCTTTAGGAGTGCCTCCATAATCTTGCCCACTACTGAGGTAAGACTGACTGGTCTGTAGTCCCCTGCCTCCTCCCTGCTACCAGTCTTGTGGAGCGGGATCACATGAGCCCTTCTCCAGTCTTCTAGGACCTCTCCTGTGCTCAGAGACTCACTAAACAGTTCTGATAATGGCTCTGCTAGTTTCACCCTTAGCTCCTTTAGTACCCTGGGATGTATGCCATCAAGTCCCATTACCTTGTCCACCCTGAGCTTAGTGAGCGCTTGTTAGGACCCTTTTGTGAAGGGACTAGTGCACATCTCCCTCCCCCCTGTGTCCATGGTACTGAGCTGTGGGCCCTACCTTCTCCTCAGTAAATACTGAGCAGAAATATCTATTTAGGATAGATGCTTTTCCTTGGTCCTCCTCCACACACTTCCCCTTATCCCCTTTGATCTTAGCAATACCCTCTCTGAACTTTCTCCTTTTACTAATGTACCTATAGAAAGTCTTGTCCTCTTCTTTTACTGTTCATGCTAGTGTTTCTTCGGTTTGGGACTTTGCCTGCCTTACTGCCTTTCCTGCTTCTCTTAGGGAAGTTTGGTGTGCTTCCTCATCTTCGTCTCGCTGCATTCCCTTATATTTCCTGAAGGCCAGCCTTTTGGCTCTGACCTTTTCTGCTACTGTTTTTGAGAACCAAAGTGGTTTTTTCCTTCTTTTGCTTTTCTCTCTAACACAATAGGATATTGCTTCAAGTATTGTATCCTTAATGCTTGCCCACTTTACCTGTACCCCCTCACCTGTATTTCTTCTTGCCAGGGCTAGCTTAACTCTGTTGGCCATTTTATCAAAGTCAGGTCCTCTGAAGTCCCATATTTTTGCCTTGGAATGGGATGATTTTGTTCTAGTGGCTAAATTGAACCATACCACGTGATGGTCACTGGCCCCCAGGTGACCTTCTACCTGGAGATCTGTGATTCTTTCCCTGTTAGTCAGTACTAGATCTAGGATAGCCCTGTCTCTTGTGGGTTGTTGTACCAGTTGTTTGAGGCCCTCCCCCTGCAGGGAATCCACCATGTGTCTAGTTCTGGCAGATGCTCCTGCTGGTATTGACCAATCTGTATCAGGCAGGTTGAAGTCTCCTATTATCAGAACCTCACCTTTAGCTGTCATGTTTTGCATATCTTCTGATAGTAATGTGTCTGTGTCCTCCCCCTGGTCTTGAGGCCTGTAGACAACCCCAGTTCATATGGCTGTCCCGTTTCTTGTTGTTTGTGATCACCTATTTGATATGTCAGTTATTCATCGATGCCACTTGTATATGTACTTGTTTCGTATTTGCCATGTATATGCTTGGTGTATGTTTTGCTTGTCCCAGGTTTCCCCTGAAAAAATGGACTGTACTGTCTCACTGGGCCCACCTAGTTACCAAAATTCAAATAAATAGTGCTCATAAGATGATTGTTTTTATTCAATATTGCATATTCTAACTAATTCAGTAAGAACACAGGGTATTTGATCTTCATTGCCAATATGGGCATAAGTCCCTGAGTGTCAATTATATCTCTCCATAGAAAAACTTCTGCATTATGTAATTTGGATATACAGTAAGAAGTAATGCATCTCACTCAGCCCCAGGTGACCATTTTGAATAAGGTTAGGCATAGACCATTTCGACTCACATGTGAGTTCTGGGGCTGAGTGAGCGTCTGAACAGATTTACTGGGTATAAAATAATCAGAATAAAGTTAAAAAAGATGCAATTTGCCTAATTTCCTTAATTTTAAAATAACTTGAGCCATATCTTGAACATCTGTGGATCTTATATTAAGGAAGAGACCAGGAACAGAGTACAAAATACGTAAAGGTAAAATCTTTCTTTCCATTTTTAAAAGTACATTCTGTAATTCAACTTCATAATGTTCATTTTTACAATAATGTTGCAAACATCTCCAGTATTGTGCACCTTTGGTTGCTTAATAATAAACTATTGGGTCAGGGCAGCTCATCCCTTTCTTCTCCCTAAGGGCATGTATGACCTGTCATGCTATTCTTGGGGAGCTCCCTCTTCATACAAACTTAAAATATATCACCTAGGATTATTTAATGAGTCATAAGATACAGGAGCCAGGTTTGATTGATATAGATAAAGCAAATGCAGCATCACCATTGTTTTTAGGGTTTCCATCCTTCCCGATAATGTCAAGCTTTGCCAACCATCCAACAGAGTCTTAATTGTATTTTTAACTTTCAAACATTTTCTTTTTACTGTTTAATTAGAATTTGCATTTAAAATCATCTCCAGATAATTTATAAAATATTGATTCCTTATTTCTTCTGTTATTTCTAGTACCTTTTTCGATAATGGTGTCATAGGTGGTGGTAGTTTTATTTTTGTTTTATAGTATAGCCTGATATGGATGCATATTTATTTATCTCATAAAAACATAGCAGGAAAATAATTTAGCAGGTCAGATACTAACAACATTACATTGTCTGCATAGGTAGGTGTTAATCTTAATTATACAATGGCAAGAAAGAATGCTGGGCTGTGATTGGTCCATCTAGGTCTGGACCCATGCTGTTATCCCAGCATAACATCACTGATCTATTGGCATCACACACGACCAAATCACATGGGGGGGAAAAATCAGTACACAATCACATGTACCACGAAAGTCGCGTTTTTGGTCGGCTTCACACCACTGTAAATTCCTCTCTTATAAGACACAAACCAGTCAAAATTTAAACCCACAACCCTCACACTTACCCCCAAATCCCCAATGTGTTTTTTTAAATGAAAAAAACAACGAATGTTTCCAGGAAGCCGCCAGTGCAGTCTGTTTCAGCTCTCCCTGCTCACCCCGAACACAGTGAGCTAGTCTGTTGAAAAGCAGGGTCCGGAGAAGGTTACGGACCACTAACAAACCACACAGTGTTTTTTCAGTCCCATATTCTTTTCTTTTGCCAGTACAAACAGATGTCAACTGTATCGGGAGAATCACAAGCAGAGCTAGAGAACCTGAAATGTTTCTACATATTGAGTGGTTGGGTGGGGGTGTGGGGCGGGAGTGGCGTCCATATGGCTTCGCTCTTCCTAGCACGTGCTGCTCCTCACTGCTCAGATCACGCTTTCCCCAAATTAAAAGGTTTTTCCGTCCCTTTCTTCTCCCAGTACAAACACATGTCACTTGTAACAGGAGAAGCAGAGCTCAAAAAATCAGAACCTGAAAGGAGGGGGTGGGGTGGGCGGGCCACAGGGCGACTTCACTGTTGCTAGCCGCTCGCTCCTCAGCATTCAGATCGTGCTTTTCTCCGAAGAAAAATCGAACATCTTCAGCCGGTCCCAGAGCAGGCAGTGGGACCTGATAAGTTAAACTTGTGAGGCGGTAAAGAGTTCTGTGCGTGTTGTGGAAGGGGAGGGGGGCATAGAAGCAGCCCTCTGTGGTTTTAAAAAAAAAAAAAAAAAAAAAAAAAAACAGGACTATCTAAAAGGTTTTGGTAATGTTAATACAGTATACGCTCGCTTAACTGAACTGCCTGGGGGACAGTGGTTTAGTTTGGATAATTCAGCATTCGGTTAAACGGATCTGTTCATGTTAGTGCTATGTGTCATCAACTGTGGGATGAACATATAATGTTGCTGATATAGTACAAGGCATTAGGACCTGTTGGTATATCTGGAGAGACTGGAGGATTGGTCCAGGGAGTAGCAACTGTCCTTGAATACAAAAAAGTGCAAGATCATGCATGTAGGTTAGAAAAACCAGGGAGCGGAGTACCAGATGGGGGAGGGGGGCATGCCCTAGAGGTAACCGAGCTGGAAAGGGACCTCTGTATACTCATTTCGAAGAACCTAAAGGTGGGAACGCAGTGTGAGAAGGCGGTAATGACAGCCAGTAGGATGCTGGGTTGTATCGGAAAGGGAATTACTAGCAGGAAAAGGGAGGTCATAATGCCCTTGTACCAGCAACTGGTAAGGCCGCATCTTGAGTATGGAGTTCAGTTCTGGAGGCCATATCTCAAGAAGGATGTGGATAGAGTGGGACGGGTCCAGAGAAGAGCAACGAAAATTGTGGAGGGCCTCAGTCACCTGTCCTACAAGGAACGGCTTAAGAACTTAAATATGTACTCCCTGGAGCAGAGAAGGGAAAGGGGTGACATGCTCGAGACCTTCAAATACTGTATATCAAAGGTATTAACAGAGTGCCAGTAGAGGACATCTTCCAGCTAAAGAGGCAATCGAAAACTAGGGGTGCGATATGCAGATAGTAGAGGGACAGTTCAGAGGAAACATTAGAAAATTCTACTTCATGACAAGGGTAGTAGATGGCTGGAGCAAACTCCCAGAGGAGGTGGTGGGGGCAAGGACTGTGGGGGGCGGGATTCAAGGGAGTGTGGGATAGGCACAGGGGTCTGTTGGACCTAGGGAGGGGGGACAGTAGGAAATAGCAAAGACCTAGCAGCTTGCTTGGCACACTGGGCAGACAAGGTGGGCCTGGCGGCCCTTTTCTGCTGACACATTCTGCGTTTATATATATGCCGTGTTCTGAAGCCCCAGATGTTAGTTATTTGTATGCAGGTACACTTAATCAGGGCTATTCGTGTTAGCGCTGTGTGTCATCAGTTGTGAGACTAACATAACGAGCAAGACAGTTGAGGGAATTTTTAAGTGCGCGCATATGTGTGTGTGCGTGTATGTGCTTGTACTTTTTTATTGCAATACAGTATGGGTGGATTCAGTTGTTTGCTCTGTTTATGGAAGTAGTCTGTTAGTGTTCTGCTTTGCTTCCAACTGCTTTTGATTTTAAGTATTGCAGCAGCAGAGATGTAGTGGATTGCAATCCAGCTGGTTCTCGAGCCAAGTCAGGCAGATTTCGAAAGACCTTTCTGCTTCGGTGTGACTTGGCAATGGTTTCAGTGGTGCCTCCTCTTCACTCTCCTCTAGTTCATCTGTTTTTGATTTGCCAAATGGCAGCAATAATGGCATCATCATCTAAATGCTGTGTGGATGTTACGATACTGTTTTATTTTATTTTTTAATTTTTTCTGTAGAATCTTTTTCCCTCCAATCGCGGTATGCGGGGCCTCTCTCAGGCATCCTGCCTGCTCCTGCCCCGCCTGAAGTCCTCCTACCTGTGCCTCCTCTAGCCACGATCGGTACCCCCAGCTTAACCCCTCTGGGGTGAGGCCGCCCCTCCTCTTTGGGCTCTCTCAACAGTCCGCTCCGATGTGGCAGAGGACCTGGGCGGAGGAACCTGGAAGGCCAGATAGGGAGGACCCGGCTGTGGGCATGGGGGTAGGTGCCGTCGCCTACCACGTAGACCGGGTTTTTCCCTTGTTCTGGTGAGCGCTTCTCTCCCCCCCCCCATGCGTATGCACATCCCAGTGCACGGCAACCCTGCTCATGCCTGGCACGCCAGCTATGTGCTGCTTAGTGAACTACAGCACTCCCGGTCTCCACCAGGAGCTGCTGATGCACGAGCTATCAGGCCCCCGGGAAGGAGAGCAGCCCTGCGGGTGCTCAATCCTCTCCCGAACTTGGTTCACTGGCGTGGCATGAGGTGTGGCATCCAGCGCCTCAACACTCGGCGCCACCGGGCACGATACTATGTTTTGACACCAACTCAGTGATCTCTTTCATGTAGCTCACTTCAGAGTCAGTTCTGTTTCAGTGACTGCCATGGCTACTGCTTCCTCAGGCTCCATCACAGAACTTCCAACACTTTCAGAAACTGGCCAGTGCCCTATCACTGATTTTACCCATGCCTTTCTTATCGTCTTTGGCCTCGCTATATCCCATGCCTCAACAGCCGTGTAAATTACATCTTTGTGTACAGCAGCAGCCCATAAAAGTTGTACTAAACAGTTTACCGGCTCACACAGAGATGCCTGTGATCAGAACCAGAGACAGAGCGATTCGCTGCTTGTTTCTTCCACTTAACACCATGTCCAGACTGCAGCCTTGCAGTCAAGGCGTACTGGAGATTTTAAACAGAAACCACCCCAAAAAAACCAAAACTGCAGGCAGTGCTGGATGAAAAACATGACAAAAGCCCACTATACGACATTGTTAAGGGGTGACACTAAAGGTTGGTTTCATCAGCATTAAAGATTTGTTCAGCGGTCAGACTCTTGGCATCAATAACAGCATTAATGTTTAAAATGAAAGCCAGCACCCCCTCCTCAGCAACACTTAATGTTTCGCCACAAAGGCAAAGCTGTCTTACCCCCATGCTGCTTTTTGAAGTGGTGTAACCAGCCATCACTCACAGCAAAGTCTCCCCTATTGCAAAGCTTTTTGTGAAACTGGAGTGCCTTTTCTTTCAGCACAAGACCTAAAATTAGGGGCCTCTTTCTCCAGCTCTTGCTTAAACCTCAAATAGATTGCCGCATGACATTCATTGCCATACGACCCCTCCATTGTTATGATGAACTGCCAGAGTTTCTCCTAGGAATCCTTAATGTTGGAAATGGTAGATTTTCCAACTCCATACTCAGCAGTGAGACTGACTGCATGCTCTCTGCTTTTCAACTGCTCCAGGATTCGAAGCTCCTGAGCAGTGGTAAGCACATTTTGCTTACATTTTACAGGTGGTGTGGCAGACATTGTAGCTGTAGCTCACACAACTTGAGATAAGTGGCGCAGTACTGGAAACAGCTGACTTAAGTAGACCAAATCAACTGATACAGGATGATTGTAGCATCAGCTTCTACAAGCACCAACCAGTCTCGGCAAATTCAGTGAAAAAGGTGGGAACATAACCTTGGTTCATTAGCTAGGGCAGTTCAGAGAATGTGGTCCAGCAAATCAGAGCTGTACTGTATATGGTTGTGGTAGAGCCAAATTCTCCAAGCACGCCAACACGTAGTCCCATCTCAGGAGATCAAAGGCCTTTGATGCATCTAAGGCTATCACCAAATATTGATCAGTAATATTATTACATCGGTCCATTAATATTTGTACTTGTTTGAGACCCTCAAATATTGTATGACCCTTTACAATGCCAATTTGTTTGTGATGGACGTTATCTGTTGAACTTCATCTTCTGTTCTGTTAACCAACAATTTTACGATTATTTTATAATCTGAATTTAATAACGTTATGGGGCAGTAGTTTTCCAGATTTCTAGCTGTCCTCTTTTGTGTATTTGCACGACTGAAATTTTCATACAAAAGTGTTTCCTCTATTAACTTTAAAATTCAAGGAGCCAATATCTCTATGAAAGAAAGAACAAATTTAATGTATAGTCCATCACAGCCAGGTGACTTGCCTCTAGGTATTCTTCTGGTTATATTAACTGTGCCCTCAATTTCAAACTGTTCGTAGGTTACTATTGTTATTAGGGTACGCAGAGTGATTGTGGTGCAACCGGTAACACAGAAGTAAACAAAAACAATAAAACTGGTGCAGTACACACCCCAATTATACCTGAGAGGCTACTCGAGATAATGTGCCAAAAAACAGCTTTATTCAAAAGATACACAAAGCAAAAAGCAGACACAGTGCAGTACATGTTGGTAAAAAACCTCAACTTTTCCCGTACATGCACTTTTTCGAGAGGACAATGTTTCAAATCTCTTATGCCCATTTATACCAGACCTTAATAAGTTAACCCTTTGGCTTCCACCAACAGGTATAGTTGTCCTAAAAACCTGTATGTTCTAAATCTTCTGACAGCCTAAGGATTAATGACACCCAAATAACGTGCACATAAATGTAACCCCTAGATGGCGCTATCCCAGGGGCTACTACCCCTGCCTGATTTGCCACTAACAGGTTGAGGGGCCTGGATCCAATGGCGGGTGCCTCCACCCAGAGGTCAGGGTTTACAATAGTTAAACTAACTTGGTCACAACCCTCTGGGACACTGCAACCCCCCTTTCTTCCCACTAGTGGCCCACACAATACATCAGAATTACCTTTACAGTATACACTTACCCCAGGACTGGTTCCGCACTGGGACCTCCTGTGAAATAAGATACAGTGCAACAATCACAGTACAGTACTTTAACATAGACAAATACCTCAGGCAGTATGACTTTGCTGAAACAAGCAGCTCTGATTTATTTAGGGGATATAACAAGGACAGGGGAAATCAGGTTAATTAGCTTATCACTCTACTCATCTACCTATGGCTCTGTGCACAGGCCTATCCCTATCAGTTACTGTCCCTGGGTACCCAAGCCCTAGTGGCTAGTCCAAACCGTGGCAGCTGGTAGGGGCCCTTTCAAACAGAGAAAAGGAGAATTAAACAGTCAGCAGTACAGTAATTCCATTTGGATTTAATGTGGCAATTCAACAGGGAGCGACCCTGAATTAGTACTCACGACCTCCAAATAAGATAGGGTTCTTCAATGTCAGCAGGGCTACTCTTGAGCTCCAAGAGACTCCTCACACATTTATATGGTAAACAGTCACAGGCAAAAGTCACTTAATGGCAGCAGGATTCACTTGAGGTACACAAACCTCTTCACACATTTATATGGTAAAAAGAAAGCACTATACCAGGCAGGCTGCATCTGTATCCCGATCGCAATTACTGCACAATACCTGGGAGAACACACAGCAGATTCAGTTCCTGACAGACCGAGTGCAATTTTCAGCAATTCCTCCAGTCTTCTACAGGGTGAGCCTGGTTTCTACTCCTCAGATATCCTTTGATTCTCTTCACAGGACGGATTCAGTCCTAACAAGCTGCAGACCGGAACTCTGGACCTTACACGTTTTTTGACTAAAACTGTGCACTGAAGGAGCACAGGGTTCCTTTCCCCTTCACTGCCAAAGCTCAACTGAAACTCCCAACAGACAAAACCGGCACTTCCTTTGAGTTCCTCCCAGTTCTTGACTGGATTGGCTGTCACCAATAGACTGCTGCTGTTGGTCCAAAAGGCGCAAGTCTAAACTACATCTCCCAGAGTCACTGCCCATACAATCCTCTTGTGGCTGGCTCAGATTATGAGTCCAAGTTCTGATTCGTCAAGGCACCATTTTAGAGCTAGCTTACCCACACTGATTGGTCCAGTTCAGCAGTTCAAAACCAGAATGGGGAACTAGGCAGACACAGTTCTGACTGCAAAGAAAGCAGGTTAGACAAACTGTAATTTCATTATTACTGTAAATGATTTCTGGCAAACAGTTACATCTTTCAGATAGGTTCCTTTGCACTCCTAGTGACTGCAAAATGGAGTGAATTGGCAGCAGCTCGAGTGGTACTCAAACAGAGAAGCACACAGTCCCCCATGCAAACTAATTATGTCTGCAAGCAGACAGCTCTTAAAGAGAGAGTACCAGAGGTTCTAAAAACACTCACTGATAAATGGCTTAAACGCCAAACACCATTCAGGCTTGGAGCATTCAAGCAAGCTCCTGGAAGTCTTTTGGGAACCCCCATTTGCAGGGGGGTTACATAAATAAAACTGTCAAAGAACACCATAGCTTGCACACAAACTAATTGATAATGCAGTTGCGGCAAATGACTAGAATTGATTCAAGTACTATTGGATACTATCAAAATGCCACTAAGTATCTGTAGCTGCAAGCTGTTAGAAACCATGGTAACTCTCAATACACTGACCAATAATTATTGTTCAAAACAAAAGTGTGAAAATTGCATGAAAAATTCAGATAGTTAGTTACAGACTGCCACTAAACATGTTTAAATAAAAGCTGATAAAAATCATGGTCGCTTTATTACAGCGTTACATTAGTAGATTTCTGAGACACATGTTGCTATTACAGCTTTAGAGACAGGGCACTGGTTAACATTGCCGCTGGAGTTCCGTGCACATGCGCAAGTCATCGTGCATGCGTAGAGAATGCCAGCATCCATGTTTGACACGGCAAACAGTGCCATGTTCCACTGGTGACCGGTGGACAAAATAGTGCAGTGGACACGCAGTGATTGCTGTCCACTTCCACTATTTACAAGTCTGTCTGGTATACGGTAGGCTCCCTTTTACCCTACTGTGCTTGCAAGACATCTGCAGAGCCATGCCCACTGCAGCCGTAAAAAGACTATGCAGCAAACCTTCAAAACAAAATTATTTCTTTGGGTTTGGAAGTGTATAGGAATGCAAATAAATTCTGGGGAAAAGGGTTGGTATTTATTATATCTGACACACAATGGATGAATATTCTTTAAACAGTGTCAGCACAAAGCTACAAGAGATAAATCTATACAAATACATACTATACGCCTTCTAGATTGTTTAAAATGAATGCAAAAACAGATTCTAGCTGTTGGAGATGTGAGGAAGATGATATGGGTCTCCTACATGCATTCTGGGGTTGCAGAATTACCAAAAACTGGTGGGATGTTCCTTCCAATATTTGGAAAAAAAGGAATAAATGAAATTGGAAACAATTACATGGATATAGTTTTTGAGCAAAATACAGTTGAATTAAATAGTAATAAAACAGGAAAAATATTTAGAGCAAACGGTGCAGCTATGAAAGTCAATTATATTACATACTGGAAGAATATTACCAAGCCAAAGCTTCCCCAGAATGGAGTGGAGACTGTTTTTTTGTTGTTGTTGTTTTTTTGTTTTTTTTCTTCTTCCCTATCCATTGTTTATTCTGCCAGCGGGTGGCGGATTGTGTTGTCCATCCGACACTGGACTTCCATTGTCGTTGGGTACCCTCTCCTCAACCCAGCGGAACCAACGGAGCCAATGCAGGGGGGATTTCATCCAGCAGCTGCCCTCAATTGTCCATTTTCTCCCCTTATTCCCTGGAGTCCCCAGACAGACAGCACGTCCATGTGGTGACGATCAAAGGCTGGGAGAGACAACCTCCCCTATTTGGAAGAGGAGAGCTGCCAGCGGCTGCTCAGTCCTCTGAACCCTGGCGCCCCGTGCTCGTTCCCGAACATGGGTAATCGGCATGGGTGAGAGGTAAGGTGTCCAGCGCTTCAGCCCTCTATGCCACTGGGCTGGCGAGACTGTTATTTTTTAATGTCCTTGTAGGACTGATCTCTGGAAAATGTATGATATGGACATTATCCACAGAGCTTGTACAATAGTTAAAACCCAGTAATGGCCTTTCCAATATATTAGTCATTAATCATAACATGTATAACATCGTAACATTACTGTATATTAAAATACATACCTTTTGGGAGGTTGCGGGTTCTAGCTGCACACCAGGAATGTGGGATAAATCCCAATACTGACACTGTAGTGCATCTTGAGGGGGGTGCTGCACTCCTGAGGTACTGTGGAAATGTTTCATGAAATATGGAAATTTATTTTTGCACTTTTACATTTTGTATATTCCCAGTAAGAAAAAAAAAAATACATATTCCTCCCACAAGGGGAGTGTAGGAAATTGGGTGGGTGATAATCACTGTCGACATCATGAGAAAGGGGCTTGCAGCCCTTAAGGTAGACAAGCCACAGGGACCTGACGGCTTACGCCTGTGTGTGCTTAGAGAGCTGGGTTCAGAACTGGCCGGCTGTTCAGATGCTGAATAGATACTGGTGTGATGCCAGAAGATTGGTGGTCTGTGGATGTTGTTTAGTTTTGTAAGAGGGAAGACCCGGGGAACTGCAGAACTGTCTGTCTTGCCTCCATTGTGGGCAAGCTGATTTATTTATTTGTAGTACATAGGTCCTGTTTTGCCATATGAATGCTGCAGCATTAAAAAACTCATAATAGCACCCTTATGATGTCAAGAAGTCATAATAGTATTGACTGACGTCAGAACAGTGCTATCACAATTTCGGTCATTGCTTCACTGCGCACTCCTGCCACTGTCTGAAACTGGTATTTGAAACTGACAGGAGCCACAGAGATAATCGCAGGGGAGTTAAGTGAGCGGGCCACAGCTGAATTAATGTTACAGCTAATCTTGACAGAATTTTTTACTATATGGGGGAGGACTGTTGGCAAGAATGAAAGTGAGCGCCCGTAGTTTGGGTTTGGGGGTGGGGTGACGGCACTACGCTATGAAAATGAATCATGTTTGTGGTTGCAGCGGTGGCAGTTTGAACAAGTGAGTGATTTGAAAGTGCATTTTTTTCCTGTTGAGGGGAAAAACAGAAAACTAGTAATTTAAAATGCAAAGAGCCATGTATTACAAAAAACAATGGATGGCTGTCTGTTACAGAGCTGCAAATCCATCTCGGGATTTTGATGACTAGAAATTTCTAGAACTTCGCTGTTGAGGTTTATGATGTCATCAGAATCCCTCGATGGAGTTACTGTTCTATAATAGAGAGCCATCTGTTATGCTATGTGTGTATCACTGGAGTTTTACCAGGAAAAATCTACTGAGCGAACTGCTCATTTCCAGATGAGTCTTGGGGGGACTGGATGTGGAGAGTGCAGTAACAAGTTACATCAGTAATAATAAAACTGAAAAAAACACAGTAGACAGTTGAGGGGAAGTGCAAAGTAGTCCAAAACATAGTATATCAATAGCAACAGTTAGCCAAAGTGCAACTAGAAGCATAATGAGGGAGGGAGGGAAGGGAGATTGTGAGTACAACGAGGGCAGTAGTCAAAGGAAAAAGTGGACCAATAAACCAGGGCTGTTGGGGGAGGAAGTAACATAGAGGATCAGTGGCAACTGTAGGTGAGAGTAGTGAAATCGGAGAGGAGGGATTTTAGAGATGGGTAAGTGGGAGCTGATGGAGAGCCTGGTCAAAGAACGACCGCCTTCCTAGAGGCAGATTGATTACAGGACAACAAACAGCATCAGTTTGTGGCTGGGAGGTCCTGCCAGACCAGCTTAATAGTATTTTTTGACTGGGTCAATAGGATGGTTGATAAAGGACAGTCACTAGATTCATCGTACTTGGATTTCAGCAAAGCCTTTGACTGTGCCACACAGGAAGTTGCTGAGAAAAAGGGAAGACCTGGGGGTGGGGAGCAAATTGGTCAGATGAGTCGAGAGCTGGGGGGGGGGGCCAAGGGTGGTAGCAAACAGTGTCAAATCAGAGGACTGAGGCCACAAATGGAGTGCCACAGTCGTCTTCACATGTTAATTACTGACATAGGCAAGGGTATCTAGGGTAGGTTTGTCTTTTTGGGGACTACACAAGGCTATACAGCAGAGTCGGCAGTGGGGAAGGAGTGCAGGAACAAAAGAGGGACCTGGAGAGATGGCCCAAAATATGGTAATTGCGATTCAGTACCAAAAAGTGCAGTGTGATGCACGTAACAAAAAAATAAAACACATAGAGAGTACTAGATTGGTTGTAATTCATGAGAAACTGACCTGGGAGAGACATCATTAGTGACTCAAATAATGGTCAGTTCAACAAAGCATACAGCAAAGTAACAGGGCTGCTGGGGTGCATGGGGAGGATTTCACAGCAGGAAGGAAGGTGGATGTTTTCCCTTTAAAGGTCCCTTGTGAGGCCTCACCTGGAGCACTCTGCCAAGTTGTGGAGTCCAGACCTGAGAAAGGATAGGGATAGGTTAGAGGCTGTGCAAGGCAGATTCACACAGGTAATACAGGGACAGCAGGGCAGATGCTAAGAGGGTAGGTCTTCTGCCATTTCTCATGTGGCCAGAAGGGTGAGGAACAGTATGATGGGACATAGAGGTTCCTGAGGAGGGCCTTCTGCCATTTCTCATGTGGCCAGAAGGGTGAGGAACAGTATGATGGGACATACTGGTTCCTGAGGAGAATTAATAGAGTGGACAGTAAGGCCTGTTCACAAGGACTAGTAGTGCATTCACCAGAGGACACGATTGGCAGCTAGTCATTAAAAACTTCAGAAGTGATGCAAGTTCTACTACACCGAGAGGGTGGTAGAGCCAAGGAACAAATTATCGTGGAAGTTATGGGGGCATGGACTTTGATTGGTTTCAGAAATGCTTGGGATGGGCAGAGAGAGGATAATTTGAGGAGAAAGGGCTAGGGAATAGGAGGGGTGCTAGAGTGGGTGAGGGAGGGTTTTGGGTAAGTATCAAGGCTATCTGCCCTTAGGCAGTAGCTCAGGTATATAAGTAGGAAACTCTTTACGGACAGAGTAGCTGTACCCTTGGTGTATATCTGCCAGTGACAGCTATGTTTCTATAAAAGATGTGGTAAGGATTAGACTTTTGAATGAAATCTCATTGTGACAGGATTGTAATGCTGCTTCTCTGTGATTGGCTGGTTAGTTAATACTATTAGAAGCATTCAAAGGTTTTTGTTAAATTTCCAGATGATTGTCTGCCCCGCAACTGCTTGTTATAGTAGCAATTAAAAAGAAACAGAAAACTTGATGACACCTGTATTATTTTAATTTCTCTTAATTTCTGTTTATCTTAGATAATGCCTCTCCACAACAGTCTTTTCTGCCAAACCTGTCGTATCGTTTGGTATTTGCCGTTGCATCAGAAGACTCGGTGCTCTTATATGACACACAGCAGTCTTTTCCCTTTGGTTATGTATCCAGTATACATTACCATACACTTAGCGACATTTCTTGGTAAGTGATTGTGATGCATGGTTGACAGTGGGTTCTGAAGCAGTATATATTTCCACTGTTGGAATCGAGTGTGACACAGTTGCCATTTTAGAATGTTATCCCCATACTGTGAAAGCTGAGTTACCATTTCTTCAGGCCAGTCAGCTAATTTAATTGAATTTTGTCCTTTGTTTGACTGCTTCATTCCGTTCTTTCAAAGCTAGCTGGTACCCAGATTGGGGGTGTCACGATAATTAAAGATATATGACAATATTTCCTAGTAATTAAACTTTATTGTTTTAAAATCCAGTACCCAGACTAATGTTCAGTGGGACATACCATGTTAAATCATCATAGTATTTATCATGTCTCCTGTTCTGGTTGTGATCCCCTCCAGGAGTTACAGATTCACTCTCCCCCACCCTTAGAGTTAGTAATGCCACAAAGCGTTGATAAATATATTGTGATATTTTTACTTTGATGTTGGGATAGTCAAAACTTGATATTGTGACATCGCTAGCCCACATTCATCAAAAATTAGGTTCAAACATGTCCAAGCATTGGAACACAACGGCACATTCTCCTGCTGACTTTATTTAAAAAATGTTTTTGCCACCTCATTGATTGTCCTCCTTTCTAGTCATCCTTCCAGCTTGAACTCCCCGTGGCTGTCTCAGACTTACTTGTTGAGGTGCATCCTGTGTAGAAAGACTCCTCGTAGTGGACCCTAAATAACTGGCTGCACTCAAATTCGCAACTGGCCAGGAATAAGCCAGGGGTTGGAGTGCTGGAGCATGTAACATGGGCAAGATGAACAGTGTCACATACCAATCTGGGGTTTGTTCCCCACCTACCTCCTGTACCCTGGCTACTCCGATGGCAGGCTTGGGGGTGAAGGATGTTGCATGGTCATCTACAGCATCCAGTGCTACCCCTAAAGCTTCACAGGATCACAGGGTGCAATCTAGTAGCACAGTAGGTTCCCCCACCCCCCGAATGTGAGACTGCAGCTTCTACAGGGATCCGTACACTCTACTGACCCAGGACAAGAGATCAAGCTTATGATGCAGATCTGGTTTGCCCACATGGGAGCACAGTCCACCAGTGATGGTAGGTTTGGTTGTGCTACCCTTTACGGCCTCCACCCTGCTTCTTCCATGCCCCCTCACCACAGGCTTGTCTCCTAGTTTTAAGCACTCCCCGGCCTGAGAGTTCTCCTTCCCCTACAGCTATAATACTTCTTATCCCTTCTGTCTCTGTCCTCACACTTGTCATGCGTGTCTCCATCATCCTCCTCGCTGCATTTATTGTTTTGTCTAGTCGTACTGCTTTTGCAATAATCAGAGTGTCCCTATTCTACCAGCAGTATTGCCTTCAAATGACATGTGCCTGATATGTTGTGACGTACTTTGGAATATTCTATGCAATAATCAGTGTCCCTATTCTACCAGCTGTGTTGCCTTCCACTGACTGTACCTGATATGTACGTTGGAATGTTGCGTTGATTTCTGTAATTTATGTACCTTTATGCACTCTTGGAATGTTGTATGCTTTCTGTAATGTACTCTCCTGGGTCATGCCTGAAAATAGTCATTTTATGGCTAGTGCACCTACCTGGTTAACAAAAAATAAATACAAAATTAATTTATACTCTGATGTCCTTCCCTGGTTTCTGAGTGTGGCATCTTGGCTAAGAAAATAAAAAGTACTTCTTCCTTTGCAGTTAAGTTTCTTGCTGTCCCACTGAAATGGCCAGAAGGGAGTTTTTAATGATGATGCAGCTGTGAAAGGACTCTTGAAGTCTTTGCACACTTCATCTGCAGCCTGCCCTGCATTCACTAGCCCAGAAGATCTTATACCCAACTCCCGAGGGGCTCCCGTTTGCCAGCCAGAAGTAGTTCTAGCATGCAGGCTACTATTCGGCTGCTTTTAATTACACTGTATTGGTTTACACGTCGCACTCATGAAACTGGAAAACTGATCAGTAGTGACTGATATTTAAAGATCATATGCAACGGTTTTTACCTTTTATTTTTTTTTTATAAAAGCTTGAAAAGCTGAAATTCAAGTCCTTATGTCATGATTAGTGTTTCCTGAGAATTTCATGCTGTTTGGTTTTGTGGTTTTCTTTAAATCAGCATTTGTTAACTTGCTCTACAGTGGCTGAAAACAGTGGAGTTATTTCTGTCATCTCAGTCAAACTTAGAGTGCGATTACATCATTTTGGAGTAGCTTGCTGTTTCAGGTTCCCAATCAGAGCAGCACTCTATAGAATTTATGGTCTGCTGAGCTCTCCAGGTTTCTTACAAACACATTCTCTGGCTTGTGTTTAGATAGATCAGCTTAAAATATAACATTATCTTCTCATAAAATGCTGATCATTTTAATTTAAACGCTGAATTGAAGTAGTGGAAATCTTTCTCTGTGAGAAATCAGCTTGTCTGTATCACAGCTCTCAGTTCTTTCTAATCAAAACTCGGATTGTTTTTCTAACTATGTAACATAGGGCTATGGAATGCATATAAAATAAATTTAAATGTTGTTCATTCACAGAAAGTTTGTCTTTGTAGCCTCCATAAATAGATTTCATGTAAGAACATTTTCTTTTCATGTCAGATTGACAAACAATACATGTGCTTGAAATATTGTAGCAGTGTGTGACAGGCACCTGTCAAAACTCACAAATTTCAGTTCTTTGGTGGTTTCTGTGTGAAAATACATTGTTAGGTATAACTAGAAACACTATGTGGCATCCTGATGCATCATGTCTCTGCCTCAAAGCTGAGGCAGCTGCAGCCTACTGCCACCTATCCCTGCCCCACAAGCCCCCCCCCTTCTGCTCCACATTTGAAGCTGCTGCATCCTGTTTTCTACCATCTTCTCCCACACAGTCAAGAATTGTGCACCCTGCTGCCTCCATCCCCTACCTAAAGAATCAGGGCTGCTGTACCCTGCATCCCCATGCCCAAACAATTGGGGTTGCTGCATCCTGCTGCTCTCTCTCTCCCCCACCCTCACAGTTAGGGAAGCTGAACCTGTTGCCCCTTGTTCCTGTCTCCACAGTCAGGGCTGCTGTGCTGTGCTAAGCCCTAGTGTGCCAGGTTCTCCGCATCCACAGCTGGGACTGCTGTACCATGCTGCCCTAGCCAGCAGAGGTGGGGCTTTTGCTACACCCTGCTATTCACTTCCATTGCCCCAAATGGTCAGTGCTGCTGCACCACATGCACCCCATCTCACAGCCAAGGCTGCTGTACCCTGATGCCCCCTGTGTTCTGCACCACAGTCAAGGCTTTTGCACCATGCTGTTCTCTATCCCCTGTCACCAGAGATAGGGCTGCTGCACCCTGCTCCTTTCTACACAGTTGGGGTTGCTATGGCCTGCTGTGCTGTAGAGCCCCATGCCTCTGCAGTTAGGGCTGCTGCACCATGCTGCCACTTGCCACAAGATTCAGGGCATTTGCTGCACCCTGTTGCATGCCTCCACAGTTGAGGCAGTTGCACCCTGCTGTCCCCCTGCCACCAGAGTCAAATCTTTTGTTACACCCTGCTCCCCACATCGCTTGTCCCAAACAGGCATGACTGCTGCACCCTGTCCCACAGTTTGGGCTGCTGTATCCTGTTGCCACCCCTATCTCCTGCCTGAGCATTCAAGCCTGCTGCCCTCTGTCCCCACACCCACAGTCAGGGCCACAGCACCCTGTTGCCCCCTGTTCCTATATCCACAGTCAGGGCTGCTGTGCTGTGCTACACCCTAGAGTCTCATGCTCCTGTATCCACAGTTGGGGCTGCTGAACCCTGCTACACACTTCCATTGCCCAGATGGTCTGGGCTGCTGCACAATGTGTACGCTGTGCTATTGTCAGGGCTGCTGTACCCTGATGCTCACCTGTGTCCTGCCCCACAGTCAAGACTTTTGCCTCATGCTGTCCTTTGTGCCCTGCTGCACCACAGAGCCCTTTGCCTCCACAGGCAGGGGACAGGGTGTAGCAAATGCCCTTACTCTTGTGCTGCACCCTTCCCGAAACAGCTGGGGTTGCTGCACCCTGCTACCCTCTCTCTCTCTCTCAACCTCAGTCAGGGACACTGCACATATTGCCCCTGTTCCTGTCTCAGCAGGGTGTAGCAAAGGATCAGACTCTGGTGGCAGGGGGACAGCAGGGTGCAACTGCCTCAACTGTGGAGGCATGCAACAGGGTGCAGCAAATGCCCTGAATCTTGTGGCAAGTGGCAGCATGGTGCAGCAGCACTAACTGCAGAGGCATGGGGCTCTAGGGCACAGCAGGCCATAGCAACCCCAACTGTGTAGAAAGGAGCAGGATGCAGCAGCCCTGTCAGTGGTGACAGGGGATAGAAGACAGCATGGTGCAAAAGCTTCAACCGTGGGGCAGGACACATGGAGCATCAGAGTACAGCAGCCCTGACTGTGGAATGGGGTACATGTGGTGCAGCAGCCCTGATCATTTGGGGCAATGGAAGTGGGTAGCAGGGTGCAGCAAAAGCCCCACCTCTGGTGTTAGGGCAGCATGGTGCAGCAGCCCCAGCTGTGGAGGCAAGGAATCTGGCACTCTAGGGCTTAGCACTGCATAGCAGCCCTGACTGTGGAGACAGGAACGGGGCTACAGGTGCAGCATCCCCAACTGTGAGGGTGGGGGACAGAGGGCAGCAGGGTGGGAGCATCCCCAATTGTTTGGGCAGGGGGTGGCAGGGTGCAGTAGTTCTGATTCTTTAGACAAGGGATGGAGGCCGCAGGGTGCACAATCCCTGACTGTGTGGGAGAAGACAGTGGGCAGCAGGGTGCAGCAGCCTTGAATGTGGAGCAGAAGGCAAGGGGCTTGTGGGGCAGGGGGACTGGTAGCAGTCGACTGCAGCTACTTCAACTGTGGGGCAGAGACATGGTGCATCGGGAAGCCACACAGTGTTTTTAGTTATACACATACATGATGTATTTTCACACAGAAACCACCAAAGAACTGAAATTTGTGAGTTCTGATAGGACATGTGCTTGAAATTCTGTAACAGAATATGACAGGCACTTGTTTAATCTAACGTGAAAAAAAATGCTCTTACATGATTATACTGTATTTATGAAGGATACGTCAAAAACAAATTTTCTGTGAATGAACAAAATTTAGATTTATTTTATATTCATTAAACAGCCCTGTGTTAACATAGTTAGAAAAAAAATTGAGGTTTGATTAGAAAGAACAGAGCCGTGATACAGACATGCTGATTTCTCACAGAAATAGATTTCCACTACTTCAATTCAGCATTGAAACTGAAATGAACAGCTTTTTAAAGGAAGAGAATTATTTTAAGCTGATCTATCTAAACACAAACCAGGGACTGGGTTTGTAAGAAACCTGGAGAGCTCAGCAGACCATAAATTCTATAGAGTGCTGCTCTGATTGGGAACCTGAAACAGCAAGCTACTCCAAAATGATGTCATCGCACTCTAAGTTTGACTGAGAGGACAGAAATAACTCCACTGTTTTCAGCCACTACAGAGCAAGTTAACAAATGCTGATTTAAAGAAAACCACAAAACCAAACAGCGTGAAATTTTCAGGAAACTCTAATCATGACACAAGGACTTGAACTGCAACTTTTTAAGCTTTTATTAAAAATATGTAAAATCTGTTGCACATGATCTTTAAAGAATTTCACCAGGAAAAATATACTGAGCCAACAACTTGGTTTTTAAATGTTATGTGGGGAGAAGGGGATGTGGACAGTGCAGCAATGTTGGTTATAAAAATATTATTTTTAAAAGTAACAATTATGCAGTAGACAATTAAGAGGAGGCACGAAGTAGTGCAAAACATAGTGTATCAGTAGAGATAGTTCAGCAAAGTGTAGCTGGCAGCAAAATGAGAGAGAGAAGGAAGATTGTGATTATATTGAGGGGTTGGTCGGAGGGAGAAGTGGAACAGTAAACCAGGGCATGGGGGGGGGGGTGTTGGTGGAACCAGTGTGATTACCTAGGCTCGACGGCAACTGTAGGAGTGAGTAGTAAAGTCGTGGAGGAGGGATTTTAGTGATGGGGAAGAGGGATCATTGCAAATATCAGCAAGGTGGGTTCTCCAAAGTTTGGGGAAGTGGAAGGAGAAAGCAGATTGACCATCAGAGGATTTTTACAATAGGGAGAATAAGAGAGTGGGTGTCAGAGCTGCAAAGGAAGTAGGAAGTGGAAGAAGGGGAGGAAGCCCGGACAGAATTTGGAAACTAAGGTGGCACAATGAGGTAGACGCATGGCATCAAGGGAGGGCAAGGAGTGGGAGGAATACAGGGAACAGTGTTTGGTTCTGTGGAGGCAGTCCAGAGCAAAGCAGCAGAAGTAGTTAGAGATGATCCAGCCTGGCAAGGGTGGAATTGGGAGCAGCGCTATATACAGTGTCTCTGTAATCAAAGATAGCATCATTTTCGTAATGATCCACCTATGAGCAGCGAGTGGGATACTTGCTTTGTTACTGTAAAGAGCCTCAAGTTCATGGTGCAACTTGTTGTGGATGCATCCACATGAGAAGTCCAGATGACAGTCCAACCATACCCCAAGGTATCTCTACCCATAGCCAGTTCTACTTTTATAGGCACAGGATTTGACAACCAAACAGAACAGGAACTTCCTGTTTGTGAGCAGGAATGGAGTAATCAGAGGCAAAAAAGACTCACCATTCTAGAAGGAAAAGAGTAGTTCTCTATCCCCCCCCCTAGTTGCTGGAGGTCTGACTCTAAGCAAGTAAGAAGGAGACTACTGAGGAATATAGGAACTTCCTGTCCCAGAACAGGAAGATTAGGAGCATTAAGGGCATGGATGCAGTAGAAAAGTAGGGAGAAAAAAATAGAGAGAGGAAAGAGTAAGTATACAAAACAGTTAAGGGGCCACAAATAAGACATGATGGGAGTAGTGCAGTGGCTGTGGAGCAGCAGTCTTTCGGGAAGCGTTCTGGAGGATGCGGTGTTGTCCCATATGCAGGAACCTCTCTGGGCTGAGGGAGGAGGTTGCTCATCTCCAGGCTGAGTTGGCCAGGATTTGGGGGACCTCGTCTCCCACCCAGGGACCACCAGGGCCACCACCGCTGCCTCAGAGGTTGCCAGGAAAGAGGAGCGGTTGGACCACAGTGGGCTCTGGGAGGGTGAGGGTGGTGGCACAGAGGTGCATCTCTCCAGTTGTACCTTTCTACAATTCATATGCCGTTATGGCAGACTGTGGTTCCTCTATGGAGGCACTCACAGTGGAGACCAAGGAGGATGCTGGGAAACTCCACAAAGGAGACCCACAGGAGGGTGGCATGGGACCCCACAGGGGAAGGGAAACTCCTCCTGGTGGGGGACTCCATTGTTAGGAGGGTAGAAAGGGGGGGGGGAGGAAGGGAGGTTAGATGCCTGCCTGACGCCATGGCTTGGAGAGACAGGAAGCGAATTCACAGGATCGTGGGAGCAGCTGCACGGGGGAGGGAGTTGGATGTCATTTTCCATCTAGGGACAAATGACTTGGCTGGGAAAGGGATCAGAATAGTGGAGGAGGAGTTTGCGTTATTTGGAAGGGACCATAGACAAGTAGCACACATGGTAACCTTCTCAGAATTGCTGCCTGTCTATGGCATGGGTGATGCTAGGGTGCTCCTCACCATGGGATTCAATTCGTGGTTGAAAAACTGGTGCAGAGCTCAGGGTTTTGACTTCATTGGGAACTGAGGGTTCACATGGAGGGATACAGGTCTACACTGGTGCAGTGGTCTACATCTGTCCAGTAGGGGAACCAGGCTCCTAGGTGACAAACGCTTAAACCAGCCAAGGGGGAAGGCACCATAAAGGAGCAGGAAATCTTAGCCCCCCAAAAAAAATCAGGGTATAGTAGAGGTAAACACCAAGACTGAGACTGGGATAGGGAGAAGAGCAGGGTAAATGGAGAAAAAGGCAGTAAGGACAGAGTACCAATGCCCTTAGTCTAGGTAACAAGCTCCATGAACTGGTGGCTGTGATGAAAGAGGGCTGCCTGGATATCGTGGCAGTCGCAGAAACATGGTACAAAGAGAATCATGACTGGGATGTCAACGTACCAGGGTACACAATCTACAGGAGAGATGGGGAAGGTAGAAGAGGAGGAGGAGGAATAGTTCTCTATGCAAGGGCCTTCCAAAGCAAAGCAACGGAACAAAAGTGTAAACCGGGAGGAGAGGAGGCAGTGTGGATCACCCTGGAGACTGGAAATGGCACCACAATCTGCACAGGGGTTGTATACAGACCCCTGTCTCAGGGGGAGGAAATGGACATGGAAATGACAGAAGGCATCCTTAGGATGGCATAGAAAGGGGAGATATTGTTGATGGGGGGCCTGAATATGCCAGGTGTTACCTGGAGCACCTTTGCTGCAGCCACATCCAAAAGCAGGGCCATTCTCGATACCCTACAAGGGGGCATGCCTCAGAGAGCTAGTGTTGGAACCCACTTGGGAGGGAGCAATCTTAAATCTGGTACTCTCAAATGGGAACGGGGAGAGAGGATCGCCGATCTAGAAGTGGGTAGCCATCTGGGAACAAGTGACCACCAAATAGTGTGGTTCACGATAAACTCAGTTGCAGAGTCAAGTCATACAAAAGTGAGTGTACTAGACTTTAGTAGGGCTGACTCTGTCAAAATGGGAGAGTGCCTCAGAAATGCACTAGCAAACAGGCAAGAAGGAGGGGGTGGAGTAACAATGGGGAAACATCAGAACTGCCATCACAGAGGCAGCAAGCCTTTGTGTGAAGCAAACAAATCAAAACGAAAGAAAAAACACTGGTTCTCAAAAGAGGTGGCAGGGAAGGTTAGGGAGAAAAAGATAGCAGTTAGGAAGTATAAGGAAACACAGAAAGAGCAGGACAGAGAACTGTACCAGTTAAAACAGAAGGAAGTAGGCAAGGCAGTCAGAATAGCAAAGGCCCAAACCGAGGAAAAGATAGCCAACTCGGTTAAGAAGAGGGATAAAGCCTTTTATAGGTATGTTAGGGAGCGAAGAAAGACAAACGGAGGGATAGTGAGGCTAAATAAAGGGGACGGTGGGTGTGCAGAGAGGGTCAGTGAAAAAGCAGGGATACTGAATGAATACTTCTGCTCAGTATTCACAGAAGAAGAGGAGGGGGAAGTACCTAATCCAGTCAGTAGAAGCACTCTGGATGGGGGGTCAATCCCAGTCCTTTCACAGAAGAAAGGGTTCTGAAAGAACCCCTAAAACTGAAGGTGAATACAGCAATGGGGCCTGACGGGATTCACCCCAGAATTCTAAAAGAATCAAGGGGAGAACTAGTGACGCATCTGACTACCCTTTTTTAACAAATCATGGGAGGATGGTGTGGTACCCGAGGACTGGAGGAGGGCAGATGTGATTCCCCTTCACAAAAGTGGGAACAAGACAGAGGTAGGAACCTGCAGACCTGTCAGGTTGACCTTAATGGTAGGGAAAATGATGGAATCACTTCTGATGGAAATATTTGTTGAGTACCCAGAGGCCAGTGGGGCACAGGACTCAAGGCAGCATGGATTCACAGCAGGAAGGTCATGTTAGACGAATCGAATAGATTTATTTGGCTGGGTGACCAAAGTAGACCAGGGAGGGGCTGTGGACATGGCCTACCTAGACTTTAGCAAGGCATTTGACACAGCCCCACACAAAAGATTAATAAAAAATTAGCCAGCCTGGGAGTGAGTCCCAGGGTGGTAGCCTGGATAAAACATTGGCTGGACAACAGGACACAGAAGGTAATAATAAACAGAGTCCACTTTGAAGAAAGGGTGGTTCTAGGGACATGGATATGTTGTTCATCCACACTTATTGGCAGGTTCCTTGCCGCTTTAAATCTTGCCGGAAGGTCTTCAAGCTGGCTCCTTCCACCCACCCGGGTGGTAAAACTCTCGGCTCCGCCCCATGACGCCAGATCTTCCTTACCGCTTGGAAGCTCAGGTTCCCTCCTTAACGCTCTGTGATTAAGACTGGTTCCTAATTCTTCAAAGTTCAAATCAAAAGTTTTGCTATAAAGACTTCGGGTCATCTTCCTCACGGCTGCGATGGACAACCGACTCCCTGCTTCCGGAGGTGCCCTTGGGTCAGAAGATGTCTAGGATGGATCCGGCACTCCACGTATGCCTACTGCTTGGGCCTTGAGCATGACCGCAGGCCTGCACTTGTGCTCTTCTTCGGCCCACGCCTTGAAGACTGTGCCGCCCGATTACAACTGGGGCGCCCCGAGAAGAGAATTCCACCAGTGAAATCTAAAGAGGCCCAGTTGGCGGTGTCCGGCGGCGGGTTCAGCGGATCAGCTCGAGCAGATGATCGCCCTCGAAGAGGAGGCGGTGCGGGCCGCTTCTACCTCGGCTGCGGCATTTGTCCCGCTCTCTCTCGGTGCCTCATACTCTGCTTCTTTTAAGGAGCTTTGTCTGACCCTCTCGATTTAAAGGTGAGGGTCCAATTTCTTCGGACCTTTTCCAGGTCCAAAAGAGTAAAAGTAAGTCCTCCGCCTGACGCTCTTTGGGAGCGGAAAGATCCTCCCCTTGTCGACAGTCAACTTCGTCGCACCCTCAGCTCGCCACTGGCTTCACGGGTGTCCCGGCAGGTCAGTTGACGAGACTCCCGACGACGCTGTTGAGATTTTTCTCACCCATTAGACGGGTTGTCGGCTGGAGAAGCTGAGAACCTCTCTCTCTCCCCCGTGAGAGTTGAGGATCCTGGCTGCCTGCCTGTGCCTCCGGCCCTGAGCCTTCGTGGATCGCCCGAGCCGAGGGGAGTGCCGGTTTCAAGACTTTCTTTCCTCGCCCTAGTCGGCCCCTCGTCTCTGACGCTCAGAGTCCGACTGATCCCGCTTACAGACGTCACGGGTTCCTGCCCCGCACCGCGGTAAGCGGCGCCGTCATTTTCCTCGGACGAGGGAGGCCTGCACAAGTTGCTCGGGAGGCACGAGAAACCTTGTGGCAACAGCTACTTTGTTCAGGAATAAGCCGACTCAGTCGCCTTCCCCGGCCATTAGTGCTTGTCATCGAGCGGCCGCAAACAACTTCTCGCCAGCAGCCAAGGAGCTCGTTCCCAGGCCGGTTGTTCCGCCACCCCAGCTGCCCCACCAATTTGGCAGGGAAATCCTCCGCCCACAGCCATTAGTTGGGGCTCCACCAAAAATGCTCGGTCGGCCTTGGGTTTGCTCCATAGGGGTTGTCTGTCACCCTCACTCCCGATAAACCTCGGCAGGTGGAGGGTGGCTCAGCCCCGAGTGAAGTTTCTTGAGGACTCTTCCAGTCCGATGATGGTTCTCCTTCTCCAAGCGCATGGACTTGGAGTCCGGAGGGCAGTCAGTGGACGATAGCCCCGTCCTTTTAGGGTTGCTTGATTTTCTCGGAGTCCACCGGATGAAGCTCGAACCTGCTTAAACGTGGGCTGTGGTATCCTCAATTGAGATTCTGGACCGAGGACTCTCCCACGGAGGCCTTTTCCGTGGCCGGGTTGGTGGGTCCGCCTGAACTTGGTAGGCCCTGTTTCGCCCTGTTTCCGCCAGATGTCTAGAAGATGCGTGTCCCACCGTTCTCTGTCCGGGCTGACGCCGCTTAGGGGGCTGGTACGACAGCTCGCCGAACGCCAGGATGTAGATAAACCTCTCGGCGAATTCAAGAAATTGATTGCGGGCTAAATCACGCTATGTCTCTCTGCCTTCATAGCCAGTTCGTCGTCCCTGCACATTTTTCATTTCTGTTGGGCTCCTGGATGAGGTTGTTCCTCATCTTCCCGCGGATCTGCAGACTACGGTCAGGCAGGAGGAGGACCAGGGCAGGGCGGCAAAACAGCAGCCCAGACTGCGTTAGACATTGGGGACTCATGTGCGGGTCTGTGTGGCCGCGGTGGCCATGCGTCGTCGGGCTTGGCTGAGGATATCCACCTTTACCTCGGATACCAGCACAAGCTTACGGATGTTCCTTTTTGGGATTGACCTCTCGCCCTGGGGTGGAAGGTCACCTGCAGAGGATCGAGAAGTCCAGTGCTACCTTGACTCTGTTCTTCGGCCAGAAAGACAAAGGCCGTGTAGCCACAGCTCAGCTCCTGTCCTTCTGCGCCCTCTGGGCGCCCGCCCAGCAACGTCAGGCCAGCAGGCTCTCATCTGGCATCCCAAACCCAAGCTGTCAGGCTTCCTCCACAGGAAGCAGGAGGAAAAGGCCCAGGTGGTCCCTCGGCCGGTCCTTCCTCCAAGCCTGCCCAGTGACGGGCTGAGGGGTGTCGCCCATCCCTGTCACCTCACCCCTGGTTCCCCCCGTGGGGGGACAGCTCAGACACTTCCTTTCCGCCTTGGTCCGCTGTCACCACGGACAGGTGGGTACTGGAGGTGGTGGGAAAAGGTCTGCCTCTGGAATCGAGCAGGTCCCGCCCCTTCAGAGCCGTCGCACTCGGGAGCCTGCGTCCGTAGCCTCACTGGCGGCTCGCCGAGCCGACATCGCCTCCTCCTCCAAAGGAGGTGATCACGGAGGTGGAGACCCCCTTCAGACCCGGGGTTCAGGTCCAGATATTTCCTGGTTCCGAACGGACGGGGCTGGGCCCCATTCTCGACCTGCACAACTGGAACAAGTTCCTAAGGTCTCGAACCTTCAAGATGGTCACTCTGGCACAGATAATACCATCTCTGAACACGGTGTGTGGTTCTGCTCTCTGGACCTACAGGACGCTGCTCTTTCACGCCCTATCCATCCGTCACATCGAGATTCCTCCGCTTTCGAGCGGAGGGATCCCTCTTCGAGTTCCAGCCATATGTCGTGCTTATCTCCAGCTCCCAGGGTCTTCACCAAATGCATGGCAGTGGTGACAGCATTCCTGTGGCGCCGAGGGTCGGGGGTGCCCTTACCTGGACGATTGGCTGATAGCAGCCCCCAGGCGGAGGTGGAGTGGTCCAGAGATCTGGCCCTCCAGGTTTGCTCTCAGTTGGCCTTCTCATCAACGAGGCCAAGTCTGAACTCGAGCGAAGCAGGTGATCCCGTTCATCGGGCAGAGCTCGACTCTTCGAGCCAGAGCGCGACTCCGTGGACAGGGCCGAGGTCTCTACCTCCTTTGCCCAATCATTTCTGTTGGCACTGCGCCTCTGCCCGGGACTTCCTGCGCCTCCTGGGTCTCATGGCGGCCTGTACCAGCGTGGTCCGTTGGGCTCGCTGGCACATGCGCCCCTTCAGTGGGGACTGGCCAGCCAGTGGTCACAACGCTGCGGTCCTTTGGACCAGCTAGTGATAGTGACCCAGGAGATGTGGAATGCTCTCCAGTGGTGGACCTTCCATTCCATTTGCAGGAGGCATCCGTTTGTCCGCACACGAGCCAACGGTCTCTCTATCGACCGATGCCTCTCTGAGGTTGGGGAGTGCCCATCTGGGGAACACTGAGTGCACGGCCTCTGGTCCCCGGCTACATCAACCTGCTGGAGCTCCGAGCGTCCGCCTAGCTCTCACCGCCTTGCTCCTTTCCGGGTCAAGTGGTCCGAGTCCAGACGGACAATACCACCACCATGTACTACCTAAACCACTAGGGCGGGACGCGCCCTGCTTCTATGCAAGGAAGCTCTCCGATTTGGTCACTCGTGGCGCAGCCTGGAGGAGGATCCTCCAGCCATTCATGTGGCAGGAGCCTCAACACCCTGGCCGATGCCCTGAGCCAGATAGGGGCTGCATCTCACGAGTGGTCTCTCTGCCGGAGGTAGTACAAGATCTGTTCTCCCTTTGGGGCACACTCAGGTGGACCTGTTTGCCTCCAGGGAGAACGCGAAGCTGAGGCTGTTTCATGCCCGCCCCCCTCAGCAGGGCTCGCTGCAGGGGGATGCCTTCTCGAGGCTGTGGACCCCGGGCCTCTTCTACGCCTTTTCCCCATTTCCCTTGATTCACAAGGTGCTTCTCAAGGCGAGGAGGGACAAGGCGCAGGTGATTCTGATAGCCCCAGACTGGCCTCGCCAGTTCTGGTACCCAGATCTCCTCAGCCTCAGCTCCAGGCTCCCGAGGCAGCTTCCAACTCGCCCGGACCTGCTCTCAGTCAATCAGGGGAAGGTGTTCCATCCGGATCTTCAATCCCTGCACCTGACGGCCTGGTTCCTGAGCGGCTAGAGTTCCAGGCCTTGGGTCTTTCCGACGAGATCCTCAATGTTGTTGAGGTGTCCCGTAAGGAGTCGACCAGAAAATGCTACGCCTTTAAATGGAAGAGATTCTCCATTTGGTGTCAGGGCAAGGGCTTGGACCCTTCCTCCTGTTCTGTGGCAAGCATTTTGGACTATTTATGGGTCCCTTTCTAGTCAAGGGCTTAGGTTGACGACCTTAAGGGGGTGCACCTGGCAGCCATCTCTGCTTACTGGGCGCGGGCGGGGAGCAGTCGGTGGCGAGGATAAGGTGGTCGGGCGCTTTTCAAAGGCCTTGATCATATTTCCTCCAAAAGGAGAACCTCCACCTCCTGCGGGATTTACTGCTGGTATTGGCAAAGCTCATGGGCAAGCTTATTCGAACCAATGCACAGGTGTGATCTTCTCACCTGTCGTGGAAGACCGCCTTCTTGGTGGCTATCACGTCAGCCAGAAGGATGGGAGAGCTTCAGGTGCTTTGCATTGAGTCTCCTTACCTGGTCTTCCACAGGGACAAGGTTGTCCTGCGCCCCCACCCGAAATTCCTTCCGAAGGTGGTGTCGGAGTTTCACCTTAACCAGGTGCTGACTCTGCCGGTGTTCTACCCCAATCACACCTTGGAGACCGAATACAGGCTCCATACTTTGGACCCTAGAAGGGCGCTCGCTTATTATAAGGAGCGCACGGCTGAAATTCGGGGAGAGGTTCGGCAGCGGTTTGTCACCTACGCTGAAGCCGCACCTGGCAGACCTGCAGCCAAGCGGACGATAGGCAGGTGGGTCACCTCCTGCATAGATCTCTGCTATAAGTTGGTGGGCATGGAGCCTTCCAGAGGGATAAGAGTTCATTCTACCCGTCATACTGCTGCATCGGTGGCTGCTTCCAGGGACGTCCCTATCCAGGAAATCTGCAGGGCTGCTACCTGGAAGTCAGCACACACCTTCATTACCCATTACCACATCGACCTTGAGTCACGCCGGGATGCTGGTTTTGGGGCTTCGGTTCTCCAGTCTTTATTTCCTAAGTAGGGGGTGTGCGCCTTGCCTCCCTCCTCCCGGAGAACTGCTAGGAGTCTGCCAGACAATGTGGATGAACAACATATCCATGTCCCTTAGATACAGGTTACTCACCTGTAACAGGAGTTCTAGGAATGGTATATGTTGTTCATCCCACATGACCCACCTACTGCCGACACAACCTGAGCTTCCAGCGGGCCAGATCTGGCGCCATGGGGCGGAGCTGAGAGTTTTACCACCCGGGTGGGTGGGAGGAGCCAGCTTGAAGACCTTCCGGCAAGATTTAAAGCGGCAAGGAACCTGCCAATAAGTGTGGATGAACAACATATACCATTCCTAGAACTCCTGTTACAGGTGAGTAACCTGTATTTACTAGCGGGGTACCACAGGGTTCAGTACTGGGTCTGGTCCTTTTTAATATCTTTGAGTGACATTGCAGAGGGACTGGAAGGAAAAGTATGCCTCTTTGCAGAAGACACACAGATCTGCAACAGGATTGATACATGGGGGGTGGGTGGGTGGAAAAAATGAGAAGGGACTTGGAAAGGTTGGAGAAATGGTCAGAAGTATGGCAGCTTGGATTCAGTGCAAACAAGTGCAAAGTAATGCACCTGGGAAACAAAACCCTGGGGTAGAGTACACGGTTGGGGGGGGGGAGAAGTAGTAACAACAACAGAAATGGAAAGGGGCCTGGGGGTAATCATATCAGATGACCTAAAGGTTAGCAAGCAATGTGAGATGGCAGTAGGGATAGCTGCGGGATACTGGGATGCACAGAGAGGGTGGTGGATGCATGGGACGGCCTACCTGAGGAGGTTGTGGGGTCAAAAACAGTGGGGGAATTCAAGAATGCATGGGACAGACATAAGGCAGTTCTTCGGGGGGGGGGGGTAAGAAGAAATAGGCTGTTGGTTAACTAGGATCTGCAGCTTATCCAGTAGGTAGGGAAATGGGCAAACTAGGTGGGCCAAGCAGTCCTTATCTGCCATCAAATTCTATGATCTTACTTCAAGAGGGTTCCTTCAGTAGGTCATTACATATAGGACTGGCATCGGGCCGCATGGCAGACTTTTCTAGCAATACCTGATGGGGGACCGCCCAACCAAAGTCACGTGACTGATGTCAGCGTGACGGTATATAGTGAGCGGTCCCCACGCCCGCCCTCCAGTTCTTTCCCGCTGTTGTCTCATTTCAGTCGCATCGCAGACTTCCAGTAGCGATCGACAAGTTTGTTTGCGTCGGGTGTTTTCCCTCGCAATTCTCTTCAGATCTTTTGATGTTCTTGATGTCTTCTTCAAAGAAAAAGTGCTCGGCTTGTGGCACACAGATCCCACACAGACGGTCATCAGCAGTGCGTTTTCTGCCTAGGCCCAAGCCATCCTATCTCCTCCTGCCCTGTTTGCCAGTTGTTCAACCAGGCCACTAAAAAACGGAGACAGCAGGCATCTGAGGCCCACCTTCTCAAAACTCGTCTGGCTTCCCTTGAGAAAAAGATGGAGCGCCTTAGGGATTTGTCTGAAAAATCTTCCCTTCAGAAAAGTACAAGGAGAAGATTAGGGACCGGGCTCGCTCTGCGGATGATGCCAGGCCGTCCACAAGCAAGGCCCATTTACCACAGAAGACCGGTTAGTTGGACAAGACTTCAGCGGATAAGTCTGCCACCAGCTTCTCTGGCAATCGCGGCACTGCAGCCGGTAAGTAGGCCCCCGGCTCCTCTGGGGACCGCGCGGCAATTGCTAAGTCAACTCCCCCAGCTGGGGGCAGTCTCCCGACCACAGTTGATAAGTCAACCAGGGGCTCCTCCCCAGATCACGCAGCCCTGCCCGCTAAGTCAGCAGTTTCCGACGACCACACGGGCGTGGTTCCCCCTTCTGGGCCTAACGGCGCCTCATCTGACGTCCAGCGGGACCAAAGGGAGAAGGTCCCTCTCCCTCCTTCCAGTACGCCCACGTCCTCGCACTCCTCCCTGGACACGTCCGGTGATAGTCTCGGAGAAACCATCGAGCCTCTCAACATTGTGGGTACTGCTCCTTCACACCCATCTGGCCTTCCTGTGGAGGCCCCTCTGCCTTCCAGCGGGACACCGGCACCTCCCCAGACGCCAGTAATCCCAACTACAGTCCTTTAGCCGGACCAGACCCCTACACCGGAGCTCCCTCGTTCGGTTCCGACGCCTGCCCCTGCGATGCCGGATCGGGTCGTGCTGGTGCCATCTGTCCCTTCGATGTGCACTGTTCCAATGCCGTACCCTCCGCCCATATATACAACGGCGGGTCCGCCGTGGGTTCCCCCGGCGCCTGATCAGTCGTCAGGAATCTACACTAGGCCCTAACTGTCCCTCATTACCCTTTGGGGATCTCACCCGGGGTTCCACCCTGATTGGAGCCAATTTGGCCATTTTCTTGGATACAACCCATATTCCTTTATATGGGTCTCCAGGGATTTATCACCTCCAGTTGCCCCCATCCTCAACCGCCCCTGATCCCCTCCTCCGGTGGTCCCGGATTTCAAGACCTTAATTCAGTCTTGGTGGCAGGGTTCCAGGTCAGAGCTGATTACCAATCTAGAAGCCAGACTCCCGCAGCCGCAGCTTCCTAGATCCCCTTCCCTGAGCAGTTTTGTTTCAACTGTCTGCATCTCGGGGAAGACTCGGCAGGACATTCCCTTGCGGGATTTCCATCGTCGTCCTGTTGAGCAGGCGGAAGACAGTTCTGATGGGAGGGAGGACTCAGAGGAGGAGGAACCTGTGGAGGACCCAGAGGATACGAAAGGAAGAACCTCTCCAGAATCCCCTCTGGAGGACCCTTCATTTTCAGACCTCTTGAGGACCTTAAGAGATCATTTCGACTGGGAGTTGGAGGACCAGGATCCTATGCGGCAAAGACTCATGGAGCATCTGGATTTAGAATCTCTGCCATCTGTTCCGGTCCCCCCGTGGATGGGTCCTCACCACCACCGTCTGGCAGATGCTTCATTCGATCCCGGCTGTTCCCAAGAGGGCGGACAGGCTCTACTGGGTGCCTAAGGAAGCACATTTTTTAAAGGCTCATCCTAAGGCGAACTCTGTCATCTCAGCTGCTCATGACCGCTGCACAGCTCCCAAGCACATGAGCACAACTCCTCCAGACAAGGAGTCGAAGCTGATGTACCAGTTCAGGAAGAAGGTCTACTCGTCGGCCACGTGCGCCCTTAGATTGCTTAGTTACATGGCCCACATGGTATCTCACCAAAGAGAGACCATGGCCAGGCTGGAGGCGAGGGTCCAGTCTTTGGACCCATCACCCCTTAAGGAGGAACTTGCCAAGGATCTCCGCCTCTCCAAGATCTCCTGCAGGCATGCTGTTCGAGCCACCTATGACTGTCGATTTGGTGGCCCATACCTCGGCAAGTGCCGTTGCCCTTAGACTGCATTCCTGGCTCCATCTCTCTGGACTCGCCAACGAAGTCCAGTCGGCGATTCAGGACGCCCCCTTTAGGGGCTCAGTCCTTTTTGGAGGAGATACCAAGGACATAACGGATTTACAGGACAAAGGTGTGGCCCTTAAATCTGTTAGGTCCATGTACCAAACGGGCACTCAACAATAGCAGCAGCCCTTTCGGAAAAGGACTGGGAGGCGGCAGAAAAACGCTCAGGCGAGATGCCAAGGTGAGCGTAAGGCCACCGGTGCCGCTACCCCCCTACTCCCAAGAACCAGCGACATCCGGGGGGACCTCATCTCGAGCGCCCCCCCACTTCTTGACTCTCCGGCTCCAGTGCACCCTCAGTCTCACGACGGGGAGCAGGTGGGAGGAAGGTTCCCCTGCCACATCCAGGAGTGGAGGGCGATAATTTCAGACGAGTGGGTCCTGCAACTAGTGTCCGTCAGGCACACCATCGAGTTTCTGGAGATTCCTCCAGATACTCCTCCTTGGAGGTCCTCTTATTCCCAGGACCAGGCTCTCCTCTTTCGCGAGGAGGTTAACGCGCTCTTGCTCAAAGAAGCAATTGAGCCAGTTCCCTTCGGTGAAAGGGGTTTTACTCCCATTTCTTCCTGGTTCCAAAGAAGACCGGGGACTTCAGACCCATTCTTGACTTGTCATCTCAATCAGTATGTGGAGTACAAGAAGTTCCACATGTTGACGTTCCAGAGCCGTCTTCCTCTTCTGTTGGAGAATCATTGGCTCTTCGCCATGGATATGTAGGATGCCTATCTGCACATCCCTATCTTCCCCAGTCACTGCCGTTTCCAAGGGGAGCATTACCAGTTCCAAGCGCTCCCTTTTGGTCTATGTTCGGCACCTCGGGTTTTTACCAAGTGCCTGGCGGTGGTGGTGGCGTTTCTATGCTGCAGAGGTTTTACGGTGTTCCCTTACCTGGACGACTGGCTGATTTCAGCGCCATCCCGGGTTCTTTTATTGGAAGCTTTGTCTTTCACGCTGGACCTCTTCAACCATTTAGGAATAATGGTCAACGTCTCCAAGTCATCCCTAATTCCGTCCCAGAGACTGAAGTTCATTGGGGCAGTTCTGGATACAGTCCAGTGCAGAGCCTTCCTTCTTCCAGAGTGGAGACCTTCATCAGCTAGGCTCACAAGGTAGCCTTGTTCTGGCCCATTCCCGTCCAGGAGGTTCTGCATCTTCTTAGACTGATGGCAGCGTCCATCACGACAGTTCCCCTAGCAAGGCTACACATGAGAATTACCCAGTGGTCATTTAGGGTGCAGTGGGATCAGCTCCTAGACTGCCTGGATCATCCAGTCTTGGTCTATTCAGTGGTCCAAAGGGATTTACAGTGGTGGGAGGATCTACACAATCTCTCCCTGGGACTTCCGTTCCGGAACCTTGCACCAGTAGCTACCCTCAATATGGATGCCTCGAATATGGGGTGGGGGCACATTTGAGGGATCATCAAGCTCAGGGCCTTTGGATAGGCCAGGAGACTTCTCTCCACATCAGTGTTCTGGAACTCAGGGCGGTCCTATATGCCTTACAGGCTTTTCAGACCCTGCTACCCAAGAGAAGACTGTTGATCCAAATGGACATGTTTGTAGTTTGGTACATCAACAAACAAGGAGGAACCCAATCCTACCCTCTGTGCAGGAGGGTGACTTGGGTGTGGAACTGGGCAGTCCGGCACCTTCTGGTCTTGGTGGCCGTGCACGTTCCGGGTGTTCTAAACGTCCTGGCGGACAGTCTCAGCAGAACTCGAACCCTCGCCCACGAGTGGGAATTGCATCAGGAAGTGGCGGACTCCATCTTCCAGAAGTGGGAGTGTCCGGAAATCAATCTGTTCACCTCCCAATCCAATTTAAAACTTCCCAAGTTTTGCTTGCTCGTTCCAGAACACGTTGCTTTCTGGAGCGATGTGTTATCTCTATCACGGACAGGGAAATTTTTGTATGCTTTCCCCTTTCTACGGAGAGTTCTACTCAAACTTCAAGCAGAGGGAGCAAGAATGATCCTTATTGTTCCTCTCTGGCCTAGACAAATTTGGTTCCCGCTGCTGCAGCAGCTCTCCAGGGAACCGCCGTTTCCACTTCCACTGACTCACGACCTCCTGACTCAGGATCAGGGCAGGCTGGTTCATCCAGGACTCGGGACCTTGCATCTTCATGCGTGGCTCCTTCACATGTAGCGATTTCTCGCTTTGGGATCTCCTCTAGAGTGGCTCAGGTCCTCATCAAGGCCAGGAAACTGTCAACCCGTTCCACTTATGCCATGAAATGGAAACTGTTTTCAATCTGGGCTTCCGCTCAGGGTTGGGACCCTTTCTCCTGTTCAGACCCTCAAGCCACGGAATGTCTCCTTCATTTATCAGACTCCGGTCTGTCCTATTCTTCTTTGAACATCCATATCTCTGCCATTTCCGCGTACCACGAGCTAGTGGATGGTAAACCCGTGGCTCAGTTGGAGGTCTCAAAGACCTTTCTGAAAGGCATCCTTCATCTGAAACCCCCCATCCACAGCCCAACTCCACCTTGGGACTGGAACTTCATTCTGGAAAAGCTCACTCTGCCTCCTTTCGATCCGGCTATGAGCTGTGATCTGCGCTTCCTTTCGTGGAAGACCCTTTTTCTGGTGGCTATCACCTCCGCCTGAAGTATTTCGGAGCTTCACGCTCTAGTCTGCAAGGAGCCCTATTTGACTTTCCATAGGGACCGGGCGGTACTTTGGACGCATCCGAGGTTCCTTCCCTAGGTGGTATTGGAATCCACACTGAACCAATGAGTAGAGCTTCCGGTTTACTACCCATCCCCTTCTAACAAGGGTGAGGCACTCCTTCACTCGATGGATATTCATTGGATCCTCCAGTGCTATACTTATCAGACTAAAGAGCTCCGCTCTTGTGATCAGTTGTTCATATCCTTCGCCCCCAGGTCGAGGGGTAAACCGGTTTCTAAGAAGGGCCTTTCCAAATTGTTGGGCAACTGCATCCGGTACTGTTACCAGAAGTACGATAAGCCTCTTCCGGGTTCTGTAAGAGGTCATTCTACTAGCGGCATGGCTGCGTCTGCGGTCTTCCTTAGGAACGTTTCCACAGCGGACAGCTGTACTTCCACTACTTGGAGTTCTGTCCACACCTTTACCAAACATTGCTTCTAGGTGGAGGGCCAGCTTTGGATTAGCCGTCCTGCATGGCCTTTTGTCCTAGGCTGGGTCCATGCTGGAATCCAGTTGTTCTGTTGGAGGTAGCTTCCTCCTCCTCCCTAGTTTTCTCTCGGTCTCTCTCTGAGGGACTGCTTGGGACTCTGTTCTATATGTGATGACCTACTGAAGGAACCCTCTCGAAGTAAGATAGTACAGTTACGTAGGAACTTACCGTAATAGATCTTCAAGAGAGGTTCCTTCAGTAGGTTATAATTTTCCCTCCCTCCTACCCCTCATTCTAGGTTTTACAGGGACTCCAATTCCTGTTAGTTCCTGCTATATGGCCTCTTCCTGGCTCCGGCTGAAGAACTGAAGGATTGGTGTGGGGACCACTCATTTTATACTGTCACGCTGATGTCAGTCACGTGACCGGTGGGCGGTCCCCTGTCAGGTATTGCTAGAAAAGTCTGCTGTGCGGCCCGACGCCAGGTGGCGCCAGTCCTATTTTTAATGACCTCCTGAAGGAACCTCTCTCGAAGATCTACTGTTACGGTAAGTTCCTACGTAACTGTACTTTTCTATGGTAATCCGCCTGCAACATAGTGATACACTCTCCATGCTAGTCCAAGTGTTCAGTTATAAGGGCATGGATACAGTTCCCTATCAACACTCTGGGAGTTTCACTGAAACAGTCTGATTCATTGGATGTCTTCAGGTTAAGGTCCTCCCACCACCTGTGCAGTATATCTTTCGGCTTCGCCCTGTGGCATCGGATCTTTCCACTGGAAGGGACAGGTTTTCTCCTTCGAAGCTCTGCAACATTCAAGGATTTCTGAGAGAGTTAGTGCCTTAGAGAAAACTCTCTCTTCTACAAAACAACTTTTTTCTTTCAGTCATTCCAGCTCTGCTTGACGGGGGTTGAGTTGCCTTCAGTTGAGAGTGTGATCTACAACTTCTTGGTGCCCCAGTTGGGCTTGTCAACCTCAACACTGGTTGAGCAGGCTGTCGAGATTTTTCTCAAGCATGTCATCCAGCTGTCAGAGGAGATCAATGAGGAGTTGCTCTCCCAGATCCCGGTGCTCCTGGCCTTCACCCAGAAGGACATGGCTTAGTCGGGGTCTCCGACCGGCTCCACTTTGGACCAGCCTCCCCTGGCGGTCGTGCCTCCCAAGCCGATGCTTCTGAATGTGGCATGGCATGTGGTCTAACACAATCCTCCAGGGGCTTTTCCGTGACATCAGCTCTTGGGTCAAATATCGAGGCTGATGTGCTGCTCTTGCTCTTGATGCCACTCGACCAGGAGGCACCACTGTCAGTGCTTCTCGAACTAGGAGAGGCACTGCCATAAGATATGGCATCATTACAAGGAGCACCTCTGGCAGTGGAGGACCATCACTGGACAGGGTAGGGCTCCACCGTTTGAACCCTCGGTCACCTGGCAGCTACCCATCATGCCTTCTCCTGTCTGTCTTATATATATGTCCCCAGCATCTGCTTCTCCACACCTGAAGGTGGAGCCACATCCTCTGGAGCCTTTGGTGGGAGTCCGGACTAAGGACTTTTATGCAGTAGCTGGCTTACAAGGCCGGTTGTTGGTGAAAATGACCTGGTCTGAGGACACTGGGGTAGTCCACTGCAACAAACTGTCAAGGGTCTTTTTTTGAGGAGTTCTCTAATGACTCTTAACGGGTTGTCTATATTGTCTTCGAGGACCCACACTTTCAACAGTGGTTCTGTCGAGGATGTGAACACAGATCATGGGTCTGTCTTTTGTGGCTGTCATCCACCTTATGTTGGAGTCTGAGTGTGACCTTGGAGCCAGTTCAGAAGATGGTTAAGTATCTCTTCACTGACTTCCTGGACAGGGACTAATTGGGGGAAGGGGTGGTGTCTTTTCTGTGCCTGAGGCCACCTTGGGACTGGCCCTGAAGCTTTGGCAGCATCCTGCACGGCACCCTCCACCTGTATGGTCCGCAAGTAGGCGTTTCGTACAGTGGTTGGACCACCCTTCGGCCAAAGATTGGTCTCGGACTCTGCCTTCTGGCTTGTCCATGTCCCCCAGCCAAGGTGATGTGGACAAGCCCCCCAACAAAAAGTTTATGCTGGTCTGATGACCAGCTTTGGACACACCCTGATGGGAGTGTTGGATGACTTCCTCTTTCACCTTCCTGCTGATATGCAGCTACTGGTGAAGTTGGTTAGAGACCAGGGTCAAGCACTGGCTAAACACCAGCTCCAAACTGCTTTGGACGTGGGCGACTATTGTGCCTATGCCATGGCAGCAGCCATCGCAGTGCATCACAGGGCCACCTTTACGGCAGATACCCAGCATAATCTAGCCAATGTCCCATTCTTGGGCACAGTATCTTTGACCCTGGGCTGGGGGTCATCTCACCAGGATTAAGAAGTCCAGTGCCACCCTAGATTTTGTGGCATTGTCCCAGAAGAACCCTACCCTGTATCGGTCCTTTCAGCTGCAGCTGATTTGACTGGAGCCCCAGCAGGAGTAATACCAATCCTGGAGTCCGAAGCCCAAGTTAAGTGGCCAGGGGCCGAAAAGAGGCAGTGGTAGGGGAAGTGCCCCCTGCAAAGCTACCCAATGACGGGTCTGGTAGTGTCATCCTCCTGCCTGTCCGGTCTCTGACCCAGCTCCCAATAGAGGGCTGACTGCACTACTTCTGGCCAAACTGGTTTGTCATTGCAACAGACAGATGGGCTCTGGAGGTGGTAGGCAGAGGGTTGCCTTTTAGCTTTTGAGTCTGTTTTCCCTTACCAACTACCTGCACCTTGGGAGTCCTTGGTGTGGCAGAACACACTATACTCCCTGACAAAGGACATTGCTCAGCTCCTTGCGAAAGGAGCAGTAGCATGTGTCCCAGACTCCCTGGCAAGTCCAAGGGTATGTGGGTCCCCATACCGGGTCTGAGGGACTTGAACCAGTCATGTGGAAGCGCAAGTTTCAGATGGTCACTGAGCCAGATTTTACCTTCCCTGGAATAGGGAATGTGGTTTTGCTTCCTGGATCTTCAGGACATGCTCCTCCACATTCCAATCCACCCCACTGGCAGTATTTCAGGTTCTTCGCAGAGGGGGTGTTCTATCAGTTCAAGGTGTTGTCCTTTGGCCTCTCATCCTTGCCCAGGGTCTTCATAAAGTGCATGGTGTGGTGGTTGCCTTCTGTGATGCAGGGGCGTCTAGGTGTATTATCTGAATGACTGTTTGATGGTTGGACAGTCCAAGGAGGCTGTAGAAAGGTCCAGAGATTTGACCCTCCAAACGTGCAGGGACTTAGGCTGTTGGTCAATCCGGACAAGTCTAAACAGATCCCCTGGCAGGTAATTAAGTTCATCAGGGCAGAACTAGATTCCCCGCGGGTCAAGGACGGTCTTCTTGTGGATGGGGCTCAAGACCTTCCCTCCTTTGGTGATAATTTCTGGTTGGGCACTGATGCCCTGCCTTGGATTTCCTGCAGCTGCAGGGGTACATGGCATCCATCATCAGCGTAGTCCATTGGGTATGCTGATGGATATGCCAGCTACAGTGGGAGCTGGGCCACCAGTGGTCCCAGCGATTGTCATCTGGAACAGCTGGTCTTGCTGACCCAGCCAATGTGGGATGCCATCTATTGGTGGCTGATTCCTCACCATCTGGAGGAAGGAATCCCATCTGTCTGCCCAGAGCCGACCTTCACGCTCATGATGGACGTGTCTCAGGTGGTGTGGGGAACACACCTGGGGAATCACAGAGCCCACATATTCTGATCACCCAGGGAGTCCATCACCACATCAGCCTGCTGGAGCTCCGTGCAGTTTGGCTGACTCTCAGAATTTGCTCCTCTGATCAGGAGTCTGGTCGTACAGGTCTAGATGGACAATACCATGACCATATTTTGCCTGAACAGGCAGGATGGAACTCGCTGCCTTCTCCTGTGTCAGGAGGCCCTTTTCACCTCAACCCTTATGTGCAGCCTGGATGCAATATAGCATAGTGGTTAAGGGCACTGGGCTACAAACCTGGAGACCTGGGTTTGAATTCCACAGCCCCCGCTTACATACTGTGAGATCCTGAGCAAGTCACTTAACTTTCTTGTGCTCTCAGGTCTCCCCTGGAAACAAGCTTCAGCTTGGTGTGCCTTTCCTGGTTGAATAATTTCCCCTTTTCCTGGTTTCTTTCTGGCTTTGTTTTCAGGAGTTTTCTCTTGGAAAGTACTGGGGACTACAGTGTAAAAAGATATAATTCTGTTTATTGTTAGTGTTTCTAAACCGGAACAGTTGCAAACTTAAAAATTATTTTTCACCTTTTCTCGAATGTGTTATCACTTACAGGGTCTTGTTAGTCAAGCGGTGGCCTTTATTAATCTTCAGCTCACCATCATATTGAATTAAGTAATAATGAAATAGACTTCCATTCATTTCATTGGGGCAAGCCCCTAGCCCTGTCTCTTGCTGAATGTCATAACGTGCCTGAGCACTGGGGTGTGTACGTGACTAGGGAAGTGGAAGGGATCGACTGGCCACCTTGTTGGGGCCAAACTTTGCCAGCATAAGGTATCGTATCCTATAAGTGGTACCTTAACATAAAATTACTTGAATTTACTTGCAGTCCACACTTTTGCTAATATTTATATATTTTACATTTATATGGGTAATATAGGTTGGTAGTTATTTTCCATAGGCTAAGCCAGGGATAAAACATGTTTCCAATGTTTGCCCATAAATTCAATGTGAAAAACTGTCCAGATTATCGTATACTCTAAAATCGTATGACTAATTAATCAGTGGTTTAAAAGGGTACAAGAAGTAACGTGGAGGTCATATACCTATTTTTCTATACATTCAATTTAGAAATCATAGGGCAGGCCCACAGGCACAGTGGTAGTGCTGCTGCTTGTGGTGCTGACTACCCAGGTTTTGGGAGTGAACTCTGGTTGTCTGATTTTGGGGGGCGGATTAAGCATCCAGCAGACTGCTGTCCCCTGGCAAGGGGGTAGCACAGAGTCTATTAGTCTGGCCCATAGCGGTTGCTAGTGGTAGGGCGCAGAAACTGCAAAACAGCATTGGTGGAGTGACAGGTGTCTGGCACGACAAGTATGGAAGCATGCAGGGTGTCACCCTTGATGCTGTTGTAGGCACGCTACATCAAGCCACTGGGGAGGGAGAAGAAATCGAGGAAAAAACTCTCCGGTCAGCAGGATGACTTCTGACCACCCACAGGCCCCTCCACCCAACAACTAGGCACTGCCGCAACACTGACTCTATCTAGCCGGTGGGGTTGATGCCCTGCCTCGCCAGTGGGGCGGGGCCTGGAGGAACATGCAGGCAGGGTTAGTCCTAGAGATGTTGGGGTTCAGTCCGCAGATTGTTTCCCCATGGATTCCCTCCTGCAGGAGGTGGAGGAACCCCAAGCACATGCAGATACACTGCAGGACTGGAGTGGCCAGACAGACCACTGAGACACGGGCAGGGCTTCAGAAAGGCCAGGTCCCTAATTTACCATTTTCTCCCTCCTGTTTCCTGAGCTGGAATGTGCACGTAGACGTGCAGCTGTGTGGAGGTATGCGTGCTCGCCGCTGAAGTACCTCTGTTGTTGTGCTGCCTTGCATGCCCGCACTGCCAGGAAGCCTCCACCTGGTGGCATTCATTCAGCGTGACCAGCATGCACACGCACACACACTGTCGGTTTAATGAGTAGGAGGAGCCTTTTAATGTCTGGGATCTACACAAAAACAGAGAATGCTGATTGGCTTGTCGGGTACTCCTGAGGAGGGGGGAGTAAATTAAAAGCCCTCATCAGGGCAGTGAACTGGGGGCACACTTTTAAGTCCTTATAAGGGCCATGTACCAGCCAGTGGGTAATATTTAGTAGCTTTTGCTAGGGCACCTTACAGTGGGCACCATCAGTTATTAATCCCCTTTCAGGGCACTGTACCAGGGTGGGGGGGCGCACACTGATTATTACTAGCTTTTATTTGGAATCAGAAATGTAAAATTAATAACAAAAAACAGGACAGGTACAAATTCTATGGGACGGGCAAAATGAATATTGTACCCATCCCTTGGACAGCAATCCAACCCAAAAAGAATTCTACCCCTGATAAGGACTTACTTACCCTTTAATATTCTTGGTTTATAAGAAATGTATTCATAATGCCATTATTTTTTACTGTCCACTGTAGACATTATGAAAGTACCCAATACAGTATAATATAAATGTACATATATTGAAAATTTCTGCAAAAAAGCTTAAAAAAATGCTGTAAAATTAATTCTGCAAAAAATAATTGTGCAAAAAAAAAACCTAGATCATCTTCAAAGGTATCTCCTCCATAGAGCCATAATATATCGTACTGTAAGCCATCAGCATTGTATTGTGGTTGTGTGGAGGAGATTCTCTTGAAACTCTACTGTTACTGGTAAGCAATGAACATTTCCAATACCTCCCAAAGTTACTGAAAGTAGCATATAGGGTAATGGATGGGCAACGGTTAATAACGCTGGGTTCCTTTCGAGAGGTTGAGCATTTCAGGATGTTTATTAACATGCATTGCTAAGCAGGTTTTGGGAGTGAATCTTGAGTTTTCAAGGGAAACAAGCAAACAGTCTTTGTTTTTGTTAACTAGGTCCAAGGATGGCTCTTTCCTTGCAGTATCCTCCACAGATGGCTACTGCTCTTTTGTCACATTTGAGAAAGATGAGCTCGGAACGCCACTAAAGGAGAAACCAGTTTTTACCGCACTGACACCCAACACTGTGGAGAAGAAACTAAAGAAAGCTCAGGCAAGCCGAGTGGCCTCTCCAGTCCCCAAGCCGGTGGATGGAAGCCCCGTCAATAAAAACGTGGATATTAGCTTACCAAGTACCCCAGTTCAGTCAAAAATATCTTCAGTGATTGTAGGTTATAAAGATACTCCTACTACGCCTGTGAGTACCAGAGTTTCTCCTCTGACTCCATCCTCTGAGGACGGAAAGCCATTGCAGTCTGGTGGTCCAAATGACAAAGGAACCCAGCCACGAAGAATTACTTTAAATACTTTACAATCCTGGAGTAAACCCAGCACACCGACCCCAAGGTATGATCTTTACCAAGTGTTTCTGTCCTCTAGGACTTTTTTTGACATGGTGTAGTTAATTTGAAACTGTTTTACCAATTAAACATACAGGGATAAGCAGAAAAGTCATTTGCAGATGTGAGCTGGGTAAGGAAGAAGTATTGAAACGGGGAGATAGTAAGTAATAATCCAGAGTATATTTACAAAAACAATTTGGTAAAGGCAGAGATGCAGACCGACTCTCCTTATTTTTCTGAGAGTTTAAGAAAATGTATTGGTCAGGGATGTGATTTTTTTGGGGGGGATAAATAATTTGCTGATCAAAGAATTTAGAAATTGAATACAATTCTGGATGTGAAGATGACTCTACTGCTGTTACATTCTTTATTTCAGATATATGTCCTGATTTTTTAGTTTTGAGACTACATAGAAACATTGAAATTGTTGGCAGATAAAGACCGCCAGACCCATTTAGTCTGCCCCTAGGCCCTGCACTTGTATGCAGCCTCTGACCCTACCTTGTCGATGGCTTTTTGCCTCTCCTACCCACCTCCAGGGTTCCCTTATGCCCGTCCCAGGCATGCTTAAATCCCTTCAGTGTCATTACTCCCACCACCTCCTGTGGCGGGCTAGTCTACGCTTCCAGCACCCTCTCAGTGAAGAAAAACTTCCTCACGTTTTCTCCTCAACCTACCGCCTTCTAATTTCATATCATGCCCTCTTATTCTTGTACTCTGCCTATAATGGAAGATGTTACCCCCCGCACCTTGTTTATGCCCCTAAGGTACTTGAAGGTTTCTGTCATGTCTCCTCCCCATCCCTCCTCTCCTCCAATGAGTACATATTGAGGTCCTTTAATCTCTCCTCATGTTTTTTGGGGCAAGCCCTGCACCTTCTTTGTTGCCCTTCTTTGGACTGCCTCCACTCTGTCAATGTCCTTTCAAAGTTGCGGTCTCCAGAATTTTGCACAATACTCCAGCTGAGGCCTCACCAGTTTTTGTACAAAGGTATCACCACCTCCTGCCTTCTGCTTGTGATGCCTCTGCCTATGACCCCAGCATGCCACTGGCCCTCCTCGCCACCTTTGTACTCTGCTTAGACACTTTTGGGTCATCTGAAATGATAACCCCCAGGTCCCTTTCTTCCTTGGTGATAGTTAACAACTTCTCTCCTCATCCTGCAGCTCTCCCCTAGGTTCTCTCTTCCCAGGTGCCTTATCTTGCACTTCTTTGAACTGGACTTCAGTTGCCACACTCTTGACCATTTTTCAATCTTCACCAGGTCCCTCCTCATTTTCTCCACCCCATCCAGTGTATCCACTCTGTTGCAGGTCTTGGTGTCATCCACAAACAGGCAGATCTTTTCCTCCAGGCCTTCTGCAATGTCACTAATGAAAACATTAAACAGTGCTGGCCCCAGGACTGATCCCTGAGGTACCCCGCTGGTCAGGCCCTTCTCCCCAGATTGGATCCCATTTACCACCACCCTCTGCCTCCTGTCTTGTTAGCCAGTTTCTAACCCAGTTTGCCACCTTTTGCCTCATGCCCAGACTACCCATCTTGTTAACCAGCCTTTTATGTGGGACTGTATCGAAAGCCTTGCTGAAATAGAGGTAAGCTATGTCCACTACCCACCCCAACCCCCGATTTACTTCCTTTGTCATCCAGTCAAAAAAATCTTATCAGATTCATCTGACACGACCTTCCTGCTGTGAATCCATGCTGTCTCGGATCCTGGGCACCTATCGAATCTAAGTGTTCCACAGTTCGTTCTTTCAGCAGTGCCGCCATGGTGTTACCTACTACTGAGGTGAGGCTGAGTGGTCTGTAGATCTTACTTCGAGTAAGAGCTCCTGCAGCAGGCTACACCTTAAGGGCTATGCCGCCAGGCACTAGGACGCCACGGCAAACTTCTAGCCAGCAGTACTTATCTGGGGTCCACCCCTTGCGTCAGTCCGCCCACTGACGTCACCCTCTGTATAAAGGGGCGGTCCCAAGCCCCACCTCAGTTCTTTTCCTGCTTGTCGACATGTGCACTTCGGCTTCTCAGACACCTTGTTGCATCTGTCGACTGCCATATTTAGACTTTCAGCCGATAGTACAGTTTGTTTCTTTCCTTTTATCCAGAAATTACCTTTTTTTTATGTTTTCTCCATCAAAGTGATGGAAATCTAAGTGCCTGTGCGGGCGGCACATCCCAGCAAAAGACCGCCACTCCCAGTGTCTTTTCTGCCTGGGGTCTGAACAAAATGTGGACGCCTGCCTGGACTGCGCCAGGTTTAATCAATGGACCTGCACCCATCGATGCAAGACATTCCAGGCCCACATTATGGAGCAACAACTCGCCGCCCATCAGTGCTTATCAAAGGCCGGTCCTTCAGCCTCCAGATTGCCATCTTCCCACAAGGAAAAACATTCGGGAGGGAAGCACCACCACAGGGAGCACAGTAGATCAGAGTCCCGGTCCAAGGATAAGCTGTCCACCTCGCACTCTAGCAAGAGAGCGGACTCTGCCCCTCTGTCAGGCCTCTCTTCCTCCAACCTGCCATCTATGAAGGCTCCCGCCATTACCCATTCAGGTGGTGGCAGTTCTTCAGGGCACGGACCTCCAGGTCCTTCCCTTAGCCTTAGGCTATTCCAACAACAAGCAGGGCCTAAGACAGGATCTTCCGCCGTTAAGGTGGCGGTGTCTTCCTCCTCTTCTAGGTCATTGTCGGCCACAGACGACCGACTCAGACGCCGGGAGCACTCCTGCTCTAGGGAACACCCCCCCCAGAAACACATCTGCTACTAAGGCAAAAACCCCAACGCAGGTCTCGGACGACCGACCTTCCAACAAATGGGAAGGACCAGAGGCAGATGCCACAGGACAAGGCGTCAAGTGTGCAGATGTGCAGGGCGGCTACACCAGCGCACACGCCCCCAAGTCACCCGCCTCGAGCCTGACAGGTGCCTTGTCGACACAGCTTCAGGCCATACATCTCTGCCTCCAATACCAGACGATCAGGCACCAGGTGACCAGATGACAGCCCCTGACGCACACCCCCAGTAGACGCCAGGGCCGAGCGCACTGCCTAAGGAGCATATGGACCCTAAGGGTACGCCACCACCGTACGTACTCATGTTTCCCCTAACGAACGTCTGGCAGCTGTTTCCCTCCTGGTGCAACACAATCAAAGGGGACTTGCTGCAGCGAGATAACCCCCCCCCCCAACCTCTGCCTGTACCAGTCCTGGACTCGATCCCGGACCCCCAACATTAACTCTCGCCCTTACCCAGAAGCCCTGCTCCACCAGGCTCAGACTGAGAACATCACAGGCAGAAGAGCAGACGTCATCACTCCTCTTCTAGTTCCTCGTCCTCTGATGACAGGAGCAAACGTCGGCACAGACTTAGGCGTTCTAGATCAGCCTCCTCTTCCTCATCTGGAGACCATTCTTACTCCTCATATTCCTCCTATGAGGCGTACTCCCCCGAGCCTGAAGGTTCCCGTAACTCTTCCAGGTCCCCTCCAGATGACTCAACCTTCATGGATGTGATGCATCGCATCCAGTTCCTCAACCAGTGGGACACAGAGGAGTTGGATCCCTAGTGGAAGAGGCTTCACATCTTTTTCTGTACGAGCGACCCAAAACCTCTGGTCATTTTCCCCCAGTCCCTCCCTTCCAGGATTTGACCAAATTGGCCTGGGAGCGCCCTTCCTCCTTCTCAGCAGTCCCCAAGAAGGCAGACAGACTTCATAAAGCCTCCAAGGCTGAGCCTTTCCTGGCAGTAAATCTTAAGGCAGATTCTATGGTCCTAACCGCAACTCATGGTAGGACCAAACAGCCTAAGCATATGAGCTCACAACCCCCGAACAAGGAGTCCAGGAAGCTGGACCAACTCAGGAGGAGAGTTTACGCTTCTTCCACATGTTTGTGGACACTGAATTTCTTGGCTCACATTCTCTACCAAAAATCTCTTTGGAAGAAAGCCCTGGAACTAGCCCAGAAACAACCTGAAGTCCCGTCTCGTACAGAACTCCTGGACGTTCTTCAATCTGTACTGAACATAGGGAAGCATGTTCTACGTGCATCCTACGACTCAGCGGATACAGCCGCTCGAGCTGCGGCTCCGGGAATTTGACTTCGTCGCCACTCCTGGCTACGGGTATCTGGGTTCAGGCAGGACCTCCAGGACTCTAGTTTGGATGCCTCTTTCCACAGCTCTGTTCTCTTCGGAGAGGACGCGCAAAACATTATTACAGACCTGCAAGATTCCGGCAAGGCAGTGCAGTCTGTCCACCAGATGTACAGAGCTGAACCCCAGCATCCCTAACGCAAGCCATTTCGGCACCCAGGTATCGCTAGACAGAGAAGCCAACAGCCCCAAGGTCCCTTCAAATGTAAGGCTCCCTCACAACCCTCCGGGAACAGCGGACCTAGCCGTGCAAAATCCTCCCAACCCTGTCTTCCTGCTTCAGCCACCCATGCATGACTCCTTGCCAGTCCCCCCCCCTCCCCCGGCGGAGGTGATGGAGGAGGTAGTAGGGTGTCTGTTCTCCCTCTGTCTAGACAGGTGGACCAACATAAAAGCAGATGCTATGATTCGGGACATTATAGAAAAAGGCTATACACTGTAGTTTGTCCAACTTCCCCCAGACAATCCTCCAGCTCCCTCTCGTTATTCCCCAACCCACGCAGCCCTCATCCAGGAAGAGATCCAGGCCTTGCTTTTAAAAAGAGCCATCGAGCCTGTTCCCACCTCTCAACAGGAAACTGGGTATTACTCCCACTTCTTGGTTCCCAAGAAGACGGGGGACTTAAGAACCATTCTTGACCTCAGCCAGCTGAACCAGTACATTGAATACAAGAGGTTCAGGATGATGACCTTACCTGGTCTGATTCCCATGCTATTTCAAGGGGATTGGTTATGTTCCCTGGATATGCAAGACGCATACCTCCACATACCGGTGTTTCCAGCCCAACCGGAGGTACCTTTGGGTCACCTTTCAGGGGAACCACTACCAGTTTCAGGCCCTGCCTTTCGGTCTGTCCTCAGCACCGAGAGTATTCACCAAGTGTCTCGCGGTAGTGGCAGCCACCTTACGGAGACAGGGTCATTTTGTCTACCCTTACCTGGATGATTGGCTCTTAACTGCTTCCTCGAGGCAGCAGTTAATGCACACCCTCTCAGACACGTTCCTAATGTTCCAACAGCTGGGGATACCATCAACCTTCAAAAGTCCTGTCCTTGCCCCTGCCAAAGGCTGCAGTACATAGGGGCCATCCTGGACACACAGCAGGGAATAGCCTTCCTCCCACCCGACAGAGCCAGTCGGCTAAGGAATTGGGCCTCCGAGGTAACTATGTCCAACTGTGTTACGGCAAGGACAGTGTTGCAGCTACTGGGGCATATGGCGGCAGCCATACCCATGATACCTTTAGCACACTTGCATATGAGAGTCCCACAATGGAGCCTTTGGGTCCAGTGGGACCAGAGGTCCGAAGACCTCGAACATCCCATTTCCATTTCAAGGTCTGTCCAACAGATGCTATCATGGTGGCTGACTTCTTCCAGTCAAGAAGCAGGAATTCCGTTCCAATCGGTCTCGCCGAGCCAAATCCTAACTACGGATTCATCAGGTCTAGGATGGGAAGCTCACTTTTGGAATCATTGTACTCGGGGCACATGGTCAGACATAGAGGTATCCCTGCATATCAACATTTTGGAGATGAGGGCGATTCTGTATGCCATGCAGGCCTTCCAGATTCACTCTCCAGGGACCTCTGCTTCTGCAGACTGACATTATGTCGATGGTCTTTTACATCAGCGGGGCACCTATCTCTCTGTGCAGAGAAGCCATGAGAGTGTATTGGGCCCTGGAACATGGAATCACGCTGACAGCAGTCCATGTACCAGGCGTCCAAAACGTCCTGGCAGACGAGCTCAGCTGTTCTCGGTCCGGGAGCTGCTTCAGGAGGTGGTGGACAACCTCTTCGAAAGATGGGGATGTCCAGAGCTGGACCTCTTCGTATCCCCGTACAGTGCAGAACTGCCCAATTTTTGCTCGCTAGATCCAGGGCCTAGTGTTTTCTGGCGAGATGCGTTGTCCCTCTGTTGGACAGGGAGGTTTCTCTACGCATTCCCTCCCTTTCCCCTAATACATGGAGAGTTGCTCAAGATACAGGCAGAGGGAGCGACGATGGTCCTAGTAGCTCCACTATGTCAGAGACAAATATGGTTCCCTCTCTTACAGCAGTTAGCTGTGGAACCACCTTTTCAGCTGCCACTCACGTTCAGCTTGCTGTCCCAAGAACGGGGCACGCTGGCTCATCCGGATCTTCGGTCCCTTCAGCTTCATGCATGGCTCCTACAGACTTGGTCACCTACAGGCATGGGGTCTCTGAGGGTGGCCAAGGTCCTAGTAAAGGCTAGAAAGCCTTCTACAACAGCATCATACACTATGAAATGGAAACGCTTCTGCATATGGGCAGCCACATGTTCCCTGGACCCTTTCACGTGCTTTGTGAAATCAGTATTGGATTATCTCCTATCGCTTTCAGATGTGGGGCTGCAATACCCTTCCATTAAGGTGCATCTCTGCACTATTTCAGCTTATGCACCAGTGGAAGGAAGGAATCCCGCTCAATTAGATCTTTCCTGAAAATTCCTTCGGGGCATCCTTAATATGAAACCCCCAGTTAGGGATCCGGTCCCCCCCATGGGAACTCCTTTTCGTCTTGGAGAAAGTTACGTTGCCTCCCTTCGAAGCAGCCACAGATTGTGACTGCCGCTTTCTCTCTTGGAAGGCGTTATTTTTAGTTGCCATTACATCAGTTCGAAGGATCTCAGAGCTGCAAACACTGATGTGCAGAGAACCTTATTTAATTTTTCATAGGGACCGGGTGTCCCTTCGAACAAATCCTAAGTTCCTTCCGAAAGTAGTGCCTGAGTTGACACTGAATCAAGACGTCTGCCTTTCAGTTTATTATCATGAGCATTCGAATCAAGGGGAGACCCTCCTTCATACTCTGGATGATCATAGGATCCTCTGTTATTGCTTGAACCACACTGAATCGGTGAAGAAATCGGACCAACTCTTTGTTTCCTTTGCTCACAGGACTTTAGGGAAATCTGTTGCAAAACAAACCATTTCCAGTGAAAAATTGTATCATTTTCATCTACCACAAGTATGAAAAATCCTTGCCGGGACCGGTCAAGGCTCACTTAACAAGGGGGGTGGCTGCATCCTGTGCAGCTCTTAATGTGTCAGCAGCAGATATATGTGCTGCAGCCACTTGGAACTCTGTACACACCTTTGTCAAGCACTACACTTTGGACATTGCTTCCAGAAGAAGGGCAGGATTCGGCCTAGTTGTGCTTTAAGGCTTAATTTCCTAAACAGCTATGGGGAATTTCCCTTCCACCTTGTAACTTTTATTAAGACACTGCTTGGGACTCTGTCCTTAAGGAGTAGCCTGCTGCAGGAGCTCTTACTCGAAGTAAGATGGTACAGTTACATAAGAACTTACCGTAACAGTAGATCTTGGAGAAGAGCTCCTGCAGCAAGCACTATCTTACCTCCTTCCCACTGATTTTTTTTTTTCCTTGTGGGAAATTTCAGCACCTGCCTCAACTTCTTCCTGCTCATCATCCTTCAGGTCTCCGGCGGGTGAACTGAGGTGGATCTGGTACCTCCCCCTTTATACAGAGGGTGACGTCGGTGGGTGGAGCGACGTAAGGGGCAGACCCCAGCTAGGCACTGCTGACTATAAGTTTGCCATGGAGTCCTAGCGCCTGGCAGCATAGTCCTTAAGGTGTAGCCTGCTGCAGGAGCTCTTCTCGAAGATCTACTGTTACGGTAAGTTCTTACGTAACTGTACTTTTCCTGCCTCCTCCCTGCTTCCACTTTTGTGTAGAGGGTTTACATGTGCCCTCTTCCAGTCCTCTGGTACCACCCCTGTGTTAAGTGAACATATGCAGATGATACTCCTAGGATATTCGGTTTCATAATTCGTTGTTTTCTTAGGAAGAGGTTTCATTGTCGTGTTCCCAACTGCATTAATTAACTGCTAGACCACCTTGTTTGTGATGATACAATAACTGCATCTGCTGCGTGGGCATAAAATGGGTTGCAGTGCAGTTTGTGTTCATCTTCAGCTTTCATAGTAACTGTCAGTAATAAAACACACAGGTGTCTTCCCCAACATAACCAGTACAGGATTTTAGCCTGTTTCCTCTAAAGTATTCTGCAAGTGGGTGCCCCATGCTTCTTCTTTGAGCACCCTTGATTTTGTAGCACACCTGTACCCCATCCCATTTAAATGGAGTATTTGTGTTGCCATGTAACATTTAATGTATGTTTCCTTACCCCCATAGTATTACTGTCATTGAGCTAAATTGTGATACAAAGCAGAGTCACAGCCTCAGGCTGTTCCATTTCTCCACATAGGGGGCACCTTGTAATGTCTCCACATCACCAGCATCAGTTCACTTATATAGACACTTGCGAGGTGCTGATATCATGAAGTAGATGTTGCACTGCCCAGTCCAAGGACACCACAGCTCTTTAGATCACAGTTCACCACAATGATGGGAACACTGGACAGTCAGTCAGAAGGGCCACTGAGGTCCACACTTCCTAGAAACAACTAAAATAATCAGGAGGGATCTGCTACACAACTTCAAACAGAAGTCATGAGGTTGATGCCTAGAACAGGCTGCCAGTGTAAGTGGTGGAGGCAAAAACTGGGTGGGCATCAAGTATGTGTAGTGTCATCGAGCAAAGGTCAGGAAGCCTAGGAAACCAGAAGCAGTCATAAAATTTGCAAGTAGCATTTTATTATTTCCAATAAAATAAAAAAAAATTGTACAGAATGTTTTTTTAAACATAGCCAGTTTAAACAAAACAAAGTCCTTCCTCTGAGGGTATCTCTAATTCTAAATTCACTTTCTCTCTTTCTCTCACTAATGAAAGATTGCTCTTTGTATAAAAAGTCTTTACCTGGCAATTAATTTATACTATACTTCGGGTTTAAGACAACAGAAGGCTTTGGCCCATGTGGTTGCCCCCCGCTGCACTGTGGGAATAACTCTGTTGTTGTTACTAAGTTAAAGGTCTAGTTTATGCTTAAATGTAGCCAAACTAGTTGCATTAATTACTTCCTCTGGGAGCTTGTTCCACAGTCTGGTTGCATGGGGGATGTATGAGTGTTTCCTAAGTTCTGTGTTAAAGGACTTTTCGACTAATTGTCGATTATCCCCTCTAAGATTTGTAACTAGGGACCTCACTTCGAGGGGGAGCTCATGCAGCAGGTAATACCATTAGAACTAAGACCACCAGGCGTTAGGACCCCATGGAAAAATTTTCTAGCTATCAGTCTGTTGCGGGGACTGCCCCCCCAACATCGGCTCCACCAGACGTTAGACATGGTATAAAGGGGGTGGTCCTCCGGCGCCACCTCAGCTTTTTTCCTGCTGTTGACCCGCGAACATCAGATCTGCAGACACCATACTTGCAGTCGACCGCATTTTTTCTCACGCATTGCGCAATATTTTGTCAAACAACCGTTTCTTCGACACTTTTTTCCGTCAAAGTTTAATGTCTTCATCGTCTCAGCGGCGAAAATCGAAGTGTGCATGCGAGAAACAGATCCTAACGAAGACTGCCATTCTGCCTAGGCCCAGACCACCGGCCGGATGATTGCCCGCACTGCATAAAATTCAACATCAGGACCAGGATTTGTCACGTCATCACTTTAAAGGCCTATCTTCTGGAGCAGCAAGTAGCTGCTGTGCAGAAGGCCCCATCGGGTCACAGTTCATCCTTCTTCCACCAGCGCAGTCACCCCCCCCCAAAATAGATGAGATCAGGAGGGAAACACCACCACTGGAGAAGGAGAGGGCCAGGTCAGAGTCTTGACGCCCAATGTACCCATGGACAAAGTGCCTGAGGAATGGACGCCTCCTCCTTCGGACCAGACACCTGGACCCTCTGACGTTTCCAGTCAGACTTCCCCACTGCCAGTCGTTCCACTAACTGAGGTGGGAGCACTTTTTAATGCATGGTGGAATACTTTTAAGGGGGCTCTTCTCCATAGACCCCAGGGATCCATCCCCAGTATGCCCACCACCCAGAGACCTCACTCCTGAGCGGCCTTTACCGCCAAAGGACCAGCCACATGACAAAGTGGATAGGCAGACGGCTGCAAGAGGCATCCATCGTCCGTCCCTTCATCCAGCGGATGCCCGCTGTCTTCAGGGGACAATGCAGGGGACTAGTCTTCCAACTGATCTTCAGCAGATGAGCCCCCCCATTCCGTCTCCAAATCTGAGGGACTCGCCGAGGTCACCCCTGGATGACCCATCCTTTTTAGACATCATGCGCCATATTCAGGCACTTTACCAGTGGGACACCAAGGAATTAGACCTAGAAAGGCACAGACAGGCCAGATTCTTATGAGCCATATATCCCAAACTATTGGTAATCCACCTGGAGACATCCGGCCACTACGACCGCAGTTCCGTGTAAGGCCGATTAGACTGTAGAAGCCTCCAAGAGGGCAGCCTTTTCTGGGAAAGAACCCAAAGGCAGACTTGATGGTCCTGACAGCTGCCCATGGCAGGGCACAACAACCACGCCACATGAGCACCCAGCCACCGGACTCAGAATAAAAGAAATTAGACCAAATGGGGCCCAAGGTGTACTCCTCTGCAACTTGCACCGTTGGGTCACTCAACTTCCTGGCCCACATGGTCACCTACCAAAAATCCCTGTGGGCAAAGGCAATGGATCCAGCCAAAGCACAGCCAGATTCGGAGGGTAAGGCGGAACTTCTTGCTGTGATTCAGTGGGGCATGGACGTGGATAAGCATGTCCTCAGGAGTTCTTATGACTCCGCGGATACACCAGCAAAAGCAGCAGCCACCGGCATTTGCATGTGGAGGCATGCTTGGCTTAGGGTTTTGGGCTTCTGACAAGATCTTCAGGATGCTATCCTGGATGCTCCTTTCCAAGGACCAGTCCTGTTCGGTCAGGACACCGAAAAACTGGTTACCGGCCTTCAGGACTCTGGGAAAGCTGTGTCTGAAGTCCACAGAATGTACCGGTCAGAGCCACAATCCACACGCAGCCATCCCTTTTGGAAAAATCAGGGACAGCAAAGAAGGCGCCAGACACAAAACAAGGGAGGCTTCAAAAGAAAAGGCCACCCTGTCCCGTCAGGCGCCCAGGGCCCCAAAACCACCAAGGCGCCAAGACCTCCCCTGCCTACACCCTCTAACACAGTATGACTCCCTACCGACCCCCACCCCCGTCACAACCTCTGCAGGGGAGGCGGTAGGAGGGAGAGTCTCCCTCTGCCTATCCGGTTGGTCTAGCTTAACAACGGACCAATGGGTCCTCCAGATAGTAGAAAGGGGATACTTCCTAGAGTTCACCCAGTTTCCACTGAACAACCCACCAGTCCTCTCCCATGCACTCCTTCTGAGGGCAGAGATAAGGGCTTACTGGACAAAAGAACCATATACAGCAGGTTCCTTTTGCTGAAAGGGGAAAGGGATTTTATTCCCATTTCTTCCTTGTCCCGAAAAAGACTGGAGACCTCCGTCCCGTTCTGGACCTAAGTCAACTGAACACCTTTATCGAATACAAACAGTTCAGAATGCTGACACTGACGAGCCTACTACCAATGCTCCACCAAGGAGACTGACTTTGCTCACTAGACATGCAGGATACCTATATGCACATCAAGATTCTGCTGTCCCACAGGAAGTACTTACGTTTCACATTCCAAGGAGGACACTACCTGTTCAGGGCGCTACCATTCGGCCTATCCTCGGCACCAAGTGCCTAGCAGTGGTAGTGGGGGCCCTCAGGAGAAGGGGTTACTTCGTATACCCCTACCTGGATGATTGGCTTCTTACGGCACCAACAGAAGTCCAATTGAACAGGACCTTGGAGGAGAAGTTCAGCCTATTCCAGACTCTGGGCATCACCCTAAACCTTCCCAAGTCACAACCATGGCCAGCTCAAAGGCTGCAATACATTGGAGCAGTCCTGGACACAGTCCAGGGGAGAGCTTTTCTGCCCATCTGAACATAGGGGTTCCCTTTCAGCGACCCAGTCCACTGCAGACTTTCACCACCGGCGCATCAGGACTGAGATGGGGAGCACATCTTGCTTCGCATCAGACGAGGGGCTCCTGGAACTCAACAGAACAAACTCTTCACATAAACATTTTGGAGATGAGAGCCGTTCTGTACACTCTTCAAGCTTTCCAAGGGGTACTCCTTCCCGGATCCTTACTGGTCCAGCCGGACAACACCCTGGTAGTCTTCCATGTCAACAAGCAAGGGGGTACACTTTCGTATCCCCTGTTCAGAGAGGCGATGAGAGTTTTGTACTAGGCGGTGGCTCACCAGCTGGACATCACGGCAGTGCATGTTCCAGGCATCCACAACATCCTCGCAGACCATTTAAGTCGCTCTCTCTCTCAGGACCACGAGTGGAAACTACAACAAGAAGTCATAGACCTCTTCAAAAGGTGGGGTCAGCCAGATGTGGACCTCTGTGTGTCCCCACACAATGTCAAACTGCTCAGTTTCTGCTCGCCAGATCCAGGGCCTGGTGTTTTCTGGCGAGACACATTGTCCCTCTTTTGGATAGGTAGATCTCTGTATGCTTTCCCTCCCTTCCCTCCTCTTCAGAGGGTCCTGCTCAAGTTGCAGGCAGAAGAGGCCAGGATGATGCTGGTAGCACCATTCTGGCCTTGACAGATTTGGTTCCCGCTGTTGCAACAGCTGGCATCGGAACCACCAGTTCCGTTGCCCCTCTCCACTCACTTGCTCTCCCAAGAGCAAGGGACATTAGTCCATCCAAACCTCCAGTTCTTGCACCTGCATGCTTGGCTCGTACGGACTTAGCAAGGGATAGGTTTAGAGTATCCCTTAGAGTGGCAGAGGTGCTTGTGGCAGCCAGAAAATCCTCTACCAGGGCGACATACACCATGAAATGGAAGCGTTTCTGCTTATGAGCGATTCCCCATTCTCTGGATCCCTAAGGTTGTCTAGTGGAATCTGTTCTGGAGTATCTTCTCCACCTGTCGGACTTAAGTCTCAGTTACTCATCCATTAAGGTGCATCTCTGCTGTCAGCTTACCATGCACCACTAGATGGGAAGACTGGCACAGCTGGACATCTGCAATGCCTTCCTGAGCGGTATCTTGCATGTGAAACCCCCCCAGGTGAGACCCGGTACCATCCTGGGATCTGCTGTTCATTTTAGAAAAGCTCACCTTGACACCTTTAAACCAGCCACTAGCTGTGAGCTCTGCCTTCTGTCTTGGAAGGGGCTATTTTTAGTTGCCATTACTTTAGCCCAGAGGATTTCTGAGGTGCAGACTCTGATGTGCGGAGAGCCTTACCTTGTTTTTCACAGAGACAGAGTAGCCCTGCGCACAAACCCAAAGTTTTTGCCAGAGGTAGTGTCTGAGTTCACGTTGTACCAAGACATCCAACTACCAGATTATTACGCAGAGTACTCGAACCACGGGGAGGCATTATTACATACTCTGGATGTTCATAGAATTTTGTGTTACTATCTGGCTAGGACCAGTTCTGCCAGACAGACAGACCAGTTGTTTATCTCCTTTGTCCACAGGAAGCTTGGAGCACGTCGCAAAACAAACCCTAACTAAGTGGCTCGTGCACTGCATCACCTTTGTTACCAGCACCACAACAACCCCCTACTGAGACCGGTGAGGGGTCATTCCACCAGAGGGGTGGCGACATCTTTCGCTTCCCTCCGAAATGTATCAGCGGACCTCTGTGCAGCCACCACTTGGAGTTCAGTGCATACCTTTGTGGGGCACTACAGTCTGGACATTACTTCCAGAAGGAGAGCAGGTTTCGGCCTAGCAGTCCTTCAGGGATTTGTCTCCTAATTTTCCCACAGTATTTTATTGTCCTCCACCCTTTCGATCTGGATCTCTCCTTGGGCATTGCTTGGGACTCGGTCCTAATGGTATTACCTGCTGCAAGAGCTCAGAAGTAAGATAGTACAGTTACGCAAGAACTTACCGTAACAGTAGATCTTCGAGAGGAGCTCTTGCAGCAGGTGGTTTTCCCACCCACCTGCCCCTGGGGACAAACATTACATCTTCTCTTTGGGAATGGGAGATCCTCCTCGGTTCTTGATCTGTACTTTTTAATGTCTTTATAAGTGACATTGCAGAGGGACTGGAAGGAAAAGTATGCCTCTTTGCAGATGACACAAATATCTATCTGCAACAGGGTTGATACACAAGGAGGCATAGAAAGGATGAGAAGGGACTTGGCAAGGTTGGAGGAATGGTCAGAAATATGGCAGCTTGGATTCAGTGCAAAGAAGTGCAAAATAATGCACCTGGGAAACAGAAACCCAGGGGAAGATTACACCGGGGTAGTAACAAAACAAATTGGAAAGGGACCTGGGGGTAATCATATTGGATGACCTTAATGTGAGAAGGCAGTAGGGAGGGCTGGGGGGATACTGGGATGTATAGGGAGTGGCATCACCAGCAGAAAACAGGAAGTTGTTATCCTTCTGTACAGACAGTTGGTGAGACCCCATCTGTAGTACTGCATCCAGTTCTGGAGACCCCATCTCCGCAAAGACATGGACAGGATGGAGGCAGTCCAGAGGAGGGCAACTAAAATGGTGCAGGGTCTGCAAGAGAAGCCATACGAGGAGAGACTAAAGGAGCTTAACATGTTTACCCTTGAGGAAAGGAGGGAGAGGGGGGACATGATAAAAACATTTAAGTACCTCAGTGTCCAAGAGGGTAGCATCTTTCAGAAAAAGAGATGTGCAAGAAGAAGGGGACACAATTTGAATATAGAGGGGGGACAACTCAGGGGCAATGTGAGGAAGTACTTTTTCATAGAGAGGGTGGTGGATGCATGGAACAGCCTTCCTGAGGAGGTTGTAGGGTCTAAAACTGGGGGAGAATTCAAGAATGCATGGGACCGACATAAGGCAATTTTTGTTGGGGGTAGGAAGAAATAGGCTGTTGATTAAATAGGATCTGCAGCTTATCCTGTAAGTAGGAAAATGGGAAGACTAGGTGGGCTAAGCGGTTCTTATCTGCCGTCAGTCTGTTTCTATGTATTTTCAGCCAGGTCTCCGCAGGAGAACTGAGGTGGTGCCCGGGGACCGCCCCTTTATAACACGTCTGACGTCAAGCAGAGCCAACATCGGGGGCAGTCCCACGCCACAGACTGCTAGCTAAAACATTTTTCCATGGGGTCCTAATGTCTGGCAGTGTTAGTCCTAATGGTATTGCCTGCTGCAAGAGCTGCTCTCGCAGATCTACTGTTATGGAAAGTTCTTACATAACTGTACTTTCCTGAAGTTTAAGCCCAGTGCTGCACTATAAGTTTGGTCCTCCAATATCTTATATAGGAAGAGCATGTCTCTTCTCGTCCTTCTTGAGCCTAGATCACAAAGTCTCAACTTTAGGCGCTGCTCATAGGGCAAATTACTGAGTCCTGGAATAAGCTTCATAAACCTTCTCTGGACCCTTTCCAATACATTTATATCTCCCTTCAAATAGGGGCTCCAGACTTATGAGTAGTAATCCATGTGTGGCCTCATGTAAGTTTGGTATATGTGCAGTAATACTGTACTTGACCTTGATGCAAATGACTTGCGTATGCAACTTGTAAGACAGCTGGTTTTAGTTGCAATATTCTTGCAATGCATTCTTGATTTAAGGTCATTGCTAATGATCACCCCGGGTCCCTTTCAGAGGATTTTGCTAAAGTAGCTTCCCCATTTATAGTATATGTTTGTCCGGTATTATTTTTTCCAAAGTGCAATACAGCACATTTTTCAGTATTAATCTGCATTTTGTTGCATGTTACCCAGGCCTCTTATGTTTTGTAAGTCCAGCTGCAGTTGTTGCCTTTGTTCTGCAGTATCTACAGTGCCCCCCTAGTTTGGTATCTGCAAACTTCATCAGGAGGTTATTACTAGTGACAATAAGATCACTTATAAATATATTGAACAGTAGCGGTCCCAGAACGGAGTACTGAGGCACCCCACTTGTCACACTTCCTTCCCCTGATAGTACTCCATTAATTTTTACCACCTGTTTCCTATCAGTAAGCCAATTCTGGATCCACCTCACTAGGCATAGGTTGATTCTCAAGTTGACGAGTTTGTTAATCGAGATATTATGGGAAAGCGTATCGAACGCCTTCCTGAAATAAACAAAATATAGACTTTTTCCCTGGTCTAAGTTGTAACTTACAGAATCATAGAAACTTATCACATTTGTCGTACAAGACATATTGCTAATGAAACCATGTTGTGCTGTACCTACTGTGCCTCTATTCTTTAGATCCAGTAATAGTTCCTCCTTGACTGTACTCTCAACTATTTTACCGACAATAGATGTCAGACTTATAGGTCGGTAGTTACAAGGGGTATCCTTGGTGCCTTTCTTGTGGATAGGTATGACAGTGGCACACTGCCAGTCAGTTGGTATGCAGCCAGTTAATGACTTCCTTGCTATGTCTGATATCCAAGGTGCTAATTCCAGTTCCAATTTATTCAAGAGTCTCAGATGAAGCCCATCCAGGCCAGCTGATTTATTAACATTAAGATCTGCAAGTTTCTTGTGAACCTTACCCATAGTTATTATTTCGTTAATGTAATCTTTATGGGTTGTAAACTCAGGAATGTTGCAAGGTTGTTCTGTGTAATTATAGACAGAGCAAAAGTAGCGATTAAACTCTGCGGCCATGTCATGAGGTTCCTTGTATATAACATTCTGAATAATTCGTGGACCAACAGATCTTACTTGGAGAGGGCTCTTGCGGTAGGTAATTATAAATAGGACTGAAGCCGGCAGGCGTCAGGACCCCATGGAAAAATTTCTAGCTAGCAGTCTCTGGTGGGGGACCGCCCCCACGTCAGGCAACGCCAGTATAAAAAGGCGGTCCCCCACGCCTGCCTTCCAGTTCTTTCCCGCCGTTAGCTCGTGCAGTGCCTCGCTGTTAAGTTCACTGCTTCGCAGTCAATTGTCTGTATTTTTACCACCTATTTTCTACTTTTTTACTGATTTTCGTCAACCTTACCTACAGCTGCCGTGTATGTCATCCCCGACTCCCTCCGAGCACAAAAACAAGTGCGATTCTTGCGACTCCCGCGTAAGGACGGACATTCCCAGTGCCTTTTTTGTCTAGGCCCCGATCATCCTGTCAAGAAGTGCCAGCTCTGCCAGCAGTTTAACGCGGCTACCCGAAAGCGGAGGCAACAGTCCCTGGAGGCCCGCGTTCTTAAACAAAAAATTACCTCCATGGAAAAGGAACTCAAAAAACTTGGTGAGGCCCGACTTCTCGGAGGCCACCAGAAGAAACAGCACGGGACTCCTCATTGGTCACAGCGGCCTCTGCTGGGGTCGTGAGTGCTGCCAAATGTAACGCTTCCCGGGGAGGCAGCTCCGTGGCGGACCGTCTTGGAGACTTCAGGCTGGCGTCAACTCCCATCGGACTCGTGCTCGGGCCTCTGGGTCTAAGGAGGCAGCTGCTCCCAGTAAGGTCGCTGCCGTGCGTCCTTCTGGTTTGAGCGGACTCGATAAGTTGGACATCTGCTCCTCCGCCCGCCTGGGTAAGGCCGTTAAGGCAGCCCAACCCTCGGGGCAGCGCCGCGGCCTCCAGCGCCCGCCAAGGCAGCCTCGCCAGCGACGCCGTTGGGTACTGCGGTCCAATAAGTCAGGCAGCTGGCTCCTCCGACATCCGCCCGGATCCGTCAATAAGACTGGCGTCTGCTCCTCCGATGTCCACTCTGCATTAGAGCGACGCGGACCCTTCCGGCCTATCTGTAATCCAGAGCTCGCCGCAACACTCGTTGCACTCCGAGGCGCCAGCATCTCCTCTGCTTATGAGCGATTCCCCATTCTCTGGATCCCCATGGTTGTCTGGTGGAATCTGTTCTGGAGTATCTTCTCCACCTGTCAGACTTGGGTCTCAGTTACTCATCCATTAAGGTGCATCTCTGCTGTCAGCTTACCATGCACCACTAGATGGGAAGACTGGCACAGCTGGACATCTGCAAGACCTTCCTGAGCGGTATCTTGCATGTGAAACCCCCCAGGAGAGAGCCGGATGACCCAATGCCGGATCCTCGGACGCCGACGCCGGGTTACCCGATGCCCGACAATATCTCATTGCAGATGCGCCCTGCTGCGGCGGGTCCCCCGTTCCAGGCCGCCCACTGGGCGTTTCGAGGCTCCTGCAGATCCCGGTACCTGGGTATCCCGCCGTCATACCCAGGCCCGCAGTATATGGCACCCCAATACCCAATGCCAGCCTACCCAACGCCACAGTATACGGTGCCTCAGTACCCGATGCTGGGCTTCCCGCTGTCGGGGTACAGATACACACCTTACGGATACCCTCAGTATCCGTATCCCATCCTCCTCCTCCACTGCCCCCTCAGCCGCCGGTGGACTTGAAGGAGACTCTGGCTTCCTGGTGAGCTGAGGCCAAGGCTGGGCTCACCAGGGAGGTAGAGAGCCATCTTACGATGCCGGTCCCGGTTCTGGACCCCCTACATCGGAGAAGAGAGACCCCCTCCCCACCTACAGATACCAGAGGCGAGCCCTCCGGTTCCAGTGCAGGGCAGGATACGCTTCCCAGAGGGCTTCCCAAGGGGTCCGTTCCTCCCCTGCACTGGGAGGAGGAGTCTTCTTCCTCTTCATCCTCTTCGGAGACCTTGGATGACTCCGATGGTCGTTCCGACCCAGACGACGAGCCATGCTCTCCAGACAAGCCCAGGCCAAGGACTCCTCCAAAGTCTCCTCCAGAGGATCCTTCCGTTATGGAGTTGCTGCGCAAAATCCAGGCAGTTCATCAGTGGCATTCCTTGGAGCCGAATGCACAGCATAAGAAACTCGCTGCGCACGTGGATCTGCCCGAGACCGTTCCTACCCTGGTGCCACCCTGAATTGAGCCTCATGCCGACCTTGTTTCCACCATTTGGAAGCAACCGTCGGCATTAGCCCCCCTTTCTAGGAAGTCAGACAGGCTCTATCAGGCTCTGGAGGGTGTTGACTCTTTAAATTCACACTCTCGGGCTGATTCGGTCGTGATTAGCGCCGCTCACAGCCAGACGGCTAACCCCAAGCACTAGAGCTCGTCACCACCCGACAAGGAATCCCGCCTTCTGGACCAGTATGGGAAGAAGGTCTACACTTCTTCCACTTTGGGTATTAGGGCCCTGAATTATGTTGGTCATATGAGGGATTACCAGAAGGCGATTCTTAGCAAGGTGGAGTCTAAATTGGACTCCCTTCCTGAGTCTCAGATGAAGCAGGAAGTGGTGGATTTAGTCCGGTCTGCATGTTCGGCCAGTTGGCACATGCTTCGTGCCACGTACAACGCAGTGGACGCTGCTGGTTGGAGCTCTGCTTTCGCTGTGGGTTTGTGGTGTCATGCCTGGCTCCGGGTGTCAGGTTTGGTCCCAGAGGTCCAGTCTGCTATCCAGGATGCGCCCTTCAAGGGTTCAGTGCTGTTCGGTGGCGATGTCAAGGACATCATCACCGATGTGCAGGAGAAGGGTACTGCTCTTAAGTCGGTTGACTCCATGTACAGACCCCCTCAGGCTCAGCGTCGTCCCTTTCGTAGACGTTCTCGGCAAAAGGTGAAGCCTCAGGGAAAGCAGGCCAACAAACGTCTGGCCCCTCCAGCTGCTAAGCCCCCCAGCCAAAAAAGCAGCGAGGGCTTCAGCCGCAGCGCTGCCTCACACCTCCTGACTCCTTTCCTCTCCCACAGCCTCTGGGCCTTCCAGAGGAACCAGTAGGAGGGAGATTCTCCCTCTATCTACTGGGTTGGGAGAGGATCACTTCAGACACTTGGGTGATCTAGCTGATCGCAGAAGGACACTCAATAGAGTTCCTTCGGAAACCTCCTCAAGCACCCCCCCCCCCAAAAAAAAAAGGTCATCTTACTCCCCAGAACATCATCTTCTGGTTCAGGAAGAAATATCCTCTCTTCTTCTGAAGGAGGCGATAAAGCCCGTTTCTCCCCATCTTCAGGGGACGGGTTACTACTCCCATTTTTTCCTGGTCCCAAGAAGTCAGGAGAGATGAGGCTGATTCTCAACCTCAGCTCCCTGAACTTGTTCGTGGAGTACAAATGGTTCAGGATACTCTCTCTGCAGAGTCTGCATATCTCTATTCACCCTTCCCACCGCAAATACCTGTGTTTTGCGTTCCAGAGGGACCACTACCAGTTCATGGCCCTCCCATTTGGTCTTTCCTTGGCGCCCCGCGTGTACCAATGCCTTTTGGTGGTGGCGGCCTACCTCTTGTGCCCAAGGGTGCAGGTTTTCCACTAACTGCCTGACGACTGGCTCCTGGCGGCCTCGTCCAGAGAGGAACTCCTGCCTTCCTTTCCTTACCCTGCAGGATTTTGCCTGCCTGGGGGTTACCGTCAACCATGCCAAGTCCCATCTGATCCTGTCCCAGAGGCTCCAGTTTATCGAGGCGATCCTGGACATGATCTCCAGCATGGCATTCCTGCCACTGGACAGGGCGGCCTCACTCCAGGCTCAGGTCAGCCTGTTGTCCAGCCGCAGGTGGGTCAGCACCAGGTCGGTGCTTCGCCTCCTCGGGCTCATGGCGGCTGCTATTCAGACAGTCCCTCGTGCTCGGCTCCACATGAGAATCTCTCAGTGGATGCTTTGGTCTCAGTGGGATCAGCTGGTGGATGACCTAGCTCAACTAGTTCTGGTCTCCAATCCTGTGGCTTGGGACTTGCAATGGTGGATGGTTCAGGAGAACCTTTGCCGGGAGTTCCTTCTGCCCCGGATGCTCATACAGATGCCTCAGGCGAGGGTTGGGAGCCATCTCTGCCTCTTGGGACCCAGAGCTCCTGGTCAAAGCTCGAAAAATCTCTCCACATCAATGTGCTCAAGCTTCGGGCTGTGCTTTATGCTCTTTGGGCTCTGCATCTTTAGCTGCTTCCCGGACATCTGGCTGTCCAGACGGACAACATGTGCGTAGTCTGGTACATCAGCAAACAAGGAGAACTCGTTCCTACCCTCTCTCTGCAGGGGCGATGCGGGTTTGGGATTGAACGGTGCAGCACAACCTTCCTTCCACGGCCATTCCGTCGTCGAGGGAATTGAGAACACATTGAGCAGACCACCTCAGTCAGTGCGTCTGCTGGCGGCTCACAGTGGGAACTAGATCAGGGGTAGCAGGCGATATCTTCCTATGCTGGGGAACACCACGGGTAGACCTGTTTAAATCTCCTCTCAGCAGAGAACTTCGCCTTTGCTTACGCTGCGCTCCAGGGCACGACATTTTTGGAGACTCGCTCTGTCTCTAGTCTGGAAGGGAAGATTCGTCTATGCCTTCCCCCAGATCCCCTTGATTCCGAAGGTCTTACAGAACTCAGCCTGAAAGGAGCTTGCATGATCCTCATCGCTCCTTTCTGGCCCAGGCAAGTTTGGTTCTCTGTTCTGCAACAGTATTCAGAGGAACCTCCTCTTCCTCTGTCGCAACTTTTGCTGACCCAGGATCAGGGGACCCTGGTCCATCCAGGCCTCAAGTCCCTTCAGTTGCACGCGTGGCTCCTGCAGATGTAGCTCAAGCTCGTTTCGGGGTTTCCCCTTTGGTCGCTGAGATTCTGGTGGAGGCCAGAATGCCCTCCACTAGATCTACCTATGCCATGAAATGGAAACAGTTCTCTGTTTGGGCCGCTTCCAAAGATTTCGAGCCATTCTCTTGCTCTATTGGGAGGTTGTTGGATTACTTGCGCCATATCTTTGATCTGGGTCTCCATCATTCCTCTCTGAAGGTTCACATGGCGACCATCTCCGCTTACCATGTTCCTGTTGGGGACAGGACTTTTGTGCAGTTGGAAGTCTCTAAGACTTTCCTTAGAGGGGTTCTCCACTTGCGACCCCCTATTCGTACTCCTGCCCCTCCTTGGGACTTAAATTTTATCCTTGAGAAGCTTACTTTGCCTCCTTTCGAGCCGGCAGCCTCTGCAGACCTCAAGTTCCTTTCTTGGAAGACCCTCTTCCTAGTGGCCATTACTTCTGCTCGAAGGATTTCCGAGCTACAGGCCCTCGTGCAAAATCCCGTACTTGATTTTCCACAAAGAACGTGTGGCTCTGCGTACCAACCCTAAGTTTCTCCCTAAGGTGGTAGCGGAATCTACGCTGAATCAATCCATGGAGCTGCCTGCCTTTTTTACGCAGCACCCCAATCAAGGGGAGTACCTCTTGCATACTTTGGATGTTCACCGAATCCTGAGATACTACACCACAAGGACGAAGGATCTCAGAAAGACTGATCAACTGTTATCTCTTTTGCTCATAAAAGAGAAGGCACTGCTGTTTCTAAGCAATGCCTATCTAAATGGTTGGCTCATTGCATCACTTTCTGTTACGACAAGTACAAGGCCCTGCCGGTTCAGGTCAGAGGGCACTCCACCAGAGGGGTCTCTGCTTCCGCTGCTTGTTTTAAGAATGTGTCAGCGGCAGACATCTGTGCAGCCGCTACTTGGACTTCTGTCCATACCTTTACGAAACACTCCAGTTTGGACATTGCTTCTTGCCGTAGGGCGGGCTTCGGGTTGGCTGTTCTGCAGGGTCTTCTTTCCTAAGACCTTCACAGCCAGAAGGTCTACTTTTGGGTAGTTTTCCTCCTCCCGTTTGCTTCTGTTTGTTCCAGACTGCTTGGGAGTCAGTCCTATTTGTAATTACCTACTGCAAGAGCCCTCTCAAAGTAAGATAATACAGTTACGTAAGAACTTACCGTAACAGTAGCTCTTTGAGAGAGGCTCTTGCAATAGGTAATACCTTCCTGCCCTCCATCCCCCTAAGCTTTTTCAGCTCCTTTTCCAGTGAAGGAAACATCCGCTTCTCTCTCGTTTTTCCTTTTTTGGCCTTTGGTGGGAAAGAACTGGAAGGCAGGCATGGGGGAACGCCCCTTTATACTGATGTTGCCTGACTTCGGTCACCTGACGTGGGGGTGTTCCCCCGCCACAGACTGCTAGCTAGAAATTTTTCCGTGGGGTCCTGACACCTACCAGCTTCAGTCCTATTTGTAATTACCTACTGCAAGAGCCTCTCTCGAAGATCTTCTGTTGCGGTAAGTTCTTATGTAACTGTACTTCCAGGAGTGTGGATATGTTGTTCATCCACACTTCTTGACATGTCCCTTTCCCCTTTAAATCTTGCCGGAAGTCTTCAAGCTGGCTCCGCCCCATGACGCCAGATCTTCCTTTCCGCTGGAAGATACAGGTTCCCTCGTGCTTCACAGCAATTCGTGGGCCCTGGATTTCAAACGTCGGTTTTCACCGAATCTTACCTTAAAACTCGTTCGAGTTGTCGATTCCAATAGTAGCGCATCAGACATGGAGGATAAATCTGCTCCTGGATTTCACTGGTGCGCCTGCGGCCAGAAGATGTCGTGCACAGATCCCCACCTAACATGCGTCTACTGCCTTGGTGTCAGACATAACACCTCCACCTGCACGTTCTGCCTGGCCTTTCATCCCAACATCCTGGAAGACCGCTTGGCGTGCCTAAAATTGGGGAGACTGGAGAAAAGGAACCCGCCGGTGAAATCTAAGGAGGTGAGGTGGGTGGTTTCCGTGGCTGCAGGATCCGCCGAACAGTTGGAGCAAATGAAGGCTTTTGAGAAGGAAGCAGCTGAAGCTTCAGCCACTCGGAGCTTTTTTGTTCCTCTGGACCTCGGTTCCACCTTTTCGGGCTCCTTCAAGGAGTTGTGCCAGTCTCTCCCCACCAGGGGTGAGGCACCCTCGGGCTTGCACTCCTCCTGCCCTCGGAAGAGGGACAAGGACCCAAAGTCTTCGTCCGAATGGAGACGTTCTTGGGACCGAGAAAGGTCAGAGTCCCAAAAACATGCGATCTTGACCTCGGTTGAGATCGCATCCTCGGTCACCAGCTTCACGGATCTTCAGTCTGGCCAGTCGATCGAGGAAGTGGCCGACTAAGTTGAGATTTCTCTCGACTTGATCGACCCTATTTCACCGACTCCAGTCGACGATTCTTTAGAATGGACTCCGGTCCTTGTATTTCCCGATGAGGAGACGCAGCCCACTGGTGTCCCCATCGAGGAATGGGTTCCGGACCCTCTGTTTTCACCGACCCCGGTGTCTCGATCGACCGAGTCGTGGCGATCTCGATCGGGGTCAGAACGCCGATTCGAAGACCGAGGAAGAGTCTGAAAGCACTCTCAGAGGAGGCATCGCCGAAGATACTCATTCTCCTCGGACGAGGAGAGGCTTCGATGGAAACTCTGTCGACGCTATGAGGATCTTATGTGGCAACAGCTGATTTTGACCAGGCAGAAGCTGGCTCTGCCATCCACCCCGGCCATCACTTGGCAGACGCCAACCCCTCTGGAACCGAAGCCTTTGGTTCCCCCACCCGTGGGGCCGGCCTGTGTCCCGGCTTGGCCCATTTTGGTCGCTCCACCCTTTCTTTTGGAACCACCGCCTAAGCAGCCTCAAGGAGGGGCTCCCTTGAAAGAGGACCGTACTGACACTGGGCTTCCCCGACGTCTGTCCATCACGGTTACCCCTGACCGCCCTCGGCGGATTGAAGAGGATGTAGGCGGGAGGCTGTTGTACCAGGACTCCTCGGACTCGGATGTCACAGGACTGCACTCCCATCCTGGGGATGATGAGTCCTCCGTGGTAGGTTTAGAGGAGGGCCCATCCTCCTTTCGAGGCATTCTCCGCCTGATCTCCGAATCAACTGGAATGCCCCTGGAGTCCGTCCAGAAAAAGGTGGAGTACCCCCATACGGACATCCTGAAAAGGGGACACACACCGATGGAGGCCTTTCCAGTGGCCGAAGCCATTACTGGCCCAGCTCTTGAGCTCTGGCAGCATCCAGCTTCCTGCCCAGCACCATCTGCCCGCTTGGCCCGCAAGTACGTGGTGCTCATGGGGTCCTGCCGGGATTCACAGAACATCCTTCGGCCAAGAGCCTGGTGACCGCTTCTGTGTTAGACGTACTGGTAGCTTGGCCGAGACAGACCGACCCCCGGACAGGAGTCCAAAAAACATGGACTACGCGGCCTCTTCCTTAGGCCTTCGTCAGGCCAGTTCGGCTGTCCTTATGGCACACTTCTCTCATGCCTTCCTCAGGTCATTAGACTAAGTCCTCCCTCATCTCCCGACGGACATGCAGACCACGGTCAAGCAAGTCCGTGATCAGGGGCATGCTGTTGCAAAACAGCAGCTGCAGACGGCCTTTGACATTGGGGATTCTTGTGCCCGCTCTTTAGCAGCCACAGTGGCCACTCGCCACAGGGCTTGGCTGAGGTTATCCTCCTTTCCAGCGGATACCCAGCACAGGTTAGCTGACGTTCCTTTCCTTGGTACCGACTTGTTCAGTCCAGGAGTGGCCGGTCGCCTTCAGCGTATTGAGCAGTCCAGTGCCACCTTGGATGCTACCTCTGCAAAAGGTTCTTCGGGCAAGAACCAGCAGAAAAGAAGAAGCCATTTCGGCATTCTTCCCCTGCGGTCAGGCAGCCCTCCTATCAAGGAGGCCAGCAGCAACAACAGCAGCAGCTGGCTCAAGCTTGGCGCCCATGGCCCAAGCAAGGTCCTCAACAGCCCTGTAAGGGAGGCTGAGGCGCAGGTCCAGGTTCCTCCTCCTCCTCTAAGCCTGCTCAGTGACGGGTTGGGGGTTGCCACCCCTACATCCGTCACGCCAGCTGTGGGTTCTCCTGTGAGGGGCCGGCTCCGCCACTTTCATTCCGCCTGGTCTGATATCACTTTGGACAGGTGGGTTCTCGAAGTGGTCAGTCAGGGACTGCCTCTAGAGTTCGAGCAGTACCCTCCCAGCCGAGCCCACACCCCTCGGGAGGAAAGGATCTCAGCTTGCACTCAGTCAGCTCTTCGAGACGACATAGCTCAGCTCCTCCGCAAGGAGGCGGTAGCTCCAGTGCCGGATCCTCCTACAGATCCAAGCTTTGTGTCCAGGTACTTCCTGGTGCCCAAGCGGACTGGGGGGTTGGTGCCCCATCTTAGATCTCCATGACCTGAATCAATATCTCAGGTCCCGCACCTTCCGGATGGTAACTCGGAACCAGATCATACCATCTCTGGAGCGAAACATGTGGTTCTGTTCACTGGATCTACAGGACGCTTTTTTTCACGTCCCAATCCGTTCGTCTCATCAGCGGTTCCTCCGCTTCAGGGTCGAAGGGACCCTGTACGAGTTCCGAGCCATGCCGTTCGGCCTGTCATCAGCCCCGTGGGTCTACATCAAGTGCATTGCAGTGGTGGCAGCCCATCTTCGGCGTCGAGGAGTACAACTCTACCCTTATCTCGACGACTGACTCTTGGTAGGTTCCTCCCGTCAGGAGGTGGAGAGATCCAGGGATCTGGCTCTCCAAACCTGCTCCCAACTCGGCCTCCTGATCAACGAGGTCAAATCGGAACTCGTGCCTGCTCAGGTGATGAGTTTAATCAGGGCAGAGCTCTGCTCCCAGTGGACAGGGCGGAGGTCCTCTCCTCCTTTGCCCGATCATTTCTGGTTGGGCACTTGCGCCCTGCCCAGGACTTTCTGCGCCTTCTGGGTTACATGGTGGCGTGCACCTTAGTGGTCCGTTGGGCCAGGTGGCACATGCACCCCTTCCAGTGGGAGCTGGCCGCCCAGTGGACTCAGCACCACGGTCATTTCGACCAGCTGATCACTGTAACCCAGAAGATGTGGGACGCTCTCCGATGGTGGACCGCTCCAGAATGGTTGCAGGAAGGGATCCCGTTTGTCCGCCCCGAGCCGACGGCCGTCCTTACGACCGATGCGCCTCTCATGGGCTAGGGAGCCCACATGGGGGACAACAGGGCCCACGGGTTCTGGACCCCCCGAGGAGTCCCGATGCCACATCAACCTGTTGGGGCTCAGAGCACTCAGACTGGTGTTATCGGTTTTCGCTTCTCAACTCCGGGGTCAAGTGGTTCAAGTCCAGACGGACAATACCACGACCATCTACTAACTCAACAAACGGGGCTGCACGCACTCCCGTCTGCTGTGCAAGGAGGCGCTCTGCATCTGGACCCTCGTAAGTCAGCTGGAGGCAGAGCTCCTAGCCATTCATGTGACAGGAGTCTCGAACCAGCTGGTGGATGCTCTCAGCCGCATAGGCCAGATATCCCACGAGAGGTCTTTCCATCCAGAGGTAGCTTACAGTCTGTTCTCCCGCTGGGGCAGACCGTTGATGGACCCGTTTGCCTCCGGGGAAAACAACAAGCTGAGGCTGTACCATGCCCGGCCCCCTCAGCAGGGCTCGCTGCAGGGGGATGCCTTCTCGAGGCCGTGGACCACAGGCCTCCTCTATGCCTTCCCTCCGTTTCCCTTAATCCACAAGGTGTTACTCAAGGTGAGGAGGGACCAAGCGAAGGTGATCCTGGTAGCCCCAGATTGGCCACGCCAGTTCTGGTATCCAGATCTCCTCAGCCTCAGCTGCAGGCCCCCGGAGTGGCTTTGTATACACCCGGACCTGATATCTCTGAACCAGGGGAAGGTCTTCCATCTGGACATTCAGTCCCTGCACCTCACAACCTGGTACCTGGGCGGCTAGAGTTCCAGGCTCTGGGTCTTTCTGAGGATGTCTACACTGGTGGAGGCATCTCGTAAGGAATTGACCAGGAAATGTTATGCCTTCAAATGGAAGAGATTTTCCTTTTGGTGTCAGGGTAAGAGTCTGGACCCCTTATCCTGCTCTGTGGCTAACATTCTCTACTACCTTTGGTCTCTCTCCAAAGGGGGTCTGCAGTCATCGACCCTTACGGAGCACCTGGCAGCCATTTCTGCTTACCGGGCACGGGCCGGTCAGCTGACATTGGCGCAGGAGGCAGTGGTCGGGTGCTTCTTCAAAGGCCTGGATCACATATCCCCTTCGGTGCGTGAACCTTCACCTCCGTGGGATTTGTTACTGGTTTTGGCGAAGCTTATGGGCCAGCCATTCGAACCTATGCACAAGTGTGCACTCTCACACTTGTCGTGGAACACTGCCTTCCTGGTGGCTATCGCGTCAGCCAGAACAACAGGGGAGCTCCAGGCACTGTCGGTGGCTTCCCCTTATCTGTTTTTTCACAGGGACAAAGTTGTCCTGTGCCCCCACCCGAAATTCCTTCCGAAGGTGGTATCAAGAGTTTCACCATAACCAGGTATTGACTCTGCCGGTTTACTACCCTAACTACACCTCGGACACAGAGTATAGGCTCCATACTTTGGACCTGAGACGTGCTCTCTCCTATTATAAGGACAGAACGGTGGAAATTCATGGAGAGGTTCGCCAGCTGTTTGTCACCTACACTGAAGCCGCTTCTGGCAGACCTGCTGTCAAACGGACCATTGCAAGGTGGATTACATTATGCATAGGTCTGTGCTACGAGTTGGTGGGCAAGGGATATGCCAAGAAGTGTGGATGAACAACATATACCACTCCTAGAACTACTCTTACAGGTGAGTAACCTGCTCTTTCTACCCGCTCCCTTTTTTTCATTAATATATGAATAGAAAGTTTTATGATTGCACTTACTATTGGCCAATTTAAACTCCATTGCCGTTCTAGACCTTCTAATTTCATATTTAAGTTGTTTCAAAATTGTTTATTTACTCACTATACTAGGTATAGCATTTCTTTTCATGCTTGAATATGATCTCTTTTTATCAGTCTCCTGATTTTATTTTTGAACCATTGTTTTTTTCCCTATATTATATACTTTTACAGATGGTATATATGAGGTCTCAAGAGATGAAACAATATTGATCAGTTTTGTCCAAGCATCCTCTGCGTTTAAGCTACAGGTTAATGTGTCCTAGTTAATTTCATTTAGTTTGCCCTTAATTGCCTAAAAATTTGCTTTATAGTAGTTCTTATAGGTTGTTACCCTGTCATCGAGGCACAGATCAGGAAGCATAGAAAAAACCAGGAGCAGTTGTAAAATTCGCAACAAGAGTTTTATTATGAATAACAAATAAAATAAAATAAAATTGTTCAGAATAACTATGTACAAAGACAGGATAAACCGAGAAGATCCATCTGAGTTTTCCTTCAATCTCTGTGTCTTGCAATAAATTGCAGGTGTTATTAAAAATCCTTGCAACCCCCACCCCCTTCTTAGCAAGCATCCTGTTTTTTTTTTTGTGTTTTTTGTTTTTGTTTTTGTTTTTAAATGTTCTTGTATATATCAGGCAGGTGCAGCTAGAACAGTGTCCCAGAACTGAGGCCCCTTTTCCACAGCTTCTGCAAAAGGCTTAAAAATTGCATTTCAGATTGACCCCTTGAGTTCCCAATAGCTTTTTGCAGTCATCTCAAACTATAATTATATACATTTCAACAGTAGCACTATATAATTTCTAAACAAAGGGATCCCAATTTTTATTTTTTATTTATTGAAAAGTATCAGAATTACAGTCGTTTGAGTCAGAGACTCATTTACAAAGGCTCCACGTCATTTGAGAAACAATACAGATATATACAGTATAATATGGTACAATCTTTGGGTGTGGTGATGCATTCAGTCAGGGTAGTACATAGGCATTGACAGTATGTTGCAGATAAGATTTTGACTCTATGCTACAAGGATTAACACATAAGAGAGGCAGGCAGGACAAGGGTCCTTTGTCCAGAGGCAAGTTTGCAAGAAGGCGGGTTAACCTGGGCAGCTGCAGGAGCAAGTAGCAAGTAGATAGTCCCGAAGGAGAGACTTGAAATGACCAAGTTTGGGTTCAAGGGTAATGGGACTGGGGAGGGAGTTGAACCAGGAGGGGGCTCTGAAAGTGAAGGAGAGCTGACCCTGTGCGGTCCTATGACGAGGAACACACAGGTTGGATTTGGATGAGCTGCGTGTGGCGATAGTTTTGGGAACATTTTTGATGAGGTGGGAGAGCTGTGGAGGGGCCAAACCATTAGTGATTTTCCGGGTAAGTAGTTATGTCTGATGCCCGAGCCATTCCTCAAAATTTAGCCGGGTGACCATGTTGTAAAGTGTGCAGGTGTGAGTTAGTCTAGAGCAGCCTGTGGCTGTTTAGAGAGATTTTGACACTCTGCAGTGCAGTATTGTCAGCTGCACCATAGACCACGATCCCATAGTCAATTAGGGGTAGGATCGAGGATGAGAAAGCAAGGTGAAGGGCTTCTGGGGGGAGGCAGCTCTTGTGGTGATAGAGCATGCCAATTAGTGAGTTGACTGCAGTACTAAGAAGGTGAATGTGATTGTAGAAGGTGAGTGCGGAGTTGAGGGTGATACCAAGATACTTGAACGCATTCACGTGCTCGGGTTGGGGAAGGCTGGTTTGGTTACAGAGGGGGTCTCTTTGTACTTGCTCTGGGGGTGGGCAAATAGCATCACCTTGGTTTTCTTTTGGTTTAGTATGAGCTTGTGGTCCACGAACCAGGATTCCGCTGCTGAGAAGGCGTTCTGGGGTGATGCTTGGAGGAAGGAGGGGTCAGAATGAGAGGAGTAGAGCACCGCATCGTCTGCGTATGAGGATTTTATCCAGGCATGCCTTGGGGAGGGAGTTGAGAAAAAGGCTGAAAAGAATTGGTCCCAAAATGGAACCCTGCGGTACGCCGGAGAGGACAGCGAGTGGGTCCGAGAGGGTGTTGCATATTCTGACCCGTTGGGTACAGTTGGATAGGTAGTCCTTAAACCAGGCCGTGGCATCTTGGGAGAGGCCCAGGTGGGAGAATACGGTTAGCAGGAGGGTGTGACTGACAGTGTCAAAGGCTTTTGTCTAGGGTGTCGTGTATGAAGCTGGTAAATTCCAGGAGGGCAATGGAGGTGCTGTGCCCCTGGCGAAAACCATGCTGCTGTTTAGTAAGGAGGTCATGTTTAACAAGGTAGTTGGAGAGTTGGTCTGAGACAACTCTTTCAGGGTCGGGGGTGGATATAGGCGGTAGTTTCAGGAGGCGGCGATCACCGCTCTTGTGGATGGGGGGGGGTGATGATGGTTGTGTTCCAGACAGAGGGGAATTTACTAAGGCAGAGAGAGCGATTCAGTAAACAGGTAAGAGGGGAGAGGACCACATCTACTACCAGGCGTAGTAGTTTGAGGTCCAGGGTGTCATTGCTGTGACAGGAGCCATTTAGGGCTTTGAGAAGGTATGGCCTGGCTTCTGGGGGACTGAGGGCCCTGAAGTGGAAAGGGGGGGTGATGGAGCTGGGGGGCACTGAGGGGTCAAAGAAGCTGGGCAGCAGGACAGCGCTAAGGTCCGAGAAGGTGGAGTTGAGTCAGTCAGCAACGAGTTGTGGGTCAGAGGTCATGGAGCCATCTGTGCTTAGCTGAGTTGGGGGAAGGGTAGTGGATTTGCCATTGATGACCTTCATGTTATCCCAGAACTTGCGACCGGAGCCCCAGGTAGCCGTAAGGGAGGTTTTGAAGGAATCAGATTTGACTTTGCATGTGGCCCAAGTACATTTGTTGCGCATGGCATGGTAGCTTTGCCTGTCGTAGGGCTTTCCAGAGTCGATGGCTTTTTGCTAAAGGTCATCTCTGAGCCGCGTCTTATTTAGCAGGGCCTGTGATATCCAGGGTGTGTTAGGGCCCTTGTATGTATGTTTGGTGAGGGGGCGAAAATATCGCAGGTGTGATTAAACGAGTGGATGAAGTAGTTGAGGGCTGTGTCAATATCACTGGCAAGGGTGATAGGTGACCAGTCCCATTGGGCGAGGAAGTCTTTGAAGGGGACCAATCTACCAGGTTTGAGGAGCTGCCATAGGACAGTTTTAGGGGCAGTTTTCGCGGGCTTGTATGACCTGACGCATAAGACGACGGGGGAATAGTCACTGAGGGCATTTGGGGTTACAGTGGTGTTGACTATTTTATTAGGGTGATTGGCGAATACAGGGTCCAGTAGTTTGGTGGTGCGTGTGGTGGGGTTGATGCGTGTGGGGTGGGTAACAAGCTGAGTAAGGTCGAGGGTGACTATGGCATCTTTGTAAAGGGAGGCAGATTGGGAGAGCCAGTTAGTGTTGAAATCTCCGATAATTAACTGTTCAGTCTTGGGGGACAGAGAGGAGAGGTAGTCCAGAGTAGATTGGAAAGCGGTTTTCTGGTCTCTAAGGGGGTATATAGACTGTGGTGATAACCAGAGGGACCATGGAGGTGCCGGGCTTGATGTTAGCCGATAACGCCTGTGCAGTGGCCTGTAAGTGTGTGTGGGGGGGGGGGGAGCATGTCCTTGGATGGATTCCTGGAGGTAGAGTGCACATCCGCCCCCATGCTTTCCGACTCTGTCGGACCGGTACAGCATGTAGCCAGGGATTAAGATTGCAGAATCGGGTGGATTTGGGAGAGCCAAGTCTCCACTAAGGAAAGTGTGTCAGGCTAGTGCTGTTCCATCCATTCCTGGAGGCAGACGGATAATTTTGGAATACTGCAGATGTTCATGAAAGCTATGCGCAGTCCGAGTGGAGAGGAGTCAGGCCTAGTGGACATGGGGGAGAGGGCTGGACTTAGGGTGAATATTACCAGATATAAGGAGGAGTAATAAGAGGGCATGTAGGAGCAGGTGTCGTTGTGAGCGATGACCTGTGAGGAGGCATGTGGCGGACAAGGGGGTACTGACAGGAATTGGCAGCGTTCGGATATGGGGTATAGAGAGGTAATGGGGAGGCCAGGGGGTAGCCAGGTGATTATGGAGTGGGAGGGTGGTGGGCCTTGGAGGGGGGTGGGAGGCAGGCCAGGGTGGTGGTGCGGGGATGGTGCTGGGGGGGACATGTACCCCAGCTGGGGTTGGTCTGTGGAGGGATCAGTGGGAGGCATGTCATGATGAGTAGGAGGGAGAGGGGAGTATGAGTGATAGTGATATAAATTACATTTCCACATAATGATTTGCATATATTTTTATACCAGCAGATATGCCAGGGAGGAAAAGACAGAACAGCAAGGGAGGGCAGAGAGAGAGTGAGAGGCAAAGAATTGCGAGACTTTCGGGGTAATCAAATCCTAGGTCTCGCAAGAAAATTTGGTTGCGCAACCAGACAAGCAAGAGACAGGAAAGGAAAAAACAGAACAGATCCCTGCATTCAAACGCTACATAACAACTGGGACAGGGTCCTATTCAACCCTGTCACATACCCCCTTATCTGTAGGTTTAGATTTCCTAATTGAGAAGGTGACGACATTATGTTCTGAGTTTGAAAGCGGTGAAATGACACTAATGGAGCTTACTGTGTGATTAACTTTAGTAATATCACATCTAGAATATTCTCGCCTCTAGTTGGTGTGTTGACTAATTGGTGGATATCAGAGGCTGCAATCATCTCCACAGCTTGAATCTCCAGTGTACCTCTAGTCTCAACCCCTTACCAGTCTACTGTGGGTAAATTGAGATCCCCATGACCAAGATGGCATTATTGTTAGCTGCTTCACTTAAATGGGAGAGAAAATCTCTGGTGGCCTGAGCTAGACAGTCCGGGCGGGGGGGCACTATAAAACATAGCAATCTTAAGCTTTTCTCATTTAAGCCAATAATGTCTACCCAGAGCAGTTCAATAATGTTATCTAGTTCAGGTGGTGTTAATTCTAGTGTGCATTCGATATTATCCTGACGTATAAAGCTATACCCCTGCCCCTATACCTAGTTCTACATCCTGAGCTTAAGAGACCTCCTGTTTTCACACAGAATGTATCAGAGTTCTGGTCAGTCTTTGTTCCCTGTAGGTGAACAAAATAGAAGATGGTGTCCTAAAACTAATCTCTTGGTGATAGTACTGCAAATGAGCTTATGCAGGTTAAACTGCATCGACATGTTAACCCCCTGAGTTCCAAATAGCTTTCTGTAATCATTTCAGGAATGTAACTATATACATTTTAAAACCAAGGAACCCAGTTTCACACAAATATTCACATATATTTTTATAACCGTAGATATGCAAGGGGGGAAGAAAAGGTGGAAACAGCAATTGAAAGCAGGGAGCTAGCCCCCGGGGGGGGGATCCTGAGACCGTCAGAATGATCATCTCCTAGGTCTCACAATAAAATTTGATTGCGCTATCAGACAGACAAGAGACAAAAGAGAGGATAGAACAGATCCTTGCTTTTAACTCTTTCTGTGTAACAAATGGGACAGGGGCTTATTCAGCTCTGTCACATGTAGCATAAACATAGGGGTATATTTATTTATGCAGGAAGGAGGTGATCAATTAGGCAAGGAACATCTGGGCAGACTGGGAGGGCCAAGTGCCCATGCTGACAAGTTCTATATTTCTGTGGTCTGTTATTTAAAGGAGAAATAAACCTACTTATGGGTATAGTGTTTTAGCCAGTTGATTAAAAAACAGAACATACTAACATACTAAAATGCCAGCAGAGGAGGCCTAATGGTCTTTCGTGTCTGCTTGATAGTCAGCACCCATACATGATGCTGACTTTGCTGTCCCCCCACCCCACCCCTTGGTTTCTCTATCCCCAGTCCAAGATGTTCCCCTTGTATTGGACTGCCTCAGCTTCAAGAAGAAAGCACAGAATAGCTGATTGTGCCAGTGTTTCGTGATTTGTACTGATCACTTCTTCAGGGCTAGAATAAAATATCTATCAGCCATCTATGGTCCCTTGAGGTGATCCTGTGGTCTTATTTCACTTTGTCAATTTTTCTAATTTTCAAACACTACTTCTCTTAGTAAAATTAAACCTTTTTTTTTCAGAATCTAATTCTGAAGGAAAGTTTGAAAAAGAAGTTATTTTATTTCCTGGGTTCATGGGCCTTCCCTGGTAGTTTAGGCTTTAATGAGTGAGGAGCGATCACAAACATTTACATTCAGATCTTCCTTGATATTGTCTCCATCTAGAGAGCCACAACTTTGGAACTGTAAGCCATCGGCATCAGGACCACTTGGAAACTTTCTTCTTGCTGGGGCCACCCACACTGACATGGTGACACCACCATGGTAAAGTGAATGGTTCCACACCTCTCCGTTTTTTTCTCCTGCCGTAAAACACACGTCGGTTGTGGAAAATGCCTTTGTCAATTTTGATCGATTGAAGTTACAATTTGCTTTACATTCTTTTATTGTTATTGCATGCAGTCATAGACTACTCTGAAGAAGCCTCCTTTTTATTTTTAATGGCTTCTGTTGGTGCCAAATGAAGATATTTCAAGACAATACAATACACTTGTGTTTGCTACCGGGGCCGTTTGCATGACGTGAGAACTGCACCATTTGTGAAGGCTTCCAGCAGGTCACAAGGAGATGCCACTGGAAGATGTTAGAAAATTTTCTGCAGAAAATGGAGAACAGCAAGTAGACAGCATTGGCATCTACACTTGGCGTCTCTGTGGCTGACTCTACGAGATCTGCAGCTGGGGAACTCTGCAGGTCCCCATCATGAGATGGCCATGCTGTCGCCTTTTTGGGGAAGAACACCATTCGTAAAAGAAGTGTGTGTAAAAAAAAAAAAAAAAAAAGCCTCTTCAGCAGAGCATCACAACAAGCATCCAGAATTACCCTCCCAGTCCAGGTCACTGCTGAATCCCCATGACTTGCCTAACAACACTACTGAGACTGAAGTCCAGGAGTGTGTTGGCCATTGATTAGAGGCTGTTAAGCTCCACATTTAATGCCTCTGATGCTTCCACTTGTGCAGCTGCATCTCCTTCATCAATGTTTATGGTTGCGTGTTTCGCTACCAGTGTTCAAAAATCTGTCAATGCACCTTTTTGTGACCAGAAATTATTTGGCCATTACTTGGTGCTCCAATTGAAAGGAGTTGAGTCTTTTAAAAATGACACATCACTCCTTGTAGTACCTTGCTGCCCAGCCTCATATGAACGAGAGATATGTACTTTTTCTAGGGACATGGATATGTTGTTCATCCACACTGTCTGGCAGGTTCCTTGCCGCTTTAAATCTTGCCGAAAGGTCTTCAAGCTGGCTTCTCCCACCTACCCGGGTGGTAAAACTCTCGGCTCCGCCCCATGACGCCAGATCTTCCTTACCGCTTGGAAGCTCAGGTTCCCTTAACGCCGCGTGTAGACTGGATCCTAATTCTTCGTTCGCCTAAACTTATTTTTAAAATTTCAAGACTTCGTCAACTTTCTCCCTCGCGGCTGCGATGGACAAATCGACTCCCGGATTTCGGCGGTGCCCTTGTGGGCAGAAGATGTCCAGGACGGACCCGCACTCCATGTGAGTCTACTGCCTCAGCCTAGAACATGACCCGCCAAGCCTGCGAGAGGTTATGCGCTGTTCGTTTTCGGCCAATGTCCTGGAAGACCGGCGTTGCCCGGTTATAGCTGAGCGCCCGAGAAGTGCTACCTGCGCGTTAGTCGAAGGAGGCCTGTTGGCTGGCCATTGCGGGCGTTGGCTTGGCTGAGCAACTCGAGCAGATGATCGCCTCGAGGAGGAGGCGGCACAGGTCAAGATCATCCTCTTCCTCGCCGCGCATTTATCCCGCTTCATCACTGGTACCTTGTATTCAGCTTCATTCAAGGAGCTTTGCCATTCCCTTTCCACGAAGGGAGGGGCCATCAGGACATTCCTCTCGGTCCAAGGAGGGCTCAAGGGAAAGTCCATCGTCGGCGTTAGTGGAGCGGAGAGGTCCCCTTCCCGGACATTCGACTTGATCGAGGTTGCTAAGGCCCTTGAGCTTCACGGGCGCCCCTTCCAGGCCAGCCGCCGAGACACCCATCGGACGCTGTCGAGATTTTTTTCGATCTGCCGGACGGGCTGTCGACTGGTGAAGCTGACAACCTTCTTTCACCGGGTTTCCGGTGGAGACCGAGGACTGCCTGCGCCCGGTGCCAGTAGTCCCTGGTTAAGGCTTCAAGCCGAGGGAAGAGCGCGGTGCCTCTCCGCCTCTCCCAGACCTGTCCTCGGAAACGCCAGGATCTCGGTCTCAGCTCTCTGACATCGCTTTGGTCTCGGCATCGAGGTAGCGGGCGCCGCCATCTCTCGCCTTCCTCCTCGAAGAGGAGAGGCTCGGGCGCAATTGGCGTTGACGCTACGAGGACCTGATGTGGCAGCAGTCGCCTTCCCCGGCCATCAAGTGGCTATCACCCGAGCGGCCGAAACAACCCTTCGCTGTAGCCGAGGTGCCCAAGCCAGGGCCAGTTGTTCGGCCGAAACCAGCTGGCCCACCGATTGTGATGGAACCTCCGCCCCCACAACCGAAATCGGGAGCGTCGACCAAGGACTCTGGGTCAGGGCCTGCCCCACAGGTTGTCGGTCACCCTCACTCCCGACCGTCCTCGGCAGGTGGAGGGTGGCTCAGGCCCCAGGCAGCTCTTCATGGACTCCTCTGAGTCAGACAACGACTCCTCCCTGTTCTCCAGGCCCATTGACCTGGAGTCCTCCAGGGGCCAGTCGATGGGTTTGCTTTGGCTCATCTCGGAGTCCATCGGGATGCAGCTTGAGCCCGTATCCAAGTGGGCCAAGTATCCCCTGACGGAGATATTGGACCGAGGGGATTCACCCACAGAGGCCTTTCCGGTGGCTGTAGCCATTTTGGCCCAGCTGGAGCTCTGGCGGCCTGCTTCCTGTCCTGTGCCTTCAGCCAGGATGGCCAGGAATATCACGCTCCTACCCGGCTCTTTGCCGGTTTTGAACACCCCTCTGCCAAGGGGTTGGTCACCAACAGCGTTTTCCGGCATTCCGGGAACGCTAGGGATGTGGACAAGCCCCCCGACAAGGAGTCTAAAAAGCTGGACTATGCCGGGCGCAAGGTGTACGCTGCGTCCTCCCTTGGCCTCCGCCAGGCCAGCTCAGCCGTGCTGATGGCACACTTCTCCCATGCCCTCATGGGCTCCCTGGATGAGGTGATCCCTCATCTCCCGGCCGACCTGCAGACCACGGTCCGGCAGGTATGGGACCAGGGTAGGGCAGTGGCTAAGCAGCAGCTCCAAACGGCTCTGGACATCAGAGACTCCTGTGCCAGATCAGTTGCGGCCGCGGTGGCCATGAGTCGCAGAGCATGGCTGAGGATATCCACCTTCACGGCGGATACCCAGCACAAACTGGCGGATGTCCCCTTCTTGGGGACCGACCTCTTCGGCCCTGGAGTGGAAGGTCACCTCCAGCGGATCGAAAAGTCCAATGCCACTCTGCACTCTGTCACCTCCGCCCAGAAGGACAAAGGCCGCCGACAGCAGCAGCACAAGTCCTTTCGTCCTTCTGCGCCTGCGGCACGTCTGGTCCACCAGCACCAGGGCCAGCAGGCTCGCGCTTGGCATCCCAAACCCAAGCCCGCGGCTTCCTCCAACAGGAAGCAGGGAGGTAAAGGCCCAGGAGGTCCCTCGGCCGGTCCCTCCTCTAAGCTTGCCCAGTGGCCAAGGGTTGAGGGGTGTCACCCCAGCCTTATCACTCCCCTGTGTCTCTCCCGTGGGAGCGCTCCGCCACTTCCTTTCCGCTTGGTCCGTTATCACCACGGACCGTTGGGTTTGAAGGTGGTGGAAGGGCCTGCCCTGGAGTTCGAGCAGGTCCCGCCATTCCGAGCAGTCGCCCCTCGGGGCTACGGGTCCGCGAGCCCTTTGTCGCCCAGCCGACATTGCCCTGCTCCTAAAGAGGTGATCAGAAAGGTGGCGGATCCTCCTCCAGACCCGGGGTTTGTGTCCAGGTACTTCCTGGTCCCAAAACGGACGGGTGGCTGGCGCCCCATTCTCAACCTGCTCAACCCGAACAGGTTCCTAAGGTCTTGGACCTTCAGGATGGTCACTCTGGCTCAGATAATCCCATCCTTGGAACAAGGCGTGTGGTTCTGTTCTCTGGACCTTCAGGACGCGTTCCTTCACGTCCCAATCCGTCCGTCCCACCAGAGATTCCTCCGCTTCAGAGCGGAGGGATCCCTTTACGAGTTCCGGACCATGCACTTCGGCCTTTCCCTAGCTCCCAGGGTCTTCACCAAATGCATGGCAGTGGTGACAGCATTCCTGCGGCGCCGAAGGGTCCGGGTATACCCCTACCTGGACGACTGGCTGATTGCAGCCCCCTCCAGAGCGGAAGTGGAGTGGTCCAGAGATCTGGCCCTCCAGGTTTGCTCTCAGGTTGGCCTCCTCATCAACGAGGCCAAGTCGGAACTCGTGCCAAAGCAGGTGATACAATTCATCGGGGCAGAGCTCGACTCTCTACGAGCCAGAGCACGGCTTCCGGCGGACAGGGCCGAGGTTCTTTCCTCCTTTGCCCAATCATTTCAGGTTGGGCAGTCGTGCCCCGCCCGGGACTTCCTGCACCTCCTGGGCCTCATGGCGGCCTGCACCAGCGTGGTCCGTTGGGCCCGCTGGTACATGCGTTCCCTTCAATGGGGGCTGGCCAGCCAATGGTCACAGCACGTCGATCTGCTGGATCAGCTAGTGACAGTGACCCAGGGGATGTGGAACATTCTCCAGTAGTGGACCGTTCCAGCACATCTGCAGGAGGGCATCCCGTTTGTCCGGCCCAAGCCGACGGTCTTGCTATCGACTGATGCGCCTCTGATGGGTTGGGATGTCCATCTGGGGGAGCACAGAGCGCATGGCCTCTGGTCCCCTCGAGAGTCCTGATGCCATATCAACCTGCTGGAGCTTCGAGCGGTTCGTTTAGCCCTCACCGCCTTCGCTCCGTTTCTACGGGGTCAAGTGGTTCAGGTCCAGACGGACAATACCACAACTATGTACTACCTAAACCGCCTGGGCGGGACGCACTCCATGCCTCTGTGCAGGGAAGCTCTCCACATTTGGTCACTCATGCACAGCCTGGAGGCGGACCTCCTCGCCATTCATGTGGCAGGAGCCTCCAACACCCTGGCCGATGCCCTAAGCTGGATAGGGGCTGCGTCTCACGAGTGGTCTCTCCTGCCGGAGGTAGTACAAGATCTCTTCTCCCACTGGGGCACGCCTCAGGCGGACCTGTTTGCCTCCAGGGAGAATGCGCAGCGGAGATTGTTTCATGCCCGCCCCCCTCAGCAGGGCTCGCTGCAAGGGGATGCCTTCTCGAGGCCGTGGACCCCGGGCCTCTTCTACGCCTTTCCCCCATTTCCCTTGATCCACAAGGTGCTTCTCAAGGCGAGAAGGGACAAGGCGCAGGTGATTCTGGTAGCCCCAGACTGGCCCCGCCAGTTCTGGTATCCAGATCTCCTCAGTCTCAGCTCCAGGCTTCGAGGGGCTTCCAGCCTGCCCGGACCTGATCTCAGTCAATCAGGGAAGGTATTCCATCCGGACCTTCAATCTCTCTGCACCTGACGGCCTGGTTCCTGGCCTAGAGTTCCAGGCCTGGCTCTTTCGACGAGGTCTCACGTCGTTGACACGTCCCGTAAGGAGTCGACACAGAAAATGCTACACCTTCAAATGGAAGAGATTCTCCATTTGGTGTCAGCAAGAGGCCTGGACCCTTTCTCCTGTTCCTGGCAAGCATTCTGGACTACCTGTGGTCCTTTCTCAGCAAGGGCTGGTCGGCGACCCTCAAGGTGCACTTAGTAGCCATCTCTCGCCATCGGGCATAGGCCGGGAAGCAGTCGGTGGAGCAGGAGAAGGTGGTCGGGCGCTTTTTCAAAGGCCTTGATCACATATCCCCTCCAGTGCGAGAACCTCCACCTCTGTGGGATCTACTGCTGGTATTGGCTAAGCTCATGGGCAAGCCATTCAAACCGATGCACAGGTGTGACTTCTCTCACCTGTCGTGGAAGACCACCTTCTTGGTGGCTATCACGTCAGCCAGAAGGATGGGAGAGCTCCAGGTGCTTTCCATCGAGTCTCCTTATCTGGTCTTCCACAGGGACAAGGTTGTCCTGTGCCCCCACCAATTCCTTCCAGGGTGAGGTGGTCCGGAGTTTCACCTAACCAGGTGTTGACTCGGCCGGTGTTCTACCCCAATCACACCTCAGAGGCCGAATATAGGCTCCATACTTTGGACCCTAGAAGAGCGCTCGCTTATTATAAGGAGCGGACGGCTGAAGTTCAGGGAGAGATTCGCCAGCTGTTTGTCACCTACGCTGAAGCTGCACCTGGCAGACCTGCAGCCAAGCGGACGTAAGGCAGGTGGGTCACCTCCTGCATAGATCTCTGCTATAGGTTGGCGGGCATGGAGCCTCCCAGAGGGATAAGAGCTCATTCTACCCACCATACCGCTGCATCGGTGGCTGCTACCAGGGATGTCCCTATCCAGGAAATCTGCAGGGCTGCTACCTGAAAGTCGGCACACAACTTCATCACCCACTACCACATCGACCTTGAGTCACGCCGGGATGCTGGTTTTGGGGCCTCGGTTCTCCAGTCATTATTCCCTAAGTAGGGGGTGTGCGCCTTGCCTCCCTCCCTCCTCCCGGAGGACTGCTAGGAGTCTGCCAGACAGTGTGGATGAACAACATATCCATGTCCCTAGAAATACAGGTTACTCACCTGTAACAGGAGTTCTAGGAATGGTATATGTTGTTCATCCTACATTTCTAACCTCCTGGCCGGCCGTACAACCTGGCTTCCATCGGGCTAGATCTGGCGTCATGGGGCAGAGCCGAGAGTTTTACCACCCGGGTGGGAGGGAGGAGCCAGCTTGAAGACCTTCCGGCAAGATTTAAAGTGGCAAGGAACCTGCTAGACAGTGTGGATGAACAACATATACCATTCCTAGAACTCCTGTTACAGGTGAGTAACCTGTATTTATGGAGGCTGTAGCTCCTCCTTTGTGCAGGGATCTGGTTGATCTGCCGCTTGAGCCTTTGCCTTCAAGGCACAATCCTTAGGTGCTTGTTCTAAGACCCCTAAGGGTCTGGGAGCAGGCAGTGTTGCTGGCAGTGTCCCCTGCTGCCCTTCTCTCAGGGGTTCTTGTAAGAGCCAGGATCTCCCTGTTTCTGGCAAAATAGCAGGTGATCCCATCAGATGGGTCCTGAATATTACCCATAAGGGTCATGCATGGGAATTAATAAAAAACCCTCCTGTGCATCCTCCCAGCCCTTGTCACTTCCCTCCAGATTACTTATTGGCTCTGTTGATCAAAATACATACTCTCAGACAAGAGAGCAATGCAGTCTGTATTCTTTGGCCGAACTTATCTGGGTTTTACGTTCAAGATATTTCCTAGTCCTAAAGAAAACTATGCCGGTCTTTGACCTCAGAGGCCTGAAAGAAGGCATTTCGTACAAAAAGTTTTCCATGTTCTCATTCCTCTGTTCTTGCCAGGGGATTGGCCTTACACTCAGGCTATGCAGAAAAAACATCTGCATGTCAAGAGTCAGGGCAGGCATCGACAGTACCCTCACTTCCTTTTGGAGGGCTGGCACTATTATTTCAGTGTCTTCCCCTTTGGCTTATCCTCAGCACCGTGTAATTCTTTACTTCAACTGGCTTCTAAAGGAGCCTTCCAGTGAACCCACTATACAAACTGTACCAGGCTCACCATTTGATTAACCAACTGGTTTTCTTGGTCAGCGAACTCAAATCTGTTCCGACCTCTTGCCAACACCTTCAGTTTACGGCACTGTCATAGACACAACTCTGCACACATGTTCCTTCTGGAACCCTGTGTTGGCACTTTTCTAGCCTGGGTGACACTGATTGCCTCCAGCGCTCAGGTCCTTGCGAGATCCATGCTTTGGCTCCTGGGCCTCATGGTGGCTGCCACTGACACTGTCCTGTGACCCGCTTCCACATGTACGTTCCCCAGTGATTGTTTCATACACAGTAGACCCAGGCTTCCAAATCTGTTGTTCTCCCTTTTCTGGAACGAGCCCCTTATGTGGTTCTCTTTGCTGGTGGCAAGACTTCTCCCATCTGCGTCAGGGATGCCCATTTCTCCCTTCATCCCCACATGCGGTCCACCATGGATGCCTCTGGAATAGATTTGGGGGCCCATCTGGGACCCAGGGCTGTGGTCCTCTGACATATCAACATTCTGAGGATGACTGCTGTTTGTTTTGGCCTGCGGACCTTCACTCACCAACTGGGGTGCTCACCTTGCCCTCTCCTCCTGGAGAACTGCTGGGAGTCTGCCATACTGTGGATAATCAGCCCCTCCATGTTGCTAAAAAAAAAAAAAAATTTATATAACCATAGTTCTAGCAGTAGTATGTTTCACATCCACAAACCCACCCGGCCACCTCTGGCAAGTGGCACTTGGGTTCCTGCTTCTGGTGTGCAAGATCTGACATCACGGGGTGGAGTCTGTGAATATACCACCTTGATGGTGTGAGGAGCTTAGTTTAAAGACATCCAGCCAATTAGATTGTTCTAGTGGAACTGCCAGAGTGTGGATGTGAACCATATACCACTCCTCAAACTATGGTTACAGGTGACTTTTTTTTTCTTTTTTTGATGCACATCCCTGAACAACACAGAACTGCTGCATTTCTGCTTGCTCGCTTCATGGTCTACAATTTCTTGGTGCAGCGTTTTATCCCTTTTTTGGAAGGGGAGCTTTCTGTATGCCTTTCTTCTGCTCTGTCTGATTCAGTGGCTATTAATCAAGCTTCATGCATAAGTGGTCACAATGATACTGATAGCCCCCTCCTGGCCCAGACAAAGTTGCTTTCCTCTGCTCTGCCAGATTGCCATGGAGAACCCCCTGTCCTGCTAATGAGTTGAACTGCTGTGACAGGAAAATGGCAGTTGGTTGCATCCAGACCTTTAGTCCCTGCAACTTCTCGCCAAGCTGTTAAGGACATAGAACTGTCCTGCTTCAAGGTCTCCTAAGCAGTTTTGGATGTTCTCCTAGCAGCTCGTAAGCCTTCTATGTGGCGCACTTTGAAATGGAAACATTTCAGTATTTGATGTGGGTCTTCTGTGTGTCCAGCGCAGCATGTTTTCGACTACCTCCTGTCCCTATCCACTCTTATGCTGTACCAGGGGGCATGACTGTGGGTTATTTGGAGGCTTCTTGCAGGTTATATATATAATAATATAGGAAAAAAGCCTCCATGGTTGAAGTTGAAAATAACTGGACTTTCGAGGAAAAAGAAAGTTTACTTTCGGAGGATGAAAAAGGATGGAACTTCAGTAAATAAGGAAAGGTATAAAAAGATGTTAAGAAAGCTTAAAGGGGAAATAAGGAAGTCCAAAAAACAACTTGAAATAAGATTGGCAGTGAATAAGAATAAAAAATGCTTTTATGCTTGTGTGAACAGGCAGAGGGGAGGAAGTAATATGGTGGGGCCTTTAGTAGTTAATGGGGAGGTAATATTGGACCGATTGGAGGTGGCAGAGGAATTTGCCAAATGTTTTGGTGCTGTATACAAGGAACAGAACAATAGGCTGGAAAGTAGATTGGGAAGTGCTGTAGAGTTTGATGTAAAGAAAATAACAACAGAGAAAAAAGTGGTGCAAAAGATTATGAGGTTAAAAGGGGATAAAGCATCGGGACCTGATGAGATTCGCCCGTATATGGTAAAGGAGCTGAGACATGAGCTAGTGGCTATCCTTACCTTGTTGGGGCAAAGGTCAAACACTGAGGGTGTGGTGCCGGAGGAATGGAGGAGGGCATACGTGGTGCCGATATATAAGAAGGGTAAAAGGGATCAGGTGGTAAATTATAGACCAGTAAGTTTGACGGTGGTGAGAAAAATAATTGAAGGGATAATAGGTGATGAAATAAAGGATATAATACGTAAAAAGGGAATAAAAGATAGGTTTCAGCATGGATTTGTTCAAGGGAGGTCGTGTGAAACAAATCTTATAACCTTTTATGAAAACATACATAGATGGGTGGATGAGGGGAGGAGTGTGGATATGGTGCTGCTGGATTTTAGCAGAGCATTTGACACTGTCCCACATAATAAGACTGTGGACAAAATGAGTAGGTATGAGAGAAATAATGGCATCATAACATGGGTGGAACAGTGGTTAACAGAAAACAGGTCAGAATAAGAGGCCTGTTGTCAAAACCTCAAGGGGTGGGGAGTGGCGTGGCGTACCACAGGGGTCTGTGTTGGAACCACTATTGTTCCGATTATTCATAGGTGATCTGGGAATAGATAATGGAAATAGGTTGGTGAAATTTGCAGATGATGTGAAAATCGGAGAGATTGTCGACTCTTGATGATAAACAATTGGGAGAGACATTTTACAAATTCTGGAGTGGGCAGAGGGAAATGGAATGAAATTTAATGAGGATAAATGTGTCATAATGCATTTGGGAAGGAAAAATATTCACCAGACTTATTACATGAAGGGTATAAAACTGAAGGTTTCTACATGTGAGAAAGATTTGGGAGTATACATCCAGAATGATTTAAAGAATACTATACAGTGTAGGAATTTATCAAATAGAGCAATGTATTTGGTAAGCAGCATCAAAAGAGGTTTCCACTCTAGAAGTAGAGCGGTACTAATGCCATCATTTATGACCCTGGTCAGGCCCCTGTTGGACTACTGTTCTACGGTATGGAGTCCTCACTTAGTGGGGGATGTTAGAAAGGTGGAAAGGCCACAACGGACATATACAAAATTGATTGTAGGGTGTAAGGATTTGTATTATGAAGGAAGATTGAAGAAGTTGGGATTGTGGACCCTAAAGGATAGAAGAACTAGAGGGGATATGTTATGTCTTTATAAAATCCTAAAGGATGAGAGTATAAGAAAAGAAATGGGAATAGAATTTAAAGATCAAATATATCAGATGAGAGGGCATAATAGGCAATTAAGGGAGAAAAAAAGTAGGATGGATATAAGAAAATATGGTTTCAAGAATAGAGCAATTAGAATGTGGAATAAATTACCACAGGAGGTCGTGGAAGTAGAAACTGCAGAGGCCTTTAAGGTTCGGGTAGATCAGTACCTAAATGATGTTGGTAACTCAGGTTGCTGCCACTGAATTGTGGGGAAAGCTTACATGGGCTATGCCTTTTTGATTTTCCTATATACCAGTATGAAATCCAGTATGAAAGGTTCTTCAGAGAGCTCCTGCATCTGTGTTCCCTGGTCCATAGGCAGGTTTGGGTGTGGGATTTAACGTGGTTCTGGAGTGTTGTTTCAGACCTGTCACCACTTCTCGGATGCGTTTATTCTGAAGAGTTCATAAGCTGCAGGCTTTGGTTGCTGATCCCCATATGTTGTTTTTCATCAGGATTGGGGTTTGCTATGCACACATCCTCCTGTTCTTTCCTAAGCTCATTTCTGAGTTAAACTTAATTCACACTATCCACTTTTGTTGTGTTACTTTATGCGTATTGATTTTTCATGGTTGCAATACAGTTGTTTCTGACACATATGCTAGACAAACCATGCTCAGTTAGTACAACTTCTGAGGTCCTCTCTCCTTACTTAAAGGAAATACAGGTTTCCAACATATTATGATATGACAGCAGAGGGCTTATCTAAATGCAAATATTAAAAGATAAGAATTGTTGCTGAAAGATGGAGCCCAAAAGTCACATGACCAATTTTGGTGTCGAGTCCATTTCTGTTGGGGGCTGGCCCGTCAGCATGGCAGCACTACCGCACCAGCAACCTGGATTCGGAACGAGCTTGTGTTGTCAAGGGCTGGCCAGGGGAGGAGGTCTGAGCATTCCACAGGACGCTGTCCTCCACCATTGGCACTGCCTGTGGTTGCACGGGTGGTGGCATGGGACTCGCAGTGTGGGGAAGGAAGGATGCTGTTCTGTGCTTGGCCACGACATGCGCTAGTCTGGACTTGTGTCCTTTGTGCTGGCGTCCTGAGGGGTGAGGTTTTGGGGACCAACAAGCAAGCTGGAATATAATGTAAAAGCCTCCAATGCCGAACAGCATGATCCCCAACAGTTGGAGGTGGGACAGAGCACAGATGGTTGGTATAACTGCCACCAAGCTCCACCACCACTGGGAGAGATAAAAATGTGTTTAAAAAAAAATACAAAAAAAGAGTCCAGTTCTGTTGAGTCCAGTGTTTGCACCCTTCCAAGAGGGCTAGTGGTATCTTGCATTAATCACTAAAGTAAAACCCTGGTAACAGACATGGCAGTCTAGAAGAAATGCAACTTATAGTATATTCCCCCACATGCAGAAAATTTAAACATCTTCATATGCGTGGTCAAGGAGGCATCTAGCAACAGTGCTTTGAGGAATAATGACCCCCAAACAGTAAGAAAGTTAGTAGGCACCAGTAAATACAAGCTAAACAGAATTCACACATTCAGTGCCCAAGACACTCGTGCATTTATAGTTGCAAATATATGGCATTAAAAAAAGACAACAGCCGTATAACTTGAGTTTCAACTTAATAAGTCAGAGAACCAAACTACACAGGTGAAGATTAAATATAGGTTGTTACTGGATTTATTCAGGTGTCCACGTGGGTCATCACAGTGTCCTTTAATTCATCAACCCTATGGCAGGACCCTGCTACTGTCCTCAATGCCCACATCCTGGCTTCAGCAGGGTCCGAGAAGGCTCAGACCTTGCCCTTGTTTACTGAATGAATCCATGTTGGATACATGGAGTGGACAAATGAGGCATCCCTTAGTACTTTCCAGACAGCCTAGAAATTCTTACAAGGCCTCCAGTTCGCATAGCTGATGTCCGAGAAAATATTGTGCTGTCTTCTTGTGTTAAGGGTCCTTGTCTTCGTGCTAGTTTCAGTAGTCAGTGTTGGGTACCAGTGCCATCTGTGACTGCTGACAGAGTTTGACGTTTTGTTTACATCAACCATCCTCCCTCATGGCATTATTCGGTAAATTTTTAGAATGGCAAAGTCCTCAGATTCCCTTTCAGGTAGCAATTTTTTGCCACCATTCATGAATAAACATTAGGGGGTGATCCCCCTCGATCCCCTCTGAGAGCCACAATATTTTGATGTTGGCTGAGCGCGTCTGCTTTTCTAAAGTTTCAAGGTGCCCTCGAGATGGCAGTTTTCTTTTACCGGGAGAGTCATGGCGCTGGAGGAGGCGGACACTTCTTTTGTAGCTCTCCCATCTCTTTTTTTTTTTTCCAACTCTATTTCCCTCCGGTCACGGTTCGGGGGAACTCTCTCGGGCATCCTGCCCTTGTGCCTGCCCGCCTGAGGTCCTTTACAGTCTGGTGCCCCTCCCCCGCTGCCAGCACCCCTGGTTTAACCCGCCTAGGGAGGGTAGCCAGACTTCTAGATGGGCTCCTTATTTCTAGGCAGACTCTAGCAAGTGGGCGAGGCCTGGGTGGAGGAGTATTGAGGCCTGGCCGAGTCGGATCCTGCACTGGGCATGGAGGGTAGGTGCTGTCGCCTATCCCTCCAAACTGGGTTTTTCCTTTTTCTGTGTCCCCCCCCAAACATAGGACATGCAATGCTTCCCAACCCGTGACGTAGGTGCTCCCACCTACATCCGGAAGACAGCTGCCCGACGTCTTCCTTTGCTTCTACGAGTGCATAACAGTGCCACCAGTATCCACCAGGGGCTGCTGCTGCACCGGGTACCCCGGATCCCTCCCCGAGAGAGGAGAGCAGTCCGTCAGATACTCGATCCTCTCTCTCCCCTGCCGACCCCCAGCGGTCCGTGCTCGTTCCCGAACCCGGGTCACCAACGTGACGTGACGTGAGGTGTGGCGTCCAGCGCCTCAACCCTCAGCCCCACCAGGCCGGTCTTCCCCATCTCATCTTTAGTGCCTCAACAGGCCTCTCTGCAATGTTAACCCTGGTGGTAAATCCATCTAACTTTTCATTTTGGGCAGTCACTGAAGATACCAAAACTGCGTTTTCAGTCGCAGCACTTGTAAGACTTCCTCGGAGCCATGCTCCACCACAGCCTGAGTTTCTGCCGTTGACTGCAAGGACTGGGCTGCAGTGCCCGACATACTTTTTGCACCATCCACATTAGTTCTTTCCTTTTGTGCATTCCCCATTTGGCTAAATGGAGGTTACTCAATCAGTTGGTGAGAAGCTCAACTTTCAAATCTAGCTTGAAATAGTTTTAATCAATTTTCTGGTCGATGGTGTAAAGATGTAACAACTTGCTGCCTTACAGCTTCGGCTTCATAGCACCCCTTCAGACTATCTACCTTCATCTATTTTTTCTTCCCCTCAGAATGTGGGAGAGGTTATCCTTAATTCTTTTGATGTCCATAGAGTTCTACACTTCTGTTTGGATCACACAAAAGACTGCAGAAAGTCCACCCAGCTTTTTGTTTCATTTGCCCCAGGATGTTTTGGGGGTGTTTCAGCAGTATCTTTCCAAATGGTTGGCATCGTTCATTTCATTTTGTTACTGGAAGCATGGTAAGGAGGTTTCTGGGTCCTGTCCATGGACATGCTACCTGTGGCATGGCAACTTCTGTGGCCTGTTTTCATTAAAGTTTCGGCAGCTGACTTATGTTATTCCGCCACCTGGACATCTGTCTATACTTTCACTTAACATTACTGACTTGCTTTGATGTCCCATACACAGGCTGGCTTAGGCCTTGCCATCCTTCAGGTGTACTGACATAAGGGTCTTCCAAGTCCCCTGCTATCTGAACTTACTCTTGCTCTTCCGTTTCATACTGCCGTGGACTCATTCCAAAGTTGTAGCTCTAAGGAGGGAGATGTCCTTGAAGAAGACAGTTTAGTTACTTACCAGTAACAGTAGATCTTACTTCGAGAGGGCTCTTGCAGTAGGTAATTACACACAGGATTGATGCCGGCAGGCGGCAGGACCCTACGGAAAAATTTCTAGCTAGCAGTCCCTGGCGGGGACCGCCCCGCATTAAGTGACGGCGTCAGGAGGCGTCGGTATAAAGCGATCCCGGACGTCCGCCTTCCAGTTCTTTCCCTTGCGTTAGCTCGTTGCAGCTCTCTGCTGAAAGTTGGTGCGTCAGCCCTACCTTCGTCGTTTTTACTGAAAAATCTTATTTTCTCGACAACGTCAGTACTAACATCGGTGTATGTCGTCCCCTACACCCTCCGAGCACAAGAACAAGTGCGATTCGTGCGGCGCCCAACTACCGCACAAGGACGGCCACTCCCTGTGCCTGTTCTGCCTAGTCCCGGATCATCAAGTAGAGAAGTGCCAGCATTGCCTTAGCTTTAACGCGGCCACCCGAAAAAGACGGCAGCAATCCCTGGAGGCCCATATTCTTAAAAAGAAAATGAGCTCTATGGAGAAGGAGCTTAAGAAGCTAAGGCAGACATCCACTTCCCCCGAAGGCCATCGAAAGGAGGAGGACAAGGAGAGGCACCGAGACAAAGGCTCCTCCACCGCGTCTCCCTCGGGAGTCGCGGGCACACAGGTAACATCCCCTCCAAGGGATCATTCCTCGACTGCCGTCTTGGAGGTTTCTGAGGCGGCGTCAGCCCGCCCATCTGGCTCGCGCTCGGGCCTTGCGGGCGCCTCCGGTCAGTTGGAGGCCTCCGCCCCTGGTTCAGCCGCAGGCTTGCGGCCTACCATCGTGGGCGACTCCAGTAAGCCGGGCGTCGGCTCCTCCGACGTCTGCCCGGAGAGGGTTGGTAAGACATCCGACCCTCCGGGGCGACCCGCGGCTTCTTCCCCACCGGACCAGGCTGACCCTTCCTCTCGACCTGTCTCCGGTGATGGCTCTCGTAAGTCGGACGTCGGCTCCTCCGGCGCCCGCCGAGAGCTCACCTCTACGCCTCACGTCGGCTCGTCCGGCCGGCGAGGGTACTGACGACGGACCCACCAACGTCAGTCGTTCCCGGTTCACCGCGGCCTTCGCTGCTGTCTGGGGAACCAGAGTCCCCCCATCCTGACCCCGGGGACTTTTCCCCTCCATCCCCGGGCGCAGCTGGGGATTTTTTGCCTCCGTTAGTCCCTCCTCCATCTGGAGCGACGGACCGGACGCCGGCACCTCTGGCGTCGGGGCCTCTGCCGTTGGCCTTACCGACTCAGGGAGAGTTCCTGCTCCCACCGGGCCCTCCTCCAGGCTCTCTGCTGCGGACCCGCCCATGGGGTTCCCAGCCGGGCCGTCTCATGAGCAGCCCCCATCTTCAGGTACCGCCCGTCTTATTCAACACGGTGTGCCGGGGAACACCCGTATCCGGCGCGCGGTACTCGACATCTCAATACCCGACGCTGGGTTACCCGCAGCCGGGTTTTGGATACGCTCCATATGGGTATAGCCCATATTCTTATCCCCCGCCTCCTCCTCCACCGCCCTCGCGGCCGCCGGTGGACCTGCAGGAGACTCTGGCCTCCTGGTGGGCTGAGGCCAAGGCTCAACTCACCAAAGAGGTCGAGAGCTGCCTTCTGGTGACATTGCCGTCCCAGGTTCCCATATACCCCAGGCGGCACACTCCCTCACCTCCTCCAGACTCCAGGGTTTTTCCATCTGGATCCAGAGAGGGGCAGGACACGCGTCCCAGGGGACTACCTAAAGGACCCGTTCCTTCCCTGGGTCAGGAAAGAGAGTCTTACTCTTCTTCTTCCTCCTCTTCACTCTCGGACTCTTCTGATGGCTGCTCTGAGAGAGACGACGAGCCCCGCTCTCCGTCGAAGCCCCAGCCAAGGACTCCTCTGAAGTCTCCTCCGGAGGATCCTTCTTTTACGGAGTTGCTTAGAAAAATCCAGGAAGTTCATCAGTGGCGCTCTTTGGAACCAGATCCTCAGCGTCTGAAACTCGCTGAACATCTGGATCTGCCCGTGACAGCTCCTACACTAGTGCCACCCTGGATAGAGCCTCATGCCGACCTTGTCACCACGATATGGAAACAGCCGTTGGCCTTAGCCCCACTTCCTAGGAAGTCGAGCAGGCTATATCAGGCTCCAGAGGGTATTGATTTCCTGGATTCTCACCCTCGTGCCGACTCGGTCGTGATTAGCGCCACTCACGGCCGGTCGGCGAACCCAAAACATCTTAACTCGTCACCTCCTGATAAGGAATCTCACCTTCTGGATCAGTACGGGAGAAAGAGTTACACTTCCTCCACACTGGGGATTAGGGCCCTGAACTACGTCGGCCACATGGGGGACTACCAGAAGGCCATCCTTACTCAGGTGGAAGCCAAGCTGGACTCCTTGCCTGACTCCCAAGTCAAACAGGAGTTGGCTGATCTCGTCCGCTCTGCTCGTTCGGCCAGTCACCACATGCTACGTGCGACATACGACGCAGTGGACACTGCTGGGCAGAGTTCAGCTTTCGCCGTAGGCCTATGGCGTCATGCTTGGTTCCGCGTGTCAGGTCTGGTCCCGGAGGTGCAATCTGCTATCCAGGAAGCACCTTTCCGGGGATCGGTGCTTTTCCGGGGTGATGTCAAGGACATCATTACCGATTTGCAGGAGAAGGGGACGGCTCTGAAATCAGTTGATTCCATGTACTATCCCCATCAGCAGCTGCGTGTCCTTTAGCAGGCGGAATCGTCGGTAGGGACCTCCGGGAAGGTGGGCCACAAAGCGTCGGGCCCCCGCGGCTGCTAAGCCCCCCCCCACCCAAGAAAGCAGTGGGTGCTTCAGCTGCGGCGCTGCCCCACACCGCCTGACTTCTTTCCTCTCCCACTGCCTCCGGACTCCCCAGAGGAACCGGTAGGAGGGAGGTTTCCCTCCACCTTCCAGGATGGGAGAAGATAACCACAGATTCTTGGGTGCTCCAACTCCTAGCAGAAGGACACTCCATAGAGTTTCTTCAGAAACGACCCCACCACTCCCGAGAAGTCGTATTCACGGAACACCTTCCTTTGGTCCAGGAGGAAATCGCGGCTCTTCTGCTGAAGCAAGCGATAGAGCCAGTCCTCCTTCATCTTCAGGGGACGGGTTACTATTCCCATTTCTTCCTGGTCCCAAAGAAGACTGGAGATCTCAGAACGATTTTAGATCTCAGTTCCCTGAATCTTTATGTAGAGTACAAAAAGTTCAGGATGCTCTCTCTGCAGAGCCTTCTGCTCCTCCTCTGGCCGGGTCAATGGCTTTGTGCCCTGGATATGCAGGATGCTTATCTGCACATTCCCATTCGCCCATCTCATCGGAAATACCTTCATTTTGCGTTCCAGGGGGACCACTACCAGTTCAAGGCGCTCCCGTTTGGTCTATCCTCGGCCACCCGAGTATTTACCAAATGCCTGGCAGTGGTGGCATCCCACCTGCGTACCAAGGGAGTACAGGTGTTCCCTTACCTGGACGACTGGCTCCTGGCGGCCTTGTCCAGGAAGGAACTCCTGCGTTTCCTCTCCCTCACCCAGCAGGTTTTTGCCTGCCTGGGTATTACCATCAACCATTCCAAGTCTCATCTGGACCCTTCCCTGAGGCTACAGTTCATTGGGGCGATCCTCGATACGACCATGGGCAAGGTCTTTCTGCTTCCGGACAGGGCGGCCTCCCTTCAGACCCAGATAAGTCTGTTATCCGACCGCAGGATGGTCTCGGCGAGGTCGGTTCTTCGCCTTCTCAGGCTCATGGCGGCTGCTATACCGACAGTCCCTCGCACGCGACTCCACATGAGGATCTCTCAGTGGACTCTACGCTCTCAGTGGGATCAACTAGTGGATGACCTAGATCACTCAGTTCTGATCTCATCGCCGATGAAGCGAGACTTGCAGTGGTGGATGGTTCGAGAGAACCTGTTTCGGGGGTCCCTTTCTTTCATCCTCCCCCCTCCCAGACTCTAACCACAGATGCCTCAGGCGAAGGTTGGGGAGCCCATCTCGGCCCTCATCGGACCCAGGGCTCCTGGTCCAGGCTAGAACAAGCTCTTCACATCAGTGTGCTCGAGCTTCGGGCAGTGTTGTACGCTCTCTAAGCCCTTCACCAATACATCCTTCCCGGCCACCTAGCCGTCCAGATGGACAACATGTGTGTAGTGTGGTACATCAACAAGCAGGGTTTATGCAGGGAGGCGATGAGGGTTTGGGATTGGGCAACACGACCTTCACCTCACAGCGATTCACGTTCCAGGAGTCGACAACACCCTGGCAGACAGGCTAAGTCGCTCTTCTGCTCTGTCTCACGAGTGGGAACTGGACCAAGGGGTCCTAGACAATATCTTCCAACTTTGGGGAACACCACAGGTCGACCTGTTCGCATCCCCCCAAAACGCAAAACTTCCCACCTTCTGCTCGCTCATTCCAGAGCGAGGCGCTTTCTGGAATGACGCTCTGCCTCTAGACTGGAAGGACAGATTAGTCTATGCCTTCCCCCAATTCCTCATCCCACGAGTCTTGCAGAAACTAGCTTCAGAAGGAGCGAGAATGATTCTGATCGCGCCTTTCTGGCCCAGGCAAATCTGGTTCTCTCTTCTACAACAATATTCAGAGGATCTTCCTCTTCCTCTATCTCTAGGTTTGTTGACCCAGGATCAGGAGACCCTGGTCCATCCAGGCCTCAGATCCCTTCAACTGCATGCATGGCTCCTGCTGACCTAGCCCAATCCCGTTTTGGGGTGTCTCCCAAAGTGGCGGAGATTTTATTGGAGGCCAGAAAACCCTCCACCAAATCCATTTATGCCATGAAGTGGAAAAGATTCACTAATTGGGCCGCCTCCAAGAACGTGGAGCCTTTCTCCTGTTCAGCGGGGCTTCCGCTGGAGTATTTGTCATCTGTTCGACCTGGGTCTCAGCCATTCCTCTTTGAAGGTACACATGGCGGCCATCTCGGCCTATCATGTTCCCTTCGCAGACAAAGCTTTCGCTCAGCTGGAGGTCTCTAAGACCTTTCTCAGAGGGGTCCTCCACCTGAGGCCCCCCATCCGTACTCTTGCCCCCCCCTTGAGACTTGAATTTTGTTCTCGAGAAACTTACCCCTTCCTCCTTGAACCTGCAGCTTCTGCAGATTTGAAGTTTCTTTCGTGGAAGACGCTCTTCTTGGTGGCCATTACTTCGGCTCGAAGAATCTCCGAGCTCCAGACCCTGATGTGTAAAATCCCCTACCTAAGTTTCTACCTAAAGTAGTAGCAGGAGTCTACCTTAAATCAGTCCATAGAGCTACCTGCCTTTTTTACGCAGTACTCTAACCAAGGGGAATATTTACTCCATACTATGGATGTTCACCGGATTCTGAGATACTACACCAACAGGACAAAGGATCTCAGAAAGACTGATCAGTTGTTTGTCTCTTTTGCTCACAAAAGGGAAGGCAATGCTGTTTCCAAGCAATGCCTGTCTAAGTGGTTGGCTCATTGCATCACTTTCTGTTATGACAAGTACCACAAGACCCTCCTGGGTCAAGTCAGAGGCCACTCCACAAGAGGAGTAGCTGCCTCTGCAGCTTGTTTCAAGAATGTGTCTGCAGCAGACATATGCGCTGCCGCCACCTGGACTTCCGTCCATACCTTTACGAAACACTACAGTTTGGATACTGGCTCTTGCCGTAGAGCAGGCTTCGGGCTAGCTGTTTTGCAAGGCCTCCTGTCTTGAGGCTTGCACGGCTAGAGCTACTTCTTGGAGTAGTTTCCTCCTCTCGGTGCCTTTCTTTATTCCAGACTGCTTGGGATTCAGTCCTATATGTAATTACCTACTGCAAGAGCCCTCTCGAAGTAAGATAGTATAGTTACGTAAGAACTTACCGTAACAGTAGATCTTCGAGAGAGGCTCTTGCAGTAGGTAATACCTTTCCGCCCTCCATCCCCCTAGGCTTTTTCAGCTCCTTTTCCATATAGAGAAATATCCGTTTCTCTCTTGTCCAAACTCTTCGGCCTGTAGGCGGGGAAAAGAACTGGAAGAAGCGGGCGTCCGGGACCGCCCTTTATGCCACGGCGTCTCCTGGCGCGGTCACCCTGACATGGGGGCGGTCCCTCGCTAGGGACTGCTAGCTAGAAATTTTTCCGAGGGGTCCTGCCGCCTGCCAGTGTCAGTCCTATGTGTAATTACCTACTGCAAGGGCCTCTCTCGAAGATCTACTGTTACGGTAAGTTCTTGCGTAACTGTACTATCTTCGAGAGAAGGTCTACTGTCACTGGTAGATCTTCAAGAGAATCTCCTCCATAGAGCCACAGGTCACCTCCCACCTCCTCCATTCTTATATTTCAGGCTTCATGCTCTGGAAGACTTGCCCATCAAAGCACACTTGGTCTTCTCCTTCTCTGTGCCCTTCTAAATAGTCTTTTTTTTCCCTACCAGAACAATCACCTCCTCTGTTGACGTTGTTTGGGTTCTGGTCTCCCATTCCTATTGGAATGTACAACTCCGAGCTTGTCTCAGGCGGAAAACCTAGGAGGTATGGGGCTGCCCACGCTATATACACAAAGCTGACTTATGTCAACATGTGCAGCCCCAGCTAGGCAGATTTTTCCGAGTGATCCTGACAACAACTGCTTACAGTTCAAAATGTGTGGCTCTGTGGAGGAGATTCTCCTAAAGATCTACTGTCACGGATAAGGAACTAAACTTTATTCTGGCTGACACTGGACTGTCGCGATGGGAAGAATTGCTAAATCTGGGGATACGGAAGCATTCATTTAATTTTATTTAGGAACCAGAAAATCCCTTTTAAATAGAGCCCTGGTCCTCAGTACCAACCATTACACCATTTGGTGGACCACAGGGTGAGTAAAAACAAAAAAAAAAGTAATTGGGCACTGAGACAAACAGAGCAGCAAGACAAAAAAAAAATGTAGTGAGGGGTTGGGGAGAGACACCAGAAGGGGAAGTACATAAAATGCCTATATTGATGGACAAAATTGTATAATAAAATAAATGATTGTGACCTTTGACATGCACAGTAAAAGTTGGCCTTTTTTTTTTATTGATTTGTCAGTTTCTTTATGACCAGGAGTGGCACATTAAGCTGTGACAGGTTTCTAAATGCATCCTGTGGGCTAGGTTGCATGGACTTGTGTTTTTTTTTTTTTTTTTGTGTGTGTTTGTTTTTTTGTTGTTTCTCCTCCTCTCTCTCTCCCTCTTTCTTGGGGGAATGCTGGCTAGGACATCAGGAAAATCCCTTACTCTTATGATGAGTGCTATGGGATAGTACAGTTACGTAAGAACTTACAATAAGAGTAGATCTTCAAGAGGAGCTCTTGCAGCAGGCAATAACCATGACGACTAAGGTGCCAGGACCCCACAGAAACCTTCTAGCTAGCAGTCTTCAGTGGGGTTCCCCAGCCCCACCTCAGTTCCCAGCCGGAAACACGGAGTCTAGGACGGAAGAAGAACTGGGTAGGTTTGCACCCAAAAAGGAAGGCAAAAAAGAAACACATGGGGAAGGAGGGAGGGAAAGCAGCGCCTGCTGCAAGAGCTCCTCTCGAAGATCAACTGTTATGGTAAGTTCTTACGTAACTGTACTAGGTTACTTAGAGTTTGAGCTCTTGCAGCAGACAATAACCATAAGGACTGAGCCCCAAGCAGTCGAAGGAGAAGGAACAGGCAGGCACGGGTGGAGGCTAAGGATAGCCTGCAGAATTAGGAAAGCAGGCTTTGTGTTGTATTTGGTAGCCGAAAATAAGTACCTTAAACACACCAGGGTCTTGGTAGAAAGAAAAATATGCACCACAGAAATTTAGGTCTTCTCTGTTTACTGCTATTCAGCTCAGATACAGGGGGAACACTTATCTCAACACACACACACAGGAAGGCTCACACAGGAAGAGATACAGTAAATGCATTTCTTAAAGCTTTACTACACATAACACTCCCTCCCAACTTGGCTAGAAAGTAAGTAAGTCAATAATTCAGAAAATAGTATGAAACTATCAAAGTTATTACTGCAATGTCCCTTTTAGTCAGTAATGTCATTAGGCTATATTTCTACAAGTCCGTTCTCTTTGGTGGACCTCTTACACGTCCTGACCAACGTAGTAGGACTGGAGGCTGTTGCTTTGGAATCTGATTAGCATCAGCCACATCTTGTCTCAATTGCTGTGGTTCCACTATCTGTTCTTGTTCTTGTTCTGGAACAATAATACTGGATAGCTACCCTGACTCTAGGTATCCTTTTATGTTCAGTCTCAATTCTAGTACATAATCGGTCCACATGTTTTTTCACTCTCCTCTGGTTAGTCAGTTGAACACTATAGACAACATTTGTGAACACTTTTCCTACCACACCTTGTATCCATCTCTTTGGGCCTGCATACATCCTGACCCACACAAGATCATTGGGTTTGAAGGATCTGGTCTTAGGAAGCATTTCAGTTACTGATTTATAGCCTAGAGGGTGAAGAAGGTCCAATTGAGTTCGATCTGATGTCCAAACAGCAATTCTGCAGGGGATATTCCTGTGACGCAGTGTGGTGGTGTTCAGTACATCGCAAGAAAGTCCAAAAGGGCTATTTGTATTGCCGTCAGTCTAGTAGGATTAGCTTTGTCCATACGCTTTTTAAAAGCCTGAACCAGGTGTTCCGCTTTACCATTTGAACTTGGATGGTAGGGAGGTGACAAAATATGGTGGATACCATGTTGCTGGCAAAATGCTTGGAATTCAGCAGATGTGAACTGTGGTCCGTTATCTGAGACGATCACATGCGGAAAACCATGGGTAGCAAAGATAGATTTCAACACTTTGATGGTACTCTCAGTAGTTGTCAGACATTTGATGAATTTCTGGCCATTTACTATAAGCATCAGTTAAGAGTAACCCCATGGAATTTAAATAAGGTCCTGCGAAATCAATATGCAATCTGTGCCAGGGTTTTTCAGGTCGTTCCCGTGGTGAACTGGAGCTCTTGCTGGATTTTCTATTGATACAGCACAACCTTCGCGTCTTTGCACAAATTGGTATATGTCTCTGTCACTAGAAGGCTACCATCTGTGAAGTCTGGCTAAGGCTTTCATTTTAGCAGTGCCAGGATGGCCCGCATGCAAAAGAGTCAACACATTTGAATGATGACATTGGGGTACTATGACATGCAAACCCTTATAGAAGACACCCCTCAGCAATGGACAACTGCGGTCTCTTTGTATAGTAAGAGTGTAGTTCAGCTGAACAACTAGTGCCTTGAGGCCAACCCTCGAGTGTATACTGGTACACTTGTTTCAAAATTGCATCTTGACTAGTCGCTTATGCAATGTCCTTGGCTAGTATTAGAAGCTGATTTAACTGTTGTAGCTCCATTGCACACAAAACAGTAGAGTACTCCATATTTTTTGAATTGCACTGAAAAACTATCTGGCCCCACCTGGCACACTAATGGCTCCTCTTTAAGTCCCACATTGAACTCCATTTCTGTGGATATTGGTAACCTCGACAAGGCATCCGCATTCCCATGCTGGTCCGTTGGCTGGTATGTAACCTTGAAATTATAGGCAGACAAAATTAATGCCCATCGTTGAAGTCTGCTAGCGGCTGTCTCTGGAATTCCTTTTTCTGGACTGAAAATTGTCACTAGTGGCTTGTGATCTGTCTTCAGGTGAAACTTGCAGCCTAGCAAGTAGTGGTGAAATTTCTAAACTCCAAACACAATTGCTAATGCCTCTCTCTGAATCTGAGTGTAACCCCCCTATAAATGGGGGTTCCTAGAAGCCTCCTAGGAGCTGCCTAAGTGTTCCCCCTTCTGGTTGGCATTCGGCGTTTAAGCCAATTTAAATGGCAATGCTGTGAGTGCTTTTAGAGCCTCTGTGAACTGTCCCTTTAAGGGCTGCCTGATAGTTGTTATAATTAGTTTGAATGAGGGGGTCTGTGTGTTTCCCTGCTCTAGTCCCGCTCGAGCTGCTGCCCAAGTGCCCTGTTTTGCTGTCGCTGATTGCGCAGTGGGAGCACGTTATAAAGATGTAACTACTGGCTGTGCATTGTTAAGAGTGATGATGAAGATACAGTTTGTTCTAACGTGTTTTCTTGCAGCCTGGACTGTTTCTGTTGTGCCCCACCATGTTGGTCCTGAACTGTTGAATTGGACCAATCGAATTGTGAGGAAGCTTTAGGGAGTCGACTGACCAATGAAGAGACAGCTAGTGATGCTGGAAGGTGGCATTATGGGCCATGGCGCTTTTTTGCGCCACTGAGAGCAAAAGTAAATGACTGGCATGTGTAGCCAGCCTATGAGATATTAATTTCTGCTGCAGTGAGTTTGTGTGAAGCATGGGTTATCGGCTTTTCCACTCCTTCTGGATCTGCATGGAAAAGGACAGCTCCTGTACCCACAGGACTAGCATCACAGGCCAAAGTGATAGGTAAGTTTGGGTCATAATGAGTTATATTTTTCACATCAGTTAGAGAGAGATTGATGGCTTGAACTGCCTTACTGTGGCCCTTGGTCCACTTACACGGAGTACCCTTATGTAACAGTTCATTTAGGACATCACATTTAGTGGCTAGGCCAGGTATGAAACGGTCATAGTAGCACACCATACCCAAGAATGAGTGCAACTTTGAAACATTCTGTGGTTTAGGCATGCGCACAATGACTTCCACCTTTTCATCATTCAGACGAATTCCATCTTTGTCAATAGTGTGACCTAAGTACGTGACACTTGGTTGACAAAATTGGCATTTTTCTCTGAGTCCACTCTGTTGCAGTCTCTCTAAAGTCTTTTGTAAGTTAAGTAAATGTTCTGCTTCTGTTTTGCCCATGACAGTAATGTCAGATCCAAATAACAAGCAACACCTGGTATGTCACCTACCATTTGCTCAATCACTTTTTGAAAAATAGCAGGTGCAGAACTAATGCCAAAACATAACTGTTTGTACTTGTACAGTCCTTGGTGTGTATTAATCAGTACCAGTTTCTGAGAGTCTTTATCTAACTCCACTTGAAGGTATGCATCAGCAAGGTCCAGTTTAGAGAACCCTACACCACCATTCAGTTTATGAAAAAGTTCCTCAGGTAAGGGTAAAGGAAATACATCTGTGCTAAGTACTGGATTAAGTGTCACCTTAAAGTCTCCACATATTCGAACCTTACCACCTGGTTTAGATACCACCACAATTGGAGTAGCCCAGTCTGAACTTGAAACCTTTTCCAGCACACCTGTTTTTTCCTGTCTGTCCAGTTCTGCCCCAACCACCGGTTTTAAGGCAAAAGGAAGTTTTTGTGGTTTACAAAACTTAGGGATTGCATTAGGCTTTGTAGCTAACTTGGCTTCAGCTGTTGTGCAACATCCCAGGCCTTTGCACAAGTCTGGATACATGTATAAAATCTCCCCAGCTTGGGTGGATTACTGCTCTTGTGGTACCTGGACAGCAGCAATTAGGCCAAAATCTACTGGATCGATATGAATGTTTAGAAGAACCGGAGTGTGTCTGCCCAAAATGTTGACACCCTTTTTGAAACCAGAAAAGTTAAAGGTGTACTAGGAGAACCCCGTCCTGCGTAGTAAAGTGGTAAACGAGCCCAGCAACTTATTACAAGGAATCAGTGGTGGCTTATCCAGATCAGACCATGTTTGATGGTTAATAAAAGTAACTGGGGAAGCAGAGTCTACCATTAAATGCAACAGATGCCTCAGTTGTGGCAATTGAAGTAACACATAGAAAGGAGGAACATCTTTAGTCTGCATTTGTGGTGCATTAGGCACCACTGCACTGTCTGTGCTCTCTGAACTGATCACTGCAGTTCTCCTGCTTCTGCAAACCTTAGCAATATGACCCTGACATTTACATGCATGACACTGAACTTCTCTGAATTTGCACTGTTCTCTGCTATGCTGACATGACCCACGTGATGCACATTTGTATTGGCCATGTAGTTTTGGTGGAGATTTTATATTTTCCTTTGAAAACAGTGGTTTAGACTTTGGTTTGAGCTGTTTCAATTTGGGGTTTACTGCAGTTACTTGTACCTCATTTTTATTGTTCATCTTACCATGTGCTTCATTTTCTGCAGCCTCATACATTAGTGCCATCTGTAAAAGTTCTTCAGCAGACTTCTTGACACTTACAGAAAGTAATTGCTGAATACGATGTTCATTATTCAGCCCCATAACAAACTTATCAGCTAAGTTAGATTTAAGATGCTTCCCGCTCCACTCACACATGAGAGCTAAGTGTTTGATCTCCGCCAAATAAGATTGTAATGACTGACCTGGTTTCTGCTGGTAACTGTAGAATTTATAACGTTCAGCCCTTGGGAAAGTTGTTAAACTGTATTGTGCATTCAATTTAGCCTTTAGCTCTTGATATGACAAATCCTCCGGCTGGTCCGGTGCACACAGACTGAATAAAAGTGTGAAGGTTTCACTCCCCAAGAAAGTACAAAAAGTAGCTTGAATAAGCTCTCCCTGTAGCTGTTCATTTTTAACAGCTTGCATGGCAGGATTACGTAATAACCACTGATCAAACCATCTGGACCATGTATCCCAGTCTGTTCCTGTAAAAATCTCAAAGCTGGCTGAAGTTACCATAATACTGTACAGTTCCAAATTGTTTACTTGTCTCCGATGCAGAAAGTCACAAAATGGTGTAATTCAGTAAGCTGGAGCTATGAAAATGTCCACCATCCGTCGTCGCCAGTTTGTTGCAGTTGGTGGCCGAAAATAAGTACCTTAAACACATCAGGGTCTTGGTAGAAAGAAAAACATACACCACAGAAATTTAGGCCTTCTCTGTTTACTTCTATTCGGCTCAGATACAGGGGAAACACTTATCTCAACACACACAGGAAGACTCAAAGTAAATGCATTACTTAAAGCTGTACTACACAACACTTTGGAGAACTGTAAGGCCAAACCTAGTCCTACCCCTGGCGGCAACATTCAAGCTATAGTGCCTGACGAAGGTGTGACTGGAACTCCAGGTCACAGCTGCACAGATGTCTGCTGCAGAGACATTCCTCAGTGACGCAAAGGAGGTAGCAACACCCCTGGTGGAATGGCCTTCTACCGAGTCCAGTAAAGGCTTGTCATACTTCTGATAACAGAAAACAATGCAGTTAACTAACCACTTAGACAAAGTTTTATAGAAACTGGCGCTTCCTGAGATTTTGGAGCAAACTAAACAAAAAGCTGGTCGGTCTTCCGAAAGGAAGCAGTGTGGTAAAGGTAGAACAGAAGCGTCCGGTGGATGTCCAGAGTATGTAATAAAGCTTTCCCCGATTAGAATACTCTGGATAATAAACTGGAAGGTGGATGTCTTGTTTCAGGGTGAATTCAGACATCACCTTGGGCAGGAACTTGGGATTCGTTCGTAAGGACACTCTGTCCTTATGAAAGACTAATTAAGACTCTTTACACATCAGAGCCTGGAACTCTGAAATCCTCCAAGCGGAAATGCGCAGCCAAAGTAACCCTTTCCGCCTGCCGGTGGTGCTGAGAGTTGGCGCTGGGCACTCCCTCGCGCTCGCGGTGACCGGGTTCGAGAGACGAGCCCTGGGGTCAACAGGGGAGTACTAGGATTGAGCGTCGGGAGACAGCTCCCCTAGTCCTGGGGAGGGCTGGAGAATCCACACTGCGCTGCGGCGACCCTGGGGACGCCCAGAGGTACCGCTTGCGCTGGTGTGACTGGGGGGAGCACGGCAGACGTCGGCATGTACGTGCGCGGATGTCATTGCACGTCTGCACTCTCAATGGGAGAAAAAGTGGAAATGGCTGGGTGCAACCGTGCAGCTTCATGGCCGCGCCCTGCCTCGCCGAGAGACGCATGGAATCATTGGGGGGGGGGGTCCGGAGCCCGTCTGGCTGGATAGGATATGGGGAGACCGTCCAGCGACGGCCGTGCCGGATCCCCCATCATGTGAGTGAGCCTGGTGCTCTCCCGGTGGGCAGGGCTGGCAGCTGGATGCCCCCAACGGTAATAGCCGCAACAGGCGGATAAAAATAAAAAAAAATAACGCTTTCCATGACAGAAAGCGTAGCTCGCAGTTCGCAACTGGCTCGGGGTTGGGGGGAAATGAGCATCTCTAACATAAAGAGAAGATCCCATGGTAGGATAGGGTCCAGAATGGGAGGCTTTAGATGCAGTATGTCCTGCAAAAAAGTGCGGAATAAGTCTGATTGGGCAAGGGGTTATCCTCCATAGGTGTGTGGTACGGACAGATGGCAGAAAGATGCACCTTAATGGAGGAGTAGCTCAGACCGGTCTGGAACAGAGAGAGAGGAGATACTCAAGTATGGAGTTCACTGGAGAGGAGAAAGGGTCGAGACTCTGGGCAGAGGCCCAAAGGAAAAAAACTCTTCCACTTCATAGCGTAGGTTTCCCTAGTGGAGGGCTTCCTAGCTGCCACTAGGACCTCCGCTACACCAGGCCAGACCTCGTACCTTGCAACTGCTAAGTCTGCAGGAGCCAAGCATGCAGATGCAGAAACTTGAGGTCTGGTTGGACTAAGGTGCCCTGGTCCTGGGAGAGCAAGTGGAAGCTCAGGGGCAGAGGGACCAGGGGTTCCATAGCTAGCTGCTAAAGCAAAAGGAACCAGATCTGTCAAGGGCAGAAAGGGGCAATGAGGACCAGTTTCGCCCCTTTTGCCTGAAGTTTGTGCAGTACCCTGTGCAGAAGAGGGAAGGGAGGGAAGGCGTAGAGAAACCTCCCTGTCCAACAGAGGCGTAACATGTCTTGCCAGAAAACTTCAGGCCCTGGATCTTTTTTTTTTTTTAAACTCTTATCGCCCCTGGTACCATAACTCTCTCAGGCCTCACCACTGGCCAGTATCGCTCTACCGCCCACTGTGAGCCCCGCCATCCTCAAGGACGTTACGGTTACTCCCAGAGCCCCCCGGAGACATAGGGCCCAAGAAGATAGAAGGGGCAGTGGAAGGGCTCCAGTATTGGGCGTGTGGTGGCGTGGCTCAGGGAGTGCCGTCTCCTATCCAGACTAGAGGGTTTTTTCTGTAGTGTTTACGCCTCTGACATGGGACGTACAATGCCGTCCTAGCCAGAGACGTGGGTGCTCCCAACCACGTCCGGAAGACAGCCGCCCGATGTCTACCCCTTCGCTTGCTAACAAGCCCATGTGCGTAGCAGTGCTGCCGGTCTCCACCGGGGGCCTCTGCCGCACTGGGCTACCCCTGAATCCTCCCGAGAGAGAGAGCAGTCCTGCGGATGCTCCATCCTCTCTCTCCCTACTGACCCCCAGCGGACCGGCTCGCTCCCAAACCCAGGTCGCGTGTAGTATGCAGGTGTGGCGCCCCACGCCCAACCCTCAACGCCACCGGGCGGACTAGGCCCTGGATCTAGCAAGCAGAAACTGGGCAGTTTGGCATTGGATGAGGACGCAAAGAGGTCCAACTCTGGCCTTTCTCATCTGTCGAACAGCTGGTCTGTGACTGACTGAAGTAACTCCCACTTGTAGGCTTTGGACAGATACCTGCTTAGGCTGTCGGCCAAGACGTTTTGGAAGCCTGGAACATGCACAGCTGTGAGCTCTAGGTGGTGTTCTAGAGTCCAAAACCAGACCCTCATGGCCTCTCCACAGAGGGGGTAGGAATGAGTCCCCCTTGTTTATTGATGTAAAATACTACGAACATATTGTCTGTCTGAATGAGGAGAGGGCCTGGAGGGAGGTCTGTTTGAAACGCTTGCAGGGTGTAAAAGATCACCCGCATCTCCAGGATGTTGATCTGAAGGGACCGCTCCAGTGGAGATCAGGTCCCTTGAGTCTGTCTGCCACATTGGCACCCCGACCTAGCCCTGAGACATCTGTAGTCAGAATCCTCCTCGGAGGGTCCCGCCTGGAGTGAACTCCCTCGACAAGATTGTCTGAGTCAGAGACTGAAACTGGGACATCTAGGTCGTCAGACCACTGGTCCCACTGCACCCTAGGTGTCCATTGTGGAACCCTCATGTGGAGGTGGGACAGTCGGAATGGTGGCTGCCTTGTGGCCGAGTAACCTCAAATTCTGGCCGAAATGTGGTGAGAGAAGGACACCAGCCAAGCCTAATCTCGAAGGTGATCTATCCTGTCTGAGGGGAGGAAGGCCTTGCCCTGGACTATATCAAGGTCTGCTCTGATGAATTGGAGTCTCTGGCTGGGCCATGGGGACGACTTTCATAGATTCAGGGTGATCCTCAACTCTCGGAAGAGTGTAAAGGTTTCTCCCAGAGTACGAAGCAGCTGATCCACTGAGGAAGGTGTCAGGAGCCAGTTGTCTGGGTAGGAAAAGTCGTAATGGCTCCGTCTCCTGTGGGCCGCAACCACCACCGCTAGGCACCTGGTAAAGACTCTTGGAGCCAAGGATAGGCCAAACGGCAGAGCCCGAAACTGGTAATGACAGCCCTGGAAGAGGAAGCGGAGCTACTTTCTGTGGGGCTGAAACATCAGGATATGCGGGTATGTGTCCTGCATATCCAGAGAGCAGAGCCAGTCCCACTGATGCAGAAAGGGGATTAGACCTGGAGGTGCGACCATACTGAACCTCTTGTACTCAGTGTATTTGTTCAGGTGACTGAGGTCCAAGATTGGATGAAGGTCCCCGGTCTTTTTGGGGATGAGGAAGAAGTGGGAATAAAATCCCCTTCCTCTCTGGTCCGGCAGTACTGGCTCGATAGCCCGCTTTTGAAGCAGAGCCTGAATTTCCCCTTCAGTAAGGGCGATGTGAGATGGAGGGTAATGGGAGGGCACTGGTGGATTTCTGGTGGCCTTTCCAGGAACTCCAGGGTATGTCCCCGCTCTATGAGTTGGAGGACACAAAGGTCAGTTGTTATCTTGCTCCAACCCTCCAGATAGGAGAAGCGACCCCCACCACCTCCCCCAGGGATTCTGCTGGAGGAGGGAGGGTCTGGCAAGGAGTCAGGCTGATGCTCCCGGGGTGGGGAGAGCTGCCTGGGATAACTTCGCAGCTATAAAGGTGGACCCCCCCCCCCACAAGTGTGTGAGAGGTGGCTTTACGCATGAAACCACCCCGCTGCTGGGGCTTGTTTCTAGACTGCTGGCCTGAGAGCTTACAAAAGGACTGTTTCTTACAAGGGCGTTGGTTCAACTTGTACATCTTTTAAATGGACCAAATGGCCTTCTCAGAGTCCTGAAGATGAGTAATCAGTTTTTCTGCCTCTTCCCCAAACAGGACAGACCCTTTGAAGGGAAGATGCATAATGCCGGACTGCAGGTCCTGAGTAAAGCCAAGGACCCAGAGCCATGCATGGCGTCTAAGTCAGATGCCCGTGGCGGCAGCCCTGGAAGCTGTATCTGCTGTGTCGTATGAGGCCCTTAGAACATGGGTGCCCACGTCTGACCCATACTTGAGCAGATCCAGGAGCTCAGTCTTTTGGGCAGTGTCTGGCAAAGCCTGAGCTAGTTCCAACCCCTTCTCCCATAGGGCATTCTGGTATTACACCATGTGAGTGAGGAAGTTTAAGGATCTAATGGAGCAAATAGAGGAAGAGTAGATCTTCTTGCCCATTTGGTCAATAAGCTTAGAGTCTTGGTCCGGAAGCTGGTTGCTTAAATGCTTGGGCCTCTTGGACCCATCGTGAGCTGCTGTTATGACAAATGAGTCTGCCACAGGATGCTCCACGAGGAAGGGCTCGTCCCTAGGAGCCCTGTAGAGCTGGGCTGATTTGTTGGAAACAACGGAGGCCGATGATGGGTGCTTCCAGGTAAGCCTAGTAAGGTCCTAGAAGATGTTGACCAGTGGAGGGACCATGAGAGGCTTGGGTTCTTTCTGCCTCAGGTATTTAGCAAGCCTACGCCTCTCGGGATCTAGGTTCTTGGTTTCCCAACTGTTAGTGGCCTGGATATGCCTCATGATGTCCATGAAAGATGGATCATCAGGAGGCGATCTAGAGGTGTCTTTGTTGTCGGGAGAGGAAGGATGGCCCCTAGGTCCTGTCTCATTCGAGGCTGAGGAGGATGAGCTGCAGCTAGAGTCCACTGAGGTGGATGAAGAAGAGGAGGAGCTAAGCCAACATCCGCTATGGGACAGGCGTAGGTGACAGCTTGACCACCGGGAGGATGCCTGCCTGCACCTCCGCCCAAGCTCGGAGAGGGACTTCTCTGGTCTGGGGTCAGCTTCTTAGGCTCTGGCTGCAGGTCCAGCTCCAGTGCAACCTCTGGCTCCGGTTCTGAAATCACCGGTTCAGAGGGCTTAGGTGGAAGAAGGTCTCCTTTTATCTCGTTCCACCAAAAGCGAAAAAGGTCATTGACCTCGCTTAGGGGAATATGGGGATCTGAAGGTCTGTCTGGCACCTGAGATTGTGGACGAGGTGGCGTCTGTGTCCCTGGCGTTGGTGTACTCGGTGTCGAAGAAGCTGGCTTTGGAGGGGCTGGGGTTGGACGCTCGGGCGCCTCATCAAGCCAAAGACTAGCTGGTGTCGCATCCTCCTGTGAGGGAGTAGAGGTATCTACCGCAATGTTGGATGATCCAGCAATGGTAGGGCTGTCGGGTGCGGCGGCTGGCGACCGTCTGGGGTAGAGGCTGTTGCCGGCTTGGCCGGGGCTCGCGGTATAGTCAGCCAGTTGGAGGTGTCCTGGAGTCTTTGGAGGAGGATGCTTGCTCCTGACGCCTGGGTGCCTTGTCCGAAGACTTATGGGCAGGACCCGACGGACAACGGGTGATGACCCACTGCCTGACTGTGAACCAGCCACACCGCCTGAGGAGGAGGTGGACACTTTAGGTATGGCCTTCACCCTCAGGGGCTGCAGGGCCTGGACAGGCGTCCCAGACCCTGAGGAACCTCCCCTGTCGTCCAGCGTAGAGTGGGAGGCTTAACAACCCGGATGCAGTAAGGGCAGGCCGGGAGGAATGGTCTCCCCCATGGGAGGAGGAACCCGAAGAGGTCTTCTTTCTGTGCGAAGATCATGAACGGGAGCGAGTCTGGGCCTTCTCCCTCTCCTTGTCCTCTTCTCCTTGTGGATCTTCGATGAAGAGGTTGAGATAGAGGAAGAGGAAGAAGGGCTTTTCCCCGAAGGTGGTTTTTGCATGGCGGCAAGCTGCTGTTCTAGAAGGTGTCACTTAAGGGTCTTCTAGCGGCGGATCCGTGTCCTTTGATTGAACTGCTGGCAATGTTCACAGGCCGAGGTGGTGTGGTAGGGGTCCAGGCAGAGGAGATAGGCCTCGTGGCAGTCTTTCAACAGGAGCTGCTTACCGCACGCACACTTGTATTATCTTTGTTCGACGGACGAAACTGAAGAGGCCGGGGATGAAGATGTGCAGAAATAAATCACTTTTTGGGGGGGGGTAAAGAAAAATCGCAATAAAGCATGATGGCGGTCGACTGTAGCAGGAGGCATCCGAGGGGCAGATGTGAACGTGTCGATGGGAAAAGAACCGAGGTGGGACTGTGGACCACCCCTTTATACCACTGGCTGACTGGACAGGCCGACGTCCCCCGCTGAAGACTGCTAGCTAGAAGGTTTCCGTGGGGTCCTGGCACCTGGTGGTTTAGTCCTTATGGTTATTGTCTGCTGCAAGAGCTCCAACTCTAAGTAAGATCTGTACTTTCCACCTAGATAGCCACCAGAGTTAGACAGAAACAACCTTGGTATAATGTTTCATGTAAAGGATGGCCTAAGGTATATTAACCCTGGTTCCTGGTGTGGGACTGAACCCGCAACCTTTTTATCTTGTGGTCCAAGAGGCAAGCATGCAGCTTGCTGAGCCACTGACGCTGTTCTATTTTTGACCGATTTCTTTACCACTGCTAAAAGCCCACATGGCTGTGGCTTTTCATCTTTTCTACCCTGGATATATTTTACATTTGCTAACCCCCTGCCTAATCTATTTTCCATTTCTCAGGCAGTTATTTGGCACTCAGCAGATGCATGCCATACTTGGTTCTGCTTGTCCTCACCTGCTGTGCTAGGGTGCCATGACTGTGCAGATGTGGTTCATGCATAGAATTTAGTGTATAGGTTATATAGAATAATTTAGTGTATAGTATATAGAATAATGTATAGGCAGCCATACACAACAATGCTTTGTTTCCACCAAGGGGTTGCCATGATGATGGAGTACCCATGAGAGAAAACTGACTACAGAGGGAGAAAAAAAACACAACTTAACTTTGTGTAAACAGATTTCTGCAACCTCCCTCCTAATCAACCTGGGCTCTTCCACAGCTCCAGCATCCATGTGTAGCTTCAGCATCTCTTAAAACGACCACCACCTCCCCTAATCCCTCCTCAGCCACAAAGAATGGTGTGTGGTCAAAGCTGTGATGATCCCCCTTTCCCTCCATGTCAGACACCAATAACATACACACACATTTCAAAAACAGCTTTAGACTGCACGTTTATCACTGTTAAGCATGAACAGCAGTAGTGCTACCAATCAGCTTAAGACGCATTGTTAGATGACGTATCTACTACAGCAAAACAAATGCTCATTTTGCTGTAGTAGATATATCACTAATGCAGCAGAACAGCATTTTTCTCTTCATGGATTTCCATGCACAGTCAGTACTACCCATACACCAAAAAAAATGATCAGTTCCTCAAAAAAAGGCAACATGCAGTATTTCCTGTTTTTCAGTCCCTCTCCCCAACCCCCCCCTTTTTTTTTAATATCTGTTTAATGTTGGGCTCCATCCTCTTCTTTGCACAGTGGCTCTCATCACTGGTCTATGATGTATCCTGGTTGCAGTAGATTTTTGAAGGAATGGGTGTATTCTTACAGTTTTGCCCTGCCATTTGCGGGCCAGAATCCAGTGATGGTAATGCTTGGCCCCATGTCAGGCAAATAGTGCAATTTTTAATTTTTTTTTCTTTTACCAGGAGAATATCACTGATTCCACTGAAAACAAACTTGTCTAACTCCTCGCAGTCCACTGAGGTCTCTACTCCAGTCTCATCAGACAAAGACACGAATGGTAAGTAGTGAATTACACGACCCAGCTAAATGATTTGAATGTCTAAAGCTATAGGTCTGTCAACCGCTTTAGGCCTCAAAGTAGCTCTAGTTTAAAAAACATGTCATGATTGGTCACATGCTATAGAGAAAGGGAACATTGTTTAACCAGGAGTAGCACACTAAGCTGAAGCTTGTTTCCAGATGCGACCTAGAAGCACAAGGAATTTAAGTGCCTTGCTCAGGATCACACAGTATAGAGTTTGCTGATGTACCAGATCATTTGATTCTGATTCATTCTTTTTAAAAGTGAAAAAGAGACTGGCATTATCATCTATTTATGCTGTCTGAACAAAGGCAACACCATACCTAATACAAATGCCAATAAATGCCATAAAGTGCCAATGGAGATGCCACAACAGAAACTTGATGACAAAGCCCTTCTGCGTGAAACCGATTTGGGTGTGTTTTCTATTGTTGTTGTGGCATCTCCATAGGCACTTAATGGTATGCTGTGTAAGTGTTTCTTACCATTTATTTACTATTTAATAAAGCTTTTGCATTAAGTATTACAAACAGAGGTGTCTTTATGCAGACAGTTCACGTTGCTTTAGGCAGGCACGTCCATTAGGATTGACCTTGTTTGTTTGGAGTTCTGTTTATGCCTCTGCATCTCTGAGCTGCCCCTTGCGCTGCCCCCAACTCCATCACCCGCCTTTTCTGGGAACATACCTCTGATTCCTAAACCCCCTCTAGCAGTACCATCAGGGCTTTCCCCAGCTCCTCTGGGCATTCATGAGGGAAGCCCACCCCAGAACGGCTCCTGCTTGAGACACCACCTGTGGTCTCCCAAGTGACAGCAGCACAGTGGAAAACACACTGCCCGGAAGAGGAGAGTGTTAACTGGGATGCTAAATCCTGACCCCCACGCCCCTCTCCAGCTTCCAACAACCTAGACTCTTTCCCGATCCAAGACTTTCCTTTTTTTTTTTTTTTCCTTTTAACTGTTATTGCCTTTAAAATCAAAGCAATACATAAAGTATTCTTGTGACAGGTATCAGTAAAGAGAATAAGGATGCTTCCAGTGGAAAAAATGCAGTCAATCTAGTCGTTTTGGTTTAAGGATGTGGGGGGATACCACCTATTGTACATATAATCCCAACACAGAGCAGACAATACAGCTGCACCCTGCAATAAAGTGGTGGTTTATGCAAATAAAATTGTATTTTGACATACTTTATATTCAGTAGTGACAATGGATGTGGCCCCCAGTCCAACCCTTCTGCAGACAAAATTGAGTGTTAGCATCCCCCCACAGCTCCTAAAAACATTAAGTAAATGTATAAAGCGCACTTTAACTGGAATGCATACTTAGTAAACAAAGCTTTTCCTAACATCTCAAGCACACGTGACTTTAAACAATTAGAAATTACCCAGTTCAGTCTTTAGTGAAAAGTCTAATTTCAGCAGTACTGCAGTCTAAGAAGAACAGTACTGTATGAATAGGTCAAATGGCTCGATCGGTGAACTGCCGTTATGCAAGGGAGAAGTTATTGCATTATCCCTCCAGCTGCAGAAGCCTTTGACTTAAGTAGGAACAAACATAAGGGAATTAATGTGCTTATATTGATTTTAAGATTAAAACTGGGTAGAAGAAAAAAGCATATATATTTTTTTTGTAGTGCTGTAAACGATTATAGTCCCACATGGAAACTAAAAATGTGAAATGTCTTGAATACTGTCTGGCAGCAATGTTGCCTCGCTCCGTTCTGTGAACAGATGTTTAAGTTAAAAGAATGAGTGTTTAAATGTATTTCTCCTCCTCCCATTCTGGGCATTCTTTGGTATCTTCACCACATGCCTGCTCAAACGCGAGGGCGAGTGCCTCAACCTTCTTACTGCCTCTGAGGTGTTGGTAAATTGAAATATGTGCCCGCTGTAATGGATCTTCAGGCAGGCATCAGAAGAGAGTGGGTAATTCGTAGGCCCCAAGAAGGGCCCAGACAGCGTCAAATTCCTTACAACAGGCCCACGTTGCAAATGACAGGTCTGGGAACAGATGAATCACTGAGCTCTTATGTGACTGATTCTGAGCTGCTTGTGAAGCTCAAAGGATGTCCTCTCTGGTGGTAGTAGCCGCTGTTGCTAGAAGGATGCTTTTTGCAAATCCCTCTGGGCCACTGCTGTTTGTGGCAATACTTGGTAAACCAGCAGGAAACAAGGGGGAGAGTGTTTTGGAGTTTATAAGTTCAGTGCTCTGAGAAGTCAACCTTTTCAAAATTACCACAAAGTAGTCCATCTGTGCCTTCCGGCAAACCAAGCAGGGGAGCGCTGATGTCTCTATTTGCATTTTCTAAGATTTCAAGGCAGTACCAGAGTTTAGCATTGTCCTGCACCAGTTTACTCAATGTCGCCAGGGCCTGGGTAGCATGTTGTTCCATAGATGTGGCTGTTTCAGTGGCTGCATCAGTTTTGACAACCTGCTCACCCATACACCTCAGGATAGTTTCCACTTTGACCTTCATAAACGACACAATGGAGTTCCATGAAGGTGCCATTTCAGTCTGGTCTGTCAGCACAGATTGAGCTGCTTCCTGGCTCCCTTGCTATTGCTGACTCTTTGATGTGGCTCCACCGCCTGTATTTGGATACACCATCGTTGGGGAAAGATAGCAGTCTGTTAAGTATGATGCCATCTGTCATGCTGTGTAAAATGTTTTTGGGTTTGCTGAGAATAAAGTGCATTTCTAGGGGCATGGATGTGGTTTACTTATCCACACATTGGCAGCTCTTCCTTAAGAGCTGATTTGCTGGAACGTCTTTAAGCAAAGCTCCTCCCACCACCCAGGTGGTATATCCCTTGTCTCCGCCCCATGATGTCACATCTTTCCACTGGAAGTGTTCAGTCTCGTCATTCACAGCTCCACATGTTGTAGGGACAATTAAGTGTGCCACTGGCAAACTTAGTGAAATTTCTCTAACTTTAGACCTCTGAGTATATTCCTCAGTACCACTTTCATAGCTTGATCATATGATGCAGCAAGAAGAAGCGAAGCCTGCTCCTGGCTTCAAACTGTGTGTCACATGCCGGAAGAAGATATCAAGGAGGGACCCATACGTGTCGTACCTGTACTGCTTTGGGACAGCACATGATGTTGTGGCCTTTGCCAGACAGTGCTACTACCATCACCACTTGAAGACCGTAAGGTTCGTCTTCTCCTTTGCCAGCTAACTGAGGCCCAAAATTGCAGCCTTAGGGTAGTTGCAAGGTGGTCTATATTGTGTCCAGGTCAGTGGCCAATTTGCGGCTATGGAACAGGTAGCAGCGAAGGCTGTGTTGGGCACCTCGTATGCCTCGACGCTGCTTCCAGTTGGGGCCAGCGTCAGAGTGTCCTTCACTGCAGAGTTTCAAGGCATGTGCCGGGCTCTCCAGACATTCGGAGAGAGCTCTGCCCGCCACAGTAAGAAGCATAGAAACAAGAAACACCACCATCGGTCATGTGTCCCAGAGAGATCACTCTCCCTCGACTCCCCCAACCGCTCAAAGACTCTCGAGCATTCGGCTTTGACTGAACCACATTTGGTCGAGGGGTAGGTTGCTAGCTCCACAGTACCCCCTTGGGCTTGATTACCTTGACACTGGTTGATCAGGTGGTCAGGAGTTTTCTCAACCCCTTCAAGTTTGTTTATTTTTGTTTTTGTTTACTGGGTAAGTGTACTAGGCAAACTCATTGCCTGTTTTCAGGTACGACCTGGGGGAGCACAAACAAAAGTTGTCGAAGGGGTTCGATGATGAGTCAAACTCTAAGACCCTGGTCCTTACTCAGGAGAACATGGAGTGGTTGGTATCCTCAGCTGTTACCACTCGGAGTCAACCTCCACCAGAGGGTGTGCATTCGAAACCAGTGCCTGTCTTGTATGCAGCACCTCAGTCTGCTTCTCCTCGACATCGACCCCGGGTCGATGGCAGAGGTCAGTGTGCTCCTAGAGTTCTTAATACCGCTCAACTTGGAGGCATCGCTGTCGGTGCTCCTCTTCCTCTACATCCTCTAATGACAAGAGGCTCCACCACAGATGCAGCCGTGCTGCAAGGAGTTCCTCTGGCAGCAGTGGGCCTTGTAGGGGCGGGAGAGGGCTCTACCCCCAACCCCTACGGTCAACTAGCCGGCGCTGGTCAAGCCCACATCAATCCTACCGAGACAGCGGTTGTGACATATGCCTTTTTACCCTTGCTGATGAAGCCGCCTCCACAGCAGCCCATGTGGGGAGCACCTACTGAGGACTGCCGTCCAGGGACCAACTTGCCAGGCCGGTTGTCTGTGGAAATCACCCACTCAGCTGACTCCCAAGTGACTCATGGCGGAAAAAGGTTGAAGGCTGGCTTGAAAGAGTCCTCTGATGACTCTGATGGATCCTCTCTACAGTCCTCGAGGATGCATATGTTCAACTGGAAATCAGTCAAGTAAGTGACCACAAAGCAGAGGCCATTGTCCTTTGGGGCTCTCCTCCAACTCCTGTTGGAGTCTATGAATGTTCCTTTGGAGCCAGTTCAAAAATTGGCTAAATTCCCTTTTACTGACATCCTGGATAAGGACGAATCCCTGGGAGTCGCTTTTCCCATGGCTGAGGCCATTATGGGACTGGCTCTGGAGCTTTGGCAGCATCCAGTTTCCTGCCGAGCACCCTCAGCCTGTATGGTCTGCAAATGTGAGGCCCCTACCCAGGGTTCGACAAATACAATAGCCCGACGTCCCGGGCTATTACTTCCCAGTCAGGGACAAGTACTGTTGTAAGGAGCCACTTGTCCGTGGGCAAGCATTAAAATAAAAAAAATATATATTGGCTGCAATACCAACTTTGCAGCAGCAGGGTGCGCGATACTGCAGCAGTCCTGCGCCGACCTGTCTTGTGCTGGTGGTCATCTGACCCACAGAGCAGCACTCACGTGATATGGCAGGTCGGCAGCAGGGGAACAGAAACAGCGCCTGGAGCGGGTACGAGCAGCGGCCAAAACAGAAACAGAGGAGGAGCCAGTCATGAGACTGGCATGTGTGGCAGCAAATCCATCCGAGGCTCACCGAAGGGTAAGGTGCACATTGGCTCCAGCGTAGGCTTGAGAGACTGATCTGGGGACACACACTAGCGCACTCACTTTCTCTCATCTTCACAGAGAGAAGGGACGTCGTACTGTTCCCAGAGCAGTTTGTTCGTGGAGAAGTTGATTAGGCCTCACAGTCGAGGGGCACTGCTTGTAATAAAATAAAAGCCAGGAGAGTAAGAGTTAGCGAGGAGGTTGGGGTTGGTGTGAGCGAGGTCAGTGATCGGCGCTGTGGCAGGGATCGGAAGCCTAAGCTGGACACAAATGAAGCTGCCATCAGTTTGCTCACACAAATAAAAAAATAGGGGCTGGAGGAGAACATTGTTGAAGCCAGCCTTTTGCTGTCTGTGTTTTGCAGAAGCCAAAAAAAAAACGAGAGAAAACACAAAGTCAATAAGGGGCAGTATTACAAATAAGTGAATTGAATTTGTTCCCATATTTTATATATTTTATATAACTTAATTGAAGGAACAAGGAAATCAGGAGGGGTATACTAACCAAAATAAACAGGGAGGGAACTTACTAGCAGTGATCCAAGGAAACACAGTGCATTGTAACTTTTTAGTTTGAACTGCTGTCTGGAGCTAAATTGTCTGCTAGGTTGAGACTGTGGAGTCAGTGGTGAGCCTAATAAGGGAAGGAGGGAGGATCAGCCACTGAGACAGCAAGAGCAGTTTGTGTTTATAAGTTGAATGTAGTAAATGTCTATCTGTGCCAAAATAAAATTGTAGCTAAGGAGGAGGAGGAGAAAGAAAGCAAGGAGGGCTTAAGGCCAGGGCTATAAATAAATAAATAAATCAAAAAGTTGATTGGTTGATATTTTGAGGTTAGCACCGCTCATTGTAGTGTCCTTCTGGGCCCCCAGTGTCACCATCTGCCACCCAGTCCACCAAACCCGGCACCCAAAGAAACTCACACAAACACACTATATATATTTTATTATTTTATTTTATTATCACTGGAGGAAGAAAATAAGTGCCACAATATGCAGAACAGGAGTAGGAGGAGCAGTAAACAGCAGACTCTTTTTCTCTCTGGTCAGTAGCCTCCACAGTATCAGCAGTGACAGCAGACTCCATCAGTAGCAATACACCACCTGAAACTGAAACACAGTCCACCTCTGTGTCTAGTGCAGATAAGAGTAATAACGATGACAATGAGCCTATATCTGTGTCAGGAGATATAACTGCTGATCATCAGTGTCGAATTAAGCAATGAAGGCTTAACTGAAAGTTTACATCCACTCCTAAAAAGCGTGCTTTAGTGCTCCATGAGCAGGATGAGAGGCCAGAGAGGCCAAATAAAGATAAGAAATACGATCAGGAGAAAAGGGCCAGATTGTTTCAAAGGCATTGGTTAACCATTTATAACTGGCTGAGATATGATGAAAAAAAGAACTGATGTATTGCACTATGCGAAAAATATCCAACCATTGCAGTACCAGCCTTTTCAAAGAAACCTAATGTTTTGCCACTGGCTCAAATAATTTTCAATTGAGTCACTACGTGCTCATGACAAGTCAATCCACGTTTGCTGTGTATGAATCAACATATTGCACACAGTGGTCAGCGTGTAGTACATTTTGATATCACTGAGTCCCCACTGTATCAAGCATTTATGTAGTTGGATCAGGGCACTAAGGTCAAGATGCAACGCCTGTTCAACATAGCATATTCCATTGCCAAAATCATGCCCTTTCTCGGACATGGGTGGCTCTCTGAACTGCAAGAAAAAAATGGGATAACGCTTGGTTCTAATTATACCAATGATAAGCAGGCTAGGGACTTCTGTGGTGCTATATCAGCAGTTACATCCCAAACCCAGATGCAGACTCTTATTGATGTTAAATATGTGACAGTTCTTGCTGACGGTAGTACAGATTCTAGTATAACTGAGTGGGAAAATGTTTTCATACGGTTTGTTGACCCAAACTCAAAACTGTGCGAACAGTGCTTATCCAAGCTGTGCCACTGGAACATGCACATGCAAAAGGTGTATTTCCATAATAACGACTGCACTTGAGTCAGTAAATCTTCCTCTAAGTAACCTACAAAATGTTCACAATGCAGGGCCATTCCTTGTTTCAGCAAATTTTGATGGGGCCAGTGTCATGATGGGTGAAAGAGGAGGAACCATAGCAAAGTTAGGGAACACTGTCCTCAAATAATTACGATGCACTGTATTTGCCATAAGTTAGAGCTGGCAGTTCTTGATGTGGTAAAGAAAAATACATTTGTGTCAAAGCTTGAAAGTACTCTCAAGGGAATATTTAAGTTTTATCATTACAGTCCCAAAAAAATGAGAGAACTAAAAGAAATTGCAAATGTCATGGATACTGATCTTGCTCACTTTAGTGCTATAAAACAAGTGAGATGGCTTGCCAGTAGGTCACGGTCAGTTCATGCAGTTCAGGTTAACCTACCCACTGTCGCTCAACACCTAGAACATGTATCTTCTGCTGCTGGTGATGAAGGTTCTAGAACAAAGGCCCTCTTAAAGGAAGTACAGAGTGTACAATTTGTAAAATCCTATATATACTACAAGACTTCCAATACTAAAAACCTGTCACTCCAGTTTCAAAGAGATGACATAGTAATACTGGAAGTTCCACAACTTGTTGAGACCTGCCTACTCCAGCTACGGAGCTGAAAACATCACAGGGAAATACATGGCAACTTTCCTTAGCCATTACAAACCTGAACAGAAATGGATGGAGTATGTTGTGTCAAAGGGGAGGGGGAGGAGGAGGAGGAGAGGACTGTTCCTTTCCCATTCAGAGGCAACTGCGTAGAAGTCAGTTTTGTAAAGATACGCAATTGCAGAATTTAATAAATGCAGCAATAACGTACATAGCAGAGGTTTAAAAATTTCTCAGAGGTGCCTCTCAAATGGTTCAGCTGTTTAGATTTCAAGCAGTTTGATCTGCCGAGAGACCAGCTAGCGGTGTTTGGGACCTGTGAACTGGCAAACCTGGTTAAATACTTTGATTTTTCACAGAAGAGCAGCAGGAACATATAAAGTCTGAGTATGCTGCATTTAAAATGCTGCTTAAATCTTCAGCTGACAAGCCGTATTTGCAGGTCTACACAAAATTACTAAAAGAAAAACCACCACAGATTGGGCACATTATTCTTGACTTAGTTGAAATACTAATAACTATGAGTGTCTCAACTGCTAAGTGTGAAAGAGTTTTTCTATTCAGAACCTTATCAAAACAAAATACGGACACGGCTTTCTGATGACACCTACAGTCTCTCCTGCAGATAGCGGTAGAAGGTCCTGAACTGCATGAATTTAATCCTGATCCTGCAATTAACCACTGGCTGCTCTGTGGTCCAGGAACGAGATATGCTCATGGGCATGCTGCTGTTACTGCTGCTACATCTACTGCTGGTGGTGCCGCTGCTGCTTCCGTTTCTTCTCCTGATGAGTGATGATGATCCAATGCAAGTACTCCTAGTAGTGCTCCATCATCATCTTCCTGTCTTCAGTCTCTAGTCAGTCTACCCCTTGATGACAGTCATGCTATATTCACAGAATGGCTTGTTGATTGATGGCTTGGCTTCATTTCACTACAATTATCAATCTCTTCTGAAACAGACTTCAGCCTGCCCTGCATGCACACATGGTTAGTTAGGTCACCACCAGATGTCCTCTTTACGAGCACATGTCCTCTTTTCCAGCTGCCAAATATTCTTCATGTACCTTCAATTCAATATCCTGTATTATTATTATTTTTTATATTTTTTACTCTCAGTCTCTTCTCCTACCGTGCTTAGGACCTCCCTTGTATATGAGCTGTGAAGGAAGTGGAGATTTTAAACTTGTTTACTCGGGTCTGGCACCAGGGCTCATCGGGGAACTAGGTGTCCTCTTTTGGCATCCCAAAATCTGAGTGCAGGTCAGGTACTCCTACACACAGTACACGGTCCCACCCTGGACCTGCCGTATTAACATTCAGAAAAAAAAAAAAGGAATTGGATGGAAGTCAGTCACTCAATATTGTTTTTCTCGATTTATACAGTTCTTCTACATCTACATCCATCCTAATACAATAGTACAACCCCAGACACACCATGTAATTTATTTCTACAGATGTTTGGTTAAAATTTTCATGTAAGTGTATTGGACTACCACTCGGAACTCTGGGACTACCATTTTTGACCAGACCAGTTGTCCGGGACTAGCATGCCATTTTGAAATTTGTCGATCCCTGCCCCTACCGGATCTCTGCCTGGATTCTCTGACCACTCCTTGGCCGAGGGTCTGGTCTTTGACTTGATCTTCTGGAAATCAGGGAATGCTGGAGACATGGACAGGCCACCTGACAGTTGAAAAAGCTTGACCACACAGCTAAGAAGCTCTACGCCACATCCTGGCTTGGTTTCATTCAGATGAATTGCGCCCTAATGATGGCTCACTTTGATCAGTCACTGCTGGGAGTGCTTGGCACTGGCCTCCCATACTTGCCTGTTGATAAGTAGCTACCTGTCAAGGTCATCAGAGACCAAGGTGCGTAACTGGCTAAACATCAGCTCCAGTCTGCCTTGGACATTGGCGAATCCTGTGCCCGTGCCATTGCATCGGCCAATCACGATGCGTCGCAGGGCATGGCTGAGGATCTCCACCTTCGTGGGGGATACTCCGCATAAGCTGTCCAGTGTCCCTTTCCTGGAATTGATCTCTTTGGCTCAAAGGTGGATGGGTATGTCAGTAGGATCAAGAAGTTCAATGCACTCTGGATTCTGTGGTTTCATTCCAGAAGAACCCAAAAGGTGAGAGAAAAAAAATTTCCATTTTAGTAATGTCAGCCACAGCAGTCTCAGCAGCAACAGCCCGAGCAGGGACAGTTTCAAGGCCAAGATCTTTTTCAGGGGTGTCTCGGTAATCAGGCAGCACCGTAGGAACCTTTGCCATTGGTGAAGGGGAATCCATGCAGGAGATTCTCAGCAGTACAGCTGGGGCCACCCACGCCGTCGACGTCACCAACACTGTATGGGTGTGAGTGGCCACCCTCCCTCCTCAGTTCTTTTCCCGCCATCAACTTGCTCGCAGGGGTCTCCGCGGAAACTCTGTTGCAGTATTTGCGCCTTTTTTAGCCTATGGCTTTTATTAACTTACTTTTTAGAAATCTCTTTTTAAATGATTCCTTTTTTTTTTTTCTGTCGAGGTTTAATCCTTCTACTTTTATCTTTCGTTGCTGCCGCTGTAGAAAGAAGATTGCCTCTACAGATGAACACTTCATTGGTGTCTGCTGTCTTGTACCTGAGCACGAAGTTTCTGACTGTGAGCTCCGCCAGATGTTTAACCAAACAACCCTCAGACGATGCAAGAAGTCTCTTAAATTCCTAATGGATCAACAGGTAGCCAGTTCGGGCAGGGGTCCTCTGGGCTCCCAGCCTCTCAATCACTCCACAAGTCCTCGGGGTTGGGGGTGGGGTCCTAAAAGACCGAGATGTGACTGCCCCGAGTCTATCTAGTTCCCAGTCTTCTCTTTCTTCTGGGGATCTTTGCGGCTGCAGCTGCACAACAAAGAGAACTGCTGTCTGGGTCTCTATGCCCACCAGACCCATACCGACAGCACTTCCACCAGACTCTCCGGCGCCTGGCCGATGACTTCGGTCATCAGACCCTCCATCAATGACACCAAGACCTTTCCCTTCTGCCATTAGGGCTACGGGCTCGTTGGGTTCTCAGGACACAGCAGATGGGTTGTTAACGCCTGTGCCATCGACCCCCACAAAATTGATGTCCTCTGTCGACTTGAATGAAGTCCTGATCAAGTTCATTACCATGCTTGTGCAGCAGCTTGGTGCCTTAAACAGGCCCCCTTTGCCAACGCAGTCAATGACTGCTTCATCGTCAGTACCTATTCATCGGCCCTGGGAGGCTCCCTGTGGGCTGCCGCCGGTGCACCTGATGCCAGACCCATATGTTGAAGAGGTAGACGTCGAGGATGAGCATCACCCAGACTTCATTATTCCTGATGACGTGGAGGAAGAAGAGGAGGAGATCCTACTCTCTGACAGATCTACAGCCTCTTCTGTGAGTGAGGATTCTGTAAAATATACTCCAAGGTCTCCTCCGGAGGACCCGACATTTTTTTTAATGTGATGAAACAACTGTCCTCAGCCATGGGCTTCCACACTGAGGAAGTGGATGCCACCAGAAAAGATCTGGTGGATTTCCTGGAGATTCCTGAATCTTCCCCAGAGATCATTCCTCCAGTGCTCCCAGCCTTGAAGAATGCAGCCACGGCAGCCTGGCACAGACCAGACATGGTGCCAGCTATGCCATGCAGTGCGGACAAACTATCATCCCCCTGGTTCTCCCCTGTTATGCTGCCCAAGCCCAAGACTGACTCTGTGATCATTTAGGTAGCTTATGACAGATCTAAGGTGTCTAAGCACCTTGGATCTTACTTCGAGAAGAAGCTCTTGCAGCAGGTTCCACAACGAGGACTGACGCCATCTGGTGGCAGTTCCTGCAATTTTTTCCTTCCAGCAGTACCGACTTGGGAACGCCCCATGCCGACGTCTGCTCCACCCCCGGTGTCACCCTATATAAGGGAGGAGTTCCCCACGTGCTCCAGTTCTTTCCCGCCGCACGGTCAGGGTTAGTTCGCTCGGTTACGGCTCAGTACCGATAGCTTCTTCATCAATAGAAAATCGTATCCTTTACTAGTTATTGCTTCTATGTCATCTCATCTTAACAAGTGCGCTTGTGGGCGACAGATACCCGGCGAAGACTGTTATTCGGCGTGTCTTTATTGCCTGTGGCCTGACCGTGACACCGACACCTGTTCTCATTGTCAGGCCTTTAATTCGCGGACGCGGATCAGGCGCCAGAAGTCTCTCGCAGCCTACCTTGCCGAGACCAAACTTGACGCCATGGAATGGGCCTCCTCCTCTGGAGAATCTGATCATCCTCCAGCCCACAAGCCTCATAAACACCCGGGAGCAAGACAGGGGAAGGTCTCACTCCAAACATATGTCTTCGGGCTCGAAGTCCGTGTCGTCTGGAAACGAATCTCGCCTCACGACCTTCAAGCCCTCCTCTGCTGTCTCCAAGCCTTCCGGAGTCACCCTCCAGCCGCTGAGGGTTCTTCAGCCCGCCGAGAAATCGACGGGCACAGGTAAGGTCTCCTCCTGTTCAGCCACTTCCTCAAAGGCCGACTCCCGGGAGTTTTAGCAAGGCCACCGTGCCTTCTGGTGGTAGGGCCTCCTCCTTACCGCCAAAATCACGGGACTCTGACCAGCGCCCACCCCCGGCTACAGACTGGCGCTCAGTCGAGAAGCCCACCGCCCACAAAGCCAACCGTTACAAGGCTCACAGCTCTGAAGGACGCCCGTCGGCACACAAAGATAAGCGGACACCAGACAGACGTCTGCCTCTGGCCCCTGTCCCGCCGGCGGTTATCCCGCTGCCAGTTGTTGTTCGTCTGCCGGTTACCCTGGCACCTTCCGGCGTCAGCTTGGACACTCCTTCTCCCCTGTCGCCGGCCCAACTGACGCCACCCCGACGTCCCCCCGTAGGCTGACGCCGGTCACCATGTGTGTGGACCTGATGCCGGTGCCCCTTGATGGCAGTTCCAACACCAGTTCAGGCTCGGGCACTCCTCCTACCACACCAGGTTCACCTAGACTGAACCTATCCCAAGTGAAGGAGCTCTCTTCCCACTGGTGGGACACAGTAAAAAAGGATCTCCCAGTGGGCGCGCCCCCTCCTACACCAGTCCCGGTTCCTGACCTGGTCAGTGTTGAACCGGGGGCTGGTGGGGAAGAGACACAGCCCTTCTCCCTCTTCCACGCCGGACTCCTGTGTAGACTCTTGATTCGTTAAGTCCAGACTCCTACATAGAGCCTGACCTTGGGGACTCAGAGGGGCTTCCCAAATCCCCTCCTGATGACCCAAGCTTCATGGAGGTAATAAGGCACATCCAGGCCTACATGGGCTGGGATACTGAGGCCCTGGACCCTGAGTGACTGTGGTTGGCTAAATACCTCCGCCAGAAAGATCCGAAGCCAGTGGTCATTCCTCCCATGGTCGACACCTTTGAAGATGTCACCCGCGTGACCTGGAAGCGGCCTCATTCCTCCTCTGCTGTCCCTAAAAAGGCCCATCGACTCTACCTGGCACCTTCGAACCACCCCTTTTTGGCCGAACCACTCGCTGCGGACTCTGTGGTGATTTCAGCGGCTCATGACTGTTCGCAGAGGCCCAAACATCTGAGCACCTAGCCGCCTAATAGAAAATCGAAGCAGCTGGATTCTATGGGCTGTAAGGTATACTCTGCTGCCACATGCAGTATCAGGAGTCTCAGCTTCCTGACCCACATGGTCCAATTCCAGAACGCTCTTTGGGAACAGGGATTGGACACTGCGCAAGGCATGCCAGATTGCACTCAGCGGGCAGAGCTTGCCAAACTGCTTCATACCGGCTCAGACGTGGGTACCCACATTCTGAGGTCAGCCTATGACTCTGTGGACACCTCATCTAGGGCGGCCGCCACTGGCATTTGCCTCCGACGCCATGCCTGGCTTCAGGTTTCTGGGCTCGATCCAGATGTGCAGACAAACATTCTGGATGCTGCCTTCAGGGGATCCGTGCTCTTTGGCGAGGACATGGAGAAGATCATCACCAGGCTGCAGGACTCCGGTAAGGCCATCTGAACCGTGCAGTCCATGTACCACCCGAAGCAGGGGCGACCTTGGTAGCCTCGTTTTCGTGGCTATGGGGACATCTGCCTCAGCAACCTCGCTTCCAGTCCCACTTGCAGCCTCCCACTCGCAGCGAGGCGGCTTTAGTCGTAGGGGCAGAGCCAGGGGCTCCTCGGCCTCCTCCTCTAGACAGGCCAAAGCAGCTACTGCCATCCTTCCTTCACCTCCCACTGCCTGACAGTTCAGGCCACCCTCCTCCCTGGGACGCCTCGTCAGGGGAGCCGGCAGAGGTCGCTTTTCCCTCTACGCAGATGCCTGGAGTCTAGTGGCCTCCGACCAGTGGATCCTCGAGCTCGTGGGGTTCGGGCACTCCATAGAGTTCAACACCATTGCGCCGGAAAGACTGCCACCCCCCATTCCATTATCCCAGGGAGCACCAGGCACTGATCAGAAGGGAAATCATATCCCTTTTGGACAAGAATGCCATTGAGCCGGTACCCCTGGCCGAGCGAGAGACAGGGTTCTTCTCCCACTTCTTCCTGGTCCCAAAGAAGTCCGGAGACCTCAAGCCTATTCTGGATCTCAGCGATCTAAACCAATGGGTCTCCTACCGGAGATTCCATATGGTCCCCCTTCCCACTTTCCTGCCCCTCATTTCAGTGGGAGACTGGATGGCGTCCCTGGACATACAGGATGCCTATTTGCACATCCCTATTGCCAAGGGTCATTGAAGATATCTTGAGTTTCAGATTTGAAGACAAGGACTGTCAGTTCAGAGTCCTTCCGTTCAGTCTCTCTTTGGCCCCCAGGGTCTTCACTAAGTGCCTGGCAGTGGTTGCCGTGACACTGCGGAGACTGGGCCACTTCGTGTTTCCTTATCTGGATGATTGGCTCCTCCTGGCTCCCTCCAGGTCCCACCTGTTGGAAACCATCAGGGACTCTCTCTTGCTGTTTCAGCGCTTGGGGATCATGATCAACAGGGACAAGTCTTAACTTCTCCTGTCCCAGAACCTCCAGTTCATCAGAGCTCTTCTGGACACCACCCTTGGGAAAGTGTTTCTTCCCTCCGACAGAGCAGGTCGGATTCAGGTCCTGGTGTACCAAGTCTCTACAACCTCAAGGGTCCCCGCAAGACTCCCCCTCAGGCTGCTAGGGCACATGGCAGCCGCCATAGCTTTAGTCCCTCTGGCACGACTGCGCATAAGAACCATTCAGTGGTCATTAAGGGTTCAGTGGGATTAAACACAAGACAATTTGGACGCCTCGATCTGGATCTCAGAGCCGATCCGCTAGGAATTAATGCTGGTGGGTGTTGTCACAAAACTTACTGGTGGGTGTCCCCTTCCACGTAGGTTCCCAGACTCAGATTCTAACCACAGATGCACTGTCCTCGGGATGGGACACCCACTTGGAGACAACACATCGCACTTGGGGATCTTGGTCCCCAGTAGAGGAAGATCTGCATATCAACGTTCTGGAACTAAGAGCGGTCCTGTATGCCCTTCAGGCCCTGGTCTCGGTCCTAGTGCCGGGCCATCTGTTGGTCCAGACGGACAACACTTCAGTGATGTTCTACATCAACAAACAAGGTGGCACACACTCGTATCCCCTCTGCCGGGAAGCCAAGTGGGTGTGGGATTGGGCTGTGGAGCATCAGCTCATATTGACGGCGGTACACATTCAGGGAGAACAGAACGTGTTGGACGATGCGCTCATCAGAACCAGGTCACAGGCTCACGAATGGAAGCTGCTTCAAGAAGTCTCAGATCAAATCTTCTGCTGGTAGGGGATGCCAGAGTTAGATCTCTTCATGTCACAATTCAATGCAGAACTGCCCAGTTTCTGCTCGCTAGGTCCAGAGCCTGGAGCTTTTTGGCAAGACTCATTGTCTCTTCTCCTGGAAGGTGAGGCTTCTCTACGCGTTACTTCCCTTCCCACTCTTGCAGAAGGTCCTCCTCAAGGTGCAGTCAGAACCGTCCGCCCTCATTCTGATAGCTCCGCTGTGGCCTCACCAGATTTGGTTTCCTTTGCTTCAGCGTTTAGCAGCAGAGCCTCTGCTGCCTATTCCAGTTTCCTCTCGTCTTCTGTCTCAGGACAATGGTTCACTGATCCATCCGAATCTGCGCTCACTTCACCTACATGCCTGGCTCCTCAGGACCCAGCGAAAGTCAGGTTTGGAGTGTCCAATCAGGTAGCACAAGTTTTAGTTGAGGCAAGTAAGCCTGCCACCAGGGCCACTTGCGCTATGAATGCAAACTTTTCTGTATCTGGGCCACAGCCAAGAGGGTGGCCCCCATGGTCTGTCCTATTCATTCCATTTTAGAATACCCGCTTTCTCTTTCGGAGTCTGGTCTCAGTTACTCCTCCATCAAGGTACACCTGGCTGCCATCTCCACTTATCACTTCCCAGTGCAGGGTAAGACGGTGGCTCAGATGGAGGTCTCGGGCTTTCCTTAACGGTATTCTTCATATCAGACCTCCCATCCGGCATCCTGTTCCTCATTGGGATCTCCTCTTTGTCCTAGAGAAGCTTACGCTTCTCCCCTTCGAATCAGCAATGGAGGCAGAGCTTCGTTTCCAGTCCTGGAAAACTTTGTTTTTGGTAGCCATTTCTTCGACGAGGTACATTTCAGAGCTTCAGGCTCTCATGTGTAAAGAACCCGATCTTATTTTCCATAAGGATAGGGTTGACCTTTGCACCAACCCGAAGTTTCTACCGAAGGTGGTTTCAGAGCTCACCCTTACCCAATCTGTTCAGCTTCTGGTGTACTACCCAGAGCATTCAAATACAGGGGAGACTCTACTTCATTCTTTGGACATCCACAGGGCTCTTCGATGTTACCTGGCTAGGACCAAGGGGGACAGGAAATCTGATCAACTTTTTGTATCGTTTGCTCAAGGGTCCTTAGGTCGCCCTGTCACCAAACGGACGCGGTCGCGCTGGTTAGTTCATTGCATTACCTTTTATTATCAGAAGCACAACAGGTCTACTCCAGGGCCAGTTAGGGTTCATTCTACTAGAGCAGTCGCTACTTCCTTTGCAGCACTGAAGCGGGTATCTGCAGCTGACATTTGCACTGCTGCTACCTGGAGTTCTGTTCATACCTTTGTCAGGCATTACAGCCTTGACATTTCCAGATGCAGGGCAGGTTTTGGCCTTGCAGGGCCTGGTTTCCTGAGGGACCCTCTCTGTTCCTGTTTATACTGCTTGGGAATCGGTCCTACTTGTGTTACCTGCTGCAAGACCTTCCTCTCTAAGCAAGACAGTACAGTTACGCAAGAACTCACTGTAACAGTACATCTTTGAGAGAATTTCTTGCAGTAGGTGTATTTTCCCGCCCTCCTTCCCCCAGGGATCATGCCTTTTCCAGGCTGGCTATTCCTCCATTATGAGGAAACAGTTTGGGTCACGATTTCTGATTATTGCCTTTTGCGATCTCATTGCCTGTAGGGGGCATACAAGGATTGGAGCATGAGGGGAACTCCTCCCTTATATAAGGTAATGAGGTTGGAGCAGGCGTCGGTGGGGGGCTCCCATGTTGGTACTGCTGGAAGAAAAAATTGATGAGAACCGCCGCCAGGTGGCGTCCGTCCTACTTGGGTTACCTGCTGCAAGAGCTTCTCTCATAGATCTACTGTTACGGTAAGTTCTTATGTTAACTGTACTTTTCTACCCCAAAGTTTTAGTCTCATTATCGGGACATTTTGGGCTGAGGCAATCCCTTACAGTGAGAGCTTAGATCAAATACTAAGTCTAACTTACAATCCCATATTGAGGCCCACACAATGTTTTGTTTTTTTGGTTTAGTACAAAAAGTTAAAAAAGGAGACACACACACCAAGGCTTTGATAATGTTTTATTATGTAATAACAGTATTGCTGCATTTCTCTGTAAAAGTGAAAAATGGCGGTTAACCTGATTAAGATCTTTTCAGTGAATGTAAATGGACTTCATAGCCCCATCAAAAGATCTCCCTGTGACGCTTGGCCAATGTCCGTTCCAGCAAGACAGCATTTTCTCTTGACACAGTCCATCACACATTTTTTTATATTTACAAAAATGATGCAGGAATCAGAACCAGCTGTCCAAGTGTGACAATTCCTCCCCTCCTAGACTGAATTTGGGGGGTCTATCCCCTGCATGGGATGAGCTTCCCAAATCAGTTCAGTCCTCATACACACGGGACAACCCGTCTGAGTTCTGATAGGTCGCTCCAGCCCTATGTAGAATGGTCATATCCTTGCAAAGCAAGACTCCATCTTAGTAATCGACCGTTGTTTTTCCCTATCTGCATCAGCCAAACCAGGGGGTTGTGGTCAGTCTGCACCTCAAAATGCTGCCCATACAAGTATGGCTCCAATTTCTTTAGGGCCCACACTATGGCAAGACATCCTTTTCCACCGTGGAGTATGACTGCTCCCTGGGAAGTAACGTTTTACTCAGGTAGGCTATTGGGTGGTCCCTCCCTTTGCTGGATGTCTGGCTCAGTACTGCCCCAATACCCACGTCTGAGGAGTCAGTCTGAACTATAAAGGTTTTACTATAGTCAGGACTTGTCAAAACAGGAGCACTGCACAGTGCCTCCTTTAGTTTGGAAAAGGCTTCCTCACAGGCTGGGCCCCAGGTAATTTTCTTGGGCATCCGTTTCTTTGTCAGGTCAGGTAGGGGAGCAGCCAGGGCACTGTAATCGGGTACAAATTTTCTGTAGTGCCGTGCTGTCCCGAGAAAACTCCTGACCTGCTTCTGAGTTTCTGGTCTGGGCCATGCCTGGATTACCTCTATTTTTATTTGGTTAGGACGGAGCTGTCCTTGGCCTACCACATGCCCCGAGGTATGCCACTTCTCCCATGGCCACCTGGCACTTCTCAGCTTTGACAGTGAGCCCGGCCCTCTGTATCCTGTCCAGCACTTCCCTGAGGTGAGACAGGTGTTCCTCCCAGCTGGTACTAAAGATGGCAATGTCATCCAGGTACACCACGGCGTACTCCTCAGCACCATTTAACACCTGGTTCACCAACCTTTGGAAAGTGACTGGGGGCGTTCTTCATTCTGAAAGGCATTACTTTAAACTCAAATAAGCCTATCGGAGTGATGAAGAGCGACCTCTCCCTAGCTCTGTCTTATCAACTCTACCTGCCAATACCCCTTTGTCAGGTCAGTGGTCGTAAGGTAGGTCGTCCCTCCCAACTTGTCCAGGAGTTCATCCGTCCGGGGCATCGGGTGGGCGTTTGACTTCGTGACTGCATTCAGTCCATGATAGTCTAAACAGAAACGAGTCGAGCCATCTGGCTTGGGTACAAGGACTACGGGTGAGGCCCAGGGACTGTGGGATCTCTGGATTACCCCTAAATCCAGCATCTCCTCCACTTACCTCCTAATGTCCTTTTGGACAGCCTCTGACACAGATATGCTGTCCGCCGTATGGGCGTCTATATCCATGTCTCCACATCGTGTGTCGCTAAGGGGGTTAGTCCAGGCTTGGCGCCAAACAAGGGGGCAAAGTCTGCTAAAACCTACCTTACTTTCTGGATCTGGCTGGGGAGACAGTTTTACTGCCTCCACAGAGGACTCCCGCTTACTCTCTTCCAGCAAGTCCAGAAGGAGGTCTCCTTCGTCCATCCCCTTCCCATGACTACACACTGCAAACACCATGTCAGCCCTATTGGCATATGGCTTCATCATGTTGACATGGTACATCTTTTCTGTCTGTCTACGGTCAGGTAACTCCACAATGTAGTTTACGTCATTTACCTCCCTAACCACTTTGTACAGTCCTGCCCACTCAGCTTGCAGCTTGTCTTTCCAGACCGGAATAAGGACCATGACTTCCTGACCCACCATGTACAAGCAAGCTCTGGCTCTGCAGTCGTACCATACTTTTTGTTTCTGTTGGGCAGCTGCCGGGTTGCTCTGGGCTGTCCCCATAAGCTCCTTCAGCCTTTCCCTAAACCTTGGGACGTAATCCACAATGGGAGTTCCCTGGGTGGTGTGCTTGCCTTCCTAGTCCTCCCGGATCAAGTCTAGGGGCCCACAAACCCGGCGTCCACATAAGAGTTCGAAGGGGGAAATCCTGTCGACTCTTGGGGCACCTCCCTGTATGCAAACAGGTGGGGAAGGTATTTCTCCCAGTCCCTCTCATGCTGTTCAGCAAACGCCCGGAGCATTGATTTTAGGGTACCATTAAACCGTTCCGTAAGTCCATTGGCTTATGGGTGATATGGTGTTGTGCATCTCTGCAGCACCCCACACTTCTCCCATAAACATTTCATCAGGTCCGACATGAAGGAACCCCCTTGATCGGTGATTACCTCCTGCGGAAACCTAACACAGGAGAAAATCCCAAGTAAGGCATTTGCCACTTTGTCCTCAGAGAGGATAGGGCAACTGTGTCTGGGTACCGGCTGGCATAATCCACCACAGTCAGGATGAATCTCTTCCCTGAGGAGCTGGGGGTATTTAAAGGCCCCACAATATCCATTCCCACCCTCTGGAATTGCTCCTTTACTATGGGCAATGGAATCAGAGCGGCTTGGGTTTTCTTGCCAACCTTCCCTATTTCTTACCACCGGTGACAAGACCTGCAATACTCCTTCACCTGCTGGGTGAAGTTAGGCCAGTAGAAATTCTGGGCCAACCGCTGCGTAGTGCGCTAGATTCCCAGAAGACCAGACAAGGGAATATCATGGGCAACCTTGAGCAACTGCTCACGATATCCCTGGGGAACGACAAGCTGCCTGCATAGCACCCCTCCCTCTGTCTGTACTGCCTGAGTATACATAAGTCCATTTTCCCAATAAACCTTATGTCTGCCGTCACCTCCCTGTGTTCTGTCAGAGTCTGCCCAAGCCCTCAGTTTCTCTAAACTAGGGTCGCTCCTCTGAGCAGCTGCAAACCCCTCACACAATCCCAAGGCATGGGACAGGTCCCCTTCAGTCGCTAAACTAGGGTCTCTAGCACTAGCGTCAGTGCCCTCGGGATCACTGTCAATCCCAACCCTCTGACAAGGGGTCACCCCTCCCTCTTCGGAGTAACCCTCTGTAGCTGTGTGGTTACTTGCTACCGGGGAAATTTCTACCCCCTTTTTATCAGTCTCCCCATCTGGAGACACAGGCTAAGGAACTAGCCTCTCAGTGGTTTCCACACTGGTTTCTGTGGGGTTCAGGGAACTGCAATTTGCCCTTGCTGCTTGGCTACAGGTAACTGCACATACCATCCCCTGTTGGATATTGTTACCCAGGATCACATCCACAGCTGACGTTTTGGCTACAGCCACCTGTTGTACAGTTTCCCCCTGTTTCACCCCAGTCTAGGAGAACACTAGCGAGGGGCAATGTTTTCTCCCCGCCCATAAAGTCCTGTACAGTTGCGTAGTTATTGGGTATAAGCCGACTAGGCTGTACCAGATCCCCCTTTACCAATGTCAGGGATTCTCCTGTGTCCCTTAACCCCTGCGTCTGTACAGCATTTACTATGACTGGGTGCATGTGTTCCCTCATGTTCACTGGCATGCTCCCAGGGACACACAAACAACCCACTTCTTTCTTGGTACCATGTTGTGTATTATTGCTCGCCTTTTTGGGGCACTGTCTGGCAATATGCCCAGTTTCCTTACAAGCAACATTCAGTTCTTCTCTCAGAGAAATCTTTTCTCTGAAACCTGGGGCTAACTGGCTTCAGTGGAGGCAGTGAGGGTTTTAGCTGCCCTGAAGGCGTGCTTTTCCCTTTCTGTGTTGCCACACCTCCCCATTCGCTCTCAGAGGCAGTCTGTTCTTGGCATAGCGGTCCGAGAGTTCAGCAGCTACTTGCACTGTTTTCGGATCTCAGTCCTCTAGCCAAGTTTTTAGCTCTGCTGGGCATGCCCAATAAAACTGTTCTAATAAAATCACATTTTCAATTTTATCAACAGTTTGCCTCAATTCCTTCCCACCAACGTTTTAAAAACTGACTATCTTCCTGGACATAAGTCTCCACCACTCATTCACACTATTGGGATCTGCGCCGGAGGCACTAGGACCCATCGGGAGCAAACATTTTGCTGGAGGGTCGACACCAGAGATGGCGCCGCGAGGCACGGCGCCGCGAGCACTAGCTCCTGCGGCAGTGACTATCTCGGTGTCGACCCTCCAACCGCCTCAGTTCCTTTTTTCCCCGCCGTAGAGTGTGCTTCAGTAACGACGTCACTCGCCTGTCGGGAGTCAAACTTCAAACTAGCAGCATAGTTTTCAGTTTATTTTTTTGTAGTAATATCTCGATATAGTATCGCTTAAGTTTATTCTATTTTAATATACAGTAAAGAAGTCTCAGTCTACTTGACAGAGTCGACCATGAGCAGGTCAGGTGATGGTAGGGAGACTTCGTATGAAAGCTGTTCAGTCAGTCGGGCTGGGTCCGGTCCGCCTCCTTCTCACAAAGGGGGGTCCGACAACGGTCAGTCCAATGCCCAGGGGGATGGGCGGTCCCCCCGGAGGCATAAAAACAAACGGTCGCATTCTCGGCACCGTTCGGCCTCGAGCTCTACCTCGGCCCACAGGTCTAAAAAGCGAAGGCATCACTCGAGGTCGCCCTCTGATATGTCTGCGCGTCGACGCTCTGTTATCGTGGCTAGTTGCCGGTCTCCTCCTTCGGGGTCGCCAACTTCTGCTTCCGGTAGCGGCGTCTTGAGCATCGAGTCCTACCCGCCTATAGGTAGGTCTTCAGATGAGCAGTTTCATCAGTGGGCCGCTCTTATGGAGCAATGGGCTCGGAGTTGGTTCTGCTACCTGGCTCGGTTGCCTTGGACGCCCGGGCTGTCAGGCGACCAGGTAAGGCGGTTGGACTTTCCTGGCTCGCGGCACCTTCGGTGCCGGCGACTCCGCGCTTAGGTGTTCCCCCCCTCACATGGCTGCGGCGCAGGGGGCCACACCGATGCCCTTATCTCCTGCTATTTTCCCTTCTAACCATATTTTTCAGGGTCCTGGGATGCTTTCCGCGGTGCCGTCTGGCCTTTCGGTGCCATCTGCGGCGTTGCGGGGCTTGTCGGCGCTGTTTTCGGCGTCGCGGGGCTTGTCGGTGGCATCGCGGAGCTTCTCTGCGCCTTCTGCGGCGCTGTGTGCCTTCTCGGCACCATCCATGGCGTCACGGGGCTTCTCGGCGCCGTCCACGGCGCCAGGCGGCTTCTAGGCGCTGTCCGCGGCACCGCGCTGTTCTTCTGCGCCGTTTTCGGTCCCGTTTGCCTCCTCGGCGCCGGGAGCTCTCGAGGACTCCTCTTTCCTCTCAATTCTTCCTTCCTCTCCTGTATTTCGCTCCTTTCCTGTCCAAACAGTCCTCCCTGGACTATCAGGAAATGGCGTTGAGCCTGACCAGACCTTGGTTGGGTGATGAAGTGGACGAAGCAGGATCTTTCACTGCTACAGAGCCTGTGGTGAGGACCTGTCCTTTAAGTCTCTGTTGAAGAACCTGAGCTCCTCTTTCTCTCCAGACTACAGACATCGATCCTGGGAAGCGGTTAAGACTCCAATATCTTCATGCTTCGGAGATCCCTACGGATTTGACTCCTCCGATTCAACCTTCCTTCGAGACGTTGTCTCAAATGGTATGGAATAATCCTGCTCTTACCCCTTCGGTGGCTAAATCCATTGACAGGAAATACTCCGCTCCCAAGGATCGTCCTTTCCTGGCATCCCAAGCCTTTGCGGATCCTATTGTAGTCCTGGCAGAGAATGACAAGGTCGTTCTTCCTCAAACTACTACAGCTCGACCTATTAACAGAGTCTCGTAAGATTGATACATTAGGTAAGAAAGTCTTTGCTGCGTCCACGCTAAGTATGCGTATTGCCAGTTACCAGGGCTATTTTTCTCAGTATGAGTATATCCTGTGGCACTCTATCAAACAAATGGTTGAAGCTCTTCTGGACTCGGACTGTAAGCCAGAGCTTCTTCTGACCATTACCAGAGGTATTGAATCTAATAACCAACAGGTCAAAGCAGCCATGGATGCTTTCGACACTGCTTCTCGTTCAGCAGCCGCTGGTATTTGTACTCGCCGTCACTCCTGGCTGCGTACTTCGGGCTTCACGAATGATGCACAGCAGCAGGTGATGGCGTTGCCCTTTGACGCCTCGTATCTTTTTGGTCCTCAGGTAGAGCAAGCTCTAGAGGCTACTCAGAAGACTAGGTCGGCCATTAAGCTGGCTCGAGCCCTTCCTACCCCCTCTCGAGGGCATGTCGGTAAACGTCAGTTTCTTAATCGTCAGTCCTTTCGAGGCAAGGGCAGAGGAAGTTTCCATAAGAACCAACCTGCCCAACCTCAAAGAAGACGAACAGAAAGCTAAGGGCCCAAAGCCCCAGTGCTACCTTATGAGTTGCTGGCCCAAGTTCCATCTCCACTGCCGGGTGGACTTTTCCTCTCCGGTGGGAGGTCGTCTGATGCACTTCTACAACCAGTGGAAGTCCATAACCTCAGACAAATGGGTCCTTCGGATAATTGCGCGGGTATTCTCTCAATTTTCTGAGACCCTCCGAATCGTCCTCCCAAGCGACAACCCAGGCTGTCAATCCTTCAGTCAGACCTTCTGCGCCGAGATCCAGGGCCTTCTGCACAACAGGGCAGTAGAACTGGTGCCTCTGCATCAGCGAAACACAGGGTTCTACTCCCACTACTTTCTGGTTCCAAAGAAGTCTGGGGTATGCTCCCATTCTAGACCTCAGAAAGCTAAACAAATTTCTCCCAGGAGAAATTCAAAATGATTTCTCTAGGAACCCTGTTACCTTTTCTTCATCAACACGACTGGCTAGCCTCCCTGGACATGCAGGACGCTTACCAGCACATTCCTATTCACCCGAGGCATCACAATTCCTGAGGTTTGTGGCTCTGGGTCAACACTATCAGTTCAGAGTCCTGCCCTTTGGGCTGTCCCCGGCACCGCGAGTCTTTACAAAGTGTTGTGCAGTTCTCGCAGCGCATCTCAGGAAGCTCGGAATCCGAGTGTTTCCCTACCTGGACGACTGGCTCCTAGCAAGCCCTTCCAGACAGGGGACCCTGGAAGCCGTTCAGACGGCCTCTCGCCTTCTTACGTCCATGGGAGTTCTGCTGAATCTAAAGAAGTCACAGTTGCAGCCCTCCCAGAGACTCCTTTTCATAGGGACTCTACTGAACACCTCTTGTGCGAAGGCTTTCCTTCCAGAGGACAGAAGGCTCGATATCCTTCAGATGGCCTGTTACATTGGGAGAACAGATCAGTTACAGCTCTCTCAGCATAGCGTATGTTAGGCCTTATGGCATCCTCAGTGTTCACTGTACCCTAGCTCGGCTACACATGAGAACCACCCAATGGATGCTCAGTGCTCAGTGGTCCCAACCACTCACCCACAGTCTTATCCCATCAAGGTGACAGAACCCTTACAGAGGTCTCTCACCTGGTGGTCTCAAGAAAACAATCTCCTGGAAGGATTTCCCTTTGCTCCTGTATCATCAAATCTCCATCACCACAGGCGCATAGCTAACGGATGGGGAGCTCATTATCGCTCTCCACACTCAAGGTGTATGGACTCAACTCGAGGCCCAGCTTCACATAAATGTCCTAGAGATGAGCCGTCCTTTATGCGGTCGGGCTTTGAAGGACATCCTCTGTCACAAGAACATTCTCCTTCAAGCGGACAACAAAGCTGTGATGTATTACATCAACAAGCAGGGCGGTGCTCCTCTTACCCCTTATGCAGGGAAGCGATGAGGGTGTGGGAATGGTGCTTGGAACACAAATCTCTAATTCAGGCGGTCTACCTGCCAGGTGTACAAAGCGACTTGGCGGACCGTCTCAGCAGAACAGAGGCAGATCCTCACAGTGGTCTCGACTCAACCATAGTTCAGTCACTATTCGAAGAGTGGGGAACTCCAGACTTGGACCTTTTTGCATCCCCACTCAACGCAAAACTGCCTCTCTTCTGCTCCAGAAATCCAGGGCCTGGCATTTTCTGTCAGGATGCGTTCAGGCTGCGGTGGACAAAACGCTTTCTTTACGCCTTTCCGCCTCTTCCTCTAATTCAGAGAGTACTTCTCAAATTCGAGTCCCAGGGGACCAAGATGATTCTCATTGCTCCCTCTTGGCCTCGACAAGTATGGTTTCCACTACTCAACAATATGTTGGCAGCCCCTCCGAGACCACTCCCCCTGCAGATGAACCTGTTGACTCAGGGTCCGGTGGTCCATCCCAACCTGAGATTGCTTCACCTTCACGCTTGGCTCCTGAAGAGGTAGAAGTGAACCAGTTCAGTGTCTCTCGAAGAGTTTCAGTTATTCTTCTGGCTGCTTGGAAGCCAGCTACTCAGAAAACTTACACGTCTAAGTGGAAGCGTTTTTCGCTCTGGTGTGCAAAGTCCTCTTGGAATCCCTTTTCCTGTCCACCAGACAAGGTTTTGGAGTACCTTTTGGACCTCTCAAATTCAGGTCTTCAGTACTCTACAGTCAAAGTTCACCTTAGTGCCATTTCAGCGTATCATGAGCCGGTTTCTTCTGTGTCTCTGGCTCAGTTACCTATGGTTAAGAGATTTCTTAAAGGAATTCTGCATACCAGACCCCCTATAAGACGTCCGCTTGCAGCCTGGGACATTAACCTTGTGCTAGACATGCTCACTCAGAAACCTTTCGAACCTCTGGCTACCTGTGAGCTAAAATTTCTCACCTGGAAGACTGCCTTCCTAGTGGCCATTACCTCAGCCACGGGGTCTCTGAGATACATGCCTGAGTTACGGACCCTCCGTATACTGTGTTCCATAAGGACAAAGTAGTTCTTAGCACTCATCCTAAATTTCTTCCCAAGGTTGTGTGAATTCCATCTAAACCAACCTTTAGTCCTTCCCTCTTTACTTGCGGACTTCCAAAATGAAGAGGAGTCTCTTCATTCCTTGGATGTTAAGAGAGCCTTCGTTTCTATCTAGATAGAACCAAGGATTTCATAAAGCCAACAACTGTTTGTTTCCTTCAGCGAGACCGGCTGGGTCAACCTGTCGCTATCAGATGCATCTCATCGTGGCTAGTGGCATGTCTTCGACATTGCTATTCCATGGCACAGGTTAAATTGGAAGGTAGGGTTTACGCTCACTCTACCAGAGCGGTCGCGGCATCCCTAGCGGAAATTCGCAATGTGCCGATTGCAGACATCTGCAATGCCGCCACCTGGAGCTCGGTGCATACCTTCGTTAAGCATTATGCACTGGATGTTCATGCCAGGCGACATTCCACCTTCGGCAGAACCATCCTTAATGGACTTCTGTCCTAGAAACGTGAGCTCTTGGTCTTCCTGCCGCCCTCTCGGGGGGATTATTAGCTCGGCACTCTCCCAATAGTGTGAATGAGTGGTGGAGACTTATGTCCAGGAAGATATGAAAATTACGTGCCTACGTAATTCTTGATCTTCTTGGGCGGTCTACACCACTCATTCATACCCTCCATCCCCCGAGCTCACCGCTGTGTTGGTCTTCACTCCCTCAAATCTTTAGGCCGTGAAGACTTCTTTGTTGACCCTTCTTACACGGGTCGCCCGGACTATCTTATGTCCGGTCTTAAGGTTAGGTTACTCTTTACGTTAGTTGCGCTGCACCTCCTTGGTAAAAAAGGTACTGAGGCGGTTGGAGGGTCGACGCCGAGATAGTCATTGCCGCGCGAGCTAGTGCTCGCGGCGCCATCTCTGGTGTCGACCCTCCAGCAAAAAGTTTGCTCCCGATGGGTCCTAGTGCCTCCGGCGCAGATCCCAATAGTGTGAATGAGTGGTGGAGACTCGTCCAAGAAGATCAAGAATTACTGTAGGTACGTAATTTTCATTTTCGTGGCTAGCTCCTCATAGCTCGTATCAGGGCTTCTCCTGAGCTTACGGAATTTAGCTCTGTATGATTCAGCAGTTAATTCAAACTTTAACAGTGCAGCTTTTAGTTTGCTATAATCATTGCTGTCCTCATTGTCCATTTGACCCAGTGCATCCCGAGCTTTCCCAGTAAGTAGCGGGGATAGCTGGAAGCTCCAGGACTTTCTAGGAATTTTAGCCTGAATACAAACTTTTTCAAAAGAATTTAAAAAGGCATCCATATCCTCCCCATCTTTAAACTCGACTATTAATTTGGAGTTCAATTTGTAACCCAAGCCACTTACCTGCTCTGGTGCTGCTGGTCGGAGTCGTAGCTTCTCCAGTTCGTGTCGTCACTGGCGCTCCTCTCACTTCTCCTTTGCCTCTCTGCGTTCTCGCTCTGCCTCTCGGCTCTCTCGCTCCTCCTTCTCCTCTGCAGCACGCTGGTACTCATGCTCCTCATGGTCTGCCTCCCTCTGTTGTCGCTCTGCCTCACGGTCCACCTCCCTCTGTTCTCGCTCTGCCTCCAGTTTCATTCTGCACAACTCAGTTTGCAGCCTGAGCACCTCTGGATTCAGGATACTGGTGACCTTCCCCTGCTGCAGTGGCCCTGCTGTCCTCCTCACCGGACCTGGACACAGCACTAGCCGCTAGCTCTACCACACTCGAAGTCTGGTCCCTTTTAGTCACGGTCTGTGACTTGCTGCTCTGGGTATCTGCTACTATCAGGGCCTCTATGAGGTTCTGCTTTTTGGCTGTCGCCTCGAACAGGACTCCTCTCTCCTTGCACAACTGTTTTAAGTATTCTACAGTGTGCCTGCTGTACTTGGAAGCAATCTTTCCTGACTACTGCTAATCTGACTGGCACTTTAGAAAAAAAAATAAAATGGGTAGGAACTTGACTGTAAGCCAAGGGATATAGTTCTGTTTCCTTTTGAAATAAAACAGTACCTTTCTTTTTTCCAAGTGAGCTGAACGGTCTCAAGCTGACACACTGAGCAATGAAGCTTATACCACCAAACTTTATATGCCACTGCTGCCAACCAGTCTGTCACAGATTCACTCAGCAGGTCAGCCCTCTACTCCCAAAGTGCCAATCTCTGAGCGTAGAATTGTGAACAGTGTACAGTACAAGGTAATCCTCTTGTCTGTTTTGTGGGTTCGAGTCACCTTAGGCTCAAGTTCTTGAGGAATTCAAACTGATAACCTCTTGTTAGCGTGCCCAATTATCAGGCTCAGATAATTCTGTCTTCGGGGGGGCCAGATATCTTTGCCTGCGGGCACCTAATCAGGTATTACAAAATGAACCCTTAGAACTCAATGCAAGACCTAGAGAACTCTATCTGTTTTCCGGTTTGGTATCACAGTAAGCTCATACACAGTGTCAGCTATAACCTTCAAAGCTTCACTTATTTAAAAAGAAATTTCAAGGCACACCAGGTAGTTTCCTTTTTTAAAATATATATCTTTACTTTAAAATAGGTAAAATAGGAAAACAGTAAAATTACAGAACAAAATATCTCAATACATATGGCCTTAAAACGGGTTTAAAAGTGCAGATTCCTACAAATAACACTCAGACTAATCTTGTCTAAGGTCCTTACTTCTTAATCTTTCAGTGCTTTGATGTTCCTCCTTTCTGTCAGTAATATGAATGTGTATGTCTCTTCTAAGGTTTGCTCAGTAGGTTTAAAAACAGTCCTGAGCTGGCCTTCTCTCTGAGGTCACCTAACTCTGCCTTGGTGTATAAAAATGAATATTTTATAACACAGGCTGTCTTACTAAGATATTTAAAAAAATAATAGACGACATAAGGAATCACCTCTCTTTATGTAACTTGTCCAAACCAGTCTGTGATCTGCTTTATCCTAGACATCAGAGACTTTTGATAAGTCACTGTATATTCAAAGCAAATGTATATTGGACTCCTTAATTTAGTCTGGGACCTGGTACCCCCAAACATCAAAGGTCTCTTTGATGAAATGAGCTGGCTTCCTGGGAGGTTACCCATAACACTGCCTGTGTCCCTTTTCTCAGGACACCTAGTGCACATCAAAGGATCTCCCTGAGGGCTTTATAAAATGGATATCTTGGTTCCTGCCTTCAGTGCAAACTAGCAAGATAACTGCACCTCAGATATCTGCAGTTTAAGCTATGTCCTGTCTTTTGAACTTATCCCTGGGGAGTTTTGATGTGTCAGTTCCAGCAAGACAGCATTTTCTCTTGACACAGTCCATCACACATTTTTTTATGTTTACAAAAAATGATACAGGGATCAGAACCAGCTGTCCAAGTGTGACAGTTCTTATTTATTTTCAATTAATTTTGTAGCTTTTTTGCATTTTACTATTAAGAGAAACCGCTAGAAAACTCCATGAAATCCCACTAACCACACCCCCCTGAGGAGGACTCTGTTTGAGTTGAAGCCCTGGGATAACTTTCTTAGCTTGCAGCATTGCTGTCTGAAATCTGTTGCAACATTTGGTATTTTGTGCTTTAAATAAATTGCTATTGCTGTTTGAATGCCACAAAAATGTCTGTGTGCTATTACTTCCTTGCTGGATTTTGTGCTTTGGGCTTGACGCCCCTCCATAGTGAGCACTGCCCAGCTGTTGGGTCACAAGCATTACCTGTTTTGAACTTTGATCAGTTGGAAGAAGAGCAAGGCTGCTACCCAGCAGGCCTTTCTAGAGGGTGCTCAAAAGCAGGAACTGCTACACTGCCTCTAAGCGGTTGAAGATGTTAGCAAACGCCTCCTCAGAGCATTATATGACATGGCTGACATGGTTGTCAGGGCAGCTGCAATGGGCATATGCCTCCGCAGGCACTCCTGGCTCAGAGTTTCTGGGTTTGCAGCTGATGTGCAGCAAAAAGTGCATGATGCCCCCTTCAATGGCACCAAGCTGTTTGGCCCTGATGTCTAAGACATCATAAAAGATCTGCAAGCCTCGGGCAAGGCCCTCAAGTCTGTCCACTCCCTCTGTCATACCCAACCAAAGGGTAGAGGACAGCCTCCTTTTCGTCAACAGAACAATAGGCCTTCGACAGCTCCCCATTCCCAGGGCAGATGCAGAGCCCAGGCTCCCTTGCCCACCCCCTCCAGTGCTGGAGTGGTGATCAAGCACCCCAGAAGTGAGGGACCAGCCCCTGCGGCTGGCTCCACCTCAGCTTGACTTCTTACACACACACCCCCCCCGGGCGATGGTCAGAAGTTGGTTCTCCCTCCATCTGAATCAATGGAGAACCACAACTCCGGATGCATGGATTCTGCAGATCATAGAAAAGGGTCACACCTTGGAGCTCATCGAGCAGCCTCCAGAAACCCCACCTTTGCCCTCCTGTTAATCCCCACCCCCACCCCCTGCTCACCCGTCTGTTCTCCAGGAGGAAGTGCAGTCCCTTTTCGCAATCGGGCCATTGAGCCAGTGCCCATGCGCCAGATAAACAAGGGGGTTTATTCCAGGTTTTCCTGGTCCCCAAAAAGACCAGAGAGCTGCGGCCTATTCTAGAGCTAAAGGACCTCAGTCTGTTTGTCCAGTACAAGAGAAGTTCCGGCTGGTAACTTTGCCAGGCGTAATGCCCCTCCTCAAGACAGGGGACTGGTTCTGTTCATTGGAAATGCAGGATACTTACCTGCACGTTTCGGTCTTTCCTCCTCACAGGAAGTTTCTCTGTTTTGCCTTTCAGGGCGAGCATTATCAGTTCAAAGTGCTGCCCTTTGGCGTATCCTCTGTGCCATGAGTCTTTACGAAGTGCTTAGCAGCGGTCTTAGAAGGGAGGGGATGTATGTCTTCCCTTATTTGGACGATTGGCTCATGAAAGCACCATCTGGAGAGCAGTTTTTGTTGACTCTGAAGCAGATTCTCCAGCAGGGGTGTAGCCAGGGATTTTAAATTTGTACACAGAGCTGCCACACTGCCACCCGTCCACCACGACATGAAGCGTCATTTAGTCTGTGCCATATACTCTAAATACAGAATGCAAGATGACGAATGTACTCGCATTCCCACACCGAAAAAAAGCCTTTCAATCACCAACAATGTTGGACAAACTGGCTTTTGGTTCCAATATTGCATTGTGACAAGTACTCTGTATCACATCAAGGTAGCCAGTCCCACAGAGGTCCATTCACGCCAGTACCTGTGCACCCCTTATCTACTCACTCAAGCTTAACATTCTTGCCAGCCAAAAATCAATCATTTACTTACGCATACCCAAAGTAACCAAAAATGATTCATGTGCTGCAGCCCACTCATGCCCAAAGTAACCAAATTACCTACTCAACAAAATTGTAATGCGCCCACAGCAATTTGCTATTACTCACTGCCTTAAAATTACAATAATGTACATAACAGTATAAGGGGGCTGGGGTAAGCTAGATGGTGCTCTGGTTTTGGTTCAATCACCTTAACCACCTAAGCCATTCGCACCAAATAGCCCCATACCTCAGACCTTGGTACAGTACGTGTAATTTAACTATTAACTACGAATTAAATACCTATCAAGATGCAAAAAATACACAACCGTTGAGCCCTGACACCAACCAAAAATTATTCATGTGCTGCAGACCACTCTAATCACTCACTCACCATAATTTAACATATCCACAGCAGCTTGCCATTGCTCACTGCCTTAAAATTACAGTAATGTACATAACAGTATAATGGGGCTGGGGTAAGCTAGATGGTGCTCTGGTTTTGGTTCAGTCACCTTAACCACCTAAGCCATTCGCACCAAATAGCCCCATACCTCAGACCTTGGTACAGTACATGTAATTTAACTGTTAACTACGAATCAAATACCTACCAAGATGCAAAAAAAAAAAATAAATAAATTCACAACCATTGAGCCCTCACACCAACCAAAAATCATTCATGTACTCACTCATACCCAAAATGACTGAAACCACCACATCAGCAAAACAAGTTCTAATCAATTTATCCTCCATCTGCTACGTATACAAGAACCAAACAATGCATCAAACCACAGCACAGACCAGCACAAGCCATCTCCATTGGCAGAGGTCACCTTGGCACAAAATTAATCCGATGATCATTACAAGGGTCAAAATCCTTCACTGCTTGCTCCACATCGACTGGGATATCCTGATGTAAATGCAGCAGTGCTAAACCAGCAAGTCTACCTTCACCCATACAGTTCCGTAACCAGGTCTTAATTCTTCGCAGTGCACTGAATGATCTCTCTGCTGTAGAAACACTGACTGGCATTGTGGCCAAAACACAAAGATCTGTGTTGATATCTGGGTAGAATGCAGGATTTAGCTGAGATAATGTAGCAAGGATGCTATTTGGCCATTCTTCTTTTGGGGCAAGTACCAACTTTGCCTTCCATCTCTGCAGTTCTGCTTGAAAGCTGTTCAGACTGGAGAAGTCACTCTTGTACGCATTATACACAGCCATCACCGTGTCCATAGCATGCAATTTGTTTGGTAACAAGTACTGAGCAAGAAAACGTGGGCAGCATTCAAGCAGTTGCTCTGTCAACTCCGAAATAACATGGTCCAAGAAAGGAATAGAGACATTTCTTTTGTAGTATTCCTGTGGATCTGATGCACCAATGTTGTTCCTCTGAGTTTGTCTTCCACATATCCGTGGCATAGATTCTTCAATAAATGCAGAATTTGCCAGACGTTTCACCTCGGCATACAGTGCAGAAAATCTAGTATCGACGTCCTCTCTCATGTTTCGCAGCGCCTCCACCACAACACTTGCTTCTTCACATGCTTGAATCAAGTCGATATCTTTACGTTGCAGGTACAAATGAAGAGATTTTGTGAGTCCCACTATGGACTCTACACACACCAAACTGACGAGGAAATCAAACTTCATAATAGGAAACAAAAATCTTTCGGCATCATCATCAAACTCTGCAATTTTCTCCAAGGTGCTGATGATCACAACATATTTTGCTTTGAAGCATTGAAGTGAATCTGCCTGGCTCATCCATCGTGTATTCACTGGGGCAGGCAAGGCTGTACTTCTGTCTTCTTACTCATCTTTCAGTCACATGGCAAATTCATGAATTCCTTTAGTTCTGTTAAATACACATTGCTGCGTTTGGCAGAGGATTTCAGTGCTGCTATACTTTTCGGCATCTATCAAACATGTTTGCAATCTGTCATGTTGAACAGGAATGAGCAATTGCTGTGTTCAGATTATGAGCTTTTCAGGCAGTGTAGGCTGCTTCTGGAAGGACCGCACGGATTCTGGCTTGCACTCCACTGAATCGCCCACTCATGTTGCTGCCTCGATCATAGTCTTGGCCCCTCATGTACTCCTTCTTTATGCCCCAAGCAGTGAGTCTTTGCAAGAAAAACTCTGCCAGTGCTTGCCCAGCTGTCACAAAAGCTTCCACAAACTCTCTAAAATCTCGCAGTACCATGGTTCCATTTCGATGAACATATCGCACTGCCAGGGTTATCTGCTCCTTCGTGGAAATGTCAGTGGTCCTGTCTGCAATTAAGCTGAAGAATTTTGCTGCTTTTACTTGTGCCAGAATTTTCCTCTGAATCTGCAGACCCATCAGCTATATCAGCTCATTTTGAATTTGTGCCAGTATGTACTGTGTGTTTCGTTGTGCAAATTCCGGGTGTTCTTTGAAGACCATGTCCAACTCCGCTGTGTACTGCAGAAGTGCGTTGAAATTCCCAATGGTCTGAAGCCTGCCTCTCAGCGCTACATTATTTCTGCCACAAAACAGAAGGATTTTCACAATCTGACGCAGAGCACGTTTTGTACGCTCGGTCGTTTTCTGATCCTGCTTCAGAAGAGACTGATAGGCAGATGTCTGTCTTCCATCACATACGCTTATAAATGCATCTGCCCTTGCTGTGGCATCCCCATGTTCTTTAGACTTGCTGTGCCTCTCAAGAATCTTTTTCCCATTGGACCAGTCAGTCATTGGCATCGATACCAAGACTGCTTCCTTGCAGGAGTTGAAAACAAAGCACGATCCACAGAACACTGCATCCAGATGCTTAGAGTATTGTGTGAAATTGTACTCTTGAAGCAGCTGGGGATTGAAATGTCGCTACTGCTGCTGGCCACTGCCCGATTTCATATTTCTTTTTGGAAACTGGAAGTTGGATGGTGGTTGCCACTGGCTTGTTAAGATGGTCTTCTTTTGGACTTCTGTCGGTGTGTGGCGGTCATAGCACCCAATGTTGCTCTCATCCTGTGCATGGAGATCTTCCCCTCTTGGAACACTGTCCATGCTACTGCTCTGCTGAGTTGCATGTTCTTCATCACACACTGACAGGGCTCCGGTTACAGTTCCTTCTCTACTCTGAAGTGAAAGGCTCTTCAGCCAAAGATGAGGTTCTGGTTAGAGGAACTGCTTCGCTAGGGACGGTTAGGGTACCGCATACAGGAGCTGCAGTTGGTTCTCCAGGGAGATCAACTTCTGGCACTCCAGTAGATGCCAGTTCCTTACCAATACCAAGCCAAAAATGAAAACAAAAAGAACAGCAATGCCAGAGAGGAACACTAGCATTAAAAAACTGAAAAAAAAAAAAAGAAAAAAACTATCATACACTGTAAAAATGACTTACCAAGTTGAGGATGGTCCTTCAGGTCGCTCCGCAGGTGCCACAGAGTGTGCCGGTTTTTCAACATGCCTGAAATGAAACAGCAGTGTTAATATGAATTGCAGCACAACTGAGTATGTAATGAATGTAATAAAGCATAATTTATCATTTATGTGATTTAGCTTATACATTTTGCCTTTACCAGTATATGGCCATAGACTTACCGCAATTGATAAATTACACAGAAGCACAACTGAATAGAAAAAAGGGACCCTAGTGTACAGTAAATAGGGCAACAAAACTCCTACAAGAGAAAATCACAAAGGCGTACTAGTTAATATTGCAATAAATTATAGCTGCCATTTCAACAAATGTATATATAACACCTGTTGAGCATTTTTCCCCCATTGGGAAACTCGGTTATAATTTTCTGTTATAACCAGCTGCTTGTAACAGCAAACTTTGATTAGATGGCCACCAAGAGTTAAGCTGGCCCTGGCAAGAAGAAATACAGGTGAGGGGGCACAGGCAAAGTGGGCAAGCATTAAAGATGCAGTACTTGAAGCAACATCCCATTGTGTTAGAGCGAAAAGCAAAAGAAGGAAACCACTTTGGTTCTCAGACAGTAGCAGAAAGTCAGAGCCAAAAGGCTGGCCTTCAGGAAATATAAGGGAATGCAGCGGGACGAAGATAGGGAGGCATATCAAACTTCCCTAAGGGAAGTAAGGAAGGCAGTAAGGCAAGCAAAGGCCCAAACCGAGGAAACGCTAGCATGAACAACAAGGTGACAAGACTTTCTATAGATACATTAGTGAAAGGAGAAAGTCCAGAGGGGGTATTGCTAAGATCAAAGGGGATAAGGGGGAGTGCGAGGAGGCAGAGGAAAAGCATCTATTATAAATTGATACTTCTGTTCAGTATTTACTGAGGAGAAGGTAGGGCAAGGCCCACAGCTTAGCACCATGGACACAGGGGGAAGGAGATGTGCAAGTCACAAGTGGGGTACCTCAGAGATCAGTCCTGAGGCCAGTCCTCTTCAATATCTTCATCACTGACATTGCAGATGGGCTGGAGGGTAAGGTTTGTCTGTTTGTAGATGATACAGATGGGGTGTGCAGAATGACGAGAGCTGGATAAACTGGCAAAATGGTCGGAAGAGTGGCAGATGGGGTTTTAACACAAAGAAGTGCAAGATCATACACATAGAGAAGAGAAGCCCTGAAGCCACCTATAGTTTGGGAGGGGAGTTGCTGGCAATCGCAAGGGGAGAAGGAGACTTGGGCATCATCATCACCGATGACCTGAAATCATCCAAGCAGACCACTGAAGCAGTAGGTGAGGCTAGAGGGATGTTGGGGTGTATTGGTAGGGGTATCACAAGCTGTAAGAGGAAGGTAATAATCCCTCTTTACAAGACACCTGTATAAAAACTAATGTTTATTTTTGTTTGTTTGTTTTACTTACCGAATTAGAAAAGAGGCCATAACTTTTGACAGTTGTGCTGTCTCCTCTTGCCGGGCACGTTTTGCCTTCCTCTGCTGGACACCAGACACTTGTTTTCTCTTCTGTGAGGATTCCATCGTAGCAAGACAAAACCAGTGAGAAATGATGCATAGCATCTTGCAGGATGGAATAAAAAAAACCCCACAATATAAATGTAATTAATTTCAGCTTACAGTTGTGGTCTAAGAGATCACTGCTTTCCCAGTGAGCAAGTCACCAACAGTGTCACAAAAGCCTGGATGGAATCCAGAAGTAAATGCTGTGTCCTGCACTATGACATCAGCTATAAGGCTGAAGTTTTAGAAACACTAGCAAAGGTACATTTAAAGAAGCAGCCTAATGTCAAACACACAAACACTTTTTTCCTAAAGAATGCTTAGCAGCAGTTTACAGTTTACCAGTTGTGCTGAAGTAATTCTAGATTGCAGTTAAGCAACTGCTAATGAGTTTTGAACTTGCTGAATAACCATTTCACACATTTTGAAAGGTAACAATCATAAGTTGTTTTTCATAAAATTGTAACTAGTCAAAAATAAAATAATTGTATGACCATGTGGTACTGTTTCAGTGTGACTGTTTCATTCAGTGCCCAGAGGGGAGGGCTTTGGTGTGGCACTGCTTTTCACCAACGCTCCCCTGCCACAATCTTCACAATACCAGGGCCTGAGTAACCGTTACTTGCTCTACTCATACGTCTCAACTGCTATGAATTCCGCATAGCGCTATGATTTTCACACTCAAATTTACCGTGGCTCCTCACAAGTTTACTGATGTTCCTCATAATGTCTGAACTATTTCTGGACACACAAACTATAACATCATTGAACTAAGTTGATAGAAACATTCCTTATCACCAAGTATATGGGGCCCAGTCCCACTATCTGTAGACATAATATTGTTTAACATAAGAAAGTGCTACACATTCTGGCCCTTGGGTATGATTTTTGAAGGCCAGTGCTATGATTTTTAATGCTGAGAGGTTGCGAGGTATGGCTGTACTCTTGGCCAGCGCGCACACACACCCACCCCTGACGAGCAAAGCAGTTTCAGTGGCTTGCCAGGTAGCACACTCACCTCTGTGGCTGGGATATCACAAGGCTGCTGCGGGTTATTTTCTCACACCAGGCACTTGCCTTGCATATGAGGAACTACAGAGAGGAAGCTCCCCTTCTGGAGCACATATGGGTTGGGACAGGAGAGGGGTACATGAAGCTGTGTGATGCCCAACTTGTAAGTGTGCACCTGGTTTTATCAAGTTCCAGGCGTGGCTATTTTCCCTGCAATGGCCATTCTCCCCCAGCGAGTCAGAAGTACAGGTGGAGTAGCTGGGAGGATGGTCGGTCACCGGAGGGTAAATATCCACTCCTGGATCTTGATGAAGCCAGTTGCACTTGCAAATTGGGCATCTTCACATAGCTTCATGTACCTATCCCACGTCCAAGCCCATATGTGCTCCAGAACGGGGTCAGAGTTTTTTTTAAGGACAGCTTATACAAAAGAACCAGCATGGCAGTTTCAAACCTGGGCATGCAGTGCCAAAATATGGAATGAAATTATAAATACTACTATGGCAAAGCACTATTTATCTCCATCATTTCACTGGGAGCCTCTCCATATAATGCCAGAGCTAAAATTTAGTGCCACATTAGTGTTTATAATTTCACTCGGATATCCAATTCCCACAGTTTTTTTCCTGTAGCTCTCCCCGGCTGTTCCATGTATTCACAACCCTCTCTGTGAATAAATACTTCCTCACATTACCTCTGAGCCGTCCCCCCTCTATCTTCAAATAGTGCCCCCTTGTTTTTGCGCATCTCTTTTTCTGAAGGATGCTACCCTCTTGGCTTTGTTGATTCACTTGAGGTATTTGAAAGTTTCTGTCATGTCCCCCCTCTCCCTCCTTTCCTCGAGGCTATACATATTTAGTTCCTTTAGTCTTTCTTCATATGTCTTCTGATGCAGACCCTGCATCATTTTGGTTGCCCTCCTCTGGACAGTCTCCACCCTGTCTGTCTTTGCGGAGATGGGGTCTCCAGAACTGTACACAGTACTCCAGATGTGGTCTTACCAACTGTCTGTTCAGAGGGCCAACAACTTCCTGTTTTCTACTGGTGATACCTCTCCCTATGCATCCCAGTATCCCCCCAGGCCTCCTTACTGCCTTCTCACATTGCTGACCCACCTTTAGGTCTTCTGATATGACTACCCCCAGATCCCTTTCCATTTTTGTTGTTGTTAGTATCTCACCCCCATTGTGTACTCTTCCTCTGGGTTTTTGTTTCCCCAGGTGCATTACTTTGCACTTCTTTGCAGTGAATCTAAGCTGCCATACATTTGACCATTCCTCCAACCTTGCCAAGTCCCTTTTCATCCTTTCCACCCCACCTTGTGCATCAACCCTGTTGCAGATCTTTGTGTCATCTGCAAAGAGACATACTTTCCCTTCCAGTCCCTCTGCAATGTCACTTATAAAGACATTAAAAAGGACCGGCCCCAGTACTGAACCCTGCGGTACCTGTGTTCCTGAAAAACAATAATTATATGTGCACCACACGATATAGAGAGAGACAGAGGGAGATTACTGCCTGAATGTATGTTTTTCTGAGTGATGATTTGAGGAAGTTCTGTAGTCATTACTCACACTAGCATACATTGGAATGCTCTACATTAGTGAGCATTCAGGCACTAACCTCCCTCTGCCCCTTACTATGCTGCAGTGCACATAATTTTATCATAACAACACTATCCACCCCCCACCCCCGAACACCCACAAAGTCTTAAGCCATACCTCTCGGCTTCCATGCAAGATATGGTGTTCAGACTGTGTAGCTAAAATCCATAATATTCGCCGGCCCAGTAGCGCCGAGGGTTGAGACGCTGCACCTTACCTCGCACCACACCAGCGACTCGTGTTCAGGAACAAGCACGGGCCACCAGGGGTTGGCAGGGGTGGAGAAGGATTGAGCGCCTGGCGGCTTGCCCTCCTTCTCCTGGGAGGGGAGGGAGCTGGCCTCACCACAATACTGCCACCTCTCGGTGGCCACTGGTATCTGGTGGTGCGGATGGGGAATGCATCAGACGTAGGGAGGGGGGGAGCCGACGTCAATAGGGACCTGAGCCGAGGCGCGTCTCTATGTACCTCTGTCTCATTGGCCCCTTCCATGCCAATGTCTGATGGGAGCGCAAGAACAGAGGAAAATGGCTCCAGCCAGTCCTGGCAACGATTTCTCCATGCCGCCGCGCTCCCACAGGCTCCGAGGGCAGACTCCGTTGTGCCACACTCCTCTTAAGTTGAAGAAGGTAGGAGGGTCCCTTCCTCATCCTGCCCAGGAGGTTATTTGGGGGTTTGAGGTAAAATTGGAGTGTGTGTACTCTAGGAGCAGACTCCTCGGCAGTTGGGGTATGAGTGGCTTGAGGGATCTGAGAGATTGGTCAGACTTGGGCAGTAGGAGTGGGGAAAAATAGAAAGTAAGAAAAATAATATTTCATCGAACAATGAATTTGACTCCAAGCATCTGATCACTTCCAAAATTACACAACTTATTAGTGAATTGATGAGAACAAATATACAGCCCATTTCAGCCTTGGTAAGTCTGACTGCTGCTGAGGTGCTACACTATCACTGACTGCCATTGAAAGCTATACTAGTCCAGTTACCCAGGTACATAATTTGTACGTGGAGCAAATACTCGCACACTCCACTGTGATCTAAACACCAGAACTTGGTGGCTGCTGTTTAAACAGAGATGATGATACTATGCAGACTTAACAGTAGCAAAAATTCGGGGGGACACAGGATGGCTGAGTTGGTAGCACATCTGCCTCTGGGTCAGAAGGCTGTGGGTTCTAGTCCCACACCGGCATTGGGCTCATACAATAAATGCTGGCACCAAAGTGCAGTACTAAGAGGATGCTCTATTGTCACGGTGTGCCATGACATCATTCAGATGAGACCCTGAGGTCCTGTCAGCCTGTTCTGGTGGTTGTTCAGATGGACATTTAAGATCCCATGGCACATTTCAAAAAGAATGGGGAAACTGCTTGATGTTCTGGCCAAATTTCCTCCAGTCACTAAAAAACCACCAACAGCTTAATTTGGTTCAATTTCAGTTGGTTTGCATCTGTAACCGCCAAAAAACCCGGACGAGGCTGAAAATAGGCAGCATTGTCTAGCCCTCCTTTGCCAGTCAGCAAAAACTAAATGAAATACAACATAAAACTTACTATCCAGGAGAGCTTTCATGAACAGATGCAGTGAATTAAGAATTCAGTGAAGAAGTTGGAAACTTCATACTGTGGCTAGCAATGTGAATTTCCTGACTGACATCAACTTTGATTGCCAAAGTTTTCTTTTAATTTTAAAAAGCTTTTTTTTACTTTTAACCCCCACCCAGTCACAGTACAAGTATGACCCATCCACCCACCTCCCAGAAACTATACATACATTCCCCCCACTTTGTTTGTTCTAGCAGCCACATTCTGCCCCCCCCCCACACACACACACAACATCCTGGAAAAGTATGGAGTAGTTACTAGCTGTAAAAAAAAAAAAAAAAAAAAAAATCACAGCCCCAAACCTGCTTGAAACAAGTAAACACCTCCTACACAACAGTTCCATCACCCACCAAGTAACTCCAGCTATGTCCATATAATGATCTGTTTCAAAGCACTCTTGTGCAGTGACTTTCTCAGACCTCTACTCCACCTCAACCAAAACAAGAGTGCAGAGTGGTTCGTCAGCTTGAACCCAAGCTACTTTTGCTCTTAGCTCCAGCAGTAGTCTGCCTTGTTGCACTTCTATTTAATCCTTTTCTGAGCACAGGTAAACGTTCAACTGACTGTCAGTGGGGACCTCGCTGCTCTGGGAAGGTTGCCAATCAAACCTTAAACATTACAGGCCCATCTAGGGAATCCTAGCTCTCAAACCAACCTGGGTGCCTGCCGCCATTGCGGGGGGGGGGGGGTGACTAGACCATCATGAAATTTAAAAAAAAATAAATAAAATAAAATAACTTACCTGCCTAAACTATGCAGATGGAGGCGGCTTGGTCCCAAAATGTATAATAATCTAGATTCCTCACTGCTGTTGCTTTGTCTTCTGCACTACTCCGGTCGCAGCGGTCACTCATAACACTTTAAGCTCAGCTGCTGCTCTTTATTTTAGTCCAAAAAATAAAGTGATTGAGCTCCTTTTAGAACGTTGTTCAGTAACAGCCAACAGCTGTCGCTCTCTTCTAGATGCCGGTCTGGCTCTCGGCTATGGCGCTCTCTCTGGACGGTCTCTCGACTCGGAAATGGCAGCTCAGGATATCAGGACAGGAGTTGGACGTCAGGTCAGGTAGCTGCTTCCCCCACGGTTTTCTCTCTGGCGCTCTGGAACTCTCCTGGGCTACAGAGAAGGCACTGAGCGCCAGAGAGGCTCCTTGCTTTTATTGTACTACCTTGGACCTGAGGGGGGACAGAAAAGTTCAGGTCCAAGGGGCGGAGGTGTGAGTAAGAGGAATGGACCGAGCGACACCCTGTCATTGGTTGTGAGGGCACATATGTCATCAACTGTGACGTTACACGCTCGGTCCGTTCACTTACAGTAACAGGAAAGAGATGGCAAAGGCCTTCGGGGGGATCAGTGTTTTTGAGAGTGACTGTTCGTCTGTGTGACCACATGGCATAGCTGGCTCCATTCCAGGCCAGGCAAAAAGGAAGGACGGCGTGCACACAGCAGGACTACAGAGAGGAAGTATGTGCAGGCGCAGACCAGCTTACACCCCCCCCCCCCATGCTTTTTAGTGTGGATTTGGCCTGGTATTTTTTGGCATCAGGAGCAGCAAAAACTGCCGACAAACGGAGCAGACTGGACAAGGAGGGACATTGTGAAAATGGCACCCCCCGCACAGAAAAGTGTACACAATTGCGTACACTGTGTACGCCTGCTGACACCCTTGCTCTCCAGCTCTTTTACTCCCTGGGCATTACTGTCAACCTGCCTAAGTCGATTCTGGTACCGTTCCAAAGGTTGCAGTATATGGTGGGATGGGGTCATGACTGTGCAAAGGAAGGTCTTCCTGCTCCAAAACAGGGCAGAGTGTCTCGTAGCCCGAGCTCAGGAAGTTTCTCAGAGCCGGTATATTCCTGCCAGGGTATATCTCAGATTGCTGGGCCTCATGGCTGCTGCCATACCCACCGGTCTGCTGGCGAGACTCCATATGTGTACTCTCCAGTGGACAGTCCGGGTACAGTTGGACCAGCGCATGGACGAGTTAGACCACCCAGTCCTGGTCTCTTCCCCAGTACGCAAGGTACTGCAGTGGTGAATGGACCCCTTGAATCTGCTTCAAGGCGTTTCATTCCAGATTTCTTCCCTGCATTAGATTCTGACCACAGATGCCTCAGTTTTGGGCTGGGGAACACACCTGGGTTCATTCCAAACCCAGGGCTCGTGGCCCCAGTGGGAAGACTTCTCTGCATATCAGTGTCCTGGAGATGAGAATGGTGCTGTACGCCATGCAGGCCTTTCAGGAACTTCTTGCTCCGGGTCAGCTGCTGGTACAGTTGGACAGTCTACTGTATACTACATCAGCAAGCGGGGTGGGGGGTGGGAGGAGGGACTCATTCGTACCCCTTTGCAGGAGGCCATGAGAGTGTGATACTGGGTGTTAGATCACAGTTTGACGCTCTCTGCGATATGCTTGCCAAGTGTACTAAACACCCTGGCGGACAGTCTCAGCAGGACTCGGTCCAGCATGCATGAATGGGAGCTTCTCTCATCCATCGCAGAAGGCTTGTTCAACAGATGGGGTCATCCAGAGTTGGATGTTTTTGCATCACCATTCAAAGCAAAACTGCCCAATTTCTGCTTGCTGGATCCAGGTCCTGGAGTTTTCTGGAGAGACGCGTTGTTCCTCTCTTGGAGCGGGAGGTTTCTTTATGCATTCCCTCAGTTTCCTCTGATCCAGAGGGTGCTAATCAAGTTGCAGATGGAGGGAGCAACCATGATTCTGGTGGCTCCATTCTGGCCTCGCCAGATATGGTTCCCTCTCCTTCAGTAGACTGAGAATGACCCTCCAGTCCCTCTTCCTCTGCAGGAATCTGCTGACCCAGGCTCAGGGGACCCTGATTCATCCCAACCTCAGGTCCCTCCATCTGCGTGCCTGGTTCCTAGGAACATAGCCATTGCCAGGTATGGGGTCTCTAACACAGTAGCGGACATCCTAGTGGCTGCCCGAAAGCCTTCCAGTCGAGCCACATATGCCATGAAGTGGAAGCAGTTTGCCGTCTAGGCTGCCAAACATAGCTTAGACCTTTTCACCTGCTCAGTGAATCATATCCTGGATTACCTGATCTCACACTCTGACTCGGGCCTCCTGTACTCTTCCTTCAGGGTCCATCTTTCGGCAATTTCTGCTTTTCATGAGCCCATGGGTGACTGCACTATTACTCAGCTGGATGTCTCCTGTACCTTTCTAAGGGGCATCCTACATCTGAAACCTCCAATCCATTCCCCTGTCCTGGCTTGGGACTTGCATTTTGTTTTGTAGAAATTGATAGTGTCTCCTTTTGAACCAGTCGCGACTTGCAATTTGCGTTTACTCTCTTGGAAAGCGTTGTTTGTAGTTGTAATTACTTCTGCTCGAAGAATTTCTGAGCATCAGGCTCTCTGGTGCCAGAAGCCTTATTTGATCTTTCACAAAGACAGGGTGTCTTTGTGCACAAATCCTAAGTTCTAGGGACATGGATATGTTGTTCATCCACACTCATTGGCAGTATCCTTGCCGCTTTAAATCTTGCCGGAAGGTCTTCAAGCTTGCTCCTCCCACCCACCCGGGTGGTATAACTCTCGGCTCCGCCCCATGATGCCAGATCTTCCTTACCGCTTGGAAGCTCAGGTTCCCTCCTTAACGCTCTGCGTTTGCGACTGGTTCCTATTTCTCCGTTTGCGGATTTAAAAATAATATTTTGCAAAAAGACTTCAGTCTTCGATCCCTCGCGACTGCGATGGACAAATCGACTCCCATTTCGGAGATGCCCATGCGGGCAGAAGATGTCTCGGACGGATCCACACTCCACGTGTGTCTGACTGCTAGGCCTTGAGCACGACCGCGGGCTTGCGACCTGTGCTCATCTTTCTCGGCCTCGTCCTCGAAGACCGTGCTGCCCGATTGCAACTGGGCGTCCGAGCGATTCCCTCGGTGAAGTCCAAGGAGGCCGGTTGGCGGTGTCCGCGGCGGCGTATCGGCGGATCAGCTCGAGCGGATGGTCGCCCTCAAGAGGAGGCGGCGCGGTCGTATCTTCCTCGCCGCTGCATTTATCCCGCCCCTCTGGGTTCTTCTCCTACACGGCTTCCTTTAAGAGCTTTGTCTGTCCTCTCCACTAAAGGAGAAGGCCTGCGTCTGCTGGACCTTTCTCGGTCCAAAAGAGGACAAGGGTAAGTCCTCCGTCGACGCTCTTGGGAGCGGGAAAGGTCCCTCTCCCCGGGCCGTCGACCGTCGGCTTCGGTCGACCGCTCGGCTTCGGCCACTGGCCTCACGGTGTCCCCGTCAGGTCAGTTGACCGAGACTCCCACTGATGAAGTCGAGATTTTTCTCGACCCATTGGACGGGCTGTCGCCTTTAGCAGCCGAGATTCCCCTCTCCCCGGTTCCCCCGGGAGGAGTTGAGGATCCCGTGGGCTCGCCTGTGCCTCCGGTTCCGAGCCCTCGGATGGACCTTCGAGGCGAAGGGTGCGGTTCTGGCGACACCTCCTGCACCGACCCGGAAATTCCGGGACTCGGTCTCGGTCTCGGACCTCTTAGCAGTCCAGCCGTTCCCACGTCATGGCGGTCTCGGTCTCGGCACGCGGTAAGTGGCGTCGCCGCTGTCTCGTCCTCCTCCTCGGATGAGGGAGGCTTGGCGTAAATTACGTCGGCAGTGCGAGGACCTTATGTTGCAACAGCTCCTCCTGGCGGGAATAAGCCGACTTGCGCCTTCCCAGCCATTAAGTGGCTGTCACGGGCAAGCCGACACAACCCCTCGACTTGTCCGAGGAGCTACACCAGGCCGGTTGTTCGGCCAAAACCAGCTGCTCCACGATTCTGGTGGAACCTCCGCTCCACAGCCACCAATTGGGGCTCCGACCAAGAGTTCTCGGTCGACTGAGGTTTACCCCATCGACATTCAGTTACCCTCACTCCCGACCGACCTCGGCAGGTGAAGGTGGCTCAGGCCAGAGGCAGCTCTTTGAGGACTCTTCCGAGTCGAGCGATTCCTCCTTCTTCTCCAAGCGACTGGACTTGGAGTCTTCAGGAGTCAGCCAATGGACGATAGCCCGTCGTCCTTCCTAGGACTGCTTGGCTCATCTCGGAGTCTACGGGATGGAGCTCGAACCCGTTCCAAGCGGGCCAGGTATCCCCTCACGGAGATTCTGGACCGAGGGATTCTCCGGCGGAGGCCTTTCCGGTGGCGAGGCCATAGTGGGTCCGGCACTGGAACTTTGGCAGCGCCTGCTTCCTGCCCTCGCGCCCGGCCAGGATGGCCAGGAAGTATACGGTCCACGGTTCCTTGTCCGGTTTGAACACCCTCTGCTGAGGGGTTGGTTACCGACAGCGTTTTCCGGCGCCGTAGCGCCGAGGATGGACAAACCTCTGACAAAGGTCAAGAAAGTGGACTATGTCGGGCGAAAATCTACGCTTCGTCCTCTCTCGGCCTCGTCCAGGCCAGTTCGGCCGTCCTCATGGCACATTTTCTCATGCCCTGTTGGGCTCCCTGGATGAGGTCATCCCTCATCTTCCGCCGATCTGCAGACTACGGTTAAGCGAGTGCGCGGGACCAGGAGCGAGCGAGTGGCCAAACAGCAGCTCCAGACTGCTTTGGATGTAGGGGACTCATGTGCCAGATCGGGTGGCGGCCGCAGTGGCTGTCGTCGGCGGGCTTGGCTGAGGATATCCACCTTTGCCGGATACCCAGCACAAGTTGGCGGATGTTCCCTTTTGGGGACTGACCTCTCGACCCTGGGGTGGAAGGTCACCTGCAGAGGATCGAGAAGTCCAATGCCACCTTGACTCGGTCTCTTCCGCTCAGAAGGACAAAGGCCGCAAACCACAGCCTAAGCCCTTTCAGTCCTTCTGTGCCCCTCGGCGCGCCCGGCCCAGCACGTCAGGGCCAGCAGGCTCGGCCTGGCATCCCAAACCCAAGCCGGGCTTCCTAACAGGAGGCAGGGAGGAAGGCCCAGGAGGTCCCTCGGCGGTCCCTCCTCCAAGCCTGCCCAGTGACGGGCTGAGGGGTGTCGCCCCATCCCGTCATGCCCTGGGTCCCCGTGGGGGACGGCTCCGCACTTCCGTTCCGCTTGGTCCGCTGTTACCACGGACAGGTGGGTCTTGGAGGTGGTGGGAAGAGGCCTGCCTCTGGAATTGAGCAGCGCACCACCCTTCAGAGCCGTCGCCCCTCGGGAGCCGGATCCCAGCCTCACTGGCGGCTCGTGGCCGACATCACTCTCCTCCTCCAGAAGGAGGTGGTAAGAGAGGTGGTGGACCCTCCTTCAGACCCAGGGTTTGTGTCCAGGTACTTCCTGGTTCCGAAGCGGACGGGGCTGGCGCCCATTCTCGACCTACACGACCTAAACAAGTTCCTAAGGTCTCGAACCTTCAGGATGGTCACTCTGGCTCAGATTATACCATCCTTGGAGCAGCGTGGTGTGGTTCTGCTCTCTGGACTTGCAGGGCCGCGTTTTTCACGTCCCTATCCGTCCGTCTCACCAGAGATTCCTTAGCTTCAGCGGAAGGATCCTCTTCGAGGATTCCAAGCCATGCCCTTGGCTTGTCTCCAGCTCCCAGGGTCTTCACCAAATGCATGGCAGTGGTGACAGCATTCCCCTGCGGCGCCCGAGGGTCGGTGTACCCTTACCTGGACGACTGGCTGATAGCAGCTCCCTCCAGGAAGGGCGGAGTGGTCCAGAGATCTGGCCTCAGGTCCTCTCAACTGGGCCTCCTTATCAACGAGGCCAAGTCGAACTCGAGCGAAGCAGGTGATTTTATTCATCGGGCGCAGCTCGACTCTCTTCGAGCCAGGCAGCGGCTCCCGGCGGACAGGGCGAGGTTCTTTCCTCCTTGCCCGATCATTTCTGGTTGGGCAATTGCGCCCTGCCGGGACTTCCTGCGCCTCCTGGGTCTCATGGCGGCCTGTACCAGCGTGGTCCGTTGGGCCCGCTGGAACATCGTCCCCTTCAGTGGGGACTGGCCAGCCAGTGGTCTGACTTCACGATCCCTTGGACCAGCTTGTGTCGGTGACACAGGGGATGTGGAATGCTCTCCAGTGGTGGACCGCTCCAGATCATTTGCAGGAGGGCATCCTGTTCGTCCGCCCGAGCCGACGGTCTCTCTGTCGACCGATGCCTCTCTGATGGGTTGGGGTGCCCATCTGGGGGAACACCGGGCTCATGGCCTCTGGTCCCCGCGGGAGTCCCGATGCCACATCAACCTGCTGGAGCTCCGAGCGGTCCGCCTAGCTCTCACCGCCTTTGCTCCGTTCCTCCGGGGTCAAGTGGTCCGAGTCCAGACGGACAATACCACGACCATGTACTATCTAAACCGCCAGGGCGGGACGCGCCCATGCTTCTATGCAAGGAAGCTCTCGCATTTGGTCACCGTGCGCAGCCTGGAGGCGGATCTCCTAGCCATTCACGTGGCAGGAGCCTCCAACACCCTGGCCGATGCCCTGAGCGGATAGGGGCTGCATCCCACGAGTGGTCTCTCCTGCCGGAGGTAGTACAGTATCTGTTCTCCCTTTGGGGCACACCTCAGGTGGACCTGTTTGCCTCCATGGAGAACGCGAAGCTGAGTCTGTTCCATGCCCGCCCCCCTCAGCAGGGCTCGCTGCAGGGGGATGCCTTCTCGAGGCAATGGACCCCGGGCCTCTTTTACGCCTTTCCCCCATTTCCCTTGATCCACAAGGTGCTTCTCAAGGCGAGGAGGGACAAGGCGCAGGTGATTCTGATAGCCCCAGACTGGCCTCGCCAGTTCTGGTACCCAGATCTCCTCAGTCTCAGCTCCAGGACTCGCTGCAAGCTTCCAGCTCGCCGGACCTGCTCTCAGTCAATCAGGGAAGGTGTTCCATCCGGACCTTCAATCCCTGCACCTGACGGCCTGGTTCCTGAGCGGCTAGAGTTCCAGGCTTTGGGTCTTTCGACGAGGTCCTCAATGTAGTTGGGCGTCCCGTAAGAGTCGACCAGAAAATGCTATGCCTTCAAATGGAAAAGGTTTTCCATTTGGTGTCAGGGCAAGGGCTTGGACCCTTTCTCCTGTTCCTTGGCAAGCATCTTGGACTATTTATGGTCCCTTTCTAGTCAAGGGCTTAGGTCGACGACCCTAAGGGTGCACCTGGCAGCCATCTCTGCTTACCGGGCGCGGGCCGGGAAGCAGTCGGTGGCGCAGGAGAAGGTGGTCTGGCGCTTTTTCAAAGGCCTTGATCACATTTCCTCTCCAGTGCGGGAACCCCCACCTCCGTGGGATCTACTGCTGGTACTGGCAAAGCTCATGGGCAAGCCATTCGAACCTATGCACAGGTGTGCTCTCTCTCACCTGTCGTGGAAGACCGCCTTCTTGGTGGCTATCACGTCAGCCAGAAGGATGGGAGAGCTCCAGGCGCTTTCCATCGAGTCTCCTTACCTGGTCTTCCACAGGGACAAGGTTGTCCTGCGCCCCCACCCGAAATTCCTTCCGAAGGTGGTGTCGGAGTTTCACCTTAACCAGGTGTTGACTCTGCCGGTGTTCTACCCCAATCACACCTCGGAGGCCGAATATAGGCTCCATACTCTGGATCCTAGAAGAGCGCTCGCTTATTATAAGGAGCGTACGGCTGATATTCGGGGAGAGGTTCGCCAGCTGTTTGTCACCTACGCTGAAGCCGCATCTGGCAGACCTGCAGCCAAGCGGACGATAAGCAGGTGGGTAACCTCCTGCATAGATCTCTGCTATAAGTTAGCGGGCATGGAGCCTCCCAGAGGGATAAGAGCTCATTCTACCCGCCATACTGCTGCAACGGTGGCTGCTTCCAGGGACGTCCCTATCCAGGAAATCTGCAGGGCTGCTACCTGGAAGTCAGCAAACACCTTCATTACCCACTACCACATCGACCTTGAGTCACGCCGGGATGCTGGTTTTGGGGCCTCGGTTCTCCAGTCTCTCTTTCCCAAGTAAGTATGATAGGGGTGTGCGTCTTGCCTCCCTCCTCCGGAGAACTGCTAGGAGTCTGCCAATGAGTGTGGATGAACAACATATCCATGTCCCTAGAAATACAGGTTACTCACCTGTAACAGGAGTTCTAGGAATGGTATATGTTGTTCATCCACACGACCCACCCGACCTCCCCGGCTTCGACGCACAACCTGAGCTTCCAGCGGGCCAGATCTGGCGTCATGGGGCGGAGCCGAGAGTTATACCACCCGGGTGGGTGGGAGGAGCAAGCTTGAAGACCTTCCGGCAAGATTTAAAGCGGCAAGGATACTGCCAATGAGTGTGGATGAACAACATATACCATTCCTAGAACTCCTGTTACAGGTGAGTAACCTGTATTTTTTCCCTAAGGTGGTTTCAGAGTTTACACTCTTGAGTCTAGCAACCTTCTTGTTTATTTTCCTGAGTGTGCCAATCCATGGCAAGCACTGTTACGTATGTTAGATGTAAAATGTAAGAAGATTTTATTTCACTGAGAGGGTGGTAGAACCCTGGAACAGATTACCTAATGAGGTGGTATGTGCAGAAACAGTGGAGGAATTCAAGAGGGCGTGGGACAGACATAAGGGGTTGACTTGTGGGCAGAGGAAGATATCCCTGGGAAGTGGAGAGAAGGGGCGGATGGTAAATGGGCAGACTAGATGAACCAGGATGGTCCTTTTCTGCTGACACGTTACTATGATACTATGTGTGCAGAACATTGAAGTACAGTCTTCTTAGGACTAAGTAGTCCTGAAAGTCAAAGCAGTTGTTTTCTTAGTCTAGGGTAGAGAGGGCGTTTCTGTTTGTAAGCAATGTTTATCCAAATGGTTGGCTAATTGCGTTGTGTTCTGCTACAAGTAAGGCAAACATAGAAGTTGACAGCAGATAAGGACTGCAAGGCCCATCCAGTCTGCCCATTTTTCTACCTTATGAATGTGCCATAGGCCTTTACTCTGTCAATGGCCTATCTATTATACTCATCTGTATTGCTCCCTTATGCCTACGCCATGCCCGTTTGAAGCCCTGCACTGTATTCATATCCACCACTTCCTGAGGTAAGCCATTCCATGCATCCACCACCCTTTCTATGAAAAAGAACTTCCTCACATTACCCCTTAATCTGCCTCCCTCTAATCTCATGCTGTGTCCTCTTGTCCTGCTATTTTTTCTTATATTGAAACATGTTAGACTCTTTCGCCTTGTTAATGCCCTTAAGATGTTTGAATGTTTTGATCATATCACCTCTCTCCCTCCTTTTCTCTAGGGTATACATATTGAGCCAAATACCTTCAAAGTGAAAAACAGACTTTATTTCTGTGCAAATCAGACAAATAACTCACAGTTCATACAGGACCAACAGTTCTGTTTAGAGTCCAGGTATCAATTGTCCATATTCATAGATAGTCCAAAATCCAAGGTATAATCCATAAAAACAGCTAGCCGTGGAAAAACAGCTGGCACGAAAACTTTTGCAGCAAGAGCCGAGGGCCACTCCCTCGTAACGTCACCTGATGCGTTTCGCACATAGCTTTTTCAAAGGCTGATGTATGGGGGTAAACTCAATGCATTTAAACATGTTCCTTAAAGAAACAGTACTATCCAATATGAAGCTAATCAATTATACAAAGACATAAAAAGAAAGAAACTGTGCCACGTTTACTTAAAATAGCACCAGTATAATATTGCACATAATATTGCTGGAAGTATTCCAATAAACACTATATTTCTCATATAGTCCTGACTCACCCTGGTAGGTAAAAGTCAAATTTGTGCAATGCTGAAAGATAGAAAGAGAAAGTTTTTTTTTAGAAAAGAAAAAAAATAACTCATGTACAAGCAATTCTATTGATTAAACAATATAACTTTACTTTTTCCTCAACTTTAAAAATGGTTGGATTTCTATTCTGTCATTCAGACCTGGGGCATGCATGGCTTTCATAGCAAAAATCCAATATTGTTCTCTCCTAAGAAGCAGATTATCATAATCACCCCCTTTTTGGTAAGAAAAGGCTTCTCAATAGCCGTAAACTTAAAGTTGTGTTCATTTCTATTTTTTACTCTAGACATGTGCAAAGCCAGAGCATTAGTGTCATCACTATTCAAAATTGCCCTAGCATGCTCACCAATTCTCATTTTTAAAAAGGCCCTTGGTCTTGCCTATGTAGAAGCTATTACAACTACACTCGGCCAAGTAAATCACACCTGAAGTACTACAGGTGATAGAGCCACGAATCTTTACATCCAGTCCTGTTGCATAATTTTTAAAACATTTGGTACTCTTTACCCAAGGGCAGTATTTGCAGTTGCCACATTTGTTACGACTTCCTACACGTTCCGTAAGCCAATTTCTTAGCCTATCTGCAACAGGCTGAACTGAATGAACCACGAAGTCCTTGATGTTCTTACCCCTACGGTATACTATTCTTGGACCATTAATATCAACATTCTTCAATCTAGGGTCCAATAGGACTAAATGCCAATACATCCTAATGATTTTAGCTACTTCAGCTGATTGTGGACTATATGTGGTAACGAAAGTTGTTTGTGGGTCACAATTCTTTTCTTTAGCCTTATTCATTAATAAAGCCTCCCTAGGGATCTCATTGGTTTCCTTACGTGCCTTTACTAAAACATCACTTTTATAGCCTCTATCCTGTATCCTCTCAGTTAGTTCTTGTGCCCTTTTTTTCATATCCTGTTACACTACTACAATTTCTTTTTGTTCTAATATATTGTCCTTCCGGTATTGCCTTAATAACATGTCTAGGGTGGCTATTAGAAGCCAAAAGGATAGTCTTCCGGTCTATTGACTTTCTAAATAAATCAGTACCCACTCCACCTTTGCCATCTTTAAAGATTCTCAAATCAAGAAAGCTGATCTCAGTTTTACTGAAGCAGATACTAAAAGGCAAATCCTTATTACTTTTTTCTAGGTACCCAACATATTCCAACAGTTCTTCCTCACTCCCTTTCCATACCATGAAGACGTCAATAAAACGTCTCCATAAATCAATTTTAGGTAGGAAGGGGTTATTCATGTTCCTCACTGTGTCTAGTTCTCATTTTGCCATGTATAAGTTGGCATAGTTGGGTGCCATACTGGCACCCATTGCTGTTCCTCTTTTTTCTGCAAATAAGTCATTTTTATAAAAGGATGTATTAAATTCTAGTATAAATTTAGTCAATTGAACCAATACATTATTTGGAGGTTCCTTCACTAATCTTTTTTCTAAATAGAATTCCAGAGCCTCCAAACCACCACTATGTGGAATATTAGAATATAACTATGTAACATCAAGCATCACCAATATGCTATCATCTTCTATTGCCAACTCCTCTAATACTGACAGAATATCACTCGTGTCCCTGATATATGCTGGTACCTCTATAACAAGATCGATCAGAAAAGAGTCTACATGTTTTGCCAATGGTTCTGTTAAACTATTGTTACCCGAAACAATCGGTCTGCTAGGGGGATTCACCATATCCTTATGGATTTTTGGGAGTACATAAAATGCAACAGCTTCTACATAGGTAAGACTAAAGTATTTTCGTGCCACATAACCTGGGCTCCACCTTTACTGGGTTCTTTCGGGAGCTTTTGCCAGTCTCTCCCTACCAAGGGTGAGGCATTCTCGGTCTCGCACTCCTCCCACCCCAAGAAAAGGGACAAGGACTCCAAATCTTCTTTTGGCCAAAGACGACGTTCCTGGGACCAAGAGCGGTCAGATACACAGGACCACACGGTCTCGACCTTGGTCAAGATCGCTTCCTTGGCTGCCGGCTTCTCAGACCTTCCGTCAGGCCAAGGCACCGAGGCCGAGGATACGGCAGAACCGGACGAGATTTCTCTCGACCCGATCGAGCCATTGTCACCGACCCCACTCGACGACTCCTTGGAAAGGACACCCATCCTTTCTTTCCCCAATGAGGGGACCCGTCCTTCTGGCATCCCGATCGAGGGACAGGAGCCAGAACCTCGGTTTTCACCAAATCTGGCCTCTCCCGATCGACAGAGCCGACACCGTTGGTCTCGATCGAGGAGTAGGACCCCGTCGGTTGAAAAACCGAAAAAGGATCACAAACACTCCTGAAGGAGGTGCCACCGCCATTCCTCATCTTCCTCGGACGAGGAGAGACTTAGACGGAAGCTCCGTCGACGTTATGAGGACCTCATGTGGCAACAGCTAATTCTGACCGGTCTAAAGCCGGCTACTTTGGCTACACCGGCCATTACTTGGCCCCAGCCTCTTCAGCCGACACCGACTCCTCCGGTACCGAGGACTCAGGTTCTCCCTCTGGTAGGACCGGCACACATTCCTGCTTGGCCTGTTCCGGTCTCCCCACCAATTTTGGTGGAATCACCTCTAACAGCCTCAGGAGGGCCTCGAGGATTGGACAGATACGGCTGCCCGGTCGTCTGTCCATCATTATTGTTCCTGATCGCCCTAGGCGCATTGAAGGGGACATAGGCTGGAGACCCCTGTATCCCGACTCCTCGGACTTGGATACCACTGGTCTTCACTCACACCTGATGATGAGTTGTCAGTGACAGGCCTGGAGGAAGGTCCTTCCTCCTTCCAGGGCATCCTTCGACTCATTTCTGAGTCCACTGGTATGCCATTGCAGCCTGTCCAAAAGAAGGTAGACTATCCTCTCACGGATATCCTTAAGAGGGGGATACCCCGATGGAGGCCTTCCCAGTGGCCGAAGCCATTGTTGGCCTGGCCCTTGAGCTATGGCAGCACCCTGCCCTTGCCCGGCTCAGTCTGCCCTCATGGCTTGCAAGTAGACTGTAACCATGGGGTCCTTGGCGGGCTTCACTGAGCATCCCTCAGCCGAGAGCCTGGTGACTGCCTCAGTGTTTCGGCGCATGGGTATCTCAGTGGACACTGACCACCCTCCGGATAAGGAGTCCAAAAATATGGACCATTCTGCCCGGAAGGTATATGCGGCCTCATCCTTGGGCCTTCGTCAGGCCAGCTCGACAGTGATCATGGCACACTTCTCTCACGCCCTCTTGGGGTCGCTAGATGAAGTCCTCCCACATCTCCCAGCGAACATGCAGACCACGGTTAAGCAAGTCTGTGACCAGGGCTGTGCTGTTGCAAAACAGCAGCTCCAGACGGCTCTGGACATTGGAGATTCCTGTGCCCGTTCACTAGCAGCCGCAGTGGCCACTCGCCGCAGGGCCTGGCTGAGATTATCCTCCTTTCCGGTTGATACTCAGCACAAGCTAGCTGACGTGCCCTTCCTTGGCACCGACCTTTTCGGTCCGGGAGTTGCAGGTCACCTCCAGCGCATTGAACAGTCTAATGCCACTTCTGCTAAGGGTTCTTTGGGCAAGAACCAGCAGAAGCACAAGAAGCCTTTTCGGCACTCTTCCCCTGTGGTTAGGCAGCCCCCCTTCCAGGGAGGTCAGCAGCAACAGCAGGCTCAAGCTTGGTGCTGTAGGCCCAAGCAGGGTCCCCAACAGCCCCGCAAAGGAGGCCGAGTTGCCGGTCCAGGAGCCTCCTCCTCCAAGCCTGCGCAGTGACGGGCCGGGGTGGCCAACCCTACTCCCGTCACGCCAGTTCTGGGTCCTCCCGTGTGGGGCCGGCTCCGCCACTTTCTTTCCACCTGGTCCAGTATCACTTCGGACAGGTGGGTCCTGAAAGTGTTCGGTCGGGGACTGCCTCTAGAGTTCGAGCAGTACCTTCCTTGCAGAGCCCGTGCCCCACGGAAGGAAAGGATCTCAGTTGGCGCTCAGTCGGCCCTTTGGGACGACATTGCTCAGCTCCTCCGCAAGGAGGCGGTAACTCCAGTGCCGGATCCTTCTGTAGACCCAGGCTTCGTGTCCAGGTACTTCCTGGTGCCCAAGCGGACGGGGGGGTTGGCACCCCATCCTAGATCTCCACGACCTGAATCAATATCTCAGGTCTCGCACCTTCTGGATGGTAACTCTGAACCAGATCATACCATCTCTGGAGTGAAACATGTGGTTCTGTTCACTGGATCTACAGGACACGTTCTTTCATGTCCCAATCCGTCCGTCCCACCAGCGGTTCCTCCACTTCAGGGTCGAAGGGACCCTGTGCGAGTTCCGTGCCATGCCGTTTGGCCTGTCATCGGCCCCTCGGGTCTTCACCAAATGCATTGCAGTGGTGGCAGCCCGTCTACGGCATCAAAGGGTTCGCATATACCCTTACCTCGATGATTGGCTCCTGGCGGGTTCCTCCCTGCAGGAGGTGGAGAGGTCCAGGGACCTGGCCCTCCGAACCTGTTCCCGATTTAGGCCTCCTGATCAACGAGGCCAAGTCGGAACTTGTGCCTTCTCAGGTGATGGGCTTTATTGGGGCAGAGCTCGACTCTCGTTAAGCCAGAGCTCAGCTTCCGGCGGACAGGGCGGAGGTTCTTTCCTCCTTTGCCCAATCATTTCTGGTTGGGCGCTTGCGCCCTGCCCGGGACTTCCTGCATCTTCTGGGTTACATGGCGGCGTGCACCTCAGTGGTCCATTGGGCCAGGTTGCACATGCGACCCCTCCAGTGGGAGCTGGCCGCTCAGTGGACTCAGCGTCAGGGTCTTTTCGACCAGCTGGTCACTGTCACCCAGAAGATGTGGGACACTCTCCAGTGGTGGACTGTCCCAAGTCGTCTGCAGGAAGGGATTCCGTTTGTCCACCCCAAGTCGACGGTCATTCTTACGACCGATGCCTCTCTCATGGGCTCGGGAGCCCACAGGGGGGACCACAGAGCCCACGGGTTCTGGACCCCCGAGGAGTCCCGTTGCCACATCAACCTGTTGGAGCTCAGAGCAGTCAGACTGGCACTGGCAGCTTTCGCACCTCAGCTCCGGGGTCAAGTGGTTCAAGTCCAGACGGACATTACCACGACCATGTACTACCTCAACAAACAGGGCGGCATGCACTCCCATCTGCTGTGCAAGGAGGCGCTCCGGATCTGGACCTTTGTCAGCCAGTTGGAGGCGGATCTCCTTGCCATCCATGTGGCAGGAGTCTCGAACCAACTGGCGGATGCTCTCAGCCACATAGGCCAGACATCCCACGAGTGGTCTCTCCATCCAGAGGTAGCTTACAGTCTGTTCTCCCGTTGGAGCAAACCGTTGGTGGACTTGTTTGCCTCCAGGGAGAACATCAAGCTGAGGCTGTACCATGCCCGCCCCCCTCAGCAGGGCTCGCTGCAGGGGGATGCTTTTTAGAGGCCATGGACCCCAGGCCTCCTCTACGCCTTCCCTCTATTTCCCTTGATCCACAAGATGTTACTCGAGGAGGGACAAGGCGAAGGTGATACTGGTAGCCCCAGATTGGCCCCACCAGTTCTGGTATCCAGATCTCCTCAGCTTCAGCTGCAGGGACCCGGAGCAGCTTTGTACACGTCCGGACCTGATGATATTGAACCAGGGGAAGGTATTCCACCCGGACCTTCAATCCCTGCACCTCACAGCCTGGTTCCTGAGCGGCTAGAGTTCCAGGCTTTGGGTCTTTCCAAGGATGTCTACACTGTGGTGGAGGCATCTTGTATGAAATCGACCAGGAAATGTTATGCCTTCAAATGGAAAAGGTTTTCCATTTGGTGTCAGGGTAAGAGTCTGGACCCCTTATCCTGCTCTGTGGCTAACATTTTAGACTACCTTTGGTCTCTCTCCAAAGGGGGTCTTCGGTCATCGACTCTTACGGTGCCCATGGCAGCCATCTCTGCTTACCGGGCGCGGGCCGGTCAGTCGACATTGGCACAGGAGACAGTGGTCGGGTGCTTTTTCAAAGGCCTGGATCACATATCCCCTTCGGTGCATGAACCTCCACCTTCGTGGGATCTTCTGCTGGTTTTGGCAAAGCTCATGGGCAAGCCATTCGAACCCATGCACAAGTGTGAGCTCTCACACTTGTCGTGGAAGACTGCCTTCCTGGTGGCTATCACGTCAGCCAGAAAGACAGGGGAGCTCCAGGCGCTCTTGGTGGACTCCCCTTATCTTGTCTTTCACAGGGACAAAGTTGTCATGCGCCCCCACCCGAAATTCCTTCTGAAGGTGGTATCAGAGTTTCACCTTAACCAGGTGTTGACTCTGCTGGTATAGTACCCTAACTACACCTCGGACACAGAGTACAGGCTCCATACCCTGGACCTTAGACGTCCTCTCTCTCCTACTACAAGGAGAGGACGGCGGAAGTTCGAGGAGAGGTTCACCAGCTGTTTGTCACCTACGCTGAATCCGCTTCTGGCAGACCTGCAGCCAAATGGACTATTGCAAGATGGATTACATCAGGCATAGGTCTGTGTTATGAGTTGGCGGGCAAGGAGCCTCCCAGAGGGTTAAGAGCTCATTCTACCCGCCATACTGCTGCATCGGTGGCTGCTTCCAGGGACATCCCTATCCAGGAAATCTGTCGGGCTGCTACCTGGAAGTCAGCAAACACCTTCATTACCCATTACCACATCGACCTGGAGTCACGTCGCGATGCTGGTTTTGGGGCCTCGGTTCTCCAATCTTTGTTCCCTAAGTAGGGTGTGTGCGCCTTGCCTCCCTCCTCCCGGAGAACTGCTAGGAGTCTGCCAGAGTGTGTGGATGAACAACATATCCACGCTCCTAGGAAAACAGGTTCCTCACCTGTAACAGTAGTTCTAAGCGTGGTATATGTTGTTCATCCACTCGCACCCGCCCGACCTCCCTGGTTTTAGGCGCATCACCTTGCTTCCAGCGGGCTAAGATCTGGTGTCATGGGGCTGAGCCGAGGTATTTACCACCCGGGTGGGAGGAGTCAGCTTGAAGACTTCCGGCAAGATTTAAAGGGGAAGGGGACATGCCAGAGAGTGTGGATGAACAACATATACCACTCCTAGAACTACTGTTACAGGTGAGTAACCTGTTTTTACCTACCAGGGTGAGTCAGGACTATATGAGAAATATAGTGTTTATTGTAATACTTCCAGCAATATTATGTGCAGTGTTATACTGGTGCTGTTTTAAGTAAACATGGCACAGTTTCTTTCTTTTTTTGGTTTTGTTTAATTGATTAGATCCATATTGGATAGTACTGTTTTTTTAAGGAACATGTTTAAATGCATTGAGTTTACCCCCATACATCAGCCTTTGAAAAAGCTATGTGCGAAACGCGTCAGGTGACGTTACGAGGGAGTGGCCCTCGGCTCTTGCTGCAAAAGTTTTCGTGCCAGCCGTTTTTCCACAGCTAGTTGTTTTTATGGATTATACCTTGGATTTTGGACTATCTATGAATATGGATCATTGATACCTGGACTTGAAACAGAACTGTTGGTCCTGTATGAACTGTGAGTTATTTGTCTGATTTGCACAGAAATGCTCTGTTTTTCACTTTGAAGGTATTCGGCTGGATGGTTTCGAATCCTAGTGGAGCCCAGCACATAGTGCTTCTTTTTGAGCAGATGCCGGTTTCCATTTGTTTCTAACTAAGCTTTTACTTTGCCCTGGCACTGCTCTCTTCCCAGGTGCAGTCATATTCATCAAATTGTAATATACATGTTGAGCTCCGTTAATCTGTCCTCATATTTTCTGATGCAGTCCCTACACCATTTTGGTTGCCCTTCTCTGGACTGCCTCCATTTTGTTAATGTCCTTGTGCAGGTGCGGCCTCCAGTACTGCACACAGTACTCTAGATGGGGCCTAACCAGTGTCTTGTAAAGAGGGATTATTACCTCCCTCCCACGACTTGTGATAAACCTACTAACACACTCCAGCATCCTTCTAGCCTTACCTTCTGATTTAGTGGTCTGCTTGAATGATTTCAGGTCATCTGTAATGATGATGCCCAAGTCTCTTTCTTCCCTTGTGATTGCCAGCAACTCCTCTCCCAACCTACAGGTAGCTTCGGGGTTTCTCTTCCCTGTGTGCATGATCTTGCACTTCTTTGCGTTAAACCCCAGTTGCCACTCTTCCAACTATTTTGCCCGTTTTTCCAGATCTCTTCTCATTCTGCCCACCCCATCTGGATCATCTACTCTTTTGCAGATCTTGGTGTTGTCTGCAAACAGGCAAACCTTACCCTCCAATCCATCTGCAATGTCACTGATGAAGATATTGAAGAGGACTGGCCTCAGAACTGATCCTTGAGGTACCCCACTTGTGACTTGCATCTCTTCTGACTGTATACCGTTTACCGCCACTCTGTTTTCTGCGCACCAACCTGTTTGCCATCCAGTTGACCAACCTCTGACCCACCCTGAGTCTACCCAGCTTATTAATCAATCTTCTGTGTGGAACAGTATCGAAAGCTTTGCTGAAGTCAAGGTAGGCGACATCAGCTGCACCCCCTTAGTCCACCACTCTGGTTACCCAGTCAAAGAAATCTGAGATTAGTTTGCCAGGACCTTTCTGTTGTAAACCCATGCTGTCTTGGATCCCGTGCTCCTATAGATTCCAGGTGTTGCATTATCCTTTCCTTAAAGAGTGCCTCCATAATCTTGCCCACTACTGAGGTAAGACTGACTGGTCTGTAGTTCTCTGCCTCCTCTCTGCTGCCACGCTTATAGAGTGGGATCACATGGGCCCTTCTCCAGTCTTCTGGGACCTCTCCTGTGCTCAGAGACTCATTAAACAGTTGTGCTAATGGCTCTGCTAGTTCCACTCTTAGCTGTTTTAGTACCCTGGGATGTATGCCATCAGGTCCCATTCCCTTGTCCACCCTGAGTTTAGCAAGCTCTTGTAGGACCCTTTCTTTTGTGAAGGAACTTGTGCACACCTCCCTCCCCCCCGTGTCCATGGTGCTGAGCTACTGTATGGGCCCTGCCCTACCTTCTCAGTAAATACTGACTAGAAGTATCTGTTTAGGGTAGATGCTTTTCCCTTGGTCCTCCTCCACACACTCCCCCTTATCCCCTTTGATCTTAGCAATACCCCCTCTGGACTTTCTCCTTTCACTAATGTATCTATAGAAAGTCTTGTCCCCTTCTTTCACTGTTTGTGCTAGTGTTTCCTCGGTTTGGGCCTTTGCCTGCTTTACTGCCTTCCCTGCTTCCCTTAGGGAAGTTTGGTATGCCTCCGTGTCTTCATCCCGCTGCGTTCCCTTATATTTCCTGAAGGCCAACCTTTTGGCTCTGATCTTTTCAGCTACTGTTTTTGAGAATCTGAGTGGTTTCCTCCTCCTTTTGCTCTTGCTTTTCTCCTTAACACAATGGGATATTGCTTCCAGTATTGCATCCTTAATGCCTGCCCACTTTGCCTGTACCTCCTCACCTGTATTTTGTCTGGCCAGGGCTAGCTCAACTCTGTTGGCCATCTTATCATAGCCAGCTCCTCTGAAGTCCCATATTTTTGCCTTGGAATGGGATGATTTAGTTCTAGTGGCCAAATTGAGCCATACCATGTGAAGGTCACTGGCCCCCAGGTGACCTTCTACCTGGAGATCTGTGATCCTTTCCCCATTAGTCAGTACTAGATCCAGGATAGCCTTGTCTCTTGTGGGTTGTTATACCAATTGTTTGCAGCCCTCCACCGCAGAGAATCCACTATGTGTCTAGTTCTGGCAGATGTTCCTGCTAGTATTGATCAATCTGTAACTGGCACGTTGAAGTCTCCCTTTAGCTGTCATGTTTTGTAGATCTTCTAACAGTAATGTGTCTGTCCTACTCCTGGTCTGGAGGCCTGTAGACAATCCCAGTTTGTGTGGTTGTCCCATTTCCTGTTTCCAGGTTGACCCACAGTTCTTCTGGCTCCTTATGTGTATCCTGAATTTCTGTAGCTTTGATATTTTCATTGACATAAAGGGCCACTCCACCCCCTTTTTTTTTTTTGGCACCTCCTTCTCTTCTGAACAGTACATAGCTGGGTACTGAAGTCTCCCAAGTGTGGTTACTGGTGAGCCATGTCTTGCTAATGGCTACTATGTCCAGTTTAGCCCCTCTCATTGTTGCCTCCAGGTCTGGAATCTTGTTTCCCAGACTGCAGGCATTTGTGTAAATGATTTTCCATTGGCCAGATTTCGGTGCATTATTTGTGTGGCGAGGTCCTCAGATCTTACTTTGAGAAACAGCTCTTGCAGCAGATTGCACCATTAGGACTGAAGCCAGCAGGTGCCAGGACCCCACGGAAATTTTCTAGCTAGCAGTATTCAGCGGGGACCACCTCAGACGTCGATCTCGCCCCTGACGTCAGACATAGTACATAAGGAGGCGGTCCCCCAGAATCCCCAGTTCTTTTCCCGCCGTCGAGTCGCCAGCATCGGCCTCTCGGTCTCTACCTAGCACATGACGACTTAGAATTTCAAGTGTTTCTACAAAACTAATGTCCTCTCCAACTCCTTCATCTGAGGGACACCTTTCAAAGTGTGCCTGCGGAAAACAGATCCCTTTTAAGGATCCTCATTCTTCCTGTGTGTGGTGCTTAGGCCCGGACCATGACACCAAGGCCTGCACCTTTTGCCAAGGGTTCAACAGCCGCACCAGGATCCGCCGTCAGAAGGCACTTCAGGCATACCTGTTAGAAGAGAAAGTTTGCAGGATGGACAAAGAACCTTCCTCCATGGGTGACTCTTCTTCCAAGGCCCATAAACACCAGGACAGACACCAGGAGAAAGCAAGGTCCAGATCCCCGAACCGGGCCTCGGACTCACATAGCTCAGGCTCCACCCGATCTGACCGCTTTCCCTCCAGGGCTCATTCTCAGCCCACTCCGGTCAAAGTCCGGGCTACAGGCGGTTCTTCGCCTCTTCAGCTCATCAAGACTTCTAGGCCCTCTGCTTCCTCCACTCCCTCTCGGGCCTCTTCCAAGTCTTCCGAACGCCACAAGTCTTCCTCATCGACCCGACGTCGGGACCCCGACTCCAGATCGGTCTCCCAGGGGTTCGGATCCACCACCCAGGAAGACGAAAGACCTGACGTCCCTTAAGCGGACGATGGACCCGACGTCGGCCAAGCACCAGACGCCGGCCAGGCATTCGCCAGACCCAAAGTCGTCGGCCAAGCGACCGACATCGGCTTCACACTCACCCGGAGCTGAAGACCGCCCCCCAGTTACCGGTGGACACCGGTCGCAGGGATTCCACGGAGGAGGACACGACATTGCCTGAAGACCAGGCAGGTGACACAGAGGATGCTGGGCTTCCGAGGGAACCTTCGCCCACCTCGGAGACACCAGATGCCCGACCCCGGCGACAAACCACCGGCGCCAGGCCCGTCGTCTGGCATGAACATACAAGAGGTAAAGGATCTCTTTACTTTCTTTTGGGACACCATCTGAAAAGACGTGGTCCCTGTGAAACCTCATCCTTCTCCTCCTCATACTCCTTCGCCTCCTACGCTTCCTCCTCCACCACAGGGGCCAGCAGGACGACCACCAACCCCCTAAGGAGCAGACTCCACCTCCTAGGGGTAGATCCAAGGATCGGAGAAGGCCTCCCTCAAGATCTCCATCAGGGTCTCCCAGCCCCAAGCGACCCAGACGTCGTTGGTACACTCTGTCAGGGGGAGAACTCCAGATCGGATACCTCGGAATACTCCAGATCTCCTTCTCCACTCAGCATTCCATCACCTGACCCACATGACCTACCTAGGTCTCCTCCGGATGATCCCTCTTTCTCTGAGATCATGAGGCACATCCAGGACAACATGGGATGGGATGCTGAAGACCTCGATCCCGAAAGACAGCGCCTTGCCTGTTACCTTCGGCAGAAAGATCCAAATCCTGTGGTAGTGCCACCCTTGGTTGACACCTTCGCAGACGTCACCAAGGCTGCGTGGAAGCGTCCACACTCCACTCCCACTGTGCCGAAGAAAGCTGACTGCCTGTACAAGGCCCCGGAAGAGGACCAGTACTTGGCTCAACAACCTCTGGCTGACTCCCTGGTCATTTCGGTCTCGCATGACCGGTCCCGAAGACCACAGCACATGAGCACACAGCCACCGGACTAGGAATCCAAACGGCTGGATGCCCTGGGGAGGCGCATGTATGGGGCTGCTATATGCTCCATCAGGTCCCTGAACTACCTATCTCACATGGTACAGTTTCAGAATGCCCTGTGAGAACAGGGCCAGGACCTGGTCGATAACTTACCGGATGGCGATCAGAAGGCGGAGCTCCTAAACCTCCTCCACACAGGGTCTGATGTGCGTACCCAAGTGCTACGAGTCGCATTCGATTCTGCGGACTTATCTGCCAGAGCTGCAGCTTCAGGCATCTGTCTCCGGAAACGCTCTTGGCTCCGTGTCTCCGGTTTTACCCCGGATGTACAGAAGAACATTCTTGACGTCCCTTACAATGATGAAGTACTTTTTGGTGAACCCTCGGAGATGGTTATCACCAAACTCCAGGATGATGGGAAGGCAGTCAGGTCTGTACAGGTCTTGTACAGATCCAGGCCTGGTTCCTTTCGTAGGAACCAGAGCAGTTTTCGCAGCTGGCAACAAAGGCAGCAGCCACGTTCCGGCCAGCAACAGAGGGGCACTTTTCAACGTAAAGCCCAAGCTAAGTCGTCCCCAGGCAGAGGCCAGCGCTACACTAAACTGGCCCAGCCCGAAGGGACCAGTGCTGCCACCGCATGATTTCTTCCCGGCCCCCACCCCTCCTCTGGATCAACGGGCACAATCGCTCGCCACATTTTAGGGTGGCAGTCGATTACCGCTGACCAGTGGGTTCTCCAGTTGGTCAGGAAAGGCCACTTCATAGAATTTCTCGACCACCCACTGTCAAGACCTCCCCTTCTTTCCCGTTACTCGGGTAAGCACGCCCTGCTCATACAGCAGGAGGTGCTCACGTTTCTTGGAAAAGAAGCTATAGAGCACGTACCACGGAACCAGAGAGGTTCAGGTTATTATTCTCACTTCTTTCTGGTTCCCAAGAAGACAGGGGACCTCCATCCGATACTGGACGTCAGCGACCTCAACGAGTCGGTCCTGTACAAACACTTCCGCATGGTGACCCTCCCAGGTCTGATTGTCATGCTCAAGCAGGGCACCTTTCTTGCGTCCTTGGACATGCAGGATGCTTACCTATGTATACCCATAGCTCAAGCGCACAGGAAACTTTTGAGCTCCGAGTTTCAGGGTCACCATTATCAGTTCAGAGCCCTCCCCTTCGGACTGTCATCGGCACCTCGGGTATTCACGAAGTGCATGGCAGTAGTAGCGGCGACGCTGAGGAGACAAGGCCACTACATGTTCCCCTACCTGGACGACTGGCTTCTCATGGCGCCCTCTCGGGAAGCCCTGATGTCCGCCATTCATTGTACTCCGTCTCTGTTCGAGACGCTGGGCATCATTATCAATCAAGAGAAGTCACGCCTGGTTCCGTCTCAGATTCTGCAGTTCATAGGCACAGTTCTGGACACCGTCTGGGGGAAAGCTTTTCTACCCCAGGACCGAGTGGAACACATCAGATCCCTCATCAGGGACATATTGGCAAGGAAGACCGTCCCAGCCAGACTGGTCCTTTGCCTGCTCGGACACATGGCTGTGGCCACTGCAACGGTCCCGCTAGCCCGTCTCCACATGCGGGTGACCCAGTGGATGTTGCGGGTCCAATGGGATCAAAAGCAAGACCATCTGCAGCTTCCAGTTCGGATCACGAAGACCATAATCTGGGATTGGCAATGGTGGCTGGATCCGAAGAAGCTTTCAGTGGGGGTCCCCTTTACTGCGCTGTCTCCGATTGTGACGCTCTCCATGGACACCTCAAGGCTCGGATGGGGAGCGCACCTGGATGGTGTACGGTCTCGGGGCCTGTGGACAGCCCAAGAGTCTCATCTCCACATAAATATCTTGGAGATGAGAGCAGTTCTTTACACCCTGCAGGCCTTCCAGTCGGAGATTCCACCAGGTACTCTTCTGTTACAAACAGAGAACTCCGCGGTGATGTTTTACCTCAACAAACGAGGCACCCATTCCTACCCGCTTTGTAGGGAGGCCATGAGGGTGTGGGATTGGGTTTTACAACACGGCGCAAACCTCATTGCTGTTCATGTACCAGGAGTGGACAATGTCATCGCAGACAGCCCTAGTCGCTCTCAGGCCAGAGTCCATGAATGGGAACTACTCCATGAAGAAGTAGAGGATCTGTTTCGCAGATGGGGTACACCAGAATTAGACCTTTTCGTGTCCCCATCCAACGCGAAACTGCCCAATTTTTGCTCGCTAGATCCAGGGCCTGGTGTTTTCTGGCGAGACGCGTTGTCCCTCTCCTAGGCGGGCAGATTCCTCCATGCCTTTCCCCCCTTTCCGTTGATCCAGAGTGTCCTTCTGAAACTTCGCAGAGAGCAAGCGACGCTGATACTTATCGCGCCATTCTGGCCCAGGCAGATCTGGCTCCCTCTACTACATCAGCTATCCCGGGAACCTCCGGTACCTCTGCCAATCAGCTGTCACTTGTTGTCTCAGGAGGCGGGTTCTTTGGTCCATGCGGACCTTCGTTCGCTGAACCTGCACGCTTGGCTCCTAGAGACATAGCCATTATACGACACGGGGTCTCATAAGAGGTAGCTGATGTTCTAGTGGCCGCTAGAAAACCGGCCACTCATGCTACTTACGCCATGAAATGATGCCGTTTCTGCCTATGGGCTCAAGCGCGGGGGGTTTCACCTCTAGACTGTCCAGAAAAGTCGGTCTTGGACTACCTCCTGTCTCTCTTTCAGACAGACTTGGCCTACTCCTCGATAAAAGTACACCTTTGTGCCATCTCGGCCTATCACACTCCTATATAGGCCAACGTCCTATCTCTCAGTTGGACACGACGCGAGCCTTCCTGAGAGGTGTTCTCCACCTTAGGCCTCCGATTAAGGATCCTAGTCCGCCTTGGGATTTACCCTTTGTCCTGAAGCAGCTTACACTGCCACCTTTTGAACCAGCCATGGATTGCGAGCTACATCTTCTTACATGGAAGACGTTGTTTTTAGTTGCCGTTACTTCGGCCAGAAGAATTTCCGAGCTTCATGCACTGATGTGCAAAGAACCTTATTTGGTTTTCCACCAGGACAGGGTATCCTTACGGACCAATCCGAAGTTTCTGCCTAAGGTGGTCTCAGCTCTCTCTTTTAATCAGGATATCGACCTACCAGTGTACTTCCCTAAATATTAAAATAGAGGAGAGGCCGTGTTGCACACTTTAGATGTGCATAGGTGTCTGCGATATTACCTGAACAGGACCAAACACCACCGAAAATCTGATCATCTTTTTGTCTCCTTCGCCCACAGGATGATGGGAGCTCCCGTTTCCAAACAGTCGCTGTCCAGGTGGCTTATTCATTGTATCACGTTCTGTTACCAGAAGCGCAACAAACCCTTACCGGGCGCGGTTAAGGGTCATTCCACAAGGGGGGTGGCTACCTCCTTTACGGCCATGAAGAACGTGTCCACTTCAGCTATCTGTGCAGCAGTGACTTGGAGCACTGTGCACACCTTTATCAGGCATTATAGCCTGTATGTTGCATCGAGGCGAAGAGCAGGTTTTGGTCTAGCAGTCCTTCAAGGACTTCTGTCCTAGGCTAAGGTTTCACTAAAGGATTTCTACCTTCCCTCCTCCTGATGATGTGGGATTTCCACTATTGCTTGGGAATCCGTCCTAATAGTGTAACCTGCTGCAAGAGCTGTTTCTCGAAGTAAGATAGTACAGTTACGTAAGAACTTCCGTAACAGTATATCTTCGAGAACAGCTCTTGCAGCAGGTACTTTCCCTCCCACCATCCCCGCTGGAGGTAGATTTTTTTTTGGTTCCAATATCCTTCTCCTAGGATCAGGTGTTCTCAGTATTACTCTGATTGCCATTTGATGGCGGATCCTCAGTCTCCTCCTCTGATGTCATCCAGCAGCCGGGGAGTCTCCGGCGGGAGAACTGGGGATTCTGGGGGACCGCCTCCTTATGTACTATGCCTGACGTCGGGGGCGGGACCGACGTTGGAGGCAGTCTCCGCTGAATACTGCTAGCTAGAAAATTTCCGTGGGGTCCTGGCGCCTGCCGGCTTCAGTCCTAATGGTGTAACCTGCTGCAAGAGCTGTTCTCGAAGATCTACTGTTATGGTAAGTTCTTGCGTAACTGTACTTTTTGTCTGCAACTGCTAGTGTATGCCCAGAATTGCACTATGAGATAACAGACTTGAGAGGATTGCTTTGAGCGGTCACTTGATGCTTGACTGGGAAGAAGGTGTTGGTGTGATTGGCTGCCAGGTAAGATCCCTCCCACCACAAAGCAATGTTTCCTGTGGGTTTGCTAGAGCATACATACACTCACATTAGCTGGCAACGTGGGGTGAGAAGTTTTCTATTCAGTAGTCCTTTTAAGCAAATATTTTACAGTTGCAAACTAAGTCCTTTTAAAGGCTTGAGGCTGAACTTGAGTAGTTAAATGACATTAGGTATGCACATTTAATTTTAGAAGCCCTTTTAAGAGTTGGGAACTGCGCAAGCCCTTTTAAGAACCAGGCATTCTTGGGTATGAGGGGCATTTAAATAAGTTTTTATAGAAACATGACTGCGGAAAAGGACCACCTGGTCCACCACGTCTGCCCAAGGTGCTTAGCAGAGGGCTAGGACTTCCTCCAACAACCTACTTCTCCTGTGGCACTCTCCCGCCCCCGATACCAGACCCATGTGGCGTCCCATGGTCTCTTAAAGCCCCTTACGGTGACCTCCCCTATCGCCTCCTCCGGGAGCTCATTCCATTTTTTACACCACTCTTTCAGTGAAAAATGTTTTCCTCCTGTCTCCCCTAAACCTGCCACCCTCTATCTGTAGCGTATGCCCCCTGGTCCTCTTGTGCCCCATTAGTTTAAAAATTCCCTCTTCTGGTTCTCTGTTCATCCTCTTAATATATTTAAAGGTCTCAATAAAGCTAATAAATAAATATCCCCCCTATCCCTTCTGTGCTCCAGGGAGTACATTCCCAGTTCGCTCAATCTGTCTTCGTATGTCCGATGACTAAGTCCCGTTACCATCTTAGTTGCCCTTCTCTGTATCCTCTCCAGCCTGTCCACGTCTCTTTTCAGGAATGGTCTCCAGAATTGCACCCCATATTCCAACTGCGGTCTAACCAACTGTTGATATAAGGGTACGATAACCTCTTTCTTCCTGCTAGTGAATCCCCTCCCAGTGCATCCCAACATCCTGCTAGCTTTGGCTACCGCCTGCCCACATTGTTTAGCTACCCTTAGGTCCCTGGAAACAATAATTCCCAGGTCGCTCTCTTCCTCCGTCTCCTCCAGTGTCAGACCCCCAAGTAGTAAGTCTTATTCTGGTTTCTCCTCCCTAAGTGTATGATTTTGCACTTTTTTACGTTAAAGGCCAACTTCCATCTTTGGACCAAACTTCCAGTAATCCTAGGTCCTTGTGCATATTCTCTCTCCCCTCTTGGTTTTCCACCCTATTACAGATCTTCACGTCATCCGCGAAGAGAGACACCCTACCCCTTAGACCCTCAGTTATATCCGCCACAAATATGTTAAACAGCAGGGGACCCAACACTGACCTCTGGGGAACCCCTCTTGTGACCTTTCCCTCCCCTCCCCTGAGGCGACTCTGTTTACTATTACCTTCTGACTCCTATCCTTTAGCCAGTTTTGTACCCATCTAACTACCCTCACCCCCAGTCCCAGTCCATCCAGTTTATAGATTAGTCCCCCATGCAGAACGGAATTAAGTACCTTCCTAAAATCAAGATATGCAACATCCACTGAAATCCACCCCCCACTTGGTCCACTTCCCTAGTGACCCCGTCGAAGAACTCTGTTAAGTTCATTTGACAGGACCTCCCCCTTAGTGAATCCATGTTGATGCTTATCGATAAGTTCATTGTCCTCCAAATACTGCTGAATCCTGCCCTTCAGTAACTTTTCCATAATTTTGCCTGCTATGGATGTTAAACTCACAGGCCTATAGTTACCCACCTCTTCTCTATCACCCTCTTTATGAAGAGGGACGACATCTGCCATCCTTCAATCTTCTGGGACCCCCCCCATCTCCAGGGACCTGCTAAAAAGAGCTGCTAAGGGAACCACCAGAATATCCCTAAATTCCCTCAGCACCTAGGATACACCCCATCTGGCCCCATGGCCTTGTCCACTCATAGCTGCTCCAACTCTCTCAAGACTGCCCCCCTCCTCGTACGGGCTCGTATCAACCCCTGTCTTTGCCTTAACTCCTGTACTGGTGTCTGCAAAATCTCCGTCCCCCTCTACCCCAAATACTGAGCAAAAAATTTCATTTAATAACTGCACCTTATCCCCATCATCCTCCATCGAGACCCCCTCCTTGTTTCCAAGTCTGTTTATCCCCTTACCAGTTTTCCTCCTCTCACTGATGTACCTAAAAAAAAGCTTTGTCTCCAGTCTTGACTGACCTGGCAATTTCCTCTTCTGCTTTGGCCTTCGATCTCTGCACCTCTGCCTGGACATATATTTTTTGAAACTTGCATGCCACAGAGGGTTGGTATTTTTTTTTCCTCTCCTCAAATGTCATACACTGGTTATGGGATAGTATGTATGATCAGTGCAGAATTGAGGAAAAACTTAAGAAAATCCTCTTACTAATCTGTGTGGGATATTTTTAACCAATCGATGTGACATCCATACATAGCCCATGCTCTCCCTTGGCATATCAGTGTGTTCTGTACTACTGGCTTTTTTATTCTTCCAAGTGGAATGTGCTTTCAGTATTCACATGTTAATGCTGTCAGGTTTTCTATCCTTTTTTCCTTTTTAACCACAATCTCTTGTTTAAATGTTACAGAGAGATCTTCCCCTCCTGAAGACCCAATGTGTAAGCCACCAGAACCCAAACGTCCCAGAACTGAAGAAACCATGGGCTCTGCTACTTCCAGTAACCAGAGCAGTTAACTGTGATCCGGCTGAATTCAGAACAGAAAAAGGGACACTTCCAGTGCACATTTTTAAGCAAATGAGTGAACTGTACATTACTTGTGATTTGATGAATGATGGCTTGCTATCAGGCCCATGGACTTAAGTGATTCCACATGCAGATGAAAGGCACTGAATGGACAAACAAAGTGGACCTGATGCAGATGCTGCTTGTACTTTTTGTTGAACTTATCTCAGACAGGTTTAGTTGCCTTCTTTCAGACTAAGGGCTCTGTCTTGAACCAGTTTATTTGCCATTTGCTTGTTATGTTAGTGGGTGTGTTGTGTTGCTGGACAGCCACCTCGGAGGGCTGCTGTGCTGCAGACTGTAGGTGTCCAGTTGAAATACTTTACTTAAAAGCATTTGATGTGATTGTAGATCCTTAATTTCACAAGCCCAGTTCAGATTGCCTAAAAAGAAGTGATCATGAAAAGGAGTTCCCTTCCCATTCAGTTGGCTGATAATTTGATGGTGACAGAGAGTTGTTGTCTTACGAAGGACAGAAACAGAATGGTGGAATGTCATGCAGCCATGCCCTACGTAAAGAATGCTGGGATATTGCATTGGTATGTCGGAGACCTGTACTAAAGCAGTTGCCCCCAGACTTTCAGCATAGGGAGTCCTAACTGAAACATGTTGCTTTTTGAGAGAGCTACTAAGGAAAGGGTGGTTATGTTTACAGACAAACTTCTCAGTACTTTAGTCTGTTTATTTCAAGGTTACCTGATTAATGGCAGTGAGTTCTATGAATGGCAGGAGCAGCTGTGAAATTTGCAGGGCCATCTCTAGCTTATTATTTTCTTGCACCAGTATCTTTGCCAAAATCTTTTCCCCCTTTGTATGATGAGCAGATCTTACTATGAATTTTTACTAGCACCAACTTGTTTTAAAATCAACATTTGAGTATAAAAATCTTTTGGGGGCTGTAGTGCCGACTGGCAGAGCGAGCTATAAATTTGTACTTGCTTAAACCTTCTTCATAAAATAAAGGTAGAATCTTTGTTGGCGGACTACTGGGTTTAGCCCAAGGACAAAATATCCAGTCATTTATATAACACTGCAAGTGGGGCAGGACTTCTAGGGCTGCTTAGCTGGGCGACATTGAGGAAAGGGAGGGGAGGGAAGAGCAGAGGCGATAGAAACTAAGCAAACTGGAGGAAATAAAGGAAGACAACTGCTACAAGAGGGTGGCAGGATAGAGAAAAGAATGGAACATTCCGTTAAATTTTCCTGGCACTGCAGCAGATCCCTCATGGTCCACTGCCTGGTGAAAAATAAAAAATGAAGGAACACAGCAAGGAATCCAGACCAACTAGATCTTTGAAACTACCTTCAAAAGTTTGGATAAGTGGATTCACTCAGCCAAAATAAGTAGTAATTTATTGAGGAGAAAAAATTATCCAGCCAGACCCACGAATATCTGCCAGCATTTCATAACGTAATCATTGTTATCAGTGTGGAAGATTCTAAAACGGAACAATTATTTTTTACCTATACATCAAGTAAAAGAAGTGCAGTCTAATGTTAATAGCTGTGGGGGCCAGTGAAACCCCACAAACAAGTACTGGTACTTTCTTTAAGTTTTGTTCTAACCAGGTAGTTGTAAATTATTAATTTTAAATGCAGTTTTCCCGACATTACTCCCCCGTCACAACACACCAACAATGGGGTACCATAACTGCATCCTTCCAGCCGGGATGACAGTGGAACAATTGCCTTCACAGCGACACCCATTGTGGGACAGTTGCTTTCACAGCACCTCCCATTGTCAGCCAGAAGGGGTGTGCAAGCACTCAGTGGCTATCATTGCCCCCTGGCCTCATTGCGGTATTCTGGAGCTCACACAAGATATGCTATTGCCACACCAGTGGGCCAGATCAAGGAAAGGAAGTTAAATTAGAATGGACCTAAAAAATGAGAACTTCTATGAATTTAATTTTAATTCTTTTTCTGGCTCCGCTTGGGCCCCGGGGAACTCTCTTGGGCATCCACTTACCCTCAGCTCTACCTGTGGGCCTGAAACTCCTCTTCTCCTAGCACCAGCCCGGCGAGCCCCCCGAGGTGGGCCCAGCCCAGGAGTTGAGTAAGTCCGGCCATTGCAGTGTGGCTGAGAGGGTGGTGCCCGTCGCCTATCCCCGGGACTGGGGATTTTTCTTGGTTAGGTCCCTCCTTCCCTTCTCTCTCCCCCTTCAACCCGGCAGAGCCCGGACGTGCAATGGTGCCAGGCATGTCTGCCGCGGCTCTGCGTCCCACTAAGCCTAGCCCTGCGCGTTGCAGTTCCTCCAGTCGCCACTGGGGGGCCGATGCAATGCCGGACAGATGCCTTGATTCCCTCCAAGAGAAGAGAGCAGTCCTCCAGACGCTCGATTCTCTCTCTCCCCTGCCGACCCCTGGCGGCCTGGGCTCGTTCCTGTACCTGGGTCGCCAGTGTGGTGTCCAGCGCCTCAACCCTCAGCGCCACCGGGCCGGCATGAATTTAGTTTTTTCTGTCACAAAAGATTGAGTGTTGGGTTATTCCTTGTTTACTTCGCGTGGCTCAGTAGCCTCCAAAACAGGGTAACTCGGTCAAGTATTTGTTGCACATTAGTGGTGGCCAGTATGGTTAAAACATTCTGATATGCAGAAGCAAATAGACTGAGGAACAAGTTTTGGTACGGTAGTCTTGTGAGCGCTTACTGTGACACCTCTAAAAGAGACATACCAAGTCTTGAGATTTGCTATGTAGTTAAGGCCGGTGACCGTTTTTAATGTGTGATGATTTAGCATGCGATGAAAACCACACACACATTCCCTTATAAATACAGCCTCTGTAACTTTTATGATGTACATTTATAGATGACCATGTTTAAGTTTTATACTATATTTCTGCCTGTTCCTACGTATAATATAGTTATTGGATTTAATTACTGTACAAAACTGCCTTCAGAATCCAAATTAAAGCTATCTGCTCCTAGCAGTATGTGCAAATATATGTTTCATCAGTAAAAACTAATTGAGGTAAAGGACTGTAAAGGAGATGTGTGGCTGCCTGGTGTGATTTCTGTGATCAGGAAGGTAGTGTGTTCTAGTGGGTTTTCATTCATTGTGTTTATTCAGGAAGTAATTGGGAAACCATTCAACCAGGTTGATTTACCGTGGCGTCCAGGAACATGTGCAAAATTGCAAAGTTGCAGTTGAACACTCATGGTTGCAAAAATACATTCAGTACTAAAATAGGATACAGGCCAGCCTGGTGGCGCAGAGGGCTGAGGCGCTGGCACCTTAACCTCGAACCACACTGGTGACCTGGGTTCGGGAATGGACTCGGGCGCCGGGGGGTCGGCAGGGGGAGGAGAGGATTGAGCGTCCGGAGGACTGCTCTCCTCTCTTGGGGTGGGCTATGGAGGTGCCTCGCTCTGTGGAGACCAGGAGCACTACAGATGCGGCGTAATTGGGGATTCGGAGGAAAACACAAGAAAATAGCCTCTCAAATTGCTGGATGACGGCCGCCCGGACCAGTGCCTCCGCGGTACTCAGAGATGCCGACCCGACCTCAGCAGCACCCAGGGCCAACGCTGTTGGCCGCCATGCCCTTTCTCCTCGGAAGAGGAGGACCCGCCCAACGAAAAGGATATGTCGGGTTACCCTGAGGTGGCTGCAGTTTGAGGTCGGGGATTGGCAGTGGAATCTCTGAGGAGGAGTCCTTGGTAATGGCCCGAAGGAGTGGCAGGATGAGGCGTGGGGGAGATAAATAATGCAAAAAAATAAAAATACAAGATTTATACATATTACATGTACAGTGTATTATGTATTTATTTAAAAAGTTAACTGAGAGAGAGACACTGAGCCAAGGCTCATTTCCAGGTGTGACTTGGGGGAAGGGAACAGTGGAAGAAGAGTGGCACAGTACATAAATAAAAAACAGTGAAACAACATTTGGTAAAAAAATGTGTACAAAATTACAATAAATACTAAAAGTGTGTGTGCAGAGAATAAAGTGCAGTACAGTTCAAGAACACCTAACAGTGCATATTCAAAAGTGGCATCAATAGGTGGTGATACAGAGCAATATTGGCAACAAGCAATTGACCAGTAGGGCGAGTTATTGCTTAATTACGTATCAGTTCAGTGGCAGTTACATGGGGACACCAGGTTGTCTCCTAACTCATTGAGATAATAGAGAGGTAGATGGAAACGAGCAATTACTGGTGTGCAAGCTAACAAGTAAGGAATTCCAGAGAAAAGGAATAATAAAACAACATTTTAATTCTTTTGGTAACCAGGTAATTAAGGCCCACTAGGCACAAGTGCCTGATCTCACTTCGAATGGGAGCTCTTGCAGCAGGTAGTACGATTAGGACCCCACGGAAGAACTTTCTAGCTAGCAGTCTATGGCAGGGGACCGCCCCCAACGTCAGCCCAGCCCGACATCAGACGTGGTATAAAGGGGGTGGTCCCCCGACGCCATCTCAGTTCTTTTCCTGCCATCAACCCGCTTAGATCGGATCCTCGAACGTCTGTGTCGCAGTCGACCGCTGTTTTCGCGCCTTTGTGCAATTGGTTTATTTGTTTCCGAAATTGTCATTTTCGAGTTAATTGCATGTCTTCATCATCTGTCATTCAATGGAAGTCGAAGTGTCAGTGTGGCAAGCAGATCCCAGCGAGAGACTGCCACGCGGCCTGCTTGATCTGCCTAGGCCCAGACCACCGGCCAGACGATTGGCTACCCTGCCAGAAATTCAACCAAAAAACTAGAATTAGATGGGCTAACGCTTTGAAAGCATACCTTCTGGAAATAAAAGTGGCCGCCATGCAGACATCCCACTCGGGGCATAGTTCTTCTTTGCCTAGGGAGTCGTCGTCTCCTCCCCCCGGGAGAAAAAGTCAAGAGGAAAACATCACAATAGAGAAAAAGAAAGAGCCAGGTCAGAATCCAGCCCCAAATCTCCCCAGCGTACTTTTGCTTCAACTGCCTCCTGCGGGAGCTCAGAGTCGGTTCCCCTGGATGCCAGAACTGTTTCGGGGCCTACCTCAAGGAAGACTTCCTCCTCGTCCCATGAGAAAGATAAAGAATCTTCTACTTTAGGGCATTCATCCGCCCAGGTCCCCTTGGACCACCGACCCCACAAATCCTCACATGGGTCGACCAAAGAGGGACAGGCGTCTGCCTGGAACAGTTCTTCAGACGCTGCTCGAAAGCACAGTGGTTCGTCAGATAAACCTAAGAAGCATGACAATTCTACCAGACACTGGGAGGTCGTCAGGCACAGGACGCCTCCCTCTCCAGAAAAGATGTCTGCCTCAGACCGTAGACACATCTCTGGTCTGTCCGACTATACCTCCGACCATGACCAGACGCCCCCGGTAGAAAAGCGTCCGTCATCCCCGAGAGACCAGGTGACCGACAAGCTGCCCACAGAAACAAGGCCAACTCTGCATGACAAACCAGACGACTCAACGGAGGAAGAAGCTGCCTCATGTGTTCAACCAGACCCCTTACCACAGACACCTGCTGTGGAGGTGCCTGTAGACAAAGCGTCCATTCCTGAGGGAATGCCAGACCAGATGCCAGGTCCGTTGAACCCTATACCCCCGGCCCCGGTCGTCCCACTAGCAGACATCGGGGCCTTTTTCACCTCCTGGTGAAATAAAGTGAAGGGGGATCTACTCTATAGGCCCAGAGATCCATCCCCGATAAGACCACTACTCAGGGACCCTTCTCCCAAGCCACCCTCTCCTCCTCCTCCTTCCCCTAAGGACCACAGGCCACCAAGGGACAAAGATCAGCAGCCGTCGGATCCCAGTGGCAGGAAACGTCACCCATCGTCCATACCCTCCAGTGGACATCCACATTCGTCCTCCAGTGACTATGCTGGAGATTCCTCCTCTGACTACATTTTGGATGAGGAGCCTCCAGGGCCAAGAAACTCTCCTCGATCCCTGCCAGATGATCAGTCTTTCTTAGAGATCATGTGGCACATTCAAGCCTTGTACCCATGGGACACAGAGGAGTTGGACCCGGAAAGGTGACGCTTGGCGAAGTTCTTAGGGGGCCAGTGACCCGAAGCCTCTAGTCATTACCCCCTTGGTGGAGCCTTTCCAAGATGTCACCAGACTCACTTGGCAGCACCCGGCTACTATGCCAGCGGTGCCAAGAAAGGCAAGATGGGCTTTATTGATCTCCGAAGGACAAGCCATTCCTAGGAGAGAATCCGAAGGCAGATTCGATGGTGCCGATGGCTGCCCAAGGCAGGGCCCAACAGCCAAGGCATATGACTGCTCAACCTCCTGAGCCAGAATCCAAAAAACTTAACCATATGAGCAGGAAGGTCTATGCATCAGCCACTGGAGCAGTTCATTCCCTGAACTTTTTGGCTCACATGATGACCTTTCACAAATCTCTCTGGGCAAAAGCCATGGACCTGGCCAAAGCTCAGCCGGCGTCGGAGGGCCAAGCAGAACTCCTAGCCATTTTACAATCTGGAATGGACATGGATAAACACGTTCTCAGATGTTCATAACGACTCAGCAGCCAGAGCAGTCGCCACTGGTATCTGCATGCGGTGGCATTCCTTGCTTCGGGTCTCAGGGTTTCATCAAGACCTCTAAGATGCCATCTTGGAGCCGGCCCGGTGGTGCTGAGGGTTGAGGCACTGGTCGCCACACCTCGTGCCGCAGCAGCGGCCTGGGTTCGGGGGCGGGCCTGGGTCATCGGGGGTGTGGGAGGCTGGAGGGCGGTGCAGCGAGAGCTCAAGGTGGCAGAGAGGGTCGAAGGACCGGTCCAGAGCTCACCAGTGCATATGCGCCTCTCGCATACGAACCGCTTCTGGGGGTCCTGGGGTAGCTTGGGGTGAACGGAGGAAATCGTGGGACTGACATGGATGATGCCCCCGGACCGTCTCAAGGGATCTGCCAGGCATATGGCGCCACAAGACCCTGAAAGATCCAGAGTTCGGTAGGCTCGGCGGACACAGAAATCTACCCGACACAGGAGGATAAAAAGAGTTGTTAAAAAAAAAAAAAAAAAAATGCCATCTTGGACGCTCCCTTCCAGGGTCCTGTCCTCTTTAGGCAAGAGGCAGAGAAAGTAATTGTAGGTCTACAGGACTCGGGAAAGACGGTCTTCAGGGTCCACAAAATGTACAAGTCAGAGCCTCAGTCTGCACGCTGTCATTCTTTTTGTAGAAAAGGACAAGGGAAATGGCAAACTCAGCAAAAGGGAGCCTTCAAGAGGCATGGCCACCCTGTCCCTTCTGGCACACAGGGCCCTAAACACCTGCAAAGCTCCCAGATCTCCCCTGCCCAACCTCCCCTTCTACGGCATGACTACCTACTAGCCCTCCCCCTCCCGCAGCAAATGCAGGAGGAAGCGGTAGGAGGGAGATTCTCCCTCTATCTGCCAGGATGGTCCAATATAACGTCGGACCAATGGGTCCTGCAGATGGTGGAGAGAGGCTACTCTCTCGAATTCACCAGCATTCCACCAGACAACCCTCCAATCCCCTCCCATTGTTCGCCCTCCCAAACCTTTCTTCTGCGAGCAGAAGTCCAAGCCGTGCTCGAGAAATGAGCCATCCAGGAAGTACCTTTTTCCCAGAGAGGCAGGAGTTTTTACTCCCACTTCTTTTTGGTTCCAAAGAAAATTGGAGACTTCCATCCCATTCTGGCTCTCAGCCAACTGAACAAGTACATGGAGTACAAGAGATTTAGGATGCTGACTCTGGCAAGCCTGTTGCCCATGCTCCATCAAGGAGACTGGCTCTGTTCCCTGGACATGCAGGGCACATACATGCACATCAAAATTCTACCATCCCACTGGAACTTATTTTTCACCTTCCAAGGCGAGCACTACCAGTTCAGGGTCCTACCTTTTGGCCTCTTGTCAGCGCCAAGGGTTTTTAACAAGTGCCTGGCAGTAGTGGTGGCAGCCCTCAGGAGAAGGGGTCACTTTGTTTACCCCTACCTGGACGATTGGCTCCTCACTGCCCAGTCAGAGGGCCAATTATCAAAGTCCTTGGAAGAGACAGGATGTTCCAGTCTCTGGAAGTCACCGTGAACTTACCCAAGTCACACCCAGGGCCCACTCAGAGGCTGCAGTACGTAGGAGCGGTCCTCGATTCGGCGCATGGGATAGCCTTCTTGCCCACAGATCGAGAACAGAGGCTAAGAGAGATCGAGCACAGGATTCAGAACTCCAACCTGGTTTCAGCAAGGCTGGTGCTTCAGCTGCTGGGCCATATGGCCACCACCATTGGCACGCCTGAACATGAGGATCCTCCAATGGCACCTCAGGGTTCATTGGAACCAGGGCACAGACGAACTGGACCAGATCATTCGAGTATTGCCAGCAGTTCATCAATCACTGACTTGGTGGCTAAACCCAGCTCACTTAAGCATAGGATCGACCTTCCAGTGACCCAGCCAGAGTCAAATTCTCACTACGGATGCCTCGGGTCTAGGATGGGGGAGCGCATCTAGGTAACCATCAGACCAGAGGCTCCTGGGATGCCATAGAAAGGTCTCTGCACATCAGCGTTCTTGAGATGAGAGTGGTACTGTATGCCCTACAGGCTTTTCAGGACTAGTTCAGTCCGGGCCCACTCATGGTCCAGTCAGACAACACCCCGGTGGTATTCCATATCAACAAGCAGGGAGGGACTTGTTCCTACCCCCTGTGCAGGGAGGCCGTGAGAGTTTGGTCTTGGGCAGTGGAACACAGCCTGGATCTCATGGCAGTGCACATTCCAGGTGTTCTGAATGACCTTGCAGACAGCCTAAGTCGCTCTCAGTCTCTAAACCACGAGTAGAAGTTGCGGCAAGAGGTCGCAGAGCACCTCTTCGAGTGGGGCCAGCCAGAACTGGGCCTCTTTGTGACCCCACGCAATGCCAAACTGCCCAATTTCTGCTTGCTAGATCCAGGGCCTGGTGTTTTTTGGCGAGACGCATTGTCCTGCTCTTGGGCAGGGAGGTTCCTTTACACCGTTCCTCCCTTCCCGCTGATTCAGAGGGTCCTTCTCAAGCTGCAGGTGGAGGAGGCCAGAATGATTCTGGTAGCTCTATTCTGGCCCCAACCGATCTGGTTCCCTTTGCTGCAGCAGCTAGCATCGGAGCCACCTCTCCCATTGCCCCTCTCCACGCACTTGCTTTCCCAGGACCAAGGGACATTAGTTCATCCAACGCTTTGGTCCCTGCACCTGCATGCTTGGCTCCTGCAGTCCTAGCCCAGAACAGATTCGGGGTGTCCTAGAAAGTAGCAGAGGTCCTTGTGGCGGCAAGGAAACCATCTACCAGGGCGACCTACGCCATGAAATGGAAGAGATTCTGTTTATGGACAACTCCGTGCTCTCTGGACCCTCTGGGTTGTCCAGTGGAATCCTTCCTAGAGTACCTTCTTCATCTTTCGGACTTGGGCCTTAGCTACTCGTCCATCAAAGTGCACCTCTGTGCCATATCAGCTTACCAAGCACTACTGAATAGGAAGACCCTAGCCCAGCTGGACATTTGTAAGACCTCCTTACGGGGGATCTTGCATATCAAACCAGCCAGGAGAGATGCTGTGCCACCATGGGATCTCCTGTTTGTCTTGGAAAAGCTCACCCTCTCCTTTTTGAGTCAGCTGTGACTTGCGAGCTTTGCCTTCTTTCTTGGAAGGCGTTATTTTTATTTGCCGTTACTTCAGCTCAGAGGATTTCTGAGTTACAGGCCTTGATGTGTAAAGAGCCTTGCCTTATTTTCCACAGGGACAGGGTGGTCCTGTGAACAAATCCTAAGTTTCTTCCAAAGGTAGTGTCTGAGTTCACGTTGACCCAGGACATCCTAGAGCACTCCAGTAGAGGAGAAGCCTTATTGCACACTCTGGATGTGCACAGAATTCTGCGTTGTCAAGAACCAGTTGTTGGTCTCTTTTGCCCACAGGAAGGTGGGGGCTCCTGTGACCAAGCAAACACTAACCAAGTGGTTAGTACATTGCATTACATTTTAACAGCACCACAGCAAACCTTTACCAGGACCGATAAAGGGACACTTCACTATGGGAGTAGCTACGTCCTTTGCCTCCCTGAGGAATGTGTCATCAGAGGACCTCTGTGCAGCTGCTAGTTGGAGTTCAGCACACACATTCATTAGGCACTACAGTCTGGACATTGCCTCCAGGTGGTGAGCAGGTTTCGGCCTAATTGCCTATATCTGCTTTGTCCTCCACCCTTCTGACCTGGGTCTTTCTTGTGGTACTGCTTGGGACTCTGTCCTAATGGTATTACCTGCTGCAAGAGTTCCCCCTCAAAGTGAGAGAGTACAGTTATGTAAGAACTTACCGTAACAGATCTTAGAGAGGAGCACTTGCAGCAGGTGGCTTTTCCACCCTCCTTCCCCCGGGACAAAAAAAAAATGTTTTTCCCTCTTTGGGATTAGGAGACCCTCTCTGTTCTCTCATTATTTTGTCTTCAGCCGGGTCTCTGGCGGGAGAACTGAGATGGCGCAGGGGGACCGACACCTTTATACCACGTCTGATGTCTGGTGGAGCCAATGTTGTGGTTGGTCCCTTGCCATAGACTGCTAGCTGGAAGGTTTTTCTATGGGGTCCTAACACCTGGCGGCCTTAGTCCTAATGGGATTACCTGCTGCAAGAGCTCCTCTCGAAGATCTACTGCTATGGTAAGTTCTTGCATAACTACTTTTTCAGGGGTGACCCAGAAGCACTGGGGAACATAAGTGGCTTGCTCAGGGTCACACAGGATGCAAGTGGAGTTTGTGGGAATCAAATCTAGGTCTGCTGGGTTTACCAAGCTCATTCATAGCTCATTACGCTTAACCTCTAGGCTATACTGCTCTATATGTCATCCATAGTTATCTTAAGCAGCCAAGGTTACCAGTTCATGACCAGCAGCAGATCTTAGACAAGACTAGGGAGCTTCTGTTGTAAGTAGGTTGTAGAGGTAAGGTGGGGTCCCACCCTCTGCACATCTGATGGCAAGCAACAGATGAAGGTGTCTCCTGTCAGACAGTGAAGTCCACTCGAGCTGTCTATAAAGACTGCAGTATTAAGCCTCATGTGTAGCGGAAAATACAGTGTGTTCCAAAATTTTATGCAGTATGTCACGATCTTTACTTCTTTACAGAGAGGGTGGTGGACACTTGGAATGCGCTTCCGGAGAGGTCATCTCATTGAAGACAGTGGGCAGCTTTAAGAGAGGCTGGGATAGGCATGGGGGAAGGTAAGGATCATGGGGAGGGAGGGCAGGGACATTAGCTCAAGCTGTGCACCCTGCAATATGAGCAGACTTGATAGACCAAATGGCCTTCTTCTGCTGGCATCTTCGTATGTTCATGTCTTCTTCGGGGGTATCTTGGCCATCAGGTCACACCGTAGGAATTTCACAGTTGGTGAAGCAGGATCCACATGGAAGATTTTCCAGCAATACAACTGGGGCATCCCATGCTTACGTCACCTGCTGATGTCATAAGCCCTTTAAAGGCATGAGTGGCCCCACTCCCTCCTCGGTTCTTTTCCACTGTCGACTCCGATTGTATAGTTCTCTGCAGAAGCTCCATCGTAGTTTGTGCCTCTTTTGCCTTTGCTTTTTTCTTTTATCTTTTTAGAATATTTTTAACAAGAGATCCCTTTACTTCATTTATGTCAACAATTACTCCTTCCACATCTCTCTTCCTTCACTGCCGCTGCAGATAGAAGATTGCTTCTTCAGACGACCACAATCTCTGTGTCTGCTGTCTTTGACCTGACCATGACGTCTGAGTTCTGCCAAAAATTTTATCTCTCAACCCTTAGGCAACGCAAAAAGACTTTGAAGAAATTCTTAATGGAACAGCAAGTAGCCAGTTCTGGGCAGGGATCCTCCAGGGTTCCTCCTTCCCAGTCGTCAGTGGGTTGAGTCGAGCTCCCAGGCCTTGAGGCCTGAAACAAATCTCGGGGGGTCATAAAAGACCACGACCTCCCTCTCCCCGATGGCAGCTTCTTCATCATCCAGGGTGCTGAGGCCGACAGACACCTTTACTGTCCAGGCCTCTGCTTCTTCAGACCCCTACTGACAGCATCTCTTCCTGCTTCACAGGGGCGTTGACGTCGACCCTCAGCCCGTCAGCCCCTCTGTCACGATCTGACCAGGCCCTTGGTCTTGGGGAGACTGTCAAGACTTGTCGGATGGTTCGTCACGCCCTGTGCCAGCGACTCCTCTGCTAACGCACCCTTCTCCTGCTGTCAACCTCAGCACTATTTTGACCCAGATTTTTATGGCCATGGTACTCCAGTTGGGCTCATACAGACCTGGGTCCCAGGCGCCGTTGACGCTGCTTAGGTGGTCTGCACCCCACAAGGCGCATCTGTCCCTTCCTCATCGGACCTTGAGTTAGAACAGGTTGACGTTGAAAAAGAGTGCCACCCTGACTTTATCCTCCCTAAGGAGGAGGAGGAGGAGGAACCTCTTTCCTCAGATAGGTCTGCTGCTTTTTCCGGGAAAGAGGACTCTGTTAAGGATACTCTCAGATCCCCTCCTGAAGATCCTACTGTTTTTAATGTCATGAGGCGGCTATCCACAACTATAGGCTTCCATACTGAGGAAGAGGACATCACCAGGAGAGATCTGGTGGACTTATTGGAAATCTCAGAATCTCCTCCTAAGGACATTCCTCCTAGTCTGCCAGCTCTTAGGAATGCCACCACTGCGTCGTGGCACCGCACAGACAGTTCCTGCCCTGCCTTGCAGAGTAGATCAACTTTATCATGCCACTCGGGGCCTGCCTTATTATGCTGCCCAAACTGAGACCAATTCTGTGGTCATCAGAGCGGCACATGACAGGTCCAAGGTGCCTAAGCACCCGTAGCTCCCTCCCCCTTGACGGGGAATCCAGGCGGATCGACTTTTGGGGTAAGAGGGTTTCTGGGGACGTGGATATGTTTGTCCACACTTCTTGGCATGTCCCTTTCCCCTTTATTTCTTGCTGGAAGGTCTTCAAGCTGGTTCCTCCCATCCAGGTGGTATTACCTTCGACTCCACCCCATGACGCCAGATCTTCCTTTCCACTGGAAGATTCAGGTTGCCTCCTCCCCGCTACCGCGTTATGTAGGCCCTGGCTTCAAATTTTTCGGATCCTCTGAAGATTCGGCTCGTTTGAGCTAGTCATTGCAATTTGTGCTATTCGACCATGGAAGATGAATCTTCCACCAGTGCCCGTGTGGCCAGAAAATGTCGCACACTGATCCTTATACCGTGTGTGTGTACTGCTTGAGTGTCAGCCATGACACCCAGGCTTGCGAGATGTGTCTCGCTTTTCATCTGAACGTCCTCGACGATCGTCTCACACGCCTCAAGTTGGGCAGGCCCAAGAAACGTAATCCTCCGTTGAAATCCAAAGAAGCCCAGTGGGTGGTTTCCGCGGCTGCAGGGTCTGCCAGGCAGTTGGAACAAATGCAGGCCTTCGAGGAAGAAGCGGCGCAGTCCGCGGAGCTCTCCTCTCGACCGATTTTCGTTCCTCTCAACCTGAGCTCAACGTTCTTGGGTTCCTTTTGGGAGTTGTGCCAATCTCTCCCCACTAAGGGTGAGGGACCTTCAGGCTCACATATCTTCTGGTCCCATAAAAAGGACAAGGAATTGAGAGATTCTTCATCTCTGCGGAGATGTTCTTGGGATTGTGAGCGATCTCAGTCCCAGGAAACTGCCGCCTCAACTAAGGTCGAAATTGCTTCCTTGGCTGCTGGCTTCTCGCCTTTGCCGTCTGGTTAGTCGGTCAAGGCCTCGATCGATGATGTGGTTGTTTACTCTCAATCCTGTCGATCCGTTGTTGCTCGACAAGGCTTACAACTCTTTGATTAGGACCCCAGTCCTGCCTCTTCCTGATGAGGAGACCCAGCCAAGTGGGAATCCCATTGAGGAACTGGTCCCTGATCCGGGGAAATCACCGGTTCCCCTGGTGTCTCTCAATCGACCAACTCAGCCAGTCCGATCAAGGTCGAGATCTTGGACTTCCTTGACAAACAGGCCGAGAAAAGCGCATAAACATGCTAAAAAGGAGCGACGCCACCGTTCATCCTTGTCCTCCTCGGATGAGGAGAGGCTTTGGCGGAAACATCGTCGACCCTACGAGGATTTAATGTGGCAACAGCTGATTCTGTCCAGGCAGAAGCCTGCTGCGGTTTCCACCCCAGCCATTACTTGGCTTTCGCCTCCTAGGCCAAAGCCGACTCCACTAGAATCCGTGAAATCAGTTACCCCCCTTGCAGAGCTGGCAAAACCTGTCCTGGTTCGGCCAGAATCGGTCTCTCCACCGATTGTGGTGGAGCTGCTGCCTAAACAGCCTTCTGGAGGGGCTACTACGAAGGATGCTTGGACGGTTCGGGTCTTCCGCGTAGGTTATCGGTCACACTTACGCCTGACCGTCCCAGGCGTGTAGAGGGGGACCTTGATGGCCGACCAATTTATCCGGATTCTTCAGATTCGGACGACACCGACCTCCACTCTCATCCACTGGATGATGAGTCTGTTGGTAGTCTGTCAGTGGAGGAGGGCCCTTTGTCATTTTTGGGGATTCTTCGCCTTATCTCTGAATCTACGGGGATGTCCCTGGAACCTGTCCAAAAAAGGGTGGAGTACCCTCTTACAGACATTCTTAAGAGGGGATACCCCCACAGAAGCCTTCCCAGTGGCCGAGGCCATTATTGGCCCGGCTTTGGAGCTATGGCAACACCCTGCCTCCTGCCCGGCGCCGTCTGCCCGGATGACCCGCAAGTATGCGGTGCCCATTGACTCCCTCTCAGGGTTCATAGAACATCCCTCGGCAGAGGGGTTAAGGACCGCTTCTGTGTTCAGACACAGGCAACTTTGCTAACACTGATAGACCTCCGGACAAGAAGTCCAAAAAACTGGACCACACTGCCAGGAAGGTCTCTGCAGCCTCCTTTCTAGGCCTCCGTCAGGCAAGCTTGGCCGTCGTCATGGTGCACTTCTCTCATGCCCTGCTGGGCTCCTTAGATGAAGTTCTCCCGCACCTCCCCGCGGACCTTCAGACTACAGTGAAACAGGTCTGGCACCAGGGCCGAGCCGTTACCAAGCAGCAATTTCAGATGGCCTTGGATCTCAGGGACTCTTACGCCTGTTCGGTGGCAGCTGCGGTTGCCATGCACCGCAGGGCTTGGCTGAGGCTTTCCACCTTTACCGAAACTCACTGATTGTTCCTTACCTGGGTACCGATCTCTTCAGGCCAGGTGTGGATGGTCACCTTTAACAAATTGAGCAGTCCAGTGCCACCTTGGACTCCGCTACTTCTGCCCAAAAAGACTTCTCCAAAACGCAGCAGCAGCAGCAGAAGAAGCCTTTTCGGCACTCTGCTCCTGCGGCCAAGCAGCCCTCCTTTCAGGGTCGGTAGCAACAGCAGGCACAGACTTGGCACCCTCGGCCCAAGCCCGGGCCTCCACTGGCCCGCAAACAAGGAAGTCGAGGTTCAGGCAGTTACCAATCTGGACCCTCTTCCTCCAAGCCTGCCCAGTGACGGGATAGGGGCTGCCACCCCTATCCCCGTCGCGCCAGCTCTGGGTCCTCCCGTGGGGGGTCGGCTCAGTCACTTCCTTACTGCCTGATCCGCTGTTACCATGGACAAGTGGGTCTTAGAAGTGGTCGGCCAGGGTCTGTCTGTAGAATTTGAGCAGTACCCTCTTAGCCAAGCCCATGCCCCACGAGAGAAGCGAGTATCAGCCCACACTCGGTCGGCTCTGAGAGACTACGTAACCCAACTCCTCCTCAAGGAGACAGTGGTTCGAGTGGCAGATCCTCCAGTCAACCCAGGGTTAGTTTCCAGGTACTTCCTGACCCCGAAGCGGACGGGGGGGCTGGCGCCCCATTCTAGATCTGCATGACCTTAATCAGTATCTCATACCACGCACCTTCAAGATGGTAACTCTGTCCCAGATCATACCATCCCTGGAGCAAAACATGTGGTTCTGCTCACTGGATCTACAGGACACGTTCTTTCATGTCCCAATCCGTCCGTCCCACCTGCGGTTCCTCTGCTTCAGAACAGAGGGAACCCTATACGAGCTCCGAGCCATGCCATTCGGCCTGTCATCAGCCCCACGAGTCTTCACCAAATGCATTGCAGTGGTGGCAGCCCATGTCAGGCGTCGAGGGGTCAGAGTGTACCCGTACCTTGACGATTGGCTCTTAGCAGGTTCCACCCAGCAAGAGGTGATGAGGTCCAGGGACCTGGCCCTCCAGACCTGCTCTCAACCTGGCTTCCTGATCAATGAGGCCAAGTCGGAGCTCATGCCATCTCAGGTGATATGCTTTATCGGGGCAGAGCTTGACTCTTGCCGAGCCAGAGCACGGCTCCCAGCGGTCAGGGCAGAGGTTCTCTCCTCCGTGCCTAGTCATTTCTGGTTGGGCACTTGCACCCTGCCTGGGACTTTCTGTGCCTTCTGGGTTACATGGCAGCCTGCGCCACCGTGGTCCGTTGGGCCCGGTGGCATATGCGTCCCTTCAATGGGAGCTAGCTACCCAGTGGACTCAGTGCCATGGTCATTTCGACCAACTGATCACTGTGACCCAGAAGATGGACGTTCTCCAGTGGTGGACTGTCCTAGACCATCTGCAGGAAGGGATTTCGTTTGTCCAGCCGAGCAGACAATCGTCCTCACGAACGACGCCTCTCTCACTGGCTGGGGAGCCCACATGGAGAACAGGGCCCACGGGTTCTGGACCCCTGAGGAGTCCCGATATTATATCAACCTGTTGGAGCTCAGAGTGGTCAGACTGGCGTTGTCAGCATTCGCTCAACAGCTTCGGGGTCAAGTGGTTCAAGTCCAGACGGATAATACCACGACCATGTACTACCTCAACAAGCAGGATGGCACGCACTCCTGGCTGCTGTACAGGGAAGCATTCTGCATCTGGACACTCGTGAGCTGACTGGAGGCGGATCTCCTAGCCATCCATGTGGCAGGAACCTCGAATCAACTGGCGGATGCCCTCAGCCACGTAGGCGAGACATCTCACGAGTGGTCTCTCCATTCAGAGGTAGCTCACAGCCTGTTCTCCCATTGGGGCAAACCGATGGTGGATCTGTTTGCCTCCAGGGAAAACAACAAGCTGAGGCTGTTTGATGTCCGCCCCCTCAGCAGAGATCACTGCAGGGGGATGCCTTCTCGAGGCCATGGACCCCAGGCCTCTTCTGTGCCTTCCCTCCCTTTTCCTTGATCCACAAGGTGCTCCTCAAGTTGAGGAGGGACAAGGCGCAGGTGATCCTGGTAGCCCCAGATTGGCCCCACCAGTTCTGGTATCCAGATCTCAGCCTCAGTAACAGACTTCCGAGGCATCTTCCAGCATACCCGGACCTGACATCTGTCAATCGGGAAGGTATTCCATCCAGACCTTCAGTCCCTGCACCTGAAAGCCTGGTACCTGAGCGGCTAGAGTTCCAGGCTTTGGGTCTCTCTGAGGATATACTCACAGTAGTGGAAGCATCCAGGAAGGAGTCGACCAGGAAGTGCTATGCCTTCACATGGAAAAGATTTTCCATTTGGTGTCAAGGCAAGGGCCTGGACCCTCTGTCCTGTGGCTAGCATTTTAGACTACCTTTGTTCTCTGTCCAAAGGGGGTCTTCGACCCTTAAGGTGCACCTGGTAGCCATCTCTGCTTACCAGGTGCAGGCCAGTTGGTGGACGGTGGCACAGGAGAAGGTGGTCTGGCACTTCTTCAAGGCCCTCAATCACATATCCCCTCCGGTATGTGAACCTCCACCTCTGTGAGATTTACTGCTGGTCTTGGTTAAACTCAGGATCAAGCCATTCAAACCAAAGCACAAGTGTGAGCTATCACACTTGTGGAAGATGGCCTTCCTGATGGCTATCAGGTCAGCCAGGAGGACTGGGGAGCCCCAGGCGTTTTCAGTGGAGTCTCATCTGGTCTCCCACAGGGACAAAGTTGTCATGCGCCTTCACCCGAAATTCCTCCCAAAGGTGGTGTCAGAGTTTCACTGTAATCAGGCATTGACTCTGCCTGTGTTCTACCCGAACTATACCTCGGATGCATAGTACAGGCTTCCATACCTTGGACCTGAGATGAGCTCTCTCCTATTGCAAGGAGAGAATGGTAGAAATTAGGGGAGAGATTCGCCAGCTGTTTGTCACCTATGCTGAAGCAACTTTTGGCAGACCTGCAGCAAAGTGGACAATTGGCAGATGGATTACATCTTGCATTGATCTCTGTTATAGGTTGGCGGGTAGGGAGCCTCCCGTAGGGCTAAGGGCTCATTCCATCCACCATATCACTGCATCAGTGGCTGCTTCGAGGGACATCCCTATCCAGGAAATCTGCCTGGCTGCTACCTGGAAGACAGCAAACACTTTCATCACCCACTACCGCATCAACCTTTAGTCATGCCGGGATGCTGGTTTTGGGGCCTCAGTTCTCCAGTCTCTGTTCCCAAAGTAGGGGGTGTGCACCTTGCCTCCCTCCTCCTGAAGAACTGCTAGGAGTCTGCCAAGAAGTGTGGATGAACAGCATAGCCAAGTCCCTGGAAAAACAGGTTACTCACCTGTAACAGTAGTTCCAGGAGTGGTATATGTTGTTCATCCACACTGACCCACCCGACCTTGTCAGCTGCAACACACAAACCTGGCTTCCAGCAGGCTAAGATCTGGCGTAATGTGGTGGAGCCAAGGGTTATACCACCCAGGTGGGTGGGAGGAGCCAGCTGAAAGACCTTCCGGCAAGAATTAAAGGGGAAAGGGACATGCCAAGAAGTGTGGATGAACAACATATACCACTCCTAGAACTACTGTTACAGGTGAGTAACCTGATCTTCCCTTGTCAATCTTCACCATTCATTACTGCTTGGGTTAGTGCGGTAGCACCTTCCTCAGGAGTTTTTTTTTTTTTTTTGGAGTCGGCTCAACGGCGCCGCCCTCGAGCGCAACGTACTGCGTCATGCGCAAGGGGCGGCCATTAGGTGCCGTAGAATCCTCCTCTATCTTGGTTCTGTTTCTCCCACCGTAGAGGTTGCACCTGCTGCGCGGTAGTTCAAGTGTTTCTGCGTCAAGACTCCTCGTTTTTCTCCAGTGACTCTCGCTCGACGCTGTCTCCCGGTAAGACCGTTCCTTTATTTTCTGTCAATGGCACCGAGTGCTTTATTGCTATTTTTTGCCTTATTTAGTTCGCATCATGTCAGGTTCGGGGGCAAAACGTAAGTCGAAGGCGGGCCATGCCCCTATGCGTCGGTGCTCCTGTGGCCGGCATTTCTCCGTCTCGGACCGTCATGATGTCTGTCTCCGTTGCCTGGGACCCAACCACGATATGGACGCTTGCGGCGCCTGTTTCTCCATGGACCCGTCGTGTCCTCAAGTCGCAGCGTTCAAGATCGGCAAAGGCCGCCCGACCTGCCGAGGGACGGCGTCGCTCCAGGGATTCCCAGGTAAGGTTTCTAGGCCCTTCCTCCGGGTCCCCTCTCGGGTCTATACGGTCTGTGGAGGAGGAGGCTTCCTCCTCCTCCTCCTCTTCTCTTGCCAAAGAGGAAGCTTCTTTTGTGGTGTCGGAGGAACCTCGTGGTCCCTTCCGGGGCCGCGGTGGGGACACCGCCTCGGCAGTCACCTCCTCGGAGGTGCAGGCTCCTCCAGTGTTGAGGCCCGCGCCTGCTGGGCCCGGCACCGGTGGACCCTCGACACCGCCCTCCGGCGCCACTTGCCTTTGGCGCCGCGCCCGGTTCGCTCTCTTGGCGGTGCCGGGTTGGGTTGCGGCGCCGTGGGCCTAGCCGGGGCTGCTGGGGAGCCAGGGCCGGGCCTAGCGGGTGGGCCAAGGTCGTCCGGCGTCGCATCTGCCACTGGCGTCGTTTCTCCGGGGACCCCCGGGGTTGCTAGTATTGTGGTCCAGCTGGTCTCTTCCTCTTCGGAGGTCGATGACTCAGACGTGGACCCGTCCTGGCAACCTGACTCTTCAGAGTCGTGGTCCCCAGTGGCATGTGGTGCTAGGCGGCACAGCAGGCCTCTCCCACTGTCCCCGCTGCTGTCCTCCCCTGAGGGCCCTCTGACTAGGGTTGTCCTGGGTCCCTGGGGGGCGATGGAGTGGGGGTGGAGGGAAGGGCTCTCCCTCCTGGGGGGCTCATGACAGCTACCCTCCCTGGTGCTGTTGCAGCCACTCGGGGTGGGAGAACGCTGGGGTCGAGGAGGAGGGCACTCTCGGAGTCCGAGGGGTCGAGGGGCGGAGTGCAGTCGTCGCGGTCTCTGCCGGCCACCCCTCGGGGTGGCTAGGAGCCGTAGTGCTGGGCCCCGCCTTTCCCTCTTGGACCTCGGGGTCCCCTCCGGTGGCGTTGCTGCGGACTGCCCTTCTGGATCCATGCAGTCCCAGGTTCGTCACGGGAGGATCCCCTTCTGGGCTCTTCCAGGTTTCGCTTTCCCAGGGTTCCGTTTTGCGACCTGGTCTGTTGTCCGGAATCCCGCCAGCTCGAGCTCCGTTCTCCGGATTTCAGAGCCCTAGCAGAGGACAGTTGCCTCTTCGTAGGTGCCCATTTCCCGTTCCTTTGCAGCCACCCCCCGCTCTTCCTGGCCATGTCGGTCCTACGGGCCTGTTATCCTGGGAGCAGTTCAGAGGTTCTGCGGCGGCCTTCCCCTCATATGTCAGGTGTATGAATGAGCGGGTGTTTCGCCTATCCCCACCGCCGCAAGAATGTTCTGGACACTCGAGCTCTCCATCATCCTCGTCTCCCTCCTCTGAGGGAGAGGAACCCTCTGCTCATATCTCTTCCGATGCTGATTTCACTGAATATCAGCGATTCCTTCGAGGATGGTGAGGGATCTTTGAATCTCCTACGTTAGGCGAGACAATACCGAACGGGAGATGCGTGAATTCCTTGGAGAATTCAGTGCCCAGCACCTGGTGGTACCTCCCGGCCTATCCCCTTCCAGGGGCGTCTATCTGTTCCTAGCAGTCACAGCCGCCCCTTCTCCAGCCCGGCAGACTTGTCAGCCGAAGGTATTGTGCCCTCCGGAATCCTGGGTACTCTCCCCAGCCGCCCTCGAGTTTGGTATACCTGGAGACTCCCTCGAGCCGCTGCCTGGCGCACGACCGTCCACCGGATTCGGATTCCCTACAATTCGACCGGTGGGGGCGAAGAGTGTTCTCTTCCTCTCGTGCGATGGCTTGCATTGCATCACACCAGGCTCATCATGCTGCCTACAGTAGGCATTTGTGGTCGATGCTCTCTCAGTTCTTAGCATCAATGCCTGATACGGAGCAAATCAGACAAGCTATTGCCCTCTCTGCTATAGGCCTGGAGCTGGCAAGACACCAAGCAAGGGCATCTTATGACGCTAATGAGGTGGCTTGCGGGGACAGCGATCTGCATTAGGCGGACGGCATGGCTACGTCTATCAAGGTTGTCACCCCTGGCCCGGCGAGGGTGATTCGCTCCGCTTTCGGGGGACCGTCTCTTTCTCCAGAGCTAGGAGATTGCAGGGGCTTCCACGTCTCCCGTCCTCGAGAAGGCACCTCTAACTCTTCTCCCTAGAGCTTCTCTTTTGAATTAGCCCAGGGTCTTCCCTTCTGTTTTCACCAGCAGGAGGCTGGGGGTCTTGTTCCCTCAGGGTTCTACCCCCCTTTTTTTAAGGGGGCTTGGTACTCACCCAAGCAGTAATGAATGGTGAAGATTGACATGGGAAGATATGAAAATTACGTACCTACCGTAATTCTTGATCTTCTCTTGTATCTTCACCGTTCATTACTGATACCCACCCACCTTCCCCTCAGTGGCCTCCTTCTGTGGCGTCTCCCCCTCCTGTCTCGTTCCTCTTCCTTCCCTTGGCCTTTATGCCAAAAAAAAAGAAAAACTTTGTTTTTCATTCTTAATGAATGGTTCCTTTTTTCCTCAAAGTAAAGAGGAACGAACATGGTTTTACTTTTCTCTAAATTCTGAGGGAACTCTCTGACCACCCTTAGAGTGCGATTCCTAAATACCTTCTTCAGGTTATGCAGTTTCACAGCCAAAGAGGCCATGCTCTGACTTGGCCTCGGCAAAGTCTAGAATCCTCCTGGCAGGTATTTTGAGCTCTTCTAGCTGCTGATTGAACTTGTCAGCTCTGAGCGTCTGCTTGCCTTGCCTTAGGGAGTCTGATTGAGTTCCACTCTATCTTTCATACAAAACTGCCTTCGAGAAGGCATAGTCTTTCCCATACACTACTGTGTTAGCACTTAACAAGGTGCTAAGGGACTTAGTCCCCTTCCTGGGTGGGCGCTCTACCCGGAACAGGTTCTGCCCGGGCAGTCTAGGAGCCCTCAGCTAGGATGAAGGGACTCGGCATGTTGAGAGTTTAGAGAGTCTGCCCTCATTCGGATCTGTTCAGGTGGTTCGGTTGAACCTCCCCTCAGTCCTAGCAACTGGGATTCTTGCTCCCTTGTTAGTTTCGAGCCAATAAGCCTCTCAACCAATGCTCGATGGGCACTGTTCTCCCTCTCAACATGCCTCTTTTTCTTCTTCTACTTTCTCTTCCTTCTCTCTGTTCCTCCCCTAGAGCCTCCCGGAAAGAAGGCCCTGCGGTCCCTTAGATAGGAATTCTCTCTCCTCTGTCTATTCTCTACCGGCTTATTCCTTTTTCAGTTTATATCCTTTCCTTTTTCTGTCCCTCAGCTCTCTTGCCTCGCTTTCCTTTTTTCTTACCCTTTATTTTCGCCTCTCCGGCTACCAGAACTGAGATAGAGGAGGAGTCTATGGCACCTAACGGCCGCCCGCATGACAGACGTCTTGCTCGAGGAGGCTCGGTGGCTGTTGAAACCAACTCAAAAAACTCCCGTGGCCAGTGCGCCTCTGGCACCTAACTCAAGCAGTAATGAATGGTGAAGATACAAGAGAATATCAAGAATTACAGTAGGTACGTAATTTTCATTTTTTATGCCTCCTCCACCTTGGGACTTCGGATTGCTAATCATTTGTCCCATATGATCAAATTCCAGAACACCATCTGGAAGAAGGGCAAGGCGGCTGCTGAAGCCCAGAGTATTCCCAGAAACAGGAGGCTCTCCAGTCCTTAGAGGCTGCTGAGGATATTAGTCAACACCTTCTCAGGGCCTTGTACAACATTTCGGATATTGGTGCCAGGGCTGCTGCCACAGGTATTTGCTTTAGTAGGCACGCCTGGCTGAGGGTCTCTGGCTGCATGGCATATGCCCAGCAGACGGTGCTGAATGACCCCTTCAATGGCTCAAAGCACTTCGGGCCTAATGTCCAGGACATCATTAATGGCTTAACGCTAAGAAACCAAGGCAATGTTCATCTCGCGTAATCCGCCTTTGGATCCCCCACCCCACCCCTTTGCTGCCAGAGAACCTTATCGTCACTTCACTGGGTGAACCCCTGGAAGTCGTTCCTAAATTTAAATATCTTGGATTTTGGATAGACAACAAGCACACCTTCAATGACCACATTGAGGACCTATGCAAGAGGCTCAAAGCACAGCTAGGCTTCTTCTTTAGAAACATCTCTCTCTTCCCTTTTGCGACTCGAACCAAGCTTGTACTGGCCACATTTCTTCCCCTACTTGATTACGGAGATTTCATCTACGCCACCTCTGCAATCTCCAGCCTAAGTAAACTGGACGTTCTCTACCACCGTGCCATACGGTTCATCACCAGTACCCCCCACAGAACCCATCACTGCGACCTGTACACAGCTGTTGGTTGGACCTCACTCCCCACCAGACGCCTGCTCCATGCTGGGATCTGGACCCTCAAGATACTGCTTCACAAACTACCAAGCTACATAACGTCTCTTATCTGTATCTCCCGCAGTGCTTACTTGCTCAGGAAATCAAACTACATTCTGCTAGACGTCCCAAGAACTCGTACTACCTTTGGACAACGTGCCATTTCATTCGCACTTCCTACATTCTGGAACCAATTCCAATCCGTACTGAAACTAACCAGCATTGACCCAATTAATCTCTACAAAGCTTTATCTTCATCTAAAATAAAATATATCTGTCACTGCCACTAACCCCCCCCCATCACCCCTTCGTTGTGCTACTTTCGTGCACGACTGCCCCTGCTGTGTCCAAATCAGGTTGGCAACCTCACAGGAAGTATAAGACTAAGTTTAAGAGCCATAGACTTGATTCCCATGACCTGCTTTTTCTGCCCGTCACCTCTAGATCTCCTCATCACATCTTTCTCCCCTTTACTCTTCTAGCCCCTAGCCTCATCTCCTTGTTTTCACCATTTCTCCCTACCTTCCCTCTTAAAGTCTCCCTGCTGTCCCTGCACACTAACCTTCTCCTTTATTGCACTTATCTGTATTATGTGTACAATTCTTCCCAAACAATTGCTGATAAAGTATCAGACTTTACTGCCAGAACCCTGCTATACCTGGGTGTATCATGTCATAAATTGTCACTTGTGAACTTTGTATGTACCTTTATTTCGATTGACAATGATACCTTGTATGTTATGTCCATATGTCTATGTAAATGACCCAGGACCTCCTTGTGAATGAGCTTGCTCAATGGAGTTTTTCCAGCAATAAACTTGACTTACAGACCTCTAGTAGGGCTATTAAGTCTGTCCATTTGCTCTTCCATACCCAACAGCAGACTGTGCCCATCCTTTCGTAAGGTGTCCCACAAGTCCGGTGCGGGCTTCCATTCCCAGGGTAAACAGAAGGCCACTTCTGCCTTGCCTGCCCCTTCCTCTATGGGCCCTGCCACGAAACAACCCAGAGGTGGTAGATCAGCCCCAGTGGCCAGATCTGCCTCTGCCTGACTCCTTGTCAGGCCTCCTCTTCCAGACCCTGACCAAGAGGTGGTGATCGGAGGTCGGTTCTCCCTCCATCTCAATCAATGGAGAACCATAACTTCAGATGCTTGGATTATTCAGATTATAGAATGGGGTCACACTCTGGAGCTTGTAAAACAGCCCCCAGAGACACCTCCGATACCCTCAACATACCCTCTGGCCCATGCAGTGGTTCTTTGGGAGGAGGCACAGTCCCTTCTGTATGAGAGGGCTATCGAGCCAGTACCCCAGTGGTAGAACAGGGGATTGTATCCCAGGTTCTTTCTGGTCCCCAAAAGAACTGGAGATCAGAGGCCTATTCTAGATCTTAAGGACCTCAACCTTTATATCCAGTATAAAACATTCTGCATGGTCACTTTTCCAGGTCTGCTGATCTGAGGCCTGTTCTAGATCTCAAAAGACCTTAACCTTAATATCCAGTACAAAAAATTCCACATGGTCACTCTTCCAGGTTTGCTGCCCCTGCTCAAGCTGTGCTCCCTAAATATGCAGGACACCTACCTGCATATCTCAGTTTGCCCTCCTCACAGGCAGTTTCTCCGGTTTCTTTTTCAGGGTAAACATTACCTATTCAGAGCCTTGCCCTTTGGCTTATCCTGTGTGCCATGGATCTTTACAGAATGCTTAGCAGCAGTAGCCATTGCCCTTCGGCAAGAAAGACTGCATCTCTTCCCCTACTTGGACAACTGGCTCCTCAAAGCTCCATCCTGAGATCAGCTCCTCCGTACCCTAGAGAGGACCCTCCAGATGTTTCACTCCCTGGGCATCACTGTCAACCTGCCCAAGTCTGTTATGATACCTTCCCGGGGGCTGAAATATATTTTGGGGGGAAGGGTCCTGGACTCAGCACAGGGCAGGGCCTTCCTGCCTCAAGATAGGATGGAGTGACTCATTTCTCGGGCTCAGGAGGTGGCCCAGAGCCGTTATATCTCTGTGAGGGTGTACTTGAGGCTACTAGGTCTCATGGCTGTGGCCATTGCCATGGTTCCCTTGGCCAGCTTGCACATGCAGGTGCTCCAGTGGGACCAATGCATGGACAATCTGGAGCAGCTAGTACTGGTCTCCTCTCCGGTTTGCAAGATACTAGAGTGGTGGGTGGAACCCCAAAACCTCTGAAGAGGAGCCCCATTCCTGATCTCCTCTCCCCAGCAGATTCTCATTATGGATGCCTGTGCCTTGGGATGGAGTGTGCACTTGGGTCCCTACCTGTCTCCGGGGACATGGTCCCAGATCGAGACATCCCTCCATATAAACATCCTCGAGATGTATGTGGTCCTGTACGCCATGCAGGCTTTTCAGGACCACCTTCTTCCAGGTCAGCTGTTGATCCAATCAGACAGTCTGTGTTGTTTGCTACATCCGCAAGCACGGGGGATTGAGGGATACATTCGTACCCCCAATGCAGGGAGGCCATGAGAGTCTGGTACTGGGCACTGTACCTCTCAGTGGTCCATGTCCCAGGCGTACTGAACACCCCGGCGGACAGCCTCAGCCGGACTCTGTCCAGGATGCACGAATGGGAACTTCTGATCTTACTTCGATAGTCAGCTTTTGCAGCAGGTAACACATATAGGATTGTAGCTGACCGGCGACAGGACCCCCATGGCAAACTTCTTAGCAGCAGTACCAAGCAGGGACCACCTCCCAATGTTGGCCCGCCTCCGATGTCCCACGTGGTATAAAAGGTGACAGTCCTCAACATGCTCCAGTTCTTTCCCTCCGTCGAAAGTGCGTTCATCAGCTCCACAGTCCGACTTATGCCAGTTCGTTGGCTCGGTAGAACTTTTACTCCACAAGTTTTTTTCTGGATTTGTTCAGTTTTTCTTGGATATTCTGCATGTGTTCATCCCTGCCCAGGCACACAAATAAGTGCGCCTATGGGACGCAAATACCCTCTAAGGACGGCCGCATGGCCTTTATGTTCTGTCTGGGACCAGACCACGACACCTAGTCCTGCCAGTTCTGTCAGTCCTTTAACAGCTGGACACTGATCCATTGACAGAAATCCCTTCAGGCCTTCCTTGCCCAGCCACAGTTGGCTGCCATGCATGAGGGATCCTCTGAGGAGCGGGAGTCTACCCACCATCACCATAAACACCATTCTTCAAAAAAGCAGAGAGAGAGAAAGAAAAGGAAAGGTCCCTCTTGAGATCCAAATCCTCCGGATCACAGTCGACCTCCCGATCGGAGTCCTCCAGCCACGAGTCTCTGCTGACGGTGCTCAAAACCACAGTCACCTTGGGTGGACCTAGCGCCAAGGACATGACATAGGCTCCAGGGCTGGGCTCCAAGGAGAAGACACTGGTGTTCTTGGCACCAACGCTCCAACCTATTAAAATACGGCCTCCGGTTCAGACTCCTGGCTGTGAGTCCTCCCAAGGTAAGTCATCTCATGCCTCCCGGTCAGCCTCCTTATGCTGCGTCGACTCCTGGGATAAGGCCAGGTCCACAGGTTCTTCTGCCGGGAGATCTTCCTCTCTCCCTCCGAAACAGGCCCAGAAGTCGGGCGAAAAACACCGTTTCAACTTCTGACCAGCACGGCTCAGAGAAACACAAACCTGCCTCGGACTCCCACTGATGTTGGTCCTCAGACAGCAAGTCCAAGGAGCCCCATATGCCGGTCGCTCCTTCCAGACCACCATCCCCGTTGACACTCCCACCCCCAATGGACGTCAGAGCAGGTGACACCCGGCACCAGGGGCCTTATGATGGACCCAGCGTGCCATCAGGACCCCAGTAACAGAGCAGCTGAGTAAGTCGCCTGTTCGCACACCGGCGGATAGACCCAACATCAGTACCGGCGTTTGCCACCCCAGGACGCCGGCCGCACCAAAACTGAACATGTCACAGGTGAAGGATTTGTTCTCCCATTGGTGTGAGACCATCAAATCTGATATTGTGCCACCTAAGCCCCAGCCTACCACACCTGTGGAACCAGACTTGGGCAAGACTTCGGACACGGTACCTCCTCGGGATCACAATGTAACCCCTCCCCCCCAGCTGTAGGGGGTTGGGACGACCACCCTTCCTCCCCTGCTAGGCCGAGGAAGAAAGTGTCAAAGAAAAAGCACCACAGGTCAAGGGGCACCAGCTCTTCTAGCTCCTTGAGTGGGCGGCACCTCAAACGTAGGAGGCACCGGTCCCCTTATGACTCGTCTTCCGACCCTTACCAAACATTGGATTACTCAAACACACCCTTTGAGGAGTCTCTCCCCAGGGACCCTGAGGATACTCCTAAATCTTCTCCGGATGACCCTTCCTTTATGGAGGTCATGCACCACATCCAGTCCAACATAGGTTGAGACACAGAAGACCTTGACCCTGAGCGTATGCAGCTTGCCAAATACCTCAGGCAAAAAGACCCAAAACCGGCGGTCATTCCACCCATGGTGGACACCTTCCAGGACGTTACCCAAGCCACCTGGAAACGTCCCTATTCTATGGCCATCTCTAAAAAGGCCGACCGTTCGTACAGGGCACCTAAAGGTCATCCCTTTCTGGCTGAGCAACCAACCGCGGACTTGGTGGTCATCTCAGCTGCTCACGACCGTTCGCAGAGGCCCAAACACCTGAGCACCCAGCCTTCTGACAGAGTCTAAGCAGCTGGATTCTATGGGCAGGAAGGTGTATGCGTCTGCCACCTGCAGCGCTAAACTTTCTGACACACATGGTCCAATTCCAGAATGCCCTGTGGGAACAAGGATTGGACATTGTGCAGGGATGTCCGACTGCCCCCAGAGGGCAGAACTTGCTAAGTTACTTCAGACCGGGTCAGACATAGGTACACATGTACTACTTTCTGCCTACGACTCTACAGAAACTGCGGCTAGGGTGGCCGCCACAGGCATTTGCCTCCATCGCCACTCCTGGCTAAGGGTTTTGGGTTTTGCTCCAGACGTTCAGTCCAACATTCTGGATGCACCCTTTAGAGGCTCCGTCCTCTTTGGCGAGGACATGGAGATGACCATCAGTAGATTACAGGACTCTGGTAAAGGCTGTCCACTCGGTGCAGTCCATGTACTGCCTGAAACAGAGACAGTTTCGACAGTCTTGTTTTCATGGCCGAGGGGGAAACCATCAACAACCCCGTTACCAGCATCAACAGCCTCAATGGGGTGGTTATAGTTGTTGAGGCTGCCACAGGGGAGCTGCAGGCGTCGCCGCACGACAGTCTAAACCCCCCCGCTCCCCCCCACTGCCTGACATCACAGGCGACACACACCCCCGGCCATTCTGCCAGGGGCGGAGATGGGAGGTCGCTTCTCCCTATATGCAGCAGCTTGGAGAGGAGTGACCTCCGACCAATGGGTCCTGTTCTCCCTTGGGATCTCCTTTTTGTTTTGGAGAAGCTCAGCCCACCCTCCCTTTGAACCGGCCGCGGACTGCGAGCTGCGTTTTCTCTCTTGGAAAATGTGTTTGGTTGCAGTTATTTTTGTTTGAAGGATTTCTGAGCTCCAGGCTGTGATGTGTAAAGAGCCTTATTTAATTTTTCACAAAGACAGGGTAGCTTTACGTAAAAATCCTTAGTTTCTTCCCAAGATGGTTTCGGAGATGACGTTGAACCAGGACGTTCAATTACCTGTTTACTATCCGAACCATTCCAATAAATGTGAAGCTCTTCTCCATACCTTGGGCATTCGTCGCACCTTGCGATACTACCTGTCCAGAACCAGGGGGAGCAGTAAATCTGATCAGCTTTTTGTTTCCTGTGCTTCTCGGTCTTTAGGTTGCCCTGTGGGTAAACAGACCCCTTGTGATGGCTGGTGCATTGCATCACTTACTGCTACCAGAAATACGAGAAACCTCATCGGCTCCGGTACGGGTCATTCGACTAGAGGTCGCAGCTCTTTTCGGCTGCTTTAAAGAATGTTTCTGCTCCAGACATATGTGCAGCGGCCACGTGGCATACAGTCCACACTTTCATCAAGCATTACAGCCTGGATATTGCATCAAGGCATATAGCAGGGTTTGGCCTGGCTGTGCTGCAGGGTCTTATCTCTTAAGGGACCCCTTCATACCCTTTCTTCCCTTCTCCTTCCACCCAAGAAGTTGTCTTTAGTTTATACAGCTTGGGACTCAGTCCTGTATGTGTTACCTGCTGCAAGAGCTGACTCTCAAAATAAGATAGTACAGTTACGTAAGAACTTACTGTAACAGTAGATCTTCGAGAGATGCTCTTGCAGCAGGTATAGTTCCCTCACTCCTTCCCCCTGGCAATATCCTGTTGCATGTGAATGCTGTCATATCCTCTTCTTTGTGGACAAAAAAGTGTCCTTTTAAAACTCCTGTGACAGGTTTTTATAGATCCAACTGCCAGTGTCTCCGGCAGTGCAGGAACTGGGGCACGCTGGGGACCTGCCACCTTTTATACCACGTGGGACGTTGGGGGCAGGCCGATGTCAGGGGGTGGTCCCCGCTTGGTACCGCTAGTTAAAAGTTTGCCGTGGGATCCTGTCACCGGTTGGCTACAGTCCTATATGTGTTACCTGCTACAAGAGGTTCTCTCGAAGATCTACTGTTACGGTAAATTCTTGTGTAACTCTACTTTATCCATCACAGAAGGTCTGTTCAATAGATCAAGTCGTCCGGAGTCGGACCTTTTTGCATCCCCACTCAACGCAAAACTGCCCAGTTTTTGCTCGCTAGATCCAGGGCCTGGAGTTTTCTGGGGAGACGTGTTATCCCTTTCCTGGAGCGGGGGTTCCTTTACACCTTCCCTCCATTTCCCTTATTCAGAGGGTGCTAATAAAGCTTCAGATAGAGGGGGCCAGCATGATCCTGGTCACACCATACTGGCCATGGCAAATATGGTTTCTATTACTGCAACAGTTGTAGTGGACCCTCCAGTGCCTCTGCCACTCTGCAGGGATCTGCTGACAGAGGATCAGGGGACCCTGGTCCATCCAAACCTCAGGTCCCTTTTTCTGTATGCCTGGCACCTGAAGACATAGCCATTGCCTGGTTTGAGGTCTCTCAGCAGGTGGAAGATGCCTCATGGCAGCATGGAAGCCATCCACTGGGGCTACATATGCCATGAAGTGGAAGAGGTTTGAAATCTGGGCTTCCAAGCACCATCTGGACCCTTTTACCTGTCCGGTAAGCCAGATTCTGGATTACCTGATATCCTTGTCTGACTCAGGCCTCCAGTACTCCTCCCTCAAGGTGCACCTTTTAGCTATCTCTGCTTTCATGAGCCTGTGGATGGTCGTACTGTGGCTCAGCTAGACGTGTCCTGTATTTTTCTTAGGGGCATCCTGCACCTGAAGCCTTCAATTCCATTCCCCTGTCCCGTCTTGGGATTTAAATTTTGTTTTGGAGAAATTGGCCCTGTCTCCTTTTGAGCCAGCCATGTCTTGCAAGCTATGCTTTCTTTCTTGGAAGGTGTTGTTTTTGGTTACTACTTCTGCTCAAAGGATTTCTGAGCTTCAGGCTCTCTGGTGTGAGGAGCCTTATTTGATTTTTCACAAAGACAGGGTGTCCTTGCGCATGAACCCTAAGTTTCTTCCTATGGTGGTGTCTGAGTTTACCCTGAACCAATCTATCCGCCTCCCTGTGTATTTTCCTGAGCGTGCCAATCCAGTGGAACCACTGCTCCATTCTTTAGATGTGTGCAGAATTTTGAAATATCTGCTCCGAACTAAGGACTACAGAAAGACAAAGCAACTTTTTTTTTCTTTTGCCTCAGGAAGAGAGGGCGGTCAGGTCTCCAAACAATGTTTGTCCAAATGGTTGGCCATTGTATTGTGTTCTGTTACGACAAGCATGGGAAGGAGTTACCACGGGCGGTGAGAGCCCACTCCACAAGGGGCATGGCTACCTCTGTGACCTGTTTCAAAGGGGTTTCAGCTGCTGACATTTGCGCTGCTGACACCTGGAGTACTGTCCATACTTTTACCAAGCACTACAGTATGGACATTTAATTGCTTCTAGAGCCCTAGCACGCTTTGGCTGAAGTGTTCTTCAGGGTCTTCTGTCTTAGGTGTCAGTTTGTCTACCTCCCAGACTGTTCTGCTGCACTTGCAACCGCGTGGGACTCGTTCCTGCAGTGTGACCTGATGAGCGTGATACCCCCAAAAGAAGACAGAACAGTTATGTAAGAATTTACTGTAACAGTAGATCTTCGATGGGCTCTCAGTCATCAGGTCAGCCTTCCCTCCCACCATCCCCATTTGCAGTTCTCGTCTCAGACTGGCTATTTGAAGTATCCAGCCTTTTACTTAGGCCTGGGCACCTCTCTCTCTCTCCTGCCTCAATCCCCCATGGCACGAGTTTACTTCCTTAGTCTCTGGGGGAGAGAACTGAGGAGGGAGCTGGGCCGCTCGCACCTTTATAAGGTTGATGACATCAGCAGGTGATGTCGGCGTGGGCAGCCCCAGTTGTACTGCTGGAAAATCTTCCATGTGGATCCTGCTTCACTGACAGTGACGTTCCTACAGTGTGACCTGATGACTGAGAACCCCTTGAACATCTACTGTTATGGTAAGTTCTTGCATAACTGTTCTTTTGTTTAGCAACACTTCAGCAGCCTGCCCTAATAGTCAAATAAAGATAGAATCATTGTATTTACACTTTTCAGTCTGGTTTCTTTAGAAAAGCATTTTTTTTTATCAAGAAAGCCAATACTTGGTATTATTTTTCTAGTTTACTCCAGACTTGCCAACTTTGTAGACTCCTCTTCTTTTCTTTCTCGTTTCCAGTCTGGCTTTAGAAGGAACCAGTACGCCATCTCGTCCCTACTACATGTAATTGACTCCATCCTCACTGGGTGGATCAGGGACACAACACAGTCATTTTCATTGATCTTGCAAAAACATTTGAGACTGTATCCTACCCCCATTTCTCCTGACCAAACACTTCAGCTGACCTCTCTGCACCTGCAGTAGAGTGGCTTCTCTCATACCTTATGGACCGTCAACAGTCAGTTCAGGTGGGAGGCGTGTTGTCTAACCCCCCTCCCACACACACACACACACACATCCGGGCAGGTGTTCCCCAGGGCTCAATCCTGGGCCCTGTACTGTTTTCCATTTTTCTTAACGATCTCCCCTCTGCCTGTGTCTTGCACATACACATGTATGCTGACGACGACGATCATATCTTTTTCAGGCGTATCTCAGTCATCAGGTTACACTGTAGGAACCTTCACCGTTGGTGAAGGGGAATCCACACGAAAGATTTTCAGCAGTACAACTCTGGAAGCCCACGCCGTCTATGTCCACTGACGTTGGCAACCCTATAAAGGTGCAGGTGGCCCCACTTCCTCATCAGTTCTTTCCTGCCATTGACTTACAAGCACAGTCCCCACGGAAGAGCCGTCACAGTGTTTCATACCTTTTTTGGCCTACTGCAGTTTTTCTTACAATTTCTCCGCAAAATCTCTTTCAGAGATTTTTTTTTCCTGTTTTTGTTTGTCGAGAGTTATTCCGTTCTCTTCTTCTCTCTTCCAGTGCTGCTGCTGCTGTAGGAAGATTACCTTTACAGACGAACACTCCGTTTGTGTCTGCTGTCTTGGGCCAAACCACTGCCAGAAATTCAGCCAAATAACACTGAGGTGATGCAAGTAGGCTTTCAAGGAATTCCTGATGGAGCAGCAGATAGCCAACTCTGAGCAGGGGTCTTCTGGGGACACAGCCACCTTTTCGCCCACCAGGTCCATGAGATCCCAGGCCTCCCAAGGCCTGAGACAAGTCCTCAGGGGAAAAGTCACAGAAAAGACCGGGATCACAACCGCTCCCCCCAGTAGCCATCCCGTTCCCTGTCGATCTCTCCTTCATTGGGGGGGCTCTTCACCGACGGCCGCTGCCTTGACAAAGAGACCAGCTGTCCAGGTCTCTATCCCTCCCAGATCCATACCGACAGCTTCAAACAACATGAAGTCTTGCTGTATTCTGACTATATGCAGTTAGCCCCAGCACTTGAACTGCTCCGGAGAGTAAAGGGTTAACTCTTTGCAAAGGCCTAGGATGTTGAGCTCAAGCTCGGTTTTCAAACCTTTGTCTGTGGTACTCTGAAGTGTAACTGTCAGATTCTTTACTGCGACTTACTGTGAAGTCGCTCCGGAGATCCCTCCTGCACTTTGGTTCGGTCTAGTTCGAATTGGTCGGTTTTTTTTTTAAACTGTGATTTTCTGCATTTTGGTATTCTTACCTCTGTCTCAGTACAGTAAGTGATAGCTATAGGTAGTGGTTATTTTCTGTGTTGTTTGCTAAGAAATAGTTTTATTTCAGTTCTTTGCCGGTCGGTCCGGTTCAGAACCGAAGCTTGTCTTCTTTATTGATTATTCTTACTACTGTGTGTGTGTTTTTTCTGGTACTCATCAGTTCCTAAAAAAATCCGATATTTTAGGATTTTTTTAACCGACCCGTGACATGGTTGGAACCGTTGAGTTTGTAATTGCCTGGCTTAACCACTGTGTAAGGTGATTTTTCTGGTTTAAGGCATGTCTGAGAAACCCAAGAAGAAAACCAGACCCACTGGGTTTCAGCACTGTACCGAGTGTAAGGAGGCCTTTGCTAAGGCCAACCCTCACCTCGTCTGTGTGTATTGTCTGAGGTTTGACCACCTCAAGGAAGACTGCCAAATATGTAAGAACTTTCCCAAAGCCACTCACGATAGCCGGCCTGCCGGCGCAGCGGTTGGATTTCCGCTTGCGACACCAGCGACCGGGTTGAGGAACGGACTCGGGTAGCTGGAGGGCCGGCTGGGAGAGGAGGATCGAGTTGCCAACGGCTGCTCTCCTCCTCTGTGGAGGAGGGATGCTTGTCCCCAGCTCTACCGCCACCTGGGTGACCATGGGTGGAGGTGCAGTGGGACTGCATAGAAGGGAGGGGCGTGGGCGGAAGCCGGGCGGTGCGTCGTCGACACCCTCGGTCTCCCAAGTGCTCATGTCCTGTGGGAGGGACAGAAAAAGCGGAAAAATTGCCTTGCGTGGAGGACGTGACGGGACCCGACTGGCCCAGATAACCCATAACCGGTCCTCGATGGATGCCATGAATGGACCACCTGACACACACTAATGGACTGGAGGGTTGAGGATACCCCTCCTCCCGCCTGGGGGGTAGGCGAGCAGCATGGAGTAGAGTCGGCGACACCACGGTGAATGCAGGGGGGTGGGACTAGGGAGTTCAGTCTAGGGATTCCCAGAAGAAGTTCCACCACGGCAGAGAGAAGGGGGATACAAAAAAAAAAAAAAAAGCCACTCTCGATAAACTGTTGAGTAGGCTAAGGGAGAGGGAGGCCGAGAAGTCCGCTGACCCAGATGCCCAGCCCGGTTTGGTTGCGGCCGAACCTGAAGAGGTGCCCACTGACCTGGGCGATACCTCTTCAGGCAAACGGAGAGCCGATTCTGTGGAATCAGTTCCGAGTAAAAGAAAGAGGAAATCAGCCAGTTCGGATCCCGCTTCCCATGGTTTGACTGCTGTTGGGAGAGCGAAAGCAATTTCAATAGTTCAATCGCTTGCCCGGTTCTGATTGAACCGGTTTCAGTTCAGACCCGATCTGTTCGGTCGGAAGTACTTGCTTCAGATATACAGTAGATCTTGAAGCATACTATGAGGGTGATTGGGAGGAGGATGAAGGCTATGAAAAACAACAATGTGAGGGCCTAGATGAGCCAGTAGAGCCTGACGTCTCCCCAGATAGGCCTTCTCAGGCTTCTCCTCCCAGGCTTTCTGGGTCCCCTTCCCATTTCTTGTTTTACAAGAAAGTGGCTGAGACTCTTCAGCTTCCTATGGAAGAGGCTGAACAGGATCCGGAAGAACCTGACTACCTGGAAATGATGGATGTCCCAGAGGCAAAGAGGGTGTCTATCCCCTTACACAAATCCTTGGGGAAGCAGACACAAAAAATTTACAGTTTTCTACATCCATTCCTCCTGTGGAAAAAAGAATGGACAGGAGGTATGCTTTGTCAGGTCCAGGGATGGAATTCCTTTCAAATCATAGCAGCCATGTTGGGGTAGTACAAGCCGCAGCCTGTGACAAGGCTAATACTCCCCTGGCATCTCACCCCCCCAGATAAGGATTACAGGAAAGTGGATGCCATAGCAAATAAACAGTACTTGGCATCCACTTTGGGACTCAGACAATCTAATTACATGGCATACGCAGCCAGGTACCAGAAATCTATGTGGGATACGGTTCTGGTACTGGCTAAGGGTGCCCCTTCCCAGCTAGCCAAGGAGCTGGAGCAGGTGACTGAAAATGGTATAGAGGCATCTAAGGTGCAATTGCACGCTGCTGTTGATTCCAGTGATGTTCATTCCAGGGTCGTGGCTACATCTATCTCCATGAGGAGATTTGCTTAGCTTAGGTGTACCAACCTCTCACAGGATACCCAGGCTAAGGCCATGGATTTTCCTGTAACTGGTAATTCTCTCTTTGGGGACCAAACAGAAAACTACATGAAAAAAATGGACAAGTACAAGACCACCTATAGGAGTGCTGCAGCAAAAGAGAAGCAGACCACTCCTCAGAGGCAGCAGTTTAGGGGCAGGGGCAGGCCTTTTTACCAAGCTCAGGCCTCCTCTTCTTTTCAGCAGAGGGGGTTCTTTAGGGGAAGAGGTAGACGTGGGGTAACTAAGACCCCATCAGCTACTCAGTCCAAGACCCCTGCCAAGCAGACACCCTGAGGTGTCAGTCAGGGTCGCCTCCCCAATCCCAGTAGGGGGCAGGCTGGCTCACTACTCCCAGGCCTGGGAGTCTATTATTTCAGACAAATGGGTCCTGGAAGTAGTGAGCTAGGGACTTGCTCTCAGTTTCAAAAGGTTCCCAAGAATGAGAGCAAGGTCTTTCAGTCCTCCCTCTCCCTTGAAGACGAAGGCCTTAGAGGCAGAAGTCTCCTCTCTTCTGCTTTTGCAAGCAGTAGAGAAGATACCTCTCTGTCACAGGGGAAAGGGACTGTATTCAAGATACTTCCTTACTCCCATAAAGACAGGGGAGTGGTGACCCATATTGGATTTAAGGTACCTAAACAAACATTTGACAAAACCAAAGTTCAAAATGGTGACTCTGGAAGTAATTCTTCCCTCTCTGAGACCAGGAGATTGGCTACCCCCCTGGATCTCAAGGATGCCTACTTCCACATACCTATCAAACATTCCCACAGAAAGTACCTTAGGTTTGAGTTGCCCTCAGGCCATTACCAATTCAAGGCTATGCCCTTTGGCCTAACATCTGCCCCAAGGGTGTTCGCCAAGTGTCTTGCAGTGGTGGTGGCATTCCTCAGGCCCTTCAGTGGTGGTTGGAGAAAGACAATCTTCGACAAGGGGTCCCCTTCATCAGTCAGGTCCCTTCTATGATTCTCACCAAGGCTTAGTCCATGTCAGTCCTCCCTTTCAGGAGCCTACTTCTTTCTGGGATCTGAACATCTGTATTGCACAGCTTATGCAGCCCCCTTTTGAACCTTTATCTTCAGCTGAGCTGAAATACTTGACTTGGAAAACTGTATTCCTGGTGGCCATTACCTCTGCTAGGAAGATCAGTGAACTACAGGCCTCATCAGTGGATTCTAATTTCATTTCATTTCATAGGGATAAGGTGGTCCTCCGCAGCAATAGAAAGTTCCTTCCCAAGGTAGTGTCAGACTTTCATCTGAACCAGTCTGTCTCTGCCTGTCTTTTTCACTGATCATTCTTCCTCTGGAGAGAGGAGGTTACACAGTCTGGATGTGAAAAGGGCTCTTAGTTACTATATTGAGCATACTAAGGCCCATAGGAAGGATTGTTCTCAGTTGTTTCTCACTTATGGTGAGGTGGGAAAGGGCAAGCCTGCTACCAAGAGGTCTATTGCCAGGTGGATTGTTTCTTGTATTCAGTTCTGCTACTCTAAATTTGGGAAGGAGCCTCCCTCAGGCCTGAGGGCTCATTCTACCAGAGGTACAGCTGCTTCAGTCGCAGCAGCTAGAGATATACCTTTAGTGGATATATGTAAAGCAGCTACCTGGAAATCTGTTCACACCTTCACCAAGCATTACTCTTTGCACATTCAGTCACGAAGTGATACTAGGATTGGCACAGCTGTGCTGCAGAGCTTGTTCCCAAAATAGGTTCTGTAACTCCCCCCTCCAAGGAGGTACTGCTTGGTCATCTGCATATAGTCAGAATACAGCAAGACTTCATGTTGTTTGAAGAAGAAGTTACTCACCATAGTAATGTTGTTTCTTCTAATGGAGTCTTGCTGTATTCTGACCTCACTCCCTGCCTCCCCTCCTGGAACCTAGTAGTTTTGGGATGTGGTAGGGCAGGCACAGTGCTGCACCCCAGAGGTGCTCTAGACATGCCTCCATCTCTTAGGGTTTTTTTTCTTTTAGTTTGGTGAATCAGTACCTGTTGTATTCTGTTTGGGTTTTTTTGACTTGAGTCTTTGACCCTAAAACCCTGTTTTGCCACTTGGCACAAAAATTTTGAAACAATTTCTTACTTTGAGTTAATTAGTTTAGGGCTCATAAGAATCTGACGATTACACTTCAGAGTACCACAAACAGAGGTTTGAAAACTGAGCTCGAGCACAATGTTCTATGCCTTTGCATAGAGTTAACCCTTTACTCTCCGGAGCAGTTCAAGTGCTGGGGCTAACTGCATATAGTCAGAGTACAACAAGACTCAATTAGAAGAAACAACACTACTATGGTGAGTAATTTTTTCATCTCCACCCGAATCTCAGGGCGCCTGGCCACCGACCTCCGGTCATCGGCCCCTCCTCCTCTGTCAACGAAGGGCTCATTATTGATGGCCACCCCGTCGATGCCTGCCCCTTCCTCTCTGTGGGCTACGGGCTCGTTGGGCTCTCAGGTTGGCGGGTTGCTGGCATTTGTGCCATCAACCCCCCCCTCCATCAACGACGACTATGGAGATGAATGAGGTTTTGATTAAGTTCACCAATGTTCTGGTCCAGCAGTTCAGTGCCTTCAATAGGCCATCATCAACTGCACCATCGACAGCAGCTTCATTGTCTACACCCATTTGTCACCCAGGGAGAACTTCCCCACGGGACTCTGACGACTGCTGTGATGCCAGACTCAGATGAGGAGATTGGTATCAAGGAGGAGTACCATCCTGATCTCATCCTCCTGATGACATGGAGGAGGAGGAGGAGGAAATCCTCTTTTCTGACAAGTCCACTACCTCTTCAGTTAGTGAAGACTTGGTTAAGCATACTCTGAGGTCTCCCCCCGAAGATGCTACTTTCTATATTGTCATGAAACAGCTGTCTGTCACTATGGGCTTCCAGACTGAGAAGGAGAATGTCACCAGGAAGGACCTTGCTGACTACTTGGAGATCCCTGATTCTCCACCTAAAATTATCCCTCCTGTGCTGGCAGCCCTGAAAAATGCCACTATGTCAGCCAGGCAGAGGCAGACATGGTGCCAGGTGTGCCATGCAGGGCAGACAGATTGTATAATGCCCCCCTAGGGTCTTCCTTACTTTACAGCCCAGGCTGAAACTGACTTGGTTGTCATTAAGGCAGCCCATGACAGGTGTAAGGTGCCCAAGCACATTGGCTCCCTTCACCCAGACAAGGAATCCTGCAGGATTGACCTCTGGGTTAAGAGGGTTTACACCTCCTCTACCTTGGGTCTGAGGATCGTAAACTATCTTTCACATATGCTCAATTTCCAAAATGCCAACCAGAGGAAGAGCAAGGTGGCTGCCCAAGCCCTCCCTGATGGCACCAAGAAGCAGGAATTGCTGCAGTGCCTGCAAACTGCAGAGGATGACAGCAAACATCTTCTTCGGGACCTCTGTGATTTGGCTGACATGGTGGCCAGTGCTGCTGCCACAGGCATTTGCCTTTGCAGGCATTCATGGCTGAGGGTCTCTGTCTTTGCAGCCGATGTACAAAACGAGGTGCTCAGCACCCCATTCAGTGGCACTAAGCTCTTCAGCCCTGATGTCTAGGACCTCATCAGTGATCTGCAGGCCTCTGGCACGGCTCTTAAGTCAGTCCACTCTTTCTACCACACTCAACCCATGGAAGGGGATGCTGTACTTTTCGTAGACAGGCCAATAGACCTGTTTCCGGCCCCTGCACCCAAGGCAAGTGCAGAGCCCAGTCTTTCTTGCCTGCCCCCTGTTGCTCTGGAGCAGCAGCAAAGTGTCCCAGAAACAATGGACCAGCTTCCACAGCTGGCCCTGCCTCAGCTTGACTCCTTGGCAGACCCCCCTCCTCTGGCCCAGACCCAGGAGGTGGTGGTCGGAGGTCGGTTCTCCCACCATCTGAATCGGTGGAGAACCATAACTTCAGATGCGTGGATCTTACAGATTATAGAGAGCAGTCATACCCTGGAGCTCATTCATCAGCCTCCAGATACCCCTCCTCCACTCTCTACTTATCCCTCGGCCCACTTGTCTATTCTCCAGGAGGAAGTGCAGTCCCTGCTGCCCAAGCAGGAATCGAGCTGGTGCCAAAGTGTCAGAGAAATCAGGGGTTGTTCTTTAGGTTCTTCCTGGTCCCCAAAAACACCGGGGATCTGAGGCCCATTTTGGATCTCAAGGACCTCAATCTCCAGATGGTTACTTTGCCAGGCCTCTTGACCCTCTTCAAGACCGGGGACTGGCTCTGCTCACAGAACATGCAGGTCGCTTACCTGCACATTTGAGGTCTTTCCTCCTCACAGGAGGTTTCTTTACTTTGCCTTTCAGGGTGAGCATTACCAATTCAAAGCACTGCCCTTTGGCGTATCCTGGGTGCCGTATGTATTTATATTTATACCCACTGTGGTGTAGGTAATGTTACAAACTGAAGCTATATTTTATTAATTTATACAGCCTACAGGGATGTCTGTTATGGCACAACAGACTGAGTATAAGGGTTTGTCAAGAGGACTGCAAAGCAAATCTGAGTGGTTGTCTGCCCAAACATCAAGGAAGGAGTCTCATACTGTAACAGACCTCCTTCGGAGGCCATATTTTCTCATTATATACCACTCTAGTTTAGCTTGAGTGATTTATAATAAGTTTACAGTCATTTCATTTTGTGTGTGAAACAGACAAGCGGCTAAAGAGTCTACAGGTGTGGCAGTAACAAGAAACTCAGGTTGGGTGTGTGAAACATTGGGGGCTGTCCTTTTTGGAGCTGCTGCTACATTTTCTGCACAGTAAAAGCACTTTGCATCACTTTAACTGTTTGCCTTGTCATGTGAGTGTAAAGTATTTCTTTTTTAACTCGTTATTTTATTTTGTTGTGACACTGTCTCACATAGAGCTGCCTAACTGCCCTCCAAGAACAGATTATTCCAGCTGTGGGATCACAAAGGGGTAAGCAAGGCGGGGCAAATGTGTTTGGGAGACGGTAATAAGTTTGCCCACTACCTTTCAAAACATTGTAAGCACATTAAATGAACATCATTCAGTGGTAAAGATAGCCATTAGCCCTTTAAGCCAGTCGGCCCAGAGGCTAGGTGGTAGCACTATAGCCCCCTATGCCCTCAATCCATGTGCCAGGGTGCTGGTGGTCAGCTGGGAGAGAGAAAAGCAAGCCTTCAAAGGACTGCTCTCCCAAGCATGGGTGAAAATCAGTCTTGGGTTCTGACCGTCTCAGTGCAGAGACCCAGTGGCAGTGCAGGTTGAGTGTGACTCATAAGGAGAGGACACGGTTCTGTGGTGTGTATGTTCCACCACACAGACACAGTTCTGTGCTGCTGTGACAAGGGAATTGGGAGGAAGTGAAACATGGAGAAAGGCAGATTTAATTAAGCTACAAACAGTCTCTCTCGTCCAGCGCCTCTGTTGTTCTGTTATCTGGCACTTCTGGATATATATATATATACCAGGCAGGAGAATGGTCTTCCTCCTCTGGCAACACAACAGAGGGAGAAATCTGTGGGCAACTTCACATGGTAGATCAGGGAGGTGGACGTCAGTTGTGAGAAGTGGGGACAGGGCTGAATGCCTGCCCACCTAACTCCATGGGGAAAAAGCTATATGTAAGAAGAAATATGGAAGCCAAACCAGTACCCCCCCCAAAACAAAACATTTTCTACCCTTGGAGCAGGCCAGCCATCACCCCCAACCAACCCTAGAATGGCAGATACCTCACTTACAGGTGTGAGTGCCAAAAGGATTGCCCCTGTGGTGCGGCCAGAAAGGGGTGGTCCATCTTTGTTATGCAAATCAACATTCACCAAACCTGAGTGGCAGTGTAGTCCAGTAAATGGGCCTGGCTTCATCTGCAAGCTGTGTTTTCCATTTTCGCTCTGTTCATCTCCCCGAGGTTGGGTACCACCCACAGCCAGCATCTCATGCTGCTGGCATGCCTCTGCAGAGGAGAACGCTCCCCAGCTCAGTGAAGGGGCTGCCAGAGTAGCCAATACTGATGCCTTCCATCACTGGGCTGGGAGCACAGTCGTACGGCAGTGCCTTCCCAGCCCTTGGGCAAGTCCAAACCTGCTCCAGAGTCTGCTACCAAACGAAAGTCAACAGCAGCACACTAACTGCTGGATCATCAGGCGGCCACTCCAAAACAGTATTTTTAATGCCTATTCGTACCATGGCTACAGTTCCATGGGTCCCCTTCCAAGTTTTTATATGAAGCAAGTTACTGGGGCTGGCAAAATAGAAAGTGTGATATCCAAAACCAACAAGGACCAGCCACACATTCAAAGTCCTATTAATCACTTTTATTGTAGTTCATTCTTACCTCTACGATCCCCTGATCACACCCAACATTTCGCCCTCCATGGACTTCCTCAGGTGCAAGGATCTGAGCATGAGATGCCGTAGTCATTTTCAATTTGAATGTTATCCTCCATTGTTATCGCTTCCACCAAATGGTCTATGTCGCTGTTCGCAGGCCCATCTCTGTAATCCTCTGTTTTCTTTCTCAGTTTTGCCAGTATTGTCTTTAGCTGTTTACTGAAGCCTGTAAGCTGTCTGTTTTACAACGCACATTAACAATGTGTGTTGCAAAATCAGACTGCTTACAAGCTTCAGTAAACAGCTAAAGACATTACTAACAAAACTGAGAAAGAAAATGGGATCACAGAGATGGGCCTGCGAACAGCAACAGAGCTCATTTGGTGGAAGAGATAACACAACAGAGGATAACATTTAAATTGAAAATTGCCACGTCTGATACCCAGATTCTTGCCCCTAAGGAAGCCCACAGAGGGCGAAACAGGCATGATCAGAGGACTGTAGAGCTAAGAATGAACTACAATAAAAGTCTGCCCATTTCCTTACCTACAGGGTAAGCTGCAGAACCTAGTTAACTAACAGACTACTTCTTCCTACCCCCCACAAGAATTGCCTTATGTCTGTCCCATGCATTCTTGAATTCTCCCAGTTTTAGACCCCACAGCTGCCTCAGGAAGGCTGTTCCATGCGTTCACCACCCTCTCTGTGAAAAAATATTTTCTCACATTGCCCATGAGCCATCCCCCCTCTATCTTCAGATTGTGTCCCCTTGTTCTTGCACATCTCTTTTTCTGAAAGATGCTACCCTCTTGGACTTCACTGAGGTACTTAAGTGTCTATCATGCCCCCCTTTCCTCAAGGGTATACATATTAAGCTCCTTTAGTCTGTCCTCATATGGCTTCTCTTGCAGACCCTGTACCATTTTAGTTGCCTTCCTCTGGACTGCCTCCATCCTGTCTATGTCCTTGCGGAGATGGGTTCTCCAGAGCTGGACACAGTACTCCAAATGGTGTCTCACCAACTGTCTGTACAGAGGGATAACAACTTCCTGTTTTCTGCTGGTAATGCCTCTCCCTGTACATCCCAGTATCCCCCAACCCTCCCTACTGCCTTCTCACATTGCTTGCCAAGGTCATCTGATATGATTACCCCCAAATCCCTTTCCATTTTTGTTGTTGTTACTACCTCCACCCCCTACTGTGTAATCTTTCCCTGGGTTTTTGTTTCCCAGGTGCATTATTTTGCACTTCCTTGCATTGAATCCAAGCGGCCATACTTCTGACCATTCCTCCAACCTTGTCCAGTCCCTTCTCATCCTTTCCATGCCTCCTTGTGTATCAACCCTGTTGCAGATCTTTGTGTCATCTGCAAAGAGGCATACTTTTCCTTCCAGTCCCTCTGCAATGTCACTTACAAAGATATTAAAAAAGACTGGACCCAGTACTGAACCCTGCGGTACCACACTAGTAACCCCCTTTTCTTCAGAGTGGACTCCATTTACAATTACTTTCTGTGTTCTGTTGTCCAGCTAATGTTTTATCCAGGCTACCACCCTGGGACCCACTCCCAGGCTGGTTAATTTATTAATCTTTTGTGTAAGACTGTGTCAAATGCCTTGCTAAAGTCTAGGTAGACCATGTCCACAGCCCCTCCCTGGTCTACTACTTTGGTCACCCAGTCAAAGAAATCAATTAGAGTTGTCTGACATGACCTTCCCGCTGTGAACCCATTCTGCCTTGGGTCCTGTGCCTCACTGGCCTCTAGGTACTCAATTATTTCCTTCAAAAGTGATTCCATCACTTTCCCTATCAGAGGTCAAACTGACAGTACTGTAGTTTTCTGCCTCTGGCTTGCTCCCACTTTCGTGAAGGGGAATCACATCCACCTTCCCCCAGTCCTCAGGTACCACACTATCTTCCCATGATTTGTTAAAAAGGGTAGTCAGTGGTGTTACTAGTTCTCCCCTTAATTCTTATAGAATTCTGGGGTGAATCCTGTCAGACCCATTGCTTTGTCCACCTTCAGTTTTAGGAGTTCTTTCAGAACCCTTTCTTCTGTGAAATGACTGGGATCGACCCCCATCCAGAGTGCTTCTGTTAATTGGATTAGGTACCCCCCTCCTTTTTTGTGAATACTGAGCAGAAGTATTCATTCAGTACCCCTTCTTTTTCACTGTCCCTCTCTGCTCACCCACCGTCCATTCTATTCAGCCTCACTATCACCCCCTTTGTCTCTCTACGCCCCCTGATGTACCTGATAAAGGTTTTTTCTCCCTGTTGATTTTGGATACTTGGTTGGTCTAGCTTTGGGATGAAGTTTGGTCACATATAACCATTTCACAGTTGTGGGGTGTGTTGGGTCCCATGGTATGCCACATCACATATTGCCTATGTTGAAGCAGTATCATACATGGTGACATATCCCACCACCAGCTCAACACTGGACACTATGCAACAGTTATATCTCATAAAGTTATAAATACATCAGTTCTCTGTAAGGTGATTGTGGCGCCATAGTGAAAATAAAGCACACCACCCAAGCACAGCATGTAACACACAGACACACATCTAGGTGCTGAATAAAAACACTATTAATTATGTTCAAATTTTATTGCATGACAAGTTATGCCATTATAAACAATATGATAAAACATCTTACAATTCTAAAAACATACATCATGTATAATGTGCAGCACAAATTAATCAGTTTTGCTATAATAACATAAATTACCTATACTCATTTTACCATTAAAATAAATTTTTTTACTTTACGAGCACCAAATGACAATGCAAATTATTTAATGTGCTCTGAGACAGGTAGCACTAACTCCGATGCTTCGACCCTCACATAAGTCTTCGTCAGGAGGAGACAGAGCTAGAAGCAAAAGAAACTGCAGTGGCAAAATATAAATTACATCCAGAGTTTGCAGAATCTGAAGCTGAACTGAAAGCAAGTATTTCTAAACAGAATGAAAAAAAAAAAAATTAAACACAGAAGCTCAAAAAATCTGAGCGTGATTGTTTGGATTATAGCAGAGATCAAGTGTTGAAAAAGGAACATAAAAATCGAGGTTCAAGATGAACTAATCTGAGGTCTATTCTTAAAACTAACAGCTACTTTACTCCCACCAGTGAATCCAGCATGGAATCAGGGTTTTTTAGAAGATCAGGACAGTCAGACTCAAGTCCCCAGGAGGAGCACTCAGTGCAGTTCAGCACTCCAAGCAGATAAGGAGAGTGGGAGAAGGTGTCATAGGCACCACCAGCTCTGCAACACAGGGAACCAAGAAGGTACACAAGAAATCAAAAACCAAGTAAATGTAATAAGTACTTCAGGCCAGGTTTTGACAGAAGCACAGAAATCCATTCTGTGAAAAGAACTGAGTTTCGTGCCAATGCACAATCCTACTGTATTTGATTTATTCTTGGACTGGAAAAAAATTACACAACCTTAACATAAAGCTTTTTTAAATCAAAATAAAATGTGCTGTGCTGTAGACACCAGACCACCTGATCTAGGGACATTGGTGGAAAATGTTTCTCAACAAACTGAACTGCATCATGGCATAGACTCAGGCTTCAAACCAAAATCCACATTTAATCCAGATCACAGTGCCACTGTTGGTATATTTGAAAGTGCCTGCAAGAGGAATTTCAAAGCAATCCTAGAGAGAAACAACAGAATGGGATTTGCGAATATAACTGCAGAGGAGACAGCAGCCTTGAAGGAGCAGGAAACCAACCAGGACCTTACAATCAAGCCAGTGGACAAAGGTGGTTCCATAATTGTATTAAATATACAAATATATATATAAAGTCTTGTGACAGTTGTCAAATAAGTTTTACTAGGAGCTGAGTTTTTTTTATTTCTTCTTATTAAATGGATGTGACCACAATTCTTTTACAGTCTATTATATAGGCTTACAACATGAAAATTCTTTACTATACTGTTACATGTAATTAATGATTACTAGTCTAAGCCAATGTTTCTGAATAAAATAACATTTTTACAATGTGACTGTGATTATTATTTCACCAACCCCAACATTCCACCCCTTTCTGTGCCTTGTCCCTACATGATCTTTCCTGTGACAACAGCTTATATTTCCTAAGTGGAAAGTTGCCCCTGTATATTATGGTCTGGCCTGAGTTTCCACAGGCCTTTAAAGACTGCTATACATTGACATCTCAGGGTATAAAATCCGGGTCATGCCTTGAGCTATATATATATCACCCATGGCCTCCAGAACACCACATGTCCTGTTTTTTTATGTAATGTAGCCGTGAGGGATTCCATGTAATAAATATTAGAAACCACCCCCTTCAATCTTGTATAGTGGTGACATCCAACGTCTTGTTATTGGCTTTTGGCTGCCAAAATATAAATAGGTGGTAAGGTTCGGTGCCAAGATGAGTGATTGGGGGGGGGGGGTAAGGCTAATAAAACCACCTCAGCGGTTAACTCTATCCTCTCACCCAGGCAGTCCGAAATCTCCTGTTGTACTCTACACCAATAAGGTGTCAACCATGAGCACATCCAAAAGATATGACCAAGGTCAGCATGTGGCCATGTACGATTTCTCCAACACTTCCCAAATGAGGTGGGGAGGTATTTAGAAAGAATGGCTGGGGAACAGAAGAATCGAGTATGACACCTCCAGGCGAATTCACGCAATATAGTAGAATGAGTGATCCTGCAGGCCATTGACGAAGCTTGCATCCAGTCCTGCTCTGAAATTTCTATCTCGAGATCTCTACACCAGCTTTTTAAAATTGAAAGTGACGAATCTCCCATTCCGTCCCTAAGGAAATGGTATAAGTGTCCCACCTGGTGTCCCCAAGTATGCCCAGACAAGGTGTCTTCCGGATATTTCCAGAACATGGGGATAGGGTCTGGTAGTTTAGGCACCAAGTCCCTCTGTCTCAAAAGGTAATTTTTGACCTGAGTATATCTGTAGAGGTCACTATCTAGTAAACCATAAGTTGATGTAAGTGTTTCAAATGAAGTAATACCCTCCCGGGAAAGGAACTGTCTAAAATATTGGAGTCCCACCCTTCTCCACTTTACAAAAGTATGGTCTGTAGTAGTGGGGAAAAACTTGTCATCCTCCGAGATTAGTGTATGAAAGAAAAAAAATCCCATAAACCCTGATGTTTTTTCAACCGATACCATTGTTTTAAAATCTGGGCAGAGAAGGGTGTAAAGTCTTGCAGGGAAGGAATCTTAGTTACCGAGGCTAGGGTTATCTTTGTTATGTCGTACAAATCGTTGAAAGAAAATTCTAGGTCCTTCCAAGGAGCCATAAAAGTCGGGGCCAGCCATAGGGTTAATATTTTTAAGAAAGCAACAAGGGCATAACATTTCAGATTTGGTAGGTTGGCTCCACCCGGGGAGAGCGGGAGCTGCAGCAAAGACATCGTGATCCAGGGCCTTTGGCCAAGCCAAATAAAATTTGAAATAATTTTATCCCATGATTTAAAATAAAAGGAGGAGGGAAAAGTGGGGATATTCTGAAATAGATACAATAATTTTGGCAAAATGATCATTCGGATGGGCTCTAGTCTCTGGAAGAAATTTAAAGGTAACTTGGACCAGAGAGAGAAGTCTGACTGGATTTGCACTGACAGGGGTTCATAGTTCGTAGTTCTAAATTTTCCAAGTTCTTAGGGATAATAATGCCTAAATATTTAAACTTTGTTTGATACCATTTTATAGGGTATTTATTTTTAAGAGATTGGGACGGGGTAAAATATAGCGAGAGAAGATCTGTTTTGGCTACATTGAGCTGAAAACCCGAAACCTCTGTAAAGTGTTCCAGGGTTTCCCATAGGGCCGGGAAGGAAGTCTCTGGGGAGAGGGCCACCACTAGAATATCATCCACGATGAGGGCCATCTTATATTCTCTCTGACCTATAGGGATGCCCTGTATCCAGGTATCTCTCCAAATAGCCTCTGCCAAGGGTTCAATGTAAAGGGCAAATAGTAGTGGGGACAGTGGGCATCCCTGTCTTGAGCCCCTTTGTATGGTTATTGCTTGAGACAGGGATCCATTTATTCGAATATATGCTTTAGGGGACGTATAGATGTTTCTCAGACAGGTAAGGAAAGAGTCTGGAAAAGAACATTTAGAAAGGGTAGCCCATAGGAATTCCCACCCCACCTTGTCGAATGCTTTATCAGCATCTAGACTTATAATTGTGGAGGGGATCTTTCTAGCATGGATATATTCGGTAAGTAATAAAATGCGGCTTAGGTTATCAGAAGTACTTTTCTGCTTTATGAAGCCAGATTGGTCACGATGTATTAGCTGAAGAAGTATTGGCTCTAATCTTTTGGCCCATATGGCCATGAATATTTTATAGTCTACATTTAGAATTGAAATTGGGTGATATGAAGATGGGAGAGTAGGATCTTTGTCTGGTTTAAATATGGGGTGAGAACAGCATAGCTCTGGGTGTGGGGGTGTGCTTCACCTTCTGTCACTGTTCTACATGCTGGTAGAAGGCTGGGGAGCACCTGGGGAATAAAGGTTTTGTACCAGTTGGGGCTAAAGCCATCTGGGCCAGGGCATTTCCAAGGTTTGATATGTTTGACCTGTTGAGGGATTTCTTCAGGCCTGGTGGGGCGTATCAATTGGTTAATCTGGAAATCTGACAATCTAGGTAAAGGGAGCCTGTTTAAGAAATCCAGTATCTGAATATTTTATTCTTGGGATGGTTAAGGGGCTGCATATAAGGTCTCATAAAATTGAGTAAAAATCTGTTTAATTTGCTCTTCTTTATAAGTGGGATTGCCTGAAATGGTAGGTTTTATTTTTAGAATTGTAGATGCCTTTTTATTGGCCCTCAGCTTCCAAGTCAGTAATATTGCCCCTCTAGCTCCTCCCTCGTAATTATATTGTTGTAGGTAGTCCAAGTTCTGCAGGGTCCTAGGATCCAATATATTTTGTATTTCTTGTTTTAAACCTCTGATCTGCCTCTGGAGGGCCGTGTCTCCTTCTCTACATAGTAGCTGGTGTGAAGCCATTTGGTCCTTTAAAAAATTAAGTCTAGCCTGTTTTTTTTTTTTTTTTGTTTTCGAGAAGCATATTCCAAAATCTCTCCTCTCAGGACAGCTTTCAATGTATCCCATTGCATTGGTTGGGAGACATCTAATAAGTTATCTTGACTTACCTGTGGGATACGTTCCCTCATGGAATCCAAGAATTCCGAATCTTTGAGAAGGGACACATTAAGTCTCCAGAACCTGATTTTTTTTTTGTTTACCCAAATCTATTTTAAGAATCAACTGGTTATGATCAGATAATATCCTGGGTTCAATTGAAATATCTTGAACTACTGTAAGATTTTCCCCAGTTACAAAAAAATAATACAGCCTAAAGTTCGTTCTATGATGTCAGAAGAAAAAAGTGTAGCCTGGGATCAAGGGGAATAATCGACGCTAGACGTCCTCTATACCCATAAATACCAGGTATCCTTTCAAATATTTACCGGCTTTAGGTAGTCAGTTCGGTTTAGAGTTAGATGAGTCGATATGTGGGTTAAAAGAAAAATTGAAATCCCCATAATCAAGATCCCATTAAGCCTCTCCATCGCTCGGTGCAAGATAGCCTGTATCACTGGGAGAGATGTTTGTGGAGGGAGATAGGTGTTTACCAGAGTTATTGTCTGAGAATAAAGTTTAGTAGAGCAGCAAACTCAGCACTCCTCAACTTGGCATCAAACAGGCATATTTTATTAATTTAGAAAAAAGCAGACACCACAATCAGCCATAGGCTCTAACAACAGATAATCCCAACCGGTTTCGTGCTAACAGCACGTCATCAGGGCTGGGAGAAGGGTTAGTGTGTAGCCCGAGAGGGTATATTGGGGGAGCTGGAGGCATCCTGGTGATCCCCCCTTAGTATAAGCCTTTATAGGCAAATCATAGTATGGGGATCAGTTATCGACTCCCTGTCTAAAAATGGGGGCCACTTGCTTATCATCCCCCTCAGTAGGAGAACCTTTATCGTTGCCACACAGTCTGGGTATCACCCCGCCCCCACCATTGTTGCAGCATTTATGACCCGCTCTGCATCAAACTGGGAGCCCTCTGAAGATGTGGGGTTAGAGACCGGGGGAAAAACAGGTGAGGGGAGGCCACTAGCTCCCTTCTCGCTTTGTGGGCACCCCCTTCCCTCCAAAGCACAAAGAGTGACTAAAGTTTTAGTCCAGATGAGTCCCTTATGGGTCACGAGTCCAAAGTCCCTAATCCACTTCGCACACACTCTGCTCTCACATTTCCTCACAGCACGAGGGAAAGGCCTACAGAGGCAAATTCTGGTAGTAGCCGCTGCTGGTGTCTTGAAGCAGACTGGAGATGTGGTCCACAAGTTCATTATAAAAGCATCAGTGGTATAAGGTCTGCTAGATGTAGAAACTGGTTCCATCTCGTTGAGAAGATGGGGGGGGGGAGAAAGGGGGAGCAGCCCAAGCCAGGTTGCCCCGTGAAGGGAGGAGAGAAAGGCACTCCAGGAGCCCCAAACCAACAGCCAGTTAGATGCATTAGAGGCTAATTTATTTTATTATGTATGGAGGAGCCAGTATCAGAGCAATTACCCTCCCTCGATCCCACTCACTCAAGGTGACCAGCTTCCCCTGCACACTCCCTCCTCCATTAACCCCCCCCCGACAGACAGTACCTAGTTAGAAGCTCAGATCCTATTCTGTTTGTAGAGTTGGGTTCCATAGTGATCGTACTTTATCCATAATCTTCTTCCGATACTGGTCTCCAATTGCTACTCGAGGTTTGTCTTGGGATTTATTTCTGGAGAGTATAGTAAGTTCCCTTATTGGTTGTTTCGGGTCATTTTTAGATAGTATCCCTCATTGGACCAAGTCCAATCTGACCTCTGTTGCCATGGCGTACTTTGTGGTGCCATTTGGGAATTGAACGACCAGTTTTGCTGGATAGGGGATACGAAATCTTAAATGTTTAGCTCTGAGGGAGGGGAACAAGGGAGAATATTCCCTTCTCATGCGTTGAGTGGCCGATGCATAGTCATTATCGAATATAAGACGCTGTTCTCCCCACGTCAACTTTTGTTTGCGCCAGGCTTTTATTAATAGCTGATCTTTCTGCTAGAAACTTATAAAGCGCATAGCAAATGATCTTGAATGGACATCAGGCCTGGAAGGGCGGGGGCCCAGTGCCCTGCGTGCCCTTTCAATATCTGTTTGAAAATCAGGGCCTAGATCCAGGGTCTGGCACAGCAAGTAATCTGCAAATGCTGCTGGGTTGTTCCCCTCCTCCCCCTCAGGGATACCATATACCCTAATGTTCTTTCATCGACCATGATTCTCTATGTCCTCCAACCTCATCGATGTGTATAATTGTTCCTCTGCTAGTTCATGCACTGCTCTCTCCAGGACTAACATTTTACTTGTATTTTTTGTTATTTGGGCATCTGCATCTGTGGCCCTTGATTGCAATTCTGTAAGGTCCAAGCGAATTTCTTTGAGGGAATCCCTAATTTCAGTGTGAAATTCAGAGATCGCAGACAGGATTGCCTCTGAATTGGTTACTTCTGGCATTTTTTCTTTTTCCCCATTTCCCCCGTTTGGTGTCAGAGAGTGGGGGAACAGGCAAGGCAGCATCGGAACTCTGGAGTCCGCTCTCCTCATCATCTGGTAGGTCTCTCAGTGGCTGGTATCGGTTTCTGTCGTGGCTTGCCATACTGCGAAGGTACGTCCAAAATATAATTTTTTCTTTGGTTTTGGGTTTTAATTCTCCTCCCCACAATGTCCACGATGATTTTTGCAGGCTTTAGTATTAGTTTAAAATAATTTTGGGTAGGAGAAGCCTGGATTGGCTGTGGTGGGGCGAGAGCTCGCTTCCCCCATGCCTTAATGCCACCATGTCCCAACCAGAAGTCCCTAGGAGCTGAGGTTTGATCCAATGCTTACATTTAAGAGATCAATCTATTTTTGGAACAATCCTTGAATAGTGGGATTATTCCTAAAAATAATTATGATTTCCTAACAGTCCATCGTCCTATTAGGTCAGCCATTTATATCTTACCAAACACACATAAATGACTGGATGATCCCCTAGAGTCCCCTTTTGTGGCAAGGATAGCTGCTTTAACCAAACTCCTGTCACAGTATATGGCTACCTAAAAAAAGAGATACTGTTAAAACATTGCCCTCTTATATTGGGGACACTATAGACATCTTTCACATCCTGGAGGATATCCAGCTGGACAAGGACTGGTTATTGGTGTTTATGGACAGTGAGTCCTTGTACACAAATGTACCACATGACGGTGGTCTTTTGGCACTTCAAACACAGCTGGATCTGCGTACACATTTGGGACAAGACAAAAAAGGAATTCCTGGTGGTCCTCAAGGAATTTTTGTTAAAATACAACTCATTCTTTTTTCCAGGGGCATTATTATCACCAGGTGTAAATGGTACCACACGGGGCCACATTTCTCCCCTAATTACACAAATCTTTGCCTGGGACATTGTGAGAAAGAATATACCTATGTACAGAATACTAATATGTTTTATCACAAGGTGGACTTGTGGAGATGCTTCATTGATAATATCCTGATGGCATAGTACAGAACAGAGGAAGAACTGAAGCAGCGTGTGGAATATTTACATTCCACCAATGCCAACCTCCAGTTTGCAGTCAAATCCAGTAAAAAAAAATAAAAATGTGAATTTCTGGACCTGAAAATTATTAAACATGAGGATGGGACAATAGATACTGACTTGTTCTGTAAATCAATGGAGTGCAACACCTTGCTTCACTCCTTGAGCCATCATCCGTGCCCCACCATGAGGAACATAACCAAAAGGGAATCTAGTTGTCAAAATGGGCCAACTTTTGGGGGAAGAGCTTTAACAATGAGAAGTGCTGTGTTATTCACTTAGGCAGACAAAATACGAAAGCTACTGTGTATATCAAACCAGAAAACTCTTAGTGAAATCAAATGAGGAAAAAGATTTAGGAGTAACAGTCACTGAAACGTTAGCATTTGGCAAGCATTGCAATGCACAAGTAGCAAAGGCCAAGAGACTATTATGGACTATAAAATGTAACTTTAAAAGTAGGGATGAAGGAGTAATAATGCCCCTGTATAGATTATATGTTAGACCCCTACTGGACTACGGAAGGCCGGTGTGGGGACCAGTTACAAAGGGTACTATGAATGGAATAGAAAGAGTCGAGAGACAGGCAAACAAAATTATATATAATATAAAATACTTTATCCTACAATGAACGATCAAAAAACTCATGTCCCTTGAGACAAGAAGAGTATGAAAAGATCTACTGCTGTGTTATGATATAATGCAAGACAGCTATCTCTTCATTGGGTCCAGTAGACACCATATGGTGTCGCAACCATCCATTATAGAACATGACCCAAACTGGCCACTAGGACTCAATGAGTTAAGTGAACTGAGTTTTGTCTTTAAAAATGATAGATTAGGTACAAGAGGCCACCCCTTACAACAGAGACCCCCAAAAATTATTACAAATAAAAGGAAGTCCTTTTACACACACAGAGTAGTTAATCCTTAGAATAAACTACCACTGAACATTATAATCAGTAAAGACAAAAAACGGTTTAAAAAACAGCTAGACAGCTATATCTCAAACGGAAATACAGTGTCCTGTTATGGGTGAATGGCAGGAGCAAGAATGGACAAACAGCCTTCTTAGCTCCTTATATCTTAGTATGCACCTTAGTAAATCACAGTTGTACCATATCCGTAGAAACTGTAGTCATATTTCAGACTTCGAAAAGCAGGCTGATGGAATGCATCAAAGATTTTTAGGAAGTTGTTACAGTGAAGAAACAATCCAAAGGGCTAGAATGAGTGCGACTAACAAAGAGAGGGGGAGCTGTTACAGTGTAGGAACAGGCAACCTAATTCTGACTATCAACTGAATTTTGCTACTACTTAACAGTGTCCAGTCAGGTGCTATCTGGGAGGTAATTTCCAAGCACTGGAATATATTCACTACGGAATCTATTTTGGAAGGTGAAGTTAATGACCTCTCTAGGTTGGTATGTAAAGGAGGGCCCAACTTGGCTGACAAGTTTGTGCCTAGCCTGCAACCTTCAACAATGCATGTGGTTGCCTAGCACCCCCCCCCCCCCAAAAGGCTGTTAACACACTGCGGGTATTGTTCCTCCATAGTGAAGGCCTAGCACTTCACTTCTATAAATACCTCAAAAGAATTTAGTATTCAACAGTTCATGATTTGCTCAAGTGTAGGGTGATTTATATGGACAAGTGTCAGTGCAAGTATTTTATATAGAGAAAACTAGTTTGGTACTTAAGGTCAGGGTGGGGGAACATCTTGGTGCAATTTGTAGCAACGATAGGAGAACAATGTGCTATCAAAGCATGTAATGGAGGTCCGGCCCAGTGGCGCTGAGGGTTGAGGTACTAGACGCCACACCTCGCGCTATGCCGGCGACCTGGGTTTGGCAGAGGAGAGGAAGTATCGAGCGTCTGGAGGACAGCTCTCCTTCCTCGGGGGATCCAGGGACTATGCCTGGCACTGCAGTGACCTCCGGTGGAGACCGGAGGTACTGCAACACTACAGGGCTTGTCTAGAGGGCTGCAGAACCACGACAAGACATTCCTTGGTGTCATTGCACTTTGCGGCTCTGCTTGGGGGGCAGGGGTGAGGGCAGAACAAAGAACAAAATGGAAAAACCCTCCACCTCCTGATAGGTGACAGTGGGTCCGGGGGGGGGGTCAGTCCACCACGCCCAGAGTCGGGCCTTCCTCTTGCCCCTCTGTGCTCTCCACCGCCTCACTCTGCCAGACTGGATTATTAGATAGAGCACCAGGAGGAGTATATCTGGTGGTCCTGCATCGGGGGACTCAGAGCCAGGGGGCCGGTGGCAGCGAAGGCAGATGGAAGGGGCGAGAGGGGCTTCAGATGGGTGGGATAAGGACTAGGACCCTGTGTGACCACTCCTGAAAGAGTTCTGTTGAGTGGAGTGAGAAAGAAAGATTAAAAAAAAAAAACGTAATGGAAAAGCAGGATGGACAGATGCATAGGTTTACATTTTGTGATAGACAAGGTCACAATGGGCAAGAGTGGTGGGGATTTGGAAACACAAATACTCCAAAGGGAGTCCTTTTGGGTGTTCCAGTTGGGAGCTTTAAAGCCCCCTGGTCTTCATGACCAGTTATATATAATGCCTTTCTTAAGGACCTAACCTGCAGGAATGCATTACAGTTGTTTGAATTCTGCTTTTATTTTATTTTTTTTGTCTTTTTTGGATTCTGTTCCTGAACCAAGAACTCTTACTATATGGAGACGAACGAAATAGCAAATAAATTATAAATAAGTTAAATTATACTATTGCTTGCAAAGTGATTGAAATTACTAATTGGCTCTCAGTGTGTAACACAGCAGCTTAGTACTCCTGTTTTTAATCTTGATTGTTCACTAAATAAGCACACTGCCACTTTAAATAATATCACATGTAAGCAATGGAAAGTGAATAGATCTGTCTCCCTGAAGAAGCAGGCATGCACAAAAGCGGTTGGGGCAACTGTTGAGCGCCCCAGCATCCTGCACGTCTTGCACCTTATTGTAAGTTGCTCTTCTTGTATTCATTAGGAATAAAGCTATTTTGAACAACTGCAAGCTGCCAGCTACCATTTGTTTTCTGTTGAGATCTAGGTATCTGCAAGAGGTTCACCTCCACTGCCTGGAGGGGGCAGCCAGGAATGTAAAGAGCCAGGAAATCTTTCAGGTAACCCAGACTGTGCAGGACCTTGTAAGTCCAAAAGCAGACCTCCTTGAATCTGATGTGCCACCACACCTGCAACCAGTGCAGAACACAGAGAATCAGAATGATATACTCGAAATGTGAAGTCCCAGCAACCAGCAGGGCTGCCGTGTTCTGGACCAGCTGCAAGAAATGCACCAACTTGGTGGACAACCCAAGGTATAGAGCATTACAGTAATACAATCAAGACATAACCAGAGCATGCAACAGAGCCAAGTCAGCCAGTTCCAGAAAGTGCTTGATCCAGGAGATGTTTTGGAGGTGGTAAAAACCACTGCAGACAACAGCCGACACCTGATATTCTAGTCAGTTTGGAGTCCACATTGACCCTCAGATTCCTAACCCTATCTATGGCTCTGAGCGCTATACCATCCAAAGAAGGAAGGAAGGACAGTGCCACCACTTGTCAGTGTAAATCCAGCCCGACCCAGCTCCACCAATAACAACTCCATCTTCAGTGAATTCAGCCTGAGCCAGCTGGCTGCCACCCAGTTCTGAATTTTCCTAAGGCACTCAGTTCTGAGACAACCATATCGTCATCAGGGACACAAGGCACATATAACTGGATAGCATCAGTGTATTAATGAAAACACAAACCATAGCATCTAATGATCTTCCCCAATGGCAACGTGTACACGGCAAACAATATGGGAGCCAAAATCGACTCCTGAGGCACACCACAACAGAGTGCAGCACTGCTCAAGATGAAAGAGCCAAGTGCCACCTGCTGCCTCCTGCTGGATAAGTACAACTTGAAATACTGTAACACTCTATCAGCATAATGTTGCAGATGTGCCAGTAGTACTCCATGGTCCACTATATCAAAAGCTGAAGACAGATCAAGCAGGACAAGCATGGAATGACATCCACCATCCCTTGCCAGAAGGAGATTATGGTGCACCTTGACTAAGGCCATCTTTGTGCTATGACATTGCTGGAAACCCGACTGGAAAGGGTCATAGATGTCATGTTTCCAGGTGTTGTTCCAGCTGCACCACAACTACGTTCTCAATCAGCTTCCCTGCAAAGGAAGGTTTGATAGAAGCCTGTAGTTTGAGGGATTATTAGGGTCCAAAGATGGTTTCTTAATGAGGGGCCTCACCGCCACCCTTTTCAAGGTAGAGAGAAAAATCCCCTCGCTAAGTGAACACTTGTCAATCTCCATAAAAATCAGATCGAGTGTCCCCCAGCAGTGTAAAAGAAGTTGGGTCAGCACAGGAACTAATAAACAGTAGGTAGGGCTGAGACCAGAAACCATCCAGAGGATGTCACCCACCAACACTGGTTCAAACTCCACCCACATGCATGGACTGCCACTGTCCATCGTAAACTTGACACAGTGTCTGATGACAGACTGCTTGAGGATATCCCAGCATGAAGAGAAGACATTTTATCCAGCAATAATTGATTAAACCCATTACATTTATCTGTTGAAAAGGCTCTGTAGGACTGCAGACAGGCTGGATTTATTAATAACATACTTCCATTCCACTGAGCCGTCCAGTTTCCCTCTACTGCATCCTTCTGCATGTTGTGTGCACTTCGGCATTGTAGTCACCTACATTTACATTGTATTATTGACATCTGGGTCATTCCTCTAAAAGGAACATTAGTTCCAGCAAGCCTCCCCAGTGAACAAATGATTAAAAATAAACCAGTGGGGGGCGCTAATGAACAAGCTAGAGTAGGGACGTACTTCTTCGCTCCGTAAACTACTACAAATTAAAACAATTTCAAATAATGTTTTCTTTGACTACTTTTGCTAAAAACAAGCTTTATCCTGTCTGGAAGAGCCATGGATGAATACCTGGCATCCAGCTTGGCGAATGGCTCCTGTGCTGTGGCGAAAAATCAGAGAAAGCAGCCTCCGGCCTCACAGATGGAAAGCAGCGGACCCGTCTCACTCTCAGCAGCTGAAATAAGCATCTTAGGTCACGAAGTCACACAGCAAGTCTTAGTGGCCCTTGAACCTCGGCTGACCAGTCTGGTATCTAATTTCGACCGCAAACTCCAAGAATTGGTGGACTTGCTTGCTTCTCATGTAACACGTTTAACTGAGATTCAGCAACTAATCTCCAACGTCGAGGATGCCACGGCACCGGTCCCTGACCAGATCGCAACCCTGCAAAAAGAGCTGGAAGATTTCAAAGACCAGTTCGATTACCAGGAAAATTATCAACGGAGACCGAAGCTGTGGCTTTGGGGACTCCCGGAGGGGATGGAGGGAATCAGTGATATTGAATTCTGTGCAAAGACCCTACCTGAAATCCTGGGTCTCTCCCCTGAGAACGGTCGGCTCAGGCTTGAAAAGGCCCACAGAGCTGTGCCTCCCAGACCAGCCACCATGGCAAACAGTGCTTAGATTTCACAACATCCAAGACAGAGAGCTGGTCATGAAAGCTTACCAGAATACACCCTCATTGCAATATGAAGGCCACAAGCTTTACTTATCACAAGATTACTTTGCCTGCCTGCTTAAATGGCACCGTGCCTTTAATTCAGTGATGGCGCAGTTGCGAGAAGCCCAGGTCGAGTGTTTCATGTTCTACCCTGCGACGCTCAAAATTAAATATGAAGGCGCCACATATTCCTTTTGGGATGTGCAAAAAGCAGAAACTTTTGTGAAGAACCTCAAGAAAAAGGTGGGGTGAAATGATTTCATGCTGATAGGTGGTATACCTGGTTTCCGATGAAGGATTTGGGCCTGCGAATGGAACCAGATCTGTGCTTGATTGTTTACCCTAAGGTACTGTTGTATCTGATCTGATCTCTGGAAAAAGTGATCGCTTGAACTGTGGAGTTTAGAGGGAACTGTCCTTGCTTGCCTTGTGTGATTCCTGGCTCTTAATATGAATTGTTTTTCCCCATATCTTTAGTTGCAAGTGAATTAACTTGCTGGAACCGTGGGGCTGACTGCATGTGGACTGTGAACTCTCCTCGCTTTACCGAGGGATGGGAGCATGAGAAACTCCTTTTTTTATTTCCCTGTGCTTTTTCTGATTAACTTTTTCTTTTTCTCTTATTATTGAAAGGGGAACAACTGGTATTTTATTTTCTGAAGCCCCCTTGCAGATTTTAATGGGGGTTTCTGTGGGTATGATGCATGCTGGGATGGGGATCACTGTATATGAGGGAAAGGAGAACAAAATTACTGTTTACTGTATTTTAATAAAAGGACAGTAGTACGAAGCTTCTAAGTAGTTTGTGGTGGGGCAGGGGGAACATCCTTACTAAACCAAGGGTTGGGATTGTAAAATTTTTGCTATATGCAATTCTCATTACAACGGGGAAGGAAACTCAAATATAAGTGTAACCCCCCTGCAAATGGGGGTTCCCAAAAGACTTCCAGGAGCTTGCTTGAATGCTCCAAGCCTGAATGGTGTTTGGCATTTAAGCCATTTATCAGTGAGTGTTTTTAGAACCTCTGGTACTGTCTCTTTAAGAGCTGTCTGCTTGCAGATATAATTAGTTTGTATGGGGGACTGTGTGTTTCTTTGATTGAGTACCACTCAAGCTGCTGCCAATTCACTTCATTTTGCAGTCACTAGGAGTGCAAAGGAACCTATCTGAAAGATGTAACTGTTTGCCAGAAATTATTTAGAGTAATAATGAAATTACAGTTTGTCTAACCTGCTTTCTTTGCAGTCAGAACTGTGTCTGCTAGTTCCCCATTCTAGTTTTGAACTGCTAAACTGGACCAATCAGTGTGGGGTAAGCTAGCTCTAAAATGGTGCCTTGGACGAATCAGAACTTGGACTCATAATCTGAGCCAGCCACAAGAGGATTGTATGGGCAGTGACTCTGGGAGATGTAGTTTAGACTTCAGTGCCTTTTGGACCAACAGCAGCAGTCTATTGTGGTGACAGCCAATCCAGTCAAGAACTGGGAGGAACTCAAAGGAAGTGCTCGGTTTTGTCGGTTGGAGTTTCAGTTGAGCTTTGGCAGTGAAGAAGGAAGGGCCCTGTGCTTTCAGTGTGCAGTTTTAGTCAAAACGTGTGTAAGGCCCAGAGTTCGGTCTGCAGCTTGTGTAACAGCTTGTTAGGACTGAATCCGTCCTGTGAAAAGAATCAAAGGATCTCTGAAGAGTAGAAACCAGGCTCACCCTGTAGAAGACTGGAGAAATTGCTGAAAATTGCACTGTCTGTCAGGAACTGAATCTGCTGTGTGTTCTCCGGTATTGTGCAGTAATTGCGATCGGGATACAGATGCAGCCTGCCTGGTATAGTGTTTTCTTTTATGGATGTGTGAAGAGGTTTGTGTACCTCAAGTGAGCCCTGCTGACATTGAAGGACCCTATCTTATTTGGAGGTCGTGAGTACTAATTCAGGGTCGCCTCCTGTTGAATTGCCACATTAAATCCAAATGGAATTACTGTACTGCTGACTGTTTAATTCTCCTTTTCTCTGTGTGAAAGGGCTCCTACCAGCTGCCATGGTTTGGACTAGCCACTAGGGCTTGGGTACCCAGGGACAGTAACTGATAGGGATAGGCCTGTGCACAGAGCCATAAATGAGATTATTAGAGTGATAAACTAATTAACCTGATTTCCCTGTCCTTGTTATATCCCCTAAATAAATCAGAGCTGCTTGTTTCAGCAAAAGTTATACTGCTAGGTATTTGTCTATGTTAAAGTACTGTACTGTGATTGTTGCACTGTATCTCATTTCACAGGAGGTCCCAGTGCGGAACCAGACCTGGGGGTAAGTGTATACTGTGAAGGTAATTCTGATATATTGTGTGGGCCACTAGTGGGAGAAAGTGGGGTTGCAGTGTCCCAGAGGGCTGTGACCAAGTTAGTTTAACTATTGCAAACCCTGACCTCTGGGTGGAGGCACCCGCCATTGGATCCAGGCCCCTCAACCTGTTAGTGGCAAATCAGGCAGGGGTAGTAGCCCCTGGGATAGCGCCATCTAGGGGTTACATAAGGATACAAATGAGTTGGGGGGGGGAGGGCCCTGGGGATTGTATATAGTTGCTGTTTATTGTTTGTTGGTTTGTTCACTGTTAGTTATCAGATCCAGTCATACTATGCGAATATTGTATGTGCACCATTTGCTATTGCAAAGGATATGGGCCCGGGAGGTTTGGGCTATGGGGAACAGTTGTGGCAAGAATTATGGCTAACCCCTCGGAACTCATAGTAGCCTCATGGAACGTGCAGGGGATATCTACTCCTGTTAAGCGCATTATGTTATTAACTGCCCTCAAACAACAGGCTGTGAACAATGCCCTACTACAGGAGACCCACCTTACAGATAGGGAACATGCCAAATTAAAAAAAGGATGGGTGGGGGATTGCTACGCAGCGTTGTACGCCTCCCATAAGAGAAGGGTGGCTATCCTTTTACACAAACATTTACCTTTCAAGTTTGAAAGAGTGGTGGCTGATCCTGTTAATGGTCGCTATGTATTTGTAATGGGCAAACTTCTTGGGAAAAAGATAACTTTTGGGAGTGTGTACGTGCCTGCAGTACATGACCCTGAGTTTTATAAGTCTCTCTTGGCGCTCCTTATGACAGAATAATTCCCAGGGTTGATCCTAGATGGTGATTTGAGTTGTTTGATGAACCCTACAGTAGATCAATTTGAGGGCAGGGACACTATTAGAGGGGCTATCCGCAGCTGGCAAGCAGAGATGGTGATCTTAGACCCAATTGATGGCTGGAGGATGGCCAATCCCACCCTCCATGAATATACATTCTTTTCACATCCACACCAGACATGGTCCAGGTTGGATTATGTGTATATTCCTAGGTCCTGGTACTTCCTGTGACTTAGGTTAAACATGGCCCAATACATGTCTCTGATCATGCAATGGTACTTACTGTATATCTCTGTCACTAAAGGGGGAAAGGGTAGAACCCCAAACTTGAAAGTTTCCTAATTACTGGCTAATAAGGACTCTAAGGCACACATGCATGACCAGTGGAAACAGTATGTTCAGGCTAATCTGGAAACGGCCCCCTTCAAGGCTGTTTTTTGGGACGCTGGGAAAGCGTTTATGAGGGGCTCTATTATTAGCTATGTGGCATACCACAGAAAGAGGATTAAAGAACAGAGGGTAAACCTTGAGAGTCGCCTAAAGGTGCTGGAGAGGTGGATGGCCCAGGGGGAGGGAAGGGATGATGCCTCTCACCTGCTGGTGGTGACTAGAGAGGCACTAAACAACCTGCTGTTGAGAGAGGCGCCAGGAAAACATGTTTATTTGTTTGGAAACATTTTTATGAATGGGGGAACAAGCCTAGTACTATGTTGCTGAACCTAATACAAGGGAAAAGGAGCCCACATTTGATCTCTGTAATTAAAGGCCCGGATGGTATATTGCAGAGGGATAAAAATCACATAAGGGATAGGTTCAAAAGGTTCTACCAGGAGCTATACAGAACATAGTGTGGGGATGTGAGGGCTAACATGCAGAATTTTTTAAATGGCTTGGATCTCCCCAAGTTATCTACAACTCCGCAAGAGTGGCTAAACTCTAAGATGACAAGGGAAGAAATAGCCAAGGCAGTTGCAGGGTTGAAGGGAGGAAAGGCTAGTAGTCCAGATGGTTTTACAGCAGAATACTACAAGACTATGAAACCTCATATGCTCGACCATCTAGAAGCAGTGTTTAGTACTGCCAGGGAAGAGGATAGGACGTTGCCCCAAACCCGGAGGAAGCGATGATTTGCTTGATCACTAAAGAGGACAAGGACCTACCTGAGTGTGCCTCTTTCAGGCCTATCGCCCTTCTTAATTGTGACTCTAAAATCTTTGCTAAAGTCCTGGTGAGCCGCCTAGACAGACTCTTGCCAGAACTGATTCACCCAGACCAGACCGGGTTAATTGGGAATAGGTACTCCTATCATAATATGCGAACCCTGCTGAATGTGATATGGGGAGCCTCAAATGGATATGAGCCTGTCCATATATTGTCAATAGACACAGAAAAAGCATTTGACCAGGTCGAATGGTAGTACTTAATAGAGGTTCTAACCCATACAGCTGGTGTGCCTGATGTATAATGCCCCCACAGCCCGTGTTCTGGTTAATGGAGCACTGACTGATAGTTTCGTTCTGGAAAGGGGGACAAGACAGGGGTGCCCTTTGTCACCCCTCCTCTTCGCTCTAGTGTTGGAACCCCTTGCCGTGGCAATCAGACTACACCCTGAGATTATGGGCGTCCTGGGCCAGTCAGGCAGGGCTGATAAACTTTCTGTCTATGCGGATGACATGCTACTATATGTGACCAAGCCTGCCCAATCTATGCCCCCACTCTTAGAATTGATTGATCGGTTCGCTAAATTTTCGGGCTATAAGTTGAATCTAAGTAAATCAGAGGAGTTACGCCTGGGAGAGATCCAGGATGGAGAGGGTGTGCAGATCCTGGACTGGTGGTTCCGGAGGGTTCAGGACTCCGTTGTATACTTGGGCATTAGAACTGGGAAAATCATCAGGACCCTATATGATTTGAACTATATCCCTCTATTGCAGATGATTATAGCTGATCTGGGTAGATGGGGTAAACTGCCTATTACATGACTGGGCCGAATAAATTTGTTCAAAATGAATATCTTGCCCAGAATCTTGTATAGCGTGCAAATGCTTCATGTGGGATTAACAAAAGCAGATACCAAATGATTAGAAAAGTCTTTCTCGGACTTTCTGTGGCAGGGAAAGCGACCGGGAGTGGGCCTTCCTCGCTTAAAGGCCCTGATTGAGAGAGGTGAATTGCAGTTCCCTGACCTGGGTATTTATCACCTAGCTATACAGTATCGCTACCTGCAGGACTGGGTGGGCAGACCCTGAGAGGCAGGTTGGCTAGATCTTGAGGAGAGGGTCTGTCCTGGTAGGGTCTCAGTGTATCTGTCTGAGAGAGGCTGGAGGGCATATGCAGGACTACCCAAGGCAAACCTATTGGTCAGATCAGTACTGGACAGCTGGGGACGTATGACTCGCCAGAGAGGGATGGCACAGGAGGAAACTGCTCCTGCCGGTGGCAGAGAATCCTTTTTTTATTCCTAGCCTGGCAGATTCTATATTTAAAGATTGGGAGGCTAGTGGTATACGATGTCTGTGAGACCTATACACTAGAGAACGCTTAACCTCTTTTGAGGGTCTTCGAGCCAGAATAGGGTTAGGCACCAACACTTATTTCAATATTTGCAGGTCAGGGCATACTGCAAGACTCTGGGGAGAACACTTGACACATAATCTATATTAGGCCAAACTGAACAATTGATACAAGATGGGTGGAGGAACCCCAAAGGTACCATACGGAGGGTTGCTAAGGTGGGTAGGCAATTGCTCTCAGATATGACGCAAAAAACTAGGCAGCTTTGAGAAAGAGATATGGGAATTCCTATTACAGAGGATACCTGGAGGGTTATGACCCAGCTGCATCAGGGCATCCTGATTTGTAATAAGTATAAAGAATCCTTCTATAAATGCTGTCATAGACTATACAGTCCTCAACCGACTGTTAATAAGTTTAACCCTGAGGTCTCCACGGTATGCTGCAGGTGCAATGCTGGTGTAGCTTCTTACTATCATTACTTTTGGTCCTGCCCTGTCCTGAAGGAGTTCTGGAAGGAGGTGAGCCAAGAAGTGCAGACATTTGCAGGTAGACCAGTTCCACAGTTGCCAATGGTAATGTTGTTTGGGGTATAGGATATAGGAGATGCGGAATGGACCCCACTACCACGGTGGCTTACAGTCATACTAGTTATTTCATGACAATGTATTCTCAATATGTGGGTGTCAGCAGTTAGACCCACCATACAACAATGGAAGACACTGATACTGCAAGCTCTTGCCTTGGAAAGGCTTACATATGTAATGCAGGACAGGAGGGGGTAGCATTTCTATAATGCGTGGCAACCATACTTAGAAGCCTTGTCGCCTGCAGAGACCCTAACACTCGGGGAGGGATGGGTATGAAAGGTGGGAAAGTGAAGAACCAAGGAGAATATTATTTTGGTTTTTGGTCATAGATGGTGCTCAGCTGAGTTGAATAAAAATATATTAATTTTGTTTTATATAATTTAAATATTTGTATAAACGACCCGGTGTATTATTCTATTTATTTGATTATGATGCTTAGAGACTTGGATCTGCCTGTACATAAGTTATGTATTACAGTTGCCTGTCATTGTCTTGTCCTCAGTTTAAATGTGTTGTTTGTATTTTTGTTGGAAAACTGAATAAATAAATGATGCAAAAAAATAAATACATAAACCAGTGGTTATGTTTGTGAAATCTAAAGGTTAGCCCATACCTCTTAACCCTGTAGTAGCCTCCATGTCCTACAGACCAATGGGGCATGCGTTTCTGAAAGCTGAGATCTTACTTTGAGAGTCAGCTCTTGCAGCAGGTAACATATATAGGACTGTAGTCGGCCCGCGACAGGACCCCACAGCAAACTTCTAACCAGCAGTACCAAGTGGTGAGCACCCTTAATGTCGGCCCACCCCCGATGTCCCAAATAGTCCCCAGTGTGCCCCAGTTCTTTTCCCACCATCGAAAGTGCGTTCATCGGCTCCATGGCTCAACTTATGCCTCTTTGATCGCTTCATTATTCCAATCATTTTCAACATCGTTCCATTCTTCTTCATAACTACGCTGTTCCTGCATGTCTTCTCTCCTGTCTAGGCACACGAATATGTGTGCCTGTGGAAAACAGATACCCGCCAAGGACGGCCACGCAATCTACTTGTTGTGTCTGGGCCCAGACCACGACACCCAGTCCTGGCATTTCTGCCAGGCCTTCAACAGTCGGTCGTGCATCCATTGACAGAAGTCCCTTCAGGCCTTTCTTGCCTAGGAGCAGTTCGCCGCCATGTGAGGGGTTCCTCCGAAGAGCAGGAATCTTCTCACCATCCTCTCAAGTGCTCTGAAAAACACCACTCTTCAAAACTAAAGATAAGCATAGGAAGAAGGAAAAAGAAAGGGAAAGATCCCTCTCCAGTTCTAGATCCTCCGGATCGCAGTCTGCTTCTCGATCTGAGTCTTCAGGCCATGATTCCCAGTTGATGGTGGTAAAAACCCCGGTCACCTCAGGAGGATCAGGTGCTAAGGAGAACATGTGGGCGCCCTCTGGTCTGACGCTTCAGCAAATAAAAATTCATCCTCCAGCAAAGACTTCATGCCATTCATCAGTCTCAGGTAAGACTCCTCATGCCTCCCAATCGGCCTCTTTATGTAGTGCTACTCCCGGGACAAGGCTAAGTCAGTAGGCTCATTGGCAGGAGGTCTTCTTCCTTCCCTCAAAACAAGCCCAGAAGTCGGGGGAGTGGCGTCTATCCCAACCTCTGACCGGCCCCACTCTGAAAAACATAAGCCTGTGTCGGAACACCACTGACGTTGGTCCTCAGATGGTACATCCAAGGACTCCAGAAAACCTTGAGGATCTGAAGCTGGACCCCGTGGTACCATCAGGCCCTGACAACAGTCATGATGCTCTGTCATCATCTCCTGTCCATCCACCGATGCCAGATCGGCTTGATGTCGGTACCAGCGCTGGCACCACTCCAGACTTGCTGCCAGAGCCACCTGCAGGTTCTCCAAAATTGAACCTGTCCCAGATGAAAGACCTGTTCTCCCACTGGTGGGAGACCATCAGGACTGACATCATTCCACTGGAACTGGACTTGTAACAGAATCTAGACAAGGGTGATCGTCCACCATCCCCAGATCCAAACTTAGCTCCCCAGTGTCCCTCTGAGGAGGATTGGGACAAGCATCCTTCCCCCCTGAGAGGCCAAGGAAGAGAGTGGCAAAAAAGAAGCACCACAGATCTAGGTCAAGGAGCCCCAGCTCTTCTAGCTCTTCAAGTGGGCACCGGCACAAACGCAGGAGACACAGGTCTCTCTCAGTCTCCTCATCTGACTATTATCATTTGTCGGACTCTTCCAGTTCACCCTTTGAGGAGTCACCTCCCAGGGATCCCAAAGATACTCCAAAATCCCCTTCAGATGACCCATCCTTCATGGAGGTCATGCGTCACATTCAAACTAACATGGGCTGGGACATAGAGGGCCTGGACCCTAAACCGGCTTTTATTCCCTCCATGGTTGACACCTTTGAGGACATTACTCAGGCAGCCTGGAGATGCCCTCACTCCTCTACGGCCATCCCAAAGTAGGTGGACCATTTGTACAGGGCACCCAAGGAGCACCCCTTTTTGGCTAAGCAACCCACCGCGGACTTGGTGGTCATCTCAGCAGCTTATGATTGTTCGCAGAGGCCCAAACATCTGAGCACCCAGCCTCCAGACAGAGAGTTTAAACAGCTGGATTTCATGGACAGGAAGGTGTACTCATCTGCCACCTGCAGTACCAGAAGTCTTAACTTCCTGACCCACATGGTCCAATTCCAGAACACCCTTTGGGAACAAGGATTTGACATCTTGCAGGGTATGCCCGTTTGCCCTCAGAGGGAAGAACTCGCTAAATTGTTACAAACCAGGTCAGATGTAGGCATGCATGTGTTACAATCTGCCTATGACTCTGCAGATACAGCGGCAAGGGTGGCTGCAATGGGTATTTGTTTACATCACCATTCCTGGCTTCAGGTTTCTGGGTTTGCTCTGGATGTTCAATCCAACATCCTGGATGCACCCTTCAGGGGCTCTGTCCTCTTTGGTGAGGACACAGAGAAAACCATCAACAGACTACAGGACACTGGTAAGGCCATCCGCACCATACAGTCCATATACCATCTGAAACAGAGACAGTTTCGCAAGTCTAGTTTTCATGGCTGAGGGAGTCAACAGAGCCATCAGCCACCCTGTTATCAGCAACAACAACCTCAACAGGGAGGCTATAAGTCAACAAGGTGGCCACAGGGGATCTGCTGGACCCACCTCTCATCAGACTAAACCTGCCCAGCCCTCCTTTCCTCCCCATCCCACTGCCTGATACCCCAGGTGATCCACCTCCCCAGACATCTTGTCGGGGGAGGACATAGGAGACTGTTTCTCTCTATACATAGAGGCTTGGATAAGAGTGACCTCCAACCAATGGGTCCACAAACTCATAGAGAATGGGCACTCTTTAGAGTTCGTCAACATCCCACCGGACAGGCCCCCACCCCCATCCCATCACTCCAGGGTGCAAGCAGGTCTGATTCAGCAAGAAATCTACACCCTGCTCTCCAAAAAGGTCATAGAGCCTGTTCCCCCAAGCCAGTGAGGAACAGGGTTCTATTCTCACTTTTTTCGGGTCCCGGAAAAATCAGGAGACTTGAGGTCAGTTCTCGACCTCAGCGACCTCAATCAATTGGTCGACTACAAAACGTTCCAGATGGTCTCTCTGCAGATTCTGCTTCCCATGGTCCACCAGGGCAACTGGCTAGCATCTCTGGATATGCAGGACGCTTACCTCCACATCCAGATAGCAAAACATCACAGGAAATACCTCCGGTTTGCTTTCCAGGCCAGGCATTTCCAATTCAGGGAACTGCCCTTTGGCCTCTCCTCGACTCCGAGGGCGTCCACGAAGTGTCTCACGGTGGTGGCCATAGCGCTTTGAAGGATGGGACACTATGTGTTCCCATACTTGGATGGTTGGCTTCTCATGGTACAGTCCAAAGAACGCCTGCAGTTTGCCAGTCAGGACACTTGCACTCTCTTCTGGAGCCTGGGGATCACAATCAATACAGTGAAGTCATCCCTGATCCCTTTGCAGCTCCTGCCATTCATAGGGGCCCTTCTCAACACGGTCAGAAGAAGGGCCTTCCTGCCGCTTGACAGGGCAGATCACATTCAGGCCCTAGTTGGTCATATCTGTTCAGCCTCATCAGTACCAGCCAGGCTTCTGCTCCAGTTGCTGGGCCACATGGCAGCATCCATCATCACGTTCCCTTTCGTGAGGCTCCAGATAAGGACAATCTAGTGAAACCTTCAGGTCCAGTGGGACCAGAGGTGGGACAACCTGGACCTACCAGTCTCCATCACATGGCCTGTTCATCTAGAGCTATCCTTGTGGATGACGTCTCCCACCTTATGGGAGGGGATTCCATTCCAGAAGGCAGCTCCCAACCAGGTTCTTACATCAGATGCATCAAACATAGGATGGGGTGCACACCTAGGTGTTCACAAGACTCAGGGATCCTGGTCCATGACCAAGGAGTCCCTGCGCATCAATGTCTTAGAGATGAGAGCCATTCTCTACACTCTCCAGGCCTTGAACATGGTGCTCCAACCAGGACATCTCCTCATTCAGATGGACAACATGTCAGTGGTGTTTTATATCAACAAGCAGGGAGGCACACACTCATATCCCCTTTAAAGGGAAGCCATGAGAGTGTGGGATTGGGCCATAGCCCATCAGATCTCCGTTTTGGTGGTCCATGTCTCAGGAGTTCAAAACACCTTGGCAGACGCCCACAGCAGAACAAGGTCGAGGGCACATGAATGGTGGCTCCTCCAATCTATGGTCGACAACCTATTTGCCACGTGGGGGAACCCCCAAACTGGACCTGTTTGCTTCAGCCACCAACTCAAAACTGCCCAGTTTTTGCTTGCTAGATCTCAAGCCTGGTGCTTTCTTACAAGACGCGTTGTCCCTCTCCTGGAAGGTGAGATTCCTTTACGCTGTCCCACTGCTCCTGCTCCTTCAGAGGGGTCTCCTTAAGGCACAGATGGAGGGGGACAGCTATGATCCTGATAGCTCCTCTGTGGCCCCATCAAATCTGGTTTCCACTATTGCAACAACTGGTAGTGGATCCTCCAATTGTGCTTCTGTTGAGCTCTCACTTGCTCTCTCAGGATGATGGGACCTTGGTTCATCTGAACTTGCGATCCCTGCATCTTCACGTGTGGCTCCTGAAGACCTAGTCAAACTTTGCTTTGGAGTTTCAGACAAGATCGCCAAAGTCCTGGTGGAGGCTAGGAAAGCCTCCACGAGACGTACATATGCCATGAAGTGGAAGCAATTTTGCTTGTGGGCCATGGCACGCCATCTGGATCCCCTGGCCTGTCCAGTTAACATCCTGCTGGAATACCTGTTATTCTTTCGGAGTCAGGATTGAGCTACTCCTCCATTAAAGTACACCTGGCTGCCCTTTCTGTCTATCACACCCCTGTCCATGGCAGAACAGTGGCTCAACTGGAGGTTACTCATACTTTCCTTAGGGGCATGCTCCATATAAAGCCCCCCATTAAGGTTCCTGTTCCCCCTTGGGACCTTCTCTTTGTTTTGGAGAAACTCACCCTACCCCCTTTTGAACCTGCCGCAGATTGCGAGCTATGTTTTCTTTCTTGGAAAATGTTATTTTTAGTTGCCGTTACTTCTGCTTGAAGGATTTCTGAGCTCCAGGCCCTGATGTGTAAAGAGCCTTATTTAGTTTTCCAGAAAGACAGGGTAGCTTTGCGTACAAATCCTAAGTTTCTTCCCAGAGTAGTTTCAGAAATGTCATTGAATCAAGATATTCAACTACCCGTTTACTACCTGAACCACTCTAATAACATACTAGACACCAGCAGAGTATGCCTGTTGCTCTAGCAAATCTGCTCATGCTTCAGCACCCTGATTGGGTACCATAGCCCTCTATATAAGGGTGAGGCTCTTCTCCATACCTGGGCCGTTCATCATGCCTTGCAATATTACTTGTCCAGGACCAGGGGAGCAGAAAATTTGAACATTTGTGTCCTTTGCTCCAAGAACCTTATGTAGCCCTGTGACTAAATAGACCCTCTCTTGATGGCTGGTGCATTGCATCACCTTCTGTTATCAGAAGTATGAGAAAACCCTACCAGGCCCGGTATGGGGTCACTCGACTAGAGGTGTCGCAGCCTCTTTTGCAGCGCTGAAAAATGTTTCTGCTCTGGACATATGTGCAGCAGCCATGTTGCACACAGTCAAGACCTTCATTAAACATTACAGCTTGGACATTGCCTCATGACGTAGGGCAGGGTTCGGTCTGGCTGTTCTGCAGGGTCCTATCTCTTAAGAAATCTCTTCCTTCCCTTTTTCTCTTTCTCCTACCACCTGAGGAGTTGTCTTCAGTTTGTACTGCTTGGGAATCAGTCCTATATGTGTTACCTGCTGCAAGAGCTGACTCTCGAAGTAAGATAGTACAGTTATGTTAGAACTTACCATAAACAGTAGCTCTTCGAGAGAAGCTTTTGCAGCAGGTATACCTCCCACCATCCTTCCCCCTGGAGATATCCCGCTGCATGAGACTGCTACCATATCCTCTTCCTGCTGGATGAGATAGTGCCTTTTCTTTCTGTGACAGTTTTTCCTAGATCTGACTGCTGGTGTCTCCAGCAGTGCAAACATAGAAACATTGACTTTGACAGCAGATAAGGACCACTTGGCCCACCTAGTCTGCCCATTTCCCTACCTACAGGATAAACTGCAGATCCTAGTTAACCAACAGCCTATTTCTTCCTCCCCCTAGAAGAATCGCCTTATGTCTGTCCCATGCATTCTTGAATTCTCCCACAGTTTTATACTCCACAACCTCCTCAGAAAAGATGTTCCATGCATCCACCACCCTCTCTGTGAAAAAATACTTCCTCACATTGCCCCTGAGCCATCTCACCTCTATCTTCAAATTGTGTCCTCTTGTTCTTGCACATCTCTTTTCTGAAAGATGCTACCCCCTTGGACTTTGTTGATTCCACTGAGGTACTTAAAAGTTTCTATCATGTCCCCCCTCTCCCTCCTTTCCTCAAGGGTATACATATTAGGCTTCTCTTGCAGACTGTGCACCATTTTAGTTGCCCTCCTCTGGACTGCCTCCATCCTGTCTATGTCCTTGCGGAGATGGGGTCTCCAGAACTGGACGCAGTACTCCAGATGGAGTCTCACCAACTGTCTGTACAGAGGGGATAACAACTTCCTGTTTTCTGCTGGTGATGCCTCTCCCTATACATCCCAGTATCACCCCAGCCCTCCCTAATGCCCTCTCAAATTGCTTGCTGACCTTAAGGTTATCTGATATGATTACCCCATGGTCCCTTTCCATTTTTGTTGTTGATACTACCCCCCCCCCATTGTGTAATCTTCCCTGGGGTTTTTGTTTCCCAGGTGCATTATTTTGCACTTCTTTGCATTAAATCCAAGCTGCCATACTTCTGACCATGCAAGAACTGGGGCATGCTGGGGACCGCCGCCTCTTAACTATGTAGGATGTCGACGGTGGGCCGACGTCGAGGGCGGTCCCCGCTTGGTACTGCTGGTTAGAAGTTTGCCGTGGGGTCCTGTCGCCAGCTGGCAACAGTCCTATATCTGTTACCTGCTGCAAGAGTTTCTCTCGAAGATCTACTGTTATGGTAAGTTCTTACCTAACTGTACTTTTCTGGATTTCCTACCCAGAGGAATTACCTGTATGCTTTATTGATTTATTTTTTAATGCACATTCAGGATGATTAGGGGGAGATTCATTAAAGGGACACTGCCAACCCTTTTTACCTCATATTATTTCAATCCATCTTCCTGCCCTCCTTCCCACCACAGCAACAATGGGAGAATGGAGCAGCACATAAGGTAGAGATCCTCCTTCCAGAGTCAGCGTAGCTGTACTCATAGAAATTTGAGACTGTTTAATCTGCCTTTTGCCCTGTATTACTGCCGTTTTTCACCTGTTGCCTTAACTGAGTTTGGGCCCTGTATTACTGTCATTTTTATTAACTGTTACCTTAACTGAGTTTGGGGACTTCCACTAACATTGCCTCTGGGAACTTGTTGCATGAGACTGATCTTGGGAGGAAGGAACAGACTGTACAGATGCATGCTGACTTTGTTGAGGAGGAACAAACCAGCAGGAGCACAGACATGCTTGCTCTCACCTACAACAGGTATGCCACTGTTGCCTGCATTTCAGTTTATTTTGCATAAAGTAAATTATTTGTAGGTGTGAGAGGGTTTGTAGTAACAACCTTCAGTCAGTGCCCTTTCTGGATATTCTTGTGCTGACGAATTTACACTACCCAACTTTGGAGTAGTGTACCCCCCCACTGGGTGCCTGGAGTTTAGTGATGGAAAAGCCTGCATCAGTGGCAGGTATCTATGAGGTGGCCCTGAGGAGGGTCGGTCACCCTAAGAAGGGAGTGTGTTTTAGAATTTTACTGCCATATACAGCTAAAAGATATTTTGAGATGAAGCTGCCTATCCCGCTGTATAAACAACTTAATCTGGTTCAAGGTCAGTTGGCATTCATCTGTATCCCCCTTCCCTGGGTCATGCCTGAAAATAGGCAGGATTTGTCTAGTGCACTTACCCGGTCAAAAAAAAAAAAACAGTTTTGGTGTCTGTTTCTGTACATTCCTTTGATGTTCCCTGCGTATGTTGCAGATTCTGCAAAGTTCATACTTTGCCTCATTTCGTCCCACTAAACTGCCTTTATTGCCCAGGGATATTGAGGCTTTATTGTAATTGTATTGTATATTTTAAAAGTGTTTTCATGTCTCCCAGTGCTTTTTGGTACTGTTGCTATTATTAATAGTGTATTAATTGTACTTCCATCATTTTATTGGGTTATTTGGCTGTTTTACTGCCTGTTCATTTCTGTAAGTATTTCTACATTTTTTCCGGGCATTGAGCGCATGTGGTGCTCCGGTGTTGAGAACTTAATTAATGCCACACGGGGATTTCAAAGTATCAGCACTATACGTCTTGCACTAGTTACTAGTGCTGAAGAAGGGTGTCTGGGCACATTGACTGTATTAATTAGTATTACGTTACTAATGTGCATAAGGACAAATTGACCCCAGCATTTGTTCCTTTAAATCTGCAGCATCCCGAGGTAATTAGTGGTATTACAATCTGGCCGATTAATTCCAATCAATTGATTCTTCCACGGTACATGCTGAGACTTAACAGGCCAACTGCTCGAGAGAAATCAGCGCATGCGGGTGTTCTCTTGACCTGCTACAGACCCACGCCATTCAGCAGAGCACAGTTGAACACTGCTCGGTGAGGAGGTGTGATCTTTTGTCATTGCTTCTTAAAAAATCCAATGGAAGTAAGAAGCTTTAATCCCTTTTGGTAGTGCAACTGACAAACTAGCTGCTCTTACACTTATATTCAGCCCATACCTCTCAACCTCCTGCCTCATAAATCAGGGACAAGACTTAAAAAATCAGGGACAAAGGACCAAAATCAGGGACGCATCTTCAAAATTAATGATATCCAGTCAGGAAGCTGGTAGAATAAGGGGCTTAGTGTAAAATGCATTTTCTAAGGAAGAACAAGTCTGTAACTTTAATGTTTGACATTATTTTGTGCTTACAACCCCCACTGATTGGTCACGGAAACACAATTTTTAGGAGGGACAGAGTAAATTTTGAGGCAAAATCGGGGACGTCCCCGAAAATCAGGGGCAGTTGAGAGGTATGATTCAGCCAGTCCCGAGATTAATACTGAATGTTCGTGACGTCCTTTTGATGGTACAGGCCTGATCTCAGGTTGGATTTCGAGGCGATGACCGGTACACCTGGAGCACACACAAGCACAACTAAGCAAGAGTGAGTACTTATCTATATATTCTCTGGAGTTTATTGGCATTTCTAGCTGTTTAATTAATATATTTTAAGACGTGGGCTTATTTATGAAAGCTGTGCTCATACCATATCATACTTTTACATTTTATATTAGCACCATAATTTATTTCAGAGCTGGATATTGTTATTGGTTCTTGTTTTATTTTTCACTTTCCTTAGTGACCCCTTTGACAGTGCCTAATTCTGGACCTCAGTACAGCCTGAATTCCAGAGCACTATATACTGGCGAATTTGACATTTGTTGAACTTGGAGGCACCTTCTGGCATTTTGGCTGTGGTGGATCCATGCAAGTGGCAGAGCAGTGTTTTTGTTCCTTGCTTTCTGAACAAATTGAAATTGTACCAGTTTGATTCTCCTCTGGGACACAAATTGGGACTTAAAAGACATTCCTGGTCTTGTTCAGGTTTATCTGGAATCTTAAAGTTCAAAAACGCACTGGATTTATTTATTCCTATATAGTTAATATTTGTGATCTTACTGCTGGACAGTTCTATTTATATACTTGTCTATAATTATCAACTTCACATAATCCTGAATATTTGTAGTGGTATAACTACTGGTGGACATTTACCTCCATCTTTTTAAACTCATAGTCTAGAGTTTTCAAGCTTGTATTTTAAAACTTCCTAACCGTAATTATCCTAGCTTAAGTACTACACATTTATATTTATAACCTTTTAGCTGTTTGCACACCTCTGTTTTAGGCCCATCTATATATATTCATTAGGGTATCCAGAACTATTATTGAATCAAGGGGATCACAATTGGCTCAATTTGGGGTCTGTCTTTCTGTGGTCATTTTTTATGTTGGCTTGCCGAGCTTGCGCACAAGTCATCATCTTGCGGTAGTGCATATTTGGAGGCGTGGCCACTGTTGGGCGAATGCAGGGCACGTATCAGAGGTGCGTACCTCATTCCCCAATCAGCCTGCATGCCTCATGCATGCTAATGTGGCAAGCACATCTAGGGAAAGGTCCGCTGCAATCCGGTAAAGCTGCGTCAGATGCAGTGGACCCTTCTTCGATGCTGCCACGCGGAAGGGCTTAACTCATAGTGACGTCCTGTGGCGGCTTGAGGTGTCAATCCCCTTGTTCTTATGTCCCCACTTTTATTGTGTGCCGATGGGGGCCCTCCCCATCTGCATAAATCAGCCACCTCCCGCATTTCTTATATGCTGAAGTGCCCAATCCACTGACTGTTGCCTCCCCGCCTTTCATTGTGTGCCAGCAGGGTTGCCCAATCCCTATCGGCATAAATTCACCACCCTATTTTCTGCCGTTGGGGATGCCCAATCCCCGTCGACTGCAGCACCCCTAAAAACAGTTAGGTAGCACGCTGGGAGCCCACCCCAGTGTGCCACGTCCCTGAAAAAAAATTGTCCCACAATGTAATTTTTTTTCCTTCCCTGTAACAAGGTCCCTCCGCAGTCTCCTGCCCCCACCCACTCCCACCCACTCGCACCCTGCCTCCCCACACCACCTCACCCCATACTTACCTCTGGAGTCGGTAGCGATGATCTTCGGTGGACCGGGAACACTTCTGCACTCTTCAAAGTTAAGAAAATGCCGGTAAGCTGTATAATGGAATGAATAGGGTTTTTTCAACTTTGCTGCATATCTTGGGCATTTGTTGGAATTTTGGCACCAAATTTTCAACATGGGTTTTTTGGGGCCCCTCCTCATGAATTCTATCACTGTCATGGTGTTAATCGGCCTCGAAAGGTGATTTTTCAGTCACTGCGCAAAATCACCTTTCAGGACTCATTAATGAAATGACAGTGCCAGTGTTCATGAGGTGGTCTCTCAAAAAGCCTATGTTCCAAATTTGGTGGAAAAAATTCAACAAATGCCTATTCTACGAGCATGCGTTGCACAGTTGCTATGTAGGCTCAAAACTTCGTGCATTTGCAATATTTTAATGCTGGATTTTCAGCATTGTCATTTTTGTACACCTCCTTGTGAACAGTACAGCTGTCATTTTCCACATCCTGCCCAAAATGTGTTTCCGCACTTCCGGCGCACAATAGAGCAGTCGCTGTGGGAAATCAGTGTTTGGGCCAGATTATGAAAATGACAGTGACACAGTTCATGAACAGAGGTCCTAAAATGCCTATGTTGAAAATTTGGTGATGATACTCCGTAAAATGACTGTGATACGAGCATGCGTTGGCAGATTTCATGCACGCTTGTACCGTCGTGCATTTGTAATATTTTCACTCTGGATTTTCACCATTGCCATTTTTCCCCACCTCTTTTTTCACACTTCCTGCGCAGAATAGCGTGCTCGCTGTGCGAAATCACTTCTTGGGACACTTTGAGAAAATAACAGTGACACTGTACATGAGCAGAGGTGCTAAAATGCCTATGTTGAAAATTTGGTGCCGAACGCCCATATGTAGAGATTGACAGGTGTCAGGGGTGTGATTTGGGATTGTCGGACGTAATGCTCATGCCATTCCACCCCCAACCCCACCCTGCAGCCAGTGACAATCATCAAGATGTGGCTTGGATGCTCTGGCTCCAAAGTTCATCCCATTGTCCTATACTGCACCCATCTTAGTGTATTTGGTTATGGAATGGGGTGAGCGTAAAGCCCGAAGACCCCAATGCACACCGCGCCACTTGTCGGTGTCTGCAGGATAAGGAGAGGTGAATGGCATGAGCACTATGGCCAACACCCAAAGGGACACCCCAATGCCTGTCAGTCTCTGCAGAGTGGGGGTGAGTTGGCATCAGTTCAATACTTCACTGCCATTCCTATTATGCATCTCTCTAACTCCTGCACTACCAATGCCAATGCCAGCAAGACAACATTCGGCATTGACAAATGCTTATTCCTTTTGCCTCTAACATGGTACAACCAAGAGTGGCAAAGGTAATTCCCTATCTAGGGGCAACTCACACAAGGAATTTGATATAGAACAAGAGTTGCATGATGCTCAAGATTTTCAGACTTCCCAAAAAAGGGGATGAATAGGAAAAAGAATAACACATTTTCTGAGCTGTTACATAATAAAGAATTAAACCTAGATGCTAATAAGGAAATTAAACAACTTAAATGAACAGAAATATGAAAGGGAACAAGAAATGAGCCACGATATTGATCCACACAATTACTGTACATCTGTGGGGTTGATAAGACAAGGAAAGTTAAGAAAGGAAGTGTAGTGGACCTAACTTCATCCAGAGGAGATAATGGGTTGGAGGACCCTGAACTCTAAGACGGGATCTCATTTCAGGCATATAGATGGGAAACTACAGTCCACGGGGAGAGTGAGGGGGTTGTAACTGACTGTTTGGGAGCATTATTTTCACTGAATCCATATTTTGATCACTCTTTTTACAATCACGTTGTTACCCCTCGAGCTGAGGTCTCTCAAAATCCCCAGAACAGAGAATTGAATAGAGATATTAAGGAACTGCTCCATTCCCCTGGACTACCTATTGAGGACAGGAACATTGGCAGAACAGAGCTGTAAGACATCGTACAAGAAATGTGTCACAACAGAGAGATTGAAGAAAATAAATGTATCATACAGAGAAAGGTTAGCAGGGATTCATTCTAAAATTTTGACAGATACTGGGAATTCAGTTGCCCTAGGCACACATTTTTCTGAAATGAAAATAGACTATAACAAAGAATACTTTATGAATGAGGGTGATTTTATGGCCAGCTCCTCCTTATCTAAGCAAATGCTTGAAATGATCAAAAATCAATACTATGCAGATATTGTGATTTTGGAAAATATTGCAGTACTCAAAAGATGAGATATGCAGTTTGAGAACTGATGTTTTTCATAATCGTAGTTTGTTAAAAAAATTAAACGAGGGTGTCTTGAAACCCACTTTGGAGCAGGATCAATCAAGTTCAGTCCAATAAACTGCATTATCCCCTCCACCAATTAAGGAAAACAGGACAATCCAAGTTAATTTACCTTCCCCTTTTGACAAAACTAAAATATGTGACTGCTATGTTCAAACTTCCATAGCAAAAGGCCCAGCAGAAACCCATGGAAAAAGAAATGTTATCAATAATAACTTTAATAAAAATAAATGTAAAAAATCAAACCAAAACACAAATAAACACTCTTGAGTTGGAAAAAAAGACTCATGTACAGGAGCCTTTGAAGGAACACTTGACTGATTTTGTTGAAATTCATGAGATGGTGAGAAATAAAGAATTTAATAGTACTTATTCAGACTCGAAGGATGGCTCTAAAGCCATTGTATTGACTGAATCTGGCAGTGAGGAGATAAAATGTGGGGAGGAGGGAGACCAAGACCTCAAATATTCCTTGCTTGGCCTCTCAGGAGGCACAAAATTCCAACAGAAAAACTCACAATAATAAATGTAAAAAGGTTGAACTCAGGGAACAACAAAGTGCCTTTAATTCCATTGGCAACTACAATTATCCAGATACAAAGGAGACTGAATACCTGATAGAAATACAAGGGGTACTGAGGTTGGAAATGAAACATGGGAGAAACTAACTGACTGGATGACATAGCTCCTTCAGCTTTATCCAGTTAAGGATAAGTTATATGTTATGAGACACCCAAACTTACAATATCCAGATACAACATCACTCTACTGTCAGAGGAAACTGCTAAGTACATTTGGGCCAAAGAATCTATCTTAAAATTGAGGCATAGAGATTAAATCCCTGTTATTAGCGCTAAGGAAAATGTTGAATCCCTTACTTAGTCTCCACCGCATATAAAGGTACAACATAATAACAGGGTGAAGGAGGAAAAGAGAGAGGAAACTGCTAACTTGTTGGAAACCATAAAATCATTTGAGAAGAAACAACAAAAGAAATGGGAATGCAGAACCATTTCTATTTTTCGATGGGAAGTTGTGAAAAATGACACTGCTAGTAATATAAGAGAAGAACTGTTACAGTTTCTGACTCAATCACTAGGTCTTAAGGTAACCAGAAACTCTATAGATTCTATCAAAATCCATAAAGTCATAGTTCCTGCATCCCAGGTAGGCATCACATTTAAAAATCCAGCTTTAGCAAGTGCATCATTACAATCAGCACTTAAACTGGATTTACTGGGCATTCACATAGTGTCTCCACAAACACTTGGAGATAAAATGTCCAGTAAGTGTAGTGAGGAGACTATGGATGAGAAGATACAATCTGATGGTAGTGATACTTTAATTAACCTTGAAGATCTAATTAATGCTAACAAGTGTGGTTCATTAGCTGCTGCTAGCTTTTGGAAGACAGAAATCTTGCTTGTAGAGCAGAAAGCAGCTGATTAAAAAAGCTACAGTTTTTCTTACTAATTTAACACTTCTATCTCAGCAGGAGTCAGTGCCTGTTGGGATTAAGCAAACAGATACTTTATTAGAAGTAGAGGGGGTCACATTTAGGGTTAAAAAAAAGAAAGTCAGTGTGTGTTTCTGTGTTTGGAAAGGTACTGTATCAACTTACCTTGCTAAATCAGTAGGAGGGGAGAAAGGTTAATTGGGGGTGGCTTAGGCATTAGAAAAGCAGGTGACTCCAATTACAACTGCCTGCTGCTAGCTTTTGGAAGACAGAAATCTTGCCTGTAGTGCAGAATGTGGCTGATTAAAAAAGCTACCGTTTTTCTTACTAATTTAACACTTCTATCTCAGTAGGAGTCAGTGCCTGTTGGAATTAAGCAAACAGATACTTTATTAGAAGTAGAAGGGGTCTTATTTGGGGTTAAAAAAAAGAAAGTCAGTGTGTGTGTCTGTGTTGGGAAGGGAACTGTATTAACTTACTTTGCTAAATCAGTAGGAGGGGAGAGAAGTTAATTGGGGGTGTGGCTTAGGCTGTAGAAAAGCAGGTGACTCCAATTACAACTTCCTGCTGCTAGCTTTTGGAAGACAGAAATCTTGCTTGTAAAGCAGAAAGCAGATGATTAAAAAAGCTACAGTTTTTCTTACTAATTTAACAATTCTATCTCAGCAGGAGTCAGTGCATGTTGGGATTAAGCAAACAGATACTTTATTAAAAGTAGAGGGGGTCTCATTTAGGGTTAAAAAATGGAAAGTAAGTGTGTGTTTCTGTGTTGGGAAGGGTATTGTATTAACTTACTTTGCTAAATCAATAGGAGGAGAGAGGTTAATTGGGGGTGTGGCTTAGGCAGTAGAAAAGCAGGTGACTCCAATTACAACTTCCTGCTGCTAACTTTTGGAAGACAGAAATCTTGCTTGTAGAGCAGAAAGCAGCTGATTAAAAAAGCTACCATTTTTCTTACTAATTGCCCTCCATCCCACCCTAAGCCAGTTCTACTTTTATAGCCACTGGATTTGACTGACAACAGAAACTTCCTGTTTGGCAGTAGGAAGGTAAGCATCATAGAGAAACATTAGTTTTGTCAACCCTGAAGGAAAAAAAATAACTCTTTCTCCCCCTCTAGCTGCTGGAGGTCTGACTCTGAGCAAGGAAGGAGGAGACTACTGAAGAATACAGGAAGTTGCTGTCCCAGAACAGGAAGGGTGAGAGTTGTAAGGAGAGGAGAGAGTAAGCATATAAAGCAACAGGAGAGGGGGCACAAAATAAGACATGATGGGAGTGGTGCAGTGCAATGGCTGTGGGGTGGCAGTGTTCCGGGAGACATTCTGGAGGCTGCGATGCTGCCCTATTTGCAGGCACCTCTCTGGTCTGAAGGAGGAGGTTGCCCATCTCCAGGCTGACCTGGCTAGGATTTGTGAAACCTCCTCCCCACCCAGGGACCACCAGGGCCACCACCACTACCTCAGAGGTTGCCAAGAAAGAGGAGTGGCTGGACCAAGGTGGGCTCAGGGAGGGAAAGGATGGTGGAACAGAGGTGCATCCCTCCAGTTGTATCTCTCCACAATTCATACGCTGTTCTGGTGGATAGTGGTTCCTCTATGGAGGCACCTGCAGTGGAGACCAAGGAGAATGCAGGGAATCTCCACAAAGGAGACCCACAGGAGGGTGGCACGGGACCCCACAGGGCAGGGTTTTAAATTATTGATTAGCAGTTTTTTTCTAGGGACAATACTAACTGTATGGAAAGTATTTTTATAGGTTTTCTAGAAGTATTATGTTTGTTGAACATAGTGAGGCAAGTGCTATTCATTTTCACAATGTTTTAGCACTTTTATGAGCGAAACACTAATCAATTTTTAGAGTTAAATAAAACCCTGCAGGAGAAGGAAACAACTCCTGGTGGGGGACTCAATCATTAGGGGGGTAGAAGTGGGGGAGGAAGGGGAGAGGGAGGTAAGGTGCCTGCCTGGCGCCATAGCTTGGAGGGACAGGAAGTGAATCCTCAGGATCGTGGGAGCAGCTGCACAAGGGAGGGAGCTGAATGTCATTGTTCACCTAGGAACAAATGACCTGGCTAGGAATGGCATCAGGGCAGTGCAAGAGGAGTTTATAGAGTTGGGGAGGGACCTTAGACAAGTAGCGCATACGGTAACCTTCTCGGAGGTGCTGCCTGTCTATGGCAAGGGTGATGCTAGAGTACTCCACACCATGGAATTCAATGAATGGTTGAAAAACTGGTGTGGAGCTCAGGGTTTTGGCTTCATTGGGGACTGGGGGGCCACGTGGAGGGATGCAAGCCTATACTGGTGCAATGGTCTGCATCTGTCGGGGAGCCAGGATCCTAAGTGATAGGTTTAAATAGCTTCATTGGCAAGCATTTAAACTAGCCGGCGTGGAAAAGAAGCAGGGAAATCTCAGCCTCCCCCAACAAAATACAGTAATTAGTGAGGTAAACACTAAGGTAGAGAAGTCATTAGGGAGTAGGACACAGGTAAATGCAAAAAAAAGGCAAAGTCAGTAAGGACAGGGATGGGGGCTAAAAGGGGTAAGGCCATCAAAAATTGGAGGGTGATGAGTACCAATGCCTGTAGTTTGTGTAACAAGCTCCCTGAACTAGTGGCCTTGATGGAAGAGGGATGCCTGGGTATTGTGGCAGTCACAGAAACATGGTACACAGAGAACCATGACTGGGATGTCAACATACCAGGATACACAATCTACAGGAGGGACAGGGAGGGTAAAAGAGGAGGAGGAGTAGCTCTCTATGTAAGGGAAGGGATCAAAGCAACAGAACTAAAGAGTAAACAGGGAGCAGATGAGGCACTCTGGGTCATTCTGGAGACACAACCCGCATTGGGGGTTGTATACAGACCCCCATTTCAGTGGGAGGGAATGGACAAGGAAATGACAGAAGGCATCCTTAGAATGGCAGGAAAAAGGGGAGATATTGTTGATGGGGGACCTGAATATGCCAGATGTTAACTGGAGCACCTTTGCTGCAGGCATATCCAAGAGCAGGGTCATTCGTGATGCCCTACAAGGGGCATGCCTCAGACAGCTAGTATTGGAACCCACTCGGGAGGGAGAAATCTTAGACCTGGTACTCTCCAATGGGGACGGAGAAAGAATCTCAGATTTAGAAGTGGGTATCCATCTGGGAACAAGCGACCACCAAACAGTGTGATTTACGATAAACACAGCCATAGAGTCAAGCCATACAAAAGCAAGAGTATTGGACTTTAGGAGGGCTGACTTTGGGAAAATGAGAGAGTGCCTCAGAAAAGCACTAGCAAACAGGCAAGAAGGAGTGGTGGAGGAACAATGGGGAGTAATCAAAACAGCCATCACAGAGGCAACAAGCCATTGTGTGAAGCAAATCAACAAAATGCAACTAAGGAAAAAACTACTGTGGTTCTCAAAAGAGGTGGCAGGGAAGGTTAAGGAGAAAAGGATAGCATTCAGGAAATATGAGGAAACACAGAAAGAGAAGGACAGAGAACTTTATCAGTTAAAGCAGAAAGTGGCAGGGAAGGCAGTCAGACTAGCAAAGGCCCAAACCGAGGAAAGAATAGCCAACTCTGTTAAGAAGGGGGATAAGACCTTTTATAGGTACATTAGGGAGCAAAGAAAGACCAAGGGAGGGCTACTGAGGCTTAATAAAGGGGAAGGAATGTGGGCAGAGGGTGACAGTAAAAAAGCAGGGATACTGAACGAATATTTCTGCTCAGTATTCACAAAGGAAGAGGAGGGGGAGGTATCTAAACCAAACAAGAGAAACACTTTGGAGATGGGGGTCGATACCAGTCCATTTGCAGAAGAAAGGGTTCTGAAAGAACCAGTAAAACTGAAGGTGGACAAAGCAATGGGGCCTGATGGGATTCACCCAAGAATTCTAAAAGAACTAAGGGTAGAACTAGTAACACCACTGACTACTCTCTTTAACAAATCATGGGAGGATGGGGTGGTACCTGAGGACTGGAGAAGGACAGATGTGATTCCTCTTCACAAAAGTGGAAGCAGGGCACAGGCAGGAAACTACAGACAAGTTAGTTTAGATAGATAGATATTTTATTTATAAAGCATCCATTTCCATATACTCTGGGCGCTGCACAAACAATTCAATAACACAATATATAAAGGCAGCAGCTTACACACAAACTAAAATTCCATCCATCCCATTAAAACCAATCAGTCATTAAAAGCCTGCTGGAACAGATAACTTTTTAATGCTTTCTTGAAGGCTTCTACCAAGGGTGCCTCCCTTAAATAATCAGGCAAGGAGTTCTACAGAGTGGGCGCAGCCACTGGAAATGCTCTATCTCGGGAATGCCACAACCTCACATTGGGAACTCCAAGGAGGCCGCCCCCAGCAGAACGGAGTGCCCAGGGCAGATGGTAGGGGACAAGAAGATCTTGCAGATAGATAGGTCCCCTTTTGTGTAGGGATTTGTAGGTCAGGAGCCCTACCTTGAAGACAGTCCTCCACCTGACCGGCAGCCAGTGCAATCTGCGGTGATATGATCACTTCGTCTCACCCCAGTCAGTAATCTTGCCACCACTTTCTGCACCAGCTGCAGCCTGCAGAGGTTGCCCCTAGGTACAGGACATTACAATAGTCCATCCTGGAAGTGATAAAAGCGTGTACAAGTGTGGTCAGATCCTCCGGCGGGATCAGGGCTTGGATTCCGGCAATGGTCCTTAGATGATAGAATCCACTCCTGATGACGGCCAACACCTGAGCACCAAGCATCAAACTGACATCGAGGAACACTACCAAATCCTTCACCTGACTAGACGGAGTAAGGGGAACACCCCCCAACACAAGGCCAGGGGGTAACCCCTCACAGTGCCCTCCGCCCCGATGAACTGGATCCACAACAAGTACCTCTGTGTTGTCTGGGTTGAGCCTAAGCCAGTTTTGAGTCATCCAAGCCTGGATCTCATTGAGACAGCTGTTAAATACAGAGTCCGACACATGGGTATTGGGCGCACAGGACAGATACAGCTGGCTGTCATCTGCATAGCAGTAAAACCCAGCCCGTACTGCCTGATAATGTCCCCGAGTGGCAGCATGTACACCGTGAACAACAAGGGCGATAAAACTGAACCTTGCAGTACCCCACAGCACAGAGGTTTTGGGTTAGATGAGGCTAACCCCATCATCACCCTCTGCACTCTGCCTGTCAGGTATGACCTGAACCAGTTGATGACAGTACCAGCAGGCTACACCAATACTGCAGGCGGTCAAGCAACACCTCATGGTCCATGGTGTCAAATGCTGCAGAGAGGTCCAGGAGGACCAAGGTGGTCCTGTCTCTCCTGTCCCTCGCTACCAGGAGATCATTAAGCACCCTCACCAGGGTCTCTGTACTATGTCCCACAAGAAACCCAGACTGGTAAGGCTCATAGCTGGAGGAAGAGAGAAGCTGTCTCTCAAGCTGCATGGTCATCACTTTTTCAATAACCTTCCCTAAAAATGGGAGGTTTGAGACTGGCCTGTAATTGTTGAAGCAGTCCAGGTTCAGGGAGGTTTTTTTTCAAAAGGGGTCTCACCAAGGCCTCTTTCAAGGCCACTGGGAAGACCCCACTCCTCAAGAAACTCCAGACAACCCCAGCAATCACAGGCCTAACCAGGTCCAAACAACCAACCAGCAGTCAGGTCGGGCCTAGGTCTAGTTCACACTGGGTTGACCGCAGCTTCAAGATTATTTTCACCACTTCCCCCCAACCAGTTCAAACTCATCCCAGGCAGGAGGAGTGTTTTGATACTCTCCAGGCCGGTCCATGCATCCCCTTTGAGCGATACTCGAGGAGACCTCATTCCTGATAGAGGACACCTTGTCGGCAAAGAATACAGAGAGCTCCTCACAACTAGTGCTTGAACCTGCTCCCCCAACACAGAGACAGGCAGGATGTAATAGCCCATCCACTGTGCAGAAAAGCTGAGCTGCTCTGTTTCTCGCTGCAGCAATCTCTAGACAGATATTCTGCCTTTTTATGAGAGATTGTCCCCTGTTAGTTGGTATAATGCAACCTCAGGGCCAACCTGTCCTCTGGCAGGCCAGATCTCCTCCAGCATCTCTCTAACCTCTGCCCCTTAGTCTTTAAACTCCAGAGATCCCTGTAAAACCAGGGAGGTCTCTGGCGAGCGGACAAGGGATGAACATGAATGGGTGTGATGGAATCGAAGACCGCTGCAACTGCCTCATTATAGGCTACCACAGCTTCCTCCACTCCAATCGCACAAGCTGCCCTAACACTTGATAGTCCAGCACCGCTGGTTGTCCTGTTGAGGAAACTCCTCTTAATGGGTGGTACCGGGCCATCTCCACAGGGGCAGGACCATCTAGGCGGGTGCCACCAAGTGTGAACCTCAGGGTGCTATGATCTGACCAAAATACAGGATCAATGCTGAGATCATTAACATCTAAACCCAATGAAAAAAACAAATCCAATGTGTGGCCACCAGAGTGCATAGCTGTTGTTACTTTTTGTGACAGGCCCAGGGCCCCCATGCTTTCTAAAAGATCATTCCCAACACCCAAAAGCCCGCCATCGACCCATGCATTGAAGTCCCCCAGAATTAAACACCTGGGAGACTCCAGCACCAGACTGGCAACAAGCTCCTCAACCCCAGCAAAAAAATCCTCAAACACTCTGGGGGGACGATAAAGCACGAGGACCCTGAAACCTGCCCCTACACCCCCTTGGGTGGCCACACATTCAAATGATTGCATATGACCTACAGGTAGCACTGTGATGTTCTGGCTGGTTTTAAAACATGTGGCTACCCCCCCACCCCTGCAATCCTCCCTCGGGTTGTGTATCATGGAATACCCAGCCGGAATTGCCGCCTCCAAAATGGGGGCTGCATTTTCATCCAACCAGGTCTCTGTGATGCAAGCCAGGTCAACCGAGGATATCAAGTCCACCATTATGGCAGTCTTATTCCTCATTGACCTGGCATTGCATAACACAACCCTAGTAGGATAAAGTGAGGCAGACGAACCCGGTAACTGCCCACCATCCACCGTGGAACCCTTGGGTATGGGAACTTTTGACCTCAGTGGTAGAGAAAATGATGGAATCACTTCTGAAGGAAAGAATTGTTGAGTACCTAGAGGCCAGTTGGGCACAGGACCCAAGGCAGCATGGATTCACAGCAGGAAGGTCATGTCAGACAAATCTAATAGATTTCTTTGACTGGGTGACCAAAGTAGTAGACCAGGGAGGAGCTGTGGACATGGCCTGCCTAGATTTTAGCAAGGCATTTGATACAGTCCCACATAAAAGATTAATAAACAAGTTAGCCAGCCTTGGAGTTGGTTCCAAGGTGGTAACCTGGATAAAAAATTGGCTGGACAACAGGACACAAAGGGTAGTAGTAAACAGTGAAGAAAGGAGGGTTACTAGTGGGGTACCGTGGAGTTCAGTATTGGGACCGGTCCTTTTTAATGTCTTTGTAAGTGACATTGCAGAGGAACTGGAAGGAAAAGTATGTCTCTTTGCAGATGACACAAAGATCTGCAACAGGGTTGTTACACAAGATGGAGTGGAAAGGATGAGAAGGGACTTGGCAAGGTTAGAGGAATGGTCAAATGTATGGCAGCTTAGATTCAATGCAAAGAAGTGCAAGGTAATGCACCTAGGAAACAAAAATCCAAGGGAAGAGTACACAATGGGGGGTGAGATACTGAGAACAATAAAAATGGAAAAGGACCTGGGGGTAATTATATCAGTTGACCTAAAGGTTGGCAAGCCATGTGAGAAGGCAGTAAGGAAGGCTGGGGGAATATTGGGATGCAGGGGGGTAGAGGCATCACCAGTAGAAAACAGGAAGTTGTTATCCCTCTGTACAGACAGTTGGTGAGACCCCATCTGGAGTACTGTGTGCAGTTCTGGAGACCCCATCTCCTCAAAGACATAGATAGAGTGGAGGCTGTCCAGAGGAGGGCAACCCAAATGGTGCAGGATCGGCACCAGAAGATATACGAAGAGAGACTAAAGGAGCTTGATATGTATACCCTTGAGAAAAGGAGGGAGAGGGGGGACATGATAGAAACTTTCAAATACTTCAAGGGAATCAACAAAGTCCAAGAGGGTAGTATCTTTTAGAAAAAGAGATGTGCAAGACCAAGGGGGCACAATTGGAAGATAGAGGAGGGACGGCTCAGAGGTAATGTAAGGAAGTATTTTTTCATGGAGAGGATTGTGGATGCATGGAACAGCCTTCCTGAGGAGGTCGTGGCGTCAACAACAGTGGGAGAATTCAAGAATGCATGGAACAGACATTAGGCAGTCCTAGTGAGGCTAAGAGGAAGTAGGCTGTTGGTTAACTAGGATCTGCAGCTTATCTGTTAGTTAGGAAAATGGGCAGACTAGGTGGTCAAGCAGTCCTTACTTGCTGTCAGATTCTATGTTTCTATGTTCTATGTTCTATGTTTCATTAAGAGATACAGAAACTGATTGACTCAGTGGAATTCAAGAAAAGAGAGAACGGGGACACTTAAATATCTCACTTAAGACTGTTTCATGGAATATTGAGGGTTTCCATCCTAAACTAGTTGACCTGGAGGTTATGGATTTCCTGGAGAAATATGATGTTATCAGTCTTCAAGAAACCGGGGGTGCTGATTATATGACTCCCAGCTTGCCGGGATACTCTAGTTATGTGTATCTGACACTCAGGGAGAAAAGATATGGAAGATACACAAGTGGCCTGTTGGTACTGTATATATTAAAACCTCAATTTACGTACCTCCAAAATTGAACTAGAGGCAGAGAATGTGTCAATGGTTAAGCTGGTAAGTGATAGCTCTTTCCATGGATTTATACTCTTAAATGTGTACTACCTACCTAAAACAAAAACACTGTACCAAAGGGTACTTTTATCCACCACTTAAAATCTGCACTAGACAGGATAGAAGAACTTGAAGGAAACATGCCCATAATAATTCTGGGAGATTTTAATGCCTGACTACCTCCCTCACACTCTATAGGTAGAGAGCACCTAGGCTTCATACCCTACCTCCCTCTTATTAATCATCGTATGACCTCCCTTAGAGAAGGAAAAGATCAGAAAAGTAATGGCAGAGGGAAAGAATTGTTTAAATTTCTCTTCAAAAGAAACTTTTGTGTTCCAAATGGGAGACTCCCAGGGGATAAACCAGGTAAGATGACATATACAGGACCTACTGGGTCCTCTACCATAGATCTGGTTTGGACTTACCTGGAGGCCACTAAACTGACCCTTGACTTATATATAACTGGGTATTCAGAATTGGACCATTTTCCAGTAACATTAACCTTACAGTTATCAAGTAAATATGACAATACATAGTGATAAAAGGAATTGAGATAGTAAACAAAAGGAGAATCAAGTAGGGATCTAGTTCCTATGTGCAGTTTAATGACATATTGTTTGTAGAAGAAATATATAAATTACATTCGCAAATCTTGGGGGAATATTGACCAGCCCGATATTTTTTTTCTTCTTCTTTTTCCCTCCTCAGCCAGCTTGTACTCCGGAGGGCACTCCCAGCCCCATCCCCTGGCATCCACCAACCGGCCCCGACCGAACTCCAGGGCTTCCCCCCCCAGCGGGGTCAGCGGGGCTCCCTCAATCCCCGTCGAGGTCCAGTTTCAGTGGCTAGGGCCGTGGCTAGCCAGGAGCGGTGCCTGTGAGGCGCCCTCCACCATTGTGCAATGGCAGCACTTTTTCCTCTCTGTTTTTTCCCCTGGCGCTTGGGGCATACAATGATGCCTACAGACGGGAGCACGCACACATCCATGCACACTCCCCTCCAAGCATCTGCCCCAATGCCTCCCTGACTGTAGTGTGGCACCTTGTCTACCAGCCTCTGCTAGGGGGCGAACAGGTGCCAACTACCGAGGACCCCCCTTCCCGGAGAAGGAGAGCAGTTCATTGGATGCTCAATCCTTCTCCTCCCCTGCTGATCCCTGGCAGCACGTGCTCGTTCCTGAACATGGGTTGCCAGCGTAAGGCGAGGTAAGGCGTCCAGCACCTCAGACCTCAGCACCACTGGGCCGGCTATCAGCCCAATATTATTAAAAATTGGCATTACATCAGTCTTCTATTGAGGCTGCACTATTCAATTAATAAACTAATAATGCTTAACACTAACAGAGGAGGAAAACTTGGTTTAATAGTAAATGCAGGAAGGCAAAACGAAGCCTAAATAGGGCTCTCAGACTCCACAAAATGGGTGATACAAATAATAAACAACAACATGTAACTTTAAAAAAGGAAAGAGAGAAATATAAAAAGACCATGGAGAGTGAGAGACAGAAACACTCGGTAATATTGTGGGAAAGGCTGAGGAAATCTGTCATAAACAGAGACGGGAAAAATTGTTGGAATATTGTAGCTTACGGCTATAACAAATGTCTCTCTAGGGTTGAGACATCCATTACTTGCAATTTATGGATATCTCATTTTTCAGGTCTTTATTACTCTAGAGAGGAAGAATCTCTGGAGTTGAAGTTTGATAGCATAACTCCAACAAACTTTCCCCTCCCACTAATTATTGGGAAAAAAGAAAATATATCTGCCCTCATATCACTGGCATCTAATAAAGCACCAGGTCCTGATAAAATCATCAGGGACATATTACAATCATTCCCAGAATGGTGACTATGCATACTGTATAGAATTTTTAATGCATTTATTCAAAACCAAGAATTCCCTTCAAGCTGGCAGGGCAGCGTCATATTTCCCATTTACAAAAGAGAAAATCCAAATGATCCAAAGATGTACAGGCCTATAAGCCTGATTGATGTAACTCAGAAAATATTTTCAAAAATAATTTTAGGCAGACTCCTGGATTGGCTGGAAGAAAATTCCCTCATAAGCGAATTCCAGAACGGCTTTAGGGAAACATAGATCAACAATTCAACACTGCTATATTTTGTATCATTTAATCTGGCAATACACTAAAATTAAGAAAGGGAAGTTGTTTTACTGACTTCTCGACTGCTTTTGACAGCATCAGCCGGAAACTTCTCTGGCATATGCTTGAAAACCTTGGGTTGGATAGAGTCCTTCTTGACATCTTGATAAGGCTTCATGATAAAACATAGGCCAAAGTCCAGTATGACCAATTTGGACACACTACACCGTCCTTTCAAACCAATTTAGGGGTTAGACAAGATTGCCTTTTAGCCCCAGCTTTATTTAATATCTATATCAACTGCATATTGAAGAGCATATCCAACCCTGATTTTCATGTACCAAAAATTCTGGAGCAGAGAATTGACTGTCTCACCTATGCGGACGACATAGTTCTTATTTCGACTTTCGCTGTAGGATTTTAAAAAAATTAAAACATTTTATGAGTTTATGTAAATATAAAATGTTAAAGATAAGCCCAAATAAGACTAAGATTGTTATTTTTGGTAACAAGTTTAAAACTACTCCTAAGTTTTGGATAGATAAAGACAAGGTAGACGTCGTAGATCATTATGATTATTTAGGTGTCGGATTTTGCACAAAGTAAGACATGGAGCAAACATGTTAAACTGATACAAACCAAAATGACTACTGCTGTAAATGCCCTCAAAATTTTTAGTGCCAAAATGGGCAAGACTTCAGTCAGGGGCATTCTGAGGGTCATTAACGCAAAAATAAAGGCAAGTATATTATATGCCTCTGAGATTTGGGGTTCTCTCAATCCCTAACGACTATAGAGACTATTCTTAACAAATTATACAGATATATCCTCATGGTCTCACTGGGATCCCATCGTGTATTCTCAAGCTAGAATTGGGACAATATTCAAAGTTGTCATTAGTCAAAGAGAGAGAGATCACGTTTCACCTACAGACTTTTCTCCTTCTAGACACCCGGCTTCCTAGAATTTGTCCGGAAGAAGAAATAAAGTTCTCTGCTTTGGGAAATGCTCGTCCATTCATTCAGTTGATTAAAAAAAATACTGCCTTCAGGACTAGGACATATCCTATATAATATATACTTAAGGCCATGGGAAGAAATAGCCTTTTCTATCAAGCCCGGACTAAGGGATCTGGATTCATGCAGTCTATTCTCCCAACTTTCTGTTCTAAAACTACAAGGCTGGTACAGACAAATCAAGACCTCATGGGGCTTTGAATGCTATCCAACTAAACAAACTAATCCTAAGTTTCATAGAGTCTTTACTAAATTTAGGATAGAGGTTTATAATGCCCAATATATTCATCATAGACAACAAAGACCAAATGTCCTGGATCCCTTCTGTAAATGTGTGTATTAAAGACACTTGATGACCTCAAACATGTGGTTCTGATTTGCCCACTTCATGAAAAGAACAGGAAGTGATGGCTGGGGTAAATATTGGGTGGTCTCAGTCTCCCTCCTGATAACATATTACTTTATTCACTTCACAGGATCTTAATGTTCAAGAGAAATTAGCTATTCCTGATGACAACTCATATGTAAAAGAGGTTTTTTCTTTCATTGGACAATTTAGTTTCTCTCTAGAATTATTACCTTTAAGAGATGTGCCTCATATTGTGTCACTTAAGAAATTATAATCAGTATTGTATTGCACAAAACAGCTGTGAAATGTTATCTTTAGATGTGTATACTGTTTTAATGTGGTTTTAAGATTTGTACATTGTGATGGCTGCTGCTGATCAATAACATTTTTGTACTTGTACTAACTGAGTTTGGGATCCTAATCATTGCTGCTCCATTGCTTTGTGCTTGTTTCATCACACTACACTGAAAAGCTTGGGATTTGTTTAATGTGATTTTAAGTACTTTTCCCCAAATTACTGTTCTGTATTTTCCTTATCTCCTGAGTCCATTTCTGAGTGGAGCTGCTCCTTGTTTCCAGCATTGGATATGGCCGTGCTATGCACGCACTGCTCGCCTTGGGCTAGGGCAAGTTCAGCTCCTTCCCCCTTCTGTCTCAATTCCCACCCTGACCCCAGCTCTTTTGTTTCCTTGACCTGCTAATCCTCTGAACAAGCTGGTTACCATTGTGTCTTTGTCTCCTCAGGCTGTTTAATCTCTCTTCCAACCCTCCTCCCCACCACAACAACAACAGGAGACTGGAGCAGCACATAAGGTAGAGATTCCCTTCCAGAGTTGGCATAGCTGTACTGTGCTAGACTGTCACCATGGTGACTCCCCCCCACCACCACCCTGGGCGGTACTTTCCTTTATTGGTAATCTAGGCCACGTGACCAGTCATGTGCTTCATTGCCTCTAGCACTTGCTTTCCTTTATTGGTAATCTAGATCACGTGTCCAGTCATATGCTTCATCACCTCTAGCACTATCTCTCCAATTTCCCTGCTGCAACTTATATTCCTTGGCCTCTAGGAATCACTGTTGCTCCAATTACTTCCACTAACTACGCACCTCTAACTTGAAGTACCACAACAGTGCTAGTTAATGTTCCTAACCTGTCATATCCCTCTCTATTTCAGCCTCAGGTCCTGTGATTTATACACCCCTCCTGTCTCACATACGCCCTGGGTTTTGAACCCCCTGCCTTCCGCACCAGAGTCCGTAACCCTAACCGCTAGGCTATCTCAGCGGTAACAATTTGTCTTAGGTCTATTTTATCCATTAACCTCCCAGTTACTCCCCGCACCCTCTGACCCTAGGTGTCTTTCCTGCAACACTGCCCTGATTGCTATCCTAGCCACTTGCTAATGTTCATCACTTACTAGGCCTCACTTGTTCTTCTACCCACTTAGTTTTTCCTATTAACTCCTATTACTAAGGGTGCTAACCACTTTATGTTTCCCCTCCCTCTCCTCCTGTTCTTTCTGTATAATCCTCCCACCTCAGAAATCTTCCCACTCTCCGACTGTCCCCTTCCTTCCTCCTTTCCTCTTTCCCACATCCCCTCCTTCCCCTCATATTGTTCTTATCCCCCCACAGTCCTTCTCTCCCCTCTATCACCTTCTCGTTACTCCTCCCCCTCCAGTGTCACCTCCTCCTCCCCTAAACTTATACTGCTGACCCTTTCCTCCACATTCACCTGGACCATACTCTAATCTATTCCTTCCTATGTCTCTACCTTCCTTTCACCTTCTCTCTGGACTGTAGGACTCCTCTTGTTTTCACATCCAAATTCCCATGTTTCCACCAAAAATGACCTGTTTCTGAACACCAGATGCACCAGAACCAGCCTTCTGCTCCTATCGGGACAGTACATCCCAACCCTAGCCCTGCTAATCTACACCGTCCCTTGGACCACAACCCAGCCAAAAGCAGTAACTTCATCTATATTGTTCATCTCAATGTCCAAATCCTCCTTGCTAAGAAGGATGCCTTTCAGGCATGGATCAAAGACAGTAACTTTGACATTATAGAGCTCTCCGAGACCTGGCTCACTGACAAAATCTCCTGCGGGGAAATTGAGCTACATAGGTTTATTTTGCTTAGGAAAGACAGGCCTGGCAGAAAGGGTGGGGGCTGCCTGTTCTATGTGTCTAACAGTCCCTCCATCACAGAATTCAGCCCCCATGTAAAATTTAGTAAGCTCGAGTTCATTTCCATCCATATTCTACTCGGAAAAAACAAACTCTCACCATCACCACCACCTGTCTCTCCCCCGGAACTCCTCCATCCAACCTTGAATCCCTGCTAGCCATTAAGAATTCTCTCCCTCTTAACAGGGAGTGGATTCTACTCAGGGATTTCAATATCAACTGGACCTCCAGCCAATCAGATAATGCTAAATCTGCTGTCTCGGGCCTAGGGTTACACCGACTTATAACAAGCCAAACTAGGGCAAACTCTAAAACTGGCTCTCAGTTGGTCATGGACTGGGTTATCGTCTCCAACCCTGCCAGAATCCCTGAAGCCAGGACCCTTCCAGATTGCTTAAGTAACCATTGTGCAATTTATTGCCACTGGACTTTGCAATCTCCCAAACCCCTTCCCAATTACATTCACTTGAGATGTTTAAACAATAAGGAACTTGAAAACATCATTCAGGCCTTCCACCAGATTGACTGGTCATTCACCTCAATCATGGACAATCTAGACACTGTCTTAGAATGCTTCTCGGCTATCTTTAATAGGTTATGCAACAAATTTGCCCCCCTCAAAAAGATCAGAATCTGGGGCCACTTGTGCAAGTGGCTCACCCATGACATCCTCATATTAATTAGGGAGAGAGACAGGGCTTGGACCAAACACAGGAAGCACAATGACCCCGCCCAACTAACACTACAAAGCACTGTGCAACAAGTGCAAAGTGGCTGTTAGGTTAGCCAAGGTCAATTTTCTCCACAGTAGACAGCTTGAGGAAAATGCTAATCCCAGGCAACTCTGGGGTACCCTGAATAACCTCCTCGGCAGGGTCATGGAAGCCGAACCCATCACCTAAGGGATGGGGACAAGCTCACACGTGACCCCTCAGAAGTAGCCAACATATTTAATTCATTTTTTTGGGATTTGGACAAATACCCTCCTTCTCCCCCCCCCCGACCCAGGCTCGCCCAAGTCACCTTTGCACCCTTCTCACACACAGGTACTGTTCCCAATTTCTATTTCCGGGCATTGTCACCCTCGGACATCTTTAAACTCATCCACTCAAATAACCCCAGACCCAGTAAAGGTGCCACTGGGATTGAATTTATTTATTTATTTCTTTTACATATTTTGTAGGACCTCCTCAGCTGGTGGGGTTGTACCTATGGTTCCCCCCTATCCAGCACGGCTCCTCTGCCCCTGCCCTGGCTGCAGTCAGAGCTCAAACCCCCTCACCCTACCACCCCCAGGCCGCTTCACAGTGGATACTTACCCCATACGCTGCAGAGACCTGGAAGCCGGGCTTCTTGGGGAGCTGGCTTGAGTGCGTCTATTGCGGTGCCATCAGAGCCAGCCTTCATGAGTACGCCACAGGATTTTTTTCTTGAGATTGCCCCCCCCACAATGCAGGCATGCAAGGATGCTGTCATGCACGCTTCCCTGTGCTGCACGTCTGACATCGGCCCATGCTGATCCACAGATTGGAACCTGAGTGTGCATCAGCCCCCGACCACCGCCAGGAGCCGGTACTGCAGCGGTTGACCCTCTCCACCCTCCCCAGAGAAGGAGATCAGTCCATGGACTGCTCAATCTTCCTCCCCCCGGCTGACCCTCTCACACCCGAGGTTGCTCCTGACCCTGGGTTGTCAGCATGGTAAGAGGTAGGGTGCCAGCACCTCAGCCCTCTACACCACTGGGCCGGCAGGATTAATTTTAAAATTCTTAAGCTTGCCATTGTCCTACTGGTGGATCCTCTCACCAACATCCTAAATCTCTCTCTATGCACTGGCACCTTCCCATGCATTTGGAAAACAGCCATAGTCAAACCTCTGTAAATCAGGCTCTATGAATGAGGTAGGAAACTACAGGCCTATTTCTCTTCTTGCCCCCTATCAAAGATACTTGAAAAAGTAGTTCACTCCCAAGTCACCTCCTTTCTTAAGAGCTACAACATCCTCACTGATGCCCAACATGGCTTCAGAGCAGCACACAGTACTGAGACTCCCCTAGTTAGGTTTACAGGGAATATCTATGGGGCCCTAGACAACGGCCTGTACACGGATTCAGTTTTTGTGGACCTCACCAAGGCTTTCAACCTTGTCGACCACAATTTTCTCCTTAACATCCTATCTGACCTCCATTTCTCAAATATCACTGTCAAATGGGTCAGTAACTTATCTCTCCCAAAGAACTTAGACGACCACAATCAATGGGCTGCTCTCCTCAGAATGCTCTGTTAAATATGGGATTCCCCAGGGTTCCATCCTGGGCCCTCTCCTTTTCACCCTCTTCATCAACAAGCTCCCAGAAATCTGTGTCAACACCAAAATGGTCCTCTACGCAGACGATGCTGCACTGTACTGCAGTGACAGAAACCCAGACGAGATGCTTGCCAGAATGCAATCTGACTTCTAGAACCTACACTCATGGTTCACTAATAAAGGAATGGTCTTAAACTCTAAAAAAAATGAAGTACATGGTTTTCTCTGGTCCCAGGAAAACTTTCGTCCCAAAACTGATCCTCTCGGATGACCATGGAAATTGTATCAAGCAAGTCATTGAATTTAAATATCTTGGTCTTCTGCTTGATCCCCACCTATCTTTCAGCCTTCATGTTTCCAGTGGCATAAACAAGATTCACACAAGGCTGGGGCTACTCTACAGGATCTGAAAGTTTTTAATCCTGGAATCTAGACTCCGTCTAGCTAGCTCCATTCTGTTACCACTTCTGGACTACGGATCCATCATTTATGGCCCCTCTGCCAATTCTCAGCATTTCTATAAACTTAGATCCAGTTACAACAATATCATCAGCTTTGTCACTGGGCGCCCATGGAGAATGCACCACTGCACCTTCTACAAAGCCCTGGATTAGCTCCCTCTTGAGGGGCGTTTCACCCTCAAAAATCTATCTTTCCTCCATAAAATTCACTTAAATAAACTACCACTGAGCGTTACATCTCTGTTCCACAAATTTGCTCTTATCCACTTAACCGGAGGAGCCTCCAGCAATGTTTTCAGTATCCCATTTTTACACACCGCACATGCACAAATCTCCATCACTTTTAAGGGCACAAAACATTATAACCAACTCCCACCTGACCTCCTTGACAGCAACACTATTTCTGCCTTTCAAAGATTCCTCAGGAACCACCTCCATGCTAAACTCTCCTGCACTTGTTCTCCTACTGTAGGCGGAATCTGATCATGTTCCTTACCTCCTCCTTTTCTTCCTTGGCTCTCTTCCTCCACTCTGTTCCCATCTTCCTTCTCCCTCCACCCCCCTTGTCCCATCACCCACTCCTCCCTCTCCTTTAACCCATTTATCCTTTGTTTATCCTTTTTGTGCCATGAATCCATGTTGTATGTAAATCTATGAATTTGTAAATTGTGTTTTAATTATTATTGTACTATGCATATGCATACACTTTTGATCTCTCATGCCTGTTGTAAGTTCCTTTGTATAAGATTGTACCCCTACCTGTATGTATATTGTATACTGCAAATTGTCTCTTATATTCTTGTAATTAAACATTCAACAGGGCGTTTGTGAAAATGGGCATTTTTGCTCACATACCATCCAGTATAAAATAAAACTGAACTGAAAGTTGAAAACCCACATCTTAGGATTACTTACCTTCTTTAAAATTCCTTGGTATTGTTCGTTATCTGCTTCCTTTCTTAGCAGAACTGAAATGCATGCTAATGGTGTGATAATTACTGGTAATCATTTTTAATATATGGATAACCAGATCTTAAAATTGCATTACAATTGCTCGGTTGTTATTTTGTGTTACAACTGGGCAGTTGTAATCATCACTCTTGCGCTCACATAAACATGAGCGCTACCAAAACAACTGCTGCTTTGACTTTCTCAAACATGCAAACCCACACTGATTAAAAATGATCACCAATAATTATAAAAAAATAAAACATAGGTCGGTGTGTGTATAACCAGAATTCTACACGCACCCTCAGTGTGGGATGCTTGTATAAAACCCTTGAGCTTCGCTCCTGGGGTTTATGTAGCATTCCACACCTGGGGTGTGTGTAAAATTTTGGTTACACACACCCACTCATGCATTATTCTATAATTTATACCCAACCTTGTTTTGTTTAAAATCCTTGATCTACTCTTATTGCATAGTTCCTGAAAATTAGGTACACCCCCAAACACTGCAGCCTCTCTTGATGCAATAGTCTCTTCTCCTCCCTCTGCATCCCGAGTGTCCAGACTGTGTTGGAAGTGTTTCCAAGTTCAGGAATGATGCAGTGGGAGTTGCTCAAGGAATGTAAATAAACACATTTTTGTGTGGTAACACCAGTATGACGGATGTGACATTTGGCCAGCTGGTTATGATTGTTATATGATATTTGTAATATAAAAATATAGTATGTGATTATCTCATGTAAGACATCCTGTGCTTCCATGGGTGCCCCCCCCCAGGTTTCAGTAAAGCTACAGGATATGTAAACTGACCAGGAGATCTCTGTAATGTAATTAACTTCCTTGAGAAATTGCATTTTATGGCCTTTTTATGACCTCATGTTTTGAAGTGGAAATCAAATGTGACTTTATGACTTCAGAAACAGGACATCATTAAGCGGCTTCCTGTCGGCTATCTCACACCTGGGTGATGGATTGCAGGATTGTAAACCTCAAAGGAGCTGGTGGATCAAAGACTCATAATTTGGGAAATGAATTTTTGCTGATGTCACCTTATTTAATATACCTTCTGATAGGACATCATGTTTGTACTTTTTTTATATTCTAAAAGGAGGAGCTAGATGACTCACAGAAGGGCTGTGGAGACACAGTTTAAACTAATACTCGTGTCTGAACTGTTTGAGAGATATACCATCTGGGGACTCTAGAAAGACATAGCTCTCTGATTTAATTTAACTGCACTTACAGAGGTAATACATTACATAGAAAAGATCTAACTGTATGTTGGTAGGAGTTTGTTCTGTAGTTTTCCTTGTTTTTCTTTTATGTGATTGTGATGCTCTTTGATATAGTGTTCTGTGTTTACATTTGTCATAATTTTATCATCTTTCAGTAAAGAATCTTTTATTTGAAAGACTGCCTGGGTGTCTGCCAGTTCTGGTTATGCATGTGACATATAGATGGATAAGTCTGACAAAACTGTTAAACACCTCGATGGTGTTACTGAGCTTGAGTAAAAAGGTAAGAAAATATCTAAGGTCTCTTATAGAGTTTCAAGGGTTCATTTTGGGAAGCCTGGATTGGTGCCCCTGGCAAAAGATTATACCACAATCTGTGAAGAGGGTACGTTTCTGAGCCTGTACCTTGGGTACGCTAGCATAAGGTTCATAGTTTAAATCCCTCCAGAACTTGAGACTAAAGGTGATTCAGACCCAAAAGCAGACAGGAGGGTTACCCTATCTGTTATCTGTTCACACTATTGTGCTTGGAAGTTGGTACTGTGGGAGCAGAGGGCCTGACCTGCTGAGTGTGTTTGTGACAAGGGGCAGTCTGTTTTTCACTTTTAAAAAGAAAAAAGGGAACTGAATCAAACTACCAGCTACAGCAGCAAAGTCTACATAATGTGAGCAATCATAAAATGTGTTTTTTAAACTAAGGACAGCTTGAAGCCTAAGGGGGTTGATGGTGTCTCTTTAAAAGATAGAAGATAGCTGACTCCATGGTGCCCAGTTGGCATGCTGGTGGCCCAGGTTCATACCCTGCACCCAGGATGACTAGAGTAGAGAGCTGCAGAGAGGGTAGTGAGCATCCCCATGAATGCTCTCCCCCCCCAAGGGAGTGAATGGCTTGCACTGCTCCTTGAGTGACTCCTGGTGGTAGGCTGGCAGAAACACACTTGATGGCGTGAGTGACCACATAATGCTGTGCATCTCTTCAGGACACTGATGTACAACTACGACATGGGGAGGGGGTATAGAGAAAGGGAGAACATGGGGAACAAGGCCTACCTCTTGTGCACTGGTTGATGACCCTCAGTGTGTCCTCCCATTTAACCCAATAACCCAGCATGTCATCCTTGTACCCCGACCACATCCTCAATATCTGAGGTGCTTCCTCCTAGATGAGAGCTGGGAGGCCCAATGGAAGGGATAAGCCGAAACCAAGGGAATGTCTGAGAAATCAGGGAGCCTGGAGTAAGGGCCAGTAGCATGGGTCATGTCCAGCAGACATGGGAAGCGCATGTGTGGGCTCAAAGTAGAGAGGCACCAAGTGGGATGGAGCCAAATAAAAATAGAATTTAGTGTACTCATAACATCTATCTTTCTCCATAAAGACAGCAGAGGTTTCTATATCTCTAATTAAAAAAAGCTATGAAAGGCTTGAAGTTGGTCTCAACTACTTTGTCCATGGGGGGCACTTTTATGTATAGGTAAATTGTTCTCTTACCAGCCCATCTCGAGACCCATCTTGTAAATTTGTTTTTAGTATATCCTTTTGTTACAGGCATAAACTCAGATTTCCCCCAGTCAATATGTCTGCCAATTTATCTATTAAAGTTGGCATAGATATCATCCTGTGCCAGCACTGCTACCTTTGGCTGGTGGTAGAGAGCCCTAACTCATTTCAGTATAATCAGCACAACCCCCTCTCTGCTAAACATACTGATGAGATAGTCTCACCATATTGAGTCAAAGATGCATTCCGCACTCTGCATCTAGTAAGAGAGCACCGCTGTCAGGTCTTGCGCATCGTGCTTTAGCAACATCATATTAAATATAGAATAAAGTATGGGTCGGTGTTAAAGAGATGTTTATTATTGTCTGAGGGATTAGATGCTACATAAACCCAAGAGTGAAGCTCAAAGGGCTTATGAATAGCATCTAACCCCAAGGGTGTGTGTAAACTTGAGTTTACACACACTGACCCATATTTTATTTTAGGTAATTGCTGGGTTTTCCCTTTTCACCACATCATTTATATAAAATGAATGGAGGTTCCTATGCGGCCCCAGCCCGGTTACATTTTAGCATGTGGTCTGCGGTGCCATTTTCTTTTTATTTAAAACTTTTTTTTTTGTCTCGGTTGGCAGTCGGAAAATAAGTTCTCCCCCCTTGTGGTTGATTTTTTTGTTTAAAGTTCACTTACCACTGTGTCTGAGTGGTGGTTCAGTCTCTGGGGAAAAACCATGCAGCCAGCAGTCCGAAGGAAAGAGCTGCAGTGGGACATGCGCAGAGCGAGGGAAACCGTGCACATATTTTCTATTTTAAACACTCCTTTATAATGGCAAATTATGCCATGGTTTCCCTATGGGAAAAAGGCAAAGTCAGTTATTATGTAAGTATTGTAGATTGAGTGACTATGCATAACATGGGGAAAAAAAACATTTGATCTGCATTAATTAGCATGTGGAAATGATGGCAGAACACCAATGGCTTTGCTTAGTAATAGCTGTGGTAGTGTAACAAGTTTTATTTATAAAATATTTTATTTATTTTTTATTTATTTTATTGAAATCTAGGATTACAAATACCTTTGAGCAGGAACTGCTCTTTTACAAAGGTTCCACGTTGAAGGAATGGGGGGTATACATACATACAAAGGTCGACATAATAATACATAGTTACACAATAAAAAGAAGCAAGAGACTGAGGCTTAGGAAATTCCAGTAATTCAAAATGTGCCAAATGTTAGGTAGGTAGCATGACATACCAGCCAAGGGCAATCTAAGAAATAAGCGCTGCAGGTGAGAGGGAGGGGGGTGTGCAGGCAGAAAGGCTGTTGTCAGAGGGTAGAGGATGAGGTAAGAGCTCTAAAGGGGAGGGAGGAGAGGGGAGGGATAAACGTCAGGAAATACCTGGGGGGGAAGGGAGAGAAGGTAAGGGGGTGGGCAGGTGAGGCAGGTAGAAGAGGGGCAAGGCGGGGAGAGGTAGCTGTCAAGACTGAAGTAGAGGTCAGTGAGCGGTGGGCCCCTGATTAGGCAAGGCAGTCACAACGACTAGTTGAAATGAGATGAAGTTGGAGTTGTCTCTTAAAAGGGCCAAGAGCAGCAGCAGTAAGAGTTTCTTTGTTGAGAGTATTGTACCACTGTGGTGCTCTGTGGGCAAAGGCCCTCTGGCCCATGGTAGTCCGGCATCTGGGGACAAGGAAGGTTTGTTGTGAACTTCTAGTTCACTGGGTGCTGTGGTAGTCAATGAGGAGCTTTTCAATGCCCGGGGGCATGACCCCGAGGAGGACTCTTTTGGCTAAGAGGCAGGTTTGATACTGTATCCGGCTGATGAGAGGAAGCCATCCTGCCCGAGTGTACAGGTCACAAGCGTGTGTAAGTCGGTCAGCCCCAGTTAGCTGCCTGCATGCTTTGTTGAGTGCAACTGTAATTCTCCGGAAGGCAGAGGCAGAGGCAGAGCCATAGATTGCTAGCCTGTAATCGATGAGGGAGGTGACAGAGCTGTTGATAGCCAACCAGAGAGTGTCAGGAGTCATGCAGTGTTTGTGCCTGTAGAGCAGGCCTATACAGATGTTGGTGGCTTTGGTGACAGCATTTAGGTGCCAATGGTAGGAGAGTGAGCTGTCCAATGTGACACCTAGGTATTTAAAATCAGGAACGTGTTCAGGTAAGGTCCCTGTTTGGTTTAGGTTGGTGAGGTCACAGGATTTGTACTTAGTCCTGGCATTGTAGAAGGTCATAACCTTTATTTTGCTGTAGTTCATGACCAGTTTGTGTGACTTAAATCATTCTTCGATGCACATGAATTCAAGCTGTAATTGTTTCTTGAGGAGCTCTGTATTTTGGTGGTTGGTAAACATGACTGCATCATCAGTGTAGAGCAGTAATTTCTGGTGGCAGACTCTGGGAAGGTAATTGAAGAAGCAGCTGAAGAGTAGTGGCCCCAGGATGGACCCCTGTGGGATCCCTGAAAGGACTGGCTTTTCTTCCGAGGTGACACCGGCAATCCTAACCCGCTGGACCCTCTCCCCAAGGTGGCTTGAAAACCAGAGCAGCACTTCATTGGAGAGCCCAATGTTTGATAATTGCTTGAGTAGGAGTGGGTGGTTCACAGTATCAAAGGCTTTCGTAAGGTCGATGAATACTGCTCCTACACAGTTTCCTTGATCGAACGTGGTATGGATGAAGCCCGTGAATTCTAATAGTGCAGTGGTGGTACTGTGCCCTTTTCGGAAACCATGTTGCTCAGGACACTGGATATCGTATTTTCCCAGGTACTCGTCTAGTTGGTCTGAGGCGATGCACTCCAGGGCCTTAGACAATGGAGGGAGGATTGAGATAGGTCTGTAGTTGGAATGCAGTGATTCGTCTCCACTTTTGTGTACTGGTGTGATGGTTGCCTGTTTCCAGTGAGACGGGAACTGGGGCATCCTTAGTGATAGGTTGAGGATCTTTGTCAGGGGTTCAAGGACTACTTCAAGGACAAGTGCTAACAACTTCAGGTCAAGGGAGTCACTGCTGTAGCCTGCGTTGCGAATGGTCTTCCAAATATAGGTTCTAGCTTCATGCACTGGGATCTCCTTGAAGTAGAATTGTGGGGCAGGGTGTAGGAGAGGAGCAGTGGCAGGAGGGTTATTACCAGAGGGGTATCGAAGAAATTAGAAGGGAGGACACTATTCAAGTTGGAGAACACATTGTTAAAGGTGTTGGTGATTGTATACAGGTCAGATGTTTGTGTTCCATTTATGTTGAGCATGATGGGTGGTGACTTAGGGTCCTTGACTGTAAGGTCTTTCAAGTTACTTCAGAATTTTTTCCATCACCCCAGGAGTTGGAGACAGCTTCCTTGAAGTATTTGCTTTTGGTGCTCCGAACTGCCCATGTGCACTCATTTCTGGCAGCTTTATATTTATGAATATCCCCAGGTTTGGATGTTGCATGGGCACAGTGCCAGAGATGGTCCCTATGTTTGAGTAAAGTGATTAGATCAGGGGTTATCCAAGGGTTAGCTCTGCCCCTGACCTTCAGCTTTTTGAGATGTGCAAAGATATTGCAGGCCGCAGTGAAGTGACTGATGAAAAGGTCTAAGGCTCGGTTTACATCAATGGCGGAGTCCATTGGTGTCCAGTCCAGGCGGCTTAGGTGTATCTTTAGTAGCTCAAGGTACCCCTGCTTTAACACTCTGGTGTGGATTATTTTAGGAAGGGGCTTAATGAATTTGTTTGTCCAGGTACATGTGGCCAGTGAGTGGTCACTGATCCCATCAGGGAGCACTGAGACTTTTGAGATTCATTCAGGGTGATTAGTAAGGATCCATTCCAGAAGTGTGTGCGACCCTGTCCTATAGTTGCATCTGGTGGGGGTGGTAACAAGCTGAGTGAGGTTCTGTGTCGTGACAGCATCCTTGTAGTTTCTGGCCTCCAGCGATAGCCAATTTATGTTGAAGTCACCTAGTACTATGAGTTCAGAGTTATGGTGTAATCCCTGTAGGCTTTCCAATATTCTCATAAATCCATTGGGCTGATCTTTAGGGGGTATGTACATGGAGGCAATGGTGAGCTCCTTGTTGTGCGCCCTGAGTAGAACTTTAATAGCCAGAACCTGCGAGGGTGGTTTCGGGTTTGAGAAAGGGAAGACTTGACCCAGACAGGAATTCGTCAGGTAGATGGCACAGCCCCCACCTCATTCAGAAATCCTGTCCTGCCTGAATATAGAGTATCCAGGGATGGTGACTGCAGCGTCTGGTATCTTGGGGTTAAGCCATGTTTCGACAACAGAGAGTACATCAGGGCAATGTTGCTGGACCCAGGTTTGCAAGATGTCAAGTTTGTTAAGAAGGCTGCAGACATTGATTGAGGCTAATGTGAGGGACCCCTCCCACCTTTTTGTGGCATGGGGTGCTAGGCCAGTAGGCCCCGGGTTAGGATGAACGTTTCCAGATATCAGAAGTAGCATAAGTAGTATCCTGAGAAGGTACGCTTTAATCATTTTGCAGACTAGTTTTGTTGTAGGGCATCTAGTCCTCTTGGCCTTGCTGATCTGAGTTTGCCCTGTGATATTGCAGAGCACAATATATAATGTCATGTTCTCAGAGGTGCCACATGATTGATGAAAAGTAATCAAATCCACAGGAAATGGTGAACTACTGGGGACCAGAAAACTGTTGTTACTGTAGATCAAAGACCCAGAATGTGTTAAATTCCTGAAGGTGATGAACATTGGCCTGGGGCATATGCAGGATGTAAAAATCCTTTGTTAGTATCTTCCCTTTGTTCTCCAAAATGGTTGTGAATAGACCTCAAAGACAAGTACACATCCTTTAAGAACAAGTCAGACGGAAATGTGGATTCAGTGCAGAACTCCACAACTCAGAGCTTGTATAACAGATTTACTGACCTTACTTTTATCTTTGATGGCTTCCAAAAAAGTTGATTTATGATGAGAATGCCAATACCTGGTGGTGATGTTTGCAGTTTCTTAGTCCAGAATTTGTTCACAGATGTTATGTCTAAGAATGGTCCAGTTCCTCCAAGCAGAAACACATGAACCTCCACAAAAACTAAACTACTGACTGACAAACACAAACAACCAGCCCCACAGGCTCTAGTCTAGCATTGTTTGAACAAGGGCAATCCAATTCAGCCAAGGCTAATTTTCAGTGCGGTCCAAGTGCAAATATATTACAAGTTAATTATATGTTAAAACAATAAAATATATTACAATACACTTTTCTGCTGAATAAGTATCAAGTAATGTACAGACAAACATACAACACACTCTGCATAGTAAGTCATGCCCCAACTCCCTAGGATTATTGGTTAGATCTAAGAAGGATGCAGGAGAACAGAATACATATATACAGAACAAAGCCACCTCCCACCACAAATATTAGGTAATAACAACAATTTAAAAAATCTGAATGTAACAGCTAATATAGCTGGATGACCCACTGCTACCCTCCCTGATACAAAGTCAACAATATGACTGTCTGATATGTCACTAATATAGTTGTGAAAAAACAAGGATACCAACTAATGTAGTTGAAATAGCCTTCTGTACACAATAAAATCATGAAGCACCCACTTAGTTCAAAATTACTATTAATCTGGGTCATATAGTAAATCTTAATATCCACATTAAGGAGGGAAAGTGTTCCATAGCTTTTGCATTTTGAATGGATGTTGCCCTTTTTAGGGCTGTGGGCTGAGCCTACAGCCAGTTTGCGAGAGCTCTGTAGCTCTGAAAATGGCCCATCTCAGAACCCCGTCTATTGGACTTTTGAAAGTATCCTTCTGAAAGCCCAACAGAGCTGAAACCCCTCCGCCATGATTGGCGTACGGAATAACAGCCGCACTATTTTGGCTGTTACGTCCACATTCCGACATGTGCACTGTGCATGCGTGGAATCATGCGCATGAGCAGTGCTGCAGTGCTGGCATGTTGCAAATGGCACAATGCCATTCACTATGTTGTGCCCCCTTCCCAAGTCATCCCTGATGTTATATCACAACACTGGGAACCCACCCCAGTGTGCAAAATGTGTTTTTCTCTGTAAAGCAGAATATGGTCCATCGCATTTCTTTTGTCCTGGTGCCCCCTGCCCACGTTATGCCTTACATCGGGGTATCCAATCCCCATGCCGTCATTCATGTGGCACACTGGGATCCCATTCCTCCAGTGTACCTAAATGTTTAGTTTTCCTGTAAATTAGAAAAGGGTCCCTCATTGTCAGTTTGTTTTCCCTGTAAAACTGAAAATGGTCCCTCGTTGTCACTGCAGTCCCCCTCCCTACCCTTCCACTGAGCACCCACCTCCCCACATCCCCTTACCCCATTCTTACCTCCAGAGCTCAGTGCTGTCATCTTCTGTGGACCAGGTCACGTCTGCACTCTTCAAAGCCCAACCACGAACTGAAGAATTAAAGGTAAGTATGCTATACAGCCACTCAATGGCATTTTCAACTTATGCTCATATCTCAGCCATTGTTTAGAATTTTTGCCCCAAATTTTCAACATGGGGTTCTTGGGACCCCACCTCATGAAAACTGTCACTGTCATTCTGTTACTCAGTCCCGGAAGGTGATTTCTCAGTCACTGTGAAATCACCTTTCAGACTGATCATAAAATGACAGTGCCGCTGTTCATGAGGTGGGGGTTCCAAAAAGCCCATTTTGCAAATTTAGTGAAAAAAATTCCAAAAAGTGACTGCGTTACATGCATGCATTGTGGAATTTCTACGCACGCTCCTAACATCACTAATTTTTTATATTTTCACTCCACATTTTTAACATTGCCATTTTTGCACACCTCCTTTACAACAGTACTGCTGCCTTTCCCACAACCTGCCCAAAATGTGCTTTTGCACCTGTGGCGCAGAATAGCGTGTTTGCACTGCGCAATCACCTCTCGGGACAATTAAACAAAATGACACTGACACTGTTCATGAGAAGGTGTCCAAAAAAGGCCATGTTGAAAATTTGGTGAAAGAATTCCAAAAAAATGACTGTGTTACAAGCGTGCACTGCTCAGTTTACACGCACACACCTAACGTCGCTAATTTTTAATATTTTCACTTCACATTTTTAACATAGCCATTTTTGTACACCTCCTTCACAACAGTACAGCTGTCATTTTCCACAACCTGCCCAAAATGTGTTTTTGCTCCTGTGGTGCAGAATAGCTCGTTTGGTCTGTTCAATCACCTTTCGGGACAATTGAACAAAATGACAGACACTGTTCATGAGGAGGGGTTCACAAAAGGCCATGCTGAAAATTTGGTGCAACACCTCCAACATATGGCCAAGTTACACCTGGGCGTTGAATAATTTCTATGTACATGTGTAATGTTTGTCACTTTGTAGCGCTTCACAGCTCTATCCGCTCTGGCCAGAACTTGTTTGGGTAGTAATGTTTAGCACTTGCCTCTGTGAGAGGGGCACTGTGTCAAGTTACTGGACTTTTGCAGCTACCTCGGCTAATAAGTGTCTCGCTAGGATTTCTGCTTGTGGTTTATAGAGTCCCTGCAATAGACCATCTTGTCCAGGGGCTCTGGCTGTATGGAATTGCTTTATGGCAGCTATAAACTCCTCCTTTGAAATCCGAGACTTTAACTCCACAGTTATTGAGTCTGCTAATTTGGGTAAATGTTAGGTTATGAAAACAATATAGTTGTATTTCTTTTTTTTTAACTTCATGTTTTTTGAATTTATAAAGGAATAAATCCACAAACACTTTATGGAAATTGCAGTATTCTTTAAGAAAGTTAATGTTGTACTGTCACCATGTGGCCACATTTGGTATAGTTCTTTGCAGTCCTCTGGGTTACAGGAAATGCTCTCTCATGAATGAGGGGACCTGGGTGGTCTCCATTACTGAGTGCCTAAGTGAGGTTTCACCCTCAAGATACTACAGAAAGTGGCAGCAAGGTATAATCTGACTTTGGGAAAAGGAAGATATAGCGTGTATTTATTGAGAAGAAACAAAAGGGCAAAAAGAAAGAGCATAGAAACAGAGACCTAGAATTTGTCAGCAGATAAGGACCGCTTGGTCCACCCAGTCTGCCCATTTTGTTCTGGCCCATACTGTCACTGCAAGACCCTATTCGTGATCTCTGGCCACTCCCCAGCTTTTCTACCAAGACTCATTTGTGCCTCTCTTTTGCATGCTTGAAGCCCACCACTGTTTTCGCCCCCTGTTGAAAGACTGTATCAGGTGTCCACTACTTTTTGTGAAGAAAGTACTCCCTCACATCCTCCTAAATTTCACGCCTCCTTAACTGGCTCACTGGTGTCACAGTAGTGCCACCACTTGTGACACAGATGGCCCGGGTGCAGAAGGGAACTCAGGACATTGGAGGACTGGCCAGGAGGAGGAGGAGGATCGAGCATCTGCAGGACTGCTGTTCTCCTCTGGGAGGGGGAAGGTGGGCAGAGCCCGGTGCTTTCCTGACCACTAGTGGAAGCTGGAGGAAAAGGCAGTCCAAGCCAATGCATAAGGGGACGTGGCAGGCATCATCGCACATTGTGTAGGAGCACATGGCAGGCATCATGATGTCACCGAATGCCATGTGTCCCAGGGGGACAGCAAATGTGAAAAGCTGGTGGTGGGATGCAGCAGAGCACCCACAGGCCTAGCCCTGACTAGCTGGGCACACAGCTGAAACTGGATCCATTCCATGGTGGGGGTTGGGGAACCCTGCCTACCCCACCTGGGGGATAAGCCCTGGGGTAAGGCAGCAGCGGTAAGTCTGGTGGAGCGTCAGAGAAGTAGAACCCGGCACTCAGGCTGATGGGGGCTGACCAGGAGAAGCATAACAAAAAAAAATTCCCCCCACCAGCTTAATTGCATTGCATACCTCACTTGTTCTCATGCACCTTCTCTTCTGAAAAATCCAGTGTTCCCAGATGTATTTGGCATTATTCTTGTAACTCCAGGAGAATTTTTCTGTTCATTCCTGTAGATTACATTATTTTCTCTGGAAGCTGCATTGCTTAGTTGCCCCATATTACTAATGCAAGTCTATGGGAACAATGTCCCTGTAAATGGCTGTATTTTCTGGTAAAATACTGGAGCCCCTGTAGACCTCACAGCCCTGAAATACTCCCCTCCTGTACCTTATTTACCCCCATTAGGTCCTTATAGGGCTCTATCATGCCCCTCCCCCCTTCCAGGGTGTACATATTGAAATCCTTCAGTCTCTCCTAGTAGGGCTTATGATGCAGCTCCTGCATCATTTTAGTTGTCCTCTTCTGGACTGTCTCCACCCTGTCTATGTCCCTCCTGAGATGTGGTCTCCAGAATTGGACATAGTACTCTAAATGAGGTCTCACCAACAGTCGATACAGTGGTAACATCACCTCCAAAAGGAGAACCTAGTTAGGACCCCCTCCCAGAAAATGGGGTCTATGAGCAGTGGGTATGAAAGTAGCATTGAGGAGTCCATAATAAATTAAGAAAGGATGACATCAGCTTGGAGCAGGAAAATCAGGATATTATGGAGGGACTGTGGGGACAAAGGGAGAGGAGCACACAAGAGGGGGAATGATATAGGCACAAGCTAGAAAGGCAAACTGTCTAAATGCCAGGAGCCTGGGAAACCAAATTAGTGAACTCTTGGTGATATTGGAAAATGCAGGATTAGACCTCTTGACATTACACAAACAAGGACCACTGAAAATAATGTTTGGGACCTGCCAGTAGCGGGTATACTATGTATAGAAAAGATAGGGGAAAGGGCAAAGGAGATGGGGTAGTCCTCAATGGCACAGAAGGCATAGAGTGGGGTGTGGTCAGCAGCCAACACAAATATATGCTTTTATTTGGGTTATCTGTGCAGAGTTAAAGTTTTAAATTGCTCTTTTCTATCTTATATTGGGATTTAAAAGTGGCACAACTTGTCAGAATACGCCTTCCACCTTTCCTATATGAAATTTTGATATTTGCTGATGATGGGAAGACATCAAAATAAGCAGTCAAAAGACAGCAGTAAGGGGAACACTGTGTCTGTCTCTACCAGTGGGTGACAAGGTGGGCAAGCAGCTGGCAGGAGTGTTGGAGCTGTTAACCTTACCCTGAAGGCCATTCTTGAGGCTCTCCGACAACCTGACAAGAAGATGGATGATTTCAACTCACGAGTAAATTTGACTGAAACCAGAATGGATACACTTAAGTCTGTTCACAAATCCCTGTCTACCTCGGTAGGCAAAGCCCAGATGGTCACTTTGGGTCTGATTAAAGAAAATAAACTGTTGCGAGCCTATTGAGGCTGTGTACACAATAGATTACCGAGTTTTAAAATGGAATATAACACATTTGTAAACTCTCTCTGATATTCTGTCTGCATCACTCAGTAGCGTGTTGAATTCCGTTCTGTCTTTCGTCTGTATCATGGTTTTCTGTCCAGTTTGCTGGCATGGTTCTCCGGTTTCTGCAGAGACAAGCACGGAATGCTCACCTGTCTGCATTACCAGGTAAAACGTTTTATCCTAGTAAGCGTGTTTAAAATCATGTTTAAGCCTTGGTTGCTAGCAGGATTTAAGCATGGTTCTTAAACATTCTTACAAACCATAGAAGATGTGGACACACACACCGTGTTGCTGCTTCTTAAAACATTTCAACCCTGTTAAATCATTTTAAAAAGTCTAGTGTGTGCACAGCCTTAGAGTTTTTGGAAAATGGCACTCGGGCTCCTAACCTCCACATTTTGGGCATACATGAAAATTCAGAGGACTCCAACTCCCAGCTATATATAAAAACTCTTCACAGAATTATTCCAGCTGGACGTGGAGCACAAAATTCTTCTTGTTTACTGTATTGCTCCTCAACGCAGACCACAGAACACGGACTTGCCTCTGGACTATGCTTATGATTACAGCTGGAGCTCATGTTACAGACTTTATTCTGCAGAAGGCTAAAACTTTGGGTCCACTGAAACTACCAGATGGGACAGTTATCTATTGTTTTCCTGACCTAGGTTATGAGACTCGCCAGTGCAGATGGGCCTTTGATGCGGTCTGAGTCAGGCTGCGCCAGCTCAGCATTACCCATGCTCTGCAGTTGCCTGCCTGACTTAAATAGTTTATGGGGGAAAAATATTTCTTTATTGTGATTCCAAGGATTTGAGACATAAATCAGAAGTTATCCAGAGAGATTTTAAAGAATGCTCTGACACCAGAGTATCTTTGGAAGGAGAAGATACATGAAATTACTTTTATTGTTTTATCTGTTTGATTGCTCTGGATGGCATCTGAATCTTTGATTTACTATTTTTGATGTTGCCATGTTTTAAGCTACATTGATCTCTATATACACTCTTAATTCACTTGTGTATCAAGTATTTTGGAGAGTGATACCTGTTAATGGTTGTTATGTAGTAGCAGTGAAGGCACACCAGAAACCCCACATTTCACCAACTCTTGTGTGACCTCTTCTTTGATCTGCTCTCATGGTGACAATTGCAGGGTCTTGGAGGAGGCTTGTAGTGCCTGGCCTATGGTGGCTTTCTGTTTTTAATTTGCAAGAGGTAAGGCACGGCATTCCTCATTACTTTGGGTATACCCATCTTAGTCCCTGATATCATTTACATGCTACTATTTTCTAATAAGGGGCTGCCTTATACTGGTTATTGTTCTTCCTAATGTCACTTTTTCTTGCAGGTTATTTATTGCTCCATATACGATAGTTGGACTCCTTTCTGGGGTAGTGTGTGTCACAAACTCATTCAGCAGGTCAGCCCTCTACTCCCAAAGTGCCAACCTCTGAGCGTAGTATTGTGAACAGTTAACAGAACAGGGTAACCCTTCTGTCTGTTTTGTGGGTTTGAGTCACCTTTTGTCCCAAGTTCTGGAGGGATTCAAACTGTTAACCTCTTGCTAGCGTACCCAATTGTCAGGCTCAGATAATCTGCTCTTTGGGGAAATGCCAGAAATCTTTTGCCATGGGCACCAACCAGGTATTACAAAATGAACCCTCAAAAACTCTATGCAAGACCTTAGAGAAACTCTTACCTGTTTCCCAATTTGGTATCCCAATAAGCTTAAGCACAGTGTCAACTTTAACCATCTAAGCTTCACTTACAAAAAAAAAGAAGTTTCAAGGCACACCAGGCAGTCTCTGTTTTAAAATATATATCTTTACTTTAAGATAGATAAAAATAGGTAAACAGTAAATACAGAACAAAATATCCCAATGCATACAATCTTAAAAACAAAAAGGGTTTAAAAGTGGAAAATTCATACCAACCATTAGACTTATTTATCTAAGGTATTTCTTATAATCTTTCAGTGCTCTTAAATGTTCCTTTTCTCAGTCCAAATATATGAATGTATATATCTAAAGGTCAGCTATAGCATACTTAAAAACAGTCTTGAGCCGGCCTTCTCTCTGAGGTCACCTAGCTCCTCCTCAGGGTAATAAAATTTATATTTATAGCACAGGATGTGCTAATAAGGTATTTTAAAAATAGATGACATCAGCGAACATCCTCTCTTCATATGACTTCCCAATTTAGTCTGTGATCTGCTAGCATCTTCTTTCATCCAGGAGCAGTCTCCTGCTTCACAAAGACATGAAAGACTCTTTGATGAATTAACTGGCTTCCTTTGAAGATGCCCAAACAAATGCATATGCCAATTCCTTATAACACCAAGTGCCATCAAAGGACTTTTCCTGAGGAGACTCCCAAATAAATGCATATGCCCCTTCCTGTTGCCACCAAGTGCAATCAAAGGATTTTCCTGAGTGCATTATATAATGCATAGTTTAGCTACTGATTTCAAAGCAACTGACAAGTTAATTGCATTCCGGATATCCGTATTTTAACCTATGTCCTGTCCTTTGAAAATTATACCGGGGGGCGGGGGGGGGGGCCGTTGATGTGTCATTTCAGCAAGACAGTATTTTCTCCTACTACATATTTCATATTGCAAAAATCATAGTGTAATCAGAACCAGCTGTCCAAGTGTCACAATCCTCCCCACCTAGACTGAATTTGGGGGCTCTATGCCCTGCATGGGATGAGCTTCCCAAATCAGTTCACTCCTATTAGACACAAGACAGCCAATCTGAGTTCTGATTGTTGGCTCCGGCCCTATATGTGATTGTCATGTCATACCCTTGCAAAGTAAGACTCCATCTCAGTAATCACTCATTATTTATGGCCATATGCGTCAGCCAAACTAGGGGGTTGTGGTCAGTCTATACCACAAAATGCTGCCCATATAAGTATGGCTCTAACTTCTTTAGGGCCCACACTATGGCAAGATACTCTTTTTCCACAGTAGAGTATGCCTGCTCCCTTGGAAGTAACTTCTTACACGGATACACTACAGGGTAATCCTTCCCTTGGTTGGATGTCTGACTCAGTACTGCCCCAATACCCACATCTGAGGCATCAGTCTGAACTATAAAGGGTTTTCTATAGTCAGAACTTGTCAATACAGGAGCACTGCACAGTGCCTCCTTCAGACTGGTAAAGGCTTTCTCACAGGCTGGTTCCCAGGTAATTTTTTTGGCATCCTTTTCTTTACCAGGTCAGATAGGGGAGCAGCCAGGGCACTGTAATTGGGTACAAATTTCCTATAATACCCTGCTGTCCCTAGAAAACTCCTGACCTGCTTCTGAGTTTCTGGTCTGGGCCATGCCTGGATTACCTCTATTTTTATGTGGTTAGGGCAGAGCTGTCCCCAGCCTACCACATGTCTGAGGTATGCCACTTCTCCCATGGCCACTTGGCACTTCTCGGCTTTGACAGTGAGCCCGGCCCTCTGTATCCTGGCCAGTACTTCCCTAAGGTGGGACAGGTGTTCCTCCCACCTGGCACTAAAGATGGCAATGTCATCCAGGTATTCCACGGCGTACTCCTCAGCACCATTTAACACCTGGTTCATCAACCTTTGGAAAGTGGCCGGGGTGTTCTTCATTCTGAAAGGCATTACTTTAAATTCAAATAAGCCTATTGGAGTGATGTAGGCTGACCTCTCCCTAGCTCTGTCTGTCAACTCTACCTGCCAATACCCCTTGGTCAGGTCAATAGTCATAAGGTAGGTCACCCCCCCAACTTGTCCAGGAGTTCGTCCGTCCAGGGCATCGGGTGGGCATCTGACTTTGAGACTGCATTCAGTCCATGATAGTCTACACAGAAATGAGTACAGCCATCTGGCTTGGGTACAAGGACTACAGGTGAGGCCCAGGGGCTGTGGGATCTTGGATTACTCCTAAATCCAGCATCTTTTCCATTTCCCTCCTAATGTCTTTTTGGACAGCCTCTGACACCTGATATGCTGTCTGCCGTATGGGCGTCTGTGTCCCTGTCTCCACATCATGTGTCACTAAGGGGGTTAGTCCAGGCTTGGCGCTAAGCAAGGGGGTAAAGTCTGCTAGAACATCCCTTACTTCCTGGATCTCCTCCGGGGCCAGCTGGGGAGAGAATTTTACTGCCTCCACAGAGGACTCCTGCTTGCTTCCTTCCAGCAAGTCCAGAAGGGGTCTCCATCCGTCCCCTTCCCAGGACTATACACTACAAACACCATGTCAGCCCTATTAGCATATGGCTTCATCATGTTGACATGGTACATCCTTTCTGTCTGTCTTCGGTCAGATAACTCTATAATATAGTTTACGTCATTTACCTTCCTAACTACTTTGTACGGTCCTGCTCACTCAGTTTGCAGCTTGTCTTTCTGGACCGGAATAAGAGCCATGACTTCCTGAACCACCATGTACAAGCGAGCTCTGGATCTGCGGTCATACTGCACTTTTTGTCTCTGTTAGGCAGCTGCCAGGTTGCTCTGGGCTGTCCCCATAAGCTCCTTCAGCCTTTCCCTAAACCTAAGGGCATAATCCACAATGGGAGTTCTCTGGGTGGTGTGCTTGCCTTCCCAGTCCTCCTGGATCAAGTCTAGGGGCCCACATACCCAGCATCCATATAAGAGTTTGAAGGGGGAAAATCCTGTTGACTCTTGGGGCACCTCCCTGTATGCAAACAACAGGTGGGGAAGGTATTTCTCCCAGTCCCTCCCATGCTGTTCAGCAAATGCCCAGAGCATTGACTTCAGGGTACCATTGAATCTTTCCACAAGCCCATTGGCTTGTGTTCGATATGGTGTTGTGCATCTCTGCACCACCCCACACTTCTCCCACAAACATTTCATCAGGTCCGACATGAAGGAACCCCCTCGATCAGTGATAACCTCCTGTGGAAACCCAACATGGGAGGAAATCCCAAGTAAGACATCTGCCACTTTGTCCTCAGTGAGGATAGGGTGACTGCCTCTGGGTACCGGGTGGCATAATCCACCACAGTCAGGATGAATCTCTTCCCTGAGGAGCTTGGGGTATTTAAAGGCCCCACAATATCCATTTCCACTCTCTGGAATGGCTCCTCCACTATGGGCAATGTAATCAGGGCGGCTTGGATTTTCTTGCCCCGCCTTCCCTATTTCTTGGCACCAGTGACAAGACCTGCAATACTCCTTCACCTGCTGGGTGAAGTTAGGCCAATAGAAATTCTGGACCAACCGCTGCTTAGTGCACGTGATTCCCAGATGACCAGACAAGGGGATATCATGTGCAGTCTTAAGCAACTGCTCACGATACCCCTAGGGAATGACAAGCTGCCTGCCTAGCATCTTTCCCTCTGTCTGCACAGCCTGAGTATACATAAGTCCACTTTCCCAGTAGACCTTATGTCTGCCGTCTCCTCCCTGTGCCCAGTCAGAGTCTGCCCAAGCCCTCAGCTTCTCAAGACTAGGGTCACTTCTCTGAGCAGCTGCAAACCCCTCACCCATTCCCAAGGCATGGGACCCGGTCCCCTTCAGTCGCTAAACTAGGGTCTCTAGCACTAGCATCAGGGAACTAAGGATCACTGTCACTTCCAACCCTCTGACAATGGGTCACCCCTCCCTCTTTGGAGTAACCCTCTGTAGCTGTGGGGTTACTTGCTACTGGTAAAATTTCTACCTCCTCTTCATTAGTCCCCTTATCAGGAGACACAGGCTGGGGAACCAGCCTCCCAGTTGTCTTTACAATTGTTCCCATGGGTTTCAGGGAACTACCATTTTCCCTTGCTGCTTGGCTATGGGTAACTGCACATACCATCCCCTGTTTGAGGTTATTACCCAGGATCACATCTGCTGCTAAGGTTTTGGCTACAGCCACCTGTTGCACAGTTCCCCCTGTTTCACCCCAGTCTAGGAGAACACTAGCGAGTGGCAATGTTTTCGCCTCACCAGTAAAGTCCTGTACAGTGACGTATTTATTGGGTATAAGCTGACCAGGCTCTACTAGATCCCCCTTTACCAAGGTCAAGGATGCCCCTGTGTCCCTTAACCCTTGTGTCTGTACACCATTCACCATGACTGGGTGCATGTGTTCCCTCATGTTCACTGGCATGCTTCCAGGAACACACAAAGAACCCACTTCCTTCTTAGCACTGCCTTGCATATTATTGCTCATCCATTTGGGACACTGACAATATGCCCAGTTTCTTTACACAAGCAACATTCATTTCTTTTCTCAGAGAAATCTTTTCTCTGAAATCTGGGGCTAACTGGTTTTGGTGGTGGCAGTGAGGGTTTTAGCTGCCCTGAAGGTGTGCTTTTCTCTTTCTGTGCTGCTACACCTGCCTTATTTGCTCTCAGAGCAGGTCTGCTCTTGGCATAGCGGTCCGAGAGTTCAGCAGCCTCTTGCACTGTTTTGGGATCTTGGTCCTCCAGCCAGGTTTTTAGCTCTGCTGGACATGCCCAATAAAACTGTTCTTACAAAATCACATTTTCAATTTTATCAACAGAGTTTGCCTCAATTCCTTCCCACCAATGTTTTAAAAACTGATGTTGTTTCCTGGCTAGCTCCTCATAGCTCATGTCAGGGCTTCTCCTGAGTTTACAGAATTTAGTTCTGTATGATTCAGCAGTTAATTAAAAATTTTTTAACAGTGCCACTTTAAGTTTGCTGTAATCATCACTGCCCTCATTGTCCATGTGACCCAGTGCATCTCGAGCTTTCCCGGTAAGTAGCGAAATAGCTGGAAGCTCCAGGACTCCCTAGGAATTTTAGCCTGAATACAAAGTTTTTCAAAAGAATTTTTAAAAAGGCATCCACATCATCCCCCTCTTTAAATTCGGCTATCAATTTGGAATTCAGTGTGTAACCCAATCCTGTAGTTCCAGTTAAACCCAAGCTACTTACCTGCTCTGGTGCCTCTGGTTGGAGTCATAGCTTCTCCAGTTCATGTTGCCTCTGGCATTCATGCTCCTCATGGTCAGCATCTCTCTGTTCTCACTCTGCCTCTCAGTGTTCTCGCTCTGCCTCATGGTCCACCTCTTGTTGTTTACAGTTCGCTTCTCGTTGTTCATGGTCCACCTCTCACTTCTCTCGCTCCAGAACTCCAGCTCCATCCTGCGCAACTCAATTTGCAGCCTGAGTACTTTTGGATCCAGGATACTGGTGACCTTCCCCTGCTGCTGTGGCCCTTCACTGGCACTGGTCCTGTTGTCCTCCTCATCAGATCTGGATCCTGCACTGGCTGCTAGCCCTTCCACAGTCAGGGTTTGGTCCCTTACAGTCACTGTCTGGGACTCTACGCTCTGGGTATCTGCTACCATCAGGGCATCCATGAGGTTCTGCTTGGTGGCTTTCACCTCGACCTGCTGTAGTTGGAAGCCATCTTCTTCCCTAACTATGGCTACTCTGACTGGCACTTTTGAAAAAAAAATAAAACAGGTATGAACTTGACTGTAAGCCAAGGGATATAGTTTTATTTCCTTTTAAAATAAAACACTGCCTTTCTTTTTTTTTTATCAAGTGAGCTGAACAGTCTCAAGCTGACACACTGAACAATAAAGCTTATAATACCCAAATTATCTCACCGCTGCCAACCAATCTGTCACAAACCCACTCAGCAGATCAGCCCTCTACTCCCAAAGTGCCAACCTCTGAGCATAGTATTGTGAATAGTTAACAGAACAGGGTAACCCTTCTGTCTGTTTTGTGGGTTTGAGTCACCTTTTGTCCCAAGTTCTGGAGGGATTCAAACTGTTAACCTCTTGCTAGTGTACCCAATTGTCAGGCTCAGATAATCTGCTCTTTGGGGAAATGCCAGAAATCTTTTGCCATGGGCACCCAACCAGGTATTACAAAATGAACCCTTAAAACTCTATGCAAGACCTTAGAGAAACTTTTACCTGTTTCCCAATTTGGTATCCCAATAAGCTTAAGCACAGTGTCAACTTTAACCATCTAAGCTTCACTTACAAAAAAAAAATAAGATTCAAGGCACACCAGGCAGTCTCTGTTTTAAAATATATATCTTTACTTTAAGATAGATAAAAATAGGTAAACAGTAGATACAGAACAAAATATCCCAATGCATACAATCTTAAAAACAAAACAGGTCTGAAAGTGCAAAATTCCTACCAATCATTAGACTTATTTATCTAAGGTATTTCTTATAATCTTTCAGTGCTCTTAAATGTTCCTTTTCTCAGTCCAAATATATGAATGTATATATCTAAAGGTCAGCTACAGCATACTTAAAAACAGTCTTGAGCTGGCCTTCTCTCTGAGGTCACTTAGCTCCTCCACAGTGTATTAAAATTTATATTTACAGCACAGGATGTCCTAATAAGGCAGTGACTGTGCTAACGTGTGCCTGAAGGGAAAAATATACATCAAAATCACGTTGAGTGCATTCCTGATGTGGCAGTGCTTCCAAGCGGGAGGCTTTGCACTGAGCTGTGTGTAATACGGCTTTAATTGTGACTCGCAGCTCCTGCTCTCTCATATTTATTTATTTTTTTGCTGAAGTTGTTTTTCTTTACCAGAAACACATAGTCAGTGGCGGAGGGGCATGGGGTTTCATAGAAACTGATACATTTGTTACTAAAAAAAACAGATTTGTTAGGAATAAGAAGTGATTAGTGGTCAGTGTGACATGCGATGCATTTTCCACCAATCACTTCTATCCATACTCCCCAAGTACGTACTGTCATGCGGCAAAGCTTTACAGAAGGTGCCATCTTCACATCATGAAGTGCTGAGCAGGATCATGCAGTGGTAGAGAAGATGATTGAACAAGAACAAGAAATATCGTAGTGGAAGAAGGAAGCAAGCACAAGCCCACAGTCATTAAAGATATATGTGATGCCATGCAGGGCAGGTTAAAATGAGAGATGGTACTTGGAACAGTCTGTCTGAATTTATTAAAATGTGTTCATAGAGCTCTGGCCTGGCTCTGCAAGGGTATGCTTAAGTGTGATGGATCGGGGGGGGAGTGGGGACCGTCCAAGTTTCCCGATGCATAATTTTCCAGATCCTGTCTCTGATTTCCCTATTCAGAGTTGCCCGGCAGCCCGATAATGCAAACTTTGAGACAGCCATTTCCTGACACAACGCGGTCTCACAAGAACTACCAAAGATCTTAACGGGTCTCTTTGGGAAGGTGGGGTGAAAGTACCCCTGTAGTACAGTATGCAGCATGGCAGAACTGAGAGAGTGAGTGAACTGAACATTTTGATTGAATTTGTGGGCAGATTATTAGTCTCTAGTGACATGGGCTGTTGTGCAATGCTTTTTCTTTGCTCCCTTCTTTGGACTGTGATTTAAATACAGAGTTAGCATCGACCTTCCAGAGACAGAGGATGCACTGGTGTTTGGACTGTGAGTGGTAACAACATTTTATGGTCTTTTGTAGTAACTTTGGCAGTTCCTTATTTGTTGTTTAAGGACTCCTACTGGAACTTTCTTGACCAGGAATCAGTGACGGGTGACGGGAACCCCCCCCCCAATCTTTTTGGACTGTGTTAGTTTTTCCTTTGCCTAATTTCTGGTCAAATCTTGAGGGATTTTATATTTTATCGATTTGGTTTTTGTGTTCTGTTTGGCCAGACTTTTAGATCATTTATATTTTATACTGGATGTTGAATTTTTTTATTTGCCACTTATTTGCCTTAGCTCATCATTGGTTATCTGAAACTGTTCCCTTAATGCGGCAGCAGTACTTTTTAACCTTATAATACAGTTAAAATTGAAGGTCATTGAGAGTCGAAGACCCTGGCCCCCCCCTTCCTGACTATAATTACATGATTGAGTAATGCCAGGCTAGCCAGGATGTTGTTATATTGAGGTGCTCTGACATGCTCTGTTAAGTTCTAGTTAGCTTCTGTATAATGGTCCCCCACACTCTGCCATGTGCCTGATCAATGAAGACAGTCAAGCAGCAGTGTGACGATGATGATGCCTTGCTTAGACACAGTTGTAATGTGCTAGTAGATACTTATTTGCTTGCCTTGAGCAGTGAGTACCTGTGCCTTTTCCATGTTGTTTATTTATTAATTTCATCCGTAGGGGCCAGGCTGCAGTTGTTCACTATCATGATGGTACCGTACGTACCATATTGGTAAGATAAGAAGAGTAAGACAGAGACAGAGACCACCAGACCACCATATAATAAGCCCAGGCCAGCCCATTTTAAGCTGAATCATACACAGCCACAGCCTTAGCCCGAGGAGGAGGAGTGTTCATTCGTAGTTATTATAGTATTGTTGGCTACATTTCTGAGTGACAGACTGACTCACTCGGTTTACTCAGTTTCAAAGGACAAAAGAAGGCTACTGCCCATCGAGATTGTCCCCCACCACATTGGTGGGACAATTACATCCTGAAGTTGTAGGACTTGAGCCAGCTATCCAGCCCCTTTTTGAAGACTGTATTAGAGCTACTGTTTACTAAGTCTTGTGGAAGGAGATTCCACAGTCTGGGGGTTCTTACAGTAAAGTAGTTTAACCTCTCCGTTGTTTTAGCTTTAGATACAAATATCTGGTTGTTGTGATACAGTGGGGAAGTCCAGCTGGAAGAGAAATGTAAGCCACAGTCGCACATTAACTCCTGAGAATTCTTGATTTTGTACAATAGGAGAAGGTCACCTCTAGTACATCTTGTGCGTAGTGAGTGTAACCCTGTAACTCTTAATCTCTCTTCGTAATCAAGTTTGGATAAATAGGGGACCATTCTTGTGGCTCTTCTCTGCACACTCTCAACCCCATCGATGTCCTGCACCAGGTAAGGGCTCCAGTAGGGGGATCCATAGTCCAGATGGGGCCTGACATAAGCTCTATACAAGGGGATTATGCATTCCTGTGTCCTAGACACAAATGAACGTTGGATTCGAGTGAGTAAGGTGTTAGACTTCCTAGCTATCATCCTGCAATGATCACTAGAGGATAGTTTATTATTAATGGTTACCCCGAGATCACGTTCTAGTGGTGACACATGGAGGGCCACGCTGTTCAGAAAATAAGTCTGCCTAGGGTTGTTTTTACCAAAGTGTACAACATGGCACTTATCTAAGTTGAGTGTCATTTTGTTTGAAACTGCCCATTCTTCGATGGATTTTAGGTTATTCCTCATAATTGTCCTGTTTATCGATGTAAGAACAGAGCCACACAGTTTGGTGTCATCAGCAAATTTTGAGAGAACATTTTCAGGGCTAGTCTGCAAATCGCTAATAAAGATGTTAAACAGGGTGGATCCCAACACAGACCCCTGAGGGACCCCGCTGGTCACACTCAGTTGGTGGGAAAGTGAGCCATTAATTCTGACTTGCTGATATCTTCCATTCAACCAACCTGACACCCAGTTGATTATGCAGTAAGCGAATCCCATATCATTCATTTTGTCAAGTAGGATATCATGGGGGACTTTGTCGAATGCTCTACTATAGTCGAGAAGTATCACATCCACAGGAATGCCATTATCCATTGCCGTGCTGACATGATTATAAAAGGAAACTAAATTAGTAGTACAGGAGTATCCCTGTCTAAAGCCATGTTGTGTAGTGTCAGTCAAGTTACCCCTAATAGATTCATGCTCTAGTAGATTCTTAATAACTTTCTCCATGATCTTACTTACAACAGAAGTCAGACTTATTGGATGTAATTTTCTGGTCTAGAATGGTTACCCTTCTTAAAGATAGGGACTACAGTAGCCATTGTCCAGTCCTGAGGGATAATTCCCTCATATAAGGATTTGTTGAATATAATTGAGAGTGGTTTTGTAATAGCAGCTGCTGTCTCTATTAGAAATCGGGGGCTGATGTTATCAGGACCTGGACTGGAATTAGGTTTTAGGGATAAAATTGCCTTTAGTGTGTCATCCTCGGTGATGATGTAGGAGGGGGTAACATTGTTTGCAGGTTTGAATCGTTTAGGAATCTCTTTATTGGTGAATACTGAGCAAAATTGTTCGTTAAAAGTGTCTGCCATATCTTTGTCTGTTGATATAATTGTGTCATGTATGCATAGGGGCCCCATGTGTCTATTATTTATCTTTTTATTATTAAGGTAGGAAAATAGTGACTTATGGTTATTTTTGGTATGGGCTAGACGAAACTCAAGTTTTTTTTTAGATTGCAGAATAGCTTGTTTTAGTGATTTTAGAGTTTCCCTATATTGGGTGAACAATAATTTTCTGGTGTTACCCTTACTGTTTTTAGCTCATGCAAATAACCTTTGCTTCTTCTTTATTAGAGCTTTGATAGTTTTGTTAAACCACAGGGGTACTTTCCCCTTTTTGTTATATTTTTTGTTGTGGGAACATATAATTTTTCTAAGTTATAAATGAAAGTTTTAAAAAAAAGTCCCAAGATTTTTCCATGGTGAGAGAGGATAGTGCTGTATCCCAAGAAATTGAGTTTAATTGGATAGTAATACCATTGAAATTAGCTTTTTTGTAGTTTTTCAATTCAGTACAGTTGGTGGTATGATGACAAAATGATGGTGTCAGGGAAATGGAGTAGTGATAATTTGATCCTAGTGGTGCACCAATTGTAACCTTGGATATTAGGTTCCCTATATTAGTAATAACCAAGTCCAGTATATTGTCACCTCGTGTTGGTTCTGTAACGATTTGTTCAAGGCCCATATCAACCATGAGTGTGAGTAGGTCTTTCTCAGCCTGCGTACTTCCAGATAGAGAATACCAATTTATAGTGGGTAGGTTGAAATCACCCAGTATAAGGATTTTTCCTTTAGAGGTCATGTCTAATATTTCATTATTCAAGCAAGTAGAATATTCTTTGTTTGATGTCGGGGGCCTGTAGCATGTCCCTACCATCAGCTGTGGGTAGCCCTTGAACTGGATGTTAACCCAAATTGATTCAGTATCGCTTGTTGAGGGGATTTGAAATGAGGGTATGTCATCTCTAACATATAGACATAACTCCCCATTTGTCCCTGGCGGTCCTTATGATATAGTTTATACCCTGGGATGTGCTGGATCCAGGAAGTATCAGGGTCCTACCAAGTTTCTGTAATAGAGATGAGTCCATATTTATTCAGTTGACACATAGCTTCAAGTTCAGCCATTTTAACCTGATTTAAAGATCTAGCATTTAAACTGAGTACCTCACACTCAGAAGTGTCTGTAGTAGGTTTCTTTAGAGAACAGGATCTTCTGTCACTGATCTCACCCCTGTGTTTTAGTTTAAAAGTTTGTTAATGGCTGTTGTAAAGCTTTCTCCCAGGAGTGAACTTCCCCTGCGACTGAGGTGGAGTCCATCCCAGCAATACAGTGAGTCCCTTAGATAGAAGGTTTCCCAATGTGTTAGACAGAGAATGTTCTGTCGGAGACACCATCGTCTGAGCCAGTCGTTAAAGGCCTTAATCTTTGTATTTATAATATCAGGCGCTCTCGGTATGGGTAGAATCTCTGAGAAGCAAGCTATGCTATTTTTTTCCGCTAGTACATTATTGAGAGTGATGATGTCCTGTTTGAGTTTGTCAATACTACCTCTATTTATATCATTTGTACCTGCATGCACTATGAACACTTGATTTTCACCTGTCCCTTTTAGTATATTTTTAGCAGTAGTAGTGATGTCGGAGACACGAGCACCTTGCAGGCTAGTGCAGCTATGGTTGAATTTGTCCACATTACATATAGGGCGACCCAAGTGTTTAATAATTGAATCACCAAGAACAAAGATTTGTTTGGTTATTGGGTGAGATTTTGTGTTGTTAGAGTTCGGTGGTAAAATAACTGAGTTGTGATTTTGGTCTTTTGTTCGGGATTTATTTTGTTTGGGTGAGGGGAACGCTGTACAGTTATTCACTCTCCTACGGGGAGGACTACTGACTGGGGGACATTACAGGTAGAATTGATAGTGACGTCATAGGGTGTAACATTTATATCCTGGTTGAGTGGATCATATTTGTTAAATAAGGGCAGGGGTGACATATTGCATCCAATCTCCCCCCCCCACGTTGGGATTTACCCTTGGGTACCATTGCCCAACTATCAGACTCCTCTTGAAGTACAGCAGGGGTAGAGGAGGTCATGACATTAGTACTTATAACAGTTGCTGTCTTGTCCGCAAATGGGGGGAACTAAAGATAATGACTGTCCCAACATACAGTCAATATAGTCCTCCAATGCTTCAATTTCAGGACCAACTGTTGTGGAAGCCAGTAAACGGGCAATTTCTTCCTGGAGGGCTTCCACCATTAAGCATTTATTACATACAAAGTTGGTAGTCTGGGGACCAATAGCATACATAGCGCATGACAGGCAATAGTTATTTGGAGTCTCCATGTTGGTATGACAAGGAGAACACTTGGTGAAGTAACTGTATTATCAAGATGTGTTTACATACAGTTTTGGGGCCCTGGTCCCTGCAGACCCGGTGGACATGGCAGACACGCACGATGCGCGTGTCTCCGCGCGTTTCACCGCGCACTCTGCACGCGCTCGCCCTGCTCGCTGCAGGGGTGAGCCTTTAACGCGGGTGGCGACCCGGAAGTTGATCTAGGGGTCACGGGTCCTCGCGATTTACAGCACAGAACAAAACTCTGCAAGTACGATTTAATAGTGGCCAAACAGACAGTAGACACAGATTTACAAGGCAGAGCAATGCCAATTCAACACAGAAAGCCCCCCCTAGCTGGTACACGGACTGTCTACGGTTGTCCTGGCAACCAGCTCTCCACCTGGATCCTGCCTCATCGGCAGTGCAACAGGGCTCAAACACTTAACAATTTAAACGTTTTTTTTGGTTTTAAAACAAGTAGGTCCTACCCGGCACAGTCTGGGAGCTGTGCACCTTGCAGTCACTATTTCTTTGTGCTTGCTCGCTGCAGGGGCGAGCCTTTAACGCGGGTGGTGACCCAGAAGTCGATCTAGGGGTCACGGGTCCTCACGATTTACAGCACAGCACAGCACAAAACTCTGCAAGTATGATTTAACAGTGGCCAAACAGACAGTAGACACAGATTTACAAGGCAGAGCAACGCCAATTCAGCACAGAAAGCCCCCCTAGCTGGTACACGGACTGTCTACGGTTGTCCTGGCAACCAGCTCTCCACCTGGATCCTGCCTCGTCGGCAGTGCAACAGGGCTCAAACACTCAACAATTTAAACTTTTTTTTGGTTTTAAAACAAGTAGGTCCTACCCGGCACAGTCTGGGAGCTGTGCACCTTGCAGTCACTATTTCTTTGTGCTTGCTCGCTGCAGGGGTGAGCCTTTAACGCGGGTGGCGACCCAGAAGTCGATCTAGGGGTCACGGGTCCTCATGATTTACAGCACAGCACAAAACTCTGCAAGTATGATTTAACAGTGGCCAAACAGATGGTAGACACAGATTTACAAGGCAGAGCAACGCCAATTCATTCGACATTGCGGGTTACATGGCTTTGTGGGTTATATTAAGCAGGGATTTATTTAACTCTAAAAATTGATTAGTGTTTTGCTCATAAAAGTGCTAAATCTTTGTGAAAATGCATAACTCTTACCTCACTGTGTTTAACAAACACAGCACTTCTAGAAAATCTATATAAATACTTGCTGTACAGTTAGTATAGTCCCAAGAAAAAAACTGCTAATCAATTATTTAAAACCCTGCTAAGTAAATGGTGGGGATGGGGTACAGTGGGAGTGGGTAGTAGTAGTACATCACTCTGACCCTATGAGAGAAAGCTGCAACCCAAATTGTACAAATTAATAGACTGTGTACAGTCAGTGTGAGTGAGTAAAATGAAAGTCTGTCTAAAACACTATGACTGGTGACTGCTGATAATTATTGAAATAGCCTGGCTACTAGTTTGCCCTGTATGTAGCAGGTTCATAAGTACTAGCATCCAGAGCCATTTGTCAAAGAACTGAATTATTTCAGAATATGAGACATTGGCTGATTTCAGTTGAGGGGGACAACGGAGGGGGGGACAGATGCACTGCACAAGTTGCACATCATCTCATATGCATGCTGTGTAGATCATCCATGTTACATAAAACTTTACTCTGCAGGGCAGGCTAGTTGCTAGTGACAAAATGCTTCTGTTCTTGCTTGCATTTGACTTGCAAATATTATGTCTATTTGTGTGTCTTTTATGCTAGTCTTTTATCATGTAATGAAATGTACATTACATTTTTTCCATAGGTTGTCGTTATGCTAAGGATTTTCATCTTGAAGCAGCATCCCTCCTGTGGCATGGGTCACATTCATTCAAAGACAAGTACTTTGAGTCTGCCTGCTGCCTGCCCTGGTGGTATTGCGTTAGTGGGCAGAGGTAAGGTAGGTGCTGGAGTGATGGGAGTCTTTGTTGTGGTTTTGATTTTCCTCCTCCAGCCTCCACATAAGAGAGCAGAGTTTGTGTGGGGTTCTGGGTTGGGTGGAAATGGAATCTACTACCGAAGATGGATATTCAATTGACCCTATGGTCATCACCCCTCCTGGCAGTGATATGTTGTGTGTGCAGTGTGTGGGGGTGGTGAGTGGACCGGACATACTCCAAGTCCAGAGGTGGTCTTGGTGATGGGTGGTTAGAGATGAAGAGTGCCCCACAGCCACTGCCAGTCCAGACTGCTTAATCAGTCTGTTTGAAATCAGGCCACATGCTGGAAAGTTGGAAACAAAATGTTGGTTAACAGTAGTGCAATAAGTGGCTGAATTGAAACACCACCAGTTGTAGTGCCTAAACAAGTCTTCCTTTATTTTCTCTCCTCAGCATCTCCAGTTTGCAATAATTACAGTGGGGATGAGTCTGACTGATCATCTGGATGGTCTGGATTGGTGACGGAAACAAGAAAGAAGAAAAATCAAATCGACACACGCCGACCAGTGGAAAGTAAGTAGCTGATTTGTTGAGTTGGTTTAATTTTTTCATTTGTGGGTTAGTAGCTTTGATTTCACAGGAGAAGGAGAACATGAGAGGTGATTTAAACTTTGTCCACTAGCATTCAAGTCTGGTAGCCAAAATCACCTTATTTTTTGTAGCTGACACTTTTCAGTAGCTTTCAAAACCTGTATTCCAAACCATTTTGTTTAGTGCCAAACTGGCCATTACCATTGTCAACCTGGCTACACAGTTTGTCCCACACAGATGGATCGGATGAGAGAAGGAAGAAGTGAACTGTGTGAATCTTAATTGATGCTATTCTGTCACATCACTATAAAATGGGTCTCATAAACAGAGTTTTATTTAACTCTAAAAATATTTGATTAGCGTTTTGCTCATCAAAGTTCTAAAACATTGTGAAAATTCATAGCACTTGCCTCACTGTGTTTAACAAACATAACACTTCTAGAAAACCCAAATGCTTTCTGTACAGTTAGTATTGTCCCAAGAAAAAAACTGCTAATCAATTATTTAAAACCCTACATAAATCTTGTAGCTTTATTAGTCAAAACATGTCACATGACTGGGTAAATCCTGCAACAGACAAGACAAGCGCATCTTATCCTCCGCTTTACTGTTTTTTCTTTTTCTCTTTTTATTTTTTTTTAAACAAAAATGGACTTATGCGGTTGATTGATCCTGCATGCTATATGCATTTGTGTGTGTGTGGGGGGGGGAGTGGGGACAGTGGAACATTTTGCATAGTGGCAGGATAGTACAGCACATATTTTTTTCTGTTAAAACAGTGAAAAAAACACTTGATGATGTTTGTTTCCTTGGTGAAACATAACGTGGGTTAGCTCCAAAAAGAAGTAAGCAGCCATGGGCAACTGCCACTGACAGGCTACAGTCACATGCACATCACCATTCTACTTGGCTGAATGGGCGGCTGCATGCTGCTGCCTTTATGTAAAGGTAGCACTCCAGCCATCCAGCGACCAACCAAGTAGAATGTTGCTGTCTTGTCTATCCTGTCAGTGGCAGTTGTCGTTTGCATGATAACGGATAACCTCTTTTTGGAGCTTATCTAGTTTATCCGGTCAACCCACCCCTTAATAAAGTATGTGCTGCTTGGTCAGCCAGGTCAGGTATCTGGTGGCAAATGAATCATCTTTCTTGGTCTAAGTTTCAGATAAATATGTTTATTACTGGCATACACAACTGCGTTTCTGTTTTCTTTGGGTTTTTTCTTAATATAATTTTTCTTTACAGACACACAGAACATCTGAGTACCAAGTCATCCGACAACCCTTTTTGGTGGTGTCATGATCATCCCATTAGACAGCGCCATCAGGTGAAGAGTTTTGCAGCAGTGCATCAGACGAGCAGCTGATGAAGACAAGTGCAGCTACTGAAGAGTTCTGAAGGCATCTGTCTGCTTTGTGTCTTGCTAACCTGATAATTGAACTGGTTTTGAGTAACTGTGAGTAGGTGAAGGATCTACTGGCTGCTGCCAGCAAGTCCCTCTCGCCAAAAAAATAGAAGACTGACAATCTGAAATTGAAATTGAATATGTGCTACTAGCAATGAGGTCCACCTCATAGAGACTTTACAGTTATTCAGGCAGACAGTGATGCAGATAATGTAGAAGAACTGATCAATCTCACCAAGACATTTCCACGTCTGATTGTTATATGTCATTAAGTCAGTTACACAAATGTCAGTGAGTCAGTGAGTCAGTCACTCAGTAGTAAGTTATTACAGACTTACAGTGTTAAGTTACCAAGTGGGTCTGCATTTTACTGACCTATGTGACTGTGTGTGTAACATATATTTGTGCTGTCATATCTTGTGCTTAGCACTTGTTCATTTATTAGTTGGGTTGGTATTCAGACAAATGACACACACACACACACACACACACACACATTGTTGTTTTCACTCAGGTTGTTTGACTTTGACCAAAGTTTTCTTTGACATTGGTGACAGGGCAGCTGTGTTTTTTTTTTCTTTTTGTGCTCAGTTACTTGTCTTGGATTATATCCTACATGCTGCCTATAAGCAAGGATATCCATATTCACAGGAACTACTACAGATGCACCCACCCCACCCCACCACTACTCCCAAATCTGACAGTTAAAAAGTTACACCAGAGACCAGACCAGGGACACAGGTGGTCATGAGGGGTGGATTATCATACATGCTGCCTATAAGCAATGATATCCACCGTATGCACAGGTACTGAACTGAATCTGATGCACCATCCATCAACCCACCACTCCAGAATTCATTGACAGGGCTGGATACCATACATCCTGCCTATAAGCAAGGATATCTGTATTCACAGGTACACTACTGATGCACCCACCCACCCCACCCCACCACTCCTCCCAAATCTGACAGTTAAAAGTTACACCAGAGACCAGACCAGGGACACAGGTGGTCATCAGGGGTGGATTATCATACGTGTTGCCTATAAGCAACAATATCCACCATATGCACAGGTACTGAACTGAATCTGATGCATCACCCATCAACCCACCACTCCAGAACTCATTGACAGGGCTGGATACCATACATGTTGAATATAAGTAAGGATATCCATGTCCACCCTCCACCCACCATATCCACAGGTATTGATGCACTATCCACCACAACCCACTGACTCTCCTAAACCCACACACTCCAGATATTAGTAGTTACCACAGGGCTGGAATTGATCATATATGCTGTCTATAAGCAACAATATCCACCTGATTGTATCCACATGTACTACCACTGAATCTGATGCACCACCCAAACACCCACTGACTCACCCACCACTCCAGAATTCATTAACCGGGCTGGATACCATATGGCATACATGCTGCTGTGCTGCTGACTATAAGCAACAATATCCATCCACGGACGGTTCACCACCGTATCTACATGTACAGATACACCACCACCACAACCCCATTGACCCTCCCAAACCCGCCACTCCAGAGATCAGTAGTAGTTACCACAGGACTGGAATCGATTATATATGCTATCTATAAGCAACGTTATCCACCTGACCATATCCACAGGTACTTACTGATGAACCACCCATGACCCACTCCTGACTTAAGTTGCCGGCAGGATATCTGCAGGCTTGAATTGGATATCCTATGCTGCCTATAAGCAACGATGTCCACTTAATCCACATGTGATACACTACTGAGTGACTGACCCAACCTACTCCACCTAACAGTTCTATCCAGCTTGCACTGGGATATGCTACAAGGCTGCATTGCTGCCTATAAGCAATGATATCCATATTCAAACAGGTGCTGTGTGCTGATGCATGCATGGTCTGCACCACCACCACTCCTCCAAAAACTAACTGATAGTGTGTCATAAAGTAGTTGTCCTCTGTGTTTTTGTGCTTTAGCACATGGTTTTTGAACAGCAGATCATTTTCTCACTGACTTGAGTCTGGGTTTATTATCATCATCACCACTATACTTTATTGAAAACGATGGACCCAGACGGTCCATCCAGACCACCCTATTAAGGCCATATCAATCCCTTCCAATATATTATTATCCTCCTAAATTTCTAGTTCCAGTGATCAAACAAATCATTGTGTCTTGCAGTCATTTGTAAAAAATGGAGACATTTTTATTGTTTCATAGAAAAACTGTGAGAGAAACAACACAAGTACAATGAGAGACTGAAAGTAATAATGCAGATACAAGTTGTTGTAGTGAGCAACATTGGCCTGAGGATGATCATGGTGGCACAGGCACGTCATTGTGCAGTTACAAATAGAACAGATACTGCTTCATCATCATGTGTAGTGATGCAGATGGATGAGGAGTTAGAGTCTAGTAGTAGTAGTAGTACTACTGTGGCAGCAGCTGATGATTCATCACATATGATACCCCCCAAAAAAATATATATACAGTCAGACCTGGTTAATCCATACACATTTGTTTTTGACCATTTTGTTACGTAATAAAAATATTCGTAGTAACCAGACAATGACCGAAGGATTTTTTTTGTTGTTTACTTTATTAGAAAATTGGAAATTTGGTAGTACAGTACTGAACACATTTGGTAATGCAGTACTGAGCAGGTAAATATTCTAGTCTCCATGTTTTGACCTTTTTTTATTAAATATTAATAATTTATTTTTTGCCTTTGTAACTATAGTGAATCCCTTTCTCCTTGGCAGTTGCTAATCTCTCTTTTTAACTGCCTGGACATTCTATGACATTAATAACACCATTCCTGGCCATTCATACGAAGAGCCAGGAATGGTGTCACTGATTCCATGGAATGTTTAAAAATATGAAAAGAAAGAGCAGTAGCTTGTGAAGAGAGTGTAACTTGAGGTGGAGTTGAGTACATAGCAAAGCTTGGTTATTTATTTATCAAAATTGGTCAAAGCATATCAGAACACATAGCAGCATGGAAAGGAAAATTAGGGGAGGGGCTGTTAAATATCTAAAGCTCATTTCCTATCACCTTTTACATGACAGAGGGGATAAAGAGGGATTAATAAAACTGCCATTAGCAGACTCATTAACACCTGCAGTGGATTATTCAGGTTAAAATGAATGTGGATAATGGTCTCTGTACTTTGAACATAGGATTTGGATTCAGAAAAAGAGGTTTCCATATTAAAGAGGCAATTAACATGGCAAAAAATCCGTTTCAGATGTTTCCTGTTCAGATAATCAGGTATGCGTAATAACAAAGCATGGATTAATTAGGTCTGACTGTACGTGGTGTTCAGGAAGAGTGGAGGACACTGTATAAATGGTTAGATTTTAAGGTTGCTGACGGCACTGTTTTAATGTACTGTAACATTTGTAAGGCAGCCGATAAAAGAAATACCTTCACCTTGGGCTGTACCAACTACAGGCACACAACGCTTGTATATCATGATACAAGTACCGACCATGTTCTAGCAGTAAAGGAAGTTCAGCTTAAAAAGTCCTTTAATACAGCAGCAGTAAATTCTATTAAAAAGGCAGAGAAATGAGCTGCTGCAGCTGTATATTCAGTGTATTGGTTAGCAAAGGAAGAACTTCCCCCTTCAAAATTTGCGTCTCTTCTGAATCTTAATGCCCTTTTAGGTGCTGAGGTTAAGCCTAGTGTATACGCACACCATGACTCTGTGCGAGAATTGCATAAAGCATGCAGCAATGTAATAGAAGAAGAAATATTTTCAGAAATTGCTTCAGCATCATGGATGGGTATCACGTGTGATGAATCAACAGATCTCTCAATCAGCAAAAAACTTGTACTTTATTGTCAAACAGTGGTCAATGGAACTGTAAAGACACATTTTCTAGAAAACCTGCAGATATCAGATGGTAAAGTAAAAGACATAACAAACATTATTTTAGATTTCTTTTGTAAACATAACATACCATTTGAAAATTATGTAGAATTCTGTTCAGACGGCGCATCTTTGATGAGAGGTTCACATACAGGGGTAGCAAAGCGACTAACTGATGTGAACCCGTATATGATTTCAGTTCACTGCCTTGCACATAGGCTGTCTCTTACTGCATCACAAGCAGCAAAAAATGAGAAATACTTGAAGGACTATCAGAGTACACTACAATTTGTGTTTTCATATTTTTCAAGCAGTGCTGTCAGGACTCATTGTCTAACAGAATTAGAGGTTCTGCTTGATGACCCCGTGCTTCATCTTAAAGACCCCAGACAGGTTTGCTGGTTAGCACTGCATGAAGTAGTTGAGACCGTTAGTAGAATATGGCCTTCTCTTGTAGCTTTTTATGAGAATGACGCCACTGCTTCCACACAAAATGCCACAGCAACAGGGGTCTTAAAAATGCTGAAAAGTGTCAAATTTTTTGTAGTAACACAACTCTTGCTTGATGTTCTTTCACATGTAACAAAACTTAGCAAGTTTTTTCAGTCTGATAACTTAGACCTAACCATCATTATGCCAGTGATTACTAGTGCAGAAGATAGCTTAACTGAAATGAAAAAAAAATCCTAGTCCAATGCTCAAGGAGGTTCTCCAGCAACTAACTGAGAATGACGGTTACCTTATTTTAGAAGTAAAAGGACAGACTTGTAAAATAGAAGAACAGCAGTTCAAATCACAGTTTGAGAGGCTTAAAAATAGCTACCTAGACAAACTGGTAAGCAACATTCAGGCAAGATTTCCCAATGAAATGATGGATGTTTTGTGTGCTTTCCAAATTTTTGATGCTAGAACAAAATGGGATACTTTGTCTCTTCCCCCTGACTATGGTGAGAAAGAACTGGATGTTCTTCTTTCTCATTATGGTCAGTGGCATGTCACTGAAAGTGGTGCTGAAATTGATCTTCACATAGATAAATATGCTACAGAGATAGAGTGGTCTCAGGTTAAAGGGTTACTTCAGCAACCTTGTTACTCTTGGATGCAATTCTCGGACTTTGCCAAGATAATCATTTCAAAGTATTCTGCTATTTACCCCAGCATTTCTCGGTTGCTGTCTTGCGGTCTGGCCATACCAGTAAACAGTGCCTGCTGTGAAAGGGGATTTTTCTTGCAAAACAGGATCAAAATTAGGTATCAAAGTAATCTCTCAGATTCATATCTTGAGATGCTCTTGAGAATTGCAGCAGAGGGTGTACCACTCAATCAATTTAATGTGGAGAAAGCCCTTCTAAAATGGAAACAAGCATGAGACCGCAGGGTGAAATTCACAGTTCTGGGAGGCAGAGTAATGAGCGCAGGTGGTGAGCCTTCATCTTCAGATTCTACATTGTCAGCCGATGCCACTGCAAGTTGTAGTGATACTACTTGTGAAATGACTGTTACAAGTCAGAATGAGCAGCCCAGCCCCATACCATTGTCGTCTTCTGATTCAGAAGAATAATTTGTTGAAATTGAAATATGCGTAACAACTTACTGTAATGTGCCTCACTGCCTGCACCAGAATGTCGCTAGTGGTTGCACTAGCACCAGTGCAACTGCAACACCATGTCTACAAACACCCAACCTGGTAGGTACACACTAACTGTACTTTACTGTATCTCCTGAATGGTACTACTGTGGCAGCATGGCACCCCTCCCCCTGTTAATCATCATCCAGGTATGTTGCAGTCCCATCACACTGTCTCTTCTTTTTGGCACTGGCAGTGCACCAGATAAGTACTCCGGAACAGCATGGTGGTAACTCTCGGCCCAAGCCCCTTGAATTTAATGACAGTCAATCAATCTCAGGGTCTTTCTTCTGTCTTTAGTTTAAGAAGTCCTCGTTGAGTAAGGTTGGTAACCTAATCAACCTCCTCCTGTCTTAAGTTTATGTAGGAGAACTAGCCTCCCTCCCAGACCTTCCTATGGGATGCTCAGCTGCTTGGTACTTGGTCCTACAGTTATGGTGGTAGTGTGGGTAGGTATAGTACATGATGTTATGATGGATGAGATACCACCGAAGAAGATAGAACAGACAGTTAGTCTTACCATGATGGTAAGACTAAGAGTACATCTTTGGGGGGATCCATGATCTCAGTCATCATGTGTATTGCCCTCCACCATATCCCACTTTTCTCTTGGGTGTCTTTTCTTTCAGGAACTGGCACCTGCAGTCCTTGGCTATCTGCTGTATCTGTCTACTCTTACTGTATCCATCATCACTTTTTTATAGCCAAGTAAGTCACTGGCTAGGTCAGAATGCTGGGTCCTGAGTCCCGGCTCCCTCCATTTTCCTCTGTTCTCACTTCTCCCACAGCTCTTCTAGCCTTGTTCTAGAATACACTCTGTCTCCAGGGAGGAGGGGGGAGAAGAACTGAGGAAGATGCCGTATATTTTCCCTTTGCCCTGTTGCTGTGGCATGATGTAATGGAAGCTTAAAGCAGCGTAATGTGTGCTCATGAAGGATTATGAGACAACTTTGTGTTTTCATCCGTGGTTCATGACTCCTCTCACGTAATGAATCATGATCATCCCCACACGATGTGGCATTGAGACAACCTATGTGTAAGAAAACAATGAGAAACTTGGAACACAATTACAGTAAGTGCACCAGCCAGCACCATGTACTAAATACAACTGCAATCAGTATATTATCTATCATGATAACAATCGGAGTTATCAGACCACTGCCACTTGACTATGACTGCTACTACTAGGCTCTAACTCAGTCAAACAAGTTAATCACAGGGATTCCTTCCTTCCATCCATTCCTCCATTCTCATGTATACCGCCTCGTATTGCTGTGTTTCGCACTGTGTACATTACATTACAACAATATGCTGCTTGCTCAGCTGTATTCATGTATTGTAGTGTGCAGTTAAGTAGCTGCAGCCCTGTGCAGACCCCAACAGTACAACATATTGTACACATGAAATGAAAACATTTCAAAGTTTCACACCTTGCTTGGATACACAGCAAGGTAAAAGTAGAAATGATTTTTTACCAATTGTTATACATTTTATTGTTGTACTGCAACAGCTACACAGAATCAAATGCCATTCAACATTTTTTACTTCTGGTATCTGGCAGTTTTTTCACAACAAATGTGTTCTGTATTGTATTCTCCACTTTCTTGGAATGTAATAGTGTAAAACATACATCGGTGGAAAACTAATAAGTCTAAAATCTAATTTTAACCAAGTTACTTTTTTGGGGGTTATTATTGTAACTTGTCCTAGATGGCAATGTTTTTTTACATACTCCACATCTCACGACAAAAATGTCTTGAGTGAACATGCCAGTCCATGATATGAATGAACACTTGAAGGAAATCACTTCAGGTTATTATAATTAACATCAATTATTAATTATATTTCCCTTGTTGTATTAACAGAAACGGTTAACTACTTCTCAATTTTAACCATAACAAACTACATCTACTATGATATATATTATGTGTCAGCAACTTATACAAAATGTTACATGATAGACAAGACTGTTAAGAAAATGTATTACACATAAATGATAATCATAGCTTGATTTTACTTATGTGACATGACAGATGACACTGTGTATGTATATGTGCATTGTTGATATACTCAGTTTATTTAACACTGATGTCTTGAGAGATCAGCTGGGATTACTCAAGTTAAATTTTTAATTATACAATGGCAATTAAAATGCTGAAATGTCATTGGTCAGCTGGCACCATTACCCTGTTGTAAAATTCAGCATCACCAACAGGAAGAAGTGCCAGCTGTGCTAAGGCTCGACCCCTAGAAAGAAAACAATCCGATCCCCAATTTAACTTTCAAACACCGCCATCTTGTCCTACCACATTACCGGCAACCGCGGTTTCAGTAAAAAAATTTTTTTAAATGGTAGTACCCCAGAGTTGAGTAGTAAAATCACTACCTTTGGTTTACTTGTGCATGTTGGCTTTGTCTCTCTGCTGTATCTGTCACGTCGCTCCTACATGCTCACGCTACTTGTCTTCAAAATCCGATCCCATTTTAACTTTTAACTGCCACCGTCTTTTCCCACCACATTACTGGCAACCGATCCTGAACACAAGTAGCTGGAGCATGTAGGAGCAGCAGAGACAAAGCCAATATGCACAGTAAACTAAAGCGTAGTGATTTTACTACCCAACTCTGGTGTGTACTACCATTTAAAATTTTTTTACTCAAACTACGGTTGCCGGTAATTTCGTGTGACAAGCTGGCGACGTTTGAAAGTAAAAACGAGGATTCCATGCCACCCAACATCACTGGTCACCTAAAGATATATTTTAACACTGCCAGCAATCCTCAATTTAACACAATATGTCCTAATAAGAAACAAGGACTACAAGTTATTAATATACAGACAATGTTTATGTGTTTCTACAGCATTTGTAAGGATTCCTATTTTTGGACCCACAAATTTGGTTTTGGACCCACATTTCTGGTAGTGGTGGGTCCAATTGGACCCACATTCATGGAACCCTACTGCTGTCACTGTAATAAGGTATTTTAAAAATAAGTGGCATCAGCAAACCTCCTCTCTTCATATGAACTTCCCAATCTAGTCTGTGATCTGCTAGCATCTTCTTTCATCCAGGAGCAGTCTCCTGCTTCACAAAGACATGAAAGCCTCTTTGATGAATTAACTGGCTTCCTCTGAAGATGCCCAAACAAATGCATATGCCAATTCCTTATGACACCAAGTGCCATCAAAGGACATTTCCTGAAGAGATGCCCAAACAAATGCATATGCCCCTTCCTCTTGACACCAAGTGTAATAAAAGGATTTTCCTGAGGGCATTATAAAATGCATAGTTTAGCAACTGATTTCAAAGCAACTGACAAGTTACTTGCATTCCAGATATCTGTAGTTTAACCTACGTCCTATCCTTTGAAATTATACCGGGGGGGGGGGGTTGATGTGTCATTTCAGCAAGACAGTATTTTCTCCTCACAGACAATCCCACTACATATTTCATATTGCAAAAATCATAGTGTAGTCAGAACCAGCTGTCCAAGTGTTACAGTGTGTCCTTGACTTATTCGTATTGTCTCAAATGTTTTACTGTATACTCTACCTTGGGACTGTTAATGTTATTGTGGCAGACTGCAAATCCTGAGTTATTAAGCATCTTACTCACATTTATGGGAACCAGATTTATATCACTAGATTCATGGACCCAGGGCTACAGTAAACACCCATCTGGTTCAGAGGGATTCATCTGTGGACTTCTTAGTTACACATTTTTGGTTGGTTGTCCATGGTCTGGCTGCCAGTGACCAAATGTGAATGTTTATGGCTAACTTTAAACTTTTGTTTAAACTTATTCATATATTCTCCCACATATTTCTAACAAAATGCTGTGGAGCTATGTATTCTGTGAACAGTATCTGTTTTACTGTATGTACTATTTAATGCTTTCTAACATGAATCTGATTTGCTGTGTTCAGTTTAAAAGTTTAAAATAAAAAGTAAAAAAAAAAAAAGAAGGCATAGAGGCTGTAGAGGATGGGTCCATCAGGGGAGGAAATGGGGAGACTGAATCTTTGTGAGGACAGCACACAACAGTACTGGGAAAGATGTTGAGCATGGGGGTGGTCTATAGACCACTGAGACTAGCTACAGTATGAGGGGGATTGGGAACTATGGACAGAAACTGAGACGGGAGGCCTGAAAGGGGGAGGTAGTGGTTGTGGGGAATCGCAATCTACCAGAAATAGATTGGAACATTCTAGCAGCTAAGAACACCAGGCATCAACTCTGGATAGATATGTTGCAGGATTGCCTGTTGGTGCAGCTAGTCAGGGAACCTACAAGACAGGCTGCCATTCTTGACATGAAACTCACTACCTCAGAGATGGTAGGTGGACTACAGATTGGAGAACCACTGGGGTCCAGTGACCGTAACACAATATGGTTTGGACTGGCCCTGGTTATCAGTATACCCTCACCAAAGGCTGTGGTTCTGGATATCAGACGAGCCAACTTTGTTCAGATGAGGGAATAAGTCAAGGATAAGTTGGTTGGGATGTGTGAAATCAGTGGCATGGAGGGGAGGTGGGAGAAATTAAAGGGGCATTCTTGATACAACCAAACAATGCTTGAGAATGGTGAACAAGGGTACTACGTACAAGAGACCAATCTAGTTCTCTAATGTCAGAGAGGCAGTGAGGTTCAAAAAAGGGCCTTCATTGGCTACAAGGAGAAACAGAGATGAGGACTGGAGCAAATACCAGGTAAAGATGAAGAAGGCCAAGAAGGTAATCAAAGACTCAAAGGCAGACACAGAGCTATGTATTGCTGAGGGGGGTCAGAGGTGGGGAAAAACAGTACTTCAGGTACATCAGGGAAAAAAAAGAAGACAAGATGGAATTTTTAGGCTGATTGGGGCAGCAGGGTAATATAGGACTATGTGCAGAAGGCAGCCTTTCTAAATGACTACTTGTGCTTAGTATTCACAGTGAAGGATAGCAGGCCATGCGAAAAAGTGGCGTAAAGGCTGTTGTGAGGGGGACACCAGAAATGGGGCAGGTAGCAATTATAGACGAAAGGATTGAAAAGGGGCTTGCTGCCTTGAAAATAGACAAGGCTTTAGGGCCAGATGGGATGCAGCTGAAGGTGCTCAGTGAATTGGTATTGGAGCTGTGTGAACCCCTGGAAGGGCTATTTGGTAGCTCACTACTGTCAGAAGTGTTTCCAAAAGACTGGAGGGTAGCGGATGTGGTGCCAGTACACAAGGGATGGGATAGGGAGGAACCTAGTGATTACAGACCTGTCACTCTTACCTCCATTGTAGGTAAACTGATGGAGACACTCGTCAAAAAGGATCTAATGGACTACCTGGAGAGAAATGGACTCCAGGATAATAAACAGCAGGGGATCATCAGGGAGTTCATGTCAGACCAACCCGATATTATTCTTTGACTGGGTAACAAGGGCAGTGGATAAGGGACTAGCAGTAGATTTACTCTATTATGACTTCAGCAATGAATTTGAATCAATGCCACACAGAAGGTTTCTGAAACACTTAGAGGATCTGAGAGCTGCAAAGGACCTAGTTAGGTGTCTGGGAAGTTGGTTGGGAGGAGACAGCAGAGGGTGGTGGTAAATGGGGACATATTGGGATAAGGGAGGTCATAAGTGAGGTACCACAGAGGTCCATCCTGGGAAAAGTCCTTTTCATTTGTTCATCAGCAACATAGGAGAAAGAATGCAGGTTGATGCGTCTCTTTGCAGTTGACACTAAGCTCTATGACAAAGTAGACAGCAATGAGGGGGTAAGGGAGTCGCAGAGGGATCTGCAAAGGTTAGTTGGTGATCCAGGGCCTGGCTATGGAAATTCAATGCCAAAAAATGCAAGGTGATGCACACAGGGAACAAGAACCCCAGGAAGGAATACTGGATGGGAAGGGTTAAGCTGATCACTACTTCAGAGGAAAGCAGCAGTGCAATGAAAAATGTTTTTCCAAAAAAGTAAGTTTTAGCTGCAGTTAAGAAAAATATTAGCAAACTTGCCAAGAGTACTTATCTAGGTACCTCCAGTGCTGTTTTTTTTTTGTTTTTTTTTGGTCCAAACCTTTGCCAGGTCTACAATGCTTTATCGATGCAAAATGTGGTGGCCATCTTTTTTTCTTGAGAAAAATAATCAATTAAAACATTTATAAAATACTCAAATGATGGTGGGATTAGGAAATTCTACCACCAAATAAAACTGGAAGATGTCTGGAATTTTTATAGTGAATAAAGGGTAGGGTCAAATTTTTTGCCCAGTTTCATTGCACTCCCTGAAACAAACTAACCAATGTAACAAGGCCTACAGCAAGACAGCCAGAACATTGAGGTGCATTGGAAGGGGTTTCGATAGCAGGAGGAAAGTGGTAATACTACCTCTCCATAGATCACTGGTTAGAACCCATCTAGAAATACTGTGCCCAGTTCTAGAATCCTCACCTAAGTAAAGACAAAGACAGGCTGGAGACAGTGCAGCATAGAGTAATCAAAATGATTCAGGGCCAACAGGTCAACTCAAGGCATTAAACATGTACTCGTTGGAGGTCAGAAGGGAGAGGAATGACATGAGAAAGACATTCAAGTTCTTGAAAGGAATAAAGAAGATAAACTGTGAGGAACTATGTAGCAGAAATGGAGGGTTGAAAACGAGGAGACGTGAATGTAAGCTGGTGGGGGGGATAAGATTCAAGAGAGATGTGAACAACTTTTACTTTATGCTGAGTGGTTCAGCCATGGAACAGGCTATGGGCTGAGATGGTGGGGACAAAAACCATTAATGCACTCAAGCATGGCTAGGACAGAGTAAAAGGCTTAATAGTTACTTGGGGGTAGCATGAAGGTAGGGAGTGAAGAGGGAAGGTGAAGGCGAAAATCTCATCACGACAATAGGTCATGGGTAGAGTAGATAAAACTGGGCAGACTGGAGGGACCAATGGTCTTTTTCAGCCAACATTGTCTATGTTTCTATGTTACTATGAGCAGTGAACATCTGACAATAGCACCGAGTGGGAGAATCACCTAGCATGAGGAGTCCAAAAAAGATCAGCTAGAATAGTGGGTGATTGCAAATGACGTACCAACCGAAAAGAAAGTAAGTGTAAACTTAGCACCAGTTAAACCAAAAGAAAAATCACATCACCAGACAACTCAGATTTCATCTAGTCATTATAAACCTAATCTGTTAATTGTTACTGAAAGGTTTCAGTTCTGTCACAGATGCTAAAAGGAAAATGAGACCATCTCCAAAGTCATTGTGGCACTAAAAATGCTCAGTACACGTTATGAATTAGGCACATTTTTAAATTAGGCCCTTAGGGACAGATTTGTGTGTGGGTTAAGGGGTGAACTTTATTCAGAAAAAAGCTCTTATAATAGAAAGTCCTGACTTTTCAGTCAGCCTATAAAGTGGGGTTGCAATAGAATTAGCGTATACGCAGACACAAGTGACTGCAAGGAAATTGACTGTACAGCCATTCACAGTCAACAAAGTGATGGGTAGAGCAAAACCCAGTATTCCCAGCAAAATCCCCATAGTAAGGAAATTACTATTTGGAGAAATGGAAAATAATAATAATAAAATAATAATAAAATGTATTTGTCTGGCGCCTTATCCAAAACCAAGGTGCCTCACATTTTAAAACGACAATAATAATAAAAGCATAACATATTCAATAAAATCATACAAATATCTATAAATTAACCAGAACAATTCAATTATTAAAAACTTGAAGCCACAAATGGGTCTTTAATGCCTGCTTGAATGCCTCCACAGTTGCGCTCTCCCGAATCTGACTGGGTAGAGAATTCCAAAGGGAAGGAGCAGCGAACTTAAAAACTCTTGCCCCAGAAGATTTTAAACATACCCTTGGAACCTCTAGCAACCCCTCGCTGGCTGAGCGGAGTGATCGACCGGGCTGGTAGGGGATCAAGAGCTCTTTCAGGTAGTCCAGGCCTAGTCCGCATAGGGCTTTGAAAGTCAGAAAGCCGACTTTATAGGTGATCCGCCACTTTACTGGCAGCACCGGCGAAATATGACAAGATCGCGAGGACCCTGTCAAAAGCCGGGCCACTGCATTCTGCACCAGCTGCAGGCAATGGATTTCTACCCCAGGAAGCCCTAGGTAAAGGGAGTTGCAATAATCTAAACTAGAGGAAACAAAGGCGTGGATCAATGTCGGAAGGTCATTTGACGGAACTACGTGCCTAATCCTGGCAATATTCCTAAGATGGTAAAAGGAAGTTTTGATGACCGCCGACACCTGCGAATGCAAGGTCAGCCCTTCATGAAAAATTAACCCCAGGCTACACACCCGTTCAGAGGTCGGGATTGAGGCGCCACCAAGAAAGATTCCCGAGGGTGCACCCTCCCCTAGCCCCCCTATCTGACGACCCGGATCCACAACCAACACCTCAGTTTTGTCTTTGTTCAACTTTAGCCAACTGGAATCCATCCAGTCTTGGATTTCTTTCAGACAGTTATTAAAGACCGACACAGCTCCATTCTGGTTGGGTGCAAAAGATAGGTAGAGCTGGGTATCATCAGCATAACAGTGAAACCTCAGCCCATACCTTCTTACAGTATCTCTGAGGGGCAGCATATACACCGCAAACAACATAGGTGAGAGGACCGAACCCTGAGGGACTCCAAATGACAGAGAAATGGGGTCTGAGGAATAAACCCCCGACACCACTCTCTGAGTTCTACCCATGAGGAAAGATGAAAACCACCTGAGGACTGTTCCCGACAGTCCACAGATGAACCTCAGACAGCCCAACAACACCTCATGGTCCACGGTGTTGAAAGCTGAAGAGAGATCTAGAAGGACCAAGATGGAGCGTTCTTCCAATCTCTAGCCATCAGGAGATCATTGAGCACCCGAACCAGTGCTGTCTCGGTACTGTGTCTCTTACGAAAACTAGACTGGAGTGGTTCATAGATATCATGGATGGTCAAATGGTCCTCCAGTTGTGCAGCCACCACTTTCTCAATAACCTTCCCTACAAAAGGAAGGTTAGAGACAGGTCTGTAGTTAGCATGGCAGTCTGGGTCCAGGGAAACTTTCTTCAAGAGAGGTGTCACCACTGCCTCTTTCAGAGAGCTAGGAAACTCTGCAGACTCCAAGGAGCACCAGACAATCCGTGCCAGAACCAGACCAATAACCTCAATACATCCCAAGATTAGGGAATTAGGACCAGGATCCTATCTACAACATGTAGGGCGCACACTCTGGATGATCCGCATGGCATCCATGAACTCTAGCCGGCCAAAGGTACTCCAAGACAATTGAGGTGTAGTGACCTCATACTGATCAATAGCAGTGCCCATAGAGTGTGCTGGCTGGCGTCCCGCCCTGATGCCGGCCACTTATTTGTAAAGAATCTAGCAATTTTATCGCACTCTAATTGCAAAAAGGCTTTCCGTACTTGTAGGCAGGCTGGGTTGCACAGTCTGTCCACTGTAAGGAAAAGCTGAGCTGGTCGATTCTGAGCAACTGCAATCTCCCTGGACAGGAATTCTGCCTTCTTACAGGAGATTGCAGATTGATAGACTTGATAATGGTCCAACAATCTAAGGCGGTTGGCATCAAGGGTGGACTTCTGCCAGCAATGCTCCAGCCTTCGACCTAGTCTCCGCAAATCCCTCAAAGTCCCATCAAACCAGGGAGATCGAGGGCAAAGGGAGAGAGGTTGAACACAGACAGGGGCAATGAAATCCAAAGCTATTGAGACAGCCGAATTGTAGGCCACTGCGAGAGTCTCAGGATCACTGCTGGCAAATGAGGAGGACGATAGGTCAAGAACCGCCATTAGGCTCTGAGAACTTACATCTCGTAAAGGGCGGTACCTGACCATCTCCGTAGGGGTAGGCCTACTGTGGGGGTATAAAAACTAAACCCCACTGTGCAGTGATTGGACCACCCAACTGGCTCCACCTCCAAGTCAGACGCTTCCATCCCTAGGAGGAAGACTAAGTCAAGGGAGTGGCCGTGTCTATGAGTAGCGGAGGTAACCACCTGTGTCAGGCCCAGAGAGGCCATCAGCTGGAGGAAGTGTTGTCCAAATTGCATGAGTTCATTGTCGACCCAGGCATTGAAGTCACCCAGAACCATCAGTCTTGGTGACTCAAATGCCATGTCGACAACAAAGTCTACCACTTCCTGAAGGAAACGTTTCTCCTCACCGGATGGATGATAGACAAGAATGATCCGACAACCTACACCCGCTACAATGGTACACTCGAATGACTCATGTAACAGAGAGGAAAAAGTGAACAAAAAAGCTAGGCCAGAAACTGCTCTAGCTGTGGCAGAAGGTATACTGTATGGCAAATGTATGCAAATTAAAAAAGAAAGATATTTTTGTGGGTTTGGAAATATAGGGCAAATTGCCAAAAGATGTCAGAGAAGGAGAGGCCAGGCTTACACAAAATTCATTGCGGAGAGTATAGAGACAGCAGAGAAAGGGCTAAATAGGGAACCTGGGCAGACTGGATGGACCATTTGCCTTCATCTGCAGTCATTGTCAATGTTTCTAGGTTCCTATGACTCTCAGAATGTTGCTCAGGATTTAGGATCAAGTGTGACTGGGAAAGAGTGAAGGGTTTAGTGGCTGGTCCAGAATTGTTAGATACTCATCCACTGTGGGTGCTGTTATCAAGATACTGTCCATAAAGCAGACCACACTGATCAGCCCATGCAGCATCTGGTCCATTATGTGCTGGAAAATTACTGGCACTCTCGAACCTCCATGGGCCAATGGATGATATCGGTAAAGTGCCTTGTGGGTGTTTATGGTGAGATGCGGTTTTGACTCTGGACATCTGGTGTTATCTGTTGGTATGCAAAGGATAAGTCAACTTGCTGAAGAACTTTACACCTGCTAGGAACTATGCAAGGACCGACTAGTAGTTCCTGATTACCACAAATAGGGGACTATTCATTTTTCTGTGGCACCTCAATAAATTTGGGCACGTTATACATTTGGTGAGCCGTGTCCTTTCATATTGGTGGTGAATGCTGGATTGTTTTGATTTTGTAGGGAAGTATTTATGTTTGGGCAATACTATTTTTTTTAAAAATAGTAAAAAGAAGGGCCTGCCTGGTGGCGCTGAGGGTTGAGGCGCTGGACACCACACCTTGCGCCACTCTGGCAACCTGGGTTCAGGAGCGAGCCAGGGCCATCGGGGATCAACAGGGGAGGGAGAGGATTGAGCATCCTGAGGACAGCTCTCCTCTCCTGGGAGGAGGGGGGGTCTGCACTCGGTGCTTGACTGGCCTCTGGCGGAGGCCAGTGGCATGCAAGCACAGAGCAGTAGAGCAGATGTAGAGGGATGGGGAGTGCCGATGCCGGCAGTGATGCCTTGGCATAGGGTGCATGCCACTCCCCCACACAGAAACATAGAAAATGCCTGCAGTTCCCGGGAAGAAGGATCACCTGGAGTGTACCTCTAATATGCCCTCGTCTGTCCGACCACCTCTGGTCTGATGAAACATGAGTATTGGGGTGCTTGCCCATCCCACCTCAGCCCCACTTGGGGGGGGAAGCGACAGCTTCATGGGGACAAGAGAGGTGGGTCTGGGTAGGGCAAGTGAGGCAGGAGGATGACTCCTTGGCGGTCCTGAAGGGTTGGGTCTACAGGATGTAGGGGGGACAAAAAGTGATTTAAAAAAAAATGTAAAAAGAAACAGCCACCCACCCTCCTCCCCCAGCCCAAATCCAGTTAAAGTGATTTTGTGAGGTTTCGTAGATATCTTTTTCACGTAGTATGCCACTGCTGCCCATTGAAGCTGCAACTTGTTTTGTAAAAAAATCTGTCAGTTATTTTATGGTATGTATTATCATCACTTTGTCCTCTAGTTTTCTCTGTGTGGTCAAACCTTCAGAATGATGTCATGCAAGGGAACTGTCAATGTCTTACACATGGTACCAAGGAATTCTGGGTAAATTATAATGTTGATGTAAACATTAGGTACTCAGAGGAGCAGTCCCTTATTTTGCTGGTGGTGACTGCACCTAATATGTAGATGTACATAGCAAGCCATTGTAAGTACAAGAGGAAGTTTTCCATTTCCCTTACTGTGACGTGGAGTCTCATATTTCTGTAGTGGCTTCAACAATAAAAGCTCTCATATGTTTATTTGCAAAACAAGGCAATGTGCATATAGTATCTAGCTGACAAGAGTTCTTTACTCAGAGATGTAGTCTCCTATGTCAGTAGTGTAGATGTCTGTAATACCAAGACTGACCAACAGAGGTTTCTGTTTCAAAACAGTGCTTATAAACTTTGTTTCCCTTGCATGATGTCAAGTTTGGGGGTTGTAGCACTGAGGATAAAAAAGGGGCGGGTTATGCAAATGAAGCAGAGCACAGAAATAAAAGCATTTATTTCATAGAAAACAGCACTTTTTGGCAGTTTGAATGGCAGGAGATTGAATCACAACTCCTACAGGTTACTAATCCCATTTGCTATGGCAAAGCTCACAAAATCACTTTAAATACAACCCATATTACCCCTACCCTCTTTGAGCTGAACCACCCACCTTGCCCCCTCCACCCAGCACCCACAATATGTTTAATATTTGAAGTACTATCCCACAATAGGCAACCGGCATGACCTGCCCACCTCAACAGCCAGACATCTTTAACTTAAAATGAGTTTGTTTTGAACTAAACAAAAAATAATTAATTCCTCCCTCCCCAGTTGGACCCTGCTTCCACCCTCTGATCCCCCAGCATCCAAGTGTAGTTGAACAAGGTAACTGGCACAACCTCCCTCCTCCATGGCCATTTGTCTTCTTGTGAATTAAAGCACTCATGCACTTGTTTGTGAATATTCCCCAAATATTTAGCTTCTGAATACTGAATATCAACAAAAGGTATTCGCACACCCCTGCCACCTGCCAGTGTGCAAACAGGTCCTCAGCATTAGGTAGTGGGCATGTTTCTAGTTCTGTACAGTTCACTGTAATCTTGTAGTCACTACACAGCCTCAGTGCTTTGTCTTCTCTGTAGTCACCGCACAGCTTCACTGCTTTGTCTGGCTTTAGTACCTCAGTGACAGAGGCAGCCTAGTCACTCCTCTCTGCTCGAGATAAAATGCCATGCTTTTCCAGATGATCCAGTTCTTTCTCTGCCACTTTCTTAAGGTGTAGGGTACTGGTCAAGACTTAAAGATTGGAGAGGCCTCCATTCATACTCAAACCTTTGCCTTGAAACTGTGGATTGTGACATAGCCATCCTGGAAAATAGGACCATGTTTGTCCAGCACTTTCCTCACTGCTTCTTGAAGTGCTTTTGTCACAGTTTGTAAGGTGAAGACCTTTTCCTAGTTCAGCTCTTTCTTCTTGAGCCAGGTCTTTCTCATTGCACTACCATTAGAAGCAAGATCCATACTCCTCGCTCATAAGTGACTGGTACCTGAATCCCCCCAAGAACAGGTATTTGGTCTCTGGTATAAGACAAAAGCTGACTATGTCATGGTTACAATGGGCACTTCTTGAGGTTCTCCATGTAGATGTGCTCTGACACAAGATTTATTGATGTCAAGTTGCATGCTAGGCAGTATGCCCACTGACTTGATCTGGAGATAAGTTCTTTCTCTATTTCCTTGTGCTGTGTAGATGCTGAATAGCTCCAATGACTCTTCTTCTGGTGCAGTCTCTGGGGCTCTACAATGCTGGTTTGACAACATCATTGTCAACTGACGTTACAGCGACAGCTCTGTGTTAACCACAATTGCGGTTGGCATACAACCATTCCCTGTAGACTTCTTTTTCTTTGGGGGGCTTTGTCCCTTGCACCCCATACTTTAATCAACTCTGGGTTGGAGGTGATTCGGGGAAGGGGTGCAAGACCCCCTATAAAGCAGTGCCGGGTCCCACAGGGACTGTCAATGTTGTCTCTGTACTATCATTCGCAGTGCGGGTATCGACAGGCAATTGGTATACAGTCTCTGGCATGGTGCCAATGACATACTATGCACAAGCAGCATGTGATGTACTTTGCACACTCATACAAACATATGAAACTGCCAGCAGATAAAGGCCATACTGTCTATGAAGTCTGCTCGAGTGTGCAGCTAGCCATCCCTTTACTCAGCAGCTGCTCCTCCCTCCCTGACCCTTATAACGGTGACCCCCCACCTTGTCCCACCCCCTCTTAAAACTTCCCACCAATTTGCAGGAAAGTACCTCCTTGGGCAGCGCATTCCACCTACACACCACCCTTTCTGTGAAAAAGTGCCCTCTTTTCTCTTCTGAATCTTCCACCCTCCAGCCTCAGACTATGCCCCCTTGTGTTCCTCCCTCCCCTTAACCTAAAAATACCCTCTGTACCAATCTTGTTAATACCCTTCACATATGTAAAGGTCTTTATCTTATCTCCCCTATCACTCCTGTCCTTCAGGGAGTACATGTTCTGTTCCTTTAGCCTTTTCTCATAGGATTTGTTCTCCAATCTCAGGATCATCCCTGTAGCTCTGCGATGGAACCCCTACAGTAATTTAACATCCTTCCTTAAGTATAGGCACCAGTACTGTATGCAATACTCCAAGTGTGACCTCACGAATGACCTCTATAGTGGCAGGATTACTTCCTTTCTTCTGGAGGTGATACCTCTAGCAATACACCCCAGCATCTTATCAGCTTTAGCTGCTGCTTTCCTGCACAGTGCTGAGTGGTTCATTTGCCCAGTTATTGTCACGTCCAGATCTTTTTCCTCCTCTGTAGTGGCTATCTACACCCCTCCCAACTAGTAACACTTCCTTGGTTTCCTTGCTCCCATGTGCATGACTTTGCACTTCTTTACATTGAACCCCAGTTGCCATGTGTCTGACCAGCACTCAAGTTTAGTCAGATCTTCCTGCAGCACCTGCCACCCTACTGTGTCATCCACCACTTCCCCAATCTTTGTGTCATCTGCAAAAAGGCTAATCTTGTTCTTTTTTTTTTTATATTTTCTTTATTGTGCATAGTCAAGTCATTACATTTACGCATTGCCATTGTGAAGTTTCATATAGAGTATGCACTGTTCTTTTTAATCTTTACCATATTTATTTTTTGTATATCTCATGTCTTTATACATTCAAATAAAGTCTTACTTTACCAAAACAAAACCAATCAGTTATGTGTCTTTGTTACCTTTTTTGTTGTCCCCCCCCCCACATGCCATAGGGTCGCTGGGACGTATTTTCTGGCTTTTCTCCAGTGCTTTTATTGTTATTCTTCTTATTACATTTCCTTGGTGCTGTTCTCCTGTCTAATGTGAGCTGTGTTATTTAGCTCTCTAGTTGGGATTCCTGTTGTTTCCCTTATATAGTGGGATTCTTTCCTCTTTTACCCTGTTCAAGTCCATTTATGTTTGCATTGTCCAAGTAGTCCATTTCTCTATAAACTTTTCCATCCTATCCTCTATTGAGTATGTCACTTCTTCAATCTCTTGTATGTCCTCAACTATCTTTTTCCATTCCATCATTTCTGGGGAGCTTGGGTTTAGCCATCTCTTTATGTCCTTACTCACTGCTACTACACATATTGCCCAAAATAATTGGAGTTGGCCCCTTTAATCTCTTTTGGTGGAAGTCTCAGTATGATGTGTTGTATACCCATCAGTGTCTGGAGTTTGAATAGGTTCTGGATAATACCATCTACTTCCCTTAGGAAGGGTTGTATCTTGGGGCATGTGTAGAATATGTGTGTGTGCATCCTTCTCTGATCTCCACAGTCTCTCCAGCAGGTTTACTTCTTTCTCTCCCCCCACTGGGCTTTTATATGTGGGGTTATAAAAAATCTTATCCTGATCCACCACCCATACTTTCTTCACCCTGGTGAGGAGGTTGTATGAAAGGCCATGTACCATACCTTCTCCCACTCTCTGGGAGTGAGGTGTATCCCAGTCTCCTCTTTCCACTTCTTAGCCACATAGTTCATGGCATCTTCTTTGTTGAATGTTAGGTGTGTGTATATTCTAGATATTGTCCCATTTGATGTGACATTTCCCAACAATTATTCTGTATTTATGTCTCCTCCCACAGCTAATCTTGTTCTTAATGCCATGAGAGTTGTCGCTGATGAAAATGCTAAACAACACCGGGCCTAGTATTAAACCCTGTGGCATTCCAGTAGTCACAGCTCTTGGAGCTGAGAATTCCTCTCCTACCACCACCCTCTACTGTCTTCCCTGCAACCAGTTTGTGACCCAATTCACCATCTTCATTCCTGCCCCCTGGTATCCCAACTTGCTAATCAGCCTCCCACGTGGCACTGAATTGAAGGCCTTGCTGAAATCCAGATACAGGATGTGCACTGCCTGGCCCTTGTCAAGCGCCCTAGTCACCCATTCATAGTAGTCCACCAGGTTGGTCTGGCAGGATCTGCTAGAGACAAACCCATGTTGCTTTCCGTCCTGTAGACTATTCCCTTCCAGAAAGGTTACCAGCCTCTCCTTAAGGTTCATCTCCATTAACTTCCCCACAATGGATGTAAGGCTTACTGGTCATAGAAACATATAAACATAGACTTTGATGGCAGATAAGGACCACTTGGCCCACCCAGTCTGTCCATTTCCCTACCTACTGGATAAGCGGCTGAACTGGACATAGTAGCAATTAGTGAGACGTGGTTTACCAGTAACCACACTTGGGAGACTTCAGTACCTGGCTGTGTATTGTTCAGAAGAGACCGAGGTGCAAAAAGGGGGGGAGGAGTGGCCCTGTATGTTAATGAAAATATCAAAGCTACAGAAATTCAGAATACACATAAGGAGCCAGAAGAACTGTGGGTCACCCTGAAACAGGAAATGGGACAGCCATAAGAACTGGGGTTGTCTACAGGCCCCCAGACCAGAGGGAGGACATAGACACATTACTGTTAGAAGATATACAAAACATGACAGCTAAAGGGAGGTTCTGATAATGGAGACTTCAACATGCTGGATACAGATTGGTCAATACCAGCAGGAACATCTGCCAGAACTAGACTCATAGTGGATTCCTGCAGGGGAGGGCCTCAAACAACTGGTACAGCAACCCACAAGAGACAGGGCTATCCTAGATCTAGTACTGAATAACAAAGAAGGATCACAGATCTCCAGGTAGAAGGTCACCCGGGGCCAGTGACCATCACATGGTATGGTTCAATTTGGCTACTACATCTAAATCATCCCATTCCAAGGCAAAAATATGGGACTTCAGAGGAGCTGACTTTGATAAGATGGCCAACAGAGTTAGCTAGCCTCCTGGCAAAAGAAACACAGGTGAGGGGGTACAGGCAAAGTGGGCAAGCATTAAGGATGCAATATTTGAAGCAACATCCCATCGTGATAGACAGAAAAGGAAGTGCAAAAGAAGAAGGAAACCACTTTGGTTCTCAAATACAGTAGCAGAAAAGGTCAGAGCCAAAGGCTGGCCTTCAGGAAATATAAGGGAACACAGCGGATGAAGATAGGAGGCATACCAAACTGCCCTAAGGGAAGCAGGTAAGGCAGTAAGGCAGGCAAAGTCCCAAACTGAGGAAACACTAGCACCTAACAGTAAAAGAAGGTGACAAGACTTTCTATAGATACATTAGTGAAAGGAGAAAGTCCAGAGGGGTATTGCTAAGCTTAATGGAGAAAAGGGAGCATGTGAGGAGGAGGACCCTGTAAAGGCATCTATCCTAAATAGATACTTTTGCTCAGTATTTACTGAAGAGAAGGTAGGGCAGGCCCACAGCTCAGCATCATGGACACAGGGGAGGAAGGTGAGCACTACTCCTTCACAAAAGAAAGGGTCCTACAAGAGCTTGCTAAGCTCAGGGTGGATAAGGCAATGGGACCTGATGGCATACATCCCAGGGTACTTAAGGAGCTAAAGGAGGAACTAGCAGAGCCATTAGCAGAATTGTTTAGTGAGTCTCTGAGCACAGGAGAGGTCCCAGAAGACTGGAGAAGGGTTCATGATCCCGCTCCACAAGAGTGGTAGCAGGGAGGAGGCGGGAAACTACAGACCGGTCAGTCTTACCTCAGTAGTGGGCAAGATTATGGAGGCACCCTTAAGGAAAGGATGGTGCAACACCTGGAATCCATAGGGGCACAGGATCTAAGACAGCATGGGTTTACAAAGGAAGGTCCTGTCAAACTAATCTCATAGATTTCTTTGACTGGGTAACCAGAGTGGTGGACCAAGGGGAGCAGTTGATGTCGCCTACCTTGACTTCAGCAAAGCTTTGACACTGTTCCACATGAAAATTGATAAATAAGCTGGGTAGGCTAGGAATTGGGTCGAAGTTGGTCAACTGGGTGGCAAACTGGTTGTGAGCAGAAAACAGAGGCGGTGGTAAATGGTATACAGTCAGAAGAGATGCAAGTCACAAGTGGGTACCTCAGGGATCAGTCCTGGGGTCAGTCCTCTTCAACATCTTCATTAGTGACCTTGCAGATGGACTAGAGGGTAAGGCTTGTCTGTTTGCAGATGACACCAAGATCTGCAACAGAGTAGATGATCCAGATGGGGTGGGCAGAATGAGAAGAGATCTGGATAAACTAGCAGAATGGTCAGAAGAGTGGCAACTGGGATTTAATGCAAAGAAGTGCAAAATCATGCACATAGGGAAGAGAAACCCTGAAGCCACCTATAGGCTGGGAGGGGAGTTGCTAGCAGTCACAAAAGAAGAAAGAGACTTGGGCATCATCATCACTGATGACCTAAAATCATCAAGCAGACCTCTAAAGCAGTAGGTAAGGCTAGGGGCTGTTAGGGTGTATTAGTAGGAGGTATCTAGAGTCGTAAGAGGGAGGTAATAATCCTCTGTATAAGACACTGGTTAGGCCCCATCTGGAGTACTGCGTGCAGTATTGAGGCCACACCTTCACAAGGACATTAACCAAATTGGAGGCAGTCCAGAGAAGGGCAACCAAATGGTGCAGGGACTGCACTAGAAGACATGTGAGGACAGATTAACGGAGCTCATATGTATACCCTTGAGCAAATGAGGGAGAGAGGTGATATGATCGAGGTATTCAAACACCTTAAGGGCATAAACAAGGTGAAAGAGTCTAACATGTTTAAATATAAGAAAATAGCAGGACAAGAAGACACAGCATGAGATTAGAGGGAGGCCGATTAAGGAGGAATGTGAAATTCTTTTTCACAGAAAGGGTGGTGGATGCATGGAATGGCTTACCACAAGAAGTGGTGGCTATGAATACAGTGCAGGGCTTCAAACAGGCATGGGATAGGCATAAGGGAGCAATACAAATGACTATGAATAGATAGACCACTGACAGAGCAAAGGCCGATGGCACATTTATAAGGTAGAAAAAGAAATGGGCAGACTGGATGGGCCTTGAGGTCCTTATCTGCCGTCAACTTCTATGTTTCTATGTTTCTATGTAAGCTGCAGATTTTAGTTAACCAACAGCCTACTTCCTGCCACCCTCCACTATAATTGCCTTATATCTGTCCCATGCATGTTTAAATTCCTCCACTGTTTTAGACCCCACAGCCTCTCCAGGAAGGTGGTTCCATGCATCCATCACTCTCTCCATGGAAAAAAATGTCCTCACATTACCCCTGAACCGTCCCCCCTCTATCTTTACATTGTGCCCCCTTGTTCTTACACATCTCTTTTTCTGAAAGATGCTGCCCTCCTGGACTTTGTTGATTCCCTTGAGGTACTTGAACGTTTCTATCATGTCCCCCCTGTCCCTCCTTTCATCAAGGGTATACATATTAAGCTCTCTCAGTCTCTCTTCATATGGTTTCGGATGCAGACCCTGCACCATTTTAGTTGCCCTCCTCTGGACTGCTTCCATCCTGTCTATGTCCTTGTGTAGATGAGGTCTCCAAACTGCACACAGTACCAGATGGAGTCTCACCAACTGTCTGTACAGAGGGATAACCACTTCCCTTTTTCTACTTGTGATGCCCTTCCTATGCATCCCAGTATCCCCGGCTCTCCTTACTGACTTCTCACATTGCTTACCCACCTTTAGATCATCTGATATGACTACCCACAGGTCCCTTTCCATTTTGTTGTTGTTAGTACCTCCCTGCTATTGTGTACTCTTCTCCTGGGTTTTTGTTTCCCAGGTGGATTACTTTGAACTTCTTTGCGTTGAATCTAAGTTGCTATATGTCTGACCATTCCTCCAACCTTACCAAGTCCCTTCTCACCCTTTCTACCCCCCTTGTGTATCAACTCTGTTACAGATCTTTGCGTCATCTGCAAAGAGGCATACCTTTCCCTTCAGACCCTCTGTAATGTCACCTATAAAGATGTTAATGATCTGTAGTTGCCTGGATCATCCTTGGGATCGCTGTTGTGGAGGGGCACCACGTGTGCCATCCTCCAGTCCTGGGGTGCACACCCTGTCCCCAGAGAGGTATTGAACAAGTCTGCCAATGGCTCTGCCAGGATCTCTGCTAGCTCCTTCAATACCCGAGGGATGATTGCCATCTGGGCCAGGTGCCTTATCCACACACAGTGCCCTTAGGCCTTCCAGTACCCTGGCCACTGAAATTACCCCATCAGTTATCTCTGCTCTCCCCCCTCCATGCCTGTCCTTCCTCTCCCCTGAGGCAATGACCCATCATTTTCCTTAGTAAATACAGAACAGAAGCATTCCTTGTGTGCTTCTGCCTGAACTGCCCCTTTCTCCACCCACTCTCCCTCCCTTTTGATCCTTATAATTTGATCCTTGTAATTCCTTCTCTCCCTTATGTACCTGAAGAAATCATTTTCTCCTTCCTTGATACCCTGTGCCAGCCAAAGCTCCCTTGAAGCCCTGGCTGTCCTGATTGCTCTGGTCACCTCTCTTGATTTCTTCATGTACTCCTCTCTGTCCTCCTCCTGCCTGGTTCTCTTGAATCTCTTGAAGGTTGCTCTTTTTTCTCTCACCTTATCCAACTCCTCCCTGCTTAACCAACTTGATTTCCTGGCCCTAGCTTTTTTGCTTTGTGACTTGGTACAGAATCTAGTGGCCTTCATGAGCCCTTGCTTGATAACTTCCCATTTCTGGTTAGCATCAATGTGTGGGTGGATTTTGGCTGGGTACCCGGCCACTAATTTTCTCATGTTCCCAAAGTCAGCCTGCCTAAAGTCCAACACCCTGGTCTCCGTTCCCACAGCCTCCTTGCCCATTGTGAATGAGAACCACACTGTGTGTTGGTCACTCCCTGCCAGCTGATCCTCCACACCCAGCTCTCTGACAAACTCCCCATTAGACAGCACTAGGTCCAGAGTGTTGCCTAACCTGGTTGGCTCATTTACCATCTGTACCAAGAAACTGCCCTGGAAAGCCTCAAGGAGGACCTGCTCCCTTGCACTAGAGGTGACTGGGGTGTCCCAATCCACTCCTGGCAGATTGAAGTTCCTCACAATCATGGTGTTACCCTTCCCACTGACCCTCCTTATCTGCTCCACTAGTTTTCTGTCCAAGTCCTCTTCCTGAGATGGTGGCCGATACACCACCCCCATCCTAAGTGACCTGTTTCTCAATTCTTGGAATTGTATCTATAACACCTCTGTCTTACCCTCCTCCCACTCCTCCCTGGTACACCTTATCTCCTCCCTCACATAAACAGCTACCCATCCTTCTTCACCTTTTCCCCAGTCCCTGTGGTAAAGCCTGTACCCTGGGATCACCAGGTCCCAGTCCTGGTATTGGGTGGCCCATGTTTCAGTGATGGCAGCTATGTCCACCTCCCCTCTGGCAGAGGCGTCATGCAACCAGAAATTTTGGAGGGCCATAATATCCAAACCTCTCTGGGGGGGTCCGGGGCATACTTCCCTAGGAAAAGTTTGAAAAATTTAAGTCAAATCGTGCATTTTGGTGACTTTTAGCACACCAGGAACCTGTTCCCTAACATGCTAAATGCCATCATAATGATAGACCAATGATACATTTTTTTCTGTCTTTGTTCAGTCTGTGGACAGCGACCTTTTGTATTTTCAAAGAAATTTCTCCTCTGCTCTTCAGTGGCAGTTGCTTCTACTTGTCAGAGATGTGGCGTGTTCTCAGGACCCATATTGCATTGGACTGGAGGTCTTCTGTAGCACCGCCCTCTAAACTAGCATTTGTCAATGTGAATGTTTGCTTGCTGGCATTGGCATTGGTAGAGTAGGAGTTACAGAGCTGCATAATAGGAATGGCAGTGAAGTATTGAACTGAAGCCAACCCCACCACCACCCTGCAGATACTGACAGGCATTGGGGTGTGCCTTTGGGTCGTCAGGCATAACAGGCCACGCCATTTAACCAATCCCTACCCTGCAGACAATGACAAGTGTCACGGTGTGCCTTGGGGCCTTTGGCCCTTATGTTCACCCAGTTCCATCAGGAAATACGGTGAGATGGGTGCGGTATAAGAGAATGGGGTGAACTTTGGGGCTGAAGAGTCCAAGGCACACCTCGATGCCTCTCACTGGCTGCAGGGTGTGGATGGGGGTGGAATGGTATGAGCATTACAGGCGACAATCCCAAGTCACACCCCTGATGCCTGCTCAGTCTCTACAGAGGTGGGGCGTTATGGTCGGAAACCCTAACGCCTCAGGTGTTCATTGGTATTTTACTCAAATTTCAACATGGCTTTTTGTGACCTCCACCTCATGAACAGTGGCAATATCAGTTTGTTAGCCGAAAGCTGATTTTGCACAGTGACTACGCCATTTGGCACCACAGGTGCGAAAACACATTTCGAACAGGATGTGAAAAATAACAGCTGTACTGTTCATGGGGAGATACAAAAAATGGCAATGTTGAAAATCTGCGATGAAAATATTAAAAAAACTGGTGAAGTCATGCGCGTGCATAGAAACTGTGCAACGCACACCCTAATGTAATTAGTTTGGGAATTTTTTATAGCAGATTGTCAACACAGGCATTTTGGGACCTCAGCTCATGAACAGTGTCACTGTGATTTTCTTAATCTGTCCTGAACAGTGATTTCCCACAGCGACCACACATTTCTGAGCTGGAAGTGCGAAAACAAAACACATTTTGCCAATGGTGTGAAAAATGACAGCTGTACTGTTCATAAGGAAGTGTGGAAAAATGCCAGTGGTGAAAATCTGGACTGAAAATATTACAAATTCATGAACTTACGAGGGTGCGTGGAAACTGCACAATACTCGCTCGTAACACAGTAATTTTATGGACTTTTGTCACCAAATGTTTAACATAGCCATTTTAAGACCTCTGCTCATGAACAGTGTCACTGTGATTTTCTCAATCTGTCCCGAACATTGATTTCGTACATCCGACTGCGCCAGTGTGCACAACATGCGTGGAAACACATTTTGGGCGCGATGTAAAATGACAGCTGTACTGCTCATAAGGAGGTATGGTAAAATGGCAATGTTGAAAATCTGGGTAAAATGTAAAAATTTGTGAGCTTCACAGTGGTAGGAACTGCACGCGCACATGCGCTTTCGTAAATCAGTCATTTTACAATTTTTTGCAAATTTTAACATAGGTTTGTAGCTCACCATGAACTATGCACACTGTCGTTATAAATCGTCCCAAAGGTGGTTCCGCCGCAGCGACCATTTAAATCACCTTGGGCCGATTAACGCCATGACAGTGCCAGAATTCATGAGAAGCGGTCCCAAAAAACCCATGTTGAAAATGTGGTGCCAAAATTCCAAAAAATGCCTGAAATATGCATCAAAGTTGAAAAAACACTATTTATTCCATTATACAGCTTACCGGCAATTCTTCAGTTCGCGGTCGGCTTTGAAGAGTGCAGACATGTTCCCGGTCCAACGAAGATCATCTCGACGGCCTCCGGAGGTAAGTATGGGGTCTGTGGGGTGTGAGGAGGTGGATGCGCAGAGGGTGGGTGCGGGTTGGGGGCAAGACAATCAACGAGGACAGTTTTTCTTTTCAGGTGTTTGCTTTCTTTTTAGGAAGGCGGCGTGAGACTTGTGCCACACTGGGTGGGCTCCCAGCGTGGCAGCTGGAAGATTTTTTTGGGGGGGTCAGTGGAACTGAAGGGGGATTGGGCACCCCCATCAGCCATACAGACGTGTGTCACGCTGGAGAGGGCTCCCAGTGTGGCAACTGGAAGTCTGTTTCTTTTGGGGAGGTTTAACTGAGCCAATGGGGGATTGGGCATCCCTGTCACCATTTTCACTTATACCATGCTGGGGTGGGCTCCCAGTGTGACACCTAGAACTCTGGAGGGGGAGCGTGGAGCCAACGGGGGATTGGGCACTCCTGTCAGCCATACTGTGTGCGGTGTGCAGCGGGCGGGCGGGGGGTGCTATTCAGAGACACTCAGAGGGTTGGGGAATATTATTACAATACTGATCAGGTGTGCCGACAACAACTGCATCTACTTTTTCAGTCTCTTTGGGGTTCTGTTTTCCAGCTTTTGTCAATGCCGCTCCTACCCTGAACTCTGACTCAACATTCCAAGGATGGCAATTAGATCTTTTTTTTGGAAGCATTCCAAGGATGTCATTTTAGTCACTTGCCTCCTCCCAGAAAGATAGTCCTAGGAAAAGTTAACTTCAAACTAAATTTATGTTCCAGGAAGAGAAAGCAGAGACGTATATAAGCAGGATTGCCGGGCAATATGCTAATCAACACTATCTTATTGCTGCTCACTCAAGCGGTCTCTCCCTTTCAACTGTATGCCAATTCATTTTCAACTGCTGTCATAGACAGCTGCAGCATTCATTGGTGAATTGTGGCCGCGCCTGCAAACACACTGACTGAATTGGAAGACAGGGTGCCACACCTACAAAAACTCGGATGATGGCACTATGTTTCTTGCACATGCTTGCAAGCAAACATAATAAATGACAGTTGTCATTCTGCAGTTCGAAAAAAGATTTGTCTTCAAGGGGGGTCTTGGCCTCTCTCCTCTAAGTCCTCTATTATTTTGGCTTATGACTATCAGAGGGTGATGGACAGTGGGCTTCTCCGAGAACTGTCCTGATGGGTATACAGGTGCTTTATGTCATAAGGTGTGGGATTTCAAATCATAGAAACAGGCAGACAAATTGTAAGGTGCATAAAAAACACTTGGAAGCATTTGTCATTTTATTAGAACTCAAAAATAATAAGGCAAAATACAGAAAATAAAGGTTAGCATATCGGTAGCATGCCTCAGCTTAGCATGGCATGGCTTCAGCCTCTGTGCTGAACACCCTGAAGGTTTTACACCTTCCCCGGTCTGTCAGCAACTGACCACCGTATCTGAATCCCCTATCTAAATCCCCTTTCCCCTTTCCTTAGGAGGCAGTATAGCGCAGTGGTTAATTGCACTGAGCTACAAACTTGTAGACCTGAGTTTGAATCCCACAGCCCCCACTTGCATATTGTGTGACCCTAAGCAAGTCTCTTAACTTCCTTGTGCTCCCAGGTCGCACTTGGAAACAAGCTTCGGCTTAGTGTGCCTTTCCTGGTTAAACAATTTCCCCTTTCCCTTATTACTTATAATATATATATATATATATATATATATATGTGTGTGTGTGGGGGGGTGTTCTTAGCCTACCCACCTTCTAACACTGTTTCAAATGTGGCTCACATAGATTCTGTCTCTACTGCCAACAGGGCCAGTTTTAGGATTTTGGGGGCCCCTAGTGAATTTAATAACAGGGGCCCCCACCCAGTTATCTTTTTACACATGGTCAATGTTTTATTCACATTTTATGGAATTAAAATACCAATGCACACGTAGGTGCTCAATCTCATTTTTAAGCCTAGAAACAATCTCTTTAATAAATGAAACAGTATACATCAGGCTGTGTGAAAGAGTTTATGAGGTACTACATGCATGCACACACACACACACACACACACACACACACACACACACACACACACACACACACACACACACACACACACACACACTGTATCCATACCCCCACTACACTGCATTGGTTGAGCCTGTCCAAATCTCTGCATTTTCCTTTATTTTAAACTTGTCATGCCATTTTAGAATGCTTTTGGCCAGTTCAAATAACTCTTACTTCTTTGAAATCACGTATACCAATTTACTGAAATCATTTTGAATGCTGATAATTTCAACACTGTACATTATGTGGTACATTTGTTTTATTAAAAATAAACTAAGTAACTTTATACTATGGCAGCAACATTCTCCCCCTTTTAATGTACAAAACAAATTAGACCCACATCTGTACTGTACTGTATACTGCAAAGAGCTATCACAAGCAACTGCCAACACCATGTCATAGATTCTTTCTAAACTGAATGACTCCATCCTCTAAAACCCAGGAGTGGTGGGGGAGGGCCGGTTAAGTAGTTGAGGGTCACTCTGGGGTACAGGAGGCCCACCTACAAAGTAGATACAGGGGTCTACATGGAAAATTAATAGGGGAAGCCCCAGGGTGACAGACTCATACCACTATTCAATTTCAATAGGACACAGTAGCTCTGTGTTTGCATCTCACATTTACTTGCACAACCCAAATACCCCATTTCATTAGAAAATAAATTATACGCTCAAAGAATTTAAGAATTTAAAAAGTGGACAGGTATTCAACAGTGGGTGGCCCACCTAGAAATTTCCAGATATCCTGGTGGGCCACTCCGACTCTGGGGAGGGACCCGGGTCCTCAGTGCTAGCAGATATGAGTCACCCTTAGCCAACACTGACTCCAGCTTCGACCCTGCCTTGTCCTGTATGCTGCTGCCCCAGTGAATAGGAAATGGGGAGAACTTAAGCAAGTGACTTAAGGTCAAGGACGAGAGACTTTTCCCAAAAATAACTTTGCACCTTCTCCACCCCCTGTCCAATGGCTCAGCTTCCCCCTTCCTGTTTATTTTCTCAAACTAAAAATGCAGGTGAGGAAAATAATATACACTAGGAACTCCAGCAGCACGGTGCTGGAAAAGGCAAAAAAATAATAAAAATTCCTTATTTCCTTCAACTTCCTACCTTGCCTCACCTTTGGACTGCAGGCCCTTTTGCTGCTCCATGATCCTGGCGCTCCTTTGCTGCAATGACTGGGCCTGGAGTTTGCAGAGTTTGCATGGCTGTGATGGTGTGCTTTCAGTTCTAGACCCCAACCTCCCTCAGCCAGGCAAGCAGCCAACAACACCCCCTTAGAAATCTGATGGCCCTTCTTGTTTTTTTCCAGTGGATTTTTTTTACATCCCTCATGGAGGCTGATTGGAAGGAGGATTGCTGTGCAGGAGCCAAGGTTTCAAGCTTGTTCACTCTGTCTCTGAGAGGGAGACTCTCCCTCGACCTCTCTCTCTTTTTCGCAGCAGCCACTTAAAAAAACTCAACCTTCTTGGAGAAACCGATGAGTTGGATAATTGCCACCCACTGGTGAAAGTTTAAACTCCTCAGTTGCAACAGCAGAGCTCTGGTCTCCTCCTCAGTCTGTGTCTGTCCTCCTTGTGTGCACGGTGGAGATGGCATCAGAAAATGCACGCTTTGCTGTGCAGCGCATCAACGTCACTGTGGGACTGGGGAGCTGAGTTGATAAGCTCCTTGGAGACAAGCAGACTGACAGCACAAACAGGAGAAGTCATTGGTAGAAACTATATCGAATGTCATTACGGACCATCATTCACTTCTTACACCCCAGCTAGCTAGCATATTTGCTTTTTTTGAAGTTGCAGTTGAGTAAAAATACAACAATGTTATACGTTATATTATGACCAATCCAGTCCTTGAGCTATGCTCCACTCCTATGTATGATGACCTGTATATATCTGTCAGTTGAACTAGCTAGTCTAGAGTGTATAATCTGAAATGTGCTTACTACTGTATGTTTCCCCTAGCGTCAAATGATGTATTTCCCGCATGTTTGTTTACTGTGACAAAAAACTGTACTCTCTTTGCCATGTCTCCTTGACTGTTGTTCCTCATGTTGTACTCTCCCGTGTCGTTCCTGAAAATAGGCATAATACTTGTCTAGTGTACTTACCTGGTAAACAAAAGCCAAATAAATAAATAAATAAGCAGATTCCCAACCCCACCCATGACTTCAAAAAAAGCATATATTGTTTTGGACCTTAGGATTGTGGAAAATAAAATAAAAAAAATTATATGTATTTTTTACTTTTTGTTCAATGATATTGGGGGGCACATGCCCCCTTGGGCCCTTTGGGCATGGCGCCACTATTGTCTGCCATCAGAGGCTATAACTTGAATGCTTTGTTCCCCAGGCTTCTTGCATTTAAGAAGACTACCCTCCAATATGTGCCCTTTACATCCTTCCCCATCTGAACCCTATTGTCAGTGACACTGAATACACCCCTGCTGTCATCCTACTGGTATGGGGGGTAAGCTTGTTTGACTCCCCCACCTGGAGACATTGTTTGATTTCTACCCCTTGCCTCCTCACATCTTGTTTAAATCCGCCATGGTTGCTATGTATTTCCCCATTCTCTAGTTTAAGACATGAGAGCCCTCACTGCTCAAGTGTAACCTGTCCTGGGCATACAGGGCACTGTTATCCCAAGTTCTATCCCAACCCCCCACCAGTCCATACCCTTTGGTCTGACATCAGGTCCCCAATCATGTGTTAAACTCTTCTATTCTCAGTTTTCTTGCTGCACTTGCTCTGTATACTGGGAGAACTTCTGAGAAAGCCACAGATCTCCCTGCCTCCTCACACAATGTCCCAAGCTCCATGAATATCTCCTGCACCTCTCTGACTGTGTTACCTTCCAAGTCCTCCCTTCCCTTCCTTTGCCTCCTAGGAGACAGCTCAAATGGCACCATGCTTCAGGCTCCCATCTTCTGCTCCTGCCAGCAGCCACTGCACTACCTCCTCACTGCAGGACACAGCTCAAACAGAGCCATGCTTCAGGCTCCCATCTCCTGCTCCTGCCGGCAGCTACAGCCCTCCCTCCTCACTGCACGACACAGCTCAAATGGAGTCATGCTTCAGGCTCCCATCTCCTGTTGGTGGCTACAGGCATCTCCACTGCAGGTAGTCACAGTCAGGGGACTCAACTGATTGATTAAATTAATGGACATTTGTGCTGAGTTTAAGCTCATTTTTAACTGCTTTAGTTTGTTACCTTAAGACTTAGAGGTCATGTGACTGTGCTGCCGATTTCTCTACTCTCTAAGAGAGTTTACTGAGCTGTTATGTATTAGTATGTTGTAACTTTAGGTGCTGCTGTTAAAGATTTTAGAGTTTGTTTCTGCTGCTTTTTGGCTGTGGTTCTCTCTTCGTGAGCTGATCTGGTCACTGTTCTCTCTTCTGCTCCAGCCACTAGCCCCCCCCTCCTGTTACTGCCCAGACTTTGTTCTACTCCAGCACCCCCTTACTCCCTCACTGCTAATTATTTTTCTTCCTTGCCTCCTAGGACACAGCTCAAATGGAGCCATGCTTCAGGCTCCCATCTCCATCTCCAGCTGGCGGCAACATCCCTCCCTCCCTCCCCACTGTAGATGGTCACAGTTGGCAGACTCAACTGATCCCACTGCAACCTGTGCCGGTGGGTGGGCACTTCCTTTCTAGGAGCAGGGGATCATGTGACTCAGTGACAAACACCCCATATTCCCCTTTGCTCCTTATATCTTCCATTCACTAGGTGGCGCTGTGCTCCTCTCACTACCCAATAATTGCATCAGTGTTATAAGGGACTCCCTGGTGTGTTACTAATTAAATGAGTAACAGGTACCAGCCTACTAGTCCCACCCCATCTCGGGTAGGGTATCACCCCCCCTTCCCTCGGGATTCGAACCTCTGCAGTCTGGGTCCCTACTGGGCTAATGTCAACAGCAACATCTTTCAGGCCTCACAGCCATTTTGCCCTCACCACTGTCTTTTTGTTCCTCTTGAATCTTGGTTGTCCTTAATGGCCAACTAAATAAACAGTACTCTAATCTCTTTACCTAAAGTGTTCTCCCCTTCACCTCTGCCTAATTCAAATATTTTATCCTTTCTATCTATAATTTAATAAGTTAACCGCTACCCATTCATTTGATACTTCCTCCCCCAAGCAGGTCTCAAGGGTTCCATGTGATAATCATGAAAAAAAAAAGGCGATTACAAAAACAGCACATACATAACAGCGAGCACTCATTTAGCAATGTCAAATCATGGCAAATTGTATAATAGCGCAAGGACTATAACAGCGCTTAACATTACATTAGCAATTTGGCAATTACTGGACTTTGGGTTTTTAGTTGTTCTCAGTTGTTCTCATTAGTCTAGTCAGGCTTAGTATACTCACTTAGACCTTTGACCTTGCTACTACTTGTGCCTTTGCTTTCCATAGCAACCTCGTGGTATCCTAGCAACCAATACCTCAGGTGCCGGTTATTAAAGTAGTAACATCGATACAAACAGTTCCTCAGTGCCTTATTGGTTCTTAGATTCGCTGAAGAACTGGGGTACTGAGGAAAAGCACAATTTTTGGAAATGGCCCTTGAGTTCATAACCAGTCAGAAAGGTAAGCCTCTAGTATTATACGTTAGCTACCTTTACAGAAAATACAAAGAGGCAGCTCAAAAAATTTAATGGCGATGTGCAGATGCACATAAATATCAGTGCCTGGCAAGACTACATACTGTTGCAGACCGTGTTGCTACACAAATCAAACAGCACAATCATGTCCCTGATGCTGGGGATGTTGGTGCAAGGCGGGTAATGTCTGAAATTCGTGACCATGCACGCACTACTGTAGAGACAATTTCACAGGTGGTAGTTGAGTGCACTGCCACTGCCCCTGTTGCTGTGACTAGTAGGCTGCCTGGTATACGTCTTATCAAATGAATAGTGCAGCGTATCCACCAACATGGGTTTTGCCAATGCCTTCATGGATTTTGAGAAAGCAGCATGGAAGGCATTTCTGACAGTCTTTACTAATACACAGCTGAGGGGGTGTTTTTCTCATTTCACATAGCAGTATGGTGCGGAATTCTAAAGTGCTCTGAAATAGAAAAATGCTACTGCAATGACCCAGACTTTGCTTTGTATCTGAGGATATTATTGTCGCTAGCATTTGTACCTCCCAGTGATGTGATCAGCAAATCTGAGGAGCTGAGAGAGTTTGATTTTTTTTTCGTGGCCAGTGAAGAGCTGTTACAACCACTTATGGATTATTTTGAAGACAATTGGCTAGGGAGGTGAAAAGGTAGTTCAGAACGGCGATGTGTGACTTGTAGTCTGGAGCAGTGGAATTGTCAAGCTTCCACAAGTGTGGGATTGGCTCGCACAAATAATGCAGTCGAGGGATGGCACAGGGGTTTAATTCCCACCTAGGAGCATGCCATCCTAGCATCTGGAAATTGATAGACTGTTTATGTAATGAACAGCAACTGAATTAGTTTTAGATGGAACAGCTCATATTTGGGGCAGGTGCTGCAGGAGGTGAAAGAAAGTACAAAGACCTAAACGAGCGTGTGGCTTCAATTGTGGCTGCGTATAAGTCACATACTACTTATGAGTATTTACGCAGACTCGCTTATAACTTCCAATTTCAAGTCTGAATTTGGCATCAAGAGGAATGAAGAATTACTACCAAGACTGAATGAAGACATGAATGAAGAAATACATTAAAACAAAGAATCTCCAAAATTTCTGGCTTAGGCCAATTTTTTTTTTATGGCTTTGATTCACTGTTTTGATGCTTCTTGGTTTTTAAGGAGCTTATATATACATGTTTAAGCTAGTGTTTTGTTTTTATTGAGCTCACCACAACCCAACCCAGATAGACCAACTTAGGGTAGCTGGTTCATTCCGCTGGGGCATCATTAGTGGTGGGCGAAGTGGCCTGAATTCGTTCTGCGAAGTGATTCGCGGAGCCAAGGTGAATTTGCGGAGTACTCCGCAATGCAAAGCGGAGTAATTCACGTTTTGATGGGTAACGCGAAGTCCATTGAAAACAATGACTTTGCGTTACTCCACCTTCTCAGACCACTACTCCACCAATTGTAAAGGTGAAGTGCATTGAAAACAATGCACTTCGCCTTGTTTTTAAGCTCTGAAAGTACATTTTGCAGTGATTCATGGGATTTCAGGTCACGTGGGCTCTATATTGATCTGCACAGCCTCAGTTTGGGGTAGTGTGTGTAGGCAGCTGTAGGAGACAGTGTGCTCTGAGCTGTTAAAAAATACTTTTTGAGTAATTTCTTTTGCTTAAATTTTAGTTCACCGATTGTAGGAAACCCTCCTGTGCTCATATCATCGAGCGTTTTTGTTTGTGTGTGGTTTTTGAATGTTAATATACAACATTGAGTCTGTGTAGTAAGAAACAGTGAAAGTGTGCTTTGGCGGAGGGGTGTATCTGTGGTGTAAGTAGATTTAAGTTGGAGAAATAGGGAGTCCTTCATTTATTGGTTAGATTTCTGTTATATAACTGACTGTGTTAATGTACACACAGTAATATTGTCAGTAATTGTTGAAATTTTCTTGCTGATTGTGTGTTGTGTGGATCTGGTGCAGCAGTTCATAATTTCAGGTTGTTTACAATACGTGGCATATTACTGAACTTTTCAATATGCTATGCATTACCTGTAGACAAATTCTGTGTATGTGTGTGTGTGTGTGTGTGTGTGTGTGTGTGAATGTGTGTGCAGTGCTGTGTGACATCAAATAGTACACCTTTTATTGTGCCACAGTGTAATTGCAGGCGCAGCAGTGTTAACCTACTATCCACTGCAGCTGTGTGATTTTGTACAGCCATTGTGGTATCTTTTCTTTGTTTTGCTGCTTGCACTGCCGTAAAAATCTGCAGTCAGTGCCCCCCCCCCCACCGGCAAAAGGAATTGTTTTCCAGATTGGATTGTTTGTGACTTCAGCACCACTGGTTAGTTAAGGTGTTGTTTTCACTTGTGAATTTGCATCTGTATCTGCTGCTGAAGCCACAGTTGTTTTTTTGGCTTCACATCCAGCGTCCCCCACCCAGAGTGAATGTTCCAAAATCTAAATTTGTTTAGAATATTGTTGTTGATTCCCCAAAATACCCGCAAAGAGACATGCAAGCAAAGCTGGTTCTCGCCATGGCACTGCCTGCTGCCAGTGATAAGATTGTCTGTGGGCATGGTAGTACACAGACACAGAAGTGCATTGCTGATGTGAGGAAAGGTATTTCTCCTGCAATGTTTTTTACAGCCCAATCAGTAGCTTCACTAATAGTTGGAGGAGATGATGTAGTCCCAGCCAGTGGTGCTAGTGCAGTTGCTGGTGGTGGTAGTGTGAGTATTGCTGTCTCAAGTTACACTTCTGACCAGTGTACTATGTCGAAAAATATAGTGGAATGTGAAGCAGTGTGAGTGAGTGGCAGTGTACATGATGTCATACTTCCCAGTAACATCCCAGTAACTGAACATGAGGATTCTGATAATCGTGTCAACGATGGCATACAATGTGACATTTCTTCCACTGCGGTTCAGGTCACACATTTTCCATGCAGTGATTCACAGTGTGGTTAAAAAACATCAGGTGATGGTAGTGTTGATGGTGATGATGAATCTGATGATGATGTTGCTGTGGTTGCAACATGCAGTCCATATGCCAGCATCCAAGCAGAAGATGTGGATGTGGGTGATGTTGATAAATATGATGATGATGTAATTGACCCCAGTTGGGAACCGGAGAAAAAGATATTCAAGGTGGCTGTGTCTGGGTCTGTTTGCATTAATTCCCTCCCACCCGTAAAAACTTGTGATTTACCAGTTTCAGTTGACGATGGTGATGATGATGACCACCCAGTAATAATGACAGGTAGTCATGGTGATCAGTTGCAGTCCAAGTGTGTTCTGCCAAAAAAATCACGTAGCACACCCCCACTTCATGGCTTAAAAGAACGGAGTCCAATAAGCAGCATCATGGACGTGATGCCAGGGAGAGCGCGGGGACATGCTCCATTATACTGAATGGCCAGCAGCTTTCTGGTGAAACGTGGGCATGTTTCCACTGACAAGGCTCTTGTTACTGGAAACATGCCCATGTTTCTCCACAAATTGACCATTATAACATAAAGAAACATTCGAAAAGCTGCCGGCTATTCAGTATAATGGAGTACGCCCCCGTGCTTTCCCTGGCATCACATCATAATGTTGCTGAGCGTGGGGGGCAGAACTTGGGCAGCTCTTTAGAACAGGAAGTCCTCCGTGACCCGCTTTAATGAAATTACGGGTAGGGTTGTCAGAACCCTCTGAAGTTCTGGGTTCTAGTTCCAGTCTAGAACTTTTGAAAAAATTCTAGGGTTCTAATCTCTTTTATTACTTTTTAGAACTCAAACCGTATTTTTTTATTGTGCTGCCAGTAATGAAGATAGTAATAAAATACATGTAAAAGAAAAACTGTTCAATATAAGGGGAGAGAAATTATCATGTGTGACATTGATAGGAACACAACTAGGTTTATCTATGGTTTCTTCTGTTTGCTAAAGCCAGCAACTTAATACGTAACAGGCCCAGCCACCCACCCATATGTTAAAAGTTTTCCTGCTGCAGCTGCATCATAGTTCCTTAGTGAAAGAAAGAGGCACATTAGCCATTTATGTAGTCAGTTATATAAACTCATCATCATGAATTATGAGAAAAAATAACTGATATTACCTAATCTCAGCTATTTGCTGCTTTCTGTTTTAAATGAGTAACTCAAAAGTTGCTATGTTTAAAAGAAAGTTTTTATAACAAAGTCAAGCCAAGGTACTACAGCAGTAGCATGTGGAACTGTTGCAAAACATATTACATCATAACGTAGTCTGTCAAGACATTTGAATAAAAAAATATGCCAGTCATTGTTGCTGGCAAACAATGCATGCAATTTTCTAAGATAATGCATACATATACCAACATTTTTGTTGGAAAATTGAAGTAATACATACAACTTTCTAAGATAATGCATTTGTGCAGCTGATACTTCAATAAAATCTGTATTTCAGTCACATAAATAAAAAAAGTGGTTTCCTCACCACATACTAACTTAAGGAACATTTAATGTAGCTGCAGCAGTTGGCATGTGATGTTTAAGGACAGCGTCTGTCAACCCCATTATGTATCAAATTAACACTACTTGTAAAGCAAAAACACTTTGTGATAGGTCACATTCTGTGAAAACTGCTGATGCAGATTTTCTTTTATTTCTGATTCCTTTATTCTTTTTTTAAAGGAGACAGGATAATTGTGCTAGGTGGCAGCAGTTTGCAATGTATTTAATAAGAATATATATATATATATATATATATATATATATTTTATGTACACAGTAGGTTTAATCTGTCATCATTTTTTTCCTCACCATCCCCAGCCGATCATGAATCTGTAAATGAAAGGACTAAAACAACACCCACCTTTCACCGCATCACCCATTCCACTTTTCTTCCACCACCCTCATCTGTACAGTAGCACCCATACCACCCTTACACCCATGTTAAAACCAACCCACAACCCTCACCCATGTACTAGCATCCATTTTTGGTTTATGGCTAACATTTCTGTAATTGAAAAAATAATAAACGGCTACCAATTAGAACTCACTGTTTTGTCCTCTTTAAAATTGAAAAATAGACCGTCCCCGGTCCCAGCCCATTCTGATGCACCACAAAGTCACAGAAAGTAAATCCAAAAATATATGTTTGCACTTTAACTATAAATAATATGATACAGAAAGGATTGATGTGACAGTGTCCCTTTTATGCCAAATTTGGGCCTGTTCCCACTGATGTTAAAATTGCCCTGTATATAAAACTTGTTGACTTTAGTTTAGACCCTAGCTACAAAGCAGTTTGCCATGAAATGGTAAAAGTTTTGGGGGGTATATAGTCCAAGGTAGTAGATCGAGAAAGGAGAGAGACAACCAAAGTCATCACAGTCTGTAAAAGTTTCCTTTTTGATGCAGAGAGACTCTGTCCCACACAGTATTTACCAGCCACCACCATCTGAGTTGTCATCACCATCAACATCCACAACATCGACCACTTCAGGATCAGTTTGTATACTCTTGTAGGGATACGAAAATCTTGACTTATTAACTTTAATAAAAGTTAACGTGTGTACATTTTCTGGCAGCAACCTATGTCTGGTGTCTGTCACAATATTGCCAGCTGTACTAAACATGCGTTCTGAAGAGACACTTGTTGCAGGACAACCAAGATATTTACAGGCTTCATCACACAGCTCTGTCCAGATTGACTTTTTTGATCTCCAGTATTCAAAAGGGCATGCATCAATAGGAATAGGCAGTTCTTGCAGGTAACTGCCTACTATGATGGACAGAGACTGCTCAGAAGAGGAATCAGCAGAAGCTGGTATGGCAGCAATTTGGGAAAGGTTTTGCCACAGATTTAGCTTGTTACTAAGGGTTGAAGAAGTGGCAGTTGTGGAACAACTACTGTTAATGTTTGGTGACTTTTCCAGTTCTGTATCCCTTTGTGAAGATGAACCTGCATGTTGTGGTGATGACAACCTGAGGGTACTGTGCGTGTCTGTGTTTGACTCCTGTGAGTGCTGCAGCTCATCTAGCAACAGACATTTGTACTGCTCTATATCATCTGTCTTTGGAGATGTATAGCCTTGAACCTGGGATCTAAGAGAGTTGCAAGGATGTAGTGTTTGATTTCGTCATTGCAACTAATTTGTCATTGGTTTTGAGCGCCGCTCATTCTCTTTCGAGATTCCCATGATACAGGCGACATGTTGTCTGCGCTTCAGATCTGTCTTTTCTATTTGTAGATTTAGAACACTAAGATGATGTGAAATGAGCATTATGAGGGTAACCTGACTCACAGATCGCCTTCAGAAGACATGTCCCTTGTAGCTGTCTCAAAGGAGCTAGGATGCAGCACACTGTCTCCATTAATTTCCACTGCAGCAGACAGCATAATGCCATCTCCAATAATGTAACTGGAGCAATACTCATGTACAGCTTGATTTTTGCTCAAAGAGCCTGCAAGCATATAAAGCGTTGAGTTCCAATGAGTGGAAACATTTTGAATCAGCTTTTGCTCGGGCAGCTTGTGTTTTTTTTGCAGTTCAGACAATGGCCGTATAGCCTTGGTTGAATGTGAAAAGTGAGTCACAATTTTTTTGCAAACAGCAATCATACCATCCACTTGTGTTTCATTGCTGAGAAATCTCATGACAATTAGTGTAAGCAATGTGCAAAGCAAGAAGCATGCAGAAATCCTCCATCCTGTACTGCTTTCAAGATGTTGGCTCCATTGTCACTTACTATGAAGCCACATTTTAGACCGTGAGAATAAACCCATTCATCAAGGAGGTCATTTAGTTCCTGCAAGATGTTTGCAGCAGTATGACTTTGCCCAAACTTCTTTATATGCAGCAGCGCCATCTTTTGGGGTGTCTTTGTTTTTGAAGAACCACAAGAAAACGTGACCCAATGAGCAGTAAGGGACATGTAATCTATGTTTTGAGTGCTGGTCCACATATCTGTTGTGACATGAATAACCCCACCCTCTGCAGTTTTAAGTGCAAGCATCACTGTCACTTTTAAAGCCTGATAAATGTTTGGTATTTCAACATAGGAAAAGTACCTTTGATGAGGAACATTGTAACGAGGCTCTGCTAATGTCATGAACTCCCTAAAACCCTCATGATCTACCAAAGAGTATGGGAGAAGGGCTCCGGCTAACAGTTCACCAATTTGATGATTAAGATGAAGGGTCTTTGGATGATTTCTAGTAAAGGTATTCTTCCTTTCAAATGCCTGAGACAGTGTTAGCTGTTTACAACATGTCCCTGCTGGTTTATTATACACCGTGCTTCGATGGGCAAATGGACGCAGAGATGGTGGACTAGGACTTATACATTCAGTGCCATCACTGGATGTGCAACTGATATTAATGGTGCTGGCATTGGTGGTAACAGTGATCCTAGGGCTGGCAGTGGTTCTGCCCGCATCAGGTTCAGACAATTCAGTATCCATTTCAGATTCCTGACCCTTCTCACATGCGATCTGGAAGATGGAGGACATGGGTTTTGGATGATCAAGCAAAACTGAATGCTTTTTCAGATGGCGTTTAAGAGCTGTAGTGCCAAGGCATGACACAACTTTACCACGGCTTACACTCTGTTTACACAGGGAACAAATTGCTCTGCATGGATCAGTTTTACTGACAGAGAAATAATTCCACACCTCAGATGTGACAGATTTTGTTTGAGTGCTAGGAAGATAGCTAAAGACTGTTTGTGTCTTTTTGTCTGTCCTAACAGAACCTGGGACATGCTCCTTGGTGCTAGAAGAGTGGGCAGAAGACTCTGATGGATTTTCATTGCTGGCCAACACAGAAGTGGTGGATTCAATGGATATGTCCTTTTCATTGCCAACAGTGCTGGATGTATTTGCAAGTGCACTACCTGATTCATTGTCAGCAGACTTGCTTATTTCACTTTGTTGAGGAAGTAATGATTCGTCACGAGACACAACAGTGTCGGACTGAGACAAAGAGCTACTGTCTGAGTCAGAGAGGGACTCACTGTCACTTCCATTATTGCTGCTAGTCACAGGGATCTTAACAGCATGAATGGCATACCTTATGGTGCCTCTCCGTGTGACCCCAGCAGCTGTACAGGTTTTCTTAAAAGGTCCCCCTTTACCACACTTCATTGTTGCTCTTTTGCTGTTTCTTGAATTTTTATCACATGAAGCATTTTAGCTATTTCTGCTAGCACCAGGATTACTACTACCACCAACACCTACTCCAACACCACCCACCAGATGCTTCATCTGTATGTTGGTGTCAGCCATAACAGACAGTACCAGTACTACCAGTATACTGCGGTGAACACACCACACCCAAACAATTCCTGTGTAAGAAAGCAATGTGATCTGTGATCGCTGGCTACAACTCAAAATTTTATTTTAGTTGTCGACACTGTGATGCAGTAGACTGAAAGTAATTAAAGAATATGATGGTTTTGCAACTAAAGGATCCCAGGTTCAAGGCTTACAGAATGATTGGGCTGCTGGGCATAGGCATACACATACAGCAGTCAAGGGCACACAGCAGCAGGGTGATGGGCTGACCACAGGAGACGAGTCACATACGCAACCCAGGGAATGAGAATTATATTTCTATGTTTCTGTCATGTAAGGTTAATGCCACCACACAACTGGCCACTGGGCTTCTCTCTGTAACACACACTGGGTAGGGTACAGTGCAGTCAAGGGGCACACAGCAGCAGGGTGATGGGCTGACCACAGGAGATGGAGTCACATACACAACCCAGGGAATGAGAATTATATTTCTACATTTCTGTCATGTAAGGTTAATGCCACCACACAACTGGCCACTGGGCTTCTCTCTGTAACACACACTGGGTAGGGTACAGTGCAGTCAAGGGGCACACAGCAGCAGGATGATGGGCTGAGCACAGGAGATGGAGTCACGTACATAACCAACACACAACTCAGGGAATGAGAATTATATTTCTACGCTTCTGTCATGTAAGGTTAATGCCACCATACAACTGGCCACTGGGCTTCTCTCTGTAACACACACTGAGTAGGATACAGTCCAGTCAAGGGGCACACAGCAGCAGGGTGATGGGTTGACCACAGGAGATGGAGTCACATACACAACCTAGGGAGTGAGAATTATATTTCTACATTTCTGTCATGTAAGGTTAATGCCACCATACAACTGGCCACTGGGCTTCTTTCTGTAACACAAACTGGGTAGGGTACAGTGCAGTCAAGGGGCACACAGCAGCAGGGTGATGGGCTGACCACAGGAGACGGAGTCACATACATAACACACAACTCAGGGAATGAGAATTATATTTCTATGCTTCTGTCATGTAAGGTTAATGCCACCACACAACTGGCTACTGGGCTTCTCTCTGTGACACACACTACACTGGGTAGGGTACAGATTTATTTGCCTTTTTTTTGGCCCCCTTGTTATATGCCTGTTGCTGGCAGCTGCTGAGTGTGCACCACTGTGCAGTGCTGCAGTTTCAAATAATCACAATCACATTTCACAAAGGTTCTTCTTTTTATTTTTTTATTCTCTTTCTCCTGAGTCCTGATATTGATTGATCTCGGTCTCAATCCCTTCCTATTCCCCAATCCCTTCCCAATTCTTGATTAATCCCTCCACCTGAACCTCCCCCTAGTCCCACTCCCACCCGACCGTTAATTTACTGAGCCTTTTTTTCAGCCTTTCTCTCGTTCTCGGTCTCACAGGAAAATGGATGATGGAATTTTTTAAATAGCACTGCAGCAACTAGCAAGTGCTTGCTGCAGTCCGATTGCAGCCACACCGACCTGGGCCCTGGCCTATAAGTATAGTATCAGGCAAGAATGCCTGGCTGCAGTAGTAGAGTAGCGGTACGCTAATGCTACAGTTAAGTAGGCTGCTGCCACCTCCTGAAATCCTCAGCAAATGGCGCTCTGTCTCAGCTTGCATCTGCCTATAAATACCCCCACAGATCACGCGGCTCGCGCAGCTTACTTGACCCCCACCTGACCACATAGTATTGGTCAGGTGGTGAGGAGGATGACTTCACTTGAGCATACGTACGTATGTTACGCAAATGCAAACAGACAACTTGCAGTGGATGGCAATGGCAAGTTCAACCCCCCAACACTGCTGCTGCTGCTGCACCCCCCCACCACATCGGGGCTGCCACTTGCCTGCTGCTGCTGGGACATTCCTCCTCCAGTCCCCACACATACCCCTACACCCCCCCCTTCGGGGCTGCCTGCTGGGACGTTCCTCCTCCGCCCTCCCCACACACTACGCTGGGACTCAGATTCGAACCCTTTTGTGAACCTTTTAGTGTTCGAGTTCTAAGGTAGAACTCGAACACCAGGGTTCGAGGAGGGTTAGAATCTTTGACGAACTAGTTCTGACAACCCTAATTATGGGTGTGTTTGCCAGAAAAGTATTGCACTGTGTAAGGACATGTGCAGCAAGAGAGATTCCCCTTGAAGTAAGGTGCCCATATATTGGGTGCGATGCTGTAGGTTGGTGAATCTCTTTAATGTCTATTTCACAACGAAATATCTATGGAGCCTCAGTAATGTTTGCTTTGTGTCAGGACTCATGATTTGAAGTGTTTCCCAAAAAGCATGACTGAACAGTGCAAGTATGCTGTGCTAAACTGCATGTGTGCCATCAGTGTTCTTTCTTGTGTGTGCATATATTGTCCAGCTTCATGCAAACATATATATGGTGTGACTTGTTGCAGTATCTCAAGAATAAAGATAACAAAGAATACATGACGTATATTTTATTTGTACCATCAGCACCAGCAGAGTAAGTGATATGATATTTCTTTGAGGCATCGGGTCACTGTGCACCTCAGTCACTCACAATGCACACATGACTTAGCGGAGATCATAACACAAATAGCACATGATCTCCTAAGTCATGTGTGCAGTATGTGACTAAGGTGCACTCTGGCCAGACACCTCTGAAAAAGTTTCATATCACTTAGTTCGCTGATGATGATGGTGACAATAAAATATACGTTATTCTGCCTGCTATTCTTTCTGCCATAAACACTACAACAAGTCAGCAATATATGTTTGCAAGAAGCTGCACAATGTCTGATGTCACACACACACACACACACACACACATACACACACACACACACGAAACAACACTGACAGCACATCATACTTGCACTGCTCACACCAGCTTTTCCACAACCACTCCATGACAGAAAGAAAACATTACTGAGGCACTGCATTATAACAACAGGGCAATAGGAGCATGTCTGGCTGTCTATTATTAAACATTAAAAAAAAATCACAAGACACTACAGCAGTGGGTGGGGGGGGGAGTTGTCCAGAAAAAAAACGTCAATGGGGGATTCCATGGTGTTCCAGCAGCAGGTTGAACAGTGACACTATCTGCAGCTGCTGTTGCTGGATCTGCTCCACTTGCTGCTGCACAGCACCCACCCTCTTGTTGCTTTCCTCAAGGGCTGCCCACACCAGGGCGATGTCAGCCTGTGTTGCAGGGACTGTGGCGGGGTCAACTGCAGCAGGAAAACCAGGTGGTGGTGGTGGTGGTGGTGGTGAGGGTGGTGCTGGTGGCTGTGGTGGTGGTGGAGCAGCTGCTGCTGTTGCCCTCCTCCTGCTGCGACGGTGAGGCACAACACCCCCAGCACCCTCTGCCACTGCCACAGAATGGCCAGCAGGTGGATGCCTGGCCCCTTCTGTGGCAGCCTGCCACTCCACCTTGTGGTGGTTTGCCATGTGTGTGCACTGGCCACCAGTCCCCAAATGTGTCCCCCGGGGGCCACGGTGCACCAGCACACCACATACATGGCAAACCACAATGGTGCTGTCCCCCCCACACAGTTAAAAAACTGTCAGACTGGGGAGCTGCAGGGGGGACCAGGCATAGGAGGAGCAGATGTACTGCTGGCAGCACTGTCATACAGCTGGGGCTCCACCTGTGGCTGTGGAGGTGGTGGAAGGGGTGCTGCTGAAGCCCCTGCAGCTGCTACTGGTGGTGGTGGTGGACTTGGCGGATGTGCTGCCTCTGCTGGTTGCACTGGTGGTGCTGCTGCTTCCAGAGGGGAGAGGCAACACCAAACAGTCGGGAGCAATCCAATGACACCTGACCACTCCCACACATGCACACTCCCCCCTGCCCATGCCCATGGGCCACAGACTCTCCTCCCAGGTCCATCATGCACAACTAATTCCTTCTCTGACCAACGCCTCAAAAGACTGCTTCACATGCACTCACAGTCTCACGCACACACACAGTCACACACACACACCCACACACACACAACAAAACTTATAAAACAAACAAATCAGTAGCAAAAAATAACTGAAAAAACACACTACAAAAAAAACTAAAGATTTAGCTTTTAAAAAAGCAGTTTTTTTTTTTTTTTTGGCAATTCGCAAGATATGGAGGAACAATACCACCAAACTCTCCTCTACACACAAAATGCTTCCTCCTTCTACCACTGCAAAGGAGAAAGTGAAACTAACTGCTTTTATGACTCACTTCCTTCCTGCTTGGCTAAAGCATGTGACTTACAGTACTGTAAGCCATGTGATGTGTGAGGGGCTGCCTATATTGTCACTTTGCCTTACTTCGCGTTAAGGCGGAATGGCAACGCGAAGTCATAATGCAAAGGTGAAGTGAGCACTTTCCAATGGCCACTTTTGTGTAGCGCTTAGGTTAACGCTGGCAAGTGGCTACTGGCTGCCACTTTGCCGGGTGGGATTTTAAATTCGCTGCATCTCTAGGTGTCATACAGACGAGGCACACTGAGTCCTGGTAGGACGAAATACGTGTCTATGTCTTCTGTTGGCACCCTTTGCAGACTGTGTGAGAGGCCTTTCAGCACCATGCATTTCTGCTTAAAGTTGAACCAGAATAATATTTTGTGGTGATTTGCATATTCAGCCCATGATACTTTGCATTATATGGTGGTATGTGTGTGATTTTGTATTTCTTTGAAACTTGGCTTCCCGGCCAATGCCCTTTGGGGTAACCCTTGCCTCAGTGCTTGTGCACTAAGGTTCTTTGTGTTTTAGCTTGTTTTTTGGTTTTATTGGGCTCACCACAACCCAACCAAGATAGACCAACTTAGTTCATTCTACTGGGGTGTCATACTGACAAGGCACACTGAAGAGTCCTGGTAGGACGAAACACATGTCTGTATCTTCTGTTGGCACTCTTTGCAAACTGTGTGAGAGGCCTTTTGGCACCATAAATTTCTGCTTAATGTTGAACCAGCATACTATTTTGTGGTGATTTGCATATACAACCCATGATGCTTTGCATTATGGGGGTATGTATGATGTTGTATTTCTTATATATACATTGCTAGGAACAGTGATGAGCAAAACATGGTTTCTAGGGAGTTAATACTGGTTGCACAGGAAGTAGAAGTGATCGGTTTTCTGAGGGAAACAAACTGGAAGTTGCAGCAGTACAGCAGGCATGAAGTAGCAGTGATTGGTGGTAGCAGTAGAACATCAAGTGTGAGGTACAATGCTATTGTAGTCACTGTATCGACTTCTTCGCTATTTTGTACTGATTTGCACACACTTAATTTGCCATTTTGCTAAGGCACCATTTTTAAACGATCGCTATTTTAACAGTAATGGTTCTTTAGTCACTATTTGTGACTCGCTATTTTAACAGGATACCGTCTCAAACCTCTGACTGTTCTGGCTGTCAGTTTCAAAGTCAGTTACACCTTCCACTAGACCACTCAGCTCCTTGTAGTGCTTCACTAACTCTTTTGCCTGTACTTTCCTCTTATAAATGACAGTGAATGCCTCTATGCAGGTCTTGAACCCCTGACTTCTTTAGATGTTTGCTCCATAGTCAGATACACCATCCACTTAACCACATAGCCCCTTGTAGTATTCCAATAACCCTGCTCTTCTTTTCACGCTACTGTCTGTAACTGCTTAAAAACTGTAAGTACCCCTGCGTGTGCTCAGGCTTATATGAAATATCTCCCCTCTAATTAAGGCCTGTACATGTGCATCCAAAATATCCACCTTATATTTAAAGCCCCCCTCAACACTCACCCTTTGCAAGCTTACACCTCCCCCCCTTTACTCACATCTTTCCCCAGCCAAGGCTCAAACTCCCATCTCTGTTGCTGAGACCTCACCCTAGGCTGCAACACTAACAGCTAAGCCACACAGCTCCTTGGAGGCTCCAGGTAGTTCTTATTATTTATACCTCTACTTCTCCCACCTCGAGCATGCTCAAGTGCCCCCCCAACTTATCTTACCCTGCTGTCTACCTTGCTGGCTCTAATCTACCCCTATTCTCTGAACCCCCCCTTCTAGCCTCCCCCTTCCTCAGGCATCCAAAACCACCCATTGTGTCACACCTGCCCTCGCAATCCCTCCCTCATATTTCTTTGTATTATGGCTCCCAGTAATTGCTTCACTCTATTGGTACTCTTACTAATTCTCTTATCCTTCGGGTGCCTTAACAATCATTACCATATCCCTGGTTATGCAGCTAATGCCACTCTAACATTATATTACACAGCTGACACTTGCTCCTCTCCCACCCCTAGTTTTGATGGGTGTCTCACCTCAACTAACTACCTACCCCCCATTGCTGGGTCATGATCACTAACCTGATACCTCACCCTGCCACCTTACCATGCCTGACAAAGAAGGTTACTGGTAGTAACCGGAAGAGATAAACAACTTGATAATACCAAAAAATTTTCTGCTTCACCTTGATGCTACTGCTTATCTCTGGTAACATTCACCCTAACCCCATCTCCCCCAGCCTACTGGCTGCAGTAACAACCACCATTCAATAAAAATTGTGTCTATTAATATTTGAAGCCTGCTATCAAATTTGACGAGCGTCAGTTATAGGTAAGCCAGCACAACCCTGATGTCCTTTCCTTAGTGGAAACCTGGCTCCCACCCAAGGTCTTGGATGCTTCCATAGTGCTAAAAGGGTAAACTCTTTTTAGGCTTGACAGGACTGGGAAAAGGGGTGGTGTGTGTGCCATCTATATCAAAGATCACATCAGGTGCCTCGTCCTCCCTCTGATTGATACTGGGACCTCTTCACAGGACTTAGCTATTAGGCTACTGCTAGGTTCTCAAAGAAAATCGTTAACTATAGCCTCAGTTTACAGTTCCCCCAGAGATCAATCAACTGCTTTCCACAGAATCATGGAGTTCATTAAAGACCTTAAGCAAAATGGGGAGGTGCTAGTTCAAGGGGACTTTAATATAAACTGGTTATCCCCTGAGACCACCCAATACAAAGATGCCCTGTCTTGTAGTAACCTCTTACAAATGGTTGATTCATCTACCAGGTTTTAACTACTGAACAGGCTCCAGTTCCCTGCTTGGCTGGAGCATCATGAACCTTCTGGACAGGATCTCCAACACTGCAGTACTCACAGACTCGCTTAGCGATCACTGAATGGTCACTTGCCACTGGGCCAGCAATGCCGCTAAGCCTCCCCCAAAAAATTATTTTGAGTTGTACCCTCAAACAAGGGCAGCTGGACCCACACAAGGCTTACCTAAAGCACATCAACTGGTCCTCACTATACTCCACAGTAGACACTGACCAGGCGTTAGATTACTTTATTGCTAAGTTTAAATGATGCCTGTAACATCTATGCACCAGTTAAAAAGTGTAAAATTAAAGGAATTCATAACTAATTGATCACCCCTGCTCTTCTACAGCCCATGGTCACCACAGACCATCCTTGGCACAGAGCCAAGGCCACAGTCACAAAGACAGATATGCAGAAGTATACAGTAGATCTGCCAGAAGTATCTGCACCCGCAAAATTAGACTCGCGAAATCCCAATGTTTTAAAGATTGCCTCACTCATTCTTGGGTTGGTGGCAGAAGATTTTGGGAAAATATGAAGGATCTTAGTGGCAAAAATAGCAAAGCCTTGCCTTCCATGCTGCTGGTGAATAGTGAGATCACTCAGGACCCTAACATCATTGCCAGTATCTTTAATGATGCCTTTACAGACCTTAGCAGCATACTGCTGGCTGATCCCCTGAATCATCTGTTGAAAGTGTGCCAGGCCCTAAGACCGCACACAGCGAGTCTCCCTTGCACCCCCCCCTTCTACCTCAAAGCAGTCACCGTTCCTGAAGCTAGAAAGTACCTCTTGCATGTGCTAGGTAAAGCCAGACACAGTAGGGACTCTCTGGACCTTAAGTTGTTGGCCCTTACCCCTGAAGAAGTACTTCTTCCACTTACAAAACTTCTGGACCTATCTCTTCAGCTAGGACAATTCCTCCTACTCTGGAAGGCTGCAGTGGTCACTCTGGTCCACAAAAGTTCACATGAATTACTGGCCAATATCAATGCTGTCCCCCCCTCTCCAAGGCATTAAAAAGGATAGTTGCTGACCAGCTGGTCGACTATCTTGATAAATATGGAATCCAATGCCCACAGCAACATGGCTTCCGCAAGGGGCCTAGTACCTCCACCGCCCTGCTGGAGTACTCAAAATTCCTGCATGGGGCTATGGACAGTTGTCAGGTTGCTGGGGCAATTTACATCAACCTCACCAAGGCATTTAAAACTGTCAATCATAAACCCTGAATCAGCAATTAGACACCTCCATCTCTAGACATCAGAAAACACCTTCTCAAAAACTATTTCGTACACAGCTGGAGGTGTTGGGACTGACAGATATTTGGAGATTCTTATATCTCATGGCCAGATTATATACCTTTTATTCCCCTCAGTTTTGAACTCAATCTAGATTAGATTACTTTTTTATAATTAAAGAACACATTGGAATAATTAGAGATCTCTCACCCCTACCTCGTTTTCTATCAGATCATTCCCCTTTATTGTTGAAATTGTATATACAGCACCCCAAAAAACAGTCCCAATGGCACTTAAATCTGGCCTATCTCAGAGATCCTGACTTTAAGAAACTAATACTGGTAAAAATTCCTCAAATACTGAAGAGAATGTTTCATCAGAGGTCTCATTTGCTATTATTTGGGACGCGCTGAAAGTGGTAATACGAGGGGAGATAATTGCATATGCCTCTCATAAAAAGAAAAGAAGAGAGGTTTTATATATAAAATTACAAGAGGAGTTAGGTCTTCTTCAGCATTCTCCAGATCTGGGAACTGAATCGGTCAAGCTCCGAATTACATAATCAAAGAGGGAAATACAGAAAATACTAGGCGAAAAAGTCCAGCAGGCACTATTTTATTTAAAGAAATATTGGTATGAAGGGGATTCTAGGGGAGCTAGAAATTTAGCCCGGAGATTAAGACAACAGAAAATAGCAGCCACAATAACCCAGATCCAAGCTGAAGGTAGACCTGGGCTGACGTCTAAACTCCCTGAAATTTTAACTAACTTTCAAAATTACTACACAGGTCTATATACAGATACTGATATCTCCAAGACACAAAAATTAGACCAATTCTTTTTTAAACTCTCCCTTCCAACATTAACTCAACCTCAAAAGGATGCTCTGCTTAGGCCGATTTTGATAGAGGAAGTCAAAGAAGTATTTAAGGAAGCTAAAACGCAGAAATGCCCTGGCCCAGATGGGCTCCCGTCTGAGTGGTACAAGGCTTACAGCAGGCATTTGATGCGAACGCATCTAAATGTGTTCAGAGACATGCAGGGGGGAGAGGTCCCCTCCTCCTTCCTGGGCATATGCCACTTTATCGCCCATATTGAAACCAGACAAAAATCCCACTCTTACTTCTTCATACAGACCCATATCCATCCTTAATATGGACTGTAAATTTTACATGGTGATTTGGGCCCGTAGATTAGAAAATATTCTCCCTATAATAATCCACACTGATGAATCTGGCTTCATACACACTCGTCAAACGACAGACAATGTTAGACGCACAAACCATTTATAAGATTACATGAATCAAAGACAGATCCCAGCGTCGTTGGTAAGCCTTGAAGCAGACAAGGCTTCTGATCATGTCTCTTGGGCCTATCTGTGGAAACCTTTAGAGATGTTTGAATTTCCAGAAATTTTTATTACATGGTTGAAGTCCATTTATAATGCTCCGAAATCGTATATACGCATAAATGGCCATTTATCTTCTCCAAAATCTTTAACTAGGGGTACGAGACAAGGGTGCCCCCTTTCCCCCCTGCTTTTTTCTATCTATATTGAACCCCTGGCAGCACTAATTCGAGACACCCCCTACGATAGAGGGAATACCACTGGGTGGATGGTGTTTTGAATTAGCCCTTTATGCAGATGATGTTCTTCTAACACTGCTAAATTCAAAACAGTCCATTGTGACCCTCCATAAGATTCTGCAGACTTTCTCTGTTATCGGGGTACCAGGTTAATGTCAATAAAACAGAGATACTGGCCCTTAACTTCAGATCCGTAGGAAGGCATTTTGCTGCCGTGGGCAAGAGACAAATTTTGTGCCCCCCCCAACCCCGAAAAGAGCCAGAAGCTCTGGAGGGTTTACATGCTCCAGCTCTGTGGTGAGTTTTGGGGCTTTTCTTGAAGAAAATACATACTTTTGCTACATGGTCGGTCCCTACCCCTGATTTAAGGGAAAATGTTGCTGCCATGAATCTGAGGTGTGGGAAGAAGGATCAGCATTTATACAGCGATTTTCATACAGTATATCCCAAAGTGCTTTACAAGCAATGCTAGACTGGTAGTGAAGTGACTGAATGTGTAGTAGCAGCCATATTGCACATCAACACCCACACAGCCTGGACAATTGCATGAACTGTTTAGCGGAAGGAGAATATTGGCCAGGACACGGGAATGTCCTACTCTTGAAAGAGTGCCCTGGGTTCTTTACTTCCACCTGGACACCCACCAGGACAGCACCAGGATGGGTAGAAGGGACCTCGGTTTAACATCTCATCCGAAGGATGGCACACCCCAGCAATATAGCACCCTCTACTACTGCACTCTGATGCCAGCATTTTAGGTACAAGTCCAATCCCGGTGTGGGCACAGAACCCACAACCTTCTGGTGCAGAGGTGGATGTGCTACCTACTAAGCCAGAAGACTCTGGCTGACTTGCAGCACATTCAGACAGGCACTATTTGTTTTATTTTCTTTATGGTTTACTTTAAGGAGGGGGCATTGCAGCTATGTTTTTGAGGTCTGGGTTGGGGCGTGGTCCCTGGAAATGTGTCAATCTGTTGGGGAGGGTAGTCTGATTCTTTATAAAAAGCAGTGCAGATGCATGATTCTTGCAGCATTTATGGGTATGAGTGACAAACTATTTTTCTGCATACTGAACATTCGAATGGGATAATTGGGCTTAGGAAAACACAGTACACGTATTTTCTAATGTCTCAGTTTTGAAGACATAGAAATTTCCTGTATCTTCAAAATTGAGACATAAGGAAATACACATGTACTTACTGACTGAGGAATCATCTGAAAACTGAATATTACAACACAGCTACTTCTGTATGTGACTGTTGCTAGACATTATTTCTGACCCGTCTCCAGGGGTCACGCGGCCAGCCATTCAGAGATCATAGTCTGCACAGTGTCTGTAACCAGCCACTCAGTCCCACTGGATGTACAATAAAGAAAAAAAGTACGTCCCAACCAACTTGAGGGAGACTAGTCAGTGCAGTGCAATGGAGTCGCAGTATGACTTTGGTCTGACTGCAGGCTCTGCTTCTGGGCTCTGCTCTGACTGGGACTGTCTGTATCGGCCCTCCACCACCCACCTGCATGCAGTATAAGAGACAGCATGGGGTGGGGAAGCCCACCTAGTGTGGAATTGGAGTGCAGGAGAATGCGGGTCAAGTGGAGAGAAAACAATGTGGTGGGCTGGAGTGAGGGTGCCACGTGGCTCGCCCACACCACGGCAGTCAGTTAGCACACAAGCAGCAGACTGGAGGGCACAAACTTCTTCATTCCCGTTCCAGTCCCGTGAACTACTAAATTGTCACAGCTGAGTCAGGCCTGGCCGCGGGTCCCTCGGCCGGGTTGGCACAGTCTCACAATCAAATTAAAAATCATATCCAATCCTTCTTCCAGATCACTGAAGTGCAGTGCATTTTCCAAATTCCAATCAAGTTCCCCCCCTCCCCTGCCCACGGTGCTGCCACTGCCACGCGCCACCTACAACACACTCACATCTCATTCATTGAAACTGTCACACAGACACAACAAACTAAACAGTAAACAAATTAGAAGAATGAATTTTCATTTTAATTCAATACAGAATTCAGGGTCACACAGACACATGGGAGAAGGCTGCCGGGATGACGGACCTGTACAACAGAATGTACTGTAGACGGACTACTACAGTACTGAGCTGCATTGCTTTGCTTATTTGCTTACACTTAAAATCTTCAAGACGGATCTGACTACTTGGATTTCTCTTGTCTTCTCTGTCTATCAATCTCTCCCAATCTTCTCTCTCACATACACTCTCTATCTTCTTGCTGCCTGCTAGTCACTCTATTTCTAGGTCTACTCTCAACAATAACATTGTCTCCACTCAGAAGAGATATTCAAAGCCCCAGCCCCCGTTTGCCTGTCACTGTCAGCATCCCATCTCCTATAAATCAAGTGCGAACCTTACAGATGTTGCAGAATTGGGGTTCAGGACTCCAGAATCCCAATTCTGCAACATCTGTAAGGTTAGGTACCCTTATCTTTAGCTAGCTACAGTCACACATTCCCTTCATGCACATCTGGTTCTGGCAGCAGCAACCCACACCCCCCCTGAAGGTCCATTACTGGGCCAGAGTCCCCTGCCTCCTGCTCCCATTCATTCAAAAAAATAATTCATCAAACTTTCATTTAAACTTGCCTAAAAGTTGGTGATGTGATGTCTGTGCACACTTGTCTTCATTCACTCACTCACTGCACAGAGAAACGGATGGACGTCTCAGGCAGGCCATGGGTCAGGAAGTGAGCGTCAAGCGGCACAGCAGGCAGCCGGGGAGAAGAGACTGGATGGGACGGAGAGAACTCGGCACCACTAGCATGGTGTGGCATCCAGCCAGTTAAGTTCAGGCGATATCGACAGGGGCAGCAGCAGGCAATGAACATTAAGCAAGCCAAGGGGGCAAATTCAGTCCACGGACCACCAACCATACCACCACTCCAAAAAAGGCCTGCTTTTGTGCTAGCTTCACGCCGCAAAATCCGGATGCCACATTTGTCACACGCGCTGCCCACGCACACATCAACTGACTTGAGTGAGTCACAGCTCTGCATTATGAGGAGGAGTCTCTGGAGGTCACATCACTGTCAGTCAGTGTCACTGAGAACGTTGATTCGGGGAAGCAACCTAGTAGGCAGGGCAGCGCGATGCAGACAAGACACCCCCACGCCCGTTGCCTAGCGACCAATAATGTGTCAGTGACTTCTGGGACGGTGTCCACTGGTCCGCGGGTACATTTTTGGGAAAAAATAAAAAATAAAAAGAGTGAATTCTGTAGAACAGTAATCGTTTACTCTGAATTACAGTAAACAATGACTTTTCTACTGAGAAACCAGGACTTTTGCACTGAAAACGTACTGGATAGTCTAAAACCAGGACTTTGAATGTCCCGGTCTGATTTTCATATTTCCAGGGATAGGGCAATAAAAAAAACAGGACAATCCCTGCAAAACCGGGACGGGTGGCTCATTCACTGTCTTTGAGTTTAACCGCCTCTCCGTGCTATGCTTGCTGCCCGTACCTTGTATACTAATGGGTGTCACTGGCCCACCCACAGTATCTGTTTCTTTCTCATTGCACCACCACACCACATGATTATTTGTCTGCAGCTCATGTGACCCCCCCCGACTTGCTGGTCTTTGGTCCGCAGATGCACCCCTACTGACAGCCAGACATAATTACAGTTTACCAAGCCAAAATAAATTAAAAAAAAGTTTAAAGCGGTAGCGCACGTTAATAAACAAATGAGCTTCAGCTGAAAATTGCGCCCCTCTGAGGGTTGCGCCCGGTGCCAGTGCACCACCCGCCCCACCCTTCCTACGGTACTGGTCCCACATGCAGAAGTCTGTGACTGGTAGCACTTCTCAACCAAAGCAGTATTGGACATGCTAACCACAGCACAGCACCAGTAGTATGAGACCTGACACCTCATCCCACATGCAGCAGTCTGACTGGTAACACTCCTCACCCAAAGCAGTATGGGAGATGCTAACCATAGCACAGCACAGCATCAGTAGTACGAGACCTGACACCTCATCCCACATACCGCAGTCTGTGACTGGTAGCACTCTTCACCCAAAGCAGTCAGGACATGCAAACCACAGCACAGCACCAGTAGTATGAGACCTGACACCCCATCCCACATGCAGCAGTCTGTGACTGGTAACACTCCTCACCCAAAGGAGTCAGGACATGCTAACCACAGCACAGCACCAGCAGTATGAGACCTGATACTCAGTCCCACATGCAGCAGTCTGTGACTGGTAGCACTTCTTACTCAAAGCAGTATGGGACATGCTAACCACAGCACAGCACAGCACCAGTAGTATGAGACCTGACACCTCATCCCACATGCAGCAGTCTGTGACTGGTAACACTCCTCACGCAAAGGAGTCAGGACATGCTAACCATAGCACAGCACCAGCAGTATGAGACCTGTCGCCCCATCCCACATACCGCAGTCTGTGACTGGTAACACACCTCACCCAAAGCAGTCAGGACATGCTAACCACAGCACAGCACCAGTAGTTTGAGACCTGTCAACCCATCCCACATACAGCAGTCTGTGACTGGTAGCACTCCTCACCCAAAGCAGTATGGGACATGCTAACCACAGCACAGCACCAGTAGTATGAGACCTGACACCTCATCCCACATGCAGCAGTCTGTGACTGGTAACACTCCTCACGCAAAGGAGTCAGGACATGCTAACCATAGCACAGCACCAGCAGTATGAGACCTGTCGCCCCATCCCACATACAGCAGTCTGTGACTGGTAGCACTCCTCACCCAAAGCAGTCAGGACATGCTAACCACAGCACAGCACCAGTAGTTTGAGACCTGTCAACCCATCCCACATACAGCAGTCTGTGACTGGTAGCACTCCTCACCCAAAGCAGTCTGGACATGCGAACCGCAGAACAGCACCTGCAGTTTGAGACCTGACACCCAGTCCCACATACAGCAGTCTGTGACTGGTAGCACTCCTAGCCCAAAGCAGTCAGTACATGCTAACCATAGCATAGCACAGCACCAGTAGTATGAGACCTGACACCTCATCTCACATGCAGCAGTCTGTGACTGGTAACACTCCTCATTCAAAGGAGTCAGGACATGATAACCATAGTACAGTACCAGCAGTATGAGACCTGATACCCCATCCAACATACAGCAGTCCGTGACTGGTAGCACTCCTCACCCAAAGCAGTATGGGACATGCTAACACAGCACAGCACCAGTAGTTTGAGACCTGATACCCAGTACCACATACAGCAGTCTGTAACTGGTAACACTCCTCACCCAAAGCAGTCAGGACATGCAAATCACAGAACAGCACCAGTTGTTTGAGACCAGACGCCCAGTCCCACATGCAGCAGTTTGTGACTGGTAACACTCCTCACCCAAAGCAGTATGGGAGATGCTAACCATAGCACAGCACAGCACCAGTAGTATGAGACCTGACACCCCATCCCATGTAGTCTGTGACTGGTAACACTCCTCACCCAAAACAGCATGGGACATGCAAACCACAGCACAGCACCAGTAGTTTGAGACCTGTCACCCCATCCCACATACAGCAGTCTGTGACTGGTAACACTCCTCACCCAAAAGAGTCAGGACATGCTAACCACAGGACAGCACCAGTTGTATGAGACCTGTCACCCCATCCCACATGCAGCACCCAGACTGGCAACACTCTCGCTAGGCGCGCCAGACACAAGCCACTACAGATTGGAACCAGTTGTATGGAGACCCGATACCCAGTCCCACATACAGCAGTCTGTGACTGCAGCACGCCCACCCAAAGCAGTATGAATGCTAACCATAGCACAGCACCAGTAGTATGAGACCTGACACCCCATCCCACATACAGCAGTCTGTGATGGGTAGCACTCCTCACCCAATGCAGTATGGGACATGCTAACCATAGCACAGCACCAGTAGTATGAAACCTGATACCCAGTCCCACATACAGCAGTCTGTGACTGGTAGTACTCCTCACCCAATGCAGTATGGGACATGCTAACCATAGCACAGCACCAGTAGTATGAAACCTGATACCCAGTCCCACATGCAGCAGTCTGTGACTGGTAACACTCCTCATCCAAAGCAGTATGGGACATGCTAACCACAGCACAGCACCAGCAGTATGAGACCTGACACCCCATCCCACATACAGCAGTCTGTGACTGGTACAATTTCAAAGGAGTCAGAACATGCAACCACAGCACAGAACCAGTTGTATGAGGATTCCTGATACCCAGTCCCACATATGCAGTCTGTGACTGGTAGCACTCTCACCCAAAGGAGTCAGGACATGCTAACCACAGCACAGCACCAGTATTATGGAGACCTGACACCCATCCCACATACAGCAGTCTGTGACTGGTAACACTCCCCAGCAGCCAGGACATGCTAAATCCACAGCACAGCACCAGTAGTTTGAGACTCTGACACCTCATCCCCGATGCAGCAGTCTGTGACTGGTATACCCTCACCCAAAGCAGTATGGGACATGCTAACCACAGCACAGCACCAGTAGTATGGGAAACCTGATACCCAGTACCACATGCAGCAGTTCAGACTGGTAACACTCCTCACCCAAAGGAGTCAGGACATGCTAACCACAGCACAGCACCAGTATTATGAGACCTGATACCCAGCCCCACATGCAGCAGTCAGTGACTGGTAGCACTCCTCACCCAAAGGAGTCAGGACATGCAAACCACAGCACAGCACCAGTAGTTTGAGACCTGACACCCAGTCCCACATGCAGCAGTCTGTGACTGGTAACACTCCTCACCCAAAGCAGTATGGGAGATGCTAACCATAGCACAGCACAGCACCAGTAGTATGAGACCTGACACCCCATCCCATGTAGTCTGTGACTGGTAACACTCCTCACCAAAACAGCATGGGACATAAGCAACTACAGCACAGCACCAGTAGTTTGAGAGTCCTGATACCCAGTCCCATACAGCAGTCTGTGACTGGTAACATTCCTCACCCAAAGGAGCCAGGACATGCAAAACCACAGGCAGCACCAGTAGTTTGAGACCTGTCACCCATCTCACATACAGCAGTCTGTGACTGGTAACACTCACCCAAAGGAGCTGTGACATGCTAACCACAGGACAGCACCAGTTGTATGAGACTGTCACCTTATCCCACATGCAGCACCCGTCTGGCAACACTCCGCAAAGGTGTTGTGACATGCTAACCACAGCAGTGAACCAGTTGTATGAGACCGATACCCAGTCCCATACAGTAGTTGTGACTGTAGCACGCCTCCCCCTGGGCAGTATGGGACACTAACCATAGCACAGCACCAGTGTATGACCTGACACCCATCCCACATACAGCAGTCTGTGATGGTAGCACTCACCCAATGCAAGGGACATGCTAACCATGGCACAGCACCAGTAGTGTGAAACCTGATACCCAGTCCCACATACAGCAGTCTGTGACTGGTAGTACCTCCCAATGCAGGGGACATGCTAACCATAGCACAGCACCAGTAGTATGGTAACCCGATACCCAGTCCCACATGCAAAAGTCTGTGACTGTAACACTTCTCATCCAAAAGCAGTAAGGACATGCACCACAGCACAGCACCAGTTGTATGAGACCTGATACCCATCCCACATCCAGCAGTCTGTGACTGGTAGCACTCTCACTTAAAGTGTCAGGACATGCTCACACAGCAGCACCAGTTGTTTGAGACCTGATACCATCCCACACAGGAGTCTGTGACTGGTAGCACCCTCACCCAAAGCAGTAGGACATAACTACAAGGTAGCACCAGTGCTTGAGACCTGACACCTCATCCCACATGCAGCAGTCTGTGACTGGTAACACTCTCACCAGCAGTATGGGACATAACCACAGCACAGCACTGGTATTATGAGACCTGATACCAGTCCCATACAGTCTGTGACTGGTGGCCTCCTCACCCAAAGGAGTCAGACATGCAATTCAGCACAGCACTGTATTTTGGAGACCTGATACCCAGTTCCACAGCAGTCTGTGACTGGTAGCACTCACTAAAGGAGTCAGACATGCGCCACAGCACAGCACCGTTGTTTGAGACCTGACATTCAGTCCCATACAGCAGTCTGTGACTGGTAATACTCCTCCAAAGGAGTCAGACATGCTAACCATGGTACAGCACCAGTTTGAGACCTGATATCCAGTCCCACATATGCAGTCTGTGACTGGTAGCACTTCACCCAAAGCAGTCAGGACATGCTAACCACAGGACAGTATCTGCAGTTGAGACCTGACACCAGTCCACATGCAGCAGTTGTGACTGGTAGTACCTCACCCAAAGCAGTGTGGGCGTGCAACCAGTTCACAGTACCAGTAGTATGAGACCTGACACCCCGTCCCACATGCAGCAGTCTTATGGTAGTACTCCTGACGCAAAGGAGTTGGGACATGCTAACCACAGCACAGCATCTTAGTATGAGACCTGACACCCCATCCCACATACAGAAGTTCAGGATTGGCACCGACGCAAAGGAGTCAGGACATGCTAACCACAGCACAGAACCAGTTGTATGAGACCTTATACCTAGTCCCAGAACAGCAGCGTCTGTGATTGCACACCTCACCTAAAGTAGTCAGGACACAACACCACAGCACAGCACCAGTTGTTTGAGACCTGATACCCAGTCCCATACAGCAGTCTGTACTGTAGCACCTCACCCAAAGCAGTCAGACATGCTGCCACAGCACAGTATCTGCAGTGAGACCTGACACCAGTCCCACATGCAGTCTGTGACTGTAGCACCCTCACCCAAAGCAGTTGTGATGCTAACCACAGCACAAGTACCAGAGGAGACCTGACACCCCGTCCCACATGCAGCTCTGGGCTGGTAGCACTCCTGACGCAGTGAGTTGTGCATGCTAACCACAGCACAGAATGGGTTGTATGAGACTGCAAAGCGGTATCGAGATGCTAACCACAGCAGCGCACCACTAGTATGAGATCAGACACCCATCAGACAGTCTGTGACTGGTAGCACTTCCACCCAAAAGTAGTATGGGACATGCTAACCACAACAGCCAATGTATGAGACCTGATACCCAGTCCCATACAGCAGTGTGACTGTACCTCCTCACCCAAAGAGTCAGGACATACTAACCACAACAGCACCAGTAGTATGAGACCTGACACCCATCCCACATACAACAGTCTGTGACTGGTAAACTCCCACCCAAAGCAGTCAGGATATGCAAACCACAGAACAGCATCACAGTTTGAGATCTGACACCAGTCCCATACAGATCTGTGACTGGTATACTCCTCACCCAAGCAGTCAGGACATGCTAACCACGCACAGTACCAGCAGTATGAGACCTAACACCCATCACATACAGCAGTCTCTGACTGGTAACACTCCTCACCAATGCAGTATAGGACATGCTAGCAGAGCACAACACCAGTAGTATGAACCTGATACAGTCCCACAGCAGCAGTCTGTTGGTAACCTCCTCACGAAAAGAGTCAGGACATATAACCACAACAGCACCAGTTGTATGACACCTGATTCCCAGTACCACATACAGCAGTTGTGACTGGTAACCTCCTCACCCACAGTCAGGACATGCAAACCACAGAACATCTGCAGTTTGAGACCTGACACCCAGTCCACATAACAGTACTGACTGGTGCCTCCTCACCAGCAGTCAGGACATACTAACCACAGCACATACCAACAGTATGAGACCGACACCCCATCCACATACAGCAGTCTGTGACTGTGCCTCCTCACCCAATGCAGTATGGGACATACTAGCGGCAGCACCAGTAGTTTGAGACCTGATGCAGTCCCATACAGCAGTCCATGACTGGTACTCCTCCTCAAAACAGTAGGAACCAACCACAGCACCACCAGTAGTATAGGACCTGACACCTCATCCCATACAGCATTCTGTGACTGGTAACCTCCTCACACAAAGCAGTATGGAGATACTAACCTAACTGCCACAGCACCAGTAATATGAGCTGACACCCATCATGCAGTCTGTGACTGGAACCTCCTCAACCAAACCGGACCACAGGCAGAACAACACTGCAGTTGAGATGACACCCAGTCGCAACAGCAGTCTGTGACAGTAACCTCCTCACCCAAAGGTCAGGACACTAACAGCACAGCACCTAGTAGGACCTGATACCTCATACCTACAGCAGTCTGTGACTGGTAACCTCCTCACCAAGCAGACAGGACATGCTAACCACAGCTCAGCACCAGTTGTACTGATTCCCAATTACCACATACCAGTTTGTGACTGGTAACACTTTCGTCACCAAAGGTCAGGACATGCAAACCACAGAACAGCATCTGCAGTTTGAGACCCGACACCCAGTCCCACATATAGCAGTATGTGATGGTAGCCTCCTCACAAAGCAGTCAGGACATGCTAACCACAGCACAGTACCAGCGTGAGACCTGACACCCATCCCATACAGCAGTCTGTGGTAACCTCCTCACCCAATGCAGTATGGGACATGCTAAGCACAGCCAGCACCAGTAGTTTGAGACCTGATACGGTCCACATACAGCAGTCTGTGACTGGTGCCTCTCACTCAAAGCAGTCAGGACATACTAACACAACTGCTGGTATAAGACCTGACACCTCATCCCACATACGCATTCTTGACTGGTAACCTCCTCTCCCAAAGCAGTATGGAGATGCTAACCCTAACACAAACAAGCACCAGTATGAGACTGACACCCATCCCATGCAGTCTGTGACTGGTAACCTCCTCACACGGTCAGGACATGCTAACCACAGCACAGCACCAGTAGCATGAGACCTGTCACCCCATCCCATACAGCAGTCTGTGACAGGTAACCTCTCACCAAGCAGTCAGGACATACAACCACAGAACAGCACCAGCAGTATGAGACCCGACACCCAATCCCAACACAGCAGTCTGTGACTGGTAACCTCCTCACCCAAAGGGTCAGGACATGCTAACCACACACAGCACCAGTAGTATGAGACCTGACACCTCATCCCACAGCAGCAGTCTTGACTGGTAACACTCCTCACAAAAGCAGTCAGGATGAACCTCAGAACAGCATCTGCAGTTTGAGATCTGACACAGTCCCACACACAGCAGTCTGTGACAGTAGCACTCCTCACCAAAGCAGTCAGGACATGCTAACCGCAGTACCAACAGTATGAGACCTGACACCCTATCCCATATACAGCAGTCTGTTGGTAACACTCCTACCAAATGTAGTATGGACATGCTATCCATAGCACGCACCAGTAATATGAAACCTGATACCCGTCCCATGCAACGGTCATGACTGGTAGAACTCCTCACCAAGGCAGTATAGGACATGCTAAACAGGACAGCCCAGCAGTATGAGGACACAACATCCCATACAGCAGTCTGTGACTGGTAAAACTCCTCCACAAAGGTCAGACTGCTAACAATAACAAGAAACAGTTGTATGGACATGATACTGTCCCACAGACAGCAGTCTGTCAAGGCTACACTCCTCATCCAAAGCAGTCAGACATACTAACCACGCACAGCACCAGTAGTTTGATACCTGACCCGTCCATGCAGCAGTCTGTGATGGTAACACTCCTCACCAAAGCAGTATGGGACACTAACCATGAAGAGCACCGTGGTAAGATACTAATACCCAGTCCGACATGCAGCAGTCTGTGACTGACACGTCTCAAAAGCAGTACGGGACATGCTACCAGCACAACACCAGTAGTACAAGACCTGACACCCATCCACATACAGCAGTCTGTAGGATAACCTCCTCACCCAAAGTATGGGACATGCTAACCACAGCACAGTACCAGTAGTTTGGACCTGTCACCCCATCCCACACAGCAGTCTGTGACTAGTCCCTCCTCCCAAACAGTCAGGACACAAACCACAGCACAGCACCAATAGTATGAAACCTGACACTTCATCCACCCCTGATCTGTGACTGACCTCCTCACAAAGCAGTATGGGACATGTAACCACAGCACAGCACCAGTAGTAGAAAACGATACGTTCCACATACAGCAGTCTGTGACTGGACACTCCTCACAATGCAATATGGGACATACTAACCACAGCAGCACCAGTAGTATGAAACCTGATACCCATCCCACAAACAGCGTCTGTGATGGGTAGCCTCCTCACCCAGTGCGGTATGTGACATACTAACCACAGCACAGTACCAGCAATAAGGACGACACCTCATCCCCATACAACAGTCTGTGACAGTAGCACTCCTCACCAAAGCAGTCAGGACATCCAAACCACAGAACAGCACCTGCAGTTACAGACCTGACACCCCAGTCCCATGCAGCAGTCTGTGACGGTAACACTCTCACCAAAAGCAACATGGGAGATGCTAACCAGCACAACACGCACCAGTAGTATGAGACCTGACACCCCATCCCATACAGTCTGTGACTGGTAGCACTTCACCCAAAGTAGTATGGGACATACTAACCACAGCACCAAGTGTATGAGACCTGATACCCAGTCCCATACAGCGTCTGTGACTGGAACTCCTCACAAGGGTCAGGACATACAACACCTTTGCACATAGTTGAGACCGACTCATCCCACATGCAGCAGTCTGTGACTGGTAACCTCCTCACCAATGCAGTACCGGACATACTACCATACAGCACCAGTAGTAGCAAAACACAACCCAGTCCCACATGCAGCAGTCTGCGATGGTAGCACTCTCACAATGCAGTATGGGACATAACCACAGCACACCACCAGTATGGACAGTACCCCATCCACATGGCAGTCTGTGACGGGTAGCACTCCTCCCAATACGGTGTGACATGCTAACCATAGCACAGCACAGTAGTATGAAACCCTACCCAGTCCACATGCAGCAGTCTGTGACTGGTAACACGTCACCAAAAACAGTCAGGACATACTAACCACGCACAACAAAGTATGAGACCTGACACCCTCCATACAGCAGTCTGATGGTAACACTCCTCACCCAAACGTACAGGCATACAACACAGCACAACACCAGTAGAGGACATGACCCAGTCCCATACAGCAGTCTGTGACTGGTAACCTCCTCACACAAAGGTCAGGACATGATAGCCACAGTACAGCACCAGTAGCAGGACTTTCACCCATCCACATACAGCAGTCTGTGACAGTAGCACTTTCACCAAAGCAGTTTGGGACATCGAACTATAGCACAGCACCAGTAGTGAGACCTGACACCCCATCCACATACACCGGTCTGTGACTGGTAGCATCCTCACCCAAAGCAGTCAGGACATGCAAACCACAACACAGCACCAGTGGTTTGAACCTGTCACCCATCCCACATCCAGCAGTCTGGTGTACTCCTACCCAAAGTCAGGACATGCTAACCACAGCACAGCACCAGTTGTGAGACCTGATCCAGTACCACATACAGCAGTCTGTGACTGACCTCCTCACCCAAAGGTCAGGACATACTAACCACAGCACAGCACCAGTAGTATGAGACTGACACCTCATCCCACATGCAGCAGTCTGTGACTGGTAACCTCCCCCCCAACAGTCGGATGCAAACCACAGAACAGCATAAGTTTGAGATCGACCCAGTCCCAGACAGCATCTGTGATGGGCCTCCTCACCCAAAGCAGTCAGGACATGCTAACCCAGCATAGAACCAGCAGTAAGGATCGACACCCTATCCATATACAGCAGTCTCTGACTGGTAACACTAAATCACCAATGTAGTAGGACAGCTGCGAGCCACTGGCAGTAGTATGAAACCTGACACCCCATCCAGCAGTCTGACTGGTAGCACTCTCACCAAAAGTAAGGACGCTAACCACAGCAGCACCAGTAGTTTGAGACCTGTCACCCCATCCCACAAAAGTCGTGACTGGTAACACTCCTCACCCAAAGGGACAGGACATGCTAACCACAGCAAGCACCAGTAGTATGACACCTGACACCCATACCACATACAACAGTCTGTGACGGTAACCCCCTCACCCAAAGCAGTCAGGACATACAACCACAGAACAGCAAGGTTGAGACCTGACACCCAGTCCACATATAGCATGTGACTGGTGCCTCCTCACCAAAGCAGTCAGGACATACTAACACAGCACAGTACCAGCAGTGGACTGACACCCTCCCGCCACAGCAGTCTGTGACTAGTACCACTCACCCAATACAGTATAGGACATACTAAGCACAGCACCAGTAGTTTGAGACCTGATACAGTCCCATACAGCAGTCTGTGACCAGTGCACTCCTCCTCAAAGCAATCAGGACATACTAACACAGCACGCACCAGTGTAGAGACTGACCTCATCCACACACAGCATTGGGGGACTGGTAACACTCCTCAGCCCAAAGCAGTGTGGGAATGCTAACTGCACAACACAGCACCAGTAGTGAGACCTGACACCCCATCCCATGCAGTCTGTGACGTGCCTCCTCACCAGCACTCGGACATACAAACCACAGAACAGCACCTGCAGACACGAGACCTGACACCCAGTCCCGCATGCACAGTCTGTGACTGGTAACCTCCCCACCAATGGAGTCAGGCATGCTAACCACAGCACAGCACCAGTATATGAGACCTGATACCCAGTACCACATACAGTAGTCTGTGACTGTAACACTCCTCACCAAAGCAGTCAGGACATGCAAACCACAGAACAGCACCACAGTTGGGACCTGACACCCAGTCCACATAGAGCACTCTGTGACTGGTACACTCCTTACCCAAAACAGTATGGGGCATACTAACCACAACCTGACACCAGTAGTATGGACAACCTCATCCCACACGCAGCAGTCTGTGACTGGTAACACCTCACCCAAAGCAGTATGAGATACTAACCATGGCACAGCACAGCACCAGTAGTATGAGACCTGACACCCCATCCCATGTAGTCTGTGACTGGTAGCTCTTCTCACCCAAAGCAGTATGGGACATGTAACCTGCACAACACCAGTAGTATGAGACCTGACACCTCATGCCACAGCAGTCTGTGACTGAACCTCCTCACCCAAAACAGTAGGACATACAAACCCAGAACAGCACCTGCGGCACGAGACCTGACACAGTCCCACGAGCAGTCTGTGACTGCTACATACTGAAACAGTATGGGACATACTATCACAGCACAACACCAGTAGTGAGACCTGACACCTCATCCCACACAGCAGTCTGCGACTGGTAACCTCCTCACCAAAGCAGTATGGAAGATGCTAACCATAACAGCACAGCACCAGTATAGGACTGACACCCCCGCCCAGTCTGTGACTGGTAGCACTTCTCACCCAAAGAAGTATGGACACTAACCACAGCACAACACCAATAGTATGAGACATGCACCCAGTCCCACATACAGCAGTCTGATGGTAGCCTCCTCACCCAAAGCAGTCAGGACACTAACCACAGCACAGCACCAGCAGCAGAGAGACACCCCATCCACATACAGCAGTCATGACTGGTAACCTCCTCCTAATGTATTATGGGACATGCTAACCATAGCACAGCACCAGTATGAAACCTGACACAGTCCCACATGCAGCAGTTTGTGACTGGTGGCATCCTACCAAAGCAGTGGACACTAACCACAGCACAGCACCAGTATTATGAGACTGACACCTCATCCCACATGCAGCAGTTTGTGACTGGTAACCTCCTCACGCAAAGGGTCAGACATATAACCACAGCACAGCACCAGTATATGAGACCTGGCACCTCATCCAACATCAGTCTGTGACTGGTAACACTCCTCACCCAATGCAGTATGGGACATGCTAACCAGCACAGCACCAGTAGTATGAGGACACCCAGTCCCACATACAGTCTGTGACTGGTAACCTCCTCACGTAAAGGGTCAGGACATGCTAGCCACAATACAGCACCAGCATGGACTGTCACCCCATCCACATACAGCAGTCTGACAGGTAGCACTTTTCACCAAAGCAGTTTGGGACATCCGAACTATGGCACAGTGTATAAGATGACACCCCATCCATACAGCGGTCTGTGACTGGTAGCACTCCTCCCCAAAGCAGTCAGGACATGCAAACCACAGCACAGCACAGTAGTTTGAGACCATCACCCTATCACATGCAACAGTCTGTGATGGTAACACTCCTCACCCAGAAGAGTCAGGACATGCTAACCACAGCACAGCACCAGTTGTGAGACCTGATACCCAGTACACATACAACAGTCTGTGACTGGCACCTCCTCACAAAGATCGGACATACTAACCAGCACAGCAGCAGTAGCATGAGACCTGACACTCATCCCATAAGCGTCTGTACTGTACCTCCTCACCAAAGCAGTCAGGATGGCAAACCACAGACAGCATCTGCAGTTTGAGATCGACCCAGTCCCATACAGCAGTCTTGACTGGTAGCCTCTCCAAAACCAGTCAGGACATGCTAACCACAGCACAGTACCAGTAGTATGAGACCCTAACACCTATCCCATATACAGCAGTCTCTGACATAACACTCCTCACCCAATGTAGTATGGGACATGCTAGCAGAGCACAGCACCAGTAGTATGAAACCTGATACCCAGTCCACATGCAGCAGTCTGTGACTGGTAACACTCCTCACCCAAAGGAGTCAGGACATGCTAACCACAGCACAGCACCAGTAGCATGAAGCCTGTCACCCCATCCCACATACAGCAGTCTGCTGACAGGTAGCACTTTTCCAAAAAGCAGTTTGGGACATGCCGAACTATATCTTAGCACCAGTAGTATGGACCTGACACCCCATCCCACATACAACAGTCTGTGACTGGTAACCTCCTCACAAGAGGTCGGACATGCTAACCACAGCACAGCACAGTAGTAGCAAGACCTGACACCTCATCCCACATGCAGCAGTCTGTGACTGGTAACCTCCTCACCAAAGCAGTCAGGATGCAAACCTCAGAACAGCATCTGCAGTTTGAGATCTGACACCCAGTCCACATACAGCAGTCTGTGACTGGTAGCACTCCTCACCAAAGCAGTCAGGACATCCAACCACAGGACAGTACCAGCAGTATGAGACCTGACACCATCCATATACAGCAGTCTGTGACGTGGTAACACTCCTCACCAAATGTAGTATGGGACATGCTATCCATAGCATAGCACCAGTAGTATGAAACCAGTACCCAGTCCCACATGCAGCAGTCTGTGACTGATAGAACTACTCACCCAAGGCAGTATGGGACATGCTAACCACAGGACAGCACCAGCAGTATGAGGACCTGACACCCCATCCCACATACAGCAGTCTGTGACTGGTAAAACTCCTCACATAAAGAGTCAGGACATGCTAACCACAGCAGACACCATGGGGACCTTTCACCCCATCCATAGCAGTCTGACAGGTAGCACTTATGCACCAAAAGCAGTTTGGGACATGCGAACTATAGCACGCAGCACCAGTAGTATGAGACCTGACACCCCATCCCACATACAGCGGTCTGTGACTGGTAGCCTCCTCACCCAAAGCAGTCCAGGACATGCAAACCACACCACAGCACCAGTAGTTTGAGACCTGTCACCCCATCCCACATGCAGCAGTCTGGTGGTAACACTCCTCACCCAAAAGAATCAGGACATGCTAACCACAGCACAGCACCAGTTGTATGAGACCTGATACAGTACCACATACACAGCAGTCTGTGACTAGCAGCACTCCTCACCCAAAGTCAGGACATGCTAACCACAGCACAGCACCAGTAGTATGAGACCTGACACCTCATCCCATGCAGCAGTCTGTGACTGGTGACACTCCTCACCAAAGCAGTCAGGATATGCAAACCACAGAACAGCATCTGCAGTTTGAGATCTGACACCCAGTCCCACCATACAGCAGTCTGTGACTGGTAGCACTCCTCACCCAAAGCAGTCAGGACATCCTAACCCCAGCATAGACCAACAATATGAGATCTGACACCCTATCCCATAACAGCAGTCTCTGACTGGTACTCGTCACCCAATGTAGTATGGGACATGCTAACAGAGCACAGCACCAGTAGTATGAAACCTGATACCCAGTCCCACATGCGGCAGTCTGTGACTGGTAGCACTCCTCATCAAAGCAGTCAGGACATGCTAACCACAGCACAGCACCAGTAGTTTGAGACCTGTCACCCCATCCCACATACAGCAGTCAGTGACTGGTAACACTCCTCACCCAAAGGAGACAGGACATGCTAACCACAGCACAGCACCAGTTGTATGACACCTGATTCCCAGTACCACATACAGCAGTTTGTGACTGGTAACACACCTCACCCAAAGCAGTCAGGACATGCAAACCACAGAACAGCATCTGCAGTTTGAGACCTGACACCCAGTCCCACATATAGCAGTATGTGACTGGTAGCACTCCTCACCCAAAGCAGTCAGGACATGCTAACCACAGCACAGTACCAGCAGTATGAGACCTGACACCCCATCCCACATACAGCAGTCTGTGACTGGTAACACTCCTCACCCAATGCAGTATGGGACACTGTAAGCACAGCACAGCACCAGTAGTTTGAGACCTGATACAGTCCCACATACAGCAGTCTGTGACTGGTAGCACTCCTCCTCCAAAGCAGTCAGGACAGTGCCCTAACCACAGCACAGCACCAGTAGTATGAGACCTGACACCTCATCCCACCACAGCGTTAGGTGACTGGTAACCTCCTCAACCAAAGCAGTGTGGGAGATGCTAACCCTAGCACAGCACAGCACCAGTAAGAGACCTGACACCCATCCCATGCAGTCTGTGACTGGTAACACTCCTCACCCAAAGCACTCAGGACAGCACAAACCACAGAACAGCACCTGCAGTTGCAGACCTGACACCCAGTCCGCATACAGCAGTCTGTGACTGGTAACACCCCCCACCCAATGAGTCAGGACATGCTAACCACAGCTGCTTCCAGTAGTGAGACCTGATACCCAGTACCACATACAGTAGTCTGTGAGCTGGCAACACTCCTCACCCAAAGCAGTCAGGACATGCAAACCACAGAACAGCACCTGCAGTTTGAGGACCTGACACCCAGTCCACATAGAGCAGTCTGTGACTGGTAGCACTCCTTACCCAAAACAGTATGGGGCATGCTAACCACAGCCAGACCAGTAGTATGAGACCTGACACCTCATCCCTGCAGGCAGTCTGTGACTGGTAACACCCTCACCCAAAGCAGTATGGGAGATGCTAACCATGGCACAGCACAGCACCAGTAGTATGAGACCTGACACCCCCATCTCATGTAGTCTGTGACTGGTAGCTCTTCTCACCCAAAAGCAGTATGGGACATGCTAACCACAGCACAGCACCAGTAGTATGAGACCTGACACCTCATGCCACATACAGCAGTCTGTGACTGGTAACCTCCTCACCCAAAGCAGTAAGGACAGTACAAACCCAGAACAGCACCTGCAGTTTGAGCCTGACACCCAGTCCGCATAGAGCAGTCTGTGACTGGTAGCCTCCTCCCCAAAACAGTAGAGGACATGCAAACCACAGCACAGCACCAGTAGTATGAGCCTGTCAACCCATCCACATGCAGCAGTCTGTGACTGGTAACACTCCCTCACCCAAAGCAGTATGGAAGATGCTAACCATAGCACAGCACAGCACCAGTAGTGAGACTGACACCTTCCTGTAGTCTGTGACTAGTGGCTCTTCTCACCCAAAGCAGTATTGGACATACTGCCACTGCACAACACCAGTAGTATGAGACCTGTTACCCAGTCCCACATACAGCAGTCTGTGACTGGTAGCACTCCTCACCCAAAGCAGTCAGGACATGCTAACCACAGCACAGCACCAGCAGTATGAGACGTGACACCCCATCCCACATACAGCAGTCTGTGACTGGTAACACTCCTCACCCAATGTATTATGGGACATGCTAACCATAGCACAGCACCAGTAGTATGAAACCTGATACCCAGTCCCACATGCAGCAGTTTGTGACTGGTAGCACTCCTCTCCCAAAGCAGTATGGGACATGCTAACCACAGCACAGCACCAGTATTATGAGACCTGACACCTCATCCCACATGCAGCAGTTTGTGACTGGTAACACTCCTCACGCCAAGGAGTCAGGACATGCTAACCACAGCACAGCACCAGTAGTATGAGACCTGGCACCTCATCCCACATACATCAGTCTGTGACTGGTAACACTCCTCACCCAATGCAGTATGGGACATGCTAACCACAGCACAGCACCAGTAGTATGAGACCTGACACCCAGTCCCACATACAGCAGTCTGTGACTGGTAACACTCCTCACGTAAAGGAGTCAGGACATGCTAGCCACAGTACAGCACCAGTAGCATGGAGACCAGCTCACCCCATCCCACATACAGCAGTCTATGACAGGTAGCACTTTTCACCAAAAGCAGTTTGGGACATGCGAACTATAGCACAGCACCAGTATAAGAGACCTGACACCCCATCCCACATACAGCGGTCTGTGACTGGTAACTCCTCCCCAAAGCAGTCAGGACATGCAAACCACAGCACAGCACCAGTAGTTTGAGACCTGTCACCCTATCCCACATGCAGCAGTCTGTGACTGGTAGCACTCCTCACCCAGAAGAGTCAGGACATGCTAACCACAGCACAGCACCAGTTGTATGAGACCTGATACCAGTACCACATAGCAGTCTGTGACTGGTACCTCCTCACCCAAAGGAGTCAGGACATGCTAACCACAGCACAGCAGCAGTAGTGAGACCTGACACCCCATCACATCATGCAGTCTGTGACTGATAACCTCCTCACCCAAAGCAGTCAGGATATGCAAACCACAGAACAGCATCTGCAGTTTGAGATCTGACACCCAGTCCCACATACAGCAGTCTGTGACTGGTAGCACTCCTCACCCAAAGCAGTCAGGACATGCTAACCACAGCACAGTACCAGTAGTATGAGACCTAACACCCTATCCCATATACAGCAGTCTCTGACTTGTAACACTCCTCACCCAATGTAGTATGGGACATGCTAACCAGAGCACAGCACCAGTAGTATGAAACCTGATACCCAGTCCCACATGCAGCAGTCTGTGACTGGTAACACTCCTCACCCAAAGGAGTCAGGACATGCTAACCACAGCACAGCACCAGTAGCATGAGACCTGTCACCCCATCCCACATACAGCAGTCTGTGACAGGTAGCACTTTTCACCAAAAGCAGTTTGGGACATGCGAACTATAGCACAGCACCAGTAGTATGAGACCTGACACCCCATCCCACATACAGCAGTCTGTGACTGGTAACACTCCTCACCCAAAGGAGTCAGGACATGCTAACCACAGCACAGCACCAGTAGTATGAGACCTGACACCTCATCCCACATGCAGCAGTCTGTGACTGGTAACACTCCTCACCAAAAGCAGTCAGGATATGCAAACCTCAGAACAGCATCTGCAGTTTGAGATCTGACACCCAGTCCCACATACAGCAGTCTGTGACTGGTAACACTCCTCACCCAAAGCAGTCAGGACATGCTAACCACAGGACAGTACCAGCAGTATGAGACCTGACACCCTATCCCATATACAGCAGTCTGTGACTTAATAGCTCCTCACCAAATGTAGTATGGGACATGCTATCCATAGCACAGCACCAGTAGTATGAAACCTGATACCCAGTCCCACATGCAGCAGTCTGTGACTGGTAGAACTACTCACCCAAGGCAGTATGGGACATGCTAACCACAGGACAGCACCAGCAGTATGAGACCTGACACCCCATCCCACATACAGCAGTCTGTGACTGGTAAAACTCCTCACGCAAAGGAGTCAGGACATGCTAACCACAGCACAGCACCAGTAGTATGAGACCTGACACCTCATGCCACATACAGCAGTCTGTGACTGGTAACACTCCTCACCCAAAGCAGACAGGACATGCTAACCACAGCTCAGCACCAGTTGTATGACACCTGATTCCCAGTACCACATACAGCAGTTTGTGACTGGTAACACTCCTCACCCAATGCAGTCAGGACATGCAAACCACAGAACAGCATCTGCAGTTTGAGACCTGACACCCAGTCCCACATCCTTTGCAGTATCTGACTAGTAGCACTCCTCACCCAAGCAGTCACAGAACAGCTAACCACAGCACAGTACCAACAGTATGAGGACCTGATTTCCATCCACATACAGCAGTCTGTGACTGGTAACACTCCTCACCCAATGCAGTATAGGACATGCTAAGCACAGCACAGCACCAGTAGTTTGAGACCTGATACCCAGTCCCCATACAGCAGTCTGTGACTGGTAGCACTCCTCCTCAAAGCAGTCAGGACATGCTAACCACAGCACATCACCAGTAGTATGAGACCTGACACCTCATCCACATAGCAGTATGTGACTGGTAACACTCCTCACCCAAAGCAGTATGGGAGATGCTAACCCTAGCACAGCACACCAGTAGTATGAGACCTGACACCCCATCCCATGCAGTCTGTGACTGGTAACCTCCCTCACCCAAAGGAGCCAGGACATGCTATCCACAGCACAGCACCAGTAGCATGAGGACCTGTCACCCCATCCCATATACAGCAGTCTGTGACAGGTAGCACTTTTCACCAAAAGCAGTTTGGGACATGCGAACTATAGCACAGCACCAGTAGTATGAGACCTGACACCCCATCCCACATACAGCAGTCTGTGACTGGTAACACTCCTCACCCAAAGGAGTCAGGACATGCTAACCGCAGCACAGCACCAGTAGTATGACACCTGACACCTCATCCCACATGCAGCAGTCTGTGACTGGTAACACTCCTCACCAAAAGCAGTCAGGATATGCAAACCTCAGAACAGCATCTGCAGTTTGAGATCTGACACCCAGTCCCACATACAGCAGTCTGTGACTGGTAGCACTCCTCACCCAAAGCAGTCAGGACATGCTAACCACAGCACAGTACCAGCAGTATGAGACCTGACACCTATCCCATATACAGCAGTCTGTGACTGGTAACACTCCTCACCCAATGTAGTATGGGACATGCTATCCATAGCACAGCACCAGTAGTATGAAACCTGATACCCAGTCCCACATGCAGCAGTCTGTGACTGGTAGCACTCCTCACCCAAGGCAGTATGGGACATGCTAACCACAGGACAGCACCAGCAGTATGAGACCTGACACCCCATCCCACATACAGCAGTCTGTGACTGGTAAAACTCCTCACGCAAAGGAGTCAGGACATGCTAACAAATAGCACAGAACCAGTTGTATGAGACATGATACCCCGTCCCACAGACAGCAGTCTGTTACTGGTAGCACTCCTCATCCAAAGCAGTCAGGACATGCTAACCACAGCACAGCACCAGTAGTTTGATACCTGACACCTCATCCCGCATGCAGCAGTCTGTGACTGGTAACACTCCTCACCCAAAGCAGTATGGGACATGCTAACCACAGCAAGAGCACCAGTAGTAAGAGTACCTGACACCCCAGTCCACATACAGCAGTCTGTGACTGGTAGCACATCTCATCCAAAGCAGTATGGGACATGCTAACAACAGCACAGCACCAGTAGTATGAGACCTGACACCCCATCCCACATACAGCAGTCTGTGACGGGTAACACTCCTCACCCAAAGTAGTATGGGACATGCTAACCACAGCACAGTACCAGTAGTTTGAGACCTGTCACCCCATCCCACATACAGCAGTCTGTGACTGGTAACACTCCTCACCCAAACAGTCAGGACATGCAAACCACAGCACAGCACCAATAGTATGAAACCTGACACCTCATCCCACTTACAGCAGTCTGTGACTGGTAACACTCCTCACCCAAAGCAGTATGGGAGATGCTAATCATAGCACAGCACCAGTAGTATGAGACCTGACACCCCATCCCACACACAGCAGTCTGTGACTGGTAACACTCCTCACCCAAAGCAGTCAGGACATGCTAACCACAGCACAGCACCAGTTGTATGAGACCTGATACCCAGTCCCACATACAGCAGTCTGTGACTGGTAACACTCCTCACCCAAAGGAGTCAGGACATACTAACCACAGCACAGCACCAGTAGTATGGACCTGACACCTCATCCCCTGTCAGCAGTCTGTGACTAGTGCCTCCTCACCCAAAGCAGTCAGGACATACAAACCACAGAACAGCATCTGCAGTTTGAGATCTGACACCCAGTCCCAAATACAGCAGTCTGTGACTGGTAGCACTCCTCACCAAAGCAGTCAGGACATGCTAACCACAGCACAGTACCAGCAGTATGAGACCTGACACCCTATCCATATACAGCAGTCTGTGACTGGTAACCTCCTCACCCAATGTAGTATGGGACATGCTATCCATAGCACAGCACCAGTAGTATGAGACACGATACCCAGTCCCACACAGCAGTCTGTTACTGAGTAGCACTCCTCATCCAAAGCAGTCAGGACATGCTAACCATGCACAGTGCAGCAGTATGAGGCCTGACACCCCTGTCCCACATACAGCAGTCTGTGACTGGTAACACTCCTCACCCAAAGGAGTCAGGACATGCTAACCACAGCACAGTACCAGCAGTATGAAACCTGATACCCAGTCCCACATACAGCAGTCTGACTGGTATGCGTCTCACCAAGCAGTATGGGACATGCTAACCACAGCACAGCACCAGTAGTATGAGACCTGACTCCTCATCCCACATACAGCAGTCTGTGACTGGTAACACTCCTCACGCCTAGCAGTCAGGACATGCAAACCAGGGCACAGCACCAGTTGTATGAGACCTGATACCAGTCCACATACAGCAGTCCGTGACTGGTAGCACTCCTCACCCAAAGCAGTCAGGACATGCTAACCACAGCACAGCACCAGTAGTATGAGACCTGACACCTCATCCCACATGCAGCAGTCTGTGACTGGTAGCACTCCTCACCCAAAGCAGTATGGGACATGCTAACCACAGCACAGCACCAGTAGTATGAGACCTGACACCCAATCCCACATACAGCAGTCTGTGACTGGTAACACTCCTCACCCAAAGCAGTATGGGACATGCTAACCACAGCACAGTACCAGCAGTATGAGACCTGACACCCAATCCCACATACAGCAGTCTGTGACTGGTAACACTCCTCACGCAAAGGAGTCAGGACATGCTAACCACAGCACAGCACCCGTAGTATGAGACCTGACACCCAGTCCCACATACAGCAGTCTGTAACTGGTATCACGTCTCACCCAAAGCAGTATGGGACATGCTAACCACAGTACAGCACCAATAGTTTGAGACCTGTCGCCCCATCTCAATTACAGCAGTCTGTGACTGGTAACACTCCTCACCCAAAGCAGTCAGGACATGCTTCCCACAGTACAGCACCAATAGTATGAGACCTGACACCCCATCCCACATACAGCAGTCTGTGACTGGTAACACTCCTCACCCAATGCAGTATGGGACATGCTAACCATAGCACAGCACCATTAGTATGAGACCTGATACCCAGTCCCACATACAGCAGTCTGTGACTGGTAGAACTCCTCATCCAAAGCAGTCAGGACATGCTAACCATAGCACAGCGCAGCAGTATGAGACCTGACACCCCAGTCCCACATACAGCAGTCTGTGACTGGTAACACTCCTCACGCAAAGGAGTCAGGAGATGCTAACCACAGCACAGTACCAGCAGTATGAGACCTGACACCCATCCCACATACAGCTGTCTGTGACGGGTAGCACTCCTCACCCAAAGCAGTATGGAACATGCTAACCATAGCACAGCACCAGTAGTATGAGACCTGATACCCAGTCCCACATACAGCAGTCTGTGACTGGTAGCACTCCTCACCCAAAGCAGTCAGGACATGCAAACCACAGCACAGTACCAGCAGTAAGAGACCTTACACTTCATCCCACATACAGCAGTCTGTGACTGGTAGCACTCCTCACCCAAAGCAGTCAGGACATGCGAACCACAGAACAGCACCTGCAGTTTGAGACCTGACACCCCAGTCCCACATGCAGCAGTCTGTGACTGGTAACACTCCTCACACAAAGCAGTATGGGACATACTACCACAGCACAGCCCCAATATTATGAGACCTGATATCCAGTCCCACATACAGCAGTCCGTGACTGGTAACCTCCTCACCCAAGGAGTCAGGACATGCTAACCACAGCACAGCACCAGTAGTTCAGAGGCCTGACACCTCATCCCACATGCAGCAGTCTGTGACTGGTAACCTCCTCACCCAATGCAGTATGGGACATGCTAACCATAGCACAGCACCAGTAGTATGAAACCTGATACCCAGTTCCACATGCAGCAGTCTGTGACTGGTAGCACTCCTCACCAATGCAGTATGGGACATGCTAACCACAGCACAGCACCAGTAGTATGAACCTGATGCCCCATCCACAAACAGCAGTCTGTGATGGTGCACTCCTCACCCAGTGCGGTATGTGACATGCTAACCACAGGACAGTACCAGCAGTATGAGGCGTGACACCTCATCCCACATACAGCAGTCTGTGACTGGTAGCACTCCTCACCCAAAGCAGTCAGGACATGCAAACCACAGAACAGCACCTGCAGTTTGAGACCTGACACCCCAGTCCCACATGCAGCAGTCTGTGACTGGTAACACTCCTCACCCAAAGGAGTATGGAGATGCTAACCACAGCACAGCACAGCACCAGTAGTATGAGACCTGACACCCCATCCCATGCAGTCTGTGACTGGTAGCACTTCTCACCCAAAGTAGTATGGGACATGCTAACCACAGCACAGCCCCAATAGTATGAGACCTGATACCCAGTCCCACATACAGCAGTCTGTGACTGGTAACACTCCTCACCCAAAGGAGTCAGGACATGCTAACCACAGCACAGCACCAGTAGTTTGAGACCTGACACCTCATCCCACATGCAGCAGTCTGTGACTGGTAACACTCCTCACCCAATGCAGTATGGGACATGCTAACCATAGCACAGCACCAGTAGTATGAAACCTGATACCCAGTCCCACATGCAGCAGTCTGTGACTGGTAGCTCCTCACCCAAAGCAGTATGGGACATGCTAACCACAGCACAGCACCAGTAGTATGAGACCTGATACCCCATCCCACATACAGCAGTCTGTGACGGGTAGCACTCCTCACCCAATGCAGTATGTGACATGCTAACCATAGCACAGCACCAGTAGTATGAAACCTGATACCCAGTCCCACATGCAGCAGTCTGTGACTGGTAGCACGTCTCACCCAAAGCAGTCAGGACATGCTAACCACAGCACAGCACCAGTAGTATGAGACCTGACACCCCATCCCACATACAGCAGTCTGTGACTGGTAACACTCCTCACGCAAAGGAGTCAGGACATGCTAGCCACAGTACAGCACCAGTAGCATGAGACCTGTCACCCCATCCCACATACAGCAGTCTGTGACAGGTAGCACTTTTCACCAAAAGCAGTTTGGGACATGCGAACTATAGCACAGCACCAGTAGTATGAGACCTGACACCCCATCCCACATACAGCGGTCTGTGACTGGTAGCACTCCTCCCCCAAAGCAGTCAGGACATGCAAACCACAGCACAGCACCAGTAGTTTGAGACCTGTCACCCTATCCCACATGCAGCAGTCTGTGAGTGGTAACACTCCTCACCCAGAAGAGTCAGGACATGCTAACCACAGCACAGCACCAGTTGTATGAGACCTGATACCCAGTACCACATACAGCAGTCTGTGACTGGTAACACTCCTCACCCAAAGGAGTCAGGACATGCTAACCACAGCACAGCAGCAGTAGTATGAGACCTGACACCTCATCCCACATGCGGCAGTCTGTGACTGGTAACACTCCTCACCCAAAGCAGTCAGGATATGCAAACCACAGAACAGCATCTGCAGTTTGAGATCTGACACCCAGTCCCACATACAGCAGTCTGTGACTGGTAGCACTCCTCACCCAAAGCAGTCAGGACATGCTAACCACAGCACAGTACCAGTAGTATGAGACCTAACACCCTATCCCATATAAAGCAGTCTCTGACTTGTAACACTCCTCACCCAATGTAGTATGGGACATGCTAACCAGAGCACAGCACCAGTAGTATGAAACCTGATACCCAGTCCCACATGCAGCAGTCTGTGACTGGTAACACTCCTCACCCAAAGGAGTCAGGACATGCTAACCACAGCACAGCACCAGTTGTATGACAACTGATTCCCAGTACCACATACAGCAGTCTGTGACTGGTAACACTCCTCACCCAATGCAGTATGGGACATGCTAAGCACAGCACAGCACCAGTAGTTTGAGACCTGATACCCAGTCCCACATACAGCAGTCTGTGACTGGTAGCACTCCTCACTCAAAGCAGTCAGGACATGCTAACCACAGCACAGCACCAGTAGTATGAGACCTGACACCTCATCCCACATACAGCATTCTGTGACTGGTAACACTCCTCACCCAAAGCAGTATGGGAGATGCTAACCCTAGCACAGCACAGCACCAGTAATATGAGACCTGACACCCCATCCCATGCAGTCTGTGACTGGTAACACTCCTCAGCCAAAGCAGTCAGGACATGCAAACCACAGAACAGCACCTGCAGTTTGAGACCTGACACCCAGTCCCGCATACAGCAGTCTGTGACTGGTAACACTCCTCACCCAAAGGAGTCAGGACATGCTAACCACAGCACAGCACCAGTAGTATGAGACCTGACACCTCATGCCACATACAGCAGTCTGAGACTGGTAACACTCCTCACCCAAAGCAGACAGGACATGCTAACCACAGCTCAGCACCAGTTGTATGACACCTGATTCCCAGTACCACATACAGCAGTTTGTGACTGGTAACACTCCTCACCCAATGCAGTCAGGACATGCAAACCACAGAACAGCATCTGCAGTTTGAGACCTGACACCCAGTCCCACATATAGCAGTATGTGACTGGTAGCACTCCTCACCCAAAGCAGTCAGGACATGCTAACCACAGCACAGTACCAGCAGTATGAGACCTGACACCCCATCCCACATACAGCAGTCTGTGACTGGTAACACTCCTCACCCAATGCAGTATGAGACATGCTAAGCACAGCACAGCACCAGTAGTTTGAGACCTGATACCCAGTCCCACATACAGCAGTCTGTGACTGGTAGCACTCCTCACTCAAAGCAGTCAGGACATGCTAACCACAGCACATCACCAGTAGTATGAGACCTGACACCTCATCCCACATACAGCATTCTGTGACTGGTAACACTCCTCACCCAAAGCAGTATGGGAGATGCTAACCCTAGCACAGCACAGCACCAGTAGTATGAGACCTGACACCCCATCCCATGCAGTCTGTGACTGGTAACACTCCTCACCCAAAGGAGTCAGGACATGCTATCCACAGCACAGCACCAGTAGCATGAGACCTGTCACCCCATCCCACATACAGCAGTCTGTGACAGGTAGCACTTTTCACCAAAAGCAGTTTGGGACATGCGAACTATAGCACAGCACCAGTAGTATGAGACCTGACACCCCATCCCACATACAGCAGTCTGTGACTGGTAACACTCCTCACCCAAAGGAGTCAGGACATGCTAACCACAGCACAGCACCAGTAGTATGACACCTGACACCTCATCCCACATGCAGCAGTCTGTGACTGGTAACACTCCTCACCAAAAGCAGTCAGGATATGCAAACCTCAGAACAGCATCTGCAGTTTGAGATCTGACACCCAGTCCCACATACAGCAGTCTGTGACTGGTAGCACTCCTCACCCAAAGCAGTCAGGACATGCTAACCACAGCACAGTACCAGCAGTATGAGACCTGACACCCTATCCCATATACAGCAGTCTGTGACTGGTAACACTCCTCACCCAATGTAGTATGGGACATGCTATCCATAGCACAGCACCAGTAGTATGAAACCTGATACCCAGTCCCACATGCAGCAGTCTGTGACTGGTAGCACTCCTCACCCAAGGCAGTATGGGACATGCTAACCACAGGACAGCACCAGCAGTATGAGACCTGACACCCCATCCCACATACAGCAGTCTGTGACTGGTAAAACTCCTCACGCAAAGGAGTCAGGACATGCTAACAAATAGCACAGAACCAGTTTTATGAGACATGATACCCCGTCCCACAGACAGCAGTCTGTTACTGGTAGCACTCCTCTTCCAAAGCAGTCAGGACATGCTAACCACAGCACAGCACCAGTAGTTTGATACCTGACACCTCATCCCGCATGCAGCAGTCTGTGACTGGTAACACTCCTCACCCAAAGCAGTATGGGACATGCTAACCATAGAAGAGCACCCGTAGTAAGATACCTAATACCCAGTCCGACATGCAGCAGTCTGTGACTGGTAGCACGTCTCATCCAAAGCAGTATGGGACATGCTAACAACAGCACAGCACCAGTAGTATGAGACCTGACACCCCATCCCACATACAGCAGTCTGTGACGGGTAACACTCCTCACCCAAAGTAGTATGGGACATGCTAACCACAGCACAGTACCAGTAGTTTGAGACCTGTCACCCCATCCCACATACAGCAGTCTGTGACTGGTAACACTCCTCACCCAAACAGTCAGGACATGCAAACCACAGCACAGCACCAATAGTATGAAACCTGACACCTCATCCCACTTACAGCAGTCTGTGACTGGTAACACTCCTCACCCAAAGCAGTATGGGAGATGCTAATCATAGCACAGCACCAGTAGTATGAGACCTGACACCCCATCCCACACACAGCAGTCTGTGACTGGTAACACTCCTCACCCAAAGGAGTCAGGACATGCTAACCACAGCACAGCACCAGTTGTATGAGACCTGATACCCAGTACCACATACAGCAGTCTGTGACTGGTAACACTCCTCACCCAAAGGAGTCAGGACATGCTAACCACAGCACAGCACCAGTAGTATGAGACCTGACACCTCATCCCACATGCAGCAGTCTGTGACTGGTAACACTCCTCACCCAAAGCAGTCAGGACATGCAAACCACAGAACAGCATCTGCAGTTTGAGATCTGACACCCAGTCCCAAATACAGCAGTCTGTGACTGGTAGCACTCCTCACCCAAAGCAGTCAGGACATGCTAACCACAGCACAGTACCAGCAGTATGAGACCTGACACCCTATCCCATATACAGCAGTCTGTGACTGGTAACACTCCTCACCCAATGTAGTATGGGACATGCTATCCATAGCACAGCACCAGTAGTATGAGACATGATACCCAGTCCCACACACAGCAGTCTGTTACTGGTAGCACTCCTCATCCAAAGCAGTCAGGACATGCTAACCATGGCACAGTACAGCAGTATGAGGCCTGACACCCCTGTCCCACATACAGCAGTCTGTGACTGGTAACACTCCTCACGCAAAGGAGTCAGGACATGCTAACCACAGCACAGTACCAGCAGTATGAAACCTGATACCCAGTCCCACATGCAGCAGTCTGTGACTGGTAGCACGTCTCACCCAAAGCAGTATGGGACATGCTAACCACAGCACAGCACCAGTAGTATGAGACCTGACTCCTCATCCCACATACAGCAGTCTGTGACTGGTAACACTACTCACGCCTAGGAGTCAGGACATGCAAACCAGGGCACAGCACCAGTTGTATGAGACCTGATACCCAGTCCCACATACAGCAGTCCGTGACTGGTAGCACTCCTCATCCAAAGCAGTCAGGACATGCAAACCATAGCACAGCACCAATAGTATGAGACCTGACACCTCATCCCACATGCAGCAGTCTGTGACTGGTAGCACTCCTCACCCAAAGCAGTATGTGACATGCTAACCACAGCACAGCACCAGTAGTATGAGACCTGACACCCAATCCCACATACAGCAGTCTGTGACTGGTAACACTCCTCACCCAAAGCAGTATGGGACATGCTAACCACAGCACAGTACCAGCAGTATGAGACCTGACACCCAATCCCACATACAGCAGTCTGTGACTGGTAACACTCCTCACGCAAAGGAGTCAGGACATGCTAACCACAGCACAGCACCCGTAGTATGAGACCTGACACCCAGTCCCACATACAGCAGTCTGTAACTGGTAGCACGTCTCACCCAAAGCAGTATGGGACATGCTAACCACAGTACAGCACCAATAGTTTGAGACCTGTCGCCCCATCCCAATTACAGCAGTCTGTGACTGGTAACACTCCTCACCCAAAGCAGTCAGGACATGCTTCCCACAGTACAGCACCAATAGTATGAGACCTGACACCCCATCCCACATACAGCAGTCTGTGACTGGTAACACTCCTCACCCAATGCAGTATGGGACATGCTAACCATAGCACAGCACCATTAGTATGAGACCTGATACCCAGTCCCACATACAGCAGTCTGTGACTGGTAGAACTCCTCATCCAAAGCAGTCAGGACATGCTAACCATAGCACAGCGCAGCAGTATGAGACCTGACACCCCAGTCCCACATACAGCAGTCTGTGACTGGTAACACTCCTCACGCAAAGGAGTCAGGAGATGCTAACCACAACACAGTACCAGCAGTATGAGACCTGACACCCATCCCACATACAGCTGTCTGTGACGGGTAGCACTCCTCACCCAAAGCAGTATGGGACATGCTAACCATAGCACAGCACCAGTAGTATGAGACCTGATACCCAGTCCCACATACAGCAGTCTGTGACTGGTAGCACTCCTCACCCAAAGCAGTCAGGACATGCAAACCACAGCACAGTACCAGCAGTAAGAGACCTTACACCTCATCCCACATACAGCAGTCTGTGACTGGTAGCACTCCTCACCCAAAGCAGTCCGGACATGCGAACCACAGAACAGCACCTGCAGTTTGAGACCTGACACCCCAGTCCCACATGCAGCAGTCTGTGACTGGTAACACTCCTCACACAAAGCAGTATGGGACATGCTAACCACAGCACAGCCCCAATATTATGAGACCTGATATCCAGTCCCACATACAGCAGTCCGTGACTGGTAACACTCCTCACCCAAAGGAGTCAGGACATGCTAACCACAGCACAGCACCAGTAGTTCGAGGCCTGACACCTCATCCCACATGCAGCAGTCTGTGACTGGTAACACTCCTCACCCAATGCAGTATGGGACATGCTAACCATAGCACAGCACCAGTAGTATGAAACCTGATACCCAGTTCCACATGCAGCAGTCTGTGACTGGTAGCACTCCTCACCCAATGCAGTATGGGACATGCTAACCACAGCACAGCACCAGTAGTATGAAACCTGATACCCCATCCCACAAACAGCAGTCTGTGATGGGTAGCACTCCTCACCCAGTGCGGTATGTGACATGCTAACCACAGGACAGTACCAGCAGTATGAGACGTGACACCTCATCCCACATACAGCAGTCTGTGTCTGGTAGCACTCCTCACCCAAAGCAGTCAGGACATGCAAACCACAGAACAGCACCTGCAGTTTGAGACCTGACACCCCAGTCCCACATGCAGCAGTCTGTGACTGGTAACACTCCTCACCCAAAGCAGTATGGGAGATGCTAACCACAGCACAGCACAGCACCAGTAGTATGAGACCTGACACCCCATCCCATGCAGTCTGTGACTGGTAGCACTTCTCACCCAAAGTAGTATGGGACATGCTAACCACAGCACAGCCCCAATAGTATGAGACCTGATACCCAGTCCCACATACAGCAGTCTGTGACTGGTAACACTCCTCACCCAAAGGAGTCAGGACATGCTAACCACAGCACAGCACCAGTAGTTTGAGACCTGACACCTCATCCCACATGCAGCAGTCTGTGACTGGTAACACTCCTCACCCAATGCAGTATGGGACATGCTAACCATAGCACAGCACCAGTAGTATGAAACCTGATACCCAGTCCCACATGCAGCAGTCTGTGACTGGTAGCACTCCTCACCCAATGCAGTATGGGACATGTTAACCACAGCACAGCACCAGTAGTATGAGACCTGATACCCCATCCCACATACAGCAGTCTGTGACGGGTAGCACTCCTCACCCAATGCAGTATGTGACATGCTAACCATAGCACAGCACCAGTAGTATGAAACCTGATACCCAGTCCCACATGCAGCAGTCTGTGACTGGTAGCACGTCTCACCCAAAGCAGTCAGGACATGCTAACCACAGCACAGCACCAGTAGTATGAGACCTGACACCCCATCCCACATACAGCAGTCTGTGACTGGTAACACTCCTCACCCAAAGCAGTATGGGACATGCTAACCACAGCACAGCACCAGTAGTATGAGACCTGACACCCAGTCCCACATACAGCAGTCTGTGACTGGTAACACTCCTCACGCAAAGGAGTCAGGACATGCTAGCCACAGTACAGCACCAGTAGCATGAGACCTGTCACCCCATCCCACATACAGCAGTCTGTGACAGGTAGCACTTTTCACCAAAAGCAGTTTGGGAAATGCGAACTATAGCACAGCACCAGTAGTATGAGACCTGACACCCCATCCCACATACAGCGGTCTGTGACTGGTAGCACTCCTCACCCAAAGCAGTCAGGACATGCAAACCACAGCACAGCACCAGTAGTTTGAGACCTGTCACCCCATCCCACATGCAGCAGTCTGTGAGTGGTAACACTCCTCACCCAAAAGAGTCAGGACATGCTAACCACAGCACAGCACCAGTTGTATGAGACCTGATACCCAGTACCACATACAGCAGTCTGTGACTGGTAACACTCCTCACCCAAAGGAGTCAGGACATGCTAACCACAGCACAGCACCAGTAGTATGAGACCTGACACCTCATCCCACATGCACCAGTCTGTGACTGGTAACACTCCTCACCCAAAGCAGTCAGGATATGCAAACCACAGAACAGCATCTGCAGTTTTAGATCTGACACCCAGTCCCACATACAGCAGTCTGTGACTGGTAGCACTCCTCACCCAAAGCAGTCAGGACATGCTAACCCCAGCATAGTACCAGCAGTATGAGATCTGACACCCTATCCCATATACAGCAGTCTCTGACTGGTAACACTCCTCACCCAATGTAGTATGGGACATGCTAACCAGAGCACAGCACCAGTATTATGAAACCTGATACCCAGTCCCACATGCAGCAGTCTGTGACTGGTAGCACTCCTCATCCAAAGCAGTCAGGACATGCTAACCACAGCACAGCACCAGTAGTTTGAGACCTGTCACCCCATCCCACATACAGCAGTCAGTGACTGGTAACACTCCTCACCCAAAGGAGACAGGACATGCTAACCACAGCACAGCAACAGTTGTATGACACCTGATTCCCAATACCACATACAGCAGTTTGTGACTGGTAACACACCTCACCCAAAGCAGTCAGGACATGCAAACCACAGAACAGAATCTGCAGTTTGAGACCTGACACCCAGTCCCACATATAGCAGTATGTGACTGGTAGCACTCCTCACCCAAAGCAGTCAGGACATGCTAACCACAGCACAGTACCAGCAGTATGAGACCTGACACCCCATCCCACATACAGCAGTCTGTGACTGGTAACACTCCTCACCCAATGCAGTATGGGACATGCTAAGCACAGCACAGCACCAGTAGTTTGAGACCTGATACCCAGTCCCACATACAGCAGTCTGTGACTGGTAGCACTCCTCACTCAAAGCAGTCAGGACATGCTAACCACAGCACAGCACCAGTAGTATGAGACCTGACACCTCATCCCACATACAGCATTCGGTGACTGGTAACACTCCTCAACCAAAGCAGTGTGGGAGATGCTAACCCTAGCACAGCACAGCACCAGTAGTATGAGACCTGATACCCCATCCCATGCAGTCTGTGACTGGTAACACTCCTCACCCAAAGCAGTCAGGACATGCAAACCACAGAACAGCACCTGCAGTTTGAGACCTGACACCCAGTCCCGCATACAGCAGTCTGTGACTGGTAACACTCCCCACCCAATGGAGTCAGGACATGCTAACCACAGCACAGCACCAGTAGTATGAGACCTGATACCCAGTACCACATACAGTAGTCTGTGACTGGTAACACTCCTCACCCAAAGCAGTCAGGACATGCAAACCACAGAACAGCACCTGCAGTTTGAGACCTGACACCCAGTCCCGCATAGAGCAGTCTGTGACTGGTAGCACTCCTTACCCAAAACAGTATGGGGCATGCTAACCACAGCACGGCACCAGTAGTATGAGACCTGACACCTCATCCTACACGCAGCAGTCTGTGACTGGTAACACCCCTCACCCAAAGCAGTATGGGAGATGCTAACCATGGCACAGCACAGCACAGCACCAGTAGTATGAGACCTGACACCCCATCCCATGTAGTCTGTGACTGGTAGCTCTTCTCACCCAAAGCAGTATGGGACATGCTAACCACAGCACAGCACCAGTAGTATGAGACCTGACACCTCATGCCACATACAGCAGTCTGTGACTGGTAACACTCCTCACCCAAAGCAGTAAGGACATGCAAACCACAGAACAGCACCTGCAGTTTGAGACCTGACACCCAGTCCCGCATAGAGCAGTCTGTGACTGGTAACACTCCTTACCCAAAACAGTATGGGACATGCTAACCACAGCACAGCACCAGTAGTATGAGACCTGACACCTCATCCCACATGCAGCAGTCTGTGACTGGTAACACTCCTCACCCAAAGCAGTATGGAAGATGCTAACCATAGCACAGCACAGCACCAGTAGTATGAGACCTGACACCCCTTCCCATGTAGTCTGTGACTGGTAGCTCTTCTCACCCAAAGCAGTATTGGACATGCTAACCACTGCACAACACCAGTAGTATGAGACCTGTTACCCAGTCCCACATACAGCAGTCTGTGACTGGTAGCACTCCTCACCCAAAGCAGTCAGGACATGCTATCCACAGCACAGCACCAGCAGTATGAGACGTGACACCCCATCCCACATACAGCAGTCTGTGACTGGTAACACTCCTCACGCCAAGGAGTCAGGACATGCTAACCACAGCACAGCACCAGTAGTATGAGACCTGGCACCTCATCCCACATACATCAGTCTGTGACTGGTAACACTCCTCACCCAATGCAGTATGGGACATGCTAACCATAGCACAGCACTAGTAGTATGAGACCTGATACCCAGTCCCACATACAGCAGTCTGTGACTGGTAGCACTCCTCATCCAAAGCAGTCAGGACATGCTAACCATGGCACAGCGCAGCAATATGAGACCTGACACCTCTGTCCCACATACAGCAGTCTGTGACTGGTAACACTCCTCACTCAAAGGAGTCAGGACATGCTAACCACAGCACAGTACCAGCAGTATGAAACCTGATACCCAGTCCCACATGCAGCAGTCTGTGACTGGTAGCACGTCTCACCCAAAGGAGTCAGGACATGCTAACCACAGCACAGCACCAGTAGTTTGAGACCTGACACCTCATCCCACATGCAGCAGTCTGTGACTGGTAACACTCCTCACCCAATGCAGTATGGGACATGCTTACCATAGCACAGCACCAGTAGTATGAAACCTTATACCCAGTTCCACATGCAGCAGTCTGTGACTGGTAGCACTCCTCACCCAGTGCAGTATGGGACATGCTAACCACAGCACAGCACCAGTAGTATGAGACCTGATACCCCATCCCACATACAGCAGTCTGTGATGGGTAGCACTCCTCACCCAATGCGGTATGTGACATGCTAACCACAGCACAGTACCAGCAGTATGAGACCTGACACCTCATCCCACATACAGCAGTCTGTGACTGGTAGCACTCCTCACCCAAAGCAGTCAGGACATGCAAACCACAGAACAGCACCTGCAGTTTGAGACCTGACACCCCAGTCCCACATGCAGCAGTCTGTGACTGGTAACACTCCTCACCCAAAGCAGTATGCGAGATGCTAACCACAGCACAGCACAGCACCACTAGTATGAGACCTGACACCCCATCCCATGCAGTCTGTGACTGGTAGCACTTCTCACCCAAAGTAGTATGGGAAATGCTAACCACAGCACAGCCCCAATAGTATGAGACCTGATACCCAGTCCCACATACAGCAGTCTGTGACTGGTAACACTCCTCACCCAGTGCAGTATGGGACATGCTAACCACAGCACAGCACCAGTAGTTTGAGACCTGACACCTCATCCCACATGCAGCTGTCTGTGACTGGTAACACTCCTCACCCAATGCAGTCTGGGACATGCTAACCATAGCACAGCACCAGTAGTATGAAACCTGATACCCAGTCCCACATGCAGCAGTCTGTGACTGGTAGCACTCCTCACCCAATGCAGTATGGGACATGCTAACCACAGCACAGCACCAGTAGTATGAGACCTGATACCACATCCCACATACAGCAGTCTGTGACGGGTAGCACTCCTCACCCAATGCAGTATGTGACATGCTAACCATAGCACAGCACCAGTAGTATGAAACCTGATACCCAGTCCCACATGCAGCAGTCTGTGACTGGTAGCTCGTCTCACCCAAAGCAGTCAGGACATGCTAACCACAGCACAGCACCAGTAGTATGAGACCTGACACCCCATCCCACATACAGCAGTCTGTGACTGGTAACACTCCTCACCCAAAGCAGTATGGGACATGCTAACCACAGCACAGCACCAGTAGTATGAGACCTGACACCCCAGTCCACATACAGCAGTCTGTGACTGGTAACACTCCTCACGTAAAGGAGTCAGGACATGCTAGCCACAGTACAGCACCAGTAGCATGAGAACCTGTCACCCCATCCCACATACAGCAGTCTGTGACAGGTAGCACTTTTCACCAAAAGCAGTTTGGGACATGCGAACTATAGCACAGCACCAGTAGTATGAGACCTGACACCCCATCCCACATACAGCGGTCTGTGACTGGTAGCACTCCTCCCCCAAAGCAGTCAGGACATGCAAACCACAGCACAGCACCAGTAGTTTGAGACCTGTCACCCCATCCCACATGCAGCAGTCTGTGACTGGTAACACTCCTCACCCAGAAGAGTCAGGACATGCTAACCACAGCACAGCACCAGTTGTATGAGACCTGATACCCAGTGCCACATACAGCAGTCTGTGACTGGTAACACTCCTCACCCAAAGGAGTCAGGACATGCTAACCACAGCACAGCAGCAGTAGTATGAGACCTGAGACCTCATCCCACATGCGGCAGTCTGTGACTGGTAACACTCCTCACCCAAAGCAGTCAGGATATGCAAACCACAGAAAAGCATCTGCAGTTTGAGATCTGACACCCAGTCCCACATACAGCAGTCTGTGACTGGTAGCACTCCTCACCCAAAGCAGTCAGGACATGCTAACCACAGCACAGTACCAGCAGTATGAGACCTAACACCCTATCCCATATACAGCAGTCTCTGACTGGTAACACTCCTCACCCAATGTAGTATGGGACATGCTAACCAGAGCACAGCAGCAGTAGTATGAAACCTGATACCCAGTCCCACATGCAGCAGTCTGTGACTGGTAACACTCCTCACCCAAAGGAGTCAGGACATGCTAACCACAGCACAGCTCCAGTTGTATGACACCTGATTCCCAGTACCACATACAGCAGTTTGTGACTGGTAACACTCCTCACCCAAAGCAGTCAGGACATGCAAACCACAGAACAGCATCTGCAGTTTGAGACCTGACACCCAGTCCCACATATAGCAGTATGTGACTGGTAGCACTCCTCACCCAAAGCAGTCAGGACATGCTAACCACAGCACAGTACCAGCAGTATGAGACCTGACACCCCATCCCACATACAGCAGTCTGTGACTGGTAACACTCCTCACCCAATGCAGTATGGGACATGCTAAGCACAGCACAGCACCAGTAGTTTGAGACCTGATACCCAGTCCCACATACAGCAGTCTGTGACTGGTAGCACTCCTCACTCAAAGCAGTCAGGACATGCTAACCACAGCACAGCACCAGTAGTATGAGACCTGACACCTCATCCCACATACAGCATTCTGTGACTGGTAACACTCCTCACCCAAAGCAGTATGGGAGATGCTAACCCACACAGCACAGCACCAGTAGTATGAGACCTGACACCTCATCCCACATACAGCAGTCTGTGACTGGTAACACTCCTCACCCAAAGCAGTCAGGATATGCAAACCACAGAACAGCACCTGCAGTTTGAGACCTGACACCCAGTCCCGCATACAGCAGTCTGTGACTGGTAACACTCCTCACCCAAAGGAGTCAGGACATGCTAACCACAGCACAGCACCAGTAGTATGAGACCTGACACCTCATGCCACATACAGCAGTCTGTGACTGGTAACACTCCTCACCCAAAGCAGTTAAGGACATGCAAACCACAGAACAGCACCTGCAGTTTGAGACCTGACACCCAGTCCCGCATAGAGCAGTCTGTGACTGGTAACACTCCTTACCCAAAACAGTATGGGACATGCTAACTACAGCACAGCACCAGTAGTATGAGACCTGACACCTCATCCCACATGCAGCAGTCTGTGACTGGTAACACTCCTCACCCAAAGCAGTATGGAAGATGCTAACCATAGCACAGCACAGCACCAGTAGTATGAGACCTGACACCCCTTCCCATGTAGTCTGTGACTGGTAGCTCTTCTCACCCAAAGCAGTATTGGACATGCTAACCACTGCACAACACCAGTAGTATGAGACCTGTTACCCAGTCCCACATACAGCAGTCTGTAACTGGTAGCACTCCTCACCCAAAGCAGTCAGGACATGCTAACCACAGCACAGCACCAGCAGTATGAGACGTGACACCCCATCCCACATACTGCAGTCTGTGACTGGTAACACTCCTCACCCAATGTATTATGGGACATGCTAACCATAGCACAGCACCAGTAGTATGAAACCTGATACCCAGTGCCACATGCAGCAGTTTGTGACTGGTAGCACTCCTCACCCAAAGCAGTATGGGACATGCTAACCACAGCACAGCACCAGTAGTATGAGACCTGACACCTCATCCCACATGCAGCAGTCTGTGACTGGTAACACTCCTCACGCCAAGGAGTCAGGACATGCTAACCACAGCACAGCACCAGTAGTATGAGACCTGGCACCTCATCCCACATACATCAGTCTGTGACTGGTAACACTCCTCACCCAATGCAGTATGGGACATGCTAACCATAGCACAGCACCAGTAGTATGAGACCTGATACCCAGTCCCACGTACAGCAGTCTGTGACTGGTAGCACTCCTCATCCAAAGCAGTCAGGACATGCTAACCATGGCACAGCGCAGCAGTATGAGACCTGACACCTCTGTCCCACATACAGCAGTCTGTGACTGGTAACACTCCTGACGCAAAGGAGTCAGGACATGCTAACCACGCACAGTACCAGCAGTATGAAACCTGATACCCAGTCCCACATGCAGCAGTCTGTGACTGGTAGCACGTCTCACCCAAAGCAGTATGGGACATGCTAACCACAGCACAGCACCAGTAGTATGAGACCTGATACCTAGTCCCACATGCAGCAGTCTGTGACTGGTAGCACTCCTCACCCAAAGCAGTCAGGACATGCTAACCACAGCACAGTACCAGTAGTATGAGACCTGACACCCCATCCCATGTAGTCTGTGACTGATAGCACTCCTCACCCAAAACAGTTTGGGACATGCTAACCACAGCACAACAGCAGTAGTATGAGACCTGACACCCCATCCCACATACAGCAGTCTGTGACTGGTAGCACTCCTCACCTGCAGTGCGAGACCTGACACCCCTTCACACATACCGCAGTCTGTGACTGGTAGCACTCCTCGCCTAAAACAGTATGGGACATGCTAACCACAGCACAGCACCAGCAGTATGAGGTGACACCCTATCCCACATGCAGCAGTCTGTGACTGTTAGCACTCCTCACCCAAAGCATTATGGGACATGCTAATCACAGCACAGCACCGGCAGTATGATATGACAGCCCATCCCATGTAGTGTGTGACTGGTAGCACTCTTCACCCAAAGCAGTCAGGACATGCAACCCACAGCACAGTACCAGCAGTATGAGACGTGACACCCCATTCCACATACAGCAGTCTGTGAATAGTAGCACTCCTCACACAAAGCAGTCAGGACATGCTAACCACAGCACAGCACCTGCAGTATGAGACCTGACACCACATTCCACATACAGCAGTCTGTAACTGGTAGCGCTTTTCACCCAAAGCAGTCAGGACAAGCTAACCACACCACAGCAGCAGCAGAATACCTTTGGGAGGCCATATTCTCTCCTCTCCTGAATGAGTCTGGAGTCCCCTAAAGTTCAATACTGGGACCCATTCTCTTCTTGTTTTTTCCTTAAATTACCTCCTTTTTCTCTGTGTCTCTGAAACATCCACATGTATGCAGGTGATGCTGTTATTTTTTCATCTGATACCAATACCTCTATCTTGTTTACTCAACTACGAAAAATGTCTTTCCTGTCTATGATTTAGTCCATGCCAACTGCCTCGTGCTCAACACCAGCAAAACTGTCACCGTGACATTTGGCACTAAACATAAACTTTCCAAGACAACCACTGTCCATTCCATTACCACCCGAAAAGGCACCCCATGTGCTAGGTTGATTGACCCCTTTAGAGGGACACTGTCAGCCCTTTACTTACTTTTACCAAGGAAGAACTAGCCTGCCTAGGATAGGCTTATTTTTATCCTTTTTAAAACATGGGCAAGGACTCTGGTAGGGAGGGTGGATAAATGGGACATGGCCTCAAAGGGATTTGGCTTGGTCTCCATTCTGTTTGGCCGGTAATCTCTCTTGATTATAGGCCACACAGAAGATAGACTGAACCCTACCCCCTTGCTGCCTTACCTCATTATTAATGCACCCTCCGGCCTCCCTGTACTGAGTCCCCGCTGCCCAGCCTGGCCTGCCAGTGCCCATGTTTTAAAAAGCATAATTAATCCTATCCTAGGTGCAGCTAGGCTAGTTCTTCTGAATCTGATATATTCTGAGGGCAGGGAGTGAGCCATACATCCTATTAGAGTAGGCTGGAGAGGGAGGAAGTTTAGTGAATTCATAAAAAAATAAAAAAATAAAAAGAAGATTAGATACTCCGAACTCTTCTTCTGGAATGGAAGTCAGAAACAGAATTAAACCTAACAAACAAAACTCACTAGGGAGTCAGGGACCAGGCTTTGCCCCTCGCTGCTGTCTCTACTGACTGATGCTCTTGTGTCGTGTCCTCCCCACCCGATGTGAATCCTTGTCCTCCCTCCTCGAGTCCTGACTCCTTTATGAGACAAGTCTGGTGCCATCCAACTGAACTGTGGACCGTCTCTGGACATTTCTCCTGATGAATTATCTGCCTGCCTGTCTCTTGAATGCCCAGGGAGGCCCAGTCTCACTCTCTCTCATCGTGAATTGCTCTCACTTGGTGGCGCTGACTAAGTTCTACCAGACGGCGTAGAGACACGGAACTGATCGACTGCATTCTACTGACTACCCCAATGACAAGCAAGACAAGAAATGGCTTGGCAGTTTATTGATGGTTTGGTGAAGTTGGTACAATGGTGCCAAAACTGGTGTTGGGCTTGCTGCTGGTGCTTATGCTGCGTGCCGTGCATGTATGCTTGAGCCAAGGGCCACCACGTGGCTGTCCGTCTTTCTCCTCTAGTTCTAAGGTCCCAGTACATCAACCAGTGAAGATGAACTGTGGAGATTAATGTCCTAGACAACTTCACCCACACAGATTAAATGGATACGCTGAGAGAGAGACAGAGAGAGAGAGACACCAACCCACTCCGCCTGCGTGTGCTCCAGAGGGGGGAAAAAAATATTTTTGGTTGCCCAGCCAGCACTGTGCCTGACAAAAAAAAAAAAATACACACAACTACATCCATGCAGCTGGGGAGGGGGTAGATCCCCCACTTTAACTTCCTGGGGGGGGCTTCAGCCCCTCAGCCCCCCTCAGTTGGCGCCTATGACCCACATATTGCGCCCTATGCGCTAATGGGCAGAGTGGCTACGCACCGTGTATCTGTGGTGCATAGCCACTCTACACCCACTGTGCCCCCGCACTGGATGCACTAAGGGGGGGCACAGGACCAATGCACCGGATCCTCCCGGTCCGAGGACTGCACCGATCTGGGCTGGGCATGTGCCAGCACTACGTGCCATGCACAAAGGTGCACAGTGCTGGCTGTGGGTGTGCGGAGGGGACGCAGAGTATGCCAGGGAGAACCCCGTGCATACAGGGCAGCCCTCTCCCCATGTGTCTGGAAGCATCCCCACCCCTGCACAGCATCCCTGAACACGGAGCTGTCAGGTGCCACCCAACCCATCTCTGTTGACCCCTGATCATGATCTGTTACAACTCCCCCACATCAACACTTGGCAGCCCAGTGCCCTGTGTCCCGAAGTTCCTGTGGTGGACTGTGCCCCCCCACACCTGTGGCACTGTCATCCCCCCACTCCCCCAAACCCCATACCTGCATGGCAGTGCCCTCAGGACAACTGGCAGCACTGCCCCCCCTCACCCCCTCAGCTGCTGGCTGTCGGACATCTGCGGGGCCATCCACTTTGTGGCCCATCCTGGGTATGCGATTGGATGCCTGGCTGGGTTGGTGACTCTGCCCCTGGCTGCCCTGTGGTATCCTGTGTGCTGGGGGAGCTGGGCTGTGGACAGGTGGTTGATGGTCGTGAATGCCATGGATGCACACCTGTCTGCAGGTGTGGAGCTCCGTGGGTGGGATACGCGCCTCTGGCACATACTTCCCGCCCCTATGTGCATAGGGGCCATGAGGATTAGTAATAATTGGTTGTGTAGTGTATGTTTGCAAGTTGGTTTCTAAAAATCTACACAACTGGTTGTGTGCCTGGATGGACCATAATACTGGGGCATTGTCTACTTGCTTCGTCACCCTTGATCTTGGTACATAAAGCAGTGCTCATGGAGAGATTTCCAACTTTCTACATATCTCCCTTTCTATTTGTAGCCATTGCAGTGCATTTGCCCTCTCTACACCCTCCAAGAAAGGAATACCGCACATCAGATACTTACAGCCTTGCACAGCAAAGTAGTACAGCATTACATTGGGGAGCCAGAGCCCCCCACCATTTTTAGAGCCGCTAGCTTCTTGTACGCTCATCTGGCCATCTTGCCTTGACCTATGAACTCTGCTATCATGCTATGTAGCCCCACCGAATCATTTAAATGGTAAGACTATGTTTAACATACTCATGGGGTGAAGCAGTTGGGGAAAGACATTCATTTTAATGATATTTATTCTCCTCCATAAAGACAAAGGTAGTGTTCTCCATCTTTGAGATCTTGCTTGATGCAGTGGATTAGGAGGACAAAGTTATTGTTTTTAAGGGATTCCAGGTTGTTACTGACTTTGATCCCTAAGTACCTTGAAGTATTAGGTTCTCACTGCAGCCCATAGCCAGTATATCCTGTTTGTCTACCTCATTATTATTCACGGGAAGAACTCAGGTTTTGTTGACGTTCAACTTATACACTGCTAATTTACTGAAGTTTTCAAGTTCTTGCAGGGTGGCTGGTATAGAGGAAGCCAGCTCTCTTAGATTCAGCAGGATTATCATCTCCATAAGTGGCAATCTTAAATTCTTGCTCCCCAGTTTTTATTCCTTTAATGTCTGGGTTCTGATTGAGCTGGTACACCAGTGGCTTGAAGTACAAATTGAACAGGGGTGACAGGGGACACCCCTGCAGGTTTCCCTCTTGAGATAAACCTTTCCGGACAGGACCCCATTACAATATATTTGTGCTATTGGATGTTGATATACGAGCTGTACCCACTGAATGGAATCCTCCAGAATGTTGTACTTTCTCAGCACCTCAGCACCTCAGATATACCAGTGAGATTCTTCCTGGCCTAAAGTCAACTTGCTCTGGCTGTAACAGGCAATTCCAGATCTTGCCCAACCTGGTAGCCAGCACCTTGGCTAGAATTTTAAGGTCTACATTCATTGTGCTAGGTCTTTAGCTGCGAGGCTTAGTGTCCTCTTTGCCTGGTTTGGGAATTAGTGTGATTCTAGCATCTGTAGGAGATTTGTTCCCCACCCCAGCCTCAAACATGATTAAAACCCTAGTTAGTAATGGAGTTAGTTCAGCACAGAAGTGTTCATAAAAGTTGGCCGGGAAGCCATCAGGGCTTGGTGCATTGTCTAGTTGTAACTGTTTATTACTTCTTCCATCTCTCTTTTGCTGATATTACTCCCTCTAATTGACCCTTTTGAGTCTCGGATAGTTGTGGAAGCTGTATTCCTTCTAAATAACCCCCAGTGTCTACTTTTCCAGAACGCATCCTCCTGTCCTCTGCATATTGGTTCTGATAGAATTTGCAAAAGACCTCAGCTATATTCCTTGGTTTAGTGATCAGCTTGGGGTTACCCTCCTCCCTAATCGCCTGTATCACTCCAAGGGCCTCAATCTGTCTTAGTCTAAGGGTCATCCGTTTCCCAGCCTTTTCTCCTTGGTCTGTGTATTTTTCCTTGGCCCTGAATAACACCCTTTCTGCTGTGTCTGTAATAAGGTTGGCATATTTGACCCTCAAAGAATTTAAGCAGAGCCAGACCTCCTCTGAAGTGGAAGGCTTAAGGGTTCCTTCTAAGTCCCTTGCTTCAACCAGAGTGTCTTAAGTTTGTTTCTATTGTTCCCTTTTTCTTCTGGATGCCAATATTTTACCCTCCCCTCTGTAAATGCATTTTGCTGCCCCATAACATGTTCAGATTCTGTGTGGAACCCAGATTGTCAGCAGCGAAGTTTGTAATACTTTGTTTGAGCTTCTTCACAATGACCTTGTCTTTCAATGGTTATGTATTAAACTTCCAGGTTTTGCCACTTTCAGTTCCCCATAATAGTAGTCTTAAGCTAAATTTGTATATGGTCTGAGAGGACCATCACACCTCTATTTCACCCAGGACTACCTCAGAGATATTAGATAGTAATCTACCCTGGAAAAAGAGTCATGTGGTCTCAAGTAAAATGTGAAGCCCTTCACAGTGGGGCACAATGCTCTCCATGGGTCAGCCAGGCCTAGCGTGTCCATAAGTTCTCACAGACCCCTTTGCCCTGGTGTTAGACCTCTCCTTGCCTCCGCTGTCCTGCCAATATCAGGTTGGTACACCAAGTTCTAATCCCCTCCAATTATTATAGGAGGTGGGTATAACTTGAAACTCCATGCTCAATTTGGCTAGAAAGCTGGCAGATCTGTATTAGGTCCATATACTGTGCCTAGCAGCACATTATGTTGACTTAGCCAGCCCATGCAGCAGGAGGTATCAGCCATCTACATCTGCTGTCTCCGTTATCAGTTGTAATGCAACCCTCCCTTGCAACCAATATGGCCACCTCCCTTTTTATGTTGATTGTGCGCATGCGCAAGAAACATGTTGCGTCACCTTTCTCCACAAGCAGGTTGTGGAGGTGCGGCACTGTTGTGCCCAATGCCCCCACAGCCTGCAAAGGCTTGTCCCCCATCCCCCAATGCTGTGGCATGCTGCTGCTGACACTAGTTCAGCCAGCGTGCCACAACCTTCTAAAAAAGTAGCCGCTGCAATCAGGGGCCACCTGGTCATTACGGCGTCAGCCATCCGCTGCAATGAGGGAGCGACCTGTCATTGCAGGGCGGGATGAAACCCCTGATATTGTTTGTGAACATGGCGGCGACTTGGCCATATTCACAAACAATATAACCTCCTCCCACCATGTTTACCTGCCGATTGGGGCCTAATCCCGTCATCTGTGGTGCCCCGTGTTTCTGTTGTTGCCGCAGAGGCCACTCCGTCGGCATTCTGTAACCCCTCAGGTTTTGTTCCTGCCAACGGGTGCCCAATCCCCATCGGCATAATGAAACCCTCCCCATTTTGTTCCTGATGATGAGGTGCCCAATCTCCATTGGCATAATGAACCCCCCTCCGATTTTGTTCCTGCCGACGGGTGCCCAATCGCCATCGGCATAATGAACGCCCCGTTTTCTTTCTGCGGCAGGGTGCCCAATCCCGTCGGCTACTGCTGGCCTGCAAACTAAAGCCTCTGCTGGCACGCTGGAGCCCATCCCAGCACGCCAGATGCCTCTGTGAAGGGAAAACGGTCCTGCAACGTCTTTTGTTTTTTTCTCCTGAAAAAGGAAACTGTCCTCGGCGCCGCCTGTCCCCACCCGCAACCTGCACCCACCCACTGTGCACCCTGCCTCCCCACACCTCCCCACCCCATACTTACCTCTGGAGCTCGGTGCGACGATCTTCGGTGGACCGGGAACACTTCTACACTCTTCAAAGCCGACCGCGAACTGAGGAAATGCCGGTAAGCTGTATAATGTAATAAATAGGGTTTTTTCAACTTTAGTGCATATCTCGGGCAGTGTTGGGAATTTTTTCACCAAATTTTCAACATGGGGTTTTTGGGACCCCTCCTCATGAATTCTTGAACTGTCATGGCGTTAATCGGCCCCGAAAGGTGGTTTCGCGGTCACTGTGTGGAATCACCCTTCAGGGCCGATTAACAAAATGACAGTGCCAGTGTTCATGAGGTGGGCTCTCAAAAAGCCTATGTTGCAAAATCTGGTGGAAAAATAAAAAACGACGTACGAAAGGCGTGCGTTGCGCAGTTGCTATGTACGCTCCTAACTTCACTAATTTACAATATTTTCCCACCAGATTTTCAACATTCACATTTTGTCACACCTCCTTGTGAGCAGTACAGCTGTCATTCTTCACATCCTGGCTGAAATTTGTTTTCGCACTTCCGGCGCAGAATAGCGCTGTTGCTGTGGGAAATCAGTATTCAGGACAGATTAAGAAAATGACAGTGACACTGTTCATGAGTAGAGGTCCTAAAATGCCTATGTTGAAAATTTGGTAATGATACTCCATAAAATGGCTGTGTTACGAGCGTGCGTTGTGCAGTTGGCACGCACACTCGTAACTTGAATTTATAATATTTTCACTCCAGATTTTCAACATTGCCATTTTCCCAGACCTACTTATGAATAGTACAGCTGTTATTTTTCCCATCCTGGCCAAAATGTGTTTTTGCACTTCCGGTGCAGAATAGAGTGGTCGCTGTGGGAAATCACTGTTCGGGACAGACTAAGAAAATGACAATGATACCGTTCATGAGCAGAGGTCCTAAAATGCCTATGTTGAAAATTTGGTGATGATAGCCCATCAATTGACTGTGTTACAAGTGTGCGTTGCGCCTTTCCACACAACCTTGAACCATGAATTTGTAATATTGTCACACCAGATTTTCAACAGTGCCATTTTCCACCTCCTTATAAGCAGTACAGGTGTCATTTTTCACATCCTGACCGAATGTGTTTTCACAGTTCCGCGCAGAATAACGTGGTCACTGTGGGAAATCAGTGTTCGGGACAGATTAAGAAAATGACAGTGGCACTGTTCATGAGCAGAGGTCCTAAAATCCCTATGTTGAACATTTGGTGACGAAACTCCATAACATGACTGTGTTACAAGCGTGCATTGAACTGTTTCCATGCACCCTTGTAACTTCGCAAATTTGTAATGCTGTCATGCCACATTTTCAACAGTGGCATTTTTTTCACAACTCCTTATGAACACTACAGCTGTCATTTTTCACATCCTGGCTAAAATATGTTTTTGCACTCCTGCCAGACAACAGCACGGTCACTCTGGGAAATCAGTGTTTGGGGCAGATTAAGATTGACCGAGTGAGAGGGGGGAGTGACCAAGCTCAACTGAGCTCTGTCGGGACTGCTGCAGATTTGTTTGTGTTCAGACAAAGGCCCCAACACAAGAGCCCAGTACAAAAGGGCAGCCTGCAGCACTGGGAGAAACAGAATGAGAGAGTGAGTGAGGGAGGGGGAGTGAGCGAACTCACGGAAGCGCTGTCAGGACTGCTGTGGATTTCTTTGTGGGCAGAAAAAGGCGTAAATACAGGCAGGGGCCCAGTACAAAAGGCCAGCCTGCAGCGGTGGGAGAAACACTACGAGCGAGTGAGACAAGGGGACTTAGTGAGCTCAACGGAGCTCTGTCAGGACTGCTGGGATTTCTTTGTGGGCAGAAAAAGGCGCCAATACAGGCAGAAGCTCCATACAAATGGGCAGCTTGCAGTGCCAGGACAAACAGAATGAGCGATGAGAGAGGGAGACTGAGCGACCTCAATGGAGCTGTGTTGGGACAGCTGCAGATTTCTTTGTGGACAGACAAAGGTGCCAATGCAGCCAGGAGCCCCATACAAAAGCGCAGTCTGCGGCGCCAAGAGAAACAGAACGATCGAGTGACAGAGCAGTAGTGAGGGAGCTCAACGGAGCTCTAGTGTGACTGCTGCAGATTTCTTTGTGGGCAGAAAAAGCCACCAGTGCAGGCAGGAACCCAGTACAAAAGGGCAGCCTGCAGCACCAGGAGACACGGAACGAGTGGGTGAGGGAGGGGGAGTCAGTGAGCTCAACGGGGCTCTGTTGGGACTGCTGCAGATTTTTTTGTGGGCAGAAAAAGGCAGCAATGCATGCAGGGGCCCAGTAGAAAAGGGCAGCCTGCAGTGGCAGGAAAACCAGAATGAGTGAGTGAGTGAGCTCAACAGAGCTGAAATGTAACTGCTGCAAATTTCTTTGTGGGCATAAGAAGGCAGCAACGCAGGCAGGAGCCCAGTAGAAAAGGGCAGCCTGCAGCACCGGCAGAACAGAATGAGCGAGTGAGAGAAGGGGAGTCAGCGAGCTCAACGGAGCTTTGTCGGAACTGCTGCAGATTTCTTTGTGGCCAGAAAAAGGCACCAACAGAGGCAGGAGCCCAGTACAAAAGGGCAGCCTGCAGCGCCAGGAGAACCAGAATGAGAGAGTGAGAAGGGGGAGTGAGCGACCTTAACGGAGCTCTGTCAGGACAGCTGTGGATTTCTTTGTGGGTAGAAAAAGCCACCAACACAGGCAGGAGCCCAGTACAAAAGGGCAGCCTGCAGCACCAGGAGAAACAGAATGAGCGAGTGAGAGAAGGGGAGTGAGCCACCTCAAGGGAGCTCTGTCGGGACAGCTGCGGATTTCTTCCTCAGCAGAACAAGGTGCCAACGCAGGCAGCAGCCCAGTACAAAAGAGCAGCCTGAAGCACCGGGACAAACAGACTGAGCCAGTGACACAGGGCCACTGAGCGAGCTCAACAGACCAACGCAATCAACAATCGGCATTGACAAATGCTTGTTTAGCACTATCTCCCACCTTTGCCCTGGTATTATCCCCCCTCTTTGCTCTCTTGTCCTGTCAATATGAGGTTGGTACACCAAGTTTCAGTCCCCAGTTATTATAGGAGGTGGGTATGGCTCACCAGAATCGTGCCCAACTTTGGAAAGAAAGTTGGTGAACCTATATTAGGTCCATATAGTGTGTCCAGCAGCACTTCATGTTGATCTAACCTGCCATGCAGCAGGAGGTACTGTATTCTGTTGCTAATACAAAAATCATCCACTCCAACCTTAACTTCAGTCATGTTCTTGCTACCCACTACCTCCGATTGCAGTGAATTCCACAATGCCACAGCCTTTTGGTTATACCAAAATGCTCTCTTTCTTGAATGGCATAGATCCTCTGTTAGTTATAAAACATGGGATCTTGTATTGTGATGCAGATTTTTCAAATTAAAACCCAGGCAATCCCAAAGGTCTTGATTAGTTAGAGCACTATTCACTAAGGACAAGTCTCCCCACATCCTACAATATTCTGGAGAGAACATCCCCAAGTTATCTAATCTTTCCTCATATGTCAGGCCCTTAAGATCCCTTATCATCCTGGTTGCCCTTCGCTGGACCGCCTTGAGAATTCTGGTCTCAGTTTTTGTACCGGTTGCCCAGAACTGAGCACAATACTCCAGGTGTGAACTAACCAACGAGACATACAAGAGAACTACAACTTCCCTATTTCTACTTGCAATGTACCTACCAATGCTGGTCAAGATTTCATTGGTCCACTGTGTGATCGTTTGGCAATTTTTTGTGAAGCTAAGGTCATTTGATACTGCCATGCCCAGATTTCTTTCCTGAATTACTTCTTCCAATATCTGGCCCCTTAAGCAATAATTAACTTTGATGTTATTCTTGCCTAAGTGCATTGCTAAGCGTTTCTCGATGTTAAATTCCAACCTATGTGTGTTAGCCGATTTTTCCAGATTTATTAAGGCCCTCTGCAGGTTCATAATATCTTCCACATTACATACCACAGTTCCAATTTTGGTGTCATCTGCAAACTTGGAGACCTATATGCCCTCATTGCATTTCATGGAAGCTACATATAGATTGAACAGACACAGACCAAGAACAGAACTCTGCGGGACTCCACTAGTCACTTTGGCCCAGCTTGAGGTGATGCCCCTGAAATTCACACATTGTCTTCTATCCATCAACCAGGAGTCAATCCAATTAACTAAATTACTGGCCAAACCCATTTGTCTTAAAGCATCAGTTCCTTGTGTAGTACCTTTTTCTTTATTGTATCTACTATCTAAAATTTTGTAAAGGATTATCTTAGATCAAACTTTAGAATATCTTACTAAATATCAGATGCTAACTGACTGCCAGCATGGGTTTGAACCAAATCATAACACTGAGACGGTCTTGGTGAGGTTCACTAGCCACATTCAGTGTGCTCTTGATAAAGGGCACTCTGTTGGGACTTTATTTGTGGACCTCACCAAGGCCTTGTTCCTAGTTGATTATACCCTATTGCCATCAATACTAACAAATCTGCATTTTTCAGCTGAGGTAGTCAGATGATATTCTGACTACCTCACAAATAGGACCTTCAGGACACTGATTGGTGATAGTTTTTCAAAAACAATTGTGATGCAGAGTGGGGTGCCCCAGGGTTCTATCCTGGGCCCCCTTATTTTTTCTCTTTATGTTAATTCTGCCCCAAGTGTTTGTACAAGAACGTGTATGATTTTATACGCAGATGATGCGGTTATTTATAGTGATGGAATTAACATAAGTGTGATATTAAATGATGTTCAGACAGATTTTGATTTTTTTCAAGATTGGTTGATTTAGAACCAGATGGTTCTGAATCAAAAAAAACTAAATTTATGATTTTTTCCTGTAGGCCTAGTGGAAATGATGATGAACTTATTCCTATCAAAGATGGGGGGGGGGGGGGTTATTATAGAGCTGGTAGAAATGTTTAAATATTTGGGAATATTATTGAATAGTAAATGATCTTTCAAATTGCATATTAAACATCTTAGAATAATTATACATCAAAGACTAGGTATTTTATATCGTGCAAAAACATTCCTAACAGCCGATTCCCGTAGATTATTTGCACATAGTTTCCTTTTAAGTGTTTTTGATTATGGTTTATTGGTTTATTCCTCAACTATGACCACAGTTTTGAATAATTTGAGGGTTACATACAACTCAATATTATGGTGTATGCTTAGTGCATCTTATCGTATGCACCACTGTCAGTTATACACATTTTCTGATTGCCTATCTTTGAATGATAGAATTCGTCATAAAATGGGAGTCTCTCTGTTTAAAATTATAAATGGTCTTTTTCCTTCTTCAGTTATTGATCTTTTCCCAAGACTCCATCATCCTTGTAGAACTAGGTCCCAGAGTAGATTTATTTTTAAAATACCATTTTAAAAAAAAAACAGTGGGCCAAAGGTCACTTTAGTACCGAGCACCTCTATTGGCAAACACAGAACTGGTTGAGAGCAAGTTCTCTGCTTTGATTGGCACCTGATAGTCACCCTCTTTCACTGTTTGTACATTTATTTATTTTTTGTTGTCCGGGTAAGTGTACTAGACAAATCCTGCCTATTTTCAGGCACGGCCCGGGGGAGGGGGATACAGATGAATGCCAACTGACCTTGAACCAGATTAAGCTGTTGCTGGTATTTTTAGTTTACTTAATAAGTATAGTGTTCCCGTCTAATGAATATTAAATGCTTAGAGATTGCTTATGATAGTTGGGTGTAGTGAGCATGTACTCGCAGACATTATAGTCTGTTACTATAGTAGTTATCAGTGTCAGTGGCTCAATAGATGGCACAGTCACCTCTAGGGTTGGAAGATCAGATGGTTAAGGGTTATAGCCCCACACACTATGCACTTGTGGTAATACCCTTAACTGGCACTGTAGTTCTGTATGCTGGGGGGGTCATTGGAGAGTTGCCATCCTTCAGGTGAGATGTTAAATCAAGGTCCCGTCTGCCCATCTCTGGTCACTGTCCAGGGGAGTATCCCTGGTGTCATGGCCAACATTCTTCCTATCACTGTAACAGGTCCATACAACCAAGTCCACAGGACACACCTGAAAGCAAGCTATAATAGCATTGTGTGCCTGTCTTGGTCAGAAATGACAAATCAATAAATAGTTAAGTACAGATGATTTACTATATCTGTTGCTGTAGCACAGAGATTAGGGCTGGCAGACCCTAGAAAGATTTTGGCCCTTATTAAGAATCAGAACATAAAGAGGTTCTGATTAGTTCTGATTCTTTATGATTACTAATACAATTGTGAATGAAATGCCAAAAATGTATTTATTTATTTTGAAAGTCGGATTTACAACCTTTGAGTCAGGGACTCATTTACAAAGGCACCTCGTAGCAGGGAGGGTAGACATGGTTACAGTGTGAGATACAATAGTGGTAACATACAGATGCAATACAGATAACAAAAAGAACACAATATAACAGTGGTTTACGGGATAAAGTTACATACAGTAGCAATCGTATAAAAAAAAAAAAAAAAAAGAAAGGTGGGGGAGCAGTCCAACGGACATTGTCAAGGCTATGGGCAAAAAATGGGGAAGGACCCCAACATTAGGTTGATTAAGGGCAACTACAGCTTTGGGCACCAAAGAGGTGGTTACGGAGAGCGACTTTAAAGGGACCAATTTTGGTGGACTTAGTGACAGACAGCGGGAGGGAGTTGAACCATGTGGGGGCGCGGTAGTGGAAGGACCTTGGGCTAGGGAGGTCTATGCACGGGCACCAGAAAGGTGGCCTCTAACTGAGCTATGGGTGGCAACGGATGGGGATGCAAGCCACGGGGACGTGGTGACCCCTGGGGGAGAGAGTCCTAGCAGAATTTTTTAGGCAAGTAAGCTGGTTTGGTAGCGCAGGTGCTCCTCCAAGGTGAGCAGGTTGGTGGTGGAATAGAGCAGGCAAGTATGGGTGCGGAGGTATGCACCAGTCAGCAGCCTGCAGGCCTTGTTTATTGAGGTCTGGATTCTGGTGAGGGCAGTATTGTCGGCCACAGCGTAGCTAGGTAGGCTGTTGTCCACTAGGGACAGGACGGAGGAGTTGATGGCCAGTCGGAGGGCAGTTTGGGGGAGGCAATCTCTGTGGTGATAGAGAAGGCCAATCTGAGAGTTTATGGCTGAGGTCAGGGTATTGATGTGGGTGTGGAATGTAAGAGCTGAGTCGAAGGTGATGCCCAGGTACTTGTAGGATGACACCTGCTCGAGAGGGTGAGCATTACTGGGGAGAATGCAGAGGGGGGCATTTTTGGCCTTATTCTGGTGATGCGAAAAAAGCATAGATTTGTTTTTAAGTTAATGAACAGCTGGTGGTCAAGGAACCACTTTTCGGCTTGGTTGAATGTGTGCTGCAGGGATTCCTGTAGAGATGTGGGGTCAGGGTGGGAGACAAGGAGAACCGCATCATTGGCATAGAGTAGCATATTGCCCAAGCAGGAGCTGGGGAGGGTAGTGAGAAATAGGCTGAACAGAACGCGGCCCAGGATGGAACCCTGGGGGACCCCCGAGCGAACGGGCAGGGTATTGGACAGGGTGCCGTTAACCTTCATGTGCTGTGATCTGGCAGAGAGGTAACTGGTGAACCAAGCCAGTGGGCCAGGGGAGAAGCCAAGTTGGTGGAGGGAGTCAAGTAGGAGGGGGTGACAGACAGTGTCAAAGGCCTTGGAGAGGTCAATGAACACTGCACCCTCAACATGACCAGAGTCGAGAGCAGAGTGGAGGTGCCGGGAGAACTCCAGGAGGGCTCTGGTGGTGCTGTGTCCGGGGCAGAATCCATTTTGTTCGGGACACAGCAGGTCGTATTTGGCCAGATACTCGGAGAGCTGAAGGGCCACTATTTTTTCTAGTGCTTTGGAGAGAGGGGGGAGAATGGAGATGGGCCTGAAATTGTTAGGGGAGGTTCTATCTCCACTCTTATGGATAGGGGTGATTTCTACAATTTTCCAGGCACTGGGAAATTGACCAAGACATAGTGACTGGTTTAAAAGGTTGGTGAGAGGGGCTAGTACAGTATCTAGGACTAATCGGAGAATCCTGGAGTCCAGAAGATCACAGCTGGGGTTATTGCTAGCTAAGGCTTTTTGCAGATAAGGCCTGGCTTCAAGGGGTGATATGGCATGCAGGTAGAAAGGGGGGCAATCTGAGGTGGGGTGGTGGAGGCAGGGATAGGGTCAAAAAAGTAGTTGGGGAGGAGAGAGCTTAGATCTGAGAAAGCCATATTGAGGCAGTCAGCTATGCGGGGAGGATCAGTAGTGACGGTACCGTCTATGGAGAGTAGTGATGGTGGGGGAGCGGGTCTTTCCATTGAGATCTTTCACATCGTCCCAGAAGGCACGGGATGAGCCCCAAGTGGATTCAAGGGTGGCTTGATAATATTTGGCCTTAGCCTGCCTCATAGCCCAGGTGCACTTGTTATGTGCTACACTATAGGCTTGTCTGTCAAAATACAAAATAAGAAGCCAAATCTGCAATATTTTAACACTGTGGGGCAAAAGGAATTAATTAAATCCTGATTTGTATTTTAAAGAGAATAGAACTCACACATCTGCCAAGCACCTTTTTTATTTTATTATTTAATTTATTTATTTTTATTTATTTATTCATTTCATTTTTGAAATTACAACTTTTGAGCTAAGATGGCTCTTTTACAAAGGCTCCATGTCAAGAAATCAAGACAGCACAATACATAAAATAACGTAAAACGTTCAGTACAGGATTCTGACTGTTATTCGGTTATTATTACATTGCAGGACATATTTGTTGACAGAATACAAGCTGAATTCAATGCTGGCAGACAATGTATAATATACAGGTTAACCAATATCCAGCTGTTTAGCAACAGAATAGTATAGAACTATTACTAAGTGCAGATTACCCATTACAAGTGCAGAGAATAGGGACGTAGCAGCTAATGGTGGCTTTGTCAGTGATGGGAATGTGTGGGAGAGATAGAGTTGGGAGGAAGTCAGGGTAATGATAGTGGGGGTAAGGGTAGCCACCAGGAGAGGCAAGCAAAGCTTGTTCAGCCGTTCTTCACTCTATTTTGGTGAGCACCTGGTGACTAATGCCGATTGCAATGATCTGCTTCACACTCTTCTCTACTCCAGTGATTATCAATGTTTGTTGGTTACTGAGGTTCAGTGTGGCACTTGGTCCTCTCTTTTCATCTTACAGAGAAAAAACTGGTGCTTTAATGACATCATCATCATCCCAATCCCGCTGTCCTCTGTGTAGACAGCACACTCAAGAGGTCAAGGATCCTGCTGCAGAAACAACATGATATTCTGAGGCACTACAGTCAACTCCTTCTTTTGTGTAGAAAATTACCCCAGTGCATTGATCAGATTTTATCACATTTTGATGTGCAAATCACGTGAGCCTTCCTTTTCTATTTAACCACATTTTCTGAATTACTCAGTACAGACAAAACAGGTACATGAGAGTGTGCAAAATTCAATTTGAACATTGTATTATCCTTTTGAGTGTCACATGACTCTGCTTGTTTAGAACCTTTGAAACACTTCCCATGTGGAATAGGCCTTTTTGACATCAGTACCAAAAGAGGTCCCTGTAACCCACTCCCAGGACGCACACAGAAATAAGCTATCACAGCTTACTGTGCCTTTCCTGGTCAAAAATTGTAAATCAGTTAATCAATAAGAACTAATTTTTACCTGTGATCATAGAATTTCATGGAAATAATCAATTTTTATTGGTTGAAACCTTTTCAGAAGGCGATTTCCATTAGGGAATCATCATCTCTTTTACTGGTAACATACACTAGATGTGTAACAATATTGTTACCAAACCTAAGTTTCAGCCAAACTTTATCTATAGGTTTACCTATAGGTTTTTAAACTTCCTCTCCATAGGCTACATTAATATTTTAGTTCTTCAGCGAGCCTTTGATTTTTTTTTAAAGTTTTATACTTATAGAGTCCCCTTTATCTGGTTATCTACATGTTGACTTCTCACCTTAGCACTGTGTGAATGTGTGAGTGTGTGTGTATGTGTGTGTGTGAGAATGTGTGCGTTGTGTGCGTGTGTGTGTGTGTGGGGGGGGAGGGGGAGTATGGCATGGGGCTATTTTTATGTTGGTGTTGGGGTGTTTTTTGTAGGTATAGTGTGTGTGGTTATTGTGGTGATATTTAGGTAAGCTTTTATTCAGGCAGATGCCATACTTATGTTACAGTGGCTAGAACTCTTAGTTCTCATATAGTGAACATTTACTTCCTTCTACTAGTTGTCAGTGGGTGGATTACATACTGTCACATTTTTTTAAATCTGTTCGTATTAAGATCCATATCTTATTTACTTGGGGATCATAAAAGGTTTCATTCCTTTTGGTAAATATTGCAAAGACTGGTGTGAATGATGATGTATTAGGACTCTTGTACATATATCTCATTTTAACTAGCTATCTTTCACCGGGGGCGGGAGGGGGTGGAGTTAGGGGATCTAATTCCTGAGTTTTTATTCAGATTCCTTAAACTGATTCTGCACATGTTTGTTATACACTGACACTGTATTGAAATCTGTACATATCTGGCTCATGGTCTCAATTTCTTGGGGGTCCTTGACAAGTAGTTTTGTTTTTTTTATTTGGCACTTATACTTACAATTGATAGTATCATGTACTAAATCCTGTTACAACACTGAAGTCCATGATATAAGTATGATACAGTCCTAGTATAATTTATCCTGAGATTTTGCACCAGGGACATTGAGAGTGGCTCTGTTTGTTTTCCAAGTAACTATATTTTGTAAACATCTTAAGAAGGGATGGTCTAGGGCTAGTCCATCAGCGCAGTGGAAGTACTACTGCTCATAGTCCTGGCAACCTGGTTCAACGTGACTCATCATCAGGAGCTGGCTAGGGAAGGGGTATTGGATGTTGCAGAGGATGCTGTCCTCTAGGGAGGGAGAGCACCATCCTCTGATGCGGCACTGTTACCTGGGTAACCACAGGTGGTAGTAAAGTTGGAGGAGTGATGGGTGGGCATGCACCTTTCTGATGTCAGTGAAATAACTGCTTGTGTTCAGGCCCATGATGTCCTTGACCACTGCAGCATCCCTTGGAGCTGGGCTAGACACCAGAGAAAAATACCTGCGGCGGGATGATTCCTGGCTTTTCCTGCAGTCTCCACACTGCCGGCTGCAGCACCTTTCCTTTAAACACTGGACTGAAGTTGACTCAGGTGGCCTCAGGCTTGATGAAGTCCCCCCTAGTAATGGGGGCAAGAGGAGGAGAGTAGCAAGTCCCAGAGATGACAGGTGATGAAACTGGGGGAGAGTAGGAGGATGAGGGCCATCTGGAAAGACAGGGAGCATAAATAGATAGTAAAGGAATAGCTGGTCTATTTAAGAGCAACCTCTTGAAAGTATAAAAGAGTTGCCAACCCATTGGCACAGCGGTAGGGCTAGCTCTTGTGAAGTGAACAAGTTTACTCCATTGAGGCCAGCCAGGGAGAGGAGGACTGAGCATCTCAGAGATGCTTTGGGAAAGGAGGGTTGCTGTCCTTGCTCCAACACTGCCACCTGGGTGACCACAGGTGGCAGTGCAGCAGAGAGCACTGAGTGGGAGGGGGAAGACACTGACCAGGCTGTGCACACATTGTGCACATGAACATTGGTACACCTTGCGTGCAGGCTTCTATCATGGGGGACCATGGAGAAAATGGGAAGTAGCCCCAGTGCCAGCTTCCTGAGGGGCTCCAGTATATCTGAGTAGTCCATTCCTCCTCACCCACTGTATGGCAATGTGCTTATTTGGGGTATATCTCCTTTACCCTGTGCCCTGCCTGGGGGGGGTAATCCAGGGCTCTGTGGAGGCGGGTGGGTGCAGGTAGTTGTGGGCCAGGGAAGGTGCCAGGGGGCTGCAGAGGGTGCAGGCACCAGTGATAGCAGAGGGCAAAAAGTAAAATTTGAAAAAAAGAGAACGCATATAAGTTTAATATGCCTCATTTTAGAATACAATTGTTCACTATGGCATTCTGGCTTTACTAAAGGCAGCACTGAAAAACTGGGAACTCTGCAAAGGGGGCATTCGATATTATTAACAAGTGCTTGAAATACAGCCAAGGCATTTTGACATTTGCCCAGCCTACTTTGATGGAATGCTGTGAAAAAAATTGCATTAACTTTGTTTGGGGAATGAAAAATGTGATGAGTAAACTTCATAATTTGATTTTGTGTAACTCCCTTAATAACCACTAGATGAGACATCTTAAAGAATGGTGCACTACTAGAGGCTTATCAAGCCACTTGAATGCTTTCATCATCCCTGGGCAGTCTACACATTTTTGTGAATAATTATGGATGGTTGCTGGATCCCAGAGGTATTTTAAATTAGTATTTACTATGGCTCATTAGTCTTTTGTTACAAATTCTGTTTACACAAAGGTAGTTATTCACCCTCTTCCAGTTGGAAGGTATATCGTATGTTAGTGTGCAATTATTTATCATTAATGTGCATTAGAGCTAATTATGGACTCTTGTCTCCTCAGCTCCTTGACAACCTAAGTATGAACTTGAGTAAGTGACAAGCTATCCCATGCATGGAGGTAGGTGCACAAGCTTTCTGCACATGTGGCTTAGATAAACAATGCAGGCCTTATTCCTTCCCTGTTAAACAGATGTGGATTTTTTTTTCTCCTGACCACCTCATTGTTGTTCTGGTCTTTTCTGATCCACTTAGCCCATAGGGGCACATTCAAAAACAGGTGAAGAAACCCTTTCTCATCAGTTAGTTTTTCACACACACACACGCACGCACGCACGCACGCACGCACACACACACTCCTGTTTTTGCTGCAGATAACATCCCACAAATGTATTCTTTGTGGATCACTAGTTCATATGAAAACACAAACCTGATGTAAAGTAAAGAATGCAATATATGAAATTAATGGTAAGGCGCCAGTTGTGCAATACAATCATCTCATGGGTCCTCTTTAGTTTGCATAGTACAAGTCTAGAGACCATCCAGTGTCCCATTCCCCTGTTTTATTTTTTTTGTTTAATCATTATCATCATAATTCTAATTATTAATTTTTATTTAATGTAATACATATTTTATTGTTTTAGAAGAGCACAAGCTATTTACTGAGTTAAAAAGTTGATTTATGCTGTTTGATTATATGGGCTATGCATAGGTTTAAAGTCATTAAGTGTGATATTTTGGTGTGGATTCAGGGTAAGCATTTGTACTGGGTTCAAACTAACACTTCAAATTGGTTTGGTTTGTATAATCTTTATTATTCTTTATATGTTCTGTCACGCTCTGCAAAATAACATTGGTAACTGTCTCTGTTATTAGTTGCCAATCACATACCAAGGGTGACAGATGTATGACATTTTTATGTTTGCTTGCACGCATTCACAAGAAACATCTTGGGAGAATACGACTTGCTGGAGGTGTGTGCCTGTCCCTGCCAATGAAGTGCTCAGTCTGCAGGATGCATCCCATATGCACCAATGGAGCTGCGAGATGTGTATGGCAGCAGATTGAGAGCAGTGGCATTGGCTTCAAAGGAAAGGTCCGCTTCAATCACTGCGTGAAACGTGTCTCCACGGTACATGCATGCTACGCCTGCCTCTCCATCTCACCCGCCACCCCCTCACTGCCATTACCAACAGACCGCTGAGCAGCATTGCCAAGTTGAAGAAAGTGAAAACTCTATTTGTGTAGAGACAGCCAGTGGAGTGCACAGCATTCTTGTAATCAGCGCATGAAACATGTCTCCGGTTTACATGCATGCTGTGCTACCTCCTACTTTTCTCAGCATGCCTTGCTGTGACATCAGCAATGAGTCCAAGTGGAGCAGACATGATTTGTTCTGTGGCTGTGCCATTTCTTAAGGAGCCTCCCCCACCAAATTCGGTCCCTACAGTGGTTCCAGTACAGTGGCAGAGCACACATTTCAGTCATACTGCAGCTGGGCACCTTCAACTATCAGCAGTCATGGTCATCAGTGTGTCCCTCAGTTCCTGTGAGTATTTCCACTACTGGAAAACCCATGACAGAGAAAGAGAGACAGAGAGAGCGAGGTTGCCCAATCCACCAGTGTCACCACCCTGTAAGTGCCCCCCAAGCGTGCCGCTCCCAATGCTCGGTCACATCTTTTTTTTATTTTATTTTTTTTATTGTTCCACCTGACCCTCCATCTCAGCAACCCACCCCCCCAAAAAATAACAGTGACACGGGGGTATCCAATCCTGCAGCGTCGTGATCAACAAGAAAAAAAAGTCCTTTCCATTATTTCTAAACCATGTGGAAAGAAAACCACTGTCAGTAAATTATAAGTACTCTATAAGCTGATTCCATCCCTTTCCTGGGTAGCCACGAGAGCCAGTGAACTTTTATGGAGGAGGGTGGCTATTGATCAGCTCAGCAGTGCATCACAAATTGTCTATGTATCGATTACAGCCAGATGCAGACAGGCATCTCTGCCAAATATGCCTCCTTGAAGTTTATAGACCCTAGTTATCTGATGATTCACCTGTTCCTACCCCCATAACAAGATGCTCTGGTGGTCCAGCAAATACCCAACCTGCTCCCCTGCCACCCCCCCTAAACATTTATGAAAAAAAAAATGCTATTGTGCAAGTACAGTGTCTTTGTAAAAATACTTATAGGCATGGAGCACGCACCAGCACTGAAGAATATGGCAACATGAACTGTGATTTTCTGTCTCGCTCTTAAGTGTTCTGCTCAGTCAAAGTAAAACAAAACTATTTAAATTTATTATTTTTCATTTTCCCTTGTCCTAAGCTAACGAAATTGAGTTCTTCTATCCAAATCAGCTTAGTTTTCATGCAGTCATAGATATTTGAAAAATGAGTTCAGTTAACTCTGATGGTGCCTGGGTTCAGTAGCGCGAGCCGCCCCAGCAAGGGTCTCAAATTAATAACTGCAGCTTTCTGACAGAAATAAAATGCCACCAATTCAGGAGGTACTGTACAGTAGAAAAGGCCTCTAAAAGGAATTATTCCATCAAATTAGTTCTTCACATCACCAGGAGCCTGTCGAGGCACGCTGAATGGAATGCACAGGGCACACACACTCTCCAGAGGGACCATGCTTCTGAACTAACAGGTGTGCATGCATGGGAAACTAGTCACTTCTAAGGAGAACAGAAGCTGTCTGTTTCTGATGGCAGCAGTCAGGTTGGTATGGCTTCCTTTATGCATAAGCATATATAATAATGATGTGATTTAAATGAATAAAATTAATAACATCTGATTTTTCTGAATACAGAGTATTCCTGGTATGGAAAAGATCTTTGTAAAGAGCAATCCATGCTGTTTACTAAAGGACAGATTAACACAGTCTTCTGACGTGTTCCAAAATACAGTCAGACTGCTCTCAGGTTCCAGGTAGTCATTTGAAATTTCAGTTAGAACTACTTCAGAATGGTTACTGAGAGAGTGGGAACACCAAATGGAGCACCGCAGATGAAGCAGAGGAAAATAAGCAAATGTTTGAGTGGTAAGTCCACAAAAATTAATAGTTTTTATTAAAGTACAGATAAATTAATCTGTGCATCCCCTTTATAATTGAATGTTATTCAGCAGCAATGTGCAGCAGCCACAATGCGGCAGTGAACCTGCAGCAGGAGCATAGCCGACCTCAAGGTCCTTGTGAATATTGAAAGTCAGGGCAGGCACATAGCTAACAGCAACAGTGTTTTCATTTTCCTTTTATTGGATAAATGTTGTAAAATGTAGTGTTCATTGAAGTCAAGCATGAAAACTACATTTTACAACTGTATCACAAGTTGCTGCAGTCACTGTTCGGAACGTAAAGCAGACGGTCAAATAGCTGTCATTGTCAAGGTTGCGCTCTTTAGGCTGACTTCTTGTGGGAGACTCACACAACAGAAATACAGTGTGTCTGTTCAGCAAAGACATAGACTGCTTAAAATGGTAACCCCTGACTGTTTTTTTCTCACAAAAAAAGGTCTTCTACTAAAAAAAAAAAAAATAACTGGTGTCAGGTCATGATGAATACTATCTTTATCAATACCGCTGCAGTTGAACTATCTCTGGCTCTTCCAAAGCGTTTAATTTCACTAGTAAGATTTGCTTTGTGGGGCTTTGTGTAAATGCTGATTAGCAGTGACACCATCCAGGTCAACTGTTTCATCAGAGCTGAGATCGTCATTCTCGGGTGAAGCATCTCTGCTGTTTCATGCTGTCAGTGACAGAAACAGCTGTACAAGATCCTCTGTCAGTCCAAATTTTAAAGATTTACCTGTGGACAGGTAGGACTGGTTTCCTAAATACTAGGGAACTGTTAACTTTTTTCCCCTCACTGAAATTTTAACTATATTGCTGCACTGTTCAGATTGCAGATATGAACAAACATTGGGAAGTTGGGCTATGCTTCTGCCAAAAGGGTCTCCATGATCTAAAAGCAGTCCATTTGAGAAAGAGGTAATCTGAAACAGATGGCAAACTAGAGTTCTTGCATGTTTTACAGCCAGCAGACCTTAACTGAAGAAAGATTTATTTTTTAATTTTTCTAAGTACTTAGCCCGCATGTTTGGACAAAGTGGTAAATTAACAACTGATCACACATCTGATTCCTTAAACTTTTAAATGGCTGCCTATTCAAGAATGAGTAGTGCTGTCACAGAGTGTAGCCTGAAAAGAAAAGAACCCTGCAGAAAGAGGCATGCTTGAATAAGGGGAGAAGCTGAGGAAAAAAAAGAAAAGAACACACTAATTGATAAGAAAGATGCACTTGCAAAAATGTGCATGCACATGCAGAGCAAAGATTTTATTTACAAAATCCCATACCATACAGTATGTGCCAATATAAAGGCAAAACATTTACCACTGCTGATTCCAAGTGTCTAATAAATGAAATGCATACATGCATTACCAGAGTGACAGTGCAGGTAAGCATATCCACAATAATACAGACTCATGGATATGTCTGTATGAGTCCAAATGCCAGATATGTTCAAACAGCTGAAGCCCTATCTAGCAGTCAACAGCCCAGTGTGTTAATCTTAGCAGGAGATTCATCAGGGGGGCCTGTTCTCTGAAAGAACATTTTAGTGGGTGGAATGCACACCTTTTTATTGTTCCACAACAAAATTGTAATGTAGCCTTTGATGATTTGGAGGTTTGATTTCTGCCCCTTTTGCTGGGCTTAGTTACAAATTATTTTGCAATATATTGTTTTTGCAATATATTGCTTTCTTTCTCATTTCCTTTTGTGTTCTCTTTCATGTTGTCTGCTTATTTATGTTTGTCTTTCTGTAATTCACTTTTTTTGTTTATTGTTATTCTGACACCTAATCATTTGTTGTCCTGTGGGCAAGTGATTTAGTTTGGTGGGTGGGTGACTGCTAAACCTTACACAGTTAGTATGATACTGTAAATTAACAGCTTGTTTCACATAGAAAGTTATGGATAGTAAGATGAAAGAAAGATGTGACAGGTACAGTGACTGAAACTGTTTTCATATGCAGTGGGACCTGTATAAAATCATATTTATTAAGATCTTGTTAGGACAATTTATGTTTTTCAAGCTCTCAAATTTGTTTATATTACTGATATGAATACAGTTATCTGCCTAATAAAATATCTTTACTGATTTGTAAAAAAAGGGTTTTTCAAATCAGTTTATTGATACAGAATTGATCACGTTAGGAAGGTTTGTTGGTTCTATAAGCTGCAATGGGATCCAAGCGATTCTGTTTAGGACTCTTAATATATCTGTGTATACAAGGTGTGCAGAACAGGACAACATAGTTAGAATTTGGGAGGCTGACTCTGGATCCCACATTTTCAGAATTTGACAGGCTGAGTCTGGTTCCAACACATTCAGAATTTGGCAGCCTGAGTCTGGATCCAACATGTTCAGAATCTGGCAGACTGAGTCTGGATCTCACATTTCCAGAGCCTGAATGATTAAAATCTGATGTAAACTTTAACTCCATGAACTTGTGAAGATGCTCAAAAGTTACCTCTTGGTTGTGTGCTGCCACAGGTGCCATACACGTAATGTCCTTGCTGTCTTGTACTGGTCCCGGTCTAGACTGAACAGTTTGGTGGTTGGTGTAATTTTGGCCCTTGCTCAAACTGGTGTAATGCACACCAATACTCATGAGTATAGAAAGACATACTTGAGAGACAGGAACTGTAATTTCTGTTTGAGAATAATGGGGCTGTGCACCGCAAGTATTGTTCCATATACTAACCTTCCAGCTGATCCATGTTGTTTTCCTTGTGAGCCCAAACAAGGAGCATAAATAACTGAGCCTGCCTTTTCCTCATGAGTGTGGTGTTCTTCATCGAATCAGTCATGTCATGATGAGCTGTGATCATCCATCATTGGTCATCATAAGCACGTTCCTGTCTTTTAATGTTTGTATTGCAGGCTATAAAAGGAGTGCAACTAAGTCCTTTATTTTTTGTCTCAGGCATTTAAAATGCAGCACATTCTATTGTACTATGTTGATAGCTTTATCACTCAATTTTCTTTAGAAAATACCCTGAAATTAACAAAGAAACATAAAATAACAGTACAACATCCCTCCAAGGTAAACTATACCATCTGAAATACTTTGTAATGTTTATTACTTTGTGAATTGGGAAAGTTGACTAGTCTAGGACTCAGTCCTATTTTGAGTGGTGTCCCATGGTAGGAGGAAACAATGAAACACCTATAGTTTAATACAGTGTATTTATGCCATAGGATGTTTGACCTCTAGGGACAGTGAACAACATGCTGGAATTTGAAATACAAAGAAAGTGAGTAACTGATTAAACAACAGATGATAATATTTTTTGGGCTTCCTAAAACATACTCTTGTGCAGTAAGATGTACCAGTTATAATGACATTGGAACTTAAATGAAGGTATATTGAATATACTATAAATAATATACTGATGTGTACAAGTTGGTGCCAACAAAGTTCTTTCTGCCATCCTATTTGAAGTCAAAGTTATTTTTTATATTTAACTTCCTACTTAGGATCTTGTGGTTTACTTGCTTGTTGTGTACTGAATTGTGTACTGTATATTTTTGATTCTTTTCCCAGTGTTAATAACCTATCTATAAGTTCTTCTATTACAAATCTTATTTGAAAATATTGAAATATTTGTGAGGTTTCCAGGTTAAATCTATTCTAAAGTTGAGAAAAAGATAGTAGGATAAGTTCTCAGCTAGCTGACTGATTTTCATGATCCCTTTATTAGTCCAGAGGCTAGACTTTCAAAACATTGTGCAGAGATTGCAACGAGCACTGCATCACAACAGTAAGGTTCTGGTGGTGCACCGCAGCTGCACTCTATTTTATAATCTCAGGCAAGTCATTTAACTGCCTGGCCACTCAGCTGTGGAAATGGGTAAAAGCAGGATCCCACTGTGAACGTGTTGCATCTCAGCTGGGCTATACTGTGTAAATAAATTTACAATTTAGTATTCAAACACCAGTCTCCAGCTTCACAACCCTATACTCTAGGCTACCCAACCTTATTGTTTTACTAATGAATGCACAATTTAATACTGGGATCCTACTTGTGTTGTGGGAAATCAAACAGGAACAACACGTAACTAAACCAGTCATTGCATGCTGTGTTATAACTTATAAGATGTGCGTTAGAACAGATTGACTGGAGATTGGCAGTGCATTTTAAGACATGTTAGCCTTTAACAGTTTGGCTCATAGATAATTTTGGGGGGTCCAAGTTGGTGGGAATCCAGTGTCCTTTCTTTTCAGCTACAGCAAGCACCTGTCCATGCACTTGCATTGATATTTGTGACAGCATTAGTCCTGCAAATCCCATATCCAACTAAAGTGTCAGTCAAGCCAGTTAAAACAAATGGAATAGTCTACAGCAAAAGGTTTGACTCTGGCCTTGCAGTCACTGTTCTTGCAGGCAAATTAGACCCCTCCCCCACCACCACTCTTCTGACCCTGAACTCTAGTTGCATATACTTAGATATGGAGGGCAGCCATGCATTTGGAATGATCAAGGTGGGTTAGACTGTTCTAAACAAATTCAATTTCAACATTTCACACATACAGTATACCAGCATATTTCTGAGCAGGATAGGGTTTGGTTATTTGAATCCATGGGATCTACATGTCTTTGGTGTAATATTAGCTACTGCTAAGCAATTTAAATCATGAACAGTAGTGAGAAAGAAATTATGTGACCTACTGGGAGTTGAATCCCAGCCTGGCAGCCTCCTATTCCCAGTTGGTGGATATGCAATACCAGGAAAACGAAGTATGTCTTGGAACCCCAAACCAATCAAGCGAGCATGTAACTCAATGGTTAGAGCATGGGATGATGTTCTGTGGACCTGGGTTCAATTCCCAGGAGATCATATTACTGCTTTCTCACTAAAATTTATGATTTAAATTGTTTAGTGGTGGATGGCTAATACTGCACTCCCCAAAAGTTTATTTTAGCCCCAATTTTCAGTGATGTTTTTCTCAACATGGCTCTGAGGATATAACAATTGGCTGTCAGCCCTCCTGTCGTATTCATTTTAATGGGGGGGGGTCAGTACATTAATAACCACCTCTACTGCCATTGGAAGCCCCTCCAATGAGTGTGTGTGTGTGTGTGTGTGTGTGTGTGTGTGTGTGCGTGCATGTGTAATAACTTTGTCATATCCTTAATAACTTATTCACTGCAGGTAACCAGTTATCAGCCACTCTGGCAACAATACTGCTTCATGCAGTATACTGTATTTTGGGGTACAGAATGGTACAGTATGTCACATTAGCAGCACAGATTGCAGCAACATATCTCAGCAGCTCTGTTGAAACTTTGTCTCCCCTCCACAGCCTTCTGATTTGCATAATGAAATGATTTGTTACTGATTAGTTAATACAAGGGAGGTGACTGGCTGCTCAGTGACATATGAGATTCTTTTCTCTCATGATGTCAGAGTCAACTCATTTTAAGCTGGTCTACCCAGATCCCCAGTTTGAAGAAGTGAAAAAAAAAACAAACAAGAAAAAACAAGCTGTGCAGGTGTGCAGCCCCCAGTCTGTGGGATTGTAGCCTTTTCCTGCACAGAACTGATTTGATGTAATGTGAGCTTTTAGAATGGATTCAGGTTTTCAAAAAAAGATGGACTTCTGTTATGTTGGACAAGCTGTTTAGTAAAGTCCAAGGGAAATCTCTTCTGAATAAATCCAAAAGTTTTTATTGTGGAGGTTGGTCGCAAAATGTGTGTTCAAGAAATCCCAATCCAAGCTGGGTGCAGTGACAGGGGTTCTACCATGCTATGGCGCTTCTTGCCTCAGAGAAGTGTGAAACACCACTATATAGCAAACATCTTGTTTGATACAAGAGGAGATACCTTTACTAGGCTTAACAATAGTTGAGACATACAACACTGACCAGCACCAACCAAGCTTCCTGCACCAAGTTGTCAAAAGTAATAGAAAGTAAAAGAAAAAATAATATGCATTACAGTTACAGTTACTAATTACTTTTTATCCGAAAGTAATCAGTAACTATAACTGATTACATTCATTTGAGAGTGGCTAGTAACTGTAACTGATTATTTTTTTAAAGTAACTTACCCAACACTGCACGAGACTCTCTTATTCAGCAAAGAGTGTCTCCTGTACATCTGTGCTAGAAATTGTCACGTTTGGACAATCTATTTATTTTTACTTTTTACATTTAAGATGGAAACTTTTCCTGGACTTATAAGGTATCAGTATGTCCCACAGAGCCATGTATTGCAGCATAAGTGTGGTTTTGTTTGCATCTGGTGATTGAGGGAACAGCTCAGCCTCGATTCACCATTTCTCACCCAACATGACACCTCTCATACTGCAATGAGTGGCTCAATGGGACATATTAAAAAACAGCAAAACAATCATTGCAGACAGCAGCAGAGCTCAGTTACACTGCCCCCCCCACACACACCAAAAAATCTGTATTTCTGAGTGCTCCATTTTTATTACAGAAGACGTTTTACATGAAAACAATATCTTTGTCCTTTACACTTCATCTGTCCTGACTGCTTTTCCTGCCTTAAATCCCAATCTTCTGCTTCTAACATCACAATCAGTCATTGCCATGGCACCATGGTATTGGATTATGATGTCACTCACAGCAGAAGATTATAAGGCAGGAAAAGTAGCAGGAACAGATGCAGACTAAGGGGAAAAAAAAAAAGATTTTCTTCAGTCTTTAGTCATAAAGAATGGATTATGTTATATACTAAAATTCAAGTTTTTTTTGGTAATATTATGAAATTTGATTCCTGCTGATGTCATCTGTTAGTGCTTTGCTGAAAACTGGAAAATTACTTTAAAAGTGAGCAAGTGGTACACTATTTATATAGAATGGAATACATACTGCACATCAAGGGAGTCAATTATTTGTTTCTGATCTTATTCAACACAAGGAAAAGCAACAGGAAATGTTTTAAGGTCTGTCATCCCTTGCGGACTGCAACAACATCTTCTGTCCTTCCACTTTTCAGAGTGGAATATTGTGGCCTAATCCAATCTTTATAGGATATAACTTCATCTCTCTGTGTTTTTTATGCAAAATGAAATATTGTTCCCTCTCAACCCCTATTCTAACATAAGGGCACAGTCACAAAAATGTGTAGCTCTGCAAAATAATAATGTAATTTTTCAGCCCAAATGTCAAGAACTCTTTCTGAACCTTTTGATGTATCCCAGTTTAAATAGGTTTGTAGATCCATCCTCCTGTAATACTGTAAATGTTCACTTTGGGGAGCATTTGGAAAAAGGAGATGTAAGGGTGGGAGTACATGTATAGCAGTGATGGACTGTGACATTTGGATCGCACAGGGCATGGTTTTTAGTGACCTCAAAGATTGCTACTATTAGTGCAATACCAGAAAGCTAATAAGCTGTGCCATAGGAAGGTATGCAGTACATCCCTACTATGTTATAGTACTGTACTAATTCACATAGGCAACATCAATACTTTTCTGCCATTCTTATGATGCCTATTTGTACCTCCTGCAGTACCAATGCCAACACAAGCAAGTAAACATTCGGCATGGACAAATGCTTTTTTTTACTACTATGAAATCTCTCTCTCTCTCTCTCTCTCTGTCTCTCTCTCTCTCCCAACCCCCATCATGTTGCAAGGGGGCTGAGAGAGAAACAGTAGAGAAGTTGCATGGAATGGGATGCATCAGAAGGGGGATCACCAGTAGGAATAGGGAGGTCATAGTACACTTGTACACCCATCTAGTTAGACTGCACTTGGAATACGGAGTCCAGTTCTGGAGGCCATACCTCAGGAAGGATGTGGGGAGGATAGAGAGGGTTCAGAGGAGAGTGACAAAAATGGTAAAAGGGTTAAGCCACCAGTGATACTGAAGGATTATGGCCAGATCGCGTCACTGCGCAGCTTTCAGAGACTTCATGGTAATGTGTATCTTGAAGCTTCGCAAGCGAGTGAAAACAGCCAGAGAGCTAGTGAAACTGCATGCACTTTCTACACAATCACCACTAACAAAGAAGGCATGACAGTAAATGCAGAGAAATTATTTTTTATCTTGGATACCGTATTACTGAATACAGAATAAACACTGAGGACCCAGGGGGTGTGGGGGGGCGGAGCGCCCCCACAGAAGAAAGAAGCAATCAATATTTAGACTTTTTAAAAATAATCAAGACAATATTTGTTTGTTCTTTCTTCTGTGAAGCCCGCCCACCCCCAGATCCTATGACTTAAATTACTGTTGCTATGTACTCCCCGAATATCTTCTTTCTTTTTGTTTAGTTAGTTTAGTGAACTGTTTATATCTTCTGTGGGGGCACTCTGCCCCCACACTCCCACGGGTCCTATGAGTTAAATTATTGTTTAGTTTAGTGAACTGTTTATATCTTCTGTGGGGGCGCTCCGCCCCCCCCACATCCGCCGGGTCCAATGTGGTACTTTACACACTCTGTACTGTACATTACTGTAACTATTATATGACTATTCTATGAACTGTTCGGTGACTCGGGCATAGACGGGAAGAGGCATGACAGAGTGGCGTTGCTTTAGACACAAGCCTCTTACCGTAATACTTTCTTGTTTACTTGCGCAACTGGCCATGATCCTTCATTATCGCCAAGCCACCTATCCTATGAAGATAGGTTGAGAGATGTGAACATGTACTCCCTGAAGCAGAGGAGGAGGAGGGGGGGGGCATGATCGAGACTTTCAAGTACCTTGAGGGTATAAACAGGGTGCCAGGGGGGAGCATCTTCAAGATGAAGGGAAATCAGAGGACGAGGGGGCGTGGCCTGCATGTGGAGGGGGGACAGTTCAGGGGCAACATTAGAAAATACTATTACACAGACAGAGTAGTAGAAAAGTGGAACAAACTCCCAGAGGCAGTTGTTGAAGATGAAACAGTGGAGGGATTCAAAAGGGCATGGGGCAAACACATGGGAGTGTTAAGGGGGGAGGCACAGGTCCCAGCAGATAGTTGGGCAAATGGGCAGACTTGGTGGGCCTAGTTTGGTCCTTTTCTGCTGTCACACTTCTATGAATCTATGAAAGTTCAATGCATTCCTTTCTGAATGGACCTGAAATTTACAATAGAGATTATCTTAGTGTTCCCTTCCCTATTAGGTCAGTGATGCACACTTCACAAATGAATAGCAGTTGAGGATTTCACACTTTATGGTAACAAATGTTTTTTTTCCCCCTTTGTGTTTTTCTACAATGACATGACAGATAGCTGCAAATAACAGCTTTGTTACATCACAGTTACCTGACTCAATTACAGTAAATGACCAGACCACCATAGCAGTCTAGCTATTCCACTACTTGCAAACTTCTACGCTCAGTGCTCCACATTAGGGTACATGCTAAATAATGACATAGAATCAAACTGGGTTTCATTTGATAAATTTGTTTATTTATTTAAATCTAGGATTACAATTACCTTTGAGTCAATGCTCTTTTACAAAGGTTCCATGTCAGGAGATTACATACATGTTAAACATATTAAACAACGGCATACAAGTACATTAAAGAGAGCATACAACCATATTCATCAGTTCAGATATGGCATCACGGTAAATAGGATACATGAATAACATATACAAAGAATCATTTCAGAAACCTAGAAGAAATCAGGGAGGAAGGGTGAGAGAATAGGGGGTGGCAGCCGAAAAAGACTAAAAGAGAAAAAATAGATAGACTTGGTATTTAACAACCAGGGTCCTGCCATTCTTAAAGTTAATATTTAGGGAAATTGTTTAACCAGAAAAGGCACACCAAACCAGAACTTGCTTCAGGATGCAACCTGACTGCACAAGAAAGTTAAGTGACTTGCTTAGGGTCACACAATATGCAAGAAGGAGCTAATGGGATTCAAACCGACCTCTCCAGGTTTGCAGCTCACTGCCCTTAGCCACTATGCTATACTGCCTCCTATTTCATTTAGACCTTCAAGTGGCCATTGTGAGAACTCTGCAAGCAACCCATATTAGGCATGCTTTATATTGTTTAATTTTCTTTCTACTACCATGCCATGGTTTTCTAATTTTGTTAGACAAAAAAAGAGTCAAGACATGAAAACAGCAATGATATCATTTTTTTGCATTACTCTAAAATGCAGTAGTATACCTGCAGTTTACCAGTGGCAGAAACAGTCCGTTAGCTTTAGCAGCTCTTTGCATGTATGCATACACACACTGTGTATTCACAATAATGAGTCTGAGAAACATATAAGCCACAATATAGTCAGATAATATGACATGTTGCTAATTGTCTTACTTACCTCTACTGTCACTATGTCCTGTGCAGAGACAATGTTGTCTGTCCTACTAACGTTGCAGCACTCCATTGTAGACCTCCTTCAATACATTGTTCAATAGATATAAAACACATTAATCAAAACCATTACAGTACATGGCAGCACTTCTGTGATTGTCATGTCTTCCTGACTTACTAATGCTATTCATGTTTTGCATTAGGCTAAGACAGAGAGACCCCCTGCTGTGTTTCAAATGCAGACCTCAAGAGATCCAACAGGAGATAGAAACACTGTAGCCATAGACTACCTGTCTGATAGCGTGTCATAAAACATACAAAGTATCACTTTCTGCGGCTTTTCAATGCTGCAAAGTGCTCCATAGCAATAACAAGTCTACAGATAAGACACATCAAAGTACAGCACTGTTCTCAAACCATATTTACAAACTTAGAAATCCAAAAAGAGAAAAGGAAATCCGCTACCCTAAATCGCAGGGCTGCTCAGCCACAAAAAAGAGCTTCAGCTTCAGTGCTCTTTATTAATAAATACTACTGCCAACTGTGTTAATGGTGAGCAAATTCATGGGTGGTCAAATGGTAGGGGGTAAACCCAGAAAAAAACTTTCCATAGCACTTTAAATAATGCAAAAATGATTTATTTTCCACACCTTAACTACAAATTGCAATAAAGTGCTTATACCAATTCAATGTAATACAAAAGTATGGTCTCCTACCATACATATGCCCCACCTGAGTCCAGGGCATCTAGGCACTAGCCGCACTACTAGCCCCTGTGCTTTGCCGCTGCGGCTTCCTGAGGGGCTGCGATTCCATATCCTCTTCATTCTTCAATACTCAAAGGGCATGTGCAACATAATTAGAAAATCCTAAAATTTAACAACTACCTTAATCACTTAAATGCAACTAAATTTATCAACAAAGTGGCCATTAAAGCTTATGTTCCATTTATATGTAAAACATTTCTATTGCAAATAAATTTAAACATTGCTCGAAGTTCTAAAATAATAGACTGCTCACATTAAATGTATTCACAGCATATGCAATTCAAGAACATATGCCCTGCTATATGTATGATTGCATTGTTACACACTTTAGGTTCACAATGTGTATATAAAAATATATATGTGTAACAAGACGTCCCATTCAATATACCCTCTTACAAAAATGCAGTACCATGCCATATCAATCCATTTAAATAAGCAGCTATGTTAATTCTATTGTTCCAAATTCTAAAACAAATACTAAACTCCAAATTCACAGTATCATAGTATAACTGCCACTCAATTCAATTTAATTTACTAATGTCCACCACTGAATGGGCTTGCCCATAACAGAGTCAGACTGCATTCATTATTGATGCTATTTACTCGCTAAAAAGAGTCACATGCAAATCTGATCCAATTCATTTGCAGCCCATAATTAAGGCTTCAAATTCATATTTATCGATCTTGACAGCAAAGGAAAAAAAAAAACTCAGAACAAGGACAGCCAGAAGTAATACAGGATGAGAATAAAGTGATTTGATCCAATGTTCAGTATTTCTTGCATTTTAAATGTTATGCTTCAGTTCTACATTAAATTGTATGTGATTGATTGAAAAGAAAAAACAAAAATTATTTTTTCCCCAATTGTTTAACCAGAAGAAACACACTAAGCTGAAAGCTTGTTTACAGATGCAACCTGGTAGCACAGGGAAGTTAAGTGAATTGCTTAGGGTCACACAGTATGCAAGTGGGGGCTGTGGGATTCAAACCAAGGACTCTAGATTTGCAGCTCAGAGCCTTACACCACTGTGCTATACTGCCTCCAGTGTAAACTATTTATTTGTATATTTGACAATTTAGTTAATTGTCCAGCAATTTTAGCATAATCGAACACTATTCATTGAATAGTAACAGAGCCACACCACACCCTAGCAACTTTGCGCTTTGTTGACAGATCGATAAATATAAATTTGAAGCCTTAATTATGGGCTGCAAATGACTTGAATAAAATTTGCATGTGATTCATTTCAGTGAGTAAATGCTGTCAATAACGAGTGCAGTCTGACTGTGTCATGGGCGAGCCCATTCACTGATGCACATTAGTAAATTGAATTGAGTGGCACTTATACTACTACACTTTGCACTTGGAGTTTAGTATTTCTTTTAGAAATAGAAACAATACAATTAACATAACTGCTTATTTAAATCAATTGATATGGCATGACACTGCATTTTTCCAAGAGTACTATATTACATGGGACGTCTTCTAACAGATATGTATTTTATATACACATTGTGAACCTAAAGTGTATAACAATGTAATCATACATATAACATAGCATAAGTTCTTGAATTGCATATGCTGTGAAAACATTTAATGTAAACAGTCTATTCTTTTAGAACTTGGAGCAATGTTTAACTTAATTTACAATATAAATGTTTAACATGGTTTTACCAAGTAAATGCCACCAATAATGACTGCAGTCTGACTCTGTTATTCACACTTCACATGCAGGTATTGGAAGGAATGGGTTGACAGCTGATCTCTTACTATACCTTGTGAAAGTGTGCTGTTAAACCTCCAAATACCTGTCTAATTCTGTTTCACAAGTCTACTGCAGTAGCACTCTCTGAATATCTTTACTGTCCTTTCCCTTACTTTCACCCTTTTAATTCCCTTTTTCCAGGCAGGCCACCTGGATAAGAGGCCCTTTCTATCACTTTCAATTCATTAAAAAGACAGGTATGGAGCTTCAGTAACCCCCATGATAGGCTACAGTGTATAGACCTAGAGTTTAGCATATTTGGGCTAGTAGTTCCTCTTTTCATGTTTAAGCAATGCCCAGGAGACAAATGTGTATGCCAAATATAGGGGAATTCACCTCACAGTGCAAGCACTTAGTTTATTTAGGCAGACAAGAAAAATAAAGACAGTAAAACGATTCAGAGTCTGCCTGATGGTCACCCAGTCCCTTAGTGTGTTGGTGTAAGGTTCCCTAGGTATGCCTTAGCAACACTATTTTGACCCCAAAACAGTTTACTTTTCCTTACTGTTTAACTTTATTATTTTTGGTAAGGTAACATGGAAAGGCAATATGCCAGCAGCACAAATGGTTTTAAACATCAGCAGATTTGAAATGAAAGGGACTGCTTTTGTTTGCTTGTGCTGCAATGTGTTTAGCACTCCCAAAAGAAATTTCTAAACAAAAATGTGCAGTATTTCAGACATTGTAAGATAAATGATGGACTCTTTTTCTTTCTTTCTTGTAGAGATTTAGGGATTTTTTCTGGCTCCCCATAGACCTCATCATCAAATGGGAACAACTGAGCCCACTGCTGTTCTTGTCTGGTCTGGGCCCGCGTTGTCAAGGCACAAACACTCTCATTCACCTACATCAGGCTGGAAAAGTCAGGAAAATCATGTCCAAGTATAATGGGGACAGGCAGATGGGGAACCAAACCAACAGTCATATCATACACTTTCCCTTGTACCTGTAAAGTTAAGTCAGTCGTAGGATACTGATGGATGTCCCCATGAATGCAGATCACTGTTGTTTTTGTCCCCCTTTTTGTGGTCTGTGGCTGAGTCAAATCAGTTCTCACTAACGTTTGTTTGCTGCCAGAGTCTATCAACCCAGTAACCTCCCTGTTGCTAATCTTCACTGGTGTGACATACTGTCCCCAATTTGCTAGGGCCAACTGGGCAACTGTGGATTTCCTCTGGGGGCAATATCGGGCTATATGCCCCTTTCCTTGGCACTCCCTACATATGATGTTGGGGTTGAATGGTCTATTAAATGGAACAGTCTTGGAATCCCCACTACCAGTACCAGATGGGGAAGAAGAAGAAGAAGAAGTAGTAGGTCTTACCGTGGGCAGAGTCAGACCAGCACCAGGTTGTCCTCGTTGTCGGTTGGACAGGCCATTAGATAGTCCTCGGCCAGTGTGATGGCTTTTTCCGAGGTGTCTGGCAGGTGTTCCCTCACCCACACCTGTACATCTGAGGGTAGTATACGAATGAACTGTTCCATTATTACCATCTCAATATCTGTTCTATCGTTTTACCCTGGTTGCAACCACTTCTGGCATAAGTCCTTCAATTTGGTATATGTTTCTCTGGGATAGTCTGTGTTATGAAATCTGCATGTCCAAAAACTTGCTGGTATGTTTCAGGGCTGATATCATACCTTTGCAGGATTGCCTGCTTAACAGCATCATAGTTCTCAGCCTGGGTGTTGTCCATATGGCTGTAGGCCAACTGTGCCTTTCCAGATAGGTATGGTACTAAGCGTATAACCCATTGGGTCCTAGGCCACCCACATGCCTGGGCTATTCACTCAAATGTAGTCATGTATGCTTCAATGTCATCAGTGGCACCCAATTTGGTCAGTTTTATGTCCTTAGGTCCATCTACAGGGGGGAGGATTACGTGTCCCAAGGTCTCTGATGGCCCTTAATGTATCGTTCCACCTGGACTCAGCTCTCTGAAGATCCATTTCCCTTTGTTTGTCCATGGCAGGTTGCTTAACACACAACCAGTGCAACAGGCTGTGTATATCCTCTGGAGGTTCATCAGCAATTTGTTCTGTAGTGGTCCCATCCTCACCTTCCTCTCTCAGCACCTCCTCTTTCTCCTCTTTGGCTGCTTTTCACCGGACATCTGGCCCCAACCCTGGCAAAGGGGGTCTCTCCATACTTGGCAGCCATGGTTCATGTGAGGACACCGCTGGACTTGTCAAGAACCTGCTCTTCTTTCTTCTTCTGCATTCAATGTCCAGTTACTTGGAAGCACCAGTATCATCAAAACATCCCACCACAGCCACCAGTGTCATAGGCTGTGGGTGTAATGATGGACAGTGACACAACAAGCATTTGTCAATGCCGAACGTTCGCTTGCAGGTATTTGCAGTGGTATTTGGCACTTGGACCTGGCTTAAAAAAAATCAGTGACAAAGAAGTACAAGCATTTGTCAATGTCGAATGTTGCTTGCTTCTATGTGTTGTTTAGGTATTTGGAAGTCATTGGAGTGCAAATATTGAAAATTCGCTAACTTACGAGCGTGCGTAGGAACTGCGCAACGCACGCTCATAAAACAGTCATTTTTAGGAATTTTTTCACCAAATTTTCAACATAGCCATTTTCAGACCTCTGCTCATGAACAGTGTCACTGTGATTTTCTTAATGTGTCCCATACATTGAGTTCGCACACCGACTGCGCCATTGTGCGCTACATGGGTGGAAACATGTTTTGTGCAGGATGCAAAAAATGACAGCTGTACTGCTCATAAGGAAGTGTGGTAAAATGGCAATGTTGAAAATCTGGAGTGGAAATATTGAAAATTCGCAAACCTCTGACGTGCGTGGGAACTGTGCTTGCCTCGCTCGTAAAACAGTCATTTTTAGGAATTTTTTCACCAAATTTTCAACATAGCCATTTTAATACCTCTGCTAATGAACAGTGTCACTGTGATTTTCTTAATGTGTCCCATACATTGATTTCGCACATCGACTGCGCCATTGTGCGCTACATGGGCAGAAACATGTTTTGGGCAGGATGTGACAAATGACAGCTCTACTGCTCATAAGGAGGTGTGGTAAAATGGCAATGTTGAAAATCTGGAGTGAAAATATTGAAAATTCGCAAACTTTCGAGCGTGCGTAGGAACTGCGCAACACACGCTTGTAAAACGGTCATTTTAGAATTTTTCCACCAAATGTTAAAATAGGCTTTGAGAGTTTTACCTTTATGAACGCTGGCAGTGTCATTTTTTAGTTAATCAGGCTCAAAAGGTGATTTCTTGGTGCAGTGATTGGCAAATCACCTTCTTCAGCCCAAATAACGCCATGACAGTGACATCGTTCATGAGAAGGGTCCCAAAACCCCATGTTGAAAATCTGGTGCAAAATTCCAAAAATGCCTGAGATATGCAACAAAGTTGAAAACCCCCATCTAGCCCATTATACAGCTTACCGGCATTTCCTCAGTTCGCGGTCGGCTTTGAAGAGTGCAGGCGTGTTCCCGATCACCGATGATGCGTCGTGCCGAGCTCCGGAGGTAAGTATAAATTGGGGGTGTGAGAAACAGGGTGCGCAGTGGGTGGGTGCGGGTTGTGGGAGGTGGGCAGGGAGAAAGCGCCGTGGGACCCGTTTTTAATTTACAGGTTTTAAAAAAAAAAAATGACGCCAGGACTCTTGCCACGCTGGGTGGGCTCCCAGCATGGCAGTGAGAAAAACTGTTTGGGGGCGTGGAGCCGATGGGGATTGGGCACCCCGTCATAAACAAGATTTGCCACGCTGGGTGGGCTCCCAGCGTGGCACCAAACCTTGGGGAATCGCGCAGAGCAGCCAGGGACAGCAACAGCGGTGGTTTCTTTGAACTGAACACCACCCTGTCATACACAGTACCCGCATCCATTGGTGCAGGACCGCCACGCCTGCTCAACGGAGCAGTGGATTGCACAGGAGAGTCACACCTCCAAAGTGTGCTATTCTCCCAAGACGTTCCTTGCACATGCGCGCAAGCGAACGTAAAAAGGTAATGTGGCAAGGCTAAAAAAAGACTGCCAAGCCTAAAGCTTTATTAAAGTAACAGCAAAAAGAACATATAAAACTATTAACTTTGCAGGAATACAGAAAGAAACATAAAAGGTACAAAAATAAATGAATGTTTCCACAGGCAATATCAGCAAATGAAAAGGCCGCCTGGGATTTCAATTATCTTAGTCTGTAAGTGCAGACATAGAAACATAGAAACATAGAAACATAGAAGTTGTCGGCAGATAAGGACCTCAAGGCCCATCCAGTCTGCCCATAATGGACCAGTACTGGCTGATCCCAAAATGAATCTGAAGGTATCACAAGAATGAGTCTCCTTTTATCCTAGGGAATCATCAGGTGATCACTTCAGACTCCGTCCCCTATACTCTTCAATACAGATTTTCATTTATAAAACACTTTTATTTCATTCTAAGTAAAGGGACATTCAATATATCTTTATTACAAAACACTGACATCCTGAAATGAAATATAATACAGGTTTTACTAAAAACAGTACTCTTGCCAAGTTTAGCCCTTCCCTCAACCTATCCACAGTATAACTATAGTGAGAAATGGGCCGGCTGCCTCCTAGGGAAACAGCAAGAGCAACAAGTGCAAATGGCTGTAAGGATTATCTCTGGCTAAAGGCCTGAATACCCATTATCTGGTAAACTTTACTCTTTAAAATTAACAGGAGCCAGACTGCTATGAAAAGGAGTAAAACTGAAAAGAGTCCATTTATCTTACAAAGTCTGAAATATTGTACATTTTTGTTTAGAAGTTTCTTTTGGGAGTGCTAAACACATTGCAGCACAAGCAAACAAAAGCAGTCCCTTTAATTTCAAATCTGCTGATGTTTAAAACCATTTGTGCTGCTGGCATATTGCCTTTCCATGTTACCTTACCAAAAATAATAAAGTTAAACAGTAAGGAAAAGTAAACTGTTTTTGGGTCAAAATAGTGTTGCTAAGGCATATCTAGGGAACCTTACAACAACACACTAAGGGACTGGGTGACCAGCAGGCAGGCTCTGAATCTTTTTACTATCTTTATTTTTCTTGTCTGCCTAAATAAACTAAGTGCTTGCACTGTGAGGAGAATTCCCCTATATTTGGCATACACATTTATCTCCTGGTCATTGCTTAAACATGAAAAGAGGAACTACTAGCCCAAATATGCTAAACTCTAGGTCTATACACTGTAGCCTATCATGGGGTACTGAAGCTCCATACCTGTCTTTTTAATGAATTGAAAGTGATAGAAAGGGCCTCTTATCCAGGTGGCCTGCCTGGAAAAAGGGAATTAAAAGGGGGAAAGTAAGGGAAAGGACAGTAAAGATATTCAGAGAGTGCTACTGCAGCAGACTTATGAAACAGAATTAGACAGGTATTTGGAGGTTTAACAGCACACTTTCACATACCTGCACACTGAAGCAGACTTGGATAGGCCAGGTAATCTGTTTCTGCTGACACTTTCATAGGTTTGTATGTTCACCATATACTGCAATAAATATGTCTATATGGTATAACTACATTCTTAACATTAATATCTTTGTTATACCTCTGCATCCCTATGCTTTCTATGGCAAGCCCTACTCTGCACACCCTTCCCTTTTTCCCCTCATAAGTACCCTTCCCACCATCTGCCCCCTCAGTTGTTACTATCTCCCAGCACCTATGAACACCTGAAACTGTCTGCCATGACTGTTACAGCCCATGACACAAAGGCACACACCCCAACACCTCTCACTCTTTGCAAGGTGGGGGTGGCAGTTGGCATTACTACAACAGACATAGAAACATAGAAGTTGACGGCAGATAAGGACCGCAAGGCCCATCCAGTCTGCCCATTTCTTTTTCTACCTTATAAATGTGCCATCGGCCTTTGCTCTGTCAGTGACCTATCTATTCATAGTCATTTGTATTGCTCCCTTATGCCTATCCCATGCCTGTTTGAAGCCCTGCACTGTATTCATAGCCACCACTTCTTGTGGTAAGCCATTCCATGCATCTACCACCCTTTCTGTGAAAAAGAATTTCCTCACATTCCCCCTTAATCAGCCTCCCTCTAATCTCATGCTGTGTCCTCTTGTCCTGCTATTTTTCTTATATTTAAACATGTTAGACTCTTTCACCTTGTTTATGCCCTCAAGGTGTTTAAATGTCTCGATCATATCACCTCTCTCCCTCCTTTGCTCAAGGGTATACATATTGAGCTCCGTTAATCTGTCCTCATATGTCTTCTGATGCAGTCCCTGCACCATTTTGGTTGCCCTTCTCTGGACTGCCTCAATTTGGTTAATGTCCTTGTGAAGGTGTGGCCTCCAATACTGCACGCGGTACTCCAGATGGGGCCTAACCAATGTCTTGTACAGAGGGATTATTACCTCCCTCTTACGACTTGTGATACCCCTACTAATACACCCTAACACCCCCCTAGCCTTACCTACTGCTTTAGAGGTCTGCTTGGATGATTTTAGGTCATCAGTGATGATGATGCCCAAGTCTCTTTCTTCCTTTGTGGCTGCTAGCAACTCCCTCCCAGCCTATAAGTGGCTTCAGGGTTTCTCTTCCCTATGTGCATGATTTTGCACTTCTTTGCATTAAATCAGTTGTCACTCTTCTGACCATTCTGCTAGTTTATCCAGATCTCTTCTCATTCTGCCCACCCCATCTGGATCATCTACTCTGTTGCAGATCTTGGTGTCATCTGCAAACAGACAAGCCTTACCTCTAGTCCATCTGCAAGGTCACTAATGAAGATGTCGAATAGGACTGGCCCCAGGACTGATCCCTGAGGTACCCACTTGTGACTTGCATCTCTTCTGACTGTATACCATTTACCACCACTCTCTGTTTTCTGCCAGTCAACCAGTTTGCCACCCAGTTGACCAACTTCTGACCCACCCGAGCCTACCTAGCTTATTTATCAATCTTCTATGTGGAACAGTGTCAAAAGCTTTGCTGAAGTCAAGGTAGGCAACATCAACTGCTCCCCTTGGTCCACCACTCTAGTTACCCAGTCAAAGAAATCTATGAGATTAGTTTGACAGGACCTTCTTTTGTAAACCCATGCTGTCTTGGATCCTGTGCCCCTATGGATTCCAGGTGTTGCACTATCCTTTCCTTAAGGAGTGCCTCCATAATCTTGCCCACTACTGAGCTAAGACTGACCGGTCTGTAGTTCCCCGCCTCCTCCCTGCTACCACTCTTGTGGAGTGGGATCATATGAGCCCTTCTCCAGTCTTCTGGGACCTCTCCTGTGCTCAGAGACTCACTAAACAATTCTGCTAATGGCTCTGCTAGTTCCTCCTTTAGCTCCTTAAGTACCCTGGGATGTATGCCATCAGGTCCCATTGCCTTATCCACCCTGAGCTTAGCAAGCTCTTGTAGGACCCTTTCTTTTGTGAAGGGAGTAGTGCTCACCTCCCTGCCCCCTGTGTCCATGATGCTGAGCTGTGGGCCCTGCCCTACCTTCTCTTCAGTAAATACTGAGCAAAAGTATCTATTTAGGATAGATGCCTTTACAGGGTCCTCCTCCTCACATGCTCCCTTTTCTCCATTAAGCTTGCAATACCCCTCTGGACTTTCTCCTTTTACTAATGTATCTATAGAAGTCTTGTCACCTTCTTTACTGTTCGTGCTAGTGTTTCCTCAGTTTGGGACTTTGCCTGCCTTACTGCCTTACCTGCTTCCCTTAGGGCAGTTTGGTATGCCTCCTATCTTCATCCGCTGTGTTCCCTTATATTTTCTGAAGGCCAGCCTTTTGGCTCTGACCTTTTCTGCTACTGTATTTGAGAACCAAAGTGGTTTCCTTCTTCTTTTGCACTTCCTTTTCTGTCTAACACAATGGGATGTTGCTTCAAGTATTGTATCCTTAATGCTTGCCCACTTTGCCTGTACCTCCTCACCTGTGTTTCTTTTTGCCAGGGCTAGCTTAACTCTGTTGGCCATCTTATCAAAGTCAGCTCCTCTGAAGTCCCATATTTTTGCCTTGGAATGGGATGATTTAGATGTAGTAGCCAAATTGAACCATACCATGTGATGGTCACTGGCCCCCAGGTGTCCTTCTACATAGAGATCTGTGATCCCTTCTTTGTTAGTCAGTACTAGATCTAGGATAGCCCTGTCTCTTGTGGGTTGCTGTACCAGTTGTTTGAGGCCCTCCCCCTGCAGGGAATCCACTATGAGTCTAGTTCTGGCAGATGTTCCTGCTGGTATTGATCAGTCTGTATCTGGCATGTTGAAGTCTCCCATTATCAGAACCTCCCCTTTAGCTGTCATGTTTTGTATATCTTCTAACAGTGATGTGTCTATGTCCTCCCCTGGTCTGGGGGCCTGTAGACAACCCCAGTTCTTATGGCTGTCCCATTTCCTGTTTCCAGGGTGACCCACAGTTCTTCTGGCTCCGTATGTGTATTCTGAATTTCTGTAGCTTTGATATTTTCATTAACATACAGGGCCCTCCTCCCCTCACACACCTCGGTCTCTCGAACAATACATAGCCAGGTACTGAAGTCTCCCAAGTGTGGTTACTGGTAAACCACGTCTCACTAATTGCTACTATGTCCAGCTTAGCCTCTGACATTATTGCCTGCAGGTCTGGGATCTTATTTCCCAGGCTGTGAGCATTTGTGTACATACCTCACTACCATTCCTATTATGCATCTGTCACTCCTGCACTACCAATTCCAATACCAACAAGCAAACATTCGGCATTGACAAATGCTTGTTTTGTTAGTAATGTTGAGGCATCTCCCTATTGGTATTCCTTTCTTGTTTTAGAATGAAAATCAATCAACTCACTAATAGCTTATATGAAGCGCACACACAAATAAGTCATGGTATCAATCATCTAAAGTGGCTGTATGGTTTTATAACTAAATATAAAAATGTCTGTTAGTTAAATAGTAAATTGATTAATTGACTCAGAGGGTGGTGGTGGGGGGAGAGTTAGCTGGCACCAGAGATGTAACCAGTGGGGTCCCACAGGGCTTTGTACTGGGGCCGATGTTGTTCAGTGTCTTCATCAATGACATTGGGGATGGCATTAAAGGCAAAATGTGCCTATTTGCAGATAACACCAAGCCCTGTGGGAGAGTGGACACAGCTGAAGGAATACGGGACCTACAGGAAGATTTGGAAAAGCTGGGAAGGTGGCCCAGGATCTGGCAGCTTGGCTTCGATGCCAAGAAATGCAAAGTTATGCATATTGGAGCCAAGAATCCCAGGACAGAGTATTATCTAGGTGGAGTCTGAGTATCTACATCAGAGGAGGAGAAGGACCTGGGAGTAATGAGTGTGACACTTGGTCAGCTGGTTATGATTGTTCTATTATATTTGTATATAGAATGTGGTATGTGAGTGTCTCTCAAGAAAACATGTTATATCACTATGGTGCTAAAAAGTTATAAAATCATTTGATCTTTGGGAAAGCAGGAAACCACACAAAATTAAAGTAAAGGCTTGATTAAAGAGTGTCATAATTTGGGAAATGAGTTTTTGCTGATGTCACCTTATTTAATATACATCCTGATAGGACATCCTGTTTGTGTATTTTTTTATATTCTAAATGGAGGAGCTAGATGACCTCATAGAAGGGGTGGAAACACAGAGTTTTTAAACTGTATACTGTGTTGAACTAGACACATTCCTTTTTGGACTCCTAAGAAACAAGATCTCAGATCTAACTAAGGCACTGGTAGAGGTATACATTAGATAGAAAAAGTCTAACTGTATGTTGGTAGGAGTTTGTACTTTTCCTTATTTTCTTTTAAGTGATTGTATGCTTTGTGATATAGTGTTCTGTGTTTACATTTTACATATTCTTTTCCATATTTAAGTAAATCTATATTTAAAAAGACTGCCTGGGTGTGTCTTCAAATTTCCTTTTTGCATGTGATGTATTGAGAGTTAAGATTTGACAAAACTGTTCAGAAGCTTGAATGGTGTTACCAAACTGAGAAAAGGTAAGAAGATACCCAAGGTCTTTTATATAATTTTAAGGGTTCATTTTGGATACCTAGTTAGGTGCCCTTAGACGAAAGATATCTGGCATCCCTCAAAGAGCAGATTATCTGACAAGAAAAAAACAAACAGTTTCCACAGTGCACACAGCGTTTTCGAGTGCTAGGACTAAGATGAGGCACACCTATAATTATGAGAAAACTAGCAGGACGTCCTGCACAAATGAGAATGCTATAGATCCCAAAATGAAGGTAAACACAGTGCGTGGTAAAGAAAACAGCTTTATTGCTGCATTAACTCACAGATACAGATACTGGGAAGAACCCAACAGCCTCGGTGCTTTGCTCCAATGAGCTTCATCAGGAAGCTAACTGTTGGTGTCACAAATGGTAATTTATATTGTAATCAATTAACCATTCATTAATTAACTAATAAGATTCCATTTGCTTCCATGTACTTAGTGTGCTGCTTAATTATGATTACATAATTACCATCACATTTCCACTCAGTGACCACAAGCTTATTATGAGTAAAAAATTAAAGCAGTATACTGATTGAAATGAAATAAGAAAAAACAAAATATAATTTTTGACAAATAAAAAAAATAATACATTTTGTATATTCTATACATAGTGAAAATTAATCAGGAACAGAGTTTCTGGCAATAGATGCTTATGTGGCTTCAAAACACATTTAAGATGATGTATTTTCTTGGCTAAACATCCTTCCATTAGTTCATACTGTCATGAAATTTGTACTTAAATATAGTGAAAGATATCTGGCATCCCCTGAAGAGCAGATTAACTGAGCCTGTACATTTGGGTAGGCTAGCATAAGGTTCACAGTTTGAATCCCCCCAGAACTTGAGACTAAAGGTGATTCAGACCCACAAGCAGACAGGAGGGTTACCCTTTCTGTTACCTGTTCACAATACTGTGCTTGGAGGTTGGCACTGTGGGAGCAGAGGGCCTGACCTGCTGAGTGCGTTTGTGACAGATTGGTGGCAGTGGTGGGATCATTTTGGTAAAACAAGCTTCAACTGTTCAGTATGTCAGCGTAATACTGTATAACTCACTTGCAAAATAAGGCAGTGATTTTTTTTAAAAAGGAAACAGAACTATATAATTTGGCTTACAGTCAAGTTCCTACCTGTTTTATTTTTTTTTCTAAAGTGCAAGTTAGAGTAGCCTTAATTAGGGAAGAAGATGGCTTCCAACTACAGCGGGCACACTGTAGACTACTTGAGGCAGTTGTGCAAGGACAGAGGAGTCCTGTACAAGGTGAGACCCACCAAGCAGAACCTCGTGGATACCCTGATGGCAGCAGATACCCAGAGCACTGAGTCACTGACTGTGACTCTAAAAGACGAAACCTTGAGCATGGAGGGGCCAGTGGCCAGTGCAGTGTCCAGATCCGGTGAGGATGACAGCAGGACCAGTGCCAGAGAAGGGCCACAGCAGCAGGGTAAGATCACCAGAATTCTGGAGCCAGAAGCACTTAGGCTGCAGACTGAGTTGTGCAGAATGGAGCTGGAGTTCCAGAGGGAGGCTGAGCGAGAACGGTGACAAGTGGAGTGAGAATGCTGAGAAGTCGAGCGAGAGAAGCGAGCTGCAGAGGAGAAGAGGGAGTGAGAGCAGTGAGAGGCAGACTGAAAGGAGTGAGAATGCCAGAGGCAATATGAACTGGAGAAGCTACGACTCCAACCACCAGCACCACAGCAGGTAAGTGGCTTGGGTTTAACTGGAACTACAGGACTGGGTTACAAATTGAATTCCAAATTGATAGCTGAATTTAAAGAAGGGGAGGATATGGATGCCTTTGTAAATTCCTTTGAAAAAGTTTGTATTCAGGCTAAAATTCCTAGAGGGTCCTGGGCTTCCAGCTATTCCCACTACTTACCGGGAAAGCTCGGGATGCATTGGGTTGAATGGACAATGAGGACAGTAATGATTGCAGCAAACTTAAAGCTGCACTTTTAAAAGGGTTTGATTTAACTGCTGAAGCATACAGAGCTAAATTCGGTAAGCTCAGGGGAAGCCCTGATATGAGCTACAAGGAGCTAGCCATGAAACAATGTCAGTTTTTAAAATGTTGGTGAGAGGGAATTGAAGCAAACTCTGTAGATAAAATTGAAAATGCTATTTTGTTAGAACAGTTTTTTGGGGCATGCCCAGCAGAGCTGAAAACCTGGCTGGAGGACCGAGATCCCAAAACAGTGCAAGAGGCTGCTGAACTCTCGGATCGCTATGCCAAGAGCAGACCTGCTCTGAGAGCGAATGGGGTGGGTGTGGCAGCACAGAAAGGGAAAAGCACACCTTCAGGGCAGCTAAAACCCTTGCTGCCTCCACTGAAACCAGTTAGCCCCAGGTTTCAGAGAAAAGATTTCTCTGAGAAAAGAAATGAATGTTGGATTTGTAAAGAAACTGGGCATATTGCCAGATAGTGTCCCACAAGGGCAAGCAATATGTAACATGGGGCTAGGAAACATGTGGGTAGTTTGTGTGTCCCTGGAAGCATGCCTGTGAACATGAGGGAACACATGCACCCAGTCACAGTGAATGGTGTACAGACACAAGGGTTAAGGGACACAGGGGCATCCCTGACATTGGTAAAAGGGGATTTGGTAGAGCCTGGTCAGCTTACACCCAATAAATATGTCACTGTACAAGACTTTACTGGTGAAAAGAAAACATTGCCCCTCGCTAGTGTTCTCCTAGACTGGGGTGAAACAGGGGGAACTGTGCAACAGGTGGCTGTTGCCAAAATTTTAGTAGTGGACATCATCCTTGGCAACAATCTCAAACAGGGGATGGTATGTGCAGTTACCCATAACCAAATAGCAAGGGAAAATTGTAGTTCTATGGACCCCACAGAAGCCATTGTGGAAACAACTGGGAGGCTGGTTCCCCAGCCTGTGTCTCCTGATGGGGAGACTAATGAAAAGGGGGTAGAAATTTCCCCAGTAGCAGTTAACCACACAGCTACAGAGGTTACTCCAAAGAAGGAGGGGTGACCCATTGTCAGAGGGTTAGGAATGACAGTGATCTTGAGTGCCCTGACACTAGTGCTAGGGACCCTAGTTTAGAGACTGAAGGGGACCTGTCCCATACCTTGGGATGTGTAAGGACTTCGCAGCTGCTCAGAAAAGTGACCCTAGTCTAGAGAAGCTGAGGGCTTGGGCCGACTCTGACGGTGCACAGGGAGGTGATGGTAAACATCAAGTTTATTGGGAAAATGGACTGATGTATACTCAGGCTGTGCAGACAGAGGGAGGGGTGATAGGTAGGCAGCTTGTTGTTCCCCAGGGATATTGTGAGTAGCTGCTCAAGATTGCACAATATTCCCTTGTCTGGTCATCTGGGAATTGCGTGCACTACGCAGCGGTTGGCCCAGAATTTCTATTGGCTCAACTTCACCCAGCAGGTGAAGGAGTATTGCAGGTCTTGTCACTGGTGCCAAGAAATAGGGAAGGAGGGCAAGAAAACCCAAGCCACCCTAATTCCATTGCCCATAGTGGAGGAGCCATTCCAGAGGGTGGGAATAGATATTGTGGGGGCCTTTAAATACCCCCAGCTTCTCTGGGAAGAGGTTCATCCTGACTGTGGTGGATTATGCCACCCAGTACCCTGAGGCAGTTGCCCTATCCTCACTGAGGACAGACAAAGTGGCAGATGCCTTATTTGGGATTTTCTCCCGTGTTGGGTTTCTGCAGGAGATTATCACCGATCGAGGGGGTTCCTTCATGTCAAACCTGATGAAATGTTTGTGGGAGAAGTGTGGGGTGGTGCAGAGAAGCACGACATCTTATCACCCACAAGCCAATGGGCTTGTGGAAAGATTTAATGGTACCCTGAAGTCAATGCTCCAAGCGTTTGCCGAACAGCATGGGCGGGACTGGAAGAAATACCTTTCCCACCTGTTGTTTGCAGACAGGGAGGTGCCCCAAGAGTCTACAGGATTTTCCTCCTTCAAACTCTTATATGGACGCCAGGTATGTGGGCCCCTAGACTTGATCTAGGAGGACTGGGAAGGCAAACACGCCACCCAGGGAACTCCTATAATGAATTATGTCCTTAGGTTTAGGGAAAGGCTGAAGGAGCTTATTGGGACAGCCCAGAGCAACCTGGCAGCTGCCCAACAGAAACAAAAAGTGTGGTACGACTGCAGAGCCAGAGCTCACTCATACATGGTGGGTCAGGAAGTCACGGTCTTTATTCCGGTCTGGAAAGACAAGCTGCAGGCTGAGTAGGCAGGACCGTACAAAGTAGTTAGGAAGGTAAATGACATAAACTATATCACAGAGTTACCTGACAGAAGGCAGACAGAAAGAATGTACCATGTCAACATGATGAAGTCATATGCTAATAGGGCTGACATGGTGTTTGCAGTATGTAGTCCCGGGGACAGGAAGGATGAAGGAGACCCCCTTCTGGACTTGCTGGAAGAAAGCAAGTGGGAGACTTCTGTGGAGGCAGTTAAATTGTCTCCCCAGCTGGCCCCAAACAAGATCCAGGAAGTAAGGGAGGTTTTAGCAGACTTTGCCCCACTATTTAGCATCAAGCCTGGACTAGCCCCCTTAGTGACGCATGATGTGGAGATAGGGACACAGACGCCCATACAGTGGACAGCATATTGGGTGTCAGAGGCTGTCCAAAAGGACATTAGGAGGGAGGTGGAGGAAATGCTGGATTAGGGGCAATCCAGAGATCCCACAGCCCCTGGGCCTCACCCGTAGTCCTTGTGCCCAAGCCAGATGGCTCTACTCATTTCTGTGTGGACTATTGTGGACTGAATGCAATCACGGAGGCAGACACCCACCTGATTCCCCGGACGGACGAACTCCTGGACAAGTTGGGAGGGGCGACCTACCTTACAACTACTGACCTGACCAAGGGGTATTGGCAGGTAGAATTAATGGACAGAGCTAGGGAGAGGTCAGCCTTCATCACTCTGATAGGCTTGTTTGAATTTAAAGTAATGCCTTTCAGAATGAAGAATGCTCCAGCCACTTTCCAAAGGTTGGTGAACCAGGTGTTAAATTGTGCTGAGGAGTACGCCATGGTGTACCTGAATGACATTACCATCTTTAGTGCCAGCTGGGAGGAACACCTGTCCCACCTTAGGCAAGTGCTGGGCAAGATACAGAGGGCCAGGCTCACTGTCAAAGCTGAGAAGTGCCAGGTGGCCATGGGAGAAGTGGCATACTTCGGGCATGTTGTAGGCTGGGGACAGCTCCATCCTAACCAAGTAAAAATAGAGGTGATCGAGGCATGGCCCAGACCAGAAATGCAGAAGCAGGTCAGGAATTTCCTTGGGACAGCAGGGTACAATAGGAAATTTGTACCCAATACCAGTGCCCTGGCTGCTCCCCTATCTGACCTGGTAAAGAAAAGGAGGCCTAAGAAAATTACCTGGGAACCAGCATGTGAAAAATCCTTTGATAGACTGAAGGAGGCACTGTGCAGTGCTCCTGTATTGGCAAGTCCTGACTATAGCAGACCCTTTATAGTTCAGGCTGACACCTCAGACATGGGTACTGGGTCAGTACTGAGTTAGTCATCCAACCAAGGGAAATATCACCCTGTAGTGTACCTGAGTAAAAAGTTACTTCCCAGGGAGCAGGCATACTCTACTGTGGAAAAAGAGTGCCTTGCTATAGTGTGGGCCCTAAAGAAGTTGGAGCCATATTTATATGGTCAGCATTTTGAGGTACAAATGGACCACACCCCTCTGATTTGGCTGACCCAAATGGGAAAAACTAATGGTAGACTGCTAAGATGGAATCTTGCCTTGCAAGGGTATGACATGACAATCTTACATAGGGCTAGAGTGACCAATCAGAACAGCGATGGCCTTTCACATCTTTATGGGGAGTGAACTGATTTGGCAAGCTCATCCCATGCAGGGAATAGAGCCCCCAAATTCAGTCTAGGTGGGGAGGATTGTGACACTTGGCCAGCTGGTTATGATTGTTCTATGATATTTGTATATAGAATGTGGTATGTGAGTGTCTCTCATGAGACAGCCTGTGGGATGGGTGCCACCCCCCCAAAGGTTTCAGCTACAGGATATATTAACCTAAAACCTGGAGGTAATTAAAAAGACTAGAGAGACATAATTAAGGGTCTCCTGTTTCCCTGATTTAATTAGAGCTGGCCCAGCTACAAGGATATAGAGCTCGCAAACTTTTATGACGTCTTAGAGGAAGAAAACGTGTTATATCACTATGACGCTAAAAAGTTATAAAATCCTTTGATCTCTGGGAAAGCAGGAAACCACACAAGATCAAAGGAAATGCTTGATTAAAGAGTGTCATAATTTGGGAAATGAGTTTTTGCTGATGTCACTTTATTTAATATACATCCTGATAGGACATCCTGTTTGTATATTTTTTTTATATTCTAAAAGGAGGAGCTAGATGACCTCATAGAAGGGGTGGAAACACAGAGTTTTTAAACTGTATACTGTGTTGAACTAGACACATTCCTTTTTGGACTCCTAAGAAACAAGATCTCAGATCTAACTAAGGCACTGGTAGAGGTATACATTAGATAGAAAAAGTCTAACTGTATGTTGGTAGGAGTTTGTACTTTTCCTTGTTTTCTTTTAAGTGATTGTATGCTTTGTGATATAGTGTTCTGTGTTTACATTTTACATATTCTTTTCCATATTTAAGTAAATCTATATTTAAAAAGACTGCCTGGGTGTGTCTTCAAAGTTCATTTTTGCATGTGATGTATTGAGGGTTAAGATTTGACAAAACTGTTCAGAAGCTTGAATGGTGTTACTAAATTGAGAAAAGGTAAGAAGATACCTAAGGTCTTTTATAGAGTTTTAAGGATTCATTTTGGATACCTGGTTAGGTGCCCTTAGGCGAAAGATATCTGGTATCCCCTGAAAAGCAGATTATCTGAGCCTGTACATTTGGGTATGCTAGCATAAGGTTCACAGTTTGAATTCCCCCCAGAACTTGAGACTAAAGGTGATTCAGACCCACAAGCAGACAGGAGGGTTACCCTGTCTGTTACCTGTTCACAATACTGCACTCGGAGGTTGGCACTGTGGGAGCAGAGGGCCTGACCTGCTGAGTACGTTTGTGACAATGATCATTAGTGACCTGAAACACCACGCAGTGCAAAAAAGCAGCAGCAAAGGCAAACAAGATGCTGGGATGCATATCTAGGGGGATCAGTAGTGGGAGAGAGGAAATTATACTGCCCTTGTACAGGTCACTGGTAAGACCGCATCTAGAGTATGGCGTTCAGTACTGGTGCTCACAACTCAAAAAGGACATTAACCTGCTAGAGAAAGTACAGAGGAGGGCTACAAAGATGATAGCTGGTCAGCAGGGCAAGGCATACGAGGAGAGGTTGAGGGTACTGAACATGTACTCCCTGGAAGACAGGAGAGAGAGAGAGAGGGGACATGATTGGGACATTCAAGTACATGAAAGGGATAAATAAGGTTTGCTTGATAAGGAGAGTCTCTTTAAGCTGAGTGGCAACCATATTGTGAGGGGGCACAGTCTTAAGCTGGAGGGTGGGAGGTTTAGGAGGGAGGTCAGGAAGCTCTTCTTCACAGAGAGGGTGGTGGAGACTTGGAATGCGCTGCCGGAAGAGGTCATCTCATTGAAGACAGTGGGCAGCTTTAAGAGAGGCTGGGATAGACATGGAGCCGGTATGAATCATGGGTAGGGAAGATGGGAAGAGTGGGGAGGGATGGAGGGCAGGGACATTAGCTCAAGCTGTGTACCCTGCAATACGAGCAGACTTGATAGACCAAATGGCCTTCTTCTGCTGGCTTCTTCATATGTTCATATGTTTGTATGTGTGTGTGACTATTAATGATTTAAAAATAGTATAAAAAGGAACCATGGGGCAGGCAATAGTATCTTCCCCTGAGGAAGAGGCTGGTTGAGCTTCGAAGTACTGGGGCCTTTTGTCCCGGTTTCTAGCAGTCACACAGATACAGTGCATGATGGTGCGAAGATGAAATAATACACAATGGATATCAATCAAGAAATCAATCAATCAATCAATCAAATCTGTGTATGCATTCTTTTTCAAGCAATTTAAGCAGATGTGGCTCGAGAGATGAGAATCCATTTGTTTGTTTTTTTGTTTATGCCCAGGCTAAAGGTGCGATTATTGACACCCAGGGTTTTGAAAAAGGAAGACTGATCAGCAGAAGTTCAGCACAGAATTCCAGAAAGATGTTTGCAATAACATCCATTTAAGACTCAAGAAGACACCTTTTGTTACAGACAGATGAGGCAGACATATACATTTTGGGGGACAGAGTAAAATATGGAACACCCAGAGTAGGGCTCAACTGAAAAAACACAGCCCAAGAAATTAGAACCCCGACGTTCACTTGTGATCATCTTATTGGTGCAGATCATTTTTTTGCAAGCATCATGCATGTACTGGAATCCACCTCTGTAAAAATGTAACAAAGAGGCATTATTTTTCTTTATTATATGGGGCTGTTGAGATAGCACTGTGACTGGACCTCACGCAGCGCCTGACAGTGCAATAATCCACATTACCAGCACTGTCAGGGTGATGAGGTCCAACATACTAGCGATGAAGGGGCAGAACCGGCCCTGTTTCTGACGTCACATAGTGAAAGTTAATCAGCAGCCATTAGCAAAATGGGCTGTGCTGTTTAGTTGTGCCTGTGCATGAGATCTGTGGTGACATATTAATGTTCTGACTCCTTGAATCCCACTGAGCGTGGCAGATAGTCGTCTTGAGGGAGTGCAGCATCTGTTGAAGTGTAATGCTAGCGATGAGTGTCCTGAGCTTACATTTCTCCCCCCCCCAATACGGTATAAGTGTAACATGATACTCCCTTCGCAGGTGGGACAAATGCCACCCACCTACCCTGCAGATATGTCACATTGGATGCATTACTGCCCCCAAAGCTGGCTTGTCTTCAATAGAGAACTGTCACAGAGACAGTGTAGCACTGCATCTAGTGTTGCTATACCTCAGTGGCACCCCGAAAATGTGTCTCACTCATTACTGCAAAATTTCAGCAGCATGACAAAATTGATACCCTCAAAGTACACACCATGGAAGCTAGTATCTGTACTGGTAGAGTATGAATAGTGGGCTAAGTGTTCCACAAAGCAGGCCCCCCGCCACTCCCCACACCTGCTGTGGTGGTAATACAATCTTTTATCTCAAATAATGTTCCCCAGTGACCTCCGACTCTTCCCACCCACCTGCACCGTGGACCTCAGAGACTCCGCCGCACATGTAGTGCCAACTTTTTAGTATATGTTGTTCCATGGCTTAACAGCATTCGGTGACCACTTTTTTTGTCCCCACCCACTCGCACCATGATCGGTGTTGCTGCAGCAGCAGTAAGTACTCACTATCTCCACTGAGGATGTTGGTTGTAGAAACATATTTGCTTGACAGTACAGAGAGGGAAGGAGTAACAGTGAGTCAGCGTCTCCTAGTGTGGTGCTACAGCAGTACCTGCATCCCTACAGTGTGTCACCCATGCTGTCACAGTCCCTTTGCAGCATTGTCAGCTGCCCCTCTACTAGGTCTATGGCAGTGCTGGTCGATTAGCTGTCACATATGACATACTTCCGAGTGGACACTGCTTGGCTCTGCTGACCACAGTGAACATTTCTAGGAATGGCCATGCACTGGACAACACCATGCACCCCTCTATGGACAACAGTCCTAGTAGAAGAGCAATCACTAAGAGCACTCTGCATGTCCCTTAAGTGCCACAATCATAAGTCTTCTTTTAGTGTGACCATCCACATCTGTGGCATAGTGTCAGTGATCGCCTGTGGAGCCACACCTGTCTCCCCTGAGAAGTTGCAGGGATCATCATGGTGACTGCACACTCTACCTTCCCACAAGTGTGCTGTAGTAATGCCAGCTGTGCCAACAGTCCCATTGTCAGCAGATGCTCATAAGAGCACCAGAAGGACACGTTGCCTCTGCCATCTAATCACTGTGCCACACACTGAATGCCTACAGTCCTGCTCACAGCACAGTGACATGAGAGCCAAGGTATAACACATTCCTGGTGCTGTACGCTGCAACACCCTGAGTGGTAAATAGTAGAGTTCACCAGATGGATACATGACAGTCATGTCCAATGAATATGTTGTTTGCAGCAGCTCATGAGTAATCATGGCTTCAAGTGTGGATCACATGGAAGACCGCATGGGTAGTTGTGTAACGATAGTGTCACCCATTGCATTCCAACCGGTATGTCCACAGCAGTCCTACACCTCCTAGAATGGTTGGTACTGCTCCTGAGAAGACTGCAGACTTCACCCACAATGCATGTCAGTATGTCCAGTATTCAACAGATTATCAGAACAATGGACTACTTTGTAGCATGTAAGGACACAGTTTGCAAGGAGAGATATTAAAATGTTTGACTTTACACACATCCAAATGTCTTTTGTTGTCTGTTATTGCAGCAGGTTGACCACCCTGCTGAAGCACCTTGCTGAAGTCCCATATAATAAGTGCACTAACACACTCCGGGGTGATCTGAAAATGTGGATCAACGCACGCCTTGTGTGTGTTGTGAGGCACGAGGCTGCTGGCCGAGTGCCCTCACAGCACCCGAGGTGTGCATTAATCCACATTATCAACACACCCTGTCATACATTAATGCTTACTTATAAAATGGACAATAAAAAAATCAGAACTAAATTGGTCAAATGTCATCACCTGACCATTGATTAAATCTCTTATTTAATCCACAGAGGCAACCAAACTACTTGCCATCTATGTTTAGATGTTCATAACACACACAATATTACTACACATTTTTGAGTCACATAACAGTTGATAAACTTTTACAATGTTTTCATGTTCACATCATGTTTTGATGTAACAGTTTATACACTTTTACTATTTTATTTTTCAACATTTCTGTTTATTAAAGGTTTATATTACAAAACCGACACGCAGGTAACCAATGACAACAGAAGCATCAGATTTAGACACAAGAAACCAAACTGAGGTAACAAGCTGTCTAATAAATGAGAATACTGTCTACTGAAATAACAGCTCGAGGAACAAATATAGAATAATGCATGGGGAAGTGTGTATAATAAAGATTTTATGTACACCTGAGATGTGCAATGCCCCAGAAATCCCGAGAGCGACGCTCGAGGGGTTTTTCAAGGCATCGCACACTGAGGGTGTGCATAAAATCCGAACTGATACACACTTCCGCATGTTTTATTTTTTATAACTGGTTCCTTTGATTTTTTTTTCTAGAATTTTTGCAAAAGGTGCTTAACCAAATTCCATTATACATGGGTCTTTATACACATATGTGTATACTCTAACTCTGTTATACGCATATGTGTATAATCACCTGTGTATAATGGAGTTTGACAGCTTCTGCCCACAGTTGATAATCATCACCAACCAGTTAATATATCCTGGTTATTCATTCAACATGTAATTTATCCATCTTTGCTAGATGAATTCAAATTTTGTAGTAGTATGATTTAAAGGGACAGTGTTAACCTTTTTTGCATCATATTATTTTTAGGTAAAACACACATTTTATGATTGTTTACTGTCTCTAAAAGTAATTGATGTTGCTGGTTATTTTGTTTGCCTCCTTACTTATTAGAACCAAAATGCATGGTAATGTATAGCTATGCCCAGCTTTGTTTTCCTTCAAATCATTGAACTGCTCTTAGTGAAAACTTCCAGAACATTAGCAACACCGTCAAACAGTGCAACCACTCATGATACAATAGTCTCCTCTACTCCAACTACATAATGAGTGGCTAGATTGTGTGGGGGGTGTTCTTGAGTCCAGGAAAGATGCAGTGGGAGCTGGTCAAGAAATGTAAACAAACATGTTTTGGTGAGGTAACACCAGTATGGGGGCAGTCCATTTTTCACTTTTTAAAAGTAAAAAGGGATATGACTCAAACTGCCAGCTGCATCAACAGTTTTTATAGAATGTGAACAATCATAAAATGTGTTTTTTAAACTAGGGACACTTTGAGGCCTAAGGGGATTGACAGTGTCCCTTTAATTTTGCAGTTAATTTTTCCATGTCATGTATTTGCTTCTTTGCATTCTGCCAGTGACCAAGTGAGGGTACCATAGGAGTCATCCAAAGTCTAGTAATGATTTTCTTTGCTGCCAGTAGACTGACCTGTACTAGTTTTTGCATAAGAGGACATCTTTGTCCTGGAGGGGTACCAGAAAGACAAGGTTTATATCGGATAAAGTGAAATCATTTCCAAAGATGGTCTGGAGGGCATTAAATAACTGGGCACAAAAAGGGGTGAGAACTGGGCAAGACCAAAAAATGTGCCCATGAGTCAGCCTCTCTAAAAATATATGACCCCTGGGTAGGATAACATTTTGCTACTGTATGTGGCATGCAGAAGATGTGTATGAAGGATTTCCATGAAAATTCTTTCCACATATGAAAGGAAGTTGGCTGGTGGACATAAGAAGTATATTGCCTTCACCCTTTGAGTACATTTGTATTTGCAAATCCCTCTCCTAGGCAGTCCTAGTTGCCTCAGTAGTCTGACCCTGAATTTCAAGGAGAGCCTGGTAATGAGAGGACATAAGGAAAGTGGGAGAGTCTCCTTTTAGAATAGAAACCAAAAGCTGATGAAACTGTGGGAGTTCCATGTCCGTGGGCCACTCTCGGAGCATCGTCAGTAGGAAATGCCTGACTTGCAAATATCTAAAATGGGTAAGAGACTGTAGGGCCTAGGCCTGGGTTAACTCCAGAAATGGTAGGGGATCTCAGTCATGAAGTACTGTATTGGGACAAGCAGTCCCAAGCATTCCCAGCGTATGAAAGTATGATCTAGTCTACTGGGTGAAAAAGCACCATTTTCAGAGTGAGGTGTTACTAATAATCAAGTGATCTGAAGGGCTTTATGGCAATTACCTTCTGCCAGCATGATAGCGTGGCACAGGTGCAAGGGTTAGAGGATAGTTGAGCAGGAGACATAAGATAAGAGGTTAATAATATTTTGTGCAGTGAGAGGAGATCTTCTTCAAACAATTCTAAGGTTTTCCAGTGGGCTTTGTAGGAGGGTGTCAATCAGTACAACACCATATGAAGTTGTGTCGTGACATGGTACAATTCAAAATCTGGTAAAGCTAAACCCACACTCTATAGGGAGCTGCAGCATAGCATATTTGATTCACTGTTTCCACCCCGCCCATACGCATCACAAGATAAATGTATTCCTCCTACAAAATGCATAAGATTGTGGTAGAACTGAGAGGGTCTGGGTGAGATAAAGCAGACGAGCAGAGGAGTAATTTTAGTGTAAAAGTTGGGGGGACAGAGATCATTGGAATATTTAGTATTAATACCTGCTCAGTGCCTCACGGGTGCTATGTATAAAAAGCAAACAACATTATTTCAATAAGCTGTCTTTAAAGAGTCATTAGTGGTCAGTGCATTATTTAGAAAAAAAAACAGTATTCATTTATAATAACTGGGGAGCATTTTCTCCCATAGGGAAACCTGATTATAATTTGCTGTTATAACCTACGGGTTATAACGGCAAACATGTGTTGGGTTTCCCACGCTCTACGCACGTGCAAACTGCCAGTGGACAAGCTGTCTCATCACCACCTGTGCTACAGATGACAGTAGTGTTAGTGGCAAACAAGACTGAAGTGAGTACACTGGCTCAATAAAGTTCAACACATTTTCTGAGAATGAGAAACAATTACAGCACCAGTCCTTTCTTGTTAATCTTGCAAGGCAGCATCTAGGGGCCTGGAAACAGTCCCAGCTCTACCTTCCTCTCCAACTGACTTGTCCCTGCCCGACTCCGCATCATGGCCTTAGACCTCTCATGTTCCCACAGCCATAGTGATACTTATCACAACGTTTGACAATTAATTTATACCTGAAGCCTGATGGATACAAAAAAAAAGTCAAAACAAACAAAAAAAAAATGGCAGTTCAGCTTGTGTGGGACTGAATTCTCAGTACCGCTGCAGCTCCCCAAGCAACTACTTTGGAGAGAGAGAGAGAGAGAGAGAGGGAGAGGTAGAGGAAGAGGGAGAGGGAGAGAGAGATGTTTAGTGATCACAAACTTCTGCTATGGGGGGATTTTAAACAGCAGCATCAATGCTGCTTTTCTACTAGACACAGTAGCACTATGTACTGGCCACACATTTTCTTTTCTTATTAATTTAAATGAAGCAGGTGAGAAAATGTTCCCCCAACAATTATGTAAAACAATACATGGTGGTGAGTGCAAAAATTGAATTTAATGCACACCCTTGGAGTGGGATGCTTTGATAAACCGTATATGTAGCACCCCACACCTTGAGTGTGTATTAAATTCTAGTTATGCACTCCCCCATGCATTGTTCTATATGATATATTTTTGAGTTATTTGCTCACCATTATTTCTAAGAACATTTGCATATAGATGGTAGTTTTTCTTTGCACTTTATCTGTTTTTACTGCTCATGTACACAAAAGGTCATAGTCCTTAGTTTGTGACATTGCAAGAATTTCTCTAGCAGTCTTGGACAGTATCATGAAAGGATGATCAGACTTATTGCTGTCTCTGAATTACTGGAACAAACCAACTCTCATTGATAATCTGTATTATATACACAATAGACAGAAAACTGACAGGGGAGAGTACATTAACATTAAAGTATATATACATTTAAAATGTCAAATGTACTTTTATTAACTATATTACTTTCACGGGAAGAAGAAGTTTGGTAAAAGTAAAATGCTCATATACTTGCATACAGAAAAGAGAGAGAGAGAGAGAATCCAATGTGCACTAAAGATATGCTTAGCTTCACATGTCTCAATGAGTAATCAGAAACCCCAAATTCTGTAGACACTACCACCAAGGCAGAAACATGCTACACCTACAGTAAGGTGACTGATGTAAAACTAAAGAACACCCCAGTTGAAAATTCTGGGTCAAGATTTCATGCCCATCATCTGGCCATATCCCTGTTACTTAGTTAACTGCAAAAAGAGAACTGTATGAATGACTTGCATTAACAATTGATGACTAGCAGCACACAACATAATCCTCGTGACCAAACCAGACCCTAAAAATCTCCTCAAGAACCATGTGCTAATACCCTGCTTGTTCACAAAATAGAAGCTAGAGAAAGTTTCTCAAACTCCCAACAACCTGATAGCAATGAAACAAAAAGGTGATAAAAACAAACCATACGTCACCAAAGGCCAGCTTATGCGCATAAAAATCATCATGGAGCTCTAAGAGAACAACTGCAACCTTAACACAGCATGGATAGACCATTAAAAGGCATGTTAGTAGCTGATACTCTTGGATTCTTGACTACCCAAAAATATATAGAACTAGCACTGCTCTGATCAACTTGGAAAATCACCCTAAGTTTGTAAACCTGAGTTTATAATAAAAAGCCTGAGCATCATTCAAGTACTGTATCAAAATTCAACAAGAATATTGCAGGGAGATTTCTTGTCATAAACATCTTGTCACAAACATATGGTTTGCAATGCAGTCACAGAGAAAAGAAGTGAGTGGACACACTAAATTAGTGTAATTCGAAAAGCTTTTATTCAAGTTCCCCAAACCACCATAACAGAGGTACAAGTTGAACACCCAGTGCTTTGAAATTGTCTTCTTTGTTATCGGGGTCCTTGTCACCACTTTAGTTCTGTCACACCCTCAATCCACTAAGCAGTTTTTTCAACCTCTTGGGGGTATGTGTCCAGTTTAAACTCTAGAAACATCATGAAACCTCCAAATAATTAACTTCCTATTTGTAAATTACTTGAAGTTTTATAATTCATGTGATAAACCTGAAAAAGCATTGTTATAACCTTCTCTGATGACATTGCATAAGCGATGGAGACAGAGGGTCAGGGAGGGGTCAGTACAGCCCTCTCTTTTGTAGCTGATGGGTCAGACAATGAATCCCCCCCCCAATATTTCAATCAGTGGAGCAGCCTTAAAATGAGTCCAGTGGGATTTCTCCAGTGACAACAGGCAGGATACTTTTAAACCTTTTGGAACTCAACCTACATTGAACATCCAGGCAAACAAAATTATAATTTTTAGAAAAACTATTTTGTTTTACTGTTGTGTGATTTGCACTGTTTATTTTTAACTTCCTTTCATTAAAGCCTCTTTAAAAGCTACAGTTCTTGACCCTGTTCTGTTCTGAATATTCTAAATAATCCATGCATTTCTGCTAATAAATCATGGATTATTCATCAAATTGGGTGGATTATTCAGATCAGAAAACTGGCTTTTTATTTGGATGCATCTGATTGACTGGTACCCATTTCACAGGGGTACATTAACTTTCAATAGATTCCCACCAAATAAAAAGCCCCATCCCAAACCTGCCTTATGGCCAGCCAAGTATCCTTGTGCCCAGCCTGCTTCCTCACTGGCTGAAACACTGGGCACAAAATTTCAAACTGAGCCGATTGTTGCACCCACTTAGCGACAGAAAAGCACAGCAACAGACACTCCCACTTCTCTACACAAACAACATGCACAAAACACATTTGTCTGTATTTTAAAACTATTATGCAAGCCACAGTTTTGTTTTTAAACCACCCCTGCTAGCACCCCATAAAACATGCTCCATTCAAACCGCTGCCGCTCTGGGTAATCTCCCCAGCTTTGCTCCGAGCACCCCGTGTAGCAAAAGCAGAAAGTACCACTAAACAAAAAAAGAAAAAAAACATATTTTGTGAAATAAAATGTTTCCACCCCTCAGCAAAGTCTTTTCAAATGCAGTACCAGTACCCCCGACCCTCGCTCTCCCGAAAGCCGGCCTATCTATTACATCCCGGAAGTTGGCAGCACATCTACTTCTCCGAGGAGTTCAGCCTGATTCTCTCCCACGCAGTCGTCTTCTAATTACCCTCACTCAAAAACCACAGCAAATGCACTACACGGCACAGTACAGCGATGAACTTGATTGTACACATTTACTTTTTTGTCTTCCTCCCAGCTCTCTCAGCCTCTGATGCATTGAAGCCCCGGGACTTTACTCTTCCTTGTCTGACTTGGACACCCTGCCATTTTTGCTCAACCGCTGAGGCGATTGCTCACTGCTTAGTGCGCAACAAACCCAGTTTTGTAATGGGGATTAAAAACACTGTCTACCACTAATCCTATCACCAAACTCATGGGGGGGGAGGCGGACAGAAAAATAAAACAGAAACATTTTGAAAATGAAGACAGACATCATAACTAATCTAAAAGAGGTGTCATGTGCAGCAGCTCCCTCTAGTGGAAATTCAACAACTACAGGGATTATTTTACAGAAGCTGCTGTTTCTGATCATTGGCATTATTATTTTACTTTCTTTTTCTTAATGAAATAATTACACAAAAATAAAATGAAGCTGATGCCCATTTTCTATGCACAATAATACCCTTCAGGGTGGGCATTATGGGCAATACTGGACCTTCCAGGGGCTATAAGGCCCTCCGCCTGCGGCGTCAGGCCTCATTACACCCCTGGGCAGTCCGGTATTGCCCAATACCGCCCACCCTGTCGGGTATTATTGCTTGCTTATAAAAAGCTAAGTAGATTGACTAAAGTATGTTTAAGAAGACAAAGGCTTTCCCAGAACCCTGGGTTAAGGTGTTCTATGCAATTCTGACCACCCCCCCACACTTTTTGGTATATTCCTCCACCACTGGACATCAGGATGACATTTATGTTAGATAAACATGCCAACACAGAAATTATAAAAGGAAAGTTAAGCTGCACTGAAAACATCACATTGAAAGAAGGCTATAGCATCGATGAACTTGAACATGTGTGAGCATATAACTACTTGATAATAGACAAAGGAGCAACAATATAAAATAAAAGAATAAAACAGAATAGCCAAACAAAGGTAACAGAAGGCTGATGCTAGTGCTGAAGACAGCTCTGCCAACAGAACATTCAAAGAAGGGAAAGCGATGGACTAACTGCATTCTTGTAATGGTTTGCCAAATCCTCACTTTTAGAAATATTACCCCAAAGTAAAAACTTTAATGGCCTTGACCTGGGGAGAGCTTTTCACTGAAAATACCTGTAGATCTTACTATACTTGAGTGGTTTCTCCCAGACACAAGAAAAACAGAATCACAGTCATACTCCATACTGGTATGGGGCATGGCCATGCTCCTGTTAGCATGTAGTCAGTCTTGGGGCAGAGATGGCAGATATCCCTCTGTTGGATGCTTCTGAACTGTGGCTATGGAGCTGGACAAATGAGTAAGAGCATGGGCACTTTTACAAATATAAGAGACAGGTCCTGCAGGGTATTCCAGTTTTCTTGTTGGATATGGCAGAAAACAAACATGGAAATGATTGCAAAGAGACCTTGGTGCTGGGGGTGCTATACCATGGGGTAAGCTTTTTAAGACATCCAGAGATGGGAGAACATGTCACTTTTGTTGTTTGTGAAAGACCATGGGTTGGGGGGCTATATAACAGTATGCTGCAGCTTTTTTATCTGCAATATGCTATTTGATGTTAATGATAATTTAAACAGACTGTGGGTATCTGCTCTGCAAAACTTATAGTACCATTTATTCCATGTTAACCACTCATGGGACTTTGTAATAGCTGCATTATATTCCAGATAGCAAATGGAGCAGACAATGCATGAGCATTTCAGAATTGCTATAGTAGCTAAGATCCCACATTTGGAGGCATTACCCAGAGAAAAAAACTTTCAAGTGCACTGACTAAGGGAAGGGTTTCTCAGGCACACAAATGGCTGACCTCTCCCATGTTACGGAGTCTCACCACTGTGATCAGTTCTACTACCCTGATTACACCATAGCCAGGCGGAAAGGGGAGCTCCACAGTGGCGAGTAAGCAATGGTTATATGACGTACTTGTCCAAGGAGGGGCACAGCTCAATAGTGGAAAAGCAACTGAGCACCAGGACTGAATGAAAGCACAATTCAGGGGCAAAAGGGGAATGAAAAAATCCATTGTTACTCATGGCTGTGGACGACCAACGTAGCTGGGGCTCTGTGTTGGGAGGGCTGTGTGTGAAGGCTTGTAGGACAACAGTTTGGTCCTTTCTTGATTCTTTTGTCATTCTGGCGTGGGTTGAAGACATCTGCAGCTCTCCAATAATTCTACCAACATTGGTAAAGGAGAAGTTACTCAAGATGTTCCTAGTGGAGGTCGTGAGGGTAGCCAAGTAGCCCTCCCCCGAACTGGAGTGCGGCCCCCCCCCCGAGCTATGCAGAAGCAGCTCCTGTGGTCCATCGTGGAGGTTGTGAGGGTAGCCAATTAGCCCTCCCCGAACTGGAGCGGACCCCCGAGGCTATCGCAAGCAGGCACGGCACAGCTGAGCTCTTTCAACAAAGGAAAAGGGAGCCAATTTTCAAATGCCATCAGCAGATGAATGGAGATAGTTTTTACTGACTGCTCTTAACCCTGAAGCACTGTGTAATTCCCTCCTGCAGAAAGGAGCTTTAATTATCTGACTGCTCCTAGCATGAAATACTGTATATTTCTCTCCTGCTGAACGGAGCTTTAATTTTGCTGATGACTATAACTTTAACTACTGTTAATATTGTTGCTATCCTGTAGTGTGTTCAATTTGAATTATGTTTACTTGCAGCTCACTACCCGTTTCAAACAGCGCTGCTTCTGAGATTTAATCCTGTAGCCCTTACCGAATTAATGTCTCTAGTGCTCTGTTAAACCACTCTGTAATTGTACACTGCGCCAAATGTTGGCAAGCCCCTCCCTTGCTCTTACCTATTTATTCTGTTCTCCTCAGCTCCTGTGGTGCATCGTGGAGGTTGTGAGGGGAGCCAAATAGCCCTCCCCCAAACTGAAGAGTGGCCCCCCCCAAGTTATCGCAAGCAGGTACGGCACAGCTGAGCTCTCTCAACAAAGGAAACCCCACTGACACTTCGCATCAGCTCCCCGCCACCCCACCACCACCCTTGGCAAACTCTGAGCTATATAGGGGTGATCACATGCCAAAAAAACCCCGATCAGCTCACTTTACCATTTGCAGGCTAATCTGAGAATCCACTAGTGGCCGCTGCACTCAGGTGTCAGCATTAATAAGCCCATCTCAACCCTTGCACTGCTGCCGCTCCATGTTGATTCAACTTCACCTAGTAACCCTCTTTACCCTCATCCCCTGGGTGTCCCTCCCGCCAGCTAATTACCCTACCCTACTAGCCTGCCAAGTACCATGTATCAAGCTGCAGACATATATTGGTACCTCTACTACCATAGCTGTTTCACACCATGGCCACCTCACCCAGACACTATTAATTGGCCTTGGGCTAATCCCCCCCTACCTTCCAAATTAGCCACCTCATCCTGCTTCCACATGCTCGGAGATCTAAAGCCCATATAGCCAAGCCCATTACTGTTTCTAAAAAGCTTCAGTGGGTGGCCCATCATACCAAACTCTTAGCCACCCTACTACTTCTCCTTGCTGGCGATATCGAGCTTAACCCCAGACCCTCCCACCACAACACCCCTAACCCTCCATCCCACTCCAACTCCCCTCAGGCCTTAAACTGATTCACCTAAATATTTGCAGCCTCCTACGCAAAATATCCTTGCTTCAAACTCTCATCTTGTCCCTCAGCCCAGATATCCTGATCATCTCCGAAACCTGGTTGAAGCCACATAACCCTGACACAGAATTTGCTATACCCGGCTATACTCTGCTCCGGCATGACCGTATGGGCAAAAAAGGGGGCAGATTGGCTATGTACATCGCCTCCACCATCCAGTATTCCTCAGTTGCCCATCCATACCTTCGCAGTCCATCAACACCATAATGGTAAAACTCTCCATCCCCCACTCAATTCCAATTTACATAGCAGGTACATACTGTGCTCCTGACACCACCACACCTGCCATACTTGACCACCTGGGTTCCTTAAACTTCCTGGCAGCAGGCCATGAGATCCATATACTTGTGGATTTTAACCTGAACTGGCTCACTGAATCTCACTCTACATATCGTGACAAGGTGACAGCCCTAATCCTGACTCAACTAATCACCGAACCCACTCGGCTAAACCACAAAACACAAAACCACACTCTTTTGGACTGGTCCCTCACCTCTCACCCGCACAGGATCTTAGCCTCCGGCCTCCTTCCGGAAGCCCTCAGAGACCACCACGGAATCTACTCTGTACGTGAAATTTTCAGACCTAAAGCTCCCCCACCCAGAGTAATCATGACAAGATTCTACAAATCTCTGGACCTCCCCTCACTACTAAATGATTTGGGCAACACAGACTGGTCGCGCATTAGCCAATTCACCTCCATAGATGAGGCCCTGCTGTTCTTTAAGTCCAAGTTCACTGCCATCTGGGACCGATATGCCCCCCTTAGATGCACCAGAGTTCATGGCGCTCACCTCGCATGGATCACTCCTGAAATTCTAGCCCACCTTCTTATCAGAGACAAGGCCTGGAAAACCTATAAGTCCTCTGGCTCTCCGGCTGACCAGCAGATTTACTGTGAGCTTCGGAATTCAAGTACCAAAATAATCTGCCAAGCTAAAGCCAACTATTTCAAAGGCGCATTCAACTCCACCTCCTGTCTCCCATCACAATTCTGGAAGGTGGTCAAATCGCTCCTCACACCTCCATCGCAGCCCCCCCACCTCCTCCCTGAAGGTAGGCGGTCTTACCTTCACTGATCCCCCAGTTGTGGCCACATTGTTTAACTCTCTCTTCACAACTAGCCATGTCACTCCCCTGTCCACTCTTCACCCTGCTTGGCACCCCTCCCCCTCTAACCCACCTAGAGGCACACCCACAGATCACGCCTTCTCTTTCCTGCCGGTCACCTCGGTCGAGGTATATAATGCACTGGTTGCCCTTAACCCAAGGAAGGGCAAATTTCCCAATGGGCTGGACTCAAAAATGCTCCACCTATCTGCCCCTGTCATAGCTCAACCCCTGGCCACCCTCTTTAACTTATCCTTCTCCCTAGCTGAAGTACCCTCTGAATGGAAACATGCCATTGTAATCCCACTTCCTAAGAGTGGAGATGCCTCAAACCCTAACAACTATCGGCCCATCTCCCTCCTACCGATCCTGGCCAAACTACAGGAGTGCCTGGTACTCTCTCATCTATCCTCCTTTCTGGACTCCTCCTCCTTTTTTTTCCCCTATCAGTCTGGATTTAGGAAATCCCATTCTACCACTACCTCCCTTCTCAGAATTACTGATTCCATCCTCACTGCGATGGATACCAGCCACATCACAACTGCCATCTTCATTGACCTGGCTAAAGCATTCGACACAGTGTCACACTCCCTCCTCCTGGTAAAACTTGCCAATTCTGGACTATCCAACTGGGCCACGGCTTGGTTCCTCTCTTACTTCACTGGCAGATCCCAAGCCGTCCGCATCAGTTCTTCCACCTCTATCCTCCTTTCTGAACTCCTCCTCCGTTTTTTCCCCTATCAGTCTGGATTTAGGAAATCCCACTCTACCACTACCTCCCTTCTCAGAATTACTGATTCCATCCTCACTGCGATGGATACCGGCCACATCACAACTGCCATCTTCATTGACCTGGCTAAAGTATTCGACACAGTGTCACACTCCCTCCTCCTGGTAAAACTTGCCAATTCTGGACTATCCAACTGGGCCACAGCTTGGTTCCTCTCTTACTTCACAGGCAGATCCCAAGCCGTCCACATCAGTTCTTCCACCTCGGCACCCCTCACACTCACCTCGGGGGTACCACAAGGCTCGGTTCTTGGCCCATTCCTGCTCTCAGTTTTCCTGAATGACCTGCCCTCTGCCTGCCCACACTCCTCTATCCACATGTATGCAGATGATACAGTGCTGTATGCATCTGGCCCCTAGTCCACAGTGGTTGCGTCCAGGTTGCAGCAAGATTTTGTCTCAGTCCAGCACCGGCTCCGCTCAAATCACCTCCTCCTCAATGCCAAAAAAACAGTCTCACTAACCTTTGGCACAAGGCAGAGAATTTCCAGGCTACCCTCTCTGATCACATTCCATACCCTGGAAGGGTCCCCCCTCGAAAACTGCACCTCCTTCAGATACCTTGGTGTCTGGCTTGACCAGCATCTCAATTTCTCCATGCACATAGACTCCATACTCAAAAAGCTACACCCCAGGCTTAGAGCACTTTACCGGCATTGTGACAACATCCCTCTACCTGCCAGAAAGGCAATAGTGCAGAAAATGATCCTCCCTGTCCTCGACTATGGGGATGTAGTCTACTGCGCCGGCCCCAAGTCCACACTAGCCAGGCTCAACCCTCTCTTCCATTCTTTCTGTTGTTTCACCCTGAACTGTCCCTACACCACACACCACTGTGCCCTATATCAATCTATGCACCTCACTTCTCTTGACACTTGCAGAAAGGCCCACTGCGCCAAGATCCCAGTCAAGTTTTGGTCCCAGCGGCTCCCATCTACCTCACCGATGCTCTATCCAACCCCTGCACCCAAGCTTACTCTCTCAGAAATACCAACTCGTGGACCCTAGCTGTCCCACACCAGTCTACCACCGTCGGCCAGGCAGCTTTCAGCTATAGCCTTCCCTTATTGTGGAACTCCCTTCGAGCATCCATACGTCACTTTTCCTCCCTTTCTCAATTCAACTCCTTGCTCCAAGTTCATTTTGCCCCTACCTGCGCATGTGTCTAGCTGTTTTCCAGTCTCTGTGTGGTCTGTCTGGGTATTCTCCTCCTAGTAACTCATAAATCTGACCAACTTATTAGAGGCATTCACTATGTACCTATTGTATCATGCTGTCTCAACTGTGGCCACCTACTGTCTCTCTCGACCCACTATTGTCTAGCAAACAGCACTAATGTTAGTGTTACCCCCACTATGTACTATGTAATATCAAGTGTTTTTATACTGTCTTCAACTGTTGTCCATGTTCCCCCTCCCCCAGGACGCATCTAGAATTGAGCAGTAGTCTGCTCAGCATGCCTTCCTGGTAAAACGTTTAAATAAATAAATAAATAAATAGCACATGCAGCCAATACTTGCCATTCCCAGGTGTGCAAACTCATTTCACAATGCACACTAATAACTGCCATGTATTACTAGAGATCCCCTTCTTAGTGTATGCAGCAAGGGGCCCCATGGCTATCTAACATGGCACTGAAGGGAGCTAAAAATCCAGTGATGTAACACATTGGCTAGCATTTCCACCAGTCCATGAGAGTGACATTGTATGCATGCACTACCACTTATCAGCTGAGGTTCTGGGACTGTGGTAATGAAAGATGCATCCGATTGGAGATTGGAAAATACAAGCCACCTTCTTCTGGCCTGGGGTGTTTCTGGGGGATGTAGCAGTTAAAGTTGAGGGGGACTATGGTACTATGCACTAGATGTAGGAAAACGTTGGAGGGGACATGCCTCCCCGTTCCCCCCCTAATATTATGCTTATGCAGATGAGGAAGAAGTATCATCCAGACACTATCTATGCATTGAACTGAAGAGAAGGAAGACTTGTATTCCAGGTATCTAAATCCTTTATGAATCGCTCTGTTAGTGGAGTGCAATTTAGAGTACTCAGTTGTGTCAGGTCTGCTGGTATAGTAACTCCCAAGTATTTTAATTTTATTTCTTATTCAGTTTTTGTTAACCAGGTAAGGTGTCATAGCCATAATTATAACTATTTTCAGACATGACCCGGGAGGTTATAGACATTTCAGGCCATCAAACAATTTACAGACATTCGTACAGATGATGAGCAACAACATGAAAGAGAGAATCTACAAGACATTTCAGGTAATAACAGTGATAATTTGATGCTAGAAAACAGTTAGGAAAAAACGTACATAGTTCATACAATCATAGGTACTAGAAATTTTGCATACCATCCATGCTAAGTGCTACATATTACAGTAGTCAGGTTCCAGAGAGAAAGAGAGAGAGAGAATCATTCAGTGATAGGAGGCAGGAAATAAGAGCAGCCTAGGGAGGGTTAAAACAGGTGCACTGTGTGCGCTTGACCAGGAGAGTGTGATGCATTTCTTTTAAAGGCAGCATGATTAGCGGCGGAGCAAACATCAAGTGGGAGGGAGTTCCAGTACATTGAGACCAGGCATGAGAAAGCTGAGGCACATTTCAGAGTCTTACACCTGGGAGTACTTAGTAGAGAGAGCTCAGAGGAGCGGAGGCCATAGGTGGGGGTTTGGGGCACTAGCATGCTTGCAAGAGAGGTAGGAAGGCCAGTTCTAATGATATTATCTAGTAGCATACCAAGGGCAGGAAGATGATGGGCAGATGGAGAGGGCCATCTTAGGTCTGAATATAGCAGGCAATGGTGTTTCAGGCATGGGGAAGCTGAGGCATAGCGACCGATATTGTTATCTGTTGTCCCATTTACTGAGTGTGGTTTTAGAGGCATTTGTATAGGTGACAGCACCATACGTGAAGGACGGGAGTAGAATGCCCCTGGCAATAGCTAGCCTAGCAGAAGGAGTAAGCATCTAACTAGTTCTGTGGGCAATGCCTAGTTTAATGTTGACTGGTTTGCACATGGTCATGATGTGTTGTTCAAAATTGAGCGATTCATCAATTAGGATGCCTAAATACTTAAAAGAGGTTACCGACATAAGAGAGGAGCCATTTGCACTACAGACATTAAGGAGGCTGCGACTGGCTTTAAGTTTGGTAGGGGATCCAAAGAGCATGCCCTGCATTTTACTTATGTTTAAGACAAGACTATTGTTGTGGATCCAGTCTTGGATTTTTGGAAACGCAGAGGTTAGATGACTATTTATTTCCTTTATATGTGCCAAGGTAAAGTACAAGATCATCTGCATATAAAGTTCACCCAGGGGTGATTGGAGGTATGTTGTTTATAAAAATTGAGAAGAGAAGAGGCCCCAAAATGGAGCCCTGAGGAACACCAACACTTATATGCGTAAAGTCAGACACTGCAGAGTTAAATTTAACATGTTGGCTTCTATTGCTTAAGTAGCTGTGGAACCATTTTACAGCTTTTGCAGAGAAGCCAAGGGAGCCAAGATGGATAAGTTGGAGGGGGTGATCAACGAGATTGAATGCCTTAGAGAGATCGATGAACACTCCACCTGTCATTTGGCCTTGATTCATTGCAGTAAGGGCATCATTAGCAAACAGCAGTAGTGCCGTAGAGGTGCTATGCCCTTTGTGGAAGCCATGCTGAGTAGGTGATAGGAGGCTGTATTTGGAGAGGCACTCAGAGACCTACATAGCCACTAATTCCTCCAGGATTTTTATAAGTGCTGAAATAATGGCAATGGGCCTATAATTGGAAATGTCCTTTTTGTCTTCTTTCTTAAAGACAGGGGTAACTTTTGCTACTTTCCAAATGTTTGGTACTTGACCATAGCAGAATGACAAAGTGAAGATTTTAGCCAGCTGGCTGGCCTGGTGGCACTGAGGGTTAAGGCACTAGTTGCCTCACCTCGCGCCATGCTGGTGACCCAGGTTCGGCAATAAGTCTGGGCCATTGGGGGTCAGCAGGGGTAAGGAAGGGATCAAGCATCTGATGGATGGCTCTTCTTTCCTGGTGAGTGTATAGGTATTGTGTCGCTCTTGTGCAACCCCTGGCGGCTGTCAGGGGTAGCCCAGAACAAGCGTCACTGCTGTATGGCATTGGGGGTGGAGCTCAGTGGAAGTCAGTCATCATTACATGACTGAGCTCCATGAGAGGGAGGAGGGAGGGGACAACAAGTACAGAACCCCCCCAGCCCTGATAGGCGATGGCTCCCACAATGCTGGCACCACACGCCCAACACCAGATCCTTGCCTCCACCCCTTCAGTCTCCTTGTAGACTCTGGCTGGGTGCTCTGGTGTGCCTGGTCCCAGGGGGTGCCCAGAGCTAGGGTCTGCCTAGCTGAAGTCACACACACAAAAAAAAATGCGAGGAGGCAGTAATTTAGTTGAGGAAGGCAGGATCACGATGGACGGTAGAAGTGCCCCGGTGAGTTGGGAAGCCTGACAGAGTTCAGGGTTTGGGGAGCAAAAATAGAATTACAAAAAAAAAAAAAAAAAGATTTTAGCCAGCTGAGCTGCAATAAAGGGAGTAGCTAGCCTCAGAAGTTTAGGCTCCAGGCAGTCAAAGCCTACACTAGTGTTGTCAGAGATTTTGTTGAGTAGTTTTAGGACATCAGCATTCGAAATAACCTTAAAATAGAAAGGTGGATGTTTAGATGCACTAGTTTCAGCAGAGCACGGAGGGATGTGGTTCACTGGGAGAGAGGCAGTGTACTTAGAGAGGTCAGTAAAGTATTTATTGAAGGAATTTGCAATGGTAAGAGGGTCGTTGTAGTGCACACCATTTAGGATCATATCATTTGTGTGTTATGACTGATGTGATCCCAGAAAGGATTTTACATGCACCCAGAATTTCCTAGGGTCCCTTGAAGCTTCAAGTAGGAGACCCTTGCAGTACGAGCTTTTGGCAAGCCTAATTTGTTTTTTGCACATGTTCCTCTGTACTTTGTAGGTGTCAGAGTCTATTTGACTACCAGAAATTTTAAAATGGTTCCAGCTTTTATCATGCGTCCCGAGGGAGGCAAGGAGTTCTTTATGCAACCTTCTAGTCTGTGTGGTCCTAACAAGCCATGTACGTTTTGATGGATATATGTTCTGAAGGGATAGGAACATAGATATAAAATTATTCAGAGCAGTCCCGATATTATGTGATTGAAATATAGGGGCTCAGTTTGCAGAAGAGACCGCGTGTAGAAAGCTTGCCTGATCAAAATTAGCAAAATTCCTGAAAGTGATACAGTGTGGTGATAGTGCAGCAGCCGTGCTTGTTCCCCACATGCAAAACACAGGGCAGTGGTCTCTTTTTGAGTCTGGAAGTAATCCTGGGGCAGTAATCTTGTCCGGCTGGTTAGTAAGTATCCAGTCTATAAGTGTCCCAGCAGCAGACTGCACCAGTCTGGTAGGATCTTCAATCGTCTGATGTATATTGTGGCCATGCACTAAAGATTGTAAAGCATTTTTATATTTTCCCACCCAGTTTAGGTTGAGATCACCGAGAATAATTAATTCATTTTGCCAATGGCAGAGGTAGAGTGCACAAGCAACTCGGAGCAGCCCAATTGACCTCCTTTAGGGGGATTGTAGGCACACAGTAGGTGAAGCTTTTTAGCCCCAAGGAGAAGGAGGATATGTATAAATTCACAAGGAGTGGCAGTCGAATGTTTCACTAGAGACACATTCAGGTGATTTTTGAAATAAATCCTCCCCCCCCCCGCCAGACATCCTGTCACTTCTAATCAGAGTATAGTTTGGCAGGGAGCAAGAAGAGTCTGAGTCTGGAAAGGTTCCACCAAACGTTAAAGGGACACTGTCAACCCCCTTAGGTCTCAAAGTGTCCCTAGTTTAAACAAGCATTTGTCAATGCTGAACGTTCGTTTGCAGGTATTTGCAGTGGTGTTTGGCACGTATGGTGCTTTACCCTAATGCCTTGTGCGATTGCTGGTATTGGTACAATAAATTTTCAGCATGACCTTTTTGTTACCCTCATTGTGCGCTATATAGACAGAAACACGTTTTGGGCAGGATGTGAAAAATGACAGCTGTACTGCTCATAAGGAAGTGTGGTAAAATGGCAATGTTGAAAATCTGGAGTGGAAATATTGAAAATTCGCAAACCTCTGACGTCGTGGGGCTGACCTAAATAAAACAGATCATTGTTAGAATTTTCACCAAATTTTCAACATTGGCATTTTAAAACCTCTGCCAATGAACAGTGTCACTGTGATTGTCTTACTGTGTCCCATACATTGATTTTGCACACCGACTGCGCCATTGTGCACTACATGGGTGGAAACACGTTTTTGGGCAGGATGTGAAAAATGACAGCTATACTGCTCATAAGGAGGTGTGGTAAAATGGCAATGTTGAAAATCTGGAGTGAAAATATTGAAATTTGCAAACTTACGAGCGCATGAGGAACTGCACAACGACCGTAAACAGTTATTTTTAGGAATTTGTTCATCAAATTTTCAACATAGCCATTTTAAGATCTGTGCTCGCGAACAGTGACACTGTGATTTTCTTAATGTGTCCCATACACTGAGTTCGCACAGCTGACTGTGCCATTGTCGCTACATACGGCTGAAACACGCTTTGGGCAAGATGTGAAAATGACAGCTGCACTGCTCATAAGGAGGTGTGGTAAAATGGCAATGTTGAAAATGTGGAGTGAAAATATTGAAAATTCGCAAACTTACGAGCGTGCGTAGGAACTGTGCAACGCACACTCGTAAAACAGTCATTTTTAGGAATTTTTGCACCAAATATTCAACACAGCCATTTTAAGACCTCTGCTCATGATCAGTGTCACTGTGATTTTCTTAATGTGTCCCATACATTGATTTTGCACACCGACTGCGCCATTGTGCGCTACATGGGCGGAAACATGTTTTGGGCAAGATGTGAAAAATGACAGCTGCACTGCTCATAAGGAGGTGTGGTAAAATGGCAATGTTGAAAATGTGGAGTGAAAATATTGAAAATTCGCAAACTTACGAGCGTGCATAGGAGCTGTGCAATGAACACTCGTAAAACAGTCATTTTTAGGAATTTTTTCACCAAATTTTCAACACAGCCATTTTTAGACCTCTACTCATGAACAGTGTCACTGTGATTTTCTTAATGTGTCCCATACATTGATTTCACACACCGACTGCTCCATTGTGCGCTACATGGGCGGAAACATGTTTTGGGCAAGATGTGAAAAATGACAGCTGCACTGCTCATAAGGAGGTGTGGTAAAATGGCAATGTTGAAAATGTGGAGAAAAATATTGAAAATTGCGAAACTTACGAAGCGTCATAGGAGCTGTGCAATGAACACTGTGAAACAGTCATTTTAGAATTTTTCACCAAATTTTCAACACAGCCATTTTAGACCTCTACTCATGAACAGTGTCACTGTGATTTTCTTAATGTGTCCCATACATTGAGTTCTCAGACACTGACTGCGCCATTGTGCGCTACATATGGGAAACATGTTTTGGGCAGGATGTGAAAATGACAGCTGTACTGCTCATGAGGAGGTATGGTAAATGGCAATGTTGAAAATCTGGAGGAAAATATTGAAAATTGCAAACTTATGAGCATGCGTAGGAACTGCGCAACGCAGACTCGTAAAACAGTCAGTTTTAGGAATTTTTTCACCAAATTTTCAACACAGCCATTTTAAGACCTCTGCTCATGATCAGTGTTACTGTGATTTTCTTAATGTGTCCCATTCATTGAGTTCGCACACAATCGACTGCACCATTGTGCGCTACATGGGCAGAAACACTTTTGGGCAGGATGTGAAAAATGACAGCTGTACTGCTCATGAGGAGGTGTGGTAAAATGGCAATGTTGAAAATCTGGAGTGCAAATATTGAAAATTGCGAACGCGATGTGCAAGGAACTTGCAACACACGCGTAAACAGTCATTTTAGGAATTTTAATAAATTTCAACATAGCCATTTTAGACCTCTGCTCATGATCAGTGTCACTGTGATTTTCTTAATCTGTCCCAAACATTGATTTCGCACACCGACTGCACCATTGTGCGCTACATGGCGGAAACACGCTTTGGGTGAGATGAAAATGACAGCTGTACTATTCATAAGAAGGTGGTAAAATGGCAATGTTGAAAATCTGAAGTGAAAATATTGAAAATTCACAAACTTACGAGGCAGTAGGAACTGCTCAACGAGATCAGAACAAATTTTGAATTTGCATCATTTAACATGAGCTTTGGGACTCTTTCTCATGAGATATGATATTGCTCATTAGCACGCAAAGGGTGATTTCGTGCAGTGATCGCGTAAATCACCTTCGGGCCTGAATAACGCCATGACAGTGACATCGCTCATGCGAGAAGGGGTCCCAAAACCCCATGTTGAAAATTTGGTTCAAAATTCCAAAATGCCTGAGATATGCAATAAAGTTGAAAACCCCTATCTAGCCCATTATACAGCTTACTGGCATTTCCTCAGTTAGCGGTCGGCTTTAAGAGTGCAGACGGTTCCCCGTCCACCAAGATTGTCGCCCGAGCTCCGGAGGTAAGTATGGGGTGAGGGGGTGGGGAGGCTAAGAGCAGTGGTGGTTGAGGGTTGTGGAGGTGGGACTGGGAGAAGCCCTCGGGACCATTTTTGCTTTACAGGTGGAAGAAAAAAAGACTACATGGACGATGCCTCGCTGGGTGGGCCCAGCATGGAAGAAGGGTGGCTAGCCGAGGAGCCGACGGGGATTGGGCACTCTGGCCGGCAAACAACACGACGCCTGCTATGCTGGGGTGGGCTCACCGGCACCACAAAGCTGGGGGCGGCGACATGGGGGCGCATGATCGGCAGCCAGGCGACAGCGCGGTGGTTTTCTTTGAAGCTGAAGACCACCGCTGTCACACGCAGCCTCCTGCACCCATTGGTGCAGGACCGCCACACCTGCACAATGGAGCAGTGGATTGAAAGGGAAAGGCACACCTCCAAAGTGTGCTACTCTCCCAAAACGTTCCTTGCGCATGCGCGCAAGCGAATGTAAAAACACATTTTATGATTGCCAACATTCTGTAAAGATTGCTGATGTAGCTTATAGTTTGATTCTGACTCTTTTTTTTCTTTTAAAAAGTGAACAACAGACTGCCCACCGTACTGGTGTTACCACACAGACACAGGTTTGTTTACATTCGTTTATCAGCTCCGACTACATCTTTCCTGGACTTGGGAACAACCACAACATAGTCTAGCCCCTCATTATGCAATGGAAGTTTAGGAGGCTACTGTTTCATGAGTGACTGCACTGTTTAGGTGTGTTTGTAATGCTCAGGAAGTAAGCAGTAAGAACTGATCCAGGATTGTAAACAAAACAGGGTTGTTTACAAATATACATTACCATGCATTTTAGTTCTACTAAACAAGGAGACAGACAAAACAAGCAGCAACATCAATGAATTTTAGAGAAGGTAAGAAATCATAAAATATAGGTTTTTAACTAGAAATAATATGATGAAAAACAGGTTGACAGTGTCCCTTTAAAGTGGTTCTTTGTATAAGTAGAGGGAATATAATAAAATTACAGGACTTCTGTATTAGATACATATCAAGTTTCAAAACCAAATTCTATTAAAGTCTGCCACAAAGAGGCCAAAGATGGCTTGGGGTCCTGCAAATAGATAAGTAAACTGTGTGAGTATAAGGCTAAGGTGTGAGGCTATCCTCCCAGTGTAGGGCCCTGGATGGTAGGATGGAGGCTAAGAGCTTGGGCTAAAGGCTTGAGATAAACAGCAACTAATAAGGATGAAAAGGGGCAGTCCTGTCGGATTTCCGTATGGAGAGCAAAAGTGCCAGAGGTATGGCTGATAATTTTGACATACACTTTGGAGGCACGTTAAATGGATCAGTATCTTAATCAGTGTGAGAAGAAAGTGCATTTGCTTCATTGTGGCAAAATCAAAATGCTTCTCTGCATCTAAGCTTAGCAGAAGTGTCGCTGTGAGTGGGTGGCATGGTGCAAGATATGCAGGGTCCACTTAAAGTGATTTTCTCAGATTCAGCATCAACTTTTCCCATTTGCTACCTAATGCTGGTAAAATTCATTCTGTCCAGTTTTAATCTTTGATGCAGTGTCTGTATTTTGATATAAGGGATTGTTTTTTTTTCGAATTCTGTTTTTTCCTCCAGCCAGTGGAACTCTCTCTGGCATCCTGTAGTACCACCCCAACTCTACCTCCATGCCTGAGAGGCCTCCTGAAACCTGGCACCAGCCGGCTATTCCTCCGGGCTCTGAGCCCCATAAGGTAGGGCCGCCCTATCCACCCAGGGTGCTCTATCTACAAATTCGGGCCAGGCTGGGCTCAGCCCAGGTAAGGAGTGCCCTTGGCGGTGGAGTGTGGTCCTGGTGGATACAGGTGCCATCGCCTATCCACTTGGCTAGGTATTTTTGCTTTGTCCCAACCCCCCTCCCTCGTTACTCCCTCCCTCTCCCTGATGGAGTCTGGCGTGCAATGATGCCAGGGAACGTCTTGCCGTAACTCCGCAACCCTCTATTTCTGGCCCTGAGTGTTGCAGTACCTCCGGTCTCCACCAAAGGTTGCCGCTGTGCCGGGCAGAGAATCCCTGGCCCCCGAGGAAGGACAGCTGTCCTCGGATGCTCAATCTTTCAACCCCGTGACCCCTATGCACTGAAGGCCTCCCCGCATTCGGGTTGCCGCTGGCACGAGATGCGGCATCCAGCACCTAACCTCAGCACCACCGGGCCGGACTGATATAAGGGATTGTACTTTGGCCCTGACAGCAATGGTCAGTTATTCCTTTTATTTCCCAAGTCATGAACTCACCCCTGTGCTATGACATCCAGCAAGGAAAAGTGAGAGACGTGCCCCATTGAAATGAATGGGGCTCGATTTTGCACCCTATTTAATACTTTATGATGGCCAGTTGGAGATTAATGAAGGACACCACTTGCAAACAAGCCCTCCCCTAAAATGGACTTCAGCGGATCCCATAAGGTGATAGGAGTAATATCGGGGGTATTGTTGTCTGTAAGAATTTGTGTGATTCATTCTTTAATATAAGCTTTAGCTTCTATACTGTTCCAATAAAGAATTGTTGAACTGTTATATTCTCATCCCTTTAGGTGGGCCACAGTTAAGTTCCAGGGGCATAGGTGCATGATCTGATATGGGTAATATTTTGCAATCATGCCCCAGCCCAATAAGTTCAGCGGTAATGTGAAATAAGTCAGTATGGGTAATAATAACTGGTGACCATTTTTTCCCATAAGGAAATCGGGTTATAATTTCATCATTATAACCAGCTAGTTATAACAACGAACACACACCTGGTTTCCCTAGTTCGGTGCATGCACCAACCGGAATCGTCCTCCTATCTGTGCCATTCCCCAGCATTCCCACTCCTCAGGGCTGTAAAGTTCCCCGACACAAGCAGTCGGATAATTTTTTTTTTAACAAAAATTGGGCACAGAAAATCTGTCAGTGTGAAATAAAAATACAAACAAAAAAAAACAATACTGTAAACTGCCACAGACCGCACTGAAATCCCAACGGTCCAGCGGCTTTACGCCATAAAAAAATCCATTTATTTTGTATAATTGCTGTGGTGAAAAATTATCCCCAGCAGTTATTCAAAATAAAGGATGGGTAGGTGATAAAAATGAGGATTTGGCACCTCCATCAAGTGGGATGCCTTAATAAACCCCTCAAGCTTTGCTCTTGGGGTTTATGTGGCATCCCACCCTTGGGGTCTGTATAAAATCCTTGTTATAGCCATCTACCATCCATTATTCTCTATATATTTTATGAGGGTGAGAATAATGGGTGCAGTGCCTTTGAGAGGGGTTTAAATAGCACCAGACATCCTGCCATCCATTTTGTTTGAGAATAGTTTGGACTTGTTTTTGCTCTAGGGTTTCCAAGGGGGAAGACAGGTTTACGATGTCCTTGCTGTCAAGAATTGGATTGTAATTTATTTATTTATGACTTTGATAACCAGGTGAGTGCACTGATCCCAGGGACCGTTTTCAGGCATGACCTGGGCCACAACACATGGCGCAGGGTGACAGTGGAATACAAGGTAACAGTAATACACATGAAACAGATTTGATACAAACACCAGTAGTAAGCACAATATACAGGTTTGATGCATAGGTCCATTTGAGAACAGTGAATACAAGGTTTCAGTGTCGGACATGAGGAGATTTGGTACAAAACAAACAAATTGTAGGCACAGTGTACAATGTGTGACTGCATCGTCCAGTGAGCAAGTAATACACAGAATACTCAGTAAAAAAAATATATATACAATATGTACAGGCAAGGAAGTCAAATATTACTGTGAAAAATACGATATAACAGTTGTAGGCAGGGGAGTTGAATAGTGTGGGTTGGTGTCAGACCCCAGGGAGCAGCGGCAGGATGAGTTTGCCAGGAACCAGACTTTAAGGCAGGACTTGAAACTGGAGTGTGTGTCAATGGAACAAAGTTCAGCTGGTGGTTTGTTCCACTGCAAAGGGGCAGCTGCAGACCAAGCTCTGCTACCCATGTTGGTGGATACCCTAGGAACAGCTAGAGGGGGAGTACCATTAGAGTGGAGGTTGCGGAGGAGCGTTCTGGTTTTCAGAAGAGCAGTTAGGGGGGATTCTGGAGCCGTGTGGATGACATTGTCTACCATGCAGCAGAGGGCTAGGTCAAAGCGACCTTGTAGTGGTAGCCATCCAAGGGTATTATAGAGGGTACAGTGGTGGGTGGAGAATGGGGCCAATAAAGCAAAGTGGCAGGTACTGTTGTAGGCAGTGGAGAGTTTAGCCATGGCAGTAGCTGAGGTCCTGGCATAAATAGGGGAGTAGTAGTCAAGAATAGGAAGAAGATTATCTTGGACAATGGCTAGTCTGGCTTCAGGGTAAGGTATTGCCTGAATCTACAGGCGGCACCTAACTTTTGATGGAACCTTCTGACAAGGGAATTTGCATGCTCAGTGAAGGTAAGGGAGGGGTCGAGCAGTACTCCTAAGTATTTGTAGGTGTTGACATCCTACAGGGCTGGGCCGTCTGGGGTGAGAATGCGTAAGGGGGCATGGTTTTTAGTTCTGGCCAGAAAGAGCTTAGCTCCGAACAGCATGGATTTAGTTTTTTGGCATTTACTAAGAGGAGGTTTTTTGAGAACCAGCGGTGGGCCGCAGCATAGTTGTGCGAGAGAACTGAGGAGATTGCGACTGTGGATTTGTCACTGTGGAAGAGGACAAAGTCATCGGCATACAGGAGAGAGTGATAGTTGAAGCAGTCAAAGGAAAGCGCATTAACGAATAAGGAGAAAAGGAGGGGACCCAATATTGAGCCTTGAGGGACCCCCACAGAGACAGGCAGGGTGGGGAAGCGGGTTTGACCAATTCACACGAATTGTGAGGAACTGGTAAGGTAGTTAGTGAACCAGCTTGTGATTTTCTGAGAACAACCAAGGAGGCTAAGCTTGAAGGTAAGGAGAGCATGGCTAACCATGTCAAAAACCTGTGAGAGGTTGATGAAGACAGCCCCAGTGGCTTTACCATTATCCATGTTAGAGAGGATGTGGTCGGTCAGAAGGGTGAGGGCAGTGGCACTGGAATGATTCTTGCTAAAGCCATGCTGTTGGTTGCATAGGAGGGTGTATTTGCCTATGTACTCAGTGAGCTGATTGTGGACTGCTCTCTTGAGTAGTTTACTGAGATGAGGGAGGATGGATATTGGACGGTAATTGGCAGAGGATTTAGGGTCACCAGATTTAAGAATGGGGATAACCTTAACTATCTTCAATGGGTCCCTCTCATGAAACAAATTCCCCACTGATATTGAAGTACCACATTGAGGAGGGCCTGCACTGAGGGAATATTGGCTCCAAGGGTATATAACTACTGACCAGGGTAATTTCCCTACCTAGATAGGTACACGTGGCAAGAGCAAGTCTCCCATTTGGGTCAGAGTAAGTAAAACTGCAATGAAAACAGAGTTTGTTGGGGGACAAGAATCGCCACTCCCCTTCATTTTCCATTTCTGTAGGAGGAAGAAACCACCTTGCTAAAGCCCAGCCTATAGAATTTCTGGTGCTCTGCCTCAGGCAAATGCATCTTCTGAGGAGGATAAATATGGGATGTGATTTGTGAATAGCTGCTAGAATCTGACACCTCTTAACCAGGCTATTCAAACCATTAACATTATGACCATAAATAAGTGCAGGTTAGCTAGCCATATAATTAAAAAAAACAGAATAAAACCTTCACCTTCCAGTGATATAATCTGAAATATTGTCTGTCCCCATGTGCCAGTTGCAGGGTGGACATTGTAACCAAAATATAGTATGTTGCACACTGGAAGTAAACATTAAGGTCCAGTTCCAACACCTAAGAAAAATAAACGACAGCTTACACAGAGCACCATCCTCAATGTCAAGACAAACAGACAACACATAACACAACCATAATTCTTAGCAAGTATAGAACAACATACACTTATCCAATGGGGTTGTTAGAACCACATAGAAAAATAGGTAAGAGGGCTTCCAAGGTAGAAGAGAAGAAAACAATATTCTCTTAATCCCTGAAGGGCTAAGCCCAAGTAAAGGTCCAGCTGTGCAGGCTGGAGGAAAAGTGATTGCTCAAGGCACTGCAGAGCTCCTGAAAGAACACCTACTGGGGTGCAAGGGAGAGCTACAAGCAGGGTAGTGCAAAGAACAAGAGGAAATATCAATACCTATATGTATGCAGGCATCTGAGAGTGGAACCGTTACATATGCAAGCCCAGCGGCTCCCTATTAGGGGTAATAGAAAAAGGGTAGCTGAGCCAGATTGCCTGCATAGTGGTAAGCAGAAGGATTAAGGGAATACAAGAATCAGAAAATTGCATGCTGTCCCCTAAAACTAGGAGAGGAGAAACAAGAGGTGGGAGCACCCATCTAATGCACTGTATTAAGTATCATGTTCGCTAAAACAGCCGAAGGATGAGTTGGGTAGGTGCTAAACTCAGGTTCAGCCATCTCTATAGGCAGGCCATCAGCTAATATATAGAGGTTAAAGGTTATAAAACAGGGAGGTATGCCAAATAAAGGGTTGAAATTACTGCACAGATCTCAGCGTGCAGAGGATGAGGGTGGCATCCCCCCAGTTTCGAGCCAGGCCAGGTCTGCAAGGCAGACCCTGCCCCCCCCCACCAGCTAGTCCACCCCCTGTTAATGACATCACCTCTATAACATGGCATGGAAAGTACTAGGAAGGTCTGTCCATTAGTATAGACACTGGGTATAGTGTCCTGCATAGGCCTATCAATAATAAGGAGGGTCTGCGCACTAATATAGCCAATTCTGACTGTAAGCAAGTTGCAACAGACCAATTGTAACTTTACCCCATCTAAGAGTGCAAGAGCCAAACAGCTAAACCAGAAATGTAGTGCTGTGGCTCAAGGAAGGGGTAATGAGAATGCAAAAGTATGCAGATTAGGTAGTAGGGCATTACAAAATAAATGCCATACTTAAATATAGTTATAGGAATTACATAAAAATGATCTAAACAAGTCCCAGTATAGACAAGGCAAGTGACACCAACAAATAGACTCTGTCACCCTCCCCATCTGTCTGTAGAGCCCCTACCAATCATAGTGGTAGTGAGTCCCAAAATGTAGTACCAGTTCAGGCGGCAGAGACTTTGGCAGATGTTTGCAGGAGTGCCTGTAAGTCTTTGAGAGTAGCAACTACATGAGTTTTGCAGGCTTGCTGTGCAAGGTTAGGAGAGTCGAGCAGATGCAGGGAGCAAGCTTCAGAGGCCAAGGTACGTGGTGGCTTAGGGATTGATAGTCCATGCTTTTTTCAGATCCTCCACTGCGCCTGCTAGGGTGTCATATAACACAATGTCATTGGGATAAAATACTCTTGAGTCTGGGCAGGAAAGGGGTTTGGTATCACAGTTTATGGGCACATAGGGCAGCTAGAACTGGATCATATTTCTTTTTTTGTTACGTCACCTTTGGGGAAACATATACACCTTTACCCCTTCATAAAAAAAGTTCTTTCTTCTTGCATAATCTCAACAGTACTTTCTGTTTTACTGCATAGTTGATAAATCTAGCCATGACGCAGTGGGACCATTGTTGGGTATTGTCCGGGGAGTGGGGGGGGTGGGGGTGCTCAGCACCTGATGAGCTCTCTCAATGCTGAGGTTAAAAATCCTAAGAGAGATCAAGGCAGAAATGAAAGAAGATCTTGAGCAAGTGAATATTTGTGCTCTCCGCTTTTTCTCTGATGTCATACAGATGCCAATCATTGTGTCCAGAGTGTCCCTATGGATCCTCACACTTGACTTCCAATGAAGAAATATTTAGTATAGTCTCTAGTAGTAGGCAATCTGTGTGTCACCTTGTGTGTCTAGCTCAGAGAGGGTGGCCTGTTGTTTCTCCCTACTTTGCTTCAAGGTGGCAATGTGTGATTGGATTTCTGCCAGATCCCATTTGTGTCTATGCTGAATTCTCACAGCTCAGATAAAATTAAGACCAGTTTTTGTTTTTCAGAAAGGGGGTCTGAGAGCGGTCCTGTAGCTTATTTCATGGAAGCCATGCTGCAGGACACTGAAGCCTCGGTTGTTGAGCTGTTCATCTCTCAACCACTGACCCCATCTCCAATTTTTATGTTTGCTTGCACGCATGTACAAGAAACATAGTGCCATCATCCAAGTTTTCGGAGGTGTGGCACCCATCTTCCAATTCAGTCAGTGTGTTTGCAGGTGCGGCCACCGTTCGCCAATGAATGCTGCAGCTGTCTATGACAGCAGTTGAAAATGCAGAGCCGTACAGTTGAAAGGGAGAGCTATGCTTCAGTGAACAGCGAAAAGATATCGCGTGCTCATGCACGCCTCCCACACACACACACATGCATATTGTGTGCTCATGCGCTCCCCCCCACGCACACACTGTATAGCCAATGGGGTGCCCAATCCCCATCGGCTGTGCTGCACTCCCCAGTAGAGTCTCCAGATGCCACACTGGGAGCCCAACCCAGCATGGCAGCAGTCTGTATGGCCAACAGGGTGCCCAACTCGCCGGCTCTACTCTTCCCCCAAGAGACTATCGGTGCCACGCTGGGAACCCACCCCAGCGTGGCAATAGTTCCATGGCTGATGGGAGTCCAATCCCTGTCGGCTCCAGGCCCCCAAACAGTTTTTCAGCTGCCACGCTGGGAGCTCACCCAGCGTGGCACAAGTCCCGCTGCCTAAGTAAAACCTTGAAAGAAAAACCTCCTCGCTGACTGTCCTGACCCCTCCCCCACCCGCCCCACCCTCTGTGCATCCACCTCCCACACCCCCACCTCACCCCATACATACCTTCAGAGTCTGGCACGAATCTTCGTGGACCGGGAACATGTCTGTACTCTTCAAAGCCGACCGCAAACTGAGGAAATGCTGGTAAGTTGTATAATGTAATAAACAGGGTTTTTTCAACTTTAGTGCATATCTCAGGCATTTTGGGGAATTTTTTCACCAAATTTTCAACATGGGGTTTTTGGAACCCCACCTCATGAATTCTGTCACTGTCATGACGTTAATCGGCCCCTAGAGGTGATTTCGCGGTCACTGCGCGGAACCACCTTTCGGGACCGATGTATGAAATGACAGTGTCACAGTTCATGAGGTAGGCCCCCAAAAACCCTATGTTGAAAATTTGGTGAAAATATTCCCAACAATGACTGTTTTACGAGCACGTGTTGCGCTGTTCCTAAGCACACTCGTAAGTTCGCAAATTTCAATCTGTTCATTCCAGATTTTCAATATTGCCATTTTACCACACCTCCTTATGAGCAGTACAGCTGTCATTTCTCACATCTCACCCAAAATGTGTTTCTGCACATGTAGTGCACAATGGCGCAGTCGGTGTGCAAAATCAATGTTCAGGACAGATTAAGAAAATCACAGTGACACTGTTCATGAGCAGAGGTGTTAAAATGGCTATGTTAAAAATTTGGTGAAAAATTCCCCAAATGACTGTTTCTGAGGCATGCGTTAAGCTGTTCCTACACCGCACCGTAAGTTCACGAATTTTCAATATTTTTCACTCAGATTTTTCAACATTGCCATTTTACCACACTTTCTTATGAGCAGTATAGCTGTCATTTTTCACATCTCGCCTGAACGTGTTTCCACTTATGTAGCGCATAATGGCGCAGTCGGTAAAGCGAAATCAATGTTTGGGACAGATTAAGAAAATCACAGTGACACTGTTCATGAGCAGAGGTTCCAAAATACCTGTGTTGACAATCTGTTGTAAAAAATCCCCAAACTAATTGCATTACGGGTATGCGTTGCACATTTTCTATGCATGCTTGTGACTTCACCTGTTTTTTTAATATTTTCATTGCAGAATTTCAACATTGCCATTTTTTGTACCGTCCCATGAACAGTACAGCTGTCATTTTTCACATCCTGTTTGAAATGTGTTTTCGCACCTGTGGTGCCAAATGGCATAATCGCTGTGTGAAATCAGCTTTTGGCTAACAAACTGATATTGCCACTGTTCATAAGGTGGGGGTCACAAAAAACCCATGTTGAAAATTTTGAGTGAAAATGCCAACAAACGCCTGAGACATTAGGGTTTCCGACCATAACGCCCCAGCCTGTAGAGATTGACAGGCATCAGGGGTGTGACTCGGGATTCTCGCCTGCAATGCTCATACCATTTCACACCCTGCAGCCAGTGAGAGGCATCGAGGTGTACCTTGGACTCTTCGGCCCCAAAGTTCACCCCATTCTCCTATACAGGACCCACCTCACCGTATTTCCTGATGGAATGGGGTGAGCATAAGGGCCAAAGACTCCCAGGCACACTGTGACACTTGTCAGTGGCTGCAGGGTAGGGTGTGGTGAAATGGCATGGCCGTTATGCCTGATGGCCAAAAAGCACACCCCAATGCCTGTCAGTCTCTGCAGGGTGGTGGTGGGGTTGGCTTCAGTTCAATACTTCACTGTCATTCCTATTGTGCAGCTCTCTAACTCCTACACTACCAATGCCAATGCCAGCAAGCAAACATTCGGCATTGACAAATGTTTGTTTTGAATGAGGTGCTGATCATTTAGACATGAGTTGCATTAGAAACCCTGTTAAAAAAAGGTAAGGTTTGGATGTATAAAAATGCACTTGTGGGGTCTTTATTAGGGAACCAAGAGTGGAGGTCAGAGTCAGGCTGCCATATCGGGAGTTGACATCACGGGAAGCCCTACAATGTTTTCATGTTCACAGCACATGTTTTGATATGTCAGTTTTATGACAAACTACCCTTTGGGCTTTACCAGCTTACAGGGTAGTTTGGGGTAGATCCATGACACGGTGTTACAACTTTTTTCGACGTGACACTACAGTGATGAATTTATGTCTACTGCAAGTTGCTGTCAGCATAAATCCATTGGGAAACTGTCTTTTTTCAGGGGGCATCACCCCCCCGAACCCCTTGTAACTAAAGATTATCAACCACAGGTTGGAATTGATTCAGAGAGGGGGGCAAACCCTGGAGAAAGCAGTGTGGGATCCCGCAGGTATAATACAGCAGCTACAGCGATTTGCCGTTGTAATGTACTTCGCTATAAAAATGTTGCTGTGGTGTCAGCATATGGTTTGGAGTCTAATTCACTTCTGCTGCCACCACCACCTGATTATATCAGGAAAGACTTTCGTCCTGCTCAGGGAAGGTTAAACACAATAAAATATGGTAGACAGCACTTACATAGAAACATAGAAATATATAAGGTGATGGCAGATAAAGACTGCAAGGCCAGTCTGGATGGCAGACTTTAAACAGAGAATTCTCACCTTACCAGCAGAACTATTACAGTTACTGTACCTTTCCAATAAGGATGCACATCCACTGGTTCTACAGAAACAGATTCTTTACTACTAAATACTACAGATATTTACAAACAGGATATATATGGCAACCAAAATATTTACACATTTTCAGTAAAGGAAAAATAATGCAGTTAGATGACTTAAAGAAAAAGTTCATAGTCTAGTCTCACACTAGGCTCTATATTTACCTGTCAGCTAACCTGAAAGGACATTCACCTAGACTGCCCTTCCCTCATACAGATAAGCTAGCTATTGAGTAGGGCCCTGCCTTCTCTGGGACATTCACTAAGACAGTCCGGTCCTCTTCAAAGGCTGTGGAACGTGAGAGAGAGAGAGAGAAAGGAGGGAGAGAGGGAGGGGAGGAGGAGAGGGAGACAGAGACAGAGAGAGAGAGAGAGAGAGAGAGAGAGAGAAAGGAGAGGGAGAGGAGAGGAGAGAGAGAGAGAAAGGGAGAGGGAGAGGGAGAGGGAGAGAGAGAGAGAGGGAGAGGGAGAGAGGGAGAGGGAGAGAGACAGAGAGAGAGAGAGAGAGAGAAACAGAGAGCGCAATTCCTCCATATATGTGCACCGGAGTGGGACCTCTCCTTGAAGTATATTTGTTCATTTACAATCTAGATAAGACCATGGGCCAAAGACCTGTTTAAATGGGCGACCAGAACAATCAACACATATAAAAGCAACAGTAATACATAGAAGAAAGAATTATAGAACAGTCAAACATTTGCAAGCATTAACATCTAGGAGATGTTTCCTTAACACTTTTTTAAAGACAGGTACTGTGGTACAAGCATCCGATATCGCCAAAGGTAAAGTATTATATACGCACGGTAAGGAGCATAATAATGATTTTTGTCCATGAGATGTTTTCATCATGGGAACTGCAAGCCCAGTATCCCGAGTAGTTCTAGTCCGTGTATCAGCTACTGAGACGTGTTTTTTGAAAAGCTCATGAAAACAACATGGAACCAAGTTAAGTGTAATCTTTTTAGCCACTATCCCTTTTTGTAACCGATACCTCTGTTCTAATTGTAACCAACCCAAACTATCAGAATGACTACAGTGATGTGTGGAAATTGGTAACTTTGTGACAAATCTTGCTATTTGATTGTTTAACATTTTAACATTTTAACCTTGTTCAACAGCCGCTGATTAGCTGAATGGTAGAATAGCAGGCCATAGTCTACCAGTGGTAGAAGAAAACTCTGGGCAAATATAAATCTAGTTGTTGGAACAAGAAGTGAATTAATTCTATAAAGAGAGCTTAATCTCTGATAAGCATGTTTAATCATAGTACTAATATGTTGGTCATGTTATATACTCTTATCTAATACAAGCCCCAAATATTTAAAAGTTTGAACTTGCTCAATAGCTTCTCCCTTTAAAGTATGTAACAAAAGAGTAGGTGTCTCACTTAATCTTTTACTATGATTATAAAAAATCATCATTTTGTTTTTTTCCATTCAAAACCAGTTTACTGTCAGTAAACCAGGTTTGTATTGCAACAAAGTTGCAGGCCAATTTGTTGCTTATTACCCACAAATTGGACCTGCTCTTGAGGATCACCGCATCATCAACATAAAGAAAAATGTGTGTATTAGTACAAACTAAAGGTAGTGAATTTAAGAATAAGCTAAATAGTAAAGTACCCATGACAGACCCCTGAGGAACACCCACTGGAACAGCAGAAAGAGAAGAAGAAATGCCCTTAATCTTTGTCGCTTGATAGTGCCCAAAAAGATACCGCTCTATCCAACCAACAACCTCATCAGAGAGACCCAACTTAACCAGAGCTATCAATTGCAAATCGTGGTTGACTAAGTCGAAGGCCTTGAAGTGGCAGTCCCTCCAGTGGGACATGTGACCTGGAATCCATTTCATATCCCCTATGTAAAGAACTTATATGAGAAAGAAAGAAGTTACATGAGAATAAGTAGAAACAAAAAAAAATAATTATACTAACAAAAGAAGAGATTAAATTAACTTGGTCACTTTTCTGTTACATGTTTATACACTTTTACAATATTTTTATGTTCACAAAACATGTTTTGATGTAGTAGTTTATACACCTAATAAGGCAGGAAGACTCCATGAAATTAAGTATCATGAATAAAAGTGGGAGGGGGCTGAGAGGGCATAGTGAGGTAACCAAGGATGAGGATGTGTTAAGGTTCTGTTACTGGGAGACTCGATGATTAAGGGTATCCATTGGGAGGGACAGGGGATGGATGCCATAGCCAGGTGAAGGTAGTAGTATCTCTTGCTGACAGTGACAGAGCAAAGTTCATGGTGTATGAAATGGTTAGGGATTGTGGAGGAAACCGGATTTCTGGTGCATTTGGGAACTAATGATCTAGAGGAAATAGCATTATGGAAATCCAGCAAGGTTCCAAGAACTTGCCAGAGTCTGTCGGATAATGGATGCAACATTTCCTTTCGGAGATATTGCCAGTACCAAAGGCCTCAGTGGAGAAAAAATGAAGCTCACAGAGGTTAATAAATGGCTCAGGAAGTAGGGTGAAGAGAATGGGTTGGGGTGTTAGGGAACTGGAATGGAGTTTGGGAGGATAAGGGACTATATGCCAAGGACAGGTTTCATCTGGCCCCATTAGGGAAGGAAGTCCTAAACAGGGATGGCTGACTACATACAAGAAAGGTGGCGTTAAACTGTAAGGGGGAAGGGATAAGGGAGGGCGACTAGAAGCCCTCCCTCCAGATGAGGGGAGAGCCTTCAAGCCCAAGGGGAGGGGAAACAGACTGAGGTGAGGTTTCAGGAGGAGCAGGGGAGGATGGAAGTATAAGAATCTGGGTGGGTTCGACAAAAGGATCAGGGATAAGGGGTGGGGTTAGTGTTAGTAAATGCCAGGAGCTTGGGAAACAAGTTGCCAGAGTTCCAGGCCATGCTGTTCGAGGGGTGGATGTGGCGAGTCACGGAAACGCACAACAAAACCATGACTGGGACCTCAAATGTACGGGGTACACTATGCTTAGGAAGGATAGAAAGGAGGGCAGAGGGGTGGAGTGGCTATGTTCATTAGAGATGACATAGAAATTGCTATGGTAGAAGAGGCAGAGGGAAACGTGGAGGCCTTATGGGTCACCACCATCCCCAGCAGGAGATAAGGTCAAGCTGGGAGTAGTATATAGGCCCCCGGGATGAGTGATGTTCTAGAGGATGGTTTGCTGGACAACATCATTGCCCAGTGTGGTCCAAAAGGGAAGGAGTGGTGTGATGGGGACCTTAATATCAGGTACAAACTGGGAACCATGTCCTCTAGGTGGCCAAGGAGCAGAGGCTGCTGATGGCTTCCAGGATGTGTTCTTAACACAGCATGTGATGGAGCCCACAAGGGAGGGGCATGTCCTGGATGTGGTTCTGGCAGATGGGGATCTGGTAAGGGACATGGTTGTACAGGACCCCCTGACTGGGAGTGACCACAATACTGTCTGGTTTCAAATAAGCATTGGGGGAGTGGGGCTGAGATCTAGGACACTGGCAGTGGACTTCAGGGGGGCAGACTTTATGGGCATGGGAAATATTCTCAAGGATCACTTGAAGGGGATTACCTCAACGACAAGTGTGGAAAGGAGATGGGAGGTCATAAAACGGGACTTCTGGAGGCAGTCAGGATTCATGCTAAGTTGAAACGTAAGGAGCAAGGTCACATAAACCATGCTGGTGGTCCAGTGAGGTCCAGGTAGCAGTCAGAGAAAAGAAGGCGGCTTACAAAAAATATAAAACAACAAGAGGGGATAGGGATAAGGAAATGTACCAGCTTGTATCTAGAAAAGTCACCCGTATGGTGAGGGGAGCAAAGTCCAGTAAAGAGCAACAGCTGGCACAGGGGATACATGGAGGGGAAAAGGGGTTCTTCCGGTACATTGGGGAGCGGAGAAAAACTAAGGGCCATCTCAGCAGATTGAGATCAGAAGAAGGGTGGGTGGAAGAGGCGAGGGACCAGGCAGAGGTATTTAACGAGTACTTTGCCTCTGTGTTCACTAGGGAGGGGGATGGGATATCTACAAAGCAAGGCACAAAGGGGATAGAAGCGGCAGGGAGTGGGATCAGGGGAGCAACAGAAATGGAGCAAAAGGGAGGGAAAGGTACCCCAGGGGTGTCACATCTGGATAAGGATAAAAAGACCAGTAAGGTGGAGGGACAGATGATGCCATCCCACCACAAAAGGGTGTGGTTTGCCCTCAAGGCCCTAAAGAAAGACAAATCTCCTGGGCGGATGGCATTCATCCGAGAGTACTATGGGAATTGGGCGGACATACTGGCTGCAATTCTCCTGGCGGAGCTTTTCAACAGGTCACTTGAGACAGGGAGGGTACCTAGGATTGGCGAGGCACATGTGGTACCAATCCATAAAGGGGGTCAAGGAAGTACCAGGAAACTATAGACCCATCAGTTTAACCTCGTGGTGGGAAAATTAATGGAGAGTATACTAAAGGAACGATTGGGGGTTTACTTGGGGAGGTGGAGGTCTGGATAGTCGGCAGCATGGTTTTGTGCCAGGTAGATCATTCAAACCAACCCTGTGGAGTTCTATGAATGGGTAACATCAGAACTGGACAGGGTAAGCCTGTGGATGTATTATTCTTGGACTTCAGATGCGTTGACTCTGTCCCCACAATGGTCTGGTGGAGAAACTGATGGGGTTAGGAGAGGCCTTTGATGGTCAGATGGATTGAAAACTGGATAGCTGGATGCACTCAGAGAGTAGTGGTCTGTGGGAGCCTCGAACCCTACAGAGGTTGGTAGTGGGTACCACAGGCTCGGTCCTGGGTCCAATCCTGTTTAATGCATACATATCGACACACCAGGGATGGTATAGGGTGTGAAATGAGTCTCTTCATGATGACTCCAAGATGGGAGCAGTAGTTGAGGGAGAAGAGGGGAGGTTGGCCCTGCAAGGGGACCTGGACACCCTGGAAAGCTGGGCTCACACATGGAAATTAAATTTCAATATCACCAAGTGCAAGGTGTTGCATCTTGGTCGGGGAAACCCTAAACACAGGTACACCCTAGGAGGGAGGTGCTGGAAGCCTCAACAGGGGAAAAAGACCTAGGGGTCATGGTGGATACATGTATGAATAACTCTGAGCAGTGCAGGAGAGCAGCTAGCAAGGCAAACAGGATGTTGGGATGCATCGCAAGGGGGATCACCTCAAGGAGCAAGGAAGTGATTCTGTCGCTGTACAATGGACTGGTTAGACCACACCTTGAGTACTGTGTACAGTACTGGAGACCACACTTGAAGAGGGACATACAGCTCCTGGAGAGGGTACAGAGGAGGGCAACAAAGATGATACGAGGGCTAGGGGATTTGACTTACGAGGACAGACTTGAGGAGCTCTGCTTGTTTTCATTGGAGGAGAGGAGACAGGGGGACATGATTAAGGTCTTCAGGCACCAAGGGAATAAATAGGGTAAACATGGAGGGGATCTTTAGACTAAAGCAGGGAGGCATCACCAGAGGGCATGGTTTGAAGTTGGAAGGTGGATGGGTGAGGGGGGAAAAGAGGAGGAGGTTTTTCACTGAGAGGGTGGTGGACCCATGGAATGCTCTGCCTGGTGAGCTGGTTCAGAGATCCACAGTGGAGGGCTTTAAGAGAGGGTGGGACAGACACAGAAAGTGGATGTATCAGATGATGGCCTGTCCCGGGGGGTGGGGATGGATGATAGGGGTTTCTGGAGCACAAGGGATGGGAGGGTCTCTGCACCCAACTAAGGATCTAGGTTCGAGCAGACTTGATAGACCATAAGGCCTAATCTGCTGGCAAATAGTATGTTAGTATGTTAGTATGTTTTCATCTTCACAACACATGTTTTGACTATTAGTAGTTTTAACAAACTTTATCTGGTGGATCAATGCATGATAGATTTCTCAATGTTTTCCACCTAAGAATGACATTCTTGCAGTTTTTTTGCATTTTGACATTTAACCCATTTTATAAGCTCAGTATGCCACTCCAGGGCATGCAGCTATGGTGAATTAATGCACTTCCCTAGTGCCAAACGACACTTGACCTTCGACCTTGACCAGTAGCTAAAACACAAACTAGATCTACTCGGGATACTGGGCTTGCAGTTCCCATGATGAAAACATCTCATGGACAAAAATCATTATTATGCTCCTTACCGTGCGTATATAATACTTTACCTTTGGCGATATCGGATGCTTGTACCACAGTACCTGTCTTTAAAAAAGTGTTAAGGAAACATCTCCTAGATGTTAATGCTTGCAAATGTTTGACTGTTCTATAATTGAGCCTCACAATGTATCTGTGGCATGTATCAATTCACCATAACGACATACCTTGTTGTGGGTTATTACTTACATAATATCTTGTGTGTGTGTGTGTATATACTGTATTTCATACTCCAGTCAGTAATATAATTTTTGTTTGTAATATAATTTTGATAGAAATAGTGCCTAAAGAGTCACTCAAAGGTAAGTCAACACTTGAGAGGCAGGAGCAGACAGCAAGACGGAATCTACATCTTGTGATCTCAGAGGCTGTACAACTGGAGAAGCTGACATTGCAACAGTATTTTGAGCTTGAGAAACTGAAGATGATGGAGAGGAAAAGCGAGAAGATGGAGATGAAGCAACCTGAATCGGCAGAGGAAGTGAAAGGGCATCAGCATCAATTAGAACTTACAAAGCTGAGAAAGCCAGAGCTAGTGAGCAGAGAGGCTAGTAAATCAGCCTCAGGCTTTGGTATGCACTAAACTGAAACATAGTTTACTAGTACAGCTTACTGGGAATGAGAACATAGATATCTTTCTGGTCATTTGAGAAACTGTGAAAGCAATATAAACTTGGAGAGGAGACGTGGACTATTCAAATTGCACTCTTGCTCATAGGTAAAGCATTGGTCGCTTATTCCAGCTTCAGTGATGAGGACTCTAGGTCAAGAATTCCCAGATCTTGCCATGGTGAGCGTCCCTTACTGGACTTGAAAAAATTCCAGGTCTCCCCAGCCTCCCCATGAGTCGTGACCACATTTGCATACAGCAGTAATCGCATAAAAATGGACCATTAACACTCCATGCTAAATTGCACTTCTGGTCACCTTTTGCACGATTACCACTGTACCTTGCCAGATACAAGTAATGATGAATGACAGACTCACAAAAGCACACACAGACACTGTTAAATAAAGAAAATAAGAAAAGCAAAAAACAGTGTGCCATTTCCACCCTACACCACCAGGAGACATCATATATGCTCCCCAGATGCAGGCCCTTTGTTTCCATTTTCACCACAGAGACATTTGTTTCATTTTTAAACCCACCCAAACATATGCCCCCAGATGCAGGCTCATTAGCCACCCCACACCCCCACCATGAGGAGCCTCCCTTTTCCATCCCACCCCACACAGACATTTTAAAAACCCAGCCATATGCCCCCAGATGCAGGCCCATTCTCATCCCCCCCAACCATGAGGAGCCTCAGTGGTTTCATTTTTTATCAGAGACATGTGCCCTTAGATGCAAGTCCTTTACCTTCCCCCCCATGTAGAGTGCACCTTTTCCACCACCAGACAGACATCATAAATGCCCCCTCCACCATTTCAAACCCCCTCGCCTGATTAGAAATAACATTATGCTTTTTGGCTTAAAATGTACCCCATCCTTACCAGCCCTGAAGGAAGAAGAGGTTCTGGAAAGGTCCGGTCGGCCAGAGATGGTCTGAGTTCCTGGACAATGTGCATGGTGTGGATGTGTCTCAAAACTGGTAGCAGAAGGTCCAATTTTGCAGCGGGAGGTCCAAAGGTCCGATTTTGTGGTGGGAGGTCCAATTTTGCGGTGGGAGGTCCGAGTCAGTGGCTTCAGGAGTCGGGAGGTCGGAGTCAGCATCTTCAGATGGTCAGGATCCAAACTTCAGCAGCAAAATAAACAAGATGAAGATCCCCCTTTCCACGCTCCTTTATTGCCAGAACTCAGGACCTCAACACTCAGTGTGAGGCAGGTGATTGGCTATGGAACCTTGCCCTATCATTGGCTGATAGCACTGCCACCACGATTGGCTGCAACAGCTTCCCTCTGGTCCAAAATCCCCTCCTTGTGATTGGTTCACTACAGAAAATTTCTTGGTTGCCAATTGGCTGGCTTATGATCCCTTCCTAGCCCCAGTTTAGTGCTCCAAGTGTTTCTGTGCTGGTCAAGACCTAGTCCTGGGATTTGTGTGAGTCAAAGAGGAAGAGGGACGGGGTTCTGCTACTTGTTGTCCTTTGGAAGGAGTAAATTCACCAGCCAGTCTGAATCCACATCACCTAATCGACATAGCAGCAGAAGAGGTGGGGCACTGAATTGCTTGTTTAAGCATTGTTACAGGTACAGAGAGGGGAGGGAGCAAGCGGGGGTGGTGCACACTAAGTCGGAACATGGAGGCACATTCAGGACAGCGGAGTCTTGGCCACTGCTGCTTTTGCTGTGCAAACTGTTTTACAGCATTTTTTTTTATAACAGCCAGAGTCATATTTCAGCCCAGTCTTCACGCCTCCCCTGAAATGGGCTGGCACCTCCCCTGGGAGGCGCACCTCACCACTTGAGAACCCCTGCTCTAGGTTATAGCAAATGTTAAAGCAGCAGTACTAGTTAATAAGAAAGTGTTTATCACTAAACTTTTTTTCTTCTGGTCCTTTCCAGGTTGTCTTTCAGTTTCAGAATCTGTGCTTTTTATCTTGATGGGGTGTGTCTTGTGAGTTATTTTTTTATAAAGATTATAACTGCCGTGGATCCACAGAAAATATGGCTTCTGGTATGTTTATTGCTCCCTGCCCCCTCCACATTGACGTACGTCTGTTGTTTACCTCCTATTTCTTCGAGTGTGATGCGCGTTCGTGTGTCCACTCTATTCTATGGGAGTACAGCTTGGCAGTAGTGTGGTTCCAGAAACGATAGATTTAGCCGTAATCAGCTCGTAAGTAACTTATTTTTTCAGACCCTCATTGTGTAACATTCCCTGTATCCAGCAGTCCCCCAACCCCCACAATCGATAATCTGAATAAATGTTAGGTGCCAAATCTTTTTCATTCACCCACCCACCTCTTGATTGAATGTCAGCCCACTGGAGTGGTCTTTTTTTTTTTTCTTAGTGCTTTCCAACAACCTTGGGCCAGATTTTAGAAAGGTTACGCCTGACGCATGTAACAACTTATGCCAGCAGTTGCGACATGCGCGATTCTATAAAGTGGCCTGCGACATGCCGAACAGCAGTTACGCCGCATAAACACCCTGCAACACGGTGCTAGGGGGTTTATGGCAGCAGTTGCGCCCCATTCTAGAAGGGCAGCCACAAAGTCCCCACATTGGGATTCTACAAGAACCCCTGGAGGAGAATCAGCATCGTAAGTTACACCAGCATTTAGCTGGTGTAACCTATGCCTGCCCCCCCTTGGGGTCCCGTAGACCTGCCGGCAGACATGCTGACATGCTGCCATCCCCCAAACCCCTACCCCGAACATGAGTCGCCAAGCCAGCTATGCAAAAAGCCAGCACTGGCAGTCTAGTGCAGCCCCGTAACTGTAACAATAATAAATAGTGGTCCTGTATCCCTGTAGCTGAGTCCCTCTATACCTGCACAATAACAACAAATAGGCCCTTAGAGTCTTGTGCAGTCCTAGCGCCTCTACATTGCATAATAATAAATAAATAGGTCCTATATCCCTGGTAGTCTACTGGCCCCTCTGTATTGCCAATAATAATGCATAGGGTTCAGATCTGGTAGTCTAGTAGCCTCTATATCGAACAATAATACACCAGGTCTCAGATCTCAGTCTGATGGCCCTCCTGTCACTGTGAACATATTGCACACTATCTCCTGCAGTCCAGCACTTCACCCAGCCGTGCTAGCTCAATACAGCACTCCCTGAGCCCATCCCCAGCTGGACACTGGCACAGCTCCTCTCACCACTATAGTTGCACATTGATTGGAGTCCAGTATCAGCACATACTGTAAAGAGATGCCAGATACACATCTGAGTGCTCTTCTCACGTGCTGATACTGACTTAGTCGGTGGCTGGCCATGGTGGTGGAGGAGGGCTGTGCCAGTCGTCAGCTGGGGATGGGTGGGGGTGCTTGGGCTGGCACAGCTGGGTGGGGCCACTGACTACCAGGGAATGGGTGTACAATATGTTGTGGTGATCGGGGGGCCGCTAGACTACCAGGGATATGGGACCAATTTATTTATCATTGTACAGTACGGGGCCGCTTAGACTACCAGGGATATGGGACCTATTTATTTATTAATGTATAGTATGGGGGGGCTGCTAGAGGGATACAGGACCTATTTATTTATTAATGTACAGTACAGGCGGCCACTAGACTACCAGGGATACAGGACCACTTTATTTATTATTGTACAGTATGGGGGGCACTAGACAACCAGGGCTACTGTGATCTGCTGCATTTGCAGCTGGCAGCTAGGGGATGGGGCATGGGTGGGGGTTGACCACGCTGTGCTGTTGCTAGGGTTAGACATGCTCGCCAGGTATGCCCGCAGTTTGGCATACCTGGCCGCATGTCGCAAGTCACAGGATTTAGTTATGGCGACCCTGCCCCTACTAGAACAGGGCGCAGGGTCAATGTCGAAGGTGCGGGTGGCGCAATTTGCTTTCGGCGGCAACTTGCGCCACCCTTCTAGAATCCGGCCCCTTGCCTTCTGTAGCACTTCAGGGCATTATGAGTTATGACTTGCAGTCTTTAGTAGTCAGATATATTGTAGTAGCTTCTGAGATCTGAAGCACATGCGGGTGAAACAAGTGAGGACTGTGCAGACAGTTTGTAAAAGTCATCCCCAGCAAGCTGTCTGGAGTCCTGCTGCTCTCTAGTGCACACACAAAACAGGAAGCTGGGGTAACGTCATCACTCAAAGAAGAAGCTGGCACATATGTAGTCAGCTTCAACTCAACATGGAGCATGGTTAGAAATATCCACAAACATCAAAGAAAACAGAGCAAATGTCTTGGAGAACATGCAAAGAAAACAAACAAACAAAAAAAGCAGGTTAGTGCATAAGGGGAAAGGGAGAACAACATACTGCCAAAGGTAGATTTTTTTTTGGTATCTAGTATTGCTGCTTTAATAGCTGCTGTTTTAAAAAGGTATGAATGGACACCACTGACTTTGCAAGAAAAATTAGGCTAAGATACAAAAGGCTCGATATTCAAAACTTTGCCCCGGGACTAAATTAGCCCAGAACCAATAGCCCGCTATATTCAAAAGGGATAGCCCCGGTGCTAAACCTGCTGAATATAGCATGCTAAGGAAGCCAGGCAAACTGGGCTAGGAGTGCAGTGCAGTGCAAAAATAGCCCAGGAAATAAGACAGCTCTGAATATAGCAACCAGGAAGTGCAAACCACAACAGCAGCCCAATGTGAAGGAAGGTAGAGGTGAACCATGTGACCAACGTCTGTGCTAGCAAAGGATTGGATTCATTAAAGCTGCAAGCACCAGCGCATGTGAAATTCTGCAGAAATGTACCATGTTTCTGAAATGTTTGTGCGGTGCAAACGTTTGCCCAGGGCATAAATTTGCTAAATTCAAAAGTGACACGCAAACGCAGTCTGTGGGCAAACATCTAGATTAGCATCTCATTATGTCCTGATTTGCATGCAGTTAGCCCAGCACTATTGCAGGATCCCACAGCTCCACCTGTAGATCAGTCTGGCAGTACAGGGGCTGGCTGGGTCTACCCATAGCTCCACCTGTAGGTCAGTCTGAAAATGCATGGTGGTAACTTCAGGCTACATTTGTACAGAACCGTACAGAATATTGTGCCCCAGGGGACTACACAGCACAGGCACAAGTGGTGGTGCTGCATGCGATTGTCAAACTGTAGTTCCTGCTACAGTGCACAGCAGACACTACAGTAACAAGGGGGGCCAGTAGTATGAGGGACACAGCAATGCCCATGAGGTGTAGGGCATCAATGACTGCTGCACTTTACATAGAGACAGGCCCAACTTGCAGGTGTGTACTGACAGTAGACATTACTGTTATGCTGTTGTGTGACCCACAGATGCTGCACCACTGGCATGGGATACTCACAGTGACATATACATGGCTGGCTGTGTGTGCTGTGGTGTCTGTACAGATGTGCGGTATGTGGCTAGGGGGGCACATACCATAATACAGGCACACTGGTGTTGGGGTATTCCCTACAATAGACCATTTGCACTGCATGGATTGTCCCAGCCTTGTGGCAGCACCCAGTATGTGGTGGACTGGCCACTTGTACACCCTCCCCTCAACACCCTCCATGCCCCCAGTGCTGCAAGTGTGTGCTGGATTCTGTTGGTGTCCACCGAAGGGTGGTCTGCAGGTGTGTGCTGTATGGACACACTGCCATGTTGTCCACTGGGTGCTGGGTCACCACATAATGCCTGGCATGGCTGGGACTGGTGGCAGATGATGGCAACATAGGAGGTGCCATCTGTGTGCAGCATGTTTCTTCCATGTCTGGTTGCTTTCTATGTTTAATATTTACTGGTTAGGGTCAATAAACCACCACTGGCAGACCCTTGCAAACTCCATAATTCACACTTGTGAATTACAGAGTTCCATAAACCATGGTTCTAAGTAGTGCAAAGTCATGCAAAGCTGCACAAAGCCACAAAGTCAAGCAAAGCTGGTTTGCCCAGAATTAAGGCTATATTTTCCTGGACGGTAATTTGCACCATGCAAAGTGTTGTGCTAAGTCATGCAAAAACTCTTTGCGCAGCGCTAATGCACTGAATATAGAATTGCGCCTGTATTCATGTACACACATCCTCTTTTTGCCCCTTGCATACATTATACTTTTGCCCAGTGCTAATGCAGTTTGCTTGCACTAGTTGACCTTTTGAATATAGCAGACCCGCTCAAACCTGGTGCAAACCAGGCACAAACGGTTTTCGCCCAGTGCAAAGTTTTGAATATCTGGCTCCAAATAGTTAAGATTATTATATTTAATTTAATCAGAGCTAACACACTAAATTTATTATTTTTATATTATTATAACTTATTGTGCCATAGCAAATGTATTGAGATGCGGAAAATCATGCACAAACATGCCAAGGGCCATGGATTAGTAGCTTCTTCAGGCTGGCTAATGTGCACTGAGGCTTGGGAAAAAGACTGTATAAGACATACTCAAGGCTGACAGTGTGAGGAAGGAAAGAGCTAACATGAAAAGAGGATATTCTCACAAAAATATGAAAAACAAATATCAGCAGTTGGGCAAAAGACAGAGGTGAATATTCCCTTCCATGGAACTGTACTGCTTAGAGACAGTTCTAGATCAGAAATGTAGAAATGTACCTTAAAGGTCAGATGACCGTCATAATTTGAAGAGGCCTGATTACATTGGAATGGTTTTGTGACCGAAAGCTACTGGAACAAAGGTCAATGAGACTACTATAAAAATATACTGGTAATTAAAATTCCAGGAAAGAGGTCTGAACTTTAATAAAAGGATTCATGAATAATACATAAAATTGGCTTGGCTGAACACTTAAAAAACTGAACCCACAGGCTTTTTGCTGGAGAGATAGATAAGACAAAGTACACATATCTCTTCTTGCATGGGACACAGAGAAGGAAAGATCTCTTTGGTTTTGCACTTAAAGAGAATGTCCAACCTGAGAGCAGCTACCACTCACACATAGTGGTTGCTGCCCTCATCGGACATTATTCTATCCTGGTTTTATTGAATAAAAGCAGCCTGTACCTTAATAAAATGCCTTGTAACTTTCCTTTACACAGTGGAAGCCCTCTGTATTCTGAATGTCCAGGTTTGGCTTCGACGCCTCTGCATTCAAGCACATAATGACGTGTGGGCAGGGAGATCACAGGGTGTGCTCCATTGAAATTAATGGGGCTTGATGTCTCATTCATTTTTAAGCTACAAAATGGTCACTTGGCGATTAATGAAGGACACCACTTGAATAACATGATCCTTGTTAGTCGGTGGTGTCCTTCGTGTAATCGCCAAGTGACCATTTTGTAGCTTAAAAATGTAGAAACCAAGCCCCATTCATTTCATCGAAAGCCCTCAGCACTCTTCTGACCATATCATTATGTGCTTGAGCCGCAGGCGTATGCTGAACCCGACACTGGAATACAGAGGGTTTCCACTGTGTAAAGGAAAGTTATGAGGCATATTATTAAGATATGGACTGCTTTTATTCAGTAAAACCAGGATACAATAACGTCTGATGAGGGCAGCTTCCACTATGTGTGAGTGGCTGCCTTACATCGGAAATTTATTTTAAACAGGGACTGACATAAGTCTCTGAACTCTCTCTCCTTTGAGAAGCATGAGAGTGCTATGGAGAGATAGAAAAGAACCTTGAGACACTACTTTGAAATACCAGCACAGTTTAAACTTATTAAAGACCCTAGGAGACTGAAACCGATCTTTAGTTTACAGACAATTCTTTATGCCAGAAGAGAACCAGAACTGGATCACTGACTTCAGATTCTACCAGAGCAAAGACCCCCAGCCTCTTTACCAAGACTGCAGATGAAGATGTTTCATGCCAGCTGATGAATTTAAGTATTTATTTAATAATACTTTTGCTAAAAGGCATGTTCTGGGATTAGCTATGTGGAAGGTGTAGGTCAAGTCTGATTTTTAATGCAATATACTGGATATAAATGGAAGGGCTAGCCCGCGGTTCAGTGTGGGGGAAGACTAGGTTTGCTGGCAAAGGCACCTAGCTTCACCTGAGCTCTTTTCTTCTAGGTTACTTGTAAGGACAGAGCAAGGAAAAAGAGTAAGGCTTCTTTTGGCTAGGCAGATTTACTGTGTGTTATTTTCTTTTGTACTCACAGGGGTTGTTACTGTTTGTTGCTAACATTTTACTACTTTATTTTTCTCTGATTTAAATTGTTGTTACAAGGTATACTTTCAGCTGCATTATTACAGGGCATGCCAGCAGGTTTGTGCTTACAGATTACTGCTGTAAGCTTCTGATTCAAATTGTTTTTTTTTTGCAAAGTATATATTCTGTTACTGCTTTATTTTTCTCTGTAGCAAATTGTTTTTTATAGGGTATGTCTTCTGTGAAATTATTACAGGTGGTGCTTACAGGGTATATCTTCAATGAAATTATTACAGGTGGTGCTTACATTTTTGTGACTTTATAATTAGGCTAAGCAAAATTACTGTTTGCAAATTTGTTTTTTTTTTGCTGAAAGGTTTTTGGTTTGGTCTCAGAGATGTTGCAGTCTCCTTCTCACATTGCAGGAGCTAACTGCTTTCCTCCCACGGCTCTTCCAGGGGATTAGGTGTGTAACTTGGGGTGGAGTTGACAAACTGCTAGTAACTTCCAACAGAAGGAAGGGTTAAAAGATCAGGTTAGTTGATATCTTGGAGGTGAAAGACTAAGTTTGCTGGCAAAGGCACCTAGCTTCACCTGAGCTCTTTTCTTCTAGGTTGTTGTAAGGGCAGGGCAAGGAATCTTACCAGAGCAAGCAAAAAGAGTAAGGCTTCTTTTGGCTAGGCAGATTTACTGTGTGTTATTTTCTTTTTTACTCACAGGGGTTGTTACTGTTTGTTACTAACATTTTACTACTTTATTTTTCTCTGATTCAAATTGTTGTTGCAGGGTATACTTTCAGCTGCATTATTACAGGGTGTGCCTGCAGGTTTGTGCTTACAGATTACTGCTGCAATCTTCTGATTCAAATTGTTTTTTGCAAGTTATATCTTCTGTTACTGCTTTATTTGTCTCTGTAGCAAAGTGTTTTTTACAGGGTATATCTTCTGTGAAATTATTACAGGTGGTGCTTTACAGGTTTTACAGTTTTATCATTAGGCTAAGCTTTCAGGGCTACTGCATTTGTTGTTGGTTGATTGTTTCTGCTCTTACCTCCTTTTTTCTTTTGTCTGTGGTTGTTCTTTTTGGCAGAGGAAGGGCCCAGTCACCCACCCCCATCCCCAACCACCCCACGCTACACTCCTTTTATAGGGTAGCACAGTCATGACATTTCCTGTAGCAAAGCAGGAAGGGGAGGATCAGAGAGGTATCCACACAGTGACCTCATTTACAGGGGCACAAGTAATTTAACTTGTTATAACAAGTTATACAAAAACAAACAAAGCACAAAATCAAATTTTTGATTTCATTTTCCTCCTTCTAATTACTCTGACCAGATTATAAACCCAGTGTTACATGAGGTCCCTGCACCCTAATTGATACCCCAGAGGTACACCACAGACAGCTAGCATTTATGTGTATGTTATACTAACATATAGGGCTAAGGACATCTACTGTACAAGAGTAGATGTCAGGATATATATGCATATGATTGCTATACGCTTTACTTTCTAATATACACATGTATTTCTTGCTTACAAGATGTTAGGACACTTGTGTCCTTGTAGTGTTATGATATATGAGTCAGCATTGCCATCTTCTGATGATTTATATTGCTACACGGCCATGTATACAAACTGTACTACTTTGTTTCCACAAAGTGATGACTATAACAAAATTGTATAATGTTATCTAGTACTGTGGAGCCACCTCTAATTTAGCTAATAGGGCTCATCTCTGTAACTAGAAATGTTTCTATCTTACAGTAACTATGGTAACTATCTTAGGTATATAATGTAAGACATTACGTCTTTTACCTTGGAGACCCAGAGATTTCTACACTTCTAGAGGTATAGGGAATGCTTAGCATTGGCTCCCAGTTCCTAATGGTAAGAACTGCTTAGGGCAACTGTGATTTTCCTTTTGGTAGTAATAAACAAGGTTTATTACTCTTATGCAACACGTGTGTGATTCCTTGCATTCCTATTACTGCCAAGAACCTGAGAGTGAGGGTTTAGACCTCCTGACAATTGACGACTGTGTCCAGGCAATATTTGTTGTTTGCAAAGTTTTCACTAGTTGCTACTACTTTCCCTTCCTAGCGGGGACAGCAGGTGTGCACACCCACATCACCGTTCCCGTTTTTAACCCACTTTGTAAATACTTGCAAAGTCTGGTTACTTACTGGGTGTGGTCGATGCCGACTCAACTCACCCCATGGCAGTTTTGAATTGCAAGCTTACAAGTGCACAGTAGCCCCCCTGTGAATTAGTGCACCTGTTGTGGATCGATACACAGCATGGCGCCTTTTCACAGTTTGATTTTATGTTCCCTCCCACTAAATGGCCACCGTATCAAATATCTGTGCAGACTTGAGACTTGATGTCTCAAACTTCCTTGCCTCCCATGGAGGATGGGCTGACTTCACACAGGGCGCAAGTCAATCCGACAACCCCGTGCTGGGGATTTCAACCCAGTACTCAGAGACGAGACAAGCAGCTAGAAAGCGTGAAGCTAGAGGGCTGTTGGTCACGGCTCTCTACACTGCTTTGGAAGCCTCCGAAGTGAGGTTTCGAACCCTTGATCTTCAAGTCTCATCTCTCAAGCAGGATATGGGACTGCGGGAAACTCAATGTTTGAAAAGAGAGCAGCATTTGAAGTCTGAGCTCCAAACTCTGCACAATGAAAATGATCCACTTTTGCATCAGTCCATTCAGGAAAATGAGCAGGAACTTTGTATGTTGAAGCAGGAATGTTAAAGTTTGAGACAGGATAAGGGGCAGGCATTGCACATGAATGATCTATTAAGTAGAACTAATGACCAGATCTGTGGCGAGTTGGGAGAGCTCCAGGACGAGATGAACCAGGTATGTAATGATTTAGGTGTAGCTACTAGGGACAATCACGAATTGAGTGCCGCATATAGAGTGTTACAGAAGCAGTTACAGGATGATGTGGATCAGAATGTTGCAAAAGTTAGTCATGAGGATTGTGAATGTAAAATGGCGAAACTGCGCCATCAGCGAGAGGTACTGGCTGGTCACGTCAAAGCGATGGGCGGTGTAGCCTCCATCCTGACAATGTCATCTGAAGAGGAGGAGTCAAATGATGACATTTCTCAGTACAACACCCAGTCATGCATCTACTATGACCTAGTAATCCCACCCCACCATCCACAACATGGTGGACCCCTGTAACATAACACCACATCCCTACGTCATCAATGGCATGATGACCATCATGGGCGATGCCAACATGGTGACCCCCATGATGGGGGGAGCAGGCCCAGACCTAGTCCCAATGGCACCACCGATCGCCATTATTTCTGTGGACAATAAGGAAGTGATAGAGAAAATGATTGATACTGCCTTAGGCAATGTGACCCTTCCCGAGAGAAGCAAACAGACTCTCTGAACGCAGATTAAGCAGCTGCTACAGGAGACTGCTACTTGGGAAGGAATGGTCTGCACTGTGGCTGCAGCCACAGCTCAGGCAAACCTGCAGGGCGCCCAAGACAATCTACCTCTGAACAATCATCCCAGCAATCCCCTACAAATGGCCCACTCTGTTCAGCAAATAGCTGGAAGCATTGGTCGGATGAGCCCGTACGATAACCTCAGTTGCCACTTGGAAAAGGTGCATTCTAAATGTGAAATGCTTAGTCTCGCTGTAGACTACCAAGACCAGATTCTACACCAGGCCATTGATCCTGGCCTATGAGCAAAACTCCCCAATGCTATCCAACAGGACAGCCACACCACCTTTGATGAAGTTGCAGCTGAACTCATTACTGCACACAACCCAGGTATGGTAGGAGTGATGCTCGCATACCCTGTGAAACAGAATGCGAAGGAAAGTCCAGTGACCTTCCACCAGAGGCTTTGGATGGCCTACCGAGCAGAAAAGAATCTTGCAGGAGAGGCCACTGATGTGGACCTTATTGAGTACAAGACCTTGTTCCTTCAGAACATGATCCCTGAATTGCAAGAGAAGGTAGAGCCAACCACTTATCCCACCACAGAGAGGTTTGCCGATATTCTTCGGAAAACAGAGTGAGTTTATCAACTTTACATCCGTGATTCAAGCTCCAGATCCAAGAAGGTAGCCACTGTGGAATCCATCCCGGAGGCCATGACGCACTACATGGTGGAGGGTCAGGCCCACGAGAAACAGCCACTCCCCAAAGATAACCAACAACCCCAGCAGGCCCAGCAACAATCCTGGGGCGGGAACTGGAACTACCACAAAAACAAGAAACACCAGAAAAATAATAAGGGTAAACAACAGAGACCAGGCCCTTCATATAGGGAAATAGCCAATGTGAACCGAAGCCTCTGAGACCTTCTCGGGAATGTGCGCTCCGTAGCGGACGCTGTCCCAGTTCGGGCCCTTGCTGCAGTATAACCAGAAGATCAGACCTCCACAGGCCACAGAGATACCGGAAATCCAGGCTTTCAGGCCCCTATAGGCCTGAACCCGGAAGAGGCTCCCTATATAGCATTGGTACAGCATGCTGAAATGGTTCACAGGAACCATAGGTTTCATAGGATTCATAGGTTGTTCTGAGCTCTATAAAGACTGAAATCCATTTGGCTCGCCTTAACATTAAATTAATACCCCCCTATACTCTTACTCCTTAAATATAATCAAGAGAATGCTTAAAGGCTAGCATTGTTGGACTACCCACCACCTCGAGGGGTAGTGCATCCCAAATTTTTATCACCCTTACTGAGAACCAGTACCTTCGGGCCTGTGTATTAAACCTATACATCATAAGCTGTAGGGGGTGAGCACGTGTATTATAGGACTGATCTCTAAGATTTAATCCCAGTTGTTCCCAAAGCTGGTTATCAGATAGTGCCTGATAAATAAGGCATATATCCCCTCTTAGCCTGCGATATTCAAGGGAATAAAGATCCAGACTCCTCAGTCTATCCCCATATTCCATGTTCCATACTTTCTTAATTCTTTTTGTTGCCCTGCGCTGAACCCTTTCCAGGGCATTTATATTCCCTTATGGCCTGATGCCCAGAACTACACACAGTACTCAGTATGAGGGTGCACCAGAGAGGTATAAAGAGGGAGCAAAACCTCTTTTTTCCTGCTTTTGATGTGCCTATGTATGCAGCTCAGAATGCTATTGGTCCTCTTAACCACCTGGTTACAGTGCAAGTAGAATTTAAGGTCATTACTAACCCTGATTCCAAGATCTTGTTCTTCATGTACTACCCTGAGAATCTGGCCAATTAGACTATAATCCACTTCAGGATTTTTTTTCCCCAACTGCATTACTGTACATTTATCGATGTTAAATGTCACCATATTATCTTTGGCCCAGGTCTTCAATTCCCCAACCGCCTCCTGCAGTTTTAGTGCATCCAATTGACTGTTGGCTGGAGAACCTATGCTCGTGTCATCCGCAAATTTAGACAACCAAGTGTCTGTTGTTACTTGCATGGTAGAGATATAAAAATTAAACGAGCATAGTTCCAAAACAGATACTTGGGGAACCCCACCTGTGACTGCAACCCAGTCAGACAGTTCACCCAGGCCCAAACGCTCTTTCAAGAGCTTCCCCATGCCTCTACTGGTATGGATTGACAATTACAGGCCCCAGTCCATAGTGTAAATAAGCTAGTCTTGGATACAAACAGAAGGCCCTGTACAGAGGCCAAGGTTGGGGGCTGCCTACTTTTAGTATTGCTGGATACAGGCGCGGCAGTGTCTGTATTGCAGGATGACAACCCAGACACATCACCTTGGTCCACCGGATGGAAGACCAATATGTCTGGTGTAGATGGAACTAGGCTACCTGCATACCGCTCCCTGCCACTATCTGTGACACTGGGACACCTGAAGGCATATCATACCTTTCAGCTGATGGTACTGCATGATCACCCAAGTATTATCAGAATGGATTTATTGGCACCACATGGCTGTGTGGTAGACCTAGCCAACATGTTGTTGATACAGTTTCAGGGACAGTATCACACTGTCATGATTCCTGACTCACATGTGGTTGCAACAATAGCCTCCAATGACAAAGAGTATGACATCATAGATTTGTTTAAGAACCACAAGCTTTCCCAAAGCTCCTTCCCATCCTACAAAGGCATCTGGAGGCATTTGCCACTAAAAAGCATGATTGTGGCAAGATGCACACTGCCATTGAAGTGACAGGCCCAGCCCATGAGAGGTAAAGGCAATACCCTTTGCAGAGGACACTGCAGAGCAGGACACTGCAGCAGAGGAGCTAGCACAGCAAAACTCACCCAAAACAGGGACTAAAACAAAAAAAGCAAAAAGGAAATCCAAAACACTTCTGATCATAGGAGATTCCACGATTCAGGGAGTTGATACCGGTTCCACTATGCCGCGGTGACAAGAAATTTGTCGACTGTCAGCACAGCGACAGCACAACACCACCAATTGGTGCTGTGCCATCTCTGGGGGAAAGAGTGTTTTCTGTGGGGACTTGACCCCCACACCCCCATGCGGGGGGCTGTGCCCACACCCCCCCTGCACTAAGGATTACTAACTCCAATCAGAGTTAGTTCGGGGAGTGGGAGCAAACACCCCGGCAGCAACAGTGGAGCATACATGGAGACCATCACAGCGAACTGCCGAAAATGTTGCTGTGATGGTTTTCATGGTATTCCTGTCGCTGTGCCATCAGTATACCATTGATACCTACCTCCAGCCAGAGGTAATGGTCAGGTGTCTCCCCAGTACATCAGCGTGGAGAGACACTGACCACATTGCTAAAATTGTGCAGGAAGCAGGAGAAAACATCAATGTCCTGGTACACATAGGGACCAATGATCTTGCCAGCTGGTCATTTGTGGAGACTAAGGAACACCCCAGGCTGGGTGACAAACTGTCATCCATTTTGTCTGGCATCTCCTTCTCTGAGATCCTGCCAGTCTGGGAGAGGAAGACAGATAGAAGGAAGGTCAGAGAAGGGGAGATAGGGGAGCTAAACATGTGGCTCAAGAGCAGGTGCCAAGAAAAAGGGTACAAATTTGTAGGTAACTGGCAACAGTTTTCAGAGGGAAAGTTCTTTAAATTCGATGGACTGCATCTGACTAAGGACCAAGTCAGTGCATTGGGGCAGAAGTTTGATGTCTTTGCAGAATATTTAAACTAGCAAATGAGGAGAAGGGTGCAGCACCCGATATGTCGAATGGGAACAACACCCCTCCCCCCTCAGCTAGTGATCAAACAGGAGTTCAGCATGTTTGTAGTTCATTTGCATCACCAGGTAAGGAAAAAGGTCTGGCTCCCAATACGACGCACAAGAGAAACGCCAGACCTGGCCCAACAACTAACACACTGAAATCTGACCAATGGAAAATCATGTACACAAATGCTCGCAGTCTGGGAAACAAGATCCCAGACCTACAGGCAACAATGATAGAGGCTAAACTGGACATAGTAGCCATTAGTGAGACATGGTTCACCAGTAACCACACTTGGGAGACTTCAGTACCTGGCTATGTATTGTTCAGAAGAGACTGAAATGCAAAAAGGGGGGGTGGAGTGGCCCTTTATGTTAATGAAAATATCAAAGCTACAGAAATTCAGAATACACATAAGGAGCCAGAAGAACTGTGGGTCACACTGGAAACAGGAAATGGGACTGCCATGCGAACTGGGGTTGTCTACAGGCCTCCAGACCAGGGGGAGGATATAGACACATTACTGTTAGAAGATATACAAAACATGACCGCTAAAGAGGAGGTTCTGATAATGGGAGACTTCAACATGCCAGATCCAGATTGGTCAATACCCTAGACACATAGTGGATTCCTTGCGGGGGGCCTCAAACAATTGGTAGAACAACCCACAAGAGACAGGGCTATCCTAGATCTAGTACTGACTAATGGGGAAAGGATCACAGATCTCCAGGTAGAAGGTCACCTGGGCGCCGGTGACCATCACATGGTATGGTTCAATTTGGCCAATAGAACTAAATCATCCCATTCCAAGGTAAAAATATGGGACTTCACAGGAGCTGACTTTGATAAGATGGCCAACAGAGTTAAGCTAGCCCGGCCAAGAAGAAATACAGGTGAGGGGGTATAGGCAAAGTGGGCAAGCATTAAGGATGCAATACTTGTAGCAACATCCCATTGTGTTACAGAGAAAAGCAAGAGCAAAAGAAGGAAACCACTTTGCTTCTCAAGTACAGTAGCGATAAAGGTCAGAGCCAAAAGGTTGGCCTTCAGGAAATATAAGGAAACACAGTGGGGCGAAGATAGGGAGGCATACCAAACTTCCCTAAGGGAAGCAGATAAGGCAGTAAGGCAGACAAAGGCCCAAACTGAGGAAACAGTAGTATGAACAGTAAAAGAAGGTGACAAGACTTTTTTATAGATACATTAGTAAAAGGAGAAAGCCCAGAAGGGGTATTGCTAAGATCAAAGGGGATAAGGGGGAGTGTGAGGAGTAGGACCAAGGAAAAGTTTCCATCCTAAATAGATACTTCTGCTCAGTATTTACTGAGAAAAAGGTAGGGCAGAACTAACAGCTCAGCACCATGGACACAGGAGGGAGGTGTGCACTAGTCTCTTCACAAAAGAAAGGGTCCTACAAGAGCTTGCTAAGCTCAGAGTGGACAAGGCAATGGGACCTGATGGCATACATCCCAGGGTACTAAAGGAGCTAAGGGTGGAACTAGCAGAGCCATTATCAAAACTGTTTAGTGAGTCTCTGAGCACAGGAGAGGTCCCAGAAGACTGGAGAAGGGCTCATGTGATCCCGCTCTACAAGAGTGGTAGCAGGGAGAAGACAAGGAACTACAGACCAGTCAGTCTTACCTCAGTAGTGGGCAAGATTATGGAGGCACTCGTTAAGGAAAGGATAGTGCAACACCTGGAATCCATAGGAGCACAGAATCCAAGACAGTATGGGTTTACAACAGGAAGGTCCTGTCAAACTAATCTCATAGGTTTCTTTGACTGGATAACCAGAGTGGTGGACCAAGGGGGAGCAGTTGATGTCGCTTACCTTGACTTCAGCAAAGCGTTCAATACTGTTCCACATAGAAGATTGATTAATAAGCTGGGTAGACTTGGACTAGGTCAGAAGTTTGTCAACTGGGTAGCAAACTGGTTGGCGGGAAGAAAACAGAGTGGTGGTAAACTGTATACAGTCAGAAGAGATGCAAGTCACAAGTGGGGTACCTCAGGGATCAGTCCTGGCGCTCATCCTCTTCAATATCTTCATCAGTGACATTGCCGGTGGACTGGAGGGTAAGGTTTGCTTGCAGATGACAACAAGATCTGCAACAGAGTAGATGATCCAGATGGGGTGGGCAGAATGAGAAGCGATCTGGATAAACTGGCAAAATGGTCAGAAGAGTGGCAAGTGGGGTTTAACACAAAGAAGTGCAAGATCATGCACATAGTGAAGAGAAACTCTGAAGCAACCTGTAGGTTGGGAGGGGAGTTGCTGGCAATCACAAGGGAAGAGAGAGACTTAGGCATCATCATTACAGATGACCTGAAATCATCCAAGCAGACCACTAAAGCAGTAGGTAAGGCTAGAGGGATGTTGGGTTGTATTAGTAGGGGTATCACAAGTTGTAAGAGAGAGGTAATAATCCCTCTTTACAAGACACTGGTTAAGCTCCAACTGGAGTACTGCATGTAGTACTGGAGGCCGCACCTGCACAAGGACATTAACAAAATAGAGGCAGTCTAGAGAAGGGCAACCAAAATGGTGCAGGGACTGCATCAGAAAATATATGAGGACAGATTAACTGAACTCAAAATGTATACCCTAAAGCAAAGGAGGGAGATAGATGATATGATTGAACCATTCAAACAGCTTAAGGGCATTAACAAGGTGAAAGAGTCTAACATGTTCCAATATAAGAAAAATAGCAGGGCAAGAGGACACAGCATGAGATTAGAGGGAAGCCGATTAAGGGGGAATGTGAGGAAGTTCTTTTTCACAGAAAGGGTGGTGGATGCATGGACCAGCCTACCTCAGGAAGTGGTGGATATGAATAGAGTGCAGGGCTTCAAACAGGCATGGGACAGGCATAAGGGAGCAATAAAGAGGAGTATGAATAGATAGGCCATTGACAGAGTACAGGCCTATGGTACATTCATAAGGTAGAAAAAATGGGCAGACTGAATGGGCCTTGCTTTCCTTATCTGCCGTCACCTTCTATGTTTCTTTGTTAAACTCCTCCCACACACCTCATTTAAACCAGCTGCTCCCAGGACGCCCTCTCTAGCATTTAAAAAATCTAGCATTCTCCTACCTGAGCTCTTGCATGCATGCTGGCTTCTCTCTTCACCTTTGCTTTTTGCTTCCCCTTGGGTTTTGTTCTCTGGCTGTGCTGTTCATTCAACCCTTAGCCATCCAGTCTGGTGAGTGTTCTGTATGTGCTCTTCCTCCTGCTCATTTTTGTTGTTTACCTACCCTGCCCGCCCTGCTGGCTGCTCTTCCTGCCATCTGGGTGCGGCTGCTTGCCGCCCTGGGTCTGTTTTGTTCTTGTGCCTCGAGTCTTTGTTGCAGTTTCCCGTACCACCTGTGGTGTGCTCCAAGCCAGATGGTCCACTTCTGTGGCTCCCCACTCCCCCCATTTCAGTTGGATGCCCTGCCTACATTGCACCTTGTTGGTGATTGCCCCGGCAACTGCTCCTTGCTTCCCTGTTTCCTTCCTCCCCCTCCGCAACATTCCTTCCTCTGCCTGTACTGCTCTTGTTCCCCTTTGTTCCCTTTTGTCCTGCACCAGAGTTATTCCCTGCCCTGCCTGCTGTGGTTGCGTTGTGCATTGGAGGTCTCCGGACTGCATTGGTACTGGACAGACCTCCTCTCCTTGCTCCCTTAGTTGTGTTTCCCCGACCCTTCCCTTTGGACTCTGGCGGCCCATGCACATGGCTTTCATCTTGGGTCTGCCTCTCCCGTAATCCTGTGCCATGCTTGCAGCTGCCATTTGTTTTTGGTTGTTCCTGTTGTTTCCTTGCAGTCTCTGGGATTTGGCTCCTCTCTCCTGTGGACTGTCAGGCTTCCTGTGTCCCATATGTCCATGTCTTGCTTTCCATACTGTTATTTCCTGCTCAGTCCCAGCCTAAGGACTACACTACAAAATTTATTGTATGATGCCGTGCACACGATTCCATATTATCAAATACATAAAAAACAAAGAAAAAAAAAACAACCACTACAGGCCTATGGACTCCAGTGGCTATTCATCTAGTCCCCATTTTTCCTGCCCTGCCAGTTTGAGTCTGTTGCTGTTGGAGCCTGCGCCCAGGCTTATCGGCTTGCTGACTGTTGTGTGCTGCTCTCTTTGATGCCTCCTTCAGGCTGGTCATCACTTTCTTGCTGTTCAGTGCCCGTTCCTCTGGGTTTGGCTCAGCTGCTGCTGTATTGGTCACAGTTTTCTGTCCGTTTGTGGTCCACAGCACTTTACCCTAGATTCCTTGTTTTTCCTATGGAGGTGGACGTGGGGGTCTTGGTGAGGTTTCATGGCCCCTTGTAGTCATTCCTTGGCCCCTTATTCCTGGATTACTTTGTTGCTTCCATGTGTTGTTTTGTGCTCTCCTGCTCCCTCTGGCTCCATGCTGTCCTTCTGCTCACTATTCCTTCCCTGCTTCTCTTGCTCTCATGCCTTCCTTTTCTTTCAGCTCCTTGCTTTCACCCAGCACACGCCAGCAGCCCACGGCCCTGTTCCTAACTCTGCCTTTAGGGTATCGAGCAAAGGCAGACTGCCATCTGCTGGGAATGGGGGTTCCCTGTTGTAGCTTTACTGTGTTTAAGCCTCCGTCCTCCAGCTGCTGTATTGTAGTTCAGCAGTGGTTTGCAATGGATGGGAGTCTTGCTGCTTTATATTTCCTTACTGCTTTTCGTAGCACAGCCTCACACTGGATGATGGATCCTTGTGCCTGTGTGCCTAGTTTATGTTTTGGTCAGACTCCATCCCTGCGCATTTCTGAATGTTTGTGCCATTACTTCTGGTACCATAGGGTCGGGAGTGCCATCCTTCATTCTGCCTTGTTCTGCCTGTGTTACTATTCTCCTGATTGAGCCGCGTGTTGCCCTGGCTGTTTCTCTCCCTTTATGTTGGTTCCACTTCATTCCAGGACCTGCTTTCTCATGGCTTCCTCCTCCTCCTTGGATGCTCCAGTGCCAGATCCTGATGTCGCTCCTCATGCATCTATATCCGCTCCTTCTCTTGCGTCTACAGCCACTCCTCATGTGCCTCCACCTGGCAGAAAGTGCACAGCTAAAACCCACCTCTCCATTTCCTATTGGACTGTGCCCCATTTAACTGCGGCGCTTCAATGCTGTGACATTGCTTACCCCGCTTCTGCTCATAAGCAGGCCCTTTACCATCTGTATTTATCCAGTTAGCAGTTTGTGCCAGCTCCGGTGCCTGCCCCTGTGGCTCCTCAACCTTCCTCTCCAATGTCTGTGATGCGTGTCTTCATGACTCAAATGAATTCCTCCCTACAGTATCTGCTCTTCAGTCTCCCATGTCCACTCTCGAGGCCCATTTATTGCCCCAGCCACCTCTGGCTTTGCCTGTTCCTCGACCTGATGATCTTTCTTCTCCAAGCAATGTTCTGCCTACTCCTGCTCCTATTTCTCTTGCTGTGCCAGGTTCATTGCCTCCTCCTTTTGACTCAGTCATTTCTCCAGTCCATCCAATTTTGGATCACCTCTGCAAGGACATCATCGATGGCAAGGATGTTAATTTGGTTTCCCTCCTGGTCTCCTCTCAAGATTTCATGGACAATCGCATTGTTTCCTGCAGTGACATATCAGTTGTACTCAAATCCAAGAATATCCATCTTCTTTGCAAAGACTATCTTTGAGTTTGTTTTGGCCTTCAGCCTTTATCAGGACGTCATTTGCGCAGCTTTTTCCAATCTCCATGCTGAATTGGACTCCCACTTGTACCTCATGGTGTATCTTAGTTCCTGTTATAGCAGTACCCTGTTTTATGACTACCACAAGTCTTTTTTCCGCTAAGGTGGCTGCAGCCTTGCATCACTATAATACCAGACTGAATTGGGCAGACCTCAACAACGAACTGTTTTGTCACCATTTTGACAACCAGGGGGATCTTACCTGATCTCTTTGTGGTTCTTTTAACCACTTTGCTCCAATGTACTTGTTGATTGTGTTATTTCCGCAGCTTCCTCCAGGCTTTTTCCTCCTTCGTCGCATACCACTCGTTCAGGGCTCACTTTAATTTTTGTGAACTCTGAGGCTGTTCTGACACCACTGGCCGTTCTGTCCAGATGTTGGGCAATTGTCAAGTTTGCTTCAGTTTCAATGCCAGAGGATGTTTTTGCTCAAACAGCAGCTTTCTGCATGCCTGCAGTTATTGTGGTGATGCCGACGCTTGCATTGTTTCTCCTGTGGCTCACTGGTCTTCCAAATGACAGTTTTCCCATCATCTGCACCTGTCGACATCTCCAAGTTGGCAGATGCTTTGTCTTCCCATCCTTCTCATACTGCCATTGTTCACCTCCTTTTGGGGTTTCAACAAGTTTTCATACCGGCATAGCTGTTATTCCATCTGAATCGTACATTTGTTGCAGTCTGCAGTCTGCATTACTTGAACCAGATATTGTGAAGCAACAACTTCAGAAGGAGCTCCAAAAGAACTTCATCTTTGGTTCATTCCTTCAACTTCCATTTCCTATTTTTAGAACCAATCCTATTGATATTGCAAAAAGTAGGTTTTCAGGCAAAAAGCGTCTTATCATGGATCTCTCCACTCCTCATTCTTCTTCCACACCCAGTATCAATTCCTTAATTCCAGCCAATGAGTATTCCTTAATCTATGCCCATATAGATGATGCCATCACACTAATCAAGCATATTGGTTCAAGAGCATGGCTTTCCAAAGCCGATATAGAAACATAGAAACATAGAATTTGACGGCAGATAAGGACTGCTTGGCCCACCCAGTCTGCCCATTTCCCTACCTAATGGATAAGCTGCAGATCCTAGCTAACCAATAGCCTACTTCTTCCATCCTCCACCCCCTAGAATTGCCTTATGTCTGTCCCACGCATTCTTGAATTCCACCACTGTCTTGACTCCACAACCTCCTCAGGAAGGCTGTTCCATGCATCCACAAACCTCTCTGTGAAAAAATGCTTCCTCACATTACCTCTGAGCCGTCCCCCCTCTAGCTTCAAATCGTTCCCCCTTGTTCTTGCACACCTCTTTTTCTGAAAGATGCTACCCTCTTGGACTTTGTTGATTCCCTTGAGGTATTTGAAAGTTTCTATCATGTCCCCCCCTCCCTCCTCTCCTCGAGACTATACATATTAAGATCCTTAAGTCTCTCTTGATATGTCTTCTGGTGCAGACCCTGTACCATTTTAGTTGGCCTCCTCTGGACTGCCTCCATCCTGTCTATGTGTCTGCGGAGATTGGGTCTCCAGAACTGCACGCAGTACTCCAGATGGGGTCTCACCAGCTGTCTGTACAGAGGGATAACAACTTCCTGTTTTCTACTGGTGATGCCTCTCCCTATGCATCCCAGTATCCCCCCAGCCCTCCTTACTGCCCTCTTACATTGCTTGCTCACCTTCAGGTCATCTGATATGACCACCCCCAGGTCCCTTTCCATTTTTGTTGTTGTTAGTATCTCACCCCCAATTGTGTACTCTTCCCCTGGGTTTTTGTTTCCCAGGTGCATTACTTTGAACTTCTTAGCATTGAATCTAAGCTGCCATACATTTGACCATTCCTCCAACCTTGCCAAGTCCCTTCTCATCCTTTCCACCCCACCTTGTATATCAACTCTGTTGCAGATCTTTGTGTCGTCTGCAAAGAGACATACTTTTCCTTCCAGTCCCTCTGCAGTGTCACTTATAAAGACATTAAAGAGGACCGGTTCTAGTACTGAACCCTGCGGTACCCCATTAGTAACCCCCCTTTCTTCAGAGTGGACTCCCTTTACTATTGCCCTCTGTGTTCTGTTCTCCAGTCAATTCTTTACCCAGGCTACCATCTTGGGACCCACTCCCAGGCTGGCCAACTTGTATATTAATCTTTTGTGTGGGACTGTGTCAAATGCCTTGCTACAGTCTAGGTAGGCCATGTCTACAGCCCCTCCCTGATCTACTACTTTGGTCACCCAGTCAAAGAAATCTATTAGATTCGTCTGACATGACCTTCTCGCTGTAAATCTATGCTGCCTTGGGTTCTGTGCTCTTCTGGCCTCTAGGTACTCAGCAATTCTTTCCTTCAGAAGTGATTCCATCATTTTCCCAATCACTGAGGTTAAACTAACAGGTCTGTAGTTTCCTGCTTCTGCCCTGCTCCCACTTTTGTGAAGTGGAATAACATCTGCCCTCCTCCAGTCTTCAGGTACCACCCCATCCTCCCATGATTTATTAAAGAGGGTAGTCCGTAGTGTCACTAGTTCTACCCTTAGTTCTTTTAGAATTCTGGGATGAATCCCATCAGGCCCCTTTGCTTTCTCCACCTTCAGTTTTAAGAGTTCCTTCAGAACCCTTTCTTCTGTGAAATTGCTGGTATCAACCCCCATATCCAGCGTGTTTTTATTGTTTGGTTTAAGTACCTCTCCCTCTTCATTTCTGAATACTGAGCAAAAGTATTTGTTTAGTATCTCTGCCTTTTCACAGTCACCCTCTGCCCACCCCCCTCCTCTTTATTAAGCCTCACTATCCCTCCCTTGGTCTTCCTTCGCTCCCTGATGTACCTATAAAAGATTTTATCCCCCTTCTTAACTGAGTTGGCTATCTTTTCCTCGGTTTGGGCCTTTGCTGTTCTGACTGCCTTTCCTGCTTCCTTTTGCTTTAACTGATACAATTCTCTGTCCTGCTCCTTCTGTGATTCCTTGTACTTCCTGAATGCTCTCTTTTTTCCCCAACCTTCCCTGCCACCTCCTTTGAGAACCATAGTGTTTTTTTTACATCGTTTTGTTTTGTTTATTTGCTTCACACAAAGGCCTGTTGCCTCTGTGATGGCAGTTCTGATTATTCCCCATTGTTCTTCCACCCCTCCTTCCTGCCCATTTTCTAGTGCATTCCTTAGGCACTCACCCATTTTGGCAAAGTCCGCCCTCCTGAAGTTCAGTACATTTGCTTTTGTATGGCTTGACCCTACTGCTGTGTTTATCGTGAACCATACTGTTCGATGGTCACTAGTTCCCAGATGGCTACCCATTTCTAAATCTGTGATCCTCTCTCCATCTCCATTCGAAAGTACCGGGTCTAAGATTGCTCCCTCTCGAGTGGGTTCCGATACTAGTTGTCTAAGACATGCCCCCTGTAGGGCATCTAAGATGACCCCACTCTTAGAAGTGGCTGCTGCAAATGCACTCCAGTTAACATCTGGCATATTCAGATCCCCCATTAGCAATATCTCTCCTTTTTCTGTCATTCTGAGGATACTTTCTATCATTTCCTTGTCCATTTCCTCCCCCTGAGATGGGGGTCTGTATTCAACCCCTGTGCGGATTGTGGTGCTATTGCCTGTCTCCAAATTGACCCACAGTGCTTCCTCTCCTCCCTGTTTACCCTTTTATTCAGTTTCTTTGATGCCATCCCTTATGTAGAGAGCTACTCCACCTCCTCTTTTACCCTCCTGTAGATGGTGTATCCTGGTATGTTTACGTCCCAGTCATGGTTCTGTGTGTACCATGTTTTTGTGACTGCCACAATATCCAGATGTTCCTCCTCCATCAAGGCCACTAATTTAGGAAGCTTGTTACCCAGACTATGGGCAATTGCTACTCATTGCTCTCCATTTTTTGATGGCTTTACCTCTTATAACACCATCCCTGTCCTCATTGACTTTGCTTTCTCCATTTACCCCTGTCCAGCTCCCTACTGACCATTTTACCTTGGTCTTTAACTCATTTTGTACTGTTTTGTAGGGGAAGGCTGGGAACCCCCCTGCTGCTTATCAGTGCCTCCCCCCTTGACTAGTTTAAAAGCTTGCCAATGAAGCATTTAAACCAATCGCCCAGAAGACTTAGACACTTTCAAACTATTGCCTATCCATCCCTCGCTTTGACATCTGTACGGTATATCTTGGGAAAATTTATATTTTTTTGCAGTCCGACTTACTTTTGGATGCAGGAGCAGCACCAAGTTGTTCAATCAATTTGCTGAAGCCCTTTGTTGAGCCTTACTCAATGTATACCGTAGACCAGCTGTGCTGCACTTTCTGGATGATTTCCTTCTCATAGATCCACCAGATTCCATGACAGATGAAGGTATAAATGCTGTTGTTTGATTTTTCACAACTTTAAATGTTCCTCTAGCCAAAGAGAAAACCTTAGGCCCGGCTATGTCCCTCAAATTACTTGGCATCATTTTGGACTCTGTACATACGGAAGCACGCCTACCTGCTGACAAACGTCTTCAAATCCAAGATAAGGTCCATTCCTTTTCAACTCGATTTTCTTGTTCGAAGCAGGAGTTTACTTTCCCTACTAGGTTACATGAACTTTGCCATGAGAATCATACCCTCAGGTAGATCATTCATATCTTACCTTTTAAACCTAGCTTCTTCAGTTGACAAATTCCACCACTTTGCTCAAATTACAGCTACAGCAAAATCTGACCTAGCCATGTGGTCTTTGTTCCTGGCTCAGATTAATGGCTTTTCTATGTTTTGTAAAGACCCTTCTCTGGACTTCTACCCCAGTATTTATACTGATGCCTCACCTACATATGGATTTGCTGTCATTTTCAGACCAGCTTTGTTTGCCATCCCTTGGCCGCCAGACATTCTATCAATTCCTGACATTTCCTCTACTACCTCATTATTTGAAATGTATCCCATCGTAGCCACTGCTTTCCTATGGGGTCATTTATGGATTCTTCAATCTGTCTCTGTCTACTCAGACAACCAAAGTACCATACTCATTATCAACAAAAGTCACTCTTCATTCTTGACCATAATGATGTTCATGCGGAAGTTGACCTGGCTCTCACTTTACCATAATTTCACCATCCAATGTTTTCATATACCTGGTCATGTTAATAAGGCTGCTGATGTGTTGTCCCGCTTTCAATTTCAGGTATTCCACAAATTATGTCTGGAAACGGATTCAGAGATGACTTCTCCCCCTTCCTTCCCGGATCTAATAATGCACTAGAATTTTATCGGCACCAAGCTTCCTCCATCATGTGGGAAACATTAGCTCCTTCCACAAGATCTACATACTCTACAACATGATCTAAATATGCTCATTCTGCACATCACAAATTCCGTGCACTACTCCTGTCTCTATTGATCATGTTTTAGCATTTATGAGATTTTGCCATAAGTCCTTACATCTCTCTTATGGTACCATCAAACCATACGTTGCAGGAATTAAATTTGTTCATTCTCAATATGCTCCTTCTGCCCCATTAATTTTTTCTAATCCATCTGTGAAACTTGTCTTGCTGGGTTTTCAGAGAGTTGCTCCAGTCAAAATTCCTCAAAGACTTCCTACAGAAGGACCTCTAATGAGAAGTCTTTTGGGTTCTATTTGATAATGACAAGTGTCAAACGGCGACTCGCATTATCGCAACGTCAGGGTGGCAAAAACAATTTTGCCACCCTGGCAACCTCAGTGCACCGAAAAACAGTGCTGGGGACTGAAAATGCTTGCTTTCTGTGGGGGGCTGTGGCCCCACACCTACCTGCGGGGGGCTTGGCCCCGCTGCCTCCTCACCTAGATTCTCAACCCAGGGGGTGCATGTCGGGGGGTGTGAAAGCAAAAAAAGTTTTGGGCGGGCACAAGAAATGTACAGTAGCGCCTGGACCCAGACCTAACCCAGAACCCCAGCACCTGGCAGGCGAACCCGACACTGCACGGTGCAGCTCGGCAGCAGACCACAGCGCCACCCCCTACATCCCCTCTGCCCCTCCCAGGCCACGCTCACAATGCTCACTCCCCCTCCCGTGCATGTACACGTAGTGATATCCTGTCGCTAGGGTTGCCCACCCCACCACATCTGGTCTCCCTCCCTGCCCCCACGCCTTTCGGGCTTTCGCCCATTTTGCAGCACTGTTTCGGATGGTGCCATGATTCAGGCGCTCACCTCACGTGCTACCATCTCTTGGACTTAGTAGAGTCCAAGTCTTTTCATGCAAAGTCCAATTTGATGATTTCCACCAGTACAAGTCTAGCCTTTTATGGATTTCTCAGACACAGAGTATTTTCAGACCCTTCTTCCACCTCCTCTACATTCCTCAAAATATCCGATCTTCAGAAACAAGGTGATTTCTTTACTTTACATCCGCTTTCATCAAAAACAGACCATGCTCATGAAGGAGTTTTAATATCCATATTTCCTTCAAGCAACAAACTTCTGCAGCTTCAAACAACAAACTTATGCAGCTTCATGTTGGATCAAATCATTCTCTGCCCTTATTAACCTCAATCCATAATATTCCAGTGACCACTAAATGGTTTATTGACCATATCAGAATATTGCTACAATGGCTGGGACTCAATTCGTATTCATATTCTGGGCCCTTCTTCAGAATCGGAGCAGCATCATCAGCTTCCAGACATAACATCCCCAGTCATATCATCAAGAAGCTTGGAAGACAGAAGTTATCAACTTACGAAACATACATCCCAAACCCAATTTCAGAAATAAGGTTAGCATTTTCAGTCATCTCCTCCTAGTATGCCCAGAGGACTAGCTGATCAGTAACCACGGGTCCTCAGAGGTTTTTCCCTAAGAGCTGTTTTTCCTCTCCTGCGCATTACTCTTCATACTCTCCATGAGCTCGAGGCGATGATCAACACAATTTTGGGGCTCTCTATTCCTACCAGCAATCAAGCTTCAGTTACTATAAAAAACAGTAATAGAGTACAGCCACAATAGAGTTTGCACAAGCAAAAACACACGTTATTCCACAAACATTGAATGGGAGGGCTAGCTCAAGGTTCAATGTGTTGGAATAAACTTCACCCACACACCTCATTATACCAGCTGCTCCCAGGACCCCCAGCTCTAGCGTTAGGAAAATAACCCACCATCCTCCCCTTCCTCCTCCTTTTCCAGCATCCCCCCTTCCACGTGGGGGCTCTCTATTTATACCAACTGTCAAACTTAAGTTCCTACAAAAACAGTAATAGAGTACTGCCACAACAGAGTTTGCACAAGCATAAACACACTTTATTCCACAAACATTGAACTGTTGCCTAAAAAGCATCTGACACAATTTGTAGTCTTAAGCAGGACACTTATGCTAAGCAGCTGCCTGCCCAAGGAGCCAATTTAACCAGCATCCACATTTTTGGGTGCAGTAATAAAAGTAAAACTTACATTTGTATGCCCAGTTCATAACTTCTAAGTATGAAGTTGAATAGCAGCCGAGCGCTGCAGTCCCACCCATAAAAGTAGCACCATAATAACGTGAAGCAGGTGACAGGACTGCAGGCACACTATATTTAGTACAATGAAATCAAGGGATGGGACCCCTCTAAACATGCATATGGTTTCTTTGCTTCCAGTTATACGTGTATGGGGCTACTATATGATATATATTATAGCCCCTACATGTATAACTAGAAACAAAAACTGTTCGCTTTTTAGAGGGTCCTTATTCATTACTATGTATAAGCTGCCTGCAGACCCATCCTCTGCTTCACATCATCAAAGTGCTATTTTTAGGGGTGGGCTGTGCTTGGCAGATGCTTGGCGTGACTCTGGGCTTACCAAGAGATCTGCAGGGAGGCCGAGAAGCAGTGTGAAAGGTACGGGCAAAGCCGCAACCAATCGGGAAGCGACCGCTGTCTCTGCCTTGCTTCCGATTGGTGCGCCTTTCCCATTGACTTTAGCTGGACTCTGCAACACTTTTCTGGATGGGATTTTTCTGATTAGCTGTAACTTGTATTAATTTCCTTAAAAGAGCTGTTTTTACTTAAAAATTGTGGGTAATTTAAACATGTTTTGATGTGATGTTTGCTAGTGATTCAGCCTTTTCTGGGGATCTGTGTGGGCTAGACGCTTAGGCGCCTAACCCCCCCCCAAACCCTCCCAGTCTTTTGTTGTGCAGATTCTTGTTTCTTACACCTAATTGCAGATTGCCTGCAATAATTGCCTTCTCTGCCTTCTCCTCTGTCCCTGACTTGCAGCCGGCACTGCCCTCCAGCTCCAGCCGCAGAAGGGGCTCCGAGCCGCCAGCGGGCCGGCGGTGACCTCCAGCCGACCAAGAGATCCAGGAGGCCGGGAGAAGCAGTGTGAAAGGTACGGGCAAAGCCGCAACCAATCGGGAAGCGACCACTGTCTCTGCCTTGCTTCCGATTGGCGCCTTTCCCATTGACTTTAGCTGGACTCTGCAACACTTTTCTGGATGGGATTTTTCTGATTAGCTGTAACTTGTATTAACTTCCTTAAAAGAGCTGTTTTTACTTAAAAATTGTGGGTAATTTAAACATGTTTTGATGTGATGTTTGCTAGTGATTCAGCCTTTTCTGAGGATCTGTGGGCTAGGCGCTTGGCGCTAACCCCCAAACCCTCCCAGTCTTTTGTTGTGCAGATTCTTGTTTCTTGCACCTAATTGCAGATTGCCTGCAATAAAATTGCCTTCTCACTGCCTTCTCCTCTGTCCCTGACTTGCAGCCGGCACTGCCCTCCAGCTCCAGCCGCAGAAGGGGCTCGAGCCGCAGCAGGCGGTGACCTCCAGCCGACCAAGAGATCCAGGAGGCCGAGAAGCAGTGCAGGCACGAAACCTCAAGAACTAATCGGGAAGCCACCGCTGTCTCTGCCTTGCTTCCGATTGGTGCGCCTTTCCCATTGACTTTAGCTGGACTCTGCAACACTTTTCTGGATGGGATTTTTCTGATTAGCTGTAACTTGTATTAATTTCCTTAAAGAGCTGTTTTACTTAAAATTGTGGGTAATTTAAACATGTTTTGATGTGATGTTTGCTAGTGATTCAGCCTTTTCGGGGATCTGTGGCCAGGCGCTTAGGCGCCTAACCCCCCCCCAAACCCTCCCAGTCTTTTGTTGTGCAGATTCTTGTTTCTTGCACCTAATTGCAGATTGCCTGCAATAAAATTGCCTTCTCACTGCCTTCTCCTCTGTCCCCTGACTTGCAGCCGGCACTGCCCTCCAGCTCCAGCCGCAGAAGGGGCTCCGAGCCGCCAGCGGGCCGGCGGTGACCTCCAGCCGACCAAGAGATCCAGGAGGCCGGGAGAAGCAGTGTGAAAGGTACGGGCAAAGCCGCAACCAATCGGGAAGCGACCGCTGTCTCTGCCTTGCTTCCGATTGGTGCGCCTTTCCCATTGACTTTAGCTGGACTCTGCAACACTTTTCTGGATGGGATTTTCTGATTAGCTGTAACTTGTATTAATTTCCTTAAAAGCTGTTTTTACTTAAAATTGTGGGTAATTTAAACATGTTTTGATGTGATGTTTGCTAGTGATTCAGCCTTTTCTGGGGATCTGTGTGGGCTAGGCGGCTTGGCGCCTCCCCCAAACCCTCCCAGTCTTTTGTTGTGCAGATTCTTGTTTCTTGCACCTAATTGCAGATTGCCTGCAATAAATTGCCTTCTCACTGCCTTCTCCTCTGTCCCCTGACTTGCAGCCGCGCACTGCCCTCCAGCTCCAGCCGCAGAAGGGCTCCGAGCCGCCAGCTGGCAGCGGTGACCTCAGCCGACCAAGAGATCCAGGAGGCCAGGAGAAGCAGTGTGAAGGTGGCGGCAAAACCATAAAATTTTGCCCGCCCCTCCCCTCTTGGTTAATTGTATTTATACACTCTTTCCCATGTCCTCATCTACTCTCACATCTAATTCCCTTCTCTATTAACCCATACCACCCCCTCACAATGCTAACTTGTTTTTGCTCCTTAGCCTCTCATCTCCCCCATTCCATTATGATAATCATATTATACCCCCTGTCATGACGAATAAGTTAATGAGTATGTTCCTCCTCCACTGCCATCCACAATGTACAACCATCTATTCCTTATTCACTTTGAACCACTATTACACTGCAACCCCTGGGGTATCCCACATAAAGCCTCTCCAACAATCCAGCTCTCCCTAGCCCTTTACATGTATCCTGGATCTATAAAACCACTATGCCTGTCCATCAGACTCCTATGTTATGATAAAGACACACTATATAACAGGACCATCTCCACTACAGTGTGCATCTAGGACTAAGAGGAAATGCTCTGATCACTCTCTATCCCTATCCTTGGTGCCCTACTCAAATTAATCTTCTACCTCCTTTTATGCATGGCACCATTGAGATTAATCCTGGCCCCATTGTCAGTTTATCTTCCCCTGCTGAGCTGACTACCATAAAAGGACTAAGCTTCATACACTTCAATGCTTGCAGCCTCCTAAAAAAGTTCATCTTAATACAGGCTTGGGTGGCACATACTCTTCCAGACTTCCTGGTCATCTCTGAATCTTGGCTCAGGCCTACAACAAAAGACAGTGTTGTAAACCTTCCCAATTACCAGCTCTTCAGAGCAGATCGCCCTTCCAGGGGTGGTGGGGTGGCCATATACATTAAGGACACCATCTCTGCAAACTGCCTCATCAACACATCTGAGCCAAATGAATTTGAATGTTTATCAATCAAAATTTCCCTTCCTAATTCGTCTCCATTTAAACTGATTGGATGCTATAGGCCCCCCTCTGCAGACCTTAAACTGCTTTCTCACCTAGGCTCAATTCTCAACCAAGGCCCTGAAGATACGTCATCCTTGGTGATTTGAATTTAAACTGGTTGTCTAATGTATCTGCACCTTTGATAACCTTTTGTGACACCTATGGATTCACACAGCTGATTAAAGACCCAACTAGGATTAACAAGAAATTCAGCAACAGCTCACTCCTGGATATTATGTTGGTAAACAAGCCTCACTTATACTCACATGCAGGAGTACTGCCAAGTGATGTGGTGACCATTACCCTATAGCTGGCATAAGATCACACTCAAACCACCAAATCCTGCAGAATTTATCCTCAAAAGGTCAAAAGAATTTCAATATCTCAGGTTACCTCCATGACCTGAGTACTACAATATACTGGCAAGATTTCTATCTTACAACCTCTGTTGAAACAGCACTCGGACTTTAAAGGATATTATCACCAATGTTCTCAATATTCATGCACCTATCACCAGTATCAGAACTAAGGTAAAATCCTGCCCTTGGTTCACCTCTGAGCTTAAAGCAGCCTTGAGAACCAGAGACAAGCTGTGGAAAAAGGCAAGAAAAACAAAGGACACCAGAGATTGGCTAAATTTCAGAAAAGCAAGGAATTCATGTACAAAAAAATAAGAACTGCCAAACTGCCTACTATACAGCTGAATTGGATGCCTCCTACAATAACCCATCCAGACTCTGGGGTACAATAAAGGACTTCTGGGCCAGAATTCTACTCCTGCCTTAACCACCAAATTGCTACTAAATGACACAGAAATTACAGGTAAACAAGAAATCTTAAATACCTTCAATGTTCACTTCACCACTGCTGGCCTAGCATTTGACTCATCACCTGCAAATATCCTGAGATCTTCCTTGAACCTGCAAACTACTGTGGGACAAATGGCCACTTCAACTTTTTCCTTCATCCCAATATCCGTGAAAGAAGTGGAAGATCTCCTCTCTAATTTAGACACAACTAAAAGTGCAGGTGCAGACTCCTGGATCCCTATTTCCTGAAAATTGCTTCACATGTCTTATCTGCCCCTTACTCATCTCTTCAATCTTTCCTAACTACTGGATCCATTCCATCTACTTGGAAAACAGCTCAAGTAGTTCCATTACTCAAATCTGGTGATACTAGGGATCTCAACAATTACAGACCTATCTCCATCCTACCAGTACTATCTAAGATGCTCGAAAACTAGTAAACTCTCAGTTAAGGGACTATCTGGATAACAATAACCTTCTAAATTCTGCACAATCTGGATTTAGATCAAAGCATAGCACCATTACTGCCTTAGCCAAGGTAACCAACGATTGGCAGGCTAATTTGGACAAAAAAATTTTACCTGTGCTGTGTTTCTGGATTTGAGTAAAGCCTTTGACACAGTGGATCATGACTTATTACTCACCTCCTTAACTCATTAGGCCTGGATTCCTATCACTCAACTGGTTTAAGGATTACCTTTCAGATAGGTCGCAACTGGTTAGAAATGGAAATTACCTATCCACCTCAAAACCTCTGCTAAGCATGCACCACAAGGCTCTATTCTTGCCCTATCCTCTTGCTATTTATATAAACAATATTGATGCCAACCTCACTCAATCTAACATTCATCTGTTTGCTGATGATACTGTATTGTATGTCAGCAATCCTCACCTTCCAAAGCCTGTGAACTTCTACAATCCGAATTCTCCATTCTGCAGCACAATCTACTTGACAAAAACTACTTCTAAATGCAAAAAAACAAAAGCTATGTTCTTTACCACAAAGATTGTACTACCACTACCCCAGCATCCAACACCTTACATATATCCACCTTACTTGAGAGAAACTTGAATTTGTTGATAACTTCAAATACCTTGGAGTCTGGATAGATAACAGGCTTGACTATTCTGTCCATATTGAAGAGTTACTTAAAAAGCTAAGACAGAGGCTCGGACTACTTTTAGAATAAAACATTACCTAAACAGTGATTCCAAAAAGGTTAATTCAGGCCTCATTCCTATCCCTCATTGATTATGCTGATTTTCTACTGCCATTGTTCAAGTCATCTCTTACATAAGCTGGACACCCTGTATCACAGGTCCATAAGATTTATTACTGACCTTCCTCCAACACCCATCATTGCTCCTTTATATGGCAGTCAACTGGACATCATTGCAACACAGAAGAAATAGGAATGCTGTTATATGGATATTCAAAGCGTTAACAGGCAAACTACCGACCCTATATCAGTGATTGCTTTACCCAATTTACAACCAGGCCATACACATTAAGGATCAGTAAACTCATCACATTAAAGGTCCCCAATGCCTGCACCGGTATGGGAGGGCTGCTTTCAGCTATTCCTTAGCAGTTGCATGGAACTCTCCAAAATCCATGAAGCTAGATACCCTACTCCTCTGGCATCCTTCAAAAGATTGTTCTCCATCCTTTTCCAGAGCTCTGCAATTGCTTTTATAAAGCATAATCCCCTACCTATCTGACCCAACTAAACCTCCCTTTTTCTATCCATTATATTAACTCAATTTCTTTCTTCCGAATCACCTATTATATTCACTTAAAAACTAGTTAGACCATATAACTTATATTTTAGGACTGCTATACCCTTTGTCCTCTTTTTTCTTACAGGCTAAATGGTTCTATTGTTACTTGTATATATGTAAATTGTTGTATATAATCATTTCATGCCATTGTATTGCTATTTATTCTATTCTTGTCTATGTAATAATACTTGTATCCTCATTTGTATGACCACTCAGGTCCATCTTGTAAATGAGCTTTGCTCAATGATGTTCGCCTGAATAAATAAAGATTTTGATTGATTGATTGATTGATTGATTGATTGAGATGCTTGGCTCATACATGGAAGTTACGAGCTGGGCATGCACATGTTACGTTTTACTTGTATTACACCAAAAAATTCTGATGTTGGCTAAATTAGCCCCTCGGGCAGGCAGCTCCTTAGTAAAAGTTGCCTGCCTGGAACATGTCAGTTGCTCTTTAACATGTTTAATCAGGTCTTCCGAGAGAAAAACAATGGTATTACCTTGAAATAAATGTTTTATTTGCAAATTGAACCTAATGACTCCTGCTGAAACAACAAGTGGTCTATTAACTGCAATGCAATGCATGCATGTGTAAACCCTGCTGAACTCTTAGATCTTTTGTAGTATGCAGCTTAGTTAATATATCATATTTATAACAAAATACTTGTTTTGATCTCTTCTGGGTGATGAATATGTGATGCCACATACATCAAATAATCTTTTTAAACTCAGGCTGCAAACATAATAAGAATAATTTACTTCCAATCAAAAGAAAATATTTTGACTGAAGGTTTCAGTCCAGAGATGTGACATAATTGTGGTGTTTCATCATGTAGTAATAACAATAAAAGAAATATTAATTGGTACTGATTTTGAAAATGCAAACAATTTTTCAAAATACTCAATGTCTGAATTTTTACAGTTTTGAATGCTATAGAAGCATAGACTTTGATGGCAAATAAGGACAGCTTGACCCACCCAGTCTGCCCACTTCCCTACCTTTTGGATAAACTGCAGATCCTGGTTAACCAACAACCTACTTCCGTCAACCCCCCACTAGAACTGCCTTATGCGTGTCCCACGAATTCTTAAATTCCCCTACAGTTTTTGACCCCATTACCTCCTCTGTAAGGCTGTTCCATGCGTTCACCACCCTCTCTGTGAAAAGATACTTTCTCACGTTGCCCCTGAGCCGTCCCCCCTCTATCTTAAAATTTTACCCCTTTGTTCTTGCACATCTCTTTTTCTGAAAGATGCTACCCTTTTGGACTTTGTTGATTCACTTGACGTACTTGAATGTTTCTATCATGTCCCCCCTCCCCCTCTCCTCTAGGGTATACATACTAAGCTCCTTTATTCTGTCTTCATATGGCTTCTGGTGCAGATCCTGCACCATTTTAGTTGCCCTCCTCTGGACTGCCTCCATCCTGTCTATGTCCTTGCTGAGATGGGGTCTCCAGAACTCCACACAGTACTCCAGATGGGGTCTCACCAACTGCCTGTACAGAGGGATAACAACTTCCTGTGTTCTACTGGTGATGCTTCTCCCCATACAATACAATTATAAAACAATTATATTTCTCAAATGACTGATGCATTCTCCTTGAACTTGATTAAAATAATTGCTAAGCCACAAGATCTAGAATTCTTGATTTGCTGTGAAAAAGAAATAGTTGTGATTTTGTTTTCTCTCTATGAAGAGTTGGAAAGGAGGAAAAGGCATCTGTAGTTGAGAACAGCATATGTAGTGAGAGAAAATAAGCTGTATTAATACTGCCCTCTAGTGAGCTAGGGAAACATTGCATTTGTATTGTGTTGTATGAACATTGCTGCTTGTCTTGAAATATTACATTGCCAAAATGGAAGGTGGGTCAACTTCTATGCTTTATGGTCTGTCTTGTACAGAATTTGCCCACTGTTGTATTTTTATAGGCAGTACCATCCTGTCCTTCATCACCTCAGCCCAGATATATAAATTTGTGGTAACGGATAAAGAATACCCTCATAGTGGATACTCACATAGTAGACCAACTGAGTGAGATTGAGAACAGGTGAGAAATTTTGTGGATGAAAACGTTACTATGGCAGACCAATTAGGTGAAGTCCAAGAACTGCTAAAAAAGTTTGATTACAGAAAAGCCACTATGACATGCCAATTAAATAGAGTCCATGAACCAGGTACATGCATACACATATGTGAACATGCCGGGAGATAAAGACCTTGTGTGTATCGTGTCTGCTCGATTATGCAGGTCCCTCCATTGCTACAGTGGGACTTGCTCCCCTCCCCAAATCCTCAATCCCCTCAGTGCCCCCTCCCTTCCAGCAACTTTCCCCTTCATTCTGTCCCATCCTCTCCTGAAGCTATCCACCATTTTCTGGGAGACCACCTCCTCTTGCAACTCATTCCACTTGGCCACCACTTTCTCGGTGAAAAAGTACTTCCTCATCTCCCTCTTGAATCTTCCCCCTACCAGCTTTAGGCAATACCCCTAGTGGACTTCTTCCCACTAAAACTGAGAAGGCCCTCCAGATTCACCCTATTAATACCCTTAAGATATTTGAAGGTCTCGATCATATCCCCCCCTCTCTCTTCTGTTTCTAGGGAGTACATGTTAAGCCCCTTGAGCCTCTCCTCATAAGTGCTGCCCCGCTGGCTCTGAATCATTTCGGGTCAAAAGTCAATTACCTGAACTCCAGGAAGGGAGCAGAGCATGCACAGAGGATTTCTAGTCCACAAATGCTACAGATCCAGGAGAAACTGACGCCATCCAAACCTCCAAAACAAAACAAATTTCAAGTTCTTTCAAATAAATGTGGATTTATCTGCCTAAAATCCAACCATCAAAACTGGAACAGAGTAATAAATTAACCCGGTGTGCACTGTCCCAGTGCTTCAGTTACAAGCCTCCCTGAGGTCCTGAGGAACACTTGTAGCTGAAGTGCTCGGGCAGTGCATAACGGGTGAATTTATTACTCTGTTCCCATTTTTTTTGGTTGTATTTAAAGCAAATAAATCCACTTTTATTTGAAAGAACTTGGAATTTGTTTTGAAGTTTTGGGTGGTGCCAGTTTCTCCAGGATTTGTGGCTCTGAATCATCCTGGACGCCCTTCTCTGGATCGTCTCCAGCAAGTTGACAAGTGGAGGGGAGGACTTGTGTCCCAACTACTGCACACTGTACTACAGGTGTGGTCTTACCAGTGACCTGTACAGTGGAAGTATGATCTCCGCCTTCCTGCTGGTACTCTCCCAGGCTATGCAGCCCAACACCTCATTTGCTTTTGCTGTTGCTCTCCTGCAGTGTGCCGAGTGCTTCAGGTTACTGTTGATGATAACCCCCAGGTCCTGTTCTTCACCAGACTTGGTGACCTGCACACCACCCACTCAGTATTTGGTCTCTGGGTTCCTTGCTTCTAACTGCATAACTTTGCACTTTTAGCACAGAACACTTCTCTAACCTAATCAATCAATGGGGGACATTCAAATTCACAAAAGAGGCAGTTGCAACAAAATAATACTTATTCCAAATTTGTTATTGCCAGTGTCACTTAGGGATGCTTCCTCAATATTTCAACTGAAATATAATCGGTTTCTTCAGAAGGTGCACTTTTAACAGTAATCATTGTCTGTGGTTGATTGTTGCTGACCCATATCTTGCTGTTGTGTTGTTTTGCATCCACTGCTGTCAAAATAACCTTGCCCCACAAGACGGTCTTGCAGTACAATTTTTAAGGCAGGTCATTTTGACAGCAGTGGATGTAAAACAACACAGTATCCAGATCTGGGGCAATAAGGTTATTCATATGAATACATGAAATAACTGAAGAATTTGAATACCCCCCCGTTGGTTGATTGGATTATTGCATGAGCATCTGAGTGGCAGCAAGTTGAAACATAGAAACATAGAAGTTGATGATAGAGAGGGACCGCAAGGTCCATCCAGTCTGCCAATTTCTTTTTCTACCTTATGAATGTGCCATCGGCCTTTGCTCTGTCTATGACCTATCTATTCATACTCATCTGTATTGCTCTCTTATGCCTACCCCATGCCTGTTTGAAGCCCTGCACTGTATTCATATACACCACTTCCTGAGGTAGGCTATTCCATGCATCCACCACCCTTTCTGTGAAAAAGAACTTCCTCACATTACCCCTTAATCGGCCTCCCTCTAATCTCATGCTGTGTCCTCTTGTCCTGCTATTTTTCTTATATTGAAACATGTTAGGCTGTTTCATCTTGTTAATGCCCTTAAGGTGTTTGAATGTTTTGATTATATCACCTCTCTCCCTCCTTTGCTCTAGGGTATACATGTTGAGCTCCATTAATCTATCCTCATATGTTTTCTGATGCAGTCCCTGCACCATTTTGGTTGCGCTTCTCTGGACTGCCTCAATTTGGTTAATGTCCTTATGAAAGTGCTGCCTCCAGTACTGCATACAGTACTCCAGATGGGGCCTAACAATTGTCTTGTAAAGAAGGATTATTACCTCCCTCTTCTGACTTGTGATACCCCTACTAATACACCTCAACATCGCGCTAACCTTACCTACTGCTTTAGTTGTCTGCGTGGATGATTTCAGGTCATTGGTGATGATGATGATGATGCCCAAGTCTCTTTCTTCCCTTGTGACTGCCAGCAACTCCCCTCCCAGCCTATAGGTGGCTTCAGGGTTTCTCTTTCCTATATGCACGATCTTGCACTTCTTTGTATTAAACCCTAGTTGCCACTCTTTCAACCATTTTCTTAGTTTATCCAGATCTCTTCTCATTCTGCCCACCCCATCTGGATCATCTACTCTGTTGCAGATCTTGGTGTCATCTGCAAACAGAAAAACCTTACCTTCCAGTCCATCTGCAATGTCACTGATGAAGATATTGAAGAGAACTGGCCCCAGGACTGATCCCTGAGGTACCTCACTTGTGATTTACATCTCTTCTTTCTGCATACCGTTTACCACTACTCTCTGTTTTCTGCCCGCCAACCAGTTTGCCACCCAGTTGACCAACTTCTGACCCACCTCGAGCTTACCCAGCTTATTAATCAGTTTTCTATGTGAAAGCTTTGCTGAAGTCAAGGTAGGTGACATCAGCTGCTCCCCCTTGGTCCGCCACTCTGGTTACCCAGTCAGAGAAATCCATGAGATTAGTTTGACAGGACCTTCTTTTTGTAAACCCATGCTGTCTTGGATCCTGTGCTTCTATGGATTCCAAGATCATTTCCTGTAGACTGTCTGGGACTTCACAGGAACTCAGTTTTCACCTCTCTAATCTAGCTAGGTCTTCCATTAGTTCCTGTCTCCCCTCCTCTGTGTCCACCCTCCCACAGAACTTCATATCATCCACAAACAGGCAGATTTTACCCTTGATCCCATCTGCTATGTCACTGAGGAAGATGTTAAATAACACTGGACCAAGCACCAAGCCCTGTGGGGCCCCACTGATCACTGAACTAGCTTCCGAGTATCCCCCCCAACAACCACCTGTCCTTTAACTAGTTTTAGACCTATCTAGTGGGCTTAGCCCCCACCCCTAAACCCTCCAGCTTCCTGACCAATCTCCCATGAGGTAGAGAGTCAAAGGCCTTCCTGGAGTCCAGATACAGGACATCTACCACGTGACCCCTGTCCAATGTCTTAGTCACCCTGTCAAAAAAGTCAGTAAGATTTGTCTGGCAGGCCCTCCCCAGCATAAACACATGCTGTCTCTCATCTTGCAGCCCATTTTTCTTGAGAAAGCCCACCAGTCTCTCCCTCAGGATAGGCTCCCTCAATTTTCCTAATATTGTTCAGACTGACTGGCCTGTAATTCCCTGGTTCATCCCTTGGACCACTTTTATGGAGAGGCACCACATGTGCAGTTCTCCAGTCCCAGGGCATACTTCCAGATTCCAGAGAGGTGTTAAACAGGTTTGCCAAGTGAAAAAGTTGGTCATGGAAAAAGCTACCATTTCTGACCAATTAAGCAAAACCCAAAAGAGGTTAGAGGATATGCCAGCAACTACAAACCAGCAGATAGAACAGCTAGTATGTGGTGCCAAACTCTAAAAGAAAGGAAGGAAGAGCTAAATAGAACCTGTTCCCATCTGGAACAGACTCTTCAGGAAAACAAGGAAAATGTGCACAAGTCCCAAAAAACCTATAAAAAGCTGAAGGATAAGTATTGTGATGCTTGTACAGCTGGTTCTGGTTAATCTATGCTTTTTGTAATATAAAAATGTGTTATTGAAGGTCTCTCATGACAGATGCTGAAACAGCCTGTGGAATGACCCCCTCTTCCAGGTTTTAGCTACAAGGTGTTACCTGGAAGGCCAGGAGATAATTATAGGCTAGAAGAGACCTAAATTAGGATCTCCTATTTATCTAGCTTAATTGTAGCTTGCCAGCTGCTAGGATGGGAAATCATAAACTTTTATAACATTTAGAGGAAGAGAGCAAGTTATGACGCTTTAGTGCAAAGTCATAAAAGATTATTTGATGTGTCCTGGGAAGAAGAGCTACTTGAGAGCAAAGAGGGGATGTTATTTAAAGAGTGTCATAATTTGTGAAATGAGTTTTGCTGAAATGTCACTTAATTAATTTACATCCTGATTGATAAGACATCCTGGGTGTATAATTTTTTATGTTCTGACAGGGGGGAGCTGGGTGACCTCATGCAAAGAGTTTGGCAAAGCCAGTTTTAAACAATATTCTGTTTTCCACTAAGACACACATGTTTGGACTCTGAAAAAAGCAACATCAGACACTATTAGGAGATAAGTATACATTAGAAAAGACAATTCTAAGTGTACTGCGGTAGGAGATTTTGTCTGCACTTTTAAACCTGTTTTTTTAAGTGATTAGTATTTTTGTGATATACTGTTCTGTATTTACATTTTACATGTTTTTATCTATTTTTAAGTAAACCTCTACTTTAGAGACTACTTGGTGTGCCTTTGAAATTCTTTTTCTTGACAAGTAAAGTATATCTGGTTAAAGTTGACACTGTGTCAAAGCTTAATGGTGATACCAAACTGGGAAAAGGTAAGAATTTTTCCTACGGTCTTCCATAGAGTTTTTAAGGGTTAATTTTGTACCTGGTTAGGTGCCCTAGGCGAAAGACATCTGGCATCCCCTGAAGAGCAGAATTATCTGAGTCTGTACACTGGGAATGCTAACAAGAGGTTTACAGTTTGAATCCCTCCAAGACTTGAGACCAAATGTTGATTCAAACTCACAAAACAGACAGGAGGGTTACCCTGTTTCTGTTTCCTGTTCATAAGGCTGTGCTTAGAGGTTGACACTGTAGAAGCAGAGGGTCTGACCTGCTGAGGGGTTTGTGACAGATTGGTTGGCATCGGTGTGCATAAGTTTGGTATTACAAGCTTTTATTGTTCAGTGTGTCAGCTTGAGATCAGCAGCTCACTTGCAAAGAAAGAAAAAGGCAGTGATTTATTTTTAAAAAGGAGACAGAACTATATCACTTGGTGTACAGTCAGGTTCCTACCTGTTTTATTTTTTTTTTCTAAAGTGCAAGTCAGAGTAGCAGTAGTTAGGGAAGAAGATTGCTTCCAACTACAGCAGGCACACTGTAGACTACTTAAAGCAGTTGTGCGAGGACAGAGGAGTCCCGTTCGAGGTGAAAGCCACCAAACAGAACCTTGTGGATGCCCTGATGGTAGCAGATACCCAGAGCATCGAGTCACAGACAGTGACTGAAAAGGACCAAACCTTGAGTGTGGCAGGGCTAGCGGCCAGTGCAGTGTCCAGATCCGATGAGGAGGGAAGCAGGGCCACTGTCAGCGAAGGGCCATAGCAGCAGGGGAAGGTCACCAGTATCCAGGATCCAGAAGTACTCAGGCTGAAAATTGAGTTGCGTAGAATGGAGCTGGAGTTCCAGAGGGAGAGGGACCATGAACAGCAGGAAGCAGACCATGAGGAGCATGAGAAACAGTGAACTGCAGAGGAGAAGAGAGAGAGCGAGAACGCCGAGAGGCAGAGCAAGAATGCCGAGAGGCAGAGCGAGAATGCCGAGAGGCAGAGCGAGAACAGAGATACACTGACCATTAGGAGCGTGAGCGCCAGAGGCAACATGAACTAGAGAAGCTACGACTCCAACCAGCGGCACCAGAGCAGGTAAGTGGCTTGGGTTTAACTGGGACTACAGGACTGGGGTACAAATTTAATTCCAAATTGATGGGTGAATTTAAAGAGGGGGAGGATATGGATGCCTTTTTAAATTCTTTTGAAAAAGTTTATATTCAGGCTAAAATTCCTAGGGAGTTCTGGAGCTTCCAGCTATCCCCGATACTTACCGGGAAAGCTCGAGATGCATTGGGTCAAATGGACAATGAGGACAGTGATGATTATAGCAAACTTAAAGCTGCACTGTTAAAGAAATTTAAATTAACTGCTGAATCATATAGAGAAAAATTCCGTAAGCTCAGGAGAAGCCCTGACGTGAGCTGCGAGGAGCTAGCCATGAAACAACGTCAGTATTTAAAATGTTGGTGGGAAGGAATTGAAGCAAACTCTGTTGATAAAACTGAAAATGTAATTCTGTTAGAAAAGTTTAATTGGGCATGCCCAGCCAAGCTAAAAACCTGGCTGGAGGACCCAGATCCCAAATGAGTGCAAGAGGCTGCTGAATTCTCGGACCGCTGTCCTCTGTTTCTGCAGGAGAACTGTTCACCCCTCACTCATAATGAAATGTCTAACCTGAAGGTACCTAAAAAAATCAGAATTATTTAAATGGAATTTCTCTTTCATTCTGTCAAAGGAAGTACAGTTACCTCCCTCTATGAGCTGAGAAAATCTAGTGAGGCCTTTGCCCTCCCAGGTTTTGTACCCCATATCTAGTCTTGGAGGGACAAAGTCAGCATGATGACCGATAAGAGTTAAGAGACCCAGAGAAGGAGGGGATACTAATCTTTTCCTGACCCTGCATAGCATTTGTAGGGAGTGTCTAGTCCACATTACTGGTCAGCTCCTGGGGAGGGGTGTGCTGGTCGAGACAAGCCAGAACAAATAAGGGGTCCGGAAAGCCACTATCCTCCTCAATTCCATACCAGCCAGACTCTCTCCGCTGCTTGGCCCAGGAACAGACAGGGGCCATCTGACTCCCCAGTTAATATCTGTACAGATCAGGGAACCCCAGACCTCCTCTATCCCTTGCCAGATATAAAATCTTTCTTGCTACTCTAGGCTTGTGACCCCTCCAGATGAACTGGGAAATGCCCTTCTGGATTTTAGACCAAAATTGGTTGGGGATCATGATGGGCAGGGTCGAAAACAGGAAGAGGAATCTGGGGAGCACGTTCATTTTAAGCGACTCAACTCTGCCTGCCAACGAGAGTGGCAGCAGAGCCCACCTGGCCAGATCACTTTGGACAGTGTTCCAAAGATGACTATAATTCACTTCAAATAAAGCAGAGTGCATCGTGGTAACCTGTATGCCCAGATAACGGATTTGGTTGTTCCTGGCCCATGCAAAGGGGAAGTCATGCCTCACGGACGGGGGGCAGCTCCCACTCAAAACCAAAGCCTCTGATTTACTGAAATTTATCTTATAGCTTGAGATGGGCCCAAACAACCCAAGTAGAGCTAGCAATCTTGGCTGGGAGGTTTCAGGTCGGCTGATAAAAAATATGCAGTCATCCACATACAAAGCAACTTTGTTCTCCAGACCCCCGGCCATGACCCCCTCTATTCCCTGATCCTGGCAAACCGCTGCTGCCAGAGGCTCCAGAAATAGGGCAAACAGCAGTGGGGACAGGGGGTAGCCCTGTCTGGTTCCCCTACTAATCGGAAAGCATCCTGAATTGATACCATTTACTCTAACTTGGGCCTGCAGGAAGGAATATAAATTTGTTATTATATCTAAATATTTCAAGCCAAATTGCATTTTCTCCATGGTTGCTTTTAGGAAATGCCAATTAACCCTATCAAATGCTTTCTCAGCATCCATGGAGATAGCGATCTGAAAGGCCCCCGCCCCAACTGCACAGATATTATGTTAAGGAGATGCCTGACATTGTCCTGTATATACCTGCCAGCTATGAAACCTGTTTGATTTGGATGTATGAGTCCTGGGGCCACCCGCTGCAGACAGTCCGCCAGGATCCCTGTAAAAATCTTTAAGTCAGCATTAAGTAAAGAAATTGGGCGGTACGAGCCGCACTGAGTAGGATCCTTCCCTTCTTTCGGAATAACCAAGATCAGGGTGGAGCGCCAGGACTTAGGCACCTGTCCCCCCTTCTGGATGTGATGATAACATGAGATCAGGGAACTTGCCAAGGTCCTCTGTAAGGCCTTATAAAATTCTGAGGGCAAACCATCCAGTCCTGGGGATTTATCCTATTTGAGGCTTTTAATCTTATTTATAACCTCCTCTTGGGTGATCAGGCCCTCTAGAAAATCCCGGTCCTTCTGGGTAAGGGTCTGAAGGGCCCAAGGACCCAGAAAGTCCACTGTTGATTGTGTTTCATTCTCTGGGTGTTACTGTTTGCATAGTTCCCTGTAAAAGTTGGCAAATGCCCCTGTGATCCCCAGTGGGTCTGTAATGAATTCCCCTCTTTGCTCCGGATTCTCCACCTTCAGGACCGCTCTACTCGTAAGTTGCTTTCTAAGGGTAAGTAATTTGCCTGCCAAGTTGCCCTCTATGTAGTATCTGCATTGTGACCTTCTGATTGCCCCCTCTACCTGATAAGCCAGTTGCCTCTCGACCTCCATTTTCTTTCTCTGCCAAATGGCTTTGTCCTTGGGGTGGAGGGTCAACTTGTGGCGAAATTCTGCTTCTCTAAGCTCCCACTTGAGTTTTTTTAAAGTAGTCTGGTACTGTCTCTTTAATCTTGAGCTATATGCAATGATTTGACCCTGGACATATGCCTTCAAGGCATCCCATCTCACTGATGGGGAGGTTGAGGCCGAATCACTGATTTCCAGAAAATATGAGATCTGTTCTTTAAGAGTGGACTTAAAATCAGAGGAATTCAAAAGGCCCACATTCAATCTCCAATTAGAATTTCTAACTGAGGGGAAGAATTGCAACCTAAGAAGCAATGGAGAGTGATCAGAGCACGACATCAGTAAAATATCACAGCTCTGCACCAATTGCATCTGCTCCTTAGAAATGAGGAACAGGTCTATTCTAGAGTATGTCCCATGTCTGTGAGAGAAAAAAGTGCAATCTCGCTGAGTGTCAAGGCCTTCTCTCCAAGCATCCACTAGCCCAACCTCCCCATCAGTCTCTTCAAAAAGCAGTCATCTTGGGAGTCTACCAGCCGTCCCAGCGGACGTGCCCTGTTCCAAGAGGCAGAAACCACTCTATTGAAATCCCCTCCAAAAATGTAGAAAGTACTTGGGTCCTGCATTGTTTCCATTATCACCCTTTTTAAGAAAACCCTATTATCTACCAGCTCATTGGGGGCATACAGATTGACCACTATGCATTTGATGTTAAAAATAAGTAAATGGAGCTTTACATAGTGGCCCCTGTGGGTCTGGGATCTGAGAAACCACCTGAATAGGAAGGTCTTGTTTCAGCAAAATAACTACCCCACTGCGATGAGGGTCGGCATACTGCTTTCCCAAAACCCCCCACCCCCGCCTTGATAAGTACCACCATATTTAGACACCACCAGGCCAAACAATTCAAGTAATCTGACAAAACAATAAACATAAAAATTTCTCAAAGAAAAGGGCTGAACCCATAGCCCTTGAACTATATGCATCTCCACAGCTTCCAATAGTGCCACCATTTCCCCCCTTAAAAATCCCCAAGATAAGGCAGGGTGGTACAACTACCCACACTTGTACCCCCACTGAGGCTACTGATGGCCACAGTATAGGTGGTGCACTCAGTGAACATCGTCAGACCACAGCTTATTTGGTAACAACATCTGTGTGTCACCCCGGACCCCTCACCCTCCTGCCCCCCCATCCCATTAATTAAATAGCAGTGAAAAAATGACCTGTTATATAGTTGGCTTTGTCAACTGAACAATTAAATGAATGTATGAAATCCCCCCCCCCCATTACTCCAGATAATAAGATGTGATAGGTGTGAAAGCCGGCCTCAAAAGGAAAAGCCCAGCCAGTAATTATCATAGAGAGGGCCTACACGCCCTGGGCTGGTAAATTAAAATCATAATGCATCTGTCACCATTAATAGCCCAATAAAGCCAGCCCCCAGAGTCCCAACAAAAACCCTAAGGGGTTCAGGGTAGGCGAGAAAAGCAAGAAAAGTCCATCCCCTTCACCAAAGTTCCAGAAAAAGTACTTAGCTGAAACCAATGCCACTCGATTTTGGCCCAGGATCACCAAGTAGAAGTAAAGCAAATGGCTTTAAGATGCCTCGTATTGTATCAGGTGTCCTGTTGCTCTCTTGCTGCTGGTGGCTGGGTGGTCTTGTTTGCACAGCTTTTCCCCCTTCTCTCTGGTGGAGCATTGCGATTGAGGACCCTTTGATGGTGGAGGGTCTCCTGACCATGCTGTTAGCTTCTCCAAGGACGAATCTTCTGCAATTTCCCTCTCACTTGGCTCATTCTCCCCCCAAGAGCTTCAGACCATGTACCAATGGCAGTGCTCCAGTTTTTTTAAGGTATCTGCATCCAGAGTATCCATTAAAATATGTCCCACTGTTGCAAGAACTTGGCTGCCTCCGATATAACTGGAAATGCGTGCACTCTAGAGTCCGTCGTTATTCTGAGCACAGCAGGATAGTCCAAGCGAGCCCACACTCCCTTCTCCCATAACTGTTTCAAAATGGGAAGCATTTTACGCTGATGATCCATTGTTATGGGGGCATAATCCTGCTTGAAGAACAGTCTAGTGTCCCCAAAAATTATTTCCTTCATGGCCCAAGCTTTACCAAAGATATCCGCTTTAGTCCTGTAGTCTAAGAAAGCAATTATAATAAATCGGGGGCAGGCTTTGGGATTGGTGGGCCTGGGCCCAAGGGAGTGATGGGCTCTGATGAGATTTAGCTGATAGTCTGAGGGGAGATTTAGAAGTTCTTTAATCAGGCTGTCCATAAAGACGATCAGTTCCCCACATTCTGTCTGTTCCAGGAGGCCATGGATGCAAATATTGGAGCTTCTTGAACAATTCTCCAAATCTTCCTGGATCCAGACCTCCCTGTCATGAAGTTGAAGAATTGTGCTGTTATGGAGATCTATAGCGCCAGATGCTTCCATGGCATGTTGCTCGATGTCTGCAATTTTCCGTCCTTGTGCTTGTTGCTTGGAGCGGACCTCTCTCAACTCTGACTGTATTTTCTCCATTGTGTCCCCCAGACATCTAAGCTCCTTGAAGAGCCTTTTAGAGGTAATTGTAAATGTTGGTTCCTCGTCTGAGCTGCACTCATCCGCTGAACCGGAGCTGGGTGAAGCTGTGTTCTGTTGGGGGTCATGGCCTGCAGACTGTGTGGGAACAGGTATAGCTTTCTCGTCATTCTGGGAGGTAGTCACTACAAATTCTTTAAGTTTCTGGCATGTCTGCAACATCATGTCATCCAAGTGATGCTGTTTACCCCTGGTAGTCAGCTTTCAAGGGAGATGAAGGCAAATTTAGGCAAAGATCCAAGGGAGCTGTCTGTAAGCTAGTCCACCATGTATGCCGGTGTCACCAGAAGTCCTGCGTGAGAGTTTTTATATTGTATGTGTGACTGTAGAAGATTTATTAATAATCTGTGACAACCGTTACTTGCTTAGAAGGGTCACAGATAGCAACCAAACTAAAAGAGCTTGTGGGGACAATCTGGATAGATTTTGGGAGAATACCAAAGTCTCATACAAGTCTGCTGGGGGTGTGAACTGGGCTATTGCATGTCCTGTAGGGCAAGACCAAATCAGGTGGTGTGCTGCTAACCTGAACAGAGTGTAACACTTGGGTCTTCCTCCTGTGTGTAATAGCCATGATATTTGGCCACAAGACTCGAGACTGGTGTTGTGACACACCCAAAGAGCAGTCATATTCTTTGGGTGTGTTTGTATTTAGGGCTTGCTGCCCTTCTTGCCAATATGCACCACCCTCTAATCACTGGTTGGAGCTTCCGTTTGGAACCGGTATTGTGCCTTGATCCAAAGTATAGAGGGATACTCTGGGACCTGGTGGCAAGTGTTCAGTTTTAAACCCAGTGAGCACTCTGGAAAGACACGAGGAGGGTATCCCTGTTTTCCCCCTCCCTGTCACAGATTGCACTTGGGGTGGGCACTGTAAGCACAGTGATCTGACCTTCACGGGTGGGTTTGTGACAGGCACATTTAGAAAAAACTCCTGACAGAAAACAATGAATAGAACACACTGCAACTACACACAAATTAAAACAGCCTGCACAACATATATTTTTTCACATTTTGACTGTAATTCTCTTTTGAGGAATTTCAGTGATTTGCTCTGGCATATGATATTATGGTATATGGTATGGAAATAAAATCCCGGACATACAGGCCATCATGGCAGAGGTTGATCTGGACATTGTAGCCATTACCGAGTCATGGTACAATGAGAACCATGACTGGGATATAACCATACCAGGCTATACTCTGTTCAGGAAGGACAGGGTAGGAAAGAAAGGGGGAGGAGTGGCTTTTTATCTGAGGGATAGCTTAATGTAACCCCCCTGCAAATGGGGGTTCCCAAAAGACTTCCAGGAGCTTGCTTGAATGCTCCAAGCCTGAATGGTGTTTGGCATTTAAGCCATTTATCAGTGAGTGTTTTTAGAACCTCTGGTACTGTCTCTTTAAGAGCTGTCTGCTTGCAGACATAATTAGTTTGTATGGGGGACTGTGTGTTTCTTTGATTGAGTACCACTCAAGCTGCTGCCAATTCACTCCATTTTTGCAGTCACTAGGAGTGCAAAGGGAACCTATCTGAAAGATGTAACTGTTTGCCAGAAATCATTTACAGTAATAATGAAATTACAGTTTGTCTAACCTGCTTTCTTTGCAGTCAGAACTGTGTCTGCTAGTTCCCCATTCTAGTTTTGAACTGCTGAACTGGACCAATCAGTGTGGGGCAAGCTAGCTCTAAAATGGTGTCTTGGACGAATCAGAACTTGGACTCATAATCTGAGCCAGCCACAAAAGGATTGTATGGGCAGTGACTCTGGGAGATGTAGTTTAGACTTCAGCACCTTTTTGGACCAACAGCAGCAGTCTATTGTGAGTGACAGCCAATCCAGTCAAGAACTGGGAGGAACTCAAAGGAAGTGCCCGGTTTTTGTCGGTTGGAGTTTCAGTTGAGCTTTGGCAGTGAAGAAGGAAGGAGCCTGTGCTTTTTCAGTGTGCAGTTTTAGTCAAAACGTGTGTAAGGCCCAGAGTTCCGTCTGCAGCTTGTGTAACAGCTTGTTAGGACTGAACTGGCCCTGTGAAAAGAATCAAAGGATCTCTGAAGAGTAGAAACCAGGCTCACCCTGTAGAAGACTGGAGGATGCTGAAAATTACACTTGGTCTGTCAGGAACTGAATCTGCTGTGTGTTCTCCGGGTATTGTGCAGTAATTGCGATCGGGATACAGATGCAGCCTGCCTGGTATAGTGCTTTCTTTATATGGATGTGTGAAGAGGTTTGTGTACCTCAAGTGAGCCCTGCTGACATTGAAGGACCCTATCTTATTTGGAGGTCGTGAGTACTAATTCAGGTCGCCCTCGTTGAATTGCCACATTAAATCCAAATGAAATTACTGTACTGCTGACTGTTTAATTCTCCTTTTCTCTGTGTGAAAGGGCCCCTACCAGCTGCCACGGTTTGGACTAGCCACTAGGGCTTGGGTACCCAGGGACAGTAACTGATAGGGATAGGCCTGTGCACAGAGCCATAGATAATTATTAGAGTGATAAGCTAATTAACCTGATTTCCCCTGTCCTTGTTATATCCCCTAAATAAATCAGAGCTGCTTGTTTCAGTAAAGTTATACTGCCTGAGGTATTTGTCTATGTTAAAGTACTGTACTGTGATTGTTGCACTGTATCTCATTTCACAGGAGGTCCCAGTGCCGGAACCAGACCTGGGGTAAGTGTATACTGTGAAGGTAATTCTGATATATTGTGTGGGCCACTAGTGGGAAGAAAGGGGTTGCAGTGTCCCAGAGGGCTGTGACCAAGTTAGTTTAACTATTGCAAACCCTGACCTCTGGGTGGAGGCACCGCCATTGGATCCAGGCCCCTCAACCTGTTGGTGGCAAATCAGGCAGGGGTAGTAGCCCCTGGGATAGCGCCATCTAGGGGTTACATCTTGGAGGCTCACCGCTGGGATTGTGTGTCCTCTAGTGGCCATATTTACGAACCACTGTTAAGAAAAATATGTACCCGACAGAAGTGGCTGTGCACGGCTAGTGGAGTGGTGTACTGGGGAGAGATCGACCCCAAAATGCTATGCTTATCCTGGACATCCCCTGGTATTAATACGGACACTGTGCAGGAGTACTTTCCAAGGTGGAAGGTTTACAAAACCCTGTGGTGGTGGGTCGGCATGCTAATCTGCTCACCCACACTTTCCTGGCCCTAGTAGAGTTTAAGGATCCCATAGATAGCCCAAAGTGCCACAGACCATTACCCCAGAGGGAGCCCTCACTGCTTGGAGAGTGATAACTAAGGACAGTAAAGACCCGGGGGGGAATCAGCCCCCACCACTATCTGAAACTTTTGAGGAGAAATTTGCTGAATGGTTGCTGGGATAGGGGAAAACTGTGGAGGACTTGAAGAAACTATTCTTGCCACCTGGGGGTGTTCCTCCCCCAACACCCTCTCCTGCTCCAGTGCCCGTAATGGTGGCTGAACCAATGCAGACTCCTATTTCTGCACCTGCCATTAGTCACGACTCTTACGAAGGTTGAGGATCTTCTCTGGCACCTCCCACCCCCCAAGGGAGGATGACTGGGAGACCTGGATAGAACTATGTTGCCCCAAGTGCTAGAATGGCAATGCTCGAGGCAAAAGGCGAAAGAGGGTTAGTGAGAGCCTCCCAGGTCCTGCCCTGGCTACCATCCGTGCTAAGACGGGCCAGTAACCCTGAAGCGACTGCACAGGCCTATCTTGAGGCCTTGGAGAATGTGTATGGGAGCCCAGATTCTGATGAGGACCTATGGTGGAGAGTAAGAAATGCACAACAGTACCAAGGGAGTTGTTGTCTGTGTATGTCTCTCGGCTGGAAAAATTGTTGCAAGAATGCCTCAGAAAGGGTAGTTTGCCAGCGATTGAACTGGACGAACCAGACTGGACAGAATCCTTAAGTCTGCCCCTTCTCAGAACTGCTGTTGCTTCAGTTACGCCTGGCAAATCGACTGGAATCCCCACCCTCCTATGATGAGTTAATGAGAGAAATTCGAGGAGTTGAGAAAAGGCGACCTCGGGAGGTACCTGCACCAACAGCTGTGGCTACGACCCGAGTGACTGAGGGTGACCCATCAAGTGAAGTTCAGGGGCAGAGGTTGACAGTCAATGAGTGCTCTGACAAGGAAAAAGATATGCCACAATGGGGCGAACTGTTGAGAGAGATCCGGGAATTCAAAACAGTCCTTTATGAAAGGCCACGCCTGCAAGTCGAGCCCTGACCTATATCCGACTGCATCTGCTAGTGGGGTGGGTACCCACCCATGTATCTCCTGCTGATAACAGCTCAAACTCAATTCCTTGACCATGGAAGTGGAGAAACTGACGAGATGTCTCCAAATGCTTATCATGCCGCAGACAGAGATGGCACCCAGGTTTCCAGTTAGTAATACCCCGCTCTGGCTCCCAGTGTGGCGCCGCCAGCTCAAACTCCAGAAAGTATGTTTTGCTATAATTGTGGGAAGATGGGCACATGAAAAGGGAATGCCAGTCCCCAAAAGACACTGACAAAAGTTGCATATAGGCTACAAGGAGAGCTTGGAGAAGAAATCAGTGGTTAAGAGGTGCGACATGATCCCAGTGAGGGCACCAAAATGCTAATTCACATCCTTTTGTGGCAAGGTCAGTTGCCCAGCCCCCCACTACCGCCTCCAGACTGGTCCAGAATAGTGGGTCCTCCATGGAGACCACTGTAAGGTGAATGGAGTGTCTACAAGAGCTGTATTAGACAGTGGCTCCCAAGTGACAATTATGTTCCAGGATTGGTATCAGAAGCATTTGTCAGACGTGCCCTTACAACCATTAGAAGGACTGCATGTATGGGGGTTAAGTGAGAAGGCTACCCTATTCGGGTATATCCGAATTTGGCTGTCTTTCCCCACCTCCGTGGCTGGAGTGGCCGAACAAGTAGAGACCCTAGCCTTAGTGTGTCCCCACTGGACTGTATGATGGTGTCCTTTGTTGATTGGAACAAATGCTCATATGTTCGGAAGGCTGGCACAGTTGTGTTATGAAAACAGGGTCAAAGACTAGTAGAGCTTTAAGAGTTCCGCTTAATTAAGAAGGCCTATGAGGCACAGAGATGCTGAAAAAACAGAACCAGAGGAACCGGTCGGAATTGTATGGAAGAAGGATCCTGAGTCTCTGATCCTGGCGCCAAATGCCCAGTGTACCTTACAGGAGAGGTCCGTATCAGAAAGGATGTTAAGAATAAAATATTAATGTTGGATGCAAGGCGATGGAAAATTGCCAGAGGGACTGCTGGTCAAGCCTAGTATTTTGCCCGCTAGAGCCCATGCTTATGCCAGAAGGGTAATGGTCCAAGTTCATAATGTGTCTGAAAGAGACATTCGAGTAAACAGAGGTTGCATCCTGGCTAATGTGCATTGTGCAGACACTGCAGTGCTACCCAGCAGCAAGAGTTCAAGGAAGAATGACAGAGTAACGCCTGACTTGTTTGATTTCGCGACTCCCGCTGCCAGCTGAATGGAAAGTGAGGATCAGTGAGAAGCTTGCCCAGAGAGACCAGGTGTTTTCTTTAAAGGAATGGGATGTGGATCGTGCAAGGAGCTGAGCACAATATCCGGCTGCATGGCGAAGACCATTTCGTGAGAGGTCTCGACGCCTGGCACCTGCTGACATAGATGATGTGAGACGGCATCTGCAAGAGATGTTAGCTGCTGGTGTAATACAAGAATCCAGAAGCCCTTATGCTTCCCCATTGTTGTAGTGAGAAAAAGAATGGAACAGTAAGGATGTGTGTGATTATCGCACCTTAAACCGTGGACTATCCTGATCAGTACACAATGCCCGCATTCAGGATGCTTTGGACTGCCTAAGCGGGAGCAAGTGGTTCTCTGTGCTGGATCTCCGCAGTGGGTACTACCAGATCCCGATGGCCCCAGAGGACCGTGAGAAGACGGCCTTTATCTGTCCGCTTAGCTTCTATGAATTCATGAGGATGCCTCAGAGGATTTCAGGTGCCCCAGCCACTTTTCAGCGATTGATGGAGCGTGCAGTGGGGACATGAACTTACTAGAGTGCCTGGTATACCTAGATGATGTCATTGTGTTTGGCAGCTCACTGGAGGAACATGAGAGCAGATTATTTAAGGTATTGGACCGACTGGAGGACTTTGGCCTTAAACTGTCCATTGATAAGTGTCAATTCTTTCAAACATCAGTAAAGTATGTGGGACACATAGTATCCACCGAGGAATAGAGACCGACCCAAGTAAAGTTGAGGCCTTGACCACCTGGCCACAGCCAAAAATCTAAAAGAACTGCAAAGATTCCTGGGATTCTGTGGTTATTATCGCGCATCAAGGACTATTCAAGAGTGATCCCGCCTTTACTTAACCTTACTCAAGGGTATCCCCAACCCACAAAAATACCAAAAGTCAGTCCCTCAAGACTGAAAGAGTGTATTTTCATCCAGTGAAGTATTTGGGGCCCGCTGGACTCTGATTGTGAGACTGCTTTCATGAGATCATATATCAACTTACCCATGCTCCAGTGCTGGCCTATGCCGATCCAAGAAAACCTTACGTCCTGCACACTGATGCTAGCTTGCAAGGTTGGGGCTGTGTTGTACCAAGAGCACGAGAATGGCCTGAGACCAGTGGCCTTTGCCAGTAGAAGCCTGACCCCATCCGAAAAGAACTATCCTGTACATAAGTTAGAGTTCCTAGCTTTGAAGTGGGCTATTGTTGACCAATTCCATGAGTACTTGTATGGGGCTAAAATACTAGTAAAACGCAATAATCCTTTGACCTATGTGCAGACCTCAACTAAGTTGGATGCCACTGGCCATAGGTGGCTTTCTGCATTATCTACATATGACTATGCTCTGAATACCGAGCAGGTCTGAACCACAGAGATGCTGATGCTCTCCCGAGGCCTGTTCCCCAGAATGATTGGGTCCGATTGGCAGAACCTGACATTCGGGCACTCTACCGGAAGTTTGACGGGAGGAACAAATGTCCACGGACGCAGTGGACTGCATGGTGGATTGCTTGGAGCCTCTGAGAATTGCATACCTGCTGCTTATTGCCACTTTTCTGCAATAGACATTGGTGCACTGCCTCAGCTGGACAATGACAGTATTCATGGCTCAATCTCCCGATCCCATGATCAAAGCAGCTTTAGAAGCCCTCATGCAGGAAAAGATGTGTCCAAATTACGCTCCACTGATTTGAGAACTGCACTGTTATACAAAGAAGGTCCTAAGTTGAAACTGATCAATAAACTGTTATACAGAGAAACAGTAGACAGAGGGGGACAAGTAGACAAACAACAACTAGTGCTGCCCACTGCCTTCGAGACTCAGTACTGAGGTCCTTGCACAACCACATGGGGCACCTGGTATAGACAGAACACTTGACTTGGTGAGATCAGATTCTATTGGCCTAAGATGGGGCTGATGTGGAGCAACACATTCGAACTTGTAGTCGCTGCTTACAGAGGAAAGCTTTGCCCCAGAGGCTGCCCCTTGTTATCACCACCAGTGCACCCATGGAGCTGGTCTGTATTGATTTTCTGAGTTTGGAGTCAGATCAAAGAAATATCAGTAATGTGCTGGTGGTCACTGACCATTTCACGAGATATGCCCAAGCTTTCCCACCAAAGACCAGAAAGCATCCACTGTGGCCAAAGTACTTGTAGAAAACTTTTTGTTCACTATGGGGCTCCACAAAGAATCCATTCTGATCAAGGAGAGACTTTGAGAGTCGTCTGATCAAAGAGATGCTTTCTCTGTGGGAGTCGCGAAGTCCAGAACCACTCCTTACCACCCCAGGGACCCACAGCCTGAGCGTTTCAACCGCACTTTGCTAGATATGCTAGGAACCCTGCACCCAAAGGACAAGCCTAGATGGAGCCAACAAATTAGCACCCTGGTACATGCTTATAACTGCACCAAAGTGATGCCACTGGATTCTCCCCTACCGCCTGATGTTTGGAAGAAGCTCATCTACCAGTAGATGTGTGTTTTGGGGTCTCTCCTGATGGGGTTCAAGCTGACAACTATTTACAGTATGTGCAAAAGTTAAAGGCCCAGCTAACTCATGCGTACCAACTGGCTCAAACCATGGCTGCCAAAGAAATCTGGCCAACAAAGAAGGTATGATAAAAGGTGAAAGCACAGGAACTCCAGGAGGGAGATCGGTGTTGCTAAGAAATCTGGGACTGCATGGCAAGCACAAGATTGCTGACAGATGGCACCATCTCCCTCACATTGTAGTGGGCAAACTAGATGATCTGCCAGTGTACAAAGTAAGGCCTGAGAATAATTCAAAGATGTAAAAACAATGCATAGAAATCATTTACTGCCCATTGGACAAATCCTGATTGAGTCTGAGCCCCAGAAGATGCCCCTCTGGACCAGTGACTAGAGCTGCTGCTAAGAAAGATCAAGGAAGTCTGCACCTACAGAAGCAGAGTTAAAGTGTTCCCCTGCACAAGTCCCAGTTGAGCATGACTGTCAGTCCATATCGGAAGAAAGTGAGAGTGACTTTGAATACTATCCTTCTTACGAACTGAGTCAATTGTTTGGGGCAATCCCTAGTCAATACTGGAGATGAAGCTGGGCCTTCTGGACTGCCTAAGCCCCAGCTTCATCCCTGGAGCCAATGCTCCCAGTAAGTGAAGTGCAAAGCATCAGATCAGATGAAATGGAATCATTGTGCATGGTTGAACTGTTTGAGCTTTCAGGGGAGGAAAATGATAGATTGGGGCAGACTGGTGATACACCCAAACAAGAAGAGTATTTTGAGTGCCCTGACAGTCCACTGCCAGTGTCCAGACTCTCCATGCAGCCAAATGTTGTGGACTCAGAAACTGTAACTCCTGGAGCTGAAAGTGCCCCAAGTTCTAGCCTCTCTACCCCATGGAGACTCCCTGACAAGTGAGACAATGCTGAAAATGAGGCTCAGAGTGCAGAGACTATAACAGTTCCCCTAGAAAGACTGGTCGAGCTGTAAAGCCTGTGGTGCGCCTCAGTTATGATTCACTTGGGAGGCCTGTGGACTTGCCTCTCAATGTTGTCCATAAAGAGGTGTATGTGTCCCGAGCTCATTGCCCAAACTGAGCATCAGTGCTAACTCCAAGTTACTTGTGTTGCCCTCTAAGTATGGTGCCTTGCCCCATCAGCCCCAAGGTAACTGATAGGGAAGGGCCCCCCCTCAGGTTTCAGGTACAAGAGGTACAACTTGAGTTATGGTACAATGTGTATGTAATACTGTGTAAAGAGTGACGTACTGCAATGTTTCAGAAATGTGTTCTTGGTAAAATGATATATTGACTGATGATTACATGTGCGAGCCTAATGCAAATGTATATGGTTGCAGTTGAAACTTATAGAGTACTTGCTTGGCCGACGTCAAGCTTTCCCAGAAACCAGGAAGGTGTAACCCCCTGCAAATGGGGGTTCCCAAAGACTTCAGGAGCTTGCTTGAATGCTCCAAGCCTGAATGGTGTTTGGCATTTAAGCCATTTATCAGTGAGTGTTTTTAGAACCTCTGGTACTGTCTCTTTAAGAGCTGTCTGCTTGCAGACATAATTAGTTTGTATGGGGACTGTGTGTTTCTTTGATTGAGTACCACTCAAGCTGCTGCCAATTCACTCCATTTTGCAGTCACTAGGAGTGCAAAGGACCTATCTGAAAGATGTAACTGTTTGCCAGAAATCATTTACAGTAATAATGAAATTACAGTTTGTCTAACCTGCTTTCTTTGCAGTCAGAACTGTGTCTGCTAGTTCCCCATTCTAGTTTTGAACTGCTGAACTGGACCAATCAGTGTGGGGCAAGCTAGCTCTAAAATGGTGTCTTGGACGAATCAGAACTTGGACTCATAATCTGAGCCAGCCACAAAAGGATTGTATGGGCAGTGACTCTGGGAGATGTAGTTTAGACTTCAGCACCTTTTTGGACCAACAGCAGCAGTCTATTGTGAGTGACAGCCAATCCAGTCAAGAACTGGGAGGAACTCAAAGGAAGTGCCGGTTTTGTCGGTTGGAGTTTCAGTTGAGCTTTGGCAGTGAAGAAGGAAGGAGCCCTGTGCTTTTTCAGTGTGCAGTTTTAGTCAAAAAGCTGTGTAAGGCCCAGAGTTCCGGTCTGCAGCTTGTGTAACAGCTTGTTAGGACTGAATCCGTCCTGTGAAAAGAATCAAAGGATCTCTGAAGAGTAGAAACCAGGCTCACCCTGTAGAAGACTGGAGGAATTGCTGAAAATTACACTTGGTCTGTCAGGAACTGAATCTGCTGTGTGTTCTCCCGGGTATTGTGCAGTAATTGCGATCGGGATACAGATGCAGCCTGCCTGGTATAGTGCTTTCTTTTATATGGATGTGTGAAGAGGTTTGTGTACCTCAAGTGAGCCCTGCTGACATTGAAGGACCCTATCTTATTTGGAGGTCGTGAGTACTAATTCAGGTTGCTCCTGTTGAATTGCCACATTAAATCAAATGAAATTACTGTACTGCTGACTGTTTAATTCTCCTTTTCTCTGTGTGAAAGGCCCTACCTGCTGCCACGGTTTGGACTAGCCACTAGGGCTTGGGTACCCAGGGACAGTAACTGATAGGGATAGGCCTGTGCACAGAGCCATAGGTAGATTATTAGAGTGATAAGCTAATTAACCTGATTTCCCCCTGTCCTTGTTATATCCCCCTAAATAAATCAGAGCTGCTTGTTTCAGTAAAGTTATACTGCCTGAGTATTTGTCTATGTTAAAGTACTGTACTGTGATTGTTGCACTGTATCTCATTTCACAGGAGGTCCCAGTGCGGAACCAGACCTGGGGTAAGTGTATACTGTGAAGGTAATTCTGATATATTGTGTGGGCCACTAGTGGGAAGAAAGGGGGTTGCAGTGTCCCAGAGGGCTGTGACCAAGTTAGTTTAACTATTGCAAACCCTGACCTCTGGGTGGAGGCACCCGCCATTGGATCCAGGCCCCTCAACCTGTTGGTGGCAAATCAGGCAGGGGTAGTAGCCCCTGGGATAGTGCCATCTAGGGGTTACATTAAAAGCAACTGAGATACTGGGAATACAAGGAGGGGTGGAGGTACTGTGGGTAACCCTAGAAACAGGTAAGGAAGCTGCTGTTCTCATTGGTCAGATCTACAGACCTCCAGCATGGGGGGGGGAGGGGGGAGCTGGATAAGGTTCTGGTGGAAGCCATCCAAAATATGGCAAACAATGGGGTACTGCTGTTGGGGACTTCAGTTTGCCAGATGTAAATTGGAGCATCCCAGTTGCACCTTCAGCTAAGAGCAGAGATATACTGGACTCCCTGTAAGGGGCGTTCCTCAGGTAACTAGTAAAAAAGTCCACTCATGTGGGGCAATACTGGGCCTGGTACTCACAAACACGGACAGTGTTCAGATCTCACAGTGAGTGGCCACCTGAGGAAAAATGATCACCATACTATGTGGTTCAATATAAGTAGGTAATCCTCCATCCAAGCTGCAAGCTGCTCCCAGCGAGGGACGATGTTGCACATCTGTGGGAGTAACCTTCACCTCTGGTTCCTCATCGGCTTCTTTTGTGTCCTCGCCTGTGCTCTCATCTCGCACGGCCGCCACAGCGACTTCTCATTTCCCAGGTTGCAGAGCTCATTGCCATAGTTGTGGCAGGTCAAGTAACACACAGCAGTAGAGCAGCACAGGATAAAAAAAAGAATGATACAGAAACAGAAGCAAGGCGGTAAAAGGGACCTTAAATACAGGGCACGGCTGAAACCTGCAGGCACTACTGTAGATTAATAATATGTTCATCTTAATGAGGGGATTAGGAGGTCATGGATCAGCAGCAGCTGTTAAAAGTGCTAATTGCTCCTCGTCAGGGAAGTGAGATAGTTGGCGGACGTTTGAACTGAGTGACTCTGGCGGCCGCTAAATCCGGAATTACAGGTCCATCTAAACAGGGTATTTTAACAGCATCATATGCAATTTGGCATTTGGCATTGCAGATTTATCTGGTATTACTGAAACCCTTAGGTGGCACTATCCCAAGGGCTACTACCCCTGCCTGCTTGGCTAGTTTTAGGTTAAGGGGCCTGGGTACTGAAACGGGTGCCTCTACCCGGAGGACAGGTGGGGAGCACTGTCAGCTCCTTGCTCTGTAGACTTTGTTTCCACAATACTTTGCTCATTATTACCTTCTGAAGAGGGCCCTGGCTGCTTATTCTGAAGGAACTCTGGGATCATTGAACTTTGTGGCACTGAAGGGGTGCTGTCAACACTTTCATACTGTTCTGCAAGTTCTGGTATGTCAGACATCCACAGGCAACCAGGCTTCCCTCCCGAACATGAGGTGATAGGGAGAAAATCCAGTAGCATCACTTTTGGTGCAATTGTAAATGTGTACCAAGGTGCTAATCTGTTGGCTCCATTTGGACTTGTCTTTGGGATGAAGAGTGCCCAACATATTCAGGAGAGTCCTGTTAAAATGTTCAGACTGGAGGTCCCCCTGTAGGTGGTAAGGAGTGGTTCTGGACTTTCGCACCCCCCACAGGGAGTGCATTTCTTTGATTAGTCATAGAAACACGGAAACATAGACTTTGACGATAGGTAAGGACAGCTTGGCCCACCTAGTCTGCCCATTTCCCTACCTACAGGATAAGCTGCAGATCCTAGTTAACCAACAGCCTATTTCTTCCTACCCCCCACAAGAATTGCCTTATGTCTGTCCCATGCTTTCTTGAATTCTCCCACAGTTTTAGACCCCACAACCTCCTCAGGAAGGCTGTTCCATGTGCCCACCACCCTCCCTGTGAAAAAATACTTCCTCACATTTCCTCTGAGCCATCCCCACTCTATCTTCAAATTGTGTCCCCTTGTTCTTGCACATCTCTTTGTTTGAAAGATGCTACCCTCTTGGACTTTGTTGATTCCACTGAGGTACTTAAAAGTTTCTATCATGTCCCCTCACCCTCCTTTCCTCAAGGGTATACACATTAAGCTCCTTTAGTCTCTCCTCATATGGCTTCTTTTGCAGACCCTGCACCATTTTAGTTGTCCTCCTCTGGACTGCCTCCATCCTGTCTATGTCCTTGCAGAGATGGGGTCTCCAGAACTGGATGCAGTACTCCAGATGGGGTCTCACCAACTGTCTGTACAGAGGGATAACAACTTCCTGTTTTCTGCTGGTGTTGCCTCTCCCTATACATCCCAGTATCCCCCCAGCCCTCCCTACTGCTTTCTCACATTGCTTGCTAACCTTAAGGTCATCTGATATAGATTACCCCAGGTCCCTTCCATTTTGTTGTTGTTACTACCCCCAATTGTGTAATCTTCCCCTGGGTTTTTGTTTCCCAGGTGCATTATTTTACACTTCTTTGCTTTGAATCCAAGTTGCCATACTTCTGACCATTCCTCCAACCCTGCCAAGTCCCTTCTCATCCCTTTTCATTCTTTCCACGCCTCCTTGAGTATCAACCCTGTTGCAGATCTTTGTGTCATTTGCAAAGAGGCAAAGTCTCTTTCTTGGTCAGAATGGATACGTTGGGGTGCACCATAGTGGACAAAGAACTTTTCTACCAGCACCTTGGCCACTGTAGAGGCCTTTTGATCCTTGGTCGGGAAAGCTTGTGCGTATCGGGTAAAATGATCGGTTGCTACCAGTACATTGCCAATGTTCTTTTGATTGGGCTCCAGACATAGGAAGTCTATGCAAACCAGCTCCATGGGGGCACTGGTAGTGATGCTGACAAGTGGGGCAGCTTTCTGGGGCAAAGCTTTCCGTTGAAGGCAGCGACTGCAAGTTTTGACATGGTGCTCCACATCTGCCCCCATTTCCAGCCAACAGAATCAGGAACGTACTAAGTCAAGAGTCTGGTCAATTCCAAGGTGCCCCATGTGATTGTGTAAGGACCTCAGTACCAGCTGCTTGAAGGCTGTGGGTAGTACCAATTGCTGCTTGTCCAACTGACCTCACTGATTTACTGTCTCTCGATAGAGTAACTGGACTTGCAACTTTAGTAGGGGGCCTTCTTTGAGTAATAATGCAGTCCTTAAGTCAGTAGAATGTAGTTTAGACACATTTTTCCCCACACGAAGGGCATCAAGCGTGAGCTGGATTGAGCCCTCTGAATGCTGTCACTATCAAACTGGGGCAAGGCACTGAGGTCCAATGCAGAAAAATGACGACAGGCTACAGATATGCAAGTATCAGGGGGCCCCAAATAATCCACCAGACAGTCCACTGTATCTGTGGATGGCTGCTCATCTTTGTCAAACTTTTGGCACAATGCTTTAACAGAGTGTTCTGACAACCTCACCCAATTGTCTTGAGGGCTGGCCACCATGAAAGAGCGTCAGCCTCAATATGGTTCAGTCCAGGGTGGTATTCAACTGCATAATCATAAGTTGACAGAGCAGAAAGCCATCGGTGGCCAGTGGCATCCAAACTTGCAGAGGTCTGCACATACGTTAGAGGGTTGTTATCAGTTCTTACCAATATTTTAGCCCCATAGAGGTACCCGTGAAACTGGTTGACTATGGCCCACTGTAGAGGGAGAAATTCCAACTTGTGGACAGGATAGTTTCATTCAGATGGTGTCAAACTTCTACTGGCGAAGACCACTGGTCTCAGGCCATCTTCATGATCTTGATACAATACGGCCCCGAGTTCCTTCAGCCTGGCATCCATGTGCAGGACGTAAGGCTTGGTAGGGTCAGCATAGACAAGTACTGGGGTGTGAGTAAGCTGATAGATGATCTTGAAGAATACTGCCTAACACTCAGGGGTCCAACGGGCTCCAAATGGTTCACCTGTTCGGAAATATACCTTTTCTTCTTCCTTGAGGGATGCCTTTTTATACCTGTGGTTGGTAGGAGGATAACCTTGAGTGAGATTAAGAAATGGCCGGATTACTTTTGAATAGTCTCCAATGAACTGCTAATAATAGCCACAGAACCCCAAGAAATGCTGCAGTTCTCTTAAGTTAGTTGGTTCGGGCCAGCTGGTCAGGGACTGTACTTTGCTGGGGTCTGTCTGTATCCCCTCGGCTGACACTATGTGTCCCACATACTGTATGTTACAGATGTTTGGAAAAACTGACACTTGCCTATAGACAGTTTGAGGCTGAATTCTTCCTGGCGGTCAAGAACTTTGAATAATCTGGTTTCATGCTCTTCAAGGGTGTGTCCAAAGACAATGACATCATCCAAGTATACTAGATATTCTAGCAGATTCATGTCCCCTACTGCACGCTCCATCAACCTCTGGAAAGTAGCAGAGGCACCCAAAATCCCCTGAGGCATCCTCAGAAATTTATAGAACCCCAAGGGACAAATGAAGGCTGTTTTCTCACAGTCCTCCAGAGCCATCAGGATTTGATAATACCCACTTCCTAGATCAAGTACGGAAAACCACTGACTCCCATTCAGGCAATCCAGGGCATTCTGTATGCGGGGCATGGTGTATTGATCTAGTACAGTCCGTCGGCTTAGGGTTCGATAGTCTACACATATTCTCACTGACCCATTCTTCTTACGCATGACTACGATGGGAGGCGCATAGGGGCTTCTTGACTCTTGAATAACGCCAGCAGCTAGCTTGTCCTGTAGGTGCCTCTGAACATCGTCTATATCAGCTGGGGCAAGGTGGCAGGACCACTCTCTAAAAGGTCTGTCGTCGTGAAGCCTGATAGTATGCTCAGCACCATGGATGCACCCATATCCCCCATTCTTTTAGGGAAAAAACTTGACCCCTCAGTGCAAGTTTCTTCCTGACTTGAGTCTTCCATTCAGCAGACAATGGGGAATCACCAAAGTCAAATAGGTCTGGGGTCACCTCCCCCTTTTCAGCAGAATATTTGTTGCTGGGCAGCACTGCAGTGTCTGTACAGTGTACCATAGCTAATGTATACCCCCTATTCACTCGAATTTCTAGATCAGACACATTTCGGATTTGGACCATCACTTGCCATGCATAGGCATGGGCACGGGCAGGTAAGATACTGGGTTTAACCAATACCCCTCTGGCAACTTCCCTTCACCAGGTGCATTCAGCATCAATATTTTATTTTTCATGTCCTTTCTAGGGTGAACTTCTGCATGAATGGTGTGCTGAGCATTGGGTGGTAGTACCAGAGAATTGGGATATTTCTTCCACACTATCCCCACCGGCTCGTCTCTGTCCACTTCTGTAGTCTGTTTTTGCAAGTCATAGGCTCTCTTTATCAAGGCTGGAATTCTCAGGGCCCACCCAGTCCGCTGCCCTTGTTTCTCTTGACACAGCTGCTCTAGTCTTCCAAACATGTGGGCGTTGGTTCCAACGATTAAGGGAACCTCATCATACAATCCCGTAGGAGTGCACACCAGGGCTAGTGTCTCCACTTGTCCATCTACACTAGTTACAGCCACAGGAAAAGACAGCTAGAGCCGGACATATCCTAGGTAGGGATAAGACTTGTCACTCAGGCCTCACACATGTAGGCCTTCCAGAGATTGTAATGGCACATCAGATAAGTGTTTGTCGCACCAGCCCTGAAATACAATGGTCACTTGCAACCCAATGTCGAGCACAGCCCAAGCATGAATACCACTGACAGTCACAGTAGTCTCCATCGAAGGGCCCACTATTTTGGGCCAGTCTGGAGGGACAGTAGCAGGGGCCTGGACAGACGACTTGGCCACAAAGAAGTTGAATTAGGATCTCCTGAACCTTCACTGCGGTCATTGCTGCCACCCCTCTGCCACTGTTTTGCTTTGCAAAGCTCCCACTGAAATTTGTATACAACTTTATCTAGGTCCTTCGGGGACCGGCATTCTCTCTTCATATGCCCATCCTTCCCACAATTATGACAAAACATGCTTTCCAGGATCTGACGTGGCTGACACATCACATTGGGAGCTGGTCTCCATTCACAACTAGGAGGTTAGGGTGGATACATAGTTTATGCTGGAGCTGGGGTACCAACAACGGGCAATCTGGGCTCAACCTCCCCCTGGGGTGTTAAAGGTGGTGGGAGATGTCTCAACAGTTCTCTTATTGCCAACATTAGTTCCTTTGTTTCAGTTTTCTGACTGCTATCTGCAGGAGATACCAAAGCGTGCGCCCCCACCCCCATAGCAGACGCACTCTGAGAGGGGCTAGGATCTGTAGTGTCTTTGGAAAGGGGCTGGGGGAGGAGGGCGGTTTTCATTTCTCTGCACTCTTGCAGTAGCTTGGCACACTGCAAAGTATCCCCAGCAGCCTCTGATTCCAAGGGGTTCCCCTGGACTGAGACTACTCTGGCTGTACCTGCGCTGGAACTCCCATCTCCTTCCTCACCTTCAGCCTCCCTGAGTTATTTCATCAGGTCGCAATAGTTGGGGGGGGGGGATTACCCTTCTTATCCTGGAGCCTTACCTGAAAGATTAGCAATTTAGAATATTTGGCATATTGCAGTATGTGGTCTAACCTCACATGGTTCAAGTCACTAGCTGGTATCCCACTCTTTCGGTAAGCTCTCTGTAGGGCTCTCTCCAGACAAGTGACATATGTGGATAAACATCCCCCTTCCACTGTTTAGTGCCTTTCAATTTCACCATTAAAGTCTCCCCAGACTCAATGCCGCTAAATAGGCCTTCAAGTGCAGACAGATACCTTTGAGCAGGCACATCAGGGTTGGTGGACCTCAGAAACCTCAGAAACGTAATTGCTTCCAATGCCGGACTCCTCAAGCTTTCCATAATCCTTTTTCACTTCTTGGCCTCGGCAACATAGTCGATTCAGGTCTCCCAGTCATCCTCCCCCTGTGGGGTGGGTAGGGTACCTGAGAACATCCTTAACCTGCGGTATGTGTCATGACTAACTGCAGGCACAGGTGCTGGTACTGGAATGGGTGGAGGTGTGGTGGAAGGAATGCCCCCAGGTGGCAGGAATAATTTCTTAAAGTCCTCTACAGTCTTTCCCTTCCTCAGCAACAGTTTGATAATCTTTTCATCAAGGGTTTGAGATAAGGGTGGGGGCTCATCCCCCCCAGAGTCTTTGCTGTCCTTAGTTATTACCCTCCAAACAATTGAGGACCCTTCGGGGGTAATAGTCTTTGGCACTTTAGTGCCGTGCATGGTGTCACTACACTCCACCAAGGCCATGAGGGTTTGGGACGTTAAATCAGACTGTCGACCCACCACCACAGTGTTTTTCAAACCTTCGACTTTGGTGAGGACCCTTTCTACTGTGTCCTTACTAATACTCAAGGGAATATCTTGTATAAGCACGGCATGATGGGGGTCAACCTCCTGCCCCGTACACCACCCCATCAACTGATGCACAGTGATTTCTACTGGTGTGGCCATATTCCTGCAACAATGATTCTAATGTCTGACTACTAGGGGGGCACTAATCCCAGCATTGCCTCCAAGATGTAACCCCTAGGTGGCGCTATCCCAAGGGCTACTACCCCTGCCTGCTTGGCTAGTTGCAGGTTAAGGGTCCTGGGAACTGAAACGGGTGCCTCCACCTGGAGGACAGGGTTGTTAGTAGCAAGGCTAACCTGGGTACAGCCCTCCAGGACACTGTAACCCCCCTCTTTCCCCTCTAGTGGCCTAGACAATATGCAACCAGCACTTTTACAGTAGCCCCTATTCAGCATACAAATCCCCACACTGTCTGCACTCACCACCAGGGCTGGTTCCACCAGGTCGACCCTGGAGACCCCTTGTAAAACTGGGTCAGGCACAGCAAATAACAACAGTACAGTGCTTTTGGTACAAACTGGAACCACAGTCAGATTAAATGCAAAAAGAGTTACATCTGATTTATTCAGGGGAAATGAACGAGGGAGGGGCGTAATCAGGTTGAATGATTCTAAAGCTGATCTAGTCAGGCAATTATGCATGCACTTTTAGTCCCTGCAAAGTCACACTCTCCGGGTACCCAGTTGGAAGTAAGGTGGGCTAGCCTGGAACATTGCCCAGTGTAGGCCGGTGTTGCAGCTAGTCAGGGCCCTGAGATGAGAAGAAAAGACATACACAGCCACACACAATTTGTAATCTGGAGCCAGACGGCTCGGTTCGTGAAAGGAAAAAAAAAACAGCAATGCAATCAGATGACAACACTTGTGATTTAGCTGATGTTGCAGGGAACTACCCTGATTGTTACTCAGGCTACCCAGTACAGGACACAGGATGGGTGAAATGGAGACTGCAGGATGACTTGCTAGTTTGCCAGGAGAAGCGGGACCCACACGATTCACCGTGGTGTCATTCCTGTTCGTGATGTTGAGCAGGGGGCTGATCCCCAGGCAGGTCTCACATCGATTTTCTTCTCTATGGCATGAGCAGCTGGCTGAGCCGAGGTGGTAGGGCCCAGGACATGTAAAACAATTTGGATGGCAGTTGGGTAGTACTGGATTCAGCTTCCGGCAAGCGTGACACAAGGAGGCAGTTGGGAACCAAATCACGACCCACTAACACCATTCAGCACACTTATAGTAAGGGAAAGAAACAGTACCACACTTCTGAAGGCAGTCCGGTCGCAATCACCGTGTCTCTGCACAAACCCTACGCTCTGCAGTGGTTTCAGACTTCCTGACAGGCTGATCCCATGGAGCAAATTTTCAGTACTCTTCAGGTAAACAGGCAGTCCCAATTCAGTCATTCTGATCACAATCTTCCTCAGATGCAGTCTGAATTCTTTTCAAGCAAAGTTCCATACAAGGGAAGAAGTAGCAGGCAGACCAAGCACAGCCTTCCCAAAGTTTTCCCGTACTACTACACAGGAGCAGCTACTCGAATCACTCAAGCTGATCACTCTCTCAATTCCAATTCTAGACTCTCTCTCTGCTGCAGGCAGCACCGGGACTTTCTTAGAAAATCCAAAAGGTTTGGTTGGCTGATCCATCTGTCTGTCACAGCTGGAGCTCCCACTCCAGGTCCATTTAGGTGCCAAAGTGTAAAAACTACAATTCCTACAGAAATTCACTCCCACAAGACCCCTGGGGACAGACACCATCTTAAGGTCCCCAAAAGTACTGATTGGTCCCAATAGGCAGTCCAGAACCAAGATGGTGGTGCAAATATAGAAATGTCCATGCTGCAAAGGAAGGCAGGTTAGACAAACTACATTATCAATATTATTAAAATAGATGAACAGCAAACAGTGACTGATCCTTGTAGAGCTCCCTCTGCGCAATTAGCGATGGCAGAATGGAGCAATAACACTGCAGCCCAGGCGGGACACAAGCCTGAAACTACTCTGCCCCTACCCAGATTAATTTTTTACCACAAAATAGGCAGCTCTTAAAGAGACAGGCATGGAGGCTAACAGGGCACTCACATGCAAACACTTTTAAATCGTTAGGACAGAGAACACCAGCCTTGCAGTGGGCATTTGGGCAAGCCCAAGGAAGACTTTTGGGAGCCCCCATTTATAGGGGGGGTTACACTACTGAACATCTGCTACACCCGGGTCCATTATATTGGCACATACTGTACTGTGGCAGAATTGAACCACACAAAGGTGAGGGTCCCGGACTTCAGGAGGGCTGATTTTAAAATGATAAGGGAATGTCTCAGGGATGCCCTGGTGGGGGGGGGAGGGCTTAGGTGGAGTGGAGGAACAGTGGGAGAAACTAAAAGGGGGGATAGAGAAGGCAACAAACCTCTGCATCAGGCAAGTAAGTAAAAACAAGGAAAGAGACTGCTGTATTTCTCAAAGGAGGTAGCTGGGAAGGTAAGGGCAATAAAGTTAGCATTCAGGAGGTATAAGGGGACAGAGAGAGAAGAGGATAGGGAGGTGTATCAGGAGAAACAGAGGGAGGCAGGAAAAGCAATTAGGAGTGCAAAGGTGAAAATGGAGGAGAAAATAGCCCAGGCAGTAAAGAAAGGGGACAAGATATTTTTTAGGTATGTAAGCGAAAAGAGAAAGACCGAGGAGGATAGTAAGGCTTAGGAGGGAAGAATGCATGGAGAGGCACCAGGAAAAAGTGGACATCCTGAACAAATATTTTTGTTCAGTGTTCTCAGAGGAAGGGGAAGGCAAGGGACCACAGATAATTGCCAGGTGCATTGAAGGAAGGATGGTAGACACTAGTCCATTTACAGAGAAGAGAGTCCTGAAGGAACTTGCAAATCTGAAAGTGGACAAGGCAATGGGACCACATGGGGTTCATCCAAAGATACTGAGGGAGCTCAAAGAGGTGCTGGCTGCACCTCCGACTGCCATGTTCAACCACTTACTGGAGATAGGAGAGGTTCCAGAGGACTGGAGGAGGGCAGATACAGTCCCACTTTACAAAAATGGTAGCAAGGAGGAGGCTGGCAATTACAGGCCAGTCAGCCTGACTTCGGTGATGGGGAAATTATTGGAATCACTATTGAATGAAAGGATTGTTGAATATCTTGAAACTAGTGGCTTACAAGATCCAAGGCAGCATGGATTCACTGGGGGAGGTCATGTCAAACAAATCTGATAGGTTTCTTTCACTGAGTGACCAGGGAATTAGATCAGGTTGGAGCGGTGGATGTGGCCTACCTAGATTTCGGTAAGGCCTTCTACACTGTTCCACATATGAGACTCGTAAACAAGCTGAACAGCCTAGCAGTGGGTCCAAAGGTGGTAAACTGGGTAAGGAATTGATTAGAAGACAGGAGACAGAGGGTGGTGGTAAATGGAGTTCACTCTATGGAAGGAAGGAAGAGTGACCAGTGGGGTGCCACAGGTAGCCATACTGGCAATGTGAGAAGGTAGTAGGGAGGGCTGGGGGTATACTGGGATGCATAGGGAGAGGCATCAGCAGCAGAAAACAGGAAGTTGTTATCCCTCTGTACAGACAGTTGGTGAGACCCCATCTGGAGTACTGCGTTCAGTTCTGGAGACCCCATCTCCGCAAGGACATAGACAAGATAGAGGCAGTCCAGAGGAGGGCAACTAAAATAGTGCAGGGTCTGCAAGAGAAGCCGTATGAGGAGAGACTAAAGGAGCTTAATATGTATACCCTTGAGGAAAGAAGGGAGAGGGGGGACATGATAGAAACTTTTAAGTACCTCAATGGAATCAACAAAGTCCAAGAGAGTAGCATCTTTCAGAAAAAGAGACGTGCAAGAACAAGGAGACACAATTTAAAGATAGAAGGGGGGTGGTTCAGGGGCAATGTGAGGAAGTATTATTTCACAGAGAGGGTAGTGGATGCATGGAACAGCCTTCCCAAGGAGGTTGTGGGTCTAAAACTGTGGGAGAATTCAAGAATGCATGGGACAGACGTAAGGCAATTCTTGTGGGGGGTAGGAAGAAATAGGCTGTTGGTTAACTAGGATCTGCGGCCTATCCTGTAGGTAGGGAAATGGGCAGACTAGATGGGCCAAGCGGCCCTTATCTGCCATCAAAGTCTATGTTTCTATCTATGTTTCCACTGGGAACAGTCCTCTTTAATGTCTTTATCAGCGACATTGCAAAGGGACAAAAAGGGAAGGTATGCCTCTTTGCAGATTACACTAAAACCTGCAATAGGGTCAACACTCAGGGAGTGGGGGGTGGAAAAAAATGAATAGTGATCTAGGATAGCTAGAGGAGTGGTCAAGGGTATGGCAGCTAAGTTTCAATGCGAAGAAGTGGAAAATCATGTACTTGGGGCACAGAAATCCACTGGTGGAGTACAAAATGGGGGAATGGTATTACCGACCACCAAACGGGAAAAAGACCTGGGGTAATCATATCTGTTGACATGAATGTGGCCAGACAGGGTGACAAGGCAGTGGGTAGAGCTCGTGGCATGCTAGGTTAAATAGAGAGAGATATCACCAACAGAAAGAGGGAGGTGGTGTTACCGCGTTATAGATCAGTGGTGAGACCTAACCTAGAGTACTGGGTCCAGTTCTGGAGATCACATCTTCAGAAGGACATAGGCAGACTAGAGGTGGTCCAGAGGAGGGCAACTAAAGTGGTGCAGGATCTGCATCACAAGCCCTATGAGGAGAGACTAAAAGACATCAATATGTACTGTACTACCCTGGAGGAAAGGTGGGGGGATATAGTAGAGACTTTCAAATACCTCACGGGTATAAATAAGGTTCAAGAGGGAAGCATTTTTTAGAAAAAAAGATGCTCAAGAACAAGACGCCATGCTATGAAGCTGGGGGGGGTACTCAGGGGAGATGTGAGGAAGTGCTTCTTCACAGAAAGAGTGGTGGATGCCTGGAACAGTCTCTCAGTGGAGGTGGCTGGGAGAAAAACAGTGACTGGAATAAAGAATGTATGGGATAGGCATAAATGACACTTAGTAGTAGGGAAAGGGGTGGTAAAGCCGTAGATAAAATATGGTCTGTGGAGCAAGAGTAGGTAGGGAAAATGGGCAGACTAGGTGGGCCAAAAATCTGCCATCAAATTCTGTTTCTGTACTTGGTACTGGTCATTAACTTAGAAACCTTTGGTAAAGTAAGGAACTATTTACAATATCAATGAGCTTCAGATCATCTCCCATGCTTATTTTTTTGTTTGCCTTAAAATCTGCCTTGTACCTTGTCTAAAGAGTAGCACTGTGCCTTTATATAGTTTATAAAGAATAAGATTTCCCTTGTAGCTTTGCCCCCCTTATGAAGCCTTATGGAGAGATGAAAAGCTGAGGTGCCTCTTGTGCTGTACCTTCGAATAAAGCTGCTGTGTGAGATTTCTTCATTGTTTACCTGGCATTTTTCTTTCAGACTGGAGTGCTTACTTTGTTCTTGTGAGTTTTACAGCAGACCCCTGGCAGGCATAAGAGATCCTCCTATCACATACTTTATGTCAGTCCAGCCCATGACACACACCATCCCTACCCCTCAGCCTGGACAAGCTGCACACATGAGTGAGTAAAACTGCAATTCAGGCCTTGGAAGGAAACCTTGTGTAGAAAGGTTGTTAGTCCATTCATGGGTGTCCAAAAGAGACCTGGGATATATGTAACTCCACCCAAAGCTTTGCGTATTGTGGCATACGGGGCTGAATTACAATAGTGCATAGAATCTAATATATACAAACATGTTCACTTTTGAAAAGTTGTAACAGTTTTTCCCCCTACATTGCTATTACCATATCAGTAAGCAATATGACATGACAAATTGTTAGTTTTCTGGGGTTACTGCATGCCCAAGTGTAATGAGGTACAAGGCACTTGTGTAAAATTCCTTGAGCACCTGAAACTGCATTGAACTCAGACAGCCAGTGACAAAGTGTCTTACTGCACTTTTAAAATGGGTAAACTGAAAAACAATAATAAAAACAAAGCCAATTTTTTTAAAGGAGGAACATGTATTTACTTTTGTTAAAATCTACTAGTAAAAAGTAGTCACTTCCCACCTATTGATCATCTGTCTTTCCTCACAGCCAATAGAAGGAATGTTTGCTTATTATGTAACAGATGAATTCAAACTCCTGCAGAATTCCTCTGTCAGAATGTTTATACCCAAACACATAACAGAAGGCCATATAAGGAGTCAAGGGGCCTGATTTCAAGACAGCTTATGCTGGTCGGGATTCCAAGACGTGGCCTGCACCATGGCACGGGTGGCCTGTGCCCAAGGGGACATTCACCGCCCAAGGCCCCTGCAGCACAGTGGAAGGGGGAGTTATAGCAGCAGCCACACCCTATTCCAAATGGGCAGCTGCCGTAACCCCCTTACACCTTTTCAAGAGCTACTGCAGCACTGCGGGGTTAGACCAGCTATTAGCTGGTCTAAGGGGCTTCCGACATGGCACATGGCCTGTTACCCCCCCGCAGTGCTGCAACCCACACACAGCCATGCCCCATGGACCCCTCTGACACAGAGTAACCCCCCAATACCGGGGTGTCACCCACCAGCACCCGGGCCCGTGCAGTGTCACCACCCCTGTGCCAGTGCCACTTGGCTGACACCCCCCATGGCCCACAGGGGCTTGCAGGCATGTTGTGGGGCTGGGGGAGCTTGGGGGGGCTGCACTCTGCTGCCGGAAGCTTGCAGCACCCAGGTTGGCTGCACCCATCCCATGGCACAACCCTGGCAATGCCGTAAGTCGCAGGGTGTAAGTGCTGGGGACCCTGCCTCTTCTGGAATATGGTGCAGGGTCTCCGGCGTAGCAGCAAATGTCGCAACTCACATATGCCAGTGAGTTGCGGCATTCATCTTGGAATTGGGCCCAATGTCTTAATTCTACTTGTGGCAGGGTAAGCAGTAGAGAGGCCCCTTGAGAAAGGAGCTGGTGCTCCGAATGTGTATGGGGAGCTCTCTTTAGGGGAGTCTGGTGGCACTGTTTGGATTTTAACATGAAGAAGGAAGAAATAAAAGTTTTCTACTGCAGTCTCCTGAGTGCAGGTGTGTCTTTTTTCTGTATCTGGTTCTTTTGGGAACCTGCACCTTAGACAAGCAGTGCAGTGGGGCTTTTTGTCTAAGTAGTGGAGACTGCCTGATAAGGTGGTATGGATAGGAGGTGGATTTCTCATGGTCACCAAAGAAACAAATGGAATAAAAACTGTGAATAGTACTGTACTTTATGTTTTAAATTTGTCTATTTGTGTAAGACAGGGATCATGAGAGGAAATAATGTTTGTTTATTTCAATTTAAGGGAGATTTGCTTTTTAGGGCCTTATTGAAGGTTTTCAGTGAGTAAGATAGCAGCAGACCTGTTTGTGATGGCAACTGAGGATGAGAGACATGGATCACAAACTCTCCATGTGATTGGCCAAAATGCCGAATTCTACCACCTGAACTTGTTCCAACCTGTGTATTTCTGGGAATTAACATGTGTGTCTCAGAACTTATTTACCAATCAGAAAGCATGACATTTCCAACTCTTTTATAATAGTAGTTTAACTAATTTTATTAATGTTCCAGTCATATTGTTCTTCAAAGGTACTTTGTTGCAAATATATTTTTAAAGTTCATATTTGCCAGTATAGATCAGTAACAAAATATATACTTGTTGCATGTTAAAGAATGGCCTCTGACCCTTAAAATGATTTTTCCTAGTAGAAGCTGTATTTTAAATATTGGTTCTAGTTCTGTTATTGTTCCCTTTATACTGGCCTGGTGCCCTATTAGTAACCCGAGTGGTTGTTTCTGATTTACACTCTAGTGTTAGGTGCCATTTTAAAACTGTGTGATCTAGTAGTGCCCCTCTCAACAACAGAGTTCTATGGCAGAACATGGGTGTATTGTGACAACAATGGAAGAACTGAGAAGTGTACATAAACAACATCATACAGTTCTAAATTGTACTTACTATCTGTGTGTAAACCAAAAAAACTCACTGGGATAAAAAAAAAACCTGTAGAGATGGAAGGAACAGTAACAGAACTGGAACTAGTATTTAAAAATCACCTTCTACGGGTGAGATGATTTACAGGTTCAACACAGGTGTCCTTTATTTACCTCTGAAACTTGCACTGTGCAAAGCACAAATGATTGTCTTGATGGTAGTAACGGGTGCAAATATTCCTCAGTTCTTTGGCATGTTATCTTAATGTTTTATAAAGATAGCACACATAACTCATTTTTGTTCTAAAATACTGTTGTGCTGTGTCGCATATTGTAAATGTATTGAAAGTCTCAATAATTTGTGGAGATCTGTAATGTTTGCAGCAATAAAAACTAGTTATTTTAAACACTAGAACTGTTAATAAACTTTTTTATTGTATATACACATCACCGTTTATTGCTGTTGCTCATGGAGGTAGGATGCCAATAAATCTCCGATGGCTACTGCCCGTCATCACTGGACAGTCTGACAGTCAATGATTTTTATTGAAGACAACACACAGTACAGATCAGACACACATGCATCACTATGAACTAGGGCCTCACATACATTAACTGAATAAAGGCTGGACTGGCATACTGTAACTATAAGGAGGAAGGACAACCTGAAGAATTGCAGGAAGTGGAGGACCACATTGAGTTTGAAGGCTCAGGATTTCCGTGATGTAGAGGGAGGGAGACAGGAAGTACCCGGGAAAACGGCGTGGCCGGAGGGAGAGGGGGGAATAGACACCCATGCTATAGCTCAGGTCATGGTTACACATGGAGGAATGAGCAGTTTGAGTTTTGTTGGTTTCATAGTTTTATATCCTTGAATGTTACTCTGGATGTCAGATCGACCATGACAGCCATTGGAAACAGTATAAAGAGCTTGAACATAATCAAGCTGGCTTGCATGAACATGTTAAATGAGAAACGGGGAGACCAATGCTTGAATATGTAATTTATCTAGATGTCACAGCAACTGTAAATATCTTCCATTTTAACAGAAGTATGCTAGCATTTGTAATGGATTTCATATGTTGTACTCCAATAAAGCCGAGATTTAAAAACAAAAGGTGGACTAGGCAGAGACAGGCACACAATTCTGATACATCTTTATCTACAAACAGATACCCTATAACAATATCTCCCCTATACTAAAATGACCCACCCTACATAATTTCAAAGCTCAGGGTGGTCATGCTCACTTTCCCCTCTCCCTAAAAAGGGAGCTTGGATCAAGGCTGCAGAAAGGAGAGGACATACATGGATCCCACCGTAGGTAAAACATCAGTAGAGTCCTTTTCACCAAGTGGGACATTCTGGAGAGAGAGTCTAAAGAAAACAGGGCCCTGCCATTCTTGTGTTGAGGGAACATCAGTTGCCCTCCATCAGTGCAACAGAAGATGCTTAGTTTTTATGCTGGCTGTAATTAGCCATGGCAAATGAGGATCAGAGGGGGACAGACCTTTTGGTGGGGCACCCAGCAGGAGAGTCACTATATTCAAAATTATGCTGAGCCCAACACTAAGGCACAGTCCTCACGAATGTTCTACCAGTGGGATCTCAGCACTGGGAAATCCCACAGGATGGAATGAAGGGTACCACCTGGTTACTGACAGTACCAACAACAGGAAGTTGTTATCCCTCTGTACAGACAGTTGGTGAGACCCCATCTGTAGTACTGCATGCAGTTCTGGAGACCCCATCTCTGCAAGGACATAGACAAGTCTAAGAGGGTAGCATCTTTCAGAAAAGGAGATGTGCAAGAACAAGGGGGTACAATTTGAAGCTAGAGTGGAGATGGCTCAGAAGTAATGTGAAGAAGTATTTTTTCACAGAGAGGGTTGTGGATACAGGGAATGGCCTTCCTGAGGAGGTTGTGGAGTAAAAAACAGTGGGGGAATTCAAGAATGCATGGGACAGACATAAGGAAATTCTGGTGGGGGCTAGGAAGAAGTAGGCTGTTGGTTAACTAGGATCTGCAGCTTATCCATTAGGTAGGGAAATGGGCAAATTAGGTGGGCCAAGCAGCTCGTATCTACCATCAAATTCTATGTTTCTATGTAACAGTCATCTGATAATATTCCAAAAGAGGCAAGTTTAGCAGGGGTGCAGTACCAGTACTGCAGCACCTTGTTCTGAATTAACAGGCTCCCTGAATCCACACAGACAATTTTGATAGAGCCTTACATCTGGCCCAGTCTTTTTCAGATAGGGGTCTATTTAAGGAATGCTCCCATTGCTGGGCAAACCTTCTGAGACTGGTCTGGAATGGAGTCTATGATTGAGTGGTATATCCTGTTGGCACCCTCCTCTAGTGGGCTGAGACCATGCTGACAATGGGGGCTGAAAAAAAGGCTGGGTCATTGGCCTGGTGTAGGAGAGGATGCAGGAGAGAGCTGATCTGGAGATACTCTACCTTCAAAAGTCTCTCTTCTGGAGATTGTATCTTCACTGTAGATTTCAAACACATCCAAGGTACAGGACCTGAGGGTAAACAAATCCTGGACTTGATGTATTCTAGCCATTTGCCAGTGCTGCTAGTGAACAGGTCTCTTGTTGATAACAAAAAAGAGATTTCCCCACAAAAGCACCCAGGATATGGGGTTAAGGAGGAGTTTGAGAAGCCTAGATAGCTGGGGCCATACCCGAACTGGGTCTCAGATGGTGGGCCAGTGCCACAAAGAAGCCAGTAGATAGGTGTACAGCAGCATAGATGGTGCCGTCCCGGCACAGAGGTTGCATTCCATGTCCAACCACAGGGGTGCAAGGGACACGGATGGCAGGAGCCACTTAACAGTTTGTGTCTTCAAAAAGGACAGGTGGTAAGCATATAACCAGGCAATATTCCAGTACCCCTTTTCCAATGAGAATGCAATTTGCCTTTACTATATCTGGGAGCTTTAGATTCCCACTGGAATTTACCCATTAGGGCATTAATTTTAGCATACCAGCAGGGAGGGAGGACTATGGGCAAGCAGGCCAAACGATGTAACACCTTAGTGGTAATAATCATTTTGACTGCTAATATTTTTCTAGCTAAGGAGAGGTTCAACTTCAGCCACCTGTTACAATCACCTTTTCTGCTAGGAGAGGTGCCAGATTTAATTTTCCCAGCTGGGACAGGTCCCAGTCAACTGAATGCCTAAATACTGAATGGCCTGTGGGGACCAGCTGAGATGCAGTAGAGTGAAGAGCTGCTGGGGGCAGCTGTTAATCAGGGGAAGGACTTCAGTTTTAGACAGGTTTACTTTTCAACCTGAGATCTTCTGAAACTGCTGCAGGGTGTCAACCAAGGGGTGGATACCCATTGGGGTGTCCAACAGAAATACTAACAGATTGCCATCATAAAGCTTTGTGCGGTTTCCTATCCCCCACCCAAGTAGGTGAGACTGTATTGAAAAAAAACAGTGGCTCTATAGCCAGCACAAATAATAATGAGGAGAGGGAGTAGCCTTGGAAAGTGCCTTATGCAACCCGAAGGAGGAGGTCTAAATATTATTAGTCAGTACTCGGACCATTGGGCTAGCGTAGAGAGCATGGATCCAAGTCAAAATGTTAGGACCAAATCTGAAAGTCACCAAGAGATGGTGCATCTCTAATCCCACTCCACTGAATCAAACTCTTTTTCAAAATTAATGGTAGTAGCTGAAGCGGGAGTGGAATTATTCTTTACTGAATGGAAGAGGTTGAGAAGGGAACAAAGGTTGTTTGTGCTCAACATGCCCTTCACAAAGTTCACCTGCGAGGGGTGTGCTAAGTCCAGAAGGATACCTACAAGACAAGAGGCTAGAGCTTTCACCAGAATCTTGAATCTGTGTTAATTAACAAGATGGGGTGGTATCTGCCAGGATTAAGCAGATCCTTACCTTCTTTAGGTAGGACAGTGATGGCAGCTTCATTAAGCGTAGGAAGGAGTTCCTCCCTCCTGAGAATTCACAATCATCCTGCAGAGGGGTTGGCAGACCTTCTGTGCTGTGTGTTAGTAGAGATCAACAGCAAGGCCATCCCCACCAGGGGCCTTATGTTTGTTCATAGATCTCATGGCTCACAGAATTTCTATGCAAGTAAATGGGGCCTCCAAATTCTGAAGCTTTACCTGCTCAATTCTAGGGATGGGGAGTGTGGCAAAAAAGCAGCAAAATGGCTTTTATTCACCTTTCCCAAGAGAGGTATATAGAGATCTATAGAAGGCAGCTGTGGTAACATTGATGTCAGGGTTCCCATGAGCTAAGGTTCCTTGTGAGTTTCCGCAAAGCAAGAAAATGGCATTCCACCTATCGCTTCCTAAGACAGTATGCTAGTAGGTGAGAGAACTTTTCTGCCCCTTTTCAGAAGCAGTGTTGAGTCTGCAAGAGTGCTAACTCAACTTTCCAAGAGAGCAGAGTGTTCAGTTTCAGTTTGGTGCCTTCTAGCTCAGCATATAACTCATGCTTGTGCCTGTTCAAGATGGATGCTTTAACAGCTTTCTCAGACTCTGTCAGTTTTGTGCAAGAACCTTAAGTTCAACTTCTCCAGCCCTACAGCCATCGGAAGCATATTGTATTATGTGCCCCACACTGTGGCTTTATATGCCTTCCATAATGTTGCACACGAGACATCACCTGTGTCATTATCTCAGAAATACTCTACCATGGTCTGGGAGACCCAATCCAAGAAGGCTTTATCCTGTAAAAGCAAAAGGTTCAGGCACAAGAAGCAAGGTCATGATTCTGCCAGACCCCATATCAGGAAAAGGGACACAGGGGCATGATCAGACAAGACAATTGGCTTCATGACAGATTGAAGAGCCTTGTGTAGAATTTGTGGAGAGGCTAGCGAGAAGACTAGGCAACTGACTGAGGCACAGATGGGAGAAATTTAGGCACAATCCCTCTGCCCAGGGTGAAGGCTCCACCAGACGTCCAACAGGGAGAGTCCGGCCATCAGTTGGTGCACCATGGATGCAGAGCTAGAGTGGGCCTCCTGGACTGATGCTGAGCAGTCTACCAAAGGCTCTAAGTGAGGTTAAAGTGTTCTCCCAGGAGGCAGGGGATTCCACCATCCGTGAGGTCTGCCACTGCATGAGTAAGTGCTGTAAAAAATTCTGGTGCTTCAGAACTGGGGCCATATACTGACCCCACCACCAGATGGCTCTCCGGGGTAAAAGGTTTGACCAAAAACCAGATGCCCATACCATCAGAAAGCTGGTTTTGTTTGGTCCATTTCAGGGGTTTGTGAAATAAAATGGACACTCTGCATTTAGCCAAGGGAATACAAATGTGGGCCTCCATACCCACCCACTCATGGCAAAGCTTCTTATCCTCAACCTCCGTCAACTTGGTTTCTTGGATAGGGCCACTTTACAATTTAATTTATACAGCTGCACCAAAACTGCTTTATGTTTAATGGAAGTCAAGCCATGAAAGCATTCCAATTTTAACAGGAGATGTCAGCCATTGGGGGGGGGGGGTACCAGCAATATCTATATATATTAGCAAGTGTAGCCCTTACAACAGAGAACAAGACAGATGAGAGAAATCAAACTGGCTAAGGGCTACAGAGACAGACTTTCTGTCACCCCCAACTGAGACTCTGGGGAAACTCCTTCTGGGATGGCCTTCCATTCAGCAACCAGTATTCACCCAGAAAACCAGAAGCATAGAAGGATACCCCAAAAAGAAGGTAATGCGTACCAGTGGGGTGAGATCAAGTGTCCTGTTGGGGGCCAAGTGGGCTTCCAAGGCAACAATGGTACCTGCCGTGGGATGTGGTAGCTATGGGACATCTGAGCCAGAGAGGTGAACACCAGGGTAGCCATGCTAACTGCTGGCAGACTAAGGCTAGAGGTAGAGCCATCTCCCTGGAGACACATGCATGGAACCAACTAGCAAAAACACTCCCCCCAACATCCAGAGATAGCTTCAAAAGTAATAACATTTCAAACATTCAGTAGAATATTAAGTGCCTATTGTGCTAACAGGTAGTATAAGTGGCAGCATAGTATAGAGGGGGCCACCTGCATAGCCAGGGTAGGAGATCTCAGCTGAAGAAGCTCAGAGGGAGGGAGAGGATTCATATTTCAACTTGTTAGATAGGTGAGCTGGACACCATGGATTAGGAACAGGTCAGTACTATGGAAAGGAGAGGTGCTGGTTCCCTTCCAATCTTCCAGTGGCCCCCCCCCCACTAGTTCCACTCACTACAGAGTCAATAGTGGCTATCATAGCTGTAGGACCAGCTATAGCTTTGGGGGGATATACCCCAAAGTGGTGAGCTGTGTTACGTCAGCTGGCTAAGATCACCAGCCTTCAGTTTGCAGGGTTAAACTATTTCATTCTGGTCTACTTCTTATCCCACAGGAAGAGTGTGTAGAATGGTGACATACTGCAGCATAGACTGTGCCTGATCAGGCAGGGGGACTGGAATAAACCAGAATCTCTGGTTCTGGGTCCTAATATCCAGAAAGGCTATATAACAGCACTACCCTCTTTGGCTGCAACTTTAGACATAGAGTATGTTGGCTACATACTTCTTCCTGTACCTTGTGATGTAAAGTCAAATGGGCCATATTAAAATTGTTTTGGGTGGGAGCCCTGACATTAGCCAGGTCTTCCTCACTGTCTCCTTATGTTATGTCTGAGGTCTACGATAAGAACCCACACCGTGGGCTGATCAATTTAGGAACAATAAGTGCAGAGAGCCAGATAACAAAATTAGGAAAAAGTCACACATGCCCCAAGCATAGAAAGGGAGGCAATGTGAGAGTTGGATATTCTGCTTGCAGCAGGTTCCACCCTCAGTTGTGGGGGAAGGGGGCACTCACACATTGGAAAGACCTGTTGTGCCCATGTGGATGGGAGAGAGAGAGAGAATCAGGTAGGTAACAGCTCAGAAATACTCAGTAAAATTCAAAGGTACAACCCAGAGGACATATGAAACAAGCTGAATATTAACAAACTTTACAGTCTATTAAAAGAGTGCTGGGCATGCAGAACCATAAACAGTTTATGGTTTGGTGCATCAGCTAGAAATCTGTGCAAATCCCTCGGAGCCACTGAGGGGGACTGGCAGGAACCAAGCCATGCACTGTTTAGGGCAACCACAAGGAAGGGGTCCACACAGCAATCTCCACCTTGGGAACTTAAAAAACACAGTACCTTATAATCTAGAAGTGCTGATCATCCAGTGCTGCTCTTTGGCTGAGAAAGTTTCCGAGGCAATCACAACCCCTCCTCTGGCCCTGAGCACTCACTGGCTGGTAGAGGCATTGAAGGAGCAACAGTGGCCTTAGGTCTTCCTCGGTAAGGGGACAGGAGAGGAGTTAGTGGACAGGCATGGTGGAGTGGAAAGCTGGGGGCAGAAGTTGGCAATCAGGGTCACAGGGCTTGCAACTTGTTGAGAGTGGTAGGTCTACTCAAACTGCCCACTGAGAACACCGGAGATCTGGATCTGTGGTTTTCACTTCAGGAGCGGGTAGGTGAAGTAAGTTTGAAAGCTGCAGTTTGACGGCATCTCCACCCTCTAGCCCATCTCGGTAAGGACCAGCCTTCCTTGGTCTGGCTTGGTACCACCTGCCAAGCCAGGGGAGCTTTCTCAGGTAGGGGATATGATGTGCCTATGGGAGCCACATCCGGGGGGGGGTCTGGAGTGACGGAAGTGGTACAGAAGGAGCAGGTATCTCTTTGTGTTATATTTCAGCTAGGGGACCTTCAGCAGCTTCTAGGGATGAATAGACCATCAGCACCCCATTTACTAGTACCTGTAATGTGGTTGGATGCCTCACAGTAAACTTGATCCTTTGCTGAGTGAGTTGCTTGCAAGCCAGAATAAAGGCCCTGTGGCACTGTGTCAGTTCTACTGAGAAATCCTGGAAAAGGCTGATATTGAGTCCCTGCAAGCATAGATTGCCCCACAGATGGGCCAAGCATGGGATATCTTAATAGGGAAACACAAAAGCTTGACCAGTATTGGGTGAGGTTAGACACTGGCACTGGCTGCAGGCTTCAAGGCAAGAGAATGATAAGCCTACTCTGTCTCCACCGGTGGGCAGTCAGGGCCGGAGCATTGAGGTGATCAGTGATCACTGTTTGGAGAAATCTAATCATATCAGCCCCAGCCACACTTTTTAGGAACCCAGTGTATCTGATGTTATTTTGTCAGGCCATGTTCTCCAAGTTGTCCACCTTTTTCAGCAAATAGTGGATGGTGGAGGTCTGCTCCCGCAGGGCCCCTTGTATTTCATCCACCTGATGCTGCACATTGTGCAGGTAGGTTTCAGTTATATCTATCCTAGTGCTCAATTTCTTTACCTCATGGGCTGTCTGATGCGTGATGAGCTCTGGGTTGGCTGCATCCTGTAGCACTTTGTCAATATGACTATTATTCCCTACAGGGATGGTGTAGAAGTGCTTGACTGAGCCATGATGGGGACAGGAGTAGTGGGCGGCTGAGAGAGACAGAGGGAGAGAGAGAGCAGCAGAAGTAGGCCGGCTCCATGAGGGCTGAAGAGAAGCATGCAGGGCTCTGTGCAACAGCTGACCAGGTATCAAAAATAAAAATCCGCCAAGTAAATTGACCTTCAGTAGTGGTAAATGCACAGTTATGCACCTTGGAAGAAATAAAAATAAGGACTATTACATGGAAGGGAAAAAACTTGAAATCACTTTATGTGAGAAGTACCCAAGACTGTATATTACACCAGATCGCAAAAGCAAGACACAAGTTAATTCAGCTGTCAATAAAACAAACTTCCTGGTACAGTAAATGCAATAAGGAGACATTTTTCCCATAGATCAGAGCAAATCCTACTGCCACCGTACTGAACATATTTGAGACTTTGGCTATGGGCTGCTGTTTTCGAGAGGGTTAAACATAGATGAAAACATCAAGATTCAGAGAAGACAACACAAGGCCAATAAAATGATTAGTGGGATAGAGAAAGAAACATATGAGTGTAGATTAAACCACTTGTAACTGCACAGCCTAGAACATAAACAAACTTTCTTTTTGGGGGATTTGCTGTTATTGAACAACATTTCAACAGATCACAACGTAATGAATAAAATGAATTTTGTCTGGGGACAGGAACAGTATACAGGACTCTACATAGCTGCAACAAACAGATCAGACCAAATTATTACAAAGCAAACAATAGAAAATTATTTTTCACTCAAAGGGTGGTGAATATGTGACACAGTCTTCCTCACAAGTTACTGAACAGTAGGAATACAGACACCTTCAAGAGAGGCCTAGATAAATGGATGAGAGTAACTTAAAAGTATACTTAAATTAATTTAGAGATGGGCTTGAATGGACAAAGATGTCTAATTCTCTCTCTCTCCAGAGCAAATGGTTTGATACCTTTTATTGGACCAACAAAGATGTTACAAAAAGAACAAGAATAAAAAACTTTAGCTTTCGCTAAAATAACAAATAGCTTTAGCTTTCGGACCAACAAATTCTTCTTCGGAAGCTTAATGAACTTAATTCTCTCTCTAAAATCCAAAGCATAACTAAGACCATAAAGTATATTAGCAGCATTAATAAAGCATTGAAAATGTTTTTCTACAGGTGGATGAACTGCGATCTTGGAGGGGATAGTACGGAGCAAAAGATTCAGCCTGCCATCTTGGCTAAAGGCAAGTTGTATATGGTTCAGAGCTCAGTACTTATGTTACATACTGTAGCTGAATAATGTAGGTTGAGCTTGGATACAGAGGCCAGATCAGTAAGTAGCACAATGCTTGTCAGGTATTAGCAGTTTGAATTGATCAGTGCTTAGGTGCTTTGAACATAGTTATGCCATCAGCGATTATAGTACAAGCGAGCTAGATAGTCTATGCAAGGTGCTTAGATGCTTGAGCTAATGAGTAATGGGTAATGACTTGATATTGGTTTGGCCTTACTCTGTATCCCACCATAAAAAAGGATGCTTAGTCCAGTAGTATGAGACTTCCCTGGTGGGATAAGAGCGCCAGAAAAGGAGGAGGTGTCAGGGGAGGATGGAGGGTGAGTGCGACTCGCTCTAAGCAGAGCTGTGGTTAGCCTGTTGTTTTAAATAGGGTATGGGGGAGGAGCTCTTCAGCCATACAACTACAGGCATGTGCCTTTCAGTTGTATGTGGTTCAGAGCTCAGTACTTATGTTACATACTGTAGCTGAATAATGTAGGCTGTGCTTGGATACAGAGGCCAGATCAGTAAGTAGCACAATGCTTGTCAGGTATTAGCAGTTTGAATTGATCAGTGCTTAGGTACTTTGAACATAGTTATGCAGTCAGCAATAATAGTACAAGTGAGCTGGATAGTTTATGCAAGGTGCTTAGATGCTTGAGCTAATGAGTAACAGGTTATGACTTGATATTGGTTTGGCCTTACTCTGTATCCCACCATAAAAAAGGATGCTTAGTCCAGTAGTATGAGACCCCCCAAAAGAATAATAATATCAAATGATTACCTCCTCCAACACCGGAGAGTGTGACCAGTAGCACGCAGGAAAGGAAAACCCCCTTTGGGAGAACCTCTGAGGACCCATGGCTACTGACCTGCTCGTCCTTCTGGGCATACTAAGGGAGAATAATCCTAAGCAACAATATTAAGCTAATTCAAATTCCAAAGTTAGAGATCCCGTTCCAGTTAAGTGAAAGCTGAATAAGTACTGAATATTCCGGTTGGTGAACGTAGCAGCATCCTTCTAGCAACTCCTAGACTGAGAATCCATGTCCGGAGCAGAATGGTAGTAGACTGGAATCCATGGTCGATAACAATTTGAAGCATTGAAGTTACATTGGTGAAATGTTCTGGCAGGTGAGGACAGCTTCTGCAAGGAGAACCAGTAACAAAAAGGCTAAGTGTCCATGTCCAGAGTAGGAGGATGGTGGTTCGTGTTCCGCTTGGCAAGCTTTGCAAATGAAGGCCTTGGTGATGAAGCACAAGAACTGGGTGCATACTGCGTGATCTGAAGAGGGTGGAGCAGTAGGAATCTCTGATCCAGAGTGGAAGCAGGTAAGTGAATTAGGTATAGATCTTAGTGTGAATAGGTAGACATAAGTTAAATGTACCTCCAGATCCTGATGGGGTAAGTAGGTTGTAGAATAATGGAATCTGTCTTGATGAACTTCTAGGCACTGTAAGGGTGAAGCAGGTAATATGAGCAAATAGTGTTAATAAGTGGACCTATACATAGGTCAGTTGTAGTAGTAAGTAAAGCTGCATGATGCAGACGTAGTAGCAGAGGAGTAGTATTGCATAGGTTATGTACGGTATACAGCAAGGGGCATGAAGAAATGGTAATAGCACAGGAATCGAAGAGCATCATCTGGTGATCCAAATAGTTGTGTAATGATGAAGATAACCATGGTCCAAAAGCCAGAATGGTACAGAAACTAGAACTGACTTGGTAAGAATAGTCTGACAAGTCCTGAACAGTCGAGCTTATGAGTCATGAATGGTGATGACTGAAGAGGCTGAAGTCGAATGAAGTAGCATTGTCTCAAGGTCCAAGAAGCTGTAGGGCACAATTCATGAGATTTAAAGTCTTTGGATAATCTCAACGAAGTCCTGGTAGGAGGAGGAGGAGTAGTAGTAATTCATATGACTGATGCGCAAGTTAGAAGCATCCAAAGACTAGAAGACGAATGGCTAAATAAATCCAGATGTGAATCCATAATAAAGGAGCTCCTAAGGTTGGCAGACATTGCTGCAGGTAGATATATAGTAGAATGTGAACCTCCGGGCCCTGAGCTGGGTGAGGCAAGTGTAGAGTAGAAGTAATTAAACCCCAGGCCCGATGGCAAAAGCAGGTCATAGAGCAGGCGATTATGGAGTAATAATACAAGATCAAGGACCTCTGGGCCCATAGGGCTCAGGTCTTCGAAGTGTGATGCAGTGAACCTCCGGCCTGATGGGGCGAGGCAGGTTCTAAAGCAGTGGTAGATAAGGTAACAGTAATGTCAAGCTGCATGTAATGCTGAATAGCAGCAAAGTAGTAAGGAATAGATTATAAATGGTATTGCAAATGGTAGTATATCCTGAGTCAGTTTGGTGCTGAGTAGTAATATAGATTAGGGCAGACTTATGAGAGCTGTGAAAGGTGCTGTAGACTGTTGTATCCTGAAGATCGAGGTTGGAAAGGATTGCAGAGAAGATACTTGGGTGGATGAATAGGCAACTCGACCAGAGGTAATAAGCATCCCAAAACTGTAGATCAATGTCTTAGGCATCAGTTAAACTAAGGAAGGCAATATGGAATAGAGCTTAGCAGGGAGTTCTGGCAGAGATGGTAGTAGCAACTCTGAAGGAGCTGAAATAGCTTGGCGAGAAGCATCCAAGGGAATTGAGGTGAATATCTTAGTGTACTCCAGATATGGTCCAGTGGAAGCAGAAGCTGTAGGGAGCATGATTTGGACAGGTAGGTCCGAATGAATGACGCAACTCTGTAGGAAGCACCCATGGGAATGAAAGGGAGCTAAGCCCAATGAGATAAGGAAGTGCAGCTAGACCATGTGTAGGTCAGCCAATGGACTGTAGGAGGTACGTTAACTGCATATGTCAGCTGGTGAGTAAATAGAGTAGTAGCTAAACCCAAGAAGGCTAGCATATATCAGGATTAGGTGAGATCCGCTAGTAAGGTGAGGTAAGTAAAGAGTGGCAGCTAGCCCCATGTAAGCTAGCATGCACAGCTGGACCCCACATAGGTCAGCTGGTAGGTAGTAGAGAGAACAGTAAGTAGCGAGTAAAGAAAGCCTCTTGTGCAACCGAGCAACAAGCCCTGAAACAGTACGTTAGCAGATAGTAGATCCCATAAAAGTAGTAATAAGAATACTGGTTAATTTAGGTTTGATATGCAGACATGAACTAGCATAGAAGGAAGGAGGCGTGACCTGTACAATGTTACCATAGGACCGTAAAGGAGATATGATACAAGTTGAGTGTGTTGGAATACTGGTCAAGGAATCCTGAGTGCCTGCTGAACATGTAGTTAAATGCTGAAGGCAATGTGCGGCTGAATACAGTTAGATGTGTCCGTGGAAAAGACCGGCTGAAGTACGATGTAGTGATTTACAAATGGCGTAAACATCTCAATTGATAGTAATAGTTGGCAGGTCACGCAAGCTTGCATATGGAATGCTTGAAAGGTAGCACCAACACTTCCTTGTCCTTTGCTGTGAATCTGATAGTAGTAAGAAATAATCCGAATGGCTGCCAAGTGGCCCGAGTATCTCTTGCAAATGTTGCTCATCATGAATGAATAATGTAACATAGTAACGTACCAAATGAGCTAAAACAGTAGTAGAAACAGCTAGAATGGCCGTGAAGAATATGGAAGACGTAGCTGCTGTTTAAGCGGAGCATGAAGCGTACGAAAGCCAGGCTCCCCCTGATTGATAATGACTGAAAACATATTGAACAGCACAGGTAACTGGGCTGACTGTAGTTGTGGGAAAGCTGTGGCTGGCTAGACCACAGGAATCATTTCTGCACTGTCTCCCTCAGGACTAAGCAAATTCCCATAGTATCTGACAGCAAACAATCCGTAATGCAAATTTCCCAATCTCCCCTTATGACTGGCTGAGCAATCTCTGATAGTTGGATGCCATCTCACATTAGCAGGAGCCTGTTTTGTATTGCAGATATCCCTGTGGGCTGCCGTATTTATTTACATGCTGCCCCCAACATGAGCATGCCCCAAGGTTTCAAGGTAGGTTCTTACAGCGTGGCAGCGTGGTAAACATGCAATAAAACATGATGCATGCATAAGGAAGTGCAGTGCAGGTTGTGTGGGTAAAGTTTAGTGAACTGCTGTTAAGCGGGTATCTCAGGGTGCCGCAGGTCCGAACCCAAACAGCAACTGAACTTGCTGATGTGAAGGAGCTCCATGAGCGGTAGATGTCAGGTGCCCGGTAGCAGGCAAGCGGCGTAGACGTGAAACGAGAGAAAGTTCTCATGTGCTGAGTATGAGGCAGAAGAGAGCAGGACGGCGGTCTGATGAAGGCCTACGGAGGAATGGAAAACTAGTGACGGAAGTGGGATGAACTGTGGTGCTGCGGCTGAAGCGAGGCAACCTCCCCCACCCCCAAAAAAAGAAAAACAAAGCAAACAGGGAGGGACGGAGGGCGGGGAAAGAGAGAGAAAAGAAGAAAACACCAAAACAAAGCGAGCAAAAGCAGCAATGGAGCCGGGGGGGGGGCACAGGTAGGAGCCAGCTCCAGGTCGCAGCACGGAGCGAGCGCAGCTAGTGCGACTTGCTCTAAGCAGAGCTGTGGTTAGCCTGTTGTTTTAAGTAGGGTATGGGTGAGGAGCTCTTCCCCCATATAACTACAGGCATGAGCCTTTCAATTATGCCCCACATTATCCCTAGACTTAAATGTGGTTTTCTAGTTTTCAGCAAAACACAGAAACAGAATTTGACAGCAGATAAGGACCGCTTGTCTCATCCAGTCTGCCTGTTTCTCCCTACCTACACTATTACCACATACCATGCCCGATCTACAACCCCCAAATACTAATACAAAAACACTAATAGCATCAGCAGGACTTAAATCTCATGAGATGCCCCCAAAATTTGAATTTCTTGACATTTCGTTCTTCATTACTGAAAATATTTGCATGAAAACAGGCTCTTTACCCCTTAGACTTAATCTGCCTCTGCTGGTATTCCTGCTTTGAAGTCACTGTCCTCTGCTTGGGCAAACCCCATTTGCATCAGTACGTTGACCAACCTGACTGTATCTTGGATGGAGGTGGACATGTCCCACTGTACTCCCATGTCTAGGGGTAATGCAGATGTTACATCTTACTGGGAGATGAGAGCCCCTTGCAAACAATAACGTACACCAGTTCACCTTTCTCCTTTCCCAGGAGCTGCTGCAAGAGGGGTACCTTTGATTAGATGACAAAATAAGTTTTGGACAAAGGAATATGTCACTTGCTCCCCTTTACTGATGAGGATGATACTGATGATACATAGTCAATTCATGCAGCTTATAGACACCCAAATCAGTTCAACTTCTACACAATGCATTCTGGTAAGGTCAAATATCACCTTGGTCCCAGCACTGTAGCCAGGGTCAGACCTGCAACTTTGCACTGGACTCTCCTGGTCACTGTGTTGATAGGCTTCTCAAAGCCTTTGAATGTTCCTGGTTCCACCTTGGCTACCTGTGTCCTGGGAATCCCTGTTCCCCGATTTGTTACCTTTGATATGGCCTACCAACTCAGCCTTTTTGTACCTTGGGCTTTCTTTATTCCACTTGCATTTATTTTTGGCCCTTAGTGAGCCTTATAGCAACCTTTAAATTTTGTATGGTACACTAGCAAAGTGCCTACAATGTTCAGGCTGAATTAATTCTCATGCTTAGGCCCACTGGACTAATATCCCTATCTGTGCTCTGGTGCTCAGGAACTCCCGATGTCCCCATGTAAATGACAGGGCCCTCATCAACCAGTGCTCCACTTTTTGCTGTACCACCTTGTAGCCTGCCTCACTGGTGCAGCCTGACGTACATGCCCACAAGTATCCAGCCTACATTCTCTCTCCACATTCCCAGAAACTGCCTCCTACCTTGAGCCAGCATGTAGCCTCAGTCCCGCTTCCATTCCATCCACCAGTTCCTTGGATGGCTGCTACAAGTTCACTGAGGATGCCTCCTATTCAACAAGAATCCTCAATCCCTCTTTGGAAAATCCTCTTCAGGCCTGATTCCTGAAGGCCATTAGGCAGCACTCCTTGAAGGAGTACCTCCCAGGGTTCCCTCATACTCTCTGGGCTCCCTCTTACTGTCCCACTCCTAGGACCACATGGTTCCACTCCCACCTCCAACCTCCGATCCTGGGCAGAGAAACATCATGAATGCCCAAGGTCTATCCAGGTTGTGCCAGGCCTGCAGATGTACTGTGTAACTCCATCACCGAGATAAGTGTCTGGACCCCGCACTGCCACCTGATGGTGAGAGTGGCAAAGCATGACCGTACTCAGGTGGGAGCCTGCAATAAGAACTGTGCACTCCTGGTCCATGTCTCTAGCCAGTCACCTGGCAAACCTCATTGTGTGGTCCTCTCCTCTGGAAGCACATCAGTATCCCTACTGCACCTGGCTGTGAAGCTAGTGTGTAGTGATGTTTCCCCTGACCAGCACCCTGGCATAGGACACTGCACCAGTCCCTCACTTGTGCCCCAGGGCACCTCTACAACGAGGGCACCTGGGAGGCAATGCTTCTTCCCCTCTCACTCCTGGGCCTGCTTCTGTTCCTTTACTCCAGCCTGGCTTCCTGCCAAGAATCAAGCCTCCCTTCTAGGCCACAGGATTCGCTTTTATTTGTCCCTACGCTCCTCCCATACCTACTGCTCCTCATAGGGTGAGGCACAGGTACCCTGTGTTGGGCACAGCTAGTAACAACCCATCTCCCTACAATTGGGAGGGGGCTGTTGCACTTGTTATGTCAAAATAATTACCATGGCAACAGGCTGTGATGTCACAAGCAGAGAATTAGGATTTCACAACAGGAATAACCAACCGAAACAAAAGATGCTAAGAGGAAAATATTGTTTTAACGAAAACGTCTTCAACAACAACAAATAGAAAGTCCTGATATCTTGTGCAACTGAGTTCTGCTGATGCCAGCTGTGTTTTTTTGCTGTCAACTAGAAAATCTCTTGAAGTGACATTTTGTACTTTTGCATCATGCTGCGGCAATGCACCCATGTTACTTTCAGAAAGCTAGTTTGAGAGGAGTTGTTCATTTTTGGTTCTGCATATGCTGTGAAATACACAGCAGGCTCCAATGGCCACTGTTACATTTTCTATGCTAAATTCACTCCACTGTAGCAAGCAGCACCATTAACCTTTAAAGCCTGCCAAAGGCACATTCTGCTGCCATATGTGCTTTGCTAAGCTGGTAATTAAATGACCTTTTCTTTGGATCACCATAGTCTGGATAGGGCTTAATCATTACCCATGACAGCAGTGAGTATGGATCAATCAGGATTAATGTAGGAACACTGATGTCTGCGATCATATGGTGATTAGGTGGAAACAGTGTGCAACTTTGTCTCCTATGATATGCAGTAGGTTGTTCTCAAACATTCTGGCATCATGCATCTTACCATACCACCCAACATTTATATCCTTGACTCTCCATGTGTAGTCATCTAGAGCCTGCATGACCACAGAGCAGTAACATTTCCAATCCTAATACTCAGTGGCATTGTGTGGAAGGGATATTATGGGGACTTCCATAGTGACTTTCCTTAGAGAAACCCCTGTCCCTTTCAAATCCTGTCATGAGTTCATCCACGTTTTGTATATGTATTACTTCTGGCATCAGGACAGCTAGTACTGCATGACACACGATTAATATTTCTCCCACAGTGGACTGCCCCATGCCAAATAAGTGTCTGAGTGTTCTGTTTTCAACATTGGTGGCAAGTTGCCATGGTGTAATGTCTAGCCATTTTTCAATAAGTGTTGCAAGATGTAACTAAGTGTCTGTTCTGAAGATTAATGAATATAATTTCAAATGGAGCAGTCGAAATGTCAGTTTTGCCATTGTGAAATTATTGACACTATCCTCATCCTGCCAGGTAATCATCACAATGCCATCCAACCATCTGCTACTAAGATCATGACACCAGATGGTTCTATTAATAGTGCTACCCTCATAGGTAAAAATGATTATTTTCGGAGCATGGAACATTATTTTCAGGAGCTGCATTTGCAGTAAACATAGCCATTGCTCACGTCTGGCACAAATCTCCCTCTATTTACAGCACTCACTTGTCCTAGTCCAATATTTGCATACATTTGGCTGCCACTAGTGTCAAAAGCAGTCTGACAAAGGATGGCATCATTGTTATACTACTTGTGCTTAACAGTGCAATGCATTGTGGGATATGTTGCCAAACTGTAGTGTAGCATGGGGTACGTACTCCATGAACTCGGTTTGTGCTGATGAAAAAACACAGTTTCAAATCCAGTACAAGTGTATCCATAATTTTTAAATCCTGAAGGTAAAAAGTACTGAGGCACAAAAATGGTACCACTAACTTGTTTTAATTTTCTTTTTAATGGACTAACAGTGTATACAGGGTGAGTGCAAAAGACTGTTAGCAATTTCTGAAGCAGGCAATTTCTGTCAGCGATAGATTATGCCTAACCTGTCAACTGGATATCTCTGAAACATGGCTCCATGGAAACCCATGTTTAGAGCATGATTAGAATAACAAAATGTGTTAAAAAAAATATATATATATATATATAAAACTTGGAGGCCTTTTGGTGCAGTATTGGGGAGCGGGCGGCACACTGGACATTGTTGGTTGATTCATACTAAAACCATTCACCAGGCTCACCATAGCATATGACTTAACTAATTCAACTAGCCAGGGTTCAGCAGATTAAATCTTGAATTTGTTAGCAGCTAGAGGGAGGTGTGACTACACCCTTTTAACCAACACCCCAGACACCGCCTGGGGACATCATTTCAGGCTGTACTTTATAAATGTGAAACAAGGAAGCCTGAGGGAGGTCTGTGCATAAAAGGAGACTGAAACAGCAGGACCTCATGGTAGCACTGAGGGTTGAGGCGTTGTACGCCACACCTCGCACCACGCCAGCGACCCGGGTTCGGGAGCGAGCCCGGGTTGCTGGGGATCTGCAGGAGAGGGAGAGGAATGAGCATCCGGAGGACAGCTCTCCTCTTCTGGGGTGCTCTGCTGATCTCTGGTGGAAGCTGGAGACACAGCAGGCACTGAGGAGTAGAGAGAAGGAGTGGGGGAGTGGCAGACGTCAGATTACGCCTTGACATCATGGCACCAGCCACTCCCCAGAAAACAGAGAAAATGCCTCTTGGCTCCGGCGGAGATGCAGCACTGAAGCTTACCCCTGGTTTGCGGCCGCCCTCCTGGCATCCTCCCAACCAACATTACTGCGGTGGGGCGTTGGGGCCTGCCCCGTCCCCACCCGGGGGGTATAACCAAGGCAACATGGGCGATGGAGGATGGCCCAGGTAGGGTGCATGCCATAGGGGGATGACTCCATGTGCTCCCGAGGAAGACCAGAGCCGAGGGTGTGAGAGGAGGAATAAATAGTACAAATTATGAAACAGCAGCACCTCAACTCACATCAGTGAGGTAAATATAGAAATATAAATAGAATAGTGTGGGGCCTGACTAAAGGGGGTCACCGTGAAGAGGTGGTTAGGCTTTCTCAAATCTCAGCTGATGTGTATTAACTTAAGAACCCCTGTTTAAAGTGTGTTAAGAAAAAGTAATGAGTTGGATAAATACTGTATAAAAAAACAGAAGACTTTTGATGCAGTATCAGGGGGGCACACTAGACTTTCATTATTGTTAGCCACTCACTAGAACCTCCCTAAAGAACTGATTCAATCAGCCAGGGCTGAGGAGGTTGGATCTTGAATTTGGAAATGGCTAGAGGGAGGTGTGGCTACACCCTTTTAATCAGCACCCCAGACACCACATGGGAAGATCATTTCAGGCTTCACTTTATAAATGTGAGACAAGGGAACTTTAGGGAGGTCTGTGCATAAAAGAAGAATAAAACCGCAGAATCTCAGCTTGTATCAGTGAGGTAAATATAGAAATGAATATGGAACAGTGTAGGATCTGTCTGATGCAGGTCACCATAAAGTGGTGGTTACACTTTCTTAAAATCTTAGCTTATGCTTGTTAGCTAAGAATCCCTGTTTGAAGCATGCTAAGAAGCACAAGACCAAAAAGGACTGCGGGTAGGGAATATTGGCTATTACACTGAAAAGTGGGGGAGCAGTTCATATGGGCCCTTGAGATTTCTTCTGCTGTGACTCACCTTAATGTAAGTGAGTTAGATAAATATAAAAGTCCTTTATTACAGGCCTTCTGAGGCAGTACCTGGTATACAGAGGGGGTGTTAACCTTTCCAATCTTAAATGGTATGCCATAGCCACATATCTTTGTACCTGGTTAGCTCCTTCTAAGCAACTCTATTGATAAATGATAGAGTTTGCTCTAAATAACCTCTATGATCTGGACCAATATCTTTTTGGCAACCCTCCTCAATGTCTTCCTCTATCCAGATTTTACCTTTATACTGCAGTGACCTTTCGTCAGTGGCTGACTATTTTTAACACAGGCCTGTCTCCTGCCCTTCACTTTCAATTTCAGTCCTTGGCACATGATACTGACCACCCGCTGAATAAGCTCAATGGGGCACCATGGGGCTGGAGTAGATTGGGGCTTCAGTTCATTTTTCAATTCTTAGATGCACAAGGGATTCTTTCCTTTGCTACCTTACAATCTACGTTCCACCTCCCTAATGCTGATCACTACCGTCATTTGCAGCTGCGGTCAAATTTAAACAGAATGGATTAATGAACTCAACATTCTATAGCTTCCCTGCTAAACTCCCAAAACTGGATCAACTTTTAATGTTCTATCTCCAGGGCAGTACCTGGGATCACCTCATAGGACATGCATATAAGGCAATACAAGAGAACTCTACTGAGTATGCCACCTCTATCCTACAGTAGTGGAACACAGAATTATCTACCACTTATAACATGGAGACTTGGGATAGATTTGGCCTCTCTGCATATAGGCTAACCTCCACAACATAATGGAAAAAGATTTCTTGGAAATGCCACTCTCAATATTTTTGCACCCCTGATATCGTGGCAGAGTACACAATGGGGGTCACTGCAGTTCATTGGTGAGGTTGCAGTCATCCCATAGCTAATTCCATGGCTATCTTTTGGGCTTGCCCACTTCTCCAACCTTTTCAGAGAGCAACCCTTCAAGAATTGAAAGCTGCTTTTGATTGTCCTGGTAAAATGACTCCCCTGCTTTTTCTTCTAGCAATACCGTCAGAGGATAGCAATCTGAGTTGCATGACTCTGTGAATAATACTTATCTCAGTGCTCACAGCTAAAAAGGCAATTAATAGATGTTGGCACACTGATAAAATCCCTACCTTGGAGGGGTGGAGAACCTCAGTGATAGAAATCTATTATATGAGGCAGTTGATGTATGCATACCTGAATAAAATCCCTCAATTTGAGCTTCAGTGGCCAAAGTATTTTTTTTAATCAACTTACATATTATCCAGATTTTGTACCATGAGGTCAGGCTCCCTTCCACAGTTTCTGTTAACTTTTGCTGTCCCCTTTTTCCCCTTTCCTCTCCCTGTCTGCTTTCTCTGTTTAGAACACCCCTTTTTTTCTTGCTCTCTCTTTGCTCTCTTACCCTGAGTCATTTCTTGGAAAGTTACCATGCAAGATCTTCCATTAATATAGTTGCCCTGTTGCGTAGTTATCACTAATCTGACTGGTTGTTTCTGGTAGCGGCTCTTGGACCATGGCTCCTGTTTGGTGCAAGTTGTCATCATTGGTAACAATCTGATTGCAATTTATGCCTTCTGCCACTTCCTTTTTCTATGTACTCTGGGTTTCTTCTTAGTGTAATGTTTGAACCTTTATTAAAAAGAAAGTATATAAAAATGTATTAAATTAATTTTGTGTTTATTAAAACAAACTAAAGTGTGCACTGGGAAGGTGGTGCTCACAATAAAAACATAAAATGTATAGGCTTCAAATCTGGGGCACTCACTGACATGTAGAGAAGGCCACCAAACAGCATTTAGAACTTTGCTTCATACAAACAGATAAATGCTGTTTTTAGTGCCCACCTGATGCATTTTGGACTATGCCCTTTATCAAAAGCTCAGCCTCAGGCTCAGGGCTCACTAAAAGGCTGTTTGTCTGTTTGTATGATGGTTTGTCTTGTAAATAAATAGACAATGAAGCACAGTTCTAAATGCTGTTTGTTGTCCTTCTCTGCATGATGGTGGGTGCCCAAATTTGCAATCTATACATTGTGTTTATTATCACACCAACAAGGAGGCTTCTGGAATCAGAATAGTTCATTTGGTATCCTAAAAATATTCCAGAGACAGCAAGCTTTAAAAGCCAAGGTGACCACAAAATTCAAACAAGTTCTAGCAAGAGCCTGTATGACTGCAGCCAAGATTGTGGGTGGAAATGGTGAACTGTGTCATCGTGTCCAAGATAGTGCTCAGAGTTCTCTTTGCATGCGTGACAACTCACGCATGCGCAAAGACCTCCAGCGGCTATCTTGCAAATGGTTGACTGTGCTGCTCTGCTGACAGAGTTCAGTGTGCATGCACAAGTTGTTGTGCATGTGCAGGGAACTCCATGCACCATCTTGGACATGGCAGACAGTGCTATGTTCCGCCAGTAGCAATGGACAAAATAGTGTGGTGAATGTGCATTGATTGCCATTCACCACCACTATTTAAACAAGTCTGAACAGTATCCAGTGAGCTTCTTTTCCTCTACAGTCCTTGCAAGATGACTGCATGACTATGCCCACTGCAGCTGTAAAAAGTGCTTAACTGAAGCACTTTGTTCAACCACAGGACCAGTTAAAGGGCAGGCTGCATCACACTGTTAAGTATGGTGAAAGTTAAAGGACTTTCAGCAGTGTCAGAAGTGCCAGTATGTTTAACTGAAGTGTTGTTTACAGTATATGCACCAACACACTGTGATGCATTTAGCGATTGCAAAAGGTGAGGCACAGTCACAGTGCAGTCCCCATCGAACATTGATGCAGTTGGTAAAGGCAAGGGTGCTGACATAAGACTTTTTAACATGCAGATCTGAACTCTCAAGATTTTTGAATTTATTTTACTAATAAACAATATATTTTGTATTGTATTTAATCTGTATGCTGCATTTAATGTCATGCATATAATTATGTACTAGGTTATACATATACTGTATATATGTGTATATATATATATATATATATGTGTGTATGTATGTTTTTAGAGCACAAGCACAATTTTGATGTCACTATGTTTTGTCTCATCCTGATGACATCATTATGATGTATAAAAGATGCTCCAATTTCTGTGTTCAGTATGTCCTTTGAAAAAAGAATTGGATTCCAAAACACATCGGGATGTTTGTGCACACTGGCACCTTAATAAAATATCAACACGCTTTACAACTCTGTGAGCAGTGTCTTCAATTGGGTGGTGAGTGCAGGATTTGACATTGTTTTGCTTTACTTCCTGGTTTATCCCACACCTCAGCCTTGTGCAGACTTCTGTGTTTGGATTTGACTTAGTTTGAGTGTACTGCATGGGTTACATTTTGAGATATTTCTCCATGTGAAATCCACCTGGCTAGCTCAAGATTTTATGCGATAAATGTGTGACCAGTCTCTGTGAACCCTACTGGGTCAGAATATCATGGCGAAACCTGCACACAGCAAGACCATGCTGTGAAGAGTGTGAACATCTTAAGAGCGACAGGGGGAATGACAGCAATATGAAAGGATTGCTACCCCCTGTCGCTCACCTGGAAGAAGGAAGTGTATGTGGACATTACCAGTTGGGTTCTCAGTCAAGCCATTCCCATGGTGGAGTGGCTAGTGCTCCCAACCCTGCAGTGGACGAGGTTGGGGGAGAAAGATGTTTGAGTCCCTGTAAGGGAATCTTTTCTTTTTAGTACTTTTTCTTGACCCAGTGTCCACACCCTCTCGGAGTTGGTTATAATAGTTCCAGGGGGTGTGGGGGGCATGGGGGGGTGAAGCCCAAAAATAAAGCAAAGTACTTGTGGGTCTTGCCCCATGCTGTTTGTAACAGCGCAGTCTTGCTGTGCGTGGTTGTGTCCTATGATGTTGTGACCCCATGCCTCTTTGAACACGGGACAATGATCTGAATACAAAGAATGTCTTTGGAGTGGATGCTGGAACTGGTGTTTTCAGATACAAATACAGATCCGTTCTCTTTTCTAAGTGGCTTACTTACAGAAGTGAGCAGAGTCAATCCTTTTCTTGCAGAAGCTGAAGTTCTAGCAGGCAATAATAGCGAGACCGCTAGCTCACTACTGGAGGCATTTAGAGTGCTGGAAAAGACTGACAAAAGCTTGCAAAATACACTGGAACATCATGAATCTAGACACCTACCTGTAAGTGCAGAGGATACTATGTGGGCTCCACATACTGAAGGATCCTGCTTTTGGATTGGTTGTGGATTCATTTATGAAACAATGGAGACAAATGGATAAAGTATCGAACAAATTGCTGAAGCTTATAATTTAATATGGAAAGGAGGTTAGTGAAATTTAAAAAAGTGAAATTAAGGAACAAGAAAAAATATCCAAACTTTCAAAGTGCATACAGATTTTGAGTTATGCAACAAAAGATTAAAATAGACTATAGAGAAGCTGGATTTTAAGCCAAAAGTAAAAACTCACAAAATTTAAAAGGGATTTAGAGGACTATCAGATGGGGTGCACCTACAATTAGAAAAAGACAAATAAACCCAGAAGGATTCTCAGGAATGACAGGAGGGTCTTATTTAATTTGAGTGCTGACTGCAGCAGCTCTGAGACTGCTATGTCAGGGAAAGAATCATTTGAACTTCCCCAATCATCATCAGAGATCAGCACACTTAGAAGGAGTACTCGTACTAACATGTACCAGAGTTTTCACATTCCATACCAGAGAGGGAGAGGCAGGGGAAGAAACAGAAGAGGAAGACGAGGAAGGAAAAGGGGAAGAGAGGCAGAATGGGAAGTACAAGTACATCAATACCATCGACAACAATAACATTATGCCCCCCAAATCCTAGATTTCAACATCATCAACAACACCCACCACAGAACCAATATAGCAACAACAATCAACACCCCAGGTGCGCCAGAAAACATACAGAAAATAATGAATATCTCAGACTGACCTTTGACAACATTGGAAATTAGAAGAAGAAGAAGAATCAGCATTTATATAGTGCTTTTCATACACAGTGTATCCCAAAGCGCTTTACAAGCAACTCTAGACTGGTCGTGAAGTGAGTGAATGTGTAGTGGCGGCCATATTGCACATCATCAACCACATACAACCTGGATAATTGCATGAACTGGTTTATGGGAAGGGGAATGTTGGCCAGAACACCGGGAATGTCCCCATCTCTTTGTGAAGAGTGCCCTGGGTTGTTTTACTTCCACCTGGACACCCACCAGGACAACACCAGGATGGGCAGAAGGGACCTTGGTTTAACGTCTCATCCAAAGGACGGCACACCCCAGCAGTACAGCACCCCCCCAATACTGCGCACGGATGCCGCAGTTTTTTAGGTGCAAGCCATGACCTTCTGGTCCAGAGGTGGATGTGCTACCAACTGAGACACGTTGACACCTGACATTAATATACCGAATGAAGATTTGCCCTTTGCTCCAGATTTGAAAGTTCTGTAGATTTCCAGAAATTTTGCCATAACCTCAACCTTAAATAATTTTTAAACAAGAAACAGAGACAGCATGGCCTGTCTGTGGACTGTGAACTTATTGTTGACAACAACCTTTCTGATGAAGAAACTACCAGCAGTGACAATAACTCTCAATGTTTATGGGGTAAATATTTGTTCTACCTCCCACCTTCTGCAGTGGTTATGACTTTTCAGGAGGTCTGTGAGAATGAATTGGAAACATTGTTTTCCAACCTGTCTACTGTTTACTATGATAATATGTCAAGTGAAGAGAGACTAGCCTTGGACAAGCTGAAGCAGGATCAAATTACTGTGATCAAGCCTGCTGATAAGGGTGGTGCTGTGGTGATCCAAAACACTGCAGATTATGTTATTGAAGTTAAGAGACAACTCCATTATCAGAGGCTTGACTCAGACCTGACTACACTGTTCAAACATAGAATAGATGAATATGTGCAGAAGCATTTCGGCATGGCTGGATTGACAATCATGATTTTTAGCTCCCTTCCCCCTGGGAGGTCGATATTGAGCAGGGTGGGATCTCTAATGGAGCCCCTATCCCAATATGTAGATTTTCATTTGAGACATCTTATTGAACAGTTGGAGTCTTTATAAAAGACACGGGGGTGGGGCGGTATCATGCAAGTTCTTGAAGATGTTGAAGTCAATATGGACTCATGACTTATTACTATGGATATGGAGTGTTTGTTCTCCAATATCCCACAGGAAGAAGCTTTAGATACCCTGACCTTCTTTCTGAACTCCAGAGGTATTAATATTGAGCCCCCTGACGGAACTGTTACTTAAACTGTCACGGTTTGTACTTAAATGTCATGCTTTTACTTTTCTGGGTGGCTACTATTTACAGACAAAAGGGACAGCCATGGGGGTGAGCTTTTGCCCTCAACCTGGCCAATTTGTACGTTGACAGATCGGAAAATTACATAATCAGGGACCCAGATACAAATCCTTGCTTTAGTAAGATAGAATTATATCGCCATTTTATTGATGACATACTATTTGTATCGAATGGTGATCTCATGGAATTTGAGAATTTTGTGACATATCTGCATGTATCTAACCCCAAATTACATTTCTTTTACAGCGCAAGTAAATATGAAATACATTTTTTAGACCTGTGTATTTGTAAAGATATTACTGTGTGTGTTAATACGGATATATATATATATATATATATATATATATACACACACACACATATATATATATATATATATATATATATACACATATATATATATATATATATATACACACACACACACACACACACATACATATATATATATATATATATATATATATATAGAAACTCTGTGAATGTAATACCCTGCTGATGTCCTCTAGCTACTACCCCAGGCAGATGGTCCGAAATATACCCAAGGAACAATTATTGAGACATAGGAGGAACTGCAATTCAATAGAGAGTTTTGATGCAGCTGCTACCGACATGCAAGAGAGATTTATGGAGAGAGGCTATAGTGTGGGCCATATACTGCAGACCTACAATAAAGTTTCATAGTTTGGGTACAAGTTTAGAGGTAAATAACCTATAAGGACTCGTCACTATATCAGTGGTATTGTCTACACTGAGTATCCCCCATGAAGATATCCAATTTGTTTTTGAAAACTTTAAGGGACTCACTATAGACTACGTCATTGGGTAGACTATTCCACAGTGACACAAGTACCTTTTAGCTGTCTGGTGTGTACCCTAATGTTAGCTGTCTTGTAGCACCATTCAAGACCCAACACTGTCTGTATAAATAGATTATCGTAGGTGTTATAGATGTAACACAAATCTCCTCTGAGTCTCCTGTATTCAAGAGAGTACAAACTCAGTTCTTGTAATCTTTCATCATAGGATCTACACGCCATATCTTTTACCCTCCTGGTCATATTCCTTTGTACTCTTTCCAAGATTTTTTTATCATGGACTGATTGCGGTGCACAGAAGGGGGAACAATAATCAATGTGTGGTCGAACAAGGGCAAAGTACAGTGGCATTAGAACTCCTGATTCTCAGCTCTTTATATTCCTTAAAATACAACCAATAATTTTATGGCACTTCTGGGTTGTAATTCTTGAATGTGCTTTAAAAGCAAAATCATTAGTTATGGTCACTCCCAAGTCCCTTTCACTTGTAGTTTCCGATCTTATTTCATTATCTAATTTGTATTGCACAAATGGATTTCTATGCCCAAAATGCATTAACTTTGCACTTTTCAATATTGAAAACCAATTTGTTATTCTTTGCCCATTGTGTCAAATTATCCAGATCTTTTTGCAGATTTTGTCCATCATCTGGATTATTTATGATGGCTCCTACCTTGCTATCATCAGCGTATTTACACATCCAGGAACTGCTGAACACCTGCATGTCCAATATGAATACATTAAAGAGTGTCGGGCCCAGCACAGGACCCTGTAGCACTTCGCTAGTCACTGGGTCCCACTCAGATGTGTATCCTCTAACACTCACCCTCTGCCTTCTATTGTTCAACCAAGAGTTAATCCATGAAAATAAATATGGATTTAAATTAATATTAATTAGTTTTTCTACCAATTCTTTCTGTGGGACCATATCAAAAGCACATGAGAAATTGTGATATACCATATCCACTCCCATGGCCTTGTCCAATGCTGCAATTACTGGCTCAAAGAAAGCAAATTTGAGAAGCAGGATTTTCCTTGGCTAAAGCCATGTTGGGTAGGATCACTCATCCCACTTTGCTCCAAGTAGGTAACGACCCGTTCCTGGATGATGTTCTCCAAGACTTTACCCAGAACAGAGGTAAGGCTTATTGGTCTATAATTTGAAATTTCCTGTTTGCTATCCTTCTTAAATATAAAGGATTTAATGGCATCTCTGTACTCTGAAAGAACCTTTTCCCTGTCTCAATGAGCTATTAAAGATAACCATCAGTGGTCCGTCAGAATGTCAGCCAAATTTGTCAGCAGCTTGGGATGTATTAAATCTGGTCCCATAGATTTATTTGTTTTTAATTTTCTAAGCCTCTCCTGAACCTCTGTTTCAGTTATCTCTAGTTTTAAAAAATCTCTTTCAGAGAGTTCAAGAGAGAAAGTGCTGTCCTCTTTTGGTTGGAACTTAGATATAAAGTAATAATTCAATTCATTAGCCATTTCAGTACCTTCTGCAATTACCTCATTATTTAACTTAATCAGTCCAATAGATTTTTAATTTCCTTTTAATGAACCAATGTATTTGTAAAACGTTTTCTTACTGTCTTTAACTGAATAAGCAAGTTGCTGCTCCATGTTAATTTTAGCTCTCCTTATCAACTTTTTGCACTTATATTTTAATTTTTTGTATTTAACTAAATCTGATTCTGGCTGACTTTTCTTATATTTATAAAATGGTTTCCTTTTTTGATTTATTACTTTCTTAATATGCTTATTTAACCATGTCTACCTGTTTTATAATATTTTTGAATGACTGGAACATGATTACAGATACAATAATCAAGTTCATTTTTAATTATTCTTCATTGCGTATCCATGTCCTTATTTCTCAATTCTGTTTTCCAGTCCCACTTTTTAAATAATTCTAGCATTTCTTTATAGTTTGTTTCATGAAAGCACTTGAATTCTGTAGTACTGGATACCTTGTTCCAGCCAAAATCAAATGTGCAGTATACTATACTGTAGTCTGCAGTACCCAAAGGCTGTTGGACTTTAACAGTATCCAGTTTATCAGGGAAATTACAGAAGATCAGATCTAACTTATTTTGACCCCGGTGTTTTCTCTTACAATTTGTACCATATTTTTATTGAGCGTGGTTTCGATTAAGGTAACTTCAAAGTGATTAGAGCTCTGCAAGCTGTCCCAGTCGATGCCAGGATAGTTACAATCCCCCATGATTATACAATTTCTATTGGGCTCCAACTTATCCAGTTCCTCTAAAAATCTAATATGCTCTTCATTTTCTAAACCTGGGGGCCTATAACATATAGGATAAAGTATGGGTCTTGGTGTGTAACGAGAATTTACACACACCCGAGGGGTTTGATGCTACATAAACCCCGAGAGCGAAGCTCGAGTGGTTTATGTGAGCATCCAACGTGTGTAAATATGTTTACAGAACCATATTTTATTTATATAATTGTTGGCTTCCTCTTTTTTCCATAAGCAATTATATAAAATAAAAGGCTGCTGTGCCACTGCCACCGCAGTCTGATTCCGGTCGGCTTTCTCTCATTTAAAACATTTTTCCGACAGTATTGTAAGGGAGGATCTATCCAGTAGCAATGTGGTACAATTAATTTAAATTTTATTTTACTTACTGCCGAGTGTCCGTGACAGTTTCTTTTCAGTTTAAGTTTGCGGTTCAGGAAGTAAAAAGCGAGCAGAGTATGAGCAGGTGCATGCGCAGAAAGGCGGAAACCGTGTGCATGTTTGCCGTTATAAATGCTCCTTTATAATGGCAAATTACGCCACGGTTTCCTTATGGAAAAAAGAGGAAGCCATTAATTATATACACATATTATTAAGTTACCATGACTTCATTTAATGTTTGCCCATATTATCTCAATTCTGTTATCATTATTCCTATTTAACGTAATTTCTGTAACCTTGAGACTATTAGTAACATATAGTGCCACAACTCCTCCATTTTTGTTAAATCATTCTCTGTGTATTAAAGTAAAGCCTAGTATCTCTAATCCCCAGACTTCTTCACTGAACCACGTTTCCGTTACTGCCCAAATAGAAATGTTACTGTATCGTTCTTAAGTTTGATTTGTAATTCAGCCATCATATTTTTTAAACTGCGCTCATTTAATAAAATACAGTTAAGCTTATTACATTCATTAGAATAGTGTTTCTTATAAGGAACAATAGGTGAAGGATCCCTAAACCCCTATGTGTCTAGTTTAAAGATTTTTTTGATTGCTGTCACAAAGTTCCTAAGAACTTGGTTCCCAATCTATTCAAATGCAAACCATCCCTACTATATAGCTTTCTACTGTTCACAAAGGTTTCCCATGTTTTAATACACATCATGTCCTTAAATAAGCACCACTGTCTGATCCAATTATTCAATCTACTGATTCTCTTATTGATATTGTAATTCATTCTAGGGACCGGTAGCAGATCCAAAATGACAACATCACAGTTCATATTTTTCAACATGTAATGTACTTTCTTTAGTCCTTTAAAAATATCTTAAGTACTATTACTTTTTATATTACTTATACCTATGTGGAGTAATGCAAGTGGTCTGATAATTCTGGTTTTATCATTGTCGGGATGATGTGTAGAAGATCCTCTACACCTGCACCAGGGAAGTAGCTACTACTAACAAGTTCCTTGTTTAGGGCAGTATTATAGTGATCAGTATAGTGAGTGATAGAATCCCCAATTATAAACACTGGGCGTTTAATGTCCTCTGCACCTGACATTAAATTATTTTGATCAGAACTCATTTGTGGGCTATCCATACTTTGTCCATCATCATTAACTTCCATGTTTAAATTCTGAGAAGTTTCCCCATTAGTTACCATATTTAAAGGTTGTGCCTCAGTTCCTGTACTGATTTCTGATGCAACTAGTATAACCTCATTGGCTTCTTTTTCAATGTTATCCAGCAATTGTTCCAATGGTTGATACATATTGTGCACTGGGATATTAAACACCATTGCCCTTTGTCTCTTTTTGTAGGTGTTTTGACCATATTTACTTTTGTTCCTTCCAAGCTATCAACAGTGTCCCTCTGCTTTTTGAACTACATTCTACACTGTGTGTTTCAATTTCCTTTGACTGATTATTATTTCCTGATAGGTTTTTCACACACTGCAGTAAGGTTTTTGATTTCGATACACTGTTGACATAGATATTTACTAAAGTCTCTGATTTCCTCCACACTGAATTTACCACATATGCTACATTTGATACCCATTTCACCCCCACAAGTGTCACAAATACAGATTCCATTGTACTGATTTACTCCTATCTGCAGAATATCTTGACCAATTCCCCAGCTGACGTCAAAAGACACCACTGGCCTCTGCCCATGTCGCCTCTGCCCTGCGCAAGCCTTCGCTCGCTGAGGCTAGAACTTTATAGCGAGCAGTAAGGATGTCCTAGCCCCATTCTTCTGGTGCTGTTGCCTAGCAATAGAACACACCACCACCACATGGAAAAAGCCCAGCTGTAGTGCTGCCTTTAAAAAGACAGCCTAACAAGCTATAAGAAGAGTGCTAAAGGGCTCCCCAAACTCCATACTAGATGTACAAAGGCTCAAAATGCAACCATGGCACCTCAGGATGGGATGCCACAGTCACCTGACTTCAGTCCTTGTGAAACCCTCAGCATGCACTCATAAACAGAGCTCCCAAAATAAAATGCTTGTCCCATAAAACACAGGCTGTAACCTCACAGCTCAACCCCTCCGGCAAGGTTATAAATGCACCTAGAACTGACTCTATGCAGCACTTGATTTTCAGAGACCAGGACCCCCATAGGTTAAATTTTGTCACCACCTATTCAGTACATGCTCCTAAGGTAGGTGAAATCATTGAGAAATTGGAATATCCTAAGGGGGAACCCAGATTTGGACAACTACCATAACAGCATTTCTAGAATGTCTTATTAGTGGACTGTCACACTTACGGATCATCTAGTCCACAGAAGCAGGCTATACCTGTTTCACATACTTGGTTGACTAATAAGTATGTGAGCTGTTTTAAATGTCATAAGTGCACTTATTGCTCCACAGTTTCCCTAGGCAAGGAGTTCACAAGTCCACATGTGGATAAACAGTTTCAAATATGATGGCTGATTACCTGTGATACCTATGGGGTCATATATACAGCTATGTGCACCTGTGGCACATTTTACATTGGACAAATGAAAAGACAATTTAAGGCAAGGATAGAAGAGAATTGCAGGGCAATAAGGAATGGGGCTATCTCTTATGCCTCTGTACTACATGTTATTTGTGCTACAATCAAAAATGAACATACCTTTTCTTTCAGAGCTATGGAAAAAGTACACACCAGACCTGGGATGGGGACTTTGATAATCTCATTTTACAGAGAAAAGGGTTTTGGATATCTACCTTAGGTGCTTGCAAACTACCAGGTTTGAATGAGTGGTTTAATATTTCTCCATCTCTAAATAAGAGGAAATAAAACCCCAGCAGGCACTGTGTACATATGATTTTCCCTTAGTGAGTTGATAGTAAACAATACAGTATATATCAGGAAAAAAATATATATACTGATGAATCAGGTATCTAACTCGTATATCTTTCTATGTGTATTTTTCAGATTTTAAGTTGTGCTGACTCTAGTCATCGAGGGAGCCTTCTGACTGCAAGTCTTTGTGCTAACATAAGACTTTTTAATATGCAGATCTGAACTCTCAAGATTTTTAAATTTATTTTACTAATAAACAATATATTTTTACTGTATTTACTCTTTATGCTACATTTAATGTCGTGCATTGCAAAAAAACTCCGTTAATGCATCAGTTAGGGTTCACAGCACAGTGACAAAAGTTTGGAAATGTGCTGTTAGGGTTCAATCCCCTAACTCTGCATTCCCCCCCAAACACACACATGCAAGCTGGGGAAGGCCAAGGCAACACAACCAACCAGAGATAACCAGCATCAGGTAAAACACACAGCATGTCATCCACAGACAGTTTATTGGAAATGAGAGCTTGGATAAGCCTACCAACAGCCATTGGATGTTTGCATTTTTCTTCTGATAGAGTAAGTCAGTCCTAATAACAAACAATAGTAATAATAAAATAAATGTTTTGTAGTATAGTTTACAAGTAAGTTGTAAAAACAGCAGTTGTAACATCCAAAGCTAACCATAGCATACTGCTAATGAGTATTTCCAGGTGAAGCAACAGTATAACAATATGTGATGCTGCTAGTTTCATGCCTGAGCAGTATCTGAAAAGTACTATGTATGTGTCAGCTCTATCCTGCAGCGAGCCAATTATTGAATGATGACACATAAAAATCAATCTTTTGAAAATGTATACAGACTACGTCTCATTGCATGATGAAGATATACCAGTAATAATGTGTCATCATACTGTGCTGGAAGTATAGAGTCGATCATACTGCATTTGGTTTTTCATTACATAGTGTTATGTGAAATTAATACAGTGTTGTGATTATTGTGCTTACAGATGTGATGGAGTGGTATAGTGTCTTACAATCTTGCAGGTGTCTTGCATATGTGTGTGTGTGTGTGTGGGGGGGATGCGGAGTTAGGGGACTGAACCCTAACAGCACATTTCCAAACTTTTGTCACTGTGCTATGAACCCTACCTGATGCATTAATGGAGTTTTTTGCAATGAATTTCCCTTCTTTTTGAGAAAGTGTAATATAAGTGGTAACTGGTATGTGAAAGTGGGAGTGCGGGCCCTCCAGGCCCTGTGCTCCCTTCACATTATACATTTTTTTTGTAATGGTATGCGTATGTGGGAGCACGGGCACTCACACGTAAGTATGGAACCATACAGCAGCCCTATAGGGCAAGGAACCCTTGTGCCACTAATGTGCCAATATCTCAGCAACCGTAGCAGCTACAAAAAAAAATTGAAGTGCTGTTGTAATCATAGCAGTGAGTACTCCAAGCAGTATAATTGACCGAGTCTGTATCTCACATCACTTATGAGATATAGGCACCAAAATGCACTGAAAAGGCACCCTTGGAACATGTTTTTGCCAATATCTCCGTAACCGTAGCAAGTAGGAAAGAAAACTCTACTGCTGGTGTAATTGAATGTTTACTAAATTGTTTCTACACTGCTACAAGCTGTGGGTAGTGAAAAATCTGTAGCTCACTTAGTTTTCGAGATACGGGCACGGAAAAGCGTCACGGGTGCAGCAATGTTAGTCTATGGGAAATTTTTCAACTTTGGAACACTGTAACTTTGGTCCCCTTGAATGTTTTGGCACCAAACCACCAAATAGCACATCAGTGGGACCAGGGCTTTCCACCCTGCAAATTTCAGCCCAAAAGACCCAACCGTTCAGTTGCAGTGTGATAGCAAAAATTTGCTGTTTTTTAAAAAAAAATACTTTCGCAAATCACGAAAGTTTTGCAAAAAGTAGCACGAAACCTTCACATTTATGAACATATTTCGGCAGTTTTTTTCATGATTTGCGAAAGTATTTTTTCTCCGATGTTTAAAATGGCATTTCTGTGGGGTTTTACCCCTCAAAAAAGATAGGGCTGGCATCCTCAGGACCCGACTAGGTAAACCCAACAGTCAGTGTTTACCTAGAGGGTCTCAAATTTAAATACCAGGCATTTTTCTCTCTCACTAACTGAAAACAAGATGGCCACAGCATGAGAGTAAAAGAGCCATTTGTGAAAGCAAAATTGCATTTGCGAAACTTTTGTGAGACACATATATTTTTCTCCCATTGACTATAGCGGGAAATTTGTTTTTTGAATAACTTTTGAACTGTTTAATATTTTTACACCAAATCTTTGAAAGACACTTCGGTGATCCAGACTGCATCTTTCCTGAAGAGTTTGGACCAAACTGACAAATCATGCGGGCTGTGGGTGCGAGCAAAGAAATGCGCAAAAAGTCTGTTTTTTGGCGTTTTTTGGTGTTCTGTAGCTCTGCAACCATACATCCGACTACAACACAACTTGCCAGATCCAGAGATGTATGGTGCCAGACCATGCATGCAAAATTCCAGGCAAATCTGTTGTACGGTGGCAAAGTTATTAAAGTGCACAATTTGAGGTTTAACATTAAAGTGCTTACTCATGAGCCGGCCCGGTGGTGCTGAGCGTTGAGGCGCTGGATGCTACACCTCACACAATGCTGGTGACCTGGGTTCAGGAATGAACCCAGGCCATCAAGGTTCAGCAGGGAAGGGAGAGGATTGAGCATCTGAGGACAGCTCTCCTCTCCGGGGGTGTCCATGCTTGGCGCTTGACCGCCTCTGGCAGAAGTCAGAGACATGGCAAGTGCAGAGCTGACATCAAAGGAATGGGGAGTGGTGACATCAGCGGTGATTCCATGGCATCTGGGTACGTGCCACTCCCCCAAGAACAAGGGAAAATCACTCTGTAGGCTCCGGGAAGATGGAGCTCTGAATCAGACCCTTAATTGCTCCTACCTGCCTGGTCCTGTGGTCCCCGATGAAACCAGAATTTTTCGGGGTGTAAGTCCACCCCACCTTGTCCCCACCCGGGGGGAGAAGAACCACAGCTCCATGGGGGTAGACCGAAGGACTCAGGTAGGATGGCTGAAGCGGGGGCAGACTTCATGAGTGCTCCTGATGAGGCAGAGCCTGCAGAGATAGGGGTGGATAAATAGAAGTTTAAAAAAAGTGCTTACTCAACCCTAACTATACTGGCGCTACTGTGCCAGTATAATATATAATATATATATATATATGTTTTAGAGTACAAGCATGATTTTGATATCACTATGTTTTGTCTCATCCTGATGACATCATTATGATGTATAAAAGATGCTCCAATTTCTGTGTTCAGTATGTCCTTTGAAAAAGGAATAGGATTCTGAAACGCATCAGGACATTTGTGTACACTGGCACCTTAATAAAACATCAGCACACTTTACAACTCTGTGAGCAGCGTCTTCAACAGGGTGGTGAGTGCGGGATTTGACACTGTTTTGCACACATACAGTATTTATAAATAGAACTGACAAAAATAAATAAAAAGATCACATAACAGGACAAACAATTATTTTAGTATTTTATTAGGATGAAAACGATCACCTCTTTATAATGGTTTCACAAACTTTATTAGTGCTAGCAGAATTTCAGAGTTGAAACATGGCACACATCAGTGGCATCATGCTCAGAGGGCACGGGGGCATGTGCCTCCAAATGTGATATTTCAATCAATTTTTCTTTCACCATTTTCATGGGTTGTACTGCATCTGTTTTGACTCATTTATTTTCTAATTATTGAGTCTGTTGGTAGTTGCCGCCTGACATGTCTTGGTTTGCACAGGGTGCAAGTACTGCAGTATAAAACAGTGCACAACTGCCACTGCTGACAGTGCAAAGCCCTAACTGGCTTTAAAGATTGTCAGTCTTTTTTTTTTTTGCCATGGGAAGGCGCCACACCAGATGACTGTAGGAACATTATGACTCATCTTGGAATGAACATGTGCAGCCAGAGCCAGCGGCAGCAGCAGGAAGGGAAAGAGAGTAAAATGTGAACAACATGAGGTCAGGCAGATAGCAGGGAGCTGGGCCTCTCGGGAAGGGCTGAAGCATCAGGTAATTGCCAGCGATTGTCAAGTAAGGAGTGAGATGGGCACTCTGGGCAGCCAGTAGCAGAGAGCATAGAGTGCGAGAGTCCCAGCTGGGAAAAACAGAGACCTGTTTGGCTAGAGAGAGCAGACCCTAGCAGCCTAGTCTGGTAGGCCACAGACATGCAAGAAGTCATGAGGCTTGGTACTGAGGATGGAAGCGGGAGCCTTGGTAGTGCTGGAGATGGCAGCAGTTCAGAGCATCTGTTAGAGGAGCCTGGAGGAGAGCGATGAGCAGGGAGGACCCAAGCACCCAAGAGTGAAGAGGGATTTAGAGACAGCATTGCAGTAGAAGTACCCCTCATGTACCACACTGATTTCTATTCCAGATTGGTATTTGTTTTTCAAACACTTCATCCTCTCATTGTAATGCAAGCAAGCTTCTGGCAAACTACTGCAAGTTTCATTTAAATGTATTATCATTTGCCGCTGTTGGACTGAGAGCTACCTGAGCCACCCCAGTCATATTGATGACGGGGCAGATTAAGGTAGAGGTCACAACCTGGCAGCTGCAAATTAATACTTTTAATGAAAGATGATCAAGAAGGGTGCACAGGTTGCAAATGGTGGTGTGGGATGGGATGGTCTTCTTCATAGCCAGCAAAACAACTCAGTAATAATCCATACCGAGGGCAGTAATCCACCTGACCTTGTGGACTGACAGCCTGCATCACAATGCTCTGCTGCTCAAGGAACAAGCATGAGTGGGCTGGCAAACATTTTTTTTTTTTTATTTATTGAAGACTAGGATTACAAGTACCTTTGAACCAGAGGTTCGTTTACAAGGGTTCCGCATCAAATACAAAATACATACTGTAGACAAAGAAGGAAAATAACATTGTGCAGTAAATAGTAATATCATATACACATACAGTGACATTAAGGTAGAATCACACTGTGAACAAGGGGTAAGGCAACACTGTGCAGTACATAGCAATATCATAAAATCATACAATAACAATGTAAATTCACGGTACAATCAGATAGCAGGTTCAGGGGTGTAGGGGATACATTGTGCACATAGAAAAAGAGAAAAGAGAAAAAAACAAGTAATCATACAGCAAGAAGGATAATGGAGGGTAATAAGGAGGGAGCAAAAGAACGCGAAGGGAGTGGGGCTGTCAGGCAGTCAGTAATGACTTTGTCATTAAAGTGCTAAGTGACAGGAAGTGCGAAGAAGGGCATGAGGAGGGGGACAGGCAATACAGGGAAGCGGAAAGGCGGGAGGAGGAATATTGGGGGAGGGAAGCAGTGGGTGGTGTAAGGGAGAGGGGAGAGGGAAGAGGGAAGGTAAGGAGGGGGCAGATAGAGGGAGGAAGGGGACAAAAAGAAAAGAAGGTGAGGGATGGGGAGGACTGACAAGAGGAGAGGATCCCCCAAAAATGGTGGTGGCGCAGGAGGACTGACAAGGAATTGGAGAGGAAAAATCAGGGAGTGGAAGAGGGTAGGATGGGAGGAGTGGGGGACGGGGTTATTTAGTGAAGGGGATCAGAGGAAGAGTGTCCACAAGCTTAAAGGCTACAGTCACACTTGCTGAGATCAGTGAGGTGCTGATGCAGTATGTGCTTATATGGACCTAGTTTATTTTCAGCTGTTACTTCTGGAGGGAGTCCATTTACCAGGGCAGGGGCCCTATAATAGAAGGCACATTGAGCCTGGGCGGTCCTAAAGAAAGGAACCTGATAGGAGGCTTTGAGTGAATTGCGCGTGAGCCATGTGCTATGAGAAGACTACATCAAGGAATACGTAGCTGGGGGGGTAAGGTGAAGGCAAATTTTCTTGACTAGAAGGCCTGTCTGATATGCAAGTGTAACCCTCTAGTTACCCGGGGTTACTGGAATCCCAGTAAGACCTAGTGGTAGGCAGGGAAGGCAGCTTGTGAAACTCCAGTTAAATGGATTTCAAACTGTCTCACTCTGTTCTCAGTCTCAGCTGAGACTGAGGGATGACATCATTTTAGAACTGTCGCAGCTGCATAAGCCACACTGGAATGTTGCAGTTGGAGGTTAGTGTAGAACGTTGGGGATTTTGAATTCAGTCTGTGTGCAGTCTGAGTGAGAGACAGTAGTATAGCTGAGTGTGTGCAGGCTCTCAGAGCGTTAAGCTCTGTCTTAGAGCTACTTTTGGAAGGTGTGTGTTTCCACCTGAAGAGGAACACAGGAACTGGTAATTGAAGTGGTGGAGACCGCTTTCAATGGTTCAAGAGCCACCATCCCTGAGGGGATGGGGGGAAGGTTTTTGCCTGTTTTCCAGGGGCAACCCCCCTGGGTCCGGCTAAGGGAAAGAAGCTGCCTGTTCAAGTTGTGCTGAGGCACCAGAAACTCTGAGAGAGAAATTCCTTGTGGAGAAAGTGTCTGTGAGGCACCTGCAACCAAAGGGTGAGTTCGCTCTGAAAAAGGGCCAAGTGTTTGTCACCTGAACAGAAGGAAACTAAAGGGATTGTTACTGTGGGGTCAGGAAAAGACAGCCAAGTATAGTTGGAAAGTGGGGATTGGACTGCTTAATCTGTGGGAGGTCTAGAGCAATGGACATTGCCACTTAATTCAAGTATGTTCAAGTCCAGCACAAAGAGTGAAGGAAATTGGGGATTGGACTGCTTAACTCAGTGGGGGGTCTAGAGTAATGGACAATGCCACTTAAAAGTATGTTCAAGTCCAGCATAAATGGGAAGCAAGATAAGTAGATGGAATGTGAAATACATTTAGCAAGAATCTACATTGCAAAGCTTTACAGGATGAGGTGTTTACTGTCCAGAGAAATGGGCGGGTATGAATTGTGGAAGCGAGAGGTGGGAGACCCCCCCATCAGTAGTAACCAAATTCACCTCCACGGATTTGCTCTGAGACACCTTTTACTTTCTCTCAGGTACTTGGCCAGTGCTTGAGGAAAGTACTCAGATGTGGGATTGAAAGGAAGAATTCCCTGATGGAGCCAAGGTGCTCTTAGATGGTTTAGGGAGCCACCAGAAAATGTTTCCATGAAGTATGGAAGGTGTCAGAGTGGCCAGCAAGGGAGCCGACCGAGAGAACCAGAACAGTGTACAAGTTTGGGCTGTAACCCAAAGCAGCGTGCAAGTCCGGGCTGTGTGCCCAGTGGGTTCAGAGCCTGAGGGCTAAAGTTTTGAGGAAGTGTTCTTGTTTCTCTTAATCTGCATTACCAGGAGTGTAGCCCCGTGGGGGTCCATCTATGCTTCGTTTATTCTGTTTGGATGTGAATAAAAAGCCACACTTTAGAATCCCACTTCTGGTATTGGACATTACAGTTATTGCTTCCTGTGTTCAGAGTTACTTGGGCGCCCCTGTGCAGAGTAGCCAAACCTAGCCTTTGTGCCGAGTGACCTGTTCCTCCCTGAACCCAGCCCACCTGGTATTGCTGTCAGATACAAACGGCATGCCGGCCCTGGGTTACACAAGTCTCCCATGTAGATTGAGCCAATTTGGGTGTTTGTAGAGGTCACACGCATGTGTGCCCTTAACTGCTCCTGTGACAAGCCTACAGCACTTATTCAAAGTGGTCCTGATTTTTTTTAGTGAAGTATCTGTGGCAGATCCGTAAGTAGTAGTAGTGGTAGTCCATAGTCAACTAAGGACAGTATAGAGCTAGTTACTACAGCGCTCATGGCTTCAGGGGTCATACAGTGGCAGTGGCTGTAGAGGATCCCCATCCTTAAGTTAATGGCTTTAGAGATGTAGTGAACATGTGAGTTATAGGAGAGTGAACAATCAATGGTAATACCTAGATATTTGAACTCTTGAATTGGATCAAGTGGTTGTTGTTGTTTGTTGTGAATAGTAAGGTTAGCAGTTCTGAACTTGCTGTGGGCGTTATGAAACAGCATAGCCTTGTTTTTTTTGTAATTCATCAGTAACTTGTGTTGATCAAACCATGATTCGGCAAGGCTGAAGTAAGTCTGCAGGTCATGGGAGAGAGGGATGGAGTTTGTGTGGGTTGAAAAAAGGACAGCATCATCTGTGTAAAGTATTATTTTATTGTCACAGGCCACTGGGAGATTATTAATAAAGAGGCTAAATAGGAGTGGGCCGAGGGTGGATCCCTGGGGGACTCCAGAGCGAACAGGGAGGCTACCGGATAGTGTGTCAGTGATCTTAACTCATTGGCTCCTATCCATGAGATAGCTACCAAACCATTCTGAGACCTCACACGAGAGGCCAAGGGCAGAGAGGGAGCAGAGGAGAAGCTGGTGATTTATGGTATCAAAGGCCTTTGTGAGGTGAATGTATACCACACCTAGAAATTGTCCCGTGCCCAGGGCCTTATGTATATGGTGGGTAAATTCAAGTAAGGCAGTGGTAGTGCTGTGAGCTGTATGGAAGCCATGTTACTGTGGACACTATAGACTATACTTGTCCAGGTGTTCTGTCAGTTGGTCTGCAACAATTCACTCAAGCACCTTGGAGAGTGGCAGCAAAATAGAAATGGGGCGGTAATTGGAATGGATAGACCTATCTCCACTTTTGTGTACTGGTATAACAATGGCAAATTTCCAGAGCTGGGGAACTGTTTGCGGGATAGTGAAAGGTTAAGGAGTACAGTGAGTGGGCACAGGACAAAATCAATAGAGAGAGAGAGAGAGAAGTTCAAGGTCTAGAGTGTCACTGCTGAAGCTGGATTTATTTAAAACCTTCTGAAGGTACTTCCTGGCTTCAGCAGTGGAAACTCTCCTGAAATAAAAGGGAGGGGTATTACTTAGGGGAGTAGTTTTACCATCAGGACACAGCAGGGTAGCATCACTGAAAAAGTTAGGAGGAAGGACAGTGCTAAGATCTGTGAACGCAACATTAAAAGTGTCAGCAATTATTTTGTGATCATGAGTAACCTGGCTGTTGATTTCCAGCATGGAGGGGGATGATTTATTGGGTTTCCCCTTGAGGCTTTTGACGTTTTCCCAGAAGGATTTATTATTTCCCCAGGAATTTGTAAGTTCTTGCTTATGATACTCACGTTTGGCTCAATGTACTGCCTGGGAACATTGGTTCCTGGCAGCTTTGTAGTGCTGCAGGTCACACTGGCACCCTGAGGCCATAGCAAGGTGTCAGAGATTATCCCTGGCCTTCATCTTGGTGATAAGGTCAGGGGTAATCCAGGAGTTAGTGGATCTTCTGAGTTTTCTTTTCTTAATGGAGGCACGGATGTTGCAGACTTCATTGAACCGGGAGATGAAATTGTTAAGGGCCGTGTCAATGTTGCCCATGGAGTCAAGGGGTGACCAGTCAATCTGTGCCAAGAAGGCCAGAAACTGGGGAAGTTTACCTTTTTTAAGGATACGCCAGTGGCAGAATGAGGCTTTTGCTTTAGGTGCCTTATTGGTCTAATGGCAGATTACAGGGGAATGGTCACTAAGGGTGTCCGGTAGTACATGAGTGTTAATGATTCTATGAGGGTGGGTAGTGAGAATCAGGTCAAGCAATGTCCTGGACCCAGTCTTATAATTGAACCTTGTGGGGTAGGAACCATTTGGGTAATATTGATGGCGGCAATGGCATCCTTATACGGGCCCATTACAATTGTCTCACTGCAGTAGGGATGGCTATCCATGAAGTTAGTGATCATTTGGAAGCCAGAGGTTTGTTCATGAGGGGGGGATATAGATGGATACAATGGTGAGAGAGTTACCTTGCTGGCTGAGAAGTATTTTAACAGCCAGCACTTGGGAGTTGTTGGGGGGGAGGGTGAGCAGAAGGATTTGTCCTTTAAGGGTGTCCCTTAAATATATGACGCAACCACCACCTCTTTTGCCAATAAGTCTGAAGAGGTTGTAGCCTTTGATGGAGACAGCGTTATCAGAGACTTTAGGGGAGAGCCAGGTTTCATTCAGGGCTAAAATATCAGGTTTGTGCTGTGACATCCAGACTTGAAGGTCATCGAGCTTGTGTAGCAGGCTACAAATATTAATAGAGACCATAGTGAGGGTACTTTGCTTACATTGTGTAGAGCCAGAATTTGTGGAATTTGTGGGCAGACCTGTGTTCGGATGAATATTTCCAGCAAGGAGTAAGAGGAGCAGTATGATCCTAGCTAAATAACGGGCAAGGAGTTTTGCAGCCTTACACTGCCTCCACCTGGTATGTTTTTTTACATGAGCATTAATACATGGGGAAAGCAGCTGCATAAGAAGGGGGTAATCAAGTAGGTGCCGGCATATATTCTGGGTGCACATTAAGGGAGCATGAGTAGGTGTCAATGCAGGTGTTGAGGTGTAGTATAGAGTGCTTGGGGGAATCTCACTACTTTAGGTGTTCAGATTGTACGCTAAGGTAGGTGAAGTGCCAGGGCAGGTAGGTCCCATGCCAGGCCATGCAAAAGTAAGTAGGGTGAGACAAAAAACAGTGTGGTAATTATGTTGGCAGTCATTTCGTGAGGAAAATGAAGGGAGGAAAGCAGGAGAAATTATATAAGAGGAGGGAGGAGTTCTTGGCTAAGGCTGAATTGAGTGTTGGATGTGGTGGTCTCTAAGGAATTAGTTAGGTCAAAGAAGAAGACTAGGTGCAGATAGCAACTACAATGACATTTACTAGTCACTTATTTAATCACTGGACACTGGTATTGCAAGGGGTTAATGGGACAAGTAGGGAAGGAGGCACTTCCAGGTTGAAACCAATCAGCGAGTGGAAGCAGAAAAGGGTGGCGCACCCCTGGATTTAATAGTGGCCAGGATGGGGAGGTGGGTGGGATAAAAAACAAGCAGAAGCTATCAAAGTTTAGTCCTAGAATATCTCGGTCCCACACCCAGGCAAGAGCCAAGAAATTTCAGAGGAACCAGTGCAGGCTTGAGAATGCTCCAATTGTGCTGTAGCACAACTGCGGGATGTTCAATGGGCAGACAGACCCAAGCATAGGAGGCCAATCAGTGTGGGCTGCTTCAGGAGCCTGGCGAATTTTGAAATAGATTGTGGTCATGCCTGAAGATGCAGCAAGCTAGCAGGCAGATCTGGGGGAGCAGTCACGGCCAACCGGCAAGAGTCTTGGCCAGCACCACTCAGGGAGAGCAGCCTGGCCAGGAGCGAAGTTCTGAAAAGGAAAAAGAGAGGGGAGATGGATCAGTTAAATATGCAGAGTTACATCAGGTGGGGGTAGGTCAGGGGGCAGAAACACTCTCGACACACCCAAGACAAAGAGGGGATTAGCAATAAGATGCCTAAGGATCAAATGGGGGGAAGGGACATACTCAGTAACAAAAGGGGAGGAAAGATAGACAGCTCAGAGGGAGCAATTAAGATAAATTACAGTTATGGAGTGAGGAGGGGGGCTCTGAGAGAGACAGGCAAAGGGCAACTAAACAAAGAAAAAATGCACCAAGGGGCTGAAGCAGCTAACAGAGACGTTAGTAACCAGATTCCACCAACCAAAATGTGAGATAAAATTTGTGGAGAGTAGTTGAGGAGAAAAAAAAAAGTGGGTTAGAGAGAAAAGAGAGCACCAACAAATTCAGCAAAAAACAGTTTCAAAACCTAGGCTGGATTAGTTAACACAGCAATTCAACGTACAGGCAGGCTTTTATCTTGATAACTGAAACAGTGAAAAAAATACAGGCTTCAACAAAAAACAAGCAGAAGCTAGAAAAGTTTAGCACTAGAATATCTCAGTCCCACATGCAGACAAGAGCTAAGAGATTTCAGAGGAACCAGTGCAGGCTTGAGAATGCTCCAATCATGCTGTAGTACAACTGCGGGATGTCCAATGGGCAGACAGACCCAGGCATGGGAGGCCAATCAGGCTAATTTTGAAATGTAATTGTAATTACTTTTTTTAAGTTTTAATTGCAATTACAATTAAATTGTAATTTAATTGTAATTAATTTTTTAAAGTTTAAATAAAGGAGGAATTGTGGAGTGGAACAGCTTCATAGCCTGCTAAAAGCCACCACAATGCACAGCCTGGTATAGATTTTTCAAAACTTTCATGTGGGCAGGTGCAAGCCCCGAGAGGTGTGGATTTTGTGCCTCTCTAAAATTTATGTTCGCATGATGCCCCAGCACATATTGGGCCCCATTTTCAAAACCATCCAGCTGCATGCGCAAACAGGTGTGCCACACGAAAAATAGGACAGGCTGACTCTGGCGCCATATTCCCAGCAAGCAAGTGGTCGCTATGTTTGGCACAGTGCTACTAGAGGGCAGGGCTGAAGACTGCCCATAGGGGTAAAGTGTGGCACAAACTGGTTAGTGCCACAGACCTCGTGGGCGATACTCAGCCCAAACATGCAAATAAAGCCATTGGACGTGCACAGTGCTAAAGGGCCATTTCTATGCTCATTATGGGCTCATCATGCATGTGAGTGCTATTGGAGTGTGCTGGGCCAGATCACCCCCCTAATCCCCAATCTCTGGAAATAATTAATTGGTGGTTCAGCATCCCTTCCCTGCCCCAGTCCCTGTCCCCATAAATAACATGAAAAACATTGATGGTTAAGCATCCCTCCCTGGCCCTGATCCCTGACCCCATAGATAACAAGAAAAGCATTGGCGGTTCAGTATCCCTCCCCTGCCCCAGTCCCCATCTATTGGGATGGGGATCAGGCAGGGAAGGGATGCTAAGCCTAATATTTCACTATATAGGGACGAGATCGAGGCAGAGAAGGGACACTGGACTACCAGGGATGGTGGAGTTTGTTACAGGAATGGGGATCGGGGCTGGGGAGGGACACTAGACTAACAGGGTTGATTTATTTTATGTGAACTGGGATTGGAGCTGGCAGCCTTTGACAGTGCATAGACGGGGTGCATGGCCCCCCCCCCATGCGCTGCTAAGGGCTGGGTTTCAGAAGTGTTAATATGTGCCGGTGCTGGCAGCCATTTAGCGCTTCTGAAATATTTCAATATTGTGCTATGCTGCATATGTGTGAGGGATCCCTCATTTGCATATGGACAGCACAATATTGTGTGAAACAGTGCTCTCGAGTGCATGGGTCATATGTGTCCTTTAAATATGGGCACACCCCCAACAGCTGGTGCTATTTCAGGTTAGCAAGGCACAAACCCAGTTTGTGCCATGCTAACTGTCTGAAAATGGGAGCCATTATGTGTTATAACATGTAATAATGTCAAAGTACTTGTAGATCATGCTGATAGCTGGCAGCAAAGAAATGTACAGATCAGACAATCATATTTCTACTTTATGTATCTGTCAGATTTTGTTTTTGTAAAAGCCTCAGCACCCTAAAATCACATTTATGTCCTGAGTCCCAAAAATACACAGTAACTATGCCCTGAACCAGCTCAAAGAACACATATAAGTAAGCCCCTAGCTGCATAAGAACCAATTAAACATGCAAACTCCCCCATGACACCCCATCACCAAGCACGGAATATTCCAAACATCACTTTATGAGATCACAAGTGCTCCAAACACCATATGCCCAGGAACAAAGCCCCCAAAAAACAATGCAAACAGACCCCAAATCCAGTCACAAGATCCCAAACAACCAAATCTTTATATTAACAGTTCTGCTGTACCATAATCACCATGTTCCTGAACCTACCAAACACGAATTTCTAGGATACAAACAGAGTAGGCACTTTGTCATCAGGCCACAAGCCATGCATGACTGTGCTGACATGGCCCTGGGGGCTAAGGGAGGTAACCGAAGGAAAAAGGAGGGGCACGGCAAAGGCGTATGATGCCTACTAGCCACACCTCCACCAGCTGCATCACCAGGGAAGCCCATAGTGAGGAAACTGAATTATGAACATGGGGGGGGGAGGTCAGACATCCCTCTCCTGACCCCACCATAGGGGCAAAACTGCAGGTTGCCTAGCTACCAGTACCCTTGGGGAGGCGTAGGTCAGTGGAAGGGGGTGGCAGAAGCCAGCAGAAGGGATCCTCCTTTGCCGTGGCCCCAAGTAGAATAAAGAGAATATGGAAAAAAAGATTTACTGTATATATGTAATCAATTTGTCAGTAGCCCCCTAAATGGGGCACAGTTAAAACTTTTTTGTAATCACTGCATTCAGTCATCAATAAGCATACAAGCAAATGAGTGGTTCTGTAAACTAGTAATTATATACTCCAGCACTAATGATAGCACATACTCTAAATACCTACATGTTCATCAAGTTTTTGGTGCTAAACATTGGCATCAACTAAGCTGACTGGACTAAAACTGTATTTCATTTTATGATTCCCTTTTACAAGATTATAGGTAACAGTTTTTAATCTGTTTAAACTCCCTATTTTACCTTTCATTAAATATCCGCTGTACAATGGGTTGGGGTGTTTTTTGATTTAGAAATCTTTTTTATATGTTGTAGATTCTGGTCACTAATTGGTTAAGGTTATAACTTTCTGCTCCAGTCCTTCCTAAGCATTTTTTTAAGCAATAAACCATGACGGTGTGGGTTATACTGGGATTTACCGATGTCTGGTGTGGTTTGGTGATCAAATCCACACCAGAAGTGGGTAAATCTCAGCATAATCCACACCCTGGAGTGGTTTATTGTGATTATACAATGGGCAGGAAGTGAAGGATTAGACAAAAATATTGAAAAGCTTTTAAAAAGTAAGTACTTTTTATTGATTTTTTCAGTGTGGTATCCTTCCTCTCTGCATTGTATAGTATAGTCCCTTGTTGCTGGTAACATATGGTTGTAGAAGGAGTATTGCCCAGATCGTATTGCAACCGTCATCCCACAGTGACAGACACACAGTAGTGTGATTTTTTTTTTTTACAGAAAGTCTGTTAGGTTTCACTTTTTTTGAAAGGCATAGCCTGTCAGTTGTGATTTCCACTAGGTTTAGGCAGTGTGGTGCGATTGCTAAGGTTGCGTCATCTGGTTTCTGGTTGGTTTAGCGGTTCTGGCTTTACTGTGTCTTTTGCGGTTGGGGGCAAGTCAAGGTTTTCATTGGGTGCTATTTCTGGTTTTTTTCCCCTTATTGATCGGGATAATGGGCATTCATTTTCCAGTTAAGGACAGGAATTATAATTGTATATGTGGCTGCCACTTAGCGGTGTCGTGGGGACAGGAAACGGAGCTGATTGCTGAAGCTACAGTATGTGGAGGCAGGTAAGACAGGTATATGGTGGTGTGACTTTTCATGGATTTTCCAGAAAAAAGAGTTTTTTTGGTTATATGAAGTGGCTCTGTGGACTGTTGGGGGTCTAGCTGTTACACATTGTAGTGGTTGTTTGAAACTCCCGCTGTAGCGGGGGATCAACATGGTGGGTTAATTGTTTTGATTTAGTGGGGTCAGATTCATCTCTTGGAAGATGTGGCTGTCTGGGTCTTTATCCTTGAGTTACATGTATGCTGGGATTTACTCACGGATAAAAGACCCAGTTATCCAATCAGGTTAATAGATTTCAGAGTGCCATTGTATAATTAAGCAATAAGGCTTGACAGGGTGTGGTATATCATGGGATATCATCATGCCTCAGATGGTTGGGCATGAGGCCGTTGGCCGAGTGCGACCAACCATCCAAGAAGTGACGATATCCCATGATATACCACACCCTGGAGTGACTTATTGCTATTATGAACTGGATTGAATTTTTTTTTTCAATAAAAAAAAGTACTTTTAAAACCTTCTGTAATTGCTTCTTTTAGCATGTTGGAAGAGTATGTTTTGACAAAATAGTCCTGAAGGGCTCGGCCAGCAGGGGGCGCTGTTATAACTAACACTGTGTCACTTTGGTATCACTGCTCCTCAAGTATGTTCTCTATGGGTTTCATGTGGTCGTGCTGCCTAGTCTGGGACAGACTGAATATGTGTGTAATTTGCGGTTTCTCTTCGGTATTTAGGTAGAGCTTGTCGGCGCCATGATTGTGATTTTCTTTTTCTTTTTATTTATAACATGACAGTCAAGCGCTAGTGACACTGTGGAAATCACGCTACTCACTTGGTCAACATCATATTCCTCAGGAGTTTGGCTGAGGTAAGAACATGTATGGCAGGCTTTGTAAAGTACTCGCAGTAGCAGTGGTTGTAGGAGGGATGGAGTTTATTTTGATTTTTTGAGCATGGCTCCGTCAACGGTTGTGCCTTTCTACAGTTTGGTGTGAGGTGGAAATACTGGCGGAGCAGAGCAATGTTTGGTGCTGCAGGTGGGGAGGCTGGTGGCCTGAGGTTTTCTGAAGCCGTGATGATGTAGCTCGATTTCATCACGGCTTCAAAAACGTCTCGGCCAATCAGCGACGTCCATTTACGATCCCCAGTTCATAACTGATACCAATTCCTATTGTTCTGCACTGATTAACATTGGGGAGCAGTGTAAAGGGATATCATCGAATGTAGTGTAGGCAGTGCAGAAGCAAGATACAAGCATACTATACACCACAGAAGCAAATACATCAAAACAAGGGATACCCTTTCTGCATAATTCTGGTTACAAGGGAACAAAAAGTACATTTTATTTTAATTACAAAACTAGTAATATAATAAATAATTATACCAACATGAAGAGGATTACATGGCACTATACACTTGTGTTGATACCAACAATTGAATGTTTCAACTAATGCTTACACACTGTACCATGTAAAACAGTTACATTTACAGTACATCAGTGTAAGGAGGTTTAGCTCAAAGACTGAGACAGTAAGTGTGTGGTAAAGTGACCAGTAGTAAAAACCATTCTTCATTGTAAGCATTTTTTATTGCAAGCAGTTGAATTTTATACCAACAGGTATGCCTTGTAAATAGGGTTTTTCTCAAACCCTAATGACTGTGTCTCTGTATAAATACAATTTTACTACTACTTAATTTTATCCCATGATACCAGATTATTTTGTGATCTCAGATTTCTTAGTGTAGTATTTGGGGGCCCAGATGGTAAAAGGAAGCTCATCCTACATTAATTCTTTTTAGAATAACATCGAATTCTATGCTATTTGTTGATATCAACTCAGCCTTAGAGATTTTTAAAAATACATTATTACATATGCAATTAGGGACTTTATTTTGTAACATTTAAACATCAGTCCTGTTATGTGTAGCTGTCTTCTCAGCTCCATATGGAGTCAGTTCAATTCTTTATACAGGAAGCAGTGGTGGATATGCCATGGTGTGTCGAGGACAAACCTAGCAAAGTGATTGTACTTTATATTTACTTTCGCAGGGTCTGTCCTCGAGCCCCCCCCCATGCAAAACATCCCCATAATCTAAGACTGATCAAAATGATCATTGCATTAACCACTTTTAGTGTAGACTGTAATGGCAGCTCTTTCCTTATTTTGTATAATATGCCCAATTTATGCTCCATGCTTTTTGTCATACTGTTAATAATGCATATTTCATTCACATTGATTATCAACCCAGAATCCTAGGTACTTATTCGCTTCAACCTGTTGCAGATTGGTTCCATTTTACCGTGGCTATGCTCAGTATGTCCCACAGTTTATTCTTCTGTTTAAACAGCATTACTTTAGATTTATCTGTATTTAGTACCAATTTTGTGTTCTGTAAAAAAAAAAGCTGTAATGTTTCAAATGCCCTTTGTAATGTATCCTGTATTTGTTTCATACCTGTTTCTTTAGCGTAAATAACTATGTTGTCTGCATATAAATAGAAAGTTATTTTTGGATCTTCAAATGGAAGACTGTTAATGTATAGGCTGAACAGCAATGGACCCAATATTGATCCCTGAGGCACTCCTGATATAGTGCCTCTCAGTTTTTTTTTTGTATAATCTGTTTATTGAAAACATTTATTTTTTTTATACAAAAACAACAGAGAAACAGAGAAGGTAGAATCTCGCATGACTAATATGGTTATATATAATACTGCTGATACACACATCATAGAAAATATTAATCAGTATACATCTCATTGTGCTTAGTCTCCCATCAAATGACTAATGGAAGCCATTCCCCAATAGATAGTCCTCTCACTATAGTGACAAGGTCATTATAAGAGTCCAGAAAATCCACCTCATCCCAGCCCATTTTCTATCACAGTGAGAAGTCAATGAAAATTTAACAGGTAAAAGCAAAACTCTGGTCCTTTTCATCGTGTGGTATCAGTTTGTACCTGGTGCTCTCCCACTTTACAATTAAGCTGAGATTTCCCATCTCCTTATAAACTGCATAAACTATAGCTCTGGTAGTGTATGCTCAAGAGTATCCAGTCCCCAAGGGGATTAGATCTCAAGCAGCACGCAGGGTTCACACCTTGTAGATTACCTTCAGTAGTACAAGATAGATATACATGTAAAGGTAAAGCAGAACAGGATAGTTATAACCAGGATATAGCCCCCTAATAGGGAGCAAGAGAAGAATATAACAAAAAGAGGTAAAACTGAGAAACATCTGGAGTAAAAAAAAAAAGTAGAAATGATTTCCACTCTACTTAAATGGATTCCTGCAGGGATCCCCTATATAGAGGAGGCTAGTGGTATTCTCTTCATTGAGATGTGTCTATGTACCATTCTTGCACTTAGACATTCCCCTCCCTCTTCTGTCAAGAGGCACGGGGGGAACCACTCCATCCCTATACAGGACAACCTCCCCCCTCCCATTCTCTGATCCTCTTATCCAGTCCCAGAGCTGTTCAATAATCTGGATTCAGTTGGGGTCAGAGAAGCCAAAAATTCTGCCCAGTCACTCTGAAATCTCTCTTCCTTGCCCTTTAGTGCATAAGTAAGTCAGTCAAGAGCTAACGTCGAGAGTAGAAGTGTTTGCCACATGCCCTTGGAAGGGGTCACATTAGATACCCAAGTATTCAAGATTATCTGGTGAGTAGTAACCAAAACCACCCTCATCCATCTAGGATATAGGCTGCACTCCCCAGATTGGTCCATCTCAATGCTCAAAAGCAGTGAGATGGGTGAGAAGGCCATCTCCTTTCCCCAGATTCTTAAAACTTCCCTCTGTATCTCTTTCCAATATCTCTGCAATATTGGGCACTGCCAAAAGCAGTGCAAATAAGTTCCCCTCCCTACCCTACATCTCCCGCATTTATCTGTGATCCCAGGGTGGAATCTGTGAACTATAATAGGAGGGTGGAACAGGCGGTACAGACATTTATATTGGGACTCTTTTAACTTATTGCTTATGAGTAATCCCATATGGGAGGTGATCAAGGTGCTCCAGTCTTCATCCGATATCTGTACCCCCAGGTCTTTCTCCCATTGCAGTCTGGTGTTCCCAGTCTGATCCCTCATATATTGGCTATCTAGCCTGACCGCTCTACCTATCAGACCCTTCTCTTGGTTCCTGGCTCCCAGTATTATTTGTTCCACCGATGCTAGGGCCGCTGTATCCCTCGGGCTACTATCCAACTTATATGAGTAATTTCTTAGCTGCATGTATCTAAATAGGTGTGACTTGGGAATCCCAATCCACTCCCTAATCTCCTCGAAGGTCTTTAGACCTGCATTGTTTAAGTCCCCCACACATCATACCCCTCTCATTTCCCATAATACAAAACCCAGATCTTCCAGTCCTGGTAGAAACTCAGGGTACCCAGACACCAGCACAAGGAGGGTATGCTCATCAGAAGCACTCTGTCTCTTCTGGATCTCCATCCATGCCTTCAGTACCGACTGTACCAGAGGGTTAGGGGTAGCTAGCTGTGTGTACGCCCTGGGTCCCCTTTGTGTCAAGTACACAGATAACCTACCTGGGCATCTGGCTCCTTCCAATCCCATCCAAGAGGCTGCATCCCCTCTATTTACCCAGTTATGGATGTACCTATGCTGAATAGCTAAATAATATCCCTTAATATCTGGAAACTCAAGTCCACCCTTTTCTTTTGTGGCTTTCAGCCTACTCAATTTCATCCTGGACCTCTTACCCTGCCAGATAAAATCCGCAAATCCTTTTTCTGATTTATTGATATCATTAGAAGTGGGGCACACTGGTACCATCTGCATAGGATATAACAAGCGGGGTAGCACATTCATCTTTAGTAGGTTGATACGTCCCAGCCACGAGATTGGGAGCGCTCTCCATCTGGCCAAATCAGGCAAGATAGTTTTAAAAATGGGTGTATAATTAAGATTGTACAGCTTCGAAATCGAATTGCTCACTTTAATTCCCTGGTATGTAAAGCTCCGTCTCACTTTTTTAAGACCCCAAGCATGCTCCGCGAAACCCTCTACTTCTTTCCCCAGGGGCATAATTTCAGATTTTGACAGGTTCAGCTTATAACCTGAGAAAACCTTAAATTCTTCAATTACTTGTAAGACTTGTAGAACTGAGCTTCCTGGCCGCTAGGTGAACAAAAGGAGGTCATCCGCATATAGGGCCAGCTTAGTTTGTCCCTCCCTACTAATGGTATCCCCTGTATGTCCTCAGAGGCCCAGACCCTAATCGCCAGAGGTTCGATGGTGAGGGCAAACAGGAGCGGGGATAGGGAGACATCCTTGTCTGGTACCCTGAAACAATTCAAATTCCTCTGAGGCTATATCATTAATCAAGACCCGTGCCCGAGGCTTATAATACAGCAACTGTACCAGCTCCACAAATCCATCACCAAGCCCAAACCTACGCAGTACTTCAAAAAGGTGTCCCCACTCAATCCCATCAAAGGCTGTTTCTGCATCCATCGTTAGCACACAGGCCTTGTTTGGGTTGTTTGCCCCCACCAAATAACATTCAGCAGCTTTCTCATGTTATGGTATGATAACCTCCCCTTGATGAACCCTGGCTGGTCTGGGTGAATCCATTCTGGGAGGACTCGCTCCAACCTCAGAGCCAGTACCTTAGCTACTATTTTGCAGTTGCAGTTGAGCAGGGAGATGGGTCTGAATGATGCTCAATCTGTAGGGTCTTTCCCCTCTTTATGTATCAGGGTAATGTTGGCCTCTAGACATGTTCTAGGGAGACTCCACTCTTCCCTAGCCTCCTGTATAAGTTACACTAGTTCCCCGGCCACCTCCCCCTTCAGCGCTTCATAAAATTCTGCCCTGAAACCATCAGGGCCAGCAGCTTTGTCTACATGTAAGCTACCAATGGCCTTAACTACTTTATCCACCACAATTTTGGCCCCCAATCTCTCCTTCAGGGTCTCATCTACCATAGGGATTTTTATCTTATCTAAGAGACTTTTGGCTAGTCTCCGTGTATCCCTACTTTCTGCCTGATATAGGGTCTGGTAGGAATCCTTAAAACACACACCCATATCTTGGGCCTCCTTAATTATCTTTCCTTGCTGGTTTTTGACAGCTTTAATCTTACATGGAACTTTACCCCCCTTCATTAACCTGACCAAAAACGGGCCTGGCTTGTTGCCCCATTTATATAGTTTCTGCCTTGCATACGAAAGTTTAGCTCTTGCTTCCCCTGTGAAATATGCATTTAAGGCCTCCCGGGCCACCTGCAGTTGTCTTTTGTCCTTCTCGCTCCTTCCCAATAAAATCTTTGCCTCTAGTTCCCTCACCACCTGCTCCAGGGTTTCCACTTTTTGTTTCCACTCCCTTTTATATACTTCCTAACGTGAATGTCTTAGTACCCAGTGAGCCAACCACAAAAACATATCTACCCCCCCCAACATCCTTAACAACTCTTGATACCTGGAAGGGACAATGTTTATGGACTAACACCGCCACCCCCCCTCTTGTGGGAGGAGTAGGAGGCAGCATAGCATGCCCCCACCCATCCTCCGACCAACTTATTATGCTCCTTTGGAGTAAGGTGGAGTCTCCTGTAACATTGCCACCAGTGCACCTTTCTTCTTAAGAGCTGCCAATATCTTTGATCTTTTCAATGGGAAGAGATCCCTTTAACATTGCAGGAGACTACTAAATCAGCCTCGGGATGAGCTGTTATGCCCTATGATCTGTCTCGGGAGAACTATGCCTCCTGCCAGTAATTCCTTGCCCTGAACACACCTACACGTAACACCTTCAGATCCCACCATCATCATTAAAGAGTGGAAAAACATAAAAAAGAGAAAAAGCAACCTCCAACAATGGCACAACAGGTGCACATAAACTTTAGCAACTTGAACCCTTATATCCCCCCCCGCCCTGTAACCCAATTCAACTGTGACATATACCATAAAACATGGAAAAAACTGTTCACTATATTTTGGTTAAAAGATTGCAGCATAGTGAACCCCATTCCCCAATCGCCCCCTTCCTCCATGCTAAGAACCCATACTTTAAAACAAAAAGCTTGGCTGTACAACATTTAATTTAGAATGCAGTTGGTCTTCTTTCAGCACTGGTTAAACAGCTCCCCCTTCCAGCTCGTGTGTCCCCTCCACCCTCCCATCATCTCCCTTATTTTCTCTGAAGTCTCCCCCACTCCCCCCATTAACAAAGACCCCCCCTTCAGGCACAGGACCAAGGAAGGGACTGGCTCCCACCCATCATCATACATGTCCTCCCGCCCTCCCCAGCCCCACTAACCTGTAGTCGCGGAGGTGTGCCTCCATAGAAGCTGTAAGCACTCAGTCTCTGACCACAGTCCAAGTTGAGAGCAGTCTCAGTCCTTATTTCAATTGTCCAATTTTGCCATCGAGGAGCTTCCGCTTAGAGATGCAGCCCGTGATTCCTCGTCGATGCCATCCATTCTGGTAACCCATAAACCCCAGTGAGTGTCCCATCCAAGGCCGAATGCATATGTCCATGAGGCTACACCTAGAAGTGAGGGGAGTCACATAATTCAGGGGGGTTGTATACAAAGCAGGGATCTCTCAGGGTCCCGATCGAACGTGGTCTGGCAGGGACACACTACAGGGAGCAACGCAGTTACTCACCGCTCAGTGCCACAGAGCATTAAAAAAAGGAGCACAGTGCATGGTCTCCCCTTTCATTACTTTCAATGCTTTCTGTCCCAATCGTCGATAAATCTGCACAACTTACCTGCATCCCAAAAAAAGTAGTTGGCACCTTCAGACTTCACCCTTACCACCGCAGGGAAGACCATAAAGAATTCCAGTCCTCTCTCTCGCAGCATGTCCATGCAGAGGTTGAATAGCTGCCTTTTTTTCTGTACTCTCAAAGACAAGTCTTGATGGATCGTTATTTTGGCACCCTTGTATATCACCTCCTACTTCGCCCTATAAGCAGACATAATTGCCTGCCGGTCTCCAAAGTGGTGCATTTGTAGGACGATCTACCTGGGAGGTTGATCCACGGAGGGTTTAGGTGTGAGCACCTGATGAGCATGCTCAGTTTTGATCTTGCCCCTCAGGACTTCCATCCCCAGGATTTTTGGAAGTTCTTCGGCACAAAAAGTCACTGCACTCCTGCCCTCCATGCCTTCCGGTAGCCCCCTGATTCTTAAATTATTTCACCAGTTGTAGTTCTCCTAGTAATCCAGGGAATCTTTCCAGGCTTCCAGTTTCTGTTCCAGCTGTGCCATGTGGTTCATCTGGGGGGCTACTGTGTCCTCCAAATCCGACACTCTCTGCTGCAGTTCCTGCACATCTTTTGTTTGTTGGGCAAATTCGGCTGTCAAAGTGCCGATCTTATCTTTGAATAAGTCAAGCTGAGGGCTGAGGCCCTTCAGGACCTGTTCCATTACCATTTTCCCCAACAGGGTGAGCTCTGTGGCTTAAAGAGAGATTGGGCCTATGCCACCTGTTGCCACGTTGTCTTGCTGCTGACCTTTCTTTGCAGATTTAGCCATCTGCCGCAGTGTTTTGGAAGAAGCCAGATAGTCATCCATGTCTCTGTCCACGTAGCTATTAAGTTATGCCAACTATACAGAGTAGTACAAGCCAAAAATATATTTTAATTAAACCTTAGCACGGAGCTCTGGAGGGATGCGTCTGTTGCTGTTAGAGGCACATTAGCGCCCCCCAAGATTGTCTCTCAGTTTAGACTGATACTGTTCTAAGAATACTTTTTACTGTGCCCCACTAGGTAATCTTTTATTCAATTTATGTCTTCAGTTGACAGGCCCATAGTGGGTAGCTTACTCAGTAATATTCTATGACCTAGTGTGTCAAATGCCTTTGCCAAATCTATGAATATGGCACCCACCATGAGTCTGTCTTCTAGAGTTTGCTGAATATCTCAAACTACTTTCAATAATGCTGTCTGAGTACTGTATTTTCCTCTGAATCCTGACTGATTGGGGTTGATTAAATCATTCTCATAAAAAAAAAAATACTTTCAACTGTGTTGCCACTAACCTATTGGTTTCCTCCCTTAATGCTGCTATTACACTTTCACAAGTCAGCACTTAAAATGAACCCTCAACTAATTATTTAACCTCTCCCCAGGAAGAAAACTGATGAGGGGATTCCACTGCAACTTAAAAGCTGCTCCTGCCCTTTCAGCTCATATGTCAGACATTCTGACGGTAAAGTAGTTATCAATAATTTTATTTATTTATTTCAAAAAATCTTACCGGGAAAGACATACTGAGCTGGTTTCAGCTCATTTCCACATGTGTCCTGGGGAGAGGAGGCAGAGAAGGGGTGAGAAGAGATACAAAGTGTAGTGTATAAAAAATAATATAATAGTATAGAAATAATTATAACAAAATATACAATTTCAAGGATGTTTAAAGAATAAAAATGCCAGACAGTATATTATCATACAGTAAAACTGAGGAATGGGCAAAAGAACATAATAGTAAGTAATGCAACAAAATAAGGAACAGAGAGAAGTGACTAATACTAGGGGAGCAGGCAGTGCTGGTGTTAGTGGGGTGGAAGACAGGTGAATAGGAGTCCACCCCAATCAGAAGCAGCTGCAGGAGTGAATAGAGAAATCATAGAGAGATTTCAGAGCAGCAATGAAAGGAGCATAGCAAATGGAAGGGAAGAAGTACAATGGTGATTATGCAGGGCTTTGTCAAGGTCAAAGCGACAGAAGGAGTGAAAAAAAGAGGGTCCAGTGTCGTTAAAGAGGACTTTGGAGCAGCCCTGTAACCAACATGGTGGACATGGCCTATCTGGGCTTCAGCAAGGCCTTTGACACTGTGCCACATAGAAGACTATTACACAAACTGGGGAATATGGGTGTGGGCAGGACAGTAGTGTGGTGGGTAGGTAACTGGCTGGGTGGCAGGACACAGAGGGTGGTGGTAAATGGCTGTCACTCCACAGAGGGAAGAGTGACCAGTGGGGTACCACAGGGATCAGTGCTGGGACTGGTCCTATTCAACATCTTCATCAGTGACATTCAGGACCTAGAAGGCAGAATTTCACTGTTCGCTGATGACACAAAGCTCTGTAACAGAGTAGACACACGGAGGGTGTAGACAGAATGAGAAGCGACCTGCAGAAACTTGAAGAATGGTCAGGGGTTTGGCAGTTGAAATTCAATGCAAAGAAGTGCAAGATAATGCATATGGGGCACAAAACCCTGGCACAATGTATCAGTTGGGGGTGAGGATATAGCATGCACCAAGCAGGAAAGGGATCTTGGGGTTATCATCTCTGATGACCTCAAGGTAGGAAACAGTGTGACAAGGCAGCAGGTAAAGCAAATAGGATGCTGGGATGTATAGGCAGGGGCATTACCAGCAGGAAAAGGAGGTCATAATTCCACTATACAAGACACTAGTGAGGCCCCACCTGGAGTACAGTGTACAGTTCTGGAGACCATACCTACGTAAGGGACATAGACAGGGTAGAGAAGGTTCAGAGGAGGGCAACAAAGATGGTGCATGGATTGCATCACAAGTCCTATGAAGACAGGTTGAAGGAACTGAACATGTACTCCCTGGAGGAGAGGAGGAGAGAGGGATATGATAGAGACATACAAGTATCTTACAGGGAGGAACAGGGTGCAGGAAAACACTATTTTTAAGCGAAAAAGATGTTCCAGGACTAGAGGGCATGGGATGAAGTTGGAGGAGGACAATTCAGAGGAAACATGAGAAAGAATTTCTTCACAGAACGGGTGGTGGACAAGTGGAACACCCTGCCAGAGGAAGTGGTGGGGGCTGAAGCAATCACGGGATTTAAGAATGCATGGAATAGACATAAAGGAATTCTGGAGGTCAGGGGTAAGGTGCAACAGACTTCTAAGAAAACAAACTGAACTTACAAGCTCAAATGGGCAGACTGGGTGGGTCATAGGCCCTTATCTGCCGACACTGTCTATGTATCTATGTATCTCCGTAGCTGAAAATGGGGGGAATCGTCTTAGTGAGGAATTCTCTGTATGCAGGAAGCAGAATGCTTCTCTTATTTCTGTATAGCATGCCAAATTTGGGGTGCAGCTTCTTGTGGATAGCAGCCACACAAACAGAAAAATCCAGGTGATGATCCAACTAGACCCCAAGGTACTTCAAAGAGGAGAGAGCTTCAATAACAGCACCATCAAGGATATGAAAGGAGGGAAGTAGCAGACTCTAGCAAGCCTCTGCCTGTTGCCAAAAGTCATAGATACTGTTTTTTCAGCATAGAGGGAATAACTGATTTTCTTGGAACCAGAACTGGATGTTATTAAAGTTCAGAGACAGAAGAAAAGAGTACCTTATCATCTGCATAAATATGAATAGAGACAGAGGAACAAGCATTGGAGAGGTCATTTAGAAAAATGGAGGAAAGAATTGGGCCCAGGACAGACCCTTGGGGGATGTCTGAGCTGACAGGGAGTGTGGGAGGGGGAGAAGGAGTCTCCAATATAGACAGCTTGCAACCTTCCCTCAGGGTAAGAGTGGAACCACTCAACTGAGGAAGCCAGGAGTAAAGCTGCCTTTAGCTTGTCCAGGAGACTGGGATGGGCAACAGTGTCAAAAGCTTTGGCTAAGTCAACAAAAATGGCGGAGATGACAAGACCCTGATCCATGCCAGTGAGGACAATGTCAGTGAGCCAGAGGAGAGAGGTGGAGGTAGAGAGGGATTTTCTAAAGTTAGACTCTTCACATAATAATACTCTTCACATTCCCAGTACATAGCAGTACTCTTCACATTCCCAATGTGAGCTGTTGCAAAAACACCGATGTGGTCTGGCTATTTCTTGCTAGAACACTAATATCACCTTTATTACACTTGGATATGGAGTCCCTGGATCTTCTGTAATATCCTCCATCCCAAACAGTAGAAATACCATTGTTTCTGCTGTCAGAATGTGGAAGATCTTGTATAGTCCCCTTACTGTATATGACTTGAATGGGTATAATGAGGTACAGTCCTTGAAGTAGTGAATATAAGTACCTCATCAATCTTCCCCATCCACATATGAGGAGACTGATTTTGCTAAATATAAGCATTGTATTAGGGGGCATTAATAAATTTATACTGGGACTTTTTGAATTTATTTCAATTTATACTACATGTGACCCCTCTCCTCCAATCACAAGCCAGGGTTAGTGACAGTTTATTCCTCAGCAAATTCACAACTGTCACTTTATTCTTAATAAAATGACTGATCAGTGCTGAAAACAGTTATTTTATTGACAATAAAATGACAGTAGTGATACCATTGTCTCACTTTGCCCACTTACTAGTCAACTCTCTGATTAGCATCTACTGTACAAACAAATTGGAGGACAGAACCTTTCACATCAAGCCCCACACCAAAGAAATTAAATACTCCTGAGAGGCTACTGTATCTTCACTTCCATCCACACCACCCAGCTGCCAAGTACCCCCCCACTCCCAATTCCCAAGACATGTATTTTTGTTTAAAGCTGCAGTGCAACGGAATTGGACAAAACATTTTGATTCTACCATTTTTTCACTATGAAAGATTCCACACCAAGAATGTGCAAGCTGGTGATCAGCGCATACATGTTGGCACACATCTGTATTCTCACCATGATAGCGGCATATCAGGAGCTACCACAGGGCTCACAGATCCTGAGATCACTTAGTTGTGGTCTGGAGATATGAGGGATGTGGCACAGAAACCACAAAGGTATTTGTTTAAAAAGCACCAATGACTGAACTGGGACTGAATATATACATCAGAAAGAGCTGCTCATGAATAGGTCCATTAATATTCATGAACAGACCATTAATATGCATGAACAACTCTTCACTATTCAGGAGTAGCTTATTATTAATGCGTAGCTCATTTTGATTTATATGTTCAGTCCTAGAACAGTCATTGGTGCTGTTTAAACAAATAGTTTTTTGTCTACTCTACTGTGACCCCCATGTCTCAACTAAGTAATCCTGGGGTCCGGGAGCACAATGGCAGCTTCTGAGGCACTGTTATCATGGTGATAAAATGGATGTTTTAGTGATCTTGGGGTCCAGGAGCACTGGGGCAGTTCCCTATGCACTGCCATTGTGGTGAGAAAATGGATGTGTTAAACAAATACCTTTGTGGCTTCTGCACCACAGCCCTTAGGTTACTGGACACCAATGAAGTGATCTTGGGGTCCAGAAGCCCTGCAGCAGCTCCTGATGTGATGTTGTCATGGTGAAAAAACAGATGTGGCCGAACACGCATGTGTGGACCACCAGCTCATACATTCTTGGAGTGGCAGCAAACAGATTTGTGCTGTTTCCTTATTGCCACTTTGGCCAAAATCCTTCAAGGTGTTTCAGTCTCTGTCCTGCCCCAGGCAATGTTTCTCCTTGTAAAGAGGGGCAAGAGGAGCAGAGATTCAGGACCAGTTTCAGCCAAATCAAGAATGTGTGAGCTGATGGTCTGCACTCGCACGTTGGCACACATCCATTTTCTCAACATGACAGTGGTGCCTTTAGGAGCTGCTACAGTGCTCCTGGACCCCAAGATTACTTAGTTGAGACATGAGGTCCTTGGTGTAGAAGACACAAAACTCTTTGTTTAAAGAGCACCAATGACTCTTCTGGGACTGAATACATGCATCAAAATGAACCACTCATGAATATTAATGACCTACTCATGAATAGTAATGAACTGCTCATGAGTATTAATGCACGGGTCATTAATATTAAGAAAAACTATTCATAAGCAGCACATTCTTATGTATCTAGTCAGTCCCAGATCAGTCATTGGAGCTCTTTAAACAAATAATTTTGCAGTTTCTGTACCACAGCCCTCATGTCTCTAGACTCCGACTAAGTGATCTTGAGGTCCATGAGTCTGTCGCAGCTCCTGATGTGCTGCTATCATGCTGAGAAGACAGATGTGTGCCTACATGGATGTGCAGACTGCCAGCTTGCACATTCTCAGTCTGTCTGTAGACAGATTTTTGCTTTTTCCTAATTGCCAGATTGGTCCAAATCCCTCAAGGTGTATTAGTTTCTGTCCAGCCCCAGATAACATTTCGCCTTATAAAGAGGGGCCAGAGGAACAGAGACACAGAACCGCTTGCATCCAAACCTAGAATGTGTGAGCTGAGGTGCTCATGAATATCAATGAGCTATTCAGGAATAGTAATGAGCTGACCATGAATATTAATGAACCCTATTCATAAGCAGCTCATTCTTATGTACACATTCAGTCCCAGATCAGTCATTGGTGCTCTTTAAACAAATACGTTTTTTGGCTTCTGCACTGCAGCCCTCATGTCTCCGTACCCAACTAAGTGATCACAGGGTCCCCAAGAACTATTGTAGCTCCTGATGTGCCACTGTCATGAAGAGAAAACAGGTGTGCACCAACACATATGTGCGGACTGCCAGCTTACATATGCCCGGTGTGGCAGCAAACGGGTTTGCGTTGTTTTCTTACTGCCACTTTGGCCCAAATCCTTTAAGGTGTTTCAGTCTCTGTCCAGTCCCACATAACATTTCTCCTTGTAAAGAGGGGCCAGAGGAGCAGACATGCAGAACCAATTGCAACCGAACTGAGAATGTGCAAGATCATCCACTTATGAATATTGATGAGCTACTCTTGAATAGCAATGAGCTGTCCATGGATATTAATGACCTGCTCATGAACATAAAAAACCCCTATTCATAAGCAGCTCATTCTTATGTATATATTCAGTTACAGATCAGTCATTGGTGCTCTTTGAACAAATACTTTTGTGGCTTCTACACTGCAGCCCTCATGGCTCTGGACTCCAACAAAGTAATACTGGTGTCCTGGAGCCCTGTGACAGCTCTTGATGTGCCACTACCATGGTGAGAAAACAGATGTGCGCCAATACACATGCGCGGACTGCCAGCTTGCTCATTCTCGGTGTGGCAGCAAACATGTTTGTGCTGTTTCATTATTGCCACTTTGGCCCAAATCCCTCAAGGTGTTTCAGTCTCTGTCCAGTCTCACATAACATTTCTCCTTGTAAAGAGGGTCCATGGGAGCAGCAACACAGAACAGCTTGCAGCTGAATTGGGAATGTGCGAGCTCAGCTGCTCATGAACATTAATTAGCTACTGATGAGTAGTAATAAGCTGCTCATGAATATTAATGAACCCAGGTGATTAGAATCTCATTCTTATGTATATATTCAGTCCCAGATCAGTCATTGGCACTCTTTAAACAAATACTTTTCTGGTGCCTGCTCTGCGGCCCTCATGTCTCCGGACCCTAAGTGTTCTCATGGTCTAGGAGCTCTGTGGCAGCTCCTGATGTGCCACTGTCATTGCGAGTAAACAGATGTGTGCAAACACTCATGATTGGACCACCAGCTCATATATTCTTAATGTGTCTGCAGACAGGTTTTGCCTTTTTATGTCTGCTTGCGTGCATGTGCACCGCGCATACACAAGATACATCTTTGGAAAGTACAACATTTTAGAGGTGTGTGAGTATTCTGCCCAATGCAGTTGATGCTTCATGGGGATTGTCCCTCAGGCACCAATGAATTGGTGAGCTGTCTATGACAACAGTTTGAGATAGAGGACCGTACTTGAAAGAAATATGTCACTGCAATGAGGCACAGTTTCATCATTGCAGCAGGACCTTCCCCATCCCTTGCAACCAGGCACACAGACATACCTTCTCTCTGTTGGCAGCTGCTGACAAGACTCTAGCCATGCTCATTACAGTGCACAGTGATGCGCATGGCTGGAGTTATGGTTCTTGTCGGCTCCTGCTGATGAGCACTCTGTTCCTCTTGCTCCATGAGCAACTTGTTTGTTCAGTGCACCTTTCCTGGTGAACTAAGCTGCTAAGTACCCACCCCCATACCAATGCCCAAGACATGTATTTTTGTTTAAAGCTGCAGTGCAACAAAATCTGACAAAAAATGTAATTCTGTAATTTTTTCACTACGAAAAATTCCACACCAAGAATGTGCAAGCTGGCAGTCAGCACATGTGAGTTGGCACACATCTGTATTCTTGCCATGATAGTGACATATCAGGAGCTACCACAGGGCTCACAGATTCTGAGATCACTTAGTTGTGGTCTGGAGACATGAGAGCCTCAGCACAAAAACCACAAAAGTATTTCTTTAAAGAGCACCAATGACTGATCTGGGACTGAATATATACATAGGAAAGAACTGCTCATGAATATGGTTATTATTATTCATGAACAGACGATTAATATTCATGAGCAACTCTTCACTATTTGTGAGTAGCTTATTATTCATGTGCAGCTCATTTTGATTTATATGTTCAGTCCTAGAAAAGTCATTGGTGCTGTTTAAACAAAGAGTTTTGTGTCTACTCTACCGCTGCCCTCATGTCTCAACTAAGTGATCTTGGGGTCTGGGAGCACCGTGGCAGCTCCTGAGGCACTGCTATCATGGTGAGAGAATGGATGTTTAAGTGATCTTATGGTCCAGGAACACTGTGGTAGTTCCCTATGTACCGCTATTGTGGTAAGAAAATGGATGTATGCCAGCGCGCAAACATGGACCATCAGCTTGAACATTTTGGTTCATCTGAAACTGGTTCTGCATCTCTGTTCCTCTGGCCCCTCTTTATAAAGAGAAATGTTATCTGGGGCCAGACAGAGACTGAAACACCTTAAGGGATTTGGGACAGTGTGGCAATAAGGAGACAGCAAGAACCTGTTTGCTTCCACTCCAAGAATATGTCAGGTGGTGATCCCTGCATGCGTGCTGGCACACATCTGTTTTCTCACCATGACTGCAGCACAACAGGAGCTGCTGCAGGGCTCCTGGACCCTGAGATAGAAACATAGACTTTGATGGCAGATAAGGACCGCTTGGCCCACCCAGTCTACCCATTTTCCTACCTGATGGATAAGCTGCAGATTCTAGTCAATCAACAGCTTACTTCCTCCTACCCCCCACTAGCAGTGCCTTATGCATGTCCCATGCATTCTTGAATTCTCCCACTGTTCCTGACTCCATAACCTCCTCAGGAAGGCTGTTCCATGCATCCACAACCCTCTCTGTGAAAAAATACTTTCTAACATTACCTCTGAGCCATCCCCCCTCTATCTTCAAATTGTGCCCCTTTGTTCTTGCACATCTCTTCTTCTGAAAGATACTACCCTCTTGAACTTTGCTAATTCTCTTGAGATACTTGAACGTTTCTATCATGTCCCCCCTCCTTTCCTCAAGGGTATACATATTAAGCTGCTTTAGTCTCTCCTCATATGTCTTCTGGTGCAGACCATGCACCATTTTGGTTGCCTCCTCTGAACAGCCTCCACTCTGTCTATGTCTTTGTGGAGATAGGGTATCCAGGATCACTTATTTGGGGTATGGAGACATGAGGGCTACAGTGCAGAAGCCAAAAAGTATTTCTTTAAAGAGTGACAATGACTAATCTGGAGCTAAATACATACATACGAATGAGCTACTTATGAATGGTGATTATCAATATTCATGAGAAGTCTATTAATATTCATGAGCAGCTTATTACTATTCACGAGTAGCTTATTAATATTGAGAGCAGCTGAGCTCACATGTTCTCAGCTCCTGTGACACTGCTGTCATGGTAAGATGTGTGCAAATGTGCATGCGAAGACCACCAGCACATTCTTTGTTTGGCTGCAAGTGGTTCTGTGTCTCTGCTCCTCAGGCCCCTCTTTACAAAGAGAAATGTTATCTGGGGCCGGACAGAGACTGAAGCATCTTGAGGGATTCATGAATATTAATGAGCTGTTCGTGAGCAGTAATGAGCCACTCATGAATATTAATTGACTGTTCATGAATATTAATTTACCCCATTTATAAGCTGCACATTCTTATGTATATATTCATTCCTAGATCAGTCATTGGTGCTCTTTAAACAAAAACATTTGTGGTTTCTGCACTGCAGCCCTCATGTGTCCAGATGCCAGCTAAGTGATCTCAGAATCCATTACCCCTGCAGCAGCTCCTGATGTGACACTATCATGGTGGGAAAACAGATGTGTGCAAACCCAAATGTGTGGATTGCCATCTTGCACATTCTCGGTGTGGCTGCAGATGGGTTTTCACTTTTTTCCTTTTTGCCACTTTAGCCCAAATCCCTCAAGATGTTTCAGTCTCTTCCAGCACCGGATAATGTTCATCCTTGTAAAGAGGGGAGAAAGGAGTAGAGACGCAGACTGCTTGCAGCAGAACTGACAAAGTGTGAGCTAATGATCCACAGATGCACACTGACACACATCCATTTTCTTACCATGATTGCGATGCCTCAGGAGCTACCATGGTGCTCACAGACCCCAAGATCACTTAGTTGAGACATAAGGGCCTTGATGCAGAAGACACAAAACTCTTTGTTTAAAGAGCACCTATGACCATTCTGGGACTGAATACAAACATCAAAATGAGCTGTTTATGAATAATAACGAGCTATGCATGAATAGTAATGAGCTGCTCATGAATATCGATGGCCTGCTCATTAATATTAATGACAACTATTCATAAAAATAGTAATGAGCTGTTCATGAATATTAACAGATTGCTAATTATTATTAATGAAAACTATTCATAAGAAGCACATTTGTATATAGATAGTCAGTACCAGTTCAGTCATTGGCCCCTTTTAAACAAACACTTTTATGGTTTCTGCAATGCATTCCTCATGTTTTTGGACCTCAACTAAGTGATACTGGGGTCCAAAAGCCCTGTGCTTGCTCCTGGTATGCTGCTATCATGGTGAGAAAGCAGATGTGTGTAAACACACCTACGTGGACTGCCAGCTAGCACATTTTCGGTGTGGCAGCAAATGGGTCTGCACTGTTTCCTTATTGTCACTTTGATCTGAATCCCTCAAGGTGTTTCAGTCTTTGTTTGGTCCCGCATAATATTTCTCCTAGTAAAGAGGGGTCAGAGGAGCATAGACGCTGAACCGCTTGCAGACAAACTGCGAATGTGAGAGCTGAGCTACTCATGAATATTAATGAGCTACTGATGAATAGTAATGTGCTGCTCATGAATATTAGTGGTCTGGTTATGAATATTAATGAACCCTATTCATAAGGAGGTCATTTTTGTGAATGTTATCAGTCCCAGATCAGTCACCGGTGCTCTTTAAACAATTACTTTTGTGGCTTCTGCACCTCTTCACCCATCTCTCCTAAACCCAACTAAGTGATCAAGGGCTCCAGGAGCCTGCAGCAGCTCCTGATGTGATGCTATCATGGTGAGAAAACAGATGTGCACCAACACGCATGCACAGACAGCCAGTTCTCACATTTTCAGTGTGGCTGCAGATGGGATTTTTGCTTTTTCCTTATTGCCACTTGGGCCTGAATCCCTCAAGGTGTTTCAATCTCTTCCAGTCCCAGATAAGATTTCTCCTTGTAAAGAGGGTCCAGAGGAGCTGAGACGCAGAATCGCTTGTAGCCGAACTGAGAATGTGTGAGCTCAGCTGCTCATGAATATTAATGAATGGTAATGAGTTATTCATAGAAACATAGAAGTTGTCGGCAGATGGGGACCTTATGACCCATCAAGTCTGCCCTTGGCTTCCTACCCCCCTAACTTAGCTGTCTGCTTGTGTATCCCACAGTGTCTGTCCCATGCCCACTTGAATTCCCCCACTATCTTGGCTCCCACCACCCCTCCAACATGCTAGTCCATGATTCCACAACATGCTCTGTGAAGAAGAATTTCCTCGTATTGCTTCTGAACATTCCTCCCTTAAGTCGAAGGTTGTGCTGTCTAGTTCTGCTGTAGTCCTTTACCGAAAGAGGTTCTGTATGTGCACCCTGTTGTTGCATTTAAGGTATTTCAATGTTTCTATCATGTCCCCACAATTCCTGTGTTGTTCTAGGGAGTATAATTTGAGGTCATCCAGTCTTGCTTCGTATGATTTCTGATGCAAGGCCTGCACCATCTTTGTTGCTCTTCTCTGTACCATTTTCAGCCTATCTATGTCCTTACTGAAGTGTGGCCTCCAGAAATAGACACAGTACTCCAGGTGAGGCCTGACCAGGGACCGATACAGGGGCATGATTACTTCATGTCTTCTGCTCGTGATGCCCCTCCCTATGCATCCCAGGATACCACTGGCCTTTAGTGCTGCCTCTTCACATTGTCTACTGACCTTGAGGTCATCTGATATGATAACTCCTAGGTTTCACTCCTGCCTGATAGCCACCAGCTGCTCCCCTCCCACTGAGTACAGTTTTCCTGGGTTACACTTTCCCAGGTGCATGACCTTGCATTTTTTGGCATTCAATGTCAATTGCCAGGTCTTGGAACACTCCTCCAGTTTTCGGATATCAGCTTCCATGCTTTGCTTTCCCTCTGTTGTGTCTACCCTGTTGACGATTTTGGTGTCATCTGTAAACAGGCACACCTTTCCCTCCAGTTCATCCGCAATGTCACTGATGAATATGTTGAAGAGGATCAGCCCCATAACTGAGCTTTGCAGGGCCCCGCTAATCACCATCCCCTCCACAGACAGAGTGCCATTTACTAATACTCTCTGAGTTCTCCCATGTAACCAGTTTCTAACCCAGTTTGTAACCCCAGACCCAATTCCCATGCTCTCTAGTTTTTTGACTAGTCTCCTGTGTGGAACAGAGTCAAAAGCTTTGCTGAAGTCCAGGTAAACCACATCCACTGCCCCACTCTGATCCACTGTTTTGGTGACCCAATTGAAAAAGTCAACCAGGTTTGTCTGGCTGGACCTCCCTGCCATGAAACTGTATTGATTTTTGTTGAGCTGATCAGTTTGCTCCAAAAAAGGTATGATTCTTTCCTTCAGCAGGGACTCCATCAGTTTTCCCATGACTGCCATTAAACTAACTGGACGGTAGTTACCTGGCTATTTCTTGCTTCCTCTCTTGTGGAGTGGTACTACTGTTGCACTTTTCCAATCCTCTGGTACCTCCTCACTCCTTAATGATTTGTTGAAGACCACTGCTAAATGGGCTGCCAGTTCTCTCCCTAGTTCTTTCAGTATTCTTGAGTGTATCCCATCTGGTCCCATAGCTTTATCTATCTTTAACTTGTCTATTTCCATCAGGACCCTTTCCTCTGTGAAGGGACTCATGTCCACTTCTTTATGCCTATTGTTGGTCCATTACCATCTGCATTCTGTGTGAAGACTGAGCAGAAGTACTCATTGAGTGCCTCTGCCTTCTCCCCGTCTTGCTCTGTGGTTTGTCCATATTTTTTTGTGATTCTAACAATGCCCCTTTTGGTCTTCCTTTTTTCATGTAAGTACCTGTAGAAGTTTTTGTTACCCTTTTTTACTTCCTGAGCTATCCTAACCTCTGTTTGAGCCTTTGTGTTTCTTATCACTTTCCCTGTCTCTTTTAGTTTCTGTTTATAGTCTGTTTTGCCTGACTCGTTCCCCGACTCCTTGTACTTTCTGAAGGCTATGCACTTTTCTCTCACCATGGTTGCCACCTCCTTGGAGAACCATAGTGGGTTTTTCCTCCTTTTATTCTTACTAAACTGATGGGCACACTGCGATGTGACCATGGTTGTTGCATCCTTCAACCTTGTCCAATATTTCTCAACGTTCCCTTCTGTCAAGTTACTAAGGTTGTCTCTTAGGCAGGCCTTCATGTTTGTGAAGTCTGTCCTCCTGAAGTCAAGGACCTTCAGTTTGGAGTGTGTGGAGTCTACAGTCCTTTTTACCCTTAACCATACCATGTTATGATTACTGTTGCCAAGGTAGTTCCCTACTTTGACATCCGTAACGCTATCGCTATTTATGAATATCAGATCTAGAACTGCATTACCCCTTGTGGGTGATGTCACTAGTTGACTTAGGTCTGCTTTCTGCAGTGTGACTAGGAATTCCCTGCTCTTCTGTGATGCCACTGTGTGGGTATTCCAAGTTATGTCCGGCAGATTGACATCCCCCACCAGCACCATGTCCCCTTTGCCTGGCATCTGGAGGATGGTTTCCAGGATTTCCTTATCCCTGTCTTATTCCTGATTTGGGGGTCTGTAGATTATTCCTACCTGAATGGGTTTCCAGTTTCTGGTCCCTATTGTGATTCATAGATCCTCTGTTTCCTCTAGTGCCTGCTGAATTTCTGTAGCATTTATGGTATCCTTAACATAAATAGCTACCTCCTCCCTTTTTCTCAGTTCTATCTCTCCTAAACAAGTTGTGCCCTGGGATAGTCACCTTCCAACCATGATTATTTGTGAACCATGTTTCAGTCATGGCCACCCTGTCTAGTCTTGCCTCAGTTATTGTGGCAGTGAGGTCAGTCATCTTGTTAGCAGACTGTGAGCATTGAGGCATAGTGCTGACCACTCTTGCTGTGCCACTTTGTTTGTCATGCCTCCCTTTATCTTATTGTTCATCCCTTTGTAGTTTTCCCTGTTTATGGTTCCTCCCTTTCCATTGTGATGGTCAATGCCAGAGCCAGAAAGGGTTTTATGTTCCTGGTTATCTGCTTTTGCAATCCTGGAGTGTGTAGATTTGATGCTAGGTGGAGGGGGAGAGACAGCAGGCTCTATGTGTGCTTCTCCTAGACCTACCATCATCTCCCCTCCTGTTAGTTAAATGTCCTACATGAACATCACATTTCTGGCCCAGTGCTCTGATTCCCTCTTTAGTCAGGTGGAGGCAGTTGAATTTGAAGAACTCCCTTTCCCAGAAGTTACCCCAGTTTCCGATGAAATGGTGCCCCTTTGTGTGGCTCCAGTCCTTGAGCCATGAGTTGAGCTCACTTATCTCTTTCTCTCTGATTTTCTGCCTGTTCTTCCCCTTTTCCTGAACAGGCAGCATCTCAGAGAATGCAATGCTGGATGAAAATGAGACCAGTTTCTCACCGAGCTGTGCAATGTGCTTCTTAACCTCCTTGACCAGCTGGCTAGCAAGGTCATTAGTCCCCAGGTGGCCAGGATGTTTGAGCCCTCTTCTTCCTTTTTAACTATGTTGACTATTCAGTCAGTGTCCCTCCAAATGGATGCTCCTGGGAGACATCTGACCTGCACATCTGCACAATTGTTTTGCCTCAGGTGAGGGTTCACACCGCAAATCATGGAGTCCCTTCTGATTATGATTTGTTTCCTGCTGAGGTTTTGTTTATGATGTTGTTTTGCTATCCTGTTGCATTCAACATTCCTTTGGCCCGCGAGACATCCTCAGTTGTTACAGGTGGTATGGATGCAAGAGATGTGTACCTGTTTGCTGTATTTAGAGTGCTTTGTTGGTTTGGGAGAGTTGCCCGAGCTCTGCCCCCTTTTCCTGCAACCAGTTGTCATCCCCCAGGCTTGGTGATTCTCTGGGGCAGAGGTGTGCTGGTTTGGTGTCGGTGATGTGGAGGTGCACTCCTAAAAGTAATGTTTCCCTGTAGGTGGTTATGCAGGATGTTGATCTCACCCCATGCCTCATGCAGCTGAACCCTGAAGTGACATATCTCTGAGCATATGGGACAGCAGCCCTGCCTTTGGGTGATGTGATCATTGAAGAGTGTCCCACAGTGTTGGCAGCAAGTGATATCCATGTACATGCCAGTGGATGGAAAGAAAGTGTACATAATTATTCAAATTTAGAGGAAGATGATCTGTTCCAGGTAGATGAAAGAGAAACAGGCTTTTTTGTCTTCTAGTCAGATCAGGCAGGAAGTGTGTGGTGACATGCAGAACCTATATAGGAAGAGGACCTAGGGTGGTGGAGGGGTCAGAACTTTTGTTACTTCTTCCTGCTGAAAAAAGCCTGTTTGTTAAGGTCTGCCACTTAGTAGCACAACTAAAGACTGGAGGAGAGAAGGTCTCTTTCCCAGTCGGTGAAGATCAGTGAAGCTCAGCAGATAGTAAGGCTAGGAGCTGGACTGCACTTGGCATATGCCTCCTAGGGTTGCCCTTTGTGTCTGAGTTGTTGCTTCTGGTTGTTTCTGTCTGAGAGCTTTATATTAGCTGACCACTATTTCAGTGGTGGGTACAGCAGACAGCAAGGCTAGAGGCTGGACCACTCTTGGGGTATGCCTCCTAAGGGTGCCCTTTGCGTCTGAGCTGTTGCTTCCAGCTAAGAGCTTTCTATTAGAAGACCACTATTTCAGTAGTGGTACAGCAGTACAAATTCTGATTTACATACAGCAACTAGGAATTGCAGGTAAGTGTTCCAACTGCTTCTTATCCTGAGAGAGCAGCTGCTGGCTGGGTCTGAGCAGAGCGATTGAGGAGAGAAGTTGCTTCAGCAGAGATAGGAGCCCGGACTGTGCACGCCATACTCCATGAGGGATTCAGCCAGGTAGAACTGCTGTCAAGGAATCCCTGCTTCTGCACATGTCTTGAATATTAATAGGCTACTCATGAATATTGATGGCCTGCTCATTAATATTAATGAAACCTTTTCATAAGCAGCACATTCTTATGTATATAGTCAGTCCTGGATCAATCATTGGCGCTCCTTAAACAAATACGTTTGCAGTTCCTGCACCACAGCCCTCATGTCTCTAGACCTCATCTAAGTGATCTCTGGGTCCTCCAGCCCTGTGGTACCTCCTGGTGCAACGCTAGTATGGTAAGAAATCAGATGTGCACCAAGACGCATGTGCGGCTGCCAGCTTGCACATTCTCTGTGTGGCAGCAATCTGGTTTGCACTTTTTTTTCTTATTGCCACTATGGCCCAAATCCCTGAAGGTGTTTTAGTCTCTGTCCAGTCCCACATAACATTTCTCCATGTCAAGAGGGGCTAGAGGAGCTGAGATTCAGAACCGCTTGCAGCCAAACTGAGAATGTGCGCACTCAGCTGCTCATGAATATTAATGAGCTACTCATGCATAATAATGAGATGTTCATGAATATTAATGAATCCTAGTCATAAGCAGCTTATTCTTATGTATATTTTCAGTCCCAGATCAGTCATTGGCACTCTTTAAAGAAATACTTTTGTGGTTTCTGCACTGTAGCCCTCATGTCTCCGTATCCCAACTAAGTGATCTTAGTGTCCCCAAGAACTATTTTATCTCCTGATGTGCTACTATCATGGGGAGAAAACAGATGTGCACCAACACTCATGTGTGGACCGCCAGCTTGCACATTCTCGGTGTGGCAGCAAATGGGTTTGCACTGTTTCTTTACTGCCACTTTGGCCCAAATCCCTCAAGGTGTTTCAGACTCTGTCCAGTCCCACATTACATTTCTCCTTGTAAAGAGTGGCCAGAGGAGCAGGAACACAGAACCGATTGCAGCTGAACTGAGAATGCACAAGCTCAGCTGCTTATGAATATTAATGAGCTAATCATGAATAGTAATCAGCTCCTCATGAATGTTAATGAACCCTATTCATACGCAGCCCATTCTTATGTATATTTTCAGTCCCAGATCAGTCACTGGAGCTTTTTAAACAAATACTTTAGTGGCTTTTGCACTGCAGCTCTCATGTCCCCATACCTTCATTAAATGATCTCAGGGTCCAGGAGCCCACAGAAGCTCCTGATGTGCCACTATTGTGGTACAAAAATAGATGGGCATCAACATGCATGTGTGGACTGCTAGCTCGCACATTCTTGGTGTGGCAGCAAATGGGTTTGCATTGTTTCCTTACTACCACTTTAGCCCAAATCCCTCAAGGTGTTTTAGTCTCTGTCCAGTCCCACATAAGATTGTTTCTTGTAAAGAGGGGCCAGAGGAGCAGACATGCAGAACCGATTGCAGTCAAACTGAGAGTGTGCAAGTGCAACTGCTTATGAATATTAATGAGCTACTCATGAATAGTATTGAGCTGCTTATGGGTATTAATGGTCTGCTCATGAATATTACTAAATCCTATTCATAAGCAGCTCATTCTTATGTATATACTCAGTCACAGATCAGTCATTGACACTTCTTAAACAAATACTTCCGTGACTTCTACACCATAGCCATCATGTCTCCGGACCTCAGCTAAGTAATCTTGGGTCCTGGAGCCTTTCAGCAGCTCCTGATGTGCCACTATCATGGTGAGAAAACAGATTAGCACTATTAAGCATGGCGTGAACTGCCAACTAGCAGATTCTCGATGTGGCAGCAAACAGGTGTGCACTTTTTCCTTATTGCCACTTTGGCCCAAAAGCCTCAAGGTGTTTCAGTCTGTGTCAAGTCCCACAGAACATTTCTCCTTGTAAAGAGGGACTAGAGAAGCATAGACACCGAACCTTGCAGCCGAACCGAGAATGTGCGAGGTCAGCTGTTCATGAGTAGTTATGAGCTGCTCATAAATATTAATGAACCTTATTGATAAGAAGCTCATTGTTAACTTTATATTCAGTCCTAGATCAGTCATTGGTGCTCTTTAAACAAATGTTTTTCTGGCCTCTGCTCCACAGCCCTCATGTCTCTGGACTCCAACTAAGTGATCTTGGGGTCCAGGAGCTCTGTGGCAGCTCCTGATGTGCTGCTATCATGATGAGTAAACAGATGTGTGCAAACACTCATGCTTGGCTCACCAGCTTGCACGTTGTCGATGTGTATGCAGACAGGTTTTCCCTTTTTCCTTATTGTGGATTAGGCCCGAATCCCTCAGGGTTCTTCAGTCTCTGTCCAGCCCCAGATAGTGTTTCTCCTTGTAAAGAGGAGCTAGAGGAGCAGAGATGCAAAAGTGGTTGCAGCGGAACTTAGAATGTGTGTGCTAGTGGTCTGCACATGCACATTGGCACACATTAATTTTTTCACCAAGATAGTGGTGCCTCAAGACCTGCCACAGTGCTCCCAGATCCCAAAATCACTTAGTTGAGACATGAGGACCTTGGTGCAGAAGACACAAAACTCTTTGCTTAGAGCACCATTGACTGTTCTGAGACTGAATGCATACATCAAAATGAGCCGCTCATGAATAGTAATGAGCTACTCACGAATATCAATGGACTGCTCATTAATATTAATGAAAACTATTTATAAACAGTCCATTCTTATGTATATAATCAGTCATTGGCTCTTCTAAAACAGATATGTTTGTGGTTTCTGCACCACAGCAATCATGTCTTAAGAGCCAAACTAAGTAATCTTGGGGTCCGTGAGCTCTGTGGTAGCTCCTGATGTGCTGCTAGTATGGTGAGAAAGCAGATGTGCACCAAAACACATGTGCATCCACCAGCACGCACATTCTCTGTGTGGCAGCAATCTGGTTTGTGCTTTTTCCTTATTGCCACTTTGGCCTGAATCCCTCATGGCATTTCAGTCTCTGCCCAGTCGCATATAACGTTTCTCCTTGTAAAGTGGGGCCAGAAGAGTCAAGATGCAGAACTGCTCGCATCCGAATTGAGACTGTGCAAGCTCAGATGCTCATGAATATTAATGAGCTACTCATGAATAGTACTGAGCTACTCATATATATTAATTTGCCCTATTCATAAGCAGCTCATTCTTACCTATATATTCAGTCACAGATCAGTCATTGGTGCTCTTTAAACAAACAGTTGTGTGACTTCTGCACTGCAGTCCTCATATCTCCACACCCCAACTAAGTGATCTCAGGGTCCAGGAGCCATATAGCAGCTCTTGATGTGCCACTATTGTGCTGCAAAAACAGATGTGCATCAACACTCATGTGCGGACCACCAGCTCGCACATTCTTGGTGTGGCAACAAACTGGTTTGTGTTGTTTCCTTACTGTCACTTTGACCCAAATCCCTCAAGGTGATTTTAGTCTCTGTACAGTCCCACATAAGATTTTTTCTTGTAATGAGGGGCCAAAGGAGCAGACACACAGAACCGATTGCAGTCAAACTGACAATGTGCAAGCGCAGCTGCTTATGAATATTAATGAGCAACTCATGAATAGTAATGAACTGCTCATGGATAGTAATGGTCTGCTCATGAATATTAATAAACCCTATTCATAAACAGTTCATTCTTATGTATATATTCAGTCACAGATCAGTCATTGACGTTCCTTAAACAAGTACTTCTGTGGCTTCTACACCACAGCCATCATGTCTCCGTACCCTAGCTAAGTAATCTTGGGGTCCTGGAGCTCTTCGGCAGCTCCTGATGTGCCACTATCGTGGTGAGAAAACAGATGTGCACTAGTAAACATGCGCAGACTGCCAACTCGCAGATTCTCCATGTGGCAGCAAACAGGTGTGTGCTTTTTCCTTATTGTCACTTTGGCCCAAAAGCCTCAAGGTGTTTCAATCTGTATCCAGTCCCACAGAACATTTCTCTTTGTAAAGAGGAGCTAGAGAAGTAAAGACACTTGTAACTGATCATCCTTCACAACCCTATGTAACCCCTTCCCCCCAGATCACACTGTGAAATGAGCAACTTGTTCAGTGTGCCCTCCTGATGAAACATTTCAATAAATAAAATAAATAAAAGACACAGACCCGCTTGCAGCCGAACTGAGAATGTGCGAGGTCAGCTGCTCATGAACATTAATAAGCTGTTCATGGGTAGTTATGAGCTGCTCATGAATATTAATGAACCATATTGATAAGAAGCTCATTCTCATTCTTATGTTTATATTCAGTTCTAGATCAGTCATTGGGGCTCTTTAAACAAATGTTTTCTGGCCTCTTCTCCACAGCCCTCATGTCTCCAGACTCCAACTAAGTGATCTCGGGGTCCAGGAGCTCTGTGGCAGCTCCTGATGTGCTGCTATCATGGTGAATAAACAGATGTGTGCAAACACTCATGCTTGGCTCACCAGCTCACACATTGTCAATGTGTGTGCAGACAAGTTTTCCCTTTTTAGTTATTGTCACTTAGGCCTGAATCCCTCAAGGTGTTTCAGTCTCTGTCCAGCCCCGATAGTGTTTCTCCTTGTAAAGAGGAGCCAGGGGAGCACAGATGTAGAAATGGTTGCAGCCGAACTTAGAATGTGTGTGCTAGTGGTTTGCACATGCACATTGGCACACATTCATTTTCTTGCCAAGACAGTGGTGCCTCAAGACCTGCCACAGTGCTCCCAGACACCAAAATCACTTAGTTGAGACACGAGGACCTCGGTGCAGAAGACACAAAACTCTTTGTTTAGAGCTCCATTGACTGTTCTGGGACTGAATGCATACATCAAAATGAGCTGCTGATGAATATGAATGAGCTACTCATGAATGGTAATGAGCAGTTCATAAATATTGATGGCCTGCACATTAATATTAATGAAAACTATTCATAAGCAGCACATTCTTATGTATATAGTCAGTCACAGATCATTCATTGGCACTCCTTAAACAAATACTTTTGCAGTTTCTGCACAGCAGAACTCATGTCTCTGGACCCCAACTAAGTGATCTCGGGGTCTGTGTGTTGGTGCACATCTGTTTTAGCTCCTGATGTGCCACTAATATGGTGAGAAAGGAGATGTGCACCAACATGCATGCGGGCCACCAGCTTGCACATTCTCTGTGTGGCAGCAGAGTGGTTTGCACTGTTTCCTTAGTGCCACTTGGATCCAAATCCCTCATGGTGTTTCAGTCTCTGTCCATTCCCAAATAATATTTCTCCTTGTAAAGAGGGGCCATAGGAGCAAAGACTCAGAACCGCTGATGAGCAAATACTTGCAGCCAAACCGAAAATGTGTGAGCTCAGCTGCTCATGAATTTTAATGAGCTATCCATGAATAGCAATGAGCTGCTCATGAAGATTAATTGACCACTCATGAACATCAATGAACACTCTTCATAAGCAGCTCATTCGTATGTATATATTTAGTCCCAGATCAGTCACTGTCACTCTTTAAAGAAATAATTTTGTGTTTTCTGTACCACATCCCTTTGTCTCTAGACCCCAACTAAGTGATCTTAGGGTCTGGGAGCCCTGCAGTAGCTCCTGATATGCAGCTATCATGGCAGAAAAACAGATGTGCCCCAACTCGCATACACAGACTATGAGTTCGCACATTCTTGGAATGGCAGTAAACAAGTTTATACTGTTTTCTTATTGCCAGCTTGGCCTGAATCCCTCAAGGTGTTTCAGATTCTGTTGCATCTCAGATAATGTTTCTCCTTGTAAAGAGGGGCCAGAGTAGGAGAGACACAGAAAAGCTTGCAGCCGAACAGACAATGTGCAAGCTCAGCAGCTCATGAATATTAATGAGCAACTCACAAATAGCAAAGAGTTTGTCATGAATATTAATGTATGCTCATGAAAATTAATTAACCATTTTCAAAAGCAGCTCATTCTTATGAAATATTCAGTCTCAGATCAGCCATTGGTGCTCTTTAAACAAATACTTTTGTGACTTCTGCACTGCAGCTCTCATGTCTCCGTACCCCAACTAAGTTATTTCAGGGTTCAGGAGCCCTGCAACTGCTCCTGATGTGCCATCTTCACGATGAGAAAACAGGTGCGCGCCAATACGCAGCCATGGATTGCCAGCTCATACATTCTTGGTGTGGCAGCAAATGGGTTTGCAATTTTTCCTTATTGCCACTTTGGCATGACTCCCTCAAGGTGTTTCAGTCTCTGTCCAGTCCCATATAAAATTTCTTCTTGTAAAGAGGGGTCAGAGGAGGAGAAGAGAAGCAGAACCTCTTGCAGCTGAACTGAGAATGTGGGAGCTCAGCTGCTCATGAATATTAATGAGCTACTAATGATTATTAATGAGCTACTCATGAATATTAATGGTCCCTATTCATAAGCAGCTCTTTCTTATGTATATATTCAGTCCCAGATCAGTCATTGCCGCTCCTTAAAGACATACTTTTGCAGTTTCTGCACCGCAGCCCTCATGTCTCCAAACCCACACAAAGTGATCTCTGGGTCCATGAGCTCTGTGGCATCTTCTGATGTGGCGGTATTATGGTGGGAAAACAGATGTGTGTCGTCATGGATGTGGGAACTGCCAGCTCGCACATTCTCAGTCAGTCTGCAGATGGGTTTTTGCATTTTCCTTATGGTCAGTTTGTCCCAAATCTCTCAAGATGTTTCAGTCTGTATTCCACCTCAGATAACATTTCTCCTTATAAAGAGGGGCTAGAGGAGCAGAAATGCAGAACCGCTTGTAGCCAAACTGAGACTGTGCTAGCTCAGCTGCTCATGAATGTTAATGAGCTACTCATGAATAGTAATGAGTTACTCATAAATATCAATGGATGCTCATGAATATTAACAATTCATATTCATAAGCAGCTCATTCTTATGTACATATTCAATCCCGGATAAGTCATTGGCACTCTTTAAGCAAATACGTTTGTGGCTTCTGCTCTGCAGCCCTTATGTCTCCATACCCCAACTAAGAGTTCTCAGGGTCTATGAGGCCTGTGGTAGTTCCTGATGTGCCACTATCGTGGGGAGAAAACAGATGTGTGCCTACACAAATGTGTGGACTGCCAGCTCACATATTCTTGGTCTGTCTGTAGACGGGTTTTCATTGTTTCCTTATTGCCGTGTCAGCCCAAATTACTTATGATGTTTCAGTCTCTGTCTAATCCCACATAACATTTCTCCTTGTAAGGAGTAGCCAGAGGAGCAGACACATAGAACCGATTGCAGCTGGACTGAGAATGTGTGAGCTCAGCAGCTTATGAATACCATATTAATGAACTACTTATGACTAGTAATGAGCTGCTCATGGATATTAATGGACTGCTCATGAATATTAATAAACTCTATTCATAAGCAGCTCATTCTTATGTATATATTCAGTCACAAATCAGTCAATAGCGCTCTTTAAACAAATATTTTTGTGGCTTCTACACTATAGCTCTCATGTCTCCAGACCTCAACTAAGTAATCTTGGTGTCCTGGAGCCCTTCAGCTGCTCCTGATATGTCTCTATCATGGCGAGAAAACAGATGTGAGCTAATACCCATGCACGGACCACCAGCTCACACATTCTTGGTGCAGCAGCAAACAGCTTTGTGCCTTTTCCTAATTGCCATATTGGCCTGAATCTCTCAAGGTGTTTCAGTCTCTGTCCAGTCCCACATAACAGTTCTCCTTGTAAGGAGGAACCAGAGGAGCAGAGACACAGAACTGCTTCCAGCCAAACTGAGAATGTGTGAGCTCAGCTGCTCATGAACGTTAATAAGCTACTCATGAGTAGTAATGAGATGCTCATGAATATTAATGAACCCTATTGATAAGAAGCTCATTCTTATATATATATATTCAGTCCCAGATCAGTCATTGGTGGTCCTTAAACAAATGTTTTTCTGGCATCTGCTCTGCAACCCTCACATCTCCAGACCCCAACTAAGTGATCTCATGGTCCAAGAGCTCTGTGGCAGCTCCTGATGTGCCACTATCATGGCAAGCAAATAGATGTGTGCAAACACTCACGCTTGGACCACCAGCTCGCACATTCTCGATGATTCTGCAGACAGGTTTTCCCTTTATCCTTATTGCTGCTTTGGCCCAAATCTCAAGGTGTTCCAGTCTCTGTCCAGCCCCAGATAACATTTCTCATTGTAAAGAGGGGCCAGAGGAGCAAAGATGTAGAAGCACTTACAGCCGGACTAAGAATGTGTGTGCTGAGCTGTTCATGAATATCAATGAGCTACTAATGAATAGTAATGAGCTGCTCATGAATATTAATGAACCCTATCCATAAGCAACTCATTCTTATGTATATATACAGCCACTGATCAGTCATTGGTGCTCACATCCCTCATGTCTCTGGACCACAACTAAGTGATCTCAGAGTCCATGAGCCCTGTGGCAGATCCTGATGTGCCACTATCATGGCAAGAAAACAGATTTGTGCCTAAATGGATGTGCAGACTGCCAGCTTGCACATTCTCAGTTTGTCTGCAGATGGGTTTTTGGTTTTTTTTTATAGCCAGTTTGGCACAAATCCCTCAAGGTGTTTCAGTCTCTGCCCAGCCTCAGATAATGTTTCTCCTTGTAAAGAGGAGCCAGAGGAGCACAGATGCAGAAGTGGTTGCAGCCGAACCAAGAATGTGTGAGCTAACTGTCCACAAATGCGCATTAGCACACATCTGTTTTCTTGCTATGATAGCGGTGCCTCAGGAGTTACCACAGTACTCCCGGACCCCAAAATCACTTAGTTGCGACTTGAGGATCTCAGTGCAGAAGATACAAAACTCTTTGTTTAAAGCACCACTGACTGTTCTGGGACTGAATACATACATCAAAATGAGCTGCTCATGAATATTAATGAGCTATCCATGAATAGTAATGAGCTGCTCATGGATATTGATGGCCTGCTCATTATTAATAATGAAAACTATTCATAAGCAGCACATTCTTATTTATATAGTCAGTCCTAGATCAGTCATTAGTGCTTCTTAAACAAATACTTTTGCAGTTTCTCCACCACAGCCCTCATGTCTTTGGACACCAACTAAGTGATCTCAGGGTCTGCAAGCCCTGTGGTAGCTCTTGATGTGCTGCTAGTACAATGAGACAGTAGATGAGTGCCAACATGCATGCACAGCTGCCACCCTGCACATTCTCTGTGTGGCAGCAAACTGGTTTATACTTTTTCCTTACTACCACTTTGGCTGAATCCCTCAAGGTGTTTTAGTCTAAGTCCAGACCCACATAACATTTCTCCTTGTAAAGAGGGTCCAGAGGAGCTGAGACACAGAACTGCTTTCTGCCGAACCAAGAATGTGCAAACTCAGCTGCAAATGAATATTAATGAGAAACACAAGAATTGTAATGAGCTGCTCAAGAATATTAATGAACCCTATTCAGAAGCAGCTCATTCTTAGTTATATATTCAGTCCCAGATTAATAAATGGCACTCTTTAAACAAATACTTTTATGGCTTTTGCACTGCAGCTCTCTTGTCTCTGTACCTCAACTAAGGGATGTTGGGGTGCAGAAGCCCTGTGGTTGCTCCTGATGTGCCACTATTGAAGCATGAAAACAGATGTGCACCAACATGCATGTGTGGACTGTTAGCTTAGACATTTTTGGTGTGGCATATAGGCTGGGATTGCGATTTCCTTTATTCCCCCTCACTGACCTCCTGAATGCCCCAAATCTGGCTCCCTCTCCAGTATCACATGCTAGTGTCTTAGTTTAGTCAACCCAGTGGCCAACTTTTCTTACCTCCCCTAGATTTTCCTTCTACCCTCTTCCTGTTGTTTGCCACTCATATCTTCCTTCTCAGTTCCCTGTATAGTTGCTCACATTTTTGTGCTCTAGGATTGGGGTAGGGGGAGGGGCCTCTGAGTTTGATGCTTTCTTTTGCCCTCTGGGGATTGTGTTATTGTTTTATTATTGATTGTTATTGTAGTATTGTTGTATTTGTTGATTAACATTTCAATAAGGTATCTTCAATTAAAAAAAGCAGACAGATTTGTGCTGTTTCCTTACTGCCACTTTGGCCCAAATCCCTCAAGGTGCTTCAGTCTCTTTCCAGTCCCACATAACATTTCTCCTTGTAAAGAAGGGTCAGAGGAGCAGACACACACAAGTGATTGCAGCTGAACTGAGAAAGTGCGAGCTCAGCTGCTTATGAAAATTAATGAGCTACTCACGAATATCAATGTACTGCTCATTGATATTAAAGAGCTGCTCATGAATATTAATAAACCCTATTCATATGCAGCTCCTTCTTATGTATATATTCAGTCACAGATCAGTCATTGGCACTCCTTAAACAAATAAGTTTGTGGCTTGTACATCACAGTTCTCACATCTCTGGACCTCAACTAAGTAATATTAGGGTCATGGAGCCCTGTGGCAGCTCCTGATGTGCCACTATCATGATGAGAAAACAAATGTGCGCTAATACGCATGCGTGGACTGTCAGCTCACACATTCTCGATATGGCAGCAAATGGGTTTGCACTTTTTCTTATTGCCACTTTGGCTCAAATCCCACAAGGTGTTTCAGTCTCTGTCCAGTCCCGCAAAACATTTCTCCATGTAAAGAGGGTGCAGAGGAGCAGAGACACAGAACTGCATGCAGCTGAACTGAGAATATGCGAGCTCAGCTGCTCATGAACTTTAATAAGCTACTCTTGAGTAGTGTAGTAATGAGCTGCTCATGAATATTAATGAACCCTATTGATAAGAAGCTCATTCTTATGTATATAGTCAGTCCCAGATCAGTCACTGGCCCTCCTTAAACAAATGTTTTCTGGCATCTGATCCGCAGCCATCATGTCTCTAGACCCCAACTATGTGATCTCGGGGTTCAGGATCTCTGTGGCAACTTCTGATGTGCCACTGTTATGGTGAGTAAACATATGTGTGCAAACACCCATGCTTGGACAACCAGGTCACACATTCTCAATGTGGCTGCAGACAGGTTTTCCCTTTTTCCTTATTGCTGCTTTAGCCTGAATCGCTCAAGGTGTTTCAGTCTCTGTCAAGCCCCAGATAATGTTTCTCCTTGTAAAGAGGAGACAGAGGAGCAAAGATGCAGAAGCGATTGCAGCCAAAACAAGAATGCGAGAGCGAACGTTCTGCACATGCACATTAGAGCACCTCCATTTTCTTGTGATGATAGTGGCACCTCAGGAGCTGCCATAGTGCTTCAGGACCCCAAAATCACTTAGTTAAGACAAGAGGACCATGATGCAGAAGACACAAAACTCTTTGTTTAGAGCAGCATTGCCTGTTCTGAGACTGAATATATACATCAAAATGAGCGGCTCATGAATATTAATGAGCTACTCATGAATAGTAATAAGCTGCTCATGAATATTGATGACCTGCTCATTAATATTAATGAAAATTATTCGTAAGAAACACATTCTCATGTATATAGTCAGTCCCAGATCAGTCATTGGTGCTCCTTAAAGAAATACTTTTGCGGTTTCTGCACCACAGCCCTCATGTCTCTGGACCACAACTAAATGCTTTCAGGGTCCGTGAGCCCTGCAGTAGCTCCTGATGTGCTGCTAGTACGGTGAGAAAGTAGATGTGCACCAACACCATGCGCAGCTGCCAGGTCGCACATTCTTTGTGTGGCTGCAAACTGGTTTGCACTTTTTGCTTATTGCCAGTTTGGCCCATATCCCTCAAGGTGTTTCAGTCTCTGTCCAGTCCCACATAACATTTCTCCTCATAAAGAGGGGCTAGAGGAGCAGATATGCAGAACCAATTGCAGCCGAACTGAGAATGTGTGAGCTCAGCTGCTTATGAATATTAATGAGCTACTCATGAATAGTAATGAGCTACTCATGGATATTAATGGACTGCTCATGAAAACTATGTGATCTCAGGGTCTGGGAGACCCATGGTAGTTCCTGATGTGCAGCTATTGTGGCGGGAAAACAGATGTGTGCCAACTTGCATATGTAGACCACCAGCTCGCACATTCTTGATGTGACAGCAAATGGGGTTGCACTGTTTCCTTATTGCCACTTTGGCCCGAATTCCTCAAGGTGTTTAAGTCTCTGTTCCATCCCAGATAATGTTTCTTTTTGTAAAGAGGGAACAGAGGAACAGAGACACAGAAAAGCTTGCAACCGAACAGAGAATGTTAGAGCTCAGCAGCACATGAATATTAATGAGCAACTCATGAATAGTAATAAGCTTGTCATGAATATTGATAGACTGCTCATGATTATTAATACTTTGGTGGCTTCTACACTGTAGCCCTCATGTCTCTGTACCCCATCTAAGTGATCTCGGGCTCCAGGAGCCCTTTGGCAGCTCCTGATATGCCACTATATAAGCTGCTCATCAGTAGTCATGAGCTGCTGATGAATATTAATGCACCCTTTTGATTAGATGCTCATTCCTATGTATATATTCAGTCCCAGATCAGTGATTGATGTCTCCGGACACCAACTAAGTGATCGCAGGGCCCAGGAGCCCTGTTGCAGCTCCTGATGTGTTGCCATCATGGCGAACAAACAGATGTGTGCAAACACTCATGCTTGGACCACCAGCTCGCACATTCTCGATGCGTCTGCAGACAAGTGTTCACTTTTTCCTTATTGTCACTTTGGCCTATATCCCTCAGGGTGTTTCAGTCTCTGTCCAGCCCCAGATAGTGCTTTTTCTTGTAAAGAGGAGCCACAAGAGCGAGATGCAAATGCAGTTGCAGCTGAACTAAGAATGTGTGGGCTAATGGTCTGCCTATGTGAATTGGCACACGTCCATTTTCCTGCCATGATAGCTGTGCCTCAGGAGCTGCCACAGTGCTCCTGAACCCCAATATCAGTTAGTTGAGACATGAGGACCTTGGTGCAGAATACACAAAACTCTTTGTTTAGAGCACCATTGACTGTTCTGGGACTGAATACATACATCAAAATGAGCTACATATGAATAGTAATGGAATGCAAATGAATATTGATGGCCTGCTCATTAATATTAATGAAAACTATTCATAAGCAGCACATTCTTATGTATACAGTCAGTCCCAGATCAGTCAATGGTGCTCCTTAAACAAATACTTTTGCGGTTCCTCCATGGCAACCCTCATGTCTCTGGACCCCAGCTATGTGATCTTGGGGTCTGTGAGCCCTGTGCTAGCTCCTGATGTGCAGCTAGCACAGTGAGAAAGCAGATGTTTGCCAAAACACATGCGTGATCACCAGCTTGCACATTCTCTGTGTGGCAAGAAACTGATTTGCACTGTTTCTTATTTGCCACATTGACTGAAATCCCTCAAGATGTTTCAGTCTCTGTCCAGTCTCAGATAACATTTCTCCTTGTAAAGAGGCACCAGAGGAGCAGAGACACAGAATCACTTGCAGCCGAACCGAGTATGTGCGAGCTCAGCTGCTCATGAACATTAATAAGCCACTCATGAGAAGTACTAAGCTGCTCATGAATATTAATGAACCCTATTGATTAGAAGCTCATTCATATGTATATATTCAGTTCCAGATCAGTCATTGGCACTCTTTAAACAAATATTTTTCTATTGTCTACTCCACAGCCCTCATGTCTCCGGACCACAACTAAGTGATCTCGGGGTCCAGGAGCTCTGCAGCAGCTCCTGATGTGCCACTATCATGGTGAATAAAGAGATGCGTGCAGACACTCATGCTTAGACCACCAGCTCACACATTTATGATGCATCTGCAGACAGGTTTCCCCATTTTCCTTATGCCACTTTGGCTGGAATCCCTCAAGGTATTTCAGCCTCTGTCCAGAACCAGATAATGTTACTTCTTATAAACAGGAGCCAGAGTAGCAGAGATGCAGAAGTGGTTGCAGCCAAACCAAGAATGTGACAGCTAATGGTCCACATTTTCACATTGGCACACATCCATTTTCTCACCAAGATAGCAGTGCCTCAGGAGCTGCCACAGTGCTCCCAGACACCAAAATCACTTAGTTGAGACATGAGGACCTCGCTGCAGAAGACACAAGACTCTTTGTTTAGAGCACCATTGACTGTTCTGGGACTGAATACTTACATCAAAATGAGTTTCTCATGAATATTAATGAGCTACTCACAAATAATAATGAGCTGCTCATGAATATTGATGGCCTGCTCCTTAATATTAATTAAAACTATTCATAAGCAGCACATTCTTATGTATACAGTCAGTCCCAGATCAGTCATTGGCACTCCTTAAACAAATACTTTTGCAGTTTTTGCACTGCACCCCTCATGTCTCTTGGCCTGAACTAAGTGATCTTGGGGTCTGCGAGCCCTGTGGTAGCTCCTGATGGTCTGCTAGTACGGTGAGAAAGCAGATGTGCGCCATCACGCATGCATGGCCCTGAGCTCACACATGTTCTGTGTGGCAGCAAACTGGTTTGTGCTGTTTCCTTATTGCTACTTTGCCCTGAAGCCTTCACAGTGCTTCAGTCTCTGTCCATTCCTACATAATATTTCTCCTTGTAAAGAGGGGTCAGAGGAGTCGAGATGCAGAACTGCTTGCAGCCAAACCGAGAATGTGAGAGCTCAGCTGCTCTTGAATATTAATGAGCTATTCATGAATAGTAATGAGCTGCTCATGAATATTGATTGACTGCTCTTGAATATTATTTAACCCAATTCACAAGCAGCTCAATCTTATGTATATATTTAGTCCCAGATCAGTTACTGGCACTCTTTAAACAAAAACATTTGCGGTTTCTGCAACACAGCCCTTTGTCTCCAGACCCCAACTAAGTGATCTCAGGGTGTGGGAGTCCTGCGGTAGCTCCTGATATGCAGCTATTGTGGTGGGAAAACAGATGTGTGCCAACTTGCATATGTGGACCACCAGCTCGCACATTCTTGGGGTGGCAGCAAATGGGTTTGTGCTGTTTCCTTATTGCCACTTTGGCCCAAATCCCTCAAGGTGTATAAGTCTGTGTTCCATCCCAGGTAATGTTTCTCCTTGTAAAGAGGCAACAGAGGAACAGAGACAAAGAAAAGCTTGCAGAGAACAGAGAATATGTGAGCTGAACCGCACTTGAATATTAACGTGTGACTCATGAATAATAATCAGCTTGTCATGAATATTGATGGATTGCAAATGAATATTAATTCTTTTGTGGCTTCTGCACTACAGCCCTCATGTCTCTGTACCCCATCTAATTGATCTCAGGGTCCATGAGCCCTTTGGCAGCTCCTGATATGCCACTATATAAGCTACTCATGAGTAGTAATGAGCTGCCAATGAATGTCCTGGCAGACTGTGATCAGACTGGGGGCCTGGAGGTAAGGGACCCATTGGTGGGGAGCGACCATGCCACGGTCTGGTTCTGCTTGGACCTAGGGGGGTAGAAGGCAGCACAAAGATGGAGGTAACTGACTTCAGGGGGGCGGACTTTAAGGAAATGGGAAGGATCCTTAAGGAGCATTTGGATGTGATTGGGTCAGACATGGACACTGACAGTAGGTGGGAAATCATCAGGAGAGGGGTGCAGGATGCTACCAGCACCTGTGCAAGAGTAAGACGAAAATGCGGTAGGACCCGAAAACCCTAGTGGTGGACCAGAGAGGTCCAGGAGGTGGTGCGGGGAAAGAAGGCAGCCTGTAGGTAATTCAAGTGCTCAAGGAGTGATAGGAATCGAGGGGAGTATGAGCTGATGGCTAGAAGAGCCACTAGGGTGGTGAGGGTGGCTAAGGCAAGGAAAAAGCAGAACCTGGCCAGGGAAATTAGGAGAGGGAACAAGGGGTTCTTTAGATACATTGGAGAAAAGTTAATGGTGAAGGGGCAGATTAGCAGGATTAAAACAGGGGCGAGATGGGCACAAGACCCGGGGGAGCAGGCTGAGGTACTAAATGAGTACTTCACCTCAGTTTTCACCAAGGAAAATGGGAGTGCTGCATCATACATGGGAGGAGACAGTGATACTGAGGAGGGGGAACCTTTACCAATCAGTGGGTCTGGGGAGAGGGGGAGGCATCACTGGCAGGAGGGGGAAAGGCTAAGTAGGGGGAAGAGGTAGTGGAGGTGGAAATCACAGCAGAGAGAGTGAGGGAATACCTCAGGTCCTTTAAGATGGAGAAAGCACCAGGGCCAGATAAAGTACATCCCAGTGTGCTGAAGGAACTTGCGGATGTCCTGGCAAAACCCCTGGCAAAGCTTTTTACCATCTCTCTGAGGACAGGGTGGGTGCCCCAGGACTGGAAGGTGATGCATATAGTGCCTATCCACAAGGGGGATCAAGGGAGGTGGCAGGGAACTACAGGCCTGTCAGCCTGACATCAGTGGTGGGCAAGGTGATGGAGGGCATTGTCAAGGAGAGGCTAGGGAGGGACCTGGAAAAGTCAGGGTGCCTGGACAATAGACAGCATGGATTCATCCCAGGGAAATCGTGTCAGACAAAGCTTGTGGAGTTCTATGACTGGGTGATGAGTACCTTGGACTTGGGTAGACCAGTGGACATCCTCTTTCTAGACTTCAGCAAGGCATTTGACTCTGTTCCTCACAAAGGTCTGTTGGATAAGCTGAGAGAAATGTGGGTGGGGAACCAGATGATTAGATGGATAAGCAATTGGCTCCAGGACCGGACCCAGAGGGTCATAGTTGGCGGGATAGTCCCACCCCCAAGAAGGGTCATTAATGGGGTCCCACAGGGATCAGTCCTTGGGCCCCTCCTGTTCAACGCCTATGCCTCTGACATAAGGACAGGTATTAGGAGTGAGATGAGTCTCTTTGTGGATGACTCAAAACTGGGGGCAGTGGTGGATGGGGAGGAGGGGAGGGTGGCCCTACAGGGGGACCTGGAGGCTCTGGAAAGATGGTATAGAAAGTGGAAGCTGAGGTTCAATGCAGAGAAATGCAAGGTACTGCACCTGGGAGCCAGAAACCTGGGCCAAGTGTACACCCTGGGGGGAAATGCTACAAGTCTCAATGGCTGAGAGGGACCTGGGGGTGGTGGTGGATTTCAAGATGAAGAACTTGGAGACTTGTAGGAGGGCAGCAGCCAAGGCCAACAGGATGCTTGGATGCATCACTAGGGGGATCACCTCCAGAAGGAGGGAAGTGATACTCCCTCTGTATAACTGCTTGGTGAGGCCGCACCTTGAGTACTGTGTGCAGTTTTGGAGGCCACACTGAAAGAGGGACATTAAACTCCTGGAGAGGGTCCAGAGGAGGGCAACCAAAATGATTTGGGGCTTGGGGGACAGGACCTATGGGGAGAGACTCGAAGCGCTAAATATGTACACATTGGAAGAGAGAAGGGACCGGGGGGGACATGACAGAGGTCTTTGGGTACATGAAGGGGGTAAATAGGGGAGAAGCAGTCAGGGTGCTTTGAAGGAAGGAGGAGGGGGCAACTAGAGGGCATGGGTGGTAGCTGGAGGGGGAAAGATTCAGGGGAGAAAGGAGGAGGTGCTACTTCACTGAAAGGGTGGTGAAGCCATGGAAGCACTACTCAGGGGGCTGGTGGTGGCAGAGATGGTGGAGGGATTCAAGAGGGGGTGGGACAGGTACAGGGGAAGGGTTCTGGAAGCAAAATCTAGTGCAGCGAGAATATCCGGAACTGGGAAGGGAGAAGCCAGAGAAGGCGAGGGGGGCAGCAAGGTCAGCTCCCAGGGTGGGGGCTGACCAAATGAGCAGACACGAAAGACCGTTAGGCCTATTCTGCTGGCATTTTAGTATGTAATATTGATGCACCCTGTTGATACGAAGCTCATTCCTATATATATATATATATATATATATATATATATATTCAGTCCTAGATCAGTCATTGATGTCTCCGGACCTGTACTAGGTGATTGTGGGTCCCAGGAACCCTGCAGCAGCTCCTGATGTGCTGCTATCATGGCGAGCAAACAGATGTGTGCAAGCACACATACTTGGACCACCAGCTCACATATTCTTGATGTGTCTGCAGACAAGTTTTCCCTTTTTCCTTATTGTTACTTTGGCTCATATTCCTCAGGGTGTTTCAGTCTCTGTCCAGCCCCAGCTAATGTTTCTCCTTGTGAAGAGGAGCCAGAGGAACAGAGATGCAGAAGCGGTTGCAGCCGAACTAAGAATGTGTGAGCAACCGGTCCACACATGTGCATTGGCACACATCCATTTTCCCACCATGATAGTGGTGCCTCAGAAGCTGCCACAGTGCTCCTGGACCCAGAAATCAGTTAGTTGAGACATGAGGACTGCCCCCTGTCATGAGTAAGGGCCCTGATATTCTTACAAATTCCCCCCCAAGAGACTGATAGAGAATAAAGTGCCTATAAGAATGTGACAGGTGCAGTTAATAAAATGCATGAGATGGTATTACATGCCTATATAAGTGCTGTTACAGAAAATGCTGCTGTGCTGAAAATAAGAATATCAAGGAGAGGGGCTGTGATGGCGTACAGAAGGACAGGAGCAGCAACCCCTTCTTCCTTACTTTTCCTTTCCCTGCTGTTCCTTGTCTAGTGTTTTTTTTTTGTAGATGAAGAAAAACCAAAAAAAAGGAAAGGTTTAAAATTAAAATATGCCTCTGTTTCACTGGAGAAATGCAGGTTGCGCTTCTCAGTTCAAACACTGATGCCCACATGTTCATAAGGAAGAGAAAGCTACTTATTTTTTAGGAACTCCCTTTGGGCAATAATAAAATATGTAACCGCTTTGGTGCTGAGCCAGTAAGGAGATATGCTGCTCACCCCTCATGCTTATGGCCACTTTTATTGTCTGTGACAGCTTTACCACTTCGTAAAATTAATAAATGTTGAAAGGAGCCACTGTATCAGGGCTGGGCTGCCAACTCAATAGGCAGAGGGGTGAAAGTGCCACCTGCAGTGTGTTCCTCTCTCCAGGCAGCTCCTTTAAAGAGTCTTCCTCGGCTCTGGCATCCCTGTTTTACATTTATTGTACAATATCCCCTTGTTTCACTGAAGAAGCACATGTCGTGCTTCTGAACAAACCCTCTGGTGCCCATATGTTTAAAGAGAAAGAAGAATGTTGTAAAATAGGAGTGCACTCGGTCCTTGAGTCCTCTGTCTCTTACAGTGCTGTTTAAACAAAATAAGCAGAGTGAGTGGCTGGCAAAGTGCCAGATTTGTTGTCTTTGCCACCACTCCATGTCTCTGGTCTTTTCCTGGTACTCCTTCATATAGACAGAACCCTGGGAGGGGGCTCTAAAAGAAAGAATCCCGCATCAAAGCAGAATGTTGCTCCATGTCTGAGGAACCACAGCACGGTGCTGTCTGAAAGCAAAATAAGCAGGAAAGGAAAGTAGAGGGAAAGCTGGTGGAGAAGCAGGATTAGGAGCATGTATGCTTCTCGCTCTTTCTTTCTTACTAGTTTGCATAATAGTGTTTGGATGCCCTAGCAAATTAAATAATAAACTAGGAGCCTAGTGCACAATGCAGCACCTTTTTGCATCAGAGCAGGACCAGCTCCGAAGATTAGGATTCACCACATGTTACGGTTACAAATTAAAATGATACAATATCCCCAGTATAGCTGGTTTTGCAGCTATTCGTTATTTGGAGAAGGGCTTCCTGTAGAAATGAAGCTTTTTGTGCCCAGCTGTGGTGTTTTTCTCCCATCTGGAGAAGCTGCCACCAATAGAATTGCTGAACTGCCACCTTTGTGAATGTTCGCATGTCCGAGAAGCACTAGCGCACATTCGCAAGGCATTAGGTCTATCTCCGACAGTAATTCAAATGGTGACTGCTTTCCCTGATGACTTTCCCCTGGTTGAAATATTAAAATATAAAGGGCCAGGGCTAAAAGAAGTGCTATCTGTGTCCAGGACAGCCTGTCCTCTGCTTGCAGTGCAGATAGGAAAAAAGTGAAAGTGTCAGCCGTTGGCTTGACATTTAAGTGGTTGGCTTTTCAGCTGAAAAGATTTGTAGACAAATAAATTAGAAAAGCACCTCCAGGGGCTTAAAGCAAGTGAAGACCCAATGTTGCAGACTTGTCAAGTATTTTTGGGAATACTGTTACTTTTATATTTAACCCCCAAAAGTAAAAGAAACAAATAATGAAAATGTACAGTATTAATTTATAAATAAAGACAGTACCTAAGGCTGGCAATTTATCCAAAAAGGGGCAATGCTGCTCAAACTCCCCTGTTACAGTCCTGTAATGTTGTTTACAAACTATTGAAACCTGAACTGCAGGAAAAAGGGTAAGCCTGTTCTTACCTTGCTCTGCAGCTTGACTGAGCAACAACTATAGGGGATCAAGGGGAACAGCAGCCCCTAGAGGGCTATATTTATACAAAGCTGTTGTATCATTCATTATGTAAAAGGAAGCAGAGTTCATTAACAAGAACAATTAAGGTTTATTTTATGATAGAAGCATATTATGAAAGATTGGTTCCCTGGGAACATAGCCAAAACAAAAAGGCTTAGAAGTAACCCTTTACATTATGTATAGACTGGTTTATGAGCCTAAGGGGACCTTACAGAAGTAAATTGAACATTTACAGGTAGATCACCTGACAGTGATGTCACCCAGGGTGGATATAAAAAGGCTACCACCAGGGGTGTTAAGACAGACAGAGATCCAGATAGGGAGTCAGTCCTGAACTGACGGTCTGAGGTGTAAGACCTTAGAAGAAAGAGTGTGGGTGTTCCCACTAAGACAGTAGCAGCTACGTAGTGCTGGGTGCAGCAATTGATCAATTTTTTGTTGCTGAACTAATGACAACTTTCTTATTTCTGTAACATACTGACTCATTTTATGAAGAGAAAATACATTGAAAGATGCCAACTTGACATTTTTTATACACTGATTTTGTTGTCAGCCTGCATTTTGTCTCCTGATCAAGCGACTCTACGGCAAGGACCTCAGTGCAGAAGAAACAAAACTCTTTGTTTAGAGCACCATTGACTGTATACATATATCAAAATGAGCTGCTCATGAATATTAATGAGCTACTCATGAATAGTAATGAACTTCTCATGAATGTTGGATTACTCATGAATATAAATGAAAACTATTCATAAGCAGCACATTCTTATGCACTTAGTCTGCCCCAGATCAGTCATTGGTGCTCCCTAAACAAATACATTTGCAGTTTTTGCACTGAATCCCTCATGTTTCTGGACCCCAACTAAGTGACCTTGGGGTTGTCAAGCCCTGTGGTGGCTCATGATGTGCCACTAGTATGGTGAGAAAGCATATGTGCACCAACACGCATACACAGCTGCCAGCTCGCACATTCTTTGTGTGGCAGCAAACTGGTTTGTGCTTTTTCCTTATTGCCACTTTAGCCTAAATCCCTCAAGGTGTTTTAGTATCTGTCCATTTCTACATAACATGTCTCTTTGTAAAGAGGGGCCATAGGAGCTGAGACGCAGAACCACTTGCAGCCATACCGAGAGTGTGCGAGCTCAGCTGCTCATGAATATTAATGAGCCACTCATGAATAGTAACAAGCTGCTCATGGATATTAATATACTGCTCATGAATATTAATAAACCCTATTTATAAGCAGCTCATTCTTACGTATATATTAAGTCACAGATCAGTCATTGGTACTCTTTAAACAAATACTTTTGTGGCTTCTTCACCACAGCCATCAAGTCTCCAGACCCCAACTAAGTAATATTGAGGTCTGGAGCCCTGCAGCTGGTCCTGATGTGCCCCTATCATGGTGAGAAAAGACATGTGCACCAACACAGATGCACAGCTGCCAGCTTGCAGAATCTCTGTGTGGCAGCAAACTGGTTTGTGCTGTTTCCTTATTGACACTTTGACACAAATCCCTCAAGGTGTTTTAGTCTGTCCTCTCCCACATAACATTTCTTCTTGTAAAGAGGGGACAGAGGAGCAAAGATTCAGAACCACTTGTAGTGAAACTGACACTGTGCGCACTCCGCTGCTCATGAATATTAATGAACTATTCATGAATAGTAATGAGCTGCTAATGAATATTAATTGACATCTTATGAATATTAATGAACCCTATTCATAAGAAGCTCATTCTTATGTACATATTTAGTCCCAGATCAGTCACTGACACTCTTTGAACAAATACTTTTGCAGTTTCTGCACTACCGCCCTTTCTCTTCTGACCCCAACTAAGTGATCTCAGGGTCTGGGAGCCCTGCAGTAGCTCCTGATATGCAGCTGTTGTGGTGGGAAAACAGATGCATGCCAACTCACATATGCAGACCACCAGCTCACAAATTCTTGGAGTGGCAGCAAATGGGTTTGCACTGTTTCCTTATTGCCACTTTGGCCCAAATCCCTCAAGGTGTTTCAGTCTCTGTTTTGCTCCAGATAATATTTCTCCTTTTAAAGAGGGGCCAGAGGAGCAGAGATGCAGAAAAGCTTGAATGTATGAGCTCAGCAGCTCATAAACATTAATGAGCAACTCATGAATAGTAATGAGATTGTCACAAATATTAATGGGTTGCTCATGAATATTAATGAACCATTTTCAAAAATAGCTCATTCTTATATACATCTCCAGTCTCAAATAAAGTAAAGTAAGTAAAACTTTATTTTGTAGCACCTTTCCAAAACCAAGGTGCTGAACACATTTAAAATATGCATTCACAACATAAATTAACAATAAGATAAATACAAATGAGTTAAAAAGAATCAGGGAAGGCTAAATTGAATAAATATGTTTTCAACATAGATTTAAAACTATTGACTGTCAAGCATTCTCTTAACCAACGAGGTATTGAATTCCACAGGGTTGGTGCTGCAAAAGAAGAAGCACGAGCACTGGAAGTTTTTAAACAAACCCTGGGAATCTCTAGCAATCCCTCATTGGCAGATTGGAGAGGATGAAGGGGGGAGTAGAGAGTCAAGAGATCTTTCAGGTAATTGGGTCCCTGTTCATGTAGGGCTTTAAAGGTTAGCAAGCCAACCATGTAGGTGATCCACCACTGAACAGGCAGCCAGTGCAGTCCATGCAGCACAGGTGTAATATGACTGGTCCTTGATGTACCAGTCAATAACCTGGCTGCAGCATTCTACACTAGCTGCAAGTGGCAGATATCAACCCCCGGAAGCCCTAGGTAGAGGGCATTGCAGTAGTTAAGACGGGTGGTAATGAAGGCATGGACCAGTGTTGGAAGGTCATCCGGGGGAACCAGGTGTTTCACCTGGGTGATATTCCTCAGATGGTAAGATGAGGATTTAACGATGGCTGACACCTGAGATTTCAGGGTCAAGCTGTCATCAAACATAACACCCAGGTTACGCACCCAGTCTGAGGTAGTGAGCTGGACACCATCAAGCCATAGGCCTGACACTCGTCCAGCCCCCAGACCCACCCCCAGATGACCAGAGTCCACCATCAACACTTCAGTCTTGTCCAGATTCAGTCTCAGCCAGCTAATGCTCATCCAATCTTTGATTTCAGTGAGACAGTTGTTAAGCATTGAGACTGCAACAACCTGTCTGGGTAAAAAGGACATATACAGCTGAGTATCATCTGTGTAGCAATGAACACTCAAGCTGTATCACCTAATGATATCTCTCAATGGCAGCATATACACTGCGAACAACATGGGTGCCAATATGGAGCCCTGCAGAACCCCGCAGAAAAAAAGGAGGGCATCAGAGGAATACATTCCAGTGACCACTCTCTAAGATCTGCCCTCGAGGAAGGATCAAAACCAATTGAGGACTGTACCCGACAGCCCACAAAGAATCCAGAAGGACTCCAAAAGCACACCATGGTCCACAGTGTCAAAGGCTGCTGAGAGATCAAGAAGGACCAGAATGGTACAGGTCTTTCAATCTCTCGACATTAGGAAATCATTTAATAGTCCAACAAGGGCAGTCTCCATGCTATGTCTCTTCCTAAATTTGGACTGGAGAGCTTCATAGACATTGTGGGTTACAAGATGACCATCCAGTTGCAACACAACCACCTTCTCAATAACCTCACCCACAAAGGGCAGGTTAAAGACAGGCAGTAGTTAGCTGGACAGTCAGGATCCAAGGAAGGCTTTCTAAGGAGTGGTCATATGACCACCTCCTTGAGGGAATCAGGAAAGACTCCCTCTCCAAGGAACTCCAGACAATTTCAGCCAGGATAGGGCAGATAACATCTACATATCTCACTAAAAGGGGGGGGCCTGGATCCAAACTACAACCGGTTGGGCGCAAAGCTTGGACGATCTTCACAATGTCCATGAATTCCAGCCAGCTGAAATCTGTCCAGAGAGACTGATCACTCACCACCTCCTGTCGACCTCCACAATCCCTCATAGGAAGAGCTGGGCTGATACCAGACCTGATGATAGCAACCTTATCTGCGAAAAATTGAGTGATCTCCTCACACTTAACCTGAGAAAAGGCTGTTCTGGATTGGAGATAGATTGGAATGCACAATCTGTCAACAGTTCAGAACCACTGAGCCAGTTGATTCTGCACCACAGAAATCTTCCTGGACAGGAACTCTGCCTTCTTAAGGGTGATTTCTGATTGATGGTCCTTATAATGTTCCATCTATCTAAGCCTGTTAGATCCAGGCCAGATTTCCACCATGCTCTTTCCATCCTTCGACCAACTCATCTCAACTCCTTCAAGGAACCATTGAACAAAGGGGACCTTGGGTGAGGAGTGAGTGGCCAAACACAAACAGGAGCAATCAAGTCCAGAGCATCTCCCACTGCCTTATTATAGGTGAGTACAAGATCCTCTGGACTCATGCATTCACCCAGCAATCCTGAAAGGTCCAGGGCCGCTAATAGACCATCTGGGGTAACTCCCCTTAAAGGGTGGTACTGGACCATCTCTGTAGGGGCAGGTCCATTGGGGGGAGCCCCAAAACTGAAACCTATGGTGTGATGGTCAGACCAACTAACTGGTTCCACCCCCAAGTTTGATATCTCCATCCCCAGAAGGAACACCAGATCCAATGAGTGACTCCCTATATGGGTAGTGGAGATAACCACCTGTGTAAGGCCCAGCATCATCATTTGCTGGAGGAGATTTTGACCAAATTGTGAGAGTTTATTGTCAACCCAGGCATTGAAGTCCCCCAGAATAATTCATCTGGGGGACTCCAATACCATGTTGATGATGAAGTCCACTGTCTCCTGTAGGAATTCTCCACCATCACCTGGTGGATGGTAAATGAGGAGTATCCTACAACTTACACCCTCTCCCATGATACACTCAAAGGATCTGGTGGGCCCCACTGGAACCTCCACAAGGCTCAGTTCAGTCTGAAAAAAGATGACTACACCCCCACCCCTACGATCCAACTTCGGGTGGTTAATCATGAGAACCTAGCCAGAGCAACAGAAGCCAATACAGGGCCTGCATTTTCATTCAGCCAGGTCTCAGTGATGCATGCCAGAGCCACTGTTCCAACAAGATCAGCTATAATAACCATCTTGTTCCTAATGGATCTGGCATTGCATAACACCGCCCAGGTTGGATGAGACGCTGAGGAAGACCTCAACACCTGCCCAGTTACTGCTGGGCCCTTGGGTATGGGAACAAGACAGGTAGGACCCCTGTCCTGATCCCATTTCACTCCAGGGCATTTCCTGGTCTCTGCTACCCCAATTTGCCCTCCCCTTTCCCTTCAGATCAGTCTTTGGTGCTCTTTAAACAAATAATTTTGTGGCTTCTCCACTGCAGCTCTCATATCTAGGTACCTCAACTAAGTGATTTCAGGGTTCAGGAGCCCTGTGCCAGCTCCTGATGTGCCATCTCTGTGGCAAGAAAATAGATGTGTGTCAATACGTATGTGCAGACCACACGCTCGCACACTCTTGATATGGCAGCAAACGGGTTTGTGTTTTTTCCTTATTGCCACTCTGGCCCAAAACCCACAAGGTGTTTCAAGTCTCCTTCCAGTCCCACATAGCATTTCTCCTTGTAAAGAGGGAGCAGAAGAGCAGAGACACAGAACCGATTGCAGCCGAACTGAGAATATGTGAGCTGAACTGCTTAGGAATATTTATGAGCTTCTCATAAATAGTAATGAGCTGCTCATGGATATTAATGGCCTGCTCATGAATATTAATAAACCCTATGCATAAGCAGCTCAATCTTATTTATCTATTCAGTTACAGATCTGTCATTTGTGCTGTTTAAACAAATACTTTTGTGGTTTCTACACCACAGCACTCATATTTTCAAACCCCAACTAAGTAATCTTGAGGGCCCTGGAGCCCTGCAGCAGCTCCTGATGTGCAACTATTATGGTGAGAAAAGAAATGTGCGCAAATACACATGCACAGACCACCAGCTTGCACATTCTTGATGTGGTAGCAAATGGATTTGTGCTTTTTCCTCACTGCCACTTTAGCCCAAGTCCCTCGAGGTGTTTTCAGTCTCTGCCCAATCCCACATAACATTTCTCCTTGTAAAGAGGGACCAGAAGGGCAGAGACGGAGAACCGCTTGCAGCCGAACCAAGACTGTGCGAGCCCAGCTGCTCATGAACATTAATAAGCCACTCATGAGTAGTAATGAGCTTCTCATGAATATTAATGACCTTATTGATAAGAAGCTCATTCATATGTATATATTCAGTCCCAGATCAGTCATTGGCCCTCTTTAAACAAATGCTTTTCTGGTGTCTGCTCCACCACCCTCATGTGTCCAGATCCCAACTGAGAGATCTTGTGGTCCAGAAGCTCTGCAGCAGCCCTTGATGTGCTGCTATCATTGTGAGTAAACAGATGTGTACAAATACTCATGCTTGGACCACCTGCTTGCACATTCTTGATGTGTCTACAAAGAGGTTTTCCCTTTTTATGTTGGCTCACGCATGCGCAGCCAAAATATTGCGGTAGTAGCAGATTTGGAGGTGCAGTCACTGTTGGGTGAATGCAGGGCACGCATCAGTAGGTGCATCCCTCATTCCCCAATAAGCCTGCATGCCAGCACCACACCATGAATACATAATGTGGTGAGCACATCTAATGAAAGGTCTGCTGCAATGAGAGCAAAGCTCGTCATACGCTGTGACACCTCCTGACATGCTTGCCCTGGTGAAAAAGTAAAAACATGGCGGCACACTGCCCGCCATAATGCCGACTTCGGGAGTGCCTAACCCCACTTAATGGTGGGCAAAGTGGGCTCAATCTGCTCCGTGAATTGATTCATGGAGTGAAGGCAGATTCGCGGAGTGCTCCGCAACGCGAAGTGGAGTAATTTGCGTTATGATGGGTAATGCGAAGTCCATTGAAAACACTGATTTTGTGTTACTCTGCCTTCCCAGATCACCACTCCACCAAAATCTTAAGCGAAGTGCCTTGGTATTAATGCACTTCACCTCACTTCACCTTGTTTTTGAGCTCTAAAGGCGAATTTTGCAGTGATTCATGGGATTTCAGGTCACATGGGCTCTATATTGATCTGCACAGCCTCAGTTTGGGGTAGCGTGTGTAGGAAGCAGTAGGAGACAGTGTGTTCTGAGAGCTATCTGTGATTGAAACCTTCTAAAAGCTGTTAAAAAGCATTTTTGCATTTTTGGGGGTGCTCCACCTTTAGTTCATCAATTGCAGGAAACCATCCTGTGCTCATATCATCGAGCGTTTTTGTTTTTGTGTGGATTTTGAATGTTAATGTACAACATTGAGTGTGTGTAGTGAAAGACAGTGAAAATGTGCTTTGGGGGAGGGGTGTATCTGTGGTATAGGTAGATTTAAGTTGGAGAAATAGTGATTTCTTTTTTTTTTTGGTTATGTATTTGTTATATGACCGACTGTGTTAATGTACACACAGTAATATTGTCAGTAATTGTTGAAATTTTCTTGCTGATTGTGTGTTGTGTGGATCTGGTGCAGCAGTTCATAATTTCGAGTTGTTTACATTACAATACGTGGCATATTACTGAACTTTTCAATTTGTTACGCATTACTCGTTCACCATTGTAGAGAAACTGTTCTGTGTGTGTGTGTGAGTGGTGTTGCGTGACATCAAATAATGCACCTTTTATTGTGCCACAGACTAGTATAACTGCAGGGCGAGCGCAGCAGTGTGAACCTGCTAGCCACTGCAGCTACCTGATTTTGTACTGCGATTGTGGTATCTGTTCTTTGTTTTGCTGTGTGTACTGCTGTAAAAATCTATAGTCAGTGCTCCCCCCCACCCCCACCAGCAAAAGGAATTTTTTACCAGATTGGATTGTTTTTGTGACCTCATCAGCACCACTGGTTACTGAAGTTGTTTTCAGTGCGTGACCGTCTCTATCTGTTGCTGAAGCCACAGTTGTTTTTATGGCTTCACATCCAGCGTCCCCCCAATCAGAGAGTGAATGTACCAAAATCTAAATGTGGTTATAATATTGTTGTTGATCCCCCAAAATGCCAGCAAAGAGACGTGCAAGCAAAGCTGGTTCTCGCCATGGCAATACTGGTAGTAAGATAGTCTGTGGGCATGGTAGTACGCAGATGCAGAAGTTCATTGCTGATGTGAGGAAAGGTATTTCTCCTGCAATGATTTTTACAGCCCAATCAGTAGCTTCACTCATAGTCGGAGGAGATGATGTTTTCCCAGCTGGTGGTGTTAGTGGTGGTGGTAGTATTAGTATTGGTGCGTCAAGTTTGAATTCTGACCAGTGTACCATATCCAAAAATATTGAGTGTGAAGCAGTGCAAGTGAGAGGCAGCATAGATGATGTCATACTTCCCAGTAACATCCAGTAACTGAACCTGAGGATTCTGGTAATCATGTCAATGATAGCATACAATATGATATTCAGTCCACCGTGACGGTTAATGTCACGCATTTTCCATGCAATGATTCACAGTGCGGTGAAAAAATATCAGGTGATGGTGGTGTAGATGATGATGATGGATGTGATGATGACAATGATGTTGCTGTTGTTGCAACATGCAGTCCACATGCTAGGATCCAAGCAGAAGATGTGGATGTGTGTGACATTGATGAATATGATGATGATATAATTGACCCCAGCTGGGAACTGGAGAAAAAGAAATTCAAAGTGGCTGTATCTGAGTCTGTTTGCAGGAATCCCCCCCCCCCATAAAAACTTGTGATTTACCAGTTTTAGTTGATGATGATGACCCAGTAATAATGATAGGCAGTTGTGGTGGTCAGTTGCAGTCCAGGTGTGCAGTGCCCGAAACATCATGTGCCCCCCCCACTTCAGTGCTTAAAATAACAGACTTAAATAAGCAACATCGTGGACATGTTAAAGGCAGAGCATCACAATCCATTGTTTGGGATTTTTTTGTTCAAGATGCAAATGTTGAGTCAGTTGCAATCTGCCAGGTTTGCCATGAGCGTGTGAGTCGAGGTAAAAAGGGGAGCCATCTGGGCACAGGAGGACAGCATACGCATCTTAAGAATAGGCACATGGCACTGTGGATCCAGCACAAGCTGGCAGTTAATACCACAGTGGGGCGATCACCGTCATCACCAGCAACCATAGCGAGCATGTTATTCCCTTCCATGACTGTTAAGTCCAGTAGTAAATTAAACGTGTGCAGTAGTGAGGTAATAAGTGCAGAGGATTATTACAGGCATGATGAGGTGGAGGAGCATAATGGCTTTGAAATGTTGTCCAGTGCTGGTGAGAGTAGCAGTTTTGGTGGTGGTGGTGGTGGTGAATGCAGTATGTCTAGTGCAAGTGGTACATCAACCCCGGTTGGTAAATCTGGCAAAATAACTGCATTTCTGGGTTTATCATCATCACCTGTGCAACCATCTTCATCAAACGTCCACACTCCACCCCCTGCCAATGCCATTCATCACAGAGCACAACCATTTGTGATCACACTCCGTGTAAAACGTTTAAGTCAGCCTACGTTACAGAGTGTTTTTGCGCATAAGCTGAAGTACCCCTCCAATCATACAGTGTCACGTGAACTTAATGCCACTGTAGCAAAAATGCTAGCAGTTGATCTTTTGCCCTTCTCCTTTGTGGAGAATTCTGGGTTCTGGCGGTTTGCTGCACGTGCCTGTCCAAAATGGAAAGTCCCATCTAGGACATACTTTTCTACCTGTGCTGTCCCCGAGTTGTTCCGCACTGTGTCCAACTCAGTAAGACATGCCCTTCAACAATCCTCCTCTCTATTCATCCATTTAAATATGGATATGTGGACAAGTGGCAAAACAGCGGGGAGTTCATATTTGTGTATAACTGCTCACTGGGCGCAGGTGCTGGGGGTTGTTTGTGATGTTGGTAATGTGAATAATCAGTGCAGTAAGGTGGATTGTCATGGTAGCAATCTTCCAGGAATTCAACAGTATGCAACGATTGCTATGCGCAATGTGACCTGTTCACACACTGGTGAGAACATGTTGGACATGATACTGACTGAAATTGACACTTGGCTAAACCCCCTGTCCCTGAGAGCTGGGTTCATAGCAAGTGACAATGGGTCAAATGTGGTGAAATGCATCACGAATGGTGTTTTTTTTCATGTTCTATGCATGGCCCATTGTTTAAATCTTGTGGTGCAGGAGTTTCTGCATCACCCTGATGTAAAGGAAATGCTGACCGTTGCACAACGTATCTGCTCTCACTTTTCACGATCTGGAAAGGCCCGTGACCAACTGTGGCAGTTGCAGATACAAAACAGCCTGCCTCAGCACCGCTTGAAGCTGGAAGTTGTCACCCGATGGAATGGCACTTCATATATGGCAGAGAGGTTGTATGAACAATACAAAGTCATCTCAGAATATCTTGTGATGCACACTAGCCTTGACAGTTCCGGGGTCTCCATGTCTATGACGACTGAACAGTGGCACCTCATGGACTCTGTAATAACAATTTTGTGGCCTTTTGAACATGCCACATAGACAGTGAGTGGTGAGTCTGCCTCCATTAGCCAATCAATTCCACTGCTGCAGGTGCTGAGGCAGACATTGGTGAATGTACAGCATGGCCATGATGTTGCTGGAGATGGTGGTAGCAGTATGTTGCTGCAACACATGCTGACAGTATTCAACCAGAATCGTCACGTTGTGAGCATTCAGCATAGTGACAACTTTGCCATAGCAACAATGCTGGACCCACGATACAAACGTGGAATTGCATCAGTACTGGAGAGAGGGCCTGAACAGGTAAAAAATATCAGTGGTCAACTGGTGCGCTTGGTTCATGGGGCACAGAAGCCACGTGCTGAGGTCAGCAAACCTCAGCAGCATAATCCAGCTGAAGGTGTACCTGTAGGACTATCAAGCATATCCTGCAAGGGGAAGGGGACAGCAGTTCCAGGTGGTCTGTCATCCAAAGTGGCTGGCATCAACCTGCTTTGGGAGGCTTTGTCCCAAGTGGGTATTTGTGAAATAAATGATTCGGGAGAACAGGATGATGCATCAACAGCTGGATTTAGTGCGGCTCAGAGAATGGTTGAGTCATATTTGTCTGAAAATAGTCATCTGACAATAACTGAAGATCCTCTTTTGTACTGGAGTGCAAAGGTCAGTGAATGGCCAGAGCTGACTGCAGTGGCACTGAAGTACCTCACATGCCCACCCTCAAGTGTAAGTGTTGAAAGGGTATTCAGCACAGCAGGTAAGATAGCCAGGGATCGTCGGACAAACCTGTGTCCTGCAAATGTTAGTTTCCTAACATTCATTAAAATGAATGAGAGGCACATACCAACACAGACTGCAACCTCGGTATTTGTACCCTGGCCTAGTCATGGTGGTTTTGGTGATGTGGAAATGGACCATCCTGGTGGCACTGGCAGTGGCTGCCTGAAATGGCCCACCACTGATTTAGATGACAACACAATGAAGAAAGAATTTCCCAGTGGTCAGACTTCAGACATAGATGACTGTGAGGGAAGCTTTCTTTATGAGGATGATGATGTGGTTAATGTTGGCAGGTTTTAACTGAAGTTGTTAAAAGGTGGTGTGCCACCCGGACCACCACCACCAGGACTGATGTTAGCTACTGCCACCACTGAGCATGAGTCTGTCTGCTCCCTGGACCACCACCACCACCACCACCAGGACTGATGTTAGCCACTGCCACCACTGAGCATGAGTCTGTCTGCCCCCCCGGACCACCACCACTGGGACTGATGTTAGCCACTGCCACCACTGAGCATGAGTCTGTCCGCCCCCCCGGGCTACCCCCACCGAGACTGATGTTAGCCACTGCCACCACTGAGCATGAGTCTGTCTGCCCCCGGACCACCACCACCGGGACTGATGTTAACCACTGCCACCACTGAGCATGAGACTGTCTGCCCCCTGGACCACCACCACCGGGACTGATGTTAGCCACTGCCACCACTGAGCATGAGTCTGTCTGCCTCCCGGACCACCACCACTGGGACTGATGTTAGCCACTGCCACCACTGAGCATGAGTCTGTCTGCCCTCCCAGACCACCACCACCGGGACTGATGTTAGCCACTGCCACCACTGAGCATGAGTCTGTCCACTCCCCTGGACCACCACCACTGGGACTGATGTTAGCCACTGCCACCACTGAGCATGAGTCTGTCCGCCCCCCCTGGGCTACCCCCACCGAGACTGATGTTAACCACTGCCACCACTGAGCATGAGACTGTCTGCCCCCTGGACCACCACCACCGAGACTGATGTTAGCCACTGCCACCACTGAGCATGAGTCTGTCTGCCCTCCCTGGACCACCACCACCAGGACTGATGTTAGCCACTGCCACCACTGAGCACGAGTCTGTCCGGACCACCACATCCATCAGCCACAGACACAAAGCTTCTTAATATTTAAACCATAACGTGAGTATGTGTACTCATGTTTGTTATGCTGTTTTACTTCCTTTAGTTGTATGTTTTATTTTCTGTAGCTTTTCAGAGCCGCAATGGTCAAACACATACGGTACACTTATTTTGTTTTTTATACAGGTTAACAAAAAAAAGTCTCCTTCTTTAAAACTCGATGGGAATGGCACTGCAGCTGTACTGTACAGAGGAACCCATGGAATATCCATGTGAAATCCATTCTGGTAAGTCTGAAGATTTTTTTTCATCCATTTCATTGTTTTGGAAAGACTGTAGCAAATGTGACTGACTATGATTCATAAACTAAGTGACATGTGTACGTCACCAAAACTATTTCTGTAAGATATCATTCATGCGCTGTATTCTGAACTTGCAGCTGTGCAGCCCTGACCATGACAGTGTTCAAAAAGTTGTACACAGGTTGTGTTACTTGACATGATGTATGTTTGAAATGTAGCTTGACTTGAGATTGAGAACCAGGGAGGGACAAATTACAATGAAGTTGTAAGAAGTCATACATTTCTTGTTTTAGGAAACTTCCAGATGCTTTGTTGTTCTGTCAAAGTAGCCTTATCCAAAAAAGTTCTTCAACATCAGGCACCCCCCTCCCCCAAGTTTGGGCACACATTGCAACATGCGGAAGTCATTTCATTAGATGACCATGACCATCATTAACAACCAGACTCCAGAAGGATGCAAATGAAATCTGTGAAGATGTAACAAAATAAGAAACCATTATAGACAAACCTGCAAATATGCTTCCCCCACCCCCCCAAAAAAATACTTACCTTCATGTGCTTGAGAGTTATCCATTTCCAATTTCAATGCAAAACATTCTCATTGAGCACTGGAATGTGCACACCAACAGTTTCTGTGACCTGTGATACAGAACAATACCATGGGTACATGTCTATATCAACCTCCCCTCCTCACCTACAAAATACACAAACATATATCTATATATATCAACTCACCAAGGCTACTATTAGTGTACAGACAAAGGGCACCCTTCTATCCAGTTGAGATGATCACATTGCATTTGCTCGAATTGCCTCGCAGAACACATTGGCTCAGCAACAGTACACTCATGGTCATCATTTTATTCTGGAGGACTTTGAATGTGCTGAAACACTTCCATTTCACTTTGTTACCACTTGTAAATTTTCTGGACAAAAGGCGGATGCATTTTGGGCATGCAGAAAAAATCTGGGGACTCTGTGCCACCACTGCGCGCATGACTGAGTGTGCCATTAATTCTGGGGGACTTTGTATGTGCTGAAACACTCCCATTTCACTGTGTTACCACTTGTCAATTTTCTGGACACAAGGCGGATGCATTTTGGGCTTGCAGAAAAAATCTGGAGACTCTGTGCCACCACTGCACACATGACTGAGTGCACCATTAATTCTGGGGATGCATTTTATGTGTTGTGTGATTGTGAGCTCATGATGTCATACTGACATTATCAATTAACTCACTGCCTCCACAGGAACTCTCTGAAGTTGCAGCACTTGTCTCCTGTATGCTGTTAACAATGAATCCTGGGCCTTTCTAAGCAAAATCATGCCATAATTGGCATGCCACAAACAAATGCTAATAGCACAAAAACCGTAAGTGCTAGACATAAAGTATGAGGGGCAAAATTGTTCAGCATAAAATTACCTTTCCAATGATGGTATGCAAGGAATAATAGGTAATTTAGTTTTATTTCTGTGCTGGTCGAAACAGCAAAACGAAATATTTCTTTCACTAAAAAATGCACCATAAGCCCTTTTGTGTTAGGAAATATGTAACATATCAACACCAAATTAAGCATCCAGACATTAGATGTAGTTTTTATAATTTATTTGTAAAAAGAACAGCTATTTCTGTAGTATTAAACATAATTTTTCCTCATTAGAGTCAAGGTGTGTTGGTGAGGTTTAAGAGACAAATCTGAACCATACACACCATACTATAAATAAATGCATATAACTCCTAAAGTGTACATGATACACACAACATATCAGTGGTAAAGTTGTTACACACAAAATTGCCTTTCCAACAATGCTATGCAATCAACTGTGCTCAGTTTGGTTTTTGTTTTATACTGCTGAGATACCCAGAATGTGTGTTTTCTTCAAAGTGCTTAGGTGGTTCTAGATGGACAAAATGTCATAAACAAATGTGAATAACTATTAAAGTGAACATGACACACACAAAGTGTCAGTGGAAAAGTTGTTCAGCACAACATTACCTTTCTAATGGTACTATGCAGTCAATTCTAATCAATTCTGGCTGGCATGTAATATTAAAATATGTGAGTGATGTCTCCAGATGTTACTAGGGCACACAGGAAGTCTGTAAGTGACTTCTGTAGTCATTCTGGGATGCACTACAGTAGATTTGCTGACGCCTACAGGCATTTCTAGGATCAATGAGTTAAATCAACATTGCAAGAATGTTGTGACAATTTTGAACTGTACTTTTTTATGTTACTTTACATTGCAACAGACACTAGTTACCTTTGTGTCGTGACCTGAATGATACGCTTCTTTTCACAATTTCTATCTGCTTTACTTAGTTGACTACTTTTTTCATGTATGAAAAAAAGAGCATGCCTTTCAATATTGTTAAGACCAGGTTTGTATTTATTTGCAGCTGCTTTTCAATAAATATTGTTCTGTGGTGTCATAAAACACTGCCTGCTGCATAACTGTTAATTTACAACAGAAGTGATATATAACAACTAACTGATGTGATGGAAAAAAGCAGAGGAAAACAATGACAAAGACCTGGTCAGCACCAATTTAAAAGGAATGCTCCTTTCATTTATTTCCACACATGAAAAAAGGTAGTACAGCAGACTCAACTGCTGGAATTCTCATATCATTCAGTCAGGATAAGTAAAGGAAGTTGTAACATAGCATTAAAAAATAAAGGTCAGAGTTCTCCAACAGATTATTGCGCTGATGCTTCTGAGGAATTCTTATGTACATAGTTATGGTGATGCACATAACCTAATATGTGGGCCTTACTTCCAGGGAATCTTTCTTGCTCCACATAGTGCAATACATTTCTGTGAAAACTGCCCATAATTTCATTACAGTGTGTCACGTGATGGAGGAATTCCCATTCAGAAAAGCTGCCCACATTCTGACCCACTTTCTCAGCAACGTTAGGATGTGATGCCAGGGGGAGCGCAGTTGCGTGCTCCACTATAGTGAATGTCCGGCAGCTATCCCAATGTTTCGTTATAAGATTCACTTTGTGGTGAAATGTGGGAACGTTTCCACTGACAATGATCTCTTACTGGAAATATGCCCACACGTTTCACCACAAACTGACCATTATAACATAAAGAAACATTCGGAAAGCTGCTGGACAATGGGGCATTCACTATAATGGAGCACGCACCTGTGCTCTCCTTGGCATCACATCCTAATGTTGCTGAGAAGGGGGGCAGAATTTGGGTGGCTTTTCTGAATGGGAATTCCTCCATCACATGACACACTGTAATGAAATTACAGATGATTTTCATAGAAATGTATTGCACTATGTGGAGCAAGAAAGATTCCACTGGAAGTAAGGCACTCATATATCGGGTGCAATGCTGTAACTTGGTGAATCTCTTTCATGCCTATTCACAAGCAAAATAGTTATTGAGCCTCAGTAATGTTTACTTTGTGTCGGGACTATTGAATCAGATTTTAAGTGTTTCACAAACAGCATGAAGACTGAGCAATGCGAGTATGTTGTGCTAAACTGCATGTGTGCCGTCACTGTTCTATCCTGTGTGTGCATACATTGTACAGCTTCATGCAAACATATATATGGTAAGACTTGTTGCATTATCAAGAATAAAGATTACAAAGAGTACCTGATGTATATTTTATTGGTACCATCAGCGCCAGCGGACTAAGTGATATGATATTTTTTCAGAGGTATCGGGTCACTGTGCACTTCAGTCACTCACAGTGCACACATGACTTTGTGGAGATCATAGCACAAAAAACACATGCTCTCCTAAAATTTACGTGTGCAGTATAGTATATAGTGGGACTAAGTTGCACTCTGGCCAGACACCTCTGAAAAAGTATCATATCACTTAGTCCACCGATGATGACAGTGACAATAAAATATACTGTATCCTGCTTGCTGGTCTTTAGAGCATAAACACTGCCTGCAACAAGTCAGCAACAGCAATATATGTTTGCAACACACTGCACAATGCCTGATGTCACACACATGCACACAATCACACACACAATCTCACACACACACACACACACACACACACACACACAGGAAACAACACTGACTGCACACATGCAATTTTACACATCATACTTGCACTGCTCACAACAGCTTGTCCACAAGCACTCCAAAACAAAAAGTAAATATTACTGAGGCACTGCAACTACAGAATGGAAAATGTGTATTATTAAACAACAAAAGAAAACACACAAAAACAGTACAGCACAGTAGTGGGTTGGGGGGGTCCAGAAAACAATCCCTTAATGTGGCCATGAGATGCCGTGGTGGTCCAGCAGCAGGTGCAGCATTGTGAGAATTTGCAGCTGCTGTTGTAGGATTGTATCGACCTGCTGCTGCACAGCACCTACCCTCTCATTCTCCTCCAGGGCTGCCCACACCAGGGCAATGTTGGCCTCTGTTGCAGGGACTGTGGTGGAGTCCACTGCAGGTGGACCCAGGTAGTGGTGGTGGTGGAGAGGGTGGTGCTGGTGGATGTGGTGGCGGTGGTAATGGTGGAGCAGCTGCTGCACTGGCCCTCCTCCTGCTGCTGAAGTGGCGAAGCACAACTCCAACCCCAGCAGCACCCTTGGCCACTGCCACAGAAGTGCCAGCAGGTGGATGCCTGGCCCCTTCCATGGCAGCCTGCCACTCCACCTTGTGGTGTTTCAACATGTGGGTGTGCTGGCCAACAGTCCCCAAATGTGTCCCCTAGGGGCCACAGCACACCAGCACACCACACAGATGGCACACCACAACTGTGCTGTCTCCCCCACAGAGTTAAAAAACTCCCACACTGGGGAGTTGTGGGGGGACCAGTTACTGTCCTAGCACCACCTACATTTTCCTGGGGCACCTCCTGTGGCTGTGGAGGTGGTACTGCTGGAGCCTCTACAGCTGCTACCGGTGGTGGTGGTAGTAGTGGTGGAGTAGGTGGATGTACAGCAGCCACCGGTGACACTGGTGCTGCTGCTACTGTTGCTTCCACAGGGGAGATGCAACACCCAAGAGTTGGGAGAGGTCCAGCAACACACGACTGCCCCCACATGTGCACACTCCCCTCCTTTGCCCGTGCCCACGGGCCAACGACTCTCCTTCCAGGGTCAACTTTTCCCACACAAGTCCCCGACCCCAACTATAAACAAGTCCAACAGAGTTGACGCTTCAGCCTTCACCCGGTGGCTGCACTCACCTCACACTCAGACACACACACACACACACACACTGACACACACAGTCACACACACACAAAACAAAACTTATAAAAAAAAAATTCACTACTAAAAAAACAATCAGAAACACAATACAAAAACTAAATAAAGATATAGCTTTTAAAAAAGCTGTTTTTTTCCGGCACAAAAGCAATAAAGCACTTTCTGACACTGACACAAAACTGCTCTCCTCCCCAAAAAGTCTTCTCCCTCTACAACTGCAAAGGAGAAAGTGAAACTGCTTCTCTGACTCACTTCCTTCCTACCTAGCTAAAGCATGTGACTTACAGTAGTGTAAGCCATGTGATGTGTGGGGGGGCTGCCTATTTAATTGTCACTTCGCCTTACTTCGCATTAAGGCATAATGACAATGCGAAGTAATAATGAGAATGCGAAGTGAACATTTTGTAGTGGCCACTTCGCTGCTGTGCTCCGCCAACGCAAGTGGCTCTCGCCAGCAGATTAAAAATTTGCTGCATCTCTAATCCCACTGTCGGGCATGCCCTGACCTAATGTGCAATGAGGGAGCGACTCACATAGGCATCATGCACCCCATTTACAAAATAGGGGAGCCAATCCCCCTCAGCTCTTGCTCCCCTGCTTTCATTGTGTGCCAATGGAGGTGCCCAATCCCCCATCGGCTACAGCATTTCCCCCAAAACACTTAGGTGGCATGCTGGGAGCCCACCCCAGCATGCCAAATCCCCTGAAAACGAAATACCATCCAGAAATTTTTTTTTTTTTTACCCCTGTAAATGAAGAAAATGGTCCCTCATGGTCTCCCTGCCCCCTCTCCACAACCGGTGCTCACCCTCTGCGCACCCTGCCTCCCCCCACCCCCTCACCCCATACTTACTTCCGGAGTCCAGCACAATGATCTTTGGTGGACTGAGAACACATCTGCACTCTTCAAAGTAGACCACAAACTGAAGAAATGCCGATAAGCTGTATAATGGCATAAATAGGGTTTTTTCAACTTTGGTGCATATCTCAGGCATTTTTTGGAATTTTTGCGCCAAATTTTCAACATGGGGTTATTGGGACCCCTCCTCATGAATTCAGTCACTGTCATGGTGTTATTCAATCCTGACAGGTGATTTCGCGGTCACTGCGTGGAATCACCTTTCAGGACCAAGTAATGAAATGACAGTGCCACTGTTCATGAGGGGGTCTCTCAAAAAGCCTATGTTGCAAATTGGTGAAAAATCCCTAAATGGCTGTTTCTTAACGTCAGCATTGTGCTGTTAATCCACGTTCATAACTTTGTGAATCTGTAATATTTTCACTCCAGATTTTCAAAATTGGCATTTTTCCACACCTCATTATGAACAGTACAGCTTTCATTTTACATATCCTGGCCAAAATGTGTTTTGGCACGTCTGGTGCAGAATAGCTCGGTCGCTGTGTGAAATCAGTTTTCTGGACAGTTTGAAAAAATGATGGTGACACTGTTCATGAACAGAGGTCCTAAAATGCCTATGTTGAAAATTTGGTGCCGAAAGTCCATAAAATGACTGTGTTACAAGCATGCCTTGTGCAGTTTCCATGCACCCATGTAATTTCACAAATTTGCAATATTTTCAGGCCAGATTTTCAACACTGGCATTTTGTCACACCTCCTTATCAACAGCACAGCTGTTATTTTTCACAGCCTGCCCAAAATGTGTTTCCGCACCTGTGGCACACAATGGCGTGGTCGCTGTGGGAAATCAACTTTTGAGACTGATTAACAAAATCACAGTGCCACTGTTCATGAGGGGAGGTCCCAAAATGCCTATGTTGAAAATGTGGCTAAAAAACTCCCTAAAATAATTGGGTTATGGACGTGCGTTGCGCAGTTTCTATGCATGCTCAAGACTTCACCGACTTTTCATATTTTCACTCCAGATTTTCAATGATGTCATTTTTTTACCCCTCCTCATGAACTATACAGATGTCTTTTTACACATCCTACCCAAAATGTGTTTTCATCCCTGTGTCACCAAATGGCATAGCCACTGTGCAAAACCACCTTTCAGCTAACAAACTGATAATGCCACTTTTCATGAGGTAGGCTCACAAACAGCCCATGTTGAAAATTTGTAGTGAAAATACCAACACACACCCATGGTGTTAGGTTTTCCAACTGTAATACCCCACCCTGTAGAGACTGACAGGCATCAGGGGTATGACTTGGGATCATCGGCTGTAATGCTTACGCCATTCCACCCCCACCCTGAAGTCAGTGACAGGCATCATGGTGTGCGTTGCACTGTTCAGCCACAAAGTTCACCCCATTCTCCTATACTGCACCCACCTCAGCATATTTCCTTATGGAATGGGGTAAGTATAATGCCCAAAGACCCCAAAGCACACCACGACACTTGCCAGTCTCTACAGGGTAGGGTGAGGTACAATGGCATGAGCAATATAGATGACGACCCAAAGGCACATCCCAATGCCTTTCCGTCTCTAAAGGGTGGGAGTGGGGTTGGTGTCACTTCAGTACTTCACTGCCATTCCTATTATGCATCTCTAACTCCAGCAATACCAATGCCAATGCCAGCGAGACAACATTCAGCATTGATAAACGCTTGTTCCTTATTGCTACTTAGGCCCAAATCCCTCAAGGCGTTTCAGTCTCTGTCCAGCCCCAGATAACTTTTCTCCTTTTAAAGAGGAGCCAGAAGAGCAGAGATTCAGAAGTGGTTGCAGCCGAACCAAGAATGTGTGAGCACATATGCATTGGCACACATCCATTTTCTTGCTACGAATGCGGTGCCTCAGGAGCTGCCACAGTGCTCCCGGACCCCAAAATCACTTAGTTGAGACATGAGGACCTTGTTGCAGAAGACACAAAACTCTTTGTTTAGCGCAACATTGACTGTTCTGGGACTGAATATTGATGACCTGCTCATTAATATTAATGACAACTACTCATAAGCAGCACATTCTCATGTATATAGTCTGTCCAAGATCAGTCATTGTCGCTCCTTAAAAAAAATACTTTTGCAGTTTCTGCACCACAGCCCTCATTTCTTTGGCCCACAACTAAGTGATCTTGGGGTCCGTGAGCCCTCTGGTAGATCCTGATGTGCTGCTAGTATGTTGAGAAAACAGATGTGCTCCAAGACGCATGTGTGGCCGCCAGCTCGCACATTCTCTGTGTGGCAGCAAATAGTTTGTGCTTTTTCCTTATTGCCACTTTGGCAATACCTCAAAGTGTTTTAGTCTCTATCCACTCTCGCATAACATTTCTTCTTGTAAGGAGGGGCCAGAGAATCTGAGACGCAGAGCCACTTGCAGCCGAATCAAGAATGTGCGAGCTCAGCTGCTCACAAATATTAATGAGCTACTCATGAATAGTAATGGTCTGCTCAAGAATATTAATGAACCCTATTCATAAGTAGCTCATTCTTACTTATATAATGAGTCCCAGTTCAGTCACTGGCACTCTTTAAACAAATAATTTTGTGGCTTCTGCACTGCAGCCCTTATGTCTCTGTACTCCAACTAAGTAATCTTGGTGTCCAGGAGCCCTGCGGCAGCTCCTGATGTGCCGCTATTGTGGCCTGAAAACAGATGTGTGCCAACACACATGTGTGGACCAACAGCTTGCACATTCTTGGTGTGGCAGCAAATGGGTTTGATCTGTTTCCTTACTGCCACATTGGCCCAAATCCCTCAAGGTGTTTCAGTCTCTGTCCAGCCTTGCATAACATTTCTCCTTGTAAAGAGTGGCCAGAGGAGCAGAGATGCAGAAACGCTTGCAACTGAATCGAGAATGTGTGAGCTCAGCTTCTCATGTATATCAATGAGCTACTCATGAATAGTATGGGCTGCTCATAAATATTGATGAACCCTATTCATAAGAAGCTCATTCTTATGTATATATTCAGTTCTAGATCAGTCATTGTTGCTCTTTAAACAAATACTTTTCTGGCTTCTTCTCTGCAGCTCTCATGTCTCTGGATCCCTACTAAGTGATCTCGAGGTCCAGGAGCCCTGTGGCAGCTCCTGATGTGTCTCTATCATGGGGAAAAAGCAGATGTGGGCCAACATGCATGCTTGGACCACCAGCTCACACATTGGTGCATCTGCAGATGGGTTTTCACTTTTCTGTATTGCTGCTTTGGCTCAAATGCCTCAACGTGTTTCACTCTCTGTCCAGTCCCAGATCACAAATTTCCTTGTAAAGAGTGGCCAGTGGAGCAGAGATGCAGAACAGGTTGCAGTCAATCCAAGAATATGCGAGCTAACGGTCAGTGCATGCGCATTGGAACACATCCATTTTCTCGCCATGATAGCAGTGTCCCAGGAGCTGCCACAATTCTCCTAGGTCCGATGAGCACTTAGTACTGACATAAGGGCCTCAGAGCTGAAGAACTATTCTCTTTGTTTAAAGAGCACCAATGACCATTCTGGGACTGAACATACACATCAAAATGAGCTGCTCATGAGTATTAATAAGCTACTCATGAATAGTAAAGAGCTTCTTAGGAATACTAATGGACTGCCCATGAATATGAATAAACCCTATTCATAAGCAGCTCATTCGTATGGTAATATTCAGTCCCTGATCAGTAATTGGCACTATTTAAACAAATACTTTTGTGACCTGCACTGCAGCCCACATGTCTCCAGACCCCTACTAAGTGATCTCAGGTCAAGGAGCTTTGCAGCAGCTCCTGATGTGATGCTTTTGTGTTGAGAAAACAGATGTGCAAAGACTGCCTGCTCGTACATTCTTGGTGCGGCTGCAGACGGGTTTTTGCTTTTTCCTTATTGCCACTTTGACCTGAATACTTCAAGGTGTTTTAGTCTCTGTCTGGCCCCATACAATGGTTCTCCTAGTAAAAAGGGTCCAGAAGAGCAGAGACGTAGAATTGGATGCAGCCAAACCAAGAAAGTGTGAGCTGATTTAAGCGAAAGTTCTTTAAATTCGATGGACTGCATCTGAGTAAGGAGGGAGTCAATGCATTGGGGCAGAAGTTTATGTCTTTGCAGAATATTTAAACTAGAAAATGGGGAGAGTGGTGCAGCACTTGATACATCGAATGGGAAGAACACCGCTCCCCCCTCAGCTAGTGATCAAAAGAGTTCAGCATGTTTGTAGTTCATTTGCATCACCAGGTAAGGAAAAAGGTCTGGCTTCCCATACGATGAGCAGACTGCACCCCACAACTAACGAACTGAAATCTGGCCAATGTAAAATCATGTACACAAATGCCTGCAGTCTGGGAAACAAGATCCCAGACCTGGAGGCAACAATGACAGAGGCTAAATTGGACATAGTAGCCATTAGAGTGACATGGTTCACCAGTAACCACACTTGGGAGACTTCAGTACCCGGCTATGTACTGTTCAGAAGAGACTGAGGTGCAAAAGGGGGGGGGAGAGTAGCCCTTTATGTCAATGAAAATATCAAAGCAACAGAAATTCAGAATACACATAAGGAGCCAGAAGAACTGTGGTTCACCCTAGAAACAGGAAATGGGGCAGCCATATGAACTGGGGTTATCTACAGGCCTCCAGACCAGGGGGAGGACATAGATACATTACTGTTAGAAGATATACACAACATGACAGCTGAAGGAGAGGTTCTGATAATGGGGGACTTCAACATGCCAGATACAGATTGGTCAATATCAGCAGGAACATCTGCCAGAACTAGACACATTGTGGATTCCCTGCAGGGGGAGGTCCTCAAACAATTGGTACAACAACCCACAAGAGACAGGGCTATCCTGGATCTAGTATTGACTAATGGGGAAACGATCACAGATCTCCAGGTAGAAGGTCATCTGGGGGCCAGTGACCATCACATGGTATGGTTCAATTAGGCCACCAGAACAAAATCATCCCATTCCAAGGCAAACATATGGGACTTCAGAGGAGCTATCCAACAGAGTTAAGCTAGCCCTGGCAAGAAGAAATACAGGTGAGGGAGTACAGGCAAAGTGGACAAGCATTAAGGACGCAATACTTGAAGAAACATCCCATTGTGTTAGGGAGAAAAGCAAGAGCAAAAGAAGGAGGAAATCACTTTAGTTCTCAAAAACAGTTGCAGAAAAGATCAGAGCCTAAAGGTTGGCCTTCAGGAAATAGAAGGGAATGCAGCGGGATGAAGATAGGGAGGCATATCAAACTTCCCTAAGGGAAGCAGGGAAGGCAGTAAGGCAGGCAAAGTCCCAAACCAAGGAAACACTAGCATGAACAGTAAAAGAAGGGGACAAGACTTTCTATAGATACATTAGTGAAAGGAGAAAGTCCAGAGGGGGTATTGCTAAGATCAAAGGGGATAGGGGGGCATGTGAGGAGGAGGAGGACCAAGGAAAAGCATCTATCCTAAATAGATACTTCTGCTCAGTATTTACTGAAGAGAAGGTAGGGCAGGGCCCACAACTCAGCATCATGGACACAGGGGGGGAGGGAGGTGTGCATAAGTTCCTTCACAGAAGAAAAGTTCCTACAAGAGCTCGCTAAGCTCAGGGTGGACAAGGTAATAGGACCTGATGGAATACATACCAGGGTACTAAAGGAGCTAAGCATGGAACTAGCAGGGCCATTAGCAGAACTGTTTAGTGAGTCTCTGAGCACAGAAGAGGTCCCAGAAGACTGGAGAAGGGCTCATGTGATCCTGCTCCACAAGAGTGGCAGCAGGGAGGAGGCAGGAAACTTCAGACCAGTCAGTCTTACCTCAGTAGTGGGCAAGATTATGGAGGCACTCCTTAATGAAAGGATAGTGCAACACCTGGAATCCATAGGAGCACAAGATCCAAGACAGCATGGGTTTGCAACAGGAAGGTCCCGCAAGACTAATTTCATAGATTTCTTTGACTGGGTAACCAAAATGGTGGACAGAGGGGATGCAGTTGATGCAGTTGATGTCACCTACCTGGACTTCAGCAAAGCTTTCAATACTGTTCCACATAGAAGATTGACTAATAAGCTGGGTAGGCTCGGGGTGGTTCAGAAGTTGATCAACTGGGTGGCAAACTGGTTGGTGGGAAGAAAACAGAGAGTGGTGGTAAATGGTATACAGTCAGAAGAGATGTAAGTCACAAGTGGGGTACCTCAGGATCAGTCCTGGGGCCAGTCCTCTTCAATATCTTCAGCAGTGACATTGCAGATGGACTGGAGGGTAAGGTTTGCCTGTTTGCAAATGACACCAAGATCTGCAACAGAGTAAATGATCCAGATGGAGTGGGCAGAATGAGAAGAGATCTGGATAAACTGGCAAAATGGTCAGAAGAGTGGCAATTGGGGTTTAACGCAAAGAAGTCCAAGATCATGTACATAGGGAAGAGAAACCTTGAAGCTACCTATAGGTTGGGAGGGGAGTTGCTGGCAATCACAAGGGAAGAAAGAGACTTGGGCATCATTATCAAAATCATAAAATCATCCAAGGAGACCACTAAAGCAGTAGGTAAGGCTAGAAGGATGTTGGGGTGAATTAGTAGGGGTATCACAAGTTATAAGTGGGAGGTAATAATCCCTCTTTACAAGACACTGGTTAGGCCCCTTCTGGAGTGCTGCATGCAGTACTGGAGGCTGCACCTGCATAAGGACGTTATCAAAATGGAGGCAGTCCAGAGAAGGTCAACCAAAATGGTGCAGGGACTGCATCAGAAAACATTTGAGGACAGATTAACGGAGCTCAGGAGGGAGAGAGGTGATATGATCAAAACATTTCAAACATCTTAAGGGCATTAACAAGGTGAAAGAGTCTAACATGTTTCAATATACAAAAAAATAGCAGGACAAGAGGACACAGCATGAGATTAGAGGGAGCCTGATTAAGGGGTAATGCGAGGCAGTTCTTTTTCACAGAAACGGTGGTGGATGTATGGAATGGCCTACAACAGGAAGTGGTGGATGTGAATACAGTGCAGGGCTTCAAACAGGCATGGGATAGGCATGAGGGAGAAATAAAGATGAGCATGAATAGATAGGCCATTGACAGAGCAAAGGCCGATGGCACATTTATAAAGCAGTAGAAGAAATGGGCAGACTGGATGGGCCTTGCGGTCCTTATCTGCCATCAACTTCTATGTTCTATGTTTCTATAATGCAAAGCATTATGGGCTGTATATGCAAATCACCACACAATGTTATGTTGGTTCAACTTTAAGTAGAATGCATGGTGCTGAAAGGCCTCTCACTCAGTCTAAAAAGGGTGCCAACATAAGACACAGACACATATTTAACCCTACCAGGACTCATCAGTGTGCCTTGTCTGTATGACACCCCAGTAGAAAGTGGAATGAACCAGCTACCCTAAGTTGGTCTATCAGGTTTGGGTTGTGGTGATCCCAATAAAAACAAAAAACAAGCTAAAAGACAAAGAACCTTAGTGCGGAAGCTTGCAGGCAAAAAGTACCCCAAAGGGCATGGGCAGGGAAGCCAAGTTTCAAAGAAATACAAAATCACACATACCCCATAATGTAAAGCATTATGGGCTGCATATGCAGATCACCAGAAAATGTTATGCTGATTCAACTTTAAGCAGGAATGCATGGTGCCGAAAGGCCTCTCACACAGTCTGCAAAGGGTGCCAACAGAAGACACAGATATGTGCTTTATCCTACAGTAGCAGCCACAGACACTGCCAGCTATTTCCCAAAATTTATGTGATATTTCTAGAAATATCTCATGCTTTCTCCATTTTCACAGTAGGGGCAGCAGAGAGAAACATCTGGAAATAGCTGGCAATGTCTATGGCTACTACTGTACCAGGACTCTTCAGTGTGCCTCATCTGTATGACACCCCAGTGGAATGAGCCAGCTACCCTAAGTTGGTCTATCAGGTTTGGGTTGTGGTGAGCCCAATAAAAATGAAAAAACAAGCTGAGAGAGAAAGAACCTTAGTGCGTAAGCACCGATGCAAGGGTTACCCCAAGGGGCTCACCATATCCCAAACCCAATAGACCAATTTAGGGTAGCAGCAACAAAGAAACACTTGCAGCCGAACCAAGAATGTACATGCTCAGCTGCTTATGAATATTAATGAGCTACTCATGGATAGCAATGAGTTTCTCATGAATATTAATAGACTGCTCTTGAATATTGATGGATCCTATTCATAAGCATCGGCTTCTTATGCATATATTCAGTCTCAGATCAGCCATTGATGCTCTTTAAACAAGTACTTTTGTGGCTTCTGCACCACAGCCCTCATGTATCCAAACAACAACAAAGTGATCACACAGTCCAGGAGCCCTGCAGCAGCTCCTGATGTGATGCTATCATTGTGAGAAAACAGATGTGCACCAACACGCATGTGCAGACCGCCAGCTCACACATTCTCGGTGTGTCTGCAGACGGGTTTTCACTTTTTTCTTATTGCTACTTTGGCCCAAATCCCTCAAGGCATTTCAATCTCTTCCAGAATCAGATAATGTTTCTCCTTGTAAAGAGGGGGCCAGAGGAGCAGAGATGTAGAACCGCTTGCATCTGAACTTAGATTGTGCAAGCTGATGACATTCATGGATGTGTGCCATGCATGCACATTGGCACACATCCATTTTCTCACCATGACAGCACTGCCTCAGGAGCTGTTATGGTGCTCCTGCACCCCAAGATCACTTAGTTGAGACATTAGGGCACGGTACAGAAGACACAAAACTCTTTGTTTAAAGAGCACCAATGACCGTTCTTGGACTAAACATATACATCAAAATGAGCTGTTCATGAATATTAATAAGCTACTCATGAATAGTAAAGAGCTGCTCATGAATATTAATGAAATACTCATTAATATTAATGAACCCTAATCATGAGCAGCTCTTTCTTATGTATATATTCTCTCCCAGATCAGTCATTGGCACTTCTTAAACAAATACTTTTGTGGTTTCTGCACCACAACCCTCATGTCTCCAGACCACAACTAAGTGATCTCAGCGTCTGTGAGCTCCACGGTAGCACCTGATATGCCACTATTGTGGCAAGGAAATGGATGTGCGCCAACATGCATGCATGCGTGTACTGCCAGCTCACACATTCTTGAAGTGGCAGCAAAAATGTTTGCTCTTTTTCCTTAATGCCACTTTGGCTCAAATCCCTCTAGGTGTTTCAGTCTCTTTCCGGCCCCAGATAATGTTTCTGCTAGTAAAGAGGGGTCAGAGGAGCAGAGTTGCAGAATCGGTTGCAGCCAAAGAATGTGTGTGCTGGAGGTTCGCGGATGTGAGTTTGCAATCATCCATTTTCTCTTCATGATAGCAGTGCCTCAGAGCTTCCGTGGTGCTCCCAGACCCCAAGATCACTTAGCTGAGACATAAGGGGCTCGGTGCAGAAGAGACAAAACTCTTTGCTTAAAGAACACCAATGACTGTTCTGGAACTGAACACATACATCAAAATGAGCTGACCATAAATATTAATGAGTTACTTATGAATAGTAATGAGCTGCTCATCATTATATGAATAGACTGCTAATTAATATTAATGAAAACTATTCATAAGCAGCACATTCTTACGTACATAGTCAGTCCTAAATCAGTCATTGGCGCTCATTAAACTAATACGTATGTGGTTTCTGCAATGCAGCCATCATGTCTCTGGACCTCAATTAAGTGATCTTGAGGTCTGAGAGCTCTGTGGTAACTCCTGATGTGCCACTATCATGGTGAGAAAACTGATATGCATCACCACACATTGGCGAACCACCAGCTCATACATTCTTGATGTGGCAGCAAATGGATTTGTGCTGTTTAAATATAGCCATTTTGGTCTGAATCCTTCAAGGTATTTCAGTCTCTGTCCAGTTCCACATAACATTTCTCCTTATAAAGAGAGGCCAGAGAAGCAGAGATGCAGAACAGCTTGCAGCTGAACGAAGAATGTGTCAGCTCAGCTGCTCATGAATATTAATGAGCTACTCACGAAGAGTAATGAGCTGCTCATGAATATTAGTGGTATGACCATGAATATTAATGAACCCTATTCATAAGCAGCTTATTCTTATGTATATATTCAGTCCAAAATCAGTCATTGGTGCTCTTTAAACAAATACATTTGACAGTTCTGCAATGCAGCCCTAATGTCTTCTGACCCCTAGTAAGTGATCATGGGGTCCAGGAGCCCTGCAGCAGTGCCTGTTGTGATGCTGTTGTGGTGAGAAAACAAATGTGTGCCGACATGGATGCGCAGACCACCAGCTCGCACATTTGCGGTGCAGCTGCAGACGGGTTTTCACATTTTTCTTATTGCCATTTTGGCCCAAACCTCTGAAGGTGCTTTTGTCTCTTCCAGCACCAGATAATGTTTCTGCTTGTAAAGAGGGGCCAGAGGAACAGAGATGCAGAACTGCTTGGAACCGAAAGGAGAATGTGCAAGCTGATGGTCGACACATGCTTGTTGGCACACATCCATTTTCTCACCATGATAGCAGTGCCTCAGGAGCTGTTATGGTGCTCCTGGATCCCAAGATCACTAAGCTGAAACATGAGGACTGTGGTACAGAAGTCGCAAAACTCTTTATTCAATGAGCACCAATGACCATTCTGGGACTGAACATATACATTAAATTGAGCTGCTCATGAATATTAATAAGTTAATTGTGAATACTAAACAGCTGCTCATGAATATTAATAAACTGTTCATTAATATTAATTAACCCTATTCATGAGCAGCTCTTTCTTATGCATGTATATATTCAGTCCCAGAGCAGTCATTGGCACTCTTTAAACAAATATCTTTGCAGTTTGTGCTCCACAGCTTATGTCTCCAGACCCCAGCTAAGTGATGTTGGGGTCTGTGAACCCTGCGGTAGCTCCTGATATGCCTTTATCACAGTAAGAAAACTGATGTGCACCAACACGAATGTGCGGAGTTCCAACTTGCACATACTTGGAATGGTAGCAAACAGGTTTGTGCTTTTTCCTTATTGCTACATTGGCCCGAATCCCTCCAGGTGTTTCAGTCTCTTTCTGGCCCCAGATAATGAGTTTCCTTGTAAAGAGGAGCCAGAGGATCAGAGAAGCAGTCGGTTGCAGCAAAACAAACAATGGTGCAGTCCATGCATACACGTTTGCACAAACATGTTATCACCATGATAGTTGCATCTTAGGAGCTTCCAATGACTGTTCTGGGACTAAATACACACATCAAAATGAGTTGCTCATGAATATTAATGAGCTATTCATGAATAGCAATGTACTGCTCATGAATATTAATGGTTTGTTCATTAATATTAATGAAAACTATTCATAAGCACCACATTTTTGTGTATATAGTCAGTACCAAATCAGTCATTGACACTCTTTAAACAAATACTTTTGCAGTTTGTGACCTGCAGCCCTCATGTCTCCTGATCCCTGACTAAGAGATCTCAGGATCCAGGAGCCCTGTAATAGGTCCTGATGTTACGTTATTATGGTGAAAAAACAGATGTGCACCAACACCCATGCTCAGACCGCCAGCTCGCAAAATCTCAGTGCAGCTGCAGACAGGTTTTCCCTTTTTCCTTATTGCTACTTTGGTCCGAATCCCTCAAGGTGTATCAGTCTCTTCCAGCCCTAGATAATGTTTCTCATTGTAAATAGGGGCAATAAGAGCAATGACACAGATCCGCTTGCAGCCAAACCAAGAATGTGCGAGCTCATAGTTCATGAATGCATGTTGGCACACATCCATTTTCTCACAATGATAGCAGTGCCTCAGGAGCGGCCATGGTGCTCCCAGACCCCAAGATCACTTTGTTGAGACATGAGGGCCGTGGTATAGAAGATACAAAACTCTTTGTTTAGAGAGCACCAATGAACATATACATAAAAATGAACTGCTCATGAATATTAATAAGCTACTCATGAATAGTAAAGAGCTGCTCATGAATATTAACAAAATGGTAATGAATATTAATGTACCCTGTTCAGTAGCAGCTCTTTCTAATGTATATATTCTGTCCCAGATCAGTGATTGTTGCTCTTTAAACAATACTTTTGCATTTTCTGCATCACAGCTGTCATGTCTCTAAATGCCAATTAATTGATCTCATGGTGTGGGAGCCCTGTTGTAGCTTCTGATATGCTGCTATTGCAGAAAAAAGCCCAGATGTGCACCAACATGCATGGGCGGGCCACCAGCTCGCAAATTCTTAGTGTGGCTGCAGATGGGTTTCCCTATTTTCTTATTGCCGGTTTGGCCAGATTCCCTCAAGGTGTTTCAGTCTTTTCCAGCCCCAGATAGTGTTTCTCATTGTAAAGAGGGGTCAGAGGAGCACAGACGCCAAACTGCTTGCAGCAAAACTGAGAATGTGCGAGCTGATAGTGCATTAATGCTCGTTGGCACACATTCATTTTCTCCCAATGATAGCAGAATCTCAGGAGCTGCCATTGGGCTCCCACACCCCAGGATCATTTCATTGAGACATGAGGGCCATGGTACAGAAGACACAAAACTCTTTGTTTGAAGAGCACCAATGACCATTCTTGGACTGGGCATATACATCAAAATGAGCTGCTCATGACTATTAATAAGCTACTCATGAATAGTAAAGAGCTGCTCATGAGTATTAATGGTCTGTGCATGCATATTAATGAACGCAATTCAGTAGCAGCTCTTTCTAATGTATATATTCAGTCCCATATCAGTGATCATTGCTCTTTAAACAAATACTTTTGCCGTTTCTGCATCACAGCTTTCGTGTCTCCAGACACCAGCTAAGTGATCTCAGGGTCAGGGAACCCTGCTGCAGCTCCTGATATGCCACTATTATGGCAAGAAAATAGACGTGCGCCAATGTGCATGCGTGGAACGCAAGCTTGCTAAATCTCAGTGAGACTGCAGACAGGTTTTCCCTTTTCCTTCTTGCCACTTTGGCCCAAATCTCTCAAGATGTTTCAGTCTCTTCCAGATCCAGACAATGTTTCTTATTATAAAGAAAGGCCAGAGGAGCAGAGACACTGAAACACTTGCAGTCAAATCGAGAATGTGCAAGCTGATAGTCCACGAATGATCATTGGCAAACATCCATTTTCTCACAATGATAGTCATGTTTCAGGAGCTGCCATGGTGCTCCCAGACCACAAGATCACTTCTTTGAGATATGAGGGCCATGGTACAGAAGACACAAAACTCTTTATTTAAAGAGCAACAATGACCATTTGTGGACTTTTGCGGTTTCTGCATCATAACCCTCATGTCTCCAGACACCAACTAAGTAATCTCAGGGCCTGGGAGCCCTGCTGTAGCACCTGATATGCTGCTATCATGGTGAGAAAACAGATGTGCACCAGCACACATGCGCGGACCACCAGCTCTCACATTCTTGGAGTGGCAGGAAACAGATTTGCGCTGTTTCCTTATTGCCACTTTGGCTGAAATCACTCAAGGTGTTTCAGTCTCTGTCTAGTCCCACATAACATTTCTCCTTGTAAAGAGGGGCCAGAGGAGCAGAAATGAAGAACTGCTGCAGCCAAACTGAGAACGTGCAAGCTCAGCTGCTCATGAATATTAATGAGCTACTCATGAATAGTAATGAACTACTCAGGAATATTAATGGGCCGCTCATGACTATTAATGAACCCTATTCATAAGCAGCTCATTCTTATGTATATATTCAATCCCAGATCAGTCATTGGCTCTCTTTAAACAAATACTTTTGTGGCTTCTGCTCTGCAGGTCTCATGTCTTTGGACCCCAACTAAGTGATCTTGGTGTCCAGGAGCCCTGCGGCAGCTCCTGATGTGATGCTATCATGGTGAGAAAATAGATGTGCACCAATGCGCATGCGCGAACCGCCAGCACACACATTCTTGGTGAGGCTGCAGATGGGATTTTGCTTTTTCCTTATTGCTTTCTCATGTATCCCTCAAGGTGTTTCAGTCTCTTTCTGCCCCAGAAAATGTTTCTTATTGTAGAACGGGGCCAGAAAAGCGGAGATGCAGAACCACTTGCAGCAGAACTGAGAATATGTGTACTGACAGTCCACGAATGCATGTTGGCAGACATTTGTTTTCTCACCATGATAATGGTGCCTCAGGAGCTGCCACAGTGCTCACAGACCCCAAGATCACTTAGTTGAGACATAAGGGCCAAGTACAGAAGACACAAAACTGTTGTTTAATGAGCACCGATGACCATTCTGGGACTGAATGCATACATCAAAATGAGCTGCTTGTGAATATTAATGAGCTACTCATGTATAGTAATGAACTACTCATGAATATCAATGGATTGCTCATTAATATTAATGAAAACTATTCACAAGCAGCACATTCTTATGTATATAGTCAGTCCTTGATCAATAATAGGTGCTCCTTAAACAAATACTTTTGTGGCTTCTATACTGCAGCCCTCAAGTCTCAGTACCTCGACTAAGTGATCTCAAGGTCCAAGAGCCCTGCGGCAGCTCCTGATGTGCCAAGATTATGGTAAGAAAACAGATGTGCTCCAACACACATACACAGATTGTCAACTCGCACATTCTTGGAGTAGCAGCAAATGGAGTTGTGCTGTTTTCTTATTGCCACTTTAGCTCAAATCCCTCAAGGTGTTTCAGTCTCTGTCCAGGTCCTGATAACATTTCTCCTTGTAAAGAGGGGCCAGAGGAGCACAGATGCACAACCGGTTGCAGCCGAATCAAAAATGCGCGAGCTGATGGTTCGCGCATGTGCGTTGGCACACATCCATTCTCTCAGCATGATAGCTGTGCCTCAGGAGCTGCCACAGTCCTCCCGGATCCCAAGATCACTTAGTTGAGATACGAGGGCCATAGTGTAGAAGACACAAAACTCTTTCTTTAAAGAGCACCAGTGACCGTTCTGGGACTGAATACATACAGCAAAATAAACTGCTCATGAATATTAATGAGCTTCTCATGAATAGTAATTAGCTGCTCATAAATATTGATGGGTGATCATTAATATTAATGATAACTATTCATAAACAGCACATTATTATGTATAGTCAGTAACAGATCAGTCATTGGCACTCATAGAAACATAGAATTTGACTGCAGATAAGGACCGCTTGGCCCACCCAGTCTGCCCATTTCCCTACCTGATGGATAAGCTGCAGATCCTAGTTAACCAGCAGCCTACTTCTTCCTACCCCAACCCCCTAGAATTGCCTTATGACTGCCCCATGCATGCTTGAATTCCACCACTGTTTGTGACTCCACAGCCTCCTCTGGAAGGCCATTCCATACATCCACCACCCTCTCTGTGAAAAAATACTTCTTTAAATTACCTCTGGGCCGCCCCCCTTCTATCTTCAAATTGTGTCCCCTTGTTCTTGCACACCTCTTTTTTTGAAAGATGCTACCCTCTTGGACTTTGTTGATTCCCTTTAGGTATCTGAAAGTTTTTATCATGTCCCCCCTCTCCCTCCTTTCCTCGAGACTATACATATTAAGCTCCTTAAGTCTCTCTTCATATGTCTTCCGGTGCAGACCCTGCACCATTTTAGTTGCCCTCCTCTGGACAGCTTCCATCCTGTCTATGTCTTTGCGGAGATTGGGTCTCAGAACTGCATGCAGTACTCCAGATGGGGTCTCACTAGCTGTCTGTACAGAGGGATAATAACTTCCTGTTTTCTACTGGTGATGCCTCTCCATGCATCCCAGTATCCCCAACCCTCCTTGCTGCCCTCTCACATTGCTTGCCCACCTTTAGGTCATCTGATATGACTACCCCAGGTCTCTTTCCATTTTTTGTTGTTAGTATCTCACCCCCATTGTGTACTCTTCCCTGGGTTTTGTTTCCCAGGTGCATTACCTGCACTTCTTAGCATTGAATCTAAGCTGCTATACATTTGACCATTCCTCTAACCTTGCCAAGTCCCTTCTCATCCTTTCCACTCCACCTTGTGCATCAACTCTGTTGCAGATCTTTGTGTCATCTGCAAAGAGACATACTTTCCTTCCAGTCCCTCTGGAATGTCACTTATAAAGACATTGAAGAGGACTGGTCCTAATACTGAACCCTGCAGTACCCCACTACTAACCCCTTTTTTCAGAGTGGACTCCATTTACTATTACTCTCTGTGTCCTATTCTCCAGCCAATTCTTTACCCAGACCGTCATCTTGGGACCCACTCCCAGGCTGGCTAACTTGTATATTAATCTTTTGTGTGGGACTGTGTCAAATGCCTTGCTAAAGTCTAGGTAGGCCATGTCCACAGCCCCTCCTGATCAACTACTTTGGTCACCCAGTCAAATAAATCTATCAGATTTGTCTGGCATGACCTTCACCTGTGAATCCATGCTGCCTTGGGTCCTGTGCCCTCTGGCCTCTAGATATTTAACAATTCTTTCCTTCAGAAGTGATTCCATCATTTCCCTACCACTGAGGTTAAACTAACAGGTCTGTAGTTTCCTGCTTCTGCCTTGCTCCCACTTTTGTGAAGGAGAATCACATCTGCCCTCCTCCAGTCCTTGGTACCACCCCATCCTCCCATGATTTGTTAAAGAGTTTAGTCAGTGGTGTCACTAGTTCTACCCTTAGTTCTTTTAGAATTCTGGGATGAATCCCATCAGGCCCCATTGCTTTGTCCACCTTCAGTTTTAGAGTTCTTTCAGGACCCTTTCTTCTGTAAATGGGCTGGTATCAACTTCTGTATCCAGAGTGTTTCTACTGTTTGTTTAGGTACCTCCCCTCTTCCTTTGTAAATACTGAGCAAAAATATTTGTTTAGTATCTCTGCCTTTCACAGTCACCCTCTGCCCACCCTCCTCCCCTTTATTAAGCCTCACTATCCCTCCCTTGGTCTTCCTTCGCTCCTGATGTACCTATAAAGGTTTTATCCCCTTCTTAACTGAGTGGGCTATCTTTTCCTCGGTTTGGGCCTTTGCTGTTCTGACTGCCTTCCCAGCTTCCTTTGCTTTAACTGATACAGTTCTCTGTCCTGTTCCTTCTGTGATTCCTTGTACTTCCTGAGATGCTTTCTTTTCTCTTGAACCTTCACTGCCACTTCCTTTGAGAACCATAGTGGTTTCTTACCTCGTTCATTTGTTTATTTGCTTTACACAAGGCTTGATACCTCTGTGATGGCAGTTTTATTATTCCCCATTGTTCTTCACCCCTCCTTCCTGCCCATTTGCTAGTGCATTCATGAGGCACCCACCCATTTTGACAAGGTCAGCCCTCCTAAAATCCAGTACCTTTGTCTTTGTATGGCTTGACTCTATTGCTGTGTTTATTGTGAACCATACTGTTCGATGGTCGCTAGTTCCCAGATGGCTACCCACTTCTACATCTGTGATCCTCTCTTCATGTCCATTTGAGAGAACCAGGTCTAAGATTGCTCCCTCTCGAGTGGGCTCTAATACTAGTTGTCTAAGGCATGCCCCCTGTAGGGCATCTAGAATAACCCCACTGTGAGAAGTGGCTGCTGCAACTGCACTCCAGTTAACATCTGGCATATTCAGATCACCCATCAGCAATATCTCCCCTTTTTCTGCCATTCTAAGTATACTTCCTATCATTTCCTTGTCCATTTCCTCCCCCTGAGAAGAGGTCTGTATCTAACCCTATGCGTATTGTGGTGCCATTGCGGTCTCCAAATTTACCCACAGTGCTTCTTCTCCTCCCTGTTTACCCTTTTGTTCTGTTGCTTTGATTCCTTCCCTTATGTAAAGAGCTACTCCTCCTCCTCTTTTACCCTCCCTGTCCCTCCTGTAGATAGTGTATCCTGGTATGTTTACATCCCAGTCATGGTTTTGTGTGTACCATGTTTCTGTGACTACAACGATATCCAGATGTTTCCCCTCCATCAAGGCCACTAATTCAGGAAGCTTGTTACTCAGACTATGGGCATTGGTACTCATTGCTCTCCATTTTTTGATGGCTTTACCTTCTGTTGCAGCATCCCCCACTGACCTTTCTACAGCAGTCTTTTTCTCATTTAGTACCCTGTTTTGTAGGGGGAGGCGGGATTTTCCTGCTGCTTATCAGTGCCTCCCCCTTGACTAGTTTAAAAGCTTGCCAATGAAGCATTTAAACTGATTTCTCAAAGACTTGTTCCCTTCCTGGACAGATGCACACCATCCTGCCAGTATAGGCTGGTGTCCCTCCAGGTGGAACCCCAGTCCCCAGTGAAGCCAAACCCCTGTGCTCCACATCATTTTTTCAACCATTCATTAAACTGTATGGTGCAAAGTACCCTCGCTTCACTCATGCCATTGACAGGCAGCACCTCTGAGAAGGATACTGTGTGTGCTACTTGTCTTAGGCCCCTCCCCAATTCTACAAAGTCCTTCTGCACTGCTCTAATCTCATGATGAGCCAAGTCATTTGTCCCTAGGTGGACAATGATGTCCAGCTCAGACTCCTGTGCAGCTGTTCCCGTGATCCTGAGGATGTGCTTCCTGTCCCTCCAAGCCATGGCACCAGGCAGGCACCTTACTTCAGTTTTCCCTGCTCCCCGGTTCTATCCCCCTAATAATTGAGTCCCCCACCAGGAGCTGTTTCCTTTCCTTGTGGTGTCCTCTGTCTCCTTCCTGTGGGCCTCCCTTGTGACAGCTGTCCTCAGCCTCCTTAGTCTCCTCTGTGGGTGCATCCATAGGAGAGCTATGCTCCCCCAGAATGGTGTATGGATTGTGGAGTGGAACAACTGACTGGGTGAGCCTCTGTTCCACCATCATCACCCTTTCTGAGCCCACTGTGGTCCAACTGCTGTGTTTTCTTCACAACCTCTGAGGTAGCGGTGGTGGCTCTGGTGCTCCCTGGATGGAGGAGGTTCCCTTCCTACCATCCAGTGTGGCCTGGGGGAAGGTTCCCTTACTACTGTCCAGCATGGCCTGAAGATGGGCAACTTCCTCACTCAGGGCAGAGAGTTGTCTGCAAATAGGGCAGCATCTCAGCCTCCAGAAAGACTCCCGGAAGACTGCTGCCCCACAGCCATTACATTGTACTCTTTAAACAAATACTTTTGCAGTTTCTGCACCACAGCCCTCATGTCTCCAGACACCAACTAAGTGATCTCATGGTCCAGGATCCCTGTAGCTGCTCCTGATGTGACACTAGCGTGGATAGAAAACAGAAGTGCACCAACATGCATGCGCAGTCTGCCAGCTCACACATTTTTGGTGTGGCTGTAATGGTTCACTTTTTCCTTATTGCCACTTTTGCCCAAATCCCTCAAGGAGTTTTAGTCTCTTCCAGCCACACATAGCATTTCTCGTAAAGAGGGGCCAGAGTAGCAGAGCTGCAGAACCACTTATAGCTGAACCAAGAATGTGCAAGCTGATAATCTACGCATGCTATTTGGCACACATCCATTTTCTCACCATGATAGTGGTGCCTCTGCAGCTGTCACAGTGCTCCCGGACCCCAAGATGACTTAGTTGAGACATGAGGGCTGTGGCACAGAAGAGACAAAAATCTTTGTTTAAAGAGCACCAATAACCAGTCTGGGACCGAACATATACATCAAAAATGAGCTGCCCATGAATATTAATAATAATATTAATGAACCCTATGCATAAGCAACTCATTCTTTTTTTGTTGTATATTTAATTTCTACACCCTGTCCTTGGGGCATCTCTCAGGGTCTCTCTTGACAGCTGCCACACTCAATCACCCATCTGAACTAGCTGCTCTGGGAGCTACATCGGGTATGCGAGATCTGGGGCTCTCCTGACCCCATGGAGAGGCTCCCAGACCTCAAGGAGAACCGGAGAGTCAGCCGGTGTTGGGTGTGTGGTGGGTTGGCTTGCCAGAGATCACCATCACCTCACCCGAGGGAAGAGGGATTTTCTTAGGTTTCCTCCCCTGAGGCATGGACGTGCAATGACATCCTGCCCAGCGTGCGCGTGCTTCTGCATGCACCTGGAAGACATCTGCCACTTCCCCAATCCTCATGCCTTCTGGGTCATGCACTGCAGTATTCCCAGCCTCCACCAGGGGTTACCAGCACAGCAGAAGATCCCCTAACCCACCCCAGGACTAAGAGAGCTGTCTACAGATGCTCAATCTTATTCCTCCCCTGCCAACCTCTGATGACCTGGGATCATTTCTGAACCCAGGTCACTGTCATGATGCAAGGTGTGGCATCCAGTGCCTCAACCCTCAGTGCCACTGGGCCAAGCAACTCATTCTTATGTACATATTCAGTCCCAGATCAGTTATTGGCATTCTTTAAACAAATAGTTTTCTGGTTTCTGCTCTGCATCCCTCATGTCTCCGGACCCCAACTAAGTAATCTTGGAGTCCAGGAGCCCTGCAGCAGCTCCTGCTGTGCCGCTATCATGGCGAGAAAACAGATGTGTGCCAACACACATGTGCAAACCACTAGCTCACACATGCTCGGTGTGGCAGCAAATGGGTTTTCACTTTTTCCTTATTGCTGCTTTGGCTCGAATCCCTCAAGGTATTTCAGTCTATGTTCAGCCCCATATAATGTTTCTCCTTGTAAAGGGCCAGAGGAGCAGAGACACAGAACCACTTGCAGCTGAACCGAGAATGTGCAAGCTGATGGTCTGCTCATGTGTGTTGTCACACATCAATTTTCTTTCCATGATAGTGGTGCCTCAGGAGCTGCCACAGTGATCCTGGACACCAAGATCACTTAGTTTAGAGACAAGGGCCTCAGTGCAGAAGACACAAAACTCTTTGTTTAAAGAGCACAAATGTCCATTCTGGGACTGAATACACACATCAAAATGATTTGTTCATAAATATTAATGAGCTTCTCATGAATAGTAATGAGCTGTTCATGAATATTAATGAACCATATTCATAAGCAGCTCATTCTTATGTATATAGTCAGTCCTAGGTCAGTCATTAGTGCTCTTTAAACAAATACGTTTGTGGCTTCTGCATTGCAGCTGTCATGTCTACAGACCCAAACTAACTGATCTTGGGTCTGGGAGCCATGCGACAGCTCTTGATGTGCTACCATCTTGTCAAGAAAAGACAAGTGCACCTACACACATGCATGGACTTTCAGATCGCACATTTTCGGTGCAGCTGTAAGCAGATTTATGCTGTTTCTTCATTGTCACTCTTCCTGAAATCTCTCAAGGTGTTTCCTTCTTTTTCTGGCCCACATAATGTTTCTCCTTGTAAAAAGGGGCAAGAGGAGCAGAGACACAGAACTGCTTGTAGCCGAAACAAGAAAGTGCGAGCTGATGGTCAGTGCATGCTCGTTGGCGTACATCCATTTTCTTGCCTCAATAGCAGTGCCTCAGGAGCTACCACAATGCTCCTGGATCCTAAGATCACTTAGTTGAGACATGAGGGCCGCAGTACAGAAGACACAAAACTCTTTGTTTCAGCATGCAATAATAACCAACAGGGTGGGCAGTATTGGGGAATACCAGACAGCCCATGGGCACAGTGAGGCCTGACACCACAGGTGGAGGGCCTTATAGCCCTTGGAAGGTCTGGTATTGCCTATACCACCCACCCCAGATGCTATTATTGCACTTAGAAAATGGGCTTTTATTTTTGCAAAAATTTGTGACAGAAAGGGCATGACACTTTCGTGATTTGCGAAAGTATCACATTCCTTCTGTCGCAATTAGCGACACTACAGGGGTCCGATCACCAAAAAGGCATTTCTGTTTTTTTTCCTCCTAAAAAAGATAGTGCTGTGATCCTCAGAGCCAGACTATTTATTTTATTTATTTATTTAGTTTTTGTTGACCGGGTAATTGCACTAGACAAATCCTGACTATTTTCAGGCACGATCCGGGGAAGGGGGGATACAGATGAATGCCAACTGACCTTTAACCAGATTAAGCAGTTGGTGAATGATGGAAATTTGGCCAGGACACAAGGGAAATTCCCCTACTGTTTGGCCAGTAGGGGGACAGGCTATTGGCAAGATGGCCACTTGCAGCAGGACAGTGGAGGCAGAGGACGTCTACACAGGGGGAGTGTTTGCCTCAGCTCCCTCTGTTATTGAGTCTGAGGCTATTCTGGAAAGTATTGTGGATTTGGAATCAGAAGATGAATTTCACGAAGCAGCTATCTCCGTAGAGAGCCTAGAGATACCTATAGATACAGTATTTACTTCTGTTTTGTTGCAACACAAGAATATGGGTGTTGGAGCTTGTGGTTTGCTCGAGAAGCAAGGTCTACCTCATTCTGGAGGTATGCTGATGGGAAAGCAGCTGCAGTGTGCTGCGGCACTCCCTGTCGTTAGCGAAGTGCAAGCTGTCAGGATTCCAGCTAAGGAATAGCTTCCTACAAACCCTGCTGAGCGTGGTGAGTCACCTCTGACAACGAGTCTCCCTGACAACGCTAAAGAAGCTGATATACACAGGGTTTCTTTCAAGGCTGGCAGTGAAATCGTAGTTGAAAACGAGTGCCTAAAGCTTGAAGATTCCCTTTTGCAGGACCGTGATGTGGAGCATTCTGTGAGTTTTACTAAGCCGACTGGCGTTGTTTCAGTTGCTAGCTCCTCTAATTTTGGACATAATTTAACAACCCCACTGAATAAACAGACAGGCTTTGTGTTTAAGAATCCAGGAGGGGATAACCCTGCAGTCCCCTCAGCAATCATTTACCAGTCCAAAGTGGAGTCTCAGATGGGGGTTTCTGAATTTCTTTTTACTGACATTCGTTCAAAACAGCCAGCAGTTAAAAACGCTGCACCTACCCTGGGTAATCCTCCTAAACTCCAAAGAAAAACTGATTTACTCCCTCCTAATTCATTAAGAGGTCCCTGGACACCGGGGAAAGCCCTAGTGGGTACAGAGTGGAAGCAATCTCCAACTGGTATTTGGTTACCAGACTCAGAGTGGGGGTCCTGCCCGAATTTTTCTCAAGATTCTCCTTCCTGGGAGCCTGGATTAAATATTAAAGGTTTCCCAGCAGTGGGGTTGCAAGAGACTACACCCAAGGAACTGCTACCTCAAGTTTCTCCTATACTACCCAAAGTTATTCTTTTGCAATCTAAAGTTCCTAACAATGAATGTGCACTGCAGACTACAGCTATTTCATCTCATCCAGAGGCCTCTGATCCCCCTCCACATAAACCCTTGATGTCAGAACTTTTCTCTACTGTAATAAGGGAGGCCACCCCTTGCAGAAATGCTGTGTGGATTCATTACAAAGGAGGGCTGGAAATTAGGCCAGACAGATATTACATGGGAAAAACTCTACTTAAAGACTCCCTTCACTTTTCCCCAAAAGATGTCTTCGCTTTCATAAATATATCTGGCGAGGATAATTTTGACGTTAGCTATAGGACTACTCATGCTTTAGATTTTTTTTTGGGAACGGTATGGACAGGTTAAGTTTTCTCTCACATGGGCCCCTGTTCTAGTCATTCGCCTTACTAAACCATTAATTAAGTTTGTGACTGTGATGTTCCGGAAAGAGGGGGTCCATGTGGAAGATATTACTTTTTGGTTATCCCAAAAATGTGATGTTTTAAGTTTTCCAGAACCCATTTTGGATTCAGAGCAATTTTGGATGGGGGGGTGGCAGTATAAAATCAAGCTTAAACAAACAGATTCTGGTATTGAGCATATCCCTAACTCTTTTTTGCTGGGTAGGGATAGAGGGGTATGTTTTTATGGTGGGCAGCCAAGGGCATGTTATAAGTGCGGCTCTCGGACTCACCTGTCCAGTGTCTGCGACCAACCCCGCTGCGACAATTGTGGGGAAATTGGGCATGGCACTATGCAATGCACAAACCTTACCAGGTGCGACCTTTGCGAGGAATATGGACATGTTTTTAGGGATTGTCCTTGGGCTGCAAAGAACAAGGCTTCTTGCATCAGCCCTGAGCTTTTGATTCAGCAGGCGCAAGAGGCTGCTTGCCCCCCTCCGAGATTGTTCAACATACTAAACAGACTACCTCTTCTATGGGGCTTTCTACCTCACAGCCTTTAGTGAAGTTGCCTGCTGTAGCTCCGCTACATCTTAAGAAAGAAGAGGCCTGTAATGACTCCTGGGTAAATCCAGAAATGGTCCTGGTGTGCTATACAGATCCGGTAAGCCCTGAGAAACCAATTCGGGTGGCGGGCCCTCCATCCCCTCTACCCAGAAGGAGATCCTCCAGGAACTTGCAACCAAAATCTCCTCCCCCTTCTATCTCTGTAGAATCTAGTAACTCCTATGCGGTCTTGTTCACCCCATGGGGGGAGACTGAAATGGATGTAGGGGATTCTGATTCCCAAAAATCTACTTTATCCACCATTTCCCATTCTGTGGATAATTATAAAGAGAAAAAAAGAAAAAAACGTAAAAACTAATAGCTAGAGGTCTTCTGTTGCCTTTGCTATGCTATTAACTTGGGGGTCCTTGAATACTCATAGTTTATTGAATGTTTATCAAACGGCAGGCTTTATTTCAATATATTCATGATTGCAACCTTTCAGTCACTTTTGTTCAAGAAACTTGGATGTATTCCATTGAGCAATTATCCACTTTTAAGAGAGATTGGCTCTGGGGTCCCTCCTACTGGTCCTTTGGTACAGATAGTGCGGATGGGTTAGGTATATTATTTAAATCTTTTGATTTTATACTCCATAACCTCATTGATCTCATTCCAGGTAGAGTTCTCATTTTAGATGGGAAATGGCACAATAACTGTTATAGATTTATTAACATTTATAACCCCCAATCAAAAGCAGAGAGAGTGGCCTACATGAAGGCAGTGCAACCATATTTGGTCACTTCTGTTCACATACTATGGGTTGGGGATTTTAACTGTAGCCTGATTACACCCCAGAGAAATAAAAAAATATATTGTGATTCAAACGCTTTAGCCTCCATAATTCAGACTGCTGGTTTACTGAATTGTATGTCTTTTCTTTTCCAGGGTCCTAGGGTTTCATTTCTAAATGGGAAATTGCGTTCTCTTATTGATTATTTGTTGGTTTCTACTTCTGTGTTGGTAAAAGATTTTCAAATACATCCTATTGAGTTTTCTGACCATCTATTGTTAATCTGTTTTCTTCAACCTGAACACCTGATTCCAAAACCTCAGGTACAGTGGAAATTGAATACTTCCATTTTGGATTCCCCTCCAATAATAGCAAGTGTCAAATTGCTTCTTCAGGCCCATCTCTCCATGGCCTTTTTGCATACAGACAAGGGGACATGGTGGTCTGATACCAAATTAGCTCTCCGGAGTTGGTTCAAAAAACAAGGAGTGGTGACCAAAAATCAGAATTTTTTAAAATATTTATCTCTGCATCAACAACTTACATAGATACATAGATACATAGACAGTGTCAGCAGATAAGGGCCTATGGCCCACCCAGTCTGCCCATTTGAGCTTGTAAGTTCAGTTTGTTTTCCTAGAAGTCTGTTGCCCCTTACCCCTGATCTCCAGAATTCCTTTATGTCTATCCCATGCATTCTTAAATCCCGTGATTGTTTCAGCCCCCACCACTTCCTCTGGCAGGGTGTTCCACTTGTCCACCACCCGTTCTGTGAAGAAATTCTTCCTCATATTTCCTCTTAATCATCCTCCCTCCAACTTCATCCCATGCCCTCTAGCCCTGGAACATCTTTTTCGCTTAAAAATAGTGTATTCCTGCACCCTGTTCCTCCCTGTGAGATACTTGTATGTCTCTATCATATCCCCTCTCTCCCTCCTCTCCTCCAGGGAGTACATGTTCAGTTCCTTCAACCTGTTTTCATAGGACTTGTGATGCAATCCATGCACCATCTTTGTTGCCCTCCTCTGAACCTTCTCTACCCTGTCTATGTCCTTATGTAGGTATGGTCTCCAGAACTGTACACTGTACTCCAGGTGGGGCCTCACTAGTGTCTTGTATAGCGGAATTATGACCTTCCTTTTCCTGCTGGTGAGGCCCCTGACTATACATCCCAGCATCCTATTTGCTTTACCTGCTGCCTTGTCACAGTGTTTCCCTACCTTGAGGTCATCAGAGATGATAACCCCAAGATCCCTTTCCTGCTTGGTGCATGCTATATCCTCACCCCCAACTGATATATTGTGCCAGGGTTTTTGTGCCCCATATGCATTATCTTGACTTCTTTGCATTGAATTTCAACTGCCAAACCCCTGACCATTCTTTAAGTTTCTGCAGGTCCTTCTCATTCTGTCTACACACTCTGGTGTGTCTACTCTGTTACAGAGCTTTGTGTCATCAACAAACAGTGAAATTCTGCCTTCTAGGTCCTGTGCAATGTCACTGATGAAGATGTTGAATAGGACCGGTCCCAGCACTGATCCCTGTGGTACCCCACCGGTCACTCTTCCCTCTGTGGAGTGACAGCCATTTACCACCACCCTCTGTGTCCTGTCACCCAGCCAGTTACCTACCCACCACACTACTGTCCTGCCCACACCCATATTCCCCAGTTTGTGTTATAGTCTTCTATGTGACACAGTGTCAAAGGCCTTGCTGAAGTCCAGATAGGCCATGTCCACTGCCCTCCCCTGATCCACCTCCCTAGTCACCCAGTCAAAAAATTCAATGAGGTTGGTCTGGCGTGACCTCCCCTGGTGAAACCATGCTGCCTTGGGTCCTGTAGTCCATTGACAGCAGATGTTCCACCAATCTCTCCTTCAGTAGTGCTTCCATGATCTTCCACTACGAGGTGAGGCTGACTGGTCTATGGTTCCCCGTCCTCTTTGTTCCGCTTTTGTATAAGGGGACTACATCTGCTGTCCTCCAGTCTTTGGGTACCTCCCTGTTTCCAGTGATCGGCTAAACAGGATAGCCAAGGTTCAGCCACCACCTCTCTTAGTTCTTAAGGACCCTGGGGTGCACCCATCTGGCCCATTGCTTTATCAACTCTTATTACTTCCAGTTCCTTCAGGACCCTTTCTCGCGTAAAGGGACTTGTGTCCATTTCTGCACCATTCTCACCTCTTGTGCTCCCTTCAGACCCATTACCCTCCTCTTCCTCAGTAAAGACTGAGCAGAAATACCTGTTCAATATGTCAGCTTTACTGTTGTCATCCTCCACGCTGCTCCCATCCTCCCCCTTCAGTCTCACTATCCCCCCCTTTGTCTTTCTTTTTTCACTTATGTACCTGTAAAAGGTTTTGTCCCTTCTACCCACTGATTTTGCAATGTGTTCTTCTGTCTGAGCTTTGGCTTCCCTTACTGACCTCCATGCCTCCCTTTGCTTCTCCTGGTACTTCTCCCTATCCCCTTCTGCCTGTGTCTTTTTATATTGCCTGAATGCAATCTTTTTGGCTTTCACTTTCTTTGCTACCTCTTTGGAAAACCATAATGGTCTCCTCTTCCTTTTCCTTTTGCTAACCTGCTTAATGCATAATTCTGTTGTTCTTGTAATCCCCATTTTAAATACTGCCCACTGTTCCTCAACCCCTGATTCCTGTCCCATTCCCCTTAATGCCTCTTTCAAATATCTCCCCATTTTCCCAAAGTCTGCCCCCCTAAAATCCAAACTTCAGAGATTAATGTCACTTACCTATATTACAAAACTGAATTACTCACAACAAATTTCTGTGCTGAAAAATGATATGAAAACATATCAGTATGATAGGCCAAAAACATTGCAAGCCATTTTTTCTAATGGCACAAGGAAATCTCCTATTTGCAACCCCTTTGAGGCTTGCAAACGGCTGAAAGAATCTTCCACTATTTATTATTTACTTACTTTGGATGGCACTAAAGCAATCACAAAACAACAAATTAGGAATTTTATTAGTCAGCATTATCTGCTATTGGAACCTAAGGCACCAATTTCAGAGAGGAAACAATTTAAAATTTCTTAAGTACCTGCAGTTTTTCCTCGGTACCAACGGAGGGTTTTAGTGCATTAGAACCTATTACCTGTATGGAAATATGGGAGGTTATTCAGAAAATGAAGCCTAATGTATCACCTGGGATAGATGGCCTTCCCAACCGGCTATATAAATGTTTTTTGCCTGAATTTTGTGAATGTCTAGTGATTTTACTTCAGTATTTTTGGGATACTAATTCCACGTTTCCATCTTTCACTACAGGATTACTGATACACCTATACAAAACTGGGGATAGACATAATATTAAGAATTGGAGACCTATTACTCTCCCTAAACTCTGACTATAAAATATTTGCTAACATTTTAAATAATAGACTCAAACAATACGCAAAGCTGGTTATTTCTCCATATCAGTTTGGCGGTGTTCCTGAATGGAGGATTCAATCAGCTTAGATGATAATATGAGATGTCATTGAGCATCTGTCTCTTGTTAGTAAATCTGGATGTATCCTTGCAGCAGATTTCGAGAAGGCTTTCGATAGGGTTCATCTCCCTTATCTTTTCTCTGTCCTGCATGTTTATGGGATCCCACGAAAATTGATTCAGTTCATTGAATTGCTCTATCAGCATACTACAGGTCACCCAATTTTGCAAGAGGGTGCTGCTCCGAGCATACACATAAAAACTGGAGTCTGGCAAGGATGCCTCCTGAGTCCCCTTTTGTATATTTTTTCTTTGGACCCCCTGTTGCAGTTTTTGGTTCACCCCGATGGGTAGGGATAGGGGGAGAGTTATTTTCTTTGCAGCTTCATTTACAAGCTTATGCTAAATATCTAAATCTTTATTTTTCTAACCAGACACAAATTCAGGAGTTTTTACAGGCATTTCAGCTTTTTTCAGTGGTTTCAAATGCAAAGTTAAATTTGCAGAAAACCAGAAGGTTATTCATTAGGGCACTTAGTCCTGTTGAGGTAATTCAGGAGAATATTAGTATTTCTAGAATCCTTCTGAAAATTTTAGGTATTCTCTTTGGTCCCCAAAATCTACCAATAGAAAATTGGGAATTAGCCTTAAGAACAGCAGAGGGGAAAGTGAATAGATGGAAACAGTGGAAATTCTCTAAACTAAAATGGATACATATCCTAAAACAATTTATTATACCCTGCTTACAATACACTGCTATGATTTTCCCTGTGCCATCACAGCTGGAGACTAAGCTTTACAGAGTATTTTTTCAGATGTTGTGGGGAAATCACCTAAACCCAATAAAAAGTCATTATACTTATTTGGGGAAAAGTTTGGGAGGGTTAGGAATGATAGATCCAATTGTGTTTATGTTTCTCTTTTTTTATAAATTATATTACATGTATTTTGGATCAGGAAGAGAGTGTTCAAAAGATATGGGGAGTCAGGGCTTTGAGCTCTTATTTCAAAGCCTGGCATAGTTTAGCTCAGAAATTAAATTCTCATTTGCATATACTGGAATATTTTAGACCAGCAGCGCAAAAATTATTCCAATGGCAAATCTCAAAAAACATGATTCACACTAATATGCATAAATGACTTATGTCATCTATTCACCCACAAACTCCTTGTTTTAAGAATTGTCCCTTGGCAAGGAATCCCAGGGTGTTGGCCCAACTCAATAATTCCACATTACCTTTACATCAATGGGAAACTCAATGGCTTATCATGTATGGTCGGCTTAATGTGAGGGGGAATGCAAAATACAAAGTTAGAGGAAAGAAATTGCCCTTATCCAGAATGTATCAATATTGAAGAAACTATGGTTCATTTTTTCTTACAGTGTTCTTATGCAAATTGATTGTGGGTTTATTTAGCAAATTTGTGGAGATTAAAATGGCTGCCCTGGATTACCTATGATACAGTATATTAGTATTAGGGATCTACCCCCCCTAGTTATAATTCTTATCATCCTAGCACCTTGCATTTATTTTTCTGTTGTTTACGATTTTTTTTATGGCAGGCAAGATGTCAATGGGTACTTTATCAGAAGATAATGGCTTATGATTGTCTAGCTTGTTTAGTGTCAAATGAACTTTCTAGAATCTACGCTAAATAAGCTCAAGTGTGCACCTCGCTCGAAGTTATGAAATGGTGGAAAGGTTTTACACATTTCATTAAATTTAAGTAATTTGTTTTATGTATAAAGTGAATGATTGACATGTAATAGGTTCTCTTTTCTTTTACAAAGTATGATGTGTTTATGATACTCTGTATTACTGTGTTGTGATTTATGTTTCTTATTATAATAAAAACTCCCCTACTCTTTTTGATAAGTGCCATGGGATCTTTAACATCCACCTGAACTACCACCAATCCATGCAGGTGGGACCTCAGTTTAACATCTCATACAAAAGACGGCACCTCAGAAGTGCAGCACCCCTCTCATGCTGCACTACAGTGTCAGTACTGGGATATTAACCCAAGTGCTTGTAAACACAACTATCAGGGTTTACATAGGGGGTCCCAAATTTAAATGCCAGGCATTTTCCTCCCTCACTAACTGAAAACAAGATGGCCACCACATGACAGTAAAAGGGCCATTTAAAACAGTAATATGTAGTGGCGGCAGCTTTCAAGAGGCACATGTATTTTTTCCCCATTGACTAGAATGGGGAACTTGTTTTTTGAATAACCTTTGAATGGATTCATATTTTTTCACCAATTCTTCAAAAGCCACATCAGTGACCCAGATTGCATCTTCACTAAAGATTTAGACCAAATGGACAAATCATGTGGGCTGTAGCCACGAGCAAAGAAATGCCCCCCCCCGGTTTTGCATGTTTTGTGACGTTCTGCAACTCTGCAACCACTCATTTGACCGTAAAACAACTTGCCAGATCCAGAGATCTATGGTGATCCAACATACATGCAAAATCTCAGGCAAATCCATCATATGGTGGCAAAGTTATTAAAGTGAAAAATTTGGGGTTTAACATAAAAGTGGCAGGGCAACTCTAACTGTAGCTGCACTACCATGCAGCTATTATATATATATATATACACACACACACACACACACACACACACGTATATATTATAAACAAACTGATGTGCTACAGTACAGGAGAATGGGGTGGGAGTTAGGCATGATGACCCCATAGCACCCCCCAACATCTGTTGGTGTGTGGAGGGTGGTGGTGGTGGGGTGGTAACCCTAACATCACATTTCCATACTTTTGTTGCTGTGCTATCAACCCTAACTGATGCATTAATGAAGTTTTTTTGCAATGAATTTCCCTTCTTTTTGAGAAAGTGTAATGTAACTGGTATGTGTTTGTGGGAGTGTGGGTCCTCTGGAACCTGCGCTTCCTTCACGTTGCTCAATTTTTTGAGTAATGGTATGCATATGTGGGAGCATGGGCCCTTTGGGCCCTGTGCTCCCCCTTACTCTTACGTACAGAGCCATACAGCAGCCCCATAATACTGACAAGGAACCCTTGTGACACATATTTGCAATATCTCAGTAACCACAGCAACTATGAAAAACATTCATTGCAGTTGTAATCATGAGTTCAAAACCAGGTGGACTAAGCTGTGGGTAGCGAAAAATCTGTATCTTGAATCGTTTTTGAGATACGGGCGCCGAAAGGCACCGCAATGTTATCCTATGGGAAATTTCTCAACTTTGGAATGCTGTAACTATGGGCCTGTTGAATGTTTTGGGACTAAACCACCAAAAGGCACATCTGTGGGACAAGGGCTTGCCACCTTACAAATTTCAGCCCAAAAGCCCTAACTGTTTTCATGCAGTGGGGTGGCAAAGAATTGCTTTTCATGGGTGTAGTAGTGTCACAAATTGCAAAATTTTCTCAAACATTTGCAACACAATGGGCACGACACTTTCATGATTTGCGAAAGTGCCGCATCCATTCTGCCGCAATTTGTGACACTACGTGGTGACCAATCATGGAAAAGGCATTGCTGGGTTTTCCCCCAAAAACAAGATAGTGCTGTGATCCTCAGGGCCTGACTAGGTAAACACAACTGTAAGTGCTTACCTAGCAGGTCCCAAATTTAAACGTCAGGCATTTTTCTCTCTCGCTAACTGAAAACAAGATGGCCACTGCACAACAGTAAAAGAGCCATTTACGACAGTAAAATGTACTGGTGGCAGCTTTCAAGAGGCACATGTATTTTTTTCATTGACTATAATGGGGAAATTAAAAATTGAATCACTTTTAAATGGATTAATATTTTTTCACCAAATCTTCAAAAGGCACATCAGTGACTCAGACTGCATCTTCCCTGAAGATTTCAGACCAGGCAGACAAATTGTGTGGGCCATAGCCCCGAGCAAAGAAACACACAAAACCCCCGGGCACTGCACTTCCATTCATGCATAAAAGTATCTACAGTTTTGGACACTGAAGGGAACACAGGCCATCCAAGCCCTGCACTCCTGTCAACCTCCCAAACTGTACATACTCATATGCATACGTGGAAGCATGGGTCCTCCAGGCCCTGCACTCCCACTCATGCATATCAGTATATACAATTTCATACACTGAAGGATGTGCAAGGCCTTCTGGGCCCTGCACTCCCCTCAGCCTCCCAAATTGTAAATACTCATATGCATAAGTGGGAGCATGGGCCTGCATGCATATCAGTATATACAATTTTGGACATTGAGAAGGCCCTGCACTCCCCTCAGCCCTCGCTTCTTTTCCATAAATGAATCCTTTTTTGTGAGGAAAAATAATTTTTCATATGTACATCTTGTTTACTGTCCCCCCCCAAAAAAATTTAATCCACTAAAACAACATTGTGCAGAAACACCAACACATGTATCTTGCTCATCAGGACCCATTAGCTGGATTCTGCATTTAGTTTGTATACAAATTACTCCCAACTGTGTGTTTTTCTTTTATTTTAACATCCTTTTTCGAAACTCTCTTCTGCTTTTTTTGTATGGCCATACAAAAAAAAAGGATTTGGCCATATGAAAAAGTATCCCGAGCTATACTGTAAGTCCCTCTTTTTCCTTGGTGTCTAGTGGTACCCGCACACCCTCTGATTGCCATCTCTGTATTTTACAATGTTTCCCTGGTGTCTAGTGGCACCTCCACTCCTCTAAATGCATTCCCTGTATTTTGTAATGTTTCCCTGGTGTCTAGTGGCACCCCACTTCCAATCACTGTCCCTGTGATTTTTAATGTTCCCCCGGTGTCTAGTGGCAACCCCACCCCTCCAATTGCTATCACCATATTTTTGAATCTTTCCCTTGTGTCTAGTGACACCTCCGGACTTCGATCACTGTACCCCTTAAGTTTGGTCTTTCCATGGTGTCTAGTGGCACCCTCACCCTTTGATCGCTGTTCTGTCTGAAATAAAGAAAACAGTCCCTTAATGTTTTTTTAAATCTGTAAAACAGAAAATGGTCCCTCTCCAATCTGACTCCTCCACCATGACCTCCACTCAGCACCCACCACCCCACACCTCCCCACAACCTCATGCACCCTCACCTGAACAGGTCCCAGGTTGAAGATCCACTCTCCAATTGAAGACACATCTTGCTGCTGGAACCACTGACTGCAATATGAGAAACCAAGGTAAGTACCATTCAATGTAGTTCTTTTTTTATACTTGTTTATTGAATTTCAATGTGGTCAACAGGAAGCAAAACCAGTAAATACAAATCAAAACACGGAAGTGACAGAATAGCCAGAGAACAACAAATGTGGCAAGAAGTTAATAAATGAACAAAGTTCCATTAAAAAGTCTTATATGTGGTAATTACATTTGTAAATAAACCATATCATATAAAAATATATTTAAAAATGAATAATTATGTGTAGAAACAGGATGGTCACCTCATTGATTATCTGGATCCAGATAGTCCATATTGGGTTGAAAAGAAAAATATCCAAAAATAAATGTTCTCAATGAAACATGAGGGTAAGATTCTGATTAAATAAATAAGTAAAATGAACAGAGCATTGTTATATTGTGTTGCATCCATTTGGGGTATTGGGGCCTATGCACGAGTGGGTGGGACATATGCGCCAGTGGTGTGTATCTTGCCCAGGTAGCTCCACACCTGCAGATAGGTGCACACAGGCCAGTATTCACCACTAGCTGCCACCTGTCTGTGGCTCTGCCCCTCCAGCATGCAGGTCCATGCAGAGCAGCCAGGGGTGGAGTAGTGGACTAGTTTGGATATCCAATTGGATGTCCGACCAGGGTCCTACAGTGGATCCCTTACATGGCAGGGTGCGAATCTGGGTGCATGAATAGCCACATGTGCACCCGGACCCACTTGGCCAGGCATCTTCGCCCAGTGTATCCCCTTGCCAAGCACATGATGCCAGAGCCCACTCCCAAGAGCAACCCCACCCTGGTCCTGCCTGCCTGCCTGCCACCCCCATGCAGCACAGCCCCATCCCCATGATGGACCCCCTGACTCATCTGTGCCCCTGCTGCATTATGCCCCCTGCCTGCTCTGCCCACCCCACCCCATCCCATCGCAGCATTGCCACCATGAGGGATGGCCAGCAGCACAGCCCACAACACACTTCTTTGGCTGCTGGTCATCCCATGCAGTGGCACCAGAGGACAGGTGCAGGGGTTTGGGGGTTGGGTTGTTGGTGCCATGGAGGGCACTGAACACCCATGAATGCCCGGAGGGGTCAGAGTCAAGGGTTGAGGTAGCTTGGTGGGCTGGTGGCATTGTACCGGGCAGGGGGTGTCTGCATTCCCCAGGCCAGTGCCCCTATGTGGGGTGGGGGGTCAGCTATCACAGGGATGGGCTGCAGCTGTGAGCTGGACTGGGTGACACTAGGCTGCCAGCAGGGATAGGAAGAGGGGTCCTTTTGGTGGGCAACAGGGGCTATCCAACTGGACTGGACAGTGGTCTGTATGCATGGGGTGCTACTGGAGTTACAGCAGGGTCCTCTGATATGCCCCTGTTGGAAGGCCCACTGAAGGGTTGAGGCGCTAGGGGTTACTGGTCTCATTCAAGCTTCTTGCCAAATAAACTTTGCACTTTGCACGTTTGCACCAAGCTAAATCTCGAGTGCCAAGGTTTCTTTTTGTTGTGGTTAATTGAGCTGGCAGCTCGACTCAAAGCACTGCCATTTCCAGTGCACACCTTTTCCTTGATATAGACCCCCCTGCCATAACCTGTGCCTTCCTCTGCACTCCTGCGGGCAGCACTATGCACCATAGTAAATGGCGCATAGTGCTGACATGCCCTCCACCCACCCCGGGCACACTGCAGTCTGTGTGACTGGGGAATCAGGTGCACTGGGGCTGCATGTCCTGGTTAGTGCATCCCGAGCACGTGGTGCATTGAATGCATAGTGGCTGTGCGCCACAGATCTGCAGTGCATAGGCACTCTGCAAATTTGTGCATAGGGACCATTGTAAATTCATGGCAGGAGGGGAAATTAGTCTACTGGAACAGGAAGTTCACTCCTGTATAAGTCCCACCTCATCTATCTATTATTATAAACTGCAAGTTTGTGTTGGACTACATAGATGATCCTTTCCAGGTCTTGAATCTGATTTACTATAATCACTCATTCCATTATCTTGGGGGGAATGAACCTGAAGCCTGCTCTTCATGATGGCCTTTGATGCTGCCACCATCAAAACAGATGAGAGATATCTAACTTTCTGACCCTTTAGAGATTGTGGGAGAATACCCAGAAGTAAGTACTCTCAGCTTAAAGGGGTGGTGATATCAAATAAGGAAGTCAAATGGTGGATAATTGAGTCCCAGTAACTGTGAAGATATGGGCAAAGCCAAAACATATGGGCTTGTGTAGCTAGATCCTCCCCACACTTCTGCCAACATGTGACTGTAATGGAAGGGTCCCATTTAGCCTGAATCTGTGGGACCAAGAAATATCTAATCTACAATTTCCAGGCAAATTCACTCCATGTCAGTGAGGAGGTTGTACTCCACGTAATGGCCCAAAACCTCGACCAACCCTAGGGTCTAAATTAAGTTTAAGTTCCTTCTCCCGCTTATCTTTAGCTCTATCCATGGTGTATTGAAGGTCCGCTATATATTTATTTATTGAAATGTTTTACCAAGAGGGCACAATGAACAACAAGTTGCTCATCTCACGGTGTGACCTGGGGGAAGGGGTTACATAGGGTTGTGAAGGATGATCAGTTACAATAGTATGTGGGTAGCACAAACAATACAACATTGTAAGATTGTGCAACAGTTGGAACACAAGGTATTGTACAATAAACAGTAATGGAACATTGGGTAAATTACAATCCATGTCCAAAATCATACAAAAGAACATATAAATGTACAAAATAGTAATAATGTGATAGAACCATTTATAGTGCATGAGTGTACCAGGAGCAGACTCGAGGTAGTACTTAAGTACTGTTGGAGTAAAAAGGATGGGGTTAGGTTGTGCACACTGGTGACCCAGAAGGGCAGGTGGAGAAGAGGGGGAGGAGAGGCAAGAACTGAATATGAGAAGAAGGGGAAGCCATTTCCTGATTTCCCCCTTCAGGATGTTGAGAACCCTGCCGGGGGGGTCATGGTAGGAAGGCGGAAACTGGGGATAGGTATTAAGGTGGGTTAAAGCAGGAACAGCTGAGGGAAAGGTAATTGTGTAGAGCAGAGGTAAGGGAGTAGTTGGAGGAGGAGTGTCATATTTCAAGGGGTGGGAATTCCAGATTTTAGAGAAATGATGGGCGAAACCAGTCTGACCAATGAGAGTGGATTGGCAAGGGACCATCAAGGTGCAGGTGTCGTTTGATCTGAGAGAGTGGGTGGGGGAAGGTGGAGTGGAGAGACAGGATGAGAGATAGGAGGGGAGCCCCCCAAACCAGAATTTGGAGGTTAGTTTGGCACAGTGAGAGATGCATCTGTGAGACAGTGGAAGGAAGGTTAGAGAGCAATAGAGTTCACAGTGGTGGGAGCAGGAAGGGGAGTCGATATCAAAGAGGCAGAAGGAGTTAAAGACAGAATGTCCAACTTGGTCAGGGAAGATTTGGGAGCAGCACCATAGACTACAGCACAGTAGTCAAAGATGGGGAGTATCATCTTCTGGACAATTTCATGCCTCGCAGTCAGTGGGATGAAACTGCTATTCCTGTACAAAACACCAAGCTTGGGGCACAGTTTCTTCGGGATAGCATCAATATGCACAGAGAAGTTGAGGTGCTGGTCCAGCCAAACTCCCAGATAATGAGGAGGTGTCCTCCAAGATGGTTCCATCAAGGGTGTGGAAGGTGGGTAGGGCTGGGAGCCTAGAGAGTCTCTGCCTGGTGCCAAAGGTCATTGAGACTGTCTTCTTGGCATTTAGAAAAAGCTGGTGAGAAGCAAAGCAGAGCTGAACTTGGTTGAAGTCATGCTGAAAGCTGGATTGCACAGCAGCAGGGTTTTTGTCAGAACTTTACAAAACAGTATCATCAGCGTACATGTGGATAGAAAAGGATGAGCAGACTGTAGAAAGATCATTAAGGAAAATGGAGAAGAGTAGGAAATCAAGCACTGAGTCCTGAGGGACACCAGTGTTGATGGGGAGTGGAGGGGAGATGGAATCAAGGATTCTCACTGACTGGATCCTGCCAATGAGGTAGGATTTAAACCAGTTGGTGGCTGACAGAGCAAGGCCAGCTGAGAAGAGTGAATCAAGAAGCAGGCAATGGGAAACAGTGTCGAAAGCTTTGGCTAGGTCGACAAAGATGGCTGAGGTGATCAGGCCATCATCCATCCCTGAAAGGATGGAGTCAGTAAGCCTGAGGAGGGAGGTGGTTGTTGAGTGGTTCTTCCAAAAACCAGATTGGAAGGGGGTGAAGAAGGAGGAATCATAGAGGAAGGGTGATAGTTGAGAGAGAACTAAATGTTCTTGACGTTTGGCAAGGGTAGGAAGGAGGAAAATGGGGCAATAGTTGCCAGGAGTGGATGTGTCACCACCCTTGGGGAGAGGAAAGACTACAGCATGTTTCCAGGATGAGGGTACTTGGGCAGAAATAAAGGACAGGTTAAGGATTAGGGAGATAGGATAAGCAATTGCAGGAGCAGAAAGGTAGAGAAGTTTGGGATCGAGCTCATCTGGTGAGGAGCCTTTAGAGAGGTCGAGGGATAGGAGAGCATTAAGAACTTTGTCAGAAGAGATAGTAGAAAAGGAAAATGAGGGAGCAGTAGGCTCTGGCTGAGGCGAAGGGCTGAAGTTAGTAGGTGGCAATGGAGAGAGGGAATTTAGAAGAGACGTAGCGCACGAGGTGTAGCAGGCATTAAATTCATTGGCCATGGAGCCAGGGTCTTAAACTAGGGAGTTATTTATTTTGAGAACTGGAGGGTGAGGGTGAGAGGGGGAGAGAATAGGGCATGAACAACCCTCCAGAATTTAGATGGAGAGTTACTGTTAGTCAGGAATGAGGAGTTGAAATAATCAGACTTAGCCAGTATAGTAGCTTTAGTACATGGATTGTGTAGCATTCTGTACTTGGAGTAGTCATTGGTATGTTTAATAGATTTGTGTTTTCTCCAGGCCCGATCACGCTTCCTGAAACATGCCAGTAGTTCGGGGTGATCCAGGGGAGGTTAAGCCCACGGACTCTGGTCCGTCTGAAAGGAACAAAGGCATTCCAGGTGGCAATGAATTTATCCTTAAAATAGTCAAGTGCTTGGTCGACAGAAATGGCAGTGGAGGGGGGGGGCCCAATCTGTGGAAGCGAGTGAAGAGCAGATTGGGGTAAGGTCTAAGGATTTAAAGGACCAGAGCTGTATGATTTTAGGGGGAGGTTTGGGGCGATGAACCTTACGTACAATGAAAATAGGGTTGTGTTCACTAAGGGCATCGGGGAGGAGACCAGATTTAATGATGCGGTGTGGGTGGGTAGTGGATGTCCAGTCAAGCAAGGTGTGGTTTTGTGTTTTGGGATTAGGGCATGTGGGCTCAAGTATAAGTTGAGTGAGGTTTAGAGCAGTGACATCATTGCATAGCTTGATATATAATTGGCATATAACATGGTTATAGCCCCCTTTTCCATGTGAGGAACCCCAAATCAATTCAAAAACATTGGGAACAGGGTGTTCTCCAGTTTGAAGCTGAGTACCCTGAAAGAATTTGTTTATATGGTCCCTAAGTTGGTAGTCGTGAAATCTATCCTGAGCTTGCCAACCATATCTTTGTGCTGCACTGTCAAAAGAAATGACGGTGTCTTTTTGGAGGAGTTGCCATGGGGAGTGAAGGCCATTCTGGGCCTGCTGTTTAAACCAGGGACCAAACTTTGAGGGAAGACAGAATCTTCCCAGATCCATCACTTATACTTCCATAAAGATTGTGCCATACCTCCTCTGCATATGCACACGTCCATCCCTCAAGGACTGTATGTATACCTAAGAGCGAGGGTTTTGTAAGTGTCTATGGGTGTTTAGGGAGGAATAACAAGGCTGGAATGGAAGGGGTTATCTATTGGGCCAATTCAATCTACTTCCAGTGGGCAACATAATTAGAATTGGCCCACAATAAACTAGCTTTATCTGTGGGGCAAGCCAATATCCCATTAAAATTGGGAGGGCCCAACCATTCTTGGCCTTCAGGAGGTAAAGGGTACGCTGGGCTACTCTTGGTCTCACCCCATGCAAAATAAAAGGTAGCACTTGTTTTTGCCAGACCATAAAATCACACCTGTGTATAAGGCAAGGAACACATTGAAAAAGATTTAAAAAGCGGGGCAATACATTCATTTTTATGGCCTGTCTTCTAGCATGCAATGGTAAGGGGAGCAGCAACCAATGCTTATAATCTGATTTGAGGGATGAGAGAAGGGGCTGGTAGTTTTCAAGAATAGCAAGGAGGCAGTCACTCCCAAGCAGACCCCCAAGTACTTAATAGTGATAAGATGCCTTTTCATGGAGTATCGCTCTTGAAGGGATATAGGGACTGATAAGAAAAAGACCAATGCCACGTCTTGGTTGTATTCAATGAATACCCTGATAATCCAGTAAAAATTTGAATTTGGTGAAATACCTCTGGGATATAAGCATCTGGGCTCCCCAAGTAAAGGAAGACGTTGCCCACGTAGAGGGCTAATTTATGTTCAGTTCCTCCCAGTGTGATCCCCCTAATATTCTGGTTTAAACAAATACTTTGTGCAAGTGGCTCAATATATAATGCAAATAAAAGGGGGGACAACGGACATTCCTGTCGTGTTCCTCTCCAGAACACAAATGAGTTTAAAACTCATAACACGACTGGGAGATGGCCATACCTGGCTACAACATATTCAGAAGAGACAGGGCAGGCAGGAAGGGAGGAGGAGTGGCACTGTATGTGAAAAATGGCATAAGGGCCACAGAGATCCAGGAGGAACAAAATGGGGGAGAGATTCTGTGGGTTAAGCTGGAAAGGAAAATGGGGCCAGCCATCCGCACAGGTGTGGTCTATAGACCACCAGCCCAGGAGGAAGAAACAGATAGAGTTGATGCTAGCCATCCAAAAGATGGCAGACAAGGGTGAGGTAGTACTGGTTGGAGACTTCAATATTCCAGATGTGGACTGGAGCATCCCAGCAGCAGCATCAATTAGGGAGCAGATTTATCCTGACTCCTTCAGGGTGCCTTCCTCAAGCAACTGGCCATGGAACCAACTCGGCAGAAGGCAATACTGGACCTTGTGCTCACAAACAGGGACAGTGTGATGGGTGTAACAGTGGGGGAGCACCTGGGGAACAGTGACCATCAGTCATTGTGGTTTGAAATCACAGAAAGGGCAGAACCAAACCACACAAAAACATGTATCCTGGATTTTAGGGGGCAGACTTTGGGAAAAAGGGGAGATAATTGAAAGAGGCATTAAGGGGAATGGGGCAGGAATCAGGGGTTGAGGAACAGTGGTCAGTATTTAAAATGGGGATTACAAGAGCAACAGAATTATGCATTAAGCAGGTTAGCAAAAGGAAAAGGAAGAGGAGACCATTATGGTTTTCCAAAGAAGTAACAAAGAAAGTGAAAGCCAAAAAGATTGCATTCAGGCAATACAAAAAGACACAGGCAGAAGGGGATAGGGAGAAATACCAGGAGAAGCAAATGGAGGCAGGGAGGTCAGTAAGGGAAGCCAAAGCTCAGACAGAAGAACACATTGCAAAATCAGTGGGTAGAAGGGACAAAACCTTTTACAGGTACATAAGTGAAAAAAGAAAGGCAAAGGGAGGGATAGTGAGACTGAAGGTGGAGGATGGGGGCCACGTGGAGGATGACAACAGTAAAGCTGACATATTGAACAGGTATTTCTGCTCAGTCTTTACTGAGGAAGAGGAGGGTAATGGGTCTGAAGGGAGTACAAGGGGTGAGAATGGTGCAGAAATGGACACAAGTCCCTTTACACAATAAAGGGTCCTGAAGGAACAGGAAGTAATAAGAGTTGATAAAGCAATGGGGCCAGATGGAGTGCACCCCAGGGTCCTTAAAGAACTAAGAGAGGTGGTGGCTGAATCTCTGGCTATTCTGTTTAGCCGATCACTGGAAACAAGGGAGGTACCCAAAGACTGGAGGACAGCAGATGTAGTCCCCTTATACAAAAGTGGGAACAAAGAGGAAGCGGGGACTACAGACCAGTCAGCCTCACCTCGGAAGTGGGGAAGGTCATGGAAGCACTACTGAAGGAGAGATTGGTGGAACATCTGGTTGTCAATGGACTACAGGACCCAAGGCAGCATGGTTTCACCAGGGGGAGGTCATGTCAGACCAACCCCTTTGAATTTTTTTAATTGGGTGACTAGGGAGGTGGATCGGGGAGGGTAGTGGACATGGTCTGTCTGGACTTCAGCAAGGCCTTTGACACTGTGCCACATAGAAGACTATTACACAAACTGGGGAATATGGGTGTGGGCAGGACAGTAGTGTGGTGGGTAGGTAACTGACTGGGTGGCAGGACACAGAGGGTGGTGGTAAATGGCTGTCACTCCACAGAGGGAAGAGTGACGTGGGGTACCACAGGGATCAGTGCTGGAACCGGTCCTATTCAACATCTTCATCAGTGACATTGCAGGGACAGAGAAGGCAGAATTTCACTGTTCACTGATGACACAAAGCTCTGTAACAGAGTAGACACACCAGAGTGTGTAGACAGAATGAGAAGGGACCTGCAGAAACTTGAAGAATGGTCAGGGGTTTGGCAGTTGAAATTCAATGCAAAGAAGTGCAAGATAATGCATATGGGGCACAAAAACCCTGGCACAATATATCAGTTGGGGGTGAGGATATAGCATGCACCAAGCAGGAAAGGGATCTTGGGGTTATCATCTCTGATGACCTCAAGGTAGGGAAACAGTGTGACAAGGCAGCAGGTAAAGCAAATAAGATGCTGGGATGCATAGGCAGGGGCATCACCAGCAGGAAAAGGGAGGTCATAATTCCACTATATAAGACACTAGTGAGGTCCCACCTGGAGTACAGTGTACAGTTCTGGAGACCTTACCTACGTAAGGACATAGAAGGGTAGAGAAGGTTCAGAGGAGGGCAACAAAGATGGTGCATGGATTGCATCACAAGTCCTATGAAGACAGGTTGAAGGAACTGAACATGTACTCCCTGGAGGAGAGGAGGAGAGAGGGGATATGATAGAGACATACAAGTATCTTACAGGGAGGAACAGGGTGCAGGAATACACTATTTTTAAGTGAAAAAGATGTTCCAGGACTAGAGGGCATGGGATGAAGTTGGAGGGAGGATGATTCACAGGAAACGTGAGGAAAAGTTTCTTCACATAACGGGTGGTGGACAAGTGGTGCACCCTGCCAGAGGAAGTGGTGGGGGCTGAAACAATCATGGGATTTAAGAATGCATGGGATAGACATAAAGGAATTCTGGAGGTCAGGGGTAAGGGGCAACAGACTTCTAGGAAAACATATGCTGAACTTACAAGCTGAAATGGGCAGACTGGGTGGGCCATAGGCCCTTATCTGCCGACACTGTCTATGTATCTATGTATCTATGTAAAACATGACCATTCATGGATATATCCCATGGGAGAAGTGCACAATTTAGATATAAAACCTGTAAATTGGTCTATGAAACCAAAGCCGTCCAGGACCCCATGCAGAAAGGCCCACAAGACCTTATCAAAGGCCTTTTCTGCATCCAAACTCATAAGAAGAGCTGGCTGCTTGGTATGGGCAAGATGGCCTATAATATGTAAAATTCTCCTTGAATTATCCTGCGCCTGTTGACCCAGGACAAAACTGATGTGATCTATGTGGATTAGGTGTGGGTTGAGAACCCCGAGGCACACCACACACCTGATTTCTGAAGATAAGATGCAGGAGAGGTCAGACCATAATGGTTTCTCCTGTTGCTGCCTGTAGGGTGGGGGGTGGGGTGTTAGGGTTGGAAACCTTAACACCACATTTTCCTACTTTTGATGCTTTAACCCTAACTGATGCATTTGCAAAGTTATTTGCAATTTATACATAAAAATTGCCAGTCTATAATGAGAATGAAGACATCAAGATACACCAAGGCATGTATCTTGTTCATCAGGACCCCCTTAGATCGATTCCTAAGTTGCTGCATGCAATGCAGCCTCTGAGGGTATTTTAGTAATAGTTTAGATTCCTTTTTTTGACACTCACTAACTTTCTTTTTTGCCAGATGGAAGTTAATGAGTGGTAAAAAGAAATCATTTTTTGCCACCCTCTATTCACTTTCCACTATTTAAAAAAAAATTGCCAATATTGGGGTGCCCAATCCCCATGTTGGCTGTAGAACCCCACTCCCTGCCACTGTGGGACACTGGGGAGCCCACTCCCAGTGTCCCAACATTTTTATTTAATTAAAGTTTTTGTCAACATGGGGTGTCCAATCCCATGTCTGCAATTACCCAAGCACCATGTCTTGGGACTGGAAGCCCACTCCCAGTGTCCCTAGTTATTTGTAAGCCCCTCACTACTGTGGGACACTGGGGAGTCACTCCCAGTGTCCCCAAACAATAAGTCCCTGTAATAAAGAAAACAGTCCCCTAATGTCTTTTGTTATTTTTCTTAAAACCTGTAAAAAAGAAAATGGTCCCTTGTTATCTACCTGTACCCGTTCCCCATCCCAACCCTCCCTCTGCGCACCCACCTTCCCACACCTCCCCTTACCCCATACTTTCCTCCCTAGGTTGGCAGCTGTGATCTTCTGTGGACCAGGACACGTCTGCACACTTCAAAGTTGAACCGCGAACTGAGGAATCCATGTAATGCTGTATAATGGCTGTCAGTGGGGTTTTCAACTTATGTTGATATCTTGGCCATTATTTTACATTTATGCACCAAATTTTCAACATGTGGTTCTTGGGACCCTACCTCATGAACAGTGGCACTGTCATTTTGTTACTCAGTCTCAAAAGGTGATTTTGTGGTTGCTGTGTGGAATCACCTTTTGGGACCGATTAACAAAATGACAGTGCCAGTGTTCAAGAAGTGGGGTCCCAAAAAGCCCATGTTGCAAATTTGGTAAAATAATTACAAAAAAATGCCTGCATTAAGCAGTTTCTACGCATGCTTGTAACTTCACCAATTATTAATATTTTCACTCCAGATTTTCAACATTTCCATTTTTTTATACCTCCTCATGAACAGTACAGCTGTCATTTTTCACATCCTACCAAAAATGTATCTTCGTACCTGTGGTACAGAATGGCTCGGTCACTGTTCGAAATCAACTTTTGGGACAACGTAATGAAATGACAGTGCCAGTGTTCATGAGGGGAGGTCCCAAAAAACCCATGTTGAATATTTGGTGAACAAATTCCCCAAAATGACCAAATTACAAGCATGCATTGTGCAGTTTATACGCATGGTCATAACTTTGTCAATTTTTCATATTTTTACTCCAGATTTTCTTTTTTTTTAATTCAGTATACTTTAACAAGGAACGATAAAGACAAACATTTTGAATCATGTATCACATTTTCTAGAAAAAATACACTCAAAGGCATTATTTTCCAAAACTAGTTAAGCAGAAAATTAGTCGCACACCCCCTTCCCTCTCCCTCCCAAGAAAACTCCCCTTACCTACCCTCCACCTCCCCACCCCTCCCCATTGCCACTAGGAAGTAGGTGTGGGTCCTGTAAGTAGGTTCCAGGGACTTAGTGCTGGGAAAAGGATGCATAGAAAAGAAAGGTACAGCCCTTGGACTTTGAGTATAGTAAACACTGATTAAGGAAGAAAAGAAAGAAAGGACAGGGGTTGATTAACCAATAATAAAGTGTGAAGATTTCCCCATATGAGTCTATATCTATCTATACACTGATGCAGTCCAGCAATTGTACATTCTGCTCAAACAGCGAAGAGAATCTCTCTAAACCATTCAATATAGCTAGGCGTGAGGGTGTCCAGCCAGTGCTTGAGAATAATCTTTTTAGCACATGCTGAGAGCAATGCCATATGAGCTTGTGGGATACCAGAAATTTTCCCTGAATAGTCACCTAGAATACACACTTCTGGGTAGAATTTATCATGAAGGAAATATACATAGGAAATGACAGTAGCTACTGAGAAAACAAGGGGGTCTAAACGGGATTGGATTTGAGACCAGAGTGGGACTATTTTTTCGCAGGACCATAACATGTAAAATAAGGTACCCAGTGCTTTGTTACATTTAGGACAGATATCAGTGGGAAAGTGCCCCATTCTGTGTAGTTAAACTGGAGTGTAGTAGAGGTCATGGTTGGTCTAAATTGCATATATCGGTATCTATCCCATTTCACCGTTTGGTAAAGGTGCTTCCAGATTTTAGGCCATGATCTAGGAGGGGAAGATGGTGGGATAGAATGGTCCCAGGTATAATATCATTGGCCTTCTTTGTTTGCAGTGGCCTTCAGAAGGAACTGATAGGAATATGAGATTAAGTGGGAGGTAGGGAATGAATCTAAGTAGGGGAGAAACATAGTAGTGAATGGTTGTTCCCAGGGCCTATTACCGAAATGGTGAAGCAACATATGCAAGATTTGTAGATATCTGAATATAGAAGAGGGAGGCCACCCAAAGGCAGCACTCACCGAACAGAAGGACATTAACTCCTGATCAGTCACCAGTTGACTAATGGACTCGGCACGTATGTCAAGCAATTCCACTACACCTGCTCATAACTCAATGCATGGAAGTACAGGGGCCAGTGGCCCCTAAGTTTCCAGTGCTAGATACATATGCACATCTGTGGAGGGATGGGAACACAGGGTCCAAAGGACCCTGCGCTCTTACACTAAAATAACAATATTATTATACTATCTAAAAAAGTAAGGCAATAAATTGCAAAAAACTTCATTAATGCATAAGTTAGGGTTAAAGTGTCAAAACTTGGGCATTATGGCATTAGTGTTTCCAACCCTAACACCCCACCCCCTAATGCTCACTCCATTCTCCTATGCTGTGGCAACCCAGTTTATTTTCTAATGGAATGGGGTGAGTGTTAGGGCTGGAGATGCAAATGCCACCCCTGATCCCTCTTCGTCTGTGCAGGGTGGGGGTGGGATGTTAGGGTTGGAAACCCTAACACCACATTTCCCTACTTCTGACACTTTGACCCTAACTGATGCATTCGCGAAGTATTTAGCAATTTATACATAAAAATTGCCAGTCTGCAATGAGAGAGGAGGATAGGAGACAACTGCAGTAAAGAGGAAAGTGTGTGTGTGTGGGGGGTTCAGTGCTTTTCTTAATCCAAAAGGATTCCTAGGGGCAGGAATATCACCCTACCACACATTGCAAAAACGTTGTTAATGCATCAGTTGGTTGGTAGCACAGCAACAAAAGCATGGAAATGTGATGTTGGGGTTACCCACCACTCACCACCATTCTCTTCCCACCCTCCACACACCAACTAGTGTTAGCGTGTGCTGTGGTCATCAGGCCCTGGTCTCACCCATTCCATGTGCCAAGCGTTTTGATGCTACGGTAAGAAGAATGGGGTGAGTTAGGTCTGATGACCTCATGGCACACCCCAACATCAGTTGGTATGTGGAGGGTGGAGGTGGGGTGGTAGGAGGGTAACCCTAACATCACATTTCCATACTTTTGTCACTGTGCGATCAACCTGAACTGATGCATTAATGAAGTTTTTTGCAATGAATTTCTCTTCTTTTTGAGAAAGTGTAATGTAACTGGTAATTGGCATGTGTGGGAGTGCAGGCACTCCAGGCCCTGTGCTCCCTTCACATTACCCATTTTTTGCATAATGGTATGCGTCTGTGGGAGCATGGACCCTCTGGTCCCTGTGCTCCCATTTACACATAAGTACAGAGCCACATAGCATCCTCATAGTACTGAAAAGGAACCCTCATAACACTTATTTGGCAATATCTCAGTAACCATAGCAACTATGGAAAAAAATTCTACTGCAGTTGTAAGCATGGCTTTGAAACCTCCACATGTGCTTAGCTTTGGGAAGCAAAAAATCTGTACCTCTAATCATTTTCAAGATACAGGCACCGAAAGGCACAGCAGGCGCTGCAATGTTATCCTATGGGAAATTTCTCAACTTCAGAATGCTGTAACTATGGGCCTGTTGAATGTTTTTGGACCAAATCACCAAAAGGCACATTCATGGGACCAGGGCTTGCCACCTTGCAAATTTCAGCCCAAAAGCACAATCCACCTTGGCACAATGAAGTGACAAAGAAAATAACACATTGGACAATGTTTTTGAGCATTGTTTTCATGAAAACAAAATGTTTTCACAACACCCTATATCTTATAATGAAATGATTTTGCGTACAAAAAAATGTTGTTGAGGTACTTTTTTTTGGTTTGAGGTCATTGCTTCAAAAGCAAAAAAATTTTGTCATGGCAACAAAATGGCAAAATAGGGGAAAATTTTGAAAAACACATTTACAGTCTACCTGCAGAAAAACTAATGCCAGGGTCATGTTCCTAAGGGACCGATTAGGTAAACACAACTGTTGGTGTTTAGCAAAGGGCATTATTTTTAAATTTACAATGTTTTTTGTCTCTTGCTAACTGAAAACAAGAAGGCAGCAGCACAAAAACAAAATTCAGGAGCACAACAACAAAAAAGTGTTTGCGAAAGTTTTCCCATATTTATTTATTCCAAATTTTCCCATAGACTAAAATGGGACATGAAAACTTTTGAAAGGATTAATTTTTCTCACCAAATCTTTAAAAGGCATATCCTTGATCCAGGCCACATATACAATTTCACATTTGAAGCCAGACAGATGCACAGTTCGGTCTGTGGAGTGTGACAAAGAAATGCACAAAAGTTGAGAATTTTTCACATTTTTTACACTCTACAGTTCTGCAATCATACATCCGACCAGAACTAAACTTTCCAGATCCAGAGATCTATCGTGGGATGCCTCACTTGCAAAAATTCAGGCAATCGGACAAATGGTTGCAAGCTTATTAAAGTGCAAACTTTGGGGTTTAACATAGAAGCGGCCCGCCAACCCTAACTATACTGGCCCTACATATATATATATATATATATATATGTTTTCAACCAAATTGGCAAAGTTATGAGCGTGTGTAGAAACAGCGCAATATAAGCTAGTAACACAATCATTTTTTTGGAATTTTTGCACCAGATTTTCAACATGGGCTTTTTGGGAACCCCACCTCATAAACACTGGCACTGTCATTTCATTAATCGGTCTCGAAAGGTGACTCCGCACAGTGACTATGAAATCACCTTTTGGGTGCAGTTAATGAGATGACAGTGCCAGTGTTCATGAGGTGGGGTTCCAAGAACCCCATGTTGAAAATTTGGGGTCAAAATGCCTAAAAATGGCTGAGATATCAAAATAAGTTGAAAACTGCCGTTATACGAATCTTACCTTGATTCTTCAGTTTGCAGTTTGCCTTTGAAGAGTACAGATGTGTCCTGGTCTAGAGAAGATGACAGTGTATGACCTCCAGAGGTAAGTCTGGGGTAAGGGAGACACTAAGTGAGCTACCAGTGTCCCTAAGTACTGGGGTTACAAATGCAAACAAGGTTGAGAGCTTCGATGTTGGCAAATACAATTACAAGGGGCTGGCATGGGGAATCTGCAACTGGAGGAGGGGTTACAGATGCTGACACGGGACTGGGCACCCTGATGTTGGCAAATAAAATATAACAAGTGGCTGGTGTGGAGGAACAGGCAACGAAGGGTGAGATAGTGCACAGAGGGATGTTGCAGGAAGGGCTCTGTGTGTATGAGGGACAAGAGCACCAGCAGCAGAGGGTGGAGGGTGGGACTGCACACAGTGGGAAGGAGCGGGAGGGCTGTTTTGTAATACAAATATACCTTGGGCCCCTTGGAGGCACTGAAAGGATAAAAATTTCCTTTATTTAGGTAAACACCAACAGGTGTTTACCTAAACAGAGGCCAAGGAACATGATCCTGCCCTTAGTTTGAAAAAATAATGGCCAGAAAAGGTTCTGACCTTTTCAAAGAGGCCACATTTAAGAAATGTCAGAAATTTGCGAAAGTTTCATAAACAGACTGTTGCAAATTTGTGACACTTCTAATGGCAGAAGTGCCAAAACATTTTTCCGGCCATTATTTTTAAAATCTAATGGCAGGATCGTGTTCCTCAGCCCTCGATTAGGTAAACACAACTGCTGGTGTTTATCAAGGGGCACTTTGTTTGGAATTACAGCATTTTTTCTGCTTCACTAAGTTAAACAAGTTGGTGGCCACACAACACTACAGAGGCCATATACGACAGTAAAATGTAGTGTGAAACTGTTATGTGGTTTGTGAGATACAGAGTGTCAAAAAATCCTAAATGTACAACATTTTTGCCATTTTCTTTCTATAGCTGTTTCTCAGAAATGGCTTTAGGTTGTGATCTGAAACTTTTAGGGTAGAAAGCCTTTGCCTCACAGATGTACCATGTGAAGGTTTGGTGAAAAATATTAATCTGTTCAAAAGTTATTACATTTTTAATTTTCAGATTATTTCCTATGGGAAAAGTTAGAATGTTCCGCATGAAATTGCTTTTGTTTTCGTAGGAGGTACTTCATTTTTGCATGTAGGGTCACATTGAGCCTAGTTTGTTTTTGCAGAAGTCTGTTGTGTCCACCATCTTGTTCTGCTGTTAGTGAGAGACAGAAAATAAAGAAAACATGTCAAAATGAATGGAATACAAAAAAAAAACATAATCAAAACTTAGTTAAATTGTAGCCATTTAGCTACATTCTGATGTTTTATTTTTTCTTGTGGCCAGAAACACCTTTCCTGGGCACCTGAAATCTCAGATGCCATGCCTAGTGAGAGGACCGCTTCTCCTGCATTCTCTGTAGGGTAGCAGGGTTTTCTTAACTTCTGTAGCCACAACTGGAACTCATGCTGCCGGCTGCAGAGTCAGCTTTGAGTCGCCCCTTTTCCCTGGTGCTTAGTGGCACCCACCACCTGCCAATCATTGACCCTTATCTCTGGTGTCTAGTGGCACCCTCCCCTCTTTAGCTTGCCCTGGTGTCTAGTGGCACAATCACCCTTCCATTGTTATAATTAATGTATAATCTAATGCTGGGAAGCCAATTCCTGGTATTAGATGCCCCCCACACACAGTCCCATGACTTTTTGTTGTCAACATCAGGGGGCCCAATCCCCGTGTCAGCAGTGGAAGCCCCTCCCCACAGTGTGGGACACTGAGGAGCCCACTCCCAGTGTCTCCAAATATGTATTTACTTTTTTCTGTAAAGAAGAAAACCATCCCCTAATGTCTTTTTTGTCCCTAAAAAAAGAAAACCATCCCTCATCATTCCTGCTGCCCCTCCCCCATCCCCACTCTCCCACTCTGCACCCACCACCCCACCATCCTTACTTTATACTTACCTTCATAGGTCGTCTATTGTCATCTTCTGTGTACAGAGACACATCTGCACTCTTCAAAGCCAAACTGCAAACTGAAGAATCAAGCTAAGTGCCGAATAATGTATTACAATGGCATTTTGAACTTATGTTAATATCTTTACCATTTTTAGGTATTTTTTCACCAAATTTTCAACATGGGCTTTTTGGGACCACACCTCATGAACACTGTCACTGTCATTTCATGAACTGGGCCGGAAGGGATGTTGTGGTCACTACACAACATCACCTTACAGGACTTGATTAACGACATGACAGTGCAATTGTATCATAGGTGTATTACTTCCATCATTAGTGGTAAAAATCTAAAAACGAAAGCTATACATGTTTATTGAAATGCTTCTACGTACACACGTAACTTTGGTAATTCTTTTATATTTTGATTCCAAATTTTCAACATAGCCATTTTTTCAGACCACCGCATGAACAGTACAGCTGTCATTTTTCACATCCTGCCCAAAACATGTTTTCACACCTGTGGTGCGTAATGGTGATTTGGCATGGATTTTAAAATTTTTCACATATGGGGATTGTGAGGTGGGGTAATAAGAAGACTTGGTTGAAAATTTGGGGTAAAAATATAGAAAACATGCCAAAGTTATGACCATTCATTCCAGTTTTGCTACGCCTGCTTGTAACTTCAAAAATTTTCAATATTTTTACCCCAGATTTTCAACAGACCCTTCTTATTGCCCCACCTCATATATGTGACAGCTGTAATTTTTCAAATAATGCCCAAAATGTGTTTTTGCACCTGTGGCATGGAATGGCATTGCAGTTGTGCAAAATTATGGTTTGGCGGGGATTTGAAAATGTTCCCTATCGGGTACATGAGGTGGGGTATTAAGGTGGCTATGCTGATAATTTGGTCATGCATCTATGGAGGGATGAGTGTGCAGGGCCCAAAGGACCCTGTGCTCCCAGTGTAAAATAAGTAAAATTATGGAGCTCCCACTGTGACATGAGGACAGTTATGGAGGGCAAATAGGATACAAGTAAACTATCTGAAAAAGCCAGGAAATTCATTGCAAAAACTTTGTTAATGCATCAGCTAGGGTTGTTACTAAAGTGCCAAAAACAGGGAAGTTGGGTGTTAGTGTTTCCAACCCTAACACCCCACCCCCACCCTGCAGACACCAACAGGCATTGGGAGTGTACCGTGGGGTTGTTGTCCCTAATTTATTTATTAATTTATTGAAAATGTTTCACCAAGAAAGGCACACTGAGCAAAAAGATGCTCGTCTCACGGTGTGACCTAGGGGAGGGGTTACAATGGAGGAAGGTATACATACTACAGTTAAAATTAGGAATAGAGCAATACAGACAATTGAACATAATTGAGTGTGATTACTTATGAACTTGTTACATGAGGAATACAGTACAAAACATGAGCCTCAAGGAAGTGGTATACATAACATGAGTACACATCTAGGGCAATACATGATTACATAAGTGCCAGTAACAGAACTCAAACTGAAGCGAGATGCTCCAAGTTGGCAGCAGGAAATGGAAATCGGAGATGGGGGTAAAGGAGAGGTGGAAGGGCTGTATAGTAAACACTAGGGTGTTTAGGGGGTTGTTTTAGGGGAGACGGTGGGGGAAAGAGAAGGGAGATAGTAGCAGTGAATAAGACTATGCGATGCGTGGGGTGTTTAGAGACAATGTATAAGCCAGACAATTAAGCGAAGGCTGAGCCGCTGGTCAGGCGACATGAGGAGGGGTCGGGAGGGGAAGAGAATCCATCAGTGGGTGGGAGGTCAGGGGCAGTTACAGTTTGGTGCAAGGAAGTTAGTGAGGGCAGAGGATAGAGAGGGTTTGGATGAAGAATGATGGATTTGTGCCGGCAGGCCGTTCCAGAGCTTAGGGAAGAGATAGGAGAATGCCGATTGGCCTTCGGAGGTCCTTCAGTGAGGGATGACTAATAGCTTAGAGTCAGTAGACCTGAAGGCGAGGGTGGGGGTAGATGGGGAAGATAGGGAGGATACGAGGTAGGGCGGGAGGGAACCGAGCCAGAAGTTGGAAACAAATTTAGCACTGTAAAGCAGGTGCCAGTTACTCAGGGATGGAAGGGCCAGAGAATGGTAGTGCTTGCAGTGATGGGAACGGGGGGGCATTGAGGGCAAAATGGCAGAAAGCGTTAAAGAGTGGGTCCAGTCTGGCTAAGGTGGACTTAGAGGCAGAGCTGTAAACAACATCGCAGTAGTCGAAGAAGGGTAGAATCATTTTCTGGATTATTTTGCGTCTCACAGGAAGCGGGAGACTAGCATGGTTTCTATACAGGGCACCAAGTTTTGGGTGCAGTTTTGATATGATGGCATCCACGTGTGTGGAAAAGGAGAGGTGGTGATCAAGCCAAACCCCTAAGTACCTAAAGGAGGGCACGTCATCAAGGATGGTGTTATTTAGGATACGGAAGATCAGTGGGGATGTGAGTCTGGATAGATGCTGTCTAGTTCCAAAAGACATAGAGACAGTTTTCTTGGTATTGAGGGAGAGTTGGTTGGAGTTGAACCAGTGTTGTATTTTGTTGAAATTGGTCTGAAGATTACAGGTGACTTCTTCATAGGTATGGCTGGAGGTAAAGAGGACCATGTCGTCAGCATACATGTGGATTGCGGTAGTGGAGCAAGAGTTAGGCAGATCATTTAGAAGGATGGAGAAGAAGATGGGACCAAGGATTGAGCCCTGGGGAATGCCAGTGGTAATAGGGAGAGGGGGGAGGTGTAGTCAGCTATTTTAGTGGATTGGGTTCTATTTTGTAGATAGGCACTGAACCAGTTTGTGGTGGATGCTGCTAACCTAGCCCCTGATAGGCAGGATAGTAGGAGGGAGTGGGATACTGTATCTAAAGCTTTGGCTTGATCAATGAAAATAGCGGCAGTAATTTGCCCTTTGTCCATCCCAATGAGGATGGAGTCCATGAGTCTTAGTAGGGAGGTGGTGATAGAGTGTTTTTTTCTGAAACCGGATATGAAATGGAGTGAAGAAGTTAGTTTCTAAGTAAAAGTGGGAGAGTTAGGATAGTACTAGGTACTCCTGGAATTTGGCGAGAGTGGGGGAGAAGGGAGATGGGACGGTAGTTAGTTGTGGAGGTAGGATCCCCTCCTTTTTGTAGGGGTAGGATGGTGGCATGCTTTCATTCAGAGGGGAGTGACTCGGTGATGAATGAAAGGTTTAGCAGGCCGGCGAGGGGAGTAGCGATGGCAGGGGCAGGTAGGAAGAGGAGTTTGTTATCGAGACCATCGGGGGATTTGCCTTTGAAGGGGTTCAGGGAGCAAAGGGCATCTAGGGTTTCGATGGGGGAGATGTGTCTGAAGGAAAAGGGATTCAGACCAGGCAGTAGAGGGATAGCTGTCTGGGGAGTGGGTGTAGTTACAGGAGGTAGGGACTCTAGGAGGGTCATAGCACAAGTAGTGAAGTAAGAATTAAACTCAGAGGCTACCTTCAGGGGGTCAGAGAGTAGAGTCCCTTGGGTGAGGAGGAGAGGTGGGGGATTTGCTGTTTGGGGGGAGAAAAGGGAGTTAATGACTTTCCAGAATTTAGAAGGTCTCCCAAGATTTGCATTTAGGGTGTTGTTAAAATATTCGGCCTTAGCTAAGTGGAAGGCCTTTGTGCACTTGTTGCAGAGCATGCAGTAGGTGATATTGTCGCCTGGAAGGAGTGTGGATTTGTAAATACGCCAGGCCTTGTTACGGGCTTGTTGGCAAGCTATCAGCTCAGGTGATACCCAGGGTAGGTGAGACCCCCGGACTCTAGCCCAGCGCAGGGGGGTGTGTTTGTCCCAGGCAGTAAGGAAGGTGTTCCGAAAGTGTGTAAGGGCAGAGTCCATGTTAGAGCAGCTTGAGCTTGGGTCGCAGATAGAGTGAGCTAGATCTTCCAGGAGGTGGGAGAGGTTTAGGGATTTATATGACCGTTGGAATATAAATTTGGGAGGGGATTTAACTCTGTGGATTTTGCGGACCAAGTAGATTAGGTGGTGGTCACTAATGGAATCAGGGAGGAGGCCTGAGCTGACGACGCGGTGTGAGTGGGATGTAAGTGCCCAGTCAAGATGGGAGTGGTTTCCAGACTTATGGTTTGACCGTGTAGGTTCCGTAATGGTTTGGTTAAGGTTGAGAGCAGTTATCTCAGTTTGGGTTTTGTCAAAAGTGGGTGCTAGCCAGTTGTGGTTAAAGTCACCCATAACATATAGTTCACCTGACTGGGCAAGAGACGTGAGTTGGCACAGAAGGTCGGTGACTGTTGTGGTTGGCGTGCCTCGGCAGCAATAAATACCAGCCACAAAGATGGGTAATGAGGAGGAAGGGGACAATTTCACCATAAGAAGCTCGTAAGCTTTGGGTTCAGCTTTTGAAATAGAGACAGAGAAGTGTAGGGCTGATCTGATGTAGATAGCCACCCCTCCTCCTCCTCTGGAGGGCTGGTCTTGCCGAGTGATGGTGAACCCTGAAATAGTGATGGTATGATCTGGAAGTCTGGGGTTTAACCAGGTCTCAGACAGGATGATTATGTCGGGGGCATGGTGGGCGGCTATAATCTGGAGCTGATCGGGCTTAGGGGCTAGGCTACGAATCTTTAGATGGAGGAGGCGTAAACCTCGGGGAAGGGAGCCAGAATGAGTGTCAGTGGTGGCCTTGGTTACGGGGTTAGGCATGGGGTAGCCGAGGCCAGAAGTTGGAGATGGGCCAGGATTGGGGTGTATATCCCCTGCAGCCAGTATAATAGGGCAGTGGTTACGTGGTAGCATAGAATGCGGAGGGATCAGGATTTTGCCATGCGCAGTTTGGGGGGTGGCAGTAGGGAGGAAGTGGGTACTGGAATGGGAGAGAGAGACCAGGAGGCAGCAAAAGGAGTAGACCAAGGAGGAGGGGCATGTAGAGAAACGGGACCAGATGGTAGCTGGGAGGGATGCTGTGGACTTAAAGGGGGCATTTGTAGGATGAGTCAGTACAGCAGGAGGGGGCAGGTGCAGGGTAACAACTTACAGGGGGAGCTCACCCCATTCTCCTATACTGTACCCATCTCAGTTTATTTACTTATGGAATGGGGTGAGCATTAGGGCCGATGTCCACAAGTCACTCCCCTCGATGTCTGTTGGCGTCTGCAGGGTGGGGGTGGGACATTAGGGTTGGAAACCCTAACACCATATTTCCCTTCTTTTGTCACTGTACTAACCACCCTAACTGATTCATTAACTAAGTTTTTTGCAAACTTTTTGGGGGATACATGATGGGCAGGAGTGGGATATGGAAAATATTCTCACTCCTGCAGAGTGAACTCTGTATTCTCACGAGTGCCAAAGGCATGAGTGAGAATGCACAGCTAACTCTGTGGGACTGAAAATGTTTTCCATATCCCATGATCTGCACATCATGTGTGCGATTTATACTATGGGGTGAGAGCTTTAAGAACATTTTTTTCTGTTTTCTTTTTCTGTTTCTGTGTGTTTTCTGCTCTTTCTGTGTGTAGTGTGAGTGTGAGTGTGAGGGAGTGAGTGTGTGTGTGTTGTTCTGAATGGACTGGGAGTCAGAAATACAATGGGGCACAGGTGAATGTGTTTTGCAAAGCTAATTGAGTAAGTTATAGGCTTCAGTGAAAAAGAGAAACTGTTGCATGTAGCACTGAGAAAGAGAAACTGCTCTGTGAAGGAGTTCCATTTAGAATGCAGGTTGCTTTGAAGCTGATATCAGCACAGTAATGGGCTAGGAGTGTTAGAAACACTATGGGACACAGGTGAGTGTGTTTTGCAGTGCTAATTGAGTAAGTTGCAGCTTCAGTGAGAAAGAGAAACTGTTTTCTGAAGCAGTTTCATTTAGAATGCAGGCTGCAGTGAAGATACCCTCACTCTAGTGACATCAGCAGAGTGTGGATAAATGGCATTTATCCTCACTCTGCTGATGTCATCAGGATTTATCCTCACTCCAGTGGAACTAACACAGGATATTCTACTGAGAAAGCTGTCACTCCCATGGTATAAAAAAAAATATGTATATACCAGCTCCTCCTTTTTCTGTACCTATCCACCTCCTGACCCACTTCTTCTCCTCTGTACCACCACCCAGTGACCACTAGGAGTCGCTATATCTCACCCCTGCTGAGGCCCAATCCCAGCCTGCTTCGGACCCCTAGAACGTGGGTTTCTGCCCTCTCCCAGGCACTTTTCTTGCTGCTCTGGCAGAGACTTGAACCCTGTCCACCAGAGTCCGTGTCACTACCACTAATCCAAAGTGGCAGCCACACTTTCTAGAAGACAACCCAGATACTTCTACCGCCTACCCCACTACGACCAGTAAACCATGCTAGTTCACCTACTCCTAACCTCCCTCCCCCTCACCCTCCTCCTGGTAACCTCATCCCTCCAGCCTGACATCTCCCCTGGGTCACAGGATATTGCACCATTAATTCCCGCCGACATAGTTCGCACTTACCCTACAATGTCCATGTACACTGGCCTTCAGCATCCATCTCCTGGCCACTCCCCCTCCTCCCTCCCAGCCCATCCCTGGTGGCTCATCAACTTCACCCTCCCTACCTTGCAATCCCTACCCATCCCCTGCTCCCCAATGGTCCCACCCCCATCTCCTCTTGGCCGCAGGCAAAATTCTTTCACCGCACCCTGGCCAGAGCTGTTTTCCTCTTACTACTCTTAACAGGCAATATCCATCCTAACCCTGGCCCCACCCTGACCTGCCCATCATGTGGGCGCCCCGGTCTGTTGATTGCCTCCATGAATATATGCAGCATCTTGAAAAAATTTGACTCCCTCCAATGCTGGGTCACACTGCACAAACCTGACGTCATTGCGCTGGTGGAAACATGGCTATCTAAATCCACTCCTGACACCTTTGTCACCCTCCCTGGCTACACCCTATACCATGAGGATCGAGTAACCAAATGTGGGAGTGGCTGTGCTATCTACACTAGGGACTCTCTCACTGGTCTCACCCTCCCTGCTCCGGACCTTGTAAGTGGGGCTCAGGCCCTTACCATTAAGCTTACCCCGGACCCTGCCAGGGCACCCCTTTATCTCACCGCCGCCTATATACCCCCCAGGAACCAAAACCCAGCACTATTACAATTAACTGACTATCTTGCTACCCTCCCTCACAGTGCTGAACAAGTCATTGTGGGGGACCTTAACGTGAACTGGCTGAGCCCCTCCTCCACCCCCACCCGGGACTCCTTCACAGCCCTGGATCTAACACAACTAGTCTCCCAACTCACAAGGGTGAACCCTAAGAGAGGTACCAGCACCCTCCTAGATGTCAATATCACAAACCGCCCCCCAAAAATTCTGGACATCCAAGTCCTCCCTGAATCACTCAGTGACCATTCCCCAGTGCTGTTCCGCTGGATGGCCACCTCACCCCGACCCACTGCCCTGTGCACACTCCGCCGGTGTTTCAGACCGTGTGGTCTGAAAAACCTTAAACAATACCTTGACCAGCAAGACTGGTCCCCCATTCACCACGCTCCTGATGTTGACACTGCCCTTGCCTTCTTTACCCAAACCTTTAGTAAAGCCTGTGACCTCTTCGCTCCCCTCTCAGCTGTCTGAACCAAAAAACATAACCTGCCCTGGATTACCCCTGCCCTTTTGCAGCTGCTCAGGCACAGGGATAATCTTTGGCATCATGCCATAGAAACTGGGTGACTAGCAGACAGACAGGCCTACATTGCTGCGCGGAATAAGTGCACATGGACAATCAGGAAAGCCAAGGCTGACCACTATCAGGCCACCTTCACCGCCTCCTGGGGGTGCTCCCATACCTTCTGGGACAACGTCAAACAATTGAATGGGAACACTCGCTCCCCTCCCCCTTCCCAGATTACTACTGACAACACCACCGTTACTGACCCTGCTGACATTGCAAACCTCCTCAACACCTCCTTTACTGACCTTAGCCCTATCCTCCCCAGTAACTTCTTTGACCAACCACCCTCCCAACCTGCCCCTGCCCTCCATCACCCTAGCTTCTACCTACATAGGGTAACTGCCCAGGAAGCCAGACCGCACCTGACCCGTGCACTAAAAGGCAACAGTCCCGGTGATAACTCCCTGGACCACAGAATTCTCCGGCTGGTACTGGATCAGGTCCTTACCCCACTCACCAGCCTTCTCAACAAATCCCTCTGCCTGGAACAATTCCCCACTACATGGAAAACTGCCACTGTTACTCCTATCCATAAAGGGGGTGACAGGTCCTTAGCTGGGAACTACCGACCTATCTCCATACTCCCACCCCTTTCCAAAGCCCTGGAAAAACTGGTTGCCATGCAAATCACTGAGTACCTGACCAAACACAACATCCTCTGCCCTGAACAGCAGGGATTCCGTGCAGGACACAGTACCAGCACAGCTCTTGTTGAATTGTATCATTCCTACACTCCTCCATGGACATTGGCTCCCTAGCCAGGGCCATGTTCCTCGACCTCTCAAAGGCCTTCGACATGGTCTCACACCTCCTCCTGCTGGAAGCCCTCTGTCACTCTGGCTTTGCCACTGGGCCACTTGCCTGGTGCTCCAGCTACCTATCTGCACGCTCCCAACATGTCAATATTGGTGGGACACTTTCCAATCCACATCCTATCCTCTCTGGGGTTCCGCAGGGCTCCATCCTGGGACCCCTACTCTTCTCACTATACCTTAACACCCTGCCCAGTGTATGCACTGGGAAAATTCTGCTGTATGCAGATGACGCCGTCATCTTCGCCACTGACCGTAACCCCACCTCCCTCCAGGTTTCCCTGCAACGTTCCTATAATGACACTGAAACCTGGTTTAAAGAGCATAGACTGGTCTTAAATCTTAAAAAAACTAAAACCATGCTCTTTGCCCACCCTCAAAACAAAGCATACAACTCCCCTCTCCGTATCCTCTCCTACTCCAAACAGCAACTGGAGCAAGTCCACTCCTATAAGTACCTAGGGGTCTCCTTTGACTCAGCCCTCACCTACCATACCCACATCGAAGCACTTGCCTCTGCTACCAATATACGGCTTGGTATCTTGTACCGCTACAAAAACTGTCCCCCCTCGATGCCCTCCGGCTTGCAGTTACATCCTCTATATTATCCCTAGTTGACTATGGGCTACCTGTCTACGGTGCTGCCAACACGACTGCCCTAAACAAAATCCATCTCGTCCTAAATAAGGCATGCAGGCTAATAACAGGGGCCCCTAAGCTCACACATACATGCCAGCTTTATGACATGGCAACAGTGCTAAACCTTGATGAACGGCTGCAATATCAAACTTGCCTTATAGCTAAAAAAACCCTGCTAGGACTCTCACCACCTGGGCTGACATCCTCCCTCCTCCTAGCCCAACCCCTAGTCAGTACTTGGACCTCCTGCAAGGCCACCTTCCTGGTTCCTCGATCTAGGACCTCACATGGACAGAGGTCTTTCCACCACAGAGCCCCTTCTTGGTACAACACGCTCCCTCTCTCCATCACAGAAATCCCCACTATCTCCAAATTCAAAACTGAGCTTAAAAGCGAGCTACTCACCAAGCGCTGCTGCACCTGTGCATAACGGGTGTACAACACTCTTTTGCCCTGACAATGCCCACTGGGCTGCACCCTCTCCATACTACCTTACTCCTACCACCTACATTACTGCCATACCTGACTGCCTACCTCTCAGTTGTCAAGAACGTACCATGTATGATAGTATCTTAATATACTGCTTGCTAAATTGTCCTACTAGTATGCACTACTGTTACCAAATCAAACTACCTGCTGTGTTGCCCTTGACACTTGTTCTGCTAACTCTGTAACTAATACCATGGAACTTGTTACGACTGTTTCTTTTTGCACGTGTCATACATATATGCTGCTAAACTCTGTAACCAATCCGTTTGTCTACAATACCTGAATCTGCACCTTATAATGCAATCAATGTAACCTGCTTCCTGGATCCATGTATGCCTGATCCATGTATGCCTGCATCTTTATGCTTATGTTCTCTTATATTATGTATTTTGTACATGTATTATCTTCTCTTCTCTTGATGAGGTACCTTTGGAAATGAGCCTCTGGTTCAAAGGTTGTAAACTGATTGCTATATAAATAAATAAATAAATAAATATATACATGTATATATATATATATATATATATATATATATATATATATTCATTGCAAAACACTTTGTTTATGCATCAGTTAGGGTTGTTACTAAAGTGACAAAAATAGGGACATGGGGTGTTAGGTTTTCCAACACTAACACCCCACCCCCTCTGAACACTGGCAGGCATTGAGGTGCCTGGGGTCATCAACCTAATTCTCACCCATTCCATAAGTAAATAAACTAAGATGGGTGCAGTATAGAAGAATGGGGTGAGCATTAGGGCTGATGACCCCAAGGCACACCCCCAGTGCCTATCTGTCTGCAGGGTGGGGGTGGGGTGTTAGGGTTGGAAACGCTAACACTCCATTTCCCTGTTTTTGTCACTTTAGTAACAACCCTAACTGATGCATTAATTAATTTTTTTTGCACTGAATTTCCTGGCTTTTTCAGATAGTTTACTTGTGTCCTTATTTGCCTGTGGAAACGCAGTGCCCTTTGGGCCCTACGCTTCCACCTGCCATAACTGTCCTTATGTCGCAGTGAGGGCTTCGTGATATTCCTTATTTTACTGTGGGAGGGCAGATCATTCAGACCCTGTGCACCCATACCTACATAGATGCATGACCAAATTATCAGCATAGCCATCTTATTTCCACAGTGCGAGTACCCAGTGCAGAAAATGTTCAAATCCTACCAAAACATAATTCTGTGCAACTGCAATGCCATTCTGCGTCACAGGCTCAAAAGCACATTTGGCCAGGATTTGAAAAATGGTAGCTATGACATACATGACGTGGAGTAATAAGATGTTTATGTTGAAAATCTTGGGTCAAAATATTGGAAAATTCCAAAGTTATGTGCATGCTCACGAAATTCCAATGAATTTTCATGACTTTGCTATTTTTAAAGATTTTGACCCCAAATGTTCAACATTACCTTCTTATGACCCCACCTCATGAACACTATTACCGTCATTATGCAAATTCCACCCAAAAGATGAATTCACCAAGTGACTGTGAAAATACCCTTCGGGTGGGACTTGCAGAACTACAGCCATATTGGTCATGAGGTGGTGTCCCCAAGAGTCTATGTTGAAAATTTGGCAACACAATCTCAAAAAAACAGCTGAGTTATGCATAAAAGTTGAAAACCCAGAAGAAGGTGTTTGTTGCCAAAATTTTAAAAAACAAACATCAAAATATAGTTAAATGGGTTCTGTTTAGCTAGGTTCTGATGTTTGTCTTTTAACATCCATTCATTTATTTATGTGTTTTCCTTCCTTCCTTCCTTCCTTCTTTCCTTCCTTCCTTCCTTCCTTCCTTCCTTCTTACCGAAAAACAAGATGGCAGACACAGTGGAGCTCTTTGAAAATACATCAAGCTCTCTGTGACATTATATGACCATGTCTACAAAACTACAGTAGCTCCTGTGAAAACAAAAGTATTTATGTGCAGAACATCTATTTTTTTCCCATAGGAAATAATGGGAAATTTCACAATTTAATGCCTTTTGAACGGATTAATATTTTTTCACCAAACCTTCAAAAAGCTTTCTACCCCTAAAATTTCAGACCACAATCTAAAACAGTTTCTGAGATACAGGTGGACAGAGAAACAGCAAAAAACATGTAAATTTAGGGATTTCTGACACTCTGTATCTCAGAAACCACACAATGGATTCGCACAAAATGTGCCACATCAAGATATCTGTCCCAAGAGATTATGCATGGCAAAATTCATGCCAATCTGTAGCACTGTTGCAGAGTTATTAAGGTTCAAACACTTGGCTTTAACATGTAAGTGAGCACTCAACCCTAACTATAGTGGCACCACTATAAAATAAATATATATCTATATCTATATATATATATATATATATCTATCTATCTATCTATCTATCTATCTATCTATCTATCTATATTAGAGGCAAAAAACTCAGTTTAATGCATCAGTTAGGGTTGTTCCACAGTGATAAAAGTGAGGAAATTCGATGTTAGGATTGAAAGCCCCCTTGGACTCCCAGCCCATCCCCAACCAACATCGGGGTGTGCATTGTGGTCATTGCTAACTCTCACCCATCACATGTGTAAAGCAGAGGTATAGGATAATGGGGTGAGAGTTAGGACCGATGACCCCAACGCGCACCCTGATGCCAGTTGGGGGGTGGGCTGGGGGGTCCAAGGGGAGCTTTCAACCCTAACACCAAATTTCCTCACTTTTATCACTGTGGAACAACCCTAACTGATGCATTAAATGGAGTTTTTGCTTCTAGTTTCCCTTCTTTTTGAGAATGAGGACAGTAAATAGTGAATGGAATGCGGTGGAGGAAGCGCGCTCCCACCACGTGATCTCTTGTTACATAGTAACAGGAACTGCAAAGCAAATGCAAGTGGCAATGGTGATGCACGTGGTAAAACAACCGGAAATGGTAAAGCAAACGGTAATAGAAATGAAACCGCAAAGTGATGCCAAAGCGAACAGTGACAGACATGGAGACGCAAATGCAAGCGCGTACGGAATGCAACTGGTAATGCACACGGTCATGGTACCGCAATTGGAAATGCAAATGGTAATGATAACAGCAACAATAATGCCAAAGAAAACAGAAATGGAAACCAAAAAGCAGGCACGTACAGGAACGCAAACCGTGACGTGCATGGTCATGGAACCACTATTGTAAATGCAAATGGTAATGGTAACAATAATGCCAAAGGAAACAGAAATTGAAAGATGAATGGAAGCGAGTATGGAAATGCAAACCGTAATGCGCACAGGCACGGTACCGCAATTGTAAACGCAAATGGTAATGGTAACAGCAACAATAATGCCAAAGTAAACAGAAACACAAATGCAAGCACGTACAGAAACGCAGACCATTACGTGCATGGTCACGGTACCGCAATTGGAAATGTAAATGGTAATGGTAACAGCAACAGTAATGCCAAAGGAAACAGAAACAGAAATGCAAATGCAAGCGCATACAGAAACGCAAACCATAATTTGCATGGTCATGGTAACGCGACTGGAAATGCCAATGGTAATGGTAACAGCAACGATGACGTAAAGCGAAAGACACACACAAACGGAAGGTTGACTGCAAATGCAAATGGCAATGCACAGGCTGATACAGAAAAAAACCGAAAACATAAACAGTAATGGAAATGCAAATGGTAACAGTAACGCAAACAGAAGCACAAATGAAAATGCAAACTGTAATGCACACGGTGGCGTACACGAGAACGGTGATGCGAATGGTAAAGGAAACGCAACTGGAAATGCTAACTGGCACAGTAACGAAAGGGCACACTCTTCTCTTCTTTTCCCCAAAAACTGCATTGAAAAAGACAGTGAATACAAAGAATGAATGCATAATAATGGGCCTCAGAGCAGAAAAGGAGGACTTGGAATACTAAATTGCTTATATCTCAGGAACTGTACGACGTAGAAAAAAAATGAAAAATTCATATGAATTATGACATTCCAGGCTAGTTTTGAACTTAGCCCTTATTTGGGGGGCTAAACATTTTTTTGACGAAAAGTCCGTATCTCGCACCGTATCTGAGATACAGGCGCTGAAAGGCGCGATGGATGCCGTAATGTTTTACTATGGGAAAAAGTGTCAACTTTGGAGTGGCATAACTTTGCAGCTCTCCAATATTTTTTCACCAAACCACCAAAAAGCACATCTGTGGCATGTTAGCTGTCTTCCCTCTAAATTTCAGCCCAATAGACCAAACTGTTCTTTTGCAGCAGAGTGACAAAGAATTCCTGTTATTTTAGGCATAGTGTCGCAAATCACGACACTTTCACAAATGAACTCACGAAAGTGTCGTGAGTGCGAGACTGCTTTTTCCAGAAATTTGAAAAACATATTTCTGGGGTGTTTAACCCCAAAATAAAGACATGGCTAGCATCCTGAGGGTCCAACTAGATAAACACAAAAAGAATTGTGTCCCTAGATGGTCCCAATTTTAAATGCCAAGCATTTTTCTGATCACCAACTGAAAACAAAATGGAAGATTTGAGACACTACTAGGGCCATTTGCGATGCTAAAAAATGCATTTGCAACTCTGTCGAACTTTTTGTTAACTTTTCCCATTGACTTATAATGGGAACTTGTTTTTTGAATAACTTTTGAACTATTTAATATTTTTTCATGAAATATTCAAAAGGCACATCGGGGACCCCTGCCACATGTTCCCTGAAGTTTTTGGACTGGTCACACAAACCATGCGACCTGTAGGCGCGAGCAAACAATTCACCAAAAACCATAAACGTGCACTTAGATCTCAATAACTCTGCAGCCGTATAGCCTACCACTATGAAACTTAGCAGATCCCAAGATGTATGGTTCTTAATCAGGCATTCCAAATTTCAGAGAAACCCCTTGAATGGTGGCAAAGTTATTAAGGTGCAAAGTTTGACCCTTTAACCTTAAAAGGGCTACTCGACCCTAACTATGGTAGCACGGTATATATATATATATGTTATTTGCAAAAAAACTTTGTTAATGCATCAGTTAGGGTTACAGCAACAAAAGTTTGGAAATGTGGTGTTGGGATTTCCACACACCAACAGGTGACGGGGGCGTGCCTTGGGGTTGTCAGCCTAACGCTCACCCCATTCCATGAGTAAATAAGCTGAGATGGGTACAGTATAGGAGAATGGGGTGAGCGTTAGGGCTCACAACCCCAAGGCATACCCGCGATACCTGTTTGTTCATGGAGGGTGGAGGTGGCATGGGCACTTAGGGTTGGAAACCCTAACACCACATTTCCAAACTTTTGTTGCTGTAACCTTAACTGATGCATTAACAACATTTTTTTGCAAAGAATGTCCTTACTTTTTAAGAAAGTATAATCGTAGCCTTATTTGCTTGTGGGAGCACAGGACCCTCTGGGCTCTGCGCTCTCATCAGTTTATAATGGTATCCATATATGCATGTGGAGCAGGGCCCTGTGCTCACACGGTGATAAAAGGATACCACTACTGTGTCTGAAAATTTTGCATGGATGGGAGCGCAGGGCCCAGAGGGCTCTGTGCTCCCACAGGTACAGTATATATGGATACCATTATAGACTGAAGGGAGCACAGGGCCCAGACAGCCATGTGTTCCCATAGGGAAATAAGGATAGAATTACATCCCATAATGTGCAGTGCCAAAAAACACCTCACATTGCAATCTTATCCTATAGAAAACATAGCAAAATTGGAAAGATGTGTAACTTGACACCAAATTAATATATTTTCTTGAAACCACCAAAAGGCATATCAGTGGCACATGTCCCTTCTACCCTGAAAATTTCAGAGCAAAATTGCAAAGCACTTCTTAGCAGCATAGAGACAAAGAAATGACTTCGTAAACCTCCCATTACGTTATCCTATAGTAAATTAAACAAAAATTTAATCTGCAGAAGTCCAAGCCAAAGTAATATATTTTCACTAAACCAGCAAAAGACACATCTGTGGGGGCAAGCCCTTTGTACCCTGAACATTTCAGTCCAAAATTCCCAACCGTTTCCTTGCTACGAAGTAAAAAAGAAACTGCCATATAAATGTTCTTTTTTTGCAAATTGCAAAACAGAATCCTTTTCTGCACTTCCTTATTTGTAATTTGCGGAAAAAGAAAATCCTTTTCAGCAAATCGCAAAAAAGGATACTGTTCAGCAAATCCTTTTTCGCAATTTGCGGTAAAAGAAAATTTGTTTTGCAAATTGCAGAAAAGAATCCTGTTTCATGGTAAAAGTTTTCCATGATTTGTGGCAAAGGATTTCTGCAGATAAAAAAAACACACATTTCTGAATAAGTTATCAAAAAAACTAACCCCAGAATATGATTCCTCGGGCCCCAACTCAGTAAACACAAGTGCCGGTGTTTACCAAACCCCTGTATTAGTTTTGTAATTTAAGTTTGTTTCCCTCACTAACTGAAAACAAGATAGAAGCAGCACGAACTAGGATTCCTTTTGCAGAGCAGAATTCCATGTTTGCAAATGAGGATCCCTCATTTGTGAGCAAAAATCCTATTTCGAGTATCATGTCTAACTTTTCCCATAGGAAATAATGGGAAGCTTTAACATTTTATATCTTTGAAATGGATTATTTTTGCCCCAGACCTTCAAAAGGTACCACTGTGACCCAAGACCTATATGCCATGAAACTTTCAGACCAAAATTCCACACAGTTTTTGCGCAATGTGGTGACAAAGTCGTAGTCAAGTCCTCCTTCTACCATTTCAGAAACATAGCCAGGGTGAAGCATCTGGTTCTGTCCAAGGATCTGTCAACACTGATCCACACCTTTGTCACCACTCGGCTAGACTACTGCAATGCCCTTTACCTAGGGCTACTGGGAGTGGATATTCGCTGACTGCAGCTAGTGCAGAACGCAATGGCCAGATTGTTAACTGGAACCCCTAGATCCAGTCACATAAGACCTGTGCTGTGCGAACTGCACTGGCTGCTTATACAGTGGTGAATCCCTTTCATGGTCAGGTTGCTGGCCTATAAAGCCTTACATGAACAGGGACCCCAATTCCTGCAAGACCTTCTATTTCCCTATCGTCCCTCCCACTCACTCTGATCCTCTGATGAGGGATTGCTAGAGGTTCCCAGGGTACACTTGAAGTTGTTTGGGGAAGATCTTTTGCCTTTATGGCCCCTGCCCTGTGGAACCCTCTACCTCATCAGATACATGAAAGCTTGACTGTGGAGGGGTTTAAAAACTCCCTCAAAACATATTTCTTTGAAAAGGCATTTCTAGGAACATAACGGCTTAGGACTTATATATTATTTTAAGTGGATTATGGTCTGTGTTTTTAAGATGTTTATTGTACTGTTTGTATTTGCATTGTTAGGGTGCTCTGAGCAATGGAAGGATGACTTCTATAAATAAAATTTGACTTACTTACAAAGAATTTAACAAAAACTGCAATTTACACATTTTTTGAGACCAAGCATCTCTGCACCCACACATCCGACCAACATGAAACTTGCCATAGCAAGAGATCTTTGGTCCCCATTGGGGCATGCCAAATGTCATGTAAATTGATTGAACAGTTGTGAAGTTAATAAAGTGCAACATTTTCAGTTTAACATAGAAGTAAAGATTTAACCCTAACTATAGGGGTGCAACCGCACCCCTATAATATATATTATTTGCAAAAAAAAACTTCATTAATGCACTTGTTAGGGTTAAAGTGACAAAAGTAGGTAAAGTGGCATTAGGGTTTCCAACCCTAACATCTCACCCCACCCTGCCGGTGGCAGCAGGTGTGGAGTGTGCCTTGCCATTGTCAGCCTTAATGCTCACCTCATTCCGTGAGTAAGTAAGCTGAGATGGGTACAGTATATGAGAATTGGGTGAGCATTAGGGCTAACAATGGCAAGGCACACCCGATCGTTCAAGCGATTTCCTGGTTTGTGATTGTAATCAACACCTGAACAGGGCTGTCGCCATCTTGCAAACCATGCAAACTTGATCCACACAACCGCTGGGTAACAGAAGGCAAACTTGATCTTCTTTTTCCTGACTGCATCTTGGACTGGTGCAAAAGTCTGTCTTCTCTACTGTAGCCTCAGAGAGAAGTCATGGTATGTAAATAACTTGCTTCCTTCATAGATTAATTCATTTTTGGCTCTGTAGAAAGTGAGAATCATTTGTCTATCCCCAAAATGATGAAGTTAGAAGATCGCATGCTGAAGAGGTTCCTCCAGTGGTGGTTTTGGTGCTAGGGCCTGGTGGGCTTGCTCCACCCTTAGCTTGTCTCCTTTTAACTGCAGTCCTAGGAGATTTGGTAATACCCTGGAGGAAAACTTCATTGCACTCTCTCATTCTTTGCACTCAGGGAGACTGCAGATCTGTAGATTGTTTCTACAACTGTAATTCTCCTGGTAATCCAGGTGGTCTGTCAGTTCCGAGATCTCCTTTTCTATCTGCACCACTTTATCTAGTAGCCTGCCATGTGCATCCTCCAGCTGGGAGACTATGTGTTCCACTTCTCCCAGTCTCTTGACTTTCCCTACCAACAGACTAGCCAGCTCTGATAATATCCCTGCAAGTGTGTATAGTTTTGGAGAAAGGGCATCCAAAACCTGCTCTGTTATTGTGCGGCCCAGTGTCAACATTTCAGTTGCAGAGAGTGTGAATGTCCCAGGCCCTGCAGTCCGTTGTGCTGACATTGCTGCCACAGTCTTCTTGCTGCTTTTGGCTACACCGTACAGCTGTTTGGCAGTCCCATTTATAAGAAATGAGTCCATCCTGTGTTCTAGAATATGGCTGCTCCTTCAGACGCAGTGAGTTTGGGTTTTAAACTTCTAATTTTGTCATTATTTCAGCTTGAGGAGATGGAACTTGAATAATCCACATCTGGTCTGCTAGCTGCTTATTAGTGTTCCCCTTACCTCATTTTAATATAAGTGATATATGAACTTTTTTGAAAGGGAGGAATGACATCATTGTTTCGTATTTGTTGAAAAGGTTTTTCCATGAAAGGGGCTAGTATATCTATAAAGTGTAACATAGAAACATAGACTTTGACGGCAGATAAGGACCACTTGGCCCACCCAGTCTGCCCATTTCCCTACCTACTGGATAAGCTGCAGATTCTAGTTAACCAACAGCCTATTTCCTGCAACCCCCACTATAATTGCCTTATGTCTGTCCCATGCATGCTTGAATTTCTCCACTGTTTTAGACCCCACAACCTCTCCAGGAAGGCGGTTCCATGCGTCCACCACTCTCTCCGTGAAAAAGAATTTCCTCACATTACCCCTGAGCCGTCCCCCCTCTAACTTTAAACTGTGCCCCCTTGTTCTTACACATCTCTTTTTCTGAAAGATGCTACCCTCCTGGACTTTGTTGATTCCCTTGAGGTACTTAAAAGTTTCTATCATGTCCCCCTGTCCCTCCTTTCATCAAGGGTATACATATTAAGCTCTTTCAGTCTCTCTTCATATGGTTTCTGATGTAGACCTTGCACCATTTTAGTTGCCCTCCTCTGGACTGCTTCCATCCTGTCTATGTCCTTGCATAGATGAGGTCTCCAAAACTGCACACAGTACTCCAGATGGGGTCTCACCAACTGTCTGTATAGAGGGATAACCACTTCCCTTTTTCTACTTGTGATGCCCCTCCCTATGCATCCCAGTATCCCCCTGGCTTTCCTTACTGACTTCTCACATTGCATACCCACCTTTAGGTCATCTGATATGACTACACCCAGATCCCTTTCCATTATTGTTGTTGTTAGTACCTCCCCTGCTATTGTGTACTCTTCTCCTGGATTTTTATTTCCCAGGTGCATTACTTTGCACTTCTTTGCATTGAATCTAAGTTGCCATATGTCTGACCATTCCTCCAACCTTGCCAAGTCCCTTCTCATCCTTTCTACTCCCACTTGTGTATCAACTCTGTTACAGATCTTTGTGTCATCCGCAAAGAGGCATACCTTTCCTTCCAGACCCTCTGCAATGTCACCTATAAAGACATTAAAGAGGACTGGACCCAGTACTGAGCCCCGAGGTACTAGACTAGTAACCCCTCTTTCTTCAGAATGTGTTCCATTCACTATTACCTTCTGTGTCCTGTTGTGTAGCCAGTTTTCTACCCAGGCTACCACCCTGGGACCCACTCCCAGGCTGGCTAACTTGATTATTAATCTTTTGTGCGAGACTGTGTCAAATGCCTTGCTAAAGTCTAGGTAGGCCATATCCACAGCCCCTCCCTGGTCTATTACTTTGGTCACCCAGTTAAAGAAATCGATTAGATTTGTCTGACATGACCTTCCTGCTGTGAATCCATGCTGCTTTGGGTCCAGTGCCCGCTGGCCTCTAGGTACTCAACAATTCTTTCTTTCGAAGTATTCCATCATTTCCCCACCACTGAGGTCAAACTAACAGGTCTGTAGTTTCCTGCTTCTGCCTTGCTCCCACTTTTGTGAAGGGGAATCACATCTGCCCTCCTCCAGTCCTTGGGTACCACCCATCTTCCCATGATTTGTTAAAAGTGTGGTTAGTGGTGTCACTAGGTCCTCCCTTAGCTCTTTAGGATTCTAGGGTGAATCCATCAGGCCCCATTGCTTTGTCCACCTTGAGTTTAGAAGTTCTTTCAGTACTCTTTCTTCTTTAAATGGACTGGTATCAACCCCACTATCCAGAGTGCTTCTACTGTTTGGTTTAGGTAACTCCTTCTCTTCTTCTTTTGTGAATACTGAGCAAAAGTATTCATTCATTATCTCTGCCTTTTCACTGTCTCCCTCTGCCCACCTCCCTCTCCTTTATTAATCTTCCTATCCCTCCTTAACCTTTCTATGTTCTATGTACCTATAAAGGTTTATCCCCTCTTAACTGAGTCGGCTATCCTTTCCTTGGTTTGGGCCTTTGCTTTTCTGACTGCCTTCCCACTTCTTTCTGCTTTAATTGATACAGTTCCCTGTTGTGCTCTGTCTGTGATTCCTTATACTTTTGAATGCAGCCTTTTCTCCTTAACCTTCCCTGACACTTCTTTTGAGAGCCATAGTGTTTTTTATTCCGCTTTGTTTTCTTTATTTGTTTCACAAAGGCTTGTTGCCTCCATGATGGCAGTTCTGATTTTCTCCATTGTTCTTCCACCCCTCCTTTCTGGCCATTTGCTAATGCATTCCTCAGGTATTCACCCATTTGCCAAAGTCAGCCTTCTAAAGTCCAGTATCCTTGTATTTGTATGGCTTGTCTCCATGGTTGTGTTTATTGTGAAGCACACTGTGCAGTGGTATCGCTTGTTCCCAGGTGTCTACTGACTTCTAAGTTTGTGATCTCTCTCCATTTGAAGTACCAGGTCTAATATTGCTCCCTCCGAGTGGGTTCCACCACTATGTCCAAGAGCATGCTCCCTGTTGGGCATCGAGAATGACCCTGCTCTTGGATGTGGCTGCAGTCCATGTTGCCCAGTTAACATCTGGCATATTCAGGTCCCCCATCAACAGTATCTCCCCTTTTTCAGCCATTTTGAGAATGCCCTTTATCATTTTCTTGTCCATTTCCTCCCCTTGAGACGGGGGTCTGTATACAACCCCTGTGTGGATTGTGATGCCATTCCCTGCCTCCAATGTGACCCAGCGTTCCTCTTGTCCTCCCCTTTACCTTTTAGTTCTGTTACTTTGATCCCTTCCCTTATGTAGAGAGCTACTCCACCTCCTCTTTTACCCTCCCTATCCCTTCTGTAGATTATGTACCCTGGTATGTTGACATCCCAGTCATGGTTCTCCATGTACCATGTTTCTGTGACTGCCACAATATCCAAGTGTTCCACTTCCATCAGGGCTACTAGCTCTGGAAGCTTGTTTCCAAGACTATGGGCATTGGTACTCATTGCCCTCCATTTAATGTTGGCTTTATCCTTTTTTACCCCATCTCTGCTCTTATTGCCCTTGTCCATTTTTCCATTTACTCCTGTCCTGCCCTCTGTCAAGCTCTGTACCTCAGTGTTTACCCTACACCTGCCATGCTTTGCAGGGAGGCTAGACTTTTCTGTTTCCTATCAGCACCTCCCCCCCCTTGGCTAGTTTAAAAGCTTGCCAAGGAAGCCTTTAAACCTGTCACCTAGGAGCATGTTTCCCTTCCTGGACAGATGCAGACCATCATGCCAGTATAGACCTTCATCTCTCCAGGTGGACCCCCAGTCCCCAGTGAAGCCAAAGCCCTGTGCTCTGCACCAGTTTGCAACCATTCATTAAACCGCATAGTGTGCAGTACCTAGCCTCACCCTGCCATGGACTGGCAGCACCTATGAAAGGTTACCATGCTTGCTACCTGTCTGAGGCCCTCCCCAACTCCACAAATTCATCCTGCACTGCACTGATCTCATGCCTAGCTAGGTCATTTGTCCCGAGGTGGACAATGATATCTAGTTTCCTCTCCTGTGATGCTGCTTCTGCAATCCTGAGGATTTGCTTCCTGTCCCTCCAAGCCATGGCACCAGGCAGGTACCTTACTTCCCTCTCCTCTCCCTTCCCCAGGTCTACACCCCTAACAACTGAGTCCCCTATCAGAAGCTGTTTCTTTCCCTTGTGTTGTCCCTTGCCACTCTTTTGTGGGTCTCCCTTGTGGCTGTCCCCAGCATTCTTCTTGGTCTCCAATGAGGGTGTCATCATAGAGGAACATTGATTTGCCATTCGCCAACTTTTGCCCTCCTTCACATTAACTTCAACTGGAGTTAACAATCCTTAAGAAGGGGAGGCGCAGCTCCCAGCATGGGGATTTTGGGGGTGCAGCCCCCCCGATAAAAAACAGACCATGTCTGACAGGCGGAATTTCACCTGTCAACATCGGGATGTATCTATGCCGCACGTTGACAACAATGTTGTCACTTCGGCATAGGTAAACCATGAGAATGCAAACAGAGAGGGGTTTTAGATAGGAATTAATCAGCTGAATGTTATTCTGACAGTTTGTTTCAAATGTGATATAATTAGTTGAATGTTATTTAATAGGCATTTTGAGTAGATGCTATAACTATGTGTTTAAAAGTCTTATAAGGTATAGATAATATGGGGTAATTTAATGGATTAATTGAGAATAATTAGTGATTGTTGAGATGCACAAGTATTTTTGGTGTATAAATACAGCCCACTTCTATGTACATGCAGATCCCTTGAAAAAGCACCTGAAGGGGTACGAAACAATCATTGGGCAGTCTGTAACACACCATGGGGGAGAAATTGTACCTGTGTCTTACCTCTTTTTAATAATAAAAGTTTTTTTTTTGTTTTGTTTTTTTAAAGCCACAATATCTTGTTATGTGGTTTCTCTGGTTAAACATTGAGCAAGGTCTCTGCTTTGAATCTCATATAGTGAACCAAAAATAAGTTCTTCTCATGTCAATTTTTAATAATATGATTCTGCCCTCTGTGTGTGTTAGTACAGCTCCTTGTTTTCCTTCTAAATTTTTATTCACCAGTATAACTACTCCTTTGCTGTTTTTCTTATCAGTTGAAAAACAGAATACTTGTTTAATCCATGTTTTTTTAAGTTTTTGTGCATCTGAAACATTTAATTATGTCTCTTGTAAAAGAGATATTTCTATATTGTTATCTTTAATGTACTTAAAAAATATGGCTCTTTTGATGGGTGAGGATATTCTGTTAATATTCAAAGTTGTACCTTTTATCAATAACCCTAGCCATACTTTGTAAGAGTAACATTTGCCCCGCTGCTGCTTTCAACAGTGCTTGCTCCTTTTTTCTTTCATTCTTGGCAACACCCTGTATTTTTATAGTGTTTTTATTTTGCTCTCCCTGGTACCCATTAACCCATATCCCCACCTTAATCCCACCCCCTTCACAGTACGCATTGTGAGATTGCCCTGTGCACTATCCCTTTTTATGGCTACATGGGTGGAGCTATGCTGATGTATTACTATGATGTAGGAAAGAGAAGGGACTGTGGAAGCACATGACCAGATACCTAGACTGTCTTCTTCCACTGAGTGTTTGGACTGGAGTTGAACCACATCTTTCCACCTCCTGTCCATTTATCACAGTGGTGTTCCATTGTTTGCTCCCTCCACCCCTGCCTGCACTAAACTGCACTATTTCCTTTCTTCTGACTGAAATAAAACTTGAAAAACATAGCTTGACTGAAATAACACTTGAAATAACACAGCTTGGTGCTGGGAGGTTGAAGACTGACTCATCACGGCAATAATTCTGAACTGTAGCTGGTTTTAGGAACCTGCCAACAGGGAGTCTGTAAAGAAAAAAAATAATAATGCAATCTAACTGACAGATAAATATGTTTTGTTCCTCAGTGTAGAAATCTGCTCTCTGGAGAGCTAGGCGTAAAGCTTCTAACCCTCCCTCATGTGGAATATTAGTGTACAATAAGGTAATTTCTAGTGTAACTAGCAATGTATCAGACATAATCTGTGTATTTTTCATGATATTTAAAAAGTCCATTGTATCTGGTAGATATGCTGGATAACCACAAGCAATTTGTTTACTATCCCCTATTCACACACACATCTGAAACCTATACACATTAAAGTAAATATGTCTCTGGCATGCTGTATTTGTACACATGACTTGCACTCCAGATGTCAGGCTATAGCCATTCTGGCCCTCAATTGCTGTCCAGTCGAGACATCTCACCACAGCAAGGTAAGAAGAGTCTACATTAATGGTAAATGCAAAGCATAATAGCTCAGTTAAACACAAAAGCGGCCATCGTAGTTTAACTTTGAAATGTTTAAATAATGAAATGTCTTTTGACATCAATGTTAATTACAGCACCGAAGTTAAAGTAAATACTGAATGTAGCAGCCAGTTTAACACTGAACAGTAAATACAGAACCAGCATTTATGTAGTTGAATACAGAGGCAGTCACTGCAGTTTAACTTTAAAAATGTAAGTCATGAATTACCATGTGTCATGAATGTGTAAAAGAATGTGGAAGTATAACTTTGAAATGTTTAAATAAAGAAACGCCTTCTGGCATGCATGCTAACTACAACATTGAAGCTGGAGTGAACACTGAATTTAGTAGCCAGAATGTTTATTACAAGTTGCAGTTGAAGTGAACTCTGAAACAGTAAGCACAGAACCAGCATTAACCCTTGCTGTGCTGTGTGTGATATATCAGTCCAGAATTACTATGCATTCTATTTCTGTTGGCAGCCTAAGGGTTAAAGTGTAGTTGAATACAAAGGTAGCCACTGCAGTCTAACTTTAGATATTTAACTCATGAATCACTGTGTGTCATGAACCATGGAAGGCTGAATTAAACAGAGAATAAAAACAGGCAGCAGCTAAATTAGTGACAGCATTCTTTAAACAGGAGATATGAGAATCCAGAAACACCTTGAAAAGTTTTTTTCCTTTCACTGTTTTTAGAAGTTTGAATAACCATTTGCAGTGCTAAGAATCAATTAAAATTCTCAAACAGGTACATTATTTTGTCTTAAAACAATATATATCAAAAATAAAGAAAAGTCTAAATGTATCAGAAAGTTTAAAAGGAACAGCTATGCAAGAAAAAACATGTATGCAAAGCGAGCTTAAAAACATAATGGCCGGGATAGTCAAAGGGGTTGCGCCTGGTGCAACAGAGTTGCGCCAGTGCAACCCCGCATTATGCCCTGGTGGGATGTTGAGAAGGCTGTCTGGTGCAGCGCAAATCCTGATGTGCCAGGGCGCAATGTAATTGTATGCAGTGCAGATGCAGGGGGCGTGCCCTTGCATATGCGGTACATTCCAATATTCAGCCCTGGATGTGTTATTTCTATAAAACTTTAGGCTTGGCAATTTTTTGAGCCTTGCCACACTACGCTTTGTGTTGGTGTCCATCATTACATCCACAGCCTATGAGACTGGTGGGATGTTTTGATGATACTGGTGCTTTCCAGTACCTGGACACCGAATGTAGGAGAAGAAAGAAGAGCAGGTCCTCGACAAGCCCAGCGGTGTTCTTACATGAACCATGGCTTCCAAGCATGGAGAGACCCCTTTGCCAGGGTTGGGGCCAGATGTCCATTGAAAAGCAGCCAAGGAGAAGAAAGAGGAGGAGCTGAGAGATAAAGGTGAGGATGTGAACACTACAGAACAAATTACTGATGAAACACAAGAAGATATACACAGCCTGTTGCGCTAGTTGTGTGTTAAGCAACTTGCTATGGACAAACAAAGGGAAATGGATCTTCAGAGAGCTGAGTCCCAGTGGAACAATACATTAAGGGCCATCAGAGACCTAGGAATACATAATCCTTCCCCTGTAGATGGACCTAAGGATATAAAACTGACCAAATTGGGTGCCACTGATGACAATGAAGCATATATGATCACATTTGAGTAGATTACCCAGGCATGTGGGTGGTCTAGGATCCAACGGGTTATACGCTTGGTACCATGCCTATCCGGAAAGGCGCAGCTGGCCTACAGTCATATAGACAACACCCAGGCTAAGAACTATGATGCTGTTAAGCAGACAATCTTGCAAAGGTATGATATCAGCCGTGAAACATACCGGTAACGTTTTTGGACATTCAGATTTCATAATACAGACACTCCCAGAGAAACATATACCAGATTGAAGGACTTATGCCAGAAGTGGTTGCAACCAGGGGTGAAAACAATAGAACAGATATTGGAGATGATAGTAATGGAACAGTTCATTCGTATACTACCCTCAGATGTACAAGTGTTGGTGAGGGAGCACCGGTCAGACACCTCAGAAAAAGCCATCACTCTGGCCGAGGACTATCTAACGGCCCGTCCCAACCAACAACAAGGACAACCTGGTTCTGGTGTGACTCCACCCATGGTAACACCTACCTCGTCTTCTTCTTCCTCATCTGGTACTGGTAGTGGGGACTCCAAGACTGTCCCATTTAATAGACCATTCAACCCCAACATCATATGTAGGCACGGCCAAGAAAAGGGGCACATAGCCTGATATTGCCCCCAGAGGAAATCCACAGTTGCCCAGTTGGCCCTAGCAAACTGGGGACAGAATGTCACACCAGTGAAGATTGGCAGCAGGGAGGTTACTGGGTTGATAGACTCTGGCAGTAAACAAACTTTAGTGAGATCTGGTTTGGTTCAGCCACAGAACACTAAGAAGGGGACAAAAACAGCAGTGATCTGAATTCACGCGGACATCCGTCAGTATCCTATGACTGACTTAACTTTACAGGTTCAAGGGAAAGCGCATGATATGACTGTTGATTTGTTTCCCCATCTGCCTGTCCCTATTATATTTGGACATGATTTTCCTGACTTTTCCAGCCTGATGCAGGTGAATGAGAGTATTTGTACCCTGACAACCCAGGCCTAGACCAGACAAGAACAGCAATGGGCTCAGCTGTTCCCATTTGATGACGATGTCTATGGGGAGCCGGGTAAGACACCTAAATCTCGACAAGAAAGAAAAAGGGACAAACATCAATGGACACAAAAAAAGGTGGTCACCTGATGGTTCCCAGGTATAAAAGGGAGCTCATTGTAGGAAAACCCCTTCAGATTTTTTTTGGTATCAGCCCAGTACTGGTCCACTTGGAAGTCTGCACTTTACAGACTAAATATTTGTGTTCCCAGGTGGCCTTTTCATTTGCTGTTATTGCCTGTGGGAGCATTCATGTATTTTTCTGCCTTTTATTTTGCTTTCTGTATTCTTGCAAAGTCTGTAGTTTTCTGTTGTTATTTCAATAAAACTTTAGGCTTGGCAATTTTTTAAGCCTTGCCACACTACGCTTTGTGTCAGTGTCCATCATTATATCCACAGCCTGAGAGTCCATACTATACCTGTCATTTGGCAGGCGGCGTGTGGTATGCAGGTGGGTTGCAGCCACCCGCTGATGATGGGGGTGGGGAAGAGGGGTGGGCATGGGGTTCTGTGTTGGTGGGAGGGTTGGGGGTGCCACTGGATCACCCGAGAAGTGTGGTACGGAGCAATCGCGGCAACAGGCAGAGGGGTACCATTAGACTACCAGGGCTTGAATATATCAACTTTCACCACCAATTGGGGACACAAGAGGGAGGTGGGTACCACTAGACTACCAGAGCTTAGATAAATCAACTTTCACCACCGCTCGGGGACACAGGAGAGAGGGGGAGCCCACTAGACTACCAGGGCTTCACTAATCTATGTTTACCACCGATCGGGGACATGAGAATGTGGGGGTCCACTAGACTACCAGGGAATTGTCGTACTGTGGTTTTACCATGATCGCAGCAATGAGGGTGGGGGATGCCCCTGGACCCCCACTGTACACAGGTCATTCTGTGCAGGGCTCCAGGCGCACTTCGCTGGGCTGCCCAGCGCATGACATGCAAATGGGGCCATAATGACATGCAAATGGCCCCAGTTGCACCTTGCATATATTATAGCCTCATTTGCATGCCCTCTGCTGAATATCGTGGGTGATGAACCCAACGCAACTGCATTTGTGCTGGCGCATCCCTGTGCTCCCTATCTGTGGCTTGTGCTGACACAGTGCCACTGCGCCATGCGCAGTATGTGCGCCAACCATGCCATATTCAACAGTGCTGTGCCATGGTGCATCACCATTGAATATCGCCTGGTTCTGGCCCCGGTGCAGTCCAGTTGCACTGTGTCCAGGCTTGCGCCACTGCCCAGCGCAGTCCGAATATCTGGGCCATTATATTTAATGCCATTTGCATATTTAGTCATGTTAAAGTGAATGAACAATACACTGCTGTTTGAAAGAAAAAATCATGTGATAAAGTGAGCTTAACAATATGAATGTGTTAAATGTTATCTGCATATTCAGCAGTTTTAAACCCAAAGAATAGTGCATTGCAGCTTGAACATCTGATGCTAAGTAAAAATGGTTTGTTTATTTATTTTAGTCTTTGGTAACCAGGTAATGCCCATAGGCACAAGTACCTGTTTTCAGGGGGTGACCTAGGAGCACTGGAGAGTTAAGTGACTTGCTCAGAGTCACACAGTACACAAGTGGAGGTTGTGGGACTCAAATCCAGGTCTGCTGGATGTACCAAGCTCATTCACAGTTTGTTACTCTAACCTCTAGGCTATACTGCCAGACCCAAGTTTATTACGTTACTTTTGTCTATGGAAGTTGAAAATCATTAAGGAAGTGTCTAGCAATGCAAAGATTTTTTGAACATATATAAAAAATGTGAATTCATCACAAGAAGATATTTAGACTTTTAAACTGCTTAATAAATAATTTTAAAAGATTTAAATACAAAACAAAGGAGAAAACATTGAATATTAAAAATATGACTTTTCTGTTGCATATAAAGGTTAAAACTGGAACACTGGCAAGGATGGAGCAGACAGGTGAAGGTCATTAGGCTAGTTCAGCGGAGTAGGTAGTACTATTTGTGTACACTTAAGAACAGGTTTTTATCATGATTAAAGGATTTCATCCAGCCTTGGTTCAACTTTGTGGAATCTATGGGGCTGGGTTTCTGGTTTTGGTACTGTCCCCCCAAAAAAAAAATTGTGCCACGGAAGCAAATTGATCATTGTGGCTTTGGGATGCTTGGTACAGCTCTCCTTCATCCCTGCTTTGCCCATGAAACCAAGCTAGCAACTCCAGATAAATCATCGCACAGCCCTGGCAGCTTGAGTCTTTCTAAGAGCAGTGTGGCATGAGGCACTGAACCTGTATTTTTTGTTCGCCTGGTATTCAAAAGTACATTACTCTAAATATTTTTTGCTCTTTCATAAGTAGAAATATTGATTTTAAAGGCTGTATGGCAAAGCCATGCTGTCTTTTTGCAATAAAGTAGATTAGAAGAGGGGCTCAGGAAAGCTATTGTGTGTAATTACTCAGTGATTAGTCATTGCCATAGCATTAGTTTTCCACTATCTTTCCTTCCGCCAGACCTCACAACCCCCCCTTGCAGAGGCACTGAAGAAATAGTTCTGTAAAGTTTTTAAAAACACAGGACATGATCACCAGCGTCAAAGTTTATTCTGTTGTCAGTTAATTATTTGACTGGCACTAGGATCCTACGGAACTCTAAGCTAAAGGCAGATGTCGATACATTTCCGATCATGAAGTCAGTGTTATATTACAGTGAAATGCAATGCTGCAGACTGAGGAATAAACTCCTAAGCTGCTTGTAGTTTTTTTACACAACTCCAGGTAAATTCACAGATTACTGTTTACACATATTGACATAGTTTCCTTTTATGATTCAAAACATATTTGTCTTTCAAATGTTTAGTAATGTAATCCCCTGCTTTCTCAAAACTTTTCACAGAAGAGTAGAGCATATTTTCCTTTCACGATTCAGAACAAGTTTGTCTTCTGTTTCCTCAGAACTTTTCACAGTAGAGAACTGCATGAAACAAATACCTTTCAATACAGTTTGCAGTAATAATTGTTTAAATAGTAGTAGGACAGTGCTGGGGGTGGTGATGGTGATTGAAGGATGATATACTTTTCAGGGAATGCAGAGGGGAGATGATGTGTTGGTGGGATTAGAAGGAAAATAGACTGAGGGTTCCAGCAGTGATATGTAGGCTGGGACAGACCTTGAGGGAACAGGCTGCAAAATGAGGTGTGGGTACTGGAAAGCAAATACATAAGGGTGGTCAGTACTGGTGGATCCAGCTATGTATCCAGGTAGCACCCACAACTTCATTAGTCCAACTAAAAACTGTTTAAACGTAATCTTAGCTTTAAATGGTTATATTTTGCATTTTGGGGAAGAGCTGCCTCCTTGAAAAAATCTGGATGCATCGCTGGTGATCAGCAGTGCAGAAAAGTGTTACAATTGTGTGCACAAAATCTGCTTTGTATGGTGCAGAACAATACACTACTGCCCATAACTCAGGTAAGACACCTCACCTGGGGTACAGCTGCCCCCTTGAAAAAAATCTAGATGCACCCCTGGTGATCAGCAATGCAGAAGTACCACAATTCTGTGCACAAAATCTGCTTTATATGGTGCAGAATAATACACAACTACCCACAACTCAGGTAAGATGCTTCACCTGGGGAACAGACAAGATGCACCACTGGCGATCAGTAGTGCAGAAAAGTACCAGAAATCTGTGTGCAAAATCTGCTTTATGTGGCGCACAACAATTCATAACTGCCCATAACCCAGGTAAGACACCTCACCTCTAATGGTTTCACAGGACTACTGCCTCAGTACCCTCCTGATGATGCAGTCATCCTGTAAAACTGGTCGAGCTGTCTTACCATAGCTGTGGGTGATTGTAAATTGTTCTGCTTCTTATAAAGTTGATTTTGCACACACAGTTGTGATGCCTAAGACTTAATATTTTACATTGTACAGTTTGCATGGTGCAGCCGAGAGTGCTGTCCCTTTGAGTGCATAAAAGTAGCCTAGCAGGCAGTCGCCCCCATGAAAAAATTCTAGATGCACCCCTGGTGATCAGCAGTGCAGAAAGGTACCACAACTCTGTGTGCAAAATCTGCTTTATATGGTGCAGAACAATTCACAACTGCCCATAACTCAGGTAAGGCACGTCACCTCCACTGGTTTCACAGGACTACTGCCCCATCACCCTCCTGATGGTGCAGTCATCCTCTAAACCTGGTTGAGGTGTCTTACCAGGTCCATAGCTGTGGGTGGTTGTAAATTGTTTTGCTTCTAATAAAGTTGAGGTTGCACACAAAATTGTGATGCCTAAGACTTAATATTTTACATTGGGCACATCACATGGTGAAGCCGAGATTGCTGTCCCTTTGAATGCATAAAAGTAGCCTAGCACCTAGATACTCAGTTAGGTATGCTACAGAAGCTGAATTTTTGAATGCACATTCACAGTACCCCCCCATGGCACCCACAACAGGATTTATGCCAACCACTGTGAAGCAACAGGTGGGGCTAATAGCAGACAGGATCAATTCCACCATTGGGGTTAGCCCTGAAGCCAGAGGACTGGGCGTGCAACACCAGATGGAGAAAAGAAGCTGTTTTTAAAAAATAAACTGTCTCCAAGTAACCCTGGCTCTTCCATACCCCAGTTATATTCCAGTCATGATCCTCTGGTTCAGATTTAGGGAAATCACCTCATTCTCCTATACTTCTGCTGCTTTACACATGTGATTGGGTGAGAGTTAGGGCTGACGACCCCAATGCACACCCCAATACCGGTTGGGGGGGTGGGCAGGGGGTCCAAGGGGTTTTCAACCCTAACATCGAATTTCCTCACTTTTGTTGCTGTGGAACAACCCTAACTAATGCATTAAACGGGTTTTTGCCTCTAATATATATATATATATATATATATATATGTATACAGTATATATTTCTATATATATATATATATATCTCTGTATATATAGATATATATATATCTATATATGTATAGATACCTGGTTGGGGTTACATGACCTGCATCTTGGGAATGTGTCATTAAATGCTCACTGAAAATATTAACTTTAGCCAGTGCATCCCTTTGTGAAAAAATGCCAGTGGCCTGAGGGTCAACTTGGTCCCTTCAGGTCAGTTAAACATTTTATAAACTTGTTAGTGGGTTTCATGCTACCATTCAGTGGTGTAGTGGTCAGAGATACTTGGGATGACATGTATGTCGAGGTCTGACTAGACTACACTCTGTATTAGAAAAAATGAATGGATATGAAAATGAGGGGAAAATAACAACTGATAGGCCAGAACGGTTCCCCAATTTCTTCAGGCCCTGCATCACCAGGAAGTGCCATATTACCACCAGCTACCTAGCAACAGCTTCTACCATCCCAGGGACTAAATTCAGACCTTCATAACAGCCACTGATTCCCTCCATGGGGGGGAGGCAGGAGGGGAAGGTTCATCATCCCCATCCTCCTTCCACAGACTGTCATCAGCCATGGTAACCCCCTGTGACTCCGTACCAATTTGGTCTGGAGTCCTGTTGATGGTGAAGGGGAGTATAACAGCTGGGGCCTGATATTCAGATGTTTACCCAGGTGCAGATCTTAGTTTACCTGAGCAAACTGGGTTTTTCAGCAATGTCCTATATTTAAAAGACATTATACGGTGCAACACTAAGAGACTGTTCGGGGGGGGGCAGTCCCAACTGTGTGGGGTGGTCTTCAGTGAAGTGACCGAGGTACAATGTTGTGACTGTTAGGGGGTGGGGATTATGGCTGTAACTGCCTGTGGAGAGTGTCATCCTTGTGATTTTAGGGGGTATGGGGGCAGTGCTGTGATGGTGGTGGGGTGTAGTGCTGTGATTGAGGTACAGTGTTGTGAGTCTGTGACTGTTAGGGGTGGGGATTACTGCAGTAACTGCCTGTGGAGTGTGTCATCCATGTGACATTAGGGGGCATGGGGGCAGTGCTGTTATGGTGGTGTGGTGTGGTGCTGTGACCGTTGGGGAATAGGGATCAGTTCTGTGACTGTCAGGGGTGGGTGCCCAGTGCTGTGACTGACAGTGGAGGGTTTCAGTCATGTGACTCTTGGGGGGGTACAGTCCTGTAACTGTAAGGAGTGGAAGGGTCAGTCCTGTGATGGTCAGTGGTCAGTGCTGTGGCTACAGTGTAAGTAGTGTAGAGTGGTGTGCACTGGAAAAGGTGATGCATTAGCAATGCAGCCAGCTTGTAATAAGATAAGAAAAGAAAGTTCAGCACTCATAGAGTCAGTGCAAGATTTATTTTCTGGCAAAATGCTGGTGTGCACCCACTGGCCCCAGTGCTTCAGCCCTTCAATGGGCCTTCCTCAGGGGGTGGGTCTGAAAAAAACAAATGTGCATCTCATTTATACAGATCTCTTAAAGTGTTATACACCACACACTAAAAACAATGTGCAAGTCAAGCTGAAAACATACGAGTAACTTGGTTACGAACCTTTCATTACTCTGCTTTTTGTGTTTTGTTTTTGATGCTCATGGTAAACAGTTAATGATATTAGTATACTACTTACATTAAACATGCCTCTATATCTGTTACTTCATTTAATTCTAGATCCAGAAACAAATGATTTGATACCTTTTATTGGACCAACATGGATGTTACAGAAAAAAACAAAGTGCTTTAGCTTTCGAACCAACCAGGTCCTTCTTCAGAAGCTTTGTGGCAGTTTTTTCAAATATCCCATACTATTAACACCAGATTATATAGAAAAAGCAGAAATAATTCTCATTGGTTTAACATATACATTTAAAACATAATAGAAGATTACGTCAGAGAAGCTAATTAACACCAGTATGCCTTTAACTGAGGAGCCTCAGAAGGGCAAAGGTTATCAAGAATTCTCTACAGCCAGGTTCTTGTCACATAAATTTTAAATGTCTCAGTATGCCAAGAAAGCATTCTAGTGATAAAAAAACAAAAACCTTGGAGTAGCATTCTCTCTAATACATGTAAGATGAGCTCACAACTTACATTCCAATTGTCCTGGTATATTAAAGAACAGATAATGAAAGACAAAATCCTGAAATTAGGTATAACTGCAAGTTGAAAGCAAGCCTCAAATTAACCTACACATATAAACATGATGCATGAAAGTATCATTTGTAAGTGTAAGTGCAAAATAAATAAATAAATAAAAAATACTTGTCAAGGACCCCCAAGAAAACGAGACCATGAGCCTGAAAAATGCAGATTTCAACACAGAGTCTGTGTATAACAAAAATGCACAGAATCAGTCTAAGCAATCTAAATAAAACCCAAAGGAATTACACCTTTAATGAACCCCAAGTAAATGAGATATGCATCTTAATATGAGCAGTTAAAAATGTGACAGTGTGAAATCCACCCACTGACAACTAATAGAAGGAAATAAATGCACACTATATGTGAAAACTAAGTGTTCTAGCCACATAACAACTGCCCATGCCACGCTCCACCCACACATATGTGTGTACATACACCACACCACACTCCCACACACACACACACACCTGCACACCCCACACAACCACAACACACAACAAATATAGCAAACACATTCCACACACCACACCACACCACACCACGTACAACAAACAAAACACACACACACCATACCCACAACACACAAAACACAACACACACAAAACACACACATACATACATAAGTATACACACACACACACACTCAAACACTCACCACAGTGTAGGTGAAAAGTCAACAATGTAGATAACCATAAACTTACAAAATCAAAGGCCCGCTGAAGAACTAAACTGTTTATGTCCATCTTTTTAAAGTAAAGGTCTGTGTAAGTTTAAGTGGAATAATGTGTCATGTACCCAACATCAATATTCAATCCATCCGCCACCATATTGAGAAGTAAAATAAGTCTAGTTTCAGAAGCCCGTTTCTGTTGTGTACTATTGAAATGTCCTTTAAGACCATCACAGACATATCTGAGGTTGAGTGGTCATCCTGGGAGAAGTGCTGGGCTACTGGTTTCTCAATCATCTTGTGATTAATAGAATGTCTGTGTGAATTCATTCTAGTCTTGGAGTTGTTGACTTGTCTCTCCACAACCTGTGCGAGGACATTTCTTGCATTGGATAAAATAGACCACATTACTTGATGTACATGTATAATTCCCTGTATCCTGAATAGTCTGTTTGTGATGTAACCACACATTCTGAAGTGGAAATGAGGTTACATGTCTTACATGTCGTTGATGACAGGGTGTACCATATGATGTCATGGTATTCTGTTCGGTTCAAGTTGACTCCTAATAATCAGGTTGGCTAAATTAGGTGGTTGTTTAAAAGATAGTAGTGGTAGTTCTTGAAAAATACCGTTAAGGGTTTCATCCTCACTAATTATTGGATGGAGATCCTTAGTAATCTTACATAGGAGTTCAAGGTCAGGATGGTATTTGACTACTAAGGGTATTCTGTTGGTAGTCATCCGTTCCTTATATTGCAGCAGTTGTTCTCTTGGGACCTGTGTTGCACGTTCCACTGCTCTGTCAATTTCCCTGGATGAGTGTCCCTGCTCAATAAAGGTGTTTTTCAACATCGCCAGATGTGTGTCTCTGTCTTCCTCATTTGAACAGAGGCGGTGATACCGAAGTGCTTGACTATATATAACAGATTTCTTTGTGTGGCTCGGGTGATTACTTTTCTTGTGTAAGTATCTCTGTCTGTCTGTTGGTTTCCTGTAAAGACAGGTATGTAGGGTACCATCCTTAATAGTGACAGTGGTATCCAGAAAATGTACACTTGTGGCAGAATATTCTAGGAAAGCTTTATAGTTGGGTGGAGGTTATTAAGTTCTTGGTGAAAATCTTTAAGTGTGTCAGTGCCCTCTGTCCAAATTATAAACAAATCATCAATGTAACGGAAATAAGCGAGTGGTTTATGTGTACAGTGCCTTAGAAAATCCTCCTCCAAATTCGCCATAAAAAGATTAGCATACTGAGGAGCCATCCTGGTTCCCATTGCGGTTCCCATAGTTTGAACATAATGTTTACCATTAAAGCTGAAGTTGTTATGTGTCAGAATGAATTCAGTGAGTTTACCCACAACTCCAGGGTCAATGTTGGGGTCCAATTCTTTGTCATGCAGGTATTTGAGGCAGGCTGAAATGCCATCTGTGTGTGGAATATTAGTGTAGAGGAGGTTACATCCATCGTGGCTAAAAGGGTATCAGGTGGTAAGTCCTTAAAACCAGAAAGTTTATGTAGGAAGTGAGTAGTGTCCTTGATGTAACTATCCCTTTGTATAACCAGCGGTTTGAAAATAGCTTCTACAACCTGATATCCCTCTGTCAGGGTGCCATTACCAGAGACTATGGGTCTACAGGATTACCAGGCTTATGTATTTTAGGAAGCATGTAGAATGTCCCTGGCTTAGGTTCACTGGGGACGAGGTCCTTTAGTTTGTCTTGGACATGCTCTGAAATGTTTTAATTAACTTCTGTAGTTCTCTTTTATATTCTGTAGTTGGGTCACTTCCAGTACTTTGTAGTAGGTAAGGTCACTTAGCTGCGGTTGGCTTCCGTAATGTAATCTTCGATTCAATATCACCACTGCCGAGCCTTTATCAGCTTTTTATGACAATGTTATGGTTTGATTTTAGTGTTTGTATAGCCCTCCGTTCCAATGGAGAGAGGTTGTAGCGGGCCTGTTTCTGCCTATTAAGAATCTCACCAGTAACTCTCTGGCGAAAGCAATTAATGTATTTGTCCAGTTTCTTGTTACGGCCACTTGATGGGGTAAACTCATATGGTTTCTTTTCTTATCCATGGTAGTTTTACTGTTTGTGATTTCTTCCCTGTCTGTGATGTCTTCTCTGCCATGAAAAAATTCCCTGAGTCTCAATCTGCGAAGTATTCCTCCATTTCACCACAAAACTGTATTCTGTCCAGTGGTTTAGTTGGGCAGAAATTGAGGCCTTAAAGTACATTTAATTCCCCAGTAGTCAGTGTGTGGGTGGACAAATTAACAACTGAAAGGTGCCCATCTGTGTGGCTTAGTTGTTCAAGTCACTCTGTTCTGTTCTTCATGGTTGTTAGGAAGTATGGTAAGTTGAAGGGCATCTAACTTCCTGTTTTTAATGAGCATGGCTTTTCTCAAGGTTCTTTGGTAGTTCATATCTATCTCATGCAAGATGTTCGGAATAGGCTCACCAGACATCCTCTCCAGTGTGGTAGCTATTTCATTAAACTGTTTCTTCAAAAATGCTTTTTTGGCATATGAGCTGTGGATTCTGTGATTTCTCAATTTCTCAGAGGTCCTACGACAAAGTTGTTCAGCATATGTAGAATTATTGAGAAACCAGTAGCCCAGCACTTCTCCCAGGATGACCACTCAACCTCAGATATGTCTGTGATGGTCTTAAAAGGACATTTCAATAGTACACAACAGAGACGGGCTTCTGAAATTAGACTTATTTTACTTCTCAATATGGTGGCGGATGGATTGAATATTGATGTTGGGTACATGACACATTATTCCACTTAAACTTACACAGACCTTTACTTTAAAAGATGGACATAAACAGTTTAGTTCTTCAGCGGGCCTTTGATTTTGTAAGTTTATGGTTATCTACATTGTTGACTTTTCACCTTAACACTGTGGTGAGTGCGTTTGAGTGTGTGTGTGTGTGTATACTTATGTATGTATGTGTGTGTTTTGTGTGTGTTGTGTTTTTGTGTGTTGTGGGTATGGTGTGTATGTGTGTTTTGTTTGTTGTATGTGGTGTGGTGTGGTGTGGTGTGTGTGGAATGTGTTTGCTATATTTGTTGTGTGTTGTGGTTGTGTGGGGTGTGCAGGTGTGTGTGTGTGTGTGGAAGTGTGGTGTGGTGTATGTACACACATATGTGTGGGTGGAGCGTGGCATGGGGCAGTTGTTATGTGGCTAGAACACTTAGTTTCTTTTCACATATAGTGTGCATTTATTTCTTCTATTAGTTGTCAGTGGGTGGATTTCACACTGTCACATTTTAACTGCTCATATTAAGATGCATATCTCATTTACTTGGGGTTCATTAAAGGTGTAATTCCTTTGGGTTTTCATTTAGATTGCTTAGACTGATTCTGTGCATTTTGTTATACACAGACTCTGTGTTGAAATCTGCATTTATCAGGCTCATGGTCTCGTTTTCTTGGGGTCCTTGACAAGTATTTTTATTTATTTATTTATTTTGCACTTACACTTACAAATGATACTTTCATGCATCATGTTTATATGTGTAGGTTAATTTGAGGCTTGCTTTCAACTTGCAGTTATACCTAATTTCAGGATTTTGTCTTTCATTATCTGTCCTTTAATATACCAGGACAATTGGAATGTAAGTTGTGAGCTCATCTTACATGTATTAGAGAATGCTACTCCAAGGTTTTTGTTTTTTATCACTAGAATGCTTTCTTGGCATACTGAGACATTTAAAATTTATGTGACAAGAACTCTCTGGCTGTAGAGAATTTTGATGACCTTTGCCCTTCTGAGGCTCCTCAGTTAAAGGCATACTGGTGTTAATTAGCTTCTCTGACGTAATCTTCTATTATGTTTTAAATGTATATATTAAACCAATGAGAATTATTTCTGCTTTTCTATATAATCTGGTGTTAATAGTATGGGATATTTGAAAAAACTGCCACAAAGCTTCTGAAGAAGGACCTGGTTGGTTCAGCTAAAGCACTTTGTTTTTTCTGTAACATCCATGTTGGTCCAATAAAGGTATCAAATCATTTGTTTCTGGATCTGTTTTTAAAAGGACCAATACGGCACCTACAACATTTTTTGCATCATGGAAGATACGAAATTCGCAGGACATGGCAGTTGCATAACATCAAGAAGAAACTAGCACAGCTAGACAGTGACATCTACTTTTTATCCCAATGCAAAAGGAATAACATTATCCCTAAAGGTCTAACTATTTGGAATCCACTGAAAACACAGATAATTCTACATATGCTGAACAACTTTGTCGTGGACCTCTGAGAAATTGAGAAATCACAGAATCCACAGCTCATATGCCAAAAAGCATTTTTGAAGAAACAGTTTAATGAAATAGCTACCACACTGGAGAGGATGTCTGGTGAGCCTATTCCAGAACATCTTGCATGAGATAGACATGAACTACCAAAGAACCTTGAGAAAAGCCATGCTCATTAAAAACAGGAAGTTAGATGCCCTTCAACTTACCATACTTCCTAACAACCATGAATAACAGAACAGAGTGACTGAACAACTAAACCACACAGATGGGCACCTTTCAGTTGTTAATTTGTCCACCCACACACTGACTACTGGGGAATTAAATGTACTTTCTAAGGGCCTCAATTTCTGCCCAACTAAACCACTGGACAGAATACAGTTTTGTGGTGAAATGGAGGAATACTTCCCAGATTGAGACTCAGGAATTTTTCATGGCAGAAGACATCACAGACAGGGAAGAAATCACAAACAGTAAAACTACCATGGATAAGAAAAAGAAACCATATGAGTTTACCCCATCAAGTGGCCATAACAAGAAACTGGACAAATACATTAATTGCTTTGCCAGAGAGTTACTGGTGAGATTCTTAATAGGCAGAAACAGGCCGCTACAACCTCTCTCCATTGGAACGGAGGGCTATACAAACACTAAAATCAAACCATAACATTGTCATAAAAAAGCTGATAAAGGCTCGGCAGTGGTGATATTGAATCGGAAGATTACATTAACGAAGCCAACGGCAGCTAAGTGACCTTACCTACTACAAAGTACTGGGAAGTGACCCAACTACAGAATATAAAGAGAACTACAGAAGTTAATTAAAACATTTCCAGAGCATGTCCAAGACAAACTAAAGGACCTCGTCCCCAGTGAACCTAAGCCAGGGACATTCTACATGCTTCCTAAAATACATAAGCCTGGTAATCCTGGTAGACCCATAGTCTCTGATAATGGCACCCTGACAGAGGGATATCAGGGTTTGTAGAAGCTATTTTCAAACCGCTGGTTATACAAAGGATAGTTACATCAAGGACACTACTCACTTCACATAAACTTTCTGGTTTTAAGGACTTACCACCTGATACCCTTTTAGCACGATGGATGTAACCTCCCTCTACACTAATATTCCACACACAGATGGCATTTCAGCCTGCCTCAAATACCTGCATGACAAAGAATTGGACCCCAACATTGACCCTGGAGTTGTGGGTAAACTCACTGAATTCATTCTGACACATAACAACTTCAGCTTTAATGGTAAACATTATGTTCAAACTATGGGAACCAGGATGGCTCCTCAGTATGCTAATCTTTTTATGGCGAATTTGGAGGAGGATTTTCTAAGGCACTGTACACATAAACCACTCGCTCATTTCCGTTACATTGATGATTTGTTTATAATTTGGACAGAGGGCACTGACACACTTAAAGATTTTCACCAAGAACTTAATAACCTCCACCCAACTATAAGCTTTCCCTAGAATATTCTGCCACAAGTGTACATTTTCTGGATACCACTGTCACTATTAAGGATGGTACCCTACATACCTGTCTTTACAGGAAACCAACAGACAGACAGAGATACTTACACAAGAAAAGTAATCACCTGAGCCACACAAAGAAATCTGTTATATATAGTCAAACGCCCGGTATCACCGCCTCTGTTCAAATGAGGAAGACAGAGACACACATCTGGCGATGTTGAAAACACCTTTATTGAGCAGGGACACTCATCCAGGGAAATTGACAGAGCAGTGGAACGTGCAACACAGGTCCCAAGAGAACAGCTGCTGCAATATAAGAGACGGATGACTACCAACAGAATACCCTTAGTAGTCACATACCATCCTGACCTTGAACTCCTACGTAAGATTACTAAGGATCTCCATCCAATAATTAGTGAGGATGAAACCCTTAACGGTATTTTTCAAGAACTACCACTACTATCTTTTAAACAACCACCTAATTTAGCCAACCTGATTATTAGGAGTCAACTTGAACGGAACAGAATACCATGACATCATATGGTACGACCCTGTCATCAACGCACATGTAAGACATGTAACCTCATTTCCACTTCAGACTGTGTGGTTACATCACAAAACAGACTATTCAGGATACAGGGAATTATACATGTACATCAAGTAATGTGGTCTATTTTATCATGCAAGAAATGTCCTCGCACAGGTTATGTGGAGAGACAAGCCAACAACTCCGCTACTAGAATGAATTCACACAGACATTCTACTAATCACAAGATGATTGAGAAACCAGTAGCCCAGCACTTCTCCCAGGATGACCACTCAACCTCAGATATGTCTGTGATGGTCTTAAAAGGACATTTCAATAGTACACAACAGAGACGGCTTCTGAAATTAGACTTATTTTACTTCTCAATATGGTGGCGGATGGATTGAATATTGATGTTGGGTACATGACACATTATTCCACTTAAACTTACACAGACCTTTACTTTAAAAGATGGACATAAACAGTTTAGTTCTTCAGCGGGCCTTTGATTTTGTAAGTTTATGGTTATCTACATTGTTGACTTTTCACCTTAACACTGTGGTGAGTGCGTTTGAGAGTGTGTGTGTGTGTGTATACTTATGTATGTATGTGTGTGTTTTGTGTGTGTTGTGTTTTTGTGTGTTGTGGGTATGGTGTGTATGTGTGTTTTGTTTGTTGTACGTGGTGTGGTGTGGTGTGGTGTGTGTGGAATGTGTTTGCTATATTTGTTGTGTGTTGTGGTTGTGTGTGTGTGTGTGTGTGTGGAAGTGTGGTGTGGTGTATGTACACACATATGTGTGGGTGGAGCGTGGCATGGGGCAGTTGTTATGTGGCTAGAACACTTAGTTTTCACATATAGTGTGCATTTATTTCCTTCTATTAGTTGTCAGTGGGTGGATTTCACACTGTCACATTTTTAACTGCTCATATTAAGATGCATATCTCATTTACTTGGGGGTTCATTAAAGGTGTAATGCCTTTGGATTTCATTTAGATTGCTTAGACTGATTCTGTGCATTTTTGTTATACACAGACTCTGTGTTGAAATTTGCATTTATCAGGCTCATGGTCTCGCTTTTCTTGGGGTCCTTGACAAGTATTTTTTATTTATTTATTTATTTTGCACTTACACTTACAAATGATACTTTCATGCATCATGTTTATATGTGTAGGTTAATTTGAGGCTTGCTTTCAACTTGCAGTTATACCTAATTTCAGGATTTTGTCTTTCATTATCTGTCCTTTAATATACCAGGACAATTGGAATGTAAGTTGTGAGCTCATCTTACATGTATTAGAGAATGCTACTCAAGGTTTTTTTGTTTTTTTATCACTAGAATGCTTTCTTGGCATACTGAGACATTTAAAATTTATGTGACAAGAACTCTCTGGCTGTAGAGAATTCTTGATAACCTTTGCCCTTCTGAGGCTCCTCAGTTAAAGGCATACTGGTGTTAATTAGCTTCTCTGACGAATCTTCTATTATGTTTTAAATGTATATGTTAAACCAATGAGAATTATTTCTGCTTTTTCTATATAATCTGGTGTTAATAGTATGGGATATTTGAAAAAACTGCCACAAAGCTTCTGAAGAAGGACCTGGTTGGTTCGAAAGCTAAAGCACTTTGTTTTTTTTCTGTAACATCCATGTTGGTCCAATAAAAGGTATCAAATCATTTGTTTCTGGATCTGTTTTTAAAAGGACCAATACGGCACCTACAACATTTTTTTTTCATTTAATTCTGTAACTTTCTATCAAAAGCAATATTTTTTTTTACCTTTTACACTATACTATACCCCTTTTGTATCTCTGTCCTCTCTATTGTTCCCACTACTGAATTTACTCCATATAAACCTTTTTTCTCTTTACTTTCACAGTCTCACAGGATGTGAACTCCTTCCCAGTCAGATAAGTATAACAGTATATCTAACCTTTCTTATCCTTCCTTTCTTATCCTTCCTAGTAACTATCTAAGAATTGTGGATCTTTATTCTACAGGTCTAAGAAACCTCATCTCTTTAAGACTCCTCCCTCTGGCTCCATAGTACCCTGGTATGAAATCCTGTACATATTACCTATACTTGGTAGCTTTACTGTAACCCTCATTATGGGAGGGTTGTGTATATGTGTTAAGATCATATATACTGCAATATTCCCCTCCTCCATAAAAATATTTGCCTTGCTAGTTGACTCATGCAGGCTGTCAGTCCTGTCCCTACCTCCCCTGTCTACCACTTCCCTGTCCCAGACCACTGAGTCTAAAGTTCCCCATGGATTGCCCCCTCCATGATGGGTCCAGAAGGGGAAGAGCCATCCTCCCTCCAACCAGTCACTCACATCTAGAACTGAGCCAGTCATCCAGGTGGTAGCGTCCGACTGAGGTAGGTGGGTGGGTAGCCTGTGCTAGCCATTTCTGCAGTCCCACTCCCACTGGATTAGTGTCTTCACCTGGGGGAAGCAAAGGTTGAGTCAGCATGCCTTCCCACCTACGGACAGGAGAGCTATCTGATTTAACACTCAGTCTTCTCTCTGACCCTCAGCAACTTGAGGATGTCCCTGAACTTGGGTCACTGATGTAGCGGGCGTCAAGGTACACAGTGCCTCATCCCTCCATACCACTGGACCAGATCAACCTTATACTGCAGCAAGGGAATTATTTTTTAACATGGCAGGCGATCGGAGAATGATGGAGCCACTGCACACCAGGGAATGATTTTTATGTTTGCTTGCACGCATGTGCAAGAAACATAGTTCCATCATCTGAGTTTTCGGAGGTGTGTCACCCCCTCTTCCAATTCAGTCAGTGTGTTGGCAGGCGCGGCCACGATCCGCCAATGCATGCTGGAGCTGTCTATGACAAGCTCAAAATGCAGTACGCCACAGTTGAAAGGGGAGTTGCGCTTCAGTGAGCAGTGATAAGATATCGCCTGCTCATGCAGCTCCCCCTACCTGCTACACACAAGCGCGCACGCGCATACTCGTGCCCCCATCACCTACGTATAGCCGTGGGGTGCAATCCGTCGGCTGTGCCAGCGCTCCCCTCAAAACCTTCCACATGCGGCTGGGTGCCCACCCAGGCGGTGGCAGCTCATAGAATAACCCGTGAGTGCGCAATCCCCGTCAGCTCCACTGTCCTCACCTCCCCGGTACTGGGTGCCACGCTGGAGCCCACCCCAGCGTGGCAATAGATATTATGGCCGGCCAGGGGTGCCCAATCCCTGTCGGCTCCACGGCCCCTCAGCCATCCTTGTGCCAGCGCAGGAGCCCACCCCAGCGTGGCAAGCGTCCAGCGATTGTCATTAAAGAAAAACAACCTGAAAAAACGGTCCCACGCACTCCTGCCCCCACAACTCGGGCACCCACCTACTGTAGCACCCTTGCTTCCCCACAACCCCTCACCCCATACTTACCTCCGGACCTCGGCACGACGATCTTCGGTGGACCAGGAACACGTCTGCACTCTTCAAAGCCGACCGCGAACTGAGGAAATGCCGGTAAGCTGTATAATGGGATAGATAGGGGTTTTCCAACTTTGTTGCATATCTCAGGCATTTTTTGGAATTTTGGCACCAAATTTTCAACATGGGGTTTTTGGGACCCCTTCTCATGAATGCTGCCACTGTCATGGCATTATTCAGGCCCAAAGGGTGATTTCACAGTCACTGCACAAAATCACCTTTCGGGACCGATTAATGAAACAACACTGCCAGTGTTCAGAAGGTGGGCTCTCAAGAAGCCTATTTGAAAATTTGGTGGAAAAATTACACTCAGCTGTTTCTACAGCGTCGTTGCAGTTCCTCACGCTTGCGCTTGTAAGATCGCAAATATTCAATATTTTCACTCCAGATTTTCAACATTGCCATTTTACCACACCTTCTTATGAGTAGTACAGCTGTCATTTCACATCTCACCCAAAATGTGTTTCCGCCCATATGGCGCACAATGGCGCGATCGGTGTAGCGAAATCAATATGCCGGGACAAATTAAAGAAAACCACAGTGACACTGTTCATGAGCAGAGGTCATAAAATGGCATATGTTGAAATTAATTGAAAAAATTCTAACAATGACTGTTTTACGAGCATGCGTTGTACAGTTCCCTCGCACGCTCAGTAAGTTCGCGAATTTTCAATATTTTCCCCAGATTTTCAACATTGCCATTTTACCACACCTTCTTATGAGCAGTATAGCTGTCATTTTTCACATCTCACCCAAATGTGTTTCCGCCAAGTAAAAGCACAATGGCGCAGTCGGTGTGCAAAATCAATGTATGGGACAAATTAAGAAAATCCAGTGACACTGTTCATGAGCAGAGGTCTTAGAATGGCTATGTTGAAAATTTGGTGAAAAAATTCATAACAATGACTGTTTCTGGCGTGCATTGTGCGGATTCTCATGCGCTTCATTAAGTTTATTAATTTAATATTTTCACGCAATTTTCAACATTACCATTTTATTACACTTCCTTATGAACAGTATAGCTGCCACTTTTCATATGTCACTAGCGCAAAATGTGTTTCAGCACATGTAGCATAATGGTGCTGTTGATGCGTAAAGCAATGCTTGAGACAGATTAAGAAAATCACAGTTTAAATGTTCATGAGCAGAGGTCTTAAATGGCTATGTTGAAAATTTGGTGACAAAAAGTCCATAAATGACTGTGTTACTAGTGAGCATTGCAGTTTCCACGCCACCGTAAGTTCATGACTTTGTAATATTTTAAGTCCAGATTTTCACCAGTGGCATTTTCCACTTCCTTATTTACAGTACAGCTGTCATTTTTTTCACAACATGGCGAAGTGTTTCACACTTTCAAGCGCGAAGATGCGTGGTCGCTGTGGAAATCATTTTCGGGATAGATAAAGAAAATCACAGTGACACTGTTCATGATCGGAGGCACCAAAATGCCTGAGTTGACAATCTGCTGTAAAAAATCCCTAACCTAATTATATACGGAAAGTGCCAATAATTTCTACTGTGACTTCACCATTTTTTTAAATATTTTACTGTAGATTTGCAACATTGCCATTTTTTACACCTCCCATGAACAGTACAGCTGTCATTTTTACATCCTGTTCAGAATGTTTTTGCACCTGTGGTGCTAAATGCCGTGAATCGCTGTGCATAAGCAGCTTCGGCTAACAAACTGATATTCCCCCTGTTCATGAGGTGGGTCACAAAAACCATGTTGAACATTTGGAGTGAAAATACCAATGAATGCCTGAGGTATTAGGGTTTCCAAACCATAACGCCCAACCCTGTAGAGAATGACAGGCATCAGGGGTGTGACTTGGGATTCTTGCCTGTAATACTCATACCATTCCACCCTGCAGCCCAGTGAGAGGCATCGAGGTATGCCTTGGACTCTTGACCCCAAAGTTCACCCCATTCTCCTATATCGCACCCATCTCACTGTATTTCCCTAATGGAATGGGAGTGCGCATGAGAAAAGACCCCAAGGAACACCGTGACACTTGTCAGTGTCTGCAGGGTGGGGTGTGGTGAAATGGCGTGGCCGTTATGCCTGACGACCCAAAGGCACACCCCAATGCCTGTCACTCTCTGCAGGGTGGTGGTGGGGTTGGCTTCAGTTCAATACTTCACTGCCATTCCTATTACACAGCTCTGTAACTTCTACACTACCACTGCCAATGCCAGCAAGCAAACATTCGGCATTGACAAATGCTTGTTTATTAATGGGCCCGGCAGTCAGAGGGTGGGATGTACCTGTGGACACCAGAGAATGTGTTAACTTTAACAGGGCCAGTAATCACAGGGGACTATTGTTGTTGGCAGGCAGTTTGAAAGAAATATTGAGCTGCTTGAGGTTTCATATAAAAGCAATTTTCCCTGTAGATGGCTCCTAATCCCCATAAAATAGTATTATGCAGCCTTGTTAGCTCTGACCAGAATTTATTTTTAAATGTCATAGTTTTGACATTGCTAGGAAAGTTCCTGTTTCTGAATAACCATTCACATTTTTCCCATCTAAAAGTATAGAAACTTGGTCTGGGACTTGAGTGCAAGTCTACTACTGAGATCCTTTACACTTTTACAGACATTTTTCAGTTGCTATTTCAAGGAGGATCATATTTTGGCCGTTGGTAGTGGTCAGTGCCTTCTGTCTGTCTGCACTTCCCTTACCTGAAGCTCATAGACTATCCAAATGCTATGTTTAGCTGTACCAACAGATGTGACAAGTCCTTGTGTGAGCCAGTGCCCAAAAGCTGCATCATGGAAGAGACAATTGACCAGTGTGGCTGCTGCACAGTGTGTGCTGCTGTGTAGAGCGAGCCCTGTTGCGGGTCTGGCTGACTAGGGAAGCCCATGTGTGGTGATGGGCTTGAGTGCTCATCTTGGCTGGAGTTGGCAGAATGCTGATGGGAAAGATGAGGGAAGGCTGGGGTGTATGTGCAGCAAACCGATCACTGTGGGTTTGGGATGCTTGGTACAGCTCTCCTTCATTCTTGTTTAGATTGGCTGTGGTGGAGCTGTTTTATTTTCTGATCAGTCAAATAATGTATTATTCAGATAGTCATTGTATCCAGTTTAACTTTTTTTTTTTCCACCACAAATGAGCAACAGTGGTGCTGCCTGGATAAAAATTCCAAATGCTACTATCAGGTCCGGAGCACCCACCTCCCTCCTCACATGTGGCAAATGTGCACAATGTGCTCTGTTACCAAACCATCAGCAATTCACTTGACATTCAGTACAAGAAAATTATCTTTATTATGACTGAGAAAAAGTATACATACTACTGATGAAGATATGCAAACATATGAAGTGCAAATTCATCTTACAGCGCAGACCATCTCAGAACACCAGGCCATAGCACCACAGGGCTTCTTCAGAGTTATTGGCACTTAACTCAAAGGTATCATTTTAAAAAGGCACTTCAGTTAGTAGTTACTAGAACAATGCATTATAATAGTCGTGCTTATTAATTTAAGGACATACAAACAGTGCTATACATTTAAAGTGCTAGACATACACATAAAGTGCAGTAAAAAGCAATAAAACGTGATCATCCAGTAACAATTCCTAACACTTACTGGGAAAGTGATGGACTTCTGCTATCTGGCTGAAAGCCAGTCTGTTAGGAAGAAAAATAAACAGCAAAATGAAAGGCAATTCCACACACATCATGAGCTGTTTTGCAGTCTCTCACTTCATAAACATATGACATGCCAGTGTTTATGAAGTGAGGGACTGAAGAACAGCTCATGATGTGTGCACCATTGCCTTTCATTTTTGCTGTTTATTTTTGTCTTTTATTTCCTAACAGACCGACTTTCTGCTAGATACTAGAAATCCATCACTTTCTAATGGGAGCAGATGTCACGCTCTTCTGTTGGTGAGTGGCACTGACAATACAGCACAGTAAAGTTCTGTTTGCACATTTGTAGCAGAGGGACAGAAAAGGGAACAGCAGCATTTATGTAAACCACTTGGCTCCACTCAAACCACTGACTTCGTTGTTTTGCTGTTTGCACTTTTGTAGCAGAGGAACAGAAAAGTAAGCCACTCGGCTCAGACAGCAGATTTCTACTGGCCTGTCATTCCTTTTGTAATGGTGTTTACTCACCTGGTAAAGGTGTCTGTGTTGGTTGACATCCATGGCACTCCAGACTTTACATCATGGGTTTTAGCCCACCTGATAGGCTAATAATACACATGACCTAGGATCAAATTTCTAGACTCCAGGTCCCAGAAGCCCCTGCTCTCCAGTTTGAATCTTCCATAGCTGAAAAATAAGGTTAGTAACACCACGATATGCTCTGAGATAACAATACACACTCACACTGAGAAGCCTTCTGAGTATGGCCATGAGGCCCATTTTATTTACCTATTGATACAATACTAGTACTTGGCCTGCTCACTGGCCAATGAGGGGCATCCTAGATGCCGGCATTTCCCTAGTGAAGGTCCCTTATCTATCTGACATTATTAGGGCATACTCCCAGTCACTCTGATCACTCTGTAGGGTGGGCCATGGAGTGCCATGGATATCAACCAACACAATCACCTTTACTAGGTGAGTAAACACTCATTGTGTTGGGTTGACCATCCATGGCACTCCAGACCTTACATCATGGGTTGCTAAGAAGCAGTACTGTACCCAATCGGGTGGGGCAGAGTGGTCTAAGAGTGAGGGGAGGACGAGCTGGCCGCCGAGAGCACCTGAGTGGTGAATGGAGCCTGTAATTTGTACAGGCGGTTCAATCTGCAGTGCCTGGCAAAGGTATAGATGGAGGTCCAAGTGGCTGCTCTGCAAATATCCTCTGTAGCCATGTTGGTTCTCTCTGTCCAGGAGGTGGATACAGCCCTGGTTGAGTGAGCTCTAATGCCCTCTGGGGGTGTTAGATCCTTCACCTTGTAAGCCTCCTGGATAGTCCTTCTGAGCGAGCCCGCTATAGTGGTCTTTGAAGCTGCTTTACCCTATCATTGTCCTTTTGAAACTATAAACAATCTCTCGGTTTTACGTATCTGTTGCATTCTAGCTATGTATTTGGCTAGTGTACCCCCCCACATCCAGATGATGAGGTATTCTTATATCCCCTGTCTGTGATGTATCTGAGAACGTCAGTAACTCAGTGGGCTGTTCTCTATGGAAAAGGGACATGACCTTTGGCTGAAAACTGGGATCATTCATAATTGTACCCCTTGGGGGTGAACACGGTGTAGGGCTCCCTACATGACAGTGCCCCCAGCTCGCTGATCCTCTGAGCGGAGCAAACGGCCAACAGGAAACAGGTTTTTAGGCCTGCCCAATATAGGTCTACTTCCTGCAAAGGCTCAAAAGGAGCGGTGCTGAGGGAATCTAAGACTAAGGTCAGGTCCCGGGGGCTATCAGAGTTCTGACCCTGGGGCAAAGCACCTCTTCTGCCTTGAGGAAGTGTACCACATCTGGATGGGCTCCCAGGCTGTGTTGGCCTATAGGACCAATGGCGGCACTGGTGGCTGAAAGCTGCACCCTGAGAGAAGAATGGGAAAGTGCCTTCTCTACCCCCTGCTGTAGGTACAGTAGTATGGTTGACATGTCTGCTTGTTCTGGTTCTTTGCCTCTGTCCCTCCACCATGCCGCAAAGAGAGACCACTGCCTGCCGTAGGTAGTGGTGGTTGATTGCCATCTGGACTGCAGCAATGTGGATATGACCAACGCATGATAGCCTGTTCTCAGCAATCTCTGCCTCTCAGGAGCCAAGCCGTTAGCTTCAGGGTTCCCAGGGTGGGGTGGACTAGAGGCCCTTGTGTTAACATGTCGGGTCTGTATCGGAGCCTGCACTTGTTCAGTGCCATGGCTACTACTGATGCGATCCAGGCTCTCTGGGGCTAGTATGGTGCTACCAGGATAATGGTCTTCTGTGACAGACAGATCTTCACTAGGACCTACGGTAGGAGTGGAATGGGGGAAAACACATATGTCCGATCCCGAGACCAGGTCTGTGACAGCACGTAGACTCCTTGAGAGCGGTGCTCCCTGTATCTGGAGAAGAACCATTTTACCTGAGCGTTGTCTGCCGTCACCATGAGATCCATGGAAATAGGACCCCATGACTCCTGTATCAGCCGAAATAGGTCGGTGTGTAGGTGCCACTCTCTTGAGTGCACCTGTTGACGACTGAGCCAATCCGCTCGAATGTTGAGCTTGCCGGCTAGATGGACCGCGCCAATGTGGACAAGGTGGGCCTGAGCCCAGTCCAGTACCCTCGTCACTTCTCTCTGCATGGCTTTGCTTCTGGTTCCCCGCTGTTTGGCGATGTAGGCCACGGTAACCTGGTTGTTGGAGCGAATCAGCACCGACTGGCCGGAGATGGTCATTTGAAAGGATCTGAGGGCATGGTAGACTGCCCTCATCTCCAGCATGTTGAAGGACAGTCTGGCCTCTGAACTTGTCCAGCTGCCTTGAGCTGACTGAGGGTCCAAGCATGCACCCCATCCCAGGAGGCTTGCATCCATCTCAATGGTGACATCGTAGGTTGCCTCTAGTGGGACTCCTCGCATGAGGGATTGCTGTGCTGACCACCAGCCTAGGGAGCGTCTCACCATGGCAGGTAGTGGTATCCTGACTTTCAGGTTCCGCTCGTTCGGGGATCCGTGTGACAACATGTAGTTCTGTAGGGGCCTCATATGCCACCTGGCCCAAGGCACCAGGTCAATGCAGGGAGCCATGCAGCCTAGCATCTGAGCTATCTGACCGATAGTTGGCATGTAGTTGTCCCTTAGTTGATGTGCTAATGTCATCACTGTTTGTACCCTGTTCTGGGACGGTCTGGCCCACCCTTGGAGCGTGTTCAACTCTGCTCCCAGGTATTCTAGTTGTTGCGTGGGTACCAGGTGGTTCTTGGCCTGGTTCACTACCCAACCGTGATCTTCCAGTGTCCATAACACCATCTTGGTGGCTCTGTGAGATTGCTCCCTGGACCGTGCTCGGATTAGCCAGTCGTCCAGATACGGAACAATATCCACTTCCTGCTCTCTCAACCTGGCAACAAGGACTATGGACACCTTGGTGAATACCCCTGGTGCCGAGGTAAGACCGAATGGTAAGACTTGATACTGAAAATGCTGGCCAAGGATGTGGAACCGCAGATATTTTCTGTGTCAGTGACGAATGGGGATGTGAAGGTACAAGTCCTTCAGATCTATGGAAGTGAGGTAGTTGCCTCTCTGGATGCTCCGGAGAGTCGACTTCAATGTCTCCATCTTGAACCTCTGAGTGACCACAAATCTGTTGAGGTGTTTGAGGTCTAGGATGGGGTGAAGTTCCCCAGTCTTTTTGGGAATGAGGAAGAAGATGGAGTACACTCCCTGTTCTTGCTGATGGGGGAACTAACTGGATTGCCTTGTTCTGCATCAAGTCCTGTAGTACTTGTTGTACCTGATGAGGTGAAGCCTTTTTCTTTGATATGGGGGAGCTTATGAACCTGTGTGATACCCGAGAGCTGGATAGTTCTATAGAGTACCCCCTTGACACTACCTCTAGTACCCATCTGGCTGTGGTTGTGCTGCACCACTGGTGGTGGAACAGCATGAATCTTTTGCCCACGGGTGGGCAAGGGCCCTGCGTGGGTATCATCTCATGAAGAAAGAGTCTGTAGTCATTGTTGCTTATTTCTGTTGCCTCTTCCTCTGCCTCTGAACTTGGAGCCCTGGCCCCTGAAGTTTGAGGATTGGCAATTAGGGGTGAATAAATTATGGTGTCCCCCATGGCTCCCTCTTCCTCAAAATGAATTACTCTGGTAGTACATGTCTCTACGGGCTTGCTGCTTGTTGCCCCTCCCAAATCTCTGTTGTCCTGTGGGCAGGTAGGTTAGCCTGTTCTTGTTCTTGAGCAGATCCTTTCCTTCTTCCTTTTGTTTTAGGTAGTCTTGTAGACCTTCACCGAAGATGTGTTTACCCTTCATGGGTAGGTTTTGAAGCAGCGTCTTGGACTCATTGTCTGCTTCCCATAGTTTTTACCATAATACTCTTCTGGCCCGGTTAGTTAGGGCTGTGGCACTGACATTTAATTTCAGAGAGTCCACTGCCATATCCACCAGGTACTTAGCAGAGTCCAGTGTGCATTCCAATAGCTCAGCCTCCCTGGTCTTGGGAGCTGCTTTGTCTAGGAGCACCTCAAGTCAGTGTATTTGGGCACACGCTGTGTAGATGGCAGTAGTCAAGGCCTTAGCGGCTGTATCCTCTATCTTGAACAGCTTTTTTTAACATGTCCTCTACCTTTTTATCTGCTGGGTCCTTCAACGATATGGTCCTGCATGGTAGGACTGTCTTCTTGCTGAGTGCAGCAACTTGGGGGTCAATCGTGGGTGCCGGGCACCATGTACTGGCCTTGTCTTCCTGTACCGGATACATATGGTCTAGGTTCCTCTTAGCTGACATCCTGCCTGGCTCTGTAGACTCCCACTCTTTAATGAACATGTCATTAATCGCCAGACAGACTGGGAAGGTTTCCTTGGAGGCTTTTCTTTGCTGAATCATGCGATCAAGCATTGACTCGGGTTGTCCCTCCTCGAGCTTGAACCCCATAGTGGCCTTAATTATCCTCATAAGACCTGGGATAGAATCAAAAGAGCACAGCTTGGATTGGAGAGATGGGACCGATTGTGTCTCCATTTCTTCTTTGTCAGGCGGTATGGGCTACTCGTCCTTGAGGGGCTTCTTATTTCCAGCATCGTCCCCATTGACAGGTGTTGGGGGAACTCGAGGGTGGATCAGCCGGTTCCACCCAGATCACCGACATCTTCCTTTGGTTATCTGGCTCCGGTAGTGGTTTCAGGGTTGGTGCCAATCTGGACTGCATCATGGCTTCCAATCTCTCCATGATCTTCAACATAAAATTTTGGTTTTGTAGGAGTATGGCCCCTGGGTCCATCCAAGTGGTTCCACTGGTTTCAGGGGCACCAGAACCCATCACTGGAGAAGGGTCCAGGGATGATTCATCCTCATCATGGATGCACGCGGGGCATAAGGGTCCTGGGTTGTGGGGCATCAGGGTGGTGGTACAAGTAGTGCACTTCCTCGCTTTCACCATCTGGGGAGAAAGAGAGAGAGAGAGAAAAGAATGTTGTAGGTTAGGGACAGGTAAATGATGGGCTGCCGAGGGAGAATCTGGATGCCCCCAAAATGATAACTTCGTCATCTACTGGTATGTAGTGACCAGAATATGTGAGGCTTCAATTGGTTTGATCGTCCCTTCCCCCCTCCCCTGTGCAGTGAGGTGCTGGGCAGGTAGGGTCCCACTCGCAGCTCTACAAATGGTGTGAATAACATTGCCGCCAGAGAGAGATAGCTACATCTCCTGAACTACCCCTGTCAGGAGACCGCTATGGTGAGGTGCCCCCAGACTGAAGGAAGTGGAGGATTGCAGGAAGAAAAAACGCGATGTGGCGGTGACTAAGAACCCAGTCAGGTAGGCCACTGAGGTAGGAGCTCGCCTGATGCGTCTCCCCCCATGAACAAAGTCCATGTTGCTCTATCAGGGCCTAGCAGTCTCCACTTGGGAGCGGAGATGATACTGGCCCCTGGTAGAACATTTTCTGTTTCCTTTAAGACCTAGTGAGCTTAATTCATTCCCTTTTAAATTACTCTATCAGGGCCTAGCAGTCTCCGCTTGGGAGGGGAGATGATACTGTCCCCTGGTTAAATGTTTTCTGTTTCCTTTAAGACCTAGTGTTAATTTGTTCCCTTTTAAAGATGCATGTAGGCCTCAGGTCTGGACCAGGGTTGGAGGCTCTCCTCCTCCCCTTCCTTCCTTCCTCCTTCCCCCTCCCACGTAGGAGGGCTCCGAGTGAACAGTCGCCATGAGCGGAAAACATTTCCAGGCGTAGAGAGGACCTCTCGCTGCTATCCTATGCCTCCCTGCTCTCCCACCTGTGGACAGACAATAGCAGAGAGTAGTTGGGCTGGATGGCCTCTGCAGAGGAATGGAAGGGAGAGAGAATTGAGGAGGTCTGGGCACGGTGGCGGGGCCTATCTGCATCAGCCGTACGCCCGATAAGGAGGTCACTGGAGGGGCGCGAATGCATCATGCAAATCGTATGGTGCAGGGGCCGAAGCGCTGCCCTGGTTAAGAGGAGAGGGCCAAGGAGGCCCAAACAAGCTAACAAAACAACTCCTCGGGCACGGGGGGGGGACCACACAATCGTTGGTGTGCTCCATCGGGCCTACTGTGGCTGGCCATGCCACTGAACTAGTGGCCAAGTAGCATCAGAACAATAACAAATTTCAGAGACCTGCGCTACCCCAAGTGGTATATTGAACGAATAAATGGCGCGATGATCACCAAACTGTATTCTCGGGGGCTGCGGGTGATAGGCATAGGCAGGCCTGCTCCTCGCTAGACCCCCCCCAAGGCAAACTCTATCAATGGCAGAAAATAAACTCTCAGAATACTAGTACTTCAAATAAACACAGGGCAGCACAATCTGCTCTGAAACCAGACTCCTTTTCTCTGCAGACATTAAGCAGTTGATACTGTGGCTCTAGAACTGCCACAATGACACACAAATGAACATTTCTAGAAGCTCTACTGCTCTCATAATTCAGCATTCAATATAAGCAGGCTTAGAAAAACACAATTATCAGCTAAATTGCAAAGAAAAAGCATGATTCTGTGAAATCCACAGGCCTACCTTTCCTGGCACAATACAGGGACTCCTGGGGTGCTTGTAGCCTGATCAGATGCATGATTTGAACTGGAGAGCACGGGCTTCTGGGACCTGGGGTCTAGAAATTTGATCCTAGGTTATGTGCATCATTAGCCTATCAGGTGGGCTAAAACCCATGATGTAAGGTCTGGAGTGCCATGGATGGTCAACCCAACACAATGCCATTGTTCAGGACCTGAACAAGCTTTACAATTTGTTTGGCTCCATTTGTTTGTGAATGCCGTTAAGCTCCCCTTCAGTGCTCTTATAGCAGCATAGCAGTCGTGTTGACTCTGACCAGAGTTTGTTTTACTTGCCACACCTAGCATCTTGCATGCTATTCTGCACCACCTAACAGTAGTACTCAAAATGCAGCATATTTTCTTATAATATGAAAATTCCAGGACATTTTTCACAATGATCATATAGAGCTGTCACCATATTTCCCGTGTGTGCCTCCCCAAAACCCAAGAATGCCCACACCTTCTCATATCTTGAGTTACACATAGAAGATATTCCTGTTTACATCATAAATGAGGTTAAATCAAGTATAATAAAAAGGGTCTGAGAAATAGAGCTTTCTGATTGGCTGCAAACATTCTAACAACCTTATGTTAATCTTTTATTAATATACATGTAGGGCCAGATATTCAAACTGCGCTCAAAAAGTGCGCAACAGCAGGAGCAAGCACAAATCAATTGCGCATATGCGCAACAGACGCGATATTCAAACATGGGCAAAACAAATTGCGCAAAGCAACAAGCGTCTGAATATCGCACAAACCGAGCACAGCACAACCAGGAAGGGGAAGCTGAGCAGTAAGGTTGCATCATAACGCAAAACAAGGGCAGCCCAGCTGAGCAGTCAGAGGTGCATGGTGCAAGCACAGGCCCCAACAGGCAATGGAACTGCACAACCAGGAGGCAGGCTGGGGCCCACCGCCAACCATGCCACACATGGGCACAGGAACACAATGCAGAACCAACAAGACACCTGCACCCCAAGCACAGCATCACTGGGGTGGGACGGATGATCTACTGGCCCATGGGGACAAGCCAACAACACAGCAGAGACATGGCCGCCAGCACAACCACTGGCAGGCTGAGACTGCCACGCACAGGGGGTTGACAACCACAGTGCACATCAGCCCCCTGTATGCACAGCACACCCTGCACTGTGACCCCAAGACACCACCCATGTGCAGTGACTGGCACTGCAGGAAACACCATGCATCCCCTCTGGCACATGTCAACCCCGTGCAGCAGAGAAGCATACAAGCCAGACCCACCCTGTGCACCCAGCAGTGGGTGGCAGCAGATGGCAAGACCAACAGAAAGTCACTGCCATGCTGGAGATACCTCCCCATGTACACACACGCGCACACACACACACACACACCCAGGACCATACCACCCCAGATGGCATGCACACCACTGCAACTGAGCAACCATAGCCAGCTGCAAATCAGAGACAACACAGTATTCATATCAAAATATAAATGTATTAGAAAATTGTAAATCACAAAAAACAACACCATAACTATTTACAAAGGGGGTAGGGGTACAAGGTAGGGGTGGGCAAGGGTAGGGATGAACAACTTGGAGAGGGAAGGCAGGGTGGGAGGGATGGGTGAAGTGGGAAGGGAATCCAGCCTAAGGCCCTAGCAGGCTGGTCCTCCTCCGCCTGGTGCCGCTGTGCCTGGCCATGCCTCCTCCATGAGCCATGGCTGGATATTACTGAGGATAGCTCAGGTTGTCCAAGGACACTTGTGTCAGCTGATGCAGTTCCGCTGTATCTCCTGAGAACACTGAGGCCCTGGGAAAATGGGAACACAGTCAATGGCTGTGACTGACCACAACCCTGAACACCACCCAACCTGCAAGCCATATAGCCCAATGTCCGCACCTGTGATGGTATGCACCACCCACAGTGAACATGCAAAGGCCATCACAAACAGGCGGCACCAGCTATGCTACTGCACCACACACACTGCCCATGTCCATCACAGCACAAACAAGGCTGTCAGAGTGGCGTGGCAATGTGGTGCGATGCCAGTTACACAGCCATGTGCCCGGTGCATCGTGGACCACCAGTGATGCACACAGACATGCAGTGACACTGGACAGTGATGAATGTCGCCAGTGCGTGTTGGTTGTGTTACAGCATGGCTGGTGGTCATGCTCAATTCTCCAGCATGCAATAGCATCCATGATGTAATGATACTCACATTCCGAAGAAGCTGTCTGCTGCTGCTGCTGCTGTTGTGGCCCACCTCCTGCTGCACCACCGACTGGCACGGGCCCTGTCACGGCCCTCCTCAGCACGTGCCACCATCTCCTCACAGCCCGGCCTGTGGGAGACATATTTTGAGAAAAACATCAGTGTGACTCCGAAGCAGACTTCCCCTGCCCCCAGTGAGTGCCTGCCCACACAACCAGCCCGCATGCATCTCACACCTGCACACACTGACACAGCCAACCATGTCAGAGCCATCACCTATGCACAGCCACCAAAACACACTCACACCACACAGAATACAGGTGAATAGGCGGTACACCCACCTGGCCTAGAGCTTACGCCCCTCTGTGCGTGACCATGGCAAGCTCATGCAGGTCAGGCTCCTCCCTCCCTGCTGGAGGTCACTGTATCTGTGCGGCACTGCTCAACAGACCGGCGGCTGCCCAGTGACCCACCAGGTCACTGGCCCCCAAAAGCCAGACCTGTCCCTAGCCATGGTGAGGGCACCTCACCGCCACAGTGCCCCATAGTGGGGCTCCACCAGAGCACCTGGGTTGGCCACCTCACGGGCTCCATTGCCCCGCCCTCCTCGTGCTACCAATTTACAGCAGGCAATATGGTGCCTGGTGGCAGCCCACATGGAGATGTTGCGCAATAGACCACCATAGGTTCCAATCAGCTGTTTGCCAGGCCCGTCAGTCCACATAAGCGCTGTCACCAGACCAGCGCAGTAGAACGATACACATGGCAGCGGCCGAACAGTGCCATGGGGCAAGGTCGGACACCAGGTCAGGGGTCTGTGACGCAAGGCCACTACAGTGCCATCTGACGATACACATCCCGTGCCACCGACCACCTGCATGACAGTGCCACAGTGGACTATTCGCGGTATTGCCACAGCGCCATATAGTGCCCAGTGCTGCTTAGCACCACTGGCACAATGGTGGCCATGGCACCTGATGCCGATCGGCGCGATAGCACATCATCAGCGCCAGGCGCCTGCGTAAGCTACCTGGGCATACTGCGTGCAGTGTACCGCGCAGTCACAGATCTGCGCTATTGGCTCAGCCGGATCAACCGTCTTCGCGAAGCGCAATGGCGCGATATTCAACCGACACACAAATCATCTGATCAGTCATTCAAAGGCGCGGTGATGCGATTTGCATCTCATTACAGTTGCTCCTCTCTAATTTGCGCCATTGCACTATATAAAAGTGCGACAGTGGGCTGTGCTGGACGAAGTCGGTTACTGCAGGTGAGAGGTGAGTTGCATGCTGTGGGATGTTCTGGACAATGGGCATTGGATAATGCTGTAGACTGCACAGTGACAGGTGTCCACACACCATACAGAATCTACCATGACCCGAGCAGAGACAAGGTGAGGTGAGGATGGTGGTAGGAGGACAACCTTCACCACGGCAGAGACTGAGGCCCTCTTCCAGGCCTACCTGGAGGATGAGGCACTACTCGTGGGCTTGAGGCACCCCCGCCGGCCCATGCGGCTGCATGGAGGTAGCCGGGCAGTGAACCTGCATGGAAGCCACCAAGCGCTCCGTGCAGGAATGCAAGAAGAAGATGGGACAGACTGCAGGAGGGTGAAGGAGAAGGTGGCAGCCCTCCAGGCGACAGCGCTGGCACTGGCGGGGCCAGCCAGCGGTGGTGGAGCTGACCCCAGCTGAGGACCGACTGGCTGCAACTATGCAGTGCAGTGCTATTGAGGAGTACCAGGAGGTGGATTCCAGACAGGTGGAAACCCATCACTAACAGTATGACATGGTGGTGGTGTTGGGGGAGGAAGGTTGTTCACATGCACTCACATGTCCTCTCTTTCTGTTACAGATCCTGTTCATCTTCAGGGGATGGTGGTGGTGGGTCCAGGCAGTGAGGATGACCTGCTGGACATGGAGGAGGTCCATGCACCTCTGTCACCAGCCAGCATGCACTGCACCAGCATGCACGCTGGGCTGCCAACTCTGGTGTCAGTGATTGGTGTGGGGTGCACAGCCTGTGTCTCAGCAGCCTGGCATGCAAGCATGCCAGCACATGTGACTGTGGCTGAACACGTACCTGCACCATTGATGATGCAAGGACTGCAATGGGCAGTGACATGTGTGTGCCCATAACGGACACACAGCAGGCCATCATGTGCCCTGGGCCTTGCTGGTTCCAACTTGTGCTCCAGCATGTGGCACAGTCCCAGGCTGTGCCTGTCAGCACCGGTGGGGCAGCACCGGTGGCTGTGCAGGTGTCTGGCACTGTTGTGGCCACAGTGGTGGAACGAGTGGACTCTGGGGCACAGCGGTTGGAGGGGCAGCAGCAGCAGTCACCCACCAGGTATGTGGGTACAGTGTCCAGCGGTGGCACATGCCCGCTGCCCTGTGATATGCCCATTCCTGGTCCTGGTGAACAGCGCCCTCCCTCAAGGGGTGTTGTGCATCAGGACCTTCAACACCCTGGGGGACAGGCTGCCGTTGTGGCAGAGTACCCATTGGACAAACACCCACCTGCTGCGGAATCAGTACAGCAGCAGAGGTGGGTGCAATGTCCATGGAGGCGTGTGTGTGGCTGTGGGCGGCACAGCAGGGAGTTGCTCTGGACCATGCAGAGTATGGTCCCATGCGGATGGATGTGACCACCGCCATTGACAGGCTGACCCAGGCAGTGGTCTCTGTCGGGCGCGTGGGCACACAGTCAGGTGACCCTGTACCGCACACCCACACAGTTCACGCTCCCTCCCCATTCCCAGCGTCGTGCGACACCAGGCCTGTCGACACGGGTTCTGCTGTGGGCATCCCGAGCACCCTGGTGCAGGTGTGTTCGGCATGCTGCAGACCCCTGTCTTGAGCAAGGTCGCGTTCGCGCAGTGGGGCCCTGGTGGTCAACAGTGCCACCATGTGGCCCCTGCTCAGCCTGCCAGTGCTGTTGGGTCATGGCGGGGCTGCCCACCCATCCAGCAGTGGCCATGGGACAGTGCTACATGACTGACCTGTCTCCCAGTGTGGGCCCTGTCTGTTGCTGCCTGTGTTGATGTGTGTCGTTGGGCAGTGCACTGCTGGGTGCTCTGCTCAACCACGTAACCTACGGACCTGCACACACCCTCCCAACTGTGCCCACAGGTGCGTGTGCATGATGATGCCTGCATTGTACTGTACACCAGGTGCAAGGTGCTCAGCATCTGACACACATACTTGGACAGTACAGGTGGTGGGGTAGTCGGTGGTGCTGTGTGTTGCAATGTCGGTTCTGCTGTGCTGTCCATCTGCCCATATACGCTCTGTGCCTGGTGTGTGTGTGTCCATATGAGTGTTCACCCCTCCCTGATGGTGTGTTTGTATACCTGGACCCTTCCACTCCCCTGGCCGTCATGCACCCCTGGTGTGTTACCCTGTGTGCCTGTGGTTTGCGCATGGACAGTGTTGGTTGCACATGTCCCCTTGACTTACCTGTGTTGTGCATAGTGCTCCTCTGTGATGGTGTCCCGGTGCAGCTGGGCCTGCCGGATCAGTCGGGGGTCCCGCCGTCCTAGGGGGGGCTGCTCATCAACATCAACACCGGCGCCACTTGCGTCCCCATCGCTGTCCCCCTCTTCAGCCTGTACGGCTATCCCACAGTCCTTGGCCATGTTGTGCAGGATGCAACAGGCCAGGAATATCCCACAGGCCTTTGGGGCTGTACTGTAGGGCACAGCCGGAGGTGTCTAGGCATCGGAAGCGTGCCTTAAGCATCCCAAACACCCGCTCTATGATGTTGCGTGTGGCAGCATGTGCCTCATTATAGCGTTGCTGCGATGGGGTCATGGGGCGCCGGTACGGTGTGAGCAGCCAGGGACGGAGTGGGTACCCGCTGTCACCTGTGTGGAGATAGTGAAGATCAGTGTCATGTTCAGGTCCATTTTGCCCATATCCCTGTGTGCCACTACCCTGGCACCTGTGGCATTCCCACCCAAGTTTGCATTCCATACATGCGTACTCACCCACTAGATGTCCTGTGAGGATGTCCCCACTCTCAAATCGATGGCACAGTGTGGACTGATGCCATGGAAAGGCATCATGTGCTCCACCAGGGTGTGTGGCACAGACATTGCTTATTTAAGCCCAGTGGCATCACACACCACCTGGCAGTTGACACTGAGTGTATCCCTTCCGGTTCCTATACATTGCCCCATCTCAGGGCCAGGTGGCGCATCGCGAATAGCCCAGGTGGGAGTCTATAGCCCTAGCATACCAGGCATCGTGCTACCCTGTGGAACTCCGCATGTTTGCTATGTCGCTCTGCTGTGGTGCTGGGGAAATGGATGTGCTCCGCGGCATGTGGCAGCAGTGCGCTGAGGGTTGGGTGAGGATGCATGATGTGGCCGACTGTGTGATGCCTGTGGTGTCCCCTGTCGGCCTCTGGAAGGTGCCCCGTGGTGAGCAGGCACATGCAGGCTGTCACCTGGTCTCCACTGACAGGCGTGACTCCATCGTGAGGGGTGCCTGCATCACATCACTGCACAGCTCACAAAGCCGCCTCAGTATTGCCCTGTTCAGGCGGTACTGGCCCACGATCTCTACATCTGTATACAGCTCACTGGCCAGTCTGGACACGGCAGCGCTGCCTGTTGGAGGCGTACCACCGGCCGGGCCCTTCCACGGCCTCGTCCCCCTGCAGCTTGCATTCTCACCGCCCTCATTACAGCTTCCATATGGAAGCTGGCACTGTCCATCTCCCTGGCTTCTGCCCCCCCTGGCTGGTGTTGCTGTGTTACCCCCGCTGTCCTGACTGCTACTTCCACTGCACCGGGCACCCCCCGCTGGCCTCTGCAGCCTATGGCCCACAATGCTTGCCTTGCCTGCCCTAGCCTGTCACTGTCTGTCTGTCTGTCTGTCTGTCTGTCTCTCTCTCTCTCTCTCTACCCCACTTGGCATCCTTGTAGCGTTCTTGCGCCACTTCCTTGAGCCTTTTTATTTTGGCTCATTTTCGCTAGTGCGCAAATTCCGGCAGTTCGCTCTTGTGCAATGCGCAAGTCTTTGAATTTCGCATTGCGCTCTTTATATGGCTCCCACTCCCATCGGTTGCGCATGCCTTCCTTTGCGTGCGCTGTTGCTCAGCATGTTTCGATGGCGCAGCTGCCTCCTGCTGAATATCGCCAGAATGGCGCACTTTTTGGTCTTCTTGGCCCATAACCCTATTAGCATGGGCACCTTCGAATATCCCACCCGTAGAGTTTAACTATATGCTGAGCAAGGTTTAACACTGTTTAAAAATATTTTTTATTATAATAGCAATAAGGCACTCCCAGGGATTATGTTAATGGTCAGTTAATCACCCTCTAGGGACATGTGGCACTCGGTTACACCTCGTGCCACAGTACACCCCTAGAAGGTGATTAACAGACCATTAACATAACCCTTGGTCATGCCTTATTGTTTAATTAACAATGGGTGAAAAAGTTTATAGTCAATCTTATGTCTTTGTTAGACACTTTCAAATACAGTCTGAAGTCAATTTGAGGTCCTTTATGGCATTTTCCATTGTCTCATACAGGACCACTTGGTTATTTAAAAAGAACTCACAGCTTTGCAGGGCATACTAAGTTAGTTCTAATTTTTTACTTCCACAGGATTTGCTGAATGTTTGTGTAGGCTTTCTTTTTTGCAGCAGGTCAAAGGAAAATCCTGTTTTATTGAACTGTTCGATCTTTAAATTTATAGCCCATTTGTTCAATGATGGCTGATATTACCCTGTTTCTGTCTTCCAGTCATAATTTTTGAGGGGGTGAGGACCCATCCTATTGCTTGCTCTCCCAGTCCAGTGGACTCTGCCAATTCCTAATTCCTGAGAATCCAATTCTTTTAACAGCTGCTGAAACATTTCTGTCACTAGTTGTTTTAGAATGTTTCCCTTTTCCCATTGTTGGAGCATTCCAGACACCCTTACATTTTCCCTCTGGGATCTGGTCTCTTGAGCCTCCTGTTGCCTAATAATTTATTCCTGTTTTTAAATCATCATGTTATGCTCCTTTAAACTGTAATGGAAGGAGTCCACCTCTTTTGATAGTTTGTTTCCCAGTTCTGTTATCCTGGTTGCTTCATCTGTTACCACCTTCTCCAGAATGTTCATTTTGTTTTTTTAGTTTTTTTTATGCTGTCTGATATTGTATTTAGTTAGTTAAGATTTTCTTGTACAATATGTTTTCCAATTGTTTCCATCATTTTTATTACCCAAAAGGGTGTTCTTTCTTGCTCATTGTCATTCTCATTGGGCTGTGTCTTGAAAGCTGTTGAGTGAGATGTTAACAGCTTTTGTGCAGTTGGTTGTGCAACCTCATACCGGTTTATAACTGCCACAGCTGCTCTGTTTGCTCTTTGGCTCCGATACTCCTGTGGTTCTTTAGGTTTTCTGTTTCATGTACTTCTTAGATCGATTCCCTCCCCACTTATGGCTGGGACTTCCTGTATTTATGTTTCCATGTGTATTTCTATTTTAGCTGTTAAACTATAAATGGGACTGAACCAAAGACCCCTTTAATTTTGCCTTTTAGCGTTTTCCTCCTTTCCTGATTATTCTGCTTTTTCCAGTCTCTGATTTGAAGCAGTTTCAACTCTGACTTTTTCCAGATGCTCTCAGTAATTTATTTTATCGTTTACTCTCATATTCATCTAGTTCTGCACTAGTATTAGTTTAGGCAGCTGATACAGAACTGATTATGACATCTGAATATGCCGCTGGAACCATGAAGGGAAAGATACTGGAAATTATGTGCATTAAGTACAAAATGTTTATTTGAAGCAAGGACGCTGCTAGTTTTGTTGACTTTGTTTGCACAAAGTGTAATTATATAAAAACATTGGAGAAAGAAATCAAGGTGTTAAGAGAGAATATTAATGACAACAGTAGTATATCTAAACTGAAGGAGTTTGTGGATAATATGTTTAAAAAGGTGTCTTGTAGGACATACAGTGGTGATAAAAATCCTGATAAAAATGACCAAAGCTAAAATAACATGGGTGTGGGTGAAAAAGGAAGAGACAGTGGCAAAGAGAACACAGAGGATGAGTGTGAGGAATTACTATCCTGAACACTGGTTGAGAAAAGAGGTTTCAGGAAAGGGGAAGAAGAGCTGAGGCACGTAACAACATACAGTTGAAAACGAGATTTCAGATCCTAGATGAGCCTCAGGCAGAGCAGGAAAGTATGGAACACGCCAGAAACAGTGGTAACCTGGAGCTTGATACTTTGGTTATTGGGGATTCCAAACTAAAATATAAGAATACAACTATATGTGAAGGAAGGAAGGAAAGACAGGACAACTGTAAGATGCTCATCAGGAACTGATATAAGGGGAAATCTAGAATGGTTGCTTAAAGGGTCAGGTGATAATCCTACAGTGGTTCTACATGTCTGAGTGAATGATGTGGGGCATAGACTCGATGATGACATCAAGCAGGACTTCACTGATGTAGGTTAAGAGCTAAAAGGGAAAGGACACAGATTAATAATCTCTGAAACATTACCTGTTCCTAGAGCAGCAATTGGCAGAACAAGAACCATTAGAAAAATAAACAATTGGATTAGAACTTGGGCAAAGAATGAAGGGTACACTTTTGCTGATAACTGGTATAAAATTTACAAGAAGTTGGAACTGTACAGAGGTGACAGACTTCACCTTAATAAAAACAGGGGCAAGATTGCTGGGAGACGGCCTGAATAAGTGTTTAGCCAAGAATTTAAACTGATTGGTGAGGGAACTGAGGAAGGGGGTGATATTACAGTATTCAACAGCAAGGGTTACCCCAGTTAGTAATGAAACATGCTTTGGTATAGGGAAAAAGGTTAAACATGGAATGAGATTGTCTGTTGCTGAATCCGAGAAGCTTAAAAGCAAGTTTGGTGAGCTGGAAGTCTTATTACACACTGAAAAGCCAGATATAGTGGGAATCACAGAAGCATGGTGGTCACCGGATGAAAATTGGATTAATGAAATTGATGGGTTTAAACTATTTAGAAGGGACAGAGGGACAATAAAAAGAGGTGGAGTGGCTCTATCTATCTATCTATCTATCTAGCTATCTATCTATTCTTTGCAAAAAAGACTCAGTTAATGCATGAATTAGGGTTAAGGTCACAAAAGTAGGGCAATGTGGTGTTAGGGTTCCTAACCCTAAAACCCCAACCCCACCCTGCAGGCAGCAAATCAGGCATGGGCTGTGTCTTGGGGTTCTCCAACCTAATGCTCACCCCATTCTCATACACTGTACACATCTCAGCTTCTTTACTGATCGAAGGTGGTGAGTGTTAGGCTGGAGAACCCACAGGGCACACACCCACACCTGGTTTACTGCCTGCAAGATGGGGGTGGGATGTTAGGGTTGGGAACCTAATAACGATGTTCTAAGAATGTTCAAATCCCCACTGAAACATTCTGTACCACTGCAACGTCATTCCACGCCACAGGTGAGAAAACAAGTTTTGGTCAGAATTTGAAAAATGACAGCTGTCACATTCATGAGGTGATGTAAAAAAATGGCTAAGTTGAAAATTTGGGGTGAAAATATTTAAGATTACCAAAGTTACTAGCGAGTGTAAGCGCATGCTCATAACTTTGCCATTTATTCATATTTTGACATTAAATTTTCAATATAGCCTTCTTATGACCTCTTGAACAAAGAGGGAAAAATTTCAAATCACGTCTGAAAGGCGATTTTGTAAAGTGACCACAAAATCACCTTTCGGGATGGATCTGCAAAATACCAATGACATTGTCCATAAGATGGGGTTCCCAAAAGGCCATGTTGAAAATTTGATGTCAAAATATGCAAAAAATGGCCAAATTATGCATCAGAGTTGAAAACCCCATAGAAATATAGTGAACTGCATTTACCTTAGTTTCTCATATTGCAGTTGTCAATTCCAGCAGCAAGACGTGCCTTCAATTGGAGAGTGGATCTTGAACCTGGGACCTGTTCAGATGAGTGAAGGTGTGTGTGTACTGGGGGTGTGCAATGGTGGGTGCTGAGTGGGAGGTGGGAATGGGGGAGTCAGATCCACGAGGAACTGTTTTATGTTTGGAAAAAAGCAAAACACATCGAGGACCATTTTGTTTATTTCAGGTACTGGGACAGCAATCAGCTGGTGGGGGTACCCCTAGAGGTAACCCATCAATTGAACGCTAGTCTGGTAAGCGCTCACACAGACAGTGACTGAGGATTTACAGCGCATGCTGTAAGCACTCCCCTGGTCGCTGTCCATGGTCCAGTATTCAGAATAAAAGGATCAAAAGCCAGGAGGCTGGCCGAGCTGCTCCCATGGTGTGGAGGGCTGGGGCATTGAGCAGGTCAACCAGCAGCGGTGGAGACTGGGGTTCTAATCCTGGTCTCCAACTGTTTTAGCACACCTCGGGACTTAGAATATTTTTTACATGGGGCTGTAATGGCCTTGCAATTTTTTTTTTATTAAATTCAAGTTTATTGGCATACTGTTGGCACAGAAAGAAAACAGAGTCTTACAGATGATAACCTGTGACAGCATGGTGCCACTTACAATGTACCAATAGAAAATGAAAACAACAATTTTCTGATACTGACCCCTCCCTATTTAACAATCATACCTGTCCTCTCATGCCACCCCCCCCATATCTGCGAGGGTTGAAATAAATCTGCTCATTAGCGAACGAACCAGGATCAACTTGTCTTACAATGGCTGACTAAGATTGGAGCAAGTACAGTGTTTGGAAGGGGCCCCATACCTGTTCAAATTTCAAAGAGCTACCTCTGCTCAAAGCCCCAAGTTTTTCCATATTTAAGTTAAAGAGTAGCTCTTGTAACCATTCCACGTAACTAGGAGAGGAGTTATCCAGCCAGTGTTTTAACACTATTTTCTTGACCGATGATGAGATCAAGGCCATATAATATCTTCGGGATTTTACAGCAATACCAGTATAGTCACCTATCAGGCAGATTTCTGGGGTAAAGCAATGTTCAATGCCCAGTAAAGGATCCGCCTTGTGCTTAATTTGGTCCCACAACCCTTTTACCGATGGACATTCCCAGAAGATGTGAAATAAGTCTCCCTCAGCCTGCTGACAGTGATTACATGATGGGTCTGGGCCACGTCCAACTTTATACAATTTGGAAGGAGTCCAGAACAAGTTATTTAAAAAGTAGTATTGCATGATGCGTAATCTGTCCTGGGTGATATACTGGTATGTGTGCGCCATATAAGATCCCAGTTCCGTTCTTGGTCCCCAGACGGTTTGACCAGAATCTCGGCCTGTTGACAGTGTCTGCATAGACTTGTTCGAACAGTCCTTGTAGACCTGGAAACTGCATGTGGCTCCCAAGCCCATTGGGCCAGGGAGCACGAACCATGCCATTAAACTTCCCTCCTTTAATTTAATCTTGAAAGTCTCCAACAAGTGTGTGAGTTGATATATTTTAAGCGTTTGGTTAGGGCCTATATTGTACTTTGCTAGAACTACTGCAACTTAAAGGCTGTCCCCCTGCATGATATCTGAAACCTTTAACCCTTTCAGAAGGAAGCCAGGTTTCATTTATCATTTCCCCCAATCCATGAGTTAGGTTATGACATATTGGCTGGTATCTATCTTACGGGAATAACGAAGGAAGCACATAGTTGAATGTGCATGCGTTAAAGACTTTAATTGGGTGGCTGCTAATTTAGAGAGAGATCTTAATGGGATATAAAGGAGAGCCTCCGGATCTACACCGGCCCCCTTTATCAACTCTATTTCCAATTCAACCCAGGGAGGTACATACGGTAGTAGTTCCAAATCTCTGGGGGGGAGGAGCCAACATAAATATTTACAGAGACTACTTGCCCAGTGATAAAACCCAAAATGCGGCAATCTTACACCAGCTTTCTCCTTGGGGGCGGCAAGTTTGTGATAGGCTCTATGGGGCGATTTCTTTCCCTAGATAAACTCTGAGATAATTGAATGTAGTACTTTGTGCCATTTTAGGGGTAACCATACGTTAAGCATATTTAGGGTGTAAAAAATCCTTGGCAGAACATTCATCTTTATTATGTTGATCCTTCCCCAGAGAGAAAGCGGAAGTCTGCCCCATCTTTCCAGATCTTGTTTTATAGTTACCTTGAGGGTGTCCAAGTTAAGCCTCACCATTTTGGCCTCTGATCTGGCCAAGGCAATGCCAAGATATTTCAGGGTGAGTGGGGACCACTGTATACCCAGTTCCGAAATATCCGACTTGAAAACTTTTACATTAGGGGGAATAACTGAGTTTTCCCTATGTTAACTTTATAGTTGGATAACTTACCATAGCTCGCAATGGCTTTGAGCACCGCTGGCACTGAGGTTCGGGGGTGACTAAGGTGGAGTAAAATGTCGTCCGCAAATGCTGAGATCTTAAATTCCTGTGACCCAATTTTTATCCCCAAAATCCTGGGATCCTGTCTGATTCTACACAACAGGGGCTCTAAGTATAAGTTGAACAAAAGGGGGGATAAAGGGCATCCCTGTTTAGTGCCTGATAACAAAGGTAGGCTTGCAGAAAATACCCCATTACAATATATTTTTGCAGACGGGGATCTGTATAGAGCAAACACCCTGTTAATAAAATGAGCTGGAAAGCCAAAATGCTCCATGGTCAAAGACAGAAACCTCCAATCTACTCTGTCAAATGCTTTCTCAGCATCGACAGACATCAATCCACATGGGATTTTACTATCCTTGGATGCTGAGCAAATGTGGTATAATTTACGGAACTGGTCTGAAGCTAGTCTACCGTTCATGAATCCCACCTGGTCCTGGTGGATTAACCTAGGAAGGACCTTAGCTAGGCGGGATGCTAGTATTTTCGCTAATATTTTAACATCATAATTAATTAAGGCTATGGGCCTATAATTTGGGACCTTGTCTCATTCTTTCCCTTCTTTGGGGATAAGCACTATCAGGGACTCAAAAGATGACTATCAATAGTTTCAAGTAAAATACTATGAAATAGTCTTTTTAACCTAGGCATAACTGTCTCCTAAAACATTTGTAAAAATTTGGAGAAAACCCGTCCGGTCCGGGGGCTTTGTCTGCTGGAAGCATCTGAATCGCATTTAGAATTTTGGATTCTGATATAGGGGAAGAGAGCATCTCCTTCTGGTCCTCGTGTATCGAAGGTAAATTACACGTGGAGAGATAGGCCCTGACTTCCTCGTCACTTGGTCTGTTGGGCATTGGGCTATATAAGTCCCTGTAGTATTCCTCAAATTCTTTTACAATCTCATGGGGAGTGGTTTTAATGGACCCATCTGTAAGGGAGGATATACTTTGAATAATTCTGGATGTTTCGGCTGATTTAAGTTGCATAGCGAGAAGGTGACCTGCTTTCTCCCCTTGATCTAGATATAGGGCTTTTGTTTTGTTAATGGCGTACTCTGTCTTTTCTCTCAGAATCTCGTCATATTGGTACCGGAGTCTGACTAACTTTTCCCTAGTTGCCCCCGGAGTGCTCTTTGACAGGATATTCTCTATGTCTCTGATCTGGGTCAACAAATGTCTAGTCCGACTCTCTCTCTTTTTCTTTCTTGCTGCAGCAACCTTGATGAGCTCCCCCCATAACACACATTTCAGTGCACTCCATTCTATATCGCCCCTACCCGTCGTGTTGCAGTTTTCCTGCTCATATTGTACTATTCTCTGGCTTATACTATCTCTAATCTCTGCTGTGCAGAGAAGTTGGTTGTTTAGTTTCCAGATGGTTTGCTTGAGGGTGTTGGGAGCAAGATTAAGGGTGCAGCAAACCATAGAGTGATCCGAGATGACCCCTGGAGTAATTTTACAATCTATCAGACCAGGAAGCATGCGCTGGCTCATCAAAAAGTAATCGATTCGAGACCTGGTTTTATGGACCTCCGATAAGAATGTGTATTCCTTCTTGGAAGGGCACAAGACTCTCCATGGATCACACAAGCCCAAGTTGTCTGTGAGATCCCTAATGGCTCTCTGGGCTGGAGAGAGGCCCCTACCTCGCTTGCCTTCCCGGTCCAATTCTGGGTTAAATGCAAGGTTCCAGTTGCCACCTAACAACATAGGAAGGTGAAGAAAGGGGGACAAAGCTTTTAGTAGATCTGTAAAGAACCAGGGTGAATCCCCATTTGGGCCATATATACTACCCATCACAATGCTTGTTTGATTTATGCACCCCACTACTATTATGTACCGTCCCTTAGGATCTGTCAATTTTTCCTCACACACAAAGGGAATATTTCTGGATATTAAAATAGCTACCCCCCTACTGGCGATGCTATGGCCAGCAGCATATACCTGGCCCACAAACTGACGCCTCTGTACTTTGGATTCCCTCTCCAATAAGTGTGTTTCTTGCAAACATATTATCTGGGCCTTTTGCAACTGCAAATGTCTCAGAGCCTTGTAGTGCTTTAATTCCTTCCTAGCCCCTTTAATATTCCACGTGATAAACTCATGTATGCTACCCATTGCCCCTATATTCCATTTGAAATCCACATATATTTGACTGCATTCCAGTTCTCTCTTTCTCACCTGGCCTCCCCTTATGAGCAGATTCCTCCGAGCAGTTTCCTTTTAACCCCCTTTCAACCCAGCCCCCCTCATCCTTACTATCCCTTATTCTAACCTCTGAGTTACTCCTCATTACCCCCCCAACCCCTCCTACATCTATTACCTTAATCCTTGGTTTTGGTTGATAAAGATTCCCACCCTCCTCCCCAACAAAACCACCTCTCGCCCATGAATTCCCAAGTTCCAAACCTCCCGATTCCCTCAGCCTCCCCTCCCGCTGACAGCATAACTGACTTCTTGTCAGGAGAAAGCCTTTCAAAATTTAAGCCCCTTAACTGACACCTCCCGAGCCTCAGGGTATGGCACAATACCTAGGAAGGACTGTCCACCATCCCAGAGTAACTCTTCCTAAGGCAATGTTGTACTAAGGCCTGTTATTCTTCAGAGCAAACTATTAACATTTTGAACCCTCCCGGGCAGTTCAGAACAAGAAAAAGGACAATTCTTCATTGCATCCTAGGGAGAGAGGTCACTGCCTTAGGTACTCTGCATTTACTCCACAACTCCCCCTAAGGCAGAGCCTCCAGACATTCAACAACTTATAACAGATATACAAGCATCTCTACATATTAGGCGGTTCACCCACAACTTAAGTAAAGGAGTCCATGTAGAAACAGTCCAGGAAATCGAGCCCCTCTAGTCTGGAAACGTAGGACTAATGAGGGGGGGAATAAACACAAAGCAGATTATATGCCCCTCATAGAGTCAAGTTCCTCAGAAACACAGCTGCTGCCCAGGCCCCTATGTTGGGGATGCTCGTTGTTCGAGTAAAAGAAAAGAGAAAAAAGTGACCAGGGGAAAGAGAACCAGCAAAAGTACGGGATGTGAAAGTGAGAGGGAGCGGGATCGATCAGACTTTCAAAGCTCCATTGTAAAGGGCTCCAAGCGGTGAACATTATACGGGAGCTCCCTCTAGTGGCTGATGTACAGAACGTGTTGGCTGACTGCAAAGCAGAGTGCTCAAAATGCTTCAAACTGCGCTAATCCGTGAGTGGATCCCTCTCTAACCTGGCTCCAGACATTCGGGCGATGCTGTTTGAAATTACCGGAAACACTCCCACGATCTCTCACCCATTTACCCGAGCAATAGATGAAGCTGTCCCCAAGGATACCTATGGAGACAGGAGACGTAGCCCAGTGTAGGAGGAAAGCACTTGTGGAGAGGCGCCAGGGACTGTCATGGGGTATGAAATCATTGGGAGCCAGATAGGGACCGTGCCAAAGTTTCTGTTAAGTGAATGGTGATAAGAGCGAAATCACCGCCATTCACTCCAGTGTTGTAGATAGTGTGTATTAAGGTATGGCATTTTAGAGTCCACCAATCACCAACTGTCTCACACCTTCCATCATTACACTGAGATCTCAATCGGCCCCCGGTATCTGCTTTCTTGCCCCTTCTCAAGAGAAAAAAAAAGAAACGATCATACATTACAGGTACAACTTGAGGATCTTTTGAAACAGCACCCCCAGGTAACTGTCATTTTGTACCCGACATCTAATAAGGTGACTCTATGATTTCCTGCGTTCCCCTGTCTAGGTGCTTCATTCTACACATTACTTGCAATTATTTATTCTTTGTTGCCCTCTGAGATGTGCCATTTTGTGAGTCATAAACCCAGTCTTCGCTTTTACTTAAACAAGTCTGGAAGGGCTTCCTGCAACCCTTTTGCCGCTGACTGAGCGTTTTCAAAGCTGGACCACTGGCCGGACAGAGCCACCTGCAACCGTGCTGGATACCCCATTCTGAAACGAATTCCTGCGGCTATCAACTTAGTTACTACTTGATGGTACTCCACTCTCCTTTGGCGCACTGATAGTGGGAGATCCTGGGCGATTCTCAACAAGGTACCCTCCCCACCTTACTTCTTTGAGTTCTTTAACTTTCGTTAAAACAAACTGCCTCTCTTGAAAGTTAAGGAAACGGAATATCAGTGTACGAGGTGGAGAACCAGCAGGAGGCATAGCCCTTAACACCCGGTGGGCCCTCTCTATTATGTAGTTGTCACTGAAGGGCTTGGGGCCAGCAATCCGACGGAGGAATTTTTGGGTGAATGCGATTGCGTCGGGTCCTCTTTCTTTTCAGGGAGACCGATTATAATCATGTTATTTCACCTACTTCATCCCTCCAGGTCCTCAATTTTTAGTTCCATTTTGTTAATTTTCTGCTTCAGTTGAGTTAGCTCAGGCTCTTGCTTCGCCATCCGTTTCTCTAGTGAGGTAACTTTAACTTCTGTATCTCCAGTTTGGCAAGACAGATCCTCCAGAGCTTGTGTTACTGCTTTCAGTTCTTCCGTCACCGAGCACAAATCAGCATGAAAAGGCTTTAATTCTGCCAAAAATTGTGCCAACGTCAGGGGTTCCTTATCCGGATTACAGCTTTCACTTTCTAGGCCTCCTGCATGCGTAGAAGTTCTGGCTTTTTTCGGCAAGGCCTTAGCTGGGGACGCCGACGGGGTGTGTTTTGGCGGAGGCTTTCTCATTTCTGCTTCCATCTACTCTTAAAATCCTCGCAGGGTTCTCTGGCCGTTTTCAGGTACACAGATCCGAGATAGCACTTAGTATAGCTCTTTTTTGGCAGTATATAAAAGGCTTGTAATGGAGCAGGAGGCTGGAGCAGTTCAATCAGGCAGCTACCATGGAACCTGCATCACGTGACTCCCGGCCTTGCAATTTTTAACTTTCCCCAGGATCCGCTCTCCCTCAGAGTGAGAATCCACAAGATGGGTGGTGCAGGGGGCAGAAAAAAGAATCAGCACTTAAATTGTGGTGCTATTATTGTTGGCACTATTGTTGTATGTGCTCACTGGACCCAGTGCACCTCTAGACACAAGAGAATATAATTTGACAAGGGGGACAGTGATCAGCAGGTGGGCATTGCCACTAGACACCAGGGAAACAAAAACAGACTGGGCCAGGGGTGGAGATTGGAGGGTGGGGGGTGCCACCAGACAACAAGAAAATATATGGAATGAATGGATATGGGGGTCAGAGGGTGGGGTAGACACCACAGAAATACATAACAGTACCAGGAATGGCAATCAGAATGACAGGCAAAGATTCTTCCTTCATGAAAATGAATCCTTTTTTGTGACTCATGATATGAAAAAGGATTCTTTTTTTCATATCACAGTCATGAAAAAAGATTCATAATATTAAAAAAAAAGTTGCTTGTGCATCTGTGCAACTGTGAAGTGCAGATTGTACCTAATGGGGTCCCGATCACCCAGATAGATGTGTTGGTGTCTCTCCAGGATGTCAGTTTTGTAGCTTTTGATTTTTTTTGTGAAAAAATGGAAACAAAATGGCAGCAAACAAAAAAGGAATATTCTAGTACAAAACAGAATTCCTTTTTTGTTTCATAAAGCTATCATGAGGTGCTTACTGAGCATACTCAGAAATTGTTTTTCAAAATGTAGAAAATAAATAACTTTGGAACAGATTATTATTTTTTTTCACCAGACTAGCAAAAGGCACAGCTGTGGGCTAATTCCTTTTTTCCCCTGAAAATTTCTGACCAAGATTCCAAACCATCTGGGCTGTAGGCATGTTCAAAGAAAAACCCAGCAAAGTCAATGGGCGAAAGCGAAAAATCACTTTTTCACCTCACCAGAACTTAGAAACTGTACATTTGACCGGAACGTAACTTGGCACATCCAGAGATCTACCCTAAACAATAGCATATGCAAATGTTCATGCAAATCCATTGAATGGTTGCAATGTTATTAAAGTACAAAATTTGGGATTTAACATTGCAGTGCCTACTCAATCCTAACTACAGGGGCGCGACTGAGCCCTTACAAGATCGATCGATTGATCTATCTATCTCTCTCTCTCTCTCTCTCTCTCTATCTATCTCTAGTTCCCTATGGACTGAGGAGGTTGAACCTCTACCACAGGATGAAGTTGAGCACAGTGGGATATTGAGAGATTTGCATAGGTAGTAAAGGCAGTAAATGCCATTCCAATGGGTGCAAGTTACTGCCTTTGCAAACCCTGATGTAATTGGGCACAAGGCTCTTGTGGCAGGCAAAGGGACTGCAGCTGCCCACACAGGCCCATTGAAGCAATGACTTATCTGGTATCCAGTGGTGCCTCCTGCCCTCTGATTGTCCACTGCTGTAATTAGAAATAATTCCCTGGTATCTAGTAGCACCCCCCACCCTACAATTGCTCACTGCTGTGATAATAAAGAAGTTTCTGGTGTCTAGTGGCACTCTCCACCCCCTGATCCCCATCTCTGTCCTTGGTTACATAGTTCTGGTGTCTAATAGGACCTCCACCCACTGACCGTCCACCACTGTAATACTGAGAAGGTCCCTGGTGTCCAGTGGGCCATACACCTTCTGATTGGCTGTCACTGCCTCCACAAGGTATTCTCTGGTGTCCAGTGAACTACCCCAACCCCCAAGCACCTGTCCCAGAAGAGAGCCAATATTCTCTGGCATCTAGTCGCCCCCACAATAGCCACACTGGGCACACCACCCTGCCACCCCCATACCTTAGCTACTGGTGCCACACGGCTGCAATATGGTAACCAGAACAGCCCTCCTTTCACCACCTCAGCCAGCCACCATATGCGATGACAGGAAACAAGTGTACTGTCTACAGTATAGGGAGCGCACTTCTTTATTAACACAGCAGCGAGTGATTGGAGGGTGGGTGGTGCTACTAGACATCAGGGAATTCTTTCTTATTACAGTGGTGGGCAACTGGAGGGTGGAGGGTGCCACTAGACACCAGGGAATAATGTACACTGATGGGGATCAGAGGGTGGGGGGTGTCACTAGACACCAGGGAATAACAATACATTGATGGGGATGGAGATTAGAGAGCAGGGCAGTGCCAGTGGACACCAGGGTGGATGTGTTCCCTGTGGGGATGGTGCATATGGAGTGTGGGCAGGGGTTGCTTACCACCATGCCTGATGTGCCAGTGGCCATAGGATGGGTGCAAACTTGCAGCTGCATCTAATGCAAATGGACCCATGATGGGCATGCATATGGCCCTTAGTGCCTCGTGTGCCCAATGGGCTCATTTCATGTTGCCAGCTGAATATCATGCCTGGGGCTCCTGGCTCTCTCAGGTCTGGGGGAGCAGTTGTTCCCTGCACTTCCCTATTGGTTCCATACAGCCCAAGTCCATGTCAGGGCAGCACTACTCATCTTTCTGCTGCTCTGACATGGCCCTATATTCGGTCAGATAGTGACGGTGCAATATCTGACTGAAAAAAGCCTCCTCAGGATCAGGTGCATAGGCAAGCCTTTTTATTCCACTTTTGCCCATATTCCAATATGGGCCTCAGATGCTATACCCATATATTAAAAAGGTAAAAAGAGCAAAAAGTTGAATTATAGTCTGGTAAGCTTGACCTCTGTTGTGGGGAAAATCTTTGAAACCATAAGAAGGGCTAGAATAAACTGTTTTATGGATGAAAACAAATCATAGGATGATACACAGCATGGGTTTAGGCAGGGGAGATTTTTTTCTGAACAACCAAATGAACTTTCTTGAAATAGTATAGCTCTTGATGAATGGATGCCTGTGGATGTGGTTTATTTAGATCTTAGTAAGGCTTTTGATACTGTGCCTCATGCAGAATTAGTCAAATGTATGCTGGGAGCCAAATTCAACACCAGGCTGGTAAGATGGGTTAAAACATGGTTAAGTAATAGATCGTAGAAAGTTAAAATAAATGGATTTGAGTCTACTGCAGCACAAGTGATGAATGGAGTCCTGCAGGGGTCTGTTCTGGGATCAACCCTTTTTAATATTTGCATTACTAATATGCAAGTGAGGAGCAGAGGGTGGTTGTCCAAGTTTGCGGACAATGCAAAAGTAGGTCACATTGTTGATACAGAGGGCAGTACAAAGGCACTACAGGAGGACATAGATAAATTACATAGATTGTGACTGAGAGCAAAATTAGTTTCAATCCAGGTAAGTATAACCACCCAGTCCCCTGGGGTCACTAGAATCCCATCAGTGTTAGACTGGGAAGGTTCCTGGGCAGTCTGTAGAGAGTTGTTAAAAGTGTCTTACACAATGACATCATTGTTTTCTCAGCTAACCTGAGCAGAGAATGGATTATATCATTTATAATTCTCACAGCAGCATAGCCATTTTTGAACCAGCTGCTTGGGGAGAGTTTAGAATGTTCAGATGGGAATTTAGAGTAGTTGGTAGTCAGCAGTAGTGTGAAGCGGCACTCTGAGTGAGCAGCAGTGCTCAGAGTGGGAAGGGGAGGTGCCTGCCAGTCTCCTCTGAGACTGGCTGAAGGACTTCTGGCAGTTTCTCACCCTAGAGTGTGAGATCCAGCAGTACCAGAAGAAGTGGTACAGACCATTTGCCTGCAGGATCCCAGTGGATCAATTTCCACAGAGAAGTGAGAGGAACTTAGATTTCTGTGGATCCAGGGGGCAATCCCCTGAAGAGCCAGAAGAGTGTCAGCTGCCCAGAAAGAAAGAGTGTGCAGTTGGAGCTATGATAAGCTACCAGTAAAGGGAAGAGGTGTTTTTCTTCCTGCTTCCATGTCTGTATCAAAGTGACAAACACAACCGTGAGTCCAGGTTCATCGGACTGTTCTTGGGAGTTGGTCTGAGGTGTATGTGCCCAGAGATAAGGCTAGAGTGCACATGTCAGGGCCCCTGCATCACCACAAAAATGTGCTGAATGTTCAAGTTTTAAAGTTTGGGAGTCCTTTAGCATTTCATGGGAAATGAAGGCTCAGAGACTGGTTGGGGCCGGATTGAGCATAACCCCAGTTTATTCCTCAGTCAGGGCTAACTGGTTCATGCATGGGCACCAGGTTACCCTGGGCATGTTAACAAAGTTCATTGCATCAGTAGGAAGGAATTTGAAATGTTTTTAAAGTATGTGGCAATCCCCATGTAACAGACAGTTAGGGGGAAAAAGAGAAATGTTGAATTAAAGTGTGTGGAACCCACTACAAGATATACACTTTGGGAATTAAATGTCTAGAGATCTCTAGACTGGAGGGATGGACAGTTTGATATTTCTGTGTGGAAAAGAATGTACTAAATGCCCAAGGTAAATGTTGTTTTTGGAAATAAAAGTGTGCCACCCTGAAAAGTAATTTCCAGCCTGGGGGACCACCCCATTCTGTGTTTTCCATCGATTTTCAGAATAAATCTATACTGCACAATCCCATCTTCAGTACTGAACAATCAATCTATGCTTCCAGTGTGAACTTGTTATTGAGCCCCCTCAGAAGTTAGACCTAGCATAGCCCTAGCACCTCTCTCCCAGAACTCAGAGTAAATATAAATGTTATTTTGTACCCTAACCCCCCAACTTCTGAAACTGCTTAGCCAGGTATCTGCCCCAACACTAGGGTGATGCCTATTGCTTATGCCAGCTTGTGACCGGTTGCGTTGTCTGTAGCACATCTTTAGGGGACTCCTGGTTGCCAGACACTGCTATTGGCTGGGGTACATGTTGGAAAATTGGGGGCATGTTTGAAGGTCTTGGGGGAGAGGAAAAAGGTTGTCTTGTCAGTGCAAATGCTGAGGGTATGTCTAGGGTCTTTCTGTCTGATGGCAGTGCACCATAACAGAAATCATTGTGAGGAAAAGTAAAAGTTGTGCTCCGCAAAGTACCATCCAAGAAATTTGCTGCCTATGTTTCTGAGAGGAATTTTTCTGCCTGTGGTACTGTGAAAAAATATGCTGATTATATGCTTATAAAAGCTGTAATGCAAAGTGCTTAAGACTATTGAACTTAGCAATGTGTGCCCCTGCCATAGAAAGTGCTTAAAATTGTTAAAAGTCAAAATTTCAAATTTAAAAGTTATTGTGGACAAAAAGAACATTTGTGCCCAAGTCTTCAGAAAATTTCAAGTGTTTCTGATGTAAAATGGGGGAGTCACTAGAGGAAATGTACAAAATACTGTGTCAAATTGCCTAAACACTGCTTCTGCCCATTGAAATTTCAAGCCAAGAAAAAAAGTTTCAGTTTGCTGTTTAAAATTGCCTGCTCGATGATCGTCATGAAGGAGAGGGAGCAGGAGTCAGAGAGAGGGAGAGAGAGAGAGAGCTCATCTGCATGGAGTCGTGTGACTGGACAAACACAACCAAGTCCTGCCCATTGCCTGGAGTCTCAGTGCCAGAGGAGTGTTCAAGGAGGAGAGAGTGTGGAGTGTGCAGCACAGCAGTGCCAGCAGCAGCAGCAGCAGCAGCAGCAGCAGCAGCAGCAGCAGCAGCAAACTGTTGCAATGGAAAACTTAACTCTTTTGACCAAACGACTCTTTTTCAAACAGTTGAAACTGGCTTCTTCCAACCAGCGATCACAGTGGTAGCGATCGCGAGTGTGCACGGTGCTGACCCGCGGGCTGGATAGCCCAACTAACCCCCAAACAAGCTTCAAATTCAGCAGTAGGCCACAAAACATCCACGGAGGGAACCAGCTACTTGTGAGTACATATAAAGCAAAGTAAAGAACTGTGTGCAAAAGCAATAGATCTAAAGCTAAAGTCAGCAAGGATTGATCGAATGCAAACTGTGTAAAAGAAAGAAAAGCAGGTGTTCTTGAGCGAAGAAAAGAAGACAAGAAGAGGCCATTTAGGGCTCCACGGAGTCCTCCTTTAGAGTGTTTTGGGTTTTTAGAAATATTTAAATAAAGAATGTTAAACATTTTTTCTGCTTTGCACGTTTAGAGTTTGTAGTTCTGGGGTTTGGGAAATGCATAGCAATGCCTTATTATGTTTCTTAAACAGTATACAGTTTTGTAAATTGTGAAACGTGTGGGGATAGGTACCCCAGTAGGTAGCATAGATCAGATAGCTTTTCCTTAGAGGGCTGGGGGATAGGCAGGCTGGTGGTCCTGATCCAGATAGGGATCACCAGTGCTGACTGTTAGGGCATGCTTCAGGCAGTCTCTTGGAGTCACTGAAAAGTCTTGAGATAATTTGTTAGGTGAAGCTGAAGATGCTTCAGCGGGCCTCTGTTCTCTGGCACAACCTGCCTAGGTTTCAGCTTAGGTGAGGGTGAGCATGTCCACCTCACCTCGTAGGGCACCCAGAGGTTGGATGGCCTGTGATGCAGACCATAGCCTTGATGTGGCCAGCAAGCTCATCTGGTTGGCGGTGAGAGTAACCACCCAGTCCCCTGGGGTTACTAGAATCCCATCAATGTTAGACTAGGAAGGTTCCTGGGCAGTCTGTAGGGAGTTGTTAAAAGCTCCTTACAACATGACATCACTGTTTACTCAGCTAGCCTGAGCAGAGAATGGATTATATCATATAGAATTCTTGCAGCGACATAAGCTACTTTAGAATCAGCTGCTTGGGTACAGTTTATAATGCTCAGATGGAAGTTCAGAGTTGTTGGCAATTAGCAGTAGTGTGAAGTGGTGCTCTGAGTGAGCAGCAGTGCTCAGAGTGGGGAGGTGCCTGCCAGTCTCCTCTGAGACTGGCTGAAGGACCTCTGGCAGTTTCTCACCCTAGAGTGTGAGATCCAGCAGTACCAGAAGAAGTGGTGGAGACAGTTTGCTTGCAGGACCCCAGTGGATCAATTTCCACAGAGAAGTGAGAGGGGACTTCAATTTTTGTGGATCCAAGGGGCAATCCCCTGAAGATCCTGAAGAGTGTCAGCTGCCCAGAAAGAAAGCATGTACAGTTGAAGCTATGACAAGCTACCAGTAAAGGGAAGAGGTGTTTTTCTTCCTGCTTCCATGTCTGTATCAAAGTGCGAAACACAAATGTGAGTCCAGGTTCATCGGATTGTTCTTGAGGGTTGGTTTGAAGTGTATGTGCCCAGAGATAAGGCTAGAGTGCACCTGTCAGGCCCCTGCATCACCACACAAATGTGCTCAATGTTCAAGTTTTAAGGTTTGGGAGTGCTTTAGCATTTCGTGGGAAATGAAAGCTCATTTGGTGTGACCCAGAAGAAATGGCAGAAACTGGTTGGGGCTGAATTGGGCATAAGCCCAGTTTATGACTATGTCAGAGCTAACTGGTTCATGTATGGCACCAGGTTACCCTGGGCATGTTAACAAAGTTCATCACATCAGGAGGAAAGAATTTGAAATGTTTTTAAAGTGTGTGGCAACCCCCCATGTAACAGGCAGTTAGGGAAAGAAAAGAGAAATGTTGAATTAAAGTGTGTGGAACTCCCCACAAGATATACACTTTGGGAAGTAAATGTCTAGAGATCCCTAGTCCAGAGGGATGAACAGTTTGATAGTTTTGTGTAGAAAAGTATGTACTAAATGCCCAAGACAAATGTTGTTTCTGGAAAGAAAAGTGTGTTGCCCAGAAAAACCATTTCCAACCTGGGGACCACCCCATTATGTGTTTTCCATCTATTGTCAGAATAAATCCATACTGCACAATCCCATCTTCAGTACTGAACAATCAATCTATGTGTAACCCATAGGTGGCACTATCCCAAGGGCTAATACCCCTGCCTGCTTGGCTAGTAGCAGGTTAAGGGGGCTGGGTAATGAAACAGGTGCCTCCAGGTCAGGTCAGGGTTGTTAGCGGTCAAGCTAACCTGGGCACAACCCTCCGGGACACTGTACCCCCCCCTTTCCCTTCTAGTGGCCTGAACAATATATAATAATTACTTTTACAATTATCCTTATTCACCAGGCAATTACCAACACTGTTTGCACTTACCACCAGGGCTGGTTCCTCCAGCTTGACCCTGGGGACCCCCTGTAAAACAAGGTTAAGCATAGCAAACAGCAACAGTACAATACTTTTGGCACAAACTGGAACCACAGTCAGGTTAAACACAAGCAAAGTTAAATCGGATTTATTCAGGGGACTTGAACAAGGGAAGGGCATAATCAGGTTGATTTGCTTAAAAGCTATATTAATCAGACAGTTATGCATGCAGTTCAGAGTCCCTACACAGTCGCACACACTGGGTACCCAGGTAGGAAAATGGTGGGTTAGCCAGGAATGCTGCAGCTGGTTGGGGCCCTGTGATGGAAGAAAGCAACATACACAACACACACTATTTGTAATCTGGAGCTGGAGGGCTCAGTTCGCGAAGGAAAAGGCAACAAGACAATCAGATTACAACACTTTTAGATGTAGCTGTTGTTGCAGGGAGCTATCCTGATGTTTACTCATAATACCCAATACTGGACACAGGCAGGACAAAATTGAGACTGCAGGCTGTTGAGCTGGAGTGCCCAGAGAAGCAGGGTCCACACGAATCACCGAGTCATCGTTCCTGTTCAAGGCATTGAGCAGGGGGATGAACCCCAGGCCGGTCTCTCGTCGATGACTTTCTCTGCGTATCAGGTATTCTGGTTGGGCCAGTGTAGCTTGGCCCAGGCAAATGGAAATGGATATGGATTCAGTTCGTGGAGCTGGATACAGCCTCCAGCAAGCAAAACACAGTTCAGATACACACTGGGGAACCAAATCACGACACATGATAAGCACACAGCACATTCACATGTAAGGAAATTCCACTGTACCAGGCAAATGGCTCTCCAGTCGCAATTACAGAGTCTATACACAATCCAGGAGTTCAGAGGTAGCTGGAAGTCCTGACAGGTCGATTGCATTCAACAAATCTTTGGTCTTCATGTTAAAGCCTGGTCACAATTCAGTGGTTTAATTCACTCTCCAGATTCGGATTCAGTCCGAAAACAGCACAAGTTCCCTCTCAGGAACAGCAGGCAGGCATGCAGGCCAAACTCAGGCCTTTCCACAGTTCTCCCATGCAAACCCACTATGGATTGCTGCTCGAACTATCTTGAGCTGTTACTTCTTCACTTCCCAACTCAGATCTAACTGAAACTGCAAGCAGTGTGGGACTTTCCCCAAGGTTCAAAAGGTCCGGTTGGCTGATCTGTCTGTCAGTCACAACAAGAGCTTTCCCTCCAGGTTATTTTAGGCACCAAAAACCCAAAACTACAATTCCTACAAGTTTTGGCCCCATCAAGCCCCTGTAGGCAGGCTCCATTTTAGAGTCCCAAATGTACTGATTGGCCCATTTCAGCAGTCCAGGACCAAGATGATGGAAACAAACAGAACTGTCCATGCTGCAAAGAAGGCAGGTTAGAACAAACTGCAATATTATTACTACTCTAACAAATGATCAGCAAACAAATACATCTTCTAACAGAGCTCCCACTCAGATTAATTATGACTGCAATCCAGGCAGCTCTTAAAGAGACAGTACACAGAGGATATACAGGCACTCTCTGGCAATATATTTAAACCGCTAAAACGCAGGACACCAGCCTGGCAGTGAGCATTTAAGCAAGCTCAAGGAAGACTTTTCAGGAACCCCTATTTGTAGGGGGGTTACATATGCTTCCAGTATGAACTTGTTATTAAGCCCCCTTAGAAGTTAGACCTAGCATAGCCCTAGCACCTCTCTCCCAGAACTTGGAGTAAATATAAATGTTATTTTGTACCCTAACCTCCCGACCTCTGAGACTGCTGAGCCAGGTATCTTCCCCAGCACTAGGGGTGATGCCTATTGCTTATGCCAGCTTGTGGCCTGTTGCCTTGTCTGTGGCACAAGTTTTGGGGGGGGGCTGGTTGCCAGATGCTGCTTTTGGCCGGGGTACAGACTGCGCAAGTATGTGGTCATGCACTTTAGTAGCAATAACAACAAGGCACAGTACTATATGGGTGCATACATTGCTAAGGGAGTCTGATTGTGAGACAGATTTAGGTGTCTTGGTGGACAACACTCTAAAATACTCTAAGCACTGTGAAGAAGTAGTAAGTACATGGGTGAGAATTATAATATGTATTAAAAGGAACTTAACCTGTAGGAACAGAGAGGTTGTTTTGACAGTTTACACAACTTTGATGGGGCCGCATCTGGAGCATTGTGGTCCCTTCTGGAATCCATCTAGTAAAGGAAATATTAATAAAAAAGAGAGAGTACAGAGAAGGACAACCGAAATGATTAAGGGGATGGAGAGTTTAAGTTACGAAGACAGATTGGAAGAGCTGGGGTTATATAGACTGAAGATGCATAGGCAGGGGCAATATGATACAAATATTTAAAGCACTAACAAATGAGGATCTCAGACAAATCCAAAATATAGAGTTTAAAGATTAAAATAAAACAAGGGGACATAAACAACAATTAAGGGGAAGTCATTTCAGGACAGAAAGGAAAAGATCATGATTCTCCCGGAGGGTGGTGGGTGTCTAGAATAGTTTGCCCTCATGGACACTTGTTAGTGATGCACTCAGCAGTTTTAAGGTACATCTGGATAAGTACCTAATAGATATGGGCATCTCTGGTTACTCCCATCGAAAAATGACAGATGAGCTTAATGGTTATCATGCGTCCTCTTGTCTGAATGTTCTGGTGTTCCTATTTTTGGTCTTTCTTCTAGTCCCCAGTTTACTTTCAGAATCTGTATTCATTCTCACTCAGATTACTTTGTTGTGTTTGCTGTGTTTGTTACTTTTTCCTTTTTTTGACTCTGTTTCTGTGCCCCCCGCTCCGGAACTCCCTCTAGGCTCTCCACTCACCGGATCCACTCTACCGCCCGCTGTGGACCCTGCCTTCTTCAAGGATGCTACTGTCTCCCCAAGCCCCAGGGCAGGCAAAAGGCTGGGGAGACCGAAGGGGCAGAGTCGGGGAACCAGCATTGGGCATGTGGTGGTCTGGCATTGGGAGGACCATCACCTATACGGGCTGGAGAGTTTTTTCTGTAATGATCTCGGAAACCCCTCCTCCATCCCGAATGTGACACTCCCCTCTGACGCCATGATGCACAGCAACCCTGCCGGCGTCAGCCATGCTCCCCCAACGTGCAGTCTGCATCCTGCAGTGACCCCTGCTCTCCACTGGGGGTTGCTGGGATACCAGACAACCCACCACCCTCCCCTTGGGAGAGGAGAGCAGCCCAGTGGGTGCTCAATCCTCTCCCTCCACAGCTGATCCCTGGCACCCGAGCTCGCTCCCAAATTCGGGTTGCTGGTGTGGTACGAAGTGCGGCATCCAGTGCCTCAACCCTCAGCTCCACCGGGCCGGCTTGTTTGTTACTTCTTGAGTATAAAAATGTCAAGATGGGGGAATACAAAACACACAGAGGACAATTGTACTGTTTTGGTTTAAAGTTCTCAGTAGTTGAAAGTCACTGCAATACTGGCTTTCAACTTAGAACATTAAAGGAATTGTTTATATCAAATATCTTGTTATGTGAGGCTGCAATCTTTTTCTTTCGGTGTCAATCTCTGATTACAATTACTTAAAAAAAGTCTCACTGACATCTGGCTTGGTGTTCTTTGATTGCAGTCTGAGTGCAGTAAATTCAAAGAGTTTTTCTTCTCCAGGTAAAACCCAAACTTACATGACTACAGTTGGATAACAGTAGTATACTGTGCTGTGTGTGGCGCTTGGATTTACCTCAGTTGATGGAACAAGAAGAGCTATGCACTTTTCTTTTCACTCTTCGTGTCTCTCTCCTACAATTTTAGGCTGCCCAGTTTTGAAATAGCTCCTTCATCGCTGTTCTTTTAATTGCTCAGTCACTCTTTACATATTTTTAAGATTGCTCTGCCAGTCTTCCCTCACATAAGCCATTCCTTGTGTGCTTTCTTCAAAAATGTCTGATGGCATGTGCATTAAGGAGACATTGACTGGAAATGCATGAACCTCTTTACTCCCTTGCTTACGGTGAAATGTCCTTGATTGGTAACATTCTTCCACACTTTGCATACCATTCTAGTTTTCAGCTATGGTGACAACTTTTGTCAGGCCTCCAGCAACCTGGACCCTTATGCCAGAACAGTGGCTGGCAAAAGCCAGACAGACAGACAAATGTACACCTCCTCCAGAAACTTGGACTGTAGTAGCAGCGTGGTGTCTGGCAAAGGTCAGCTTGCCAGAAGAACACCTTTAACCTCCTCCTGCAACCTGGACTCTTGCGCCACCATAGTGGCTGGCATAAGCCAGCCTGCCAGAACAACACCTTTAACCTCCTACAGCAACCTGTATTCTTTGCGCAGCATATTGGCTGGTGTAATGTATAGGCAAGGCTAGCTCAATGCAATGGACTAGTCAGCCATTACTCCAGCAAGCCAGCCATAAAGCTAACCAGCCAGCCTGTCAGGAAGCCAGCCCTCCAATCTGCCAGCCATAAAGCCAGCTCCCAGCTAGCCCTCTGCCTCCTCCAACCAGACCTGACTTAATCTGCTGCTATGGTAAGTGTCAGCCTTCTTTGTCCACAGTTGTACCTCATTAACAGAGAGTCTGCTTGCTCTACCCAAACAGATTTCGAGGAGGACTATGGTGTTGACTGACTCACGTGTGCCAAGTGGAGTCCCTCCAAATCACAGCATGGGAGCAACAGCCACTTCCACACTGCACTGCATACAAGGCAATAAAATTACCTCCTTTCTTCCATTTTGTCTCCCTCTCCCCGCTGGTATAATCAGTGCCAGCAATGACAGGGCCTCCAGTCACACAGTCAGCCAGCCCTTCAGTCAGTCAGCACTAAAGTCAACCAGCCCTCTAACCTGCCAGCCCTTTGGCTTTTCTTCCTCCAACAAGGAAGAACTTCTTCTGCTGCAATGGTGTCACCCATAGTCATCTCCTTTTGTCTTCTTTTCCTTGCAGGTATAAGCATTGTCTGCAACAACCAGCCTGTCAGCCAGCCCTCCAGCCAGTCACTCCTCAGCCAGACATGAAACCAGAAGTCCAAAAGCCTCCTTCAGAAAACCTAGACTCTTCTGCCAGCATAAGGCTGGAACAACTGCCAGAAATCCTAAATTTGGCTCCAGTAAACCCAGACTCTTCTGCCAGTGTGTAAGACCAGGCAGCACCAGAGCTGCCAGAAATTCTAAAGCCTCCTCCAGCAAAACAAGGCTCTTGTGCCAGTGTAAGGCCCTGCAGCAGCCAGAACACCTGCCAGAAACTCAAACTCTTGTACCAGCATAAGATCCGGCGGAAGCTGGAACAACTGCCAGAAATCCTAAAGCCAGCTACAGCAAACCAAGACTCCTGTACCAGTGTAAGGCCTGGCAGCAATTAAAATAACTGCCAGAAATCCTAAAGTCTCCTTCAGCAAACCCAAACTTTTGTGCAGCATAAGACCAGGCAGCAGCTGGAACAACTGCTGGAAATCCTAAAGTATCCTACAGCAAACCCAGACTGTTTTGCCAGTGTATGACATGGCAAAAACTGAACATACGAACATACAAAGAAACCAGCAGAATTGTACCTTTTGGTCTATCTAGTCTGCTCATTGCAGGGTTCACAGCTCAGTCCAAAACAGAAGACAGAAAGCTAAACGCCTCTTCCAGTGTAAGAGCATAGGACATGACATCACCACCTGGAACACCACCAAGCCACTTAAAAAGCCTCATCCATAAAACCTTGAATCATGGCAGTAATAGCAGATACCTCACACCAGGCAGCCAGATACTGTAGAAAACCTCTTCCTACAACCAGAATTAATTTTGTTTAATGTGATGGTAAGTGTCACCCTTTTGCACTCAACATTTTAAAATTACACTTTCTTTCAAGTCAATAAATCTTTCTTTTCTCCCCTTGTATCTCCCTATAACTGAGGATAATGCAAACATCCAGACAGCCAGCAAACCAGTCAAAGGACTCCAGCAAAACCAAGCCAACAGGAAACTGATATTTCTATAATCATCTTTAACATGCAAATGGCATGCTTTCACGATAACAACAAGAGATTCAAGGGAATATATGCACTGGATGTGCCTCCGGCTGTCACTGGAGACTGATTCCATATAACATTCCTCAGTCTTACAGTACATATACTTTGTGAGTTGTATGAAGGTGGCTGCTAGCTGCAGAAATAATTGTCCAAAAACATGGCGACTAGGTAAACCATAAAACATTGTCTGTGGAAGGTGCAAAAGGTAGATCATTATGTAATGCTGCTAATGGCAAGTTTCATCCTTGATTACATATCTGTAAATTTTTTTGTTATTACGTGGGTTTAATGCATTCTGGTTATGATTAGGATATCGCTTTTAGGATTTTAGGATATCCACATCCGAATCCGATGATATTTGATGTTAGGATAGGACTCAGATTAGGATAATCTGACCATCCAAAAATCTGACATTAAGTCAGATTTCGAGATTTCTGATCAACCTTAGTTAGAGTGGGTGATAGATGACCTAGGTGAAGCGACTGTTTAGAATCAGTACATCTGTTTGGATTTTACTAAGGAAGAGGATGGCCTGCTGCCAGATTGTGGAGTTACTAAGGCTTATGGTCTAGGGCAAAAGCTAGAGGTGGGACATATTTCTATAGACTGGGTCCTCAAAGTTTTACGTGCTTTGAAACATAGAAACATAGAATTTTTCAGTACAAAGGGACCACTTGACCCACCCAGTGTGCCCAAATGAAACTGAGCAAATCCCTAGGCCCAGATAAGCTAACACCCAGGGTGTTAAAAGAAGTGGGGTAGGTACTAGCCACCCTCTGGTGAAAGCCTTCAGCTGTTTGCTGAATATAGGTGTGGTCCCAGCGGAATAAAGGAGGATGGATGTGGTACCGCTCCACAAGGGAGGGGGTGGGGCAATCTTGTAGGCAAACTGTTCGAGACCATAATTAAGGAGCAGACAGTGGAGTTCTTGGAGGCAAACAACCTATAAGGCAGAAGGCAGCATGGCTTTTTTAAAGGGAGGTTCTGCCGGACAATCCTCATGAATTTCTTTACTGTAGTGATGCAGGCAGCAGGTAAGGGTCAGGCTGCTGACATCATATATTTAGATTTTAGCAAGGCCTTTGACTCTGTGCAACACAGAAAGATAGTGAAGAAGGTAGGGAACCTTGGACTTGGGGCAGGATGACAAGGTGGATCAAGCACTGGCCTGGGGGTAAGGACTTAGAAAGTAATGGGATATGGACAGCAAACAAGGTCGATAGGAGTCACAAGTGGATGACCCCAAAAATCAGTCTAGGGACAGTCCTATTAACTTCTTCATCTGTGACAGGGCATCATCAGCCTGTTTATGGATGACGCTAAACTGTCAGTTGACAGTGAGGAGTCTGTCAGTGACATGAAAAAGGGATCTATGGAGATTAGAACAGAGTGGCAGAGGGGGTGGTGTGATCTCTGGAGAGATGACCCAACACAGGGCTGGAGGACAAGAGTGTGAGAAAAAAACAAGATAGAAAAAAAGTGATTTATTACAGCAGATGTAGGTGTCTAGAGGAATCCACATAAACTTGCCAAAAGAATGGTATAATGACACTTGGTCTTGACAGACAAAGCTTATTTAGGTAATTAAGTTGTAACCCCCTTGTGGGGCTTACTTGATTTTGCCCCTTGGGGGCCGCTCAGTGTCTCTCCGATTTCCCCATTTTGGCCACTGCCTCTCTGGTGCATGTCCCAGTCCCTTAGTACCCCTAGATCCTCTGCTTGGCCCTTGCATGGATTAGCAGATGAAATGGGGCCGGCGGAGCGAAGTTGCACACCCACCATTCTGTGTTTGCACTTCTGTGCAAGCCGGTGGTCCGCGCATGCTCAGTAGTGCATGTTTGCTATCTTGCCACTGCATGGCCATTAGAATGCCTCTCCGGTGGTCTCGGTTCCCAAATTCAGCTAATCCGGGACCGGAGACCTGGAGGAGGCATAAGAGGGGCCTCTGAGTCTGTAAATTAAGAGCACCAATGAAAGCTAAAGGATCTGAGCCAAATATGCATATTAATAAGGGGGGCTCATGACTATTAATGGATGAGCCTTCCTGCTGCCTGGGGACAGTGAATTTTGGCAGCAGCGACAGGCATGGGGATAAAGCAAAATGTTAAACTCTGCCTTTGCTTGACAGAACACAAAGACTGCTTTTGGACTGTGGGGTATTATAAACTAAAAATAGTTACTCTGGCTGCACCAGGACTTTTAAGTGGGGACACCATATGGACTGTCTTTGTACTGTTTATGCCAGCTGACAAGTTTGCAGCCTTTGACCTCAGCTTAAGCCAATTGGATGCCAGGATTTTTGCCATGGACTTGTGGGACTGTGTAAAAGACTTATGGGGGAAAAAGCTGGGGAAAATCTTAGCACCCTTTTACAGGTTCCAATCAGGCATCGAGGGAGCCTGATGCATATTAATTTTTCACTGGGACAGTGGTTTCAGCTATTAGGAGCTGCAGATAGCTCCCAAAACCCCAAGGACTTTTGGTTCCATTCTCAGTTCAGCGGGAGCTCCAGCCCCTTTGCAGATGGATGTGGCTGCAAGGCTGAGGAAGGGCCTGCCAGGGGGTTGCCAGTTACCTGTCCCCCAGGGCCTGCATTTTGCTTTCCCATGTTTTGGAGGCACTTTGTTCAAGGAATTCTGTTTTGCAAATTCAGCTATAAGGATCTTGAAACATTCAGCTGTAAGAGAGCTGCTAGGCCCAGCAACATCCAGCTGTGAGAGAGCTGCAAGTATTTACAACCTCAGCGGTGAGAGTTTTACCTAAAAGGTTCCTGAGTGAGAAAGTCATCTGTGGATTTCAAGTAAGATGGAGATCTTCTTGGGGCAGAGTAACCACTTGAGCCAGTAGGGGCTTTAGTTCTGTCTGTTACCCTGCATTGACTCAGTGTCACGAAAAAGGTGTTGAAGTGACCACCAAACAGTGTGGTTCACAATAAACACAGCCATAGAGTCAAGCCATAAAAAACAAGAGTATTGGACTTTGGGAAGGCTGGCTTTGGGAAAATGAGAGAGTGCCTCAGAAAAGCACTAGCAAATGGGCAAGAAGGAGGGGTGGAGGAACAATGGAGAATAATCAGAACAGCCATCACAGAGGCAACAAGCCTGTGTGTGCAGCAAATCAATAAAACAAAATGAAGGAGAAAACCACTATGGTTCTCAAAAGAGGTGGTAGGGACAGTTAAGGAGAAAAGGATAGCATTCAGGGAATATAAGGAAACACAGAAGGAACAGGACAGAAAACTTTATCAGTTAAAGCAGAAGGAGGCAGGGAAGGCAGTCAGAATAGCAAAGGCACAAACTGAGAAAAAGATAGCCAACTCTGTTAAGAAGGGGGATAAAACCTTTTATAGGTCATTAGGGAGCGAAGAAAGACCAAGGGAGGTATACAGAGACTTAACAAAGGGGAGGGAATGTGGGCAGAGGGTGACAGTGAAAAAGCAGGGATACTGAATGAATATTTCTGCTCAGTATTCACAACAGATGAGGAGGGGGAGGTACCTAAATCAAACAAGGGAGAAACTCCGAATAGGGTGGTCAATACCAGTCCATTCACAGAAGAAAGGATTTTGAAAGAACTCTTGAAACTGAGGGTGGACAAAGCAATGGGGCCTGATGGGATTCACCCAAGAATACTAAAATAACTAAGGGTAGAACTAGTAACACCACTGACTACTCTCTTTAACAAATCATGGGAGGATGGAGTGGTACCCGAGGACTGGAGGAGGGCAAATATGATTCCACTTCACAAAAGTGGCAGCAGAGCAGAGGCAGGAAACTACAGACCGGTTAGTTTGACTTCAGTGGTAGGGAAAATGATGGAATCACTTCTGAAGGAAAGAATTGTTGAGTACATAGAGGCTAGTGGAGCACAGGACCCAAGACAGCATGGTTTCACAGCAGGAAGGTCATGTCAGATGAACCTAATAGATTTCTTTGACTGGGTGACCAAAGTAGTAGACCAGGGAGGGGCTGTGGATATGGCCTACCTAGATTTTAGCAAGGCATTTGACACAGTCTCACACAAAAGATTAATATACAAGTCAGCCAGCCTTGGAGTGGGTCCCAAGGTGGTAGCCTGGATAAAAAACTGGCTGGACAATGGGATGCAAAGGGTAATAGTAAACGGAGTCCACAGTGAAGAAAGGAGGGTAACTAGCGGGGTACTGCAGGGTTCGGTACTGGGACCAGTCCTCTTTAATATCTTTATAAGTGACATTGGAGAGCACCTGGAAGGAAAGATATGTCTCTTTGCAGATGACACAAAGATCTGCAACAGGGTTGATACACAAGGTGGGGTGGAAAGAATGAAAAGGGACTTGGCAAGGTTGGAGGAATGGTCAGATATGTGGCAGCTCAGATTCACTGCAAAGAAGTGCAAGGTAATGCATCTGGGAAATAAAAACCCAGGGGAAGAGTACACAGTGGGGGGTGAATTAATAACAACATCAAAAATCGAAAGAGACCAAGGAGTAATTATATCAGATGACCTAAAGGTGGGCAAACAATGTGAGGAGGCAGTAAGGAGGGCTGGAGGGATACTGGGATGCATAGAGAGGGAGGCATCAACAGTAGAAAACAGGAAGTTGTTATCCCTCTGCACAGACAGTTAGTGAGACCCCATCTGGAGTACTGCGGCAATTCTGGAGACCCCATCTCAGCAAAGACATAGACAGAATGGAGGCTGTTCAGAGGAGGGCAACCAAAATGGTGCAAGGTCTGCACCAGAAGACATATGAGGAGAGACTAAAGCAGCTTAATATGTATACCCTTGAGGAAAGGAGGGAGAGGGGGGACATGATAGAAACTTTCAAGTATCTCAAGGGAATTAACAAAGTACAAGAGGGTAGTATCTTTCAGAAGAAGAGATGTGCAAGAACAAGGAGGCACAATTTGAAGATAGACGGGGGACGGCTCAGAGGTAATGTTAGAAAGTATTTTTTCACAGAGAGGGTTGTGGATGCATGGAACACCCTTCCTGAGGAGGTTGTGGAGTTAGGAACAGGGGGAGAATTAAAGAATGCATGGGACAGGCAGAAGGCAATTCTAGTGGGGGGTAGGAGGAAGTAAGCTGTTGATTAACTAGAATCTGCAGCTTATCCATCAGGTAGGGAAATGGGAAGACTGGGTGGGCCAAGTGGTTCTTAACTGCTGTCAAATTCTATGTTTCTATGTCTCTATGATGTTGGTCTAAAGGAATGACCATGGATGATCCTGTTTACAGAAAAATGGTTGGGAGACTTGCCCAAATCTCAGTCTGGTAATGTTATCAGCAACAAGAGTGATTGTGAAAATGTAAAGAGCATCTTGTTGAATGGTTGGGAGACTTGCCTCAATCTCCATCTGGAAATGCTACAAGTGAGAAGGGAGAGCCTCTTTGGCTTCAGTGAAAACCTGTATGGTGAGTAAAGTGATGTCCAGTATTATGGGGCTGCTCGAGTAAAGGTGTGCGTTTTTAGTACCAGGTTCAGGGTCCTTGGAAGACTCCACTGTATGTGCTTGAGCCTCACTGAGACTGCTGTCTCCAGTAAAAGTCCAGAGACTGTGTTCTGATGGAAAGGGCCATGGCTGCTATGCTGACAGTCTGGCTGAAGATGCCAATAGTATCCAGATGTGTCTAAACTTTCAGAGAGAGGAAGAAAGGAAACGTCTTCTATCAAGGTCAGCGCTGGGAATCAACCTGGTAGCGTAACCAGCTAGGCACTGCCATTGTGCCTCCTCCTGGGGGGGGGGGTCATGCCTAGATGTGGGGGTCTAAGATGTGCCGGCCCAGGCCCCTGTTCTGGTCTGTGTTCTAGACTGTGACTTCAGCCTGTCCAGAGTTTCAACCACTAGACGAACTGAGAGAGGTGCTAGTCTTCTAAAGCTGCAAGAGCCTGCTGCTAAAGAAAGGTCCAAGCTGAGAGGTGCCTGCTGCACATTTCAAGCTTCTCAAGTTCTAGAGTTCTGATCCAACAACCCCAGATCTACAGTCTAAAAGCCACCTAAGACTGTCTGCAGAACTGTGAGTAAAAGCAGGGATTGTCCTTCACCTGGGGAGAACTATAAATAGTTGCTTTCAAGCGTTTTTCAAGTTCAGTGATGAAACCAAATTGCTGCAAAAAGTTTGGGTTTTGCCTGACTAAAATAAAATATCAAGTTCTGCCCAGTAGCTAACAGATGCACAGAAAGTTAACATTTGATTTATTCCAAGCACACCAATGCCAGCTAACCAGCTGCGTCATACAGACCTGCAACAGTTAGTACTGGGCACCCAGAGGTAGGATTGCAGGGTTCTTATCTGGACTAGAGACTGGTACTAGTTGAGGGTTTGGGTAATTATAACAGTATAAGCAGCTAGTCAGACAGAAGGCTAATTCTGATCCATCAAAGAGTTGGTGGGTGGCATGCATTAAAAAGGTGTTTTGAATTAAAAGATGCAAAAATGAATATTTACTGATTGCTGGTGCCAGTTACTAAATGCCAATTGCCAAATGCAATTGTTGTTTAACCTTTGCCTCTTATATCCCATTCCTAATCCTCCCCTGGTGAATAAAGTGTTGGTTAACCACCTTTACACATTTTGACTTGTGAGTGTATTATTTGTACCCTATGTGAGCATATTATAAGTGTAAGTCAAAAATTGCAAGTTACTGAAAATAGTTTTTTTGGTTAATGGTATTCCATGTGTGGGGGTGACTGTATGGGTGGTGTGTAGGTACAACACCCAGGGGGTTGTACTGCTAAACTCTGACCCACTTAAAAGGTACTCTGGGTGGAGGCACAATGCTATTTATTGTCATCTTGGGAAAGAACCCCCTTCAATATCAGGAATAGAGCCCAGGCCTCTTAACTTGGTTTGTGGCCACACAGGCAGGGGTAGCAGCCCGTGGGGCCCAGCATCACCCGGGTTACAAAATGATCATCACAATCAGACAATTTCAGACTAGTGCAGGCTCAGGGAGTTTTGTTTAAGAACAAGCATTGGTCAGTGCCAATGATGTTTGCTTGCAAGTTTTAGTACCGTAATTGTTAGGCTTAGTAAGCAAGGGAAATAATTTAAAATAAGGATGTACCTGCTCCTAGGGAGTTGTGGAATTCTGAGGATGTGGGAAATGGGGCACACACACACACACACACACACACACACACACGCACACGCCTGGTTCTGGTATTATTACTGAGCCCTATGTGAAGCAGCAGACCCACTGTGCAGGTGCATGGGCCTGCAGCTTTCTTTCTGTATGGCCCATATCAGACCTATTGGGCACAGAATCAGACCTGTGGCTTGCTTTGGACAGGGTCCTGCAGGCTCTACATGAAGCAGCAGATTGTTGGGCATGAGGCCAAACCTGTAGGTTGCTTCATGAAGGGCCCTGTGAGCCTTACATGAAGCAGAAGACCTGTAGGAAATGGTACCAGAGCTATAGCATGCTTATTGCGGGGCCCTGTGGTCCCCACACAAAGTGGAAGACCCATTGGACAGGTCCGACAGTGGCCATCTGGGTGGTTGTGAGGGGAAGATAAGTAGCAAATATATTCACAAATTGTGCTGCTGCTAGTGTCAGCTTGGGGGGGAGTTGTGCTCAGGAGAGTACAGAATCACAACACAATGGATTTTATGCTTACTGGGGCTGCTGGTATCAGGTTGGGGGGGTTCAGGTGAGTAGAGAAATCGATGCATACCAGTGCTGCTGTGTCAGATGGGGGTAGTTTGGGTGGATGAGAAATTGTTGCAACGTGTCGTTCCTGCTTATTGGCACTGCTAGTGTCAGCTGGGGAAGTTCAGACAAGTAGAAAAATCACCGCTCAGTGACGTTTATGCTTACTGGCACTGCCAGTATCATTTCGGGTGGGGGGAGTGTCAGGTGGGTAGAGAAATCGATGCACATTCACTTTCATGTTTATCAGCATGGCTGTGTCAGCTGGAGGGGTCTCAGGTGGGTAGTGAAATTTGCTGCACAGTGGCTTTCATGCTTATCAGTGCTGCTGTGTCAGCTGTGGGGGGTTCAGGTGAGTACAGAAATTGCTGCACAGTGGCTTTTATTTTTACCAACACTGCTGTGTCAGCTTTGGAGGGGGGGGGGTCAAGTGGGTTGTGACATTGCCACACAGCAATTTTCATGCATACTTCTATTGCCAATGTTATCTCAGGGGCAGGGGTCAGCCTGGGTAGAGGTATCATTGCACATCAGCTTTCATATTTATCAACTATGCTGTGTCAACTGAGGTGCTCATTTGACTAGGCAAATAACCATGTGTAAGCCCCCCTCTCTTTGAGAGGGGCTTATGTTACTTTAGATCTCGCCTCTGTGCCTTTCCTGGTTTAAGGGTTTGATAGGTATTTGGGGAAGGCACAATTCTGGGCTGTGTTATCAGACTGCCACGAGGGGCAGTCTCATGGTCCATAAAAGGAGTCAGCGCAGGTGGTTCTGGGGGGAGATAGGAGGTTTGCTGGGAGATGGCAGGACAGGCAGGCAAGCAGGGAGGAGCTTATTGGTCTGGGTTGGGCCTGATTTGAGGGGGATCCCCACCTTAGTAAGTGGGAGATAGAGCCATGATTTCCAGCAACGTGGCACCGGTAATGGGTACTTCATGGGGAGGGCCTCAGACAGCCTGCCAGTGTCAAGTGGGGTAAATGGGGCTCCAGTGGGAGAAGGGGTAATGAGAGAGCACAAGGAGGTAGTTTGATGGGGTCCCAGGCCCGTAGAAGTAGGTTTGGACCCCCAGGATTGGAGGTTTTGTGGCAGGATTCCTCCAGAGGAGGGGTGGTGGCAGCTCCCCTCTCATTTTCCCTGCCTGGCAGGGTAGTCCAGGCCTGTGTAAGGGGGCACTGGAGGTTTTCCACCTGGTTTAAGGGGCCTGCATGGAGGGGCCGGTCCTGGGTTGCTGTGCACAAGCTGCTTGGGTGGGCCGCAGGTCAAAGGACAGGCCTTGGGAAGCTCTCAGGACCTGGCAAGCTTAAATCAAGCATGGAAGTGATGGCTGAAAAGGGATGTGGGTAAGAGGCATTTCTGAGATACTCCCCCCAATAGCCAGAGAAAGGAGACCGGCAGTTAAGCGGCTATGCCCAGGGGAGAATGCAGTTAAAGAAAAAAAAAAATAATCAAAGGACTACTCAGGGAGGGAAAATTCCTGTGATCCTGTGGCAAGGGACCAGGTAGGAGAAGCAGCTTGCTTCTCCGCAAGGCTAGAGACTGACCAGGGAGTGAGAAAAGAAAAGGAAAGGGATAAGTCAGTGACCAACTGACCAGTGCCAGAGGGTAGGTTTGGGTCTGAGGGCCTGGTGCAGGTTCCGGGGAGGTTTCAGGTATATCGTCTGAGGTTTCATCAGCTTCCTGAAGTGGAATGCTGCCCAAGACATCTTGTCTCCCAGTGTATGCGCCCCTAAATTCTGTGGATAGTTGTGCTCCATGGAGCTGGATGGCTAACATGTTTTTAAGTAAGCAATGGGAACCCCTGGGTCCCAGCAAATGACTGGGATCACAGAAGCAGCAAATTGGTTTAGTTGCGAGATCTTGAGAGTGTCTTTCAAAGTTTTACAGGACTGATGAAATGCTGAGTTTAATTTTTAACCAAACTTCTTTGGGGGGAGTTTTAAAGTTTCAGCCCGATTGAGACCTGTGCTTCCAGGGCTGGGATGCTGGTGGGGGACTTCAAGGGAGACAGAAAAGAAGAGGTGTCCGGTATCCATCCTGAGTTTCCAAAGAAGTTACAAGGGGTAGCAGTTTTCATTTTATGTGCAGTAGGACCGACGCCATGGTAAGAGAAAACGATCTTACTTCTTCATGGTTGTTGATGTTCTTGTCTGGGTTCCTTTGAGGTAGACCCCGCTCCCCTCTTGTAACATCGGGTGCCCCTAGACATACAGGGAGGTGGGGTGGCTACACAGGCAGTGACTTTCAATCTTAGCAGCACTGCCAGTGTCAGCTGAGGGGGAGTCTGAGTGGGTAGAAAATCACTGTGTAGCAGCTTTGTTACTTATTAGCACTGCTGTTGTCAGCTGGGCTGTTCAGGAAGATACGCAAAGTGGACGACCCATTGGACAGGTCTGAAAATCACCACTTGGGTTGTTGTGAGGAGGTGGTAAGTAGAAAATACAGTGCTTCCTCACTATAAAGTATCTAGCTATAGCAAAATGTCTTGTACAAGGAATGCTATGAGTGACTACTGAGAGCAATCAGCTGTTATTTCAACAATGATCCATGATAGGGTGTGGTTTATGGTGGGATTTACCCATGCCTGGTGTGGATCAGTCACAAGGCAGCAGGCAGAGTGACTTAACCAAATCAGAAGTGGGTAGATTCCATTATAACCCACACCCTGGAGTGGATTAATTCGATTACACAATTGTTACCGAGTAAAAGTTTGAGAAAAAATATTGAACAATTTACATTTAAAAATGTTTTTTAATAGATTTTTAGAGTAGTATCCTTCCTTCATAGAAAACTAGCCCTGTATTGTGAAGTAGAATATGGAAGGAGCTGTCATCGCTCTCCCACCCGTGAACTGCAAACACACATTCATTGGCTGCTTTTTTTATTTTGCAATTTTCTTTAAATCAGCAGTATGTCTGTCCAATACGACTGCTTTGTGCAAGCTGTAAGCACCTATTGTTTAGTGCTGTGAAGGGAGCTGCAGGGTGCAGTGTGAGAACGAGGAAGCGCTGAGATTTATGCCTAAGCAAAGTTGCAAGTATGTTCAGAGGTACAGGCAGCTGGTACCGTCATGGCTAACAGCGAGACTGCAGGAATGGAGTGCAGGGAGCGGTGGTCGGAAGCTGGCCAGGAGTGGAGAGGAAGTCAGGTTCTGAGAGTGGCCCTGATTCCATTTTATAGGTAGTCGCCTTTATATGTTATGAAGTACTGTAGATGTATAATGCTCTTTTTTGTGGGTTTTCAGTACTGATTTTTTTTTTGTTACATTTTTCCGTTTTGTATTTAAAAAATTATGATTTTGGTTTACTTTCATTTTCTTTAGTGAGAGGGAAGATGGTGGCCGAATCAAAACCTTTTGGGGGATTTAGAGTGTACTGATTTTTTGTACTGTAAATTGGTCTGCTGGCACTTTACCCATGGGTTATGGGATTTACCCATGGGTAAAGATGCCAGTTGACCAATCAGGTTAGTGATTTTCGGACCCTGTTGTTTAAGTAAGCTATAACTCATGACAAGGCATGGGTGTACTGGGCATTAATGCACGCCCTAAGGTGCATTGTGAGGCACGAGAGGCAGATCCGCAGTAACTTAACAGCTGTCCCAGAGCAGAACCGGGAGAACTTGCAGATGAATTACATGTGTAGTAAGGCTGTTACTTGGTAGATTAGTTCACTTCGGGAACGAAGTGTGGGTATACTAGGCATTAATCAACAGTCAGGTGACTGTTTTTAACCAATGATGTTTCTGCTTTTGGCATCTCCTTGTCAACTCATTTTATAATTATGCAATAATACACTACAGGGTGTGGTATATCATGGGATATCATCATGCCTCAGGTATGTTGTGAGGCATGCGGCAACAGGCCGATTGTCTCATGCACCTGAGAAGTGACGATATCTGATGATATACTATACCCTGTATTATTGCTATTATGAACTGGAATCCTTTTAGTATAAATTTAAAATGAAAAAGGAAGGTTTAAATAATTTGCTTTAATGATTTTATGGTACATACAGAATGTATGGGGAGGTATATGCAGTTAAAAAAGGGTCCACAGTTTGTATTGTCTCCATTAGGTGGTGCTGCTGTTAGTTGTTGCTCCCCATTCACACACTGTGCTTCTCCTTTTGGTTTCTGCTGCCCCTGCTTCCCAGCAGTTTTTGTTGACCCCCCCCCCACTCTGTCAATTTTGCCATTCTCCCAGCATATGGAAATGTTAAAATAATGAAGCAGTAGAACTGGAAGGAGGAGTTTGGTAAGTGTAGCGAGTGCTGCTTATTTCACATGTGCACTCCTTGAACAACCGGTATGCTCGGTTTCATTTATTTCCTGGTTAGAACAGAGGTTTTTGTACTGGATCTGGGGACTTGTCCATTCTTTTTTTGTACTCAGGTGAGGTATAAGGTGTGCATTATGGAGCAGTTTCGGAAGGTGCGTGTAGGACGGAGTTTAACTTTGTTCTGTGGACACGAGACTGCTGCTAGAGCCACCACTTACTTTGTGCCTTCCATAAGAAGGTGCCAGTCTAGCCATCATTCATTATCATCACTCAGCCAATACTCGGGGCCAGTTCACATAAAAAATGCTGACTTGTTTTAATAAAAACAAAATAAAAAGACATTTCAGTCTTTTCGGTACATTTCAGTACCCTTCTGATCATACAGCAACTTCAGCCCAGCTATCAAAATCTATGGGTGGACAGATCAGGAACAGGTAAACAACCTGTTGGCTGGAACCTTTTCATACCTTTGATCATGTTGTAGATTTTAATCATGGGTAAGAAGAGGGCTCAGCCAATCAGTCTGTTGGATTTTCGTGACCCAGTTCATGATACAGCTTCTGTCACTCCAGGTGACTGAGCATGTCTGGAGCACCTGTGAGAATCTTTTAACACTCCTGCATCCCCATCTCAGCCCCTTAGCACACCTCAGTTCAGTGAATTTATTTCAATTCATTGTAATGTGGGAGCACCAGCAAGTAACAGTGTGATGAGCCATGGACTATGTCTATGTCCAGCAAACTTAAATCTCATGTGAGCCACACAGACAAGTAGGCAACAGCAAGGTAGAAGGCTTGTATAATATGCAGGGATAGCAGATGATGGTAAGGCTTGCACAGTATAAAGCATTGAGGACATATACATACTCTATGACTAGAATAGAATATAGAACACTCTGAGCAAGCAGGAACAATCAGCTGTTATCAAGGCTTCTATCATGCTAGCGAGTGAGTGTGTCTGCAGCATGTGTTTTTTTTTTTTTTCTCTCTGTCCTTAGTCAGCCCTCATTCAGGAGGGCACCCCAGTCCCATCCCCCCAATGTCTACCGGGACTTACAGTCAAATGTCTTCTCCAAGGGCTCACCTCCTAGTGAGGTTGGTGGGGTGGGGGTCCCAGGCCCCCGCTGAGGACCGGATCCAGTTCAGGTTGGTGAGCCCAGCTATTCTGGGAGCAGGACCTGTGGGTGTCCACCTTCATCCTGCCGCCGGCATTTTCTTGTGTTCTGATCCCCTGGGAGGTGTGGCATGCAAGGACATCCAGGCGCATGCCACATGCTCCCATGCGACATGCGCCGACGTCTGCCCCATTTCCCAATCTTCTGGACCAAGCTGCCTTTCCCTGTGCTGACGCAAAGAGACAGGCAAGTGGTGGGCTCTACCCAACCCCCCCCGGAGGAGGAGGAGAGCAGTCCATCGGACGTTTAGTCCTCCTCCTCCCCCTGGTCAGTCCCCGATACCCTGAGATCATTCCTGACCCTGGGTCAGCGGCATGGCAGCAGCAAGTGAAGCTTGGTGCCTCAACTCTCCACGCCACCAGGCCAGCCCTTGTCTGCAGCATGTGTTAGAATACATTTGCACTCTTGCCTTCCCATCTCAGCCCCATAGCATATAATGAGTTTATTTCAATTCAGTAAACATGAAACCTTAAAAAAAAGGGCTGTAACTGCTGGTGAGGGTGTGTGAATAAAATGGGAAAGGGATGTGAATGCACTGTCCTTGCATAACACAGCAACATAGTCTGACTCATTTGTTGGGCATCCCTTGTTGTAATGGACAGGGAGGTATAATAAACAACCATGATGGCCCCATATTTATTATAGCTGCTGTACACCCACAAATACTGTCACTGCTAGTGTCAGCATGGGGGGGGGGGCTCCTGTGTGTAGAGAAAGCACTGCACAGTGGCTTTCACGCTTACTGCTGCTGCTGGTGTCAGCTTGTGGTGGTAGTGGTGGGGCTTTGGGCAGGTAAAGAAATTACTGCACTGCAGCTTTTGTGTTTACCTGCGCTGCCAGTGTTAGCGTGAGGGAGGGGCTCTGGTGGAAGAAAAATCACTGCACAGCAGTTTTTAATGCTCACCAGCACCACTGTACCAGCTGCAAAGGTTCAGGCAGGTAGAAAAATTGTTGCACAGCGGCTTACTTGCTGGCTGGCACTGCTTGTGTCAGCTGGGAAAGTTCATGCAGGTACAGAAATTTCCACTCAGTGACATTTATGCTTACTGGCACTGCCAGTGTCATTTTGGAAAGGGAAAGGGGGTCAGACTGGTAGAGAAATTGCTGCACAGTAACTTTCATGATTGCCAGCACTGCTGTGCTAGCTAGAGGGGGGGTTCAGGTGGGTAGAGAAATTGCCACACAGTGGCTTTTATTCTTGCTAACACTGCCGGGCCAGCTGAGGGGGTTTCAGGTGGGTACAGAACCTGCCACACAATAACCTTCAGGGCTTACCAACACGGCTGCATCAGCAGGTGGGGCTTCAGGTGGGTAGAGAAACTGCCACATAGTAGCTTTAAGAGCTTACTAACATTGCTGTGTCAGCTGGGGGGATTCAGGTGGGTAAAGAAATTGCCACACTGTGGCTTTTATGCTTATTGGCACTGCTGTTAGCTGGAGGGGGGCTTGGGCAGTTAAATAAATTGCCATTCTGTTGTTTTGATGCTTACCACATTGCTGTGTCAGCTGGGGGGGGGGTAAGTAGGTTAGGGTAGGTAGAAGAATTGCCGCACAGCAGCTTTAATGCTTTCCAGTGTGGCCAGTGTCAGGTAAGGGGGGAGGTGCTCAGTTGGGCAGAGAAATCATTTCAGAGCAGCTTTCATGCTTACCAACCCTGCTGTGTCAGCTGGGGGGTCGTCTGGGTAGAGAAAAAAAACTGCACAGTGGATTTCATGCTTAGCAGTGCTGCCAGGATCAGCTGAGGTGGTGCTCACATAGGTAGGGAAATCACTGAACTGCAGCTTTCAAGCTTATTGGTGCTGCTGTTGTCCTCTCAGGAGGGGGGTGGGAGAGTTAGGGCAGGTAGAGAAATTGCGACACAGCGGCTTTCATGCTTTCCGTGCTGCTGTGCTAGCATGAAAGTTCATCCACTGGAGGAAGTAAGCCTACCCAGCACAGCAGTGAACACAAAATTACTGTTGGGTTTGAAAATGGCCAAGATACTGAAAGAGACCGATGGTCCATCAAGTCTGCCCATATTATACTACTTCCCCTTCCCCACCCTAGTGTCCTGGGGGCTGTCCTTCTCTCCCCCTCCCACCAAAAGCCCTCCCTTCGCCCTTCAATACTGCCCCATGGGACTATGAGATCTCTTGCTCTATCCCAGCCATGTCTGAATCCATTTAGGATACCTGCCCCCATCACATCTGGCGGCAATCTGTCCCATGGCTCCACCACCCTCTTAATGAAGTAGAACCTCTTCACATCCCTTCTGAATGTATCCCCCAAGCAATCTCCAGTCATGCCCTCTTGTGACTGCATCCCTATTTTTAATAAACAGGTCTTCACTGTTCACTCTGTTTGTATCCCTCAGAAACTTATGTAAGCCCTCCTTCCCACTCTCTAGGGGTCCCGATGGTAAATATGGGGAGAGGAGTACAAATCGGAAACCTCCCAGGTCTCCTAGTATTCGGCTTGAAATAAAGAAGACCTTACCTCCCCTGCAGGTCTTGATCAGTGCAGATATACAGGGTTTTTTACAGCTGGTCGACCAACACAATCGGCTGTACTTCTAGGCCAAGCCTGGGGTTGTCGGATGCTGACTTTCTTAGAAAGGGCAACATGGTTAGTTCATTTATATAATCTCAGTACACTCAGAGTATGAAATGAATAAAGATAAATTTTATTTATTTTCTTTGAAAATTAATCAATAACTAAAGCGCACAGCTTCATGGAGCAGAGGGTCAACAGGCTAGAGGACACTCTAGAGAGATTTATACTGCACCGGGCTGAAAGGTAACAAAATGCCTAATAAAAAGCCAAGCTCAGGCTCCACACATCTATTTTGAGCTGGAAACAAGCTCAGAGCGTATTGAAGGCACAAACCAACCTAAAGACTGGGGGAGTGGCTTATTCCCAACCCCTGCCTAACCCAAGCTGGGGACAGGGTCTATTGAACACCGTGGCCACCCTGAAACCTTGCCAGAGAACACCCATATATGAACTTCCTAAGATGAGGATAAGCTGCCAGGAAAAATACTGCATTTAGTGACATGGCTACCCCCATACAATTACCCAAACTCCTACACTTTTATGGGCCTAAATTAGGACCTGTCTCAGACACGGGCACGGCAGGCTCGATAACATGAGATCCCATGCAGGCCACCAGACTTAGCTCAGCAGTGTGTCACACTGGGAAAGGCCTCCTAGGAACTGCCACAACCAAGGGGCCCTGTCACAGCCCTGCCACTGCTGCAACAGCCCCACTGCCATACCTTTCCATATTGGTACCAGGAATCCCAAAACTGCCCCGGTGAATGAGGGGCTTACCCTGTTCTTTGTCCACTCCCCAGCCATGCACTTCTTCAGGACCCCACTCCCCACTGTCGCATTGCTCCTACCAACTTCCCCCCATACGACTTGTATACACAGCCATCGCCACCACCAAGTTGCCCAAATCTCCCTGGCTGGGGGTTTGAAACCCCAACCCACTTGCCCTAACTTCAGCCTGCCGACTCCTCGATTCCCTCCCAGCGACCCCATTTTAAGCAGGCAGGTGGAAAAAGCAACACCTTTGGGGGGTCTGCCCCAGGCTGCCCAGAAAGGAAAACTGGCACTAGAGGGAGAGGGTACTACAGTAAGCCCACCCTGAGAGGGGTGGCTTACACTTATATGTCTGTATCATGTTCCACCTCTCACATCTGGCTTCCAGCCAGTACATGTTCGGGGGGGGGGTACAGATGGATAGAGAGAGAGGTGCCATATAAAAGTAGCCCCAGGTGTGTTTCCAGGCCAGACTGGATTGACTCCAGTGTTTTCTGCCCTTACCAGTCTACATTTCTCTGAATATACTGCACTGTACAATATTATTTGTTCAGCGCTGTTGCGTATGTAAATCCATATGCTTCCAGATGCTGCTGTACAAGAGTAGTGATGCCAGAATGCTGCTGTACCACAGTAGCTGTCCCTATTGTAGTACAACAGCACAGACTCTGGTGTCTGTTAAGCCTCCTCATAGTTACCTACACTACCAAGTCCTCATGATGAAGATGTCAATGTAACAGGGAGTCCTGTCATGAAGAATAAAGTATTAAAAACTTTAAGGAGACGCAACCCCCCCCTCGTTTTCTGCTTCGACTCTATCCTGTCTTCTTCTATTTTCCATATATATCCTAATTTTCTTGTCAGGGTGGCCAACCTGGCAATCTTTTAAATCTTTTATTTACTGTCCTTTATGCCCCTTATTTATCTATCTTGCATCTGAAATCCCTAGAGCTGGTATCCAGTTGGTTATAAATATGGAGTAGGGCTTTAATATAGTATAATTGCCCTTATGCAGCTATCCCCAGCAAACCACAGTGCTTAAAGAAAGAAATAGTCAAATTGAAAAGAGTTTGTTAAAAATCCCCTACTCTCTACCTAGAGGCATGTTGCAGATGCCTCTGTATGTTACAGATAGCCAAAAAGCGCTTAGCGCCGTAGAACTCCAGCGAGTCTAGTGGTAGCGGTGGTGATGTGTGCACACATTCTCACACTCGCATGCTCGCACACTAGCTGGGGACCCTGCACACGTTTGTGCAGGAAAGGGCTTCCCGATTAGAGCTGCTGAGCTGCAGAAACACAACCGCTTGTTGCGATTAGGAAAAGCAGCGGTTGTGCAGCTGAAGGGAAAGCTGAAGATGTGCAACTGTTTACAGTTGCTAGGGAGACCAGTACACTCCCTCTTAGCCCCGAAGCGCTTCTGCGGTACCTGCTCCTCGGATACATTGCAGAGGGGCTAGATTGTTAAATTCAAAATAAAGACACTGAAGGCATACAGTGTGAAGCCCTACAGTGTCTAAGAAAAGCATCAAAAGAGCTATATTTACTAGAAACATAGTGATATGGCAACTGAAAGGGCTGGGTTGACAAGAAAGCCACTGGCTAAAATTGCAGCCATCGGGTAAATAAATTTATGCATTAATGCCTGGAAGTATTCAGAAAAAGGGCTTTGTGCAGGCCAAATAAAGTTTTAGAGCTGTACAGGAATACTAAAACTGTTGCTGTAATAATTAAATGTTTTTCTTTCTTGCATCTTAAGAATAAATTAATCTAAAACCTTGCAAGAAAACAGATAGCGAGCACACCCCTCATCTGCTTTTCTCTGCTAAGGTTGTAGATTCTTTTCAAAGAATGTAACCATGCTTTTCCTTTCTGTATGTGACTTTTTTTTTGTATACAAGTTGTAATTAACTGAAATACCCTGTATCATGGAGGATCCTACTATAGGGTTGGCAGCCCATGAAATGGCTACCTTTATAGGAACTGGTGAGTGTGAGGTCACAAAAGAGGGATGGGCTAAGTTTTAAACCATGCCCCTCCTATAATTAAGGTCTAGAGATGTATTTTAAGAGCTTTTAGTGTGGTATATGCTAAGAAATATAATGTACCTAATTCTAAAGTGACATTTTCTGTACCCCGTAGTCAGTGTGAGGGTTAGTAGCCACAGAACTAGCCAAGGTTTTCTAATTGCATAGTCACATGACTATGCAGGCATGGAATTCAGTACTATAAGAGCTCTCCACCAGGGGTTGTTTTAGAGAGGTGGGTCAGTATTCGACTGACCACAGTACGAGGAGGTTGTGCGTAGGCTTTCACACAAGTGCTATTTGTGTTGATGAAAAGAAAAAACATTTTCAGGAGTCTGTGGAAAGAAGTATTTCCTGTTGTTGGATGAGTGTGAAGTTAACACCATTTTTTTCCTTTCTGTAAACTTTATTTTTTTTATTTGGAAATAAATTGATAAATGCATTTATTTGTGTTTTTTATGCATCTTACAACTGTCTGGACATCTGTTATTATTTCACACTTCTACACTGGTGTGAGAAGTGGGATAAACTGGCACGTCTAGACTGCCCGGGAGACATTGCCAGGGGGTACTGAAGTTAAGTACCCTAACAGATGGAGGAAGGGGACCAGACAGACAAAGGTACATATCCTGTCACTCAATCAGTGACTAAGAGAACTGGGATACAGTTGTTGCCAGGCTTGGGTCCCAGAGCGATACCCAAGATGAGGAGAGCAGAGGATGAGGATGTGGATGAGGAGTCTCAGAAGCAAGATGCAGCCCAGATGACCCCAGCACCAGATGACTCCGGAGAACTACTACAATGGCTGTGCATCTGCCAAGTGAAAATGGATCGACAGAGGGATGAGGATCATCAACAGAGGGATGAGGACAGATGTGTCCAAGCAGAAGAGCGTCAATGACAGGATGAGAAATGGACAGATACCCTGAAGGCTATTCAGGCCCTCTCTCAAGGTCAGCCTGATCGAACTGTACCCAGAGATATCAAGTTAACTAAACTATCAGAAAGTGATGATATAGAGGCATATCTCACCACTTTTGAGCATATTGCCCAGACATGTGTATGGACCCGTGACCAATGGGTCATAAGACTGGTCCCTTACTTAACTGGTAGATCGCAGATGGTATACAGCCAGTTAAGTGGGGTGGATGCAAATAATTATGATCATGTCAAGGAGGAAGTATTGAGGCGCTATGACATTAGCATAGAAACCTACAGGAGAGCGGTTCCGGACCCAGTGAATGACAGGTCATGACACACCCAGAGAAATCTATGCCAAACTTAGATCCTATGGAGGGAAATGGCTGCAACCTGTGGTAAAGACCAAAGAACAGATTGTGGATATGAAAATAATCAAACAATGTATTCAGGTGTTACCCCATAATGTTCAGTTATGGGTAAAAGAGCATCAGCCCTAATCTGCTGAGGATACTGTGAAATTAGCAGAGGATTACCTGGCTGCTCAACCCACTAGACCCAGAGGACAACAGGGACAACAGAATACCCCACCTCAAACTATGGAATTGGTAAGACCTTTCTATTCCAATACACGCCAGAATAATTACAGCAGGCGAGATAGAGGGGGAAGAATATCATATTCTGAATTAATCCGCCACGGGTGCCTTGGCAAAGGCCATATAGTGAGGAACTGCCCAAATTAGAAAAGAACTGATATGATGCACCTAGCATTAGCCAATATCAGTTATGTTGCTAATGTGGGGATTGGAGACCAACAGACATTGGGTTTATTGAATTCCGGGAGTAGGCAGACCCTGATGAGAGCGGATTTGGCCCCGGACAGTGAGGTTAACCAATGTGATACGACAGTGATGTGTGTACACGGGGATATACATCAATATCACACAACAGTGGTTGAACCTAAAAAAAATAGCGGATGCATTCAATATATCATTCTCAGATCTAAGCTCAATTCTCCCTCCCGACTTTTTCAGTGCTGTTGCGGGATATTTCCCGCCACCCCCCACTGCACCTCCTTTTCGTCTAAAAACTGTCTCCACTAGTGATGCCCGTGCTTATATTGCCAGGTTCCTAGGTAAGTCCAGACATAGTGGTGACTCACTAGATGCTAAACTGCTATCCCTAACACTTGATGCTCTTCTAGTACCGCTCACAAAAATTTTCAACATGTCCCTCTGCCTGGGACAATTCCCAGCTTTGTGGAAAAAGGCGAGGATTACACCAGTACATAAAAGTGGTGCACGTACTTCCACTAGTAACTACAGGCCCATCTCCATATTCCCCCCACTCTCTAAAGCTTTGGAGAAAATAGTGACTGATCAACTTTCCAACTATCTAGATGCATAACACCTAATTTGCCAACAACAACACGGTTTTAGGAAAGGTCACAGCACCATCACTGCCCTACTAGAACTCACCTCCTTTGTACATGGTGCTCTGGACCAGGGTGACCTGGCTGGCTCAGTCTTTATAGATCTCTCCAAGGCATTTGATACCGTCAATCACACCATGCTCATAAACTCCCTCCTCTCTGTCGGTGTCTCCAATGAAACTACTTGCTGGTTCTCTAGTTATCTCTCTCTGGCCATGCGCAACAGGTGATGATAACACCTCTCCTGCTAACCTTCCAGTCCGATTGGGTGTCCCACAAGGATCTATCCTCGGTCCGCTCCTCTTCTCACTTTTCCTGAACTCGTTACCTCTGGCCTCCTCTGGGCGTCTTCTCCTCTATGCAGATGATACTGTGATTTTCAGTCAACACCCTGACCCCATGATGCTTCAAAAATCCTTGCAGGGCTCTTTCTCGCAAATTGACGCCTGGTTTTCCTCTCATAAGCTCGTACTCAATGCAAAAAAGACGAAAGTCATGCTATTCGCCCATCCACAACATAAGCACAGCAATACAAAATTATCTATATTTAATGTGACAGGCACCACTCTGGAACCGGTTTCCAATTTCAGATATCTTGGGGTTACCCTAGACTCTGCCCTTACCTATCACGAGCACATCGCGTCAACTTGTACAGAAATTAACAAAAGAATCTGTCTCCTCTACAGGGTTAGGCCATGTCTACCTCTGGAGGCTCTACGCTTAGCTATCTCCAGCTCCATCCTCTCACTGGTAGACTATGGCATAATCATCTACGGGGCCACCTCTGACACAGCACTGTCCAGCATTAAACGTGCCCTAAACAAAGCCTGCAGATTGGCCATAGTTGGTGATTGTCTTACGCACACCTGTGGCCTCTATCTGCGCACATTCTGGCTAAATTTCCATGGGCGGCTAGTTTATCAGACCTGTCTGCTGGCAAAAAAAATCCAGTTGGGCCTAGCCCCCCCTGGTTGTCTACAACTCCTCCAAAAGAACCTTCCTGCTCGCTCCACTAGACACTCTGACACTGCCACATTCCGTGACCCTTTGTAAAGACCACTGCTGGCCAAAGGTCTTTTTGCTTCAGGGCCCCACTCTGGATGAACTCAATCCCTGACTGCATTTTACCAATTCCCAGGCTTGGTCCCTTTAAACCTCAGTTGCGTAATCACATTATGTCTAACTCCCACTGTGACTGCAGATGAATCACTATAAATCTCTATTGTACTAGTACTTCACAAACTGCTGTTTGTTCCATGATTGTGCCATTGTATTTTTTCGTTCATCTCTGTATGTTACTGTCTTTCTTTGTTCAAGAGCGAATGTCTAAATTGTTTATTCCATATCGTACTGTGTTCTAATCCATTTTCTGTATGACGTGGAGCCTTTGCAAATGAGTCCCTGACTCAAAGGGTTGTAATTCCTAGACCTTAAATAAAATAAAATAAAAATAAATAAATAAAAATGACAGTCAACAATGAGCACCACTGTATGATCGTTGGCCTGGTAACCCGATTACTGGTTCCAGTAATTATTGGTCAAGACTTTCCCCATTTTAACTTACTGATGCAAACACAGCAGGACTACCTAGAACTAGTGAGTGTGGTAACCCTAGCCCAAGCTAAAAAGCAACAGTTAGAGACAATATTTTCCTTTGAAGAGGATTTCTTTGAGGGAGCTGAGGACTCAGAGAAACCCAGGAAATCTAGGAAACAAAAGAAGAGAGAACAAAGACAGTGGGTGGAACAACAGAAGAACAACATTGTTGGCGTTGGGCCAGGATTATCCTTACAAGACATTATGAAAGAACAACAGGCAGATGTTTCTTTAAAACCTTTTTTTTTCACAGGTTCATCAAGTGAAACACCCTGGACCATTTCATTTTGTTTTAAAAACGAATATCTTGTATACAGTCTCTGTTGATACTGTATTGAATGAACCTGTAGAACAGCTAATGGTACCTAAAATTTATAGAGAGAAGGTGATGCAGTTAGCCCACAATATCCCAATGACAGGCCATGAAGGGAGGGATTGAACCTTACAAAGATTACTTTCATGCTTCAGTTGGCCAGGTATACACCAAGATGTGGCGGAGTATTGCCGTGCTTGTAAGGAATGCCAATTGGTTTCCCAGGGTGGGAAAAAAGATCAGGTGCCCCTTCAGCCTATACTCTATGTAACCACACCCTTCGAAAGAATCACAATGGATGTTGTGGGCCCCCTTACCAAGAGTTCAAAGGGTAACCAGTTTATATTTGTAGTGTGTGATTATGGGACATGGTACCCCAAAGCTGTTCCCATGTGCACTATTACTGCACCACGTATAGCTGAAGAGTTAGCTAAAATATTTAGCCGAATGGGAATACCCCAGGAGATTCTCACGGACAGAGGTAGTAATTTTACCTCTGTTATGTTGAGGGAATTATATCGTCTCCTAAGGGTATCTGCTGTCCGTACTTCTCTATACCACCCACAAACAGATGGTCTTGTGGAAAGATTTAATAAAACATTGAAAAAAAGGTTGCAAAAGTACGTTCAGGAAGAAGGTAGAGACTGGGACAAATACCTCCCTTACCTCCTGTTCGCTTACAGGGAGGTACCCCAAGCAACAACTGGGTTTTCACCTTTTTCATTGCTTTACAGAAGAAATCCATGGGGGCCATTGGATGTGGTGAAAGAGCACTGGGAGGAAGGTACAAATGTTGGGCACAGTAATATCTTTCATTCATTCATTCTTTATTTTTAAAAGGTGCTTTTCTCATAACCAAAGTGCCTGTACAATACATAAAACAATAAATAGAATTAAAACTAACATAAATCATTAAAAGTTATACTAAAAAGATGTGTCTTCAAAGCTCCTTTAAAACTTTGGACAGTTGGGCAATTTCGCACCTGACGAGGTAGAGAATTCCACAGGGTCGGGGCCATAAAACTAAATGATCTAGCCCCTGAAGTTTTAAAATGAACCCTGGGAATCTCTAGCAATCCCTCGTCACCTTGAAGGAGACTCGCCAAAAAACTGGCAGCCAGTGCAGTCCACGGAGGACAGGCATTATATGGCTGGATCTAGAACATCCAGTCAACAACCTGGCTGCCGCATTCTGCACTAGCTGCAGGCAGCGAAGTTCAACCCCCAGTAGCCCCAGGTAAAGGGCGTTGCAATAGTCAAGGCGGGAGGTAACGAAAGCATGGATCAACGTTGGAAGATCCTCTGGAGGAACCAGGTGCTTCACTCAGGTGATGTTCCTCAGATGGTAAAAGGAAGTTTTGACTACCGCTGACACCTGAGATTTAAACGTCAGACGGTCATCAAATACTACACCCAGATACAGCACCTGGTCTGAGGTCGTCAGCTGGACGCCCCCAAGCCATAAGCCTGAGGGTGATCCAGCTAGCAGACCCGCCTCACAGCGACCCTTGTACATGACTAACGCCTCAGTTTTCTCTGGGTTTAACCGCAGCCAACTCCCATTCATCCAGTCTTGGATCTCAGCAAAGGCAGTTATTAAATACCGAAAAGGCAGCATCCTGGCCAGGCACAAAAGACATACACAGCTGGGTATCATCTGCATAGCAATGAAAACCCAGACCATATTGTCTAATAATCGCTCCTAACGGCAGCATATACACTGCAAACAACATGGGCACTAGAACAGAACCCTGCGGTACCCCGCAGGATAGAGAGACTGATGCCAAAGAAAAAATTCCCGACATCACCCTCTGAGTCCTACCCTCGAGGTAAGATCGAAACCACCTGAGGATCATATCAGACAATCCACAGATGGACCGCAGATGCTCTAACAGCACACCATGATCAACAGTGTCAAATGCTGCAGAGAGATCGAGAAGTACCAAGATAGATCAGGTCCTACGATCTCTCGCTATTAGGAGGTCATTTAGTACCTGAACAAGTGCTGTCTCAGTACTATGCCTTTTCCTAAATCCAGACTGGAGAGAATAGTAGACATTGTTGTTGGTCAGATGACCATCCAGCTGCACTGCAACCACTTTCTCAATAACTTTACCCACAAAGGGTAGGTTAGAGACGGGCCTGTAATTTGCTAGACAATCTGGGTCCAAGGAGGGCTTCTTCAATAGAGGCTTAACTATAGCCTCCTTAAGAGGATCTGGAAAGATCCCCCTCTCCAAGGACCTCCAGACTATCAAAGCCAGGACTGGGCCGATTTTATCCACACAATCCACTAAGAGACGTGTGGGGCCAGGGTCCAAATCACAGTTGGTCGGTCGCAGCGCTTGGATGATCATCACAATGTCATTGATTGTGGGGAGGCTGAAGTCAGAACACGCAAACTGGGTGTCCGACATCTCCTGCCGACCATCACCACTCCCATTGAAGAGGGAAAAACGGATGTCCGATCTGATTTTGGCAACCTTATCTGCAAAGAAGAGAGCCAACTCCTCACACCGTTCTGGAGAAAAGGCTCTTCTGGGCTGAAGAAAGACTGGATTGCACAGTCTGTCCACAGTCCGAAAGAGCTGAGCTGGTCTATTCTGTGCAGTCCCAATCTCTCTGGACAGGAATTCTGCCTTCTTACGAGAGATTGCGGATTGATAGCCCATATAATGGTCCATCAAACTAAGTTTGTCATCATCCAAACCGGACCTCCGCCAACGCCTCTCCAACCTTCATCCAACCTCCTCAACTCCCTCACGGTCTCATCGAACCAAGGAGACCTGGGACGAAGAGTGAGAGGATGAACACGAACAGGTGCAATGGAATTCAGGGCCCCTGTCACTGCCTTATTATAGGCATGTACCAGGTCCCCTGGATCCAAGCAATCTATCGGTAGGCCCGATAGGTCCAGCACCGCCATCAGGTCATCCAGGGACACACCCCTTAAAGGGCAGTACTGGACCATTTCCGAAGGGGTTGACCTAATAGCGGTGGCCTCAAAACTGAACCTAATGGAGTGATGGTCCGACCATCCGACCGGTTCCACCACCAAGTCAGATATCCCCATCCCCAGAAGGAACACCAGGTCCAATGAATGTCCACCAATATGGGTCGAGGAGGAAATGACCTGTGTGAAGCCCAGTGATATCATCAACTAGAGGAAGTCTTGACCAAAACATGAGAGTTCATCGTCAACCAAGGCATTGAAGTCCCCCAGAACCAACCATCTGGAGGACCCCAATGTCAGGTCGACAATGAAGTCTGCAACTTCCTGCAGGAAAACATTCTCATCACCTGGTGGACGGTATGCAAGAAGCATCCTGCACCCCACACCCTCACCCGAGATACATTCAAAGGACCTGGTGACTCCAACCGGTACCTCCACCAGGCCCAGTTCTGTCCTAAAACAGATGGCAACACCCCTGCCCCTACGATCCTGCCTCGGGCGGTGTATCACCGAGTAACCAGCTGGAACTGCTGCCGCCAAAACTGGCCCAGCATTTTCATCCAGCCAAGTCTCGGTGATGCACGCCAGGTCAGATGACCCAACAAAATCAGCTATAATAACCGTTTTGTTTTTAATAGACCTGGTGTTGCACAACACCGCCCGAGTAGGATGAACCTCCGAAGATGAGCGCCTTACCTGCTGATCATAATCAGAACCCTTGGGTATGGGCACCAGACAGGGAGGTCCCCTTTCCTGTGCCCATTTCACCCCAGGGCGTCTCCTTGTCCCCACCATCTCTATCCGCCCACTCCTTTCCATTCCCCCAGGCCCAGCACCAGCTCCTCCTCCTCCTCCCTCACAAATCCCCAGAGCCCTACATCTTCTATAGACCCTGAAGACGGGAGGACAGGAAAGGACGAAGGTCCCTGAGCCTAGAGGGGGAATAATACCCGACTGTCCTACTATCATTCCAGCACATAATTAACACCATAAAAAATCTAACAATTATTAACCCCACTCAAAAACTTACATAAACAACTACTCTACAAGATTAACATACAATTTTAAATTATAAATCTAATAAACACAACAACCAAATATCTAAATAACTTAAACTAAATATAAATACAATATCTATTTAACAGAACTATACCCCTTTAAAATAAACTTCCAATAAATAAATCAACCCTATCAATGTCCATATTGTAAGTGTCCAAATGTGCCTTTAGATTTTCAGATTATAAATATCACTTTGTCTTTCTGCCCCAACCCACAGTACTCTCACCACTGCGGGGGAAAGGAGCTTTCCAGACTATACAAGCCCCCTAACATAAAATTGGCCCTTAACGTTAAGAGGCCCCTAGTCCAAAACCAATACCACTATTTCCTTTAAAAATAAAAAAAGAGTTCCAAGGTCTTTTTATGTCCACACCTATGTGCTCTCACCACTTCAGTATGGTCCAGAATTTTATCAGCCTCCTCTCAAGAGGCTGAAACAATCCCAAATGAACTCAATTTTAGTCTTTCCAATATATAACAAACACTGGCCAAAATCAAAAAATTCGGAAGTACATCACCAAACAAACGGTCCAGACAGTTCCACCTTCCTTCCAGTATTTAAGTTTCTCAGTCACCAGGAATCCTTCAGAATGGCGAGCAGACAAGTAGCATATATGTTTCAGTTACAGATTCTGGCTCTACCCGACCCTTCACTACGGTGAAGCAGCCGAGACCACCCTCCGGTGGTTCCCCTACTTCACCTAAGGAACAAGATGAACCCCACTACCCTCCAGTGGCAGAGACAACTGTCCCCCTGTCTGGACCGAGGAACCATATTTCTCCAAAATTGTGCAGAAATCTTCACTGTACGCTATCCACACTTCCCTTCAATAATTTCAGAGTTCCTCTTTTTTCCAGCCGGTCCTCTCTCACTAGAATCCGGCTACACCTTCACCTGCGGTCCGGCTGCATTACTCTCCCATATGGAAAACGCTACTCCACAGTTCCGAGTTCACCATTCACCATTTATGACTCCTTCGAACTCTTCCGCCACCTAAAGCGGCCGCTGGATCACCAAGCCGCCAGCCACAGAAATCTTTCAAGAAATTTAGCCGAGAAAACCAGCATACAGCAAGCCAAGCGACTTCCACAACTCCAACATGCCAGTCTCTCCAGGTATCGAACACGTCTCAATTTCTAGCGGTAACAAAACAAAACAGTAGGCTTAGGAATACAGAAAAACGAATAAATAGACTATATGACAGCACTGAGAGAAAGACTAGTAAAATATGTTACCATGGCCCACTTGAATGTGACCCTGAAACAAATGGGACAAAAGGAAGCCTATGATGTGGGGTTAAAGAGTAAATGTTTTATGCCTGGAGAAAAAGTTTTATTATTGTTGCCCTCAACTGAGAACAAATTGTTAATGCGTTGGCAGGGACCATATGATGTGATTAGACTGACAGGAATTGCCAATTTTGAAATTGAAATGCCTGGTCACCGACCAACAAAGAGGGTGTACCATGCAAACCTTTTGAGGAAATGGGTAGAAAAAAAACAGGTCCAGGCACTATACATTCACTCTGAGCCACAGCTGACAGAAATGGAGACTGCTTATGAGAGGCTTGACTGTCCCGTAAGTGATGAGGGTATACAAATAAATCCTGTTTTAAAACCGGAACAAAGAGTAGAGGTAGATCAGTTGCTACACTGTTTTCAGGACACTTTCACAACTGCCCCAGGACGGGCTAGGGGAGTGGAACATGACATCAGGATCAAGCAGCAGAAGCCCATACACCAAAAAGCCTACAGACTGCCTGAAAAGATTAGGCAGGAGGTGATTGACGAGGTGAAAAAGATGGAACAGTTAGGGGTAATTGTTCCTTCTAGGAGTGCATGATCTTCCCTGATGGTGGTAGTGAATAAGAAGGAAGAAGGAATAAGAGTGTGTTTAGATTTCTGAAAAGTAAATTCTATCTCAGATTTTGATGGGCACCCAATGCCCTGAATAAATGACCTGTTAGATAGAATAGGAAATGCCTGCTACATTAGCACGCTAGATTTGACCAAGGGATATTGGCAAATTCCCTTGGCCCCCAATGCCCAAGAAATAACAGCCTTCCCTACACCAGTCAGATTGTACCAGTTTACAACAATGCCATTTGGACTCCATGGGGCACCTGCCACCTCCCAGCGTTATATGGACCACGTCTTAAGATCTCATTCCCAGTATAGTTCAGCTTACCTGGATGACGTGGTCATTTTCAGTCACAACTGGCCCACACATTTAATGCATCTAAGAGCAATTATCCAAACCAACGAGGATGCAGGTTTGACTACAAACCCTGCTAAGTGTGCCATAGCAAGGACAGAGACCAAGTATTTGGGTTTCATAATTGGGAAAGGATCCCTGAAACCAGAGATTGACAAAGTAGAAGCAGTAGCCAACAGCCCCATCCCCATCACTAAAAAACATGTTCAATCTTTTTTGGGTTTAGAAAATTACTATCGACAGTTCATCATGGATTTTGCTGCTCTGGCAACTCCCTTAACAGAGCTTACCAAAAACAAATACTCCAACAAAGTTAAATGAACTTAAGCATGTGAGGAGGCCTTTAGAAAGATTAAGGCGATCCTTTGTTCAGCCCCTGTTCTAACTAGCCCCAATTTTAAAAAACCTTTTGAAATTCAGATAGATGCCTCTGATACAGGTTTGGGAGCTGTGCTGACACAACACGATGAGAAGGGGGAACTTTCAGTACTATACATTAGTTGGAAACTACATGAGCGTGAGAGAAAATATTCCACAATAGAAGAGAAATGTTTGGCTATGAAATGGGCCATAGAATCCCTTAAATATTATCTCTGGGGCAATGATTTTGTGGTAATAACAGACCATAATCTGTTATGTTGGTTGAACCAACTGAAGGACAAAAACATGTGGATTATGCGTTGGTACCTGTCATTACAACCACATAATTTTCCTGTGTAACACAGGTCTGGTGCAAAACATCAAAATGCAGATTTCCTATCAAGATATGGTGCTGAAAGCATACCTAGTGTTACAAAATGATATTGGTTTGTCTGATGTAATATGAATGAGTGCAGTGTTTGTGAAAAGCATTAAACCTCAGGGAATAGTTCTATATAATACTTCTGATAGTATGCCTTGTACTGCATTTATACAGAATTAGTTATTAAGGGTCCCTGAGGGGAACTTCTGGAGTGGGTGGGAGGAAGTTCCAACCCTTCCAAGGGTGAAGGGTCTTAGCCAACAAATATGAAATATTATGTTGCCTTCTTGTGGTGGAAGATGTGTAACAGGGAATCCTGTTATGAAAAATAAAGTATTACAAACTTTAAGAAGATGCAACCCCCCCCCCTCGTTTTCTACTTTCACTCTATCATGTCTTCTTCTATTTTCCATATCTATCCTATATTTCTTGTCAGGGTGGCCAACCTGGCAATCTTTTAAATCTTTTCTTTACTGTCCTTTATGCCCCTTATTTATCTATCTTGCATCTGAAATCCCTAGAGCTGGTATCCAGTTGGTTATAAATATGGAGTAGGGCTTTAATAGAGTATAATTGCCTTTATGCAGCTATCCCCAGCAAACCACAGTGCTTAAAGAAAGAAATAGTAGTCAAATTGATAAGAGTTTGTTAAAAATCCCCTGTTCTCTACCCAGAGGCATGTTGCAGATGCCTCTGTATGTTACAGATAGCCAAAAAGCGCTTAGCGCCGTAGAACTCCAGCGAGTCTAGTGGTAGTGACGGCGATGTGTGCACACATTCACACACTCGCACACTCACTGGGGACCCTGCGCATGTTCATGCAGGAAAGGCTCCCGATAAGAGCCGCCGAGCTGCAGAAACACAACCACTTGTTGCGATTAGGAAAAGCAGTGGTCCTGCAGCTGAAGGGAAAGCTAAAGATACTCAACTCTCTACCTTTGCTAGGGAGACCAGTACATTCCCTCTTAGCTGCAAAGCGCTTCTGTGGTACCCGCTCCTCGGATACATTGCAGACTGGCTAAATTGTTAAATTCAAAATAAAGACACTGAGGACATTAGGTGTGAAGCCCTATAGTGTCTAAGAAAAGCATCAAGAGAGCTGTATTTACTAGAAACAGACTGATATGGCAACTGAAAGGGCTGGGTTGACAAGAAAGTCATCGGCTGAAATTGCGGCCATCAGGTAAATAAATGTAGCATTAATGCCTGGAAGGATTCAGAAAAAAGGCTTTAGTACAGTCCAAATAAAGTTTTAGAGGTGCAGAAGACTACTGTACAGGAATACTAAAACTGTTGCTATAATTATTAAATGTTTTTCTTTTTTGCATCTTAAGAATAAATTAATCTAAAACCTTGCAAGAAAACAGATAGGGAGCGTGCCCCTCATCTACTTTTCTCTGCTAAGGTTGTAGATTCTTTTCTTTTCAAAGAATGTAACCATGCATTTCCCTTCTGTATGTGACATTTTTTGTATAAAAGTTGTAATTACCTGAAATACCCCTAATCATGGAGGATCCTACTATAGGGTTGGCAGCCCATGAAATAGCTGCCTTTATAGGAACTGGAGAGTTTGATGTCATGAAAGGGGGATGAGCTAAGTTTTAAACCATGCCTCTCCTATAATTAAGGTCTAGAAATGTATTTTAAGAGCTTTTAGTGTGGTATATGCTAAGAAATATAATGCACCTAATTCTAAAGTGACGTTTTCTGTACCCCATAGTCAGTGTGAGGGTTAGTAGCCACAGAACTAGCCAAGGTTTTCTAATTGTACAGTCACATGACTATGAGGTCACGGAATTCAGTACTATAAGAACTCTCCACCAGGGGGTTGTTTTAGAGAGGTAGGTCAGTATTCAACTGACCACAGTACGAGGAGGTTGTGTGTAGGCTTTCACACAAGTGCTATTTGCGTTGAAGAAAGGAAAATACATTTTCAGGAGTCTTTGGAAAGAAGTATTTTCTGTTGTTGGTTGTGTGTGACGTTAACACCGATTTTTTCCTTTCTGAGAACTTTATTTTTTTTATTTTTATTATTTGGAAATAAATTGACAAACGCATTTATTTGCCTTTTTATGTTTGCTTGCACGCATGTGCAAGAAACATAGTGCCATCATACGAGTTTTCCAGAGGTGTGTCAGCCTCTTCCAATTCAGTGAGTGTATTTGCAGGCGCGGTCGCAGAGCGCCAATCACTGCTCCAGCTGTCTATGACAGCTGAAAAATGCAGTGGCATACAGTTGAAAGGGAGAGCTCCACTGGTGAGCAGAGCTCTCCCCGCACACACACACACGCCTGCGCACGCACGCATACTGCGTGCTCATGCGCGCCTTCCTCCCCTCCACACTGTACGGCCGACGGGGTGCCCAATCCCCTGTCAGCTCCACGCCCCAAAAGCATCCAGGTTCCACGCTGGGAGCCCACCCCAGCATGGCAAATGATGTAATGGCGCGACGGGGTGCCCAATCCCCGTCGGCTCCACTGTCTCTCCCCCACACCCACCATGATGTCGCCGATGGGGGTGCCCAATCCCCTGTCGGCTTCACTGTCTCCCCCCCTGAGTACAGGGTACCACGCTGGGAGCCCACCCCAGCGTGGCAACAGATGCCATGGCCAACGGGGGTGCCCAATCCCCGGTCGGCTCCACGTCCCCCCAGCCATCCTTCTGCCATGCTTGGAGCCCACCCCAGTGTGGCAACGTCCCGTGTTGTCTTTTAAAAAAACCTGTAAAGAAAAACTGTCCCTCGCAGTCTCCTGCCCACCCCCCACAACTCGCACCCACCCACTGCGCACCCTGCCTCCCCACTCCCCCACCCCATACTTACCTCCAGTCCGGTGCGACAATCTTGGTGGACCGGAACACGCCTGCACTCTTCAAAGCTGACCGCGAACTGAGGAAATACCGGTAAGCTGTATAATGGGATAGATAGGGGTTTTCAACTTTGTTGCATATCTCAGGCATTTTTTGGAATTTTTGCACCAAATTTTCAACATGGGGTTTTTGGGACCCCTCCTCATGAATTCTTGCACTGTCATGGCGTTACTCAGGGCCGAAGGGTGATTTCGCAGCCACTGTGCGAAATCACCTTTCTGAAATGATTAACAAAATGACACTGCCAGTGTTCATAAGGTGGGCTCTCAAAAAGCCTATTTTGAAAATTTGGTGGAAAAATTCCTAAAAATGACTGTTTTATGAGGATGCGTTGTGCAGTTCCTATGCACGCTCGTAAGTTCGCGAATTTTCAATATTTTCACTCCAGATTTTCAACATTGCCATTTTACCACACCTTCTTATGAGCAGTACAGCTGTCATTTTTCACATCTCACCCAAAACGTGTTTCTGCCCATGTAGCGCACAATGGCGCAGTCGGTGTGCGAAATCAATGTACAGGACACATTAAGAAAATCACAGTGACACTGTTCATGAGCAGAGGTCTTAAAATGGCTATTTTGAAAATTTGGTGAAAAAATTCCTAAAAGTGACTGTTTTACAAGCGTGCGTTGCACAGTTCCTATGCACGCTCGTAAGTTCGCAAATTTTCAATATTTTCACTCCAGATTTTCAACATTGCCATTTTACCACACCTCCTTATGAGCAGTACAGTTGTCATTTTTCACATCTCGCCCACAACGTGTTTCTGCCCATGTAGCGCACAATGGTGCAGTCGGTGTGCGAAATCAATGTATGGGACACATTAAGAAAATCACAGTGACACTGGTCATGAGCAGAGGTGTTAAAATGGCTATGTTGAAAATTTGGTGAAAAAATTCCCAAAATGACTGTTTAGGAGCTACGTTCGCGGTTCATGCAGCTGGCAAGTTTGCAATTTAATATTTGCACACAGATTTTCCAACAGTGCCATTTTACTGCACTTCCTTATGAGCAGTGCAGCTACCATTTTTCATATCTCACCAAAATGTGTTTCACATGTAGCGCACAATGGTACAGTCGGTTTATGAAAACAATGTTTGGGACAGATTAAGAAAATCACAGTGACACTGGTCATGAGCAGAGGTCTTAAAATGGCTATGTTGATAATTTGGTGATAAAACTCCATAAAATGACTGTGTTATGAGGAGCATTTGCAGTTTCCACGCATCATCGTGAGGTTCATGAATTTGTAATATTTTCAGTCCAGATTTTCACCAGTGGCATTTTTCCACACCTCCTTATGAACAGTACAGCTGTCATTTTCCACAACATGGCCAAATGTGTTTCACACTTTCAGTGCAGAGATGCATGGTCGCTGTGGGAAATCATTGTTCAGGACAGATAAAGAAAATCACACTGACACTATTCATGATTGAGGTCCCAAAATGCCTGTGTTAACAATCTACTGTAAAAATCCCCAAACTAGTTACATTACGGGTGTGCGTTGTACAGTTTCTACGCACGCCTGGACTTCACCATTTTTTAAGATTATTAACAGATTTTCAACATTGCCATTTTATTCCTCCCCATGAACAGTACCGCTGTCATTTTCACATCCTGTTCGGAATGTGTTTTGCACCTGTGGTACCAAATGCCATAGTCGCTGTGCAAAAGCAGTTTTCACTAACAAACTGATATTGCCACTGTTCATGAGGTGGGGTCACAAAAAACCATGTTGAAAATTTGGAGTGAAAATACCACAGAATGCCTGAGGCGTTGGGGTTTCCGACCATAACGCCCACCTGTAGAGTATGCCAGGCATCAGGGGTGTGACTTGGGATTCTTGCCTGTCATGCTCATACCATTCCACCCCCCACCACACCCCTGCAGCCAGTGAGGCATCAAGGTGTGCCTCTGGACTCTCAGACCCAAACTTCACCCCATTCTCTCCTATACGCACCCATCTCGCCGTATTTTCTGATGGAATGGGCGGTCGCATGAAACCAAGACCCCAAGGCACAGACACTCCTGTCAGTGTCTGCAGGTAGGGTGTGGGTGGAATGGCGTGGTCGTTATGCCTGATGACCCAACGGCACACCCCAATGCCTGCCACTCTTTGCAGGGTGGTGGTGGGGTTGGCTTCAGTTCATTACTTCGCTGCCATTCCTATTATGCAGCTCTGTAACTTCTACACTACCAATGCCAGTGCCAGCAAGCAAACATTTGGCATTGACAAATGCTTGTTTATGCATCTTACAACTGTCTGGACATCTGTTATTATTCCATTGCTCTACAGTCAAGAAGACTAAAAACACCACAAGTGAACTGCTTGCTAAAAAGTAACTACTAGAAATGTTGCCAGCTCATGTAGTCATTACTTAAATCACATTAAATGTTCTTAATCTTATCCTGCTGTTTGTTCTGTTATCTGCTTATCTGACCACAGTTCAAGACAGAGTTAGAAAGCAGGTAAATGAACAAACATATACTATTCAAATGTATGAGCAACCATACACAACAATGGTGATGTTTCCATCTCAGGGTGAGATGACATCACAGAGACCTCTTGAGCTTTGCTCTTGAGGTCTACATTGTCATCTCATCACTCGATGGAAACACAGCCTTATTGTGTATGGTTGCCCCATAGGCTATATTATTCTATATGTGTTCTGCATAATCAGACAGCTCTGCAACATATGCTGCAATAAATGTAACCAATCAATGGGAGTTTCTTTTGTTCTGATACCATATACACACACAGTAGGCAATGAATGAACTACTGTGTTGAGATTGTCAAGCAGGGGAGGAGGATAGGCTACAGTAACTAGAAAAAAACAGCATTTCTTTCAAATTAAAAAACAACATTCTCTGAGTAATGAATGCCTAAATCTTAGCTGGCTGCCAGGATTGTGTGTGTGTGTGTGTGTGGGGGGGTTAGACAGAAGCATGTACAGTAAGTAAAAAAAAACACTCAATATTATTTTTTAATTAAAGACAGCCTCTGCTGAATTAATTCTAGTTTCTCAAGGATGTGCTGACTGCCAGCACTGTTGGACAGCAAGGAGGAAGAGCTGGAGGGAGAGTGTGTGTGTGTGTGGGGGGACCATATTAAATGATAACACTAAATGTTTTAAGTTACAAAAAAAATCATTCTCAAAGCTCCAAGCAGGGATACAGTGGGAAAAGACTGTTTTCAGTATGACCTTGCTGTTCCATACTACATTACTCACTCATTTAGAGTGCAAAAACATTTGCAGTTAAATAAGTGAAGCAAGTGCAGACAAGAGTAGGGCTTCTTACACTATAGATAAAGATGCACAGTGGTTAACACACACCCCTGGCAATAGCAACTTTTCAGCCAACTGAGTTATTTACATACACTGTGTAAACACCATGCGGAACCTATGCTGTTTTATTTGGTATAAGTAAGGTCATTATAGAGCATGGCAGTGCAATGTGACACTCCTGACCAATCACAATGCTTCCTTCAACTGCGTGTAAGACACTCTTATATCCATAAGAGTGTCTCACATGCTGATCCACAGTAGTGGGCTATTTGCTGGCTGCTCATGCCATTAACATTTTGAAAAAAGAAAAGTAATTTAAAAAAAATGAGCGCAATCTATAATTATTTTATGGGCTGTTTGGAGGACCTCTTATGGCTATGAGGGCATATGGTCATAATGTTGCGGTGTTTATTGGTCGCGGGCATTATGTTGTGGCCAAATTGGAGAATGGACATGCCGTCACCAGTGTAGCAGTCATGGACAAAATAATAATAATAAATAATAAAATATTATTTATTAGGCACCTTATCAAAAACCAAGGTGCCTTACAATTCATAAATAAACACACTTTAAAATATTAACACACAAAAATAAAATAATAATTAAAAGAAAAAATACCAGATAATAAAAATCCACTATTTCAATTTTCAAATGCCTGAAGCCACAGATACATTTTTAAGGATGCAAGTAAGTCAACCAAATCACTGGCGATGGCAGAACTGATGGTTAGTGTGCAACGTTTTGTACAACATCACCCGATCCTGTCGGCACTTCAAAGAATGGACGCTTGCCTGTGTGGCTGCAGGCGGCCACTCCCCCCCCCCGGTGCAATCCCTCTCCCTTACTCCCTCAGGTAACACCTGGAAATGGTCTCAAAATCCCACTGACACCACTATTCAGGCCAGCATCACCTGGTATGACCCATGGAAAGGCATAATGCTCATCCGGCTTGACAATTAGAACAAGCAGTAGTTTACAGGCAGGAGAGGCGAGAGAAAGAAAGAAGATAGCACTGTTGGGTGGGCAGAGAGAGAGAGAGGAGAGCATTTTGTTATACTGAGAAAGTCATAATGCACAATGCCGCTAGAGAGGCAGAACACAAAAGAGAGAGAAATGCCTGGAGAAACAGAGAGACAGAGCAGTGGTTTGAAAGTGTGACCTTACCTATGCTGGGGTTTGTTGCTTTTGCTATACAGGTTGGTGAGGCTGGGAGAGGCAGCTGCAGCACTGGATGAGAGGCTTGTGAGCACTTTTTGATGCATGAGGGTGGATGTTTAAGTACTGCAAGATGGGAGGATGAGGAGTACCCAAACTTAACATCTGTTGTTGCTATTCATTGGCGACATAATGAACTGTTGCCAACTTCAGTCAGCGGCAAAATGTTCGGCCTCCATTTGTCCCTGCGACGATATATCCACGTCATATTGACCACGACATTTTTTCCGGGATGAATTGGCCGCTCACGGGCTATAAGTGGTGCCGCTTGTGTTCCTAGGACACCAGATCTGTCATCTTGGGTCTGCAGTTCTCCCATCCTAAGAAAATGTGAGGCGACAAACATATCCATAAGAGGCCCTCCAACCAGGACCATAAACTTGTATTACTGCAGATTTTGCACAATGGAAAAGTGTGCTGATGTTGAACAACTTCAATTATTGGCCAACAGTGTTTTTACCATAGCAAAATAAAAAGCAGCAAAAAAAAAATGTACTCACTGTGTCAGGATCATCAGGCAAATGTGAGTGAGGGATAAAATAAATAAAATATTTTTTAATTAGAATTCTGACAGATGGGCGTACTTGATTAAATGTCTGAGAATGGGCTCAATGTGTTTGAATCATGCCAGGAGGGAGGGAAGGAAGGTGGAGGGATAGTAAATAAAAACAGTTTTTTTATATATAGTTAAAATGCCTGGTTGGGCTATCAGTAGGAATAATGGACTGGCTCTTCTTAATAAACACTCCAGGATGAATGGGTGTCTTAGTAACAATGCTAAAAATAATCTACAATAGCTTTCAGAGATACACCCAACTCTGTTCATCAGCATTGTCACTGACATATGAGAGTCAGAGAATACATCCTTTAAATAAAGTGTGGCAGGCACCACTGTTTTTCTTCAGCTTCTGCTCTGTAACATAAGCTTATTTTTGTTTTTATTGAAATGCCCCTCTGGGCTATGGGCAGCCAGGCTGGAGATTAATCCTGTTGTGGTGATAAGCAGATACAGCTTGCTTGCCCATTAATACTGGGTGTACAGGATGGAGGTGGCTGGCATGCTTGGTGCTATTAAAATGCCCAAGGGGTAGTATGCATGGAACAGCAAGGCTATTGGGTGGCTGGGAAGGAGATTACTGCCATTACAGCTATGCGCTGATCCAGATCCTATTGCAGTATATGAATGGCAGAGGATGGACTGGCTGAAGCAGAAATATCTCTCTGGAACACCACATGGTGCTAATTCTTCCCAGCATGTATATATTAGAATTTACTGAAACTTGGTTCCCTGAGTATCAGTAACCGGATGCCAGTTGCCTGAAAAGTGGTTGCCCGATGGGCGAAGTTTTCCTGCAGCAGAATTATTTTTAATGTTTCGGGGGCTTCACCTTCTTTTATATAATCAACTCTGCCACAGAAAAACTTTGCCTGTCAGGCAACCGAGTTTCAGGCACATGGTGTCGGGATAATGAAACTCGGGGAACCGAATTTCAGTCAATCACAGTACTACCCCCAGCACTGGCATTTTTAATTCAAAGATGCACAGTTATCTCAAGCACAGCTGGCATCATAATTGCTCCATTGTTTTACATAAATTCTACATGTACTGTATATTATAGTGCTCAAATGATTTTCCAAAGTCTATATCCACTTCTTGATAGAATGACCCACCAGAGATGCATTAAAATACACATTTATAGATTTCATGGCACCGGTTCTACACCTGATTCTGCACCAACTCAAAAAAGGAGCCACACACAAATATGCCCACATTAGAATGCATTTGTTTTAAGGACTGGGCAGCTGGTGCAGCAGTGGTGACACTGCTTGGGATGCCACCGACCCAAGTTTGGTAGTGAGCTCAGGTCATCGGAGGGACGGCCAGGGGAGGAGGACTGAGCATGCAGAGAACTGCTCTCCTCCTCTGGGAGGAAAGCTGGCAGAACCTGGTATTCACCTGGCCCCTAGTGGATTGCTGGGGGACAGCATGTGGGACTGCCTCCAAGGCAGGAGAGGCAGGAGGATGCCAACCTGGGGCATGTGGGAACACGTGGTGGACATCATGTGGTCATTGCATGCCTGATTCTCAGGGGAGAAAACAGAAAAACAGATGCCAGGGGTAGGATGTCCAGGCTGAATGGGGCCACCAATAGGGGAGAGAAACAGTAAAGAAAAACAAACTCTAGCCAGAGCAGATAGGGCTGTGAAGAGCTACTAAGTGACCAAAGTTACACATGTGCATAGAAATTATTCGATGCCAGGGTGTAACCTGATCATTTTTTGGAGGTGTTGCATCAAATTTTCAATGTGGCTATTTTTGGACCCCTCCTCATGAAGAGTGCCAGTGTAATTTTGTTCACTTGTCCCGAAAGGTGATTTCACAGAGCAAACGTGCTATTCTGCACCACAGGTGCGAAAACATGTTTTGGGCAGGTTGTGAGAAAATGACAGCTATACCGTTTGAAGGAGGTGTGCAAAATAGCAATGTTAAATATGGAAAATTAGCAAATTTAGGAAGCGTGCATAAAAGCAGCAAATGCACATCATGCTTGATCATTTTGAATTTTCACAAATTTGCAACATGGACTTTGTGGGACCCCACCATCATAAACAGTGGCACTGACATTTCATGAATTGGTCCCAAAAGGTGATTCTGTGCAGCGACCGCAAAATCACCTTTCAGGACAGAGTAACAAAATGACAGTGACTGTTTTCATGAGCTGGTGTTCCAAGAACCCCATGTTGAAAATTTGGGTCAAAAATTCCAAAAAATGGCTGAGATATCAGCATAAGTTGAAAAACCCATTGTATGGCATTATAGCATGCTTACCTTTGATGCTTCAGTTCACGGTTCGGCTTTGAAGAGTGCAGACGTGTCCTGGTCCAGAGAAGATGACAGCGCTGTCCTCCGGTGGTAAGTACAGGATAAGGGGTGTGCGTTTGGGGAGGTGGGTGCTCAGTGGGAGGGTGGGAATTGGGGAGGTGGACTGGCGTGAAAATGAGGGACAGTTTTATTTTTTACAGGGAGAGAAAAAAAAGACTGGAGCGACGATGAGGGACTGTTTTCTTTTTTACAGAAAAAAAAAAAATTGGGGCACACTGGGGTGGACTCCCAGTGTTCCACATGACTGGAGGGGTTGAACATAATGCCAGCACGGGGACTGGGCACCCCGAATTTGGCGGCGTGGGTGTGGGAGGAAGAAAAAATAAGTTAGGCACACTGGGGTGGGCTCCCAGTATGCTGCATGACTGGGGGGGGACATAATGCTGACATGGGGATTGGACACCCTGATGTCGGTGGGTAAAAGCAAAATCTTTGGGCACACTGGGATGGGCTCTCAATGTGCCACATGAGTTTGGGGGGCACCGAATGCTGCGGAGCTGGCGGTGGCATACATGGGGATTGGGCACCCAGATGTCAGCGAGCAAAAGTAGAAACTTTGGGCACATTGGGTTAGGCTCCCAGTGTGCCACATGAGTACGGTGAGGGCCACAGAATGCCATGGAGCAGGCAGTGGTGATGCAACTGTGCATGCACAGCAGTCACACATGCACAGTTGTGGTAAATGGCATTTTGCCATATATGATGACACCAGCAGAACTGTGCATATGTGTGAGTCGTGCATGCACAGTTCATGCCACCAGAATGTGGAAGTAACAGCCGAAATAGTGTGGCTGTTATTCTGCAGTGGCTGACTGTGGTGATGGGGTTTAAGCTCCATTGGGCTTTTGGAAGGATACTTCCAAAAGTCCAATGGAAGGTTCCATGATCAGCCATTTTTTAGAGCTACTGAGCAATTGCAGTAGTGCTGTAGGCTCCGCTCACAGCCCTAAAAAGAAAAAAAAAACACCTTATTAAGACATTCTTAAATGGTGCAAGAACATCTTTAATACTAATATGCAAATAACAGCCATAGGTCTTTAACACAGTCTTAAAATGTATTCAGGCATTTGATTTTTAAATTAAGGCCGGTGCATAGGGTGAACCTCACCAGTCCTGGAGTAAAAACATTTATTTAAAATACCTCACACATGGCTCACACCTTTCCCCTCCCCCAGTGTCTATGGAGTCGGTGGCCCATATTCCCATACAAAAACAGGAAATTAACAAGATAGTTTTTGTCTTATGTCTGTAAACTGAAGGTGGGTAAAAAGACAATGTCACAGAATGGCTTTTCTGGGTACCAGCACTGCCAGTGTCTGTGGGGGCAGTGGGAGGTGGGCAGGCAAGAAAAAGAGCCACACAGCAGCTTTTCCTATTTTTTTTATTACTCATTTTGTCTCCACTCTGGCTGGCCTACTTTTGACTGACACTTTCACTGACACTCCCCCCCCCCAGCCCTGTCACCCAGCTTCTCCTGGACTTACAGTAACTGCCCCATAATGCCATGGTTTGCCCCCCATGGCAGGGTGGCGGGGAGTCTGCCTCTACCCACTGGAGATGGATCCAGTACCAGTAGTGCCTAGGTCACTGAAGCAGGGCCTGTGAGGGAATGGTGGTCATTCTGCTAGCCAGGATGTTTTCCACCTTGTTCCCCCCTCCCCAAGAGGAGTGTGTCCAATGACATCATCATGCACAATACGTGTTCCTGTGTAATGTTCGTTAACATTTGCCATGCCCCACTTCATTGCTCTGGCAGTCCCAGCTGCCCTTCCCCCATCTTCCGCTAGGGGCCCGGCGAATGTCAGGTTCTGCAAACCCTCTCGTCCCTGGAGGAGGAAAGTAGTCCTCTGGAAGCTCGATCCTCCTCCCTTGGCTGACCCACCGATGCCTCGTGTTCACTTCCGAACTCAGGTTGCTGGTGCCACAAGTGGTAATGTTACCACTGTGCTAGCAGGCTGGCTAGCAGTTTTTCCATTACCGGTATTGCCAGTGTCTATGTGAACAAGGTGGGCATGTGGGAAAAGGAGTGCCACACAGTAGCTTTTCTAACTGATGGCACTGCTAGTATGTGTGGTGGTTGGGTAAGGAGAAAGATTGCCTCACAATGACTTTTCCAATTTTTGGCACTGCAGGTGTCTGGGGGTAAAGGATGGGCATATAGGAAAAAGAGTGGTAGGGTTTAAGTTCCTTTGTGCTTTTGGAAGGATACTTCCAAAAGTCCAATGGAAGGTTCCACGATCAACCATTTTCAGAGCTACTTTTCTTGATTATCAGCACCGTCAAAGGCTGCAGGGACAAGTGGGAGAAAGAGTGCCGTACAGCTGATTTTTCAGTTACCGGCACTGCCAATGCCCAGTGGGTTGGGGTGAATGGCCAGGAGAAAGAGTGTTGTATGGTGGCTTTTCCAGTTACCAGCACAGCTGCTGTCCATGGGGGAGAGGTAGGTGGGAGCAAGAGTGCAGTGCAGCAGCTTTTCCAATTACCAACACTGCTGGTGTCAGCTGGGGAGGGGCAGTCCATTGGGAGAAAGAGTGCAATACAGCAGCTTTTTGATCTGGGGAACTACAGACCAGTCAGCCTGACATCCATAATGGAGACAATGACGGAGGACTTCTTGAAAGAACGGATAGTGGAGTTTCTGGAGGTAAATGGTTTACAGGATGAAAACCAACATGGGTTTGTCCAGGGGAAATTGTGTCAAACAAACCTGGCTGAATTTTTCGACTGGTGACACAGTCCCTGGGTGGAGGAAAGATCGTTGATGTCCTGTACCTGGACTTCAGCAATGCTTTTGATTCGGTCCGGCATAGAAGGCTAATTTGGAAATTGAGGAAACTGGGGGTGGGAGATAGGTTGGTGGGGTGGGTAGCAAACTGGCTTAGGAATAGACAGCAGAGGGTGGTGGTAGGGGGTGAAGTCTCGACACCCAAAGAGGTCATCAGCAGGGTCCCACAAGGTTCAGTTTTGGGACCTATCCTTTTTAATGTGTTCATTGTGGACATCAGGGAGGGGGTTGGTAGTAAATTGAGTTTATTCGCTGATGATACTAAATTGGGGGCGGTGGTTTATAGTGAGCAGGGAAGGAGGGCACTACAGGATGACTTGGAGAGGCTTGAAAATTTGGCCCAAACATACTAGTTGGGGTTTAATGCACACAAATGTAGCATCCTGCACCTTGGTGTTAGGAACCTTGGGTATGCCTACCACTTGGGGTTACAGCTGATTGTCATGACAATGGCAAAGGATCTGGGGGTAATGACTGATGCTAAAGGGAACTACTCGGAGCAGTGCAGTAAAGCAGCAGCCAAGGCAAACAAAATGCTTGGACGTATTGCTAGGAGGATAATGACAAGAAGAAGGGAGGATATACTTCCCCAGTACACCTCACTGGTGAGGCTGCATCTGGAGTACTGTGGGCAGTTCTGGTGCCCTCACCTGAAAAAGGACATCACACCACTGGAGAGAGTCCAGAGAAGGGCGATGAGGATAATTAGTGGTCTGGAGGGGTTGTCATATGGGAATAGATTTAGAGAACTGGACATGTACTCTCTGGAGGACAGAAGGGATAATGGGATATGATAGAAACCTTCAAATACCTGAAGAGGTTCAATAGAGGGAACTCAGAGGGTCTGTTTAAGTTGAAGGAGGAGGGGACTAGGAGAGGCCATAGTCTAAAGTTAGCAGGGGGCAGTACAGAGGGGAGGCAAGGGGCATTATTTTACAGAGAGTGTGGTGGTGCCCTGGAATGCACTGCCAGATGATCTGGTAAAATTGGGAACTGTGGGATGTTTCAAGAAGGGTTGGGACAGGCACAGGGGCTGGTACTGGGAGGCATTACAATGATCACCAGAAGGGCATAGGGTGGGGAAGTGGGTGGGGGTGGGTGAACTAATGGTGGGAGGTAGAGCAGCTACTGTGCACTACCAGTGAGCTGCATTGGGCAGACAAGATAGACTGCTAGGCCTAATCTGCTGGCAATTGTGTATGTATGTAACTGTCCTGCTGGAGTTTGTGGAGATGAGGAGAGCAGGTGGAAGAAAGAGTGCCACACAGTGGCTTTTGCATCCTGACACTGCTGGTGTTCCTGGGGTTGGCTAGAGAAAATATACCACACAACATTTTTTTCAAATAATGGCACTGTCAGTGTCCATGGGGGTTACTCTAAAGTACCGCATAAAAGAGAGAAGATCAAGATAGAGAACCAGTGCTAGTACTAGGTTGCAGATCTAGTACAGATAGCATAAGCTGTGTTACTGTCAGAGTCCTTTATTCTGTTAGGCTGGGTGGGAGCGTGGGAGGGTCTGAAAGAGATCCTTTGTCCTGTGCCCTTGGATGCCCATTAGGAGTTTGAGTCCAGAATGGGGAGTGACTTTCCTGGTTGATGGCTTTTGAGGTGGTCTGGAGGAAGGGATTCCATACTCACTCAAACCTGGAAAGGTTTTTGCTGGCCAGGTGGAAGAGCCTTTCTGCCAGTCTGGTCATTTGAGCCTGCCATTCTGCCATTCTCAGGGGGAGAGTAGATCTTCATTTCAGAAGAATTTGTCTTTTGGCCTCCAAGGCAGCTGGAAGCAAGCAGCATTTGCAAGTAAGGAACATCAACTCTGAGGTACTGTATCCCCCAGCATCCAGAACTGTGGGCTGTAGGGGATCGGTCCCCAGCAATGTTGTGACAGAAGTGCAGGATCTGGGACTGGTATGTCTGAATCATGGGGCAGGACCAGAGTATGTGCAATAAGGAGCCTATGATGAGTGGCACCTCCAGTGCTGGTCCGAGGAGAGCAGTTCCATTTTATAAAGAACTGCTGGTGTGTGGTACCATCAATGCAACATTTTATTTTTTTTAACTCAATCTTTATTCAAGATAAGTACAAGACAAGTGAAATAACAATGGATAAACTTCCATGTGCATCTCATTAATATTAGAAACCCAAGAAATAAGAAAGGAAAATAATCTAAGTCCATTTAGCAGTTTTACGATCCAGGCACCATTCAAAATATCAGACTCTTAATATATTGACCTGAGAGTCCATAAAGAAGTAAAGAGGAAATTCATAATAAGGAGTGTGAATATATGTAAAGATATATATAAAAAGCAAGCCAACTGTAGATCCTCTATCTGGTTAAACAGAAATTGTGAAGAACAACAGCTTCCATAAATGGCTGGCAAACTGGCGTCAAGACTTGTGCATTACAATAACATCAGTAATCACCAAATGAGTTGCAGCTAGACAAGTCATTATTTACTTAGTAAAGACATAGTAAACTGACCAAAGGTGAAGATACATTAGTTAATATCTCCCCAGCAAGTAACTGGAGAGAAACAAACAAGGAATACCAAAAGTGCGGCCAGGATGGAGTAAGGGAGGGGCAAGTAAAAACTGTCTCAATGATCTTTAAAATGTTCCCCGGGGTAAATAGGAAGACTGACCATGTAACAGGACATAACTTGACTCAGTTAGAAAGCCATAGGTGTTACTAGTAATAAGTACCTCTTATCCATTCCCCCCTCTTCCAGAAGTGGGGGCTGGTCCAACCACAAGTTACTACAATTTGCCCAAATATTCCAGTGCTTTTCCATAGTGAGGCAGAGCTGAGCCATAATGCGCTCCATGGTCTGGATCTGGTCCACTCCAGATTTCCATTCTATCAGAGTTGGAGGGGTGGGAGAGAGCCACCTGGCCATTATACATTTACTGGCTATAAGGCATAGTAAAGCATACAGCCTCCTCTTGCTCTGGTGAACGATATCTTTGAGTGATGTCCTTAAAACCATCGTATAAAAGGCATGGCCCAGGGACCTACTCCACATCTTATCCAACACCTGTCCAATGGCCTCCCAAAAATCAGAGATGTGTGGGCATGACCAAAAGACATGAACATGTGTACCAAGTTGGCCACAACTCCTCCAACACAGGGGACTCACGTGGGACCCAAAGTGTTAGACTACAGAGGGAACATCAAAAAAGTGAGTTCCATGATTCCAACATAATTTTCTCCAGGATATAGGGGCCGACACTCGCCATCCCCTCCACAGCGAGTCCCATCCTGACTCAGATAGGCCCTCCCCCAGCTCCCGTTCTCACTAGGTCCTGATAACCCAAAAGGGATTAGCACGGGAGTTTAATAATAAATGGTGAATCTGGGAGATCCATCTCCCCTTTACCCTCAAGCACGCTGCCCAACAAAAAAAAATCTTCCACAGAAGTGAGGGCATGGGTGATATTCGATAACCCTATAGTGGAAAGGATGTAATGTCTTAGTTGTAAATAACAGAAAAAAATCTGTATTCAGGAGGCTAAATGTTGTTATCAATGTCTCAAAGGTCACAAAAGTGTGTCCTTGAACCAGTTGTTTGTAATGAGTAAGCAAGGAATGATTCCAGCGCTTAAAACCTGAGTCTGATCTCTGGGAAGTAAATTCATGGTCACCAATAATAATAGTGAGGGGGCCTGGAGAGTCAGGAATCCCAGTAGAAAAACCAAACAACTCGCACTCCAGAGCCAGGGTGTGATACCCCAGTGAAGGAGGCAATAAATGCCACAAGTCAGGTTGTAGTGAAATAAGTTGTTTGGTTTTTCTGTCATTTGGGCTGGCAGCCCTTAACTTGCATCCTGCCCAGCTCTTAGCGCAGAACTCAGCTTGTTTTTCTCAGGAGTCCCAGTAACCTGCTGAGCATGTCGTAATGCACGAGGCACAGGTGAGATTGTGGGGGCAGAGGGGCAAGCTGCGCCCCGAGTAATTCGACCCGGACTTTTTAGGAGCCCAGCCACCGCTCTCCGGTTATCATTTTTTTTTTTCCTTTAATATTGAATGGGCTTAGGGCTATGCCCAGCCTGCCTGCCTGCACCTCTCCGGGGAAGGGGGGGTGGCGGTGCGGCGCCATGTCTCTTAAACCAAAACTATCCCCTTTTCTGATTGGCTGCAAGCCTGCAACCATAGTAGCCTGCATGTTACAGCCAATCAGAGAGTGCTGCAAACTGGTGCCATCGCGTGCACAGTACTCCATTAGTGGTGCCATTTAGTTGTCTGTGTGCCTTCCATGAAGGAGCAGCAGCAGCATCCAAATAGCGTAGGGCTGAGGAGAGATAGCTATTCGAGGATGTCGAGCAGCAGTCGTTGGTTGTCTGTCAGGTGTCACCAGTGTCTCAGTCAGTCTAGTGTTCCCACCCTCCTCCTGTCCTGAACAGCCCAGTTTAAATATACCTCACCCGAGTCCTCTGACTACCTACTGTCTGTTTCTCGGGTGCAGCCAGCTGTGCTCTGGGCTCTCTCACTGCCACCTGAGCCTCCCATCCCTGACAGCCTAGGAGGCCTGTGGCCACAAGGCCTCTACCACTGGACAGACCAGGCGGAGGAGCGAGTAGTACAATTACAGTGAGTCTGAGGAATGGCCAGGCTTTCCTGCACACCCAGCTCCTGTGTCCAGCAGGCCAGAAAAAGATTTACGTGTTGTCGGCGAGTCCCATACCATGCCCATTGCCCACCAGTTCCACGGTCCACCGAGAGGGATTATTCAGGTCAGGGAACAGCCAGGCCCAGAACAGTGAAGAAGCCGGCAGTCATGCAGGCTATAGCAGACCCATAATGCGACACGTTCATCTGGTGTCAGAAAAAATGAGTTACTGTCTCATCGGGGGATTAATCAGGAGAGGAACGGGACTGTTGGGAGAGACTCGGCTACCTGACCTGCCTTCTTGGCCTTGCTGTGCCCTGCTGCATGCTGCCCTGTCTGTGCCCTTACTGATTTGGTGAGTAACTGTGCTGCAAGCTGGTTGATGGAAATTAATACCATTCACATCCCAGAAATGAGTCTTTTGGGGAGGGTGTCTTGGCCATGGCCATGTGTCTTGTGGGTGGGTGGAAAGTTTGCTGTCAGCTTGTGTTTCTTTGGGTTGGAGGGGATTTGCTGGCTGTTGAGGCTGCCCATGTTGGTGGTGCGGGTGGGGGTGGCTATTTGTTTGATATGGTGTGGACACTGGTCATGTTGGTGGGGTGGGGACACTCAGTTACTGTGCTACTGGTGTGGTGGGGTTTGTTGGGGAAACTCACTGGATGGTCTGTGTTTGGTGGGGCTGGGGTCAGGGGAGATAGTCTGTGTGTTTTGGGGCTGACTCACTGAGAGTATGGTCAGTGTTTGGTGCTGGGGAAGGGCCTGCTTTTGGTGGGGCTGGGGGGGACGATCAGTGTTTGGGGCTGGGGTGGTTAGTGTTTGGGACTGGGAGGGCGGTCAGTGTTTGGTGGGGCTGGGGGACAGTCTGTTTTCTATTCTGGGGTCTGGTGGGGTGGAGACACAGGCCATGGTGATGTGGGGACACTGGCTGTGATGGTGGGGTGGTGACACTAGCCATTGTTTGGTGGACTTGGCTGGCCATTTGTCTGGGGGGACTGTCCATGATGGTGGAAAATGGGGACTGTCCATGTTTGCCTGCTGGGTGTCTTGTGGGGAGGGGGACTATTGCTGTTCAAGTTGTCTGGGGGATCTTTCCATGTTGGCTAATGGGGGTGGTGAATGTCGGTGATTGCTGATCAGGTGTCTAGGACGGACTATCAATGTTGTTGGGGAGGGGAAGCTCCGTGTTTGCTAGCCAGGTGTTTGGGGGATTGTTCATGTTGGTGGGGTGGGAAATTCCGTGTTTGCTAGCTGTGTGTCAGGGGTGGGACTGTCCTTGGTGGGATATTGGGGACGGCCCATGTTTGCTGGCTGCCTGGGTGTCTGGTGGGACTGTCCTTGTCGGTTGGGAGGGGGCATTCTATACTCATTGGCCCGGTGTCTGGTGGGGAGGGTGGGACTGTTCGGGTGTCTGGGGGGACTGTCCTTGTAGGTGGGGTGAAGGGGGGACTGTCCATGTTTGCTTACTGGGTTTCTGGTGAATTGTCCATGTTGGTTAGGAGGGGGGACATTCTGTGCTTGCTGACTGGTTGTTAGCATATAAACATAAGTAAATGTTAAAATGTAATTTCCACCTCATCCTTTACCTGTCAAGGGATGTATCTCACTGACCTGTGCCCGCAGCTAGCATATGAACATTAGTAAATGTTGAAACATTATTTCCCCCTCATCCTTTACCTGGCTGTAAAAGTAATCTTTCACTTTTTTGATTTCTCCAGTCATCCAATGTGGAGGGGTGAAACAGACAGATTCCTTGGCCTTGCTGTCACTGTCTTCATTGCCTGGCAAACACAACCAAAGGGGTAGCTTTTTGTGTTCTCCCCCCGTACAGTGTTACAAGACTAGCAAAAAAAATCTTGCACTAAAACATGCACCCTAAAGAAATGATTATACTACTATGTGGCTATTGTTATAGCGACTACTGACTGGCCATGATTTTTTTTGAAGGGGGGTGGAACACTGGTTGTGTGTGTGGGTGGGGTTGCGGACACTGCTGGTTGTGTGTGTGTTTGTGGTTGGGGACACTGCTGATTGTGTGTGTTGGGAGTTGGGGACACTGCTGGTCATCTGTGTGTGTGTGGTGTTGCGGACACTGGTCATTTGTGTGGGTGGGGTTGGGGATACAGGCATTGTGTGGGTGGGTGGAGGCACTGGCATTGTGTCAAGTGGGGCGGGGTTGTAACTGTATACCAGGCAAACTATGCTGACCGGTAGCTCAACATCTCTCTTTCCAGACAAAGAAAGAAACATAAACAAATGCAGTATAAAAATGTGGTTGTATTTATTTTTGTAGCCTGTGATGGGGAGGCACAGACCTGGATGGCTGGAGCGAATACTAGATAAATGGAACTGGAAATGGTGTTGGTTGGGTGGGGTGTGGAGAGTGGCTGTGCTGGTGCAGTGGGGAGAGTGACTGTGCTGGTGGGGTGGACACAGAGTGTGGAGAGTGGCTGTGCAAGTCCATCAGGGTGCAGAGAGTAGCTGAGCTGGCCAGTCTGGGTGGAATGGTGGCCTTGCAGGTCTGGGGTGGGGAGAGTGGGCTGTAGCTTTTTACATGGACATTTAATTCACTGTTGCTTGCTGTGCCTTCTGCTGCCCTGCCAGCTTTGTGCTGCTGTGCTGACCAGGGTGGACTGGTACACATGCTGAAAAAAATGGTTCTGCCCACTGGTGATGGAGGAGGTGGGGTGGATGGGCATACTGGCACAGAAATATTTTTTTCAACATGTATGCCAGTCTGCTGGGTCCATGCCATGCTTACCTCCCTCGTACAAGGGGCTTCTGAGCACTAAAGATACGTTTCTGTGTCAAAATGAGGAACTGTTGGAAAGTATGGAATCCTACAGTATAACAAGCATTTGTCAATGCCGAATGTTGCTTGCTTCTATGTGCTGTTTAGGTATTTGGAAGTCATTAGAGTGCAAATATTGAAAATTTGCGAACTTACGAGCGTGCGTAGGAACTACGCAACGCACGCTCGTAAAACAGTCATTTTTAGGAATTTTTTCACCAAATTTTCAACTTAGCCATTTTAAGATCTCTGCTCACGAACAGTGTCACTGTGATTTTGTTAATGTGTCCCATACATTGAGTTTGCACACTGACTGCGCCATTGTGCGCTACATGGGCGTAAACACATTTTGGGCAGGATGTGAAAAATGACAGCTGTACTGCTCATAAGGGTGTGGTAAAATGGCAATGTTGAAAATCTGGGTGGAAATATTGAAAATTAGCAAACCTACGGACGTCACGTAGGAACCGTGCATGAACGCACTCAAACATCATTTTTAGTAATTTTTTCACCAAATTTTCAACATAGCCATTTTAAGACCTCTGCTAATGAACAGTGTCATGGTGATTTTCTTAATGTGTCCCATACATTGATTTCGCATACCGACTGCGCCATTGTGTGCTACGTGGGCAGAAATACGTTTTGGGCAGGATGTGAAAAATGACAGCTGTACTGCTCATAAGGAGGTGTGGTAAAATGGCAATGTTGAAAATCTGGAGTGAAAATATTGAAAATTTGCGAACTTACGAGCCTGCGTAGGAACTGCGCAACGCACGCTTGTAAAACAGTCATTTTCAGGAATTTTTTCACCAAATTTTCAACATAGCCATTTTAAGACCTCTGCTCATGAACAGTGTCACTGTGATTTTCTTAATTTGTCCCGTACATTGATTTCACACCGACTAAGCCATTCTGTGCTACATAGAGCGAAACACATTTTGGTGAGATGTGAAAAATGACAGCTGTACTACTCATAAGAAGGTGTGGTAAAATGGCAATGTTGAAAATCTGGGTGAAAATATTGAAATTTCTTGAACTACGAGCCTGCGTAGGAACTATAGCATGCTAGTAAAACAGTCATTTTTGGAATTTTGGCACCAAATTTTTCAACATGGGGTTTTTGGGACCCTTCTCATGAATGATGTCACTGTCATGGTGGTATTCCAGGCCTGAAGGTGAATCCTTTCATAATCATCATGGCTGAACATGTGCCTAACATGACAAATAAATACCTGAGATATGCAACAAAGTTGAAACCCCCATCTAGCCCATTATACAGCTTACCAGCATTTCCTCAGTTAGTGATCGGCTTTGAAGAGTGCAGAGCGTGTTCCCGGTCCACGAAATCTGTCAGCCAGTCGGGAGGTAAGTATGGGGTGAGGGGTGTGGGGAAGCTGGAGTGCGCAGTGGGTGGGTGAGTTGTGGGAGGAGGGTGGGAGGCATGCAGGTACTGTTTTGTCTTACAGGTAAAAAAAAAAAAAGGCGTCGTGGGACCATTTGCCACGCTGGGGTGGGCTCCCAGCGTGGCTCAAGGCGCGAGGGGGTTGTCACGGGATTAAAATCCCGCTGGCTATGGAATTATTGCCACGCTGGGTGGGCTCCCAGCGTGACACCTACTACTGGGGGATGCAGCTCAGCCGACGGGATTGGGCACCCTGTCGGCTGTACAGTGTCTTGAGGGGCACATGCAGCTGCGTGTGTGTGTGTGGGGGAGATGCTGCGTGAGCAGCCGATATCTTATCAGTGCTCACTGAAGCGTAGCTCCCCCTTTCAACTGTATGCCACTGCATTTTGGAGCGTGTCATACACAGCTCCAAAATGCATTAGCTTACAGGGGCTGCGCATGCCAGCACACTGACTGAATTGGAGGAGGAGGTGACACACCTCCGAAATCTCCGATGATGGCACTATGTTTCTTGCACATGCGTGCAAGCAACATAAAAATTGTGCATGTTTATGTAGTTTCACCTTACTGTGTGGTTTGACAAGATGTTCTGTGGTCTCTCCTCCTCATTTAGCACCCTGACCTGTGACCTAGCCACCTCCTCCCAGGGCAGTGGAAAGGTCTGTTGTTTTGTGGTCTTTTGGTGGTTTGTTGGGCATTGTAAAATACATTGTTTCATTTACTGTGTTGTACTGCCTGGACCTGCTTTACCCTGTCTCTATCCTGAATGTAAACATGGTATAAAAAAAGTTCATTTTTTGGTGATGTGTGTGTCTGTCTGTGGCTGTGTGTAGAAGAATAGAGACACACGCTTGGACAAAAAAAATGTATTAAGCCACATCAAACTGAAGCAACCATGTTTCATTTGTGCCCTTCAAAACTGTCAGATGAGACGATTTTGAAGTAGTCTGTGGGGGGGAAGCATCCATGGCAACCTGGGCTACCACAACCGGCTCACCACACACTGTCATAGGTGATGCTAATAAAAACCACCAACCATGTACTTACCTTTCAGGGTAGGTCCTGCGAGGCTGTGCACAGGTATCTGGAGTCGTTGTTCCAGCAAACTTCCTGAGGCGTCTGTTCTCTTAGGTTATGTGATGCGACCACTTTTGTGCCAGGGCAGTCCGTGTTTGCTTGCATGGGGTTGTGTAACCCTGGGCACGGACAGAGATGCACATTCCTTAGGAGCCCATGGGGAGGAGAGTGGTAGGGGTTGTGGTGTGACCACACCATGCCCATGATCATCTTAAACAATTAGGGGATTTACATTGTTCTGTTGCACTGTCCCAGGTACATCAGCATGCTTGTTAAGAGCACCCCCTGAGGTATATCAGCAAGTCCCATGCTTATGTATGTAATGCTTGCTTGCTTGAGGAGAGCATTATCCTCTTTGCTTACCTTACCTAACCAGATTCAGGCATGTGACACTGAATAATATGGGATGGGATGGGAGACTAATGAATTAACTTGGTTATAACAAAGAAAAGTGTTAACACTGGGTGCAAGTAAGCAATAATGCCCGACAGGGCGTGTGTCATGCTGGGATAACATCATGCCTCAGGTGGTTGGGCATGAGTGTATCCAATACATAAGGCATGACATTATCCTACCATGACACACACCCTGGAGGGCATTATTGCTATTATACAATGGCGTGTTGTTATACAGAATTAAAAAAAATTATTTTAAAGATGTTTTATTTGGTGTGGAAAAATATTTTTAAGAGAAGATACAAAAAAACACACTAATACTAACAATCATTAAGAGGTTGACGGAGAGGCTGAGACTAGACCTGTGATGAATCGGATGTATTGGGATAACATCATGGGTCTAGCCCAAGACTGACCAATCAGAGGCCAGCATTCATTCTTGTCATTGTATAATCACATTTTTTTATGTAATCTTTGTAAATAAGGGTTCATGCTGTGAGGATGCATATGCTGGGATTTTTTTCCATACCATCCATGTTTATAGGTATACTGAGGTGGCACAGCCATTTGCTGCACTTCCTTGAAACATGCTTTTTGCACTCCTCAAGGGTGGGAGGGCTAGCTCAAGCAGACATTTCAAGAAGTTCAGGATCCACTATAAGGGCTGGACTTGGAAGGGTTATGTAAGCAGCAAAGGGGGGTGAGAGACTAGTGAGCTATCCACCTGGAGGTTCAGGTGGGGGCAAAATTAGGTCAAGACTGATTTGAATTGAAGCTGAGGGGAGGTCCTGTCCTCTTGAGAAGGAAGTTAAGTTCCTTACATATTTTCAACTTTACAAGTAAGTCCTCACTCCCAAGGCAGAAGAATGAAGAACTGAATACAAAACAGATCCTGGTCAGTTTTTTGACTCTGGTCTCAGGAGGAGTTGGGCCAAGAGCAGGCTGCAGTAAAACTGGTGGGGTGGGGAAGTGCTCTGACTTGGCCTGGGCTGGTCCCTCCCAGGAGTTATTCAGCTGTAGTCTTAAATGTTTTTTGGGCACTATTTGATACTGGTTGATTTGTTTGCATTACGCAAGCCACCCGCCCTCTTCACTGTCATGATACGCGAAAATCAGGACTTTTTTGTTACTTTGCCCCCCCTGTAAAAATAGCAAACTACGCCCCTGCACATAGGGATTATTTTGTCCAAGGATTGACAATCTCAGCCCATCTTAAAGTGGAGAAATGAATGAATGGGAGAGCATGAAAAGGGGCTGGTAGGGAAAATAGATTCTCCAGACCATACCAGCGCGAGTCCTCCCTGCGCTTGACCCAGGTTACCAATGGGAGGAGCTGCCCCGCTAAATAGTAGTCTCAAAAGTTAGTAAAACCCATGCCTCCTATATCCCAGGGCTGCTCCAGCAATTGAAGAGATACCCTATGACAGCCATTGCCCCATAGAAACTTCAAAAGGGCCCCATTGAGCTTATGCCAGAACTGCCCTGGTACAGGCACCAGGAGAGTCTGAAAATTAAAAATAAGAAAAGGGGTAACACATTCATTTTTAGGACACTTATTCTGTCTGCCAAGGAGAGAGGGAGGTGGGCCCACCGCTGAAGGTCTGATAAGACACTACAGTATCAAGAAGGGGTTTATAGTTTAAGCTAGAAAGATGAGACAGGGCTGGAGTACACCTGACACCCAGGTAGCGAACTGTATTTGCCAGTGCTCAAGTAAAGCGAAAGCTGTCTTTTAATTCTCTAGGGGTTGAACCACTGGGCTTAACTGCCTCGGACTTAGTGTAATTTATCTTATAACCTCATAGCTCCCCACAGTTGTCAAAAATTTTATGGAGTTCTGGAAGTGACGTAGTTGGGTTACTTAAATAAAAAAGGGCATCGCCGACATAGAGTGACATGTTGTGCTCACCATCTTCTCCCCGAACATCGGGTTATTATGAATCACTAGGGCTAGGAGCTCAATAACAAGAGCAAATAATAAGGTAGAAGAGAGGGCACCCCTGTCTAGTTCCCTGAGTTCAATGCAACATTTTCTTATGTATAAGCTGGTACCCTATGTCCTGAAAGTCAGTTTGTCTATCTTTCTAAGGAGGATAGCCCTACCTCATCCAAAATAAGGATGTTAAGTTAGATTTCCCAGTCCTATTTTTGCTTGTGAAGCATAGGACAATGGTGATGAAGGGGAGATGACTGTAAATGCACCTACCTTGCTGCTTGGGATTGTTATGCTAACAGGGAATAAGGGACAGCAGTGTTCCAAGTGAGTTGAAGGGGGTAGGGTGCCCTATTATTTATGGTGGATTTGAAGATATTTCTAGATGTCCAGTTGTGGAAGGTTATATTTTCATGTAAGGTTCTGAAATGAGTCTAAAGTGTTTTGCTGGGGGCCACTACATAGATACATAGACAGTGTTGGCAGATAAGGGCCTATGGCCCACCCAGTCTGCCCATTTGAGCTTGTAAGTTCAGTTTATGTTTTCCTAGAAGTCTGTTGCCCCTTACCCCTGACCTCCAGAATTCCTTTATGTCTATCCCATGCATTCTTAAATCCCGTGATTGTTTCAGCCCCCACCACTTCCTCTGGCAGGGTGTTCCACTTGTCCACCACACCAATGTGCCCTACTGTAAGAATTCTACATCACAGTTATGTATGGGATCTTCCAAAAGGGCTCCCATTTATCTAGGTGCGAGGTGTTACAGGGATGGCGCATCACTAAGGTTTTCCACGTTTCCTGGCGGAAAGCTGTGGTTGGCCTGGGGGTCCGCTGAGCTGTTGACCAGGGAGGGCTAGCACCAGTACATCTTCTGACACAAACCACAAGCAGAACTTCTGTAAGATGGGACAGCCATTGAAGGCTATGCCTGATCCCCAGGGATATATGGCCCAGAGCCAAGACAATGCCCATCCTTGGGCCCTGAGTTTCTGGACACTGAAACATAGTCTGTATCCTCCCCATAGGATGGAGAAAAATATTTTTTAAGTCTCTGCAGCCAGGGCTGGATTGGAGAATTATTGAGATAAAAGAGAATTTTTGGCAAAACCATCATCTTGTATGTCACTATTTTGCCACAAAAGGAGAGTCTAAGTTTCTTCCATTTGCTAAGATCCACTTCCAGATCTCTAGTTAGTGGGGTCAGGTTAAGCTCTATCATGTTCTTGAGGTTGCTGAGGATGATCATACCCAAATACTTGATTTGTTTGGGTGACCATTTTAGGTTAAGATGCTGGATCTGCTTCCTCTGACAAAAGTTGTTTAAAGGGAGAACCTCCATTTTCCCCCAGTTCACCTTTGGGCCTGATATACCCTGTAACTCGTTTAAGATATCTGGCACTAGGGGAGGGAAGATGTGAGGTTGGAGACCTCAAAGAGAAGATCATTGGTGTGCGCTAGGGTCTTGAAGGATGTTTTGCCTACTTTTATCCCTTATGTACCTGGGGCTTGTCGTAACACCCTCAATAATGGTTTCATGGCGATAAGTCACAGCAGTGGAGACAAGGAACAGCTATGCCTAGTACCTCTGTCCAGCAGTATTGTCTGGAAGGGAAAATCATTTGAGAGTATAGAGGCTGTAGGACCAGAATATAGAAGCTTTATCTGTAGGGCTGTAGTGCCAGAATATAGGAGCTTTATCAGCTTCTGCTACAGGGCTCCTAGGTTTCCTGTTGAGGAAGCCTAGGAGCCCTGAAGCAGAAATCAGGACAAATTGCAGCAGAGCACTAGAGGTACTAGCTATGCCCAATCAGGTCTGAACAGAACTTTAAAGAAATTCTAGAATGGCAATGCCTCTCACATTGCCTAGCCTTCTTTTCATAAAGTGTGCTGCCATGTTGATGTTGGCAAGCAAGGAAGCTGCCATGAAATCCATTTGTAGTAGAAAGCACATTGAGTCTTGACAGCATTTATACTTGCAGAAAATATATTTTAAACAATATTAAGGAGAAGAAGAGACGAGGAGGAGACCAAGGGGACCAGGGGTAGCGATGCAACAGTTCTGCTGCCTGCCCCCTGCACCGGAGAAACAGCCACCAGCCATTGCTGCACCGGGGGTCCCACAGCTCCCTGAGTTCTAAATGTTTGCTGCAAGCCTTTCTAGGAGCTCTGCAGCTTCCAAAAGAAATACCGCTTTGAATTTTTGCCGCAAGCTGCATGGGAGCTCCACGGCTCCACAAAGAAAGACTGCTTTGGATTTTTGCTGCAAGCCACACTAGGAGCTCAACAGCTCCACAAAGAAAGACTGTTTCAAACATCGGCCATTGCCAACTTGAAGCCCAGACAACCAGCGACTCTTAAAAAAAGACAACAGAAATTCAAATACAAGCAGCTTTTAAAAGCTGACTAGTGAGATTTGCCACAGCCAGAAGAGACCATGAGGAAACCAGGGGGACCAGGGGCAGCACTGCAACAATTCTGCTGCCTTCCCCCTACACCAGAGAAACAGAGCCACCGGCTGTTGCTGCACTGGGAGTCCCGCGGCTCCCTGAGTTCTAAATTTTTGCCGCAAGCTGCACCAGGAGTTCTGCAGCTCCTCAAAGAAAGACTGCTTTGAATTTTTGCTGTAAGCCACACAGGAGCTCTGTGGCTCTAGAAAGAAAGACTGCTTTGGATTTTTACCGCAAGCTGCACCGGGAGCTCTGCAGCTCCACAAAGAAAAACTGTTTTAAACATCGGCCATTGCTGACTTGAAGCCCAGCCAACCAATGACTCTTAAAAAACAGTGCCAGAAATTCAAAGCAAGCAGCCTTTAAAAGATGACTGCCACAGCCTGAGGAAACCAGGAGGAGACAAAGGGGATTAGGGGGCAGCACTGCAACAATTCTGTTGCCCTCCCTCTGCACCAGAGAAACAGAGCCACTGGCCGTTGCCACACCGGGAGTCTAGCAGCTCCCCAAGTTCTAAATTTTTGCCACAAGCCACACCAGAAGCTCCACGACTCCACAAAGAAAGACTGCTTTAAATTTTTGCAGAAAGCCACATGGAAGCTCCACAGCTCCACAAAGAAAGACTGCTTTGGATTTTTTCTGCAAGCTGCACCTGGAGCTCTGAGGCTTCACAAAGAAAGACTGTTTCAAACAATGACCATTGCTGACTTGGAGCCCAGCCAACCAGCAGGACTTAAAAAAAGGCACCAGAAATTCAAGTGCAAGCAGCCTTTAAAAGCTGACTTGTGGGTGCTGCCACAGCCAGAGGAGACCAGGAGGAGACCAGGGGGATCAGGGGCAGTGCTGCAACATTTCTGCTGCCCTCCCCCTGCACCAGAGAATCAGAGCCACCGGCTGTTGCTGCTTCAAGAGTCCCGCAGCTCCCCAAGTTCTAAATTTTTGCTGCAAGCCGCACCAGGAGCTCCGTGACTCCACAAAGAATGACTGCTTTGAATTTTTGCCGCAAGCCACGTGGAAGCTCCACAGCTCCACAAAGAAAGACTGCTTTGAATTTTTGCCACAAGCCACACCAAGAGCTCTGAGGCTCCTCAAAAAAAGATTGTTTCAAACATTGGCTGTTGCCAACTTGGAGGCCAGCCAACCAGCGGCTCTTAAAGCAAACTCTGACCAGAGCCAATAGGGCTGCAGGTGAGGAATTTGGGGTAAAAATATTTAAATGTGTTTTTTTAATACTTTTACACCAAATTTTCAACATAGCATAGCACCCTGCCTCATGAAGAAGGGCAGAGAAAATGCTCAAGTCCTGGCCTAAAGGTGACATCACGCAGGGACTGCAAAATCAACTTTTGGGATGCAAAAACACATTTTTGGCAGGAGTTGAAAAATGACAGCTGTCGCATTCATGAGGTGCAATAACAAAATGGCTATGTTGAAAATTTGGAATAAAAATGTTGAATATTACCAAAGTTATGAGCCTGCATTTGCAAAATTCAGCATAGATTCATAACTTTTTTTTTCATATTTATACACCAAATTTATTACATAGCCTTCTTATGACCCTGCCCCATGAAAAAAGGCAGAGAAAATGTTCTGCTCCTGTCCGAAATGGGATTTTGTGCAGGGATCGCAAAATCACCTTTCAGGATGTAAAATAAAACAAATATTTTGGCCAGGATTTGACAAATGGCAGGTGTCACATTCACCAGGTGCTGTAAAGATAAGGCTATAATTTAAATTTTGGTTAAAAATATTGAAAATGACCAAAGTTATGAGTCTGCGTTCGCAAAATTCAATGTAGGCTCATAATTTAGTTTTTTTAATATTTTTACACCAGTTGTTCAAAAAGCCTTCTTATGACCACACCTCATGAACAAGGGCAGAGAAAATTTTCAGCTCCTGCCCAAAAGTTGATTTCACGCAAGGACCACAAAATCATCTCTCAGGACAGATTTGCCTATTATCAATGCAATTGTTCAAGAGGCAGGGTCCCAAAAATGGCATGTTGAAAATTTGGGCCAAAAATATGCAAAAATTCCCAAGTTACGCCAGTAAGTTTAAAACTCCATTAAAATACATTGAATCACATACCTGTTTCTTCAGTTCATCATCTGGCTTTGAAGAGTGAGGACGTACCTCTGGTCCAGAGAGGATTATGGTGCTGGACCCCTGATGGGTAAGTAAGGGCTTGGGGAGGGTGGTGGGTGCTGAGTGGGAGTGTTGGGTGGGGAGACAGGAATGGCCACAAAAGACATTGATGGATGGTTTTCTTTTTACAGGCAAAAAAAAAAGGAGCGGGGATTGCTGATCATGACACTTGGGAATTAGGCACCCCTAGTGACACTGTTATGCTTCTGGGGGTGGGGTTGTGGGTGCTGAGAGGGAGGGAAACAAATTGAATAAAAAAAAGAGCTGACGCCAGGAATACAATCGCAACACTGAGGGATCAGGCACCCCCCAGTGTCACTGTTATGTTTTCGGGGTGTGTGGGGTGGTGAGTGCCGAGAGGGAGGGTTAGGTGGGGGAGAAAAAAAGTATATTAACAAAAAACCTTGGTCAAGCCAGGAACACAGTTGTGACACTGGGGAATTGGGCACCCCCAGTGTCACTGTTATGTTCGCAGTCTGTACTCTGTGGACACTACCAGAATGTATAGCTTTTGTAAGCACTAGTGGCATCCTTGTAAGCATTGGGAAGGATTTTTTTTTCTGTGAACATCTTCCCAAAAATCAGTGTTTTAGAAACATAGACAACTGCATACATTTATTTGAAATCCATTTGGAAATCTGGTTTCAAAGTTTAAAAAACACACCTTTTGATACTGGACTGTAAGGCAACAGTCACTGGCACTGACTAACTAGTTATCAGATATTTTAAATCTTATTAATTATTCAGGAGTGCACAGCACTCTCTCATTGGCTGCCATACCAGGCATTAATAACCTAGAAATGCCCAGTACAGAGGCAACAGAACTTCAGTTCACATCAGTAAATAAAAGTATAAACAATAGAAAGTTAAAAAAATACTATGATTAGAATTAGGATTACACCAACAACCTCACAAGCAGGCATTTTCAGGGATTAACACTTGGATTGTGGTTAATGGCCCTCAACAATTCCTCGGAGCATCAGCATAGCTTAAAGGGGAACAGTCAGCATTAAGAACCCCACACCTAAGAGTGGGACTGGTCCCAATTTGCAGTTGGTGTGCAAAAAAATTGTTTTACTTATTGTTTACTGCACTTCAGTAGATTTATCAGGCTAATTCTGCTGACTTCCAAACTACCTATTTGCTGTGACCAGAAAACCAAGACTCTCCTGCAGCAGATGTCAGAGTTGGGCTGCAGCAGTGGGAGACTCAATAGCTTGCAAAGCATTGCAGAGGTTTTTATAAGCTCTGATCCTTTTTTTGCTGGTCCTGCTGTCCTGCCAGGACTAAGTATAGTCACAGATGACTGTACTTGGCCCTGGCAGAACCGTGGAACCAGCGAACATCTTATTGGAATTTATAAAAGCTTTAACATGCACTGCAAGTTATATAATCTTTCATTGTTGCAACCCATCTCTGACATTAGCTGCAAGGTATTATAGAATTTCTGGTTACAGCAAATGTCAGCTTGGGAATCAGCAGAATAAGCCTTATACAATCTGTTATACTGCAGTAAACAGTAAGCATTTTTTTTTTTTGCACTCAAAGTGCAAGTCAGAACCAGCCCCACATTTAGGTGTAGGGCTCTTAGTACTAACAGTTCCCCTTCAATTGAGTTGCATAAGCAATAACCCACAAAAGGGTTAGTGTTTGTCATAGATAGGAATGTACCATACCTTTGTCATGGAAGTAGGAGGCAGTATAGTACAGTGGGAAAGGGCACTGAGCTACAAACCTGGAGGCTTGGGTTTGAATCCCATCAGCCCCCACTTGCATAATGTGTGACCCTGAACAAGTAACTTAGCTTTCTTGTGCTGCCAGGTCACACCTGGAAGCAAGCTTTGGGTTAGTGTGTCTTTCCTGATTAAACAATTTTCCCTTTCTCTTTGTTGTGAACACCACAATTTTACTCTTTTTATGAAAACACCATGATTTTGGTCATTTTCAATAACAGTGCCAAGACTTTAGCAGTTTTGTAGACAATGCCAAGACTTGTAGCATTTTCAGTGAAAGCACCACAGAGCTTGTCATTCACAATGGCATGCCTATGATTTTGTGACTCACTTGCTGTCTGCAATGCATTTGGCCTCCTGAATCTTTGCTGATATGTTCTGTGTAAAAATATGTTGAAATAGCAGTGGTTAGTTGGCCCGGTGGTGCTGAGGGTTGAGGCGCTGGATGCTACACCTCGCTCCATGCCGGTGACTCAGGTTCGGGAATGGACTCGGGCTGCCAGGGGTCAGCAGGAGTGGAGATGGGATTGAGCATCTGTGGGACTGCGCTCCCTCTCTGGGGAGGGGGTTTCCAGCTGTTGGCGTGCTTGTGACCTCTGGCGGAGACTGGGGGTGGTGCGCTGATTCTGCACTGGAAGGGGTGAGCTGGGGCATGGCACCAGGAGGGAATGTGTGTGGATGCGTGCGTGCTCCCCCCTTAGCATCATTGCATGCCCCACTCATGCAGGGCCAGAAAACGGGAAACATGGTGCATGGTTGCAGCAGCTTGATGGCCATCTATGGGATGCCTGGCCTAGGGGGCACCACCACTATACTGGATCCGGTCTCAGTGGGGAGTGAGGGGAACTCTCCGCCGCCTGCCATAGGGGGCAAGCCATGGGGGTAAATTGTGGTGGGGGCTTCACTGGGGGCTGGGGCAGGACCATCCGGCAGCCGGAAGAAGATGGATGCCAGGACATGAAGGCAGACCGGTGCCAACAGGTCAAAAGGACTAACTAACAACAACAAAAAATAGCAGTAGTTTGGTTAACAAAATGGACCCATGACCTTTTATAGCTTTTACTATGATTTCCAAAAACTTCTGCAGTTTTGACTTTGACAATACAATGGTTTTCTCTAAAACATGCCATGACAAAAGTATAGCCCAGGTCCTAGGATTATGAACCGGATTGCATTGTGTTTTGTACTGCTTTTGGCTATTGCATTGACAACTTGTACATTTTGTTACTTAAATGTTTGCATATTGCTGGACTTCTTCACAAATGAGTGTTGACAAAGTTAAACTGTTTCCTACTAAAATAATAAAATAGAAACATATAAGAATGTCTTGGGATCTCCCCATGCCTTCCCTATATCTTACAAAAAAGGCACAACATGGTGTGCATTATTGCCCTACTAGAACTCTCCCTTGCTAGCTGTGACTGTCCTCCCTAACTTACTTGGTGACCACTCTCTCTTTTTCCTTTCTACCTCTCTGTCTATTATCCTCTACCCCTACTGGTTTCACTACCTAATACCTCTTCAAGTCCCTCCTCGCTATCAGTTCTTCTCTCCCCTTGTCATATAGTCCCTCCTCTCCCTTGTCCACCCCTCTCTTCATCTTTCACCTCTGTTTCATCACTGTTTGTCTCACCCTCTATCCAACATGGGTTGTCCACCTTCCCTCCCCTGCTCTATCCCTCAGGTCAGTTCCCTTCAATGCTAGGCCCAGTCTGCTAAACCATAACTGATATTGCACCAACTGACAAGTCTCAATGACTGCTTATGATTGCTTCACTGCTTGTGATTTCATTTAAAATGTTATGCTTTTTAACTATGAACTGAACTGTAACTGTCTTCTACATATGTAACTTCCGGCCTTGCTTGGCTTGATATTATCTTTGTCAACGCAGAACTTTGTAAAAGAACCTCTGGTTCAAAGGTGCTAATCCTAGAAATAAATAAATGTATAAATAGAATGACTTTTGAAAGAAAACAATAATAACACAGCTATTTATTTAGGCATGGGTAACACGTCCATTGGAATCTTCCTCTGCCAGCTAGATTAAATCCAAGCAAAACACAGAAGTACAGAGCTAACTCACCCATAGTGCAAAAACTGCAAAGTGCAGAATGTTTACTGTGCACAGTTAGGAAGTCATCTCGGTGGTGACTGTATTTGCACTGCAGCTTTTTGCACAATTAACTTTCTGCACTCTGCAGTTTTTCCACTCCAACTGGGATAGCTCTGTATTTCTGCGTTTTGTTTGGTATGGTGTTTCTTTACACAGCAGCTTCTCTACTTCCGTTTGAATAGTGCATGCCCTGTGATTGAGAATAAGTTTGTAACCCCCCCTACAAATGGGGGGTTCCCGAAAAGTCTTCCTTGAGCTTGCCAAAATGCTCACTGCCAGGTTGGTGTCCTGCATTTGAGCAGTTTAAATGTGATTGCCAGAGAGTGCCTGTATAGCCTCTGTGTACTGTCTCTTTAAGAGCTGCCTGGATTGCAGTCATAAGTAATCTGAGAGGGAGCTCTGTTGAAAGATGTAACTATTTGCTGAAAATCATTTAGAGTGATAATGATAATGTAGTTTGTCTAACCTGCCTTCCTTGCAGCAAGGACTGTTTTGTTTATCTCCACTATCTTGGTCCTGGACTGCTGAATTGGACCAATCAGTACTGGTGAGACCTAAAATGGAGCCGGACTACAGGAGCTGTCTGGAGTCAAAATCTGTAGGAATTGTAGTTTTAGGCTTTTGGCGCCTTTTTGCAACTGAAGAGGGAGCTCTTGCTTTGACAGACAGACGTATCAGCCAACCGAACCTTTTGGATCTGAGGAAAATTCCCAAGCTGCCTGCTGTTTCAGGCAGACCTAAGTTGGGAGCAGAAGAAGAAAGAGCGTAAGTGATTTTGAGCAGCAATCCTGAGTAGATTTGCATGGGAGAACTGTGAAAGGGCTGAGTTTTGGTTAAGCATGTCTGCCTGCTGCCCCTGAAAGGGAGAAAGAGAATTATTTCGGACTAAATCCGAGGTTGTGAGAATGAATTAAACCACTGATTTTCTGCCAGGCTCATACCTGAAGAAGAAGCAGGGATTAGGGTCTGCACCAGGGTCCTGTGCTCAGCATCGAACAGATGTCAATAAAAGAATTAGTTTGCCAGCACCAGGTAAAAGATCCCTATGATTAAGCGCCAGGTGGCATGAAACGTGTTAGGACACTTGTGTGTTTCAATGGTGGAGGTTGACAGCTTGTAAGGAGCTTGTAAGGAGTGTGGAAGCTTTGTGTAACCCCCCTGCAAATGGGGGTTCCCAAAAGACTTCCAGGAGCTTGCTTGAATGCTCCAAGCCTGAATGGTGTTTGGCATTTAAGCCATTTATCAGTGAGTGTTTTTAGAACCCTCGGTACTGTCTCTTTAAGAGCTGTCTGCTTGCAGACATGATTAGTTTGTATGGGGACTGTGTGTTTCTTTTGATTGAGTACCACCCAAGTGCTGCCAATTCACTTCATATTTTGCAGTCACTAGGAGTGCAAAGGGAACCTATCTGAAAGATGTAACTGTTTGCCAGAAATTATTTAGAGTAATAATGAAATTACAGTTTGTCTAACCTGCTTTCTTTGCAGTCAGAACTGTGTCTGCTAGTTCCCATTCTAGTTTTGAACTGCTGAACTGGACCAATCAGTGGGGTAAGCTAGCTCTAAAATGGTGCCTTTGACGAATCAGAACTTGACTCATAATCTGAGCCAGCCACAAGAGGATTGTATGGGCAGTGACTCTGGGAGATGTAGTTTAGACTTCAGTGCCTTTTTGGACCAACAGCAGCAGTCTATTGTGAGTGACAGCCAATCCAGTCAAGAACTGGGAGGAACTCAAAGGAAGTGCCTGGTTTTGTCGGTTGGAGTTTCAGTTGAGCTTTGGCAGTGAAGAAGAGGGAGCCCTGTGCTTTTCAGTGTGCAGTTTTAGTAAAAAACGTGTGTAAGGCCCAGAGTTCCGGTCTGCAGCTTGTGTAACAGCTTGTTAGGACTGAATCTGTCCTGTGAAAAGAATCAAAGGATCTCTGAAGAGTAGAAACCAGGCTCACCCTGTGGAAGACTGGAGGAATTGCTGAAAATTGCACTCGGTCTGTCAGGAACTGAATCTGCTGTGTGTTCTCCGGTATTGTGCAGTAATTGCGATCGGGATACAGATGCAGCCTGCCTGGTATAGTGCTTTCTTTTATATGGATGTGTGAAGAGTTTGTGTACCTCAAGTGAGCCCCTGCTGACATTGGAAGGACCCTATCTTATTTGGAGGTCGTGAGTACTAATTCAGGTCGCTCCTGTTGAATTGCCACATTAAATCCAAATGGAATTACTGTACTGCTGACTGTTTAATTCTCCTTTCTCTGTGTGAAAGGGCCCCTACCAGCTGCCACGGTTTGGACTAGCCACTAGGGCTTGGGTACCCAGGGACAGTAACTGATAGGGATAGGCCTGTGCACAGAGCCATAGGTAGATTATTAGAGTGATAAGCTAATTAACCTGATTTCCCCTGTCCTTGTTATATCCCCTAAATAAATCAGAGCTGCTTGTTTCAGCAAAGTTATACTGCCTGAGGTATTTGTCTATGTTAAGTACTGTACTGTGATTGTTGCACTGTATCTCATTTCACAGGAGGTCCCAGTGCCGGAACCAGACCTGGGGTAAGTGTATACTGTGAAGGTAATTTGATATATTGTGTGGGCCACTAGTGGAAGAAAGGGGGTTGCAGTGTCCCAGAGGCTTTGACCAAGTTAGTTTAACTATTGCAAAACCTGACCTCTGGGTGGAGGCACCCGCCATTGGATCCAGGCCCCTCAACCTGTTAGTGGCAAATCAGGCAGGGGTAGTAGCCCTTGGGATAGCGCCATCTAGGGGTTACATTTGTACTTTACATTTTGTGTGCAATAAAAACGCTGGATTAAAAGCACACTTGGCGATCTGTGGCTTCCCTTTGGTGCATACTTAGCACATCTTCTAAACTCTGCAAGCTTGAACAGTACTCTGTCACTTTTACCTGGTGCTGGCAAACTAATTCTTTTATTCATACCTGAAGAAGACCGAAGATTTTGCTGCATGCGATCGGCCTGTCAGGATTTCCAGCTGCTTTTGAATCCCCAGTTTGTGCAGAGACTTTGCAATCATGACCAGAGAGCGGTTTGCCTGGTACAGTAGAATCCTTTACATGTAAATGTGCTGTGTATTGAAAGTGGGTTGTGATTTGGTTCCTCACTGTGTGAACTGTGTTCTGCTTGCTGGAAGCTGTATCCAGCCCAAAAAGGACTGTATCCGAATTTGTCCCCATTTGGCTGGGGCTTTGCCACACTGGCCCAGCCAGACTACCCGCTGCACAGAGAAAACCATCGACGAGAGACCTGCCTGGGGATCAGCCCCCTGCTCCATGCTTGAACAGGAATGTCACTCGGCGATTCGTGTGGGCCCTGCTTCTCCTGGCACTCCAGATTAACCACCTGCTGTCTTGATTTTCGTCCAGCCTGTGTCCAGTCTTGGGTATCATGAGTAATCATCAGGGTAGCTCCCTGCAACAACAGCCTAATCTAAAAGTGTGTCATCTGATTGTCTTGTTGTTTTCTTTTCATGAACTGAGCCCTCCGTCTCCGGATTACAAATAGTGTGTGTTGTGCATGTTGTTTTCTTCTATCACAGGGCCCAAACCAGCTGCAACGTTCCTGGCTAGTCCACCGTTCTCCATCTGGGTACCCAAAGTGTGTGACTGTTTATGGACCATGAAGTGCATGCATAACTGTTTGAATGATAGAGTCTTTAAGCAAATTAACCTGATTACGCCCCTCCCTTTTTCAAGTCACTTACATAAAATCAGATCTAACTCTTTTTTGCATTTACCCTGACTGTGGTTCCAGTTTGTGCAAGAGTACTGTACTGCTGTTATTTGCTGTGTATAACCTTGTTTTACAGGGGGTCCCCAGGGCTGAGCCAGAGGAAAGCTCTGGTGGTAAGTGCAAACAGTGTGGGTACTTGTGTGGTGTATCAGGGGTATTGTGAAAGTGATTATTGTGTATTGTTCCGGCCACTAGTTAGGAAAGAGGGAGGTTACACTGTACCGGAGGGCTGTGCCCAGGTTAGCTTGACCACTACCAACCTTGACCTCTGGATGGAGGCACCCAGTTCAGAACTCAGGCCCCTAAACCTGCAACTAGCCCAGCAGGCAGGGGCAGTAGCCCTTGGGTTAGCACCACCTAGGGGTTACATCTTGGAGGCTCACAGCTGGGATTTTGTGCCTTCTAGTGGCCAAAAATTACAAATTATTATTAAAGATTAATGGCTACCCCAGTAGAAATGGCTGTACACCAATTGGTGGGGTGATGTACTGGGCAGGATATTGACCCCCAAAATGCTATACTTATCCTGGATATTCCCCTGGGTACCAATAAAGACACTGTAGAAGGAGTACTCTCCAAAGTTGAATGTTTAAAAAACCCTGTGGTGGTGAGTCAACAGGCTGATTTGGTTGCCCATACTTTCATAACCTTAATAGAGTGTAGTGACCTTGTGGACAGCTCTAAAGTGCCACAGATTACTGCCCCAGAAGAGGTTCCAGCTGCCTGGAGAGTGATAGCAAAAGACAGTAAAGACCCCGGGCAGGATGAGCTCCCACCATTATCTGAGACTTTTGAGGAGAAATTTGCTAAGTTGTTGCTGGAGGAAGGGAAAATCATAGAGGACTGTAAGAAACTATTCCTGCCACCTGGGGGTGTTCCTTCCTCAACACCCCCTCCCACACCAGCACCTGTTACTGCCCTGCCTTCTGTGCCCATGCCAATGCTGGCCCCTATATCTGTACCTGCCATTAGTCATGACTCCTACCAAAGGCTGAGAATCTTCTCGGGCACCCTCCCCATCCCCCAGGAGGAGGATGACTGGGAGACCTGGATCGACTATGTTGCCCCCTTGGTATCCAAGTGGCAGTGTGCGGAGGCTGAGAAGCAGAAAAGAATCATAGAAAGTTTGAGGGGCCCCGCCCTTGAAGCCATTAAATATTTGAGGTTCATGAACCCTGATGCATCTACTCAGAAGTACCTATCTGTACTTGAAGGCAATTTTGGGAGCATTAAGTCAGGGGATAATTTGATGTAGAAATTCCAAGGTACCAAGCAATGGAAGGGGGAAAGTTTGTCTGTGTATGTTACTCGTCTAGAAAGAGCTTTGCAGAAAGCTTAACAGAAAGGTGGGGTAGCCGCTAGTGATTTGAACCATGTGAGATTGGGGCACATACTGCAACATGCCAAGCATTCTAAACTGCAGATCATCCAGTTAAGGCTCCAGAATAGGAGAGGTAACCCACCCGACTACTGTGACTTGATGAAAGAACTCCGGGAGGTAGAAGGTGAAGAGGGAGATTGTAATTATGGGGTGAGTGCAGCCCAAGCGATCATGGCACCAGGCTCTTCCGAAATGGAGACCACTAAGAGTGTCCCGCCATGGGCTAAACGGTGGGGGGAGGAGTTGCTGAAGGAAGTCAGAAAAGCACAACTGGGTGCATTCGCTGAGGTGTCCTCTGCTGACAGAGACCCTGGTCCCTGTCAGAATGTGACTGTTATGGGGAAGGGGGTGCACCCTCAGGCATCCTCTACTGGGGGTGGTTTCTTGGCTGAGCTCAAGGAATTGACTGCCACCCTAAAGGAACTTTTGAGACATGGTACACTACCTGCAGAAGTCAGATCACAATCTCCCATCAATGCTCCAGCATCCCCTGCTATGTTTTCCCCTAGGATGCCCCAAGAGCGTGTCATTTGTCACAGTTGTGGCAAGGATGGCCATATGAAGAGGGAATGCCAGTCTCAGAAGGACTTAGAGAAAGTGGTGAACCAGCTTTAAGGAGAGCTTCGGGAAAACGAGTCAGTGGTCATGGGATGCACAAAATGACTGCAGTAAAAGCTTCGGCCATCCTAACTCAAATCACTCTGTGGCTAACTCGTCTGTCCAGGCCCTTGCTGTTGTCTCTCCAGACTGGTCCAAGATAGTGGGCCCTTCAATGGAGACTAATGTGGCTGTGAATGTATTCCTACTCAGGCTGTGCTTGACAATGGGTCACAAGTAACCATTGTTTTTCAGGACTGGTATGACAAACACGTATCTGCTGTGCCCTTACAATCCCTGGAAGGCCTACATGTGTGGGGGCAGAGCGACAAGTCTTATCCATATGTAGGATATGCCTGCCTCTGGTTGTCTTTTCCTGCAACTGTCACTGGCATAGAGGAGCAAGTGGAGACACTGGCCCTATTGTGTCCCCCCCAATGGACTGTATGATGGGGTTCCCCTGTTAATTGGAACAAACGCCCATATGTTTGGGAGACTGGCACAACTCTGTCATGAGAAACAAGGGCGACAGACTGGGAGGGCCCTGAGAATTCTGGCTGTGATCAAGAGGCCTATGATTTGCAACAGAAACCCGGGGAAGTAGACCAGGATGAACTGGTGGGGATCGTGTGGAAGAAGGATCCCGATTCAATGGTACTGGCCCCTAATGCCCAGTGTACCATGCAAGGGGAGGTCTGCCTCCGGAAAGATGTCAAGAACAAAATACTGATGTTGGATGCTCCAGGGGATGGAAAATTACCAGGATTATTGGACAAGCCCAGCATCTTGCCTGCTCATGCCCATGCCTATGCACGACGAATGATGGTCCAGATTCACAATGTGTCAGATTGGGAGATCTGGGTGAACAGAGGGTGCACCCTAGCTATGGTACACTGCACGGACACTGCAGTATTGCCCAGCAACAAGCACCCTGGTGAGAAGGAGAGAGAGTGACCCCAGTCTTGTTTGACTTTGGTGAATCCCCATTGCCAGCTGAATGGAAGGCTAGAATTACCAAGCGACTTGCCCAGAGAAACTAAGTGTTTTCATTGAAGGAATGGGATGCAGGATGTGTCCAGGGTATGGAGCATTACATACGCCTGCACGATGAACAGCCATTTCGAGAGAGGTCCCGATGCCTAGCCCCAGCAGACATAGATGATGTGAGAAGACACCTGCAGGAAATGCTCGCTGCTGGCGTGATACAAGAATCCAGGAGCCCATATGCCTCTCCCATTGTGGTTGTGCATAAGAAGAATGGGTCTGTGAAGATGTGCGTTGATTATCGAACCCTGAACCGGCGGACCATCCCAGACCAATACACACTGCACCTCGTATACAAGATGCCCTGGACTGCTTGAATGGGAGCAAATGGTTCTCGGTGTTGAATCTTCGCAGCAGATACTACCAGATCCCAATGGCCCCAGAAGACTGTGAGAAAACAGCCTTCATCTGTTCATTGGGGTTCTATGAGTTTCTGAGGATGCCATGGGGATATCGGGCGCCCTGTCCACCTTTCAGCGACTGATGGAACGTGTGGTAGGAGATATGAATTTGCTGGAATGCCTGGTGTACTCGGACGATGTCATTGTGTTTGGGAGCACCTTAGAGGAGCATGAGAACTGACTGTTTAAAGCCCTAGACCGACTGGAAGACTTCGGCCTCAAGCTGTCCATTGACAAGTGCCAGTTTTTCCAAACCTCCGTGAAGTATATGGGGCACATAGTATCTACAAAAGAGATAGAGACTGATCCCAGTAAGGTTAAAGCACTGACTACTTGGCCCCAGCCCCATAATCCGAAAGAACTACAACGTTTCCTGGGGTTCTGTGGTTACTACCGCAGGTTCATAAAAGACTGTTCCAAGGTGATTCACCCACTCTTGAACCTTTACCCAGGGTTACCCTCCTACCAATCGTAAATATAAAAAAGGGGCCGCTAAAGAACCAGAAAAAGTATACTTCCGCCCAGGTAAACTCTTCGGGCCCTGCCGGATGCCTGACTGTGAAGCAACCTTCCATGAGATCATATACCAGCTCACCCATGCCCCCATCCTCACCTATGCTGACCCCATCAAACCCTATGCACTGCATATGGACGCTAGTCTGCAGGAGCTAGGAGTGGTGCTGTATCAAGACCATGAGTATGACCTGAGACCAGTAGCTTTCACCAGTAGGAGCTTGACCCCGTCCAAATGAAACTACCCTGTGCATAAGTTGGAGTTCCTTGCGCTAAAATGGGCCATCGTTGACCAGTTTCATGAATACCTTTATGGGGCAAAGATATTGGTGAAGACTGACAATAACCCGTTGACCTATGTACAGACTTCAGCTCAGTTAGACGCCACTGGGCACCAGTGGCTTTCTGCATTATCAACCTATGATTATGCTGTCAAATACAGACCAGGCCTGAACCATATTGATGCTGACGCCCTATCACGAAAGCCCACTTCCAAGAGAGATTGGGTCAGGCTGTCTGAACCTGACATTCGAGCATTGTGCCAAAAGTTTATAGAGATGAACAGATGTCTGCGGACACAGGGGGACTGTTTAGTAGATTTCTTGGGCCCTTCTGACACCAGCATACCAGCTGCTTATTGCCACTTCTCTGCTCTAGATATTAGTGCATTACCTCAATTTGACAATGACAGCATTCAGTGGGCTCAATCCCAAGAGCGTATGATTTAGCCAGCACTTGATGCCCTGCGTGCGGGGAAAAATGTGTCTAAGTTACGTTCCACTGACTTGCGAACTGGTTTATTGTTTAAAGAAGGCCCCGATTAAAGTTGCTCAATCAGTTGTTGTATAGAGAGACAGTAGATCATAGTGGCAAAGTAGACAAGCAACAATTGGTTCTGCCCACAGCCTGTAAAGATTTGGTACTGAGGTCTCTCCACAATCACATGGGGCACCTCGGTATTGGCAGAACCCTTGACCTGGTACAATCTCGCTTCTACTGGCCCAAAATGGGGGCTGATGTTGAGCACCTTGTAAAGACTTGTAGTCACTGCCTGCAAAGAAAAGCCCTGCCACAGAGGGCTGCCCCCTTTGTTAATTATTACTACCAGCACCCCCGCGGAACTAGTCTGCATAGACTTCTTATGTTTAGAACCTGATCAGCGGAACACTGGCAATGTGTTAGTGGTTACAGATCATTTCACACAGTATGCACAAGCTTTTCCCACCAAAGATCAAAAGGCATCTACCGTGGTGAAGGTGCTAGTGGACAATGTCTTCGTCCACTATGGTGCTCCCCAGTGGATCCACTCTGACCAGGGCAGAGACTTTGAGAGTCGACTAATCAAAGAAATGCTCTCTCTATGGGTGGTGCAAAAGTCAAGAACCACCCCCTATCATCCGCAGGGAGACCCTCAACCAGAATGTTTTAACCGCACCCTTTTAGACATGCTGGGCACCCTCCACCCAAAAGACAAGCATAAATGGAGCCAACAGATTAGCACCTTGGTACACGCATACAATTGCATGAAAATTTATGCTACTGGGTCCTCCCCCTACTGCCTCATGTTTGGGAGAGAGGTCCAGATGCCAGTTGATGTCTGTTTTGGGGTCTCTCCAGATGGTGTCCGAGCCGAAAACTACTTGCAATATGTACAAAAACTGAAAGATCAGTGGAACCATGCCTATCAACTGGCCCAGACAATGGCTACCAAGAGAAATCTAGCCAACAAAGAGAGGCATGATAAAAAAGTAAAGGCTCAAGAGCTTTGTCCTGGAGACCGTATGTTGTTACGCAATTTGGGACTGCATGGTAAACACAAAATTGCTGATCGGTGGCACCATCTTCCCCATGTAGTAGTTGGAAAGTTGGATGATTTACCTGTGTACCAGGTGCACCCAGAGAACAACTCCAAAGCTGTCAAGACCATGCACCGTAGCTACTTGCTACCTATCGACCAAATCATGATTGAGGCTGAACCCCAAGAAATTGAGCCTCTTGGGCCAGTGACTCGTGCTGCTGCAAGAAAGAGACAGAGTCAACCTACCCTAGTGGTCACAGATTTAAGGTTTTCTCTGCAGCAGGCCCAGAATGATAGTGACTGTCAGTCCACTTCTGACAAAAGTGAGTGCGACTATGCCTATTACCCTTCTTATGAACTGAGTCAGCTGTTTCGAGGTAACCCCATGATTAATTGTGGGGATTAAGCTGGGCCTTCTGGGCTGCCTAACCCCCCAGCTTTGTCCTTGGAGCCAATGCTCCCTGAAAGTGAAGTGCAAAGTATCACGTCTGAAGATGCTGAGTCTCTGTGTATTGTGGAACTGTATGATTTGCCCGAGGGAGGGGCTGATGGAATGAGTCTTTCTGGTGACATGCCAGAACTTGAAGGACACTATGAGAGTGCTGATAACCCCCCTTCAGTACCAGGGTCTCTTCAAAATGAGCAAAGTGTTGTAGAAACAGAGCCTACAGAGCAAGGAGCTGACAGTGCTCCAAGTTTGGACATTTCTACCCAGGCAGAGGCACCCCTCACAAGTGATGAAAGTCCCAGCACCAGTGCTGAGAGTACAGAGACTGTGATTCTTCCCCCAAGAAGGACTGGTCGAGCTGTCAAGCCTATAGTATGCTTCAGTTGTGATTCTCCCAGGAGGCCAGTGGATTTGCCTCTCAATGTGGTCCACAAAAGGGTTTATGTGTCTCAGAGCTCACTGCCCAATCTGAGCCCGAGTGCCAATTTTAGGTTAGTAGTTCTGCCTTCTAGGTATGGTGCCCCTGCCCTATCTAGCCCCAAGTTAGCTGATAGGGAAGGGCCCCCTCTTACTCTGTTCAATGTACAAGAAGTTATTACATGAATCTGTATAGTAATGCGTAAATTACCTGTGTGAAAATATGCCAATTGTATTGTCAGAATGGGTATTGTATTATAAAGTGAGGTGAAAATGTATAATAAAGTAGTAAGTTTATGTTAACTGATGCAGGGTGGTACAGACTTGATGCGGACGCCAAGTTTTCATCCAGGCAGGGAAGGGTGTAACCCCCCTACAAATGGGGGTTCCCAAAAAGTCTTCCTTGAGCTTGCCAAAATGCTCACTGCCAGGTTGGTGTCCTGCGTTTTAGCAGTTTAAATGTGATTGCCAGAGAGTGCCTGTATAGCCTCTGTGTACTGTCTCTTTAAGAGCTGCCTGGATTGCAGTCATAAATAATCTGAGAGGGAGCTCTGTTGAAAGATGTAACTATTTGCTGAAAATCATTTAGAGTGATAATGATAATGTAGTTTATCTAACCTGCCTTCTTTGCAGCAGGGACTGTTTTGTTTATCTCCACTATCTTGATCCTGGACTGCTGAATTGGACCAATCAGTAGTGGTGGGACCTAAAATGGAACCGGATTACAGGAGCTGTCTTGAGTCAAAATCTGTAGGAACTGTAGTTTTGGGCTTTTGTTGTCTTTTTGCAACTGAAGGGGGAGCTCTTACTTTGACTGACAGATGAATCAGCCAACCGAACCTTCTGGATCTGAGGGAAATCCCCAAGCTGTCTGCTGTTTCAGGCAGATCTAAGTTGGGAGCGGAAGAAGAAGAAAGAGCTCAAGTGATTTTGAGCAGCAATCCTGAGTGGATTTGCATGGGAGAACTGTGAAAGGGCTTAGTTTTGGCCAGCATGTCTGCCTGCTGCCCCTGAGAGGGAGAAAAGAGAATTATTTTGGACTAAATCTGAGGCTGTGAGAACGAAGTAAACCACTGATTTTCTACCAGGCTCATACCTGAAGAAGACCGAAGATTTTGCTGCATGTGATCGGCCTGTCAGGCTTTCCAGCTGCTTTTGAATCCCCAGTTTGTGCAGAGACTTTGCGATTATGACCAGAGAGCGGTTTGCCTGGTACAGTAGAATCCTTTACATGTAAATATGCTGTGTATTGAAAGTTGGTCGTGATTTGGTTCCCCACTGTGTGAACTGTGTTCTGCTTGCTGGAAGCTGTATCCAGCCCAAAAAGGACTGTATCCGAATTTGTCTCCATTTGGCTGGGGCCTTGCCACACTGGCCCAGCCAGACTACACGCTGCACAGAGAAAGCCATCGACGAGAGATCTGCCTGGGGATCAGCCCCCTGCTCCTCGCTTGAACAGGAATGATGCCTCAGTAATTTGTGTGGGCCCTGCTTCTCCTGGCACTCCAGATTAGCCACCTGCTGTCTCGATTTTCGTCCAGCCTGTGTCCAGTCTTGGGTATCATGAGTAATCATCAGGGTAGCTCCCTGCAACAACAGCCTAATCTAAAAGTGTGTCATCTGATTGTCTTCTTGTTTTCTTTTCACGAACTGAACCCTCTGGCTCTCGATTACAAATAGTGTGTTGTGCATGTTGTTTTCTTCTATCACAGGGCCCCAACCAGCTGCAACGTTCCTGGCTAGCCCACCATTCTCCATCTGGGTACCCAAAGTGTATGACTGTTTGTGGACCCTGAAGTGCATGCACAACTGTTTGAATGATAGAGTCTTTAAGCAAATTAACCTGATTACGCCCCTCCCTTGTTCAAGTCCCTTACATAAAATCAGATCTAACTCTTTTTTGCATTTACCCTGACTGTGGTTTTATATTGTGCAAGAGTACTGTACTGCTGTTATTTGCTGTGTATAACCTTGTTTTACAGGGGGTCCCCAGGGCCGAGCAGAGGAAAGCTCTGGTGGTAAGTGCAAACAGTGTGGGTACTTGTGTGGTGTATCAGGAATATTGTGAAAATGATTATTGTGTATTGTTCCAGCCACTAGTAAGGAAAGAGGGGGGTTACAGTGTCCCGGAGGCCTTGCCCAGGTTAGCTTGACCACTACCAACCCTGATCTGCGGGTGGAGGCACCCGATTCAGAACTCATTCCCCTTAACCTGCTATTAGCCCATCAGGCAGGGGCAGTAGCCCATGGGATAGCGCCACCTAGGGGTTACAAGTTTAAATAAGTTCCCCATGCCATTTTACAATCTGCCATAATGGAGAAGGATTTTCTCTGGAGCAACCCAAACTCCATACAAGAATAAAATAAACATCAAATACAGTTTTGTGTTGTTTACATCAATTATACTAGCATACTAAAATGCCAGCAGAATAGGCCTAATGTTCTTTTGAGTCTACTTGATTTTCAGCACCCGCACTGAGGGTCAATTTTGGTGTTCCCCCCTCCCCATTGGGTTATACTGTTTCCAGTCCCAGATGTTCCACCTGTATTGGCCCTGGTCAGATTTACCCTCCCCATGTACCTGTCCCATCCCCTCTTAAATCCATCCACAGTCTCCACCTCTACCAGCTCCCTGGGCAGTGCATTCCATGGCTCCAACACCCTTTCAGTGAAATAACATCTCCTCCTCTCCCTTCTGAGCCTGCCCCCTTCCACCTTATACCCGTGACCTCTAGGTGCCCCACCCTCCTGTCTTTGGAGCACCCTGACTGGGTCTCCCTTATTAATCCCTTAAAGACCTCTATCATGTCCCGCCATCCCTCCTCTCCTCTAGGGTGTATATGTCAAGCTCCTTGAGCCTCTCCTCATAGGTCCTCTCCCCAGGCCCCAGATCATTTTGGTTGCCTTCCTTTGGACCCTCTCTAGGAGTGTAATATCCCTCTTTAAATGTGGACCCCAAAATTGCACACAATACTCGAGGTGTGGCCTAACCAAGCAGTTGTACAGTGGAAGGCTCACTTCTGCCTTTCTGGAGGTAATCCCCCTGGTGATGCATCCCAACCTCCTATTTGCCCTTGCCTTGTTGCTGCCCTCCTACAGGTCTCTGAGTTGTTCATTTTGACATCTACCACTGCCCCCAGGTCCCTTTCACCCTCTGTGACTTGAATCGTTTCTCCTCCCAGGGTATACCCCTGGCCTGGATTTCTGACTACCAGGTGCAGAACCTTGCACTTCCCCACACTGAATTTTAGTTTCCATTTTCCCAACCACCTTTCCAGAGCCTCCAGGTCCTCCAGCAAGGCCACCCTCCCCTCCTTCTCATCCACCACTGCACCCAGCTTTGAGTCACCTACAAAGAGACTCATGTCACTCCTGATCCCCTTTCTGATGTCTTAGACATAGGCGTTGAACAGGAGTGGCCCCAGCACTGACCCTGGGGCACCCCACTAGTAACCCACCTTGGGGATGAGGCTAACCCTCCAACCACCACTGCTCAGACAGCCAATTTCCTATCCATCTTAACAACTGTCTTCCTACCCCCATTTCCTTCAGCTTAGCTAGCAGAACACTGTAGGGTACCTAATCAAACACCTTGCTGAAGTCCAGAAAGAGGACACCCACTGGCCTATCCTAGTCCAGGGCCCTCGTCACCCAGTCATAGAACTCAACAAGGTTTGTCTGGCACAGTCTTCCTGGGACAAAGCCATACTGCTATTGTCCAAATACCCAGCTTGCTCCAGTAACCCCCCTAGCCTTTCTTTGACAATGCCCTCCATCACCTTGCCGACCACCAATGTTAGGTTAATGGGCCTGTAATTTCCCACCTTCTCTCTTGATCTCTCCCCCTTGTGGATCAGCATGACATGGGCCACCCTCCAGTCTTTGAGGCACCCACCTAGTCCTCAGAGAGATGTTGAAAAGCTCCACTATGGGGACTGCCAGGACATCCGCCAGTTCCTTCAGTATCCTGGGATGTATCTCATCTGGCCCAGGTGCTTTCTCTGTCTGAAGGGACATGAGGGCTTCCCTTACTCTCTCTACTGGGATTTCAGCCTCCACGTCCTCCACTTTTTCACCCTGTACTGCTGGCCCCCCACCTGTCTGTGGTGGCCACTCCCTTTCCCCAGACCCATCAGGGCCCCTGGACCCATTCTTTAAAACGTATCAGTTATGTTCCTCTTCAAAATTTGATAATACTGTCATCTCATACAATACTCAACACATACTCTTTGTCTTACTTCTGAAAGGTGAAATGTTAAGTAATTTGGGGCATTTAAATGCTCTATATTCCAATAAACTGTTGAATAACACTGTATCTGTCATGTTTTTTCATTTTACAATAAAGGGATAATGCCTGACAGGGTGGGTGTTATGCTGGGATAACTTCCCACCTTGGGTGATTGTGCCTGAGGCCACAGGTAGAGGGTGTCCAACACCCGAGAAGGGATATTATCCCAGTATAACACCCACCCTGGAGGGCATTATTCCTATTATACAATGGCTAGTTTACATTTAGAGTTAAAAAATAATAACAAATATTTTTTTAATTATTTGGGGGGTAGTTTTTTTATTGTGGAAGCTTACTGTTTAAAAAAATAGTTATTTGTTCTGTTTGTCCAGTAGGTGGAGCTGTTCTGTATGTGCATCTGTAACGTGGCCGTGTCATGGCTGTTCTCCCCAACCCCCCCATACTCCGTGTTTGTTGAATCAGGTTGGGTTCCTGTTTCAACTGTTTCAAGGTTTTGGCATTTCTTTTGGTATGTTTTTAAGGAAGAGAAGTTTTACAACTGTTAAGGTGCCAGCACTGTCAAGGAACTCCTGCCATGTCACCCGTGCTTCTGGTAACCTAGGGTCCCCACTGTCAAGAACTGTAGGAAGGATGTCTGCACAAGGTAGTGAGGTGGTGGGGAGAAGCGCTTTTCAGATTTTTTTTTGTGTTTTGTTAAAAAATGTGGAGAAGGAAGTAACTGGAACGGCAAGTGAGTGTCGTCGAAGTGGTTGAGTGCGGACATAAATAAACGTGCTTGCTCGCTATTTGAAATGCCATTTAAGATGATGGTGTTTTCCATTTTAAAGTTTTTCTGCTTGTTTGGGGGAATTCTGTGTGGGGGGGCCAGGTTGGTAGTGAGTTCTGGAGACTGACAGCGGGTTTCCCTGTATGTTGTTTGAGGCAGGACGTCAGGGAGATGGACTGGATGACTGCAGAGTGAGAGTGGATGTTATTGCAGCAGGCAGCGGGAAGCATGTACTGATATTTGCAGACTTGTTGTGGTCATCTCTGTTCTGGGACAAGAGCTGGGATGTTATGCTGGGATAACATCCCGGCTCCAGTCCCAGTGTGACCAATCAGGAAGCAGTATTGTTTCTTGCCATTGTAAAGTAAAAATTAATCTACAGGTGCTGTTCTGTTTCAGTTTATGTGTCATCATTTCTAACACTGGATCATAACCAGTTAGAGACTGTAGTGGGGAAGGGCAGAGGCTAGACTGTCACTACCTCTGTTAGCCATGCCACACCTACCACTAGATAGTGGCAGCTGCAAACTTTGACAGGTTGTCTCAGTTCTCACATCCTGACAGAGTAGCTGTTTAGCACGGTGGTAGTAGAAAGCCAGACTCCCATAGATTATTCAAACATCTGTCGCTAATGCTTTAGTAGAATATGGCCGAGATATTCAAAATGGTTGCACCTGGCGCAACTGAGTGCAGAAATGTGCCCCGGGGCAATATTCAAAAGAGGGAATTGTGCAGCACAATTCCAATGCACCAGGGCACAAAAATAATGTATGCAGCACATCTCCAGGGGGCATGCCCATGCGTATGCGGCACTTCCCGATATTCAGCCCAGGATGTGCAGTGCATCCGCTGGCACATCCCAGAAATGTGCTGCATACCTTGGCACAAAGTTGAGCCCGTAAAAAATGGCTCAACTGGTAGCTACCCACAGGCGGGCCACTTTAGTGCAGTGCACAACATAGCAGCCGCCAACTGTGGGTGGCTTCCACCTCCCAGAACACCATACTAAAGCACCCACAGAAGTCTCTGGTGGTCCAGTGGTACCCCCCTCCCCATCCCATAAAACTGATTGCCATAATATGATTTTAGTAAGCTCCCTGGTGGTCCAGTGGTACCCCCTCCCTATCCCTTAACATCAATCACAATAATTTGATTTTAGTAAGCTACCTGGTGGTCCAGTGTACCCCCTCTCCATTCCGTAACACCGATCACCATAATATTAGTCTATTACAATTCCTGGTAGTCTAGTGGTACCCTCCTCCCCGACCGTAACACCAATCGCTAAAAAACATGACCACTATCGGTCCCTGGTAGTCTAGTGGTCCCCCCATCCCTCCCACACACAGGACACCCAGCCAACCCAGCTCCCCACTCAGTTATCGGCGGGCAGCATACCCACTCACATTCCTCCGTGACTGCCTGCTGAATGACAACTTATAGTAAGTGCTGCAACCTCATTGGTCCACAGTGTGGACCAATGAGCTTGCAGCACTTACTGTAAGCTGTCATTCAGTGGGCAGCCACAGAGGTATACAGGTGGGTATGCTGCCCGCCGATGACCAGGGAGGGAGCTGGGTGGTATGGGGGTTCGGAGTGGGTGGGGGAACAACTAGATTACCAGGGACCGATATTGGCCATATTTTGTGGTGATTCGTGTTACAGGATGGGGAGGGCATACTTCTGGGCCACCAGGGAGCTTAATAAAATAATATCATGATGATTGGTGTTATGGGATGGGAAGGGGGTACCATTGGACCACCAGGGAGCTTAATAAAATAATATTATGGTGACTGATGTTACAGGATGGAGAGGGGTACTAGTGCAGTCCCTATCACAGGGACAGCATGCTGTGCAGGGTGCCAGGTGCATTTCGCTGTCCAGCCCTGCACAACACATGCAAATGGGGCCATAATGACATGCAAATGGACCCATTTGCACCTTGCATGCATAATGGCCCCATTTGCATATCCAGGTCTGAATATTTGAAATTTGTGCCCGGCGCAGCTCCAGTTGTGCTGGAACATTCCCATTTCTGGTATTCAGATCTGTCTGGGGGATGCGCCGGCACATTGTATTTGCGCTGTGTGCATTATATGCTATTTTCAGAAGGGATGCGCCATGGCACATCTCTTTTGAATATATCCCTTATTTGCTCCAGTGCAACTCAATTGTGCTGTGCCACCCCTTACGCCATTGCCAGGCACAATTCTGAATATCGGGCCCTATAACTGCACAAATATGGAAGTTTTTGGTAAGGCTGGTGAGTTTAAAAGAGGGCGGTTCATTCTGACTTCATCAGCAGCTTCAACTTTATGCAGTATTTATAGACTTGTATGCTGAGCTTTCTGCCTAAAAGATGTTTGGCTCCTGAAGAGGCTTTGTAAAGTTTTTAGCCTTTTTTTGTAGAAATGTTGGTTTAGCTAGCTTGTGATATCTTTTCTATATTTGGTATTTCTTATCACTTTGAACCTCATTCTATTCTGACAGCATGTAATCCGTGATTGTCAATCTATTAGAAATTTACTGAGTTTCACCAATACTCACTGTGATTTTTTTATTAAATCTTTTTAAACATTGTAATTTGTCTTTAATGGGTTATATATAAATGGTTGGAGAATAATTCTGCCCTTATCATGGTGTATAAATACTGTATATTCAGTTTGGATTTGCACATCTCTGAAGTAATGTTTCATTACCCAAGATCTGGTCATAAATTAACTCTGTCTACAAGTTGTCCTCATAAATCTAAACTCTGCTAATAACACATACTTGTTTAATTATTGCAAGGTCACTATATATGCAAACGTGGTGAAAGTTGATCAGGACACCGAGCTAAGCACAGAAACACAAAATACGATCAAACCCTCGAAGCAGTCTCAGCTGTAAACTTGACTGCCAAACCATATTTCAGTGCACACAAGCTATGAGCTGTCCCCGCACTCCTCAGACTCAGTTCACCAGAGCCCAATACCCAATACCTTTCAAAATGTTAAATTCACACTATAAAAAATGCCTGCATACACATCTAGAAACAGATACAAAAATGAAAAACAAACTCTCAAACGCAAACTAAAACAAGCTGAAAATTATTAAAAGAGCCGTAACTCCCCTGCATGTGCAGAGTATTCCCAAAGTGTCTGTCTCACTAGCAACAAGGGGCAGGGACTAGCAGTACAACAGGCTCTATAATTAGGGTTGCCACCTTTGGATGAGGCAAAAAACGAATCCTAAGCCCTGCCCCAAGCCCCACCCCTTTTCATGACTCATCATGCATTGTTCCTCCTAGAAAGCCATTTGTTATATCAATAAAATACATTTAAAGTAGCAGTTCAACAAAAATGTTAAGATACTGTACTGTACCTGTTAGTTACTTTCCTAGATTCTTCCTAGTTATGTATTTACTTATGTATTGATGTATTTATTGACATTGATTTACCAGATAAACATACAGAGATAAAATAAGTCTCATTTACAGATATGATCTGGTGGGAGACAAAGGAAACATTGTAAATAGCATACAACAGTATACATGGTATATGATAATACATGAGACATTGTTTCCTGTAATGTGTACTTTATATATTTTTCTGGCTCCATTCTCTGTTTATGTCCATAGTACTATTTCAAAGCTAAAGAAGTGACCATACTTTTATTCTTGAGGAAAAAAACGATTTAAAACATTTAAAAATGCCTGAATTCTGTTTGAGATGAAAATGTTTACCAACAAATGAAAGTAGAAGACAACTGGTTCTGTTAATGTTACAAAAGGTGGAAGGTGTAAAGTATGGCCATTAGATTGAGTGCTAATAGTGTTAATCGCCACACTTTACACCTCCCAGGCTGCCTGCTTTCACAAACAAAGGGCTATAGTGACAACAGAATTTGTCTATAACCTGGTCATGTAACTGGAACAAGGAATGATATGACAGCATTTGTTTCAAAAGTATGTGACCACTCAAAATGGCTCAAAAACCTGACCAGCACAGAGCAAAACCGGATTACCTGATAGGGACCCTGAAAACCTGATCACCAGGTAAAAAAACCTGACAGGTGGCAACCCTATCTATAATTATAGCAGATTATCCTGAAACTCTAGATTTTCTTGCTAGTGCCTCTGCTTTCTACATATAAATTATAAATATTTCCACAATGCATGAAGCAGGTTGCTAGACAAGATTACAGAGTGAAGGTTGAAGAGACAGAATGTTTTTCATTTTCTATAACATCGATTACTTATTTACTTAATCCCCGATTCTTCATACTGCAGAACAAAACAGAGCTAACTACTAAGAGGGACTTGGGGAAAACACTATGCTGATGATTAGTTCACATTGCTGAATGTTGCTGCCTAAAGAGCTTCAGCACTTCTGTAAATGTACATATAGTCACAGGTTCCAAATACATAGTAAAATATGCAAGACAATTAAAGTATCAGGCAGAAAATGCTGCAAATACAGCGGCAGATTGGAACAGTAGGTATACAAAAATGAACAGGTGCTGTCTGCTGATGGTCTAAGTGCACCCAGTGCAAAGTCATGGTGCTGTATGCCAGAAACCTCATGTTCCTGCACACTGTAGCTGGGAGCAGTACCTGTTTGCAAGTGGAGCATGGGGGCACTTTGTATCCTATCCCGTGCGACCCAGGAGCCTCAGGGGAGAAGAAGGGCAGAAGCTGTTTGCAAGCAGAGTGTGGGGGAAGGGGAGGGCACTTCAGATCCTAGCCCTCGCAACCCAGGAACCTCAGGGGAGAAGGGCAGAAGCAGTTTACGAGTGGAGCGTTGAGAGGGATGCTGGCCCCCACTCACAGACACAGCTACAGGTCTCTCCCTCTCTCTCTATTCTGGCACAGTGTGAAACAGACGCACTTGCCAGAAGAATGAGGAAGAGAGAAGTTGTCTGATAAGAAATGAGCTGCCGGAGTTTTGGAAACGTTTTGTCTGCTACAACCGCCTGGGTTCACATACAAAACAAAGGAACAGCCCGAGTGTTCTGACCTCGGTAGCATGACTCGGCTCCATCTCATTGCTGGCTTCCTAAATGAGTAGGATGGTGAAAGGAATCCAGGATGTGAAACCCAGCCAGGTAAGAGCTGCTCTGATTGGGAACCTTAGGACAGGACAGAAATTACTGTGCATGCATGGTAGTAGACACACGTGGGGGGTGAGGAGTTGTAATCGAGACACTAGGGATTAGGCACCCCAGTACCATTATTAAGTTTTTGAGGGCACTGAGAGACAGGGGGTCATATGGGGGTTATGTATTTCAGTGGTCACGGACCATGGGGGGGGGGGCAAATAGTGTGAGCAAGAGTGGAGTGTTTCAGAGATGTGACCTCGACCTCGGAGTGACTTTTGTCACTTCATCATGTTTTTAGTTTGCAAGGAATGTGGAAGTGCTTTTCTGTAGCAATAGGTCTGCAGGGGAACGCCCACTGCAGCCCTAAAAAGGTGCCAGAAATTCAAATGCAAGCAGCTTCCAAAAGTTGACTTACAGGAGCTGCTGCAGCCAGTGGAGACCAGGAGGAGAAAATGTCCCACCTTCCTGACCTTTAAATGCCTTAGGATCCTTTTAGGGATTGGGCAGCATGGAAAGGGAGGCAGAGCTTTGAGCAGGGGTGTGCAAGAGCAGAGACAAAAAACTTTGTTCAGAGTCAATTAACTTTTGTTTTTAGGGACACAAGCTTCTGTGCATGACTTTGGGGGTTTGGTGGAAGTGATTGCTCCATAGCTGCATTTAACCTAAGAGCAAGAGCCTGGTTGGAGGGCAGTATATGTTTGAATATCTTTTTTTTCTGTAGCATTTTAGAAATTCTTAAACTACAGAACAGCAAGGGCCTGGTTAGAAGGATAAATAATGTGATTACTAGAAGGGGCATTTTTAAGAAAAATTGGATCAGACAAATACATTAATGGAGCTGGTAAATGAATTGATTGATTGAAGGGGCACAATTTTTAAACAGGGCAGTAAATATTAAACTCTGATTTTGCCAGATATAGTACTGGTAGAGATAGTAAAGCAGGAGGGTTTGGGCAAGCAAACTGAAGTTTAAAGTACATATATAGGACAGGGCATAATATAGTACAAGTATCTGGTATATTAAGCTCACAGGCAGTGGAAGGTTTAATATGCATTTTGAGGGGAGATATGGGGTGAGGGCAAAGTGGGGTGGGGGTCAGATAGGGGACTTGGTTTCCCGGGAGGAAGGATGGGTGCATGGCAGGGGTTAAGGGGGGGAGCTGGATTAAGGAGAATAGGGGGATGCAATGGATGCGGTGCTGCAGTTTGTATGGAGACACGCTGAAAAATGGGGTTTTGCCCAAATATGTAGTAGACTCTCACAATTAGAAGCAGATGTTATCAGACTGAGGGGAGAGGTGGAAAGTTGGTACATTGGGGTATGGGCAGGAAAGACAGCTGGGGGGCAATCAGCAGGTCAAGAGAGGAGCATCCAGTAAATGGGGGGTATAAGGGGTCAATTTCCAGGGCAGAAACGCCCAAGTTACTTGATAATTAAAGGAGGAAAGCAGGTGGAGGAGAGGGCAAGGGGGAGGGGCATGGACATTGAGGGAGAGGAAAGGGAGGAAGCAAGAAAGGGGAACAGGCAAGGGAAGAAAAAGATGGGGAAAAGCAACATGACAATGAGTTGTGCATATGTCAATGGGGGTGGGGTTAACCTGAAAACTAGGTATACGGACGTTGAGGGATATAGAAGGGCAAGAGGAGGAAGGGGTCAACGAAGATAGTAATGGAGAAGGGAGGAGAGATGAGGCACTAGAAAGGAACAGGAGGGGGCATTGGGAATAGGGAACCGAGCAGAGGTTATAGCTGGGCTGTAAGGGGAGTAGTAGGGCAAGGGGGTGAGGATGAGCAGGAGGGCAAGACCATGGAAGGGAAGATGTCCAATGGGATGGATGGAGATGCATGTAGGAGCAGTGGGCAAGGAGGGCCTATGGGGGGGGGAGGGAATAGTACCATGGAGACAAGCAGGGCAGAACAGGACAGGAAGCAGCCAAGCAGAAAATTCCTAGAATGCAAGAGGACTAAGGAAAGTAAAGTCCTTATACTAGGGGGACTCCATCATTAAGGGAATCAAATAGGGGATTGGTGGTGGGGGTGTAGCTGTTAAGGCTGAGTGCATACCAGGTATGATGGAGCTCAAGTCCTCATGCTTAATACACACATTGGCCAGGAAACATGAGGGGGTCGCCCACATCGTGGTGCATCTGGGCACAAATGATCTAGTGAACAACACTGTGAAAGAGGTGCAGGCTAGATTCAGGGAGCTGGTTAGGATCTGTCAGGTGGAGGGTAAAACTGTCTAATTTCTGAAGTCCTGCCAGTACCAAAAGCCAGTATGGATAGGAATGGGAGAACCGAAGAGTTCATTATGTGGCTGAGGGTTTGGAGTAAGGAAAAGGGGTTCGGACTGGTGGGGGAATGGGGCAGGACATGGGATAACGAGGAACTTTATGCTCCTGACAGGTTACATTTAAGCAAGGAGGGGGGGCACAAGGGCCTGATGGATAAATTAGATAGCTACGTAAGGGAGGGTTTATATTCAAACTAAGAGGGGGGGAGCAGCAGGGAACAACCTAGCTAGTACTCCCCCACAAAATGGGGCAGGTGAAGAGCAAGGGATAGCAAGGATGAAGGGGGTTTATGGTGGAAAGGACTGTCAGCAAACGCAAGGAATTTGGGAAACAAAATGGTGGACCTGGAGGCCATTATGGTGGATGAGAATCTAGACACTGTGGCTATAACAGAGAACTGGTGGTCAGAGCACCAGTCTTGGGAAGTAGGTGTCCTGGGGTACAGGCTGTTCAGAAGGGACAGGCCTGGCAGAAAGGTGGGGAGGGTAGCTTTGTACGTCAAAGAAGACATTAGGGCAACGGAAGGGCAGGAGGTACGGTGGAGGCGGAGGTCCTGTGGGTCACGTTGGAAAAATGGTTGGGGGCGGTATTGAGACTGGGTGTGATTTACAGGCTTCCTACACAAGGGGAGGAAGGGGACAGGCATATATGGTACAAGGGGTTCAACGAATGGCAATCGGGGGGGAGATGCTACTACTGGGGGACCTTAACCTCCCCTACATAGACTGGGTAATCCCAATGGCAACATCTGCCAAGAGCAGAGAGGTACTTGGGGCACTCCAGGGAGTTTTCCTGCAACAGCTGGGTAGGGAGCCCAAAAGGTGAAAAACATACTGGACATGGTCCTCACCAATGGAGATAGTGTGGAGGAAGTGGAGGTGGGAGACTGTCTTGGTTCAAGTGACCACAATACAGTAAGTTTCAGGATAAAAATGGGTAAAGAAACAAATCAAACCAAAATAAAGGATCTGGACTTCCAGCAAGTGGACTTTCAAGAATGTGGGGGATTTTCAGGGAGGAAATGGAAGGTATGGAGCTAATAGGGGATGTAGAAAAATTAAGGAAATGCATTAAGGTGGTGGATACTGAAAGCCACTGAGCTCTGCATCAAGAGGTAGGAAAAAAAGAAGAAGGAGGCCACTCTGGTTTACCATGGAGGTGGTGGGGCAATTAGGGAAAGAAAGATGGCTTTCAGAACATATAAGAAGACACAGAGGAGAGAGAGGACATGGAGATATATAGAGAGAAGCTGAGGGTGGCAGGGCAAAAGATTAGGAGGGCAAAAGCAGATACATAAGAGAGAGCATTGCTAGGCAGGCCAAAAGGGGAGATAAAACCTTTTTAGGTATACGGGGGAAAAGAGGAAGGCAAGGCAGGGGATAGTGAGGGTGAGGGGGAGCACCAGTGGAGGGAGACTTTGAGAAGGCAGAGATGCTGAATAGCTACTTTTGCTCGGTCTTTATGGTGGAAGGGAAGGGGCAAGGACCTGAATGAAAGAAGAAAGGAGGGGATGATGAAAGGGTGGATACTAGCCCATTCAGTGAGGACAGGGTAAAAGAAGAACTACGAAGGCTGAAGGTAGACAAGGCAATGGAGCCAGATCGCTTGCACCCTAGGGTACTCTGGAAACTGAAGAAGGAGCTGGCAGCACCTCTAGTGAGGCTGTTTAACTTGTCCCTGGATACTGGATGGGTGCCAAGTGAATGGAAGACAGCGGACATGGTGCCACTGCATAAGGGAGCAGCAGAGAGGAGATGGAAAACTATCGCCTGGCTAACCTCACCTCGGTGATGGGGAAGGTGATGGAGGTGCTATTAAAGGAAAGAGTGATAAACTACCTGATAGACATCGGACTACCAGACATTAGGCAGCATGTCTTCACAACTGGGAGGTCATGTCAGACAAACCTAATAGAGTTCTTTGATGGGGTAACGAAAGTGGTTGATTAGGGAAGGGTGGTGGATGTGGTCTATATGGCCTTCAGGAAGGCCTTTGAAGGTCAAAGGCCTTCCTGAAGGCCATATAGACCACATCCACAGAAGGCTGGTAAATAAGCTGGAAAGCTTAGGAGTGGATCAGAAAACAATTAGGTGGATGAAAAGCTGGTGGAAGGACAAAAGCCAGAAGATGGTGGTAAATGGAGTACATTCCAGGGAGACTGGGATGATGAGCGGGGTGCCCCAGGGGTCGGTACTGGGACCTCTCCTTTAAAATATCTATATCAGTAATATAGCAAACTGGCTGCAGGTGAGGGTGTGACCATTTGTAGATGATACAGAGATCTGCAATAGGATGAACATCCTAAGGGGTGTGGAGGCCATGAGGGAGGACCTGAAGATTCTGGAAGGGTGGTCGGAAACTTGGCAGCTGAAATTCAATGCCAAAAAGTGTACCGTGATGCACATGGAGCGTAAAAACCCACAAGCAGCTTACACTCTGGGGGGGAGGTAATTAAGTCAGGAGGCGGTATAGCGCAGTGGTTTAAGGTTCTGAGCTGCAAATCTGGAGAACTGGGTTTGAATCCCACAGCCCCCACTTGCATACTGTGTGACCCTGAGCAAGTCACTTAACTTCCCTATGCTCCCAGGTCACAGCTACCTGTAAATAAGCTTTCAGCTTAGTGTGCTGATCCTGGTTAAACAACTGGAAAAAAAAAAAAAAAAGGCAACAGAGCAGGAAAGGGATCTGAGGATTATAGTATCTAGCAACCTTAAGGCAGGTAATCAATGCAGCAAAGCAGTGGGGAAGGCAAATAGAATGTTGGCGTGACTTGGGAGGGGCATAACTAGCAGAAAGAGGGAGGTACTGATGCATCTTTATAGAACCATGGTGAGGCCATTCCTGGAGTACGGGGTCCAGTTCTGGAGACCACACCTATACAAGGACATAGATGGGATTGAGAAGGTGCAGAGAAGGGCAACCTGGATGGTGCACGGTATGCAAGGGAAGTCATATCAGCAGAGGTGCAGGGAATTCGATCTGTACCTATTGGACACTAGAAGGGAGAGGGAGGACATGATAGAGACGTTTAAGTATGTGAAAGGATCAATAAGGTGAGGGGAGCCAATTTAAAAGGAAGGTGGGAGTTAAAACTGGAGGGCATAGTCTAAGATTAGAAGGAGGAGGGTTTAGAGGCAATGTGAGGGGGTGATATTTCATGGAGAGGGTGGTGGAGGCCTGGAATAAACTACTGGAGGAAGTGGTGTGGGCTGAAATGGTGAAGGGATTCAAGTGGGCATGAGACAGACTTAAGGGATTGGCAAGTGGGGAAGGAAGTCCCGTGACATGAGTGATGAGTCGGGGGAGGCAGACTTGATGGGCCAGAGGGTCCTTTTCTGCCATCAGATTTTTATGATTCTACAATTCTACCTACCTATTAATGATGACTGAAACTCCATTAACTCTGTAGCCTGGTATAGGTACCCCCACTCGATGAAGTTGAAGGCCTTCTCTATGCCCACACTCACTAGAAGTGCCAGGTCTTTTTGAGCTGAGGTTTCCCATATGGCATTGATGACAACCATGATACTGTCTATTGCCACTCTCCCTTTCACAAATCCAGTTTAGTGATGAATTATAAAATGTGGCAATACCTTTTTGAACCTCAGTGCCAGGATCTTGGCTAGCACTTTGGCATCTATGCTCATAAGAGACTGGGCAGTAATTGGAGACCAGCTGGGAGTCTTTACCTTGCTTGGGGAGAAATGTGGAGGTGGCCTTAGATATAGAACAGGGTAGGCCACCACTTTCTATAGATGCGGTAAAGGTCTTCAATGGTTTGCTGCTATAGCAGGGAGAAATGCCTGGAAGGCCACCTGTGCTTGGAGTTTTCTGTTCTGACATGGACTTAACTGCAGCCTGAATTTCATACAGGATGACAGGTGCTTCCAGGGCTACTGCCAGGTCATCTGTGACAGAAAAAAGCAAAGTATGGCCCAAAAAGCTTGAGAGGGAAGTTGGGGGAGGGACCCCTTTTGGACTGGTATAGAGCAGAGAAGTCCATAAAGGCTGCATTTATCACCGCTTGTTTAGTCATTAAGCAGCCTGAGGAAAGATTGATAGTGCCTGTTGGATTCTGGTATGGTAGACAGAAATTTGCTTGCTTTTTAACCACATTACCCAATACCCATGGAGTGTGCACTGCACCACCTGCACGATCACATTACCGAAGAGAGCACTGAGTGTATTTCAACTGGAGGATTTCCTACAGAGTTTGTTGTTATGGACCCCTGCCCATATTAAAGCAATCCACTTTGTACTTCAGCTCTTGTTCCAGCTGTTTTAAATCCCTGAGGTGCTACTCTTATTTGCATTGTTTGCATAGGAATCATAGGAAGTATCAAGCATTATGGACTTTCATCCTTATAGCTTGCCAGTCCCCTGGTATTTAGAACTCAGTGGTTCTATCCCTACAAACCAGATCTAGTCCTGACTTAAAGCTGATGATTGTGCCCCAAATTATAACTTGAAGGCATCCCAGAGTGTTGTGTTTGTTATATCAATGAATTAATTTGGGGAGAAATACAGACTATTCTCTGAGGTGACCCATGTTTTAGATTTGACAACTGATAACAAAGAGTATTTAGGCACCATCTTCTGGGGTGGGGTGGGGTGGCGGGGTGGACCTCCTGGACCAACAAAAATTGCGAGGTGCACAGAATTGTGATCAGAGATAAGAATAGGGCCAATAAAAGTATCCTGCACATTAGTGAGCTGCTGGCTCTGGATTAAAAAGTAATCAAGGCAGCTGCTATTATTGTGTCAGGCAGAACAGTAAAGAAATCTGGGAACATGACAATACGCTCCTGACAGTATGCTCCCACGTCAGTTTGCTCCTTACATACCTGCTCCCTTCAAATTCGCTCCACAATGAATACGAATAGTGGCAGTTTCCTGATTGGTGGCTTAGTCCTTGAACAGGACCCACTTTTACCCCACGGCGATGAACATGGAGGAGCTGCAAAGTGTAAAACCAGAGCAAAAACATGCTCCGAACAGCCACTAGCAGCAGCGGATCCTGCATCGGAGCTAAAACGTGCTCCCAAGGAGGAAAGAGCCCAGCAATCGGACAGCTTAGTCCCTGAACAAGACCCCCCTTACCCCATGCCAATGAACATGGAGGAACTGCACGGAAGAGCTGCAAAGTAATGCCACAGCCAGCAGTCTAAAATCGGAGCAAAAACCTGCTCTGAAGAGCCACTAGCAGCATAGGATCCTGCATCTGAACTAAAAAGTGCTCCCAAGGAGGAAAGCAGCAATCGAACTGCAAGACTACCCTAGGCATGTCCACAAACAGAGCAACCAGTTTCACCAGGCTGGCTAAGTCCCAGAAGGGAAACCCTCCGCTCTTACGCTGACAAACACAGAGAAGCTGCAGAGTAAAGCCGCACAGAAGAGTGCAGAGTAAAGTCACAGCCAGCAGTTTAAAACCGGAGCAAAAATGTGCTCCAAACAGCCGCCAGTAGCAGAGGATCCTGCATTTGAGTGAAAAGGTGCTCCTACAATTGCAGATTAGTCAATTACAGTGCTTCTGTAAGTCAATTGATTCAACTGTCGCTTATGCATGGATAGGGATTGGGAGCGTATTGCCGGGAGTGAGCTTGAATGGGGATGAATTTGACAGGAGCCAGTTGTCAGGCGCAAATGTGTAGGGAGCAAATTGACAGGAGTGAGTTGTCATGTACACAAGAAATCCGTACCTGAGGGGTGAGTAGTTCTTTATGGGTCTAGGAAGTGATACTCCAGAGCTAGGATTACGCAGTGCCTTAGAAACATAGAAACAGAATTTGACAGCAGATAAGGACCGCTTGGCCCACCCAGTCTGCCCATTTCTCTGCCTACTGGATAAGCTGCAGATCCTAGTTAACCAGCAGCCTACTTCTTCCTACTCCCATCCTCTAGAATTGCCTTATGACTGTCCCATGCATGCTTGAATTCCACCACTGTTTTTGACTCCACGACCTCCTCCGGAAGGCCGTTCCATGCATCCACAACCCTCTCTGTGAAAAAATACTTCCTTAAATTACCTCTGAGCTGCCCCCCCTCTATCTTCAAATTGTGCCCCCTTGTTCTTGCACACCTCTTTTTTTGAAAGATGCTACCCTCTTGGACTTTGTTGATTCCCTTGAGGTACTTGAAAGTTTCTATCATGTCCCCCTCTCCTCCTTTCCTTGAGGCTATACATATTAAGCTCCTTTAGTCTCTCTTCATATGTCTTCGGTGCAGACCCTGCACCATTTTAGTTGCCCTCCTCTGGACAGCTTCCATCCTGTCTATGTCTTTAGAAGACTGGGTCTCCAGAACTGCAGTACTCCAGATGGGGTCTGACCAGCTGTCTGTACAGAGGATAATAACTTCCTGTTTTCTACTGGTGATGCCTGTCCCTATGCATCCCAATATCCCCCAACCCTCATTGCTGACCTCTCACATTGCTTGCCCACCTTTAGGTCATCTGATATGACTACTCTCAGGTCCCTTTCCATTTTTGTTGTTGTTAGTATCTCACCCCCCATTGTGTACTCTTCCCCTGGGTTTTTGTTTCCCAGGTGCATTACCTTGCACTTCTTAGCATTGAATCTAAGCTGCCATACATTTGACCATTCCTCTAACCTTGCCAAGTCCCTTTTCATCCTTTCCACCCCACCTTGTGCATCAACTCTGTTGCAGATCTTTGTGTCATCTGCAAAGACATACTTTTTCTTCAGTCCCTCTGCAATGTCGCTTATAAAGACATTGAAGAGGACTAGTCCTAATACTGAACCTCAGGTACCCACTAGTAACCCCCTTTCATCAGAGTGGACTCCATTTACTATTACTCTCTGTGTCCTATTTTCCAGCCAATTTTTACCCAGGCTGTCATCTTGGGACCCACTCCCAGGCTAGCTAACTTGTATATTAATATTTTGTGTGGGACTGTGTCAAATGCCTTGCTAAAGTCTAGGTAGGCCATGTCCACAGCCCTCCTGATCTACTACTTTGGTCACCCAGTCAAGAAATCTATCAGATTTGTCTGGCATGACCTTCCTGCTGTGAATCCATGCTGCCTTGGGTCCTGTGCCCCTCTGGCCTCTAGATACTCGACAATTCTTTCCTTCAGAAGTGATTCCATCATTTTCCTACCACTGAGGTTAAACTAACAGGTCTGTAGTTTCCTGCTTCTGCCTTGCTCCCACTTTTGTGAAGGGAATCACATCTGCTCTCCTCCAGTCCTCGGGTACCACCCCATCCTCCCATGATTTGTTAAACAGGGTAGTCAGTGGTGTCACTAATTCTACCCTTAGTTCTTTTAGAATTCTGGGATGAATCCCATCAGGCCCCATTGCTTTGTCCACCTTCAGTTTTAGAGTTCTTTCAGAACCCTTTCTTCTGTAAATGGGCTGGTATCAACTTCTGTATCCAGTGTGTTTCTACTGTTTGTTCTAAGTACCCCTTCCTTTGTAAATACTGAGCAAAAATATTTGTTTAGTATCTCTGCCTTTTCACAGTCTCCCTCTGCCCACCCCCCTTTATTAATGCTCACTATCCTCCCTTGGTCTTCCTTCGCTCCCTGATGTACCTATAAAGGTTTTATCCCCCTTTTAACTGAGTTGGCTATCTTTTCCTCGGTTTGGGCCTTTGCTGTTCTGACTGCCTTCCCAGCTTCCTTTTGCTTTCACTGATACAGTTCTCTGTCCTGCTCTTTCTGTGATTCCTTGTACTTCCTGAAAGCTTTATTTTTCTCTTGAACCTTCACTGCCACTTCCTTTGAGAACCATAGTGGTTTCTTACATCATTTAGTTTTGTTTATTTGCTTCACACAAAGGCTTGTTGCCTCTGTGATGGCATAGAAACATAGAAACATAGAAGTTGACGGCAGATAAGGACCGCAAGGCCCATCCAGTCTGCCCATTTCTTTTTCTACCTTATAAATGTGCCATCGGCCTTTGCGATGTCAGTGACCTATCTATTCATAGTCATTTGTATTGCTCCCTTATGCCTATCCCATGCCTGTTTGAAGCCCTGCACTGTATTCATAGCCACTACTTCTTGTGGTAAGCCATTCCATGCATCTACCACCCTTTCTGTGAAAAGAATTTCCTCACATTCCCCTTAATCGGCCTCCCTCTAATCTCATGCTGTGTCCTCTTGTCCTGCTATTTTCTTATATTTAAACATGTTAGACTCTTTCACCTTGTTTATGCCCTTAAGGTGTTTAAATGTCTCGATCATATCACCTCTCTCCTCCTTTGCTCAGGGTATACATATTGAGCTCCGTTAATCTGTCCTCATATGTCTTCTGATGCAGTCCCTGCACCATTTTGGTTGCCCTTCTCTGGACTGCCTCAATTTGTTAATGTCCTTGTGAAGGTGTGGCCTCCAATACTGCACGCAGTACTCCAGATGGGGCCTAACCAATGTCTTGTACAGAGGGATTATTACCTCCCTCTTACGACTTGTGATACCCTACTAATACACCCTAACACCCCCTAGCCTTACCTACTGCTTTAGAGGTCTGCTGGATGATTTCAGGTCATCAGTGATGATGATGCCCAAGTCTCTTTCTTCCTTTGTGACTGCTAGCAACTCCCTCCCAGCCTATAAGTTTTATTATTCCCATTGTTCTTCCACCCCTCCTTCCTGCCCATTTGCTAGTGCATTCCTTAGGCACTTACCAATTTTGGCAAAGTCAGCCCTCCTAAAGTCCAGTACCTTTGCCTTTGTATGGCTTGACTCTATTGCTGTGTTTATTGTGAACCATACTGTTCGATAGTCGCTAGTTCCCAGATGGCTACCCACTTCTACATCTATGATCCTCTCTTCATCTCCATTTGAGAGAACCAGGTCTAAGATTGCTCCCTCTCGAGTGGGCTCCAATACTAGTTATCTAAGGCATGCCCCCTGTAGGGCATCTTGAATAACCCCACTCTTCGAAGTGGCTGCGGCAACTGCACTCCAGTTAACATCTGGCATATTCAGATCACCCATCAGCAATATCTCCCCTTTTTTTGCCATACTAAGTATACTTTCTATCAGTTCCTTGTCTATTTCCTCCCCCTGAGAAGGAGTTCTGTATACAACCCCTGTGCGGATTGTGGTGCCATTGCCGATCTCCAAATTTACCCACAGTGCTTCTTCTCCTCCCTGTTTTCTCTTTTGTTCTGTTACTTTGATTCCTTCCCTTATGTAAAGAGCTACTCCTCCTCCTCTTTTACCCTCTCTGTCTCTCCTGTAGATAGTGTATTCTGGTATGTTTACATCCCAGTCATGGTTTTGTGCGAACCATGTTTCTGTGACTGCCACGATATCCAGATGTTCCTCCTCCATCAAGGCCACTAATTCAGGAAGCTTGTTACTCAGACTACATGCATTGGTACTCATTGCTTTCCATTTTTTGATGGCTTTACTTTCTGTTGCAGCATCCCCCACTGACCTTTCTACCTCGTCTTTTCCCATTTAGTACCCTGTTTTGTAGGGAGGCTGGGATTTTCCTGCTGCTTATCAGTGCCTCCCCTTGACTAGTTTAAAAGCTTGCCAATGAAGCATTTAAACCAATTGCTCAAAGACTTGTTCCCTTCCTGGACAGATGCAGACCATCCTGCCAGTATAGGCTGGTGTCCTCCAGGGGGAACCCCAGTCCCAATGAAGCCAAACCCTGCTCCACACCATTTTTCAACCACTCATTAAACTGCATGGTGCAAAGTACCCTTGCCTCACTCATGCCATTTACAGGCAGCACCTCTGAGAAGGATACTGTGTGTGCTACTTGTCTTAGGCCCCTCCCAGTTCTACAAAGTCCTTCTGCACTGCTCTAATCTCATGTTGAGCCAAGTCATTTGTCCCTAGATGGACAATGACATCCAGCTCAGACTCCCGTGCAGCTGTTCTCGTGATCCTGAGGATCGCTCCTGTCCCTACAAGCCATGGCACCAGGCAGGCACCTCTTCAGTTTTCCCTGCTCCCCCAAGTTCTATCCCCCTAATAATTGAGTCCCCCACCAGGAGCTGCTTCCTTTCCTTGTGGCATCCTCTGCCTCCTTCCTGTGGGCCTCCCTTGTGACAGGTGTCCTCAGCCTCCTTAATCTCCTCAGTGGGTGCATCCATAGGGGAGCTGTGCTCCCCCAGAATGGTGTATGGATTGTGGAGTGGAACAACTGACTGGGTGTGCCTCTGTTCCACCCTCCTCACCCTCCCTGAGCCTTTCGGGATTTGGAGGAAACAGGGGTAGGGCAGGGGAGTTTTTCTAGAATTGAGTCCCATACTTCATTAAAGCCTCCACCAAGTACAAGTTTGTCTTTCGGTTCATACATGCTTGAGATCTCTTGCACCATTTCAGGGAAAAAGAAGTCCAAGTCAACATTAGAGCAATATGCAGTATGTTACCAAAGAGGAAAGGCTGCAAGTGAATGATGGCCCTCATCAGGACCCTACAGCCCTCCATGTACAGGAAGATTTGGGACAGAGATTGCTTGTGGAAGAGTACAGCCACCCCTCTGCCACTTGAGGAGCAGGACCTCCAGATCTCTTGACCCCCTTGTTCTTGTGTCAGTTTCTGTGTTTCATCTGGAAGCAGATGTGGCTCCTGTAGAAATGCACTATCACAGTGTTCTTTTTTCCAAGCAATTAAGCACCTGCTTCTCCTTAACAGGTGAGTGAAGTCCTTATGTGTTCCAGGGGACAACCTTAAACATTGTTCCTTTTGTATTTATAATCATAGCTGAACATTACAATGCAAAGAGAGGATTTTTTTTTGTGTCTGCAGGGAAATGACTGAGTGTTTTGCCAGTGAGAAGTACAGTAGCCTTGTCTACTAGCCTCTTTACCATGTTGTAGCTAGCCTCTCTGGGGACTATTGAGAAACCCATGAAGGTCAGTGACTGGCACCATGTAGGGAGGGTACCTAACACTGGGCATCTGAAAGGTAGACAAGGCTTACAGTATACTCTTTATCATACTTAGCATCTCTTGAAAACCTAAAGAAAACTAGCAAGCTATAAAAATATTAACAATAACACTTAAGATAAGCTAACAGAACTGAATGAACAATAATCTCTCAATATAGCCTTGAAAACATAGACTGACAGTTTGAATGCCCATTAGAAAGTAATTCTTCCCTAGAAGGCAACTACCAGCGCATAACTTTTTTAAGTCAGCTAGACAAATTCAGTCTTCCATCAGGCAAGGAATGGGGAGAGAGGGAGAAAAACCTCCAGTGGTGTAACATATGCAGACAGAAATATTCCAGAGCACGAGTATATAGAGGATAATGTATGGGCATCTGTTAACAACCACATTATAGTCACTTCAAGAGGTTACCTTGGCAACTTTGGAAGTGCTCTCAAGGTTTACAGTTGCCATGGTAACCTCGAGAAGTGAATAGAGTGAGGTTGTTAACTGATGCCAATACATTGTCTTATATAGTGTATGGGCACCAGTGCAGGAGCAAAAAATGAACGTTACTTGGGCATAAAAAGTAACTCCACAGCCGTCAGTACACCACGCTGCCCTTACATTAGAGTGACTACACACACGGCTGTACACAACACTTTCCCTTACCTGACACTGAAGATATGGACAACTTGATTTTCAACAAGAAATTCAGACTTTATTTAAAAATGATAAACCTCTTGTGATTATGCAGGAAAACTTAACTAGGAAAAAAAAAACAATTTCAAATAGATTAAAAATTCAGACTGATACAGAAATGAATGCAATTACAGGGGTCAAATCGGGTCAGTGTGCACTGTGCATCTTCTGGAGTATTGCAGAGGCCACACCTCATTTCAACGAGGAGGTGCTTCTGGACCCAGCAGTACGATACCAGTAGTTTATCCCTTTAACTAACTACAGCTGACAACTGCCGTTTGAATTTGAATGCTGCCATGTAGAAAAGCCGTCTGCTAAGCGTTAGTGTGGGAGAATGCAGCAGTCAGCAGCGTTCGATCTTGTTATGGCATCGATGTGACATACAACTGAGGGTTAACAGTAAGAAGATGTCACAACGATGCTATAACAAGACTGTGTTTTAATTGAGTTCTGGTGGCAATAACGTTCCACCATACATTATAGCTGTGCCTTAAAGGCAAAGTCCCCTCAGTGTTTTATTCTGTTTTCCCTGTGTAGTTTGTAGGCATGTACAATGATTTTGCACCCTCCAAATTTCATCAGGGCTTAAACGTAAACAAAAGTACTTGAGTCTGATGTGAGAAGCTACTTGACTTCATTGCAAAGGTCATGACCTGACTCATGTCAGGCATCCTGGAATTTTATGATGTTTTGGTGCTAAAGCCTGTAGTACTTATATTTTATTAGTCAATGCTGTTGCTGTCCTGTGCAGTCTCTATGTTCTTGTCTTATGCTGGCCATGAAACTTTTCAAGGCATAGTAAGTGCCCTGCTGTTTTCTGTAGTTTAAAGTGTATCTGAGTTAGGGGAAAAATGGTTTTAGAGAATACAGGGACCTCACAAGACACGTAACAGAACTGAATGAGAGTATAATGTCTGCTGGCTTGTACATGTACACATCAACAACTTCCATGATGCTGTGCATGAGTGGGGTCATGACCTTTGGAATGGAAACAAACAGGTTTTCACACCAAGGCAAAACAGAGTGAAGCATCCTCATTTATATTTAAAATTAGGATGACATTAGGGAGATGCAAGTGAGGGAATCATTGCTCATGCCTACAGACTACATAGATATACAAAAAACAGGCTAATGGGACTTTCCCGTTAATGCAGCTTTGGAAAGGGGTAGAGTGGGAAGTTATGCAGGGTTTCCATGCTTAACCGAGGCCGAACATGTAGTTGATCCTGATGTGCATCTACATCTGAAACCCTTTCGCTCTTTGGCCCCAGAATGGCACAAAAAATGGCCAGCACTTAAAAACTGCCATTTAATATGATTTTATTAATACATTATGTAACCCTGGTGCCATTCTACCAATGGCTACTACTACCCCTGCTGCTTCTCTGACTGCAGGTTGAGGGGCCTGGGTTTGCTATCAAGGGTCACTATGGCATCACTACCAACAGCAAAACTACAAATATGGTGCCTCAACCCAGAGTAATGATTTAGTGGGTTAGAAACTGAATTGATGCAGCCCTCTGGGAAGCTATATCTACCCACAGTCCCACCTAGTGGCCCCACACTTATAGTTTCCCAACATACCTTACTTTGCATTCAATCCACAATTAATGGAAAGTGCTAATAATACACCTACAGTGATCACACTTATCAACAGGGTCTGGAACTCTGCATGCACCCTGTGCACCTGTAAGAGAATGGTTACCTGCAATAATACAGTACCTTTCAGCTATTTTCATTAAACCAGCTCTCAGTAATGATATGCTCATGGACCAGGTTAACATTTAAACAACAAATGGATTTATTATGGGAGTTAAACAAGGGATGGGGAATGCAAATTAAAACCAAATTGTTTAGTTCTATGCTTTTGGCAATGATTTTGTCTTTGTAAAGCATTTAAATACAATACACTCACCCCTCTGGACTGTCCCGCTAACCTCACTGGGTACCCAGGATTTATTACATTGCAGGCCTGAAGCATTGCCCTGGGTTGGCTGACATTGCAGCTGATTGGGGCCCTTAAATAAAGGAAAGATTAAAGCTTTTAACTTGTAATTGACTGTAGAAATCATAAAGCACTTCCTGAAACCCAGAAATTGTAATTCCCAGGCCCGACGGCCTGCAAAGAACAGTCTAAACCACCATGCAAACTTGAAAGGCAAATCAGTTGGAAAAAACAGGTCAATTGGTGTTGCTGGATAAAACCCTGTTTTACCCACTGAACCTGCAACCGCAGGATCTGGGCTGATTTCCAGGATGGCTCTCCTTGAGGCAGGATGTGACTGCAGGCAGCAGGACTTTGTCCTCTCTGACAAGGACCAGGATACAGGGACCGGAGCTATCACGACTCACCCCCTCATCAAGGTTTAGTCCCCAAGGGTGTCCACAACCCACGATGATCTTCTCTGCAGGAGCTGATTCCCTTCTCTGGTCGTCTGGCAGCTTACGTTTACAGGCAGCAACAGTCTCACAGGCACATTACCTGGCATCACAGGATCAGAGTGGATACAGTTCTGTAATAGGCTGCACGGCTTACTCACTTGCAGGTTGCAGTCCTTGATATGTAAGATGGCACATGGCAGTTCAGGTCTCCGTCTTTTGGCAAATGGACTGGAAACAACTCTGGAAACTCCAGGCATTAACTTTGGTGCAGTCCTGAGGTAAAACAGCGTCTCACTGAGATGCAGACCCACCTTCAGTTTGGAAATTAACTCTGGGGAATAACCTTTTCTGTCTCCCCCTCTTTGGGGAAGTGCATCTGGTTCTGCAGACTTGGCTGTCCCAACTAATCAGCAGGCATTTTGGCCCAGAAGAGGCAAAACAAGCCTCTCCACCAATTCCCCAAGCTGCAGAGAGCCTCGTCACTCTTCAGGAGCTCTGACCAGACTCACTTGAACTGCCCAGATTCAAACAGACCCTCTATAAATAAAGGGCAAATTTCCTGTAATCCGACTGGCTGCCCAAGCTGTCAGAAACAGTTTTAGTCTTTTTATTTGACAGCATTTTGGCACCTAGATTTATGAACATACGAACATATGAATATGACAGCAGAAACAGACCACCCAGTCTATCTACGTCTGCTCAAATGTTCAGCTAGCACCCCTAGTTTGCAGCTGCCTGCCCCATCCCTTCCCCTTTGTCATCCCACTGCTGCCCCCACCGCCCCAACCCTCACTCTGCCCTGCTCCCTGTCCCATGCCCTTTTAAAGCTGTTCACAGATTTACATGATACCACCCATTCTGGTAGTGCGTTCCAGTTTGCTACTGCCCTCTCTGTGAAATAGTGTCTCCTCAGTTCCCTCCTTAATCTTCTTCCTTCTATTCTTACCCTGTGCCCCCTGGTATCCCTCCCCCTTCATAGCTTAAAGACCCCATCTGTCCCATCCTTATTGATTCTCCTCGGATATTGAATGTCTCTATCATGTCCCCCCTGTTCCTTCTATCCTTCAGGGTGTACATAGTGAGGTCTCCCAACCTGCTGTCATATCCTCTCACCTCCATTCCACATATCATCTTTGTTGCCCTCCTCTGCACCCCCTCTAGCAGCTTGATATCACGCTTCAGGTGTAGCCTCCAAAACTGTACACAATACTCCAAGTGCAGCCTTACCAGTGATATGTAGAGGGGCAAAATCACCTCCCTTTGCCTGGATGAAAACCCCCTTGCTGTGCATCCCAGCATTTTGTTTGCTTTTGCAGCCACTCTCCTGCACTGGGCAGCGTTGTTCATGGTCCCTGTTATCATTATCCCTAGGTCCTTCTCCTCCTCCTCAGTGATCCCCAGCTTAACTCCACCCAGCCAGTATTCTCTGCTTGGGTTCTACACCCCAAAGTGCATAACCTTACACTTCTTTGCATTGAACCCCAGCTGCCAACTCTCTGACCACTTTTCTAGCTTGCTTAGGTGCCCCTGCAGCTGCTGCCATCCCTCATCTCCATCCACCACTGCTCCCATTTTGGTGTCATCTGCGAACAGACTTACTTTGCTTACCACCCCGTGGGCAATATCTGATATGAATAGCCCAAATAATACTGGTCTCAACACAGAGTCCTGTGGCACTGTACTCGTCACTGGCTTCGGAGCTGAGAGCTCCCCTCCCACCACCACCCGTTGCAGCCTCCCACTCAGCCAGCTTGTAATTCAGTTTGTCATTTTTGCCCCATCCCTACACCAGTTAACTTCCCCCAAAGCCACCCATGAGGCACTGAATCGAAGGCCTTAATGAAATCCAAGTGAAGAACATCCACCGCATGACCCTTACCCATCTCACCTCTCACCCAGTCTTAATATTGTATCAGGCTGGTTGGACAGAACTTCCCTGAAACAAACCCATGTTGCCTCACATCCTGGAGAATGTTCTCCAGGTATGACACCAGTCCTTCCTTTAGTATTGTTTCTATGAGTTTGCACACTATAGAGGTGAGACTTACCAGATGATAATTACCTGGTTCATCCCTTGATCCACTCTTGTGTAATGGCACTACATGTGCCATCCTCCAGTCTAGTGGCACACATCCCGACTTCAGTGAGGTGCTGTACAGATCCACCAATGGCTTTGCCAACACCTCCACCATCTCCCTCAGCACTCTGAGGTGGATGCCATCTGGCCGTGGTGCCTTGTCTACCATCAGTGCCCTCAGTCCCTGTAGGAATCTACTTGCCTCACTCCTTCAATCTGTAGCCTCCTCTACCCCCATCCCCACCCTCCCAGCCCATGGTGGCAGTGGTCCCCCTTTCTTCCATGAACACTGAGCAAAAGTATTCATTCAGTGCTTCTGCCTGTTCCTCACCCTTTTCTGTCCACTGCCCACCCTTTTTATCCTCACTATTGTCTCATTGCAGTTCCTTTTCTCTCTGATGTGTCAGAAAAAGTCTCCCCCCCCTTAATTCCCTGCACTAATCTCAGCTCCCTCTGGGCCTTGGCTTCTCTCACTTTTCTGGTCACCTCCCTGGACTATCTTGCATACGCCACCCTGCCCTCTTCCTTCCCTGTCCTCTTATACCTCTGGTGCTCCTCTCATTTTATCCTCACCACCTCCACTACCTCGCTGTTCAACCAGCATGGTTTCCTTGCTGTGCTCCTTTTACTCTGTGTCTTGGTGTAGGCTACCATTACCTCTGTAATCCCCCATTTAATAATATCCCATTTCTGCTCCGCATCCATCTCCTGCCTTATGTCGTCCAGTTTCCCTTTCAGTACTTCCCACATCCTCCCAAAGTCCACCCCTCCTGGTGCAGAACTCAGGGGTTTGGCTTCATTGGGGACTGGGGGTCCACCTGGAGTGATGCAGGCCTATACTGGTGTGACGGCCTGCATCTATCCAGGAGGGAAACCAGAATCCTAGGTGATAGGTTAAAATGCTTCATTGGCAAACATTTAAACTAGCCAAGGGGGGAGGCACTGGAAAGGAGCAGGGAAATCCTAGTTCCCCCCCAAAATAATTATAGTAGTAAGTGAGGTAAACACCAAGATAGAGATGTCAATAGGGAGAAGGGCAGGGATAAATGGAAAAAAGGACAAAGGCAATAAGGACAGGGATGGGGCAAAATGGGGTAAGGACATCAAGAAATCGAGGATAATGAGTACTAATGCCCATAGTCTGGGCAACAAGCTCCCTGAACTGGTGGCCTTGATGGAAGAGGGCTGCCTGGATATTGTGACAGTCACAGAAACATGGCACATAGAGAACCATGACTGGGATGTTAACATACCAGGGTACACAACCTACAGGAGAGACATAGAGGAGAGGAGGAGGAGGAGGAGGAGGAGGAGGAGGAGGAGGAGTAGCTCTCTATGTAAGGGAAGGGATAAAAACAATGGAACAAAAGAGTAAACAGGGAGGAGAGGAGGCACTGTGGGTTACCTTAGAGACTGGAAATGACATCACAATCCGCATAGGGGTTGTACACAGACCCCCATCGCAGGGGGATGGAATGGATACGAATATGATAGAAGGTATCCTTAGGATGGCAGAGAAAGGGGAGATACTGTTGATGGGGGACCTGAATATGCCATATGTTAACTGGAGCACCTTTGCTGCAGCCAGATCCAAGAGCAGGGCCATTCTCGATGCCCTACAGGGGGCATGCCTCAAACAGCTAGTTTCAGAACCCACTCCTGAGGGAGCAATCTTAGACCTTGTACTCTCAAATGGGGACAGTGAGAGGATCTCAGATCTAGAAGTAGGTAGCCATCTGGGAACAAGTGACCACCAAACAATGTGGTTCACGATAAACTCAGCTTCAGAGTCAAGCCATACAAAAGTGAGGGCACTGGACTTCAGGATGGCTGACTTTGGCAAGATAGGAGAGTGCTTTAGAAAAGCACTAGCAAACAGGCAAGAAGGAGGGGTGGAGCAACAATTGGGAAACATCAAAACTGCCATCACAGAGGCAACACACCTTGTGTGAAGCAAAATAAACAAATCAAAATGAAAGAAAAAGCCACTATGGTTCTCAAAAGGGTGGCAAGAAGGTTAGGAGAAAAGATAGCATTTAGAAGTATAAAGAAACACAGAAGGAGCAGGACAGAGAACTGTACTAGTTAAGGCAGAAGAAAGCAGGAAGGGAAGTCAGAATAGCAAAGGCCCAAACTGAGAAAAAGATAGCCAACTTGGTTAAGAAGGGGCATAAAACCTTTAACAGGTACATCAGGGAGTGTAGAAAGACAAAGGGAGGGATAGTGAGGCTGAATAGAATGGATGATGGGTGGGCAGAGAGGGACAGTGCAAAAGCAGGGATACTGAATGAATACTTCTGCTCAGTATTCACAAAAGAGAAGGAGGGGGAGGTACCTAATCCTATTAACAGAATCACTCTGGATAGGGGGACGATCCCAGTCCTTTCACAGAAGAAAGGGTTCTGAAAGAACTCCTAAAACTGAAGGTGGACAAAGCAATGGGGCCTGACAGGATTCACCCCAGAATTCTAAAAATTAAGGGAGAACTAGTGACGCCACTGACTACCCTTTTTAACAAATCATGGGAGGATGGTGTGTTACCTGAGGACTGGAGGAAGGCAGCTGTGATTCCCCTTCACAAAAGTGTGAGCAAGACAGAGGCAGGAAACTACAGACCTGATAGTTTGACCCCTGTGGTAGAGAAAGTGATGGAATCACTTCTGAAGGAAAGAATTGTTAGGTACCTAGAGGCCAGTGGGGCACAGGACCCAAGGCTGCATGGGTTCAAAGCAAGAAGGTCATGTCAGACTAATCTAATCGATTTCTTTGACTGAGTGACCAAAGTAGTAGACAAGGGAGGGGCTGTGGACATGGCCTACCTAGACTTTAGCAAGGCATTTGACACAGTCCCACACACAAGATTAATAAACAAATTGACCAGCCTGGGAGTGGGTCCCAGGGTGGTAGCCTGGGTTAAACATTGGCTGGACAACAGAATACAGAAGGTAGTTGTAAACAGAGTCCACTCTGAAGAAAGGGGGTTACTAGTGGGGTACCACAGGGTTCAGTACTGGGTCCAGTCCTTGTTAATGTCTTTATAAGTGACACTGCAGAGGGACTGGAAGGAAAAGTATGCCTCTTTGCAGATGACACAAAGATCTGCAACAGGGTTGATACACAAGGAGGCATGGAAAGGATGAAAAGGACTTGGCAAGGTTGGAGGAATGGTCAGAAGTATGGCAGCTTGGATTCAATGCAAAAAAGTGCAAAATAATGCACTTGGGAAACAAAAACCTAGGGGAAGAGTACACTATGGGGGGAGAGGTAGTAACAACAACAAAAATGGAAAGGGACCTGGGGGTAATCATATCAGATGACTTTAAGGTTGGCAAGCAATGTGAGAAGGCAGTAGGGAGGGCTGGGGGGAATATTGAGATGTATAGGGAGAGGCATCACCTGCAGAAAACAAGAAGTTATCCCGCTGTACAGACAGTTGGTGAGACCCCATCTGGAGTACTGCGTCCAGTTCTGGAGACCCCATCTCCGCAAGGACATAGACAGGATGGAGGCAGTCCAGAGGAGGGCAACTAAAATGGAGCAGGTCTGCAAGAGAAGTCATATGAGGAGAGACTAAAGGAGCTCAACATGTATACCCTTGAGGAAAGGGGGGCATGATAGAAACTTTTAAGTACCTCTGTGGAATCAACAAAGTCCAAGAGGGTAGCATCTTTCAGAAAATAAAAATGTGCAAGAATAAGGGAACACAATTTGAAGATATAGGGAGGACGGCTCAGAGGCAATGTAAGGAAGTATTTTTTCACAGAGAGGGTGGTGGATGCATGGAACAGCCTTCCTGAGGAGGTCGTGGTGTCTAAAACTGTGGGAGAATTCAAGAATGCATGGGACAAACACAAGGCAATTCTTGTGGGGGTAGGAAGAAATAGGCTGTTGGTTAACTAGTGTAACCCCCCTACAAATGGGGGTTCCCAAACAGTCTTCCTTGAGCTTGCCTAAATGCTCACTGCCAGGCTGTTGTCCTGTGTTTCAGCAGTTTAAATGTGATCACCAAAGCTTGTATAGCCTCTATGCACTGTCTCTTTAAGAGCTGCCTAATTGCAGCTTAAGTAATCTGAGAGGGAGCTCTGTTGAAAGATGTAACTATTTACTGAAAATCATTTAGAGTGATAATGATAATGTAGTTTGTCTAACCTGCTTTCTTTGTAACAAGGACTGTTTTGTTTGTCTCCACTATCATGGTCCTGGACTGCAAATTGGACCAAACAGTACTGGTGGGATCTAAAATGCAGCCGGACTACAGGAGCGGTCTGAATTCAAAATCTGTAGGAACTTTAGTTTGGATTTTTATTTTGCGCCTTTTTTGCAACTGAAGGGGGAGCTCTTGCTTTGACTGAAAGCCAAATCAGCCAACCAAATCTTTCGGATCTTGGGGAAGTCCCGGGCTACTTACTGTTTTCAGTTAGAACTAAGCTGGAAGCTGAGCAAGAAGGAGCTGAAGTGTTTCTGAGCAGCCATCCTGAGAGGATTCGCATGGAAGAACTCTGAAAAGGCTAAGTTTTTGGCCTGCATGCCGGTGTGCTGCTCCTGAGAGGGAGAAAAGAGAATTATTTTGGACTAAATCCAAGTTTGTGTGACTAAAGTAAGCTACTGAAGTGGGCCAGGCGCAACCTGAAGAAGACCGAATATTTTTGCTGAATGCAATCAGCCTGTCAGGAGTTCCAGCTACCCCTAAGCTCCCGGTGTGTGCAGAGACTTTGCGATTGTGCCCAGGGAGCGCTTTGCCTGGTACAGTAGAATTTCCATACATGTAAATGTGCTATGAGCTGCTAGTGGGTTGTGAGTTAGTTCCCCACTGTGTGAACTGTGTTCTGCTTGCTTGAAGCTGTATCCAGCCCAAAACGGACTGCTTCCGAACTTGTCTTCATGCGGTCTGGGCTTTGCCAGACTGGCCAGAGACACCCACTGCACAGAGAAGCCATTGATGAGAGACCTGCCTGGGGATCAGCCCCTTGCTCCACGCTTGAACAGGAATGACGCCTCTGCAACTTGTGTGGGCCCTGCTTCTCCTGGCATTCCAGATCAACCACCTGTAGTCTCGATTTTCATCCAGCCTTGGGTATCGTGAGTAAATACCAGGGTAGCTCCCTACAACAGCTTAATCTTAGTGTGTCATCTGATTGTCTTGTTGTTTCGTTTCCTTTACAAACTGAGCCCTCTGGCTCTGGATTACAAATATTGTGTACTGTGCATGTTGTGTTTTCCATCACAGGGCCCCAACCAGCTGCAAACCTAGGCAACTGTCCTGGCTAGCCCACCTCTTCTCTACCTGGGTACCCAGAGGTGGATTGTTTGGGGGGGCCTCAAAGCACATGCATAACTGCTTGATTGATATAACCTTTAAGCTAATTAACCTGATTTTGTCCCTCCCTTGTTCAAGTCCCCTGAATAAATCAGATCTAACTTTTTCTGCATGTAATCTGACTGTGGTTCCAGTTTGTGCTCAAAGTACTGTACTATTGCTATTTGCTGTGCTTAACCTTGTTTTACAGGGGGTTCCCAGGGTCGAGCCACAGGAACCAACCCTGGTGGTAGGTGCAAACAGTGTGGGTACTTGTGTGGTGTACCAGGGGTATTGTTAAAGTGATTATTGTACAGTGTTCAGAAGCCATTGATGAGAGACCTGCCTGGGGATCAGCCCTTGCTCCACGCTTGAACAGGAATGACGCCTGCAACTTGTGTGGCCCTGCTTCTCCTGGCATTCCAGATCAACCACCTGTAGTCTCGATTTTCATCCAGCCTTGGGTATCGTGAGTAAATACCAGGGTAGCTCCTACAACAGCTTAATCTTAGTGTGTCATCTGATTGTCTTGTTGTTTAGTTTCCTTTACAAACTGAGCCCTCTGGCTCTGGATTACAAATATTGTGTACTGTGCATGTTGTTTTTCCATCACAGGGCCCCAACCAGCTGCAAACCTAGGCAACTGTCCTGGCTAGCCACCTCTTCTCTACCTGGGTACCCAGAGGTGGATTGTTTGGGGGGCCTCAAAGCACATGCATAACTGCTTGATTGATATAACCTTTAAGCTAATTAACCTGATTTTGTCCCTCCTTGTTCAAGTCCCTGAATAAATCAGATCTAACTTTTCTGCATGTAATCTGACTGTGGTTCCAGTTTGTGCTCAAAGTACTGTACTATTGCTATTTGCTGTGCTTAACCTTGTTTTACAGGGGGTTCCCAGGGTCGAGCCACAGGAACCAACCCTGGTGGTAGGTGCAAACAGTGTGGGTACTTGTGTGGTGTACCAGGGGTATTGTTAAAGTGATTATTGTACAGTGTTCAGGCCACTAGAGGAGAAAGAGGGGGGTTACAGTGTCCTGGAGGGCTGTGCCCAGGTTAGCTTGACCACTACCAACCCTGACCTCCAGGTGGAGGCACCCGTTTCAGAACTTAGGCCCCTTAACCTGCTACTAGCCAAGCAGGCAGGGGTAGTAGCCCTTGGGATAGCACCACCTAGGGGTTACACTAGAATCTGCAGCTTATCCTGTAGGTAGGGAAAGGGGCAGACTAGGTGGGCCAAGCAGTCCTTATCTGCCGTCAAAGTCTGTTTCTATGTAAGTTTACCACCCAGGTTTCTGAGTTCTCTAGCTCCCTGCACATTGTGATATTAAATCACACCATTTGGTGATCATTGTCAGCTAGTGGGTCATCCACCCTTATTTCCCTTACTGCCTCCCCATTTGACAATACTAGATCTAAAGTGTTCTTTAGCCTAGTAGATCCACTGACCAACTGTGTCAGGAGACCCTCCTGGATCGCATCCAGGAGCACTTGCTCCCTAGCACTAGAGGTGACCAGAATGCTCCAGTCAACCCCCAGCAAGTTGAAATCCCCCATGATGACCACCTTCCTTTTTCTGCATACCTTTCTGATTTGTCCTGCTAATTCCCTGTCAAGCTCTTCAGACTGGGACAATGGGCTGTATACCACACAAAACTTCAGTTTCCTACCCCTTGAGTCTAGGAGCTGCAGCCAGATTGTCTCTGTTTTCCTTTCCTCCTCCTCCTTGTCCCTTGTGCATTTGATCCCATCCCTTACATAGACTGCCACCACACCCCTTCCCCTCCTCAGGGTCCTTCCTGTATAATATGTACCAGGATGCCAGATCCCAGTCCCGGTGCTCGGTTGCCCATGTTTCTGTGACAGCCGCAATATCTACCCTCCACACTTCCTAGAGTGCCTGTAGCACAGCTGATTTGTTACCTAAGCTTCTCGCGTTCAGTGAGTACACCCTCCATCCTGCCCTCTTCCCTTCATCACCCTCCATCCCCTCTCTTCTACTCCCTCCCTTTTCAGCCACCCTGAATCCTTCCCTGCTATTCTGTACCAGTTTATTCCCCTACAAGTCTCTGGCACTGTCCCAAGAGCCCCTTTGTTCAATACTGGCTCCTGACTGACTGATAGCTGCAAATATGATGGCTGAGAACACTGTTCTTCCCCAGTCTATGCAGTGTCCTCAAGAATAAAGTACTGATACAGCCCGAAATATTACATTTATAAATTATAGCCCAACTGTCTTGTAACCCCAACAGTGCCCTATTGAATGCTTTTATTATTTTAATCTAACTCCTATTCGTTTTGCTGTCACTGCTGCTGCAATACTGTGCCCCTAGGTGGCAGGCAGCCTCTCATTAATATTCATGAGCCCAGCTTTTGCTCCAATTCAAAACTACAATTTTTTTCACTTTTGGGGCTTTTCTCCTACCCCTCTGAAGTCTCTGGTCCCCATTAAACTTAGCAGGGTCACCGGGACCAAGAATCACCCTCCCGAATGACCACAATAATGGTGGTCGGTATTTCAAAGTGCTCAAGGGCGCATGCACAGTCACCGACTCCTCAGCAAAATGCTGGAGACTCATGACTAAGTTTTAAGCCCAAAACATGGCTAAACAAGGCACGGGGCTATGTTTGGGGACCAGGGGACAAAAATAGACTCGGACTGTGGCGGCAGGGAAATGAAGCACCAGCAGCAGATGGGAGAAGAAACCGGGAGGCAATTTAACAGGTAAGCTCCATATGGAGGGGGCATTACAATTAAAGTGCAAAAAAAAAGTGTGTAGACCTTATATGCTGAGGTACTGAACCCTGTTAAAATTAAAAGACCTGCACTTGCAAACAATGCACAAAGGTACCGAACCTTGTTAAAATAAGGTGAGCACACTGTTCATATTGGAGTTTTTCGTTTGTTTCAGTTTTTCTGTCTACTCCCAAATGGATGGGGTTCAGTACCTCGGTAGGTAGAGTCTGCACACTTTTTTGCACTTTAATGCATTAATAAAATCATATTATATATGCTAGCTCTTGAGTTCTGGTCCTTTTTTTTTCACTTGGTGTGCCTTGGGACAAAGCACCATCTCAGATTTGAGCTTTTTGTTTGTGTTGGCCCCAGAATGGGCCTGGGATATCATGGGCTGGCTGCAGCTGAGGGAGCCGGGGGTCAGCATCAACTGGGGGCAAATGTGCCATTATGTGTCTACATCTTGGGAGAGGTGGAGGCAAAGGGAAGAAGATAATATCCTTGCGAGTGAGGGGGCTGTGGGGTGGGGCATACAGTATGTGGTTGGAGCAGCAGAACAGATGTGCAACAACAATTAAAAAAAACACAGGCGATTCCACTGGCAAGCAGCACAAGGCAGGTTGACAGCAGGCTCCATTTATTCCAGGCTGGACTGTACATGCGGAGACTGAATGCCAACCCACAGGTCCCATGGTGTTGTGCGTAAGGACCATATCTGACCATACTGCTTGCTATTTCCAATTGATCTCAGCAGGTACCTGTCATTCAGTAAATTGTATCCATGGAGGAAGCATCCAGTTGTAACCCCCCTACAAATGGGGGTTCCCGAAAAGTCTCCCTCTAGCTTGCCTAAATGCTCACTGCCAGGCTGGTGTCCTGCGTTTTAGCAGTTAAACATTATTGCCAGAGAGTGCCTGTGTACTGCCTCTTTAAGGGCTGCCTAGATTTGCAGTGGTCATTAATCTGAGAGGAGGCTGAGTGTTGTCATGCTTGAGTTCCGCCCTTGCTGCCTGGTAATCGCTCCATTTCTGCCATCGCTAATTACACAGAGGGAACTCTATCAGAAGATGTAACTGTTTGCTGAAAACCTATTAGAATGATAATGATAATGTAGTTTGTCTAAATTACCTTCTTTGCAGTAAGGACTGTTTTGTTTATCCCCACCATTTGACCCGGGACTGCGAATTGGACCAATCAGTACTGGTGGGACCTAAACTGGAGTTGGACTACAGGACCTGTCTGGAGCCAAAATCTGTAGGAATTGAGTTTTGGGCCTTTGGCACCTTTTTGCACCTGAAGGGGGAGCCTTTTCTGTGACTGACAGACAGATCAGCCAATCAAGCCTTTTGAATTCTGGGGAAAGTACCAGGCTTGCTGGCAGTTGAATCAGATCTAAGTTCGAAGCTGAGGAAGCAACAGCTCAAGACAGTTGAGCAGCAGTCTGCGTAGTTTCACGTGGGAGAACTGTGGAAGGGCCTGAGTTTTGGCCTGCATGTCTGCCTGCTGCACTGAGAGGGAGAAGAAAATATTTTCGGACTAAATCCGGGTTTGTGAAAATGAAGTATGTCACTGAAGTGTGACCAGGCTCAGCCTGAAGAAGACCGAAGATTTGCTGTATGCGATCGGCCTGTCAGGGGTTACAGCTACCCCTAAGCTCCCGGTGTGTGCAGAGGCTTTGCGATTGTGACCGGAGAGTGGTTTGCCTGGTACAGTAGAATTTCCTTACATGTTAATGTGCTGTGTATTGAAAGTGGGTTGTGATTTGATTCCCCACTGTGTGAACTGTGCTCTGCTTGCTGGTGCCGTAGAATCCTTTAAATGTAAATGTGCTGTGTATTGAAAGTGGGTCGTGATTTGGTTCCCCACTGTGTGAACGGTGTTCTGCTTGCTGGTACCATAGAATCCTTTACATGTAAATACAGTATGCTGTGTATTGAAAGTGGGTCGTGATTTGGTTCAACACTGTGTGAACTGTGTTCTGCTTGCTGGAAGCTTTATCCAGCCTAATCGGACTGAATCCATGTTCATCTCCATTCGGCCTGTGCCATGCCACGCTGGCCCTGCCAGACTACCCCACTGCACAGAGAAAGCCACCAATGAGAGACCTGCCTGGGGATCAGCCCCCTGCTCCACACTTGAACAGGAATGATGCCTCAGTGAATCGTGTGGGCTCTGTTTCTCCTGGCACTCCAGATCAACCACCTGTTGTCTTGATTTTCATCCGGCCTGTGTCCAGTCTTGGGTATCGTGAGTAAATATCAGAGTAGTTCCCTGCAACAACAGATTAATCTAAGTGTGTCATCTGATTGTCTTGTTGTTTCTTTTTCTTCATGAACTGAGCCCTCTGGCTCCGGATTACAAATAGTGTGTACTGTGCATGTTGCCTTTTCCATCACAGGGCCCCAACCAGCTGCAACGCGGGCCTACCCCGGGCAAGGATCCTGGTTAGCCCATCTCCTCTCCACCTGGGTACCCAGAGGGTGTGACTGTTTAGGGACTCTGATGTGCATGCATAACTGCTTGATTGATAGAGCCTTTATGCAAATCAACCTGATTACACCCCTCCCTTGTTCAAGTCCCCTAAATAAATCAGATCTAACCTTCTCTGCATTTAATCTGACTGTGGTTCCAGTTTGTGCAAAGAGTACTGCACTGTTGCTAGTTGCTTTGCCTAACCTTGTTTTACAGTGGGTTCCCATGGTCGAGCTACAGGAAACTGCCCTGGTGGTAAGTGTAAACAGTGTGGATACTTGTGTGGTGTACAAGAGGTATTGTGAACATAATTATTGTGCAGTGTTTAGGCCACTAGCAGGGAAAGAGGGGGGTTACAGTGTCTCGGAGGGCTGTGCCCTGGTTAGCTTGACCACTACCAACCCTGACCTCTGTGTGGAGGCACCCGTTACAGAGCCTAGGTCCCTTAAGCTGCTACTAGCCAAACAGGCAGGGGTAGTAGCCCTTGGGATAGTGCCACCTAGGAGTTACATCTTGGAGGCTCACTGCTGGAATTTTGTGCCTTCTAGTGGCCAAACATTATGAATTATAGCTACCCCAGTAGAAATGGCTGTACACCAGTTGGTGGGGTGATGTACTGGGCAGGAGATCGATCCCCACAACGCCCTGCTTATATTGGATATTCCCTTGAGCATTGGTAAATACACTGTAGAAGGAGTACTTTCCAAAGTTGAATGTTTAACAAATGCTGTGATGGTGGGGTGACAGGCTGATTTGACCGCCTAAACTTTCATGGCCTTAGTGGAGTGCAGTGATCCAGTGAACAGTTACAAAGTACCATGGACTATTGCCTCAGAAGGGGCCCCAACCACCTGGAGAGTGATAACTAAAGACAACAAAGCCCCTGCAGGGGATGAGCCCCCACCACTGTGTGAGACTTTGGAGGGTAAGTTGGCTAAGTTATTGCTGGAGGAGGGAAAGACTATAGAGGATTTTAAGAGACTATTCTTGTTGCCTGGGGGTGATCCTTCTCACACATTTCCACCTTCCCCAGTACCGGGTCCTGCTCCAGCTCCTGTGTCAGCACCCCCACCCGTGCCTGCAGTTAGTCATGACACATACCGCAAGTTGAGGATGTTTTCAGGCACCCTCCCCACCCCCAGGGGGAAGACGACTGGGAGACCTGGATCAACTATGTTGCCCCCTTGGTACCCGAGCAGCAGTGTGCAGAGGCTGAGAAGCTGAAAAGAATCATAGAAAGTCTGAGGGGTCCCGCCCTCAAAGCCATTACATTTTTGAGGTTCACAAACCCTGATGCATCTGCTCAGAAGCACCTATCCGCACTCAAAGGCAATTCTGGGAGCATTGAGTCAGGGGAAAATTTGATATGGAAATTCCAAGGTACCAAACAATGGAAAGGGGAAAGTCTGTCTGCGTGTGTTACTTATCTAGAAAGAGTTTTTCAGAAAGCTTACCAGAAAGGAGGGGTAGCCACCAGTGACTTGAACCATGTGAGACTGGTGCACATACTGCAACTTGCCAAGCATTCTATATTGCAGATCCTCCAGTTAAGGCTCCAGGATAGGAGAGGTAACCCACCTGACTACTGTGACTTGATAAAAGAGGGTGGCGGGGAAGAGGGGGATTGTAATTATGGGGTGAGTGCAGCTCAAGTGATCATGGCACTGGAAGGCCCTTCCAAAATAGAGACCACTAAAAATGGTGGGGAGAGGAGTTGCTGAAGGAAGTCAGAAAGGTACAACTGGATGTTCTCACTGAGGTATCCCCTGTTGACAAAGACCCTGGCCCCCGTCAGGACATGACTGCCATAGGGGTGGGGGTGCATCCTCAGGCATCTGCTACTGAGGGTGGCTTTTTGGCTGAGCTCAAGGAATTGACTGCCACCCTAAAGGATCTTTTGAGACATGGCACACTATCAGCAGGAGCCAGATCACAATCTCCCATCAGTGCTCCAGCATCCCCTGCAATGCTCTCTCCAAGGATGCCCTGAGAGCCTGTCATTTGTCACAACTGCGGCAAGGATGGTCACATGAAGAGGGCATGCTGTTCTCAGAGGGACTTAGAGAGAGTGGTGAACTGGCTTCAAGGGGAGTTTCAGAAACTGAATCAGTGGTCAAGGGGTGCACGAAATGATCGCAGTGAAGGCTTCGGGCATCCTAACTCAAACCTCTTTGTGGCTAAATCGTCTGTACAGGCCCCTGCTGCTGTCCCTCCCGACTGGTCCTAAATAGTGAGCCCTTCAATGGAGACTACTGTGGCTGAGAATGGTATACCTACTCAGACTGTGCTTAACAGTGTGTCACAAGTGACCACTGTATTTCAGGACTGGTATGATAAAATACTTATCTGATATGCCATTACAATCCCTGGAAGGTCTATATGTGTGGGGGCAGAGTGACAAGTCTTATCCCTGCTTAGGATATGTCCACCTGTAGTTGTCTTTTCCTGCAACTGTAACTGGTGTGGAGGAGCAAGTAGAGACACTGGCCCTAGTGTGTCCCCCCAACTGGACTGTATGATGGGGATCCCCTGTTAATTGGAACAAACACACAAGTTTGGGAGGCTAGCACAACTCTGTCACAAGAAACAAGGACGACGGCCTGGAAGGGCTCTAAGAATTCCGACTCTGATCAAGAGGGCCTATGACTTGCAACAGAAACCCAAGGAAGTAGACCAGGATGAACCAGTGGGGATGGTGTGGAAGAAGGATCCCGATTTAATGGAACTGGCCCCTAACACCCAGTGTACCATTCAAGGGGAGGTCTGCCTCTGGAAAGATGTCAAGAACAAAATACTGATGTTGGATACACCAGATGATGGAAAATTGCCAGAAGGATTATTGGTCAAGCCCAGCATCATGCTTCCTCATGTCCATGCCTAGGCACGATGAGCGATGGTCCAGATTCAAAATGTGTCAGATCGGGAAATCCAAGTGAATAGCGGGTGCACCATAGCTACGGTACACTGTGCCATCACTGCAGTGTTGCCCAGCAACAAGCACCCTGGCAAGAAGGATAGCATGACCCCAGACTTGTTTGACTTTGGTGATTCCCCATTGCCAGCTGAATGGAAGGCTAGAATTAGCAAGGGACTTGCCCAGAGAGACCAACTGTTTTCATTGAAGGAATGGAATGTGGGATGTGTCCAGGGTGCGGAGCATCACATACGCCTGCACGATGAATGGCCATTTCGAGAGAGGTCCCGACGCCTAGCCCCAGCAGACATAGATGATGTGAGAAGACATCTGCAGGAAATGCTCGCTGCTGGCGTGATACAAGAATCCAGGAGCCCATCCTCCTCTCCCATTGCAGTTGTGTGTAAGAAGAATGGGTCTGTGAAGATGTGTGTTAAGTATCAAACCCTGAACCGGCGGACCATCTCAGACCAATACACTATGCCTCATATAAACAAGATGCCCTGGACTGCTTGAATGAGAGAAAATGGTTCCTGGTGTTGGATCTTCGCAATGGATACTACCAGATGCTGATGGCCCCAGAAGACCGTGAGAAAACAGCCTTCATCTGTCCATTGGGGTTCTATGAGTTTCTGAGGATGCCACAGGAGATATTGGGTGCCCGGCCACCTTTTAGTGACTGATGGAACATGCAGTAGGAGATATGAATTTGCTGGAATGCCTGATGTACTTGGATAATGTCATTGTGTTTGGGAGCACCTTAGAGGAGCATGAGAACCGACTATTTAAAGTCCTAGACTGACTGGAAGACTTCAGCCTCAAGCTGTCCATTGACAAGTGCCAGTTTTTCTAAACCTCAGTGAAGTATGTGGGGCACATAGTATCTACAAAAGGTATATAGACTGATCCCAGTAAGGTTGAAGCACTAACTACTTGGCCCCAGCCCCATAATCTGAAAGAATTATGTTTCCTGGGGTTCTGTGGCTACTACCGCAGGTTCATAAAAGAATATTCCAAGGTGAGTCGCCCACTCTTGAACCTTACCCAGGGTTACCTTCCTACCAGTCATAAATACAAAAAAGGGACCGTTAAAGAACCAGAAGAAGTATACTTCCACCCAGGTGAACTTTTCAGGCCCCGCTGGATGCCCGACTGTGAAGTAGCCTTCCATGAGATCATATACCAGCTCACCCACACCCCCATCCTCACTTATGCTGACCCCACCAAACTCTATGTGCTACATATGGATGCTAGTCTGCAGAGCCTAGGAGTGGTGCTGTATCAAGACCATGAGGATGGCCTGAGACTAGTGGCTTTCGCCAGTAGGAGCTTGACCCCACTCGAACGAAACTACCCTGTGCATAAATTGGAGTGTCTTGCTCTAAAATGGGCCATCGTTGACCAGTTTCATGAATACCTCTATTGGGCAAAGATATTGGTGAAGACTGACAATAACTCGTTGACCTATGTACAGACTTCAGCTAAGTTAGACGCCACTGGGCACCGGTGGCTTTCTGCATTATCAACCTACGATTATGCTGTCGAATACAGACCAGGCCAGAACCATATTGATGCTGTCGCCCTATCATGAAGGCCCACTTCCAAGAGTGATTGGGTCAGGCTGTCTGAACCCGACATTTGAGCATTGTGCCAAAAGTTTGATAGAGATGAACAGATGTCTGCGGACACAGTGGACTATTTAGTAGATTTCTTGGGCCCTTCTGACACCTGCATACCAGCTGCTTATTGCCACTTCTCTGCTCTAGATATTAGTGCACTACCTCAATCTGACAATGACAACATTCAATGGGCTCAATGCCAAGATCCTATGATTCACCTGACCTGATATGATCTCTCTTCTACTGGCCCAAAATGGGGGCCGATGTTGAGCACCATGTAAAGACTTGTAGTCGCTGCCTGCAAAGAAAAGCCCTGCCTCAGAGGGCTTCCCCCCTTGTTAATATTACTACCAGCACCCCCATGGAACTAGTCTGCATAGACTTTTTGTGTTTAGAACCTGATCTGCAGAACATTGGCAGTGCATTAGTAGTTATGGATCATTTCACATGGTATGCACAAGCTTTCCCCACCAAAGATCAAAAGGCCTCTACCGTGGCCAAGGTGCTAGTGGAAAATGTCTTCATTCACTATGGTGCCCCGCAGCAGATTCATTCTGATCAAGGCAGAGACTTTGAAAGTCAGCTAATCAAAGAAATGCTCTCTCTACGGGGGTGCGAAAGTCAAGAGCCACCCCATATCATCTGCAGGGGGACCCTCAATCAGAATGATTTAACCGCACCCTGCTAAACATGCTAGGCACCCTCCGCCCAAAAGACAAGCATAAATGGAGCCAGCAGATTAGCACCGTGGTACACGCATATACTTGCACGAAAAATTATGCTACTGGGTTCTCTCCCTACTGCCTCATGTTTGGGAGAGATGCCCGGCTGCCAGTTGATGTCTGTTTTGGGGTCTCTCCATATGGGGTCTGAGCCGAAAACTACTGGCAATATGTACAAAAACTGAAAGCTCAATTGAACCATGCATATCAACTGGCCCAGACAATGGCCGCCAAGAGAAATCTTGCCAACAAAGAGAGGCTTGATAAAAAACTAAAGGCTCAAGAGCTTTGACCTGGAGACTGTGTGTTGTTACGCAATTTGGGACTGAAAAATTGCTGATCGGTGGCAACATCTTCCACATGTAGTGGTTGGAAAATTGGATGATTTACCTGTGTACAAGGTGTGCCCAGAGAACAACTCCAAAGCTGTCAAGACCATGCACTGCAACCACTTGCTACCTATTGGCCAAGTCATAATTGAGGCTGAACAATCAGAGATTGATTACCTTGGGCCGGTGACTCATGCTGCTGCAAGGAAGAGACAGAGTCAACCTACCCCAGTGGATACAGATTTAAGGGTACCCCCAGCAGGTCCAGACTGATAGTGATTGTCAGTCAGATTCTGATGATAGTGAGTGTGACAATGCCTATTACCATTACCCCTCCGATGAATTGAGTCAGTTGTTTTAAGGAAATCCTATGACTAATTGTGGGGATGAAGCTGGGCCTTCTGAACTGTCAAACTCCCCAGCTTTGTCCTTGGAGCCAATGCTCCCTGAAAGTGAAGTGCAAAGTATCACGCCTGAAGATGCTGATTCCCTGTGTATTGTGGAACTGTATGATTTGCCTGAAGGAGGGGCTGATGGTTTGAGTCTTTCTGGTGACATACCAGAACTTGAAGAAGACTATGAGAATGCAGACAACCCCCCTTCAGTGCCTCAAAGTTTGATTGTGCCTGAGCCTTCACAAAATGAGTCAAGTGTTATAGAAACAGAGTGTGCAGAGCAAGGAGCTGACAGTGCTCCAAGTTTGGACATTCCCATCCAGGCAGAGGCACCCCTCACAAGTGATGAAAGCCCCCAAACTGTTGCTGAAAGTACAGATACTGTGGTTGTTCCCCCCAGAAAGACTGGCTGAGCTGTCAAGCCAGTATTGCATTTCAGCTATGGCTCTCCGGGGAGGCCTGTGGACTTGCCTCTCCATGTAGTTCACAAAGGTGTATATGTTTCACCAAGCTCACTGCCCAAATTGAGCTTGATGGCCCATTCCAGGTCACCTGTTCTGCCCTCTCACCATGGTGCCCCTGCCCCATCCAGCCCCAAGTTAACTGATAGGGAAGGGCCCCTCTTGCATTGTTCAAGACACAAGAAGTTATTGCCTGATTTAGTATAGTAATGTTCAACTCACTTGCGTGAAATATGCCTAATGTATTGTCAGAATGGACAAAATATTGGGAAATGTAGTGAATATGAATAGTAAAGTAATAAGTTTATGTTAACTGATGCATGATGGTACAGACTTGATGCGGACGCCAAGTTTTCTCCAGGCAGGGAAGGGTGTAACCCCCTAGAAAATGGAGGTTCCTGAAAAGTCTTCCTCGAGCTTGCCTAAATGCTCACTGCCAGGCTGGTGTCCAGAGTTTTAGCAGTTAAACGTTATTGCCAGAGAGTGCCTGTGTACTGCCTCTTTAAGGGCTGCCTAGATTTGCAGTGATCATTAATCTGCGAGGGGCTGAGTGTTGTCATGCTCAAGTCCCGCTCGGGCTGCCTGGTAATCACTGTTTCTACCATCGCTAACTGCGCAGAGGGAGTTCTGTTAGAAGATGTAACTGTTTGCTAAAAACCTACTGGAGTGATAATGATAATGTAGTTTGTCTTACCTGCCTTCTTTGCAGCAAGGACTGTTTTTTTTTTATCCCCACCATTTGGCCTGGGACTACGAATTGGACCAATCAGTACTGGTGGGACCTAAAATGGAGCCGGACTACAGGAGCTGTCTGGAGCCAAAATCTGTAGGAATTGTAGTTTTGGGCTTTTGGACCCTTTTTGCACCTGAAGGGGGAGCCTTTGTTGTGATTGACAGACAGATCAGCCAACCAAACCTTTTGGATTCTGGGGAAAGTCCCAGGCTTGCTGGCAGTTGAGTCAGATCTAAGTTGGAAGCTGAGGAAGCAACAGCTCAAGACAGTCGAGCAGCCGTCTGCGTAGTTTCGCGTGGGAGAACTGTGGAAGGGCCTGAGTTTTGGCCTGCATGTCTGCCTGCTGCCCTGAGAGGGAGGAGAGAATCTTTTCGGACTAAATCCGGGTTTGTGAAAATGAAGTAAGCCACTGAAGTGTGACCAGGTTCAACCTGAAGAAGACCAAAGATTTGCTGTATGCGATCGGCCTGTCAGGAGTTACAGCTACCTCTAAGCTCCCGGTGTGTGCAGAGGCTTTGCGATTGCGACCGGAGAGTGGTTTGCCTGGTATAGTAGAATTTCCTTACATGTTAATGTGCTGTGTATTGAAAGTGGGTCGTGATTTGGTTCCCCACTGTGTGAACGGTGTTCTGCTTGCTGGTACCGTAGAATCCTTTACATGTAAATGTGCTGTGTATTGAAAGTGGGTCATGATTTGGTTCCCCACTGTGTGATCTATGTTCTGCTTACTGGAAGCTTTATCCAGATTAATCGGACTGAATCCATGTTCATCTCCATTTGGCCTGGGCCATGCCATGCTAGCCCTGCCAGACTACCCCACTGCACAGAGAAAGCCACTGATGAGAGACCTGCCTAGCTCCACGCTTGAACAGGAATGACGCCTCGGTGAATTGTGTGGGTTCTGCTTCTCCTGGCACTCCAGATCAACCACCTGCTGTCTCGATTGTCATCCCGCCTGTGTCCAGTCTTGGGTATCGTGAGTATATATCAGGGTTGCTCCCTGCAACAACTGCTTAATCTAAGTGTGTCATCTGATTGTCCTGTTGTATCTTTTTCTTCATGAACTGAGCCCTCTGGCTCTGGATTACAAATAGTGTGTACTGTGCATGCTGTCTTTTCCATCACAGGGCCCCAACCAGTTGCAATGGTTGCCCACCCCGGGCAACAGTCTTACAGCCCATCCCCTCTCCACCTGAGTACCCAGAGGGTGTGACTGTTTAGGACTCTGAAGTGCATGCATAACTGTTTGATTGATAGAGACTTTAAGCAAATCAACCTGATTACGCCCCTCCCTTGTTCAAGTCCCCTGAATTCATCAGATCTAACCTTTTCTGCATTTAATCTGACTGTGGTTCCAGTTTGTGCTAAGAGTACTGTACTGTTGCTAGTTGCTTTGCCTAACCTTGTTTTACAGGGGGTCCCCAGCGTTGAGCTAGAGGAAACTGCCCTGACGGTAAGTGTAAACTGTGGGTACTTGTGTGGTGTACAAGGGGTATTGTGAACATAATTATTGTGCAGTGTTTAGGCCACTAGCAGGGAAAGAGGGGGGTTACAGTGTTCTGGAGGGCTGTGCCCTGGTTAGCGTGACCACTACCAACCCTGACCTCCGGGTGGAGGCACCTGTTACAGAACCTAGGCCCCTTAACCTGCTACTAGCCAAACAGGCAGGGGTAGTAGCCCTTGGGATAGTGCCACTTAGGGGTCACACGTGCATCAGTAGACTTCTGGTCTGCCTTTTCTACCCTCCCCAGAGGGAATGCACAGGCTGGTGCCAGGGGTCCATTTCATTTGTATTGCCTCAAGCCCTGACAAATCCCTCCTTCCCCCATCCCAGGTGACTGCACGCTATTTTTTGCATCCACTGCTCCACCCCCTGGGCACCACTTTGACTACCCAATGTTTGCAGCACAGTGGCAGGAACCGGCAGGTTGCACGGTAAGTTCAGAGAGAATGCTAAAGCTGCAACATCTTCGCTGGATATACCATGCAGCTTGTAATGTAATGGGGAGATGCACATCAACTTAGACTGCTACTCCTAATGTCTACCCGTAAGAGTGGGGAGCACATACAGCCTTCTGGTACATCCTCCATATTAGCATGAGCTATGGGGCCAGTTGTGCACTGGTACTGAGAGCCAGTACAACATTGGGGGGGGGGGATATGGATGACAGCCACAGTGGCCCCAGTCTCAAAAGTGGGGTGAGGATGGAAGGGTGAAGACATCTAGACGTTAGGTATTACAAAAATGTGGGGCTATGAAGCAGCTGACAAAGAAGGGAGGTATGGAAGGAGATGGGTGTATACAGATCCCAGAGCTGGGCAGAATTACCCATGAAACAGGGGTGAGAAGGGCTGCACATTATTATTGCTATTGGCCAGGGAAGAGAGGACAGTTCTTTTTCTTTCTCACCAGCTGGGAACCTTGGGGAACACGCTAAAAGGAGGGTGCTATTGTAAGAGAGGGGGTTGAAAGCGATACCTGACTCAGTCAGGAGCTGCAAGAGCATCTTTCCCCTGCAGGTGTAAGGGTTCAGGACAGGTAAAGTAGGCCAAGAGGTAGAAGGGAGCTGCAAAAGTAGGGCTAGAGCAGTTTATACTTGTGAGATTTTACCCCACAGTAACCTCACTGATGAGCTGTTGTGCATTGTGAAAAGCTTTACTCTAACATCAGTTTAAATTAGTATGCCCTGGAAGTGCCTCCAGACAGTCCTTGGCTTTTAACTAGCACTGCCCCCCTGGTTGAGTTCAAGGCAGAAATTACGGTGATGCATTCAACAGTCAACATATGCATTTAGCCTCTCTGATAAGAGAATCATTTTGTTCACTACCAGATATGTTCACTAAATTGCGCACCCTGCTGAAAAACTATGATTTGAAGTGAGAGACATGACAAGGAAACAAAACCCCTCATATACTGACATCTGACTGTAGCACTGCAGTTCAATGTGGAAATAGACAAAACACCTTCTGCTTCAGGTTTTTTAAAAGTAACCAAGAAACCAGCAAGATGTTTTTATTCTACGTTGGGTGCACTTTGCAGAGGTGGTAACCCTAGACTTGCAAATTCATTTTTTTATTATTATCATTTTTCATTTGTTTCAATTGTTTTTCCAGGAAGGATATACTCAGATGATACCAGTTTGTTTTCCAGATGCATCCTGAGGGAAAGAGGAGCAGGTAGTAACCATGCAGAGAGCAAAACTGTATCAATGTATGGGTGAAGAACACATTTAATATATTGTGAAATACATGTAAATATAAAGTATAGGGCATTCTGTAATACAAAATGACAGGTTCAGTAGCAAAAAGGAGTCCATACCATGACTGTAGAAAGAATACCAAATGAAAGGGAATCTTGGGGTGCCACCAGTTTGATTCCTGTCCTCTGAGGATTAATTGGAGTGTATAGGGAAATAGACATACAAAACCTGTAACAGGAAAGTGACTTTTTTTTACTTAATCATAAGTAGTTTAGAGGTAGCATGTCCAGCTGTCCAGCAATTTTTGAAAAGTACCATGTCCTGTCAGAGTCAGGTACACTGTTACTGGTGGGAGCAGTTCAGCCTATCTGCCTTTGACTTGCACTGAGTGCTGTGCTTGATGTTCATGCCCAACCACCACCGCCCAGGTAGTTGGTTTCTCCAGTGAATGGGACCTGAAGATTGGATTAGTTCGAATGGCTTCCTTAGAGTTCTCCTTCGGGGGAGAGCTGATGGATCTGGTGGTGATTCCATTCAAAAACATGAAGTCATGATGAGAGGACCTCGATCCTGTGCTTTGGCCCTGGCGTGGCTGAGAGTGCTGATGCTGATTTCGTGTCTGCTCCTGAGTCATTTTCCCATTTTGGGATTTCCTGCACTGCCACATTTCGGGGGGAGGGGGTGCCTGGCTGGTGGAGAGTGCTGGTGAACAGATTGAGGTATCCATAGGTATGCTGGCAGCTGAGATTGGGCCCTCTGATCACTGGTCCTTTCTAGAGGGTCAGGCACTATGATAGTCTGGTAGCAGCTGACGAGAGATCCCCCATGAATGACTGACAAGATCTGCAGCTTCTTGCATGTCAGTGAAGCTGTGCGGGACACCATTCTCTCTTGATCTTAAAGACTGCAGGGTATAGCATTCTGTACTTGGCTTTGACATTTTCCCAGTGTGATGTGGTGAGATGTGGTGCATATGCCAGGTCAGAGGCCCCCTCTCGCTTGTCAACTTCAGCAAGTTTTCCTTCACAGTGTATTTCATGCACAAGGCCATGATGCGTCTTGACTTTTCTCCTGCTTTAGAATGGGGAAGGCTAGGGAGCCACGCGAGCAATGAATATCTACCGTAGCTGTGCTCAGGGATGTCCATTACCTCGGAGAGCGTGTGCTGGTTTTTTTTGGAGGGGGATTTTGTTTGAGGAGATTGAAAGGAAACAAAATCCATGTCTTTCTGCATGGATTGGGTCTTTAAAAAGATGTTTTTAGTGAAGTTAGTGCCTGAGGTGAAGTGCTATCGGCTTATGTAGCCATCTTGTTAGAGGCCAAACCATAATTCCAGCAAAGCTAGTTTTAATGATGTTCAGACAGGCAAGAGGAGGAGAGAGAGATGCTGAAGCGTCTTTACCAGTAAAGATGATTTTGATGATGTTCACGTGGATGTGTGTGTGGGGGGGGGGGGTGTGCTGCTGAGGAAGACAAGGACGGACAAGGGTGACAGACTAAAGACAACTGGTGAGACAGGGTAAACATCATCAGCGAAGGATATCAGCACTCATAAAGCATCAGAAAAGTGGCCAAATCAATCACAGGAATAAGAATGTAGGACCCCTTTGAAAAATGTGCAAGCAAATGTAAAAACAAGAAAAATGGAGCACTGCAGTTGCAACAAGCATTTGTCAATACTAAATGTTTGCTTACTGGCATTAGCAGTGGAAGTGCAGGAGTTAGACAGATGCAGTATAGGAATGGCAGTGATGTACTGAACTGACACCAGCTCCACCCCCACCCTGCAGAGATAGACAGGCATTGGGGAGTGCCTTTGGGTCATTACCCATAACGGTCATGACATTTCACCTCACCCTATCCTGCAGACACTGACAAGTGTCGAGGTGTGCCTTGGGGTGTTTGGGCTTTACACTCACTTCATTCCATAAGGAAATACACTGAAATGGGTGCAGTATAAGAGAATGGTGTGAACTCTGGGGCCAAAGAGTCCAAGGTGCACCTTGATGCCTGTCACTGGCTGCAGGGGTGGGGGTGGGGGTGGAAGGGCATGAGCATTACTGTTGACAATCTCAAGTTACACCCCTGATGCCTGTCAGTCCCTACAAGGTACAGCAGATGCCTGTCAGACCCTACAGGGTAGGGCGTTATGGTCAGAAATCCTAAGGCCCTGGGCATGTCTTGGTATTTTTACTTTAAATTTTCAACATGGGCTTTTTGTGACCCGACTGCATGGATGGTGACACTATCAGTTTGTTAGCCAAAAGGTGATTTTGCACAGTGACTGCACCATTAGTGCCACAGGTGCGAAAACACATTTCCAACATGATGTGAAAAATGACAGCTGTACTCTTTCTTGAGGAGGTGTAAAAAATGGTAATGTTAAAAATCTGGAGTGAAAATACAAAAAAACTGGTGAAGTCATGAGCTTGCATAGAAACTGCGCAACGCACACCCGTAATGCAATTATTTGGGGGATTTTTTCACCAGATTTTCAATATAGGCATTTTGGGACCTCCACTCATGAACAGTGTTACTGTGATTTTCTTACTCTGTCCCGAACACTGATTTCCCACAGCGACTGTGGTATTCTGCACTGGAAGTGCAAAAACACATTTCATCCAGGATGTAAAACATGACAGCTGTACTGTTAATAAGAATGTGTGGGAAAATGCCAATGTTGAAAATCTGGAGTGAAAATATTACAACTTTGTGAAGTTACGAGGGTGCATAGAAACTGTGCAATGCACGCTCGTAACACAGTCATTTTATGGACCTTTTGTGACCAGTTTTTCAACATATTCATTTTAGGACCTCTGCTCATGAACAGTATCACTGTGATTTTCTTACTGTGTCCCAAACACTGATTTCCCACAGTAACCGCGCTATTCTGTGCCGGAAGTCGAAAACACATTTTAGCCGGGATGTGAAAAATGACAGCTGTACTGTTCATAAGGAGGTGTGAAAAAATGCCAATGTTGAAAATCTGGAGAGAAAATATTACAAATTCATGAATTTGCGTGTGTGTGTGTGTGTGTGTGGAAACTACGCAATGCACTCTCGTAACAGTCATTTTTGGGAATTTTTCACCAGATTTGCAACATAGACTTTTTGAGGGCACACCTCCTGAACAGTGACACTGTTGTTTCGTTACTTGGTCCTGAAAGGTGATTTCATGCAGTGACCGTGAAATCACCTTTTGGGACAGAATAACCAAATGACAGTCACTGAATTCATGAGATGGGGTCCCAAGAACCCCATGTTAAAAATGTGGTGCAAAAATTTTTAAAAAATGACCGAGATATGCACCAAAGTTGAAAAAACCCTATTTATGCCATTATACAGCTTACCAGCATTTCTTCAGTTCGCGGTCATCTTTAAAGAGTGCTCATCTTTAAAGAGTGCAGATGTGTTCCCGCTCCACCGACGACTGTCGCGCCGGCCTCCGGAGGTAAGTATGGGGTGAGGGATGCGTGGGGAGATGGGGTATGCAGATTGTGGGTGCGGGTTGTGGGAGGGAGTCAAGAGAGTCAATGAGGGACTGTTTTCTTTTGTTACAGTTTTTTTTTTTTTATTATTTTACATGGACAATGTGGGACTTTTGCAACACTGGGGTGGGCTCCCAGCATGGCACCTGGAAGTTTTGTGGGGGCAATGGAGCCAGCAGAGGATTGGGCACCCCCATTGGCCATACAGTGTGGGGAGGGACACATGAGTACGTTGGACTTCTGCCACGCTGGGGTGGGCTCCCAGCGTGGCAGCTGGAAGTTTGTTTTTTTGGGGAGGGAGGCATTAGAGCCGATGGGGATTGGGCACCCCGTCGGACATACAGTGTGCTGGCGGGAGTGTGCATGAGCCGAGGGGGATTGGGCACTCCCTTGGCACACAACAAAGTGGGGGACACCTGCATACAACCACCACTACAATCAGTGGTGGTGACATGGAGGCAATTTGCATACTGCTGATGGCAGGGCAGTATGCAAATTGCCTACACGTTGCCACCGCTGATTGTAGCAGTCGTTAGCTTTCAACTGTACGCCACTGCAATTTGAACTGCTGTCATAGACAGCTGGGGCATTCATTGGTGCGGTGCGACCACGCCTAAGCTGAGGGCATTGAGCGGGGGCGCCACACCTACGAAAACTCGTATGGTGGCACTATGTCTCTTGCACATGCATGCAAGCAAATATAAAAATGACAAAAATGAATTATTGTAAATAAAACGGTATCTGCCATGCCATACACTTAATATTTCCTTAATTATCAAATGATCTGGAGAGGTGTGGCCATCTCCTATTTAACATGCTCCCTATTGGCCACCTGTGAGCCCTTATAGACCAGAACTCTGTTTATAAAATGAAGACAGAGTGGGGCACTTAATGGCATGGTAGACACTGTTTTAGCTACTACAATTAAGGCTGAAGAAAGACAGTGAGTAGGAAACTAGAATAACTTTAAAATGATTGACTGGCTCCAACATTTGGTGGGGGTGCACTGCATACTATTTGTTTCCAAACATGGCCTCACGCCAGTAGCCTCCACTAAATAGTTTAAAATATTGTTTAAAAAGTATAAGAAATGTGATTAAAAATCAGTGGATAAGCCAGGGCTGAGCTTGCTGTGTCTTTAATTAAGGAAATACAGTAGAGGCTCAATATAAAGGAAGAACACTACCTGTCCATGGACTGGTGAGGCAAGCCCACCAGAAGGAGGGCCAGCAGATACCTGGATACAGCACGGACACTGATGGTGTAGTCTGGCACTGAGATGAAGAAGAATTAGCATTGCTCATCAACAATGAATATGAATGCTAGCATTGGAGTGGTACAGTTGATGAAAGAGATGACCAACAAGATATTAATGATTGATGCCCCTGAGGAGTATGGCTTAATGGAAGGACTATTGGTAAAGCCCTATGTCTTGCCTGTCTGTGCACATACCTACATGCAGAGGATCACTATGTAAGTGAAGAATGTGACAACATGTAGTTAGTGTAGTATCACAGTGAGGAAGCGACGAACCTTGGTCCAGGTGTCCTATGCCAACAGTACAGTGAAGTCCAAATCCACAGCAGAAGAAACCAAGCAGGATATCTACCTCACAGTTTTTGATTTTGGAGACTCGCCTTTATCTGAGGAATGGGGATGAGGGTCTGCTGCAAGTTTGCCAACTGGCCCAAAGTGTTCTCCTTGAGCGACAGGGATGTTGAATGCATGACACAGGAAGAGCATGACATCCACTTGAATGACTATCGCCCTTTCTGAGAGAGATCTCAACATCTGGCACCAGCAGACATCGATTAAGGATTAAATGGACTGACCACTGTGGAGCTCCAAGCTGGAAACAACTAAACTCCATGTCATATCAGAGTTGGGGGGGGGGGATAGAGCTGCAGATTGACAGATTAGAGGTCACGTCATGTGTCAGGTCACAGGTCGCTGGCTGTTCATCGCCACACTGATTCCAATCCAAGCCATTGCAATTCTCATCTGACCAGAGTGGCAAAATCCAGCCATTGCTATTCCCATTTGACCTGAGCGATGAGCTTACCTGGCTGCCTTCTGCCTCCTGCACCACTGACTGGTCTGGCTGCCTGCCTGCCTTCCACCCAGACTACAGCCTCACTCACCTGATCACCCACTCAGCTAGCCTAGCAGGACCTTATGCCACTCGCCGTGAGGTTCTTTCCACCCTGCGGCCACTGGACAGTCAGTCAGACTCTGATCTCCCATCCTAGCTCTGTCCCATACTATTTTTACTCTGACCCTCATCTGTGCAGTGCAGTGCTGCCTCACCCAGCTTAACCAGCTATCATCCCACCTACCGTTAGATTCCTGCCATCGCCAGTCAATCAGTCCTGCCCTGTCTCCCATTCCATATTCCATTTCAGTCACCCTGACACTCGGCAGCAGGAAGGCACTTTCTATAGGTAATCTCCAGAATTACAATGCAAGCAGTTTAAATGTGCTTCTTTCTGACCTGAGCAGGGAGCTGACCTGGCCGCCTTCTGCCTCCTGCACCACTGACTGATCTGGCTGCCTGCTGCTCAGACTACTGCCTCACTCACCTGACCACCCATCCAGCTAGCCTAGTAGGACCTGACGACACTTGCCGTGAGGTTCTTCCCACCCTGCTGCCACTGGCCAGTCAGTCAGCCTCTGATCCCATCCTAGCTCTGTCCCAAACTGTTTTTACCCTGGCTGTCATCTGTGCAGTGCAGTGCTGCCTCACCCAGCTTAACCAGCTATCACCCCACCTACCGTTAGATTCCTGCCATTGCCGGTCAGTCAGTCCCACCCCTTCCCATACTCTCTCTCTCTCCTATCCCATACTCCTTTTCAGTCACCCTGACACTCAGTGGCAGGAAGGCACTTTCTATAGGTAATCTCCAGAATTTTGATTCAAGCAGTTTAAATGTGCTTCTGTCACTCACCTATTAGCACTGCACTGGTGACCAAAAGAAAGACTGAACTATGTCTTCAGCTTGGGTTGGGACTTACTGTAGGAGTCAGGAGCAGACACATACAAGTACACAAGGCTACATATAATCCACAGCACAGTTCTAGCAGGGCCAGACAGCAGACTGTGAGCATTAAAAAGCAGATGTACAGCACCCTCACATGCCTCTGCCTGGCTTCTATTCTCATTACTTCAGCCTACATATTGGGTGAACATGTGCTCCCAGGGGTAACCTTAAGTAGACCAGTACTAGACTGACCCCTCCCACACACACACACACACACACACTCTCCTCATCTATCCCCAGTTCTAGTGTCTTCCCCTACATGACTGTGACACTGGGGGTGCCCAATCCCCCAGTGTTGCAATTGGGGATTGTCAGTTTCTGTTTTTTTTAACCTGTAAAAATAAAATGGTTCATCAAAGTCTTATGCAACCATTAATTAACCCCCACTCGACCCTCCCACTCAGCATCCACCACCCACACCCTCTTCCCAATCTCTTATTTTATTTATTTCAATCTAGGATTAGAAAATACCTTTGAGCACAGTGCAGCTCATTTACAAAGGTTCCATGTCATTATTGGGAGAGGGTTACAAGACAGACTAAAGATTAAGGAACAATATCATGTACAGACAATATCAAATACAGTGAACAGCAGTAGCAGCACAATACATAGTTACATAGTTGTTGCAATTAGTTACATAGCTGGCATTCTGGAAACACAATCGGTAAACCTAGGAGGGTAATCTGACTAGGAGATAGCAGGGGAAGGAGGAGATAGGAGATGAAGGGTAGAGGCAGGCCAGAAAAAAGGGGGGAATAGTTGCAGCTGGGCGGCATTGTCAAGCATATTGAGGGAGGCTGGAAGGGATAGAATGGATTTGGGGGAGAGGAGGGCCAGCACAAGAGGAGAGGGTGACAGGAGGGAGGGGATGGTGGGTGGGAGGAGGGAAAGAGGATGGGAGGAGGGAGGATGAAAGCATGGAGAAGAGTCAGTCAGAGGTAGAGAAGGTGAGTTTGTTGGACAGAGTGTGGGGGTATGGGCATGAAAGGTGGGGCGAGAGGGTGGGAGAGGTGATTGAGACATGGGAGGAAGGATGCAGCTAGGGGCCTTGTCGTGGAAGCTGATGTATGCTGGGTGTCAGATGAGATGCATATAGCACGATTAATTAAAGCACGTACACTCACTTTCTTTCAAGATGTGTTGATGCAGAAGACGCTTGAAATGAGTAAGATGAGGTATGCTACTCAGCTCACGGCTCAGGCCATTCATCCAGTTAGGAGGTCTGTAGGGGTAGGATTTCTGGCATTGGGTGGTCCGAACCCTAGGAATGTGAAAAAGTTCAGAGTCAGATGTCCGGGTGTGACGCAACTTGTGAGATTTCGATAAAAGACTGGTGATACCAGTTGGCAGGGTATGCATGAGTGGTATTTGATCTGGTCTTACAGTTTGAGCCACCCCGTTCAGGCGAATAGATCACAAGTGTGGGTGAGGTGATCAGCACCAGTGATAAGTCTACCGGCTTTGTTTAGGGCAGCATTTAGTCTTTTGAGAGATGTGGCTGGTGCAGCTCCATATATGATCAAGTCGTATTCAATAGCGGATAGTACCGAGCTGTGGATAGCGAGTTTAAGTGTTTCTGGGGTCAGACTCCTTCAGTGTCTGTAGAGCAGGCCCAGTTTAGCATTATCATTCTTAGCAACATTATCAATGTATGGCACATAGGTAAGATGGCAGTCCAGAGTAACTCCAAGGTATATGAAATGCTGGATTTGTTCAATGGGGCCTCCTTTGTTATTTTTAACTGTCAGGGTGTGTGACCTGTGTTTATGGCAAGAGGATGAGAACAGCATAAGTTTTTTTTTTATAGTTTATGACTAGCTTGTGAGACTGGAACCATTTTTCAGCTTCAAGGAATCCATGCTATAGGTTGTCTTCAAGCACGGTGGGATCCGAGTGACTTGCAAAGATGACAGCATCATCTGCATATAGGAGGGTCCTTAACTGATAGACTTTTGGTAAGTTGTTTAGGAACATACTAAACTGAAGGGGACCAGAATGGACCCTTGGGGTACACCTGATCTGACAGAGCGTAGTTCAGAGATAGTATTTGAAATCTTTACCCTCTGTGACCTGTCAGCAAGGTAGCTTCTGAACCAATTTAGTGTGTGTGGTGAAAGATGAGTAGTTGCTAGTTGGTCAAGCAGAAGTTTGTGATTCACAGTGTCAAAGGCCTTCATAAGGTCTATGAACACCGCTCCTACCAGACTGCTTTTGTCGAAGGACTGTTGGATGAAGCTAGTGAATTCTAACAGAGCTGTAGTTGTGCTATGTTTTTTCCTAAAGCTGTGCTGCTGTGGGCATTGCAGGGAGTACTTATCAAGATAGTCCAAAAGCTGGTTGGTTACTATGCATTCCAGAACCTTTGACAGTGGAGGGAGGATGGATATTGGCCTGTAGTTGCTATGTTGTGTGCGATCACCTGATTTGTGCACTGGTGTGACCTGTACAGTTTTCCAGACTTCAGGGGACTGAGACAGAGTGAGTAATATGGTGATTATTTTGGTTATAGGCAGGAGAACTTCTTCTAAAGTAAGTGCAATAAGTTTGAGGTCCGGCGAGTCCCCTCTATGTTTGGTTTTCCACAATACTTTAGATAGTAGTTTCTTGACCTGGGTGTCAGAGATCTGTTTGAAGTAGAACGGAAGATGATCAGGCTTCTCTACATCCGAGCACAAGGCAGCCGATGGGTAAGCATCATCAAAGAAGTTTTTGGGGAGGACATCTGATAGATTCATGAAGGCAGTATTAAAAGTATTTGCGATTGAGAGAGGGTTGGTAATGGGATTGTGGTCTAGGTTTAGCAAAGTTGGAGAGACCTTCTGTTCTCTGCCCATGATATCTTTTATATTTGCCTAGAATTTCTTGCCATCACCCCAGGAGTTTAATAGAAGCTCTTTATGGTGGTTTTGTTTTGCATGTCGAATTGCCCTTGTGCAGGCATTTCTAGCCACTTTGTATGCCTGAGAGTCTTGCTGCATCCCAGTTGATTTGGCAATGAGCCAGAGAAGGGCCCGTTGTTTCATTCTGGTAATGAACTCTGGCGTGATTCAGGAGTTAATAGTTCCACTGACCTTCATCTTTCTAAATGGTGCATAGGTGTCACAGGTAAGTATTGAAAACCTTGATGAAGTGGTCAAAAGCAGCATTGATGTCATTGATGGAGTCCAGGAAGGACCAGTCATGGGACTGGAGTTGGCGCTTTAGGAGATCCAGGTATCCACATTTTAACATTCGGTTGTAGATGGTAAGGGGTGGAGGGGTACGGAATTTGTTTGACCAGCTACATGTAATAGGGGAGTGGTCACTGATGGAGTCAGGGTAAACTCTAACATTAGAGATGCGATCAGGGTGGCTTGATATGATCCAGTCAATGCTAGTGCTAGTACCTGTTTTATAGTTTATCCTGGTGGGTGAGCTGACAAGTTGAGTGAGGTGTAAGGATGCTAGGGAGTCCTTTATAGCTCTATTGGCTGATGAAACCTGGTTTATATTAAAGTCACCCATTATTACTGTCTCAGTGAGGTGCTTTTGCTCCAGGAGATAGTCCAGAATACTGTGGAAGCCGGGGGTAGGGTTCTTAGGAGGTATGTAGACAGTCAGTATGGTGAGGGTTTTGTTGTGTGCCCCCAGGAGCACTTGTACAGCTAGTGCCTGGACAGGGCATCCGAGGTCCACCTGAGGCAATGCCAGCCCCTTAATGTTATTTTTAAGGTATATTGCACAGCTGCCACTGTGCTTGGAGGCTCTATCCAGTCAAAAGATTGTATATCCTAGCAATGCAACTGCTGCATCTGGAACTTTGGGTGACAGCCAGGTTTCAGTGATGGAGAGTGTGTCTGGGTTGTGCATGGACACCCGGACTTTGAGGATGTCAAGTTTGTTGAGTAGACTACAGACATTGATAGTGGCCAGCATGATAGAACCTTGTTTGGGGAGCCCATTTATTGGGGTTACGTCCTTTGGTCCAGGATTGGGGTATTTATTTCTTGACAGTATCAGTAGTAAGAGGGCTAACCTATATAGGTGAGCACGTTGAAGTTTGGTGGAGTGCCTGGTGAGCCTTCTGTGGCAGAGGCATTTTTAATTTTTCTTTGACTCAAGGAGGAGGTAGAGATCCAGGCAAATGTCGTGGCAGGTATGCTTGTTATTGCTCTGCCAGCCACAGAGTCAAGGTTGTGAAAAACAGGGGGACCATGGTCCACAATTTAGAGTGAAGACATTTCCTGTTGTGCAGCCAAAAGTGTAGTAGGGGCTGCAAGCCAGATATTTGTGGGTAAATTGAGTGCTATTTGTGGGCAGATGATTTGTGTAGCTTATGGCAAAGGAGGGAATAAAAAGATATGGAAGAGCAGCTTGCGTGCATGAGCACATGGTGGCCGAAAGCCACTGAAGCATAGTGATTGTGTAAGGGTTTCAGCAGGGAGCAAGTAGGTGAGCTGAGACCTCGGAGATAGCTATGTGAGCAGCTGGAAGGAAGGACAGCTAATAGGAGAGGCTAGGTGGGGCTTTGGGTGTATTTATAGCGGTTGAGGTTGAGGAGTGGTGGGCGGGAGAAATCAAACAGAAAGGCGGAAAAGCCCACCAGAGCTAAGCATGAGCAATGGTAAAACAGGCAGCCAATGGCAGAGGGCAGTAGCAAGGCAGAGGTCTAATCATCGTTCAGGCACTGAAGTGGCAGCCAATCAGGCTAGCGGTGAAAGAAGCCAGGCAGTCCCTGGAGAAACATACCTTCAGGTCCCGACGGCAAGAGCGCTTAGGGTGGCTCAGAGTGAGAGCGGCTGCTGACCAAGGGGAGCAGAGCTCCAGCTGCTGTAGATGAGCCCAGTTCAAGAACTGAGTCCTAGAGGGGGAGACAGAGAAATGATTAGGGCAGAAATAGCCCAGGAATTCAGTGTGGGAGTAGTCTTTAGACAAAAGAAATGGGAGGGGGTGAGGGGTCTGGTGGGATAGTGGCTGAAGCAAGCGATGGTGGGGGGGTGTTTGTTTGGGGCACCAGAGAAATTAGCAGGACAAAGGAGGGGGCAGGGGTGGATAGTCTCCAGTAGTCAAGCAGAGCAATTAACAGGACAGAGGAAGGAGGGGGTAGGTCAAACAAACACAGAGAGAAGCGGGCTGAACTAGCACATTAGAAAACAGCTACTGGCAAAAATAAAGTGTAACTCAAAATCACTGAGCATCCACAGGCAGCAGTAGTTTTGTGAAAAGCACAAGATACAGTAGGTAGAAATTTGCAAAGCCAAAAGCGAAGGGTGAGGGAGGTGCGAGAGGGTAGACAGAGATCATTAGTGGCTAGGAATGGTAGAGGAGGATCGCTGATTGTACAATTAAAATTTTTAACCAGAGAAAACAAAACACTTGCAGTACTGTGCAATTAGGCTAGCAGTATTAGCAGTTAAACAATTGCTACAGACAATCTACTGTAGGGTGAACAGTCAAAATTGCAGACACAGAAATCAAACAGAAAGGTGGAAAAATCCACCAGAGTTAAGCATGAGCAATGGTAAAACAGGCAGCCAATGGCAGCAGACAGTAGCGAGGCAGAGGTCCAATTGCCATTCAGGCACTGAAGTGGGAGTCAATCAGGCTAGCAGTGGAAGAAGCTGGGCAGTCCCTGGAGAGACATGCCTCCGGGTCTCTATGGCAAGAGTGCTTAGGGCAGCTCAGAGCAAGAGTGGCCGCCGGCCAAGGGGGAGCCCATAGGGGATCCAACATCATAATCCTCTCTGGACCTCAGTCACTTCTTCACTCTTCAAAGCTGGACTGCGAACTGAAGACACAGGTATGCAGTTCAACATATTTCAATGGGGTTTTGAACTTGGTGCCATAACTTGGGCATTTTTACATATTTTTGGCCCAAATTTCCAACATGCCTTATTTGGGACCCCACCTCATGAACAATGTCACTATCATTAGGCAGATCTGCCCAGAAAGGTGATTTTGTGGTCCCTGCATGAAATCACCTTTCGGGCAGGAGTTGAAAATTTTCTCTGCCCTTGTTCATCAGGTGGGGTCATAAGAAGGCTATGTTGAAAATCTGGTGTAAAAATATTGAAAAACAACAAAGTTATGAGCCTAAGCTGAATTTTACGAATGCAGGCTCATAACACCGGCACTTTTCAATATTTTTACCTCAAATTTACAACATACTGTAGTTATATCTTTATAGCATGTCATGACTGTGATAGCTGTCATTTTTCAAATCATGTTCACGTTTTTTTTTTTTTTATATCCCAAAAGGTGATTTTTGTGGTCCCTGCGCAAAATCACCTTTCATCAGGAGTTGAACATTTTCTCTGCCCTTGTTCATGAGGTGGGGTCATAAGAAGGCTATGTTGAACATTTGGTGCAAAGTTTGTGTTTTGTCACCCAAAGTTGTAGGTTATTTATTTCTGCCTGGAAATTCTCTCTGGATTCTATTTACAACTGCCGCCAATTTGAGGTCATCAGCAAATTTGCAACTCCAAGCTGTTGTAGATGTTTTAATACTGGAAATATTACTACTGAGCAAGGTAGGCCCTAGGACTGACCCCTAGTGGACACCACCGGTCACCTCCTACCATGAGGAAGTGTGTCCTGCTAAGCTGTCTGCTTTCTTCCCTCAAATCAAGATGCTACCCAGTTTATTACAGTAGGATCAGAACTCATACTGTGGACTTGTCTAATCAGAGGTAGATGTGGCATGGTGTCAAATGCCTTTGAGAAGCCAAGAAATAGGATGTCTACTGAAAGGCCCTCATCTAGTGCTTTGCCATCGGTGTCAAAAAGAGTAATAAATTGGTTTGGCAGAACCTCCCCTTTTTAAACCCATGCTGGTTAATATCACCTAGACCATGTTTGCTAATATGATCATTTATCCTATCCTTGACAATCTTCTCTAACACCTTGTTCACTACCAGAGTAAGGCTAATAGACTTATAGTTTGTGATGTCATTTTTGGATCTCTTTTTACGTTGGTTGCGTGCATGGGCAAGCCAACGTATTGATTCAATAGGGGATTTGGGTGTGTGTGTGTCGCTGCCGAGCCTATTGCAGTACACAAACCTAGGGCTCAGCAGTCTACACCAATGACCACTCGGTGTAGTCCTGATGCAACTCTCTGCTGGGTGGGCTGAACGGTCATGCACTTCGGAGAACTGAAGCCGCTCCAGTCAGAGAGGGCTTCGGTTCTTTGATTTGCATTCTAAGTTCTGCCCCTCCCTGAGAGAGAGAGAGAGAGAGAGAGAGAGAGACAGAAGAGACAGAGTGCAGGAACATCGCACAGCTGCTCCTCTGCCTGACCACAAGACTCCTCCTCCTCAGGCTACCCACCCTCCCTCTCTCTCTCTCTCCCCATGGGCGAGCTCCCGGTAATCCTCCTCTTTGAAGTGGTACACCACCACATTGATAAATGGGGGGTTACAATTCTCCATTACTCCTCCTCCTCTGTGCCTCTGTCTCCTCCTCACTTTTACTTAACACAACCTCCAGGCTTCACAATTCGCCATGGTGTGGCTTACAATTCTGGTGGATCCTGCTGCCCGCTCACTCTCCTGGACCCCCAAACTCACACTAATGCCAGGGTGTGGCTTCACTTGAAAGCAGCTTCCTTGCTGTTTCTTTTTGCTCTTTGCTCTCCCCAGGCTGCCTCTAAGCTCTATAGGGCATAAATAATTAAAACACTGCTGCCAGAGCAGCGATCAGGAATGTAGAGGGAAAGTGATTCCTTGACATGCCTCCTCCACCTCCTGCTGGCTCCATTTATGTCCTCCTCTCCCACCTTTGCAGTGCTGCTTACAATTCTGGCAGCTCCTGCCACCTGCTAACTCTCAAGGAACCCCCACAACTCACACTAATGCAGTGGTGCAGTTTCAATTAAAAGCAGCTTCTTTGCTGCTTCTTTCTACTCCTTGCTCTCCCCAGGCTGCCCCTAAGCCCCAGTGGTTGAAAAACTGGTGCAGAGATCAGGGATTTGGCTTCATTGGGGACTAGGGGTCTGGCAGGCCTATACTGGCATGATGGTCTGCATCTGTCCAGGAGGGGAACCACAATCCCAGGTGACAGGTTTAAATGCTTCATTGGCAAGCATTTAAACTAGCCAAGAGGGGAGGCACTGGAAAGGAACAGGGAAATCCTAGCGCCCCCAAAAAAAATCAGGGCAGTAAGTGAGGTAAACGCCAAGATAGAGGTGTCGATAGGGAGAAGGGCAGGGGTAAATGGAGAAAGTGACAAAGGCAATAAGGACAGGGATGGGGCAAAAAGGGGTAAGGACATCAGAAAATGGAGGGTAATGAGTAGCAATGCCTGTAGTCTGGACAACATGCTCCCTGAACTGGAGGCCTTGATGGAAGAGGGATGCCTGGATATCGTAGCAGTCACAGAAACACGGTATACAGAGAACCATGACTGGGATATTAACATACCAGGGTACACAACCTACAGGAGAGACAGGGAGGGGAGAAGAGGGGGAGAAGTAGCTCTCCATGTAAGGGAAGGGATAAAAGCAACTGAACAAAAGAGTAAACAGGGAGGGGAGGAGAGGAGGCTCTGTGGGTCACCTTAGAGACTGGAAATGGCACCACAATCCGCCCAGGGGTTGTGTACAAACCCCCATGTCAGGGGGAGGGAAAGGACAAGGATCTGATAGAAGACATTCTTAGGATGGCAGAGAAAGGGGAGATACTGCTGATGGGGGACCTTAATATGTATGATGTTAACTGGAGCACCTTTGCTGCAGCGACATCCAAAAGCAGGGCCATCCTTGATGCCCTACAGGTGGCATGCCTCAGACAGCTAGTTTTGGAACCCACTCATGAAGGAGCAATCTTAGACCTCATACTCTCAAATGGGGACATTGAGATGATCTCAGATCTAGAAGTGGGTAACCGTCAGGGAACAAGTGACCACCAAACAGCATGGCTCACGATAAACTCAGCTACAGAGTCAAGCCATACAAAAGTGAGGGTACTGGACTTCAGGAGGGATGACTGACAAGATGGGAGAGTGCCTTAGAAAAGCACTAGCAAACAGGCTAGAAGGAGGGGTGGAGCAACAATGGGGAAATATCAAAACTGCCATCACAGAGGCAGCAAGCCTTTGTGTGAAGCAAATAAACAAATCAAAATGAAAGAAAAAAACACTATGGTTCTCAAAAGAGGTGGCGGGGAAGGTCAAATAGAAAAAGGATTCAGGAAGTATAAGGAAACGCAGAAGGAGCAGGACAGAGAGCTGTACCAGTTAAGGCAGAAGGAAGCAGGGAGGGAATTCAGAATAGCAAAGGCCCAAATTGAGGAAAAGATAGCCAACTCTGTTAAGAAGGGGGATAAAACCTTTTATAGGTACATCAAAGAGCATAGAAAGACAAAGAGAGGGATAGTGAGGCTGAATAGAATGGATGGTGGGTGGGCAGAGAGGGATAGTGAAAAAGCAGAGATACTGAACGAATATTTCTGCTCAGTATTCACAAAAGAGGAGGAGGGAGAAGTGCCTAATCTAATTAACAGAAGCACTCTGGATGGGGGGGTCGATCTCAGTCCTTTCACAGAAGAAAGGGTTCTGAAAGGACTCCTAAACCTGAAGGTAGACAAAGCAATGGGGCCTGATGGAATTCACCCCAGAATTCTAAAAGAATTAAGGGGAGAACTAGTGAAACCACTGACTACCCTTTTTAACAGATCATGGGAGGATGGTGTGGTACCTGAGGACTGGAGGAAGGCAAATGTGATTCCCCTTCACAAAAGTGGGAGCAAGACAGAGGCAGGAAACTACAGACCTGTCAGTTTGACCTCTACGGTAGGGAAAGTGATGGAATCACTTCTGAATGAAAGAATTGTTGAGTACCTAGAGGCTAGTGGGGCTAGGACCCAAGGCAGCATGGGTTCACAGTGGGAAGGTCATGTCAGACAGAATCTAATTGATTTCTTTGACTGGGTGACCAAAGTAGTAGACCAGGGAGGGGCTGTGGACATGGCCTACCTAGACTTTAGCAAGGCATTTGACACAGTCCCACACAAAAGATTAATAGTCAAATTATCCAGCCTGGGAGTGGATCCCAGGGTAGTAGCCTGGGTAAAACGTTGGCTGAACAACAGGACACAGAAGGTAATTGTAAATAGAGTCCACTCTGAAGAAAGAGGGGTTACTAGTGGGGTACCGCAGGGTTCAGTACTGGGTCCAGTCCTTTTTAATGTCTTTAGAAGTGACATTGCAGAGGGACTGGAAGGAAACGTATCCCTCTTTGCAGATGACACAAAGATCTGCAACAGGGTTGATATACAAGGAGGCTTGGAAAGGATGAGAAGGAACTTGGCAAAGGAGGAAAGGTCAGAAGTATGGCAGCTTGGATTGAATGCAAAGAAGTGCAAAATAATGCACCTGGAAAACAAAAACCCTAGGGAAGATTACACAGTTGGGGGGAGGTAGTAACAACAACAAAAATGGAAAGGGACCTGGGGTAATCACATCAAATAACTTTAGGTTAGCAAAAAATGTGAGAAGGCAGTAGGGAGGGGATACTGGGATGTACAGAGAGAGGTATACCTAGCAGAAAACAGGAAGTTGTTATCCCTCTGTAGAGACAGTTGGTGAGACACAATCTGGAGTATTGCATCCAGTTCTGGAGACCCCATCTCCACAAGGACATAGACAGGATAGAGGCAGTCCTGAGGAGGGCAAATAAAATGGTGCAGGGTCTGCAAGAGAAGCCATATGAGGAGACACTAAAGGAGCTTAATTTGTATACCCTTGAGGAAAGGAGGGAGAGGGGGGACATGATAGAAACTTTTAAGTACCTCAGTGGAATCAACAAAGTCCAAGAGGGTAGCATCTTTCAGAAAAAGAGATGTGCAAGAACAAGGGGACAGAATTTGAAGATGGGGGGTGGGAGCGGTTCAGGGGCAATGTGAGGAAGTATTTTTTCACAGAGAGGGTGGTGGATTCATGGAACAGCCTTCCTGAGGAGGATGTGGGGTCTAAAACTGTGGGAGAATTGAAAAAGGCATGGGACAGACATAAGGCAGTTTTTGTGGTGGGTAGGAAGAAATAGGCTGTTGGTTAAATAAGATCTGCAGCTTATCCTGTTGGTAGGGAAATGGGCAGACTAGGTGGGCCAAGCGGTCCTTATCTGCCATCAAAGTCTATGTTTCTATGTTTAACCAGTTCTCACAGCATTAAAAGTACTCTTGGAAGCCCCTATTAGACCCCAGGAAAAGGCTTTTTATTGTTTTAAAATAAACACTGGCCTCCTGCACCTGACTGGTAGCCCACTAGTCCACCAGGACTAACTTTTACAGTGTGGCTCCCCAGGGCCTTTACTAGCCCACTAGACCACCAGGGTATATTATTTTATATAAAAGGACTACCAGCCCCCACTAGCCTTCACTAGTCCACTTGGGCTAATAACTAAAATATTGGCTACTTTGCCAGCATTAGGAACAGGGGTTTTAGGCTGAGTCTCCCTTCCCCAAACCTCACTCTCTTTCCTCTGTTTCTTTCCTTTATCATTTTTCTTCTAACTAACCTATTTTTCTCTTTTATTTCTACAGGTCTGACAGGACGAGGGTTCCTACCTACATCAGATACGTATGCTTTTATGTCTATCCTGTCCCTTCCACCCTGTTTGGACCCCCTTAAGAGCTGCGGATCCTTTGTGACCCCCTTTTCTATCTTTTTTTTACAGGTGCCTTGGCGTTACCCCTTCAGTCTCCTACCCTGGCACCCTGCGGCAGGTAAGTCCCTCTATTTTACTTATTATGGTGGTGGGTTGACTGTAATGGCTGGCCATATCCATTATACTTGGCAACCCAAGCCATCCTGGGGGGGGGGCAATCACCAGCACCAGGCATGCGAGCTGGCATCCAGTAGGGGTCAAAAGCCATCATGCTGCCTGCGCCAGGGTGGCGGGGATACCAGGGCCCGCCTGGCCACAGAGCAGGAGCTGAAGTCAGCCCCCTTGTCTCTGCTCAAGTTCTTCAGTGCATCATGCACTACCCATCCATTAAATTTATACTGGGGTATCCATTCATTAAAATAATACAGATGTTGAAATCAGATCTTTCAGACACTGGGCTAGTGGCTGGGCAAATCTACTAGCCCAACTATTTTACTTTCTAAAATGTTACCTCCTCTAAAAGTATACATTTGGTAGCATTTTATTTTGGTGATGTTCATTCTTTAACAAGCAACCAACGTTCGGCATTGACAAATGGTTGTTGTGTATTGGTATCACTGTAGCCATTTTCCATTCAGTTAATACCTTTCCTTCTATCAGTAATGATGTGAATATGTCAGCTAGAGGGCCGGATATTTTGTCTGCTACAGCCTTTAGCAATACTGGGTGTAGTTTGTCCTGCCCAGTTGATTTATTTAGGTTTAGGCTAGATAACTTTTTCAGCACTTCGCTTTTAGTTATTTCTATATAATTTTTATAACTTACTGGTAATGTAATATCACCAGAGTCCTTTGGCTGGTATATGCTAATGAAGTATTCATTGAAGGATTCTGTCATTTCCGATTCATTTTTAATGACTCCACCTTTACTTACTAAGGGTTCTATTCCAGAGTGTTTATTTTTGAGCCCGTTTACATACGCATAAAATTATTTTTTATTCACCTTTGCGTTTTCGACCAATATGAGTTCATATTCCATTTTTGCTTTTCTAATAGCCTTTTTTGCATTTTTTATTTATATTAGCATGTGTAGACCTTGCTGTGCTCATTTGATTTCTTATATGGTTCATATATGCCTTCTTTCTTCTAATCAATTTTTTGATGTGCAAAGATAACCAGACTGGTATCCTGCCCTTTTTGTTATGTTTAATTTTCTCTAGTACTAAGGTCTTTGTGCATAAGTTTAGTTTGGAGTATAGTATGTCCCATTTTTCTTCTAGCTATTTCCTGTTTAAGTCCTGTTTCCAGTTCCAGTTTGTTAAGAGACCTTTAATTGCTTCACAGTTAGCTTTAAAACTTTCAAACTGTGTTACACAGGTGCAGCATGGTGGAGCTAGGGGTGACCAGGAAGCCAAGAAAAAGGTTTTTTTAACACTATTGATGCAGTCGAGGACAGTGAAGTACATATACCTTCTCATCTGTCTCCATGAAGAAGTGAAGCAACTAAGGCCCTGTACACACTTATGACTAGGTTTTTAAAACATTTTCAAACACGGTTAAAGTCTTACCATGTTTGTGCATCCACATTAGTAAGTCCTGACCCCCTAACCCAGTTTTTAAAATGGGTTAAAACACGCCCTGTTTATACACCACAAATGCTTATGGAACAATGTCAACAACCATGTTGTACATTCGAGTGCTGTGCATCCCAGCATTCCCGGTCAGTAATCATGATACCTTGGTGGTTGTCAGGCGCACACCTATGTTTACAGATGGCGGTGCCTACAGTGAGAATAGCTGTCATCCTGGCATCACTGCAATTTATGGCCAGGAAACAATCACTGAAGATGGAAATGAAGAGGTTGAAGATAGTAAATGGAGGCGAAGGAGATCAGCTGTGATCCATTTCAGCCTGTTGGAACTGCTTTGCAGCATACAGGAACTAATAGCATGCTATTACTGCTTTGGATCTGCTGAACTCACAGTGTGGGTGCTTGACTGAAGTAGCAGCTAGTCTGAAGAGATGGTGCTTTCCACATGGGGATATGATGAATGGTTAGCAAATGTTAGAATGTCAAAGAAGACATTTAAAATGATTTGTAAAGAAATCAGTCAATTAGCCTGCTGGCTGGATACTTGGCTTAGAGATGCCATTACAGTTGAGAAAAGGGTGGCAATAGCGTTGCCACAAATATTGAACATTTCACTCTCAGCCATTTGTTTGGTGTTGGACGCTCAACTTTTGGGGATATTGTTAACAATGCCTGCAGTGCAGTAGTTAAACTTCTGATGCCCAGGGTAATATCAGTTACGCATGTGGATGAAATAACGTCTGGGTTTGAGAATGACTGAGGTTTCCCCAATTGTGCTGGTGCAGTGGACGGTACCCATTTTCTCACCTAGCAATATGACTGAATATTGTAACAGAAAATGTTTCTATTTCATCATCATACAAGCATTGGTACACCAAAGTTACCACTTCATGGATGTAAATGTTGGCTGGCCAGGCAAAGTACATGATGCCTATGTTTTCAAGAACAGTGTTCTGTATGAAAAGGGACAGAATGGTACACTGTCCTCTGCTGTGACCAGCAATGTTGGTGGTGTTGATATGCTAGTTATGATTCTAGCTGATCCAGCCTACCTTCTGTTACCCTAGGTGATGAAGACTTATGCAGACTATGATGACCCTGTTAAAAGGCAACTTAACTGCCACTTGAACAAAGCATGGTTGGTAGTGGAGTGTGCCTTTGGTAGACTTAAAGGTCGCTGGTGTTGCCTGCTGAGGAGAAATGATTTTACCACAGTAAATGTTCCAACTGTCATAGCAGCATGTTGAGTCCTGCACAACATCTGCAAAAATAAAGGGGAACAGATTAATGCAAACTGGATGACGCCAGATGAGAGTGACATGCTGCAGCAGCCTGGTGGTGACACTGTGATTCATGATGACATTTCAGTTGCTGCTCGCTTGTGACAAGCTGCTGCAGTTCGGGATGCCATTGCAGCTTATTTTGTGGCACAAGCTTAATGTCGCTTAAGAAAGGACAGACACCCAGACAGCCAGTTCATAGTTTTTAAAACAAATGGAGAACTTGTTGAATACAGAATTGTTTAACAATATGGATGTAACATCAATTTTTTTGTTTTTGTTTATAAGAAACCTGTATAGTAGGTTCCATGTTTTAAACAGTTGCTAATAAACTTTGTTTGTACTCATTTAGCAATCTGCGTAAACACACTGTTCGTACATTTGAAGTACAGTAATGTTGTAAAACACTGTAAAATACAAAACTATGTTGCTTTTAATGAAGTCAGGAAGTGACTGCGCTTGTTATAAAAAGCTAGTCTAGACCTGCTGAAGTACTACACAGTTAACAATATGTACACTTGTATTAAAAAGAGTTATAAGAATGAAACTGAAGATAAAATAAACAAATGCTGTTGCATTACTAATAATGATAGATGCCAGTGGTATACTGTTGATGGTGTTGCATTTACCAATTTTGAATGAAAAGATCATATTTGGTTTAACAGTGACTGCAGTTGCAGAATTTCTTTCCCTTATTCGATTAAGAAACTGGTTGCACATGGTTATTATCATAAGTATCATAGGTATGTACTGCGCGAAGGAACTTGCGTCCATAGTGCTCGCCAATTAATTAGATCCCCCAGATTTTTTGTAGGCATCCAGTCTCAGTTTGATACTTTCCATTGAAGGGCTACCTACCACTTCCAGGGGAAGTGCATTCCAAGATGACACCGCCCTTTGATTAAACCACATTTTTCTTCTCCAAGTTCTGCAATTTTCACTGTTTAATTGCAGAAGATATGCCCTAGTGGAATATTCGTGGTTGCAGTATTCTAAACCAAGTCTCTCTCATAAATCCTGGTCAGTAAAGGCCCTAAACAACATGCACATATCCCCCCTCCATCTCCTGTACTCCAGAGAGTATAATCCCAGTGCACTGAGTCTTAGGTTGTATTCCTTGCGCTCCATACCCAAAATAGATTTTGTCACTTGCTTTTGAATCCTCTCCATTCTGTCAATCATATTTGGCATTCTGACTGTATTACTACAAAAATGTAGGCCTGAGGTAAAGCCTAGTGCATGGATATATCACTCTGTACATTAATGATGAAAAATCAGGGAGGAATGCTGCTGTTGACAGCTATTAACAGCACAATTGTTTTTATGTGATTTTTTTTTAAACACACTGTCTTAGTTAGGGGACAAAAAAAACAAACAAACATCAGGTCATGGTATTCAAAAGTTGCTCTGTCGCAAAACCCAGTTGGCACTCACAAACCATGTTTTGTGCAAAATTCCCATATTTAAAAGCTCAGTTTGTACGACGTACTGGGTTTACACTGGGCCAAACAGTGGTGGGGTGTGCAATGCAAAACTATGCAAATCTGTAGGCTATGTCCTGACAGTCTGATATTAAGAGTATTTACACTCCACTTGTGCAGAGAACATACTGTTGATCGAACCATAGTCTTAATCCTGCACAACCATAGCGGTTACCAGAGGCAGTGCACCGGGACCCCCCCAACCCCAACACATCACACCCTGGCATCCAGTGCTGCCTCCTTCCCACCCCGCATTCACTGATTGCTGGACCGATATACAAAATGCAATTACCCTGGTGGTAGTTGCCCCCCTACTGTGACCATAACCTTCCCCTGTAATTTGCCAATTGCCACCCAATATTTATAAGATTTCCCTGGTGTCCAGTGCCACCCCTCACACTCCCACCACATGCCAGATATATAGAAAACATTTCCTTGTGTCCAGTGTACCACCACCCACATTATGATCCCTTATATAGTAAGCTAAAACATTTTTCTGGTGGTCTAGCAGACCCCCATCCCTATCCCCAATCCTGTGTATATTGAATTTAACCCTGGACACCCCACTCCTCCACTCTAACAGGCAGTGACCCACCACACTGCTCCATACAGCACAGCTCTCCTCGCTCCACCATGGCTGGCTGCAGAATGAGTTGTCACTGAGCACATACTCTATACAGTACACGCTCATTGATTGAAAGCACACTCTGAGATGTGAATCAATGCGTGTGTACTGCATACAGTATGCACTTAGCTACAATTCAGTCGGCGGACGGCAGTGGTGGAGACAGGAGGGCTGTTCCCATTTCTGTCTGGGAGTCAGGATGGGGGTGGAGTGAGTGGTGGGTCACTACCTGATTGGATGGAGGGGTCCATGGTTACATTCACTATACAGGGGATCGTGGATAGGGATGGGGGTCCACTAGACCACCAGTGAAATGTTTCACTTTACTTTAAAAGGGTTCATGGGAGACACACTGGACACCAGGGAAATGTTTTCTATATATCGGGCGTGTGGTGGTGGTGGGGGGAGGGCTGGACACCAGGAAAATCTTATATTTTAATATCAGGTGGTGCTTGGTGAATGAGGCAACATGAAATAAAGTATTTGTATGAGGACATGTTCAGCAGGTTTCCAGTACAGTAAGCATTAATCTGTACCAGCACACCCACATGCAGTTACCTGGACTTTCAAGATGTGGCACATTGTTGGAAACAAAAATCAACAAGTGGATTTTTCATCATGGAGAGTTCATAAACAGCGATAGCAAAATTTGCACATTTTTATTCCATCTTCCACCTGCGTGTGTGGTTGAAACTCAGTACTGCTGTGTCATTGCATCATTAATAAAAAAAAATACCAAACTGCTTGCTGTGTCACTTCCAAATGAAGACACCAGTTCTACTGTGATGAGCATATGTATATCACACACACAGAGTGTCTGACACCAAAATAAGGTAACTCATTCATACATGACTTTTTCATACACTATTAACCTCATACTGTATGCACACAGGATACATCATCCGCATGGATTGCACACAGATTTGTCAATACCAGCAGGAACATCTGCCAGAACTAGACAAATAGTGGATTCCCTGCAGGGGGAGGGCCTCAGACAACTGGTACAACAACCCACAAGAGACAGGGCAATCCTAGATCTAGTACTGACTAACAGGGAAAGGATCACAGATCTCCAGGTAGAAGGTCACTTGGGGGCCAGTGACCATCACATGGTATGGCTCAATTTGGCCACTACAACTAAATCATCCCATTCCAAGGCAAAAATATGGGACTTCAGAGGAGCTGACTTTGATAAGATGACCAACAGAGTTAAGCTAGCCCTGACAAAAAGAAATACAGATGAGGGGGTACAGGCAAAGTGGGCAAGCATTAAGGATGCAATACTTGAAGCAACAACCCATTGTGTTAGAGAGAAAAGGAAGTGCATAAGAGGAAGGAAACCACTTTGGTTCTCAAAAACAGTAACAGAAAAGGTCAGAGCCAAAAGGCTGGCCTTCAGGAAATATAAGGGAATGCAGTAGGATGAAGATAGGGGGGCATACCAAACTTCCCTAAGGGAAGCAGGGAAGGCAGTAAGACAGGCAAAGGCCCAAACCGAGGAAACACTAGCACAAACAGTAAAAGAAGGGGACAAGACTTTCTATAGATACATTAGTGAAAGGAGAAAATCCAGAGGGGGTATTGCTAAGATCAAAGGGGATAAGGGGGCATGTGAGGAGGAGGAGGAGGACCATGTAAAAGCATCTATCCTAAATAGATACCTCTGCTCAGTATTTACTGAAGAGAAGATAGAGCAGGGCACATAGGGAAGAGAAACACTGAAGCCACCTATAGGCTGGGAGGGGAGTGGCTGGCAGTCACAAGGGAAGATAGAGACTTGGGCATCATCATCACTGATGACCAGAAATCAACCAAGCAGACCACTAAAGCAGTAGGTAAGGCTAGGAGGATGTTGGGGTGTATTAGTAGGGGTATCACAAGTCGGAAGAGGGAGGTAATAATCCCTCTTTACAAGACACTGGTTAGACCCCATCTGGAGTACTGCATACAGTACTGGAGGACACACCTTCACAAGGACATTAACCAAATTGAGGCAGTCCAGAAAGGGGGAACCAAAATGGTGCAGGGATTGCATCAGAAAAAATATGAGGACAGATTAACGGAGCTCAACATGTATACCCTAGAGCAAAGGAGGGAGAGAGATGATATGATCGAAACATTCAAACACCTTAAGGGCATGAATAAGGTGAAAGAGTCTAACATGTTTCAATATAAGAAAAATAGCAGGACAAGAGGACATAGCTGAGATTAGAGGGAGGCTGATTAAGGGGTAATGTGAGGAAGTTATTTTTCACAGAAAGGGTGGTGGATGCATGGAACGGCCTACCTCAGGAAGTGATGGATATGAATACAGTGCAGGGCTTCAAACAGGCATGGGATAGGCCTTAAGAGAGCAATACAGATGAGTATGAATAGATAGGCCATTGACAGAGCAAAGGTCGATGGCACATTTATAAGGTAGAAAAAGAAATGGGCAGACTGGATGGACCTTGCGGTCCTTATCTGCCATCAACTTCTATGTTTCTATGTACTTGGGCTCTGTAGTTACAATAAGCATTAGTCTAAGAGCCATATCTCAGTCAAGATGCATGCTGTTATGCAGTTACTGCATATGGGCACCCATTGCAGGTCTGAGGCAAAGCTTACTGTGCGTATCTTTGAACCTGTATAAAAAAAGCTATTATCAAACAATGACCATAACAGAACTAAAACAACATTTGTGTTAGATGTATTTTTTGTACTATGTATTTCTGAAACTATAGCCTACAGTTCAGTCCACATCATGCTGACAGACATCGGCTCCTCAGTCAAACTTGTCCTGAGTGCTGCAGGCAAATATGTACTATACTATACTGAGTGGCACTGGAGGAACTTGAGGACATTGCTTGTTGGAACTAGTGCATGACAACATGCTGAGGTACTGGCTGTACAGACTGAGGATTCATTTGGTACTGATCTGCATTCATTACAAGGGGCGGAGAAGAAGACACAGACTGGGAGGCACGTGGGTTACACGGAGCAAGTATTTGTAGCAAAGTTTTGAAAAACTGAGTATTTTGCTCTGCCTTCTACCTTCTTAGTCTCTTCTCCATCTCATATTCAGCAACTGCCCTTTCATTTTCTACTTCCAGCACCTTTTCATGCTGCTCCACAATCATCTTTCTTGTGGGTTCGAATACTGTCTCCATAAGCTCACACATTCTACTGAATTTGTTGTGTCTTCATGGATTATACAGTGTGGTGCCATTTCTGGCCAGAGGTGGATGGCTGCTCTGAAGTTGACAGTACTTCACTTTCAGTCCCTGCTTCTTCTAAAATTGGCTGCTGATGTTCATTCACTGCGTTTTCACTGGCGGTCTCAAGATTTTTAAAAAATACGTTTCATCAGACTGTTCTGTAGTGTTGTACTGGCTAAATTATACAGAATTCATTCTTATGATACATTAAAGCCACACCTCCATTTGTGTCTAGGACTTAAAAAGTTGAATCTTGCAGTGCTACATCATCTTTGTCATCTTCGGGAATGTCACTACTCTGAATTACATCTTGGGGTGCAGAGGTAGGTCTGGTGCCCAACATCCTGTCCAGTTCCTTAAAATAAGGACATGTCAATCTGGCTCTACCAGATTTCTTGTTGTTGTCTTTTGCCTCATGGTACCGACCCTTCAGTTTAATTTTCTCCCTGCACTGCTTAGCAGTATAATCCTGTCCATTAGCCATCATATGTGCTGAGATTTCCTGGCAAATTGTATTGTTCCTTCTATAATTATTCAGTTCATACTGAACTGATTCTGTTGCCCAGTAGTTAATCAGCTCTTTAGTGGCCTTGTCAGACCAACTAGCAGCTCTCGCAGACATTCTGCAGCACTGATTCTGCACACTACATAGAGGATAATGGCTGGTGATCGGGTGATAACCATGCTGTAATCACCCTGAGTGGTTGCATGGGCAACATGGTAAACCTTGAGAGCACAGCTCAAGAGGTTTACTGTAGCCCTAGCAACCACGAGAAGTGATTTCAGCGTGGTTGTCACCCAGTCCTCAGCCATCATCTTTTATAGTGTATGGTGAAAAAAACACTGTTTGCATTCTATGTGTGAGAATTATGGAACTCTGGTGCATTCTTTTTTGTTTTGCCACTGTTTGGAAGTTCTGAAGCGTGGTTAACAACTTTTAAAATTCTAAACCGTGCATAACAAAGCTGTGTGACTGCTGATTATGGTGGTTAATAGGCGCTTACCATACATTATAATGGGTCTGAAGTGCTGACAGGACCCTAGCCCTATTTTGGCAGCACCTTGAGTGCTTTAAATTCTTGTGCATCACTGCTTCATGATTTTGACAGACTGCAATGCGGTATGGGAGCAGAAAGCATTATGGGATCATGGAGGACCACTGCATGGGGAGAGGAACATGGCAGCGTGTATGCACTTGAAAGGTAAAATGTGTTTACATTAAACCATTTTTAAAATCAAGCTAAAGACTAGGTTGCTACTGGGTTTTACACACGGTTTAAGTAAATGGTTTAAGTCTGTCTGTCATGTGGATGAAAACTGTGCAAGTGCGTCTTAAACCATGTTAAGACTGTTAACACGGTTTAAGACTTCTAGTGTGTACAGGGCCCAAGTATTTCACCACAGGACAATAGGATCTCTGTGGGAGAAATCTATGAAAATCTAAGACTTGATGGATTGCCTCTTTAGACTAAAAAACAAAGTTGTGTAATTAATAGCAGGACCATCAGTGGAGTGGTGGGGCTACTGTTCATGACACTGGTGACTCAGGTTTGGTAACAAGCTTGGGCCATTGGGGGCTGCCTTGAATAGAGAGAGGATTCAGCATCTCAGGGACAACTCTTCTCTCTCAGAGCGAAGGGGAAGGGGCACTACATCTTGATGCTTAAATGACACCTGGTGGAGGCCAGCTGGTAGGTAAGCAATAAGACATAAGGGGGAGTGCATTAGACATTTCTAATGCATGGCCAGGGGCATAGTGTGGTCTCATGCCTTCAGCCCTGGCCATGCATTAGGTAAGCATTAATCACCACCAGCTGAGGGCTCTACCGGTGGATTAATGCCGCTGGGGGTTAGGTGCAGCGGCCTTCCAGCGGGTATCACGGTAGAGCCTGAGCTAATGTGATTAATGCACTTGTAACACGGCAAGCGCGACGGGGACAGTGTGCGAGCTGTTGATCACTCGAAAAGACACCGGAGTTACCGAAAGTGATAGCTAGTGCCACTGGCTGTGTCTACCACTGCTGCCAGGTGCGCTCCCGATTCCTGCTTTCGCTGTCTCAGCCTGTTCATTCCAGGCTCAGTGCTGCACCCTCTGCCTCCTGGCCAATCTGGGTACTACCCCAGCGGGCTGCTACTCTCGGCAGCCTCCATGGCCACAGCTGGTACTGACCGAGCGGGCATTATGTCTGGCTTAATACCCGCTCGGTTTCAGTCAGCTGTGGCGATTCCGCCTATCGCCGTGCTCCTTTCCGCCGCCCGACTGAGAGCCGTGTTACAAAAACATCTAATGCACATGCCCAGGGTGTTTTATTGTGCTTATAAAATGGGTTACTTTATGTTAAATTTGTGAACAAATTTTAATTTATATGTTTAAATAATCCAATAGAAAATATTTTAAGTAGTTTGCTGTAAAATAGCCCATCCACCTGAATTTCTTCCATGCTTTTTTTCTACTTCTCAATTTTGTCATACTGTGACTTCCATAGTTCTCTCTCTTACACTATGGTTACCATGGCTTCCATGCCCACCCATGCCCGATTATTATTTTTTTTTTTTACTAAGTTCAGATTTATTAGAAAAATAAAATGAAATACAGTCAATGTGTTGTGGATGTTTTTCCCAATAGAAGACTGTGAAAGTGTAGCCATAAAATTGAAAGCATTAGTGCAGGAATGAGTGAGCGACTGACTGTGCGATCAGGAGCAGTTTACATGCGAATGGGTGGGTGCAATGTTAATATGGCTGTGAAGAAAACTTTCACCTTTCGAAAAAGATTCATTAGTACTGTTAGATGGAAGGATGTTTTTGGGAGAATTTGACATTTTTGAGTGACTGGGAGTGAGTAGGGAGATAGTGTGGATGCTGTGAGTGACTATGTGTAAGTGAATGAACAGCAGCAGCTGCCTCAGTGTGTGTGCGTGAAAGGGGAGATTTACGACCTGAAGCAGAGCAGGTGGGTGCGATCTGTTGGCAGGGCTGTACTGTAATGTTTACTTTGAATGAATACATCACTTTCTACCAAGAGAGTGGGTGGTACAGCAGCCCCCAACACAGTACATGACAGAGAATGGGACTGTCGGCAGTTCAGTAGCTTCGAGAATGATTGATTAAGTTCCTCACATTTAAGACGCTTGTCTGCAGTAAAGTTCATATTAACATGTAAGGTATGCAGTGCCATCAAAAAGATTAAGAGGTTTACATGGTTTGGCCAAGTTTGTGGCTAGCAGTGGAAAACAAATGGTGGTGATTAAAAAAATTAACATTCTATTTGGCATTGTAGTACTTAATTTTCATGGCTGCGTGGGCAGAGCTCTGCAGATGTTTTGCGATCACTGTAGAAGAACAATGGGGCTGTGTCTGGGACGTGACCCTGTGTTCTGCTACAGTGATGCGGCAACGTCTGGGCAGTGCTGACTCCATTGTCGCTGTCCTTCGCAAATGGTGCTCCCCTCTGTAGTATGGTTGCCCCCTCCCCACGGGCGCACTACATAGTAAGTGAACTTCCGTGACAACTGCGCATGCGTGAGTATTGTGCATGTGCAGTTGTGTCACTGACGCCATCTTGTGAATGGCACACCATCGCCACTCCGACAACTGCGCCGTCTGCTCTGAAACTGCTGCTGCCACTCGGATAGCTGTTAACTACTGCTGCTGCTCTGATACTGCCATCGCTCTGATGGCCATGCTGCCGCTGCTATGATACTTGCGAAGGTAAATGCCTTATGCAGCCATATAGGCTCTGACCAGAATTTGTTTAAATGTGGCTGTGTTTACCTGAAGTTGTTGCTAGCCATGTATTACACACTTCTAATGAACGGCTAACAACCAATCAAAATACACGATTTTCCCTACCCATTTTATAATACAAGCTAACACACAGTGCAGGGATGGGACTGCCATTAATCAGCCTGCATGCATGCTCACCACCATCCACGTGCTTACATGTCATTGCACATTGGCTCCCTGGGGGAAAAAACAGGGAAAAATGCCCCACTCTGATTCAGTACACCCACAGGCCCAGTCACATAACAGGCCACTCACCACCACCTTGTGTGGTCCTGGATAAGTAGTGGATAACTGATAAGCCATGAGAATGTCAGAGATAAGGATGGAGGTGGAGTAAGGCCTGGAGTTGGAGGTGGAGAAACAAAGAATGAAAAAAGAAAGTAATTTGAGTATCAATAATTTTTTGTGCATCTTGCCTAGGATCATAGTAGTTATAGTTAGTTTCAGTGAGACAGTTGTTTTACATACATCAAAAGCACCTCCCAACAAGAGAAAAAGATTATTTTGGAAAAGAAGTACACCAGCACAACATTGCAATTTTATGACTCCGTACAAATGGTTAATGTTCAGGTCATTCCATTGAACAAAAACAAGAGATACAACTATAAATACTTGCATATCTCAAATTAATGTTTACATACTTTCATGTTCTGTAACCATTTTGGAATCTGAAACAACCAGTTCTGTGTCATTCATGTATAGCACATGTACACGGGAAAACCCTTTGACAAAGTAATGCTGCACCTATATATCAGCCCTTTGACTCACCACCTGGCTGTTCCAGGGCCCTGGGGTTTCACACTGTACTCACCTCTGAGGGGGCTGGCCTGGGTTCACTAATTAGCATGCTAAACAGGGGTAGAATGGCGCGGTGCCTCCACCTGGGATAGTGATATGGGGTACCTGATGAGTAAGCCTCAAGGTTACCACCCCCCAGGAAAATACAATAACTGCCGCATAGCAGTTTCCCCACACTGTAACAGCACACTCTACACAATAACCAGCAATACCAAGTGGTAACATAAACTAACTTCAGGTTTATTATAGGGAGGGGTAAAGAGGAAATAAATAGCACATTGTGCAACGACTTTTTGGAAAACCAATGTACCCCTCAGAGTACCAGTACCCCGTGGGTACACCCAACATTTTTCCCCAACTGCAGTATTGGTGGTCACAGTCAGTTTGTTGTGGTGGGTACCTCGCCAAGGCACTGGTGGCTATCCAGTATATGTAGGGTAGGTGCACCAAAGACTTTGGGACACAGCATGACACAGCCTTAAGCATAAATTGGTAAACTTTGAAAGGGACCCCCAAATTTACACACTGCGAGATTTCACTCTTCTGCCTAGGCCTATCCTGAAGTTTGCACAGTCCTGCCCAGGACTTCACCCCCCCCACCCCGCAGCCTATCTAGCTTATTAACTTAGCTGGCAAAAAGCACCCTGCTCTGCAGCTCTGGGGTACTTACAGTTCTGATGACTTCAGGGGGTGCGAGGAAACACAGTTTATGGTACCGTTCTGGTATCAAGATATAGTCTTGTGGTGCACCACAGCAGCTGGGCAAGGTTGTGCAGCAAACTGGACCTTCACCTGTCAGGCCTTTCACAGCTTCGCCTCCAAGGACTTTTGCATTTTCGCCTGACAGGCTTCTTGATGTCTTCACCTCTTCTGGCCTCTCATTGGTCCAGGGTGTTGAGGGTGGCTGAACTCACCCTGGACGTACAACTGGGCACTCAGTCTCTTGGGAACTGCAACACAGCAGGGCTCCCTAACAGTCTTAAGCCCCAACAGCAGTAACTATTTTTTTCTGGCTCCACATAGTTCAGAACAGTCTCAAAATGCACAGCCCAAAAAAACTCAAAATAGTAGTGCAGGTTCACTTCCTTACACAAAGAAAAAGTCAGCATTACCCTTTACCCCACACTGCTGTGTGAATCTTGCTGGTGTTTTCAGAACTGGGCCTTTGGTGGCTAGAGGGGCTAAGTACCCAGTGCTGTCCTTAGGGCTGGAAGAAGCCCTGCTGCAGCCTTTCCTACTCAGATCTCTCAGGGATCTCTCTTTTTGGTGAGCTAGCAGGCTCTTTTAATAGCTTTTCCCCAGCTTCCACCTTATTGGCCCAAAACCTCCGGGCTTTCCTGGTGCCCTTTAACTTTTTCCCAGTAGCTCTTGCTGCAGGGAATCTTATGGGGGCCGCCATATTCGTTTATATTTTGCTGTCATACCAAACAGCTGCTGTTATTTATTATATGCCCCCCTACAGGGGCAAAACCCCTAAATTCATCACCCGGAGGCTCTCCCCATGCACATCCCAGCTCCGCTGCCTGCCCTGGAGCTGGGAATCACCTTTAACAGCTGCCACCCAATCAAACACATTTACAGGAGCTGCGGCTCCTTTAAGGACCCCAGCTGCGCATGTGCAAATAGCGCATGTTAGCCATTATTGTTTATATTTTGTAGTCTGTTTTCCAGGCCACACTGGACCATCCAGATTGCCTCCCCAAGTGCCCAGAGGTGCAAAATGGCACCCGGACCATGACCATGCTCCCACCATGGGGCCAAGGACTACAGGAGCAGCCGTGAAGATCTAATGGGTCTGTGACAAGTTGAGGCTGCTTAACCTCAAGCTAAAACCTAAGAAGTGTGAGCTATTCAGGAGGTAAGTGGTGTGTCTTGGTCAGCGCATCACTCAGAAAGGAGCTGGCACACATGGAGTCTGTACAGAACTGGCCCATGCCAATGTCAGGGAGGTAAGGGTTTTCCTAGGGCTTTGCTCATACAGTGGAGCTACTTAAGTGCACATCGGATGCGTGCACACTTTTCAATTTCCTAATTTTTTTGCTATGCATGTAATGTTAAAAAAATTGGTTAAATGCACACTGGATTAATTCACATTTCAGATGAATGCACATTTTCTCCGTTAACATCATCATCATCATCATCATCCTTTATTTATTCAGTGCACTTTCTCAATTTTAACTCAAGGCGTTTTACAATAATAACATCATAAAACATTAAAATATAACAAAGAGTGAACATTCCTTAAAAACAGGTGAACTAATGAATCAGACATGAAGGCTTGATTAAACAGGAAAGTTTTCAGCTTCTGTTTAAAGATATCCAAGGACTGAGAGTCTCTGATGTAATGAGATAAGGAGTTCCACAGGGTTGGTACACTGTACAAGAATGCCTGAGCATCAAATGTTTTAAGGCAAACCCTAGGAATCTCCAGGAAACCCTCATCAGTGGAGCAGAGGGGATGGATAGAGCAACGGAAACACAGGAGGTCTTGCTGGTAACCAGGCCCCTGACTATGCAGGGCCTTATAGATCAGCAAACTGACCTTGAAGGTGATTCGCCACCTAACCGTCAGCCAGTGCAGAGAGTGCAACACAGGTGTAATATGATGCAATGTTGAAAGATCGTCAACATCCTAACCGCTGCATTCTGCACTAGCTGCAGGCAGTGGAGATCAACCCCTACAATCCCCAGGCAGAGAGCATTGCAGTATTCCAGTTGTGAAGTCACGAAGGCATGGACCAGAGATGGGAGATCAATCGGGGAATCAGATGCTTGATCCAGGTGATGTTTTGTAGATGGCAGTACTCACTATGGACTGCAGCTGACAACTGAGATTTAAGTGTCAAGCCACAGTCCAAAAACACACCTAAATTCTTCGCTCTGGCTGAGGTAAGCAACTGGAAGTTGCCAAGTATAAACCGGAGACTTGACCAGGTTGCATCTTCACCCCTGAGTGACTAGCTCCCACCACTAGTACCTCAATTTTGTCAGGATTCAACTTCAACCAGTTGGTTTTCATCCAGTCCTGAATCTCAGCAAGGCACTGATTAAACACTGAGACCGCTGCCTGCTGCTCTGGTGCAAAAGAGAGGTATAACTGAGTGTTGTCTGCAGCGCAGTGGAAACTCAGCCCATGCTGTCTTATATTGTCCCCTAGTGGCAGCATATACACCGCAAACAACACAGGGTGCAGAATGGAGCCCTGCAGCACACCACATGGCAGGGACAGGGGTGCAGAGGAAAAAATCCCTGACACCACCCTCTGTGTTCTGCTCATGAAGAAAGATCGAAACCAGTTGAGGACTGTACCAGCCAGTCCACAACAGTCCCACAGACACTCTGAAAGTACCCCATGGTCCATGGTGTCAAATGCGGCTGAGAGATTGAAGAGAATTAGAATGGAACAACTTCCTCAATCCATCACCACCAGGAGATCACTTAGCACCCAAACAAGAGCAGTCTCGGTGCTACACCCCTTCCTGAAACCCGACTGGGAGGGTTATAGATGTCGTGAGTTAATAAATGAGTCTCCAGTTGACGATTCACCACCTTCTCAATAACCTTACCCACAAAAGGAAGGTTAGAGATGGGTCTGTAATTAACCAGGCAATCTGTGTCAAGTGAAGCTTTCTTCAAAAGAGGTCTTACCACCACCTCCTTTAAGGGTTCAGGAAAGATCCCTGTCACTAAAGAGCACCAGACTATCCTGGCTAGGACTGGGCTGATGACATCAACACACCCCACAAGGAGGCACATTGGTCCCGGACTCAAAATACGGTAGGTTGGCCTCATCTCCTGGAAGACCTTCACAACATCTATGATAGTCAACTGGTTGAAGTCAGACTAGACAACCTGATTACCCGTGACTTCCAATTGATCACTACATGCTCCTTTAGAGGGCGCTGACTGGATTTCCAAACTGATGGTGGCAAGCTTATCAGCAAAAAACAGAGCAAACTCATCACACTTTAATTGTGAAAAATCTCCACCAGACTGAAGACAGGCAGGATTGCATAGCCTGTCGACAGTGCAGAAGAGCTGGGCTGATCTGTTAATTGCTACAGCAATCTCCTTGGACAGGAATTCTGCCTTCTTACAGGAGATTGCTGATTGATAGTCTCTATAATGGAACATCCATATAAGCTTGTCCTCACTAGATCCAGATTTCTGCCAGTGTCTCGCCAACATTCAACCCCCCCATCTTCATCTCCCTGAGCATCCCACCAAACCAGGGGGATCTCTGGTGTGAAGTGAGGGGTTGAACACAGGCAGGTGCGATGGAATTGAGGGCTTCAGTAACAGCCCTATTATAGGCTAGAACCAACTTCCCCAGCTCCTCGCATGCATTCATCGTACCTGATCGGTCCAGCACCACCATCAGACCCTGTGGGGTCAAACACCTTAAAGGGCATTACTGGACCATCTCCATAGGGGAAGATCTACTGGGAGGGCCTCAAATGAGAACCTCATGGTATAGTGGTCTGACCAAATGACCGGCTCCACCATAAGGTCAGTGACCTCCATTCCCAGCAGGAAGATGAGGTCCAACAAGTGGCCGTGTATATGGGTTGCAGAGGTAACAACCTGTGTTAGGCCCAAGGAACACATCAGTTGGAGGAAGTCCTGACCAAACTGTGAGAGTTCATCATTGACCCAGGCATTGAAGTTACCCAAAAATAATCCATCTGGGCAACTCCAACACCTGTTCCACAATGAAATTCGCGACTTCCTGCAAGAAACCCCTCCCATCCCCTGGTGGATGGTAGATGAGAAAAATCTTGTATCCTACACCTGCAGCCCATTAAATGTGGCCACACATTCAAAGGACCTTGTTGTTCCTACTGGGAGGGCTGTGAGGTTCAGGTCTGATCTAAAACAAATTGCCACACCCCCTCCCCTATGATCCTTTCTCAGACAGTGAATCATCGAGTACCCGGCCAGAATTGTTGCTTCCAGTATTGGACCACCACTTTCATCCAACCAGGTCTCAGTGATAAAAGCCAGATCAGATGTTAAAACAAGGTCAGCAATAATTGCTGTCTTGCTCTTAATAGATCTGGCATTGCACATCACCACCCGAGAAGGATAGGCCAATGAGGCTAGGTGGGCTACTTGCCTACTAACTGTGGAGCACTTGGGAATGGGCACAAGACAGGGAGGACCCCTTTCCTGAATCCATTTTGCCCAAGGGTGCCTCCTGGTTCTCACCACCCCAATCTGCCCTCCAACTCCAATTAAGGAAAAGCTAGTCGCTGAATGGGAGCATTCAGAGAACCAGGACAGAAAACGCTGTCATGGTGGGAAGAGCGACAAGGTAGAAGCGGCTGTCTTACGGTGGTTCTCTGTAATGCACAGTGTGAATGCCCCAGTGAATGATCTAATGTTACCTAAAAAAGCACAACAACTAAACTGGAGCCAGCCCGGTGGCACTGGAGGTTAAGGCACTGGTTGCTACACCTCGCGCCATGACATCGACTAGGGTTCAGGAACGAGCCCAGGCTGCCAGGGGTCAGCAGGAGCGAGTGAGGATCAAGCATCCAGAGGACTGCTCTCCTCTCTTGGTGGAGGGAGGCTGATCATCCTGCTCACTGACTGCCCTCTGGCAGTGGCTGGAGGGCAGTATGAGCTGGGAAGACATGCACCAATGTCATTACATCGGTAGGGGGACAGGAGAAGAAATAAAAATTGGAGCCAGCAGGCTCCATGATGGCCGTACCAGCACCCCGACTGTCTCCCTGATATCTGGATTTCACTCCGGGGGTGGGGGTAAAGCTGGTGCCCCTTCACCCTGGCCCTGCCATGGGGGGAAACCCGTGGGGGATTTGGGGGTGGTGTTGGGAAATGGTGAGGCTGGAGACTGAGTCCCTCAGAGAGAGGGATCCAAGCCATCTGCTGGGCTCAGGGAGCTATAATCAGCTCTATGAGAAAACAAGCACAGCAACTCACAGACACAATGGGTGAATGTAACCCCTCTCCTTGGGTGGGTGCTTGCCTTGTTTCCACCTCCTGTCCATTTTCTCTGCAGCCATTCCTGATCCTGAGGACTGCTCTGCTGCTCCTGCTGGCACCATGTGTTTGGATCCTTTGGGGGAGCCAGAGGAGCAGCAAGTGGTCTGAAATCCACCCATTTGGCGGTACAAATGAAAGCAGCCGTGCAGCTCGGTGGCCTGCTTGAGTACTGCAATAGTGCTACGGTGCTTTAACATAAACTGCTCCTGCAGCACTGGTGTTTCTACTCGGTGTGCCCGGACCCTAGAGAGAGGCTATTTGGGGTCCGGAGACATGTGGGAGGGGGGGTAGAGAAACTTGGGGGCTGCATATTTAAAAACAGTGAATGGGCACCTACCCCTTTAAAGCAGCTGATGCTACTATCATTATAAATATATTTATGAGCCCTGCTTGCCACCTAGGGGGGCTGCGTATTGGAGGGCATGACAGGCAGGGGAAGCCCCTTGCAAGCTCCACTTTGCCACCAGACAATAGGGCAGAGGGGCATTTAACAGATGGCAGGGGCAGTTAAACATTAAGTGCCACTATTTGGCCGCAAGAAACTTGCAGAGTAGGGACTATGAATGAACTGTTATGCAGCGGCCATATTTGTCACCCTTGATCCCTTTTCCGGCCAATCAGGATTCAAGGAGCCCAAGAACCTGCAGAAATGGCTCCTGGGAAGAAGGAGAGGACAGTGTTCTTGGCGCCCAAACAGCCAACCAATCCAGCATCAAATGGACTTAATGTGTATTAATTTTAAAAGTGGACAGCTGTGTCAGCCATTCAGAGGCTGCCCTTCTTCCTTCAGACCCAAGGGTAATTACAGCTCAGGTCTGGCCAGGGCTGTCAGTGAGACAGGAGGGCTTAGACTGTGTCAGGAGGAAGGTTTGGAAGTCTGCCTAGGGCTTCTATAGCAAAACACCAGGAGACTTGCCTAAAGCTCTCTATTGCCTGTGGAGCCAGAGTGAGTGGAAACACTGGTCCAGCTAAATTTATATGCTGTGATATGGGCGAAGTTATTTGGGTGAGTCAATTTGGGCGACGGCAAAATAGCGAGTGTAAAAAGGGCTATGTGCACATAACAGCACATGGTAAGTTAAGCAATTGTTTAAAAATGGCTATAAGCATATAATAGCACATGGTAAATTTAGCGATTGACTGTCTGTAGGGAGTAGTCATTACATGCAGTATATAGTGCTAGATTTGGTGGATCAGCATCGAACCGGCCATCTGGTGTAGTGGCTATGGTCACCGCCTCTGTTTGTGGTAGACCCGGGTTCAGGCCTGGCTGTAGAGTTTTATTTTTATTTTAGTTGTGTTGGGTATAAATTTTGCTCCCATTTCCTCACTGTTCTAACTGTATCCCCCCCTCCGCCTGCATGTTGCCCCCAGATGGTCTCCTCCTGACGATTTCAGTCCCCCATGCTGTAGCTCCCTCCGAGTTTCTCTTGTTCCCAGTTGTCAGCCCCTCCAGAGTTGATTATTATAGAAATGGGGTGCAGGGACATAGGCCCCCGCATGAAATGTAAATTTCTAATCCCGCCTCATAAGAACAGAGCGCTGGTCACCAATGTTGCTAGGTGATGTAGTGTTCATTGCCTTTTTTGTTGTTCGCCATTGTTTCTTCATTGTTTTGTTCCACGCAATTTTGCTGGCCCTCTTATCACATGGAACCAGAAAAATTCGTTCATATTCTGAGAGAAGCTGCAGCCTTTGAGGGGGGCTAGATTGTGTTCTGCCAAGAGTCTGGAAGTTTCCTGGGTCCAAGCAGCCAGAGTCAGGAGGCACCTGCAGAAATTCTCCTAGTCCAGGGAAAGCCCATTTGACATAAGAAAGCTGCTCTGTGTTCTGAAGCTGCAGTTTAAAAAACGCTTGAGAGACCATTGCTACTCCTAGCCCTGAGGGGTGAACTGCTCTGGCTTCTGAGATGTCCACTGCTGATGTGCTTACTATTCAAAACAAGGCATCTTTGGAATTTGAGGCCTATGCATCTTTTGTACACATGGTAGGCAAACCGGATGGGCCCATGGACCTTTTCCTGCCATTATTATCTATGTATCTATGCACATCATTCTCTTAAAAAAAACTAGAAACAAAAAATTTCTTAGCAGAAAAGGACTGGTAGGTCCGTCCAGTCTGCCCTAATTTTCCTTGCCTTTTCCAACACCCTGGACCCTGTTTAATCACTGGCATCCCTCCTGCCTCCCTTTTCTCTACTTATTGTGCCCGTACATTTATCCCACACAAGCGTGAAGCTCCCCACTATTTTTGCCCCCACCATCTCTTCTGGCAGACTGTTCCAGGTGTTCACCACCCTTTCCATGAAAAAGTATTTCCTCATGTCCCTCTTAAACTCCCCCCAGCTTCATTGCATTTCCCCATGTTCTGGTACTTCACCTCCCCTGGAACAGACTCATAGCCTGCACCTTGTTCACCCCTCTGAGGTGCTTATTTGTGTCAATCATGCCCCCTCTCACTCTCCTCCCCTCCAGTGAGTACATGTTGAGATCCCATAGGCTCTCCTCGTATAGCTTCTTGTGCAACCACCACACCATTTTGATAGCTCTCTTCTGGATGGCTTTCACCCTGTCAATGTCCTTGCAGGGGTGCGGCCTCCAGAACTGGACACAGTACTCTAGGTGGGGTCTCACTAATGAGTGATACAGCAACACCACCACCTCCCTTCTCCTGCTAAAATTCCCCCTTCATATGCAGCACAGCACATCACTTACCTTGCCCACTGCCTTGTTACATTGCTCTGCCACCTTGAGATAATCAGATATGATTGCCCCAAGATGATCCCTTTCTTGTTTGGTGACTGTAAGTATCTCCCCTCATCTTATACACAGCTTCTGGGTTTCTCCACCCCAGGTGCATGGCTTTGCATTTTTGGCATTGAAATACAGCTGCCACACCCTAGGCCACTTCTCTAGTTTTCCCAGTTCCCTTTGCATTCTCTCCCATTACACATTTTTATGTCATCCACAAGGAGACACTCCTTCCCCCGTTCCTCAACAATGTCACATATGAAAACATTGAGGAGGATCAGTCCCAGTACTGATCCCTGCAGCACTCCCCTAGTCACTGTCCTGTCCCCCAAGTGTCTGCCATTTACCACCACCCTCTGTCTTATACTTCAACCAGTTTAATACCCAGCTTACTACTTTCTCTGCAACCACCAGGTTGGTTAGGTTCTCAACCAGCCTCCTGTGTGACACAGACAGTAGAGGCAGTAGATATTAGAATACAGATTTCTATAATATCATTGTACCCTTTACTTGTAAATTATTTTTTATAATTGTTGAACAGCACAAGTGAGGAAAAGGATCTGGGGATAATTGTGAACCATAAGCTGAAGTGGACAGGCAATGTGTTATTGCAGTCAGGAAAGTAAATCCAGTGCTGGAATGCATTTAGAAGGGGTAAGGAGCAGGTCAAGGCATGGCAAGGCAGTTTTATTTTTAGGCACCCTTTCCCAGAGACTCAGGCTGCCATACAAAGTTACAAAACACACAGTCAACAAATAAAGGTAATAAAATAATGAACACATGAATAATAAATAAACAGCTCTAATGAACAAATTATAGGCAGAATATTCATCGGCATAAATTAAATCAGGTCTACCAGCCTAGTGACGCTGAGGGTTGAGACACTGGACGTCACACCTTGTGCTACGCTGGAGGCCCAGGAGTGAGCCTGGGTCATCGGGGGTCAGCCGGGGGTAGGAGAGAGGGAGTGGGATGGAGCAGCTTAATGGCAGCTCTCCTCTCCCGGGGAGGGACCTTGTCACCCCTGCAGTATAACTTCCCCAGGTGGAGGCCTGAGGTTAGTACAGGTGGATGGCAGCATGAACAGGGAGGGCACTGCGGAAACGCAGTGTGCGTGTGCCTCCACACGTGTATGCGCAGCTGAGGCACAGGGGAGAAAATGGAGCTGATGGGCTCCATGAAGTCCTGGTGGTGTTCTCTGTGATGGGGATGCCAGCCGGGGACAGATGTGACCCCGGGAGCCAGAGCCCTTCTCGACAGCACCCTGAAAATTGGGGGCAAAAAATGTGGATTAAGAAAGAAATTAAATCAGGTCAGACAGTATGCCAGTTTAAACAGATGGAACTTTATTCCTCCAGTGTGCTGGCAGAATGAACGTGACAAGGGAAGGAGATCCATAGTAGTGGTGCAGCCACCATAAATACTCTGTCCCCAGACATCTTCGATCTTGACCAGGACACCATCAACAATCCAGCATCAGTGGAGCTGAGAGGGTGAACAGAGGTATGTGGGGTCAGGAGATCTTTTAGGTAACTAAGTCCCATATCATGTAAAGCCTTGTATACTCTATCAACAAGCCTATCTTGCAGCGGCTGTGCCACTGAAGAGGCAGTAAGTGTAGGTCATGCAGCACCCGATTAATGCAATCCCTATGAGACGTACCAGATATCAGCTGGGCAGTCACAAGGATTCTTCCCTTGTACAAGGCAAGGTTGGTATTATAGTTACATAGTAATTTACAGCAGATAAAGACCCTCTGACCCATCACGTCTGCCAGATTCTATCAAATTTGAGAATTGTAAATTGTCCCCTATTGGACATTCACTTATTTCCCATGTTTTACCCCTACTCATTTTTACAATACTCATATGTCTAGCCAATCTATGCATAAATTAACTTACAATACTAGAATACACTACTTCCTTCAGAAGCCTGTTCCAATCTTCCACCACCTTCTTAGTGAAATAATGCTTCCTGTCATCTTTCTTGAATATTCCTCTCACCAACGTCACAGAGTTTGCCCTTGTGCTAATGTCAGCTCTAATATTAAATAAGTCCTTGCATTCTGCTTTGTTTATTACATTTAAAAAAATGAAATGTCTCCATCATATCACCCCTTTCCATTCTTTTACCCAGTGTGTACATATTCAGGTCTTGTAATCTTTCCTTGTATGAGTTGCCCTGCTGCTCTTGTATAAGTATTGTTGTTCTCCTCTGCACTCTCTCAACTCTATCCCTATCTTTTTTCAAGTGTGGATTCCAGAATTGTGCACAGTACACCAAGAGAGCCTCACCAGGATTCATTTAAGGGTAATATTACCTTCTTTCTTCTGGTACTGATTCCATTACCTGTACAACCCAGCATTTTATTTGCCTCCCCCACTGCCTTGTGACATTTGGGATGAGTGCTTAAGCTCACATTTCTTAACACTCCTTTGTCTTTTTCCTTGTCCATTTTATCTATGTTCATGCCATCCATCATGTGGATTACTCATGCATTTTTTTGTTCCAATATGCATAACCTTACATTTGCATTTGAATTTCAGTTGACAAGCTGTATACCATTTTTCAAGGTTTTTTTTAGATCCTTCCTAAGTAATTCTATATCTTCATCGTTATCTACTCTGTCACAAATCTTGGTACCATCTGCAAAGAGTCTTATGTTTGACTTTACAGTATCCCCTCACCTGTATCACATATAAAAATATTAAAAAGAACTGTGCCCAAAATTGATCCCTAGGGAACCCCACTAATGACATCTCTCTTGTCTGAGACTTCTCTGTTAAGACTAATTCTCGGACTTCCTTGGCATAACCAACTTTGAATACATCCAATAATATTTTTCTTAACCCCTCAAATCATTTAGTTTTTTAATCTCTCATGAGACACTGAGTCAACTGCCTTGCTTAAATCCAAGTACAATGCATCCACTGTCTGACCTCTATCAACTGTGTGACCAGATCAAAACAAATTGATTAGTTTTGTTTGACGTGACTGTCTCGTTGTGAAACCATGTTGTTTCTCATCCTGTAGCCCACTTGACTCCAAAATGTTCGCTAATCTTTCCTTCATGATTGACTCCAGCATTGTACATATCATAGATGTCAGGCTTGCCAGCATTTATAAAATGGTGAGAGAAAATCCTGCTTTCTGATTGGTTGTTACCTGTGCATTAACTCCGTTTGATGCACAGGTAATAAGAAAAAATTACTCACCTTAGTAATGTTATTTCTTCTAATGCAGTCTTGCTGTATTCTGACTAATTGCAGTTAGCCCCAGCACTTCAACTGCCCCGGAGATGAGAGGGTTAAACTCTATGCAAAGGCATAGAATGTTCATCTCGAGCTCAGTTTTCAAACCTCTGTCCCATGTACTCTGAAGTGCAACCATCAGTTTCTTACGAGCCCTAAACTAACTGTCTAACAATCCAGAAATTGTTTTAGAATTTTGGCCAAAAGGCCATATATGTAAAGAATTAGGGTATGAAGTCACAAGTTGAGACCCCCGAAAAAGAATTCAAGTAGGTAGATAAATTACAATCAGAAGGATAACAAAGAAAAACAACCAGTACACCCCTGGGGTGCAGCACTACACCTGCCCACCCATATCCCAAAACAACTAGATTTCAGGAGAGGAGGCAGGGAGGGAAGTCAGAATACAGCAAGACTCCATTAGAAGAAACAACATTACTAAGGTGAGTAATTTTTTCTTCAAACAACATGAAGTCTTGCTGCATTCTGATTAATTGCAGACCACGAAGCAGTACCCCCCCAGGAGGAGGAAACTACAGAACCTGTTTTGGGAACAGATTCTGCAGCACTGCTGTGCCAAACCTAGCATCACTTCTTGACTGAATGTCAAGGGAATAATGCTTGGTAAATGTGTGAATAGTCTTCCAGGTGGCTGCTTTACAGATTTCCACTAAGGGTATATCCCTGGCAGCTGCTACCGAAGCAGCTGTACCTCTGGTGGAGTGAGCCCTCAGGCCTGATAGAGGCTTCTTCCCCAATTTTGAATAGCAGAATTGTATGCAAGAAACAATCCATCTAGCAATAGTTATCTTAGTGGCAGGTTTTCCTTTACCCACTTCTCCAAAAGTAAGGAACAGCTGAGAACAGTCGTTTCTGTGGGGTTTAGTGGAGTCTATATAATAACTCAGAACCCTTTTAACATCAAGACTGTGCAACCTCCTCTCTCCAGAGGAGTGGTCAGTATAGAATACAGGCAATGTCATGGATTGGTTCAGGTGAAAATCTGATACCACCTTGGGAAGGAACTTCCTATTTGTGCGAAGGACCACCTTGTCCCTGTGAAATGAGATGAAATCAGGTTCCACTGATAAGGCCTGTAATTCACTGATTCTCCTGGCAGAGGTGATAGCCACCAGAAATACAATTTTCCAAGTCAGGTACTTAAGTTCAGCTGAACAAAGAGGCTCAAAGTGAGGCTGCATCAGCTGTGCAATACAAATATTCAGATCCCACAGAGGAGTGGGATCCCTGAAAGGAGGGTTGATATGAATCAGCTTTTGGAAAAATCTTTTGAAGACTGGATGGGAGGCTAGGGAAGAGACTTTCCCTGCCGAAATGAAAGCAGAAATAGCTGCCAAATGCACCTTGAGGGTGGCAGGCCAAAGGCCCAAGCTATTAAGATGCACCAAATAATCCAGGGCAATAGCGATATCAGCTGAGTCTGGCTGGATGTGCCTCTGAGTGCACCCAAACTCAAACATCTTCCATTTGGAACTGTACATTTTTCTAGTGGAAGGCTTTCTGCTAGCCTTGAGCATATCCAGAGCTGGCTGGGAAAGATTCAGACCTGCATACTCTAGCTCTTCAAGAACCAGGCCTTGAGCCTGAGAAAGTGAAGGTTGGGGTACAGGATCCTCCCCTGGGATGAGGTGAGGAGATTGAACTCCCTGGGAAGGTACAGAGGTATTGTCACTGACAGTGACAACAGTAGAGGATACCAAGGTTGTCTGGCCCAGTCTGGAGCTACCAGAATCACTGTGCAAGGTTGGGATCTGATCTTAACCAGCACTCTGAATATCAGAGGAAAGGGAGGAAAAGCATAGAGAAACTTGTTGGTCCAATCCAACAGGAGGGCATCCAGAGGGACTGACCCCAGGAGAGGAGGTCTGCAACAGAATATGGGGAGCTGATGGTTGTCTGGGGCTGCAAAGAGATCTATCTCTGGAGTGCCCCATCTCTTGAAAATGATTTGAAGAATGAGAGGATTCAGGGACCATTCGTGGTGACCTTGAGAAATCCTGCCGAGAGCATCTGCAAGTACTGTACATTGTCTTTCCCTGGGAGATGCACAGCAATCAGGGAAGCTTGTAGGGAGTAAACTAGAGACCATGTTTTTATGGCCTCGGTGCACAAGGCCGAAGACCAAGTGACCCCCTGCTTGTTGATGTACCACATGGTTGTGGTGTTGTCTGTCCTGATCTGCACCACTTTCCCCTGAATCATGCTTGAAAATGTCAGGACTGCAGAAAGACAGCCCTGAGTTTGAGCAGGTTTATGTGCAGAAGGGTCTCCTGAGGAGACCACATCCCCTGAGCTGTGTGGGGATCCACATGGGCTCCCCACCCCAGTAGGGAAGCGTCTGTGGTGAGAATCACTGTGGGCGCCTGAGTGAGGAAGGGAACTCCTTGCCTCAAATTGTCCTCTTCCAGCCACCACTGGAGGGCTTGAACCAGAGTTAGAGACATCGGAACCAACTTGGAGAGGGAATATTTTCTCTGAGACCAAAAAGCTCTCAGGTGAAATTGAATATCTCTCATCTGGAACCTTGCTCCCTGCACCACTGCAGTGCATGCTGCCATATGGCCTAGCAGCTGCAAAAAATGTCTGGCTGGCCGAGACTCAAGTGGACGAAAGGAGGAAGCCAGATTGATGAGAGATTGGACCCTTGGGGAAGGGAGAAAGGCCTTGGCCCGAACAGTGTCCAGCTCCACTCCTATAAATGTGAGAAGCTGGGTAAGCTCCAGGACTGACTTTTCCAGATTCAGGATGAATCCTAGGGAGTCCAGAAGGTTTCGAGTGGCCCTTAGAGCTCACCTGACTTGGTCTGGAGACTGGCCTACTATGAGCCAATCATCCAGGTAAGGGAACAGTAAGATGCCTTGCTTTCTGAGGAAGGCTACCACTACTGCCAGATACTTGGTGAATACCCTTGGAGCTGATTTTAACCCGAAAGGCATTGCTCTGAACTGATAATGGCCTGAGAGCAGTTCGAATCTGAGGTACTTTCTGTGGGACTGCCTGATAGGTATGTGAAAATAGGCATCCTTGAGATCCAGGGAGGCTAGCCAGTCTCCTGGTCTCAGAGAGGGAAGAATTAGTCCCAGAGTCACCATTTTGAACTTTGGCTTTAAGATGTGTTTGTTTAGGTATCGTAGATCTAGGATGGGTCACCACTCACCTATCTTTTTTAGGGTAAGGAAGTACCTGGAGTACAGTCCTTTTCACCTGTGAATGAGAGAGACCTTTTCCACTGCTTGCAGGATCAGTAGAGATGAGACCTCTGTCTCCAAGGCCTGTGTTTCCTCTGGAGAGGAAGGGGGAAAAACCTTTGCTCTCAGCCTTGGGAACCTGGTGAAGCTGAGAGCAAGGCCTTGGCTCATCACTTCCAGAACCCACCTGTCTGAAGTGATAGACTTCCAGGCCTAGAAGAAGTGAGCCAGCCTGCCCCCTACAGGGATTGGGGAGGTGACACTGGCTGACCCATCAGGGTGTCTGCTTGGCAGGGGGCTTAGACTGAGAGGATGATGCAGCATTTGTCATCCCCCTTCTGCCTCTTCCCCTGAAGAACCCCCTCTGCTGGAAAGAAGAGGAGGCCTGGGCCTGGTAAAAAGGCATTTGAAAGGGCCTGCCCCTGCCAGACCTAGATTGCTGTCTTTGAGGAGTGATCTGCTTCTCTTTGGCTGCAGCACTCCTATATGTGGTCCTGTACTCGTCCATCTTCCTCATGTAAGCCTCTGTTTGTTCCTCAAACAGAGAGTTACGAGTGACAGGAAAATCCATGGCCTTGGTCTGGGTATTCTGAGACAAGTTGATACACCTGAGCCAGGCAAATCTCCTCATGGAAACAGATGTAGCCATAACCCGAGAATGAACATCATTCGAGTCTACAGCAGCATGGAACTGTACCTTGGAAGCTTCAATGCCATCTGCAGCCACCTGCTCCAGCTCACTGGCTAATTGGGGGGAGCATTCTTAGCCAGTGCCAGAATCTTATCCCACCTAGACTTCTGGTATCTGGCTGTATATGCCATGTAGTTGGATTGTTTGAGTCCCAAGGAGGATGCCAGGTACTGCTTCTTAGCCATGGCGTCCACTTTCCTGGAATCCTTATCTGGGGGGGTGAGATGCCAGAGGAATACTAGCCTTGTCACAGGCTGCAGCTTGCACTACCCCAACTTGGCTGTAGTGAGTAGTAAGGAATTCCATCCCATGGCCTGACAAAGCATACCTCCTGTCCATCTTCTTATCCACAGGAGGTATGGATGTTGGAAGTTGTAAGATGTTTTGGGTCTGTTTCCCCAGGGACTTGTGCAGAGGGATAGACATCCTTTTGTAGTCTGGGACGTCCATCATCTCAGCATAGTCAGGCTCCTCCTGATCCTGTTCAGCTTCTTCCATAGGGAGCTGAAGAGTGTCAGCCACCTTTCTGTAAAACAAGTAGTGGGAGGGAGACTCAGAAAGCCTGGGAGGAGACACATTGGAAGGCCTATCTGGGGAGATGTCCAGTTCGATAGGCTCATCCAGGTCTTCATATTCTTCATCCTCATCATCTTCGTCTTCTTCCCATTTGCCCTCATAAAAAGCTTCAGGGTCATAGTCGGAAGCTCGTATGTCCGACCGAACCGACCGTCCTCAAGATGGTGCCGGTTCAGTCGGAACCGGGCGAAGCGACTGCACTATAACAAATGCTTTGGCAATTTCATTGGCGGTTGGAACATGGGGACTGGGATCTGAACTGGTCAACTTACGTTTTTTCTTTGTAGGAACCAATTCCGCAGAATTGGCTCTCCTCTTGCCCGAGGGGGTATCGTCCAGGTCAGTAGGCACCCCCTCAAGTTCAGCCGAAACTGAACCGGGCTGGCCATCTGGGTCAGCGGACTTCTCGGCCTCCCTTTCCTTCAGCCTACTTAAGCGTTTTTCAGCAGTGGCTTTAGGGATGTTTTTACAAATTTGGCAGTCTTCCTTGAGGTGGTCAAACCCCAGACAATAAACACAGATGAGGCGTGGATCAGCCTTGGCAAAGGCCTCACCACACTCAGTGCAGTGCTGAAACCCTGTGGGCCTGGTTTTCTTTTTGGATTTCTCAGACATGTCTCCAAATAACCAGTCACCCTTACCAGCGTTCAAGCCAGGCAACTAACGAACCTATCGGTTCCGACCATGTCACAGGTCGGTTGAAAAAAACGGAAAATTTGTTGTTTTTTTCAGGAACCAATAGATACCAGAACTGCACACAACCTTTTTTTTTTTTCTTTTTTTACACAGAAATACTTTGATTCCTGACCGGACCGACTGGTAGGGAACTGAAAACAAAACAATTTCTATAGCACTCTACCTACTACACACTTACTGTACCGAGACATAGATGCGAATACCAACAAAAATAAGAACCGGTTGAAAAGAACCGATCAATTTACTGCGACTGAACCGAAGTGTAGGAGAGGATCTCCAGAGCGACTTCTCAGTTAGGCGGAGTAAAGAATCTGATGGTTACACTTCAGAGTACATGGGACAGAGGTTTGAAAACTGAGCTCGAGATGAACGTTCTATGCCTTTGCATAGAGTTTAACCCTCTCATCTCCGGGCAGTTGAAGTGCTGGGGCTAACTGCAATTAGTCAGAATACAGCAAGACTTCATGTTGTTTGAATAAGTACTCAGATGCAGGACCGTATTACAAGAAATATCCTTGTACTGTCAGAACATTCATTTTTGAAATGCTGCCTTTTGTTCTAGCCCACTGAACATAATTGTTGAGCAGAAAATCTCATGGATACAAAGCTCACAATAAACCATTTTTTTTTTTTTTTTTACAGAAAGTAGCAGCCCAGCACACATGTCAGAGAGAAATCTGAAATATAAACTAAAAATGTACTAACTGAGCCACTTCTCTTATAAAACAGTTCCTGACCCTGTTCTCCCAACTAGCAAGCATCTTGGAGCTGTAGCATCATACCTTTTACCACTGTCTGTACCACTGACTGCAGTTAACACAGTCATGTTATGATTTTTTTTTTCAGTTTGATTTTAATCATTCCCAACTTCTTGCAAGCTAGTCAGTCAGCCCTGCTGCACCACTTAATGCTTGCCAGGAGTCAACAGCTGCCTTGTGTTTCCCCCAGTCTCAGTGACGAGCGACTAAAACGTCTACATTATACACTACACATTTGGCAACATTCTCTATTGCCTTTTTACCAGTTAACACCATCCCTACTGATTTTACAATTACGTTGCTATTTACAGCAGTCCTTTTGAAATTGCTACTTTTTTTTCTCTTAGCGAGCTTGAATACAAAGTAAGTAGCCAACCATGCTTGCTCGTTCTCACTGAATGGATGACACCATCACTAAACGTGCACAACTCATGCTTCAAGAAAAAAAAGAAACAAGTAACTTCCCAACACATTGATTTATTTATGGGGTTTGCTTGCCAGAACATTGCCTCTCACTAGACACATCACATCTCCTGCATGTGTTATGATTGTGCCTGACCCCACATTCATCTCATGCTGTCTTGCTCTCTCTCTGTCTCCCAGCTTCTGGCAAAAATTTCAGTTGGATCGCATTAACACCAAATAATGCAAACTCTAAGATCCCGGTCAGAACAAATAAAAGGAAAGCCAAAAGGATATTTTTGCTCCTTTACATAAAGTAGTATGTGTGTTTGGGGAGGAGCATCTGCTCCTTCAGCCTTTCAGAAAAACTATAAGTATGGATACCAGGAAAAAACAAAAGCCCTCAAGCAAAAAAAAAAAGGAACCATTTTGTAATAGGTGGAAGGACTATTTTACACTTAATTCAGCTACTTCTACCTATTTTCACATATCTAAACATATTTATTTCATCTAACAAATATATTTAAAAAAAGAGCCCATTTTATAAGCGCAATAAGATACTTCAGGGGTGTGCATTGAACAGATATTACCACACTTCCAGGGACTGAAGGCACTCAGCCTGCCGCCCCATACCTCACTACTCCCCGGGCGTGTGGTAATATCTGTTCAATGCACACACCCTTATGTCTTATTGCTTACATAGTTTACTGGCTCATCCTTATTCCTACCCTTATGTAGAGGTGTGACATTTGCTCCTCTCTGGTCCACTGGAACTACACCTGTCTCTGCTAAATAGTTGAAGGGGTCAGTCATTGGTGCAGCTAATATCAGTCTCAGTTCCTTTAGTATTCTTGGATATATGTTGTCAGGAACCACAGCTTTATTCACCTGTATATTATTAGGACCATTTAATACTCCTTCTATGGTTATTTTTCCAGAATGAACACCTATATCTCTTTCCTTTTTACCTGTAATTTACAGTCCTTTAATGGACCATTTTTCCATATCCTAAATACTAAGGATATTTGCATTTTCCTTAGCCATCTCTCCCAACTGTTCTCTTTCTTTAGTCTTACAATATCATTTTTTGTTTTTTGATATAGTTGGAAAAATCTGTATCCCCTTTTGATACTCCTTCAGCTATTCTGAGTTCTGTATCTGATTTTGCTTTTCTCGCTCTCTTGTTCACCTCCCTTATGCTTGTCAGGTACATGTCCCTTTTAATTTCTGTTTGGTTTAAAACATAGAAACATAGAATTTGATGGCAGATAAGGACCACTTGGCCCAACTAGTCTGCCCATTTCCCTACCTATTGGATAAGCTGCAGATCCTAGTTAACCAACCGCCTACTTCTTCCTACCCCCACCAGAATTGCCTTATGTCTGTTCCATGCATTCTTGAATTCCCCCACTGTTTTTGCCTTGCAATCTGTCAAGCTGTTTTCTTTTTGTTTTAGCTCAAATTCGCACATCCTTATACCATAATGATCTTTTTCTCCTCTTATTTTTGCTCACTGCCCATACACAAAGACTAATATTTTTCCTAGTCAAACTATCTCTTGTTGGGAGCTGCAATACTGAACATAGGATTTGCAAGAAAGCGAGTTGTGCTCACAACAGAGGGAGGGGAACCTTTCAATTGTCTTTGCTTTGTAGCAGATACACTGCAGGTGGAGGCTGCTTCTAACTGAAAGGTGAAATAAGGAATTTACAATTATCAGGAAAAGACAGTCTTGTTACAATTCTTAAGATTTTCAGTGCAGGAAGATTTTAAACTCTGGGCGAAACATTTGTCACAAATCCTGAAATAAGTGCAGGTACAGGTTGTGTATTTGACGCAGACAGTAAACTGTTTATCTTTGTTTGCCTTAAAAGGCAATTCCAAACTTTCTCAGGAAGTGATTACATCACAGAGACTTAATCAGCCAATAGCTTGGGTAACAGACCTGAGAACAGTATTATAAGCAAGTGTTTATAGCAAACTCATCAGAACAGCTAATATTTTTCCTAGTCAAACTATCTCTTGTTGGAAGCTGCAATACTGAACATAGGATTTGCAAGAAAGCAGTTGTGCTCACAACAGGGGAGGGAACCTTTCAATTGTCTTTGTTTGTAGCAGATATACTGCAGGTGGAGGCTGCTTCTAACTGAAAGGTGAAATAAGGAATTTACAATTATCAGGAAAAGACAGTCTTGTTACAATTCTTAAGATTTTCAGTGCAGGAAGATTTTAAACTCTGGGTGAAACATTTGTCACAAATCCTGAAATAAGTGCAGGTACAGGTTGTGTATTTGAGCAGACAGTAAACTGTTTATCTTTGTTTGCCTTAAAAGGCAATTCCAAACTTTCTCAGGAAGTGATTATACCACAGAGACTTAATCAGCCAATAGCTTGGGTAACAGACCTGAGAATAGTATTATAAGCAAGTGTTTATAGCAAACTCATCAGAACAGCTAATATTTTCCTAGTCAAACTATCTCTTGTTGGGAGCTGCAATACTGAACATAGGATTTGCAAAAAGCGAGTTGTGCTCACAACAACAGAGGAGGAACCTTTCAATTGTCTTTGCTTTGTAGCAGATATACTGCAGGTGGAGGCTGCTTCTAATTGAAAGGTGAAATAAGGAATTTACAATTATCAGGAAAAGTCTTGTTACAATTCTTAAGATTTTCAGTGCAGGAAGAGTTCAAAGCACAGCTGACTTATTTTGGGGCTGACTGCTTTCAGAGCACAAACCACCAGGCTGTTTTGGGGCTGGGAGGTTTACCTGTGTCTGACTTGGATGTCTGGATTTTTCTCTGTTTGATTAGCAGGGGATTTTCTCTGTCAAATTGTTGTGTATAGTATCTTGCAGACAGGAAGGCACTCATCGCAGCGGTGGGTCAGAGCTCTTAGCTGATTGTTTTGTGAGGGCACAGTTTAGGCCCAACCCCTTCCCACCCTCACCCCACCCACCCCTGGAAATAGTTCCTTTATACCTGGGGTTCTGACATCATTTCCTCAAGAGTGCAAGGTGCATATCAATGTCATATCCTCTCTAGCACACAGCACTGAAAATATACGCATACACATTGTATAATATATATATATTTCTATATAACAAACCAGTCACTCACACAAGCACACACACACACAAAAAAAAAGTACATAGTCATGTGGGGAGTAGTGCAATGTAATGGCTGTGGGGCAGCAGTCTTCCGGGAGTCTTTCTGGAGGCTGAGATGCTGCCCTATTTGCAGACAACTCTCTGCCCTGAGGGAGGAAGTTGCCCATCTTTAGGCCACACTGGACAGCAGTTAGAGAACCTTCCCCCAGGCCAGACTGGATGGTAGGAAGGGAACCCCCCCATCCAGGGTGCACCAGAGCCACCCCACTACCTCAGAGGTTGCAAAGCACAGCAGTTGGACCACAGTGGGCTCAGGGAGGGTGAAGAGGGTGGAACAGAGGCACACCCAGTCAGTTGTTCCACTCCACAATCCATACACCATTCTGGGGGAGCACAGCTCCCCTATGGATGCACCCATGGAGGAGATTAAGGAGGCTGAGGACACCTGTCACAAGGGAGGCCCACAGGAAGGAGGCAGAGGATGCCACAAGGAAAGGAAGCAGCTCCTGGTGGGGGACTCAATTATTAGGGGATAGAACTGGGGGAACAGGAAACTGAAGTAAAGTGCCTGCCTGGTGCCATGGCTTGAGGGACAGGAAGCGATCCTTGGGATCACGAGAACAGCTGCACGGAGTCTGAGCTGGATGTCATTGTCCACCTAGGGACAAATGACTTGGCTCAAATGAGCTTAGAGCAGTGCAGAAGGACTTTGTAGAACTGGGGAGGGGCCTAAGACAAGTAGCACACACAGTATCCTTCTCAGAGGTGCTGCCTGTAAATGGCATGAGTGAGGCAAGGGTACTTTGCACCATGCAGTTTAATGAGTGGTTGAAAAATGGTGTAGCACAGGGGTTTGCTTCATTGGGGATTGGGGTTCCACCTGGAGGGACACCAGCCTATACTGGCAGGATGGTCTGCATCTGTCCAGGAAGGGAACAAGTCTTTTGAGCAATCGGTTTAAATGCTTCATTGGCAAGCTTTAAACTAGTCAAGGGGAAGCACTGATAAGCAGCAAAAATCCCAGCTCTCCCTACAAAACAGGGTACTAAATGGGAAAAAGACCGAGGTAGAAAGGTCAGTGGGGATGCTGCAACAGAAAGTAAAGCCATCAAAAATGGAAAGCAATGAGTACCAATGCACGTAGTCTGAGTAACAAGCTTCCTGAATTAGTGGCCTTGATGGAGGAGGAACATCTGGATATCGTGGCAGTCACAGAAACATGGTTCGTGACAAAACCATGACTGGGACGTAAACATACCAGGATACACTATCTACAGAGAGACAGAGAGGGTAAAAGAGGAGGAGGGTAGCTCTTTACATAAGGGAAGGAATCAAAGTAACAGAACAAAAGAGAAAACAGGAGGAGAAGAAGCACTGTGGGTAAATTTGGAGATCGGCAATGGCACCACAATCCGCACAGGGTTGTATCAGACCCCTTCTCAGGGGAGAAATGGACAAGGACATGATAGAAAGTATACTTAGTATGGCAAAAAAGGAGATATTGCTGATGGGTGATCTGAATATGCCAGATGTTAACTGGAGTGCAGTTGCAGCAGCCACTTAAGAGTGGGGTTATTCTAGATGCCCTACAGGGGGTATGCCTTAGACAACTAGTATTGGAGCCCACTCGAGAGGGAGCAATCTTAGACCTGGTTCTCTCAAATGGAGATGAAGAGAGGATCACAGATGTAGAAGTGGGTAGCCATCTGGGAACTAGCGACCATCGAACAGTATGGTTCACAATAAACACAGCAATAGAGTCAAGCCATACAAAGGCAAAGGTACTGGACTTTAGGAGGCTGACTTTGCCAAAATGGGTAAGTGCCTAAGGAATGCACTAGCAAATGGGCAGGAAGGAGGGTGGAAGAACAATGGGGAATGATAAAACTGCCATCACAGAGGCAAAAGCCTTTGTGTGAAGCAAATAAACAAAACTAAACAATAAGAAACCACTATGGTTCTCAAAGGAAGTGGCAGGAAGGTTCAAGAGAAAATAAAGTTTCGAGGAAGTACAAGGAATCACAGAAGGAGCAGGACAGAGAACTGTATCAGTTAAAGCAAAAGGAAGCTGGGAAGGCAGTCAGAACAGCAAAGGCCCAAACCGAGGAAAAGATAGCCAACTCAGTTAAGAAGGGGATAAAAACCTTTATAGGTACATCAGGAGCGAAGGAAGACCAAGGAGGGATAGTGAGGCTTAATAAAGGGGGAGGGTGGGCAGAGGCAGACTGTGAAAAGGCAGAGATACTAAAACAAATATTTTTGCTCAGTATTTACAAAGGAAGGGGGTACCTAGAACAAACAGTAGTAGCACACTGGATACAGAAGTTGATACCAGCCCATTTACAGAAGAAAGGGTTCTGAAATAACTCTTAAAACTGAAGGTGGACAAAGCAATGGGGCCTGATGGGATTCATCCCAGAATTCTAAAAGAACTAAGGGTAGAATTAGTGACACCACTGACTACCCTGTTTAACAAATCATGGGAGGATGGTGGTACCCGAGGACTGGAGGAGGGCAGATGTGATTCCCCTTCACAAAAGTGGGAGGCAAGGAAGCAGGAAACTACAGACCTGTTAGTTTAACCTCAGTGGTAGGGAAAATGATGGAATCACTTCTGAAGGAAAGAATTGTCAGTATCTAGAGGCCAGAGGGCACAGGACCCAAGGCAGCATGGATTCACAGCAGGAAGGTCATGCCAGACAAATCTGATAGATTTCTTTGACTGGGTGACCAAGTAGTAGATCAGGGAGGGCTGTGGACATTAGCAAGCATTTGACACAGTCCCACACAAAGATTAATATACAAGTTAGCTAGCCTGGGAGTGGGTCCCAAGATGACAGCCTAGGTAAAAATTGGCTGGAAAATAGGACACAGAGGTAATAGTAAATGGAGTCCACCTGATGAAAAGGGGTTACTAGAGGGGTACTGCAGGGTTCAGTATTAGGATCAGTCCTCTTCAATGTCTTTATAGGTTTACATTGCAGAGGGACTGGAAGGAAAAGTATGTCTCTTTGCAGATGACACAAAGATCTGCAACAGAGTTGATGCACAGGGTGGGTGGAAAGGATGAAAAGGGACTTGGCAAGGTTAGAGGAATGGCCAAATGTATGGCAGCTTAGATTCAATGCTAAGAAGTGAGGTAATGCACCTGGGAAACAAAACCCAGAGGAAAAGTACACAATGGGGGTGAGATACTAACAACAACAAAAATGGAAAGGGACCTGGGGGTAGCTACATCAGATGACCTAAAGGTGGGCAAGCAATGTGAGAGGGCAGCAAGGAGGGCTGGGGGGATATTGGGATGCATAGGAGAGGCATCACCAGTAGAAAACAGGAAGTTATTATCCCTCTGTACAGACAGCTGGTCAGACCCCATCTGGAGTACTAGTGCAGTTCTGGAGACCCAGTCTTCGCAAAGACATAGACAGGATGGAAGCTGTCCAGAGGAGGGCAACTAAAATGGTGCAGGGTCTGCACCGGAAGACATATGAAGAGAGACTAAAGGAGCTTAATATGTATAGCCTCGAGGAAAGGAGGGAGAGGGGGGACATGATAGAAACTTTCAAGTACCTCAAGGGAATCAACAAAGTCCAAGAGGGTAGCATCTTTCAAAAAAAAAGAGGTGCAAGAACAAGGAGCACAATTTGAAGATAGAGGGGGCGGCTCAGAGGTAATTTAGTAAGTATTTTTTCAGAGAGGGTTGTGGATGGCTGAACGCCTTCCGAGGAGGTCGTGGAATCAAAAACAGTGGTGGAATTCAAGCATGCATGGGACAGTCATAAGGCAATTCTAGGGGATGGGGGTAGGAAGAAGTAGGCTGCTGGTTAACGAGGATCTGCAGCTTATCCAGTAGGCAGGGAAATGGGCAGACTGGGTGGGCCAAGCGGTCCTTATCTGCCGTCAAATTCTATGTTTCTATGTTACTACTTGCCTCCAGAAAACCCTGCTTAATTTTACTCCATTTGCAATCTAGACCTAGTGCATCCTTTTTTTTTTTTCAAACTTTATTTATTCACCTTACTCCTGGGGAACTCTCTCCAGTGACCTCCACCATGATCTCTACCTCCTGCGGTGATGCCTCTCTTATTCCACACCCCAATCCAGCACATTCCTCAGGTCTGAACCCTCTGAGGAAGGGCTGCCCTATTCCCCCAGGGTGCTCAATGTAGAATGTTGAGCTTTGGGCTGGGGTGGTGAGCATGGAGAGGGAAGCACCCTGCATTGGGAGTGTGGATTGGGGAAGTGCCTTTACCTATCCTCAGTGGAAGGTTTTTTTCTGCTTTATTGGCCACTCCCCTTGGCTCAGACGTGCAATGCATCCCAGCACAGGCACGCACACTTCTGTGCATGCCTACAGAGTCGCTGCCATAGCCAATCCCCGGTGGTTCTGGATCTTGGGCTTGCTGTGCCCCAGCCTCTGCCAGGAGTCCCCAGAGCCCGGAATCAAAGTCCCCCTCCCTCCTGGGACAAGAGAGCAGTCCTACAGATGCTTGATCCTGTCCCTCCTCTGCCAGCCCCGGACGGCTTGAGTTCACTGTTGAACCTGGGTTGCTGGTGTGACGTGAGGTGAGGTGTGATGTCCAGTGCCTCAACCCTCAGCAACACCGGGCTGGCTTCTATTGCATCCTTTACCCGTTCTAGTTTCCATTTGACAGTGTCAATCATCTGCACTCCTGAAATCCAGTATTTTTGTGTCTGATTTTCCTATACTACCCTCTGACGGTATACTGTGTACAGGGCGACCATGATTGAGTGCTTACAAAAAGGGTGACTCAGTCACGGTGCCTGTGTATGGACTACCTGGCAGGGTAGCGAGCAGATACCAGGGTGGGTGAGGTAGGGTGAATGGATGCTCACGCGTATACATGCACATGGGGGGGGAGGAAGAGGAGGGAAGGTATGTGGGAGGGGGTGTGGCGGGCAGCTGCTGAGCTGGACCCTTAGAATGGTGGGATGGGTGGTTGCTTTGCATTTTTGCAAGTTTTTCACCCGCCCCAACATGCACCCTCCTATAGTTGAGAATCCATTAGTAGGGGGGGTGCGGGGGGTGAAGCCCCCCACATTAAAAAAAACACACGAGGTCTTAGGTGCCCTCTTCATCTTCACCACGAGTGTGCATCGGCAAAATTCATTTTCAGCGATGTACACTCGCCTTAACGGCGATCGCTATTCCACGATCACCGTTAATGACATGGAACCCCTTCTAACAGTGTTTCAAACTAAACTGTTAAGTAATCACTTGTTCCAGATGGTGATTGAACCCTGATATTATCTACCATATTCCCATTTGTGAATTCTAGGTCCAATATAGCTTTTCCCTAGTTGGCTCATTCACTAACTGTGTTAGGAATGCCTCCTGCATACTCTCTACTCTTTTATGGTTTCTTTCACTTTCAGCTCATGAAATTTTCCAGATAACTTCATGCACAATAAAGTACCTCGTTAATAGTAATTCCCCTTTATATGCGAACTTCTCAATCCTGTCCATAATTTTTTGTCACATGCCATCTCTGTGGCTTACAGCCCTGCCACTTTGGAATGCCTCATGGATTCCCCCCATGACGTAGCCTTCTGGGTTCCCCGGGCCCAAGAGGAGACTAGGTTTCAGATGCAGTGGCAAGCAGCCCAGTTGGTGATACAGAGCCTGCGGGGCAGCACAGCGTCGTCTCGCAGCAGCCAAGGCTTTTCCACCGTTTTCCTCCCTCCCTCCCTTCTGCTCATGTGCCTCATGGGCAAGGACTGTGCAGTCACATGCATGTGCATGCATTCCAGGCAGGAGAAGCCTGCCTTCCCCCTTCTGGCTCCTCTTGTACTGCCACCCACGCCCACCCATAGTGGCAGGATCACAACAGAGCCAACTGACCTCCCTCTCTGGAGGAGGAGAGCGTCCAGTGGAGTGTTGAATCCTCCTCTCCCTGTCTGGCACCTGAGTGACCTGTCCCATTCCTGAGTCCAGGTCGGCAGCTTGAAGCAGGTGAGGCAGAAGTGCCACAGTCCTCCATACCACTGGTGTGGCTTCCTTTAGCAACTTTTGTCCACCCTCCTTTTGAAACCCTTTGAACTCTTTGTGGTAGTGGCTTATTATAACTCCACTGAACTGGTCCCCAGTCTGCCCGCACCTTATACGTACTGAGTTGTGCTTTTACCTGCAGTAACTTATCAGTTAATGCTGCAATTCTGCTGCATGCTGGGCAAGAACAAAGCCTCTAAAATGTCTTCCTTAAATATTGCTGACCACTTTACAACATTCAGTTCAACCCTCACCCCATACCTTCAGGTACTCAATGTAATTTACTCATTTCCTACTTAGGCTTCATATTTAGGCAATAAGGCATGACAGGGAGTGTGTTATGGTGGGATAACGGCCCACATTGGTTGGGTTGAAGCACGAGGTGTAGCCGAGTGCTTCCACCACTTGAGAAGGGCCATTAGCCCACCATAACACACCCCGGAGTGCCTTATTGTGATTATAAAATGGGTCATTTTTAGTAAATTGTATGCCTTTTTTAAACATGTTGCCTTTAGCTGGGCCGTTGTGCTGGGATAATGGCCCAGCTGAAAGCTGCTTTTGGCCAATCAGGAGCCAGCATTCTTTCTACCCATTTCACAATATGTATTAGTTCCCTTCCCTGTTCATGTCCATCAAGTTCTTGTTGCACTAGTTGTTGTTGTTTCACCTTTCTTGTACCACAGCACTCCACAATGGCACCACATAATCAGGTACCCTAATGGATTTTTTTACTCGACCCCTATTTATGCAGTGTATTTTATCTTATTACTATTTCCTTTCTTCATTTAATTTACCTCCAGCAATGTACTATGTGACTTAGACTTACTAATACCCTACACACACAGTATACCTTTGCATACAAATAACCCTATGTAGTTAAAATCACAGTACCTGTTACTGCTACAGTGCTATTTCTATCACAGCATTATACAATAATGCTGAAGCAAAGAGCATTACATTAGTGTAGGAGAGTCTCCTGTTGACTGCCACCCCACGCTGATGCCCACAGTGCGATGCACTTAAACTGTGACTCTTCAGCTAAAAGACCACTGCAGCCAGCCCAGTGGCAAAGACAGCTGAGATACCTTCAGTGCTTTATCTTTTCCACATAAGCAACTCAGGTTTGGGAATGGACTTGGATCATGGCGGGGGGGGGGGTTGGTTGGCCAGGAAAGGAGGATCAAGCATCCGGAGGACTGTTCTCCTCCTCTGGGAAGGGGGAGGGCTGCTGCTCCCGGTACTTGTCTGCCCTTTTGAGGGGGCTGGGAGGCAGGCAGCTTAAAACCACAACTTGGGAATGGAGAAAGAGCAGTCGTCGACATCTCACACACGGTAGCATGTATGGGAATGTCCAGAAGGTGACACACATCCATTTCTCCAGGGGAAGAAAGAGAAAAATATCTGGGTTCAGTACAGGATGACACCAACCCCTCGCTGACTCCACACCGGCTGCAGGGCCCTCTCCCAGAACTGGATCCATTTGTTGGCAGTGAAGGCTCCCACCATCAACCCCTGCTGCAAGGGTGGGTGGGCAAGCCATGGGGGAAGCACCGGGTTGAAGGTAATTCCCTGGGATGCCAGGTGATGGGGCGGGGGGGTTGGTGGAAGGCTAAGCCTGCACTGTTGCAGGGTGGTAAAATAGATTAACTGCAATAAAAGACCACTGCAGAGGACCTCTAGACTGAAGCAGTTATATTCACAAGTAGTAACTACCCATGCCCCCTTCCTTCTAGCTGGCTCCTGAATGGAGCAGGGACCAGCCATTTATATTCAGCTGTCCAAACAAGTTAAATGTTAAACTAGCAGTAGACCTAGTCAGCCTTTTAGTCCAGCACTACATATTAGTCCACCAGAATGGCTTGAGAAGACGCTCCTTCATACAAAACACCAGCACTGGAACAGCTGACTTGTAAAACTTCTCAGGGACAAAGATCATTTGCCTATCGTGCCCCCAGCTGGCTAAATGCCCTCAGCACTCATATTACTGCCTCCACCTCTCTAGGTATTTTCAAATCAAGGCTTTTCTCTCACCTTGCCACCTCCAGCTCCTGTGACTGCCCTGATTAAACCTCCTATTTTCTCACTACCCACCCTGTTCCGTTATTTGACAAAAGACATGTTTGGGAAACCTTTTTCCTGCTATTGTCTGCTCCCCACACCTTTCACTTAACCTCTCTGTTCTGGACTTTTTCCCTATTTGTTTCTCCTAATCTGGCATGACCTCTTTCTTGTAATAATAATGTGATTATTGATATCTCATGTCCTTTTGCACAAGTGATTTGATATGTATTTGTATATGTTTTCTTGCTCTTGACACAACACAAATTGTTGTGTTATCTATGTAACCTTTTGTACTGTACCTAATTGACGTGGAACCTTTGTAAAAGAGCCTCTGGCTCAAAGGTAGTAATTCCTAGAACAATAAACTAAACTAAACTAAAGCCAGTTCTTGAGTGCTGATTTGAATTATGCTCCTCTAGCCGTGCCCCCCTTCCTTCTAGTTGGCTCCTGATTGGAGCAGGGATTGGCTATTTAAATAAGGCTGCCTAAACAAATTAAATGTTAATCCAACTAGCCACACCCTCTTCCTTCTAGCTGGCTCCTGAATGGAGCAGGGGGCCAGCTATTTATATTAGGCAGCCCAAACAAGAGCAACCCCAGTCAGCCTTTTAGTCCACCAGAATGCCCTGACTGGCCTGAGAAGTAGCTCCCTTGCATATAACACCAGCACTGGAACAGCTGATTTGGAAAGGCAATGCTTGAGTGCTGGTTTGAATTGCTCTGTTCTAGCCATGCCACCTTCCTTCTAGCTGACTACTGACTGGAGCAGGGACCATCTTTTTTAAATAAGACTGCCCAAACCCTATGTCTTTTACTCCAGCAACAGGTACTAAGTCCCCCAGAATTACATCCTATAGGTTAGAGTAACAGGCTCTTAATGGGATTGGTGCATCCAGCAGACCTGGGTTTGATTCCCACAACCTCCACTTGCTTACTGTGTGACCTTGAGTAAGTCACTTAACCATCTGGTGCTACCAGGATACACATGGAAATGATCCATTGGAAACTATTGTAAGTGAGTCCATGACTCAATGCTGTATCCATTTCTCATGAAAAACAATAAATTATTTATTTTGGTCACAACTGGGGCACTGTGTCCAGCTCTGTTCATTGCAGAACAGAAAGGACATTGAAGAGACCATGAGGATTCAGCATAGGGGCAATCAAACTGCTTAGTAACTAAGGAAGCAAGAGGTACAAGAGATTGAACATACTCAAATTATTTAGCCTAGAAAAGAGAGAGAGCTGAGAGGGCACGTGGCCATGGTTTTCCAAATACTAAAAGGGATAGATAGTGTGATGTATACACTGGCCTTTGAGCTGGTAAGTGCAGGCTACCACTCATGAATCTGACAATACAGGTTCAGGAATGAGCTGGGTCATCGCATCAGCTGGAGGAGGAGGACTGAGCATTCCAGCGGGTGTTCTCCTCCTCCTCCTCCTCCTCCTCCAGGTGAGGGTGGGTAGTGAATTCCACTGTAACTCTGCCTCCTGGGTGACCACATGTGCCAGTGCAAGCGAGATATGATCAGGAGAGGAAGGATGCTGCCTGATACAGCGTGACTGTGTCATCAGCATCCTCAGCTGGACATGCCCAAGGGGAAGGAGTAACTGGACTCCTCAGCCACTACAGCATGAGGCTGTCCCCACTCCATAGACCCAGCACCAGTGCCAAGTCGTTCACCTCTGCAAAAAGCTTGGATTCCAGGCCCTGACATGCGATGACGCAGCCTTAGGGGGTAAACCTGGGAGAAAAAAGGAGGTGGGGTAGGTCCAGAGAAGATGGATAATGGGGCTGGGGCCTGAGAAATTGCTGAATGAGGGTGGGCTGGGTGAAAGGGGCATAAAACTTACTAAGCAAAAATAATACACTACTTTCACAGACAGGGTAATTAATATGTGGACTAGCCTACACAGTGAGGTTGTGGAAACTAGCACGGTTCAGGCTTTCAAAGCAGGGCTAAACCAATTTTTGAGAGAGAATGGCATTGAGGGTTACACAGCATGAGTTGGGGTAACATTCTGGCTATTAAGCGTGGATGTGTGTCCATACCCAGTTTTGTAGAGTCACTGCCATGGGGCAGTAGGGGTAGACACGGTGGACCCTAAGTCTTTTTTCTATAACACAATACTATGTTACAGTGATTATCAAGTTTTCTGCCAGACAATGACGGTTCACAACAGCAGAAATCAAATCTCATAACAGTCCCCAAAAATTTGAATTTCAGGACATTTCAGTCTTTATTACAAAAGACATTTGAAGGGAATCTGGCTTTTTGTCCCTTGTATATGACTTTCTCTGCTGTTTTCCTGCTTTGAAGTCATAATCTTTGCTGTGACATGACAGTCTATTGCCACAGAAATTATTCTGCTTGTTTTGTTTATTTTATTGATTATACCGGTAAGCACAGAAGGCAAAGTAATGCCCATTTTCACAAGTGACCAGAATAAATTCAGCATTTAAGAAGTTTGTCATTGACAATAGAAACAACAAAAGCAATTAAAACAATATACAGGCAGCACATGTCATAATTGCTCATTACGACATGTGGACATCAAGCTATACCAAGCACTAAGATTTTGTCTAAAAGCAGAAACAGTGTTGAGCTGAGTAATGGTTGACAGTAGATTATTTATACAGTTTGATTGCATAATATGAAAAAACTCTCTGACCCTGCTGAGCACACCTAAAAGGAACAACATATGAGAGAGACTGAGATTCCATTGCACAAGTATTTCTAGTCTTCCTTGAGGGGAATAAAGAGGCTGGTTATGCTTTTACCCTCGGCCACCATGTGCATAAATGTAGCAAGTTTAACATTTTTATGGTCTTCAAAAGAAAGACACATCATACTCTCATAAAGAGTGCAATAATGAGTTTGGAGTGGAAAGTCGGTAACAAACTGACCGACAAGATTATACAAGGAAATGAATCTGGTTAACAGCCCAACCACTGCTGAGATATAGCACACAAGCCCATACTCGATTGTGGAAAATAGGAAGCTGCTAGCCAACAGTGTCCTAGATTCCACAACCAAGTATTTTCCAATCCTACAAAGCATTCAAATCTTCTGGTGAGTTGTACTAACCAGTCTGAAAATATGGGAACTATATGTTAGTGCACTGTCACTGTCAGGCCCAGATATTTAAATTCATTAACTGTTTTAATAAAGTCCCTTAAAGAGATTTAAATTTACAATCTAAGTTTACCCTCTTACGATGGCCAGCAAAAAATATGGCCTTTTTTTTTGTTTAATGTTTAAAATCATGTTATTTGACCTGAGCCAATATTGCAGTTCATTCAGATCTTTCTGAATCAAAGTATTCAAGGGCCCTTATTCTTCCCCCATCCTAAAAAATACTGCATCATCAGCATTTAGTATCATCTCTGAAGAAGGGAAAAACAGTAAGCTGTTGAGGAAAAGGGAGAACAGCAGGGGTCCAACTGTAGAACCCTGCCTGGCTCCACAGTCAATTTTCCTATAATCAGAAAGAGAGTCATTGACCATGGTCCTATGTGCCCTGTTGGTTACATAATCATTAAACCATTCATCAACCTCACCCAAAACATCTAGGTTTGTCAGTGCCTTAAGCAGAAAGGGGTGGTCTGCCAAGTCCAAGGCCCTGGTGAGATCCACAAACACCGTGGCCACCAGACTACCAGAATCGATGGCCCGATGGACATGGTCAGAAAATCCTACCAAGGCCGTCTCAGTACTGTGTTTCTGCCAAAAACCTTGCTGTGCTGGAGTATAAAGATCCTAACAATTCATTAAATAGCTGTTCAAAAACTGTTCTTTCTAAGATTTTTGACAAGGGGGCAATAATCAAATAGTCCTGTAGTTATCAGTGTCCATGCCCAGACTACTTTTGTGAACAGAATGAATAGTTGCCAGTTTCCAGGCTTGTGGAAAAACACCTGTGGTGTTCTGATGATGGTGAGGAACACCAGGGTCCGAATGAACTAGGGTAGATAATATTTATCCAGACAAGGAGAGGCAGGAGTCATCCATAGAGTTTGATGCCCGCTGGACTTTATTCAGTAACAATGGGGTAGGATGACATGGTCACAGAAGGGGTAAGCAAGACAAAAAGGGAGCATGAACGGTCATTTCCTTTCTTGCACTACTTAGACAACTAAGGAAAATAAATATGTTGAGGTGTACCTCGGCCTAATGCCACTATACTCTAATGTTACTTTCTTAGAATCAATTAGTGCAGTAATACCATATGCTGTGTCACTTTCAGTACTGTTTAAGATATCAGATAACAATTGCTACTCCTTGGGAAACTCTTACAATGCTGACCCAGGTCTATTACAGTAACGTTCATACAATGATGATATAGAGTCCAGTTGTTGAAGTCTTCATGCGCACTGTCGAATACAGTTGGTAGCTAAAGGGATAGGCAGAAAGACATCTATGACACTCAGATATTGGTCCCAACACAGGCCTAGTTAAGGCCACTGGGGTGATGAGAGGTTTTTTTTTTTCCAAAGTGTCCTGCCTAACGATGCTCGGGGAGACACTATAAGGGGCTCCCAGAACATAACCCTCATACCCCACAACACAATGGGAACCCCTGGGGTATTCTAAGCCCCTCTCCTTTTGTGTGATGCCCCCACTGCTTTACCCCCTTACTTTGGGGCATTACACAAAGAATAATAAAACAGCTTAATAACAGAAAGGGCCATAGAATCCACTGCAGTTCTGAGCAGCCTGTAGTCTGGGCCATCTGGTCCTGAAGTAGATTTTGAGTTACCCCTGTTTAAATAATATTTTACATCAGAACAGGTTAAGATTTTGAAATAAAATTTTGGTAGTAAATGATCATGGCAGATTGAATCAGTAGATGTAGTGCTCTCATTTTCAGACAACATCTGGAGGCAGGTAGTGGGAGAAGCAGACCTCAAAAGGAGCTAGGAACTCGGTGGCTCCAGATTAATATTGAAAGTGGGCATATAGGTGCTTACAGCAGGCAGCAAGATCTGAGCTAGTCAGTTTGAGGGGGAAAAAAAAATGCCGTTCAGCCAAACAGGGCTTTTGACCCGTGTGGGGACAGACAGCTAAACAGGGCTCTCAGTGAGAGTGGGAACAAACTGGGAATGGTAACACGGTGCTTTACTTTTTACTGAAAATACTGTTTGTGCTTTAACTTTACTTTAAATCCTGCATTACCTCTTAGCCAGGCATGGTCCACGAAGGAAAGTCAGTTTCATACGTCACTGGAACAGGACCCAATAGAGGAACTACCTTAAGCTGCGGTAAAATTCAAATCCAGTCAAGGTCTTCCCTTTAAATTGTGGTGCAGACAAGGTACTTTAACTTTTGATGGCAGGAAGTAGGAGGAGCAGATTGCAAAAGGAGCTAGGAACTCGGCGACTCCCAGTTAATATTGAAAGCAGGCGCATCGGAGCGTAGGGAAGGCAGCAAGACCTGAGCTAGGCAGTTTGAGAAAATAAAAACAACCTGCCATTCAGCCAAATGAGGCTTTTGGCCAGTGTGGGGACAGACAGCTAAACGGGGCTCTCAGTGACAGTGGGGACCGACTGGGAGTGGTAACACTGTCTTTTGCCACCCTCCATCCCCACCACCCACCCACCATAAACTAGATCTACTAATATAGGCACAGTCACACTTCTGGGTCAGAGACAGGAAGTGAGGTAGCAGAAAAAAAAATCCTCTGTGGTTTTAGGATGGAGGTGAACAGTTGTCATGAATGCGTGACACTCATCTTCAGAGGACTTCTTGGAAGGAGGGGACAGTGTCCAACATGTAGAAGACTGGGCGACCTGAGATCTCAGCTTGATGAGGTGTGGAAAGAGATAGCCCACCTGCGTCAGCAGCTTTACTGGAATACAAGCCCCAGATATCCTCTTCCCTAGAGACCCATGGATCCAGAGAGGAGGGTGGACGGTGGTGGGTCAAGAGAGCAGGAAAGCTATGGGGATCTTCAGCACAGGAACAAACATCATTCCAACAGCAAACTGTTTTTCACCCCTGAAGGATATGCAGGATCATGGATCTTCAGAAAAGGACACAAAACATGTCAGGGGGACGTGGCAGAGCAAGGGAAAGGAAGCCAGAGGTGGCAAGGATGAACAGTGTAGATGAAACACGGAAGCAGAGGCTGACGGAAGCAAGGAAAAGAAGGAAAGTTCTAAAAGTAAAGAAGTACTTGTACTAGGGGAATCTATTATAAGAGGAGTTGAGACCCACCTAAGGAAACAGACAGCATAAAATAACAGTCAAATGTCTCCCAGGAACATCATCACATCGTGACACAGAACGCAACAGTAGAATAGTGGACAAGGCAAAGAACGGACTCAATGAAATTATTCACCTTTCAACAAATGACCTATCAGAATGAACGTTGGATGAAACTAAGGAAAACTTCATGAAACTGGGGGAGAGGTTGGAAGCTCGGACAAAATCCTTGACATTCTCAGAGATCCTTTCAGTTTGGGGCAAAGAGGACAGCAAGACCAAGATCAGGAACAAGGAATTGAGGAGTTCAATGCCTGGCTACAAGAATGGAATCGAGGTAAAGGATATCAAATCTTAGGATCGGGGGGAACTTCTGGGAAAGGAAGCTTTTCAAATTTGACGGACTTCATCTGACCAAGGAAGGAGTGAGCGCACTAGGGCAGAAGTTTGATGTTCAACTCAACTGTTTAAACTAGATAGGCGGGAGTCTAATGCTAGGGAAACTATCGGTGATGGCACTCTTGATAGGAACATAGCAGTCACTCCCCCAAAAGCAGGAATTTCTACTCCTCAATGGAAGGGACCAAACAGAAATAAGAAGAAGAACTCAAGAGATCAACTAAAGGGCAATACAGCAACATCCCACAAGGAAAAAAAGGAAAAACTAAGAAAAATAGTGGAGAAGCCAGGCAATGGCAAGGGATATGCATCAATGCTAGAAGCCTGGGGAACAAATCAAGTGATCTTCAAGCATTGATGGCAGAGGCCAGAATGGACCTGGTGGCCATAATGGAGATGTTGGCCTTGGAGAAAAATGACTTGGACCTATAGGTCCCAGGCTTCACCCTGTTCAGGCAGGACAGGAGGCAGGAGTTGCACTGTATGTGAAGGAAGGGATTAAGGCCACCTCAGTAGACCTGAACAAAAAAGAGGGTGTAGAATCCCTATGGGTGCAACTTAGTTCAGAATTGGGGGAAAAAATCTGCCTGGGGTAGTATACCGACCACTGGGGCAAACTGAGGGCAGGGACGAGGAGCTACTAGGAGAATTCAGAGGTGCATCTCAAAAAGGAGAAACAATTGTGGTAGGAGATCTAAACTTGCTGAATGTGTAGTGGGACATCCCAGTGGCTGTTTCTGCCAGAAGTCAAAAGATGGTAGATGTGATATGAGATTGCATTCTTGTACAGCTAGTTAATTTTCCAACTAGAATCTTGGATGTGGTCTTCACTAATTCAGAGGTAGTAAGTGTCATCAGAGTTAAGGAACCACTGGCCAACAGTGATCACAACACTATGGTTTGAACTGGCCTTTGGAAAAATAAAATCTCAGTCAAGGGCAGCAGTTTTAAACTTTAGGGGGGCTGACTTTGGAAGAATGAAAGGCATTGTCAAGGAAAAACTGGAGAAGATACAGGAGCATAGGAAGGTGGAGGACATTTGGGAGCAGATAAAACAGGATATATGCAGGCTACCAGGGCGTGCATTAGGACAGTGTCTAAAAAGAACAGACACAAGAACCTCATGTGGTTCACTAACCAAGTGAGGACAGCAATCAGGGCCAAAAGAGAGATATACAGAAATGATAAAGAAACCAGGGGGGGGATAGTGGGTATATTCTCCATACAGCGACACTTCTACAGTGACATACGTCAATACCGACAACAGCGACACGTCGCTGTAGAAGTCTGACCAGGACCTGGCAACACTTTCCCCCATCCTGCACCCCCTCCCCGAACCAACTGCAACTCGGAGTTGGAATCTAAATGTACAGGAGGTACAGGGGGCAGAGCCCCCCATGTGGAGGGTTCAGGGGTGAAGCCCCCTGAAGAAAAAGCACAGTTCGATGCGAGTGGCTCCCTGTCGACTGCAAATTGCAGTCGACATGGAGCCTGGTGCTGTGATGCCGGTTGACGAATTAGTCGTCGAACCGGTATCGTAGAGCCAGGATAATGAAGGGGAAGTGTAAAATTAGAAAAATAAGGAGGCTAAGAGCACAGTTAGAGCAGCCAAGGCCACGACAGAGCTTAGGCTGGCAGAGGGAGTCTAGGCAGGGAAAAAACACTTTTTCAGATATGCACAAGAAAAAAGCAGGAAGAGAGGAGGAATTGTCAGACTTAAAGATGGAGACAGAATAGTAGAGGAAGGTAGGCAGAAGGCCACTGTTCTAAATACCTTTTTTCTGCTCCATGGTCACCAAGAGACACACAGGCCCATTACCAGACAGTGATATTAAAGCAGAGGCAAGAGGGGTCCCTCAAATATACACATCAACAATCACTACCAGCAGGGTTAAGGAGGCCTTAGATAAAATCAGGGATGACAAATCACCAGGGCCAGATGGAAGTCTCCCTAAAGTGCTAAAAGAACTGGCAGGGGAGTTGGCGGGTCTGTTGACACATCTGTTCAACAGCTCACTACAGTTGGTGGTAGTGCCAGCTGATTGGAGAATGGCGGATGTGGTTCCCCTCCACTAGGGAGGGAGCTGTGAGGAGGCTGGCAACTACTGACCAGTCAGCCTCACATCAGTGGTGGGGAAGCTCATGGAAACTTTAATGAAACAGGATTTAGTGGCATACCTAGAAAAAGAACGGCCTCCAGGATGACAGACAGCATGTATTTGTTGTGTGGAGGTCATGCCAGTCAAACCTAATCACATATTTTGATTGGAAGACCAGAGAAATAGACAGAGGCCACCCACTGGACCTCCTCTACTTTGACTTTAGTAAGGCCTTAAACTCTGTGTCCCACAACTCCTGCTGATGAAGTTGGAGGACCTGGGAATAGCAAAGAGCATAGTCAGGTGGCTAGGTAGTTGGCTAAAGGACAGAAAGCAGAGAGTGGTTGTAAATGGGGAGAGGTCAGAGGCAGGAGAAGTCACAAGTGGTGTGCCTCAAGGATATGTGTTGGGATCAGTCCTGTTTAGTGCATTTATCAGTGATATTGGTATAGGCATACAAGGCAAACTGGACCCTTTTGTGGATGATACCAAGCTAGGGGGAAGGGTGGACAGCGAGGAAGCAGTTAGGGACCTACAGAGAGACCTTCAGAGACTGGAAAACTGGTCTAACATCTGGCAACTGAAATTCAATGCCAAAAAGTGTAAAGTGATGCATTTGGGTAAGGGGAATCCAAGGACAGTCTACAGACTGAACGGGATCCAGCTAAATGCCTTGGAGGAGGAAAGGGACCTTGGGGTCATCATTTGTAGTACTCTTAAACAGACCAGCCAATGCAACACAGCCTACAGCAAGTCCAGGAGAATGTTAGGGTGCATAGGAAGGGGATTCGATAGCAGAAACAGGGAGGTATTACTTCCTCTCTACAGATCCCTGGTTAGGCCCCATTTGGAGTATTGTGTCCAGTTTTGGAATCCTTACCTAAAGAAGGATAAAAATAGACTGGAGACTATCAGAGAAGGGCGACCAACAACCAAAATGATTCAAGACCTCCAGGGGCTCTCATATGAGGGATGGTTAAAATCATTGAATATGTTCTCACTGGAGGATAGGAGGGGAAGGGGGACATGATTGAGACATACACATTTCTAAGAGGAATTAACAAAGTTTCTGAGTCTGACCTATTTAGCAGAATTTCCTGCTCTAGTACTAGGGGTTATGAGCGGAGGTTGAATGTGGGGGGGGGGGAGCTTCAGGAGGGAGCTTAGAAATCACTATTTTACAGAAAGGGTGGTGGTACCATGGAATAGACTGCCCACTGTAGTGGTGGAAGCCAAGACAGTGACATCATTCAAGCTGGGTTGGGACAGAGCTAAGGCTCAAACCAAGTAAGGGAAAAAGGGAGGAATATTAATCAAATGGGGAGGATGGTCCTGAGATCAGAAATACTCTCAGGAACAATTGGGAAGACTAGATGGACATCGGTCTCCATCTGCCATCATTTTTATATGTTTCTAACAGGCTGAACCATGCCGCAACAACACGGATTGTGGTGAACGTCAGAACAGCGATGGCACAACACTGTCAATTTGTATTGTGCCGTCGTTGGGGAAAAGTATGCTTTCTGTGAGGCGCTCTGCCCCCTGCCCCCCCACACTTAAGATAACCAGCTCTGAGTCGGAGTTGGTTCGGGGAGGGGGCGAACACCCTGAGGCAGCAGCGTCGGGAATCCAGCAGACCATCACAGCGAACTATCAAAACTGCTGCTGTGATGGTGTTCACTGTTTTCCCGTCACTGTGCCAACATGATACCTTTCTAATCAACCTCTAAATTTTTGAAGATCTCCAAATTGATCATGGCTCTATGTTCTGAGTCAGTGGTCAATTTATGGTCATGTTTACATGTCAATACAGTATATCACAACCTGAGTTCCTTCCTGAAAGCTGTAGCCCAGAAATTACGTTAGTCACCCATACTTTGAAGTTGTTTATTTTTATAGTAAGCAATTTTTGTTTTCCTGCTTAAAGATTTGCACTTAGTATGCAAGGATTGATACTCAACTAACCTCCTACCATTCCCAGTTTTTTATATTTTGACCATATCTTGTTCTTTTCCCTGAGCATTTTCAGTGTTTCAGAGGTAATCCATTCTGATTTATTGCGCCTCATTCTCAATTTCCTAATGGGAATCTGGGAATCACACGCTGCATTGAACACTGAAGAGAATCTATTAAGGGCTGAGTCAATGTTGCCAATGATGTCCAGGAATGACCAATCAAGTCCAGACAGAGTCTGATTAAACTTGTATGGATCCAAATGTTTAAGATTATGGAAGCTAGTAGTAAATGGCTTTACTTTTGGCTTTTTTGCTGAACAATAACAATACAGTGGTTGTTAATATTATCTGGCAAGGTACCACATTAAGCTATTTTCTGAGAGTGGGAGACAACAATCCAGTCAAGTATTATGACGGTAGCGGGTGACTGAGTTTACTACTCGATGGACTCCAAGCTTCTGAAGCAACAAGCAAATTGTATCCAAGGTCCCATTTAACCAATTAGAATTAAAATCATCTAATAACAACCATTGTCTATTGGAAGATAAAGTTTTGAAAATAGCATGGATAATGTCCGGTGCATCATCTTGAAATCCTGGGGGAATGTAAACTTCACTGAAGATGATGATCTTGACTCCCCCCCCCATATCAAGTTGAAAAATAAAAAAAATCACACAGACTTGATGTGGGGGGGGGGAGCTCAACCACATTTAAGCCTTCCATAACTTAAAACATACAACCCCCACCCAATCTATGTTTCCTAGATGTTGTATACCTACCTGTGCAAATACAATCTTCTGTTATGCCATCATGCAACCATGATTCTGAAATTCCTACAATATCGAAGGAGTTCTCAATCATCCAGCAGATCCTTATTGGCCAGAATACTCCATACATTTAAATGGGCTACCTGCAAAGTTGGTTGCAGTCCCTTATCCTGGATAGAAATCATGATCTGATCATGGAGTCCTGGGTGGGTGTACACAATACTTGACAGAAGTAACAACAATAAGATGATTTTCCTAAGTCTAAACACATTAAATACCACATCCCAGATGCCAACCAGACACCAGACTAGTGAATTTATTAAGGCAATAACCTTTACACCACTTACTAACCTGAGATGAGTTCAAAAAAGGAAATACACTGCTTTAGGGATACTGTTGTCAATTAAGAACATTAATAGATAGATTAATAGATGGATGAAATCACTCAAAACAGGGTTTGTAAATTTACCCACACATTTGTACTCATGCATCTTAAAAATTCTATATTCAGGTCATTGTGAATTTGAATAATAGTCTTGGTTGAAAAAAATGATCATCATTAAACAAATTAAAACCAAAAGAGACATTTTGGCCTATCAACTAATTAATAACCAAAACAACAACCACAACAAAGAAAACAAACAAAAAAAATAAGCAGCCTCCTCATAGCCTCCCTCCATAGACTCCTGCCAGTGACTCCCACTACTCCAGCAGGAGCTGCTCATGCAAAGAGCTGCTCTTCGGAGAGACCCTTGAGAAGCTTTACTTTTGTGGTGGGCTGCTACCCTACCCTCCAGTCCATGTTACTCCGGTGTGCTGGAACTGACCACTGCCACCAGGTCAGTCCGATCTGTTATGCCTTGGCTAGAGCTGCAGAGGCAGAGTTCTGCCGGAATGCTGCTGCTGGGATGGGTGAAGGAGGAGGGCTGTGGAAATCAGGTAGGCAAGCAATTTGTCAGGCTGTTGAGTAGCTTTGCTTTTGTAGCAGGATGCTGCCCCGCCCTCCCCAGTCCACATCCCTCCTGTGTACTGGGACTGACCACTGCCACCAGGTCAGTCTGGTCCATTATGCCTCAGTTAGAGCTGCAGAGGTGGAGTTCTGCTGGGCTGCTGCTGTTGCTGCTGGATGGGTGAAGGATGAGGGCTGCAGAATTCAGGTAGACTGGTAGTCTGTCAGGCTATTGGGGGGCTTTGCTTTTGTAGCAGGGTGCTGCCCTGCCCCCAATTCCACATTACTCCCATGTACCAGAACCAACTGCAGCTACCAGGTGGACAGATGTGACAAGCAAAGGAGTGTGACTTGAAGGCAAGAAAAGCAACAGGGACAGATAACAGTCTAATGTGCTAAACTCCCGTTTTTATTCAAAATTCCCTACAGTTATAAAGATTCAATTTTTGCTGTATTGGTCCTTGTAAGAACAGATCCAGAAGCAAATGGTGATACTTTTTATTGGACCAACATAGATGTTACAAAAATAACAAAGTGCTTAAGCTTTCGGACTAACAAAATCTAATCATAAGCTTCTGAGGAAGGACTTCATTAGTCCAAAAGCTTAAGCACTTTGTTCTTTTTGTAACATCTATTTTGGTCCAATAAAAGGTATCAAACCATCTGCTTCTGGATCTATAGTTATAAAAAAATGGAAGGTCCAGCAATTCCAATTTTTAGGAAGATTTTATGTAACTGAGTTCTGCTGATGTTACCATGATTTATTTGTTTATTTATTTTTTGCTGTAACTCTGAAAATAGCTTTAAAGTAAAATAATAGGATAACCACATATGCTTGCTTCAACAAGAGATATACACATGCTTCCATCATTGCCACCACTGTTGAACATTGCAAAAAAATAAGTATTGTAACTGTGGTAAATGTAATGTCTACAGCACCATCCTCAGGGCAACACTGTGTAACATATACTATAACTGAATATAATTGAGTATGTTACTGTACAGTGCATCTGCATGTTTAAATATGCCTGACAACAAGCTGTGAATGAGCTTGGTACCTCCAGCAGGTCTGGGTTTGACTCCCAAAAACTCCACTTTCATACTGTGTGACCTGTCCCTGAACAAGTCAATTAACCCCCCTGTACTCCTGGAATGCACCTGGAAATGAGTTGTGGCTCAGTGCACCTTTCCTGGCAAACACACTGTAAAAACAAAATGGAGAAGCTGACAGACCAATTCTCAGATGTAATTCTCTGTGACAGGAAATAGTGCTAAGAGTGTGCACTGTTGCAGTAACTCATAACATTGCTATTCAGAGAACAAAGGATCTGCACAGAGGGGCAAAGACCCTACCTGGTACAGATATCTGAAGCCACCCAGATGCTACTGTAGACTAATATGGTAATTGTGGCAGTATTTAAGGGGCATCGCAAAACTGCTGCATTGGTTCTGATAGCGTGCCTTGGAGGGATGGTTGTAGTTAGCAATGTGAATAGCACTGTATTGTATTAACATGCCAACTCCTCCCTCTTCTGTATACATGACACTTTGATGTGAACTGGTATGAAAAGAGCCTCCCTCCCCAGTACCATAGGAAGGGTGGTGCGGGTGGTGCACCCGCCCCGGGCACATGCTTCTGAGGGGCACATTCTATGCTGTAACTTTAAAAAACATTTTTGTTTCAAAATCCAATACAATTACTAATACCTGCCAGCAGAGGTGCCGCTAAGCATCCCAGCAAGTCACGGGAGGGGGTCACATGGTCCGCTGTCTCAGCAAAGTCAAAATCATGTGGTGGAGAGTGCCTGACAGTATAAAAGGTAGAGCGCGGGAGACTCGCTGAGTGGGTTCCAGAGAGGCCATAGAGAGAGAGGTCGAGCAGGTCTCAGAGAAAAAAGAATAACACAAAGGAGCGAGTCAGCGAGGCAAGCGATACTTCAGTATTATTAGAGTAGTAGACTAGAGTCAGAGAGTGGTAGTAAAGTGAGGAGGAGTCATCAGTCAGATAAGACAGAGCATGTGCGGCTTTTTGAGGAGGCTAGGAGAGGAGAATTGACAGTCAGATCAGATAAATATTGTTTGTGTAGTAACTTAAGCACCCTCCTCATCTTGTTATTTGGGGTAGAGTCAGTGAGTCGACTCAAGAACCGTTATCAGTAGTTCTTTGTTTTGCTGCCACTGGTATTTCATTTATTTTGGAAATTGCTATGCTTGTTTAAGGCAGCCTTTGGTATGTGGCACTGGCAGCCAGGCTCACGGTGGCGCCTCCCCATCCATCCATCTCACCCTCCATCAGTCCACAGTGCTCTGCTCCAACTGAGTCCATGGTTCTCCTCCCTGTTCCGATTCCCTAACCCCAGCCAGGCGGTGGTGGCCCATTCTTCCCAACGAGTCCGGAGTCCCCTCCACAATTTGAGTCCTACACCCAGGTTTTACTTTGGCTGCATAAATTCATTACCTGCCTGCAAGTTTGGATGTTCCGGTGAATAGCACAAAGTTTATGCATCACCTCTTACTTTGTCTGGTGTTTCACCTCCCAAGTACCCTGCAGGCCTGTGGTTCTAGGTGAGAGCTAGGAGATGAAATGACAGTTTTATCATTACGAATTGTTTTTTGGACAGTCTTAGTCTCTAGACTTGGGGCTGCTTTAAAGTGAGAGTTTAGGGCAGTACCTATAAGTATTTAAGAGCCATCTGTATGGACATTATCCTGGAGTTTTCTCTAGAGAAGAACTTTAAGTCTAAATAAACAAAAGTTTCCGATGGCACCACAGCCTTCAGATGTACTTATTTTGTAACTTTTGGTTAAATTCATTTATTATTTGAATGAGTCAGTCAGTGAATGATGGGTAGAATTTGATGCATAGAATGTTGTTGGTGTATGTTGATGTGATTGTATGGTTGAGGGAGGAAGTTTGTTTGTAACAAATGGTGGAGAGGAGGGAAGGTAGGGCAAGGGGAGTTGACAGTGGGGGCTTGGGTGTAGGACTAATTATACAGTACTGGTAATGTATCACCCTGTATAGACCCCTAGGCTCAGTTACTCTTCATCTCTGTTCTGGGTAATGATACTGGTCTGATTTGGGAAGCAGACATCCCAGCTGCATTCTCCATGGTGCACTCGGAGGCCAGCAGCAGCAGCAGTGACTGTGAGCCTAGGCAGCTCTTTTTAATGTTGAATATCTGAGCGCAGGGCCGTGGCTGAGTCTGTGATGAGGAGGCTAAGCCCCTGCAGTGGCCACGGCAAGGGCATGATTATTTTATTCTTTTCTTTAATCTTGACTCACCCTCCCTGCCCCTGGCCTCTCTCAGACTGCTGAGGACTCTTGACAGCGTGGGTTGGATGATGGGTCAGAAGCTCAGTTAGCACTGTGGTCATTGCTTTGCTGGACTGGTCATCAGAGACAGTCAAGAGTCTTGAGTCCATACAGGGCGTGCGGGTGGGCGGCGGCAGCATAACCTCCCTTCCCCCCCCTTCATAACAAAAATCTGAATAATTGAGTGATGACTGATGAGTACTTGTGACTGAAAGTTTGAAACAATCGAGTACAAATTGTACTAGAAAAATTAACACCAAGCAGAAGAGCTATTTATAATTTTCTGTCAGTCTGACTCTAATAGCATCTTTAGAAAAGATGCTATTAGACTCGGACTGAGAGAAAATTATAAGTAGTTCTTTTATACTTATTAATTTTACTCGTTCTTATATTCATATATATATATATATATATATATACTGTATATATATATATATATATATATATATACACACACACACATATACACTTTATATGCAGCAGGGCTTTGGGGGGGGGGCTAGGGCATAGATGGATCAGGATGAGCAGTCCCTGATTTTAAAGGAGGGGGGCTCAAGTTACAGCAATTGGTAGTGGCATTAGGGCATAGGGCAGGCAGGGCACGCAAGCATAGCAGAGCAAAAAAATAAATAAAAAAACAGTTAGCACAAGCACACAGAACTCAAGAACCAACTGACAAACACCACTGTAATTTCCTTGTTGATGTAATAGAAATGCCCTTCCCTTTGAGAGTCTACATGTTTTCAACTTGAGTCTAAGTTGTTTAAATGTATTAAAGGAAAGGGAAATTGCATTTTTATTACTTCAACAACAAATTACAGTGGTCAACACCACTTAGCCTTCTAGTCCTGTCATAAAAATGTATTTGCAGTTTACATATCCATACCAAGATACCATATGTGGCTGATCATGGTACGGTACCTCTTACCAGAGAGTACTGCAATTAGGTGTTTGTGGAGGACGTTACAGTAACCTGCTGAAATGCAAGCGCAACACCCCCATCATGAAGAGAGATATCATATACAACTATATGCCTGTGTTGGCAATAATGCTGCTTGTTAATGATATTCTTGTAATTGTGGGGCTCTGCCCCACACCCCGTCATTCCATCAATAATTAAGAAATATCTATTATTGATGAGGGTTGTGGGGCAGAGCCCATACTATAAGAATATCATTAATAAGTATATTATTCTCAATATTCTTGTAATTTAGTTTGCCTCACAATTCCCATCAAAAATTAATAGATATTTCATAATTATTGATGGAATGATGGGGGGGTGGGGGGCAGAGCCCCCCCAATTACAAGAATTAAATTTATAATAAGAGACTGCTTGTTTACTTCCCCTGTACAACCCGATGCAATAATTATAACTGATCCAATGTCCTCCCTTCGCAAACGCTGCAGTTGCCTCTGTTACATTACTGAGAAATCGTAAGTACATTCACAGCAATGCTTTTAGTTTTTAATGGTTTCTAGTCTTATGTTTTGATATTCTGTGATACTATTTTTTCTGTGGGGGTGCTCCGCCCCCTGGTCCACACCTCCCCGTATGCACCAATGAAGTTGTATTTTTTACCTGTGGGTTGGGGGGGGCAGAGCACCCCCACAGAAAGAATAATATCATGGAATTAGGAATAACAAAACATAAAAAAGCAACCACACAACTAGTTAGGCAGGCAGTTAAATTATTGTGGATCCTCATTCTTTTCTGCCTGGTTGACAGCCTGGCACACTGGAATTACTAATATCAGATGACAGGGTGTAGTCATGTAGGGATAACCTCATGCCTGGGGTGGTTGGGCATGGGTCCATGGGCCGAGTGGGTCTAACGACCCCATGAGGTGTATCCTTAGCATGACACACACCCTGGTGTGCATTATTGGTATTATACAATGGCTCATTGTTATACAACTAAAATAAAAAATGTTTTTGGTAGCTTTTTAATGTGGCAATATATCTCTGTTTCTTAAGAGTATGGCACAAGTGGCATCCTAATCATCCAAATCAATACAGTGAGGTTGTGCTCTGAGACTCAACCGGTGATGTTGTACTGGGATAATATCATGGATCCAGTCCCAGACTGACCAATCAGAGGCAAGCATTCTTTCTTGCCATTGTATAATTACATGATAATACTACTTCATCACAACATGTCCTCTTTTCCCCCATGACCTCCGTTAGCTAGGATGCAGTAATTGCAGGGCATTTGTGATGATGTTGGACTGGTGGCACGCTTTTTTTGGAAACTCCACACACTACGGTGGAGACGTGATCATGTTGTGGACGTGCTCCTCCTGTTGCAAAGTCCAATGTCCTCCACAATTGCTGAAAACTAGCAATCAGGGAACCTTCATAATTATTGATTTGGGTGGGGACAGAGTCCCCACCACAAGAATTACATTTACAATAAGAGACTGCTTGTTTAACCTCCAACTGACAACTTGGATCACATTATACAATGGCAAGAAATAATGCTTGCCTCTGATTGGTCAGTCTGAGAGGACCCATGATGTTATCCCAGTACAACATCATGGGTCTAGTCTCAGAGCACAATAACCTCGCTGTATTGATTTGGATACTTAGGATGCGGCCTTGTGCCATACTCTTAAGAAACAGAGATATATTGCCACACTAAAAATCTACCAAAAACATGTTTTAATTTTATTTTTATCTTGTATAACAATGAACCATTGCATAAAAGCAATAATGCACTCCAGGGTGTGTGTCATGCTGGGATAACTTCACTTCTGTGGTCGCTGGACGCATTCAGCCTGCGACCTCATGCCCAACCACCCCAGGTGTGAGGTTATCACAGCACAACACAACACACACCCTGTCAAGCATTATTGCTTAATTATATTGTAAGGGGTGGGGGCAGATGTGTCATCATGTCAGCTGGACACTGCTCTGCTGCTCACTCTGTTGTCCACTTTTTTCACAGAATCAGACATCTTTTGATATTTACTGGCATCTCCATTCCTGCTACATACGTTCAGTCTATTAGACTGAACATAGGTTCCAGAGTATCGCCAGTAAATACCAGAAGATGCAAATCACCTGACTCCAGTATCTGACTGTTTATCATCAACCTAGAGAGTAGCAGCGCCAGCAGTACTAGTGGTGCTACACTTCCCTGGCAACATGGGTCCAGTTACTGATGACTCACTCCCAAACAAAACTGGGATGGACCCACCCAACTGGGGAAGTACAGTACCAGTACCACTACTACCACTGATGCTGCTACCCTACTAGGCTGATGATAAACAGATAGTCCAGTGGCCACTGCCAGCAGCCAGCTTGCCAGACAGCCATGCACTGGGTACTGGATGGGTAGCATGCAGGCAGCACTTAGGTACAATGAGGTTACAGGATTTTCATACCCCATTGTATAATCTGTTAATCACCCTAGGGGTGTAATGCGCCAATGTCATTGCATGAGGTGTAGCCAAGTGACGATGTTGCCCCTAGTATGTAATTAACTGATTTAATCTAATTCAGCTGATAGTGCCTTATTATTGCTATTATTTATAACAAAAATTGATTCAAAAGAAAAGTGGTAAAAGTTAATACTTTAGCATGTTTTCCTCATGTAGAGGGAGATTTTTTAATAAAATAGTTATTCCACCAACAGTTTAAGAATGTTGGTTCTAAATATGAATGTAGCATTCCAGTCATTTAACAGTGCTGGAGGATGGAATGCTGACAGGACAAAATAAATCCATATCCATATCCTATCCCGTCCCACCCCCATTGTGAGTGATTAAGCCGGGGTATACTCCTTTAGTCTCTCCTCGTCCTCGTATGGGTTATGATGCAGACCCTAGTGCATCGTTTAGTTGCCCTCCTCTGGACTGCCTCCATCCACACCTCTCAACTGCTATGAAGTCCACATAGTGCTATGATTTTCACAGTATATTTCAAAAATGCATATGGCACTCTGATACCAGCCAGCCAGAGTCTCCCACATCTCTTATTCCATGGGAGGAAAATATTCCTTGAAATCAGGGGTAGGGAACATGTAACAAAAGCATGTTTTTTCTTCAAGAAAAGCCTCAAAACTTGCCACAGAGCACGTAAACCCCTCAGAGCTTCTGGGGGCCTTGTGGCCCCAGACCCCGGCTCTCTTCTGAGGGGGGGTGCAACATTTGTCTCTTGCCCAGGGCACCAAAATGCCTTTCTACAGCACTGCCCTCCCTCTCTAAGCATGGCTCCAGGAGGTTGCTGGCAAGGAACTGTTGGTATAGTGTTTTGCAGTGATTTACTGCCAGTCCCTTGAATCTGAGAATTGGGCCCCACTATATTTTCCAATATTTCAGTTTGTCTTGTTTTTATAGATTTATGAGTCTGGTTAGGCTAATGAGCAATACTGTCAGTTTTCACAGGTTACTATGACATAAAAACTCCAATACAGAAACTACACAACAATAATATATAGTATGTACAGTATATATATAAAAAACATAATAACAAAAAAAAACAGTTACAGTAGCCACCTTAGGCCTCAGAATGTCTCTAGTTTAAAAAAAACACACATTATGATTGGTCACATTTTCTGACGATCGCTGATACAGCTGGTAGTTTGATTCAGATTCCCTTTTTTTTTTTTTTTTTCAGTGAAAAGCAGATTGCCCACCGAACCGGTATTACCACACAAAATATGTGTTTATTTACTGTCCATGATCGACACCCACTGCATCTTTGCTGGACTTTGGAACACTACAACACAGGCTAGCCACTCATGATGCACTGGGAGGAGACTCTGCTGAGTCAAAACTCATCCCTTTCAAACACAAACTCCGACAACATCTATTAGCAAACAGAATATGTGACTGCTGCCCTTAGCAACCTCCTGCTTATTTTATCATTGTACTTATACCTTTTGGTGCTTTTAACTCTTGGCACTTCATTTCGATCCTATCCTCCAGCCTTTTCCCCTCCACCCCTCACCCCTGTTTCTTCTCTGCCCACGCATCTTCAGGTTCTTCCCTTACTCCTCCTCACCGTCCCTCTTCCACCCTCCACCCATTCTCTTATCTCATGCCACCTGTTTTGCAACTTCTTCCCCTCCTTCTCCCTATGTTTCTCTTTCTTACCTCTCTCCCACCCGTATTACTCTCTCTCTCTCTCTTGGGTTTTTGACAAGGCCTGCTAGGCTGCCCCCTCTTCTGACTAAACACCACCTCTTCTCCTTATACTATTAATTTGTCTTTTCCCCTCACTTCACCAGCACTCCCCCCTTCTCTCTGCACTGACCCCATTTCCCTCCTTCCACCTCCCCATCCTCTCATCTCTCTATCCCTATTACTTCCTTTGCAACTCATCTCCTTCTCCCTCTTGTTTCTCCCATCCCCCACCTTACACCCCATTGCTTTCTCTCCTAGATTTTGACAAGGCCTCCCAGGCTGCCTTCTCTTCTAGCCCACTCTACTGTTATATTGAGCAACATTCAGTGCTATTTTGATTACTTTTGATGTATTATTTTTTTTAAGTATATTCTTGATATCTGCTATTTACTTATCTACTGTTTACCTTGTTTTGTTTTTGTACTACTGACACGGAACCTTTGTAAATGAGTTGTATTGCTCAAAGGTATCGTAATCCAAGACTCAAATAAAGAAAAAATAAGACTATTGCATTATGAGTTGCTTTGCTATTTGGGGGTCTTCCTAATGTTCAGGAAGCATGCAATAACAGTACATCAAGGATTTGAAGCAAAACAAGGTTGGGTGTGATTACATCAATAGCTTGTATTTCAGTTCTACTAAAAAAGGAAGCAGACAAAACAACCAACAATATTAATAAATGCTAAAGAAAGTAGGCAATCACAGAATGTGAGCTTTCAGCTAGAAATAATATAATGCAAAAGGGTTGACAGTGTCCCTTTAACTCACTTTTAAGCCATTAAAAAGATGTACAATTGATTAATGACTGTAGTAAAGAATTATTTATAAACACTGCTTGCTCTGTAAATAAAGGTTTTTTTATCATCTGGTAGTTCTTATAAATGGGACCTCAAAAAGAAGTTTTGATTGCTATCCAGTTAAAAAGTCTGCTCTAGTAAGAGGAAATGATTCAGGCAGATTAGGAGGAGCAAGTCCCTTAACAATTGTATGCATAAATATGCACACAAAATGAATATATTGATCTTCAAAGGGCAGCCAATTTAAACTTTCAAGCATATTGCAATGATACATTCTAGGCTTGGACTGAAAAATTATAATCATTACCCTATTATAAAGGACTCTCTTGACAGTGCACTGTCCTGAGCAGCACCATAGAAGACCAAAGTCAATCACAGGCACTAAGGACCAGTGCACCAATGATCTCCTAGATTCATGAGTTAATAGATAATTGACTCTGTCAATTAGACTAAGCTGATTATGACAGATTGAATCACCACATCTATATTCTGTTCAAAGAACAGTGCACTGTCAATGGTGTGACTCAGGTACTTGTAACTACCAGCTTGTTCAATTAATATTGTTTCAAAAGTATGAATATCAAAAGACAGATCATCAGTCATTGTTTTCTTTAGGCCGCCAAACAACATAGGTTTAGTCTCAGCAGCATTCAAAGACAATTTACACAGTACTGCAGAAACCAGTATTGCCAGCAATTAAAATAATGCTGTACAGTAGAATAATATTTAAAATAATACTTTACAGTACTGGGTACTGTAACAATAATACTGTATCATCAGCAATTCTGTTGCTGTACGTATGATACCAGGGAAGCTTTCTCTAAGGATCTTGGCCTGAGCATACCTTAGTAAGACTGAGCCCTCTAAGCTACATGGGAAATTACAGAAGCTGATAAGCTGCTAAAGAGTTAAAATGACAAATGCGCCAAAAGGAAACTTAGCTAACTGCAGAGCAGTAAAAAAGGAAACCTAGCTCACTCCAAAGCAAAACAGAAGACAGAAGCCAAGGGCAAGTTGACTATGTTTGGATTCTATCAATGTTTACTCTGTTTAAGACCATTTTTATGTTTGCTTGCACGCATGTGCAAGAAGCATAGTGCCATCATCCGAGATTTCGGAGTTGTGTCACCTCCTCCTCCAATTCAGTCATGTGTTGGCAGGCGCGGCCCCTGTAAGCCAATGCATGCTGGAGCTGTCTATGACAAGCTCCAAAATGCAGTGGCATTCAGTTGAAAGGGGGAGCTACGCTTCAGTGAGCAGCGATAAGATATCGCCTGCTCATGCGCAGCTCCCCTACATGCACACACACACACACACACACACACACACACAGAGAAACGCTCGTGATACTGCGTGCTGCCCTCCCCCGCACACAGTATAGCTAACGGGGTGCCTAAATCCTCACGGCTTTGTGCTGCGCCCCCAAAAGCTTCCTCCCACATGCCACACTGGGTGCCCACCCCAGCGTGGCAACTCATAGAATAGCCAACGGGTGCCCAATCCCCCATCGCTCCACTGTCCTCACCCCTCGAGACTGGGTGCCACGCTGAGAGCCCACCCCAGCGTGGCAACTGATCATATGGCTCGACGGGTGCCCAATCCCACGCTGTTCCACGCCCCCAGCTATCTCTTGTGTCACGCTGGGAGCTCCACCCCAGCGTGGCAAATGTCCCACGCCGCTTTTTTTTTTAACCTGCAAAATAAAAACGGTCCCACGGCGCTTCTCCCAGCTCTCCCCACAACCCGCACCCACCCACTGCGCACCCTGCCTCCCCACACCCCCACCTCACCCCATACTTACCTCCGGAGCTGGGCGCAACAATCTTCAGTGGACCGGGAACACATCTGCACTCTTCAAAGCCGACCGCAAACTGAGGAAATGCCGGTAAGCTGTATAATGCAATGAATAGGGTTTTTCACGTTATTGCATATCTCAGGCATTTTTAGAATTTTTGCAAATTTTCAACATGGGGTTTTGGGACCCCTTCTCATGAATGATGTCACTGTCATGGTATGTCGTCTCAAGGGTGATTTCGCAGTCACTGAGCAATCACTGTGCGAATCACCCTTCGGGCCTGAATAACGCCATGACAGTGACATCATTCATGAGAAGGGGTCCTAAAACCGCATGTTGAAAATTTGCAGAAAATTCCAAAATGTTCGTTTTATGAGCTGCAGTATCGTAGTTCCTACGCACGCTCATAAGTTCGAGAATTTTCAATATTTTCACTCCTGATTTTCAAAATTGCCATTTTACCACACCTTCTTATGAGCAGTACAACTGTCATTTTTCACATCTCACCCAAAACGTGTTTCCGCCCATGTAGTGCACAATGGCGCAGTCGGTGTGCAAAATCAATGTACTGGACAATTAAGAAAATCACAGTGACACTGTTCATGAGCAGAGGTCTTAAATGGCTATGTTGAAAATTTGGTGAAAAATTCCTAAAATGACTTTTACGATGGCATTATGCAGTTCCTATGCATGCTCATAAGTTTGCGAATTTAATATTTTCACTCCAGATTTTCAAAATTGTCATTTTATTACACTTCCTTATGAACAGTACAGCTGCCATTTTTCATATGTCGCCTAAAATATGTTTTCGCATTGTAGCGCATAATAGTGCTGTTGGTGTGCAAGCAATGTTTAGGACAGATTAAGAAAATCACAGTTACACTGTTCATGAGCAGAGGTCTTAAAATGGCCATGTTGAAAATTTGTTGACAAAAGTCCATAAAATGACTGTGTTACGAGTGAGCATTGCGCAGTTTCCACGCACCCTCGTAAGTTCATGACTTTGTAATATTTTCAGTCCAGATTTTCACCAGTGGCAGTTTTCCACACTTCCTTATGCACTGTACATCTGTCATTTTTCACAACATGGCTGAAGTGTGTTTTCACACTTATAGTGCAGAGATGCGTGGTCACTGTGGGAAATCATTGTTCGGCACAGATAAAGAAAATCACAGTGACACTGTTCATGATCGGAGGCACCAAAATGCCTGAGTTAACAATCTGCTGTAAAAAATCCCCAACCTAATTATATTACGGGTGTGCGTTGCACAGTTTGTATGTACGCTCGTGACTTCACCATTTTTTTTTTATTTTTACTGCAGATTTGCAACATTGCCATTTTTTACACCTCCCCATGAACAGTACAGCTGTCATTTTTTACATCCTGTTCGGAATGTTTTTGCACCTGTGGTGCTAAATGCTGTAGTCGCTAGCATAAGCAGCTGCTAACAAACTGATATTTCCCCTGTTCATGAGGTGGGGTCACAAAAAAAACATGTTGAAAATTTGGAGTGAAAATACCAACGAATGCCTAAGGTATTAGGGTTTCCAGCCATAATGCCCAACCCTGTAGAGAATGACAGGCATCAGGGGTGTGACTTGGGATTCTTGCCTGTAATGCTCATACCATTCCACACCCTGCAGCCAGTGAGAGGCATCGAGGTATGCCTTGGACTCTTCCACCCCAAAGTTCACCCCATTCTCCTATATCGCACCCATCTCACTGTATTTCCTAATGAAATGGGGTGCGCATAAAGGCCAAAGACCCCAAGGAACACTGTGACACTTGTCAGTGTCTGCAGGGTGGGGGTGTGGTGAAATGGCGTGGCCGTTATGCTTGACGACCCAAACGCACACCCCAATGCCTGTCACTCTCTGCAGGGTGGTGGTGGGGTTGGCTTCAGTTCAATACTTCACTGCCATTCCTATTACGCAACTCTGTAACTTCTACACTACCACTGTCAATGCCAGCAAGCAAACATTCGGCATTGACAAATGCTTGTTTTACAATGCCTTTTTCAGCTTCTAGCACCTTTATTTGGACCAATGCCACTTTTTAGACAGCCCAGCACTCATGCAATTCCTGTCACCTTTTACTCATACCACCTTTTATTTGGGTCAGTATCATATTTTGTAATTCAAGCAGACTGACTAGCCTAACAACCACGTACTAGCTGTTCCCTCAAGAAAGCCACCATATAAATAAATGTAGAACCCCCCCACAGATGTTCTAGCTTCCATTTTTGTGTGATTCAAGAAAGTCCCCATAAAAATAAGAATATAGAAAAGCCCCAGATTTTCTAGCCTAACAACCACATGGTACCTACAAGTTCCTGTGAACAGAATATAAGAAACATCAACTTTGGATAGTCAAGAGGACTGTAGGGGCAGACTCATGAGAGATGGCTACGTGCTACTAGTCTTAGGGAGATATTGACTGCAGGCTGCTGGCACAGCCACAGAAGGGTAAGAATATACTCAGCTCTTGCTTCATGCATTGATAGCCTCTCCTGCAGCATCTTAGTAGTCATGACAACAGGTCACTAAGGCTATTGTGTTAGGGCATAACTGCTTTGTAATATGAATGCTAATATTGTTATGCAGCTTAGCTATGTTAGTTTGCTTTTTATGTTGGCTTGCGCGCATGCGCAAGCAACATCTTGTGACAGTGCGGGTCTTGGGGACACGGCTGCTGTTGGGCGAATGCAGGGCACGCATCAGTAGGTGCGTCCCTCATTCCCCAATCAGCCTGCATGCCAACACCACACCATGCATACATTATGGGGCGAGCACATCAAAGCAAAGATCCGCTGCAATCCGAGCAAAGCTCGTCATATGCAGCGGTCCTTTGCTTGACGTGCTCGCCGCTATTATGGCCATACAGGGCGAGCGGGCGGCCGCTGCCCTTACCTTCGGCTAATCGGGTGCCAAATCTCCTGTTGGCAACTCCCCCCATGTTTGTGTGCTGACGGGGAGCCTAACTCTCACGGGCATCCCCCTGCAATGTGGACGCCGAGGGGGTGCCAATCCCCTGCTCGAGCCCCCCGTTTTTTTACTCCCGCCGATGAAGCTTCACCCCATCGGCATCACCCCCAACTGTTGAATGCCGAGGAGGGTGCCTAATCCTCGGCTCACGCCCCTTTCTTTGTTTGCGGCAGGTGCCCAGTCCCCTGCTGTCATTACCTCCCGTGTTGTGTGCCGGCTGAGGGTGCCCCAATCCCCTGTCGGGCTACTGAAACCCCCCACAAAACCTCATTTAGGTGGCACGCTGGGAGCTCACCCCAGCATGCCAAATGCCCTGCAATGCTAAAACTTGTCCCGCGGCGGTTTTCCTTTTTTTTTCACCTGGAAAATAAAAGCCGTCCTCGTAGTCTAGATGCCCCTCCCACCCGCGCCACCCACTGCGCACCCTGCCTCCTCACCCCCTCACCCCATACACTTACCTCCGGACCCGCGCGACGATCTTCAGTGGACTGGGAACACGCCTGCACTCTTCAAAGCCGACTCGCGAACTGAGGAAATGACGATAAGCTGTATAATGCAATGAATAGGGTTTTTCAATTTTGCTGATATCTCAGGCATTTCTTGGAATTTTGGACCAAATTTTCAACATGTGGTTTTTGCGGCCCCTCCTTTTGAATTCTGTCACTGTCATGGCGTTCATCGGCCTCGGAAGGTGATTTCGCAGTCACTGCGTGAAATCACCTTTCGGGACCCATTAACGAAATGACAGTGCCAGTGTTCATGAGGTGGCCTCTCAAAAAGCCTATGTTCCAAATTGGTGAAAAAATCTAACAAATGCCTGTTTTATGAGCGTGCGTTGCGCAGTTGCTACGCAGGCTCGTAACTTCGCGCATTCACAATATTTTAATGCCGTATTTTCAGCATTGACGTTTTTATGCACCTCCTTGTGAACAGTACAGCTGTCATTTTCCACATCCTGCCTGAAATGTGTTTCCGCACTTCCAGCACACAATTGCGCAGTCGCTATGGGAAATCAGTGTTTGGGCCAGATTATGAAAATGACAGTGATACAGTTCATGAGCAGAGCTCCTAGAATACCTATGTTGAAAATTTGGAGCTGATACTCCATAAAATGACTGTGTTATGAGCGTGCGTTGGCAGATTGCACGCATGTGCGTACCGTCATGCATTTGTGATATTTTCACTCTGGATTTTCACCACTGCCATTTTTACACACCTCTTGATGAACAGTACAGCTGTCACTTCACATATCCTGCCCAAAATGTGTTTCCGCACTTCCGGCGCAGAATAGCGTGGTCGCTGAGAAATCACTTCTTGGGACACTTTGAGGAAATGACAGTGACACTGTACATGAGCAGAAGTGCTAAAATGCCTATGTTGAAAATTTGGTGCCGAATGCCCACAAACTGGCAGTGCTGCAAGCGTGCCTTGCATATTTCCCATGCACCCTTGCATCTCCACAAATTCCATATATTTGTATGCCACATTTTCAGCACTGGCATTTAATTACACCTCCTTATGAACTGTGCAGCTGTCATTTTTCACATCCTGCCCAGCATGTTTTCCCACACTGCACTAACAAACGCCCACAGGGACACCCTAATGCCTCTCACTCTCTGCAGGGTGGGGGTGGGTTGGCATCAGTTCAATACTTGACTGCCACTCCTATGCTGCATCTCTCTAACTCCTGCACTGCCAATGGCAGCAAGACAACATTCGGCATTGACAAATGCTTGTTAACTTACAGGTCAAGGTTATAGGCCATAAGAGTCCTTTGTAAGACGGGAATAGGAAATAGTAATTTTGGGATGTTGCTTTTGCTGAATTGAGAAATAATGGCTTTTGTCATGTTTTTAGTAAATCTTTCTGATATGAGATTGTGAGTATGTTCTCTTATCTAGTTCAACGATAAAATCATGTAATAGTAATAAAAAACTCTGGAATCTATGCCAGTATGCTCCAGGTGTCTTTTATACCTACAAAATGCAAATTAGAGTACTCATACTGTGTCATTTGAACCTGTGACATCTTGTCCCTTGAACAGTTGGAACACACTGGAAGTTAAATTTGATAGTTCATAGTGGAATTAGTAGGATCATGCCCTTTAGTGAAAGGGTCCAGGCATTCCAGAAAGAACTGAGTAGTGTTCTGAGTTCAACCCCTCCCCATCAAATCCTTCAAACCAGCTGAGGAACAGATTCTGGTGGCTATTACTAAGGCACTTACTGTTTTCCAATCCCAGTTATCATTTGAAATGGTTAATGGTACTAGTACCAGTCCCTATCCCTGACATATTCCAAAGGAAAGCAGACAAGTTTAATAAGGTTGTGGGCTAAAGATGGTGTCTGTCGGAAACCCTGTCATGTGTTCCTTGGCTACTTTTTGAATACAGCCCACAAGAAAACCATTTACTTGCATTAACTGAGCAGAAAGCCCCTGCCACAGCTGAGGTGAGTCTTCACCCATCACAGTTCCTTGTTTATTGTGATGCATATTACCAAAAAGTGTTACGGCAATGGCAGGGCAGGAACTGGTATAGTAACAGGAGATGCCACAATGGCAAAATAGGTTTGGGTGACTGTTTTTTCTCCTGGTTGCAAAATTTTCGGCATAAGAAGTGGAGGTCTGTGTCCTAGAAAAGGCAATTGCTACTTTTGGTAGTCAACCTAAGGTACTAGTACTTACTGACTCAAATTATTGCCCAGATGTCTTCACTCCCTGTTTCTACTTTTACTTATTTTTATTTTTTTATTCTACTATTTACTACTTCCACACCTTAGGTTAGTTCATATCAGGGGACATAACTGGGAGGGGTATATACATGTTGAGGCAAATGCTGAGGGAGATAGGTTAGCAAAGGAGGCTTGCTATAAAGAGCTAACAATCTCTGTTACCTGCCATGCAGTTCTGCCCCACCACCAAGCCAAACTCCTTGATGTACACAAGGACGATGGCATTGTGCAGCCAACCCCCATCTGAAGACCCTATCACAAGGATGACCACCTCTGCAACTTTCAAAGTCATCTGCAATAGCCAGTGCCAGGATCATTGCCTCCCCTCAGATCGGATCCTTATCTGAAGGGAACAACTCCTTTGGTCCAAGATAACTGCACATGTAAGGATACAAAAAAGACACCTCCAACCAACATGAGGGGGGTCTTAATCGAACAAGCACATCTAGGTGCAGGGGGCTTACATGGTTCTATAGATAACACCTTAGCATTACTGGACAATTGGTGGTGGCCAACCAAAACCTAGGACAAATGAACCTATGTGCACAGTTGCATTCATTGTATATGCAACAATCCAAGTAGGGTACAGAGGGGAGATGCCCAGCTACATGTTCTGGCCTCTGGAATTTGGGCAGAATATATATGTAATTTATAGAACCATTACTGAGAGTCAAGGGAGGATTTAAGCATGCTGTAATTGTGGTAGACCAATTTTTTGGATATCCCTGTATTTTCCCCTCTAAATATCATGTGGCCACCACTGTCATCGACTATTGTTTAAACACCCTCATCCCAGACAAATGTGTACCCCACGTTACTGAAACAGACCGAGGCGGACATTTTACAAGTGAAATAGTCAAAGGCATTTGGAAAGCCTTAGGGCCAAAGCAGTTGCAGCATGTCCCATACCACCCAGAAATCACTGGAAAGGTGGAAAGACTAAACCAATCCATTAAAATAGCCTTGACAAAAGCGTTGCAATCCAGAGGAACAAAATGGACAGATGTAGTACCTTGAGTTTTGATGGGGATACAAAATCAAGTGCATACACTAACCAATTTCACACCATTTGAACTATTTTACAGCCAAAAGTTTTACAGCCAAAAGATGAACACAACATTGTCACTAGCTTATCCTTCTTTTTCACCTCCCCTAACAATTAACTCCCTTCTTCAAGACATTGAATTTGTATGTGAGATTGAACTTCATAACCTGTTAGTTTAACCTCAGTGGTAGGGAAAATGATGGAATCACTTCTGAAGGAAAGAACTGTCGAGTATCTAGAGGCCAGAGGGGCACAGGACCCAAGGCAGCATGGATTCACAGCAGGAAGGTCATGCCAGACAAATCTGATAGATTTCTTTGACTGGGTGACCAAAGTAGTAGATCAGGGAGGGGCTGTGGACATGGCCTACCTAGACTTTAGCAAGGCATTTGACACAGTCCCACACAAAAGATTAATATACAAGTTAGCTAGCCTGGGAGTGGGTTCCAAGATGACAGCCTGGGTAAAAAATTGGCTAGAGAATAGGACACAGAGAGTAATAGTAAATGGAGTCCACTCTGAAGAAAGGGGGGTTACTAGTGGGGTACCCCAAGGTTCAGTATTAGGACCGCTACGCTTCAATGTCTTTATAAGCGACATTGCAGAGGGACTGGAAGGAAAAGTATGTCTCTTTGCAGATGACACAAAGATCTGCAACAGAGTTGATGCACAAGGTGGGGTGGAAAGGATGAAAAGGGACTTGGCAAGGTTAGAGGAATGGTCAAATGTATGGCAGCTTAGATTCAATGCTAAGAAGTGCAAGGTAATGCACCTAGGAAACAAAACCCAGGGAAGAGTACACAATGGGGGTGAGATACTAACAACAACAAAATGGAAAGGGACCTGGGGTAATCATATCAGATGACCTAAAGGTGGGCAAGCAATGTGAGAGGGCAGCAAGGTGGGCTGGGGGATACTGGGATGCATAGGAGAGGCATCACCAGTAGAAAACAGGAAGTTATTATCCCTCTGTACAGACAGCTGGTCAGACCCCATCTGGAGTACTGCGTGCAGTTCTGGAGACCCAGTCTTCAAGAAGACATAGACAGGATGGAAGCTGTCCAGAGGAGGGCACTAAAATGGTGCAGGGTCTGCACCGGAAGACATATGAAGAGAGACTTAAGGAGCTTAATATGTATACCCTCGAGGAAAGGAGGGAGAGGGGAGACATGATAGAAACTTTCAAGTACCTCAAGGAGATCAACAAAGTCCAAGAGGGTAGCATCTTTCAAAAAAAGAGGTGTGCAAGAACAAGGGGGCCAATTTGAAGATAGAGGGGGCGGCTCAGAGGTAATTTAAGGAAGTATTTTTTCACAGAGAGGGTTGAGGATGCATGGAACGGCCTTCCGGAGGAGGTCGTGGAGTCAAAAACAGTGGTGGAATTCAAGCATGCATGGGACAGTCATAAGGCAATTCTAGGGGGTGGGGGTAGGAAGAAGTAGGCTGCTGGTTAACTAGGATCTGCAGCTTATCCAGTAGGCAGGGAAATGGGCAGACTGGGTGGGCCAAGCGGTCCTAATCTGCCATCAAATTCTACGTTTCTATGTTTCTATAACTACCAACTGGATCATCAGGACACACAATGGATTCCAAAAGTAGGAAAAATGGTGGTATGGAAGACCCACTTTAGGAAGTAGTCTTTCCAACCAAGATACAATCCACCAACACCCATCCAGAAGATTTTAAATCCCAAGACAGCAGTAATATTTCATAAAGGACTACAATTCAAATCAGTGCCAACATTCTAAAGGTTTTTTATCTTTTTACGTTGGCTGGCTTGCGCAGCCAACATCTTGCGATAGTGCAGTTTTGGAGGCGCAGTCACTGTTGGGCGAATGCAGGGCATGCACCAGTAGGTGCGTCCCTCATTCCTCAATCAGCCTGCATGCCGGTGCCACACCATGCATACATAATGTGGCAAGCACATCTAATAAAAAGTCCGCTGCAATCCAAGCAAAGCTCATCAGATGCAGTGGACCTTCCCTGGATGTGCTCGCTGACATTATGAGCATGGCGGTACAGTGGCCACCAAACTGCCGACTTCAGGGGTGCCCAATCCCCCTGTCGGTTAACCCTGCCCTTCTGTATGTGCGGCCAGAGGCCTACCCCATCAGCATAAATCTCCCCATTGTTAAATGCTGAGGGTGGTGCCCAATCCCCTCAGCTCGGCCCCCACTTTCTTGTGTGCCGATGGGGAGCCCACTCTCTGTCGGCATAAAGAACCCCTGCTGTTAAATGCCGAGGGGTGCCCAACCCCCTCAGCTCAGCCCCCACTTTCTTTGTGTGCCGACGAGGGTGCCCAATCCGCCGCCGACAAACAGGGTGGCATGCTGGGAGTCCACCCCAGCATGCCAAATCCCCAAAACAAAAAACTGTCACAATGTTTTTTTTTGTCACCTGTAAAACGAAAATGGTCCCTGGTAGTCTCCCTGCCCCCACTTGCACCCACCGTCTGTGCACCCTGCCTCCCCACACACTCCCCTCACCCCATACTTACCTCTGGAGTCTGGCGCGATGATCTTTGGTGGACCGGGAACACGTCTGCACTCTTCAAAGCTGACCGCAAACTGAGGAAATGCCGGTAAGCTGTATAATGGAATAAATAGGGTTTTCAACTTTGATGCATATCTCAGGCATTTTGGAATTTTGACCCAAATTTTCCAACATGGGGCTTTTAGGACCCCCCATAATTCTTGCACTGTCATGGTGTTATTCGGTCCCGAAAGGTGATTTCGCAGTCACTGCGCGGAATCACCTTTCAGGACTGAGTAATGAAATGACAGTGCCACTGTTCATGAGGGGGCTCTCAAAAGCTATGTGGCAAATTTGGTGGGCATCAAAAAAAATGACTGTTTTACTAGCGTCGTTAACGGTTGCTCTGCACACTCATAGAGATTAGCGAATTTACAATATTTTCAAGCCAGATTCTCAACATTGGCATTTTACCACACCTTCTTGTGAACCGTACAGCTATCATTTTTCACATCCTGGTCGAAATGTGTTTTCGCACTTCCGGTGCAGAATAGCGCGGTCGCTGTGCGAAATCAGTGTTTGGGACACATTACAAAAATGACAGTGACACTGTTCATGTGCAGAGGTCCTAAAGTGCCTGTGTTGAAAATTTTGTGACAATACTCCATAAAATGGCTGTTACAAGCGTGCGTTGCGCAGTTTGCGCGCATGCTCATAAGTTTGCAAACTTACAATATTTTCACTCAAGATTTTCAACAGTGCCATTGTTCTGCACCTTCTAATGAACAGTACAGCTGTCATTTTTCACATCCTGACCAAAATCTGTTTTCGCAGTTCCAGCGCAGAATAGCGCGGTCTCTGTGGAAAGTCCGTGTTTGAGACACATTATGAAAATGACAGTGACAATGTTCATTAGCAGATGTCTTAAAATGCCTATGTTGAAAATTTGGGGACAAAGGTCAATAAAATGAGTGCTTTACAAGTGTGCATTACGCAGTTTGCATGCACGCTCGTGACTTTGTGAATTTGTAATAGTTTCACTCCAGCTGTTCATCATTGCCATTTTTCCATACCTCCTTATGAACAGTACAGCTGGCTGAAATGTGTTTTCGCACGTCCGGCACAGAATTGCACGTTTGCTGTGCGAAATCAGTTTTCAGGACAGTTTGAGGAAATGACAGTGACACTATTCACGAGCAGAGATCCTAAAATGCCTATATTGAAAATTTGGTGCCAAAAGTCCATACAATGACTGTGTTGCAAGCGTGCATTGCGCAGTTTCCACGCACCCTTGTAACTTCGTCAATCTGCAATATTTTCATGCCACATTTTCACCACTGGCATTTGAGCACACCTCCTTATCAACAGTCCAGCTGCCATTTTTCACAGCCTGCCCAAAACGTGTTTCTGCAGCTGTGGTGCACAATGGTGTGCTCGCTGAGCAAAATCACCTTTTGGGACACATTAACAAAATCACAGCGCTATGCGTCTTTAGCTCCGCCACTGCCACTGCCAATGCCATCGCGACAACATTCGGCATTGACAAATGCTTGCTATCTTTGGGACTGTACTTTGGTTGGTAACTGTTATATTTTGTGTGGTTAAAGTTTCCCTATATTCATCTTATACTGCGAGATGGGACATACAGCTCCCATAGGTAATAACATCCACTACTGGGACTATCCCTACAATATAACTAATTTTACCAGAAATTTAAAACAAATTTTGGCATTAGAGCATCTTACTGTATCAGCACCCCCCTTTACGATATACCATAGCCCAATGGTAAAGGGACAGTCCATGATCAGCTACCTTATCCTGTATACTACAGTGGGCAAACACGAGTAATAACTGTAAAACTGGAGGCACACCCTGTGAAGTTATATAGGTCAATGGTTGGTGACTCTAGCTATACTACTAGAGTGGGAACCTCAGACCATACAAAAGCTATATTAATGTATTCCATAGCCAAAGACATTAGCAATCTTCTCTATAGCTATTCCAGAAATGTGCCAAATTTTGATTTCGCCTTTCAATAGCCTAATCTTGAAGAATCACATCAGAAGCACTCATGCTTCAACACTTTTGGTTTATGCTTAGTCATAGATCTGCAGAATGTATACTGTTTTTGGGGTGCTGCAGAAGTATATATTCTGGGGGTACCCCATAGAGCCAGCGCTCCAAGTGAACCGGAGTATTTTTAATACTGATCAGTTTATTCTGGCTTACTCTGACCCTTTGTACAACGTCCAGAACCCCACTAGGAACTCATACCAAAACTTCCAACATGCCCTCTATGCAGACAGTATAAGTATCGGTATGGTCCATACAAAGTCTGGACCCTACTTTTATTATATCGCTCTGAATCAAAACAAGATGTTAGGCAATATTTGGGTAACCTACATCTGCCTGGTTTGCACTAGAAAGGAGGGTGCAATGTGACCTTTTCAGGGCTCCCAGAGTTGTGGTGGCAGACATTAACTCCGGACTGCACCCCACTCCAAACTCCCCTTCTCACTCACACTGGTGGGTCAAAGAAGGGTGTGGAGATTATTTGTGCAAGTGAGCCACAACATCCATTATATTTTCATTGGGGGTTATATGTCAGTAATGTAACCCTGCTGGCAACACAGTGTGTTCAGGATTATTGAGGAAGTGTGAGAATTAGGAAAGCATTTCAGGACTATAAAGTTAAAAAGCTTAGGGAAAGTGGTGGCAAAACCTGATGTCATTTGACAGTCAAAGGTAGCTGCTGGGCAGAGCCAAAACAATGGCGTAAAATATTTCTGGGTCTAATGGCAGCAGCACTAGGAAGAGATGACTCCTATTACTTGCACCAGCAGGGAAGGTCATACTCATGCAGGCTATCAGTAAAGTAAATGGAAATCTTAGGAAGCTTGCCTATGGAATTAACACCTCCTTCAGTATTACCCAGAAAAACATTCTGGAAGCTCAACATGACAGTGTTATGCAGTCTACTATACACTCATTGATGGGGACCTCAGTCTCTTACCTGCGGAATGGGTTGATACCAGTTGAGCTCCTAGGACCTCAGTTCCTTGAGATCATATTACATAATTACTGTAATGATTCTCTATCAGATATGGAGATTGATGGCATGCCTTATGCAGTCACAACTTACCCATATCACTCCACCTCTGCAGCTGGGTACCAGCAATTAGAATTTATAATTCAGATTCCAATCATTCATGCAACATAGGCTAGTACAGGCTTTTCAGTCCATAATACATGATTCTGTTCACTTGACTATGGTGTTTTTGCAAAATTAAAAGTCCTTTATGACGTTATTGCTTACTACGATTCTGTCCGGAAAGGTTTCTCCTGAGATCAGTATGCCATATGGCATAACGGGATCCCTATATGCTCCAGAAAGCCTTATCAGTTGTGTGAAATATTGCAAAAACTGTCCTCTTGTTGTTACGAAAAATAATAACTTTTGTTTTAATACAATTTTTTGCACTACTAATGGTTCTTGTGTTATTTTTGACCCTCAATGTAATTTAACACTGGAATTCCCAACACCTATCTTTTTTACATTTTCAACCCATTATTCTATGTGTAATTGTGAGTTTTTCCCAGCCCCATTAACAGCATATACTACTTCCCCAGCTGTTTTACTCATCATTTTCATTGAGGTTCCCTGTATTCTTAAAGATTTTGTGCTTTTCAAAGGAATTCTAGAACTCGAACCAATATCAACAGAACTTAATGAAGGTTTGCACGACTTCAGTAGGCACAATATCATTGTGGAGGGGTTGTGGGATAACAGATGGACCAGAAACCAAACTTCAGGTTCAACACACAATCTCTGTGTGATGTTTATTCAAAATACAGGAGATAACCTTAAGCAACGGCATATCCATTCTTCAGTACATCAGTTTGCAGCAACAAACTATGTAAGTCCTTTCTCTGTACTTAGCCAGCACCTACTGACACTGATCTCTGATCCGACTTACCAGTTGAGATGCAACCTCCACCCCTATGTAGGCCCTGTTTGCTTGGGTAGTGGAGGCCCAAAAAGAAAAACAAAAAAACAAAACACGCTATAGACAAAGAACATCAATGCAGAATCACTGAAAGAAAGGTTACCCCAAAGGGCATTGGCAACAAATCAAGTTTCAAAGAAATACAACATCATACCTACTTCCATAATGCAAAGCATCATGGGATATAAGCAAATCACCATGACATGTTCAGTTTACAGCAATTTACATGCATTTTAAACAGCACAGCTAACTTAATTTCTGTAATAGTCACCTAGTACTTTTTACCATCAAAAACACCTACAGTGGTAGTCATACAAAAATTGCTCAGTACTGAGGTATACCTGGGTATACTGAGGCAGAATCACATTACAGTCAATGCAAATTAGCCTCAGTATACCTAGGTATACCTCAGTACTGAGCAACTTGTGTATGACTACCACTGTAGTGCCATGGTATTTTCAACATTTACAGGTTTCATAAACATAAGGTATATACATCAAGGTATTTTATGACATAGTGCTATTACATACTAAATCCAACAACAATGAACACAACCTGTTTTACATACACTTGGAGGTATCCACAATAACCTCCCTGTATAAGGACCTGAGAGGGAAAAGGAAAATTAAAGAGGACACAATAGCATAATCAAGAAAGGGGACAAGGGTGCCCAAAGGTGGCCAACCTTATGGACTAGAGATAGTAAAGGATAGATCAGGCTTAGAAATAGAACTGTTGCAACAGGTTTAAGAAAAGGTCAGTCCTTAAGAGAGGCAAGAGCTCCCTGTCACATATCTCCCACCTTAAGAGGGAAGCAGTTATTGCAGACTGCTTACCACCTTCCTGTCCCATAAAGGGATGGCGCTTCCACCCATCCATTTTCAGAAGCTACGTCTCAGGGTCCCTATTAACGATAAATATGCTATCGTAAACATAGTGGATATCATCATTCTTCACCCTGAGGCATTAACACATTTCTCAATAGAGACTAATGGTACCTTCCCTGAACTATCTCCTTTTAGGAAAAGTGTGTCATATTTTACTGACATCAATTCCTGCACCATATCTTGACATGAAATCATCATTTACATGTCCATCATGTTTCATAACCGAAAATTTGGATGACTATAAAGTCTAGTACTACAGAAAGAGTTTTTCTCTGGGGTGAGTAATTACCTGCTCCAATCCCACCAGACATGTCAGTTTTAAGCAGGGACCCAGTCCTAGGTTGAACCCCCTCTACATAAACCCACTGTCTCTTGATTCATTCATTTCACTTGCTGCTGATACAAACACCTGAGGGCAGATACTCTTTTAGTGTTACCCCAACACAGGTTCCAATCCATTTTCCACCCACCTCCTCCTTGTTAGGTTTTCCCTCAGAAAAGAATAAAACACATGTACCACATCAGACTCCTTGTCTGCCCTTGGGTACCTCTTTCTTTGTGCATCAGGCCCACCCCCTGACCAAACATGCTACACTTTTGCCTACAGAAAGGGACCATTGCAGAGCCACATCTGGCCTTGCCTGCAACTAACTTTACCCCTCTGTCTTGCACAAAGTGTCTGCAGGAATGTGGAAGAAGCAATAGTAGTTTCTACTCTCCTTAACCTTAACATACTGTAACAGTTTGGCAACATTAGCATCTTTAGCCTGCAGTATACCCCAGTCAATGCTGTTAATAGATTTAGCTGCATCAATACAAGAAAAAGTCCCTTCAGCCTCATAGGCTTCTTCTTGCTTGCTTGGAGTCTTCAACCCCAGCACAATATCACTAGGCACAGTCTTACCTGGAGTCTTGCATTCAAGTTCCATACTTGCATCTCTGACCTCCAACAGGTAACATCCTAGGAACACCTGCAACAAAGCAATATCCTGCTCAGTCAGGGGGTCCTCCTCCAGCTGAGCCCATGCAAAATCCGCCTCTGACTTTTTATCCAAACTCTCCGGCAGGACCCTCTTGAGCACCTGGCACTGGTGTTCCACCTCTCTGCATAGTCGATATACCTCCAGCCATTGCCCACTTATCTAGCAGATCATCCTCATTAGGGTCTGTACCTCCAGGGTGTTGTCTTGCACCTCCAGTCTTCCTAGACCTGCATCTCTTCATCATCTTCAGGCTTGGCCTTCCTCCAAGCTCCCCGGTCCAGTCTAGGCAGCAGCTTCTCTTTGTTTGTCAGACGTGGTTCTGGTCAGAACTCCATGGACTTTCTTCTCCAGGTTCTCATCTGGCAACTCCTGGTGCATTGGTCCACCTGGGATATCTGGTCGATAGCCACCAGAAAATGTCCCTGTTCAGCCAGTCCAGACACTTCCAGCAAGTTATCCACTTCTGATACCAAGTCTGTGGAGGGGTTGTGGGATAACACATGGACCAGACACTGAACTTCAAGTTCAACACACAATCTCTGTGTGATGGTTATTCAAAATACAGCAGATAACCTTAGGCAACGGACTATCCTTTCTTCAGTACATCAGTTTGCAGCAACAGACTTAGCCAGCACCTACTGACACTGAGCTCTGATCTAACTTACCAGTTGAGATGCAACCTCCACCCCTATGTAGGCCCTGTTTGCTAGGGTAGTGGGGGCCCAAAAAAAAGAAAAAAAAAAAAACAAGCTATAGACAAAGAACCTCAATGCAGAATCACTGAAAGAAAGGTTACCCCAAAAGGCACTGGCAACAAATCAAGTTTCAAAGAAATACAACATTATCAAAAACACCTAGTGCCATGGTATTTTCAATATTTACAGGTTTCATAAACATAAGGTATATACATCAAGGTCTTTTATGACATAGTGTTATTACATACTAAATCCAACAACAATAAACACAACCTGTTTTACATACACTTGGAGGTCACCACAATAACCTCCCTGTACGAGAGAGAGAAGGAAAATTAAAGAGCACACCATAGCATAGTCAAGAAAGGGGAGGGAGGTGCCCATAGGTGAACAACCTTATGGACTAGAAGTTGTAAAGGATAGATCAGGCTTAGAAATAGAAGAACTGTTACACCAGATTTAAGAGAAGGTCAGTCCTCAAGAGTGGCAGGAGCTCCCTGTCACAATCGCATGAACCAAGCCCTTCTTTTTAAGCCTGAAAACCTACGGAATGCAATCTCTAAGGTACAGTCTTGGTTAGGCAACTTTATACTTAGGTTAGGTAGCTTGTGGAAATGACTTTGGATCATACTTGTTATTGCAGCATTCATTTTACTGATTCAATGTACTGTTCTCCTATAGGGAAGACATAACTCTTCGAACTTGAAATCCCAGACTTTACAATCACATACAACCTTTGGTCCTCTTTACTCCAAATCACAATCAACATTCCTAAGAATAAAGGAAGTTTTCCTTTTAACTTCAGAGAATGGCATTTCAGAACTAATTAACATTGTAATGGATGATATATTTTGGGACAACTTTGATGTTATTACTTTTATAGAACAACATTTACTTGTCACCTATCCCTCTATTAACTCTGAAAGGACTCTGACAGCAACTGTATAGACATTTGTAACCCTTTCTAAGGCTGTACCATTACAGATACACCTTTTGTACAATGCTGTTTTTGTCTAAAATGGCTTAAGAAAGTACGGAGGAATAACACCAACAATTTTGTAATCCATCTGCAGTGTCGCCACTATCAATAGCCGCCAGTACATTAATAATAGCTGCCACTATACAATAGCTGACACTTTATCAATAACTTCATCCTGTAAAAAAGTTTAACCTCTATCTGTACCCATTATGGCCTCTGCTTTTTCAAAGCCAGATGACCACATGAAAGAGATGGGGGGGGGGAGGATACCAGGGAAACTTTCCCTACGGATCTTAAGCATAGGTCAGTAAGACTGAGCCCTCTAAGCCACATAAGAAATTACAGAAGATGATAAGCTGCTAAACAGTGAAAATGACAAATGCGGAGTTAAAATGATAAACTACAAAAGGAAGGTTAGCTAACCAGAGAATCACATGAACTGAAATCTACAGTAGCTAACCACAAAGCAACAGAAGACAGTCTAAATGCCAGATACAGATTGGTCAATACCAGCAGGGACATCTGCCAGAACTAAACACATGATGGATTCTTTGCAGGGGGAGGGCATTAAACAACTGGTACAACAACCCACTGGAGACAGGGCTATCCTAGATCTAGTACTAACAGGAAAAGGATCACAGATATCCAGGTAGAAGGTCACCTGGGGGCCAGTGACCATCACACGGTATGGTTCAATTTGGCCACTAGAACAAAATCATCCCATTCCAAGGCAAAAATATGGGACTTCAGAGGAGCTGACTTTGATAAGATGGCCAACAGAGTTAAGCTAGCCCTGGCAAAAAGAAATACAGCTGAGGGGGTATAGGCAAAGTGGGCAAGCATTAAAGATGCAATACTTGAAGCAACATCCCATTGTGTTAGTGAGAAAAGGAAGTGTAAAAGAAGAAGGAAACTACTTTGGTTCTCAAACACAGTAGCAGAAAAGGTCAGAGCCAAAAGGCTGGCCTTCAGAAAATATAAGGGAATGCAGCAGGATGAAGATAGGGAGGCATACCAAACTTCTCTAAGGGAAGGCAGTAAGGCAGGCAAAGGCCCAAACTGAGGAAACACTAGCACGAACAGTAAAGGAAGTTGACAGGACTTTCTATATACATTAGTAAAAGGAGAAAGTCCAGAGGGGGTATTGCTAAGATCAAAGGGGATAAGGGGGCGTGTGAGGAGGAGGAGGACCATGTAAAAGCATCTATCCTAAATAGATACTTCTGCTCAGTATTTACTGAAGAGAAGGTAGGGCAGGGCCCACAGTTCTGCACCATGGACACGGGGTTGAGGGATGTGTGCACTAGTCCCTTCACAAAAGAAAGGGTCCTACAAGAGCTCGATAAGCTCAGGGTGGACAAGGCAATGGGACCTGATGGCATACATCCCAGGGTACTAAAGGAGCTAAGGATGGAACTAGCAGATCCATTATCAGAACTGTTTAGTGAGTCTCTGAGCACAGAAGAGGTCCCAGAAGACTGGAGAAGGGCTCATGTGAGCACGCTCCACAAGAGTGGTAGCAGGGAGGAGGCAGGGAACTACAGACAAGTCAGTCTTATCTCAGTAGTGGGCAAGATTATGGAGACACTACTTAAGGAAAGGATTGTGCAACACCTGGAATCCATAGGAGCACAGGATCCAAGACAGCATGGGTTTACAACAGGAAGGTCCTGTCAAACTAATCTCATAGATTTCTTTGACTGGGTAACCAGAGTGGTGGACCAAGGGGGAGCAGTTGATGTTCGCCTACCTTGACTTCAGCAAAGCTTTCGATACTGTTCCACATAGAAGATTGATTAATAAGCTGGGTAGGCTTGGGGTAAGTCAGACGTTGATCAACTGGGTGGCAAACTGGTTGACGGGCAGAAAACAGAGAGTGGTGGTAAACGGTATACAGTCAGAAGAGGTGCAAGTCACAAGTGGGGTACCTCAGGGATCAGTCCTGGGGCCAGACCTCTTCAATATCTTCATCAGGGACATTGCAGATGGACTGGAGGGTAAGGTTTGTCTGTTTGCAGATGACACCAAGATCTGCAACAGAGTAGATGATCCAGATGGTGTGGGCAGAATGAGAAGAGATCTGGATAAACTAGCAAAATGGTCGGAAGAGTGGCAACTGGGGATTAACGCAAAGAAGTGCAAGATCATGCACATAGGGAAGAGAAACCCTGAAGCCGCCTATAGGCTGGGAGGAGAGTTGCTGGCAGTCACAAAGGAAGAAAGAGACTTAGGCGTCATCATCACTGATGACCTGAAATCATCCAAGCAGACCTCTAAAGCAGTAGGTAAGGCTAGAGCGATGTTGGGGTGTATTAGTAGGGGTATCACAAGTCAGAAGAGGGAGATAATAACCTCTCTTTACAAGACACTGGTTAGACCCCATCTGGAGTTATGCGTGCAGTACTGGAGGCCACACCTTCACAAGGACATTAACCAAATTGAGGCAGTCCAGAGAAGGGCAACCAAAATGGTGCAGGGACTGCATCAGAAAACATATGAGGGCAGATTAACTGAACTCAATATGTATACCCTAGAGCAAAGGAGGGAGAGAGGTGATATGATTGAAACATTCAAACACCTTAAGGGCATTAACAAGGTGAAAGAGTCTAACATGTTTCAATATAAGAAAAATAGCAGGACAAGAGTATACAGCATGAGATTAGAGGGAGGTCGATTAAGGGGTACTGTGAGGAAGTTCTTTTTCACAGAAAGGGTGGTGGAGGCATGGAACGGCCTACCTCAGGAAGTGATTGATATGAATACAGTGCAGGGCTTCAAACAGGCATGGGACAGGCATAAGGGAGCAATACAGATGAGTATGAATAGATAGGCCATTGACAGAGCAAAGGCCTACGGCACATTCATAAGGTAGAAAAAGAAATGGGCAGACTGGATGGGCCTTGCGATCCTTATCTGCCGTCAACTTCCATGTTTCTATGTTTCTAAATGACAACCAAGAGCAATTTTACTATGCTTGGCTTCCAGTGCTGTTTATTCTGTTTATGACCATTTTTTTTTCAATGCCTTATTCAACTTACAGCACCTTTATTTGGACCAGTACCACTTTTTAGATAGCCCAGCAGCCATGCAATTCCTGTCACCTTTTACTCATACCACCTTTTGTTTGGGCCGATATCACTTTTTGTGATTCAAGCAGACTTTCTAGCCCAACAGCCATGTATGAACTGTTCCCTCAAGAAAGCCCTCATAAACAAAAAATGGTAGAAAACTCCCCCAACTTTCTAGGTACCATTTTTTGTGTGATTCAAGAGAGCCCCCACAGAAGTAAGAATATAGAAAAGTCCCAGACATTTTATCCCAACAATCCCATGGTAGCTGCAAGCTCCTGCAAAGAGAATATAATAACCCTCGACTTTGGATAGTTGAGAAGACTGTAGGAGCAGACTCGTGGGAAAACTACTACTTGCTACTGGTCTTAGGAGGGTATTGACTGCAGGCTGCTGGCGGGGTCACAGAAGGGTAAGAATATTCTCAGCCCTTGCTTCATGTATTGATAGCCTGTCATGCAACACTGTAGTTGTAAAGACTTTGGGTTAATAAGACTACTGGATTAAGGGGTAAGTGCTTCATAATATGAATGCTAATATTGTTATGCAACTTAGCTAGGTTAGTTTGCTTTGTAATTTAGATTAGAGGTCAGGCCTATAAGACATAAGACTGCTTGGAATAGGAAATAGTAATTTTGGGATATTGCTTTTACTGAATTGAAAAATAATAGCCTTTGTCATACATTTTTGGTAAATCTTTCTGATATGAAATTGTAAGTATGTACTTTTACTGTATCTAGTTCAGTGATAAGAACATACAACAGCAATAAAGACACTTGAACTGTACCAGTACACTCCAGGTGTCTTTTATACTGTACCTACAAAATACAAATCAGAGTTCTCATACTGTATCATCTGAACTCATGATGCATAACTAGGGTAATGAAGTAAGAAAGGTGATGAAAGGATAAGGTTTCAGGATAGAACCCTGGGGCTCCCCATATCTATCTGAATAAAGGAAGAAAATGCATTATTTGCTATGGTTCTCTACTGACATTCACTGGAATAACTTGTAAACTACAACACATCATCTTCTGACATTCCAGTGTCTTTTAAAGCAACAGTACAATGAAAAATGGTTTTCCAATAAAGCTAGTTTCAGCTACAATTACTAACAAGCATTTGTCAATGCCGAATGTTGTCTCGCTGGCATTGGCATTGGTAGTGCAGGAGTTAGAGAAGCATAATAGGAATGGCAGTAAAGTACTGAACTGACGCCAACCCCACCCCCTCCCTGCAGAAACTGACAGGTGTTGGGGTGTGCCTTTAGGTCATCAGCTTTAATGCTCATGCCATTTTACCTCACCCTACCCTATAGACACTGACAAATGTTGTGGTGTGCTTTGGGGTCTTTGTGCCTTATACTTACGCCATTCCATAAGGAAATATGCTGAGATGGGTACAGTATAGGAGAATGAGGTGAACTTTAGGGCTGAACACTCCAAGGCACACCTCGATGCTTGTCACTGGCTGCAGAGTGGGGTTGGGGGTGGAATGGTCTGAGCATTACAGCCAGTGATCCCAAGTCACACCCCTGATGCCTGTCAGTCTCTACAGGGTGGGGTGTTACAGTTGGAAACCCTAACGCCGTAGGTGTTTGTTGGTATTTTCATTCCAAATTTTCAACATGGGCTTTTTCTGATCCCACCTCATGAACAGTGGCACTATCAGTTTGTTAGCTGAAAGGTGGTTTTGCACAATGACTATGCCATTTGACGACACAGGCACGAAAACACATTTTGGGCAGGATGTGAAAAATGACAACTGTATTGTTCATGAGGACGTGTAAAAAAAATGGCAACATTGATAATCTGGAGTGAAAATATAAAAAATTGCTGTAGTCATGAGCAAGCATAGAAACTGTGCAACACACATCCATAACCCAATTATTTGGGGAATTTTTTTAACCACGTTTTCAACACAGGCATTTTGGGACCTCGCATCATGAACAGTGGCACTGTGATTTTGTTAATGTGTCCCAAAAGTTGATTTGCTACAGCGACCATGCCATTGTGCACCACAGGTGTGAAAACACATTTTGGTCAGGATGTGAAAAATGACAGCTGTATTGCGAAGTTACAAGGGTGCGAGGAAACTGCACAATGCATGCTTGTAACATAGTCATTTTATGGACTTTCATCACCACATTTTCAACATAGGCATTTTAGAACCCCTGCTTATGAACAGTGTCGCTGTCATTTTCTTAATCTGTCCCTAAAACTGATCTCCCACAACGACCGTGCTATTCTGCACTAGAAGTGCGAAAACACATTTCAGCCAGGATATGTAAAATGACAGCTGTACTGTTCATAAGGAGGTGTTGAAAAACAGCTATTTTGAAAATCTGGAGTGAAAATATTACAAATTCACGAAGTTACAAGCGTGCGTGGAAACTGCACAATGCACGCTTGTAAAACAGTCATTTTTTGGATTTTTTCACCAAATTTGCAACATAGGCTTTTTGATAGCTCACCTCATGAACAGTGGCACTGTTGTTTCATTAATTGGTCCTAAAAGGTGATTCTGCGCAGTGACCATGAAATCACCTTTCAGGACTGAATAATGCCATGACAGTGACTGAATTAATGAGGAGAGGTTCCAATAACCCCATGTTGAAAATGTGGTACCAAAATTCCCAAAAATGTCCAAGATATACACCGAAGTTGAAAAAACTCTGTTTATGCCATTATACAGCTTACTGGCATTTCTTCAGTTCGTGGTCGGCTTTGAAGAGTGCAGACGTGTTCCCGGTCCACCAAAGATCGCTAGCGCCAGGCTCCAGAGGTAAGTATAGGGTGAGGGGGATGTGGGGAGGCAGGGTACGAGAGGGTGGGCGGGTTGGGGAGGGGCAGGAGAGACCGCGAGGGACTGTTTTCTTATTTTACAGGGGGAAAAAAATGACAACGAGGGTCGGTTTTCTTTTTTTGCAAGTGTTTGTTTGGTACACTGGGATGGGCTCCCAGTGTACCACCTGCATTATGGGGAGGGAGACCGCAGCCGATGGGGATTGGGCCCCCCATCAGCACAGAAATGGGAAGGGGGTATGCATGATGCCGAGGGGGATTGGGCACCCACTCAGCACACAGCACAAATCAGGGGTTGGGAACAGTATGCCGATGGGGAGTGGACTCCACTGTTGGCAAATTGAACTGGGTAAGGGGGACTGAAGCTGATGGGGATTGGGCTCCCCATCAGCAAAGAAAGACTGTTGGGAGGGCACATGATACTCAGGGGGATTGGGCACCCCCTTGGCACACAGTTGGAATGGGAGGGGAGGCATTATTCTGGGGGGGAGTGGGCACTCCTGTTGGTAAATGAAGTGGGTCGGGGCATGCCGATTGGGGGATTGGGCACCCCTGAAGTCAGCACTCTGTGCAGCGGCAGTCAGTGCCGCCATGTTTATTGAACTGCTTCACCAGGAAAGGCACATCGGGAGGTGTGTTATTGTGCCGCTGTTTGACGAGCTTGGCTCTCATTGCAGTGGCACTGTTCTTTAGATCTGGTGGCCACTTTACGTATTGCTGATGTCAGCACCTGCATGCTGGCTTATTGCAGAATGAGGGATGCACCTACTGATGTGTGCCCTGCAATCGCCCACAGTGACTGCACTTCCAAATCTGCTACTACTGCAATATGTTGGCTGGCACGCAAGCGCAAGCCAACATAAAAATATGAGCATAACTGTCAGATCTACTTTTCTAGGTACCTCCTATGCTGTGCTCCATAAGTTTTTTTTGGGGCTATTTCTTGATCCTAACCCTTACTAGGTTTACAATGGGCATTTCTTTTTTTTTTTTTTGTATACTCTATTTATGCCCCCCCATCGTGCTCTGGGGCTGCCTCTTCTTCAAGCTGCCATGACCCTCAGACATCTTCCTACTGTCTTCCCAAGCCACCTTACCGCAGATCTGCAGGCATCCTCGGGATAGCCCGGTGTAACCCTATACCAGGTGAGTCCCTCTCTTCTGAGGGGGAAGACACCGTCGAGAAGAAGACCAGCACACTATTTTTCCTCAGTCCCGGGCACTGCTGAAGCTTTACGTGGCTTCCTGGGAGTCTTCAGAGGTGTCCGGGGCCAGCAGCCATCATCCGGCCAGTCCCCAGAGCGGTATTTCTGTTTTTCTGGTGTTCCCTCAATGCGATCCCTCTGCTGTGCTCCCGATCTCCACCGAGGGCTGCTGCAGAGCAACCATGCATCCCAAACTCACCCCAGGGGAGGAGAGCAGTCCTGTGGATGCTCAGTCCTACCCTTCCCCCTGCTGACCCCCGGCACCCAAGTCCGTTCCCAAACCCGGGTCGCCGGCGACAATGGCATTTCTAAGCCAAATGTGGCAGACACATTTTTTTGAGACAAAAAAATCTATTAAAATGTTTACAAAATAGTCAAAGTTTGGTAGAATTAGAACATTTTACCACCAAATAAAACTGGAAGGTTGCTGGAGTCTCTTATAGTGGAAAAAAGGTAGGGTCAAAATTTATGCCCAATTTTGTTGCACTGCTACTTTAGAAACAATAACAAAAATTTGTAATTAACCAAGTTGAAAGCCTTGATGAGGTCCACGAACACTGTAGTGACAGTTTGACTGAACTGAAGTGCCCAGCTGCAAATAGTCTGATCCTCACTAGGGCAGTAAAGGTGCTGTGCTGTGTCTGAAACAATGCTGCATAGGAGTTAGGGTGTTATATTTATCCAAATACTCAAATATTGGTCAAAAATCATTCTTTCTAGCACTTTGGCTAGTGGAGACAGTAAAGAAACCGACATAAATGTTGGTACTTGTTAGACCAGTGGTTGGAAACCTAAAATTGCCTGAGGGCTTGAACCACCTCGAGGGCTGCATTAATACGCATGACTTGGACAGGACCAATGTTTCCAAAAATTGACACATTTGAGACCTTTTTAATGCAAAACACCTGTATTTAATGGAGTATAAGATCCTTAAAAAGTTTAAAACAGTATTAAATAGTATAGATTGAATTTCATATTTAATATTAATGCGACTTTTGGGTTGCCATATTCTCAACACGCTTTCCATGGTTCAGGCAGTCTGATTGTGCTGCTCTGCGATAGAAACTTATCCATTTTATCAGCAAAGCTGCAGTGAGTTACACCCTTTCAACTGCATCAATATCCTTTTTGTATTACGGACACCAGAATTGCACTCAATATTCCAGGTGTGGCCTAACCAGGGCATTGTAAAGTGGCAGGATTTCTTTCCCTGCTCTGCTGCACATCACTTTTGATGCAACCCAACTGGCCATCTTGACAGCAGTCACACACTGCTTGTCCTTATTCAGCCCTTTTCTATTATGGGTCCCAGGACATGTTCCTCCTCAGCTGCAACAAGAGGCACCACATGCAGTGTATAGTTTCTACCTCTGTTTTTCCTCCTCAAGTGTATCACCTCACATTTGGCTACAATGAATCAGAGGATCCAAGAGTCAGATCAATCACCCAGCTTGTTCACTTCCTCTTGACATTTGTCCCCATCATCAAGGGAGTCCACTGCCCTGGCTAGCTTAGTGTCATTTATTAACTTAAGCAGCTTGCTGGAGAGCCAAACTTCCAGATCGTTGATGAAGATGTTGAAGAGCAGCGGTTCCAGCACCAATTACTGAGGGATGCTGCTAAGTACTCCTCTCCAGTAGGAGTACTGTCCTTCCAACAATGCCCTCGGCTTCCTACCCCCAAGACAGTAGGCAGTCCACCTTGTGTAGGTCTCATGTATACCATACTGGTTTGCTTTGTCCAAAAGCTTGTCATGCATTGCAGTATCAAAAGCCTCACAGAAGTCCAGGGAGACGATGTTCATGACTCTTCAACTGTCCACCTCCATGGTCTTCCTCTCGATGAACGTGATCAGGTTCATTGGCATGATCTGCCCTTCATAAAGTCATGCTGAAAGCGAACACAAATCTTCTCCTCCACCAAGTCCTCCATTATTCTGTCCTTGATAATTGCCTTCAGTACCGCAACCAATGAAAAGAGAAAAGTGGCACACATACCACTTCAGGAGGTGAAATAAAATAATTTATTGCATCAAACTCATAGCCAACACACCCCTATGTACAGCCTTCACAGACTTCCTCAGGGACTTTGACAAGTACTGTTGCCAGGCTGAGTAGCATATAGTTGTCCAGGTCTGAAGTTGCTTTCTTCTTGCAGATGGAGACCTCACTGGCCACTTTCCAGTCCACTGACACCACACCAGTCTGGGCAGACTTTTGAAAGAGTTTTTAGTTTTTATTTCATGTGAAGCTCTTTAGGCATGGGCCTATTTTCAAAGAGTTTAGAGTCAGGTACACACAATAAGAAATATAAACTGTAGTAGTGGACATAGACAACAATAATGTACATGTAGCATTGGATTTGTTTAAACATTACATGACAGTTTGTATAAAGAGCAGTATAGAGTTTATACATGTTCTGATTACCGCTGATGTTCAGCAGTAGAAATTACATGTCCCAGGAGAAGTGAGTGTGAACAACAGCTGGGCTTTAAATGATTCAGGAGAGTGGCAGTCTCTTAACGTGTCTGCCAGTTTGTTCCAGTGTTTTGCAAAATGATAGGAGAAGCAGTTTGTCCCAGCATGATTATCTTGTGAGGTAGCAGTAGAACGTGATGTCATACACACTTGGTGCCATATTTATTGTCCACATAACAGAAAATAGACTGTAGACCAGGGAACAGCAGGTTTCGTAGCACTTTATGGCCTATGACCAAACTGTGGTACTGTAAGTAGCACCGACAATTATTCCTTTAGCTCCTCTATGATCCTGGAGTCTATTCCATCTGCCCCTTGGAACTTATCTGGCTTGATCTCTGCCATGTAGCCAGCTACTAGGGCATGCTTGATGTCCAATGGCTGCATTGCCCTGATGTACTGGCCCTCATATTGAGCCTCCTACTCCTACCAATGGCTTGTGAACACCTAACCAAAGTACTAGTTAAGCATCTCATCTATTGCCTCTGGCTCTCTCACAGGTTTCTCCCACTGTCACCTGCTTTCAGGGGGCCCAAGTCCCTCCTTCACCTTCCTCCTTCCATTTATGTACTAGAAGAAGGCTTTGGTGTTGTCCGCAGCTCCTGTTGCTGTTGTGGCTTTCAACTCTATTGTTGCTGTGTTAATTATGGTTTTGCAATCCCCCAGTGCTGCTCTGCACTTCTCTCCAGTTTGGAAGTACCCTGTCTCTTTCCAGCAGCCTTAGTTTTGTTTAGAATCGGCTACCTTTGGTGCCTGTTGATCCTGGGGTCATGTTTTGGCCTGTTTTGCTTTATAGCTTCTAGGAATGCAGGCCTCTGCAGCTGCTTCAAGCAATTTCTTTAATGAGCACTACATGTGCTTTGCCTTGCCAGCCTGGTGTAGCCACTCTAAATCATTGGATGTGTCACAATGCTTTTGACACTGTCAATCATAAAACACTACTTACTGAGCTCCACTCTGTTGGCCTCTCCACTGATGCTATTGGATGGTTCCAGAGCTACCTTAGCCATAGGTCACAATGAGTAAAAATTGGTGGAACCCTCTCCAATAGTTGGCAGGTTCTCTTGGGTGTCCCCAGAGGTCAATCATTGGCCTCATCTTATTCGGCCTTTTTATTTACAAACTTCTCTCAGTCTGCAAAGAACATATCCTTCTGTATGCTGATGATGCTGTCATCTTCTCTAAAAACTCTGACCCGCATCTACTTGAGTCTCGCCTTCAAAGTGACTTCACCACCACAGAAGCTTGGGTCTCTGAATACAAGCTTCTAGTGAACTATAAAAAAACTAAATTAATGTTATTCATGAACCCCCACAATAAGCATAAAGACTTTTAGCTGACAATCTGGAATAATCTGTGTACCTAATTAGAACACGTACAAACCTTCAGATATCTAGACATCATCCTGGACAGCTGTCTATCCTTTGCACAGCATGCAGAACAAATTGTAAAAGTAGTCAATCCTAGAATTGGCCTACTCTGTAGGAACCATCATTGCCTGACCCAAGATGCCTTGTCTCTTGCCATAATGAGCTCCATACTGTCCATCGTTGATTATGGGTTAGTGACGTATGGTGCAGCCCCCAACTCCACCCTCAAAATGGTTAGTATTGCCCTTAATAAATCCTGCAGGCTGCTTCTTGGTACTAATAGACTAACCCACACTTGTGACCTCTATGTGCAAACTAACTGGCTTACCCTTCAAAGTAGAGTATAGTACCAACTATGTCTCTTTGGGAAAAAAAACTGCCTTGGCCTATCCCCATCAGCCATCCAGAAGCTCCTCGTCACAGCTCCCAACCCACACTGCACAAGAAGAAATGCCAGACGATCGCTGCATGTCCCCTTCTTTTGCACCTCTCAAGTGCAAAGGTATTTTGCATATCATGCTCCAGTATGGCTTAATGAACTCCCCTCAGATATAACCGATGAGTCCAAGCTGAGGCCATTTAAAGGAAAGCTCCGCCAACACCTCACCAATCTGAGCAGCTGTGACTGCTGGCCAACCTGAGCAGCTGTGACTGCCAGCTGTGTTCTGCTAGTCCCTGTGTCTTTTGCCTACCCTCCTCCTGCCCTTGCACACTCTGCCCTCCCACCTCCTTCTCCCCTCCCCAGTGAGCCTTAACATTCCCCGCCTATTCACTCATCTTACCCATATCCTCTGTTTCCTCCATGGGGCACTTATTTCCACCCATAACTCTCTCCTCCTACCCCGTGTCTCTTTAAAATCTGACAAATAAATATTATTCTGCTTAATATGTCATTTTTTTGTGTTTTTTTAGCTCTGTTCTCATATTGTATGAAACCTTATATCCCCTGTATTGTTAACTGTTTCCTTTTCCTCTGCACTTATGCTTTTGTACTGTTACAATTTTGTAATGCATGTACTGTGTCTGTACCAATTATGAAATGTATTTAATGTGTTATTTTTTGCTGACGTGGAATCTTTGTAAATGAGCTTCCAGCTCAAAGTTGTTATTCCAAGACCTCAATAAATAAGGTCCTTTATTGTGGTAAAGGCTGCCATTCTAATGTGTCTGGTCCTGGTGGCTGAGGCCCAGCTAGTTTTCCCTACTCCCCACTTGTTGTCTGTATAGCTGCTTATAAAAGTACACAACAATCCCGAGACTCTGCTTGGGAGACCTACTGTGTCAAGGCTAGAGTCTGTAAATGATGCATATTCTGAATTTATAAATTTTTTTTTTGTACACGACAGTGATGGATTGTTTCCCTCAGCCGTACATAACATTTTTGTTTGCTATTTTTTCTTAGGATTTCTTTCTGTGTACTGAAATTATTATTTCAGTTAATCATGCTGAATAATTCACATCTCCAATGGCTGGATGTGGGATAATAGCTCCATTCACACCATTATTGATTCTCAGAGTACTTGATGGGAATATCATTAAAGGAACTCTTTAGAACAATAGCCCAGCTCCGACTGCAGAGAAATCCTAATGCTTTCTGGGGTGTGTCACTTAACTAGCCAGTTTAACACAACGGAATAGCTTGAGTTAAATGTCTCTAGCCTAGGCTGGTTAGAATGATGTAGAGGACAATCAATATGCAGTATGAGGCCTAATGGACAATTCCTGACACAGGGGGTCGTATCACTTGATCTCTTGTGTAACAAGTGGATCTATGATGCCGGTTCAACAACTATTTTGTCAACCAACATCGCAGTGATGGATTTATGTCAATTGCAAGTTGTAGTTAACGTAAATCCAAAAGGAAACCCGGTTCCCATTGCCCCCCGCACCCCCCCCTGAACTTATGGATTATCAACTCTGAGTTGGGTTGTAGGACCCGTGACAGAGTGCCGGGGTCTCGGACAGACTATTACAGCGAACTGTCGATGTTGTTGGCATCAACCTGTTCGCTGTAGTAGTGTCACTGTACAGAAGGAATACCATAATCGATGGGTCAGGTTCTCATGGAAGACAGCTTGATTTTTTTCTGGAAAGGTCCTGCCATATCAAGTCTCCTTTGGAATAGAGGAGGCCCATAAAAAATAGTATAGGCTGGGCCTATGGAATGGTGGGAGGAGAAGAAAAAATTACTCACCTTAGTAATGTTGTTTCTTCTAATGGAGTCTTGCTATATTATGACAGTAGCAGTTTGATCCAGCTCTAGAACTGCTCCGGAGGTGAAATGGTTAATACCATTCCAAAATAGAACTTTGAGCACGAGCTCTAAGAAGCAGCTCTATCTGTGTAATTTCAAACCTGAACTGTCAGATCTTTACGAGCAAAAACTCACTAAGGTCTGTGTGGAAGCTGTAACCTACACTAGCCAAATGGCTACCTAAATACTAACAACCATTGCTGGTCCCAACACCCAAGACTCAAGTCAGGGGACCAGAACTACTAATACAATTCTAACAACATGAGAATAAAACAACAGTATAATAAAACACACCCCAAACCCCCAAAAAGGGGAGAAACGCTAAAAGGGCACAAAATAGTGCCCACATTGTTGCCCGCACCCCACCCAAGTAGAAGTTCTGAGGGGCAGGCTGGGGGGGAGGTCATAATATAGCAAGACTCCATTAGAAGAAACAACATTACTAAGGTGAGTAATTTTTTCTTCAAACAACATGAAGTCTTGCTATATTATGACAGTAGCAGACTACACAGCAGTACCTCCATGGAGGAGGGGCAGAACCTACTTAGGGAATAGGCTCTGAAGAACAGCTGTGCCAAACCGAGCATCTCTCCTGGCCTGGACATCCAGGGAGTAATGCTTGGTGAAAGTGTGTACTGTTTTCCAAGTAGCAGCCTGGCATATCTCTAATATAGGGATGTCTCTGGCAGCAGCTAGAGACTGAGCTGTACCCTGGTAGAGTGAGCCCTCAAGCCAGAGGGGGATCTCTGCCCAGTTTCTGATAACAAATTGGATACAAGAGACAATCCACCTGGCAATTGATCTCTTAGTGGCAGGTTTGCCTTTCCCAACTTCACCATAGGTAAGGAAAAGTTGGAGGATTCAACTCAGACCTTTGGTACGCCTATATAGTAACTAAGAGCTCTCTTAACATCCAGGCTGTGCAACCTCCTCTCACCAGAAGAGGAGTGATCAGTGAAAATACTGGAAGGGAGATAGATTGGTTAAGATGAAAATCTGAAACCACCTTAGGTAAAACTTCCTATTAGTCCTAAGGACTACCTTATCCCTGTGGAAAGAAATAAAGTCAGTTTCTACTGACAAGGCTTGCAACTCACTTATCAGCCTAGCAGAGTGATAGCCACCAGAAAAACAGTTTTCCAAGCTAGATACTTAAGCTCTGCAGAAAACAGAGGTTCAAAAGGTTGCATTAACTGGGCAATACAAACATTAAGGTTCCAGGCAGGGGCCAGTTCCCAAAAGGGTGGATTAGTATGGAGTAATCCCTTAAAAAACTTGGAAAACACAGGGTGAGTGGAAAGAGGGGATGACTCCTGCTGAAACAAAAGCAGATACAGCTGCCAAATGGACTCTCAGGGTAGCTGGTCTGAGACCCAAGGAATTAAGATGGACCATGTAATCTAATACAATGGGCAAATCAGCAAATTCTGGGGAAATATTTTTCCCAGCACACCAAATGGAAACCTTTTCTATTTAGAACTATAAGTAGCCCTAGTGGAAGGCTTTCTGGAAGCCTTTAGGATTTCAAGAACACCCTGAGAGAGGTGTAAATCAGCAACCTAACCCTCAAGAGCCAGGCCTTGAGGTTGAGGGATTTGAGGTCCGGATACCAAACCCTTCCCTGGGCACAAGTTAATAGGTTGTGATTCCTGGGAGGCAAAGGGAAGATGGATTGTCAGTGACAGAAGGAGTGGGTACCAGGGCTGCCTGGCCCAATCCGGGCAATCAGAATCACCCTGCAAGGCTGAGATCTGATTTTGACTAATACTTTGAATAGGAGAGGAAGGGGGGCATAAATAAACTTCCCCGCCAATCCAGGAGGAGGGCATCCAGGGGACTGAGCCCAACACTGGAGGCCTGCAACAGAACAGAGGAAGTTGGTGATTGTCTGGGGCTGCAAAAGATCTATCTGAGGGTGCCCCATCTGGCAAAGACTATCCCCAGCACTTGAGGATCCAGGGACCATTCGTGATGGCCCTGGGAAATCCTGCTGAGAGCATCTGCTAGACATTGTCCTTCCCTGGAAGATGAACTGCTATGAGGGAAGTGTTCAGGGAATAGGCCAGAGACCACAACTTCATTGCCTCGGTGCACAAGGCCGAAGACCGAGTGCCCCCCTGTTTGTTGATGTACCACATTGTTGTGGTGTTGTCTGTTCTGACTTGTATCACCTTGTTGTGGACAGATGCAGAAAATGCTTAAAGAGCTAAAAAGACAGCTCTGAGTTCCATCAAATTGATGTGGAGCAGAGATTCCTGGGGGGACCACACTCGCTGAGTGGAAAGGTCGCCCATGTGGACTCCCCAACCCAGAAGGGAAGCATCTGTAGTGAGAGTCAAATTGTGAGCAGGGGAAATGAAGGGACCCCAATCTTAAATTGCTCTGATCCTGCCACCACTGGAGGGCCTAGATCAAGGTTCGAGTCACTGGGACCAACTTGGAAAGGGGTCTCTCCTCTGAGACCAATAGGTTCTCAAGTGAAACTGAATGTCTCTCATCTGAAATCTTGCTCCTGCACAACAGCTGTGGATGCAGCCATGTGCCCCAGGAGCTGCAGAAAGTGTCTTGCTGGTCGAGACCTGCAGAGTGAAGGAGGAGGCCAGAGCCACTAAATTCGTCACCCTTTCTAAGGGAAGAAAAGCTCTGGCTAGCTTTGTGTCAACTCTGCCCCTATAAAGGTGAGTACCTGGACTGGTTCCAGAACCGACTTTGGCAGATTTAGCAGAAAGCTCAGGGAGGTGAGAAGCTGCTGGGTGACTTGCAGGTGAGATTTTACCTGTTCTGGGGACTGGCCTACAATGAGCCAATCGTCTAGATAGGGAAAAACAGCAATCCTTTGCCTCCTTAAGTGAGCCACTGCCACTGCCAGACACTTTGTGAATACCATTGGGGCAGAGGTGAGGCCGAAGGGCATTGCTCTGAACTGGTAATGACCTGAGGGTAGTTCAAATCTGAGGTACTTTCGATGGGAGCTTCTGATTAGGACATGGAAATAGGCATCCTTGAGGTCCAGGGAGGCTAACCAGTCCCCTGGCCTTAGGGAGGGTAAAATCATTACCAGAGTTACCATTTTGAACTTTGGTTTCAAAAGATGCTTGTTCAGATATCTGAGGTCTAATATGGGCCGCCATTCTCCTGTCTTTTTTGGGGTAAGGAAGTATCTGGAATACAGACCCCTGCCCTGGTGCAGGGGAGGAACCCTTTCCACTGCTCTGAGAGCCAACAGGGTTGAGACCTCTGCTTCCAGAGCAAGGGTCTCTGAAGCACTTCAGGTAGAAAAATCTGGTTCTCAACTTGGGGAACTTTTGAAGCTGAGAACCAGACCCTGGCTTACTACTTCCAGAACCCACTTGTCTGAGGTTAAAGAAGCCCAGTTCTGACTGAAGTAAGCCAGCCTGCCCCACCGGAAAGGAGACCGGCCCTGGGCACCCCATCAGGGTGCCTGCTTAGCAGGTGCTTTAGGCTGAGGGGGGGAGCAGGCCTGCCCACCTCGCCTGCCTCTGCCTCTGAAGAAGCCCTTCTGAGCATAGGCAGAGGAGGCCTGAGTCTGGTAGAAAGGCCTGTGAAAAGGCTCCCCCTACCCCTGGGGTATGCTCTGGGGAGTGGCTTGTCACCCTTAGCTTGGGCACTTTTGTAAGTAGTCCTATATTCATCCATCTTTTCATGTAATTCTCTATCTGCTCCCCAAACAGAGAATTTCCCACCACAGGAAAATCCATAGCCTTAGTCTGGGTATCCCAGACAGGCTAGTACACCTGAGCCAGGCCAACCTACGAAAAGCTACAGATGTGGCCATGACCCTAGAGGAAACATCATTAACATCCACAGCAGCATGAAACTGTACCTTAGAAGCCTCAATGCCATCAGCAGCCACCTGTTCTAGTTCGCTAGCCAGCTGGCCATGGCTTGCTTGGCTAATTCCATAACAGTATCCCATCTAGATTTCTGATACCTAGCTACATAAGCCATATAATTTGCTTGCCTGAGTCCCAGAGAGGCTGCCATATACTGTTTTTTCGCCATGGCATCAATCTTCTTGGAATCCTTGTCAGGAGGATGTGAAGCTAGGGGAATGTTAGCTTTATCACAGGCTGCAGCCTGAACTACCCCAACATGACTGCATTGCTGAGAAAGGAATTCTGTATCAGGACCTGACAATGTGTACCGTCTGTCCATCTTTTTATCTACAGGAGGCACAGAATTAGGAGCTTTTAAAATTTTTATTGTTTGCTTCCTAAAAGACTTATGCAAAGGAATAGACAATCTCCTAGACTCTGAATATCCATCATTTCTACAAAATCAGGCTCCTCTTGCTCATCCACAGCTTCTTCCAAGGGAAGCTGGAGGGTTTCAGCAACTTTTTTGTAAAACATAAAATGAGATGGGGACTCAGATAGCATAGGGGGAGATTCTAAAGGTCTGTCTGGGGAAATGTCCGGTTCAATGGGCACACCCAGACCTTCCCAGCCAAATTAATACTGTTCATAATCATCCTCCCCCTCCTCTGGTTCATAAAACTCCTCAACATCATATTCAAATTCATATTCCTGAACCACTGGAACCGGACGAACCGACCTTTTGCCAGATAGTGGCAGTTCGGACGGAACCTGAGACAGTGACTGGACAATTTGTATGGCTTTTGCTATCTCTGCAGCAGTTGGAGAAGGGAGTATGGGCTCCAAACCTGCTGACTTTCTTGTTTCTTTACTGGAACTGGTTCCTCAGAACCAGCTTTTCTTTACCGAGGAGGTCTCCTTCTGGTCAGAGGCACTCCTCTGGTTTGGTTGGCACCGAACCGGGCTGGCCATCCGGGTCAGCGGACTTTTGGCCTCTCGCTCCTGAGCCTGCCCAATCTCTTCCCAGGGTGGCTGCAGGGAAATTTTACATATCTGGCAGTCTGACTGGAGGTGGTCAAACCCCAGACAATAGACATGTAGTGTGTGGGTCAGCCTTGGCAAAGGCTTCCCCCACGACATCACAGTGTTGAAACCCAGTGGGCCGGTTTTTTTTGGGTTTCTCAGACATAATGCCAGCCTAACAGAAAACTTGCCCTTTAAGCGGCGGTGCCAGGCAGAACACCCTTATCGGTTCCCAACGTGTCACGGTATTGGAAAACCGTAATAAAATCCGCTTTTTAGAACCGATAAGAACCGGGAACCGTGACTCTAAAATTAATGAGTTTTAAATTCCAGCTGATCGGTTCAAACCAACCGATAAACTTACAAGTTCCACACAGACAAAACCTTTAATTACTTACATTACCACAGACAGAGCTTGAACGAACGGTTTTGGCGTGTTAAATAAAACTATTCTCGGTTGAATCGGACCGAAAACACTGTTTAAACCGAGAAATGAACCGAGCAGAAGGAGAAATCTCCGGAGCGACTGTTCACTGAGGCGGAGTAAAGAATCTGACAGTTCAGGTTTGAAATTACACAGATAGAGCTGCTTCTTAGAGCTCGTGCTCAAAGTTCTATTTTGGAATGGTATTAACCATTTCACCTCCGGAGCAGTTCTAGAGCTGGATCAAACTGCTACTGTCATAATATAGCAAGACTTCATGTTGTTTGAAAGTCTTTTTCCAGGTGTGCTGAAACAGCTAAGTTAAACTGGAGACTTCAATCTCACAACAACTTGGCCTTTCTCAGGTTCTGTGTAAAATCCTGTTATTTTGGGAAGTGTAACCTGTGTGGGAAAAAGTATATTGTCTAGGAAAGACCTGTGTGTGGTTAAGAGACTGGGCTTAGTTCAGTTTAGTCTTTTCTCTTTTTGCAATCCTTTTTTCAAATATTTTTAATTTCTGTAGTATGTATGGTATTTCCTCATGTGTTATTTGTATATCTTGTCCATTCTGTAAATATAAAATATTGTGTATTACATCCATTTGTGACAGTGCAGTGTTCTAAAAAAATTTTTTTTTTTCATTTTTTTTTTTTTCGTTTTTAGTTGGTGTTGAAGCTTTATTTCTTAACAATGCCTGATCCTGCCAAGCCTGCAGCGCTGAAAAAGGGCTCCAAGAAAGTGGTGAAGAAACCCGCCAAAAAGGACGTCAAGAAGTGCAGAAAGAGCCGCAAGGAGAGTTACTCGATCTACGTGTACAAAGTGATGAAACAGGTTCACCCGGACACGGGCATTTCTTCCAAGGCTATGAGCATCATGAACTCATTTGTGAATGACATCTTCGAGTGCATCGCGGCCGAAGCCTCCCGCCTGGCTCACTACAAGAAGCGCTCGACCATCACTTCCCGGGAGATTCAGACTGCCGTGCGGCTGCTGCTGCCAGGGGAGCTGGTCAAGCATGCCGTGTTTGAGGGCACCAAGGCAGTCACCAAGTATACCAGCGCCAAGTAAAGGTGGCCACAGGGGAGCGAGCGGCACACATCGGTAACCCAACGGCCCTTTTAAAGCACCTGGGAAACAGTGACCGCCAGTCATTGTGGTTTGAAATCACAGAAAGAGCAGAACCAAACCATACAAAAACACGTATCCTGGATTTTAGGGGGGCAGACTTTGGGAAAATGGGGAGATACTTGAAAGAGGCATTAAGGGGAATGGGACAGGAATCAGGGGTTGAGGAACAGTGGGCAGTATTTAAAATGGGGATTACAAGAACAACAGAATTATGCATTAAGCAGGTTAGCAAGAGGAAAAGGAAGAGGAGACCATTATGGTTTTCAAAGAGGTAGCAAAGAAAGTGAAAGCCAAAAAGATTGCATTCAGGCAATACAAAAAGACACAGGCAGAAGGGGATAGGGAGAAGTACCAGGAGAAGCAAAGGGAGGCATGGAGGTCAGTAAGGGAAGCCAAAGCTCAGACAGAAGAACACATTGCAAAATCAGTGGGTAGAGGGGACAAAACCTTTTACAGGTACATAAGTGAAAAAAGAAAGACAAAGGGAGGGATAGTGAGACTGAAGGGGGAGGATGGGGGCGCGTGAGGATGACAACAGTAAAGCTGACATATTGAACAGGTATTTCTGCTCAGTCTTTACTGAGGAAGAGGAGGGTAATGGGTCTGAAGGGAGTACAAGGGGTGAGAATGGTGCAGAAATGGACACAAGTCCCTTTACACGAGAAAGGGTCCTGAAGGAACTGGAAGTAATAAGAGTTGATAAAGCAATGGGGCCAGATGGGTGCACCCCAGGGTCCTTAAAGAACTAAGAGAGGTGGTGGCTGAACCTCTGGCTATCCTGTTTAGCCGATCACTGGAAACAGGGGAGGTACCCAAAGACTGGAGGACAGCAGATGTAGTCCCCTTATACAAAAGTGGGAACAAAGAGGAAGCAGGGAACTACAGACCAGTCAGCCTCACCTCGGTAGTGGGGAAGATCATGGAAGCACTACTGAAGGAGAGATTGGTGGAACATCTGGTTGTCAATGAACTACAGGACCCAAGGCAGCATGGTTTCACCAGGGGGAGGTCATGTCAGACCAATCTCGTTGAATTTTTGACTGGGTGACTAGGAGGTGGATCAGGAGGGCAGTGAACATGGCCTATCTGGACTTCAGCAAGGCCTTTGACACTGTGCCACATAGAAGACTATTACACAAACTGGGGAATATGGGTGTGGGCAGGACAGTAGTGTGGTGGGTAGGTAACTGGCTGGGTGGCAGGCAAGGGTGGTGGTAAATGGCTGTCACTCCACAGAGGGAAGAGTGACCAGTGGGGTACCACAGGGATCAGTGCTGGGACCGTCCTATTCAACATCTTCATCAGTGACATTACGAGGACCAAGAAGGCAGAATTTCACTGTTCGCTGATGACACAAAGCTCTGTAACAGAGTAGACACACCAGAGGGTGTAGACAGAATGAGAAGCGACCTGCAGAAACTTGAAGAATGGTCAGGGGTTTGGCAGTTGAAATTAATGCAAAGAAATGCAAGATAATGCATATGGGGCACAAAACCCTGGCACAATATATCAGTTGGGGGTGAGGATATAGCATGCACCAAGCAGGAAAGGGATCTTGGGGTTGTCATCTCTGATGACCTCAAGGTAGGGAAACAGTGTGACAAGACAGCAGGTAAAGCAAATAGGATGCTGGGATGTATAGGCAGGGGCAACACAGCAGGAAAAGTGAGGTCATAATTCCGCTAAACAAGACACTAGTGAGGCCCCACCTGGAGTACAGTGTACAGTTCTGGAGACCATACCTACGTAAGGACATAGACAGGGTAGAGAAGGTTCAGAGGGGGCAACAAAGATGGTGCACGGATTGCATCACAAGTCCTATGAAGACAGGTTGAAGGAACTGAACATGTACCCCTGGAGGAGAGGAGGAGAGAGGGATATGATAGAGACATACAAGTATCTTACAGGGAGGAACAGGGTGTAGGAAAACACTATTTTTAAGCGAAAAAGATGTTCCAGGACTAGAGGGCATGGGATGAAGTTGGAGGGAGGACGATTCAGAGGAAACATGAGAAAGAATTTCTTCACAGAACGGGTGGTGGACAAGTGGAACACCCTGCCAGAGGAAGTGGTGGGGGCTGAAACAATCACAGGATTTAAGAATGCATGGGATAGACATAAAGGAATTCTGGAGGTCGGGGTAAGGGGCAACAGACTTCTAGGAAAACAAACTGAACTTTCAGGCTCAAATGGGCAGACTGGGTGGGCCATAGGCCCTTATCTGCTGACACTGTCTATGTATCTATGTAAAGGTAATTTATTTTAGTGCTACTCAGATAGCATGAAATTTGATCCAACCAGACTGTGTCAGATAGGAAATCCACCATCTGATCTGAATTTGATCCCAGATCGGATTGCAGATCACAGATATCCTGATTCAATCAGCACAGCCTGGTTCTCCCAAATAATCATTTAAACTATTATTTAATTTTCCAACTATTTAAGTGAAGTCTAGCCCATCTTCACTGATTTCTGCTACAGTTAACTGGGCTGCAGAAGTTCAAAAAAAGCTGTTGTAATTGTATAAAAAGATTCAGAGTCAGATCAGACAGATACCTATATGACTGGTATTGGTACCCTCCCCCAACGTCTCTGGCAAGCATCCATTTATTATGTGACCCTTGGCTCAGTCTGGTGCACCCAGTCCCCTATACCAGCGACCAGCACATCCCTCCAGTCACCTCCTTGGTTGGTCACCATCCAACACTTATCACAAACAGCTGATGAGATTAATCTTGCTACACTGCTGCTCATTCATTCAATCATCCATGCATTCATGCATGCATTCATTCATTCACTTGTATGATCATGCCAGGACAAGGGTAGCATAATATATAGATGCTTGCCAAGGATGTAGTTGGGGTGGTATCACTACCAATTATAAAGGTATCTGTCTGACCTGACTCTGAACCTTTTTATGCAATGACATAATTTTGCTTTTGAACTTTTGCATCCTGGTTAACCATAGCAGGAGTTGGTGGGGGTGTGCTGGACCTGACTTAAGCAAAATCTTGGATTAAATCAGTCAGATCTTGAGCAAACTGATCTGAGATCTGACTTCAGATTGGAAAGTATAAAATTTGATGGATCCAAAAACTGAGAAAATGTTCAGATTTAGAAAGAGATCGAAATCCAATTTTTTTGATCACATTCAGGCACCACTAATTTATTTTACTGGCAACTTTGTGTTCTGTCTCCCAGAGCATGTCCCAAAATTAAAGTGAGACTGCTTCAACCACAGGAGTATTTTCAGGAGTACATGAAGCAAAAAAAAAGTATTCTTTGTCCAGAGGCCTGGTTCTGTATGAGTAAGGGGATAAACAGGGTTGAAAAAGGAACTGCCCTATATGAATCTGCAACAGACTGGTGGCAGAACTGGTGAAGCAGGTTATGCCAGTTTTCATTCAGTTCACTTGATAGTGTCCTAGTGGCAATCATACCCTTGTATTTAAAAGACCTAATGGATGTCCGTAACAAATTGGAATATCTGGATTGGGTACTGCATTTTAAGTGGTTGACGACTGATGTGATATTGCTGTAGATAAGCGTCCAGCATACTCAAGGAGTACAGGTAGTTTCACCTTAACACACGATACAGAGACTGATGCTCAGGAGATCTTGAGATGGATAGATAATTATGATCTAAATTGAATACTCACATTCCCTTTTGATAGTACAAGGATGAATTTCCTGCACCTCAGTCTCTATATAGGAACAAAGAAACATGGACAATGTAGGCAGAAAAAGACAACTGGTCCATCTAGTCTGCCCTGTTATACCCTATGTTATCCCAGGACCTAATGTCTAGATGGGGTCGTATCACCCCTTGTTGTAGACACCCCGATGGCAAAACACAGAAAAAGACCATTACGGCAACATTTGTGGTAATGGTCCTTTTTCTATGTTTCGCCTTCCCCCAGTGTTCTGTCCCCTCCCTGGACCAACTCCGACCTGGAGTTGGAATCCTAGAATCTGGGAGGTGTGGGAGCATGAGGCCCCTGCATGGGGTGTGTGGGGGGGGGCACAGCCCCCTCAAAGCAAACACCCATTGAAGAGGCGGCACAATACCTACATCGGTACTGTGCCATCACTGTTAGGGAGGTCGACATTCTCGCCGATGAGATAACTTGGTGCTTCTAGATGGGATTTATGCCCTTGCTTACCCCTTTACCCTTTGCTTTAATGCTACTCCTTTGACTAACTACTAATCCCTTAACTCTGTTCCAGCTGAGCCTGAAACCATTGATGTTTTTTGCAAGCACTGCATCAGCTGGTAGGCTGTTCTATGGCTTAACCATCCTTTCTGTAAAGTAAATCTTTCTCACGCCCCTCCTGAATCTCCTCCCTGCCATCTTCCACTCATGCCTCTGTGTTTTTGACTCACCACTTCTGTGAAATAGTTCCTCACAACTTACCTTATTCATTCCATTCTGGGAGTTGAAGGTGACTATCATGTCTCCCCTCTCCCTTCTGGCCTTCATTGAGTACATGTTTAGTGCCATAAGCCATCCCTTGTAGGATCTGCCCTGCTGGCCCAGAATCATTTTGGTTACCCTACACTGCACCATCTCCAGCCTGTCTTTGTCTTTCCTTAGGTGGGGACAAAGCTTTGCTTTTTGCTTTTATATTTTTTCTGTGCTTTGTGCTATGCATTTGCCCTATGCTTTTTTATTCAGTTTTGCATTTCCTCTTATTCCTTGCCTTGCATAATACAGTACCACTGTTTGATGGATTCAAACCATTTCATACAATGAGTTTGGAGAGGACTGTACTGCAGAGATGCATAACATGAGACACACCAGTCTCATTTGAAAATAAAATGTAATGCGAAAGGAGAGAGGGGGGTACGGCAAATGAAATTCTGGGACTGAAAGTAAATGGCACTGTGCCACACTGGAGTAAGGACGCCATGGCATGTTCACCTGCAAGACACAACCGGAGGTATCAGAGGGCTTAAATAGCAGATTTCTACATGTTTAAAATTCCACCCCGCAAAACATATGAAGAAGCTAACCTGGCCCCAAGTCTAATCCAATATAAATTTTAATTTATTGTTGCCAGTATTTGGGGAGAGAAGGGATTGTATTTTGACTTTGTGGAGTGGGGAGCCCGATCCCTTCCACTTCCCTGTTCAGAAACATGCTCCCGCGCTAGCACATTTTATGATGTCAATTCAGGGAGAGCGTGGGAGCATGCTGCATAAAGTACAATAAGGATGTTTTTTAACAGCTTTGTAGTGTACTTTAGAGTTCTGATTTTGATAAATCAGGGTAACTACTCATCTAACAAGGTCCTTGTTAGTTGAGCAGTGGCTTTGATTTGTCAAAATTAGAATGCTAACGTATACAAAGCTGTTAAAAAAGGTCCATTTTGTACTCTATGGAACACACCCCCATGCTCTCCCTGAACTGACATCGCAAAACGTGCTAGTGCGGGAACGTGTCTCTGAATAGGGAACTGGAAGGGATTGGGCTCTTGGCTTCATGGAGCCAAAATACGATCTCTTCCCTCCCTAAATACTGGCAACAATAAATTTCAGCAGCTCACTGGAGATGGGGATAGTACCCTGGGACTGGAGGACAGCATGTGTAGTTCCCCTGCACAAGAATGGGAGTACACATGAACCAGGGAACTACAGGGCTGACAGTCTAATGTCTATAGTGGGTAACTTGTACAGACCATAATAAAGGAGAGACTGGTAAGTTTCCTGAAGGCAAATGGACTTCAGGACAGAAGACAACATGGGATTATTGGGAAGTGGTTCTGTCGGGCAAACCAAATCATTTCCTTGATTGTTAACAAAAGCAGTGGACAAGGGACAAGTGGTATGCGCAAGAAAGGCAGCAAAAGTCAGCACCAACTACCACTTGTTTGCAGACAGAATGTCTGTGCTCTTCCTTAGGGAATTAGCTATTGCTCTTCAATTTTTTTTGTTTTGTTTCAATAACAGAGTGAGTGTAAAATGGAGATGGCTAGCTCCCTGAGGAGGAGTGCATGTTTAAAACCAGTAGTGGCCAGGAATGAACCTGGAACTCTTTCTGTATAAGGGCAAGTTGCAATTGTTTGTAAGTTTTTTAATAAACTTCTCGGTCTGCAAACAAATGGTGGTTGGGACCAACTTTTGTTACCTTCCTTGCCTAGTTTTCTGAGTTTGCAAACACAGTGGCTGGAGCTGCTTTGCAATTTTCAGTAGACACACAGTACCTTGACTTCAGTAAAACTTTTGACTCCTTTGCACATGGACCATTGGTAAAGATGCACGACCTGGGGGTGGGGTACAAAGTCACATGACGGGTAGGAAATTGGTTTAGTGGCAGAACTCAACATGTAAGTCATAGGGAAATATTTAAGGTTGGGGGGCCATTAGTGGTGTGCCACAGCCACAGGGATTATACCTGGGACCAGTTCTCTTCAATATCTTCATCTGCGACTGGAATAGAGATAAATAGCAAGATTTGCTTCTTTTCAGATGATACTTTGATCTGTGACCAGGTGGATACTGAGAATGGGGGTCAGAGTTTTGAAAGAGGACTTAAGTAGATTAGACAAGTGTTGAAAAATATGGTAGTTAAAATTTAACAGCAAGAAAGCGAGGTGCTGCACATGGGTTAAAAAAAATCTGAAAATATATAATGGGGGAGGTACTTGTGAAAGGCACAACTGCGGAGAGGGGCTTGGGAGTAATAATTTTACATATTCTGAAGACAAAAGTGCAATGTAAGCAGTGGGAAGGACAAATAGGATGTTGAGGTGTACAATGAGTGGGAACATCAGTTACAGAAGAGATGTGCTTCTGCCACTGTATTGGTCATTGGTTTGTCCTCACCTGGTACAGTATATTGTGGGCAGTTTCACATTTGAAGAAGGGAAGGGACAGAGTGGAGGTGCTACACAGAAGGATAGCGAAGATGATCCAGTTCCAGCAGGAAAGGACTTACAAGGAGAGGTTGAAGGATCTAGAAGTGTACACCCTGGAGGCAAGACGGGAGAGAGGGGACATGATTAAGATATACAAATATCCTCATGGGGTAAACAAGGTAGAGAGTGAGGGATTGTTCAAACTGAGTGGGGAAATAAGTGCCAGGGGTTACTCCGTGAAGGTGGTGGGGGCAAATTTAGGAGGGATACCAGAATGTATTTTGTCATGGAAATGGTGGTGGAGAGATGGAATAAATTGTTGAAAGAGGGGTCTGTGAGAGAATAGTGGGGGGATTTCATATATGGGTGAGACAGACACATGGGGTTAGTACGGATGGTATCAAAAGGGGAGAGGAGTGGAGGAGGAGGAGGAGGAGGAGTGAAAAGCCACTAGGACTCTCATAGATAGATAGGACTGGGCAGACAAAATGAGCCAAGAGGCCTCTTTTCTGCTGGCAACTTCTAAGCCTCTGTATTTCTAGGATGTGTAGGTAAGGTAAAGTGAACAGTGCTAACAGCACAGCCGTACTGTACAGAAATCAGTGAGTCAGTGGCACACGTACCTTATGTCCGGTAATGTCCCACACTCAGCACAGACCATCAACATATTCTCTCTCATTCTGTAGAGTGATCTATGAAGGGCAGCATAGAGCCACCTGCCAGGATAGGTGGGGCAAAGAGGGAGAACTCCAGCTGGCTTCTTGGCATACTACTGAGGGTTACCTGTTACACAACATGCTGATCCTGTAAGCAATTATTTATTTTATTTTCATTTTTGTTGACCAGGAAAGGAGGGATAGACAGTGTGCCTATTTTTTTTTTGGGGGGACTGATGCAAATCAACTGAAAGTGAACCAGAGTAAGATGTTGATTTATTTTGGAAAATACAGTGACATGTGGTTAGTGTCACATAAGTGCTAATGTACAAAATTCAAATCACTTCACCAAAGCAACCTTCCAGTTGGAGGGTGAGTTGCCACTGAGGCCCAAGGTAGGGCATGTTGAGGCTTTGGGCTAGTGCAGATCTGAGCAGCAGCAGCCATCATTCCACACACACTGAAAACACTGTGACAGGCTCTACACGTGCAGTCGCACATGTCTTGGGGGAGTAGTGTTCATGTATTGTGACCGAGCAATCCTGAGCATGGAACCATGTCCTGGAGATAGCAGACAGCGATGCAAACAAAATATAAAAAATTTATAAAATACTGGCAGCCCTACTCATACCACTGCAGCTGGCTGGAAGAGCAGTCTTGTCTGAAGCAAACCTTGACTGGGTCTGCTTTTCTTGGCCTAGAATTAACACTACACTGCATATAAAAAAAGAATTGGAGGCAAAGTATCCTTTAACTAACAGACTTAACGAGTGATATACTCTACTGTACATTAGTCACATGCTGATCAGGTTAGTACCTCAAGTGGCTGTTGCAGCGATGCAACAAGGATGACAAAAAAATAAATTTAAAATAACACAAACCAAGGTGACATGCAAGCAGAAGATGGGTTGCAGTATGGATTTCTGAATCTGCCACATCAGAATAAGGCAGAAGAGGAAATGCTGCTGGCCACCATTGTATATGGATGCACTGTCTTTGTGCTTCAAAGCCTTTCTGACACCTGGTTGCTGAGAACCAGTATCTTTTGGTTGGCTTGATATACCGTATATACTCACGTATTAGCCGACCCACGTATAAGCCGACCCCCCCATCTCGAGAGACAGTTTTGTAAAACAGCAATGACCCGTGTATAAGCCGATCCCTTTATTTTTGGATCATGACTGCCTACTCTGAGCCCTCTCCCATCCCTGAAAACCAGGATCATCAGCTCCAGTCTGACTGGTTTAATTCAAATTCAAAGCCTTTAAAAAAAAACTCACTGAGCAAATTGAGAATGAATTCCACTTGCCTGACTCTGAGCCCTCTCCCAACCCCTGAACACCAGGATCATCAGCTCCGGTCTCGTCTACAAGTACTGAATCAGAAACAGAAATCACCCACCAGAGAAAGCGTTGAGTGCAACTACCGTAAGCTAGTGAAAGCAGAATAGCTGAGGAATAAAGGTGTTGGCTGGAACAGACGTAGCAACTTAAAGAAAAAAATACTATAAAACAATGGAGCCTCTGAGGGTACCTCTTGGGATATGAGACTCCTCTCGAGAACTGTTCAGCTTTGCTTTGCGCTCCTCCACTCCTTGCGAACTGACCGTCTCTGGGGAGTAGGAAGTGGCAGACACTAGTGTGAGCAAGAGCCCTGTAGTCTTCTGGTGCTATGCTCTCCCCTGCCACTGCCATCGCTGGTCTAACCCTACCGTTTTCTCTCTTCACTTTTGAAACTGCCACGGGTGAACATAAATGATTCAAAGCCTGACCCACATATAAGCCGAGGTACCATAAATTGGACTGAAAAAAAGGGATAAAAAACTCGGCTTATGCGCGAGTATATACGGTACTTGTTATACCTGTAGCACCAGTGTTTCCTGGAAGCAAGCCCCTTTTTGCCTTTGATACCCCAATGTTTCACTGTACACTACAGCATCTGCTAGAAGTGGTGTTCAGTTCAACTTTCAGTTCACGTTATGATTAGGAAAGCAAGCTGAACAATATTTCATTTACAATTATGGTTTAAGACATGCAAGTTTAACATAGTATCATAGTAATGTGTCAGCAGAAAAGGCCGATCCAGTCTGTCCATCTCCCCCACCTCCCCTACTTGTCACCAGTGCACAAGAAGCCTGACCTCTGTCCTCTAACCAACCTAATATGTCTATCCCACACTCTCTTGGATCCCTCCACTGTTTTGACACCTACCACCTCCTCAGGTAATCTGTTCCAGGGTTCAACCACCCTCTCAGTGAAATAACACCCCCTTACATTACTTTTAAATCTTCCTCCTTATAATCTTAAAGTATGACCTCTTGTTTTAACTCTGACTTTCCTTTTAAATAGACTTTCTTCCCTCACTTTATTTATCCCCTTCAAGTACTTGAATGTCTCTATCATGTTTCCTCTCTCTCTCTTCTAAATTCCAGTGGATACAGATTTAATTCTCTCAATCTTGTCTCATATGATTTCCCCTGCATACCCTGCACCATCTTTGTTGCCCTTCTCTGAATCTTTTCTATTACACTTACGTCCTTTCTTAAAAGAGGCCTCCAGAACCGTACCCCATACTCCAGGTGCGGACTAACCATGGTCTTATATAATTTTACAAAGTTTATTATATTTTACAAAGTTAAAAACATGAGTAAACAAAAATTAACACTACAGTATCACAAAAATGAATAAATCAACAATATCAATAGCGTACAAAGTAATACAAAACACACAAAAAAATCACAAATTGCCTATGAAGCAAAAAATAAATTACTTTACCTGAATCATTCATAAAAGCTGTCGATTTTTTTCTTCGTTTTTTTGTTGACTGGGAAGGAGGACTAGACACGGTTTTGCCTATTTTCAGCATTGTCCCGGGAGAGGGGGATAAAGATGGATGCCAACTGAAACTGAACCAGATTTTAAGCTGTTGGTGGTATTTTTAGTGAATGGGGGAAATTTGGCTGGGACTCCAGGGAAATTCCCATTCTCTGCTTGCAGGGGTGCTGTCACTTCCTGTGGACAGGATGGAGGGGCCCAGTTTGGAGCCGGACAGAGGAGGAGGAGTAGGTTGTGCTATGCCCGAGTGGCCTAGTACTTCAGCTTCTGGAACAGTACAAACTATGGAGATTATGGAAGCACCAATAGAAATAGTAATGACTGCTAATGCAACCCAGGTACCTACAGAAGTTAAAAATGATGAAAATTCTGTGACAGCTATTTCCATGGATGTGGAGTAGCCAGAAGAAGAGGAAACATTAGCAAACATTTGTCAATTCCGAATGTTGTCTTGCTGGCATTGGCATTAGTAGTGCAGGAGTTAGAGACACATAACAGGAATGGCAGTGAAGAATGGAACCAACATCAACCCTACCCCACCCTGCAGAGACTGACAGGCATTGAGTGTGCCTTTGGGTTTTCGGCCATAATGCTCATGCCATTTCACCTCACCCTGCCTTGCAGACTCTGACAAGTGTTGCGTTGTGCCTTGGGGTCATTGGGCCCTACGGAGAATGGGGTGAACTTTGGGGCCGAAGAGTCCAAGGCACACCTTGATGCCTGTCAGTGGCTACAGGGTGGGGTTGGGGGTGGAAAGGCATGAGCATTACAGCCAACAATCCAAAGGCACACCTCTGATGCTTGTCAGTCTGTACAGGGTGGGACGTTATGGTTAGAAACCCTAACTCTCTGGGCGTTTGTTGATATTTGCACTCCAAATTTTCAACATGTCCTTTTTGTGACTCCACCTTATGAAAGCATTTGGGACTTCTGCTCATGAATAATGGCACTGTGATTTTGTTAATCTGTCCCGAACGTTGATTTCCCACAGCGACTGTACCATTCTGTGCCAGATGCGAAAACAGAGTTTGAGCAGGATGTGAAAAATGACAGCTGCACCATTCATAAGGAGGTGTGAAGAGATGGCAATGTTGAAAATCTGGAGTGAACATACAAAAAATTCTCGAAGTTACGAGCGTGCATGGAAACTGTGCAATGCATGCTCATAACACAGTCATTTTGTGGAATTCTTTCATCAAATTTTAAACATAGACATTTTGGGACCTCTGCTTATGAACAGTGTCACTATGATTTTTGCAATCTGTCCTGAATGTTGACATCCCACAGCGACCGCACTATTGTGTGCCACATGTGAGAAACCATAGTTCAGGCAGGATGTGAAAAATGACAGCTGTACTGTTCATAAGGAGGTGTGCAAAAATGGCAATGTTGAAAATCTGGAGTGAAAATATTAAACATTCTCAAAGTTACGAGTGTGCGTGGAAACTGTGCAATGCACACTTGTAACACAGTCATTTTGAGGAAGTTTGTCACCAAATTTTCAACTTAGGCATTTTGGGACCTCTGCTCATGAACAGTGTCACTGTGATTTTCTTACTGTGTCCCGAACATTGATTTCCCACAGTGACCACGCCATTGTGTGCCGGATGTGCGAAAACACATTTTGGGCAGGATGTGGAAAATGACAGCTGTACTATTCATAAGGAGGTATGAAAAAATGGCAATGATGAAAATCTGGAGTAAATATATTAAAAATTCTCGAACTTACGAGCGTGCATGGAAATTGCGCAACACATGCTCGTAACACAGTCATTTTTTTGAATTTTTACATCAAATTTGCAACATTGGCTTTTTGGGAGCCTGCCTCATGAACAGTGACACTGTCATTTCATTACTTGGTCCTGAAAGGTGATTCAATACAGTGACCGTGAAATCACCTTTCGGGACCGAATAACAACATGACAGTGACTGAATTCATGAGGTGAGGTCCCAAGAACCCCATGTTGAAAATTTGGTGCCAAAAGTTGCAAAAATAGCTGAGATATCCACCTAAATTGAAACTCCCCATTGATGCCATTATACAGCTTGCCAGCATTTCTTCAGTTCGCGGTCACCTTTGAAGAGTGCAGACATGTTCCCACTCCAAAAAAGATCATTGCGCCGGGCTCCGGAAGTACGTATGGGGTGGAGGGGTGAGGGGATGGGTGTGCAGAGGGTGGATGTGGGTTGGGAAGGGGGCACTGGACACAATGTTTCCTTTTTTGCAGCTTAAAACAAACAAAAACACTTCACTGGAAGTTTTTTATTTCACAGGTTTGTCCTGGTACACTGATGTGGGCTCCCAGTGTGCCACCTGTGTTTTTTTGAGAGAGAGGGCTGAAGCCGACAGGGATTGAGCCCCCATCAACATAAAATGTGTCTGTGTCTGAGGCACATGATGCCGAGGGATTAGGCACCCCTTGGCAGTAAAATTAAAGAGGACATTATGCCAATGGATTGGGCTCCCCATTGGCAAATGAACTGGGAAGGGGGCATGCCGATAGGGGGATTGGGCACCCCCGATGTCAGCTTTCAGGTGGCACTGTGAGAGGCAGACGGCAACAGCTGCTGTCATGTTTATTGAAATGTTACACCAGGCAAGGCATGCCCTGCAATGACGGATCGCTCCCTCATTGGAGCGGAAAATTGTTTCAGGTTGGTGGCACGCTTTTCAACTGCTGTCATAGACAGCATTTGATTTCATTCGTGCCACAGAGCCCAGCCTGAAAAAGCAGTGCACCACTGGTCACAACACGGCCGCACCTCCAAAACCTACTATTCCAAGCTACCACAATACGTTGATTGTGCATGTGCAAGACAACATAAAAAAGGACCTAGAAAGGAAAAAAAAAACAATTGCTGGAGATGATTACAGCAGCAGAGCAAGAATACACTGAAAAAAGAGTAAAATAGATGAGGAACAGAAGAGAAAGAGGTCAGCAGTCAGCCCCCTAAGTATAGCTGGAAAAAGATTACCTATGGACATTTCTCCAAGTGTAGGACAACAGGAGACTGTTGAGACAAATAGGAGCTTACCTGCACGAAGTCAAGGAGACAGCATCACGTTCAGTGGATCACCATCAGAGTGGACCCCAGAACACGAACACGTGTGCCAAATCTCAGAGTAAGCAGTCCAGGTCCAAAAAACCTAGCTGGCTCAGCAAGGAAGTGGAGTGGAAGGTGAATGGAAAAAGATTGGCCTTCATTAAGTTCAAAAAATCGGGGCGTGAGGAGGATAGAGAGGTGTTCACAAAGGCATCTAGGGAGGTGACCAGGTCAGTTAGGGCAGCCAAGGCAGCAAAGGAGCTGAAGTTGGTTCAGGGGATCAGAGAGTGGGAAAAGGGGTTCTTTAAATACATAAAGGAGAAGAGGAGTTGTAGAGATGACATTGTTAGAATCAAGAGATATGGGGGATGGACAGAACAAGGGGAAGAACAGGCAGAGTCACTCAGTGAGTACTTCTGCTCGATATTCACAAAAGAAAGGGATGGCCCAATACTGCAGGGGAAAGGGGGCAAGGGTGAAGGAGGGGTAGAGATAACAGATGGGGTCATCCAAGAAGACAGAGTTCTGAAAGACCTTAAAGCCTTGCAGGTGGACAAGGCACCAGGACCAGATGGTGTACACCCAAGGATCCTGAAGGAACTGGCAGAGGTGTTGGCAGGTCCTCTGACAGACCTCTTCAACACCTCCTTGGAGACAGGGAAGGTACCCAGGGACTGGAGGATGGCTCATGTGGTGCCCCTTCACAAGAGTGGACCCAAGGACCAACCTGGCAACTACAGACTGGTAAGCTTGACTTTCATAGTGGGGAAGTTGATGGAAACCATTCTAAAGGAGAGATTGATAACCTTTCTCATAGTAATGGTCTACAGGATGAGAGACAGCAAGGGTTTGTCTTGGGAAGATCGTGCCAAACTAACCTGATAGACTTCTTCAACTGGGTCACTAGGATGGTTGACGAAGACCATACTGTGGATGTCCTGTACCTGGACTTCAGCAAGGCTTTCATATTGATGCCCCATGAGAGGTTAATGAGCAAACTGAGGGACATGGGGGTGAGGGAGAAACTGGTGGTTTGGGTTGAGAGCTGGTTGCAGGGCAGATAACAGAGGGTAGCTGTAAGGGGGAAGGCATCCAAGCCAAGGCCAGTAACAAGAGGGGTACTGCAGGGTTCAGTGCTGGGCCCTGTTTTGTTCAATGTCTTTAATGGAGACATTGCAGAGGTGGTCAAGAGTAAGATGAGCCTGTTCGCAGATAACACTAAGATCTGTGCAAAAATGGACAATGAGGAAGAGATTCAGGCACTCAGGGAGGATCTAGCTAAACTCACACACTGGTCAAGGAAGTGGCAGTTGGGGTTTAATGCTAAGAAGTGCAAGGTCATGCACCTCGGAGCAAGAAATCCCAGGATCAGCTACTGGCTGGGGGGATTGCAGGTAACAGCTTCAGAGGAGGAAAGGGACCTTGGGGTAATAGTCACAGGGGACATGAAGGTATCAGCACAGTGAAGGAGGGCAGCTGCAAGGGCAAATAGGATGCTGGGGTGCATTGCCAGAGGGATCACCTCTAGAAAGGAGGAGGTCATCCTGTCCTTGTATAGATCACTGGTGAGGTCACACTTGGAGTACTGTGTGCAGTACTGGTGCTCATACCTCAAAAAGGATGTGAGATTATTGGAGGGGTGTAGCACAGGGCTACGCAAATGATCATGGGACTGGGGGAGTTGCTGTATGAGGAACGACTGAGGGAGCTCAACATGTATTCACTGGATGAGAGAAGGGAAAGAGGGGATGTGATAGAGACCTTTAAGTACTTGAAAGGCATAAACAAAGTCTGAGAGGGAGGATTATTCTGCTTAAAGCAGGGAAGGGTCACTAGGGGGCACAGTCTGAAGTTGGAAGGGGGAAGGTTCAGGAGGGAGTTGAGGAGGCACTACTTTACAGAGAGAGTGGTGGCAAGACGGAACGCACTGCCAGAGGAGTTAATCGAACTGAGGACAGTGGATAGCTTTAAGTGGGGTTGGGATAGAGTCAAGGGCAGGATTAGTACAGACAAGAACACAAAGGGGTGAAAGACCAGGAAAGGGGAGGGAGGGGTTTGGGTGGGGCTGGGACCACTATAGTAATATGAAACTAAGAGCAGCGCAATCGGGCAGACTTGATAGACCTGTGGGCCTTTTTCAGCCAGCAATTTCATATGTTCATATGTAGAAGAGGCATTACAGTGAGCGGGCTGGATTTTCAATGGTCACATATGGATTCCGGCCCCCCAAATATCTATCCCAGGTTCACCTGAGAGAGAATGGCAAAGAACAGAAGAAGCAATGAAAGGCGCAGAACAGCAACCCAGTACAGATGACCAAACAGAGGCTACAGCTGCAGCAGCTGTGCAGGGGGAAGGGGGAGCCCAGAGCTACAATGCTGCACCAGACACCGACACGGAATCAGCACAGCCACACCCAGAGAGCATATCAAGGAGAAATTCTACTACATCTTCAAAATCTTATCAAAGTCTTTAGTCTTTATTTATTTATTTAACCAGGCAATCACCGTTGAGCAAGCTAATTTTCGAGGTGGACCTGGGTTTGTTAACAAGGAACAAGGAACAAGGGACAATATACATGGGATGCAACACACAAGAAAATATCAATAATACAAAAAAAGTGAGATACAATAATACAGTATATACAAAGTATCAGCAGGTAGCATTGACAGTAGTATATGTTTGGAACAGAAAATACAGCTAGTTTTGGGTAGGACACACTTTTTCATAAAAGTAAAGAAATATACATATCACGTGCACTGAACACAAATAAAATCTAATATAAAAAGATATATCATGCAATGGGCAATGAAACTGAAAATGAGAAGGATGAAATGGAGATGCAAACAGCAGGTAGTGATTTAACTACCCCAAAAATGCCTAGCCATTGGGGGGGTGAACAGAGGGAACAAAACAGATCAAGACAACAAAGAATGAACTATGCAGGACTTTTTTGAAAGCCTGCAGAAGTGGCAAAATGCTGATTTGTGGTCAGAATAAGGTTTAAAGGTCTTTCTACTCATGCCCCAGACAGACACTGGGTAGGATGAGAATTAATTAAAGATTCCCTGGGATTCACTCCTGCTGAAATATATGCTTTTATTCACGCACCGGGAGATAATAATTATGATATTAGCTTTTGCAGTGCAGCATTGTTGGACAAGTTTTGGAAACTATATTATGAAGTAAAAAATGATGAACTGTGGAGGGATTTTTTGGCAATACCAATACAAAACCAACAGTTAAAATGCTAACTGTACTATTCCGAAATGAAGGGGTGCCAGTAAATGATGTGATGTTCTGGTTAGAAAAGTGGTGCGATATCCAGGGTACTCCAAATCCAATCATGGATGATAATGATTTCTGGACGGGAGGTTGGACTTTTCGAGTAACTTTGAAACACACAGATGAAGGCATACAGCATTTACCAAATTGCTTTTTTTCTGGGTAGGGATAGGGGCATATTATTTTATCCTGGACAGCCTAAGAGCTGTTACAAATGTGGCTCCCATTCCCATTTGAATACAGACTGCCAGCAAATAAAATGTTTCCAGTGTGGGAAATTGGGCCACATGGCAAACATGTGCACAGTAACTCCCATATGCAATCTCTGTGGAGACGATCAGCACTCTATTGGTTCCTGCCCTTGGGCAGCTCACAATTCAGAAGAATCCACAGAGAAAGATTATTATTTACATACGGCAAAAAAAGATTTTAGGATGGCAGAAAGAAAATGCTCTATGCCTTCTACTAACACCGGAAGAAAAGGACGAGGAGCAGGGAACAGATCCCCAACGTGGTCTGAAGTTCTGTCCCTGAGAAACCAGCCCTCATCCTTTTCAAGTCAAAAGGTTTTAACCCCTTCAATAAATCACGTGGAAAATACTTGTCAAGCACATCAGCAGCCTCTTCAGCGAGGAATTACAGCGGCTGCTCAAAAGACAACAGCTAAAGAGGAAAACTCCATACCTCCCATCAGTAACACAAAAAGAAGTAATAGACGACTTGGAGATGGGTGATATTCCCTCACTCCCCTCCTTCAATGAAGATAGCAACATCAGTTTTGGAAGATACAGTAGGAGACTTTCAAACAGTAACCAAAGCCACAAAGCAGTGCTAGCCACAGTCATCCGCTGTAGTACAGCAACGTCCCTTGGAGAATAAATGTGATGCTCTACAGTGTTGGGGGCGAAGCGTGGAAGAAGGATCAGATGTGTCCTCCCAGTCCACTGCGAGTGAACGCGAGGATCAATCAAGTGATACAGGAAAGAAAGACACAATACCAGGGAAAAAGAAGAGGATTACATGCTCTAGCTCTAAGAAATTGTAAAACTGAGCTCTCTTCCTGAACTGGGACAGGCCAGTCTCAACACTAACATTATCAAGTCGCCTTTAAGAAGGGCAGCTACCTTTGCCATACTACAACTGATTTGTGATGTAATCTTTTTACAGGACGCAAGACTGCATACAATGCTGGAAGCACAAAAGGCTGATGCAGATTAGAGAATGGGGCAAACGTTTTGCTCCCTAGGACTAGAGATGTGTAGTGGAGTAGGGCTCTGCTTCACAACACAGGATGTTACTATTCAAAAAATTATTGGAGCTGAGCCAGGCAGGGCATTAATACTAGACAAAACAATTAAAGGTATTGAGAGTCACCTTATAAATATATATAGGTATCAATCAAAGGCACTCAGAATTGAATTATTATGGACAATTCAGCCCTTTCTTTATACTAGTAGATTAATTTTCTTTGGAGGCAATTTCAATATAAATATGAGTAGAGCTACTAAGTATACACAAAGACAAAAAATATATGTGACAAATCCTTTTTACAAACTTTACTATACCAAACCCTATTAATAGACGTGCATGTGCAAACACAGCAGTCTACCTTTTATAAAGGTAGACTGTCATCTAAAATTAATTTCTGTTTTATTTCAGAGAATATACCTTGTCAAGTAACAAGTACTTTGTTAGTAGTAACTTCAGACTATCTTTTAATAAACATAGCTGTGTCTTCAAGTCCCCCCAGAACTGCAGGGAAGGGGTTTGGGAGACTAAATACAAGCCTATTACTTAATCCAGAGATAAAAGAAGACATAAAAATAATGATAGAAGATAGGAAATCAGTACTTTTTCTATATGATTCCCTACTTACATGGTGGGAAGACACAAAAATATGTCTTACAGTTTTTTTCATGCAGGTCTCCCAAACAAGAGCAGCCACAGAATGTCGGGAAACACATCATTAAGAGAGACGTTAACTAGATTAATTTCAGATCAAAATACTTTCACAAGCTCTGAATCAGATGAAATTGCAGAAACAAAACAAAAAATTGTTCAGTTTCAAAACAGAAGATGAACAACATTAGAACAAGAATAGAAGTTTAGGACTCAGGGTAGATAGGAACAGACAACTCCATATGAAGATTGTAATAAGAGAATTCAGAAGAAATAAGTCACAAAGCTAGTTTCAGAAACAACAGAAATTTACACAGACAATAAAAGTATCATGACATTTTTAGAACAGGTTGTTAAACATACTTTTGGTATCCCTACAATTGAAACAGACAGGATGACCCAGCTTTTACAAGCAGCTGATCTGCCCAAAATAGATACAGAACAGTCAGAATGTTTGACAACACCTTTTACACTCTTTGAAATAGAAATAGTGATAAAATCATTACCCCAAAAAGGTTTCCCCTGGCTCTGACGGTCTCCCAGGAGAATTATTATTTTTTTTAACTATGCTTTTTATCCAAGCCAGCACTGGGATATCTGCCCTGCTCATGGCCCCCACCGCCTCCTGCTCCCAAATGATCCGTGCTCCCCCCATGCCCCCTGGCTTACCCCCCAGGGCGGGGTCGCGGCACCGGCCAAGGTGTCCCAGACATCAGTTCGGGTCAGGGGAGCCAGCCTGGAAGCACATGGAGAGGTGACAAGGAGGGCATCATACAGGTGCTGACTAGGGATTTTTGTGTCCCCGAAAGGACGTTGTTTCCTCAGGGGAGGGGACGTGCAATGACATCCCACATCTGCCCCACCCCCTGGATGTCTAGACGTCGGTTGCGACGGATCCCCAAGCCTCCACCAGGGGTCCGTAGTGCACCGGACGTTTGTCTCCATCTCCCCCTGGAGAAGGAGAGCAGTCCGAGGGATGCTCCATCCATCTCCCCCGGCCAGCCCTCCGGCGATCCAGGTCTGTTCCCGAACCCGGGTCGCTGGCGTCGCATGTGGAAATCCAACAGCTGTGCCAACGGCCGGCTCTCCCAGGAGAATTATATAAATGCCTGTGGGACCTAGCACCAACTGAGATTGTTACAGTATACAGTTCTGTTTTACAGGAGGGTAGGTTACTAGACCAAATTATGATGGCTTCATGGTTATTTTGCACAAGGCAGGACCAAAATCGGACATCCAAAACTGGAGATTGATAACATTATTAAATACGAATTTTAAAATTTTCTCCAAATTACTGTTTAACCATTTATCACCACTTTTAGAAAAAAATGATACACAACACACAGTTCTGTTCAGTATCAGGCAGGAAAATTTCAGATGCACTACTATTGTTAAGCGAAATAACAGCAGTGGGGAAACAAAAACTCACTCCAGGTTATGTTATTAGCCTAGACCAATCCAAGGCGTTTGACAGAGTGTCACATGATTACCTATAGCTATGCTTGGCACATTATGGAAACCCCAGAGATTTTATACATTGAATCCAGATGTGCTACACATTAGCCTATGTAAGACCCTGTGAAAATGGTTGGACAGGAGAGAAATGTCAGACTGCAGTAGGAGTCCGCCAAGGGTACCCATTAAGCCCTCTTTTATATATAATAATGCTGGACCTGATCCTCAGGATCCTTCGGTTATCACCAAATATATATGGAATTAGTTACAAACAAGGGTCACCTGTAAAAACCATTGCATATGCCAATGACATTTGTTTACTAGTAAAAGATAGATGTTCAGGCCAAATAGCGAGTGCACTATTATGGATGTTGGCTGCAGTGACAGGAGCAGCTCTTAATACAAGGAAAAGCATCTGTTTGAATATTCAAGGAACTGGACAAGAAGAGGCAGATATAGCAAACAGTACGGTACAAACTGCACCTTGTAAAATCCTAGGTATTTACTTTGGCCCTGGAGACATGGCTAGGTATAACTAGGAAAGATGTCTAGAGAAAGGCAAACAAAAAGTGGCTAGATGGAACTCTTGGCAGATGAGGAAGCTAAAAAGAGTATTTATGATACGGTCCTTTTTGATCTCTTTGTTTCTTTACCTTTTACATTTTTCTGATTCCAAAAAAACTAGAGACACGACTTTTAGGTTGCTTTTTACCTGCTTCTGTGGGAGCAGATTCAATCCAATTAAGAGAAACACATTGTATAAAGGAAAAAAAAGATGGTGGGGTAGGTTTACCAAACCCGGTTGTTTTTTATTTTACTATATTTGTATATACAAATTTATTACCTCTTATAAGAGATGAGATGAAACTATGGGTAACATGGGCAACATGATCATTAAAAGGTATGTTACAGGAATGGGCTACTGGGAATTTCCTACACAAAAATAAAAGGTCTCCCAGATTGCTATTATTGTGGGAAGGAGTTTTGGACAACATAAAAAATGGGCAGTAGTATATACATTGGTTACACAATTTCCAAGGAAATTCATTGACAAATTTATAATCCAGCAATGGTTTATGGAAAATCCATTTGCATCCTTTATTGTATCTCAACAAAAAACATATAAAACTGTTACTAATGGATCATAGCACCGCACAAAAAATGTAGGATATTGTATGGCTGGGGAGCATGGGAGGATCAATACCAACAGGAACCAGAAACACAAAGAACTCAAGGAGCGATATTGTCCTAGGCAAACGTGTCACTCAGACCGAGACAATGAATCATGTCTATTGTCATTGCCCTTTTATTAGAAGTGTTTGGTCTTTGTTAAAAGAGAAATGGAAAATGGATCTATTTTTGAACCTAACTGCAGAAAGTGCATACTTTGGGATATTTCCAACAGGCTGGAGAAGGTTCAAGACCAGTTCTTTACACATAATCATGGCAAGTTATCTGTATTGGATATGACAAGTTAGGTGCAGGTTAGTCTTGCAGCAGCAGGTTATTACAATGTTAGAACTATTATCAATGATTACAACAGATTAGAACAATATTAAATATAAGGAATTTAATACTTTGCCAGAAACATTATGGAAAGAGTATTGGTAAGCCATAGAATGGCTTGTACAAAGAAAATAAAATTGTGTTTCTTCTTTTATCCTTTATTTTACTTTAAAATTTAGAAGACTACTTTATGAAATATGTGATTAACAAATGGTTTAGAAATTATAGAAACATTACACTTATTTTTGGTTTATAAAACAGTTACAGTTATAAATTGGTTGCTTTGTGGTTGTACACTGTATGTAACAAATTATTACTGAAGATTTAATAAAAAAAATACCCCTACTCTTTTCAAGAAGTGCCATGGGATCTTTAACATCCACCTGAACTACCACCAGAACAGGCAGATGGGATCTCGGTTTAACATCTCATCTGAAAGACGGCACCTCAGGAGTGCAGAACCCCCCTCTGCTGCACTACCATTTGTTTGGTAGATTATTGGGTCTTTGGAGGTGTAGGCCTTATATACTTTATTTATTTATTTATTTATTTATTTTATTCAATCTTGAATTACAAAAATACCTTTGAGCACATGAGCTCATTTACAAAGGTTCCATGTCATTGGGGAGGGTTATAAACAGACACCAGGAAGAACTAACTATTGAATTACATACATACGTTAGCAGTATTATTACAACATAAGAATCGTCAGTGTTAGTACAACATAAGAATCTGCATTATACAGAATAACAAAAGGAGTGAGGTAGGAAGGCGAGGAAGAGGGGGAGCAGGATTTTAGGACCAAAGGGGGTGGGTAGCAGCCAGGAGCTTTGTCAAGGATACTGTGGGGGAGGTCAGGAGAGAGGGAAAAAACAAGGAAGAGGGGGAAAATGTTGAAGACCAAAGGAAAAGTGTATCAGCCAGGGGCCTTGTCAGTTGATCACACCATGTAAGGTGGGGGGGGGGGAGGTGAGCGGGCAGAACTAAGGGGGGATGAAAGTTGCTGCCACATTTAAAGGCATGGTACCAGTTTGTTTCATTTGTTAATGAAATTCAATGCAAGAAGGTTCATAGATTTCATGAAATTCAAAAACATGACCAGTTAAGGCTGATAGAACTATATAGAAAAATACAGCCTACTCTGACCATAAAACAAGCAATTATTTTTTCAGTTAATTCAATTGCTTCTACAGCTGACTGACCCCCATCCCTCTCAACCTGCCCAGTCCTGTCACCCCACAATCCCTGGGTCTTATCTTACTCCTCCAAAGGTCCCCAAGTGAATTGCCCCTCATGGCAAGGCTTAAGGTGACTAGGTCCCCTGGAGCAGTCTAGTTCTAAGAGGAGGCATGCTGGCCCCTCTCCTGCTGCACATAACTCTTGGTTATTGACATGAGGCACACACGCACTGCATGTTTGGTGGCAGCCCCTCCCTTCTGTGTCACTCATGCTGCTCCACCATCAAGCCTAAGTTTGGCAGTGGTCAACAAACCGAGTGGCAAAATTTAAAGCAGAAAACTTTTAAGCAATATACTGTTGTGCAAAATGGGTCAAGCTAGGCTTCCTTCAACTGACTCACCTGATCTTCCACAAGCACATAGTCTCTCTTGTAGTGTTCCCTATATGGTCCTGTCCAGTGATGCTGCTGCAAAAACAGTGGGAGCTAGGTCCTGTCAGTCAAGAACGGATATTGTTTGCCCATAGCTGCACTGCCCTGGGCACCTCATGAACACTGACCATGTGACTTCCTGTGAAGCGCTGCAATGACATCAGAGAGTTGGCTCATACAGTAACCCTGTAATTGAAAGTAGTACTGTTCAGTAAATTATTTCAACAGAGAATTGTGCTGTACTTATAGCTGAAAACATGGTCCTCCAGTTGGAGGCTCTGTTTGCCATGTATACTCACACCTCTGGCCACAGATGGCTAGGTTAAAACTGGTTAGAAGGTGAGGGCTGCCCTAGATGCACCATTGTCAGGATCCTCTACTAGCATAAGATCACATTCTGTCAAGTCGATATCCTGACCACCAGGTAAGACAGGTGCACCTGCTCATTAGCCTATCACAACCAGTTGTCAGGGTACTGGCACGCAGTCTGCTGAATGCTACAGCTTTTGTTTGTGAAAACAGATGAATGGTCAGCACCCTCAACCACTTTACCGTTGCCTTCCGTGGCCCTCATGGGTGGGGGTACAGGACAAATACCACCTCTGACTGGAGGGCAGTACAAGTACAGCACCACTCTCTGTTATAATAATTTATTTCACAATACTTCTATCACTGACAGTGCTATGATGTCATGACAGTGCTCAAGAGGAAGCCTCATTGCCAAGTTACACAAGATGCTCTGGGGCAAGCAGGCCACTAATGGACAATGATCCTTAATTAGGTATTATCATACCACCTGCTACCACCACCCATGCAGCACAATGAAGAGACAGAGCTGTATAAGTAGCTGTACAGGGACCCCTGTGAGCATTGCTGGGTGGCCACTATGGTAAAGGAAAGGACAGTAAGCTTCCTGGAGGTGCATGGACTTCAGAGAACAAAAGGCAACATGGATTTGGGAAGGGGGAGTCATGTCACACAAACCTGATAGATTGCTTCAACTGGGTGACAAAGGCAGTGGGCATACTGTACCTTAACTTCTGAAAAGCCTTTGATTCCATCTTGCATGGACAGTTGGATCAGAAAATGTGGTAACTCTCAGTAGGGGACACAGTTACTGAATAGGCTGGAAATTGGTTATGTGACAGAACCCAGAAGGTTGTAATAAATGAGGAGCTTGGGGGGTAGGAGGTCCTAGTGGGTGCCAAAGAGAATGCCTTAGAACCAGTCCTCTATAACATCTTTATCTGTGACACAGGGGTAGGAATTCAGGGCATGATGTGCCTTTTATGTTGGCTCACGCTTGCGTGCCAGACAACATATTGCAGTAGTAGCAGATTTGGAGGTGCAGTCACTGTGAGTGAATACAGGGCATGAATCAGTAGGTGCATCCCTCATTTCCCAATAAGCCAGCTGCAGGCGCTGACACCAGCAATAGGTAAACTGGCCACCAGATCTAAGAAACGTGCCACTGCATTGACAGCCAAGCTCATCACGCAGCGGCACAATGACATGCCTCCTGATGTGCCTTTCCTGGTGAAGCACTTCACTAAACATAGCGGCACTGACTGCCACCGCCACTTCATTTGCCGACAGGGAAGCCCACTTCCTGTCTGCATGATGCCCCCCTCCCATTCCAAGTGTGTGCCGAGGGGGTGCCCAATCCCCCTCGGCATCATGCACCCCCAAACAGTCTTTTCTTGCTGACAGGGGGCCCAACCTCATCAGCTTCAGTCCCCCTTCCTAGTTTAGTTTGCCAACGGGGGAGCCCACTCCACATCAGCATAATGTCTCCAGCCCCCAATGTGTCCTGTGTGCCGAGGGGGTGCCCAATCCCCCTCGGCATCATGCACCCCTCCACCCATTTCTGTGCTGACGGGGGGCCCAATCCCCATTGGCTGCAGTCCCCTTCCCCATTATGCAGGTGGTACACTGGGAGCCCAGCCCAGTGTGCCAAACAAACACCTGCAAAAAAAGAAAACTGACCCATGTCTTTTTTTTTTACCTGTAAAAGAAGAAAACAGTCCCTCGTGGTCTCTCCTGCTCCTCCCCCAACCCGCGCCCACCCTCTGCGTACCCTGCCTCCCCACACACCCCCTCACCGCATACTTACCTCTGGAGTCTGGCGCGACGATCTTCGTTGGACCAGGAACACGTCTGCACTCTTCAAAGCTGAGTGTGAACTGAAGACATGCAGGTAAGCTGTATAATGGCATAAATAGTTTTTTTTTCAACTTTGGTGCATATCTCGGGCATTTTGGGGAATTCTTGCACCAAATTTTCAACATGGGGTTATTGGGACCCCTTCTCATGAATTCAGCCACTGTCATGGTGTTATTCAGTCCCGAAGGTTGATTTGAAAGTCACTGCACGGAATCACCTTTTGGGACCAGTTAATGAAATGGCAGTGCTGCTGTTCATGAGGTGGGCTCTCACAAACCCTATGTTGCAAATCTGGTGAAAGAAATCCAAAAAACGACTATTTTATGAGCGTTCATTGCGCAGTTTCCATGCACGCTCGTAACTTCATGAATTTGTAATATTTTCACTCCAGATTTTCAACATTGACATTTTTCCATACCTCCTCATGAACAGTACAGCTGTCATTTTACATATCCTAGCCAGAATGTGTTTTTGCACGTCTGGCGCAGAATAGTGCAGTCGCAAAATCAGTTTTTGGGACAGTTTGAGGAAATGACGGTAAAACTGTTCATAAGCAGAGGTCCTAAAATGCCTATGTTGAAAATCTGGTGATGAAAGTCCATTAAATTACTGTGCTACAAGCGTGCGTTGCGCAGTTTCCATGCACCCTTGTAACTTCACAAATTTGCAATATTTTCATGCCACATTTCCAACACTGCCATTTTTTCACACCTCCTTATCAACAGTATAGCTGTCATTTATCACATCCTGCCCAAAATGCGTTTTTGCACATGTGGTGCACAATGGCATGGTTGCTGTGGGAAATCAACTTTTGGGGCAAATTAACAAAATCACAATGCCACTGTTCATGAGAGGAGGTCCCAAAATGCCTATGTTGAAAATGTGGTTAAAAAAATCCCCAAAATAGTTGGGTCACGGATGTGTGTTGCACACTTTCTATGCATGTTCATGACTTCACCAATTTTTGATATTTTCACTCCAGATTTTCAATGTTGCCATTTTTTTACACCTCCTCATGAACAATACAGTGGTCATTTTTCACATACTGCCCAAAATGTGTTTTTGTCTCTGTGTCGCCAAATGACATAGTCACTGTGCTAAACCACCTTTCAGCTAACAAACTGATAGTGCCGCTCTTCATGAGTTGGGATCACAAAAAGCCCATGTTGAAAATTTGGAGTGAAAACACCAACACACACCTACGGCGTTAGGATTTCCAACTATAACACCCCACCCAGTAGAGACTGACAGGCGTCGGGGGGTGTGACTTGGGATCATCGGCTGTAATGCTCACGTCATTCCACCTCCACCCCCACCCTGCAGCCAGTACTTCTATACTGCACCCACCTCAGCGTATTTCCTTGTGGAATGGGGTGAGTATAATGTCCAAAGACCCCAAAGCAGACCACGACACTTGTCAGTGTCTACAGGGTAGGGTGAGGTAAAACGGCAAGAACGTTATAGCTGATGACCCAAAGGCACACCCCAATGCCTGGCGGTCTCTGCAGGGTGGAGGTGGGGTTGGCGTCACTTCAATACTTCACTGCCATTACTATTATGCGTCTCCAACTCCTGCACTGCCAATGCCAGTGAGACAACATTTGGCATTGACAAATGCTTGTTAATAGTGGCGAGCAAAGTTGCTGAAATTTGCCAAGCTGAGGTCCAAAATTTGCTTTGTTATTTGCCAAGCAAATTGGCAAAATCCTTGTGCTGAATTAAAGTGAATGGCAAATTCATGGGCCAATCCCAACTCGAATTGTGTGCTACACCCCTCCCACCCAAAAACGATAGATTACTTGATATCATACTTCCACCACCCCCGCTGGTCCCTACCTCCCTCCCTACCCCTGCCTTGGTAAATCACAGTGCATCATGAGTACAAGATGCATAGAGTGCATCCAAAAATTGTAATCCCTTCCCCCACCCACACTCCAAACACACTCACTCCACCTCCCCACACCCGAGTCCCACTATCTTACCAAGCACACCCAGTCCCTCACCCGATTCCTCCACACCAGCACTTGCAAGGCTGCAATAAAAAATAGAATATCTCAACACAAAGTGTTTTGCTTTGTTCAGTGTCCACCCCATAAATGGCTTGAATGCATGAACAGTGATGTCTTTGCCAGGGGCGCCATTTAGGGGGGCAAGGGGGGCAGTTGCTCCTCTTGCATTGCAGGCCATTGTTGTTGCACCAACCTCACAGACTCTGGTTCAGCCCCCACAACCCCTCTGACCAGTTGTTGCCCCCCCATTGAAATCTGAAATGGCGCCCCTGGTCTTTGCTCCTAGTAACACCTAATTAGCTTAAAATTCAACCAGTCAGGTTTTACCAGCAGCAAAGATGTCTTCATTCATTCATTCATTCATTCATGTCATTTACAAGATGGACACTGAACAGAGCAGATGCTCTGCACTGGGGGACTTTTATTTTATTGCAGACATGTAGGATGATTTTGTGGGTACTTTTTGGGGAGGAGAGTGGTGGTAACCAGAGTGGGGTTGGGTGGGGACTGGTGTGCTGAAAAGACAGTGGAATGCAGGTGGTGAGAAGCGGGGGGATGTGTCTAACAGATGGGTGGAGGAAGGAATTACATGTTTTGGATGCATGCTGTTCATCTCATGCTCACGCACTGCAATTTGACAGGGAAGGTGGAAGGAGGGAGGTGGGAGCCAGTGAGGGGTGGGGGGTGGGAGGGTGGTATCAAGTAATCCATTGTTTTTGGTGGGGAGGGAGTGATTTTACAGCACAGTGTGTGGGGAGGATTGTTTTAAATTTTAAATATTTTAAAAAATGGTGGCAAAGTTGGTACATCTGTCACAGAATTTGTGAATTGTGAATTTCTGTGGCTCTGCAGCAGCTTCACTGGCAGATGAAATATTCACAGCATCTCGAATTATGTATCCAGTTTTCAGCTATAATAGGAGCACTTGGCCCAGTGGGCTTATCCGATAACAAAATACTAAAAAAATAAATAAGAATCAAAATTATGCAAACGTTTCCCCCTCCCCATCGTAGAGTCCTTGAATACCTAAGCTAACATCCATCCCACTTAGGGTTCACGTTATCTCATCCTCAGCTTCGCAGCAACATAGAAAGATGTAGAAACATAGACAGTGACAGAAGAAAAAGACCAAAGGTCCATTAAGTTTGCCCAAAGTTCCTTATCTGCCCTGGGATCTATTGACCATGCAGGGTTTTATCATTCCCAGTCCACACCCCTGCGTCCCTCCCTGTGGCTAACAACTTGAGCAACCACCAAATCCTTCACTCTGTCCCAGCCATGCATGAAACCATTTACAAGTCTTGGCACCCACCACCTCCACTGGCAGACTATTCCACAGCTCTACCACCCTTTCCATAATATAGAACTTCCTCACATCCCTTTCAAACCTTCCCCTCACCGGTTTCCACTCATAACTTCGGGTTTTTGACTCTACTACTAAAAGGTTCCCTGCAGTTCACCTTGTTTATTCCCTTTAGGAACTTGAACGTCTCTATCTTATCCTCCCCCCCCACACCTGATCTCCAGTGAGTACATGCTCAGTGCCTTGAGAAGGTCTTCATAAGATCTGCCCTGTTGGCCCTGAGAAATCTTGGTCACACAGCGCCCTGCATCCTGGGAGGTGAACTCCAATTTTAGTGTCTCCATCTAGGGGCTCCAGTTTTTATCCCCTATAGGGTGTTCCAGCTTCCCCACATGACTATGTAGGACACTATCTGCAGTGTAACTAACAGCCTCACTTTCAAATCTTACTATCTAGTCCACTGGGGAAGGTAACACGACACAGCAGCCACACGTCACAGCTATAATAGAGGTTCTCAGACTTTCTCGAGTCAAAACCTCTAGATGAAAAACAACAGAACTTGGGGCTCACTGGGAAACTTTCAGAACTGGTCATTATTATCAATGTGCCAGATCAACACAAAAAAAACTTATTAATTTGTAACAAAGAATCAAAATGTCCACTAATTCAGACTCTACTACAGTATATCTCACCCAAGATCACTCAAAACATATAGTGATGGGTCAGTAAAAATATAAGAATCACAGTAACTGGTTTCTTATACAGATCAGAGAATGAAGCTCCTGCATACACTGACTCAGACAAATAGATTTTCATACACAATAAACTGCAACTTCAAAGCATTTTGCTTTGCAATTAATCTACCTAGGACAGCCCAGCTGAGATGCAATATCTTGTTTTCTGTGGAGTCCTACTTCTACCCATTTCTGCAGGTGTGAGCACTGGGGCACTAGGAGGTAAAAGCGAATTTCCAATATCAAGGAACATAGTTTGAAATATAATATTCCAACACAATGCAGCTTATCTTTCATTATACAATGGCAAGAAAAAATCCTGGACTCTGATCGGTCAGTCTTGGGCTGGACCCGTGATGTTATCCCAGTACAACATCACAGGTCTAGTCTCAGCCTCACTGTGAACCTGCAGATGATTTTTTGGATGATGAGCCTGATGATTTTTTTGGAGCTAGAGCTTTTTTTTTGCATCTCCTCTTAAGAAACAAAAATATTTTTCCACACTAATAAAAACATTCTTTAAAATTATTTTTACTTTATATATAACAATGAGCCATTGTATAATAACAATAATGCCCGACGGGGTGTGTGTCATTGGGATAACGTCCGCCTCAGCTGTTGGGCCTTTTCGGCCTGCGACCTTGTGCCCAACCACCTGAAGCTGACGTTATCCCAACATATTTACACACCCTGTCTGGCATTATTACTTAATTAATGTTCTATATTACCTCATGTTTTATTATTGAGGACTTTTGCAAGAAAATAGAATCTGTCTCAGACTCTGCCTCATTCTCCTACTTCACTGTCCGCTGAAGATCATAATTATTGGTATAAAATATCACAATCATTTCCACAGCAGCACTTGGTCGTAACTCCACAGAGGATTAGCACTTAGGCAGGAAGATGGGATGGAGTCCAAGACATACAAATCCTGTTTTTCTTCAGTTGTTCTCGGTAATAAAAAAGAAGGGAAGATAACGACAGAAAATTTATGAAATATTAAAGTGGGTTGAAATATTACATTTTAAAAGTTTTTTCTGGATGCTGGAATAACACTTTACATGAATAGTTCAGGACTGTCAGTATTGCCATACTGAGTACCTGGATCTAGTGGGGGTTTGAACCTATGATTTCCAGGTTGCCAGCTGATCCTCAAATCACTGGACCACTTCTAAATAAATCAGGTGCTCAAGAGTAACTTAGAAACATAGAATTTGGTAGCAGATAAAGACTGCTTGGCTCATTCAATCTGACCATTTTTCACTACCTACACTATTACCACAGATTGTACCCAATCTACAGCTCTTTCTCTCTCCCCCATTCCTTTTCACTATGATTCCCATGTGCTTATCCCATACATTCTTGAATCCCACTACTATTTTCACCCCACCACCTTCACTGGAAGGCTGCTGCATGAATCCACCACTCTTTCTGTGAAAATTGTGTTGATACATGTTGTATTTAATAGTTATACTATCACTGTTAGTCACGTTCCTATGTATTATTGTAATTCTAGTATCATTTTGGCATTGTATCCTGCTTGTTGCTATTTGATGAATTGCTGATTTCTGTATATGTCTATCCTTATGTTTTTGTTGATTTGCTGACTTTTGATGTATGTATATCCCTATGTACCCTCCCCCCCAGGACGTACCGTGAGACGAGCAATATGTTGCTTAGTGTGCCCTTCCTGGTGAAACTCTTCAATAAATAAATCAATAAATCAGTACCTCCTCGCATCTTTTCTGAATCTAACCACTCCTGCTTCATAGCATGTTCCCTTGTTCTTGAGCACCTTTCCTTCTGAAAAATAAGGGAAGGGGAAATTGTTTAACCAGGAGAGGCACACTAAGCAGAAGCTTGTTTCCAGGTGCAACCTGGGAAGCACAAGGAAGTTAAGTGACTTGCTCAGGATCAGACAGTACGCAAGTGGGAGCTGTGGGATTCAAACCCCGGTCTCTAGGTTTGCAGCTCAGAGCTTTAAACCACTGCGCTATACTGCCTCCTACTACCCTCCTGTACCCTATTTACCCCCGTGAGGTGTTTAAAGGTCTCTGTCATATCCCCCTCTCCCTCCTCTCTTCCAGGGTGTACATACTGAGGTCCTTTAGGATCTCTTCATAGGGCTTGTAATGCAGACCATAGGAGGGGTCTTGCCAGTGATCTATACAGAGGCAACACCACCTCCCTCTTTCTGTGGGTGTTGCCCCTCCCTATTCATCCCAGCATCCCACTATCCCTCCCTACTGCCTTGTCACACTACCTGGCTACCTTTAGGTCATCCAATATGATTACCCCAGGTCTCTTTCCTGCTTAGTGGTCACTAATACCACTCTGCCCATTTTGTACTCCGCCTCTGGGTTTCTGTGCCCTAAGTATCATTATTTGCACGTTTTTGCTTTGAAACACAGCTGCCATACTGTTGACCACTCCTCTAATTTTTTCAGGTCTCTGCTCATCCTTTACAACCCCCCTGGAGTGTCCGCCTTATTGCAGATTTTGGTGTTATCCACAAAGATTCCTTTCTCTTCCAGCTCCTCTGCAATGTCACTCAAAGGCATTAAAGAGGACCAGTCCCAGCACTGATCCCTGAGGCACCCTGTTGGTCACCATCCCTTCCTCGGAGTGAACTCATATGGCTCGCCCCACCATGCGGCCACTTGAGAACTGCATACAAATGTCATGCCTCTTGGTGTTAGGAACTCCCAGTTGGGAATATTCTAATGACAACGTTTGCTTTTTCAATGTTATTCATGTATGTCTGCATCATTTAGGATGTACAGCCATCCTGATTGTGTCTGTTTGCTGTTTGGAAGGAGGATGTGCAGGTGGGTTTGTTGGCTGAAAGGTTTTGCTGAACTGACATAGCAGTTAGTCTATTTACCTGTCTATGTTACACCTCTGCATCCCCATGAAAGCTGCAAGAATTATGTTTTGTAGAGGGTTTAATTTATCCCTCAATGCCAAGATCCTTTATTCACTGCTCAGAAGGTCAACTAGATCACTGCTAAAAGGCCAGTAAATCTCATTAGATTCTGGCCCTAGGCCAGTTATAAATTAAAACAAATTATAACATGGCTATTTAAAATACAATCATTTCATTGGTCAGAACACATCACCTGACCATTGATTAATCCCTGATATACCCACAACTGCCTTGCTGGTCCACAATATCCTGATTGACAGCAATGTAAATGGACTTAGAGAAATCACTCCACCATAGACACATTGAAAAAGAGAAGGCGGAATCTGCCTTGCAAAGGCGGATTCTGCATCCTCATAACAACAAATCCACCTAGTGGACAACTACAAAGACAGCATTCTCTATACACATTATTCATTAAGCAGAAGGACAATTTTAGTAGAAATCCATGTTCCAAAACATATATTTTAATATTCCTTTACATAAACCTCTAATATAATGCAGCTCATGTTATAAGAAGATTAACCCACTCCAGGGTATGGGTTTACTGAGCATTAATCCACGCCTGGGTAGTTGAAATCACTCGGCCTGCAGCCTCGTGATTCCAACCCCCCCGCAAGGCATTGATTAATGCTCATTAAACCCATACCCCGTCATGGGTTAATCCCTCCATGTCACTCCCTAACAGCACAGACATGGTATTAAGTGATAATAATAATAGTAAACAATAATAATACTGTATACGTATCTGCAGGGAATCCTAAAATAAACATGTTGCCTTTTATGCTGGCCTGCGCTTGCACGCCAGCCAACATAGTGCAGTAGTAGCAGATTTGGAGGTACGATCACTGCGGGTGAATGCAGGGCATGCATCAGTAGGTGCATCCCTCATTCCCCAATAAGCCAGCATGCAGGCACTGACACCAGCAATATGTAAAGTGGTCACCACATCTAAGAAAAGTGCCGTTGCAATGAGAGGCAAGCTCATTATGCAGCAGCACAATAATGCACCTCCCGACATGCCCTTCCTGGTGAAGCATTCCAATAAACATGGTGGCAGTGACTGCTGCATCCTGCCACAATGCCAACTTCAGGGATGCCCAATCCACCTGTCGGCATGCCCCGACCCTGTCCATGTGCCAATGGGGGAGCCCACTCCCCGAAGGAATAATGCCCCCACTCCCATTTCAGTTGTGTGCTGAGGGGGTGCCCAATCCCCCTTGGCATCATGCACCCCCAACAGTCTTTCTTTGCCTATGGGGCCCAGTCCCCACCATTTGTTGTGTGCTGAGGGAGTGCTCAATCCCCTCGGCTCTTGCCTCCCCCCACTTGGTATGTGCCGACAGGGATGCTCAATCCCCCGTCAGCTACAGCACCCCCAAAAACACTCAGGTGGCATGCTGGGAGCCCACCCCAGTGTGCCAAATGCCCCTGTAAAAAAAAACCCTTCCTGCGATGTTTTCCTTTTTTTTAAATATGTAAAACAGAAAACGGTCCCTTGTTGAGTCCAGTGGCCCCTCCCCCAGCCCGTGCCCACCCTCTGCGCACCCTGCCTCCACACACTCCCCTCACCGCATACTTACTTCCGGAGTATGGCATGACGATCTTCGGTGGACTGGGAACACGACTGCATTCTTCAAAGCTGACCATGAACTGAAGAAATGCCAGTAAGCTGTATAATGACATAAATAGAGTTTTTTCAACTTTGGTGCATATCTCGGGCATTTTAGGGAATTTTTACACTAAATTTTCAACATGGGGTTATTGGGACCCCTCCATATAAATTCAGTCACTGTCATGGCGTTATTCAGTCCCGAAAGGTGATTTCATGGTCACTGCGCAGAATCACCTTTTGGGACCGATTAATGAAACAACAGTGTCACTGTTCATGAGGTGGGCTCTCAAAACGCCTATGTTGCAAATTTGTTGGAAAAAATCCAAAAAATTACTGTTTTATGAGCGTGCGTTTCGCAGTTTCCACGTACACTCATAACTTCATGAATTTGTAATATTTTCACTCCAGATTTTCAACATTGGCATTTTTCCACACCTCCTTATGAACAGTAGAGTTGTCATTTACATATCCTGGCCAAAATGTGTTTTTGCACTTCTGGCGCAGAATAGCACGGTCACTGTGGGAAATCAGTTTTGGAACAGAGTAAAAAATGACAGTGACACTGTTCATGAGCAGAGGTCCTAAAATGCCTATGTCGAAAATTTGGTGATGAAAGTCCATAAAATGACTGTGTTACAAGCATGTGTTGCGTAGTTTCCACGCACCCTTGTAACCTCGCAAATTTGGAATACGTTCATGCCAGATTTTCAACACTGGCATTTTTTTACACCTCCTTATGAACAGTACAACTGTAATTTTTCACATCCTTCCCAAAATGTGTTTTCGCACCTGTGGCGCACAATGGTGTGGTCGCTGTGGGAAATCAACTTTTGGGACAGATTAACAAAATCACAGTGCCATTGTTCATGAGAGAGGTCCCAAAATGCCTATGTTGAAAATGTGGTTAAAAAAATTCCAAAAATAATTGGGTTATGGACATGCATTGCACAGCTTCTATGCATGCTCATGCCTTCAATTTTTCATATTTTCACTCCAGATTTACAACGTTGCCATTTTTTTTACACCTCCTCATAAACAATACAGTTGTAATTTTTCACATCCTGCCCAAAATGTGTTTTCATACCTGTCACGCCAAATGGCACAGTCGCTGTGCAAAATCACCTTTTGGCTAACAAACTGATAGTGCCGCTCTTCATGAGGTGGGGTCACAAAAAGCCCATGTTGAAAATTTGGAGTGAAAATACCAACAAACACCTATGGCATTAGGGTTTCCAACTGTAGCACCCCACCCTGTAGAGACTGACAGGCGTCAGGGGTGTGACTTGGATCATCAGCTGTAATGCTAACGCCATTCCACTCTCACCCCCCATCCTGCAGCCAGTGACAGGCATCGAGGTGTGCCTTGGAGTGTTCAGCCCCAAAGTTCACCCCATTCTCCTATACTGCACCCATCTCAGCATATTTCCTTATGGAATGGGTAAGTATAAGGCCCAATGACCCCAATGCACACCACAACACTTATCAGTGTCTACAGGGCAGGGTGAGGTTGAAATGGTACGAGTGTTATAGCTGATGACCCAAAGGCATACCCCAATGCCTGTCAGCCTCTACAGGGTGGGGGGTGAGGTTGGCATCAGTTCAGTACTTCACTGCCATTTCTATTATGCAACTCTAACTCCTGCACTACTAATGCCAATGCCAGTGAGACAACGTTTTTTGCAGTTAATTTATTTATTAAGATTTTATTCAGAGCACGTAGTACAGCATATGTTACCTTAAACAGGTAAAAGCTCTCATATTATAATGAGTATTGCAGGTAACAGTATATTTAACATAATATTATGTCACATTACCAATATAGTAGTTGAATATTTTACCTCCTAATAGAAAGATCTTATGTATTTACCTGATACAATATATACACAACAACCTGTACTATGCTATAAAAAGAGAGTAATAACAGGAAAAAATAAAATAAGTCAGATTATCTTAGTTATCAGATTCTATAATAAAACCTAAGGAGCTGCATAGGAGGTTAATTATACTACAGGATCCATATATAAAATGTATCTATTAATAGAAAGAAAAAGAGGAAAAAAAAGGAGAAAATTTATCAATATTCATCACTTATGGGTTTGAAGAAAATTTAAATAATCCTGCCAACACAAGTAATACTCATTGAGTCGGTCTGATGTCAGATACGAAATTCTTTCCAAGGAAGATATATAAGTCAAATTTTTCAAGATGTCTGTCAGAGTAGGTATTATATTGGATTTCCAGTGCATTAAAATCAATCTCCTGACTTGCATGAATAGAATCTGCAACCACTTGTGCTGGTATTTTGTTAGATTTATATTATTATTTATGACTCCTAATAAGCACAGTTTAGGTTCAAGTAAAATGTTGCAACCAATAATTTCAGAAACTAATTTATGAATGGTTTGCCATAAGTTATATATGGATTTACATGACCATAAAATATGTAAAAGATCACCATTTGGTGAGTTACATCGCCAGCATTTATTATTTGGTGTGAGACCTATATTATATAAATGAGATGGTGTTTTATACCATAAATGTAACATTTTAAATTGAATTAATCTACTACGCATATCTTTAAAGGAGTCATGACAAAGTTTCCAGCATTTATCCCAGTGGGAGTCTGATATGTTTTCATTTAATAACCGATTCCATCTATTTCTGGCGGGAAGGGATTGGTTCGGTAACATATCCCTAATCTGTTTATAGATTTTGCTAACTAAACCAGAGGAATTATTGACCCATATATTAATGTATAAGGGACTTAATACTGATTTATTAGTTTGTTGAATGTAGGGGAGTATAGCAGTTCGTATTTGTAAATATTTCCAAAATTCTTTTTTGGGAACATTCCATTTTATTTGAAGATTACTGAAAGAGTTTAATGTATTGCCACTATCAGTCAGGATATCATTCAAGAATAAGATGTTCTTATACATCCATGATTTACAATATATTGGTTTGTTCTCTAGCTGTAATTTCGGATTACCCCAAATTGGAGTAAACGAAAAAGGTGCAGGGTCAGATTTAAGCCAATTATGCATTTTGAACCAATAGTAAATAGACGCATTAATTATGGGATGCTTTTTTAATTTAGGGGTTAATGTAAAATAAATAAAACTATTTGGTATATGTCCTCGAGACAAAGATGCTTCCATGTCATACCATAGTGGTACATTATAATTAGGTTTAATAAACCACTTAATAGTTTGTGATGCTCTAAAGGCCCAGAAATAGGCTGTATACCATGGTAATCCAAAGCCGCCGCAAGTCCAGTGAGAGTGTAATTTAATATGATTAAACCTTGGTATGCGACCTTCCCATAAAAAATTACCTACAGTTTTATCAGTACTGTTTAAAAGATGAGGAGAAATTTTAAGTGGAATACAGGCAAACTGATAAAGAATTCCAGGTGTAATGTTCATTTTAATTACAGATATTTTACCAAATAGAGATAGATTTAGATTTTTCCATTTATCTAAGTCTGTTTTGATATCTGCAAGTAAGGGACGTAGGTTTATTTCCCATATCTTATCTAAATCAGTTGATATTTTTATCCCAAGGTAGGAGATGCCTTGTGGGGACCAACGGAATCCGAGATGTTTATTCATAAGGGGATTACAATGTTTATTCAGTGGTAGTACTTCAGATTTTTGATAATTAACTGTAAGCCCAGAGAGCCTAGAAAAGAGTTTGAGTATATTATTGAGTGGTTGCCCTGATAATTTTAAGTTTTCTAACAGGATAAGCATATCATCAGCATATGACAATGTTGTATATTGCGTATGCCCAATAGAAATGCCCTTTATATTATTATTCTGTCTGAGAAAGGTGGCAAGAGTTTCAAGAGCTAAAATAAAAAGAGATGGGGAAAGAGGGCATCCTTGCCTAGTACCCCTTGCTAATGTAAAAGACTGTGATAATGTAGAATTAGTGAGTACCCTCGCATGTGGCTTTGTATAAAGAAGCTTGATCCAGGAACAAAATTGGTTGCTAAAACCAAATCAGGATAATACCAAATAGAGAAAGTTCCAGTACAAAGAATCAAAAGCTTTTTCAAAGTCTATTGCAATTGTTGCTGCTGGAGATTTAAGTGATTTGGCCTTATGAATAAGGTTAATTAGAGAATGCAGATGATCAGAGCCCATCCTGCCTTTGACGAAGCCCACTTTAGATTTATGAATTAATTTGGGAATATATGGTTCTATACGGTTTGCCAAAATCTTGGCAAAAATCTTGCCATCTGTATTCAGTAAAGATATTGGACGATAGTTAGCCGGATTGATAGTGTCCTTGTCTTTTTTTGGAAGAATTGTAATCATTGCTTCTGTCATAGTAAAAGGTAAATATCCTGACCCAGAAGATTCCTGAAAAACTTTACATAATAACGACCATATTTGCTCAACAAGAAGTTTATAAAATTCAACAGGAAAGCCGTCTCCTCCCGGAGATCGTCCACATTTAAGAGAATGAATCGCCTTCTTTACTTCTTTTATAGTGAAAGGTGTATCTAAGAAATGTATTGCTTCCTGTGAGATACAGAGGAGTGCTAGTTTATCCAGAAAGGAAGAGATGTCAAGAGATGATGTTAAATAAGATGAAGAGTATAGTTTTTTTATAAAAAGATGTCATAATTTCACTAATAGCAGATTCACTAATTTGAGTTTTCCCTGTATGCTCTTTTACAGCGGCAATATGACGTTCCATTTGTTGCATTCTAAGTCTGTAAGCGCGTATTTTACTTCCTTCCCCCCCCCAAATTTTTGTTTTATTCTTAATAATGCTATCTCTGTTTTTCTAGAGATTAGCTCATTGATTTGCATACGTAATTGTAAAATTTCATAATGCAAACTAGAGGAGGGATCGGGATGTGAGTTATTTGAATGTAGTATTTGCTTAACTTTCAATAAATTTTCAAGATTATTAATTTGTTGTTCCCTAAGTTTCCTCCTGTAAGCAGCATAACTAATTATTTTACCACGTAGTGTAGCTTTAAGTGCTTCCCATGTAGTACCCATAGAGGTATCTTTTTGGGTCATTAATATCAACGAATTCTTCAATTTGTGTTTTACTCCAAGGTAAAAATTCTGGATCTTTGAGCAGTAAAGGGTCTAGTCACCAAGAGGATGATTTTATATGAGGAGTACCCCAATTAAGTAAAAGATTGACGGGGCATGATCAGATATAATTAATGGGAGTATATCGGTTTCAATTATATTGGCCGTTAATGCAGGAGAAGTTAACACATAATCTATTCTACTATAAGTCTGGTGGCGAGGAGAATAAAAGGTATAATCTCTCTCTCTGGGGTGGAGGGAGGGTCCTCCATATGTCGGATAGGCCTAAGTCCCGCATTATTTGAGAAACTATAATCAGACTTTTAGGGTGACAGTCTAATGAACCATTACTCCTATCCATGTATGCATCTAAGGTAAAATTAAAGTCCCCTCCAATCAATATAGGAGAGTTGACTAAGTTTAATTCAATCAACATTTGAGTTAGTTTCTGAAAGAATTGTGGGTCATCTGAATTTGGTGCATAAATATTAATTACAGTTAGTGGTCCTGAAGCGGTATCAAAAGTTATAATGAGCCATCTGCCCTCTGAGTCTTTCTGAATATTAGAGGGTACCCATTTCAATTTTTTATGTATTAATATAGCCACCCCTCTTATTTTTGAGGCTGCTGAGGCCATAAACACCTGACCGACCCAATCACTTTTTAATCTAACACTGTCTGCATTCAATAATTTGGTTTCTTGCAATTATGCAATTTGGATTTTATGTTTCTTAAGATGATTAAGAACTTGTTTACGTTTATTTGGAGCATTAAGTCTCTTGACATTCCATGTGCAAAATGTTAAATTAGCCATCATGTATCAAGTTATTAATCTACTATGAGATAAATGTGTTGTCAAGGGACTACAGTGTTCATTTGTATTTAACATTGTGTTGCAGAACAGCTTATTATAAATGTTGCTTATAGTAAATGTGTTGGCAGAATTTTTTTGAGTTAACATATCAAACAGATACATATCCTCTATCTGATTCCCTATAATGCAGCTCTTTCTAACCAACGTAGTCTTAACACTATATAACATCTGAGTTCTGTAACGATAACATAAAACAATCATCTAGGATATATAGAGGAGATAAGGTCGGTCTGAGTACAATAGCCCAAACAGTAAACAAAAAAAGGAAAAAGAACAAAGACCAAGACCACCCCTCTGTATTCTAGGACGTAGCTTATCAGTCAGGAAGTAGGATAGCACCAGAGAAAATAAGAAAGAAGTACTATCCAAACCTCCTTAAAACAATGACTCAACCAAAGTTTTCCAAACAGTATCTAGGTACTGAAATTTGAAGTAAACCCTAAATAAGGTAACACTTATTATATTCTATTACTCTTGTATAGTTAGAGGCAATAAATTCCGAAGACATTACCAGATCTAGCATCACCTCTGGTAAAGAGAGAACAAAAGAAATGTATGAAAAAAAAGGAAAAAAATAATTTTCCCTATCTGCATATATCCAGTTGTGCAGTTATAATGTATTAAAGAGCATTCGTATGCAAGATATTGTATACATATAGGCCCAGATATTCAAAAGAGTTGCACCATGCGCAATAGGGTTGCGCCTGCGCAAGTCCAAAAGTGCGCCATTCTGCGATATTCAGCAGGAGGCAGTTGCACCACCGAAAACATGCTGAGCCACAGCGCAATGCAAATGATAGCATGCGCAACCGAGGGGGGTGGATCCATGCATAAAAAGCGCAATGCGATATCCAAAGACCTGCGCAATGCGCAACAGCGGAACAGCCGGAAGTTGCGCACCAGTGGAAATGAGCCAAAATAAAAAGGCTCGAGGAACAGGCGCAAGAACGCCACAGGGATGCCAAGTGGGGAAGAGAGAGACAGAAAGACAGTCAGTGACAGGCCAGGGCAGGCAAGGGAAGCAGTGTGGGCCATAGGCTGCAGAGGCCAGCGGGGGTGCGGTGCAGTGGAAGTAGCAGTCAGGACAGCGGGGTAACATAGCAACATCAGCCGGGGGTCACAAGCCAGGAGATGGACAGTGGCAGCTTCACATGGAAGCTGTAATGAGGGTGAGAATGCAAGGTGCAGGGGACATGGCGTGGAGGGGCCGTCGTGATATGCACTAACAGGCAGTACGCTGCCCATATCAGCTATGAGCTGTACACAGATGTAGAGCTCATGGGCGGTACCACCTGAACAGGTCAATACTGAGAGGCGGCTCTGTGAGCTGTGCAGTGATGTGATGCAGACACCACCGACGGAGTCATGCTCTGTCAGTGGAGACCAAGGTGACAGCCTGCATGTGCTTGCTCGCCATGGGCACCTTCCAGAGGCCAACAGGGGACACCACAGGCATCACACAGTCGGCCACGCGTCACGCATCCTCACCCAATTCCTCAGCGCACTGCTGCCACATGCTGGAACACATCCATTCCCCAGCACCATGGCAGGAAGCGTACAGCAAACATGCAGGCGTTCCACAGGGTAGCTATGCCTGGCATGCTAGGGGCCATAGACTGCACCCATGTGGCCATTCACGCGCCACCCTGGCCTCGGTGGGGCCACATATAGGAATAGAAAGGGCTTCCCAGCAGGTCAACTGCCAGGTGGTGTGTGATGCCACTGGGCGTATAATCAATGTCTGTGCCACACACCCTGGCAGAGCACATGATGCCTTCATATGGCATCAGTCCGCACTTGCCATCGATTCGAGAGTGGGGACATCCCACAGGCCATCTAGTGGGTGAGTATGCATGGGGAATGCAAACTCGGGGCAAGGGTGGGAATGCCACAGGTGCCATGGTAGTGGCACACAGGGATATGGGCAATATGGACCTGAACATGAGACTGATCTCCACTATCTCCACACAGGTGACAGCAGATACCCACTCCGTCCCTGGCTGCTCACACCGTACCGGCGCCCCATCACCCCATCGCAGCAACGCTATAATGAGGCACATGCCGCAACATGCAACATCATCAAGTGGGTGTTTGGGATGCTCAAGGCACGCTTCCGATGCCTAGACACCTCCGGCGGTGCCCTACAGTACAGCCCCTCAAAGGCTTGTGGGATATTCCTGGCCTGTTGTATCCTGCACAACATGGCCAATGACTGTGGGATAGCCATACAGGTTGAAGAGGGGGACAGCGATGGGGACAACAGCGGCACTGGTGTTGATGGTGATGAGCAGCCCCCCCTTGGATGGTGGGACCCCCGAATGATCCGGCAGACCCAGCTGCACCGGGACACCATCACGGAGGAGCATTTTGCACAACACAGGTAAGTCAAGGGGCCATGTGCAGACAACACTGTCCTGGCGCAACCCACAGGCACACAGAGTAACACACCCGGGGTGCCTGACGGCAAGGGGGGTTGAAGGGACCAGGCATACCAACACACCATCAGGGAGGGGCGAACAGTCAAATGGAGACACACACACACAAACACACCAGGCACAAAGCGTACATGGGTAGGTGCACAGCACAGCAGGAACAGACATGGCAAACACACCGAAACACTGACCACATCCACCACCTGTACTAGTCAAGCACATTTGTCAGATGCTGGGCACCCTTGCACCTTGGTGTACAGTACAATGCAGGCATCATCATGCACATGCACCTGTGGACAGCGGTTGGGATGGTGTGCAGGTGGTCCGTATGTCGGCGTGATGGGCAGGGCACCACCAGTGCACTGCCCACCATGCCACACAGTGCACACAGGGCAGCACCAGACAGGGCCCGCACTGGGAGACAGGTCAGTCATGTTGCACCGTTCCACAGCCACCGCGGATGCGTGGGCGGCCCCGCCGTGACCCAACAGCACTGGCAGGCTGAGCAGGGCCATGGGGTGGTACCGATGGACCACAGGGGTCTCACTGCGCGATGCGACCTTGTCCGCAGTGGGGTCTGTAGGATGCCAAACATACCTGCACCAGGGGTGCTTGGGATGCCACAGCAGAACCGGCGTTGACGGGCTTGGCATCGCCGCGATGCCGAGAGCGAGAGTGGAGAGCGTACTGTGTAGGGTACGCAGTACAGGAGCACCTGCATGTGTGCCCAATGCAGCCACAACAGCGACCAATGCCTGGGTCTGCCTGTCAATGGCGGCGGTCACATCCATCTGCATGTAGACCATCTCTGCACGGTCCAGAGCACATTCCCTGCTGTGCCACTTCACAGCCGCACACAGTGCCTCCACAGACGTTGCAACCCACCTTTGCTGCTGTACTGATTCCTGCAGCAGGTGGGTGTGCTCTTCAAGTGGGTACTCTGCCACAACAGCATCCTGTCCCCCAGGGTGTGGAAGGTCCTGATGCTCAACACCCCATGAGGGTGGGCGCCGTTCACCAGGACCAGGAATGGGCATATCAAAGGGCGGCGGGCATGTGCCACCGCTGGACACTGTACCCCCAGACCTGGTTGGTGACTGATGCTGCTGCCCCTCCAACCGCTGTGCCCCAGGGACCACTCGTTCCACTGCTGTGGCCAACAGTGCCAGACACCTGTACAGCCACCGGCTGCCCCACCGGTGGTGACAGGCTACAACCTGGGACTGATGCCGACATGCTGGTACACATGTTGGAACCAGCTAGGCCCAGGGGCACGTGCTGGCCTGCTGTGTGTCCTTCATGGGACACACACATGTCACTGCCCATTGCAGTCCTTGCATCATCAATGGTGCAGGTACGTGCTACAGGCACAGTCACAGCATGCTGGCATGCTTGCATGCCAGACTGCTGAGACACAGGCTGTGCACCCCCCACACCCAACTCACCGACACCAGAGTTGGCAGCCCAGCGTGCATGCTGGTGCAGTGCATGCTGGCTGGCGACAGAGGTGGATGGACCTCCTCCATGTCCAGCAGGTCATCCTCACTGCCTGGACCCACCACCACCATCCCTGAAGATGAACTGGATCTGTAACAGAAAGAGAGGACATGTGAGTGTATGTGAACAACCTTCCCCCCCAACACCACCACCATGTCATACCCGTGCAGTGATGGGCTTCACCTGTCTGGAATCCACCTCCCGGTCGCCCTCAATAGCATGCGCGCTGCATTGATGCAGCCAGTCGGTCCTCAGCTGGGGTCAGCTCCACCACCGCTGGCTGGCCCCCGCAGTGCTCAGCACGTGCCACCCTGAGGGCTGCCACCTTCTCCTTCACCTCCTGCGGTCTGTCCCAATCTTCTTTTGCATTCCTGCGGGCGCTGGTGGCTTCCGTGCAGGTTCACTGCCTGAGCTACCCCCTCCCATGCAGCCATGCGCCTGAGGGTGCCCGCCGTCCACTCAGTAGTGACTCCTCCTCCAGGTAGGCCTGGAAGAGGCCTCTGTCTCTGTGGTGAAGTTGGGCCTCCTCCTCCTTAGCCCACCATCCTCACCCTCACCTTGGCTCTGCTCGGTCATGGCGATCTGTATGGGTGGAAGTGGACACCTGTCACTGTGCAGTCTACAGTGCTATCCCATGCCCATTGACCAGAACATCCCACAGCATGCAACCCACCTCTCACCTGCAGTAACCGAATCTGGCCAGCGCGGCCCAGTATCGCCTTTTATAGCGCAATGCATGCAAATTAGGAGTGGAGCAATGTAATGAGATGCAAATCGCGCCACTGCGCCTTTGAATGGCTGATCAGATGATTTGCATGTGTCGGCTGAATATCACGCTATTGCGCTTTTCGCAAGATGGTTGAACCGGCTGAGCCAATGGCGCAGATCTGTGACTGTGTGGTACACTGCATTGCGCATGCCCATGTGGCTTACGCAGGTGTCTGCCGCGCTGATGACATGCTGTGCGCGATCGGCAGTTCAGGCCATGGCCACCATTGTGCCAGTGGCGCTACAGCAATGGGCACCATATGGCGCTGTGGCACTACTGTGCAATAGTCCACTGTGGCATTGGCATGCAGGTGGTCGGTCGCGCAGGATGCGTAGACGTCATATGGCACTGTGTGTGGCCTTGCGTCATAGACCCCTGACCTGGTGTCCGACCTTTGCCCCCTAGTGCCGTTCAGCTGCCATGTGTATGGCCCTATTGCGCTGTCTGGTGACAGCGCTATGTGAACCGATGGCGCTATACGAACAGGCGTGATTGGGACCTATGGTGGTCTCATTGCGCAACATTTCCTGCGGGTTGCCGCTGCCGGGCACCATATTGCCTGCTGTATAGTTAGTACAATGGCACGCAGGAGGGCACTCCAATGGAGCCCGGTGGAGGTGGCCAACCTGGTGGCCCTGGTAGAGCCCCACTATGGGGCACTGTATGGGGAGGAGCCCCTCACCATGGCTCAAACCCAGGTCTGGCTGCAAGTGGCCAATGACCTGGTGGGGGTCACAGGGTGGCGCCGGTCTGCTGAGCAGTGCCGGCACAGGTACAGTGACCTCCGCAGGAGGGAGCCGGAGTCACTACACAGACTACGGTCACGTGCCAGGAGGGGCGTAGTGCCTAGGCCAGGTGGGTGTACCATCTATGCACCTGTATTCTCCGTAGGGGTGTGCGTGTGTTTTGGTGGCTGTACATGGGTAATGGCTCTGCCATGGTTGGCTGTGTCAGTGTGTGCAGATGTGAGATGCATGGGTCTGGCTGTGCGGGCAGGCACACTCACTGGGGCAGGGGGCAGTCTGCTTTGGAGTCACACTGATGTTTTTCTCAACATTTGTCTCCCACAGGCTGGGCCGAGAGGATGCAGGCACGGGATGAGGAGGGCTGTGGCAGGGCCCGGTGGCGGTGGTGGTGCTGCGAGGTGGGCCACAGCAGCAGCAGCAGCCACAGCTACTTGCGGAGTGTGAGTATCATTACATCATGGATGCTATTGCATGCTGCAGGGGGTGGGCATGACCACCAGCCATGCACAACACAACCATGCACGACACAGGCGACATTCATCACTGTCCAGTGTCACTGCACGTCTGTGTGTTCGTCACTGGTGGTCCATGCATGCACTGGGCACATGGCTGTGGTACTGGCATCGCACGACATTGCCACATCACTTGACAGCCTTGTTTGTGCTGTGATGGACATGGGCAGTGTGTGTGTGTGTGCAGTGGTGCACATAGCTGGTGCCGCCTGGTTGGGCTTGTCATGTGCATGGTCACTGTGGGTGGGTGCATACCATCACAGGTGCGGTACATTGGGCTATTTGGCTTGCAGGTTGGGTGGTGTTCAGGGTTGTGGTCAGTCACAGCCATTGACTGTGTTCCCTTTTCCTAGGCCTCATTGTGCTCCACAGAATTGAGCGGGCACTGCACCAGCTAACCCAGGTGTCCCTTGAAAACAGGAACATCCTCCAGGATATACAGCACCATGGGCTACGGAGGAGGCACAGCCAAGCAAGACGGCACCAGGCAGTGGAGGACCAGCCTGCTGGGCCTTAGGCGGCTTCCCTTCCTACTTCACCCATCCTCCCACCCTGCCTTCCCTCTCAAGTTGTTCATCCCTACCCTTGCCCACCCCTACCTTGTACCCCTACCCCTCTTGTAAATAGTTTTGTTGTTGTTCATTTTGTACTTTACATTTTTCTAATATATATATATTTTGATATGAATACTGTGTTGGTCTCTGATTTGCAGCTAGCTATGGTTGCTCAGTTGCAGTGGTGTGCATGCCATCTGGGGTGGTATGGTCCTGGTGTGTGTGTGTGTGTGTGTGTGTGTGTGTGCATGGGAGGTGTCTCCAGTGTGGCAGTGACTTTCTGTTGGTCTTGCCATCTGCTGCCACCACTGCTGGGTGCACAGGGTGGGTCTGGCTTGTATGGTTCTCTGCTACCGAGGTTGACGTGTGCCGGGGGGGATGCATGGTGTTTCCTGCAGTGCCAGTCACTGCACATGGGTGGTGTCTTGGGGTCACGGTGCAGGGTGTGCTGTGCATACAGGGGGCTGATGTGCACTGTGGTTGTCAACCCCCTGTGTGTGGCAGTCTCAGCCTGCCAGTGGTTGTGCTGGGGTGTCATGGCCCTGCTGTGCTTTGTTGGCTTGTCCCCATGGGCCAGTAGGTCATCCGTCCCACCCCCAGTGATGCTGTGCTTGGGGTGTGCAGGTGTCTTGTTGGTTCTGCAGTGTGTTCCTGTGCCCAAGTGTGGCATGGCTGGTGGTGGGCCCCAGCCTGCCTCCCTGGTTGTGCAGTTCCATTGCTCTGCTGGGGGGGGGCTCTGCTTGCGCTATGGCACCTCTGGTCTGCTCAGCTGGGCTAGCCTTGTTGCACTATGGCGCAACCTTTCTGCTCAGCTTCCCCTTCCTGGTTGCGCTATGGCGCGGTTGTCGACTATTCAGGCGTTGGCTGCTTGCGCGAATTTGTTTTGCTCCATGTTTGAATATTCGTGATTCATAAGATATGAATTGATTTGTGCTTGCTCCTGCTGTTGCGCACATTTTGGGCGCAGTTTGAATATCTGGGCCATAGTATATAGTGTGTTATGCTTAACCCTGTATTAGATATATGTAAAGGCAGCTCAGCACAGCATAAACATGCAATTAATGTATTTGATCTGATGGCTAATGAAAAAAGATGCATACATTTTTAAGATAGATAGATTATATTCTTCATCAACCAAAAAGTGTTCCCTGTACCTTTATATCGCAAAGTAAAAAGTAAGATAAAAAAAGAAAAAAAAAATTCTAATTGCGGGGATATAAAGAACATACTGTCACCGGGTTTTAATATATTTCAGTCTGTTGATCCATTAACTGTCCCACACAAAATAAAGTGTATATTCATACAGCAGTTCGTCTCATTAACAGATATCCAACGCAGCGATCTTGCCAAGGATATTTTATATGTTTGCAGGATCGAGACATATAAAGATGCTCTCCTAGTAAGAATCCATCCTGAGCTAAGGTATAATGAAGAGATCTTTTATATTGGGTATAAGACCGGAGGGATTGTGATTCCATGCTGTATAGTTACCTTGAATAACCATTCGTACAAAAACAAATTACTTGTTCTAGTCTTAGGAGCAATCTGTATAGACATACTAACCCATCGAACAATCTGCCTATTAAAACAATGTTATCAGCCAAAGCAGAAAGAGAGTCAGTGCCAGACATGCTTGGAATCCATTTATGAAGTGTGGTTACCAGCTTATTATCACTTGCCATAGATCATACGTTCAAGTCCCTCCGCAGCCACTTTATCATGACCTTTATATACAGTCACCTGTACTTGTTGCTTCTCAGTTCCTCCCGAAAGCACAACTTAGGTAAGAACTAAGTCTGCATTGAAAGATAGTAGATATGAACGACCAAGATGTGCATTCCCCGATGTCTCGATTCAAACAGCTGATTCACATAAAGTATAGTGCAATATTTAAAACATTTTTCAGCACATTATCTCAAATGCTTCAGAGGTGTGGAGTCTCTTTTATATTTGCTCTTTCCACAGTGTTTTTTCTTCGGGGGCTCATTTAGTTTAACGGGTGAACTGTCACCGTCGCATGACCAGGAAACATCCATCTGCTAGCGGCTTGCGTCATCTCGTACTGGCATATCCGACTCTGTAGCGAATCCATCACAGGGAGAAGGTAAATCCTGGAGTAAAGCATATCTATTTTGCACAGAAACATTAGGGATAATTGGCTCAACAGCAACAGATTTGGAGTTATTTTTACTTAATACTTTGGGACTATAGCTTCGTGTTGTTAAGTGAGCTATATCTGGAGTTGACTTATTATGTACAAGGCTGGTCTGACCTTCCGATGGCTTATCAGGAGATTTCAGAGCAGGATCAGCTTTCTCCGAGGTACCAATGTTGTACATTCTATCAGTATTGATATTGATCTGGGAGTTGGCTGTAAATTGAGTTTTATGGGCCTCAGAGTCATTGTAGTGGGTTGTCGCGTAGCTGTTCAGGAAAGTCATAAAAGCTTCTGGATCATAAAAGTCCTTGTGAGAGTTTTCTACGAAAATCCGCATAGTTGCAGGTTACCTAAGAGTGAAGCGGAGCCCCATTTGATGCATGACTCGTCTAGCAGTAGTATAAGCTTTCCGTTTCAGTGACAGTTCTTTGGAAAAGTCTCGATATATATAAATATCATGACCCTGCCATCTGAGATGACCGATTTCCCTGGATTTCTGTAAAATTAGCTCTATGTTAGCATAGTTTAGAAATTTAGCAATTATAGGCCTAGGTCTTTGCTCCACCGAAGGTTTTGGGCCTAGGGAATGGTGAGATCGTTCTATTATTAGTTCACTACCAGTTTGGAGGCCAAGTATTTGTGGTAACTCCCGCTGTAGAAATGCTGTGGTATTCTTGGTTTCAGCACCTTCAGGAAATCCAAATTTCTGGAGATTGTTTCTTCGGTTTCTGTTTTCTAAGTCTTCAATTTTTGACTGTAGTTCCATAATCATTAGATCTTGAGATCTGATAGTTGTTTTTAGTTCTTGTATGGATTCTTCACTGAGACAAATTTTATTCTCTGTAAAGGCAAGTCTGGAATTGATGGTTTTCATCATTTGTGTATTTTGCTGAGTGGCGGTTTTTAGGTTGCACATGTCCGTAGATAATTTGTTAAACATTTCTTCAATTTTCTCAAGTGGATTTAGTTGTTTGTTACAGTGAGCCATTATGAGGCCTTGCAAATTCTCTTTCAGATCTACAGCAATATTGTGAATTGTAGATAAATCTTGTGCAAAATAATTATCCCAGCGACTGTAATATCTCTCCTTACATTTGTTCCTTAGGATAAGATGTTATCTCTGACTTAGATAGCAGAGGATGATGCTAGATACTGATTGTTAGTGAGGAGCTCTGAAGTTAAGCATCCATCTTGCTCGGTGCCAGGCCACGCCCCCCACAGTGAGACAACATTTGGCATTGACAAATGCTTGTTAAAAATAGGTACTATAAAACTTCCTGACCATGAATCAGGAACAAATGCATGCATTGCTGCTTTATTATGAAAGTCAGCAAGAAGAATTGACCAACATTCCATATTAAGTTTATAAAAATCTATAGAGATCCTATCTGGGCCCGGCACTTTATTACTTTTGAAAGATTCTATACTTTCTTTAACCTCAGCTGCTGTAAACCAACTAAAACCCTTATCTAGTTCCCCTACATCTTCATCTTGAACACAATTAGCACCACTAAAGATATCCAAGAAATATTTTTCCCATATAGCAGGCTCAATGTGGACATCCGAGTTTTATAATTACAAGTTCCTTTTGCTACCAATGACTGACATTTCCTGTCATCTCTATCCTCTATTGCCTTAATCAGCACATCCCAAAGTTCACTTTGATGTTCCATTCTACATAAATTTACAAACTTCTTATAACTTTTCCTTGCTGTATTTAACTCTTTATTATTTCTCTTGTTAGGGTATTTTTTTTTTCTTACCAACCTTGTTAATTTCTTTTTTCAGCTCTACAATTGTTATAAAACCACCCCGATATTGCATCTGAGTCTCCTTCTTTTTTTCCTTCTCTACCTCATTAACCAATTGTTGAAATGTCTCAGTAATTTCCTTATACATTTCATCCGGCTCCCACAGATCTAGAATGTTATTAGCTATAGTTCTCACAATATGATCACTCAATTTCTTCTTCTGATTATTTTTATTTGGATCTCATCTAATTCTTCTGTTCGCTATCTCCATGTGATCTTAATTTGGTAGAATCTGAATCTGACTTGCCCTTTTTTTATATAGTACTAATGGGCAATGATCACTTTCTGCTCTATTAACTATTTTTAAGTCCTAATAATTACAGTAATCATATACTGAGACCAATGCATAAACAATTACAGTTGCCCCTTTTGCATTTATGCAAGTCCAGTTTCTCAAACTATCAGATGGTAATCTTCCATTTAGAATAACTAATTGTAGTGCCTCTATTATGTATTCCAACTGTTTATATTTATACCTGACCCTCCCTACAGCAGATCCTCCTCTGGTCATGGCCTTGGGAACTGATGGCAACATGATAGGGTAGGGAAATTCATATGAAAGAGGTATGGAAATTTGTATGGAAGCATGGAGCTATCCTGCTGCCTCTGCATAGTATCTTGTAACTGACTGGTAATCCTGTTATGATAGTGAAAAGATATAGCACCGCTAGGTATTTCTGTGCAAGCATGTCCGAAATTCTGCACTGTGCAGCATGTGCTCAGTACTTCATGTATACACAGTACTGGTACTGTACTTACCAGTGTGGGTGTCATTATATTCCATAACCATCTTTGTGGGTCCTGTAGTTACATTCATGCTGATGCAGGACTGAAGGCACGGGCATACAGCAGCACACGTTCCACATACTGGGGTGTGGGGATTACATTTATTTGGTTTCCCCATTTTCAAAATGTTGTACTATGACCTTCAAAGCCACATCAATCTGCCACACAAACACTTTCTTTTTTACTTTATTAATACTTTGATAAAGCACTGAGGGTGGAAAGGTGGCACTGATATGCCTTTTTGGAGTGTGTTTACAAAACTGTACATTAGGGATGTGTTTTACATTTTATTACACATCTGCAGGCCTGGCAGGCATCACATCATAAAGGCCAGGCCATCTCATTAACGAGACATACAGGAAGGCTGATCCTCGAATGAAAAATAGTGCCACACAGCCACTATTCTCAGTGCAGCCCAGGCCATCTCAACAGTGAGCTCTGACCCAATGGCCTCTGGGTATAAGGTACAGTTGTGTAGAATTTTTGTACAAACAAGTAGAAAATCAAAATGGTTCAGAGCACAACTCACCACTCCAAACACCTCTTTATTTCACAATTAGCCCTTGGGCCGTATGCCACCTCTGAGTGTACACCTCCAACACACCCACTGATTGGGAGGTGATGTTTCAGAACAATGTACAGTATTGCCCTTTAATGCAACAGCATGTCAGTGACGTGATGTGATGTGATGAACTGCACAGTAAAGTGACTGAAAACTTCTGTATGTGCTTTCAGGTTGAGAACAGGGGCCTCTCAATGAGCTTCATCACAGTGGCCCAGGGGAGTCCAGCCACCGAGGTAGAGCATCAGATGGAGGCTTACGGGATCACCCTGCCTCCATACCTGACACTCAGTTGGTGGGGGTGGGGGCTATACAATTGGCAGGGTTGCAGCTGGCTGATGTACCCCACTCTGTAAGTGCACTGCTTTTTTTTTTCAAATCTGTTTATTCTCCAGGCTTCAGGTGGGGATGCACCCCACCCACCCAGGCATCACCCTCCAGCTGCCTTTACTGGAGGCCCTGTACCTTACCCCTATGGTGGGGCTCCTCAAAGATAGTGACTGAGACCCACCAGTAGTCCAGCAATGTTTTAGGCTGGGTATTCATTTGGAGAGCAAGAGGAGGCTTCATACCGTGCTGATCCTGGGAGTTTTCTTCTTAGGTTTCCCCCTGGAGACATGGACGTGCAATGACATCAACACAAGGGCATGCATACACTCATGCATGTGCCACAGTTGTCCGCCATCATCTCCTCCCTATGATGTGGTGCTGGCAGGTATACTCCTAGCCTCCACTATGTGTCATTTGCAAGCTGGGTGCTGATGACCTCCCCCCCTCAGAGGAGCACAGCAATCTGTGGGATGTTCGTCCTACCTCTCTCTGGTTGGCCCTCTGATGCTCCAGGCTCATTCCCAAACCCAGGTCATCAGTGTCGCAGGCAGTAGCACTACCACTGCACCAGTGGGCTAGTCTCAGTGTACTGTTTTAAGATAAACTGTGTTGCACTGCATAGAGAGCCTAAAGAAAAATTATTTATATAGTGCATTTTATAAACATTGTATCCGAAGTGCTTTACTAGCAATCCTGCAGGAGTGTGGTGTACATGTTTATGGAACACATATAAACAGAGGTGAGAAAGAAGTAAGTGTCTCAGCTGGGACTTGAACACAGGCCACCCAGAATACCGTTCCAATTGCTCTAACCAGCTGTGCCATGAAGACAACTGGAACCTGGGATGTCCCTGAGCATATTAGTCTTACTCAAATACACAACCCAATGGCAACACAAATATTTACTTGTAACAATTACACAGGAGTGCAGTGTGGTTATTTATGGAACACATACAAACAGAAGTGAGAAAGAAGTACATCAGCTGGGACTTGAACCCAGGCCACCCAGAACACCATTCCGATTGCACTTACCAGCTGTGCCACTGAGACAGCTGGAACCTGGGCTGTCCCTGAGCACATTACTCTTTTTTGTTTTGCATAATCTTTTTTATTGATTTCAAAAGAGTTTTTTTTAAACAACATATACAACATAAACAACACAACAAACAAGCAGATGCATTCCATGTAACAATACAGTTACAGTCAATAATAAGTTAACATAAGTATTTCTTTCCAGTCCAGTTCATACATATATAATTTCATTTTCATTTTCATTCTGTACGTTACCAAATTTATTTACATCCAGTGAGCTACAGGCCTCTGATCACCCTGTTATCTCCTCAGCCTAGTCCCACACATAATCTGTTCTCCGTTTCCTCACTAAGCGATGTTAGGAAGGGAGCCCATTCCATATAGAAGGATTCTACCCTATCACTAATCATAAGGGTCAGTCTTTTCAAGGCCAATGTCTGAAGTATTGGTCTGTGCCATTGCATAATAGAGGGAGTTACACAGGTGACCCCAGTATTCTGTATACAGTGCCTTGCCAACATTAATAGCACTCTAACCCACCGTGGTAACTGATTCCCTTCTCCCTCCTCTCCTATATTCATTCCAAATAGCCCTACAGTGGGATCTACCCGCAGAGGATATCCTGCCATATTATTAACTTCCCCGATTACTTCTCCCCAAAAGGTCTGAAGCACCCTGCATGACCAAAAGCAGTGCATATACGTTCCTCTCTCACTTCCACAATGGCCACAGAGAGGAGACACAGGCAGGTGTGCTCTATGAACTAACACTGTGGGGGTAATAAAGCCTGTGCAGAAAGTTATAGAAGGCTTCTTTGAACCGGTTACATACTAAAAGCCCCATGTGCCCTTCTAACAGGAGTTGCCAATTGCACTCTGCAATTTCCCCACCTATGTCTCTCTCCCACAGGTGTTTTGTTTTCTGAGTATGGTCTGGGTAGTCTTGTTTCCCCACTTTTGTGGCCTTTCTAATAAAGCCCTTATGATCTTTCTGTGCTAAATACATCAGGGTCTCTGTTGGATGCCAATTCTGTGATTGCCCCCCCATCCATCTTTGACACAAATGCCCTAAGCTGAAGATATCGAAATACTCATTGCCCCTGCAATCCTAACCCTTGAACAATATCCCCCAGTGGGCACAGAACCCTGTTCTTAACTAAGTTCACTACACTCTGGACGCCTTTATTCTCCCACTCTTTATATCCCCTGTCATCCAACCCCGGGATGAAAAAGGGGTGACCCATCACGTGTAACAGCAGAGTTTCCCCTTTACAAATCCCCCTTCTTTTCCTAAGGTGACTCCAAGCCTCTAACACTGCCCTCACTAATGGGTTACCTCTGCCCTGGGTGAAATATGCCTTAAGGCCCTTACTATGCAAATAGGCCAAGAGGCGACCCGGACAGCCCCATTGCTCTAAATCAACCCAGCTTCCTACAGCAGGACGGTGCACCCAATCTGCCACATAGCATTGCTGGATTGACAAGTGATAATTCAAAAGATCTGGAAAGTTGAGCCCACCTCTGTTCGTTTCAGCTTTCAATCGCTGAAGACGGGCTCTCGGTCGCTTTTCCCTCCAGATAAACTGAGTGAATGATTTCTCGACCGAGTGTAGGTTCCCACTTGACAGGCCCACCAGTATCATCTGCATGGGGTATAATATCCTGGGAAAGATATTCATTTTTATCAGATTAATGTGACCCAGCCATGAAATAGGAAGCTGCATCCAGCGTCTCAGGTCTGCCTCCACTTTTTTAATTAGGGGTGAATGATTTAACCCATACAGTGCCCCCAACTGTCCTGCCCACTTTAATACCTAAATAGGTAATAGTCAAGGTCTTTCCCTGGAGACCCCACCGCTCGTCCTCCTTCTCACTTTTGGGAAAGCACATCATTTCTGATTTATTAAGGTTTATTTTGTATCCAGAAAAAGCCACAAAGGCATCTATTATCTCCAACAAAGGTGGCATAGAATCCTGTGGGTACTTGACAAATAAAAGCATGTCATCCGTATAAAGGGCAACTTTATGTGTAGTTCCCCTAGCCCCCTCAATACCCTGAATCTCTGGACACTGCCGAAGTGCTACAGCCAATGGCTTCAACGCTAGTGTGAATAGCAGAGGAGATAGAGGACAGCACAGCCTTGTACCCCTTTCCAGGCCAAAAGAATCCATGGGCACTCCATTAACCAGAATCTGAGCTTAAGGGGCCTAATACATAGCTTGTACCCATTGAACGTATGATTCACCCAGACCAAACCGGTGCAATACCTCAAAAAGGTACTCCCACTCCACCCTATCAAACGCCTTTTCAGCGTCCATAGAAATAACATATGTTTTTTCCTCCTGTTGCCCTGCTCTCCACACTACATTAAGCAATCTTCGCATATTATGATAGGAAAATCTCCCCTTTATGACTCCGGTCTGGTCTGGGTGAATCAACACAGGCAGGTAATCCTCCAACCGTGTGGCCAAAACTTTAGCCAAGATTTTAAGGTCACAGTTTAAGAGTGAGATTGGCCTATAAGAGGCACATTCCATCTCATCTTTTCCTGGTTTGGGTATTAAGCAAATCATAGCATCAAAACAGGTAGTAGGCAAGTGTGGACACTTCCCCCCCTCCCCCTGCTGCAGCAACCCACTTAGCACTTCTGCCATCTGTCCTGCAAGAGTTTTATAATACTCCACAGGAAACCCATCAAGGCCGCTCGCCTTACCCTGGTGCAATCTCCCTATAGCTTTCATTACTTCCTCCTTCGTAATTGGTTGATTTAGCCACTCTATCTGGTTGATTGAGAGCCTGGGAAGTTGTACCTTATCCAGAAAGTCCTTCATCAATTGTCCCTTACCCTGGCATTCAGCCTCATACAGTTGTTTATAAAATTCCCAGAAGGTATTTCTTATCTTTCTGGGTTCTCAATGTACTATCCCCGACACCGAAGCCCTGTTATTCGAGTGGGGCATCTACCTCCATTCATAAGTTGCACCAATAGGGGTCCAGGTTTATTAGACCATTCAAACATATGGCGTTTGCAGTAAAGCCAGGAAGACTTTGCCTCACTTCTAACCAAGGCATTCAGGGACTCCCTGGTGACTGTTAATAACTGGGAGATCGCCACAGTTGCAGAAAGTTGCTACGGACGGTGGGAGCAGCCGTAACACCCTCCGCAACTGTTGCGGCTGTGAATTGCAACCACCACCACTGCGGGCGATTTCGGTCTGCTACTGCAGTTGCAGAGTGGGACTTAGGTCCTGAACGCTTTGAGAATCCTGCCCCGAACTTCCCCCATAGTGAGACACTTTTTAGAAATGGGACACCAGTTACCTAGTTTTAGATTTTTTGGAATTGAAAAAGTAAAAAATAGATGAGGGGGAGGATTATAATCAGAAATTGTTTTACAGAGAGGCCTTCTACATTGATTTACTTAGAGACACATCTTCTAGATTTGTCATGAATGAGATGATTGGCTGGCAACCTGTTTTGTGAGAATATAAATGCATTCATTCCACTGATAGTATTCAGTTTAAGCAAATAGAAAAGCAAAAATACTTTTTAATATTCTAGGTCTTTAAACCCATATATATGTTCAGGGACACATGGAAGTATGTATTAAACATCACATGGAGTGACACTGTGGCTTTAAGCAAAAAGCATAAGTTAAGGTCCATGTAAGATTCCTTCTCGAGTTACGATTTCTTATGTTTGTTTGCTTTATCATATATAGTCAGAATATCACACTTAAGACTAATGAATTAAGGGAGTTTAAAATGAGATGTATGCATTGTTTCTTTCTTTTATCAGATAAAATTGGCTTCATCTAGTGGCCCAAGGGGGGTTCGAACTGTGGAACTCAAGAGAGGTGTACAATCAGAATTAAAGTTTGGAATGTGACTACTTGATAGTTAGGAAATCTTCAACAAGATCCAGTGTTAAAGAAAGCACTTAGCATTTGATTTGGACATGTATTAAACTTATAAGAAAAAGTTCTTTAAGTTTTAAAAAAAAAAATATTCTGCAACTGACACCTCTCAACAGTAGATGCCGCTGTAGAGCGGGTCTGGCAGGCAAGAGAGCATACACATGCTCGCACACACACATTTGTTTCCACTGGGATCCAATGGGTGTAACACTGCCAGAGTTTGTTGCAGTGGAGGGGGTATAAATAACAGCAACACCAGGGGTTCGGTTTCTTCCCCTTTGAAAGAGATGCACTCGTTAAAGGTCAGTACTTCTTCTTACATAATTGCTAGCATTTGTTTATTTGCTTTGAAAGTTAGCAAAGGAACTTTGTAAAGAAGTGGGAAGTTTATTATAAATAAGCAGTGAGGTGGCAGCAAACAGCTAAACGAACAGAATCTGAATAGATTAAAATGTAAGAGAACTTGTGGGGTTAGTGTGGAACACAGATCTTGCAGAATATGGCGCATAAAATTTAGAGAGAGATGTTAGAGACTTTACGTTCTGAGTATTAAACCTGTGTTTGCTTATTAAAGACACATTAATGAGCTAGTAAAGACAATAACATTGTATGCATTAGATGTTTACAACCTTGTATGTTTTACATAGTGAAGCAGTCTTTTCCTGTGATAAAGGAAACGTCTAGATATACGTATTTCAGGACAGTGATACTTAAGTTTTAAATGAACAATGATATACTCTCTTAGAAAGAGCTGCTAAGAATAGAAATGAAGGCTGTTGAAGCACATTACATCATACAGGTCACACTACCTTTTAAACCACTTGTTGAAGTAACTGGATGCTTAATTTAAAAGAAATCGGGGTAAATAATAAAAAACATCTTTAATTGGTAAATACATATATTTTGTTTGCAGGAGCTATTTAAAGACAGGATACATTTTCAAAATATGAATTGATACAGCACCTAAGGGTATGAATTGTTTTTATACATTGCAAATTATTTTAAAAGCTTATTTTTTGAAGTGATAAACATAATCATAGAAAATAAGTACTGACTAGCTAACATGTTTATTTATTTTAGGGAAGCACAAACTATAAAGTACATTGATGCTAAATGTAAAACAAAAGAAAGAACGAGTATAACTTGATGTAAGTGTTGTTGTATATGTCCCCCCCCCCAGTATTAGAAGTAGATAGCATGGAAGTTAAATTGTAAATAATATTGTTATATATGTTTTTACTGCTAGAACCAGACTCCCTGGTGAAGGGTATTCCTGAAACATAGGACATTGTTGGTCTGGATGTTATGAAAATAAAATTAGTTTGTATTGAAGAATATCTGGGTGAGTGGGCCGTTATTTCCACTCTTTGCTTAGTGTCCCCTATAGATATTACAAAACTATAGAACTGCCCACAATAAATGTACTTGGGCTGTTCAAACAGCAAAGAACCAGTACTTTAAAAAGGAACTGGCCTACTCCTGGAGTGATAGCCTCACGTTCTGGGATAATATCATGACTGTAACTGGCAAGTCCAATAAAACCCCACCTAAAATGTGTAATGTAGAGGGCATAGTAACCCAAGACCCCAAATTCATCACACACATTCAGCAAGGCATTTACTGACCTTAGTGGTGTACTCCCCCCTAATTTCCTAAGTCCCCACAGCACCAATAATCACCTAAAAGAGAACAGTCCATAGACAGTCTCAGCTCCTCTGTACTACCTCAGGATTATTTCTAAACCTGAGGCCAAAAATATATCCAACACACAATTTGTAAGTCTAGGTACTATGCAGACACACTGGACCTCAAACTAACTGTGCTCATCCTTGACAAGATGCTCACACCCTTAACCAAAATTCTGAACCTCTCTCTCATAACAGCAAAATTCCCCCCGACTCTGGAAAGATGCTATGGTCACCCCTGTCTTTAAAAGTGGTAACAGGAATATATACTCTAGTTACTGACCAATTTCCATACTCCCCCAACTCTCAAGTGTTCAAACGCATAGTCTATGACCACCTCATTGATCATCTTGACAAATACTGACTACAGTGCCTGCAGCAAAATGGTTTTCAGAAACGACACAGCATGACTACTGCTCTAGTAGAATTTATTGGGTATATATATGATGCAGTGGATCATGGGCTCTTGTTGGGGGCAACCTACATTGACCTCACCAAGGCTTTTGATACTGTCAAACATGAACTGTTATTAAACCAGCTGTCTGAAACCAGGCAATCACCTGAATTGGTGGGTTGGTTCCATAGCTACCTCACTGGGAGAGTTCAACAGCTTAAAATTCAAGATGTCCTCTCAGATCATTGCACCGTCAGCAAAAGAGTGCTGCAAGGCTCTATTCTGGGCCGACTGCTATTTAGCCTTTTTCTAAACCGCCTCCCAATGGTGTGCTCAGAGTTCTGTTATATGCCGATGATGTGGCTGATGACTTTGGCAAGATGGGAGAGTGCCTCAGACTGACTTTGGCAAGATGGGAGAGTGCCTCAGAAAAGCACTAGCAAACAGGCTAGAAGGAGGGGTGGAGCAACAATGGGGAATCATCAAAACTGCCATCATGGAGGCAACAAGCCTTTGTGTGAAGCAAATAAACAAATCAAAATGAAAGAAAAAGCCACTATGGTTCTCAAAAGAGGTGGTGGGGAAAGCCAGGGAGAAAAAGATAGCATTCAGGAAGTATAAGGAAACATAGAAGGAGCAGAACAGAGAGCTGTACCAGTTAAGGCAGAAGGAAGCAGGGAGGGAAGTCAGAATAGCAAAGGCCCAAACTGAGGAAAGGATAGCCAACTTGGTTAAGAAGGGGGATAAAACCTTTTATAGGTACATCAGGGAGCGTAGAAAGACAAAGGGAGGGATAGTGGGGCTGAATAGAATGACGATTGGGTGGGCAGAGGGGATAGTGAAAAGTAGGATACTGAATTAATATTTCTGCTCAGTATTCACAAAAAGAGGAGGGGTGACTAATCCAATTAACAGAAGCACTCTGGATAGGGGGTCGATCCCAGTCCTTTCACAGAAGAAAGGGTTCTGAAAGAACTCCTAAAACTAAAGGTGGACAAAGCAATGGGGCCTGATGGAATTCACCACAGAATTCTAAAAGAATTAATGGGAGAACTAGTGAAACCACTGACTACCCTTTTTAAGAAATCATGGAGGATGGTGTGGTACCCGAGGACTGGAGGAAGGCAGATGTGATTCCCCTTCACAAAGGTGGGACCAAGGCAGAGGCAGAAAACTGCAGACCTGTCAGTTTGACCTCTGTGGTAGGGAAAGTGATGGAATCACTTCTGAAGGAAAGAATTGTTGAGTACCTAGAGGCCAGTGGGGCACAGGACCCAAGCCAGCATGGGTTCACAGCGGGAAGGTCATGTCAGACGAATCTAATTGATTTCTTTGACTGGGTGATCAAAGTAGTAGACCAGGGAGGGGCTATGGACATGGCGTATCTAGACTTTAGCAAGGCATTTGACACAGTCCAACACAAAAGATTAATAGTCAAATTAATCAGCCTGGGAGTGGGTCCTAGGGTGGTAGCCTGGGTAAAACAATGGCTAGACAACAGGACATAGAAGGTAATTGTAAATGGAGTCCACTCTGAAGAAAGAGGGGTTACTAGTGGGGTACCGCAGGGTTCCGTACTAGGTCCAGTCCTTTTTAATGTCTTTATAAGTGACATTGCAGAGGGACTGGAAAGAAAAGTATGCCTCTTTGCAGATGACACATAGATCTGCAACAAGGTTGATACACAAGGAGGCATGGTAAGGTTGAGAAGGGACTGGGCAAGGTTGGAGGAATGGTCGGAAGTATGGCAGCTAGGATTTAATGCAAAGAAGTGCAAAATAATGCACCTGGGAAACAAAAACCCAGGGGAAGATTACACAATGGGGGAGAGGTAGTAACAAAAACAAAAAAGGAAAGGGACCTGGGGGTAATCATATCGGATGACCTTAAGGTTAGCAAGCAATGTGAGAAGGCAGTAAGGAGAGCTGGGGGTATACTGGGATGCATAGGGAGAGGCATCGCCAGCAGAAAACAGGAAGTTGTTATCCCTCTGTACAGACAGTTGGTGAGACCCCATCTGGAGTACTGCATCCAGTTCTGGAGACCCCATCTTCGCAAGGACATAGACAGGATAGAGGCAGTCCAGAGGAGGGCAACTAGAATGATGCAGGATCTGCAAAAGAAACCATATGAGGAGAGACTAAAAGAGCTTAATATGTATACCCTGGAGGAAAGGAGGGAGAGGGGGAACATGATAGAAATGTTTAAGTACCTCAGTGGAATCAACAAAGTCCAAGAGGGTAGCATCTTTCAGAAAAAGAGACATGCAAGAACCAGGGGACACAATTTAAAGATGGGGGGGGGTTCAGGGGCAATGTGAGGAAGTATTTTTTCACAGATGGGGTAGTGGATGCATGGAACAGCCTTCCTGATGAGGTTGTGGGGTCTAAAACTGTGGGAAAATTCAAGAATACATGGGACAGACATAAGGCAATTCTTGTGGGGGGTACGAAGAAATAGGCTGTTGGTTAACTAGGATCTGTGGCTTATCCTGTAGGTAGGGAAATGGGCAGACTATGTGGGCCAAGCAGTCCTTATCTGCCATCAAAGTTTGTTTCTATGATGTGGTGCTATTTTCTAGTCACGCGGATTCTGCTTTCCCTGAAAGGCAAATATAGGCAATCGTTTCTCAAGTTGAGGTCTGGTTCATGAACTCAAAGGGCCTAATGAACCATAAAAAAACAAACAAAAAAAAAAGTGTTATTTGTCTCCTCCACAACAGACACAGACTAAATCCTTCAAATATATTGAACATTCAAACAACCCACAAGAAATGGTCCAAAGTTTCAAATACCTTGGTATCACCCTTGACTGCCACCTCACATTCGCGCAGCACATCGACAGGGTAGCAAAGTCTGCCAACCTCAAAACAGGCCAACTTTACAAACACAACCACTGCCTTACTGACAAGGCCATAAAACTAGCTGTGAATAGCTCTGTCCTATCAGTAATTGATTACAGGTTTGTTGTGTATGGGGCAGCTACTGACATAGCACTAAAAAGAATAAGGCTAGCACTAAACAGAGCCTGTCATCTAGTCTCAGGGGCTCACCATCTGACCCATACCTTCGATCTTTATTCTCAATTGGGATGGCTAAACCTTCAAAGTAGACTACAATATCAGGTATGCCTTATCGGGAAGAAATCTTTACTAGGCCATACACCCCCTGGATTTCAGAGCCTTCTCCGACCAACTGAGCACCTTAGGGACACGAGGAAAGAACAGTAAGATGCTCAAAGTCCCCTTCCGCCGTACTTTTCAAGGACAGCGTCCTTTAGAATACCATGTGCCAACCTGGCTAAACTCGCTCCAAAGTGACCTACTAATGAATCAAACACGTGGTCCCTTCAAAGTTAAGCTGTGCTCGCACCTTGCTGTAACAAGTGATTGTGACTGACACCTCTAGGTTGCAACCTCTAAACTGTAATCTCTTCAATCAAGACTTTTTTCCCCCTGTATTATCCATTGTCACCCACTGGCCTCCTCTCCTTTCTTGGCCTCTCTCTCTCTCTCTCTCTCTCTCTCTCTCTCCCCTGGCCACTTTCCCTCTCCCATATTCCCCCCCATGCCCCTCCCCCTAGGTACCTCTCTGATTGACTTGCTGTATTCTGCTTGGCAAAGCTTATCTGGCCACTAAAAACTTCTTCCCAGCTACCCTGCCTCCCCTCCCACCTCCATGCCCCCTCCCATGGGCTGTACCCCTACTACCCATGTCCCAACTATGATCCTGGATCTCTCAGTCTTTACCCCTACATTCCTTCTTACTATTTCTTGCTTTCCTCACATAGTTTTTGGTGCACTTAACATTGTCCATACTGTTATTTTGTTCATACACAACACAGTACATCCTTTGTATGTTACTCTCTGTGTCTACTGATCAATCTCTGGACGAACTTGTATGAATCCCATTATCTATGTACTGTAAATGTACTATTGTTTTGATGTGGAATCTGAGTGTCTTAGCTTCCTAATTTGTACACTCCTGTTATTATTTGTTTTCATTTCCTCGATGTGGAACCTATGTAAATGAGCCCATGGCTCAAAGGTGTTAATCTGAGATGATGATAAAATAAATAAGTGAATGTGCTCGGTCAGTGGGACATCTTCTCAGTCTGTTTCGAAGAAGTTGGATATGTGCCTTTTGGCTTCCCTGGAGCTTCTGTATTATCTTCCAGAATTCCCTGGGGGTCTGCACTTACACTGCTTGCCAGTGTTGTTTTGAAAAAGTCCTGTTTTTGTACCCTTACTGCTTTGGTGTGTTCATTTCATAGTTGTTTTTACCTATTCCAGGCCTGGGTGTTGTTTGTTTGTTTTGCTTTTATAGATTCTGTCCATGGTTAGTTACTAATCTTGTCTTTCAAACAGATCTGGACCTTAGTCAGGTGTATACCAAATTCAGATTACAGTTGTTTGATTCCAATATTTTGAAGGCCAGATACTTGGGGTCGTCAAACAATTACGACACCATATTATGTGGTTGTAGACTAGGGGTGCCTGAGTATGCATTGCATGTAATTATTTTCTGCCCTTGTTATAACACCCAACATAAACCTGTCCGGGTTTCTATTTTGCAAAACCCATGACTGTACTGTTTAAACAACTGGATTCTTTGCAGTCGGTGAGGAATCATCCTTAAACCTTAAAAATGTGCAAAATTCTTGAGAGCAAGGTATAGTAAGGAAACACTGTTGTCACTGATATAGACTATTGTGTTTGGTTGCTGGCAGTTTTGAATCCCTTAAGGATACTGTGCAATTACTATTTTGTATTTCTTGGGAGACCTCTAAATCCAACATTGATCTTTAATCTGATTTACGTTTATATGCTGTCACTATGATATGTGTTCTTGGGTTTAATAAATCCTTGCACATGTATTTGTTATTTAAAAAGGACTATCTATTGTACAGGGTATAAAAAGGTACTAGAAGGACACACGTAGAAAACCGTCTTTTTGGCCATAATTTAGACCTTCCTCCTCAAGTTTTGGGTATGGGAATAAGGCCCATATGAACACTGACAGTGCCCGTAGGTAACCAGACCGAACCCCTCACTGTCCAGTTTACATTCTAGATAATTTACTAGAATTATCTAAGGCTAATTCAACCTATGCCTACTTATACTTACTTAAATAGATGAAGAAAAAGGAATTATATCCACAAGAAATTTTAATGTGCAATTACCCTGCTGATCTTATTTTCATACAGATATCATTGTATTATATATCTTAAATACTGTATGTCCTTTCGTATTGTATTTTTCTTTAGTGATTATAATGAATTATAGTTGAGCAAGAAACTTGTACTACTACTTAACAGACCAATATTATTGTCATTTCCAAACCAGGCAGAGATGACACCCATGTCTTTAACTATAGGACAATATTGCTGTTAAGCATAGACCTGAAGCTTCTAGCCAAAATTCTTGCCATTAGGTTGCAGCAGGTCTGGGCCTGCCTAATACAGGACCAGAACAAGTTGGTTTTATGAGAGGGAGACTGTCCTTGGACCACCTACATAAAATCTTTCATTTTATTTTTGCATCCTGGGATACCAACGTCCCAGTGTTTTTTTTTTTTTGTCTCCGTGAAAGAAGAAAAAGCATATGACAGGGTATCCTGGAGAGATCCCTTTCGTGTTTTGAAAGTTTTCTCTACTATAAGAATTCAAAAATGTAGTTAAACATTTGTACTCATCACCAGCTGCCAAAGTGTTCTGTAATGGGGTCTTTTCTAAGGAATTTGCATTGGCCAATGGTATTAATTAATACATTGAAAATAGATTACCAGGAGAGGCACACTGAGCAGAGGTTCATTTCCAGGTGCCACCCGGGAAAGGGGAAGGGGAAGGGGAGAAGGACATTTACAAACAACATACAGCCAGTCAGATGGTGTGGTTACAATGAGGGTGATATAAAGAGCATTAGTTGAGAGCAGTACAGAACACAGGACATAACACTGAATATAAAGGGCAAATGAATTAGCAAACAAATCTTCGTGCAAATTGGGCAAAGTCAAACTGCATAATGCCAGAGTGAAGGGAGGCTGAGCTGGTGCTGAAATTATGAGTTAAAATAGGTTAATAAACTTCAACGAGGTTGCAGGAACTATGAGATTGGTGGGAAGAAGAGGTAAGGGGTGGTCAAAAGCCAGGTGAGAGTAAGGAAGGGTTCAGGAAGAGGACCAGCAGGAGTGGGGGGTTAGCTGGTGCCTAATGGAGGGATGGGAGGGGGACAGAAGGATGGAGGAGGGTTGCTGGGTAGGCAGTATGAGAACAGATTTCTTAGCTGAGGAGTGTGGGTGGGGAAGGGAGAATGTGTGTGGATCTTTTGAGTGCTGGAAGTAGGAGGAGGGAGAGATGGGGTGAAGAGAAGAGAAGAGATAGGTATGAGGGAAGGGGCCAAAATTAGTCTTTTGAGATGAGGGAAGCACAGTGGGACTGGTGACATAAGGGGAGAGGGAGAATGGGTAAGGAGGAGTAAAGGGAGCAGTGGTGAGTACAAGAGGGTGAGTTGGTGGCAAAGCAGCAGAAGGCATGGCAGAGTGTTTCCAGTCTGGCAAGGAAGGTGGAGGGAGAGGTGCTATAAATAACAACTGCATAATCAAAAGCTATATATATTGTATGAGGCAAGGATGCATACTCTCCCTCTTTCTGTTTAACTTACATCTGATAGTTCATGGGATATAGCTTATAGGGGTTTGTAACTATCATAGAGATTGTGGTGGCCAGGCTACCTCTGCCAACCAGTGTGTCAGCTCCTCCTCTTCTAGGCCCTTTCTGAGCCCTGGCTTGGCTGGCCTGGCCTTAGGACACATCACACTCTGGGAGACAGATAGTGATGGACTTGCCAAGCCTTTTACCTTGAGGGTGACTGTAACAGTTGGGTATATCCCCTTTTTAGCATTCAAGCCTGGATGCCTTTTGATCTCACAATGTGAAAGTGGAGTATATCCCCTTCAAACAATTCTGGGAGAGGCGTGTTGGCTGGGGGGAGGGATCATGCAGCAGCGGCACTGAACCCTAACAGAAGACCTGAGCCACATTGCTCTGGGGTGTTCCTGGCATTACTAGCTGATTTAATTACGGTATATAAATGTGCACACAGACCTGACTGGGCCCTGCCTCTCACACCTCTGGTTTGGGGTCCCTCACGGATACCACAACCTCTCAGATAAAACTGTTTCCTTTTACTTGCCTGGAGACCTGGTACTTTATTTATCCAGGCCGTTGCCTCTGCAAGAAATGAAACCTGGTACACCGACCCCTGACTGAGATTAGGATAACACTGATATAACAGCATGTGGACCATTTATTCACTTTTTCTTAGTTTAGGCACCTGCAGTTCATGTGGCTTTTGGTTGACTGGCAACTTGGCCATTTTAATGACACGAAGTCACCCCCAGAACATTATGGCCTTTGAAAGTATGGCTGTTCTGTAGAATGGGCATATGTATTACCCTGCCATACATTCTTAGAGTAGGGTAATGTAAATTATCGCTATAAGCTTTGTACATGAGCTTCACTGTTTATGTTACCTTTATAGTAATGGCTGCAGGACCAGGGACTGGCAAAACGGTGTGCAGTACCAGTGTGATTCTTTTTATTTCCCTTCTTATTCTTCATAACCCCTCTATCCCTTCTTATTCTTTATAACCACTCTTTATTTTCCCTTTCTTAGGAGGATTCATTTTGATATTCTGGGAGCTTGAGAGCTGGTCGCACTGGACAAACTCCTGAGTGAAAGGACTTTGGCCACCTCACTACCATGGTGGGTAGGTTTGCCCACCACCCCCATGGAAGTCACTAAGTTGCTGTTTCTGTTTCCTTTGCGGTGGTTGCTCATCGCTACAAGTTACACCTCTGGAAAGACCCCAGTTTTGCCTATTGGACTTGATACTGTTTGTGGTGTGGTTCATGCAGTAGCCCAGTTGACACCAGTGTCTCCTGTTTTTAGATTCTTTGTTCTAAAGCAGATAACAGTGCAGATGTCCATTGGTGTCATGGAAAGCAAGATTGGGGGGAGGACAGCTTCAGAGGGATATCAACAGGAGCAGGGGTGGGGTGAAGGGAGAAGGCAGTTCTTCAACCTAACTCGTTTGTACTAGTAGGTCACTCTCTACATATTGAGGGGCACATTTGCTTACATGTTATAAAAGTTTTATGGGTCAACCGACTAAGTTTCAGATTGTATCACAAAATGTAAATGGCCTTACAAATCCAGTAAAGTGGTCTAAAATACTGATAGCCCTTAAATGCCTCAAATCTTACCTACTGATACCAGAAGAAACACACCTGAGTGACAGTGTCCATCAGAAGTTACAGAAGTGTGGCTTCTCACAGATAATAGAATAAATTAAATGGAATGGTTGCTGGAGAGGGGCAGTCATATTGATACCTTACAATTCACGCTTAAGGGCGGAATCCACATGAAGCTCTCCAGGATGAAGTGCAGTGTCACAGGTTTCCTGCATGACAAAAGGGATTAACTCCCTTTGCAATGGCATTGTTTGCTGCAGTAACTACTGGTGAACTCTTCAGAGTTGGGTTTCATCCCGGTGGGCTTCACTGTATGTGGATAAGTAGGGCAGGCTTGCCTGAGTAGTGGAAACTCTATCTGGTAACTTTACTATACAGGGTAGTGTGTATGTCCCCCTTGCAGCTATGCTTGCACAATTCATAAGTTAATGAACAAAGTTCAGTAATTTCAACAGGGGGTGTTGCTGCTAGGTGGCAACTTCAACACTCTCATGGACCCAGGTAGGGATAGCTCCAACCCTAGACTGGCCATCTGTAAGTTAAGACAAAATAATCTTCGGCAACTAGTAAAAGATGCAGAGTTAACTGACCTATGGCACCACACCCACCCAGGTGATAGACAATACTCCTTTTATTCTCACTCACACAAGCATTACTCCCGGCTGGACTATTTCATTTCTCAGTGTGGAGCACTTGGATTGGGTGGAGGAGGTGACTTTCAACTACATTTTGCTTTCCGATCGTGGCCCATCAAACTCCACATAGTCTTCGCACTGGAAAACAGGTTAATGAACTGGCATTTTAATGTCTCCTTGCTCTGAGACCTGGAATATAAAGAATTGGTGGAGACAGCCATACCCTGTATTCTTTGAGACTACTGTATACTGCTCTGAAAACCACAGTGGCAGTGTTGTCTGACAGGATAAAAACTGTACTCAAAGGGGAGATCATAGCATACACGGCTCACAAAAAGAAGCAGCAAGAAGAACAAGATCTGGCACAGCCACTACGACTGTGAATGCATTAACTAGATAAGGGTGTTTCATGGGCTTAAACATGAACATTTATTTATTTAAAAAATATCAGATTTACAAACCTTTGAGTCAGAGACTCATTTACAAAGGCATCTCGTCGAAACTAATACAAAGACAGCACAGTTAACAAGTCCAAAAACAATAGCTCGGAGAGCAGACAGTTATAAAGGTCATTCACTGGAGATACGTGGGTAGCAGTAGATAAACATATTACATAGTTTAGGCACACAGGCACCACATCAAGAAGACCAGAGCAGTTCAAACAATATACAATAGCTAAAGCAAATAGACATCAGGAGTCAAAGAGAAGCCCAGAGTGTTCACATGAAGGCTGTTGTATACACTAACTGAATCAAAGTGTAGTACATTGAGAAAGGGCATATTTAAGCAATAAGGCATGACAGGGTGTGTGTTATCATGTAATAATGTCACTCCTGGGGTGGGTTGAAGCATGAGAAGCAGTATTTATTATTGTTGCATGTATTTATTTGATCCACTGGATCAGCAATATTTGCACAAGCTGTGCCCAGTGCACATTTTACAGCACTGGTCCTGGTCTGGTGATCTGGGTTTTACCCATACCACACTGCATATGGCTTAGTGATATACTGTACAGATGGCTGCAGAGTCTAACCCATTGAAGGTTGAAGTTTCAGTAAACCATTATGCTACAAATATCAAGACTCACTCCCTCCCTCACCCCCCAGTCACAACTAATCCTCTACCAAAGTCATGCTTAAATACGAGTGCCTCTACATCCATGCCACTAAGCTTTTCATGCCAACATTCTTCTTCTGCTGCTGTGAGTTAAACTCTTTATTTAAAAACATTTTGTTGAGAAATTTTTGTTTTAGTATATCCATGGTCAGGAAAAATTAATTTGTAAAAGAAACCAAAATCCCCATTTATCAGTTCATTGAATAACTATACAGCATGTTGTGAATTTTTCAGATTCTATGTGTAACTTACAGTAAGTCAAAGAGAAATTAGACACAAATGCCTACCTATTTGCAAGTGAGCAGATGTGGTTATTATCATTCAGTTGTAAACATCTATAGTCACAGCCAGGATTCAATAAAACAGATGACTGCCATAACTAGGGAGGCAGTATAGCACAGTGATTTAAGTCTCTTCTCTGCAGATCTGGAGATCTAGGTTTGAATCCCACAGCCCCCACACAAATGTGGAGTATCTTTCTAAGAAATTATAAAATACTGTGAAATGATTTTAAAGCAGTGCACATGCTAAATCCTACTGCCACATTCAAAACATCAAACCCTACTTACTTACCACATATAAACTCAACTATATTAAACAAATAATTCTAGGCACTTTTTTTTTTTTTACCAGGAGAGAGACACTAAGCTGAAAGCTTGTTTACAGGTGTGACCTGGGAGCAAAAGGAAGTTAAGTGATTTGCACAGGATCACACAGTATGTAAGCGAGGGCTGTGGGAGTCAAACCCAGGTCTCCAGGTTTGTAGCTCAGAGCCTTAAACCACTGCCTACTTAACCATTTACAACACGGTTACACTTACTGTATATATAATACATATTTCTCAAACTTGAAAGAAAAAATACACTGTATCATCACAGTCTGTATTTACCAAGTACTGTGCCCATGTTTAAAATAATTTGAACCCCCCCAAAAATGTGCCCTGACATGAAACTGCAGCCCAGATATTCAAAAGGGTTGCGCATGGCGCAACAATGTTACTGTCATGCACAACCCACTGATGCCTTCCTAAACGCGATATTCAAAAGAAAAAGTCGCCGCACAAATCCCGATCGCGCGGAGCACATCAGTAATGTATGCAGCACAGGTAGAGGCGTGCCCATGCAAACCTGCACAGCCCGATATTCAGCCCAGGATGTGCAGAGTCATGCATGCGCAACACCTACCTGCGCCTGCACAAAGTTAAGCCAAAAAAAAAGGAACAATTGATGGCCACCCACAGGTGAGCTGCCACATTGCAGGGTGCAACACGGCAGCTGCCACCTGTGGGTGGCCTCCCAAGTTCCTGCCACACCTGGCGGTGCCCCCCATGCCCCATTGCGGGCATCCATGTAACAAAATCCCCTCCTATATCCCTGGTGGTCCAGTGGACCTCTATGTGCCTGATCATGGGCATTGGTATAGTAACCCCCTCCGTCCAATATCCCTGGTGGTCCAGTGGACTGATCGCTGCCCGATCACGGGCATCTGTAAATCATAGAATACTCCTACTACCCTGGTGGTCTAGTGTACCCCCCCGCCCACTGAGCCCCACCACCCGCTCCCCGTCACCCGGCGGCAGCACCCACCAGCCTGCCGCCCTGCGCCCGCCAACTGATAGCTCAGTAGGGCTGCATGCCCGTGGTTCTGGCGTGAGCCAATGCGCGTGCAGCCATACCTCTAACACAGTCCAGATATGTGAATGAATTCATTCACATATCTGACTAGTAATGCGGTATAGGCTGCATGCCGATGGCTCATGCTGTGGAACAGGCGATGCCAGCCTACCAGCTGGTTAGTGGGTGAGTAAGTGCTGCACCCGCCCGGCTGATGGGGGGTAGGCGTGGGGCTCAGTGAGCAGGTGGGGCGGGAGGTACACTAGGACCACCAGGGTGGAGGAGTATTTTATGATTTACAGACGCCCGCCGATCAGGCAGCGATCATCCACAAGACCACAAATATGGTGCGATTCTCGATGCTGTGATCAGGCACATAAGCACTGAACACAGGATACAAAACGGGGGCAGAATCTTGGGTCACTGGACCACCAGGGATACACAGACGCAGGGCTTATTCTTCTAGACAAATGCCACTTGACCAGACTGCCAGCAGTCCACTGGACCACCAGGGATATTGGACAGGGGTTCTTTTAGATGAATGCCACGATCTCAGGCTGCAAGGCATTGGTCCCTGATAGGTGCTGCCTGGCAGGTGCCAGGCGCAAGTTGCTCGGAGATTGGCGCATCTGCATGCTAATGGCATGCAAATGGGCCAATAATGAGATACAATGGCCCCATGTGTACTTGCATAAATGCCTTCAATTGCATGTCCCTTTGAATATCACAGGTGCTGTGCGTAGGCGCAATGGCACCGCAGCTAGCGCATCTCCATGCTCCACTTTGGCCACTTGCGCTGGTGCAGTGCCACTGTGCCAGACAGTGGGGGTAGCCAGAGATGCGATGTTCAGCTGCTGCACACGAGTACGCTCCATTGAATATCGCCAGGCCACACCCCAGCGCAACAAAGTTGAGCTGCGCCCAGGCTTGCGCAGTTTGAATATCCTGGCCTGCATATTTAACTGTAAGGACAATTAAAAATTATATTTCTAAATGCATTACTAACACCAATGCCTCATTATTAAAAGATAGTCCACCCAGAATGTGCAAAAAGCATATATTGTATAGAAATTGATGATATGTATGTTAAATCCTAGTGGGTGGGATATTCAGGCAGTTGTACCATCTTAATGAGGATGCAGTAGCAAGGCAGGTACACCAAAGTGCGATATTGAGCAGGATGGGTGCACAGGACAAAACTATTTTTCTGGCGCAACAGAAATGAATGCATGTAACAAGTGCAGGAAGTGTAACCAGAATAATGTGCACAGTGCGATGTTCAACAGTAGGCAAAATGTAACAGTGGAGCAAGCGGAAGTTAGTGAAAATGAGCCAATATAAAGGGAACAAGTGAGGAGGATGATTTGCACTACAGAGGCCATAGCAGTGGGCGTAGAGACAGAGTGGCAGGGAGAGCAAACAGCAGGGGGCAGGTGCGCCAGGAGGTGGACGGGGGCCACTGGAGTGTGTCGCAGTGGTGTGCGGTGAGTATGCGGTGAGTGTGCGGTGAGTGTGCTGCAGTAGTGTGCGGTGAGTGTGCGATGAGTGTGCGGTAGTGTGCGGTAGAGTGTGCTGTGTGTGCGAGTTGTGTGTGCAGTTGTGTGTGTGTGTGCGTGTTGTGTGTGTGAATGCGTGTTGTGTGTGTGTAATGCGTGTTGTGTGTGTGTGCGTGTTGTGTGTGTGTGTAGTGTTATTAGTGTTATTGTGTGTGTGTGCGTGTTGTGTGTGTGTGCGTGTTGTGTGTGTGTGCGTGTGTGTGTGTGTGTCGTGTGTGTGTGTGTGTGCGTGTGTGTGTGTGTGCGTGTGTGTGTGTGTGTTGTATGTGTGTTGTGTGTGTGTGTGTGTGTGTTTGTGTGTGTGTGTGTGCTGTTGTGTGTGTGTCACGGCCGAGGAAGGCCTGAGTGTACCACAGAGGAAAGAGGGCAGTGGGTCAGAGGCAGGGCACAAGGTGGTGAGAAGCCAGGGTGTACCTGGTACAGAGCACCTTCAGCAACACACAGCCAGAGAGGCCAGGTAGAACCAGCCGCAGGGAACACCAACCAGTGACATGGCCAGTGCCATCTTCCAGATGGAGGCAGTAATGAGGGGTGTGAGAAGGCAGGCAGCAGGGAGGTGTGGCCGTGGAAGGGTCCGTCGGCAGTATGCCCAGAACAGGCAGTACCATGCTCATGTCAGGTTTCAAGCTGTACAGTGACATCGAGATCGTGGGCTGGTACCGCCTGAACCAGGCAATTCTGAGGCGGCTCTGTGAGCTGTGCAGTGAGGAGATGCAGGCACCCACACGACGGAGCCATGCGCTGTCCATGGAGACCAAGATCACAGCTGTCATGTGCCTGCTCACCACGGGCACCTTCCAGAGACCAACAGGGGACACAAGAGCATAACCCAGTCAGCCAGCGTCATACCTACTCACACAATTCCTCAACACACTGCTGCCACATGCTGCTGAGTACATCCATTTCCCCAGCACACAGGTGGAGCACTGGCAAACATGCAGAGTTCCACAGGGGTAGCACGGTGCCTGGCATTCTCAGGGCCATAGAGCTGCACCCATGTTGGCATCCGCATGCCACCTGGCCTGGAGGGGGTGCCATACATCAACCACAAGGGTTACCAGAGTGTCAACTGCCAGGTGGTGTGCGATGCCACGGGGCGCATAATCAATGTCTGTGCCACGCACCCTGGGGGAGCACACGATGTCTTCATCTGGCACCAGTCTGCACTGTGCCATAGATTCGAGAGTGGGGACCTCCCCACTGGCCATCTGGTAGGTGAGTATGCATTGCACGCTGGACGATGGGTGCAAATGGGGGTATGTGTGTGGGGTATGGGCAGGGGTGCCATGGGGAATGGCCAAGAAGGCCAGTGGCACAGTGTCGCAGACCACCAAGCTAAAGATACCTCTCCACACACAGGTGACAGTGGGTACCCCCTACGGCCCTGGCTGCTCACACCATACCGGTGCCCCTCGACCCCAGCGCAGCAACAGTATAATGAGGCACACGCCACAACACAGATTGCCGTCGAGCGGGTGTTCAGGCTGCTGAAAGCATGGTTCTGTTGCCTGCACATGTCAGGTGGTGCCCTACAGTACAGCGCCATCAAAGGCTAGGGCTATTCCCGGCCTGCTGTATCCTGCACAACATGGCCACCGACTGTGGGATGAGACATTGAGGTCGAGGAGGGACAGCAGTGGGGACGATGAGGATGCCAGTCCAGCTGGTGTGGTCGCCAGCCACCCCAGGCGACAGGGATCCCATCTGGCCCGGATGGCCCAAGCACCGACACCATTGCAGAGAGCACCGGACCACAGGTAGGTCAACAGGGCCCGTGCATGCACCCAGGGCAAGGGCACAGCCCACAGAAAGGCAGGGTGGCGCAGGGAAGGTCGGCAGCACAGGCGGGAATGGGCGGTGACTGCACACAAAGGCAGGGAACAGCAGGGCTGCACGCAGCATGCACACACAGGCACACACCCCTGCTACCCATGCCCACAGGGTCACAGGCATGCCCACCCCTACAGGCCCCCCCACACCCATGCAGGACCCAACACAACCACACCCACTGGCTGGCACCGTGCAGCCTCAGATGCTGAGCACCATTACACAGTGGTGGACAGCGCTATGCTGACATCATCATGCATACGCCACAGTGGCCAGCAGCCGGGAGAGTGTGCACAGGGACCGTGTGGGTGCAGGACAGGGCACCACACCCATGCAATGCACACAGAGCACTGCAGTGCACACTGGGCAGCGGCAGACAGTGGCTGTGGAGGGGGAAGGGTCAGTCATGCAGCACAGTAGCACGGCCACCACGGATGCATCGGCGGCCCCTCCGAGACCTGCCAGCTGTACCAGGCTGACCAGTGGCCTCATGGGGTGACACCGAAGTGCCCCAAGGGGTACCACTGCATGAATGTGACCGTGTCCTCGCAGGTGTCTGCAGGCCACGAACAATACCTGCACCAGGTGTGCTTGGTATGCCCACAGCCGAACCCAGTGTCGACATGGCAGGGGTCGCCCGATGCCGTGAATGGGGGGTAGACAATGCACCCTGTGGGGTGTGCAGTGGATGGGCACATGGCCGGTCGGCCAGTGTAGCCATGGCAGTCACCAGTGCAGTGGTTTGTCTGTCGATGGCTGCAGTCACATCAACCCGCTGTTGGGCCAACTCTGCCAGGAGCAAGGCATGGTCCCTGCTGCACCGCACCACTGCCAGGTGCAGCTCCGCACAGAGTGTATCCACGGCATCCATGAGCCGCACCTGCTCATCCACTGAGGCCTGCAGTAGACGGCTTTGGTTGTCCAAGGGGTCCGCGATGCCAGCATACTGGCCCCTGTTGTCTTCGGTCCCGCGGCACAGAGCATCTCGACGGTTGGTGACGCACAGCAGTGCTTACCTGGGGTGCGTCCTCACACGGTACACTGCTGCTGCCCCCCGCCCCAGTCTCCACATCGACACTGTCCAGCTGCTGCCACTGCCCCTCCAGCTGCCGACTGCCAGGTACCGCTGGTGTGGCTACAGTGGCGACAACAGCCCCACTACCGTAGCCGCACACCAGTGTTGCCCCACTGGCTCCCACAGCTGCAGCCTGGACAAGGGCTGGTGGGCAGGCAACCACGCCAGCACTGCCCGCACTGCCACCTGGGCAGATGCCATCTGTGGGATCCCCCTGTGTCCCACTAACATCACTGTCTGGGATGTGCGTCACGTCATCGTCAGTGCTGGAGTCAGCCCCGATCTGTGTCCCAGCACACAAGACACTGTGAGAGGCATCATGCTGAAACACAGCCAGGGCCACATCTGCATCCGCACCACAGGCATCAGTCCAGACAGATGTGCAATGCTGCAGGCAGTCGGTCCCTCAGACACCCGTAGAGGTGGATGGGTGCTCCACCGGTTCCAGGGCGACCCCCTCGGTGGACACACCCACCACTGCTGCCCCATGCAGATGCTCAGGAGCTGTAAAGGAACACAGTACTGTTAGTGCTTCTGCCTGGCCCTGGGGCCTGCCCCCCCGCCACCCACACACTGCCAGCACCAGTCCCACCATGTAGTGATGGGCTGCCGCCTATCTGGAAGCCTCCGCCAGGAACACCCTCAATGGCACTATGCCACATGCTGCCGGCCACCTGCTCCTCCAGTGGCATCAGGCGTGGCACGTCCTGCTGGCCCCCACCACTGGCAGCACGCACTGCCCTGATGGCAGCCATCTTATCCTTGATCCACCTCCTGTCTATGCCAACCTTCTTCTTGCACTCCTGCATGGACCACTGGTGGCTGCCCTGCTGGTTGACAGCACATGCCACTTCGCCCCACGCCATCGCATGGGCCTGTGGTGTGCCCCTCTGTCCACTGAGCAGTGGCTCCCTGTTGAGGTAGGCCTCAAACAGGGCATCTGATTCTGCCCTGGTGAAGTTGGGTCTCCTCTTCTGCACCTTCCCCTGCTCCTCATCATCCTCGCGTTCGGTCATGCTTGTGCCTGGGGGGATGTACAGGTGTTACCATGGACTGTGCAGTCCAATACAGCCCTCCCAGACCACTGTCCACATGTCTCCACAGCATGGCTCTTACCTCCAAAGGCTGCAATACTGATCCATGGCCTGTGCATTTCCTGGTCGCTTTAATAGTGCATTGCATGCAAATGAGGGCATGTGCAACTGCAATGGGATGCAAATGCAGTGGATGCGCCATGGATTGGCTCATGAGCTGATTAGCATAACCTGGCTGAATATTATGCTGTTGCATCTTGTGCAATGGTGTTGAGCATGCTCAGGCTATGGCACACAACTGTGACATATCGCAATCAGCACCACACTACGTATGCCCACGGTGCTGCCACCTACGCTAGTGGTGCAGCAGCTGCACTGTACGCGGGAGGCAGTACAGAGCACTGCCACTACTGTGCCTGTGGTTCTCGTGTGCAATATGTCCAATGGGGCACACATGCCACAGTGCCGTGGGCGCCATGGCGCCTCTGCATGGTAGGCCACTTCATGGTGTCACACACATGCACCTTACTGTGCTCCCTGCAGGGGCCTCCCAATCACACTTTGGTGCTCCGTGCCCGGATAGACCCTTGACCCTGTGGCTTCCCTTTGCCCTCTAGGTGCCATGCAGCCGCATGGCTGCCCCCATTGCACAGTCCGGTGCCAGCGCAATTGCGACTGGCAGCACAGTACCACGCTGCCTCCGCACGTGGGGCACGTGCACTACTGGGTGCCTATTTTGAGCTCAGCAGATACTGCATGATGCTGCACACCAGAGCTCCAGTATGGAATGTGGTAGAGCTGGCAAACCTGCTGGCTCTTGTGGAGCCCCATGCAGGTGCCCTATTTGGGCAGGTTCCCCTCCTGAGGCCACGCACAGAGGTGTGGCAGGAGGTAGCTGAAGGACTTGAGGAGGCTACAGGGAGCTGTAGAACCATGGAGCAGTGTCGCCACCACTATGGGAACCTCCAGCGGTATGACCCCGATTGCCTAGGGTCGACTGCAGGTGCATGCCCAGTGGGGAGCCATGCCACGGCCAGGTAGGTGCTCCTTCACCATCACTAGTCATATCTGTCTGTCCTGGTGGCACAATGTTAGGCAGGCCATGCCACCGGGGGGGCCAGGGCCTGTGTTGCTGGTTGTGGGAGCGCATCGAGTATGCCCTGCGCCACCGCGGCACAGATGGGCTGTGCGGCCACGCACACTGTTGGGGAGGCTATGGGTCAGATGTGTACTGATGAGACTCTCTCCATGTTTCCACACTAGGCTCAGAGGACCACCGTAGGGCCTGGATAGCACAAGAGCATAGAGGGCAGGTCGACTCTGGAGATGTGGCCATGCAGTCAGGGCACAGTGGTGGTGCTGGGGGTCAGCAGTACCCTGCTGTCTGGGATGCAGGTGAGTGCCATGATTCCCTTTACACCTGTGCATGGTGGGTTGCAGGGGTGGTGGTGAGGCATGGCCCCATGCACATGGCCCCTACAGCCGTACATGTCCCACGGTGCCCTCTGCACCATCCTGTGGGTCTGCACATGTGGGTGGGGGTCGAAGGTGGGCTGTGGGTGCACTCTGTGCCTGGTCGTGCCACTGCCATCCCACTGCATCGCCATGATGCTGGACGGCCACGATGGTGTTGTGCGGTGCATGGGCGGTGGTGGTGTGCAGCGGTTTGCTCGGCTGCGGGTGACCGGGTAGGTGGATCATGTGGGCACACCCACTGTGGGTGGCCACTTGCCATACCAGGGGTGCAGGCCACTGATGTACGCCCTGCACATTGGGTGGGCTGCGTTGGTCTGGCCAGTCACTCATACTGATTCTGCTCCCTTGTCCTAGGTGGAACACGCTGGTCGGCCATGGAACAGTACCTACAAGAGATTCTGCAGGTCACCCGGGCCACGCTGGAGCTGCTGCAGAGTATGGACCGGGGTGACTGAAACACGTCGGCAGCACAGAAGGCACCACAGGGTGGACAGAGAAGACCAGGGCCGCCAGTAGGGCCTGCAGCTCATGCTCATGAACATTCCCTCCCTGGACTGTACTCTACACCCCCGTGTCCCCCACCTTTGCCTTTCCCGTTATCCTCTGCCCTCCTCCCCCCTTGTTGTGGCCTTGCCCATCCCCTCCCCATTTGTGTGTGTGTGTGTGTGTGTGTGTGTGTGTGTGTGTGTGTGTGTGTGTGTGTATGTATATATATATATATATATGTGTGTATGTGTGTATGTACATAGTTTCTGTTACTGTTGTGTTCATTCTTAATGTATGCTTTTACAACTATGTCCATGTCAGTCTCTGATTTGCAGCGGGAGCATGGAGCCTTGCTGCAGTGGTGTGCATGGCTACTGTGGGGTGGTGATGGCCTGGCCATGGATGTGTCTGGCGGGGATCCTCCACTGGTGTGGGTAGTGGCCATAGGCTCTGTCTGGGGAATGTGTGGTGTGCCCTGTGCACTGTTTGCTTGAGTGCAGTGGGCTGTGGTGCGAATGCTATGTCCCAGCCGCCCCTGGCGGTGTGTGCTGTGCCTGTGCGGCTGTGCCCCTTGCTTGTCTGCGACGCATGGTCGTACCAACCCACCACCACATGCATGGATGCTGGCGTGACACTGGGGCTAGTCCATACCAGCCACCTTCAAGGCACGGCACCCTGGCAGCTGGCATCCCAACCCCTGGTCTATTGCACATCTGCCCCTGTTGCCACTGTGGGCGGTGCAGTTGTAGGCCCCCTCCATGCAGTCTGTGGTGACTGGGGTGGTGCCTGTGGTCTGGTGTTTGTCACATGGGGTTCTGCTGCATGAAGGCAGTAGCCTGGTTCATGGTTGACCACCACATGGCAGGCTCATCGGCACCATGGTGGTGTGCAAGTCACAGGTACATGGCACCATGGGCCTCACAACGGCAGTGTCTGTTGTACCACTATGTGTGGCTGTTTGACAGGGTGCCCATGGGACTGTGTTGGGGGGCATTGTGTGTGCCCTGTGTTGCCTCCTGTGTGGTGCATACCTCCATGCGCCACAGTAGGGTGCTGTGCTGTCTGGTGGGGCCAGTGCTGGGTTGGGGTGTGTGCTTGCATGGCGGACCATACACAGGTCCTGCAATCAGAGTGCCTTCCTGTTGGTGGTGGTGTACAGGGTGGGTCTTGCCATGTGCAGGATCCCTCAGGTACTGCTGTCAGGTCTACCACCTTGCTGTGCCTCTGTGGGGGCCATGCAGGTGGGCCTTGTGTGGGTTGTGGTGGCGGCAGTGGATGGTGTCACCACATGTGGGGGTGGTCACGGTGGGGTGTGGTGCATGTGCATGGCGCCATTGGGCGACAGGATGCATTGTCATGGTGGTGGTGGAATGCCATCGGTACCATGCACTGTTTGGTCATGCTTCTGGGCTGGGTTTCTAGGGCTCACTGTATTGAGGGGTGGTTGGCATTGGTGTGGTGCTATGGCATGGGTGGATCCTTGCCATCCTTGTGTTCCGGTCTCTGTTGGCCAGGGGATGGTGCAGGGGCACCTTGCCCAGTGGGTGGGGACTGCTGGCCCATGTCTGCTGTTGGATCAGTGCCGGGGTTCATGGGCCGGTAGTCCATCCTGCTCACGTCTGGTTGTGCGGCTCATGGGGGCCTTGTCCTGGCGGAGGCGGGGGGGTTGGTCTGTCTGTCCTGGTGCATGCTCCTCGGCGCATCCATGGCTGCTGCACAGCTGCTTTCTGTCTTTCTCCTTGCGCATCCCTACGGGTGCTATTGCGCATCGCCCCTGCTCCACTGCGCATCCCTCATTGTTCTATGGTGCATCTGGTGTGATTTTCAGCCATTACTGCGAGGCACACCTTGGCCTGCACATGGTTTGAAGGAAGCGCCTATTGTGCCATACACTGACTTGCTCCTGCTCCTTCTATTGCACATCTTTTTAGCGCAGTCTGAATATCCCACCCTGTGTGTCCTTCCCTCTGTCTGCTATTAGGAGTTTTTCCTAAATTAGCTTGCTAGCTGTATAGTAGTTTTATGACCCCTGGGGATCTCCATGACAAATAGTTTTATTGGCTTTCTTTTTCCTGATGCCCCATCTCATGACACACCCACCACTGCTGCCCATGCAGATGCTCAGGAGCTGTAAAGGAACACAGTACTGTTGGTGCTTCTGCCTGGCCTGGGGTCTTGCCCCCCGCCACCCACACACTGCCAGCACCAGTCCCACCATGTAGTGATGGGCTGCGCCTATCTGGAAGCCTCCGCCAGGGCTACCCTCAATGGCACTATGCCACGTGCTGCCCGGCCACCTGCTCCTCCAGTGGCATCAGGCGTGTGCCGCCTGCTGGCCCCCACCACTGGCAGCACGCACTGCCCTGATGGCAGCCATCTTATCCTTGATCCACCTCCTGTCTATGCCAACCTTCTTCTTGCACTCCTGCATGGACCACTGGTGGCTGCCCTGCTGGTTGACAGCACATGCCACTTCTGCCTCACGCCATCGCAGTGGGCCTGTGGTGTGCCCTCTGTCCACTGAGCAGTGGCCCCTGTTGAGGTAGTATTCTCAAACAGGGCATCTGATTCTGCCCTGGTGAAGTTGGGTCTCCTCTTCTGCACCCTCCCCTGCTCCTCATCATCCTCGCGTTCGGTCATGCTTGTGCCTGGGGGGATGTACAGGTGTTACCATGGACTGTGCAGTCCAATACAGCCCTCCCAGACCACTGTCCACATGTCTCCACAGCATGGCTCTTACCTCCAAAGGCTGCAATACTGATCCATGGCCTGTGCATTTCCTGGTCGCTTTAATAGTGCATTGCATGCAAATGAGGGCATGCGCAACTGCAATGGGATGCAAATGCAGTGGATCGCCATGGATTGGCTCATGAGCTGATTAGCATAACCTGGCTGAATATTGCGCTGTTGCATCTTGTGCAATGGTGTTGAGCATGCTCGAGCTGCTGGCACACAACTGTGACATATCGCAATCAGCACCACACTCATTATGCCCAGTGCTGCCACCCTACGCTAGTGGTGCACCAGCTTAGCTGCACTCTGTGCGGGAGGCAGTACAGAGCACTGCCACTACTGTGCCTGTGGTTCTCGGTGTGCAATATGTCCAATGGGGCACACATGCCACAGTGCCGTGGGCGCCATGGCGCCTCTGCACATGGTAGGCCACTCTGGGTGTCACACACATGCACTTACTCTGTGTCACCAGGGTCTCCAATCACACTTTGGTTGCTCCGTTGCGGATAGACCCTTGACCCCTGTGGCTTCCCTTGCCCTCTGGGTGCCATGCAGCCGCATGGCTGCCCCCATTGCACAGTCCGTGCCAGCGCACTGCGTACTGGCAGGTACAGTACACGCTGCCTCCATGCGTGGGGCACGCGTGCACTACTGGGTGCTATTTTGAGCTCAGCAGATACTGCGTGATGCTGCACACAGAGCTCCAGTATGGAATGTGTAGTGAGCGGCTGGCCAAACCTGCTGGCTCTTGTGGAGCCCCATGCAGGTGCCCTATTTGAGCAGAGTTCCCCTCCTGCGTGCCACGCACAGAGGTGTGGCAGGAGGTGGCGGAAAGGACTTGAGGAGGCTGGGGGCTGTAGAACCATGGAGCAGTGTCGCCACCACTATGGGAGCACTCCAGCGGTATGACCCCGATTGCCTGAGGGCTGACTGCAGTGCATGCCCAGTGGGGAGCCATGCCACGGCCAGGTAGGGTGCTCCTTCACCATCACTTAGTCATATCTGTCTGTCCTGGTGGCACAATGTTAGGGCAGAGCCATGCCACAGAGGCCAGGGCCTGTGTTGCTGGTTGTGGGGCGCCTGGTATGCCCTGCGCCACATGGCGGCACAGATGGGCTGTGCAGCCACGCACACTGTTGGGAGGCTATGGGTCAGATGTGTGCTGATAGAGACTCTCTCCATGTTTCCACACTAGGCTCAGAGGACCACGTAGAGGCCTGGATAGCACACAAGAGCATAGAGGGCAGGTCGACTCTGGAGATGTGGCCATGCAGTCAGGGGCACAGTGGTGGTGCTGGGGTCAGCAGTACCCTGCTGTCTGGGATGCAGGTGAGTGCCATGATTCCCTTTACACCTGTGCATGAGTGGGTTGCAGGGGTGGTGGTGAGGCATGGCCCCATGCACATGGCCCCTGGCCGTAGCATGTCCCACGGTGCCCTCTGCACCATCCTGTGGGTCTGCAATATGTGGGTGGGGGTCGAAGGTGGGCTGTGGGTGCACTCTGTGCCTGGTCGTGCCACTGCCATCCCACTGCATCGCCATGATGCTGGACGGCCACGATGGTGTTGTGCGGTGCATGGGCGGTGGTGGTGTGCAGCGGTTTGCACGGCTGCGGGTGACCGGGTAGGTGGATCATGTGGGCACACCCACTGTGGGTGGCCACTTGCCATACCAGGGGTGCAGGCCACTGATGTACGCCCTGCACATTGGGTGGCTGCGCTGGTCTGGCTGTAGTCACCATACTGATTCTGCCCTGTGCCTAGGTGGAACACGCTGGTCGGCCATGGAACAGTACCTGCAAGAGATTCTGCGGGTCACCGGGCCACGCTGGAGCTGCTTGCAGAGTATGGACCGGGTGACTGAAACACGTCGGCAGCACAGGAAGGGCACCAGGGTGATACAGAGAAGACCAGGGCCGCCAGTGCAGGGCTCTGCAGCTCATGCTCATGAACATTCCCTGACTGTACTTCTACACCCCGTGTCCCCCACCTTGCCTTCCTGCTATCCTCTGCCTCCTCCCCTTGTTGTGGCCTTGCCCATCCCTCCCCATTTTGTGTGTGTGTGTGTGTGTGTGTGTGTGTGTGTGTGTGTGTGTGTGTGTGTGTATGTATATATATATATATATGTGTGTGTGTGTGTATGTACATAGTTTCTGTTACTGTTGTGTTCATTCTTAATGTATGCTTTTACAACTATGTCCATAGTCAGTCTCTGATTTGCAGCGGGGAGCATGGAGCCTTGCTGCAGTGGTGTGCATGGCTACTGTGGGTGGGTGATGGCCTGGCCATGGATGTGTTCCAGGGGATCCTCCACTGGTGTGGGTAGTGGCCATAGGCTCTGTCTGGGGAATGTGTGGTGTGCCCTGTGCACTGTTTGCTTGAGTGCAGTGGGCTGTGGTGCGAATGCTATGTCCCAGCCGCCCCTGGCGGTGTGTGCTGTGCCTGTGCGGCTGTGCCCCTTGCTTGTCTGCGGTACGCATGGTCGTGCCAACCCCACCACCACATGCATGGATGCTGACGTGACACTGGGGCTAGTCCATACCAGCCACCTTCAAGGCACGGCACCCTGGCAGCTGGCATCCCAACCCCTGGTCTATTGCACATCTGCCCCTGTTGCCACTGTGGGCGGTGCAGTTGTAGGCCCCCTCCATGCAGTCTGTGGTGACTGGGGTGGTGCCTGTGGTCTGGTGTTTGTCACATGGGGTTCTGCTGCATGAAGGCAGTAGCCTGGTTCATGGTTGACCACCACATGGCAGGCTCATCGGCACCATGGTGGTGTGCAAGTCACAGGTACATGGCACCATGGGCCTCACAACGGCAGTGTCTGTTGTACCACTATGTGTGGCTGTTTGACAGGGTGCCCATGGGACTGTGTTGGGGGGCATTGTGTGTGCCCTGTGTTGCCTCCTGTGTGGTGCATACCTCCATGCGCCACAGTAGGGTGCTGTGCTGTCTGGTGGGGCCAGTGCTGGGTTGGGGTGTGTGCTTGCATGGCGGACCATACACAGGTCCTGCAATCAGAGTGCCTTCCTGTTGGGTGGTGTACAGGGTGGGTCTTGCCATGTGCAGGATCCTCAGGTACTGCTGTCAGGTCTACCACCTTGCTGTGTGCCTCTGTGGGGCCATGCAGGTGGGCCTTGTGTGGGTTGTGGTGGCGGCAGGGATGGTGTCACCACATGTGGGGGTGGTCACGGTGGGGTGTGGTGCATGTGCATGGCGCCATTGGGCGACAGGATGCATTGTCATGGTGGTGGTGGAATGCCATCGGTGCCATGCACTGTTTGGTCATGCTTCTGGGCTGGGTTTCTAGGGCTCACTGTATTGAGGGGTGGTTGGCATTGGTGTGGTGCTATGGCATGGGTGGATCCTTGCCATCCTTGTGTTCCGGTCTCTGTTGGCCAGGGGATGGTGCAGGGGCACCTTGCCCAGTGGGTGGGGACTGCTGGCCCATGTCTGCTGTTGGATCAGTGCCGTTCATGGCGGCCGGTAGTCCATCCTGCTCACGTCTGGTTTGTGCGGCTCATGGGGGCCTTGTCCGGCGGAGGCGGGGTTGGTCTGTCTGTCCTGGTGCATGCTCCTCGGCGCATCCATGGCTGCTGCACAGCTGCTTTCTGTCTTTGTCCTTGCGCATCCCTACGGGTGCTATTGCGCATCGCCCCTGCTCCACTGCGCATCCCTCATTGTTCTATGGTGCATCTGGTGTGATTTTCAGCCACATTGCGCAGGGCACACCTTGGCCTGCACATGGCTCTGAAGGCGCGCCTATTGTGCCATGGCCACTGGACTTGCGCCTGCTCCCTTCTATTGCACATCTTTTGCGCAGTCTGAATATCCATTTTGTAATCCTTCCTTCGTTCAGCATTAGAGTTTTTCCTAATTATTTTTGCTATTGTATAGTGTTTATGACTTCTGGGATCTCCATGACAATAGTTTTATTGGCTTTTTTCTATGATGCTTTATCTCATGTGACAGTGATACATGCCCCTATATTTGGCATGTATTGCTTTTGTGGTCTGCTTCATATCATAAAGCCTTTGTAATTCAGCCTTATTCAGATATTAACAATAGTTAGTTGAGCAGATACCTGAGAAAGAAGCTAACTGGGGGTTTCTGTAAGACAACAGCTACCAAATAGCTCTAATTCACTATTTTTGTTCTCTGTGCATCAGGTCTAGCTAGCAGGAGTGTTTTAACATCAAAAACACAAATAATGAATTAGAGCTATTTAGCAGCTGTTTTCATACAGAAACCCCAGTTAGATAGCTTTCAGGTGTCTGCTAAACTAACTGTTGACATTTGTGCTCCCTGGATAAGAAGTTACAAGGCTCTGTTGTTGCTAAACTAATTTTAAAGCAATACACATGCTAAATCTAAGGGCATGGCTACCTCACTGTCACATGAGACGGGGGCATCGTAGGAGAAAGAAAACCAATAAAACTATTTGTTATGGAGATCCCCATGGGTCGTAAAACTACCATACAGCTATCAGGCAATTTAGGAAAAACTCCAAATAGCAGACAGAGGGAAGGACACACTAGGACTTAACATACTGTACATATCAAAACACTCCACATAACATATGTGTTTTGCACATTCTGGGTGGACTACTCCTTTAAAACAATTTTAACCCCCATGACAGATTGCATTCTGGGAAGATTACCTTGGCAAAGTGCTATAAAAAAAAAACTGAAAAACAGGTTTAATGGAGTGAATGCTGACATCCTATTTCTAGTGTCCATGATAAAATAAAAAATAAAGATTTTTTTATGTCGGCTCTGATCAGAATAGCTTTTAAAATCACCAATTGTTTTCACATTCAGTGTTTTCTAATACATCTCAAACTTAAAAGAAAAAACACACTTTATCATCAAAGTCTGTTTTCAGCTTCCTACCATACACTTCATTTGTATAAAAAAAAAAAAATCTTGTCACAGACCACAGTCAGCACTAACTACTAACAGAATGCTGATACCTACATTTACAATTTAGCAAATACTTGAAATCTAGCTGAGTGGGGTTTCTGTAAGAAAACAGCTAGAGTCTGTTAATTATAGCAGTTTATAGCATTGATGATCTGGGCAGTTAGATCTGGGTTTGAATCCCACAGCCCCCACAAAACAAAAATGAACATTTTCTTACAGAGCTAGATGTGTGTCTAGGTCTCCTTCTGAGGCCCCAGGTGGCTCTGATAATCATTTGATCCAAAGGATTTTTAAGTCAATTTGAAGGTATCAAATATCTTCTGTTCTGTTCCTTTACTATTCTGGCAGGACAGGGGAAGCCAATAGGAGGCCCTGGAAGCAGGAGTAAGAGAAGAGGTGGGGGCCCTCAAGGGAGCAGGCCCCAAGGAGGGTGGGAGAGTCCCCAGCAAAGGAGGAGGCAGTTACTGGTGGAAGACTCCATTATCAGGGGGATTGTGTTGAGGACAGGGCAGGGGATGGGACGGATAGGCTAGTACAGTGCATTCAAGGTGCTTTGGTGGGGAGGACTGGAGGGTGGATCTTGGAGATCACCAGGGAAATGGGGGTAGGGAGGGAGCTAGATGTTGTTGTTCACCTGGGGATGAATGATCTGGCAAGGAAAGCTGTAGGCATAGTGCAGGATAGATTTAGGGAGCTGGGGAGGGGCCCTGCCTGAAGCAGGTAGCTCGTGCAGTGGCCTTCACTGAGGTTCTCCCTGTGCACGGTCAGGGGAAGGCTAGGAAACTCCACACCAGGTCCTTCAGCGAGTGGCTAAAGGCATGATGCAGGGAAGAGGGCTTTGGCTACATCAGGGACTGGGATCACAGCAGGTGTTAGAGAAGAGGTGGGGAGAGGCTGAGGCACTTGGAGGGTGGAGGCATGTACAAGGGAGATGGCCTCCATCCATCCAGGAGGGGAATGCCAGTCCTAGGTGGAAGGTTTAAATACTACTTTGGTGAGCATTTAAACTAGCCAAGGGGGAGGCAGAAAGACTGAGGGAGGCAGATATCCCCCCTCCCCCAAAGACTAATGCAACAGGGAAGGTTAACTCAGGGAGAAGAAATTCCCTGGAGATTGAAGGAAGCAAAGAGAAGGGCAGGGCAGGCAAGTCTGGAGGAGGAACTTCAGTTGGAAGAGAGGGGAATAAGGCAAGGCAGGAAGACAGTGTAACAAGGAAGGGCAGGACTGGGGTAACAGAGGGGCAAGAGATGAAGAAGGAAGGGGAGGCAGGTTAGAGGAAGAGAGGGACAAAGAGAATGGAGAGCCATGGGTGCCAATGCAAGGAGTCTGGGAAACAAAATTCCTGACCTTGAGTCAATCATTACAGAGGCACACCTGGATCCGCTGACCTTAACAGAACCATGATGCACAGACAACCACAGCTGGGAAGTGATCTTCCCATGCTACACCATGTTCCAGAAGGACAGGTCAGGGAGGAAAGACAGTGGGGTTGTTTTATATGCGAAGGAGGGTATAACAGCTACTGAGATACAGGGGCAGCATGGGGACAAAGAAAAGCAGGAGATACTATGGGTCAGCCTACAGACAGGGTCAGACGCCATTATTAGCATGTGGGTGGTGTACAGGCCTCTGACACAGAGGGAGAATTTAGACAGAGTCCAGATGAAGCCATTAGCAAAATGGCCAGCAAGGGGGAAGTTTTGATAATGGGGGACTTTAATCTGCTAGATGTAGATTGGGGCATTCTTGCTGCAGCTACTTCAAGAGGCAGGGCCATCCTCGACTCCATACAAGGGACATTTTTCAGGCAGCTGGTTTTCGAACCCACTAGGGATGGGGCAGTGCTGGACCTGGTACTTACAAACAGAGACAGCATTGCTGCCATCACAATGAGTAGTCCCCTTGGTACAAGTGATCACCGTATAGTGTAGTTTGGCATATGGACAGGACAGGGAAAAAACACACACACACACACAAACTAAGATGAGAGTCCTGGACTTCAGAAGGGCAGATTTCAAAGAAAAAGGAAACTGCCTCAGAGAATGCCTCCAAGGGAGGGAAGGCGGAGGGGGAGTGGAGACTCAGTGGAGAAAAATTAAGGAGGGTATAGCCCAGGGAACAGCAAGCTGTTTGAAGGAAGTGAGCAAGGGAAAGAGGAGAAAAAGGCCGCTATAGTACTCTAAGGAGGTGGCAAAGGCAGTGAAGGAGTAGAAATAGCATTTAGAAATTACAAGAAAACGCAGAGGGATGAAGCCCAGGAGATATATCTGGCAAAGGAAGGCAGGCAGGAAGGAGGGTGAGGGCAGCTAAAGCACTAACAGAGGAGAGAATAGCTAAGGAAGTCAAAAAAGGAGACAAGACCTTCTTCCGGTATTTGGGGGGAAAAGAGAAAAACAGGGGGAGGGATAGTGATAAGCAGGACAGTGGGTGGGGGACTGCGCAGAGGAAGAGCAAGAGAAAGCAGAAATACTGAATGATTACTTCTGCTCAGTCTTTATGGTAGAGGGTGGTGGGGGGATGAACCAGCATGCTGCAGTAAGCAAACAGGGAGAGGGGGAGTGGACACAAGTCTATTCTCTGTGGAGAGGGTCTGGAAGGGATTGAAGACTTAAAGGAGACTAAGGCAATGGGGCCAGATGGGCTTAATCCAAGGTCTTAAAGGAACTGAGCATGGTGCTGACTGCCCCTCTGCAGTGTTTTTTAGCACCTCACTGGAGATGAGGAAAGTTTCAGAGGACTGCAGGAGGGCTGACTCATAGATTCATAGAAGTGAGGGGGTGGACAGAATGCAGAAGGATCTGAGGAAACTAGAGGAATGGTCTAAGGAGTGGCAGTTGGGTTTCAGTGCCAAAAAGTGCAAGATTATGCACTTAGGGCTGCAGAACCCAAGGGCTGTGTATAAGATGGTGTGGAGCTAAAAGTTTCCAAGCAAGAAAGAGACCCATGGGGTCATCATATCAAATGACCTCAGGGTATCTCGGCAGTGTGACAAAGCAGTGGGAAAGTCTAGCACGATGCTGGGGTGCATTGGGACAGAGATATCTTGCAAGAGGAAGAAGGCAGTGCTGCCACTGTATAACTCACTGGTGAGACCTCACATGGAGTACTGTGTCCAGTTCTGGAGGTCGTGTCTCTGCAAGGACATTGCAAGGCTGGAAGCAGTAAAGAGGAGGGCAACCAAAAGGGTGAGGGGGTTGCATGAGAAACCATATGAGGAAAGGCTGCAGGAACTCAACATGTACTCCCTAGAAGAGAGGAGACCGCGGGGGGACATGATTGAAACCTACAAGTATCTTGCAGGAGTGAACAAGGTGCAAGTGGAGGATCTATTTCAGGCAAAGGAATGCACTAGAACAAGGGGGCATGCAGTGAAACTAAGAGGGGGATTTAAGAGAGATGTGCAAAAATATTTCTTCACAGAAAGGGGTGGTGGATGACTGGAACAGCCTGCCAGAGGAGGTAATGGGGACAAAGACTGTGGGGAACTTCAAGCATGCATGGGATAGACACGGGGTATATTAGGTAGAAGAACTAGGAAGGGAGTGACACCTATGACCAATTAGGGTCAGTGGTGATGGAATAGGCAGGGACAAGGGGCAGACTGAATGGGCCTAAAGGTCTTTTTCTGCCAATAGAATCTGTGTTTCTCTGCATGCTCTCAAACAGAGTAGAGTATATGGATGAACGTCCCACCCAGATTTTTATTCCTATTTCAATGTTTGCCAATGGCCCCCTCTAAGGAAGACTTCCAGCAACGGAATAAATATAGCTCTCGGTATTTCCGGAGAGAAGGGTGTCCAAGAATAGCGTCAGCAAAATGAAGCTCACAAATTGCAGGGCGTGCTGGTAGTACCAGATCTGCAGCTCTGTTCACAATCTGCCCAACTTCAACATGCACTGGCATGGAAACTGACACCGGATAAGGCTAGGTGGGTTGAAGTGGAAACTCACAATAATCTCACAGATGTAGACAGGGTTCACTTTCAACACAGTAAACTGCCCAAGTCATTAGTTGGTGATAACCTTCTGGCACAGCCTATACTACAGACCTTGCAGACAGTGCTAAATCAAAAAAAAACATTAAGAAAGGGGCACAATGGCTATGTAACCCTGCCTATGATTTGGCATATACACCAGCCCAAATGGATCACAGGTACATCATATGGGTATGATTAGGTTTAGCACATGCCTTTCAGTTTTATGGTAATGGCATTTATGAAACCCTTTCATTAGTCACAGAGGGAATTCAGCCATATGCCATTATCTGGGAAAATTTAGGTGGACCCTAAGGCCTTTGCACCTGTACAATTGCTGATAAAGGGGGGTGATCAAAGGATCCATGCCAGCCCATTTTATATCAATGTGTTACCAGGCTCTAAATAGTGGATGGGGGTGTGAACATAGACACAACTAAACACACCTGGGACACTGAATTGTCAATCAAACTTACAGACAGGTTTTCATATATGTTGCAGACAGTACAAAGAAACTGGGTCATGTATATGGAAGGAGTACAGTTGGAAAAATGTGATCCAGTATTTCAGGACCCTCGACATCACAGCCAGTTTCACTTTCCATAGCACTTCCATGTGCTGGAGGGGCTATAGACAAGAGGTGGCAACCCACACATGTGTTCTGGGCCCATCAGACCCTGGCTCCATTTTGGACCCCAGTCAAGAAGGATAATGCCATAATTCAAGGCAATGGAAAACTGCACCCCCAGGCAGCATTGCTGCTACTCTATCCATGTCATATTAAAAGCAAAATTCATATTTATCTTCCAAATATTATGCTGGCAGCAGCTCAAAAAACTGCTATGGCTGAAAGCAGACCCACCTTCCACAATACGGTAGGAGAACACCATCTTAGGTATATACAGTATGGAAATATTAGCAACTAAATTGCAAAACACCATCCCAAAAATGCAAAATAAATGGAAGACATGTTGTTGCACATCATGCCTTCTAGACAGGACAGTCTCCCATGACGGGTAAAGGGGGACAGTAGTACATCTACCAAGGTTGAGGCGAAAGGGGGTGTTCAGGAGTCTTTGGTGTAAGACTAGCCTTTATTTTCCTTACGGAGAATCAGACATACTACCTAGGCTGAGAGAAAGCATATATGTCTGTACTGTATATAATGAAGTTATATATGATGGGGCATAAGGTCCACTATTATGTCCCTTTATGTCTAATGGCATTGAGATATTGTAATTGATTATCTGAAATCCCACCTACCATGTAACCCATGTAAGCGTTGTAGAATATTATCTAAGTGGGCTGTATATCTGCAAAAAAACTGAATAAAGTTCACATTTAAAAGAAAAAGGAGTCATACCATGGGGGTGTTACTGCCCAGGGTTAAATAGAGACTAGCCAATGTAACCTCCTTCCCCTCATAGTGGCCCACCACTAAGGCCAGCTTGTCTAGTGGGTCCACATAGTAGGATATACACTGGAACGGGACAGTCTGAGGAAAAAGAACCACTGTCCCCTTACATTTCCCCTTCTGAAATGTAGATGCCCCACCTGTAAATAATCCAGCCATTCTAATAATTTATGTGGTTCAGTTTTCAAAAAGGGGGTTTCCTGCAAAAGTACAAAGGTAGGACTTAGTTATCTAATAGATGATAAAACTTTGGAGTGCTTAACCAGATTATTAAGGCTGTTGATACTCTGGGAATAAATTATTGTTTTATGTATTCCTGCTATGAAGTGTTAAAAAAAAAAAAAAAAAAAAAAAAAGATATCTGGAACCCTGCCCTGAGTAACAACTCCCAGATGAGGGTAAACAAAATCCCTCCCCTAACATCCAGAGAATCAGAGATACCCTCCTTGTTTATTCCCCATCTGGCAGTAGTTGGGCTCAAAGGGTCAACACTGGCACATCTGTCTTGAAGAACCTAAACAGTGGTCACTTACTACAATAGGAAAAAGGTAGCAGTAGACCTTGCATTTTTTTTTTTCCTTCTAATTACTCTGACTAGGTTACAAACCCAGCAACTTATTTGGAATGGATTTCATTAACTGCAGGTACTGTGGAACAATTTTCAGAAGGACAGTCTTACAGGATTTAGGACACTGTCCTACATGCTGGGCCTTTGGAGATCTTAGGTCTCAGCTCCGGCAGCATGGGCAGAGATTGCACGCCTCAAACTTCATATTGAAGAGGAAATATGATTATAAGAACCACCTTACCATTTCCCCAGCATCCAACAGAAAAACCTCGACCGCAGAGGGTAGTTGGTCCAGGAGGTTGGCAGGTGGTTAGGAGGAGCAAATCAGGTGCCCATCACTCTCTGCCTCCAACACATGCCTCCAAAACCATATAAACACATAAACAGGTATCTGCCTCTATCTCTGAAATCAAATAAAGAGGCAGAAGACACTGCAGAGCAGGACACTGCGCACAGGAGCTAGCACAACAATACTCACCCAAATCAGGAACCAAAACTAAACAAGCACAAAGGAAATCCAAAAACTTCTGATCATAGGAGACTCCATGATTCGGGAGTTGATACCCATCTCCAGCTAGGGTGATGGTCAGATGTCTCCCAGGTACATCAGCATGGAGAGACACTGACCGATTGCTAAAATTGTTCACAAAGCAGGAGAAACATTGATGTCCTAGTACACATAGGACTAATCGATCTCGCCGCGGTCAGTGTGGAGACCAAGGAACACCTGACTAGGCTGGGTGACAAACTATCATCTATTTCGTCTGGCATCTCCTTCTCTGAGATCCTGCCAGTCTGGGAGAAGGGAGCAGATGGACGGAAGGTCAGAGAAGAGGAGATAGGGAGCTAAACACGTGGCTCAAGGACTGGTGCCAGGAAAAGGACACAGATTTGTAGGGAACTGGCAACAGTTCTGGGAGCCGAAAGTTCTTTAAATTTGATGGACTGCATCTGACTAAAGAGGAGTCAGTGCATTGGGGCGAAGTTTGGCGTCTTTGCAGAATATTTAAACTAGCAAATGGGAGAGGGTGCAGCACCCCCTATACGCCGAATGGGAAGAACACCCTCCCCTCAGCTAGTGGTCAAACAGGAATTCAGCGTGTTTTGCCGCTCATTTGCATCACCAGGTAAGAAAAAGGTTTGTCTCCCACACGATGCACAGGGTAATGCCAAACTTCACCCAACAACTAACACACCAAAATCTGGCCAATGGAAAATCATGTACACAAATGCTCACAGCCTGGGAAATAAGATCCGACCTGCAGGCAATAATGTCAGAGGCTAAACTGGACATAGTAGCAATTAGTGAGACGGATTTACCAGTAACCACACTTGGGAGACTTCAGTACCTGGCTCTGTATTGTTCAGAAGAGACCGAGGTGTAAAGGGGGGGAGGAGTGGCTCTGTATGTTAATGAAAATATCAAAGCTACAGAAATTCAGAATACACATAAGGAGCCAGAAGAACTGTGGGTCACCCTGGAAACAGGAAATGGGACAGCTATAAGAACTGGGGTTGTCTACAGGCCCCAGACCAGAGGGAGGACATAGACACATTACTGTTAGAAGATATACAAAACATGACAGCTAAAGGGGAGGTTCTGATAATGGGAGACTTCAACATGCCAGATACAGATTGGTCAATACCAGTAGGAACATCTGCCAGAACTAGACTCATAGTGGATTCCCTGCAGGGAGGGCCTCAAACAACTGGTACAGCAACCCACAAGAGACAGGGCTATCCTAGATCTAGTACTGACTAACAAAGAAGGGATCACAGATTTCCAGGTAGAAGGTCACTGCAGCTAAGACCATCACATGGTATGGGTTCAATTTGGCTACTACATCTAAATCATCCCATTCCAAGGCAAAAATATGGGACTTCAGAGGAGCTGACTTTGATAAGATGGCCAACAGAGTTAAGCTAGCCCTGGCAAAAGAAACACAGGTGAGGAGGTACAGGCAAAGTGGGCAAGCATTAGGATACAATACTTGAAGCAACATCCCATTGTGTTAGACAGAAAAGGAAGTGCAAAGAAGAAGGAAACCACTTTGGTTCTCAAATACAGTAGCAGAAAAGGTCAGAGCCAAGGCTGGCCTTTCAGAAAATATAAGGGAACACAGCGGGATGAAGATAGGGAGGCATACCAAACTGCCCTAAGGGAAGCAGGTAAGGCAGTAAGGCAGGCAAAGTCCCAAACTGAGGAAACACTAGCATAACAGTAAAAGAAGGTGACAAGACTTTCTATAGATACATTAGTGAAAGGAGAAAGTCCAGAGGGGGTGTGTGCTTAATGGAGAAAAGGGAGCATGTGAGGAGGAGGACCCGTAAAGGCATCTATCCTAAATAGATACTTTTGCTCAGTATTTACTGAAGAGAAGGTAGGCAGGCCCACAGCTCAGCATCATGGACACAGGGGAGGGAGGTGAGCACTACTCCCTTCACAAAAGAAAGGGTCCTACAAGGCTTCTAAGCTCAGGGTGGATAAGGCAATGGGACCTGATGGCATACATCCCAGGGTACTTAAGGAGCTAAAAGAGGAACCAACAGAGCCATTAGCAGAATTGTTTAGTGAGTCTCTGAGCACAGGAGAGGTCCCAGAAGACTGGAGAAGGGCTCATGTGATCCCACTCCACAAGAGTGGTAGCAGGGAGGAGGCGGGAACTACAGACCGGTCAGTCTTACCTCAGTAGTGGGCAAGATTATGGAGGCACTTAAGGAAAGGATAGTGCAACACCTGGAATCCATAGGGGCACAGGATCCAAGACAGCATGGGTTTACAAAGGAAGGTCCTGTCAAACTAATCTCATAGATTTCTTTGACTGGGTAACCAGAGTGGTGGACCAGGGGAGCAGTTGATGTCGCCTACCTTGACTTCAGCAAAGCTTTTGACACTGTTCCACATAGAAGATTGATAAATAAGCTAGGTAGGCTCGGGTGGGTCAGAAGTTGGTCAACTGGTGGCAAACTGGTTGACTGGCAGAAAAGAGAGTGGTGGTAAATGGTATACAGTCAGAAGAGATGCAAGTCACAAGTGGGGTACTCAGGGATCAGTCCTGGGCCAGTCCTATTCAACATCTTCATTAGTGACCTTGCAGATGGACTAGAGGGTAAGGCTTGTCTGTTTGCAGATGACACCAAGATCTGCAACAGAGTAGATGATCCAGATGGGGTGGGCAGAATGAGAAGAGATCTGGATAAACTAGCAGAATGGTCAGAAGAGTGGCAACTGGGATTTAATACAAAGAAGTGCAAAATCATGCACATAGGGAAGAGAAACCTCAAGCCACTTATAGGCTGGGAGGGAGTTGCTAGCAGTCACAAAGGAAGAAAGAGACTTGGCATCATCATCACTGATGACTCCAAAATCATCCAAGCAGACCTCAAAGCAGTAGGTAAGGCTAGGGGTGTTAGGTGTATTGGTAGGGTATCACAAGTCGTAAGAGGGAGGTAATAATCCTCTGTACAAGACATTGGTTAGGCCCCATCTGAGTACTGCGGTATTGGAGGCCACACCTTCACAAGGACATTAACCAAATTGAGGCAGTCCAGTGAAGGGCAACCAAAATGGTGCAGGGACTGCATCAGAAGACATATGAGGACAGATTAACGGAGCTCAATATGTATACCCTTGAGCAAAGGAGGGAGAGAGGTGATATGATCGAGACATTTAAACACCTTAAGGGCATAAACAAGGTGAAAGAGTCTAACATGTTTAAATATAAGAAAAATAGCAGGACAAGAGGACACAGCATGAGATTAGAGGAGGCCGATTAAGGGGAATGTGAGGAAATTCTTTTCACAGAAAGGTGGTAGATGCATAGAATGGCTTACCACAAGAAGTGGTGGCTATGAATACAGTGCAGGGCTTCAAACAGGCATGGGATAGGCATAAGGGAGCAATACAAATGACTATGAATAGATAGGTCACTGACAGAGCAAAGGCCGATGGCACATTTATAAGGTAGAAAAAGAAATGGGCAGACTGGATGGGCCTTGCGGTCCTTATCTGCCGTCAACTTCTATGTTTCTATGTTTCTAATACAATCAAGGGAGCAGCACATTAACATCAGGAACTGAAGTGCAGCTGTAAACATTAAGAAACTTAAAAAAACACTGCTCACATATATAACCATAAAAACAGTGAAATTGAACTAAAGTGAGTGTATGCTCAACAGGAGCTGGAAAACCAAGCAACAACGGCTTCTAAGGCAGGAGAGCTGAAAATGTTGCTCTCTATATACATACTAGACGCCAGCAGAGTAGGCCTATTGGTCTATCAAGTCTGAGATATGACTGAGAGTAAGATAAGTTGGTAGTACAGATCGCCTCAATCTGGAGGAAAGGTGTACAAGTACTCCAGAAAGGTGTCAGGCCTCCATGGTGCAGTCGAGAAGGACTGCACAGGACAAGGGCGTAAGATAAGGGGAGTATCAGCATACCGAGGATTGGAGGTCACCAGATATTAACCACTAATTCCAACAGATACTGTGCCTTATATGAATCACCACTCCCCCCATGTATAACAGTGCAAGGTACTCAGAGAAACATTTATTCAAACAGATTGAAAGGGATGACAGTAAAATCAGCAAATTAATGGGGATTTATACTTGTCGTGGGGACCTCAGGGTATCCCAATCCCTCACAGTGGCCCTACTCGCAGCATGTTAAGGAGCTATAAGGTGGCATGCCTCTTTAACAGTCTAGCAAAGAAATCTCCAACATATATTTATACATTAAAGGCCCTAAATAAATTCTTACATCAAGTCGTCAGTTAGACAGAGATGTGCCTATTCCCCCCCATAACAGGTGTAGCATAAAACTGATAGAGAGAGTGTCTCATGGTCCCTGGCCATCGTTAATGTGGCTACTTACATACCACCTTACAAAAGAGATGAGAAAGCAGAGCACTCTGTTCCAGAAAAGTCCATCAGGGTGGTGCACAGCGCTGGGTGAAAGAGTGAAGAAAGTCCTGGTTGCCTTTCAGGGTCACTGCGGCCTGCTTGTTCCCCTGCTGCATGGCATCATACCTAAGCATCTGTGCCCTCTTGTTGTGGTCTTGACATATCTGTTCTCTCTGCTGCTTGGCAACCTCAAACCCCTCAGTCCTTTAAATCCTGTATGGCCTCTTCAATTGTGGGGGTATGACACCAGGCCATGGAGTATGGCAAGGAAAGATGCTTGATATCTAGCTTTTTTGTCCCAGAGTGCTGCAAACACCAGCCCATATCCCTTCTGTTGTTCAATGACCCTGGGGGAGTAGTCATGTTTGACAAATACTCTACTGCCATCCCACAAATGTCCTTAAGCTGCTATAGCCCAGCAGGATTGACTGTTCTGCGACATAGCTCATAAACTGTAAACTCATGCAGCAGGGTAATTGTTTTTTTATGTTTGCTTGCACGCATGTGCAAGAAACATAGTGCCATCATCCGAGTTTTTGTAGGTGTGGCACCCTGTCTTCCAATGCAGTCAGTGTGTTTGCAGGCACGGCCACAGTTCACTAATGAATGCTGCAGCTGTCTATGACAGCAGTTGAAAATGCAGTGCCATACAGTTGAAAGGGAGAGCTCTGCTTCAGTGAGCAGTGAGCAGATACTGCGTGCACATGCGCTCCCTCCACACACACGCACGCATATTGCGTGCCAATGCGCCCCCCCCCCACACGCACACTGTATGGCTGACGGGGGTGCCCAATCCCCCATCGGCTCTGCTGTGCTCCCCCCCAACAGAGTTCCAGGTGCCACACTGGGAGCCCAGCCCAGCGTGGCAACAGTCCGTATGGCTGATGGGGATGCTCAATCCCTCATTGGCTCCACTGTTCCCCCCCCAACAGACAACCAGGTGCCATGCTGGGAGCCCATCCCAGAGTGACAACAGTACGTATGGCCGACGGGGGTGCCCAATCCCCTCTCTGCTCCACTGCCTCCCAACAGCCTTCCAGCTGCCATGCTGGGAGCCCACCCCAGAATGGCACAAGTCCCGTGCTGCCTAAGAAAAAAAACCTGCAAGAAAAACCTTCCTCGCTGACTGTCCTGACCCCTTCCCCAGCTGCACCCACCTGCTCATGACCCTGCCTCCCCACACCCCCACCCTCACCCCATACTTACCTCCTGAGTCTGGCGCGACAATCTTTGGTGGACCGGGAACATGTCTGCACTCTTCAAAGCCGACCTCGAACTGAGAAAATGCCGGTAAGCTGTATAATAGAATAAATAGGGTTTTTTCAACTTTGATGCATATCTCAGGCATTTTTGGGAATTTTTTCACCAAATTTTCAACATGGGGTTTTTAGGACCCCACCTCATGAATTCTGTCACTGTCATTTTGTTAATTAGCCTCGAAGGTGATTTCGCGTCACTGCGCCGGAACCACCTTTCGGGACCGATATACGAAATGACAGTGTCACAGTTCATGAGGTAGGCCTCAGAAACCCTATGTTGAAAATTTGGTGAACAAATTCCTAAAATGACTTGTTTTTATATGCTATGCGCTATGCTGTTCCTACGCACACCTCGTAGAAGTTCACGATCTTTCAATATTTTCTACCCAGATTTTTCAACACGTTATTTTACCACACCCTTATGAGCAGTTAGCTGTCATTTTTCACATTTTGCCCAAAATGTGTTTCCCAACATGTAGCGCACAATGGCGCAGTCGGTGTGCGAAATCAATGTTCAGGACAGATTAAGAAAATCACAGTGACACTGTTCATGAGCAGAGGTGTAAATGGCTATGTTAAAAATTTGGTGAAAAATTCCATAAAATGACTGTGTTACGAGCGACCATTGTGCAGTTTCCACGCACCCTCGTAAGTTCATGGATTTTTAATATTTTCAGTCCAGATTTTCACCACTGGCATTTTTCCACACTTCCTTATGAACAGTACAGCTGTCATTTTGCACACCATGGCCAAAATGTGTTTTAGCACTTCCTGCACAGAAATGCGTGGTCGCTGTGGGAAATCACTGTTCGGGACAGATTAAGAAAATCACAGTGACACTGTTCATGAGTGGAGGTTCCAAAATGCCTGTGTTGACAATCTGCTGTAAAAAAATCCCCAAACTAATTGCATTACGGGTGTGCGTTGCACATTTTCTACGCACGCTTGTGACTTCACCAGTTTTTTTAATATTTTCACTGCAGATTTTCAACATTGCCATTTTTTGCACCTCCCTATGAACAGTACAGCTGTCATTTTTCACATCCTGTTCGAAATGTGTTTTCACACCAGTGGTGCCAAATGGCGTAGTCGCTGTGCAAAATCAGCTTTTGGCTAACGAACTGATATTGCCGCTGTTCATAAGGTGGGGGTCACAAAAAACCATGTTGGAAATTTGGAGTGAAAATGCCAATGAACGCCTGAGGCGTTAGGGTTTCTGACCATACTGCCCCACCCTGTGGAGATTGACAGGCATCAGGGGTGTGACTTGGGATTCTCGCCTGTAATGCTCATACCATTTCACACCCTGCAGCCAGTGAGAGGCATCGAGGTGTGCCTTGGACTCTTCGGCCCCAAAGTTCACCCCATTCTCCTATACAGCACCCATCTCATCGTATTTCCTGATGGAATGGGGTGAGCATAAGGACCAAAGACCCCAAGGCACAACGTGACACTTGTCGGTGTCTGCAGGGTAGAGTGTGGTGAAATGACGTGGCCGTTATGCCTGATGACCCAAAGGCACACCCCAATGCCTATCAGTCTCTGCAGGGTGGTGGCGGGGTTGGCTTCAGTTCAATACTTCACTGCCATTCCTATTATGCAGCTCTCTAACTCTTACACTACCAATGCCAGCAAGCAAACATTCGGCTTTGACAAATGCTTGTTTCATCTGGTGGCAGACCTAAGGCCCTATGAGCTCTGGAGCAAGTTAAAGTGCTGTCAGAAAAATCTCTAGAACTACAATTATAGCTGTTCCCTCTGCCTTCTCACATATGCCATAAATCTTTATAGTTTTATGACAGGATGTCTCCACCAGGTTTTCACATTTCACCTCTGGTGCTTCAGTCTTGCAGAGAGACTCTAGATGAAGGTGGTTAGCCCTGTCTGCTCGAGCATTCAAGCAGGCAATTTCTGTGTCATGCACTATGGCTTTCTTTTGCAGGGCATCCACCTCCTGATTAAGGTGGCCACATCCACATAAATATTTTTCCTTTTCGGCTATGTGCCAGCAGAAACAGCTGCTTTCTGTGGTATAGGCACCATGGGCCCGATATTTAGAATTGGGCCTGGCAATGGCGCAAGTGGTTGTGCAATGCAACTGAGTTGCGCTGGAGCAACAAAGGGATATATTCAAAAGAAATGTGCCATGGCGCATCTCTTCTGAATATATCAAAGAATGCATGCGGTGCAAATACAGTGCGTCAGTGCATCCCTCAGACAGGCCTGCATACCTGGAATGGGAATGCGCCAGTGCAACTGGAGCTGCGCTGGGTGCAATTTCCAGATATTCAGACCTGGATATTCAAATGGGGCCATTATGCATGCAAGGCACAAATGGGATCATTTGCATGTCATTATGGCCCCATTTGAATGTATTGTGCAAGGCAGGCCAGCGAAAATGCACCTGGCGCCCTGCACAGCATGTGGTCCCTGTACCAGGGACCGCAGTAGTACCCCCTCCCCATCCCATAACCCCGATAGCCCGTTATGTTCAGAGATGTATTTCCCTGGTAGTCTAGTGGTACCCTCTTCCCCTCCCGTACCTCCAGTCACTGTAAAATGCCAGTAACCCCGATCGCTGTAGAAATGGCAATGTCTAGTACCTGGTGGTCCAGTAGGACCCTCAACCCACCCAGCCTCCTCCCCATCATCGGTGGTCAGCACATCCACCCACATACCTCTGCGGCTGCCCGCCGAATGGCAGCTTACAGTATCAGCTGCAAGCCCATTGATTCACACTGTGGACCAATGGGCTTGCAGTGCATACTGTAATAGTCATTTACAACTGTAGTGACCAGAAAGAAATTCAGTGCCACTACCAGCCAGAAAATATTTTCTGTCCATCTTCTTGTCCGAAGGAAGGGACAGAACTAGGGGTCTGAAGAATTTTTAAAGTTTGCTTCTTTAAAGACTTGTGGATGGGGATTGAAAGTCCTTGGGAGACAGGGAGATCCATCATCTCCCTGTAATCCTCTTCCTCATCCTCTTCCTGTCTGACTTCCTGCACAGAGAGCTGTAGGGTCTCAGCCACCTGTCTCATGAAGGCAAAATGAGAAGTGGTCTCTGAGACAGGCCTAGGAGGAGATTCATACTGGGGATGATCAGGGGACAGCTCAGAGTCTATGGGCTCCCCCTCATCCTCCTCCTCCTCATCGTATTCACACTCAGATATATAGTACTCTTCAGGATCAGGAGGTCCTGAGGGTACTAAACTGGTATCCTGAACCACTGGCTGTCTAGACGGTACCTGCGACGGTTCGCCAAACCCAGATTGCAAGGACTGCATTATGCATATAGCTTTGGCAATTTCTTCTGCAGTTGTTTACGTGGTTCCAAACTGGATTGTTTGGCTTTCTTAGATGGTACGGCTTCTGAAGACTCTGAGTGTCTTTTAACTGTCAGCGGTTCACCCTAGCTTGAGGGATCGGCAGCCAGGATTGAAGGTTCGGTTGAACCGGAGCTGCCTTCTGAAGAAGTTTTATCCATTCTTTCCTTCAATTTACCGAGCCATCTATCAATGGTAGACTGAAGGAAATTTTCACAGGTAGCACAGTCTGATTGCAAGTAGTCGAAACCTTAGCAATACAGACAAAGCAAGTGCGGATCAACTTTTGCAAATTGCTCCCCGCACTCGGTACAGAGCTGAAACCCAGTGGGTCCTGTTTCTCTCTTGGGTTTCTGTGACATACCCCTAAAATTTAAACTGCTCAACCAAATGGCTTAGTTAGGCCAGTCATGCAAAAAGCCAATTTTTGTTTTATCCAAAGTTGGCTTAGTTAGGCCTGGATAAAAAAAAAAAAAACTAGAACTTACCCCTGGAGGCTTAGTTAGGCCAGGTAAGACAGAGACTGAAGTCCTGACTGGCTAACGGTTTAGCGCCAGCCGTTAAAAAAATGAGAAAAAACCCTCGGTTTTAGTCAGGGCTTCGAACCATATCCCCAGACAGCTAAAATAGAAACAGCAGGGAAAAAACAAAGTTCAGTCTCCTCATGGTCAGTGGAACCAATAGAAAAACGAACACTTATCCAACCTAGAAAACACGTGAAACCGAAGACAGAGGTTTGAAGAACTTTGCAAAAAAATAATAAACAGTGGTAGAAATATTGCAATTGAAGGCAACAAGGAGAAATCTCCGAGGCGTCTTCACTGGTGAGCGGAGTAAAGAATCTGATCAGTTTGAAAACAGAGCTTGAGCTCAACGTTCTATGCATTTGCATAGAGTTTAACTCTTTCTTCTCCGCGGCAGCTGAACTGGTCGGTCATACTGCACTTGTCGGAATATAGCAAGACTTCATGTTGTTTGAAACAGCACACATATTTCTTCACAATTATAATTTCACAACTATGGAAACACTTAAAATGGTCACTTTATTCAGAAAGGGTTGACTTCTAAATTGCTTTTAACTAGGAATTATAAAAAATGTAGTATGAGAGATTGTGTTTACACCCCCTCAGATTGTGCTGACCTCAAGCTTGTAATTTTAAACAGTCAAGGGCAGGAAACCATATATTCTAAACTTAACAAGCAGAATTATCCCTAACTAGAAGGCAGTTTTTGAATGCCTTTAAACCATGCATCCCTTTCAAGTTCTTTAATTTATTTTGAGACAAGTTCTAACATAAAATCTTCTTAACATACCTTACTGTTTTAAAGATATTATCTTTATGCTTCATTTATCTTTAAATACTATTTTGACTTATTCAAGTGTTTTACAGATCTTTTGAAACATTGTAATTTATACAAGTTTTGTCAAATAGTACTGCATGCCAATCATTATGCTGAAATGTAACCAGCTACTTATGTCCCCTTCTAGACATAATTCCAAGAACAAAAAACACTCTTTACTTAATTGGCTACTAACTGAGGAACAGGGTAGATAAGATTATTGGATCTGGACTGCTAGCTGATTCTATCAGTGACCATTCTTATGTCTATTGTGTATGAAGGACTTGTGTATCCAAATCTTCCTTCTGTTCAGATTAATCTTCTGTTCAGTAATCATGAAGGAAAAGCAGGGGGCCACTACCACAGAGGAAGGTTGCACGGGTCTAGAAAGGGGAACAAAACAGTGTGCATAATCTATTGCCATGGACAGGGTACTCAAAGGGTATTTAGCCTTGAAAGTATAAAAATCTTCAGAATTGGACAGACTACAATCTAGGGCATTGAGGGACATGGTGAAGGTACAGCTCCCCTGGCATAGCTCTTAACTGCTCTTTAAAGTCTGGAGTAGTGCCTATGGGTGGGAGAACAGAGAATTCAAGTTCAAGTTTATTGCAGGGAAAACTCCATTGAGCAAGCTCATTCACAAGGAGGTCCTGAGACATTGACACTGATAAAGGACATTACATAAAAATACAACACTTGATGGAGAAATACTGTTACACGTATACAAGGTGCACACATTTTTCAAGCAGGATATTACATAATAGTTATAACATCGGAAGAAAATGGGCAGTGAGAAGACATGTGGTACACAGTGTGCAAATAATACAAGGTTGCGTGCCAGCAGTACAAGGCAGGGTATAAAGACTTATCACTGATGTTTGCAATAGATACTTGTAGCATATTGAGCAACGACAGACACGATATGATAAATGAGGTAGTTGCAGTTTAGCAAGAGTAAGGGGAGTAATATATAAGTAGAGGGCGAGAGGTAGGAAGGGGAAGGGGAACAGGTGTAGAATTCTTGCAGTTTTGGTCCCAGTTATGTGTTGGTATAGTGCTAATGTGGACAATAACTAAGCGGCATACAAGTAAGTGGCATGCATAAGAATGAGGTACCCCTATACAAGAGTGGGGCTAAGACTGAGCCAGGAAACTATAGGCCTGTCTGTTTGACATCCATAACTGGCAAACTCAGTGAGTTTTTCCACATGGACACATGTACTGTGTTATACTTTTCTTTTTAGAATTTTAATTTTCATTTACTATAAATTTGTTTCTACCAGAGTTGAGATTCTTTCCATTCTGTGATCATACTGGAATGGGCATCTTTACAGAAGATGATTACTTCTCCTCCTCCTCCTTCCACTCCTAGCTCTTGCCTATGGACTGGGTAAGTGCTGTTTAATTCTGCAACATCCATATTGAGATCCCTCGAACTGCACAAAGCTGAACTAGCTTTTCCTGTGTGTTCTGCACTTTAAACATCGGAGGCTCTAACATACAGCTGAACTACTGTAACATGGGTTTTATGTTATCACTATGCTCACTGATGTGTTTGCTATCAAAAAGAAATATGGGATGCATGGTTTACAAACATACGAACATACAAACATATGAATGTAACCCCTAGATGGCGCTATCCCAGGGGCTACTACCCCTGCCTGATTTGCCACTAACAGGTTGAGGGGCCTGGATCCAATGGCGGGTGCCTCCACCCAGAGGTCAGGGTTTGCAATAGTTAAACTAACTTGTCACAGCCCTCTGGGACACTGCAACCCCTTTCTTCCCACTAGTGGCCCACACAATATATCAGAATTACCTTCACAGTATACACTTACCCCCAGGTCTGGTTCCGCACTGGGACCTCCTGTGAAATGAGATACAGTGCAACAATCACAGTACAGTACTTTAACATAGACAAATACCTCAGGCAGTATAACTTTGCTGAAACAAGCAGCTCTGATTTATTTAGGGGATATAACAAGGACAGGGGAAATCAGGTTAATTAGCTTATCACTCTAATAATCATTCCATGGCTCTGTGCACAGGCCTATCCCTATCAGTTACTGTCCCTGGGTACCCAAGCCCTAGTGGCTAGTCCAAACCGTGGCAGCTGGTAGGGGCCCTTTCACACAGAGAAAAGGAGAATTAAACAGTCAGCAGTACAGTAATTCCATTTGGATTTAATGTGGCATTCAACAGGGAGCAACCCTGAATTAGTACTCACACTCCAAATAAGATAGGGTCCTTCAATGTCAGCAGGGCTCACTTGAGGTACACAAACCTCTTCACACATCCATATAAAGAAAGTACTATACCAGGCAGGCTGCATCTGTATCCCGATCGCAATTACTGCACAATACCGGAGAACACACAGCAGATTCAGTCCTGACAGACCGAAGTGCAATTTTCAGCAATTCTTCCAGTCTTCTACAGGGTGAGCCTGGTTTCACTCTTCAGAGATCCTTTGATTCTTTTCACAGGACGGATTCAGTCTAACAAGCTGTTCACACAAGCTGCAGACGGAACTCTGGGCCTTACACACGTTTTTGACTAAACTGCACACTGAAAAAGCACAGGGCTCCTTCCTTCTTCACTGCCAAAGCTCAACTGAAGCTCCAACCGACAAAACTGGGCACTTCTTTGAGTTCCTCCCAGTTCTTGACTGGATTGGCTGTCACTCACAATAGACTGCTGCTGTTGGTCCAAAAGGCACTGAAGTCTAAACTACATCTCCCAGAGTCACTGCCCATACAATCCTCTCTGTGGCTGGCTCAGATTATGAGTCCAAGTTCTGATTCGTCCAAGGCACCATTTTAGAGCTAGCTTACCCCACACTGATTGGTCCAGTTCAGCAGTTCAAAACTAGAATGGGGAACTAGCAGACACAGTTCTGACTGCAAAGAAAGCAGGTTAGACAAACTGTAATTTCATTATTACTCTAAATAATTTCTGGCAAACAGTTACATCTTTCAGATAGGTTCCTTTGCACTCCTAGTGACTGCAAAAATGAAGTGAATTAGGCAGCAGCTCAAGTGGTACTCAGAGAAGCACACAGTCCCCCATACAAACTAATTATGTCTGCAAGCAGACAGCTCTTAAAGAGACAGTACCAGAGGCTCTAAAACACTAACTGATAAATGGCTTAAATGCCAAACACCATTCAGGCTTGGAGCATTCAAGCAAGCTCCTGAAGTCTTTTGGGAACCCCATTTGCAGGGGGTTACACCCTTCCTGGCTTGGGAAAGCTTGACGTCCGCGTCAAGCAAGTACTTCTAAGTTTCAACTGCAACCATATACATTTGCATTAGGCTCGCAATGTAATCATCAGTCAATATATCATTTTACCAAGAACACATTTCTGAAACATTGCAGTACGTCACTCTTTACACAGTATTACATACACATTGTACCATAACTCAAGTTATTACCTCTTGTACATGAAACCTGAAGAGAGGGCCTTCCTATCAGTTACCTTGGGGCTGGACGGGCAAGGCACCATACTTAGAGGGCAACACAAGTAACTTGAGTTAGCACTGACGCTCAGTTTGGGCAATGAGCTCGGGACACATACTCCTTTATGGACAACATTGAGAGGCAAATCCACAGGCCTCCAAGGAATCATAACTGAAAGTGCACCACAGAGCTTTACAGCTCGACCAGTCTTTCTAGGGGGAACTGTTACAGTCCTCTGCACCTGAGCCTCATTTCAGCATTGTCCACACTTGTCAGGGGAGTCTCCATGGGGTAGAGAGGCTAGAACTTGGGCACTTTCGCTCCAGGAGTTACAGTTTCTGAGTCCACAACATTTGGCTCGTATGGAGAGCTTTGACACTGGCAGTGGACTGTCAGGGCACTCAAAATACTCTTCTTGTTCGGGTGTATCACCAGTCTGCCCCAATCTATCATTTTCTCCCTGAAAGCTCAAACAGTTCAATCATGCACAATGATTCCATTTCATCTGATCTGATGCTTTGCACTTCACTTTCTGGGAGCATTGGCTCCAGGGATGAAGCTGGGGCTTAAACAGTCCAGAAGGCCCAGCTTTGTCTCCAGTATTGACTAGGGATTGCCCCAAACAATTGACTCAGTTCGTAAGAAGGATAGTATTCAAAGTCACTCTCACTTTCTTCCGATATGGACTGACAGTCATGCTCAACTGGGACTTGTGGAGGGAACACTTTAACTTTGCTTCTGTAGGTGCAGACTTTCTTGATCTTTTCTTAGCAGCAGCTCTAGTCACTGGTCCAGAGGGGCATCTTCTAGGGGCTCAGACTCATTAAGATTTGTCCAATGGGCAGTAAATGATTTCTATGCATTGTTTTTACATCTTTTGAATTATTCTCAGGCCTTACTTTGTACACTGGCAGATCATCTAGTTTGCCCACTACAATGTGAGGAGATGGTGCCATCTGTCAGCAATCTTGTGCTTGCCATGCAATCCAGATTTCTTAGCAATACCGATCTCCCTCCTGGAGTTCCTGTGCTTCACCTTTTTATCATACCTTTCTTTGTTGGCCAGATTTCTTTTGGCAGCCATGGTTTGAGCCAGTTGGTACGCATGGAGTTAGCTGGGCCTTTAACTTTTGCACATACTGTAAATAGTTGTCAGCCTGAACCCCATCAGAGAGACCCCAAAACACACATCTACTGGTAGTCGAGCTTCTTCCAAACATCAGGCGGTGGGGAAGAATCCAGTGGCATCACTTTGGTGCAGTTATAAGCATGTACCAGGTGCTAATTTGTTGCTCCATCTAGGCTTGTCCTTTGGGTGCAGGGTGCCTAGCATATCAGCAAAGTGCTGTTGAAACGTTCAGGCTGTGGGTCCCTGGGGGTGGTAAGGAGTGGTTCTGGACTTTGCACTCTCACAGAGAAAGCATCTCTTTGATCAGACGACTCTCAAAGTCTCTCCCTTGATCAGAATGGATTCTTTGTGAGCCCCATAGTGAACAAAAAGTTTTCTACAAGTACTTTGGCCACAGTGGATGCTTTCTGGTCTTTGGTGGGGAAAGCTTGGGCATATCTCGTGAAATGGTCAGTGACCACCAGCACATTACTGATATTTCTTTGATCTGACTCCAAACTTAGAAAATCAATACAGACCAGCTCCATGGGTGCAATTGGTGGTGATGTTAACAAGGGGGCAGCCCTCTGGGCAAAGTTTTCCTCTGTAAGCAGCTTACTCATGTTCAATGTGTTGCTCCACATCAGCCCCCATCTTAGGCCAATAGAATCTGGATCTCACCAAGTCAAGTGTTCTGTCTATACCAAGGTGCCCCATGTGGTTGTGCAAGGACCTCAGTACTGAGTCTCGAAAGGCAGTGGGCAGCACTAGTTGTTGTTTGTCTACTTGTCCCCTCTGTCTACTGTTTCTCTGTATAACAGTTTATTGATCAGTTTCAACTTAGGACCTTCTTTGTATAACAGTGCAGTTCTCAAATCAGTGGGCGTAATTTGGACACATCTTTTCCTGCATAGAGGGCTTCTAAAGCTGCTTTGATCATGGGATCGCTGGATTGAGCCCTCAATACTGTCATTGTCCAGCTGAGGCAGTGCACCAATGTCTATTGCAGAAAAGTGGCATAAGCAGCAGGTATGCAATTTCAGAGGCTCCAAGCAATCCACCATGCAGTCCACTGCGTCCGTGGACATTTGTTCCTCCCTGTCAAGCTTCCGGCGAGTGCCCAATGTCAGGTTCTGCCAATCGGACCCAATCATTCTGGGAACAGGCCTCCGGAGAGACATCAGCATTCATGGGTTCAGACCTGCTCGGTATTCGAGAGCATAGTCATATGTAGATAATGCAGAAAGCCACCTATGGCCAGTGGCATCCAACTTAGCTGGAGGTCTGCACATAGGTCAAAGGATTATTGTCAGTTTTACTAGTATTTTAGCCCCGTACAAGTACTCATGGAATTGGTCAACAATAGCCCACTTCAAAGCTAGGAACTCTAACTTATGTACAGGATAGTTCTTTTCGGATGGGGTCAGGCTTCTACTGGCAAAGGCCACTGGTCTCAGGCCATTCTCGTGCTCTTGGTACAACACCTCCCAACCCTTGCAAGCTAGCATCAGTGTGCAGGACGTAAGGTTTCTTGGATCGGCATAGGCCAGCACTGGAGCATGGGTAAGTTGATATATGATCTCATGAAAAGCAGTCTCACAATCAGGAGTCCAGCGGCCCCCAAATACTTCACTCGGATGAAAATACACTCTTTCAGTCTTGAGGGATGCTGACTTTGGTATTTTTGTGGGTTGGGGATACCCTTGAGTAAGGTTAAGTAAAGGGCGGATCACTCTTGAATAGTCCTTGATGAAGCGCTCGATAATAACCACAGAATCCCAGGAATCTTGCAGTTTTTAGATTTTTGGCTGTGGCCAGGTGGTCAAGGCCTCAACTTTACTTGGGCCAGTCTTCATTCCTCGGTGGATACTATGTGTCCCACATACTTTACTGATGTTTGAAAAATTGACACTTATCAATGGACAGTTTAAGGCCAAAGTCCTCCAGTCTGTCCAATACCTTAAATAATCTGCTCTCATGTTCCTCCAGTGAGCTGCCAAACACAATAACATCATCTAGGTATACCAGGCACTCTAGTAAGTTCATGTCCCCACTGCACGCCTCCATCAATCGTTGAAAAGTGGCTGGGGCACCTGAAATCCCTTGAGGCATCCTCATGAATTCATGAAGCCAGGCGGACAGATAAAGGCTGTCTTTTTCACGGTCCTCTGGGGCCATCGGGATCTGATAGTACCCACTGCGGAGATCCAGCACAGAGAACCACTTGCTCCCGTTTAGGCAGTCCAAGCATCCTGAATGCGGGGCATTGTGTACTGATCAGGGATAGTCCTTCCGGTTTAGGTGCGATAATCACACACATCCTTACTGTTCCATTCTTTTTCCTCACTACCACAATGGGGAAGCATAAGGGCTTTGGATTCTTGTATTACACCAGCAGCTAACATCTCTCTTGCAGATGCTGTCTCACATCATCTATGTCAGCAGGTGCCAGGCGTCGAGACCTCACCGAAATGGTCTTTCGTCATGCAGCCGGATATTGTGCTCAGCTCCTTGCACGCATCCTACATCCCATTCCTTAAAGAAAACACCTGGTCTCTCTGGGCAAGCTTCTCACTGATCTTCACTTCCATTCAGCTGGCAGCGGGAGTCGCCCAAATCAAACAAGTCAGGCGTTACTCTGTCATTCTTCCTTGAACTCTTGCTTGCTGGGTAGCACTGCAGTGTCTGCACAATGCACATTAGCCAGGATGCAACCTCTGTTTACTCGAATGTCTCTTTCAGACACATTATGAACTTGGACCATTACCCTTCTGGCATAAGCATGGGCTCTAGCGGCAAAATACTAGGCTTGACCAGCAGTCCCTCTGGCAATATTTTCCATCGCCTGGTGCATCCAACATTAATATTTTATTCTTAACATCCTTTCTGATACGGACCTCTCCTGTAAGGTACACTGGGCATTTGGCGCCAGGATCAGAGACTCAGTGATCCTTCTTCCATACAATTCCGACCGGTTCCCTCTGGTTCTGTTTTTTCAGCATCTCTCTGTGCCTCATAGGCCTTCTTAATTAAAGCCGGAACTCTGAAGCTCTACTAGTCTTTGACCCCTGTTTTTCATAACACAACTGTGCCAGCCTTCCAACATATGAGCATTTGTTCCAATCAACAAAGGGACACCATCATACAGTCCAGTGGGGGACACACTAAGGCTAGGGTCTCTACTTGTTCGGCCACTCCAGCCACTGGAGGTGGGGAAAGACAGCCAAATTGGATATACCCGGAATAGGGGTAGGCCTTCTCACTTAACCCCATACATGCAGTCCTTCTAATGGTTGTAAGGGCACGCCTGACAAATGCTTCTGATACCAATCTTGGAACATAATTGTCACTTGGGAGCCACTGTCTAATATAGCTCTTGTAGACACTCCATTCACCTTTACAGTGGTCTCCATGGAGGGACCCACTATTCTGGACCAGTCTGGGAGGCGGTGGTAGCCTGGGCAACTGACCCTGCCACAAAAGGACGTGAATTAGCATTTTTGATGCCCTCTCACTGGGACCTTCATGTCGGGTACCTCTTAACCACTGATTTCTCCTAAGCTCTCCTTGTAGCTCTATATGCAACTTTGTCAGTGTCTTTTGGGACTGGCATCCTTTCATGTGCCCATCTTCCCACAATTATAGCAAACATACTTTCTGGAGTTTGAGCTGGCCGAGGCGCCACACTGGGAGCCAGGGCGGGGTATTACTAACTGGAAACCTTGTGCCATCTCTGTCTCTCGTGATAAGCATTTGGAGACATCTCGTCAGTTTCTCCACTTCCATGGTCAAGGAATCGAGTTCGAGCTGTTATCAGCAGGAGATACATATGGTGGGTACCCACCCCATAGCAGATGCAGTCGGATATAGGTCAGGGCCCGTATTGCAGGCGTGGCCTTCATAAAGGACTGTTTTGAATTCCCGGATCTCTCTAACAGTTCGCCCCATTGTGACATATCTTTTTCTTGTCAGAGCACTCATTGACTGCCAACCTCTGCCCCTGAACTTCACTTGATGGGTCACCCTCAGTCACTCGGGTCGTGAGCTCGCAGCTATTGGTGCAGGTCCCTCCTAGGTCGCCTTTTCTCAACCTCGAATTTCTCTCATTAACTCATCATAGGAGGGTGGGGATTCCAGTCGATCTGCCAGGTGTAACTGAAGCAACAGCAGTTCTGAGAAGGGCAGACTTATGATCCTGTCCAGCCTGGTTCGGTCCAGTTCAATCGCTGGCAAACTACCTTTTCTGAGGCATTCTTGCAACAATTTTTCCAGCCGAGATACATACAGACAACAACTCCCTTGGTACTGTTGTGCATCTCTTACTCTCCACCATAGGTCCTCATCAGAATCTGGCCCTACACACATTCTCCAAGGCCTCAAGATAGGCCTGTGCAGTCGCTTCAGGGTTACTGGCCCGTTTAGCACGGATGGTAGCCAGGGCAGGACCTCGGAGGCTCTCACTAACCCTCTTTCACTTTTCACCTTCCGAGCATTGCCATTCTAGCACTTGGGGGGCAACATAGTCTATCCAGGTCTCCCAGTCATCCTCCCCTTGGGGGGTGGGGAGGGTGCCAGAGAAGATCCTCAACCTTCGGTAAGAGTCGTGACTAATGGCAGGTGCAGAAATAGGAGTCTGCATTGGTTCAGCCACCATTACGGGCACTGGAGCAGGGAGAGGTGTTGGGGAGAACACCCCAGGTGGCAAGAATAGTTTCTTCAAGTCCTCCACAGTTTTCCCTCTCCAGCAACCATTCAGCAAATCTCCTCAAAAGTTTCAGATAGTGGTGGGGGCTGATTCCTCTGGTCTTTACTGTCCTTAGTTATCACCTCCAAGCAGTGAGGGGCCTCTGGGGTAATGGTCTCAGGCACTTTGGAGCTATCTATGGGATCCTAAACTCACTTGGCCCAGGAAAGTGTGGGTGAGCAGATTACATGCTCACCCACCACCACAGGGTTTTGTAAACCTTCCACCTGAAAGTACTCCTGCACAGTGTCCCAGATGATACCCAGGGATGTCCACAGGGATAAGCATAGCATTTTGGGGTCGATCTCCTCCCTTAGTACACCACTCCACCAGCCGGTGCACAGCCACTTCTGTCGGGTACCCATTTTTTCTTAACAGTGGTTCAGAATATGGCCACCAGAGGACACACAATCCCAGCGGTGAGCTCCAAGATGTAACCCCTAGATGGCGCTCTATCCCAGGGGCTACTACCCCTGCCTGATTTGCCACTAACAGGTTGAGGGGCCTGGATCCAATAGGCGGTGCCTCCACCGAGGGTCAGGGTTTGCAATAGTTAAACTAACTTGGTCACAGCCTCTGGGACACTGCAACCCCCTTTCTTCCTAGTGGCCCACACAATATATATCAGAATTACCTTCACAGTATACACTCACTCCCCAGGTCTGGTTCCGCACTGGACCTCCTGGTGAAATGAGATACAGTGCAACAATCACAGTACAGTACTTTAACATAGACAAATACCTCAGGCAGTATAACTTTGCTGAAACAAGCAGCTCTGATTTATTTAGGGGATATAACAAGGACAGGGGAAATCAGGTTAATTAGCTTATCACTCTAATAATCTACCTATGGCTCTGTGCACAGGCCTATCCCTATCAGTTACTGTCCCTGGGTACCCAAGCCCTAGTGGCTAGTCCAAACCGGTGGCAGCTGGTAGGCCCTTTCCACACAGAGAAAGGAGAATTAAACAGTCAGCAGTACAGTAATTCCATTTGGATTTAATGTGGCAATTCAACAGGGAGCAACCCTGATTAGTACTCACGACCTCCAAATAAGATAGGGTCCTTCAATGTCAGCAGGGCTCACTTGAGGTACACAAACCTCTTCACACATCCATATAAAAGAAAGTACTATACCAGGCAGGCTGCATCTGTATCCCATCGCAATTACTGCACACCCGGGAGAACACAGCAGATTCAGTTCCTGACAGACCGAGTGCAATTTTCATATTCTTCCAGTCTTCTACAGGGTGAGCCTGGTTTCTACTCTTCAGAGATCCTTTGATTCTTTTCACAGACGGATTCAGTCCTAACAAGCTGTTACACAAGCTGCAGACCGAACTCTGGGCCTTCACACGTTTTGACTAAAACTGCACACTGAAAAAGCACAGGGCTCCTTCCTTCTTCACTGCCAAAGCTCAACTGAAGCTCCAACCCATAAAACTGGGCACTTCCTTTGAGTTCCTCCCAGTTCTTGACTGGATTGGCTGTCACTCACAATAGACTGCTGCTGTTGGTCCAAAAAGGCACTGAAGTCTAAACTACATCTCCCAGAGTCACTGCCCATACAATCCTCTTGTGGCTGGCTCAGATTATGAGTCCAAGTTCTGATTCGTCCATGGCACCATTTTAGAGCTAGCTTACCCCACACTGATTGGTCCAGTTCAGCAGTTCAAAACTAGAATGGGGAACTAGCAGACACAGTTCTGACTGCAAAGAAAGCAGGTTAGACAAACTGTAATTTCATTATTACTCTAAATAATTTCTGGCAAACAGTTACATCTTTCAGATAGGTTCCCTTTGCACTCCTAGTGACTGCAAAATGAAGTGAATTGCAGCAGCTCAAGTGGTACTCAGAGAAGCACACAGTCCCCCATACAATCTAGTATGTCTGCAAGCAGACAGCTCTTAAAGAGACAGTACCAGAGGCTCTAAAAACACTAACTGATAAATGGCTTAAATGCCAAACACCATTCAGGCTTGGAGCATTCAAGCAAGCTCCTGGAAGTCTTTTGGGAACCCCATTTGCAGGGTTACATAGAAGAAGCCAACAGAAGAAGGCCATTTGGTCTATCAAGCCTGCTCGTATTGCAGGGTCCACAGCTTAAGCTAATGTCCCTGCCCTCCCCACCTCCTCCCATCCTCTCATCCTCCCTACCCATGATCTTTACCTTCCCCCTATGCCTATCCCAGCCTCTCTTAAAGCTTCCCACTGTCTTCAACGAGATGACTTCTTCTGGCAGCACATTCCAAGTGTCCACCACCCTTTCTGTGAAGAAATGCTTCCTGACCTCCCTCCTAAATCTCCCACCCTTCAGCTTAAGACTGTGCCCCCCATGTTATGGTTGCCACTCAGCTTAAAGAGACTCTCCTTATTGACCTTATTTATCCCCTTCAAGTACTTGGAAGGTCCCAATCATGTCCCCTCTCTCTCTCTCCTGTCTTCCAGTGAGTACATGTTCAGTGTCCTCAACCTATCCCCGTATGCCTTGCCCTGCTGACCAGCTGTCATCTTTGTAGGCCTCCTCTGGACCTTCTCCAGCAGGTTAATGTCCTTTTTGAGGTATGGGCACCAGTACTGAACTCCATACTGTAGGTGTGGCCTTACCAGTGACCTGTACAAGCGCAGTATAACCTCCCTTCTCCTATTACTGATCCCCCTACTATGCATCCCAGCATCTTGTTTGCCTTTGCTGCTGCTTTCTTGCACTGCGTGGAGTGCTTCAGGTCACTAGTGATCATCACTTCCAGGTCCTTCTCCTCCTCTGACACAGATACTTGGACTTCACCCAGGTAGTACTCTGTCCTGGGATTCTTGGCTCCAATATGCATAACTTTACATTTCTTAGCATTAAAGTCAAGCTGCCAGATCCTGGACTACCTCCCCAGCTTTTCCAGATCTTATTGTAGGTCCTGTATCCCTTAAGCTGTGTCCAGTCTCCCACAGAGCTTGGTGTCATCTGCAAATAGGCACATTTTGCCCTTAATGCCATCTCCAATGTCATTGATGAAGACATTGAGCAACACCGGCTCCAGCACCGAGCCCTGTGGGACCCCAATGGTTATCTCTCTGGTGCCAGATAACTCTCCCCCCACAACCACCCTCTGGGTTCTGTCCCTCAGCCAGTTTTCCACCCATCTGGCAATCTTTTCCCCAACTCCAAGATCCACTAACTTCCTGATCAACTTTGTGTGCGGCATAGAGTCAAAGGCCTTACTGAAATCAAGATAGAGGATGTCTACCGCTTGGCCCCTGTGTACTGTCTTAGTGACAGAGTCAAAAAAGTCATTCAGATATGTCTGACACGATCTCCCCCCATGAGCCCATGCTGTCTCTCATCCTGGAGATCATGCTCCTCTAGATATTCCACCAACCTTTCCTTTAGTATGGTCTCCATGAGCTTGCCCACAATGGAGGTCAGACTGACTGGTCTGTAATTCCCTAGATCATCCTTGGGACTGCTTTTGTGGAGGGGCACTACATGTGCTGTTCTCCAGTCCTGCGGTACCACATCTGACTCTAGTGAACTATTAAATAGATCTGCCAGTGGCCCTGCCAGCTCCTCAGCCAGTTCCCTTTAGTACCCTTGGATGTACTCTGTCCAGGTCTGGTGATTTGTCCACCTTCAATGCCAGCAGACCCTCCCCCACTCTATCCTCCTCTATCACTACATCAGTGTCCCCCCCACTCCTCTTTTCCCTCCTGAAGGCACTGGTCCATCCTTCTCCCTGGTGAAGACAGATCAGAAGTATTCATTTAGTATCTCTCCTTTTCCCCCATTATCCTCCACCCACTCCACCCTTTTCTTAAGCCTAACAATCCTTTCCTTCTTGTCCCTTTTCTCACTTATATAGTGTAAGAAAGCCTACTCTGCTTCTTAATTCCTTCAGCTATCTGCAGCTCCTTCTGTGCCTTTGCTCGCTGAACTTCCTTACTTGCCTCACTAGCCAACCTTAGGTAATTTTCCCTATCCACCTCTCTCTCTCTTGGTCTTCCTGAATTTGTTATAGACCAACCTCTTTTTCCTTACTGCCTTGGCAACCGCAGAACTGAACCGGCTGGGCGCCTTGGCCCTTGTGTTCTTCCCCCTGAATCTAACGCACTCATCTGTTGCAACCAGTATTCCTTCCTTAATGATGGAACACCTTTAGTCCACCCCCATATTTGCTTTGATGCTTGCCAGATAACTCCTTAGCAGCTCACCCATTTTCCTGAAGTCTGCCCTCCTGAAATCCAAGATTTTGGTCTTAATCGGGATGCTTTCCCTGCCCATATCCAACTGGAACCACACTGTGCAATGGTCACATCCACCCAGTGGCTCCCTGACCATTATTTCCTGTACATGCTCCCCATTTGTGAGCACCAGATCAAGAATTGCCTCAGCTCTTGTTTGTTCAATGACACCCTGAGTCAGGAACCCACTCTGCAGTCCTTCCAGGATCACCTGACTCTTAGCACATGTTGTGGATGGTATGCTCCAGTCCACCTTGGGCAGCTTGAAGTTCCCCACAATTACCACCTCTCCTTTCCATGCAGCTTCCAATATTTGTGAGAACAGTTCCCTGTCCCTCTCCTCATCTTGACTGAGTGGTCTGTAAACCATCCCAACCTCACCTTTCTCCCTCTATTGGACCATAACTGAACCCATAATGCCTTCACCTCCCCTGCCTCCGACTCCTCCCTCATGCAAGTTATTTCCTCCATGATATAAACTGCCACCCTTATCCCCTTCCCGACTACCCTGTCCCTCCTGTATAGTTTATATCCAGGGATCTCAAGATCCCAGTCATGGTGTGATGTTGCCCAAGTCTCAGTTACTGCAGCTATGTCCACCCTCCTGTCTGCTAATAGTGCCTGCAGGTAGTCCATCTTGTTTCCAACACTCCATTCAGAGACACCACCCTCCACCTAGAGCCTTTAAACAAGCTTGCACTCCAAGAATGCCTGCTTATAAATTGTGGAGACTAGCAGAATTACAGCATGTTCAATGATTAATAACCTCCATTAATTAAAAAACACTTTCTGTTTTAGAGCATGAGCCAGGTTTTTTTTTTTTTACAGACTGCCTTATGGCATTGAATCTGTTTATGCAAACACCCAAGTTAAATTAATCATGCGTCATTCCAGCTCAGTTTGTTTGCAAGCCTTAGGTGTTAGCTTAAGCTTGAGCTGCATACTATGGTTCTAATAACACCAGCAATACATAGTCTAGCTCTTTATTATTTAACAGAAAAATGCCTAATGTAAACAGGATTTTGAAATCATCTAATGGAATATTAAAGTTTACCACAGCTCAATTAAGAGAATTGAGATTCTCTATTTTTTGTTTGATTATAGAAAAAAAAAACAGTAGGCTACAATGCATACAGTACATTCCAGTCTTCATGTTTCATACAGCAAGGAAAGATTACATTTCTGGTGCAGCAGAATGAATACTCTATTACCTAAATTGTAATATCCTTCTCTTGAGATAACACTGGGGCTTTATCTTATACAAACCCAGAAAAAGCAATAAGCGTTTTCAAAAACTTAATAGTATTAGAGACCAGACATAATTTTATGTATCTTCTAATAGTGTTCTAGACTACATTAGTTCAAGATTTCCTTAAATTCATCAGATTTAATTAATTGATTAAATGGGAGCCACATCTTATTCTAATATTTATTATTGTTATTCCCCCAGTAATGAGCTTTTTCCAGTCCACGTGTAGCTACCATGGAATTTAGCCAAATCGTGTATTCTGGAGGAGTTTGATCCATATATTTTATTAGAATATTTTTGAAGGCTGTCAATATGCCTAATCTGATTAATCTCTGAATAGGAGATATTGAACCAATGGGGCCACCATTATCCAAAAGGGTATGCCCGCCGCACAGCGAAACTTTTACAGCGAACATGTCGATGCTGACAACACTGACAGTTCACTGTAAAAGTCCACCCAGGACCCAGGCACTCTTTCCCCTGGTCCTGCAACTCGTCCCCAAATCAACTCTAAATCGGAGTTGATAATCCCTAAATTTGGGGGGTGCGGGGGCATTGCCTCCTGCATGGGGTGTTCAAGGTAAGCCCCCCAATGAACAGCAACTGTTTCTCCAGATGGATTTATGTCAACTGCAAATTGCAGTTGACATAAATCCATCACTGTAATGTTGGTCAACAAAACATTTGTCGAACCAGCATCATAGAGACATCAAAAAGTATCCACAAAGGTTGTTTGGATAGTGTAATACCAGTTATTTTGGACAAGGTTTCCAGTATCCTCCACCAATCATCCAGCGCTGCACATGTAATCAGCATATGCTCCAAAGTACCAGCTTCTTTAGGGTATCTAGGGCATTTATTTGAGCAATTTGAGTTCATAAGGATCAATGAATGAGAAGTATAATATACTCTATGTAGTATATTGAAATATAATTACTGATACCAGCCTGCTGGCGCTGAGGTGCTGAATGCCTTACCTCATGCCACACTGGTGACCTGGGTTTGGGTATGAGCCAGAGTCATCAGAAGCCAGCAGGGAGGAGGAGGAGGGATTAAGCAGCCACAAGGCAAGCTTCCCTCTCCTGTGGAGGGGTCCTGTTGCCCCCTGTAGTTCCACTGCCCTAGGTGGAGGCCTGAGGATAGCATAGGCAGGTGGATGGCATGGAGAGGGAGGGCAGCGTGGAACCGTGGCATGCCTCCACACGTGTGCGGGCATGGCATGGTGCAGGGGTAATCAGTGGCACAAAAAAAGGGGGAGAAAATGAAGATGAAAAAATTTTCATATATATTTTTTTTTTTTTGCTTTCAATACTCTGTCTCACATCCAGCACAAGGTATTGGTGCACAAGGAGACTGTTTTGACTTGTGGACTATATGTGCCTGCTAGCAATAAATGTTTTATATCTGTATAAGGAGTCCACATTGTCTTTATTAGTACTGAGGCAACCTTATCCTTTTGTTGGAACCAGTTAAGTGCAAACACTAGGTTGGATGATAATAATACCATTTTATATTAGGTAATGAAAGGCTCCATAATTCCCTGGATAAATGGAGTTTTTGTAATTTCAAGCGAGGGCGTTTTCCCTTCCAGAGAAACTTTTAATCCAGAAATTGTCTGAAAAAAAGATTAGGAGATTACTACAGGGAGATTTTGGAATATAAAGAACAATTTATGGAGGGTATTCATTTTTATCACATTGATTCTTCCTATTAAGGTTATGGGTAGGGATTCCCAGTGGTTGTTATTTTTTAATTTTCTCCATTAGGGGTAGAAGTTCATTTAATTCAAATAGTTTAGTCAAGTCTTGCTCTATCATTATGCCCAGATATTTAGTCTGAGAAACTATTCTGATTTGAGATTCATCAGTGGGCTGAAAGGGGTCTGAATGGCTAATAGTTTCCATCAGTTCCATTTTACTCCAGTGTCCTTTCTAGCCCAAGGCCTTACCATATTCTGTGATGATATGGTGAAGGGCAGGGTAGCTGTTATTAAGGTACACACGCAACCCCAAACCAGCTCAAGGTACACACACACTGTAAGCTGTTAAGATTATCTGTAAATATTAGGACATGTAGGCTGTTATTAAGATTATCTGTAAATATTAGGGCATGTAAGCTGTTATTAAGATTATCTGTAAATATTAGGGCATGTAAGCTGTTAAGATTATCTGTAAATATTAGGGCATGTAAGCTGTTAAGATTATCTGTAAATATTAGGGCATCATCAGCGTATAAAGTATTCAGTGTTCTAGTGCACCTGTTTTGATGCCCATGATTTATTACCACAGATGACTATTGCAAGGGGTTTGATTGCTAATGCAAATATTGATGGAGAGGGGGCATCCTTGCCTGGTGCATCTTTGTAATTGAATTGAGGCTCTCTTATTTCTCAAGTCTCTGAAGACTCATATAACTTTCATTAAGGAGACCCACCTATCATTGAAAGAAACATTAAAGATTCAGAGAGCATATACCGTAGGTTGGTAAGGTACTGGGTAGATTGTTTAACTCAAAAAGCAGGGGAGTGTGTGTTTTATTTCACAAAAGCCTAAATGTTAGTACTGAATCCTTTAAATCTGATCCTGAGGGCAGAGTTGTCATTATCCAAGCAAAAAAATTGATAATAACAAAGTTACCTTGTTAAAATATAAAGAAAACACAGATTGCAAATACCCCAATAATGAAAACCATCATGGGAAGCATATGCAAATACGCATAAATTAATTTGGACTGGCTCACCTTTAAGCAGAATTGCTTGGTGCCAGAAGGCCTCACCATACAATCAGCAAAGGCTGAGAACAGCAGACACAGATGTGTGTTTCATCCTCATTTGGACTCATCAGTGTGCCATATCTGTACCTCAGCCCAGGGAGAGCCAGCCACCCTATGGGGGATCTTATTGGTTTGGGTCATGGGTAGTCCAAATGTTTGTACCAATGTTATGTGGAAATTTAAATAAAAGTTTAATTAAAAAATCTTTTAAGCTGATGGAAATGATACTAAAGGATAGGCTGGTAGAGTTCCTAGCAGCAAATGGGCTACATAATGGCACAGTTTGGATTTGTGGTAGGAAGGACATGTCAAAAAAAATCTGACTTTTCCAACTGGATAATTAGGGCTATGGATAAAGGCCAGGCAGTACACACACTGTATCTGGACATTAGCAAAGCCATCAACTCTGTTCCACATAAAAGATTAATCAAGAAACTAGGGGACCTTGGTGTGTGGGACACACTAAGTGGGTGGGCAACTTGCTGGGAGGGAAAACATAGAGGGTGGCTAGTAACAGGGAATACATCGGCATGAGGGAGGGCTCTAGGAGGGTCCACAGGGATTGGTGCTCTGTCTGGTACTTTTAGTATCTTTATTGATATTGGAGATGAAATTCAACACTGGGCTTACAATAGGTGCCCTCAGTCCCAGTGATCACTAGGGCCCCCTACACATATGGGCTCCCCAAACAGAAGCTGTGCAGGTCATTAGACTTTCAAATGTCATGTTTGTTTAAATTTATGCATTTCAATCCCTGTGCAGTGTTGAAAGGTCAAACAAGGGACATCACTGGCCTGGACTGAATCTTCCAACTATGCAAAATAATGCCATAAGAATACTCCCTAAGGTAAATTTAATGGTGCTCAATGACTAACTCTGCTGGGGGCCACCAGAAACAGAAGACCAGCTCTGTTGACATCAAAGTTAAAATCTGCCTTTTTGCATATAACACCATGCTCTGTGGCAGGGTTGACAGGGAGGGATCCTGGACATGAGGGAGGTTCTGTAGAAGCTTGAGAGGTGGTCCAGTATCTGACATCTGGGCTTCATACCAATAAGAGCAGGTTATGCACATGGGAAGCACGAATCTTGGGCTAAGTGTAGGATTGGGCGGAGTGGCATCCATGGTGAAAGAGGAAAGAGATCTGGGTGGGAAGGTGATTTCAAGCAATCTTAAAACATCTGCACAGTTCAGTAAAGCAGTGTGGAAGGTGTACAAAATGCTGGGATGCATAGGCAGGGGGTTCATCAGTAGGAGGAAAGAGGTCATCTTGCCTCAGTACAGAATCCTGGTTAGGATACACCTGGAATACTGTGTAGTTTTTGAACCCTCATTTGAAGAAAAACATTAATAGGTTGGAATTGGTGCAGAGGTGGGCAAGCAAGATGATACATGGGCATCAGAAGAAGACATACGAACAAAGACTTGAAGGCTTCAACATGCACTCTCTGGAGACAAGGAGGAAGGGGGGGACATGACTGAGATGTTTAAATTCACAAAGGGCATTAATAAAGTGTACTCAAGTGAACTGTTCATGATCAGTAGAAATAAGACCACAAGGGGGAACAGCAAAAATCTGGCAGGGGAGAGGATTCTGGAGGGACACTAAGAAGCATTATTCCATGGAAAGGATGGTGGAGAGATGGAACAAGCTTCCAGAGAGGGTGGTCAATATAACAACTGTTGAGAGCTTTAAGAGTGCATGGGACAGGTATGAGAAGGTGCTGATGGGGGCAATTGAGAGGATAGATGGACATGAACCTCTAGACAACATGTATCTCCACACTGGGCAGACTTAATAGACCACAAGGCCTTGTTTTGCTGGCACAGTTCTATGTTTCTTTGTTTCCTTGTACCCAAATTTACCTTGAGAACATTCTCGAACATTTGAAAAATACTGATCGGGCTTATCCAGATGATACACAGTAGCTGAAGCTGATTCGACTATTGCCTTTTTTGTTGAGAAACTCACTGAAATTTAAGGTTCGTATGCTATGTGACCAAACTACATATAAGTGTACTTAAATGTCTCAGTAGAGACTTGCTGTTGTGCATGAAAACAAAAGATAAATGTCAGGAGAACTTTCTAAGTGACTGGATGGCCACAGGTAGTTTAGGTATATCTGTAAATAGATCTTTTTTTAAATTTATGTTTATTGACTTTTTTGTAAAAAAAAAAAAAACAGCTGTCACATCAAACCAAGTGACATAGAATAGCAATGCATTCTGTGCAAAATGATAGCAGTATTCTATACTAGCCCCCCCAATGTTACAGCAGGTGGGGGAACCAACATGTTTAATAGTAAAGGTCCCAAATTTAATTTTCTAACAGGTATTTGCAGCAAAGCCATGGATTTGGTCTGAAAATTATGTCTAAAAATTGATATAGTGCCCTACACCTTTAACGTCATACTAGATGATGTTACAGACCATGTTGAAACATTAATACGTTTATTAAATGAAGCTACAAATTCTTGTTATAACTCGTCAGGACTATATCAGTGTGAAACATAATTCAGTCACTGTAAATCCCTTCTAACTTTGTGTAAGATTAACCATATGACCGTCAGCTTTATTCAAAAAGCTGCATAAAAACATACATAGTACATCACGAACATGGACATCACATTTACAGACTGCTATTAATAAGCTCAATGCACTTTTTCACATCTGGTTTTTCTGGTTATGGCATTATGCAATCCACTAGAGCCACTTCCTGGCATACAATGTGTTATGCTATGTCGTCCCATCACTTTCTTGTAGAACAGTATATTGAACTGCAACTGATTAACACTTCTAACAGTGAACCAGTATGATCCTCAAGTCCTGCATGTTCTCCCATGACTTCATGTAATCTTCGTGCTTCCCTGATTTCCCCCCCCCCCCCGGTCTCTGGCTACTGAACTGTGCGACCCCTTTGGGTCCCTGTAAATTCAGCTAGGTCTCTTTCGCTCAGGGATCCATCATCTCTGGATTGCTTTGGCCTCTGGATCCCCCGCCTCGCTCTACCACTGCGCCCATAGAATCTAATACTTTTCTACTGTCAATCGCAGTACAGCTGTGATTAAGTTCCATCCCATACACCTCTGTCACCCATCTCTCCTCATCTCCTGTATTGGGAGGTGGTTGTAGCCAGAAGGCTTATTCCCTTTCATTGCAGCAGCAGCACACAGAGTGCACAGAAGACCCTGTGCTTTGTTGCCCCCAAGCCAGGGCACTAGAACCCCAAGCACCACATATTTAAATGAAAAGGAGAGCCTTGTCTCCTACATAATGAAGCGTGTGTGGTGTACCACCTGCCAACATCACTTTATTCATGGACACTTCCAGAAAATATGGTAGTGTGCCCAGGGTTGCCCACGGCCTCTCCAGCCGAGGCCGTTGCCCACTTGGCTGATATGCCTGATGACCACAGTGGTGTGGAAGAAATGTGTGCAGCATTTTCCGCCAGAATTCTCTCCAACCTGGGATGATGTGACTCAGCATCTCTTTTCCCACATGTTTTTCCACTCCTCATCTGAGAGGGTTATTTGGGCCTCGTCCTCTCAGGTCATCCTCAACCTTTGGAATTCTGCCTAGTTCTCTTCCTGCAGAGCCTCATAAATCATGGAGACCACTTCCCTCTGCCCTAAACAATCCTTGTTCCAACAGGCATTGGAAGGGACTTAGTGAGTTAATGTCAAATATTAAATGTGTATTTATTGTTTTAATATATAATGGAGACTTTGTTTTATTGATGATTGTCAAGGTGCCCTGAGCTCTGGAAGGGCGCCTGATATAAATAAAATGTTACTTACTTTTACTTACTTACAACATTCCTGCCCAGTACAGAAAGTGCCCCAGAGGTGTCAGGTCCCTAGTGACCTTCACTATTCTGCCCTCCCCTGAAGGTAGTGTCTGACCTGCAGGTATCTATAAAAGTCCCATCTGGGAAGGTCAAATTGTTGTTGCAGGTCTGTAAAGGAAAGGCAGCCTCTTCCCCAAATCAGTTGTACATGTCTGACCAGAGCCTGCCTATTCCACCTTACAAAGCTGGGGTCAATATTTGAGGGTGGAAATTCTGTGTTCCCAGCTATCACCGTGAGGGGACAAATCTTGTTGGGAGTTTGTGTGAGATGTCTGGCTTTGCTCAACATCTAAAGACTATGCTTTGTTCAGGGATTTACTGTCTGGGTCAAGGTCCTTGGGGTTAGTCTAATGGTTGTCAGGGTATAAATGGGGACTGGCAGTGGGGCCATGGCTTTCATTTTATACCATCCTGTATCCCTCTTTTGTTTGATCCAGGAAACAACTGGAGCTATCTGCACCATGTAATATAATCTGAGATCTGGCTTTGCCAGTCCACCCTGTTCTCTAAGTAGAGTAAGGAGTCAGTCATCTATTGATCTGGTGTCTACCAGCTGCCCCGATTAATTTTAGGGTCAGTTTTTGTAGTGCTGCTCAGTAGTGCTATAGTATTTTGATTGGAAGGGCTTAGAATAAAATTAAAAACCAGGGTAACACATTCATCTTTAGAGTGGCTACTCTGCTTCCCAGGCTGAACATGAGCAGCTCCCATCTCACAATGCCCACTGTGACCTCTGCCAGTAGGTTGTCATAGGTTTTTTTTGCTTTATTTATTTTTGCTCTGTCCACTGCCACTTGGTTGACCACTCCTGATAGAATTTTTCAAGTACCTCAAAGGAATCAACAAAATCCAAGAGGATAGTGTATTTCAGAAAAAGGTGTGCAATAACAAGGGGACACAGTTTGAAGCTAGAGGGGGGGACAGCTCAGAGGTAATGTGAGGAAGTATTTTTTTATGGAGAGGGTTGTGGGTGCATGGAACAGCCTTCCTGAGGAGGTTGTGGAGTCAAAAACAGTGGAGGAATTCAAGAATGCATGGGACAGACATAAGTCAATCCTAGTGGGTTGGGGGGTAGGAGGAAGAAGTAGGCTGTTGGTTAGCTAGGATCTGCAGCTTATCCATTAGGTAGGAAAATGGGCAGACTGGGTGGGCTAAGCGGTCCTTATCTGCCATCAAATTCTATGTTTCTGTGTTTCTTCAGGCCACTAAGGGCCTTCAACTAGCCAGATCTGCCTCCTCCTGCCATCCACTGCCAACCCCAATTCCGGGCCCGCGGACACACTGGGCATATCCCTTAACTGGAAGGCTCCCCTGGGTAGGGCAGGGAGGAGAGACTGGGCTTCAATTTGGATCTGGGGCACGGGGCTATGGGCATAGCTATGACAGCGCATTCCACTGGGGCTTTGTGTGGAATAGCTCTGAGCCTGCAACTGATCCAGCAACGGAGTGGCCATTTTCCCAATTTTCTCCTGCAGCCCACCCCCCTGCCCACATGTCAGCCACATACACGTGGCATCCTGGCTGTACGCACTACAGCGCATGGTCACCCACGCCACAAACTGCACCTCCACAATGGGCCACCAGGAGCCACTCCAAAGTAGTGGAGGCTTGGACCCCCCCCCCGGAAGGAGGGCACCCAATGGACACTCAGCCTCCCCACCACTGGCCTCCGCTCCTGCTGTCTCAGGCTCGGGCGTGAACCCAGGTCACCAGTGTACCAGGCAATTCCCTACCGCCCAGCGCCATGGAGCTGGCAGTTTGTCATAGTTTAGTTTAAATAGAGATGGCAAACAGCAGCTGACAATGTAGCCTAGAGGTTAGAGTAATGAGCTTTGAATGAGCTTGGTACATCCAGCAGACAGACCTGGGTTTGATTTCCACAACCTCCACTTGCATGCTTTGTGACTTTGAGCATGTCACTTAACCTCCCCAGTGCTCTTGGGTGGCCCCTGAAAACAGGCACCTGGGCCTTACCTGGTTACCAAAGAATAAAATAAAAAATAAATAAAAATAAAATAAATTGGGGTTTATCATCACTCCCAGGTACCTTACTGTAGTGTGTTGTGCCCACTTAAAGGGGAACCCATTTTAGGAGTTTGCGTGCCCCTCACCACTTAATTGAATTGCCTCAGATTTTTGTAAGTAAAAAAGGAGACCTAGGCAATTATAATTAAACTTTGTAAACAACTGGCCAATACCTACAGATACATTTAGTCAGTGTTGGGTAAGTTACTTTTAACAAGTAATCAGTTACATTTACTAGTTACTGTCCCGAAAATGTAATCAGTTACAGTTACAGATTACTCGGATACAAAAAGTAATCAGTAACTGTAATGCATATTACATTTCACATCACTTTATATTACTTTTGTTTGATATAAATGGGTTAAAGTTGTGGCGACCAGAGGTGGTGTGACAGTGGTGGTGTCTGTCAGTGTGTATTTTTAAACTGGACAAGTAGACTGTCATCAAGAGACTAAACTTAATTACGCTCATGAGTGAATGGTCTGCCACAGACATTGGGGAACTGTTGTGATACATGACTTGAAGTGGTGGTGTCTGTCAGTGTGTTTATAAGATGGACAAGAAGACCGTCATCAAAAAGAGAAGAGACTAAACGTAATCATGCTCGTTGATTGACTTGTCTGTAGACACAAGTGGAGGGATCGCAAACAGATAAGTGGCCACCGGTGTTGCTCAGGTCACGCCTGCCTGTTAAGCTACTTAGCAGAGAGATAGACTGTTGAGGACTTAACTTAATTATGCTCTTTGACAGACTAATCTACAGACAGCAGGGGACAGTTCAAATAAGCAATCATTGGCACCTAGATGGTGGCACAAACCCCGTCACTGTTTTAACTGTTAAGCCATCAACACCAGTACACCTAGACAGTCCTCACTTTTTTAAAGAATACTAATAATCTTGGAAGCATAAAATGTTTCTCTGTATACTCATATTCGGACAAGTATTTTTTTAATTAGGTGACAAAGAAACAAGCACTAGCGTAGTAGCAGTAGCACACACAGTCGACAACATTGTGTCATACATTGCAGCATTGCTAGAGATTTTCAGTAGCAGTCCATCACCATGACCAGAATACAACTATTTATTCCCAGTAAGTTTTGTTGCAGCGTAAAAGTAGCTGCATTTCAAAGTTTTCATCACCAAGTCTGTTTCATCTAGGTGTAAGGACCTGTCCACCAACACTGAATAGTCTTTACAGGAGCACTTGATGGTAGTGCTGTATTGTAACGCAGGAATATTTTCTTGACTGTTGGGAAGTTTTGTAAACTTTCAACATTTTTATTGGTGTCTTTCAGGTACTGCTCCAGTTCATTAATAACTCCACCACCACGGGTAGGTTGTGTAGTTTCGTCAAATTTGAAGAAATCATCATCATCGTCATCAGGATTGTCTTCAGATGATGGGCTGCCACAAACAGTATCTTCCTGATGTGACGATAACAGCACTTCATTCTCAAGCATGTTTTTTGCAGCTTGGTCTTCCCCATCATTTCCTAGCCATCTTAGATGAAATTGTGGTAATGTGATTTTAGTGAGAATCAACTTGAGAGGCAACAGACTGCCTATTCAGTGGTGGACCACTTTTAAGGTTGGCTTGCTAACCTTTAAAGCCCTACACGATCAGGGACCTGGCTACCTGCAAGATCTGGTACCTTACAGGCCCCTCCATCCTCTCTGTTCCACCGATGAGGGATTGCTAGATATTCCCAGGGTACAATTAAAGATGTTTGGTTCCCGTGCCTTTGCTTTTTCAGCTCTGACCCTGTGGAATTCTCTACCTCATCGGTTGAGAGAATGCCCAACCGTCAGTAGATTTAAAATTGAGCTAAAACTTATTTATTTGATTTGGCCTTCCCTAGCAATGGATAATGTAAATTTTATGTTTTAATGTTATTTATATTGGCTGTTTCTGTTTTTATGTTATGTGCCTTGATTTTGAAAGGCACTATAAAAATAAAGTTGAATTGAACTGAATTGAAAACTCTCTGCTCAAAACTGGTACTAAACCGAGTGTCTGCCACTTTCAAGATTGCATCCAGAAGTGGCAATGCATGCCGTAATACTGGTCTCCTATCAAGCAATTTTTTTTTTTTCAAAGCAACCAATGTTGGAAGAAGTTAGCCCATGTAACATTTTGTTTCTGCCTGCAAAATATGCAGCAAATTTGCTAAAGGCTGCATTAATTTACAGTACTCCACTAAGAAAGCAATGTCATTTGCTCTGAATCTTGTGAGACCAAGTGCATCGCATATGTTATGCAAATCTTCTTCATTTTTTTGAACAATAGATCTTATTTTGTCAACTGCTCTATAGTACGAATTCCACCTTGTGTCATTGGGGACAATTAGTTTGGTACCGATTGTGTCAGAAACAGTTTCACTGGCTTGAGAACTTCGATGTACTTTGTTCCAAACAGCTGAGCATTTGGCCATTGTGCTGCGGAACACCTTTTTGTAGGCAGGATTGGATGTAGCAGATTGTATATCCTTCACTGCTATTAAGTTCAGGGTATGAGCTGCACAGGGTTGATGAGAAGGAAGATTGTATGTCTCTTCCATGTCTTCATCCACATCATCTAAAATGTGGCATACATCAATGAAGCTTACAACATCTTCTGTGTCATTGTCTTCTTCAGCAGTACGACTGCTGCTTCTCCCTGCCTGCTGCTGCTGCTGCTCATGGTCATCATCATCATCATTTTCCTCATCGTGAACCATGACCGTGCCAATGGTGGGCATGATATTGTCAGAACTAAACACGTGAAAAGCCTTAACAAAATTTGATCCATAATCCGTGACAGTTTTAACAACCTTGTTCTGAATGCGATATCTCAAGTGTATCTGTTCCAGTTTTGAGGCAATAACATCATAAGTGTGTCTGCCTTTTATTCTTATGCATCTCAGTGCTGCCAATTTTCTCAGCAATGTTTTCACATCTAGCCAATGTGCAGTGACACCTAGATAGTTCCGATTATGTGCTGTCCAAATGTCAGCTGTAGTACAGATGTGAGATACACTGCTGAATTCAGAAATCAAGTTTGATTTCATGTTTTGGTACAGTTTCTGTATTCTGTCTGACAGTGTTTTACATGCCATGACTTTCTTATTTGGCTGCAGACCGGTGACTAGCCTGACAAATGAAGGCTGTTCAACAACATTGAATGAATGTAGATCTTCTACGACAAACTGAATAATAAGTTTGTCAATGCGAGACTGACTGACAAGGGAACTCTTTGTTGATTCAAATAACTGTTGTTGTAGAAAGCATTTTTTTTATTTTATTCACAGCTGCTTCTGATTGCACAGACCTTCCACTGCTGCTTGAGCTGGAAAAGTCATCATCTACCTCTTCTTCATGATCATCTCATGACCTTTTGTGAGCACGGGTGATCATGTCTGAGTCTGTATTAGTACCACTGCTGCTGCATTTTGACACAGGTTTTTTTTAATTTTTCCAAAGATGAAGGATGTGCTCCTTTTTTTTTTTTTTTTTTTTAAGTTTGACGTACTATTTTTTGAGGTTGACAGCAGCTTCATTTTCGGCACACAAAGTTTACACTGAACAGAAATGTTTTTTCCTTTATCAGATTTCACCTCAAAGAACTCTCCCAAATACCACTTTTGAAAAACACACACCCCGTAAGTGTGAGCCACTATGTTGCAGTGGCGGCGTAAAAGATGATGAAGAAGAAGAGGAGGAGGATGCATTTTGCCATTCAGCCTGATCAGCCTCATTGTCTTGTTGTGTTTCTTTCTGGTTAACAGACCTGTTAACTGTGGGGGAACATGCCATGTGAAAATCTAAGAACACTGGTCACTGTGACACTGACACACTGCACACTGACACTGGCTAATCAGTAATCACAGTATGGTTTCCCTACAACTAAGATTACAGTCTTGATACAAATTAAGAACAGTATAACAATAACTGTACATACTAATGTAAGAGCTTCAAACAACAACAGTGCATCTAGATTGACAATCTCTGTGTTTCGTATTGCGGATGACTTGTTGCTTATTGACTGAGCAAACCCTTTTTTCTTTCACTTGCTCTGTCTGGTTATGTAATAAACACTAAATGACCCTGCCCAAGACTAACAGGGAGACATGGAAAACAGTCAGGGTCTTGGTATGAGAAATTCTGAATGACTGCAAAAACTGCAAGACAAAAGCTCACACTGTATGAAAAACAATGTGAAAAATGTCAATAATACCCCACTACCGCATCTCGTAATTGACTGTACCTTGGGGTTGAGGTGCCGGCTAGCTGATCCTTGCCGGGCGGACCTCCCCTGATGCTGGAATCGCCATAGACTCATGGAAGTTGAAATTTTCCCACCCACCGCCCCATTCCCTCCTCCCATTAAATGCGCGGTTGCCCTGCCCACTTCTCCTAAGTAGCCAATAGAGTGGGCTAAGGCCAATATACTAGGTGGAGTTTCATTAAACTCCTCACCAAAACATGCTCCTCCTTACTGACATTTCACTGCCAAGTTATTGCCATACGAGCTGGTACACTCTGCTCGCAAGTGCTTGAATCTTGATCCTTGCCTTTGAACTTGTTCGTTTTGCTTACAAACAGACAGTAATCTGACTTTTCATAATTGTGCTGCCCTAATCTGATGCTAGCCTGTTTAATGTAACATATGAATCAGTGTATCCCTATGTGATCTAATGACTAGTGATAACTCAGGCACAGTGAGGGCTGCTTTTGCTGGCCGTTGTTGTTAGGAAGTTAACTGGTAGGAAGCTAATTGGTGTAAACCTGTTTATTACTCGAGCACAAAAACAATCTTGTCCTGAACCTCGCTCTGTTTGCCTCCTGTGATCTTTGCATGGTGACTGTCCCCCTGCGGAAACTGCACGTGATCTAACTGTTCTGTTGCCAGGTAAAGGCATGAAACCACAGTGTCTGCACCCTGACGCAAGTATGCCTAGCCAGCAGTCAATGTGGATTGGCAAGCTGTGTTCCTGTATACCTAACAGAGGTCTCCTCCTCACTACCACCTATATTCTTTCTGTACTTTGGGTGGACTGGCTCGCTAGCCTACATGACCCTACCACCTATGTCCCACAGGGACCTGCTACACACCCCACCAGTCACTACTACTCCCCATCCCCCATGAGCACTATCTCCCTCCTAGTTGCCTACGAAGTCACAAGAAATGGGATTTGCTACAGGTCACTTCTCCAAACCAGGAGTATACCCAGCAAAGTGAGGCCCCCCTCTCTTACCCTAACCCTTCGTCTCCTGCTAACAGCTCTGTTGCTTCATGCAGGCGATATCCAACTGAACCCGGGCTCTGGGATTGCAAACCTCTCAATATCCTCCCCCCAGAACCAGACCTGGCTGTCATCAAAGGGGCTGCAGACCGCTCACATGAATATATGTAGCCTTCAGCTGAAGATACACGAAGTTCAAGCATGGCTTGACCTATATAAACCAGATGAGCTAGCAGTCTAGTAGTAGTAATAGTAAAAAACTTTATTTTTATACAGGAAAAGTACATGTCGTTTGGATAATACTATCCAGTTTTCAAGACAATCCTGTGCAAAATTTTCAAGTTTCACATAATCACACCAATTATAGACAAACAGTCAAATACATACTTTAAATAATAACACACACACATACACTACACACAACAACAAAGTTATAGGACAACAACAATATCACATACATGTACATAAAAGAACCTGATACATCTTTAGCATAGAAATTTTTAACGGTTTCACAGAGCATGATGAAGGAGGGAGTGTATTCCAACATGCTGATGCTTGTGATACTAGTGTTCTGTCCCCAAATTGATTTTTCGCTTATCTGGATCAATTCTGTTTTGGTACAAAGTTCTGACTGAATGTCTTCTGAGGGCCGGATTTTTATCTGCTAATATTTTAACTATGTTGTGTTTTAAATAAATTGTCCTATATTTATAAATAAATAAGGACCAACTGTTCCTATATTCCAAATCAAGAGACAACCAATTTAGCTTAATTAAAAGGTCACAATGATGAGTCCTAAAATTACAATGTAGGGCATATCTAGCTACCCTATACTGTAACTTATCTAATTTACTCAAAAGTTGTTTAGTTGTAGCTCTGTATATAACCTCTCCATATTTAATCACAGGGAGTATAAGCTGTTCTGCAATCAGTTTCCTGTCCTGTAATCTCAAACTTTTTGTAGTTCTCTTTAAAGCACCTAACTTTTTATGTGTTTTGATAATAACAGACTCAATATGACTTTTGAAAGTCAATAAAGAGTCAATATTAACTCCCAAATAACAGTAGTTTGCAACTTGTTCTATTTTGGTTTGGTTCAGAGATGTGATCTGTACATCAGAATATCTATGTTGTCTATCAGCTCAAAAACATCAACTTAGTCTTATTTACATTCATTATTAATTGAGACTTGGCGAACCACTCCTGTACCCTGGTAAAATCAGTCTGTAGGTTTCTCTGGAGATCCACCAAGTTATATCCAGAGGCCACCAAGACAGTATCATCCACGTACATCCGTATGTCTGTATGCTGAATCACTGATGGTAAATCATTATTAAATATCAAAAATAACAGGGGTCCCAGAATGGACCCCTGAGGGACTCCCCTTTTGACAGTCCGAGGGTTTGAAAGATAACTCTGCAACTGAACTCTCTGGAAGCGGTCAGTCAAATATGACATAATCCATGTTAGTGGATCCCCAGAGAAACCCAGACTGATCAACCTCTCAAAAAGAATGGGGTGGCTCACCAAGTCAAATGCTTTTGACAGATTAATATATATCGCTGCTGTATCCTTACCATTATTCAAAGATGTACAGATCAGATCGTTAAATTCAACCAAGGCCGACGTAGTTGAGAAACCCTTTCTAAAGCCTGACTGATATTTTGTTAGTAGATCGTATTTTCCAAATATTCTCCCATTTGCTGACTTACCAGTCTCTCCAAACATTTGGACAGAACTGGCAAAACAGCAATGGGACGATAATTATTAGGAGATGTTTTATCTCCAGTCTTGTAAATAGGTATTATCTTCCCTGTTTTCCATAAAGTAGGAAAATACCTTTCCTGTAGGCTCCAATTAAATAATGCTGAGATTGTTTGTGCTATATATGGAGTGGCTATTTTCAGAAAACGACCTTCCAGTTTATCCAGTCCTGGTGATTTATAGGGGTTTATTCTTAATAGTTCCTTAGTAACTTCAGATGTTATTTTTTTAAATCTAAAAGGAGGGTGTAAATCAGAGTAATACTTGTCTTGTACAACAAGGTGGTCCGCTTCGCCACTCAGTCCCACCCTAGGAGCCGCCATTGTGATTCTTTAGCACTACACAGCTGCCCATCATTCGAAGTCCATCTCAGGTACCCAGTGCTCTGCCTAGCCCACAAGCTAATTAGCTCAACATCTCCCCCAAGCTTCGCAGGGCTCATAACTGCCAAGTGAAATCCTTGCAACCCATGGACCTCAGGCCAAACTCTTCTTGAAGTCCCTAGGGTAAGGACCAAGACAGGGGGCATGTCTTTTTCCCACACTGCCCCTTCCCTGTGGAACAACCTTCCTCCTGAGGTTCAGGAAGCTCCATCACCTGTGAGCTTCCAAACAAGACTCAAGGCACATATGCTTGCCACGAGTCAATGCCAATGCTATGTTACCTGACACTTCCACACCACCCTTCTGCCCCAGCACTTACATCACTCTTACCTGAGCTGGGAGCCCTAACCCTTCTACTGGCTCTCCTCCCAAAATATTCTACTTGGGAATTGTGACCTAGGTATAGCTCTGGCTCTCCTATATTGTGTCACTTTGCTAATCAATGTAACCTGCTATGTAATATGTCATTGCTATATATATATATATTATATATATATATATATATATATATATATATGAGGCAAAAACTCTAGTTTAATGCATTAGTTAGGGTTGTTCCACAGCGACAAAAGTGAGGAAATTAGGTGTTAGGGTTGAAAACCCCCTTGGACCCCCCCACCCCCAACCCGGCAATGGGTGCGCATTAGGAGTCGTCAGCGTAACTCTCACCCTATCACATGTGTAAAGCAGCAGAAGTATAGGAGAATGGGGTGATTGGACCCGACAATGTCGCACCCCAATACCCGGTGAAAGCAAGGGGTTCAACTAACACCAGGCCCTCACTTTGTCATACTAACAATGCATTAAATGGAGATTTTGCCTCTAATTCCATTCTTTTTGAGAATGATGGCGAAATAGTAGATGTAATGCAGCGGGCGGGAGTGCAGGCCCTCGGCCCAGGCTCCCGTCACGTGATGTCTTGTGGCATAGTAACAGGAACAGCAACACAAACAGAAGCGCTAACAGTGGCGCACATGGTAATGCAAGCGTGAATGAGAACAGAAAGAGTAACACACACGGTGGCGTAGATGGGAACGGTCTGCCACGTGATGTGTTGTCACATAGTAACATGGTGCCTGCAAACGGAAATGTCAATGGGCATGGTGACGCAAAGTGAAACAGAAAGAGAAACAGTACTGTAGACACAAATGGCAAAAAATAACAGAAGCATAGCGCAAAAGCAAAGGATAAGCACATGGTGGCGTAGACGTCAATAGTAAGTGAAATGGGTATGGACACCACAGCGGAAAGAACAGCAGTAACAGTAATGTAACTACACAGGCTGGTTTTCCCAAAAGCTGCATGAGAAAGACAGTGAGTACAAAGAATGTATGCATAATAATGGGTATCGGAGCAGAAAATGAGGACTTGGAATACTAAATAGGTTATATCTCAGGAACCAGTACGGCGTGAAAAAAATTAAAAAGTCATATGATTTACAACTGTCCTGGCTAGTTTTGTATTTAGCCCCAGTGAAGCAGTAATGTTATCCTATGGAAAAACTGTCAATTTTGGAGTGGCGTAACTTTGCCACCATGTAATATTTTTCAACACACACTGAAAGGCACATCTGTGCGATGTTGGCTGCGTTCCTTCAAATTTCACCCAAAACTCCCAACTGTTCTTTTGCAGTGGGTGCCAAATAATTGCTGTCATTTCCCACAGCCTAGAAAAGTACTGTCACAATTCTGAAGCTGTCAAAAATTTCGACACTTTGTGGAGCACGAAAGTACTTTGTAAAAGTACTTTTCCAGAAATTTGAAAACATATTTCTGGGGTGTTTTACTCACAAATAAAGACATGGCTAGCATCCTCAGGGTCCGACTAGATGAATACAAAAATAATTAGGTTGCTAGAGGTCCCAAATTTAAATGGCAACATTTTTCTGATCACTAACTGAAAACAAAATGGAAGATTTTTGAAAGTAAGAGGGCCATTTCTGAAAGTAAAATGCATTGCGACACTGTCGAACTTTTGTTAACTTTCCATTGACTTATAATGGAAAACTGTATTTTGAATAACTTTTGAACAGTTTAATATTTTTTCCGAAATCTTCAAGACACATCGGGACCCGCCACATGTTCCCTGAAGATTTGGGCCAGTCGCATACAACCGTGCTACCTGTGAAACACATTCCAGTAGAATTCGAAAAAAAGCGTAAGCGTCGCGTACAGACCACAACTAACTCCATAGCCGTATATCCGACCGGTAAAAAACTTGGCAGATCCCAAGGCCTCTGGTTCTTGATCATGTATTCTAAATTTCAGGCAAATCCATCAAACGGTTGCAAAGCTATTAAGGTGCAAAAGTTTGGGTTTAACATAGAAATGGCTCCTCAACCCTAACTATGGTAGCACTACTGTGCTACCATAATATATATATATTAGAGGCAAAAAACTCCGTTTAATGCATTAGTTAGGGTTGTTCCACAGCGACAAAAGTGAGGAAATTCGCTGTTAGGGTTGAAAACCCTAACTCCGAATTCACCCCCCCCAACACCACACACACACTCGCAAGTATGGGGGAGGACCAAGTCAACACAACCAATGACAGACATCCAGCAGCAGGTGACAGAAATAACAAACAATTGTCTAAATGTACTAAGACATCCCCACCCACCTACCCACCTGACCAGGTACTGCATGCTCAGTGGAGATCAACAGCAAAACTGAGGCCATGTACACCAAACGTACACATCCCTGATTGCAGCTGCACAACATACCACACTTAGTAATTGCATGGCCTTACCACGATGCCCACACCAGACCACACCACATGTGGTGGGCCACCTGAGCAACAGAGTTGAGCAAAACCAAGGAATTGTACAGGTATAATATCTCTGATTATAACAAGGGTTTGAGAAATGCAGCTTTCTAATTGACTGTAAACATTGTAACAGCCTTATGTTTGGTTTTATTAACATACATGTAGAGCCTAACCATATGATGAACATGCTTTAATGTTGTTTAAAAAACAGTTTTATTATGATAGCAATAAGCCACTCCAGGTATTATGTTAATGGTCAGTTTATCACTGTCTAGCGACATGTGGCACTCCTCGCCTCATTCAACATTAAACCCATACATGGTGATTAACAGACCATTTAACATAACCGTTGGTCATGCCTTATTGTAATTGTCTTTATGACTAGATACTCTCCCTCTGCTGAGCACTGCAGGAGTTTTGCAACAGTGTCACACCCAGTTACACCATACTCTGTCTACTTACTGAAGAATGGCTGTGAATATGAACTCATGAAGATGAACAGTGTAACTTGATCATTACAGTCCTTGAAACCTTAGTGTGATTATAACTGACAAGTCAGTGATAGAGAATAACCCTTTGCCGTCCTAGTACACTTATCACATTGTGAGTTAAATCAATACTAAAAGACATTCTGTTTATATCTACACTATACCTACTTGATTGCTGTTGTACCACAATTGACATAGTTATCCTTTGATAGCATCAGTGACAGAAGTGTAGCAAACCCAAACACTACGTATACAGCCTGAGTATGAAACAACTGTTAAAAAAATTACGCTGTCCATAAGTAGCATAGATCACTCATTGCAACAATAGTAAATGTATCACTATTTGAATAAGTTAGTCATCACAGATGCAATGAGATTCTTTATCAGGTACAACATACTGAGTAAGTGCCTACAGGAAAATCTATCCTATAGACATCTCCGATACAGGTACGTCATTGTTGGCTCAGTAGTCCTATGATAATTAGAAGTTGCTTGGCCTGATCCATGCAATTACACTGTTTCTTACAAAGAATACTTACTGCATCTTTAGTACTAAAACACATTGAAGGTCTATGTATGTACATTATCAGTAAGAATGCATCTGATACTGGCAGTATGAATTTCACAGCATTGAACAGGCAATGCTTTTCCATACGTTTACATCAGCCTCTCTATCTTCAGTAAACAGTTGCAGTAGATGTACTACTATGAAAATCACATACTAAATGTAACACTACTTTTATCTTGAGCATGCTAGTGTCTTGTAGTTAATTTATGTACTTCTCTTAATTAATGTATACTCACTAGTGTTAAAACCTTTCTACAACTGTGATCATGCACCTTTAGCATTTATATTGACTAACGGCACAGTACCAGTTGTGGTGTGGTGTGGGGCATCGTTAGGTAAGGCCATGCAACTACTAAGTGTGGTACTTTGCATGCAGCTGCAATCAGGGATGTGTACGTTTGGTGTACATGGCCTCAGTTTTGCTGTTGATCTCCACTGAGCATGCAGTACCTGGTCAGGTGGGTGGGGATGTCTCGTAGTACATTTAGACAATTGTTTGTTATTTCTGTCACCTGCTGCTGGATGTCTGTCATTGGTTGTGTTGACTTGGTCCTCCCCATCCACTTGCATGTGTGTGTGGTGCTGGGGGGTGGTCGGAGTTAGGGTTTTCAACCTAACAGCCAATTTCCTCACTTTTGTCGCTGTGGAACAACCCTAACTAATGCATTAAATGGAGTTTTTTGCCTCTAATTTCCCTTCTTTTTGAGAATGATAACGAGAAATAGTGAATGTAATGCAGCGGCGGAAGGGCCCCTGTGCTCCCGCCACATGATGTCTTGAGGCATAATAACAGGAACAGCAACGCAAACAGAAGTGCTAACAGTGGCGCACATGGTAACACAAGCGCGAATGAGAACAGAAAGGGTAACGCACACGGTGGCGTAGGCGGAAGCGGTCTGCCTCGTGATGTGTTGTCACATGTAACTTGGTTCCTGCAAATGGAAATGTCAATGGGCATGGTGACTCAAAGTGAAACAGAAAGAGAAACAGTACTGTAGACACAAATGGCAAAAATAACAGAAAGCATAGCGCAAATGAAAGCGCGAGGATAACACACACAGGGCCCCGCGGTCCCGTCCGCGTAATGTGGTGGCGGAGCCACAGGGCCCTTTAGACTAGCAGCTCCACCACATGATGTCTTGTGGCATAGTAACAGGAACAACAATGCAAACAGAAGCGCTAACAGTGGTGCACATGATAACCTGGCGCGAATGAGAACAGAAAGGAGTAACACACCACGGTGGCGTGAGCAGGAATGGTCTGCCACGTGATGTGTTGTCACATAATAACATGGTACCTGCAAGCGGAAATTTCAATGGGCATGGTGGCTAAGTAAAACAGAAGAGAAACAGTACTGTAGACACAAATGGCAAAAATAACAAACACAAGGCGCAAATGAAAGCATAAGGATGATAACACACATGGTGGCGCAGGCGTCAGCAGTAAGTGAAGCAGGTATGGAACCATAAGCGGAAAGAGGCAACAGTAACAGTAATGTAAGCGCACAGGCTGGTTTTCCCAAAACCTGCATAGAAAGACAGTGAGTACAAATAATGTATGCATAATGAGTATCGAACAGAAAATGAGAACTTGGAATACTAAATAGGTTATATCTCAGGAACACGTCGGACGTAGAAAAAAATTTAAAGTCAAATGATTTCGACTGTCCTGCTAGTTTGCACTTAGCCCCATTAGGGGCTAAGCATTTCTGACAAAGTCCAGTATCTCGCACCGTTCGAGATCTGGGCCCTGACTAAGCGCCAGCGAATGTTATCTATGGGGAAAAAAGAAGTTTGGCATGCCATAACTTTGCCTCCTGTAATATTTTTCACAAACCACTGAAGAGCACATCTGTGGGCTGTTGGCTGTCTTCCCTCAAAATTTCAGGAAAAAGACTAAACCGTTATTTTGCAGCAGGGTGCCAAGATTCCTGTATGTCGTTAGGCGCCGTAATGTTATCCTATGGGGAAAAAACATCAACTTTGGAGTGCCGTAACTTTGCCGCTGGGTGATATTTTTTCAATACAACACTGAAAGGCACATCTGTGTAATATCATCTGTGTTCCCTCTACATTTCTGCCCCAAACTCCCAACCGTTCTTTTGCAGCGGAGTGCCAAAGAACTACTGTTATTTTGGGCATAGTGTGCCAATTTGTGAAAGCTTTCGCAAAAAATTTGCAACACTTTCGTGAGTGCGACACTACTTTGCAAAAGTGCTTTTTCCAGAAATCTGAAAAACATATTTCTGGGGTGTTTACCCAAAATAAAGACATAGCTAGCATCCTCAGGGCCCAACTAGGTGAATACAAAAAGAATTAGGTTGCTAAGGGGTCTCAATTTTAAATGCCAAGCATTTTCTGATCACTAACTGAAAACAAGATGGCAGATTTGCGACAGTAACAGGGCCATTTGTGACAGTAAAAGTGCATTGCGACACTGTCGAACTTTTGTTAACTTTTCCCATTGACTTATAATGAAATTGTTTTGAATAACTTTTGAACCGTTTAATATTTTTCACAAAGTCTTGAAAGGCACACAGAGACCCCGACTGACGTTCTCTGAAGATTTCAGGCGGTCGCACAAACCGTACAACCTGTGGCGTGACCGTGAGAATTCCAGAAAAAGCGTGAAACGCACCGCAGATCACGCTTAATAACTCCGCAGCCGTATATCCGACCGGTACGAAACTTGGCAGATCAAAGACCTATGGTTCTTGATGTGTATGCAAATTTCGAGGCAAATCCATCAAATGGTTGCAAAGTTAAGGTGCAAAGTTTGGGGGTTTAACATAGAAATGGCTCCTCAACCCTAACTATGGCAGCACTACCGTGCTACCATAATATATATATACACATATATATTCGATGTTAGGGTTGAAACCCCCTTTGCACCCCTCCAGCCCACCCCCCAACTGGAATCGGGATGCGCATTGGGGTCATCGGCCCTAAGTGTCACCCCATCACATGTGGAAAGAAGCTGAGGAATAGGAGAATGGGGTGACAGTTAGGACCGATGACCCCAATGCACACCCTGATTCCAGTTGGGAAGTGGGCGAGAAGTGCAAGGGTTTCAAACCAACATCAAATTTCCTCTCTTTGTGGGTGTGGAACAACCCTAACTGATGCATTAAGCAGACTTTTGCCTCTAATTTGTCTTCTTTTGAGAATGATAATGAGAAATAGTCAATGTAATGCAGTGGTGGGAGCAGGGGTGATGTCTTGTCACATTGTAACATTGTGCCCATAAGCGCAAATCGTGAATCGCATGATGGCATAAAGCGAAACAGAAAGAGGAACAGTACTGTAAACAGAAATCTTAAAACAATGGAAAGCATAACCACAAATGAAAGCATAAAGGTAGCACATGGTGGCGTAAGCGTGAGCAGTAAGTGAAGCACGTGTCATGGAACCACAAGTAGAAACAGTAATGGTAAGAGTAATGTAAGTGCACAGGCTGGTTTTTCCCAAAAACTATATAGAGAAAGACAGTGAGTAGAAAGAATGTATGCAAAATAATGACTCTCGGAACACAAAAATCAGTAGTCGTAATAGTAAATTGCTTATCTCAGTAACCGTATGGCATGGAAAAAAAATTTAAAAGTCATATGTATTATCACTTTCCTGGCTAGTTATATACACGTAGTGTTTAGACAAAAACTCTGTATCTTGCACCGTTTTCGAGATCACGGGCCTCAAAGAGTGCGGGCACTAATGTTATCTATGGGAAAAACAGAGTTGGACTGCCATAACTTTTGAACAGTTTAATATTTTTCATGAAATCTTCAAAAAGCACATCGGGGACCCTGGCCGCACGTTCCCTGAAGATTTCTGGCCGGTTGTGCAAACCGAGCGACCTGTAGGCATGACCATAGAATTTCAGAAAAAGCGTAAACGCGCGCGCAGATCATGCTTAATAACTCTGCAGCTGTGTATCCAACCGGTACAAAACTTGGGAGATTCCAAGGCCTATGGTTCTTGATCGTATATTCCAAATTTCAGGCAAATCCATCAAACGGTTGCAAAGTTATTAAGGTGCAAACTTTTGGGGTTTAACATAGAAATGGCTCCTCAACCCTAACTATGGTAGCACTACTGTGCTACCATAATATGTATATATGTATGTATGTATGTATGTTAACAAGTCGCATGCTATAAGCTACATCTGTACTAACTGTGTATTCTACTAGTCCTGTAACTCCCGGGTCGCCCTTGAAAAGGGACCTCCGGGGCCCAGTGTGCCTACCCAGTCATCAAAATTTAATGAATAAATAAATAAATACTGTCCTTTTTTGTGGTATTTACTGGCCTGCACCACCTGGCCAGATTCAACAAAATGTGCTGCTATTTATCTTCTGGGCTCTGTCTCTGGTATCTGCCTCTTAGCCTTCCCTTGTTGAAGCATGAAGATTTTGATGATGATGATGGATAGTTAGTCGTATAGTTCTGTTTGTCACGCACCTTTAAAAAACAACAAATGAAAAGCGCTATGGTATGCACACTTAGCACAGTGTGTCACCATATCTGTTCTAAGTTCTAACTAGTACAGTACAATACAATCTCCGTCAATTAGCAGAATCCCAATTATCCAGACCATACCTCTCTATTATCTGAAATGTAACATTGTCCCCAAACTGTCATTGATTTGAGTAATGTTATTAATGACTCCTGATTGTCCCTCCTGGGGGGTGGGGGGTGGCTGACAAGTACAGACTGACAGTGCAAGGATGGCATACGTTGTTATGCATTAAAACAGCACAAGTTAGTAGGTTGTCAGTTCTCTGAACTTTAAGGAGATAGAAAACATTTTTGTAGGTATGCCAGCGGCGACTTGATGAGATGCTTATTTGTTTTCCCCTTAAGTGTCAGAACCAGTTTTCTGATACGGTTAACTTTTGTGGTAAAAGATCAATTCTTTCATCCTCTGTGAATTAAATACCGGGAATACCTTTTTCATCATGACTCACCCTGATATATCAATACTATACTGTCTTGCACAAGTTGCATTTGCATTGCCCGAACATTAATACTATGTTAACTTATCACAAGACATGACCATAAATGATGTGGGTTTTTTTCACTGGTAAATAAATCAGAAATATCAACACAAAAAAAAAGTGTCCGTCTTTTTTTTTTTTTTTTAATCAATGAATACAGTAAATATTTGTTCTATGTTGCTTGTATGTAGCAAACACTTAGAAGTGGCTGGAGCAGATAACCTGTGAATGGAGATGAGCATGTTGGGCTGGCCTGGTGTAGTATAGTAAGACAATCAATCCAGTATGTTACATCCACCTTACCCTAGGCTGTGCAGTGAATATGAGGGTGGCACATCACACGGGAAAGGACAGGTGCAATTGCAAACATCACAGAATAAGGATGGTCAACTCAGACAAGACCAGACACCAGAACAGCACATGCTCGCCTCCGTCCACTGGCACTTTGTAGGTTATGTGCTCTACTAATTCTAAGCGTTCTGCCACTTGACTTGAGGGAGGGATTTGAACACACTCCATCCTTTCCTGCTCTGTTTGTGCTGCCCTGGCTGGTAATAACATCAAAAGGAGTTGCACACTACCCAACAATAAAATGTAGCAAACTTACCTCACTCCACTTCACCACCAGACACTGAATGCATGCTCCTCAGTCAATGGGTCAGCTACCCTCCTCCTGACCATATCACAATAACCTGGCGAATGTTGACCTTCACATACTCAGCTCAGCTGCTGAGATGACCAAGGGCCCAAGTTCCAACAAATCCTGAAATGGAAAACTGAACTGTAATGAACTTTGAAAAAAAAAATCAAGTGCTCTGATTAAGACAGTGCATAACTCACTACCCGCTGGCACTGCCCCACCTGCACAGAATAAAAAAAGACAGCCTATGCAGTTCAGGGACAATGTTATGTTAATTTCACACAAAAATAAGGAAACTAGAAAAAATATGCAAATGGCAGTAATCTAGAATTGCAACCCAATTCTAATAATAGCAATAATGAATGACGTCAACAGGAGGTTATGTTACTGTTCCAGTAGTTTAATCAACCCATGTTGGCAATATGACACTCGGCCATGCCTAGTGCTGCATAACACCCACAGTCAGGTTGAGTAACTGGAACATAAACGTACCCCCCCATCGTTAAATTACTGCTTAAATACCTATTTAACCACAGTCCTCCATAATACATTCTGTTCTCTACCTTGCAGCCAGTAGCCCATCTACCACAGAATAGAATACACATCCATATCTATGTAGGCACTGCGGTGTCAAGTATCACTACATTTTCCACTAGACCCTGGGATGGACCCACCACCCAGACTCAGCCATCGCATGGTGATGGCCACCACCACCCCACAACTCCTAGTACCATGAATGCAGCATCACCCCACTGTCTGCCACAGGAGATGGTGACCAGAACATCCCTCCACTCACCACTACAGTGTACTTCAATATGAGTTGTTGTCAGCAACTGCACAGCTGACAGCACAGATGGTGGCTAGCTGTGGTGGACAGTGGTGAGAAAGAAGGCTGTACCATGCCAGTTGCTGTGTCCGACAATGTTGTGTGGATATATAGGATTGGTGGATACAGGGGGCTGGGAATCACTGGACCTAAGGGATTCTACATTCATACAGACTGCGAGTCTGGAGGGGTATTTGAGTGGAGGGGGATCATGACACTGACCTGACAGCAGCAGGATATTATACCACTGCAGTCAAGAGGTATCCATCTCAGTCATGATTTACACGAATTTTAGACTGCATCTCTGAGAATCCTAAATCAGAAAATGTGATCAGAATCCTGGTCGATGCATTAATCTGTAAGTTGCATGACTGACTGCCTTCAACCTGAGCATCCCTATTAGGCGAGTCATCATAGTACAGTACACAACCTTCAACTCAAGCCTCAAGATCAGTGGTGGTTATGACTTATCATTATCACTTACCTTATGTGTGCTGGCGTAATCTTCAGATTTCTTCATCCAGAATCTTCTGTCCAGTGCTCCTTTAAAAAAACATCACATTGACCTATAAACAAAGTAATACTAAAGAAGCATTATTATAAAAAGGTTCTCAGAATGCTGCAGTTTGATTGGCTATTAGGATTATTCAAATAGCCTTACATTAATCTCTGTTAGTACACTGTTATGATGTGCTCGATCACCATGGCACATACATTCTTCCTCTCAACATTGCATCCTTTAGCAATGATGAATGAATGGAATGATGAATTCTAATTCTGAACCAGCATTCTTCAACTGCTTGTGGAAAAACCAACTATTTTATAAAAAATGTCCTCTAAATAAGGACAACATTCAAAAAGTATACTTTTCACATTTTTCACTGGGACTACTTTTTTACAATAGCAATAAGGCTCTCCCAGGAGTCAGATTAACAGTCAGTTAATCACCCCCTAGGGGCAATATGACACTTGGCTGCGCCTCAAGTCATGCCACATACACATCACCCCTAGGGTGTGATTAACAGATTGTTAATCAAACCCAAGGTCATGCCTCATTGCTTAAAAGTAGTGAAAAGAGGGACTGGAAAGGCACTGTTGCTAACACAGGTAAAACAACAAAAACATCAACTTCCACAACATACGGTACGTGTTGAAATCCCTCACTCTCTCCTTGCAGGTCTTTGGATGCAACTGTTGCACTATTTTAGACTAGTTACCCTCCTCTACTGCACTACAGCTGCCTATTTCCTTCTGATACGCAGCACAGCATTCCCTCCCTCCTTCTGACCCAAATGGTCTGTCTGCCTTGCGTGCAGTGTACAGGTGTAAGTAGCCCCACATGGGATGTGTCTCACTCTCCCTACCACCAGAAGAAGCCCTGGCCTTAGTCATCAATTGAAATTCTCTGGCCTCCCAAACCCAGGCCCGTGACAACCTAGTAGGCTCATACACAAAACCAGATCACAAGTACCCCTATCACTGCTGCACCGATAGGCCATCTCAAGTTACAATTATATTTTAATATTTGTTGCTTAATGCTTGGCACCCTATATGGCACCTCCACCCTCAAACACCTCTTAGAACACTATGAACACTACAAATATTGTATGTGTTGATGACTCCCTGGTGTTGTTCACCAGGGATTCAACATACAGGGTGGACTCACTGGACACAGGGTACAAGAAAGAAATAGATATATTTTTTTTCTAAAAAGACAACTGTAGTCCTAGATGGCCCATTGGTGCAGCGAAAGGGGTACTTTATGCAACACATGACAGGTGATCTGGGTTCAAGAATGAGCCCAGCCCTGCAGGGGAGGTGGGTGGCGGCTCAAGCATTGTTTCAATGGTCCAGGTGACCTCATCATTCTGAGAAAGAGAGCAACATGCTCACATGATCATCCCACAGAACTACAGCCACCACCACTGGCAGAGATCTTGGGACACAGGGAGGGAAGGATGCCAGTGGTGAAAATCTGGACTGAAAATATTAGAAATCCATGAAGTTACAAGGGTGCATGGAAACTGCGCAATGGTCGCTCGTAACACAGTCATTTTATGGACGTATTTCACCAAATTTTTAACATAGCCATTTTAACACCTCTGCTCATAAACAGTGTCATTGTGATTTTCTTAATCTGTCCCAAACATTGATTTTGCACACTGACTGCGCCATTGTACGATACATGGGCAGAGACACGTTTTGGCCGAGATGTGAAAAATGACAGCTGTACTTCTCATAAGGAGGTGTGGTAAAATGGCAATGTTGAAAATCTGGAATGAAAATGATGCCTTGAACTTACTGACGAGCATAGGAACAACATAGCGCATGCTTGTAAAACAGTAATTTTGAAATTTGTTCTGGAAATTTTCAACATGGGTTTTAGGGAGCCTACCTCATGAACTGTGACACTGTCATTTCGTAAATCTGTCCCAAAAGGTAGTTCCATGCAGTGATCGCGAAATCACCTTTTGAGCTGATTAACGCCATGACAGTGACAGAATTCATGAGGTGGGCTCCCAAAAACCCCATGTTGAAAATTTGGTGAAAAAATTCCCCAAAATGCCCAAGATATGCACTAAAGTTGAAAAAACCCTATTTATTACATTATCCAGTTTACCGGCATTTCCTCAGTTCGCGGTCGGCTTTGAAGAGCGCAGACATGTTCCGGGTCAACCGAAGATCGTCATGCCGAGCTCTGGAGGTAAGTATGGGGTGAGGTGGGGGTGTGGGGAGGCAGGGTGCGCAGTGGGTGGGGTGGGCACATGTGGGAGAGGGGGTCAAGATAGCAGCTAGGGAAGGTTTTTTCTTTCAGGTTTCTTTTTTCCTTTTTTTTTTACTTAGGCGACATGGGATGCTTGCCACGCTGGGGTGGCTCCCAGAGTGGCAACTGGAAAGCTGTTGGGGGGCGATGGAACCGGCGGATTGGGCACCCCTTCAACCATTATCGATTTGTTGCCACGCTTGGGGTGGGCCTCAGCGTAAGCACCCTGTGTCTCTGGGGGGACGTGGAGCCGATGGGATTGGCACCCCATCAGTCATACGATCTGTTGCCACGCTGGGGTGGGCTCCCAGCATGGCATCTGGAACTCTGTTGGGGGAAAGTGCAGCACAGCTGACAGGATTAGGCACCCCGTCGGCTATACAGTGTGTGCGTGGGGGGAGCATGAGCCGCGAGTACTGCATCGCGTGCGGTGTGTGTGGGGAGCGCATGAGCATGCGGAGTCTTATCGCTGCTCATCAGCTGAGAGTTCTCCCTTTCAACTGTACAGCCACTGCATTTTCAACTGCTGTCATAGACAGCTGCAGCATTCATTGGAGAACTGTGGCCGCGCCTGTAAACTGACTGAATTGGAAGACGGCTGCCACACCTCCAAAAACTCAGATGATGGCACTATGTTTCTTGCACATGCGTGCAAGCAAACATAAAAAATGAGACAAAGACAGAGAAACAGCCAGTGCCTGGGGAGGGAGGGATTGGGGGTAAATTGGGTAGCCTTGTTAGGTAGGAACAGGGTACTGTGAGTATACTACACAAAACGAACACAAAAGCGCAAATCCAGGCACTCACCACCACAAATAAAGCTGCCACACGAGAGGTAATGATTTAAACATTTATTTTAAAAACCTGATGTGTTTCTGGTCTGCTGGACCCTTTATCAAAACAAACACAGACATCATTTTAATTTTATACTTAAACACAAATAAAAAAATTCTCCGGCGTGGGCCGCTACAGTACCTGGAGTGGCTCAGACAGCTTAATTTAATCATTTCACATTTTACACAGTCTCAGACATGGCATGACATCCACGAATCCCATGATCCAGACTCCAGTCCACCACAGTCTCACTGACTGACCCACCCCAATGATCTGATTCCTACTACACCCCAGCCTTGACCCCAGCATGCGATGCCCATCACATTACATTATGCAGCTACAGTGCTTGTACTGCTTGGACCTCAGGCCTGCCTGCATGCATTGCCACCTGTTTTGGATTCCAAAAATAAAAGAAATAATAAGCACCAGCTTGGCTCGCTTTAATTAAGTTGCCTGGCTGTCGCTTGTTCTGACTGTTGTATTGTTTTACATCTTAATTTAAATTTTTAAGTTTTTTAACATTAATGAAAGATTGGATATTTCATATTTTTTTTACCTGCTGATGTTATCACTGACTGTGCTGCCATCTGCTGACTGTGCTGTGGCAGGCCTGCATGCTGCGTTTCTCAAACAGCAACCCCTCGTGGTGCAGTGATGACTTGTGTTGGGCTACTATCGTCAACGGCGTGTTGTCCTCCTGCTGCCACCGGTTGGTCTGCTGCTGTACCCCACCTGGCCCAACTTGAAGTTCTTTCTGGTCTAATGGCTTTCTTCTGCCTCTGCCCTCCTCTCTTCCACTTTTACTTCCCTCACCCTCCTCAGCTGGCCCGGCTTATGCCTAGCTGACTCACCCACCACCACCCACGCGGGCACCACAGAGCATCTGCATCCACCACCTCATTTGCCCAGGCCAGTGCCTGCTCTGATGTGTCCTCCTCTTCCGGATAGTGACTCGAACATGCAGCTAGTCCTGACCTGCTTGCCCTGGCTGCAGGCAGATTTCTTTTTTTTTATTTGCCCTGGGCCTCCCCTGGCCCCTGGCATCAACCAACGGAAGATGAAGATATTTTTTAACCCTGCTCCCACTCCTCTCCTCTCGTCTCTCCCATCGATTCCCAACTCTCCTGAGCTTCTGAGGCTCTCACCACACCAGGCTATCCCTGATCTACTCACTACTAACTTCTTCTTTTTCTTTCCTTCTTTCACGTTTCTTTTGTGATGTTTTTTAATTGCTCCGAGTCCTTGCTCACACTCCCTCCGCGCCAAATGCACACACTCTATACTCTGCTCTCTCCCCTTTAAAAATGGCACCAACAACATTTGTGCGGGTGCCTGCTCTGCTCTAAGTCCGCCTCCTCCTCCAATCACATTGCTCAACCAGACAACCAACACAGTAGACGTCGGTCTTGGCCAACCAATGGAGGAGAACTGCCCTTCTGAGTGTGGTGCCCTCCTGTTCCCTCCCCCCACAAAAAAAAAGCTGCATTTTTTTAAATTGTGGCCTGATTTTGACCCAGCAAAGAACAGCATGGAAAAAGGGCACAACATATTACATTGCGTTACAAGTAATGCGTTACTCAGGAAGAAAATGTAAGTAGTAAACTTAAGAAAATTACATTTTCTTACTGTATAAGTAATCTGTAACTACTGCCCATTACTATAACATGTAATCTGATTACAGTAATGCGTTACTACCTAACACTGCATTTAGTGTAAGGCCCTAGTTATCTGTGCAATTTTTTAAAATAAAAACATTAAAAGGCCTGGATTAAAGGATACCTAAACAACATTTTGGAAATAATCTATTCAAAAATCTGACTCCTTAGGTGACTAAAGGAAAGGCTGCTGTATTCATTAATGCTAAAACTACATTTACATAATTTACCTAAATGTAGTTCCAGAGCATTTGAAAATTGTAAAATCAGCCTTCCAATTTCAAAAAAACTGTCTTAACTGCTTCCTAAAATGGCTGCCAAATGTGTTATGTAATTACATCATTGGAGCCAAAGTCAGAGAGATATATGGCTCTCTATAGTGCTAACTAGTTCTTTTTTCCCTTTGTATAGAATTGTTTCACCCAAATAGTCAAAACCATGTGCATTATTTTGTATAATGCACATGTTAGGCTATGGTTCTGTTCATTTTGTTTACTTTAACATGCTGAAAATGTGTTTTAATCCAATCAACTTTCTCTGTGGCAAACCACAGTGCAGTACAAATCTTGAATAACCTGGTGGTCTAGTTGTTATGGTAGATCCAGGATGCTACAATGGGGGTGCTGAGGTAGTGTGCGTGCTTAATATGTACTTTTTAAAATTTTTATTAAACCTTTATATTTTCTCCTATTATTCTTTTCTAGTATGTTTTTGACAGAACCTACAAGTGTAATCCATAGTTTGAATGTAAACATTTGTACAATCAATAAATCAGACTTCTTCAACAAAGTGAAATGCAGCAGCAGCAAGCAAGTATGTTACTTTGTTGGGGGGGGGGTTGAAGCCACACCCTTTACCACCCCCTCAAGTCACCACTTTTTGTAGCAAAGTTCTTGTGCAGTCCAATGTTAGGTCATACTTTCTCGAAACTCAAATATATGCTTGTCTTGTCGTCTTTTTCCATGGGAAATAATAATAATAACCAGCATTTATATAGTGGTTTTCACACATATTGTATCCCAAAGTGCTTTACAAGAAATACTAGACTGGTAGTGAAGTGACTGAACGTGTAGTGGCAGCCATTTCATACATTAATATCCACACACAGCCTTGGACAATTGCATGAATTGGTTTCATGGGAAGGGGAAAGTTGGCTAGGGCAATGGGGTCAGGTAGTGATCAAGGTGCTGGCAGCCCCAAATCTTATTTCTCACAGTAATCTGCTCATATTTCTCTCCTTCTGTCTTCCCCCTTCCCTGAATACAGTAGTACCTTGCAAGAGTGGCCTTCTCAGTCCCCCTCTGGTATTCATTCTTCACTATTCCTCCTCACAGCAAAAACTGGTGAACTCATCACCCTTCTGCTTCATGAATGCAAGTAGTACAGTCCCTGTTTTATTTTGACATATCAGATATAAACATATCTTTCCAGTAAGTCAGGCTCATAGCAGCAGGGAACAAGGGGAATGATGGGCTTTCCTATCCTTAAAAGATCTAGGCTACCTTTGATTAGGCACTATTAAATGATGGGTGTGCACATCATTATGCACGTCATTTAACAGTTCCTAATCATAGGTGGCTTAGATCTTATATGGGTAGGAAAGCCTATTTTCTAACCCCCAGTAATGCTCACAACTTTCATAACTTTGTGCAGTCAGCCTGGTGGGTTGGACTGCCCGGAGAGATGGAACACATGCAAATGATGGAATTCTTTGCACATGAGCATCTTTCAAATACTGCCTCTACCAACTATAGTGTTCTAAGCTCTTCAGAATTTTCTCTCCGCCTGAAAGTCTGGTCGCTCGGAGTCTCTGTCGCCCTCTTTCGCGTGAAGAAGATAGAGAAAAAAATCACCAAAACCATAAGTATATTTAGGTTCTTTTACTGCCTCTACTAATTGTCAGTTTACATCTAGTTTATTTAAATAGTTGTTTTCTCGGTTCCTTGTGGTTCGGCATAACCGTGAGGGATCCGAGTTAGTTTAATTTTATTTCGGTTCTCTGACTAAAGAACCTATTCATTATCGCTAATTTTTGGTCCTTAAAAACTTTAGTTGTAACCGCTTTTTTATTGGTTACAGAACCGCTGAACAGTTCACATTTCATCTCTCTCTGGGTTCCATCAGTTCCTATTGGTTCGGAACCGACCGCCAAAAAGGAAAACCTTTTAAGCTGTTTAAATAACCGCAGCAGCATTTAGCAGTTAGCAGCTGGGGTTTTCACTTTGTCTTTCACCATGACTGAGAAACCTAAGAAGAGAACGGGAGCCCGGTTTTAAAAACTATTTAAAGAGTGGAGATGTGTTTGCCAAGGCAGACAAGCACACTTTATGTGTAGCTTGTCTGGGTTTGTATTATTTGGACCAGGAATGTGAGATGTAAAACATTCCCAGAAAAAACTGTTGAAAAGCGCCTTGAAAGGCTTAATAAAAGTTTCCTAAGGGGTCCCTCAGGCTCTGACCAGCTGACACCCCAGTCTGTTGTGGTTGAAGTAACAAGTGCTTCTACCCCTACCCCTGATACGGGCGAAACAGGGCAAAAAGAGGGAAAGAACTGACTGACTCTCTGGTTCCCTTAAAGAAATTAAAGAAGCTCAAGCATGCAGAACCCTGTCCTGCTAAACCAGGGACTTCTGCGGAGCAGCCTGTAATGCCTTCAGCTCAGGAGATAGCTCAGGCATCTAAAATTATTCAGGCTGTGCAGGGCATCATCCCTCAGCCTCCTGCCCCTTCCCAGGGTCCCCAGGTTGCTGCTACTGTGTTGCCCCCTGCTCCGGAGCAACACTATTTCGAAGAGGATGAGGAGCCTTATGAGTAGGGTGAACCTATCCCCCCAGAGGTGTCCCCTGAGCAGGAATTTGGCTCGTCTCCCAGAGTGTCTGAGCATTTTTCCTCCCATTTTTCTTTTGTAAGGAAAATAGCAGATGCTCTGGATATTGCCACAACAGAACAAGTGGAAGATGAGGAGGAGATTGAGTACCTCAATATGATGGGTTTAACACCCACAAAGGCCCTCCACCTCCCAGTATATAAATTTTTCAAGAAGGATGCTATGAAGCTCCTGCAGACCCCAAATTCTATTCCTCCAATTGACAAGCGAATAGATAAAAAATACCAGCTGGACAGGAAGGGAGCTGACTTCCTCTTCTCCCATCCTGATCATCAAGGGGTAATACAGCAAGCTGCCTGTGATAAAGCTAAAGTCCCTCTGTCCTCACACCCACCGGACAAGGAATCCAGAAAATTGGACAGTATGGCCAAAAAGGGCTATTTGCCAGCCTCATTGGCCATGAGACAGGCTACTTTTCAAGCTTATGCTGCCCAGTATCAGAAATCCCTGTGGCAGTCGGTACTGGCAATGTCCATGAAGGCCACCTCACCTTTGTCAGATGACCTGGCTGAAACTGCCAGGTTTGGGCTAGAGGTGGCCAAGTACCAATTCCAAGTGGCTGCTGATCTAAATGACACTGCAGCCAGATGGATGGCTAATATAGTAGCTCAGAGGAGGTTTGCTTGGCTTAGGGCTACAAACCTCACTCAGGATACCCAGTCAAAGGCCCTGGATTTCCCATTAGAGGGAAATGCGCTCTTTGGGGAGTCCACAGTGGCCTATATGAAAAAGGTGGATGAATATAAGGCTACTTATAGAAGTAACTCTGCTAGAGAGAGAGCTTCTTCATCCACCAGGCCCCATGGAAGGGGAGCTAGGGGTCATTCTTTCTTATCAAGACCCTTTTCCCAGCCAGTAGCCATGCCCCAATACCAGCAGTACCTCCCACAGGGCTACTCAAGGGCTAGGGGTAGAAGGGGCTCTAGGCGAGGGGCTCAGGCACAATCTCAACCCCAGCCTAAACAGAACCCCTGAGATGCAGGCCACCTTCTCTCTACCTGTTGGAGGCAGAATGTCCCATTTCCTCCCCCTCTGGTCAACCATCACCACAGACAAGTGGGTGTTGGAGGTAGTGGGCAAAGGTCTGTCTCTGGACTTCAAATTTCTTCCTCGAAAAAAACCCAGGGTTTCCACCTCCCAACCCCTAGCACAAATTTCATTGCTAGAGTCAGAGGTTCAGAAGTTGCTTCAGCTCAAAGCAGTGGAACTAGTCCCTACAACCCTGAGAGGAAGAGATTTTTTACTCCAGATACTTCCTAACAGCAAAGAAAAATGGGGAGTGGTGGCTAATTTTGGATCTCAGAGCTTTAAACAAGCACCTGAAAAAGCCAAAGTTCAAGATGGTAACTTTGGCTTGGATTCTGTCAACAATCCAAAAAGGGGACTGGCTGGCATCTCTGGACTTACAGGGAAGCTTATTTCCACATCCCATAAAAGAATCTTTCAGGAAATTTCTCAGATTCAAACTCCCATCAGGTCATTATCAGTTTGCAACCCTGCCCTTTGGCCTTCCTCTGCACCAAGGGTGTTTACAAAATGCCTAGCAGCTGTGGTGGCATTTCTTGAAGACAGGGTGACTGTTTTTCCATACCTGGATGACTGGCTGGTGGTGGGCAAATCACCAGAACAAGTCACAACCTCTCTAAAAGCTCACACAAGATCTTTTGGGTCCTTGGGTTTCATAGTAAACCAGAAAAATCTGTCTTAACCCCTACACAGACTTTACAGTTCTTAGGGGCAGAGATCTGTACTCTACAGGCCAGGCCTTTTTACCACTAGACAGAGTGCAAAGCCTTCAGGCCATAGCAAATTCTTTCAAGTTGCATGGTCAGAGAAAACAGCCAGGCAATTCCTGCAGCTCTTGCAGGTCATATGGCTGCATCCGGCGGGCACAGTGCAGGGTTCCAGGTTTCACATGAGAGACATCCAGTTTCACCTCAGGAATCATTGGAGTCAGAAAAAAGATCCCTTTTCAAAACTCATTCCAGTCTTGTGGTGGAAAAAGGAATCCAACCTAAGGCAGGGAGTCCCCTTCCAGAAGGAGGATCCTTCACTAGTCCTCACAACAGATGCATCCCTTCTGGGCTGGGGTGCCCATCTGGGGAGCACACAACTCAGAGTACCTGGTCAGAGGCAGAGTCCTCCAGCAATAAATTTGCTGGAACTCAGGCAGTGCAGCTGGCACTAAAAGTTTCTCTACACTGGTAATGGGCAGGTGGTACAGGTCAGAACAGACAATACCACCACTATGTATTACATAAACAAGCGGGTGGCACAGATCAGGTCCCTTGCACAGAAGCCATGAAAATTTGGACTCTGGCATATTCTCTAAAGGTGTCCTGCAAGCCATCCATCTGCCAGGAAAGGACAATATCTTGGCAGACACACTGAGTCAGATCAATCAGTCCCATCACGAATAGACACTGAACAAGCAGGTGGTGCGGGTAATTTTCAGCAGGTGGGGCGTTCCAGAGATAGATTTGTTCGCATCCCACCAGAACCACCAGTTGCCTCAGTATTGTTGCAGGCCACCAGCCCAGGGCACAATCCCTCTGGACTCCCTGGTACTGGATTGGTCAGGCAAGTTTCTCTATACCTTTCCCCTTTCCTCTGGTCTTCAGGGTACTGCTGAAGCTCAGATCCCTCTCAGCTTCTCTGATCTTGATAGCTCCAGACTGGCCCAGACAGCCATGGTACTCTTCTGCTCTTCATGTCAGTGAGCAAGCCAATAGGCTTGCCTCTCAGGCACAATCTTCTGACCTCCAATCAGGGAACTTTGCTGTTCCCAAATCTCAAGTCCCTCCACCTCAAGGCATGGCTCTTGAGGAGTTATTCTCACAGACAAACCTTTCTGAAGCTGTATTAAACATATTGAAAGGTTATAGGAAGCCTGCCACTAAGAAAACATATTCTGCTAAGTGGAAAGATTCTCCTTCTGGTGCTCTGGTAGAAACACTTCAAATGATGCGGGGTCTCAGTGGTGTTGTATTATCTGACTCACTTACATTCACAAGGTCTACAACCCAGTTCTTTAAGAGTTCACCTTGCAGCAGTATCTGCATACCTTTCTGCTAGGACAAAGGTGTCAGTAGCATCAGATCACATTTTCAAAAGATTTTTTAAAGGCCTGATGCATTTGCACCCTCCTCACAGGGCACCAGTGCCCGCTTGGGATCTTAATATATGTATAGCCAGATTAATGCGGGCTCCATTAGAGCCCATGGCTACAGCCCATTTAAAGTATGTTACCTGGAAAACAGTTTTCCTTGTAGCAATTACCTCAGCAAGAAGAATCAGTGAGCTTCAGGCTCTTTGTGTTGCGCAGGACTACATTGCCTTTCACGGGGTAAGGTAGTCCTCAGAACAAACAGACAATTCCTTCCAAAGGTTGTTTCAGATTTCCATCTGAACCAATCAATCACTCTGCCTGTCTTCTTCACAGACCATACAAGCTCTGGTGAAAGAAGGCTTCACAGTCTAGATGTGAAAAGAGCTCTCAGCTACTGCATGACAGCTACTAAGGGCCATAGGCAAGACAAGAAACAACTTTTCCTTACATATGGGGATGTCGGAATGGGCAAACCAGCCTCAAAAAGATCCATTTCTTGGTGGATTGTCCAGTGTATTCAATTCTGCTACATTAAAGCAGGTAGGGAGTCCCCAGCTGGGCAAGAGGAACAGCTGCCACTCTTGCAGCTGCTCGGGAGGTGCCATTATTGGACATTTGTAAAGCAGCTACTTGGAAATCAGTGCACACCTTTACAAAGCATTATAACTTGGATGTTTTGTCCTGAAGTGATGCCAGGTTTGGCACAGCAGTCCTGCAAAGTCTGTTTCCAAAATAGAGTTCTGTGCCCACCTCCAGGGGGTACTGCTTGGTAGTCTGCACAAAGTTATGAATATTCTGAGCATTATTGGGGTTAGAAGAAAACATTATTTACCACAGTAATTGTCTTTCTTCCCAGTGATGCTCAGATATTCATAACTCCCTCCCATCCTCCTTCCAGAACTTCAGCCTCTGCATTCGCATACTAGTGCCACATAGCCATACCCTTCTGGGTACACTTCTCCATGCTAAATAGGTTTTAACAGGTTTTCCTGTCTCTCTTAGTAGTTTTCTCACTGTCTGGTGAACACATTATTATAGATTAGTCCCTCCCTTGGAGGTTTTTGAAAGTAAATTGTTTTATTAAGGCTAATACTAAAAAATGTTTTAAATAATTAGTTGTCAAATTTTTTCATATTGCCTGACTTCCAGGCTTCTTACAAATCTGAAGGGCTTAGAACACTACAGTTGGTAGAGGCAGTATTTGAAAGATGCTCACATGCAAAGAATTCCATCATTTGCATGTGTTCCATCTCCCCGGGCAGTCCAACCCACCAGGCTGACTGCACAAAGTTATTTTTTGAAATTCAACATCTTTATTGAATTATATTATAACAAAGGGAACATGATATACAGACAGTGGAACATGATACAGTGACATGAGATATCATGTGACTAACATGTCATCAGATCAGCTTTGAGATAAAATATGCTTGTATATTCATAACAAAGAACAAGAGACCAAACCTCCCCATTCCTCCCAACCCCTCCCCACCCCTCGAGAGCCAAATCAAAACCAAATAGTAGAGATAAAAAGCAGGAAATACTCTGATAATGATAAAATTTCAAGGAGATAAACAGGCTGGGGCAGTCAGAGGTAGCCATTATATGAGCCTTGATTCAGGTATAAAGCATATAGTTTACCCCATCTCTGATTGAAGGTGGCCATGCGATTCCAGGAGCTTGCTATTAACCTTTCAGTTTTAAAACAAAGGGACATTTCTTTTAGCCATTCAGAATATGAAATGGCTAGTTGATCCATCCAGTGTTTGAGAACCAACCTTTTGACTGCTATAGAGATTAAAGCCATATGAAACCTTCGTTCCCAGACTCCAATATTAGAAAACATCCCTAGTACACATATTTCTACTGTAAACAACTCCCCCAGTCCTAGGAGGGGGTCTAATTTGGTTTGGATTGTATTCCATAGAGATGCCACCTTGTCACAATACCAAAATATATGTATCAGGTTCCCTTCAACTGCTCTACACCATGTACAAGTAGTTGATGCCAGTCTGCCAAATTTGGCCAACTTAATCGGTGTGTAGTACAGATTATTTAAGATATGAAATTGAATAACACATGCCTATCCTGAAAAAGGTATCTGTGTGTCAGTCCAAATCTGGCTCCAGGGCAGAGGAGGTCTGGCAGGAGGAGGCCCAAATCTTAGAACCAGTAAGAGCACTAGGATATTTTATGCCTAGTAGGTAGGAGTAGGTCCTGCAGATTCCAGTGGGGTTTATTACACTCCTGTATCTGTTCTGAAAGGGCCTCATTTGGGAGACGATGTGGATACAGTCCCGAATGTACTAACCAAGAGGTGTCTCAATTGAAAACCTTGAATATGTGTTTCTGGGGAATATTCAGTTTGGCTAACATGTCAGTAGAGGAAGAAGGAGCCCTGAGTATAGGTTTTCCACAAAAACATCATGCAATTGTGGAAGCCGGTCAGAGGTCAGCAGGGAACCACCTACTTTGATATTAGGGTTTAAGACGAGGGGTTGCACCAAATCTCGCTTGTGTGATATATTAAAGAAACTGAAGCACTGGGATAAGACTTTAATAGAGAGCCCTATAGCCGAACCTTGTATAGCTTCCGGTAGTGTTGAAAAGGTATAATAAAAGATTCGAGGTGTGGAGGTTGTACTTGTCCAGGAGGTTAAGTTCTAACGGTAACCAAATGGGAAGGTATAAATCAGGCCAGATATCTAACCATCGCCCTAATTTGGATAGATGACTAGCCCAGTAGTATAACATAAAATTAGGGAGGCGAAGTCCCCCTCTCTCCTTGGGTAAATTAAACTTTAAGAAGGGCCGTCTAGGATGCTTACCCTGCCAAATAAAGTTGGAGAGAGCAGAGTGAATCTACTGAAAGTAGGACCTTAGGAGCCAAATATTTAATAAGTTTAAGGGGTAAAAAATGCGGGGCAAAACATTCATTTTGATGATACTGATACAGCCCCATAGGGATATCGGCAGGTTGCCCCATCTATAGAGATTCTTCTGAATTCTCGTCAGCAAATCATCCAGGTTAAGTTTCTTAACAACCTCTGGATCTCAGGTGAGGTGTATGCCTAAATACTTGAGTGAAGCTGGGGACCATCTCATACCAAACTGAGCAAAGTTAGCTTGGAGTGTGGAAGAATTTAACGGGAAGATAACTGATTTAGATAAGTTTAATCTATAATTGGCTACTTGTCCAAACTGATCAATGATTTGTAAAACATGTGTTTAAGAGGATTTTGGGTTGGTAAGATGCAAAAGGATATCATCTGCATAAACTGAGAGAGTCAGAGGTTTCTGGCATATAACTCAACCTGTGACCTGGGACGAGGTCTTGATACTCAGTATCAGGGTTTCCAAGTACAGGTTAAACAAGTAGGGAGACAGGGGGTAACTTTGCCAAGTGCCGGTGTACAAGGGAAACTGAGATGAGAAAACCCCGTTACAGTAGATTTTAGCAGTGGGTGATTCGTATGCCATCCTAATCCACTGAATAAAGGTTTCCAGGAAGCCCATTCTCCTCAGGGTAGACCACAGAAAGTCCCAGTTCACTCTGTCGAAGGCTTTTTCTGAGTCTAATGCGATTAGTGCCATAGGGGCCTGGGAGTCCTGGGCGGCTTGGAAGATATGTGAGAGGGTTCTCAGATGGTCTGTGGCAGATCTGCCTTGAACAAACCCCACCTGTTTTGGGGCTCAGTAATTGCTGCCATATCTGCTTAATTCTGAGAGAGAAGATCTTGGTTAGAATTTTTATGTCATAATTTAATAATGAAATTGGGTGGTAACTGGCCGGCTCTGTCAGGGGTTTATCTGGTTTTGGAATTAGTACTATCGTGGCCTCTAACAAAGAAGGGTCAAGGGAATCTGAGGTGAACATGTATTCATATAATTTCAGGAGAAGGGGAGAAATCTCCTTGCAGAAGACCTTATAAAAATTGGAGGGGAAGCTGTCGGGACCTGGGGATTTGTCCAGAGTTAGCCCGTTTATTGCCTCTTCCACTTCGGCCAGAGTAATGGGAGAGGTCAACCTCTTGCACTGGTGGGCCTGTAGGGAGGGGAGACTTACGCCATCCAAGAAGCATTCAATATTGGGATGAGACGGCTGAGAGGTACCTCTACCATATACATTCCTATAAAAAGATTCAAAAATGTGTGCAATATCCCGTGGGGAGGTTTTAATAGAACCATCAGGGTAATTCAACGCAGGAATCAGTCTTAAATTTTCTATCTCCCGCAATCTAAGGGCTAACATTCTGCCAGGTTTCTCGCCTTGATCAAAATAGCGAGATTTAGTTTTAAGGATGGCGTACTCCGTTTTTTCCCTTAGTAAGTCTTCATACTCGTCCTAAGCCTCCATAAGGTCTCCAAGTCAGCTTGCGAAGTTGAGAGGGACAAATCATTTTCAGCGATCCTTATCTGATTAGACAATGAAATGATTTTAGCCTCTCTTTGTTTTTTTCTTCTAGAAGCTAACTTTATCTAGCCCCTAATAAAGCACTTGAGGAACACCAGATCAGATCTTCTCTGCCGATAGAGCCACATTAAACTCTATAAGGCGAGATCGAGATTTAATGTAAGTTATTCGATCTTCCTTTAGGAGTTAAGTGTTTAACTTTCACGAGGTATCCTTTGACCATGTGGATCGGAAACCAGAGATCCATACCAGAGAGTGGTCGGATACGACAACTGGTTCTATGCCTGTTTGGAGAATGCCCTCCAGGAGGTAGTGCTGATTAGAATATAATCAATTCTGGACCACGTTTGGTGTACTTGTGAGTAAAAAGAGAAAAGTCGGCCCGAGGGGTTAAGCAGGTGCCATGGGTCACATAAACCCAGTAAATTCAAGAAGTCCCTGAGGGCGATTTGAGGAGGGGAAAGGGGTTTTAATGGTCTATACGTTTTATCCAGGTCTTGAGTCGGGGCAATGTTCCAGTCCCCCCCAGTATGAGTAAGGAGGGAAGGAATCCACTCAATTTATCGGCTAGGTTCATGAGAACTTTGGGGTCTCTTCCTACCGGCCCGTAAATTGCCCCCAACACCACTCTGATGTTATTGAGCAGGCCTTTAACCAAGACAAATCTGCCCTCTTGGTCTGTAAGACTTTCCTCTACCACCAGTGGGATATGTCTTTTAATCAATATAGCTACCCCTCTGCTAGCTGATAACCCCGACACAAAAACCTGAGAAAAACCTAGGTGGCGTAGCCCATTGGCTTCTGAGGTCGATAAATGTGTTTCCTACATGAAAAGAATGTCAATATTTAAAAGGGAGCAGTTTTGGAGAACCCGATACCTTTTGGCAACATCTCTGACATTCCAGGTAGCAATTTTAATAGGCACCATAACCATATAACTTATTATTAAAGGTAAAAGAAACATGGGTCAATAATCTTTCCAACAAACTCAAATGGCACACTCCAGGTCCTCTCCCCCCCCCGTCCCTGCCTCCCCAGTGAACAATAATTAGAATATAGAGATTCCCCAGCCCCAAGAAAAACAGATTGTGATCTAGATATGGAAGTGATGGTTAAAAGTAACATATTAATATTGAACCCAGGTGGGGAGATGACCCGTATTCCACCCCCACCGTTCCATCAACATTAATAACCAAACAATGTAACCTCCCACAAGTAGTTCAACCTCCTCCCCCCTACCCATTACCCTCTGCAAAAAACTGTTAATACAAGGGAGTAGTTTCCTCCCAAAAGGTTGAAAAAAATCTATAAAGGGATGTTGCAACGGGTGAAAGTAATTTACCTGTCTTGACCTTGAGCGGGAGAACCAGAAATGAAGTCGCCCAGCCTATAGAGTCCCCTACTCTCCCAACCCCCCTCAAACTATTTACAAATGATCCCCATAAAATTGAGAAACCAAATTCGGGATATTTTAGTATAACTGGTGAGGACCGACCCCAAAGGGTTGCAATCCCGAGAGCAATCAGTGCCGAGCCAAAGTGAAATGAAATAACCTGATCCAGTCTAGTAAAGCTTGTCCTATAACTTCGAGGCATATTCTGGTTTTCTGATCTCCCGGGTACTGCAACTTTCCCTCCCATCACTAGACATGGCCAGGTCTCCAGAGCTGCTCCATCCAGAGCTCTCCACCCACCAGACCTATATGAAAAAGGGAGCTACAAATCTTGCCCAATACCAACGTAGTGACCATTAACCTGTAAGAAGGTTTAAGAATTGTAAAAACCTTACCAGGTATACCAAAACAGGGAAACAGTGAGTGCCACTACAAACTATCCCTCGCCAAGGATTAGCAACAGTGCGGGATTCATAGGGGGTCTACTTGCTCGGTGATTGTATTGCTGGAGGGCTACGTTCTGAGAGCCCTAGTTAAATGACTTCTCTCTCCCCCTCCCACGGGACTATTCGTGCCCCGAGAGGCGGGAAGTAACCGAGGGAACCAAGACCAGGTAGGACCAGTTGGTCCATCTCAATTAAAGACATCTAGAAACAACCATCACACACCGGGTTCCGCTGTCTCTCTCCCCCCCCAGAACATCCAGCCAAGCCATTGAAGCCTACTCAGGCCCGTTAGGCCGTATCCTGGTCTGCAGGTACAACCCCGCCATGCCAAAACAGTAAAGGGAAGGCCAACAGGATTCAGCAGGTACAGATCAAAAAACCAACTCACAATGAGAAAACCTAGTAATCTTTAGTTAACAAATCAGAGTTTAGTTTGCTTTAAAAGATTTGGCAGTTTGGAGGTGAGGTCTGTGACGTGACTTGTTCGGTTTTCCTAGGAATGCCATACACCGCTATTGCCACTTGCAATTTGGCAGGGTAGCTCATTCGGAAACGAATTCCAGCAGCAATAAGCTTGTTGACAGTCTGGTGGAAGGCAGCTCTTTTCTGGCACGTCTCAAAAGGCAAATTCTGGGCCAATCTCAGCTTGGTGTTGCCCCACAGAATTGATTGCAACTCTTTTGATTTGGCTAGTACATTTTGCTTCTCTCGGAAGCTGAGGAATTTCACAATTATAGGCCTTGGGGGTGCCCCAGGAAGAGGTCTTGGCTTCAGGGAGCGGTGGGCTTATTCGACATGGTATTGCGGGTTAAAGGGGGAAGGACCCACAATTTTGTTAAGGAATTTCTGAATAAACGCAATAGTGTCCGCTCCATCCTCCACTTCAGGTAGGCCCAGGATCAACACGTTGTTCCTCCTGCTTCTTCCTTCCAGATCCTCCGTTTTCAGCTGAAGCTTGCTGATTTGTTGTTTGAGATGGGTAATCTCTGGGTCGATTTTTCCTTGCCATTTTTCCAGAGAGGATGTTCTTGCCTCTGAATCCCCCACTCTTAGGGTTAGTGAGCTGAGGTCTCCACGGATGGATTTCAACTCCGTAGAAATATCTTGTAGGGTTTCTCTGAATGGTATTAGTTCTTGGAGGAAGCAATCCTCTGTTAGTGGATTTGCTGGAGAACGGAGGGGTTCTGTTTGGTAGTGTGCCCCGAGCTTTGGGTTTTTGATTTTTTGGCTGATTTTTCTGGAGTGGTCGTCGGGGTGTGCTTAGCACCGGCCTGCTTCATCTCCGCTTCCATGGTTCTGCAGCACGAGTTGAACTGCTGTAAATCGCAGAAAAGCTGCTACCGTGAACCAGGCAATTAAAATAACACAGAGAGATAGTTGGATCGCCACTTTTGATGCTAGAAGGGCAGAAAAACAACGTAATTAGCGGTCAATGGACAGGAGCTCCAGATTAGGCTGCTTCTAGGTGCTTTGCATCACGTGACTCCTCCTGACTGCACAAAGCTATGAATATCCGAGCATCACTGGGAAGAAAGAAGATTACTATGGTAAGTAATTTTTTCTTTCCACATGTGCCATGCTACTATCAGCCTGGCTACCAGAAGATCATGTTTATTATTAATATGTAAATATAACACGAGAGACTGTACTAACCACATTCATGATGCGGAAGGGTAGTGAACTCACCAGTGTTTGGTGTGGGGAGCAGGTGAGAAGAATGAATGCCAGAGAGGGACTGAAGAGGACATTCCAGCAGGGTGCAGCTATAGTCAGGTTAGTTGAAGACATGAAAGAGGACGCTGAGCAGATCACTGTAAGATCTGAAATGTGGGGTTGCCAGCATCGTGATCACTTCCTGACTGTGGATGAGAGTAGCCAGCAATGACAAATACTCAGAGTGGCAGGGCTGCACCTAAACTGTTACTTGAATTCAGTGTAGGGAGATTACCCTCGGGTGGGGGGTGTTGACGTTTGTTAGGACAGTATTGAGGGAGCTGTGTATAGCTCATTCAAGATTTGGAGGGATGGTAACCAGCTAACTCACTTTGTGGAGTACAGCACAGAAAAGTACTGGAGAAGAATTGCTGGGAACTGTCCTGCGGGGTTCTGCAGATCACAGGTAAAGGAGTAGACTGACACTTAAAGTCAGGTGGATTTGCTCAAGGTATTACTATGCCTCTCCTGCTAATAATCTTGTTATCCATTGTAAGTGCAGCCCTTATGAGGGCATGAACAGCAGTTTTTCTTGTGGGTCATGATGCTTATTGCTTGGCCCTCCAGGAAGACCTAGTTGTTGGTTAATAAGGTGGGGAAAAAACACAACAGGAAACTGTACATATTACCCTCACTGTGCATAAGGGTGGTGATCCACTCAATGTTTACTGTGGGAGCAGAAGTCAAACATTGAGAATGTGGACTGGAGAGTGATTTGGGAGGCATTTTTTAACAGTGCCAGCTGATGATGCGTATCAGTATAGGCGTGCACAACTCTCTGAGGTACAAGATTACAATCTAAGGTGTGATAATTCTCTTCATAAGACCGCAAGCTCATATGCGGTCCCAGGCAGTACTAAGGACAGAGTGTGGATGGTGGGGTGTTCAACAGAAGGCAGGCTAGGTGCAGGAGGTTCACATGGAAGAAGAAAGTCTTATTTGTAGATTAACAAGAGAGCATGAGCTTTGGAACTGAACAAGACCGGTGTTTTGCTGTGTGACCCTAAGCAAGTCACTAAACTTCCTTGTGCTCCCAGGCCACACCTGTAAACAAGCTTTCAGCTTAGTGTGTCTCTCCTGCTTAACAAAAAACAAAATTCAGTGCATCATATAATCATTAGATCATCAGATATTTGAAGTGTTGTACTGTAATGCAGTTTGCCAAAGAAAAAGTCAGCTGGATTGCAAAACATTTTCTGCAAGTTAAAGTAAACAAAATGAACAAAATCATAGCTTAACATGTGTACTGGTCAAAATAATCCACAAGGTAATAAATGGTGTTGATCATTCTGGTACAACAATTCAAAATAAAGAGGGAAAGAAGAGCTAGTTCACACTATAGAAATATATGTGGATCTCTGTCTGTGGCTCCTATGATGTCATCATGACTCATCACTTAACACACTTGGCAGACATCTTAGGGAGAAACCAAGGCTGTTTTCTGAAAGTAAAAGGCTGATGTTTACATTTTCCAAAAGCTATGGAACTGCATTTATGTTATTTACGTAAATGCAGTTTTAGCATAAATGTAAACAGCAGCCTTAACTTCACCTCGCAATGAAGGCAGATTTTGGAGTTTGCAGTTTTAAAAAGCTGCTTGTTTAGGTGCCCTTTAAGGTCTGCTGTGGGCTTGGAATTTAAGATAAAATAGCAAAAATCAAGACCTATTATTGCAGTCAGACATTTTCCTACTCCTGCCTGATCTTTTAGAATTCTAACTCCTCCAGCATATGCCTCAGCAAAGCTCCTGGCCCTTACTTCTGTCCTTCTCTGCTATCAGCTTGGCTTGCTAAACATGCAGGTCAGCCCAGAGAATGCAACTGTAATGTTCAATGGGCACATGCGACTTAGTGAGGACTTATGCTTGTGCAACTGTGTTGATAGCCTGAAGGTAGCTGAATGAATATATTGCTGACTGTCATACATGGATATTTTATCTGTTTGCACTCGCTGTCCCATGGGGAATTACCATCCTGTCAGGGTACTGCGAAAGTCAAGGAACCCTCTTGAGGAGGGTTTCACCCGAGAGGTGCCGCAGTAGCATAATTCCTTTAAGCTAAAGGTACCTTAGGAAGGAGTCCCAAGGAGAAAAGCATGCCATTGGAGGAGGAGTTGAGGATGGTGGGGCAAAGAAGCAGTATTTCCGAGTAAGGTTGAAGGAAGCTGGTTTAAATAACTCGGGGGGGGGGGTGTGGTTGGTTGGTTGCCCCTGCCCACTGAACTGCAGGCATAGCCTTTGAATTCAATGGGTGTACACAGCTTGGGAGTTATACTTGTGCAACATTGTTGATAGTCTGAAGGTATTTGAATGAATATGTTGTTGACTGTCATGCATGGATGCTTTGTCCATTCCTGCTCTCTGTCTAATGGGGAACTACCACCTTGTTGGGGTTCAGTGAAGGCACAGGAACTCTCTTATGGAGCATTCCACCCCTAGAGGTGCCACAGGAACATAATTCCTTCAGTCTAAAGGTACATTAGGAAGGAGCAGACAAAAGTATGCGCAGGAGGTGGTGAGCACAGAGCCTGAATGAGGACAGACTGACAGCAACTAGTGATGACTGATAACAGACAGAGACTGAATTAAGCAGCGATTGACAGTAATTGGTAATTGAAAGCAGACAGAGGCATGACTTCTGTTAGGAGAGAGGGAAAGGCAGAATGGAAAGAGGGATGCTATCCAACCCCAACTCACCACGTAAGCCTACTATAGTAAATGCTATACTAATATAATGTACTACATTATGGACCACTTCCTGCAGAGGCTACCTCATTTTTATGACCTTCGGCACAGGGAGAGGAAAAAACTCCAATGAGGTGGAAACCCCTGGGGATCCAAGGCCTTGGTCACCTTCCCTTTAAATGTGGGATAAAATTAGTGATGGCTCAGCTACAGCAGTTTAGAGACCCAATTCAGAGGGAAAATTGTAGAGGAAGGGATCTGACTCTATTCTTCTAATGGGAATGCTGTGGGGGTGCCACAAGCTGATCTCTGCAACTAAAGGAGGTTCCCCACAAAGAAGGTCCACACCCCAAGACAGGAGGAGGAGGAGAGCAACAACCACTGAAAGGCACTTAGCTGGCCTCCACTGAGGGAAGTCCTGGAGAGGAAGCCATACATTTGAGGGGCATGGCACAGGAGTTGGGCCCTTGAGGGGCTAGGACTTGCATAATTGTATGATCTTCCCCCTTGACAGGCAGAAGAAGGGAAGTAGATGGAGACCAGGTGAACTGTAAGTAGCCATGGGGGAATAGCTTTTGAAGGTGCTGAATACATAGTCTGCACAGCTAAAGGAGCTCCTGTGGACTTAGAGACCCCACCATCCGGCAGCTGAAGTCTTAAATATACATCAAGAGGTGCCGCCAAATCGCTCTGCATGGCCAAAGCTCACCACAGAGTGTAGGACATTCTCACCCAACAGGAGAAAAAAGAGAACTCCATTAAGTCAAAGGACCCACCCAAAAGATGCGGACATCAAGGGAGCACAGTGAGATCATTGGCATAAAGGGCAGGGAGCCCTGGAAGCCATGCCATGGTTGTGGCTGACATGTGTCTGAGTGAAGGAGTAGTGGAAGGCTGATCGTGAAACTAGATGGCTATGAGCACATGGTAGAAACAAAATGAATGCAAAGCTGAATGACTGAGTGAGACATCAAATGACAACTAGGACACTGAATCAGACTGAATGACATGTACTTGGACCAAATGGTGAATGCATGCCAACCATCTCCATAAGGGAGGTCAGTGTTAGTTTTTGATGCACTGCAGGCCAGGTAGGCTGAGGCAGTAGACAACAACAAATGAAACTGCTAGGGAAAAACAGGAGCATGTGAGAACTGAAAACAAGCATTTGTCAATGCCGAATGTTTGCTTGCTGGTATTGGCATTGGTACTGCATGAGCTAGAGAGATGCATAATAGGAATGGCAGTGAAGTACCAAACTAACCAAAACCCCCACCCTCACTCCACAGAGACTAACAGGTGTTGGGGTGTGCTTTTGGGTCGTCGGCCATAATGCTCATGCAATTCCACCTCGCCCCACCCTGCAGACACTGACAGGTGTCATTGTGTACCTTGGGGTCTTTGGCCCTTACGCTCACCCCATTCCATAAGGAAATAAGCTGAGACGGGTGCAGTACAGGAGAATGGGGTGAATGTTAGGGCCGAAGACCCCAAGGCACACCTCAATGCCTGTCAGTGACTTCAAGGTGAGGGTAGAATGGTGGGAGCATTATGACCGATGACCCCAAGCCACACTCCCATGCCTGTGAGTCTGTACTGGGCAGGGTGTTACAGTAGGAAACCCTAACACCTTGGGTGTTTGTTGGTATTTTTGGTCCAAATTTTCCACATGGGCTTTTTGGGACCCCACCTCATGAACAGTGGCACTATCATTTCGTTACTCAATCCTGAAAGGTGATTTCGCACAGCAAATGCGCCATTCTGTGCAACAGCTGTGAAAGACATTTTGGGCAGGATATGAAAAATGACATCTGTACTGTTCATGAGCAGGTGTGAAAAAATGGCAATGTTGAAAATCTAGAGTAAAAATATGAAAAAGTGGCAAAGTTATGAGCATGCGTAGAAATTGCGTGATGCACGCTCATAATGCAGTCAGTTTTTGGAATTTGTTCAACAGATTTTCAACATACCCTTTTTGGGACCTCCTCTTATGAACAGTGGCACTGTGATTTCATCACTGTGTCCCAAAAGTTGATTTTGCACAGTGACTGCGCCATTCTGTGCCACAGGTGTGAAAGCACATTTCAGGTAGGATGCAAAAAACTGACAGCTGTACACTTCATAATGAGGTGTGAAAAAATGGCAATGTTGGAAATTTGGAGTAAAAATATTAAAAATTGGTGAAGTTTCGAGCATGCATACAAACTGCACAATGCATGCTTATAACGCAGTCATTTATTGGAGTTAACGAAATGACAGTGTAACACTGGTCATGAGGTGGAGTCCCAAGAACCCCTTGTTGAAAATTTGGGGCCAATACTACAAACAATGGTGAGATATCAACCAAAGTTAAACCCCCCATTAACTGCCATTATAGGGCTTACCATAATTTTCTTCAGTTTGCGGTCATCTTTGAAAATTCAGACATATTCCGATCCACGGAAGATCAGTGCTCCGACCTCCGGAGGTAAGTATGGGTGAGAGGGGGTGCGGGGAGGGGGTTCTAGAGGAGGCGTTGGGGTTGGGGGCGAGGGCTGGTGGGAATGATGAGGACCATTTTCTGTTTATTCAGGTTAAAAAAAACGTTGTGAGACTGTTTTCTTTTTGAGGTGAACACAAATGGATTTGACACACTGGGATGGGCTTCCAGTGTGCCAGAATATGAGGGAGCTGACAAAAAGGGCATGGGGACACGTCCGACACCAGGAGTGGGCATCCCAGTGTCTGAAAACAAGTACTTTGGCACACTGGGGTGGGCTCCCAGTGTGCCACATTGTGGGGGCATGCCGACATGGGATTGGGCACCCATTGTTGGCAAAATATATGTCTATGCTGGGGGGGGGGTATGCCGACATGGGGATTGGCCACCCCAAGTCGGCTTTGGGGGGAGTGTGTGATGGGTGGCAGGAGCCGCCAATTATGTGGCGGGCTCATTTATTTCACTGGGAAAGGCATACTGAGTAAATGAATTGCTCGTGTCCAGCCATGCGCATTACTGTGCACTGCAATGCGCATGGCTGGAATTTGCCTGGTTGCTGGGTGGGATCTGCTGCTACAATAATGAAACTGTCTGTGATTGGAGCAGCAGATTTCTTTCATGTCCAGTGCATGCTCTGAAACTGCCATCATCAGCAGCTTCTCTGTTGATTGGTGGCTGAAAGTGTTGGTTGGACTGGCCAAACACTGCCACACCTCTGCAATACTCTACTCACCTCAAAATGTTTCTTGTGAGCTGCACGCACAAGCAAACATAACTAGAAAGCAGCACGCTACTGAACTGAGCAACTAATTAAGCCACCAGAACACAAAGGGGAGTAGCTGCTAAAAATGGGAGCCTGAAATAGCACAAGTCAAAAGAACAACAAAGGCAAGACACTGAAAACTAGAGGTGCACAAGAACAAAAACATAGAGAAACACAAGGGACATGAGAATGCAGAGGCTGCGATGGATGACAGCAGCCGTAGTTTATCTGGGGCCATCCTCCCCTGGCCCAGGAAGGAAGAGGGAGGGGGGATGATAGAGGTGGTCCCAGGGGAGTTGGGATAGACAGGATTGGTCTAGGGCCACCAGGGGCCTCCCACTTGGGGTCTGGTCACATCCTGCTGGGGCAGGGAGAGGAGGAACTTACTGGAACAGAGCCAGCTGTCTATCCTCTTTCTCCTCTGCCCTTCCAAGGAGGGGGGCTGTATGGCTGGAAGCCTGCCTTGAGGGTCTGGAAGGCCTGTCAACGTCAGCGGATGCAAGGGCTCCATCAAAGAAGCACCTGGCCAGGGGGCGGGCAGTACCAACGGTGAAGGTGCCTAGGATGCCGGAAGGAGGTAAGCGAGGTGAAAAAGTTTGCTGCTTGAGTGATTGTGATGCGCTTTAGGTTCTCGGCATGGCCTTGAGGGGCGGGGACCTAGCGAGCCTGAGGGAGGGCGGCATAGAAGCCAACGTTTGAGCTGGTGTACTCGGTGTGCTGCAAAGATGCCCAGAGAGCGTGCTCGAGGATACACCCGGAGAATAGCCTAAGGCAAGGAGGGGTTGAGCCAGAAGATAGACAAGCTGCTGGACCTAATGGCGGTGGTGGAGGAGAAAGCGAGGGTACAAGGTTCGGGCATGGGGCCAGTAGTTACCCTTGTGCCCTCCTCTTCCAAGCCCCCTACATCCCAGCCCAGCTCCTATGCGGGGATAGACAAGCAGCTGGGCTCACACCTTCCAGATAAGGTCAGGCAGCAAATTAGGAACCAACAGTATGTGGATATGTTCTCCCTCTTCAACAGGCCGGTGGAGCGGGAGGAGAAAAAGAAGGAGAAGGGGAAGGAATCTGATAGGAAAACCCTAAAGGTGCCATGCAGCTTTGACAACTGGATTGTGGCCTTCCCCATTTTTGTGGGTACAATCCTTCAGATGGAAAGAGATCAAGGTCTGGTGCTTTTCACCTGTCAAAACCGGATTACCCTCATGCACTGGAGAAAGGGGGCCATAGCATGGCTGGAGTACGATGAGGAGTTCAGGAGGCGGCGTCAGGAGGATAGCTCCCTGGGGTGGGATACAGTGGACCTGACCCTCCTGGTGGACATTATGCATGGGGGGGGTGCACACAGACAGTGGCATGCCGCTGAGGCCATCCCCTGCACAGAAGGTGGAGGGCCGGTGCCAGCGCAGGCATGCTACACCTACAATCAGTCTAAGTGCAACCGGGTGTCATGCCATTTCTGGCACATTGGCATGGTCTGTAGGCAACAGCACCCCTTCATTCTATGCACCTCCCCGTGCACCCCATGAGGAGGGTTCAGCTGTACAGCCCAGAAGCCAGGGAAGCTGCAGGGCAACACTCCTACCAACCCTGGCAGGGGTGGACAGGATTAGCACGCGGTGATTCAGCCCAGGACGGGGATCCCTGGTCACTGTGACGTCAGCTGCCAGTGTCCAGTGGGGTTCCTGATGAAGAAATGGTGGCTGTGGAGGGTTAGGGATCGATCAGTGCCCACTGGGTCAGTCTCTCTTTGGGGACAACCATCGGATGGGCATCTGGGTTGGACAGGGTGGGTTTGCTGGACACTGCAACCTGTCAAGATGACAGTGGGGGGTCTGAATGCACATCTGTAAGTTGGTAATGATGGATGTAAAAATGTTACCTTAAGGCAGTGTCCATGCCCAGGGACACAATGGAATTGCTGATGTACGGTCTTGTTCACAGAGGCAATGCTTTTGGGAGCAGGCTCCAGCAGCAGAACAGCAGCCAAGGGCATTACCCCCCCCCCCACTGTTGGAGGGTAGTGACATCTCAACTTAGATTTGCATCGGTAATTTTATTGTGCCAAAGACAAGGGAAGTGTATAGAAAAAGGGTAACACACTACTTGGGGGTACAGGTGCAGCAGGATTGGCCGAAGGATTGGCCCAATTTGGTTGAGCAGTTGTGCACATATATCATGATGTCCAGGCAAAATGGGGATATGACTGGGGTGGTGGGCAGATGTCTTGCTGGCTTGTCTTGGTTCTCCAGGGCCCTGGATGTCATCCACAGCACAAAGGCTTTCAAAGGGCACAAGGTGCTGGAAGGGTGGGGGAAGTCATTGGCTTACCACTAGGACATGAGGCACCCCATCACCCCGGTGATCCTGGAGAGCATTTGGGGGCTCTCCCCAGGGTCTGCTGGACACTGTTTGTGGTGAAATTGTTTGACACCATGTTTCTGTTGGTCTTTTGTGGGGCCTTCAGGTGTCGGAGCTAAAGCAGTCCAACCAGTTCTCGGAAGCTATTGTATTTGCCTTAGGGGAGATAGTAACAACTGAGGAGGGTGCATGAGTATGGCTTCGCAGGAGTAAGACTGACCAAGAGCAGAAGGGTTGCTGGTGCCTGGTACAGACTCTGCTGGGGGTGTCCTGGAGCGTTCAGGATAGAGTGAAGGCCTACGTGGCTGCAAACCCCAAAAAAGGGAAGACATTTTTCCAACACGAGGATGGCAGGCCAGTCACAGCCTACCAGTTTAGGGCAGTCCTGACCTGGGCATTAAAGGATGTGGGCCTGAATCCCAAGGAGTTCAGCACACACTCTTTCACTATTGGGGCAGTCATGAATGCAAGGAGCCGAGGGTGGACGGATGGGTAGATACAGGCAGTGGAGCATCGGAGGTCCCAGGCATTCTTGAGGTACATGCACCCACACTTACAATAATGGCTTTGGTTTTTTTCCCAGGGTCCCTAAGGAGGCAATGGTTTGATTTGGATTTGTAGTCAGGACTTCATACAGCAGGTGGCAGCTACAGTGGCAGCCAGGATGGGGAGACTACTACATAACAAGTGTCGTCTGACTATTTAGATCCACTGGCTGGGGTCTGAAAGCATGCACTGGGAAGAGCTGATCCCCCTGCTTTGAGCAGAGAAGACCCAGCATGTCCCAGAGATATATTGGTAGTCCACTTTGGAGGGGAGGACCTGGGGAGTTGGAAGGTGATGGATTTGCTGCTGGCCACGAGGAAGAACTTTCAAACCATTAGGGGTTGGTGGACACAGACTGTCCTCATCTGGCCCTAGCTAATCCAGAGGCCGAGATGACCGTGCAGAGAGGGGGTGACCTCTCCCAACATAGCTTGCATCCGGGTCAATTGGGAGGTGAGGGCGGTGATGCAGACAGTTGAGGGGACTGTGGTGAAATATAGGCAGATTCAGGCCGCTGGTCAGCTCATGGTTGCCGGGACAGGGTACTTGACTGAGTGGGGGCTATAGTGGTGGTTAGGGGCACTGGAAGAGGACTTGGAAGAAGAGGTGAGCAAGCAGCTTGGGGGTTCGGATGTTGTCCATCCTGTGGCGTCTCGGGAGGATCACTGAGAGATGGCATAGTGATAAGGGGGAGGTGATGAGCCGAGTTCCTCTGAAGGGCTTGTGACACCCTCTGGTTGGCATGGAGGTGGACCAAGCTACTGGACCCGGGGAAGGGGGTCATAGTCCACCTGCAGCAGGTATACCTATACTGCAAGGAAATGGCTCCTGATTGGGGGTGGCTATATAGCCTTGGCCCAGTACGACCACAGGGGTAGTTGATCCTCCTGGATATGCTCACTGCTAGTAATACTGGAATATTATTCAATAAATGCATGGCTGCAGTCATTTCCTCCAAGACATGTGTCAGCATGTTTCTTTCTGGGTAAGGGAGTATGGAGGGCTACCAGACAATGCAGAGGCTGCAACAGATGGCAGCAGCTGTAATTTGTCTGGGGCCATCCTTCCCTGGACCAGGAAGGAAGAGGGAAGGGGGGGCGACAGAGGTGGTCCCGGGGGAGTTGGGATAGACAGGATTGGTCTGGGACCACTTGGGGCCTCTCACTTGGGAGGAGGGATCACATCCTGCTGGGGCAGAGAGAAGAGGAACTTATTAGAACAGAGCCAGCTGTCCATCCTCTTTCTCCTCTGCCCTTCCAAGGATCACCCACCTGCCCGCCCTTGTGAAAGCAGGGTTGTGGGGGCAAGGGAGCTAAGGCCCCTCTTTTGACTCAGTAAGGGTGACCTCACTAAGGGTTGGGTAGTGGCTTTTCCTGGTTTCCTGTAGCAGGGTTTTGCCGGGTTTTTCACCTCCTCCAAAATGGAAATAAACCAAGGTAGCAGTGGGAGAAGCTAAATAGGTGAGAACAAATAGTCAGGGTATGGTTTATGCTAATTTGTCACAGTCATGGTGGTGCCTGTCTCGGGAGGATCACTAAGAGGTGGCATAGAGGTAAGGGGGAGGCGATGAGCTGAGTTCTTCTGAAAGGCTTGTGACACCCTCTGGTTGGCCTGTAGGCGGACCAAGCTACTGAACCCGGGGAAGGGGTCATGGTCCACTTGCAGCAGGTATACCTTTACTGCAAGGAAATGGCACCTGATAGGGGGTGGCCACACAGCCTTGGCCCAGTACGACCACAGGGGTAGTTGATCCTCCCGGATGTGCTCAGTGCTCGTAACACTGGAATATTATTCAATAAACGCATGGCTGTGGCCATTTCCTCCAAGACGTGACAGTGTGTTTCTTTCCGGGTAAGTGGGTATGGAGGGCTACCAGACAAGACCAGTGCAGTAGGAATTGAATTGAGAGAAGCACAAACTGCAGCCAGGCAAGTGGAAAGCATAATACTGACCTAGAAAGCCATTGGAGGCACAAACCAAACAGAAAGCCCAAAAGCACAAAGGCAAAGTGGGAGACAAACACCGGGAGAAGGAAGCAGTGCACAGCCTCTGACTGCAGCAAAGAAACAGTGCTTCTGAGTGAGGCTGGAAAAAAAACTGGCTTAATTAGCTCAGGCAGAGGGCATGACTAGTTGCTTCTGCTCATTGAACTGCAGGGGTAGCCTTTGAATTATCTTTTAAATATGGGCTCTGAATATAAGAAGAATACTAATCAGCATTTATATAGTGCTTTTTATACACAATGTATCCCAAAGCACTTCACAAGCAATGCTAGACTGGTAGTGAAGTGACAGAATGTGTAGTGGTGGCCATATCACACATCAGCACCCACACAGAGCCTGGACAATTACATGAACCACTTTTATGGGACAGGGGAATATTGACCAGGACATCAGGAATGTCCCCTACTCTTTGTGAAGGATGCCTTTTACTTCCACCTGGACACCCATCAAGACAGCACCAGGATGGGTAGAAGGGAGCTCAATTTAATGTCTTATCTGAAGGAGGGCACACCCCAACAGTACAGCACCCCCCTATGCTGCACTCAGGTGCCAGCGTTTAGGTAAGAATCCAATCCTGATGTGGGATGAGAACCCATGACCTTCTGGTCTAGAGGCAGATGTGCTACCAACTGAGCCACACTGACACCTAATTAATCTCTAAAGTGTGATTGTTATTTATTTTATTATAATACATAGTGAACATTTACAGCTTTATAAAATATAGGAAATTGCAGGCTCAATGTGTACAGCTTGCACATGGCAACTGTAGTTTATAGAATCTATTAACTACATCATGCATGTGTATAGCAACACACATTGCAGCATGAGCCTAACATTTAGTTAGACATGGTCACTGCAGTGTCTTTCAAGCAGAATCTTGAATTTCACAAGTACAATGTCATTTTAACCCTTTTAGTCCCCTATTCTGTACAGCCTACGGCACAAGGCACTAAATTGCATGGCGATAAAGACGTACTTTGTACGCCTTAATGGAAAGGACATCGCAGCACCAAATCCCTACCGTCCTTTCAAGGTTGGACCTGTGGGATGTTGTGCAGAGCCCTTAGTCTCGCGATGCCAGGGGTCTGGAATGCAGCAGACATCACGTGTTTCCAGAAAGCAATGCAAAATGTGGTATGTCTGCTTTCACTTTCTCTTGCTCTCAGAGCAGACGTTGAGAGGAGACAATGCAGCAGGGCAGACAGATGTTCCAGAGCTCTGTGTTTGGAGTTGATAAAATTATTGTAGTTTTGAGCTGTTTGAATGTTTCAGGCAGGGTTATTTGGTTTAAAAAAAAGTTACTTTTTTTTTTTTTTTTAGTGGCTTGTGATTCGTATTTTGGCCATATAAACATGTATTTTCCTTTTTCTTTTGCTGAGTGCTTTTGTTTTAGGACTCCTTTTAATTTCTATTTGTTTTCAGGGTGTGTTAAAAGGAATTTTTGTATTTTTGTTATATACCTTCCCAGTGCTACGAGGTCACCCATGTAAATTGGCCTTGTGAGCAGTGGACTTTACCTGGTTACCAAAGAATAATAATAATAATAAAAAAAAGAGTAAAAAAATAGCATAGAATAATTTGTTAGTATACAGCAATGTTTTAAAAGTCTGCAGTGGGATACAAACCTCGGACTCTAGGTTCTCGCCAGGTTACCAAAGAGTAAATAAAATATTTAAAACAACAACAACAAAAATTGTTTGATGGTACACCTAGCCACATTGTAAGTGTCAGTACTGGGATACAAACCTAGGCATCTACAGTAGGTTCTCACTTGTGTGCACCAAGTGCTAGGCAGAACATTTAGTGCCATTTAATTGCCCTATCAAAAGTGCTTTACAATCCGGGGGCATTTCTGCCACTAAGACATAACTTTCATTTGCTGTACTTTACCCTTATTTGTACACTCCTTCCTAGTGCTACTTGGTTGCCTTGTGCTCAGTGGACCTTACCTGGTTACCAAACAATAATAAAAATCAAGCATTTGCCAACGCCGAATGTTTGCTTGCTGGCATTAGCAGTGGAAGTGCAGGAGGTAGACAGATGCAGTATAGGAATGGCATTGAAGTATTGAACTGACGCCAACTCCACCCTCACCCTGCAGAGATGGACAGGCATTGGGGTGTGCCTTTGGGTCGTCGCCCATGACAGTCACGACATTTCACCTCACCCTATCCTGCAGACACTGACAAGTGTTGAGGTGTGCTTTGGGGTGTTTGGGCTTTACATTCACCTCATTCCATAAAGAAATACGCAGTATAGGAGAATGGGGTGAACTCTGGGGGCAAAGGGTCCCAGGTGCACATCGATGCCTGTTACTGGCTGCAGGTGGGGGTGGAATGGCATGAACATTACTGTCAACAATCCCAAGTCACACCCCTGATGCTTGTCAGTCCCTACAGGGTAGGGCGTTATGGTCAAAAACCCTAATGCCCTGGGCGTTTCTTGGTATTTTTACTCCAAGTTTTCCACATGGGCTTTTTGTGACCCCACAGCATGAACAGTGACACTGTCAGTTTGTTAGGCGAAAAGTGATTTTGCACAGTGACTGTGCCATTTGGCGTCACAGGTGTGAAAACACATTTTGAACAGGATGTGAAGAGCGACAGGTGTACTGTTCATGAGGAGGTGTAAAATATGGCATTGTTGAACATCTAGAGTGAAAATATATAACAACTGGTGAAGTCACGAGCGTGACTAGAAACTGCGCAATGTAAACCCGTAATGTAATTAGTTTGAGGATTTTTTACAGCAGATTTTCAACATAGGCATTTTGGGACCTCCGCTAATGAACAGTGTCACTATGATTTTCTTAATCTGTCCTGAGCACTAATTTTCCACAGCTTCTGCGATATTATGTGCCAGAAGTGCGAAAACACATTTTGGCCAGGGTGTGAAAAATGACAGCTGTACTGTTCATAAGGAGGTGTGAGAAAATGTCAATGTTGAAAATCTGGACTGAAAATATTACAGATTCGTGAACTTACAAGGGTGCATGGAAATTGCTCAAAGCACACTCATAACAGAGTCATGTTATGGACTTTTGTCACCAAATTTTCAACATAGCCATTTCAACACCTCTACTCATGAATGGTGTCACTGTGATTTTCTTAATGTGTCCCAAACATTTATTTCACACACCGACCACGCCAATGTGCGCTACATGTGCGAAAACACATTTTGGTCGAGATATGAAAAATGACAGCTGTACTGTTCATGAGGAGGTGTGGTAAAATGGCAATGTTGAAAATCTGGGTAATATTAAAATTTTCAAAGTTAAGGCGTCGTGAACTGCTCAATAGCTCATAAAACAGTCATTTTTGGGAATTTTTTCACCAAATTTTCAACATAGGGTTTTTGGGGTCCTGACTCATGAACTTTGACACTGTCATTTCATTAATCAGTCCCGAAAGGTGGTTTCACACAGTGACCGCGAAATCACCTTTCGGGACTGAATAACATAATGACAGTGAGTGAGTTCATGAGGTGGCATCCCAAGAACCCCATGTTGAAAACTGTGTGAAAAAATTCCTAAAAATGGCTGAGATATGCACCAAAGTTGAAAAAAAACTATTTATGCCATATACAGCTTACCAGCATTTCTTCAGTTCGCGGTCAGCTTTGAAGAGTGCAGACGTGTTCCTGGTCCACCAAAGATCATTGTGCTATGCTCCGGAGGTAAGTGTGAGGTCGGGGGGGTGTTGGGAGGTGGGTGCGCAGAGGGTGGGGAGGGGGCAAGACAGTCAACGAGGGACCGTTTTTTCTTACAGGTGTTGTTTTTAAGATGTCGCGGAACTTTTGTCACTCTGGGGTGGGTTCCCAGCGTGGCAGCTGCAAGTTGTTTGGGGGGTCAGTGGAGCCAGATGAGGGGACTGGGCACCCCGTCGTATACAGACTTTTTACGCTGGGGTGGGCTCCCAGCGTGGCACCAGGAAGTCTGTTTGGGGGGCAGTGGAGCCGACAGGATTGGGCACCTGTCGGCCATACAGGTCTTGGGGGAGCACATGAGCACGCTGGGGTTGGCTCCCAGCGTGCTACTTGGGTGTTTGTTGGGGGGGGGCAAGAAAAAAAATGAGCTCTCTATGACAGCTGTTCAGATGCAGTGCTGATGTGTAGGCACTTTGCATACTGCCTACAGTAGTATGTAAACTGCCTGCCGATGGCAGTATGTAAATTTCCCACACGTTACCACCACTGATTGCAGCAGTCTTTTGCTTTGAACTGTACACCACTGCATCTGAACTGCTGTCCTAGACAACTCGGACATTTATTGGTGCGGTGAGGCCGCGTCTGCAAGGAGGAGCAGGGCATTGGAAGCAGGGTGGCACACCTATGAAAATTCATATGGTGGCACCATGTTTCTTGCACTTGTGTGCAAGCAAACATAAAAAAGGAAAAGCATAGAAGAATTTGTTACTATGTAGTGATGCTAGAAGTGTCTGTAGTGGGATGCAAACCTAGGGCTCTAGGTTCTCACTTGGTTACTGAAGAGTAAATACAGTCAAAAAAAAAAGGAAAGAAATGTCAGATAGTACACCTAGCCACATTGTAAGTGTCCATAGTGGGATTCAAACCTAGGCATCTAGGTTCTCACCTGTGTGCACCAAGTGCCAGGCAAAACACTTAGAGCCATTTAATTGCACTATCTCAAAGGGGTTTACAATCCAGGAGAGGAAGGGGAGAGAATATCTCTGCCACTATGACATACCTTTCATTTGCTGCACTTTACTCTTATTTGTACACTCCTTCCCACACAACATAATCAAGCATTTGTCAACGCTGAATGTTTGCTTGCTGGTATTGGCATTGGTAGTGCAGGAGTTAGAGAGATACATAATAGGAATGGCAGTGAAGTATTGAAGTACGTCAATTCCCACCCCCACCCTGCGGAGACTGACAGGCATTGGGGGTGTACATTTGGGTTGTTGTCCATAACTCGCACGCCATTCCACCTCACCCCACTCTGCAGACACTGACTGTCTTAGTGTGCCTTAGGGTCTTCGGCCCTTACGCTCACCCCATTCCATAAGGAAATAAGCTGACATTGGTGCAGTATAGGAGAATGGGGTGATCGATAGGGCTGAAGACCCCAAGGCACACCTTGATGCCTGTCACTGGATGCAAGGTGGGGGGTAGGGGAGGAATGGCATGAGCATTACAGCTGAGGACCCCAAATCACATCCCCCGACGCCTGTCAGTCTGTACAGGTGGACATTACGGTTGGAAACCCTAATGCCCCGTGGCGTTTGTTGGTATTTTCACTCCAGATTTTCAACATGAGCTTTTTGGGATCCCACCTCATGAATAGTGGCAGTATCATTCCGTTACTCAATCCCAAAAGGTGATTTCTCACAGCAAGTGTGCCATTTGGTGCCACAGGTGTGAAAACACATTTGGGCAGCATGTAAAAAATGACAGCTATACTGTTCATGAGGAGGTGTGACAAAATGGCAATGCTGAAATTCTGGAGTGACAATATGAATAATTGGCGAAGTTACGAGCATGCGTAGAAACTGCAATGCACGCTCATACCGCAGTCATTTTTTGGAATGTTTTCACTAAATTTTCAACATGGCCTTTTTGGTACCTCCCCTCATGAACAGTGGCACCATGATTTATTAATCTATCCGGACAGTTGATTTCACACAGCGACTGCGCCATTCTGTGCCACAGGTGCAAAAACACATTTTGGGAAGAATGCGAAAAATGACAGCTGTACTGTTCATAAGGGGGTGTGAAAAAATGGCAAGGTTGGAAATTTGGAGTGTAAATATAAAAAATTGATGAAGTTACGAGTGTGCGTAGAAACAGACGCTCGTATCGGTCATTTTGGAGTTTTTCAGCAAATTTGCAACAAGGCCTTTTTGGGACCTCACCTCATGAACAGTGGCAATGTTGTTTCATTAGTTGGTCCTGAAAGGAGATTCTGCACAGTGACCTCAAAAATCACCTTTTGGGACCGAGAAATGAAAGGACAAAGCCAGTGTTCACGAGGTGGGGTCCCAAGAACCCCATGTTTTAAATTTAGGACCAAAACTCCCAAAATTGGCTGAGATATTAACCTAAGTTGAAACCCCCCCACTGACTGCCATTATAGGGCTTACCGTCATTTCTTCAGTTCCCAGTGGGTTTTTAAAGAGTGCAGATGTGTTCCTGACCTCTGGAGGTAAGTATGGGTGAGGGGTGTGTGGGGAGGTGGGCACACAGAGGGAGGGTTGGCGTTGGGGAGGGGGCTGGTGGGAATGACGAGGGACCATTTTCTTTTTTTTTTCAGGTTTAAAAAAGATGTGAGGACTGTTTTCTTTACAGGTGAAATAGTAACAAAATGGATTTAGACACACTGGGTGAGCCCCAGTGTGCCGAAGCCTGAGAGAGGATCGATGCTGACCCAGGGATTGGGCACCCGAGGTCGGCTGAATATAGAGGTGTGGGGGGGCGGCGGCACATCCCGGTGTCAGAAACATCAAAGAAGTACTTTTTGGCACACTGGAGTAGCTCCCAGTGTGCCACATTAATGGGGGGGGGGAATGCTGACACTGGGGTTTAGCACCCCGATGCCAGCAGGGGATGGAGAATGGAGGGTGCAGGGTGGGCAGCAGCAGTGGGAGGGTTTTGTGCTGGTGCGACAGAGAACAGAGGGTGTGGGGGGGCAGCAGCAGTGGGAAGGAGTGGGAGGGTTTTATGCTGGTGCGGGGAACAGAGGCTGTGGGGCGGGGCAGCAGCAGTGGTAGGGAGTGGGAGGATTTCATTATATGCTGGTGCAATGGGGAAGCGCAATTGCAGGCAGGCACCAGCAGTGGGAGGGAGCTAACTCTTAAATTTGTTGTCCTGCTGTGTGCCTGGTTGGGAGGGAGGGGTAAGCTGATGCTGCAGTGATGAAACTGCCACTGATTGCAGCGGCAGATTTCTTTCAAGTGTGGTACTCGTTCTGAACCTACCGTCATCAGCAGCTTTAGCATTAATTGGTGGCTGAGGGACGCGCCCATTAAAGCATCCACTGCATTGGCCACAACACTGCCACACCTCTGCAATGCTCTACTATCTCAATATGTTTCTTGTGTGCTGCACACACAAGCAAACATAAAAATAACATAAAAGAATTTGTCAGTTAATATACAGAAACAGTAAGTGTCCAGAGTGGGATAAAAACCAAGGATTTCAGAATCTCACCTGGTTACCAAAGAATAAGTTAGAAAAATCTGAAAAAATTAACTTTGTCAGCTAGTATACAGTGATTACAACCTACCACACAGTAAGTGTCCGTAGTGGGATACAAACCTTGGCCTCTTGGTTCTCACCTGTGTGCTCCAAGTGCTAGGCAAAACATTTAGTGCATTTTAATTACATTATTCTAAAGTGCATTAAACTCCTTGAGCCTGGCACATTACCCAAACCTGAACTCTGCCAAAACAAGATACCTTGCTTGAGCATGACTCCCTCGCCAAGCCTGATTCTCCGTCTCTGCATTACTCCCTACCTGAGCCTTATCCTCTACCTGAACTTGATGTCTTGCCTGAACCTGATCCTCTGCCTGAACCTGACACTCTGCCCAAGCCTGACACTCTGCCTGAACCTGACACTCTGCCCAAGTCTGACACTCTGCCCATTTCTCTTGTTTTACCTGAGGGAGACAGCTTGAGCATGACAGACTGTCTGAGCCTGACACCTTGCAACAGTATGAGTTCTTACCCATCTGTAGTGCCACTTTCTCTTTTTTTATAACAAGATTCTTACTGACAAAATACAAAAGTGAGTTATACAAACATTTAATGTAGTGTCACTTTTTCAAATGAATCTGATCCCTTGGCAATGCCTGAGTCTGAAATGATTGTTCCAGTGCTAGCTACATGCCATAGCAGGCACCACAGTGGTTATACTCCTGTTTACCAATGCAATTCCCCAAATATGGAAAACACATATGTTCCCCCATTTACTGGTAATGCAGGTGTCTGTACTGATACAAGGGAGTTTACCCCCATACAATATTATCAGTTATTTATAGCGATTAAATTGTGTCTCGTATAGTGGTGCAAATAAATTTATATGCAGATCAGCTTTTGGCTCAATATAGGGCAAGCTAAAACCACATGCAAGGGCTCACCAGTTGAGTCCTACAAACTCAGAGGAAATGAAAAGGTTCTGGGGTTTGACACTGGAAATGGCATAGTGAAAAAAATAACCACCACCGGCATGTACTGGTCCACCCACCCTACTCATTCTACCCCGTTTTCAACTATGAAAAGCAGGAACCAGTTTCTGCTTCTGCTGAAGTTTATGCACTATAATGACAACACTCTGGCTTTGCCAAGGGACCATCCTGAGAACGTCAAACTATTTAAATTAAGGTCTAATGTCAATCAGTTCTTTAAAATGTTGTCTGAGACGTACACGTCATCCCAAAACATCTCAGTGGATGAATCTCTTCTGCTGTTCAAGGCTAGAATAATATTTAAACAATACCTGCCTATAAAATGTGCCCGATATGGAATTAAATTGTACAAACTTTACAAAAGTTCCACTGAGTACAAATACCATTTTAGAATCTACACAGGAGAGGATACCACACAAGACGTTCCAGGCTGCCCCCATGTCTGAACACCAATGAGAAAATTGTGTGGGACTGAATTCTTCCCTTGCTGAAATCTGGCTACAACCTCTGCACAGATAACTTCTGCATTGGAATTCCTCTCTTTAATGTCCTGTATCAGTTTGATGCTGTAGCTTGTGGCATGATGAGGCCCAACAGGCTGGGATTTCCCAAAGAGTTGGCAGCCAGAAAACAAAAACACAGAGAGACCAATGCTGTTTGATGTGGTGAACTGCTGGCTATAAAAGTCACAGATGAAAAAGATATATACCTCCTAAGTACAATTCATGATGAATCTACAGCAGCTGTTATGGTTCATGATCAGGACAAATGGATAAACAAGCCTCAGTGTGTCCTAGATCATAACAAGCACATGGGATGTGTGGACAAAACAGACCAGATGCTTGAGCCCTATGATGCCACTCAAAAAACCATGGCTTGGTACAAGAAATTAGCTATTCACCTGTTTCAACTGGCTATGTACAATGCTTTTATGCCGTACCAGGCAAATGCATCTGGTTCTTTAACATCTTTCTTAGATTCCAAACTGATATCTTGAGTCCCCTACTTGATTCAACAGAAATACCTGAAATGGAAAGGAATGAGGGTGTAGTCAGACTGACTGAAAGACATTTCTGCAGTACACTTCTACCTACTGAAAGGAAGGCTAGACCCCAGGGGCGTAGTTTGCTATTTTTACAGGGGGGGGGGGCAAAGTAACAAAAAGTCCTGATTTTCGTATCCACGACAGTGAAGAGGCGGGTGGCTGCGTAATGCAAACAAATCAACCAGCATCAAATAATGCCCAAAAAACATTTAAGACTACAGCTGAATAACTCCTGGGAGGACCAGCCCAGGCCAAGTCAGAGCACTTCCCCACCCCACCAGTTATACTGCAGCCTGCTCTCGGACCAACTCCTCCTGAGACCAGAGTCGAAAAACTGACCAAGATCTGTTTTGTATTCAGTTCTTCATTCTTCTGCCTTGGGAGTGAGGACTTACTTGTAAAGTTGAAAATATGTAAGGAACTTAACTTCCTTCTCAAGAGGACAGGACCTCCCCTCAGCTTCAATTCAAATCAGTCTTGACCTAATTTTGCCCCCACCTGAACCTCCAGGTGGATAGCTCACTAGTCTCTCACCCCCCCCTTTGCTGCTTACATAACCCTTCCAAGTCCAGCCCTTATAGTGGATCCTGAACTTCTTGAAATGTCTGCTTGAGCTAGCCCTCCCACCCTTGAGGAGTGCAAAAAGCATGTTTCAAGGAAGTGCAGCAAATGGCTGTGCCACCTCAGTATACCTATAAACAGGGATGGTATGGGAAACATCCCAGCATATGCATCCTCACAGCATGAGCCCTTATTTGCAAAGATTACATAAAAAAATGCGATTATACAATGACAAGAATGAATGCTGGCCTCTGATTGGTCAGTCTTGGGCTAGACCCATGATGTTATCCCGGTACATCCGATTCATCACAGGTCTAGTCTCAGCCTCTCCGTGAACCTCTTGATTGTTAGCATTAGTGTGGTTTTTTGTATCTTCTCTTAAAAATATTTTTCCACACCAAATAAAACATCTTTAAAATAATTTTTTTTTAATTCTGTATAACAACATGCCATTGTATAATAGCAATAATGCCCTCCAGGGTGAGTGTCATGGTAGGATAACGTCATGCCTTATGTATTGAATGCACTCATGCCCAACCACCTGAGGCATGATGTTATCCCAGCATGACACACGCCCTGTCGGGCATTATTGCTTACTTGCACCCAGTGTTAACACTTTTCTTTGTTATAACCAAGTTAATTCATTAGTCTCCCATCCCATCCCAAATTATTCAGTGTCACATGCCTGAATCTGGTTAGGTAAGGTAAGCAAAGAGGATAATGCTCTCCTCAAGCAAGCAAGCATTGCATACATAAGCATGGGACTTGCTGATATCCCTCAGGCGGTGCTCTTAACAAGCATGCTGATGTACCTGGGACAGTGCAACAGAACAATGTAAATCCCCTAATTGTTCACGATGATCATGAGCATGGTGTGGTCACACCACAACCTCTACCACTCTCCTCCCCATGGGCTCCTAAGGAATATGCATCTCTGTCCATGCCCAGGGTTACACAACCCCATCCAAGCAAACACGGACTGCCCTGGCACAAAAGTGGTCACATCACATAACCTAAGAGAACAGACACCACAGGAAGTTTGCTGGAACAACGACTCCAGATATCCGTGCACAGCCTCACAGGACCCACCCTGAAAGGTAAGTACTTGGTTGGTGTTTTTTATTAGCATTGCCTATGACAGTGTGTGGTGGGCCGGTTGTGGTAGCCCAGGTTGCCATGGATGCTTCCCCCCCACAGTCTACTTCAAAATCGTCTCATCTGACAGTTTTGAAGGGCACAAATGAAACATGGTTGCTTCAGTTTGATGTGGTTTAATACAGTTTTTTTGTCTGAGCGTGTGTCTCTATTCTTTACTACAGACACAGACAGACACACACTACCAAAAATGAACTTTTTAATACCATGTTTACATTCAGGATAGAGACAGGGTAAAGCAGGTCTAGGCAGTACAACACAGTAAATGAAACAATGCATTTTACAATGTCCAACAAACCACTAAAAGACCACAAAACAACAGACCTTTCCCTGCCGAGAGGATAGCTAGGTCACAGGCCAGGGTGCTAAATGAGGAGGAGAGACCACAGAACATCTTGTCGAACCACACAGTAGGTGAAACTACATAAACATGCACAATTTTATACTGTAGGATTTCATACTTTCCAACAGTTCTAATTTTGACACAGAAACTTATCTTTAGTGCTCAGAAGCCCCTTGTACGAGGGAGGTAAGCACGGCATGGACCCAGCAGACTGGCATACATGTTGAAAAAAATAGTTCTGTGCCAGTATGCCCATCCGCCCCTCCCTCCTCCATCACCAGAGGCCAGAACCATTTTTTCAGCATGTGTACCAGTCCGCCCTGGTCAGCACAGCAGCACAAAGCTGGCAGGGCAGCAAAAGGCACAGCAAGCAACAGTGAATTAAATGTCCATGTAAAAAGCTACAGCCCACTCTCCCTACCCCAGACCTGCAAGGCCACCATCTCCACCCAGACTGGCCAGCTCAGCTACTCTCTGCACCCTGATGGACTTGCACAGCCACTCTCCACACTCTGTGTCCACCCCACCAGCACAGTCACTCTCCCCACCGCACCAGCACAGCCACTCTCCCCGCCCCACCCAACCAACACCATTTCCAGCTCCATTTATCTGGTATCCGCTCCATGCATCCAGGTCTGTGCCTCCCCATCACAGGCACACAAACATAAATAAAATCACATTTTATACTGCATTTTGTTTATGTTTCTTTCTTTGTCTGGAAAGAGAGATGTTGAGCTACCGGTCAGCACAGTTTGCCTGGTATACAATTTCAACCCCACCCCACTGACACAATGCCAGTGCCTCCGCCCACCCACACAATGCCTGTATCCCCAACACCACCCCCACAAATGACCAGTGTCCGCAACACCACACACACACACATGACCAGCAGTGTCCCCAACCCCCAACACACACAATCAGCAGTGTCCCCAACCACACACACACACACACAAAACCAGCAGTGTCTGCAACCCAACCCACGCACACAACCAGTGTTCCATCCCCCCCAAAAAAATCATGGCCAGTCAGTAGTCACTGTAACAATAGCTAGGTAGTAGTATAATCATTTCTTTAGGATGCATGTTTTAGTCTAAGATTTTTTTTGCTAGTCTTGTAACACTGTACGGGGGAGAACACAAAAAGCTACCCCTTTGGTTGTGTTTGCCAGGCAATGAAGACAGTGACAGCAAGGCCAAGGAATCTGTCTGTTTCACCCTCCACAGTGGATGATTGGAGAAATCAAAAAAAGTGAAAGATTACTTTTACAGCCAGGTAAAGGATGAGGGGGAAATAATGTTTCAACATTTACTAATGTTCATTTGCTAGCTGCGGGCACAGGTCAGTGAGATACATCCCTTGACAGGTAAAGGATGAGGTGGAAATTACGTTTTAACATTTACTTATGTTTATATGCTAACACCCAGTCAACAAGCACAGAATGTACCCCCTCCTAACCAACATGGACAGTCCACCAGAAACCCAGTCAGCAAACATGGACAGTCACCCCAGACACCCGAACAGTCCCCCCCCCACCAGACACTGGGCCAGCAAGTATAGAATGCCCCCCCCTCCAAACCAACAAGGACAGTCTCACCAGACACCCAGGCAGCCAGCAAACATGGACGGTCCCCAATATCCCATCAAGGACAGTCCCACCCCGACACACAGCTAGCAAACACAGAATTTCCCCCTGCCCACCAGCATGAACAATCCCCAAACACCTGGCTAGCAAACACGGAGAGTTCCCCCTCCCCAACAACATTGATAGTCCATCCTAGACACCTGATCAGCAATCACTGACATTCACCACCCCCATAAGCCAACATGGAAAGATCCCCCCCAGACAACCAACCAACAAATAGAATCCCCTCCCCACAAGACACCTGGCAGGCAAACATGGACAGTCCCTGTTTTCCACCATCATGGACAGTCCCCCCAGACAAATGGCCAGCCAAGTCCACCAAACAATGGCTAGTGTCACCACCCCACCATCACAGCCAGTGTCCCCACATCACCATGGCCTGTGTCTCCACTCCACCAGACCTCAGAATAGAAAACAGACTGTCCCCCCAGCCCCACCAAATACTGACCACCCTCCCAGTCCCAAACGCTAACCACCCCAGCCCTAAACACTGATTGTCCCCCCAGCCCCACCAAATGCAGACCCTCCCCAGCACCAAACACTGACCATCCTCTCAGTGAGTCAGCCCAAAAACACACAGACTGTCTCCCCAACCCCAACCCCACAAAACAGACCATCCCCCAGCCCCACCAAACACAGACCATCCAGTGAGTTTCCCCAACAAACCCCACCACACCAGTAGCACAGTAACTGGAGTGTCCCCACCCACCAACATGACCAGTGTCACACCATACCAAACAAATAGGCCCCACCCACCCCACCAACATGGACAGCCTCAATAGCCAGCAAATCCCCCCACCCAAAGAAACACAAGCTGACAGCAAACCTTCCACCCACCCCCAGACACATGGCCATGGCCAAGACAACCCCCAAAAGACACATTTCTGGGATGTGAATAGTATTAATTTCCAACAACCAGCTTGCAGCACAGTTACTCACCAAATCAGTAAGAGCACAGACAGGGCAGCATGCAGCAGGGCACAGCAAGGCCAAGAAGGCAGGTCAGGTAGCCGAGTCTCTCCCAACAGTCCCGTTCCTCGCACAATTAATCCCCTGACAAGACAGTAACTAATTTTTTCTGACACCAGATGAACGTGTCGCATTATGGGTCTGCTATAGCCTGCATGATCGCTGGCTTCTTCACTGTTCTGGGCCTGGCTGTTCACTGACCTGAATAATCCCTCTCGGTGGACCATGGAACTGGTTGGCAATGGGCGTGGTGTGGGACTCGCCGACAACATGGTAAATCTTTTTCTGGTCTGCTGGACACAGGAGCTGTGTGTGCAGGAAAGCCTGGCCGTGCCTCAGACTCACTGTAATTGTACTACTCGCTTCTCCGCCTGGTCTGTCCGGAGGTAGAGGCCTTGTGGCCGCAGGCCTCCTAGGCTCTCAGGGATGGGAGGCTCAGGTGGCAGCGGGAGAGCCCAGATCACAGCTGGCTGCACCGTTAAACACAGAGTAGGTAGTCAGAGGACTCGGGTGAGGTATATTTAAACTGGGCTGTTCAGGACAGGAGGAGGGTGGGAACACTAGACTGACTGAGAAACTGGTGACACCTGACAGACAACCAATGACTGCTGCTCAACATCCTCGAATTGCTATCTCTCCTTAGCCCTACGCTATATGGATGCTGCTGCTGCACCTTCATGGAAGGCATGCAGACAACTAAATGGCACCACTAATGGAGTACTGCTCACGCGATGGCGCCAGTTTGCAGCACTTTCTGATTGGCTGTAACATGCAGGCTACTATGGTCGCAGGCTTGCAGCCAATCAGAAAAGGGGATAGTTTTTGTTTAACAGACGCGGCGCCGCCACCCCCCCCTCCCCCGGAGAGGTGCAGGCAGTCCGGGCATAGCCCTAAGCCCATTCAATATTAAAAGAAAAAATGATAACTGAAAAGCGGTGGCTGGGCCCTAAAAGTCCTGGTCTAATCTGGGGCAGCTTGCCTCTGCCCCCACAATCTCGTTTATGCTAGACCCCAAAAAGGATGTAGCATCTGCAACAAGAAAGGCATCAGAAGAGACATGAGATATTACTGTCCACAATGTCCCACAGAACCAGGCCTGTGGAGGATTGCTTTGAGAAATACCACACCAATCTCATTTAATGGCATAACTAATTGATAGTACTAAAGCTCATGTTGTATAGGAGGAAAAAGCCAGAGCAGTCACTGGGTTAAAAACATTTTGGGAGAGGTTGTTATTTTCTTATCTCATCACCCACAAACCTTTGTCATTATTATTATTCGTTTGGTAATCAGGTATTGCCTGCCCACTAGGCACAGTGCCTGTTTTCAGGGGCAACCTGGGAGCACTGGAGAGGTTAAGTGACTTACTCAGGGAAGTCAAAGGAATGAACTCCAGGTCTGGTGGATGAACAAAACTCATTCACAGCTGAGTCATTACTCTAACCTCTAGGCTATACCACCATCCCTTTGTTCAAGGGGCCACAGGCTATTGCTTATAATTGCAGGAGCATATACAATTTCTTTATAACTGATATATTTTGTGTGTTGCAGGAGTGTCTGGATAGTGGAGGGAAAGGGAGGGTGTTCTGTTCTTTTTGTTTTGGTTGGTTGTTGTTATTGTTACTTGAATGTATGTGCTTTTGTTTGTATTTATTGTTCATTGTTGTTGTGTTGGGTTGTTGTTTGTTCTTATTTACTTTCCAATAAAATATATTTAATAAAAAAAAGAAGAAAAACTGATATATTTTTGCATTTTCCAACAAGCGTATACAAGCCATTCCATCCAGAAATACAATTCTAGTTGATGTTTACACAATAACAATTAAAATTAATACCATACTTACAGAGTTTTGTAATATTAAAGTTACTAACAAGCACTTGTCAATGTCGAATGTTTGCTTGTTGGTATTAGCATTTGAAATGCAGGAGTTAGACCGATGCAGAATAAGAATGGCAGTGAAGAATGGAAGTTCATGCCAAACCCACCTCCATCTTGTAGAGATGGAGAGGCATTGGGGTAAGTGTGTTGGTCGTCGCCCATGACAGTCATGCCGTGTCACCTCACCTTATTCTGCAGACAGTGACACGTGTTGAGGTGTGCCTTAGGGTGTTTGGCTGTACAGTGACCCCATTCCACACGGACATATGCTGAAATGGGCGAAGCATAGGAGAATGGGGGGAAGTGTGGGGCCAAAGAGTCCAAGGTACACCTTGATGGCTGTCAGTGGCTGGGGGTTGGGGGTGAGATGGCATGTGTAGTAGAGTCGGCAATCCAAAGGCAGAGCCTGATGCCTGTCCATCTATACAGGGTGGGACGTGATGGTTAGAAATCCTAATGCCTCGGGGGTTTGTTGTTATTTGCAGTGCAAATGTTCAACGTGGCCTTTTTGTGACCCCACCTCATGAAAGCATTTGGGACCTCTTCTCATGAAGAGTGGCAGTGTGATTTTGTCAATGTGTCCCAAACATTGACTTCCAACAGTGACAGTGCCATTCTGTGCCACATGTACGAAAACACAGATTGGGCAGAATGTGAAGAATGGCAGCTGTGCCATCCATAGGGAGGTGTGAAGGGATGGCAATGTTGAAAATTTGTAGGGGCAATATTAAAAATGCACGCACTTCCGAGCATACATGGAAAGTGCCCAACGCATGCATGTAACAGTCATTTTATGGACTGTCATCACCAGATTTTCAACATAGGCATTTTGCGACCTGTGCTCATGAAGAGTGTCACTGTGATTGTGTTATCGTGTCCTGAACACTGATTTCCCACAGCAACCACGGTGTTCTGCGCCGGAAGTGCAAAACACATTTTGGCCAGGATGTGATAAATGACAGCTGTACAGTTCATAAGGAGGTGTGGAAAAATGGCAATGTTGAAAATCTGGAGTGAAAATATTACAAATGTGTGAAGTTATGAGCGTGCATGCAAACTGTGCAATGCACGCTCACAACACAGTCATTTTATGGAGTTCCATCACCAAATGTTCGACATAGGAATTTTAGGACCTCTGCTAATGAACAGTGTCACTGTAATTTTTGTAATGTGTCCCAAACAGTGATTTCCCACAGTGATGGCGCCATTGTGCACTGGAAGTGCGAAAACACATATTGGCCAGGATGTGAAATATGACAGCTGTACTGTTTATAAGGAGGTGGGGAAAAATGGCAATGTTGAAAATATGGAGTGAAAATATTGCAAATGTGCGAAGTTATGAGCGTGCGTGGAAACTGCGTAAGGCACGCTTGAAACACAGTCATTTCATGGACTTTTGTCACCAGATTTTCAACATAGGCATTTTAGCACCTCTGCTAATGAACAGCATCACTGTGATTTTTGTAATGTGTCCAGAACACGGATTTCCCACAGCGACCGCGCTGTTCTACGTCGGACATGCAAAAACACATTTCAGCCAGGATGTGAAAGATGACAGCTGCACTGTTCATAAGGAGGTGCAGAAAAATGGCAATGTTGACAATGTGAAGTGAAAATATTGCAAATGTGCGAAGTTACGAGCGTGCGTGGAAACTGTGCAACGCATGCTCGTAACACAGTCATGTCATGGACTTTTCTCACCAAATTGTCAACATAGGTGTTCTCGGACCTATGCTAATGAACAGTGTCACTGTGATTGTCGTAATATGTCCCGAACACGGATTTCCCACAGTGATCGCCGCTATTCTGTGCCGGAAGTATGAAAACACATTTCAGCCAGGATGTGAAAAATGACAGCTGTTCTGTTCATAAGGAGGTGTGAAAAAATGGCAATGTTGAAAATGTGGAGTGAAAATATTGCAAATGTGCGAAGTTACGAGTGTGCGTGGAAACTGCGAAACACATGCTCGTAACAGTCATTTTATGGACTTCTGTCACCACAATTTCAACATAGGCATTTTAGCACCTTTGCTAATAAACAGTGTCACTATCATTTTCATAATGTGTCCCGAACATGGATTTCCCACAGCGACCATGCTATTCTGTGCCAGAAGTGCGAAAATAAATTTTGGCCAGTATGTGAAAAAATGACAGCTGTACTGTTCATAAGGAGGTGCAGAAAAATGGCAATGTTGACAATCTGGAGTGAAAATATTGCAAATGTGCGAAGTTATGAGCGTGCATGGAAACTGCGCAATGCATGCTCGTAACACAGTCATTTTATGGACTTTTCTCACCAAATTTGCAACATAGGCATTTTAGGACCTTTAATAATGAAAAATGTCACTGTGGTTTTTGTAATGTGTCCCGAACACGGATTTCCCACAGCAACCGCGCTATTCTGCGCCAGAAGTACGAAAACACATTTCGGCCATGGTGTGAAAAATGACAGCTGTACTGTTCACAAGGAGGTGTGAAAAAATGCCAATGTTGAAAATGTGGCGTGAAAATATTGCAAATTTGTGAAGTTACGGTGTGCGTAGCAACAGCGCCAGCATGCAGCTAAATAAAACAATCATTTTGGTTTTTCCACCAAGTTTGCAACATAGGCTTTGAGACCCACCTCATGAACATTGGCACTGTCATTTCGTTAATCGTCGAAGGTGATTCTGCACAGTGACCATGAAATCACCTTACGGGGCCGATTAACGCCATGACAGTGCAAGAATTCATGAGGAGAGGTCCCAAAAACCCCATGTTGAAAATTTGGTGCCATAGTTCCAAAAAATGACTGAGATATGCAGCAAAGTTGAAAAACTCATATCTATCCCATTATACAGCTTACCGGCATTTCCTCAGTTCGCGGTCGGCTTTGAAGAGTGCAGACGTGTTCTCGGTCCACCGGACTCTGGAGGTAAGTATAGGGTGAGGGGGTGTGGGGAGGCAGGGTGCGCAGTGGGTGGGTGCGGGTTGTGGGGGTGGGCAGGGAGACCACAGGGACCGTTTCCTTTGTTTACAGGTGAAAAAAAAAAAAAGACATTGCGAGGCAGTTTTTTAACAGGGGTGGCATGCTGGGTGGGCTCCTAGCATGCCAACTGACGACCAGAGGCAGTTGTAGCGGCGGATTGGGCACCCCTGTCAGCACAAAGCGTCAGAGAAGCGCCAACAGCCCGAGGGGGATTGGGCACCTCAGCAGTATTATCGCTGCTGGTGGGGGAGGGACTTATGCCGACGGGGAGTGGGCTCACCCGTTGGCACATCAACCTGGGAGGGAGGAGATAATGCCAATGGGGAGTGGGCTCCCCCGTCGGCAACTCAAATTGCACCCGAGGGATGTAAGTTGATGAGGATTGGGGCCCCCATCGGCAAAAACACACTCTGTGGGGAGGGGCACATGCTGCCAAGGGGGATAGGGCACCCCCTCGGCACTGGGGCCACATTAATATTGTTTGTGAACAGGGTGGCAATGCGTTGCCATGTTCACAAACAATATTACTGTAGCAACGTTCCGCCCAGCAATGACGGGTTGCTCCATCATTGCAGCAAATTGCTGACACTGCAATGACGAGGTGGCCTGTGATTGTTGTGGCGAAAACGTTTCAACTTGGTGCAGCTTCTGGAAGCCAGTGTCATCAGCACACTGTGCCTCCATTGGAGCACCATGCCCAAGCCCCAAAATGCTGTGCCTCCCTTGGCTGCTACACTGCCGCGCCTCCCTAACCCGCTTCTCTCCTAAGCTGTCACATAATGTTTCTTGCGCATGCGCGCCAGCAAACATAATAAAGGGATACTGTCAACTCCAGTTGTGGTTACTTTTTGACATATGTGTTTCTTTTTACAAATCCTGGTTTGTCCGTTCATTAGAAATGTTTGTGTCATTTTTTAAATGAAGCTGCGGAAGTAGTTTATTTGTTGTATGTTGCTCTGCCATACTAGCGTTACATAGAAACATAGACCATGATGACAGAAAAAGACCAGAGTTCTATCGAGTCTACCCAAAGTTACCTGGGACCTAGTGTCAAAAACTAGGTAGTAAAATAGGTTACCATACCAGCATCTTCAGTTTGTTTATCTTTTCCTTTCTCAGGAACATGCAGTGTGCTTCAGTCTTGATGAATGCGCTCACTCCTGACTCCTTCATTAGCATACTGTCAATCACATAAGCAGTGTTTCTGGCAGACTGTCCGAGGCACAGACATTAAAAGCAATAGTTTACTACCATGGAAACATTTCAGCGATTTGTTTCAATTTATTTTTAATTTAATGGTTATCAAAGAAAGAAATGTATCTTTAAATTGATAGTTTACAGTTACACCTGATGACCAGTAACTGTTCGCATGTATCCACCTGTTTAGTTTGGCACTCTTTCTCTCCTGATCATGTCAAAAGTTTTCATAGTCTCACAGTCAGAAAATGATACAGAAACGCAAGGTCCAGTAAGATTTCATTAGATTTAATCAAAATCTAATGAAATCTCTGTGTTGTGCATACTGTTTTAAAAATAAAAGTCTGGATTTATTTGGTGTTTGCGGGCGGGGCGGGGGCCCTAGATCATTAGGTTGCAGGTATAATACTTTTCATATGCCGGTATTGTGATGTTTGTCTATGTGTTGCAAAACCTCATTGATGGATCACGGATCTACTTTTAATTTGAATTTTTTTTTTAGTTTTACTGGTAAGATAGTTTTTAAGATTCTATTTGTCAGAGTGAATTTGTTGCACCGTTTGTAATGACATGCTGCAGGCTTATACACACACATACACATATTGTAAATTAGGATTCATTAAGGCAGTTGGCTTTTTTTTCCTTTTTTCTTTCTCTATGACCCAGCAGGATTCCATCCACTGATTTCTAGCCACCCCTCATCGCACTCACTCACATCTTGGTAAACTGAAGCAACCGATGTGCTTCTGCCGGTTGGTGTGACAAGCCATTTGGTGACCTTTGGGACTGTCTTTATGCTTGTTTACTTGCCATAATCACTGAGTCACGCGTGCTCTCTCCTTTTCTCATTATGGCGTTCATTTTCTCTAAGTCTAATGTTAAAAAATGTTTTATACAAAATGCAGTTAATATTGGTCAGTGTTTAACGAAATCCAACAAAACGTATTTGTTAGGCAAGCTCCTTTAAAAAAAATAGCTTGTATACTGCCTAAAACTAATATTAGTTATTAAAAGCAGTCCACCATTGCCTTTTTTATCCAAGGTACTTTTTCTTTCCCCTTTGGTTAATTAGAAGATTGTTTACCTGATGTTAGTGGGTGTGATGTGTGGGGCAGCACTCTACATGGCAACTGACATATCTTTCTCTAGTCCCCCCATTACATCATCAAAATTGTGACTTCACTGACTGTGGCATCAATACTGCTTAGGAACAACCAAACAGTAGTTGCCAAGTCAGTCACCTGTGATGTCACAGTCAGTGAGATCACAATGCTGATGATGTAGTGGGGGGTTAAATATAGATATGTCAGCTGCCAGGCAAACAGCTGTTCCACACATCCCGCACAATATTATCACATAGAAGACTTTCTGATGAGCAAAAGGAAAAAGAAACTACTTCAGAAACTTAAAGTTACAACTGTCCACTTCTTAGAATTTGTATTATTTTCCTGTCTGTCTGTTTTGGCTCCACTAGCTCTTTAATACTGGAATTTTTTTGGGGTGGGGGTGGGCTTAAGACTGTTTCTTATCTGATGCCCTTATTGAGTGTTAGACAGTTTTGTAAAGTCTAATGGATGGATAATGTAACTGCACTAATTGTATTTCTGTAGATGAGGCATGCATGCAATAATAAAGACACCATTGTCAACTTGTGAGTAAGCTACTGTAAGAGGCTGACTTGTTGGGGGGGGGGGAGATTGTCAAGGTTTCTTAAATCCCAGACATGGCAATTATTGCATAAGGTGATGTCACAACTAGCCAAAGCAGGTTGACAGTATATGTGGTGATGGGGACAGGATAAGGCTTGAAGATATAGGGGATATGAGTTGTACTGTAGGATACTTGTTCCATGGCTACTGAACAGCAGTGTTCCAGGTGCCCTGCTCATGTGAAGTTTCTTTTTTTTATATACTTACTTTATTTAATATTCACATAGTGTACACAAGGACAAAACACATTCCATTATGTAAAAAGAGGAACAAAAGGGGAAAGCATGTCTTACAATCAAATACAGGCATTTTTAAAAAGGTTATCAATAAATCTTTTTCACCTTGTGCACAGATAAGGAACCTATTGGAAAATCATTACAATAATATAACAAGCATTTGTCAATGCCGAATGTTGTCTCGCGGGCATTGGCATTGGTAGTGCAGGAGTTAGAGATGCATAATAGGAATGGCAGTGAAGTACTGAACTGACGCCAACCCCACCCCCATCCTGCAGAGACTGACAGGCGTTGGGGTGTGCAATTTGGGGTGTCAGCTATAACACCCATGCCATTTTACCTCACCCTACCCTGTAGACACTGACAAGTGTCATGGTGTGCTTTGGGGTCTTTGGGCCATATACTTACCCTATTGCATGAGGAAATACTCTGAAATGGGTGTAGTATAGGAGAATGGGGTGAACTTTAGGGCCGAACACTCCAAGGCACACCTTGATGCCTGTCACTGGCTGCAAGGTGGGGGTGGGGGTGGAATGGCATGAGCATTACAGCCAATGATCCCAAGTCACACCCCTGATGGCTGGCAGTCTCTATAGGGTGGGGTGTTAGAGTTGAAAACCATAACGTCGTAGGCGTTTGTTAGTATTTTCACTCCAAATTTTCAACATAGGTTTTTTGTGACCCCACCTCATGAAGAGCAGCACAATCAGTTTGTTAGCTGAAAGGTGGTTTTGTACAGCGGCATGCCATTTGGTGACACAGGGATGAAAACACATTTTGGGCAGGATGTGAAAAATGGCAACTGTATTGTTCATGAGGAGGTGTAAAAAAATGGCAACGTTGAAAATCTGGAGTGAAAATATGAAAAATTAGTGAAGTCATGAGCATGCATAGAAACTGCGCAACACACAATTATTTTTGGGATTTTTGTAGCCACATTTTCAACATACGCATTTTGGGACCTCCCCTCATGAACAGTGGCACTGCAATTTTGTTAATCTGTCCCAAAAGTTGATTTCTCACAGCGACCACGCCATTGTACACCTCAGGTACGGAAACACATTTTGGGCAGGCTGTGAAAAATGACAGCTGTACTGTTCATAAGGAGGTGTGAAAAATTGCCAGTGTTGAAAATCTGACAGGAAAATATTGCAATTTGTGAAGTTACAAGGGTGCGTGGAAAATGCGCAACGCACACTTGTAACACAGTCATTTTATGGACGTTTGTCACCAAATTTTCAACTTAGGCATTTTAGGACCTGTGTTCATGAACAGTGCCACCGTCATTTTCTCAACTGTCCCAAAAACTGATTTCGCACAGCGACCGTGCTATTCTGCGCCGGATGTGGGAAAACACATTTAGTCCAGGATATGTAAAATGACAGCTGTACTGTTCATAAGGAGGTGTAGGAAAATGCCAATTTTGAAAATCTGAAGTGAAAATATTACAAATTCACGAAGTTATGAGCATACGTGGAAACTGCACAACACACGCTCGTAAAACAGCCATTGTTTAGATGTTTTTCACCAAATTTGCAACATAGGCTTTTTGAGAACCCCCCTCATAAACAGTGGCACTGTCATTTGGTTAATCAGTCCCAAAAGGTGATTCCGCGCAGTAACTGCGAAATCACCTTTCTGGACCGAATAACACCATGACAGTAACTGAATTCTAGAGGAGGGATCCCAATAACCCCATGTTGAAAATTTGGTGCCAAAATTCCTGAGATATGCACCAAAGTTGAAAAAACCCTATTTATATCATTATACAGCTTACCGGCATTTCTTCAGTTCACAGTCTGCTTTGAAGAGTGCAGATGTGTTCCTGGTCCACTGAAGATCATCGTGCCATGCTCCGGAGGTAAGTATGGGGTGAGGGGTGTAGGGAGGCAGTGTGTGCAGAGGGGTGGGCGTGGGTTGGGGAGGCCACGGGAGTCAATGCGGGACCGTTTTCTGCTTTGCAGGTTTAACAAAAACAAACAAAAAAACATAGTGGGACATGATGCTGAGGAGTTAGGCACCCCTTACTGCGCTTGAAATGGGGGGGTGCATTATGCCAACGGGGAGTGGGCTCCTCCGTCAGCAAATAACATGGGTTGGGGCATGCCGACGGGGATTGGGTACCCCTGAAGTCATCCATGTGGCGGCAGTCAGCGCCACCATGTTAACTGAAGGGCTTCACCAGGAAAGGCATGTAGGGAGGGCGTGTTTTGGTGCCGCTGCATGACAAGCTTGGCTGTCATTGCAGTGGACCTTTTCTTAGATGTGCTTGCCACATTATGTATTCCTGGTGTGGTGCCTGGCTTATTGGGGAATGAGGGACACACCTACTGATGCGTGCCCTGCATTCGCCCAACAGTGACCGCGCCTCCAAATCTGCTACTAACGCAATATGTTGGCCCGCAAGCACGAGCCAGCATAAAAATGATTACACCTAAACCAAAAACTGTTATAATAACAAAGAGAGACAACAAGCATCTAAATGGGGCATTACTAATCTCTATATAAACAGAGAGAAAATAACTATGGCTCTATCTCAGGATACTGGGTCACAATACCACCAGCCAGGACAGCGCAGTCAACAACTGCACAGCAAAAACAGTGCCACTTTTTGTCATAGTAAAGGATCCTAACTCCAGGGGGAGCAGATCACAGGGCAAGAGAAAATGTGTGGGTCTGTGGAATACTGTTTCCATGTACCCTTGTTAAAAAAACAGAAGTTCCAAGACACAAAAATCCAGGGAGCCCAGGATTAGAACCCTGGTCTCTACTACCGCCCAGCCAAGATACTCCTTGCCTCAGCCTTCCACACCACAGGAGCAGCTTGACCAACCTCTGGAATTCTTCCCTCCTTGTCCTCTGCTAGGACCATTGACAGCGACCAGGGGAACACTTGCTTAATAGCACTGTGAATCCCCCATCACTGTTTGTGGTAGCAATATACTGACTTGGGCTATGTTGAGCAGTGCTATTATTGTAGCGCTGTTGTAACCGGGTACCCTATCTCAGGGGTGAAGCTTGAGAGTGGGCACTATCTTTCAAAAAGGAATATATCTAATTGTTGGGAAACTAATAGTTTCCCATCTCTTTTATAGCTTTATTATTGTTGTTTGACAAGGACTTGAGAATATTATTGTTAAATAAATGAAGGCTACAGGGGGAACAATATCCCCTCTCCCCCATTCTTTAGCCTCTATATCCCCTGTATCACAGTCCATCTAGACCATCTTGCTACAAATTTCTCATCTATTCTGCACCTGATAAGTTACAGCTTCCATGTTTTGTATGTTTATAATTTGTTTCCAATCCCCCGTAGTTGGTGGAAGCTGTTTTAACTAACTATGAGTAATAGGCTTATTATATGTGGCAATGCAGATATACCACAAATATAAAGAGGCGTCCACATTAATTCCCAGCGGGGGGAGCCCTAGCATAAGTTATAAAGGACAGGGGACCAATCAGCTGAAATAGATTGGAAATATTCTGTACAACCTCTTGTTCAAATGACTCAGTGTTTGGACAGGTATAAAATATATGGGAATGAGAGGCATTCTCCTCTCCACATTGATGCCAGCAGTGAGGGAGCATAGCTGAATTCCACTTGACTATTTGCCTGGGGGCAGGAAAAATCTCACTTTAATCTTCTACATATACTCCTGCCATAATAGTAAGGACGTCACTCGAGAAGAACTCCCCAGATCTTATTCCATTCCACCTTTGATTAATGGAAATCTGATTTCTGTTCCCAGTTTGCTATAACAGATTGAGCTACCTCCCCTCTATGAGAGTTCAAAAATAAATGTATCTGGGAAATGGCATGCTTAGGTTTTGTGAGGGAGAAAAGCTCCAATTGGGTAGGGCTTGTTAGAGAGTCAGTCTGCTCATGCGCAGTTTCAATGCTACTAACCTTGTCTTCAGTGGGTAACCACTCCATAGGAGGAGAGATTCGTACAGCACACCATACACTAACAGTCAAAGTACTTTGAAAAAGCTGAAGATCAATAAAATAAGCAGGAGACGGCAACCATAAATAAAGGATGTATGAACTAGAAAATATATCATGGGTAACCTGTTCTTACCTTCTTGTGTTTAATAATTTGACTTAATCGGTTTCAGCTGCTCAGACCTTGGACAAATCTAAGCAATCTCCATAAACAGTGATCTGCAGTTCTGTTACCGTAAAAACTGCATGCATGAGTTGTCAAAGTTCCTGCAGTTTGTAAACCAGGACATTAGCATGCCCAATTGCAACAAGGACGACCTTTGCAAATAGTTGAATCCAGCTGGAACAATAAATAATATTCAGTGTTTGGATACATTTTTTTATCCATAACTAGTTGTGGTGCCGTGGAGACACTTTACTTTTTCTATGCCTATGCTGTGCTGTGCCACTTGTGAGTTCGTCCAAGGTATCCACAGCTCAAATGGATGAGTAATGTATTCCACATTGCCTTGTTGCATGCTTATTTAAACAAGCTTTTAGCATGTGAAATACTGTGAATTGGGAAGTTTCTAATTGATGCTGTTGTGTACGTTTTATGTGATTTTATTGAATTGTTTTAAACTGTTGTATGTAAAGCGCTTTGATACTTGAATTGCGCTATATAAATAAAATTATTATTATATTCCCTTTTTTGTTTAATCTGTGTTCAGAAACTGAGTTTATTCGATTCCCTTCCTTTCATTGACAAGAATAGGATTTCTGCATAGTATCAGAAGCAGCTGGCAGAAAAAAAGAGCAGTGGCTGTTTTAGTCTGCCAAGTATTGCTCATAGTGTTGTATGGTTCACTGCTGAAATTACTATACAAGCTCTTTGACTGTCTAAATGATCATTGTAGTACTGTGGTTTTCCATGTACTGGTGATTTACTGTTCAAAATAATGAGGATTTTACATTGTAGTTCACAAAATTTGATGGAAATAAAACAAACAGAAACCATGATAATGATGCCTAAAGGGAATCTGAGTGTTCTAACTAATCTGAAATGGAAATACCAGCTTTATGTTACCTCTATCTGTCCCGTTAATACTGAGACTGTAGAGGCTTCACTAGACAGGTGCCGCGAATGCCAGTACAGAGTGGTGTTGCTATCAGGGCGGCTTTATTGGTGAAGAGTGCAGTAACTTTGGACTTTGAGACTGTAGAGGACCTGGTTGCTCAGACTGCTTATTGGTATCCAGTGATAACAACGCTCACTATTGAGTGCTCAGAAAAAGGGCGACTCAATAGTGGCACCTTATCAAAAGGCTACTGAATGGAGGGGTTGACTGTAGGTATGGCGACATTCTGTCACTATATATACCTGCATGCATGGGGGGAGCGAGCAGTGCAAAAGGGGAGGGAGGCTTTGTGTGCTGTGTTGCACCAGCAGGCTGCTGAGCTGCCCTGTGGCGTGGTGGGCTGCAGGCTTCTGCTGTGAGGGTGCCGTGTTCAGGTCCAGGGCGCACATACATTTTGTTGTGCACGGCCCGACTTTTTTTTTATTTGCAGCCCCCTCCGACATGCACTCCCCTGGAGTTGGGAATCCTTTAGTAGGGGGGTGGGAGGGGGACTAAGCCCCCCACATAAATGTAAATAATGTAAGGGTGGGTGTGTTACGATTGGAAGCTGAGGGTGGGAGTGGGGTTGGGAAGCCTAAGTTCCCCTCATGCCAGTTCCTGCATGCACAGTGGGAGTGGGGCCTTACACTTGGAAACCCTGAGTTTGCATTTCCCTACTTGTAATTGTTCAACTCTAATGGTGCATTAAACAAAGTTTTTTTGCAATGAATTCATATATGCACAACAATGATAGCACCTATCCAGAGAACCCCCATCACAGTTTTGACTATAAACCTTTTTTATCAAGTGGTCTAAACCCCATTACATTTACTTCTGTGATTCTAGCTACAGTATTCTCCCTGTAAAACATATTTCTCTGAGTTTATCTATGTTTCATGAACAAGCATAATGTCGCCCAAATCAAAACTCTAAAACAAATGACATGAATTCTCTGTTCAACTTCCATTTATTTGCAATGTAACTTAATATTTTGGGTTCGTTAGGCACTTCTCGTGCTCCTCATATTTACCGTGAAAAGAAAAGGAAGACAACTTTACAAGTGTCTAACTTCTTTTTTTAAAAAAGCATTTGCAAAAATCAGAGTATTTTAAACACGTACTCCAATGCCATTCTGGGCTGGACTTGGACTCCTTGCTGTATGGAGAGTAGTCCATACCCACACATGCCCTGTTTAAATACTGCAGTGCAGTGGGGGACTGGACATCACTGCTGATGTCACTGTTATCTCTGCTGCTCAAGAGTGCCAGCCTAGCTCCAGAAGGCTACAGAGAAATATGTTTTGCAGAGGGAATACTCAATAAGAAAAAATAAATACTAGTCAAATTGATTTATGAAGCTATAAATTGGTCACTGGATGTGACATCTTCTTTTTTAGATGGGACATAATTCATGGTAAAGAGATCAGAGGAGGTTAACACAAGCTCCATTGGTGCAAATGCATGCTTGTTACTCAGACTCACAGATGTAAATGTAGTGGGGTTTAGACCACTTGATAAAAAAGATTTATAGGGAAAGTTATGTGGCGGTGTAGTGGGGTTCTCTGGATAAGTGCTGTCATTCTTGTGCATATATGAATAAGTATTTGAGTTACTACAAATAACATTTTGAATAATTTTAACAGAAGCATCACTTGGGCCTGATGAAGTGGCATGGCCACAAAACTGTCGCCCCATTTTGAGTGAGAAGTAAATAAACAGAACTTTGTGGAAAAATATACATATGTGGAACTCATCCTTTTTCTTTCACTGTAAAAAGGAGGCACAGAATAAGCGTTCAAAAGTGGCTTACAGAGACGTCCCAGCGCTGGGAGGGATCAATACGGGGCGTAGTTGCCAGAGGTGTGCTCTGCCGGTGGGTTGTACATTTGAGTTTCAGTGGTGCCTGCAAATAATTGCTGGCAAGACATTGATTTATTAGGTGGCAAGCAATGTCCCACAGTTTTAATATAGTAGGTCACAATCATGTAGGAGGGCTGTAGGCTGCTGCAGAAAGCAGAGTGCGGTAGAACAGTAGCGGGGGGAGGGTGAACATCAACTGTCCCAAAGGTGCTCCAGTCACAACGAAATGTGACATGTATAAATAAACTGGGAACACACCAGAAGGCTGAGTTTAGATGAAAGCTGCAATTTTATGTAAGAGCACAGCATGTTCTGACTCAGAGCTAACACCCCTACGTATTGACCCAACCTCATGGGTCTTCTTCAGCTCCGGTGGTGTCTGCAAATAATTGCTGGCAAGACATCGATTTATTAGGTGGTCAGCAATGTCCCACAGTTTTAAAATAGTAGTTCACAGTCATGTAGGAGGGTTGCAGGCTGCTGCAGAAAGCAGAGTACAGTTTTTATCTTTTGTCACTTAATCCAGGGCTGTGGGTGGGCTCAGGCAGTGGAGCTAGGACTAAAACAGGAGAAAGACCGTATTCTCCACCATGTGTGGCATTTTGGTGTTGGTCTGCCACAAGGACCCTTACATTCTCTTCAGGTCTGCCATGCCCATCTCTCACTGCTCTGGCGGACATCATGCTGGACCATGTGAATGACTGAGACAGACACACAAAAATAAATGTAGAAAACAGTTTATTCTGCAACAGGACACTTCTGCACACCAGATGGTATTACAGGTACCTCAGACTGAGGGGTTTCCCAGACTGTCCCTGGATAACATGGCACTGCCAGGCAATGCAACAATTGGCAACATCCATGTTCTAAGTGCTCTTAAAGGGGCAGCTGCTAACACTAAGCTATATGCTTAATGTGTACATCACACATGTTATAAAATTAGACCCACACTAAATTGAAGCTGATCCCCAAATCTTATTCCAGTTTCCATGATTCAGTAAAAGAACACCCTTCCCCACACATCTTACTGTTGAGCTTCTTACCACTGACATATCAATTTTAATCCCGGATTTAAAAAAAAAAGATATTTCAACCTAGTCACACATTGCAATTCATTAAAATAATTTACTCATCAACATGCAACACACATCAGGGCAGGCATGAGATCATAATGTTGCCTAGAACATAGCGCAGGTCAAAACCATGCACCAAACACAGCGTGCAGCAACACAGCGGTGGCACATAATGTTGACCACAACAGAAATGATGCACACCCGAACAATGTTAAGTATCATGGGGGTAGGTTGTACCTGTAGGTGGTGGTATCTTAGGTGTAGCAGTCACATGAATGGTTAGCCATGAGATGCTGACGTAGTTAAACTACACTTAGCACCCTATGTGTTTCAAACCTATTTTAACCAAACTTTTGTCAAAATGAGGCATAAATGTGGTATTGTTGTAACCAGTACTCTCTGCAAAAGCCAAAAATGTGGTATTTGTGTTTAGAAAATGGGCTTTTTATTTGGAAGCATCTGATTGGCAGGTACCCCTTCGACAGGGGTACATTAACTTTCAATAGATGCCCACCAAATAAAAAGCCCCAGTCCAAACCTGCCAGACGCTAAGCCATGTATCTTTGTGCCCAGCCTGCTTCTTCATTGGCTGAAGCACTGGGCACAACATTTCAAACTGCTGCCATTTTATTTTTATAAATTAGCAAGACAGAGTGAGCCCCACCACAAACAAGTATTCAAAAACGACTTGGCTGCACAGCACCAACAAAACATATTTATTTTTTGTCTAATGCAGTATTACAGCCCCGGACTGCAGCTTCTGTAAAGAATGCTCTTCACTGCTCGCTCCTCTTGGAAGCCGCCTGCTCAGTCGCGGCTCTCTTTCATCTCCGCCCCACCCCTGTCACTGCCCGGTACTTCAACAGTTCCACAAGATTCACTTGCTCACACACAAAAAAAATCAAAACCAGCATGCCAGTAAAGTTGAGATTGCCGGCATCTTTCATCTCTCCTCCTCTATTTTCAAAACAATCCTGCATGTCTGAATAAAGTAACAGCTACCGCACAAGTCCTGCAAGCCGTTTGATCTCTCGCGCTTTCCTCTGCCACAAAACCGCCCACTGTCAAGCCTGCAGTGTGAAAAAAAGAAAGGTAAAATGAAATGCCCAAGTGTTTGTTCTGCTGTTCATAGTGTGGTGGTGGGGGGCGGGCAGCTGATAATCAGCAGCACTCGGTGTCGTGCCTGCCTGAATGACATCCAACACACGGCGGGGGGGGCGTTGGCGCCACCAACTGATGCCAAAACCAAAACAAGCATCACAGCCTGTACTGTGTGTGTGTGTGTGTGTGTGTGTGTGTGTGTCTCAGGGGCATTTAAGCAATAATTTCTACAAACAAGCTGGAATCAGTGTGTGTGTGTGTGTGTGTGTGTATATACAGGTAACCATGAGTAAAACAGGTGGAGGAACTATTTTATTACAAATTTCATTTTTAACTAGTTTTGAAAGAACATTTTTTGATTAAACAATTCTTTTGATCGTGTCCCTTTTCTAAACGCAATAATACCCTCCAGGGTGGGCGGTTTGGGCAATACCGTACCTTCCAGGGGCTATAGGGCCCTCCGCCTGTGGCGTTGGGCCTCATTACGCCCCTGAGTGCTCTGGTATTGCCCAATACCGCCCACCCTGTCGGGTATTATTGCTTGCATATTCAGCCTATGTTATGTTAACATTTGGTTTGCTAAAGTGGGAAAATTATGTGAATTTGCGTTATTTTTCATGATTCTACCAAATGTAAAGGATTATTATTGCTAGGAAACATTTGGATAGCCAGTAGTGTTACACATTTTTAAAACCAGTATTTAGAGTAGTTTCTGAAAATATATACTTTTCCTGTGGTACTATGGTGTCCTGAATGTGCTGGCAGATGAAAGAATCAATGTCGTGCATTTTCCATTTTGGTCCTAAGTTTTCCCCTTTAAACTACACAACACCCACTATGTTTCAATTCTAATCCAATGTTAACTGCTCACCCTTGTTCATTCACAAACTATAAATGGGATTCTAAACAAGGGGTGCTACTGTGTATGGCATACATCAACAAAAAACAACAAGTCAAGCACCCTAGCCCCCCCGCCCCTGAGGTAAACGTACAATAAACATATTTTTTTCAGCCTGGATTGGCAATTTACTAATTTTTATTTAGTTTTGTTGACCAGGTAAGTGCACTAGACAAATCCTGCCTATTTTCAGGCACTACCCAGGAGGGGCATACAGATGAATGCCAACTGACCTTGAACCAGATTAAGCTGTTGGTGGTGTTTTTGTGAATGGAGGAAATTTGGCCAGAGCACCAGGAAATTCCCTGCTCTTTTCAAGAAGTGCCATGGGATCTTTAACATCCACCTGAACTACCATCAGAACAGGCAGATGGGACCTTGGTTTAACGTCTCATCCGAAAGACAGCACCTCAGAGTGCAGCACCCCCCTCATGCTGCACTACAGTGTCAGTATTGGGATATTAACCCAAGTGCCTGGTGTGGGGATAGAACCCACAGCCTACTGATCTCCTGGCCTCAGAGGCAAGTGTGCTACCTGCTGAGCCACTGACACTGACATTTGATTTCAAAAGGAGTGGGGGTCTTTTGGTATTCACCTCAGGTTCCTGCTGTGAAGTCACCCAGCTACCAACTTTGAGGTAGACTACCCATCAGCTGGGTCCCTACTCTAAACTGCATCTGCCTCAAACGGCTTACCTTTATAGGGTGCATCAGCCTAAAATTGGCTTAATTAAGATGTGGTCCCCAGGCAATGTGCATGCAACTGCTGGGGAGCTAGTTGAATGAGAAAGCCATACTTCTCCATTTACAGACTTTATTCAATGTTAACTGCTCACCCTTAGAAACATAGAAACATAGAAGCTGATGGCAGATAAAGACAGCAAGGCCAATCCAGTCTACTCATTTCTTTTTCTGCCTTATGAATGTGCCATTGGCCTTTACTCTGTCAATGGCCTATCTGTGCATACTCATCTGTATTGCTCCCTTATGTCTATCCCATGCCTGTTTGAAGCCCTGCACTGTATTCATATCCACCACTTCCTGAGGTAGGCCGTTCCATGCATCCACCACCCTTTCTGTGAAAAAGAACTTCCTCACATTACTCCTTAATCTGCCTCCCTCTAATCTCATGCTGTGTTCTCTTGTCCTGTTATTTTTATGTTTGCTTGTGCACATGCGCAAGAAACATTATGCGGCAGCTTAGGAGAGAAGTGGGTTGTGGAGGTGCAGCACTGTGGCAGCCAACGGAGGCACTGCATTTGGGGGCTTGGTATTGGTGGACCAGTGGAGGCACAGTGTGCCGATGACATTGGTTTCCAAAAGTGCCACCAAGTTGAAATGTTTTCACCACTGCAATGAGGGGCTGCCTCTTCATTGCAGCATCAGCCATTCCGCTGCAATGAGGGAGTGACCCGTCATTGCAGGGCGGTACCTTGCCTAGTGTAACAATTTATGTAAACATGGGGGTAGCTTGTCACCACCTCTCAGCCCCATGAAAGCTGAACGAGGGTGGCCAGTCCCTCTATCGGCAGCCCCCGACCCAGTTCATTTGCCGACGGGGGAGCCCACTCCCCGTCAGCATGATGTAACCCCTCCCCAATTTGTTGTGAGCCGAGGGGGTGCCCAATCCCCCTCAAGCATCATGCTCCCCCCAAACAGTTGTTCTTTGCAGACGGGGGGCCAGTCCCCATCTGCTTAAGTAACCCCACCCCAAAAGGGGTAGGTGGCACACTGGAAGCCCACCCCAGTGTGCTGAAAGCAAGCCTGGGGAAAAAAAAAACCTTACTGCGATGTCTTTTTCTTTTTTTTTTTTTTGTCTCTCTTGAACAAAGGAAATGGTCCCACGGCTGGTCACCGTCCTCGCCCAACCCGCAGCCCACCCACTGCACACCCTACCTCCCACACCCCCACCCCATATCTTGCCTCTGGAGCCTGGCACGCCGATCTTCGGTGGACCAAGAACATGTCTGCACTCTTCAAAGCCGACCACGAACTGAAGAAATGCCGGTAAACTGTATAATGGCATAAATAGATTTTTTTCAACTTTAGTGCATATCTCAGGCATTTTGGGGAATTTTGGCTCCAAATTTTAAACATGGGGTTATTGGGACCCCTCCTCATGAATTCAACCACTGTCATGGAGTTTTTCAGTCCTGAAAGGTAATTTCACGTTCACTGCACAGAATCACCTTCCAGGACTGATTAATGAAATGACAGTGCCAGTGTTCATGAGGTGGCCTCTCAAAAAGCCTATGTTGCAAATTTGGCGAAAAAAAAATCCAAAAAATGACTATTTTACTAGCGTGCGTTTCGCAGTTTCTATGCACGCCCTAAGTTTGTGAATTTGTAATATTTTCACTCCAGATTTTCAACATTGGCATTTTTCTACACCTCCTTATGAACAGTATAGTTGTCATTTTTCACATCCTGACCAAAATGTGTTTTTGCACTTCCGGCACAGAATAGCGCAGTCACTGTGGGAAATCAGTGTTCGGAACAGATTAAGAAAATGACAGTGACACTATTCATGAGCAGAGGTCCTAAAATGCCTATCTTGAAAATTTGATAATGGAATCTATAAATGACTGTTACGAGCATGCATTGCGCAGTTTACATGCACACTCCTTATGAACAGTACAGATTTCATTTTTCACATAATGGCTAAAATGTGTTTTCGCGCTTCTGGCACAGAATAGCGTGGTCGCTGTGGGAAGTCAGTGTTCAGGACAGATTAAAAACAAATCACAGTAACACTGTTCATAAGCAGAGGTGCTAAAATGCCTATGTTGAAAATTTAGTGACAAAAGTCCTTGAAATGACTGTGCTACGAGCGTAGTTTGCGCAGTTTCCACGCACCTTTGTAATTATGCACATTTGTAATATTTACACTCCAGATTTTCAATATTGCCATTTTTTCACACCTCCTTATGAACAGTAGAGCTGTCATTTTTCATATCATGCCCGAAATATGCATTTATACATCTGGCGCAGAATAGTGTGGTCGCTGTGGGAAGTCAATGTTCGGGATAGATTAGAAAACTCATAGTGACACTGTTAATGAGCAGAGGTCACAAAATGCCTATGTTGAAAATTAGATGAAAAAATTCCACTAAATGACTGTGTTACGCGCATGTTTTGCTCAGTTTCCACGTAAGCCCGGAAGTTCGAGTATTTTTAATATTTTCACTACAGATTTTCAGCATTGCCATTTCTTCATACCTCCCTATGAATGGTACAGCTGTCATTCTTCACATCCTGCCTGAGCTGTGTTTTCCTATATCTAGCATAGAATGGCACGGTCGCTGTGTGAACTTAAAGTTTGGGACACATTAACAAAATCACAGTGCCACTGTTCATGAGAAGAGGTCCCAAATGCTTTCATGAGGTGGGGGTCACAAAAAGGCCATGTTGAAAATTTGTAGTGCAAATACCAACAAATGCCCGGGGTGTTAGGGTGTCTAACCATAGCGTCCCATCCTGTACAGACTGACAGGCATCAGGGGCGTGCCTTTGGATTGCCGACTGTAATGTTCATGCCATTCCACCCCCACTCCACCACCCTGTAGCCAGTGACAGGCATCGAGATGTGCCTTGAACTCTTCTGATCCAGAGTTCACCCCGTTCTCCTATACTGCACCCATTTCAGCGTATGTCCTTATGGAATGGGGTGACTGTACAGCTGAACACCCAAGGCACACCTCAACACATGTCGGTGTCTGCAGGATGGGGTGAAGTAAAATGGCATGAACATTATGGGCGACTACCCGAACGCATACCCCAATGCCTGTCCATCTCTGCAAGCTGGATGTGGGGTTGGCGTGAAGTTCAATACTTCACTGCCATTCCTATTCTGCATCTCTCTAACTCCTGTATTTCCAATGCTAATACCAGCAAGCAAATATTTGGCATTAACAAATGCTGGTTCTTATATTGAAACATGTTAGACTCTTTCACCTTGTTAATGCCCTTAAGATGTTTGAATGTTCGATCATATCACCTCTCTCCTTCCTTTGCTCTAGGGTATACATATTGAGCTCAGTTAATCTGTCCTCATATGTTTTCTGATGCAGTCCTTGCACCATTTTGGTTGCCTTTCTCTGGACTGCCTCCATTTTGTTAATGTCCTTGTGCAGGTGTGGCCTCCAATACTGCACGCAGTACTCCAGATGGGGCCTAACCAGTGTCTTGTAAAGAGGGACTATTACCTCCCTCTTATGACTTGCGATACCCCTACTAATACACCCCAGCATCCCTCTAGCCTTACCTACTGCTCTAGTGGCCTGCTTGGATGATTTCAGGTCATCTGTGATGATGATGCCCAAGTCTCTTTGTTCCCTTGTGATTGCCAGCAACTTCCCTCCCAACCTATAGGTGGCTTCAGGATTTCTCTTCCCTATGTGCATGATCTTGTACTTCAATGCGTTAAACCCCAGTTGCCACTCTTCCAACCATTTTGCCAGTTTATCCAGATCTCTTCTCATTCTGTCCACCCCATCTGGATCATCTACTCTGTTGCAGATAATGGTGTCATCTGCAAACAGACAAACCTTACCCTCCAGTCCATCTGCAATGTCACTGATGAAGATATTGAAGAGGACTGGCCCCAGGACTGATCCCTGAGATACCAAACTTGTGACTTGCATCTCTTCTGACTGTATATCGTTTACCACCACTCTTTGTTTTCTGCCCAGCAACCAGTTTGCCACCCAGTTGACCAACTTCTGATCCACCCCGAGCCTACCCAGCTTATTAATCAATCTTCTATGTGAAACAGCATCGAAAGCTTTGCTGAAGTCAAGGTAGGTGACAGCAACTGCACCCAATTGGTCCACCACTCTGGTTACCCAATCAAAGAAATCTATGAGATTTGTTTGACAGGACCTTCCTGTTGTAAACCCATGCTGTCTTGGATCCTGTGCTCCTATGTATTCCAGGTGTTGCACTATCCTTTCCTCAAGGAATGCCTCCATAATCTTGCCCACTACTGAGGTAAAACTGACTAGTCCGTAGTTCTCTGCCTCCTCCTTGCTACCACTCTTGTGGAGCAGGATCACATGAGCCCTTCTCCAGTCCTCATGGGACCTCTCCTGTGCTCAGAGACTCGCTAAACAGTTCTGATAATGGCTCCGCTAGCTCCATCCTTAGCTCCTTTAGTACCCTGGGATGTATGCCATCTGGTCCTATTGCCTTGTCTACCCTGAGCTTTGCGAGCTCTTGTAGGTCCCTTTCTTTTGTGAAGGGACTTGTGCACACCTCCTTCCCCCCTGTGTCCATGGTGCTGAGCTGTGGGCCCTGCCCTACCTTCTCCTCAGTAAATACTGAGCAGAAGTACCTATTTAGGATAGATGCTTTTTCCTTGGTCCTCCTCCACACACTCCCCCTTATCCCCTTTGATCTTAGCAATACCCACTCTGGACGTTCTCCTTTCACTAATGTGTCTTCTTTTACTTGATCATTCACAAACTATAAATGGGATTCTAAATGAGGGGTGCTTCTCTATATGGCATACATCAACAAAAACAAGAAATCAAAGCATACCCCCCCAAGGTAAATGTAACAATAAACATATTTTTTCAGTCTGGATGGGCAACCTACTAAGTCTGCCAATAAAAAAACACATTAGTGGTTTCCCTACTTTTCCTTGAAGGGAAACTATGGACATTTTAATTTTAAATAATATAGTGCACAAATTACAAAAATTGCCTGGCACAGAAGTGTAAAATACCCCTGGCAGCAAAAGGGTTAAACACCTTATATTTCATTTTTAAAACACAACTTAAAAATAAATGTCTTTATTTGAACCAGACTGTAATTGTGATTTTTGCATTTAAAATGCAGCAGTTAAGGCCTCACAGCTCCGAAATGTCTCCAGCATTAGCTCTTTTCTCTGCCTGGAAAGAACCCTTTAAAAACACAACTTCAGTTACATTAATACCCCCCATGCTACTGTAACCCCCTCCCAAAGTTGGGATCTTACCTTGTTCCTGCTGCCTCCTTCAGCTCCAAATGCTGCCATTGACTTCACTCCCCAGCCCGATCCTGGACAGCAATTAGGGCCGGGGAGTGCTGTAATGTGCTTCTTCTTTGCACCTTCTTGCCATGAATGGGATGTGAGTTGTGTGAAAGGAGAAGAGCATTGCATCCGCCTGCACAGTGAACGCCCATTTCATGACAGATCGAGGAGCTTGGTGCCTGCAAACATTGAGGATGTTAGAAGACATCTACAAGAACTCCTAAAAGCAGGGATAATTTCTGAATCCTGCCATCCTTATGCCTCACCCATAGTGGTGGCCCAGAAAAAGAATGGGGCAGTGAGAATGTGTATTGATTATTGCACCCTGAATCAATGGATGATGGCTGATCAATACACCATGCCTCAAGTTCAAGATGCCATGGATAGTCTCACTGCCAGCAGATGGTTTTCTGTCTGAGTCTTGCGCAGTGGCTACTACCAGGTACCGATGGCTGAGGAAGATAATGAGAAGACGGTGTTTATTTGTCAACTGGGCTTTTACCAGTTTGAGAGAATGCCCCAAGTATTCTCTGGCACTCCAGCAACGATCCAGCATTTGATGGAAAAGGTGGTGGGTGACATGAATCTTTTAGACGTTTTAGTCTATTTGGATGACTTGATAGTGTTTGAGGGAACACTGAAACAGCATGAAACCCGATTACTCAAAGTACTGGGCCGACTGAAGGAGCATGGGTTGAAACTCTCACTGGACAAATGTCAATTCTGCCAGACTTCCATGAAGTATGTGGGACATATTGTTTCCAATCAGGGTATCAGTACTGATCCAGAAAAAGTGAAAGCTCTTATCACATGGCCTAGACCCCACAACTTGAAAACTCTTCAGTCCTTCCTAGGATTCTGCGGGTACTACCGAAGATTTGTAAAAGACTACTATGTGGTGGTGAGGCCTTTGTTCAGACTAACTCAAGGATATCCTCCGACTCAGAAGAGGAAATGTCTAGCAGCCATGAAGACCACCCCAAATGAATATTTCAGAACCAATGAACCTTTTGGGGACTGATGGACTAATGAATGTGAGAGTGCATTTCAAGAAATTATTCGTCGCCTGACAGAAACTCCTGTTCTAGCCTTTGCTGATTACACCAAGCCATACACTCTGCACATTGATGCCAGCATGGACAGCTTGGGCGCCATACTCTACCAAGAACATGACAAAGGTATGAGACCTGTTGCCTGTGCCAGTCGCAGTTTAACTCCTCCTGAAAAGAACTATCCAGTCCATAAGTTAGAGTTCCTTGCACTGAAATGGGCAGTGACTGATCAAATCCATGAGTACCTGTATGGAGCCAGATTTGTGGTGCTTACGGACAATAACCCCCTTACATATGTGCTGACAACTGCCAAGATGGATGCTACAGGGCATAGATGAATCTCTGCCCTATCAGCTTACAATTTCCGCTTGCAATATCGTCCTGAGCAAAACAACATAGATGCAGATGCTTTGTCCAGATGCCCCTATAATATTGCTCCCATGGAGGGGCCCTGGATCTATGTTACAGGAGATGGAGTGAAAGCTGTTTGCCAAATGTTGGTGCCTGATGATCAACCTGCCATCACCAACCCAGACTGAGCAGTGGATCCACTTGGAGAATATCCTGATGCCATACCAGAAGTGTACGCACAATTCACCACCCTGCACAACACCTCCTTGCCTCATTTATCTCCTACAGATTTAAGAAAAGCACAGCGAGCAGATCCTAGTTTATGAGACATTATCTTAGCTAAAGAGAAGGGGTTTGTCTTCCTCTCAAGCCAAAGCAAACCTTCCAGATGCATCACTTCTCATGAGAGAGTGGGACAAGCTTTCGTTAAAGCATGGACTGATGTATTGTATCTCAAAGACACAAACTCAGTTTCCCAAAGAGCAACTGGTGCTGCCCAAAAAGTATCGTCGGATGGTTTTGCGAGCCCTTCACGAAGACATGGGACATTTGGGTATTGATAAGACTTTGGGCCTGGTACGAGACCGCTTATACTGGCCTCATAAGACTATGGAGGTGGAAAGACACTGCAAAAACTGTAAGAGGTGCATCAGCTGTAAAACTTCACCCAAGCGAGCAGCGCCTCTTGTGAATATCACCAGTAGTGGGCCTATGGACTTGGTTTGTATGGACTTCTTTTCCCTTGAACCCGATAGAAAGGGGAGCAGTAACATTTTGGTAGTGACTGACCAAAGTACTCACTATACACAGGCTTTCCTATGAAAGATCAAAGAGCAACCACTGTGGATAAAGTATCGTGCAAAAAGTATTTTGTGCACTATGGACTCCCCAAACCCCTGCACTCAGACCAAGGGAGAGACTTTGAGAGTCACCTTATCAAGGAACTCACAAGCATTATGGGCATAGAGAAGTCTCGTACTACCCCATACCACCCCATACCACCCTCAAAGTGACCCTCAGCCAGAGAGATTCAATAGAACCCTACTCAATATGCTAGGAACATTGAATCCTAACAGAAAGCCATACTGGAGCCAGCAAGTACCTTTCCTAGTCCATGCCTACACATGCCCTAAAAAAGATTTAACGGGGTTCTTACCTTATTTCTTAATGTTCGGGAGAGAAGCCAGACTTCCAGTAGACTTATGTTTTCGGGTATCTGTAGATGGTGCCTTACCAGAGATACACTTGGAGTACACCAGGAGGCTGCAAGCACAACTTACTGAAGCCCATCGGGTAGCTAAAGAAGTAACTGCAAAGTCCGGCCTAGCAAACAAAAAACAGATATGATAAGAGAGTGTGAGAACAAGATCTTCAGCCTGGAGATCAAGAACTGATTCGAAACTTGGGACTGACAGGCAAACACAAGATAGAGAACAGTTGGAAATCTGATCCTTATGTACAGTAATAGTGGAACAGCTTCCAAATTTGCCAGTATACAGATTAAGAATGGAAACTGGAACTATGGTGGTTAAAACTCTGCAACAAAACCACCTCTTGCCAATTGGTCAACTGTTGCCAGAAGTTGTAAATTCAGTACCTCTCTCACCTCCTCGGAGACCGGTTACTAGAAATGAGAGAAGGCATAAGAGACAGTCAAGTTCAACCTCCAGTACCTGTTGCCCCACCGACAATGCAGTTTGATGTGTTCAGCAATACTTCTGAAGATGAAGAACCGTATGTCCAATACCACGTCAATATCGGCCTACACTGTATCCCATTCATTTTCAGCACCAGAAGGGAGTAATGCGAGTTATTCCAGACCATTGAATTCAGCTGCAGTATCCTTTGTTCTGATTGACACTGGGCCCACAATCATGAACAATGTTCCAAATGCAGGGAATGTCGAGACTCCAGAAACAGAACCCATCCAGGACAGTGAAAGATTTGAACCTCCTGTGGCTGAGTATGCAGAACCTATAAATGATCCTGATCAAATCATTGCTAAGGAACCTGTAATGCCCTGCTGCTCTGGTAGAGAAGTCAAGCAAAGAGTAAGGTTTACTTATGATGTCCCTGGTGTCCCTTCAGATCTCCCTGTCAATGTGATATATAAAAAGGTTAATCTGCTGCCAAGCCCATTGCTACCTATTGCTACCTATAGCCCTATTGCTACCTCCTTGTGCTGTCCACAAGTCATATTAGGGAGATGTACCTGTAGCCCATGGTGGGACAATAATCAGTGAAGTGCATGCCTAGTGTATTAATTAAATGCTTTATTCATGCAATGCTAGTGATGGATAGAGACGTATCAGGTGTATTAGTAAGAAATGTTTTTGATGTTTCAGGCCTTGTCGGGGATACCAAGAATTTCAGTGGGGAGAGAATATAAGCCCCCTCCCTAAGTCAGAAGCTTACCTTGCTCCTGCTGCCTCCTTCAGCTCCAAATGCTGCTGTTGTCTTCACTCCCCTGGCCCGATCCTGGACTGCAATTAGGGCTGGGGAGCACTTCCCTGGTTCCCCTGAACTGCAATTGGGGCCGGGGAGCATAAAAAAGTTAATTCCGGCACCTTCTGCGCCTACTACAAGCAGCCTGAGTGTCGCACAGCTCATTTGCTCCCCCGCCCACTGAACTGCCGCACAGCGGGTGCGGGGCACCAGGAAAGGCTGCATTGGTGGCCTAGCACCTCGGTGGTGCTCACAAGAGGCAGCAGAAGCACTGTGGGAGTGGATTCATCTCCCCAGCCCCACCAGACTGCCTAAGGGGCTAGGGAGAACACAGGAGAAAGAAGAATAACTTTAAAAACACTCCCTGGCCGTCCCGGTGGCGCTGATGGCTGAGGCACTGGATGCCACACCTCGTACCACACCGGTGACCTAGGTCTGGGAACGGACTCAGGTCACCGGGGGTCAGAGGGGCGGAGGAGGATCGAGCGTCCCAATGGATGCTCTCCTCCTCCAGGGATGGGTTCCTGGGGTGCTTTGAGAACCCGACGCACCAGTGACTGTGGAAGCATGGGCATCGGGGCGCAGGAGGTTCTTCGGAACTGGAGAGAGGAGGACGTTGTGAGCACTTGGCAACGATGTGCATCAGCATGTCGTCTGCCTGGATATCAGTCCTGCATGCTGAAGTCCTCAGGGGTAGTGGGACCTAAGGGGAGTAAATGGGAAAACACCCCGCTCGCCGCCAAGATGATGACTAACCTATTGTCCCGGATCACTTACAATGGGCAGACCTCAATGTGCAGGCACTCCAGAGGGAAGGTAAGGGGGACACAGGAGTATACCTGACACTCTAGGGGCAGACTCCGTGGGAGGGTCACCGGGAATGGTCAAAGTCTGAAGGAGTGGGGGTGAGTGGGAAGTAAGGTGGGATAAAAATAAAGTGTAAAAAAAACAAAAAAAACCCACTCCCTAACCCTGCCAATGCCACCAGTGGGTCGGGGAGTAATGGGGAAAATGGCAACTGCCAGGGACTACAAGTCCCATGATGCTTAGTGGCCGAGGACGGCTGTTTGTAGACAGAGCTCCATCAGGGGAGTCTTTAAAACAGAGCCAGAGAGTCGACTTCTGTCCCAGAACTGTACCCCCTGGCCCTAGCAACCCTTAGAAGGGAACAGGAGGGTGCCAGTCATGCAGCCAGATGCTGCCAACAGTGAACAATAATATTTCTACAGTTTATGAAAAGTGACTGAACTGGGGGAACTGTTTGATGGTGGCCATCTTTGCAGAGGTTGCTGGATGACTGCGTAGGATCTGATTGGTAGCTGCAGTACATCCAATCAGGACGAAGAGCTTGTGAGTTGTGTGGACCAGTCAGAGACTGAGTTTTAAACCTGAGGATTCTGAAGTTTACAGTTTGTGTGTGTGTGACTTTAAATGAGAGTTTGAAGTGATAAGGAGTGTTTTTTGTCAGTTCCTGCTGCTGAGAGACTGAAAATCCTGCAATTTTGTGCCTTCTGCACAAGCTAGGAGTCAGAGTGAGACTTGCCAGTGACTGTATATGAGAAGGTGTATTTGTTTATCTGCTTCTGCTGTGGCCAGATAGAAGATCCTGTTGTTGGTGCCTTCTGTGCAGGTCCAGAACTGGTGACTGAATATCCTGGTGGATGCTACAGAACTGGGATCTGCCTCAGCCTAACGAACTGTGTGACGCTGGGTGTCACAAATACTCAATGCTTGATGAAGAAATTGTTGTCTGCTGTGGAGAGTGAGGTAAACCAAAGCTACTGCCTAATTTCCCCTACCAGTTCAGAGACTGAGTTTCCTGACAGGACCTATGCTCTGAGGTTCTGCCTGCTACTTGATCTGCTATTGCCTACCTACAGTCGAGGTGCATGAAAACAAGTCCCTTTGTGGGGTGAAGAGGATCATCGCCTGCATTCCAAGCCTTTCCTGCCTGTTCTTCCAAGTTGCTTGAAAAGGGGAGATGTCCCCAACATCCTGCATCTGTTCCTCAAAGGTCGTGAGTACTGGGTTTTACCCAAACAAATACTTTCCTAATTGTTCAGCCAGCTAGCTTGTTAACTTTACTTATAAAATGGTTAGGGAAAATCCTGAAATGTGATTGGCTGTTGTTCATGTAGCAATTATGTTCCATGCATGGAAAATAAAAAGTGCTGTCAAATGAGCACTGATCACCACTTGAATCATTACGTTATTAGAATGTTAAGAATTCAACTGGCAGCCGTTGTTTTTTGCCCTGTAACTGTAAGCATCACATTTACTTGCACTGGGCCCTAAAAATAAAACTACCTTAAATACAAGATAAAACAGATTAATTAAATGTTATTTCCCTGATCATCACATTCTCCTTACACACATAAACAAATTAGAAACATTAAGTATTGTTTATAGTTATCATTACGGCTGACAATGAAAAATCCCCCTTCTATCTTTACCTTCTCATCAGGGAATCTCTTCTCCTTGCCCTGGCAGTGAGAAAATTGAGTTTCTGGCTGTAATAGTAGCCTTTGTTTTGCATGAGTGTGTACAGTATATGTTAGATTATACATTGTACCTGGGCCACTGACCAATCAGATAGGCAGGCTGGCACCTTACCTGCATTGATTATCTACTGATATTCACCGCAAAAGGTGCCAGCCAGCCGCATGTTCAAAAAAAAGCAATCCGACGGTGAAATCACGGAACTGCAACCGCCATCTTGTTTCCCGCTAAGAGGAGACTCTGAAACAGCAGCTCCATACATCAGGAAAACAAAACAAACCAAACACACAGCTTTACTACCGAGTGGCTTATTTAAGCATTATACCAAGTACTGCTTTTCTAAATTAAAAAAAGCAGTACCAATGTCATCGCAATAAACACACCAGCGAATCTAGGTTGATCAGAGAGTTTACCATGGCTGGGCTGGATTTACCCACTCGGCTGCGCCTCATGGGCAAACCACCCCAGCCGTGGTAAATCCCCCAACAACCCACACACCCCCGTGGCTTATTGCTTAAGTAACATTCTAGCAGTAGAACTGAGCAGAATTTTGAATCCATGCATTCCATGGTAAACATTCCATGACAAACATTTCATATCTTGAATGTGGGTAAAAAAATAGAGAAAAAAATGGGAAGAAGAAAGTAGGCAAGACTACAATGACATCATCTATGACATCATTTGTAGTGGGAGGAAGAATTATTTTATCATAAATGCACACAAGTAAATCTATTGTTTCTACATATAAACATGCGTTTCCCAACTGTAAAACATTTTAAAAAAGGAGCTTATTTTATAAGCGCAATAAGGCACTCTGGGATGTGCGTGGAACACATTTTACCGTGCGGGTAGCGGCTAGTTACTCGGGCTTCAGCCTCGTGCCTTATTACGCCCCCGACCATGAGGTAAAATGTGTTCCACGCACACCCCATCATGCCTTATTGCTTACATCTGGGCTTCCTGCATGACCTTAGCAACGCCCTTAGCAACTAGTGCAGCCAGGAATTACAACTGTTTCACTGCACCCCCAGGTGTAGTTGATACTTTGCTCTGCAGCACCTCAGTGATTCATCTGTGCTGCACCCAGCTTTTCCACATCACAGACCTGCAACTGCTCAGTGTGTGCACACCAAAATTGAGAGCTCTCACAGGGACTGTGGGGTTAACTGGTGCACCAGTAGGGGGAGTAGAACTGGGGCTGGTAATACTGGAATGCATAGTATCATTTATGAATGCCAATGTTTTGTTCAGTTGCTGAGTTGCATAGAGTTTAGAATCTGATTATTGAATGCTTTTATTTCCCTTTGCTTCCACTGCTCTCTACCTCTTTATCCACCGCAAAATAAACCCTTGTCGTTTATTTTCTGACAACTCTTGCAGCCATGGCATTATTGTGTAGTGTAATATTTCATGATTAGAGTTATAAGTGGGAAGGGGACTGTATATTGTCTTACCTGTTTCCAAAGGAAGGGGGCTGAACATCATTTCCTGTGGGGAAGCACCCTGGCAGTATGCTGTTGGAAGGATCCCCATAGGTGGAGGCACCATGCCGATCACCCAACAAATTTTAACCATGAATTCAGGTGCCAACCTATATTCCCTGAGGCAGCACTACCTGTGGGTGGGTGTGCAGGTAGAAGGGAAGGGGTGGTTATACTATATAGCAGCACAGTTTATCTGTCAATAAAGTTAATAACCATTTTCTGATAATCTCTTGATAACTTCTGATTCTTCTTCACCATCGTGGTCTCTCAATTCACATTGTATGGTCACATATAAACTTTTCCTTGTGGTTTTCTTGTCAGGTCTTCCTCTTCCCAACTTGTTCTTTTTACTTTGTTACTTTTTATATCAGCTCTCCCAGTGTTTGTTCACTTCATTACCTACTCAATTTTCTGGTACCTCTACCCCCTCTGTCTCCTGCTTACAGCTTCCATGATCTCCCACCCTCTAGTTTCCTTGATCTCCTGCTCTCTCAGCCTCGCTGCTCTCCTGACTACCAGAACTGCAAAGCACAAAGAACACTGCACTAAAAAGGAATTGCTGGTCACAATTACAAATGCAAGCAGCGTTTATTGGAGAAATACTGTAATTGAAACCATGGCAAAAACCTCTCCGGCACTTCAAACCCTGTGGTTCTTTCTCAAGGGGTGAGGTTGTGTCATGTATACTCTTCTTAAATAGTTAATAAATAAAGATGCAGAACCCCAGTTAATCAATCAGAGCAGCATCAGTCATAAACACGTGCACACCATGAAATACCCCAAAGAGTGAAACACATTAAAATGAAATAAAAAAGGAACAAGGAAATTAAACCCCCAAACAGGGCATTTGCATAACATTAATGCTATCCAAAATCTAACAATTTTTAAAACAGTAAATTAGCAAGTCAACCTGATGGAGGCAGATGTATACCTGGAGATGGAAAGGGCTGTGGAAAACACCCCCTAAAAATCTTAACCTGCACTTAAAAAAACAAAATCATTTTAAGAAAGGGGTGATATTTATTTATTTTATTTATTTATTGAAATGTTTCACCAGGAAGACATACTGAGCAAATTGCGCATTTCCAGATGTGTCCTGGGGGATAGGGGAAGGGATGGTTCCAGAGGTGGATAGTAGTACATAAGCACAAGTACAGTACATACCAAACAATATGGTACAGTATACAGCAGATTAGGTAACTTGTGTACAAACAAGCAGGTGTTACAATGAAGTACTGGTTAGAGCCAAAAAAAAACTGAAGACACAATTGTACTGATAGGTCATACCAGCACATCTTGGCTCTCCGAGCTGCCTGGGTGGTGGAGACGAGTTGGGACATCAGGGACATCATGGAGGAATCAGAGGAGTTAGGGGCAGTTGCAACTGGAGGTGGTAAAGGAATGCAAGGGAAATGTAGGGAGCAAAATGAGGGAGCATTTTGAACGTTGGTGGGGAGAGAGTTCCATAGCTTAGGAAAGTGGTGGGAGAAGGATGACTGTCCAGCAAACGTGGACCTGAAGGGGACAGCAAGGGTACAGACATTGGTGCTCCTGAAGGCATGGGTGGGGGGGGGCAGAGAGAGGACAGTAAGTAGGAGAGGAGCACTCTGAACCAGAACTTGCTAATTAAGTTGGAGCTGTGCATCAACCATTGGTCATATAGGGAGGGTAGAGCTAAGGATTGATATAGAGAGCAGTGGTGAGTGCAGGGTGGGCTGTTAAGGGCAAAGCAACAGAAGAATGAAAGAGTCCAGTCTGGCTAGGGTCGTTTTGAGGGTGGCACTCTAGACTATGCCACCATAGTCAATGTTGGAAGGATAATTTTCAGAAGACTTTCTCTGCGGGCGATATCTCATATATCATTTAATTCTGTTGGGGTAATGGCTTCTAGATCATAAATTAATCTGCTTTCTTTTTCTAGCAATTCATTTAGTCTGCCACCACATCTCTGTTTCAGTGGGATGTGTCAATATCCATGCAGCACAATATGCTTGCATCCCCTTGGTGGTGTATCAGCCAGTGGGAACCCATCGGTGTATCCCCTCTCTTACTGATAATAGAACGAGCGTGTTCCAGAACCCTATCCTTCACTGGTCTTCATTCATCTTCTTTGGCCCTTAAGGCACCTTATTACTTGTCATTCTGAATTTGTCATTTATGCATTATGGTGCTCTTGTCCAGTTTTATACATGGGTAGAACTGCCAGACCAATGAAGGATTTTATGCAAGTGGCGTCTTGCAGCATTCCCAATTTTCGAACACAGGCTGCGTCAAAATTGGGATGACTTGTGCTGAAGTTACCCTGTGCCAGAAGTTCCAGTGTACCAGGTCACAAGAGGGCTTGCTCCATGGCAGGGCTGCAGCATCCCTTTATTTGGGATTTTAGAAGCCCCGCCATGGTCACATGATGAGGCTGAGGTTAGACCAGCCATGAGCTGGTCTAAGGGCACTGTGCCAATGGATTGGAAGGAGGTGAGAAGGTAGGAGCCTGCAAGGTCAGGAAACAGGGCAGGGGGACAAGTGGGGGTGCCTTAGTGGGAGAAGGGGGCACAGCAGCAGTGGCAGGGTTCAGAAGTGGCAACAGGCGGAGGTGCCATGGCCAGTGGGACAGAGCTTATTGGATCGGGGATACACCGTGGTAGGCACACACAGACCCTGTCCTGGAGCCCTAGGTGGCAACAGCCCTGGCACCTGCCTCAAAGCTGATAGAGTCCCTGAAATGCAGTGTATAGGTGGGCAAGCCAGAGCAGGCTCAAGCCTGGCTCAAGCTTACTGCCTGGCTCAGCTTAGCTTAACCTCTTTAAGAAATTGAGAGCCAAGGTCAAGCCAAGCCAGTTATAGTCAAAGTAAGCAGTTCTGTCAGTCTGAACAGTTAGTGTAGGATATGGAATGTTCAACTCCTGTGTACAGCACAGCCTTCAATAGCCAGGGCTCTGCTCGTGTTTTGGCTTGTAGAGTCAAGCCAGACCCCTGGCTCTGCTCTGGCTTGGCTTTAGGTGAAAAAATACCAGGCTTGCCCACCTCTGATGTGGCGGGTGGCATTGGCTACAAGGTATGAGGTGCAGTTGGTGAATGTGGATGTTCCCCAGGCACTGCAACATTCCCCTGCTATACAGCCCACTGCGTGGAGCCATCCTGATGCCCAACTACGCTGTCTGGGACTGTGTCAGCTACAAGGAAGGTGCCAGGGTGGTTGCTACCTGAGCATCCAGGACAGGGTCTGTGTGTGCCTACTATGGTGTACCCAGTCCAAGCGGCTCTGTCCCACTGGCCATGGCACCGCCACTGGATGCCACCTCTGTACCCTGCCACTGCTGCCATGCTCCCACTGCCCACTGTGGCACCCCCACTGGTCCTTCTGCTCTGGTTCCTGACCTTGCAGGCTTCTTCTCCCCCCCCCACTTCATGGCTGCAGTTGGTCTGTGTTGGGCTGGGGGGGCTTGACAGGACCCTCCGTCAAACCCTTCCAGTACACCAAAGGTTTGCCGCAACACTGTGGCTGTGGAAACTCTCAGGACTTTGTTGCAGGGACATCCTTTCTTCTGGAATAGGGTGCAGGGTCCTTGACACACCTGGAGTTTGCCCCAGCTGTGGATCATTGCAATGTGCACAGATCTAGAGGCCATTTGAAAATTGGGCCCTGTGTGTTGAATGGGGTTTTAGACCACTCTTCCTCAGCCCCTTACAGATCTGTGAAAAGTCCAGCAGCCCTGCAAGCCTTGATGATGGCCCATAGTTTAACTGAGACCTTGAGGTTCAAAAACCCAACCATGAAGGACTTCACTTTCTGCTCCCATGCCTTCAACTAATATGTGTGGATTGATTTAGTCTTGATACCACATGGAGTGTTGCAGGGGATGGAGAAGGTGACTCATGACCCCATTCTACAACCATACCATGCCTTTGTGGTGCAGGGATGTAAAGGTTTTCTGGGTGGGGGAGCTAATAAACCCTGGAGGCTAGATCAGTCCCTCATAAATTACTCTAACTACCACCTCTACTTAAGTAAAACTGTAAGGGAATACTTGTCCTTTAATAGGGTGGGAGACATTTCAAAATGGGCACACTGGAAGGCATTGAAGGCTACTCTGAGGAGGGAAATGATGTCTTATGCTCACAATAAAAATAAGGCAACAAAAGACCAGATGAAGAAATAATTAGCAGGCTAGAAAAACTCGTAACGAAACTCATCCCAAGACTGTGCTGCTGGTACTACAGAAGTTCAGATGTGTCTACCAGTGTGTACCACACCTTAAACACAAAATACCTAGAAAGACAATTCTTAATAGCTAAGGCCAAAGCCAACTTTGAGGGGGACAGGGCTGGGAAGTGGCTCTGATGGCAACTTAAGGAGAAAGGGGGGCAGGCAGTGGTCACAGAAATCAGGGAAGAGGACAGTATGGAGACTAGCGAGTCCAGAAGGATACAGTAAATGTTCACTAAGCATTATAAAAACCTGTGTGCCTCAGAGTTTGGTCCTAGTAAAGCGGACATTGACTCCTTTCTCATAAAAGCACAGGTGCCCCAGCTGGAGAAGGCTCAAAGAGATGGACTAGATGTTCCCATAACCTTGAAGGAGGTGAGTAAAACTATTAGAGAGTTGACAGAGGGAAAGGTACTTGAGCCTCACGGACTCCCTCTTGATTTTTATAAAGTGTTTCATGAGAACATCTGGAAGGTTCTCATGGGAATGTTCTGGGAGAGTATGGCTAGGAGGAACAAACCCCCTCCATGCAGTCTGCTGCTATAATAGTTTGGCCAAGGCCAGAGAATGACCCCACACTATGCACCTCCTATAGCCCAATATCTCTCTTAACAGCAGATAATAAAATATTGGCACAAATTATGGCATCCAGACTAGAAGCAGTCCTCACCCTGATCATACAGAAAGACCAGGCCGATTTTGTGAATCAGAGACGGAAAAGGAAACATCAGAAAAACACTTAATGTCTTATGAAGGTGGAGTAGGGGGAAAGGGGAACTGGCAGGTATACTGACACTCGACACTGAAAAAACATTTGACCACGTTGAGTGGGGATACCTCCATAGCATAGTTAGGCCTGCTCTGACTGGGAGGGTAGCACCGTATCAGATGACTTTGTACATCACTTCATAGAAGAAGCAGATAAAGGCTTACCTTCTCATAGTGTGAAGCATGCAGTTTATTTCAGTCACAATCCATAACAAGTGCACACACTTTCAAAACATATAGGTAGGTAAAGTTCCTTCACTACGCAGGAGGAGCAGGTGCCAGTGCATGTGCACACAGCTGATGTTTCATTGGAAGTGTGCCCAACTTTCTCAGAAAATGCATGCTCATTTTGTGCATTTTAGTTTTATTTTTAGTCTTATTTTCTTTCTGAAATTGGATTCGGTATTCTCACTCACTTTAACTCTGCTCGCGGTGCAATACGTGACAGGTTGGCTGTTTAACTTGTGCGGTGGATTCCCGAAGTGGCGAGACTGAAGGAAGGAAACACATTTGGATTTTATCGATTTTGGAGCTACGTCTAGGAGTTTAGGAGGACTGTATTTCTGGGAGGCACAGAAGAGTTTTGGGATCAATACTTCGGAGTGGTCAAGTTTGGATGAATGAACTTGAGCGTTGTGGGAATTGAGAGATTTATTGGTGACCTGTACCATCAGTGTCGTGAGTAACATTAAAAAGTTGAAGAATACGGATTATCAAGCCAAGTTAAAGCAGTGGTGTGTTTTGGGTGTTGTGCAAGGACTCCTTCATGTATTTTAGGGCTGGTGGCAGCCTTACTCTCTGCAGCCGAGTGGGAGTTGCCTTGTGAGTTTCGAGGAGCCGTAACTTTAGTGAGGCCTCTCCAAAATCCCTTATGGAGCATTCTCTGGTTTGTTCCTTGGGAAAATTGTAGCTGCAGGCTGCACAGAGTGGGCTAGGATAGCCTGTGAGGCTTTAAGTTAGTTGAGGGGGGCTCCCCCACGGAGTTTTGGTTAACACCCCAGACCACTGTAGTATGGTCAAAACTTTGGATTAATTTGGAATATATTGAAGAATTTTCAAAAGGATTCCACAATTAAATACTGTGGCTTGAGTCACTGACGACTACTGAGGAGTGTTTGGACACCGAAAGCAATTTAGTTTGGACTCGTCCACCATTTTATTTTTTTTGGACTGAATTTGATTTTCTTTTGGGTTTTATTGAGGTTGTTGTATGTTATCATTAGTTCCCCCTATAATGTGAGAAATATTCAATTTAGACTTTAAAACTGGTGTGGTGAGAGGACTTCAGTTTTACAAACTGTACTCTCCCACTACGTGACAGGTAGTGGGGGGATAAACTTTGGACAATAAAAAGACTGGAGTAGTGAGAGGACTTCAGCATTTTATAATTCCATATTTGCATTATTTATTATACTTCTTTTGGATTATATATTTTATGTTGAGGGTTGTTTATTTATGTTTGGGATTGTTTTAGTTTATAGATTTGGGGAGGGAAGGTAGTTGTATAGGGAGTGGAAGTACGGGTTTTTGTGTTGGAAGATGTGCTGGGCTGTGGCTCTCCCAGTCAGGCACTACTCCTCCTCTGAACTCCAGGGCCTACGGGCCTTTTTTCCACCTCCCCTACCTGCAGCGGTCTACAACCACTGTAGGGTGCTGGGTATTGTTAGTAGGAGGAGGAGGGGAGGGGCAGGGTCTAGGACCATGGGGGGGGAGGAGCGGGGTGGCCGTATCGGGGTTGTGCAGCCCAGGAGATGGCATGGGGAGAAATGGTCACTGAAACGTGGTCCTCCATGTCTAGTTACCATACCCAAGGGTCCAGCCTGTCTGGGCAGATAACTCGGTCGGCCCCAGAACCCCGTCCAACCCGAGTGGTGTTATGCAATGTCAGGTCTGTTAAGAACAAGACAGTAATTATTGCTGATCTTGTTGGGTCAACAGACCTGGCATGCATCACCGAGACCTGGCTCGATAACAATGCAAGCCCCATTTTGGAGACAGCTGTCCTGGCCAGTTTTTTGGTGATACACCACTCAAGATCAGACCACAGGGGCGGGGGAGGGGTGGCTATTTGTTTTAGATCAGAATTGGACCTTACTGTTGTACCAGGGAGGGGGCCAGATCATTTGAGTTTACCGCAGTAGCAGGTGTGGGCTGTAGGATCATTCTCATCTACCGTCCACCCAGGGGGTGAGAAATTGTTCTTGCAGGAAATCGCAGACTTCATTGTTGACATGATGTTGGAGTTGCCCAGGCTGATGGTCCTGGGTAACTTGAATGCTTGGGTCGATGATGAACTCTCACAGTTTGGTCAGGATTTCCTCCAACTTACGTATTCATTGGAGTTCACACAGGTAGTTACCTCTGCTACCCATAAGCAAGTTCACTCTCTTGATCTGGTCTTCCTCCTGGGGACTGAGGCCTTCAACTTGGTGGTGGAACCAGTTGTATGGTCCGATCACTACATGGTGAGATTCAATTTCCAGTCCCCCCCCCCTTATAGGCCTGCCCCTGTGGAGATGGTCAAATACCGCCCATTGAGGGGAGTAACCCCTGAAGGCCTTCAGGCAGTATTGGATTTATCGGGAGTTCCGTGGGCAGGCAAGGATCCAGAAAGTCTAGTTTTGGCCTATAATAAGGCCATCACTGAGGCCCTGGATTCCATCGCCCCAGTCCATGTTCGTCCGCTCTCTCTCTCTCCGCCCTTGGCTCCCCTGGTTTGATGGAGCTTTGAGGGAGCTGAGACGAGTTGGATGAAGGTTAGAACGTCACTGGCGGAAATCGTCCCTTGATGCCGACCACCTTAGATTGATAGAACATTGTCAATGCTATCAATCAGCAATCATGCGAAATAAGACAGAATTCCTGTCCGGTGCTATTGCTGCTGCTCAAAACCGACCATCTCAGTGTAACTCCCTTGTTACCTGGGGTTACTAGAATCCCAGTAAGACCTAGTGGTAGGCAGGGAAGGCAGCTTGTGAAACTCCAGTTAAATGGGTTTCACACTGTCTCGCTCTGTTCTCAGTCACAGCTGAGACTTAAGAGATGACATCACCATAGAACTGTCGCAGCTGCATAAGCCACATTGGAATCTGCAGCTCAGGGAGTGAGTTAGAACTTTGGGAGTTTTCAAGAGCAGTTTCTGTTTACCTTCTGTTGGAGAAGGAAGTGTGTTCCTGTTTACCTTTTGAAAGTGGTGGAGACCGCTGTCCAGGTCTCAGTGCCCCCTCCCTCCGGGGGGGGGGGGTGGAAGAGAAGTCCCTCTGTGGATTCCAGGGGCAATCCCCTATTTCCACTATAGAAGAAAGCTGCCTGTTTATCAGTTTCTGTTCTTGTATAACAGTGAAAGAAGTGGTACTTCGCCTGTGGGGCACCTGCAATGAAAGGGTGAGTGTTTTGCTCCATTTGAAGGGGCAAACCAATGGTTTCATCAGTTTGGAAATATAAAGAAAGCTGGGATGTGGACTGCTATTTTGGGAGGACTATTTTCTAGGACAAACAAACAGAGCAGTCAACAAGTCTAAAGTTTTAATGGATTTCAAGTAATGCTGTAGAGGGGGTGCTTCAGGTCATCCACCGTTTAATCTACATTTTCAAAGTTTAAGTTTCTGTTTATCCAGAGAAATGGCCGGGTATGGGCTGTGGGAGCTGGAGGTGGGAACACCCCCCATCTTTAGGAACCAGGTCCACCTCTATGGATTTCTTCTGTGATTTGCTACTTGCCTCATGCGCCTGGCCAGTGATGAGGTGGGTACCCAGATGTGGGTCGCAAACTGAAAATCTCTCTAGGAGTCGCAGACTCTAAGTGGTATGGGGAGCCACAGCTTGGGAAAATATACTCCTTGTGTGATGGGAGTCTCTCCAAGTAAAGTTGGGTTCATTCTTTAAATGGACCATCAGTCAAGTGGCCGGCAGGGGAGCCGGGCCAGTCGGGCTGTGTATCCAAAGCGCATACAAAGTCCGGGCTGAGTGCCTGGTGGGTCCAGAGCCAGACAACAGTAAAAATGTGTTCATTCTTAAAGTGGACCGCCTTGTAGTCTCTATCTGCATATACAGTGAACGTAGCCCCTTGGGGGACCATCAATGCTTTGTCATGTTCATCTAATTTTGAATAAAGCCACACTGAAAAATCCCAATCCTGGTTCTGGACATTACAGTTATTGCTTCCTGTATTTGGATTTACTTGGGTGCCCCTGTGCAGAGTAGCCAAACCTAGGTCCCTTGTGCCAGGTAACCTCATCCTCCCCGAACCCAGGTCCCCACCAGGTATTGCTGCCAATGCCGACAGCATGCCACCTGTCGTTTTAGTAAAAAGGCAGGGGTGAGGGGTTACATCAGCTCTTTTTTTTTGCCATTCAAACTTTATTGAAAATTATTGAATACAGGAATACATCCAGAAACACCATAAAAAAATGACGAAAATAACAGACATGAAATATAACACGTTCCGGATGAATTCCACCCCCCACCCCTCCCCATTCATCCCCCCACAAACCCCCCTCCCCCCTGCACAGCACACATATTACACATCCTTTGACATAATATTACCGTTAACATATTTGGTCTGGTAAAGAATAAAGAGAATATAATGGACCCCAGATCCAATTAAACTTGGACAGATTGTTCTGAAGACTAGCAATAGTCCTTTCTGTTCTAAGGTTCGCCAGGAATTCTTGTAACCATTCGCCATATGTGATCTCTGAAGTGTCTTTCCAGTGCCTCAACATCACTTTTTTAACAGAGGCAGATATCAAACAAATATGATACCTCCTTTTTCGGACATCAATAGCGGCCACGTCCCCTAAGATGCATATCTCCGCTGTAAATAGGTTATCCAGCCCCAAAAGAGGGTCTAATTTCTGCTTAATACTGTCCCAAAGTGAGACTATTTTGGGGCAATACCAGAAAATATGAAGTAGGTCCCCAGTATCTTGTTGGCATCTGTAACAGTTAGAAGAAGACACAATACCAAGTCTAGTTAATTTTAAAGGGGAGTAATAAATGTTATGCAATAATTTAAACTGCATTAGTCTAAGTCTGTCTTGCAACAGAAATTTATGGCACGATTTCCAGATGCATGCCCAATTAAAATTGTGCTCTGGAAGAAGCTGAGACCAATACTGTTTCGGAGCAAGAATTAGGGGGTGTATCCAATTAAGTAGTGTACTGTAGATGGCAGAAACTGCATGAGCTTTCCCAACCAGTGGTTCCAGTGTACCACAGAAATCAGGGACTACCCCATTAGGGGGGAGCGTGCCCAATTTATTAACCAACAAGTGACGAAGTTGAAAAACCTTAAATACCATAACCTGAGGAATTTGAAATCTGTTCAAAATGTCAATTGAAGTAAGCCATTTTCCTTCTGCCGTTAGAAGGTCTTTAATCAAAACCTCCCCTAATAGTGGTAGCCAGTTGCCCCGATGGGTTTACCATCTATTAGAAAATTGGGGTTACCAATTAATGGTTGAGATGGGTCTATATTATAAGAATATTTTAAAAAGGTACATAATTGTGCATGAACTTTGATGGATATCTCAATAGGGGAGTTACGAAGAGATATGGGGAGAAATTTTGGCATACAATACAACAAGGCCCTGGGTGTGAGCCCTGAGTCAACTATCCGGGATATCTCCAAAGTTAACCATAAGGGAACATAATTGCTAGTTTCAGGACCATCGATTAATGTAAGCCACCTAAGATATTTATTAACATGACTGGCCCAGTAATACAGACCAACATGAGGGAGTCTCAGGCCTCCAATCAGTTTGGGGCCGACCAATTTATGGTAAGCCAATCTGGGTTTCTTGTAACTCCAAATGAAGGCGGTAATTATACCGTGGATTTTTTTAAACCATTTTAGTGGGAGCCAAATATTTAACATATTTATGGGATAAAACAGACGGGGGAAAACATTCATTTTAACTAAATTGACACATCAGCTCTTTCAAACCATAGACAGGTTGAGCAACCCATCCTGTCTACAGGTCTGAGGAGCTTTTTCACAAATTAAGTGTGATGAGTTTGCTCGTTTTTTTGTGGATAAGGTGGCCGACATCAGGGCCGAGATCCGCTTAGCATCTTCTATGGGAGTTGATGGTGGTCAGTATTTGGTCACTCCCTCTTGGTCAACCTGGAGTTCTTTTGACCTGCCGGAGATGGGGGATAGCATGCAGATTGTCCAGAATTTGCGGCCGACACACTGTAGTTTGGATCCGGGCCCTTCACGCCTATTATTGGGGTGTATGGAGTTTATCGGCCTGATCCTAGCACAGATTGTTTGGTGCTCCTTAGACTCGGGAGAATTCCCTAGCTCCCTGAAGGATTCAGTGGTGAAACCACTTCTTAAGAAAGCTTCTTGGACCCAAACAACTGTGCCAACTACAGACCTATCTCTAACCGTCCCTTCGTTGGGAAGGTGATTGAGAAAGTGGTTACGCTGCAACTGGAGAACCATCTTACCATCCATGATATCTTTGATCCTCTCCAGTCAGGCTTCTGGAAGAGAAATAGTACCGAGACTGCTCTGGTTCGGGTGCTCAATGATCTCCTGATGGCGAGGGATCAGAAATGCTACTCCTTCTTGGTACTTCTGGATCTCTCCTCAGCGTTTGACACTGTGGACCATGGGTTGCTACTTGAGTGCCTGAGGGTTATCTGTGGCCTGGCTGGTCCAGTTGTCAGATGGTTTCATTCTTTCCTAGTTGGCAGGTCTCAGAGGGTGGTGTTTGGGATTTTTTCCTCTGAACCATTCTCTCTGCCGTGTGGGGTCCCTCAGGGCTCTGTGTTGTCCCCATATTGTTCGCAGTGTATTTGCTGCCCCTTGGTGACACTGTAAGATGATACGGGCTGAGGTTTCACTGCTACGCTGATGATACCCAGCTCTATCTGTCTTTTGCACCTAACCAGGATAGTGCAGTCTCGTTTAACAGCTGTCTGGCAGAGATCCATGACTGGATGAAGGCTAGCTGGTTGAAATTGAACTCCGAGAAGACTGAGGTGTTGGTAGTGGATCCGGGGCACCGGATAGAGAGGCTGGTGGTGGGTCTACCATCTGGGCTCTGGCTGGATGGTATACAATTGCCTGCCTCCTAACAGGTGCGTGATCTGGGGATGGTTCTTGACGATGGTCTAACACAGCGTGCGCAGGTGTCGGCAGTTGTCAAGTCCTCCTTTTACCATCTTAGGAACATTTCCAGAATTAAGCACCTTGTTCCATCCGATGATTTGCCCATGTTGATCCATGCCTTAGTGACCTCACGCCTTGATTACTGTAACTCCCTTTACCTGGGGCTCCCAGGTGTTGATATCTGCTGCTTGCAGCGGGTGCAGAATGCTCCAGCCCAGTTGTTGACTGGGTCGTTGCACTCTAGTCGTATCACTCCCATGCTGCGTGTTCTGTACTGGCTGATTATACAGTCATGGATCACCTTTAAGATTGGTCTATAAAGCCTTGCATGGACTAGGACCAAGTTATCTGCAAGAGCTCCTCGTTTCCTACAGCTCCGGCCGTCCTCTTCTCTTGTCTGACGAGGGGTTGTTAGAGGTTCTCAGGGTGCGTCTAAAAATATCTGGTGCCTGGGCATTTATGTTTGTGGCACCATCCCTGTGGAACTCTCTACCTCGTCAGATTAGAGAATGCAGGACTGTGGAGAGCTTTAAAACCAGCCTGAAAATTCATCTTTTCCAACTAGCTTTTAATGACTGATATTCATGATTGGGGATGTTTTTAAATTGAAGCTGAATTTGTGTTGTTTTTTAAATTATTGTGAAATGTTTTGTATGTGCAGTGTTTTGAAACTGGAATTGCGCTATATAAATAGAGATTATTATTATTATTATTATAATACTCACTGCCCCAGTGGCCTATCTGTAGGCATTTCCTGAATAATTCATGTATGGGTAGAGACTGAAAGCTGCTACTGAGTATCCTTGGTGAACAAGAATCAGTGAACAAGTGAAAGCAAACACATACAAAGTGAAAAAAGCCAACAACACAAGACTGCTGATCAATGCTGATACATGATTTAAAAAAAAATAATAAAATTAATATATATTATGAATGAAAAGCCTTTCAGTTTGTGCTCCTGCGCGGTGGCAGGACTTTAACTATCAATATGTTTTGAAAGTGTCTGCACTTGCTGTTATAGATTGTTTCTGAAATAAACTGCATGCTCTACACTATGAGAAGGTAAGCTTTTGTCTGCTTATTCTATGAAGTGATTATATGGAGTTGTCCGGTCTGGTGTTACCCTCCCAGTCTGACCGGACCTAACTTTGCAAATTGCCCCAGCACCAGCACAGCCTTTTTGATACGAGCACTCCAGTGAGTCTGAGCTATAACACATGCTTGCTCTCATTTTACACCTTCATAGCATGTTACAGAGCTTTGAGGTGGTGCAGAATTTCTAGGGATGGATTAAAATTTGCACTAATCCCACCGCCTAGGTCATTGTCAATAGGGGTCTAATGCAGCATTTCACACTCCAAAGAGGCCCCTGGCAGGGGTGCCTGTTGTCTCCGCTCCTATGCGTTTTGTCCCTGGAACCCCTGGCAGCCACAGTCGGGGAGCATCCTCAGATAAAGGTACCAAAGGTTGGAGGTGAACAGGCCAAGGTATCACTTTTTGTGGATGACCTTTTAGTCTATCTGTGTAATCCCACAGACAGCTTGACACACCTTGAAAGTATATGAAAGACCTATGATAAACTCTCCAGTCATAAAATTAACTGACGTAAAAGCTATCTCCTGTTGGTTTGTAGCAGGAAAGTAGTGGCTACCCCTACATCAGGTCTAACCTTGAAAATAGTAAAGTCCATTAAGTACTTGAGCATCCAGATACCACAGATACTATCTAAATTATATGATTTTAACTTACCCCTGCTGCTGAAAACAAAATTAAAGAAGACGTTGAGAGATGGCATAAGCTGCCTCTCACTGTTATGGGTCAAGTGAGTACACTAAAAATATGCATTTTTCCTCACCTGCTGTACTTACTGCAAGCCCTGCCAATCACATTCCCCAGAAATTATTTAGAGCAGTTTATAGTCAATTTCATTTTTTCATCTGGTGGGGTAAGCCAGCCAGGATCAGGGTGACCACACTGAAAGAGCCGCTACAGAAAGGGGGGTTGGCACTCTCTCAGGTCATACATTTCTGTTGGGCAGCACAACTCTCTTATTTATTGGGGGGAACTATCCTGTGGCTCTCTTGGAAGATAATGGTGGAACAGGACTGGGGAGGGAGGGCAGGCTTGGATCCCTACTAAGCCCAGCACTGGTGGGAGACATTCTTCTCACCACTAGGAATCCATTTACAAAGATTATCATTAGCCGGCCCGTTGGTGCAGTGGTTGGATTTCTCTGCCTGGCGACCTGGGTTCGAGAACAGACTCTGGTCACTGGAGGGCCGGCTGGGGGGAGAAGGATGAAGCATCCGGGGACAGCTCTCCTTGTCTGGGGGGGGGAGGATGGGGATGTGCACCGGCACCTGTTGACTCCTGGCAGAGGCTGGGGACACAGCAGAACATTGGGCTCAGTGCACAAGGGGAGTGGCAGACGTCAGCGTCAGCCTTGACGTCAGGACATCACTCCCCCAAGAAAACCAGAGAAAATGCTCCCTAGCTGGCCAGATGACAGTCTCCAGCCCTCCGTTGCCACCGAACTCATGACCGGCACACCTCAGCGACACCCTGGGCCAAGTATAGAGTGTGCTGGCTGGCCCCACCAGTGCCTTCCCCCTCAGAAGAGGGGGAACTGTCCAGCAAAGGGATACGCCGGGTTACCCGAGGCAGCTGCAATATGAGGTAAGTGGCTGGCGTGGGGACAGGCACGCAGTCGGGAAGGGCCTAGGGGGCCTGAAGGAGTGGGCAGCCAGGGAGGAGGGGAAGCACATAAAAAAAAATAAAGATTACCCTTGAAGTCTGGACAAGGGTACATAGACACATAGAGCAAAAACTGGTGATATCTCCTCTGGCAGGCCTAACTCAGGCCTTCAAGGGGCTAAAGGGTTACACAGTGTTTTTCCACCAGGGTCTGCTAGCATGGAGGGCAGAGGGGCTCAGGCAAGTTAAGGATCTGTATGAAGGGGCAGAATGCTGGATGTCATGGTGCTGAAATGTACATCAGTCTGCAGACAAGTTCCTTTTTTTTGTATACATGTGTGTGAGAGGCATGGCATGCTGGCTGAGCAACGGCGGGGGGTGGAGGTACCAGAGTGCTTGCCAGCTGAAGAGATACTGGTTACCCTGCAACATGGATCCAAATCCCTTTCTGCATTCCATAAACGATCAGAGATGGAGCCAATCCCAAGATGTATGGTTACAGGGTATCATGGTAAAGAAACCTTGGCTTGGAAGTGTCGCAAGAAACATGGAACAGTGCTATATCCCACACACTCACCTGTTGCCAATTGAAGAGATTATGCCAAATATAGTATAAGTTTCTATATTGTAGATATATATCTCTCCCTCCAGGCTGCATAATCTATGAGAGGATACAAGTGAACTGTGCTCCAAGCGCAAGGCAACTGAGGGCACCTATACCCTATGGATTGGCACTGTTCTAAAGTTCAGTCTTACTGAGAGGGGGTCCACAATACAATGAAATTAGTACTGGGAAGTCCTTTGCCCGCAACACTAATATGCCTCCTATTGAGGCAAACTGGGGGGCATCTCAACTGCCCTGGACAACTGTGGAACTTGGCACTTGTCAGAGCCAGGAAAACCCTGGTGCAGCATTGGATAGGGGAGGACCCACCCGCTAGCTTGCTTGTTAGAAGACCATAAGGAATGTATGAGGCTAGAGAGAGCCCAAATGAGAGCTACTGGCACAGCAGAAGCCTTTGATGCCATGTGGTCACCCCTGCGAGAGGCCAAGGAACGTGGGGTGATGTCAGATGCAACACAACAAAGAGCAGTGCAGGTTCCTGGAAAGAACTTCAAAGCTGGACATACTGAATGAAATGAACCACTGATGTAACAGCTCTTATATGTCTGCCATCATTAGTAGATCAATCGAGGTATGATTCCTGAGATGGGCAATCCTTGTATGATACGGTTTATCAAGTTATGTGATTGTATTGCTTGTACTACATGTTGCAAGGTACATACTCATTTATTCTGTTTTCTCCTGCAGTAACACTGCTTAAAACAGTGGAAAATAAAGTTGAAGAAAAGACTCTGAATGGAATGTCTACTAATATTTATTAATTTGATGTTAAATGAAGATAGATACTATGACTGGCAACTTCCTCTGGAAGGAAAACCCCCTAGATGCAGTTGTGCTAAACTAAGAAGCCACTGGAGTATGGGTGGGTGGGGCCTACACTGGTTTGTGGGGTACCATATAGCCTTATATCTGCCCGGACAGTTAAATGGTTCCCTCCAACAGATTCCCACACACATCTGTGGGTCAACCTGGAAGCCGCCCTGCTGGGGTGCAACTCCCCCTTAACTGTCCTGTACACATATATTCATCCCGGAGGGCTCCCTTCCCCCACTGTGGAGATATTTGTGAGATACTGGTGCAACCTGCACAAGCAGTTGTCTGAAAATCCCACTCTGCACTCCCATGCCTCCCATGGGGCAACCCCATCCTATGGGTTGGTGGGTTCCTCAGTATATTAGAAATACTGTACTTTTAAACACTGGAAGTCTCAAGTCATCAGAATAATAAGAGACCTGTACATGCCTAGCATAACAAAATTGGACTCCTTTTACTCCTTGGTGACCCAGTTTCAGATCCTGCAGAAGGATTTCTGGAAATACTGCACCTCCAGATCATGGATGTGATACACCACTTGGTTCTGACCCCTTCCCCCCCCACACACACAAAGGGCCCCTCAGGGCACTTCGTTCCTTATGATCTGGGAGAAGCTCCCTAGGGGAAGAGATAGCAGTATCCACAAGGCACTCAGAGATGCACAGCCAGATTCACTCAGAATGCAAGAATCCAATGACAATTAGAGTTGGGCAGTCCCATCTTGGACTCTCAGTGGGTAGGGAAATGGCTTCAGGGAAGGCAACAGAGGGTGGTGGGTGGGAGCTTTCATCCCCAAGGGTAGTGACGAGTGGTGTTCCACAGGGTTCGGTGTTGGGACCAATGTTGTTTGGGATAATCATTACAGACATATCATTGGGCATCAAGAGCAAGACCAGTCTGTTTGCTGATGACACCAAGATGGGTATGGTAGTGGATGACCTAGGGGGATGGCAGGAGTTGCAGGATGATCTGGCAAAGCTGGAAACCTGGTTGGACACCTGGCAACTGAGGTTCAATGCCAAAAAGTGCAAGGTGCTGCATTTTGGGGCGAAAAACCCAAGGAGGAGTTACCAGCTGGGGGCAGTGTAGCTAGCTGAGACAGAGGAGGAGGAGAAAGATCTGGGGGTGCTCATTACAAGGTTAATGAACAACTCAGCACAATATAGGAAGGCAGCAGCAAAGGCCAAAAAAATGCTGGGTTGCATTGCAAGGGGTATATCCTCGAGGAGGGGTGAGGTGATTCTTCCACTGTTTAGATCAGTAGGCCGCACCTGGAGTACTGCGTGCAGTATTGGTGCCCATATCTGAAGACACACGAAGTTACTGGAGGGGGTGCAGCACAGGGTGACAAAGATGATCCAGGGGCTGGGGGACTTACCATACAAGAGGAGGCTGAGGGAGTTGAACATGTGCTCGCTGGAGGAGAAATGGGACAGGGGGGATATGATTGAGACCTTCAAGTACATAGAAGGAATAAACAAGACAAGTATGAAGGGGGCTGTTCAAAGTAAGGGAGGGAAGGGACACCTAGGGCCATGATATGAGGCTGGAGGGAGGAAGGTTCAGGAGGGAGATGATTAGACACTTTTTTACGGAGAGGGTGGTAGCTGAGTGGAATGCGTTACTGGCAGAAATTGCATCCAGTAGAACAGTGGGCTGCTTTAAAAGGGGCTGGGACAGGGCAAGAGGGAGGATTGAGGGAGGGGGCAGCTGCAGAATAAGGGTGCTAGCTACGCATTCGAGTAGACTTGATAGACCACTAGGCCTTTATCTGCTGGCAAATTTCGTAAGTTCGTACTGTTGAGCTAGGGTGCATAGAGCCTGCAGAGATGGCTGAAGCCACCTGATCCTTAATAAGACCCTACTGAGATAGTACTGTATCCTTCAAATCTTAAAAAGCATGGAACTTATGAATCATGACCAGTGCTGGCAGTGTGCACAGCCAGGAGACCATCTATACCATAGTCTCCGGGACTACCAGGTAATTCAACCTTTATGGCAGCAGATAACTAGGATTTGTGATGAAATATTGAACCCAGGGCACCTGATACCTGGGTGCATCCAAGACCACATTCCAAAACATTCCTCACAAGCCCAGTGGGCCATCGCAGTAGGGACAGTGTCTAAGAGGCTGCTATAGAAACAGAGAAACATAGAATCTGATGGCAGATAAGAGCTGCTTGGCCCATCCAGTCTGCCCTTTTTCCTTACCTACATTCTCACCACAGACGTAACTTCATCTACAGCTTTTTCTTGTCTGCTCCTCAGCAGCTAGAGATCCAAGGCACTACCAATGATCACTGAGTGGCTTCAAGCGGTAGGACAGCTGGCAACCTATGAAAGGCTCTCTAATGCTGCCTATGGGACCCATGACAGGTACTCTCTCTGTCGGTCTCCCTTTTTGCAGTCCATGTATTGTCACAATACCACTACATAATTATCGTCCTCTAGTTCCAGTTATTTATATGAGAAGATGCATTCATATGAGATGATTTTCGTCTTACTATTACCTTAAGATGTTCAGGCAGACAGTTCTTGTTGAGGTTCATAGTTAGGTTGTAGAGTTTTGTTTAGGTAATTTAGAGGTTATACGTAACCAGACATGTAAACACTGTACTAAATGTCGAAGAGTACAGGAGAGCAGACGTACCAATACTGCAGTCCCTAACTCAGTCCCAAATGCATGTGCAAGTATTTGTTCAGTGTTATTCTCTTACATTATACAGATGAGGAAAAAAGGACACAGCATGGACTTGATATATGCATTGTTCCAAATCTGTCTTTTTATGTACTGGCTGATTACTTATACTGTTGATGAATATTTATACTGTATCTTTGCTGAGTTTTTAATAAAAAGAACTTCAAAATGTATAAAAATGTTAAACATTCTTGTTTCAAAAAGTTAAAGATGTTAGAAATTATTTTTAAAATGTTACATATTTATTTTTGAACAGTTTGTACTTCATTGTGGTATTTCCTGTTATTGCTCATTAATTGATTTTTCATTCTGTTACTGTTCAAAATGTGCAATAATGAATCAGCTATGATCTGCTGTATGTAACATAACGGTGTAAAGCAATCTTGGAATTCTGTTGTCAAATGCACACCGCTCAGCCTTTGGTCTTGTGATTTATAAATTTCACTGGAACCCTTTGATAGCTTTACACCCCTATTAGGAACAGGCGGGTGTAGTTAAACCTTATATTATATGTACCATTGTGATGGAAAATGCGACCAGATTAATTTAATCTTTTTTTGATAGTGTAATTATTTTTATTTTATAAGTTCTGCTTTTTGGAATGGACACCAAAATGGCTTCCAGATCACATGAACAGGCAGCTCTCAGGAGAAACACTGGCCAGCTGGAAAAGCGGTAAGTCTCCTATGAGCTCATCCAGCTACAGATCCTGGAAGATGTGAGGGTGCTGTTTCTGGCACAGAGACATCCTGCAACAAGGATGAGAACAAGGTCTTAAAGTGGTGAGTAATTATGTCACTAGGCGAGAATAAAGCCACTGGTGACCTCTCTCACACACACACACACACACACACACACACACTGTGTCTCACGTGCATGGGGATGTTGGAGGGACTGTCACTCTGGGAAGAGGTCAGACCCAAACAGCCCTGCGCACATCAGTTGGGGAGCTGGGCACTCATCGATCTCTCTCTCTCTCTTTCTGGCTTTCTACATCTGGTGAAGAAAGGTGGGGCCTGCCAATAGATAGCTGTATTTGTGGGGGAAGGACAGTAGGTAAGTGTTCTTTCAGGTTAGCTGGTAAATATAGATTTTAGGAGAGACTCGATTTTTGAGATTCTTCCAACAGTCATCTGTCTGCTATTTTTATTTTCTTTTTCCAGTAAACGTGTACATCTTTTGTGCTGCTGTATACATATCCTGTTTATTTGTTATTACTTGCAGTGTCTGGTAGTAAAGAATCTATTATTTATAGAACAGTGACTGTGCCTCATTATTGAAAAGGTAATTTTAATATTTCTGTTGGCAACAAAGAATTCTCCATTTACAGTCTGACATCCAAAGTGCACTCTGCCAAATATTACAGTATTTGACCGCTCAAGACCTAGGGCAGGATGGAGGTGTTTTCCTGATACAATCAAGTGGTGGCAAATGAAGGGAATCATAATGACAAAACTGCCCTGTAAACTGCTATGGCCCAAGGGGCAGGGTGTCACAAACTGGTGGTAGTGGTGCAGATCAGTGCACAAATTTAAAGTGATTTTGCGAGCTTTCGCAAATGCCTTTTTCACATAGTATGCCATTGCCACCCATGCTTCAGATGTTGAAGCTGCAATTTGTTTTGCAAAAAAATCTGTCATAGTCATTTTTATTTAATGTTTTATCAGCACTGTGTCCTCCAGTTTTAGAATGATGTCATGCAAGGGAACTGTCAATGTTTTACATACAGCACCAAGGAGTTCGGGGTAAATTATAATGTTAATGTAAATGTTAGTGTAACCCCCCTACAAATGGGGGTTCCCGAAAAGTCTTCCTCGAGCTTGCCTAAATGCTCACTGCCAGGCTTTTGTCCTGCATTTTAGCAGTTTAAATGTGATTGCCAGAGAGTGCCTGTATAGCTTCTGCGTACTGTCTCTTTAAGAGCTGCCTGGATTGCAGTCATAAGTAATCTGAGAGGGAGCTCTGTTGAAAGATGTAACTATTTGCTGAAAATCATTTAGAGTGATAATGATAATGTAGTTTGTCTAACCTGCCTTATTTGCAGTAAGGACTGTTTTATCTCCACTATCTTGGTCCTGGACTGCCAAATTGGACCAATCAGTTCTGGTGGGACCTAAAATGGAGCCGGACTACAGGAGCTGTCTTTAGTCAAAATCTGTAGGAATTGTAGTTTTGGGCTTTTTGCACCTGAAGGGAGAGCCTTTGTTGTGACTGACAGGAGGATCAGCCAGATCTAAGTTGGGAGCTGAAGAAGCAAGAGCTCAATACAGTCTCTGTGGAAAGGCCTGAGTTTTGGCCTGCATGCCTGCCTCCTGCCCCTGAGAGGGAGAGAAGAGAATTATTTTGGACTAATTCCAGGTTTGTGAGAATGAAGTAAGCCACTGATTTTTTACCAGGCTCATACCTGAAGAAGACTGAAGATTTTGCTGAATGTGATTGGCCAGTCAGGATTTCCAGCTGCTTTTGAATCCCTAGTTTGTGCAGAGACTTTGCTATTGTGACCGGAGAGTGGTTTGCCTGGTACAGTAGAATTTCTTTACATATAAATGTGCTGTGTATTGAAAGTGGGTTGTGATTTGGTTCCCCACTGCGTGAACTGTGTTCCGCTTGCTGGAAGCTGTACCCAGCCCAAAATGGACTTATCTGAATCTGTCTCCATTTGGCCTGGGCCTTGCTACACTGGCCCAACCAGAATCAGACTACCCACTGCACAGAGAAAGCCATCGAAGAGAGACCTGCCTGGGGATCAGCCCCCTGCTCCATGCTTGAACAGGAATGATGCCTCAGTGAATCGTGTGGGCCCTGCTTCTCCTGGCACTCCAGATCAACCACCTGCAGTCTCAATTTTCATCCAGCCTGTGTCCAGTCTTGGGTATCATTAGTAATCATCAGGGTAGCTCCCTGCAACAACAGCCTAATCTAAAAGTGTGTCATCTGATTGCCTTGTTGTTTTCTTTTCATGAACTGAGCCCTCCGGCTCCAGATTACAAATGGTGTGTGTTGTGCATGTTGTTTTCTTCTATCACAGGGCCCCAACCAGCTGTAATGTTCCTGGCTAGCCCATCATTCTCCATCTGGGTGCCCAGAGTGTGTGACTGTTTATGAACCCTGAAGTGCATGCAAAACTGTTTGATTGATACAGCCTTTAAGCAAATAACCTGATTACGCCCCTCCCTTGTTCAAGTCCCTTAAATAAATCAGATCTAACTCTTTTTTGCATTTACCCTGACTGTGGTTCCAGTTTGTGCAAGAGTACTGTACTGCTGTTATTTGCTGTGTATAACCTTGTTTTACAGGGGGTCCCCAGGGCCAGGCCAGAGGAAAGCCCTGGTGGTAAGTGCAAACAGTTTGGGTACTTGTGTGGTGTATCAGAGGTATTGTGAAAGTGACTATTGTGTATTGTTCTGGCCACTAGTAAGGAAAGAGGGGGTTACAGTGTCCCGGTGGGCTGTGCCCAGCTTCGCTAGACCACTACCAACCCTGACCTCCGGGTGGAGGCACCCGTTTCAGAACTCAGGCCCCTTAACCTGCTACTAGCCAAGCAGGCAGTGGTAGTAGCCCTTGGGATAGCGCCACCTAGGGGTTACATTTTGGAGGCTCACCGCTGGGATTTTGTGTCTTCTAGTGGCCAGCCAAAAATTACGAATTATTGTTAAAGATTAATGGCTACCCCAGTAGAAATGGCTGTACACCAGTTGGTGAGGTGGTGTACTGGGCAGGAGATTGACCCCCAAAAGGCTCTGCTTATACTGGATATTCCCTTGGGTACCAGTAAGGACACTGTAGAGGGAGTACTCTCCAAAGTTGAATGTTTAAAAAAATCCTGTGGTGGTGGGTCGACAGGCTGATTTGATCGCCCAAACTTTCATAGCCTTAGTAGAATGTAGTGACCTTGTGAACAGCTCTAAAGTGCCACAGACTGTTGCCCCAAAAGGGGTTCCAGCTGCCTGGAGAGTGATAACAAAAGACAGTAAAGACCCCGGGGAGGATGAGCTCCCACCATTATCTAAGACTTTTGAGGAGAAATTTGCTAAGTAGTTGCTGGAGGAAGGGAAAACCATAGAGGACTGTAAGAAACTATTCCTGCCACCTAGGGGTGTTCCTTCCCCAACACCCCCTCCCACTCCAGCACCTGTTATTGTCCCGCCTTCTTTGCCTGTGCTAATGCTGACCCCTATATCTGTACCTGCCATTAGCCACGACTCCTACCGAAGGCTGAGAATCTTCTCAGGCACCCTCCCCACCCCCCAGGGGAAGGATGACTGGGAGACCTGGATAGACTATGTTGCCCCTCTAGTACTTGAATGGCAATACTCAGAAGCAGAGAAATGAAAGAGGTTGAGTGAGAGCCTCCGAGGTCCTGTCCTGGCTACCATCCTTGCCAAGTGGGCCAATAACCCTGGAGCAACTGCACAGGACTATCTTGATGCATTGGAGAATGTGTATGGGAGCCCGGATTCAGATGAGGATCTGTGGTGGAGTGTAAGAAACGCTCAGCAGTACCCAGGGGAGCCATTGTCTGTGTATGTACCTCGGCTTGAAAAGCTGCTACAAGAGTGCCTCAGAAAGGGTAGTTTGCCATCAAATGAATTAGATCGAACTAGGCTGGATCGGATCCTTAAGTCTGCTCCATTTTCAGAATTGTTACTACTTCAGTTGCGCCTTGCCACCAGACTGGAATTGCCTCCCTCCTGTGATGAGCTAATGAAAGAAATTCGGGGGGTTGAGCAAAGGCGACCCCGTGGGGGAATTGCACCCATATCTGCTGCTGCTGCCACGCAAGTGACCGAGAGTGATCAGCCAAGTGAGGCTCAGGGCCAAAAGTCGGCATTTAACGAGCGCTCTGAGAATGCAAAGGACTTCTCACCCTGGGCCCAGCATTGGAAAGACGAACTACTGAAGGAAGTACGAGAGTTGAAGATGGGTGCCTCTGCAAGGGTTTCCCCATAGAACAAGATTCTGGTCCCTTTCAGGACGTGACTGCCATGGGGGTTGGGGGTGCACCCTCCGGCATCCGCTACCGAGGGTGGCTCCAAGGCTGAGATCACCGGATTGACTGCCACTCTAAAGGAACTGTTAATACATGTTTCACCACTCTCACCACTGCAAGCAGATACTAGACCCCAATCTCTTACTACTGCTTCAGTTCCTCATACGATGTTCTCTCCCAGGATGATCCAGGAGTCTACCATTTGTCACAACTGTGGAAAGGATGGCTATATGAAAAGAGACTGCCGGTCTCAGAAGGACTTAGAAAAGAGTAGTAAACAGACTCCAAGGGAAGCTCCAAAAAGCAAATCAATGGCCAAGGGGTGCCGGAAATGACCACAGTGAGGGTTCGAGAAACCCTAACTCAAATTTCTTTGTGACTAAATTGTCTGTTCAGGCCTCTGCTACTGCCTCTCCAGACTGGTCCAAAATAGTGGGCCCTTCAATGGAGACTACGGTGACTGTGAATGGTATTCATACTCGGGCTGTGCTTGACAGTGGGTCACAAGTGACCACTGTATTCCAGTACTGGTATGACAAACACTTATCTGATGTGCCTTTGTAGTCCCTGGAAAGCCAACATGTGTATGGCCTGAGCGACAAGTCTTATCCCTACCTAGGGTATGTCCGCCTCTGGTTGTCTTTTCCTACAACTATAACTGGTGTAGAGGAGCGAGTAGAGACATTGGTCCTAGTGTGTCCCCCCACCAGACTGTATGATGAGGTCCTGCTGTTAATTGGGACAAACGCCCACATGTGTGGGAGACTGGCGCAACTCTGTCACGAGAAACAAGGGCGACGGACTGGGAGGGCCCTGAGAATTCCAGCTTTGATCAAGAGGGCCTATGATTTGCAACAGAAACCCAAGGATGTAGACCAGGATGAACCGGTGGGGATCGTGTGGAAGAAGGATCCCTATTCAGTGGTACTTGTCCCTAATGCCCAGTGTACCATTCAAGGGGAGGTCCACCTCCAGAAAGATGTCAAGAACAAAATACTGATGTTGGATGTGCCAGGCGATGAAAAATTGCCAGAAGGATTATTGGTCAAGCCCAGCATCTTGCCTGCTCATGCCCATGCCTATGCACGATGAGTGATGGTCCAGATTCACAATGTGTCAGATCGGGAGATCTGGGTGAACAGAGGGTGCACCCTAGCTATGGTACACTGCACAGACACTGCAGTATTGCCCAGCAACAAGCACCCTGGTGAGAAGGAGAGAGTGACCCAGACTTGTTTGACTTTGGTGACTCCCCATTGCCAGCTGAATGGAAGGCTAGAATTAGCAAGAGACTTGCCCAGAGAGACCAAGTGTTTTCGTTGAAGGAATGGGATGTGGGATGTTTCCAGGGTGCGGAGCATCACATACGCCTGCACGATGAATGGCCATTTCGAGAGAGGTCCCAACACCTAGCCCCAGCAGACATAGATGATGTGAGAAGACACCTGCAGGAAATGCTCGTTGCTGGCATGATACAAGAATCCAGGAGCCCATAAGCCTCTCCCATTGTGGTTGTGCATAAGAAGAATGGGTCTATGAGGATGTGTGTTGATTATTGAACCCTGAACCGGTGGACCATCCCAGACCAATACACTATGCCTCGTATACAAGATACCCTGGACTGCTTGAATGGGAGCAAATGGTTCTCGGTGTCGGATCTTCACAGCAGATACTACCAGATCCTGATGGCCCCGGAAGACTGTGAGAATACAGCCTTCATCTGTCCATTGGGGTTCTATGAGTTTCTGAGGATGCCACAGGGGATATCGGGCGCCTCAGCCACCTTTCAGCAACTGATGGAACGTGCGGTGGGAGATATGAATTTGAGGGAATGCCTGGTGTACTTGGACGATGTCATTGTGTTTGGGAGCACCTTAGAGGAGCATGAGAACTGACTGTTCAATGTCCTAGACTGACTGGAAGACTTCGGCCTCAAGCTGTCCATTGACAAGTGTCAGTCTTTCCAAACCTCCGTGAAGTATGTGGGGCACATAGTATCTACAAAAGGAATACAGACTCATCCCAGTAAGGGTGAAGCACTGACTGCTTGGCCCCAGCCCCATAATCTGAAAGAACTACATTTCCTGGGGTTCTGTGGCTACTACCGCAGGTTCATAAAAGACTATTCCAAGGTGATTCACCCACTCTTGAACCTTACCCAGGGTTACCCTCCTACTAATCATAAATACAAAAAAGGGGCCATTAAAGAACTAGAAAAAGTATTCTTCCGGCCAGGTGAACTCTTCGGGCCCCACTGGTCACCCGACTGTGAAGTAGCCTTCCATGAGATCATATACCAGCTCACCCATGCCCCCATCCTCGCCTATGCTGACCCCACCAAACCCTATGTGCTGCATACAGACGCTAGTCTGCAGGGTCTAGGAGCGGTACTGTATCAAGACCATGAGGATAGCCTGAGACCAGTATCTTTCACCAGTAGGAGCTTGATCCCATCCAAATGAAACTAGCCTGTGCATAAATTGGAGTTCCTTGCGCTAAAAGGGGCCATCGTTGACCAGTTTCATGAATACCTCTATGGGGCAAAGATATTGGTGAAGACTGACAATAACCCATTGACCTATGTACAGACTTCAGCTAAGTTAGATGCCACTGGGCACTGGTGGCTTTCTGCATTATCAACCTATGATTATGCTGTCGAATACAGACCGGGCCTGAACTATATTGATGCTGATGCCCTATCATGAAGGCCCACTTCCAAGAGTGATTGGATCAGGCTGTCTGAACTTGACATCCGAGCATTGTGCCAAAAGTTTGATAGAGATGAACAGATGTCTGTGGACACAGTGGACTGTTTAGTAGATTGCTTGGACCCTTCTGACACCTGCATACCAGCTGCGTATTGCCATTTCTCTGTTCTAGACATTAGTGCATTACCTCAATTTGACAATGACAGCATTCAGTGGTCTCAATCCCAAGATCCTATGATTCAGCCAGCACTTGATGCCCTGCGTGCGGGGAAAGATTTGTCTAAGTTACGTTCCACCAACTTGCGAACTGCTTTATTGTTTAAAGAAGGCCCCAGATTGAAGTTGCTCAATCAGTTGTTGTATAGACAGTAGATCGTAGTGGCAAAGTAGACAAGCAACAATTGGTCCTGCATACGGCCTTTAAAGATTTGGTACTGAGGTCCCTCCACAATCACATGGGGCACCTCGGTATTGAGAGAACCCTTGACCTGGTATGATCTCGCTTCTACTGGTCCAAAATAGGGGCTGATGTTGAGCACCATGTAAAGACTTGTAGTCGCTCCCTGCAAAGAAAAGCTCTGCCTCAGAGGGCTGCCCCCCTTGTTAATATTACTACCACCACCCCCATGGAACTAGTCTGCATAGACTTCTGGTGTTTAGAACCTGATCAGCGGAACATTGGCAATGTGTTAGTGGTTATGGATCATTTCACACGGTATGCACAAGATTTTCCCACCAAAGCTCAAAAGGCATCTACCGTGGCTAAGGTGCCAGTGGAAAAGTTCTTTGTCCACTATGGTGCCCCCCAGCGGATTCATTCTGATCAAGGCAGAGACTTTGAGAGTCGGCTAATCAAAGAAATGGTCTCTGTATGGGGGGTGCGAAAGTCAAGAACCACCCTTATCACCCGCAGGGGGACCCTCAACCAGAACGCTTTAACCGCACCCTGCTAGACAAGCTAGGCACCCTCCACCCAAAAAACAAGCATAAATGGAGCCAGCAGATTAGCACCTTGGTACACGCATACAATTGCATGAAAAATTATGCTACTGGGTTCTTTCCCTACCGCCTCATGTTCGAGAGAGAGAGGTCTGGCTGCCTGTTGATGTCTGTTTTGGGGTCTCTCGAGATGGGGTATGAGCCAAAAACTACTTGCAATATGTACAAAAACTGAAAGCTCAATTGAACCATGCCTATCAACTGGCCCAGATAATGGCCGCCAAGAGAAATCTAGCCAGCAAAGAGAGGCATGATAAAAAAGTAAAGGCTCAAGAGCTTCGACCTGGAGACTATGTGTTGTTACGCAGTTTGTGACTGCATGGTAAACACAAAATTGCTGATCAGTGGCACCATCTTCCCCATGTAGTAGTTGGAAAGTTGGATGATTTACCTGTGTACAAGGTGCGCCCAGAGAACAACTAAAAAGCTGTCAAGACCATGCACCGTAACCACTTGCTACCTACTGGCCAAGTCATAATTGAGGCTGAATAATCAGAGATTGATTCCCCTGAGCTGGTGACTCATGCTGCTGCAAGAAAGAGACAGAGTCAACTTATCCCAGGGGTCACAGATTTAAGGTTTCCTCTGCAGTAGGCCCAGAATGATAGTGACTGTCAGTCCACTTCTGACGAAAGTGAATACGACCATGCCTATTACCCCTCTTGTGAACTGAGTCAGCTGTTTCAAGGTAACCCTCTGATAAATTGTGGGGATGAAGCTGGGCCTTCTGGACTGCCTTACCCCCCCAGCTTCGTCCTTGGAACCAATGCTCCCAGAAAGTGAAGTGCAAAGTATCACGTCTGAAGATGTTGAGTCTTTGTGTATTGTGGAACTGTATGATTTGCCTGAAGAAGAGGATGAGGGTTTGAGCCTTTCTGGTGACATACCAGAACTTGAGGAACACTATGAGAGTGCTGACCACCCCCCTTCAGTGCCTCAAAGCTTGATTGTGCCTGAGCCATCACAAAATGAGTCAAGTGTTGTAGAAACAGAGCCTGCAGAGCAAGGAGCCGACAGTGCCCCAAGTTTGGACGTTCCCACCCAGGCAGAGGCACCCCACACAAGTGATGAGAGTCCCCAGACCAGTGCTGAGAGTACAGACTGTAGTTGTCCCCCTCAGAAAGACTGGCCAAGCTGTCAAGCCAGTCGCACACTTCAGTTATGATTCTCCCGGGAGGCCAGTGGACTTGCCTCTCCATGTAGTTCACAAAGGTGTTTATGTTTCACCAAGCTCACTGCCCAAATTGAGCTTAATAGCCAATTCTAGGTTACTTGTCTTTCCCTCTCACCATGGTGCCCCTGCCCCCTCTAGCCCCAAGTTAGCTGATAGGGAAGGGCCCTCTCTTGCATTGTTTAAGGTACAAGAAGTTATTACCTGATTCAGTATAGTAATGTTCAATTTACCTGTGTGATATATGCACAATGTGTTGTCAGAATGGATATAGTATCATGAAGTGTAGTGAATATGTATAGTAAAGTAATAAGTTTATGTTAACTGAGGCATTATGGTACAAACGTGACGCGGATGCCAAGTTTTCTCCAGGCAGGGAAGGGTATAACCCCCTTAAAAATGGGAGTTCTCGAAAAGTTTTCCTTGAGCTTGCCTAAATGCTCACTGCCAGGCTGGTGTCCTACGTTTTAGCAGTTTAAATGTGATTTCCAGAGAGTGCCTGTATAGCCTCTGTGTACTGTCTCTTTAAGAGCTGCCTGGATTGTAGTCATAAGTAATCTGAGAAGGAGTTCTGTTGAAAGATGTAACTATTTGCTGAAAATCATTTAGAGTGATAATGACAATGTTGTTTGTCTAACCTGCCTTCTTTGCAGCAAGGACTGTTTTATCTCCACTATCTTGGTCCTGAACTGCTGAATTGGACCAATCATTTCTGGTGGGACCTAAAATGGAGCCAACTACAGGAGCTGTCTGGAGTCAAAATCTGTAGGAATTGTAGTTTGGGGCTTTTTGCACCTTTTTGCACCTGAAGGGGGAGCCTTTGTTGTGACTGACAGGAGGATCATCCAACTGAACCTTTTGGATCTTGGGGAAAATTCCCAAGCTGCTTGCTGTCAGATGCAGATCTAATTTGGGAGCTCAATATAGTCTCTGTGGAAAGGCCTGAGTTTTGGCCTGCATGCCTGCCTGCTGCCCTTGAGAGGGAGAGAAAATAATTATTTTGGACTAATTCCAAGTTTGTGAGAACGAAGTAAGCTACTGATTTTTTACCAGGCTCATACCTGAAGAAGACTGAAGATTTTGCTGAATGCGATCAGCCTGTCAGGATTTCTAGCTGCTTTTGAATCCCCAGTTTGTGCAGAGACTTTGCGATCGTGACCAGAGAGTGGTTTGCATGGTACAGTAGCATTTCCTTACATGTAAATATGCTGTGTATTGAAAGTGGGTCGTGATTTGGTTCCCCACTGTGTGAACTGTGTTCTGCTTACTGGAAGCTGTACCCAGCCCAAAACGGACTGTATCTGAATTTGTCTCCAGTTGGCTTGGGCCTTGCCACACTGGCCCAGCCAGACTACCCGTTGCACAGAGAAAGCCATCGATGAGAGACCTGCCTGGGGATTAGCCCCCTGCTCCATGCTTGAACAGGAACGATGCCTTGGCAAATCGTGTGGGCCCTGCTTCTCCTGGCACTCCAGATCAACCACCTGCAGTCTCAATTTTTGTCCAGCCTGTGTCCAGTCTTGGGTATCGTGAGTAATCATCAGGGTAGCTCCCTGCAACAAGAGCCTAATCCAAAAGTGTGTCATCTGATTGCCTTGTTGTTTTCTTTTCATGAACTGAGCCCTCTGACTCCGGATTACAAATAGTGTTTCTTGTGCATATTTTCTTCCATCACAGGGCCCCAACCAGCTGCAATGTTTCTGGCTAGCCTATCATTCTCCATCTCGGTACCCAGAGTGTGTGACTGTTCATGGGCCTTGAAGTGCATGCATAACTGCTTGATTGATAAAGCCTTTAAGCAAATTAACCTGATTACGCCCCTCCCTTGTTCAAGTCCCTTAAATAAATCATATCTAACTCTTTTTTCATTTACCCTGACTGTGGTTCCAGTTTGTGCAAGAGTACTGTACTGCTGTTATTTGCTGTGTATAACCTTGTTTGACAGGGGGTCCCCAGGGCCAGGCCAGAGGAAAGCCCTGGTTTTAAGTGCAAACAGTGTGGGTACCTGTGTGGTGTATCAGGGGTATTGTGAAAGTGATTATTGTGTATTTTTTCTGGCCACTAGTAAGGAAAGAGGGGGTTTATAGTGTCCAGGAGGGCTGTGCCCAGCTTCACTTGACCACTACCAACCCTGACCTCTGGGTGGAGGCACCCGTTTCAGAACTCAGGCCCCTTAACCTGCTACTAGCCAAGCAGGCAGGGGTAGTAGCCCTTGGGATAGTGCCACCTAGGGGTTACATTAGTTACTTAGATGAGCAATCCCTTATTTTGGTGGTGACTGCACCTAATATGTAGATGCACATAGCAAGCCATTGTGAGTACAATAAGAAGTTTTCCATTTCACTTACTGTGACATGGAGTCTCATATTTCTGTAGTGGCTTCAACAATAAAAGCTCTCATATGTTTTTTTGCAAAACAAGGCAATGTTCATATAGTATATAACTGACAAGATTTCTTTACTGAGAGATATAGTCTCCTGTGTCAGTAGTGTAGATGTCTGCAATACCAAGACTGACCAACAGAGGTCTCTGTTTCAAAACAATGCTTAAAAATGTTGTTTCCCTTGCATGATGTCATGCTTGGGGGTTGCAGTACTGAGAAAAAAAGGGGCAGGTTATGCAAATGAAGCAGAGCATGGAATTAAAAGCATTTATTTCATGGAAAACACCACTTTTTGGCAGTTTGAATGGTAGGAGATTGAATCACAAGTCCTACAGGTTACTAATTCCATTTGCTATAGCAAAGCTCACAAAATCACGTTCAAGCCAGAATTTGTGTGCCATGTGCTTTCCCGGGGCAGACTAGGAACTCTGAGAGAGGTAAAAGCCTTACATAACACACAGGTTGAAACAATAATTGCAAGTAGAAAAGTTACCTTAACAGTCACAACACAGGATATACAAAAACAGATTACATCATTTACTATGGTTTTGTTTATTTTTAAAGACACAGCTTTGTGCAGTGTAGTCAGCAAGATTGAACACCTCAACATATGGCAGATGTAATGTGCCACTGCTCCGTGAGCTGTGCAGTGACAGGGGGATTGTCTATGAGAGCCTGACAAAAAATGGACTCATAGAAGCCCTGGTAGAGCAGGACTGAGTACAGGGGAGGCTGATGGTCCCTGGGGCACATGACCAAATGCCTGTGGAGCAGGCGGTCACTGAGGAAAGTGACCAAAGTAGTGAGACCAAAGGCACAGAGGTTGAGCCAGAGGGGGACCTCATGCAATAAGCTGGTAAAACAATGCAGCCTGAGCCTGAGCCAAGAACCGGGGCAGCAGAGTCTCAAAATCAGCTTGAGCTCTTGAAAATGGAGCTTGTACTGAAAGAGGCGTAACTGCAGTGGGCAAGGCTTGAGGCTGAGTGGGAGAGAATGAAGCTGGAGGTTGACAAAAGAGAGGAGGAACAAGAGGAAAGAGAGAAGGCACACCAGCACAAAATCTTAATGCAGCAGGAAAGAGAGAAGGAATGAAAGCATGAGAAAGAGATGGTGAAACTGCTGCACCAGAAAACACTGCAGCAAATCACAAGTAATGGCATAGGAGGTCAAACCCACAAAGCCACAATAAATTCTAAAATGTTTCCTTAGTAGCAGGAGGGAGATGATCTTGATTTGTTTTTAAAATCATTGGATTGGGTAGGTGTGCAGTTTAAATTGAACAGGACTTCATGGATGACCCACCTTACACCGTTGCTTACTGGCCATGATTCACACATTTGCTAGAATGGATGATCTGTACTGTGTGGATTATGATAAATTTAAGTGGGTGTTAATGAAATGTTTTGAGTTAACTCCTGAGGCTTATAGGAGAAAATTCAAGGAATCAAGAAAGGGCACAGGAGACAGCTATGTAGAATTGCATGTTCAAATGTGTGCCTACCTAGACCGCTGGGTGGATGGGACCAAAGCTAGAAATGTGGAGCCAATAAAAGATTTGTCTGTAAGGGAACAATTTCTTAAAATTGTACCTGAGGCCCTGCATGTATGGCTACTGGACTGGGCATGCAGCTCTACGAAGGAGGCAGCAGAAAGTGTCAGATCTGTATGTGGCCAGCAGACCACACACACAGTGTCAGAACAATGGTGGGGGGTAGCACATGGTTTCAGAGAGGGCAGCCTAAAGTAAACCAACATGCACCTGAGCCCAAAACACAACTCACTGGTCCTAAGGGTAACAGGGAGCAGGGGCCAAAAAAGTGCTATATTTGCCAGAAATTGGAGCATCTGTCCTATGAATTCCCTAAAAACATGAACAAAGGGCAAAAGCCTAGGTGAGCGGGTGATCAAGACAGTATCCAGCAGATGGAAGCCTGCATACAGATTGTAGTGCCACCTAACTTCTCCATGCATATGCACCTTATCCTAGTTAATGGGACAGTAACACAGGGATTGAGGGACACTGGCACCTCACTCTCCATGGGGAGGTACTGTGGGATCTGATCCAGGTGGAGCAGATTCAGTCAGGGCAGTTTTCCAAGATTCAGGAAGTCCCTGACCCAGTAGTCCAAGTACCCATGACTCGGGTCTTCCTGAGCTGGGAAGGTGGGCTAGGGTACAGGAGGTGGGAATCATGCCTGATCTCCCTGTGGATGTGATTATGTGGAATGATTCTGATCACAAGGAAACTCTGATGTGTGTTACTACCTGCAGTCATGCAAATGGGCAGGCTTCTGAGGGTGAGGAGGGGCGATACAGCCTGTGCTATCCCATCCTTCATCAGCTGAGGAACTGGCTAGTGTGGGTGAGGGGCTAGCTAGGACTAGCCACCCTAAGCACCAGCTACAAACAGAGGATGCCTCAGCCATGGGTGGATTTCCTTCTGAAGGGGAGTTGGGAAGAGTCAGACAGGAGGAGCTGGGCAGAGCTCAGCTAGTTGATCCTACCCTACAGAAACTGAGAGTGATAACAGGTAGTGCTGAGGACACTCAGAAGAGTAAACAGTTAGTTTACTGGAAGAATGGGCTGTTGTACATGGAGTGTGCACCACACTGAGAGCTAGAGGGAGAGGTACTCCAACAGCTGGTAGTCCCTTGGGCTTACTGCAAGCAGCTTTTGGCCCTGGCCCATGACACCCCATTTTCAGGCCATCTGGGTATTAGCCACACAAAAAAGGCATCTTACCAACAATTTCTTTTGGCCTAGTATGTACACAGATGTGGCAAATTACTGTCAGACATGCCCACAGTACCAGAGGATAAGAAAGGTATGGAACAAGGCTAAGGCAGCTTTGGTACTCCTCACTATTATTGATGAACCCTTTAACAGGGTAACTGTGGACATAATGGGGCCTCTGAGCACCTCGAGTTGAATGCAGAAAAAGATACATACTGGTTGTCGTGGACTACACAACCAAGTACTCTGAGACGGTGGCAATGTCCTCCACTGAAGCGGAGAAAGTGACTGATAAACTCCTGGAAATTTCTAACAGGGTGGGATTCCCTCAGGAAATTTTGTCAGACCGAGGGATGAATTTCATGTCATAACTAATGACTAGCTTTTGGGTGAAGTGTGGAGTGAAACAGCTCCATGCCTTACCCTACCACCCAAAACAAATAGCCTGGTCAAGCAGTTCCATGGGACCCTTAAAACTATTCTCAGGACATTTGCTGACCAGCTCAAGAGGGAGTGGGATCTAAATCTACCCCACCTCCTGTTTGCTTATAGGAAAGTCTCACAGGAGTCCACAGGATTCTTAACTTTTGAGCTCCTGTTTGGTCACAGGGTGAGAGAGCCCCTAGATTTAGTTTGGGATGAATGGGAGGCGACTTGCCTCCCAAGGGGAATCTGTTGAGAAGTACATTCTGAATTTAAGGGCCCGGTTTTAGGAGCTCATGGGGCTCACTCAGGACCACTTAGTCACTGCACAATAGCAGCAGAAAGTCTGGAACAAACATGGGGCCAGATCCCAAGAGTAAGAAGTCGGATAGCGAGTGACAGTACTCATCTCAGTCCGACAAAATAAACTGCAGGCTGTATGAAAGGCCACATTCTCCATAGTTATTGTAACCCTGGCACCATTATACCAAGGGCTACTACCCCTGCCTGTATCCCTAATAAGAGGTTGAGGGTCCTGGGTTCATGACTACCTAGTATGAGGTGAGCCCTACCAGTAGTAGTGTTAAAATTATGGTGCTTACACTAAGAGAAATTACATAGGTAGCTATCATAGTAGGTACAGCCCTCTGGGAAGCTAATACCACCCACAATCCCGCCTACTGACCCTTTACAAAAACCTGAACAGTTGCAGTGTTCAACAATTAGAATACCAAACAGTTTGACCATGAATGATATGCTCACTTTCAACCCACTTACCAACAGGGTCTGGACCTCTGGCTTGTGCCCTGCAATTCCCTGTACAAAGATAGCTTCAACAATACAAGCATGCACTTTCAGTATGTTTTGCAGAACTGTAGTAACTTTACACCAGGTAATAATATGCTTACAAGGCAGGTTAACATCAAAACAGTAAATCCAGTTTATTAAGGCAGACATGAACAAGGTAGGGGCGAGAATTTGGGCAAAAGATTACTTTACTGTAATTAAGACAGGCTAGGTTATTTTTCATTACTTTTGTCCCTGAATTTATCAGTCTGGCAACTACTGGGTACCCAGAGTGGAACACAGGCATGCCTGAAGCATTGCCTAGGGGTGGCCGGCATTGCAGCTGTTGTTGAGGCCCTTGATGGAAAGAAAAGAAGTTAGCATGCACAATGACAAAATGATTATTTGTAATCCGAGCCGAATGGTTCAGTCGCTTGAAAACCCAGTGAAATGAAGCAATTAGATGGTACCACGGATGATTTAAACACTTGTTGCAGGGAGCTGCCCTGATTGTACTCACGCTACCAGGTTTCTGCAGACAAGCAGGAGACATGGAGACCTCGTGGTATTCACCGATGAGCATGGAGAAGCAGGGCCGACACAACACACCTCTTCTTCATGACCTTTCCTCCAGGTGGCCTCAACCTGCGAGTTGTTGTTGCACAGGGGCTGGATCCCCAACGGTCTCTTGCCGAAACAGTCTCTGGTGCAGGAGTTGTGGTCTGGGCTAAATTGGCAAGACCCAGGCAGGATGAGCAGTCTGGCAAGGTATCATGTCATTTCATCGCAAACATTACGTCGCAAACAATTCATCGAAAAAACTTAATCGCAAACAACTTCATCGCAAGAAACAATTTACCGCATGACATTTTATCGCAAACCCACAAGATGAAGCTTAATTAAAGAAAAGTAAAGTACTAGTACCTTAGCTATACGATCAAGTAATGAGTTTGAAGATGCGTGAAAAAAAGACATGGAACCCCTGTTCACACTGTGGAGGGAGTGGAACCAGGTAGTGCTGAGCCTGGTGATGTGTGTGCTAGAGCCATCCATCTTTCACAGCAGCAGACATTTTGGTCTATTTTGTTGTACTCTCTTCCACAACATCTAGGAAGCCCTTACTAATGCTGGCTTACTGAGGGAGGGCCAATGACATGTAGTCACTCAGAGCATCCAAGTCACTCCACAGTCTGGAGCTGGAGGGGCTTGAGCAGTGCCTGCACTTGATTCAGAATGCCTCTGGCACTCGAGCAGTGGGGTGAGTGCTATCCTACCCCTGATTTAGAACACCCTACCTGTGCACTTGAGCAGTTGGGTGAGCACCACCACCCTCCAATTTTAGAGCACCCTGTCCCTGACACTCAGCAGTGTTGCAAGCACCCCTCTTCCTGATTCAGGACATCTTACCTCCACTGCATGCCCAAAGTCCTCTAACTTGAGGCATGGAAGTTGGAGTTGGATTTGAACCTAGCGCAACAGAACAGCGAATTAATATAAGCTGAACTGTCATGCGCTGTACAGTCTATGCACTGAAATGTGTTGCGATCTAATTATTGCGTGGTAATTAACCATAATGAAAAGTTTGCGATGAAATGACATGGAACCGTCTGGCAAAGTTTGTAATCTTTTGCTGGTGGAGCCTCCCGCTCGCGTAACAGGTTTGGCTGTGGGCAAACAGGTCTCGACCCACATAACACATTCAGCACATTTAAAATACGCAACTATTTTTCAGAACAGTTTGGAAGCAGTCCGGTTGCAATACAGCAGCTTTACTGAGCAAACCTTTCAATCTGAGCACATCTCTCACACAAGCTGGACCGATCGCTTCACTGGAGCAAAATCTTCAGTCCAAATCGCAAGTAGCACTGGTAACACTTCTTTCTGGTCTGTTGGCAGGCAGTTCCACTCTCCAATCCTCTTTTGGACTGGGAGATTTCTCATAGGGCCTTCCCTGTGAAAAGGCAGCACACAGCCACACAGACTCCCTTCTCCTTGATGTCTTGAGCTGAAGAACAACTGACCTAATTTAAACAGTCCCTCTTAAAACAAAGGGCAGGGTTCCAGAAATCCGGTTGGCTGCATAACCTGTCAATTACAGTCTTAGCACTTTAATTGACTAGATCTTTGGCGCCATGAATAAAACCATGTTTCTCTCCCACAAGTCACTTGTCTCGTCCCATGAGTCTTTGGCTGAAATTCTGGCTCATGATTGGCTGTTATACTCACAAAACGGTAGCTGCTGTAAAATATACTGTCCCAATAATGCAGTCCCACATGTTGATTTAGTCTGGTGCAGGCAGCCAGGATATAAAGTATTTGTTTATATTTTCCCCATACACTTATAGCCCAGACCGTTCTCTTTAAAATAACACTGTTTTCCCATTTATTTAATTCCCGACTGGTACTGAATGCCGAAAGTTGTAATCCTGTCAATTTTAGGCGCAAACATACATTTACTAAGTCAGTCTGGGGCTGGACTCGTGATGTTAAGATAACATCACGGATCTAGTCACAGCACACATAAAACAAGATGACAAAAAATATCACTGTCCGCTGACCATTGAATGCAGCCACCCAGCTGCTGTCAAATACTGAGACTGGCCATGCTGTGCTTAACCTGCGGTCACTGCAGTGCTGCTTTTCAAACAGGCAGCACACCTCTCTTCACTGCCGCAATTTTAACTTGTAGAAAGTGCACCGAGCGACTATTTTTTTTCTCACCACCTGCCCGGGAAAGCGTCACACTGAGCAGCTTCTCCTGATGGAAATGTAAGCGCCCACACACCCTTCGCTCCTGGACATGCCTAAAGTCACTTCCATCATTCCATTGTGCTGAGCTTTCTCCCGTACAAAACAGAAATACAAGAAAGTGTACCGGGAGAACATAAAAAGCACCTAATCAGCTACAGCAATTCAAATAATTAATTAAAAAAGGTAATTCTTGCTGGCTCAGCTGTTTAGAAAGTCTGAAAAGACATCCGAACAGCTGATCATAAATGCCATTGCATATTTATTGAATGGGTGCTACTATCTGTACTGCTGTCAGTTTGCATCCTTCGCTCCTGAACCTGCCTAAAGTCACTTCCATTGTGCTGAGCTTTCTCCCAGTACAAAACAGAAATACAAGAAAGTGTACTGGGATAACATAAAAAGCAACACATTTTATTAAGACCGGCTCGACTACACGGATGTTAGTACATGCGTGAGTATACAGGGCTGTACTCTCAACTTGGCGACAACTAAAAAGCTGCTGTCTAGAATTCTTTCTTTTTTAAAACATAACATTATAACTTACCACAAGGGAAGTGTAGAAAGGACAAGAAAACACAGGCATGGAGTCAGACCAACAGTGTGGGTGTGGGGCTGGGGGACACAAACACAGATATATCTGGTGTGTCGGGACTGTGTAATGCCGGGTAAGTTAACATTCGGGATAATATTTGGTGGGACAGTGATCGCGTCTGGAGAATGGTGACTGTCAAGTGTTTGTCGGGAGAGCGTCAGTCAGGAAAGAGTATGGATCCCATTTATACTGCATATATGTGCCCAGTGATTTTGCTGTCACTGCCACCATTACATAGAGCCCCTCCCCGCAGCAGCAACAACAACACTTAATGAATATTCAGGTGGGGCTCATGCATATTAATGAGCCCCGCTAGTGCTCCTTATTTAAACTTTTTATTTTATCTCCGAACAGCTTTTAAGCCATACTGCTCTAGTCACCAGCCCTCATTAAACTTAGGAGAGGTGCCAGGACCGCAAAATTACTTTTCTGCCAATGGCAAAATTGCGGGTCAGCAGATCAAAGGTGCCATTGGTGCCTGCATAATCCCCTCTCTCACTGAGGTGTGCTTTTAACAGCGGGAGGATCGTGGTTATAGGTTTAAGCCTGAACTGGGCTAAAATAATAACATTGTTGTGTCAGGAGCTCTTGGGGACATCAGGGAAACTTGGGCATGAGGCAGGGACACAGTGGAATGCCAGCTGCAGCAGGGGAAGAACTGGGAAACCAAAGGACATGATGGCAAATAAGGTAAGCCCCCAAGGGAGCTACATCTCTCCTCTGTCTAAAAAGCTTGGCATCCACACCAAGGCTATAATAAACCAACGCTTATAATAACAATTTACTATACCCACTATTAAACGTTCTATACTAAAATACTATAACATTATCAGGCCTGATATAAAACTATATACAGTTTAGCATGCTATTACTTTAAATGCAGCACTTTGTCATGACATTTCTACATTTAGACATTACACTTTGTTTTTCATCAGGTTAACCATAAGAATGACATTTGACCTTTTTACTCTTAAACCGTAAGCATTTGTTTGATGGAGACAGATATTGGGCACTTTTCAACTGATCCCTCTAACTCTATATGGGTGACCCCTAAAATACTGGGTGGAAGGCTTAACTATCAGTTGGTAAGTTGCAGTGAACACTAGCTTGGGCAGGGAACTGGCTGTGACATATACCCCTTTGTGAACTACATTCATGGGCAGATCTACAGGCATTCCTGGTTTGTCATATGTGAATCCAACCACTGGCTTTACTGCTGTATCTGAACGTCTAGGTGAAAGGGACACTGGCACTTGTCTTTCAGCATTAGCATTTGGGGTAGCTACTCCCGGCTCATTGTCCACCAATAAGACAGCTTCTGAAGAAAGAGGTACCACTGCACTTTGTGTGACACTTGAACGTTCATGTTCTTGAGACTCAGGTTCGTCTGAGAGAGATACATCTACAACGTTTGAATCATTCAACACACTGTTACCACTTGCAGGAATAACATGTTTGTCTGGTACTTTATCTAGTTCATTAGGCCCACTTAATTCAGCATCACTTGAAGGTTCACTGACAGGTCCCCCATTTTCTTGGTCAGAAACTGAAATCTCAATTCTCATAGTTCCACCAGACACAAAGAGTTGGCTGTGTCAGAGCTCACACTTTGAATGTCACTGTCAGAAGGTTTGGGTTCAATGGAGGAGTTAGGATGGCCTGGCATTACTGGACTACTTGGATCATCTCTTCTGTTGCACAAAGGGTTGCCTTGAAATACTTGAGCTAGTTCAAAAGAAGGAAAGAGGGCAGTCCCTAAATCACTTTCATCATCATCTGAATTGATAGATTGTAGCAGAGGGTAGCAACTGTAGATCATCAATGACTTGAGGCTTTGACTGCTTGTGGGCAGCAGAACGAGGGACATGACCTGTTGGAACAGGGTCTGGCAATACAGTGTCTATAACTATTTGTCCAATGGGTAACAGTTGATTCCTATGAATAGTCTTTACAGCCTTGGGGTCACTTTCTGGATGTACTGTACTTTATATACTGGCACGTCAGCTAGCTTACTGATTATGATGTAGGGCTGGTGACTCCATCTGTTAGCAATTTTATGTTTTCTCTGGAATCCCAGATTTCTCCCTCACCTTCAGCCTCCCTGCGTTCTTTTATTAGATCACAATAAGCAGTAGGATCATCTCTCCTATCCTAGAGCTTTAGCTGGAGGATTAGCAATCGAAAGCAGATTTGAGTATATGGTCTAGTCTCACACGATTCAAGTCACTGCCCAACACCCCACCTTTTCTGTAAGCTCTCTGTAAAGCTCTTTCTAGTCGAGTGGCATATTCAGACAAATGTTCACCTTTACATTGTTTGATGGATTTGAATTATCATATCAAATCTTCCCCGGCTTCAATACTACCAAAGACACCTTCCAGAACAGACAAATATTGTTGGGCTGGAGCATCAGGGTTTGTGGACCTCAAAAATGTTATAGCCTTAAGTGCAGGACCTCTTAAACATCCAATAAGCCGTTTCTGCTTTTTAGCTTCTGCACACTGCCACTCTTGGACCAGGGGAATTGCACAGTCCATCCAAGTCTCTAAATCATCTTCCCCCTGGGGCATGGGAAGGGTGCCAGAAAACATTCGCAGTCTGCGGTAAGAGTCATGACTAAATACGGGCACAGGATTAGGTACAGGTACCAGTATCAGTGTGGGCACAGGTACTGGTGCAGGCCTTAAGAGGGGCTTCAGTAACTTTTTTAAGTCCTCAAGGGTTTGACCCTCAGCCTGTAACCATTTAGCAAGCTTCTCTTCAAGACTTTCAGAAAGGGGTGGGAGTTCTGGCTCTGAGGGACCCTCACCGTCCTTGGTTACCATCCTCCAGGCTGCCGGGGACCCATCAATGGTGATAATTTTGGGCACCTTGGTAGTATCTACAGGGTTACTACACTCCACTAGGTCCATTAATGTTTGGGTGCTCAGGTCAACTTGTTGACCTACTACCACACCTTCCCCATAACAGTCAATTTTTGAGAGCACCCCCTCAATAGTATCCTTACTAGTGCCCAGGGGTATATCAAGTAATAACTGAGTGTTATGGGGGTCAGTTTCACTCCCCATACACCAACTTACTAACTGATGTACAGCCATCTCTTCAAGGGTACCCATAAAAATTTGATTTGAAATTTTTCATTTTGGCCACTAGGGGGCAGTAATCCCAGAGGTGCCTCCAAAGCAGTAACCCTGGTGCCATTATACCAAGGGCTACTACCCCTGCCTGTATCCCTAATAACAGGTCGAGGGGCCTGGGTTCATGACTACCTAGTATGCGGGGGGTCCTACCAGTAGTAGTGCTAAAATTATGGTGCCTCCACCCAGAGAAATTACATGGGTAACTATCACAGTAGGTACAGCCCTCATAGAAGCTAATACCACCCACAATCCCACCTAGTGACCCTTTATGAAAACCTGAACAGTTGCCGTGTTTAACAATTAGAATACCAGTTTGACTATTAATGATATGCTCACATTCAACCCACTTACCAACAATGTCTGGATCTGTGGCATGTGCCCTGCAACCCTCTGTACAAAGACAGTTTCAATAATACGAGCTTGCACTTTCAATATGTTTTGTAGAACTGTAGTAACTTTAGTCCAGGTAATAATATGCTCACAAGCCAGGTTAACATCAAAACACTAAATCTGGTTTATTAAGGGGGACATGAACAAGGGAGGGGTGAGAATTTAGGCAAAAGATTACTTTACTGTAATTAAGACAGGCTAGGTTATTTCTCATTACTTTAGTCCCTGAATTTATCAGTCGGGCATCTACTAGGTACCCACAGTGGAACACAGGAATGCCTGAAGCATTTCCTGGGAGTGGGCAGCATTGCAGCTGTTGTTGGGGCCCTTGATGGAGAGAAGGCAGTTAGCCTTACTGGGAGCGACCATGACACTGTCTGGTTTCAAATTAACATGGAGGGAGGAGGGGAGAGATCTAGGACACTGGCAGAGGATTTCAGGGGAGCAGACTTTATGGGCATGGGAAATATTCTAAAGGATCACATGAAAGGGATTATAACAATGACGGACATGAAAAAAGAGATGGGAGGTCATAAAACAGGGACTTCAAGAGGCAGTCAGGACCTGTGCTAAGGTGAAGCGCAAGGAAGCAAGGTCAGATAAACTGTGCTGTGGACCAGTGAAGTTCAGGGAGTGGTCAGGGAGAAGAAGGCTGCCTACAAAAAATGCAAAACATTGAGAGGGGAAAGGGAAAGGGAAATGTACCGTCTTGCGTCTAGAAAAGTCACCCAGATGGTGCAGGGAGCAAAGGCCAGTAAAGAGCAGAGGCTGGCACAGGGGATTCGGGGGGGGGAAAGGTTTTTTTTCCGCTACATCAGGGAGCGGAGAAAAACTATGGGTAAGCTTGGCAGACTGAGAACAGATAGTGGCTGGGTGGAAGAGGCAAGGGAGCAGGCGGAGGTATTAAATGAGCACTTCGCCTTGGTGTTCACTAGGGAGGGGGATGGGATATTTGCTAAGCAAGGCATGAAGGGGATAGAAGCAAAATTGAGTGGGATGGGGGAGTAACAAAAAGGGAGCATAAGGGAGGGAGAGGCACCCATGGGGTTTCACATCAGGATAAGGATAGAAAGGCCAGCGGGGGGGGGGGATGGACGAAGCTATCTCCACCGAATGGGTGTGGCAAGCCCTGAAGGCCCTGAAGAAAGATAAATCTCCTGGGCTGGATGGCATTGATCTGAGGGTACTATGGGAGTTGGCGGACGGACTGGCCGCACCCCTGACGGGGCTCATCAACAGGTCACTTGAGACAGGGACAGTACCTAGGGACTGGCGTGAGCAGCATGTGGTGCCAATCCATAAAGAGGGGTTGAGGGAAGTACCAGGTAACTATAGACCCATCAGTTTGACCTCAGTAGTGGGAAGAGTAATGGAGAGTATGCTAAAGGAATGACTGGGGGTGTTCCTGGAGGAGGAGGGAGGGCTGGACAGTAGATAACATGGGTTTATGTCAGGTAGATTGTGTCAAACCAACCTTGTGGAGTTCTATGAATGGGTAACATCGGAACTGGACAGGGGGAAGCCTGTGGATATAATATTATTGGACTTCAGCAAGGCATTTGACTTGGTCCCCCACAATGGGCTGATGGAGAAACTGACGGAGTTGGGAGTGTGCCCTTTGATGGTCAGATGGATAGGAAACTGGCTAGCTGGATGCACACAGAGAGTGGTGATCGATGGGGAGCTCATGAACCCTAGAGAGGTTGGTAGCGGAGTTCCGCAGGGCTCAGTCCTGGGGCCGATCCTGTTTAATACATACATATCTGGCATCAGTGTGGGTATAGGGTGTGAGATGAGTCTCTTTGCTGACGATTCCAAGGTGGGAGCAGTTTTTTTTTTTTAGTTGTTTAACCAGGAGTAGTACACTAAGCTGAAAGCTTTTTTACAGGTGCAACCTGGGAGGACAGGGAAGTTAAGTGACTTACTCAGGGTCACACAGTATGTAAGTGGAAGCTATGGGATTCAAACCCAGGTTTGGTCTGCTGGATGTCACCAGATTTGCAGCTCAGAGCCTTAAACCACTGCACTATACTGCCTCCCTAATTGATAGGGAAGAGGGGAGGTTGGCTCTGCAAGGGGACCCAGACACCCTGGAAAGTTGGGCTCTCGCAGGGAAGTTAAATTTCAATACAACCAAGTGCAAGGTGTTACATCTTGGTGGGGAAACCCCAAACAGAGGTACACCCTGGGGGGTGGTGCTGGAGGCATCATCTGGGGAAAAAAACCTAGGGGTCATGGTGGATGCATGTATGAATAACTCTGAGCAGTGCAGGAGAGTGGCTAGTAAAGCAAACAGGATGTTGGGATGCATTGTAAAGGGGATCACCTCTAGGACAGGGAAGTGATTCTGCCACTGTACAATGGGCTGGTGAGGCCACACTTCGAGTACTGTGTACAGTACTGGAGACCGCACTTAAAGAGGGACATACAGCTCCTGGAGAAGGTACAGAGGAGGACTACCAGGATGATTCGAGGGCTGGGGGAGTTTACGTACGAGAACAGACTTGAGGAGCTCGGCCTGTATACTTTGGAGGAGAGGAGAGATGGGGGGACATGATTTAGTTCTTCAAGCACCTCAAGGCAATAAATAGGGTAAACACGGAGGGGATCTTTTGGCTAAAGGAGGGAGGTATCACCAGAGGGCATGGTTTGAAGTTGGAAGGAGGAAGGATTGGGGGGAAAGAGGAGAAGGTTTTTCATGGAGAGGGTGGTGGATCCTTGGGATGCACTGCCTAGTGAGCTGGTCCAGATTTCCAATGTGGAGGGCTCCAAGAGAGGGTGGGACAGATACAGAAAGGGGCATCGGAACACAAGAGGGGGGGGAGGGCCTCGGTTCCCAACAGGGGATCTGAGGTTCGAGCAGACTCGATAGACCATAAGGCCTAATCTGCTGGCAATTAGTATATTAGTATGTTAGCATGCACAATGAAAAAATGATTATTTGTAATCTGAGCTGAATGGTTCAGTCCCTTGAAAACCCAGTGAAATCAAACCATTAGATGGTACCACAGATGCTTTAAACACTTGTTGCAGGGAGCTACCCTGATTGTACTCATGCTACCAGGTTTCTGCAGACAAGCAGGTGATATGGAGACCTTGTGGTGTTCACCAATGAGCATGGGGAAGCAGGGCCAACATGACACACCTCATCTTCATGACCTTTCCTCCAGGTGGCCGCAACCTGTGAAATGTTGTTGCGCAGGGGCTGGATCCCCAACAGTCTCTCGCCGAAACAGTCTCTGATGCAGGAGTTGTGGTCTGGGACAACTTGGCAAGACCCAGGCAGGATGAGCAGTCTGGCAAAGTTTGTAATCTTCTTCTGGTGAAGCCTCCAGCTGGAGTAACAGGTTTGGCCATGGGAAACAGGTCTCAGCCCACGTAACACATTCAGCACGTTTAAAATACGCAACTATTTTTCAGAACAGTTTGGAAGCAGTCTGGTTGCAATTCAGCAGCTTTACTGAGCAAACCTTTCAGTCTGAGCACATCTCTCACACAAGCTGGGCCAGTCATTTCACTAGAGCAAAATCTTCAGTCCAAATCACAAGTAGCACTGGTAACACTTCTTTTTGGTCTGCTGGCAGGCAGTTCCAATCTCCGATCCTCTTTTGGATAGGGGGATTTCTCAAAAGGCCTTTCCTATGAAAAGGCAGCACAGAGCCACACAGGCTCCCTTCTCTCGATGTCTCAAGCTGGAGAACAACTGACCTAATTTAAAACAGTTCCTCTTAAAATAAAGGGCAGGGTTCCAGAAATCTGGTTGGCTGCATAAGCTGTCAATTACAGTCTGAGCACGTTAATTGGCTGGATCTTTGGCATCATGAATAAACCCATGTTTCTCTCCCATAGGTCACTTGTCTCGTCCCATGAGTCTTTGGCTGAAATCCTGGCTTGTGATTGGCTGTTACACTCCCAAAATGGTGGCTGCTGTAAAATATACTGTCCCAATAATGCAGTACCACATGCTGTTTTAGTCTGGTGCAGCCAGGATATAAAGTATTTGTTTATATTTTCCCCACACACTTGTAGCCCAGACAGTTCTCTTTAAAATGAGTCCACATTTATATATATGTGCTCAGTGCTTTTGCTGTCGCTGCTACTGTTACATAGACCCCCACCAAGTGGCAGCAACACTTCATGAATATTCATGCGGGGCTCATGCATATTAATGAGCCCTGCTAGAGCTCCGTGTTTAAACTGTTTTAATTTTATCCCTGAATGGCTTTTAAGCCGTACTGCTCTGGTCACCGGCCCTCATTAAACTTAGGAGAGGTGCTGAGATGGCAAGATTACATTTCTGACAACGACAAAATTGCTGGTCGGCAGATCAAAGGTGCCGCTGACACCTGCGCGATCCCCGCTCGCACTGAGGTGCGCTTTTAACAGCGGCAGAATCGTTATTATAGGTTTAAGCCCGAACTGGGCTAAAATAATAACATTGTTACGTTGGGAGCTCTTGGGGACACCAGGGAAACTTGGGCATGAGGCAGGGACACAGTGGGATGCCAGCTGCAGCGAGAGAAGAAACAGGAAATCAAAGGACCTGCTGGCAATTGAGGTAAGCCCCCAAGGGGGGATACATCAGGAAGGTAAGTGAAACTAATTTTGTAGTGGGACTGCCTGACAGGAGGTGCAGGCAGAGAGTATATCATGTTGACATGAAGAAGCCCTATTGTGATAGGGAGGAAATGTTTTTCACTGTGTGCAGTGCGCTAGAAGAGGAAACTGAAGTTGATCCACTGGTGGACCTCCTCAGGGAGGTGCGGGAGGGAGGGAGGGATCTTCAGTGGATAACCTCACCTTCTCTGAGCAGCTGTTATAGCCCAGGCAGAGGATATGAGGGGGATGCTGTGAGCATTTCAGGAGATGATCACAGAGAAACCAGGGTACACCATGATGGCTGAACACCAAGTGGACACTGGGACCCAGGTGCCACTGATGCAGTCCTCCTACAGAGTACCAGAGAGAGTTAAGCAGACCATGCAGGAGGAGCTCAGAGAGATGCTGGCTCTTGGAGTTATCCAGGAGTCCAGTAGCCCTTGGGCCTCGCATGTGGTCCTGATCCCCAAGAAGGATGGTACCACATGGTTCTGTGTTGACTACCCTAGGATCAACAGTGGCATGGATTATGACACCTACCCATGCCTAGAATGGATGAGACCTAAGAATGGTTGGTGAAATCCCATTACCTGACCACGATAGATGTGATGAAGGGCTACTGGCAGGTACCCCTAACACCTGCAGCCAAGGAGAGGTCGGCCTTCATCACTCCATTTGACTTATTTGAATTCTAAGTAATGCCATTTGTGATGAAGAATTTCCCGCAACCTTCCAGTGGCTTGTGGATCACATTCTGTCTGGGCTAGGTGAATATGCACTAATGTACGTGGATAATATAGCCATTTACAGTCAGACATGGGAGAATAATGCCAGGCGTGTGTGGGAGTTTTTTGCTGACTTAAAGCTGCAGAGCTGACAGTTAAGGCAGAAGAATGCCAGACAGGCATGGCAGAAGTGTCCTACTTTGGGCATTGGATGGGCAGTGGATGCATCTATCCAGAGCATGTAAAGGTTAATAACACCCAGGCCTGGCCCACCCCTACACTAAGAGACAGGTAAGGGCATTTCCGGGGACAGCCAGATACTACAGTTTTGTTCCTCACTGTAGTGATGTGGCCAAGCCCCTGACAGACTTGACAAAAAAGAAACTGCCAGAGAAAATTCTCTGGATAGAGGTCTGTGAATCCACTTCCCCGCAGTTGTAGGAGGCATTATGTGGGTTGTCCGTGCTCGCTAGCCCCAATTATGATTTCAAGTTCATTGTGCACGTGGACACCTCAGACCATGGGCTGGGTGCTATCCTTAGTTACTCTACAGGGGGAGAAGCACCTCATAGTGTATCTGAGCTGGAAGCGTCTGCCCAGGGAGGAGACATATGCCACAATTGAGAGGAAGTGTCTTGGGAAAGTGTGGGTCCTTCAGAAGCTGCAACCATATTTGTACAGGCAGGAGTTCACTGTGGTCATAGATCATAATTCCCTGATGTGGCTCCATAGGACAAGTGGACAGAATGCAAAATTATTGCACTGGAGTTTGACACTGCAGTCACATAACATGACCATCCAGCACCACAGTGGTTCAGAAAATGCCAGAGCAGACAGGTTGTCTAGGCAGGGCTAAGTGCATGGCAAGAGCAATTCCCAGTCCCTACATGAACAGCAGTGCCTCTTGGGGGTCACCCAAAAGAGACTTGTCTTCAAGTCCCAGGGAGGGGGAGATGTGGTGGGAAATGTGACCTGATTAATTTATTATTTTTTGTTAATGTAATTATTTTTCTTTTATAGGTTCTGCTGTTTGGAATGGACAGCAAAATTGCTTCCAGGTCACATGTTCAGGCAACACTGGAGAACTGGGAAGGTGTTAAGTCTCCTATGAGCTCCTCTAGTAACAGACCCTGGCAGATGTGAGGGTGCTGTTTCTGGCATGGAAACATTTATGCCAGCGGGATGAAAACAGGGTTGTAAAACTAGTACGGATGTCATTAGGTGCGAATAAAGCCACTGGTGATGCCACTCACACACACACACACACACTCCCTCACTCACTCATGTGGGTGGCAATGCTGGAGGGACTGCCACTCCAGGGAGAGGTCACACCCCCACAGTTCTGTGCACATAATCTGGGAAGCTCTCTCTCTCTCTCTCTCTCTCTCTCTCTGACTTTATACATTGGGTGAAGAAAGGGGAGCCCTGCCAATAGATAGCTATCTGTGTGAGGAAAGGATGGTTCTGGGTCAGTGTTCTTTCAGGTTAGCTGGCAGGTAAATATAGACTCTAGGAGAGATTTGATTTTTGAGATTCGTTTAATAATCATCTGTCTGCTATTTTACTTTTTCCAGTAAGCATGTAAATCTTTTGTGCTGCTGTATACATATCCTGTTTATTTGTCAATACCTGCAGTGTCTGGTAGTAAAGAATCTATTATCTATAGAACAGTGACTGTGCCTCATTATTGAAAAGGTAATTTTAATATTTCTGTTGGCAACAAAGAATTCTCTGTTTACAGTCTGACATCCGAAGCGCACTCTGCCAAATATTACAGGCCTTCCTAGCCCCGTCGTGCAGGACAGGGGTTTTCCTGATACAATCAGGTGGTGGCAAGGGAAGAGAATCAGAATGCCCAAACTGCCCTGTGAGCTGCTACGACCCAGGGGGCAGGTTGTCACAACAATATTATTACTGTAACTTGAGTATGCATTCTGCTTGTTGGGACATCATTGAAAATGAGCAAGTGCTTAAGGATAATTTCCCGTTTCTCAATAAACTTAGTGATGATGATGATGGTGATACCATATTTCTCAATAAACTTAGTGATAACGATGATGATGATGATGATGATGATGGCACACAGACCTTGAATCATTCTGGTCCAATTTTAAAGCTGGGTTAGTATTAAATAAAATCTTTACATTGCCATAGATGGGGATTAGAGACCACAATCATATGGCTAATACCTTTAATGCAAAATTATCCAGTTTATCTGCTTATAACAATTACTTTAATGATGTTGACAGCAACTTGGTCTTCACATCAGTATTTTGTCTGCTCAGAACAAACCTTCTTACATGCAAGCAGTTACCATGTAAGAGGCTAACACATTGTTAAATTAATTCAATGTTTGGGGAATAGCAATGAGGTATTTAGTGCTTGTTTAACTTGTAGTACTTTTTGTGGCTTAACTCTATTCCCACCCTTGAGTAGTAGGTAAGTATGTAGGTAGTAGTTTGTAGGGAATAGAAGGCCCGGGAACAAGGGTGAGAACAGTACCAGAGAAGGAGGAGGAGGGGATGGAGGTGGATGAAAAACACTCCCTAAGCAAGGGAGGTATGGTTAGCAGAAAGCTTAAGTAGAGGTTGTGGGAGGAGCTATTTCCCACATTGAACCATGGACAAAGCCCTCCCATTCAATGTTTGGGGAATAGCAATGGGGTATATAGTGCTTGTGTAACTTGTAATACTTTGTGTGGCTTAACTCTATTTCCACCCTTGAGTAGTAGGTATGTAGGAAGTAGTTTATAAGGACTCGAAGGCCCAAAAAGATATCTTTTCCAACTCACAGAGTATGACCCCCTGGCACTCAGGAGAGGAAAACTCCCCGGGTGGAGGAAACCTCTGAGGACCCATGGCCAGTGGTCTGCCCATCTTCTGGGCATACTAAAAGGAGTAGGACCTAGGTTCTAGTAACCATGACTAATTTTTTGGAAGGTGATCTTCTTGGAGAAATGACGGTCCATGCTTGATCCATTGATGATGCAGATTGAATGATGATCCTGAGGTTGATGAGTCAATCTTTTCTGTAGGAGCGGTGGAATCCTAAGCATGAAGCAGATCCAGTTGAAGAAGAGCAAATGAAGTCCAAATTACTGAGGTGATGAAGGATGCTTGTCCATGGGGAGATGCATGAATGTAATGAGCAGAGACAGCACAAATTAATCGTAAATTACTAGACAGTAGAGGGTGGACATGCTATGGTATGAGAAGTCATGGGTGACTGATCGAACCTGAGTAAGAACTGACTTTCAAGGTAAGGTCTGGAGGCAAGGAATTCAGTTGTGAGTGAGGAGTCACTAAGACAGCTTCCGTGAAGTAGAAAATGAGTAGACGAGAGTCTTGGAGTGCCTTGGAGATGGTGGTCCATTCTCGATCCATGGGCGATGCGGTTTAACTAATGATCCTGAGGATGAAAAGTGGGTCTTTCTGAAGAAACAGTAGAATCCTAAGTGTGGAGCAGATCCAGTTGAGGAAGGGCAAATGGAGTCTGGATTTCCAAGGGGATGAACGATGCATGTCCAAAGGGACTGCAGAGGCGTAATGAGCTAGAAGAATAATTTGATTGATATGCTATCAGACAGTGAACTGAGGGATTTGGACTGATTTGTGTAGTCATAAGTAAATGATATGACTTGTGTAAGGTTGATTGTCAAGGTAAAGTCTTGGGGCAAAGAATGTAGCAGTTGAGCAATGAGTAGCCAAATAGGCAGCCATACAGTAGAAATGAGCAGAGGAGAGTCTGTGCATGCCTGATAGGAGGACTGCCTTAAATGATTAGTAGACAAATAGAGGGAGATGTGCAGATGCAGTCCTGATGGCAACTGAATATGAATAGAGACTGTATACTTGTATATGCTCAGCTGGTACGCTGGCTGAAGTAAATACAGGCATTTCTGTGACATTATTGTCTGTGAGATGCACTGAGGAGGCTTATGGTTGGTTAGAGTTACAGGTAATCCAGTACCTAAGTCCTTGAGAGCAGCTTGGAGGTGGATACGTTGAAGGGTCTGTAGACTTAACGGTTGCGGATTTCTGGATGGAATAGGAAGAGCCTAGTCTCTGTGATAGTCTTTACTGGAGACATTAATGTAGATAGTTCATTAAGGAGAGCTGGAGGGTCTGCTGGAAGGGTGATTAACTTGACTGAAGGTACTAGATTGGGAAGTGCGGATGAATGTATGAGGAACGGTGATGTCCAGGAGCCAAAAATGATGGTTTGGATGGTGTGGCATTCGTAAGCAGCTAGGCAGTGGAGATCCAACAATGAATAATCTGAAGTCAGCTGGGAAGGTCTTACAACAAACCAAGTCTATTGAGGAAGTAAAAGTCTAATACCATAGTTAGCAATTTAAGAATGGTGGAAAGCTGCAGACTGAAAGTAAGAATTGTCCGAGGTGCCATGCTGTATCTTGCAAATCCCAGGATCCAGAGGAGTGATGCTGGAGAGTAAGTTGGAGCATAACAGGAGAAGTTACATCCTTACTATGCGAGAAGATAGCCTGTGATGCATGGTAGACAGAAAAGTCTATGAAGACTGAATAGGCAAAATTCGTAGGGAGTATGCAGTGTAGAGAGACTTGTAGGTTTCCAGTGTCCAGAGAAATGAGAGTCCAGAATGATCGAGGGAAGCTGATTGGGTAGTCTGGCAAATGTTAAATTAACATAAGGGTTTCTAAGGCAGATTTCCAAGGACTGAGTATTAGAAGTAGATTCCTCAAGTGAAATGAACAATGATCCATCTAGTAGCAGATGGAAGCTGTAAGGATGCCCCGAGTAGGAGTATGCAATAAATAAATGAGGATAGAAGTTGCCTGAGTAGGAATACTGGCCAGAGATATGGTAGGATGCCCAAAGGAGCCACAGCACACAGAATGAAGCCCCAAGTCAGCAAGGCAGAGATGGAAGGCAGCTAACTGGAGATGGAAGGAAAACCTAGATGAAATCCCAAGGGACTGAAGGACCGAACCAGGATGGTGTCGAGGCGAATGAAGCCGGGTGACTCACTGCGCTGGAAGGAACTGAAGCGGATCGGCTACTCAGCAAAGCAGCAGAAGACAGGGATGCTGTAGCAGTCACAAGACAATGATCCATGGGGGGCAGAGGAGCTAATCAAAGTACTAAGAGAAACAAGGTAGCAGTACAGTGGTCCCACATCAGACGGAGGCGTCGACCAACTAGCGAAGGGACTGGAGGTGCTGGAGCAAAGAAGGATAATGTTTCCACATTGGAAAGAGGAAGAAAACTCGGACATCAACTGATGGGTGACCTGCAGCAAGGAAGTCCCAGAGGCAGTCAAACTGAAGTGAGATGATGGGCACGACACTCCAGATAATGGGTGAAGGGGAAAGCACAGTCAGGACATGCTCAAGTCCAGGAGAGAGCAGCAGTTGACATTCTGGTGAAGCAAAAAGGACCAAAACAGTTGATTGAAGACACATGCTTCTAGGCTTGAGGACAAGGAAAGAGAACTGGTCTTCAATACCACTCAACGGTGGAAGGAGGATGGAGACGGACAAGATGCAGAAGTCCTTCTTCAGATGGGAAGTGGCAACCAGGCAAGGGACAGTGGATATGATGACCCAGAGGATCCAGAGAAGGGTTACCATTACCAGATGTTGATGGGAGGACATGCAGTCAGTGTCAATATGTGTAGCCAAGGGAGGGAGGAAGGCAGATGTAATGGGATGGTCCCGTACCCGAAGGGAAGCGGCGATCTTCATCGGGCAGAGGATGCATATGTGAAAACTGTGATGTGAGCTCGGGCATTTGACCAGAGAAGGTAGTGGGTTGAGACTGGAGGGCAGGCAACAGACAATGGAGGACAGAGACCATGATCAGGAGGAGGTCCAGGTCCAGAAGGGATGCAACATCCAATGACAGAGTGAGGATGGAGACAGGATTGATGCAATATAAACTTGAATGACGATCTGAGACAGTCGAGGCACAATGATCCTGACTGGATGCAGCATGGAGAGATGGATCACTGAAGATTCGCTTGTGAAGCAGTTCAGTGCCTGAAGGAAACGACAACCAGCATCAATAACAAGAGGCCAACAGAGGAAACAGTCATATATATTCTCAGGCTCTGTGCTAAGGCAGTTAGTGGAGGGGATCGTGAAATGAGGCTGCAAACTATGAATGATGGAAAAGGCATGTTAGGGAGTCACAGTACTGAAGAAAGCAGTATCTGGGTATGGGGCTGAAAATGGGTAATTTGAAGCAGGAGACAGTAGACGAGTATCAATCTGGATGGTTGAAGTGTGAGGATAATGGCTAGGGGCAGCCGGGCATAGGTAGTATGAGGACATCACGTGGATGGTAGAAGTTCCATTCCTGAAGGGAAGTGACAACTGGAATGAGGTAAGGAAGGTATGGCAAAAGTAAGTAGATTGTAGACATGGCTCCCATCCCTGGTAGTCGGGGCGAGCTCACCTTTACGCGATGCTGCCAAGCAGAGTTAGGGATGGAAAATGTCAGCTGGAAAGTAACAGGAGGCAGAGATCATAATGAAATCCCATCCCTCGTAGACACGGGAAGCCTACTTTCACTCTGCACCTCAGAAGGTGTGAGTTAGGGGCGGAGTCTGGCATACTGCTGATATGAGCTGGCTAAAGTGTAAATGCTGCTGTAGAAAGAGAGAAGTAGAACATGAAAACAGGGATAGGCTGATGGAGCAAGAACAAAACAGGGAGGCAGCCAGGGTGGCCGTGGAGACCAGAACAGAAACGGGATGGAAGGCAGAAGGAAACACGGGATGAGAAGGAAACAAATAAATGACAAGCACAACAGGGGGACAGGTAGGAAAGCAGAAACGAAAGCAGCAAGCAGCATTAGTACAGCTACACAAGCCACACAGGCAACCCAGGAAAAAACACTCCCTAAGCAAGGGATGTGTGGTTAGCAGAAGGCTTAAGTAGAGGTTGTGGGAGGAGCTATTCCTCACATTGAACCACGGGCAAAGCTCTCCCATTGTCTTCCACTGTACTAAAAGCCCAGGATGGGATGGACATAAATTTAGACAGCAGCAGCTGTTTGCTTCAATTATCTTATCTACAGTAACTACAATTTTTAACCTGTCCTTTGTTACTAAAACATTACCAAATATTTGGAAACTGTTGTCTGTCACCTGTGCCTTTAAGGCTGGCACATTTGAAAATATTAAAAACTCCTCTCCTCTCCTCTTTCAGTCTGGTACTCTTAAAACAAAATAATGGAATAATTAGTTTACAATCAGCTTGCTGCATACATTTAGTATTATAATCAAGTGCTGCAGTGGCATGGATTTTTACAGGGTCACAGTACATCAACTGTCTTGGTCAGTTTCTTGAATGATGCCAGTGCTGTTATGTGTAACCCCTAGGTGGCGCTATCCCAAGGGCTAGTACCCCTGCCTGCGTGGCTAGTTGCAGGTTATAGGGCCTGGGTACTGAAATGGGTGCCTCCACCCGGAGGACAGGGTGGTTAGTAACAAGGTAGCCCTCCAGGACACTGTAACCCCCCTCTTTCCCCTCTAGTGGCCTAGACAATATGCAACAGACACTTTCACAGTAGCCACTATTCAGCATACAATTCCCCACACTGTTTGCACTTACCACCAGGGCTGGTTCTACCAGTTTGATCCTGGAGACCCCCTGTAAAACAAGGTTAGGCACAGCAAATAACAGTATAGTGCTTTTGGTATAAACTGGAACCACAGTCAGATTAAATGCAATAAGAATTAGATCTGATTTATTCAGGGGAATTGAACGGGGAAGGGGGGTGTAATCAGGTTGATTGATTGGAAAACTGCTTTAGTCAGGCAATTATGCATGCACTTTTAGTCCCTACACAGTCACACGCTCTGGGTACCCAGTTGAAAGTAAGGTGGGCTAGCCTGGAATGTTGCCTGGGGTAGGCCGGCATCGCAGCTGGTTGGGGCCCTGTGATGAAAAGAAAAGGCATGCACAACCACACACAATTTGTAATCCAGAGCCTGAAGGCTCAGTTCATGAAAGAAAAAACAACAATGCAATCAGATGACACTTGAGATTTAGCTGTTGTTGCAGGGAGCTACCCTGATTGTTACTCTAGCTACCCAATTCGAGACACAGGCTAGATGAAATGGAGACTGCAGGTTGATGACTGGTTTGCCAGGAGAAGCAGGGCCCACACAAACCACCGAAGTGTCGTTTTTTGTTCAAGACATTTGAGCAGGGGGCTGATCCCTGGGTGAGTCTCTCATTGATGATAGTTTCTGTGCCTGAAATAGCTGGCTGGGCCAGGTGGCAAGGCCCAGGCCGGGTGAAACAATTGGGATTTCGAGTCCGGTAGTGCTGGATGCAGCTTCCAGCAACGTGGCACATTTACACAGTGGGGAACCAAATAGCAACCCACTAACAGCACACAGTACAATTATAGTAAAGCAATCACCATACTACAATGCAGATGGCAGTCCGGCCGCAATATCAGTGTCTCTGAGCAAAACCGAGAATTCTGTGGTAAATGGATGTCCTGACAGGCCAATCGCGTACAGCAAATCTTCGGTCTTCTTCAGGTTCAAATCTGGTGACTCTTCAGTGGTTTTGTCACACTCCAGTTCAGATACAGTCCAATTGCTAAGCCTTTTTAAGGATTCCCTCTCGAGGCACTGCAGGCAGACAGGCCAGACTCAGCCTTTCCACCAATCTCCCGCGCGAACTACGCAGGAACTGCTGCCCGAATCACTCGAGCTGTATACTCTACAAACTCTAACTCCAAACTGACTGACTATAGCAGGCAGCTTGGGAATTTCCCTTCAGTCCAAAAGGTTCTGGTTGGTTGATCCATCAGTCTGTCAAAGCAAGGGTTCCCCCTCCAGGTGCATTTAGGCACCAAAGTCTCAAAACTCCAATTCCTACAGAAATTCCTCCCACAAGACCCCTGGGGACAGACTCCATTTTAGGGTCCCCAAAGGTACTGATTGGGCCATTCTGGCAGTCCAGGACCAAGTGCTAAACAGAACTGTCCATGCTGCAAAGAAGGCAGGTTAGACAAACTACAATATCATTACTATGCTAATAGATAATCAGCTAGCACAGTGGTTTAAGGCTCTGAGCTGCAAATCTGGTGACATCCAGCAGACCAGACCTGGGTTTGAATCCCACAGCTTCCACTTGCATACTGTGTGACCTTGAGCAAGTCACTTAACTGCCCTGTGCTCCCAGGTTGCACCTGTAAAAAAGCTTTCATCTTAGTGTGCTACTCCTGGTTAAACAACTAAAATAAAAATAAAAAAATAAATAAGTACAGCTGCTTACAGAGCTCACTCTGCGCAAATAGTAATGGCAGAACAGAGCGATTATCTGGCAGCCCGTGTGGGACTCGAGCATAGAAACACTCAGCCCCCTCCTAGATTAAATAAGCACCATGTTATTGGCAGCTCTTAAAGAGACAGATCACAGAGGCATTAAGGCACTCTCACACAAACACTTTCAAAGCGCCAAGACACAGGATACCAGCCTGGCAGGGGACAATTAGACACACCCAAGGAATACTTTTGGAAACCCCATTTGTAGGGGGGTTGCACACTTTCCTGCCTGTAAAAACTTGGCGTCCACATCAAGTCTACACCATCACAATATTGAAGAATCAATATATACAAGACATACGTGACATTAGCATACTATGGAAATACTATGTGTTGCATCAGATAATGTAAACTTATCACATTACTATACATTTTACTATACCATATCTTCATTGACAATACTTATGCATGTTTCATACACGCTATACTTATTCTATTATGATTAACACACTATGAACAGTTACTTAAGACTTAATGTTATAACTTCTTGTACAGTAAACAATGTAGGAGGGGGCCCGTCCCTATCAGCTAACTTGGGGCTAGATGGGACAAGGACACTTCGTTCTGAAGGAAGAACAATTAATTGGGAGGTGGCAGTCAAGCTCAGTTTGGGCAGTGAGCTCTTGGAAACATAAACACCTTTATGGACCACATTGAGAGGCAAGTCCACAGGCCTCCAAGGGGAATCATAACTAAAACGTAGTACTGGCTTAACAGGTCATCCAGTCCTTCTGGGGGGTACAGACACTGACTCTGGGTGGTCAGTACTGGCATTGAGTTCTTCTTCTGTAGTGATGGATGCCTCTGCACTGATTGACATGTCTAGATTGGGAACACTATGAGCTCCTTGCTCTGCTGACTCTGTTTTCACAATATTTTGCTGATTATTATCTTCTGAAGAGGGCACAGGTTGCTCATTCTGAGGAGACTCTGGCAAAATAAGGCTTTGTGGCACTAGAGGGGTGCTGCCAACATTTTCATATTGTTCTTCAAGTTTTGGTATGTCACCAGGGAGACTCAGACCATCAGCCCCTTATTCGGGCAAGTCAAACAGTTCTACAAGACACAGAGAGTCCGCAACCTTAGACGTGACACTTTGCACCTCACTTTCAGGGAGCATTGGCTCCAAGGAGGAAGCTGGGGGGGTTATGCAGTCCTGAAGGCCCAGCTTCATACCCACAGTTATACATAGGGTTACCTTGAAACAACTGACTCAGTTCATAGGAAGGGCAATAATAATTGTCACACTCGCTATCATCAGAGGTGGACTGACAGTCACTATCATTCTGGGCCTGCCGGGGAGAAGGCCTTAGTTCTGGAACAACATGGACAGGTTGGCTCTGTTTCCTCCTTGCAGCAGCATGAGTCACTGGCCCAGGAGAAATGTTAGATGTTGGTTCAGCATCAATAATAACTTGGTTGGTGGACAGAAAGTGGTTATAGTATATGGTTAGTGCTTATTGTGGATAAAAAGCAGTGGCTTTCGAAAAGTTGTTGTAGGGCAGTTCAAAGGTCAAGAAAAGCTGTTGTAGTATCGTTCTGATGTCTCAACGATACTACAACAACTTTTTCCCTTTGAGCTGCTGCCTGATTGGCTGAAACAACGCTGTGGTAAAAATGAACAGAGTAAAATGGTGGCGAAGGTTAGCGAGTGGTCTGGAGAGTGGTGTATTCATGTAGTTTGGACACTGACTACCTTTGACTTTGTGTGTCCAAACTATCAGTGTGGCAGTTTTCTTTTATTTTTTTTAAACACCGGTGCTGTAGATCATCGCGGTCGAAAGCAGAGTGGCACTGCATCGAGAAACGCGATGTTGTCGGAAGAGCATAGCGGGACTTCACCATGGACCTGGAGCAAGTGCACATGAACACAAGGTATGAATCCTTGTGAAATTAAAGTTTTCTACAGTCTAGGAACCATATACTATACAAAATAGTGTATGGATGGCCATACACAACTAACGCTGTGTTTCTATCTCGGGGATGTGATGACGTCATTCAGACCTCTTGAGCTTCGCTCTTGAGGTCTGTATGCCATCATCACATCCCCTCGATAGAAACACAGCCTTGTTGTGTATGGCCACCCATACACTATTCTATATATGGTGCATGGTCTTGACAGCTTTAAAGTCATTCTCAGGGCACACTTTGTATACAGATAATTCATCCAGCTTATTGACTATAACATGTAGAAGATGCTGCCATCTGTTGGGGATTTTATTCTTGCTATGCAGTCCCAAGTTACTCAATAGCACTCGATCCCTGGGCAACAACTCTTGGGCCTTCACCCATCGATCATATCTTTCATTGTTAGCAAGGTTTTGTTTGGCAGCCATTGTTTGAGCCAGTTGGTATGCATGGTTCAATTGAGCTTTCAGTTTCTGCACATATTGTAAATAATTCTCAGCTCTGACCCCATCTGGGGAGATTCCAAAGCAGACATCTACAGGCAACCGGACTTCTCTCCCGAACATGAGGCAATAGGGAGAGAACCCAATAGCATCACTTTTGGTGCAATTGTAGGCGTGTACCAAGGTGTTAATCTGTTGGCTCCATCTAGACTTGTCTTTGGGTTGAAGAGTGCCCAACATATCAAGGAGAGTCCTGTTAAAGCGTTCAGGTTGGGGTTCCCCCTGTGGGTGGTAAGGAGTGGTTCTAGACTTTCGCCCCCCCACAGAGAGAGCATCTCCTTAATCACTCTGCTTTCAAAGTCTCTGCCTTGGTCAGAATGGATCCACTGAGGGGCACCATAGTGAACAAAGAATTTTTCCACTAGCACTTTGGCCATGGTAGAGGCCTTTTGATCTTTAGCTGGGAAGGCTTGTGCATACCGTGTAGAATGATCAGTAACTACCAACACGTTGCCAATGTTCTAAGCACAAGAAATCTATGCAGACCAATTCTAGAGGGACACTGGTAGTGATATTGACAAGGGGGGCAGCCTTCTGAGGCAGGGCTTTTCTTTGGAGGCAATGACTGCAGGTTTTACATGGTGCTCGACATCTGCCCCCATCTTTGGCCAGTAGAATCGGGATCATACCAAGTCGAAAGTTATGTCAATACCGAGGTGCCCCATGTGAAGTGGAGGGATCTCAGTACCAGCTGTTTAAAGGCTGTGGGTAGAACCAACTGTTGCTGGTCTACTTGATCACGATGACCCACCATCTCTCTGTATAACAACTGATCATGCAACTTTAACCTGGGGCCTTCCTTGAACAACAGAGCAGTTCGCAAGTCAGGGGAATGCAATTTGGACACATCTTTCCCCGCACGCAGGACATCAAGTGCTGGTTGAATTCTGGGATCTTGGGATTGAGCCCACTGAATACTGTCATTATCGAACTGAGGTAGTGCACTAATATCTAGAGGAGAGAAATAGCAATAGGCAGCCGGTGTGCAGGTATCAGAAGGGCCCAAGCAATCTACTAGGCAGTCCACTGTGTCCACAGACATTTGTTCATCTTTATCAGACTTTTGGCATAATGCTTTGATGTCAGGTTCAGACAATCTGACCCAATTGTTCTTAGAAGCTGGTCTTCATGACATGGCGTCAGCATCAATGTGATTTAGTCCCCGTCTGTATTCAGCAGTATAATCATAAGTCGATAAGACAGAGAGCCAACGGTGCCCAGTGGTGTCCAATTTAGCTGAAGTCTGCACATGGGTCAGTGGGTTATTGTCAGTCTTCACTAACATCTTTGCCCCAGAAAGGTACTCATGAAACTGGTCAACTATGGCCCATTTTAGGGCGAAGAATTCCAACTTGTGGACTGGATAGTTCCACTCTGACGGGATCAAGCTCCTACTGGCAAAAGCTACAGGTCTCAAGCCATCTTTGTAGTCTTGATATAGCACAGCCCCCAGGCCCTGCAAACTAGCATCTGTATGCAGATCATAGGGCTTGGTAGGATCAGCATAGGCAAAGACTAGGGCGTGGGTGAGCTGGCATATGACTTCAAAGAATGCTGTTTCACATTTGGGTGTCCACTGAGTCCCAAAAGGCTCACCTGTTCAAAATCACTCTTTCTCTTGTTCTTTGAGAGACCCCTTTTTGTATTTGCGGTTGGTAGGGGGGTAGCCTTGGGTAAGGTTAAGGAGCAGTCAAAACACCTTTGAATAGTCTTTGATGAACCTGCGGTAGTAGCCGCAGAAGCCCAGGAAATGCTGTAGCTCTTTTAGGTTATTGGGCTGTGGCTAAGTGATCAAAGATTCAACTTTACTATGATCTGTCTGTATCCCTTCCGCAGACACTATGTGTCCCACATATTTCACAGATGTTTGAAAAAACTGGCACTCATCTATGAATAACTTGAGGCCAAATTCTTCCAAATGATCGAAGACTTTAAACAGTCTGGTCTCATGCTTCTCTAGCATGCATCCAAAAACAATGACATCATCCAAGTACACTAAACACTCCAGCAAGTTCATGTCTCCCACTGCACATTCCATCAATCTCTGGAAAGTGTCAGGGGCACCCGAAATCCCCTGTGGCATCCTTAGAAATTTGTAGAACCCCAAAGGACAGATGAAGGCTGTTTTTTCATGGTCCTCCGGGGCCATCAGAATCTGATAATATCCGCTGCGGAGATCCAGTATTGAGAACCACTGACCCCCATTCCAGCAATCCAGTGCATCCTGTATGTGTGTCTTGGTGTATTGATTTGGGATAGTCTGTCAGTTAAGGGTCTGATAGTCCACACACATTCTCACAGATCCGTTCTTTTTATGCACCACTATGATGGGGGATGCATATGGGCTTCTTGATTCTTGAATAATGCCAGCAGTGAGTATTTCCTGTACGTGACTCCTAACATCGTCTATGTCAGCTGAGGCGAGGTGTCGGGACCACTCTCGGAATGGTCGGTCATCATGCAGGTGTATGTTATGCTCAGCACCATGGACACACCCCACATCCCACTCTTTTAGTGAGAACACTTGGTCTGTCTGAGTGAGTTCCTGCTAATTCGGATCCTCCATTCAACAGACAAAGGGGTATCACCAAAGTCAAATAAGTCTGGGGTAGCTTTCTCCTTTTTGCCAGAGTATTTGTTACTGGGTAATACTGCAGTGTCTGTGCAGTGTACATCCCCGGTTCACACGAACTTCCCTGTCCGACATGTTTCTCACTTGCACCATCACTCGGCGGGCATAGGCATGGGCATGTGCAGGTAGCATACTGGGCTTAACCATCAACCCCTCTGGCAGCTTCCCTTCACCAGGGGTATCTATTATCAATATTTTGTTCTTTACACCTCTCCTTAAGCAGACTTCTCCATGGATCATACACTGGGCATTGGGGGGCCCAACACCAAAGAGTCAGGATCCTTTTTCCACGCTATCCCCACTGCCTTATCTCGGTCCACTTCATCGGGTTTCTGTTGCAAGTCATAAGCCCTTTTGATTAATGCTGGAATTCTTAGGGCCCATCCAGTCTGTTGCCTTTGTTTCTCATGGCAGAGTTATGCTAGTCTCCAAAACATGTGGGCATTTGTTCCAATTAACAGGGGAACCCCATCATACAGTCCAGTAGGAGGGCACACCAGGACTAGTGTCTCTGCTTGTTCATCTACACCAGTTACAGTCACAGGAAAAGACAGTCACAGATGGACATATCCTAGGTAGGAATAAGACTGGTCACTCAGGCCCCACACAGGTAGGCCATCCAGAGATTGTAATGGCACATCAAATAAATGTTTGTCATACCAGTCCTGGAATACAGTGGTCACTTGCGACCCACTATTGAGCACAGCCCGAGTATGGATACCATTGACAGTCACAGTAGTTTCCATTGAGGGGCCTACTATTTTGGACCAGTCTGGATAGATAGTAGCAGGGGCCTGGACAGATGATTTAGCCACAAAGAAGTTTGAGTTAGGATTTCTTGATCCTTCACTGCGGTTGTTGCCAGTGCCCTCGGCCAAGGTTTCGCTTCCCGGAGCTCCCCTTGAAGTCTGTACACAACTTTATCTAAGTCTTTCTGAGACTGGCATTCTTTCATCATATGGCCATCCTTTCCACAGTTGTAACACATGATAGACTCCGGGGTCATCCTTGGAGAGGACATTGCATGAGGGACTGAAGCAGTAGCAAGGGATCGGGGTCTGATATCTATTTGGAGCAGTGATGGTGACGCCACGTGTCTTAACAGTTCCTTTAGGATGGCAGTCAATTCTTTGATCTCAGCCTGGTAGTCGCCCACTGTAGAGGATGTCTGAGGGTGCACTCCCACCCCATGGCAGTCATGTCCTGAGAGGGACCAGGGTCTTTGTCTGCAGTGGAGGCCTCTGTAAAGGCACCCATTAGTACTTTTCTGACTTCTTTCAGCAGTTCATCTCTCCACCGCTCAGCCCATGGTGGAATATCCTTAGTGGTCTCCATTTCAGAGAGGTCTTCCTGTGCCATGGTCACTCGGGCTGTGCCCACACCATAATCACAATTTCTTTCTTCACCTTCAACCTCCCTGAGTTCTTTTATCAGGTCGCAGTAGTCAAGTGGTTATCTCTCCTATCATGGAGCTTTAACCGGATAATCTGCAATTTAGAGTGCTTGGCATGCTGTAGTATGTGCCCCAGCCTCACACAGTTCAAATCACTGGCGGATACTCCACCCTTTCGATAAACTCTCTGCAGGGCCCTCTCTAGGTGAGTAGCATACGCAGACAGACTTTCCCCTCTCCACTGTTTGGTACCTTTGAATTGCCACATCAAAGTCTCTCCTGACTCAATGCTTCCGAAATTGCCTTCCAGGGCAGACAAGTACTTTTGAGCAGACGCCTCAGGATTCATGGACCTCTGAAATCTAATGGCTCCCAGGGCTGGACCCCTCAAATTTTCCATGATCATTTTTCGTTTCTCAGCCTCTGCACACTGCCACTCAGGTACCAAGGGTGCAACATAGTCGATCCAGATCTCCCAGTCATCCGGAGGGTACCCGAGAACTTCGTCAACTTGTGGTATGTATCATAACTAACTGCAGGCACCGATGTAGGTGCAGGCACTGGAGCAAGTACTGGAATGGGCAGGAGCGTGGGGGAAGGTACACCCCCAGGTGGCAGGAATAATTGCTTAAAGTCCTCTACGTTTTTTCCTTCCTCCAGCAACAGCTTAGCAACTTTATCTTCAAAAGTCCCAGATAATGGTGGGGGCTCATCCTCTAAAGGATCCTTATTATCTTTAGGTATTACCCTCCAAGCAGTTGGGGACCCTTCGGGGGTAATAGTTGTTGACACCTTAGTGCCGTCCATGAGGTCACTACACTCCACCAAGGCCATGAGGGTTTGGGCTGCTAAATCAACCTGCCAACCCACCACCACAGTGTTTTTCAAACCTTCAACTTTGGAGAGAACCCCTTCTACTGTGTCCTTACTAATACTCAAGGGGATGTCTAGTATAAGCATGGCATGATGGGGGTCAACTTCCTGCCCCATACACAACCCCACCAACTGATGCACAATGACTTCTACTGGTGTGGCCATATTCTGGCAACAATGATTCTAACGTCTGACCACTAAGGGGTGCTAATCCCAGCGGTGTCTCCAAGATGTAACTCCTAGGTGGCGCCATCCCAAGGGCTACTACCCCTGCCTGCATGGCTAGTTGCAAGTTAAGGGGCGTGGGTACTGAAGCGGGGGCCTCCACCTGGAGGACAGGGTGGTTAGTAACAATGCTAACCTGGGTACAGGCCTCCAGAACAATTGTAACCCTCCTCTTTCCCCTCTAGTGGCCTAGACAATATGCAACAAACACTTTCACCGTAGCCCCTATTCAGCATACACTTCCCCACACTGTTTGCACTTACCACCAGGGCTGGTTCCACCAGTTCGACCCCGGAGACCCCCTGTAAAACAAGGTTAGGCACAGCAAATAACAACAGTACATTGATTTTGGTACAAACTGGAACCACAGTCAGATTAAATGCAAAAAGAGTTAGATCTGATTTATTCAGGGAAATTGAACAAGGGAGAGGTGTAATCAGGTTGATTCAAAAACTGATTTAGTCAGGCAATTATGCATGCACTTTTAGTCCCTACACAGTCACATGCTCTGGGTACTCAGTTAGAAGTAAGGTGGGCTAGCCTGGAACATTGTCCGGGGTAGGCTGGCTTTGCAGCTGGTTGGGGCCCTGTGATGAAAAGAAAAGGCATGCACAACCACACACAATGTGTAATGCAGAGCCTGAAGGATCAGTTCATGAAAGGAAAAACAACAATGCAATCAGATGACAGCACTTGAGATTTAGCTGTTGTTGGTTGCAGGGAGCTACCCTGATTGTTACTCTCGCTACCCAATACGAGACACAAGCTAGATGAAATGGAGACTACAGGTTGATGACTGGTTTGCCAGGAGAAGCAGGGCCCACATGAACCACCGAAGTGTCGTTCCTGTTTGAGATGGCTGAGCAGGAGGCTGATCCCCGGGTAAGTCTCTCGTCAATGATGGTTTCTGTGTCTGAAGTAGCTGGCTGGGCCAGGTGGCAAGGCCCAGGCTGGGTGAAACAGTTCAGATTTCAAGTTCAGTAGTGCTTAATGCAGCTTCCAGCAAGCGTGGCACATTTACACAGTGGGGAACCAACTCGCGACCCACTAACAGCACACAGCACATTTATAGTAAAGCAATCACCATACCACAATGCGGATGGCAGTCCAGCCACAATATCAATGTCTCTGAGCAAAACCAGGAATTCTGTAGTAAATGGATGTCCTGACAGGTCGACGCATACAGCAAATCTTCAGTCTTCTTCAGGTTCAAATCTGGTCACTCTTCAGTGGTTTTGTCACACTCCAGTTCGGATACAGTCCTATTGCTCAGCCTTTTAAAGGATTCCCTCTCGAGGGACTGCAGGAAGACAGGCCAGACTCAGCCTTTCCACCAATCTCCCGTGCAAACTACGTAGGAGCTGCTGCCCGAATCACTTGAGCTGTTTACTCTTCAAACTCTAACTCCAGACTGACTGACTGCAGCAGGCAGCTTGGGAATTTCCCTTCAGTCCAAAAGGTTCTGGTTGGTTGATCCATCAGTCTGTCAAAGCAAGGGCTCCCCCTCCAGGTGCATTTAGGCACCAAAGTCTCAAAACTCCAATTCCTACAGAAATTCCTCCCACAAGACCCCTGGGGACAGACTCCATTTTAGGGTCCCCAAAGGTATTGATTGGCCCATTCTGGCAGTCCAGGACCAAGATGGTGGTGATAAACAGAACTGTCTATGCTGCAAAAAAGGCAGGTTAGAGAAACTACAATATCATTACTATGCTAATAGACAATCAGCAAATAAGTACAGCTTCTAACAGAGCTCCCTCTGCCCAAATAGCAATGGAAGAATGGAGCAATTGAACTGGCAGCCCGGGTAAGACTCGGGCATAGAAACACTCAGCCCCCTCCCAGATTAAATAAGCACCACATTATTGGCAGCTCTTAAAGAGACAGGTGCAGAGGCATTAAGGCACTCTCACATAAACACTTTTAAAGTGCTAAGACAGGATACCAGCCTGGCAGTGGGCATTTAGGCACACCCAAGGAAGACTTTTGGGAACCCCCATTTGTAGGGTGTTACATATGGATAGCAGAATGTACACTACTGTTGCCATGTTTGTGGACCTGACGAAGGCATTTGACCTTGTTGACTACAAAACAATTTTACAAAGACTTTCAGCTACTGAAGTATTTTCTGTCAGATCTCAGAAGCTAAGTAAGGTCAAGCCTGGTCTGTAGTCAGATGGGAGACGTCCAATGAACATTTTGTGCTGCAAGAAGTGATGTTGTTAACTCTGAACGGGGCACTCATCCCTTGGTTATAAGTAACCACATCAATGCCACAACACTTTGTTAGGGGGACACTGTGCAGTTGTGAGGTGCCATCCTTCATATAAGACATTAAACTGAGGGTCCGTCTGCCTGTTTTGGTGGTTGCTTAGGTGGACAATAAAGATCCCATGGTTATTCTTCAAAATGGTAGGGGAATTTTTGATGTGCCCTCACCAAATTTTTCTCATTCACAATACCACCAACACACTCATTACTTCAAGTATCCATGTATCCCTCCACCCCCAATGAGGCTGCAAACAGAAAAATATTCCCTATCCCTTGTTTCTTGGTAAACAAAAAACAAATAAATACATAAACTGAAATAAATTTATACAATCGTAAGCAGTGTGTAAGACTCAATTAATTTCTCTTATATTGGCCCCTATGCATTAAAGGGTGGATGGCCTATGTGCCATGGTTCTGTGGCATGTAGGCAACCCTAAGTTGGAATGCCATGATCGAGAGGTCCAGCAGACCTCCTGCAGCATTCATTGAAGGGGTGCGCACCCACTGTGCACGTGATCCACTGGCCGATTGTGCAACTAAATGCGCAGTTGGTCAAGGAGTGTTTCTGCACTCCACGTCATTCAAAAAGGTACAGCGTGCCAGGCAAGGGGGTGCAGGATACAGAAGCAGGGAACCTTCCATATTTCTTGCATGCCCCCATAACACCCACTGGATGCAATAGCACAAGAAATCCCTCCACTGTTCTTCCTCAGTCCACAGGAATGACAGGGAGGGCTGGGTGCAGCCATTCGGGTGCACACCTATACTCTGCAAATTTGCTGATTCTGCACCTTCCCAGAATCTCCTGCTCACATATAGTGAGCAACTGGATGCCCGCTTGTGTCCCTGAAACTGCTGCTCCCCCGCAACTTCGTGTGTGTGGAGGATGGGGCAGCAGATAGGAGCTCTGTGGAGGTGTGAGGTTGTGCAGACTGAGCACCCTGTGCCTTTCCCCAGGTGTGGAGATGCATGGGCCAGGTATGTGCAAATCATGTGTACCCCACCCACAACAGTGCATAGTTCACAATGTGAATGTAAGCACAGGGCTCTTGCAGGGCTCTATACTTGGTCCAATTCTATGGTTACTTATTGACAGCCGACCATATCCTTGTACTCAATTTAGCACCATATTATGTAAGCAATAATGCAGTCTAGAATGTGTGATTATGGGTCAATAATTACACACCTCTAAAGGGTGCTGTTCATCATGAGGCACTTGTGCCGAGTGTCTTTACAACACTCTTTAGAGGCGTGTAATTATTGACCCATAATCCCACACCCTAAACTGCTTTATTGCACTTATAACAATATGTGTAGAAAAATTCTATTACTATTCTACAAATAAAAATGACAGACATGTTGTTTTGTTGTTTGGAACTGTTTTTACTGTGCTAACTGCATGAGAGATAAAGTAGTCACTAAGTAAAGCAACTTTAAAAGCTGTAAAATACTAACTGATTTGAACTTACTTTTGCAACATCACATTTTCACTTTTAAACTAACATTTTTTATGTATTAAAATGAGAGTCCAGACATGTAATTTCATAAGCAATTAAAAATGCCAGTCTTGTAATCAGTTTATATATATACATAGAATTTGATGTCAGATGAGGACTGTCTGGCCCCATCTAGTCTGCCCATTTATTCTACCCCAAGTGTCCCTTGTTTAACCTTTCCTCACCATTGCTAGGGTTCCTTATGCCTATCCCATACATTTTGAATGCCTCTACTGTTTGCACCTTTACCACTTTCATGGGGAGGTTGTTTTTAATGCATCCACCACCCTTTCCATGAAGAAGTACTTCCTCACATTCCCCCTGAGACTATCTCCCTCCAGCCTCATATCATGCCCCCTTGTTTTTGAGCATTCTCTTTTTTGAAAGAGGCTCCCCTCCTGGACCCCATTAAAACCCTTGAGGTATTTAAATGTCTCTATCATGTCCTCCCTCTCTCTTCTCATCTCCAGCTAATACATGTCAAGGTCTGCTAGCCTCTCCTCATATGTCTTCTAGTATAGCCCCTGCACCATCTTTGTAACCCTCCTCTGTACTGCCTCCACTTTGTCTATGTCTTTTCTAAGATGTGGCCTCCAGAACTGGATGCAGTATTCCCAAATGAGGTCTCACTAGTGATCTATAAAGTGGCATCACCACTTCCCTTTTTCTGTTGGAGATGCCTCTCCCTATGCACCCCAAGATTCAGCTGGCCTTTCTTATCGCTTTCTCACACTGTCTGGTCACCTTCGGGTCATCTGTTACACACAATCTCTTTCCTGCTTGATTAGTGCCAGTATCTCCACCTCCCCCCCCCCACACTGAATACTCTTCCCTTGGATTGCTACGCCCAAAGTGCATAACTTTGCACTTCTTCGCATTAAATTTCAGTTGTCACACTCTTGACCATTCCTCATGCTTACATAGGTCTCATCTCATTCTTTCCACTCCCTCCAGAGTATCTACTCTGTTGCAGATCTTAGTGTCATCTGCAAATAGACACACCTTCCCTTCCAGTCTTTCTGCAATGTTACTTATGAAGACATTAAAAAGGACTGGCCCCAGCACCGAACCCTGAGGCACCCCGCTTGTCACCTCCCTCTCCATAGATTGAGTCCCATGCACTACCACTCTTTGTGTCCTCCCACTCAACCAATTTCTAAGCCAGTCCACCCACCTGTGCCCCACTCCCAAGCTGCTCAATTTGTTTATCAACCTTTAATGTGGGATGGTATTGAAAGCCTTACTAAAATCCAAGTATGCCATGTCCACCACCCCCCCATCTAAAGTATGGATTCCATCAATTTTCCTACCACTGAAGTTAGACTGACTAGCCTGTAATCGCCTGCCTCCCTTCTACTCCCATTTTTGTGGAGAGGTGCAACATTTGTCCTTTTCCAATCTGCCGGGACCACCCCATTTTCTAATGATTTACTTAATAGTCCTGCCAGGGGTGCTGCCAGCTCATTTTTGAGCTCTTTCAATATTCTGGAATTCCATCCAGTCCCATTGCCTTGTCTGTTCTCAGTTTTTCAAGCTCTTTTAGGACTCTCCCCTTTGTGAATGGACTTGTATCCACTCCCTGTCTCTAACTTCCTTTTTCACTTAATGGTGGTCCCTCTCCCTCCCCTTCTTTCGTAAATACTGAACAGAATTACTTCAGGATTCTGCCTTTTTTCAGTCCTCCTCAGCTGGACCTCCTTCTTCCCTTTTTATGTTTGCTTGCATGCTTGTGCAAGAAACATAGTGCCATCATCTGAGATTTCGGAGGTGTGTCACCCCCTCTTTCAATTCAGTCAGTGTGTTGGCAGGCGCGGCCTCTGTCCGCTTATCGTATGCTGGAGCTGTCTATGATAAGCTCCAAATGCAGTGGCTTACAGTTGAAATGGGGGAGCTACGCCCAGTGAGCAGGTGATAAGATATCGCTGCTCGCGCGCAGCCCCCTACACACACACACACACATTATTACACACGCGACACGCAGGTGTGCCTCCCTGAATACACGCACACACTGTATAGCTGACAAGTGCCAAGTACCGCCTCCTTCAAAGCCTTCCAAATGCCATGCTGGGTGCCCACCCCAACGTGGCAACCGATGATATAGCCGACGGGGAGTGCCCAACTCCCCGTCGGCTCCACTGTCCTCACCCCCGAGTACTGGTGCCACACTGGGAGCCCACGCCAGCGTGGCAATAGATGCTTTGGCCGACGTGGGGTGCCCAATCCCCATCGGCTGAATGCCCCCAATCATCCTTGTGCCATGCTGGTAGACCACCCCAGCTTGGCAAACGCCCCACAAGCGCCATTGAAAAAAAAGAAACCTGTAAAGAAAAACAGTCCCATGTAGTCTCCTCTGGCCCCTCCACAACCTGCACTCACCCATCATGACTTGTCTCCCCACACCTTAATTCTATACTTACTCTCTGGACCTCTCATGCATGATTCTCGTTGGACTGGGAATACGCCTGTACTTTTCAAAGCCGTACCATGAACTGAGGAAATGCCGTAAGCTGTATAATGGGCTAGATAGGGGTTTTTCAACTTTATTGCATATCTCAGGCATTTTTGGAATTTTGCACCAGATTTTCAACATGGGGTTTTTGGACCCTTTCATGAATGATGTCACTGTCATGCATGTTCGGGTTCGCAAGGTGATTTCGCAGTCTACTGCGCGGTCACTGCATGAAATCACTTTTCGACTGATTAATGAAACAACACTGCTAGTGCTCATAAGGTGGGCTCTCAAGAAGCTTTATTTTGAAAATTTGGTGGAAAAAATTCCAAAATCGATTGTTTTACTTAGTGTATGCTATGAGTCTTATGCACGCCGTAAGTTCACGAATTTTCAATATTTTCCTCAGATTTTCAACATTGCCATTTTACCATACCTTCTTATGAGCAGTACAGCTGTCATTTTTCACATCTCTACCCAAAACGTGTTTCTGTCCATGAAGCGTTATAATGGCGCAGTCGGTGTGCGTAATCAATGTATGGGATAAATTAAGAAAATCACAGTGATACTGTCCTATGAGCAGAGGTCTTAAAATGGCTATGTTGAAAATTTGGTGAAAAAATTCTTAAAAATGACTGTTTTACGAGCGTGTGCGCAGTTCCTATGCATGCTCATAAGTTTGCGATTTATTATTTTTCACTCCAGATTTTCAACATTGCCATTTTATTACACTTCCTTATGAATAGTACATCTGCCATTTTTCATATGCCGCCCAAAATGTGTTTTCGCACATGTAGCGCACAATGGTGCTGTCGGTGTGCAAAAGCAATGTTTGGGACAGATTAAGAAAATCACAGTTACACTGTTCATGAGCAGAGGTCTTAAAATGGCTATGTTGAAAATTTGGTGAAAAAATTCCAAAAAATGACTGTTTTATGAGCATGCGTGTACAGTTCCTACGCACGCTCGTAAGTTCGCGAATTTTCAATATCTTCACTCCAGATTTTCAACATTGCCATTTTACCACACCTTCTTATGAGTAGTACAGCTGTCATTTTTCACATCTCACCCAAAACGTGTTTCCACCCATGTAGCCCACAATGGCGCAGTCGATGTGCGAAATCAATGTATGGGACACATTAAGAAAATCACAGTGACACTGTTCATGAGCAGAGGTCTTAAAATGGCTATGTTGAAAATTTGGTGAAAAAATTCTTAAAAATGACTGTTTTATGAGCGTGCGTTGCGCAGTTCCTACGCACGCTCGTAAGTTCGTGAATTTTCAATATTTTCAGACCAGATTTTCAACATTGCCATTTTACCACACCTCCTTATGAGCAGTACAGCTGCCATTTTCTACATCTTGCCCAAAACGTGTTTCTGCCCATGTAGCCCACAATGGCGCAATCGATGTGCGAAATCAATGTATGGGACACATTAAGAAAATCACAGTGACACTGTTCATGAGCAGAGGTCTTAAAATGGCTATGTTGAAAATTTGGTGACAAAAGTCCATAAAATGACTGTGTTATGAGTGAGCATTGCGCAGTTTCCACGCACCCTCATAAGTTCATGACTTTGTAATAGTTTAAGTCCAGATTTTCACCAGCGGGCATTTTTCCACACTTCCTTATTTTCAGTACAGCTGCCATTTTTCACAACATGGCCGAAGTGTGTTTTCACACTTTCAGCACAGAGATGCGTGGTCACTGTGGGAAATCATTGTTCGGGACAGATAAAGAAAATCACAGTGACAATGTTCATGATCGGAGGCACCAAAATGCCTGAGTTGACAATCTGCTGTAAAAAAATCCCCAACCTAATTATATTACGGGTAAGCGCTGCACAGTTTCTATGTACGCTCGTGACCTCACCATTTTTTTTTTTTTTTGTGTGTTATATGTTTATCCTCCTTCTCGCCTCCTAGTTCGCCACTTCTTCCGGCTGCTCATGCTACCCGTGACCCCTCGCCCTGTCCCGCCTCCCCTCCCCTCACCTCAGATCGCAGACGACCCAAGGGTGGCCCGGCATATCCCTCTGCCGGGTGGGTCCCCCTCCTCCGAGGGAGAAGACGTCGGGGGAAGAAGGGCACTCAGCATACTAGGCATCAGTCCTTGAGTGCAGCTGAGGTGGGTTTGGAGGCCACAGGACATCTCAGGCCAGCGGGAGTGGGCAGCCATCATCCGGCGAACCAGGAGGCAGTATTTCCACTTTTCTCCCGAGGCGTGGTGTGCCACAAACATCAAGGCGTAGCTGATGTTCACCACGCCCCCCCTGTATGTTGAGGCTCTGCTGCTGATCTCCCCGGCCTCCGCCAGGGGGTCCAGACAGAGTCTCATCCTCCCACCCCTGGAGTAGGCGAGCAGTCATGGGACCTGCTGCCTGCCCTTCCCCGGCGACCAGTCTGCTCCCGAACTGGTCGCCGCATCGCAAGCAGAAATCCAACCGCTGCGCCGACGAGCCGGCTTTCACCATTTTTTAAAAATATTTTTACTGCAGATTTACGACATTGCCATTTTTTACACCTCCCCATGAACAGTACAGCTGTCATTTTTTACATCCTGTTTGGAATGTTTTTGCACCTGTGGTGCTAAATGCCGTAGTCGCTGTGCATAAGCAGCTTTCAGCTAAGAAACTGATATTCCCCCTGTTCATGAGGTGGGGTGACAAAAAAACCATGTTGAACATTTGGAGTGAAAATACCAATGAATGCCTGAGGTATTAGGGTTTCCAACCATAACGCCTAACCCTGTAGAGAATGACAAGGCAAAGGGTGTGACTTGGGATTCTTGCCTGTAATGCTCATACCATTCCACACCCTGCAGCCAGTGAGAGGCACTGAGGTATGCCTTGGACTCTTCGCCCCAAAGTTCACCCCTATTCTCCTATATCGCACCCATCTCACTGTATTTCCTAATGGAATGGGGTGCGTAGTAAGGGCCAAAGACCCCAAGGAACACCGTGACACTTGCCAGTGTCTGCAGGGTGGGGTGTGATGAAATGGCGTGGCCGTTATGCCTGATGACCCAAAGGCACACCCCAATGCCTGTCACTCTCTGCAGGGTGGTGGTGAGGTTGGCTTCAGTTCAATACTTCACTGCCATTCCTATTACGCAGCTCTGTAACTTCTACACTACCACTTCGAATGCCAGCAAGCAAACATTCGGCATTGACAAATGCTTGTTATGTATGCAGTGGGCATAGCCTGTAGACGTTTTGCATCAGAAAATGACCTATGTCATGATTTATGACCGCACAACATGATGAAGTGTTAAAATAGTTTCTTCCACAGAGAGTCCAATTACTACGCTGACTGTATGAGGTATAGTAGTTGAAGAACTCTTTTTTCTTGGCACTTGATCTTTTGAGAGGTCCCCTCCCCCGAGAGTATGTTTAACCCATCCCAACTCCACCCCCACCCCACACGAGGTTTATTCATTTGTAAAAACAAACCCTCCTGCAGCTGCCCACTGTGCACTGTAGGCCACCACCCCTCCGGTCCCAATTCATGTGCCTGACTGGAGCATACTGAGATGCAGAGCTTTGTGTTCCATACATAGATTTCCCAGTCTCCTCGCCCATACAGCAGGCTGTGTGAGACTGTGACCCGAGAGAGAGTACATGGGGTTAACTAGATTGTTGCTGAATTCCTTTGTTTGATGTCTTGCCAGTGGTGCAAAAAAAAAAAAAGAGTAGAGATCATGCCAGTCCTAAGCTGAAGTGTAACAAAGAACCCCCAACCTGGAGAAGCTGGCTTTTGTTTTAGCTTTCTTTCTGTTTTGAGCCAATTGTAGTCTACATGCTGTGGAGTGGTCGAAATCCTAATTCATTGTTCACAGGTAATTGGCAGGGTTACTCTGCAAATCACTGGGTTTGTAAAATGGAAAATTTTTATGAGTTTTGGGGTCTTTGTATTAGACACAGTACAGGGTCACCCAACTCCAGGCAGTCAGTATAGCATCGCTGACATAGTTGTAAAAACAAACCCTCCCGCAGCCGCCCACTGTGCGCTGTATGACCCCACCCCACCAGTCCCAATTCATGTGCCTGACTGCAGCAGATTGAGCAGCAGAGTGATGAGACAGCAGTGTGGATACATGTCATTAATTATTGTGAAACCTTCTCAGTGGACAGCACAGTCATATCGAATCCTGTTTTACTGATTGGTTTTAACTGTGTGTGTGTTTGTGTGTTGGGGGGTCTTAAAAATAAAAATGATGTAAAAAAGTTGCAATCCTGTGATGGGTATCAGATCCACAGTGCTGTCTCACACATATTTAGTACACAACTCATAAAATGGCAGCTTTTCACTGCCATGTAGTGGCATTGGTTTAATCTACTCTATTTACCGTATCTCATCACATCAATATTTGATTACAATATGACACTGGGCATTTCTAGGAACTGTTCTGCAATACACTACTGCAACGCCATTCCCACAATATAATCTGGTTCAAGGTCAGTTAGCATTCATCTGTATCCTGCTCCCCCAGGTTGTGCCAGAAAATAAGCAGAATTTGTCTAGTGCAGTTAGCCGGTCAAAAACAACTAAATAAATAAACAAATAAATGTATGTATGCATGTATGTATGTACTGTATGTATGTATTGGATGAAAAGTAAGTAGCATAAATATATGCTATAATCACTCACCTGCCCATCTACCTAACCACGCAATGGACTGCTGGTACAGTAAGTGACCCGTACAGGGTTTCCTGATTGCCATGTATCTTCCAGTAACTTTAATATATCTTATGGAAATTATTCACAAGACAAATATTGAAAATTCATCGAAAACACTAGCTCCGTGTATATCTTAGTTCCAAAATTGCAGATTCCCTGATAGATACCAACAATTTAATAAAATTCTATTTATTTTTTTCACAGCACCACCTTCTCCACCAGCTGTAAACTAAACTAAAATGTTTCCATTTCAGACAGTAGACATGAAGACAGTGCAGGATGTCAGTGCACACCTGGGCAATTTTCTGCTTTCGATTGTAATCACATGGCACCCCGGGCAATATGGTGGTGGGAACTGCCTATAAATGAGTGCATGTTTGTACAGCATAATTGGTCTTTGCTTATGAAGGGGAAGGGGCAAGAATGCCTTTCCGACTTTAAATACAATTATCTTTTTTTTATTTTTTACCAGGACGTGGGTTGAATCAAATATCTGTTTTTAGCCAATCCTAAAAGGGTAATGAAAACAACCCAGACACCTGCATTGTAAGACACATTATATATGATATACACTTGCAATACACACTTTATGAAGCGTATGCACTAATTATAACAGCATATCGCTTCTGAACACTATCTCAAATAAAGACTTTCAGTTCGAGTAAATGATTAAACAATTCATGTGTATGACTATTTGTTGGCATGCGACATCTCATTATTTTCACTGAGTTCCCATTTCTAAACCTGGTTAGGTTTCTAGTCAGTTTTACAACTGCTGATTAGTTTAAAGCACAGCACAGAAGGTACAGGATTTGCTCAAGGTCGCGAGATGAGCAAGTGGCTGTGGTGGGATAGGTTCTTCTGGTTCTTAGTGCAGTGTTCTGATTACTGGGATAACACAACCTTCTATTTGTGGCTTTGCCAGAAATTGGGTAGGAACTGGAGTCTTCTTGCAATGGGGATGGTGAGTGTATACCTGCCACTGACCCTGTAAAGCTACAGTATGATACACAGATTTTATTGTATATAGATGCAATAACACCTGTATAGTGTAGTCAGTTCTTATACTAAACAGATAATAAAGAAGACAAGTGTCAGACTTTCATTGCACAATGTGAACCTAAGTGCTTAGGGCTTGGTATTCCTAATTCAATTAAAATCATTGGTGACCCTCTTTGCCAAGATGGAAGAATGGAAACAAATGTATTCTTTCACCTCATATGTGCAGTTTCTGTGCCAGGGAGATGGGCACTTCTCTAGAGCCCTCTCTCTGCTGCTCAGACAGGACCGACTACTGTAATTTTGCTCTCTTTTAAATCAAGCTCTCTTACCTCATTAGTCTCTGGGCCTGCAGCTTCTGTGCCATTATCGGATCAGCAGCCTCCTTTTATTTGTGAAGAGAAAGATTTGCTTGGAGATAAAAAAAACAAAAAAACAAAAATCCCAAATAGCTGAGCTGTGTCCAAACCTTCACGACACCAGCATATACTGTGGCAGAGTCGAACTGCCCCGCAGGTAAGATTGTTATCAACCCCTTCTGGAAGGTGCACTAATGCTTTGGGAAATATACTGGATCAAAGGTACCAAAAAGAAGCAGCCCTGACCCATTAAATCCCTAATTCTATGTAATCTGGCTTGCAAAGGGGGAAAAGTTACTTCTGATGAATTAGCAGTCCCTCCACAGGAACGGCTTAAGGTACCTTTACATGTCTAGAAATTCAAGGATTGGCTTCCATAATTCAAATATTTTTCTGTTACAATGTTCTTATGTACAAAATATTACATGCACTCCCCCAGATAGACAGAGGGCCATTCTAAATGGTAAAGTTCCGCTAGGGTCTCTTCTTAGAACGTCACTGTAGAATTTTTATACACATTTTCTATTATAATTCTTTCATTTCTTGCAGTGAGTTTACTGACCAATCAAATCTTTAGAGTGTCTAGCAAGAAATAAAATGTTTGGGACAAAGGAAAACTCTTGCTAGACACTCTAAGGATTTTGATTGGTCAGTGACTCATGCAAGAAATAAAACTGAATTATAAAAGAAGATTTGTGGCTTGCATAAAAATTCAACAATGACGTTCTAATGCGACATAAATCTATCAGGAACATAAACACACACACCATCATCGTGATACGTGATGGATGTTCTTTAAAATACTTTATCCTGAATGATCTGAAACTATTTCATATTAGTTTCATTTTTCTCTTCCTGCTGAGTCTGGTGGCATCAGGCTTTGCATCTTCTTGCTAAGGATATGTGATGGTTTAGGGATGCGGGTCTCAGGCATTTCATTTAAATGAGGGAGATGGAGTCTATCTTACCCTTGTCCACACAGTAGAGGACACACCGTCCTGGAGTAATTAAACACTTTCAAAGAGATTTGCAACAATGATATGGTTTCACTAAACTAGCTCTTTCCTTAGACTTTTATCTAGAAAAGCGCAATGGGCTACTAAAAGGGGGTGCAGACTAATACATTTCTGAAGCCGAGATGAGACAATGAACCTGCTTTCCTATATTTGGTTGAGGGCACTGACTGAATGACTATGATCTGTAAACCAGTATGGGACAGAGTGATCCATACCTCACAACTGTCCCTGAATCACCTCAAAATGTTACACTCTCCCTTCTAAAATGTGCATGTCCCTGACTGAACAGTGAGACTTGTAAGTGCAAAATAATGACAAACAGTAAAGTTTCAGACTTTTTCTTCAAAGAACACATGTCCCTTATTTTATCAGCTTCCTGAGTGGATGTGTACCTGATTTGGGGGTTTTATTCCAGATTTTTTAGCCTTGTCCTGATTTATACAGGTATGGTGGTGTCCTTAACTACTACCCCATTCCATAGTAATTCCATTAAATACTGTGGTAGAGATAGAGATCTACCAAAGTACTAAATTCCCAACCCCTTAGAAACACCGTTACCTTTTAAGGGAGGAGAGGACTCCATCAAAGTAGTAAACAGACCCTCCCCCCCAATAGCTTTATTATTTAATAGGGGGAGAAGGGTCTCTCTAATGTATAAATATACAATTCTGTTAAAGCATCATCCTGTAGAACTGCTCACCTGATCACCGGAACACCAGCAAGACTCTATGTCAGCTATTGCACTCGCACTACCCAAAAGCAAGAGAGATCGTAACCTGCCTGTCTGGGTCTGTTACCATTTTGTTTCAAGTGTATTTATTCAGCTGCTTTCAGTAGTGAACCCGAACAGTTTTTGCGAACAGTAACTTGAAACAAAATGGAAACAGACCTAGAAAGGCAGGTTACATTCTGAATGAAAGCATAAATAAATAAATTAGTCTGACCTGTGCCCTTTTTTTAAGCAACTTATTAGTTTTAAGTGTCTTCCCTAAATATTTTGCAATGCCAAAATAATAATTTATTGTTCCCCTTAGTGACTGGTTCATACAAAACGTGAATACAGAATTTTCTGCTGCATTTAACTGTTTAAAAATATGCAATTTGAAAGTCAAATACTAAAAGGGTTTATAAGTGTAAAAACAAACGATTAGTAAAATGTGTTGTCAGTTTACTTTACTATGGTGTTTTTTTTTTGCTAACCAAAAGCACATCTACAAATTTATGTATAAAATACTAAAAGGGTTTATAAGTTTAAAAACAATAAACCATTAGCACAATGTGCAGTTGGTTTATTTTACTATGGTGTTTTTTTTGGCTAACTAAAAGCACAGCTATATATATATATATATATATATATAGAACCTCTTGTGTGCAAGCAGTGAGGCAATGGTTACCCCAAAGGCATTTGGCAGGAACCAAGTTTCAAAGAAATACAAATCACACATGCCCCCTGCCAATGCAAAGCATCATGGGCTGCATATGCAAATCAACACAGAATATTATGCTGGTTCAACTTTAAGCAGAAATGCATGGTGCCGAAGGCCTCTCACACAGTTTGCAAAGGGTGCTAATAGAAGACACCACATCATAACCCAGATAGACCATCTCAGGGTAGCTGGTTCATTCCACTGGGGTGTCAAATAGACGAAGCATACTGATGAGTCCTGGTAGGACGAAACATGTGTATGTCTTCTGTTGGCACCCTTTGCAAACTGTGTGAGAGGCCTTTCGGCACCATGCATTTCTGCTTAAAGTTGAACCAGCATAATATTCTGTGGTGATTTGCATATGCAGACCATGATGCTTTGCATTGAGGGGGCATGTGTGATTTTGTATTTCTTTGAAACTTGGATTCCCTGCCAAATGCCCTTTGGGGTAACTATTGCCTCAGTGCTTGCACACTGAGGTTCTTTGTCTTTTAAATTATTTTTTGTTTTAGTTGGGTTCACCACAACATAACCCAGATAGACCATCTCAGGGTAGCTGGTTCATTCCACTGGGGTGTCAAACAGACGAGGCATACTGATGAGTCCTGGTAGGACGAAACGTGTCTACATCTTCTGTTGGCACCCTTTGCAAACTCTGTGAAAGGCCTTTCGGCACCATACATTTCTGCTTAAAGCTGAACCAGAATAATATTCTGTGGTGATTTGCATATGCAGCCCATGATGCTTTGCACTGTAGGGGCATGTGTGATTTTGTATTTCTTTGAAACTTGGATTCCCTGCCAAATGCCCTTTGGGGTAACTATTGCCTCAGTGCTTGCACACAGAGGTTCTTTGTCTTTTAAATTATTTTTTGTTTTAGTTGGGTTCACCACAACATAACCCAGATAGACCATCTCAGGGTAGCTGGTTCATTCCACTGGGGTGTCAAACAGACGAGGCATACTGATGAGTCCTGGTAGGACTGAAACGTGTCTACATCTTCTCTGTTGGCACCTTGCAAACTGTGTGAAAGGCCTTTCGGCACCATACATTTCTGCTTAAAGCTGAACCAGAATAATATTCTGTGGTGATTTGCATATGCAGCCCATGATGCTTTGCACTGTAGGGGCATGTGTGATTTTGTATTTCTTTGAAACTTGGATTCCCTGCCAAATGCCCTTTGGGGTAACTATTGCCTCAGTGCTTGCACACAGAGGTTCTTTGTCTTTTAAATTATTTTTTGTTTTAGTTGGGTTCACCACAACATAACCCAGATAGACCATCTCAGGGTAGCTGGTTCATTCCACTGGGGTGTCATACAGATGAGGCACACTGATGAGTCCTAGTAGGACAAAACACATGTCTATGTCTTCTGTGCCTTTCGGCACCATGCATTTCTGCTTAAAGTTGAACCAGCATAATATTCTGTGGTGATCTGCATATGCAGCCCATGATGCTTTGAATTGTGGGGGCATGTGTGATTTTATATATATATATATATATATATGTAATAGATATACCACTCTGAGGTGTGCGAGTTTGCGCTCTGATATCACTGCGCCTTGGTGTGCGTCAACCACTGAAGGCGTGCGTATATCAGAGTGCGACCACACACCTCAGAGTGGTATATCTATCTTATAAAATGGGCACAGATTTTTTTGGGGGGTGGTTGGAAAAAGTAGTCCCTCTGTCTAGCTGGTAAATAAATGATATGTTGGCAGAGGTTTAAAATAAGGTTGTATTGAAAAATGAGGGAGGCAAGTATGATTGGGAGCACTTTCACTGTAATTGGTGATATGTACCTGCTAAATAATATGGTAGAGGATTTAATAAACACTGCCTGTGCACCAAAAAGTAGAAGGAGCTAGTTGTTTTTAAGTAGTGTCCTCTTAATTTGTGTGAAAAAAGCTGCATCTGGAGGGAGAGTACCTCGATCGTGGACGACTTTCACTTTCACTGCCGAAATGTAGCGTGAATGAGTGGTGTGCATTTCAGAAAGTGATAACCTGTTAAGAGACGAAAGTAAGCCCCTCTCTGTTTAAAAAATAAGAAAAGTGACTCCTTCCGGTTAGTTTGTGTTCCCTTTGGCTAATACAAGTTACATACTGTATGCGAAAGGGAGCGAGGATAGACCGAGCGAGTCGGTAACTTTAGGAAGGTAGAAGGAAGTGAGAGCGAGTGTTGCCACCTTCATAATCCATTCTTGATACTCAAAATGTATATTTTCTTAACAGACAATTTAGAGTGAGAGCTTTAATTCATTCTCCAAAAAGCCATGTACAAACTTACTCGCTCACTACGATGTCTTGCAGGGTTACAACAGGAAAAAAACACAGTCACCTTAAACAAATCTTAATAAAAATATACCCAGGTCAGCACATATTCACTAATAGATTTGAGATCAACATATACGTCTACCGGTCATACACTGAAGCAGGATCGAGAATACATTATAGCACTGGTGACCTGGTGACCTGTTGCAGGCTTTCCATATATACACACACATATATATATATATATATCTATATATCTATATATATAGATATAATATATATTAGTTTGAAGCGAACAGACATAGCGTTAGATAGCACGTCTTATGTGTTGTACTGTAACCAAACCCGCAGATGTGCTGCCTTTATCTGAAGAACAAGCATTCAGAAGTTAAGTAACAGCTAAACTCTTTCTAAACATCAGTTTTGTTGCAAAGGTTGAATGACATTATTATAGTTTTATTTCAAGTAGGTAAAATGTGAATTTACAACTTTTTTTTTATTTAAAAGCATAGGTGTCAGCGTGGCTCAGTTGGTAGCACATCCGCCTCTGGACCAGAAAGTCGTGCGTTCTCATCCCACACCGGGATTGGACTTGCACCTAAAAATCGCTGGCATCCGAGTGCAGTATTGGGGGGTGCTGTACTGCTGGGGTGTGCCGTCCTTCGGATGAGACGTTAAACCGAGGTCCCTTCTGCCCATCCTGGTGTTGTCCTGGTGGGTGTCCAGGTGGAAATAAAGAACCCAGGGCACTCTTTGCAAAGCGTAGAGAACATTCCCAGTGTCCTGGCCAACATTCCCCTTCCCATAAACTGGTTCATGCAATTATCAGGCTGTGTGTGGGTGATGATGTGTGATATGGCCGCCGCCACCACACATTCAGTCACTTCACTACCAGTCTAGCATTGCTTGTAAAGTGCTTTGGATGTATGAAAAGCGCTATATAAATGCTGATTCTTCTTGTCTCGGTGAACTGTTACTGATGAGAGGGGCAGTTTTAAAATGATACGGAGAAATGCACTCTCTCCTCAATGGTATATGACTTGCCAGTGGAGGGTGTGACAGATATTTTAACAACTGAAAGGAAGGTGCCAGTAGCAGAGATCAAAGTACACTACTGAATGGTCCGGCCAGGGAAGATGTGAAGTGCCTTATGATGGATTAAGGTGGGGACAGGGGATTGTTTTTTGGTGCCGTAGAGATACATAGAAGTGAGTAATTATGCTGGAGACAGTCTGATCACTGGTAGTTTCTATTGTGCCCAGATGATCAGAGAGTCTGCAGCTTAATTACTCAATGTGTGAATGTGCCAGCAAATGAGTAGTGGCTTCAAAGGACCCAACCACCCATCCCGTCCCAGCCTGCAGGTGACCAACAATGACAGGAAGACACACACTTATATAAAATAAGAAAACAAGAACAATGAGGAAAAAAATGCGTTTGTTAGTTTCTAAACCAAATACATTCTTCACGGTGTTAAATGGAATGCCACGCTCAAGACAATATGAGAAAGCAGGGATATCAGTTCCTTCCTCCTGTATCAATCACAAAAGTCTGTACTAATTTCATCATATTCTTGTTAGGGAACAAGGAATTTCCTGTTCATTAATGGTCAAAAGAAAGTATTTTAATTAGTTTCTCTTCACTTATATTATTGTATGCCATTGTTATAAAAATTGCCTTTTGAGATCAGAAGGATACAGTACGTCTCCTGTATTTTTTTTCTCAGTATTTACTTTAAAAGAAATTAATGAGCCTTATCCTAAGCAAGAGGTTTGGATATTTTCTCCTACTCGGGTCCATTTGAGTCTATCATTGATGAGTGATATGTAGTCGGAACGATCTGGCTTGGCAAAAGAAGTTGCATTTCTGTCAGCACAAGATTCCTTATTTTACTTTCCATTCATTGCCACTTTGCTCACTCAAGGTGCAAGCAGAAACTTAAATTACAAACTGCTTGTAAAGGAAAGATATGTAAAAAAATACTTTCTAAACAAACCACATTGCATATTACATCACCTTACAGCATCCCCGAATCCATTACCTCTGGGTTACGTCCACCTCATAGATTGCAGATGCACTTGTGATCAGAACAGAAATCCGATCTGCCTGGGTCGCACTTCTCCCAGAAGCCTGCAGTTCATACATGTGCATCGCAGAGGTTGCAAGCATATTGCCTAGCTCCAGACACTGGCATCAAGGTGACACCAATTTTTACACTAACTACTCAAATGAAGACTAATACAAGGCTCTAAAGCAGGGTACTTTACTGCAACTACTCTGCGATGCATAAATTAGTTACTATTATTCACAGAATTGCTCTGATAGAAACTTAGATAGCCGGCCTGTAGCCATAACAACTCTCTATACCCATGCAATGTTCAACAGGTAGCCATAGCAGCCTGTAATCATGAAAATTACCCAGTATGCAAACAAAGCTCAGGCAGGATTCTCTCAACCTAGAATCAGACAGCAATTGTAACCTGTAATTATAAAATGTACTCAGTATGCAAACAAAGCTCAGACAGAATTCTATCAGCTTAGAATCAGACAGCACTTTACCCAACTCTCTCAGCTGCATGGTCCTTATGACATTTAAGGAAAAGGTCAAATCATTATTACTCTGATCCACTTAAAGGTCAAATTGTTATTACTCTGATCCACTTATCTTGCCAGTGTTGGTACACCGATCACACAAAGTTCCTACCGCATCTATAGAGCCCCCCATTCCCTAGTATCTCTCTACATAGACGTATTCAGCACTGAGAACCAAATCAAGAGCTGAGAACTTCAAGGGCTGCAAACTCCTCTCACTTCCATGCATTTCGGCCATCTCCAGGCCCAGGAGCCCCTTGAGAGTGGCTCCTGGTACACCTCATGCAGGCTGGAACCCCAGGACAACCCTCCTAACGAGTTAGCCTCCATGGAAGAGGACTTCTTCAGGACTCAGCAGGCAGTTATGCTGAAGATCCTGGAAAGGATGGAGGAACTTTCAAAAAATAACAAGGACAACAGCCCAGATAAGCAACACAATGCTGACAAAGGCAAACAGCCATCCACAGAACCTAAGACTCTGGGAGTCCCCGAGACAGAATAAATAGATAGCGGTGACTCTGGAGATAAGGAGCACCAGGGAGAGGATGAGGATGACCTGGTACTTACAAAAAAACTCACCCCGGTCGAGGCCTTACCAGAACTAATGAGAGCAATAAAAGAAACCATGGGATTTGAAGTGCCAGACGCCCCTCAACAATCCAAACTAAACCCCCTCATTAGGGCAAAACAAAAGAAGGATGAGACCTTCCTAGTGTGCAAGGCTCTAACAGATGTCATAGACAAGGAATGGCATTCCCTGGACCCATCCAGGATCTCGGAGAAGTGCACTTTTGACAGGTTCTACCCCATGCAGGAGGAGATAAACAAGTTGTGGTGCACTCCTCCCGCAATTGACCACAAGATTACCGGTCTCTGCAAGAAGACAGTCCTCCCTTCAGAGACAACCACACCACTATGTGACCCTACGGACAAGAAGATGGAGGAACTACTAAAGAAATCATACGATATGATGGGTATGTCATGCAGGACTAACACTGCAGTGACATATGCCTCATGAGCACTAGTCACCTGGTTAGAGGAACTAGCCTCCTCTCTAGAACCTAACTCAAAACTAGCGGACCTAGCGGAATACGCTATTGAGGCTGCTAAGTACACTGCCATTGCTTCTATCAATGCACTCAGGATGCCGGCCACACTCGCAGCCCTCACAAACAAAACAAGACACCACATATGACTCAAGATATGGAACGCTGACTCAGAGTCCAAGACTATGCTCAGCAAATTACCCCACAAGGGTAGCCTCCTATTCAGCGAGGGACTAGAGAAATATGTCAAACAAAAAGGCAAAAAGAAAACACTCGATAAGGACAAACCCTCCACAAGTACCTACCTACCTACATTTCGGGGAAAATTCTGGCCATTCCGGGGGAGGCAAGATAGGAGACAAACTTACCAATATTCATAAGCTTAATCATATACATTCAAACCTTTGTACTTCAACAAAACTGCAAAAAGCAGTGCTAGAGGACAATACCAGAGAGGAAGATACCACTTGACCCGTAGGCGAGGAAAGCACAAGTCCAATTGACCACTGCACCACATACCACCCCGAAACCGACCATCACCCTCCCATAGGGGCCAGGCACTGCACTTCTCTCACAAATGGCATCAGTGAACATCAGACAAATGGGTCCTGGAGGGGGTCTCCCACGGATACTTGATCGATTTCCTACAGAAACCCCTCACACACAGGAAAGTGGCCTCCCCAGTGTCACGTCATCCCGACAAAATACGGGCAATACAATCTACGCTCAAATCACTACTGACCAACAGAGCCATTGCAGAGGTCCCACAGGACCAAATAGACCAGGGCATGTACTCCGTCTTCTTTCTGGCACCCAAAAACACAGGGGACATGAGGCCAGTCTTAGACCTCAAGTTCATCAACCGATTTGTCCAATACAAGAGGTTCAAGATGGAGACACTACAGTCCACACTACGAGCCGTGAGACATGGGGACTACCTAACATCCATCGACATGAAGGACGCTTACCTCCACATACCCATTCACCCAGCTCACTACAAGTACCTTCGATTCAAGATACTCGGCCATCACTATCAGTACCAGACACTGCCATTCGGACTAGCATCAGCACCACAAGTCTTCACCATGGTCTCAATCACACTCGCAGCATTACTCAGACAACAGGGAATCCACATCATTCCACACGTTTATGTAAAATAAGAAAACAAAAACAATGAGCAAAAAATGCATTTCTCAGTTTCTAAACCAAATACGTTCTTCACGGTGTTAACACACTCAAGAAAATATGAGAAAGCAGGGATATCAGTTCTTTCCTACTGTATCAACCACAAAAGTCTGTACTAATTTTATCATATTCTTGTTAGTGGAACAAGGAATTTTCTGTTCATTAATGATCAAAAGGAAGTATTTTAATTAGTTTCTCTTCACTTATATTATTGTATGCCAGTGTAATAAAAATTGCCTTTTGAGATCAGAAGGATACAGTACGTCTCCTGTATTTTTTTTCTCAGTATTTACTTTAAAAGAAATTAATGAGCCTTATCCTAAGCAAGAGGTTTGGATATTTTCTCCTACTCGGGTCCATCTGAGTCTGTCATTGATGAGTGATATGTAGTCGGAATTATCTGGCTTGGCAAAAGAAGTTGCATTTCTGTCAGCACAAGATTCCTTATTTTACTTTCCATTCATTGCCGCTTTGCTCACTCAAGGTGCAAGCAGAAACTTAAATTACAAACTGCTTGTAAAGGAAAGGTATGTAAGAAAAATACTTTCTAAACAAACCACATTTCAGAGTGCAGCACCAGTTCAGTCTCTGTTGTCAATTGCAATCAGCTATTCAGATTCCACTCATGTTTCACAGGACAGCTGAACTAGCACACCTTACCATTTGTTTCTTTTCCCTTATTGGTAGTATTCATTTGCAAATTGTTTAATGCTATGACTTGGTATATGCAAGCAATAATACCCAACAGGGTGGGCGGTATTGGGCAATACTGGACTGCCCAGGGGTGTAATGAGGCCCGACGCCACAGGTGGAGGGCCTTATAGCCCTTGGAAGGTCCTGTATTGCCCATACCGCCCAACCTGGAGGGTATTATTGCGCTTAGAAAATGGGCTGTGTCATTTTCTTTTAATAGGAATACAAAAAGGAAAGTAATTCTATAAAAATTACTAGAAATCAATTGTTTGCCCTTTCTTGATAAAATAGCCCCTCTACTACTGGTATTGGCAGTAGAGGGTGCTGTTATGCTATTTAACCCCCCCATCCCATCAGTGTATTTCTTTCTTTCTTTCCCCAACTGATGCAATTTTTTTTTCTTGCCCAATGTCCTGTCAGTAGAAGCGAGAAGGGAATGAAGATACTGTTGCTTCAGAGAATGAGGAAATCCTTTACTGAAGCAGCCGATCTACAGCCACGGTAACCTGTGCACCCTTGAACAAGGAAATCCATTACTGAAGTGGCCAATCTGCATCTGCGGTGATCTCTGCACCCTGGTAACATTTGAATTTAGGGAAAGATTTTCGGGTGGTGGCCGTTGAGTACATTGAGGCACTTTAGGTTTTGTTAGTGCTTTTGTAATCTTGGGAGGTCCGGGAAGCAGCAATTCTGTGTTTAACTGCTGTGAGGTGTCTCGAGCCACACGTAAAACATTGCAGTGACATCGGGTGGTTACATGAAGCCGATTGCTCTGACGACTTCTATTTTGTTGTCCTTTTTTTTGTATCTGTGGCTGTTACTTTCAAATTCTTAAAAAGGGAAGGCAGACTTGAGGGGGCACTTGACTGACTGGCTGATGAGGGGGCAGCATAACTTTCAGAAGAGAGCGAGTGGGTAGGCGGGTGGCTGGCTAGAGTAGGAAGGAGAGAGAGAGCATCATTGGCTCTCATGGAAGAGGTTGTATAATGAACTAAAATTACAACAAAGTAGTTAGAAAGGGAATCCAGCTGAGATTATGTGCCTAGGGTCAGGGAGCTGGTATTGGGGGGACAGTATCTCTCTCTAAGCGAGAGAGAGAGAAACATGGCGGCATTTGAAATTCAAATGAGGGGCTTTTAGCCAATTAGGGAGCAGGGTGGGCACTATGATTCTTCAGTGGGTGAGGGGGCACTACAGGCTGGTACTTTTTATTTCCTGGGCATCCATTGAAAGTTAATGTACCCCCTGGCAGGGGTACAAGCCAATCAGGTGTCAGGAAATAAAAAGCCCATTTTCTAATATCTTATACTTGCTGGTATTGAAAGTTTGTAAGCCAATAAAAACAGAATACTGTTTAATTTTTGTATTTTTAAAAAAATCTCTGGGTTATTAAACTTTTTGTATTTAAGCCTTTCAAGCATTCTGCAAAATGCATATAATGTGTGTCAGAAATCTGCTTCATGCCAGTCAACCCATTCAAAACCTTTGAAACTAAAATCCTGAGGTCTTAATAAAGAATGGATTTACACAAGGCACTCTACACTTAATGACCATTTAAACATTGACTACATGTATATTATTTTGGTGGCCATTGATAGTTTTGGTGAAGAAAGAAAAATGTGATCTCAAGCTCATCTCAGAGCTCCCAATTCCCCATCTCCCACAGTCCTGATCCTGAAACTCTGACTAAAGCAACTGCTTTAATGTCCTCATGACTTGAGTGTCAGTGACAGACAGAGGTCAGCGTGTCAGGATCAGGACTGCACGAGAGGAGGATTTGGGAGCTCTGGAATGAGTGTGAAATGACAGGATATTTTTTTTAATAAGAGTATTCTAAGAAGGAAGAAGAAAACTGACCCTAGAATGAGCAGGAGTTTGTGTGCAGCAGGGATGAGCTCAAACAAGGATGTGGCTGGTATAGCATACACAGACCTGTCACACGAAACTTGGGGGACCTAGAGTAGATTCAAAGTGTCCCCCTTCACAAGTCAATATGTGGATGCAGGGACTGGCAAAAATGGCTCGGTCTTCCCAGACAATGTCTGCCCCCCCCCCCCAGCTATGCCACTGAGTCAGAGAACAATGGGGCAGTAAAACATGATGCATTGTGAATTTTCAATAAATTACATCAGAGTTTATCTTTTCATTTGCACATGAAACTCGCTTACTAAAAGACAATGCAGCATTTCCACTTTTCTGACTGTGGCGTTACTGTGATTCTGTTATTAATAGACTCAAAGTGTTGCTGCTCATAGTAACACACTGACTGTACATAAATGCTGTTTCTATATGTGTGTGTGTGTGTGTGTGTGTGTGTTAGTGAAATCTTGTCCCTTCCCCCCTGCTTTCCACTCTTTCTCTCTGACATGTCACTTTGTGGTTGTAGGGTTATGCCTATTTTTTTCTTTTCTGAGAAATCCTCCTTTTTCTCTTCATACAGGTCCCTCCCTTTGGTGGTGTCCCATCCATTCCTTTTCTCTGACCTATCCCTCTCTGTCTGAACAGTAATGGTGACATTTATGTTCAGAAATCTGTGCCTTTTTTCCTCCCTCCCACTCCCTGTCTTTGCTGTGTTCTTCCCACTCCCTTACTCTGCCATGTCCCTCCATGGCTGTAGACTAATGCCCTGTTTCTTATGAGAAATATCAGCTTATTTTCCCTTCATGCTCCCTACTTCTGCTGTGTCCCAGCTGCTCCCTCTGTTATGTCCCTTTGATTCTTTTTAGTTACGCTCTTCTGGTTCAGAAATTCCCACTGTCTTTTCTCTGTCATGCGCCCTCAGCTATGTCTTACCTGTTCCCTCTCTTTTACCTGTCCTTCTGTTTCATGAAAGTTATTTTCATATATATTAAATTCTGATTTCTATAGTAATTACCAGTGATCACTTCCAAAGGAGCTGCACTGTGATGGGGAGCTCACCATAAGTAACAGTGAACCCACAGCCAAAGAATTGGGCATTTACTCAGATGATTATAGAACAGGTTTGGGGAGTCAGAAAACCTTGGTTCGAATCCCACCATAGTTGTTGAGAAAATTAATCAGTTGACTTCACAGTTTTTGCAGTTGCGAAATGTAATTAGTGTGACCCAGCTGTAAATGGGTATTGCATCTCTGCTGAGCCATCCTGGACTTGTTTTGTTCAACAATCCCCATTTTGTCTTCTGCCTCCCTTCCACCATTTCCCACCCACATCACTGTGTTGTCTGTATATCCATGACACTCCCAGATCCATTACCTTAGGGTTATGTACACCTGATAGGCTGCTTGATGCACATGTGACCTAAGTTCGGATTTCGGTCTCCCACCAAGCCCCTTCTCCCTCCTGAATGTCTTCCATTCTTTTGTCCTCTATCTCATTGGCTGTAGAGCAATGCCCATTTTTTGTTCAGAAATTCCCACTTTTTTTCTCACTTGCTCTGCCATGTCCCACCATTTTTTGTTAGTTATGTTTTTTTTTTGTTTGTTTTTTTATGAAATCCCTGCTGGTTTTTCCTCCTCCTACCTACTCCCTCTGCTGTATCACACCTGCTCCATTATTCTGCCATTTCATATTTGGCTGCAGAGTAATACCTGTTCTTTGTTTGTGAGAAATCTGCATTTTTTCCAATTTCCTGCTCCCTCCTTCTGTCCAGTTTCTTTGTGTCTTACCTGCATTTTCTGCCTCCCAATCCCTCCCTCTACATGTTCAACTTGCTTCCTTCCTCTGCCCTGTCATCTATGACTGTAGAGTCATGCCTTTTACCTTTTGTAAGAAACCAGTGCTTGTTTTCTCCCTCCCAGTCCCTCACTCTGATTTGTCATGTTCACTCCTTCCCTCTGCAGTCTCTGTAATGCATGCATTTTTTGTGAGAAATATTACTTTTTTCTCCATACTGCTCCCTCACTTTGTCATCTTCCACCCATTCCATTCCTGTGCTCTGTTCTTCTGTGACTTAAGATTTATGCTCTTTTTTTGTTCAGAAATCCACGTTTTTCCTCCCTCCTGCTTGCTCCCTCTGTAGGTTACCTTCATTTTTTGTTAGAAATGCCTGTTGCTTTTTGTTCAAAATTCCCTGTTTTATTTCTACATGTTGCTTCCTCCCTATGCTGTGTCCTGTCTGTTCCCTCCAATTACTGTGCCCTTTTATTTCACACTAGTTATGCACATTTTTGTTTTTTGGTTCAGTAATCCCTGCTTTTTTCTCTCTCCTTCCCTCCCGCTCATGGCTGTGTACTGCCACTCCATCTCACTTTGTTTGCCCTGTTCCTCTGTGGCTGTAGAGTTATGTCCTATTTGTTTCCCTTTAACTCCCTACCTCTTCTGTGTCCAACCTGCTCCCCCCATCTACTCTGTCACACCATTTCTCGTTAGTTATGCCTGTTTTAGCTCACAATTCCCCACTTTTTTTTTTTACCCCACTGCTCCTTTCCTGTTCTGTGTTGTGCCACTCCCTTCCTATGCCATGTCCCTTTGTTTCTTATTAGATTTCCTTTTTTAATTCTGAAATATATGAATTTTGTCCTCTCAGATGCTCCCTCCTTCTTCCAGGTCCCTCTGTATCTTACTAGTTATGTCCAATTTTTTTCAGCAATCATCATTTTTCTCCCTTCCAAGCCTTCTCCCTGTCATGGTCCACCCACTCCCTTCCTCTGCCATGTTTCTCCATCACTGTAATGCTGATTTGTTTGTTAGGAATCTCTTCTTTATTCTTCCTCCCTCCCGCCTGCTCCATCCATCTGTCATCACCAGCCACCTCCTTCCCTCCCTCTGTTATGTTCCTCTATTTCTTGTTAGTTATGCCTGATATTTCTGCTGCAAAATTACCTATTTTTTCTCCCTCCTTGTCCCTCTCTGGCTTGTCTCACCCACTCCCTCCATCTGCCATATCCCTTCATTAAACCTTGTCTGTTGTTCTATATACTGCTCCCTCTGTCTGCCATGTCCTGTCCACTCCCTCCTTTTGTCCTCACCATCTGTGTCTGTATAACAATCCTTTATCTTCACTTTTCTCTCTCTGCCTGTGTTTTGTCCACTCCCTCCCTCATGCCCTATCCAACCATAGCTGTAGAGTTATGCTTAATTTTCCTTTCCATTCTCTTTCTCTGCCAGACTCTGCATGCTCCCTCCCTCTACCATATCCTTTTCTTTAAACCCAAAATGTTCAACATAGCCATTTCTTTGCATGTGTATGTGCTTTACATAATTTAAATAGAGACACAGCAACTGTTCACCATCACAAGGCTTTCTCTCTCTCTCTCTCACGCTGGAGTGTGAAGAGCATGGGGTTGCTGATCCTACCCACTGTCAACGTATTTTACCACATTCATATCTGTCCCCACCATATAGTGACTGTCAGTGCAGTGTATTTTGCCAGGTTTGTGTCTCTCGCAACAACATAGTGAGTAGATTTGGTGGTGAGCACTGCGTCTGTCTCCTGCTGTCTGTCCACACAGTCTTGTGCATCTCTCTCTCCAATAGATCTGCTGTGACAAGGTAATGGCACCATGTGATGACAGACACAGAAAGTGAGAGACAGTGTGAGCAGCTTAGCACCTTGACAGTCCCAATCCCAGCACTCTACTTGTGTTTCCAATGGTCGGGACTTTTTTGTTTATTGATAGTATACCAGTCTATCACTACCAGTATACCATGTTTGCTAATCTGCAGTGTCACTTTAACACAACCGGTCCCCAGCGTATAATTTGCATTCCCCCCCCCAAAAAAACATCATGAAAATAAACATAATTCCTGGTGATGCCTAGGAAGCACCCAACTATCATACTGTTGTAATAATTTTATGACTGCATGGGTGGAGCACTGCAGGTATGTTGCTATCACTATAGCAGACATAAGGGACCGTTACTGTATTCGATCCCAGTTCTCTTCTACAGTGATGCACCCTTTGTCCTCAGTGCAGAGATCATTGGTGATGTGGGTTTTTTCCACTGCCTCTCCCCTCCATGGCTGCAGTTCCTCTCTGTGGTGCAGAACCCTCCCCACCTACAGCTGCACTTCTTTAATGTGATACTTCCACATTTTGCCATGTCACGGATGTGCAAGCAGCTCACGGCAGAAATGCTTGCTGTGCCCAAGATGGCCACTGTATCTTAGTGCACATGTGTGAACTCCAGTGACCATCTTGGACACAGAGGACATTTACACCCTGAACTCCATAACATGGAGATCCTTTCCACCATCACCTCCATGCTCTCTTAATAGCTTCATGCAGATGTGTAGGCTGTGACCAGATCTTGTTAGTCTCACTATCCCTCCCCTAGTCTTTCTCCTTTCACTGATGCATCTAAAAAAGTCTTGTCCCCTTTCTTAATTGACTGGGCTGTACTTTCCTCTGTTTGTGCCTTGGCCCTTCTAACTGCTTTTCTGGACTCCCTCAGCTTTTCCATGTTTGCTTCCCTACCTTCCTCCTCCTTCTGTGTTTTTTCATATTTTCTGAATACCCTCTTTTTCTCTTTCACACTTCTGGCTACTTTCTTGGTGAACCATAATGGATTTTTCCTTCTCTTATTCTTGCTTACTTGCCTAATGCACATATTAGTAACTTCAGCTATGGCTCCTCTTAGATTTGCCCATTGCTTTTCCACCACCTCCATTCCCTGTAATGTGTTCATTAGACAGTCCCTCAACTTTGCAAAATTGACCCTCTTGAAATCCATGATTTTTACAAACATATGAAAAAATGCCAGCAGATACAGGCCCTAAGGTCTACTGAGTCTGCTTGAGTGTGCAGCAATCAGATTATACTTCTCGCAGCTGCCCCCCCCCTTTCCAATCCATTTTTACCCTAGAGTGGTTGGACTTCTCCACTGTTTCTATGGAAAACCACACCATACAGTGATCACTGGACCCTAGATGATCGCCTACCTGTATGTCTGTAACTCTTTCCCCATTGGTGAGCACCAGGTCCAGAATAGCTCCCTCATTGGTGGACTCCATCACAAGCTGCTTGAGTGCCACCCCTTGCAGAGCTTCCAGGATGGTTCTTCTCCTAGCTGTGGCTGCAGTGTGGGTGCTCCAATATCTCCCCTATCTGTCATTTTGTAAATGATTTCCACTAGCTCCTCCCCCTATCCCTGGGGGTCTGTAGATCACTCCTGTCTGTATTGCTACCCCATTTCCAGTCTCCAATGTGATCCACAGGGCCTCCGGCCCTTCCTGACACCCTTGTACCTCAGTCTCTTTAATTCCCTCTCTAACATATATAGCCACTCCCCCCCCCCTTTTTCCACTCCTGTCTCTCTGGAATAGGGTATACCCCAGTATTTCTATGTCCCAGGCATGACTCTCTGTGTACCATGCCTCAGTTACAGCTGCAATGTCTAGTTCCACCTCAGCCATTAAGACTATTAGGTCTAAGATTTTATTTGTCAGGCTTCGGGCATTTGTACACATGACCCTCCAATTCTTTATACACTTCCTTTTTGTGTTTTCACCCTTTCCTTTGCATATCCTCTCCAGCTCATTTTTTGTTACCACCCTCCGTAGATATTCTTACTTCTTTCATTACAGATTGGGCTCGATAACCACCCTTTGTGTTTCTGCTCATCTTCTTCTGCCCACCGTGTGAAATACCTGCTTTCGGGGGACTGAGTCTGTCTCAGTTTAACTGAAGCTAAAGATATTGCCTTGAATAATACAGTTTTGCAGGATGGTTTTTGAAAATCCTTTTTCTTTTGGGTTTTCTCTCTGTTTTCTATTATCATCCTGTTTTTGTGCTCAGGTGTAACTGCTTGTGCATGCTTGCTGGTTGGCTCACAGAAAGGGGAGAGACTGTGATGGCTGTGGCAATGAGGTTGCTCCATTGTTCCCACAATAACATTGCTCCAGCGATGGTGGTTGGCAATTGATGTAGATCAGCAGTTCTGCAGGTTGGTCTCACTTTTGTGTCTAGTGACCACCATGATCTGGCAGGCTTCATGACCAGCACCTGAAGGTAAGTGAACCACTGTGCTGAGAAATGACTGGTTTGTGTAGCAGCGATTTAGGTTGGTTACTTTAGACAGTTGGGGAACATTGTAGACAAGTAGTTGATGCCCATGGGTTTGTGGCTAAACCATATATCCTGGCTGTCTAATCTGCTTTGTTCCACTCATTTTGGAAGCAGGAAAAATTATCTGGCATGCGATGATGTTTTAGCCGTGTATCACTGGGACATTCAAAAATGAAGCTTCTTAGCTTCTCTTTATTAGATTCATGGAGATCTTTATGATTTTTGCTCTGCTCATTAAAGTTTAGAGTAATGTAATACATTTGTGTCTTCTGTTTTTATTTTAAAACTGTGTCTAGTTAACTCTCTTTATCACTTTCGTCCGCAGCGTGCGAGATGGAGTTGAAGATCAAACCAGAACTTCCTTAGGCAGTGTAGCGCGTGGGTTAAGGCTTTCAGCTGCAGATCTGAAGAGCTGAGTTTGAATCCCGCAGCCGCCTAGTTGCATACTGTGTGAACCTAAGCAAGTCACTTAACCTCCTTGTGCTCCCAGGTCACAATCTGGAAACAAGCTTCGGCTTAGTGTGCCTTTCCTGGTTAAACAATGTTCCCTTCCCTTAGGACCTGGGGCAGTGTTTGGAGAAAGGGTACTGGAGTTTCTAAGCTTGTTTAGGTCTTCTGTTGAAATTCTGGGGTTGTGATCGCTGTTGTCTCGCCTTCTTTTCTGTACTTCTTAACAACTGCCACACAGATATTGTTATCTGTGTTAAATTCTGTGTCTGCTATTATGTTTATATTGTGGTTTATTTCTGTTGTATTTAAATATCTGTTGAGGCTGCTGTTAAAAAGCTGTAACTGCTCAGCAAGTGCTGTCTTACACGGAAGTTACTTACAGTCACATAAAAGTCACTGAGCCATTCATTCAACTCTGGGCATGGGATCGTTTTGAGACTGCTTATTTTTTTCTGAGATTCAGCTTTCAACAACTGATGTTGCCCATCTGGTCTTTTGTGTGTGTGTGTGTGTGTGTGTGTGTGTGTGTGTGTAATGGGTTCATTTTTTTTTATCACTTTTACACTGGTTACTGCTCAAAGGAGAACTTTTACTTTTACGCTGGTTCCTGCTTAAAGGAGAACTCCTATGTATGGAAACTCCCCACCCTCCAAAGCCTCACTCCCTGGTTAGGCTTTTTGAAATAAAAAAAATTAAGTGCCTGCACTTTATTGTATTTTCATAAAGTTCGCCATCAGGCACTATGGCGGGTGCTGCATGGTGCCATCCTGTGTTATGGTGTGGCACCACACTGCTTCCTTGTATTGAGAAGCACTAATGGCAGGCTTTATGAAAATACTATAAAGTAAGTGCAAGCACATCATTTTTTTTATTGCAAAAAGCCTAATTGGGGAGCAAGGCTTTGTGGGGTGAGGGGTTTTAGTACATTGGCGTTCTCCTTTAAAATAATTATTATAACTTTATAGCATGTACAAGTGTAACCCCTAGGTGGCACTATCCCAAGGGCTACTACCCCTGCCTGCTTGGCTAGTAGCAGGTTAAGGGGCCTGGGTACTGAAATGGGTGCCCTCCACCCAGAAGTCAGGGTTGTTAGTGGTCAAGCTAACCTGACCACAGCCCTCCGGGACACTGTAACCCCCCTCTTTCCCTTCTAGTGGCCTGAACAATATACAATAATCACTTTCACAATGACCCTTATTCACCATGCAATTACCTACACTGTTTGCACTTACCACCAGGGCTGGTTCCTCTAGCTCAACCCTGGGGACCCCTGTAAAACAAGGTTATGCACAGCAAATAGCAACAGTACAGTACTCTTGGCACATAGTGGAACCACAGTCAGGTTAAATGCAAAAAGAGTTAGATCTGATTTATTCAGGGGACTTAAACAAGGGAGAAGCATAATAAGGTTGATTTGCTAAAAGGCTATATCAATCAGACAGTTATGCATGCACTTCAGAGTCCCTACACAGTCACACACTCTGGGTACCCAGGTAGGAAGACGGTGGGCTAGTCAGGAACAATGCCCGGGGTAGGCCAGCTCGCAGGTGGTTGGGGCCTTGTGATAGAAGAAAGCAACATGCACAACACACACTATTTGTAATCTGGAGCCGGAGGGCTCAGTTCATGAAGGACAAGACCACAAAGCAATCAGATGACAACACTTTAGATTTAGCTGTTGTTACAGGAGCTACCCTGATGTTTACTCACGATACCCAATACAGGACACAGGCAGGACGAAATTGAGACAGCAGGTTGTTGAACTGGAGTGCCAGGAGAAGCAGAGCCCACACGAATCACCGAGGCATCGTTCCTGTTCAAAGCGTGAGTAGGGGGCTGATCCCCAGGCAGGTCTCTTGTCGATGGCTTTCTCTGTGCAGTGGGTAGTCTGGCTGAGCCAGTGTGGCAAAGCCCAGGCCCAATGGAGATGAATACAGATTCAGTCTGTGGGAGCTGGATGCAGCCTCCAGCAAGCAGAACACAGTTCAGCACATAGTGGGGAACCAAATCACGACCCAATATCAGCACACAGCACATTTACATGTAAGAAATTCTATTGTACCAGGCAGATTGCTATCTGGTCACAATTACAGAGTCTCTGCACAAACCAGGAGTTCAATGGTGGCTGGAAATCCTGACAGGCCAATCACATTCAGCAAATCTTCAGTCTTCTTCAGGTTAAAGCCTGGTCACAGTTCTGTGGCTTAAATTGTCCTCACAATTTGGATTCAGTCAGAATAAACTCTCTTCTCCCTTTCAGGGACAGCAGGCAGACAGGCAGGCCAAACCTCAGCCCTTTCACAGTTCTCCTGCACGAATCCACACAGGACTGCTGCTCGACTATCTTGAGCTATTACCTCTTTCACTTCCCAACTCAAACTGAAACTAGCTGCAAGCAACCTAGGAATTTTCCCCAGGATCCAAAAGGTTCGGTTGGCTGATTCTTCTGTCAGTCACAACAAGGGCTCCCCCTCCAGATCTGTCTTGGTTCCAAAATGCAAAAACTACAATTCCTACAGAATTTTGCTCCCACAAAGCACCTGGGGACATGCTCCATTTTAGAGTCCCCAAAGGTACTGATTGGCCCATTTCAGCAGTCCAGGACCAAGATGATGGAAACAAACATGACCATGCTGCAAAGAAGGCAGGTTAGAACAAACTGCAATATTATTACTACTCTAACAAATGATCAGCAAGCAAGTTCATTTTCTAACAGAACTCCCTCTCAGATTAATTATGACTGCAATCCAGGCAGCTCTTAAAGAGACAGTACACAGAGGCTATACAGGCACTCCCTGGCAATACATTTAAACTGCTAAATCGCAGGACACCAGCCTGGCAGTGAGCATTTAAGCAAGCTCAAGGAAGACTTTTTGGGAACCCCCATTTGTAGGGGGGGTTACACAAGAAAATCCGTTGCTGTGATTTTTGTTACACATGTTACATAAGTGCAAGAAAATACTCCAGGGATGTGTGAGTATGGTCAGTATTCACACTTCTCATTCAGATATTTAAATGCACTTGATGCAAGCACCACATGCCTAACAACACCCTTGAGGGGTCATGATTATTGACCCATAATCATGTACTCTGTCATGCTTTATTGCTTACATATACAATATACAATATACAACAGGAGTGTGGGTAAAAATGATTAGATAAAAAAGATATCTTTGCAGTTGTATCAGTAATATCAACATATCAAAAATATGTTGTTGTTATGTGTGGTTCATAGCTCAGTGTTTGTGCTGCATACAGTAGAGCTGAATGATGTTAGTTGTGCTTGGATACATAGGCCAGACCAGTAGTTGGGACAATGCCTGAAAGGTATAAGTTGTATGAAATGATTAGTGCTTAGATACTTCAGCATAGACAAGAGCAAGTCAGTGATCATAGTACATATGAGCTGGATAGTATATGCATAGTGCTTAGGTGCTTTGACTGATGAGTAACTTGGTATGACTTGATGTTTTGGCCTTTCTCGGTATCCCACCTTAGGAAGGATGCTTAGTCAAGTAGGATGAGACCCCCCTGGTGGGATAAGAGTGCTGGAGAAGGCATCAGGTTAGGATGGAGGGTGAGTGCGACTCACTCTAAGCAGAGCGGCAGAGCCTGCTGCATTATGTAGGGTGCAGGGGAGGAGCTCTTCCCCCGCATAACTTCAGGCATGTGCCTTTCAATTATGTGTGGTTCATAGCTCAGTGCTTGTGCTGCGTACAGTAGAGCTGAATGATGTAAGTTGTGCTTGGATACATAGGCCAGACAAGTAGTTGAGATAGTGCCTGCAAGGTATAAATTGTATGAAATGATTAGTGCTTAGATACTTCAGCACAGACAAGAGCAAGTCAGTGATCGTACTACATATGAGCTGGATAGTATATGCATGGTGCTTAGGTGCTTTGATAAGTAATTTGTTAAGACTTGATGTTTTGGCCTTTCTCTGTATCCCACCTTAGGAAGGATGCTTAGTCGAGTAGGATGAGACCCCCCCAAAAGAATAATGATTGCAAGTATGATTACCTCCTCCAAGTACGGAGAGTGTGGCCAGTAGCACACAGGAGAGAAACACCCCCCTTAGGGGGAAACCTCTGAGGACCCATGGCTACTGATCTGCCCATCCTTCTGGGCATACTAAGGGAGAGTCATCCTAAATGAACAATATATACATAATATCAGCTAGTCCGAAACCCCAGAGAGGAAGATCCGAAGGTTGAGAAGAGCAATGGAATCCAGTACTGATGATGAATGGACAGCAAGATGGTAGCATATCTGGAGCAATTCCTAGGTTGAGCTGTCAATGTCCAGGGCAAACCATCGATAGAAGGTCATCCAGAATCCAGGTGAAAACAGTCAATCATGAAGTAGAGTTCCAAGTTCCGATACGAGGTCATGGAAGCAGACAGTCCGGGAAGGTGAGGAGAGTAAGTTGGATACAGGTGGAAGCTGAAGAATGTGGAGCAACTGAACCGCTGGTCCTGAGTGGGTGAACAGAAAATGGACATAAGTAGTAAAGTAGTAGTAAAAACTTCATTTTTATACAAGGTAATGTCATTTAGGTAAAAACCCAGTTTACAAGACAGTCCTGTTTTTGTTTAAAAAAAGAAAAATCACATACAAGTAACACATTTACGAACACAAAACAACCATACATCCCCAAAGATTAACGATATACATCGCTAAGGCATTCCACAATTTTCATATTTTACATTCAGGTATTAAAGTGCTACTATCTACTTATGTGTACTTCTAAATTGATTTATTTCATTTATCCCCTGAATGAACATTCTTAATGAGGGTGAAGTGCGAATCATATATGGTAAATTATTCCAATATTTTAACACCTAGTAATTCAGTGTTTATACCTCATGTCTATTCTGAATTTTAAGGGTATAAATTTTTTCTACATGGACTGTCCTCTTAGTCTTATTAGTTTTCCTTTGCTTATCAAATAATATTATATTTATATAATGGTTTGGAAAAAGCACATGATATCTGTATATTAATTTTTGCCATGATCTAATACAATTAATATCCAAAGACTGCCATTGTAGTTGGGACAAAAGTACACAATGATGGGTTCTGAAATTACTCTGTAATACATATCTAGCCAATTTATACTGTACCCTATCTAATTTATTAATTGTTTATTTGCTGTGCGATATACAAGATTGCCATAAGTTAACACAGGCATAATTAATTGCTCTGCCACAACTTTTCGAGCATTCTTTCCTAAACATTTTGTTGTTCTACGTAAGACTCCTATTCTTCTGTTTACCCTGTCTACTAATGTATTCACATGAGCATCAAAAGACATTTGAGTATCGAAAACAATTCCCAAATAACAGTATTGATCTACCTGCTCTAATATTTCATTGCTATCTATTTTTATTTTAATTATTCCTTTACTTTTAGATGCAAAATGCATTATCTTGGTTTTCTTTATATTCATTATCAGGCCCGACCTGGTGAATCACTCCCTCACACTACCAAAATCAGTCTGCAATTTGTGTGATAATTCTTGGGTACTAGAACCAGATGCAATAAGGGCAGTGTCATTGGCATAGAACCTTACCTGCGAGTTTCTTACCACTCGAAGCAAGTTGTCGTTAAACAATAGAAATAACAGGGGTCCTAATATGGACCCCTGAGGTACAACTTTATAGCTCTACTAAATGATATACATCCCAAGACCATAACTCTCTGGGTGCGCCCTTCAAGGTAAGACTGTAGCCAATCCCAGGGTCCATCTGTAATACCCATATTTTCTGAAATTTGCAGTAAGAGAGAGTGGTTCACCAAGTTGAAGGCCTTCGACAAGTCCACAAAAATTGCTGCTGTTTCCAAACCAGAATGTAAATATGTATTGATCATATTATTAAATTCTACAAGCGCTGTCATAGTTGAATGTGCCTTTCGAAACCCTGATTAGTATTGTGTAATCATATTGTATTCATCCATATATTCCATAATTTGTGTATGTACGTGTCGTTCCAAACATTTAGACAAAATGGACAAGAGAGCTATTGGTCTATAATTATTAATTTTCAATGCTACCCCCAAGATAGGAATCACTTTACTTTCCTTCCAGCTTTGTGGAAAGGTACCTTCTCGTAAGCTCCAATTAAATATTCGTGTTACCACTGGGGCAATTTGATATGCAGCTAGTCTTAAAAACCTTCCCTCCAATCCGTCACTTCCTACAGATTTATGAATATTCAAACTTCTCTGGCCTTTACAAACTTCAGTTATACTCAGTAATTTAAATATAAAAGGGAGATGAGCATTTTTATTATCTCCAATTAGTTCCTTATCTTATTCTATCTTTCTTGCGTCTATATCATAACCAGGTAAATCCACAAATAAATCATTTAACAGTTTCACTACTTCATAAGAATCATTTATCTGATGTCCTTGTACTTCAACAACTAATTTTTTTGTCAAATCCTTCCTCCCTGGATCCAATAAGCTATTAATGTTCTGCCAAAACTTCCTAGGATTTCCCCCTCCTGCCTAGTTCGCTTAGCCTTACTCCAAAGTCTTTGTTTGACCTTTAGAGACTTCAACAGCTTTTCATTTATCCATGGAAGTCTAGCTTGCTTAACCCTCATATTCTGCCTTGGGGCGTGAAAAATCACATATTCTATTACAAGTATCTGTAAAATATTGTACTGACAAATCCAATTCCAGTATAAGTAAACACCTGTCCCATTGTTCCTGACCTATATCTGCTAAAAAATCTTGTTCAGAAAATTTTCTTAAATCTCTGGTCCTCACATAATTTGCATGGTCAAATAGTCCCTGTATTTGTGAGACTAAGATAGTTCCCCATATCGGTTTATGACCCCCCCATATAAGGAAGGAGAACTCCCAAATTTTCCAATACCATAGAAGATGAAGTAAAAAGCAGATCCAAAATGGTCCCTTTTTTGTAGTTTTAGTATGTCTCGTAGGAGTGTTTATATGTTGGGTAACTCCAAGAACTGATACAATTTCTTTTAATTGATTGCCATGAGAACCTAACCAATTACAATTGAAGTCCCCAATTAACACCAATAATTTGTTCCCCAGGATGTTATGTATTTTATTTATTACACCCTCTATACTTTCTATTTTAGTTTTAGGTGGGGAATACATGACAGTAAATACTGTCTTCAATGATCTAACTACAACACCCACATATTCTATGTTATTTTCAGAGCCCCTCATCATTAATTCCATATACCCCAAACTGTTTTTAAGATAGAGCAACACCCCCCCCCTTGGGCCTGTCAGAACGAAACAATGTATAACCAGGCAAATTAAATTCCCTTTCATCCATTGTAGGTATAAGCCACGTTTCTTGTCAGGCCCAAAACATCTGGGGCTTGCTCATTTACCAGTACATTTAATATGTCCATCTTAGATCTCAAACTACGTGCGTTGTCATGAAACACCTTAATTCCTTCATTCTTCGGTCCTGGATTTAATTCCACATCACCCCCCAAGACTAAGAAACATGTCATTATGATACTCTGATTTCCCTGAAAGTGTCTATGCAGTTCATATGGATTACCAATGTTTACTCTACTATGTTGATCAAACTTTCTCCACATATTAGTAAATACATTCCTTCTTTTAAAACAATGGAACCTCCAGGCCCTGATACAGGGCAAGGCAGGTATAGAGTAGAGAGTTGAACCCCCAGGCCCAGATGTTGGGTGAGACAGGTGCAGGCTAGGCCTTCGCGTGGCCAGTGAGAACAGCTGGACTCCATGTAGGCCAGGTGAAAGGGACAGGGATTGGCCAAGCCAGCCCTTATGAAGGCAAGCAGGACCAGGAAATGCCAACATGGAGGGCCACCCGGCACAGCAGACATCCCAGAGGCTGAAGCTGAGATGATAGCCGAAGTATGCAGCAATGATTGCATGGGCAAGAGTAGACTTGCATGGTCAGTAAGCATAGTAGTATGGTGGACCTACACGTAGGTCCACAGACACAGTAGCAATAGGAAGTGAGCTGAGGAAAATAAGGAGCTGCATAGCTAGGATCAGGGGAGCATAAATGAGGTGAATGATGAACAGCAGAATGGAGCAACAATGGGAAGCTGAAGCACGGATAACTGCAGCAGGTGCATCCGAATAATAGAGGTGCGGTCCATGCTTTCCAAGTCCAAGAACGAGTAACGCTATACAGCACCAGAAAGGCAGGCCAAGCACGGAAACAGGCTATGAAGAAACCCCACAGCATACATCTTGAGTGTACCTGATCTTCAGAGGCATCCCTGAGCATGCCCAAAGTGGCTCTGACCCTCCTAAAAGTCGTGGTTCTGTGGCTAGACACTGGGGACAGGAAGCACATAACAATGTCAAGTATTAAGGTTACAAACTTGCATGTCCATAGAAATCACATTGTGCATTAAGCCCCATAGTCCACCAGCATTGAGGGTGGATAACTGCAGTCTGGAAGAGTTGATCCTGAATGTGGTCGATAGTCCTGGATAGTTCGTAAGCCCTGGTCCTAATTTAGGAGAAGGAGGGTGAGAAGCATGTCCCACAGCAATGCAAACTGCTCCTCAAGTGGACTCCAGAGAAGTGTCCTTGGACAAAACTAGCACCAGCTGAGGACGAACACAGGAGCAGGGCGATTGATTGGTCAGGGCTGTGCAGCAGATGATGGTTGGGAAGGGGCTGTAGAGGAGGCGAGGAGTGAAGTGTGCAACGGCAAGCAATCAGCAGCCCGAAGAAAGTCGAGGTGGTAATGACCCAGCGGTGGCATACAATGAGCGGCTGCATGGAGCGGCAGCTGCCTAAAGAAAAAGAAGGGGACAAAGGAAAAGCACAAGAAGAACATGAACAAGCAGTAGAAAACAGTGGTGGCAGCACAGGGGGGATGCTCCGGCCACGGTGGTAGGAGAAAGATGCCTGAAAGCTCTGAGAAGCCCCAAAAAGAAACAAGAGATACAGGGGGGAAAAAACAGAGGGAGGAGGGAGGGATGAAGCAAAGGGGAACGAGACAAACCAGCTGAGAGACAAACACTAGAGGGAAACAACGAGGGGGGAGTCAAAGAGAGCAGCAGCAGACCAGCAGGACACCAGTGAGTGCGACTCGCTCTAAGCAGAGCGGCGGAGCCTGCTGCGTTATGTAGGATGTGGGGGAGGAGCTCTTCCCCCACATAGCTACAGGCATGCGCCTTTCAATTATGTTGTGGCAATATATTTTTATGTTACTGTCATCACAGTGGATTACTGAACCAATCAGGGAACAGCTTTCACAATGCTATTGACATAACGATGCCTAGTGCTGCTCTTTGTTAAAATTGAAGAAAAACAGCAAAATCTTAAACTGCAGATTTAAAAGCTGTAACTTGTAAACTACTGTTGCATATATTGAATTTACAATAGCCTGACTTAAAATAGGCAATTTATCATCACTTGTGAGTGAACAGGATTTAATAACTCACTTGTAGTTGTGCCACTCCTGAGTTGTGGTTCTAGCCACTCACACTTGAAGATACATTGCTTATTTTGAGTCAGCTCATTGCAGATCCTCTATTTATGCCAAAGTATAATACAGGTGGAACTGACCTGTATTAAACAGCTGGATCAGGAGCAGTAGATCTCTTTTCTTTAAATGTAAGTATTTGAAACAAATCATTTTCATTCTGCTACTATCTGTATGATATACAATGTATATTATTATAGGAGCTTGGATGTAGTACTTACAGTTTTATCACTCACCACTTATTTTAGTCCAAGATGGAAACTTAAACTTCTCCTTTCCTAATGGCAAATCCTGTAAACATTTAAAAGAACCTATTTTATACTCCACATATATTTTTATGTATATTTCATTTTTCTTCTGTTTTATTGTTCAGTTTACTATATATTTTGACTAAGACTAGTTGCCCCCTTTGTGGCACTAGGTCAGATCAGTGCCTGCATGGACAGTGCTGTCAAGAACAGCAGCCTTCATACAGCGCTGATCAGAATAGTCGCAGTACACAATGCCGCGAGTAAACACAGCGCCAGTGGTAGCAATCGCAAGTGTGGCATGTGGTCACTACCATTGTTACAATGTATTTTACCCGCACCCCTATTATTGCAATAATCAACTTCGAGTCACAGTTGAATTGCAGGAGGGGTTAACATTTGGGAAACCAGGATTAGAACCCTGGTCTCCACTACCATCCCAGCTGAGCAGCTCATGTACTAGCTCTCCACGTCATGAGAGCAGCTCGCCCAGGCTCCTCACTTCATATCCACTTCTCCTGTATCTAATGCCATGGACAGCGACCTGGGGAGAGCTCAGTGCATAGCACACTTTTCCCCCTATCTCTGTCCATGGTGGCACGGCACACACCACGTGGTTCTTACTGGTGCTATTCATATAGCACTCTTATGACCAGGTAGGCCCCTTTGCCAATAAACATATTGTTATGGGCTGGTTGTCTGAAAAACTAAAACACCAAAACTTTTAGAACATCATTTGAGCTTGTGCAACCTAAATAGTTCAACTATGACTTGCAGTGCAATAGTAAATCCTTGACTGTGGTACAATAGGTATTTACCAACAAAGGACAGATATCTTTGTATTTCTATGTGCCCCAATTCTTTGAGTCATTATCTACATCCATAAGAAATACTGAAAACTACAGGCAGTTTACAACAGTGTTAAAGTTACAGCTGCTAAATATGCACACATGCAACTGTTCAGAATAAAATTCATCACATTAGCTTGTATCAACTGTTGTTAACTGCTTTCCTTATTTACTTGTCTGTTTATCTGGATCATGCACATGAAAGGGACTGAGGGGAGTACGAGCTGATGGCCAGAAGGGCCACTAGGGTGGTGAGGGTGGCTAAGGCAAGGAAGGAGCAGAACCTGGCCAGAGAAATTAGGAGATGGAACAAGGGGTTCTTTAGATACATTGGGGAAAAATGAAGGGTGAAGGGGCAGATTAGCAGGATTAAAACAGGAGAGGGATGAGCACAAGACCCGGGGAGCAGGCTGAGGTACTAAATGAGTACTTCGCCTCAGTTTTCACCAAGGAAAATGGGGGTGCTGCATCATACATGGGAGGAGATGGTGAAACTGAGGAGGAGGGGAGGACCCTTACCGATCGGCGGGTCTGGGGAGGGAGGGGGGCATCACTGGCAGGTGGGGGGAAGGCAAAGCAGGGGGATGAGGTAGCAGAGGTGTAAATCATGGCAGAGAGAGTGAGGGAAGCCCTCAGGTCCCTTAAGATGGAATGGAGAAAGCACCAGGGCCGGATAAATTACATCCCAGAATGCTGAAGGAACTGGCAGATGTCCTGGAGAAACCCCTGGTGGAGCTCTTCAGCATCTCTCTGAGGACAGGGTGAGTGCCCCAGGACTGGAAGGTGGCACATATAGTGCCTATCCACAAGGGGGGATCAAGGGAGGTGGCAGGGAAGTACAGGCCCGTCAGCCTGACATCGGTGGTGGGCAAGGTGATGGAGGGCATTGTCAAGGAGAGACTAGGGCGGGACCTGGAAAAGTTGGGGTGCCTGGACGATAGACAGCAAGGATTCGTCCTGGGGAAATCGTGTCAGACAAACCATGTGGAGTTCTATAACTAGGTGATGAGTGCCTTGGACCTGGGTAGACCAGTGGACGTCCTCTTTCTTGACTTCAGCAAGGCATTTGACTCTGTTCCTCATGGGCAGGGCCCCTACTTTTCTTCGGCACAGTGGGACCAAGTTCTGCGGCAAGACTACCATTTGCCGCAGAACTTCTGCGGCGGTGGTTTATAATTTCTGCGGAAGTTCTGCGGCACTAACAAACTACCACATCACAGTGTCAGCTTGTCATCCTGACTTCACTTTCATGATAGTGTTTATAGCAATCAGGATGGTGGAAAGCACAGTAACACTAGTTCAAAAAATAACAGACTTATAAAAATAATTTTATGCCTAAAAAAGCAAAACAAATGTCTCTCCCTTAAGGTCCTAGCCTGTTGCATAAATGACATATGCAGAGGGGATCTATGTGATAAATTAGGTATTTCTATATGCATGCTATCTATCCCACTAATGAGGTTTCCACTGTCCATCACTTATATATGTGTATGTGCTTTGTACACCACTCATGAGGTTCCCACAGTGCATCACTTACATATTTATATGCAATCTGTAACATACATACAAATGTGTGTGTGTGTGGTGAGAGAGACACAGATACTGTATGTATATGTGTGTGTGTGTGTGTGTTTATATTGAAATATATATATATATATATATATATATATATATATACAGTATTTTTTTTATTTCCATGAACTTGCATCCTCATTCATACAGGTCCCATTGGAAATAGAATAGAGGAGTTATTGCAAAACTCATTTTTCATGTCAACCTGCTTTCCATGACACACTGCGTAACACCATCAGGCCATGACATGCATGTGAACCAATTGTGAGATACAGCTCTCCGGCCCATCACAATTTGTCCACCATGTGACAGAACACTGCACCATACCTTCCCAGGCTCCGAGCAGTGATGTGTTCCACCAATCCTTGTGCTGCCCAGCCAGCTCCCAGAGCTAATCTCTGAACCTGAGCTGCTGGTATGGAAATACAGCATGCGACCCTCTGGCCCAACAGCTGTCCCTGCACACAACATTTCTCAATAACTTTTAAGTGATTCTATCAACCAGTGACAATATGTAATCAATAACCCTGGCAAAAATGCGTATAGTGCAATTATTTATTTAACAGGTCTATTCTTTCAACAGGTCTACACATTATTATATTTCACTTTTCTGGGCATAATTACTTTATTTTTCTTAAAAATTTAGACAGTTAAATTCATTTTACCAGTTATTCATTTCAGATAGCGTCTCTATACCTTAAAGGTACAAATAGGTTTGTACAAAGTGAGGTATGGACTTAACAGGTCTGTGCTATTGACAATGATTTGTTTAAGCTGGCCCTAGTGCAACAATGTAAGACTGAAAATTGTATTAGGCTCTAGTGCAGGTTGAGCAAATATCACCATGCATGATGTGCTGTGCCACCGTCTCTGGCAGTGGGAGCTGTGGTGGATAAGCGACTGTTCATTTCTGTTGCAGAATGCAGCCATTTCATTAGCTAATGTATGATGTTATAGCAATGATAACATCACATTCTGAACATATAGGGGGGTTTTGGATATAAAAAGAGGGGAAGGGAACCAGATTCTATGTATAAACAGAAATATTAATAAACAGTCACCAAGAAGAGTGAATTCTGTGGCACCGCAGAAGTTCTGCGGTAGATTGCAAGTTCTGCGCAAAATTCTGCGGCTGCAGAATTCTAGGGGCCTTGCTCATGGGGGCCTGTTGGATAGTCTGGCAGAAATGGGGGCAGGGAACCAGATGATCAGATGGATAGGCAATTGGCTCCAGAACCAGACACAGAGGGTCGTGGTTGGCAGGATTTTCTCATCCCCCAGGGAGGGTCATTAGTGGAGTCCCTCAGGGATTGGTCCTTGGGCCCCTCCTGTTCAACGCCGACATCTCTGACATGAGGAAGGGTATCAGGAGTGAGATGAGTCTCTTTGCGGATGACTCAAAACTGGAGGTGGTGATGGATGGGAAGGAGGGGAGGGTGGCTGTACAGGGGGACCTGGAGGCTCTGGAAAGGTGGTCTAGAAAGTGGAAGCTGAAATTCAATGCAGGGAAATGCAAGGTACTGCACCTGGGAGCCAGAAACCTGGGCCAAGTGTACACCGGGGGGGGGAGAATGCTACAAGTCTCTATGGCAGAGAGGGACCTGGGGGTGGTGGTGGATGTCAAGATGAACAACTCGGAGACTTGTAGGAGGGCAGCGGCAAAAGGCCAACAGGCTGCTTGGATGCATCGCTAGGGGGCTCACCTCCAGAAGGAGGGAAGTGATACTCCCACTGTATAACTGTTTGGTGAGGCCGCACCTCGAGTACTGCGTGCAGTTTTGGAGGCCACATTTAAAGAGGGACATTGAACTCCTGGAGAGGATCCAGAAGAGGGCAACCAAAATGATTTGGGGCTTAGGGGATAGGACCTATGGGGAGAGGCTCGAAGAGCTAAACATGTACACACTGGAAGAGAGAAGGGACCGGGGGGACATGATAGAGGTCTTCAGGTACATGAAGGGGATAAATAGGGAGGAGCAGTCAGGGTGCTCCAAGAAAGGTGGGGGGCAACTAGAGGGCATGGGTAGAAGCTGGGGGGGGGGAGATTCAGGGGAGAAAGGAGGAGGTGCTACTTCACTGAGCGGGTGGTGGAGCCATGGAATGTGCTGCTCAAGGGGCTGGTGGAGGCAGAAACAGTGGAAGGGTTCAAGAGGGGGTGGGAAAGGTACAGGGGAAGGGTTCTGGAAGCAAAAACCAGTGCAGCGAGAATATCTGGGACTGGGAAGGGAGAAGCCAGAGAGGGAGAGGGGGGCAGCAAGGTCAGCTCCCAGGGTGGGGGCTGACCAAACGGGCAGACACGAAAGACCATTAGGCCTATTCTTCTGGCATTTTAGTATGTTAGTATGCGTGAAAATAGCTTAGAACATTTACCTACATGAGATACAAAAGAGCAGCACTAGCATGAGCTGGGTGCTCTATGACAATTCAAGACATGTAAGTACCAAAGTCATGGCACTAATTAAGACAGAAACCACCTGACAAATCAGGCTCACGGCCAGGCACAAGATTAAACAACCGACGAATAGGCTGGGGAACACAAGGTTTCACGATTGTCTCAGAGTCTTTTCAGCAGCTACCTTGAAAAAGACTCTGAGGAGTTGAAATCTAGTACTTGTCGTGTTCCCCTGGCCCTGTTTAGGTCAGTTTGGCTGTGTCTTATTGCACAATAAATGAACCTGAGTTTTCAAGGTGGTTTGGACTTTATATTTATGCTACGGTGAGTGCCACGACTTTGATACTTACATGCATTTACCTATAGTAGTTAACAAAAATAAATAATTTTTAAACAATTGAACTCAATAAATTCAGATTTGGAGCATATAGTTGTAAACATTATTTCAAAATAGTTTGTGTTACTAATTCCTCTTATTAAAAAAAATACAGAAAATATGCAAAATATATTTAAATACCTGCATTTCAACTAGGAAATAAAACTTGCATTTGCAGAATTTGGACAGTTTTGTACAAACTTAGAAATTGTACAGACAGAAAAAAAACAAGTTCATCATGTTTGCACTGTTCCTATCAAACTTGTCCCCACCAGACAAATCATGTGTTTACACTTCTGAGCCTCCTAGTGGTTACTCCACCCCTTCCCCTCCCACCATTCTCATCTTACCTTATAGCCCATACTGTATATCTGTCCTAACTCCTCTTGAAGCTTGCTGCAGATTCCAGCTCCACCACCATGCTAGACAGACCATTCCACAAGCCACCACCCGCTCCATGAAGAAATATTTCCCTTGATCCTTCCAGATCCTGCCTACCATCAACTCTTACTCATGATGTGGTAGACCCCTCTCAATGCTTGAGAGGTTGTTGGATATCATAGAAACATAGAATATGATGGCAGAAAAGGACCACTTGGCCCATCCAGTCTACCCAGATGTTCCCTGCCTAATCTGCCTCTGCTGACCCTATCTGGTCTTCAGTGACCCTCCCACCTCCCTGCCTCTTTTCTAAAAAAGACCCCTATGTCTATCCCACACATGCTTGAAGCCACCCACTGTTTTAGCCTTCACCACTTCTGCAGGCCATCTGTTCCAGGCGTCTACCACTCTTTCAGTTAAGAAATATTTCCTCACATCTCTCTTGAAGTACTCCCTCCAGCTTATTGCATGCCCCCAGTCCTGGTGTCCTTTCTCATTTGAAAGAGACTCTGCCCATGCATCCTGTCTACCCTTGTGGGGTAATTGTAGGGTTCTATCATGTCACCTTACTCTCTCCTCTACTGAAGGCTGTATATGTTGAGATGCTTCGGTCTCTCGTCATAGGGATTCTTTTGCAAACTCTGTACCTTTTTAGTTACCTTCCTCTGGATTACCTCCACCCTGTCTATGTCCTTTCTAAGGTGCAGTCTCCAAAACAGTACACAGTACTCCAGGTGAGGTCTCTTCAGTGAGCAATACAGTGGCAACACCACCGCCCTCTTCCTGCTGGAGATACCCTTCCCTATGCACCCCAGCATCCCACAAACTGTACCCACTGCTTTTTTAAGCCCCACAGGGTACTAGAGGACCCCCATGCCCCAATCCCCTGTAAATGCTGTTTAAGCCCTGCAGGGTACTAGAGGACCACCCCATGCCCCAATCCACCATAAATGCATGTTCAGGTCCCACAGGACTAGTAGATGATCCCTGTAAATGCATATTCAAGCCTCACAGTCCTAGTGGCCCCCCATACCCCAGTCACCTTTAAATGTGTGTTCAAGCCCTGCAGGGCTAGTGGAATTCCCCATGCCCCAATCTCCCATGAATGCTGTTTTTTTAACCCCACAGGGCTAGAGGAACCCCCCCCCCAATGCTCCGATCCTCGTACCACATGTCTGTGCAGTAATGGACAATGTAAAATGTAAACAGATCCCAGTAATCCCTGTGTAGTCTAGCAGCCCCCACCCCCACCCAGTAGTGCCAGACCACTCCGCTCACCCCGACCTGTACCCAGCCGGCGACTGGCACAGCCACCTCTCACCACCGTGGCCAGCCGCACTGATCTCCTCTTAGCACGCATGCTGTAATAGTTACGCAGCCGAATGACAGCTGCTGTCATTCCCTGAGCATGTAATAATTACAGTACGCACTGCTAGGAGATCTCAGTCTGTGGCTATGCACTGCTAGAGAAGCTCAGTCAGCGGCTGGCCATGCTGTTGAGAGGTGAGTTGTGCCAGTGACCAGTTGGGTATGGGTCGGGAGGAGTGGGGTGGTCTGGCACTGCTAAGTGGGGGGCCACTTGACTACCAAGGATTACTGGGATCTGTTTTACATTTTTACACTGTGCACATGGACTTGGGGTACAGGGATCGGAGCGGGGGTCCTTTAGCCCTACGGGGTTTAAACAGCATTTAAAGGGGATCAGGGCATGGGGAGGTCCTCTAGCCCTATGGGGCCTCAATAGCATTTATGGGGGATGGGGTGGGGGGTCCTCTAGCCCTGCGGGGCTTAAACAACATTTACAGGGGATCAGGGCATGGGGGACATTTGTGTCCTTCGGTGTACCATGCTGCAGCTTGTGACAGTCTGTTCAGGTATGCGCTCTGTTTGGCGTACCTGTCAGGTTGTTGCAAATCATGGGACTTAGCCACAAGGACCCTGCCCTTTGCAGAATCGGACACAGGGATCTTGGCACAACTGCACCCCTCATATGCCGAAACTTGTGACATGCGTAGGGGTGCTACTAGACTCAGGCCCCATGGTTTTTAAATTGATGAAAGGATTGATAAAAGATGTAACATTTGAAATTCAAGAAAGTGACCCTAAAAGATATGAGATGAGAGGTAGTGGGGAAGGAGGGATGGGATCTCCAAATATTAGGAATAACTAGGTCAAATGATAGCTAACTATTGAATTCCTATGATGTAGAATAATATTCATACTGAATGGAGGCATTAGAAGGCAATATAGCGTAGTGGTTAAGAGCAGTAAGCTGCAAATCTGGAGACCTGGGTTTGAATTCCTACAGCCCCCACTTGTATACTGTGTGACCATGAGCAAGTTGCTTAACTTCCTTGTGCTCCCAGGTCACACCTGGAAACAAGTTCTGGCTTAATGTGCCTTTCCTGGTTAAACAATTTCCCATTCCCTTGATAGGAGAAGAATAGAGAAATTACACAGCATTAAATGTGCTATAAATTTGTAAATGACAGAGTAATGTACATGTTTTAATAGACAAGTTATTTAGGGTTCTTGTATATCTAAACTAAGATTTGGAAAATGGGGATGATAGCTTCTAGGTATCATCCTTATGTGATGTTGTTGGAATGGGAGGATTTATTAAGTTGTACTTTCCATTCTGAAAATCATGGTTTGCACATTTGCTCTTCTCATTATTATGTAGAAAATTGCATGTAGTTATTTGTATAATTTTGTGAAGTGTAAGTATTTTCTAAGACTTATTATTATAAATATTGCTCAGTTTGAAATGCACTTGTAAACAATAGTACCCACGTCAGGACAACTTTGTAAATAGGTCCCTATCAGGGAATAACTGTTTTTTCCTGCTAAAAAATAAATACTGTTACTACATATTACTGCTAAGATGGTGTTTCTGGACTTCAGAAGGGCAGATTTTGAGAAGATGGAAAATATCCTTGTGACCAGATTCCAAGGAGTAGGTCAGGCTGAGGGTGTAGAAGAGAAATGGGAGACTATCAAAAGAGTGGTATTGGAGGTGGCAGGTTGGAAACAGCAAGAGATGAAAAAAGCAGTTATGGTTCTACAGAGAAGTGAAGAAGGCATTAAGGGAAAAAAAGGTTGTCTTTAAGAGGTGCAATGGGGACTAAGTTATAAGCACAAGGTTGAACAACCAGGAAAAACTTAAGACAGTCAGTGCAAGTGTGAGGAAGCCTAAGGCAGAGATCCATCTCAGGACAGCAGGGGGGGAGAGAAGGTCAAAGACAAGGCCTTCTCCAGATATATATGTAAACAAGCATTAGTCAATATCAAATGTTCACCACTGTCTTCCTTGTACACATTTGTACTATATACTGTATTTACCCAGGACAGAGCACATGAGATGCAATATCTCATTCTCAGTGGGGCCCTGCTTTGACACATTGTTAGATTGTAATTACCCAGGATAGAGCAGCTGAGAGGCAATATCTACTTTTAAGTGGGTTCCCACATTTCGACCTCAAACATCCAACAGTCTTTTTATAACCTGACATTATGATCAAGACGGGTGAAATTTTTTAAATCCCATCTGAAAGGTGATTTTGCTGGGTGACTGTGGAAACAAGTTTTATTTATTTATTTGTTTCAATTTTGTTAACTGGGTTGGCCCATTGGATCCTGAGGGTTCCTTTTTCAGGGGTGACCTGGAGTTAGTTACATTGAAGGGGATTTGAAAAATGGCACATACCATGTTCAGGAAGTGGGGTAACACAAGGGATATGTTGAACATTAGGGGCCAAAATCTGCAAAAAATAAAGTTGTAAGTAAATGCTGGAACAATTCATTTCATCATAACTTGGTTGTTTCTCCGCATTTTTACCCCAAATTTTCAACATTATCTTTTTAAGACCACTCCTTCTGAACCTGACAGGTGTCATTTATAAAAGAATTGCTGAAACATAATTTTACACCACAAGTGTTAAAACACATTTTGGGTAGGATTTGAGAAATGACAGCTGGCACATTCATGAAGTGGTGTGAAAAAATGGCTATGTTGAAAAGTTGGGGTCAAAATATTGAAAATTACCACAGTTACGAGTGTGCATTGAAAAACTGCAACACAGACTCATAACTCTGTTGTTTTCTCATATTTTTACACCAAATTTTCAACATAACCTTCTAATGACCCCACATAGCCTTCTTATGAGCCCACTTCATAAACAAGGGTGGAGAAAATTTTCAAAGCCTGCCCAAAAGGTGATTTCATGTCACAAGTGCAAAAACATATTTTAGCCAGGATTTGAAAAATGACAGCAGTCACATTCATGAGGTTCTGTGAAGAAATAGTTATGTTGAAAATTTGGGGTCAAAATATTGAAAATTACCAATGTTACGAACCTGTGTTCATAAATTTCAATGAAGGCCCATAACATTGTTGTTTTTTAATATTTGTATCCCAAATTTTCAACATGGACTTCTTTGATCCCACCTCATGAACAAGGGTGGAGAAAATTTTGAACTCCTGCCCAAAAAGTGACTTTTTGCAGCAACCGGAAAATCACCTTTTGGGTCAGATTTGTCAAATTTCACTGCCATTTTTTCATGAAGTGGGGTCCCAAAAAAAAACACATGTTGAAAATCTAGGGCTAACATATTCAAAAATGACCTAGTTATGCCACTAAGTTCAAAACCCCATTGAAATACATTAAACTGCATACCTGATTGATTAGTTTGTGTTCTGGCATTAAAGAGTGAAGACATGTCTGCAGTCCAGACAGGGTTATGATGTTGGACCCCCAATGGGTAAGTAAGGATTTGGGGCAGTGAGGTGGTGGGTGCTGAGTAGGAGGGTTGGGTGGGGGTACTAACGGCCATGGCAGCAATAGACATTGATGGAGGGTTTTCTATTTCACAGGGTATGCTTAAACAAGAAACTGCTAGGGACGGTTTTCTTTATTTCAGGTGGCGACACTGGGGATTAGGCACCCACAGTGTTGGTGTTATATTTGTGGGGAGTGGGCTAGATGCTGAGTGGGAGGGTTGGGTGGGGACTAACAGAGGCAGCAGCAACAGTCATTGATGGTAGTTTTTCTTTTTTACAGGGTATATTTAATTAAAAAAACTACTAGCAATGGTTTTCCTTATTTCAGGTGGTGACCCTGGGGAATTGGGCACCCCTAATGTTGGTGTTATGTTTGTGCAGGGGTGGGGTGGTGGGTGCTAAGAGGTAGGGATGGGTAGGGGAACTAATGGCAGTGGCAGCAACAGACATTGATGGGCATTTTTCTTTGTTACAGGGTATATAAAAAAAGACCTATGAGGGACACTTTTCTTTATTTCAGGTGGTGATACAGGGGATTGGGCATCCCGTGTCAGTGTTATGTTTGTGGGTGGGTTGTGGGATGGTGGGTGCTGGTGGGAGAGTCGGGTGGGGGAACAGTAACAACAGTACCAGCAACAGACATTGATGGATGGTTTTCTTTGTTACAGGGTGTAATTTAACCTTAGCAGGCTGATCATGATAGATCAGCTGTGCTTGCTGGGTAGCAAAGATCAAAGGAAACAGCTGACCTATGATTTGGTCAGGTCTGTCCTTTGAACTACATGAAGTTCCGGCCTGCAAGCCAGATCAGTGTCATGATCAGCCTGGCTGATGATTGGTGTGACACTGATGAGCCCCTTGCAGATCACTCCGTACTGGACTGACAGTGTCACACCCCTCAAAAGCTACTCCCCTAATAAAATTTTCACTGCGCATACGCACACAGCAAACATAAAAAAGGAAAAAAGTGGGGAACAGAAAGGCTAGAAAACGGGTCAGACTATGTGGTTGATGAGTTGAGTAATGCGAATGTACTGAACAAGGAAGGCTCGGGGACAAGGGCACAAACTAAAAAAGAGGTGTAACTCCATGGATAGGGTATTTAAAGGTCTTAGGGTACTGAAAGTCAGCAAGTCTCCAGGCCCAGATGAGCTGCACTCCAGGGCATTAAAAGAGGTGGAACAGGCATTAGGTGCCACTTTGGCAGATGTTTTCAGCTACTCACAAGAGACAGGAATAATTCCAGTAGACTGGAGGAGGGTGAATGTGATACTGCTCCTCAGGGCAAGAGGCCAGGAGTGACCCCAGGAATTACAGGCTGGCGAGCCTGACCTTAATTGTGGGCAAACTGCTCAAGACCACCCTAAAGGAGCTGATGTGGAGTTTCTGGAGGTAAATGACCTAAAAGACAGGAGGCAGCATGGCTTTGTAAAAGGGAGGCGATGGCAGACAAATCACACAGATTTATTGAATGTAGTGATGCAAGCAGTCAACAAGGGTTAGGCTGTTGCCATCTTATATTTGGATTTTAGTAAGGCCTTTGATTAAGCACCACATAGTTTGGTAAAAAGTTAGGAGACCCAGGGCTGGTGGTGGGCTAGGCCAGGTGGATTGAGAATTGGTTGGGGGAACCCAGAGGGCAGTGGTTAATGGTCAGCACTTGTGGGAGAAGGAAGTGACTAACTGAGTACCTCAGGGCAGTTGGTCTTGGGACCAGTTCTTTTTAACTTGCTCATCTGTGACATAGAAAAAGGCATACAGGGCAAGATCAGCCTCGTGAAGATGATACTAAGTTGTGTGGGAGGGTAGACATTGATGAGGGTGTCAGAAATTTGAAAGGAATCAAGGTACAGTAGATTAGAACAGTGGTCAGGAGTCTGGCAGCTCCAGTTCAATGCTAAAAATCCAATGGCATGCATTTTGACAGAAATAATCCAACACTGAGTATTGGCCTGTGGCACTCAGAGCAGCCCAGACATTGGAGGAAAGAGACCTGGAGAGTGATCATAGCAGATTCAGCACAAAAAGACATATGGGAAGGCAAACCGGATGCTGGGTTGCATAGGAAGAGGATTCTTGGACAAATTACATTGTGCGATATTCTAGTGCTCCAAAGAGATTTGTGACGAGATTGCACGATATATATCTATGTTTTATCACGTTTCTCGTATCACTCACTGCAACATCACTCAAGTGGGACGGTATATGACTACCAGACAAGAATTTCATTAAACAAAATAAAACATAACACACATAACTTACTCATAACTTACCAGTATATTTGTGCAATTTTTTTCTCAAGACTTTAAATAGATGGTACTCCTCCTAATGTTAAAAAAAAATCTTCAAAATATGAACAGTCTTATTAGCAGATTAAACTGAACTGAAATGGTGATGATAAAAATGTTATCTTTATCCAGGTACATACATTTAGAGATAAAATCACTGCTTTCAAAATGTGACCTGTACAAAATACATAAATACACATGGAACACACTTATTAAAAATGAGTGCAGCATATATATTACACTTGGAATACAAGTCTTGGAAATTAATATTTCTCATGTACTGTAGCAATTTTGGGGGGGGTTGCAAGGATTTCCTTAAGGCATTTTGAAACTCTTTTATGGAGTTTTTAGCTTTTAATTTTGTTGTTATTCCATTCCACGTCTTTGCCATAGATGATTGCAATATATATTTTTTGTAATTCTTTGATAACCGGGTAAGGCCGATTAGGCACAGGTGCCTGTTTTCAGGGGCGACCTGGGAGCACTGAGTAGGTTAAGTGATTTGCTCAGAATCACACAGTATGTAAGTGGAGGTTGTGGGAATCAAACCCAGGTCTGTCTGCTGGATGTACCAAGCTCATTCACAACTCGTTGCTCTAACCTCTAGGCTATATTGCTTGGCATCCCCAAACCTATTACATAGACTTGCGGGTATGTCAAGTTTATGTCATTCGATCTCAAATTATACTTACTACTACTTGGTGACACTGAAGTCACAAGATATCTTAAAGGATGTACAGTCTTGGATTTTATTAATTTAAAGCCCCACCCCATGACAACCAGTTATGGTAAATATTATTTTTTCCTGGGAAGTAAACAAAACAAAATTTCCATTAACAAAGTAACGATGTACAGGATTTCAATTTTCTGAGTCTTTTAGTGTCGATTGCTCATAATTGTGGTCATGGCTACAAACATTAACAGCATTTCTGCAGTTGTCTCAGCAGCAGTTTCTTGTTCATCTGGCTGATTCTGGATTGCATGTGGTTGTTCATAAGGATGGGCAATGGTAGCATCTTGTGGGTCGACCCTGGTAATTAGTTTCTAAAATCTTGAAAATGTATAATTAGTGGTGGTTATATATTTTTTCTATTGGTATACTGATCAAAATATGATTGACAGCATGCTTTCTGGCACCCATAACGTATGATGACTTTATTCAGGACTCTCCATGTGGATTCTTAGTATGAGCTCTAGTGGCTGCATTAACAAATTCTATTGAATGGTTTACTTTTAAATGATTATATCCTAGGGCTTCTAACTGGTCATATGACTTCCAGAAATCTGATATAATTACAGACCCATTTTTGTGTTGCTTGCACGCATGTGCAAGAAACACATTGCATCAGGTTTTCTTCATAAGTGGGTTGTGAAGGCATGGCAGTGTTGTGCCGAATGGCAGCAGCCCATTCAGGAGCTGGTCTCTGCCTCAGCCAATAGAGGAGCATGCTGTCATCACCAGCAGTTAATGAGCAGGCCACTAGATCAAATTAACGGAGTCGCTGCAATCAGGGAGTGCCCTGTCACTACGCAATCAGCTGTTTGTACAGAGGGGCCTCCCTGACTGCAGCAACCAATTACACAGCTCCATTGTGCTGTGTTCCCATGGCAATGGCTTCTCCATTGGCCTCTCACAGTCCCCACAAAGCCGACGGAAAGCCATCGCCTGCCATTCAGTGTGCCTTCCTGGTGAAACATTTCAATAAATAGAAAGCCGACCGGGAGTGCCCAGTCCCCCTCGGCTCTTGCCAACCCCCGCACTTAAATGTGCTGACAGGGGTGCCCAATCCCCCTGTCGGCATGCCCCCTTCCTGATAATTTTGCCGACGGGAAGCCCACTCCCATCGGTATAATGCCCCCAATTCTTAGGTGCCAGGGGGTGCCTAACCTCTTGGCTCTTCTTCTCACACCCCCAGCACTTGGTATAAAGCAACAGGTGCCTAATCCCCAACGGCTACAGCCCCCAAACATTAGGTGGCATGCTGGGAACCCACCCCAGCATGCCAAAATTAAATGTCCCTGCAAAAAAGAAACCTTCCTGCAAGTTTTTTTTTAACCCTGTAAAACAGAAAATGGTCCCTTGTTGAGTCCGTGGCCCTCCACCAACCCGCGCCCACCCTCTGCGTACCATGCTTTGTCACAGCCCCCTCACCCCATACTTACCTCCAGAGCCCAGCACGCGGATCTTTGGTGGACCGGGAACATATCTGCAACCTTCAAAACCTACTTCGAACTGAAGAAATGCCGGTAAGCTGCATAATAGCATAATTTTTTTTTTCAACTTTGGTGCATATCTCGGCCTTTTTTGGGATTTTTTTCACCAAATTTTCAACATATGGTTCTTGGGACCCACCTCATGAACTCAGTCACTGTGATTTTGTTATTCGGTCCTGAAAGGTGATTTCATGGTCACTACATGGAACCACCTTTCGGGACCGCTTAACAAAACAACAGTGTCACAGTTCATGAGATAGGCCTCCAGAAACCCTATGTTAAAAATTTGGTTTTTCACATCTTGCCTGAAATGTGTTTTCGGACATGTAGTGCACAATGGTGCGGTTGGTGTGCAAAAATCAATGTTTGGGACAGATTAAGAATATCACAGTGACACTGTTCATGAGGTAGGACACCAAAAACCCTATGTTGAACATTTGGTGAAACAATTCCCCAAAATAACTGTTTTACAAGCATGCGATGTGCATTCTTACGCACACTCGCAACTTCAAGTATTTTTAATATTTTCTCTCCAGATTTTCAGCACTGCCATTTTACCACACCTTCTTATGAACGGTACAGCTGTCATTTTTCACATCTTGCCTGAAATGTGTTTTCGCACATGTAGCACACAATGGCTCGGTCGGTGTATGAAATCAATGTTCAGGACAGATTAAGAATATTACAGTGACACTGTTCATGAGGTAGGCCCCCAAAAACCCTATCTTGAAAATTTGGTGAAACAATTCCCCAAAATGACTGTTTTACGAGCGTACGTTGTGCAGTTCCTATGCACACGTGTGACTTCGAGCATTTTTAATATTTTCTCTCCAGATTTTCAGCATTGCCATTTTACCACACCTCCTTATGAATAGTACAACTGTAATTTTTCACATTTCACCTGAAATGTGTTTTCGCACATGTAGCACACAGTGGCGTGGTCGGTGTGCAAAATCAATGTTTGGGACAGATTAAGAAAATCACAGTGACACTGTTCATCAGCAGAAGTCTTAAACTGGCTATGTTGAAAATTTGGTGACAAAAGTCCATAAAATGACTGTGTTACGAGCTTGCATTGTGCAATTTCCATGCACCCTCGTAAGTTCACAAATTCGTAATCTTTTCAGTCCAGATTTTCAACATTGGCATTTTTCCACACCTCCTTATGAACAGTACAGCTGTCATTTTTCACACTCTGGCTGAAATGTGTTTTCACACTTCTGGCGCAGAATAGCATGGTTGCTGTGGGAAATCAGTGTTCGGGATAGATTAAGAAAATCACAGTGACACTGTTCATTAGCGGAGGTCCCAAAATGCCTCTGTTGAAAATCTGCTGTAAAAAATCTCAAAACTAATTACAGTACATTATAGGTGTGCGTTGCGCAGTTTCTATGCACACTCATGACTTCACCTGTCTTTTTATATTTTCATTCCAGATTTTCAACATTGCCATTTTTTACATCTCCTCATGAACAGTTCAGCTGTCATTTTTCACATCCTGTTTGAAATGTGTTTTCGCACCTGTGGCACCAAATGGCGCAGTTGCTGTGCAAAATCACCTTCCGGCTAACAAACTGTTATTGCCACTGTTCATGCAGTGGGATCACAAAAAGCCCATGTTAAAAACCCGGAGTAAAAATACCAAGAAACGCCCAGGGTGTTAGGGTTTTTGACCATAACGTCCTACCCTGCAGGGACTGACAGGCCAGTGGCAGGCATTGGGGTACGCATTGGATCCTTTGATCCCAGAGTAACCCCATTCTCCTATACTTCACCCATTTAAATGTATTTCCTTATGGAATGAGGTGAGTGTAAAGTCCGAACACTTCAAAGCACATTTTGACACTTGTGTCTGCAGGGTAATGTGAGGTGAAATGTCGTGACCGTTATGGGCAATGGTACAAAGGCACACCCCAATGCCTGTCCGTCTCTGCGGGGGGGGGGTAGAGTTGGCATCAGTTCAATACTTCACTGCCATTCCTATACTGCATCTATCTAAGTCCTGCACTTCCACTGCTAATGACAGCAAGCAACACTTGGCATTGGCAAATGCTTGTTTATGTTTGCTTCTATGGGCTTTTTTTGGTGAATTATTTTTCCCTCCTGGTCACCATCTGCTGGGGCATCTATCTGATGGGGACCCACTTGACCAGCCTCTACCATCCACCTGAACCCCTTGTTGACCAAGAAATCAGGTGCTGGGTTCCCCCTCTCCTGCCGGCCCCATACGGGAGGAGGCAAGGACCATGGAGAGGCAAGTTGGGTCAGGGCCGGCATAGACATGTGGGCTTGGTCACTCAAGCCCCGTCATCACCTCCACAGTAGCCAGGGTTTTCCACCTTGGTTACTCCCCTCAAGGCACAAACATGCAAAAATGTCTGCATGTGGAGGATGCAAACTGCCCCCTCCTGTTGATGTCTGCTGACGCCTCACCCCACCTGCAGCCCCGCTCCTTGTAGTGCCCTCGGTCTCCACCAGGATCTGCTACAGAGTGGGGAACCCCCAACAACCCAGCCCAGGAAAGGAAAGCAGTCCTCCAGATGCTCAATCCTCTCTTCCCCCGGCCGATTCCCGGTGCCCAAGTCTGCTCCCGAACTTGGGTCACCAGCGTGGCTTGAGGTGTGGTGTCCAGCTCCTTGACTCTCAGCACCACCAGGCTGGCTCAGTTTGCTTCTATTATTGGTAATTGTGTTTCTGCTGTTCTGTTCTCTACCACCATTAAAAAAACATGTTTTTGTTTCTCTCTCGATCCCAGTGAAGACCCATACTCTGTCAACGCATCTTCCTCTGTTGTATATTTTCTTCCAAACTTGTACTCATTAACATTTTTTTAGTCTTATGTTTTTCCCTTTTTCTGGGTCTGCTTGACTGCATCCCCCCAGTCCTGTCACTGACCTTCTCGTGGACTTCTGGTTATTCACCACTTACACAGGATCCTTTGGGTGGTGGCCAGCCATGCTGGTCATTTGTGAGCCTGTGGGGGTGCTGGCTAGAAGTAGCCCAGCATCCTTTTCCTCCAGATTTTCTTTTCTGGGATGGAGCGCTGGGACGTGTATGCCAACATGTCATGCTCCAGTCCACTCCTTGCATCCAGCGTACACTCCCACTGTGCTGGCGTTTGGCTTCCACCAGCTGGCAGTACCTGCAATGGGGATAGGTTCCCCCTCCCCCCCGAGGAAGGACAGCTTCCATCAGACACTTGATCCTCCCTCACCCTGACAGCCCACTGAATGACCTTCATCCATTCCAGAACCTGGGTCGCTGGTGGGGGGAGCAGAAGCACAACCGCTCCATCACTGTGCCAGTCCATACTCATTAATTTTGATGACACCTCCCTGTTCACCTATATGTTTATTGTCACTGTCTTTTACTGTACTACGAACCTCTCTACAAAAATTAAAACAATCGATTGTATTTGGGGATTTTAAACCCAGTGATAAAGTGACAATATTTCCTTGGCATTGATTCATCCAGAGATACATTTGTGTCAAGATTTGTGATATTGTAAGGAAACAACTGTTAGTCCTGATTGAAATGGGCTTCTGACAGGCTCTGTATATCTCCACTCATAATTATTTGTTGTATGGTTTTCATGATTTATCAATCAGCTATTGCCACATAAACAATTGGAGCACTGTCCACCAAAGTCTCCTAAAACACCATTGTATGAACCAGCCATACAGTACATTTTGGTCACTACAAGCTGCCCAGTTTCATCATACGTGAGAGGTTTTGATTGTGCCATTTTACGCACTTTTAAAATAAATAATGCAAGTGTTCTCTGTGGTAGGTCTCAGTTGTGAGTTGTTGGATTCAATGGTAATTGCAGGTACTAAATGTATAGAACACTTAAGCAATAATGCATGACAGGGTGTGTGTTGTGCTGGGATGTCACACCTGGGGTGGTTGGGCATGATGCCGCAGACTGAGTGCGCCCAATGCCCTAGAACTGACATTATCCCAGCCTGACACAAACCCTGGAGCGCATTATTGCTATTATACAATGACTTGTTTATTAAAAAAAAGATAAAAAAATAGTTTTTAAACACAATTTTAGTTCATTTATGAATGTGGAGGTATATGAAGTAAAAAGAGTTCCATTTTGGCCAGTAGGCGGTGCTGCTGGTAAATGAATGGCTGTGTGTCTGTGAACATGTCCCCCCCCCCCAACACATACACACACACACTTCTCTCTTCCTGTTTGTAACACAATGTGGTAGTCTAAGACTGGTACTTTCGGTCAAGTTTCAATGATGGCAGTTGTGACGGAGACTGGGAGCTGGAGAAACATGCTTTTCTGAAGACTACTGGGTGAGTCAGAATCTCATCTGCCTGCACTTTTGGATTACACCAGTCATGACTGGTATGAGTCAAGAAATAGAATGATGCTGGCTTTTCCCGGTCCCGCTGCCTATCGTGGGACCAGCAAAATGTGTTTGACTTTTTTTGTGAGCCACAAAGTGGTAGCGGGAATGACTGTGTAACAAAGGCCACGCGTGTGCGTTTGTTAACTTCGCCTAGGAGACAACATCTGAAGATGTTCACAGAAGCAATTAAAAAAATAAAACTTTATTTTGGTTGGCGCCAGTTTCTGTGGTATAGTGGGTAGTCAAAAGTTTAGGGATTGTGTGTTTACACTGCTGTGGTTGACGAGCAGACAACTGATCACTATGAGAACGATAACATTGGGCGGGTGAGTAGGGGACAGGATGGAGTGATTTATTTTCTTGTTGCTGCGGTCAGCTGTGCCTGACCTTGATACAGTGATGTTGTACTGGGATAACATCACTGTTCAAGGTGGCCACTGCTAATCAGAGCCCAGGATTCTTTTCTTGCCATTGTATGATAATAGATTTTTTAAGTTCTCACGGTTCCATACTGTTACGCAGTTCATTGAAAAACAAACTGTTGGGAGGTTGGGGCACACAAGCACAATATGTTGGATGACAGTGTGTGTTTTGATGGGTCAGGAAAAGTGTATGGGGGGTTCAGGGGCACAGCACCCTGATTATTTATCCATGTGTACCCTATCAGTTACAGGGTCACTTATGTAGCACAGAATATTTCCCTGGGGGGGTACACTGCCCCTCCCCAATTATATGTATTAATCCTTTTACAAGAAACCGTAACAGAAAACAAACAAGATTTGGCTGGTGACAACAAGGCTGGTCTAGCTTTTTTTACTTGTTCTCTTTGTTTTCTTTTGCAGCAGGCCTTACTGTCTTACTCGTCTCACTGTTATAATTGTAGTTATATGAGGACCATGCCCAATGTCAGTTTTACAGATTTTTTGCATACAGTACCCACAGGGAGGGCTTTGACACAGTGGCACTGCTTTTCAGTAATGCTCCCTACATGGTACTCAGTGGTTCATGCCCACCCAACACCTGGCAATTAGTTTCTTCCTCTCAGCATGGAACTCATTCATAGCTCTCCTTCACATCACTGTTTTTTTTAATTCTCTGGTTGTTCAGGTGGGACACCGGATCTGTCAGGTAGATGGGAGGAAAGGGTCAGATTTATTTATTCCCTGATGGGCCAGGTTGGGTGCTAGACCTGTCAGCTAGTTGGGGGGAGAGGGCCAGATGTTTTTTATTCCTTTATTCCTTTGTGGGGTTGATTAGGCATCAGACATGTCATTTAGTTTGGAAGGGTGGGCGAGAGACAGACTTTTTGCTCCCTGAAAGGGAGGTTGGGCTAGGGATTCATCAGGTTGTTTAGGGGAGGTGGATAGATTTTGTTTTTATTCATTGAAAGTTTTGATTTGCACTGGACACATCCGATAGTTGGGTGGTGGAGGAGGAGGAGAGGCCGACTTTTTTTTCCTCTGACAGATCCTGTTGGCACTGGACCTGTTAGATAGTCATGGAGGGGGCCAGATTTTTTTAATTTCCTGCTGGGTTGGGCACTGGACCCACCAGGTAGTTTGTGGGAGGGAAACAGATTTTGTTTTATTCCCTGATGGGCCAGATTGGTTACCGGACCATTCTGATGTACAGCAGGCTGTGCTGGAGTGTGCATGGCAGGGTGAATACTATGTGCACATTGAGAAGCATGCAGAGCTGAGTTTGAGGTCCAGGAGAAGGAAACAGCAAGAGAGGGAAAGTCATAGAAACATAGACTTTGATGGCAGATAAGGACCGCTTGGCCCACCTAGTCTAAGTGACAGGTCTGTAGTTGCCTGCCTCTGTCTTGGTCCCACTTTTGTGAAGGGGAATCACATCCCCCTTCCTCCAGTCCTCAGGTACCACACCATCCTCCCATGATTTGTTAAAAAGGGTAGTCAATGGTGTCAGTAGTTCTCCCCTTAATTCTTTTAGAATTCTGGGGTGAATCTCATTAGGCCCCATTGATTTGTCCACCTTTAGTTTTAGGAGTTCTTTGAAAACCCTTTCTTCTATGAAAGGACTGGGATTGACCCCCCTATCCAGAGTGCTTCTGTTAATTGGATTAGGTACCTCCCCCTCCTCCTCTTTTGTGAATACTGAGCAGAAGTATTCATTCAGTATCCCTGCTTTTTCACTGTCCCTCTCTGCCCACCCGCCGTCCATTCTATTCAGCCTCACTATCCCTCCCTTTGTCTTTCTACGCTCGCTAATGTACCTAAAAAAGGTTTTAACCCTCTTCTTAACCAAGTTGGCTATCTTTTCCTCAGTTTGGGCCTTTGCTATTTTGACTTCCCTCCCTGCTTCCTTCTGCCTTAACTAGTACAGTTTTCTGTCCTGCTCCTTCTGTTTCCTTATACATCCTAAATGCTATCTTTTTCTCCCAAACCTTCCCCGCCACCTCTTTTGAGAACCATAGTGGCTTTTTCTTTCATTTTGATTTGTTTATTTGCTTCACACAAAGGCTTGTTGCCTCTGTGATGGCAGTTTTGATGTTTCCCCATTGTTGCTCCATTCCTCATCCAAGCCTGTTTGCTAGTGCTTTTCTAAGGCACTCTTCCATCTTACCAAAGTCAGCCCTTCTGAAGTCCAGTACCCTCACTTTTGTATGGCTTGACTCTGCAGCTGAGTTTATTGTGAACCACACTGTTTGGTGGTCACTTGTTCCCAGATGGCTACCCGCTTCTAGATCTGAAATCCTTTCACTGTCCCCATTTGAGAGTATGAGGTCTAAGATTGCTCCCTCATGAGTGGGTTTCAAAACTAGCTGTCTGAGGCATGCCCCCTGTAGAGCATCGAGAATGGCCCTGCTCTTGGATGTGGCTGCAACAAAGGTGATCCAGTTAACATCTGGCATATTCAGGTCCTCCATCAACAGTATCTCCCCTTTCTCTGCCATCCTAAGGATGTCTTCTGTCATATCCTTGTCCATTTCCTCCTCCTGAGATGGGATTCTGTATACAACCCCTGTGTGGATTGTGGTGCCATTTCCAGTCTCTAAGGTGACCAACAGTGCCTTCTCCTCCCTGTTTACTCTTTTGTTCTGTTGCTTTTATCCCTTCCCTTCCCTTACATAGAGAGCTACTCCTTCCCCTCTTCTCCCTTCCCTGTCTCTCCTGTAGGTCAAGTGGTGGAACGTGGATAACTGGTAGTTGGGGTTACAGCCTTGGAAGTGTGCATCATCAGTCCCCCTCAGTCCAGTCTCCCATGTTGGTGTGCTCAGGCTGGAGGTGGTGGAGATACCAGAACAGGCTGGTAGTAGCAGCAGTAGTGTGGCAGCAGCTGCAAATCTCCCACGCTGTGTGTAAGCCCCTTACTGCGACCTAAATGGATGGTCACGGGGAGAGTTGTGTTTTAATACCCAGCCTATTTCACTATTGCTCATTCCTTTGCTGTTGCTGCTCCTTCTTATCTCTGTTTGGCTTAATACACAGGCCAGGTTGGTCTTGGGACCCATCAAGAAGTTGGAGGGAGCAGGGCAGATTTTTTTATTCCCTGAGGGGCCAGGTTGGGCAAGTTTGTTTGTAGGGGAAGATGGTCTGATTTTTTTTATTCTTTACTAAGTGGGGTTGGGCACTAGACATGTCAGGTTGCTGGGGGAAGAGTCAGATTTTTTTCATTCCCTGATGGGCCTGGTTGAACACTGGACCTGTCAAGTTGTTGGGGGAGGATTATAATATTTGATTCCCTGACAGCCTAGGTTGGGCATCAGACCTTTCAGGCTGTTTAAGGAGGTGGGCCATTTTTTTATTCCCTGATGGGCTGGGTTGGCAACTGGACCTGTCAGGCAGTTTGGAGGAAGGGGACAAATATTTTCATTCCATGATGGCCCGCATTGGGCACCGGTTCCATCAGGTTGTTGCGGGGAGTGGGACATTTTTTTATTCCCTGACAGGTTGGGTTGCATACCAGAACCATCATGTAATTTGGGACAGAGGGACATTTGTTCTATTATTTGATGGGGTAGATTGTGAATTGGTCCAGTCAGGTAGTTGGAGGGGTTGGGGTTGGGGAGGACCAGATTTGTTTTTTATTCCCTGGTGGGTCAGGTTGAGTGGTTGGGGGAGGGAGACAGATTTATGTTATTCCCTGATGGGTTCAATTAGGCACTGAACCCATCAAGTAGTTGGGGGAAGGGGCAGATTTTTTTTATTCCCTGTCGAGCTGGGTTAGGAATGGGATATTCTATTCCATTCCACATTCCTTGTGTTACCAGTATGGAAATCCTGTGCCTAGTAAAACACATTGGGATACAGTGTATATGAAAGTCATCACTCGTGCTCCAGCAATTGAACTCCCTTCCCCTCCCCCTTACTTTTGCCAGTCCAGTGCTGGGCTATCAGACTGACTGTAAAGTCAGCTGTTTTCTCAGTATACAGAGACATTTGGAGAGATACTTCCTAGTACCTGCTAGCATCAAATGGTGCCACAGCTATGGTATTCATTGTTGTTTTGCATTGCAATAATTTAGTTGCAGGAAAACTCTCAGTCCTGTATAGGCAATTTCATTTTTTTTAAAATAAAGGTTAGTTTCCTATTCACAAAGTTGTGCAGACAGTTTATTAATACTTCCTCTCTAACCTCATTCATTGTCATTCTTTTCATCACAGTGTGGTGTGTGTGTGTGTGTGTGTGTGTGTGTGTGTGTGTGTGTGTGGTAGAGGGCTAGGCTAAACAACCCAGGACTTTTCAAGATGACTACAATGTCATTATTGATTTCTTTATATAAATAATGCATGTTTCATTTAGACTCCACCCCCTGATGAAGAGGGCTTGGATCCTTCTAAGTGCCGGAGTAATTGTTTGGATGGAAGCTCAGTAATAAATTAACATTTTTGCATTTGGAGCCATTGTGTAGCGCTGCTTCATTCCTTGTTTTTCAGGACTTTTCTAGATGTACCACCTAGGTCAGAAAGAGGCGATCATTTTTTATCAAAAGATTCCTTCTCTCTCTCTGTCAATCCCTTCCCCCCTCCAAACACAGAATGACCTGGAAGCTAAGACTACTTCCTTTTGACTTTTTATTTCAAATTTCGGATTAATACCTTTGAGCCAAAAGGCTCTTTTACAAAGTTTCCAAGTCAATTTGGTACACAGTACAAGACAGGTAGTTCAAACAAGATAAAAAACATACAGAGTTGCCGGACACACAGGTAAACAAACTTGTGTGGTTTCTGAAGTACAGAAAATGCTTAGATGACAGCAGCCTCTTGAGAGAGTACACAGTGGTCACGAGCAGTGTAGAACACTTAGGTTGCTAACATTGCTTAAGTGCCATACATTGAAAAGGTAGCACCCTGAGGAAGGCATTGTCAGTACAGAGGAGAGAGATGGGGGGAAAAGGAGTATGGAGAGGAGGAGGAGGTAGTGGAAAAAGGAGTATGGAGAGGAAGGAGGGTAGGGGAACTGGAGTAAAAGGAGTATGTAGAGGAGGAGGTGGGGGTAAAAAGTAATATGGAGAGGAGGAGAGTAGGGGCACTAGAGTAAAAGGAGTATTTAGAGGAGGAGGGTAGTAGGGGTGGTCACAAACATGAATCGGTCATTGGGTGCGCTCAGTCAGCAATGGCAGTCACAATGATTTGCCTGTACTAGGAGGAGGCAGAGGTCTCTTTTGAAAGGGGCAATATTATCAATCCATCAGGGGGACTGGGAGGTCATTAAATCAGAGAGGCCCTTGAACAGAGAGAGCTTGCTGTGCAAAGTTGGTCACCTAAAAGGGATGTGGAGGATGCCCTTTGTGGATCTTTTAGTCACCTTGGATGATTGAGAGCACAGGAAGATGCTAGCCATTGAGTGAGGAGTTAGCCCTAGTTGGGCCTTTTTCCCAAGCAGGCAGGCCTGATACCTGACCCTTAGATGCAGGGGGAGCCACCCTGTCCCAGAGTGAAGACTACAGATGTGTGTGAAGTGATCTGCCCCAAGGACCAGTCTGCAGGCTTTATTGAGGAGTATCTTAACCCTTTTCAGAGCTGTATCAGTAGCAGCACTGTAGCTGATAAGCCCATAGTCAGTTGTGAACAAAATAGAGCTCCTTGTTACCAGGTTCAAGGCCTCAGGAGTTATTGGCTGCCTATGGTGATAGATTATCCCAAGTTTGATGTTTGCTGTTTTAATAACATGGTCAATGTGGTCAGTGTATGACAGGGTATCATTGGGTATCCAGTGAGAACAGCGACTGAATATGGGTGACCATCAAAATGGTGACTCATATATTTAGCGCTTTCCCCATGGGCTACCCTGCTAGGGTAGCGACCCTACTTGAAAGCGAGTGTAGGGAAGGGTGACTGGAAGGGGGGGATAACGAGGGGAAGGGGAGGGACAAGGAAGGGATTTTAGGGGACCAGTGTGCCTGCTGCCGCCGAGCTAGCCATGTGGTGTGATGTGGTGGTGTGAGTGGCTAGCTCTGGCGCAGCAGGTACTGGGTTCTGGGCTGGGGCCATGAGCATGTAAATTTTGCTGCTGCCAGCAGCTGCAGGACTTAAATTTTTGTGGAATTTGGATTTTGCCCCGTCCCTGACATGCACCCCCCTGGAGTTGAGAATCTATATTCAGTGGGGTCGAGGGCTTTAGAATCTATATTCAGGGGGTGTGGGGTGCATAGCCCCCCCACCACTGCTTTTTGTTTTCTGGACGTCGAATTAGCCTGAGTGTATATCGCCGATTTGCTTTTCAGCGATATACACTCACCATAATAGTGATCACTGTCTTGCGAACACTATTATGTCATGGAACCGCATCATCGAGGTGTATACCAAGGTATCTGAAGGAGTGTACTTGTTCTAGAGTGTCCCCTTTTTTGCTAAGTATGTACAGAGGGCCAGATTTTTACTTATTTTGGGGGAGCATGAAAAGCATAACTTTTGTTTTTTTATAATTTAGAAGGAGTTTGTTGTGAGTAAACTAAGTCTCTAGATCCCAGAAATTATCCTGTAGGGCCAATATGATTTTGATCATTTAGGATCCAGGTATGGAGATTATGGCATTGTCCGCGTATAACAACTTTTTAGCCGGGCATGCAGAGGGTAATGAGTTTATGAATAGACAGAAGAGTAGTGGGCCAAGAGTAGACCCTTGGGGCACCCCCAGGGTCACAGCCCTAGGACCGGATACTATTCCTCTTATTTTCATGCATTGAGTCCTGTGGGATAGGTAACTAATGAACCAGGCTACTGTGTCGTATGACAGGCCAAGGATCAGGAGGTTGTCAAGTAGGATCTAATGGTTCACAGTATCAAATGCTTTTGTGAGGTCTATAAATATAGACCCCACTGACTTGCCGCTGTTAAGAGCGATGTGCAGGTATGTGGTGTAGTCAATTAGTGTGGTGATGGTGCTATGATATTTCTGAAAACCATGTCGCTGTGTACACAGTAAGTTGTATTTATTTAGGTAGTCTATCACTTGATCCGCTACAATTTGCTCGAGTGCCTTTGAGAGAGGTGGTAATATTGAAATAGGCCTACAGTTTCCCAGGCAGATTCTGTCTCCATTTTTAAACACTGGGGTGACATGCGCAATCTTCCATTTATTTGGGAAGATCCCTGTTCTTAATGATACAGTATATTGAATAGTTTGATAAGGGGTAGAGCTATTTCATCCAGGGTAAGAGCAACAAGCTTCATGTCTATCATGTCACTTACAGTCCTTGTTTTACCTATGGCCCTCCTAACATATTTAATGGACTGCACTTTTGTGATTTGCTTGAAATAAGATAATGGTTTGCTGGATTTCCAGGCCGGGTGCGAGTTGTCAGAAGTGGACATGCTTGAGGGGTGGGCTGCTAGGTACTCCAGAGGTAATTCTGTGCTTAGGTCCATGAATGCGATGTTGAATGCATTTGCCAGGTCCTTAGGCTCCTGCAAAGTATCTGTTGCTGTAATAATCAGGTCAGGTGGTGCTTTGGAGTCCCTGCCTGTCAGAGTTTTTATAGTGTTCCACAACTCTTTTCCATTACCCCAAGACCTCCCCAGTAATTCTTTGTAATAGTTTGCCTTTGCATTCCTCACCAGCTTTGTGCAGTTATTTCTAGACACTTTATAGGCAGTGTAGTCAACCATCTTACCAGTGGCTCTAGCCTTGTGCCATAGGTTGTCACGAAGGTTTCGTTTTTTGATAATTTTTGATAATTGAGGCTGAGAGCCAGGGGTTGGTGGTACCTTTCACTTCTGAAGATTTGAAAGGGGTGAATAAATTGCAGGCATTGTTAAAGATAGTTGTAAAGTAGTCAAAAGCTTGAATAGCATCCTGTATACTATCAAGGGGTGTCCAGTCTGCCATTTTTAGGTATAGCTTGAATGAATCTAACTGCCCTTTTTAAAGGGATCAGTTTCTCATGATTTGGGGGGAGCCTTCTGGGCTCCTGTTGGACCACATGCAGACCACTGGGGAGTGGTCGCTTATGGAGTCAGAAAGCACTGATACGTTGGCTAAGTGTTCAGGGCAGATGGTGAGCAGCCAATTAATAAGAGTGCTGGTGCCAGTACAGTAATTTCTCCTGGTTGCCTCAGGGACAGTTTACGTAAGATATAAGCTAGCTATTTGATCTTGAATGCTCACAGTGTCCTGGGCTAGCCAATTTGTGTTGAAATCGCCAAGAATAATATGTTCCCAATTCTGCTTGGTCTATCCAAAGTAGTCGGTGAACTGCTCAAATCCATTTCCTTGCCCAGCAGGGGGTATATAAACTGTTGTGAGCATGAGTATTTTGTTCTGGCTACTAACTGAAATCTTGAGAGATAGTGTTTGAGCCTCTTTTGAAGAGAAGCAGTTTTGCAGCATTTGGCATTTGAGTTCATTTTGCAGGTATACCAGGCAGCCACCCCCACATTTGATCAGTCTGTCCTGGCGAAAGATGGTATAGCCATTGAGGGATACCGAGGCATCCAGAATCTTGAGGGAGAGCCATGTTTCTGTGAGAGATATTATGTCCAGTTTGTGATGTACTACTCAGGCCTGAAACTGGGGAAGTTTAGGTAGCAGGCTCACAATGTTAAATGAGGCAATTTTGATCTGACCATATGACTTAGTACTCACAGGACTAGCAGGGCCTGGGTTTGGGAGCATGTTCCCTGATAGTAGTAGTAGGAGGAGGAGGAGGAGGATTATTAATATTTATAGAACGTGTTTCCAGTATGCTCTGATACTGTGGAGATATCTGCGCTTAGCGAGCCTGTGCTTTTTGATGTCACCTGTGCATGAGTGAGTGATTAGCAATTCTGCTATAGCTGCAGGAGCAAGGGTAGATGACCTAGGTGATAGTGGTAGGGGACTGCAGGGAGTTCGGACCATGGAGTTTGTATCCTGCCCCAACGTCGAGCCCAGCGGCTGTAGGATTGGGCTACAATTGGTGTGGTAATTTTGTGGAGGAGGGGCAGTGTGGACAACGCATCATCTACTGCATTTAGTGTGCTTAGTAAAACTGTTATTAGCAGTCCGTAGTAGATTATCATGTTCCTGGTTGCGGCTTTTTCAATGGGGAAGCTTGGTTGTGCTGCAGAGAGTTGTAGACCCTGCAGGTCTCTGACTAGTATAGGTGCTAATTTCTAAAAATTATTGGCCCCATTAGGAGTGGGAGTGAGCCTGTCCCAGAGTTGAGCATATTAGAGAGAGTGTGGGCAGAGCGCTATATGCAGGAAGAGGATTTTAAGAGTGATGGGGGTGGAGGGTGTGTGAGAGTAAATTCAAGTTTGCTACAGTGCAGAGCCCAAACTAACTAGGAGAGGAGCAGAAAGTGAAAAGGGAGAGCAGTCCAATAGGAACAGAGCTGACGCGGAGTCAGCCAATGGCAAACCTGGGCTTAACAAGAGTAAGCCAATGAAACCGCTGGCTTGCAATTTGAAAGTCCCTGAAGAGATTCAGCATACCTGGTTGCTTGGGCGGGTGGGCAGGAGAGCTGGTGCGGCCAGCGGGATTCAGGCCGGGGCTGCTGAAGCTGATGTGGAGCCCGATCAAGGGCTGAATCCTAAAGGGGAGAGAGGAGGGCACAGGTCAAAGAAAAACAGTCTGCAAACAATGCCTGGGGTTAAATAAATGGGAGAGTTTGCCTAAAACAAAAGAATGTGAATATGGGGAGTGAGTGGGGCAGGCAAAGGGAGAAGCCGGGGGGGGGGGTGTCTGGCCTTTGGTGCCAGAGGGGCAAGTGTAGGGATGGAAGTCAAAAGATTATGTTTTTAGGTAGAGAAGTAGCTAGATTAAGTTGGCAGCTTGGGGAAGAGGTGCAGAAAAGGAGTGAGCAAAAAAGGGCAATAGAGGAACAAACAGTTCAGTCTAAGCCCTTTTTGGCACAAAATATGAGCTGTACAGTTACAATGATGCAATAAGTACAAATATAAAAAAAATTCTAAGATTTAAGCTTGCTACAGTACAGAGCCAAAACTAGCTAGAAGAGGAGCAGAAAATGAAAAGGGAAAGCAGTCCAATAGGAACAGAGCTGAAGTGGTGTCAGCCAATGGCAAGACATAGCTTAACTAGAGTAAGCCAATGAAATTGCTGGCTTACAATCTTAAAGTCCCTGGAGAGATTTGGTGTACCTGGTTGTTTGGGTGGGTGGACAGTGGAGCTGGTGCAGCTGGCAGGATTCAAGCCAGGGCCGCTGAAGCCGATGTGGAGCCTGATCAAGGGCTGGATCCTGGTTGCTTGGGCAGATGGGCAGTGGAACTGGTGCGGCCGGTGGTATTCAGGCTGGGGCTGCTGAAGCTGATGTGGAGCCCGATCAAGGGCTGGATCCTGGTTGCTTGAGCAGGTGGGCAGTGGAGCTAGTGTGGCTGGCGGGATTCAGGCCAGGGTTGCTGAATTTGATGTGGAGCCCGATCAAGGGCTGAATCCTGTGACTATTTAAAACTGACTGACCCAGACCCCTTTGAATAAACCATTTTATGTCCAGATATCAAACGTGTTCCTCACTTAGTGTTACATTGGTAGAGATGTCATCAGGCATTCACTCCCAGGGTCACCTGGTGACACTGCAGCACCTTCAGCCCGAGAATCTGTGTCACCTGCAGTTACACAAAATATAGAACAGTCTTCAAACTATAATACAATATTATTTTGATATTTGTTTTATTTAAAATGTTGTGACCAGGATAGACACTAAGCGGGAGATCATTTCCAGGTGTGACCTGGGGTAGGGGATACATCAGGAAATGAAACAGCAATAACAAATAAAATGACAACAACAAGTACAGGTGTATGAACAATAAAAGCAAGGTAGAAGTAATACATTCCAGAAAAAAAAAGTCAAATGTTCATAAAGTTCATCAGTTATGGGGGTAGACAGGATGGGGCTAGAGGATGTACTGCCAACAAACGGTAAGACAAGATTTTGGCAACAGAATCATGGTGGCATAAAACTCAAATTACACAGCATACTGAGTTTTAAGCTGTACAATATGGTAAGAGGCAAACTGAATAAATTATGGTGGTGGGGGGTAGGGCATTAGTAATTATCACTCACATGCATTCCACAGCTTGACTTGCACCTCTGCAGTTGAGTACTAAAGTTAAAACATATGCACATGACTTAAGTGTGTTATACACGTGCATGTCACATTCGTATAACTCTGCATTCTACCTTTACGCAGCATAATGAAACAAATCATATGGGAGATGTACAGTAGGCTGAGTCGGTCTATGGCAACTGCCAACATTTTGCAATGAATAGTCGGTCGATCACCTGATTGTGACTTAGAGAATATGAAAGAGAGAGTGAGTACAATAGAAGTTGGAGGAAGAGACAGGGCATTCATGTAATAGGACCAAAAAACTTTTATATTCATAATGGCTTGATTACTGAAGGGGAGTGGCTTGGGCTGATGAAAATTTAGAAGAAAGGGGCAGCATTTTCAAAGCTTGAGCAAACTGCTATTTCATTTAAGCTAGAGTCACTAGGCACAAAAATAGTGTAAGCTGCAGCATGCAAATGGGGGCATATTGACAGGCATAACCATGGATACACTTAAGTGTATATATAAACATACAGCATAGCAACGCAGTGATATGTAGCTGGAGAAGTCTATTGTGGGGAGTCAAAAGCAAACACAGGTAGCATTTATCCTATTGTAAAGGTGCTCTCTTTGATTCAGTAAGCTTGAGCTCCCCATTCAAATATTCAGACTACTGCAAGGGAGAAGGGAAGCATGAGTTTAAAAAATATATGTTTTGGTCAGAGTTTCAGTTGGTATAGCATGCACTTGTCTGATCCATCTTTGGGTTGCATATTACATTGGTTTCTGCAAACTCACTTCTATTATGAAAACAAAAGGTGAACAAATCTTTCATTGGATACCGAGGGTCACAATAAAACTAGAGTTAATTGCTTATTCTGGTATTGACAATGAGTTTAGCTTGTTATTTCTTTTGTTTTATGTAAACACTAGATGCACAGAGGTTTAGGTTCTTCTGACTTGCTGAGGTTCCAAGAACTGTGGCTCACTGTCATACAGTAGTTATTTGTCGTAGGCTGAATTGTTTATAATGGTGAGGGTGGGAAGGACATGAAGTTATAAATAAATCCAGAGAGGCACTGCCAGAATGATTGAAGATCCAGGGCTGGATAATCCATGAAAGTACTATGGTTTTCCTATAATTTTATATAATTGGTCCACGTGGATTCTTGTTACCATCCCTTATGGGAATAATAAGTTAAAATGTTTCGGGTAGATGGACTCAAAACTAGAAGCAACACTGAGAAACTTTCAGCTCCCAGCCCATAAGTAAGGTATGCATGTGAGCAAAGGCATGTTGGTTGCATTCTGGTTGTCCGCTGGCAAGAGAGGGATTCCCCTAAAGGTTGAGGCTGGGCTTTGTGTGTGGTTTTGCAGCTAACCAGTTTGCTATATTAAAAAAAACTCTCAAATCCTAGTCTATCTGACCTTCTCAGCTATTTGGGACTTGCATGATTTAGACACCTAGGGGTCCAAAGGTAGTTTGACCCAAGGCCTTGCTCGTGCGTGCTTCATGAGTCCCCTTCCTGCTCATCACTGTTTTAACTTATTTTACCACTTTTATTTGGTTTTAAATATCTCCTGAGGCAACACTGGTCTGATGGTACTGGTGAGGTCTATAAATATTTAGAAACATAGACAATGGTGGCAGAAAAAGACCAATGGTCTATCCAATCTGCCCGTGGTACCCTATGTAACCCTGGGACCTATTGTCCAACCACGGTTCTGAACCTCCCCATCCCCCTTCCAGTTTCTGTCATTCCAAGCACATTAGTTTTAATGTTTTTTGGGTGCATAGACTCAATTTCAAAACTGGAAATGGTGCTGACGCCCTTCCAGTTCCTGGTCCATAAGTAAACTCCAGTGTGAGCAGAGGTGAGCACCAGCTGAAGTCATGCTTGCAGACATGGTGTCTGTTAGTGTCAGCCAGGGAAGGAAGGTGAGCAGGCCATGATTGTACAGTGGGTAAGCAGAGTTTCCTCTCTACTGTTGCTATAGTTATGTATTGTATTCTTAAGGGAAGTCCAAACTACCTCCTGACTACTTACCATGCCACAACTAAGGCAAGCCACCTGATCTGCATCATTTCTAATTAATCTAATTGAGCTTGCACCTTTTGTACAAACGCTTGACACTCATTTTACTTGTAGTAGTACTTTAATTTTCCCCACACCAAGTATTTAGCAGCATAATGGGTCAATACAGAACAATGACAGTGGATGGTATGCTGGTTATCCAGTGTGAACAGTGTAAAACATACTCATTATTCTCTTCTGCCACTTTCACAGGCAGAAACAAGGAAAAGTAGGGACTGCTTGAGGGGAGAGTGAAATGTTCCTAGTGCAAATAAAGGCATTAAATAAATGAAAATTAAGTTATATGCTATTCGGTTTCTAATTAAATTTTGTATATGTTACCAAAACTCAGAAAAAGCAAAAAACTATTTATAATGTATGGTCGAATATGCTTGTGTATGGAGATCCATACGTTGTAAAGTCTTTCTGCTGCAGTAGTGACATTCGTACTAATGCAGAATGACTTTTCGTTCTGCGTTACTATGAACATCACTATGCAAGCATCCTCAACAGTGCTATTGATAGGGCTAGCGGCGGTTAAAGCATCGTGTGCATGAGCTGGCCAGCGGGCAGATGGTCGAGAAGTGTGGGTCATGGACAGCAGAGACTGACTGCTTGAACCAATGGTCTTCGTTGGGATTGTGTTTCGTTGGGACCAAAAACTATATACAATAGTGTGTGGTTGCCCAAATATACAACATCACTCTTTTCACACCTCGTGGTTAGTATGATGTCAAAGGGACCTCAAGAGCATCCTTGACATCATAGTAACCACTCAGTGTAAAAATAACAATGTTGTGTATGGGCTACCATACATTATCCTATATTTTATATAAATGTCATTTTGAAACTGTCATGACATTTTATGTATCCATACAAAAACCATTGTATCAATACAATCTATTGATATAAAAAATAGTATCACCACTATGTGTTTGCTGTAAACATATTTCAATAATATACTCAAAAAGCAATTTCGAACAATATTGATACATATAGAATTGTACTGACACATAAAAGCAATACTGAAATAGATATTTTTTTTATGACTGGAATCAAGTCTTTTATTTAAATAAAAAATTATATTTCTAATTTCAATGGTTCCAAAATTAGACCTTTCAAAAGTTAATTTGCTTAATATTGATTGGCTGGCCTGCCCACTAGCACTAATGTAGGGCAACTGGTTGTGGCGCTGACAACCCAGGTTTGGGAGTGAACCTGGGACATCAGAGGGTTGGCCGGGGGGGGGGGAGGATGATCGAGAGTGTAATGGACTGCTTTTCTCTCCTGGGGAGGGAGGGATGGATGCTGCACCCTGTGTTCTCCTGATCCCTAGCAGTGGCTAGGAGGTAGGGCACCCAGGTACAGCAAATCTGGGGGTGGAAGGAGCGGCTGTTTGCTGACATCCTATTTGTGGGAGCGTGTGTAGGGCCATCCAGGTGGCATTGCATGTTTGTCCTTCCAGGGAATCAATAAAGGAGGAAAAAGTGGAAGCACAAGTTAAATATATAAATTAGTGGCCAGAAGAACTGTACCAGATAAGGGAACCAGAAATATTATTGACCATAACCCAGAATATGCTGATCATGGGTGCACAGGACACCATGCTGGACAAAATTCAAGAGGTCACTCAAACAGAGACATGCAGGAGAAAGAGACTGTGTAATGATATCGATGACATAGACAACAGCTGGTGTGTTCTGCAGGTCAAAAAAGAAACAAAAAATGAAGAGTCTTTGACCACTCATTAATAAGTCTTAATAATGGGTTTGACATCCTGGCCACTAAACCTGATACAGAAGCAAACAATTTACAACAGAAACACACATCACTGCATGACTACAGTATGAAACATGTTCCCAGTTAGAACCCATCAACTAAACAAAAACAAACTATCGTTATAGGAAACACAATTGTCACCTTTACAGACTCTTTTTTTTTTTGTAGGAGAAAAACATAGAAAGTTAGATTTTGTCCACAGGAAAGGACTGTTTGGCCCGTCTAGTCTGCCCCAGTTTTCCCTGTCTATTCTGACACCTCTGACTCTTCTTGGTCACTGGCAAGCCCCTTGCCACCCTGTCCTCTACCTAGTTTTCCCCTTGTACCTTTCCCATACATGCTTGAAGCTTCCTACAGTTTTAGCCAGTCATCCACAAGTCTCTCCATGAAGTATTTCCTCACATCCCTTTAAACTCCCTCCACTAGCTTCATTGCATGCTGCTGTATCCTGTTGCCTTCTTTCCTCTGAAAGAGACAACCCACTTGCATCTTGTTCACCCTTGTGAGGTACCTTTAGATCTCATTCTTGACCCCTCTCAGTACCCTCTCCTCCAGGCAGTACACATTGAGATCCTGCAGCCTTTCCTCATACAGCTTCTTATGCAGTCCCTATACCATTTTGGTGGCCCTCCTCTGTATTGCTTCCACCCTGTTTATGTCCTTTAATTGGAAGTGACACCTCGAGAACTGGACACAGTGCTCCAGGAGGGGTCTCATTAGTGAGCAATACAGTGGCTGCACCACCTCTCTCTTCTGATTAGAAATCCCTACCTTTGCACCCCAGCATCCCACCAGCTTTTCCAACAGCCTTGTCACACTGCCCAGCTACCTTGAGGTCATCAGATATGATGATCCTGAGGTCCCTTTCTTGCTTGGTGACCATAAGTACCTCTCCCTCCATCCTACTGTATACACAGTTCCTGGGTTTCTCCATCCCAGGAGTATGACTTTGCCCTTTTTGGCACTGAAACCCAGTTTCCACCCTTTAGACCACTGCTCCAGCCTCCCCAGATCCCTATACATTCTCTCCACCCCCTCCTGAGTGTCCATTCTGTTGCAGATTTTAGTATCATCCACAAACAGACACACCTTCCATTCCAGTTCCTCTGCAATGTCTCTTATGAAGACACTGAAGAGGACTAGCCCAAGCACTGACCCCTGCTCATTACTTCTCTGTCCCCTTTGTGTCTGCCATTTGCCACCACCCTCTGCCTCCTATCCTTCAGATGGTTTTACACCCAGCTTGCCAGTTTTTCTCATACCCCCGGGCTGCTTAATTTCTTCACAAGCATAATGTGCTGCACAGTATCGAAGGCCTTACTGAAGTCTAGAGAGACAACATTTACTGCCCTTTCCAGATCCACCTCCCTAGTCACCCAGTCATAGAAATCTATGAGATATGTTTGACATTACCTCCCCACCACTGTCACCTATTTGCTGAGGGCTTAAAAACACAGAAACAAATACAATGAAGGCAGAAAAAGACCAATGGTCCATTCAGTCTGCCCAAGCTCCCTATTTAACCCTGGGACCTACTGTACTTTCAAGGTCTTAACTCTCCTCATCCTTTACCCATCCTCTCCCAGCTTCTGCTACCCAAGCAACTATTATACCCTTCAGCCTATCTCAACTGTGCTTGAATACACAAACAGTTTTAGCACCCATCACTTTGGCAAGCAGACTGTTCCCCGGTTCCACTACCCTTTCTGTAAAATAATACTTTCTCATGTCCCTTCTGAGTCTCCCGCCTGTCAGTTTCCACTCATGCCATGTGACCATGAACTATATTCAAGCTAAATATTTCCCTGAAGTTCACCATATTAATTCCTTTTAAGAACTTGAAGGTCTCTATTATACCTCCCCTCTCCCTTCCGATCTTCAGTGAGTACATGTTCACTGCCTTGAGGTGCTCCTCAGAGGACCTGCTCTGTTGGCCCTGAATAATTTCTGCTAACCTGCGATGCACCATCTCCAGCCTATCGCTATCTTTTCTGAGGTGAGGACTCCAGGACTAGGTGCAGTACTCCAGGTGTGGCCTCACTAAGGATCTATATAGGGGAAGTATTACCTCTTCCTTTCTGCTATCAATACCCCTCCCAGTACATTCCAGGATCCAACTCTCTTTGCTATGTGCCTTGTTGCAGTGACTCGATTGTCTGAAGGAGTCACTAATGATAAAATAGAAACACAGAATCTGACGGCAGATAAGGACCGCTTGGCCCACCTAGTCTGCCCGTTTCCCTACCTAATGGATAAGCTGCAGATCCGAGTTAACCAACAGCTTACTTCCTCCTACCCCCCCACTAGAATTGCCTTGTGTCTGACCCATGCATTCTTGAATTCCCCCACTGTTTTTGATTCCACTACCTCCTCAGGAAGGCCTTTCCATGTATCCACAACCCTCTCCATGAAACATACTTCCTCACATTACCTCTGAGCCATCCTCCCTATATCTTCAGATTGTGTCCCCTTGTTCTTGCACATCTCTTTTTCTGAAAGATGGTACACCCTTGGACTTTGTTCATTCCCTTGAGGCACTTGAACGTTTCTATCATGTCCCTTCTCTCCCTCCTTTCCTCAAGGGTATACACATTAAGCTCCTGTAATCTCTCTGCATATGTCTTCTGGTGCAGAGCCTGCACCATTTTAGTTGCCCTCCTCTGGACAGCCTCCATCCTGTCTATGTCCTTGCGGAGATGGGGTCTCCAGAACTGCATGCAGTACTCACTAACTGTCTGGACAGATGGATAACAACTTCCTGTTTTCTACTGGTGATGCCTCTCCCTATGCATCCCAGTATCCCACTAGCCCTCCTTACTTCTTTCTCACATTGCTTACCCACCTTTAGGTCATCTGATATGACTATCCCCAGGTCCCTTTCCATTTTTGTTGTTGTTAGTATCCCACACCCCACTGTGTACTCTTTCCTTGGGTTTTTGTTTACCAGTTGCATTACTTTGCACTTCTTTGCGTTGAATCTAAGCAGCCATACATTTGACCATTCCTCCAACCTTGCCAAGTCCCTTCTCATCCTTTCCACCCCACCTTCTGTAAGGACCCTGTTGCAGATCTTAGTGTTGTCTGCAAAAAGACATACTTTTCCTTCCAGTCCCTCTGCAATGTCACTTATAAAGACATTAAAGAGTAGTACTGATCCCTGTGGTACTCCGCTAGTACATAGAAACATAGAAGTTGACAACAGATAAGGTCCGCAAGGCCCATCCAGTCTGCCCATTTCTTTTTCTACCTTATAAATGTGCCATCGGCCTTTGCTCTGTCAGTGGCCTATCTATTCATAGTCATTTGTATTGCTCCCTTATGTCTATCCCATGCCTGTTTGAAGCCTTGCACTGTATTCATAGCCACCACTTCTTGTGGTAAGCCATTCCATGCATCCACCACCCTTTCTGTGAAAAAGAATTTCCTCACATTCCCCCTTAATCGGCCCCCCTCTAATCTCATGCTGTGTCCTCTTGTCCTGCTATTTTTCTTATATTTAAACATGTTAGACTCTTTCACCTTGTTAATGCCCTTAAGGTGTTTGAATGTCTCGATCATATCACCTCTCTCCTCCTTTGCTCAAGGGTATCATATTGAGCTCTGTTAATCTGTCCTCATATGCTTCTGATGCAGTCCCGCACCATTTTGGTTGCCCTTCTCTGGACTGCCTCAATTTGGTTAATGTCCTTGTGAAGGTGTGGCTCCAATACTGCACGGTACTCCAGATGGGGCCTAACCAGTGTCTTGTAAAGAGGATTATTACCTCCCTCTTACGACTTGTGATACCCCTACTAATACACCCTAACACCCCTAGCCTTACCTACTGCTTTAGAGGTCTGCTTGATGATTTCAGGTCATCAGTGATGATGATGCCCAAGTCTCTTTCTTCCTTTGTGACTGCTAGCAACTCCTCCCAGCCTATAGGTGGCTTCAGGGTTCTCTTCCCTATGTGCATGATTTTGCACTTCTTTGCATTAAATCCCAGTTGCCACTCTTCTGACCATTTTGCTAGTTTATCCAGATCTCTTCTCATTCTGCCCACCCCATCTGGATCATCTACTCTGTTGCAGATCTTGGTGTCATCTGCAAATAGACAAGCTTACCCTCTAGTCCATCTGCAAGGTCACTAATGAAGATGTTGAAGTGGACTGGCCCCAGGACTGATCGCTGAGGTACCCCACTTGTGACTTGCATCTCTTCCGACTGTATACCATTTACCACCACTCTCTGTTTTCTGCCCGTCAACCAGTTTGCCACCCAGTTGACCAACTTCTGACCCACACCAAGCCTACCCAGCTTATTTATCAATCTTCTATGTGGAACAGTGTCAAAAGCTTTGCTGACGCCAAGTAGGCAACATCAACTGCTCCTCTGGTCCACCACTTTGGCTACCAGTCAAAGAAATCTATGAGATTAGTTTGACAGGACCTTCCTTTGTAAACCGATGCTGTCTTGGATCCTGTGCCCCTATGGATTCCAGGTGTTGCACTATCCTTTCCTTAAGGAGTGCCTCCATAATCTTGCCCACTATTGAGGTAAGACTGACTGGTCTGTAGTTCCCAACCTCCTCCCTGCTACCACTCTTGTGGAGCGGGATCACATGAGCCCTTCTCCAGTCTTCTGGGACCTCTCCTGTGCTCAGAGACTCACAAAACAGTTCTGCTAATGGCTCTGCTAGTTCCACCTTTAGCTCCTTAATTACCCTGGGATGTATGCCATCAGGTCCCATTGCCTTATCCACCCTGAGCTTAGCAAGCTGTTGTAGGACCCTTTCTTTGTGAAGGGAGTAGTGCTCACCCCTCCCCTGTGTCCATGATGTTGAGCTGTGGGCCCTGCCCTACCTTCTTCAGTAAATACTGAGCAAAAGTATCTATTTAGGATAGATGCCTTTACAGGTCCTCCTCCTCACATGCTCCCTTTTCTATTAAGCTTAGCAATACCCCCTCTGGACTTTTCTTCTTTCACTAATGTATCTATAGAAAGTCTTGTCACCTTCTTTAACTGTTCGTGCTAGTGTTTCCTCAGTTTGGGACTTTGCCTGCCTTACTGCCTTCCCTGTTTCTTTAGGCAGTTTGGTATGCCTCCCTATCTTCATCCCGCTGTGTTCCTTTATATTTTCTGAAGGCCAGCCTTTTGGCTCTGACCTTTTCTGCTACTGTATTTGAGAACCAAAGTGGTTTCCTTCTTCTTTTGCACTTCCTTTTCTGTCTAACACAATAGGATGTTGCTTCAAGTATTGCATCCTTAATGCTTGCCCACTTTGCCTGTACCCCTCACCTGTGTTTCTTTTGCCAGGGCTAGCTTAACTCTGTTGGCCATCTTATCAAAGTCAGCTCCTCTGAAGTCCCATATTTTGCCTTGGAATGGGATGATTTAGATGTAGTAGCCAAATTGAACCATACCATGTGATGGTCACTGGCCCCAGGTGACCTTCTACTTGAGATCTGCATCCTTCCTTGTTAGTCAGTACTAGATCTAGGATAGCCCTGTCTCTTGTGGGCTGCTGTACCAGTTGTTTGAGGCCTCCCCTGCAGGGAATCCACTATGTGTCTAGTTCTGGCAGATGTTCCTGCTGGTATTGACCAATCTGTATCCGGCATGTTGAAGTCTCCCATTATCAGAACCTCCCTTTAGCTGTCATGTTTTGTATATCTTCTAACAGTAATGTGTCTATGTCCTCCCTGGTCTGGGGCCTGTAGACAACCCCAGTTCTTATGGCTGCCCCATTTCCTGTTTCTAGGGTGACCCACAGTTCTTCTGGCTCCTTATGTGTATTCTGAATTTCTGTAGCTTTGATATTTTCATTGACATACAGGGCCACCCTTCCCCCCCTTTTTGCACCTTGGTCTCTTCTGAACAATGCATAGCCAGGTACTGAAGTCTCCCAAGTGTGCTTACTGGTAAACCACATCTCACTAATTGCTACTATGTCCAGTTTAGCCTCTGACATTATTGCCTGCAGGTCTGGGATCTTATTTCCCAGGCTGTGAGCATTTGTGTACATGATTTTCCATTGGCCAGATCTTGGTGTGTTAGTTGTTGGGTGAGGTTTGGCATTACCCCTGTGCATCGTATGGGGAGACAAACCTTTTTTCTTACCTGGTGATGCAAATGAACTGTAAACATGCTGAATCCCTGTTTGACCACTAGCTGAGGGGGGGTGTTCTTCCCATTCGACGTGTGGGATGCTGCACCCCTCTCCCCATTTGCTAGTTTAAATATTCTGCAAAGACGTCAAACTTCTGCCCCAATGCACTGACTCCCTCCTTAGTCAGATGCAGTCCATCAAATTTAAAGAACTTTCACTCCCAGAACTGTTGCCAGTTCCCTACAAATCTGTGTCCTTTTTCCTGGCACCAGCCCTTGAGCCACAAGTTTAGCTCCCCTATCTCCCTTCTCTGACCTTCCGTCCATCTGCTCCCTCTCCAGACTGGCAGGATCTCAGAGAAGGAGATGCTGGACGAAATAGATGATAGTTTGTCACCCAGCCTGGTCAGGTGTTCCTTGGTCTCCACAACTGACCGCCTGGTGAGATCATTAGTCCCTATGTGTACTAGGACATCAATGTTTTCTCCTGCTTTGTGAACAATTTTAGTAATCGGTCAGTGTCTCCATGCTGATGTACCTGGGAGACATCTGACCATTACCCCTGGCTGGAGATGGGTATCAACTCCCCGAATCATGGAGTCTCCTATGATCAGAAGTTTTTTGGATTTCCTTTTTGCTTTTTTTGTTTTGGTTCCTGATTTGGGTGAGTTTTGTTGTGCTAGCTCCTGTGTTGCAGTGTCCTGCTCTGCAGTGTCTTCTGCCTCTTTGTTTGATTTCAGAGATAGAGGCAGATACCTGTTTGTAGTGTTTATATGGTTTTTGGAGGTAATATGTTGGAGCGCAGAGAGTGATGGGGCACCCGATTGGCCCCTCCTAACCACCTGCCAACCTCCTGGTCCAACTACCCTCTGTGGTCGAGGTTTTTCTGTTGGATGCTGGAGAAATGGCGGATAGTTCTTATAATGTATTTCCTCTTGAATATGAAATCTGAGGTGTGCAATCTCTGCCCATGCTGCCCGGAGCTGAGCCTTAAGATCTCCAAAGGCCCAGCATGTAGGACAGTGTCCTAAATCCTGTAAGACTGTCCTTCTGAAAATTGTTCCACAGTACCTGCAGTTAATGATGTCCATTCCAGATAAGTTGCTGGGTTTATAACCTAGTCAGAGTAATTAGAAGGAAAACAAAGGAAAAAATGCAAGTAATGGTTTGATTGTGTTTTGTTTAACTTGTTATAACAAGTTAAATTACTAGTGCCCCTGTAAATGAGCTCACCTTGTGGAGGCTCCACTGATCCACCCCTTCCTGCTTTGTCACAGGAAATGTCACAACTGTGGTACCCTATCAAAGGAGTGTAGTGTGGGGTGGTTGGGGATGGGGTTGGGTGGTTGGGCCCTTCCCCTGCCGAAAAAGAAGAACCACGGATGAAAGAACAAGGAGGTAAGAGCAGAAACAATCAGTCAACAACAAATGCAGTAACCCTGAAAGCTTATCCTGATGTTAGATAAAACTGTAAAACCTGTAAAGCACCACCTGTAATAATTTCAGAGAAGATATACGCTGTAAGAAACACTTTGCTACAGAGAAAAATAAAGCAATGAAATGTTAGCAACAAACAGTAGCAATCCTTGTGAGTAAAAAATAAAAACAACACCACACAGTAAATCTGTTTAGCCAAAATAAGTCTTAATCCTTTTCCCTTGCTCTGAAAAGTTTATCTACTCTGCCTTTGAAGCAGTCTTAGAAGGAAAGAGCTCAGGTGAAGCTAGGTGCCTTGGCCAGCAAACCAAGTCTTCAGAGTGGACTCTGTTTACTATTACCCTCTGCGTCCTGTTGTCCAACCAATTTTTTACCCAGGCTACCACCTTGGGACCTACTCCAAGGCTAGCTAATTTGTATATTAATCTTTAATGTGTCACTGTGTCAAATGCCTTGCTAAAGTCTAGGTAGGCCATGTCCACAGCCCCTCCCTGGTCTACTACTTTGGTCACCTAGTCAAAAAAATGTATTAGATTCACCTGACATGGACTTCCTGTTGTAAATCCATGTTGCCTTGGTGCCCCACTGGCCTCTAAGTACTCAACAATTCTTTCTTTCAGAAGTGATTACATAATTTTTCCTACCACTGAAGTCAAACTAACAGGTCTGTAGTTTCCTACCTCTGCCTTGCTCCCACTTTTGTGAAATGGAATCACATCTGTCCTCCTCCAGTCCTCTGGTACCACCCCATTCTCCCATGATTTGTTAAAGAGGGTAGTCAGTGGTGTCACTAGTTCTACCCTTAGTTCTTTTAGAATTGTTGGGTGAATCCCATCAGGCCCCATTGCTTTGCTCACCTTTAGTTTTAAGAGTTCTTTCAGAACCCTTTCTTCTGTGAATGGACTGGTATCACCCTCCCTATCCAGAGTGTTTCTATTGTTTGGTTGAGGTACCTCCCCCCCCTCCTCTTCTTTTGTGAATACTGGGCAGAATCATTCATTCAGTATTCCTGCTTTTTAACTGTCACCCTCTGCCCACATTCCCTCCCCTTTATTAAGACTTAGTATCCCTCCCTTGGTCTTTCGTCGCTCCCTAATGTACCTATAAAAGGTTTTATTCCCCTTCTTAACAGTGTTGGCTATCTTTTCCTCAGTCTGGGCCTTTGCTATTCTAACTGCCTTCCCTGCTTCCTTCTGCTAAAACTGATATAGTTCTCTGTCCTGCTCCATCTGTGTTTCCTTATATTTCTCCTCCTCTTTTACCCTTCTTATATTTCCTGAATGCTATCCTTTTCTCCTTAACCTTTCCTGCCACCTCTTTTGAGAACCATAGTGGCTTTTTCCTTTATTTTGTTTCGTTGATTTGTTTTACATAAAGGCTTGTTGCCTCTGTGATGACAGTTTAGATTTTTCCCCATTGTTCTTCTACCCCTCCTTTTTGCCTGTTTGCTAGTGCTTTTCTGAAGCACGCTCCCATTTTGCCAAAGTCAGCCCTCCTAAAGTCCAACATCCTTGCTTTTGTATGGCTTGACTCTACAGCTGTGTTTATTGTGACCCACACTGTTTGGTGGCCGCATGTTCCCAGATGGCTACCCACGTCTAAATCTGAGATCCTCTCTCCATCCCTATTTGAAAGTACCAGGTCCAAGATTACTCCCTCCCAAGTGGTTTCCAACACTAGCTGTCTGAGACATGCCCCCTGTAGGGCATCAAGAATAACCTGCTCGTGGATGTGGCTGCAGTAAAGGTGCTCCAGTTAACATCTGGCATATTCAGGTCCCCATCAACAATATCTCTCATTTTTCTGCCATTCTAAGGATTCCTTCTATCATTTCCTTGCCCATTGCCTCCCCCTGAGATGGGGGTTTGTAAACAACCCCTGTACGGATTGTGCTGCCATTTCCTGTCTCCAAGGTGACCTACAGTACCTCCTCCCATCCCTGTTTACTCTTTAGTTTTGTTGCTTTGATTCCTTCCCTTATGTAGAGCTACTCCTCCTCCTCTTTCACCCTCCCTGTCCCTCCTGTAGATTGCGTACCCTGGTATATTGACATCCCTGTAATGATTCTCTGTGTACCATGTTTATGTGGCTGCCACAATAGCTAGGCATCCCTCTTCCATAAAGGCCACTAGTTCAGGGAGCTTGTTACCCAGACTATGGACAATGGTACTTATCGCCCTTCATTTTCTGATGGCCTTACCCCTTTTAGGCCCATCCCTGTCCTTACTGCCTTTGCCTTTTGCTTGGATTTACCCCAGTTCTGCTCCCTATTGACTTCTCTTCCTTTGTGTCTACTTTGTTAACTACCCTGTTTTGTGTGTGGGGGTGGGATTTCTTTGCTTCTCTTTAGTGCTTCCCCCTTTGGCTAGTTTAAATGCTTGCTGATGAAGCATTTAAACCTATCACCTAGGATCCTGGTTCCCCTCCTGGACAGATGCAGACTATCATGTCAGTATAGGCCTGTATCCTTCCAGGTGGACCTCACAGTCCCCAGTGAAGCCAAATCCCTGAGCTCTGCACCAGTTTTTCAACCAAACATTGAATCCCATGGTGTAGAATACCCTAGCCTCACCCATGCCATTGACAGGTAGCAGTTCAGAGAAACTTACTATGTGTGCCACTTGTCTAAGGCCCCTCCACAACTCCACAAACTCCTGCTGCACTGCTCTGATTCCTTTCCCAGCCAGATCATTTGTCCCTAGGTGGACAATGGCATCCAGCTCCCTCCCCTGTGCAGCTGCTCCCACGATCCTGAGGATTCGCTTCCTGTCCCTTCAAGCCATGGTGCCAGGCAGGCAGCTGACCTCCCTCTCCCTTCCTTCCCCCAGTTCTACCCTCCTAATGACTGAGTCCCCCACCAGGAGTTGTTTCCTTCCCCTGTGGGGCCATGTGCTACCCTCCTGTGGGTCTACTTTGTGGAGGTTCCCAGCATCCTCCTTGGTCTCCACTGTGGGTGCCTCCACAGAGGAACCACACTCTGCCAGAATGGTGAATGAATTCTGAAGAGGAACAACTGGAGGGATGCATCTCTGTTTCACCACCCTTACCCTCCCTGAGCCCACCATGGTTCAACTGCTCCTCTTTCTTGGCAACCTCTGAGGAAGTGGTGGTGGCCTGGGTGGTCCCTGGGTGGGGGAGGAGGTTTTCAGAATCCCTGCCAGGTCAGCATGGAGATGGGCAACCTCCTCCCTCAGATCAGAGAGGTGTCTGCAAATAGGGCAGCAACACAGCCTCCAGAACATCTCCCGGAAGACTGCCACACCACAGCCAGTGAATTGCTCCACTCCTCACATGTCTGTATCCCTTCCTGCTTAACTTCGGGTCCCATTCCTCAGCCATAGTGCTGAATCTTATCCCACCCAAAAAGTGCTCTGTCCTGGGGTTCTTGTTCCCTAGGTGTATTACCTTGCAATTTTTGGCATTGCATTTTTAACTGAAAAATCTTAAGACTGCCCCTCTAGCTTTTGTACATCACTTTACATTTCCTTGGTTAGGTGAGTGATATTAAAAACAATATCACAAGGCTGCACAAACCTACAGGGGAGGGAGCTACAGTTGTCCTCAGTGTTGGAAGAAATGATGTGGGCCAAAGGTTCAATGAAGAAATCCATTCCGACTTATAAGTCTTGGAGAAGAACTTAAGAACAGTAGGTGTAAAGTTTAGTATCTGAAATTATTCCTGCAGCTAGAGCTAGTAAGTGTGGGTGATGGGCAATTAGGCAAGTAAACATGGCCACATAATTGGGCAGAAAATGAGAAACTCATATTCCCAAGGAATTGAGACACTTCTACATTTAGGCATGACCTCTTTTGCGAAGAAAAATAATTCAGCACTGCCAATTAGAATAAACTGTACTTATTGAGAAAAGCTTTTACTTTCATTCTAGCAGAAAGTGCAAAATCATGTTACAAACATTTGCTGTGCCATATTGCAAGGAAGAGCAAGGGGAATGCAAGTCACATGACCCTCATTCGTTTTGCACCTCTGTGTCTCATAAGAAAGTGTGTAAAACTAGGTGACTGGTATTTAGAAAGTGCAGTACTAAATTGACAATGCATAATTCATGAGTATAAAACTTAAAAACAAAACATTAGTTTGGGTGACCAAACTGACACAAAGAAAACAGTTACGGTATATAAACATTTTCAGGGCACAGCTACAGGATATTCAAATTCAGTGGTATCTCCATCTACAGTCTAGTAATGTCCCTAATATAGCAGTTGTTTCTTATGCCTTTTGGTTTTTGAAAAAACATAATGGAATGCATTTATCTTGCAGAATAAAAAAAAAAGATAAAATATTTATCAATGTATCAAATATAAAAAGACAGAAAAAACAAAAGTGCAAGTATAGTCACTATTATTCATCCTACCAAGCACCACCACAAATTGAGGAAGATCACTGAAGATCATTACAGATCATTTCATGACCTTATTTACATTCCAGGACCTCACTGTGGTTGTAACTACAGCTTTATCAATGTACAGTATGGTAGGTTATGGGAGTTCAGGCGGTACTCTAGTAGGAAATTTAAAGTGAATTTGTAAGTTGGCCAGAAAAGGAGCCAGCATATGTTGCAATAAATGGCTAACACTCAGAACTGAAAGGAACAAAAGTGGGAGGGGAGAAGAGGAGGAAAAAAAGGAAGGGAGGATGTGAATACTTAAAACCAATGGATCTTGTCAGGATGTGTGGCCTTTGGCCCAACACAAAGTAATACCATGCTAGGTCTAAACAAAACATTAACATGTAATGCAGCAACCGGGTATTATTCAGATATAACAGCAGAATTACAGTCGCATCCCATGTCAGCCCCATTTTCCATGATAGGGCAACAACATGAAACCAGACTAGAAATGCCATAGTGATAAGAAATATGCACTTGAAAAAGGATATACCCAGTGTTTTGGACAGCAGAACAAGGTAGCAGAGGGATACACCTCGATTGATGAGAATCTAATCAGAATGGCAGTATAATCAATATAAGATACACTGTACAAGAAAGAGTATGACACAACATGAGACAACTTAAGGTGAATGTAGGGAACAGAGTGGTAGGGGGAAAGAGTTGGAGAAATCATGGTTGGAAACCAAGTAATTGCATGTTAATGTAAGAACAAATTCATCCTGGACTTAGAAAGGGGGACAATTCTGCATGTTCATTGAGACCAGAATTTGTTCACACTTCCAAATGAAAAATACAAAAAGACCTCTTCTCAGACTCAGAACATCCAGATCACCTCCCAAGGTCCTACCAGCACCTTCTTAATACCACAGAACTTATATATATGCAAATTGGGATCCATAATTGTATTAATATGCTTAGCCATTGCATTATTCAACTCTTTGTTTCTAATTGCCTTTAAATGGTGCACCTTTTCTGACTTTAAAAGCCCTGTTGTAACCATATAAAAAGAATTGCATTGACATGTAGCCAACTAAATTACTCACTGACTACTGCAACTGATAAATTAACCAGTACTGTAAGACCTATCAGTGTTTACAGTGCCAAAGGTGTCAGTTCTCTGTATAGTGTGGTCACATTTGTAATGGCCACATTGATAGCAGCCAATGGGGGGATTCAGTGACCAAGTCACCTGCTAGAATTTCTCCATCAGTCAGAAACTATGTACCAACCTACCTGAAATATCTGGCCCCCTTTTAGATATGATTTAGGTGGTATATAACATACATACCCAAAGGTGGTTCAGTTTCAAGTATGTGCCAATCTTTTAACAAGATATCCCTGACATCTTTAGACCTGTCTGTAAACGTCACAATAAAAGTTTCACTATCAGTGTCTTGTGGTGTTTTTTTCTTCTGACAGGTAAGGAGGTCAGATCTCTCTCTCTTGCAACTGCATCTTGTTTGGCCATCTCCCCTGCACTACAGTATGACTGTATACCCTCTAAATCTACTGCACTACAGTATGACTGTAACCCCTCTGAATCCACTGCACTACAGTATGACTGTACCCCCTCTAACTCTACTGTACTACAGTATGACTGTAACCCATCTGAATCCACTACACTACAATATGACTGTACCCCCTCTGAATCTACTGTACTGCAGTATGACTGTAACCCCTCTGAATCCACTGCACAACAGTATGACTGTACCACCATGAATCTACTGCACTACATTATGACTGTAACCACTCTGAATCTACTGCACTACAGTATGACTGCAACCCCTCTGAATACACTGCACTACAGTATGACTGTACCCCCTCTGAATCTACTGCACTACAGTGAGACTGTAACCACTCTGAATCTACTGCACTACAGTATGACTGTAATCATTCTGAATCTACTGCACTACAGCATGCCTGTGACCTCTCTGAGTCCACTGCAGTACAGTATGACTGTAGCCCCTCTGAATCCACTGCACTACAATATGACTATAATCATTCTGAATGTACTGTACTACAGTATGACTGTAACCCCTTTGAATCCACTGCACTACAGTATGACTGTACCCCCCTGAATCTACTGCACTATAGTATGGCTGTAACCCCCCTGAATCCACTGCACTACAGTATGACCGCAACTCCTCTGAATCCACTGCACTACAGTATGACTGTACCCCCTCTGACTCTACTGCACTACATTAAGACTGTAACCACTCTGAATCCACTGCACTACAATATGACTGTAACCCCTCTGAATCTACTGCACCACAGTAAGACTGTAACCACTCTCAATCTACTGCACTACAGTATGACTGTAACCACTCTGAATCCACTCTGAATCCACTGCACTACAGTATGACTACCCCATCTGAATCTACTGCACTACAGTATGACTGTAATCCCTCTGAATCCATTGCACTACAGTATGACTCATTTCAATTCAATCTTTATTTGTTTAAAAGGTGCCTTTCCAATGATCAAGGTGCCTGTACATAAGTTATAATCCATCAACATTAAAATATTAAAAGCATAAAATTTATAATAACAGTTAATCTATAAACAGATAATGATCCATACTATATTAAACTTCTTCTAGAAATGCAAGACTAAAAATATGTGTCTTAAGTTCTGTCTTAAAGCTTTGGATGGTCAGGCAGTCCCTTATCCGACGAGGTAGAGAATTTCACAGGGTCGGGGCCATAAATTTAAAGGTACGGGCACCAGATGTTTGAAGTCAGACCCTGGGAATCTCTAGCAATCTCTCATCGGTGGATCAAAGTGGTCAGGAGGGGCAATAGGGAAAGAGGATGTTTTGCAGATAGTGGGGTCATGTAGGGCTTTATAGGTCAACAAACATATCTTGAAGGTGATACCCCATTGCACTAGCAGCCAGTGCAGTCCACGGAGCACTGGAATTATATGATTGGTCCTAGAGGTACCAGTCAAAAGCCTGGCAGCCACATTCTGCACCAGTTGCAGGTGATGGATATCAACCCCCAGTAGCCCTAGGTACAGGGTGTTGCAGTAGCCAAGGTGAGTGGTCACGAAGGCATGGACCAAAGTAGGAAGATCATCAGAAGAAACCAAGTGTTTCACCCGGCTGATATTCCTCAGGTGGTAAAAAGAGGTCTTGACAACAGCTAATACCTGAAACTTCAAGGTCAGACTGTTGTCAAAAATAACACCCAGGTTCCGCACCCAGTCTGATGTGGTAAGCTGGACACCCCCAAGACAAAGACCTGAGGGTTGCCCTGCCAGCACACTCACCTTCTGACAAGCAGGATCCACCACCAACACCTCAGTCTTATCTGGGTTCAACCTCAGCCAACTAGCACTCATCCAGTCTTGGATCTCAGATAGGCAGTTGTTAAACAACATAAGAATATCTCCCCATTTGAGTACAAAGGACATGTACAGCTGAGTATCATCTGCATAGCAATGAAAACTCCACCCTTACCACCTAATAATGTCCCCCAATGGCAGCATATACACAGTGAACACATGGGTGCCAAAATGGAGTCCTGCGGCACCCCACAGGATAGAGGGAGAGGATCAGAGGGATAAATTCCTGAGACCACTTTCTGTGTCCTACCCCTGAGGTAGGATCGAAACCACCTGAGGATGGTACCCGACAGTCTGCAGATGAACCACTCCAATAGCACACCATGGTCCACAGTGTCAAATGCTGCTGAGAGATCAAGGAGGACCAAGATGGAAGAAGTCCTCCCATCTCTCACTATTAGGAGGTCATAAAGCACCCAGACAAGGGCTGTCTCAATGCTATGCCTCTTCCTAAATCCAGACTGGAGAGAATCATAGACATTGTGCATAGGCGCAAGCACCTTCTCAATAACCTTATCCACAAAGGGCAGGTTAGAGACCAGTCTATAGTTGGCAAGATTATCTGGACCAAGGGAGGGTTTTTTTCAGGAGTGGTCATACCACCACCTCCTTTATGGGACCTGGAAAGATCCCCCTCTCCAATAACTGTCAGGCTATCTCAGCCAGGACCGGGCTGATTTCCTCCATGCATCCCACAAGGAGATGCATTGGGCCCAGGTCTAAACTACAGCTGGTTGGCCGCAGAGTCTGAATGATCCTCACAATATCCATGATGTCCGGTCAGCCAAGTCAGACCAGGCAAGCTGGGTGCTCGCAACCTCCCATTGACCTCCGCCACACCCTGCAAAGAGGGCTGAATAAATATTAGACCTGATGGTGACAACCTTATCTGCGAAAAATCAAGCAAACTCCTAACATCTTTCTTGTGATAATGCTCCACTGGACTGCAGACAGATTGGATTGCACAGTCTGGAAGAGCTGAGTTGGTCGATTCTGTACAGCATTAATCTCCCTGGAAAAGAATTCTGCCTTTTTATGGGTGATTGTCGATTGACAGACAGCATAATGATCCATCAATCTAAGCCTGTCGACCTCAAGGCTGGACTTCCAACAAGCCCTCCCTAGCCTTCGACCAACTCTTCTCAACTCCTTCGAGGCCCGATCAAACCATGGGGACCGTGGGCGAAGGGTGAGTGGTCAAATATGAGCAGGTGCAATGGAATCCAGGGCACCCATTACCTGCCCTATTATAGGCAAGCACAAGATCTGCAGGATCCATGCATTCACTCGACAAGCCCGATTGGTCCAGCACTGCCATTAGGCCCTCTGGGGTCACCTCCCTTAAAGGGTGATACTGAACCATCTCTGTAGGGGCAGGCCCTTTAGGGGGAGCCCCAAAATTCAACCTTATGGTGTGATGGTTAGACAAACTGACTGGTTCCACCAGCAAATCAGAGATCTCCATCCCCAGGAGGAACACTAAGTTCAATGAATGACCGCCAGTGTGAGCACCCCATCTGAATCTATTGCACTACAGTATGACTGTAACCCCTCAGGATCCACTGTACTACAGTGTGACTCCACCCATCTGAATCTACTGCACTACAGTATGACTGTAACCCCTCTGAATCTCCTGCACATTATGACGTAACCCCTCTGAATACAGTGCACTGCAGTATGACTGTAACCCCTCTGAATCCACTGCACTGCAGTATGACTGTGCCCCTGAATCTACTGCACTACAGTATGACTGTAATCACTATGACTCTACTTCACTACAGTATGACTGTAACCCCTTTGAATCCACTGCACTGCAATTACTGTACCCCCTCTGAATCTACTTCACATTGTGATATAACCCCTCTGAATACAGTGCACTGCAGTATGACTGTAACCCCCTGAATCCACTACAATGCAGTATGACTGTACCCCTGAAGCTACTGAACTACAGTATGACTGTAACCCCCTGAATCCACTGCAATACAGTATGACTGTAACTCCTCTGAATCAACTGCACTACAGTATGACTGTAACTTCTCTGAATCCACTGCACTACAGTATGACTGTACCCCCTGAATCATCTGCACTACAGTAAGACTGTAACCACTCTGAATCCACTGCACTCAGCATGACTGTAACTCCTCTAAATCCACTGCACTACAGTATGACTGTAACCCTTTGAATCTACTGCACCACAGTATGACTGTAACCCCTCTGAAGCTACTGCACCACAGCAGGACTGTAACCCCTCTGAATACACTGCATTGCAATATGACTATACCCCCTCTGAAGCTACTGCACTACAGTATGACTGTAACCCCTCTGAATCCACTGCACAACAGTATGGCTGTACCCCCTCTGAATCTACTGTACTGGAGTAAGACTGTAACCACTCTGAATCTACTGCACCACAGTATGACTGTAATCAGTATGACTCTACTTCACTACAGTATGACTGTAACCCCTCTGAATCCACTACACTGCAATGACTGTACCCCCTCTGAATCTACTACACTACAGTATGCCTATAACCACTCTGAATCTACTGTACTACAGTAAGACTGTAATCACTATTACTCTACTGCACTACAGTATGACTGTAATCACTATGACTCTATTTCACTACCGTATGACTGTAACCCCTCTGAATCCACTGCACTGCAATGACTGTACCCCGTCTGAATCTACTGCACTACAGTATGCCTATAACCACTCTGAATCTACTGCACTACAGTATGACTGTAATCACTATGACTCTACTGCAGTACAGTATTGCTGTAACCCCTCTGAATACACTGCACTACAGTATGGCTATAACCCCCTCTAAATCCAGTGCACTACACTGAGATTGTACCCCCTCTGAATCTGCTGCACTACAGTAAGATTGTAGCCATTCTGAATCTACTGCACTACGGCATGACTGTAACCCTTCTGAATCCACTGCACTATAGTATGACTGTACCCCATCTGCATCTACTGCACTACAGTATCACTATGCAGTACAACTGAAACCCCTCTGAATACAATGCTCTACAGTATGACTGTAACACCCTGAATCTACTGCACTACGGTGTGACAGTAACCCTCTGAATCCACTGCACTACAGTATGACTGTAACCCCTCTGAATCCACTGTACTGCAGTATGACTGTGCCCCCTGAATCTACTGAACTACAGTATGACTGTAGCCACTCTGAATCTACTGCACTACAGTATGACTGTAATCACTATTACTCTACTTCACTACAGTATGACTGTAACTCCTTTGAATCCACTGCACTGCAATGACTGTACCCTGTCTGAATCTACTGCACTACAGTATGACTGTAACCCCTCTGAATCTACTGCACATTGTGATGTAACCCCTCTGAATATAGTGCACTGCAGTATGACTGTAACCCTCTGAATCCACTACAATGCAGTATGACTGTACCCCCTGAATTTACTGAACTACAGTATGACTGTAACCCCCTGAATCCACTGCAATACAGTATGACTGTAACTCCTCTGAATCAACTGCACTGCAGTATGACTGTAACTTCTCTGAATCCACTGCACTACAGTACGACTGTACCCCTCTGAATCTATTGCACTACAGTAAGACTGTAACCACTATGAATCCACTGCACTCAGCATGAAAGTAACTCCTCTAAATTCACTGCAGTACAGTATGACTGTAACCCTTTGACTCTACTGCACTACAGTATGACTGTAACCCCTCTGAAGCTACTGCACTACAGTAGGACTGTAACCCCTCTGTATACACTGCACTGCAATATGACTATACCCCCTCTGAAGCTACTGCACTACAGTATGACTGTAACCCCTCTGAATCCACTGCACAATAGTATGGCTGTAATCCCTCTGAATCTACAGCACTACAGTAAAACTGTAACCACTCTGAATCTACTGCACTACAGTATGACTGTAATCACTATGACTCTACTTCACTACAGTATGACTGTAACCCCTCTGAATCCACTGCACTGCAATGACCATACCCCCTCTGAATCTACTGCACCACAGTATGACTGTAATCACTATGACTCTACTGCACTACAGTATGACTGTAACCCCTCTGAATCCACTGCACTACAGTATGACTGTATCCCTCTGAATCTACTGCACTACAGTATGACTATAACCCCTCTGAATACACTACAAGACAGTATGGCTGTAACTCCTCTGAATCCAGTGCACTACAGTAAGATTGTACTGCCTCTGAATCTACTGCACTACAGTAAGACTGTAGCCATTCTGAATCTACTGCACTACAGTATGACTGTAACCCTTCTGAATCCACTGCACTACAGTATGACTGTACCCCATCTGCATCTACTGCACTACAGTATGACTGTGCAGTATGACTGCAACCCCTCTGAATACAATGCACTACAGTATGACTGTAACCCCCTGAATCTACTGCACTACAGTATAACAGTAACCCCCTGAATCCACTGCACTGCAGCATGACTGTAACTACTCTGAATCCACTGCACTACAGTATGACTGTAACTCCTCTGAATCCACTGCACTACAGTATGACTGTCCCCCTCTGAATCTACTGCACTACAGTAAGACTGTAACCAGTCTGCATCCATTGAACTACAGTATGAATGTAACCCCTCTGAATGCACTGCACTACAGTATGACTGTAACCCCTCTAAATCCACTGCCCTACAGTATGACTGTGCCCCTCTGAATCTACTGCACTACAGTATGACTGTAACCCCTTTAAATCTACTGCACTACAGTATGACTGTAACCCCTCTGAATCCACTGCACTACAGTATGGCTGTAACTCTTCTGAATTCATTGCACTACAGTATGACTTTACACCCTCTGATTCTACTGCACTACAGTAAGACTGCAACCAGTATGAATCTACTGCACTATAGTATGACTTTAACCCCTCTGAATCCATTGCACTGCAGTATGACTGTACCCCATCTGAATCTACTGCACTACAGTATGACTGTGTAGTATGACTGTAACCACTCTGAATCTACTGCACTACAGTATGACTGTAAACCCTCAGAATCCACTGTACTACAGTGTGACTGCACCCCGCTGAATCTACTGCACTACAGTATGACTGTAACCCCTCTGAATCTACTGCACATTATGACGTAACCCCTCTGAATACAGTGTACTGCAGTATGACTGTAACCCCTCTGAATCCACTGCAGTATGACTGTACCCCCTGAATCTACTGAACTACAGTATGACTGTAACCTCCTGAATCCACTGCAATACAATATGACTGTAACTCCTCTGAATCAACTTCACTACAGTATGACTGTAACTCCTCTGAATCCACTGCACTACAGTATGACTGTACCACCCTGAATCTACTGCACTACAGTATGACTATAACCCCTCTGAATCCACTGCACTACAGTATGACTGTACCCCTCTGAATCTACTGCACTACAGTATGACTGTAACCCCTCTGACTACACTGCACTACAGTATGACTGTAACCCGTCTGAATCCAGTGCACTACACTAAGTTTGTACCCCCTTTGAATCTACTGCACTACAGTAAGACTGTAGCCACTCTGAATCTACTGCACTATGGTATGACTGTAACCCCTCTGATTCCACTGCACTACAGTATGACTGTACCCCATCTGAATCTACTGCACTACAGTATGACTGTGCAGTATGACTGTAACCCCTCTAAATACACTGCACTACAGTATGACTGTAACCCCTCTGAATACACTGCACTACAGTATGATTGTAACTCCCTGAATCTACTGCACTTCAGTATGACTGTAGCCCCTGAATCCACTGCACTACAGTATGACTACAACTCCTCTGAAGCCACTGCACTACAGTATGACTGTAACTCCTCTGAATCCACTGCAGTACAGTATGACTGTCCCCCTCTGAATCTACTGCACTACAGTAAGACTGTAACCAGTGTGAATCCACTGCACTACAGTATGAATGTAACCCCTCTGAATCTACTGCACTACAGTATGTCTGTAACCCCTCTAAATCCACTGCACTACAGTATGACTGTGCCCCCTCTGAATCTACTGCACTACAGTATGACTGTAACCCCTCTGAATCTACTGCACTACATAAGGACTATAACCCCTCTGAATACACTGCACTGCAGTATGACCATACCCCCTCTGAATCCACTGCACTACAGTATGACTGCAACTCTTCTGAATTCATTGCACTACAGTATGAATATACACCCTCTGAATCTACTGCACTATAGTAAGACTGCAACCAGTATGAATCTACTGCACTACAGTATGACTTTAACCCCTCTAAATCCACTGCACTACAGTATGACTGTACCCCATCTGAATCTACTGCACTACAGTATGACTGTAACCACTCTGAATCAAATGCACTACAGTATGACTGTACCCTCTCTGAATCTACTGCACTACAGTATGATTGTAAACCCTCAGAATCCACTGTACTACAGTGTGACTGCACCCCACTGAATCTACTGCACTATAGTATGACTGTAACCCCTCTGAATCTACTACACTACATTATGACTGTAACCCCTCTGAATACACAGTGCTGCAGTATGACTGTACCCACCTCTTAATCTACTGCACTATAGGATTATTGTAACCCCTCTGAATACAATATACTACAGTATGACTATAACCCCTCTGAATCTACGAAACTACATTATGACTGTAACCCTTCTGAAGACACTGTGCTGCAGTATGACTGTACCCTCTCTAAATCTACTGCACTATAATATGACTGCAACCACTCTGAATCTACTGCACTACAGTATGACTGTAACCCCTCTGCATCTACTACACTACATTATGACTGTAACCCCTCTGAATACACTGCACTACAGTATTACTGTACCCCCTCTGAATCTACTGCACTATAGTATGACTGTAACCCCTCTGAATACACTACACTACAGTATGAATGTAACCACTCTGAATCTACTACACTACATTATGACTGTAACCCCTCTGAATACACTGCACTGCAGTATGACTATACCCCCTCTGAATCTACTGCACTGTAGTATGACTGGAACCACTCTAAATCTACTGCACCACAGTATGACTGTAACCCCTCTGAATCTACTACACTACATTATGACTGTAACCCCTCTGAATACACAGCACTGCAGTATGACTGTACCCCCTCTTAATCTACTGCACTATAGGATTATTGTAACCCCTCTGAATACAATATACTACAGTATGACTATAACACCTCTGAATCTACGAAACTACATTATGACTGTAACCCATCTGAAGACACTGTGCTGCAGTATGACTGTACCCTCTCTAAATCTACTGCACTATAATATGACTGCAACCACTCTGAATCTACTGCACTACAGTATGACTGTAACCCCTCTGCATCTACTACACTACATTATGACTGTAACCCCTCTGAATACACTGCACTACAGTATGACTGTACCCCCTCTGAATCTACTGCACTATAGTATGACTGTAACCCCTCTGAATACACTACACTACAGTATGACTGTAACCACTCTGAATCTACTACACTACATTATGACTGTAACCCCACTGAATACACTGCACTGCAATATGATTGTACCCCCTCTGAATCTACTGCACTGTAGTATGACTGGAACCACTCTAAATCTACTGCACCACAGTATGACTGTAACCCCTCTGAATCTACTACACTACATTATGACTATAACCCCTCTGAATACACTGCACTGCAGTATGACTGTACCTCCTCTGAATCTACTGCACTATAGTATGACTGTAACCCCCCTGAACCCATTGCACTACATGATGACTGTACCCCCTCTGAATGCACTGCACTACAGTATGACTGTATCCCCTTTAAATCCACTGCACTACAGTATGACTATACTTCCTCTGAATAAATCTGGTTTCCATTCCCATTGCTCTTGTGATGAAATTAGCTTCCTTATCACACCTGTTTCTTCTAATGGATAGAAACTGAGATTTAAGAATATTCCTGATGATATGGTGGGGGTGGCAGCTGGTAGCATTGAGGCGTGTATTTTTGTCACTCTGTTTTCTAAAAACATCTGTAATGATAGTACCATCTTCACACTTACTTATATCCAAGTCCAGAAATTGGATAGTCACTCTGCCCCTTCTTACAGTAAAATGAAAATTTCCATTTGAGTTCTTTAGATATCAAGTCAAGTTTAATGTTCTGCTAAAAAGTCATTACAATATTCTAAAAAGCAGTACATACATTTCATATCAATTCAAATGCATATTACATACAGGTATAAACTCTAAAATAGGTACTGTAAATTTAAAATGTCTTTCTTTGATTGATAAGAGTGGAGGATCAGAACATCTTATAATATCTTATCACAATCATCAAAATATAAAATTGACATTTTTAAAGACCCAGCAAACACAATGTGCCTTAAAGATAGGATGCCATCTATTTTCAGCATGTCAGAGCCCTTTAAAGCCTTATAATAGAACCTTAAAACAGGAAACTAGGAAATGTATATTCATAGGCACGTATTTATACCAGTTTTCATGCTTCATATATACCTTCCAGAGATCAGAAAAGTCACTTAAATAACTCCCCCTGGGCTAGGACTGTTCCAGCTTTGCCCGGCTACACAATGAACAGGGCCTTAAAAGTAGGGTTACCATACTTCAAGTTTAATTGGGGTGCACTAACCCTGGCCTGTATGCAAGCCAGCTATTAATATACTTTATATGACTAATGTCATGGGCTGTTTCAGACCCCCCCAAACCAAATCTATTATTGCAGGGCCCATAAAAGGCTCTTAATTAAGTACAGAGCTACACTCTGTCTGTTCCATTGACCCGGAAGCTTAGTAAACAAACTTCAAATCTAGAAGAATAACATTATAAGTACTTAATAGCTGATCTTTACATGATAGTCCCTGAACATTTTCTGAATTCCCTCCCATTAGATAGCTCTCGATCAATTAAATGAAACTGTGTGAGATCTCATTTGAGCTTACAAACCCAGTATCACTTAAAACATTTTCAGCTATGGATATTAATTATTAAAGTGCTTGTGGGTCATAACTGCTGTCTTAACTATATAACAGCTCTGAATGAGGATGGTTAAAATTTAAATGATAACCCCCTCACTGTCTTCGCTCTCTAAATAATTCAACTGCTTATTGACAGGACACATAGATATACCCAGAAATAAAAATCCATGTGTTATTTTAGCTTTTTGCATTTAACTAAACAATACTCTAAAGTACTGCGTATATACATTTCTAAACCTCCATGTACTTAACACTCCATGCAGCATATTATCAATGTCAACGGTAAGTTACAAGAAAGTAATGTAAAGATTAATGATAACATTTTTTTCAAAACAGTTTCTCAGGTTACCGCTTCCAATTAGTTCCAGATTGTTCGGCTTCTACTAAAGAAGTCCTTTTATTAAATGAGACAAACTACACATCAAGTATACAAGTAAGCAATCTGTAGACTGAAGATCCCTTTTTTAAAGGAATGGACAAATGAAAACAGCCAATACTACTTCTGCGGCATTTAGCAAACAGCCAGGATACTTTACTGTTCATCAGAGTTTAGGCTCCCTCTCATACAGAAGTACAAAAGTCCGTTGCTGCCAGTAGCTCCTAGTATTTGATATTATGCTTTTTTCAGATCTATTTAGCCACACTGTTCAGGATTTTCTAAATAAATTAGTATCTCCTTGCCTTCATAATCCATGTTACATTTTGACACTGTGTGAGAGAAGTAACAAGCATTTGTCAATGCCGAACGTTCGCTTGCAGGTATTTGCAGTGGTATTTGGCACTTGGACATGGCTTAAAAAAATCAGTGACAAAGAAGCACAAGCATTTGTCAATGCCGAATGTTGCTTGCTTCTATGTGCTGTTTAGGTATTTGGAAGTCATTGGAGTGCAAATATTGAAAATTCGCGAACTTACGAGCGTGCGTAGGAACTGCGCAACGCACAGTTGTGAAACAGTCATTTTTAGGAATTTTTCCACCAAATTTTCAACATAGCCATTTTAAGACCTCTGCTCATGAACAGTGTCACTGTGATTTTCTTAATGTGTCCCATACATTGATTTCGCACACCGACTGCGCCATTGTGCGCTACATGGGTGGAAACACATTTTGGGCAGGATGTGAAAAATGACAGCTGTACAGCTCATAAAGAGGTGTGGTAAAATGGCAATGTTGAAAATATGGAGTGAAAATATTGAAAATTCGCAAACTTATGAGCGTGCGTAGTAACTGCAAAACGCACGCAAGTAAAACAGTCATTTTTAGGAATTTTTTCACCAAATTTTCAACATAGCCATTTTAAGACCTCTGCTAATGAATAGCATCATTGTGATGTTTTTAATGTTTCCCATACATTGATTTCACACACTGACTGCGTCATTGTGCGCTACATGGGCGGAAATACGTTTTGGGCAGGATGTGAAAAATGACAGCTGTACTGCTCATGAGGAGGTGTGGTAAAATGGCAATGTTGAAAATCTGGATTGAAAATATTGAAAATTCGCCAAACGAAGAACGCATTAGGAACTGCATAATGCGGCTAAATCAAAACAGTCATTTTTAGAATTTTTTTTCACCAAATTTTCAACATAGCCATTTTAAGACCTCTGCTCATGAACAGTGTCACTGTGATTTTCTTAATGTGTCCGTACATTGATTTCGCACACTGACTGCACCATTGTGCGCTACATGGGCGGAAACACGTTTTGGGCAAGATGTGAAAAATGACAGCTGTACTGCTCATAAGGAGGTGTGGTAAAATGGCAATGTTGAAAATCTGGAGTGAAAATATTGAAAATTTGTGAACTTACGGGCTCATGAGGAACTGCGCTAACGCGATGTTAGAACAGTTTAATTTTAGACCAAATTTCAACATGGTTTTGACTTTCATAAAGATAAGTCACTGTCATGGCATTATTTGGGCCTGAAGGTGATTTTGGCGCAGTGACTGGAAAAATCACTCCCTTCGGGCCCGAACAACGCCATGACAGTGACATCATTCATGAGAAGGGGTCCCAAAAACCCCATGTTGAAAATTTGGTGCAAAATTCCAAAAAATGCCTGAGATATGCAATAAAGTTGAAAACCCCCATCTAGCCCATTATACAGCTTACCGGCATTTCCTCAGTTCGCGGTCGGCTTTGAAGAGTGCAGACCGTTCCCGGTCCACCGAAGATCGTTGTGCCGAGCTCCGGAGGTATGGGGAGGGGGTGGGGAGGGGGTGCAGTGGGTGGGTGCGGGTTGTGGGAGGGAGGCCTGGGAGAAGCGCGTGGGACCGCTTTATTTACAGGTAAAAAAAACGACAAGGTGGGACGTTGCCATGTTGGGGTGGGCTCAGCATGGCACAAGGATGGCTGAAGGGAGCCGACGGGGATTGGGCACCCCGTGCAGAGGACGAGGACTGACATTTGCCACGCTGGGGTGGGCTCCCAGTGTGGCAGAAGGATGGCTGGGGGAGGGGCCTGAGCCGACGGGGATTGGGCACCCCATCGGCAGATGACGGGATGTTGGCCATGGGGTGGGCTCCCAGCTGCAGCAAAGATTTTGGGGGCAGCGTGATGCGGTGGGGCGACGTGACGCTGGGGTGGCTGCGGATTAGAGCGGTATGACAGCGGTGGTTTTTAAAGAGAAGACCACCGCTGTCATACACAGCACCGCATCTGGATTGGTGCAGGACTGCCACGCCTGCTCTATGGAGGAGAGGGGCACACCTCCAAAGTGTCCCATTCTCCCAAGACGTTCCTTGCACATGCGCGCAAGAGAACATAAAAATGACATAGGCCAGTGTACACAGCTCCTGTGAGGGAGTCCTTTGAGTTAACACACAGCCTTAATTTCAAAAGAAGAACTCTAATGGAAGCAGGAATCATACTCCTCAGACTGAGATCCCACCATATAAAAATAATGTTATAAACTAAGCAAGGGGACCATGGAGTACCAGAGTACTGGAGTCTCCTGAAGGTGGTAACTAAATCATGTAGTCCTTTCCTCTTTGGTCCCAATAATCATTACTAGTTACCGACCATGGGAAAAGACTTTATAACTACTTTGTTAGAAGTTTGCCACACACTCAATTTATATCTCATGCCAGAGATGCATTTTTAAATGACAGGCAGTAAAAATAAATGTACTTAGCTCCTGCCTCTGGGCTCCTATGGCCTCTTTCACAAATCTCCTGTATTTTCTTGTTTGTCAGTCTTCCATTTTCAGAGTTCATTTGGCTAAGCAGACGCTCTCCAGTGTTTCTATCAGTTCCAAGCAGTCTCACTGCCACTTCTCGGCAATTGCTTTCTGTCTTCTCTATAACACTGTTTGCGCTTGCACTCACACCTTCACCAGTTTCTCCTGAATTCAGGACATCTCTAGTATCTCCTCTTAGTAGATTCAGGCATTTCAAGCACATGCAGTGCTAGAGTTGGGCATGGTTATACTGCGACTCTCTCCAGGCTCCGAAAATATCAACACACAATGTGGAGATCCAAGTCTCAATCTCCAGAGGTAGAGTAAGGAGCTTGTCTTCATTTTGTTCAGGGGTGGCATTTTCAATTCCCACACTAGCTGCATTCTGGATTAGGACAAACTACAACTTTTGTCCCAGTGTTTGTCTGATCCAACATCAGCTCTGAGTGACCAAAAGTTATGAAAACTTAATGCAGCAAAATTGTTTAAAATAAAGATAAAAGAATTTACAACCCGTCTGGTTCAATATACGCTGACTGGCTTACCTTGTACTAAAAATCAAACTCCCATCAATGAACATTTTACGAGAACTCAACACTCAACATTGTTGACCCAAAAAACAATATTAGAGGCTGGCCCAGTGGCACAGAGGGTTGAGGTGCTGGACAGCACACCTTGCCCTACACTGGTGACCTGGGTTCGGGAATGAGCCTGGGTCATTGGAGGTCAGCGGGGGGAGGGAGAGGATGTGAGCGGTTGCTAGCTGGTGACCCTTTGTCTCAGGAGGGTGTAAGTGGTGTTCTTGGAGCTTGGCTGCCTCTGGTGGAGGCCAGAGTGGCCGCGCCACTCCAAGGACTGCTGGTGTTAGGCTGAGGGAGGGGTGAAGATACCTGGCACTGGAGCTGTGGTGAGCATGTGCGCCTCCATGCGCATGCACCACTACTTCCAGGGGTCTCGGGCATAGGATCACGGGGAGTAACAAAGGAAAACCATGGGGGCCACCAAGGATGATGCCTCTGGACCAACTCAGGGGATCTGCCAGGGTGCACATAGTGCCTCAAGACCCTGAAGGACCCTGAGACTGGTAGGGTTGGTGGACGACGAGGGTGACCCATCGCAGGAGGATAACAAAACTTGAAAAACAAAACAAAACAAAAAAATATATAAAAATAAGCCAAGTTTCAGTCATCAGAAGGTTTAAAATGTAAAAATAAGCCATTGGAGTTTGAACATGAAAAGCCGTCAAAAGCCCAAACAAGTGAGGAGCAGCTAGGATCGGAGTAGCAGTACCACCATCTTGCTGCTCCGAACCCCACCCATTCTCTCCAGATATCTGACAAATTCCTCTAGTTCCTCCTTTCCATTGCACCACAACATCAGCCTCTCATCTATAGATCTACGTCGGAGATCTACAAGGTAGAAAAGGGGTTAGATCTCTGGTTGTAGATATAATCAGCCTCCCACTGTCCAAGGTTAGAGATGTTGTGAAGTTTTACTTCACTGGCAAAGTTCTGGTGAAGCTGAAAACTCGCCTTCATGAATAACTTTGCGAATTGCCCATTTTGCCACTTTGCATTCAGTTTAACTTGGGAAATGTCACTTTTTGAAGTGAAGTCAAGTGAGGTTAAGGCAAAGCTGCAACTTCACCTTAACTTCATCTGGAAAAATGCCACTTCATCTGCCAAAAACCTTGTAAAGCTGGCACTTTGAATTTCATGAATGTGGCAAACTTTGTGAATTATTTCATAAGTGTGTCAACTTTGCACATCTCTATCTGACGTACAGGTTAGTGTAATTGGGGGCGAAGGTGGTTTGGTGGCAATAATGTACATGGAAAAGGAAAATTATGCAATTATGTACATAACCAGACAGAGTAAGCATAAAATGAGTTTAGCTGGAACTATAGTCAGTACGCCCCTATAGCCAAGTAACCATTGCTGAACGTCCACCATCATGTGCTATACTGGTATAAAGGGACTCAACATCTATGTTGGGGTGGTTGGTCTGGCTGTTTTTTGTCCATCTGCTTTTGTACTGTTACATAGAAGCCTGCATCTCTTTTTGCAGTATTTATGTATGTTGATAATAATTTGTTAGCTGGCCCACCGGCACATCGGTATCGAAGACCAGGGTTTAGGAATGAGCCTGGGCTAGTTGGAGGGCTGGCTGTGGAGGAGGCTCAAGCAGCCTATGGACTGCTCTTCTCCTCTGGGGGAGAGGGTGGAAAGTTGCCACTGCTTGGGCGACCCCGTACAGCAGGTGCGGTGTCCAGCATTTGGACTGTACTGGTAGGGAGGCATGTCAGACATTCAGCATGCAGCCCTGACATCATTACATGATGTGCTTCTGGGGGAGAAAACCAGCAAAAAAAAAAATGGAAGTTCCACCTCCGCAGGATGACGTCCGCCCCATGTAGCATATCTCATACTGCCACCTGGACCTCCACTCCCATGATACCTACTTGTCTCCATTGGAGGAAACAAGCCCCCCCATGACCCCGCCCCTGGGGGATAAGAAGGGGGTGTTCAGAAAGTTGGGTTGGTCTCATGATGGGCGTGCAGGGTGGAGCATGTAGGAGACTGATGGCTGGTGGACGCAGAGCCCAACAAAAAAAAAAAATTATATGTGTGCATGCAGCTTATGTTTGAGTGTCTTGTGTGCCACATTCTGGCATTCTTGCTGTTTGGAGAGAACTGTTCTTTCTTTTGATGTGGGCACCTTTGATCCAGAAGCTGAAGGAGACTTATTTTTCTTTATATATGAGCAATTGGCTGTTTTCTTTCTTTTTAATTTTTATATACAGCTTTTTGTCCCCCTGGTCGGCATGGGTGGGCTCTCAGCCCTGTCACAGCTTCCTCTTGCATGGTACCTATCTCTTCCGGTCTCGCGCCCTAGATACCCTATGGAATGCCACCCTTCTGTGGGGAGCTGGGAATGGGACAGTGGTCCTCCCCCCACCCAGAGACTCTCATTCAGGCTGTTGGGCCAGAGACCGGGCGACAGCACAGGGACAGAGGTAGGTGGGCAGGGCTTCATGTAGCCTGTGCCAACCAATTTTCAGTTTTCACCCAGTATTCCCTCCCCATCCACAGAGTCACGTAAGTGCATGCATGTGAAGGTGTGCACACACCACAGAAATGGGGCCCCTCCATACATGCCGTTTGAGCTGCCAGCACTACCTCCAGGCATACACCTGGAGCAACCAAGGGCCGAGCTGACAAGACTACCCACCCTTGGAGAGGACAGCAGTCCTCTGGACACTGAATTGCCCCCCCCACCCCAAGTGACCTGAGCTCATTTCCAACCCTAGGTCACTGGCGTGATAAGAGGTAAGATGCTAGGTACCTCAGCCCTCTACGCCACTGGGCCAGCTAGCCATTTGCTTTTTAACTGTCTCCCAGCTATCCGCCCTTTGTTAGGTTGTTGGTTTGGCAGTCAGACTCTTTTGGCAGGATAACTTTTATTACATATTTTAGCTGGTTACATTTCAGCTTTTTTTGCATTTGGTTTAAATTTAGTGCTCAGTGCTGAAACTAGCATTGTAAAAGTTCACTCTATCTTCCCCCCAGAATAGTCCATTGTGTTAGCCCCAAGCTAGGAGTACACACAGCTCTGGTGAAGTGATGCAGGTAATCTTTTCTCTTTCTGCTAATCAGTTGCATAACTATAAACCTGATTTCCTGAGATTAGTTTTATCTTTGGGCAGTGCATTGTTTTTTCAGAAAAGTGGACTATCGATGTTGTCGGCATTGACGTGTTCACTGTAATGGTGTCACCATATAGTGGGCAAACTGTTTCTAGCCTGTTAAATACCGGCTTTTGTAGATAGCTCACTTTTTAGGATTTACTTTTTCTCACTCAGTCTGGAAGCAGATGTGACTTCCAGGAATCATTGTGAGCAATCTTTTATCCTTACACTGATTAGCTGAGTTGCTGAGAAATTACTTTCCTGTGTCTTGACATATCTCATGATGTTGCATGATGTATATATCGATTGTTAATTCTGGGAAAACGTGAATTGGACTTTTTGCTTAGCTGGTTAAATACTGGCATTTTCAAATATCTTATTTATATGAGGTACTTAGTAGCCAAAAGACTGGATATTTTGTACATCTGTCTTTAACTTTTTTCTCAGTAAAATCATGGTGTTAGCCCCAAGTAGGGAACACACATGGCCACTGAGAACACCAGTGACGCACTATTATAAAGTAATACTGGCTACTTTTACTTGCAAATGGCCACTGTTGGAGCTCATGAGGAAAAATGCTGCTCATTTATTTGCGTTTGTATTTGTTTGTTTTACCAGGAAAAAAGGCTCCATTGAGTGAAGCTTATTTACAAAAAGGTCCTAATTAGGACAGAAAAACGGTTCAATACAGTCACAGTGAAGCATATACATAAAAAACAAATGTTATGATACAAAATTACAGATGCAGGACAAAAATCATATTACATAATAGAATATAAAAGCAGTAAGTACAGAACATTGGCTTTGACATAATGAAGACTGGTACATAGACAAAGGGGATCTATAACATGCACAAATTTGTGGTATGGCTTCCTATGTACTAAAGTTACAAATGTATCAGAGTACACCCAGAAGACTAAAAGTGAATGAAAGAAGTCTATCATCAGTTACAAACGTCCATGCACTAATTGTTATGAAGAGCTTGAAAAGCATTGAGGCTAATCACAGAACCAAGTTGACGGGAGCTTTGTAAGTTATTCCAGTCCAGAGTGCAGGGGCAAGCCAGCTGAGAGCTGCATTTCCAGAGAGAGTCAGATACCTTGAAACCGTGAGAAGAATATCACTGTCTCCTCAGTTCATATTGGCTGGAAGGTCTATAGAGCTATATCGTGATATAAGGCAGTAGGTCATTCCATAGGGCCTTATAAATCTAGAGACGCAGGTTTGTTAGACTTCTTGTGATCAGAGAGTGCCAGCCTATGGAAGAATAGAGGGTAAAATGATGGGTCCTGGGAGATAAACTAGTTATAAAGCAGAGACCACTGTGGTAAAGCACATCCAGCTTGGCCAGGTGCATGGCAGTGCCACCTCTATAAATCAGGTCATCGTAACCTAATATTGGTAGGAATGTGGCTTGTACCAACCTTTTTCATATACCAGTAGTACTGCAGAATTTATTCCTGTAGTAAAATCCCAATCTAGAATGGAGTTTCCTGCATAAGATCTTCATATAGTGGGTAGCCTCAATTTATTGGCACAGAATCCCTGGTTGACTCCTCAGCTGAAGTATCTGCACCTGGTCTAATTTAAAGCAGCAGTGCAACGCAATTGGGCAACAAATTTGACCCTACCTTTTTTCACTATAAAAGATTCCAAGCATTTTCCAATTTTATTTGGTGGTTCAATTTTCTAATTCAACCAAAATTTGAGTATTTTATGAATGTTTTAATTTAATTTTTTCTCAAGAAAAACAGATGGCTGCCACATTTTCCATAGAAATAGAATTGTAGACCTGGAAAGGGTTAGGTTTGAAAAAAATTAAAAAAAGACTCGTGCTGTGCAGGCTAGGAGGCACCAAGACGAGTACATTTGATAGGTATGCTAATATTTTACTTAATTATAGCTGAAACTAGATTTTTTGGAAAAACAGTTATTGTTGCACTGCTGCTTTAATCAAGAGCCCAACTGTTCACACTTTCCTTAGGGCACAGCAGCTCACTCTGACTGGTGGCTTCTGCTACCGTAACGACGCATAGGAGTAACCTACCCACTCACCCTCTCCCTCCCGTCCGTGACCGGTATCCTTACATTTATACTCTCTCCACTCAGACTGATACACCATTCAAGTGCCTGCACCTCTTTCCTTAACTTATTGCCTCCTGCTTAAGTGGTCAGTCTCAGCTGTTCCCCTCTCATCACCTAACTGACACCTCCCTCACTGGTAGCTTACACGCATTGCAACCAACTTGGTTTTCATGCACAGGACTTTGAAACTTGACAGACCATTACAGATTATCAAGATCTTGCTATGTCACGCCTATGGTCCATGGCCTGCACTGGCTACCTGTATATTGGCGGATCACCTTCAAGGTCGGGTTACTGACCTATAACACCCTAAATGGTCAGGGTCTGCGTTACTTACAAGATCTACTGTGCCCGTACCACCCCATCTACCTTCTCCAATGAGGGATTGCTAGAGGTTCCCAGGGTTTGATTAAAGTCCTCCATGGCCCATTCCTTTGCTTTTATGGCCCCTACTCTGTGGAATTCTCTACTTTGTCAGATTAGACAGTGCCTGACCATCGAGAGTTTCAAAAATGCCTTGAAAACACACTTGTTTCGGATAGCTTTTCCGGATTCTATTGACACACCACTAGGTGTAACTATAGGACAGGCTCCCGTACGCATCTAGACTGGATTCTATCTAACCGCCCTGAACGCATCTCCAATGTTTCTGTACTCCCGGATACAATAAGTGACCACTCGCCTGTCATCTGCCTGTGACATCTATGCACCATTGAAAAAGATGAAGGTCAAAGGACAGACCAACCCCTGGGTTACTACTGACCTTTTAACTCTACTCAAGCACAGAGACCACCTCTGGCATTGTGCTCGTGCAACTCCAACGCAAATAAACATACAACTATACAAAGCAGCCAGAAATGATTACGCTCGAAAAATACAGAATGCTAAATGCAGCTATTACAAAGAGGCCCTGACCAACTCTTGGGGCCAGGGAAAGAAATTCTGGAACAACATGAAAGAACTCACAGGCAAGGATCCTAAGGCACCACCCACTATGCTCAACCTTCATGGCACTCATACACTCAACCTAGGTACCATCACCAGCACTTTTAATAATGCATTTACAAACCTGGACAGTGTCCTTCCACCAAATCTTTTCAACGACCTCCCCTCCAGCTTCTCCCAAGCTACCCCTCAACTAGAACGTACAACCCCAAAGTTTTTTTTTAAGGAGGTCCCACCACACGTAGCTAGAAAATACATTCAAAAGGCAATCTGTAAACAAGGCTACAGTGGTGACTCCCTTGATCTGAAACTGCTGGCACAAGTCCTCAATGAAATCTTAGAACCACTTACAAAGATCTTCAATCTCTCACTTAGATTGGGCCATTTCCCCTCTCTCTGGAAGAAAGCCACTGTCACACCAGTTCACAAAAGTGGACATAGGACACTCCACACCAATTACAGACCTATCTCACTCCTTCCCCCACTATCTAAAGCGTTGGAGTGAATAGTGTCGGACCAACTAGTTGAATTCCTGAAAAAGTATAATGTACAATGCCCAGAGCAGCATGGCTTCAGAAAAGGGCACAGCACCACCACTGAACTACTAGAATTTACAACCTTCATCCATGCCACGCTTGACAAAGGGAATTGTGTAGGGGCAGTATTTATAGACCTTACCAAGGCATTCGACACAGTTAACCACCCCCTACTGCTCAAGCAACTGTCCTCCATTGGGATCTCTAGCGATGCCCTTCTATGGTTCACCAGCTACCTTGATAATCGGATCCAACGTGTAAGGATTGCAGGGATCTCTTCGGATGAGAAACCGGTTCGCTCTGGAGTCCCCAAGGGGTCTATTGTGGGCCCTCTACTCTTCTCTTCTCCCTCTTCATCAACAATCTCCCCAGTGCCTGCCACCAAAAAATATTACTTTATGCAGATGATGCAGTCCTGTTTTCCAGCCACCATGACATTACTGTCCTTGAATCCCAGCTGCAGCTCGACTTCAAGCACATCGAAGACTGGTTCAATTCTCATAAACTTGTCCTGAACCACAGCAAGACCAAAGCCATGTCCTTCTGTAACCGACGGAGTAGAAACAACTCTCTGTCCCTCACCATCAAGAACCACACTGGGAACCCACTCGAACATGTCAAGGAGTTCAAGTACCTAGGTATTACCCTGGATAGTACCCTCTCCTACACCCGGCATATTGACACTGTTGCCAAGACCGCCAATACACAGATTGTACTATTATACAAACACGAGCACTGTATGCCTGCGGATGCCCTTAAACTAGCCATCTACAGCTCTGTCACCTCTATCATTGACTACGGCCTTGCCATCTATGGCTCTGCCTCAACAAGTGCCCTCCGCAGGATCTCAGTTTCTCTCAACAAAGCCTGTAGAGTACTAATAGGTGCGGCCTGACAAACTCACACCTGTGACCTCTATGCACAGGCCAGCTGGCTACCCCTACTTAGCAGAATTCAATACCAGACCTGCTTACTTACTGTACCAAAAAGATTCTCCTCGGTCTCATGCCACCTGGTGTTAGCTCACTCCTTACTACTTACAGTGGCAATCAACAAACTCATGGTGCCCAATCTTTAACCTTTCAGGTTCCTAGATGTCGTACCTCCATGGGTCAGCGGTCCTTTATCTATAGAGCCGCTCAATGGTTCAATTCCCTCAATAAAGAAGCACTTTCCTCTTCTACAATTGGACCCTTCAAAAGGAATCTCAAACTTTACCTCACCTCTACCACTCAATGTGACTGCTTCTCTGAACAGAGATCTCTCTAAACACCTCCCAGCTCACTCATGTCTCACAGCCCGCCCTCTCCCAGTCTCATTCCCTCTGGCACCGGGCCTTCCTTGTGACTTCTTTCCTGCTTCACATCTCCACTGGTACAAGGCATTTTCCAACACCATCGGACAGTGGCCCATTAGCCTGCCAACTTCCTCTCCCAGTCACACGCCTGCAATACTAACTGCCTATGGTGCCCTCTATCTCTTATTGTTACCGCAGCCAGCTGCCTACTCAAGCTGCTCGTTATATGAATATTATCTCAAAGTATGTTATAACTGAGTATCTTTATTTTTTCTTTTAGTTGTTTTGATTGTTTATTGTGCATTGTTTTACTACCTCTGTATGTATGTTGACCCTCATCCTTTGATGTGGAACCTTTGTAAACGAGCAGTTTCTGCTCAAAGGTATTTGTAATCCGAGAATTTAATAAATAAAAATAAATAAAGATATTTAGCTTGAGCTATTGTGACTATTTTTAATTGTTTATTAGATAGGCTTGCCACTTAAATCATTGTTAACTGTTTTATTCTATTTATTTGTATTTGTGTTTTTATTGTGTATTGTTCAGCACTGTGATCTCTTGGAACAGCGCTTATAAATAAAGATGATGATGATGATTAGACCCAGCTTCTTCTCTCCCACAGTACCTGCCTGCAGATACTGTAAGCTTCCCCAATTCGCAGCCTGCTTCCTTATTTTGACTCTGTGTCTGTAACACCCTGATCCCCTCTATCTCACTTAGGCCCTAGCCATATAACCTGCACTTACCTCTCAGAATATTCTGAACTACACACGTCCAATCACAGTAGAATACATGGCCAGAGTGAGGGATATATTTGGCATAGTTACGTGAATATTAGGCTTTGTTCTTTATAGTACCTGCCACCGCACTCAGTGCCTGCCATCATACTCATCTCTGACCTACCCCTTTCAGGTCAAATTTGTCTGACCTCTGTTCTAAAAGCTTTACTGCCCCAGGCTCCAGGCTCTGATTCATTGTTCTACTGCTGACCTACTCACCCTCTCTTCTCCCCCATCCCTCCCCATCCATCCCCCCCACCATGCTCAAACCCACTCTCATCCTTTCCTGCCTCCTCCTTTTATTACCTATGCCCACCCTGACCTTCTGCACCCCCTCTCCTTTCTTCCTCCAGCTTGACCCCCTCTTCCCCTCATGCCACTCTCTCTCACCCAACCCTTTTACCTCCACACCTGGCCCTCTCCATCCACCCTGGTATGCTACCTTTCCTTCTGCTAAGTTATGAATCCCTTCTCCAGTGCACCTGCCTTTCCCAGTCCTCCTCCCCCCTGCAGTCCCAAAGGGTGCAAATACCCCACTCTAGCTTCTGTCCTCCTCCTATTCTTCCTTTTCTCTGATGACATTGAGCCTAACCCTGGCCCTCCCTCCCCCTCTCTCTCCTTCCTCCTCCTCAAGGGGTCTCCATCTCTTTCACCTGAATGCTAGGAGTCTTCTCCCTAAGTTGAACGCTTTAAGTGTCTGGATAGCCCAGCACTCCCCGATGTTCTGTGTATTTCTGAGACCCAGCTATCTACCAGGATTCCCAACTCCTCCCATGCAATCCCTGATTTCATCCTCTATCACAAGGACTGCATCAAGCAAGGAGGAGGCATTGCCCTTTATGACTGTCAGTCTACCTCCAGCTCCATCTCCTTTCATGAATCCCATCCTGCCTCCCACAAGCTTATAGTTGCCCTTCTATCCCTTCCCTCCACCCTCCCCATCTATATTGGTGTACTCTACGCTTCCCCTAGGCTTGCCCCTGACTCCCTCATCACATGTATCTCCACAGTCTCCTCCCTTGCAGCCGATGGTGAGGTTATGCTTCTGGGTGATTTCATCTTGGACTGGCACCCCCCCTCCTCTAAGTCCTCCTTCCTTAAGATAGAATCACTCAACCTCACCCAGCTGTTCTCAGAACCCACCCGCTACAATCCTCATTCCCCCAGTCACTCCCTATTTGACTGAATACTCTCTTCTCATCCACATCGCATCACTGCTGCAGGCATCCTCCCTGATGGCATGTGTTACCTATTGCATGAGGAAGGTACATCTCTCCCACTGTGCCTCAAATACATTAGTAATTTGTTGCACCGTGCCCTGAACACTACAGCCATTCTCAACAACCTAGGCCATGCTGACTGGTCTCCAGTCTATTCAGCCCGTGATGTTAATACTGCTCTCAACCACCTTACTTCCACACTTACCTATATCTGGAATCTACATGTCCCTCTAATTAAAGCCAAAGTCAAGTGGCTACACCACCCCTGGATAACATCTGACCTCCTTTCCATGAGTAAGATCTGTGATCAAGCCTGGGCCTGTTATAAATCCTACCTATCACCATCTAACCTTCGACTGTACAAATCCCTTGGGAATGCTTGCACCAAGGCTATCCACCCAGCAAAATCCAGATATTTCATATCCTATCTACACACTAACTTTAACTCACCTGCTTCCTTCTGGAAAGTTATCCACTCTCTCGTTGACCCTCAGACTCAATTGGCTTCTCTGATCCTCAAGTTTAATGGCTCTTCCATCTCAAATCCAACCTCCACTGCAGAGATATTCAATAAATTCAATAACCCTCCCAATCTTCGCTGCCATGCCTCAAGGGTCTAACCCTGAAGCTATCCTCTTCTCTGTGTTCATTAATGACCTCCCTTAAGGCTGCACTAACTCCCACATACACATGTATGTGGATGACACTGTAATCTACTACACTTCGGGACCCTCCACCACAGAAGTACAAATCCCACTCCAACAAGACTTTAGCAATGTCTTGTCTTGGTTCCAAACTAACCATTTAAGAGTAAACTCCAAGAAAATAGTTGCTATGACTTTCGGCTCTAAGCAAAAACTAGCCAGACTCCGGACCCTTCCGGTGTTCTTCGCCCAAGACGACTCCCCCCTCAAAATAGTTCCCACCTTCAAATAACTCAGGGTATGGCAGGACAGCCACCTTGACTTCTCCATCCATATTGTCGCCATACGTTCTAACTGCTCCCCAAACTTGGCATACTCTATTGCAATAAAGACTGCCTCTCCCTCCTGATTCATAGGGAGCTGGTCTCAAAAATGATACTCCCAATCTTCCACTACGCTGATGTTGTTTATGGCACTTCCCCCGCTGCCTCCCTCTCTAAACTTGACACTCTCCTAAACTCCTTCTGCCTCTCTGCTACCAACTCCCCCCATACTCACCACTTCTTCCTCCACTCCTCCCTCTCCATTCCGCCCCTTTCCCATAGCAGGCCAGTCCACTCCTTGTCTTTTATTGTGAAATTCTGGTTTGGATTCATCCCCCCCCCACATCCTAGTTCACCTATTCCCAGATACCCCTCCTCTTATGCTTTGCATACCAGGGACCCCCAGTCTTTCTCCTTCCCTTACCCCCACTCTACTGCTGGTCAGTCTGCCTTCTTCTACTGCCTCCCTCTCCTCTGGAATCAGCTTCCCCCAAACCTCTGAAACTCTATGTCCTACCCAGCCTTTAAACACCTCATCCAACTCCTTTCTGTGACCCTTTGCTTTTGTCCCTCCTCCTCCTCCACTTCTCCTTCACACCCTCCATAGGCCACCCATGACCACCCATCACCTAAACTGCAAATGGTCTTTTACCACTTGCACTTTTGTTCTGAGTATGCTTGCAGCAGTGCAGCTCCTTCTCAACCGACTGAATGTCTGTGCCTACTGCACTTTTGTTTTCTGATATTCCCACCTGCTACTGTATATTGCTGTCTTTAAGTGGCTGAACGCTTTGTTATGTTTTGTACCCCATGCCCCGGTCACACCTGGAAATGAACTTCCGCTCAGCGTGCCTTTCCTAGTTACCAAAATGTTAAATAAATATGCATAGTGGAGAATAGTTTTCTATCTAGCCAGAGAACAAGATCATTGTAATTGCCCACCAGTTCTATTTTATTCCCCATTAGAATGGAGATGGTGAAAGGGCATGCATTTGAGGGGGTCCAGGACAGATGAGCGGCAGCAATAGCTGGGACTGGTAGAGGTTGTGGGGACCTGTTTTTGCTGAGCAGCTGGGGATTTTAGTAGCTGGTTAAGCTTTCAATTCTTATCAGTCTGTGGATTTTTAAGCAGGACTACTGACTTGTTTAATAAGTGTTGTTTTGTGTGGGGGATCCATAGAGAAAGCTGGATATTCATTTATCTTTTCTACAGGTATTGTGAGTAGCTTTTGGAAGGTTCTGCCTTTCTCAGCCAGGATCAATTTACAGCTCATAGATGCTTTAATACCAGGGCTTCTCACATAGCAGTACTGCAGAAACATTTGAGGCTGGTAGAGGTTGTGGGAACCTGCTTTTTCTGAACAGCTGGGGATTTTAGTAGCTGGATAAGCTTTAAATTCTTATCAGTCTGTGGATTTTTAAGCTGGACTGCTGACTTGTTTAGTAAGTGTTTTGTGTGGGATCTTCCTCCAGAGGAGGTTACATTGCTTGGAGGTGCAGTAAGGGGCAGACACAGGGCTGATACACTCTCGTGAGAGTCGGGTGTGGGCCCAAATCCCACCCTCCTCCACCTCTCCCTCCTCAGAGCACAGCTTATTTATATGGGAACACCTGCCCTGCAATTGGAGGAAACAGCTTCAGGTGCAGCTCATGTAGTTCTAGCCACTGGGGGTTGGGTTTTAAGGCTGGGAGAGAGGAGCTTAGGGAGTTGTAATCTTCCCCTGTAAACTAACTCTTAAGGCAGATAGTCAGGTGGGGAAAAATTCAGCCACCCAAGCATTGTAAGTTTAAAGGTTTGCATGCTGTATGGGGGAATTGCCTAGGTATAGGTACTGGTAGCTCGAGAAACTGTAGAGCCACTGAGTTGGTAATTGGCCTAGAAAAGACTGCTGTGATGAAAGGGAAGGGACTGCATATCACTAGAGCAGGTATCTTTAGGCGGGTGATTGGGTGCACGGGGTGTAGTGCGGCCATGATACTGGACTGGGCTTGGAAGTTTGGGGGATGCCCAGTGTGCTACCAGCTGGCTCTGCTTAAGGAGGAGGTAGAAGGGATCTGAAGGCAGCTGGGGGGCTGGGGGGAGGATTGGAGAGGTAGGAGGCAAGCAGTCACCTACATGGAAGCACTAGGTGCTGGGACCACCCAAGCTGGGGGAGGAGTGAAGAGTGGGGATCACACTAGCAGACGAGGGAAGGGAGGTAAACAGAGGGCTCTCGGGGACCCTGGCAGATGGGGCTCAAAAGGTGGTAATTTACACAGCAATAGGCAAGAGTCTGTGGGTGTCCAAAGGAAACCGAGAGAGGCAGTAGGGATGGGGGGGCACTGGGGAATGGGCTAAGGCTCACAAATCGTTTAACCCTCTATGCCCATTCATTGAATAGGGGTGTGTGTGGGGGGGAGGAAGAGGAGGATGATGCTGTTGCTGGTGTAGCTGGGGCAGGGACGGATAGAATGAGTGTAGAGGGCAAGTGTCGAGGGCACAATAGAGGGGGTCCTGGACAGGATGGGGGAAGAGGGGTAGGAGAGGAGAAGAAAAAGGAGGATCAGGGGAACAAGGAGGAGGCTGATGGTATTGAACAGGGGAGCACAACAGGCAGGAAGGCGCAGAACGTAAATGGGATGATAACAAGCAGAAAGCCAAATAGGCAAACAGACAGAACAGATGGATTAGTGAGGAGTGGGGAAAGAGATGCGGAGAAAGATACTCAGGTTGGGGGGGATAAAGAAGGCCAGGATACAGGTAGAGGAGGTGACCAGGGACAATAGTGAAGGGGTTACCTTCAACACCCAGATTGTGGGAGGTGTGAGGAGCCAGTTGAGGGGTAGAATCCAGATGAAGGGATGAGGAGGATAATAGAAGGAGGGGAACCCGAGGGGTGAACAGAAAAGCAAGGAGGAAGTTAGAGTACTGCTATTGAGGGACTCCATGATCAGAGGCATACAGTGGGAGGAGCAGGAGGAGGGTAAAAGCTGTCTGATCAGAACCAAATGCCACCCAGGCCTGACAGTGCACAAGGCCAAGCATGAGTTGTATTCACTGGCAAGGGAATGCGGGCATTCCCAGCCATTCTAGTGCACCTGGGGGACAAACAACATAAATGGTAAAAGTGAACTAGAAATTCAGGCAAGGTTCCGAGAGTTGGCCAGGGTATGCCTTTCCATAGGCTGTAAGATCTCCTTTTCAGAAATCCTGCTGGTGCCAAGGGCTAGTGGGGAAAACAAGATGAAGATTAGGGAGATAAATCAGTGGCTTAGGGAGTGCTGTGGGGAATTGAGGTATGGCCTGGTGGGGGACTGGAGGGAGACCTGGGAGGATAAGGGGGATAAGGGGCTGTATGCTAGGGACAGGCTGCACCTTAATTTGGAGGGGAAGGAAATTCTAAAGCTCAAACTAGCTGGGTTCATCAGCGAATGGTGGGGTTTAAAACTTGTGAAGGGGGGAGGGATCAAAAAAGGGGCAGTGCCAGCAGATACGATAAATGAGGGACATGGTCTCCACTCCTCTAGGGGGCTAGGGAGATATGGAACCGGGTCACCAGGTAGGGTGCAGGAGCTGAGAAATGGGAGCTCAAGGGGGAGAAAGGAGAGGAGGAAAAAGGGGTGAAGAGTGGTCCTGATAAATGCCAGGAGCTTAGGAAATAAAATGCCTGAGCTCCAGGCAATGCTAGTTGAGGGGGAGGTAGATGTGGCAGCAGTTGCTGAGACCTGGGCTACTCAAGGACATGAGTGGGACCTAAATCTGGAGGACTACACTATGTTCAGAAAAGACAGGGGGGAGGGTAGGGATGGTGGTGTAGCACTGTTAGTCAGAAATGGCATGGGTAGAGGAGGCAGAGGGGAATGTGGAGGCTATTTGGGTCACCTTGCTGATGCAGGGGGGTAAGAGAGTAAAGGTCAGAGTGGTATACAGACCATCAGCATTGGGAGAGTTCCTAGAAGAAAGTTTGGTGGCAAATCTCGAGGGACACTGTAGATTAGGAAAGGGAAATGTAATAGTAATGGGGGACCTCAACATGCCAGGAACAGACTGGGGGACTATGACATCACCAGTGGCCAGAGAGCAGAGACTGCTGGATGTCTTCTAGGATGCGTTTCTGACACAACAGGTGGGTGAGCCAACTAGGGAGACCTGGACACTGGACGTGATCCTGGCAGACAGTGATCAGATTAGGGGCCTAGAGGTGAGGGACCCATTGGCTGGGAGTGATCATGCCACAGTCTGGTTCTTCCTGGACCTGCGGGGGAGGAAGGCCGAACAAGGACGGTAGTAACCGACTTTAGGGGTGCAGACTTCAGGGAGACGGGAAGGATCCTTAAAGATCATCTAAACAGGATAAGGCCAGATATGGATGCTGGCAGCAGGTGGGGGACCATTAGGAGGGGAATACAGGAGGTTAACAGATCCTGGGCAAAGGAAAGGCATTAGTTCGGTAAGGCCATAAAACCCTGCTGGTGGACCCGGGAGGTACAGGAGGTGGTGAGGGAAAAGAAGGCAGCCTATAGGTGCTTCAAGTGGTCAAGGAGTGAAAGGAATCAGGAGGAATATGAGCTGACAGCCAAGAGAGTCACCAGGGTGGTGAGAGCAACTAAGGCAAAAAAGGAGCAGTCCTTGGCCAGTGGGATCTGGAGGGGGGGCAAGGGGTTCCTTAGATACATAGGGGAAAAAAGGAAAGTAAAGGGCAGATCAGCAAGATAAGGGTAGGGGATGGTTGGGCACAGGAGAGGGGGGAACAGGCAGAAGTCCTAAATGAGTAATTTGCCTCAGTTTATACCAGGGGGAATGGAAGGGCTATGTCTTGCGAGGGGAACGGGGGAAAACTGGAGCAAGAGGTGAGACCGGTAGAGACCAAGGGCCCTGATGGGTCTGGGGAAAGGGAGTGGCCTCCACGGACAGTGGGGGCCTAGCAGTGCACGATGAAAAAGGGGAGGACGAGGCTGAAATCCTGGTAGAGAGAGTAAGAAAAGCCCTCAGGTCCCTGCGGATGGAGAAAGCACCTGGGCCAGATGAGATACATCCCAGGGTGCTGAGGGAACTGACAGATGTCCTGGCAGTCCCTCTAGTGGAGCTTTTAAATAACTCTCTGAGGAATGGGTGGGTGCCCCAAGACTGGATGGTGGCCCATGTCATACCGATCCACAAGGGGGGATCAAGAGAGGAGGCAGGAAATTACAGGCCCATTAGCCTGACATCGGTGGTCGGCAAGGTGATGGAGGGTCTTGTCAAGGAAAGGCTAGGGGGATTACTGGAGCAAACTGGGTACTTGGATGATAGGCAGCATGACTTTGTCATGGGGAGATCGTGCCAGACAAATCTTGTTGAGTTCTATGACTGGGTGACGAGGGCCCTGGACCAGGGTAGGCCAGAGGACATCCTCTTTATGGATTTTAGCAAGGCGTTTGATTCAGTACCCCACAGTGGCCTGCTGGCTAAGCTGAAGGAAATGGGGGTAGGCAGACAGTTGTTAAGATGGATAGGAATTTGGCTGTCTGAGCCTACTCAGAAGATAGTGGTTGGAGGGTTAGCCTCATCCCCAAGGTGGTTACTAGTGGGGTTCCCAAGGGGTCAGTGCTGGGGCCACTCATGTTCAATGCCTATATCTCAGACATCAGAAGGGGGATCAGGAGTGAGATGAGTCTCTTTGCAGATGACTAAAAGATAGGTGCAGCGGTGGATGAGGAGGAGGGGAGGGTGGGCTTACAGGAGGACCTGGAGGCTCTGGAAAGGTGGTCAGGAAAATGGACACTAAAATTCAATGCGGGGAAGTGCAAGGTTCTGCACCTGGGAGTCAGAAATCCAGGCCAGAGGTATACCCAGGGAGGAGACATGATTCAAGTCACGGAGGGTGAGAGGGACCTGGGGGTTGTGGTAGATGTCAAAATGAACAACTCTGAGACCTGTAGGAGGGCAGCGTCAAGGGCAAATAGGATGCTGGGATGCATCGCCAAGGGGATCACCTCCAGCAAGGTGGAAGTGATCCTTCCACTGTACAACTGCTTGGTTAGGCCACACCTCGAGTACTGTGTACAATTTTGGAGACCACATTTAAAGAGGGATATTACACTCCTAGAGAGTCCAAAGGAGGGCAACCAAAATGATCTGGGGCCTGGGGAAGAGGACCTATGAGGAAAGGCTCAAGGAGCTCGATATGTACACCCTGGAGGAGAGGAGGGACAGAGGGGACATGATAGAGGTCTTTAAGTACTTGAAAGGGATCAATAAAGGAGGCCCAGTTTGGGTGCTCCAAAGGAAGGAGGGTGGGGCAACAAGAGGTCACAGGTGTAAGCTGGAAGGGGGCAGGATCTGAGGGGAGAGAAGGAAATGCTATTTCACTGAAAGGGTGGTGGAGCCATGGAATGCACTGCCCAGGGAGCTAGTAGAGATGGGAGACTGTGGATGGGTTTAAGAGGGGATGGGACAGGTACAGGAGGAGGGTAAATCTGACAAGGCACAATGCAGGTGGAACATCTAGGACTGGGGACAGTATAACCCAAGGGGAAGGGGGGACACCAAAATCGGCCCTCAGTGCAGGTGCTGAAAATCGAGCAGACTCGAGAGACTGTCAGGCCTATTCTGCTGGCATTTTAGTATGTTAGTATGTTAATATGGCACTGTCAAAAATCACAGCACGCAGACCCCGAAAAACAGGCATGGTCAAAAACTATGCTAGATTAAATAAACTCCAAAACCACGCATGCTGTTAATGCAGCACGATTTGTTACCATGCCGTTTTGCTACCGATAACCTGTCAGGATACCCATTTGAGGATGGTCTACCACTAGGGGTGAATAGCATGATCTTGGTTTTAGAGGCATTGAGTAACAGTTTTGTTTGAAACAGATAAAGTTGCAACATATCAAAAGCACCCGGGGTTACTAGAATCCCAGTAAGACCTAGCGGTAGGCAGGGAAGACAGCTTGTGAAACTCCAGTTAAATGGATTTCACACTGTCTCACTCTGTTCTCAGTCTCAGTTGAGACTGAGGGATGACATCATTATAGAACTTTGCAGTTGGAGGTTAGTGTAGAACGTTGGGGATTTTGAATTCAGTCTGTGTGCAGTCTGAGGGAGAGACAGTAATACAGCTGAGTGTGTGCAGACTCTCAGAGCTTTAAGCTCTGTTTTAGAGCTACTTTTGGAAGGTGTGTGTTTCCACCTGAAGAGGAACACAGGAACTGGTAATTGAAGTGGTGGAGACCACTTTCAATGGTTCAAGAGCCCCATTCCTGAGGGGATGGGGGGAAGGTTTTTGCCTGTTTTCCAGGGGCAACCCCCCAGGTTCGGCTAAGGGAAAGAAGCTGCCGGTTCCAGTTGTGCTGAGGCACCAGAAGCTCTAGAGAGAAATTCCTTGTGGAGGAAACGCCTGTGGGGCACCTGCAACCAAAGGGTGAGTTCGCTCTGAAAAAGGGCCAAGTGTTTTTCACCTGAACAAAAGGAAACTAAAGGGACTGTTACTGTGGGGTCAGGAAAAGACAGCCAAGTACCATTGGAAAGTGGGGATTGGACTTCTTAATCTGTGGGAGGTCTAGAGTAATGGACATTGCCACTTAATTCAAGTATGTTCAAGTCCAGCACAAAGAGTGAAGAAAATTGGGGATTGGACTGCTTAATCTGTGGGGGGTCTAGAGTAATGGACAATGCACTTAAAAGTATGTTCAAGTCCAGCATAAATGTGAAGCAAGACAAGTAGATGGAATGTGAAATACATTTAGCAAGAATTTACATTTCAAAGCTTTACAGGATGAGGTGTTTACTGTCCAGAGAAATGGCCGGGTATGAATTGTGGGAGCGAGAGGTGGGAGACCTCCTATCAGTAGTAACCAAATTTACCTCTACGGATTTGCTCTGAGACACCTTTTACTTTCTCTCAGGTACTTGGCCAGTGCCTGAGGAAAGTACCCAGATGTGGGATTGAAAGGAAGAATTCTCTGATGGAGCCGAGGTGCTCTTAGGTGGTTCAGGGAGCCACCAGAAAATTTTTCCATGAAGTATGGAAGGTGTAAAAGTGGCTGGCAAGGGAGCTGAGCCAGGGAAAACCCAGAACAGTGTACAAGTTTGGGCTGTGTAACCCAAAGCAGTGTGCAAGTCCGGGCTGTGTGCTCAGTGGGTTCACAGCCAGAGGGCTAAAGTGCTGAGGAAGTGTTCTAGTCTCTCTTAATCTGCATTACCAGGAGTGTAGCCCCATGGGGGTCCATCTATGCTTTGTTTATTCTGTTTGGATGTGAATAAAAGCCACACTTTAGAATCCCACTTCTGGTATTGGACATTACAGTTATTGCTTCCTGTGTTTGGAATTACTTGGGTGCCCCTGTGTGCAGAGTAGCCAAACCTAGCCTTTGTGCCGAGTGACCTGTTCCTCCCCGAACCCAGCCCACCTGGTATTGCTGTCAGATACAAATGGCATACCAGCCCTGGGTTACACTTATATTAACCCCAAGGTTGTTTATGTATATCATGAAGAGCAGTGGCCCTAGGACAGCTCCTTGGGGGGACTCCTTTGCATAAGAGGGAGCAGGACGTGGAAGAAGAGAAACCTTTAAATTGTATCTGCTGTTGGTGACCAGATAGATAAATATTAGCAGTAGGACACAAATGTAATCTACTTTAGAAACCAATAATGCTGTAGTTATAAGTAATCACTTTCACAAACTGGAGAAATTAATGCAGGAAGCAGATCTGATATATAACAGGACCACTGTCTGTATCACACTACTGTGAATTAACTAGAATTCCAAGAGGACTCAGAGTTAACAAATTCCCATCTATGGATCTGGACAAATTTAGGCAAAAACAGAAATGGCAAAATATTTAGTCAAACTGTTCCTTGGATTTAATGGAAGTATCAGCAGAACAGGATTGTTTAAATCTAGATGAATCCTGGGGAGAAAGTTTAAATGCTACTTTGACATGCACAAAAACTGAGGTAGGCAGAGATCGCCTCCCTCCCCAGTGACTCATGGAGCAAGGAAGGTTAACCCAGAGAGAATAAATTCCTTGGAGACTGAAGGAGGCAAAGAGAAGGGCAGGGCAGATAAGTCTGAAGGTGGAACTTCAGTTGGAAGAGAGGGAAGGAGGCAAGGCTGGAAGACAATGTAACAGGGAATGGCAGCACCCGGGTCACAGAAGGGACAAGGGGGGGAAGCAGGAAGGGGAGGCAGGTTAGAGGAAGAGAGGGACAAAGAGAATGAAGAGCCACGCATGCCAATGCAAGGAGTCTGGGAAACAAAATTCCTGACCTTGAGCCAGTCCCTGCAAAGGCAGACCTGGATCTGGTGGCCAGAACAGAATAATGGTGCAGGGATCATCACAGCTGGGAAGTGGCCATCCCAGGCTACACCATGTTCCAGAAGGACAGGTCAAGGAGGAAAGGCGAAGAGGTTGTTTTATACGTGAAAGAGGGTATAACAGCTATTGAGATATAGGGGTAACATGGGAACAAAGAAGGGCTGGGGTTACTATGGGTCAACCTAGGGATGGGTATGGGGGGCCATTATTCACACGGGGTGGTGTGCAGGACTTCAACACAGGGGGAGGATTTAGACAGACCCCTGGGGGAAGCCTTACCAAAATGGACAGCAAGGGGGAAGTTTTGGTAATGGGGGACTTTAATTTGCGAGATGTAGATTAGGGCATTTTCACCACAGCTACATCAAGAGACAGGGCCATCCTTGACGCCATACAAGGGGCATTTCTCAGGCTGCTTGTTTTGGAATCTGCTATGAATGGGGCAGTGCTGGACCTGGTACTTACAAACAGAGACAGCATTGTTGACATCACAATGGGTAGTTCCCTTTGTACAAGTGATCAACGCAGTGTGGTTTGGCATACAGATAGGGCAGGGGAAAAAAAAGAAAACACTAAGATGAGGGTCCTGGATTTCAGGAGGGAAAATTTTAAAGAAATGGGAAACTGCCTCAAAGAATGCCTTGAAGGGGGGGAGGTAGAGGGGGAGTGGAGGCTAAATGGAGAAAAATTAAGGAGGGTATAGCCCAGGCAATGGCATGCTGTTAGAAGGAAGTGAGCAAGGGAAAGAGTAGGAAGAGTCAACTATGGTTCTCTAAGGAGGTCACAAAGGCAGTGAAGGAGAAAAAAACAGCATTTAGAAAGTACAAGGAGAACCAGAAAGAGGAAGACAGGGAAGTATATTTGGCAAAGGAAGGGGAGGCAGGATGGAAGTTGAGGGCAGCTAAAGCACTATGAGAGGAGAAGATAGCTAAGGAGATCAAAAAAGTGGACCAGACCTTCTTCAGGTATTTGGGGAAAAAAGGAAGACAAGGGGAGGGATAGTGAGAATCAAGAGGGTGGGGGCAGGGCTGCGCAGAGGAAGATCAAGAAAGCAGAAACACTGAACAATTACTTCTGCTCAGTCTTCACGGTAGAGGGTGGGGGGCACGGACCAGTATGTTGTAGTAAGCAACCTTGGCAGTGGACACAAGTTCATTCTTGGTGGAAAGGGTTAGGAAGGGACTGGAAGCCTCCCAGGAGAATAAGACAATGCAGCCAGATGGGATTGGTGATGGCCGCCCCTCTGGCAGTGCTTTTCAGCACCTCACTGGAGAGGGGGTAAGTTCCAGAGGACTGGAGCAGGGCCCATGTGGTCCCTCTGCACAAAAGCGGCAGCAGGAAGGATGCTTGCAACTACAGACCAGTCAGTCTCACATCAGTGGTGGGTAAGTTAATGGAGACAGTACAGAAGGAGAGGCTTGTAAAGCACCTTGAAGCAAACGGGCTGCAGAACCACTGGCAGCATGGTTTCACAGGAAGGATGTCATGTCAAACTAATCTCATAGATTTATCATGCAGATATTTCTTACTTAATGCTAAAGTGTTAAACAACAATTTCTGTATGCATTCTCAACAAACTGGAGACTTATTCAGGTTAATGTCATACTCAAATTTCCTTTTTAATGTCTCATTTGTTTTACACCTTAGACCAAAACAGTGCATAAACAATACATACCACCAAAGTTGTATTATGCTGCAAATTTCATTTGGCAACACTGGGGCTTTAGGCAATTGAACCACGAAAATTATATGTTGCCAGATCCCACACCAAGCTGCACTCTCTTCTTGCACCAAAGGACCATAGGACAATGCTCACACACCCACCTGCGCCATCCTCTCCAACCTGGTGCACCACCACCCAATCATGGGTGAACAGAGTCGTGAAGGAGGGATGACAGGACCCATAATCATACAGGCAGAAATACCTCTCACTCCTTTGTCACTGAAATGAGGGACACAGACACTCCAAATGAGGGACACCAACCTCATAATGACTGACTGACTGCAGTGTCAGTGGCTCAGCAGGTTGCACACTCACCTCTGAGGCTGGGAGATCATATGGCTGTGGGTTCTATCCGCACACTAAGCACTTAGGTTATATGCCAATACTGACACTGTAGTGCAGCATGAGGGGATGCTGCACTCCTGAGGTGCCATCTTTTAGATGATACATTAAACCGAGGTCCCATCTGTCTGTTCTTGTGGTAGTTCAGGTTGATTTTAAAGATACCATGACACTACTCAAAAAGAGTAGGGAATTTTTTTGCTCAAAAACCAAACACAAAGACAAACCACAAATTGCACACATTATACATCTAAACTATAAAGAACATCACAAAAATTCTATTCAAAAAATACCTTCACCAGTGTTGTAACTTAACTATTAAAAGGAAAAAACAGACCTCCTCCCCTTTACCCTACCCAATCAGTACCCCTCCAGTACTGCTGACAGAGAGTTTCCCCTATGTGTGAAAGTTAATATTGATAAATTGCATCTATTTTAGCCTGTAAGTACATCATTCCGTGTCACCACTCCCCCCTTTGAAAACATTTGACAGTGAACCTGCCAAATTACCCATTTTATGCATGCTAACATCACATATAATGTACTCCAATTTCATTTTAACTAAGACACAGTAAGTTGTTCAAAAAGTAACACACCATATGTTATCTGTGCGAAACATTTGGTATTTCATAAATCGTCCAACATTTTCCAAAAAGGCTGTATGAAAGAATAATCAAAAAATAAATGTTTCATTGTCTCTAATGGAGCATTACAACTGGCTGCTAGACACATACGCTCTCCAACTTCTTTATGTTTATGGTTCGCCCTCACATTTAGCTTCCCGTGCCTACATAATCCATAGTGCCTTCATTTTAGGAGGGATTCGTTTTTCTAACATGGCTCCCAAAAGGTATTTACTCTGTATATGTTGACAAACCGCAAACACAGAGTCTTCATAATAACAATTCATCAAAATTTCCTTATAAAACTGCTTTCTGGCCACACACCTGAAACCATAATGAAGCTATCTTCCATAAACGCACATTTCAAGCATATTTGCACATGTTCTGGAAACTTCTCCCCCCCCCACACTCTATTTCTCCAATCCCCAGGCTGCAAAAAAACCTGTCCGTCAATGCTGTATTGAGGGAACCCACATACTTGCATTCCCACTAAAAAGTGGCTTAATATTAGTGTGAAAACAAAATACTAAAAAAAAAAAGAAAACTATCAGTTGTATCATGTTTTGACCCCCTTCCTGCCAGTCCCTACACATGTGACAACGCTTAATCGGGTTAAGCCTACTGCCCCATACCAACTGGAAAAATAAACATAAAATTTTAGTGTGCATAGTAAAAGGCAATGGAAAAATATGCTCAACATCCCAAAAAATAGGGACTAGAAACGTTATCAATAAAAAAAAAATCCTTTTCTTTTTTGTCATAGTCCAGAATTTCCATTTCAGAACCTTAGGTTGTGCAATAGCTAATTTATTTTCCCAGTTTGTTTGTGCTTCATTTCGCTCCCCAAACTGCAGGCCCAAAATTTTAATAGCCCCTTTCGTGACAGGAATGACAAAGTCATTTTTAGTGTCAGCAGTTTCTAGCACCAAAGCCATACTTTTTCTCCTGTTAATTTTAATACCTGTAAAGGTAGAATTCTTTTCAAAAAGTGCCAGATCACATGCCCCTGAATCTAAGTCAGCCACCATCAGTACACAGTCATCTTTTATTTTATTTTTTATTTAGTTTTTGTTGACCAGGTAAGTGCACTAGACAAATCCTGCATATTTTCCGGCACGACCTGGGAGAGGGGGATACAAATGAATGCCAACTGATCTTGAACCAGATTAAGCCGTTGGTGGTATTTTTAGTGAATGAGGGAAATTTAGCTAAGACACCGGGGAAATTCCCTACTCTTTTCGATAAGTGCCTTGGAATCTTTAACGTCCACCTGAACTACCACCAATCCAGGCAGATGGGACCTCGGTTTAACGTCTTATCCGAAAGACGACACCTCAGAAGTGCAGCACTCCTCTCATGCTGCACTACAGTGCCAGTACTGGGATATTAACCCAAGTGATAGATGTGGGAACTGAACCCACAGCCCTCTGATCTCCCAGCCTCAGCGGTGAATGTGCTACCTACTGAGCCACTGACACTGATATCTGCATATGGTGACACTTTACCAAAAGTTGTACCAGTCCTATTCATTACTGGAGTTACTTGATGATCCCCCTCTATTACCTGTAAAAGGGTGTCCACAATAAAAATGCACAATAAAGGACTATGGGGCACCCCTGCCATACCCCTTTATGTAAGTACACAGATGATCCCAAATGCCCATTCAGCAGGGGTCATACCTGTGCCTCCTTATATAAAATTTGTATTAAAGAAAAATCCTTCAGGAATATCATATATATGTAATGTCTGCCATAGATAGTCATGTCTGACCAAATCAAACACTGTTTCCTGGTCTACTGTTAAGAGATATCCATCCAAAGTCCTGTCTAAACCTTATTCCACTATTTCCCTTACAAATATCAGATTCTGAGTGATATTTCTGCCTGGCACTGCACATGTCTGGGCGTCCAACAGTAAGGTCTGTGTTACTCTTGCCAGTCGTATAGTAATTAATTTAGCTAAAATCTTATAATCTAGCCGGCCCGTTGGCACTGAGGGTTGAGGTGCTGGATGCCACACCTCGTGCCATGCCAGCGACCTGGGTTTGGGAACGAGCCTGGGGCATCGGAGGTCGGCAGGGGAGGACTGGGATCGAGCATCCACCGGCTGCTCTCCTAGTCCTGGGGTGGGCTAAAGAAATTCACCATGCTGTAGCAGTCCCTGGGGATGCCTGGGGGCACTACTAGCATTGGTGTCACTAGAGGAGGAGTGCAGCGGATGTCGGCACATTGTGCCTGGACGTCATTGAATGTCCATGCTCCAGGGTCCAATAAGGTGGAAAATGGCTGGGCGCGACCGTGCAGCCTGATGGCCATGCTCCGAGCAGCCCGAAGGACTTTGGCGGAGTCCTGTCAGGGAGGGTCCAGGGCTGTCCTGGCTGGTACAAGCAGAGAGGGAGCCCTCCAGCGGGATGGCATGATGTCCGTCCCGGATACTCCTGGGTGCAGTTTGAGCAACCCAGCTTTCTGGGTGGGCGGAGCTGGCGGCTGGATGCCCCAAGCTGGAGTGCCGCAGCAGGGGGGAAAATATAGTCATGATAAAATCTTATAATCTGTTGTCAATAAGCTCAAAGGTCTCCAGTTTTTCATGTCTGTGTGATCTACTGCTTTAAAGAAAGAGAACATCACCCCCTCCTCCCCACATGCTAGAGCTCAGTTTACCTACATGGGTAAGGGCAAGAAAAACATCATATAACATGGGGACAATTTGTTCTGAAAAAAGCTTATAAAATTCATTTGGGATGCCATCCAGTCCTGGTGCTGTATTTGTGGACAAGGACCTAATGGCATCTCCTATTTTCATATCCTGGAACATACTAACATACTAGTCGCCAGCAGATTAGGCCTTATGGTCCATCGGGTCTGCTCATGCCTCAGCTGCTGTTCTAATATAGATATCTGAGGGGTAACTAATGTGTCAAGGAAAGTGTCCTGGACTGGCACCCCACCCACTTGGAATTTATTTTTAACATGCTGCTATACAGTCATCCTAATAGAAGTCATATATGTAACTACTGTACCCATCCCATCCTTCAAAGCAATCACTCTTTTATTTATTTTGTCCATGTGGCTGTCAAAAGGGTAAACATAGAATGTGGAACCTTGGGTTCCAAACTTCTGTTCCATCCATAGTGACTGCTCCCCATCATATTGAAATTTGAACATTTTCTGCTTGACCTCCACAATTTGTTCTGTTAGATCTGTCCCTGTTTCCTTTGTTTGTGTGAGAAGGTGAAGGATCCGAGCTTGCCAACTGAGATAGCAACTATATTTTGTTCTCACTACCTGCTGAGAAATTTGTATCATTAATTGTTTAATATCCTGTTTAGTATCTTCCCACCAGTCCAATAGATTATCATATAAACATCTTACTGTCCTCCTAGCCTCTAATAACTCCAATATTTCCAATCTAATGGGTCCCTCTTGCAACAGGAAAGTTTTCAAACACCAATACCCCCGTCCCATTTGTGGATGTTGTGCCAAGTCCAGCATCACCCATACTGCAGCATGATCTGAGGTTTCCAGAGGTACAACTTCTACTGCACAAATAGGAGTTCTCTCTTGCACAAACCAAAAGTCGATGCGGGATAAGAGGGACTCTTTATAAAAAGTGTACATGGTGTTGTACCAGTTATATCCTAAATCTGATACCCTGAACATTATAATATTGTTTTCAACAAATTTGTGTCACAATATACCTTATCTGTCTTTCTTCCCCAATCCCATTTGGCCAACCCAAAATTAAAATATCCCTTCCCCCCATAGGGTCAGTTTGGAGCTATGTAAAAAGGGTTCCAATAGATGTAGTAATTTTGTTCTCCCTGCCTTAGCCTGCGGTGTGTAGATATTAATTAGTTTGAGGGGCTTATTGGTATATAGAACAACAACTACCATAGCTTGGCCTGGACACATGTCAACTATCCTCATGATCTTCACCAACTGTCCAGAAAATAACATTCCTAGCCTGGAGCGTATCTCTTCCCCCAATGACCAAAAGGATGACCCCCATCTCCACTCTTTCGGTGTCTGTCTAATCTCTGCAACAGTGTGCAAGACTGTATCTTGTAAAAAGACAATATCCCCCTGTAAATCATGCAATATGGAGAGGGTAACCTGTCTCTTAGCCCTAGACTTGATATTATTAACAATGCTGGTAATAATGTTTAACTCAGACATTAATATGGGGAAAAAAGTGGGAAAAAACCCCATAGGTAATAAACACAAAGGCATCTAGTTCATTTCTTCTTTCGGTTTTTGGACTCTGGCTTCTCTGGCATCACCACATCCATATTGGCATCTGTTTGAGAAGATGCCACCGAGGACACATCTGATTCTCCCTCAGATTCTGCCCAGTCATTCTCTTGCAAGACGGAAAATTGATTTTGCACCACTACTGGTTCAACCTGTCTCAATTGCACAGTTAGTAGGGGAGGTTTTAACACTGCCTTGGAAAGTGTAACCATTTTAAAGGTGTTTCCCACCACACTCAAGGGAGGGGGCATTATTGGTACCTCATTTGTATTATGCACAGCAGTATTACTTTTTTCCATTAAAGCCAAAGATACCCCCTATGACACAACCACCTCAGGTATCACTGTAGCAACAGTCTCATCTTGCTGCAGGATCCTCTCAGACTCAGCAACCATACCCATTGTTGAAGCTAGGGAGCTGATAGGAGGGGGAGGTAAGTAAGAAACTTCAGGTAACCCTGGGCCTGGTTTCTCAGCAGCAACAGGTTCCACCCACCTGCTCACTTCAGAGGGGCCAGCACCAATGTTCTCCGTGACCATCTTTAACCTTTCTTTCTGGGCCAAGGTTACATATGCATCTTGTTCAGTTCATGCTCCCAGATCTATGCTGTTGTGAGAAGCCCAGGAACATGTTCTAAAAGTGTGACCCTGCTTCTCACACAGGTTACAGCACATGGGGTTTGCACATTGTGCTCTGTTATACCCCCAAATCCCACATAAACTGCATTTCATTTTTTTGCACACATTGCTAAGGTGCCCAGTGTCCCCACACCTATAGCAGGCTCAGGGTTGTCCAGCATAAAAGACTACATTTCTGTCTCGTCCCAAAAAGAAGCAATTGGGCAAGTGTTGTACCTCTCCATTAACCTGTTTCAGAGTCACCTTATACCGCCATTCCCCAGTCCAAAAATGCTCCTCGTCCAAAATAGGCCTTGGAAACCAATTAAAGTTGTACCTTTGTTTGAACCAAAAAGTGATGTCTGCAACATTTAACCCCTCATTATGAAAAACAACACAGTGATTCATTTGAAGGAGGGTTTTGTGAGGGATATTGCCATGAGAAACTGCAACAACGGGTGTTCTTTAGAAGTTGATATTGTTTCCCAAAACATTCCAAACCTGCTGGATGTTTGAAGCTAATGTTGTATGGTGAGTCACCCAGCCTGTGTACCAACGCATATACCTCGTATGCATTAAACTTCATACTGTCTTTGATTAGAGAACACCCCACAAACAGCCTATCTGGGATGTCCGGCAGTCCTCCCCTATACTTTAGCCTGACAGCATTCTGCCTCTTGACCGTTTCAGAAGCTAGCTTTGCAGACTTTGGAAGTAAACGTTCTCTAACGTTTGAGCTCCAGACATTAGCTGGGCGAGGCTGGGTGGGTTCATAATCTCCACCTTGTCCCGATCCTTCCTTCCTTAGTGCATTCTCCAGCTGTCCTGCCTCCCCAGTAGCAGCTTCTAGGGTAACAGGTGTCTGTACGTCGTTCAGGACTGCATTTGCAGTACTAGCTTAGCAGAGCTACAAAGCCTCAAGGGGCTTACATTCTTGCATGTTAATGTATGTAGCCTATTAAAAAAAATCACTTCTGTTCAGGCCTGGGTATGTCATACTGCTCCAAATGTTCTGGTGATTACGGAGTGCTAGCTCCAACTGGCGACCAGTAACAACGAAGTTAACATCCCCTCCTACTCTTTGTTCAGAGCCGACAGGCAAACCAGAGGTGGTGGGGTAGCTATATATATCAAGGATAAATTCCCTGCCTCCATAATTGACTCAACCTCTGTCCCAAAAGAATTTGAAAGCTTGTCATTAACGATTGAAATTGCCACTGGTGTCTCATCATGTATAATAGGATGCTACAGACCCCCATCAGCTGGACTACAGTTGCTAAAACATCTCAAAAACATCCTGGGTTCGGCATCTTCAGAGTGTATCGTACTAGGGGACTTCAACTTAGACTGGCTCTCCAGTGCATCCACCCCACTTAAAATGTTCTGTGATTCCCTTGGGTTGTCACAGCTAATAAACAAATCTACTCATCCTAACAAGCTCAACCCTAATAACAGTACTCTCTTGGATATCATTTTAGTTAACAAACCCCATTTATTCTCCCATGCTGGCGTCTTTTTCTCTGATATTAGCGACCATTGCTTCATTGCGTGTGTAAGATCCACTCTTAAATCCACAACTGCACCAAAATTCTCCTTTAAAAGGTGCATACGCAACTTTGATCTCCATGGGTATATATCAGACCTAAGAGACTCCATGCAATGGCAGGACTTCTATCTAGCCAAGTCCCTGACTACGGCTTATGATATTTTCTCAGAAATTGTGCTAGGGGGCTCTCAACAAGTATGTTCCCATAGTAAAAGTTCATGCCAGAAACAAATCCTGTCAGTGGTTTACAGAAGACCTGAAAAATGCTTTGCGGGAGTAGGGATGTACTCTGGAGAACTGCTAGGAAAACTAATTTAATAAATGACTGGAATTCTTTCTGGAGAGCGAGGAACCACTGCACCAAAATGGTCAGAGAAGCCAAAGCTAATTTCTACCGCTCTCAACTGGAGAGCTCCTCAAGAAATGCCTCCAAATTCTGGAAGACTATCAAAGACATTGAAGGTCACACCACTGTAAATTCCCTACCTACTAAATTATTGATCAACAATACTGTCATCTCCGACAGACCGTCTATCCTCGATGCTCTCAATAATCATTTTGCCACTGCAGGGCTAGCCTTTGACTCCCCTCCCGCGAATATCCTCCGCCAACAACTTAGATTGGATACACAAGAAAAACCCATCCCCAGTCCATCCTTCTCTCTGCAGCCTACCTCCCTGAAAGAAGTCGAAGATCTTCTCCTTCAGCTGGACACTAGGAAAAGTGCTGGGGCCGACCTCATTGCCCCGTACTTCTTAAAGGTCGGCTACCGTGTCCTCGCCAGTCCCAATTACTCATCTCTTCAACTTATCCTTGTCCCAGGGTGACCTACCGCCCATTTGGAAAAATGCACTTGTGGTCCTTTTGTTTAAGTCAGGAGATCCTAGTGACCTCAATAACTACAAGCCAATCTCCCTACTTCCAATCCTGTCAAAGATGCTGGAGAAAATTGTGAACTCCCAGCTTCGGAAGTACCTGGAATCAGAAAAATTGCTCAACCCATTACAATCCGGTTTTAGAGCACAACACAGTACAATATCTGCTGTAGTCAAGGTGACAAATGACTGGCAGCTTGAATTAGACAAAAAAAAAACATTGTCTGCACGGTTTTCTTGGACCTAAGCAAGCCGTTCGATACTGTTGATCACAGACTGCTTCTGTCGTCCCTCCGGAACATTGGTTTGGATTTCCTATCTCTTAAATGGTTCTCCAACTATCTCTCAGGACGACTTCAACAAGTAAAGGCAGAAAGGGAAGTTTCTTCCCCCAAACCCCTATTAAGGTTCCATTCTTGGTCCCTTGCTCTTCACCATTTATATTAACAACGTAGATGCCCTCATCAAAGAAGCACAAACACACCTATTCGCGGATGATATGGTACTCGACGCTAGTAGCCCCACACCTGAAGCAGCCTGTAAAGCCCTTCAAAATGAATTTAATCTGCTGCAACATCATCTTATAAACCAGAAACTGCTCTTAAATGGAAAAAAAACAAAGCAATTTTCCTCTCGCCCCTTCAAAATGCAATAAATCCTGCAATTGCTGGGACACTCCAGCAGACCACTACCATTCTAGGTGAGCAGTTGGACTACGTACCAAAGTTCAAGTACCTGGGGGTCTGGTTATACCATAGACTTACTTTCATAGATCACTTAGAAGAACTGGCAAAGAAACTTAGACAAAGACTTGGTCTGTTCTTCAGGATTAATAATCTCCTCACAAGAGACGCTAAACTGAAACTGGTTCAAACTACCTTTCTTTCCCTATTGGATTACGCAGACTTTCTATATAGTCAGGGACCTGCAGGTACCCTAGCCAAACTCGATACGCTTTATCACAGAGCCATATGATTTATCACGGGTCTTCCATACTCAACCCATCACTGTGCATTGTACACGGCAGTGGGGTGTCATCCCTCGCTTACAGATGACAAAAAAATGCTGCAGTTTGGACATACAAAGCTATCTCAGATAAACTGCCCCAGTAGTTCTCTGTCTGTTTACATTTGTGCACTCTGGGGAAGCATGCCATGAGAAGCACCTCATATATCTACCTTTATGTTTACAAAGCAAAATCTTGCACTGGTAGAGCAGCCATCAGCTTTGTGCTCCCTCGACTGTGGAACAAGCTGCAAAAAACTTTGAAATTAACTCACCCCATCAGCCTAGCAGCTTTTAAATCTCTATATCTACATCATAATAAAAAGTCCTGTGCCTGTCTACCCTAAATAGTGACTACTATAAGTCCAAGCACACTCTAATTACTACTGTTAAAAGATTGATCACATCACTGTTCGCTGATGACACAAAGCTCTGTAACAGAGTAGACACACCAGAGGGTGTAGACAGAATGAGAAGGGACCTGCAGAAACTTGAAGAATGGTCAAGGGTTTGGCAGTTGAAATTCAATGCAAAGAAGTGCAAGATAATGCATATGGGGCACAAAAACCCTGGCACAATATATCAGTTGGGGGGTGAGGATATAGCATGCACCAAGCAGGAAAGGGATCTTGGGGTTGTCATCTCTGATGACCTCAAGGTAGGGAAACAGTGTGACAAGGCAGCAGGTAAAGCAAATAGGATGCTGGGATGTATAGGCAGGGCATCACCAGCAGGAAAAGGAGGTCATAATTCCGCTATACAAGACACTAGTGAGGCCCCACCTGGAGTACAGTGTACAGTTCTGGAGACCATACCTACGTAAGGACATAGACAGGTAGAGAAGGTTCAGAGGAGGGCAACAAAGATTGTGCATGGGTTGCATCACAAGTCCTATGAAGACAGGTTGAAGGAACTGAACATGTACTCCTGGAGGAGAGGAGGGAGAGGGATATGATAGAGACATACAAGTATCTTACAGGAGGAAAGGGTGCAGGAAAACACTATTTTTAAGCGAAAAGATGTTTCAGAACTAGAGGCATGGGATGAAGTTGGAGGAGGACGATTCAGAGGAAACATGAGAAAGAATTTCTTCACAGAACGGTGGTGGACAAGTGGAACACCCTGCCAGAGGAAGTGGTGGGAGCTGAAACAATCACGGGATTTAAGAATGCATGGGATAGACATAAAGGAATTCTAGAGGTCAGGGGTAAGGGGAAATAGACTTCTAGGAAAACAAACTGAACTTACAAGCTCAAATGGGCAGACTAGGTGGGCCATAGGCCCTTATCTGCCGCCACTGTCTATGTATCTATGTATCTATAATCAACTCTTCCCTCTCCCCTTTTTCTACCCCATATCTGTCCCTTCCACATTCCTTTGACCCTGTTTCCAGCTCTAAATTCTCCATATCATATCACTATATATCTTTTTATATTAGGTTTTATTTGTGTTCGGTGCACCTGATATGTATATTTCTTTATGTTTATGAAAAATTGTATCCTACCCAAAACTAGCTGCATCTTCTGTTCCAAACATATACTACTGTCAATGCTACCTGCTGATACTTTGTATATACTGTATTATTGTATTTCACTTTACTTGTATTATTACTATTTTCTTGTGTGTTGCATCCCGTATATATTGTACCTTGTTCTTTGTTAACAAACCCAGATCCACCTCGAAAATGAGCTTGCTCAATGGTGATCGCCTGGTTAAATAAAGACTGACTGATTGATTGACTAGCCCTGTTCTCCCCATCCAATTCTATTATATTCTGTAGCATGTCCTGCTGTGCAGGTTCCTCCTCTTGTGCATCTGGCTGGCTTGAGGAGGCAACAGGCTGTTCTGGTGGGAGCTGTGAGGGGGGATTTTGATATTAGGGAATCCTGTATCCCTTACCCCTCCATAGCAGCCAAAAGCCACTCCGCTACCACCGTTAAGGTGCTTGGGAGATTGGTATTGCAACCCTTGCCATCTACAGTTTTAATCCATCCAGCATTTTCCAATGCTGCTGAAACCCATGGTGGAGTTGTAGCATGTATCTTTCTCTTGTGGCACACATGCACTGCCTCATCTAGTGTCCAGAATGGAAGTTGTTGTGCTGCTCCCTCCACCCCTAGCAGCAAGTCCCCCAGAGTTTGTTTTCTTTTGCTCCTTTTTAAAATTACCAGATGAAGTTCCTATGGTAAATGTTGCCATTGTTGGAACAGTCTTTTTACTTTGTCCCTGCTGAGTAGCTTGCATGGGTGTTGCTCATGTTTCTAAGCTCGACTGTTCCCCAACCGTATTGACAGTAGCCAGTTTTCCCTTCGGAGGCTTCGGACACAGGAGGGGGCTCAGTATTAAAAAGTAATTTTTCTGAAGCAGTACCTGCATGTCCATTGTTCTGCTCCATCGCTGCTTTTACTAGATACATAGATACATAGACAGTGTCGGCAGATAAGGGCCTATGGCCCACCCAGTCTGCCCATTTGAGCTTGTAAGTTCAGTTTGCTTTCCTAGAAGTCTGTTGCCCCTTACCCCTGACCTCCAGAATTCCTTTATGTCTATCCCATGCATTCTTAAATCCCGTGATTGTTTCAGCCCCCACCACTTCCACTGGCAGGGTGTTCCACTTGTCCACCACCCGCTCTTGTGAAGAAATTCTTTTCATGTTTCCTCTGAATCGTCCCTCCTCCAACTTCATCCCATGCCTCTAGTCCTGGAACATCTTTTCACTTAAAATAGTGTTTTCCTGCACCCTGTTCCTCCCTGTAAGATACTTGTATGTCTCTATCATATCCCCTCTCTCCTCCTCTCCTCCAGGGAGTACATGTTCAGTTCCTTCAACCTGTCTTCATAGGACTTGTGATGCAATCCATGCACCATCTTTGTTGCCCTCCTCTGAACCTTTCTACCCTGTCTATGTCCCACGTAGGATGGTCTCCAGAACTGTACACTGTACTCCAGGTGGGGCCTCACTAGTGTCTTGTATAGCGAATTATGACCTCCCTTTTCATGCTGGTGATGCCCCTGCCTATACATCCCAGCATCCTATTTGCTTTACCTGCTGCCTTGTCACACTGTTTCTCATCTTGAGGTCATCAGAGATGACAACCCCAAGATCCCTTTCTTGCTGGGTGCATGCTATATCCTCACCCCCAACTTATATATTGTGCCAGGGTTTTTGTGCCCCATATGCATTATCTTGCACTTCTTTGCATTGAATTTCAACTGCCAAACCCCTGACCATTCTTCAAATTTCTGCAGGTCGCTTCTCATTCTGTCTACACCCTCTGGTGTGTCTACTCTGTTACAGAGCTTTGTGTCATCAGCGAACAGTGAAATTCTGCCTTCTAGGTCCTGCGCAATGTCACTGATGAAGATGTTGAATAGGACCGGTCCCAGCACTGATCCCTGTGGTACCCCACTGGTCACTCTTCCCTCTGTGGAGTGACAGCCATTTACCACCACCCTCTGTGTCCTGCCACCCAGCCAGTTACCTACCCACCACACTACTGTCCTGCCCACACCCATATTCCCCAGTTTGTGTAATAGTCTTCTATGTGGCACAGTGTCAAGGCCTTGCTGAAGTCCAGATAGGCCATGTCCACTGCCCTCCCTGATCCACCTCCTAGTCACCCAGTCAAAAATTCAATGAGGTTGGTCTGACATGACCTCCCCCTGGTGAAACCATGCTGCCTTGGGTCCTGTAGTCCATTGACAACCAGATGTTCCACCAATCTCTCCTTCAGTAGTGCTTCCATGATCTTCCCCACTACCGAGGTGAGGCTGACTGGTCTGTAGTTCCCTGCTTCCTCTTTGTTCCCACTTTTGTATACTCATACCTCTCCTCCAGCTGTCCCATTCATCTGCATTTCCGTCGTGGTTTCTGTAGCTTGCAGGATGGACTCCTGCTGCATCACCACCATCGGTCCTTCCTTGCTTCTGTTCCATAGTTCCGCCTCCAACTGCACTCGCCATTCCATATAGCGATGTTCTTCCTCCTGCAGCAAAAGCTGCAAATCTTCTTTTGACAAGGTCTGTGCTTGCTCTGTCATTGATCCAGGTTCAGTTGGAATGGCTCCTGCATCCGGTGGTCGCCTGTTCTCCAGTGAGTCGCTCTGTACACCCTCAGGTTCCATAGTATTCACAAGCTCCATTTCAGTCTCCATACGTTCTGAGGCAAGGGAGGAGACCTGCTCCCCAGCCTCTCCTGCATCTGTACAGATTGAAGTCTGCTTAGAACTGGCCATCTGACACTGGTTACAGTACCATCTACCGCAAGAGTAGGGGGATTTCCATGGTGTCCTGGCCAAATTTCCCCCATTCACTAAAAAAATACCACCAGCAGCTTAATCTTGTTCAATGTCAGTTGACATCCATCTGTAGCTCCTTCCCCTGGGACGAGGCTGAAAATAAGCAGAACTGTCTAGTTCTCCTTTCTCTGTCAACAAAAACGAAATTAATAAATAATGATGGACACATCCTTAAACATGGAAATACAAGCTCAGAACACTGTGGAAATCATTGTATTTTCCTATACGATGTTTAATTTGGATTTATCCCGTTAGAATATAAGGCATTTCTGCTATAAAGTCTGAACACACAGCCCTCCTCTCTCCTCTATGGCCAGCCACCAACTGAGCTGTCAGTGTCAATGTGCCGGTCGCCCACTTGGCTTTGAGATGGGGGGGGGGAGTCTGTGGTGGAACACTGCCTGCCTGGGTGGGGGGCAGGGTGCACTAGACCACCAGGGAATAACATTTTAATTCACAGACTTGAGATTGGGTATAGGGAGAGGGGGGTCACTAGACCTCCAGGGAAATTTTTTTATACACTATGTGGGGGATCAGAATGGGGGGTTACACTGACTGGACACATTGAGTGGGTGATCCAGTGGAGGGAGGGACTGCTAGCCACCAGGGCTTTTTTAAATTACATTTTGGGTGGGTGATCAGGTGGGGGGAAGGGACCACTAGCCACAAGGGATTTTTCAGGTAATCAGGTGGGGGGGTGCCACTAGACAACAGGGAAGTAAATATTACTATAGGGTGCGGTGCAGACTGAATTTCCGCTAAAGTTGGCTGATGCATTACATGATCAGACATAGCACACCCACTACTACAATATGACTGTCACCTTGGTGACCATATGTGGCAGTCCATGGTGTAGTGTGAGCATGGGCAAAGTGGAATTACATTTGCTGAGCCAAACGTATGCCTTGCATCCAGCCAGTCTGGCATGCTAATCCCATAGTGAGGGTGTGGTGTGTGGGTCCAGAAATGTGTAAAAACCACAGCAGAAGCAGAATGAAAGCCACAGTGCTTTCCCAGTCCACTCACCCACTGATCCATGGTAGCTCCCTGCATGCAGCATGCAATGATTTTCTTTCAAAGGTAACTGTTAAGCCCTAGGACTTCTATCACAGTGGTCACCACTGTTATGAGTTGGCTGCTTCTAACATGTCGGTGTCTATTTAACACCACAATAGAAATCAACAAACACAACACAGTGCAGTACTAACAGTGATAATATGACACATCATCCAAGTATGCTATATATTGTGCTATGTCTGATCATGTAATGCATCAGCCATGTACATGTTATACTGTACTGTTATGATTTCACACATAAAATGTGTTTTTTTAACACTTACTCTGCTTTTTATAGCCAGGATGCCATCCCCTATCAACTTCCACTGTGCTCGCATCCATTGTCGCAGCGGTACTAAGATCGCCCTTACCTGGATTACCCCACTGGCTGTACCCTCTAGGGAAATGCCTCCTGGGATCCCCCTTGCCCCATCAGAACTTTCAATTTCCAGCACCAGGCTGTTGAATGTGATCATTTTCCTTGAAAAACTGAAAAATTTATAACACATTTCAATGAATACATACATACTGAAACCTTTGTTTCCCCATTTTAGGTACAGCATACTTAATCAAGCACTGAGTCACAAGTAGAGGCGTGTGAAAAAAAAACTTCTGTAGGAGGAATTCAAGCAAATGTTTGACTTTCGCTTCCGCAAAAGTTTGGAAATCCATTTCCAAACTTTAGCGGAAATTCAGTCTGCACTGCACCCTATAGTAATATTTACTTCCCTGTTGTCTAGTGGCACCCCCCCCCCCCACCTGATTACCTGAAAACTCCCTTGTGGCTAGCGGTCCCTTCCCCCACCCGATCACCCACCCAAATGTAATTTAAAAAACTCCTGGTTATGCAGTCCCTCCTCCTCGGATCACCACTCAATATGACTGATCAGTGCGCCCCCATCCCTATCCCCACATAGTGTATAGAACATTTTCCTGGAGGTCTAGTGACCCCTCTCTCTATACCCAATCCCAAGTCTGTGAATTAAAATGTTACTCCTTGGTGGTCTAGTGCCCCTGCCCCCCCACCCAGACAGGCAGGTGTTCCACCACTACACCTCCCCCCCATCTCACGCCAAGTGGGCGGCGGCACAGCCCTCCTCTCTCCTCCATGGCCAGCCACCCACTGAGCTGTCAATGAATGCATATGGGTAAAGCACACATTCACTCATTGACAGCTCAGTGGGTGGCCCACCAGGAAAGAGAGAGGAGGGCTGTGCCAATCACCCACTCGGGTTTGGGAAGGCGGGGAATGAGGTGGTGGAATGCTGCCTGCTGGGGTGGTGGGGGCTGGGGGTGCACTAGACTGTAGGAAATAACATTTTAATTTGTGGACTGGGGATCAGGGACAGGGAGGGGGTTCACTTGACCACAAGAAAAAAATGTGTATATTCTGTACAGGGGATAGAGATTGGGGGGGGGTTACACTGACTGGACATGTCGAGCTGATGATCAGGTGGGGAGAGGGACTGCTAGCTACCATGTTGTTTTTTGTTGTTTTTTTACTTTATATTTATCCCTCCTACCTACCCTCGGTGTCCACTCCTTTGGGCCGCTCATGCACTCCAGCCCCCGAACCCAGGATCTGCCCCTAAAGTGCCTCTTCCTCCTTCTCTCCTGCACAGCAGGGTCTGTCCCAAAGTTGGTGGTCATCATCTAGGGCCGTCGAGATTTTTTTTTTTCCATTTTTCTGTGGTTCCTTTCCCAGCCCTGAGATGCCAGTGCAAGGACTCACATCCAGAGAGATGATGTGCTGACGCGCATCTCTCTCAAGCGCTTAACAGTGTCTCCCCTCCCCGACTCCGTGAAATGAAGCCACCAACCCCTGGAGAGCCTGTGCTCCCACTGGCTCTCTCAGGACATCGGGTGCACACTGCACCCCTGGTATCCCATCCCAGAGGGAGGAAAGCATCCATTGGGATGTTCAATCCTCCCTCTCTCAGTCGACGCCCGCCAACCCGAATCCATTCCCGAACCCGGGTCGTCAGCGTAGCACGAGGTGTGGTGTCCAGCACCTCAACCCTCAGTGCCACTGGGCCGGCCCCACCACAGTGTTTTAATTACACATCCCACAGGTGATTGGGTAGGGAGAGGGACCACTAGCCACCAGGGTTTTTTTAATTACACGTTGGGCTGGTGACTGGGTCGGGGGAGGGACTGCTAGCCACCAGGGATCTTTTAGTTTTATTTCGGGCAGGGCTGGGGAGGCGGCACAATGTAAAGTTTTTTTTCTGTCTATATCATAGCGGAACAGGGCAAAATTTCACCCAAAACAGTCAGAAGTTTTCTGATCCACCACAGGTGGAAGTTTGGAAACTTCCGTGAAAGTTGTAACATTTCACAGAAGTTCCGCTAAGGTGAAAATAACAACTTTCGCTGACCTCTAGTCACAAGGCGGTAATGCTGGTCAACATCGTAAGCAAACATTTCACACTGTTGATGTACTGTATAGTTGAAATATGTAACTTTGCTTGTCAATGGCCAGAGACACCAGAAGAAGTGATTATTTAATATCAAAGTCTGACTTAGAAACATGTTTTAGGAATGAAGTTGCTGCAGAAAATGAAAATCTTTCTCATACTGTCAGCCGAATTGAGAATAATGTGGATCAGACAAGTTCTGTACAACTGCCTTTTATATCTGCTCCAATGAAACAATGTTACCTGTCAACATTCATCAACGCAGTGGGCCCAATTCACAGAGCCCCCCTGAATGGCGCAAGGGGCTTGCGCCACAAGAAATAAAGCAAGGCACGGCTTGTGCCAAAAGATGCATCGGGAGCAATTCACAAAAGCAGCCTGCATCAAACACAGGCTGCGTACGTCAAAGGGGGCTTGTGCCATCCTTGTGACACAAAATGAGCTGCGGCATGGTGCAGGGGGCTTGCTGCAGATGCAGGCTGCCATATCCCCAATTCAGGATTCTTGAAACCCTCCCAGAGAGCAAATTTCTAACTACCATTAGACCAGCCACAGCTGGTCTAAGGGTACTTAGAAGTGTGTCCTTGGGGAGGGTTAGAGACCCTGAATGGGAGGGAACTTGTGGCCCAGTCCCCTCATCCCCGATCCCCTGTTTAGGAACAGTACACATGTCCCTGGTGGTCTAGTGGACCCCCCCCGATGTCCTATAAATATTCATATATCATTCCTGGTGGTCTAGCAGAGCCCCCCCAATTCCCGATGTCCCCCATTAAAATTCATATATCTTTCCCTGGCAGTCTAGCGGACCATCCCCATGTCCCCCATAAATATTTATATATAATTCCCTGGTGGTCTAGTGGACCCCCTTTCCCGATTGTCCCCTTAACCATTTATATATCTTACCCTGGTGGTCTAGTGGCCTCACCCCGGCAGGCAGTGCTCCACCACTCTGGTCCCCCCAGCCCATCTCTGAGCTGGCAACTGATACAGCCTTCCACTTTCTGCCATGGTCAGCTGCCGACAGAGCTGTCAAGCAGCATGCTCTCCTTGACAGCTCAGTTGGCAGCTGGCCATGGTGGAAAGCGGAGGGCTATGCCGGTTGCTGGCTCAGGGATGGGATGGGGGGCAGGGTGGCGGGGCACTGCCTGCTGGGGTGGGGGGTCCACTAGACCACCAGGGTAAGATATATAAATGGTTATGGGGGAGATTGGGGATAGGGAGAGGGTCTGCTAGACCACCAGGGAATGATTTATAAATATTTATGGGGGACATCGGAGGGGGGCCTGCTAGACCACCAGGGAAAGGTAAATGTTAATAGGGAACATCAGGTATCGGGGGGGTCTGCTAAACCACCAGAGAATAGTATATAAATATTTATGGGGGACACTGCTAGACCACCAGTCCTGTCCATGGGCAAAGCTGCCACTGAACTGCCTCACAGTTTGCGGCAAACCTCATAGGTGCACCGCCTGTTTGGCGTGACAGCCATAGTTGCCACAAAGCCGCGGATTCTTGCTGCCGGACCCATACCCGAGTAGTGAATCAGGTGCAGGGTCCCTGGCACACCAGTAATCGGCACAAGCTGCCTTTTGCACAGCTTGTGCTGGCCTTTCTGAATTGGGCTCAGTACTTCCATAATGTCTTCAGAACAGTGTTGAGAAGGAAATTCAATATTCTTTGTTTATGCCATCCTCTGATAGCGACTCCAACATGGACATGGATAATAACTTTGATAATGTAATATATTCTGGTGATGAATCATAGAATCATAGAAATTTGATGGCAGAAAAGGACCTTTCTGGCCCATTTAGTCTGCCCAACCCTCCAGTTTCTAAGTGTCATCTTAAATTTTCTGATAGCCCTCCTCCTTTCCCTGACTTCCACTGTCACCTCCCTAGTGAACCAGAGTGATCTCCTCCCCCTTTGCTCTTCCTGACCTTTTTTATGAACACTTCTGCTGCTTCCTGAATGCCTCCCCTGATAGCTTCCTAGAGTTTCTCCACTGCCCCCATCTTCTGTACCTTCCATTTTTTCACTGTCTTTCTCATCTTATTAAAGTGTGTGTCTGAAGTCCATGACTGTCGAATTAGTCTTACTTGTCTCCCTCCCTACCCTGACCCTGAACCATACCACGCTGTGTTCACTGATGCCCAAGGCTTCTCCCACCTGCACCTTCTCCACACTCTCCCTGTTAGGACCACGTCCAACAAGTTGCTTCCCCTCACTGGGTCCCTGACCAGCTGTTGAAGGAATACCCCCTACAGCTCAGCTAATACCTCCCTGCTCCTTGCCGATGCTGCATCTGGGATTTCCCAGTCAACAACTGGGAGGTTCAGGTCACCCACCAGTAGTAGTTCACCTTTACGTGCCAGCCTTGTGATTGTCTGAGTTAACCATCTATTGTCTTCCTCTCCTTGTGCAGGTGGCCAGTATACCACTGCCAGCCACAGGGATTCATCCATCTTCCTACCTAGGGTTACCATCAGCAGCTCAGGCTCCCCTTCCTCCTCCTGCTCTTCAGTAACACTGATGCCTTTCCAGATGTATAAGGTAACCCACCCACTCTTACCATCCCTGTCCCTTCTGAACCGTCTATAACCTGGAATGATTGTTTCCCAGGTGCAATGCTCTGTCCACCAGGTCTCACTTATTGTGACTAAATCTAATCTCTCGTCCCTCATGATGCCCTCCAGGTCCACCATCTTATTTCCTAATCTCCTGGTGTTTGCTGACAATCCCTTCTACCTGTCTCTCCCTTTGTTTCCCCTTGCAACTGCCACCCTCTTTCCCAGCTCTGTAGTGCTAATCCTGGGAAGGGGGGGCTGGTAGGCCCCCAAGCTTTCCTCCTTGTGGAGCAGATTTGTCCCCACCACCACCCCCCAACCTAGTTTAAATTGTAGGTATCTGCTATGTATTCTCCTAGCTTGCATTTCAGTACTGCTACCCCTTCCTATTCAGGTGCAGTCTGTCTGGTGCAACTATGCTCTTGCCCTCCCATGTAGATCCCGAGTCCCCTACCAAGCCATACCTCATTTGCTCAACCCACCCCACCAGCCACTCATCGAACTCTCTAATCCTCAGACTTCCTATCAGTGCTTGCCCTCAGTGCTGGTAACACCTCTGAGAATGCCACTGATTTTAACCCCAGACTGCTACAGCATCCCTCTAAAGCTGTGAATCTAGCCTGCACATCCATCAGGCTACTTCCTGCCAGGTCATTTGTGGAAGAGCAGGTGCATTTTCTCATTCTGCTGCCTCCCCCTTGAGGGGATATAATGAATTACTTTCGCTGCCATGCCCGGCAGACACTCCACCCACACTGCACTGTTTTTGTCTCCCCTTCCCCCGCCACCTAATCTTTTTTATTACAGAGTCCCCAACCAGTAGGACTCTGCTCTCCATCTCCTTCTGATCGCATCTCCCTACCACCCTTCCCCCAACCCCCTGCATCTTATTTCCTACCTTATTATCCATACCCCCTTTGCCCATTTCACTTCCTGAAGCACCATCCTCACTCTGTGTTCCACCAGCTTCTTTGCTCTGCACCCCCCAGCTTTGTGTCCCTCCCCAGGCTCTATCTGTCAGGCTGCCCAGCTCTGCCTCTCTGTTTTCTAACTTTTCCTCTCCCTATTTATTTGTCCCTGCCCGTGCCCTGCCTGATTTTCCCTGGGGACCTTCCTCCCCATCCAGCTTTTGCTCCTCTGAACCCGAGCACGCTGTCCCCCCTCCTTCTGGGCTTGCCTGTTGGTCTTACCTGATAGGACCTCCCCTTTTTCCAATTCTTCTGCACCTTCCTTCATGCTTGCCTCACCTTCTTCCCCTGTGTGCTCTTCAGCTCCCTTTTCCTGATCCCCCATTTAGTGCCTCTAGTGGGGCACATCTATTCTTCTGCTCTAAGTCCACTGCCTGTACCCCTCTGGTCAATAGTCTGCCCCTTGCTCCCTTGTCCTCTGCACAGGCTTTGTACCTTTATACTGTATCATCTGCCATTTCTCCAGGTTTCTCTTGTGCCCATTGCTGCCCTTATCTGGAATTCCTGTATCTCCTCCTGTGCTTTCCCCTACCCCCTCCCCTTGTATTTGTGCTCCCCAACTTTCCTCCAGTCCCCATCCCATCTTCCTTTTCCTGTGGCTGAGTTTGCTCCTTGTCCCCCTGCAGCTTCCCTTTTGACTGTGCCTTGTCCCCCCACAGTCCCCCCATTTGCTGCTACAGCTCCCTCGGTGGGACCCCTCGTGTCCCCCCATCTACTCCTCTCCCTTTCCCAGCTTAGTGCCCATCTCAGCCATCCCACCTCCTCCCTTAGGTGTGCAGTCTGTCCACCTACCATACATCCCCCCCATTTTCCAGGCTATATTCAGTACCATGGCTGACCCACAACCAGTACACCCTACCACCCTCCCAAAGATGCCCCCAGCCCTTGAAGCATTGGGACCCTGCCTGGATCTGCCCTCACCCTGCACCATTTGCCCCTCCAATGTGGTTTCCCCATATTCTCCTTTTGCCTGTGTAAAGCTTTTGGTTTAGACCCAAGGGTGAGAATTTTCCTGTTTAAAAGCTATGTGTTTCCATGCTGTGTGGCTTTCATGCTTCTGGCCAGAGAATGAAATGGGCTGCATCTGGCAGTCCTGTTCATTAATTGTAGGTAGCTTCCTCTATAAATGTGAAGTACTCTGGGGTGGGAGGGATGGGGAGGTGGGCTTTGGGCACTACCCCAACTCTTGTGAGAGTCAATCAGCTCTGACCCTTTCCCCACCAAGACCTCTCAATCCCCACACAAAGGTACAAGGCCAAATTGCAGCTTCCTGTCTGAGCTCCACACCTGAGTGAATCTCACACAGTAACAGCTCCAAAAATTCAAACAGCACAGATTAAATATCACAGTCCAGAATTTCACTCAGTAACAATTGTAACTCACAGTACTGATTTAAATCCCCATCACCTTATCCCCTCACAGCACTAACAATTCTAATATCAAAATTAAACAGAAAAAAACAGCACTTCCCTAAACAGGTCTCTTGCTTCTGCAGCTCCCTAGTGATAGTGAGCTAAGATGGTGGCTGCTATTTTCCCCTTCCCCCTCTTCTCACAAGGCCAAACTGCAGCTTCAAGAACTGTTAGCAAGTTGAAGTACATTTGTAATCATTGTTTAATGATGACAGACAGCTTTGTCTGTGGTACTATGTGTGTAGCAAGTTTTTGCTGTACAAGTAACCACATATTTACCTGTCATTCACAGCCACTGGTAAATGATTGCTGGAAACATACTTCTGTCATTCTAAATACTGTTTACTCAGAGGGAAGTGGAGTGCACACTTCCATCTTGAGTCTCATGTCAGTGTTATTTCAGTCCAGACTGACAAAGCACTGCTTTTCATCAGTGCACTGTTAATACACTGCATTGACTTTCTGCTGCACTGTTGTACCACTGCTCAGTCTTTCTTGTTTTTTGATACAGACTGTAAGAGCACTGCAAATAATTATTAGATTTTCATGCACACTTCTTTAGCACTGTATTTCCTTCATTAATGTTTGCTGCACACTGCAGTAGTACTGCTCAGTCTTTCTTGTTTTTTGATGCAGACTGTAAGAGCACTGCAAATAATTATTAGATTTTCATGCACACTTCTTTAGCACTGTATTTCCTTCACTAATTATTGCTGCACAGTGCAGTAGTACTGGTAACACTTTATCAGTTTTATCACACTTCTTTAGCAATGTATTGTCTCAACAATCTGGTTGCCTAATTTGTCACAATGGCAATACAGTGGTATAGCAATGGCAATACTGTGGTCAGCTGAAAAATCCACACTGGTACTACCCAGTGGTACTCTGGTATCACAGTGGTAGGTGATATATAGATTTTCCTCTGTGCATTGGTAGTGCACTGGCAGAATGATATCCCTATGGCATTTTTTACCATTTTCTCTGTCTCTCACACACACACTGGTAATACAATGGTATCACTAAATGTTGAGATTTTTGTCAGCTCCCCCAAATACTGGTACACCGGTAGCACCATGGTACTGCGTTATTTTGACATTTCAGTATTTGGTACCTCTCACAGCAACCCTAGACTCATGTGGTAGTACAGTGGTACCAGTATTAATCTCATTATACTCTATACTCTAATGCATTGTTAAGATAAATTACATTACCAACCTCATGGAGAACAGCTCTCAATTCCATATTTTTATTTGTTCACTTGTCTTTATTTTACTGGTAATGGACTATTATTGTTCAGATAGACCAGAACATTCAAAGAGTATTTGCGATCGCTAAATGGGTTAGTGACTCTCAAACAACACTTTGCACCCCCAAAATAGGGTAGGATCGCAAAATGATATCTTGAATAGCATGATTAGTGAGTCTCTGACCAGTTGGTGAATGGCTCTAAAAGATGTTCCCTCCCTAAACCAGGTATTATCACCTCAGCCTCCTACCCCTGCCACTTTGAGCTCCCACCATCAGTAATATCACACTTCCTCTGGTGTTCAGTGGTGCTCCTGTCCACTCCGTACATTGGAAACTGCCAATACCTACCTGCCCACCCAGTCCCACCACTCCCACCATTCATGGCTCCCACCATATGTTCACACACTCTCCCCACAGTGGCAATTGGCAGAGACACTCTGCTAACCTCTGTGACCAACTGAGGAAAGAATGGCGGTTTTGCACTCACGTGCCTACTGTATAAACAGATGTGTACAGTTAGCACATGATTGTGAACTATCATCCATATTGTACCTGATCAAGGAGTTGAGAGGATGGTCTGTGCCAAATGTGGAAGGGTGGCAAATATATAGTAAGCCTGGGGACCAGGGGGTAGTATTTGCTGTATGAACTAACTGGGTCATGGTGGGACTTTGGATATACTGGGGGCAAGGGCTCTCACTCAACACACCACTGCTCACTTTATCAGGCCCTGGGCTGGCTCCCCCATCAGCCCAACAGACCTATCTCCTGGCCAGCACAGTCAATAAGGCTATCCAAAACTGAGCTACCTCTCCACAATCCCACCTCCTTTGGCCAAAGGTTTGTTTGGGAGCTCTGCCTCACTGCTGGCTCCATGCTTGAGTGCCCCCTAGTCTCCACCTGTATGGGTAAATGTGCATTTTCATCTGCAGCCCCTTTCCTTGGAACAACCTGCCCACTCCACTTAGCACCACTGACTCTTCAGGACTCTTCCACTCTCTCCTTGGATCTCATCTTCTGTCCTCCAACCCTTGCTCCTACCCTCCCAACTTATTATCATGCCTCTACTTCCCTTCCCTCCTTTTCCTTTTTGGTCCATACCTACACTGCCGTGATGCACTTTTTCCTTTACTTATCTCAGATCATGCCTAATTTGTATTACAACTTGGCTACTACTGTACCTGCTATTGTCATAAATCTTATTCCTCCATTGTGCTGCAAGTTTATATATATCTTCATATAAATATCCTGTATATTTTTATTACTGTCTATTATATGCCTTGTCCCAGCCTCCTTTGTACTTGCTTGTATTCATGTACCATCCTCAATGACCCAGGTCATGCCTGAAAATGGTTCTTGGACCAGTGCACCTACTCAGTAAACAAATGAATAAATAAATAAATTAATGGGAACCACTGAACATCAGGGATAGTAACAATCTACTGTATACTGTATCTGCGAAGTGATTGTAGGGTGGGGTAGGACTTGAGAACAGGTAAATTAAGAACCTAGACCTGTGGGATGATTAGGGGAGGGGGGCCCAATGGAGACTGTTTCCCAGGAGAGTGCTTTGGTGGTGTAACTCCCAGAATATGTTATGCCTGGTGCTGTAATGTGGCCTTTGCTGTAATTGGCATCAGCAACATGGCTGTCACACCAGCATGGGTGAACCCTTTCTCCACACCCTCCTGAGTGTCCACCCTATAACAGGTTTTGGTGGCATCTGCAAAAAGACATACCTTCCCATTCAGTTCTTCTGCAATTTCACTTATGAAGATATTGAAGTGGCCCACTCCTAATAGTGAGCCCCACCCCGCACTATGCCTTTAACCAACTGTTGAAAGTCAGTGTGGAGAGTACTATCTTCTCCCCAGATGTTTATAGGTAACCTTTTGGCAAAAGCCACCATGCATGCTTAAGGACCCTCCCCCATCCCTGAAATTTCCCTGCACTACCCCTACCCCATCCCTTGCTAGGTCATTTGTCCCCAGGTGGACAATGACATCTAGCTCCCTCTCATCTCCTGCAGCCTAATGATCCACTGTATCTGCTCTCATCCCTCCAAGCCAAAGTACCTCTCAGGTATTTCACCTCCCTGTCCTTTACCTCACCCTGCTCGCAAGTCTAGCCCCCTAATTAATTCCCCCACCAGCAGTTGCTTCCTACTCAGCTGGGGGCCTTTTCCTCCATCCTTGTAACTGTGGAATGGTCCATGGACAGTGCTTTCCTTGGGGAAGGTTTCTCCAGGGGCCGAAAGAGTGGTTCAGCTGCAGGGAGAGTGGTTGGCTGGGCAGGGCCTGTTTCAGATGCATGGAGAGTGATTAGTAAACAAAGCAGGTGAACTGGAACTCTGACAAACAAACTGGCACGGGGCAGAAAATGCAAGCCCCATAGGAAAGAGCACAGTGAGGGCTACAATAGGTCATTTACCACAGAAGTCACAGGTCAGGGAACCTACAGCTGAAGAGAACATGGAGAACAGGCAGGCAACAGAAAATGATGCATGGGGCAGCAGACGGATGTGCACTCATGACGGCATGAATGGGAACTACAGATGCCTGGATGCCAATGCCGGGGGGTGAAAAGGCCAGCTTTGGTAGATGGACACTGACCTGTAGGTAGAGTGTACAACACACAGGGACCCCTGCATGCTGGACAGCAGGGAAGTGTACCATGGAGCATAGCCCTGCTGCGGCAGTTAGCTGATGGGGGCCCAGGATACTGTGGACACAGAACTTGAATGTGAACAAGGTGTATAGCACAGCCATGAAGCACTGGGACTGTGGGTAGACAGTGGCACTACAGTACTGGTACAAATTGCCCACAGACAAGTAGCAGCTGCCACAGGTGTGGCCCATGGAGTGTGATGTGCAAATGAAGTGCAGTCACACCCGCATACCTGAGCTGGAACAAAAGCCGGTCAGTGTTGCACAGTCCTCTGGCACAATGAAGGACAGTGTGGAAGCCATGGATGGGCCAGGGTGCTCGACTGCAACCCCAACAACAGGGACAATCTGTGAGGTGGTACCATCCAGGAAGGGAAAGTCCAAGCTGAAAGTGAATGGCTACCTCCTGGTCCATGAATGGACATGCAATGAGACAGTGTATTGTTTTTTTATCGTATCATATTTTTCACCTGCTGTGGCACACACTCTGGCTTGGGAAATCCAGCCACCAGCTCCATCTGCCTGGAGAGCTGGGTAGCTCGAACTGCACCCAGGAGGATCCGGGATGGCCATCATGCCATCCTGCTGGAGGGCTCCACCTCTGCCTCTACCAGCCAGGACAGCCCCAGATCCTCCCCAACAGGACTCTGCCAAAGTCCTCCAGGTGGCTCAGAGCACGGCCATCAAGCTGCAAGGTTGCACCCAGCTAGTTTCCTTTGATTGGCCCCTGTAGCATGGACGTGCAATGACGTCCAGGTGCAATGTGCCAACATCTGCTCTGCTCCCCCTCTAGTGTCACTGATGCTAGTAGTACCCCCAGGCATCCCCAGGGGGCCACTACAGCACAGTGAAATTCACCAGCCCACCCCAGAACTGGGAGAGCAGTCTACGGACGTTCGATCCCAGTCCACTCCTGCCAACCCCGATGGCCTGGGCTCGTTCCTGAACCCGGGTCACTGGTGTGGCACAAGGTGTGGCATCCAGCGCCTCAACCCTCAGCACTACCGGGCCAGCCTGAGACACTGTACTGGTACTGCCAGCACCATAAGTCCAAGTCCTGCCTCAGCCAGGCCATCACACTGCTCCAGGATGGCCAGCTCCACCTAAAGAAAAAGAATGAGCACAATCATGCTCTGGAGATGACAGATGCTCTTCTGGCACAGGCACTGACTGGCATCAAGTAGAAGGCACACAGCACCATGGCTAGCCCCACATAGCTACTGCAGAGTGAGGCAACTGCGATGACCACTGAGCTGCTGCAACAGTTGCCAAGCCAGAGGGCCCTGCTGCAGATTGTGAACAGGACCCGCTGCAAGGACCTCGCACCAGAACCAGTGATGCTGGCTGACCTCACCATCAACAAGCAGCTACAGATGGTGACTGGATGGCCATGGTACAGCAGGATCACCAGCAGCACCACCCACCAGGTCCTTCTACTCACCACAGAGGACAACATCAGGGACTTGGCACAGGCACCCTTCTGGGTGATGGATGGTATGTTCAAGACTGTGCCACACCTGTTCACTCAGTTGTACACCATCCATTAACCCATGGTGACGGGCCCTCTTAACCTCATCATGCCACTGGTGTATACACTGATGATAACAAAGAGCTTGCAATTTTACTGAACCTTGTTCCAGAAGCTGAATAAATATGCCAGTATACAGTCCTGCACCCTCGTACCACCTACAATCATCACTGACTTTGAGTAGGCTGCGATCAATGCCTGTAAGATGGAGTTTCTGCAAGCCATGAACAAGGGTTGCCTGTTCCACTTTGGGCAGGTTGTGTGGTGGAAGGTCCAGAGCTTTGGCCTTGCACCACAATACAGAAGTGACCCAGACTTCAACCTGAAGATCCATGAACTCATGTCCCTTGCCCATCTCCTGGCACAGGACATTCCAGCTGCATTCAGCCTCCTGAAGCCAACCATTCCACCCAAGGCCACCACACTCCTCCATTGTGGCAAGCAGACACATCTACTTGGCAGAATAAGGCTGTACAGTAGGGTGGCCAAGGTGCCCATGAGCTACAACCCCATGATCTCCCCTCAGCTGTGGTTGGTTGCGAATCTCAATGAGTTAGGCATACCGTGGACCCAAAACAATGTTGAGACCTGGCACTGCCATCTCCATGCCCTGCTCAGGAAGGTGCATGTAGGGGTCATGACAATGCTAGCAGAGCTCCACAGGGAACAGCAATGGACCGATGTCACCAGGGCAGGCATTCATCGTGGACTGCCATGGACACCACCCAAGAAGAGCTATGAGGAGTGGATAAGGATGGTACTGGCATCCATGGACAAGGTCAAGCTGCTGAAGTTTCTCCATGGCATGGCGCACAACACCATCCTGTAGGGTTTCCATGATGATATGGTACCTGACATTTGTACACTCACAGTACACATCATGCACTGCCACCAGGTTGCCACTGTGGCCCCCTACTGTTGAATAAAGTTTCACCCCCACATTTCACATGCACTCCAACCTGGTGGCCATGTCTTGTCACAACACTGCTGGGTATCACCAAGCAGCCCACTGCACACTGCCACATGTGCACTGTGTGTCGCATGTTGCACAGGCCTATCTCTGTGTGAGTGCCCCAAGAACCTTTCAGCTGTTCATGTGTACCACATGTTGCACAGACCTGAAGCTGTGTGAGCGCTCCCCAATCCTGCCAGCTGTGCAACTGTGAGGTAACAGCATTCCCACAATGGGCTCTTGTGGAACCCCCACACAACACACCTGGCAGCCTTTATGCTGCAATGGGCTCCTGTGGCACAGGCCCCCCCAAACACCTCCAGACTTTTTTTCTGTGTGGCTACTACAAGCTCATAGTGGGCTAGCATGACGCGGCCACATGCACACATTGCACGGTTGGTGTGATGGCATGCTGCTCTGTGTCCCGGCATCCACATGCGGTGTTGCTGTGGATCGTTTCCTGGCACAGCTATCCATGCTCTCACTGTGCCACTCTGTTGTGTGCCTGCAGTGTCATGCATGTACCGACCAATAGGCATGGTACACCAATTCCTTCATGCATGCCCAGCTGGCTGGCTGTCAGCTGACATCATCATGCATGTAGGGACACATGGACAGTCCACCATGCTGCCTGGAATGGCTGGACAACACACTGGGGCATGCACGGCTATTTGTTTCATCCCTGTCCCACGAATGGTGAGACAGTCATCCTTACCGGGGGTCCTTGATCAGGTCAGTGTGTCCTTGGAGGGTGCACCACATAGGGGTAGGTGTTTTCACATCGTCTGTGCTGTTCAGTAGTGGCTCAGGCCATGGGATGGGTGGCATAGTTCGGGATCGGGTGCTTCATGCATTTGTGGAAAATCCACTCAACAGCCGCACAGCATCCCGATGTCCTCTGGCCTGACAGTGTGTCAGACGCTGTCCCGGGTCAGGCTGCTGTGTGTCGGGCTGCTAGTGCTGTTGGACTGTTGTGTGTGGGATGCAGCATGTCAGGCTAGTAAGCGTCGGGATTATAAAAGGGTACCTAACAGGGCAGGGTTTTCTATGTGCAAGGAGAGTGGTCAGTGGTGGAACGGGCAACTGGTATGTGGGCAAGATTGGTAGTCTGAGTGGGTCCAGCTGCAGGAAGAATTGTTATCTAGGGTGTGCTAGACCAGCTCCAAGGAGGGTGTTTTGTTTGGTGAGGTTGGGAGGTTGTTCCAACAGCTGGACTGAAAGGTTGGTCCAGCTGCAGGGAAGGTGGTCTACTGAGGTGGGGAGGAAGATCTGGGGGGTTCCATCTGCAGGAGGATCTTGTCTGAGGGAAGGAAGGATGGTATGGAGGAGCCAGCTACAGGGAGGGTGATAGTTGATGGGAAGAGGGTGGTTTGGGGCTTGTAGGGTAGTCTAGCTGCAGGCAGGGTACACAGCTTGGAAGAGGTCTATTGGGATGTTGATAAGGTTGTCCAGCTGGGTGGTCATCTGGGCAGTGGGTGTTCAAGATGTGAGTGGTCATGGGGGGTGCAGGCCCAAAGGGCTGTACTTGGGAACCCTCATTGAAGTCAAATATTAAATTTAGTATTAAAGCATTCATTAATTTGCCTTCAAAGACTAATTTGAGTCATTTTTAATCATCTTTAATCATAATTCAAAAATACAACCTCTAAGAATACTAAATTCTAAGAAGTATTTCAGCAGACTACTTGTTCAAGAGCAAGTTATTGCTAAATGAGGATTAGAAATAGATCTGCAATGCTCTTAAAAGTACAATTTTTTTTTTAATACTACTGAACCATAAATGAAGATTACAGTCAACAGAGTACTTCACAGATTTGAAGCCACAAGGCTGGGTACATTGCCATGCATTTCAGTTCCACAAAGCAAGGATGCAGATAAAACAACTAGCAAAACCAATGAGTTTTGACCCGGTGGCACTGAGGGTTGAGTTGCTGGATGCCACACCTCGCGCCACGCTGGCGACCCAGGTTTGGGAATGAGCCCAGGCCACTGGGGGTCGGCAGGGAAGAGAGAGGATCGAGTGTCTGGAGGACTGCTCTCCTCTCTCAGGGGGATCCAGGGTTAAGCCTGGCACTGCATTGGCCCCCGGTGGAGACTGGAGGCACTGCAATGCTCAGGGCTCAAGAAGCAGGACGCAGAGCTGTGACGGATGTTCCTGGCATCATTGCATGCTCAGGCTCTGACGGGGAAGGGAGGGGGGGAGAGGGCATAAAAACTCATTTGCGCAGGTCAAAAGAAGCAACTTCAGACTGTGTTTTGTTAACCCCCATGCAGGGTGGTCTGCTGCCCATACCCCCTGCTACTTAATCAACTCCAAGTTGGACTTGCTTTAGGAAGGGGAGCAGTACCCCTAGAAAGCAGTGCCGGGGTCCCCCGGCAACACTACAGTGACCTGGCACTGTTGTCGTTATAGTGTTGGTCACGGTAATGTTGTCACCATAGCTGTGGTATACCCATGTCAGTTCATTTAGCACTGTTTAAAATTGCAGTAGGTTCTAATGTATTATTATTATTATCATTACATTTCCTGATGTTAAAACTTCACGATATAGGAGTCAATTTGTAGCTTAGGGTCTTTTCTGTTAAGGTGAGAAGTTATTTCAAAAAATGTGTTTGGATTGCAGATGACAATGAATTGTTTGCTACCCGAGTTTAGTTCTTTCTGGCAACCATCTCTGTACCTCATGAGCTTGGAATCACAGCCAGCTTGTTCCACTTTATACATGTTCAGAGAAGATATTCCTCTGATCAGTTGATTGCAGGATGCACAGACTGATCAAAATGCCAGTCGGGCCCACACAGTGTAATTCATTAAAGGGAATGTCCATCTGACCTGTGATGATGGACCTGAGTAGCATTTTCATTACCAGTTTAACTTTTTTTTACTTACAGTGAGTTTAGTAATTAAGATTTTATTAATCCTGTCAACCAGCATTTTGAAATGAAGCGCCCCTAGCACCGTACCCACAACCTCCCACAGCTGTCCTGCGAGAATGACATATGAACTGGTGAGCGTGCATAGCTATGGGTCCTGTACAGCTGGAGTTATTAATAGCTCCACTTTGCAGTTTACATGCTTTGATGCTATACCAAGATCAGGTATAGAATGGCAGTTGACTGCCTGTCCCTACTCTCGGTGTAGCACCAAGACATGTAAATTCCAAACCAGAGATATTAATAGCTCTGACTATACAGGACCTCTATGCATGCTCCCACAGCTGCTCCCTTTGATCATATGTCATTCCTGGGACAGTCAGAGGAGGTTGTGCGCTGCTAGGGGTGTTTCATTTCAAAATGCCAGCAAGAGAAATGGCAGGATCAACAAGATAAAATCTTAATTACTAAGTTCACTGTAAGTAAACAACAACAACAAAAAAACAAATTAAAAATGCAAAAATGCTCATTGGACCTGCAGCCTCATACTGAAGTACAGGGGCCCAATTAGAGGTGCATGGTTCCCTTTAATACTTGCTGTGATTTAAGGTTTCTGCATCCCTTAATTGACTTCATATTAAACCCCAAAGTATAGTTTTGCTTTGCCACTATGGAATTACATGTTCTATAATTATGGAACCATTTGTTTTTATACATATTGAATTCCTAAGATCAAAGACGGGGGATTCATTTGTTCTTTAATTCTAATTGTTTTAAGGACTGGATTGGTGCCATAAAAAGCAGGGGAAATGTAAAAAAAAAAAAAAAAAGCCAAAATCAGGGCGACGTCCTTAAAATAGGAAGACTTATTGTAAGGATAATTTATTTTTCTTATAATCCCCCCAAGTGCCATTGAATCTTATTCTTTCCTCCTGACCTGCTTCACTTTCGCTTTCTGGAGTTTGGTCAGGAGGTAAGATCGAAGATCTCCATACTGCAGAGGAAACAAATCCCAGAAATTGTGTGCAGCTTGATATATCTGGTCTGAGGCAGAGTCACTTCAGATATAGTGTGAGCACTACCCTCACTATGGTAACTGTCATGCAGTGGTTAGCTTGCAAGCACTTAATGCTGAGCCAGTAGGAAAGGTGGGTGACAAAATCGGAAACTGTGGCAGTGCATTGCAGTCAGTCGGTGATTGTTAAATTGGGCACCATTCTGACAGCCTGATCCAAGGAGGTCTAAATTGCTGCTGTGTGTGAGACATCTGGGACCAGGAGGTGTGGCACAGTCAGAGGAGCACTGGAGCAGAGCTAAGCATCACTGCTGGATCAGGCAGTCAGAAAAGCGGCTTTATGCATTTACATAATCAGACAGGGCTGGCAGTGGGATGAAGTCAGAGTTTTAAAAAGTATTTTCAATTTTAAACTGTTGGGCTGTAGACTGGGATGGCACTAAGCTGCAAGTGCCTGGTCTGAAGGCTGAATACAGCATGTGTGCCCTGGGTAGGTGGCAAGCAGCAGCTGGTAGTACAGCATGGTATGGGCAGTGGGGTTGGGACAAGAAGGGAGTTCACTGGGAAGACTAGTTTGGAGCCAGAGATGGGTGGAGGGACAGCAGCAGATCAGAGGAGGAGAAGGAAGACATAAGGCCTTTGGGCAGAAGGTTATTACAGCGATATTGTTCTATATACTCTTCTGCTATACTGGAAGATCATGGAGACATTGCTTAAAGAAAGAAGAGTGGGGCATCTAGAAGCCATTAGAGTCCAGGACCTAGGCAACATGGATTCACAATGGGGAGGTCATGTCAGACAAATCTGGTTGATTTCTTCGACTGGGTGACAAAGGAAGTAAATCAGGGTGAGGCAGTGGACATTGCTTACCTTGATTTCAGCAAAATCTTTGACACTGTCCCACATAGGAAGCTGATAAACAAGCTGGGTAGACGGGGCATTGGGAACAGGGTGGTAAACTGGGTTAAAAACTGGCTAACAGACAGGAGGCAGAGGGTGGTGGTAAATGGGGTGCCTCAGGGATTGGTCCTGGGGCCAGTCCTGTGCAGTGTCTTATTAGCGACACTGCAGAAGGGCTGGAGGGAAAGGTCTGCCTATTTGCAGATGACACCAAGATCTGTAACAGAGTGGATACCCCAGAGGGCATGAAAAAATGAGTAGTGTCCTTGGGAAGCTTGAAAAATGGCCTGAGGACCAGCAACTGAAGTTGAATTCAAAAAAGTGCAAATTATGCACCTGGGACACAGGAACCCTGGGGAGCACTACAGGATGGGGGGGTGTTGCTAACAGTCACAGAGGAGGAAAGGGACTGCTGGGTTATTATTTCAGTTGACCTGAAAATGTCAAAGCAGAGTGCTAAGGCAGCTGGGAAGGCCAGTGGTATGCTGGGGTGCATAGGCAGGGGTATCACCAGCAAAAGGAGGGAGCATAGTGTTGCCATTATATAAAACCGTGGTCAGGCCTGACATGGAGTACTGTGTGCAGTTCTGGAGGCTGCATCTTCATAAGGATAGGCTGGAGATGGTCCAGAGAAGGGTGACTACGATGGTACAGGGCTTGCAACACATGACTTATGAGGAGAGATTAAGGTACCTCAATATATACTTGCTAGAAGAGAGAAGGGGAAAGAGGGAACATGATAGAAACATTCAAGTACCTCAAGGGTATAAACAAGGTGCAGGGGGAGACATTTTCCAATACAGGAGGAGCAGAAGAACAAGGGGGCATGACATGAAATTGAAATGTGGGAATGTGATGAAAATCATCTTCACAGAGAGGATGGTGGATGCATGGAATAGTCTGCCTCAATAGGTGGTGGGAGTGAGCACAGTGGATGGATTCAAGCATGCTTGGGAGAGGCATAGGGGAACCATTGAGGTATAGCAGCGGGTGGGTGGTAAGCAGTAATCCAGTACAAGAGCTTACAGACAGACTAGATGGGCTAGGTGGTCTTAATCTGCCAACAATTTCTATGTTACTGTTAATTAGGTACATGTCTAAATCCCCATCAGCCATTGGGTCACTGGGAGGCCTTGAGCAAATCATTATCTTCCTCTGCTTAGTAGTCTTGAAACTGTTTAGAAGCAAGCTATCCCACTGTTTTTGACACAAAAGGTTTCAGGAACAGTCTGGGAAGGAAAAGCTTCTTAATGTGCATACCCCCCCCCCATGTCTGTTTAGATGGTTGGAAATGGAGCATTTTGATGATCTTGCTACCTAGTCTGATTTAGCCTTCTGTGGATTAAACAGGACTGTGCCTAATTTATGTCTTAGTGCTGTCTGAATTAAACTGGCAACAAGGCCATGATAGGTAGTGGATTAATTTTCAGCATCTGCCTCTGGTCTAGAGGGTCATGGGTTCTAATCCCACATTGCAGCCATCACAGAAACATGGGCCACCCAATACAATGACTGGGACCTGTCTGTACCAGGGTATAGGTTATTACGTAGGGACAGGGTGATTGGGAAAGAAGGGGGGGTGGCACTATATGTGAAGGAAGGACTGAAGTGTGTAAGGCAGGCAGGGGAGGAGGGTAGTACGGAGTCACTTTGGATGCAAATCCAGCATTCCAAGAATAGGATTCTCAGAATGGGAGTGTTGTACAGGGCATCATCTCGGATGGAGGAGTTAGACAGGGAACTAGCGGAACAGATCAGGAGGACCTGCAAGAAGGGTAGTGTGGTGATTGTGGGGGACTTCAACATGTCAGGAGTGGACTGGAGTACCCCGACAATCAGGAACAGAAGGGAGCAGGTACTGCTGGATGCCTTGCAGGACAGCTTCCTGCTGCAAATGGTCAGTGAACCAACCAGGTTAGGGAATACCCCTGACCTTGTGCTGGCAAATGGGGACTTTGTGAGAGAACTTATGGTGGAAGAACCGCTGTCAAGGAGTGACCACCACTCAGTATGGCTGACATTGGATATGGGCAAGGAAGGAGTGGAATCCTGCACAAGAGTGCTGGACTTCAGGATGGCTGAATTTGGGAGGATGAAGGCTGTGGTAAAAGGGTACCTGGCCAGAATTCAACCTAGTATGGACACTAACCAGAGGTGGGAGCTCATAAAGCTGGGGATAGTGGAGGCAACCAAAACCTGCTGCAAGGCCCAGAGCAAGAAGGCTAGGGCTAAGAAACTGAGCTGGTTGAGCAAGGAGGTCATGGAAAAGGTAAGGAGGAAAAGAGCTGCCTTTAGGAGGTACAAGAAAACAGGGAGGGGGAGGACAGGGAGGAGTACTTGATGGAATCGAAGGAGGTGACATGGGCAGTAAGGGGAGCCAAGGCATATACGGAGCTCAGGCTGGCACAAGGCATTTAGAAGGGGGGAAGAAGGACTTCTTTAGGTACATAAGGGAGAAAAGGAGCTGTATGGACCACAAAGTAAGGATTAGGAAGGAGGGGTGGTTGGGTGGAAGCAGGGTGCGATAAGGCTGAAGCACTAAATGATTACTTCTGCTTGGTATTTACTAAGGAGAAGAGGGGGTGACACCCAAGGGGGGAGGAATGGCAGAAACAGGGGGGAGAGGGTGACAGATGAGGAAATCATGGAGGGCAGAGTTTGGGAGGGTTTGAAGGCACTGAGGGTGGACAAGGCACCAGGCCCAGATGGCATCCACCCCAGGGTACTGAAGAAGCTAGCATATAGCAGCAACACACATGCAAGAATTTCTCAGTTCTTCAAATTTTTTGGAATGCCTTTTATTGCAGAGTCAGAATACAACACCATACAGAACAATTACCTTTTTCCAGTTGTGAACAGAGGTTGGCTTCATCAGAAGAAACAGTTGTAGAATAATGATGTAACAGTCATTGGCAATAAAAGATGCAACTCTCCAGGCTGCAGTATGAAAATACTGCACATATGCAGTAATGGATATGCACAGCAAATCCATCCTACAGTCTTTGGTTGTCCAAGTCTTGGATATCACAAATTCTAATGTGATGGAGAAGGAGCCATTTATCTGCTGTATTGGAAGGCCACTGGATTCAGAATTAAATGTAAAGACAGCTGCCACAGACATCCACGGATATACTGTTTGATGTAAAAGGGCATACCATTTTCTGGTATACAGCATCAATATGATGTGGGGCATGTATCAAAATCAATAGTGAAAAAACTGACTGTGAAGGCAAAAAAAAAAAAAAACTGATTGGTTGGATTCGATCAATACTGAACCACTTTAGATGGTCTGCCAACACCTTACCTGCTGTGTGAATAGTACGATCCTTCATGAGAAATGGATTTCTGTGCCAGAGCACACTACCAGCAATTATTCATGGGAGGGTGGATTGGAATACTAAGCTTGTAAACCTGGACCACTGACAGCAGAGGAACGAAGAAACACTGAGTGGATGAAGAAAGGTGACACTGCACATGATGCCTTAAGAAGTGTGGTGATGGATGCTGGTTGCTGAAAGATATGTACACAATAAGGCATGATGGGGTGTGCGTGGAACACATTTTACTGCACGGTCAGGGGCGTAATAAGGCACGAGGCCGAAGGCTGAGTGACTTTAGCCACTAGTCGTGCGGTAAAATGTGTTCCACGCACATCCCAGAGTGCCTTATTGCATTTATAAAATGGGCTCCTGTTTTTTATACTTTTTACAGTTGGGAAATGCATGTTTATATGTAGAAATAATAGATTTACTTGTGTACATTTATGATAAAATAGTCCTTCCACCCACAACAAATGATGTCATTGATTATGATGTCATTGAATTATCGCCTACTTTCTTCTTCCTGTTTTTTTCCCCACATTCAATATATGGCATGTTTATCATAGAATGTTTACCATGGAATACATGGATTCAAAACTCTGCTCAGTTCCATTGGCAGAATGTTCCTCTCCTAACACTCTGTACACACAGACAATAAAGGCCTTTGTTACAGCCAGAGACTCAATTATCTCACTGTCAGGGCAAGAAAAAGTTCCCTGATGAACAGGTAAGGATACAAGGGAGATTTTTCACTGTCAACAAAGAAACAGTTGCAGTGAAAACTATAAACAGTACTTATTGTTTCTAATTTATGTACGTAAGGAAAGTGTGATAATCAAGGAAACTACAGTTAATTAATTTGTTTTATTTTTTATTTAAGGTAGTTGTATTTTTAGTGCCCAGAAGAAGCTTTTTTGACAGTGTAACAGTAGCAGCCATGTTTGTGGTGGAGGATCAGTTCTTGCTGGGGGGGGGGGGCTAACTGAAATGCCTGTGTTCCAAATGCCCATTGATCTGGTTTCCAGACTCTTCACATTCCTTTTTTTTAGCTGTGTGTAAACCATATTTTACACATGAATAACAGCCAATCAGATTCCATGATTTTACCCTGCCATTTTATAAGGAGAAAATAACACAATTTTGTCATACTGGAAACCCTTTCAACTACCTCCTTAATAATAATTACTGCCTCAAAAGACAGCATTTTACCTACCAAGGGATGACAGCAAGAACACAACTAGCCATGCTGGACTACACGGAAAACATTACCCTTCTACAGGCAGTCATCAAAAAAGGAAAACACGAAGGTCAGCCGTGTCACTGTTTTGCTTTCTGGAAGCAGAGAATGCAACTGGTTGTTAAAACAGTGAAGGAACGTAAAACATGTAAATATGTTGCTCTCTTGATGGATGATGTGGTTCAGATGAAAGAAGGATGGTTACCTGATATCCCAAATGTCCAGTGTCCAGAACTGCCACCATATATCACATCCATTAAAAGACCCACAAAGGAAGAAATGAGAAACATTTCTCACGACTGAAGCATAAATGAACAATTTGTGGACTCAACCACAATCAACTGGTGTGTACTTTTTTTGCAGATTGTTGATGGTGTTGGCAAATCCGCTATGCAGCTGAATCGAATTTGAGTGATATACGCAAAGCAACAATGAAATGCCAGTTGCGCATTGCTACAATACCGACACCTCTGACCGTACTTTGTCTTTGTTGAGACTGCCTGCTCAATTTCCAGTACCTATTTTACCTGTGTGCATATCACAGTCATGCCTGTAGACACACAGACTTTGTTCTCACACCACCTCTGCAGGCAGGTTGTCCCAGTGTACACAGCCCTTTTGGTGACCAACACATTTTTTAACTCCCTTTTTAAGTTCGCCCATTGAACTTCATCACATGCTCTCCTGTCTCGGTGTTCTTTTTCATTTGAAATAGCCTTTTCACCTACACCCTTTTCCCACCAGTGAGATACTGTACATGTCTGTCTCACTCATGTCCCCTCTTGCTCTCCTCTCCTACAGAGAGTACATGTCAGTGTTACCAAGGCAACTTGCTGGCTTGGTGACCACGAGTACCTAACACAGCATGTAATACCCAGCTCCTGTGCTTACCAGTGTCAGGTGTACCACTCTGTCTCCTATCCTTGAACAAGTTAGTTACCCAGCTTAACACTTTTTCTCCTAACCACAGTCTGCTTATTTTCTTTACTAGTAGCATGTATGGCACAGTATTGAATGGCTTGATGAACTCCATATGGCCCACATCCACTTAATTCCTGTAAAACCAAACTGTGTGTGTGCCTGCAGTTCATTTAGCTCCAGATACTAAATCACAGTCTCCATTAGTAGTGTTTCCACTGAGTTGACACTGCACAGCTTATAGCTGAATGCCCATCAACTGCATCCTGCACTGTGAAGTGTGAGCATGAGTTATAGTTTTTGTCAAGTGTTACTCATATGTTGTGATCGATGTGATGTATGTTGTATTTGTTTGATTCATTGTTAATAACATGTCTTCTTGTACTTCTTGTCAGTTTTTGTTTCCAAAACTTAAATCCCCAAAATGTTGAAATTAAATGTGTTACTCTGCTTTGTACAGTATGTATCGGAGGGAGTTAAGGAACACGTAACCCAAGCAGTGTTGGTGGCTCAGCAGGTAGCACACTCTCGTCTGAGGCCTGAAGATTAGAAGGCTGTGGGTTCTATCCCCACACCAGGCACTTGGGTAAAATCCCAATACTGACACTGTAGTGCAGCATGAGGGGGGTGCTGAACTCCTGAGGTGCTGTCTTTCGGATGAGATGTTAAACCAAGGTCCCATCTGCCTGTTTTGGTGAATGTTAAAGGTTCCATAGCACTTCTTGAAAAGTCTAGGGGAATGTCCCCGGTGCCCTGGCCAAATTTCCCCCATTCACTAAAAAAATACCACCAACAGCTTAATCTGGTTCAAGATCACTTGGTGTTCATCTGTATCCCCCTCCCCAGGGTTGTGCCTGAAAATAGGCAGACTTTGTCTAGTGCACTTACCCGGTCAACAAAAACTAAAAAAAAAAAAAAAAAAAACATAAAATAATAACAGTTATAACTGGCCAATAATAAACAGCATGGTTGTCAGTAATGTGTACTTAATCACACACCTGGGGCCAGATTTTAAGCCTGTTTTGGGACTAAGTCCCACTCTGCAGCCACCGATGTGGGAAAAAAATATCTGCACTGGCACCGAATCTTAATTGCCACAGGGCAGCAGCCGAGTTGCAGAGGATGTCATGACTGGTCCAGTCAGGAGTAATATTTTAGTGTAGCTGCACCAAAAATGTCGCAAGCAGCTGTAGATCATGGAGCCATTCGCAAATGGCTCAGCATTCGAAATGATGGCGCATGAAGAAAAACTTTGCAAACCCTCATGGGTGCTGAAAATGGCCGTGTTTGAAAATCCAACCCCTGAAGTGTATTTTTCTGCATGATTCAATTGCAGCAACTGGCTTTAAACATCGATCGTAAATTGCAATCAGTGACAATAATCATAAAACCATGACATTTGTTGCTGCACTTATAATACTGAGGGCAGCATATTATACAGTTAACAATGCCTCTAACCTGTGTTTTTGCAAGAAAGCAGCAATAGAATTAGTAATATACCTTGTACACAGTGGGATGCATTACCTACTAACAGCACCACATTGTCCATATACACACATGAAAACTAACAGTGTAAGCTTAAATTCAACCCAAATTAAGGTTTCAAAGTGGCGTTAACTGTTGATGCGCCATGTGTATTAAGAAAATACAAAATCACACATGCCCCCACAATGCAAAGCATCATGGGCTGCATATGCAAATCACCACAGAATGCTATGCTGGTCCAACTTTATGGTCCAATGTGTATTAAGTGCTGCTATGCAGGTGACACAGACTGTATTTGTTACCAGTGGTCTGCTGTGAAGGTGGATGATTGAGCTTCCAATGTACTCCATTAAAATGGTGCTAGGTTGATGCAAGGTGTAAACTGGCAGTGTCACAGCATCAGGCGCAGGGCTGTATTTACACTGCCATGGGCCCTATGCACAGTACTGTTTTAGGGCCCCATCCTGGCCGCACGGTAGCGGTACACTTTGGGTTGGTGCCACACCACGCGACGACAACCATACTGCAAGTGAACATGCCTCACCACACTGAACCCCAATTGCCTGAACTAACCCTGAACCCAAACAGCCCAGATAAACATTTAAGCTTCATGTCTGTATAATGAAATTGATGATGTTCTTGACTTCACGGATCAATGGTGTTTATGAAATTTTCAATCTAAATATGTCATTCAACAAACCACAATAGTCTGAATGTTAAATTTGAAACTAATAAGGTCAGTTATGCCTGTATTTGCCATTTTGCCATATCTGTATATTTTGGATTTCTGTTTGTTGCAGGTGAAAGAGGAGTCCATAGTAGTTCAGATTAGAATATGGCAGTCTGGCAGCAGGTGTTTCATCATGGTTTCTTCATGATTTCTCAAAGAATGTTTATGATCTCAAGGCAGAAAATCATTAGTTTACAGATGGACTCAATAGCAAAGAGACATCATTGACTCAGTGGGACAAAATGATAATTACACATCATACACTTTAAGATAGAAGTGACAATGGTGCCAAGATAGTGTCAGATATGTTATTTTAATGATATCATGTATAGTGCTACAGTGTCTGGGGGTTAATATTTTTTCTTTGTCGATAAACGTCAGAGAAACAGTGATGATCATTTAGCTGTTGTGACAGTGATGTGACAAACTGAACTCAATCAGTTTTTCTCTGCCATGTATGATGATGTATCACATTTGTAGTATGATCAAGGCCAGTGTACATACAACATCACAGTTTTTAAGTTACAGAAACATATGTTGTTTTGGTTACAGTTATTTTGTTGTTCGGTAGGTATCGTTACAATCATAATAGACTAGAACGATCATGAGTGTGAAACTGCTGTCTGGACCCTGACTGGTCCTGAAGTTAAGGATGTGCATTGTGTCATGTCATTAACCTCCTCATATCCCAGATGTTTATCTAGATAAGGAATACATGATGGGCTGCAGTATTTAATAACACCTTTATCTTTCATCCTAATGCATAGTAGTGGACATGGTATGACCCATAATAACTGAAAAAATTCCATAAACCTTAAGACAGGAGACTTTGCAGAACAGTAGGAGCCAGGAATTGGATCACCATACAAGACAGAAGAGTGAAGGGAATGTGCACATCCAAGGGACATTACAAAAACAGTTACAACTTACGACACAAGCTGTTAGTAAAGTGACATGTTAATTGGCAAATGACTGACTCCAAACTTAAGACAGGAGTGTTTGCAGTCAAAATATTCTTTGGTGATGGAGTGCCATAAACTTAAGCAAGGAGAATTAAGGAAATGTGCATAACCAAAGGACATCATAAACTGAAGAAAGAAGCCCTTGGTAAGGTGAACTGTAAATTGACGATTCTCCAAAAATAGATAGAAATATTTTGGACCCTTTTTTCTGCATTTTATGACAGATATAGCTCCACACCAAACAACAACCGAATCAGTCACAAGAAGAGAGTTAGGCTTTATGCTACATTCTAGTGGCTCTTACAAGTGTGTTTTCCTTGCTTTTTCCTGGCAAAAGTGTCAATGACATCATCAAGATTCAGCTTTCTTAGAATGTCTGATTCGATGCTTAACAGGGTCAGTGAACTCAGTCTGTCTTCCAACAGAGTTTGGCGTAGACAGTTCTTCACAAGTTTCAGTTTAGAAAATGATCTCTCACCTTCACAGTTTGTAATGGGCAAACTGAGGTAGATTTGTATGGCAATTTTTGAATTCGGAAATACTCTGATTTCATGAACCTGTTGTAATATTGCAACAGGATCAGATGTGTTAATGCATTTCAGGAATTCAATGTAATGAGCAACTTCATTTTCTATGGTGTCATCAAAATCTTGGGGATATGCTTTTCTCAGTGCAAGCAATTGTTCTGACAGTTTGTCAAGATGTTCCCCAAAAATCCAGCTGAATCTAGCAGAAACAGTTTTGTACGTGAGTAATCTCTGTGTTAACTGTGTGATCAAAGTATCAATCATAACACTGATCACATTAATCCGGAATTTGTCTCTTGCTTGCAACTCCTCATTCTCTTCAGCAATACTGCTGCTGGGACCACTTTGCTCATCAAAAAACACTTTGCGTCTAATTCTCCTTTTTTGCTGTGTATGATAGTGAGCTGTTGAGGGGCTAGATGTTGCTTTTCTGGCACTGTCCTCAGGTACATCAAATTGATCTTATTTCTTCAAAATGTAATCTTTTAAACTTTCCATAAGCTGAATACCTTTTAAAACATCCAGACCACCCTTTTGTAATGCTATGCTTGTTGCATTGAAACAATCTAGTAAATCATGCCACAGTTGACATAGAACAGTCTTCAACCGAGCCAGTTGTGTAGCATATGTCTTTGCCTCATTAACTGTGTCCAGATTTTGAGATGCATCATTTGCAATCTCATTCAAACAGTTATAGATATTTTCGTAGCTCATCTTTAAAGCTTTTACTGCATCTGCCCTAATGGACAAATGTGTGGTGGACATTGCCTTCAAGACTAGACAGTTATGAAGTGCTTCTACTAGTTTTGACCACCTCGATGTGGAAGCAGAGAAAAATGTGTAAAGTTGTTGTACTAAGCCAAAGAAGGATACAATTTGATGAGAGGAGGACACAGCATGCATACCTACTAAATTAAGGGAGTGTGCAGCACATGGTATATAGTCAGCTGAGGGACACACTTCTTTAATCCTAGTTTGTAATCCGTGATATTTACCAGACATATTCGAGGCATTATCATATGTCTGCCCTCTATAATTCATTTGATCTATGTCATTTTCCTTTAAAAAAGTGGATAACTATTTCAGCAATGTGTTGGCCTGTGTGTGATTTTATAGGGATAAAGGTAATAAATCTATCCTGTGGAGTTCCATCATATACAGATCTGAGGATCACTGTAAACTGGTCGGTGTGGGACAAATCAGGTGTTGAGTCAACAATTATTGAGTAATATTTTGAATTCTGGACCATTTCTACAATTCTTCACTGTACCTCTACTCCCATCATCATAATAATAAGTTATTCATAAATTGTTTTGGATAAGTATGAAGAACTCCCCTGACCCTTACATGCATACCTAGCCATATGTTCTGACAGAAATGGATCAAATTGTGCAAGTAATTCCATAATCCCTAGAAAATTACTGTTTGAAGGTGAACCCTGTTGTTTCATTGGTTCCATGGAATGCCGGTCCCCTTTCACAAAGAAAAATTATGACAGCTGTCACATGCTTCAGAACATTATGCCAGTAATTCGGTTTACTTTCTATATCCTGAATTAGTGTTATGTCAATTCTCTCTGCCACTTATTTTCTACCAATGTAGGCTACTGCATTTTCTATATGAAGAGAACTTTGCTCATGTTCTGCAAGACGCTTGACAGCATTACTCCAATCGGAATATCCTGATGTATAAGAATTAGTATGTTTACCAAATACTTTACAATACAGACAGATGACATATCCCCCTTTCGGACAGTATACTAGCCAAGACCGCTTCACTGACTTGCCATTCGGCATCTTACAATGAAATAAGTGTTTGGATGCAGAGTGAACTTTCTGATATTGTACCTTTCTAGACTTTTCAAAACTATCCGAGATGTTCTGTTCCATTTCAGTGATATTTATGCTAGCAATGTGTTCATGGAATTCTTCTGTTATGGACCAATCAAATGGATCAGTGGAAAAGCTAATTGAAGGACAATTGTCTGTATTCAGTAAGTTAATGTTTATATCAACACTTTCTATCTCATGTTGCTGCTGGTCAAGGCCACTAACGGTACCATCCATTTGTTGTGAGTTTGAATAGTCACATTCATCGATACATTCAGTTTCACTACAGTGAGCCTGTACTGTGCTATCTGCATTACCATCCATTTGTTGTGAGTTTGAATAGTCACATTCATCGATACATTCAGTTTCACCACAGTGAGCCTGTACTGTGCTATCTGCAGTACCATCCATTTGTTGTGAGTTTGAATAGTCACATTCATCGATACATTCAGTTTCACTACAGTGAGCCTGTACTGTGCTATCTGCATTACCATCCACAAATTCTATTTCACCAATTATTGTATTATTATTCACAGTGCCATCAGTAACTACATTGCTATCATGGGTGATCCGTTCAGTACTGATACTAAATTGTTTTCTTCATGCACTACACTGTCTGCTGTGCCTGTTGATCCTCCAAAAAACCTTTCTAACTGTGGTATTTTTTTCATCAGGGATTCAGCCTTTTGTTGAGCTTCTACCCTTTCCTTCTTCTTCTTCTGTGCTCCAGGCTTACACTTGGGCATGGTGGACATGTTGCAAATACTGAGTAGTATATAGTATCTCAAGAACTGCAAAAGAATTAAGGGTGTGAAATAATGTTATTAAGTATTTCATACTAGTGACTAAAGTACTAAACTATGATAATTTAGATCAGGACATTAACATTTACAAACTGGGTAACATTGGTCTTATTTTATTGACCCTTACTAGGTATCGTTTTGCCAGACCTTACCATGGGCCATATAATAAAGTGAGTGGCTTTAGATATTTCTAGACTATTACATTGACAATATTTTTCAGGCTATTCATGGATAAGGAGGTGAAGCACGGATGGTAGATAGTGTTGGTCAGTCTTTTGATCTGTCACACATGTGATGATGTGGGAGAAGTGTTGACTCACTGACACATTCTTGCTAAACTGCCTGGAACAAGGTTTTCAATATCTTATGAATACAGACAATTGTCCTGTCGTGACCCGTGACATACAGAATTTGTCATCAGTCACTGCACTCCAGTTCACTGTAAAATGATGTCATTGTTTCCACCTGACCCCTCTTCCCCAATATATAATAAAAGGTAATATGTAATAACACAAGACTACATGTTCCACTTTTCACTCATCTGCTAAAGCCACAAAGGATAATGTACATGGATGAGATTGTCAGCAATAAAACTGACCCATTTGACAGCAGCCAACATCACCATCCTGATGCAAGTTTTGGTAGCCACTGGGCAAGGACTTCATAAAACTTAAGATAGGAGCCTCTTCAGAACCGTCTGGGAGAATGGAACTCCTTAAGTCACTATTATTATGGAATTGTGCACAACCAAGGGACATCATAAACTTAAGACTGAAGCCCTTGATAATGTGACCTGTCTAGTTTCAAAGGACTCCATAAAACTTATGACAGGAGCCTTTTCAGAACCGTCTGGGAGGATGGAACTCCTTAAGTCACTATAATTATGGAATTGTTCACTCATTATATAATGCACACATAATGTATGTGGCACAGAGATGGCAGTTCCCTTGGATTGGCATTTGGCATGATGTGGAAGTAATGAGGAAGGTACTGGTTGTCCATCGCCTACACAGGGTTGGTAACATCAGCTGCAAATGACAGTGTTGGTGTGAATGTCCCCAGTGGATCAGATGTATTGCAGACAATCTTCCATGTGGATTTACCCTTCACAGATGGTGTAGATTCTTATGATGTGTTACCTGCTTAGTGAAATAACCTTCAAATGAAGAAGACTGGACATTAAAGGTACAGTACTCTGTACTCCAGAAGAAGATCGTAGATAATCTGATCCAATGAAAACAGATACCTGCCATTGCCTGTAGTACCCTTCTGAAGAAGAGCAGACCTAAATAGGCTAGCTGTAATACCCTCCTGAAGAAGATCAGACATTATTAATAGCCTTAGTGCCTTCCTGAAGAACACTGGACAATATAGATACATGTATTTCTCTAATAATTGATTTTCCTGTATTCCAACTTCCAAGTGTGAGGCATACCCCAAAGAAGCATTTCGATAAACACATTTGCATTTACTTTCAGACAGTTGACAGTGTATGCTACTGAATAATTCATGTAGTTTAACTGCCTCGTCATGTGACATTCGCTGTAAGCGGAACACTCAGAATCCTCTGGGTAACATCTGATTGACGTAACACATACTGGTATATATTTATAGCCTGAACCATGAAATGAAGGTTATAAACTGCAATCATCTGTCTGCAGGCCAGGTCTGCTACTGCTGTAGGTAGAGATAAGATGACTGTACTAAACCTGGACTTGTAGGTATAGAGATACGATGACTATATTAAACCTGGTCTTGTAGGTACAGAGATAAGATGACTGTACTAAACCTGGTCTTGTAGGAATAGAGATAAGATGACTGTACTAAACCTGGTCTTGTAGGTATAGAGATAAGATGACTGTACTAAACCTGGACTTGTAGGTACAGCGATAAGACTGTAAACCAAGTGAGCACAGCACAGGACCAGGCCAGCAGACATTTTACAGCTTACACAAAGCAACATGTGCTTCAGGCTACTGTTACTCCCAGTTCTGCATCTGCATCCTTCCAGTGCTGGCACCTACATGAATGTCCCTGAACATGTCACATAGCAAGGCAGACAAAGTAGCAAGATAATGGACAACACTACATTTAAACACAAATGTTACTCATCATAAAAGTGCACATTGGGATCAGTCTTATATTTGTGTGTGGCTATTGCTTTGCAGTCAGTGCAGCAGCACTGGATAAACAGTACTGCTACACTGGTGTGCAAGTACCTGAAATTATGGTGAACCACATGAAACAATACTTTCACCTTCATACATAATTTTCTAAGTTCGGTGTGTCAGGTGCACAGATCAGTTGACATAGAGACACCACAGTAGTAACATTCTAATCTGTCTGAATGCATTGATAATGGTCATGATGAACCAATCTGAACGTCGTGCTGTTAAACTTGCAATGTGATAAACTGCCTAGGCTACTACCACTCCCCGAAATGCACCATGCGCTGCACACTTCCTAAATATTAACGTTGATGCATGCTAATAAGCTAACAATATGTCAAACCTCATTTTCTGGATGTTGATACAGTGACGTCACTGACATGGGTATCATTTGGGTACCAAGAAAAAGAATTGTTGCATTAGGACTACATAAAGAATTTCATCCATGTAAGGTGGACCATGGTCCAGAGCTGCAACTGATAGTTCAAAGTCATATGCTACAGAAATTACTCATCCGTGACTGTCTCACAAAGCAACACCTATCCCCTGAGAAAAACACCTGGACTTTTTTTTTCTTGTTAAAATTAAACTGGAAACACACAAAGTCTGGTAACAACTCTCTTCAATGCCTGATTTGATCTTTGTTGGCAGAATTCTGTTGCCAGTGCTGTGTTACTAGTGGGGATGTGGGCCTACTATCCACAAAGTGAATGTTCTCTTGAACAGTTAAGTATTTGGTGCAGTGCAGCACAGCAATCTGCAACACAGACTTCAGTGTTCAACAAAAGAATATTCACTGTGGGTACTAGTAAGCCAGCCAGGCAGGCCCCGGCCCCTCCCCTATCAGTTCTCCCACTCACTTACCACTGCAGTTAAATGTGTGTGTAACCAGGGGTTGGGACGATGCTATTTATTTATTTTTTTTATTAGTGCTCTGCAGTGCCTCCATATGTAACCCACTACCTGGCTGCCTGGGTTCGGGGAGAAAACTGTTGCTCAGCATTTTGGCTAGATTTGACTTCTAGTCAGGGGCACCCAAGTAACTCCAGACACAGGAAGCAATAACTGTAATGTCCAAACCAGGAGTGGGATTCTAGAGTGTGGCTTTTATTCACAACAGCAGCTAATAAAGCATAGCTGGACCCCCACGGGGCTACACTCCCTGGTAATGCAGATATATGGAGACTAGAACACATCTTCTTACACACTGTAACCCTCAGGTTCTGAAACACACTGGCTCTCAGTCCAAACTTGTACTCTTTCTCTGGATTTCCCTGGTGTGACACATCCGCCCAGCACATGGACTACTTTCCATTAGGCATGGACATTTATTGGTGGCTCCCTCTACCACCTGTGAGCACATACTGGCTCCATAAAGGGAAACTCTTCATCACTAATCCCACATCTGGGTACTTTCCATGAACGCTGGTCAAGTGCCGGGAAGAAAGCTATAGGTGCCCAAAGTGAACCGTGGAGGTAAATCTGGTTACTCTAGATGGGGGGGGGGTCTCCCACCTCTTGCTCCCAAATCTATACCCAGCCATCCATTTGGAATCAACACCTTTCTTGAAACACACTGTTGTAGAATGCTGTCTCGAAATGAATGTCACATTTAACACTCTACTCTTCCAAATCTGATATCCTGGCTTATAATGATCTCTGAGTGGCTATGTCCATCCCTGTAGACCCCCACTGTTTAGATACATTTTAAGTCACACACAACTGTAGTACTGTACTTGGCTGTCCTTCCTTGACCCCACGGTAACAGATACTATACACACTGTCTGGTGAAAACATGGGTTCTAGTCAGAGCTGACTCACCGACTGGATTGCAGGTGCCCCAAGGTTTCTGGCAAAGCAAACTACTTCTTGTGCCTCAGCACTTGAACAACCAAATGACAGACAGCTTTCCATCTTCAGCAGAGCCAGGGGATTGCCCCTGAAATTGCTGGCTCTCTTTCCCCCCATCCCTCCTGGGATGGGGTGCTGGAACAAACTTGGGAATGGTCTCTACCACCAGACCAATTTCTTCTGTGTCTCTATCTAGGGTGAGAACACACACCCTCTATCTCTGGGTAGCTCTATAGCAGAGCTTAGCCCTGAGGAGCTTCCAACTGCAGCACAACTCCTGCTTCCACTGAGTCTCCCTGCAGACTGCCACTGACTCTTCTGATGACTGACTCAAAACCTCCCAATGTTCTAACCTCACTCCCTGCTGCAACATTCCAATGTGGCTTATGCTGCTGCTAGAATTCTATATGATGTCATCCCTCCAGCTCAGATGAGACTAAGGACACAGTGAGACAGTGTGAAATCCATTTAACTGGTGTTTCACAAGCTGCCTTTCCCTGCCTGCCACTAGATCTGGGATTCTTGTAACCCCGGGTGACAGAGGGGTTACATGTGTACTAGTCAAGATGCCCCCATGACATGGCAAAATAGCCATGAAAAAACTTCCAACAGCACTGACAAGTTTACACAGTTGTCCACCAGTCAGCTGTCTGTCAGAGCGGTGGACAGTCAAAATCCTTTCAAGAACCTGCTCTTTCTTTGCTTTAGTCATGTACATTACATACTGTATGTAATGTGAATGACTGGAACACTTAGGGCAGCTGCCACAGCTGGACTTTGTTGACTGACATCTCGCTGGTGGACATCTGTGTAAATATTGGCAAGTGTATTACTCACTACATTACTACAGATTACATTTGCTGTGATATCTACATGTACCTGGCTGACTGACTGGCTGGCTGGTTGGCTGTTACAAGGTGGTAACAACAGTGATGTGCAGTTGCTGGTGTTCCATTGCTGGTGTCTGATGATGCAGATGCTGACTTCTTCATAGTAGAGTCCTGTGGCCTCCCTCAATCTCTGTCTTCCTAGGAAATACAGAAGGAAACAATTAACTTCCTGCATCTCGGCTCGCTAACACTCAAACACAATTATTTAACAAGTTAAAGCATTTCATAAATGTCATAAGAGTCTCATTTTATAGCCACCTCTCTCCGGCTGCAACTGGCAGTCTTACATGGACTAGTAGCTTACCACACACCCAACCCAACCCCACACCATGTCCTGATGAGCTCCATATTTAAACTCTATTGCACAATGCTATTCTCTACTGCATCTAGTGACAACTGGCAACCCTTCATCTTGCTGCCCTGGTGCCACCTCAACGCACTACTACAATACAATCGAACACCCGTGGTACAGAGTGTAGATGTCACACACAACTCCCATTAATTATAGATCAGACTACTATGCAGTAAGGTGTTCCAGACCCCCCCCATGCTAAAGTCACCCACACAGACAAAAGTGACATCTACCTCTATACACTGGCACCACAGACCTTGTTCACAATTCAGCCGAGTTGACATCTCACCATTGACATGCAAGTTAAAGAAACAGTTCAACTCTGATGGGCAGGTGCCAGGTACATCAGAGCAGTACTGTTTAAATTACACCAAGGGCAGTGCCAGTGGGTGTCACCAAGAGGATGCACAACACTGCAAATGAGCCCAATAGCCACCCAATCCCAAACACCTGTCAGTCATATGCACACACTGTTCTGTTCCCACATTTTGCATCCAAACTAAAGTACATAAAATTATTTATTCAGAATGCAGTTTAAAACAAATTGGTTTAAATTACAAAAATATTAATGAGATGAGTAAGTCACTTACACACTTCGTTGTTTATGAATGGAGGTTGTTGACTTTGGTCTTCTTGGACAGTGTATGGACACTCGTAACAGGCTTCTCTTATAATCTGGAAAAAAAATGTCAAAAACTTAACCCTCACAGATGTGACTACCTCAAAACATACTCACCCACCATATGAATCATACCCAGAATATAGACACTACCCCTGCCATCATGCCCTCCCAGGCTCCCACACACCCATAGTACTGCACCACCTACAGAACCAAGATGTAGTTGGCATTTTAATTTATGATGCCGCCACCCATTCCCACTTCATAACCCCCACCCCTTTCAGTTTTTGGTAAACCATGGTTGTATCAAATCCAACACCATTCTGCACCACGCACAGTCCACTACACACATAGGATGGTGTACTGTCAACCCCCATAACCCCCAGTCACATATGACTAGTGTACCTCCGCCATCTCAACTACCAGACCCTCTGTTCCATTCACAATGCAGACCCCACCTCACCTGGACAAAAATGACGCACACAACCACCACCATTATATTCGGATCGGATGGCCAGCGAGTACAGAGTCACTACTTTTTTTATGCCTAATGCAGCAACTTAAATTGCTATATTGCTAATATTTCACTCAATGTGAGTGAAGTAGACTACCCAGTACAGAAACCCATGCAGACACTCACACACTTTGTTCTCACACTTTGACATCAAAATTGCTTAGACTGTGAGTCATCAGCTTACAGACTTGCTTTGAATAATTGGTCAGTGGTCAACCAATTGTCTTTCCTTGACCGTCACTGACACCCAGTTGACCAGTGTGAGTGTGACCACTACCGAGTCAACACTTGAAGAATATCCTTTGAAAATACTTGTAAGAACTTAAGATGTATGCATGCCACCATATATATAGATAAGCTTTGAACATGCACACAATATAAACAGTGACATGCGCTGCACCCTCCCAGACCCACAGTCAGCCAGCCTTACACAATAGTAATAACCCCCCTACCCTAACACATCAATATCACCACCAGTAACGATACAGATCCAGTATCCAAGCAAAAGAACAGCAGCACTCTGTACGCTAGTGCAAATAAGTAATTTATTTTACTATGTTGCCAATAAAATAAATTAAGCACACAGAGCACAAGCAGATGTCCCACTCAGAGATACCCCAGCACTCTGAATACGAGTCTTCCTCAAGGGGTCAGATACAGATCCAACAGTTATTATTTAATCAGTAAGGCATGTAACCAGGGCTTAGATTAACAGTCTGTTAATCACCACATAGGGCTCTAAAGTTGCACAAGGTGCCAGCTGAGCCAAGTGCCATATTGCAACTAGGGAGTGATGATTAGCTGACTGTTAATGTAACTGCCACTGAATACCTTGCCTAGCTGCCTTATTGCCATCATTTAAAAAAGGAATTAATTACTGATCATACTATTATTATTTTCACCAAATTCTAGACTTTAAAGGGACATTTCTAGCAAAATGCTTTCATGGTCCAGTCCACCAGCAGTTTCAGAATGCTGGTTCACAGTCTGAATGCAGAAACCATCTTTGGATGCCAACTAAGGGGTGCAAGGGGCCACCGGATCCAGATTCGTGGCATGCACACTTTCAGCATAATCTACTGAGTGAAAGTCCTGCTTGTAGCTGCAGGCTGCCCTGACCCTGCACAGCAACCCCCCCACCACAGGCTTATCCAAAAACCAGCACATTCAGATTGACTCCCAATTTAAAACGTAAAAATGCATTTTCTCACTGGGTAACATTAACATAACCCACTGTACTGATCATCCAGCCTGCCCTCACTCAGGCCCCACCCCCCACTACACCTTGGACCATAAACCCCCACCTTGGCCTCCCACCCCAAGGCCAGGCCACCACACACACACACACACATATCCAAAAAAAAAGAAAGTGACCTATAAACAATGCAACAAAATTGCATTTTAGTGTGGTTATTGTATATTCTTCCATCTGCGGCAGTGGCATGCAGAGCCAAGCCAGGCCAGTGGCCAGCCCACGCCTGCCACAGACATGACACTGCCACCCAGACCCTGTTGTGCCACACCACAGTGACCAAGTTGAGGACATTAATGCACCACAGACTTCATGTACCCTTGTTGTTTTAAACAGCTTATATATCACCACAGACAGTTAAAATCATAAGCAGTGGCACACTGCAGTGTACACAGACTGCAAGTCTGCACAGCACACACACACACTGTCCTTGCCTGGTTAAAATGGCAGTCAACTTGGCAGTCTGAAACCAGGCCGGTGCAATTTCAAATTTGCAATATTTGTAAGGGCAACTTTGCACTGGCACAGGCACAGCTGCAGCTGGATAATTGGCTAATGCTTGCATCATGCATCTATCCTAGCCTATTGCAGCCTGTAACCTAACACAAAACAGATTTCAATTTAAATTTGTGTCACGGGCCCACCTTTAAATAAAAAGAAAAATAGGCAACCAGCTGTCAGAGTACTGTGCCCTACTTTCTTGCAGACACAAGACACTGAGACAATTTTCTGAGTGATCAGACCTAGGGGTCTCTACAACTGAACACTCCAGATTAAGAAGAGCCACCACTTGGGGAAGCACATACTAGGAAAAGATTCAGTACTCATCAAATTCAAAGTGTCCCCCGATGCAAAAATACAAACTCACTGTCCAAATAACACAGACAGAGGAGTGAGGTGCCGAAGACCTGTGCTGTGCAGCACTGAAAAGACTTCTGCCTTGCCCTTCCACTGTCCACAGCCTGAGCCCAATTATTTTCTTTACAAATTACTTAATTGAGACTACTGGAGAGGAGTAAACTTGTGGCCTGCCACCTTTTCTAATCTGGGGAAGTGAAGTGCGCAGTGTGTAGTAATGGTGTTAAGGAAGGGAAGGAGTAAGGACTACTGCTGGAGCCAGCCAACTAGTAATACAACAATTACAAGAAAGAAGACAATAAAATGGTCACTTACTTCACTTGACTGTTGACATTGGCTTGCCTTGCTGGTGGCTGCCTGGGTGTTGGGTGTTGTCGGGGGTCGGGGACCATCACCGTAGTGGTGCTGTGTGCTGCTGGTATGGTGGTCTTGCTGCTGCTTGCTCGAGTCACTCCTCCCTGTGGGCAGGTGGCCTGCAGATGCTTCTTTGGCCTTGCCTTGCTTGGTGGTGTGGTCAGGTCATGGGCGGCCCACCCTAGGCATGCCACTTCAGCTGCTGCTCTCCCCATCTCCCTCCTCCTCCTCCTCTACTCTGCTCCTCCCCTCCTATCCTTATTTTACCTTCTCTCCTGTTCTGTCCCTCATTCTCACTCTCCTGACTCTCTATAGTCCCTCTCCCAAGTCCCACTAGTCTGCTCCACTCCGACTTGCCACTTGGCGCTCTTGACTGGCTCTCTCTCTACTCAATCCCTGTGTTCTCTCTCCTCAGTCTTCTCCTTCTCCTGTCCTTCTCAAACACAGGCTGGCTGATACAGCAGACTGCCTATGGGCTCAGTGCTACTCTGAGTCCTTCCTGACTAGTGTGTGTGTCCCTCCCATCCTAACTCCCTCACACAGGCTGGCTCTCTGACTGAGAGATAATGGCTACTAGTAGCTGCTAGCTTGGCTGGTGGCACTCGAGTCGCTGCAAATGGCACGAATTGGCAAAATGCTTTATTGGCTCAGAGCTGCTCTCCCGCTCTGTGGCTGTGCCCATCCCCTTTCAAATCAGAGCAGTCAAACAGCAGCACTCATAGGTCGGGTGATATTGCCACACATAGGTAGTAACTAATGGCAATATCACCAGATCACTCACTATGAGTGATTACGATTGAGTGAAGACTGCTCTGATGATTCTACTGGGACAAATCCAAAGCAGCTGAGAGACGACAATCCGCGGCTCCATGCATTTTCTTGTGCCTGCCATTTCCTTTTTTTTTTTTTACTCCATCTCCATCAGCGACCCCCCCCCCCGACTGACTCACTCAGATCCGATCCGGTCCATCCAACTCAAAAAAAAAAAAAAAAAAACAGCAGTTGGATTAGGGAAAATAAAGAGATGATGATGACAAGGTCCCCAGAAAATGTTGGGTCCTATGCACAGGTGTACTTGGCATCACAGTAAATCCGGCCCTGCTCAGGCAGCACTAAGGCAGTCATGATGTGTGCAGTGTATGCCTGCACACCCATGTTATAATGTCAGATGGCAGCGGCACTGGTCTGAAATGAAACAAGGTGAAGTCAGGTGTGCTTCACGAAGCCTCAGCTGCTCTATACCAAGACAGATTGTCATCACGTTCCTGGGAAATTTGGACACTGGCAGGCCTATTTAATAGTTCACTAGAGTAAGGCATGGTGCTGCAGGACTGGAGAACAGCACATGTAGTGCTCCTCCACAAAAGCAGTCCCATGGATGACCCAGGGAATTACAGACCAGTCAGTCTGACCTCAGTCATGTGCAAGCTCATGGAGACCATACTTAAGGAAAGGTTGGTAGACTATCTAGAGGAGCATGGTCTCCAGGATGTGAGGCAGCACAGGTTCATTGGGGGGGTCATGTCAAACGAATCTGATTGACTTCTTTGACTGGCTCACTAAGACAGTAGACAGGGGCCAAGAGGTAGCCATCCTCCATCTGGATTGCAGCAAGTCCTTTGACTCTGTATCCCACAAAAGATTGATGAAGAAGTTGGCAGATCTCAGGGTTGGGGAGAAAATGACCAGATGGGTGAAAAAATGGCTGAGGAACAGAACCCAGAGGGTGGTTGTGGGGGGAGAGTTACCTGGCACCAGAGAGGTCACCAGTGGGGTCCCGCAGAGCTCGGTGCTGGGGCCAGTGTTGTTCAATGTCTTCATCAATGACATTGGGGATGCAATAAAGGCAAAATGTGCCTATTCGCAGATGACACCAAGCTCTGTGGGAGAGTGGGCACAGCTGAAGGGATACAGGACCTAGAGGAAGATCTGGAAAAGCTGGGGAGGTGGTTCAGGATCTGGCAGCTTGGCTTCAATGCCAAGAAATGCAAAATTATGCACATTGGAGTCAAGAATCCAAGGACGGAGTACTACCTGGGTTGAGTCCAGGTATCTGCATCAGAGGAGGAGAAGGACCTGGGAGTGATGATCACTAGTGACCTGAAGCACTCCACGCAGTGCAATAAAGCTGCAGCAAGGGCAAACAAGATGCTGGGATGCATAGTTAGGGGGATCAGTAGTAGGACAGAGGAGGTTATACTGCCCTTGACAGATCACTGGTGAGGCACATCTAGAGTATGGGGTTCAGTACTGGTGCCCACACCTCAAAAAGATAATTAGCCTGCTGGAGAAGGTCCAGAAGAGGGCTACAAAGATGATAGTGGGTCAACAGAGTAAGGCATACAAGAAGAGGCTGAAGGCACTGAACATGTACTCCCTGGAGGACTGAAGAGAGAGAGAGAGGACAGGACTGAGACCTTCAAGTACTTGAAGGGGATAAATAAGGTGGATATATAGGGTCTCTTTAAGCTATGTGGCAACCATAACATGAGGGGTTACAGTCTTAAGCCAGGGGGGTTAGGAGTGCTGTCAGGAGGCACTTCTTCATGGAGAGGGTGGTGGACACTTGGAATGCACTGCTGGAAGAGGTGGTCTTGTTGAAGATGGTGGGCAACTTCAAGAGAGGCTGGTATAGGCATGGGGAAAGGTAAGGATAATGGGTAGGATGGGTGGAAAGGATGGGAGGAGTGGGGCAGAGTCAGTAGCTCAAGCTCTGGACCATGCAATACAAGCAGACTACATAGACCAAATGGCCTTATTCTGCTGGCTTCTTCATATGTAACAAATACAATTTATTGACTGTAACTGTTCCAAAAATGACTGGGACAAAGCATCATCTCCATTTTCATTGGCCTCCTTGAAACCTTGGTATACTCTGCTCTCCTCTGGCCACTTGCTCCACACATCTTTTACAGCACAAGACAGAATCACCCTGTGTACTTGTTGCCCTAAAAGGTCATGCACCCATCAGGTATATTGTGTATAAGATGTCAATCTCATTGATCTAAAAAAATAAAGTTACATTTATAACCAAGATGATTAAAACAAGGATGCAAACAGCAAATGTAAAAATATTATGTGGAAAAGTGGGTACAGCGTTGTGGTGACAGTGTAGCACACTTTAGCTGGAGTACACTCTGTAGGAGGTGGCACTGACCAATACGAGTTAACAATGCAGCAATCCTGGCTCAGCTTGCAGCAGCGTGACATGAGATGTCTGATGTTTTGCCAACACTAATGTGGCCAACGCCACATTCTACCAATACCAAGGAGGAACACTGGTTCATGGTGGTGGAGAGCGGTGTGGTGGGGAAGGGGGAAGGGAGGAATGGATAATTGCAAGGAGGTCTTACAGGCACACATAATCCAGAAGGCAAATCACTTTGCAACCCGGTAGTGGTCTCAGGCACCATATTGTGATGCGTTAGACTCAAAATCAGTCTGGGGAAAGTGTTATAACAACTTCATGGCATATTGTGGAACAAACAGGAAGAAAGAAAGGGTGGCAGAGGATGGCAGGGGCCATTTGGGGGTTCTGATAAACCAGCTTACAAATGAACTTACAAACAAAATAGTGTAGATGGTGAAGTGCAAATTTCCCAGATGGTGTTTATCTCTTTCTTGTGGAGTACTACGTGTTCAGGGAAAGACAGTGGTAAAAGCAAGGGGAACTTAGTTACTTCTTCCCTAATGTAGGTGCTTGTATAGGCAGAGCATGGCAAAACATGGTTCAGTCCAGAAATGGACTTTCGTAAGGGACAAAGGGGGTGGGATCACACAGCATGCAGTCAACATAAAATGAAGGCGACCACTGATGAATAAAGAAACGGGCATAGTAAATAGTCAATGATGATCAAGAATTTGATGGAAATGGCTAGCAGGGCAGATCTTATGAGGATCGGTTCAAGGCAGTAAATGGGTACTAGCTGGAGACCAAATGTGAGATAAGAGATATGCTGGAGATCTTTAAATTCATGAAAGGATTAAATAACGTGAATGAAGAGAAGTTATCTAGTATAAGCACCAGGTCATGGTCACTGGGTGATGACTGGAAACTATCTGGTGTAATGTTCACGAGGGATATGAGAAAATATTATTTTACAGAGAGGGTGTTCCAAACCTAGAACAGTCTGACAGCAAAGGTGGTAGCCTAAAAAATCTTACACGGTGACAAGCAAGGTTGGGACACAGTGAAGTGTCTAGTGGCTACTCTGGTGATTAGTACTAGGGAGGGGAATAGGGGTTGGATAGTGAGGGATAGTATCTGTCCTGACAATCGGGTACCATGGATCAATACAGACACATGTGATGAATGGCTAGACCATTAACATTACATTGATACAGTAATGCACAGCTTACAATAACTAGAGTTTTAATTGATATTTTCTGACAGCATTGTCTTTGTTTCGATCTTTTTAAATAGGAATGTACCAATTTGGTGCTGGGTTAGCTGGTTACGGGAGTTGGTAAAAGAACAAAATGGTTATTGAAGTCAGACGAACCACAAATGGGTCTAGACATCCAATTTGGAAATGTTTATTCAGTTATGCAAGCTAGTCCATCCAATTTTTCACCTAAATGATGACCTACTTCATTAAAGCAAAAGCACTCCCTTACAGTCAGCATCACTGTGCAATTTCCACATAAGCACCAGCTCAGATCATCAAGCAAACTGGGTAATATTTCACTGTCTTCCTCATTCAACATGCTGTCATCACTTGAGGATGACCAGGGATTTAATCTTTGTGGTTCAAACATACACGGGTGACTAGAACTTGTTCTGTACATTGTCATTTGAAACACTTCAAGACAAAAAACTGTAGCTTCACTGTCTGTCTAATTAATTGCTGCTCACGTCATCTAAAATTGTTTTCATCATGAAAACATCAGGAGCCGCTGTATAGAGCGGAGGGCCAGTCGGGCTCTAAGGGAGCAGCCTAGTTCACATCTGCCCATCAGAAAATCGAGCCTGCTTGCTGTCATATGGGGCAGGCTTCCTGGTTGCTGATTCTGTCCCTTTTTTCACCTGTGCTCCAATCAGGAGCTTGGATTGTTTTCAGGGAGCAGAGCTGGTATGGAAGAGGAATGGGTGGCTTTTAAATCACTGCTGTCCGTTCCAAACAGCTTCAGCGCAAAAGAAAACATTAGGAGCTGCTACAGAGAGCAGAGGGCCAGTCGGGCTCTAAGGGAGCAGCCTAGCTCACAACTGTCCATCGGGGAATCAAGCCTGCTTGCTGTCATCTGGGGCAGGATTCCTAGTTGCTGACTCTGCCCCTTTTTTGCCTGTGCTCCAATCAGAAGCTTGGACTGTAAGAATCCAATGACATTGGGCCTAGGGATATAGTGGGAGGGACAACTGTGGAGTGTATAAGAATACACATTTAACGTGTCCCACACATTCATGTCCCATGGAGTGACTAGAATAGTGAAGGAGTGGAACAGGTAAAATACTGGCATCTTAGGTACTGGCAGGCATCAGCAGCAGAAAGAGGGAAGTGGAGGACCCTATCAGTGGCTAGGGTAAATTGCCTGTTTTCTCTTGTTGTTGCACTCACTAATGGGACATAGGGAAGGGAAGGCCATAATATTGCAAAAAAGTTACAGTGTTCGAAAGGCCATAATATTTTAAAAAGTTACAGTGTTTGAAAGTGTAAATATTGTAGAGTTTAAGGTATTGTGACAAACTGATGTTAAAAAAGAGCGGAGAAAAAACATATAGCTTGTTGCAGTATACCCTTGCAAGTCCAAGTATAAGTTGTGTAGTGTAGTTGCTCATACTATAGACAGCTTGTCCTTACTAGGTTTGGAGATAGGAAAACAGGAAGTATAAAGAGAGCAAAAATTAGGGAATGTGGGGAGCGGTAGAGTGCAGTAGTTGTGGAGCAGCAGTCTTCAGGGAGACCTTCTGGAGGCTGAGATGCTTCCCCATCTGCATATGCCTCTCTAGGCTGGTGAAGAGGGTCTTTAGACTTGAGGCTGCTTTGATTTTGAGTCCGGAGACGGTTACTAGGTTGGAGGCTACATTGGCCAAAAGTTGGGAGACCTTTTCCACTACCCAGTGGCCATCGAGACTGACACAGTTACCTTAAAGGATGCCAGAAAGGAGGCATGTCTGGACTAAGGTGGGCTTGATGAGGGAGGGGGTGGTGAGATCAAGAAGGTTGGGAAGGTGGGGTTACAGGAACAGTCCTCAAACACAACCGGTACCATTACAGAATTCATACGCTGCTCTGGTGGAGTGGGACAGCCAAGAGGAAACACCCATGGTAGTGGCCTGGGAGGAAGTGGGAGGTCTCTTAAGTGGAGGTCACAAGGAGGGGGAATGTGGACCCTGTAGAAGAAGGAAGCAATTGCTAGTAGGTGACTCTATTGTCAGGGGGATAGAGTTAGAAATAGGATAGGAGATAAAGAGGGAGGTCAGGTATCTACCAGGCGCCACAGCCAGGAGGGATGGGAAGGGAATACTAAGGATAGGTAGGGCAGCAGGAGGGGAAGGGGAGCTGGATGTCATTGTCCACCTGGGGACAAATGACCTGGCTAGGTACAAAGTAACAATAGTGCAGGGGAAGTTTAGAGAGCTAGGAAAAATCTTAAACAGGTAGCATGGTCTGTAGCTTTTGCAGAGCTACTGCCTATCTATGGTAGGGGGAAGAAGAGGGAGTTCCACACCAAGGCTTTCAACTCATGGTTCAAGACCTGGTGCAGGGAGGAAGGGTATAGCTACTCTAGAGACAGGAGGTCCACCTGGGAGAATATGAGTCTTTACAAAGGAGATGATCTGCAACAATCTGGAAGGGGGACCACAGTTCTCAGTGGAAGGTTTAAACTTTTTGATGAAAGTTTAAACTAGCCAGGCGGAGGTGGATGAGAAAGAGGAAGCAGAAACTGCCCCCCCCATAAGCAGAAATAGAGTATAGAAATTCTGGGGAATGATAGTCCCACATTGGATAAGGTAAATCAAATAAGTAGGGGGTTAAAAAGGGATAAGGGAGGAACTGAGCAGATGGATGAAAAAAGGGAGTAAGGGGGGACAAAGGAAAAAAGGAAAATCAGCATACACAAGGAGCAAAAAAATGTGTAAGGCTATCTATGCTAATGCTAGGAGTCTGGGAAACAAGATGCCAGACCTAGAGGCCATCTTGGCAGAGGCTGACCTGCATATTGTGGCCATTACCGAGTCATGATGCACTAAAAACCATGATTGGGACTTGGTCATACCAGAGTACATGTTATTCAGAAGGGACAAGTTAAGAAGGAAAGGGGGGTGTTGCTTTATGTGAAGGATAGCATAAAATGAATGGAAATACAGGGAACCCAGGGAGGGGCTGAGATGCTGTGGGTTACCCTTGAGTCAGAAAAAAAGAGCCAGTATTTGGACAGGTGTGATCTACAGGGAGGATTTGGATTGGATAATGTTAGAAGAAACTGGAAAAATGTCAGAAAAGAGCAAGGTGATACTGGTAGGGGACTTCAATCTGATGAATAAGTATTGGGACCTCCCTGCTGCAGTACCAGCTAGAAGCAGGACATCCTGGATTCCCTGCAGGGTGCTTTCCTTATGCAACTGCTAGGGGACCCACCAGTGATGGAGCAGTATTAGATCTGGTGCTTACTAACAGGGACAGTGTTGCAGACATCAGAGTCGGAAGTCATCTTGGGACCAGTGATCATTGTACAGTGTAGTTCAACATTAGAACAAGTGCAGAGTCCAACCATACAAAGATGAGGGTCCTGGACTTCAGAAGGGCTGATTTTACTAAGATGCATGAATGCCTCATAAACAAACTGACAGAGGGTGAGGACCTGAGAGGCTGGAAGATAAGTGGGCCAGCCTAAAAGAGGGTATTGTAAAGGTAACAAACCTCTGTGTTAAGCAAGTAAGCAAGAGGACCAGTCCTAACACTGGTCCCTGAAGAACCCAATTGGTCACCTTCCCTTCTTTTGAACACACTCCATTTACCCCTGCCCTCTGTGTCCTATCTGCCAACCAGTTTCTTATCCAGGTTACCAGGCAGGCAGTATAGCGCAGTGGTTTAAGACTCTGAGCTGCAAACCTGGAGACTTAGGGTGAATCTCATAGCCCCCACTTGCATACTGTGTGACCCTGAGCAAATCACTTAACTTCCTTGTGCTCCCAGGTTGCACCTGTAAACAAGCTTCAGCTTAGTGTGTTTCTCCTGGTTAAAAAAAAAAAAAGAGTAAAAGAAAGAATGGACTGCTATGGTTCACAAAAGAAGTAGCAGAAAAGATAAAGGCTAAGAGTAGCATTCAGAAGGTACAAGGTGACCCAGAAAAATGAGGATAGGGAAGCAGGTATCAGGGAAAGCAGAGAGAGGCAAGCAAAGCAGTAAGGAGAGCAAAAGCCCAAACTGAGGACAGAAAAGCTTTGGGAGTATCAAAAACAGTAGCGTAGCAAATTCCCAAAGGGCCTGGGTGCAAGGTGATGTTACAGGGCCCCTCCCCAGTTTTGAATAAACATCAAAATTATGATTTGGGCCACTCAAACCTCATGAGCCCGGGTGCCACTGCACCCCCTGCACCCTTGTAGCTACACCCCTGATCAAAAGGGGATAAGAAATGTTTAGATATGTTAGTGAAAAAATTCAAACAAAAAGAGGGGTTGTATGGTTGGGGGAGCTGCACGGAGGAAGATCAAGAAAAGGCAAACATCTTGATCAAATACTTCTGCTCAGTTTTTACAGTAGAAGAAGTTTGGGAGGGACCATAAAGAGGAACGAGAAGCTTAGAGGTGAGAGAATTAGTAGTCTGTTTTTAGTGGGGAGAGTCCAGAAAGCACTTGATAACCTGAAAGTAGACAAAGTTATGGGGCTGGATGGGGTGCATTCAAGGATACTGAGGGAACTTAAGGAGGTACTGGCTGCATCTCTGACATACCTTTTCAATAAATCACTGGAGCATGGTGTGGTCCCAGAGGACTGGAGAAGGACAAATGCAGTCTCACTTCACAAAAGTGGTAGCAAGAAAGAGGTGGGCAATTAAAGGCCAGTCAGCCTGACATCAGTGATCTGTAAGTTGATGGAAACCCTATTGAAGGAAAGTGGGATATCTTGCATCCAAAGGACTGCATGACCCAAGACAGCATAGTTTCACAGATGAAAAGTCATTCCAAACAAATCTGAAAGACTTCTTTGAATGGGTGACCAAGGAGCTATATCAGGGATGTGCAGTAGACATGACTTCATTTATTCATTTATTCATTTATTCATTACAGATCGGGTTTACAACCTTTGAGTCAGAGACTCATTTACAAAGGCACCTCATCGCAGGGGGGAGCAGACATCAAGACAGTTATTACAGTGCAGATTAAAACAGAGGATAACATTACAAGTGCAGTAAAAGGAACATTTAACATAGATACACTTAGGTTACATAATGTAGTAGTTTGTATGTTACTTAGGTTACATAATGTTACAACATTGTGAGTTACACTCATGGATATAGTAGGTCCTCAGAGAAGACAGTGGGTTACATCCCTGTTTGGACCTAGTAGGGAAGAGGTAGGTCTGGGAGAGGGAGAGGCTGTCCAGTGGACGTTGTCAAGCCAGGGGCAAGGCGGGTGGGAACCACAGGTTACAACAGGGGGTTAGTGGCACCTACAATAGCGGGTATTAAAGATATGGTTCCGAGGGCTGTTTTGAAGGAGCCAATTTTTGGCAAGTTGGAGAAGTAGCTAGGGAGGGAGTTGAACCAGGTGGGGGCTCAGTAGAGGAAGGCTCTCTGGGCAAGAGAGGTCTTGGTTCTGGGCACCTTGAAAGTGGCCTTAACAGAGCTATGGGTGGTGACGGATGAAGATAGATGCTGTAGGAAGGTGGAGACCCTTGGGGGGGAGAGTCCTAGCAGAGATTTCTTAGCGAGAAGGCAGGTCTGGTAGAGCAGTCGCTCCTCAAAGTTGAGAAGATTGGTGGTAGTATAGAGAAGGCAGGTGTGAGTACAGCTGGGGCACCGGTCAGGATCCTACAGGCCTTATTGATGGAGAGTTGGATTTTGGAGAGGACAGTGTTGTCAGCTGCAGCATAGATGGGCAAGTCATAGTCCACGAGGGACAAGACGGAGGAGGTGATGGCCAGCCTGAGGGCAACCTGAGGCAGGCAGTCCCTGTGCCGGTATAGCAGGCCAATCCGAGAGTTAATGGTGGCTGACAGGGCAATAATATGGATGTGGAAGGAGAGGGCAGTATCGAACGTGATGCTTAGGTACTTGTATGTGGTCACTTGTTCTAGCGGGTCAATGAACACTGCTCCTGCAAGGCTGCCAGAGTCGAGAGCAGCATGCAGGTGTTGGGAGAATTCCAGGAGAGCCGTGGCTGTACTGTGTCCTGGGTGGAAACTGTGCTGCTCTGGGCACATAATGTCATACTTGGTTAGGTATTCAGAGAGCTGGATCAACACCACTTTTTCAAGGGCTTTAGAGAGTGGGGGGAGGATGGAGATGGGCTGGTAATTGGGGGTGGATCAGTCCCCACTCTTATGTATGGGTGTGATTTCAGCAGTTTTTCAAGCACTTGGGAACTGATCCAGGCATAGAGACCAGTTTAGAAGGTCAGTCAGGGGGACTAGGACTTCATCCAAGACCATACGGAGGATCCTGGAGTTGAAGGGGGTCACTGCTGGGGTTATTGCTGCCTAAAGCTTTTAGCAGAGTGCAGGCCACACAGCTGGCAGGGGATAGAGTGCGCCAGGTAGAGATGGTGGGTGATGCAGGACTGGAGGGAGAGGTGGGATTCGGTCAAAGAAGCTGCTGGGAGGACCAAGCTTAGGTCAGAGAAGGCAGTGTTAAGGCAATCGGCTATGAGAGTGGATCTGTGGTGGGGTGCCATTGATGGAGAGCTGAGATGGTGGGGGAGTGGGACTTCCCATTTAGCTCTTTCATATTATCCCAGAAGTTCCGGGCTGAACCCCAAGTGGAAGTGAGGGTGGTCTGGTAGTGCTCTGCCTTGGCCCGCCTAATGGCCCAAGTGCACTTATTGCGTTCTGCGTTGAGGCCTGTCTGTCAGATGCCTTTCCAGATTCTACAGCAATGTGCCAGAGATTATCTCTGTTTTTGAGTCTCTGGAGGAGGGCTGGGGTGATCCATGGGGCACTGCATTTTTTGGAGCGGATCCTGGTGAGGGGGGCGAAAAGGTCACAAGCCTTACAGAAGGCATTTGTGAAGTGGTCAAGAGTGGAGTCAATGTCAGGTGCGCGCTGGATAGGGGACCAGTCTAGCTGGGCTAGATATTCTTTTAATTTTATGAGGCTGCCAGGGCATAAACGACGGCGTAGAGTGGCCTGGGACACTGGCTTCAGAGTGGAGGATGACCAGAGACAGAGGACTGGGGAGTGATCACTAAGAGAGTTGGGGAGGACAGTGACATCCCAGATTTTGTAGGGGCGGTTAGATATAGCAACATCTAGGAGAGTGCTGATGCCAGTAGAGTGGTTGAATCTGGTGGGCTGGGTGACTAACTGGGACATATCCAGGGCAGCAAAGGAGTCCCTTATATGGGAGGCAGCGGAGGCAAGCCAGTTAACATTGAGATCACCTAGGATGACTTGCTCCACTTTGTGAGGGAGAGATGTGAGCTAGTCAATGAGAGACTGAACCGCTTGGTTTTGATTCCTTGGGGGTATGTAGGAGACCGTGAGGAAGAGAGGGCCTCAGGCGGGGTCAGGTGTGATTTTTAAGGTGAGGGCTTGGGCTCCATAATCAAGTTTAGGAGCTGGGAGTGCCTGACCTATAAGGGAGTCCCGTACAAGTAGTGCGCAACCACCACCGCGTTTGCCTACTCGGTCTTCCCTGTAGATGGTATATCCAGGGAGAGTGATAGTGGAGTCAGGAGGATTTGGAGAGCCAAGTCTCTACCAGTGCAATTATGTCAGGTTGATGTTGAACAACCCAGGACTGGAGGGCAGCAGATTTCTTTAGGAGACTGCAAATGTTTAAGGATGCAAAGCGGAGGCCAGTCGCAGTACAGGGTTTAGAAGGGCTGGAAGCAATAGGTCCTGGGTTTGGGCGTACATTACCAGATAATAATAATAGCAGTGTAATTATTCTGGTTAGTGGCCGGTGGCGATGGAGACCCTTGGGTCGACACCCAGCTGAGGACTTTAGAATCAGGGTGCATGGGATAGATAAAGTGCGAAGGGTGGGAATGGCAGGGGAGAGCTGGGTCCAGGTCAGGCCTTGGAGGGCGGAGGGAGTGGGGATGTTGGCAGGGTGGGGTGTTGGGGGGGTCACGGGTGTGTCAAGGGTGGGGGAGGGCCGAGTCACTATGGGGTAGTCTGGGGATGAGGTGCCTAGTGTGGAGGAAAGGTGCTCCAGTCTGTGTGAGGTCTGTACCAAGAGGGTGAAGGAGAGCAGAATTAGTAATGGAGTGTAGGTACCCATGGCAGCTGAGCAGTAAAGGAAGAGTGCCAGGAGTAGTAGAGAGTAAGGAGATGTAGAGCAGCTTTGGAATGGTTGGGGGAAAACCCCTTTAGTGGGTGAAAAGACTATAAGCTGCAAATGGGAAAAATCAGTATCAATCAGTAGAAGACGGAGGGGCAAAGACTGATGAATAGTGACAGACTGACCATACAATAAGTGAAATGAGACAGGAACTATATTGTGTTTGATTGGGTAATTGTGCTTATAACTGGGCCCTCTAGTGGCTAATGGATATAATCTGCTAATGGAAAAAAAAAGAAAAAAAGAACAGGCAGGGAGGTTCTGAAGCAAGTTTTTTGGGGGGGGGCACTGCAGAAGCCTCAATGGGACACCGAGGTTAAGGGTGCAGCCCACATACTCCAGCTCTAAAGAAGGGGCACAGTGCTCAGGGCAGATAGCAAAATCACAGTACCTTAAGACCTCTCTCAAAACTTAAATCAACTCTTAAGAAATCTCTACATCAGACTAAACATTACTTAAAGTGAGAAATCAAGAACATTTCAAGCAGAGGTCACTCCTAGCATTAATTTCTTGGCAGCAGTTCCTAGAAGACTTCTGGATTGCTGCACAAAGTGTGAGAAACACTGGCAAACAGGGGCAAGTAATATTCCTCCAGTGTTAGATGCCAAAATTCAGGGTTCCAACCCGTACCTTGCTTGGAGGGTGAGCGTCGGGCAGCTTCTCTTTGTTCTGCTTTACAAACTGCAGAATGTAGTTTGTTTGAGAGGAGAGAGCCCGAAAGGGCAGAGTTGTCCCCTCCAGCAAGGCTTTTGACACTGGTCCACACATGAGACTGGTGGGAAAGTTGGGTAGCTTGGAGGTAGATAATAAGGTGGTAACCTGGATAAGAAACTGGTTGTCAGATAGGACACAGACAGCAGGGGTAAATGACCAGTTGAGTTCTTCGGGGACCAGTGTTGTGACCGGTCCTCTACAATATCTTTATAAGCAACATAGCAGAAGAACTGGAAGGGAAGGTCTGCCTCTTTGTAGATGACACCAAGATTGGTAACAGAGTGGACATACCTGGAGGGTGGATAGAATGTGCAGGGATCTAAATAGACTGGAGGAGTGTCCAAAGGTATGGCATCTGGGTTTTAATGCAAAAAACTGCAAAATAATGCATCTAGGTCATAGGAATCCAGGAGTGGAGTGCAAAATTGGCGGAGTGATACTGACAAAGACCAAGCAGGAAAGAGATCTACAGTAAGAGTAATCATATTGGATGACCTAAAGGTGGGCAGGCAGTGTGATAAATCAATTGAGAAAGCTAGTGGGATGCTGGGGTGCATAAATAGGGGTATCTTCAGCAGGAGAACAAAGGTGATTATTGATTCTGCACCATATGAATTGCTTGTAAGACCCCCACCTTGAGTACTGTGTAAATTTTTGGAGACCACATCTCAGAAAAGACATAGAGTGGAGGTGGTCGAGAAGAGGGCTACCAAAATGGTACAGGGTCTACATCAAAAGCCCTACAAACAACAATTTAAACAGTTAAATATGTACACCATTGAGGAGAGGAGGAAGAGAGGGGGATATGATAAAAACCTTTAAATATCTTACTGGGGTTAATAAGGTACAGGAGGAGAGTATTTTTCAGAGGAAAATGTGCTCTAAAACAAGAGGGCATAATATGTAGCTGGAAGGGGCAAATTTAGGAGGGATGTGAGGAAGTACTTTTTCACAGAAAGGGTAGACACATGTGATAACCTTCCAGAACAGGTAGCTGGGGGGACTGTTAATGGATTTAAAAATGCATGGGATAAGCACATGGGAACTATAGGGATAAGGTAGAGGGTATAATAATACGACTACCAATAATAATAATAATACTTAAAAAATACACACACACACAATTTGGCTGACCGGGTGGGCCCCACAGCCCTTATCTACTGTCACATTCTATGATCCTATCTATTTCTACAGAGTTGCCTGCAGTTACCATTTTGCTAAAAAAAAAAAAAAAATGAAAACACATTGAGTAGACATCAGCAAATGAACAAACATGACAGTATTTGTTACAACACACCAGCTCCCCCAGCTCAGAGTAAAATCGACTGACACCTGACAACACCTGAAACACATCGACAAACTCTCACCCCACCCATCAGAGCTGCATCAACAGATGCTTAACAACACTTGAAACTCACTGACAACACCCAACAGACCAACACTGACTGACACCTGACAACATTTGAAACACACTGACAACACCCCACAGAGCAGCACTGACTGACTTCTGACAACACTTGAAACACATTGACACCCACCAACAGAGCAGCACCGACTGATACCAGACAACAGTCGAAACACACCGACAAGCCCCCCACACAGCAGCATCGACTGACACATGACCACACTTGAAACACATCGACACCCCCCACAAAACAGCACTTGACACCTGATAGCACTTGAAACATACTGACAACCCCCCAGAGTAGCACCAACTGACATCTGACAACACTTGAAACATACCAAAAACCCTTCCACAAAGCAGCCCTCAAATGACACCTGACGGCACTTGAAACACACCAACACCCCCAGAGCGGCACTGACTGACACCTGACAATACCTGAAACACACCCACAAACCCCTCACCCACTGAAGCAGCACTGACTGATGGCTGACAGCACTTGATATACACTGACCCCCCATAGAGCAACACTGACTGACACCTGACAACATTTGAAACACATCGGCAAATCAACCACAGAGCAGCACCAACTACTGACACCTGACAGCACTTGAAGCAGACCAACAACCCCCCTAAACAGCAGCACCGACTGAAACCTGACAACACTTGAAACACATCGACAACCACCCCCCGGAGCAGAATTGACTGACACCTGACAACACTTGAATCACACTAACAGTCCCCCTCAGAGAGCAGCACTGACTGAGATCTGACAACACTTAAAACACACCAAATCCGCCCATACAGCTGCACCGACTGACACCTGACCACAATTGAAAAACACAAAGAACCCCCCACAGAACAGCACCGAATGACACCTGACAACACTTGAAACACACTGACAAACACCTCACCCAGCACCCAGTGCACCCAACATAAAAGCCTCAATAACCACAAACTGCTGTAGCACAACATGTCATAAACTGCTGAAAACACATACCCCCTCCCCCTATTACTGGAAAAGTTGCCATGGCTACAGTTAATTAAGAAATCTATGAATGTGCACGATTTAGGGTCACTAGTGACAAGGATGTGCACACATTAAGTTAAGGATGTGGCCCTTATGAGATGTATGACATATCAATATGTGAAAGAAAGTCAACAAATAAAAAAACAAACACAAAAAACTCAGCGGAGGCTGAGTAACCTTTTATTTGCTACTCGGTAATGTAGTACATGTTGTAAGAAAGCACTCCAAACACAGATGACACTCACCAGATGTGTTTTATGTGCGGCAATTTGGAGTGCAGCTTGCCACCATATAGGAACCATGCACATCCACAGTGCAGTTGGTACACAAGTGCACGTGCATAATGAAGAACAGCATGCACGACACAACAAAACACATGCTGAGCGCACCACTGGAAATACAGGCATGCACTCACACTGGCAGCATTTGCATGCAGAGCATAGCAGAAGTAACACAGATGAACAGCATGGAGATGTGCAGAAGACTGTAAAATGACAAAATACAGAAAACTAGAAAAAAAAAGAATAAAAAATAAGAAAAACACTGCTCGACTGGGAACTTATGAGGAAAGGTAAGGGACACAGTTTATTGCAGTTCACTTTTAATTTATTTGGAAATTCCAATTCAGATGATCTGTTTGCAAATGTTAATAAAATACAACTCTAACACAATACCACCACAAAACAAAAAGCTGCCATTTCAGAACTGAGAAAATGGATGATACAGAGATTAAATATGCAGACAAAAGTGGTGGCATTGTGACAATGTAAAAGGAAAAATACACAAAAATCTACAGCAGCAACTCTTGAATATTTTGCGTTATCAGAAACTTAATGTCAATCCAAACTTTATCTTCAAGGCTCAGTTGGATGATATACTTCACAGAGCTATGGTGCCAGATCACATAAGCATGGATAAATTCAATATTATGCATATAAAACATCCAGTTGGTCCAACTTGATATGGTCTTCCTAAAATCCACAAGCCTGTAGAGGATCCACCAGGGTGTCCAATTGTCTCAGGGATAGGCTCGATTACCAAAACATATCCGGATATCATTTCTTTCCCTCAAAGATATAGTTGTGACTACTCCAGCTTATCTCCAAGACACCATGGATGCCCTGAATCAGTTTGACATCACTGAATGGAATTCAGAGTACTTACGGCTTTCAATCTGTAGAAAAATTAGGCTAAGATGCTAAATATTTAATTATTATTAATTAACCAGAGCTAACAATCAGATTGTATTATTACTTATCATGCCTAAGCAAATGTATTCTGATTAAGGATATCCTGTGGGAGGGAGTGATGAAAAGCCATTGATCACATAGGGTCAATGGGCACATACAATGTTCAGGGCCTATGGGCAGACTGGATGGGCCTGGCGGTCCTTATCTGTCAACAATTTCTATGTTTCTATGTCAGAGGACTCGGGTTAGCTATTTTTTCAAGACTGCTGGGTGTGGACTGAAGCTACAGGAGAAAGAACACAGTTTAAGACATGCACAAGTATGTCTGTGTGAGGAAGGAAAGAGTTAATCAAAAGAAGACTATTCAGACACGTAAGTCATTCATATGTGGAACTGTGTGTTTTTCCTCGAGGATTTGTACCACAAAAATGTGTCTAGATCAGATAAGGACACATTCCTGTTACACACACAAGCCTTGCAAACCAAAATTTAAAGAATCCTCATGTCACTTCAGGAGTGCAAAAACTTAAAAAAAAAACTTGCTGCCATTTCATGAATAGTGGACTAGACTTGTCACTTAAAGGGATGCTGCCAATCCCCTTAGGCCTCAAAGTGCTCCTAGTTTAAAAAAACACATGATTGTTCACAGTCTGTAGAGACTGCTGATGTAGCTGGAAGTTTGATTCTGATCAATTTTTTTCATTTAGAAGTGAAAAACAGACTGTACCATAATGGTGTTATCACACAAAAATATGTTTGTTTACATTCCTTGAGTAACTCCCACTACATCTTTCCGGAATTTGCAAATGCCCCCATCACAGTCTAGCCACTCTTTATTCAGTAGAAGGGGAGGACAGAATGCCTAATGAGTGGCTGAACTGTTTGGGGGTGTTCCTAATGTTCAAGAAGTATCCAGTGAGAGAGAGCAATGACTTAAAATAAGTCTGAGTACAACTATACCATTTGCATGCATTTCAGTTCTACTAAGAAAGAAGGCCGACAAAACAACCAGCAACATCAATGAATTTTAGAGAAGGTAAGCAATCATAAAATTTGGGGTTTTAACCAGAAATAATATAATGCAAACAAGCTGACAGTGTACCTTTAAAGATGTTTTCTGGTGTTTCAGATTCACATTTTTCTGATACACATGAAAAAGGTTTCAAGGCTGTTTACTGGCAGATGTACAGGGCCCGAGTTTCAAAGGGGTTTAGAGGGACGCAGGAGACTTGCATCTGGGATCAGAATGCAAGTTGTGACTTGCGTCCAGACAGGGACTTGGTGCTATTTTACAACTGCGGCACCACAACCCCCCTGGATGCAAACCCTCTGCATCCCCTCAACACACTTGCATCCCCAACTGCATACCTTCGGCTGCCAGTCATGTCCCCATAGAGCTGTACTCTGGCACACCTACAGACTGCTAAGGTGTGCCAGGCAGATGTCCACCATGTGCCTGTGTACCCTTTGTGCCATGGGAACAGGAGCGGTGTCCCGTTACGCCAGGTCCTCCGTGGTGCAACTCTGTAGCCGGGATACGGGCTTGTACCACAACTTTGGGCTCAAGTTGCCATAAAGTGAGGGATGTGTCACAATTTGGTCCCACTTGGAAAATTGGGAGCAAATTGCAGCACATCCATGGATGCAGATGTGACAATGATCGTAGGAATGCAAGGCATGGCCACAAGCCCTGCGTCCTGCTTCTAAAATTGGGCCCACATTCTTAAATATATGGAAGCATTATTAGAATAATGATTTACCCTACTATGTCGTGTTCTGCTAAGAATATATACAGGATGGTAGCCAGGAAATTAGCTCCCACAATTGCACCTGTTGGCATCATTCAAGGCACTTTACGTAGATGTCTGGCTGTCTTTGGTTACTCTGTTTCTTTTATATTAACATTCTTGTCCTTCTGCATGTACTATTGAATTGTTTAAATACTTTTCTAGCAAGTTTTATTTTTCATTGGGATTTTTCAGTTATTTTCGTTTTAAGCTGACAACCTCTGAAATTGCAACTTTGAGAGCAGATATAACCAAAAGAAGCATGTCAACCCCTATATTTCTTTTGTTTGCTATAGTCACAATCATATTCTTTGTCTATCAAAAAAGTTTTGAGAAAATGACATGGAACTGAAATGGTTTTGTGCATAAAAACATACAAATATTTACCCCATTTTGGAGAATGTTAGTTCAAGAGGATGTCATACTATTGGTAATTTATTCTTGATTTTTGCATTTGTGGTAAAAGGAAGCATACATCACAGCATATAATGTGTCCTTGTTTCACTTTTTCTTTCACAATCATGTTGGCACCTGAAATATTGATGTTACAACTATATAAAACAATCTAACCTCTTTAGTATTTTTTCCATAAAGATGGATTGAGTGTGCCAGTCGGGTGGTGCTGAGGGTTGAGGCTCTGGACACCACGCCTCGCACCACACTGGTGACCCGGGTTTAGGAACAAGCCTGGATCGGCAGGGGAAGGGAAGGATTGAGCATCCAGAGGACTGCTCTCCTTCCTCGGGGGGGGGCCAGGGATGAACCCGGCACCGTGGCGATACTACAGTGATACAGGGCTTGAGAAGAGGGTTGCGGAGTCACGGCAAGACATCCTCTGGTGTCATTGCACGTCGAGGCCCATTGGGGAGGGAGGGGGAGGGCATAAAGGAGGAAAAATCCCTCATCTCTGATAGGTGAAGGTGCCTTCCTCCATGGACCACACTCCCGCATACGGGCTCGGCTCTCGGGCATCCTCCCGTCCTCACCAGCCAGTGTCTCAACACCACCCTGAGCGCCCTGGGTGGGGGTGACCCATCCTGGAGGGTAGACCCGGGGGATGCCCGGTACCGGTGAGGAGCTTGAGTCGACCGAGCAATGTTGGGAGGTAGAGACTGTGGATCAGGAGGTCACCGGAGAGAGAGTTCGGAGGTAGCGGGGGAGGTGGGAAAATAGAGTTAAAAAAAAAAAGATGGATTAAGTTTCACCATGTAACTTAAAAGCAAGCATGGCTACCCATGTTTTTTCTTGTGAATCTGAAATGTTTAGATAAACATCATGCATGGGGCAAAAAATTATGAATCTGACATGGCATTGCTAAAACACCAGGAAACGTCTTTAAAGCCAGCAGAATCTCTCATTCAGCCAATTTTCCCCCTTGGACACAGGCAGACAAGGAGCTCAAAGTTCTCTATCAGGGCTACAGTATATTCATGATGCTGCAAGAGAAAGAAAGTAAAGGACTTCTAGACACTGCCTTGAAATGCCAGCAGAAACATATGGTCCAGCCTACTGAACTTTTGCTGAAAAACCTGGAAGGCTGAGTTCAGACTGATAAGTAGGGCTATGCCAATGTTAAAATTCTGACAAAATGGAATTCTGTGAAATTTCAGAAAATTCTGTGGAATTCTGTTGGTAGTTTAATTCCAACATTTTGCATGCCAAATGGTTTTTGTGGAATAATAATCTCAGTTTACATAAGCTGTGGATTCTTTCCTGTGGTTTGCATGATCCATGGAAAGTTATGCCATGGTTTACACAGAAATGCTTTATAGAATTCCAAGGAATATAAAACAAAATTCTAAAAAGCATTTTGGAAATAGAATTGCCATTCTGCACCAATTCTGACTGCAGAATTCCGCACAGCCCTACTAGTACCTAATGTCAGCTAATAGATCATGCCTCATGGAAGACAGAACTGCTGTTCTCTAGCTATAGCATGGAACACCCTACAAAAATCCCTAAAACTGTCCAATATTATTCCAATTGCACACTTTAAACAGCGTTGTACAGTTTTCTTCACAGAGAAATGCAGTTGCTACCGCTAGAGCTAGCCTTGTCATCTCACAATCACCCTCCCAAAAATTAACCATATATGGCATAATCTTTGTTCTTCAGTTTTCCCTCCCAGGCAGACACCCCATCTTATGGCACCCAGTAATACCTTCACCATCCTAGTATTACATTATACTGTGTGTTTGCCATGGCCCCTCCACTGGGATATGTATATACTGTATATACTGTAAATATTAGCTTAACTCTCCTATAACCCATTTGTATCATGTGAATTTTATTGTACATCACTGTGTTTATAAACATTTTTTCCCCTGTATGTATAACTGTTTTATATAAGTGTATGATGTATCTGTTATGTATCAACTGTTGAACCTTGACCTTATCAGGTCCATCTTGTAAAGGAGCCTTGCTCAATGATGTTTGCCTGAATAAATAAAGATTTGATGATGATGATGATGATGAAGAAGAACTAGAGTTGAATTTGTGGACCAGCAATTTACCAGAAATTACCTTTCTGCCTCCCAGCTAAGAACGCAGATAAAGACGTTTCATGCCAGCTGACAAATTTAAGTATTTATAGTCAAGCCCATTTAAACAAATAATGCTTAAATGCAAATCCCACTTAAATGAATACTTTTTTCATTCCCCAATTCATTTCCCATTCCTGCCATTCTAATGCACTTACTTAAACACATTGATGCCACTCATATAAACAGATAATTTTCTGTCCTTTATGTGCTGTGCTATGTTCTGTGCTGTTTTGAGCCAGTCCTTCCCCTTAGTCACAGTCTGAAAATTGTCAGGAAGTGTCAGAAATGGTTAGCAACTAATTACCTGCTGATCACCTGCCATAAAAACTGTGTCTCTTCACTCTCTCATCATTAGCATTCTCATTCAGTGTGTTAACTTACTTCTCTGTCTCACGTTTTGGAAATGGGGATGCCAAAAAAAGAAGGAGCTCAAACACAAGAATCACCCCAAACCCCAAAGTACAAACACAACCACAAGAATCACCTGAAATCTACAAGTCCCCCAATACACAATAATGTACTGAACCAGAACCCTCAGATAACACAACCAGAACAATCACTTGAAATTCAGAAGTCCCCTGAATCACAGTACTGTACTGAAACAGAACCCTCTTGTAACTACGTCTCACAGCTTCAATTAAGAAAAAAAACAAAAATAAAAACCTTCCTCCCTCATGCATTAACATCCCTCTTAAACAGCATTGTACAGTACTGTATTTTGTATGTGTGCTTTGCTCTGTTATCACCCCAGGCACTGAGAGACACAGCATTATTCCAATAGTCAAGCAGTTAAGATTGCATGATCACAAAGCCTGCTTAAACACACAAACCGCAGATGTCCCAAGGGTATGCATGTAGACAGATTTCGCTGTACTTAATATTTTTGTTGCAAGACATATGCTAGAAGTAGCTTTGGAGTGGGGGGTCAGGTTATTATTATATGCAGTTCAAAGGGGATACATTATAGCCTAACATGTCTGATTATGTCTGCTAAGAGAGAAACTATGGTGTACCTTGAAAGAAATTTTTGCTTGCAACCTGAACCTGACATACAGTAAAATGCCAAATGGTGTACTGTCTACAATGCAATGTATGTTTGAGAGAACACTGGTGAATTCTTAGATCCTTTGTAGTGTGTAGCTTAGTTAATAAATATTTCATATTTATAACAAAACTTGTGGAACTTGAAAAATTGGGACTGTGCGCTTCAGTGATATGTGATTAGGCATTTTAACTGCTGATAAACAGTACGCTATAGTTGCCTACATAACATTCCTTGTATTTTACTTTTTCAGTGATACTGCCTGTTTAGCACACTTGGGTAGCACTTGTTTCTTGTATTCCAGCTTCTATCTAGCTACTACCCAGTGTTTAGTAAAGCGAAAGAGTGAGCCAATGAGAGAGAGCTGAGACAGAAGGGTGATGGAGTGGTGGTGCAGAGAGTAGAACTGTGGGCTAGTACTCTTATGAGGTGGATATGTTTTAATTTCTGACGTCTGACTGCTGCGATCAGTGGAGAGTGGGAGAGTAACACCGGAAATCTGTGTGGCTGGCATGCTACCTTTCCAAAGCTGAATCCATCCTGCATTCATACAAAACCTTAGCAGAGTGTTTTATTTTAATTTTTAGATTGAATTTGATTTTAAGTTTACCTAACTGCCTGAAGTGCTTTGTTTCTGGCACTTGACCGACCCCTGGTGGAGACCAAGAGTTTGACAGTCAGTGCTCGACTGTTTTGGGGGTGTGATAGATGTCCGGTGCTTCATGCACCATCACATCAATGCATGTCACACTTCCTTATGGGGTCAACATCCATGAAAAAATCACAGGCCCAGTGGGAGGACCCCACCCACCAGACCTCATGCAGCTAACCGAGGCACTCCCCTTGATCATTAACTAGTCTCCATTCAGGAAGTGCCCCTCTCCGATGGCACCACCCTGGGGAGTAAGCCAGGGTGCACTCTGGAGGGTTGATACGTCCTGGTAGATGGGGGCTGGGTGGCAGGGCACACTGGTGGTGGCCAGCCAGTAGCCAAAAAATATATATATTCTTTATTTACTCCTTATGAAAATTTGCAAAATGCCATAGATCTAAGAAGCTTTAACTAGTTTCCAAACACTCAAATGTAATGGCTTAAAACAGACCTAATGTGTATGAAATCTGCAAAAGTAGTATAAGTTCATATATCTCATCAAATGTTAAATTTCAGCCAATCAGCGCATGCACTTCATTTGACAGGTGGGCGTGGTCTAAAATGGACCAATCAGAATCATCCCTTGTTAAACAGGAAGTCCCTCCCTAAACGTGTTAGCACCGCCCACTTTTGCCGGAAGTGACATGCACTCGAACCCTTGTCCCTTGTGCAGAAAATGACACACGTTCAAACCGTGTCCTGCCCCACTTGCCCAGGAAATTGCCCACACTGAAACCCCAGAAGTGACATAATGCCACCATTTTGTAAGCATCCTTCACCCCTCCTTCTCGTGCTCTCCTCAAACCCCTGCCACCCACCATATTGTAAGCATCCTATGCCCCTCCTTCTCGTATACTCCTCGAACCCCTGCCACACCATCCTGGCTGGAACCCAAGCCCCACTGTGCTAGCTCAAACTCCTGTCCCCTCTTTTCTCCTGCACCCCACCATCCTGGCTCAAACCTCCTGTCCCTCTTTACCATTGTGCCCCCACTCACCCCAAAAATAAGTTAGGGTTAATGTAGTGTTATGTGCCCCCTGTCGGCTTGGGTGTATAATTGCAGAGGTATATGTGTGTTTTTTGATTAGAATATTTTCAGAAAGCAGTATCTAGGAAGCAGCCTGATCATGCAGAGGTTTCGGAGATCTGTTTGGAGACCCCCCAGAGGGAAATTCATCTGCCTGTGTGTACCCCTTTTTCTGTTTTATAACAAGGTATAAAATAATTAATAAGCATCTGTAGGACTGCGTAAAACTTGCACCAAAAGGATACATTTATGTTTATGTATATATCATCCATAAGCTAAAACAGGGACCTCCATGTAAAGAAGATAGTTAAACAGTTTCTCTGGACTGAATTACAACATGGTGTTTGTGTGTGTGTGTATTCCTCATTAGAAACATAGGAAAAAGCAGTCATGTGTAGGTTTGAAATACACATGGTGTTTCTGGAGTGCATGGAGCTACGGGCAGTGTCTGTGTGTGTGTGTGTGTGTTTTTGTTCCTCATTAGACGCATAGGAAAGCAATGTCGTATATGTAGATGTGAAATAGAGATGGGCTCTCTGGACCCCTTGTACTGTCATCAGTGGGCTGGATGTCTTTGTGTCTTTTAAGACGGAAACAACATCTGTGTTTCATTTACAAAAGGGGCTATTATCCCTTCCTGCAAAAGAGAGGTCATATGTTTTTTATTATATACTGTACTCTTCAGAAAAAACTTTGCTTTAAACGTGAATACTATAAAACAGTATAAGCTACTAGACTATTGATTTGGAAAAAAGGCACATTCTGCATACCTTTTAGTATACAGTGACCCAGGCTTTAGCAGAATGAAAAGTCAATGCAACCCCCAGCAATCACTCTGAGTCAAAAGAAAAAACTTGTAAGCTGTTTTGTGAGGGCTTTTATATATTTTTTCCTTGGGGATGGGTGGGGCCTTGGACTGACAGTGCCACGTGTTCAACATTTTTTCAGCAGTAGCCACGTACTTGGTGGGTGTGGTGGTGGTTTACCAAGGGGCAGTCCAGCTTACAAAGCCTGATATAAACCCTGCAGCTCTTATATACCCTGTGCTAGGACAAAAAGACTAGAGTGAGACTGTCAAAAATGCCACCTGAGTTGCAGAACTCTTAAAAAAAGTATTAGACAGTTGGAAATAATGTATTCCTGTGGAGAAATTAGTATATCTCAACCGGAAGACTGTTTCCAAGCATTGCAAGAGATGAATAATGTACAGTCTATCAGTACAGAAGGTGTGTATTTTTACTTTTAACTAAGAATAATAGTTTAGATGCTTGCTTAAAATGTTGCTTGTTTACCTGTTTGACTTCATTTTGGTGTAGTTTAACACTACAGAAGGTTTGTATTTTAATTTTTTAACAGGAATAGTAGATGCTGCAGGTTTTAAATTTGAAAATTTGTCCTGCAGTATAACGCTGAAAATACAAAAGTAGTGACAGGGGTGTATTTTCTGTTTTTGCCAACAGCACAAAGAAATCCTGCAGGAGCGAGAGGGGAAAAAAGTCCTTCGGAAGTGACCCAGAAACGATCACAAGTTTCTGCTGCTGGTGTGAGTCATGAGCAAAGTAGATCTTGAGTGAATCTGAATGAAGACGTACACCCATCTACGAGCAGCAGCAGTGCAAGGGTGTCTGGCAAAGAGTCATTGCACCCAAGGTTTCAAGAAAAGGACCTTGACATGGTGAATGTAGGAAACGCTTGTATTCTTGCTACAGTTGATGGTTTGTTCAATGGCATGGTAATTGAGAGCAGATTATCTAGTGAGGATTACAATCATGAGATTTTTAAATCTGAGTTTTGTAAAGGTACTTTGCTAAGTAGTATATTTTCTTTATTATGTACATCCAAGTACTCATGCTCAGAGCTGAAACAGACAGCGAATGTGGCCCAAATGTTTGAAAAGTTAGGACATTGGAGGAAAAGCTGTCCAAAAAAAGTAAATAAATAAAATGAAGCACCAAAAAAATCTCACATGCTGAGTGAAAAGGGGGGCAGCACTAACAAAATGAAAAAAAAAACAACAAATGGGGTCAAAAAAAGAAAAATATGGGTAAAAAATTAAACAATCAGAAAAAATTTGAAAAGAAAAGTAAAACATGCCAGGAAAATATTACATCGTAGGGTATCACAGCATGTTGTTGATGTTCATCAAGCTGGTGAACTAGAAAAACAGCTTGCTGTACATATGCAAGATGATGAGCGGACAAACGGGGAGCCCCCTACGTTTTTTTTTTAGAAAGCGTGCAGCAATATGAATGTGTCTTAAAAAATTTTAAGGCTGTTGAATTGCATAAGCGATATCACTTCGCAAACCTAGATAAAATAAAGTCCTTTACAGAGGCCATTGCTGCAGTACATCAGGCTATTCAAAAATTGCTGGACAGGGTGATGAGACAAATAAATCATGGAGACTTTATACAGTTACGATTGAATGCTGACTCTTTAAATCACCCCTTGTTCTCAAGGAAAACACGACCTAATGAGATAATTGCAGCCACCTTCTTAGATCAGATAGCGGACATGTTACAGAGCAATGCAGAAGTAATTGCTGATGACACTATACATCTCATAGTAACCACTATCAGGAATCACCAGGGGGTGGGGGTGGGTGGTAGACGGACACTGAGCTCTATCTTGTATAGCAGGATTTTACAAAAAAAGACATGATACATGATTGATGTAAATTACAGAGATAATAGTTTGTGTTTTGGTGGCTCCATTCTCGCACTACTAAATCCACACATGAGTGACAGTCAGTTGCTGAATAAGGCTAAAATATTGCACGTTGAGCTAGGTTTGTCAGACCAAACCCTTGCCACTTTTTTTTTTGGGGGGTATTATTTTCTCTCCTCCAGAGCTCCGGCTATGACCCCCTCCCTCCATTGTTCCCCCCAGCACCATCCCCGGACATCAGACCCCTTCCCTTATGCACCCCATGACTTACCCTTCATGGCAGGGTGGTGGGGAGTTACTCAACCCACCCCAATGGATCCATGCCAGGGAGATGCCCTTCCAGGAATGGCACCCGCAGGGAACAACTTCGTGCTGCTGGGCTCACTTTTTTCGCTGTTTTCCTCCCGGCGGGTCATGGCGTGCAATGACGCCAGTGACTGGGTGCATGCACACTCCCGTGCGTGCCCCAATCAAGCGTCTGCCACGACCGGCCCCCCAAACTTGCAGCTACATGCTGTCGACCCCCAGCCTCCATGGGAAGTCAGAGCAAGCCAGCCGCCCAAATCCCTTCCCAGAGATGGAGAGCAGTCCCTGACGCTCAATCCATCTCCTCCCCGCCGACCCACGGCAACCCATGCCCGTTCCAAAACACGGGTCGCCGGCGTGGCATGAGGTGTGGTGACCAGCGCCTCAACCCTCAGCGCCACTGGGCCAGCCAACCCTTGTCACTTTTAGTGATGTGTCCCAGTTTGAACATTTTTAAGGAGTCAAAATTAAGATTTTATATCATAATGAAGGAAACTGACAAACATTTTCAACAGGGCCAGAAAGACTCCCTAAAACACTATTTGTATTACTGCATGACAATCACTATTATGGTATAAGAGACATTAAGAAATTTATTGGCGCTAGATACATGTGTGAATACTGTCATGTAGCCTACAGTCACAAGGAAAATCATGTCTGTGCATTATCGAGCAAAGTTTGCTTTGACTCCAACTGTCTTGAACAGGAAACTGACACTGCATCCTGCCCCTACTGTAAAAAGATTTGTAAGTCTTTAGCAAGCCTAGAAAGGCATTTAGCTAGAGCTGATGGTGGCACCATGCCTTGTAAATCCATGAAACTGTGTGGAGAACGTTTTGTCTTTTACAAGGGTTCTCATACATGTAAGTTTATTCATGACCGCAGACAAGCATCTGTGTTACATGTCACCACTCACAGATGTAAAAATCTCTGAGAAATATATTGTGTTTGATTTTGAGGCCAGACAGGAAACTGGGACTCACATACCAAATTTTGTGTACGCTAAGCAATTAGATGGGAAGAGGTCCTGGGAATTTGAAAGGGAAGATTGTATAAAAGATTTTGTAGAGCATTTTATTGATGCTCTATTTAGACACTACAAATTTATTGCACACAATGGCAAAGGCTATGATAGTTATTTTATCGTCAGCCAGCTAGTCAAGGAAAGAATTGATATTAAATTGCTCACGGAAGGAGGAAATCTTCTCTGTGTCACGGTGCCATCCCTGCACATCAGATTTATCGACAGTCATTGTTTTCTTCCTTTTACACTAGCAAAAATCCCTGCAGCCCTTGGATTTGAGAATGAGATTGCTAAAGGTTACTTTCCCAATTTTTTTAACACCAAGGCCAATGAAATTATGTAGGTCCCCTGCCCGATGCTCAGTTTTATGGTTTTGAATATACGCTGCCTGCAGAAAAGCATGAGTTTTTGCAATGGTACCTAGCTAACCAACATAGAGAATTTGATCTGAAAAGAAAGCTTCGCTACTATTGTCAGTTAGATGCTGAAATTCTTCGAAAAGCCTGTGATAGATTTAGGAAAGAAGTGATGAGCATGACAGCCAAAAGTGTTTTAAAACAGTCAGACGGTGATACAGTAGAGTATGAAACAGTATCCTTAGACCCCTTCCAGTACGTCACAATAGCCTCAGTCTGCATGGCCATGTATAGATTTTTATTTTTGAAAGAATGCACTATCGCTATTCTCCCCCAAGATGACTACCACAGACAATTAAAGAGATACTCCACACCTGCTATTCAGTGGCTTATGTACACATCCTCAAAAGAAAACATTTCTATTCAGCACGCGCTATGGGGTGGTGAATTTAAGGTAGGGCTGTACTTCTTGGATGGTTTCGATGTCATAAATGGAATACCCACAGCATTTGAATTTAATGGTTGTTTTTTTCATGGTTGTAACATTTGTTACTGTGAGAAAGATAGAAACTAAATGACAGGGTCTAGTTTTGGACAGTTATTCAATAGGACCATGCACAAATTTCATTTTCTAAAAAGCAAGGGTTTTGCCGTTAGAGTATTGTGGGAGCATGAATGGAAAGCAATGCTGGCTACAGATCAGGGTTTGAATAATTTCTTGAGGGACATGCAGCTACCATAGCCACTCAAACCTAGGCAGTCACTGTTTGGGGGGGAGAACAAATGCCATTTGTCTGTACTATAAGACACAGCCTGATGAGAAAATACACTATTACGATTTTACCAGTCTCTACCTTTTTGTCAACAAAACCAAACAGTATCCAGTCGGTCATCCTGACATCATTTATGAAAATTTTGATGACCTCACTCAGTATTTTGGTTTAGCAAAAGTAAAAGTTTTACCCCCAGAGGCCTGTTTTATCCAGTCCTGCCATCCAGGATTGGAAAAAAAAACTTATGTTCACATTATGTCGTGCATGCACTAAAGAGAGACTTCAAACAACATCATGCGCACACAATGAGGAACATAGGGCACTGACAGGTACATACTGTACTGTAGAACTAAATCTGGCACTGGAAAAAGGCTACAAAATTATTAACATTTATGAAGTTTGGCATTTTAAAGAGTCATGCACACAGCTTTTTGCAGACTACATCAAGCTGCATCTAAAAGGCAAGCAAGAGGCGTCTGGTTTCCCTTCATGGGTAAAAAATGGAACAGATAAAGTCAGGTACATACAACAGTATTCTGAAAGGGAAAATGTACATTTGAACCCTGTGGCCATAGCAGTTAACCCTGCAAGGAGACAGATATCTAAACTGTTTTTAAATTCTCTTTGGGGCAAATTTGGGCAGAGGGCTAATTTGCCGACCACAAGCATAGTAACAGACCTTGACAAGCTGTTTCAGTACATGTTTGCCCCTTATTAAGATATTGCCTCATGCTATTTCATCGATGATGAAACAGCTTGTTTAAGCTGGAAATACACCAAAGATCATTACTCAAATTCTAATAATATCAACATATTTATAGCTAGTTTTACAACAGCATATGCCAGAGTGGAACTCTACAACCTGCTAGATAAGTTACAGGACAGGCGACTATACCTCAACACTGACTCTGTCATTTTTGTGTCCAGACCGGGTGACAGGACCCCACCTCTAGGTGATTATTTAGGGGAGCTAACCAGTGAAGTTCCTGCAGATGAGCACATCACAGAGTTCATGTCCACAGGCCCAAAAACTTACGGCTACCGGTGGTCCTCTCCTCAGTTACACCATGTACGCATGTCACCACTGACACATTTTTTTAATGTTAAAATGCATTTACCTCATCAAGGCAACTCTTTCCTTCTTCTTCATTTTTCTTTTCTTTCTCTTTCTTTGCCTGGGCCTGACTGCTTGTGGCTGCATTATTTATTTATTTAGTTTTTGTTAACCGGGTAGGTGCACTAGCCATAAAATGACTATTTTCAGGCACGACCCGGGAGAGTACAACAAAAGGAGAACAGTTGAACAACAGCAACATGGGTACAATAGTATAAATAGAGGAACAGTACAGCAGTGCTACAAAAATACAATGGGTAGAAACAACAAAAAATAATGGCAAGCATTATACAGATAATGGCAGTACGATATATAATAAGTGCAGAAACCATGGACCCGACCTGTGGAGTGAAAGGGTTAATAAGATAGTAAGGTTATATAGAGAGAAATGTGAGGAATGTTCAAATATAACAAGAAAGACTGACAGAAGGAAGGTCAGGGGTGGTAATTGGCAAAACAACAGTGGATGGTCAGCAACAAGGTTCAAGAAGGAAGAGAGCTAGTAGTCAAGAAGTTATTTACAAAGAGAAGGAAAAATATGGGGAGCAGAAGAGGAGACAGTCTTGGAGCTGGATTAGAGCAGGGGTGACATTACTAGTAAGTCTCAGGAGCTTCAGGTTGGGTCAAAGCATGTACAAGCATCAGCTAAGGATAGATAACGACGATATTCACTTTTAAATCCAAAGTGAGACTGTAATCATCATCCTCATCATCCACCTCTTGGGCAGAGGCACCTCTTGGCTGTGTCTTGGATTTCTTTTTCACAACTTTCTCTGATGCTTTTTTTGGCAGTGTCTCACTGCCCATCTTCTCTGGCTTCCCCTTCTTGGGACCTGTGTTTAAACTTGGGGGGGGGGTACATTTTCAGATATGTAATGTCTTCAATAATGACAAAAATATATAAAATATAAAGGTAATTATTATAAAAAACATGTCAATAAAATATGACATACATCAGTGGTAACATCATGGATAAGGTATAATAAACAGAAGCATCTCCTGTTAAAAAATGCACACTATATAAAACATAGCATTGAGGTAGAATTATGACAAGCACCTCTTTCTAAAAACATGTTAACATATTTAACTATGAGGTAGGCTAACGTGCATCAACATAAACACTTTTTTGTAAAAACAGGATTACATAGTCAATATGAGGTAGGCTAACATGCATCAATATAAGCACTTTTTTTTTGTAAAAACAGGATTACATAGTCAATATGAGGTAAATGGTTAACATAGATTGTACACAGCAGTCACTGAGGTATATAACATTCATACATAGAGATTGCATTTAAATTTTACACAGTGAGCCACATAGGTTTTTTAAAAGACTTTTGTCTTTTGGGCATCACTGACCATTGGTTAACTGGAGATGGCTGTGGCTATTTTGCATCAGCTGCTGATTTTAACCTTTCCACATAGCACCTGTTTGCTGAATGAGCAAACACTGAGGTGGGTATGTTAGACTCAGCCATTGTTTTGACAAAAACATCCCAGCCCTTTGGCTTTCTGTGGTCAGGGATTGTGTGAGTGGCTGTAGCTGCTCTTACCAAATTGACAATGTGAGACCCAGAAACAACAGTACCTTTATACATTAATTCTCCCTTATCACTCCAAAACACAATATCCTTGTTCTTCGCCATATGCTTTAACAAAAGTTCAGCGTTGGTTTTAGACCGATGAGAAACACTACTTAAAATGTCTTTTTCCATAGTACTAAGTACAGAAGTTGTCTCTGCCATGTCTGCAGGGGGTCAGAAATTGATTCATTTTCAGGCATCAGTAATTTCAAACTGGTTTTAGTTTGTTCTCCTTGTCTTACAAAAGTCAGATAGTGCTGTAACACAGCAGAGTACATTTTAGCTTTGTCATAGTCTGATAAATCAGTCCGGGACAGCATAGCTCTCATGTCAGTGTCCAAACTGTTAGTTGCCACTTTTCTCATATCCTGATCAGGGTAATTAGTTTTAATGTGATCCGACTGTTACTGAGGCACCAAATACATTTCCTGAGTAAAATCCATTATCTGTTAGCCAGCAGTCCAGTGATCAAAGGAATGGCAATTCCTAACAGTGTCCCTATAAATCCACCTGTCTGGTTAACTATTTTCTTTTTCCTCTTTAAGATTATTTGCTTATCGCTTAAAGTTTTAATGACTCTCCTTTTTTTTTTTTTAAACCCAACTGTTTTGCTGACAGTGGAATATTTCCTTTGAGAGTGTTTAAGGCTATCTCAGCTATAGCTGATATCAGATCAGATCATCAGAGGCTGAACATAAAATAGCTTTTCTTAAGCTGGGAGGTCCTTTTACTAGTAACTTTAAAATATACAGATGTCTCTACAGTCTTTTAGACATAATGACAATACAGTATCATACATTTTTAGAAGCAGAATGTGTTTTTTTATGATATATGCCACAGGCCAGTCAGGGGGAAACAACCCACTACGCAGTCTATATTCATCTGGTGTACTGGATCTTAAATTGACCAGTAAATAGCCATGAGGCTTTCTTGTGGCATCTTCAAAAGCTTCTAGGAAAAATATTGTCTGACCAGGATACATCTGCCTAGCCAGTGTTATGATCTGCAGCTTATCTCTGGGGTTTTTAAACAAAATCATGTATTTGGCATTTAGTGTGATGGTCCTGCTTTTTTTTTTACCTTGACAGAACACATTCTGGACAATTAAAAATATTGTCAACCGTTTATGATGGCTGTACTTGGTTAACCCATACTCAACTTCACTATTTTGACAGGCAGAGTCCATTAAATCATCTATAATAACAAAATTTACCTTCCCATGGGGTAAGAGATTGTTGTCAGCTAGTGACATTGGTAGCCCCTCCACAAATTTAATCTGCAGGAACTTTAACAACAATTCATTATACAATGGTTGCCAACAGCTGTAGAACCAGACAATATTTTCAGGCTTGTGTGATAAAGTGGCATCAGCATTTTCCAACAACTATTTTATAAAGAAGCTCTTCCCACTATTAGAGGGGCCAGCCAACAGACAAGTAAAGGGATGCTGCAACCTGATATCCATTTTTTGCAATCAGCATAAGTAAGGAAGTGTTTTAAAATTGGCTTGCAAAACTCGCTTGTCATAAACTACTCTCTGGATCTTGGACAACGTTTTTTGTTTCACAGGACCACTGCTTTTTATTCATAACAATGCTGGGTTGACTCATGGTAATTTCTTTAAAGATCTGTGACCCTGTACAATCAAAGACCAGGTCATTCAGACTTTCAAAATTAATGTGTTTACTGTTGGCTACATTAAGGGTAAAACCTTTCACTTTAAGAACAACCTCTCCTCTGGACTGCCGGTAGCCGTAGGTTTTTGGGCCTGTGGACACGAACTCTGTGATGTGTTTATCTGTAGGAACTTCACTGGTTAGCTCCCCTAAATAATCGCCTAGAGGTGGGGTCCAGTCACCCGGTCTGGACACAAAAATGACAGAGTCGGTGTCGTGGTATAGGCACCTGTCCTGTAACTTATCTAGCAGGTTGCAGAGTTCCACTCTGGCATATGCTGTTGTAAAACTTGCTATAAATATGTTGATATTATTAGAATTTGGGTAATGATCTTTGGTGTATTTCCAGCTTAAGCAAGCTGTTTCATCATCGATGAAATAGCATCAGGCAATATCGTAATAAGGGGCAAACACGTACTGAAACAGCTTGTCAGGGTCTGTTACTATGCTTGTGGTTGGAAAATTAGCTCTCTGTCCAAATTTGCCCCAAAGAGAATTTAAAAACAGTTTAGATATCTGTCTCCTTGCAGGGTTAACTGCTATGGCCACAGGGTTCAAATGTACATTTTCCCTTTCAGAATACTGTTGTATGTACCTGACTTTATCTGTTCCATTTTTTACCCATGAAGGGAAACCAGACGCCTCTTGCTTGCCTTTTAGATGCAGCTTGATGTAGTCTGCAAAAAGCTCTGTGCATGACTCTTTAAAATGCCAAACTTCATAAATGTTAATGATTTTGTAGACTTTTTCCAGTGCCAGGTGTAGTTCGACAGTACAGTAGGTACCCGTCAGTGCCCTTTGTTCCTCATTGTGTGCGCACAATGTTGTTTGAAGTCTCTCTTTAGTGCATGCACAACATAATGTGAACACAAGTTTTTTTCCAATCCTGGATGGCAGGACTGGAAAAAACAGGCCTCTAGGGGTAAGACTTTTACTTTTGCTTAACCAAAATACTGAGTGAGGTCATCAAAATTTTCATAAATGATGTCAGGATGACTGACTGGATACTGTTTGGTTTTGTTGACAAAAGGGTAGAGACTGGTAAAATCGTAATAGTGTATTTTCTCATCAGACTGCATCTTATAGTACAGACAAATGGCATTTGTTCTCCCCCAAACAGTGACTGCCTAGGTTTGAGTGGCTGTGGTATCTGCCTGTCCCTCAAGAAATTATTCAAATCCTGATCTGTAGCCAGCATTGCTTTCCATTCATGTTCCCACAATAGGATAACGGCAAAACCCTTGCTTTTCAGAAAATGAAATTTATGCATGGTCCTATCGAATAACTGTCCAAAACTAGTCCCTGTCATTTGGCTTCTGTCTTTTTCACAGTAACAAATGTTACAACCATAAAAAAAAAAACACTAAATTCAAATGCTGTGGGTATTCCACTTATGACAGCGAAACCATCCAAAAAGTATGGCCCTACCTTAAATTCACCACCCCGTAGCACGTGCTGAATAGAAACGTTTTTTCTTTTGTGGATATGTACATAAGCCACAGAATAGCAGGTGTAGAGTATCTCTTTAATTGTCTGTGGTAGTCATCTTGGGGGAGAATAGCGATAGTGCGTTCTTTCAAAAATAAAATCTATACATGGCCATACAGATTGAGGCTATCATGATGTACTGGAAGGGGTCTAAGGATACTGTTTCATACTCTACTGTATCACCATCTCACTATTTTAAAACACTTTTGGCTGTCATGTTCATCACTTCTTTCCTAAATCTGTCATAGGCTTTTTGAAGAATTTCAACATCTAACTGACAATAGTAGCGAAGCTCTGTTTTCAGATCAAATTCTCTAAGTCGGTTAGCTAGGTACCATTGCAAAAACTCTTGCTTTTCTGCAGGCAGCATATATTCAGAACCATAAAACTGAGCATCGGGCAGGGGACCTACATAATTTTCATTGGCCTTGGTGTTAAAAAATTGGGGAAAGTAACATTTAGCAATTTCATTCTCAAATCCAAGGGCTGCAGGGATTTTTGCTAGCATAAAAGGAAGAAACAATGACTGTCAATAAATTTGTTGTGCAGGGATGGCACCGTGACACAGAGAAGTTTTCCTCCTTGGGTGAGCAATTTAATATCAATTCTTTCCTTGACTAGCTGGCTGATGATAAAATAACTGTCATAGCCTTTGCCATTGTGTGCAATAAATGTGTAGTGCCTAAATGAAGCATCAATAAAATGCTCTACAAAATCTCTTATACAATCTTCCCTTTCAAATTCCCAGGACCTCTTCCCAACTAATTGCTTAGCGTACACAAAATTTGGTATGTGAGTCCCAGTTTCCTGTCTGGCCTCAAAATCAAACACAATATATTTCTCAGAGATTTTTACATCTGTGAGTGGTGACATGTAACACAGATGCTTGTCTGTGGTCATGAAAGACTTGCATCTGTTACATTGAATCAACTTACATGTATGAGAACCCTTGTAAAAGACAAAATGTTCTTCACACAGTTTCATGGATTAACAAGGCATGGTGCCACCATCAGCTCTAGCTAAATGCCTTTCTAGGCATGCTAAAGACCTACAAATCTTTTCACAGTAGGGGCAGGATGCAGTGTCAGTTTCTTGTTCAAGTCAGTTGACGTCAAAGCAAACTTTGCAAGATAATGCACAGACATGATTTTCCTTGTGGCTGTAAGCTATGTGACAGTATTCACACAGGTATCTAGTGCCAATAAATTTCTTTATGTCTCTTATACCATAACAGTGATTGTCATGCAGTAAAACAAACAGTGTTTTAGGAAGTCTTTCTGGCCCTGTCGAAAATGTTTGTCAGTTTCCTTTATTATGATATAAAATCTTAATTTTGACTCCTAAAACTGTTCAAACTGGGACACATCACTAAAAGTGACAGGGGTTTGGTCTGACAAACCTAGCTCAGCATGGAATATTTTAGCCTTATTCAGCAACTGACTGCCACTCATGTGTGGATTTAGGAGTGCGAGAATGGAGCCACCAAAACACAAACTATTATCTCTGTAATTTAATTCAATCAAGTATCGTCTCATTTTTTGTAAAATCCTACCATGCAAGATAGAGCTCAGTGTCCATCTACCACCCACCCCAACCCCCTGGTGATTCCTGATAGTGGTTACTACGAGATGTATAGTGTCATCAGCAATTACTTCTGCATTGCTCTGTAACATGTCCGCTATCTGATCTAAGAAAGTGGCTGCATTTAACTCATTAGGTCGTGTTTTCCTTGAGAACAAGGGGTGATTTAAAGAGTCAGCATTCAATCGTAACTGTATAAGGTCTCCACGACTTATCTGTCTCATCACCCTGTCCAGCAATTTTTGAATAGCCTGATGTATTGCAGCAATGGCCTCTGTAAAGGACTTTATTTTATCTAGGTTCGCGAAGTGATATCGCTCATGCAATTCAACAGCCTTAAACTTTTTTTAAGACACGTTCACATTGCTGCACGCTTTCTAAAAAAAGCTGAAGGGGGCTCCCTGTTTGTCCGCTCATCATCTTGCATATGTACATCAAGCTGGTTTTCTAATTCACCAGCTTGATGAACATCAGCAACATGTTGTAATACCCTATGATGTAATATTTTCCTGGCATGTTTTACTTTTCTTTTCAAATTTTCTGTGATTGTTTTATTTTTTACTATTTTTATTTTTTGACCCCATTTGTTATTTTTTTTTCATTTTGTTAGTGCTGCCCCCCTTTTCACTCAGCATGTGAGATTTTTTTGGTGCTTCATTTTATTTTTATTTTTTTTGGGACAGCTTTTCCTACCATGTCCTAAACTTTTCAAACATTTGGGCCACATTCGCTGTCTGTTTCAGCTCTGAGCATGAGTACTTGGATGCACATAATAAAGAAGATATAATACTTAGCAAAGTACCTTTACAAAACTCAGATTTAAAAATCTCATGATCGTAATCCTCACTAGATAATCTGCTCTCAATTACCATGCCATTGAACAAACCATCAACTGTACCAAGAATACAATCTTTTCCTACATTCACCACGTCAAGGTCCTTTTCTCGAAACCTTGGGTACAATGAGTCTTTGTCAGACAACTTGCACTGCTACTGCTTGTAGATGGGTGTACGTCATCATTCAAATTCACACAAGTCTATTTTGTTCATGACTCGCACCGAAACTTGTGAGCATTTCTGTGTCACTTCCGAAGGCCTTTTTTCCCCTCTCTCTCTCCTGCAGGATTTCTTTGTGCTGTTGGCAAAAACAAAATATACCCTGTCACTACTTTTGCATTTTCAGCATTATACTGTAAGACAGAATTTCAAATTTACAACCTGCAGTATCTACTATTCCTGTTAAAAATAAAAATACAAATCTTCTGTAGTGTTAAACTACACCTAAATGAAGTCAAACAGGTAAACAAGCAACATTTTAACAAGCGTCTAAACTACTATTCTTAGTTAAAAGTAAAAACACACACCTTCTGTACTGATAGACTGTACACTATTCATCTCTTCCAATGCTTGGAAACAGTCTTCTGGTTGAGATATACTCATTTCTCCCCAGGAATACATTATTTCCGACTGTCTAATGCTTTTTTAAGAGTTCTGCAACTCAGGTAGTATTTTTGACAGTCTCACTCTAGTCTTTTTGTCCTAGCACAGGATACACAAGAGCTGCAGACATTATATCAGGCTTTGTAAGCTAGACTTCCCCGTTGGTAAACCACCACCACACCCACCAAGTACATGGCTACTACTGAAAAAATGTTGAACATGTGGCACTGTCAGTCCAATGGCCCTTTATCACCACACCCACCAAGTACGTGGCTACTGCTGAAAAAATGTTGAACATGTGGCACTGTCAGTCCAAGGCCCCACCCATCCCCATGGAAAAAATATATAAAAGCCCCCACGAAACAGCTTCCAAGTTTTTTCTTTTGACTCAGAGTGATTGCTGTGGGTTGCATTGACTTTTCATTGTGCTAAAGCCTGGATCACCGTATACTAAACGGTATGCAGCATGTGCCTTTTTTTCTAAGTTAATAGTCTAATAGCTTATACTGTTTTATAGTATTCACATTTAAAGCAAAGTTTTTTCTGAAGAGTACAGTATATAATGAAAAACATATGACCTCTCTTTTGCAGGGAGGGATAATAGCCCCTTTTGTACATGAAACACAGATGTTGTTTCAATCTTAAAAGAGACAAAGACATCCAGCCAACTGATAACAGTATAAGGGGTCCAGAGAGCCCATCTCTATTTCACATCTACATATACGAAGTTGCTTTCCTATGTGTCTAATGAGGAACACACACACACACACACACACACACACTGCCCATACCTCCATGCACTCCAGAAACACCATGTGTATTTCAAACCTACACATGACTGCTTTTTCCTATGTTTCTAATGAGGAACACACACACACACACACACATATATATATATATATATACACACTGCCCATAGCTCCATGTACTCCAGAAACACCATGTGTATTGCAAACCTACACATGACTGATTTTTCCTATATTTCTAATGAGGAACACACACACACACACACACACACACACACACACACCATGTTGCAATGCAGTCCAGAGAAACTGTTTAACCATCTTCTTTACATGGAGGTCCCTGTTTTAGCTTATGAATGATACTGTATACACATAAACATAAAGATATCCTTTTGGTACAAGTTTTACACAGTCCTACAGATGCTTATTAATTATTCTATACCTTATTATAAAACAGAAAAAGGGGTACTCACACAGGCAAATGAATTTCCCTCGGGGGGGTCTCCAAACAGATCTCCAAAACCTCTGCACAATCAGGCTGCTTCCTAGATACTGCTTTCTGAAAATATCCTAATCAAAAAACACACATATACCCCTGCAATTATACACCCAAGCTGACAGGGGGCACATAACACTACATTGAACCTAACTTATTTTTGGGGTGAATGGGGGCACAGTGGTAAAGAGGGACAGGGGTTAGAGCCAGGATGGTGGGGTGCAGGAGAAAGGAGGGGACAGGAGTTTGAGTTAGTATGGTGGGGCTCGGGTTCCAGGCAGGATGGCATGGCAGGGGTTCAAGGAGTGTAAGAGAAGGAGGGGCATAGGACGCTTACAAAATGGTGGCGTTATGTCACTTCCAGGGTTTCAGTGCAGGTCATTTTCTGGGCAAGTGGGGCAGGACACAGTTTGAATGTGTGTCATTTCCTGCACAAGGGGCCAGACAAGGGTTCGAGTGCATGCCACTTCTGGCAAAAGTGGGCGGGGCTACTGCTTTTAGGGAGGGACTTCCGGTTTAACAAGGGGCGATTCTGATTGGTCCATTTTAGGCCACGCCCACCTGTCAAATGATGTGGCATGTGCTGATTGGCTGAAATTTAACATTTGATGAGATATATGAACTTATACTACTTGCAAACTCCTCATGTTGGGAATTGTAAGTCATAGCAGCAGTTAGGGTGGAAACGCAATGAATTACAGTGCTGGAACTATATTTTGTATCCTGACATTTCTTACTAGTTTGTGCTTTAATTATTTTTATATTTTCAAATTTTTTATGTAAGTTTAAATTTCATGCACATTATCTATGTGATTATCTAAAGCCCATCAGATCTCATGCACTTGTTGATAACATAAGCATGCTTCCTCATCAGATAAAAATCATTCCCAGTGACATCCAGCGTTTTGGCCACACTGGGGTTCGAAGAGAGGTTTTCAGTGATTTTATTGCTGAAAACATTAAACTGCAATGACTACTTTAGAGCAGAAGTTCTTTTAAGTGCATTTGACCAAACATCACTTATTACATTTGCTTTACCCATAGAAATCACTTTGCATTTACTGAAGTCTAAAAGAAATATGCAGTGAGACTGCAGAGCATATAGCTTACACCTCACTTGTTTTTGATGAAGAAAGTTAGTTACACAGTACATTTCTCCTTTTCTCCTCAAGATAGATTCAGTTTGTATTTGGGAAAACTAATAGTTATTGTTTTTAAATTTTACTTTTAACACTTTTTAGACAAAACGTACAAGGCATAGCTGGCTGTCGATGCAGTGTTAGTGCTACTGTTTGTGATGCTAGTGACTTGTGTTCAGAAACAAGTCCGAGTCATCAAGGGCCAGCTGTGGGGGAAGACTGAGTGCCCTAAAGGATGCTCTCCTTCCCTGCAACAGGCAGACCCCATCTGCCACTGCTATGCTGCCCCATGAATGTAGGGGATGGTAGAGTATGACAAAACTCTGGGTGGGAGGAACCACGCTGGCTGCTGGTGATATCACCTGTGTGTGCACCCTTGTAGCCATTGAATGCATTGGTCCAGAAGGCTTTAGGAAGCAAATGTGGAAAAATATTTAGCCCTTTGCCTGAAAGACAAAGGGTTACCAGAGCTCCCAGCACTATCTGGTCTCCTTTCTCACCACAGATGCCTCTTGATGAGACATAAGCCATGTTTACATGGCAGTAGCATTGCAAATACAAAGCCACAGCAGCGCAATCCTGACCACTTGCCACCCACGATTTGTCTATCTACACAGCCACTCTCTGCTCCCCTGCAATCTGTGCTGGTGAGGGGCAATGCATCGTGGAGGAGCCTGGACATCTGTTGGTTGCTGTGGTGCAGGCAGTCCACACTACCACTTATGCCAGGGTAAGCTGCTCACTCCTCTTGGTGCTCCCCGCTTGACAGAGAATCTGGGAGCTTTTTAGCAAGTGGCTTACCCCTACTGAGTACATATCCACATGTCACATTTACACTGCAGCATCCAGAGCACACGGGTTACTCCAGTGCAGATGTGACTGTGTAAATACTGATTTAGACATATTCAGGTGTAAACTCCTCCACCGTGACCCCACTCGGGGGGGCATAAGCTGCAGCTCTGTGGTCAATGGCACCAGAGGAGGAAGGTAAGATGACTGTGGGTAGCCATGTGAGCATGAAGGGAATTCAGGGTCTGAGTACTGGAGGCATAAATAGAAACTGCAAACAAAAAAATCGAAGTACAAGCCTGGCTACAATTTAGCCCATAGGCCCTTATAAATTGGGATGTATCACTCTGAAGAGATTGTTATTTTTAAGCTGCTTTTTGTTAGCATTACTGTGTCTTATTTCAGTTATAGAGCAGACCAGTTTTGGTTTCAGAAAAAAGCTGAAGCTCAAGAGTTGGACCTACTGATGCAGCAAGGCATATTTCAAAAATGGGTTATGACAGAGGCTTGGTTGAACAGGCTGGGACATTTGGAACCTGACCATACTGGTGCAGAATAAGACATTTATTTAAGCATCCTGTGAACATCTTTGGATGTTAAGGCAAAAGGATCAAGAGTCATGGCCTAGGCCACAGAGAAATCACACATAGAACATCGCTTAAACTGACATAAACAAATGAAAGCAAGGAACTGAATGCTACGCTCCTGTGAAGAGCAATATATTTAAAGCAAACTTTACTCCCTGAAGGAGAAAACTTATTTTTACACAAGACTTTTTTTTTAATTTAAATTAATTTGTGTCTTTGAAAGTTTCATTTTGTAATTGTTATTGATCATTATATTTGATATCAGGTAGACTTTTAAAATAGTAGTAGGCACAAGAAGAAATGCAGGAGCAACAGCAAGAAAAAAATATTCATATGAACCAAAGTTGGCATATAGGCATACTGTGATGGGAAAGGGATTAACAAAAATCAGAGAAAGCGGGAACAAAAAGGAAATGTATTATAAATAAAGTGATGTCAGATACTAAGTGGCATGGCAAGATATTCCAAGGGCAGAAATTCTAATCACCCCACTAGAAGAATGAAAAAAAAATTGAAATAGGCCCTAATTAAAAAGTGTTTATGTAAATCCACACCTCTGCAACTAAAATTAAGGGAAGAATTGACCTCCCAAGTAAAGAAACAATAAAAGATGGAGGCAATTGCTCAGTGATTGTAGCACAGAAACAGGAATTATGGGTAATAGATCACTACTTGGTATACTCCAGATGGAATTACCTGATAGAAATAATTATGAAGCAGAAAACTGTGCTAATGTAATATAACACAATCCCCAGCCAATTCTGAGAGTCCTGCCTCCTTCTCCATCAGAATCCAGGTTGCGACTGAAATTGGTCCTTTGGATCAGCTCACTCACCCAGTTACCAAAGACATAAATAAATAAATCTGAATGGGACCCTTCCCCAAATCAGTCACCAAAACTGAGAGAGATCTCCAATGCTAGATCCACTGGGAAATGATAACAAATTCAATAATAGAGATGAAAGGTTCTAATTTATCTCAAGCAAAACAATTATTTTTCAGACCTGGTGAAAAACTATCCAGTCTCCTATACACCTAAACCAATGAAGGCACATAAGGATCCTCATATGGACAATGTCCTTTTTATGGAACAGTTGAACATCCTAAGAGATGAAATTATGATTATAAAATCTACCTTAACCCATTAAGAAGCCATGATTAGAAACATTTTAAGGAACTTGTTAAAGGGGAACTGGGGTCTGATTTTGATTCTATGAGAGTAAACCCCTTGAATCAAAGGTGGAAGAAAATGTCTCCCAAGCTTCAAATTCTTTGAATCAAATACATACAGTTCCAGAATGGGGACATTAACAAAACTGAGAAAGGAAAAAAAGTAGATTCAACAAAAGTATAGGGAAATTTTTAAGATAAGAAAACACTTACTGTAAAGATGGAGCAAACTGTTAAAATGGACAATAAGAAAAAAACATTGGCAAAACATTAAAAAATTCTGAGTTTTTAATCAATTTCAGCTAAGGAAACAATACGGTAAAATCAAAAAAGACTAAGCTTTGTAAGACAGTAGAGTCTTAGGGATGAACCAGAATTGACTGTAAGGGAAAAATATTTCTGAGGAAAAAATAATAATCCGATACAGGTATTAAGTGCACCAGAAATATCTAGCAATATTAGGAATGATCAAGAAATTATTGATGCAGGCATGGTTACAGCTGCTTAGATGTGCGTAAATAATTTAGCCATTACAGGGGAGAATACCCATAGTAAATGTAAAAATCTCTGGCTCTCTGATAATGAAGCTGTTATCAACATTTTTGGAATACATAAGAACTTTGATAAGAACCAAGAAAAGTTATGTGATCTTGTAAATCAGTTACTAGAAGCACAGTTAAGAATTCCAGATCATAGAAATAATATTCACTGTGCCACAAGTATCTCCAGTGCAGATACTCCAGTGTTTGTTATACTTAATGCACTGGAAACAAGGAAATGGATTAAGCTGGAGACTGTGCAATGCAAGGTGCCAAGATGATTCAGGGCTAACAGAGCAAATGTTACAAAGATCATCTCAAGGCACTGTGCATGTACTCACTGCAGACCAAGTGATAGAGGGGGGATATGATAGAGACCTTCAAGTTACTGAAGGGAATAAAAAAGGTGAACTGTAGGGAACTATTTAGCATGACTGTAGAGTCAACAACCCTATATTATAAGTGGAAACTGGCTGGGTGGGGTGACAGGTAAGTTTAACAGGGATATGAGGAAGCGCTATTTTATGGAAAGGGTGGTGAAGCCAAGGAACAGTCTGCCATAGGTGGTGGTGGGTGCCAAGACCATAAACTATTTCAAGCATGGCTGGGTCAGAGTGAAGTGTTTGGTGGTTGCCCAAGTTGGTAGCAGTAGGGAGAGGAGTAGGGGTGGACCAGCAGGGATAAAACCCTACATCGACAATAGATCCTAGGTCAGATAGAAAATTTCAAGCAGACTAGATAGACTTGTGTTTTTTTTTTCTGCCATGATTGTCTCTGTTTCTATGGAGACAGTCTCTTAAATTTAGTCATCTGGGGTTGAAGGTAGCAGCCTCAATGTCCATACTGTCATTGTTAGGGTGAACAAAAAAAAAATCATGCATGAGAAGCAGTTATTTATTAAGGATTTAGAGAACATTATGTTCAGTGCTACCTAGGCATTGAAACAGCAGAAATGTATAGCTGCAGCTTCTTTTGGCTATTCACAGACTAGAATCAAGTAAAAATGAAAACCAGAAGAGCCTTATGCAAACAATGTTACCTACTGGGAAGAATAATGGGTTTAAAACTACAACATAGGGGTATCTGATGGGTCTGGAAAGAAAAAGGATATAGTGGTTATGGTCAAATCACAACAGCAGTATAAGACAGTATTCTTGCAGATCAGATATTAATGGAAGCATACAAATTGGATAGTCTGGGAATTTTAATCTGTGATATGTCCAGTTTACTGAAGGATGGTGGGGGGGAGAGAGAGAGAGAGAGAGAGAGAATATGAACCCAGTAGTTTGGACCATGCTGGTGTTTGACATAGACACAATTGACAAACAAAAAAATATCCAAAACCTTTAATCAGGAATTACCACCTATAACAGAAATCTGGGCCCAAGGTAGGATAAATATCTCATTACATAATATATTTGAACCACTGATCCACAGCAACCAGGAATGACTGGAAACAAATACAGAGAACATTTTGAGCTCACCAGAATAAACATCTAAAGATAACATAGTAACAGACAGGAGTATGAGATTTTAATATGGAACATAGCTGTGGTCCATAGAAATCTAGCTGATGAACATTTTGAAAATATCAGTAATATATGATAGTGTCTCTTCAAGAGACTTGGACGACCAGTCTACTGGCACAGCGGTAGTGCTATCCCTTGTGGCACTGATGACCCAGGTTTGGAAAGAAGCCTCAGCAGTCATAGGGCTGGCTAGGGTGAGGAGGATTGAGCATCTCATAGGATGCTTTCAGCCTCCAGGGAAGGAGAATGCACTAACCCCCCCCACGTTACACCAGGGTGACCGCAGCTGGTGGTGTGGGGGATCTGTGACTCAGGTGGGGCCATTGGAGCATGTCCGCAGGTTGGCTGCATCCGACTTTGCTGGCAGCCAATCCTGCTGTGTGCTTCTGGCAGGGGGGCCAGGGCAGAAAATGGAAAATGGTGGTGCAGATGCGAGAAGATGAAGCCTCTGAGAGTCTACCACATCCAACACTGGATCCACGCCTCCATCCTACGGGGATACCACCAGTCTTCACCACCACTATTGGTGGCTAGATGTCTGCAGGTAAGAAATGCTGGAGCAGCTAAAGGTGTACCTGGCCCTGGGGAGTAAACCAGAGGGGCAGCACAGCGATGTGTCACAGGTGGGCTGATGGTCCTGATGGACTGGATGTCAGTATTTCAAGGAGGTCCATGATGGGATCAGGGCAACTGGCAGTGGGTAGAAGAAGGTCCTGATCTGGCCCAAAGCAGGAGGAAAAAATAAGCTAAAAAAAGAGATTTGGGCAATGGATAATACCATCATCAATAATAATGTAGGTAGGGAAAAATGGGCAGACTTAGGTGTGCCAAGCAGTCATTATCTGCCATCATATTCTATGTTTCTAATATATTAGTTGAAGGCTTTAGATGCATTTCATGTAAAGCAATGAGACATAATTCTTTGGGCCATTCTATTGCAGGCCTGGCCATCCTTCTTAAGGTGAATAAAGAACTAGCATTGATGAAATAGTCAAAATGCATTTGAATTTTATGATAATTCTGATTTCTTGGAACCAGGAATTATATCTGTGTGGTAACTGCCATGTTACACCAAGCAATTCAGATTACTCATGAAGATCTATGGGATTTATTACAGAAAGAACTGTCTGGGGCCATCATAAAACTTCCTGAAGCAGGAATACTGTGTTATGGGAGATTTCAACTCAGGCACTGGTAATATGTGATTAAAGGAACACAGTTAACCCTTTTGGCATCATATTATTTCTAGTGGTAAACCAACATTTTATGATTGCTTACCTTCTCAGAAACTCACTGACATTCATTTGTTTAATCTGCTTCCTTTAATAGAAGAAACAAAATACATGGAAATGGTGAAATTATGCAAAACCTTGTTTTGCTTCAAAACCTTTATCTACCCCTACTGCATACTTCCTGAACACTAGAAAACCAGCAGACAGTACAACCACTCATGATGCAGTAATCTCCTCTCCTCCCTCAGCATTATGAGTGACTAGATTGTGTTAGGTGTATTCATAAGTCCAGGATAGGTGCAGTGGAAATGAAACAAAAACTATAAACAAACACGTTTTTGTGTGATAACACCAGTATGGTTGGCAGTCTGTTTTTTTATTTTTAAAAAGGAATAATAGAATCAGAATTAAACTACCAGGTACCTCAGGGTTCTATGTCATGATGGCGATCGCAGAATAGCAATCGCCATTTGGGTGAAGGTACATTGCCAAAACTGAATCATGACGACGTACACTCACGGTGAACTGCAAGGTGGTGACCGAATTTACATGTATGTGTGGGGGCTATGCCCCCCGCACACCCCTATTTAAGGATTCTCAGCTCTAGGGGGATGCATGTTGGGGGCAGTGAAATTAAAAAAAACAAGCTGCCTGCTGGGACAAAAAAAAAAAGTTCGCTCCAGACCCATACCCTGTACCCTGCATGGCCGATACCCTCTGAACCATACTAGCGACTAACCAAGCGATTGCCTGCCACACTCCTCCCACATACCTCCTTTCCTTCCTCCCCCTCACCCACATGTGTGCAAGCGTGTATGCTTCCTGTCACCCTACCTTGCCCACCCAGGTATCCAATCACTACCCTGCCAGGTAGCCCTGAACACAGGTGCTGTAACTGAGTTGCCATTTTTGTAAGCACTCAATTGCAGTCAATGTGTTCACTGGATACCGTACATCAGCAATCTCTACAAAATTTGAACAATCATAATGTGTTTTTTTAATCTAGGTACAAGTTGAGGTCTAAGAGGGTTGACAGTGTCCCTTTAATGACTAATTATTGAGACATTATTTCAAAAATATTACTGAGAGGTAAAATTGTTAATAGAAGTGACAGAAGATTCATTAATTTCCTAGAAAATACAGGGTGGAGTGTCCTAAGTAGAGTTGTGGAGGGAGATACCCATGGACAATATACTTCTTTTTTCTGCAACAGGAACTAGTGTCATAGATTATTTTATAACTTTCCACTGGCAAGCTTTTAATTTTTCTGACATGGCAGTTTTGCAGAGACCATAGAGCAATCATTTTCCTGTTCAGTAAAAAGTATATTCATATTTAACATGGAAAAAACATCCCTGGAAAATCCTGAAAAAGCACCAGATACAGAAATCCTATCAAGTGCATTCATAAGTCTGAAAATAGCTGAAATAGTAGAACAATGTATGATGGGATCCACAGGAGAAGGCTTCTATAAAGGAGCCAAAGACATTTTTAATATTATTCTGCCACTTTTATATAGTTCAAAACTGTTGGTTAAACATAAAACATAAGTTAATAATGCTTATAAAAATCTAAAAGCATTTGTGTTGAAAGTAATCAGACATGTTAAACAAAATCCAATACAGGAAAACTATACTGTACTTGTTTAAGTGATCTACCCACATGTTTCAATTGTGGTAACACTTATATTATTAAATACATTATACTGGTAAAAGAAAATCCTTGCCATTTCTACAGTTCAACGTGTAAGGTGGAAGGGATTGTAATTTGGCCCCAAAAAGGTGGTCAGCCGATCCCTTCCACTTCCTGATTCCTCTAGCATGCTCCCACATCCACATAATGATGTGAAGCAAGGGAAAGCACAGGGCGAGCCACATTGATGTCAATGGGGATTGTATTTAATTACTATTTAATGCATAATGATGGCCAGCTGGAGATTACAGAAGGCCACCAGTCGACTAACATTCAGCCCCCATTAAATGTACAAACATAGACTTTGATGACAGATATCCCACTTGACCCACCTAGTCTGCCCATTTCCCCACCTATTGGACAAGCAGCAGATCCTAGTTAACCAACAGCCTACTTCTTCCTATCTCCCACAAGAATTGCTTTATGTCTGTCCCATGCATTCTTGAATTTCCCCACTGTTTTTGACCCCACAACCTCCTCAGGAAGGCCGTTCCATGAGTCCACCACACTCTCTGTGAAAAAATACTTCCTCACATTGCCCCTGAGCCGACCCCCCTCGATCTTCAAATGGTGTCCCCTTGTTCTTGCACATCTCTTTTTCTGAAAGATGCTACCCTCTTGGACTTTGTTTATTCCCTTGAGGTACTTAAAAGTTTCTCTCATTTCCCCCTCTTGACTTCAATGGGGCTTGTCTATGCACTTTCCTTGCTTCACACCATTACATGCTGAGCACGGGAGCATGCCAAAGGAATTGGGAAGTGGAAGGGATCAGCTGGCCACCTTGTCTGGGCCAGATTATGATATTATAATCCCTTTCACCTAAATACAGATGCAACGCTGAACTGTAAAAATGGCAATAATTTATTTTTGCCAGCATAAAGTATCTAATAATGTAAGTGATGGTGGGAACTGAGAAAATCACTTTAAACAAATGTAAAAAACAAACAATATAAATTCTTTAAAATCAGAAGAATTAATTTCATAATGAACAATGGAAGGAAATGTTTCAAGCAGCTGCTACTCAGGATTCAAAACACTTTTGGACACTGGTTACCAAGGGAATGGGTAATTTTGCTACAAATATTTTGCCACATGAATCTTTTGCATGGATAAATTATTATCAGATTTTTTTACAAAACTGAAGAAAATTACAACTATAACAAATTGCTGAATGAACTTCATTTAAGTAGGGGCACACTTCAAATTACCGCTATTGAGGTGGAGAGTGCCATAGAACTAATGAAAGGAAGCAAAGCCCCAGGATCTAAAAAAATCCCTCCTTATGTTTATAAAGTAGAGATACATTTGTGGAGCAATAACTTGGCAGTACTGTTTAACAAATTAATAGAGGAAGATATTCTTCCTAGGGAATGGAAAGGAAATATAATTGTACCAATTTTTTTAAAAAGGCAGTCTGGCAGCACCTGGGGGGCTGGATATTCAAAGGGGTTGTGCCTGGTGTAACCGATTTGTGCTGACACAACCTCGCAATGCATCCTGGCATGATACTCAGAAAGAGTGCCTTGCACAGCGCAAGTCCCAATGCACCGGGTGCACTGTTAATGTCATCTGGAAGGCGTGCCCGTACGCCATCTGCTTTATCGATATTCAGCCCAGGATGTGCAGCATCTACAACGCACAACCTCCAGATGTGCCGGACACTGTGGCACAAAGTTGAGCCAGAAAAAAAAGGCTCAAATGCTAGCCATCCACAGGTGGGCTACTGTAGTGCAGGGTGCAACACAGCAGCCGACAGCCATGAGTGGCCACCCACCAGGCATGACCACTGTCCACAAGCACCCATCTTGTTCCTGGCAGTCCAGTGGTACCCACTTCCCTCCCCATAACACAGATCAGATGAGCTATGTCAAAATAAATGCTTTGGTAGTCTAGTGGTACCCCCTCCCTATCCTGACCCTCTTATCACCATCACAGGTAGTGATGAAATATCCTTGGTGGTCCAGTGGTTCCCCCCTCTCCACTCTGTACACCGATCCTGTAAAATAAATATCTTGATTTCCCTTGTGGTCAGTGGTAACACCCATCCCCCACCCACAAGACCCCAAAGCCACAGCTCCCCATCATCGGCAGGTGGCTGCAGCCCACCATACCACCTGGCTGCCTGCCAAATGACAGCTTACGGTATGATGTAAGCCTATTGGTCCACGGTGTGAACCAATGGGCTTGCAGGGCATACTGTACAGGGCAGTCCAAATATCTGAATGGGTCCCTGTCTGAGGAATGTGCCAGTACATTGTATATGCACCATGCACATTCTTTGCCATATTCAAAGATGATGTGCCATGGCACATCACCTTTGAATATCTCACTGTTCCTGCCATGGCGCATCTCGGATGCACTGTACCCCCACTTGTGCCATTGTCTGGCACAGTCTGAATATCAGGCCCAGAAGCTAAAGACCAAGTAGTCTCATTGACTGTCTGGTAAAAATCTTTACTAGAATTATCTTGAACATAATAAATACATGGGTGGTAAAGAAAAATGTGCTGAATTCATTCCAAACTGGTCTTCGAACATCATAGTCCGTCTGCAGATCAGTGTTTCATTTTACAGCACTTAGCTGAACAATATTACATAAAGAAACACATTATTCTTTATCTGTCTTTTATAGATTTTAAGGGCACTCTTGATGGATTCTCTAGCCTTCTTGTTTGGAAAATAAACTAATTGTATTAAAAATAGATCAAACAATATTTAGAATTATTATTAACCTTTATTCAAAAAACTGGTCAGCCATTAGATATGATCTTAAAGGAAATGAAGGTAAAACCCAATTTATCCGAACCTCGAATATCAAAAAAAACCTCTGTTATCCAAAACGGAGTCATGTACTTTGTTACTTTAAATGACTGCTAAAATGTACTCATGCTGTTCAGGCAGTGATAAATAAGCATTAATCCACTTATAGTGCTTACTGTCATTACAGAGATTACAGACAGTATGGAGCTCCTACTGAGGTGTTAATTGCTCACCTGTAAATAGCTGTCTGAAAAGGTCAGGGCAGGTAGCAAGCACAGACTGAGTTACTGCAAGTTACAGACTAACTGAAATGGCAAAATCCAAAAGGTCCATTCTGGACATATGCTGCAAGTGCTTCAGTCTCTGGAAGCAGGAAAGAAAGTTGTGGACAAAGCTTGCCACAGTCTGTGACACCTGCCGAGTGAAAGATCAGATCCACCACTTTGTAGTATCAATGGACTTGGGTGTTAAAGTAGAGTCCTGGAAAACCATGCAGAGCTGAAGTAATGAAACTCTGGATCAGACAGTTTACATGTAGTTCATTCAGAACCGGTCCAAGGGAACTCTGATTTCAGGCACTATACTTAAACAGAAAGCACAGCAGTTCCATGAGCAGCTTGGAAATTATATCCTATTTTTAGCCAATGAGGAGTGGGCTTGATCGTTTCAACCACAGGCGTGGTATCCAACTGTCCATAGCAGGAGAGAGCCTGTCATCATGTGTAAAGACTATCAATACAATTAGGAAAAAATTCCTAGCAATGATGCCTGCAGAGTGACTAACAGAGGGGTCTATCTATAATGCTGATGAAACTGTTACCTACTGAAAATTGTTACTCAAAGAAACACTGGCCACAGGTACAGAAACTCATGCCTCTGCTATCAAAAAGAACAAGGAGTGCCTGCCTTTGCCTGAAGCGATGCCAGTGGAGCTCACAAGCTTCCCCTTCTCATCATTTGCAAATCCCAAAATCCCACATGTTTCAAGCCTGTTAACATGAGTAACCTGTCTGTTATCTATGAGGCACAATGCAGTGCCTGGATGAACAGTGACATTTTTAAGGATTGGTTCTTTAACCGTTTTGTGCCTACAGTAAATACACATCTACAAGCTAAAGGACTCCCAACAAAAAGCCATTAATTTGACTGATGATACTCATCCTGATACTCTGATAACTGCAGACAGGTTAGTTTATTATAAGTTTTTACCTGCCAATACCACAGCAAAGATCCAATCTATGGATCAGGGAATTTTTACTACAGTGAAGAAACTGCATTAGAGCAAGTTACTCACCAGTGTCCTAAACAAAGAGAATGACAATACATCTCTGTGTGATATCATCTAGGCACTAAACATAAAGGATGTTGTTTACATGCCTGCAGAGAAATTGATTGATATCACGATAGACACTATCATGAAATGTTAGGACAAGTCCAGGATACTGAAGGACACTGACCCTATTGCCAGTGGTATGAAAAGTGCAGAGAATCAAGACCAGGAAGCACAGGTCAAAACTGCACTGCACACTGCTGCTGCTGAACTGAAGGTCGATGTTGATCAATGGCAGCTAGAAGACTCACAAGATCCAGAGCAAGAGCAGCTCAGTGGTGCAGAGATTGTGGCATCAGTGTCAGCAGATAACAATGAGGAGACTGAGGAGTAAATGTATCTCTAATAACTTCATCTTGAACATTGGTGTGAAACAGGGCTGTTTATTGGCCCCTCTCTTATTTGATTTGTCAGTGATCTTCTTCTTCATCTTCTCAATGAAAAGGGGCACTCTCCATGTGCAAGGGGCTCCCAAATGCTGGTACTTATGTAAGGTGATTACTCAGAAAAGTAAAGGTGGAGGTAGGCACAGGGCTCTGTGACCACCTTCCCCACACACGCAGGGTGTATTTAAGGCTGACCTAGTAGGAATCTGTCTAGTTCGGTTTTAAATCTCATAAAGTTGTGATTATCAACAATATGCTGTCGCAATGTATTCCACAAAGTCATAGCTCTTAAAGTAAAATAATATTTTCATTTGTTAGTGTTCACTCTTGGGATGTAGATTTGTCTGTTGTGGCACCTGAGATTGTTAGGCTTATCTGCCATTGCAAGTGATGACTTGGTTTTGTTGTCAGTAACTCCAATTGGCCTTAATCATAAATTAGCTCACCTAGAAAATTATTACATAGAAAATAAAATTAATAGTGAGTAAAGTAAGATTTTAATATTTTTTTTAACTGATTCCTTTATTCATAGAAAGCACCTTTCTAAAACCAAGGCGCTTGTACATAAAAGTAAAATAAACATCTCAGTTTACATAGAAACATAGACTTTGTTGGCAGATAAGGACCGCTTGGCCCACCTAGTCTGCCCATTTCCCTACCTACTGGATAAACCACAGATCCTAGTTAACCAACAGCCTACTTCTTCCTACCCCCCACGAGAACTACCTTATGTTTTTCCCATGCATTCTTGAATTACCCCACTGTTTTAGACCCCACAACCTCCTCAGAAAGGCTGTTCCATGCATCCACTACCCTCTCTGTGAAAAAATACTTCCTCACATTGCCCTGGAACTGCCCCCCCATCTTTAAATTGTGTCCCCTTGTTCTTGCATCTCTCTTTTTCTGAAAGATGCTACCCTCTTGGACTTTGTTGATTCCACTGAGGTACTTAAACATTTCTATCATAACGAATAAATATTAAAATCCAAACTTCAAACAATAAATATAAAGTTAACCAAATCAAAAGCATTAAAATAAGTCTAAGTGCTCCAGACTAATATATGGAAAAAAGAAATCCAAATTACAATGGAAAATTGATGGAAGCAATTTTGGAACAGAGAAAATGTATTGCTATCTTGGTTTAAATTTCATGAATAATAATTCAAGGGCAAAACATAAAGCTATACAAAAGCACAGTTAATGCAGATTAAAAATTGGCTTTCAAGTTTCAGCGCTAAATATGGAGGGTATTCCCTGATCCGTGCTCTTCAAGCAGCAGAGATGAAGATGAGCAGTGTTGTTTTGTATGGCAGGGATTTGTAGTTGTGAACAATTTTCTTAATTAGAGCACCCTTTAAATTAATTTTACACAGCCATCTTACAAGTTTCAAAAATTACACAAGCAGATATAGTTAGGGCAGAACTGTTTAGAGCTAAAACAGAAACATTTATAAAGATCAGGAAAACTGCCTTTTGGATAAAATGTATGAATCTGGAAAAGAAATGCCTGTCAAAAATTGCCTGAAGGAAATGATAAACTGGCTATCGGCTGACAAATCCTCTCTGTGGCTAACAGAGATAAGGGAGACACTCATCTCAATTGGTCTAAAGCACCTTTGCAATGATTTTTAAAGAGGATAATAATCTCCCCAATTAACATGCTAGTCATTAAATCTATATCAAAAGAATATTAAGCACAAGGCAATATACAAAATACTCAAAAATTTTAAAGCTTATCCCCAGTATACCAAGAACAAGATATCACATACTTTAGAGCCATATTTATTACTTTTGACAAAGCAATTTGACAGAAGATTTTTCTTGAAATTTAGACATAAGACTTCCTTCAAAACTGTTAAAATGGAGATATGGTAAGAGAGACTTACTGGAAGGGAAGGGAGACCTGAAATGTGATTGGGGTATTGATGATTCTGAGACATTGCTGTATGTGGTTTTACACTATCCTAAGGTCACAGCAGTTGTGAATGAATGTTTGGTCTCATATTTAAATCAAGCATATCCTGCATCTGACAACCTAATAAGGGGGATTATGAACCCGCTTTTAGAAATAGTAGCATGGGATGCTATCAAATGCTTACAATGGATTCATGCAACAATGTTAAAAATACCTCCCTGCAAAAAATATGCAGTTGCTGTATAGTTTGTTTCCCTTAACTTATCATAAATGTTTATTTAACAGGATTTGATAGTGACTTAAAACTGGCTACCATAAACAAACTATTAGGCAACTAACTTGTTATGAGTGTAAGGACCATCATTTTCATTCAAAATCAGGGATTATAGGTTTCTTTATGCCCAATAGGAAGTTCCCTCCTTTAGAGCATCCTGTTTACATTCAGTTTCCATAAATTGATATCTGAATTAAAGTTACTTATCTAATTTCTTCATAAGGATTTGACAGAAATCCTTATGTGTGCATAAGTATAAGGCACCATTGATCATTTTAACCCTAAGGTAGGTAGGAGGGGCTTTTCAGGCAACTCACTTATGTATTATTGTGCATTACTTTAGCTATGTACTCATAGTATAATGCTGATGTAATTCTTCTAATGCTGTTGTCAAATTGAGCTGTTTTCTTTGTCATTTGCAATTACTTGTATTAAGTCGCTCAATAAAATCTTGAATTTGAACAAAAATGTTTTTCTCTTCTGGATGATGAATGTGTGATATCTTACATATAAAAGAACCTTTCCAAACTTTGGCTGGGCCCATATACAAGCCAAGATAAAAATAATTTGCTGCTAATCAAAGGAACATATTTTGATAGAAGGCTCCAGTTCAGAGTTACTCAATATACATCCATTGACCACGAAGTAGGTATAAATGCCATTCAGATCTATCAACAGAAAATGGCTGTTGATAAAGCAATGCCATCTGACTTTTTCAGAGGGTCTTAAATTGATTTAAAATCACAATTAATATTTATTGACTGGATCATACTATCACCATCTCAGGGGGACAGCTATGGGTACCTCTATGGCCCCCTCTTATGCTAGTTTTTTTCATGAGCTAGCATCAAGGTGGACCATAAAAATAAATATTACTTCCAATAATGCCCAGGTGCTAATGCCCCTGTTTAGGGCCTATGCTAGACCAAATTTAAATTATGCATCCCAGCTTTGGTGCCCTTTTGAAAAAGAAGACTGTAGAAATCTAGAAAAAGAACAAAGAAGGTTTACAAACAACATATTTGGGCTAAAAAACAGAACATATGCAGACTGTCTAGAATTTGTAAGTCTCATGTCATTAGAGAGCAGAAGATTAAGAGGAGACCTATTGTTGATGTATGATATTAAGAATGATCCTTACCTCATGGCTAAGAAGGGTATATACTATAGAATTCAGACAGAAAAACCAAAGGTCACCCACTACAGATTGTTGGTAAACCATTCAGAATGGTAAAATTAAAACATTTTTTTACTCTGAGAATTGCAGATCCATGGAACAAGTTACTTACTGATATAATCATCAGTAAAACAAAAAAAGAATTCAAAAACAAACTAGATAAATATATTTTTAGAAGGAAGAAAACTTAGTTATTACCCTCACTGAAGTTTCTAAAGGAGCATAATAGGCAACTTGCCTTCTGGTTCCTCTGCTTTCCTTAGTAGGTAAGGTAAATTTATCTTGAATCTTTTTGTTAATCCCTTTTCTCTTGTTTGGTCAATGACATTGCTTTATCGACATCCAATGTGTTTTTTCAGGGTGACAGTTAAGAAGTTGCACATTCTATAAAATGGCTACATGATAACAACTTGAATCAGAGTTTTACATAAAAAAACCACTGGATTCTTAGATGTAGAACTCAAAGTGGGTGTGGATGTGCGGATAGACACAAAAACATGTAGGAAAACAAACTGTACCAAATGTTACTACTGAGAGCAGATAGTGCCCATCCAAACTTCATAAAAAGCATTCATCTTGATCAGCTCATTCGAGCTAGATGTAATTCTTTGGATGATGCGAGTTTTCTGGCACAACTGTGTGAACTGTTTCAGAGATTTGGTCAGACAGGGCACTTGGCCTCAGATGTCATACTTCTTATTTGAAAGCTTTGAACCTAGAAGCAGAGTACTCTCCGCTAACCCCAAAAAAAATCAATAAGAATTCAGACAGGATACGTTTTGTAACTCATTATACATCTATGGAAACTTCAGTCAAAAATATTATTGAAAAATGATGGTCATCATTATTGACAAGTGACACTTTGACTTCCCTTGTGGGCCCTAAACCTACAACTTGTTTTAGTAGAGAAAATAATTTGAGTGACATGTTAGCACAGCCATTTTCTGCCTTATAAGAAAACAGACTTGTGGCATCAAAAATATACAGTATATGTAAGCAGAGTACCCCCGCTCACAACCCCTCCCACCACCACCACCAATAATAATAATAATAATAATTCTAACAGGATACATTTTGTAACTTTTTTTAAAAGCAAAGGTGGCAGTACAGGCAGCAGGACAAAGCATATACACATCCAACAATTGATATAAATACATTCAATGTTCAGTGGTACAAGGGACAGGATGAACAGAAGACATTCTAATCAACTGTTCATACATGTTATTTCTGCCGGAAATGGAACATTAAACAGCTTAGCAGTTAATCATATAATTAAAGAGAGTAACAGGACTTAAAGTAAAAGCATATGATTGCAATGAGAAACATACAATAGTCTCTTATACCAGAAATGGATACATTCATCACACACCAGACCCCCCCAAAAAAAACCTACAGTCCTGTCCTGTGGCCTAGTCTTCATAAGGCGTTAAGCTCCTCAGGGACAGTTAGAAGTGAGGAAACCAGAACTCCTGCAGGGATATTTCCAATGGTTTCCAGATTTTATTTTTATATTGGTGAGTTTTATTTAAAATCATATTGGGTATTCTCTAGTTCCAAGCATTCTAGCGGGGTTATGGTTCATTTTGCCACTGTTGGAGAGTTCTCCTGTTTCCATGTCTGAGCAATCTTTCCCCCCCAACACTATAACCACCCACAATAAGGCATGCAAGTGTGCTGTGTCACATGCAGGTGCTTCTGGCAGGCCTAGTAGAACAGTAAGTGGAGAAGTGCTATGTGGGACTCCTAAAGTTTTTGACAAGATGTTGGAGAGCTATCTCCAAAAAGGCTGGATTTTGGGACACCTCCAAACCATAACACATCAGTTTTTGCATTTGGGACAACACTCAGACTCTGAAGGGCTGATTTTGTTAGCAAGGACCGGGTTAAAATAATTTCCATGTAGAAACTGAAAATTGATCAGGCACAGTCTGTTTTTAACAGAAGACTCACTCACTGCTCTCAGTACTTGTTCCCAAACCCCTTCAGTCCATTGCTGGGTTCCAAGTTCCTTACACCATTTCTCCCTGATTGTGGCCATCAGGGTCCAGGAGGCTACCCAGATGCATCTGGTAACACTGTTGCATGGGTTCTGCAGTGGGTCTCATGTCCAAGAGGATCTTCTCACCTGGGGCTCTCTGTATGGCAGTGAGCACCATATTACCAAGATAGGAAAGTCATCTTCTGACTTGCAGATAGGCAAGGAGATGGTACAAAATGGGAAGAAAGTGCCTGGGAAGAGCATAGGGTGCCTCCTTTGAACACATCACCCATGTTTTATGGCTTTTTCCTCTCTAAGCCTGCTGCACTTTTTTTGTGGGTCCTGGTGGTTGCCCCTGGCCACAAAACTCATCTAATATTCACTTTCAGAGAGGTCTTTGCAGGATAACTTATCAGATCATGCAAGGTTCTCCACAGCTTCATTGTGGTTTTAGCAAAGGGGATGTTTGGAGAAGCTGGGGCATGTGCCACCAAGGCTGGTGCTAAATATGCAGGGAGTACAGATCCCCTGAGCATGTTTGCTGCTCGAGGCTCACCCAGGCTGGCATCTCAGGCTCCAGGAGGATAGAGTACACCCATCGGTGCTGTAATATAGTAAAATCTAAAACATAGTATACTGTATATAGTAAAATACAGTAAAATCTAAAATTCAGGAGGCCCAGGCTCCTACTCCTTATAGGGTTACATACAGTAGACTGTGTAATGTTAACCCTTTTTCCTTGCCATAAGAAAGTAGTGAGGTAGCCTCTATCTGAAGTAAAGTATTTGAGCATGACATATGAGGGAAAGATTTGGAACAGCTACAAACTGAGGGATAAAATGGACATCTTTGTTGTGTGGACTCTCCCAGTGAGGGAACTGGCAGGGTTTTCCTACAGTCAAAAGTACCTTTATTATTTTTTAGTATGGGTTGATCATTTATTTCAGTTCGGCAGGACAATTTCTTTGGCAACCTGATGCCAAGGTATTTCAGACTGTTGCATCTATCCTAACACCTGCAACTTCAATTGGGTTTGCATCCTCTCTCCCATGGAGAAGCCACTCACACTTGGCCCAGTTGATTTTGTGGCCAGACACAGGGCCATACACACTGAAAATATTTGTAATGGTGGGTAGGGACACCTCAAGGTTTGCAAGGCCAAAGAGAATGTCATCAGCAAATAGGGAGACCTTGTAATCCACCCCTGAGAGCTCAGTCTGGTTATATCTTTGCTCTCTCTAATGACAGCCTCCAAGGGCTACACAGCAAAAACATAAAGCAAGGGTAATGGAAGGCAGCCCTGCCAAGTTCCCTGAGTATACAGGAAACCTCTAGATAGCCAACCATTAATCAGAATCTGAGCCTGTGGAGTCTGATATAAGGTCTTCACCCAGGCTTGAATGTTTAGATTGAAGCACTCCAAAACCAACAACATGAATGGCCACTTGACCAGGTCAAAGGCCTTCTCCATGTTGAATGTCAGGAGACCGTGTCCAACAGCCCATCCCAGACCAATGCCACATGATGTTAACCACTTACTTGATGTTATGCTTGGCCTGCCTTCCATTAATAAACCCACCCTGGTCTTGGTGGACTAGGATAACTAGGACCCTCTCCAGGTGTCCCACCAGGAGTTTTGCTATAATTTTGTAGTGTGCATTAAGCAGAAATATGGGTCTATATGAGCTACACTGGGTGGGGTCCTTACCTGATTTGGGGACCACCACCGTGTCCATCATTTAAGATAAGGGCAGTGCCCCCTTCTCAAGGGATTATATTACCATATCTAACATGAGGTCTTGTAGCTCCTTCCAGAATAGTTTATAAAAGTCCAGCAGCAAGCTATTGGGACCCAAGGCCTTGCCCCACAAGAGGGATTTAACTGTTGCATAGAGTTTTGACACTGTAAGTGAAGAGCCCAGGAAGTTCTGGGTCTCTTTTGGGAGGGATAGAAGACTTATTGTGTCTAGGAAGGTGTCTGGTTGTGGGGTGGCTGTAGTGACCTCTGAAGTGTACAGCCTATTACAGAAGTCACAGAATGCCCCTTCAATGTCCTCCTGCCAGTGAGAGAGAGTTCTATCTGGCCAGGCAATGCTTGTAATGGTGCAGTCTGCCTCACAAGCTTTAAACTGGCAAGCAAGCCACCACCACGTTTTGTCTCCATTAAAATATACTACTGCTCTAGTGAGTAAAATGCTCTGCTCCAGACAGACTCAGATCTGCTGGTTTAGCCTGCCTTTGAGCTGGTGAAGTTTACCTAGTTTTGGGGCTGTATTCAACTCATCAGCTCTTTTTCTACATTCTGTATTGTATTGCCTGTTTTAGCTCTCTCCCACCGGTCGCTTGTAGTTTGTTTTTGTGGGTAGCATTCGAGATGGCCACCACTCAGACAAATGCCTTCATGACCTTCCACTGGATCGCAGATTATGTCCTCCTTTTTGCTTAGTGCAAAAATGTCCTGTAAGGTAGACCGCAGTTTCTCCCTAAAGTCTCCATTCAGAAGTAATCTGGGATCAAATCTCCACTGTCTGTTGGAGGGGAGGCTAGTACCGGCCCTATACCACAATCAGCGGACACTGGTCGGATACCAAGAGTGGCCTTGTGAAGGGGAGTGATACAAGTAAGATATCCCCCTTCGCCATGCAATAAGACACCCCCCCATGCATTGCTAGAATGGCACCAGGCCTTGGTATATGCCCCAGTATATCTTTCTATTTTTTTCTGCCCCTTCATCTTTTTCTTTCTTTCTTTTCTCCTTGCTCTCTTTTTCACAGGGTGCATTCTGAATTTTCTGTAGTGCTGGTCTATTTTTTTTTCTGGGCAGTTAAAGAAATATGGAAGAATAGTGTATTTGCTGGAAGCCTGTTCTGCAGTACTGGGTTCCAGTTTTTGCAGATGGCTATCAGCTGTGCAAGCATTCATGAAGATGCAGGGTGCATCTGTATATGGTAGAGGCATTCGGAATGTCTCTTATGTTTTGTTTAAAATATAAAACACTCTCCTAGAATGTAGTTAGTGAAGACTGACTGATAATGTGGAAGTCCTGCTAATTGGGAAAACATAAAAACACAACGAATTGTGCTGCAGTTTCAGCATATCAGCAGCTGGGTTGGAATCAGCTGCTCTGCTTTGACAGTTGCTGCTGCGCTGTCAAGGACCAAAGACATGTTTTTGTTTTGTTTTGCTTTCAAAACTATTACCAGTTTCCAATGGCCCATTTGTCCTTCAATATTGCACTTACCTACTGAGGGCTGGGGTCTGTATTTGTTTCCCTTTCTGCTCCTGTTTCTGTTTTCCCTAGTGGCTGGCTGGCTGGCCTTTCTGTTAACATTTTAATACTACTGGGGGCAGATTACTGCAAAGGACAGTGGACTCAGGGAAGGGCAATTCATCATTCCCCTTCTGCCCTAATATAGTAAATGTAAACATAAACATCTCAATGGGTACAACTGTATTTCACAAACTGATCCCTTCTACCACAGTATAGTAAACATAAACATCTTAGTAGATACAACTATATTTCACAAACTGACATTACAAAAAGCAGAAGAATTATTGTTTCGTGTAGGTGATGTTTTGTATGTAGAAGTCATTGTGAGGCATCTGTTTTGATGTATTAATGTATTAACGATATGTTAAAATATGATAAATATGCATGCAAAAATATGCTGTTACATCACTGACATGGACCAATGGTCTACAAACACATCACTGAGGTGGACCAATAGGAGTCTAGCAAGGAGTATAAAAGGATGGTTTCTGCCAGCAGCACTTCAATGTGCCACTTCAGGTATTAGGAAATGACTTTGAACCTGTTTGATAGCTTTTTTTTTTGTTGTTATTTTGTCATATCTAGTCCATTTTGCTGTCACTTTATTTTATTTTTTGACAATAAATGTAGCATAAAAAGTGAAAAAGTATATCCTTAGGTCCAAAGGTCTTCACTACAATATCACCATGAACCTTCACAGGTCTATACTCAGCTAAATTAACATTCTGTAGTTTCTGCTGCAGAAGAGGCACCACATTGATTCTCCTGTACACCATGTGGGCATGTGAGAAAAAAAAAGAATTCTCTACCTTCTGAGTGGAATAATTGCCATGTGTTCACTAGACCTGTTTTCTCTGCAAGGCTTCAGAGGGCTGCCAATCTTTCAAAAGGGTGTCTGATCGGGGGCTGACCTATCTAGGACTGAGTCCCAGGGAGTGTTAAAGTCTCCCCCAATGATACCACCAGTTTGCGGTAACATTCTGGGCAATCAAAGTTAGGGCCACATACAGCTACTACCATGAGGGTCTCCTCCCTAGCTTCAATGGCAGCAACAAAGTACCTACTCTGTTGGTTCACTATGTGGTGAAACACTTGAGTTCATACCTCTGGGCTGAACTACATGGCCAGCCTCTGGTTTTAGAGGTAAAATAAGCTGAGAGGAGCTTACTCCCCAGGATTTTTTCAGTTTATTGGCCTCCTCCTTAACCACATGGGTTTCCTGAAGTATTGAGATATGCCCCTTAACTTTTTTATACATATATGTCAATACTTTCTTTTGTTTAATGACTGTTTGGAGACCACTGACATTCCACACAAGAACATTTAGTGTACTCTTTCCCACAGAATGTGATGGATGCTCCGAGCTACCCTGAAAATGTCTCAGCCCTCTCTCTCCCAGCACCACTGGGATCTGCCTCTGCACCCTTAGAACTCTCCGCTGACTTAACTTTTTCAAAAGTAGAACAAAGAACAAACAGCAAACACCCTAAACAAACAAACCCACATAACAGACCACCCTCCCCACTTAACCATGACATGAGAAACAGTTCAACAACTGAATTTGCCCAAAAGCCTCCTACCCCTCCCACCTCCCCCAGACTTCAAGACCCAGGACCAACTGGCTCTCACCCCTGAGTGGACGCAAATGGCAACACCCTGCAGGGGATTAAATTCCCTTCCCCCTTCCCCTAGATTGAATCTGGATCAGATCAGTTCTCTCCGTACTCGTGGAGTGCCATTCTGATTGTCAACGTTGAACTCATTTATAGTATGTAAGCACTATGGAAAAGATAAAACCATCCAAATGGGTAGCAGTGTGGTAGTTCACCTGACCCCCTCCCCCAACTTAAAAGTCAACACTAACAGATCCTGTCTCATGGGTGGTGCTTGTAGGCCAAGGTAGGAGGCTCCCCATTCCACATGGTGGAAGCCAGTCTTCAGGTGCTGCAGTGCCATTTTCCTCTTTGCTAGATTGGAGCAGGATCTGGAGAGGATCCCCTCAGCCATTATCCCTCAGTGCCAGCTGTAAAGACCACCCCACCCCCAAATCCCCATATCTTATGCAATACACAGAATTAACCAAATTGCTCAGATGGAGCAAGAAATAGTGGCTATAAAAATATATCACAGGTTTCTTTATGAAACAAAGTCAATGGTATGGACTTTATCCTGCCACGCAGGAAAAGCTGTGCGGCTTGTACGGTCAATGGCTTGAAGCTACACAGAGATTGAAAAAGTTTAGGTTCAGGATCTGCCAGGTGTACAGTGAAAAAAACTCAGTCTTACAATAGGGAAGGTCAACCTCCAAAGCACACAGTTTAACTCTACAACTTATTATAATGAAGAACAATTTTTAATATGCAGTATATGAAGCCAGCTCCATTTAACAGCATTAATCACAGTGTTACTGAGAATGAACACTTACAGAGAACTCACACCATCAAAGGAGTGGGGTGAGGAACTTCACCATTCAGCACCCAAAGTGATTTGCACCAAGGTTATCCCACTGGCTGTGCTTCGGACACCCAAGACAGTATGCAGTGGTTCATGTTAGTCCTATGGCTGCCGCGATGGTTAAAATTCCAAGATCGGCCACTGGCTAGGTGCATAGCACTGGGCTTCGAGATGCCATATAGTAACAGTATATCAGGCAAATTTACTAAGGCAGTAGGAGGTGAGTAGTAGGGTTATTGGTACAGGTACCAACCCTAAACACACAAGAGGGCAGCAGGAATTAGCACCCAACCCCAACGCCCCCCTCCTGTCCACTCACCTCCAGTTCATTGAATAGTTCAAGTACATGGTTTCAGAACGTTGGGCACTATACTGATAAGTTCATGCTCACATTTCTGAACCATGAAGTAACATAGTCAAAACTCCAAATTCTTGGTTCCATGAAAGGAACTGCACAGAATGTTGTCCATACAAAGAAAACAATACAAAACACAACTGACAGCTTCAGTTTGTATTCAGACACAGTTAAATGGGGATCCTTTAGAGGTATTAATATTATTTATGAAAATAGGTACATTTCAAACAGCTCACATAAGTAATCAATTCCTGTCCCCTTAAAATATGTAATTACTGTGTGTATTGTGACATGAAGATGGTAAATTGTTCACAATAAGCTTCCCCTCCCACTAGTCTCTCTCCTTGCACCATGTAATAGCCTCTACTCCCTCAGATCTTCCAACAATGACCAGGTGTCTATCCCAAGGTCTAGGTTCAAATACGGTACTTTGGCCTTCCCTTGTGCTGCCCCCAAACTCTGAAATAGCTTCCCACTACATGTGTGACAGTGCCAAGCCCCCATCCCTTCAGAAACCAACTCCGCACCTTCCTGATACTGCGTTCCCGATGCACTTGCCCAGTATAATCCATTAACTCTTATTTTAAGGGACGCTTACCCTTGAATTCTCTCTGGTCATAGGACTTTGAGGAGATGATTTTACTATGCTGAATATGCCTATTGTATGTATTACTTCAATGAAAGTAAATAGATCTACCGTATTTGTTTTTCTTGATGTATCTGTAATCCTGCACCCCATGTAATTGTACCAGCAGGATATATCATCGTACTGTATGCTTTCCTTAGCCCTAAGAAACCAAGTTGTCCTGCCTACTTTGTACTGTACCAACAGATGTACCATGTCAATGTTTTCATTTGTTTTTCATTGTTATGACTGCCTTGTAATTTCCCAGGTCATGCCTGAAAATTGGCAAATGTCTGCATAGTGCACCTTACCCACTCAACAAACACTAAATAAATAAATAATTCTGGCACATTAGTTGACAATGGGCATTGCTCCACTTGGGGGAGGGGGCTGTTACAGTAAGTGGGGTATAGTCCCTCAATTAGGGATGTTTGGTTAAGTTTCAGCTTTTACTGCAACCTGGCACTTAGCATTCAGCCAAGCGTGAGCTCTGTAAATCCCCCCTTTTGGCTTCTTCCAGAAACCCAAGGAGTTTCTGGTGAAATGTTAAAAGCGAAATTGGCAGCTCTGTTAATTACCAAACCAATGACATGCTCACTGATGGAGTAAATTGCATTAACCCTAGCACAACTCCAAATGCATTTAATAAACTGTTTTCTGACCACTCTACCCTCACCTCCTTTTTCTCAGATTTTGCATCACTGAACCATGCCATGCCTTTCTCCCATGTCCCATCTCCCCACTCTCCCTTCTACCCCAATACTGTGATGGTAGGTGAGGTTGGTAGGCTATTGGCTAGCCTCTCTCCTTATACCAGTTCTAGTCATGACAACATGGAGCCGGAGCTCATCTGACAAGGTACACCTTTTCTGGCCTTACCTATCTCACTTATCTTTAATGCATCACACCTTACAGGTCTAGTTCCTGATGTGTGGAAGGTAGCTAGGATTGTCCCAGTATTCAAGCAAAGGGCCCAGAACTGCATCAAAAACTATCACCCTATATCCATCCTATCTGCTATCAGCAAGCTTCTAGAGGAAATTGTTTCCTAACTAAATGAATACCTTTACAAACATGATCTGCTGTCCTACCTGCAGCATAGTTTCTGGAGGGGGCATAGCACCTCTACTGCCCTTGCCAAGGCCACCTCCAAGATCAGAGGTTCTATGGATCAGAGTAAGTTAAACATAGCAATCTTTGTAGTTCTCTCCAAAGCAATCAATCAACTGGATTTTCGGAAAAAAGCCAGAAAAGATCTTTATGTCTTGCACTTTAAGTGACTCAGTCCGTGACCAGCTGGCTATTCATTACCAGTGGCAAAACTGTGTTCTCCCAAATCCTCTACCAGGCTCATCTCTTATAGGAGCTGCTCCAGCTTTGATTCCCACTCCTTTCTAAATGACTTAGGTCTCATCAGCTGTTTTTTCTTGGATGCAGCCCCTGATATTAACACCGGACTGGGTCTCTTTATTACTTCCTTCACTTCTTTTCTCAACAAACACACCCCTATATACACACACATAGAGTCAAACCAAAGAAACCCCCTTGGCTCATCAGCAACATCTTTGCACTCATGTGGAAAAGGGATGCGCTCTGGGCCAAGTATAAAAAGTTTCAACTTGCATCAGACTGACAGGGCTATAGGACTCTGAGAAATACATGCAAAAAGGAAATTCTTAGAGCCAAATCCAAGTACCTAAAAGCCAACATGGATACATAGATGTTGTTGGCAGATAAGGGCCTTTGGCCCATCTAGTCTGCCCATGAACCCATGTAACTGTGCTTCTTCAATCTACCCTAGAACTAGGTTGTCCCTTTCTTCCAATTACCAGGATCCCCTTATGGTTATCCCATGCATTCTTAAATCTTGCAATCATTTCTGCCTCCACCACCTCCTCCAGAAGGTAGTTCCATCTGTCTACCACCCTCTCTGTGAAGAAGTACTTTCTCATGTTCCCTCTGAACCTCTCTCCCTCCAGTTTATCCCATGTTCCCGAGTCCTGGAGCATCTTTTTCTCTAGAGAATTTTGTTTTCCCTGCACCTTATTTCTCCCTGTAAGGTACTTATATGCCTAAATCATATCCCACCTCTCCCTCCTCTCTTCCAGGGAGTACATATTTAAGTCTTTCAGCCTGTCCTCATAGGGTTTGTGATGTAATCCTTGCACCATCTTGGCTGCCCTCCTCTGGACCGCCTCCACTCTGTCTATGTCCTTATGTAGGTAAGGCTTCCAGAACTGGACACTGTACTTGAGGTGTGGCCTCACTAATGTTATGTTTAGTGGAATTATGACCTCCCTTTTCCTGCAGGAGATACCTCTGCCTATGCATCCCAGCATCCTGTTTGCTTTTCCTGCTGCCTTGTCACACTGACTCCCCACCTTGAGATCATCAGAGATGATAATAACCCCTATGTCCCTTTCCTGCTTGGAGCATTCTGTAACCTCCCCCCCAGGTGCTATGTTGTTTCTGGGTTTTTGTGCCCTATGTGCATTATCTTACACTTTTTTGCATTAAATCTCAACTGCCAATTCCTTGAACAGTCCTCGGGCTTCTGCAGATCAACAGCTCAGTACTTTGGATGACCCCAAAAAGTTTTGGCAATCAGAAATCGCTCCCACCCTTGACATTGATGGTTCCAGACACACCGACCATAACACCATTGCAAAAATGTTTAACAACTTTTTCTGTGACCTGTCCAAATATAGCTCCAAGGGCCCTCCAGCTCCTAACCTAGACACTGAAAAAATCAATCCCTCAAACCCCAATTTTATCATAAAAGGCTAACAGCTTGAGAAGTCTTAAACTTCTTGCTGTACTAAAACTGGACAAATCTGTTGGCCCTGATGGCCTATTACTTAAGTTTCTCAATAGCAGCTCCACAGATCATGTCCCCTGTCTCTAAACTCCTCAACATGTCCTTCTCGTCGGGGATAGTGCCTGCACTATGGAAATCCTCAATTGTCATCCCACATCACAAAAAGGGTAATAGAACATCTCTTGATAACTATCACCCGATCTCACTTCTTTCTGCTCTTCCAAAGCTACAAGAACAAATAGTGCATCAACAGCTAGTGGACTTCTTGCAGCAATATGACCTGATCTGTGCTGAACAGCATGGTTTTCGCAAAGGTCACGGCATCAACACTGCTCTGATAGAGTTCACTGATGCCATTTACCATGCCATGGACAAAGGTCTTGTAACAGGTGCAGTGTTTGTGGACCCAACCAAGGCCTTTGATCTGATCAACCACTAGAAATTAATAAAACAACCTGATGCTGTCAACCTAGGGCCACCAGCACTTGCCTGGTTCAAAGACTGCTTGACCATCAGAACTCAGGCTGTCAGGATTGGAAACATACTTTCAGGAGTTAATATCATCACAAGTGGCATACCGCAAGTTTCTATTGTCAGACCCATCTTGTTTACCCTTTTCATAAATAATTTACCCGCAGTCAGACACAGTTCTTTTTACACATAGTAACAACATTAATGCCATTAATGTTTCGCTTAGCTACTGCCTAGCCAGGATTCAAAACTGGCTTGTAATGGAAAATATGATGCTCAAGCTTCCCAAGACACAATCCATGCTATTTGGGACTAGGTACAGAATAAACAAGGCATCCTCCAGTTTCTGATCCTTACCAGCAACTGAATATCCCTAGCTAAGACACTGTCTTTCAAGTAACTAGGGGTTCATCTTGACCCTACGTTACCCTTCAAATCCCATCTCCAGCATGCCAGCTCTCTCTTATATCAAAAGCTAGGCGCTCTCTACCATGTTCGGCATTTCTTAACTCCTGAGGCCCAAACCCATATTGCAGTGGCAAACTTAGTCCCATCATAAGATTATGGATCAGTTGTAATTGATGTTGCCAGTAAAGCCACACTACAGCAAAAACACACTCTATACTACAAAACATGCAAATCTGCCTTAGGTTACAGGTCCATTGTTCACCACTGTATGGCTTTCAAATCCCTTAACTGATTCCCCCTGACATGAAATCTAATTTAGCTATTGCAACACAAGTAAAGAAAACTATGCATACTGGGACACCTGCCTACCTCAGTAACCAAATCCCTCTCGTCAACCTTCCTCCCTCTCACTCTGCAACCAAAAACAACATAATAGTACCCAGGTTTCACACACATGTGGGTCAGTGTTCTTTTAGTTATCGTGCAGCTTCAATTTGGAACTCCCTACCTCCTTCTGTCAAAACATCTTCCTCTCCCTATGCCTTGGCCAAGCTCCTAAAGTCACAGTACTCCTCAGCCCAAGCATGCTCTTGCTTCCGATAACTTACTCGTCATGACTGCCCACTTTATACTAGCTAATCACATTCACTGACCAATCTCAGTCACATTTTTTCGTTCTTCTCCTCCATCTTCCTCCTTCTTTCTCTATCCTCAATTCTACCTTTTTTATTACATTACAACCACTTTTGCATATTACATTGTATATCACATTGTATATTATATTGTATATTTACAAGTATTAGCACCGTACAGTATGTGCTCATGTTTGCCTACAACTTGCTGTAAATTCATATGTATTCATGTAATTTGTTTTCCTATTTGTCTGTGCTTCTGCACCTAGGTCATGCCTGAAAAAAGTACTTGTTACCAGTGCACTCACCCAGTAAACAAAGTTAAATAAATAAAATAAATACATTTGATCTGACAGAACATACATTTCTCTGCACTAAACTACATTCTTTTGACTGGTTTGACCATGCACTAGCTTGGTTTGCTAACTATGTAGCATAAGATAAGGATAAGGGCCTATAGAGGGGTGATGGCCTGCGTCCATCTGGGAGGGGAACCACACTCCTCAGTGGATGGTGTAAATGTCACTCCGATGAACATTTAAACTAGCTGAGTGTGGCGGTGGAAGGAATTGGGTTGGCAGAACCCCCCCCCACAGGCTGAAGTAGAGACTAAAAAGAACCCGAGGGGAGAAGAATCCCCTATGGTACAAATTAATAAAGGAAGCAGGGTAGTAGAGATAAAGGGGGAAGGGAACGGGAGCATTAAAAAAAGAGTAGGGAAGCACGGAGGGCAAAAATGAAAAAAGGGGGAGCAACAAGCAGAGTGGAAACAAAATCTGGAAGGCCATGTTTGTGATTGCTAGTTCTAGGAAATAAGATTCCAGACCTAGAAGTTATTAGGGCAGAGGCCAACCTGAATATTGTGGCCATTACCAAGTCATGGTGCACTGAAAACCGTGACTGGGACATGGCCATACCAGGCTATTCTATGTTCAGAAATGACCAGGTCAGAAGAAAAGGAGGGTTTGTGGTGCTCTATGTGACAAAAAACATAAAAGTGGCAGAGATACAGGGAATATAGGGGGAGGCAGAGGTACTGTGGGTCATCCTGGAGATGAGGAATGGAGCCACTATTTGCACTGGAGTGATCTATAGACCTCCAGCACAGGGGGACAGAATTAGATAAGATATTGGTGGAAGCCACAGGCAAGACAGCAGAAAAAAGGGAGTTGCTGGTGGGGGGACTTCAATCTGCCAGATGTAGACTGGAGCCTTCCAGCAGCAGCTTCATCTAGAAACAGGGATATCCTGGACTATCTGCAGAGGGGTTCCTCAGGCAACTAGTCAATGAACTCACTTGAGATGGGGAAATACTGGACCTGGTACTCTCTAACAGGGAGAGTATTGCAGACATCAAGGTGATAGGCCACCTGGGGACCACTAATCACAGTACAGTGCAGTTCAATATAAAGACATCTGCAGAACCGAACCACAGAAGGGCAAGAGTCCTGGATTTCAAGAAAGCAGATTTTATAAAGATGGGTGAATGCCTCAGGAATGACCTGGTGGGAGGGATGTCCTGGGTGGAGTGGAGGAGCAATGGACAAAGCTAAAAGGAAGCACAGTAAAGGAAACTAACATCTGTGTCAAACAAATGAGCAAAAACAAGAGGAAAAAGTGACTGCTATGGTTCTCACAAGAAGTAGCTGAAAAGGTGAAGGTTAAAAGGGTAGCATTCAGAAGGTATAAGGAGACGTAGAATGAGGAGAATAGGGAAGTATATCAGGGAAAACAGAAGGAAGCAGTGAACACAGTAAGGAGACAAATAACTGTTTAGGCATGCAAGTGAAAAGAGGAAAACCAGGGTGGGAGTGTAAGGCCAAAATGGGAAGGGGGCAGGGACTGTGCAGAGGAAGATCAGAAAAGGCAGATATTCTGAACAAATATTTTTGTTCAGCGTTCACAGAGGAAGGTGAAGGGGAGGGGTACAACAAAGTAACAGAAGCTTTGGAGGGAGGGAGGTTGGCACTAGTCCTTTTTTTGGAGAGAGTCAGTCCTGAAGGGGCTCACTAATCTGAAGGTAGACAAAACAATGGGGCCAGATAGGGTGCATCCAAGGGTATTGAGGGAGCTCAGGGAAATACTGGCTGCACCTCTGACAGTTCTATTTAACAGCTCGCTGAAAAAAAAACGTGGTTCTGGCAGACCGGAGGATGGCAGATGTGCCATTTAATTTTAAAAAATGGCAGTAAGAGCTATAAATGACTCGGCTGGTAGTTCACCCAGTATCTTGAAGGATATCCTGTTCTGCTTTCAGAGCACTAAGGTGGTGGTTCAAAGGTGGCAGCAGATTACAGACTCCTCTTCAACAACTGATGCATGCATATTAGACAGCTATATTGTTAACCCTAAGAAACTTGAAAAACTCAAAATGTCAGAAATCAGTACATGGTATGACAAGGACAATTTAAATATGTGGGAAAAAAAATATGACTCCATTGGGGGTGGTAAGAATGTTAACATCCCCCACCTCAGGTCTGGACACTTTTTGATTGAGTCACAAATACAAATACTGCCCATCCAAAGAAGGAACACTCCTCATGTAGAAGGCAATAAAAAGCTTTATTTTAGAGAAAGAAAGCCAAAAATCAAATGTGTAGCACCCCCCCACACACACACATAGGTGTTCAAGTTTCACGTCTCACTGATGCTTTATCAAGAAGTAATAGGTATCTAAGGACAATTACTTATACCATAATATAACTAATACAGTTATATAGGGAATACATTATGGTTTGCAGTGGAATAACATGTTTATCTTCACTAGTGAATGGTAAGACCTATAACTCACGAGTGGCAAAGCCACAAGTTAGTTATAAGGGTCTTACCAGTCATGTGTGGAGATAAATGTGTTATTCTACTACAAACCATTATGTATTTGATATATACCACTCCATCTGCAATGTTTTTAATAGTGTTTTACCTTGTTTTAGCTTAAAACTGTCCTTCTTTCCATTGTAAGTTCTCAATCTGGCCCATTGTTCTATGTGTTCTATTTCCTGAGACTAAGTGGAAAGTACATGTTCTAAGTTAAATAAATTGTGTTCAAAGTGAAATAAATGGTGTTCTAAGTAAAAATAAATATTTACCTCAAAATAATATGACTTATTTACCCAATTTATTCACCACTGGTGTGGTATATATGTTAATACATTCAAATGCATGCCTTAAAGATGTACTACCCAATTCTTGCTCATCCTTTGAAAACAAAATAGCCACATGTAAAACAGCACAAAGAATAAAAATGCATAAACACATAGAAACAATAAACTGAAAACAAGAAACAAGCCATGAGTATAAATATAACCCCTGAATAATCAAACACAGGACAATCAATATAAGTGCTCTCCTAAGCATACTTTATACAAAAGGAAAAAACTCTAAAAAATATACACTGCCAAAAATAAAATATACAATTTAAATATATTATATATATTACCAACCCATTGTATAACATAATATAGATTTTTTATCCTGCATACCTGAAAATGTAATACTATTAAAAAAAATCAAGCTCTTTTAAAATCGAACTTTTTTTAAGAAAGGGTGCCTGCTGGAGATGTTCACTCAGTCCTGATGGAGAGCTGGCTTTCAATGTATATTGCATACAAGTTTCATGGCATATTACTTTGTTATCAAGGTCCCCTTCTCTCTCTCTTACACAACAACACCCTTTCCAAACCCTTAAAAATAAAAGTATTTCCTATACCATTTTTGAGTATGTGCATGTGCTGCAAACTCCTTGGAATAGTGACTTTTGAGGGGTGTGACACTGTCTGTCCAATGCAGAGTGCTCTGCAAGGGGCTCAGAAGTATCACACCAATCATCAGCCAGGCTGGTTCTGATGCTGTTTTGCCTGAAGTGGTCTGCACTTGAAAAGAAAAAGCCGCACCAATCATGTGGTGTTTTTTTCCTTTCATCTGCAGGTCACCGCAGAGCAAATAGCTGTTTGTGTCATGATCTCTCTGCCACTCCCCTCACCGCCCCACTGGTCCCTTCCTAAAAGGTGAGAGAAGACGCTTTCCTTGCCTGCCTCCTCCACATCCCGCTGTTTCCATTTCCATATTTTCTCCCACGTTTGCACAGCAGGCCACAGCCTAAGCTGCATATGAGCTGGGAGCAATCAACACCCAAAGGCACTTTTACTGTAAGCGTAATCGATTGCACCAGTGGATCCCCACAGGCTGCCGACATTGGGGGTGCTCAATCCCCATGTTATCCCCCTTCCCCCTTTAGTGTGGCACACTGGAGGCCCACTCTTGTGTGCCAAAAACTAACTGTGGTGTTTCCAACACTGGGATGCCCACTCCCAGTGTCAGATGTGCCCAACCACACCCCCTATATTCTCCAACCTCAGGGTTCCCAATCCCTGGGTCAGCATTGATCCCCCCAGGACTCTGGCACACTAGAAGCCTACCCAAGTGTGCCAAAATCCATAAACAGTTTAGCTGTAAAATAGAAAACAGACCCATGATGTCTTTGTTTTTGTAACCCAAAAAAAAAGAAAACTGTCCCTCGTCATTCCCACCAGCCCCCTTCCCCCAACCTGCACACTCCTTCTGTGCACCCCCACCTCCCTGCACCCCCTTCACCCATACTTACTTCCAGAGGCCAGGAGCAGTGATCTTCTGTGGATCGGGAACATGTCTGCATTCTTCAAAAGCCGACCGCAAACTGAAGAAAATCATGGTAAGCCCTATAATGGCAATCAATGGAGGGTTTCAACTAAGGTTGATATCTCAGCCACTTTTTGGAGTTTTTGTCCAAATTTTTAGCATAGGGTTCTTGGGACCCCATCTCATGAACACATTCACTGTCATTTTGTTTCTCAGTCCCGAAAGGTGATTTCACAGTGGCTGCGTGGAATCACATTTCAGACTAATTAATGGAAAGACAGTGCCACTGTTGATGAGGTGGGGTCCCAAAAAGCCATTGTTACAAATCTGGTGAAAAAACTCCCAAAAATGACTACATTACAAGTGCCTGTTGCGCAGTTTCTACACACGCACATAACGTCATCAGTTTTTAAGATTTTCACTCTAGATTTCCAATATTGCCATTTTTTCACTCCCTCTTATGAACAGTGCAGCTGTCATTTTTTGTATCCTTCCTGAAATGTGTTTTGCACCTGTGGCGTAGAATGGCATGGTCACTGTGTGAAATCAACTTCTGGGACAGATTAATGAAATTCCAGTGCCACTGTTCATGAGGGGAGGTCCCAAAAAGGCCATGTCAAAAATTTGGTGAAAACATTTCAAAAAATGACTGTTATGAGCATGCATTGCACAGTTTCTACACACACTCATAACTTCACCACTTTTTCATATTTTCACCCCAGATTTTCAACATTACCATTTATTCACATCTCCTCATGAACAGTATAGCTGTCATTTTTCACATCCTGCCTGAAATGTGTTTTCATTTCTGTGCTACCCAATGGCACACTCGCTGTGTGAAATCACCTTTTGGGATTGAGTAACAAAATGATACTACCACTGTTCATGAGGTGGGGTCCCAAAAAGCCCATGTTGAAAATTTGGAGCAAAAATACCAACAAACGCCCAGAGCATTAGGGTTTCCAACTGTAATGCTCACCCTGTACAGACTGACAGGCATCTAATGAAGTAAACCAGTGCTGGAAGAACATAAGAAATTTGTATTGAGAGTGCTGCCTTAAAATGCAAGGCAGAGGAATATACACAGTAAAATACTGGAGGCATGAACAATGGCAATACCAGCAGTGAACTTTCGGCATTGACACATGCTTATTTATAATATGCTGTGCTAGTGCACTATCTAAACTTCCCATTCTGATACTTCATAAATGTTTCTGTACTCTAATCCTAATTTTTTTCAAGGTCTTACCAACATAAACGCAGATGCTATTACAGGAAGCCATATATACCACCAGCGCAGTTCCACAAGAAATAAATGAATGTATCTTGTATTTGCCTCCCATATGTGATGCAACAAATTAATCTGCAACCTTTATATTGTGGAGTACACTTAAGTATGGGGCTTAAGGCCAGCTGCCACTCCTTTAAGAGCTCTGAACAGATGTTGGTGTTTTATTGCTATTTTATTACTTTTTATGGCTGCAGTGGGTGCAGCCCTGCAGACATTTTGCTTTGAGAAAAGGACTCCCTGCATAAATTACTTTCCAAACAACATGCAAGAGTGTTAAAAATAGTGCCGCCTGCCGAAGCCTCATTACTATGCTGCCTGTGTGTATATGGGAACTTGAGAGCACTATTTTTCCTCTGGCTTATGAAGTTAACTGAGCCCTCCCCAGTACTGCCTTTTTTTGCAAGTTGAAACCTCCTCCAACAATTGAGCCCTTCCCAGTACTGCCGTTTTTGAAAACTGAAACCTCCTCCAACAATTCAGCCCTCCCCAGTACTGCCTTTTTTGCAAGTTGAAACCTCCTCCAAAGTGTTTTATGGGCCTTTTCTTTAAGTTTCAGTACTTAGTTTACTACCTTTTGCAAACTGAGAAACTCCTGCTTTGCTGGTATCCCCTCCCCCACTAATTCAGAGGTGTGAATTCCTTTGTTAGCTATTGGATGACCACAGCTGCAAAATGATTACATTTGTCTACAAGCATTGTCTTCCACGCAAGACACAAGCAACTGAATCAAAACACACACACACACACACACACAATACCCTAAGCAGAACACAGCTGGATAAGGTACCAATATTTAGGACACTTATTGCACTTACCCAAAGACCAACAGTGTGACTCTTGGCTGCTGTGTTCTCTCTGCTGTTGCTGAGCTGTAATAAAGACCCTGTAACAAGACACTGGCCTCCTGCAGGGGCTATTAGACATCAAAGGAAAGGGCACTCTGGGAAGACTCTCTGGGACAAGATGAAATAAACCTGAATGGCAGCCCCCAGGTGCCATAAAACAACCAGGGAAAGTTAGGAAAAGACTCCTCTCACAGCCTGAGCAGGCAAAAACCACTGGGTTGAAGTAAGCACACAAAACAAAGGTAATAATACATATATTTTCCTGATTTTAACATGCAGTTGTCCTTTAATAATCCACAACAAGGTGTGGGTTGGGCTGGGATTTACCCACACCTGGCAAGTGACCAACAACGCCCCAGTGCACTTCACACTGTGCAGTGGATTACTGTGATTGTACAACTGGTAGGAAGTACAGAATTAAAAAAAATAATTTCTAGAGTGGAGCATAGGTGGAAAGGGGATGAGGTATTGGACTTACCTTTAGATGTCAGCTGTCCAGGCATATCCCCGTCTAAATCAGTCTTATCCTAAATCAAGGCAGTTGCCATTTCATAGAAAAATTAGACTGAAGCTGATTCTGCAATTGATAAAGCTGTGCTAGCAATTGTATGACACAGATTTATTACTTAGAAATCCTCAAAGCAGCACTAAAAATAGAGAATATTGGATGGGCAACTATGCACAACCAGTGTCTTCTGCCACAGAGGGTTTCTGATTCCCTCTGATCAGGAAAGCGAAGCTCGAGAGGTCCATGGGAATCAGAACAGTGAGGTGACAGAACACATTGGTTATGCATAAAATTGCTTATCCTATATTTTTTATAGTGTATAGTAGTATGATGTTAAATGTGTCAGTTGTGTTTATTTCTCTCATAATGAAACTGATTTGTGACATCTCTAGAGGTTCCACCACCCTTTATGTGAAGAAATACTTTAGTCAACCCCCTTCCAACTTCATGTCATGCCCCCTCAATCCTGGACATCTCCTTTTCTGAAAGATGCTACCTTCCTGCACCCTACTCATGCCTTTTAGATATTTGAAGGTTTCTATCATATCACCCGTCTCGTCTCTTCTCTTCTCTTCTCTTCTCCTCTCTTCTCCAGTATATATATATTGAGGTTTCCCTGTCTCTCCTCATATGACTTTTAGTGCAGGCCTTGCACCATCTTTGTTGCCCTTCTTTACTGCCTCCACTCTGTCTACATCCTCAAAGAGATGCAGCCTCCAGAACTGGACACTGTATTCCAAATGAGGCCTCACCAGTGATCTGCACAGTGGCATCACCACCTCCTTCCTTCTGCTGGTGATACCTCTCCCTATGCACCCCAGCATCTCACTGTCTCTCTCCATAGCCTTGGTACATTGTTTAGCCACCTTTAGGTCATCCAGTTTGATTACTCCCACATCCCTTTCCTGTTTGGTGATCATCAGTCCCCCCCACTTGTAATCCTCCCCGGGTTCCTGCAACCCAAATGAATGATTTTGCACTTTTTTGCATTAAATTTCAGCTGCCAAACTTTGGACCATTCCTCTAGTTTACCTAGGTCTCTCCTCATTTTCCCCCCTTCCTGGAGTGTCCACCCTGTTGCAGATCCTAGTGTAATTTGCAAAGAGGCACACTTTCCCCTCCAACCCCTCCGCAATTTCACTTATGAAGACATTAAACAGGACTGGGCCCAGGACTGATCCCTGTGGCACCCTGCTGGTCACACTCCTTTCTTTACATTCAGCACCATTTACCATGACTTTCTATTTTCTATGTCATTCAACCAGTTCATAACCCAGTTTACCACCTTGTGACCAACTGTCGGGCTGTCAGGCTTGTACACAAGTCATATGTGGAATGGTATCGTAGGCCTTACTAAATACAATTCATATTTATGTTTAAGCCCATGAAACACCCTTATCTAGTTAATGCATTTGCAGCTGTAGTGGCGCTGTCAGAACTTGTTACTGTGTTAGGAGGGGCTATTTAGAAACCCTTGGGACTCTCTGTGGTCAGTCAGTCTCTGTAAGTCAGCTGTCCGAGTTATAACTTCATGGTATGCGGATGTTTCTGTAGCCTGAGAATAAACTCCAAAGCTCCACATTTATTTTATGTGTCAGTTTGTTATTCACACGATCCAGCTGGGCGTCCATCAGAGCAGTAAGAGATAGGCATGGCAGACCTGAAGAGAAGGTAAGGATCCTTTGTAGCAGACCAACACCATAACACCATACATGGTGGAGATTGCGGCCCTTCTTCTGCCCAGACCCTAGCTTGCTGACTGCTCCGTGCATCGCTGGTGACCCAGATACCCCATGGTCAAACATAAATAATCTGAGCTTCCTGGCATCTGCACCACAGCCAGACAAAAAAAGAAAATGACTGTCTCATACTTTTATCTGCAGCTCTCCTGTTATACTAAGCCACAGGACTGCATATAATAAACTACTGTGGACTTTGCGAAGCTACTAAATGGTCAGCCCAGGGCAACTCTGAAGCCCCAGAGCTAAACAGCACCCAGTACCCACGCTGCAGAACTAACTTCCTGGCAGCTAGAATCCATGCTGCTTTCAGGTAAAACAAACCCAAAATAAATAAATAAATAACTAAATAAATAACTACTAAGGCCATCCACAGCTACAGAGCCTGCCAGTTGCTTCCTACAGAAAATGTACGACTGCAACCACAGTCTGCTCTCTCTCAACATGCAGCCACCCTGTTAAAGTGAATGGCTTCTGCTGCACAGCAGAGTGATTGGGGCTTCTCCTGTCTCTGTCTCAACCGGCTGCTCCTGCCACTCCACACCCCACCATGGGGAAAAAATACAAATTACAAAAAAAAAGTTCACTGTCCCTCTGCCGGGCAGCCAGCAGCCACAATCAATTGTGGCTCCATTATCTCCAATCACTCACTGCCAGTGTGGCTCAGCAAACTCCTGTACCCTTCCTCCAAGCTGTAACAAACAGCAGCTCGGCTCCTAAACAGCTGCAGCTTTCCTCTACAAACAATCCCAAGCATGGATTGATTTCAACAGTTGAACTGATCCCTTGTATATTTCCAATGCCTTGCACTTGCTTCTGAGAGGGACTGCCATTTCCTGGTTTAACGCACATCCAAAACAAGTCAAAGGAAATGCTGCTACTGTATATGACTTTCAGAGACTATTTTATCCAAACACATCCCCCTTGGTTACTGAAACAACAGCTGTGGGAGTGCGCAATGCAACACTCTGAGCCCCTGGAAACCTTCATAGTTGACATTAAGTCGTGCTCTAAACATGTACAGAAAACAGAGAAAGATCAAATCATGGCTTTTGTCTGAGGCCTGCTTCCTCAGCTCCACACTTATGTCATTCAGCAGAAGCTGACAACCTGGATGGACACAATCCAAGCAGCACAACTTGCACAGGAGTCCATATCAATGTTCCAGGCCACTAGTGTACAAGCACCTCTGTCGCCACAATTATCTGCACTCACGACGTGTCCAACTGCAACAAGCAATGACAGACAAGCTCATCACAGCTGTCAATAGTCTACACCTGAGCTCAGCTTCTTCTTCAACTACTTCTGTCAATGCTCAGCAACCACCTCACCAACCACCTGAACTACCTCTGCCTTCATGAGGGCCTGTGACCAGTGTGGATACAGAGGACACACTGCTGCAGTTTGCCAAAAGCTAAAGTACCATAATAGTGACCAAAATAACAGGAACCAAAGAGGCCCACTGCAGTACAATCAGCAAGATGATCACAACTACACCGAGAATCAGGGAAATGAGCACTGCCCAACATACTAGGGACTTCTGTTGGGCAGGGGAACATTTCAACTGACCACCTCTCTGACTCTCACAAGTCAAACAGCATCCTCGATTTACCAACTCTGGCATCTTCCCACCTCCAGAGCCAAGGTACCTGTTATCACATCACCACTCTTAGCCAACTATGTCCCTGTAACCATTGGGGATTGGTCCATGCATGCCTTGATTGACACTGGACAAAAATCTCAGTTATCAACACTAGTATTTTGACCAAAAAAGCAGTTCATCACTCACCTAATGTCTCTCTAACTGACCTAAAGTACATTATCATAGCCAATGCTGCTAAGGTACCTATGGTGTGGTCCATCTCAGGCTACGCTTTGGCTCACAGCAAGCTCCTGTCAAATTCTACCTAGTACATGAGCTACAACCATCAGTGATTTCTAGTATGAAATTCCTTAAATCTTACAAAGCCATCCTACACTTTGCATCAAACTGTCACTAGACCATCAGAGGCAACTCACAGTTGCAGATTCAGTCATTGTGCCTCTAAGACAGAGATGGCTCTGATTGCCAAGATCTGAGATGAACCACTTCCACAAGGCATTGTTGGCATTGTCACATGATCTCCCACTCTGCATTCATCAGGTCTTCTCCCAGAGAACACCTTGTCTGCTGTGCATGGCAGAACTGTCTTCCAGAAATGCTACAACTTCACATTTGAGCCAGTAGTCATTTCCAAAGGTGACACTATTGGAAAGTTTGTTTGCATGTCTACTGGGGGACAACTCCATCTTATGCAAGAACCTCAGCCTGTTTCCATCAACTCTAGTCCAGTCAGTACTATCTTGACCGCTCCAGCTTCACCAGAGTTATCCCTCAAGTAAGCAACTACCCTCTTCTAAACATCCAGAAACTCCAACAGAGAAAGAACAACTTTTAAAATTCCTGTAGGACTACCCAGATGTCTTTGTTGGTCCAGATAACAAGCTTGGATGTTGTGATATCCTTCAACACATCATCTAGGTGCAACCCAGTCAGAAACCCATCCATCAGCAAGTCTACAAAGTGGGACACAAACAGAAACAAGTCCTAGAGAACATGATCAAAGACATGCTTGAATAGGACATAATTGAAGAGTCTATGGGGTGCACCATTCCTGCTAGTGGTAAGAAAGGACAGGGGGTATCACTTCGTGGTAGACTGCAGAAAGCTCAATGCTTATATGGTGCAAGATGCTCATCCATTACCCACAACAGAGGATGCCTCAGAGCGTTTTGGCACAGCCAGCCCAGCTTACTTCATCACTCTAGACCTACTGTAAAGAGTGAGTTCTACCAAGTCTCCAATGATCCAGCTTCTCATCCATACACAGCCTGGTGCTGTCACCTGGGACTCTTTCAATTTAAATGACTGCTTATGGGACTTTGGAAAAGTCCAGCTACATTTCATAATAACGACACCAGAGGAGGAAATTAAGATTAAAATTAAAAATCTAAAACGCAACTCGTCTCCTGGACCAGATAAAATATCTGCTAGATTAATGTAAATAATGAATGAATCCATAGGATTGCCACTAAAAGTTTTATTTGAACAGTCAATTAATACAGGAACATTACAGAAGAATGGAAAATGGAACATGATGTGCCTATTTTTAAAAAAGATGAAACATTTGATGTTCAAAATTACAGACCAATAAGCTTGACTTGTATGTGTTGTAAACTTTTAGAATCCATAATTAAAAATAGTTTGGCCAGTATACCGGATTTGTGTGACTATCTACAGCACAGGTTTAAAAGAGGTAGAAGCTGTACAACTAACTTGTTATGCTTCTACGAAAAGATTAGTTATACCTTGGATCAGAAAGTGCCTTGTGATATAATATAGCTCGATTTCCCTAAGGCTTTCGATTTTACACCACACTGGGCAATTATTACTAAATTGTGTAGAATGAATATTATTCAGCATACGTAAAGTGGATTAGCGATTGGCTCGGTAACAGGCTACAGAAGGCCATGGTAAATGGTACTTTATCTGGTAAGGGATGGGTGACAAGTAGGGTCCCTCGGGGTTGGTGCTGGGACCTGCGCTATTTCAGATCTTTATAGCGGACTTAGCAAATGACCTGGAAAATTGGGTGCCAAATATGCGGTCAACACTTAGTTGAGTGGAGCAGCAAGCTGATTAAATGAAGTAGAAATAATACAAAAGGATCTTGACAGGATTGTAGAGTGGACAACTCAAGGGAGCATGAAACTTAATATAAATAAATGTAAAGTGCTGCATATGGGCAAGGGGAATAAACAAACTAATTATTATATGAAAGGAACACCACTACAAAAAGCAAATAATGAAAATGATTTGGATATCCATATTACAGATGATTTGACACAAAAATGCAAACAACAGAAGCAATCAAAAATGCCACAAAACTTAGCTGGGTAATTAAACGAAACATAACATCTAGATATAGCAAAGTGATGGCTCCTTTTATAGGGCCCATGTTCACCTGCATCTAGAATTTGCATCGCAATTGTGGAACCTGTTTAGAAAAAAGAAATCAATAAGATTGAGAAAGTCCAAAGAAACTTTACAAAATCTATTGATGGGGTAATTAACAAAAGTTTTAAAGAAAGATTAAAATCACTTAATATGATGTCATTGGCCACTAGATGTATTAGAGGAGATACATTACTTATTTTTGATGTAATGCAGGACCCAATACTGATTAACGAATTTAATTTAGAATTCAAGGAGGGAAAATGCAAACAAGAAGACATCCTCTGCAAATTAAAGGGTCAAAATTTGTAGGAAAATCGAGGAAGTATTTTTATACAGTGAGAGTGGCGAATGTGTGGAATAGGCTGCTGACTGATGTTATTATAAGTAAAACAAAGTTACAGTTTAAAAAGACATTGAATAAAAATATACTTAACAGAGGAAACTTAAAATATGTCTAAGATAAATGCAATGGGAGTGAATATGGGCTAATGCCTTCTAGCTCCTAACAATTCTTAGTATGAACCTTAGTATCTTAGTATTTCAATGAGTCATGGAAGCTGTACTACACGGGTTGTCTTGGAAATCTTGCTTACTTTACCAAGACAATGTTATTGTTTTCAGCAGAACTTTTCCAGAGCATCTCCAATGCCTCATGGAAGTGTTTGAATGTCTCCAACAAGCCAACCTCAAGCTTCGTACAGAGAAGTATTGCTTTATGCAGCAGCAAATTCATTACCTGGGATATGTTGTTAGTTTCCAAGGCATCTCTCCTGATCCTGACAAGCTCTCAGCAGTCAAGGATTATCCAGAACCTAACAATCCCAAGTACCTTAGAGCTTTCCTAGACTTGTCCGGATACTATAGAAAGTTCAACTGTAACTATGCACAGATTGCAGCTCCACTTTACGCCCTCACCCAAAAGGGATGTGAATACTCATGGATGTCCGAGTGCAAAGAGGCCTTTGAAACCTTAAAAGTCAAAACTGATCTCCCCAGTATTTGCCTACCCAAGGTTCGACCAACCTTTCAAACTCTATTCAGATGCTAGTTCTTTTGCAGTGGGTGCTGTGCTATGTCAAGTACAAGATGTAACAGAACAAGTTGTTTTCTATATTGGGCACTCCCTTTCCTCAACTGAGCAAGACTATGACATCACAGAAAATTAATGTCTAGCCACAGTATTTGCCATAAAGATATTTGACTGTTACCTTTGCTTCTCCTCCTTTAAAGCTATCATTGATCACTCTGCCCTCAGATGGTTATTCAAAATGAAGGAGCCGGTGGGTAGGTTCGCCGATGGATTGTCATGCTGCAATGTTACAACTTCAAAATTCAGTACAGACCAGGCCAAGTTCACACCAATGTTGATAGCGTAAGCCAGAGATGGTATCCCTCTGCATCATCCTCAACAGATGAAGAATCCTACATGCAAGCTCTTTCTTTCCATGCCACAGATGTGCTTCCTGTGGAAACTCCTACAAAACCTCAAGTTGCCTTGCTGGTGCCACCTGCTTCTTCAGAAAATAGCACAGATCCTTGCCTGTGGCAAGCAGCTGAAGCGCTTCTGACCTCCCCTTCTTCTGATCTCTCCCTGGCCACTGTCCAAACACAACAAAGAGCAGATCAGTTCAGAGATATACTCTGTTACATAGAGTCTGGAACTTTACTGCAATTGAAGCAACATCGCCAAGATGTACTTCTCCTTGCATCACAACACTTCCTCAATGACAGTGTGCTTTTCCATATTTGGACCAAGGAAGGTAAGGGCCATCGCACAGATAGAACTCATGTACAGCTAGTTGTGCCAGCCTCTCTAGTCAATGACGTTCTTCTCTCCACTCACGCTTCTCCACATTCCAGAGGTCATATGGGAATCCACAGAACTCTCGAAAAGACAAGGCTTCACTTCTTCTGGCCTCACATGAACAAGAACATTGTTCAATTTGTAAAATCCTGCCAGCCCTGCTCCCAAAGAAAGCCTCCTGCCAAACCAACAAAGGCACACATCTTTCCAATGTCGGTAATCACTCAACCCTTTCAAAGAGTCAGCACAGATATTTTTGGCTCCTTACCAATATGCTGTGACTCTGGAAACAAATACATTCTTGTTTTTGTGGACTACCTTACAAAATACTTGGAACTAATTCCCCTAAAATACATAAAAGCTGCTACAGTAGCAAGTGCCTTCCTCAACACTGTTATTTGTCATCATGGTACCCCCTTGTACCTGCATTCAGACAGAGGTACTAACTACCTTTCAACAATTGTTTGAGAAATGTGCAAACTTCTCGACATAACAAAAACACACACAACAAAATATAATCCTCAATGCAATGTACAGAGTAAAATAATGTCTACCATTTTAAATACACTCTCCAAGTATCTGAGTGAAACTCACGGCACTTAGGACCGCTTTGCTCCCTTTGTTCAATTTGCCTACAATACCAGCACTTGTGTCGACAGTACAGAGTACAATCCTTTTTCTTGGTCTATGATTATTTCAATTATGAATAGAAGAATATTCATCGCACGAATAATAATCAGGTGCTTATTGCCATATCAATGGCAGATAAACAGTTGCGTTATAGGTGTTACAAACTTCAACGCCGACAGTTTTTACATGCGCCACTTCCTCAGGGAAGTGCGCGCGCAAACCGGCCAGGCATTTTGGAGTTTGTAGCACCTACTTGGTACTTGACTGCAGTTTTTTGTATTTTGCCCATTGTTTATGGCAATAAACGCAGTTATTTATTTCATTGCGGTGGACTGTGCCCTTATTTCATGAGTTGGAATTATCATTTATTTGAGGAGCACATCAGCGAGTGGAGCCTGCTTTTCTGTTACTCCATGGACACCATCCAAGAACTCCATTGAACAGGGATCTCTCACTGCTAGAGGTTCCAAAGTCAGCTTCTTCATTTGTCATTCCTATACTGGAACAGCTTAAACTGGCTAGACATATGGCAGTCACCACATTGGAACAGAGAAAATCTGCCATTCAGCAAATGTCAGCAGCCAAGTCTCAAGAATTGTCATTTTCTGTGGGGGACACTTTCTACCTGTATCAATCTGTTCTAGTTCCGGGTGCCACAAAAAACTGTTCCACCCTTGGACTGGTCACTTCTACATCGTGGAAAAGCTTCCTCCAGTTCATGTCCATTTGCAATGCAAGTCCGATAAAAAGCTTATATAAAAAGGTCTACATCAATTGTCTGGAACATGGGTAATTGAGTAACACCATTATAGATGATTCCAGTCCACCCAGTACTAAAGCTGCACTTGAGCCTGCTATCCTGTTGGGAACAGAAATTCCTCCCAATAACTTGCAACCAGTTGCTTCTGCCCCTCATGCTCCTGACAATCTTTAGCTGGATTCTGTTTTCCCTAACTATCAGCCAGATAAACGTACTGGGCCATCTCAGCCTTCTTCTTATTCTTGGGACTCTCATGTGCACACCCCTGTGTACCAGATTGAGAAGATTTAAAATAAAAGTATGTAAATGGATCCTAAACTTACAAAGTTAAGTGGTGTGACTTTGACAGTGCACAAAACTCTTGGGTCGCTTTTGATGACCTAACCCCAGCCTGTCAAAAACTGGTTCAGGAAGCGCATACCAATATTCCAACTGACTGGAAAAATTGACGGAGGTCTTGAACTTCATGTATCTGGACTAAGTATTTTTTTGTATTGGTATTCTCTCTGTTAATAGTCCTTACAGTAAATACTTTCTGATACCTCATTCCAGTATACCTGTTGCTCATTGTACTGCATGCACAGTTTTAACCCTTTTTCTTGCAGGAATGTCTCTTCAAATACACAGTTCCATCTATATGTTTATTACTCTGCAATTGTGTATTGCAATATTCATATCCTGTGTCCTGGGAGTTCTCCAGCAAATTCCCATTCCCCCTCTTCCTTTCTCCCTTTCCTGCACTATAGCACTTGTCACCCTGAACAAGCTTCAAGTTGCTGTGGTGGTTCTCCTTCCCCTAGTACTTCTGTCACTGGTCACCACTGTAGTCCAGATCCCTTTCCATCCCCTCCCATCACAGCAAACTACCGTTAAGTCAACTGCTGTCATGCCTTCCTTACAATTTTTCTTTAAACTTTTTCTCATATTGTATAATATTTGCTTGTTTGAGTGGTGCTCATATTCACTGCTCTGGAGGTGGTGTGGAGTACACTTAAGCATGAGGCTTAAGGCCAGCTGCCACCCCTTTAAGAGCTCTAAACAGATGTTGGTGTTTTATTGCTGATTTCTTACTTTTACTGTGTTAGGAGAGCTATTTAGAAAACTTTGGGACTCTCTGTGATGAGTCAGTCTCTGTGGGTCAGCTGTCTGAGTTAGAACCTCATGGTTTGCGGATGTCTCTGTAGCCTAAGAATAAACTCCAAACTTCCACATTTATTTTATGCGTTAGTCTGTTATTCGTATGGCCCAGCTGGGCATCCATCAGAGCAGTGAGAGATGGGTTTGGCAAACCTGAAAAGAAGGTAAGGGTCCTTTGTGGTAGCCCAACACCAAAGTGTCACAATATATTCACATGTTCAGCAGTTCCCAAATTTAAAGTTACCAGATGGCAAATGTTTTTTTCTTTTGTGAATGTGCTGTATATATTGATATGTTGGGCAGTTCCCACATTTAGTTACCAGGTGGCAGGTTTTTTTTTTTTTTGCAAATGTGCTGGAAAATGCAAGCTGTAGACCAGTACGTCTGACAAGTTCTTCCCTCTGCAATAAGTGATCCTTGGACCCTTCAAGACCACATCAGCCAATGCTTGTTCCATCTCCAAAATATGAAAATTCTTGGCTATAATTTTGCTCCATTTAAGAGCCTGTGTGCTGAAAGTGATAACAAAATTAGTACCATTGTACTGATTCACATGATTTCTTTTCTCAGTCTTAATAAAGAATGTATTTCTATACTGTTCACTATTTTCTTGGCACTTTGTACATAGGATTCATTATAGCCCCTATTAAAAAAACCTCTGTGTTAACAATTTGGATCCCTCTTTTGTTGTTACAATTACACTTAAGGCACATGAACTGACTTACAGATATAGTCATAGCCACATGCCTAGAGTGGCAACTATCAAAACATAAGACTGCATTTCTATCTGTAGGCTTTTTAAAATAAGACTGTTGAAAGTCCACCAGTCCCATTCTTAAATATTATAAAATCCAAAAATGCCACCCTATTGTATGTCTGCTTGTTGTTAGTGTAAATTTTAAGTTGACATTTGTTTCCTCCCAGCATTTTTATACACTTTTCAAGCTCTGACATATCCTCTTTCCACATAATTTAATATATTATCAATAAATATATGATATAAATCCAAATTGTTGCAATACTATTTTACTTCTGCATCATATACAAATTTTTTTTGCACAGTTATATATATATATACATATATATATATATATATATATATATATATATACACACACACACACACACACACATATACATACATATATATATATATATATCTTATATATATATATAGTCTATTCAAAACTTCATTAATGAACCATTTAGGGTTAAAACACAAAAAGTCAGGGCATGAGACCTTTAGGGTTGCCCCCTTCCCCCCATGGACTCGCCCATCCTCCCGAGACTGACAGATGACGGGTTGTGTCACCGGGGTTGTGAGGCCTAAATGTCACCCCATTCCATGTGTAATCATATTCACAAGCCACAGTAAAGAAGAATGGGGTGACATTTCGGTCTCACAACCCCAGTGACGCACCCCGTCATCTGTCAATCTCAGGAGGATGGGCAGGTCCACAAGGGGGGGAGGGGGCAACCCTAAAGGTCTCATTTCCTGACTTTTTGTGTTCTAACCCTAAATGATGCATTAACAAAGTTTTTTTGCATAGAATTTCCTTACTTTTTGATAAAGAATTTTGATTCATCAGAGTGGCACAATTCTACACCTGTTTACATTTCACACACCTAACAACTAAAAAGTGAGTGCAAGGCAGTAACACTAGCTACCCTATAAATGTCAAGCCACTACCACAATGCAAAACTCTGTCTGCAAAACATAAACTGCATCACACAATATCTCTTCAAAAAATGTATTGGCCGACACTTAAACACCATAATTCACATCTACAGGACATCCCATCAACACCCTCCAAATTTCAAGTGAAAAGACCAAACCGTTATCTGGTCCCTCCAAATCTGGCCATCTAGTCCCTCCCTCACGATCAAAGATCACGATCAAAGAATCTCACGATCAAAGAATGTGCAGGCTCGCAACCAAAGAATTTGCAGGCTCATGATCAAAGAATAAAAAATGACAAAAGTCAATTTTTACACAAAAATAAATGAAACCACAGCCATGGCTCAGTAGAATGAAGCCCCCTGAGCAAAATCCATCCTCATTTGGCTTAATAAGTCACCCCTGGGCTGAGAAATTAGATTTTTTCATCTGACCGTATAGTCACACCCTCATGATCAAAGATTGTGGTCAAGAATCTCATGATCAAGAATTTGCAGGCTCATGGCCAAAGAATTTGCAGGCTCATGATTAAAGAATAAAAAATGGTAAATGTCAATTTTTGAAGAAAAATAAATGAAACCACAGCCATGACTCAACAGAACGAAGCCCCTTAAGCAAAACCCACCTTCATTTGTCTTAATAAGTCACCCCTGGGCTGAGAAATTTTATTTTTTCATGTGGCCATTTAGTCGCACCCTTCCGGTTAAAGATCGTGGTCAAAGAATCTCGCGATCAAAGAATTTGCAGGCTTGTGATCAAAGATCGTTAGCAAGCCACGATTAAAGTTTAAAAACTTCAAAACTCAATTTTTTGACCAATTTATAAGAAACCACAGCCATGACTCAATAGAGTGAAGCCCCTGAGCAAAATCCATCCAAGCTGTACTTCAGAAGTCACCCCTGAGCCAAGATATTTGAGTTTTTCCGACTGTAAACTTAAAACAAGATGGTGGCCATCGCAATCAAAGAATTCCTCGCAATCAAAGATTCTTTAATCATGAGCCTGCAAATTCTTTGATCATGAGGAGGGACCAGATGGCCAAAACCCCATTCTTCTTTTGCAAAATAACCGCATAAATTTTCCCATTGACTTATAATGGGAACTTAAAACTATAATAACTTTTGAATGGATTAATATTTTTTCACCAAACAAAAAGTGTCATATTCCTTGACCCAAGCTCTTTCAGATCAGCCAAATCACAAAGCAGCACATCACACAGCACCATGGAAAAAAATCAGAAAAACTGCCCACATAACTGATAAAAAGTACATTTTTTAGTGTTTTGGTGCACAAAAACCGTACATCTGACCAAAATGAAATTTGGCTAATCAAGAGATCTACAATGCCCCACCATGCATACCAAATTTCATGCAAATCCATTGAATGGATCCAAAGTTATTAACACACAAAATTTCAAGTTTAATATAGAAGTGCCTACTCAACCTAAATATGGGGTGGTCACACCTCTATAATATATATATATATATATATATATATATATATATTAGAGATAAAAAACTCAATTTAATGCATCAGTTAGGGCTGTTCCACAGTGACAAAAGCAAGGAAATTTGGTGTTAGTGTTGCAAGCCCCCCTTGAACCCCCTCAGCTCACCACCCCAACTGGCATCGAGGTGCACATTGGGGTCGTCGGCCCTAACTCTCATAGTAACATAGTAACAGGAAGTGCAAAGCAAACGCAAGTGGCAAGTTACGCACATGGTAAAGCAAACAATAATAGAAATGCAAGCGTAAAGTGACGCAGAAGTGAACAGTGATGCATACGGACACAGATGTGCATACAAAAACGCAACTGGTAACACGCACAGTGATGGCACTGGTACTGTAAATGCAAATGTTAAGTGTTACAGCAACAGGAATGCCAAACGTAACAGAAACGAAAGCGCAAACGGAATCATGCACGTAAACGTGAACCGTAATGCGCACAGGCACGGTACTGCAATTGTAAATGCAAATGGTAAAATTAACATGAACAATAATGCCAAAGAAAACAGAAACGTGAATGCAAACGCGTACGTAAACGCAAACCATTACGCGCACGGTCACGTTACTGCAATTGTAAATGCAAATGGTAATAGTAAAAGCAACAATAGCACCAAAAGAAGCAGAAACCAAAAGGAAATGCAAGCACATATGGACATGCAAACCGTAATGCATATGGGTACAGCAACGCAATAGGAAATGTAAATGGTAACAGTAACAGCAACGAAGATGCAAAGCAAAACAGAAACACAAATGCAAAAGAAAGGGCTGCCGTAAGCACTAATACCAATGTACACAGTGACGCAAACCGAAACGCAAACACAAACAGTAGTGGGAACGCAAATGGTAACAGTAACGCAAATGCAAGCGCAAACGAGAATGCAAATCGTAACGCACACGGTGACGTACATGGGAATGGCAATGCAAACGGGTACGTAAACTGAAGTGCAAATAGTAACTGTAACATTAACAGAAGTGCATACCCTGTTTTTCCCCAATGGCTGCATAGAGAAACACAGTGTGTACAAAGAATGTATGCATAATAATGGGCCTCAGAGCTGAGAAAGAGATGTTGTAATACTAAATTGCTTATATCTCAGTAACTGTACGACATAGGAAAAAAACACAATCCATGATTTTCCTGGCTACGTTTTCACTGAATGCATAGCCATAGGCTATGTACTGTCATGATAAAAATTCCGTATCTCGCACCGTTTGAGATACAAGCCCCAAAAGGTGTGCCATATGCCACCATGTTAGTCTATGGGAAAAACACCAACTTCAGGGTACCGTAACTTTGCAGCCATGCAATACTTTTTCACCAAACCACCAAAAGGCAAATCTGTGAGATGTTGGCTGCCTTCTCTCCAAATTGCAGCTCAAAAGACCAAACCATTCTTTTGCAGTAGGGTGGCAAAGAACTGCTGTAATTTTGGCCATAGTCTGAAAAAGTAGTGTTGTGATTTGCGAAAACTTTCGCAAAAATTTGCTAAAGTGTCGTGAGTGTGACACTACTTTGTGACACTACTTTTTTCAGAAATTTGAAAAACATATTTCTAAGGTGTTTAACCCCAAAATAAAGACATGCCTAGCATCCTCAGGGTCCAACTAGGTAAACACAAAAAGAATTGTGTCCCTAGATGGTCCCAATTTAATGTCAAGCATTTTTCTGATCACCAACTGAAAACAAAATGATGGATTTGCGACACTACTTGGGCCATTTGTGACAGTAAAAAGTGCATTTGCGACACTGTCAAACTTTTTGTTAACTTTTCCCATTGACTTATGATAGGAACTTGTTTTTTGAATAACTTTTGAACTGTTCAATATTTTTTCACGAAATCTTCAAAAGGCACATCGGGGATTCTGGCTGCACGTTCCCTGAAGTTTTCTGACTGGTCGCGCAACCATGCGATCTATAGGTGTGAGCAAAGAATTCACCAGAAACCATAAACGCGTGCGCAGATCTCACTTAATAACTCCACGGCTGTATATCTGACCACTATAAAAGTTGACAGATCCTGAGATGTGTGGTTCTTGATCAAGTGTTCCAAATTTAAAGCAAATCCATTGAATGGTGGCAAAGTTATTAAGGTGCAAAGTTTGACCCTTTAACCTTAAAAGGGCTACTCAACCCTAACTATGGTAGCACTACCGTGGTACCATAATATATATTGTACATATATATATATATATATATTATGGTAGCACGGTAGTGCCACCATAGTTAGGGTTGAGGAGCCATTTCTATGTTAAACCCCAAAACTTTGCACCTTAATAACTTTGCAACTGTTTGACAGATTTGGCTGAAATTTGGGATACATGATCAAGAACCATAGGCCTTGGGATCTGCCAAGTTTTGTAGTGGTCAGATATATGGCTGTGGAGTTATTAAGCATGATCTGTGCACGCGTTTACGCTTTTTCTGGAATTCTAAGGTCGCGCCTACAGGTCGTACGGAGTGCGCGACCAGTCTGAAATCTTCAGGAAACGTGCTGCCGGGGTCCCCGATGTGCCTTTCAAAGATTTCGTGAAAAAATATTAAACAGTTCAAAAGTTATTCAAAAAACAGTTTCCCATTATAAGTCAATGGGAAAAGTTAACAAAAGTTCAACACTTTGCAGTGCATTTTACTTTCACAAATCGCCATTTTGTTTTCAGTTGGTGATCAGAAAATGGTTGGCATTTAAATTTGGGACCCTCTACAACCTAATTCTTTTGTATTCACCTAGTTGGACCCTGAGGATGCTTGCCTATGTCTTTATTTTGTGGTAAAACACCCCAGAAATATTTTTTTCAAATTTCTGGAAAAAGTACTTTCGCAAATTACTTTCGTGCTCACGAAAGTGTTGAACTTTTTTGCGAAAGCTTTCGCTAATTGCGACAGTAGTTTTCCATCTGTGGGACAGTGACAGCGATTCTTTGGAACTGCGCTGCAAAAGAACCGTTGGGAGTTTTGGGCTGAAATTTGAAGGGAACGGAGCCAACATCTCACAGATGTGCCTTTCAGTGTTGTATTAAAAAATATTACACGGTGGCAAAGTTACAGCACTCCAAATTTGACGGTTTTTCCCATAGGATAACATTACGGCACCCGACGCATTACAGAAATCCTTTGGATCCCTGCTGCAAAATAACGGTTTGGTCTTTTTTCCTGAAATTTGGAGTGAAGACAGCCAACGGCCCACAGATGTGCCTTTCAGTGGTTTGGTAAAAAAACATTACAGGGAGGCAACGTTATGGTGCTCCGAACTTTTCTTTTTTTCCCATAGGGAACATTATGGCGTTCGCCGTGCCTTTCAGGGCCCGTATCTTGGAAACGGTGCGAGATACGGACTTTTCGTTGGAAAACTTCTTAGCCCCCTAACAGGGGCTAAGATTCAAATTAGCCAGGACAGTTGTAAATAATATAACTTTTAAATTTTTTTTATACGCCATATGGTTCCTGAGGTATAATGTATTTAGTATTCCAAGATCTCATTTTCTGCGCCGATACTCATTATTATGCATACATTATTTGTACTCACTGTCTTTCTCTATGCAGGTTTTGGGGAAAACCAGCCTGTGTGCTTACATTACTGTTACTGTTGCCCTTTCCGCTGCTGTTCGCACCTGTTTACTCATCATGGACGCCTGGCGCCACCATGTGCTATATCCTCATGCTTTCATTTGCGCTATGCTTTGTTATTTTTGCCATTTCTGTCTACAGTACTGTTTATCTTTCTGTTTCACTTTACATCACCATGCCCATTGACATTTCTGTTTGCAGGCACCATGTTATTATGTGACAACACATCACGTGGCAGACCATTCCCGTCTACGCCACCATGTGCGTTACCCTTTCTGTTCTCATTCGTGCTTGTGTTACCATGTGCGCCACTGTTAGCATTTCTGTTTGCATTGCTGTCCCTGTTAGTATGCCACAAGACATCATGTGTCGGGAGCGCATTATGCGGTGGGAGCCCGCCGCTGCATTACATTCACTATTTCTCATTATCATTCTCAAAAAGAAGGGAAATTAGAAGCAAAAAACTCAGTTTAATGCATTAGTTAGGGTTGTTCCTCAGCGACAAAAGTGAGGAAATTTGCTGTTAGGGTTGAAAAACCCTTACCACCTTGCCACCCACTAACCGGCATTGGGGTGTGCATTGGGATCGTGGGTCCCAACTCTCACCCCATTCTCCTATACTTCTGCTGCTTTACACATGTCATGGGGTGAGAGTAGGGCTGATGATTCCAATGCACACCCCTAATGCTACCATGTGCGCTATCCTTTATGCTTTTCATTTGCGCTATGCTTCTGTTACTTTTTGCCATTTGTGTGTACTGTACTGTTTCTTCTTCTGTTTCACTTTGCGTCACCATGCCCACTGACATTTCCATTTACAGGCACCATGTTACTATGTGACAAGACATCACGTGGCACACCGTTCCGCCTACGCACGGTCGCGTTACCCTTTCTGTTCTCATTCACACTTGTGTTACCATGTGTGCCACTGTTAGCATTTCTATTTGCATTGCTGCTCCTGTTACTATGCCACAAGACATCATATGGTGGGAGCGCAGAGCCCTTTGGGCCCCGCGCTCCCACCCCCGCATTACATTCACTATTTCTCAATATCATCCTCAAAAAGAAGGGAAATTAGAGACAAAAACTCCGTTTAATGCATTAGTTAGGGTTGTTCCAAAAGTGACAAAAGTGAGGAAATTCGCTGTTAGGGTTGAAAACCCTAACTCCGAATTCACCCCCCCAGCACCACACACACACAGACACACACACACACATTCAAGTATGGGGGAGGACCAAGTCAACACAACCAATGACAGAAATCCAGCAGCAGGTGACAGAAATAACAAACAATTGTCTAAATGTACTACGAGACATCCCCAGCCACCTGACCAGGTACTGCATGCTCAGTGGAGATCAACAGCAAAACTGAGGCCATGTACACCAAACGTACACATCCCTGATTGCAGCTGCACACAACGTACCACACTTAGTAGTTGCATGGCCTTACGTACCGATGATTGTGTGATACTGTGATTCATCATTATGGGACAATATAGAGTTATCAATAAAATCATTCTCACTTATTTCCACTGAAGCACTATTCATTTCCCTCTGTTTGTATCTCTCTCTCTATAATTGGATCTCTGGAGCTGTTCCCCCCTGTATTTTCCCCGCTCTTATTCTCCTTCTCAACCATTTTCTCTTACCCATCCACTTCCCTCTAGTACCCTTCCTGGCACCTTATCTGTGAATGTGTCCTACCTGGGGCTGTGTCATATTGCTCTCTGGGGAAGGATTAGTAAATTTGGAAATGAGAGTATGGGTTGTTGAGGCACAGCAGATTCTTGTTCTATTGCAGGGATATTATTCCTCCTCATGAGGGCTTCCTGGTTCAGTGGAAGGGTAACAGTCAAAGGAGTGGGAATTGCTCAACATGTGAATATCTACAGGTTACAGATGAATTTGTTGCATCACAAACAGGAGACAAATACAAGGTACATTCATTTATTTCTTGTGGAACTGAGGTGGTGCTATATGTGGCTACCTGTAATTGTGTCTGCTTTTATGTTGGTAAGACCTTGAGAAAATTTAGGATTGGAATACAGGAGCATTTACAAAGTATCAGAATGGGAAGTTTAGAAAATGCACTACCACAGCATATTATAAAACACATTATTGGATGCACATTTATTTTGAAGGGTACAGAAAGGGTGTTGTTGGGTGAGAAAGGAGGGAGCTTTAATAACAAACCAATGTACTGTGAAACATGTTGGCAATATAAATTGAAAGCTAACTCTCCACCAGGACTGAATGAACATTTCCAAATGTCACCCTTTCTTAAAAAAATATAGATTTTAAAAGAGTTTGTGTTTTTAATGATATAACATTTTCAAATATGCTAAATTAAAAAAAATCTAGATCATGTTATACAACAGGTTGGTAATACATGTAATACAGTATATTTAAATTGAATATTTTATTGCTGGCAGTGTGTATTTTTTAGTTTCTTCCTTCTGTAAGAAATATGCTTGGGAGAGCACATACTGTATACGGTCATATGTTTGATCATTCAGGGGTTATATTTGTATTCATGGCTTGTTTTGTTTTCTTTTGCATGTATTGTTTCTATGTATTTATGCATTTTGATTCTTTGGTCTTACATGTTGCTTTTTTGTTTTCAATGGATTAGCGTGAACGGGATAGTATATATTTAAGGCATGTATTTGAATGTATATCTGCATTAATTATATTATGGTATAAATAAGCACCCTAAGATACCTATTACGTCCCAATAAAGCTTCAGTGAGACGTGAAATGTTGGCACCTGTGTGGGGGTGCTGTTAGCTTTTTGGCTGTTTTTATCTAAAATAAAGCTTTTTATGAACTCATATGTGATGAGTGTTCCTTTTTTGGATGAGCAGCCAGTATTTGTACTTGTGACTCAGCTAGATATTCTTCTTTTGTACTTGGCTCTGTCCCGTGGTGTCCTGAGTCACCTGTTCTACAATCTACACCCGGATGATTTTTGATTGAAAGATTGATGGATTGAATTACTTGATGAGTTCTCCCCCAGGCTTGTTAAATTAGTAATAAAAGAAGATGAATTGAAATACAAAGAAATCTCAGCTGAGTTAACAGAAACGCAAAAAGAATTGGGGGCTTTCAAACATGAATCAAAATTTCACAATTTAAACACAAATCTGCAAATGAAATGAAACACATTTGAGCAAGATAGTAAAGGCAGAAAATGGAGAGAGTTGAAAGATTATAATGAAGGAACGGTATATAACTGGATACAGTTTGAGCCTCATAGATTCCAAAGTAGAGGGAGGTCATGTGGGAGGTCAAGATCAAAGAAACAGATAACATATCACAAAATAAGAAACAGCTTACTATCATTTCAGAGTCTAGTGATTCAGAATCCTCAGCAAATAATACAGATCCATCTAATGGCAAAATAACATGTTTCAAAAGAGAAAGTTACATCGAAGAAAAAGGCTAAATCAAAAATGAAGAACAAGAAGAGGAGGAAGAAAGAAATACAGAAATCAGACACAACCTAAGGAGTCACAAAAACAAATAATCAAGACTCTGTTTAACAAAAAAAAAAATTAAAGTACTTCAAGAAGGACTAAACTTTGTACTCCCCAACCCCCTTAAGCTGCTTTAAGATGAACTTCTCTTTGAACATCACTTTGAAGCCCAGGAGAATTCGACAGCACCTAGTGACAATGAGGACGTTTTTCAACAAATGTTACAAATTATCAGTGACACAGATCATGGAGTTAACATTGGCGAGGACTTGCCAAACATTGTGCAAAATGATCATACTATGGAATTAACAGCAGACCAAACGATGGACCTAGCCATGTCAATCATAGCACAACAAAGACGGATTACTGAGAAAGAATCAAAAATGAAATTGAAACAACAGTCATTTAGACCTCCTTCTACATCTGATCCCATTCTTAATAAACATCCAACAATACAGACATTTCAGTAAGTAGTGCAAACAGAAGTTGATAAACATTTTAAAAGCAAATGGAAGAAATGTTATCCAAAACTGACCATTGGAGAAAAAATTGTTTTAGAAGAAATTAAGAACTGGGACTATGTGGTAATCTGTAATCCTGACAAAGGAAGTAATACCATGATCTGGTCACTTGAAAAGGACCTAGTGGAAGTAAAATGTCAGTTATAAGGTACAGATTTCTATGACCTGTTTGAAAGCAATCTAATTAGCATTTTCAAGCAAGAACTGTTCAATTTTTTTTGACTGGTCATTAACTGAAGGATATATTTCATTTGAAGAGAGTGAATTTTTGTGAGTCCATCATCCTGTTGCCTCAACTTTTTATGTACTTCAAAAAGTATACAAGGATATATTGAATCCCCTGGGTGAACTTACCCATACTGATATTAAAAAAGATGGCCCTGAAGGTAGTTACCCTAACAACTGGGGAAATGGGGTTCATGTATCCCAACTGTGGTATGTTTAGTGCCAAGCATGAGTCACTGTTTGAAAGTTATACATGTAGAAACTGTTTGAACCTAAAGCAATTAAACTGCAAGCTAGCCAAACAGATTGAGGAGAACCAGTAGCTTAGGCCCCAGTTGAATGCTTTTAAAAAAGGACAGCATTAAAAAAGCTGTAAATTGTGAGGGAATGAGCATAAAGAAACAAAGAACTCAAGATGATGAGGAGGATATAGATGACTGAAGCCAGGTGGGCAATAATAAACACATAAAGAAGGGCTATTGGACCGAGCATTGAATTAGGAAATTGGTGTACCCCCTAGTAGCTCTAATAGAGAATATTGAAGCACAGATGCAAGAACTCCTAAATACAGCCAATACTGATGTAACAAATACAGAGAGTTCAGGAGCAGTAAATCAGGGGGCGGAAACACCATTCCAGGTAGAACCCACAGTGGAGTCTATAGAACAACAGACATCCACAAATGAGCAACCAGAAACACAGACCAATCAGATCTTTATTTTGGGTGATTCCATGGTTAAATATACAGACAGGTACTCAACACGTGAGAATAAGGAGAACACCCCACCAGCTGCAGCTATATGGGTGTTAACCTAAGCAACATAGCAGGCATGCTACCTAATATGCTTAAAAACACAGTCAGCCCAAAAACTGTACTGTTATATGCTGGAACTAATGATCTTGGGAGAAATAGTGTTGCTGCTACTATAACTAAAACCAAAAACATATATGGTATTTTGAAACAAAATAATGCTGACATTATTTTCTCAGAAGTACTCCCAGTACAGAGAGCAGGATGGGAAAGAACCAGGAAAATAAAGATGTATAATAATTGGCTAAGGAGATGGTGCTTGGAACACCAAATAAAATGCATTACATCTTGGGAGTTATTTGATAACAGGAATGATCTGTATAGCAATGATGGACTGCATCTGAACAAAAAGGGAGCAAGGATGCTGGGAAATATGTTTTATAATGCTGTTCACAACATACCATACACTCCAAAAAACTATGGATACCAGGTAGTTGGGACAAATATACAGGGACAAGAGCATGTGCACCTCCTATAATTAAGTACACATATAAAGGGGCACATGAGCTAAAGGTCCTCCTTGTTAACAGCAGAATTTTAAATGTCATTAAGAGGACAGAACTTGAACTAATAAGGGCAGAACAGCTACATTTAGCTGCTATAACAGAAACCTGGTGGACAGATAGTACCACTTGGAGCAGAAACATACCTGGCTACAAAGTCTTTCACAAAGACAGGGTGGAAACAAGCATTTGTCAATGCTGAATGTTGTTTTGCTGGCATTGGCATTGATAGTGCCAGAGGTAGAGATGCATAATAGGAATGGCAGTGAAGTACTGAAGTGATGCCAACCCCACCCCACTCTGTAAAGAGCAACATGCATTGGGGTGTGCATTTGGGTCGTTAGCTATAACGTTCATGTCATTGTACCTTACCCTACCCTGCAGACACTGACAAGTGTCATGGTGTGCTTTGGGGTCTTTGGGCATTATACTTACCCCATTCCATAAGGAAATACACTGATGTGGGTGCAGTATAGGAGAATGGGGTGAATTTTGTGTCTGAACAGTGCAAGGCACACCATGATGCCTGTCAGTGGCTGTAGGGTGGGGGTGGGGGTGGAATGGCAGGAGCACTACACCCGATGATCCCAAGTCACACCCCTGGTGCCTGTCAGTCTGTACCAGGTAGGGTGCTACAGTTGGAAACCATAATACCGTAGGCATGCAGTGGCATTTTCACTTCATATTTTCAACATGGGCTGTTGTGAGCCCACCTCATGAAAAGCAGCACAATCAGTTTGTTAGCTGAAAGATGGTTTTTCACAGTGCCTATGCCATTTGGTGACACAGGGACGAAAACACATTTTGGGCTGGATGTGGAGAATGACAATTGTATTGTTCATGAGGCATCGTAAAAAATGGCAACATTGAAACTCTGGAGTGAAAATATGAAAAATTGGTGAAGTCTTGAGCATGCATGGAAACTGTGCAACACATGTCCGTAACCCAATTATTTTTGGGAGTTTGTTAGCCATATTTTTAACATAGGCATTTTGGGTCCTTCCTCATGAACAGTGGAACTGTGATTTTGTTAATCTGTCCCAAAAGTTGATTTCCCATAGCGACCACACCATTGTGCGCCACAGGTGCAGAAACACATTTTGGGCAGGATGTGAAAAATGACAGTTGTACTGTTCATAAGGAGGTGTGAAAAGATGCCAGTGTTGAAAATCTGGCATGGAAATATTGCAAATTTGCAAGTTTCAAGGGTGTGTGGAAACTGCGCAATGCACGCTTGTAACACAGTGATTTTATGGATGTTCGGCACCAAATTTTCAACATAGGCATTTTAGGACCTCTGATCATGTACAGTGTCACCGTCATTTCCTCAAACTGCCCCCAAAACTGATTTCACACAGCGACTGTGCTATTGTGCACCGGACGTGCGAAAAAACATTTTGGGCAGGATATGTAAAATGACAGCTATACTGTTCATCAGGAGGTGTGGAAAACTTACAATAGTGAAAATATTACAAATTCATGACGTTACAAGTGTGCATGGAAACAGCGCAATGCACGCTCGTAAAACAGCCATTTTTGGGAGTTCTGTCACCAAATTTGCAGAGCTTTTTGCGAGCCCCCCCCTCACGAACAGTGGCACTGTTGTTTTGTTACTTGGTCCTGAAAGGTGATTCTACGCAGTGACCACAAAATCACCTTTCAGGACCTAATAATGCCATGACAATGACTGACTTCATGAGGAGGGATCCTAATAACCCCATGTTGAAAATTTGGTGCAAAAATTCCAAAAAATGCCTGAGATATGCATCAAGGTTGCAAAAAAAACTATTCCATTATACAGCTTACCGGCATTTCCTGAGTTCACAGTCGGCTTTGAAGAGTGCAGACGTGTTCCTGGTCCACCGAAGATTGTCGCGCCGGACTCCAGAGGTAAGTATGGGGTGAGAGGGGTGCGGGGATAGAGGGTGCACAGAGGGTGGGTGTGGGTTTCGGAAGGGAGGCAGGGAGATGGTGAGGGCCCATTTTCTTTTTTCACAGGTTTAAAAATAAAACCATTGCGGGACAGCTTTTTTTTTTGCAGGGTATGTGGCACGCTGGGGTGAGCACCCAGTGTGCCACCTAAGTGTTTTTTTTGAGGGGGATTCTGTAGCCAATGGGGGAATTGGGCACCCCATCAGCACATACTGGGGAACATGAGCCGAGGGGACTGGGCACCCTCGGCAAGCAACAAAGTGGGATACATTATGCCAATGGGGGAGGGCCCCCTGTTGGCAAAATACAAGGGATGGGAGATAAATGCCAATGGGTATTGGGCCCCCATTGGCAAAGAAAAATGGTTGGGGGGTGCATGATGCTGAGGGGGATTGGGCATCCCCTCGGCATACACTGTACATGGGAGGGGGGTAATTATGCCGACAGGGAATGGTCTCCCCCATCGGCATTGTGACAGGTGACTGCCTCCATGATGCCTGCATGTAGGGAGGCATGTTGTGGTCCTGCTGCATGAGAGCTTCACTCTAATGGCAGTGGACCTTTTCTTAGATCTGGTGGCCTCATTAAGGATGCGTGAGGTCACCGCCTGCTGATGGATGATTGGGGAATGAGGGACATACCTTCTGATGCATGCCCTGCATTCGCCAGTGACCACGCCTCCAAATCTGCTACTACCGCAAGATGTTGCCTGCGCAAGCATGAGCCAACATAAAAAAGAGAGGAGGCATTGCACTTTATGTCAAGGAAGATATACAGTGCAAACAGGTCAACACAGAAGGGTATACAGCAAACAATGAGTTGCTATGGGTTGAAATATTAAGAGCAAACAAAATAAATTTGCTTGTAGGGGTATGCTATGGACCACCAGACATAACAATGGATGACCATATTACCCTACTTAACAGTATAGGAGACCAAATTAAAAATAAGGATGTATTGATTCTGGGGGATTTTAATGCTCCTGGTACTGTATTAACTGGGATACAAGCACAGCATCAAATAGGCATGAACAACTACTGACAGACGTCTGTATAGAAAATGGACTGCATCAGATGGTAGACTAACTGACCAGAAATGGTAATATCCTTGATCTAGAGTTTACAAATAAAATTGATGGAGTTACTAAATTAAGGACCCATGCCCTAATGTCCAGTGACCAGTGACCATAACATTGTCTTGTTTAATCTTAGGGGTAAAACCCAAAAAAATTATTGGAAAGACAGCTGTTAAAAATTACAACTGGGGAGACTTTAACAGTATTACAGAAGAACTGTTAGGATGGGACTGGACTTCAGCAAATCCATCTACTGAACAGCTCTGGACAAGAATAAGGATAAAATACTAGCCGTTGAGGACAGATACGTACCTAATAAGACCTATATAACAAACAAGGTAAAATACCAGTATGGTTAACAGGTAGGGTTAGAAAACACCTGAACAAAAAAAGAAGGGTGTATAGGGCAATGAAGAGGGACAACAACTCATACAACATCAATAAGTATAAACAACATTTGAGAGCAAGCAAGCAAAACATTAAAACAGAAAAGGGTGGAATTTAGGCTGGCACACACAAAAGACAAGGGTAAATTGTTCTTTGCATATATTAACAAAACAATAGATAGGATGATAGTGCCAATTAAGACAGGAGGTACAGAATGAATCAAACTAGCAGCACAGGCAAAGATATTTATGTAGTATTTCTGTTCTGTGTACAAGAAGGGAATATATACTCACATTATTAAACCATCTGAACCAGCTGAAATTATCTGATAAGAAGCACTAAATCTGAGATAAGTGAGAAATCAAAGGGTATAAAACCAGACAAATCTGCAGGACCTGACAGACTGCATCCTAGACTAATAAGTTGCCCCACTAGAGCGGGAGATAGACAAAATGGGCTGACGCATTCTGTCTTATACTTCAAGTATTGAATCAAGTATTGACTCAAGTCTGATAGTTTCAGGAATAGGATTAGTTATTGAGAAACTGCCCAAATTTGTGGACTTTAAGGATTTAGTGGTAACACAATCATCCTGTATCTGTGATACTATAGACGTCCTGGAGAAGTTGGAGGGCATAATTTGGAAATCACATTTTTCTTGGCTTACTATAGATGCTGTATCACTTTACACTCCTATTAACCATGATATCAGGATACATGCAGTGGAAGAGATGTTGTCTAATTACGATCTAACTAATATTAGAGAAAATTATTTTCTGTTAGGATTAGAGTTTGTGTTATCAAAAAATTATTTTACTTTTAATAACAAGTATTATCACCAATGCCGTGGTACTGCCATGGGCTTTTGAACTTAGACTAATTTTTAAACTAGTCTGAGTCTGAATAGTAACTTACGCCTCAGCAAACTTTCTGAGTGCAGCAGTGTTTTCAAAACTACAAAGAAACGGGACTGAATTTTTAAACTAGCCTGGGTCTGAATTTTATACTGTAGCCTTAACAAATTCTCTAAATGCAGCAGCGGCAAAGAAAACTCGAATATCTGGGGCAATCAGGTTACTCCCTCTTCCACTGCCAGTACCTCCCAGTCATTACCCGGAAAAGCCTCCCACAGTCTTTGCCTGTAAAAGCCTGACTTCTGTCCTCTTCTCTCCATAGCGGTCGGCATGGTGGTCACGAGGGCCCCGATCTTCTGCCTTCCCCCTGAGCTGCTGGACACATGCTTCCCCAGCTACTGAGCCATGGGCTGCTTTTTTCTTTATTCGGCTGCTGTTGCAGTGGAGGATTTGAACCCCGCTGATGCTTCACATCGGCTACCCCACCACCACCCTTAGCAACCAACTGCCTATATAGCTAGGCTCATGTAACACTACTCTCCTGTAGAAACCAAGCAGCCTAAACTCCCATTTGCAGCTTATCTTTGTTGGTCACTAGAGGGCAACTATCACATAAGTCACATATAAAACGAACTCCAAGCACCTTTTTTCTTCTTGTTAGGGCAACCTGCATCCCTCCTTTGCTCTCACTCTTAGACCCTAACCCATCACCTAGCCCTTCACATCATGGCTTTTTTCTTCACATTAGTCTTCATCCTCTGTATTCCCTTGGTGGCCCTACCCCCACCATTTACCTGGCTGTGCCGATCTGTCCCTAACTGACAATCCACTTGCCCCACCCCCTCCAACTTCTGGCACCCCCCCATATCCTACCTTCCATCACCCACCCTCATTCCTGGACACCTGGTCCTGCCATACTCCCCCCTAGCTTTCATGCCAGTTTAATTGCCCTGAAGGTCTCACTGCTGACTACTGCAATACCTCAATTCAAATCCCCCCCCGGTCAGGGGTCTCAGGCTAGCCTTATCCAAGTTCCTAGTAATCATGATGCTGTTGATGGCAGGGGACATCGAACCTAATCCAGGTCCAGTCCCCTCAACCCCACTACAGCTAACCCTTGGTCTCAGGATGGCCCACCTTAACATCTGTAGTCTCCTCCCTAAGACTGAGTTGCTACAACCAATTGTTCTATCCCAAAAACCTGACATACTAATCATATCTGAGACCGGGCTAAAACCACACATTAAGGATGCATGCATCTCTATCTCTGGCTACGCAGTACTCCGTCATGACCAGATTAGTGGCAAAGGGGGTGGTGGCATAGCAATATACATAAATTCCTCCCTACAAGTAAATACCATGGTGCTGTCCCCCCTGCCTCTCAAGCTATAGAATCCCTGATGGTAAAAATCTCGCTACCTCACACCATCCACATCTACATAGCTGGTATCTACCACCCCCACGATTCTCCATTTCCTCTATAAAGGACCATCTAACAGTCCTCAAATCCCACGCCCCAGGTGGGGAGCTGCACATCTTGGGAAACTTCAATACAAATTGGCTCACCCCCACCAGCTCTAAAGTATGGCAGGAGGTGGCCACACTAAACCTGACCCAGCTGATCACAGAACCAACTCACCTGAACCCCAAAACACAGAACCACTCCCTACTTGACTGGTCCCTCACCTCTCACCCTCACTGGATAATCTCTGTTTGCTTTCTGCCTGACTCCCTGAGTGACCACTATCTTATATTCTCAGTAAGGAAGGTCTTCAGGCCAAAGCCCCCCCCGAACCCTGATGATTAGATCCTACAAATCCCTGGACCTTGTGTGCCTGCTAAACGATCTTGCTAATATCAATTGGTCTGCCATCTCTCATGCCTCCTCCCTTGACCTTGCAAAGGATTTTTTCAAGACAAAGTTCCTCGAGAACTGGGATTCCTACACCCACTTAGATGTATCAGAGTACAGGAGGCCCACCTGCCATAGAACTCTGACGACATCATGGCCAGGATCAGAGCCAACGATCAGACTTGGAAGGCCCATAAAGCTACCGGTACTTACCCAGCCTACTGAAAATGCTGCTCTCTTTAGAATGCATGCACCAGTCTAATCCGTCAGGTTAAAGCAAATTACTTCCAAGCCACTTTACAATCAAATATAAACACCCCACCACATTTTGAAAGTAATTCAACTCTCTTCTCCCTCCTCCCAACCCCCATCCCTAAGTCAGGTGACACCACTCTAAATGACCCACTAACAGTAGCAACAGAGTTCAACTCTTTCTTCACAAGCTGTACGGCATCCCTGCTGTCCTCACTCCCCCATCCACACTAGCCAAGCCCACCCCTACGCCATCTTCCCAAGCCACATCCCATGCCTTCACCTTCAAACAGGTCTCACTGGCAGAGGTTTACAATGCCCTGCTAACTTTAAACCCCGCCAAAGGCAAATGCCCCTCAGGTCTAGACGTTAAAATGCTCATCCTGTTGGCACCAGCCATCGCCTCCCCCCTGGCCTCTCTTTTCAACCTATCCTTCTCCCTAGCTTCTGTTTCATCCAACTGGAAACATGCAACAGACATCCCTCTTCCAAAGGGAGGCAACCCCTCCTCCCCAGGAAACTACCACCCGATCGCCCTTCTCCCCACTCTAACTAAACTGCAGAAACACTGTGTCCTCTCTCAGCTCTCCTCCTTCCTTGACTCTATCTCACTCTTCACTCCATATCAGTCTGGTTTTAGGAAATCCCACTCCACTACCACCTCCCTCCTTAGGCTTACTGACACCATCCTCACTGGCATGGATAAATCCCACATTACCGCAACCATTTTTGTCAACCTTGCAAAGGCCTTTGATAAGGTTTCACACCCTCTCCTTCTCAACAAACTCTCTGCAGCTGGGCTCTCCAACTTATCAACCAATTGGTTTCAATCCTACCTGGTGGGCTGGACTCAATTTGTAAGGATTGCTCCTCCTTTAGACATCTTGGGGTATGGCTCGACCAACACCTTTATTTTTCTGGACACATTGAGGTGTTCCACAAGAAGCTACTCCCCAAGCTTGGGGTCCTGTACCAGAACTATGGCTGCATCCTGCTTCCGGCCCAGTGGGAGATTGTACAAAAAATTATCCTCCCAATTTTCGACTACGGAGATGAAGTATATTATGCCGCTCCCAAGACTACCTTAACCAGACTGGACACCATTTTCCACTCTTTCTGCCACTTCACCCTTGACTGCCACTCCAGCACACATCACTGCTCCCTCTATCAGTACCTACACTTCCTCTCTTTCTAGGATAGGAGGCTGGCTCACTGTGCTAGGCTCACGGCTAAGTTCTAGTCCCAGTACCTGTCCCCCTACCCTGCTAGTGCTCTGACCACACCTTCTCCATCTTCACACTCCCTTAGAAATGCTGACTCCCATTTGTTATGCGTCCCATGCATGACCACAAACTCAGAGCAAGCAGCATTCTCATATCGCATGCCCAAACTATGGAATTCTCTCCCTCTGACCATTTGACAAGCCAAATATGCAAACCAGCTCAACTCTCTCCTCAAAACCCAATTCTGCTCCTCATGTACTTGTACCATGTCTACATCCTCCTAACTATGGTAAGCGGATTCCCTAGCCTGAAACAACAGTCTCCAATTTTGACAGCGAGTAGCTATCTCTAGTCATATGCTGCTAATCTGACCACCTCATCCCACCTGGCTAATCCATAAACCTGCCCTTAAGGAGGTTTTGTTAAAAAAAAAATATATATTTTCAGACTATCTCAGAACCTAGTCTTACTGAGTATTTCATAATGCTGTGCTATATTCTGTGTATGTCTAAACACCCATTTTTATGTTTATGATGTCTGTATCAAATCACCTATATTTCTGTACTCAATATGTAGTCATGCAGTGCTGATTGTACCGTGTATTGTTATTGTACTATTGTTGTATTTAACCTCTGTGACTCCCCAGTTCCCCCTCCCCCCAGGTCGCATCTGGAATCGAGCGGTAGTTCACTCAGTATGCTCACCTGATAAAACGTTTAAATAAATAAATAATGGCACCGTCATATGCCAATCTAGTTTTAGCATGGATTGAAAAAGAATTCCTTTTGACAGATAGAAATCCATACAAAAAATGTGTTTAGATACCATTGCTTTATTGATGATATACTTATTATTTGGGAAGGTGATGAATTACTAATTACAGAATGTATGGAGTGATTGAATTTCAATGCTTGGGGTTTAAAATGTACACACACTCATGACCCATATATGTGTAATTTTTGGGATCTGACTCTAATAGGTGCATCTAATAACCCTGTGGAAACAAGTAGTTATGTAAGCAAACAGCAAGTCATGCATTATCATTGGCATCGAGTGCTCATCCTATTATTGGTTAGTATTCCTTATGGTCAACTGTTTAGAATTAGACATAACTGTTCAAATGATTCAGCTTTTAGAGAACAAGCAGCTGACCTAATTTTGAGATTTCAGAAAAAAGGGTATAAACTTTCAGCTGTTATGCAGTGTTTTGAGAGGGTTACTAATATAGATCGAGCTAGTTTACTTACCCCAAAATCTCAAACAGTAAAAAATGATACATCCAAGGATGGAAATGAAACTAAAAAGGGTAGTCTTTGTAACAGAATATAACAGAATGTCTTACAGTATTGCCAACATTGTCTGCTCCAATTGGAAAATTCCTAACTAGTGATCTGAAATGAAGAAATATGGTAGGTGATAAACCACTGACTGTATTTTCAAGAGGTAAGAATATGGCAGACTTTTTAACACACAGCCATTTTGTTGATCCTGAAATACAAAAATGGGAAAGGAATTTCCCAGAGGGATTCTTTTGTTGTGGTAATTGTTGTGTTTGCAAATATGCAGTTAGTGGTAAGACATTTAGCCAGCCATCAATTGATAGTAAAACAGCAGAAATTCACAAACTCCTTAACTGCCACAATACATATGTAATTTATGGTATTTGGTGCAATTGCCCTACGTTGTATGTTGGTAAAATTATCAGAAATGCAAAAACCCATATACAAGGACATATTTGGGGTGTGTTCAATGACAGAGGGGATAGTAGTGTAGCGAGACACTTTAGAGAAGTTCATAAGTCAGATTTGAGCAGTTTACAATTTATGGCATATTTGACTCTATACCTGTAAATGCTGGGGCAGAGACAGAACTTTGCTACAGAAAGAATATCAATGAATTTTAAGTTGCAAAGTTTAGCTCCTATGGGTCTCAGTGAGGAACTGCAGATGTCCACTCTTCTGTAATACTGTATGTCATTTGGGGGGGGGGGGTCAGTTCAATTAATAAGGGAACATATCTGCAATGTGATGAAACTAATGTATTAATCATCAGAAGTGTGTTTTTTTCATAGAATGAATGCTTATTTTAATAGCGTTCTATTTCCCACAATGTGGGTATTAGTTTATATCAAGTAAATTGCATATATTGCACTTATATTATTTTTACAGACATGGCAGTTTTTAATAGGAATAAATTACAGAGATAGAACCTTAGGAGCCATGATATTAATAGTTTATGTAGTTTGGTTAATGAAGTTTTTTTTTTTTTACTTTATTTTATTGATTTTTGAAAAAGTTAATACATCACCTGTGTCCAAACATGCATGAAATAGTAATACATCATTCAAGGTTGTGTTTTTTTTTTTATATACCACATTAGCTACCTAGGAAGCAAACAGATACACATTTCATCATGGTACCACTTGGTAGGGAAAAACACCACAGTTTGAATTATTTTTATTCACAAAAGGAGCCATGCTGCAGCCAATGCTTTGGTAAAAGTCTTATATAAAAGCTACTCAAGCTGATCTATTTCCCACCCATCACTGGGTTAATGACCTTCTTACACCTTATAACCTCACATTATGATCATCCACCATAACATGCTCCCAAGAGAGATGCAATCTCATACTGAAGTTATCCTTAACTAACTTAAACTTAGACTGCAGAACTAGTGCTATAACCTTAAGAACTTCACAGTAACAGGTTATTTTCATTGGCAATTAATAATTCGACGCAGACATACCATCAGATCAGTAAGTGAATCGGTAATCATTGCTAGCAAAAATAAAAGCATTGTAATCCTAACTTTTGCTCAAAAATAAAATGCTTCTCATCCAGCTTGGAGAAGCACATGGCATCCATGCAGCCAACCTGGCAGACCTACGACACCATCTTATGGTATAATGCACCCAGAAATATGTAGTACACAGAAAGAAAAACAGCAGACATGCAAATCTACCTTTTATCAGCACCCACGCCACATAACTCAAGAACAAGGTAGGCTGCCAAATTTTGCCAGAGTCAAATTGAAAGATACTTTAACAACAGGACCTATGCCCTGCGAGACAGACACTTGGAGTGAGTGTATTTGCTCATGTCTCCGCTGCTTCCAGGCTGTCCGGAGTTTCATCCACGGCTTTCCACGTCAGCCCCACTTGTTTGTCCACCAAAAGCCTGGCTGCTTTAGGATCCACAAAGCTGTACTATTTGCAATTGTAAATTGTAGACAAGCCAGGAACCCAATAAGGTAGCCACCCCCCAGTTCTTTCAGCTTCTGAGCCACCCCTTCGAAGGCTCACCGACGCTGCCTGGTCGTGTAGGAGTAGTTGGGGAAAAAACAACATGCGGGTGTCTTCCAGGTTTACAGGGAAATGGTCTCTCACTGCCCGCAGTATCCGACCGCGATCACCCATTGATCCTGTCATCATTAGCACCATCCTGGACCCCTCTCCTCCTCCTCCCATAGCACATCGTGGATTCACTTGGTAGGCCCTTTGGATATGGGCCACATGCCCCAGGCCAACTGCCTCAGGTAAGCACCTTTCCAAGAAAGTTGCCAGATCATCCTTTTCTACTCCTTCGGGAAGACTCAGGATTCGAACATTTGCCGATCTGACAGTATTCTCCAGTCGCTCGATTCAGGTCCATAAGAGGTTCTGTTCCTTTACTGTAATAGCAACCACTGCCATTGCTTTAGTGGCTGTTTGCTCAGTCACTGTTGCCTTCTCTGTCACTTCATCCATTTTTCCCTCGACTGCCACCAAATGGCCAACATACCGGTCCATCTTATGATCTAATGTTTTTATTGATTTTGCCAGATCCACTACTGTCTTCTGTAGTGAATTAAGCATGGCAGGAGGGTTTTCTTTCTGTCCTGGTGCCATTCCTTGCTGGCCTGCAGCATGAGATGGTCCCGGAACTTGAGGTTCATTTTTCGTGGTATTTTGGGGTCACCCTACATTGATCTTGGTCTCAATCCATTCTGCTCACAAATCTCAATGTAGATCTGCCACTGGTTTACTATTTAAATTCCAAAAGTTCTGCAGTTTTCCAATGTTTCCCGAACTTCTCTTAGGAGCACAGAGAAACGCGTGCTCACTGCTAGGCTGCTGACTCCACCCATAGTTAATGAAATTTTAATCAGGTTAGGTTATAATGTTATCCTGACTGGAGGCATGTCTGTTTTATGGGTTGGCTGGATTAAATGAATATAATTCAGTATAATTACCAATAGACCTATAGCCTTGCTGCCAGTTACGCTGTCTAATGTTTGCTTATTTACTAAGGCCATTTAAAGCTATTTTTCAGTACTAATTCCTATTATGTGGCATTAATTTATATTGGTACCTTAATTAAGCAATATACCACGAGAGGGTGTTGGTGATGCCAGGATTTACCCATGCCCTGGGGTTTTGTTTGGCCACAAGGCGCAGCCAAGTGGCCAAAACCCCCCAGGGCATGGGTAAATCCTGGCATCACCAACATTCTCGAGTGGCATATTGCGATTATACAATGGACATCTGTATATTTTGTGTGTGTAAAAATAAGAAAAAACAAAGTTGGTTTAGATGTTTTATTAGTTTTTATTAGATTTGTTGTCACACTTGGAAAAATAGTGCTTCATTGGTAGGTATGCGCATGTGCAGTGGTGCCAGCAAGCAGGCGAGGAGATACCCTTAATGGTTACAGTTTGGGGGAAAACAGAGGCTTGAGGAAACCACGGGTCCGGAGTCCAGCAATGTAAGCTGTACTATTGTATATTTAAATGGAGCAAAAACGAAGAGAGGTAATTTTGTTGTGGGATGTTTTTTACAGTGTCACTGAAAAACTGTAAGAACAGGGTTCTGAAAGTGAAACGGGAAGAGAGAGCCCGGAGAAAGAGCAACGTTTTTTTTCCCCCAAAAGCCAGAAAAGAAAAAAAAAATGAATTTCCTGTGATTTAGAGTTTTTTTTTTTTTTAATTCATAGCTGAATTACATTTTTGAAACTTATGGGATTTTTCATATTGTTTACTCTGATGGCAACATCGTGGCTTTGTGGGGGTTTTGCCCTACGACTGCCAGTGTTTTTGCCGGGTTTGTGATTGTGATGGTCGCACTGATTTCAGGGGGGACCCTTGATGTGGCTTACAGGTGGCTGGCACCTCTTCCTGTGGGGTCATTGTAGCTTTTACAATGGGAGAGGTGTGCCAGGTAGCCAATGAGATTAGAGTATTTGTGCTTCATTTCTATGCCCATTGCATAATTAAGCAATAAGCCACGAGGGGGTATAGGTTATTGCGGGATTTACCGCGGCTGACATGGTTTGCCCATGAGGCAGCCGGCGGTAAATCAACAGCCGTGGTAAATCCCCGACAACCCACACCCCTCCGAAGTGGCTTTCTATTGCGATTATACCATGGTCTTTTTGACATAAAAAAAATTAAATAAGACATGCTTTTTTTGCATTTTATTTAATTTTTATTGTATATGTTACTCCACCAAAAAATATAGTCCTTGGTTGCCAGGGCTGTTGCCATGGCTGTGGAGTTGGAGGCAAAATAGCAGGGTTTAAGAGTAGTGGCTGATGCAGTGTGGAGAAACAAAGAGGCCTGGTAGTAGAAGAGTAACGCAAGGAGAGTTGCAGTACTTTTTTGGGGGGGATTGTGGAGAGAGAAAGGGAAACAGATCTCTGTACAAGATCAACGTGCAGTGCAGGAGACTCTCGTGACTTTTTCTTTTTTTTTTGACACTCTCGTGACTTTTCCTTTTTTTTGCTCGACAGTACAGTGGGAATTAGCTCATGGACAGAGAGAGAGTGGGAATGTACGGGACATGCAGTTTGCATTGTTCACATGTATACGGGGATTTGTTTTATGCTTTTTTTCCTGTGTTTCTGTGTGGCTGAAAGAGGGGATTCAAATATGGATGAGTGTTCCAGGAAGTGGCAACGGAGCCGAGTAACCGTGAAGCAGCTACTGTGAGGTGAGCAGAGTGGAATTGGTTATAGGCAAGGAAAACAGTTTAAATGAAGTTTCACTGGGTAACTAACAACATTTGTATGTTGTGGAGTGAAGTGTGTTTAAATTTTGCGGTCAGTTGTAGGAGATGCCATTTATGCGGGCATTCAACATGGCGGCTTTAATTTCGTGGTTTCAGGGTTAGATTCCTTTTTTTTTTTTTTACATGTGGCTGGCTGGCACCTTTTGCAATGATTATCCAAGGATTTACAATGGAGGTAAGGTGCCAGCCTGCCGTTCTCATTGGTCGTCCTCCTTGGTCCATGGTATTATTAAGTTTTGATACCGAACTGCAGTAGAGGAAAGTGCACCTATCCCTGTATGAAGGACTTCACAAAGCAATTTCTTTAAGCTTCATACCTTGTTTGTTGCAACCATATATAAGGGTGTCCAAACAGCAAATCAGGATACAAGGTTACGCAGAGCCCTGTCTTATGATTCACCTTACCCTGGAGACTTCATCAGAGAAGTTTTGATACCTTTAAATAGTTAGGGAATCTGTGTAGTCAATTTTGGAAATAGGCTCCAATTTCTAATAGGCTGGTCACCTGGTTAAAATCAGTTTGCTTCTTATTGCACTCTGTATTTTATTGGAGGTTGCATGAGACATCATATCCCCTTAGAAATCCTGGTTGGGAGTGAAGCACTGTTTTTGGGCTGCCTTTACCTCCACCTCGTTTCCATTCATTTCACACTTCAGTGCCCGAGTTAAACAAATGGACTTGTACTTCAACGTGAGAAAGAAGCAAGCTATTGGAACTAGAATTACAAAGGCAGCATGGACTGCTGTTTGTTGCCATTACAAGCTGTACGTTCTTCTATGTACTCTATTTTGGCACCAGTAAAAATATGGTTTTAAAGGCACTTGAGCCTCCTTGTGTTTACTGCAACAGTCTGATTGGGATATATGGGCAGATGTAATTCCACTGCACAAAAGTGGTAGCAATGAGGATGCTGGCAACTATAGGCCAGTCAGCCTAACTTTGGTGGTGGGAAAGTTAATGCAATTACTGGTGAAGGAAAGGATTTTGGAATATCTTGAATCCAGTGTGGGTTACAAGACCCAAGGCAGCATGGATTCATGGGGGGAGGTCATGTCAAACGAATCTGACAGATCTATTTGAGTGGGTGACAAAGGATTTAGATTAAGGTGGATTGGTGGAGGTGGACTACCTAGAGCTCAGTAAGGCTTTCGACACCGTTCCACATAGGAGACTAGTAAGCAAGCTGGGTAGCTCAGCAGTGGGTCCAAAGGCGGTAAACTGGATAAAAAACTAGTTAGGAGATAGGCAACAGAGGGTGATGGTAAACAGAGCTCACTGCAACGAAAGGAAGATGGCCAGCAGGGTGCTTCAGGTATCAGTCCTGGAGCCAGTCCTCTTTAATGTCTTTATAAGTGACATTGTAAAGGAGAGGGAAGGGAAGGTCTTCCTCTGCAGATGACACAGAAATCTACAATAGTGTGGACAGTCCTGGGAGGGTGGAAAGGATGAGCAGAGACCTGAGGAAACTAGAGGAGTGGTCAAGAATATGGCAGCTGGGTTCCAATGTGAAAAAGTGCAAAATAATGCACTTAGGGCACAAAAACCCAGAGGCAGTGTACAAAATGGGCAGAGTGGTACTGACAACCACCAAGCAGGAAAGAGATCTGGAGGTAATCATATCGGATGACTTACTGTAAAGGTGGCCAGGCAGTGTGACGAGGCAATCGGGAGGACTAGCTGGAATGCTAGGGTGCATAGGGAGTGGTATCACCAGCAGAAAATGGGAGATGGTGTTGCCTCTGTATAAATCACTGGTAAGACCCTACCTAGATGTACTGTGTCCAGTTCTGGAGACCACATCTCCTGATGGACATAGACAGGGTGGAGGCAGTCCAGAAGAGGGCAACTAAACTGATGTACAATCTGCATCACAAGTCCTATGAGGACACAAAAAGACCTCAACATGTACACCCTGGAACAGAGGAAGGAAGGAAGGAAGGGAGGAAAGGATATGATAGAGACGTTTTAAATACCTCACAATGTAAATAAGGTACACGAGGGAAGTATTTTTTCAGAACTAAAGGTGTTCAAGAACAAGAGGACATGCTATGAAGCTGGAGGGGGTGAGGGGTTGGGGAAGTGGGATAGAGTCAGGAAAGATGTGAGGAAGTACTTCTGCACAGAATGAGTGGTGCATTCCTGGAACAGCCTTCCAGCACAGGTGGTGGTGGTGAAAACAGCAGTAGGGTTCAAGAATGTGTGCAGTAAGCACAAGGGAATCATAGTGGAAAGGATGTGGGGAGGGGAAAAGAGCTGTAGATTGTGTACAGTCTGGAGTAACAGTGCAGGTAGGGAGGACTGGGAAGAATGGATGGGCCAAGCAATCCTTATCTGCCATCAAAATGTTTCTATCTACAGGGCAGACAGCAAATGGCCAAATACACCAGGACACTCCCTCAGCTGACCCCTGTTAAAGCGGGTGACCGTCAGTGCAGCTCCACCCTTTATACGTAAAGAAGGAGAACCCTCACAACTGGGTAATTACAGAACAATCTCCCTCCTCCCCACTCTCTTCAAACTGCAGGAGACACTAATCTCCAAAAGACTAAACTCCTTCCTGGAAGACACACTAAGCCCCTTTCAATCTGGTTTCAGGTGCATCCATTCCACCTCCTTCTCTTTGCCTCACCTCACAAACCACATCCATTCTGTCATGGATAAGGGTAACCTCACCCTGACGATCTTTGCAGACCTCACCAAGGCATCTGACTTGGTCTCCCACAATGTCCTCCTACATAAACTATCATCTATAGGACTCTCCTCCTCCTCAGCAAATTGGTTCAGCTTGTATCTATCAGAAAGATATCAATACGTTCACCTAGGCCACTCCATTTCCTCCCCCCCTCCTCATTCGTGCTGGTGTCCCCCAGAGATCAGTTCTGGGCCCCACTTTATTCTTAATCTTTGTAAATGACCTTCCATACCTGCTCACCCACTCACCTGCCTGCATATACGCTTAATAACATCGTCATCTTCGCATCCAACCCCTCGATCATGGAGACCGAATTATCCCTGCAAGCATCCTTTGCAACTGCCTTCAAGTGGTTCGAGGCCAACCTGCCAAAGTGCAACACAAAAAAATCGCAGCCATGGCCTTCAGCTCCGCCCAAAGACTACCCAGACTCCTATCTCACACATCCTTCTTTTCCCTGGATGCCACAAAAATTGAAACTGTCCGGTCATTCAAATACCTGGGGGTATGGCTGGACCCAAAATTAGACTTAAATGTAGAATCTGTCAGCAGATAAGGACCATCTGCCCATTTCCCTACTCACCGCTGCAGCCACAGATCCTATTTGATCTGCGGCTCTCCTGCTCTACACATCTCCAGGGTACCCTTATGTCTATCCCATACACTCTTGAACCCCCGTATTGTTCTCACACCCACTTCAGCTGGAAGGCTGTTCCACCACTCTTTCAGTGAAAACGTACTTCCTAACATTATCCCTGAGCCTTCCATCCTTCAGTCTCATATCATGCCCCCTTGTTCTTGTGCAGAGTTTTCTCTGAAATATGCTTTCTACCTGTACCTTGTTTATTCTCCTAAGGTGCTTTAAAGTCTCTATCATATCTCCCCTCTCCCTTTCCTCCAGTGAATAGATATTAAGGTCCTTAAGTATTTTCTCATAGGACTTCTGGTGCAGTGCATGTACCATCTTCCTTGTCCTTCTCTGGACTGCCTCTGTTTTGTTAATGTCCTTTCGGAGATGTGGTCTCCAGAACTGGACATAGTACTCCAACTGAGACCTCTCCAGTGATCTGTACAGTGGCAAAACCACCTCTCTCCTCTTGCTAGTTATGCCCCTCCCTATGCACCCCACCACTGTTTGGTCTCCCCACTGCCTTTTCACACTGTTTGGTCACCTTCAGGTTGTTAGATATGATAACCCCAGGTCTCTCTCCTGACTTGTGGTGGCCAGAATTTCCCCACCCATCCTGTACTTCTCCATTGGATTCCAATGACCTAGGTGCATGATCTTGCACTTTTTAGCATTGAAACTCAACTGCCAGACACCCGATCACTCCTCTAATAGGCTTAGGTCCTTTCTCATTTTATCCACCCCCTCCGGTGTGTCCACTCTGTTGCAGATCTTGGTGTCATCTGTGAAGAGGCACACCTTTCCCTCCAGATGCTCTGTAATGTCGCTAATGAAGACATTGAATAGGACTGGGTCCAGCACTGACCCCTGTGGCACCCTGCTGGTCACCTCCCTCTCCTCAGATTTCATGCCATTTACCACCACCCTCTGAGTCCTGTCCCTTAGCCAGTTCCCAATCCACTTTACTACCATAGGATCCACTCCCAGGCTCCCCAATTTATTTAGCAATCTCCTGTGCGGGACGGTGTTGAAGGCCTTGCTGAAATCCAGGAAGGCTATATCTGCTGCCCCTCCCTGATCTACCACCTGGTTACCCAGTCAAACAAATCTATAAGATTAGTCTGACAGGACCTTTCTGCTGAGAATCCATGCTACCTTGGATCCTGTGCCTCGTTGTTCTCCAGAAACTTCACAATCCTCTCCTTAAGTAAGGACTCCAGTAGTTTCCCCACTTCTGAAGTCAGGCTTTATAGGCCTGCAACTGCCTACCTCCTCTTTGCTTCCAGTCTTGTGGAGAGGGACCACATCTGTCCTCCTCCAGTCCTCAGGTACTTCCCCCATCTCTAGTGATACACTGAAAAGGGCAGCCAGTGGTTCCACCAGCACTTCCCTGACTTCCTTTAGTACTCTGGGGTGGCTCCCGTCTGGCCCCATTGCCTTATCTGTTTTTATTTTCCTGAGTTCTTCTAGGACGGAATCCTTCCACTGTGAATGGACTAGTGTCTACCTCCCTCCCCTGAATACCTCTCTTAATGAGTCTCGGTCCCTCACCCCCCCTTCCCTGGTGAATACTGAGCAAAAGTACTTGTTCAGTATCTCAGCCTTTTCTAGGTCATCCTTCACCCTTTCTCCTCCTTCCTTCTTTAGCCTAACGATCCCATTTCTGGTCTTTTTCCTCTCGCTAATGTATCTGAAGAAGGTCTTGTCACCTTTCTTAATAGCCTGGGCTATACCTTCCTCTGTCTGTGCTTTAGCCCTTCTAATTATTTTCCCAGATTCCCTCTGCTTCTTCAGATATTGTTCTCTGTCCTCATCCTTTTATGTTTCCTTGTATCTTCTGAAAGCTCTTTTATTTTCTTTTCCCTTACTTTCTCTGCCACTACCTTTGAGAACCATAATGGCCTTTTCTTTGTTTTACTCTTGCTACACATTATGACACAGTGACCTGTTAACTTCTGTTATGACTCACTTGAGTCTAGACCACTGTTTTTCCACATCTCCCCCTGTACCTTCCACTGCTAGGGCTCTTTTAGAACTCTTTAGGACTTCTTTCTCCTCATTAACTCCATCCATTCCAAACTCCGTCCCAAACTGGGAGCTTTGCACAGGATTGAAGACCGTCTCTCCCTCCCTATCCATAAGGAGCTTGTTACCAAGCTAATCCTCCCCTTGATAGACCACGCTGACGTGGTCTACAGCTCGGCCCCCCAGCTTGGTCCAACTGTCCCTAGCTAAACTAGACCTCTATACAACACATTCTGTCATTTCACCTCTGATCTCCCATTTCACACCCACCATTGCTCCCTTTACTCTGCCCTATCGCTCCCATCTCTTGAAAACCGATGTCTGGCTCACTGTGCTGCCTTTGTCGGCAAGTACTGGTTCAAGGTTCTCGCACCCTCTCAAACCTTCTATCCCCCCCATAACATCAGGCTATCACCTCACAGCTTGTGACTCCTGCACCTTCTCTCTCCCCAACCGCACTCACAATCTGGAAAGATAGCTTTCTCCTTCAGATTTCTTGACCTTTGCAATCATCTCCCACACTCGAGCCACCTAGCTCCCTCCCTAACCACTCCCAAACAATTAAAACATCATCCTGCCCCCGAGTGCAACTACACCTCCTCCACCCCATGCTGACTCCTTCCCCCCTCCACTTCCAGCCACCTTCCTCACACCCAACTCACATCACCCCCCTTTATTCCCCTATTCCTCTGATATTTTTCCTTTCTGGTCCCTCAGCTAATCCTTCCCTACCTTCCCTAAGTGCTGTACGGAGCCTACCCTACCTTTTGCTATGTAAATTAGCTGTCTAAGAACATTACCTTCTGTAATGCAACTTGTCTATATTGTATAAAACTGCCAGTCACACTTACATTTATAAATCTATTCTAAATACTGTAACTGTATATATACTTGCTGTGATTTATTATGACAAACCTATATATCCAAGTACTTCATGATGTTACTACTATTTGCCTATTGTAAATCCCACTACCCTCTCTCCTGGGTCACACCTGGAACGAGCCTCGGCTCAGTGTGCCTTTCCCGGTTATCAAATTTTAAATAAAATAAATAAATTATGCAAAGGACTTGATGCTTTTAGCTAGCTCCCATGATATCAAGGCCATTAACTCCCACCTTAATGGTGACTTCTAATAAATTTAATCCTGCGTTTCTATGAATAGGCTAGTCCGCAACCTGAAGAAAACACAAACCATACTCTTTGGCTCCTGGGCTGAAAAAAGGTCCTGTCCTGAACCCCTAGTTGTGACCAATATGGATGGTTCTCCCCTTACTACTGCCTACTCCTCTAAGTATCTTGGAGTCACTTTTGACTCGCAACTGGACTTCTCTTTGCACATCTTCATTGTATGCAGGGCAGTTAACAATAAGCTTCGCATTTCTTATAGTGCCAAACATTTCCTCACTTCTACAGCTCATCTCTTCCTTGCTAAAGGAGTGCTCTTACCCTCCTTAAACTATGGGCTCCTCACCTTCACTCATGTTGATAAGTCCTTTTTGTCTAAGTGGGATGTAGTTTTTAACATCTGTCATTTTGCCCCAACAGCCCACCGTATGTACCACTGTGTGCTTTATGATAAACTTGAATGGCTGTCCCTTGCTAATAGTTGTACGTTTGCCCTGAGTTGTTTTGCTAACATATGGTGCTTAGAACCTCTACCCCTCCTACCCAGGCTGAGCAGCTAATGGTTGTTAACCTGGGTTTCATTGTTAGATCTAATATGATGTCACTGCTTGTACCAAAACCAAGACAGCTATGGGGAGACAAGGCTCTATGTTTGTTGTGTGCACCCAGGCTTTGGAACTCCTTCCCACGATCTGTTCATAGTACTTCCTCTCATTATCTCTTACATACAAACATACAAAACTGCTAGCAGATACAGGCCATATGGTCTATCAAGTCTGCTCAGTGTGCAGCTAGCAATCATTACACTGCAGCTGCCCTCCCTCCCCATCCCCCATAATGGTGACCCTCCCCTCGCTTTGTCCCATCCTCTTTTAAAACTGCCCACTGACTTACAGGATACCACCTCCTTGGGCAGCACATTCCACACAGACACCACCCTTTCCATGAAGAAGTTCCTCCTCATTTCTCTCTTGAATCTTCCACCCTCCAGTCTCAGCCCATGCCCCTTCATGTTCCTCCCTCCCCTTAATTTAAAAATCCTCTCTGTATTAGTCTTGCTTATACCCTTGATATATTTAAAGGTCTCTATCATATCCCCCTGTCCCTCCACTGTTCCAGGGAATACATATTAAGCTCCCTCAGCCGCTCCTCATAGGGTCTGTCTTTCAATTCCAGGATCATCCTTGTTCCTCTGCGTTGAACCCCCTCCAGTAACAATCACACAGGAGTGTGGGGTGCATATTTATGGAACACATACAAACAGAGGTGAGAAAGAAGTAAGTGCCTCAGCTGGGACTTGAAACCAGGCTGCCCAGAATACTATTCTAATTGCACTACTCAGCTGCGCCACTGAGAAAGCTGGAACCTGGGCTGTCCCCGAGCACATTACTCTTTCTCAAATGCACAACCTAATGGCAACACAAATGTTTACTTGTAACAATCACACAGGAGTGCAGTGTGCATATTTATGGAATGCATACAAACAGAGGTGAGAAAGAAGTAAATGCCTCAGCTGGGACTTGAACCCAGGCCACCCGGAATACCGTTCCAATTGCGCTAACCAACTGCGCCACTGAGACAACTCCTGTGGATTGTTACCATTGGGTTGTGCATTTGACAAAGAGTAATGTGCTCGGGGACAGCTCAGGTTTCAGTCGTCTCAGTGGTGCAGCTGGTTAGTGCAATCGGAATGGTATTCCGGGTGACCTGGGTTCAAGTCCCAGCTGAGGCATTTACTTCTTTCTCACCTCTGTCTGCATGTGTTCCATAAATATGCACACCACACTCCCGTGTGACTGTAAAACGTAAATATTTGTGTTACCATTGGGTTGTGCATTTGAGAAAGAATAATGTGCTCGTGGACAGCCCAGGTTCCAGCTGTCTCAGTGGCGCAGCTGGTTAGCGCAACTGGAACGGTATTCTGAGCGGCCTGAGTTCAAGTCCCAGCTGAGGCACTTACTTTTTTCTCACCTCTGTATGTACCCCCTCCAGTAACTTAACATTCTTCTTTAAATATGGGCACCAGTGCTTCACGCAGTACTCCGGGTGTGGCCTCACCAACGACCTGTACAATGGCAGATCACCTCCCCTCTCCTGGAAAAGATTCCTTTAGTAATACACCCCAGCTTATTATTGGCTTTAGCTGCTGCTTTCCTGCACTGTGCTGAATGGTTCATTTGCCCTGTTATCACCTCAAGAACTTTCTCCTCCTCCTCCATAGTGGCTACCTGTACTCCTCCCAACTGATAACACCTCCTTGGGTTCCTGGCTCCCAAGTGCATGATTTTGCACTTCTTAGCCTTGAACCACAGCTGCCATGTGTCTGACCAGTATTCAAGTTTAGCCAGATCATCCTGCAGCCCCCGTTACCCTACTGTGTCATCCACCACTGCACCGATCTTCGTGTCATCTGCAAAGAGACTAATCTTGTTCTTAATGCCATGCGAGATGTCAGTGATGAAAATGCCAAACATCGGGCCCAGTACTGAGCCCTGCAGTACCCTGCTCATTACAGCCCTTGCAGGTGAGAGTTCCCTTCCCATCACTACCCTCTGCTGTCTGCCTTGCAGCCAGTTCTTGATCCAGTTCACCATCTTTGTCCCTACTCCCTGGTATCCCAACTTGCCAATCAACCTGCCATGTGGCACTGAATCAAATCCCTTGCTGAAATCCAGATACAGGACATCCACTGCATGGCGCTTGCCCAGTGCCCTAGTCACCTAGTCATAACAGTCAACTAGGTTAGTCTAGCTGGCCTGGTGGCGCAGAGGGTTGAGATGCTGGACGCCACACCTCACGCCACGAACATGCTGACGACCCGGGTTTGGGAATAAGCCAGGGTCATCAGAGGTCGGCAGGGGGGGGAGAGGATGCGTGAAGGCTGACGACTGCCAGCTCTCCACCTCGGGAGGAAGTTCCTCATCTCCTCGGAGCATGGCTGTCCCCTAGCGGAGGCTGGAGTTCAGGCATCGCTCTGATGAGTGCCAGCACTAGGCTGAAAGAGGGTGGAAGAGACTGGCACTGGAGCTGCAGTGCGCAAGTGCGCCTCCACATGCATGAGTCACCGCTTCCAGGGTCTCGGGATCAGGACACCTAGGGAAGAAAACGGAGGATAACATGGGGGCAACACAAGGATGAAGCCTCTGGGCTGGGCTCTGGGGTTGCTCTGGGGTGCGCAAAGCACTACAAGTCCCCGAAAGATTCTGAATTCTGGTAGGTTGGCAGATGATCAGAAGACCCGCCAGAGGAGGATAAACACAACAGATAAAAAAAAAAAAGATTGGTCTGGCAGGATTTGCCAGAGGCAAACCCATGATTGACTTCCGTCCTGGAGAACATTACCTTCTAGAAAGGTTACCAACCTTTCCATAAGGATTATCTCCATTAACTTTCCCACAATGGATGTAAGGCTTACTGGTCTATAGTTGCCCGGTTCATCCTTGGGTCCGCTTTTGTGGAGGGGAATCATGTGAGCCATCCTCCTGTCCTGGGGTATGCACCCTGTTCTCAGAGAGGTATTGAACAAGTCTACTTATGGCTCTGCCAGGACCACCAACAATTCCTTCAGTTCCCAGGGGTGTACAGAGTCTGGTCCTGGCCTCTTCAGAATATCTTTGACCTCTTCAGAAGTTCTTTGTGGAATTACCAGAAAGATAACTCAGCTTAGACTTACATGTTGTGATTTTTTTTTTCTCTTTATTGTTTGGGGGACTTTAATTTCTCTTTATTGTTTGAGGGACTGTAATGTTTCCCTGGTCTACTTTATGGGCTTTGGTCATGCTCATTATGCTACACGCATCTATTTCATACACTGTTCAGTTGAAAATACTGTTACTGTATCTAATCCATTTTTTTTTTGTCTATGTTCTGGATCTTTTTTATTTATTTATTTACTTTGCCTTACTTCTGAAGCTGTATTGATTATACCACTATTGCATTCAATATGTTTCTGTCCTGCCCTCCATCTTATGTCCTGTATTCACTTGTTTGCATTTTCCTCACAGTAACCTCCTGGGTCATACATAAGCAATAAGACTCAACATGGTCTGCATTGAACAGCTATTACTGCGTGCCGAGGGGCACAGTGAGGCTCGGGCCACAGGCTGAGTGCCTTCAGCCCATGGAAGTACAGTAATATCTGTTCATTGTACACCTCGGAGTGTTTTATTGTGCTTATAAAATGGGATACTTTTTTTTCATTTAGAAAAATCACATTTATATGTAGACAAATGGATTTGATTATGAAAATTTAAGATAAAATAGTCCGTCCACCTGTTAGAAAATGATGTAATTGTGGATGTACTGAACTAAGTTTGTCCTTTACAGGCACCAGCATGATAAAGGAGCACTGCCCCCCCCCACTCCCATAAATTGATATGAGTTTTTTTCTCAGACTGGGATGGAGCTCTAGCTGCTATTGGGGGCAGGAGAGAAAGAGAGAGAGAGAGAGAGAGAGAGAGACAGACACGTGATCAACATGAGTGTACTGCCAGAGAGGGAGAGATCAGCAAGAGCGCGATCTTTTCAAACAGCTTTTTTTTTTCTTTTTAATCAAGAACAGCCTGGCTGCAGTTGTATCTGATCAAACAGTGAGTGCAACTTTTCAGACGGCTTTTTTGTTGTAAACCAAGAACAGCCTAGCTGCGCTGTATCGTTTCTGAAGAGTGTGTGCGATCTTTCAAACAGCTTTTTTTTTTTTAATCGAGAACAGCCTGGTGGTACAATCAAGTACAGAGTGAGTGGCAGGAGGGGGTCTGATTACATTTCAGAAACTATGAAATAGGTAATTAATATATTTATTAAAAACTGTCACAAGAAAGACATATCAAGTAACAGATTTAAATTACTTGTGATGCATAGCATTCAGTAGGTACATATAATTTAGTGCTTCTTTTAAACAACATGCTGCATGTTATGTTTATTAAAATATTTCACTTGGCAATGTATCATTTCTGAAGGGTGAGCGCAATCTTTCAAACAGCTTTTTTTTTTAAATCAAGAACAGCCTGCTGGCGCGATCAAGTATAGAGCGGGTGGCAGGAGGGGGTCCAATCCCATGCATCACAAGTAATTTAAATCTGTTACTTGGTATGTCTTTCTTGTGACAGTTTTTAATATGTTAATTACCAATGTTGTAGTCTCTGTACTGTGAATGGGCCCTCTCCTGCAAAATATTTCGCCTGGCAATGTTATCGTTTCTGATGGGTGAGCTCGATCTGGCTTCAGGTTGAAGCACAGTACCATCGCAGCCTTGGCTAAAGTCTCTAATGACTGGATCCATGCTATGGACACAAGAAGGTTACTGGTGCAGTCTTTCTAGACCATCACCTCCTAATCACCTGTCTTGCCTAGATAGGTGCCACTCCACTTACCTTACAGTGGGTTAAAGGTTATCTCACAGGAAGGATACAAAAAGTCAAAGCTAATGGCCTACTATCTGCCCCCCTTCCAATTGCCAGAGGAGTCCCTCAAGGCTCCATCCTAGGACCAATCCTTTTTTCCCTGTACATCAACAACCTCGACTCCCACATAAAGAACTCTAGCATACATTTCTTTGCGGACGATACGGTTTTGTACGCATCAGGCTCGTCCTTAACTGAAATCAGGGAAGCACTCCAAGCTGACTTTATCCAGTTAGAAAGCAACCTCATCAATGCCAAGCTTCTCTTAAATGCCAAAAAAACCAAGACAATGATTTTTTCGAGACTTGCCTTGTCTGGTGCCCTACCTACCCCACCTAAAAACTTCATAGTTACCTCCCTAGGTGAACCCCTGGAAGTCGTACCTAAATTTAAATATCTAGGTATGTGGCTAGACAACAAGCTTCCTTCAATGACCACATCAAGGATCTATCAAAGAGGCTTAAAGCACGCTTGGGTTTCTTCTTTAGAAATAGGACCCTCTTTTCTCTCGCGACCCGCAAAAGACTTGTCCAAGCAACATTCCTTCCCTTGCTTGACTACGGAGACATTATCTTTATCTCCTCCCCAACCTTGAGCCTATCTAAACTGGATGTACTCTATCACCCTGCTCTTCGCTTCATTACTAACTCTGCGTACATTACCCACCACTGTGATCTTTATGCAGCAGTTGGGTGGACCTCTCTTGCCACCAGACGCCTCCTGCATGCTGGCATTTGGACCCTCAAATTACTACTCCACAAACTGCCCGTCTATTTAATGTCTCTCATACACATCTCATATAGCGCCTACTCCCTAAGGAAATCAGACCTTATCCTACTAGATGTTCCCAGGACACGTACCACAGCTGGCCAAAGAGCTGTCTCATACGCCCTCCTAAACATTTGGAACCAACTACAAGCCATGCTGAAGCTAACCAGCATCGCATCAATTAACTCCTACAAAACATTAGCTATCTCTAAATTAAAAGACATATGTAGGTGCTACTAGGCCCCCAACGCCAAGTCAACTTCCTAGGTACCAACTGGCCCTCTACTTATTAAGCTGAAATGTGTTGCATAATTTAGGGCAAGGTTAAAGCTGGAATGTACTGCACATATAGCATAAGAACTTCTATTGTGTATACCTCTTGTATTACATATTTTTTTTCTTTGTTGTTCTACATTTTATATCTCCTGTCTATGTAATTGCGAACTGTATATATATATGCCTCAGGACCTTCTTGTGAATGACCTTGCTCAACTGAGTCTTTCCTGCAATAAACTTGAACCTGATCTATCAAACAGCTTTTTTTTATTTTTAAATCAAGAACAGCCTTGCGGAGCGATCAACTACAGAGCGGGTGGCAGGAGGGGGTCTGATCATAGTTCACAGTACAGAGACTAAGAAATGACAGGATTTTAAAGCGGTAGCAGGAAGTTGCTTTTATCTTGCTGTGCACTTAGTCGGTTGCTATTGGCTTCGGAGAGGGATGGGGAGATGTTCTGTGAGAGCCATAGAGCGATCAGCAAAGGAAGTAACAGAAACTGTTTTAAATATTGTGCATTTTTTTACATTATATTTCAATGTGTGGTCAGTGTGGGGCTTAGGTTTCATTGTAGTAAAGTGCCAAATATGCTTAACTGTAGGATTTTAACAGAAGGCTGGTTTGTCTTCTCTAGGACGGGGAAACAATGGTGGCAGCATTTGAGAATGCAGTGTCCTAACTGCAGAGTGATTTTCTTGGTACTGCAGTTCTACTGTTTAGAACTTGTTTTTACCTGTGCAACAAATGGATTTTATGCACAGGTAAGAACTAATCAATATGCATCATTTTCGCTACCCATTGTATAATTGAAAATAGGAATTTGTCTAGCGTACTTACCTGGCCAATAACAACTAAATCCATAAATAAAATCCGGAACACATCCCCTATATTATGCTACCTATCTCCATACCTAAAATGCTCTTTTCAGCTGGAAACATTATTTTTTTTCTGTTTGCCATATTGTTTTGATAGTTTATAAATACACTCTTACCACTCAACCAAACTAGTTTTTATGTGGGGTAAATGTAACCATTTTAATTCTCCTGTTTGTGCATGTTTCTGATTGGGTGCCATACACAGGAGCACTGAGATGCACCACGACTGAACCGCAGACCTGCGTCTGCCCGCATATGTGGCATTTAACATTTACTCGCCAAACAGATAGCACAGTTCTCCGCAAATGACAGGTCCCCCTGATTTAACTGGCTACTAGCTGGCTTTTAACTCCGCCCAGGATGCTCTCCTAGCTCAGCTGTAGCGTCACGTTATGTGACACCTGACAGAGCTCGGCTTCCAGCCAAAAGACTTCAGTCGTCGCAGTCAGTCCTGTTCACGACGAATTCTGATACTGCCACAGCGATAGCAGGCACCACCTAGTGACGTTACGTCTTCGCTGCGCGGACGAGCGAATGTCGGCGGCCGCGTTATGGGAGTAGTAGTTTTTTACGCACGCCGGGTGAGAGCATCGCAAGAACTACTGATTCCACGGCCACCGTCCTCTGCACGTTCGCGGCTGGCGGTGGCGGCGGTCAGGTTCGAAGGGGGCTGATATAAAAAAAAAAAAAATTGGGACGCAATCCTCTGAGGTCCGGGCCGAGCGACATCCCTGCTGAAAAGACCGCTTTAGTCCCTTCAGTTTCGCAAATCCGTACGTCACAGGGTGGCAGTGGTACCGAGCTAACTAGCTGGGGAAGTAGATGTTTTTGTATGTTGACAGGGCTGGGGTTTAAGAGGATTTCATCTGAAGAAGTTGCTGTCTCTTGAAGCGGCTGGAAGGTTGCATTCGCAAACCGGGTGAATATGGCTGGCAAAAGCACTGGCAAGCGGGGTGCCGCAGGTGATGGGATTTTAAGCAAACACTTGTTTGGAGCGAAGCAGGAAATTGCCGGCGATTCCAAGGACCGGGCTGGAACGGGGGGAAGTGGCTCTTCTCATCTTTATGAACGTGTAGGCGGTGTGTTGTACCGCAGAAAGTTGGAAAACGGTTGCCTAACTTATGGGGAAGTATTGGAGAAGGACAAGAGACAAGATGCCATTGCATCTTCCCACCAGAGGAGGAATGGAAAGCATCATTTCAACTTGGAAGAAACCTACGGAAATGTGGCAGTAAGCTACTGGTGGGAAGGTGGGGTCTAAGTTTATTACGCACATCATTGTGCAATTTTCATACATATTTTGTGTTATTTTTTTAAAAATTAAAAAAATCCTTGCTTGACCATCTTTATAAGAACAGCTACACTGCTTTGGACTGCACTGAAGTTTCATCATCGTACTGGATGTGAGGCATTGAGATTATTTTTTTTAATTCGACTAAAAATTGCAAAATATACTCAGCCTAATTTTTTGAGTCCCACCTTAACATCTGTCACTGAATTTAATTTTCTTTCAAAAATATGTGGGAATGCTTGTAACATTTGGAATATGTGTTTCCTATGAGGAAATACAAGAAAATGTCATTGGTAAAATTATTGCAGGCTGAATGAAGATGGCCTCCAGTTTAATGGTTAGCTGAAAGAGATGAGGAGTACAAGAGTGACCAACTCTTAACATTTTACACTTGTAGTAGTAAAAATCAGTAGTGTACCTAGAATTTTCTGTTGCATAAATAGAGAATACTGATTGGGCAACCATGCACAACCAGCCTGCACTGCCACCCAGAGGTTCATATTCCATTTGACCTTGAGAACAAAGTTGAACCTCAAGGTGGCAGCACAGGCTGGCTGGTCATGGGTTTGCCCAACCAGTACTTTTTATAGTGCATAGAGAACAACAACTGTGGAAAAGGTTTTAAGTAAAGTTAAAATGCACCTCAATTGAATACTTTTTTATTTGTTTTAGTTTACTGTTAAGTAACTGTAAACAAAAAGTAGTCCTGCTTGCAGACATTCTAACACACTAATAAACACTGAATACACTGTCGAAAGCAAAGCAGTGAATTAACAACATCTTAAATGTAAACTGCTGTTTATCCTGTTAAAGTTAATATAATGGGTCATGTTCCTTGATGAATTTTTGCTGTTCATTGCACTTTTTTGAAAAGACTGCGGGCTGCTATCTCAACGTTTCTGCTGTAATTTGAGTGAGATGGCTACATGGTTCTTTTCAGGGGCAGTGAATGGTCAGGTGGGCTTGTGGTTATTTTTTTTTCTCTTGGAATGCGGTCATACCCCAGAAGGGTACAACCGTGTTCCATGACCTTTGCACTGGGGTACAACATGTTCTGCTTAGGATAAAAATCTAGGCAGAACAGAATTTCTGTATACGCTATAAATATGTACAAGAAGTGGCATCTAATCTGGACTGTGTGGTCCAGCTTTATTTTCTTTAAAGAGAGCTTCCAAAAAGTCACAGTTCTCTATGGCAAATCTAAAGTCACTACATTATTATTATTATTATTTTTTTTTTTTTCAACAAATGTTCATGTATGAAATCAGGATTTTTGTACCTTAGAGTTCACCTGCTTCAGACCATTCCCTAGCTGAGGTTATAATCTTTATGTTATGACATAACATATATATAATGTATGGTAAAACGTTATGAACTGAAATCCATTTTTATATAACGTTGTTATACCATCGATGTGACGTTACTATGCTGTTGTCACATCGATGGTATAACAACATAGAATACCCTTGCGGTCATGTAATAATGAGAGCCATCTGTTCTTTTTTTTTTTGTCCCTTCATTACTTTCAGTTGAAAAAAAGAGCACTAGGTGATGGCTTCCCCGTATACCAGTTTAAAACTGATTAGGGTAAATGAACAGCAAAGCATCAAGGCACTTCCAACATTAGATTTGTAAAAGGCCGCTTCGATTGCTCAATTTTTTTTACTTTTCCTTGACCCAGAGCAGACAGTGGATAGCCATGTAACTTCTTAACCTCCCGTTGGCTCCCCCAGGTCTGCTGCTTCTCCTTAACGCTTCACAGCCAAGTCCATTACCACACAGGGCAGTCCACAGAGCCGATGTTAATCCGCGGTGCCGGCAGTGGGTGAGCATGTGTGGAGACAGCAGGGAGGCTGGTCGAGCACAGTAACAGTTTCTCGTCACTGGGGAGCCCAGCTTTGTCCCGGCCTGCATAAATGCTAATTTTCAGTTGAATCGCACAGTTTAAGAAAAATAAAATAAAACATTTTATTGGAGTTGACAGAGCTGCTCATCTGTTTCTGTGTGATAGGCAAACGTTAAGATGGGGATGGGGGCGGGTGATGGTTCCGTCATGAACTGATTACCAGTAACTGTGTTGGCATATGTTTTCTACGGTGCATAGTCTGAAATAATCTTTAACAAAGGAAACCCTGCTGTGAAGTAATACTACACAAGATAATGTATGACTGACAGTTAACCACGCTGTGCACACTTCTCGAGGTTGGCATGGCAACCAAAGACCTCTCGAGCTGCACTCTCAAAGTCTGTCAGGTTGCCATACCAACCTCTCGGAAGTGTGCACAGCGTGGTTGCTACAAGCAAGAGGTCATATGGCCTCAACTAGAGAATGAGTATCGGAAGCCGATGTACTGTTTTTAGAAACATAGATTTTTAGTTCATGTTAATGCCCTTTAAAATAGGATGTCGTCTTTCTGGAATGTGTGATTTAGTTCTCTTGATGCCAACTGCAAATTTTGTTTATCTGTGGCCTTGCCCTTACGATGCTTTGAGGTTAATTCCAGCTATTTCTTAGCTATGAGATCAAATGGACATTGTTTAACGAAACACATTTAAAAATGTGTTTGGGGAGTAGGTTTTGATTATCGGGCAGATTGCTATGCTTCATTGGTGTGGTGAAATATACGGTACTGTAATAACATTAACAGCTGATTATGTTGACTCCATTAGCTTAGTCTCCATTGTTCAGCTTTGATTTTCTTTTAATCATATTTTAAAGTGGTCTGGCACATGATGTTTAACCTTTATATCATTTTTGTTTCTAGACATGTTTTTAGATGTCAGAGATTTTGTTCATAAATGTAAGGAATGCAAGCAGAAGAATAAACCCACAGTAAGTACTTGCGTATACAATATTATTTTAGTTTGTTTATTTTTGTATCACAAAGTTTATTGTTTACATTTTTTTTATACAGGATGGACCCAATGAGATGGAACAGTTTGGTTACGGGGTGGCTTGTCGATGGCAACTAGTAATTTGGTATAAAAGAGTTGCATGTACTGAACAGTTGTATATTAGTTAAAAGATATTTTAACATAATCACATTCCGTCTTGTAATATTCCATAAGTCTTTTTTTTCTCACTGAACATATGAAGAATGCCAGACTTGCAGAATGAAGGAGAAAGTGAGTTTCATGAATAGGCACAGTACTAAACAAATATCAGCCTTCTGACATAGATTTAACTTTGGGTATTTTGCTCTGTGTTTTTTAGTGTAGTTCTGGGTCAAGAAGTAGCTCTGTTCCATTATATATGAGAAGGCAAATAAATATTAGTTTCACATAGTTATTGCTCTAAAGATGTACTAGCTGTGTATTTGATAAGAAAAATACAATGTATAAATGATACCTAAACTATGAAAATTGTTTTTCAGTTTTCATACTAAATGTGAGATGTTTCATAGTGAAATACCCTCAATGAAGAAACATTTGAAAATACACAATTCTACTGTACGTTTCAGAACAGAAAATGATCTGCAATATATAATTTGTTAATGTAATAATGCAAAGACTTTGATAACATCAGGAGTTTGATCACTTACTTCCCTGGCAAGGCTGCAGTAGCCCTCGCTTTTTAAAAAGCTTACAGGCGGGGTTACAAGGATTTTCAATTTAGAGATCTATTTAAAATGAAAAGAAAAATATTTGCTTTACTGGAGTGCAAACAGATGAAGAGAATGCATACATTGGAAAATTATTAGTAGACAATGCACACAAAGTTTGTGTATACAATTCCCAGAAAACCCATCAGCCTCGCTTACTGGACCCCTCTAATTTCAGTGTTTACAAGATACTCTGGTGGTCCCTTGAAGAGAATAATACGGGATGGCTAAATACTTACAGTGCCTTCAGAAAGTATTCGCCCCCCCCCCCTTGGATTTTGTTACATTTTGTGATGTTGCAAACTCAAATTAAAATACATTTATATGGGATTTTTGTCACGTATCTACACAAATTACTTTATAATGTCAAAGTGGAATGAAAGTTCTGGAATTTTTGTACATGTAATTTAAAATAAAAACCTGAAATGTCTTGATTTGATAAGTATTCACCCCCTTTGCTATGACACTCCAAATTGAGCTCAGATGCATCCAATTCCCTTGTTAGATCACTCTAAAACTTGAATGGAGTCCACTTACGGTCAGTTCAGATGGTTGACATGATTTCAGAGGAAATACACCTGTCTATATAAGGTCCCACTGTTGACAGTGCATGTCAGAGCAGAAACTCTACCATGAAGATCAAGGAGCTGTCTGTAGAACTCCGTGTTAGAATTGTGAGGAGGCATAGATCTGGGAAGGGGTATAAAAACATTTCTAGGGTGTTGAAAGTTCCCAGGAGCACAGTCAAGTCCATCATTAGGAAATGGAAAGATTACGGAACCACCCAGACTCTTCCTAGAGCAGGCCGTCCTCCCAAACTGAGCAACCTGGCAAGACGGACCTTGGTCAGGGAAGTGACCAAGAACCCAATGACCACCCTGACAGAACTACCGAGTTCCATGGCTGAGATGGGAGAACCTGTCCAGAAGACAACAATCTCTGCAGCACTTCACAGATGTAGCCTCTATGGGAGAGTGGCTAGACTGAAGCCACTCCTGAGAAAAGGCCACATAATAGCTGCCTGGAGTTTGCAAGAAGGCACGTGGCAGACTCTGAGACCATGTGGCAAAAGATTTTCTGGTCTGATGAAACAAAAATTTAACTTTACGTGAATGCAAAGCACTATGCCTGGCGCAAAGCGAACACAGCTTATCACCCATGTAACACCATCCCTACCATGAAGCATGGTGGTGGCAGCATCATGGTATGGGGATGCTTTTCAGTGGCAGGGACTGGGGCACTTGTCAGGATAGAGGGAACAATGAATGGAGCCAAATACAGGCACATCCTTGAGGAGAACCTGCATCAGTCTGCAATAGACCTTGGACTGGGGCGAAGATTAACGTTCCAACAGGACAACGACCCAAAGCATACAGCCAAAGCAAGACTAGAGTGGCTTCATAACAAGAAGGTGAATGTCCTTGAGTGGCCCAGCCAAAGCCCAGACTTGAATCCCATTGAGAATCTGTGGAAAGACTTAAAGATTGCGGTTCACCGACGCTCCCCATCCAACTTGACAGAGCTTGAGCAAATCTGCAAGGAAGAATGGGCGTAAAATCCCCAAATCCAGATGTGCAAAGCTGATACAGACGTACCCAAGAAGACTCAAAGCTGTAATTGCTGCCAAAGGCGCTTCTACAAAGTATTGACTCAGGGGGGTGAATACTTAAGTAAACAAAATATTTCAGTTTTGAATGTTTCATAAATGTTTGTTACACAATATAAATATTTTTGGCCTTTTAAATTGTTGAATATGATGTGTGAATTAAGGTGGAAAAAATAATTCAATGCATTACAAATTCTGGTAGTAACACAATAAAATGTGACAAAATCCAAGGGGGATGAATACTTTCTGAAGGCACTGTAAGATTCACTTTAAAAAGTCTCTAATAGTCTCATGTGATGTCTTCATGTGTGGTATTCCTTCATCTTATCACTTCAACCAGCCTGAGACAATCCTTGACTCCACTCATTCTAGTCATCCTAAAGAGGGTCAGTGAGGTCTTTAGGTACACTCTCACTTTTTTTCTCCATATCTTTCCCTGATCCTTGCCTTATCCCCAGATAATAGTCTTCCACACGCTGTCCCCTTAACATTCTGTTCCCCCATCACTCCCTTCCTCCAACCACATTTTAGTAACCCAGTATTCTCTATCAGTCTGTTGCCTCTGTTTCAGGTGATAGAGACTGCTCTTGAGTGACTTCCTCTACTATCTCCAGTTTGGAGCCCATACTCGCTCCACTGTGCCATGAGTCCCCAGTATTCTGTGGCTTTCTCATGGGTACCCCTCTCTCCTTTGGCTTCCACCCTTCTTCACCCTTCCCCCTACCAGTATCAAAATTCTAGTCTCATACCTAATCTATGGATCCTTTCCTTCATGCTTTCTGGTATTTTCCAGGTTTATTTTGTAAATGTTGATCTTGATTATGGAAATTCCTTATATATTTTTTCTGTACTTTAGTTATTGTTATTCATCTTGTTCATTGTATTTGCTACTGGGTCAATTTATATTTGTTCTATGGTTTTGTTGTAAACCACTGTGTATGTACAGTTATTATGTATTCTGTCCAGGTCCGTCTCGAAAATGAGCATTGTTCAATGGTGTTCGCCTAGTTAAATAAAGAATTTGATTGATTGGTGGAAAGCCTTCAGACACAGTGGCATTTAATCATCTCAAAACCCCTTTGCTTCAGCCTGCACATGAAAGACCAGGCAGTATCACTTGACCTTAGAAAGCCAACAACTTCTAGGTAAAAATGAGGTCTTCTGGTGCAACTCCTCCTATTAGGTGACACCCCTTCTGTTACTTTCCAAATGGATGCCGAAAGGTCCTGGTTTAATAACTGGTGCGATGGTTCTTGGGGTCTAGTTGCAGTTCACAAGAAAGATTTAAAAAGGTGTAGAGGTCCGCCTCCCTGTTGCTTGCAGCATCTCCTGTGCTCTTCAATGGCAGTTGCGTCTACTTTTCAGAGATGTGGCCTGTTCTCAGAACCCATCTTGCATTGGACTGAAGGTCTTCTGTAGCAGCACCTTCTAAATAAATAACAAGTTGCCATTCTGCAGTTTGAAAAAGGATTTGTCTTCAAAGGGGGCTTGGCCTCTCTCTTCTAAGTCCTCCATTACTTAGGCTGATGAACACTGGGGGTGATGGGCAATGGGCTTCTCTAAGAACTGTCCTTATGGGTATAAAGGTGTTTTTATTACTTGTAAATCTGATGGGGGTGGGGTGTGTTCTTTGGTGGCGGATGTGGTTTCTCCTTACACTAAAAGCAGAACTCAGGCTGTCCCTGGGAAAAAAAAACATTCCACACTATAGAATGTCTGATACCAAAGCCGCATTTATTCGTTAAGACACTGAGCCAAACACCTGGTGCTGCCGAACATTTTCGAGCCCCACTGGACTCTTTATCAAGGCACTGATAATTCATACCTTGCTAAAGAGTCCAGTAGGGCTTGAAAACATTCGGCAGCACCAGGTGTTTGGCTCAGTGTCTTTTAACGTCTTTTTTTTTTATTTTTATTTTTTTTAGCGTTTTTTAATGAATGAATGCGGCTTTGGTATCAGACATTCTATAATGTGGAATGCTTTTTTCTGGGGACGGCCTGAGCTCTGCTTTTTGTTTGTGAGTACAAGTTTGCGTTTTGTAGCTCAGCTGGTGTTGCCATTCTCTCTGTGGGTCGTTTGTGATTTCTCCTTAGCCTACACTCCTTCTAACACAGCTCCAAATGTGGTTGACACAGATTCTGCCTCTTCTGCCAATCGGCTATGCAGCTCCAGCATTGCCTTTGTTGCTTTGGACTGTAGGGGATCCCCTAATGCTTGGTGACCTCTGCTGCAAGATTACCACTGTGCTAGTAGCCTCATATCAACTGATCACTGGTCAGTAGTTGTCTTTTTTTCATGCATTTCAGCAAGGACCAGTATATACAGCTTAGCTGGTCAGTGTCTGTCTGGGTACACAGAATGTGATGCACAGGCAGTGAAAGCTACCTTCATGAACAAGGTCTTGGGAGGCACGGGAAAAGAGAGAGCGATGGGAGGGTGCTTGTGTTGCAGTGTTTTCTTCTAAGGTCATGTCTTTGTGTAGTAACTTGTGTTTTTTTTTTTTTGGTTGTAGACCTAATGAGAGTTTAGGTCACCTAGATTGTTGATGAACTCTTTCAGAATCTGCTCAATAAGTAAAACCACTCTTCTGTCTCATTTGGCCACCTTAACCAGCCTTTCCAGTTGGTAAGCTCCTGTTTGTACTTTAGTTATGTGAGGCAAGTGTCTTTTATAGGTAGCATCCTTTGAGAGACCCGAAGTCTTCCAGTTTGCTTCATTCTTTTTCTTTACTGCCTTGAGCTAGAAGATCCAGGACAACTAGCAACACATTGGCTTCCACCACTAACTGGCTGCTTACCTGAAACATTCTCTGTGGCAACAGGCAGGCTTATCTTTAAAAATGTATGCTTTTTTTTTGTTTTGCTCTCTGCTCAGCTGACTCATATCAGCAGCATCCTCCCCAGCCTTGTCAGCCGCTGTCCCAGGGACTTACTGTTAAAGTATGGTACAGTGCCCAGCAGATTGTCCCCTGTAGTGGAGATCCCGTAGGTTCTCCTAGCCTTGGGGAGACTTTAGCTTGGATGTGTTGGCAGAGAAGTTCAGTAAGCGGTACACAAACTTTGCAGGTGCGACTCCAGTATATGGCAGATTTCTTGCCTCTCCAGGTCAGTAGAATCTAGCCCCTGTCTTGTCATAAAGTTTCTCAGTGCCAATATGCTCACTCTTCAAATCATTCTGAAATGAGTAGAGGACAGTGGCAACCTATTTGAATGGCAAAACAACTTAGTTATGGCTTTCACCAGTATTGGCATGGCAGAAAGTAGGTGAAAGAGTAGTCTTGGACCTCCATGTAGTTACACCTTCACTTCTTCTGTTGACAAACAGGGATTCTTTCCCCTTCAGGTGGAAGACTTAGATATTGCTGCTGTCTTACTCATCAAGTTGGTATATTGTGGCATCCTCATCATTTTCATAACCACGGTTCAAGTTTCTGCTCCTCTCTGGGAGCTACTGTGGGCAGCACGTAACAGTTCAGTGGAAACACCATTGCCTCTAATGTCGTTATGGGAAGCTCCTGTTCCTCATTCAAAATATCTTCTAGAGTTGACTGAAGAGACAGGTTATCTGCATTTAATTGAAATGTGCCTGCTGCGTGAATGATCACATCAAACTGCGCCAGCTGCTCCAAGCCATTCTTTTAATTGACCTTCAGGAGTCTGAAAGTTGTGCAGCTAGCATAAAGAGTCTCACACTGTTTGGACAGGAGACAAAAGGTAGTGATAAATGGGGTAAGGTCAACAGAAGGTGTGGTTACAAGTAGGGTTCCACAGGGATCTGTGTTGGGTCCTGTTTCCTTAACGTATTCATCAGTGACAGCAACGGAATCTGGGGTAAGCTAGTCCTGTTTGCAGATGACACCAAGCTAGGAGGGAGGGTGGACACTCCAGAAGGGATCAGGGACCTATAAGAAGACCTCAGAAAACTTGACAGGTGGTCAAACATGTGACAACTGTAATTCAGTGCAATGAAGTGTAAAGTGATGCATCTCAGTAAAGCGAATCCTGGGATGCAGTGTCAGCTGAATGGGGTCAGATTGACCACCTCTGAGGAGGAAAGGGACCTGGGGATAATTATCACAGACACCCTGAAACAGACGAGCCAGTGTCACAAGGCATATAGCAGGGCAAACAAAATGTTGGGATGTATAGGAAGGGGGATTGATAGCAGGAGGTGGGAAGTGATCATCCCCCTCTACAGGTACCTCATCAAACCACACCTGGAGTACTATGTTCAGTTCTGGTCGCCACACTTAAAGAAGGATAGGGGCAGACTGGAGTTGGTGCAGAGGAGGGTGACAAGGATGGTCCAGGGTTTGCAGTGGATCCCCTATGAAGAACGAGTAGGAGCACCGAATATGATGTACTCACTGGAAAACAGGAGGGAGAGGAGTGACATGGCAGAAACATTGAAGTTCATAAAAGGTATTAACAAAGCGACTGACACAAGGGAGTTATTCCATAACGTCACCAGCACAACAACTAGAGGGCATGAGTGAAAGCTGGGGGACGGGGGGCTTTAGGAGTGATCTCAGGAAGTACTACTTCACTGAAAGAGTGGTGGAACCATGGAATAGACTGCTGGTAGAGATAGTGGGGATGGAGATGGTGACAATTTTCAAGCATAGGTGAGACTGAGCTAGAGCTCAATTTCAGAGCGTTAGTACAGAAGGTAAGGATAATTGTGAGAGGGAGGTAGACCCCTGGGACAATTGCTAGGTCCTGGGATTTCATGGGCAGGCTCAGTGGGCCATGGATCTCCTTCTGTCATCTTTTTCTGTGTTTCTGTGATTGTATTTTTTTTTCCTTTGCTGTTAATGCCAGAAGAGTTTACCATGTGGAAAAGTAGCCAACAGTGCTTTCCCACTAGTTGCATACTTCCTTTCCGCTCTGGACAATGCTTTGCTGTGATATGCATCTACCTTTTTGTGATCTCCAGTTTTTTGATAGGGGACAGTTCCAACTCCTGTCTCATTAGCATCATTGTCTAAAATAAATGTTGGTTCTGAGTGGATGTGCTAAGATTGGAGCAGCAACCAACATAGCTTTCATTGAGGAGAATGCTCCTCAGCGTTTCGTTGTAGTCAAATTTCGCTCCCTTTTCTGTGATCCCATATCAGGCTTAGTATGAACCACTGGTATTCAGAAGCTTAACCCTAAAAAAGCTTCTGGTTTCTTTCACAGTTATTGGTGCAGGCCATACCCATACACTTTTAGTTTTGTCTAGATCTGTTGCTGATCATTCATCGGTTACAGCTTGCCCCAGGTAATGCATGCTTCTTTTAAAGGGGAACAGTCGGCACTAAGAACCCTACATCTAAGTGTGGGACTGGTCCCAATTTGCATTTTGTGTGTAAAAACATTTTTTTTACTTGCTAGTTACTGCTGTGTAGTATATTGTTTCAGACTAATTTTGCTGACCTGTAAGCTAACATTTTCTGTAATTACAAATCCCAGAATTCCCTGCAGCTGACATCAGAGGAGGGCTGTAGCAATGGGAGATTCAATAGCCTGCAGTGCATGTTAGAATTTTTATCAGCTTTTTATAAAGGTAGCCACTCTCCCTGCAAGAGAAAGGGTGCAACTGTGGCAGCAGCAACATAGATGTGCGGTAAGGGGAGCCAACAGGAACTATTTAAATAAAAAGAATGATTAAAAAAATAACTTGCTGATGGTTTCAGGCTATTACTCTCACTGGCTTGGCATTTCCAGTGACTGTTATGAAAAGAGCTATCTGTTCTTCTAAGGTAATGGTCTCCATAACTAAAAGTCCTTAGACTTCAGACTGTCAGACTGAGATGGCAGTATTTAGAGGTAACATTAGAAGGCACTTTGTCTCCTAGAGAGTGGTGAAGCAGCGGAGATGGATATGAAGACAATTCAGGGCTTAAAGGTAAGCCTGGACACTTTTCTACTTACCAAAAGATTTAACGTGTACCTTACATAGAGATGATGTAGAATCCATATGAATTAGAACATGTTTGCGTACTGTACTTCTTTTTTTTTTGCATCCCAGTTTATAAAGGGGGACAAGACTGACTTGCATTCCCTTTCAACATTGAATTACTATTATATGACACCTCAGCTTTTAACAAAGGGTTACATGGTGGGACTCCTCTTCAACAAAAACGGAATAAATAAAATAAATAATAACTTTTTTTTTTTTTTTTTTAAGCAGCCAAGGTACCTTTTTTTTTTCTCCTGTAGTACAAGCATCCTTTTCAAATTCAGGATCATTTAAAATTTTTCCAGTGAATCATCCCAGCAAGAGCATGTTCCTTTGTGTCCTTGCCAGCTAGCAACTCACACTGCATCTGGAGTCCACCGGTATTAACTGTAGTCTGCGATACAACAGTGTTGGTAAAAGTTTTCCCATTTGCAGAACTAACTATTCCATAATAATTCCGCAGTGTTTCATGGATTCTGCCTGTAGTTTTAATGCCATATTTCTTGGTGCATCAGTCACTTCTTTACCCAAATGAGAATGTCATGTTTGATCACTCATCACTTCAGACATACTCCTCTACCAACAAGGTTATATTTGAAAGAAAATGTTGGCGGGGTTTCCACTTATGGCAGGTGCAGAAACATTTGTACCTGCCAGCTTCACTTTTCCTGAGCATATGGACAGTTCCATGTGCTAGCACCAGTTTTTCTGAGACTTTGGACAGTTGTTCAGTAGATGATCCAGACTGCCACACTTCCATCATAATGTGGATTATTCCAGTCTTCACCAAAGATATCTCTTCCGTTGGGCCACACCTTTGGAACGGTGAGCCGTTGGCATCAGTACCACTCAGAAACGTTTGCTAGCTGTTGGCTGCCAACAGTGACATGCAGCGTCGGCGCCTGTGTAATTGGGGGCTGCCCACAGTGACATGCAGCATCAGCGTCTGTGTAATTGGGGGCTGCCTCATTGCTTCTTTTTTTTTTACTCCCATCGTCAACCGTTCGACCTGCAGAGAAACACTGTTGTTTCTTTGACTTTTTTAGTAATTTTTCTTACTTTAACTTTTTGACATTGTCTTTTTATGTCAGTGTTAAAAGAACCTTTAGGTTTTATACCTGAAGCTACAAGATTGACAAGGACAGTGCTCACATGGTTTTTGTTTGCTGTTTGGGCCAGTCCCACAACATCAGGCCCTGTAAGATCTGCCACGGATTAAACCAGCCTACAAGGAGACACTAAAAAAAAAAGGCTGTAGGAACCTTCATTACTACCAAGGTCATGGAAGCTGCCGCCAAGGCTGCAGGCTCCAAATCAGTTTCTCATTTATGCTCGACTGCTTCCATTAAGGGAACTTCCCAGTGTGTGATGATGCAGTCGCCGCCGTGGTTGTCAAGGACTAAGGAGAGAGTCAATTATAAGTCATCACTGAAGTCCTGCTTTTCTGGTCACCACCACAAGCATAAGGATAAAGCTCCTGCTTCGCAAGTGAGGTCGAAATATCCATTGAAAGATGGTAAGTCCTCATCATTGTCTGCTTCATCAGCGATGACAGCCCCTCAACCATCTAAGACACCAGGGTTAGGGTCTGACTTTGGTACTGCCTTATCTTCTATAGACTGTATGCAGCCTTTGTTTGTTGGGTTTTACCTCTTCCACACCGGTAGACTCAGGCATTTACAGGGTGCCATTGAATCCCAAGTTGTGTTGGCATAATTCTCTGAACTATTCAGATGCCTGTTGCAGTCGGTCCTGACGATGATAACAGCTGTCTCGTTGATTGGGACTCCCCCCGGACACCATTGTCATCGACTGGATCCAGAAGCACACCTTTCATTCCTCTGCAGCTGCCACTAACGATTTGCCTCATCACCGTTCCAGACAACGTGATGGAATATAATCTTGATCTCCTTAATATGGAAGAGGAGGATTAGGAGAATGGACAAAGGAATAATGATCTCTATGAGAGGGTTTTGTCTTCCAATTATACCCTTTCTTCATTTAGTGAGGACTCTGGTGTATACTCCCAGGTCTCCTCCTGAAGATTCCTCTTTTCAGGCTTTACTCAGACAGAACCAAACTGTTATGGGATTTGAAGCTGAGGAGGAGGACTCCAGTAAGAAACAAATGGAGTTTTTTTGGAGGTTCCCACTGCCTACTGAGTGACCATTTTATTTGTATTGTTGTTTACTGTTAGGCACCCACAGCCTCCAGGATTGGGCGCCATAGAAATAAAATTTGCCTTGCCTGTAGTTTCTCCTGTATATCCTGCTTTAGAGGATGCTACCTTTGCTGCCTGACATAGGTCTAAAACCTTGCGTGCAGTGTGTACAAAGGCTGATGAGCAGTATCCAGCTCCGTCTGTTAAGACTTACTAAGCTTCTCAGCCTGAAACTGATTTTGTGGTTATCATAGCTGCTTATGATTGCTCTAGGGCCCCTAGACAAATGAGCACTTTGCCTCCTGACAAAGAATCCAGGAAGCTGGATGTTATGGGCAAAATATCTTCTCATTCTGCATCCGTAGACTTAAGAATTGCTAACTATGAGGCATATATGAACAAATATTAGAATAGCCTGTGGAAGTCTGCTTTGTCTACCATTCAGATTCTGTCTGATGGACCTGCCAGGGCTGACCTGCTTAAAGAGCCCCTGGCACCATTAGAAAAACTTGGAAAAAATGTGAGATTTAGACAGTTCAGTTTATAGTTCATGTATTTTCTATAATTATTTACCTTTTTTTTTTTTTATTACAGAGAACAGCTATATGAAGGAGGCTTACTGTTTCTTAGACTTTACTTGATCTTTCTGCTGTCCTACATATGACATAATACAGGTTGTACCTGTAAACGAGCTTCTGGTCATGGTGCTTTTCCTGGTTAGTGATTTTTAAATAAGTAAATAAAATAAATAATCCCATGTTTATGGCATCATAATTATCCCCACAACAACAGTCTATGATGTCATACACAGAGCTGTGATATCATATATAGGCAAGCAGCCAGAGCAGATAGGGCAGTGATCCTGTGTATATGCAAATATCCTTAGTAATAAAGAAGAATAAGAAATATAGAAACAATATTAAAATATAAGCTCATTTGTGCTAAACATTACATTTTCTCAAAACTGTCACAACAGTGTCAGGGTTTTTTTAAGGCTGCATTGGCTGGTATGGATATAGAAAGGCACCTGTTATTATTTATTATAACTTTATTAAGCGCCTTTTAAATATCAAAGTGCTTTACAGTATTTAAAACATAATTCCTTAAACAACAATGCTGTGCATATGGTGCTTTTAATGCTTCTGTCAGGGCTACTGCCTTCAGAGATATTCCTGGCTTAGGATAGTTGGATTTGCAACTGATATACAACAGGCTGTACTGAATGCTCTTTTTAGAGGTTCCAGGCTGTTTGGGTGTGATGTTGAAAATGCTCTACATGAGTGTCAGTCCTCCAGGATGACTTTAAGGTCACTCAAATCTTTGACCCCTCAATCCGCCAGGGGGCATGGTAGGGGCTCATTTCGCAGGCCTATGGCTGTCATGACCATGCATCCCATCTGCAGCCATGTACACAAAACCATGGTGGTCCCTTTCCAGGTCCCCTCCCTCCTGGCGCCCATGCAAAAGCACCTCAGCGTATTGTTCGAGGCTCAGCTCCTGTTAGCTTCTGACTTACTTACTCCCCCTCCAGTTTGCCTCTAGGGGTGCAAGTGGGGGAAGAAATCTTCCTTCATCTGTCAGAGTGGAGGGAGATCATGATGGACGAGTGGGTTCTGGAACTACCGGGAAAGGGGCATGCTCTGGAGTTGTTGTCTTCCCTTCCAGTTCATCCTCCACCTCCTTCTCACTATTCTCCAGGTTCTTTGTCTCTTCTGCTAGAGGAAGTTCACGTGCTCATTTACAAGTGAGCGGTCAAACCTGTTCATTTCCCAAGAAAGAAACAAAGGGTTCTAGTCCAGATATTTCCTGGTTCCCAAGTGGACATGAGATCTGCATCCTGTGCTGGACCTCAGAGATGTAAACTTATTCATTGAATACTGAAAGTTTCGAATGATGTTTCTTCAGGCTGTCATCCCCCTATTGCAAAAGGAGGAATTGGCTCTGTGCCCTAGACATGATGGATGCACACCTTCATATAAAAATTCACAAGTGCCATAGGCAGTACCTCTACGTCATGCTGGAGGGCAGCCATTATCAATTCTGAGTCTTGCCCTTTGGATTATTCTTGGCAGCGTGGGTATTTACCAAATGCTTAGCAGTTGTGGCAGCAGCCCTTTGGAGGGAATGGCTTTATGTCTTCTCATATCTGGGTGATTGGCCTCTGAAGGCCCCTTCCAGGGAAGCGACTCTGTACACATTGTCCAGAGTGAGACAGTTGTTTGAGGAACTGGGTGTTGCGATAAACATACAAAAATTCATACTAATTCCATGTTAGTGTCTCCAGTATATGGTGCAGTGCTGGACATAGTGGTTGGCAGTGCCTTCCTGCCTGCAGACAGGGCTGAGGCTATTGAAGCCCAGGCCCATCTGATGCTCAGGAGTCATTATGTGTCTGCCCGGGTGATGTTGCAGCTCCTAACAGCTCCCTTTCATCACATGCGCATACTAAATTGGACTCTTCACGTGCAATGTGATCAGCTGATGGACAAGCTGGAACATGTGTCCTCATCATGTCCCCTTTCCACCATGATATAGTATGGTGGATGGACTGCCAGAACTTGTTACAGGGAAATCCATTCTTTTCCCTGAGTTCTGTGCAGATCCTTACAGTGGATGCCTTGGTCAGGCTGGGGTGCCCATCTCGGTTCCTTTCAGACCCAACAGTCCTGGACTGATCTGGACTCGGATCTTTATTCCAGTGTCCTGGTGATACAAGTTGTTCTACTGGGTCTTCAGGCCTTCCAGGAGAACCTCAGCCCCAGTCCCTTGCTGATTCAGACAGACCATGTCAGTGTTATGCACAACCTAAGCAAGACGCACTCAGTGTTATCCACTGTGCAGGGAAACGATGAGAATGTGATACTAGGCAATGTTTCACTGTCTTTAATTATCAACCGTGTTTCTCCCAGGTGTCCAAAATGTCTTGGTAGACAGGCTGATCAGTCCCTGGTATATGAATAGGGATTGATGACCACCATGGTAAGCTACCTTTTTGCAGGATGGGATTGTCCTGGGATGGACCTTTTTGCATCTCCACATGATGCAGAACTGCCATATTTCTGCTCACTTCTGGGCATGGAGTTTTTTTGCAAGAATTGTCCCTGTTCTGGAAAGGGAGGTTCCTTTACGTCTTTCATCTGATCCCTCTCATTCATTGGGTTCTGCTCAAAGTGTGTGCGGAACATGCCATCCTAATACTAGTGGCTCCCTTCTGGCCTCGTTCGATTTGGCTTCTGCAGCATCTGGCGAGGGAGCATCCTCCGCAGGCTCTGAGGTCCCTTGTACATCTGGGCGTGTCCTCCCTGCATCTTCATGCCTGGCTTCTGATGCTGTAGCCTTTGCTGTTTTGTGGTTCCATTCAGGTAGCTGGTGTTTTGCCTGCATCTAGAAGGGCTTGTACTATATGTTTATGGGGCTAGTTGGGGTTGTTTCTTATGAGATAAGAATGTTATCTCATGCTGGTTTGGGTGAGAGGACGGCGAAGCGAAGCTGAGCGGGTCTGTCAGCCCAAACCAGTATGAGATAACATTTTCTCATAAGAAACAACCCCTACTAGCTCTATTAACTTATTATACAGCAGTGGAACTCCATCTACCCCAAAAGACTAGAATTTTTGTTTTTAATGTCAGAAATGGGGCTAATTGGGAGCATCAGTTCTGTGGTGTGGTGGTAATCTTTGAGGCGGGGAGGAAGCTTTTCAGCATCAGCCGGAAGGAAGCGCTGATTACAGGTTTTCATTTTTTTCAAAGTTTTGTCAATTTCTGCTTCACTACATGTATTTTTTCACAGCAAGATTCCCCCAGTCATTGATTCCATCGTGGCGACTCTGACAGTAATAGTCTGACAAGTAGAAGTCACCACAGTAGGAATCAGTTGTGTGGAGTAGTGCGAGGCAGCAACTGTACGCTCAATAAGAGGTACAGTAATGCTGCACTCTGATTGGCGGAGGCAGTTTTCCACTGCTATACAATAGACACACATATTCTTTGAAATGGAAGCACTTCTCCATATGGTGTGCTTCCCTATCACTGGACCAATTTACGTGTCCTGTCCAGTACTGTACTGGACTAGAAGTACTTGCAGAGTTCCAGGCACATGCAAACCCATAAGAAGGATGCTGCAACGACTAGAGTTAGAACTCCATTATTTAATAAAAATAAAGAACACCAGATGCACAACCCCGCCTGACATGTTTCCTTGATAAAGGACGAAAGTCCGAAACATGTCAGGCAGGGTTGTGTATCCGGTGTTCTTTACTTTTATTAAATAATGGAGTTCTAACTCTAGTCATTGCAGCGTCCTTCTTATGGGTTTGCGTGCTTGGAACTCTTGTGTGCACTCTGTCTCTTGGGACTGTACTGGACTACTTTTTGTCCCTATCAACTCCAGTCTGCAGTACTCATCCATTAAAGTATACTTGGTAGTCATTTCAGTTTTCCATGCACTTATTGATGGTGCACGGCAGCATAACTACAAGTGTCCCATACATTTTGAAGGCTGTTTTGCATATGTGTCCCTTGTTTCGTAAACTAGTTACTCCTTTTGGACCTGAATGTGACACTTGAGAAATTGACTCTAGCTCTGTTTGAGCCTTCTGTGTCCAGTGAGATGCATTCCCTTTCATGGAAAATGCTTTTTGGTTGCTATGACTTCTGTTCATCTGATTTCCGAGTTCAGGCTCTGATGCAGGTGTCTTTTCGGACCGATCCTCATTTTCCTTCTTAAGATGGTGTCTAATTTTACATTAAATCAGACCATGCACCTTCCTGTGTATTATCCAGAGCATGCTAACAAGGGTGAGGCATTGCACAAGTGATATACTGTACATAGATACTGCGTTTCTGTCTTGATCGCTCTAAAGACTGCAGAGAGTCCTCTTTTATTTTTATTTAGTTTTTGATAACCAGGTGAGTGCACTAGACACAAAAGTGACTATTTTCAGGCATGAACCGGGAGGTTACAACATAGTAAGGGAATGGCTACAGGACAATACAATTAAGGCATACAACATACAGAAAAAATGGATAAGCAGTTGACAGTTGTGGTTACAGGGATAACAGTAGGATATTATACATATCAAAAATGCAGTAAGTGCCTGTCAGTACAGTTAGAGTATCAGACAGTATGAGGCATAAGGTGCCTAGATGCTAGTGGATAACATTTCCTAGTATCTATTCAATTATACAACAGCTATCTTATAAGAAATACTTATAGGGAGAGAGTGGGCTACCCCAACAGCGGTTTAGGAGAAAAGGGTTCCCCACATAGAGAGAGAATGAGTGATAGAGGTAGGAGGATAGGAGTAAGGCAGGGTAGAGGGGGAGGGAGTGGGTAGAAGCAGGGTGCAGGAATACTGGAGGAGACCATCGAAGCAGCAAACGGAGCAGGGAGTAATAAGCTAGGGTGGGCTGAAGCAGTTACACAGGGTACACTCATCTAGTAAGAAGTTATGCCACTTTTTTTAAAAGTGGCACGGCTAGGGGCCAGACGCATGTCAAGGGGCAGTGATTTCCAGTAGCTGGGGGCTAAGAAGGAAAAAACGGTTTTGCCTTTAGATGTTTTACATTTGGGAATATGGAGCAAGGAGAGATCAGCAGATTGTAGGCCATAGGAGGTGGACTGAGGGGTGAGCGCAGCAGCGAGGGAGCTAGGCACACTGGACCTCAATATACTATCCAGCAGGGCCCCAAGGGACAATAGCTGGTGGACCGTAGGAGAGGGCCAGTTTAGGTCTGTGTAGAGAAGGTAGTGATGTTTTAATCTGGGGGATGCAGAGGCATAGTGACATATATTATTATATGTTGTGTCTTATCTGTGCAGGGAGGCTTTAGATGCATTGCAGTAGACTACAGCTCCGTATGCGAATGATGGGAGAAGCATTCCTCTGGCAATGGCCAACCTTGCAGAAGGGATGACAGCGTAGTTAGTTTTATAGGCTAACCCTAGTTTAGTATTGATGGCCTTACAGGTGGTGGTAATATGGTTCTCAAAGTTGAGAGATTCATCTAGTAGGATCCTCAGGTATTTAAATAAGGTTACCACTTCCAGTGAGGTACCATTCACGCAGGCGATTTTGAAGAAATCACGGCTATTCTTTAGTTTGGCAGGTGAGCCAAGAAGCATTGCTTGAGTTTTTCCAGTATTGGGAACAAGCCTATTTCTGGTGATCCAGGATTGGACATTTTGGAAAGCCATGGATAAATTATGATTGAGGTATGAACGTTGTCTGAACTGGTATAGAGAAAAAGATCGTCGGCATATAGCAAAGATGAGCAGGAGGAGATATTTTGCGTTATGTCATTTATGAAGATAGAGAATAGGAGAGGTCCTACAATTGATCCCTGTGGCACACCAGTATCAATGACAGTTATGTCAGAGATTGCAGAGTTGAACCTTCAACTTGGGTCCTGTTGGTTAGGTAGCTATTAAACCAGTTTATCGATTCTACCGAGAAATCCAGGGCCAGGAGGTTGGTTAGTAGGAGGGGGCGATCAACTAAATCAAAAGCCTTCCTTAGATCAATAAAGACTGCCCCAGTTAGAAGGGCCTGATCCATGCCTTGAAGCATATAATTGGTTAGGTGTAACAGGGCAGTTAAGGTACTATGGCCTTTTCTGAAGCCATGTTGGGTTGCAGACAGGAGGTTATGCTTGGTGAGGTAGTCCGTTGCTTGTTCAGCGACGATCTTTTCGAGGATTTTGTCTAATACAAACAGTATTGCTATAGACTTATAGTTTGATATATCCTTCTTATCGCCTTTTTTAAAGACTGGAGTTATTCTGGCCATTTTCCAAACACTTGGCGCAATACCTTCACTAAGGGACATGGTAAAGATTTTAGATGGTGGTTCTGCAATAAAGGGGGCAGTCAACTTGAGTAGTTTAGGTTCCAGATAGTCGGACCCAATTGCTGTGCTTTCAGATATGGCATTGAGAAGTTTGAGGACGTCCTTTCTGGAGACGGCTTTAAAATAGAATGTCTGCCCCACCAGCGCATCTTTTGGGGTGGAGGTGACAGGAATGGAGATCTTAGAAAGGAAATCTGTTGTATATTTCGAGAGGTCTGAGAAGTGATTATTGAATGCATTAAAGATTGTGCACAAGTCTGTACAATGTACTCCGTTCAGTATCATGTCATTGGTAATTTGGGGTTGCTTTGAGCCGAGGAAGGTTTTAATATGTGACCAAAATTTCCTAGGATCACCGGCCGCATCCTCCAGGAGTCTCTTGCAATACTGGCTTTTTGTGAGTCTGATTTGTGTTCTGCATTTTGTCCGTTGTTCCCTGTAAGAGTGAAAGTCCGCTTGGAGGCCAGAGATTTAGAATTTTTTCCAGCATCTGTCCCTGGTTTTGAGGGATGGAAGGAGGGCCTTGTGCAGCCATTCTGATTGCTCGCTTCTTATGCGGCGAGTGATACGAGGAGTATGCTTTTCTTGGAGTGATATAAACTCATTTAGAAAATATTTGAGGGCATCATCCATATTCAGGGCCTGGTAGATAGGGGACCAGTCAGTCAGAGAGATATCATGCAAAAAATGGGCCTGATTTAAATTAGGGTAGTTCCTGAAAGATATGTAGTGTGGGGTAGACACGGGGACTGCAGAGTGACACCATGCACAGAATACAGGGGAGTGGTCACTTATCGTATCTGGCAAGTTACCTGCAGCCACGACCCTGTATGTGCGATTTGTCATGATCCATTCAGTGAGGGTACTGGAACCGGTAATAACTGACAGTCTTGTAGGGTCCTCAGTGATCTGCTGTAAATTGTAACTCTGCACTAGTGATTGCAGAGCATTGTGGGATTTGCTTAGCCAATTCATGTTCATGTCTGCAAGGATGAGGAGCTCATTTTGGCCAGCTATTGAGGCCAAGAGGTCCAGTAATTCCTTGAGGCCGGATTCCCCCCTTTGGGAGGATTATAGGCACAAATGATGTGAAGCTTCTTAGCCCCTAGGCTTAGAACGGCATGTAGTGAGTCACACAAGGAGGTAGTTGTTGGTTACTATGGATAGGTTAAGGTGGTTTTTGAAGTAGACTGCCACACCCCCTGCTCTTTTTGGGGGACATCTGTCCTGCCTGAAGAAGTTATAGCTTGGGAGCAGGCAGCAGGGCTTTAGCCAGGTCTCCGATACACATAGGACATCGGGTTGGTAGTTGGCGACCCATGCTTCAAGTTCTGCATGGTTGTGGAGTAGACGTATGACATTAAGGTGTATAATACGTAGACCCTTTGTGTCATAACTAGTATTGTTCATGGACAGCTGGCTAGTCGTGGGACCCGGGTTCAGCTCTACATCACCAGACAGCAAGAGAGCTAATAATATTAGGTACCATAATTTGTGGTGCAGGAAAAGAGGGATTTGATAGCCATTTTGATGCCATTTTTTAGTTACTGATGCTGCAGCGAAGTAGATAAGGAATTTTGGAAGAAGTGTTCGGGTGATCTCAATGCACCTATCTGATAGGATAAGCATATTTGAGTAGGTGAAGTCGTTTGGGTCCAGACTACCATGTTGATTTTGTTCCAGTCTCATATCCATCGTAAGTCTGTCCAGGTATAGCAAAAAATGTGCAGAGGGCCAGTCCTAACATGGTTGTGGTGGTCTTCCTTGGTTTAGATAAGGATTTGGGCAAGGGACAATGCCTGAGAGTAACCATATTGCTAGGGATCTTCGACTAGACTACTGGAAAGATCTAGAAAATACAATGCGGATGGACAAGTACTGTAATAGTCTTGCATAAGCCGTGGATATAGGTGATCGTCAGACTGGAATTACTGCTTTTGCTGACTGCACAGCAAGGTCTATGTCACGAGAACAGAGGGTGGCAAGCTGTCGCTGCTTTTGGGTACTAGCAGTACTCTGAGGGTAGTGTAACCAGTGATTAACTTCCCTAGTGCTAGGTCAGAGATAGGAATACCAGGTGACAGGCTACAGCAGCTAATGAAGTGATATCTATTAGATTCAATAAGGGGGTAGGCAGGAATCGCACCAGATAATGCAGAGCGAGTACAGTATTTTGTGGTGTGTTGCTTTAACTGAGCCGCCAGCAGCACTGTTAGCCAATTTGGGATAAACACAGGGAAGAGGGTGGGGTCTGTGTGCATTTAAGGTGGCCTGGGGAGCGAATTGAAGGGGCAAGACAAAAAACAGAACTAGAGAGCTGTGCAGAGCTAGGATCCTTGTCTGACTGCTTCATGGTGTCTCACAGTGCAGATAGCCAATAGAAAAGCTTTGCTGAGCGGCCCAGGACTGCCAGCAAATGAACCAGCCAATCGGAGTCTGGCCGAAACCGGAGTCAACCAATCGGCTTGTTCCCCTAGTGGCTGTGCACCAGTCACTTCCCTGGCATAGGAGCCGGTATGAAAATGCCATACCTGGAGCAGTGCTTGCAGAGAAAAGTCCTCGGGGAGGCTGAGTAGCATTGCCCAGCTGGCGGCGACCTTCAGCCAGTCGCGGAGATAGTGATGGCCCAATGGGGCAGCACCCGGAACAGTGCTTGCAGGGAAAGTCCTTGGGGAGGCTGAGCAGTATTGTCCGGCCGGCAGCTACCTTCGGCCGGTCGCGGAGACAGTAATGGCCCAGTGAGGCACCCCTGTATCTCTAAATGGTGCTTATCCAAATGGCTGGCTAACTATATTGAATTTTGTTATAGGAAGTATGGTAAGGAACTTCCTGATGCTGTGCATGGTCACTCTACCTGTGATATATCAACTTCTGTTGTTTGCTTGCAATCCATTCCATTTTTATTTAGCACTCATTCAAAATAGTTATGAGCCCTGCACAAGTTAAAAAAAGTACAATATTTAAATATATACTGAAGAATGAAATCATATGTACAATTGTGCTGGATAGTACAATGAAAAATACAGTACAATAACTACTATTGCAATGAAAGTACTGTACACTAACTTAAGTGAAAAATATGTATATTATAGGGACGCAGTAGCACCCCCTATAGTTAGGATTCAACAGATACTTCTATGTTAAACTAAAAATGTTTTAATAACTTTGCAACCATTCAATCGATTCACATGCAGTTTTGCATGTGCTATCAGGGACCAAAGATCCCTTGATGTGGCAAGATTCATTCTGGTCGGATGAGTAGGTGTGGAGATACGGAGTGTCAAAAAACGTGAAAATTGTGAAAGCGGTGAAGGCTAAGCTGATAGATCTAGAGACAAAACATAAGAGTACAAGGAATCCTTTGCTGCCACACCTTAATGAAACTATAGCAAAGTGCAAAAGTGCAGTGTCCTAATGCAACGACGTACTGAAAATTTAATGAGATATATGGGACAAAAATACTGTGAATGGGGGAGAGAGTGGGCAAACTCCTGGCCCTCTGCCTCGGGAAGCAACAAGCCGATAGATATGTCCCCTTCCTTAGACATCCTGATGCGACTTCGCCTTTGATTTTGTAACCAAGGGATATTGCAGAGGAATGCCATCATTTTTATAGGGAGTTGTATGGGGAAGAGAGGGAACCAGACCATTTACAGAAAACAGAGGACTTCCTGAGATCGGTTGATTTACCCAAATTGTCGGCGGTCAAACAATGAAAGGGAAGAAATATTTTCGGGGATATGTAGACATATAAAGACCCTGAAAATGGGCAAGGCCCCAGGCCGGATGGGTTTAATGTTAATTTTATAAATGTTTTATGAGAGAATTGGCACCCTCCTTGTTAAGGTGTTTAATGAAGCCCATGAACTGGGTGCGAACCCAGATTCCTGGGGGGGGGGGCCGATAATATCTGTTATCCCTAAACCAGGGAAAGAGCCCTCCACATGTGCTAATTTTAGACCCATTTCCTTATTAAATCTAAGATGCAAAAATCTTTACTAAAACAATTGGATCCCGTCTCCAGAACATCGTGTGTGACCTGGTCCATCCAGATGAGACAGGGTTCATGCCACGAAGGCATATTCAAGATAATATTTGGCTACTCTTAAACTCCCTTTCTGCCCCTTCCCCCCATTAGTTAAATGTCTTTGAGAGGTAGTCTCGGATGCTAAAAAGGATTTCGACTGTTTGGATTGGCTATATTTAGATCGCACCTTAATTAAATTTGGCCTGGCTGAAAAGTTTCGGGGCTGGATAAGTAACCTGTACCGAGAACCCAAAGCCCAGGTTAGGGTTTATGGGGTTACGTCATTGGCTTTCAAAATAGTTAGAGGGACCAGGCAGGGCTGCCTGCTCTCTCCCCTTCTGTTTGCCCTCAGTATGGAGCCTCTGGCTGCTGCACTTTGGCAACCTAATGTTTTCAAGGGCATCGGGGTGAGGGATACCAAACTAAAAGTTTCACTATATGCTGACGACACTTTGTTATACATCACAGACCCAGTCCGGTCATTGCCTAAAATTTTTGATTTCTTGGGGGAATTTGGGGCATTCTCAGGTTATAAAGTGAACATCTCATAAACTGAAATCATGCCTGTGGGAGTGCTGTCGGGCTCCCCTTACCCGATCTTGGTAGAGTGAAATGGGCCAAGGCCGGGTTCAGATATTTAGGGGTGTGGATACCAAGAGATTTGAACAACCTGTTCTTAATGAGCCACCACCGTCTCTTACGTAAGATCCAGGCAGATTGTAATCGTTGGGTGGAACTCCCACTCTCTCTTTCAGGGAGAGTTGAATCAGTGAAGATGAACATCCACCCAAGATTTTTGTTTCTTTTTACTAGTCTACCGGTTAGGCCTCCAAAGAAGTTTTGGGTGGAGTTAAAAATAAACAAAAAAACACTATATCCAAATTCATTTGGAGAGGCAAAGCACCGAGGGTCAGCTGGCAGGTGCTTACAGCCCCCAAAGATAAATATGGCTTAGACCTCCCTGACATCTGTAGATATTATTGGGCAGCCCAACTCCAGGCACTGGTCTCGCTGATGAGGGGTGGCGAGTCTCCGATTTGGGTAGATATAGAATCATTCAATTTGGACTTAGCTAACATAGGAGATATACTGATATTAGATGGAAAAAGGTTGTCCAGGGTATCCTTCATTAACCCCTGGATGGCTATCCTGAAGCAAATCTGGATAGAGGTGTGTTGAACTAATAAGTTCTCTCTGGCTCTGCATGATTTGACCCCACTTTGAAGTTGTTTAGACTTCCTTCCGCATAGGTGGGATGGGGCCTTGGGGTAGTGGGCCAGAAGAGGCCTAACCTGTTTGGGCCAGTTTTATAGGGAGGACCACATTGTCATTTCAGCAATGCAATTATATTTTGGAATACCTCAACATGATTTTTTTTTTTTTTTAAGATTTCTACAATTACTTAATTTCCTAACCCTGGAAAAGGTATCGGGACAGCTGGGTAAACCCCTGACTCCCCTCCAGTCCTGCTTATTTGACCTTGCACAAACTCAAAGCCCTAGTAAGGTCATCGCCAGCATAGCGAGGGCACTGGAGCCCGAGGGAGTAGATGACATTGGTCATGTTAAGGAAAGATGGGCTGAGGAGCTATGAGTGTTGGGAATATTTCCAAAGTTAAGACCTTCACACATAATGCTTATTATATGGTAATAGGTTGACTCCCCCCCCCCATTTCCCTCCCTTTTCCTACTCCCTTGGTTCCCTATTATTCCTATAACTCATCTTCCTTTTCCGTCCCCTTCTCTCCCTCCCAGCTTGTTTATTTTTGAGTTTTATGTGTTGTCTCATTATCTCTTTTGTTTACTTGATTTTGTTTGGACCTAAGAATTTTTTATCGGTTGTCTTACCCTTGAATTGACTGTGTCATTTAGAATAATTTGACATATGATGTACTGCAAAGGTTTTCCTTTTTATTGTCTGTCCTGTGAATAACTGTGTTTGAAAATTCTTAATAAAGTTTGATTAAAAAAAAAAAACATGAAAATTACCATGTTTTGTCAAATTATGTGTCACACCGCTGATAAGAAATGGTGGTCTGACATTTTCAGGATACACAGGCCTTGGGTCACAGACTGGCCTTTTAAAGATTTAGTGAAAAAATATACATTTGTTTAAAAGGTTTTAAATTTAAAAATGTCCCGTTATTTTCAATGGGAACAGTTAGATGTCCCATGCAAAAAAGGATCCTTTGTTACAAGCTGGTAATTCTTTGTTGCAAATGGGTCATCCTTTGTCGGAAAAGGGAAATCTTTTTTCCTGCGGCCGCCATTTTCTTTTACAGTTAGCAAGGGAAACCAAACCAAATAAGTCCAAAAAATGATGTCTTTAAGAGAAAGCAGCAGATGTAGTTTGCTCATCTGGACACCCTCAGCTGGATTGCTTATCGGGACACCCTCAGCTGGATTGTTTATCGGGACACCCTCAGCTGGATTGCATATCGAGACCTGCTCAGCTGGATTCTGCACTTGTCTGTTGCAGAAATGCTCCACGAGTTTCTTTGTTTATGTTTTTAGATAATTTTTTGTGACTCGTGATACGAGAAAGATTCTTTTTTTATATTACGAGTCACGAAAAATTATCCTCTATCATGAAGGAAAATCCTTAAAGGGATACTGTCCGTGTCATATTGTGTTTTTTGTGTGCTGTTGGTGTGATTGGATATTTTGTATAGAAATATAGTCTATGTTTTTTAAACTGTTCTGTAAGTTGGATTTATCGCTGTGAAAGATTTACTCACTTACATTGTGTGTGTAATCTGTTCGCACACTGCCCACAGTGTCTGAGGTCCAGTCGCAGTACTGTTTTGCGTGTAATAGAAATTGCAACAGGATATTCAGTAACAGCTGCTTTAAAAACAGAGTACAGGTAGTGCAAATGCAGATAACTGCTACAAAACAATCTTAATAGTGGATGAACCTTCTCCAGACTGATGAAAATGAGTCACTAAGAATGGCAAACCAAATAAATTGACTAGCTTAGATCAGACAGAGCCTATCATTCAAACTGCTAATTTTAATATTCCAACAAAGAAAAAAAAAGCAGAAAAAAGTCACATAATTGCACTCACAGAGACGGACATCCATGCCATTTTACGCAGAAGGCTGGGAAAAACAATAGGCTGTAGTTAAAATATTTTAACAGTCTGGCTTTAGGCCAAAATATAGTACCGAATCCACTTGGGCAGATGTCACCAATGATTGGCAGTCTGCACTAGATATTAAATATCATATCAGCGCAGACTTCCTTGACCTGAGCAAGGCCTTTTGATACCGTGGATCACACAATACTTCTCCATAAGCTAAAGGACATTGGTCTAGACACTACCGCTGTGCTCTGGTTCTCCTGTTACCTTACAGGTAGACAACAACAAGTCAAGGTACAAGGTGAACTCTCTCCATTCAAAACTCTGCCCAGAGGAATACCCTAGGAGTCCATACTTGGACCCTTACTATTTATAATCTATAGAAATAACATCAACACGAATGTTAGGATGGCTAATGTGCATCTCTTTGCAGATGACACAGTTTTATATGTCTCCATGCCCACCCTCGAACTTGCCTGTGTGCAGACCTACAACACGATTTCACCCAGCTCCAGCACAGTCTTTTTCACCTCAAGTTGTTAAATGCAAAAACAGCAAAGATTGTTTTTCTTTCCCCCTGTGCCCAAGCTGTAAGTGTTTCTGCCAACTGACCACTCTTCCAGATGACCCTTCTAGGTGAATCGCTTGAGGTGGTGGACACGTTTGAATATGTGGGTTTCTGGCTAGACTGTTTGCTTTCATTCATAGTACATATCGAGCAACTCTTCAAGAAGCTGAAAAAGAGGCCTGGCCTCTTCTTTAAAATCAAGCACCTTCTTAATTATAAGGCAGAAATAAGGCTGGTCCAGACCACTTTTCTTCCTCTCATCGACTATGCAGGTTTCATTTACAGTCACTGCTCTAATTGAACCCTTAGCAAAGTGGACATACTCTATCATAGAGGGATTAAGGTTTATTATTAATGCCTCCTTCAGAACTCATCATTATGCTCTGTATGCTTAACTAGGTTGGCCCTCGCTTCCCAACAGAAGGTTAAAAAATGCCATGTTATGGTCTTCCAGAATTATGCTGAATAAACTTCCTCTTTATATCATGGATTTCTTTCAGTGCACAGCTTGCACCTTTTTGCTGAGGAAATAGATACCCTTACATATTACTAGGTGTACCTAGGGTAGTGACCCACTATGGCGAATCTGCAATTAGCCATGCTGTCCCTCCATTGTGGAATAATCTCCAGTGCTCCCTAAAACTTACTAGCACTATCTGTCTTAGATCTTCAAATCCCCTTTTGGCCCTCTTTATACAGGAGAAATGTATTTGTTACTCATAGCCTGTTTTACTCCTTACATCTATACTTACAGCCCCTACGGCTCTCCTGTGTGTTGCCTAATTCTCTGTAACACTGCCTGCATATCATTTGTAATTTTTTACTTCAATTTTATTGAAGTCTTTTATGTATTATTACCTCACCCAAGTAGATATGCTACATAGGATATTTCTTTATATTTCCATTGCTCAGTATCTACTATTGTTCTTCCGAGAATCGTATCTGGATATATTGTGTAATTTAAGTTTTTTTGTGTCACTAACCGAAAACAAGATGGCGGAGTCTCAACAATACATTCTGCATTTTCAAAAGCAAAAACCACTTTCGTGGCAACAAAACAGTATTTTCACACAACATGTCAATTTTTTTTCCATAGGAAGTAATTAGAAACTTTAAACCTTCATAGCTTTTGAACAGATTAATATTTTTCACTAAACCTTCAAAAGGCACATCTGTGACTCAAGCCTGATATACCGTAAAAATTTCAGACCAAACCCCCAAGCCATTTCTAAAAAATGGTGTGACAAAAGATTTACACACAAATGGTAATTTTGACATTTTGACATTCCGCATCTCCACACCAGCACATCTGACCAGAATGAAACTTACCACATCAAGAGATCTTTTGTCCCCGATAACGCATGGAAAACTTCCTGCAAATCGGTTGAACGGTCGCAAAGTTATTAACGGGCAAGATTTAAGGTTTAACATAGAACTGACCATTGAATGCCCCTATAATATAGACAGATGAAAATATAGATTTTATATATATATATATATATATATATATATATATATGAAAATACAAAATCACACATGCCCACACAATGCAAAGCATCATGGGCTACATATGCAAATGACCACAGAATGTTATGCTGGTTCAACTTTAAGCAGAATTGCATGGTGCCGAAAGGCCTCTCACACAGTTTGCAAAGGGTGCTAACAGATGACATAGACATGTGTTTTGTCCTACTAGGACTCATCAGTATGCCTCGTCTGTTTGACACCCCAGTGGAATGAGCCAGCTACCCTAAGAGAATCTGTCTTGGTTATGTTGTGGTGAACCCATTAAAAAAAAAAAACTATTTAAAAGACAACCTCTGTGCGCACAAAGGTTGTCTTTTATTTATATATATATAGATAGATATAGATATAGATAAGAGAGAGATACATCTGGATTCTCACCTCTCTTGTGTTGGTGGCCATGTTTGTCACCCTCCAGACCATTAGTACTACACCCGTTTTTAGGGATTCATTGACTAGGCATCACAAATGGGTCATGATTTGGTTCTTGCCAGCATATCTTGAGTGGCAAGGTCTCAAGGCACTAAATATGTACTTACTGGATACCAGAAGGGAGCGGAGAGATATAATAGATTAGCCTGAATACTGTTTCGCAGTCACATGGACACCAGTGGAAATTAGCAGGAGGTAGGTTCAGGAAAGATGTGAGGAAGTACTGCTTTATGGAAAGGGTGGTGGAACCTTGAAATAGTTTGTCAGTTGAAGTGGTGGGTGTGAAAACAGTCAGGGGATTCAAGCAGGGCTGGGACATAATGAATGGAATAGTGGTTACCAGGGGCAGCAGGACCAAGAAGGAGAATAGAGAGCGGACAGGAAGGGTTAGTACCCTGGAGGAACAGTAGGTTCCAGAGATTATAGGGAACTTGGGCAGACTGGATGGACCTCTGGTCTTTTTCTGCCTTCACTGTTTATTTTACTATGTAACATCAGTTTTCCACTATTTGGAATACAAGTTACTTTTTGAACACTTGCTTTAGTCTAGTGTAGCTGGACTTTGCCTCAGGGGCACAACCCCCAGTAAGCTTCTCTTGCACTCTCCTTTAGCAGTAGAGCTATGAATCATCCTTTAGTTGCTTATCTTTGCCATTAACATCTGTGTCCTTGTATTACAGCCTGCATCATTATGAAGCAATTAACATCCAAACTTCCAGGTTTCATACTCCTCAGAGGGTCTATTGACTGGATGACTGTCAGGCTGTTCCTTGGGTAGAGAGATTCCTGTATGAATCCCCTTCTTTTCCTCCAGTTCAGAGAGCTCTTGAAGTTGGATGGGTAGGAGGGCTAAGTCTAGACAGACCTGTTGCTGCTACCCACAAGGGTGGGCCTCATTTGTCAAGCAAGGGCCAGTTTGTCAACTGAAATTCAAGTCCCTGTGACTTAATGTGTAGTTTTTAGAGTATAGGAATGTAGATGTTTGCAGTCTCCAACTTTTTGACAACTAGAAAGCCAAATATTCATTGGCCCTGTGACTGCAGTTGGAAGAAGTGCTTTTCCTGGTGTGTGTGTCTGGAGGACTCAGCTCATCTGATCTTTCAATACTTCATTAACCTTTTGAGCCTTTAGTTGTCTTCAGGGTGCATTGGCACTTATTTTAGCATACCATGAATAGATGAAAGAAATGCTGCTGCGTCCCTCGGATGGGGGAGTGGAACCGGGAACCTTTGGCGGCAGGATTGTACATGGACCTTCACAGGCCCCACATCCAAGTAACTGGGCTCACCAGTCCAACTACTGGATGCTGTTCATGGCGTGGTGTGTTGGGGAACCCCAATGACTCCCTTCCAGGGGGGGGGGCTGTGCCCTAGGGTACTGGATGGTGGTAAATCCCAGTGGATGTCAGAGTGACAGGGCTGGGGGTCCAGCGGATGGGGGCTGTCTGAGGCAAGGGGAAAATGTAAATAAAAAATATGCTGGTTTCAGTTTTCCTATAATACATCTTCTTTTTCCTCAGGGGTTTTGTACACATAAAGCCACCTGAATTGCGTAGCTCATTGGGATAGAAACTTGGGCCCAGATATTCAAAAGGGTTGCGCATGGCGCAGCAATTGTTCCACCATCGCGCAACCCACTGATGCGCCCTGGTGCGATATTCAAAAGGAAAAGTGCGCGCACAACCCGGCTGTGCCGGAGTGCATCAGTAATGTATGCAGGCACAGGTGGGGGGCATGCCCATGCATAACCTGCACAGCCCGATATTCAGCCCAGGATGTGCGCAAGCCATGCATGCTCAACCCCTACCTGTGCCAGTACAAAGTTACGCCAAAAAAAGGACAGCTAATGGCCACCCCGGGTGGGCTGCCAGATGCAGGGTGCAACACGGCAGCTGCCACCTGTGGGTGGCCACCAGAGTTCCAGCTGCACCTGGCGGCACCTCCCCATGCCCAATCGCTGGCATCTGTACAAAGAAAACCCTGGTTTGAGGTTCAGTGATCGCTGACTGCTTGATCATGCTTGAAAGAGGGACTTAACATACCCTCAGTGCACTCCACCACTGAGCCCCACCGCCCTCTTCCTCTCGTCAGCCGGTGGGATGCCAGCACCCACCACTTCGCCGCCGGACATTATCAGTAGGGCTGCATGCCCATTGGTTCACAGCATGAGCCAATGGGGCAGTAGTTCGTTGATACCACACATTCCAGTTATGATCATTCACTTAATTGAATGTAGTACGAGTTGCACGCTCATTGGCTCATGCCAGGAACCAATGGGCGTGCAGCCCTCACCGAGGTGTCAGGCGCGGTCGGCAGGCGGGTAGGATGCTGCTGCCCGCCGCTGACCGCGGGGAGCGGGCGGGCCCAGTGGGTGGTGGGGTACCACCAGACCACAAGCGGATATTGAATTTTCTTTTTAAACATGCCCGCGATCGGGAGTCACGGTCCACTGGACCACCAGGGATATTGGATAAGTTGTTTTATGAATGCCCGCTATCGGGCAGATAGCAGTCCACTGGACCACCAGGGATATAGGACAGAGTTTTCTTTTTGTACAAATGCCCGCGATCGGGCTGCAGGGGGCGTCTGTCCCTGACGGCTGCTGTCTGGCAGGGCGCCAGGCGCAAGTCGTTGGGGATCGGAGCACCTGCACGCAAATGGGGCCATAATGACATGCAAATGGCCCCGTGTGCGCCTTGTATACATTATGGCCCTATTTGCATGTCAACTTTTGAATATCGCTGGTGCTGTGCATGGCGCAATGGAACTTGCGCTAGCGCATCTCCATGTTCCACTCTGGCCACTTGCACTGGCGCAGTGCCACTGCACCATGCACACTGGGGGTGGCCAGGGTGCGATATTCAAAGCTGCTGAGCCATGGTGCAGCTCCTTTGAATATCGCCCAGTCCACACCCTTGCGCAGCCAAGTTGAGCTGTGCTCAAGCTTGCGCCACAGCCTGGCGCAGTTTGAATATCCGGGCCTTGGTGCTTAACAAGCTTATCCTACCTCCTATTTGAACAGTTACAGGGCTCGGTATTGTAAATCATCTAGTTGCATGTCTTAGTCAGCATCGACTCTTTCAGCCCGCTTATTGCATTCAAAAACATTTTTTTTTTTTTTTTACTGCAGATCGATGCAGTGTATTAGCTATTAATATGGGATGTGCCATCTTGTTCTGGATTCAGAACGTCTCACTCTGCAGACCCCCCAACTACTTTTTTTCATGTCATGACTGAGACCCAGACTGCTGCCGCCAACAAGGGGAGAGAAAGAGGAGGTACCTGAGTGTGAACCGAGCACAGGCATGCCCCACCAATGTTCTCTTAATATCCTCTACCCCCACACTTTAAAAAAAAAAAAAAATATTACCCCAGCCTTTCCCACCCTCTGTGCACCATACCACCCTTTTCCTCCAGAGCACTCACCCCACCCACCACCCACCTCAGTCCCACATAGCAGTTCCTCTTGTCCCTTGATACTGAATCTTCAAGGTTCCTCAAAGTGTTGCTCCTATGCCGAGCACATTGAAATGAATAGGGCCTTTTCATTTCAGTGGGCCCATTAATTTTAATGTTGTTTTCTTTAGCTTATATAACATTTTTAAATTATTTTTACATCTTTCGAGGTCTTTTTTTTTTCCCCCCACCCTGACAACCCTACTTGAAACGGGTGCCTACATCTACCACAAACACTCATTTTTGCAGGAAATTCTGAAAGTTGTCACCTATAGGGTTTGTTATGATGGGGCTTAAAAAGAAGTTGACAGAAAAAAGTAGGTAAATATATATATGTATGTGTGTGTGTGTGTGTGTGTGTGTGTGTGTGTGTGTGTATATGTATGTATATATATATATATATATATATATATATATATATATAAAAAAGTTTGATTTTAAAATAAAACCTGATTTTAATTAATGGGCAGTGTGAACCCATTCATTTCAATGTCTTTTTTTTCTATAACTCATACCATTTTTGTTTTTAAATATATTCACCTACTTTTTCAAAAGCTTTTGAACCCCCACCCTCGGGAACCCTATGAGTGTCAACATTCATATTCCCCCTGAAATGGATCTTTAGCGGTGTGTGCCACAAACACCCTTTTCAGGGAAATTTGCAAGTTGACACCCATTGGATTCATCAAGATGAGGATAAAAGTCTTTGACAGAAAAAAGTAGGTAAAAATATAAACAAAACAAAAATTAATTTAAAGAAAAAATTCATTGAAACGGATAGTCCCTATTCATATTATAGCTGATCAAGCCACTGTGCAAATCCAGTCCCCTCACGGCAGCAAAGCCATGATCAGTTACTTTACATGCGGCAGATGCTCAATCCCATTGTCAGTATCCCCTCATCTGTCTGTCCCAGCTGTCCCCCCCCCAGCCCCTTCCTGTGACTGCAGCTGATCAGGCCACCTCATTAAACAAATCCACATGCTGTTGCAAGACCTCCCTGCCTCTGTGCTGGTATCCCCCTTTGACTTTAGCTGTTTAACCCCCCCATGAGCCCTTTCCCACATCTTCAGCTGATCAAGCCACCATATGAAACAAATATACTCGCTGCTGCAAGCCCTCCCACCTCCCTTCTATTCCCTGATACTGAGCTGAGCAGTTCTCACAAGCAGCAGGAAACTTAGCGGCATCAGCTAACACAAACTCACCTGTCATGACTGGAACTGCTACAGCACTGGAGCGTGCTGCCTCCGAGCCTGGTTGTCTGATCCCCAACTCCCAAGTTTGTTCTGATCCCGAGTTGCCAGCATGCATGTGCGATGCTTTTTGTTTGGACCATCAAGCGGCCACTATTTCTATTCCATTTATCCCTCTTTGGTACCTTGAACTGTAATTCCCTAGTGTTGAGTGGAGTTGAACTGCTGGGTACTGTGTAGGGAGTGTTGATGAAAGCAGTGCCGCTGCGTCAGTGCCCTCCCTGTGAGCACTATATAAAAAAAAAAAAAATCTGTAAAACTGTAAATAGGTAGGTTTTTCGTAGAAATACAGTTGTAACCATGACACCAGTGAGACAGGTAGGCCTGCTACAAAAATAAACAAGCAACATAAAAAGGACCAGCGTTGTTGGCACCAGCCACATTATTTTTTTGTTAAGGATGTCTGTTTTTAAAGTGCCTGCTCCTCAAGCTGCCCACCAGTATTCTTGCTCCACTCCTGGCCTCTGACGATAGCAAAGCGGTAGGGACAGGAAGTGGAGAGCAGTTTTCCTTGCCCCTTGGGGTCACTTCTGGGTGATGCACTGTCCTGCCCAGTCTGCCGACTCCAGAGACAGTGAGTTTTCTTACAAAAAATGACAAATATAGAAGCTATATATTATGAAAAATAACTGCTGGTAACTCGGGGAACAATATTTACTTAGCAATTATTGCATCTCTAGGTTCTGGAAACATGATTTAACCACTCACCCTTTGCTGTCATGGTAATCGTGTTAACGGAACCTCTCTGTGCCGTGATAGCCTCGTAATACTGCACATGGCTTCCTATATAATGTGTGAGATTTAGATGCTGTTGTATATGATTATCATTTTTATAAGGGGGCAGGAAATATATTGCTAATTGGCAGCTGTTTGTAGTATTCCTATTTACAGAGATGAAATTCATGCAGCCAAAAGGTCCATATTTAACTGAACTGACATTGATGTGAAAAGTTGTGTCTTGTATTGTTTTCATTTTATGGACAACATGCCATTCAGTTCTCTTCGTGGAACCAATAAGCTGGAGTTTTCACTGTCTCATGGTTTGTGTACGGAGTACTAAGCGTGGGCTGCTGACCAGATAGAACAGTGCTCAGAGTTCTGTGCACAAACCATGACAATCAGAATTCCAAATTACTGGATCCATGGAATGAACTGTAGAGAATGTTGCCCACAGAAAACAAAACCATGGTACAGTTAAAGCAGCAGTTCATGTCCGTAAAGGAAAAATGAATGGCAGTACTATTTTAGACTTAGTAAGGTGCAGTAGCAACTAGGCTCCTTTACTGAATCATGATACTGTAACTTAAAACTAACAATCAAAAAATATATTTTTACATTCATTTTTTTATGAGGATTCAGAGAAAAGACTCTGGCCCAACCCCACGACTCTTGACCAATTACAGTAGATATTCTTTTCGGCCTTCTATCACGATTGGTCTGGAATTGTTGGGGGCTGGCCAGAGCCACTTTTTCTTTGTATCCTTATAAAATAACTAAGGTAAAAATAAACTATGTTACCTTAGTCATTTGTAGTTTACAGTACCACAATTAAGAGGGAGACCGTCGCTCCCTTACCGAATTGAAAAAAGCCATGAGTTTTATTTATTAATGTTTTTTGTCACACCCCCACCCTAAACTACTGCCTTAGGTATGGGTCAACATAGCAAACAGATGCCAACTGGAAATAATTTACTTTCCTCTTTGTTTAAGGAGTTATCTTGGGCATTTATAGTGTATGTAAGGTAAGATTATGTTGCATATTTGATATTTATGTGCCTCTTGCCTGGGTTGCTCATGAAAATGGGCATGTTTCCTTGAGTTACCTGGCAATCCAAATAAATGGGATAGTTTTATTGTTTACTTATTTATATACCGTATTTATACTGTTTTACAGTATTCCGATTGTGTGAGTCATTTTATTTATGCCATGCTCTTTGACCAAAAGACAATCACATTTACTGCTACAGTGAACTTCAAGCCCTGGTGACTGATCTACCTTATGCTATTTTATAATGAGACAACATGGGCATGCAAACACAGCCAAAGTTTTGCCCTACCTAAGGCAGTGACAGAGTTGTATGTTACTCACTCATTGGTTCTTTCCACTTAATTACTTTGCAGTACCAAGGGAAACTTTAGAATATATTCAGACAATTCAACTTACATGTAATAAGTGTTCAGTACTGTTCTGTGTGCATTATGCAGGGATGCAGTTTGATTGAGTGGTTAGAATGCAGAGCTGGGAACCTAGAAATGTGGATTTGAATCTCACAACTGCTACTTACTGGGTGACCCTGAAGAAATCACTTCCCCTCCCTATATGTTACTCTGTCATCTATATCTGCGCCTTTGAGTCACTCTGTGTATTGAAAATGGCAGCAACACCACCACCCCATATTGCAAAGTGGTTTGGTGTAAAAGGTGCTGTGTGTGACAGAATTGAGTGGTGCTGTAACCTGGTCTGATAACCCCTCTACCTAATACAGCCCTGTACTGTCTCCTGTCTTACCCAGTTATTACATAAATCCAAACTTATTACTCCTGCTTTGTGCATTCTATGGTACACACCATACACTCCTCTAATGGATTATTCCTAACTTATAAAATGGCATGGAAAAATCCTGAAACTTTATTGGAAACCATCACCTTACCATGCATTAAAAAAATACCCATGCAGGGTCAGCAGTTGGATCGCTTTCACAACCCGGTTTTCTTTCAGCAAAGGACTGCCGTCAGCTTACCTGATTTGTTATTTGTTTTGTTTTATCTCTTGTAATAGAAATGTTATAGCTGGCAATGATCGCTTGATGTGTTCTAAGTGCACTCCATCTGGTTGGGGTGAGTTTAGGCCAGTGGAGGTTAGTGAGGTTATCGAGGTAGCAACCAATATGAAGCATACCTTTTGTGAACTGGACCTGGTGCCAACGCGTTTCTTAATGAGATGTGTTGACTCCGTTGGCCCGGTGTTTGCCTCAATTGTACAGTGTTCCCTCTCTGAGGGTGTCTTTCCAGATGCCTTGAAGGAGGCTCTGGTGAGACCCCTCTTAAAGAAGCCATCTTTGGACCCGGAAATCAAGGCAAATTACCGTCCTATCTCCAACCTTCCATTTTTGGGGAAGATTGTTGAGAAGGTGGTAGCGCTTCAGTTGGAAGAGCACCTCATATCTCAGTTATATGAACCCTTCCAGTCGGCTTTTCAGCCAGAGATAGCACTGAAACGGCACTTGTTCGGGGTGCAAAGTGATCTCCTCAGGGCTAGAGATCGGGGAGACAAGACAATTCTTGTTCTCCTTGATCTCTCTTCAGCATTTGACACTGTGGACCATTGTGTGTTGCTTGTCTGCCTTAGGGACCTATGTGGACTCACCGGAACTGTCATCAAATGGTTTGAGTCCTTTCTTACCAACAGGAGGCAACGGGTTATGATGGGGAATTCCTCATCTACACCCAGTCTCCTTTTCTGTGGAGTTCCTCATGGATCGGTACTGGCCCCAGTGTTGTTCGTAGTGTACATGCTGCCTCTGGGTGGGATCATTAGGAAGTATGGTCTGAGTTTTCATTGCTATGCTGATGATACTCAGCTATATTTTTCATTTGCCCCAGGAACATCAGATGCTGTGGAGGTGCTTAATATCTGTCTGGCCGAGATTAATGACTAGATGGCCTCTAGCTGGCTGAGACTAAACCCCGATAAGATGGAGGTATTGGTAGTGGAGTCGAACAGAGTTTGTGATAGGATGGCCTCTGACACAGGAACTGGGCTTGTTCTTGGAACTGTGTCATTGAAGGCCTCCTCTTGGGTGCGAAATCTGGGAGTGATTCTGGACAAGGACCTAACCATGGAGGCTCAAATATCCTCCACGGTTCGTACCTGTTTTTACCATCTCAGAAACATTGCCAGGATTAAGCCCCTTGTTCTGCCTCTGGACCTCCCTACCTTATACATGCCTTAGTCACATCAAGGCTTGATTACTGCAACACGCTCTATCTCGGGGTCACGGGAGGATCTCTCTGCAGACTGCAGCTGGTGCAGAACGCGGCTGCCCCGGTTGTTGGCTGGACAGCAGAAGTCCTGTCATATTACACCGGTTTTGCGCGAACTGCACTGGCTGCCAGTCAGGTGGAGAGTCCTCTTTAAGGTGGGTCTTCTCACCTACAATGCCCTATGCGGACGGGGCCCTGGTTACCTGTCGGACCTTCTGTTATCTGCCCCCTCCCCACGCCCTCTTCGTTCCTCTAGTGGGGGCTTCCTGGCCATTTCCAGAACTCTGTTGATATCCGCTGGCGATAGAGCGTTTAGCGCCGTGGCTCCTATTCTGTGGAATTCTTTGCCAATTATGGTCAGGGAAGCCCCCACAGTAGACACCTTAAGGCCCAGTTGAAGACTTTTTTTTTTCTTTAAAGCATTTGAGGTTTGAATTGATATTTATGGTAATGTTTCTGACTTTGAGTCTGTACTTTTATTATGTATAAATTGTATATTTGTTGTTTATATATGGTTGTTTTAAAAATTTTGTACGGCGCCCAGAGCCTCCGGGATTGGACGTCTTTTAAATAAATGTTGCCTTGCCTAATATGAAGTTGCAAACTGTGCCCTTGTTCTGCCAGGGTACTGTGTTGCCTTGTATTACAGTGCAGAGGTGAAAATGGTATTTTTGATGGAGTATCAAAGATCCAGATTTATGTATTCTGTCCAAAACTTCAGGATTATAGTGCTTTGGACTGTGTTGTGGTCATGCTCCAACCCCCCCTCAGAAGAAAAAGAACGCTTCCAACTGCCTCACTTTAGGAGGGACAGCTCTCTTTTTTTTTTTTTCCTTCAGAATTACCTCATGGAAAAGTGCTGCCAACATACAGAGAAGGTGATGCAAACTTAGATTTTACAACAGAATTTCATAATAGTTTATGGTACAAAATGAAAATGCACCTTTGCACAAATAAAGGCATTACCTTTCACTCGGTTATGGGCTTGTATCTCCTATGTTAGATAATGTGTACCACATTGTGACTAGCTTCAGAATGTGAAGCACATCATCTAACATAAAGATCTAAGAACAGAACACTAAAAAGTAGTAACGTGTGCGCAGAGGCACATTTCGTGACAGAAGGTGAAGGTACATCTTCATGTACCTCTCACCAGCCATCTCTGCTGCAGTATGGAACACCACACACATCCGAGTTCCACTGCCCTCCAGCCAGTCCCAAGTCCCCCACCACCAGTTCCAATTCATCCCCGCCCACCTCCTTCACTGTGAAATTAGTCATGTTACAACACAGCATGATAATATTTATCTTCTTAGTTTCCCCTCTTGGCCTGAATGCTGGTACCTAAGCCCAGTAGTGCTGTACTTGTGGTGCAAAGCACTAGCGGGCCTAGATACCAGCATTCAGACCTGGCTGCAAAGGACTGTGAAGATGAGGACGCTCACACTGTTGCTGGGACACAACTTTTAATTAAGTTCATGGTGACTGAGGTGGGTGGGGGGGTGAATTAGTACCATTTGGGGAGGGGGTCTGTGTTGCAGCAGTGGTGGGGGAGAGGGGTTGGAGGGCTTAGCAATCCAATTGCATTAACACCAAAGAGATTTTGATATTCCCATACAAAATTAGATTTTCAAAAATGCTGGAACACTGTTAAATTCAGGTCCTGTTATGGCAATGGTGTCTCTTTGTGTAAGATCATGTGGTTTGTAAAAACTGTCCCAGTGATGTGCTGCATCTTCCTGTATTTGGGTAATGTAATGTGTACCTTGAATTTTCCTTGTACTTTCTGTGTTTACACCCAGGGATGAGCCTGAAAATAGGAACTACTGCCTAGCCCTCCCCTTCCATGTCAAGAAAAAAATACATATTGTATTTATTTCCTCTTGTGGTTTATTACTGAAGATATAGTCTGATTGCAAAACAATAGCAATTTTCTCAAAACCAGATTATGATGTCAAAACCAGAGAAGCAGGCAGATGAGATGAGCTCTGAGAAAGAGATCTTGTTTTCATGCAGATTACCTCCGTAATAAAGAATGGGAGGAGAGTTAATTAATCAAAAATGAAAAATAAGCTGATTATCATATGTTAAAATGTTTTCTTTAATTCTGGATAATTGATTTAAGGTTAAAAGAATGCTAATATTTATTTGTTTAGGACCAAAGACGTGGGGAAATTCCCACCACTTTATTTTGTTTCTCTAAACAGGGCTGTCAGTGGGACTTTCATTTTGAGGGTCCTGGATACCCTGTAGAAAAAACTGAGGGTGACAGGAAAAAAGCACCAAAAAATAATTAAAATTGCAGGCTCACCCACGTGTAGGTCTAGAGGAGTACAGCATAAAATAGTTTTTAAGCGGCAGCGGCTGCTTAACACTGGTTTACCTGAACTCTTTTCTGCTCACCTTGGTGAGTTACAGGTACTGGTCACAAGTAGCAGGTTCAAATAATTATGGTGTATATGTTGCTTAATAAGTTGTTGAGAGTACCTAAAAAACAAAGAGTACCTTTGCTTGCAGTGTATGCCGTCCCCTACCAGGTGGAGAAACCTGCACTTACTTATCAACTTGCATCATCATCAAAGCATGAACACTATCTCTCTTGCATTGCTTTAAATAGATGAACTTCTTAAAGGAACATCTACCAGCACCAGTGTGTAGTGCAAAGTGCTAATTAATTTTAAGCTATAAATAAACATAATAAATACAGCTGTTGCTTAAAACTATTTTATACTGTATTCCTCTACACCTACATGTGGGTGAGCCTGGCATTTTAATTATTTTTTGATACCTAATAAAGTTATTTTTTAAACGAGACAGTCTTTTGTCTATAGCTTTCATGGAGCTGACCTTGGTTCCACCGAGTGGAACACTTGTGCTGCTGATTTCGATTTACACTGTTGGATATGTGTGCATATAAACTGTGAAAAGGGTGAGCCCCCTTTCTCTGTGCTTTTCCAGGTCACAGGTAAAAGTTTGAGCCCTGGAGTGTGCACTTGCAGACGAAAGTGCCAAACTGTGAAAAACATTGCTACAGTTCGGTACTTTTTACCATAGTTGTGTGGAAAAAAACATGCTGAATTGCAGAACAATTTCACCACAGTTTGGCATATTTTGCCACAGTTCAGGAAATTACACGTTGGGGAAGCACATCTGGGAAGCACCCGCATCATGAACTGCTAGCTGTGTGTAAAGGACTCAGGTACACGCATCCCCAAGAGCCCTGCCTAACACACAAGGACAAGTGCTGTTGTAGCAGAGAATATCTTTTGTATGTGACTGTCTGACTGAATCTCCCATTGCCTTTACCTAGCAGGCCTGCAACAGCTAAGGGGTCATATAGGGGCTTGTTCCTCTGTAGCCTTGCTAGCATCATTATCTAGCCTTTAGTCTGTTTGCTTGGGAGAGCTCTGTAGGGTGGCCTTGGAATACTCTCTTCGTACTGTCCCAAGACACTGCTACCTCAGCATATTATTGGGCAGGCGATGTTGTTTCGATTTTAGTGGTTTTGCAAGGATTTCCTGAAGCATAACTTGAACATTCTGTCTCCAGTCTCCTTTTGCCGTACAGCTCGGAGGATAAAGTAATGGGGCTCTACAAAAGAAGTGTCATCGAAAAATATTGGATTAGTTACTTGCCTTATCATTTTAGATGCCTGAGAGAATCTCTTTTATGGATTGACTATTACCCTACCACCCTGAATCAGTAGAGGGTTTTTTGTTTCAGAGTTGTGTTTTTGTAAATGGTTTTCTTTACTAGTTTGGTGCAGCTGTAGTAAGATCTTAGAAGCAATTAAACACAACAGCACTGTACATCGGTGCCAGTGTGCAGGTTGTGCACTGGGCCAGTTGTCATTGCGGACACCCTCAAATTCCTGTGGTTCCTAGTGCTCTTGCTGTCTGGGTATCAACCACAGCTTGTCTCCACAGACCTTTACTGAACCTGCAGTTAAAACGAGGCATGGAACAAACAATCCATGATTGGCAGCCAACTCCAAAAATGATAAATCTTCTTGTGTTGGCTACCTACCAGTCACTGTTCTTGTGTTCCATGGTTTGTTTTAAAAGCAAGTGTCCCTAAGGTCTATGGAGGCACCTTTCTTTAAGATTTCAAATAAGATGGTAGTTTACCATGTGCAAATCTTTATTTAATTTAATACAAATGTTTACTGTTTTTCATTATAGGCTTTTAAACCGAACCTAATAACAAAAGAAATGGACTCCCATGGGGCAGATGTTTTAGGCAAGTTAAACAATCAGCGTGCTACTGGCCTTTTCTGTGATGTTTCCTTGGTACTGGATGGAGTATCCTATCCAGCCCATAAAGCAGTACTTGGGGCCGTCAGCGAATACTTCCAAGAAGTTTTTACAGAGATAGAGCAAACATCGACAGAAAAGACGGTTGTAGATTTAACAGGTAAAGAGTGTCTGCATGCTTGGTGTCTTTGTCATCAGTTTTTGTTTATTGAAAATTCCATGCGTAGCACTTTTTAACAAATGCAGAAGAAGCCTTGAGCAGTGTAGTTGAACCAAGGATGGGCTATTCCTGTGTTTTGGGCATGAAACCTTTGAGGTTACAAATTAACAGTTTTTTTTTTTGTTGGGTAGGCCAATGGCTACTTATCTTTGCATCAATGGCTTCTTATCTTTGCAATAATGAGATCCCTGTATTCACAATAAAGGGGACCAGTCTGCATCAAGGTCCCCCACATTCAAGTCAGGGGCTGATACCACTGGGCACTTTGTGTGCAAAAACATTTTAGTTTACTTACTGGTTACCGTAGTATAGTAGATTATATCAGGCTGATTTTGCTTAGTTCTGGGCTGGCATCTTCCGTTACTATAAATCCCGGAATCCCTCACAGCTGACATCAGAGCAGTAGGCAGCAATAGGAGGGAGATTCCATAGCCTGCAGTGACCAAGGAGCCATTCAGTCTTCCAGCAGTCCTGCTTTTAGGAGCTTGAAGAAATTGTGTAAGCCCCAGACCACTGCTGATTTTGACTCCTGTGTAGTTTTGGCCAGAATTGGTAATAGGATTATGAAATATCAAAATATTTAAGATCCAATGCAATTTTTCTGTGGCATTGTTATAAATATAAATGCTACTAGCAGGAACAGCAGTTGAAGGTTTCTGTTTCTAATAATGCTTAAACCAGCAGTGCATGATACCGGTGAAAATATTGACTTGTACTTTTTAATGTTTGCTTGCACATACGCAGAGCAGACACAATTGTTACAATAATGGGTTTAAGAGGTGTGTTACTGTCCGGTCCAATGTAACTCAGGCTGCAGAGGGCTCAACAGTGACAGCCCAGTGATCAGCGAGGCTGATCACGATAGTGGTTTCTGTTTTCAGGGCAGAAACATTGTGTAGTGGAAAGGAGCAAGTTGCTCCTATCGCAGAGTAGCACAGTCCTTTCATTTGCATAACACCCGTCCAGCAAGCAGCTGAGTAGTGTCATGATCTGCTATGAGCCCCCCCCCATTGCTATGCAGAAAGGAGAGGTGCAAAAACAACTCCCTCCCTCCCATTACCAAGTATCCCACCCAATTCACAATCTTTCTTTATACCCACTCTGTAAAAATAAACACCCTTCTACATCCAGTTATTTTCCCCACCTCACGATCCTTCTCCATGCCCCGCCCATGAAAATAAAATACCCTACCATGACCAGGTGTCCCGCCCATCTCACGAGCCTTCCCTGTTCCCCATTCATGAAATAAAATACTTTACCATTGCCATGTATCCCGCAAACCTCCCAGTCCTTCCCCATGTCCAACTCATAGAATAAAATACCCTCACACTGCCAAGCATCCCACCCACCTCCCGATCCTTCCTGTGCTCCATCCATGAAAAGAAAATACTCTTTCACTACCAGGTATTTCACAAACCTCCTGCTCCTTTCTTGTGTCCCATTCCTGGAATAAAATACCCTCCCACTGCTAAATATTCTACCCACCTCCTGATCCTTCCCTGTGCCCAATCTGTAGAATAAAATGCCCTCCTACTGCCAAGTATCCTGCCCACCTCCCAGTCCTTCCCCAGCCTGTTAACCTGTAAAAGAAGAAAATGGTCCCATGACTACTCCTCCCCCCCCACATGCTCCCACACCTCCCCATCAATCCTCCTCTCAAAACCCACCCCTCTACCCCATACATACTTATCCGGTCCAGTGCTGCTCCTTCTCAGATGTCCTGCTTCTTCTGAGCTCCAGCAGGAAGTGACAGAAAAGGTAGGTTTGGTTAATGGCTGTTTAATGCATTTTGAACTTTTAGTCATAACTTTATCATTTCTTTATATTTCTACCCCAAATTTTCAACTTGACCTTTTTTAAACCCCACCAGCTATGTAAAATTGATCAAATTCCCTTCCCCAGAACGTGTTTTCACAGTCGCTCTACGAAATCATGTTTCAGATGGATTTACAAATTGTCACCCTGTAACGTTACTGTTTTTCTAGATTTTGACCTCAAATTTTCAATATAGCCTTTTTTTTTTTTTAACCTTACCTCATAAACAGGTCAGGTGTCGTTTTTTAAATTCTCGTCTCAGACATGTTTTTGCAGTCACTCCACGAACTCCCATTTTAGATGGGATTTTTTTTTAAATTCCACTTGTGTTGATCATGATGTGGGGTAATAAAATATACAATAATGCATGGGGGTGAGTACATAATGAGAAATTATGTGCACCGAGGTGTGGTATGCTACATAAAAACCCTGAGAGAGGGCGAAGACTGAGGGGGTTTATATAATATCCATGCAGGTGCACTATAATTTCTCATTTATGCACTACCTCCATGGATTGTTATGTGTAATTGCTGACATGTCTTATTTTGCCACACAGAGAAAGGGAGAATTGTAGTGACTGAACAATTTTTAATTAAGGCACATTTTCACATTGCATGTAATAGTGCAGAATGCAAACTCTTAACATTGGAACTTTTAAACTTTTTTTTTTTGGCCTTGTATATGTCCTGTTAGTGAGAGGTGAGCGAGAGGAGTCTAAACTGTAGTGAAAATTGCAAGGCGAAATCAGTATTCATAACATTTAATAGCAAACTTTTTAAATATTTATATGAGTCCGAAACAGGTTAAATAATAGCAGAAACATTTGGAAATGTTGATGCAAGTGTTCTGTTCTAGCTGTTCTTCTGATTTTTACTGTGGTGGTTGATGTAGGCTGCAAGGTGATATGCCATGCCGTCATTTGTCTGTCGTCGTCGTGATGATCTGAATCTGGTCTGCCATTAGGATCTGGGTCGTTTCTATGGAGAGAGACAGAAGGTTAGATCGCTAGTTAGTATCTGTGCGTGTTTTACTAGGTGAATGCTGTTTTGAGGTTGGAGAGTAAAACTTGTTGTGAGCTTGAATTGTGCTCTGGCTAACATTCGTTGCGCTGTTGTCCGTTTATTTTACTGGGAGCCAGGTGTGACAGGATTCCTGTCAGAGCCTTTTTTCTGTGTGAATGTGCACGTGGTAGTAGCGCGAGGTAGGGGGAAAAAGAAACTGTTGCGTGCTCGCCGTTATAACTCACGGGTTATAACAGTGAATTATGTGTTAGTTTCCCTATGGGAAAAAAGACGTGCCAGTTATTACATGACAGTTATGAAAATCTGGGTCAAAATCTTAAAAAACAAAGTTATGAAGCAACATTGACATTCTTCACTGTTTTCTCATAACGTTCCTGTGTTTCCAGATTGTGACCCCTTATTTTCAACATTGCCATTAACATGATGTGTCATTTTTCAAATCCTGAACAAAACATCTCTTCACACATGTTGCGTAAAATGACATTTTGGACAGGATTTTCATAAGTGAGACTTGTCTTGTTGATAACGTGGTGTGCTAAAAGAAAAACTATGCTGAACATCTGAGGTTAAAATTGGGGAAAAAAATTATGAACAAGCCATGACATTTTTCAGCATTTATTCATACCTTTGCAGTATTTTTACTTTTTAACTCGCATTTTCAACAAACCCATTTTTTCACTCCCATCAAATGGACATGGCAGGTGTCATTATTATATCCCCCTCCAAAACCTGCTTTCGCGGTAGTTCCACAAAACTGTGTTTTGGATCCCATTTTGTAAATGACACCTGTTGTGTTCATGTGCAAGGCCAAAAAAAACACTTGTATTTAGAAAATTCAAGGGCACAAGACACTCGAAGGATTCTTCAGTACCTTCTATCAGGGAATAGCATTAAGAAATTATTTTTGCTTTGACTGTGGAGAAGCACATTGCTTATATCAGGAAGTATCTCAAGCAGTACCAAACCGTTTGGGAGCCACTACACGTATTGCTTTCACTTCCTTCCACTGGGCCATGCCTGGATTGACCTGACTTCCTAGGTAGGGCTAGTGTTGGCTTTGGTCCCCCCCCCTTCTAAGTCTTTTTCTGAGTATGTATTATGACTCCCTCTTGTATTTCTTGTTATAATGGTTGAGCTCCTATGGGTATGGGGGGACGGGTGGTTTGGTGTTTATACTTTTGAGTTTTTGTTATTGACTTTATTATTGTGTTATTATTTTGTGTGAGTGTTTTCTCTTTCTCTTGGTCTTTTTGGATGGTTGTATTGCTTCTGGAAAGTTTAATAAAACACATTAATGAAAACAAATTCAAGGTCACAATCTAAGAAAATGACAGCATTAAGTGTGAATTTCACAGTCATGACAGTTTCACTATGATAACTTGTGTTATCAATTTAATTATTGCCTCTGCACTATCAATGCTGAACACCTACACAGGAAATACAAACATTCGACAATGACAAATGTTTGTTTATTTCAGACTTCCATCTCTCTCTCTTGACTTATATGATCCCCTTTTTGTTTTCTAAATTTGAGTCTGCTTTACCACTTTTATTATTTCAACTGAAAAAAAAAAAGTGCACTTCTTTTAATGACTCGGACCAGCTTATTATCAGTATTCTCTGCTGTATTTTTTTTTTTTTTTGTATACTACTTTTTCCCTCTGGGTGCCATTAAGTCGACTCCTAGCCTGATCCCACCCCCTGCCGGAGACCCTTCCAACCTGTGGTCCCGGTCCTCCATCCCACCCACAACTTACCTTCAGGTAACCCCCCAGCTACCCCTCCCGGGGTGGGGCCATCTTCTGCTCCTTGGCATTCCTGTATAATTATCCAGTTTCTGCAGGTGGAGGTGAAGGATGGAGGAAGTCAGAACCCAGGAGGGCAGGATCTGGCGGTGAGCTTGGTGGCTGAGGAACGACGTTGTCCTTCCAGCCAATGGGGTGCTTCCTTGTTCTAGTGCTGGTACTGCCCCCTTAGAGGCACGGATGTGCAAAGACATCGGCTCGGGGCAGGTGCGCTCCTGCACCGACCTGCAGACGTCCACTATCACCTCCTCCTCATTCTAAGTGGCCCTGACTGTAGCACATCCAACCTTCACTGGGTGTCGCTGATAGCAGGGGAACCACACCCATCCCCCCTCTGAGGAGGAGAGCTGTTCGTTAGATGCTCATCCTTCCTTCCCCCGGCCAACCCTCTGATGTGCCGCACTTGCTTCTGAAGCGGGTCAGTGTCACAGGCAGTTGCGCAACTGCTGTGCCGGCAAGCCAGTTTGCTGTTTTTGAACACTTATTGTTTATGATCACTTTCTAGTGATTATGATTGATAGATAGATAGATAGATAGATACTTTATTTATAAAGCACCACTTCCTGGATGCTCGAAGCACTGAACAGTTTCTAAAGCAACCATCAACAAAATTTCCAGCAACGTAATGCAGAATATAAAACAGCAAAATCTATCTGTAGCATAAAACAGCAGTCAATACACTGTAAGACCTTCCATAATTATATATTGTATAGGTCATAAGTTTGTTTAAATAGAAATGTTTGAAGCCCTGTTTTAAAGGTTTCCACCGAGGGTGCTTCCCTCAAATGATTTGGCAATGAATTCCAGAGAGTTGGTGTGGCAATGGAGAAAGCACGATCCCCAGATTGCTACAGCTTAGCCCTGGGAACCACCAGGAGGCAGCCCTTGGAAGTACATAGCGCGCAAGCTGGGCAGTAGGGAACTAGGAGGTGTTGCAGATAGTCTGGTCCCTGACCATGCAGGGCTTTATAGGTCAGTAATCCAACCTTGAAGGCAGTCCTCCATCTTACCAGCAGCCAGTGCAGTTTGCAAAGGACTGGTGTAATATGAACAAATCTGAAGTGCCGGTCAGCTGTGTGGCTGCTGCAGATGGCGGAGGTTGCCTCCAGATAGCCCCAGGTACAGAGCATTGCAGTAATCTAACCTAGTTGTGACAAAGGCATGCACTAGAGTGGCAAGGTCATCGGATGGTATCAGGGCCCAGACCTGGGCAATGTTCCTCAGATGGTAGAAGTCACTTTGGGTGCCAGCCGACACCTGAGCATCAAGTGTCAGACCGTCATCAAGGACCATGCCCAGATCTCTGACCCGAACAGAGGAGGTTAAGGAAACATCTCCCAGTATCAAACCAGGGTCATTCCCAAACCCTCCTCCATCCCTCCGACAGCCAGGGCCCACCACCAGTACCTCAGTTTTGTCCGGGTTGAGTCGAAGCCAGTTCTGAGCCATCCAGTTCTGGATCTCTCCCAGGCAGGTGTTAAACACAGAGGCCGCCATCTGGTTTCCAGGTGCACAGGACAAGTATAATGAACTAGCATGCAGCAGACACTGCTCCCTGACCTTAAGAGACAAGTCTTCAAAAACAGCTGAGAATACTGATGAAAACCTGGTTCTAACAGTATTAACCCTTGTTGTGCTGCCAGCATGTATACACAGCCTAAAAACCTATATTCTAAATCTTGTGGCAGCCTAAGGGTTAAAAGGAGTGCTCCTTTTATCATTTCAAATAGGAAAAAAAATGCTAAAGTAGACTCAAAATGGGGAAAGAGGGGTACCATGCCTGTCAGGAGATAGGGAGCAATTTAAAATAGAATAAAAAATATAGGTCAGAATTTCCACTGCTACCATGAACTGTTGCTTTAAAGAGCAGCTGATGCCTTCAGGATAACTTAAACAAAACATAATATTTAGACACAGTTCAATTTATATTTCACATTAATTCTGTATTATTCTCCCCATTGTTTATTACTGAGGCCATTTGCATGAAAACAGGATCTTTGCTCCTGAAGAGTTCATTTATTTCTGTTGCTTTTTCCCCACCTGAGGTCATAATGTACTGCTTGTGACATCACAGTTACTCTTATGGCAACAGATTGTGATGTCACACCAGAGGATTATGACATGAAGTAAGGGAGTAAGCTACAGAGAAAGATGAACTCTTAACAGATTAAAAATCATGTATTCATGTGACTTTTCTCTGTAATAAAAGATGGGGAGGAAAAATCTACAGAATATATTTGGAATGTAAGCTGAATTGTACCTAATTATTATGTTTTTTGGAGTTTTATTTGTGTCGTCAGCAGCTCTTTAAAGGATATACTGTATTTGCAGTAAGAAGATCCATAGTGAAATTTCAAATACTAATTTATTTTCTATTTTCTTAGGTTTCAACAAAGATAGCTTTCTTGCCTTGCTGGAATTTTCATATACCTCTTCCCTTTCATTTAAAGCAGAAGATTTGCTAGAGGTGTATGCATTGGCTAGGCACTTTAGGATGTGGGAAGTGGTTAATATGTGCAAAACACTACAAGCAAGCAAAGTCCTGAATGAGAGCATGGAGTATGATGAAACACAAAGCAAAGAGGAAAAGGATTTTTTCTCAGTTATGAATTCATCCTGGACTGGTTCTGACAGAAAGTTCACATTTCGCAACTTGGATGATAAACCAAATGCACAGAAATCAGAATTATTTCAGGATCAGAATTTGTCAAAATCACCTGACTGTACTGTTGCTTTGCAAAGAGTAGAAATGAATGATGGGAGCTGCATGCCTCTCAAGAACCCTAGCAGGTGTTTTAAATTATTGAATATTTTGCCAACATTTCCAAAAAGCACTGAGGTGCCTTTAGGCAGAAACCTATCCTCTCCAAAAGCCACCAGTCACTTTGGTTTGAAAGTAAACAGTGGCTCCACCACAAAATATGCAAATGAAAATACCCCAACAAAATGTAAGCACCTTCGATTTTCACATTTATTACAGTCGGATACAGATTGCATTCCTGAGAGTGTTATACCTGAAGACGAAATGGCAAAAGATTGTAGTTTTATCAAAACACCTCTTAAGTCACCTGCTAGGCAGTCACCTAATGAGGATGAAGTTCATTCTCCTAATACAGCTGAGAAATACAAACTGCTCAGTGTGCTTGGGCTGAGACGTAAAATGTCTGCTCCCATTAATAATGAGGAGCTCATTGGCTGGAGACAAAAGAAACGGCTAAGAAAACCAAAAATAAGGAATTACACCATGTGTAGTGGAAGGAAAAAGAGAAAACAGGATAAATGTAATGTAGAATTACAAGGCAGCAAAGAAGATACAAGTGAAGGGGAGAATGTAGATGTAGTTAAAGGCATCATAGGAAAGCAGACTCAGGAAGCAGTAAGCAAGGGCTTGAGGTCCCTGAAAACTGTTATAGTTAAGAAAGGTGCCAGTAATAAAGTGAGAAAACGTGTGGGTATGCTTAAAAGGAAAGGAAATGGATGGACAAGGAAAAAAAGAAAAAGCAACACTGAGAAGTTACAGTCTCAGAGTGAAGCTTCTGGACTAGATGCTGTGAAACCACTGGAAGAAAAAGATTATGCATTAAGTGGGAAGTTGGGTGCACCTGGGCCTCGGAAACGTTTTTCCATTGGCAGAAGTACAGATATTAAACAGACCCAGAGGAATCAAAATGTTAAAATGACTCCAAAAGTTAACGATTTCTCAAAGCGATATAGTTTGCCCAAAAAGAACAAGTTTGGAAGCCCTCCTCATGCACAAATCAAAAGCATTCCTGCCATTAAAAAAACAAGATTGTGCTCTAAAGGAGGGACTGCAAGCCTAGTGACAGTCTGCAAAAAGCATCCAGGAGAAGATATTTCTAAGAGCGAAAAGAAGAAAAGGGAAGTAGTAAAGCGTTATAAAAAGGACAAAGTGAAGAAGAAGCATAAGTGTGTTCATGTTATCAAGAGCAAAACAATTCAGATACGTAAGGGGGGGAAGTGTCAGCAAAAAAAAGTATGTGGTATAGGGAAAAAAAGAAAGGAAAGAAAGTCTTGTAGGTTAAATCTAGACAAAAGCCTTTCTAAAAATTGTTTGTTAGGGAAAAGAAAAAGGCAGCCTACTCAAAAGATGTTGGATGCTGGGCTTCAGGGGTTCAGGGGTAGCTCAGTGGCACAAGGGAGTGCAGATGGGACTAAAAATCATAGAGCCAAATTACAAGCTCGTTCAAAAACAGCTGACTATAATCAGAGAAAATTAAAGCTGACTAAATTTTCTACACCTTGGACTGCAGCAAAATCAGCACTCATTTCTAATTGTAAGAGTACTCTTCGAAATGGAAGGAAAGGAAAACAGCATTCCACAGCACAGGTTCCAGAAGGTGTCACTAAACCGAATATGGCTAAAACAAAGACAGTAAAAACAGTGCTGTTGTATGGGAAAAAGTTATTGAACCTGAGTAACAAAGATTCATTAATAAAAAAAGGAAGAAGAAAATGCACTACTGGCACAGAAGAAAAACCACATAAACAACTGTCTACCTCAAAGAAGGCAACAAGACTTCTTGAATTTGCAGGCACTTGCTCCAAAGTCGGGGTCTCAGAAAAACTGCCAAAGGTATGGAATGGTTTGTCAACATTGCAGATGTATGGTTTATGTTACTAAGTTCAACATGATCTCTTTGGTCTGTGATCGCAAATGTAGAGTTTGTGTTAGCAAGATCAGCATGTTCTCTTGTCTGTCTTGCCTTGGTCTATTATGTTTGTCCTTGGCTGAGTAGTATAGTTGATAACTTATTAAACAAGAGTCAAGATTTGTGAATATTTGATAACGTATTAAACAAGTGTCAAGATTTCTTTGAACACATTTTTTTTTAAAATATGTTTCTTGTGTTATAGTGCAGTAGGTTGTCTTAAAGTGCAGACAGTGTAGTCTCATGGTTAAAGCTCAGAGAAATGAACCATGAGACCTAGATTCAGATTCTGCTATAGGCACTGGATCACTGTATGTGACTTCAGGCAAGTCACTTAACCAGCCATTGCTTCAGCCCACCTAGCAGTAAAAATAGGTGGAGGGGGGGGGGGAGGACCCACTGAAATGGGATCTTGCATCTTGGGCTATCCCAGGTAAAACAAAATTCTAGAAAAAGGTAGAGACTTGTTCCTGGCAAATTTCATGGTCAGATAGTTCCTGACAGATGAAGTGACAGCTTGATTAAAATAAAGAGCATTATTGGACTGTTAGGAAAGAGGTTTAATTGTAATGACCATTTATGCTGAAAACCCAAGTAGAGAGTTGTTTGAAGAAAACCTTACAAGCCTCATGTTTTAAATCAAGGGACTTTATAAACCTGTATACCTTGATGATATCACAGTGATTGACTAGCACTGTCTTCATAGGTTTATTATTGCTAGTAGTGTAGCAGTAGTAAAATATTGTATTGATTTTTCATGCATAAGGACAGCCTCATTGAGCAAAGCGCATTTTCAGTGACTTCCATTAGCACAATTCATCAGTTACAGAATATTAGGCAAGTTGTCTATACATTTATCAATAACATATCAGATGTCAATAATGCAGCAACTATTCATGCCAGAAGCAATAATCACATTTTTTAAGATATTTCATAATAATATCAACCTTTTTCATAATTAGAGCAACAGGAGAGGGGCTTTTCAGCTTTAGAAGTCCACCCGAAATGGGCCTTAAGAACAGGGGAAGAAAATTCCATGCACGTGAACCCTGGTAGGCAAAAGATGTTTTGCCAAGGTTGCTTTTCTTATTGGGCATACTAAATATCTTTGGCCAATTTTAGTTCTGGTTTGACTAATCTGTTTGTCAAATTGCTGGTAATGTATTCTGGTAATGTTCCCTTGTAACTGCTGTACATAAAATTCAGTGAGTGCAAATGTCTTCGATCCTTCAGTCTTGGCTAATTAATTTCCTGTATAATAAGCAATGTTGTATATCACGATGGGCACCAAGAATGAAGCAGACAAGTCTGTTAAATGTTGGTGGTTTTTTTTTTTTAATAGAAGCTGCAAAAAGTATCACAACTCTTGAAGAAAAAACAGACTGAAATCTTACAGTCAATCAAAAGGAATACTAAGAAAGGATCAAAAACAAGTCAGATAAAGAAAAGACCTTTACGTTCAATATCACACTGTTGCTCAGAGTGTAATGTTGTCTTTGCAAACTGTGATGCATTGATTATGCACAGAATGAAACACATCGAAGGAAAAAAGTGGCCGTGCCCTGTAAGTATCACACAGAAAATCTTTATTCAGTTTTAATTAGGAAAAAAATATTTTTCAGACAATAATTATTAAATGAATTTTATATTTCAAAAGGATAAGATTGCTAATCATGCGCCTGTGTTTTCTCTTTTTCTCTCTCCCTCACAAATAGTTTTTTTGTTGAAAATACAAGGGTGTATGTACGTTATTATTGTACAAAGAGGAAGCCGTCCAAGGCCTGTGTAAATTTAACTGGCATTGTATGCTCTATGCTCATGTTGCTTGTCTTGAGTAGCTTTCTGCTCGATGTGGTGACTTGAAATCAATAAGATTGTTTCATAAATCATAAGATCTTGTAGGCAACATTGCTGCTATTTCCTCCAGGTAATTTTTGGGAAACATTCAGCTTAGTGAACTGCCCGATATGCCCGCCTGGTGTTTTTATAGCTCTCATTATCATTGTACCACCAAAACGGTAGAATTGTTCTCATTAATCTTAGTTTGTGGCTTGCACGGTGGTGCAGTGGAAACTGGAGGTTGCAGACTAGCTTAGTAATTTCAGTCTGGGGATAAGCACATCAAGGGGATGAGGCACTGAACTGCTAAGGAAGGGAAAAGGAAGGGAAGCATTTGCAAGCACCCTGTCTGCAAACCAAGGAGCAGCTTAGGAGTGTGTTGTGAAAGCAGCAACTTGTCTGCCATTCTGGTTGGATAAGTCGTACAGCTCGAGCCACCTCAGGTTTTCTTGCAGGGTACAGGGGTAAGAAAACAATTATTTAAAATTACATTTCATGGGAAAGTGTGATCAGATTTTGGTGAGGATTATGTCAGTGATGGCTAACTGATAGCCATGTTTAATAAAGTCATGCTACCCTGCTTACCCTCAAATTTATAAACAGTGGTTACCTCTTTAAAGGTCTGCTAAGAGCACTTTAAGGAGGATTTAAAGGGACAGTCATTATCACTTTTTTCCTTTCTCTTTTCTATATATTGTAGTTTCTGGCTGGCTGTTTATTGTGCAGGGTTACTGAGGAAGCGGGCATCATGTAGACCCATCTGGGGTTTTTCTCACATGTCCCCCCCAACGTGGGCAGTGACTGTGTCAGCCTTGTGATACACAGTGTGCTGCTCGGGCAGGAGCAGGTTTCCTGGCCCAGCCAGAGAGGTTGCTGTGATGGTGGGACCCACATCCATCTTTCTCCCACCAAGAGGCACTGCCATGCTGAAACTGTCTGAGGCAGGCCTGATCCACGACACAGTGCACTGGGTTGATTCCTGAACCCAGGTTGTGTGCATGGCAGCACCGGCTATCAGGGCAACCTCACTGACTGTCACTTTTTAACTAAAATCAGGGGAGGGTTTAAAGAACATTGTTTGGTTCAAATTTCAATTGAATAAACTGATAGGATGGTCCCATTAGATAACATCATTTCATTTCCGTGTATGTGTGTGGGGGGACGGGGATGGATGGATTTGATAACACTGTATAAAAAGTGCTTAGTTTCTAGTACAGAACAATAAGGATACAGAAGTACTAGTTCCCCAAAGGATACACAAATGTGAGTTTCTTACATAATGTAAGATTGTTAATGGCAACAGTGGAGAACCACTGTTGTGAGGCCTGTTCCTGTGTACAGTCAGATGGTATGGGCTGTCCTCTACTAGTTCCCTTCCCAGGTTCCCTCAGTCTTTTACAACTTGTCCTAGCGGTAGACAGCTCCCCACCTACACTTCCTTTGGAGGATTTTTGTTTTGGTTGGACTTGACTTTTGTATTTAGGACTTCTTTACTACTGGACTCCTGTTCCCAGGCGCCTCATTGGAGGGTGTGTAGAGACTTTTGCAGACTTTAATTCTCTGCAGGAAGAACTGGTACATCTGGGGCTGAGGTGCTAAGTAGGAGCCACATCCAGCCCCCACCACTCTTGTGCCTGATACAGGCATGATTCTACAAGGCAGGTAGGATTGGGATAGTTTTCTGTGGAAAGGGAGGCTGTATGAGCTGCCATTATTTTAATGAATGCAGCAAACATTTCTGGAGGGTTCCCATGCTGTGTTCACACATACCCGATGAGCTCCATCTTGGAGAATCTGTATCATCAGTTATAGTTGATGACCATCTTGGTACAGGCTATGCATGCGCTTTTTGTTGTGGAAGCCATCTTGAAATCAGCACTCTGTTTTTAGCCCAGAATCTGCTCCAGAAATGTCTGTAGTTGATTGCCACAAAAATGACTTTTGGGGATTTGGTCCTTGCTCTTAGTTAATTGGCTGCTCAATTCCAGATGACCTGAGCTGGGGGTGTCTCCATAGCTTTGTGCTTCTGTCTTGCTGTATACTTCATTCCGTGGACTTTAGTTGAAGTACCATGGATTCTTCAACAAGCAAATTGAAAGAAACATGGTTGAAAGCAACATATTGCAAGAAATGTGGATCAAGGCTCCAGTCCAGCAGTGGCCAGCTATTACTGCCCAGCTTGCGACAAGGCCTCATCCTCCAAGACTGGCGTGCATTGTTCATGTCACTCCAACAAGGGCCCAGAGGAGCACAGTCCACCTCGGAACCTCCTCCAAGTCATCCATAAAGTCCAGAGATCTACCTCGCACAAGGTCATATGTTCAAGGAAGGGCAGACTCACTGCAGCCTACTTTAATAAAGTTTATACTGGTGGTCAGTTTACTCACGGATGCCATGTATGCCTGTCTGCCCCAGAAGAAGAAGCACACCCCTCAGGACAGTCTAACTCCTTCAAGGTCATCAGACAATTTTTTGGGGGTCTCTTCAAAGAGAGACGTCCCCGCACTTGGGTAAATCCCCTCATAAGGACAGATCTCCCCTCTTCATCTCATGGAAGTGTCTCAAAAGGTAATTTTTTAGCTGAAGAGGTCAGAGGTTTCTCTCAGATGAAGACTGTACAGACAGTTCAGTCGGGGTGTTTAACTGGAAGAAACTTAGCACCTTCTCAAAGCAAATGGGCATCACCTTGCACAGCAGAAGAGTAAGGATACCAGAAAGAGGGCTGACACCTTAAAAAGAGAGAAACCAAAAAAGAAATGGCATTCCGCATATGCAACATGGCGAAAGACTTTGTAGCCACAGAGTGGAATTCAACAGAGAGAGGCTTTGCATAGCTTGCATTTTGCAGAAAGGTACAGGATGGAGAAAGTCACAAAGATGTGGGAAAAAGTATCAAAGATAAACACGCTTATCTGTGTGGCTATAAAGAAAACTGTGCTGCTTAAGGGGGCAGCAGCCATTAAGGGACACCTAGATAAAAAGTGGAGTCTGTGATGCATATGAGGTGGCAGGGGCATCAGTGAAGGCAACGCTTGAATTTGCTTACTTGTCATTGGCCATGGCTTACTAGCAGGCAGATTTTTAATTTGACTTGCCGCATGACCCCAAAGCAACAAAATCCATGTCTCTCCACTCTGTGGGCACATAATTACTGGCAGATGTCTTCTGTAATTTACTGCAGTTATCAGTGAAGTTGTCTCTTTACTTTGTTGTGGCTCGAAGGGCTGACAGGTTAAACCCTTGATCCATAAACAACTCCAGGGCATCCCTGTTAAATATGCCTCTCTCAGAAGATCCTCCTCTTTGATCTGGAACTGGAGATCATCATCAAAAGAGTCTTGAATTTAAAGATGACCTTATGGCAAGAAAAAATATCTCAACAGAGAGTACCCTTTTAGGATGCAAGCGTGTATCAACCAGATCGTAGGTTTAACTACTCCCAAAGCAGGTACCTTAACTCAAGACTGGAATCATTTAATCATGACATTGGCAGTTACAGCAAATGAGCCTTCAAGGACAACAGAGACCACAAAGGTATTCATACAAAGAACTGGCTAGTTATGGCCCTGACCCTCTAATGGGGTCAATGCTGCTATTTCTTTGCCAGCCAGCAGATGGAAAGCACTTTAGATTGTTTGGAGTTGAACATTGTCTACAGTGAATATGCAATAGAATTGAGTCTCCTTAGAAAACTTTTTTTCCCTTAAGTCAGTAGTATTATGCAACCTGACAAAAGCCAGGGCATTACAGGATGCTATCAGCCAACCTTGCAAACTGGGCAATCCATCTGGTACCCCCAGGCTGGTACTCCATTTTTTTTTCCTATTGTGCTGAAGCAAAGGCTTCATTGCCATACTAGACTTTAGATGCCTCAACAGAGGAATAAGATCACATCACTTCATACTGGGGTGCTGTGATATGTGATGACGACCTATCTCACCCCTGCTATCTCCAGTTCGACCAAAGGTGGTGCCGGGCACAAATGAACCAAGCGTCTGCTTGGTGCACCAGCACAGAAGGGACACACTAAAGTAGAAAACATAAGCCGAGATCAGCCAGAAATACAAAGTGTTAAGAAAAAAAACATTTGTTATTGCTAAACTTGTAGTAATAGAATTGTTACCACTTTCTGGATAGTTGAATGTGGGGTAGGGCAGAAGGGAGGAGAGGGAGGTGGTAGTAGCAGTGAAGGGGACACCACAAGTATTTCTGCCTGGGGTGCCATTAGATCTAACACCAGTCGTGAGCTTGGCATCCAAGGCCAGTGCTTCCAGTACTCTGTTGTGCCGTTTGGACTAGCTACCATTCTGAGGGTGTTCATTAAAATCATGTCAGTGCTAGCAGCACATCTGTGCACACAAGGCTAGGAAAACCTTTGAGCACAGGTGTTCTTTTACAAAGGTTCCGCTTCAGAAATGTTTACAATAATGACAGTACAGGCTAACTACATAGATAATACAGTGGATTGCAACGTGCAGAGCAGCTTACATTGAGTCAAGACAGAGGTTAACAAAGAAGTCACTCTTTATAGGCTAGACTCTGACAATGTCTCTTCTGAGGCACCGCCCCCAGTACTGCTTACCTAGCCTACCGGCCTCTGGCTTATCTAATCTGTTTCATAACTTATGCCGAAATAAGACCACGTTGACAATGCCCCCTGAGGCTGCACCCAATTGTTAGGACTGTAACAATGTCGACTGCCATTACTCTTAGCTACCACCTGTATAGGACAACTATCAGTCTGGTTTCTGTGTTATGCTATCTTGACAACGCCTCCCTGAGACTGCACCTACTCTAGGACAGTACTATTGTGTATCCACCACTACACTGAGCTACAACCTGTATAGGAGAATATCTACTTTATCTCCTGTAAATTCACTGTTTTCAATATCCTCCTATTCATCTTTGTCTTAACTGCTGTTATTGGTTTCTCTGCTGTTTTATGTGGTTCTTTAATACTGTAATGCGACATGGAGCTTTTGTAAACAAGTCCATGACTCAAAGGGTTGTAATTCCTATGATATCCTAAATAAAATAAAGGCAGAGTCACTGAATGCACCACAGCAGGCGATTTCGGAGATCATGCAAGCTGTACAGTACCATGGCTGCATAATAAATCACACACACATACATATACACAAAAAGGAAAAAACTCTGCACCCTACTCAGCATTTACAACACCTAGGGACATGCGTCACCTCATCTCTAATAGTAGTATCTCTTAGTCAACAGAGTACAAGCCTCTGCTAAGCATGCAAGCTCCTCATGAGCAGGAAGGCATTCGCCCGGGCAGTCCTTCACTTCCTGTTTCTGATGGCAATAGGTATGTATCTGGTCCAGTGACTCAGGCTGCACTCTTGACCACTGCAGCTCCACCTTCTGAGACGTTGGAACCCACAGATGCAAGCTTTGTCAGGCATGTTCCCTCTGTCACCGCAGGTGGTAGTATCCCTTTTTTGGTGGACAGTGACAGTAAATCTAAACAAAGGAATTATTGTAAGGTCTGTGGGCCACGTAACACTTACAACAGATGTCTGTCTTATGGATTGGGAAGTAGTACTGGGCATGACTTCAACTCAAGGAACATGGAATCTTGTGAAACAGAAGCTTACTATCAACATTCTGGAGATGAGGGCTGTATACTGCCATGTCACTACTGACATTCCGAATGCATCTGCCCAAGTGTCCTGTCCTGAAAAGATTGGCCAGTGCAGGCATGGTGGCCTATGTCATGAATCAGGGTGTCATAAGGAGCAAATCTATTATGACAGAAGCCTGCATGTTTGGAGAGGAACCTTTAGTCCATTTTGGCTATGCATCTCTGATGTTTTCCAAACTATTAAACAGATCAGATGAGATGTTTGAATCTGCGTTTGAGTGAATGGGAACTCCATCAGGAAGTGCTCCTCATGCTGTGCAGCCGGAGGGGAATCCTACTTCTAGACCTCATGGCAACCAAGGCCAGCACAAAGACCTCTGAGACATGTCAGTCAGTACCAGAAACCATAGTCACTGGGAATAGACTAGGAGTTATCAAAAAAAAGCAAATTGTAGGAGCACCAAGATAAGTGTGGTGCTATTTTCCAAGTGAATGTAGAAATCAAGCAAAAAGGAAAAAAGCACCCACACAGCAGTAACTGGAACTGCACTGGCATATTTATGAAAAAAAACGCAGAGTTTAATATAAATAAATTCTGATGAAGCCTGGCAGTGGTCTAGGTGAAACGTTAGTCTTTTAAACCACCGTGAAGTGCTTGTATGCACGCCTGTATTTATATTAAACTCTGCGTTTTTTGTCATAACTACGCCAGTGTAGTTTCAGTTACTGCTGTGTGGCTGCTTTTTCTTTTTTTTGCTTGATTTCAAAGTAGGAGTTCTCTACAAGAATAAACAGTGCCTCACCAAAGAAGCACTGAACCTTGCAGTGACATGTTCAGTCCCGTCTATCATAGACTACGGACTTGTGGTATACAGGGCCACAACCAACTCAGCCCTCAAGCACATAAAAATGACCCTCAGTAAGGCACGTAGACTCGTCTTGGGTGCTCACTGCCTCACCCACACCTGCCAGCTCTGTGCTCAATCTGTTTGGCTAAATCTGAAGAGCCGCATAAAGTATCAAGTTTGCCTCCTTGCCATGAAATCAACCTTAGGCTTAACTCCTCCTGGTGTGCAGAACCTAGTTTGGCATTAGCTGTTTTAACAACGAGAGCTGTGTGTTGCGTAAATGTGAAGGAGCAGTCAAGGGTTACCTCTAGGTGCTTGAAGGTTTGGACCATATCAAGGGGTTCATTGGTGCTGTTTAGAACTTTTAGGCTGTATGATCTATTTCTGTTATGGGAGGATGTGAAAAGCATGATTTTTTTTTTTTTTTTTGTTCAGTAATAGTTTAGATTTTAGTTACCAGACTTCGATTGCTGAGAAGTTGGACTGCAGTCATTCTTCCATTGCTACTGGATCAGAGTGGCTTGAGTATAGTACTGCATCATTTGCATACAGTAATACTTTATCTTGGGCAGCTTGTTGTAGTTGATTTAGGAATAAACTAAAAAGCACGGGCCCCAGGATGGAGCCTCTGGGAACTCTGGATGTTATACTTCGGCTATCAGAGAGAATGTCCCGGATTTTCACACTTTGTACTGTTCCGGTGAGAGGGCTCCTAACCCATGCCACTGATTTCAGCAGATAGCCCAGTAAGCAAGAGTTGGACCAGGAGTAAATCATGGTTTACTGTGTTGAAAGCCTTGGTGAGGTCAGTGTAAGTTGCCCCCCACCAAGAGCTCTCGATCTATGGCATTTTGTATATACCCTATAAATTCAACTAGGGCAGTTGTGGTGCTATGCTGCTTTCTGAACCCATGTTGAACAGCTGGTATTTATCAAGGTATTCAATAACTGGGTCACATACTATGCGTTGTAACGCTTTGGCAGGGGGGAGGATTGAGATGGGTATGTAATTTGTATGACTGGTTCTGTCCCCACTTTTGAATACTGATGTAACCTTCCATAGGTGAGGGAATTTCCCAGATATTGGTGATAAGTTCAGGATTCTTGCTAGGTGGGGGGAGGATCACATCTAGAGTGAGTGCAACAAGTTTAAGGTCTAATGAGTTACTGCTTGCTCTCGCCTTGCCGAGGACATGAGAGAGGTGTTTATGGGCCTCTGCTAGCATGACAGTCTTGAGGTAAAAGGGGAGCTTGTTAGGATGGGTTTTATCCTTTTTACCAGAATTACTTGTACAAGGGGGGGTTAAAAAAGACGTGTGGCAGCACACCACTAAGGTTTGTGAAGGCCCTGTTGAAGGTATTGGCAGTGATTCGAGGGTTTTGAGTAGTAGTACCTTCAGATTTCACTATGGTGGGGGTGTTTTATTGGGTTTGCCAGTGAGAGTCTTACCGTTGTCCCAGAATTTCCGACTATCATTCCAAGTGTTTGCCAGTTCCTTTCTGTAGTGTTGACTTTTGGCCATGCGTATTGCCCAGGTGCACTTGTTGTGGGACATTTTATAGGCCTGAATGTCTGCCTGTGATCTTGTGTTTTGAGCTAGGCTCCAAAGATCGTCTCTAGCCCTCTACAATTCAAGGAGTTGAGATGTGATCCTGGATTTATTTGCGCCTTTACTTCTACATTTAGAGTAGAGAGTATAAATATCGCAAGCCTCATTGAATTTGTTGATAAAACTTGTAAGAACAACATCTACATCTTGTGTAGTGTGGATGATTTCCCGGGCTTGTAGTGCTTCCAATTTCCCTCTTTCTTTTTTTTTTTTTTTAGTAATCTTGACGTGATTATCTTGGGAGGGATCTTGGTGGACTTGGACCAAGTACAGAGTATAGGTGAGTGGTCACTGATGGAATCGGAGAAGACCTCAGTGCTGGTAATTCTCTCTGGGTGGTTTGTGATCACCCAGTCAATATATGTGCTGGTCCTGGTGTGAAAATCTATGCGGGGTGGGGGAATCAACTAGCTGGGACATGTTGACGGAGGATAGGACATCTCTATGGATTGCTGCATTTTGAGAGTTCCAGTTGATGTTGAAATCTTCTACCATAATTAGTTCAGTGTTGTGTCAGAGGTCAGTAAAGATAGTTGAGGACCTCTTTGAATTCACTGGATTGATCCTTAGGAGGGATGTAACTGACTTTACAGTTCGGCTTTTTCCCTGCATGCCTAGTAGTATTTTTAGTGCCAAGATTTGGGTGTTACTATTAGTCATTAATGGAGGAAGCATTAAACCCTGTATGTGGTCTTTGAGGTAGATTACACATCCACCTCCTCGTTTACCTATTCTGTGGAGTCTGAAGGAAGAGTAACCTTGTAACTGTATGACTGAGTCAGCAACTCTTGGTGTAAGCCACATCTCCACTACTGAGAGTATGTCAGGCTGATGCTGGGTTATCCACACTTGCAGCAAGTTGAGCTTTGCCAGGAGGCTGCAGATATTAGTGGAGGCAACTGTTAAGCTACAGTGCCTTTTGTGTTGGGCTGGAGCATGTTGTGCTGGGCCAGGGTTTGGATGGATATTCCCTGATAGTAGCAGGAGTAGCCAAGCCATTTTTAGTACCTGCCACTTCAGACGCCTTATAGCCTGAGTAAGGCTGTGGATTCTGGTGAGCTTATTCTTCATGCTTGTACTGCAGGGAATGAGGTCTAGTGTTGGCGGTGGGAAGGGGGAGTGGTTTGTCCCCTTGACAGGCGCCAGGTTTTGTAGAGGTGGTGTAGTGCTGTGCTTGGGTAGGTGAGCAGGGGCAAACGTGGATTTGAGGCTAGGGCATGAGAGTAGGGATTCAACCCTGGTAGTATTGAGATAAAAGTCGTGGCTGTTCTGTGAGGCGGAATGGCCAGTGTGTGCACTGGGGCTTGTTACCAGCCAAACGCTGAGTGACAAGTGTGCCTAATAGGTTCATAATGTAGGTTTAGTAGAGCGGCTTGGAGATAGGACACTATACGAGCACCAGTCAGCAAGAAGTAGTGGTGAGAAAAAAGCATAGCTTGAGTTGAGATGCAATCAGGCAGAAATGGGGTTGCTATCTCTTTAAATTTGAGGCAGCTAGGAAAGCAGCCAGTGGGTGATTAGGTGTAGAGTTGGGGAGGGGTTTAAGTGAATGTAAAGCGTACCAGGGGAGAAAAATTAAGCTCTAGGAGTCCTGTCCTGCCATGGAGGAAGACTCTGTACCTGGCTTGCTAGTGGGACTTGCGACTTTGGTCCCAGTCTGCTGGGGCAGTCTGGCAGTCTGTGGAGAGTCACAGAGTGCAGGTCAGGAGAACCACCTAGGGAGAAAAAAGAATAGTGGGATTAGTTATGGTTCTTGGGGCAGGGGTCAGATTGAGGGACACGGAAGAAAAGGTTTTCATTTAAATCGGAGGGGCAGGCTGCAGACCAGGTCTAGGTAAGGCATTACAGTGTCTGGGGAGCTAAATGGGGCTAATTAAATTACAAAAGAAATGACAGAAAATGCTGTAAGGCAGGGTAGGATTTACAGGACCACTGCTGGTCGCCCCAAGGTCTGGGCTGTGACTCACTGCAGGCATTTAAGCTTCCTGACAAAGTACACTGTAAACCTTAAATCCAAAATATTTCAGTAAATATTACATTAAATTCGGTCCATAGATTTTGAGAGTAATAAAGCTGTAGAGTGGTTTCCCAACAAGACAGAGAGAAAGCAGGGGGAGACCTCAGCTCAGAATGGCATGATAAAATGTGATGCTTTTTTCTGACCAATGGAGGTGGTCACCTTGTGGTGGTCAGGCTTGATCATAATTCAGCTGGATGATGAGACTAAGAACCCCCTTCAATAATTTATAACAAGTAAGAATACAAAAGTTATTTAAAAAAAAAATTGCAGGCTTTAAAGCAGCAGAGTGGGGGGGGGGGGCACTGATACCCTAACTATATACTAAGCAGAGGCAAGCCAGTCTCCACCCCAGTTTCCAAGACTCTTGATGAAAGAAGTACCCCACTTCAAGTATCTTGGCATGTGTTGGAACATCACTTCAGTTTCTTCAACCACGTTAACGCCATGCATAATACATTGCCCAAAGCTTGGCTCATTGTATAGCAACAAATCCTTCCTTGCACTTCCAGTCTATTAGGTCATCCTCAAAATGATGTTGTTGGTGTTGGACTGTGCCGACACCATATTAACAGTGTCACATCAGACTCTCCCTCAATAGACTGGGCCACCTCTTCCATGCCTTTAGCTGCTTTGCTCTGAAGTCAGTCCTCTTACCTGCAAGGCAAGTGGGTTCACAATGCAGTTTGCTACCCAAAATACGCTATTTCCCAAGTAAATGCAGCCTTGATTAGCAAAAGTTGCTAATCGACTGATTTGGTGCATTGCAGTAAAAGTTTCCAAATTGCCATAATTTTCCCCGACTTGTGGTAAAAAAGTAGGGAATTGTGGTACTTTGTCTTTATTATTTCTACACTTTTTTTCCCATAGTTGCATGCTTCTGGTCTGTATTTTATAGATGGCAATAAATGTTTAGTGAACATGCTGCTTAAATTTAGCTGGTGGCTAATTAAAATTGTGTTGATTAATAAAGGCTGCTAACCAAGTTTTTAAAACTAATTTGTGCCTTGACCCATCACTGCTGTCTTTATCTTGCTTTTCCTATCCATGAATCTCAATATCACATGCTAGTGTCATCTTTTCTGGCAAAACACTGACTCTCCTCCCTACCCTCTTACCTTTCTGTTAGCCTATCCCTCTCAAAGCCTATTCGCTTATTCTCATCCTCTCTACTCTGATTATTCGTCCCTTGCAAATCCTCTGCAGGTCAAGCTGCTTTCTCCGTTTGCCTCTCAAATGTCTGAAACCACTTCTCTCTCCCTGTCTGACTCTTATCCCCTCAAAACACTTCTTAAGGCTCATTTCTCCCCCTCATGTTCCTGCACCTAGCTTTATCCCAGTCTTTACCATACTTCTACTCTCTCCTGGTACCCGTTTCTAGTAATACCACATCATTTAATGTGAAGCTTGCTGCTGGTACTGACAGTTGTACGTTAGCTAAACATTTTTGCTTTTTCTGGTTTTGTACATGTAATTTCTGCCCAGTTTGTGCGTTACTGATGCCTTGTGATTTGTACACATAATTCTGTGTTTTCACATCTTCTTTTGTGCCATTGTTACTATGTCGCAGTCTTGTTAGATTGTTTTTACACCCCCCCTTGTAATCTGCTCTCCCTCACCCTGGGGACATGCCTGGAACAAGCTTTGGCTAAGTGTATCTTAATCAGTTACCAACTTTAAATAAATAACTAGTCATAGGTGTGTACGGTTGCCCTTTCATTTGTGTGGCATTTTTTTTTTATACATATCAAATATTGGCTAGTTTGTCTAAGAAAGAGAGTTCAGATGGGAGAACATATGAATATAGGAAAGAAGACTGTTAGCCCATTGAGTTCTCCTCCCCCCTACTGACACAAAGGGAATGCTGTGTCACCCCTTTTGAGCCATTCAAGCACAGCCTTTGGAAAGTAGAAACATTAAGGATTTGTTGATTGGGGGGAGGTGGGTAGTCTGCTGAAGTCATCACAGAATTTGGGCACTGTCCATTTAGCTACCTCGCGGTCGATCTTAGGGGTAAGGAGGTATGGACAGAAGTGCAGAGAGATGTAAGGTAAATGGGGGGCAGGGAAGTGGATACACTTTCTAAGGAGTGCGTACCAATGACGGTTCTTTTGAGCAGCGGAGCTCGGCTAACGATATTGTTTGTGCAGCAGGCAACAGTGGGTCCTTTATTTGCTCACAAGTTTAAAACCTATTGTACTGGAACATCAGCCTGTGCTGTGTGGCCATAGGAACAGAGTTGTACAACACATCACCAGAGTCTGGTGGACGGAGTAGAAATTGCCTAATTTTCTGCATTCTTATGGGAAAGAGTTGAGGCACTTTCTGGTCCTGTACAGGTCTCCTGTTGATGGTGTGGTCTGCATGTTTCTGATATCTGACTTGGGAGTCCAGCCATATCCCAGGTATTTGAGTGATGAAAACTGCTTAGGAACAAGGCTGTCCTTGACGTTTATGGGAGGGAGGTATCTTGTTTTCAGATTTGTTGGGGAAGGGGGGCTGAGTGCCAAAGACCATTGTTTGGGTCTTTTTTCATTAAAAATAAGATGATTCTAATTTAGCCAGGTTTCCACTGCTGCAAGAGTGTCCTAACAGGCTGCTGTAGTACAGAATTGTGCTGTGAGCATGTACGTGTGTACCTTGCTTTGGACACACTGGGCAGGTAGATTATTAGTGATTTATGAAAGGGGCTCAGGATTTTGTACCCCTGATTGGTTTTTAGCCATGCGCTGAAAGTATCTAGCGCACAGCTAACATCAAGTGTTGGCAAGCTGGACACAGCACATAAAAAAAAAAAAAAATCTGTGACTGCCACAATCTCGCCTCTGACCACTTACTCACTTGCTATACTCCTCAACGGTTGACTAGCACTGCAGCATTCCTGCTGCTCACACGCCCACTTGCTCACTCCTGCTGCTCCTCACCTGTGCTTTTCTGGCTGCCAAACCACAACTACGCTGTTAACTCTCTGCCTTAGACTCAGCTGAACAAAACAAAAAAATACCGACACCCAGAGTTCTCTTTCCCGTTTCTTTGTAGCTGCTGATCTTGCAGCGTGAACACTCACTTCTCCATGCTGGCAGCATGCTCACCCAGTCATTGACACGTGGTTCCAGTTTGGAAAAAATAATAAAAAAAAAAAAATGGGGATTGGGACTAGAAAGTGTGTGTGTGTGTGTGTGTGTGTGTGTGTGTGTGTACGTACGTACGTACAGGGGAGCCATCACAACCACTTCAAAAGTACAGCTACATTGGCTACAGTTGGGCAGAAGACCATTACTAAAAACAAACAAAAAAAAAAATTACACACCAAAGCCCTGCAGGCGGAGGACCTATTTTATTTAAAAAAAAAAAGCAGGAATTTCACTTTTTTTTTTTTTTTTTTAAACAGTCCTATTAATTTTCATTCTGACCTGCATGGACAATTCATATGCTATTTCATAAGCACAATAAGACACTCCAGGGATGTGCACTAGACACTTCTAGTACACAGCCAGGGGCTAAAGGCACTTGGCCTTACTGTGCCCTGGCCATGTGCTAGAAGTGTCTTATTACTTATTTTTAAAATGGGAATGGAAAATCCTGTCTCCTGATTGGTCATGAGCCATGCGCTAGAAGTGTTCTAGCACATGGCTAACAGATAGTTCTGGCAACCAGGACATACAGCAGTACCTTCTTAAAATGCCTGTGCCTGCCAACCTGTAGATCATTTATTTTTTAATCAGTTGCCTTTTTATCAGACCTCTGTCCGACAACAGTCCTCACAACAGAAAGTCACCTGCTGCTACATAAATTACCAGTACTTGGTAGTTCAGACAAACTGACCATCATTTTTTAATTTTTTTTATTTACTCACCAAGTTTGCCGTTCAGAGTCCGCTTCGGCACCGGCATGACTTACTGCTCCCCACCCACTCACTGGCTCACTCCATCGCCTGCACACTCTCTCACTCTTGCACTTACACTCCCTGGCTTCTGGATACAAACTGCTCTCAATGCTTACCACTTCGTTCACTCTGTTAAACTTCAGAATCCAAGACAGTTGAAATACAAAGAAAATAAAAATACCGATGTTTTCTGTCCAGTCTTCCTGGTTCGATGTGACACTGACATTATTTGCTCACTGTGTATCAGCTGACACAGCACCAGTCCTATTCACAAAATTTATAAAGAAGATTCAAGAAAAAAGTAATGAATACAGACATGAAGATCTAGGGACAGGAGTGCATGTATGTGTGTGTTGGGGGTGGACAACTCCACCCAAGCTCAGTCTGCAGTAGTAAAAAACTACAACTACTGTGTGTGAAGTTGGTCAGATTTCCTAAGGCAGAAGAAATAAACAGCAACTGCACACTAGCAGAGGGATTATTTTTTCTCAATTTCAGCTAAACTGTTCTATGTTTTAAAATGTAAGCATATTATTTTTAATTTCTGCTGACGTGCAAAAAAAAAAATTCCCATTTTATAAGCACATTAAGACACCCCGTTTTGTCTCATTGCTCACACAATGAGAAAAGTAGGGGGCCTAGGAGAAAACCCTGGGGCATACCATGCTTTAGGGGCTGAAGTTTAAAAAGGTCCAGGCAGGGAGCAATCTTCTGCTTATGTCTCTCTAGGTAATACACATTTAGTTTAGTTGCCATATTGGTCTTCATAAGAACAGTTCCGGAAGCAAATGGTTTGATACCTTTTATTGGATCAACTTAGCTTGGGCACTTTGTTCTTTTTTGTAACATCTTTCGGACCAATTTCAGCTTCCGAGGAAGAACTTGGTTGGTCTGAAAGCTTAGGCACTTTGTTCTTTTTATAACATCTAAGTTGGTCTAATAAAAGATATTAAACTATTTGCTTCTGGATCTGGGTAATACAGATACAGAGACAATTTGCAAGCAGAAAAAGACTTTTGAGTCCATCGAGTCTGCACAGTTTTACCTATATCCACTACAGCCTTTCACTGAGTTTCTTAGTGTGAGCCCCCTGATGTGAGCGCTGACCAACTTCTGAAATTGTCTCCCTCCCCAGTCCCCAACTGTTTGCAAGCATGGGATTTGAACACCTGCTTGACAGCAGGGGTTGATAAGTCCCATAGCCTGCTGTCCCGGGCTATTACTTTTTTGATAGGGACCAGCACCATGTAGTCTGCCGATTGCCCTTTGGATTTCTTATTTTATATGTGGTTGATCCTGCGTCCCTCTGCCCAAGAAGTGCGACCAGAGCCATGGACCATGTTCCCCCTTAACTGGGAAGAGAGAGAGAGACAGGAAAAACTGCCTTTCCTACCTACAGCACCCCAGTCTCAGAAAGTAGCGCCACCATCACCTGAGTGGCCCAGTTTCTCTCTGCCCCCCCCCGGCAGTGAACTTCCAAGCCCTCCTGCTCTGCTCCCCCCCATTTTATTCCATACCATCTCTCCAGCTGGCAGCTGTGAGCATCCCTCCTGCTGTCAGACGGCAGCTACTTCCAGATTCTGGCATGGTGGTGCTACTACAGATCCCAACAGCACCCTCGCTACATCCTCCTCACGGCAGCTCGCGTACAGACTGGGCAGAGCAGGGCAGGGTGGAGACCGCTGCAGCTGAATGTGCAGCACAGAACTTTCTCTTCTTGGTCTCTTCAGTAATGCCTAGGAACTGGAAGCAGAGGCAGTGCGAGAGAACTCAAAGGTGCCAGCCAGGTATTTACTTTGTCTTGTAGGCAGGCTTTTAGCCCACTTTCTCCCATGGCTAGCCCTGTAATGAAGTCAGTCTCTTAGAGCTTTTTTTTTTTGCACACCAAGAGCCACTCAGAAGACTGGGTGCCAGTTACAGTTAAACTTTGTCTACAATCAAAGTCATGGCACTCACCACAGGTAGTCCACACATTTGATCTCATTATCTCATTTTACTGCAGGACATAGAAAGACCACCACACATCAGGGAGCAGAAAATCCTAATTTTTCGTTACACAGGAGGCCTTTGGTGGTTTGTACGTTTTGGGCCCCCCCCCCCCTTTCTTTGGCTCTTTTTGGTCCTTTTTCTCTGAACTCCCAGGACTACCAGCTCCAGCACTGGGACTACTAGTTTTAGTCTAGCCACTTACCACTTGTCAGTGGACAAGCACTTAATTTTAAGATTTGTTGACTCCTGCTTGACAGTGTAACAGTCTGCAGAGGCGGGCATTTGAATGTTTTAGCCACAGGCCAAGTGCAAAAATTCTCTTCCAGGCTGGACTTGAACCAGTGATCCAAGACTTGCTTTAATGTTTACTGCAGTTCTCTGCACTATGAGCTGAGCAGCTGAAGTGATGCAGAAGTCCTACTCACTTGGGAATCATTTCCACCCCTCAGCAACGTGCAAAATCAGCATCACTCACTAATACACACCAAATAGTCCACTAATGCTATATTCATACCTGGAAAGAAACCATTGGTCCTTTGCATTCTAACCCACGACATATCCAGTGCACTACCAGGTGCACTAAGGATCATGTCCCTATCAGGATTCAAACCCACTGGTCTCTTTTTTGCAACCCAAGATGCATCCAGTGAGCCACAATATTGTAAGGTGGTGTACTCCCATCGTACTTAGTTTCCTGAGGAGCTAGTGCTTGGCCAGGCCAAAAGCATTGATCAGAAGATTGTATAGCTTTGTTTTAATTTTAAAAATATGAGTGATAGTGAATTGAAGTGCTCTTACACTTCTTTTGGAAATTAAAGAAGATGGCGCTTAGTTTATAAAAAACTTTAAAATTGAAATATAGATATACAATCTCTGTGTAAGGACTTGTATAAGATCCTAGTGAGAGTCATCATTTTTCTTTCATTTCTACAATTGGATTTCTAAATTTGCCTCACAGTGGCATATATACTGCATTGGGGGAGAGAGAGAGAAGGAATTTGAGTCTGAAAAAAAGACTTCCTGGTTGCTCATTGCAAAACCAGAAAGGAATGTATGCGTGATTCACGTGGGAAAGCTCAGGGGCCTTAACTGACTGAACTCTCATAGCTCAGCTGGTTAAGAGCTAAAGCACAGATTGCTGATACCTGGGTTCGAATCCCAGTGAGTCATACTTTTCCTTTTATTTCTGCAGTTGGAACTGTATAAGAACCTGGTAATTCCATTTTAGTTTGTATGGGCCAAGACTGGCTTGGAGGCTGTCCCTTCAAGCAAGGTCAGGTTGCCTCTAAATCTTCTAGGTTTCAATAAGATATTGTAGCAGTAATTACCCTTTGTGTGTAGATTTGTTGATTGCATTTCAGTTAACATCAGAACAGATGTCTGTTTGGTAACCATCTCTGTTAATTCTTATTGCTACAGTTTCAAATTTGCTATTCTTAAAAATGTTAATTAACATTTATAAAGCAGGGGTTCATAATAGTCACGGAAAATACTAGACTGCTTTAGTGAATTGGGTTTCTGTAAGCTAAAAATAAAAGTTAATACAGACTTCAACTGTGATTAGTCTACAGTTGGTCTGCAGTTGGCAGGGTGGGGAGTAATCATCTTTATTGAGGATTTTACTGCTATTTGTAGCATACATTACCGTTACTGAATTAAAAAAAAAAAGTGCCATTTTCTTCTTCGGCTTACATGAACTACGTTAAATTAGCAATAACCCACGATAGGGGGTGTGGTAATTCTAAATTGGTGTACACCCTAGGAGTAATGAGAAACACGGAATTTACTTGTGAATTTACGCTCCTGGGAAGTGCGTCAGTTTGGCATTGTGACACACCCTGGAGTGGGTTATTGTTCTTGTAATATTATTCAGTTGTTTAGTAAAAAGGCTGTTTGGCTATAAAAAGCTGATCTAAAATGTGACCTTGCATTGATGTGAAATTGATGCATGGTCATGTGGTCAGTCTCGGCCAATGGGGTTTTCTTTTATTGAGTGCTATTTTTTAATCTTCATAAAATTGATATACCCATGGCTGTCAAGCAGCAGCAGCCTTTACTCGATTGTTACAGACATTTTAAAATAATCAGTTTTCTTCCAGTTTTGGGAAAAAACTAACCTTTAAAAGTGTGCTGTTTACATTTCTTACTGCACTGTGTCAGGTTTGTCAGGGTGCAGTGGTTAGGTGTCTAAAATGTCTCCTTATCAGTAATATGTCAAGTTGTTATTGCTTTTACAGGGAGACAGAACTGTTTAGACCACTGGTCTTTGTCTGTCTGATTCACCTACATTATATATTTATGGCACCCTGCTTCTTCCAAAACAACACTATTTATTTTCTTCTTTAAATGTTACTGAATTATTAAACAAAGTGCACTGTTTTATTTTGTAAGATCACCTCCATTATATACCCCAAATACCAAACATGTTTGCACTTATTTCCAGTTGAGCAAATCTTTAAAAAAAATTTTAATGTTTACTTCTTCTGCAGTATTTTTTTTTTCTCTTTTTTCAGGTGTGTAGAAAATCTTTCTATAAGCAACAAAATGTAAAGATTCATCTCCAGTCACATCAACAGAAGCTCTTCAGATGTAAAACTTGCATAAAGGATTAGAGGCATTACAGTACTTTCTTCTCAGAAATATAGTTCTGCATACAGTGGTGAAAAATGCAATACAGAATGTTAAAGAATGTTTCTATACTTCACTGAACTGAAACAGAATTTTTCAATATTACATAGAAGAGTATATCGGAAATTGAGTTTGATTTCAGCAAGTCCAAAGGAAAGTCACCATGGGTTTTGTGCATTTTGAAGAGCCCCTGCCCATTTCTCTTTTTTTTTCCCAATAGACATAAGAAAACAGAAAGCTCCTTTACCAGTTTGAGAATTTGCATAATTCCAGGTTCCTGAGTTTCTGCTTAGGAGGGGGAGGGATCATAATTTGTTCCCAAGGGGCTGGTTGTGCAATCACTTCTATTTTCAGATCCCCTGCTCTGCCCTGGGCTCAGACGTTTTGTGATGTCTGTGTAGGGAGAGCACGAGTACTTAAATGGACTTTTGCTAAAAATCGAAGCTAGGGCTTAACTAACAGCGTTTTTAGTATAGCTCAGGTTTTGTTACCAAAATTTTTGAGAGTGCCAGCAATCTGAGAGGTGGAGGAGATTGCTTGGCATGCCCATTGAGGACACATTTTGATCTCTTCCCTTCCTAAGGGGCAGTGAATAAAATTTAAAAAAACTGGATTAGGCGAACTCCCAAACAGGTAAGGAGAGCTTCCTGGTTGTTGTTTTAAGCACCAAAATAATTGTTCTTTAAAGCAATTCTTTGTTATGTGATAGTAAATTATATATGGTGTGAATCTAATTTAGTTAAATTTTATTTCATTTAGTATTTTATTTAAGTAAAATGTAAAATATTGTAAATAATTGCATGTTATTGCCTCAAGAAAATATAAATGAAATAATCTGCAGATTGCTTTAAGTGCTTGGAATTTCTTGAAGAAATGTTTGTTCTAACACTGGTGTCTATCCGTATATGTGTATATCAGCCACTACAAGATTTTTAAATGATTTCATGCTCTTACAGTAATTCAAGTTGTTCTCTTTCGAAGACGTTTAACATTTGTCACTGTTCAAAACAGTTGTTCAGTTGAAAGAAGTAATGCAATAAATTTAGGATGCCTCTGTGTAAACCTTTAAAACTGTTTTTAACCATGCTGTTTTAAATGGGAAGTTGGCAGGGAATATACATTTTAATGACTTTTTAAAATATTTAAAGTGCAGTATGTAAGAGTATCTATTTTAGTAAAGATGAATGTTTTTAAATACTGGTTACTTTTTTAACAACTCACCGCCACCTTTGGTACTGTAATAGGCATAATCTGTATCTCAATAAAATACACAAATACCTGCCTCATCTCATTAATTTTTAAATTCACTAATCCCCACCCTAATTCCAGACTGTGTACTTGAGGCTTAAACAGTTTTTATTGAAAGTAACGAGATAGCATTTTGATCTGGAGTTTTTCTGCAGAAGTAGAATAGTATGATAATCGAATACTTCTTAATACCTAAATCCGTTTACATACTGTAAATTGTTTAGACTTGGAGTTGACTATGTGCTATTTTATTTCTCGAAGAACTGAATGTGAGTTGTCTTCAAGATTATTAAATTCTCTTGTTGCTGTATAGTGTTTTGTGAGAATTGTTTTAAATTACAAAACTAATTAGATTTTTACCAAGGGATCTCTAAGGTAGGTGTAATATTATATTCTTTATGCGTCCAATTAGGACCTAATTTGGTCTGAAGAGAGTGGTGTATTCAGAAGAAGTTTATTGGTGATTAGTTTGTCACTGGAATATATTGCAAGTCTCTAGATGACCTATTGTTTTCTACTCTGTGGATTAAGGAACCATTCGTTCTGGGTGAACTGCTACCTGAACAACCCCAGTTTTTCTTAGTGTTGGGCTCCCCTCGCACAGTTCCTGAGGGAGCCTGTTGGTGGAGGAACAAGGTCAGGAGAGCCCTACTTCAGCTGAGTACCTTGCATAATTTTTATGGGTTTTTTATTATTTATTCAGTGGTGTTAAAAACCAATGTTTTCCTGATTGTGGGCTTACATACTGCTCAGACAGGCTAAAGTAGATTGGGAAGAAAGAGGAGAGTGAGGGTAGAAGCAAGGTGGGCTATCTGACGGCCAATACAAGTGCATTCTTGGTTAGGCAAACCATATAACTAACTAGCGCCAGTCAGCCAGTAGCTGTCAAGCAAACAAAGGATGAGTATCTGTGCTTCTAAGTGTAGTTGCTGGAGGAGTCGAGCAGTGGAGGAACAAGTGTAGGAGAGCCCTGCATGAGCTGAGTACTTTGCTCATTATGTTTGCTGTGCACGCACGCTCAAGCAAACATCTTGCTATAAGAGTGCCATTTCAGGGGTGTGACACTATCAGGCCAATGGAGAATGGTGTGCAAGGGGTGCATCGGTGCCACATCAATCATCAACCAGTCTGATCATGATACGGTTTTGGCTTGCTGGGTGGAAACGTCTTGTACTTGAAAAGAAAAAGCCGACCCCCTCTTTCCTTTGATGTACACGTCCCAACAAGGTGATCTGTCATGATTAGTCTGCTGAGGAGTTCCAAACATCCAGGAAGAGCCCTGCACTCTTCCAGATGCCAGCTGCTCAACAGCCACTCCTACTACATCCTCCCCCACTCCGGACTCAGTCACACATGACTAAGTGATCCTCTGCTCTTCCTGGCTTCTGCCTTTTCCTCCTCCTTTTTTTTTTTTTTGCAATTCAAACTTTATTCATATTTAAACAGTTACAGAGAGAGGATCCAAAAAAGCATACATACAAGTGATACAATAATCGGTGTCAGGACATAGATCAACTCTCCCTCCCTCCCTTTTCCCATTCCTTCACACAGGGTAAGCTACCAACTGGAAAGAGAAAACCCTTATGGCGAGTGGAGCAAATACAATGTCATAAGCGGATCCCAAACCTAATGAAATTTCTGAGATTGATCATGTAAACTAGCAATTGTCTTTTCCATTCTCAGATTTGCTAGTAACTCTTGTAACCACGCACTATAAGTAATGTCAGTCATATCTTTCCAGTGACACAAGACAAGATTCTTGACCGACATTGCAATGAGAGTTATGTGAAATTTTCTGTTAGTGACTGAGACAGAGGAGAGATCCCCCAATATGCATATTTCAGGAGAGAAGTTGGATAAGCCTAGTAGGGGGTCAGCCCTCTGTTGGATCTTATTCCAGAGGGGAACTATCTTGGGACACGTCCAGAAAATGTGCAGTAAGTTACCTTCATCCTGCTGGCAGCGAGTGCAAATGGAAGATGAAAGGAGTCCCAGCCTAGCCAATTTCTGAGGTGAATAATAAAAGTTATGCAAGATTTTAAACTGTGTTAACCGGAGTTTATCTTGTCTAACATATTTATAACAACTCAGCCACAAGGAAGACCAGTTAATTTCCTGATGGGGAAAAAGAGAAGACCAGAGTTGAGTCGGGCCAAAACAATCTGGCCATTTCCAGCTGTGTATTATCCCATACATTTTAGAGACCACGAAGGGAAGGCCTGCCAAGGGAAACAATTCTATCATACTGGATGGGGATAAAGGTATGGGTGGAACCGAGCCAAAGGATTTCACAATCAGGTGGGGCAATTGGAATATTTTAAAGATAACGGAGTTCGGAATGTGAGTTTTATGTAAAATTTCTGGGGATGTTAACCAAGAGGCGTTCTCCCAAATAAAGAAATTAAGGGAATGATCCCCCAGTTGGGAGATCCATTTCAGCTGAAGAGGTTTACTGTCAATAGTGAGGTTCGGATTCCCCCAACACAGTTGAGAAAGATATGTAATGTGCTTGTATTGCCTTATCCTCCTCCCACTCCCCATGTTGTGTTTTTTGCTCATGGCTCACATACTTTCCCACTGCTGTTTTCCCCCTCCCTGTTTCGCTCCCTCCTGTTCATGCAGCTGCTCCCCCCCCCCGGCTGGCTGTGCTGTTTACCCTTCCTCCCATTCTGTTCCCACTCGCCACATGACTCTGCTGTTTCCCCACCCCTCCCTTCCATTCTTGTTACTGCTCACCCATGGCTGTCCATGTTGTCCCCCCTCACTCCCTATCATTCCATTGCTGTTTTTCCTACTGCCTCCTGATGCATGCTGCTTGCCTAGGGCTGTCCAAGCCTTCCCCATCTCTCTTCTGTTGCCACTTTGTGGCTGTCTTCTCTGTTTCCATGGTAGCAGCTTTCCTCCCTGCCCCATCTTTTATCCATCATGTGCTGTTTTGCTCATCTGTCCTGAGCTTATGTGTCTTTGCCTCCCTTTTGTTGCAACTCCACGGCTCCCCCGGCTTTTGCAGTTTGCTATCGCTACTTGTTCCCCTCCCCAATACCTGTCTTGTGTTCTCCTTTTACTCCTTTTGGGGGTTCCTTTGTTTGTTTGTCCATTTCTCTCCACATCCTTGTCAGTGCATCTCACTCTCCCCCTTCAGATCAGTGAAGCATGATGTCACCACCTGGTTTGTTCTGAACCCTTCTCTTTCCTTTTCTACATTACTCTAGTTTGTCTTGTTTCAAATGAGAACCATGTACCCGACCTATGCAAGCTGCCATGTTCTCTGTTTACCTTTTAACTTAGGTGATTTATATTGGTTGTGAAAAGCGGCACAGCCTCAGTGGAGAGCAACTGTATTCGTTTTATCAGAATTCCTTTATCAGTCAGTCTTTCAATAGGGCTTTCCAAGAAATTCAGCAAAAGGAAAATTGTGTACAAGAAATTCAGAAGACTTAGTTTTTTATAGAAATGTTATGCTCCTTTTTGTAACATTTAGTGGTACCTCATTCCAGCATTGCCAAGGTGTCCTCTGTTCCTAACCCTGGAGCCCTGTCCAGCCTCTGCTTTGCCCATACTAACTCCAGCTTGGTGCCACAGCCACTGCTCCAGTTAATGTCTCTTGTGAAGGGGGGGGGGGTTCTGCTATTTCAGTGTCATGGCAGGGGTTATCACCCAGTCTGGCCAATGGCCACAGTAAGCTGGAAGTGCTGAGGTGTTCAAGAGGCAGGGTTCAGGATCTTCACTGGCTGAAAGGACAGCAGCTGTGGCTTCATCCTCCCTGTTGCAACACCCCAGTTCCCTCCTCATAAGAGTAACAGGTATATTCTTGTACTGTATAAGTTATAAAAACGATTGTATTTTGCCTTTCCATGCGTGCAGTTTATTATTCCTGTCAAATGTCCATTCCTTTACCATTCTTCCAGTTGGGAGGATGTTATCACATTAATTGATCACAAATACATGTAGACTAAAACTGTTAATTTAACAAGTTTATTCTTTTATGAGGTATTTGTTTCCATAAGCTCCACTGTGTGGCTTTCCCTGTTTAGCCCTTTGAAAATGACAGGCAGAATGTAATGAGTGGAAATTCCCAGTAGGATGGTGTTCTCCAGTCAATTATCCAGATTGCATTAAGGTAAACAGAAGTAAAAAGCAAGCTCCTGGCATTTAGCCAGAAAGGAAAGAGCATGGATTGGAAATAGTGTAGGAAGTGTGTGTGTGTGTGTGTGTGTGTGTGTGTGTGTGTCTGTTTTTTTTTTTTAAGGTCTAGTTAATTTACCCAGAATACCTCAGCTGAGATGCAACACCTTGTTTTCAGTGAGGTTCTGTTTTCTGCTCATTTATACAGCTGAATCAACTGAAACTGTGAGAGAATAACAGATTTGCACAAGGTTACTCAGTGTGTAAGTGACTCAAGTGGGATTTGAACCGGAGTTTTTCAAGTTTCCTGGTTCCTGAACTGATACTGTAAGCACTAGACCATGCTGCCTCTGTTCAGGAAAAACCATGTGCCATGCTTGATCCAGAATAAGCCAGGGTGTCATTGTTGAATTACAAAGCTGAGTTTATACTTTTACTGTTTTTTTTTTTTTTTAATAACTGGGGAATGTTTTCTCTCCTAGAGAAACCCGGTTATAATTTGTCATAATTGCAGATTGTAACAGGCGAACACGCACTGTGTTTCTCTCACTCCATGCATGTGCTGCCTGCAATTTTTCCATTGTCACTGTAAACCTGAGGACTGCAGCTACATTTCCCATACTGGACTCCACAGCCAGTAAGTTTACAACCATCAACTTCAGACTTTTTTTATTGCATTTCTTTTTTTTTTTTTTACTTGGAATCAATAAAAAAAAATGTAAGAGTTTAAAGAAGCTGCACTTCAGCCCGAGCAAGGACTGGGACATGGATGGACCACTCTTCAAGCCAACTGTGGCCAAACAGCAATGTATTTTTATGCTATACAGTTGCTGTGGCGAGAAAATGCTCCCCAGAAATTATATAAAAACATGGGGTGGTGAGTTTAACTCGAGATTTTATACACCCCTCAGTGTTGGATGCTTAAATAAACCCCTCAAGCTTTGCTATCAGTGTTTATGTAGCATCCAGCACCTCAGGGAAGGGGGGTTAAAATCTCAGACACACCACCTCATGTATTAATCTATATTTTATATGGGCCATACAGCTAATGGGAGAATGTCAAATTCTTGTAAACAAATTGGACATATTTAATAAAATATAGGCACCTTTTCTTCAGTAGAAGGAATGAACTGCTACTAAAGAATTGTATCTTGGATTAATTTTGATTAGTTTTTAAACAGAATTGTTTATTTCCATCTTATTTTACCTGTATTGTACCATCTATGTCTATTTGAAAGAAGTTCACGTTACTGTGTAATTTCAAGTATGTAAATAAAAGTTTTTACTAAAAAAAAAACCCTGAACTTTTGTAGGTTAGGGAAGGGGTAACATCCATCATTGCTGCCCCCCACCCATTTGTCTCTGTACTTTTAACATGAAATGCACAGTTTTAAAATAGTTTCAAATTAAAATAGAGAAAACCCAACAGTGGAAGACCGGTGAAAAAGCACTAAAGGAACTAATACTGTTGAAGAGACACAGTTTTTTTTTTTTTTTGTCACTTACATTTATTTATTTTTATTTAGTTTTTGTTAACCAGGTAGGTGCACTAGCCTTGAAATGACTATTTTCAGGCACAACCTGGGAGAGTACAACAATCAAAGACAGGTACCTAGCATGAATACAATTAAATTACAATAGCATAGGTCAGAACAGTCAGTAGTAATGAATACATGCAGCCAGCCAGGACAATAACAATCAATGAAATTCACATCGAAGTTTTAGGCATAAAAACACACACAGTCAAGGAAATATCACAACAGAGCAGCAAAGAAATATTGGTCAGATTAGTCACAACAATGAAGGTTCAAATAGGCAGCGAAACAAGGCAAGGGCAAATTCCTGACTGGGCAGGATGCATTATCACAGCCTCCAAGACAAGACTCAGGTGTGTGGGGTGGAGGTAGATTAGCCTAAAGGAGAGCGGGTAAGAAGCGCCATGAGGTAGGGAGGTAAAAGGCCAGGAAGCTTCTGGTGGGTGAGTGGATTAAGGAGGATTAAAACAAGTGCAGAGATCAGCAAGGGATAGATGTAGGTGCAGCTCCTTTTTGAAGCTGCCATGGGATCCTGATATTTGAAGTGCTTGGGGGAGAGCATTCCACAGCTTAGGGGAAGTGTGATTGAAGGCAACAGAGCCTTTTGATGTTTTACATCTGTGTACATTCAGCAGGGATTTATCTACTGAGTGCAGTCCATAGGAGGAGGTTTGAGGTACCAACAGTGTTGCGAGCGCTGAGTGGGTCCAGTTTCTGAGTATAGAGTCAATTAGAGCCAAGAGAGTATTGACGGCAAGCTGAGGGGAATAACCAGCCTAGGTCCCTGTACAGCTGGCAGTGGTGATTAAGCCATGGTGATGAGGAGGTGTATCAACAGATACTGTTATAAGTGACATCCCACTTATGAAGGATGGTTTTGTATGCAGCAGCAAAGGTCGTCATGCCGTAGGTGAGGGCTGGGAGTAATACGCCTTTGGCAATAGCAAGTTTAGCAGAGGGAGTCTGACCGGGGCTCAGACCTTGCCACCAGAGGAAAAGCTACAAGTCTGCCCTGGGAAGTGACCCATGGCCCTGCTACTGTAGACCCTGAGGGTTTTTTCCCCTGCTGAAACTGCCACCTGGGATCCTTCAAACTCTGTTTCATTGCAGGGTCCAGAAATGTACAGAAACAGCTGAATTAGGACCCATCAGCCTAGCCTGTACTGAACCACGCTCTGGTGGCTCGCCTGGAGCTGCGTGTCAGAAAACCGTATATCCCCTCAGGTACTTTAGTGTTTGGCGCCTTTGGACATTTTGATTTTTCAGTGCCAACGCTCTGGAGGATCTCAGTCTCACTGACCTCTCCTGCTGGTCTTCATTTTACCTTGCTTCATTAGAGACACTTATTAGTGCTGCTTACCCTGGGACTATCTTTTTTTTTTTGTAAAGCAAGAATTTCTTCCCATTTGCAAATTATACGACAAAGCCACTAGAGAGCTGCAATGGCTGTCTGTCCTGTTAAAGGGGCAACACCTTATCTTTACACCTTCCTCTTCCGCTCCAGTGACCCTGGGACACTGCTCTTTCTGAGAACCATCCCCGGGATGTTTCCTTCTGTTTCTTGGGCCAGATCGTGCTCAACCTCTAAGGCCACAAGGCTTGGAACGCCTGCCCCAGCTCCGCTTCCATGCTGGTGGAGCAGGGCCAGAAACAGGAACAAAAGGTGCAGACCAAGCCTCCCACACCGGATAGCAGCCCTGCACCACCCCACTGGTTCAGCTGCAAAGTGTTGCTCCACAGGTACATCCAGCGCCAAACCACGTCTCAGCCATCAAAGGATTTTGAACTTCTGGCACCTGGTCGCTGATTGGTCTATGCTTCCACTGACTCTCTGGGATTGGCTAGTCTTGTGTTTCAGCTGTCTGCCTACATTTCTATAGCTGTATCATAATTCCTCTTTGGCTACCTTTGCTCCTCTGTATGATTACTACACTCACCTGTATAAACATGGCTCTTCATTACATGTTCAAGATGCTTCTATTACTCCTACTACTATTATGCCCTACCTCCAGTAGCTCCATATGAAGTCTGAACTATCCATTGTTTATCTGACACAAAATGGCCACCCAGGAGGTAATGAGTGAACCGGGTTGTTATATCTTTTCATAGGATACTATCCCTCTAGTTGTTTGAACACCCTACATGCTGATTTCAGTTTCTCTAACTTGATTACTGCATCTCAACCTATGCTTGCTTTTAAGCACCTCCTATTCTCTAAGGGCTGTACCTTTTATGCGGTGACCACACTTAAAAAATGCCTGCTGAATCACACAGTTCCTTTACTGTTTTGTTATCAAAAACTATGGTTCCTTGGCATCTTACTTGCAGGGGATGTTGAAATGAACCCGGGTCCACCTGCCATCTTCTCCCCGGCTGACATCTTTGCAGTTTCTAGCAAGGGGCTCATCATTGCCCATATGAACATCAGAAGTCTCTCCCGAAATTTCACTGATATTGAGGCTTGGGGTCAGTGTCTACAAGCTCGATGTACTCTATCTGAAACGTGGCTAAAGCAGACTGTCCCTGACTCTGTATGCTGCCTGAACTACTCCCTTATCCATAGGGATAGGCTATCTTCAAAGCATGGCAGAGTTGCCATGTTCTATAAAGATCATCTAAACATCATGGCCACCCTGTCCTCAGCATCCTCTGCCTGTGAGTCCCTTCACACTACTCTCACCCTGGGAGCCAAAAAAACTCATTGTCTGCACTTACAATCCCCAAAATGGGGGCACTGTAGGACTGCAGGAATTATTTGATCAGACCTCTTTGCACTCCAAATATAATGAGTTCATTATATTGGGTGACCTTAATCAAAACTGGCTAGAGACTGCCCATAACACACTGCTCTCTCTGGTACAAAATTACAACCTTCACCAGCTGTTAACTGAGCCTACCAGAGTTACTCCTTCACTAAAATCCTTTACCCTTATTGACTGGGTACCGTCTGGATCATGTATACCAAGCAGGCATCTTGGCAGATTCACTTACTGATCATTCCCCTGTCTTCTGCATCTGGAGTCCTGAGGCTGCTCCATCCCCTCCACCACGCTGTCACCTTTACAAATTTCGCCATCCTGGATATTGAGGCTTTTCATCATGATGTCTCAAGGATTAACTGGTCTGGTATTTACCTTTCCCGTAATGTTGAGTCTGCACTATCTTCTTAGTGAATTCCTGGCCATCCAGAACAAGCATGCCCCCAAGGTGACTCAGAGGGTGAGGAGTAAACAAATGAGATGGCTTCACAAAGACTTGCTGAAAAATCTACGTTCTAGGGACAAATGCTGGAAAAAGTACAAAGCCTCAGGGCTACAATCTGACTATGCTACCTACAGAACCCTATGTAACTCCTGTAAAAAACAGGTCATAACAACTAAGAGTGCCTATTGTAAAGAATTACTGCTAGGCTCTGCTGGGGACCCTAGGAAATTCTGGGCCCATGTCAAGATCTTTCTCGGTGCTTCCCATTCAACTACCCCTAGTGACATGGTGTTAAATGGAGTACATTGCAATGACTCCAACATCTTTGCTAATTCCTTCAATTAAATGTTCTCGGACCTGTCTCAGTGTACCTCTGCCTTACCATCACCTCAGGCAGCCTCTCTGCTTTCAACATCAACACAGTCTACTACCTCCAGCTATCCTACTTGACAAATTTCAAAAATTCCCTGTTCCACTTCAAGGCAATCTCAGGGACTGAGGTCTTAAAACTATTATAGACTGTTTCTAACAACACTAGCTCTGGATCAGATACACTTGAGCATCGGCTCCTGAAACTAGCAGCACCATATATAGCCTCCGCTCTGGCTAAAATTTTCACATCTCTCTCTCTAATAGCCAAGTTCCTGACCTCTGGAAGAATGCTCATGTAATGCCTCTCTTTAAAAAAGGCGATCTCAAGGAGATTAACTACAGACCTATTGCCATCCTGTTGGTCCTAAGTAAAATTCTGGAAAAATATGTTGCAAATCAAACCATTGACTACCTTACAAAGTACAGCCTTCTCTCTTATACCCAACATGGTTTCCATAAAGGTCACAGTACCTCCACATCTCTTCTCAAGTTCACTACCGATGTGCTTACCAATATGGACGCTGGCCAGCTGATGGGCAGTTTTTATAGACCTTACAAAGGCCTTTGATCTTCTTGATCTCCACTTGCTTCTCTCCACTCTTTGCAATCTAAGTTTTTCACCCCCGGTTGTTGCCTGATATGGAAGCTATGTATCAAATAGAACTCAAATTGTGAAATTCAACTGCTCTTTATCTGATGGTGCTACCATCAATATTGGGTGCCCCAGGGATCTATTCTGGGACCTCTTCTTTTCTCACTCTATCAATAACATAAATTAGTTTTTTCTTTCCTGTTCCTCTGTTCTCTATGTGGATGATCTTGTACTCTATTCAAGCTCTGATAAAGTTGCCAGCATAAATGCATCCCTTTCCTCTGTTTTCATGAATGTTCAGAATTGGCTTTCTGCACATACACTTGTACTTAATGCTAAGAAAACCCACGCAATGTTACTTGGATCTGCCCCTAAACTTAGGACATGTTAAACTCTCCTGTTGGTGCAAGACTGCAGTGGCACACAAATAGACTGTGTTACATCTTTTAAGTACCTGGGAATTCTTCTGGACCAATCCCTGGACTTCAGCCTACATATACAAATCACCTGCAAGACAGTGAATGCTAAACTGGGGATCACTTACATTTTACTAGCATTTCACCACCACATAAAACCACAGAATCATACAATCCAGAATCAGCTTAGTTCATTGTGCATAACACCAGCAGGTCACTCAGTCATCTGCAAGAAGACAACAAGCAGTAAGGACTGAGCAGAAACAAATCATAATGTAGAAATTTTTTTTTTTTTACTGCACTGGCTTTTATCCTACCTCTGAGCATTCGGTCGCTAAAACTTGTGAGATCTGGTTAAGACAGCAATACTGTTAGGGAACATTTGTCATTGACAGATGCTTGTATTCCATGACTGTTTTGTATGTATGCATTTATTTATTTTTAGTGCTTTTTAAACCAAATGTTTTCAAAGTTGTGGGCTTGTGTACTGGTGGGCCTGGGCTGTGTTCAGTTGGGAGGAAGGTGAGGGCCAAGTAGGGCAGGCTGTCTGGTGAGTGATACTGTTGCAGTTTTGGTTGGGTGAAAACCATGTGAATAACTAGTGTTAATCAGGCACTGGCATTCCCGATGTATTCCCATAGGGCTAAGTGACCCTAGAGCATTAGAGAATCCACAGGGTGAAGGCCTGGAACAAGTTGTCACCATCTGCAGGTAGTCAGATTTAATTTGTTTCACTGCTGGGGCGCCTGACTGTAATACAGTGCCCAAATCCTCAGACTGAGAGTTCGGAGTGTAATACCACTAAATCCTACAAAGGGATATCAAGAACAACTTGTGAGGTGACATCTGCCCCCCCACACATGCGAGGGGCCGAGATACATGCTGCTGCAGACAGAGAGCTTGTTTGTAAACTCCAGTAGCCTTAAAACTGCATTTTTAAAGGTGGTTTACTGCTGCAGCAACTTTTAATTTAGTTTTATTTGATTGTGGTTGATGGGGACAAAAACCGGAAGTGAAGGAGTGATACTTGTGCCCAAACTACTATATCTTGCAAGCCTCAGTGAGTGGATGTGAGTGCTGAGTGGAGCTGACACTGGCAGAGGCAAGCAGTGTCTGCTGCTGTTAGCTGGAGAAGGGGTCTAGTGACTATAAAGAAAGTGTAGGAGCACACAAGAAGAGCCCTTCTCCTTGGGCCTAGGTTCAATTTTAAATGAAATTTACATAGAATCCTGGGAAGAAATTAAGCATATTGTAATAACCCAGGAACGAGATATATTAAATGCTTTGAAAAATTAACAAATTGTAAGTGCTACAGATGGTACAAATTAAAACAACTCACAGATTAGAAACATACTTGACAAAGCCAACAAACCCGGAATCCAGACATTTAATAACAAAAATATGGAATGGAATTATAGAAAGCTAAGTATTTGTACTTCATGCAGAAAAGGCCTGATATTCTCACACCCCATTGTAAGTGTGGAAAATTGTTGGAGGATGATTTGAAGCACATTGTTTTAATGGGTGGGATATTCAGAAGGGTTGCGCATGGTGCAACCCACTGATGTTCCCTGGCACAATATTCAAAAGGGGAAAGTGCATGGCACAAATCCTGATGCGCCGGGATGCATCAGTAATGTATACATTGCAAGTGGGGGGGGGGTGTGCCCATGCATACTCTGCACATCCCAATATTCAGCCCAGGATGTGCTGAGCAGATGCAGGTGCAACCCCTACCTGCACCGCACACAGTTCAGCCAAAAACAACAGCAGCAACAGCTGGCCACCCACAGGTGAGCTGCCATATTGCAGGGCGAAACATGGCAGCTGCCAGCTGTGGGTGGCCACCCGAGCTCCAGTGGCACCATCCATCATGGTAGCGCCCCCTATGCCCAACCGCGGGCATAAGTATTAAAATAAAAACATCCAATATCTGGTGGAACAGTGGACCACTACTAGCCTGATCGCGGGCATAGGTATTAAAATGTAAAAGTCTGAACCATCCCTGGTGGTCCAGCGGTACCCCCCTCCCCACCCGCTCACTAAGCCCCACCACTTCACCCTCCCCAGTTAGCGGCAGGCGGCAGCTCCCCACCCGCAAGCCACCCGTCCACCTGCCGACTGACTGCGTATAGTACGGCTGTACGCCCATTGGTTCACAGCATGGACCAATGGCTGTGCAGACCATACCATAGTACACAGTCCAGATATGTGAATAAATCCATTCACATATCTGGACTGTGTAGTATGGTATTGTCTGCATGCCCATTGTCCCACGCTGTGCACCAATGGGCATACAGCCATACTGTACACAGTCAGTTGGCGGGCGGCTTGCAGGTGGGGAACTGCTGCCCGCCGCTGACTGGGGGAGAGCAGGGTGGTGGGGTTCAATGGTCAGGTAGGGAGGGGGGTACTGGTGGTTTGGACCTTTACATTTTAATACCTATGCCTGCGATTGGGCTGGAAGTGGTCCAGTGGACCACCAGGGATATTGGACTTTTATATTCATACTTATGTCCGTGATTGGGCATTGGAGCAGGTTGCTGGTGGGGGCAGGGGGCATAGGTCCCTGATGGCTGCTGCCTGGCAGGGCACCAGGCACAAGTCACCAGGGATCGGTGCACCTGCATGCAAATGGGGCCATAATGACATGCTAATGGCCCCATTTGCATGTCCACCACTGAATATTGTGGTTGATGCAGCTAGCTCAACAGCACTTGTGCTAGCGCATCCCCCTGCTCCTCTCTGACCACTTGCGCTGGTGTAGTGCCACTGTGCAATGTGCAATGCGGGTGGTCACAGTGCCATATTCAATGGTGCTGAGCCATGGCGCAGCACCATTGAATATCACCCTGTCACCGCCCTGGCACATCCCAGTTGCACTGTGCCTAGGCTTGTGCCACAGCCTGGCGCAGTCTAAATGTCCCAGCCAATGTATCCATTGTATAAGGAAAATAGGGATAAATGGCTGGGAAAACTTTAGAAACATATATAGTAGCATACCAACAATAATATTATTGTGGAATTATTTAATAACTAAGATCTATTTATTTTATTTAATTTTAACATCAGTGTAAAACCTTTGAGCCAGAGGCTCATTTACAAAGGTACCTCGTCATAAGGAAGACAGAACATACATACATGAGACAATCAGAAATACAGTACAGCAATAAGGCATCTAACTATACTATCAAATGTAGTCAACTACTTATGTACTATATATTTGTAGGTGCTATAAGAATTGCTACTGGTATTAAAAACATGTTTATTGAATGTGAAACATGACATTTATTAGTCTGTACAAGAGCATATATACACTTAAAGGGTTTTAGTCTTTTACATTGTAATGGTTTTAAATCTGATCAGTAAATTTTGAATCTGATTCGTAAAATCATATTTTTTTTTTCTTAGTCTTTGTTAACCAGGTAAGGCCCACTAGGTTTTTAGGAGCGAGTGAAGGCACTGGGCGGTTAAGTGACTTAGTCAGAGTCACACAGTATGCAAGTGAAGGTTTGTAAGAATCAAACTCAGGTCTGGTCTGCTGGATGTATCAAGCTCAATCACACCTCATTCCTCTAACCTCTATGCTATAATGCCAGCCTGTGCTATAAAGCAGGGACAGTGGACTCTTGAGTTCTGGTGTGACCACAAGTGGAAATTGTAGGGTGTAATCTGTCTCATAACCTATATATAAAAATAAATATAGTGGAAATCATTAGGTCAATGACTTTGTAACTTGAATGATTATTTATCAGGTGATTGTGGTGTAATGAAGTTGGACAGGCATGAAAATATACTAGTAATAAGTATAGGCCTGCAAGTGGTAATCAAGGTACTGTTTATCTGAAATTTATTGTCCCACAGAGTTATATTAGGGAAGGTTAAGGAGCTACACAATGCAGAAAGAAAGGAAAAAAATAAAAGTAGTTGAATGAATCAGAGGAGCTGAGGATTAACAAGGAACTAGTCGACTCAAGTGTGTAGGTAAACATTAAGAAACTACTATAGTATAATTAAAGTAATAAAAGTTATAAGGCACCTATGAATAAGCAAAGGGGTTGTGAACATCTGGAGTTAGGCAGTAGCGGACTAGGAAGGTATCTCTGGTTCTTCATAGGACAAGCTTATTAAATAACTTTGGGAAACAAGGATAAAAGTGCAGATTATTATAGTATGGCTATAAAAAATTCAATAATCTGATTGGATGAGGAGCTCGAAACCCAGAGCCGTTGTCCCACGACAGTACTGGAAGAAGGACCAGTAGCCTCTTTACATATGAAATCAGTTGTACCAAACACATACCCGACTGCCATCACAAATGTGGCTGTCACCTTTACTCACTAAAAACCTTCAACTAGGCCCTAAAAATAAAACTTCCTTAAATTTAAAACATAATAAATGTTATTTGCCCTCATAATCCTACACACACACAACTTAAAAAATGAAGTACTACAGTATTTACAATTTTAATTTACGGTGTTTACTTATTGACCATGAAAAATTCCCTTCCTATCCACACCTGTTTCTGGGAGAAATCTATGTTGTTTAACCTGCTACAGATAAAACAAAAGCCCTTGTTCCATCTAAGGCCTTCTGTTGTGTGATAGTGGTGGTGAACATTCTGCCAGTAGAACTGAGCAGAGATTTAAATTCTTTTATTCCATACATAGTAAACATTCCATCTCTTGAATTCAAACCCAAGACAAGTATCTTAAGCTACCTTCTTGGATAATTTACACTGTAATATCTTCACAACTGTTCAGTGGATGTCCATGAAATTTTGCATGCACATTCTCAAGAGGTAGAACTCTTGACATGCCAAGTTCTGGTCCAGTTGGTTGTGCAGATTTCAAGATTCAGATAATGAAAAACGTTAAAAAAAATCATAATTGTTTGCTGTTTTTGTGTGTGTGTCTCATTGCTAGTTGGTTTGGAATTTTGGTCTGAAATTTTCAGGGTAGAAGGAAAGAAATTTGGGAATTGGTTACCAAAGGATATGGTTAATACTCAATTAAAATACAAGCTGCAATCACTTCAGAGTCTTTGGAGAATCACTATAGGAATTTGTAATTCTCTCCTATAACAAATGTTTTTACCAGCAATTCTGTTGATACTAACAAATATTATCCCAAACCATTTTATATTAATAGACAGGACCTTATTATAGCTTTGAACAAAATGGCTTTATACAAAGCCCCTGGTCCAGACAAAATAACTAGAGAAATTTATAAATATTTTCAAGATTGGTGGCTTCCTTTACTGCACCACATATTTAATTGTTGTGTATAGTAGGAACCTGTCTGTCAGTCTTGGAAGGGTAGTCTAATATGGCCAGTGTTTAAGAAGGGGAATACTAGTTACCTATTTTTGTAAAGACCAATTAGTCTGTTGCATGCTTCACAAAAAATGTTTTACAAGAGTAATATTGGATAAACTAGAAAACTTAGTTAATAAAAAAAGTATCCTTAGTGAACAGCAAAATGGGTTTAGACACTCAAGATCGATAATTCAGCATTGTTTTGTTCTTTCCCACTTACTGTGGAAGTATATAAAGATTACAAATACCAAATTATAAATTGCTGCTTCATAGATCTGAAGACAGCTTTTGATTCTATAAAATGTTCCCATTTATGGGAAATGTTACAGTTATTACAAATTCACATAGTATTACTGGACATTATTATCAGACTTCTCCAAGATACATAAGTAAGGGTAAATTTAATCAAAATGGGAATCTAACATCATAAATCAAAACTAACTGTGGAGTTAGACAGGGGTGCATAATAGCTCCAATACTTTGTAACATTTACATAAATTCATTAATGGATAATTCAGACTATCTGGATTTTCTTTCTCCAAAAATTGGTAATAGGAGGATTTCCTGTCTCGGCTATGTTAATGATTTTTTTTTATCAACTTCATTCCTCGGCCTCCAGTGGAAAATAACCCACTTTGCCACTCACTCTAGGGAGGATAGTCTGATTATAAATAAAGAAAAGACAAACATTTGGGAATAAAAGTAAAAGGTTCTCATATATATATATACTGAAGGTCACAATATTAACACTACAAAATATAATTACTTGGGCATTAGATTTGTGGATAACCTCTTGTGGAAGTACCATATGGAAGTGCAGTTAACTAAGCTTCAAACAGCCTTTAATGGGTTTAAAATCTTTAATGGAAGAATAAGTGGAGGATCAGTAGTAGTTGGTCTACTAAGAGTGACAAATGCAAAAATAAAAATCAAGCATAATGTATGTAACAGAAGTCTGGACCCAACATAGTAGTATAAAACTGTTAGAAGTATTAATTATTAAAATATATAAATATATATTAAGAGTTCTTCAATCTACACCTGCTGAGGTTATTAGGACAGAATTATGCCAAGATTCATTGGAAACACTATCAATGGAAAAGGAGGGTAACATTTATAATGAAACTCTCTTGCCAGAAACTAGACTCCCAAAGATGTGCTTGGAGGAAGCAATTGATTTTTTTTTTATAATGCTCAAGGTTTCATGTTTCCAATAATTCAAGACATTAAAGAGCATTTCTTAACTTTAGGAATGAGTCATCTTCTATATGATGTCTACACTAGACCAATACAAGATATTAAAGCAGATATCAAGCTTTGACTAAGAGATATCTCAAGGAACAATGATCAAGAATGGATATATAAAAATGTTTAGGTGATTTAAAGTACTGAAAAATGATCATACATTGGAATCATATTTAAGAATTTTGGATAATCTGGATGACCGCAGATTAATATGATTTTATATGGAGTTATACAATGTGAACTATATAAATTATAGTCAAAAGAGACAAGGTGCCTTTAATCAATTTTGTAAATGCAGACTGACTCCAGAAGATGTCCTAAAACATGTAGTCCTTCTTTGCTCATTATATGATAAACCAAGGAAAAACTGGCTTGGCCCAGTGCTAGAGAAGTATACGCATTCCCATGACCAGATACTTCTGATGTTGTTTAATACAAAGGGGGAAAAACCAGTTACAATCTGTTGTAAACTTTTTAAAGAGGTTTTATTTCTGATATGTGAGCAAGTTAGGAAACATACTGTATGAATAAGATTAGAATTGCATATCTTATTTAACTAAAGACTGTATAAATTGTATAAGCAGATTCTCCCAGAATTAACTGCCTGGATATTCAGATTTTATGATGAATATATTTTATTTACCAATCTTTTAATACAATATTTATGCACACTATTAACTTGTAAGAAATGTAATTTTAACATATTATAATGACTTTGGTTGATCAATAAAATGATGATGATGGTAGAAAGGGTTTAGCCCACAGATGAGCCTTTGGCTGGTTTGGTCAAAAAATACTAATCCATTCTAACAGGAAGCAGACAGTCAACCTGCTTGTGTCCAGGAGCTTGGCACCATTTTCTTCCAACCCTTCACCTGCATAAGTACTGTAAAGCAACTAAAACCATATTTGTTGCACTTAACAGTAAAATGTAATAAATAAATTATGCAGACTAACTCTACAAGGGAGTACAGTAAATATGGTTAAATGTGTTTAAATTTAGTTACAATGCAGTTAGACATTGTTTTTTTTTTTTGCTTCTTTTTAATGTGTAAAAAAAAAAAGTCCAAGATATGACAAGGGACAACAGTATCTCTACATGTTATGGCTAAATTTAATTGCAATACAGTTAAGCCTTCAGATTTTTTACTTCTGTTACATAAAAAAGGAAATGCAAACATGAATTGATGTAGACTAGTTCTGCAAGGGACTACTTTATCTCAATGTCATGGCCAAATTTAATTACAATAAAGTTAAACCTTCAGATTTTTTTGTGTGTTTATTGCTTAATCATTAAAGTCATGTTACATTTTTATAGCCATATTATGATTGCAATAAGGCACTCCAGGGTGCGCGTCATGGTGGGATAATGGCACACCTAGGGTGGCAGAAGCAAACCACCCTAGGTGTGCTATTATACCACCACAATGCACTCCCTGTAATGCCTTATTGTTTAAATCTGGAACTGACATAGTAATTAAAGCACACTTATAGACTTCTATAGAAATCATACATACTGGAATTGCCAGGCTTGAAAATGATGAAGTGGGAGTGAGATGTATAGGGTGAGAAAAATTTTGCACAAACTCCTACCCTGATTTTACGGCCTTCATGTGCTGGGAATGTAACAAAATTAGGGAGCTAAAACTGAAAATAATTAAATTGGAAATGGAAATTGTAACACTGGAACAGGATGCCTTCATAAACAAAATGAGTGGGAGCACTGAAATGATAGTAAATAAAGTAAACCCAGATTTGTAAAAAATAAAAGAGACAGAGAAGTAGATAGTGATGAGGGAACATGGATCGTAGAGAGGAAAAAATTAAAGAAAGGCAGAAGAGCTATGGGATTTGACATTACCCTAACACCTATCTACCATTACTTAAGTTTGAAAACAAACGTATCCCATGAAGAACAATTGGAGCCCATGAATATTATTCCCCCAGAAAATAAATCTGAGAGAGCAGGCCCTGTAACCAGTTTTACAATGGGAAGTGCTCCTCCTCAATTTGACCCGCCAATGTGGATCGAAGTTGCTGCATTCCTGAAGGCATCGACGCCCACCGACCCTACTGACCACCAGAGGTTTGAGTTGCCCATGGGCAGCGCTTCTCCTCAATTTAACCCGCCAACGTGGATCGATGTTGCTGCATTCCTGAAGGCATCGCCGCCCAGTAACCCTATCGGCTACCAGGTACCCGCAGTCAGTGACACCATGATTTTGAATTTAGCACCTTTTGTACCTTGGGTGCCTGCCTCAGTCTACTGGAGCCCTGCTGTTTTGAGCCAGTGGGTTCCCTGCACTCAGCAGTTTAGTCCTGCACCCAGCCAGACTACTAATTTCAGATGCCATTCTGCAGGACTTAATTTTCAGCTGCATTTAAAGTGTTAAGAAACATACTCTTCTTGCCAGCCACACAGATTAACCTTAGCTGACTCCCTAAACTGTGAGCATTTTCTTTAGTTAATTTTCAGCTGACTCATAGCTTCCCCTGCCAGGCTTGAGCATGAGCTAATTCTATCTAATTCTGTGACCATTGTTTGTAGCCCAGTTAATTTTTAGGCTGCTTCACAAGCTCAAGCCTGTTGTCTGCTTGTGCCCCCTAGCAAATTTTGGCCCAAGCAGATATCTGAGCTGTAGTTGTGATCTCTGTCCTTTAAAGAATCAGCTAGTTATTTTGTTTTTTTTAACTTAAGGCCAGACAGACTCTGGTTTAATTTATCTGAAGCTCATAGAACTAAACCTGGTGTATGTGCAAGGAACCCGTATTGTCTCTCAATTTAATCTTAGCACCTAAAAGTGGGTCTGCTTGTTGGGAGCCCTGAGTGTAATTTTACCATGTATGCTTTGGCTTTTCACACTGCTTTTCAGTAATAGAGAGCCCAGTGTCTAATTGAGATTGTTTAAGCTCAATTTAAAAGTGTGTCTGCTAGTAGGGATCTCTGAGAAATATTTTATTCTTGTTTACTTAGTCCTTTCAAACTGCATTTCAGTAATTCGCTCTTTTTCTAATTTGAAATTAAGTTCCATTTAAAAATTATCTGTTAGCAGTGAGCTCTGAATCCCAGGGCATCTGTTAGTAGATCTAAGTGCACTGCACCCTTGCCATTTCTGAAGCCTATCCCTGCTGCCTGCACAGCAGTTCCAGCGTGAGCTTGGAGCCCCTGTTAATTGTAAAGGGAATTTTCTGTCTCCTGTTTCATTCCCCTCCTTTTGCTCTCCACCCCCTCTGCTCAACTACCCACCCCCATTCTCTTTGTGTAACTTAGAAGCCCTCCCCTTAGCCTGCTGTTAAATCTCTGCTTTTTCTCCCTTACCCAAGGGGTTTGAGTTGCCCATGGGCAGTACACCTCCTCAATTCGACCCACCAATGCAGATCAAAGTTGTTACATTCCTGAAGGTATCACTGCCTGCTGACCCTATCGACCACCAGGTACCTGCAATCAGTGACACCACGATTTTGAATTTGGTGCCTTTTGTACCTCGGGTGGCTGCCTCAGCCTACCAGAGCCCTGCTGTTTTGAGCCAGTGGGTTCCCTGCATTCAGCAGTTTAGCCCTGTGCCCAGCCAGACTCCTAATTTCAGCCACCATTCTGCAGGACTTACTTATTGGCTGCATTTAAAGTTGTAAGAAGCATACTCTGCTTGCCAGCCACCCAAATTAACCTTGGCTGACTCCCTAAGCTGTGAGCACTATCTTTAGTTAATATTCAGCTGACTTTGCAGCTTACCTGGCCAGGCTTGAGCATGAGCTAATTCTGCCTAATTCTGTGATCATTATTTGTAGCCCAGCTAATTTTTAGGCTGCTTCACAAGGTCAAGCTTGTTTGCTTGTGCCCCCTAGCAGATTTTGTGCATGTCCACCCACCCCTTCCCCCGACCCTTATTAAATACATCTCTTCCCCCACAGTAATCTCTGCCCTCCCTTCTCGGCAGTTCATCATTGGAGAGCTTACCACAGGCAGAACCTCCCCTTAAAGGGATATCTTCCTTTAACACCTACAGCCAACCTCAACCACTGGACTGTGATTCTCTCCTTTCCTTACAAATATTCCCTTTTTACAAGGGTAGCACCCTTCCCCCATTTGTCCTGCTAAACCAATTGGACTAGGACTTACCAATCTGATCGCCCCATCTGTCCCCCATAGGATACTATGCATAAGTTTCTACTTGGCCTATCTATCTTTGAAACATGCCCCACAACTACTACCTTTTCACTATACTGTTGGTAGTTTCTGGCTTACCAACCCTGCCATTTAAAAAAAATGATGATGCTCCTATCCCACCCCACCTGTCCAGTGACAGGAGCATGCTGTGTGCCTATGGCACTGTAACATCTGTTCTTGCATACCATGCTGCACCTACTAAACCAGGTGACCAGCAATTGATCGACTGCTCTGAGTAATGGAAGATTTACTCCTGCTTGGGTCCTCCCATCACATACCCCCGGTTTCTCTCAGCTGTCGGGTCAAAAGGGGTGATCTTCCTATAGGGGCAGTCACAAGTTCAAGAACAAATTCCTGAGGGAGTATCTCAGTAGAATAGCCCTACTTCTACTCCTGCTGTCTGGGAACATCCATCCCAATCCAGGCCCTCCTTCAAGGTATGGCATGGGTCAAAATAATGCTGGCTCGCTAACCTTTGCATCAGTCAGCATCTGCAGCCTCCTGGATAAGCTTGACCTTCTTCAGGCCTGGGTCACACAGCTCAGCCCAGATATGCTATCAGTAGTAGAAACCTGACTTTTGCCCAATGTCCCTGATGCATCCATCATTATACTAGGGTACACTGTGGTTCACCAGGCTAGATGTACCAGATGAGGAGGTGGGTGTGCAATTTATATGAGGGACAACCTACAAGGTTTTGCCCTGCAGCTACCCATCTCAGGGGATAACAAGCAAACAACTGCTGTAAAAATTCTCCTTTTGGGGCTCACAGTGATGCTGTTACCATCATATCAGCATGCATCCCCCATGACAGACTGTTGCAGGTTTTGACACACTCATCAATTGCCTAGGTAATCTGAGTCTCAAGTCTGAAGTCATTCTGTTTGGTGACTTCAGTATTAACTAGCTCACTGATAAAACAAATCCTTACAAGGATACTATCGCAGCACTCCACTTCTCCCAGCTTGTTGAAGGTCCCATGCATATATACTATAGGACAGGCACAAGTACCTTGTTAGGGTGGGTACTCTTGAACTCCCCTGCACATATAACAGACACCACCATGCTCCCTGATGGTATGAGTGACCACTCCCCTGTAACTTTCTGTTGGACCACCAGAACAATAACTAACAGGGTCCTTCTTTGTGGCCACCTTGATTTATTGAAAAATTACCTTTGGCACACTGATTGATCTGCAGTATACTCATCTAATGATGTTGACTTTGCCCTTGAGCACCTTCTCTCCTGCTTCAACAAAGTGTGTGACAAGCATGCCCCTCTTAGAATGTGGAAAGTCAAAGGTCATAACAATCTGTGGATCTCCCCTAACATTATTGTTCTCCTAAAGGCCAGGGACCTCCTCTGGCATAAAGCGCATTACTTGGGTAATCAGTCTGATGTGTAGTCTTATAAAAAGGCTAGAAATGATCATACCAAGTCAATCCAGGTCACAAAAAACTCTTACTAAAAAGAAGCCTTGTCTCATGCCTGGAATGATAGCTGGCAATTCTGGAGGAATTTCAATGAAGTCACTGGGAAGGATCTTAACATAGATGGGGTCCCTATGTTAGACTCAAAAAACATCTAGAGCTGCTTCAACACAGCATTCACTGACCTCAGGTGAGTTCTCCCTCCAGACTTTTTCAGCCCTAGCTCTCCCACTGCTGGCCGTAACAATTCTGTCCAGCCCCCTACCCATCCACCTTTCTATTTTAGAATTGTCACTCTTAAAGAAGCCAGGAAGTATCTCTTGAAGGTGTTAGGTAAAAACAACATCCAACAGTTAGTTTAAATTGCCGATGATATCAAGCTTGGGGGCCCTGTGAACACTGATCCAAATATAAAAAAACTTCATGATGACCTTTACAAGGTAGAACAATGGGCTAAAAACAATAACACGTTGTTCAGTGTTGAAAAATGTTCCATTCTGCACCTGGAGAAAAATAATGTATATATCAGGATTATCATATAAATACATTTCTTTTTCAAAGTGGAAACTGACAAGGATTTTGGTATTATAATAGACAAGGAGTTGAAATTCAGTAACTATTGCACCAAGTTGGTGTAAAAGTCCAACCATATAGTAAACTGCATAAAAAAAAGACATAATTGAGTAGAAGTACACAATGTAATATGCCTCGGTATAAATCATTTGTCAGACCTCACTTAGACAACTGTACACCACTGTGGAATCCTTATTTGAAGAAGGATACAGACAATGTAGAGAGGATCCAATGTAGAACAACCAAATTGATCTTTAGGTTGCACCACATGACATACGAGGATAGGTTAGAAAACTTAGGGACGTATCACCTTGAATATAGGCAAGTAAGAGGAGACTTCCTAATGATGTTTAAAAAAATGACTAATACAGAACTGATGATGGAAATGGGATTTTAGATTCATAATAAAACCCTTAGATCACACAAACTTCAAATTGAACTGCAATATACTACAAGGAATGGGAGACAAAATGCCTGTAAGCAACAAGTGGGTAGACTATAGAATATTCTACCAAATTATATAATACAGGGCAATACTGTAGAAATATTTAAGCACAAATTAGACAAATACCTGCTCAATGAGGGGGAGGGGGTACATTGAACCCGCTAATGTGGTTAGACAGACATGATGAGCTCTGAGCCTCCTTCTGTCTATTACCCAGTATAAACACCAGTCCACAGGGTACTGCCCATAAAGCCTCAAGAGCACAGGCAAGGAAGAGAGTACTAAATAGGAAGGGTGAAAAGGCAGGCAAATATAAGACTAGCAGCCAAATAACCCAAGGCCTCAGGAGTGATCCACCCAGGCTACAGTTCCCTAATGGGGGAAGCCATGGAATGGTAGCAGAAGTGTGGACATTGTGTGTCACAAAAGCAAAACCCTCAGTAGGAGTAATTTACCTATCTGGAGTGGCTAGTATAGTAACAGAGAAAACAGAGAAGAGAAAAGTAAGAAGAGGCACAACTTCCTATCTGGAGTAGGGCAATAAAGTAGCATAGGAAATGGAGTAGAAGGGAAATATTAAAATAGGGTGACTCCCTATCTGGTCTGGGGTGGGATATTACTATAATAATAGCAGGAGTCAGAGACCCAGAGCAATTTGCAGAAAAAGTTTAACACATGTAGACAAGGATGGCTGGGGACAGGCAGTTTGGGGGGAAGAGACATGAGATTCAGAAAGGATTGGGGAGGAGGAGGAATGCAGTATAGGGGACAGAAGGGCACATCCAGTACAGGGAGGATTGGGGAAGAGACATGTAGTAAAGGGAGACTGGGGGAGGGACATTGTTAGCTGTTGGGACTATGAGGCAGCCATCTTCCATCCTATGTTATGGAGGAAGGGTACACGTCCATGATGTAAGGGACTGGCTATGCTGAATACAGGACTTGCTGCGGCACGGGTTGAAATATGAAAGTTACACAATAGACTGTATTAGGGACTGTCAATGTCCACTACCCACCTGTTACCACACAAGCCAGCTAGTTCTGGTGGCTGAAGGGTTGTAGGCAGGGGAAGAGAGCCAAGCTGAATACCCAGAGTGCAGGCATGAATCTTCATTGGAATGCTGACTGCAAACCACTTTGAACCCTGGCTAAAGTGTATCAGCCTTCATCTCCCCTGGAGGACAACTTGTCAGTCACCAGATAGCCTCCAGGAACAGCCATCAAGGCAACACATGGGGAGGGGGGCCAGAGGCACAAGAGTACAGGAATGGCATGACTGTACAGAATGGACTGGGAAACTGAGATGTAATAGTTAAATGTCTCCTGTGGTTCTCACCTAGAAGGGACACCAGTAGGATCACGTGGATAGTCAGGTACATGGGGGAGGGCCCAGATGTGATTGTTTACTTGTGGACAAGTGATCTGGCCAGCCACAGAGTTGGAAGCAGTGAAGGGTAGCTTCTGTAAGTCGGGGTGATGTTGGGGGCAATGTCAGCATGGGCCTCTGCCAGTGTGGAACATGGGGATGCAAGATAGTCAAAAGTAGTTGTGTTCAGTTCATGGCTAAAGGCATAGTGTGGTGTGATAGGGTACAGATTCATAGGGGAATGGGACCACTTTTGGGATAGGAAGCTGTTCAAGTGGGATGGACACCATCTATCAGTGGAGGAGGCAGTCACATTGGGGCAGAAATCTGATGCCTTCTTTGATGGGTATTTAAGAGGGGGGACTAGGATTAAGAACTCATTTAGCAGGATGGAGGTGCTAGGGGACCTAGTTAGTAATCCCCCAGTAAGGGGGTCTGGGCATCGCAATGAGGGAGGAAGGGTGCAAGCAGAAGGGAGGAGTATGTTGGGGTACGGTATGGTTCCAGAGGACTGGAGGAGAGCAGACATGGTTCCTCTACATAAGAGTGACATCAGGCAGGACTCTAGCAACTATAGGCTGGCCACTCACACCTCAGTAGTCGGGAAATTGATGGATACCCTGTTAAAGTAAGGATTGGTAGAGTATCTTGAATCCAGTGGACTCCAAGACCACCAGCAGCATGAATTCACAGGGAGGAGGTCATGCCAAATGAATCTGACTGATTTCTTTTACTGGGTGACCAGGAAAATAGATCAAGGGAGGGCAGCGTCTTGGTCTGTCTGGATTTCAACAAGGTCCTCGACACTGTGCCACACAGGAGACTAAAGAAATTGAGCAGCATATGGGTGGGATCCAATTTTAGAAGTGAGAAAGAAATAAGTGCCCCATTTGGGATTGGAACCCAGGTCTGCTCAAAATACTGTTCCACTGCATTAACCAGCTGTGCTGTCAGAATGACTGGAACCTGAGGATCCCCAAGGGTGCTCAGCGTTTCCTGAAAATGCACACCCTGAAGCTACATAAACTAGAGTTACATCTTTAATATCATGGAGTGCGGTGTACATATATATTTGAAACTCAGTTTTAGAAGTAAGACAGAAATTATTTATTTATTTATTTGAAAGTTGGTGACTGGAAGAGGCACACTGAGCTGTGGCTCATTTCCAGGTGCGACCTGGGGGAAAGGGAAGGGGAATATGTGTACAGATGCAAACCGACTTACAGAACCAGATTAAGCCTAATAAGTGCCTCAGCTGGGATTTGAACCCAGTGCTGCTTGGAATAACATTCTGCTGCACTAACCAGCTGTGCTTCCAGGTTAACTGGAACCTGAGGATCCACATGGGCATTCAACTTTTCCTCAAAATGCACTCTGGAGGTGCACAAATGAGTTACATCTTTATTATCAAGGAGTAGTGTGTGCTTACATTTGAAACCTAACTTTTAGAAGTGAGAAAGCAATAGGGGCGCAATCCAAAGTGGTGAGTTGGGTTAGGAACTGGTTAATGGATAGGTGACAGAGGGTGGTGGTTAATGGTATTCACTCTAATGAGGGGAGAGTGACCAGTGGGATACCTCAGGGCTCAGTACTGGGATCGGTCCTCTTCAATGTCTTCATAAGCGACATAGAGGAAGAACTGGAAGGGGAAAGTATACTTTGTGCAGATGATATCAAAATCTGTCATTGGGTGGACACTCAGGGGGTGGAGAAAATGCAGAGGGATCTTGGGAAACATGAGGAGTGGTCAAGAGCATGGCAGTTGGATTTCAATGCCAAAAAAATGCAAAATCATGCACTCAGGGCATAGGAACTCAAGAACTCAGTATAAGATGGGGGGATACGGACAGCCACTAAGTAGGACAGGGGCCTTGGGGTTATCATATCTGATGACCTCAAAGTGGCAGGGCAGTGTGACAAAGCTGGGGTAGGGCCAGTGGGATGCATACAGACAGGTATCTCCAGCAGGAGGAGGGAGGTAGTGTTGCCAATATATCGCTCACTGGTGAGACCCCACCTGGAGTATTGTGTCCAGTTCCAGAGGCCGTATCTCAGAAAGGACATAGGATGGACACAATCCAGAGGAGGGCAACAAAAATGGTGCAGGGGTTGTACCAAAAGCCCTATGAGGAGAGACTGAGGGATCTCAACATGTCCACCTGGAAGAATGAAGAATGAGAGGGAACATGATGGAGACCTACAAGTACCTCACAGGATAAGCACCAGGATTCACAAAATCCAGGACTCATGTTTTAGATTTCTGCAAGGCAGACTTTGTTAAAATTATTAGGTTACTGGGGATGCAGCTTGAGGGAGTGAGCAGAATGGAAGGGACTAAGACTAAATGAAAGGCCAAGAAGGGAGCAGTTCTGGAGGTATCACAGAGCAGTATAGGACAATAGGCAAGGCAAGGAAACAAAAGACATTTCTAGTTCACCGGGCGGGGGGTTAGGAAAGCTATAGGCAGAAAGAGCATGGCTTTCAATGTATATAAAAAAGGAACTGTCAGAGCAGAGCAGGTTAGTCTACTAGGGCAGTTGGAGGGAAGCAGTGGAATTCTGGGATTGGCATCTGTTCAGATGGGATATCCTCCATTTGACTGGGGGGGGGTCAGTTCAATTTTATTTTATTATGGAATGTAACCATTGAGGCAAGCTCATGTGCAGCGATGTCCCTTCAAGTACAGAAGTTACATATAGAAGTGTCAGTTACAAAAGTGGAAGTACAGTAATAAATACTCTTCACGTGATACATTTTGTGTACATGCATCAACATGTGGCAGTCTCCGTCACGTTCAGGTTTTTATGTAATCATAGATACGTAGATACATAGACAGTGTCGGCAGATAAGGGCCTATGGCCCACCCAGTCTGCCCATTTAAGTTTGTAAGTTCAGTTTATGTTTTCCAGGAAGTCTGTTGCCTCTTACCCCTGACCTCCAGAATTCCTTTATGTCTATCCCATGCATTCTTAAATCCCGTGATTGTTTCAGCCCCCACCACTTCCTCTGGCAGGGTGTTCCACTTGTCCACCACCCGTTCTGTGAAGAAATTCTTCCTCACGCTTCCTCTGAATCGCCCTCCCTCCAACTTCATCCCATGCCTCTAGTCCTGGAACATCTTTTTCTCTTAAAATAATGCATTCCTGCACCCTGTTCCTCCCTGTAAGATACTTGTATGTCTCTATCATATTCCCTCTCTCCTCCTCCTCCAGGGAGTACATGTTCAGTGCCTTCAACCTGTCCTCATAGGACTTGTGATGCAATCCATGCACCATCTTTGTTGTCCTCCTCTGAACCTTCTCTACCCTGTCTATGTCCTTACGTAGGTAAGGTCTCCAGAACTGCACAGTGTATTCCAGGTGCGGCCTCACTAGTGTCTTGTATAGTGGAATTATGACCTCCTTTCCTGCTGGTGATGCCCTGCCTATGCATCCCAGCATCCTATTTGCTTTACCTGCTGCCTTGTCACACTGTTTCCCTGCCTTGAGGTCATCAGAGATGATAACTCAAGATCCCTTTCCTGCTTGGTGCATGCTATATCCTCACCCCCCAACTGATATATTGTGCCAGGGTTTTGTGCCCCATATGCATTATCTTGCACTCTTGCATTGAATTTCAACTGCCAAACCCTGACCATTCTTCAAGTTTCTGCAGGTCCCTTCTCATTCTGTCTACACCCTCTGGTGTGTCTACTCTGTTACAGAGCTTTGTGTCATCAGCGAACAGTGAAATTCTGCCTTCTAGGTCCTGTGCAATGTCACTGATGAAGATATTGAATAGTACCGGTCCCAGCACTGATCCCTATGGTACCCCACTGGTCACTCTTCCCTCTGTGGAGTGACAGCCATTTACCACCACCCTCTGTGTCCTGCTGACCAGCCAGTTACCTACCCACCGCACTACTGTCCTGCCCACACCCATATTCCCCAGTTTGTGCAATAGTCTTCTATGTGGCACAGTGTCAAAGGCCTTGCTGAAGTCCAGATAGGCCATGTCCACTGCCCTCCCCTGATCCACCTCCCTAGTCACCCAGTCAAAAAATTCAATGAGGTTGGTCTGACATGACTGTCCCCTCTTACTCCAGGGCAACTGGTGCAATTTTGTGGAGTTGTCTGCTCAAACCATGCCTTCAAGGCACTGATAGGGGACCCTTATTCCGAATGACATTGAACTCTGCTGGCAAGGAGTTCCATAGCTTGGGAATGAAATAACTGTATGCAAAAGTGGATGTGTGGGTTCTGACTCCCGAACTTTCCATTGGGTAGGATGCTTAAGCATTCTCATAAGTTGTATGGGACTAACCCATAGACACTTTTGACAGCAAAGATTGTTCTTAGCAGTTTTCTGTGATTTTGGAGTGACACCAACCCCAACGTTCATTTTATGCAGCTCACAATGGTGAGTTGTTTTGGTACAATCCAAGATGAACCGTGCTGAACAGTTGTATGCCATGTCCAGTCTGTGAAGTCTTTCAAGAGAAGAGTGATCAAAGACTTCAGTTCATTGATGCATAAGCACGTAACAAGATCACTGTGACACTAGGCTGGCATGTTTGATGAGTGAGGTTCTCCCAGTTTGTTATTTTCTGGCTCACACAGTTTTTCAGTTTTAACCAGCAGCTGATATGGTGCTGCTTGATTGTTCAGCACACTAGCTCTTCAGTCAAAGGATTGTACTGGAGTTTGCCTATGTCTTGCTCATGCTATGAACCATTGATCTCTATTTGGGTGAGCAATAAACTGCCGCACATAGTACATTTTTCCCTGCTTTTTGTTACATTTTTCTTTACTTTATTTATTTTTATTTAATTATTAATTACAGGTTCAGATTAATACCTTTGAGCCAGCAGGTTCTTTTACAAATGTTCCAGGTCAGTTAAAACACTGAATAAAATCAAGGGCACAGACAAGTTCAACAAGACAGAACATTAAAATATACAGGAGCAGGACTTCCGGTGATGTCAGCAACCTTTATGGCTGCCTAGCCCCTGAGCTCCAGCTCCCCACTACTTATAATCTAGTTAAATCGGCCACTAGAAAATGTCTTCACCGGCCAAACCGAAACGCAATAAAGTGGGTAAGCCTCCGACAACCCTGGCACAGAAATTGCGAGAACTCAATGACGCAGATAAACCTGATATGTCCGATGACTGGGAGACCCCCGGAGACCAACACCAGGCCCTGACGCATGGCGAACTTGCACAGGAGGATATTGCTGCCACGATCATGCAAACCGCATGCACTGTGAATAAAATTGATTAGTCTTTGTCTGAGTTAAGATCGGACATGTCTCGCATTGATCACAAAATGGATCAGCTGGAACTGGACCTGTCCCGTGTATCAGAACAAACTGACAGACATGATCGTCTGCTTTTATATCTCCTCGCATGGGACAGAGAACTTGCCCACCGTCTAGATGACCTGGAGGGGAGAACAGAAGGCACAACATAAGGGTCTATGGAGTCCCCGAAGGCATGGCGGATACTAGCGATACCATTACTTTCCTTCAGAACTTACTGCAAACTGCTATACCTTTGTTGGAGGAGTTCAACCTGGACATGGATTGTGCCCATCGATCCCTTGGCTCTTGGCCCCAGACCCCGAAACCCAGACGCAAGGCCAAGATCCTTCATAGCCTACCTAATCTCGTACAAAAGTAAGGAGGAACTGCTGGGAAAGGCCTGGCAATGGGGGCTCGAACATACCAGGGTCACAAAATCTCGATTGACAACGACCACACTACAGGAGTCCAAGAAGCATGCAGGACCCTCTGGCCCATCATAAAACAACTCTGCACCAAGAACATTAAAGCGCAGATTTTATATCCAGCTCGTCTTCAGATAAATACAGAGAATGGAGCTATAATCTTTCAGGACCTCCTGGCCGCTGTGCCATACCTTGAACAGCAGGGAATTAGCACTCCCCCCTTGACTAAGGAGAAACTGGAAAAAGACTTATTGACCTTGGCATGGTCGGTAGCACAAAAAGGGGTGTCTCAGAGAAGCTCAATGCAGTGAATCCCTCAGATGAATCTGCATGCGGATGTCTCAGCGATGCTCTGTAAATGCGGAGACCCAGCATCAGTAAACCCCAAGGTGCTTCACCTCCAAGAACAAGACGAGGAATTAGTTCCAACAGACTCGGCTGATCTCGCCTCACCCTGGAACACCTGAAGGACTTAATCCTGGCCTGCTTTTGATGCCATCCAAGACCTAATCTCTCTTCAGAAGTATTACCTTGGGCCTTAGAGGGCATGTAACACCCCACCCCCAGTCATTCACGGATCCCTACTTTGATCCTCTCTCACTCCTGGCAGGGCACACTCTGAACGGGAAGTAGTACCACATCCCAGCTGCAGTGAGTATGCCAGGGTTTTATCACTGTCCTCGCGCCAAACTTGGGGACAGTTTACGTTGGAGCCCGGGGGGGGGGGTGCAGAGCTCTGAAGCTGTGTTTGTGGCCCAAGATGAGTCCTTCCTGTCGGTCACGCTTTGCGCGGGGCCTGGGGGGAGCCTGATCAGTATTCCATGCCCCTCTCAACCTGTCTGACTCTGCCCCACTCCTTTCCTCAGACTGACCTGCAATTTAGAAGGTGAGAGTCGAGGGGGACAGCAGGGAGATTTTATGCAACACACTCCCTTCCTTTAAATATGCCTTGAAGCTGTACTGTATTGGAGTAAACTCTCTCAGTATACTGAAATAAACAACGGGGCTCAAACTTCTGATGTAATTGTCTAAATAATGTTGAAAATCATCCCCTTACACTCTGGATGCCTGGCATCTCACACACTATGCAGTGGGGGGCTAAATTAATTAATCTTTTCTGCCTGCTCGAGCGAAAGGTTATGGTAGCATTTGAATCATGTTTTGTTATAGCTGTCATAGAACAAGGGTGGTTCCATACTCTATTAATACTAAGCTGATATGGGGGGGGGCAGCAATAGGAGATGACTTCTTGACAGATTGCTGATAAAAGAAAGGTTGGCCAAACTCAGGAAATGTCCAGGGGGCAACAGGAAATACTCATGGGAATAACTATGGTTCTATTGTGCTCCCTTTTCTGGATCGCAATAGTGAACACCTTTCAGATGAGACCCATCTCTCAGCCAACTCTTGGAAGTCAAAACATTAAAAGCTTGGCAAGGTGGTCCCGAGACCCTCTACTCTTGCACTACCTACCACATAGATTGCTCATGGCTCGTAGTTGGAAGAGGCCAGAGCACAAAATTTATAATTTTATAATGTTACTAAAGGTTCAGTTACTGTTTACTTGTTTATTTGTATGTTCCTGTTTCAACAAGGTACACCAATGTTTAATTTTATAAGACAACAACAGGATTTATTATAGGTATATTGTAACTGTCTGGAAGTTAACTACATTTATATACTGGACTATAGATGGCTAAACAATGCTCGAAGATCCTTTCCTACAACATAAATGGGTGTACAAACCCTATTAAAAGGAAGCAGATACAGCGCTATTTAGCAGTACAAAAGTGTGATGTAATCCTTCTACAGGAAACGCACCTATCCCTCTCAGAGGCCCTAAAGCTGAAATCTAGGCCCTATCCCCAAGTCTGTCACTCATCCCTGTCTACGGGCAGAAAAAGGGGAGTGGCAATATTACTTTCATCTAACTTTCCATTCCTACAGGAGGAAGTAATTGAGGATCCGGGTGCCAGATACATTATACTGATAGGAACCATTCAGGACATCCAGGTCACCCTGGTAAATGTGTACATGCCCCCAGGGTCCCCACTTTCCTTTTACTCTTCTCTCCTCCAGCTTATAGCGGAGAAGACCAGCAGTCTGTTGATAGTGGGGGCGGGTGGGTGGATTGGACATGATCTTTGACAGATCTCTGGACACCACTTCCCAAATCCCCAGATCGCAGCTCAGGAGAGCTTGATCCCTAAAGATGATATGAGATCAAGTTGGCATGGTGGATGTATGGCAGGAAAAATATCCCAGGGCAAAGGAGTACACCTGCTGTTCTCTGAGATTCACATTTATTCTAGACTAGACACCTTCCTCACCTTTACTAGAGACCTCCCCAGCTTTCCCTCGATGTGGGTGGGAACCTCTATTTTATGGGACCACAGCCCAATTTTCCTGGAGGTGGACTTGGGCCTGCCCAAGTGAATGACCCACTGAAGGCTGAATACCTCCCTTCTCCAAGATAAAGCTGTGGTGGCAGACCTCAGACAATCCATTACACATACCCTTGAGGAGAACAATACACAAGGGACTACCCCACAAATCCTGTGGGACACTCTGAAGACTACCCTTAGAGGAAAATTGAAACAACAAGAACTCCTGACCCAGATTAGAATGCTTGAACGGGGCCCAGAAGACTAAATGGGTTGAGGGGAGGGACAGGGAACTGAAATTATGCAGAGATAGTCTGCGGAAACTCCAAAAAACAGAAATTGAGAAGGCCCTTCACTTCCTCAAACAATGATATTATGAAGGAGGTCCCAGAGGAACCAGACTCCTAGCACATAGACTGAGGCAGCATATAGCTAAAGCGACCATCACCAAAATTTCCACGCCTCATTTGGGCCGACTGGTCCACCAGTCAACTCAGATTGCGGAAGCTTTCATGTCTTACTATACTAAACTCTATGGCTGTTGGGAAGAGACATCCCTTCAGCAAAAGAGGAAATACCTTGACACTCTCCCCCCACCCCGGAGGTGGCACAGGCCCTTACTAGACCCATCTCTCAGCTAGAAATATTAGATACCATAAAAAATTTAAAATCGGGAAAATGCCCTGGGCCAGATGGATACAGTGCTGAATTTTACAAAACCTTTAGAAAAGAAACAGTCCCTCTTCTTCTGGAGGTCTACCTGAGTGTCTGGTCTGAGGGTAATCCGTTCCCCCCCTCTTGGTAGTATGCCACTATTTCTCTCATTCATAAAAAAGGGAAAGACCCAACATGCTGTGAATCCTATTGCCCCATATCCCTCCTCAATTCGGACTATAAAATATTTGCCTCAATGCTAGCATCTAGATTGAACCCCATCCTCCCTAATCTGATTCATCTGGATCAAACGGCTTCATAATGGGTTGACAGGCTCCGGATAGTGTAAGATCTGCTTTGAACTTGTTGAACATCATTCAACTCTCCCGTGCGCCCTCATGCCTGATGAGCCTGGATGCTGAAAAGACCTTTGATAAGGTCTCTTGGAGTTTCTTGTTTCTGTTCCTAGAGTGCATGGGTTTTCCACAAACCTTTATAGACACCATTAAGCAGATGTATTCCGACCTGCAGGTCTATGTTAGGGTGAATGGGGGTATATCCGACAGATTCAAGCTAAGTAGGGGTACACGACAAGGCTGCCCTCTTTCACCACTCTTATTCGCCCTATATATTGAACCCTTAGCTGAAGCCATAAGGAAATCAGAGGATGTTACATTAGTGGAGGTGGGGGACATCCACAAGAAAATATCCCTCTATGTGGATGCTGTGCTGCTCAGTCTTACCAAACCCCATCAGTCTATCCCACAGGTGTGGGCCATTTTGAAGGAATATGGCGGTTACTCTGGTTACTCCCTTAACAGATCCAAAACAGAGGTACTTAACTTTTTCTTCTATAGTCCCACAGAAGACATCCATACCCTTCTTCCCTTGAACTGGGCTTCGGTGAAGATAAAATACCTAGGGATATACATTACCAAAAATTACTCCCGCCTCTTTAAGGCAAACTATGGCCCCCTAACTACCCAGATGAAAAGGGACTTTGAGAAGTTGTCCCTCATTAACTTCCCCATGCACTCTAGGATTCAAACCATCACAATGAACCTGCTCCCTAAATTGCTGTACCTGTTCCAATGTCTCCCTACCTTCATACATAAATCACACTTTCAAAACTGGCATCAAATGATCTTAAAATGTATCTGGAATAGCAGAAGGCCCCCAATTAGCTTAAAAATCCTACAGGCCCATAAATGGGAGGGGGTCGGTCTCTTTCAGACTTTGAAGACTACTATCTTGCGACACAGCTGAAGACTGACTTGCAATGGTCTAACCCCAACTCCACGGCAATATGGAGGGAGGTGGAGAGAGGAGGAGGGGAGGAGGATCTGGGCCCACCCCTTGAAACCAGATTAGTAATGCCCCCTAACTCCACCAAATTTCCAGTTCCCAGACTCAAGGCAGTTAGAGACACAACGAAGGCAGTCCGCAGGATCTGGCAAAAATGTAAGCTGAAATCATCAATATGGCCCCTAAATAGAATTGCTTGGGACCCGCTCTTCCACCCAGCATATCAGGATCACACCTTTAAGATCTGGGACAGAACAGGCTTGAGATATCTGGGGCAATTCTTGCAGGGAGACGAAGTCCTAGATTTTGAAACCATTAAGAATGCATATGACCTTAGGAACTCAGATCATTTTAGATTCCTCCAGGTCAGGACCTACATTCTCTCACTGCAGAGGAGAGACCAGGACCCAGACAGGGCCTCCACCTTTTTACTGGATATTCAAAAGGGCAGGAATGCTAAAGTCCAGAGGAGTTTGACCTCGGCCAACTATAAGTCTCTGCTCGGATTAAGGAGAGACCCACTAATTAAAATCAAAGAGAAGTGGAGGGAGGAGGGAAGTCCTGTTCAGATGAATATTGACTGGGATAATGCCTTTCCCCATAGTTCGGGGGACCACATGGTCCCTGCACTGGCAGGAATTCGCATGAAAGACTAGGATCCGCTACTTCTTAACTCCCAAAGTTGTAAATAAAAGAAACCCGGCCTGCCCAGCAATGTGCTGGAGAGTCTGTGGAGATGGTGAGGCACATCACATCCATATCTTTTGGGATTGCCTAAGGCTTCGGCCTTTCTGGGGGGAGGTGTCCCGGGCTCTTGAAGATATTTTCTCCCTGGATCACCCTCTGAGCTGGACAGCAGTGATGCTCGGGGCTCCTCCTCTGGGCCTGAGAGGTGCAGACTCATACTACCTCTGGGCTGCTCTTATATCGGCTGCCCATAAAGCCATAACGAGATCATAGCTGAAGCTCCTCCCCCCAACTAAAGATTGGATACAGGTGGTGCTAAGCATTTTTGAGATGGAGGAACTTACATTCAAAATAAATCAGAGACTGACCCTCTTCACTAGGAGATGGACAAGATGACAGATCTGGCTGGCTTCGGCCATGGACCCAGGTGCTCAGGGGTCTTCCCGGGTATAATATGGGCTTGGAGTATACACATCTGCTTGGGCACTGAAGAGAGGTGATAGCTAGGGAGTGGGGGTTGGATGATAGAGAGAACCATCCTCCAGAAATGATAAACTTGGTTGGATATACTGATGAATGGAATGCTTATCTGAATATAATCCTGGATAAATACATAACATTGTTTACAAAATGTTTATTTAAATGTAATTAATGAATTGGTTGACAGTCTGTGTACTTATACGTGTATGTATTCAAAATTTGTACCCGTTTGGTGTTAATAAACTTGAATTTAAAAAAAATATATATACAGGAGCACATTATATTGCTGGATTACAACAGTTGCATGGAAAATAACATAAGCAACAAATACGTGCTGCATTTTGGGATGAAGAACCCAAGGAGGACTTACCAGCTAGGGGGAGTGCAGCTAGCCCAGACAGAGGAGGAGAAGGATCTGGGTGTGCTCATTACAGGGTCAATGAACAACTCGGCACAATGTAGGAAGGCAGCTGCAAAGGCCAACAAAATGCTGGGTTGTATTGCAAGGGGTATATCCTCGAGGAGGGAGGAAGTGATTCTGCCACTGTATAGGTCATTAGTTAGACCACACCTGAGTACTGCGGCAGTACTGGCGTCCGTATCTGAAGAGGGACATTAAGTTACTGGAGGGGTGCAGCGCAGAGTAAAAAGATGATCAAGGGGCTGGGGGACTTATCATACGAGAGGAGGTTGAAGGAGTTGAACATGTACTCACTGGAGGAGAGGAGAGACAAGGATGACATGATTGAAACCTTTAAATACATGAAAGGAATAGACAAGACAAGTACAGAGGGGCTGTTCAAAGTAAGGGAGGGGAGGGACACCAGGGGCCATGATATGAGACTGGAGCGAGGAAGGTTCAGGAGGGAGATGAGGAGACACTTTTTTACAGAGAGGGTGGTGGCTGGGTGGAATGCGTTACCTCCTGAAGTGGTATGCAGTAGAACAGTGGACTGCTTCAAACGAGGATGGGACAGGACAAGGGGGAGGGTTAATGAAGGGGAAGGGTGGAAGGGAGGGGCAGCTGCAGAATAAGGGGTGCTAGCTCCACATTCGAGCAGACTTGATAGACCTCTAGGCCTTTATCTGCTGGCAAATTTTGTATGTTCGTACATGCAGCACGCTACTTATTAGGCTAATAGAAGAACACCTGAGTTACTATGCATGAGACAAAAAGGGGATAGTGTCAGCTTGAGTAGGCATTGATAGAGGGACCGTGTGGAGTAGGGGGGATTGGAGGTGGGGTTGGAGATAGGTGGAGGGGACAGGGGTGCAACATCAGTAATTGTGGTTGGGTCAGTATGCATGTAAATGGGACAGTCACAGTGATTTGCCTTTGCAAGGTGGAGGCAGAGCTCTCTTTTGAAAGGGCCAAGCTTACCACATTCTACGAGGGGGGCCGGGAGGTCATTAAGCCACTGAGGCCATCGGTAAGATAGGGCACACTGCACAAAAGAGGTGCACCTAAACGGAACATGGAGTACTCCCTTAGTTGTGCTTCTTGTCATTTTAGAGGTCTGCACATGTTGGAAAAGGTCAGACATAGAGTCAGGGTTAAGTCCTAGGGTGGCCTTTTTGCCAAGCAGGCAGGCCTGGTATCTCACCCTTTGTTGCAGTGGGAGCCATCCTGTCTCTGAGTATAGTCTACAGGTGTGGGTTAGATGATCAGCCCCTGAGACAAGTCTTCAGGCCTTGTTTAGGAGAATCTTAATGCTTTTCTGGGCAGTGTCAGAGCAGGCACTGTAGATGACCAGCCCGTAGTCAATCATAAACAGTACCGAGCTTTGAGTCGCTTGTCTCAGGGCCTCAGATGTCATTGCATGCCTGTGATGGTATAGGATTCCAAGCTTGACGTTAGCATTTTTGATTACATGATCAATATGGAAGGAGAAAGTATGGGTGTCATCAGTGTGTATGCCCAGGTACTTAAAAGAGTTGACTTGCTCAATCGTGTCTCCCTTTTGGCTTCAAATGACTAAAGGGCTGATTTTTTCTTGCTATGAGGCATTGTGAAGAGCATATCTTTCATTTTTTTTTATAGTTGAGGAGTCTGTTCTGTGAGAACCATGCCTCTAGCATATGGAGGCTGTCCTGCAGGGCCGATATTATGTCACATAGTTGTTTACCCAGAACTGAGATTACAGCGTCATCAGCGTACAACAGCATTTTGGCTAGGCATGTGGAGAGTAGGGAGTTTGTGAATAAACTGAAGAGCAGGGGGCCTTGAGGGACCCCCAGTGTCACTTCCTTAGGGTTGGATAAAGTACCACTTATTCACATGTGCTGTGTTCTGTGCAACAGATAGCTGCTGAACCAGGAAATGGATTCGCAGGACAGGCCAATGGAGAGAAGGTTATCAAGTAGAATCTGTTGGTTCACGGTATCAAAGGCTTTAGTGAGGTCTATGAATATGGGACCCACTGCCATGCCATCATCTAGGGCCTCATACAGGTGTGTAGTGAAGTCTATAAGTGTGGTCACTGTGCTATGTTTTTTTTTAAACCTGTATTGCTGTGCACACAGAAGGTTATACTTACTAAGGTAATCTGTTAGTTGATCGGAGACAATCCTCTCAAGGGCTTTTGACAGAGGGGGTAATACTGATATTGGTTTATAGTTAGACAGGCTGGTTCTGTCCCAGCTTTTGAACACAGGGGTGATGAGTGCAGTCTTCCATCTATCCGGGAAAACTTCTGTTCTTATGGACAGATTGAATATCTTTGTGAGTGGTAAAGCTAGTTCACCTAGAATGAGAGTGACAAGCTTCATGTCTATCATGTCAACTCAGATCCTTGTTTTTCCTAGTGCCCTCTTAATATATTTTATGGCTTGTGACCTAGTGATTTGTTTGAAGTAGAAAGATGGTACTCTGGTGTTTTGGGGTACTCGGGGGGGTTCAACTCAGAGGTCTTACTGAGCGATTGGGTTGTTCAGTACTCTGGTGGAAGTACTGTGCTTAGGTTCGAGAAGGCTGTTTTAACGGCATTAGCCAGTTCAATTGGTTCATGTAAAGTGCCAGATGCCGTGAAAAGCAAATCTGGTGGGACTTTGGAATCCCTACCCATCAGGGTTTTATGGTGTTCTAGAACTGTTTTCCGCATCCTCAGTTTTTATTCATAAGATCTTTGTAGTAGTTTGCTTTAGCCTTCCTTATCGCTGTAGTGCACTTATAGTATTTCTTGCAGCTTTATAAGCAACATAGTCTGAGTGTCTACCGGTTGCCCTAGCCTTATGCCATAAGTTGTCACGGTAATTTATTTGTTCAGTAACGTAGCCTGTGAGCTATGGGTTGATAGTTCCTTTGATTTTTGAAGATTTGAGTAGGGCAAATATGTTGCATGCATTGGTGAAGGTTGATGAGAAGTAGTCAAGGGCCTGATTTACGTCATCAGTATTGTCTAGAGGGGTCCAGTCAGACTTACATAGAAACATAGAAAGATAGACTTTGATGGCAGATAAGGACTGCTTGGCCCACCCAGTCTGCCCATCTTCCTACCTATTGGATAAGCTGCAGATCCTAGTTACAACAGCCTACTTCCTCCTACCCCCCACTAGAATTGCTTTATGTCTGTCCCATGCATTCTTGAATTCCTCCACTGTTTTTGACCCACAACCTCCTCAGGAAAGCTGTTCCATGTATCCACCACCCTCTCCATGAAAAAAATACTTCCTCACATTGCCCCGAGCCGTCCCCCCTCTATCTTCAAATTGTGCCCCCTTGTTCTTGCACATCTCTTTTTCTGAAAGATACTACCCTCTTGGATTTTGTTGATTCCCTTGAGGTACTTAAATGTTTCTATCATGTCCCCCTCTCCCTCCTTTCCTCAAGAATTAATAAGATATTGTTTAAAGTTCTCTAGTTGTCCTTGCCTTAGTGACCTTTACCTTTTTTTTTGCGCCCGCACACTTACCTATCACTCTTTGGGCTTCTCAGGACTGATTCTCATACCCTGGGCACCATCCCATCCACCCACCACCTGACATTGCAGCCACCCAGGGTACCCCAATGTTTCCCTTTCATCGGGTGGGTCCCCTTCCTATGAGGGGAAGTGCCTTACCAGTAATCCAGTGGTCCTGGGTGCTGCTGAGGTGGCATTTCATGGAACTGGAGTCCCTGGTGATGAGGGTCCAGGAGGCCATCACTCAATTGGCCCGTGCACCATCTTTTTCTGTTTTTCTCCCCTAGGATCATGACGTGCAGGATGCAAGGTGTACCCTGGCATCTTTCATGCTCCCCTGGAAAGCAGAGCCAGATGCACTGCTGTCTCCCGGCCTCCGCCAGGGGTCAGTAGATCCGGTCTCCTACCCCACCCCACCCTCCCCAAGAGAAGGCGAGCAGTCGTCAGACGCTCAAGCCTTCTGTCCCCGGCTGGCCCTCTGATGTCCAAGTCCATTCCTGAACCTGAGTTGTTGGCGTTGCAACAGTGAATCTTTCTGCTGTGCCGGTGGGCCAGTGTGACCAGTTTTTAATGAGCTGAGGAGTGTTTCTTGCCCTTATTTGTCCACGAGCACATCACTGGGGTGTGGTCACTTAGTGAGTCTGGTAGGACTAATACATCTGTTATGTGCTCTGGGCAAGTGGAGAGTAGCCAGACGATAAGTGTGCTTGTGCCACTGCTGTAGTTCCTTCTAGTCACCTGGGTGATCATCTGTGTGAGGTAAATGCTGTTGATTTGATCTCTAAGGGTAGTAGTAACCTGTGCTAGCCAATTAGTTTTAAAGTCACCTACTACAACCTGTTCCCAGCCTTGCTTCATCTGTTTAATATGGTCAATAAACCGGTCGATACCTGTTATCTGTTTTTCTGGGGGTATATGGACTGTGGTGAGCACCAGGGTCTTGCTCTAACAGCCAAGGCTGAGTTTGATAGACAGAATTTGTGCCTCTTTTGTAATACGACTGCTTGGCAGCACCTGTCCATTGAAATCATTACACAAGTACGCCAGGCAACCTCCCCCTCACTTGGATAGTCTGTTTGGGCAGAACGTGGTGTATCCATCAAGAGATATAATGGCATCCAGAGTCTTTGGGGAGAGCCAGGTTTCGGTGAGTGATATTATATCTGGTTTGTGTACCACCACCCAGGCCTGGAACTGGGGGAGTTTGGGTACCAGGTTACCTATATTGATTGATGCAATTTTGAGACGGCCATGGGCCTCCATACTCTCTGTTCCTGATGGGCCTGGGTTGGGGTGCATGTTCCCAGACAGAAGGAGCAGGATGATTATTATCCTTTTAAAGGTATAGTGCTTCCAGAAGAGCTGAGCCTTGAACTGCAAGTGTATTTGCATTTGGTGAGCCTGTGGTTCTTGGCGCTAGCAGTATGGGATGGGTTACAGAGTAGGGCAGCAATGGGCACCTGTGTGAGTGCAGTTGCCCTACTCCTGTGGGGCAATGGCAGGTGTTTGTGTACTGTTGTTCCTGTGAAGTTAGCTTCAATCCCGTTGTTGAGCTCAGTGGCTGCATTGTTGATTTAGGTATAGTTGGTTAGACTGTTAGGGTGGGCACCCAGGGTTTCCCATCATCCACACTTTTCAGGGTAATTAGAAGTATCATTGTGATGATCAAGGGTTGTGTGGATGGACCTTGAATAAGGTAATATTGCAAGGATACATAATGAGTTTTGATTGCCCATTTAAGAGTGGTAGGACGCCTGCTGTTCTTTTTGTGGAATAGGATGGAACATGGGTGGAGTCAAGCATTAGAAAGTTGATTTAAAGAGTGTTGGAGGTGGGCGTGAGGGGTTGGGAGAAAAATCTACTCAGCTACAAGTCTGGCAGCAGTTTAAACAGTCTAACAAATTCCCCAAGTGAAAAAAGTACAGTGTTAGCGACAACAAATAGGAATTAGTCTCTGAAGCCAAACCATCCAATGGCGTGCTTAGGTTGAGTGCCAGTTGCCAATGGTATTGCAGGCTTAGAAGTCACCAGAGGAGTTTACCTGGGAGAGGCTTCTGAGTGTAGCGTACCTTATCTGGGAGCAGGTGGTCGGGCAGCAGAGTGGCTGGCAGCTGAGAGGAGTTCAGCCACTCCGTTGGTCAGTGTGGGGCACCCGGTCAAGGGCAGCAGGCTAGAGTGAGGGAAGGGAAACAGATTGATGAATTATACTGGCCGCAACAGCAGAGCAGGTTCAATAGGTGGGAGGGGACAGAGCTGGAACAAAGAGAGAAAGACAAAAGCTGGGGTGGGCGGGAGGTAGACAGTAGATTAGCTGGGTGGGGGGTGTCTGTGTCTAAACACAAATAATAAAAGTGGTGAATGTTGGATCGAGGGTAAGTGAGGAAACCAGTAGAGCTTAGTTAGTGAAGTGCAGAGGAAAGAATGCAGTGAAATTTATGACAAAAGGGCAGGCGCAGTTACATGAGTGGCTATTACATTTACATTAAAAATCAACTCAACTACAAGTCTGGCAGCAGCCTAAACAGTCTAATAAATTTCCTAAGTGAAAAAAGTAGTGTTAGCAACAATGAATAGGGATTAATCCCTGAAGCCAAACCATCCAATGGCGTGCTTAGGTCGGGTGCCAGTGGCCAATGGTGTTGCAGGCTTAGAAGGTGCAAGAGGAGTTTAGCTGGGAGAGGCTTCTGAGTGTAGTGTACCTGATCAGGCAGGTGGGCAGCAGAGTGGCTGGAGACTGAGGGCAGCTCTGCCGCTATGTTGGTCAGCATGTGGTGCCCGATCAAGGGCAGGAGGCTTATCTGGGAGCAGGTGGGCAGGCAGCAGAGTGGCCTGTGGCTGAGGGGAGCTCAGCTGCTCTGTTGGTCAGTGTGGGGTGCCTGATCAAGGGCAAGAGGCATTTGATAAAGATGTTTTTTTGTTTGGAGACTATGGTCCCTGTGATTCCTGGTGCTGACCTGTACGCCACCGAGTGGAGTCTGTGTGCGTTACTGATCATAGATCACACCTGCATAGTCAAATAGGGGTGTCAGCTGTGTTTGCAACCCTGATCTGGTCCCTCTTTATGGCTGCAGTGGGCATAGCCATGCCTACCTATTGCTACAGACAAGTACTTCGGCCACTCCCACACTACTTGCGAACTCACAACATGATGAAGTGACAAAAGTCACTTCCACGGTTGCATCTCTGGAACAGTCTGAGGTACTACTTTTTTTTATATAAGGTACACCACATCAGTGGGTCTTAGCTGCAGGCTTTTAAGGCTCCTGGGGATGATCAAAAGTGGTACCTTTTTTAAAAAACTACCCCCCAACTGGACAGCTCTTTCTGTCTGCTGCTGTGTGTTGCCTGATCCAACAGAAACTGCGGTCCTGCAATTAAAATGTAACCCCTGAAATCCTAAGATCTGTAAAACAAAAGCAACCTCTAAATAATCGAACTGTGTCCTCTGACACTGGACAGGAAGGTAAGCTGCGGTCTGTCAGTGGGGCTTAGCTGCAGGCTTTTAAGGCTCCTGGGGAGGTTATCAAAAGCTGTACCATTTTTTTTAAATGCCTGCGTTTGGACAGCTCTTTCTGTCCACTGCATGTGTTGCTTAAATAAAAGAAAAAACAACTATGAATGAAGAAGTTACTACAATAGAACTCTGACCTGCTGCTCTGGCCACAGATTACCTAAACACATTAAAATAGTCTGAATAGCATATTATTTCCTTTCAAAACATGAATGCATGGTTTAGAACTTCATGGTTATTGTTAAAAAAAGGAATTGTTCTTCCACTTTCCTGACTGAAGGTTGGTTTAAGCAAAATCACCTCATCCTTAGTAAAAAAAAGACTAAAACCATGCTATTTACCCTCCTACTCCCCCTCAGCTCATACCCTCTCTCCCCTGTGCATTTCCTCTCTCAATGGTGATACCTTTGAGTCTGTCCATTCCTTTAAATACCTGGGCATCACCCTGGACTCCTCGCTGTCTCTTAACCCTTAGAAGACTGTGGACGTATATATACTTCAAAAATCTATATACGTTCACACATATTATGCACATATCTCCAATATCATTAAATCTCTAAACCAAAAGCTAAGTCTCCTCTATTGTATTTGCCCCTTCCTCACTTCTGCCTCCTGCCTTAGGATTGCTACTTCGTCCCTTCTTCCTCTCCTCACGTATGGTGCTCCCTTACTGCTCTCAAGCAATTCCACTTCCCTGTCTCTCCTCTCTCAGGCTTACCATAGAGTGGAAAGGTTCACCTTGGGGGTAAATGCCCATCACCACCACTGTGGCACCCTTGCTTCATTGGGTTGGCTGCCCTATGAATCAAAACTGAGGTATAGCACCTTAGGCTTCATGCATAAGCTGGTCCACAAATTCACACCTCCTTGCCTCAGTGAGACTGTATGCCTCAGATAAGCTCCTAGAATGCTCAGATCTGCCTCCCTCCCTTCCCCTTCTCATAAAGTCATCACTATGACTAGCTACCACCCGTAGGTCCTTCTATTTTGTGGCAGTGTCCGCCTGGAACTCCCTTCCTCCCTTTGTATGTCCTGTTCCACTCTCTCCAAGTTCCAGTCTTCTCTGCTTGCCCCCCCTTCCAGCCTCTGTAACATCTTCCTGCTTCTGCTGATGCCTCTCATTTTCTTTCAGTGCTCTCTTCCTTCTCCTCCTCCTCCTACCTACCTACCCGCCTACCTTGCCCTTACCTGACCCCCTGTCCTTATCTTCATGTACCTTTTTTTCTACCCTCCTTCCCTTACCTTCATGCACAACCCTCTTTGTCTATCCCCTTTCCCTTACCTTCACTTCTTGTTATTGGATTCTGCTGCCTGCAGTCTTATTTTGAACAAGACTTGTAATTGTTGTTTTTTTACTGAAGTGTAAATACCTTTTTGAACTGTTATATTTATGCGGTATTGTATATTTGTATCTTGCCTCATGCTGTATATTAAATCCTTGTTGTCGTTATTTGTTCATATGTGTTATTGTACTGTTCTGTATTGCTTGTGGCAATCCTGGGTTGACCCTTAAAAAGGAACTGTAATTGTCCCAGTGGACTTACCCGGTTATCAAAACTCCAATAAACTGGGAATGTAGACTTTGATCCTGCTGCTCTTGGGACACAGTAAAATAGAAATTGCAGTGCCCTTCTATGGTAAGCAAGACCCAAAAATGATATGTGGAGCTAATACTCTGTATGTAAAAACCAAAAACAAAAAAACAAAGAATAGTTGAATGTAAAACTTCTGTGCACAAAGAGCAGATCTCTAGGGGAAAATCCACAGTAAAGCAATTGCATGTCTGTTATAACTAAGGATAACTGAGCATAAAAACAAATGACTTTAAGCACAGTTAGACAGGAGAATTGCTCACATTTATACTGTCATGAGTTGTACATTTTTCAGCATGATAATTGAGAAATGTAACTGCATGACCTTAACTGCTGTCTCAGTAGAAAACAAAGTGACCGGACACGCTAAGTTATGTTATTTCCATTGGAAACCAAATAAAAGTAAGAAACACTGAGCAGAGATTTTCAAAAGGTCACCTGAGAGCAATGTGAAGGTGAAGTGATTTGTTCGGGGTCACACAGCGTGCAAGTGCAGGTTGTGGGAATCAAACCTACTGTAGGATCGTCTGCTGGGAGAAACAAGTTAATTCAGACAGCTTGTTACTATAACCATAGACCAGGGGTTCTCAAATGGTGAGGCCCCAACCTGTTCCAGGGGAGGCTCAAGCAAGTCTGAAAAAGTGCTGTATTTAAATTTTGGGTTTTATATATTTGTGTGAAGAGATGAAGCAAACTGAAAGAGGATAATAATAGTAGGTGAATTTTGTGTATTTATTTACTAATACTGTAGGTGACAAGGGAAGGTGAATGAGCCAAGGCTCATTTCAGGTGTACCCAGGGAAGTGTAGGGAGTGAATACATTTCAAACGATAACTGCAAAACAGTCAAGAAATATACAATGAGCAACAGTGCAAATAAATATGAATAAATTAATAATGAGTGGTGGTAATTGAACAATTTGTAAACTGATGGCAGAGCAGCCCAAATACAAGGGTTAAGCATAGAAGTGCTCAGAGCAATAGCAGGAAGGAGCAAAGTAATCCCCAAGATGTTGCTTAGGAGCAGAGAAGGAGGGGAGAGGCAAAGTATGTAGAAAGGCTATTTCATATAGAGAGGAAACAGAGGAAGCAGTCTGACCCATGAAGGTACTGCAACAAGCGGTAACAGTGGTTCAAGAATGAAAACAGAAGAGCAAGTAGGTTGGCCTGTGAGGGGTGGGTTACAATAAGCTGAATAATAATATTTGTTTATTTTATTTATTTGTTATTCAGATGACACCGTTGAGCACAGGAGCTCTTTTTCAAAAGTTCCAAGTCAGTATAAAACAAAACTGAATGTGAGCCAAGTACTCAAAGGGGTTTCAATTTTTTCCATGGTGTACTGTGCAAAGTACAGTATGTTATTTTTCTTTTGGGAGGCCCAAGATTAATTCAGTTTTTGGGGGAGGCTCAAAATATTTCCCATGGATTTGGGGAGGCTCACTGTGACAAAGTCTGAGAACTAGTGCCATAGACTGTACTGCCAACCCCAGTTATTGGAAAATCATTTATTCTAATAATTAAAAAGGATCCTGAAACTATACCATTTTTATAGGTGAAATAAAAAAGACTCTGTTGCCACAGGAGATCATAACCAGTCAAACATCTATATTAAATGAACCCGTTGAGACGACTGACTCCTTCAGCAACATTTCACTGGTTTTCCTGATTACAAGGTCAAGTAGGAACTGAGACTATGATCCTGCTCTTCTAATGACACAGTGACAGAGCGCGTGCACCTTGCTGACATTGGCAATAAAACCACAGCAAAAAAATGCTATCTTGAGGTATTCCTCTGTGTGTACAAAATAGAGAAAACACAAAAACTATGTAACCAACTTTGCACAAAGAGCAAATCAGTGAAAAATATGATCAGTAAAGCAATGGCTAACAACCTAAATCCTACTGAGTGTAACTATAAAGCTGTTAACTGGCTTGAGATAAATGAATGCCTGGTTCAACCCTCACCAGAAAAGTCATATGTCAGAGGAAATTGACCAAATGACCAACCTGTTCTGACCATTAACCTTAGCAACAGTCAAAAAGCAGAACATACTTTATCTCAGGTTTAGGACAACACCCTTCCCTTAAGTCTAAGGTAACCTTCTACCTATCCCAAAGCTTATCAAATATGATTTTCTTTCTAAACCCAACTTAACATGAACTCTGTTCCAGTGCTCCACCACCCTTTCTGTTAAGGATTGCTTTCTGACTTTTACTCCAAGTCCCCCCCCCCCACAGCAACTTAATACTATAACAAGTGTTCTTAATCATCTTTGTATTTATTTTTTGCTTACTTAGCACTATGGTTGAGAATCTAAACTTAGATAGAGAGAGAGAGAGAGAGAGAGAAGAGAGAGAGAGAGAGAGAGAGAGAGAGAGAGATGGTGAGATAAAATGAGTCACTGCCACTCATAACACAGAACATTCTGTTTCTCATAGATTGTGAAAAAAAACAGAAGAACAAGTAAATGTATAAAAATAATCTGAATAGCATGTTATTTCCTTTCAAAACATGAATGCATGGTTTAGAACCTTTATGGTTATTGTTAAAAAAGGTAATTGTTCTTCCACTTTCCCTGACCAAAGGCTCAATTGGGAATGCAGATTGCTAATTCACTTTGTGGTGGTTTACAATTGCTCAATTGTACAAGAGTGTAGAGAACAGCTTGAGAAGGAGGGTGATATATGGGGAAAAAACCCCACAACTGCCCATGCGTGGTAGTGGAAGGGTGGGGGTTTGTAATCGGGACACTGTGGTTGAAGCTGGAAAAACTGGAAAAATGCTTCTTATTAGTGCCGATCTTTTCTAAACCCACAAACTAACAAAAGTCCTGCTGTTCTCATAAGAGAATGCATGTGAATGGCTCCTCTTGCTAAGCTGGCTGCCCCGGATAAGTGCTAAGAGGTTCAGGCAATTATTCAGTGTTATGCAGCGAGTAAGTGGCCCTGGTGGGATTGGAGCCTGGAACTGTGATTCCACAGACCTATGCAGAGGGTCCCTTATTACAATGCAGTTAGGGTTCTTCCCAATAGATGCCACTAATTAACACTCAGATTTATAGCTCATGGTCTTTTTCATTTAAAAAAGCAGGGTTGTGACTAATTAGTTTATACTTAGAGATGTTTAGATCTCTTAATTTTCTGCCCCCCACCAAAAAAATAACACTCTGTCACATTTTCTAAAGATAATGAAAATCAATCAGGCATTGAACAATGAAAGACAGCCCCAAGAGGAATCTCTGAAATACAAAACCTCGGAATTTAAACAATAAGTTCCCCTATGAAATCTGAAATGCCAATAACATATACAATAATGGATGGGGAAGTGTGCTTAATGAGAATTTAATGGTTGCCCGAGGTGTGGGATGCTACATAAACCCCAAGGGCGAAGCCTGAGGGGTTTATTAAAGCATCTCACACCAAGGGCAACCATTAATTTCGAATTTAAAAACACTTCCCCATCTTTTATTATTTATAATTGCTGGGCAGCAATTTTTAGCAGCCCTGAGTTTGAAACACAGAGATGCACTGACACTGTCTCTCAGTCACACACACACACACACACACACTGTGTTGCTGTCAGAAAAGTTTATTTCTTGTGAGTAGTATTTTTGTTAAGCCCTTTTTGTTTTGTGTCCCTCAAACTGCAGTCACACTTTGTTTCTTTTACTTGCAATAGCGCTTACCTCCGAGAAGCACCGTGGAGCTATTACTCGAGGCAGTGAAGCAGTGTGGAGCCGTTTTGTAGGCGGGGAAGCTCTTTGGAGCATTTTTCAGGAATTCCTATGTGGTGTGAGTTCTGGACAGCAGGATCAACCAGATAAGTTCTTTTGTTAAAATAATACGATGAGACTCCCTGTGCGGCGGCTCCTCGGTAAGCGGAGCCACCATGTTTGTGTCAGTGTTTAGCCCGCCCATGGGAAGTGAAGAGCCAATCAGGATGTGGCTCTTTCATGACTGAAGTGGCGCATGTTTGCCATTATAACCCGTGGGTTATAACAGCAAATTATAACTCGGTCTGGCAATGGGAAAAATTGCTGACCAGTTATTATATATAAATAATCACCTGTTAGCCACACAATGTTACATATGATCTTTTAGACTTTAATGTAATCAAAATACCCCCCCTCTTTCTCCCTCCCTCCCTCCCTCCCTCCGCCTCTCATTTGTTCTTTCTTTTTAAGGCAGTAGATTGTTTTACACAATTACAATGTTATCAGCGAGGGCAAATTATCTTTAGTGGGAGAGGAAAGCAAACAATTATAACTAGACTGTCACTTTGGAAATCTGCTTAACTAGAACCATACATATAAATTTCTATCACAGTAGAAGATGTGTCGCATGTAAACATCTATTTTGTAATGTTAACGCAATTCATTATACTGTAATGGTTTGCCTTGCATAAAAGCCTGAAGCTGCTGGCTGTCCATGCAATTTAGCTGTCATTTATGTGATTTGATTTAAAAAGTGACCCACAGAACCATTGCTTTATTTAACTTTTTTTCTTTCCTGGGAACGTTTATCTTAAATCTGTTAGCTGTAGTGGCCGATAAAAGCCAAAGTTAAAGAACAGCAACCATAACAGGAAGTAATACTGCTTTGGAACTGTTATTTGCATCAGGTACATTTCTGACTATATAACAATGTATAAGGAGACTACTAACAGTTGGCATCCTGGCAGCACCCAGAATATCACGCATTGCAGACTGACAAATGCTCCATTTATTTCATTTTGCACTTGGGAGTGAAATTAGAAGTTTGGGTCAGTTATGACATCTGCCGGAGTCAGCAATACATTTTCACATGACTTTTTACTAGGGATTGCACCATGTACACTTGGGAGTCACTTCTGTGGCTTTTCTTCAAGACTTGTTTATTTTGCACCCACAGACTTGGATTTTCTTCCAAAAAAATAAGTACATCATACATAAAAATATATAAATTTTATGTAGCAGCTTCAGGTGACAAAGATGGGAACCATGAGGGAGTTCATGCCATAAAATGTTTAGCACAAGCAGCGCTGTGATAGTGCCCGCATTGCAGTACTACCTGCATTTGAGTTATACTTCATAAATATTTGATTTACACTGCAGAAGTACATTGTTACCTAATTATTATTTTTTTCCCTGGTAGGTTGTATTATGTGTGGTTCAGTGGTTTTAGGATACTGTATTTGGTGTGCTAGATCAAGTGTTGCCTGCATGTAAATTCAGAACCTACATTTCTCCAACAGCTTGTATAAATCAGAAACAAACAATGAAGAAACAAAAACAACAAACTGGTTAATGTTAACTGCTTGTTCTTAGTGTTGTCCCATATTGATATCTACTGCATCACACACCATCAAATTCCCCCCTCAAATCTAACAGCAGTCGGATTTGTTTTTTTTTGCCAGTCTGCAGCGCACAGCTTTTTGGAAACTTGTGGCAGCTCAAAAGAAATGCAGGTAGAAGCAATGTTTTGTGGAAAAGCAGACATGTCAATATAGTTTCAGTATATACAAAATGTTGCCAAACCAGCCAGAATATGATGAATTCCTACTATTGAAAAGGGGTTGCTGTATGCAGTACACAACAGCCGGTAACAGTAAGACCAAGCAGATAATATCGTGAAGTTCCTGTGTTTTTGTTTCATAGTCCCCCACCCCACTCTCAAGTTTTCATTTATTCAAGATCCATTGTTAGTGCCATCACAAAGCAGACATCTAAAAATGTATGGTTCAAATTTACATGCACGCACCACTTGATCTAGCACACTGACTATCTCAGATAAATAAATAAAAACAATGAATTAAACATACTATAAGCTACACAGAAAAAAAAATAGGCAAGGATGTACTTATGCAGCATAAGGCTGACCAAATCAAATATAGTAATGAAAGGCTGGCACCACTCGTGCTATGGTAATGTTATCAGTACTAACATTTTTATGACTTGAGCGCCCCAGTGGTTCATGTTTTTGGGGCTGCAGTGGGCAGAGCCCTGCAGTCCTTTTAGGATCACTGAGAAAAAGGACTCTGTATTTCTTCTGAAGGAGTAAAATGTTGGATTGCATCACAGTGGCTTTGGCCTCTATGAACCAGTCTGCCCATGTTGTCTCTACCGATCGAAGCACTGCACTATTTCTGGCTACAGTCTTGACCAGAATTAGATTTAAGGAAATTACTTTTTATTTCTGTTTCTTTACTTCCCTTCGTTTTTATCTCAGATGCTTCCCAATGAGGCCGACATTTGTGTAACAAAACATGGATATCACTATTGAGATCTTCTTCTTCTTTTATACGCTCTGCTGGGTCATAAGAGCTAACTGTGTACTAAAGCCCTTCCCAAGCCCCCCTGCAGTGAACTCCACAGACATTCTCCTGCGGAGCCAGACTGCAGTGAAGGGTCATGAGGGCTAAGTGTATGCTGAAGCCCTCCCCAAGCCCCCTGCAGTGAACTCCACAGATGTTCCCCCATGGAGCCAGACTGCAGTGAAGGGTAGTGAGGGCTAATTGTATGCTGAAGCCCTCCCCAAGCCCCCTGCAGTGAACTCCACAGATGTTCCCCCATGGAGCCAGACTGTGGTGAAGGTATGGGACAGGACAGGACTAGATGCATTTGAATTTTGTTACTTTTCCTGGACTCAAATTATTTTCTGTTTTCTTGTGCCTGAGCTCCCTAGGAGCTGCTGCTCTTGGCTTAGTTTTTGCTCTAATTAATGGTAAAGCCACCTTGTAGAAAAATTGTTCTTCTCTGTTTAATATTTATATTGATTTTCTCTGTGTAATCCTTTTGTTTCTCCCTCTCTTCCTAACTTCGATTCTGCTCTACTTCGCTGTCCCCTCTGACTAGCTATATTTCTTCACTGCTGCCTGCTCTCTCTGTTTAAGCTTTACTATCTTCTTTGTAAAGTACCCCTGAACAGTTGTATATTTACCCTGCCTTTTTCCAGTTGCTTTGTTAAATCCTGCCCCCGGCAGCCCTTGGTGGCTCCTTACTTTATTAGTGGGACTATTTACTCTCTCCTCATTCTTCTGCAGGGTCATGAGGGCTAACTGTATGCTGAATCCCTCCCCAAGTCCCCCCACAGTGAACTCCACAGTCGTTCCCCCATGGAGCCAGACTGCAGTGAAGGTACGGGACAGGACAGGACTAGCCGAGCTTGAATTTTGGCGCCTTTCCTGGACTTGAATTATTTTCTGTTTTCTTGTGCCTGAGCTCCCTAGGAGCTGCTGCTCTCAGTTTAGTTTTTTGGCTCACCTGCCCAACCCCCAACCCCACACCCCACGGTCTAGTAAATGCTCCTGTGCACCGTCCCTACTCTTTCTCTGCTTTAATATTTATGAGGTAGGCAACGTAAGTAATTTAATCTCGACCCCTGCTGGTCTGGGCATTTCTTTCCCTCTCTCACTCTTATTTCTTCAGTTTCTTCTGCTTCCCTTCTGTGTTGTTTCTCTATTTTCCCCTATGATCATATTTCTGTCTAATTTTTGTCAGCGTGTTTCTTGCTTATTTAGACAGAAAGTGCTAGATGCTCTATTTTTCCTGCTTGCAACTTGTCAATCTCTTTCTTCTGGCTCTACCACTTCACGTCAGGCTAGTACATTGTAATTGACACTGATCCGCTGTGAGTCTCTCATACTATAAGAGCTATTCTGAGTGCCTGCTGCTGATTTGTTTCAGCCCTGTAGCATTCTGCCACTCTTCTACCTTGAAACCTGTAATGCTTTGCTATAAATCCAGCCAGCTATCTGGCCCCTTGCTCATCCACTGTTCCCACTGTTCAGTCAAGTTGTCTGTTCTCTCCTGCCAAGATGGTTTATTTTATATGGCCTGGAGAAATACTGGTTACTGGTGTACTGCTATTTCTCCTAGTTAGCCTCTCCAGCCTCTTGCTCATGACACCAGTCTATGACTCAGTTTACTGTGATCATGATGAATCCTCATTTGTCTTCTCAAATCTCCTAATAAATATGATTTTACCTCAAATATCTAACCCATCCCTATCTGCTATCCACCCTGCCAAACTCAGATACTACCTAAACTCTTACCAATACTCTGTACCAGAATGGTACAGGCACCTTTTTTGGCTCATCAGAGAGACTTGTTTCCCCGTTTGTGTATATCCCTATCTGGGGATATAGAGCTCAACTCTGGCCCCTCCCATGATAACAAAATCTAAAACATCCTGGTTCTCTACCAAGGGCATGAAAATTGCCCATATGAACATTAGAAGCCTGCCTGCACACTTTCCTGAACTGGAAGTGTGGGTAGCAATATATTCTTCCGACTAATTGGGGCTACTCGAAACTTGGCTTAGGCCTGTCACCCCTGAGTCTTTGTATAAACTAAGTGGTTACAACCTCATTAGATTTGACTGCCTTTCCACATGAAGGGGTCGTGGAGTTGCCTTCTATTATAGGGAACATCTTAATGTCTTTGTCTTGCACTCTGGGTTAAATGGCTGTTGTGAATCCCTGCATGCTGAACTGGTTTTAGGTGATGCAAAAAGACTCAGCCTGGTATGCGCCTACAGCCCCCTGAAGGGAGCTCTTCTTGGGCTAAACAGTATTGTTGATTATCTTTCTTCTCTAAAGAGAAAATTTGAAGTTATTCTAATGGGTGACTTCAACCTTGAGTGGTTGGGGAGCCTCTCAGGTACATACTCTGAAGCCCTTGCGAGACTTCACCTCTCACAACTAATTCTTGATCCTACTCGAATCTCTGCTAGTAGCAACCATAAGTCCCTATTGGATTGGATTGCTACAATTAGACCCAAAGAAGATTATCACTGCGGGCACATTTCTGGGTTCCATTACTGAGGCATGGGGACATTATGCCGCATGGCAAGATCGCGCTGCCAATACAGTGCGATTCTTGCCATTTGGCATATCTCTTTTCTCTGTGGGGGGCTCTGCCCCCCCACCACCCGTTACGGGGGGGGCTGTGCCCCAGAACCCCCAATATAAATTCTCAACTCGGGGTTCAAGTCGGGAGCACACAAAGTTTGAAAAATAAAAGTTTTGGACCGGAATCAAACCCAGTCCCAGGTGCACTGCCTGGGTTCCCTGCTGCTGTGGCACCATCCGTTGAGCCACAGCAGCTGATCGGCAGAACCCACTCCCAGCAGAGGTCTTATCCTCTGCCTGGAAGAGTGAGAATGGTGCAATACCATGTACAGCAGTATACACGGTATTGCACCATTCGCTCACTGGTGCAGCGCTGAACCGGGTTAGCCATAATGTCGTACGCTATTAAGCATATGACATTATGACCCGGTAGGCATCAACAACCACCTACCTACTTTCTGCATCTGGACTGGACACTGTCCCAAGATGCCCCCCAAGGAAATACAGTTTTGAGATTTCTCTAAATTAAACATACATGCATTTCAAGCTGATTTGAGAGGCATAGATTCATCTCCTATCTTTATCACTAATGATTTTGATTAGGCCCTTGACAACCTGATTGCAAACCTACTCTTCCTCCAGGACCTGCATGTTCCTCTGGAGTGGAGGCAAATTAGGAGCTCTTCAAACCGATGGTTGCACAAAGATCTCCTTGCTTCCCTGAGAAGAAGGGATAAGGCCTGGGCATCCACAAAAAAATCGCAGTTGCCCGAGGACTGGGTTAAGTATCGATCCATGAGGAATGCTTGTAAGAAAGACATACAGATGGCTAAAAGGGGCTATTGAAATAAACTTCTCCTTATGTCAGCCAAGGATGCCTGGGGCTTCTGGAACCTTATGAAAAAGCGAATGGGCCAAGGACACAAGTCACCTATAACCGAAATGACACTAAAGGATGTGAACTGCAACAAGTTAACTACAATTGCAAATGCATTTAACACTCATTTCTCTTACCTATCCATGTATCTGAACAACACAGATCAGCCCTCTGCCTCCCCTCACTGTAGAAACCTAGATAACTCAGATCATCCCTCAACCTCCTCTCACTGTAGTAACAGGCCTTCGCGACCACACTTCAACTTAAGAATGGTCTCTTCTGATGAGGTGCTGCATATTCTTAAAGCTATCCCTGCTCACGGATCTGCAGGATCTGTTGGCCTGTTGCCCAGATTCATCAAATCTGCTGCCTCAGCTATTGCTGTCCCAATTACGAGAATCTTCAACCTATCCATTGCTACCCATACCGTGCCGACTCTATGGAAAACTGCTTGAGTGGTTCCTGTGTATAAAAAGGGTGATACTAAGAACTTGGGCAATTATCATCCAATTGCCATTCTCTCCACTCTGAACATACTTCTTGAGGCTTATAAAATCAGATCCTCCCTTAATGATGCTGCCAGGCTTGCTATTGCTCAAGGCTTTCTCTGTCCCTGTCTTACTTATGGCTCGCTGGCCTATCTTGACACTAGTAAAGGAGCCTTCCTTAAGTGGAGCACTTGCTACAACAACATCTCCAGATCTGCACTCTTGGCACCTAGACTTACGCACTGCTGTCAGTTCTACTCCCGTCTAAGCTGGCTATCTCCCTCTTCGAACCGGCTTTATACTGCTGGCTGTCTGATTGATAATATAATTAGATTGAGTACCCCTGCACACCTGTCAACTTTGTTAATCCGTCCTTCTCAAGCATATCCCCCTCAGATCCTCTGAATTATCTCCTCTTGAAATTCCTAGGTGTTCCAGTAAAATAGGGGAACTCTGCTTTGCATATTCTGCAACTAAAATTTGCAACTCCCTCCCCTTACTTGTCAAACTCTCTAAATCCCACCTGGTTTTCAAAAAGGGTCTTTGAACATGCCTGATAGACTCCAATATCTGTTCCTGCTCTGCTACTCTTGATTCTCATGCCTAGCAGCTTTTCCGGCTCCACTAAATGGTACTAACTCACTCCTGTACTTATTTTAATTGCTGGTGTATTGCTTCTCACACTTTAGCCTACTGTTCTCTGAATCTCTGCTTTACTACACTGTTGCCCCATTTCTGCTTTTTCTGTTTGTGGCTCAGTTTACTACTGCCTGTTTTCCCCACACATAATTCCCACTGGTTGCTGCCTGAATGTAGCTAATGTTGTTTCTGTGCATTTAAGTATTGTTCGTATTGTGTATCAGTTGCCTTGTTGGCTGCCTCTGTCCCTATTTTGTAAACTTTATCTTTGTCATAATTATTTGCATAAATACATGTTGTGCCTAGCCCAATTATTTCCGGTATGTAGTCACTCCTCTGTTTTGTAATCTCTGGGTTGTGCTTGAATGTAGGCAATGTTCATGTCAAGTGTACTCACCTGGTATACAAAACCAAATAAAATAAACTTCTTACTTAATTGCCACAATGTATGTGCTCCCATCCACCATTATACACTGTCAGTATGTTTTCTCCCCCTTTCATTTATTTCACGCTTCCTTTCATTTCCTACTCTTATCTTCCCATCTCCCTCATCACCCATCTGCTTACCTTCTACCAAATTAGGTCCTGGCCACTACCCTACTCTCCTTTTGCTCTCCTACTCCTTTTTGCTACTAGTTCCAAATGTTTTTATGTAGGTCCTCTATAATTAAATAACACATCTTTATTGTTATATCATTATCTTTTCTTATATATTGTCCCAGTAATTCTGTTTCTGCCCTAGATGTAAGCAAATCATATACTGACTTTTCATCTGCTCTGCTGTATTTATTATCTCAGCTAATGTTGTTTTTGTATTTTCCTCCAATGTCATATATCACCTTGTTGTAACCTCCCAGGTCTTGACTGAAAACAGGCATTTTTATGTCTAGTGCACCCTACCCAGTTACCAAAAACAAAATAAAAACTACAGGGAAAATTATCAGGGGATAAATTGAGGCAGAATGCTCCAGAATGCTGTTCAACCTCCTCAGCCTGCCAGCACACACAGTTATGATTGCTGTCACCCCTTCCCACCCCCCACTTCTACAAAATGTGGCAACTGCACTAGTAGTCATAAAGAGATTAAAGACAAATTCCATCTTAAAAGTTACTTCCACTTCCAACCTACAATAAAACAAGCACAAAAGTTAAAAGGGTGGGCTGGCTACCCCCAAAAAACAAAAACACAGGAACTTCAGCTGAATGAGTTGTTTTGTCAGCCGTTGAAACCCGTCACACAAAATTAGCACCTGTATACCACATAACTGCTGAAGTCCCACACTGTCTTCTTGTTGCTTTTTCTTATGGCTCTATAGCCGAGAATAGCAGGGACTGGGACTTGTCTAATAGTGATTCTGCCCTAGTAACTACATTAAACACTCCTGGTGCTTTAACCAAAATAGACTTGCATGTAGGCATGTCTGTAAGTTTCAAGAATGCTGAAAGTATGAACAAAATTCAGAGAAACAATGAACGGTTTTGGAATCCACCACTGAGCACACTTGAAACTATTAGCAATATTCTGCAAGTGAGTGACTCTGCTCCGATTGTTACGCATGCCGTTAATAAAGTACAATTAATGCCAACATGCAAGCTGGGAATACTGAGGATAGTTCTTGCGTAGAGTCAGAGAATAGTGAATTTGGTGTGAATTTAACAAATCAATGCAGCATATCAGAAGTTGTAAGAAATAGCTCCACTACTAATATACCCTTGGCTGTTCCTGATATTTATGTCATCTGTTGCCCATCCATCAGTACTGTGAATACTCTGAGAGTATCACACTTGGTTGCAGATGATTTCAACCCCAACCTGAAGGAATTAATAGCACCCAGTCCTAACACTGCAGATGACCCTTATTGATGGACTAGCAACATAGAGGCCTATGACCCCCCCGAATCCCTGGTCTACCCTCCACAGGTCACTCACTTCTCTGGTACTGGCTGGAGAAGATGCACTGGAGGTTGGCGAGTGCTGCTTTTGCATTGCCATGACTGGATCTCATGCCAGTCCCTTCTATCATCAGTAATGCAAGCACCTCACTATCATATGTGACACTCGGACAGCTGGTTCTGATCACTGTATCATTTTTTGTAATATAAAAATGTGTTATGGACTGTCTGTCATGAAAAATGCTGAAACAGCATCTGAGTATGACACATAGACAGGTTTTAAATACAAAGTGTTACCTGGAAGGCCAGACGCTAATTACAGAGTAGAACAGGCCTTAATTAAGGATCTCCTATTTATCTAAGTTAATTATAGCTATAGTTTCTAAGAGGGAAATCATAAACTTTTATGGCTTTTAGGGGAAGAGTGCAGGATTATGTGACATTGGTGCGAAGTCATAAATGCTTTGATGTCTGTGTGAGAGAGGATACTGCTTATAGATAAAAGGAAATTTACAGACTTGATTGAGGAAGTCACATGGGGAAAGGAGTTTCTGCTGATGTAACCTTAATTATCTTACCTTCTAATATGATAACATATCCTGGGTGTATGATTTTTCATAACCAGAGGAGGAGCTAGGTAACCTCGTGCAAAGAGGTGGGCAATGCCAGCTTTTAAACAAGTATTCTCTTTTCCTTTGGAGACTTTTACCTACACTCTGACAAACAAAAATCTTTGAGCACTTTAAGCAAGTATACAGGTAGAGAGAGAGAAAAAATCTAAGTACTGTAATAGGAATTGCACTTTTAAAACCTTGTTCTTTTAAATGATTTGTATGTTTTGTGATATATGGTTCTGTATTTTATGTTTTACCTATTTTTTATCTATTTTAGTAAAACTGTATTTTTAGAGCTTACTTGGTCTGTCTTTGAACTTCTTCCTTTAACAAATGAAGTATACATGGTTAAAGCAGACACTGTGCATAAGCTTGAATGGTGATACCAAACTGGAAAAAGGTAAGATTAATCTGAGGTCTTTATTAGAGTTTTAAGGGTTCATTTCTGTACACCTGGTTAGGTGCCCATAGGCAAAGATATCTGGCCCCTCGAAGACAGAATTATCTGAGCCTGTGCATTGGGTATGCTAGCAAGAGGTTCACCATTTGAATCCCTCCAGAACTGAGACCAAAGGTTGAGTTGAACCCACAAAACAGACAGGATGGTTACCCTGTTTCTGTTAACTGTTCACAGGACTGCGGTCAGAGGCTGACACTTTGGGAGTAGAGGGCTGACCTGCTGAGTGGGTTTGTGACACCACATATATTCTTTTATAGACTTATAGCACATGAGTAACTGGTGGTGATTTGATGATGGAGTTTCTTAGCACAGGAGTAGCTGGTGGTGATTTGATGATGGAGTTTCTTAGCACAGGAGCAGCTGGTGGTGATTTGATGATGGAGTTTCTTAGCACAGGAGCAGCTGGTGGTGATTTGATGATGGTGTTTCTTAGCACAGGAGCAGTGGATGGTAATTTGGTGATGGAGTTTCTTAGCACAGGAACAAGTGGTGATTTGATGATGGGATTTCTTAGCGCAGGAACAAATGGTGGTGATTTGATGATGGAGATTCTTAACGCAGGAACAAATGGTAGTGATTTGATGATGGAGATTCTTAGCGCAGGAGCAGCTGGTGGTGATTTGATGCCAGAATTTCTTAGCACAGGGGCAGCAGTGGTGATCTGATGCCAGAGTTTCTTAGCGCAGGGGCAGCAGTGGTGATCTGATGCCAGAGTTTCCTAGCACAGGAGCAGCTGGTGGTGATTTGATGATGGAGTTTCTTAGCACAGGGGCAGTTGGTGGTGATCTGATGCCAGAGTTTCTTAGCAGAGGGGCAGCTGGTGGTGATTTGATGATGGAGTTTCTTCCTGCTTATGTCACTTACATTTTAATTAAGGTAATAAACAGCAGCCCAGGCAGCAGAGTGCAGAGTTAGCAGCCAGAGTAAAAGGGAGATCATCATGTTTTATAATAGGAATTTTAAGGTTATATAAAGTGAAAATGTTAAACAAATGTCACTGAATGCTAATCATAGATTACTTTTAAAAATCCACTTTGGCAAGTGGCACACTTCTGAGGTTCACTTTATTGCAGAGTACTCCAGCTGATTTCTTGTATGTATTGTAGAAAAGGATGTTTTGTAGCTTGGGCTTAAATTTTGGAACAAATTGCCAGAATTTCAGAACATTTTTAATTTAAAGTATCCGGTACCAACATTGATTTAATAAGAATAAAAATATTCAAGGCAACCAGAATCATATGTTGTCCATATTATATATACAACAAGAGTGAGGAAACAATATCTTGGCTAGTAACCATCAGTAACAGCAACATAAGTTGATTGCTAATAAATACACCCTCATTGAATCCTGTTGAAAGCCACTTTTCAGTTTAAATACACTAAAATACACTATTAAACCAAATATGACTTTACCTAAGGAGGCATAGGCACATAACCATTCTCCCTTATTGAATGATTGATTGACTGATTTTTCAGGCCATAAGCTCAGATTAACCTGAGTGTGTTTGGACTACTCCTCAACCATAGCTCTGATATGCTACCTGATCACAAGATCAGACTTAGTCCGAAACATATATAATTTTAATTAGAATCTATAGATCATACAATATAAAAATTGCAAAAGGTTCATTCCCCATATCATTCAGCACTAAAATTTGTACATGTAAAACATCTTTTTAATGTTCCTGCTGACCATGTGGTATTCAGAGCAAATAATAAAATAAAGATCTTAAAACTACAGGCTAAGGGACAAATAAGTAATATGTGGACATGGTGATATAGGTAATGACTAAAATGGGCAAAATGCGGGGATTTGGGACAAAGGAAAAATAGGACCCTGTTTGTTTTCTTCATTGGGCACAAGTTTGAATAGTGGTCAGAAATGTAAAATAAAAGTCAAACAGCGGATCCCACACCAGTACTTATTTGATAAATCTCAGTCAATTTTATTATTCGGCAGGGGGCGAGGGACGTGGAGGGAACTCATGTCCTCAAACACAAATGCTTCCAAAGCAGCACAAAGGAAGTCTCTAACCATGAGTCAAAATGTCCTTGTTATGACAGAGTTTCAAAAGACTGCACAGTGGGGAAATGCCCAAAAGAAGCAGACAGAGGACAATTATTAAAACAGAAACTCCCAATCTAGATCTTTAGTAAAGGGCTTTACAGATACAGTACAAAAATATCCTCATCCTAGTACTAGTACATAACATGTATTATTTCTAAACTACTAGCTTAGAGCTTTTAACATTTTATTTACACTAGCAATATGCACTAGCTGGCAGTCTGATTTAGATATTTTAGTGGCATAACCATCATTAGAAACTGGAAACCATTACTTCTAGGTTTTTATCAGTCTTGTGTTCCCTTATAAGTGCTACATCTAATTTCACATTATCATTATCACGTTCGGCAGCCCAGAGGCAGTGCAGCAGTGCTATATTACAAATGGAGCATATCATATGTGACTGGGTGATTTTATGGTATTTTTAACTGTAAGCAGTGCCTTATTTATTTATATTACCTTACTTCCAGTTTTGGGGGGACGAGAAGTAGATATTATCAATGACACTTCAAATCTGCCAGCATGACTGCACTTCAGTTCTAACAACAATTTTTATTTATTTATTTTTTTTCAAAATAGCCAGGGTTCAGTGTGGCAAACATCTTCTTTTAAATTTTCATTGATGCCATGGAAAAAATGTTGATCACTGCCATTTTCTCATGATGCTTTAATCTTCAGACATTGGGTCAGTGTGGGGAGGGGGCTGTTGATGATCATTCTGAAGGAACTCTGTCACTGTGAACTGCAAAAATTCACATAAATCTGAAGGCATTTGAAATAAAAAAATTGTGTATGACAACTTCAGTGATATTGTTGGTAATATGTATTGGTATTATTCTTTTTAATGTGGCTTAGATATTACTTGTCTCATGCTATATCAGAGATACACAGATCTGGCAGAACCTGGGGGCCAGTAACATAAGCATGAGAACCGTAAATGCAGGTTTTGACTAAGTGTAAGAATAACTTGATTTATTTTTCACTTGAGTCAAAATTGCAGCACAAATACTGATTCTATTTCCAATTTAACATTGCGACATGCATGACACATCTTACACATTCAAATTCCAAACAGCACTACAGAAAAGGTCATATAAGGCTGCATTAAAACATCACAGTGAAAACCAGTTAACATATTTCCAAAAGTCTGCATGAAACGAGATTGGCAAACATTGGGTTTTACTATCATGGACGTCTACAAAAAAAATTGTTGCAGTGACGTTGCCAAAGCTAAAATTGGCAGAACATCTTGTTGAAAGATCAGAAGACAGCTGAATTGCCACATGAAAAGTTTAACACGTGCAAATAATATCCCTCAATCAAAATGTTTTTATAACATTTGTGAAATGCCTGGGGAAAAGTGCTGAAGATGATAGTTTCCTAAGTAACATTCAAAAAAGGCCAGTTTCTGCCAGTGTTGAACTAAGAACCATCAAAGTTGTTGGGCATATGGACAGGTAAAACACAAGCAAGTCCAAACAGTCCTGTCTAGGGCAAAAGTGTTCCAGAATACTATTCTGCTTATGACTGTCATGAACCCCTAACTTCCCAGGGACGCTCATCTAAGTGACATTCTGTAACCTAAGGGGAATCCTCTTATAAAATAAAGGGGAAAGGAAATCCTTTCTAATTGGCAGCTGTTTATTAAGTTCTTATTTTCAGAAATGATTTGCATTTCCCTCGGTTATCCATATGTAACTGTACCTGAATAAAAAGTGATACAAAAACTGTATTTTACATTGTTTTGTTTTCATGGGCAGCATTCTGTTACAGTTCTCTTCATAGAATCTGTGATCTGGAGTTTTAACTACGTCATGGTTTGTGTACAGAATGCTAATTTTGAGCTGTTGCCCTATCAGAACTATGCTTAGAGTTCTGTGCACAAACAGTGACATAGTTAAAACTCCAAATTACTGGTTCCTTGAAGAGAACTATAACATAATGCTGCCCATAAAAACAAAACAATGCAAAATACAGTTTTTGTATCACTTTTTATTCAACTGAAGTTAAATATAGATAATTTAGTGGTATGTATATCATTTTGGAGAATAACTACTTTGTAAACAGTTGCCAATCAGAAATGATTTCCTGTCCTCTTAAAAATTGTGGTTGTGGACAGTTAGAAAAACCTGCCCCCCCAAAAAAAAAAATTCCATCCCCCAGTGCAATATACTCTCATAGCTCTTCCTAGTACTCACAGCAGCACTCAAATTTAGGAGCAGTTTATGATCGCTGTTTAATCGTTAACTTTTTCTGTGTAAATTGATGTTAAATACTGCTTTTTAATACATCCTATGAAATGCTAATATCAGCACTATTATGAACATAGAACAGATTTAAACTGATTCATTTATTCATTATCTGTAAATTGTCACTATTGTGAAGGGCCAAGTTGTGATTTCTCAGCTCAGCAGCATTTAGCATTAGCTCTTACAATGAGCGCAGTATGTCTGTGGCTCTTTAGGAATTAGTGCACAAGCAATTCCAAATGTGTATTCTACTTTCGCCTCTCCTTTCAACCCCCGCCTCTTTCATTTCCTTGTTTCCTTACTGTGTTTGGTTAGGTTTGAGGCTCCATTTGGTATGTGAAATATGCACTTATTAAGGAGCCTCTTTGGATTGCTAATGCCACACTGGTTTGGATATGTCTAATTAGCATTAGCCTTTTAAAAGTATAAGTGGGCACCCTGTTGTTTTGGTGCCTTTCGGAATGCAGGCACCTGTATATCCGATGCATTTTCTGTTCCCCCATCCCCTGTTACCCTTTATCATCTTGTCTTGCACATTTTCCCCATTTTTCTCCTTTTGTGTTGTTGTTTTTCTTAGCACCAATTGGAATGTGCGTTGTACTCTATTTATTTAGTCAGGATTCAGAAAATACCCTTGAGTCAAAGACTCATTTACAAAGGTTCCACGTCATATAGTTAGGACATCACAGTAAAGGTAAATACAATGCATGAAACAGGACAAGCTAGACTCAGTTACAAAGGTTCCACGTCACATAGTTAGGAGATTACAGTAATAAGGTAAATACAATGCAGGAAACTGGACAAGCTAGATATACAGTAAAAATACGATTAAAGGCTCACAATCTGGATTTAACAAGCTTAGAGCAATTGCCAGACCAGAAAAGCATGTAGACATTTATACTGAGATGCTCAAAATTGGGGGTAAGCCAGCCAGAGGCCATTGTCACCGTAGGGGAGGGGTGAGTGAACAGGTTCAGTGGCAGTCACAACTTATAGAGGACTGGAGGTGTCCCCTAAGATGGGTTTTGAAGGGGCCAATTCTATTTTCATTTGTGAGGGAGCTAGGCAGGTCATTCATCCAAGAAGGGGCATTGTAGTGGAAGGATCTTTGGAACCGGGAGGTTTGACAGTGGAGAACTCTGAGGAGTTTCTTACCAGAGCTATGGGTTACTTTTTGGGTAGTAGCTGGCTGGATTAAAGCGATAAGACCGGGGGGGGAAGACCAAGGGTGATTTCTTTAGCCATAAGGCAGGTGTGGAACTTGATCTTATTGTCTAAGTTAAGCCAGTTTGTGGAGTTACAGAGTGAGCAGGTATGAGTGAGATGGTCGCAGGCTAGTACAAGGTGACAAGTTTTGTTGAGGGTGAGACGGAGCCTACTAAGAGCCAAGGTGGTGGCAGCACTATAGATGAGTATACCATAGTTGAGAAGGGAGAGGATAGAAGACGAGACAGCAAGTCAGAGGGCATCTGGAGTGAGGCAGTGTTTAAACTGATAGAGCAAGCTGAGGTGGACATTAAGGGCAGTGGACAGGTGATGTATGTGCTGGTGTAAATTAAGTGCTGGGTCAAGGGTGATACCCAGATATTTAAAGGAGTCCACTTTCTCAAGAGAGGTTCAATCCACAGTTAGCATTTAAGGGCAAAGGTCCTTCCTGGAGTTCTGAGGGTGAGAGAAGATCATGAACTTGGTCTTCTTGTAGTTCAGTATGAGGCGTTGTGCCGAGAACCACTGTTTGGCTTCACTAAAGGAGGATTGAAGGGTTAGGTGGAGTTGAAGAGGGTCAGGGCTGGATGAGTAAAGTACAGCATCATCCGCGTATAGTAGTAGGTTGCCAGAGCAGAGAGCAGGAAGCAGGGAGGGAGTTAAGGTAAAGATTGAAGAGGAGGGAACCAAGGATGGACCCTTGGGGGACTTCTGAGAGAATTGGGAGTTTATTGGATAGGGTAGTGCCAATTTTAACCTGTTGGAAGCGGTCCAATAAGTAGTCTGTGAACCAGTGTAGGGCACCCTGGGAGAAGCCAATGTTGGAGAGAGAAAGCCTAGCAGGAGGGAGTGATTGACAGTGTCAAATGCCTTTGTAAGGTCAACAAAGACAGCACCAGTGGTGTGGCCTTTGTCTAGTGTGGAGTGGATGTGTGCGGTGAATTCCTGCAGGGCTGTAGTAGTACTGTGTCCTTTTTGGAAGCCATGTTGCTGTTTACAGAGAAGATCATATTTGTTAAGGTGGTCAGTGAGCTGATCATAGACAATGCACTCGAATGCTTTAGCAAGGAGCAGCCTTGTATCACTGATGCTGTTTTTATTTCTACATATACATCTTTGCATTAGGTTTTAAAATTTAGCACCAGCTTTTATAATGTGGTACACGGTATAATGTGGCTCCTTTCAAAATCTGGGCACTAGTGATTCCATATGTTTTTTCTCCTTCCCCTACCCAAGCCCTCACTCCATCCCCCAGTGTATGTTCTCTCACAGCTCCACCTAGTACTCACATTAGTATTCAAATTTAGGAGCAGTTTATGAGCCCTGATTTACTCATTAGATTATTCTGTTAAATTGATGTTAAGTACTGCTTTTTAATACATTCTATGAAATGCTAATATCAGCGCTATTATGAACTCAGCACAGCTTTAAACTGATTAATTAATTTGCTGTAAATTGTCTATTTAACCATGTATATTTTTTGTAATGAACATTCATCTGCAGCTTACACTGTTTAATCAGGGATGTGTGTGGCTAGGCTTGCAGTCACTGTGAGGTGCTAGCTCCAAGACCATGTCATGATTTCGCAGCTCATCAGCACTAAGCATTATCATTTATAATTTAGCATTGCCTTATAGTAAGCACAGTATGTCTACTGTATGTCTCTTTGACACAAGTGATTCAAATGTGTTTTTTTGCTTTCCCCTCTCCTAACACCCCCCACCTTCATTTCCGTGTTCCCTTACTGTCTTCACTTGGGTTTGATGCTCTATTTGATATGTGCGTTATGTACTTATGAAAGGAGCTTCTTTGGATGCAGATCTCCTGTGATTGAAAAAGGAGGCTTTTCTGACCAAACAACAGTGTAGGCTTGCCTCAATCACCTCAGCATCCATGAAGCACTCCACTCTCTCAATTAGCAGTCACACAGCACTATTTTTCTTCAGTCAGAGGTCATGGCAAAACACAGCACAGTCTCTAGTGTCCAAGATGGCTGCTAAACTCTATTTGTGCATGCATGACTATGTGTGCATGTACAGTAGAGTTTGGCAGCCATCTTGGACATGGCAGACTGTGCCATGTTCCATCGACACCTTGAGCAAGACTGCAGAAGAAACTGTTATATATATTTTCCCTCCTCCCCATCCAATCCTCCCTCTCAGCACCCACCCCCCAAATAACTTTGGTAATTTTCAATATTTGTACCCCAAATTCCTCACCTGCAGCCCTATCGGAGCTGGCCAGAAGCTGTTTTTTAGTAAAAGAATTGGCATGGGTGTTTTTTGGAGCCACCTGTCTCCATCCACAAGCCTAGGTATTTTTATTTTACCATTCAGGTGACTGGCTATCTAAAGCACGAATTACAAACTGAATGTTTGGAGCATTTCTCAACTTGACTGGGGCTGCAAACAATATTAACTTTGTTTTGAGTTCAGCTTTAGTTTGGAATCTCTAAAGAAAGCTTGTAGCACAGAAAACCTGTCTTGAAGGGTCATCTGGATATTGAAGGTCTCCTCAGAGGCATAAATAACTGTGCCTCCTGTGTAAAGCCAGTAGTTCAATTTGCACATGTTTTCTCCTAGACCCCCAAGATATATAATGAATAGCAAAGGATCCAGTACTGAACCCTGGGGAACCCCCTCAAGATATCCAAATTTTATGAAGTAATACTGTATAAAACTGTACACTGGTTTCTTTTGTGCAGATGTAAAATGAACCAGTCAATAGCAATACTTCCCAATCCAGACTCTTCCAATTTATTAACCAATATTCCATGATCCACCGTGTTAAGGACCTTGGAGAGTCAACAAAGATGGCCCCAGTATAGTGTCTAGAGTCCATACCAAGACCTTCATCACAGTCATGGTACTCTTTTATTTTTTTCTGAAACCTAAACTCCAGCAATTTTGAAATTGTCTGCGGGAAAGATATTGGCTGGCAAAGTCTGGCCCAGTGGTGTAGAGGGCTAAGGTGCTAAGCACCTTACCTCTCCCATGCTGACAACCCAAGTTCAGGAATGAGCTGGAGTGGGGAGGTTAATCTTCACAGTGCTTGGCTGTCACCAAGTGGAGGCTCAGTGGTACTACCATGTAGTTAGGGGACCAGGGGCTAGGCCAGGGTGGGTGAAGTGGAGCTGCCAGTTCCAGTGCACATGTGCAACTGAGTTGCTGAGGCCTCACGGAGAATTAAGGGGAGAAAAAGCAGAGGAAAAGGAAGGGCACAGCAAGGGCATGTGATTCCCGCTGGCCACACCTCCACCCACCATGTCACCAGGGCAGTACCAGAGCAGGGAAACTGGATTTAGAGCATGGGGGGGGGCATCAGATCTCTCTCTCTCTCTCTCTCTCTCTCCTGACCCCACCATATGGGGAAAAGCTGGGAGGGTCCCTCGCTGCAGGGGATCCTGAGGAGGTGCTGGATGGTGGAGGGTTTGGTGGCAGCTGGCAGAAGAGAACCTCCCTTGCTGTGGTCACATGGAGGAAAAACAGAGTATGAAAAGAAAAAGATTTTGGTGGGAGTTAGTCATTTGGCCTGGGCTGTCCACCTTACAAATAGGAACCTTCTTTTGCCAATTTCCAGCCTTTTGGGAAGTAACCCAGTTTCATGGTCCAATTAAACAAATATGTTAGAGATTCTGCAATCAGACCAGCTGAAATCAGAATCTGTTTGAGAGGTAGTCAGTCCTCCACTCTTACATTCTTTCAGTTTTAGTAGTAACGTGATAACCTCGTATGCTCTAATTTCAGAAAATGTGAAGCTCTCTAGGTTGCAGGCTTGTTTCCTGCCACTTACTCCACTTGTGGTACTACCTGCAAAGAAATTTCCAGAATATATAAAACATGTGTTTAGCTCAACAGCTAATTCTTCCCTAATTAAAGGTTCCACCTCTTCATTTTGAAGATTAATGCTAGAACTATTATTTTATTTACCAATAAGGCTGTTATGTATTTTCCGAATGTTTTCAATTAGATGCCTCTTCCATTGTCTTTTTCCTGAAGTGGTTTGTCTTAGCCTGCTTAATTTCAAAGACAAACTTGGGGGCGGTGGTGGCTTGGCACCCACAAGATTGTATTTATGTATGTATGTATGTATGTATTTATTTATTTATTTTCAGCCTTCTGGGAAGTAACCATGATAGCTGCCTAATCTTTTAGCTCTGTAGACCCCTAACATTGTTCTGCAGAAATCCATCTCAGTTGTAACCTTGACAGTAACCAAAGTCAGCCAGTCCATCAGGTCAGGTTTAGATGAGTATTTTGAGATCAAGATAATTCAGTTTAGTGTAAAGATGGCCAAGACAGCATCTGAATATTCCTGCTTCCTCATCCTGTCAGAGGCTGTGCGAGTGAGCAAAATGTTGCAGGATGAAAACAGCTGCATTTCAGCAGACATAGTGGAGATCAAAGGGTTGTTTGAGCAGCTCCTCAGCCAAATAAATAAGTTGGAAATCGCTGCTCAGGGGAACAACGTGAACATCATCCAGATCGGGAACTGCCTGAATGCAGCAGAGCAAAGAATAGCCTACATGGAAAACAGCATGGAGTGCCTCACAGCTCATCCGGGGGACCAAGACAGAGTAATCTATCTATTGTAGGACAAGATCAAGGACCTTTAGAACTGAGGTTGGTGGAATAACCTTCACTTTTTGGGATTTCCAGAGGGCTGCAAGGGTGAAAACATGAACTCTTTTCTACATGGAGAATTATGCAAACTATTTGGCCCAGACTGCACTCCTGACATAGAGATTAATCAATTGCACAAGTCCCTGGCTTCTCCCCCAGTTCCAGAGAGCATCCCTGGCCACTGCTGGCTTGGTTCCTGAGATATGCAGACAAAGAAAACATCGTGCAGTGGGCCAGGTAGGGGGGAGCCCTCTTATAGCACGGCCATGTAATTAAAATATTCCCTGATTTTTCACATGAGTTCTCTAACTAGAAGAAGGCCTACACTCCATCACACAAAGCATTAGTGGAACTGGGGGTTCATTACAGTCTGCGATACCCTGCTGTCGTGAGAATTATATGGAATGGAATATCATAGCAGTTCAAGGCTGCAGAGTCTGTAGAGGCCTACATTGCCAAGATGTGGCCTCCAGTAGACTGCAGTAGATATAGAACCAAAAGTTGTCCATGAAGAGGCAGAGCTCGGTCCCAAGATATGGATACCACTAAGTACCAGATTCAGCAACTCTACATACCAGCAGTATGGTCCCCTCGTGTGTCCCCCCCCCTCCAGAGGAAGTCAACTGCTGGTAACAGACCTCATGGCAAAAAAGGCACAAAAAGTAATAGGCCAGAAAAGAGTGGAATTCCAGTCAACAGAGCTGGAATGGCAGCAGAAAGGAGGACTTTCCTGCATCTTCATCAAAACACTCACCTTTGCTAAGTAGCAACAGATTTTCCCCTCTGCTCAATGTGCCACAAGATGAGTCAGACAATGCTTCACCTTCTCAGCTGATGCTTCCCCCTTCTGACCCATTGGTGAGGTCCAAGTATTGGACTGATGTGGTCAGCCTGCTGCAGTTACCACCCTGTCGGCTGGAGAATCCTCAGGCCCAGATGACCTGTGCATACTGAAAATGGTCCCAGCTTTGGCTTCTTCTAACCCCTCACTAAACAAATTGGAACCTGCCTGAAGGGAAGGCAGACCTGTACTTTTCTACCCTTGCTGATGCTCTCTGTTGTCTGCTTACTGAGCTACAAGTTTAGGACTGCATCAAACTGTTTAAGAACTGATTATTTTTTATTGTTTTGCATGTTCCCTGATGTATGGTATATGAGGGGAGCTCTTGGAAAACGGAGGGGCACTGGAGAATATTACAAGTTGCTTCTGAAACACCAGGATATGCCATGGCACTGCATTGCTCCTCTCTAGACTTAAGGTAGGCAGCACCTACATTACCCTGTCTGTGTTATCCTGGGGCACAGTTAATCAGGTAGAAGCAAAGTGGTAGCTCTGGCTGCACCCCCCCCCACCTGCTCAGTATGGGTTGAAAGGGGTCCATAAGTGGTGAATCTCTATATGTATAATATTATAGACAAGTCTCTTCTTTCACAGTACAGGATTGGGAGTCATGGGAGGTAGTGGAGAGAGAGTGCTGAACTGGTGAGGAGGTGCTCACTTCCAGAGCTTTACATCGTGCAGCCATCTTACGAATCTCAGTCATTCGTTAATGCATGCACATTCATGAAGGCTTAGTTGACATGGTGGATTCTCAGTCTGGACCAAATGTTCACACATTCACACTGCTGAGAGGTGCATTGGTGCAAACTGGGAGAGAACGGGCAATACAGATCTTAATAACTGAAGGACTAAGCACACAGAAAGATGGGTGGGAGGAGCTGTCTGACTTAGTCCTTCTAGCATTCTGTCATTCTGTTTTGTAAGCATCTCAAGCAACATGAGGTGTTTAGTGACTGCAGAAGGAGCTGATCTGGTCAGGGGATGGGACCTGAGTTTGAATTTGCAGTATTAGCACCAGCTTTTGGTGGTTTTATACTACAATGCACATAGGGTACACCAACCGTGGAACTCAGCATATTATCTGCTGGATAAACTGAACATGTCAGGGTCTGGCTACCTCAGTGAGAGTCCAGTGGCAGGGTCCATCAACAACAGCATCATGAACCTGCAGAGCTCTGTAGATCATGACAGGACTCTTGCCTCTGCTCCATCCTAGATCCCTCTAACAGGCTGCAAATACACATTTTTCTGCTTGGCAAGTAATATAGACAGAATCTGTACAATAGGCCATAGCAGAGGTATATCTCTGCACTCTAGCTCCCAGGAGGTGGAGGTTGCTCTCCCAGCCTGGGTCTCGAACCACATGGCCACATGGTTCACAAATCATTTTCAGCTGTGGTAAGAGGGTTCACACATAGGGGCTTTAAGAGTGCCCTAGCTACTATAGAGAGCAATGTGAAAGGACCAAAGCAATGATGGACCCCCATGCCCTCCTCACCAGAGACAACATCTCAGTTTGACTCTTCTAATGTGCCAGAACTGCAGCAAGATGTGCTGGGCGTTGCTTTTGCAAATGATACATTTGGATGGACTAGACCCACACCCCATGCATACAGTATGTTACCCCTGTCCTACCTCTCCTTCTTGCACCACATTACTGGCTACCACTCACTGGCACTGAACCCCCCTCAGTCTATCTGACCATGAGGTGTGGAGTTTATGCTGATATGTGCTAAGGTTTCCACATGCTCAAGCCCCTATTTTTAGGTTAGGGATTCATGGAGCTGCAGTGTAGGTTGCTGAGAGCAGCTTCTGGAGAACGAGCGCTCTGTTGACTTTGCCCAATCCTTGGTCGTTGGCACTTATCTGTGTTTTTATAGCATGTGCTGTCCATGTCTGGGGATTTATTAGGCAGGGGGTTGGAGGGGGGTAGAGGGATATGGGCAGGGGAATAGGTATAGTGCCTAGAAGGAAGGGATGTTTTTTGTGTTGAGGGACTGTTAGCCCCTCTTGGGCTGTGTGTTCATAGGTACTTTTATAGGTTTAATAGCAGCATTACATGTAACCAAGTACAGTTTATAATTCTTGCTGAGTGTATTTGCATGACCTACAATGTTTGTTGAATTTTGTTGACCCGGTAAGCCCACTGGGCCTAGAAGTCCCTTTTTCAGGGGCAACCGAGGGAAGGGGGGGGATACAGATAGTGAGCAACTGAATTTGAACCAGATTAAGCTGTTGGTGGTATTTTTAGTGAATGAGGGAAATTTGGTCAGGACACCGGGGAAATTCCCCTACTGGCTGCTGGTCGGTGGCTAGTTGCTGACGTCGGCGCCTAGCATGGCAGACGTTCTGGAGGTCGGGAAGGAGAAGGAGGTAGAGGAGTGCGAGAAGCAGAGTTCCATTGCTTCGATTGTACCATGTCTTCTGGTGGCTGAGCATACCTCCTGTACGCTCGCTACCGCACCCCAGCTACCCGATTTCGCTGCTCACCAGAATGCTACACTTACAACAGTGCCTTTAATTCCGGAGACCTTACCTGATATTGCTCGGTCTCATGATGAAGCTCTTGCTGTGGAAGACGTTCATACGCCGCTTATCCGAGTGCAGGAACTGAATGTTGGAGAGACGGTTTCCGGGAGGACTGTGGAGCATGCAGGACCACGCACGTCATCATTGGTGCAGCAGCAATTCGGGCTACCAGAGAGAGGAAGTCGCGATGAGGCCATGGACTGGTCTGAAGAGATGGCGCTTCAAGAAGCAGGTTGGAAGAGGACTGATTCAGGAGATTGGGTTCCCGATTTAGACTGGACTCCGCTTTCAGGTAGGAAAACTCCTGAAACGGCACAACATCTATCCCCCAGCCATCTACTTCAATGGAGGAAGAGGGTTTAGAGCCTGAACTTTCCAGCATACCCCTGTTGCTGTTTCTCACTTTGTCTATGGGTCCTACTGCCCCATTTTGAGCACCACTTCAATCCACCATTATCAGACTTATTTAAATCGAAATTGGAACAAGCCCTCGTCAAATGCTTGTGCTCATGCTATAGGGGGTTTGACTTGAACACTCTGATAGATACTATGTATTTAACCAACTCTTGAAGTCTAAAATGGGGTTTTGTGCCAAAGACATCTATGCTTTAATTCATGTCTCGGGGAGGATTCCTTTGATGTTAGTTTTCAGACACCTGCTCATATGGACAAATTCTGGGACAAATATGCTAATCAAAAAATCATCCAGTATGGTTGCCTTTTTTGCTATCCCTTTAACTCGTCCCTTACTTAGGTTTGTTACAATTATGTTCGCAATGAAGGAGTGAATGTGGAGTGATATCTATCGCTGGCTGCAATCCAAGTGTGAGGTGTTGGGGCCACCTGAAGCTCTTCTGGATGTGGAGGGTATTTGGACAGGGGATGGAAGTTTAAAGTGAAGTTGTTGCAAGTTAATTCTGAGGTTGTACATCTGCCAAATAGTTTTTTCTGGGTAAAGACAGAGGGTGTGTTTTTATGCAGGGCAACCTAAGGCATGCTATAAATGTGGAGATAGAACTCACATTAGTAGTGTATGTGACATGATGAGATGTCCTTTATGTGGGGTTTTGGGCATTCTGTTGACCGATGCATTAATATCTTTCAGTGTAATCTTTGTGACGAAGGGCATGCCTTCCATCAGTGTCCATGGGCAAGGCATAACAACTCTGAAGGCCTAGACCAGGATGGTTTACTCAGTAAGCCCAAGCTAAAGTGCAGGTTCCTGGTGATAGGGTCAACCCCCCAAGAAAAGACCCTGTCCCCTCCCTCCTTTCCAGATATTGCTAACCCTGAGCAACCTATGATTAATATCCCTCGGGACACTGTGCTTCTGGTTTCTCCTCCATTGGGGAGAATCAGACTCAGGTGTCCAGTATGCCACCCCTTTGAAATTGTTAAGAACAGGAGGTTTACAGAGCCTCTTTAAAACAGTCCCAGGCCAGCCCGGTTGTGACTGACAATTTTTTCCCCTTCAGGAAGACGTTAGGGACTCAGACCTGAATCTGAGACCTCTCATCTCTGAAATTGTGACGGAGGATGAAGATAGTAAATCTACTGAACTTGCTAAAGATAAAAAGGAAAAAGGAAAAAAGAAAAGTGAGTCAGAAGCATAGCTCTTGAGCAGTTTCCATGGCAGCTTTAAAGTTTGCTTCTTTCAATGTCTGTAGTCTTAAGACATTTCACAGACAGGTATCCATCTTCACATATCTTACCTCTTTGCATTTGGATATCATATTTCTGCAAGAGACTAGGATCTCTTCTATCTCTGAGGAGCAAAGGTTGAAAAGACTATGGACCTGTGGCCCTCCTTTTGGTCATATAGTACAGAAACTGCAGATGGTGTGGCCATATTGTTTGGTAACTCTTCTTTTAAAATTCTGAAAATCATAGATTTGTTCCCTGGAAGGGCTCTCATATTAGACTGTGTATGGGGTGATTATTTTTTCGCTTTCTTAATGTTTATGCTCCACAGACTAAATCAGGCCGCATTGCCTTATTTTCGGACATTAAACCCTTTTGTTTACAAAGAGACATTTAGTGTGGGAGGGATTTAACTGCTCTCTTGATATCCAGTTTCGTAAGGATCAAGGTAAAAAGTGTATTGTGATTCATACGCCTTATTTGAAGTGGTAACAGCTGCTGGACTTCTAGATGTTTTCCGCAGGCTTATACCCTGTGAGGTGGAAACACTTATCATAGACACACCTTTGCCACTAGAATTGACATGTTTTTATTTCACACTATCTTCACATTGTGTCCTGTGTTATTGCTCCAGTGGAATTCTCTGACCATCATGTTTTGTTTTGTACTTTATCCCTACGATATCTTCCTCCCAGATTGTATTCCGGCATATCACGCTGGAGACTGAATACTTTCTTTCTTTCAGACCGGTTTATTTTCAAAATTGGATTTTTTCTTAGCTGCCAAATCCTCTACTTTAGCCCTCTTTGATTCCCCATATGAATGGTGGAAGCAATTTAAGATTGAGGTTAAACATTTATTTCAGTCCTGGGGTAAAACAAGGGTACGGGATGATTATAGGAAATATTTATTTCTACGGAACCAATTATACAGGCTTATGTCCCTTCCCCCACAGGATTATGTTCGCTCTCTTTCTCAAATCAAAGTTATTAAGCAACAAATGAAAAACTACCAATACAATAGGGCCAAGTCTTTATATATGGAATTTTGTTTTTCTTGTAAAAAATCACCAATGGCTGATCCTTTCCATGCATGCAAAACTCACTTAAAAGATACTCTCATGACTGGTTTGTTTGATGCAACTGGTGACCTAATTACCTCTGATTTAGGTATGTTACAGACTGTGCAGGGCTACAGTCAGACTTATTTTTCATCCCCCCAGGTATTACATCCGGATTCTCTTTCAAGTACGGTTTTTTCTTCCCTCCCAAAAATATCTCAGGATTTGGTCCGATCTTTACAATTACCTATCTCCTCTACTGAGGTACTTGAAGTCATTAAACAATTAAAGTTTGGATCATCCCCTGGTATGGATGGAATACCAAATGAATTTTATAAAAAATGTATTGACTTTATGGGTTTTTTTCTGCCTATAGTGTATAATTGTTATCTATCCTCAGAGATCCCTTGTCCAGAATTTTCATTATCCTTAATGACCTTTCTTTATAAAAAGGTGATAAGTTTTTATTTTCTAATTGGAGACCGATTTGTCTGTTAAATAGTGACTATAAAATTTTAACTAAAATCCTGAATAATAGATTAGAGATTAGCCAGACTTTTGATTCACCCTGCACAAACCTGTGCGATTAAAAATAGGAAAATACAGCATAATCTTTTTTACTTAAGTGATCTTTTCGCTTCTCAGCAAAAATTTTTTCCTCTGAAATTATTAAGCTTTAGATCAATCCAAGGCGTTCGATGCAGTTAGCCATTCTTACTTATATTTTGTGCTTTCTTCCTATGGAATCCCTGATGTTTTGTACGATGGATTTCATTGTTATACACTTCTGCAGTTTCAATTCCAGTAGTAAATGGGTTATTAGGAGAGAATATCAGGATTTCTCGAGGAGTTAGGCAGGGATGTCCTTAAGCCTCTTATTATACACTTTCGTTTTGGATCCAGTGATTAGGAGCATTTAATGATACTTCTATTCTGGATAGTCCTTCCAGTGGGCCTTGAATTGGTTAAGGTTACTGCTTTAGATGATGTGACCCTTCTTTAGCTGACCCCACCTCTTTGCAGAGAGCCTTGAAATTTTTCTTTTTTTTGCAGATACTCTGGTGCCTCTCTAAATTTTACGAAAAGTTTTGTGATGCAATTAGACAGTTGGCTCCTGACCTATCCCATTGTTTTCCATTCCTCTTGTCACAGGGCCTCAGAAAATACTTGGTGTTTGGTTTGGGATGAACAACATGGAAATCTATAATTGGGACAAGCAGATAACTGTAGGTGAAACTAAAGTTAATCAGTGGAAACACTGGAAATTTGGAAAAAAAAGGGTCTTGATCATTAAAAATTTGTTTTGCCCATTTTCTTTACTTAAGTCACCTCTTTCCACCTCCAGTTTTTCGAAACTAGGATTTATAGTGTTTTTTTCAGATGTTGTGGGGCAATAGACTGAATCCGGTAAAGAGAGTTTACGTATCTTCGCTGCAGAGAAGGGGGATTACATATGATTAATCCTATAGTTTTTTTTCACTCTATCTTTCTTTTTTCTTCCTTTTCTTTCATCTGGCAGGTACCATCTCTTCCTTGGCAGTTCTGGATCAAATCCATTTGGCATAAGTATTTTTTTAAATGGTCCATTCTCCCCCCTAAATTACTATTGTCGGATAATATACCACAATATGGCGTCTCAACTTTAAAGAAATTACATCAATGGAAGATTCCTTTACAGAAGCTACAGTCCTTACACCGGAAGTCCTTTTATGAATACATTGTATATGATGTTCAGAAAATATCACTGCTTTTTCCACTCTGTTCTCCGTCTAATATGCAATATGTGCTTCATAAATTATCTGATAATAGGATTTTGTTCAAAACTTGGGATATTATATGGATTTCTGCTCATGGTAGGTTAGGAGTCTAGGAAATCTGAAATATAAACCTGTCACTGACAGATACTGTTTAAGACAAGCTTTGTGTTGCTACTGAAGAGAGTCAATCTCATTTTTTTATCGACTGTCCTTATAGTCAGCAGTTTTGGGACTTCACAGCTAGTCGCTGGCATATGCCTCACTTACGTTCTATTTCTTATTGTACTCTAGTGTTGGGTGTTTATCTGGGTGATTGGGATAGATATCATAGAAGCACGTTGAATGTTTTTTTTGCACTTTTACAATATTATTTATGGCAAGCCCGTTGCTCTTTTGTATTACAACAATCTCATACTGATTTTGATGTTATTCTTTCTACTATTGTGAATGACTTACAAACTGTTCATTGTCAGGATTGTAAAAAATATTCTACTTCTTATGTTTCTTATTTATGGAAAGGTTTTCTTTTTGATTTTCTTGTTCTTCTAAGATTTGTTCTGTATTATTTTATTTCCTTTTTTGTTTAAATGTGATGTTTGGTTTTTTGCCTAATAAAATTCCCTACTCTTGCTTCCTGTGAGCAGGGGACCCTTTGTCTGTGGGACCAAGATGGCGGCTCCCATGGATCCTGGTGTGGAAGTGTTGCAGACAGGAGAGCAGGCCTCCTCTCCTGGTCTGAATTCAACAGGGGCTGAAGATGAAATTTTGGGTGAAAGTACTACTATCCCTGAAGGAAATAGTATGGATATTTATATATCTACAGAAGGATTATGTGTGGAACCTGGTTTGGATATTGAAAAGATGCAGCAGGTAACTTGGGATCACGACAACAAAAACTTTTTCAGCTTGTATTAGTTGAAGAGGAGCATCATTTGCTGGAAAAACAATGTTTGGAAGAAAAACTAAATATTTTACAGTCTGGAGTGTCTTCTGTCAACCGAATTTCAGGCCTGTCAAACTAGCAGATGGCACAGCTGCTCCTGAATCTACTACAGCAGGGCTGGGTGAGTTTTCAAATTCTTTCTCTAAGGCTGGCAGTAAAAACACCTTTAGTGGTGAGTGCCAAAAGCCTAAAGTTTCTAGTCCACCTGTTCCCCTTTCTGTTTATGGTACAGTGCAGGAAAAAAATGTTCAAGGTTGTTTACAAGCTGAATCACAGCTACCGATTCAATCTAAACCACCGACTGCACCAGTAAATGCCTGCTCTGATGTGTCTATTTCCAAGGCTGGCAGTTACAACACCTTTAATGGTGTGTGCCAAAAGCCTGAAGACTTCGGTTTACTATCTCCCCTTTCTGATTTTGGGACCATGTCTGGGTCTAAAAATGCTCAAGTTAACTCACAGGCTGAAACGCAGCTCGGTCTTTTCAAGCCGTTGACGGCTCAGCACAGCTGTCAATAATGAGCCAGGAGGTTTCTGTAGCAACGGCCTGGGTGTCAAAGAAAACAAGTGAGGGCTTAGAGTCTGACTTGCAGGCTAATACATCAGCTCACCCTGTGGAGCAAAAAGTGCATGGCTCAGTCGTTGGGGTCCCACATGAAAAATCCTCTACAGTGGTTCCACCGGACTTTACACTTTCAAAGACAGCAGGGTTTGTTTTTAGACAACCAAACCCTGCAGAACAGGGGATGGCAACAATCTACCAAACCAGGTTAAACACACAAGAGAATGCTACAGACTTTTCTTTGGGAAAAAAATCTGAGAGTGCTGTACTAGGGAAGAAGAATTTAAAATCCATTGATAAGGCTCACCAGGTTGCTTCCTTTTGATAAAACCACGATCTCTGGCCCTGGGAGAATATTTCTGAGATGGCTTCATGGACACATAAAAGCCCTTTCAGGGGCAGGATGGACTAGATCCACAAAGGGATATGGATTCCAGACCCTGCATGGGATATTTCTTTCTCCCAAGCCACAGCAGAATGGAAGCCTGGGGTTTCTTCCAGGCCTGTATTAAATACTCCTATTCATTCTGACTCCCATACTACAATTGTGTCCCCTGCCTCAGAACTGATTCAGGACAGCTCTAAAACAGTCTCTACTGACTCTTTTCCACCTTTGATACATGGGGCACAGGGGGTTGGAGAGAAACCCCCTCCTTTGCTGTCAGACCAGTCACGAGAATCTAAACCCTTACTGTCTGAGCTTTTTCTAATACTAAACAAGTGGCTGCTCCCAGAGGAAGATCAGCGGATAAGATATAGGGGTTTGGAAAATCGACCTGATAGATATCATGTGGGGAAAATTTTATTAAAGGATTCTCTGCATTTCTCTCCAAAGGAAGTTTATGCTTTTATCAATATTTCAGGAGAGGATAATTATGACGTTAGTTTTCGAGCATCTTATACACTAGATTTGTTCTGGGAGAGGTATGGGCAAGTCAAGACATCTCCGACATGGACCCCTTTTGTAGTTATACCTCTGACTAAATGTTTAATTAAGTATGTGACCGTTATGTTTCGTAATGAAGGCGTTCATGTCGAAGATATCACATACTGGTTATCACAGAAATGTGAAATACTCAGTTCACCAGAAGCCATTTTGGATGGAGAGCTTTTCTGGACTGGGGGGTGGAAGTACAAGGTAAAACTATGGCAGGGTGAAACAGGAATAGAGCATATTCCAAACTCTCCTTTTGGGCAGAGACCGTGGGGTCTGTTTTTATGCAGGTCAACCCCGGGCCTGCTATAGGTGTGGTTCTTGCACTCATCTTTCAAGCACTTGTGACAAACCCCGTTGCAACAACTGTGGGGAAATTGGTCACAGCATTATGCAATGTGCTAACCATACTCGTTGTGACCTTTGTGAGGAATATGGGCATGTCTTCAGTGACTGCTCTTGGGCAGCCCATAACAAAGCAAGCTGTATTAGCCCTGAGCTTCTCATCCAGCAAGCGCAAGATTTGGCAGACCCTGCTCAGCCCGGCCCCAGTACCTCAAATTATATTTCTCAAACCTCCCCAACCCACCCCACCCTTTGGTCTCTCTAATCCCCACAAGGATCTTCCTGACTCCCCTTCTTCTCTACATCCCCAAACTCCATCCATAGATCCCTTAGTGATTTCTATTGATTTAGAATCACAAGAGGTTTTGAACCAGCACAACAAATCATGAAACCAGATATGCTTACTCCAGTTTGTTTTTCAGATATGCCCATTCCTCCAAAAGATGGTACTAGTGTACCTTTTTCGGACCCCTTGCCTTGTAGAAGATCTTCTAGATTTTCTAAATCCATTCCCTCAGATCCCCCCACCCCAGTGGAATCTAAAAATTCATATGCTGCCTTGTTTACCCCTTGGGGAGACTCTGAAATGGAAGTGGGGGATTCGGATTCCCAAAAATCCTTTAATGACCAAGGTCAGAAAAAAAATGTAGATGGTGATTATAAAGGAAAAAAGAAAAAGAGGAAAAAGACCTAGGTACTCTTTCTAATGGAATTTTGAATGACTGGTGGTTTAGTCTGCTCCTTCAATGTTCATAGTTTGTTAAATTATGAAAAACGAAGGGTTGTGTTTCAATTTTTACATGATAAAGCCATAGATGTTTGTTTAATTCAGGAAACCTGGATGCATGCTGCAGATCAGATTCATTCTTTTAAGAGGAATGGGTCTGTGGTCCATCCTATTGGTCTTTCGGCCAGAATGTGGCTGATGGGATTGGGATCCTTTTCATTCTTTCAATTTTCTCTCCGTAAATTATATGATTTGATACCAGGAGAGCTTTGATTTTAGATGGTCTATGGAATAATATGGACTGTCATTTTATTTCAGTTTATGCTGCCCAAATAAAGGCAGAAAGAGTAAATCTCATAAGAGCAATCCAACCTTTTAGTTACACACTATAAAATATTTCTGTGTGGTGATTTTAATTGTCCCTTGGTTATAGGGGACAAGCGAAAAAAGGAGATACAAAAAATATATTGTGATTCCCATGCATTATCTCAGATGATTTCTTGACTGGGTTATTCAATTGTCATTTACTAAATACTAAAGGCTCTAAGTTTACTTACACAGAACAATTATTCCTCGACCATTGATTATATCTTCATATCAGCAAATGTTCCTAAAGGTTCTTTAACTATGATTCCAGTTACTTTTCAGACCATTTGTTATTGTTATTTTCTATGCATCATTTTGTTCCAAAATCTACTCTTTATGGCAGATGGAAGCTTAATGACTCTATGTTAAATGATCCAGTGGTTATTCAGGAGGTAACAGTTTTGTTTCATGCTAGGTTGTCGGTTGAATGTCTATATACTGATAAAGGTGAATGGTGGATGGACACCAAAGCTGACATAAAAAAGTGGTTTTCTAAATATGGAAAAAAAAGAGGAAATGACTCCTTTCTGCACTATTTATCCCTTAGGCAACAGTTGCATAAATTAATTACTTTATCAAATTCATCCAATTATGATTACTCTAGTCAGATTTCCACAGTAAAGGACGCCATGAAAGTTTTTGAATCTACCAGAGCAAGATCAATTGAGTCTCTTCTGAATCACTGCACAACATCCTCGTCTATAGGTAATCCCTATGAAGCCTGTAAAGATTTAAAACATACAGGCTCTTTGGAGTCTCTAACTACCCCAGATGGCAGAACAGTTACTTCTTTAGTAGACATAGAGGCTGAAATTTGGGAGACATTATGGCTCTCTTGAATCAGTCAGTAATATTTTATCCTCCGACATAAATAAGTTTTTAAGGACAGTGGAGATCCCGATTTTCATAATAGAAGTACAAAATTTACAATCTCCAATCACTAAAATAGAAATTACACAAGCTATTAAAGCATTACGGCTTCATCCTGCTCCAGGTTTGGATGGTATCCCTCACTCTTTCTATAAACAATTTATTTTACAATTGTTAGACTGTTTATTTATTACTTACAATTATTGGTTTACTAATAACATTATACATTCCGAGTTTTCTGAAGGACTTCTATTTTATCTTTATAAAAAAGGGGACCGTACTCAAATAAATAATTGGAGACCTATAGTTTTGATGAACACCAATTATAAAATATTGGCACATATGTTAAATACTCGCTTAAAAGCGTATGCCTCCAGGGTGCTATCTCCAGTTCAGTATTGTGGTTTACCTGATAAAAATATTCAACAAGCCTTAGGGACCATAAGAGATATCATTTATCATTGTAATATTTCAGGAGTGTCTGGTTGTGTGGTAACAGTAGATCAGGAAAAAGCTTTTGATAGAGTTTTACATAAATATTTGTTTGCAGTATTAAAGGCGCATAAAATTCCATCACTTTTATATCTCAATTACAGTTATTATATTCTTTTTACAGTTCGACCTCTTTTAAAAGGTGTGGTTGGACAAAAATTCACAGTACACTCTGGAGTCCGACAAGGATGCCCTTTGAGCCCTTTGCTGTATAGTTTTTCCCTTGATCTTTTACTCCATTTGGCTGTAGCATCTCCGAAATGGACTGGAATTACTGGGCTCGGCATCCCTCATGCCTTATGCATTCAAGCTTATGCTGATGATATCTGTGCTTTTTTTTCAGATCCTGGGCAAATTAATCTTTTTTTACAAGAAATTGCACTTTATCAGAAGGTTTCAAATGCCAAATTGAATATGGGGAAAAGTAAAGGTCGTTTTATTGGGCCTAATGTCCATCCTGATTCCATCTGGTATGGACTGTCTATGTCTTCCACTCCTTTAGAAATATTGGGGATCACTTTTGGACCACATAATTTACCTGAACAAAATTGGGAAAAAGCTATTATCAAAGCAGAACAGAAGGTGAACAGCTGGAGACAGTGGAAATATTCCAAAATTAAGAATTGCTATATTAAAAAGTTTATTTTACCATTATTACAGTATGTAGCAGTATTATATCCATTACCCATCAAATTGAAACAAGGATCTATAGGCTATGCTTTCAAATGTTATGGGGCTCAAAATCAAATCCATTAAATGCAATTATACCTATTTGGATCTCAAAAGGGGGTCTCAACATGATAGAACCGGTTGTTTTCCTCCATGCTTTGTTTTTAGCATTCGGTTGGCACTATACTACACAGCAAGGACAATATTTCAAAGGCTTGGATGACAAAAGGCCTAGCTGTATATTTTAAGTCATGGCTACAAATAGCACCAAAAATACACCCACATCTGAATATTCCCCCCTATTTTTTGCCAGCTGTTCAAAAATTATATAAATGGGATATCATGAAAAACGGTCCCATCACACGTTCCACAAAATCTCTATATCAAGATATCATTGATAGAAATTATCCTAAGGAACCCTGTTTTAAGAATTGTCCCTCAGCAGATAATCATTACATTCTCCACCAGTTAACACTTTCAAAATTCCTCAGAAAATGTGGGAGAACTTGTGGCTTACAGTCTATGGGAGGTTGAATATAAGGGGTAACGCTAAACATAAAAGCATTACAGAATGAAACTGTCCCTATATGGAATGTATAGCGCAGATGGAAACTATGGAGCATTTCTTATTACACTGTTCTTATACAGTTGCTTTATGGAATTATTTAGCAATCAAATGGAAATTAAATTGGCTCCGTTTTCTGACATATGATATACTGGTGGTGGGGAAACATGGACCAGGATTATCTCAGTTCCATCCAGACTCTTTAATAGTGTTTTTCTGCTGCCTTAGATTTTATCTGTGGCAGGCTCGTTGCCAATGGGTGCTACATCAGAATAGAATGTCTTTTGAATGTTTGAGCATGTTAGTTTGTAAAGAACTTCAAGATATTTATAAATCAGATTGCTTAAAACACTCTGCACGTCAGGTGCTACAATGGTGGAAGGGTTTCACTTTTTTTATTAAATATAAATAAGAGATTATTTGCATAATTTGATCTGAATTTGTTTTGAGCTTTGTAAATTTCTTTTTCTGTTTTTTTTTCCCTTTTGATAAACATGTATCATTGTTGGTTTGGATTATCTTTGATGTGTTTCTGATGTATTTCAATAAAAATCTCCCCTACTCTTTTCGATAAGTGCCATGGGATCTTTAACATCCACCTGAACTACCACCAATCCAGGCAGATGGAACCTCTCTTGGAATCTGCAAAAATAGAACTGGATAAATGGAGACTTCTGATCTCTCCCTAGCGGGAAAGGGTTGGCCGTCAGAATGATAACGGCCCCTTGAATGACCCATATCTTATCTTATTTGCCCATTAAAGTAGCCCCAAAATGCTTCCTAAAATTGGACAAAATCATCGGGGTTTCTTCTGACAGGGCAAACTGCTTAGATACAGCCACGTGAAATTGTGCAGTTACTAATCAAGGGACAGATGCAGACTACAGTTGTTCTTGGGCTAACATCTTGCTTTCACCACAGCACAAACATGGTGCTGGTTTTCACCAACAACTTATGACTCACCACAATGGCGTCATATGGAATAGAGAGCATTTGGAGAACCCCCTATCAACCAATTACTTGTACAACTGGGTTCCACTCAAACAAAGACCATCTAGCAACATGCTTCTTTAGAATTGCTAGGTTCAGATACACTCACGCTGATAGGCAGGAGTCCCACACCCCCTTCACTAGTGCCTCAGTGGGGAAATAGTGCTTTATGTATAGGGTATCCTCCCCCTCAAGTGGGCATCATGGGCACGGAAAGGGATTCTGTTGCTAATGGACCATCTAAGTCCCAATGGGAAACACATTGAGGCATTTAGTACTCTGCAAACTAAATTCAACCTCCCCAAACAGGATTTCTGGAAATTTCTCCAGATTCAGAGCATGATCAGCACAAAGGTAGCTGCCTCACAAACTGAAGATGTGACCGAAACCATCTCTCAGGTAACTAAAGGGAGCAAGCTGAATAGGGGCAGAGTGAACCTAATTTACAGACACCTGTGAGATGCTTAGCTGGACCAATCCTTACTTTCCAAAAGAGCATGGGAATTTGGAATTGAGCATCTCCATTACTGAGGAAGCTTGGACTTCCTGCCTTCAAAGAGTCCACACAGCTTGTCAGGATGGATGAAGCTGTCTCATGCAAAAATAAAATGTTACTCCATTGGTACTGCACTGTTGCTGTCCTGCATAAACTGGGGTTATTAACAGAGGACAAATGCTGGAGGTGCCAACAGATAGGAGCAAACCTTATGCATGTTCTATGGCCCTGTGATCCTCCTGGGCATATCAAATCCTCCCCTAATCAAACACTCCCCAATCTTGCAGTGGATAGTGACCAGAGGTGTGACTGCAAAATGAATGCCACTGCACAAATGTAGGTCCCCATATGTCCCCACAGCAGCTGGCTGGCACCTGGCTGTAGTGCAACTTGCTGGCATGGAAAAAATGCCCCACAGGAATGCATGTACCCTCACAAAGTATAAAATCAGGGAGTTATAGCTCTCATCAGTATATTACCACAATCAATAAGGCCAGCCTCTTTCCCCTCCAAGTACATATCACCCCCTCCATTCTGAGATTCTTAGAATGCTGTTTCCTACCTGTCATGGTTTTATTTTATTTTTTTCCATCCACTGATATTATATGTGGTTTTATGATAGTTTTTTCCTCTGGGTTTTTCTTACTGTATTTATTGTGTCTGGTGGGGCGAATAAAACCACTCAATAATAACTGTTCTCTGTGCCTTCTATGGTTCTGAGTATTTTATTTTACATTTCTGTACTGCAAAGACCATATCTATACTGTATTACCAAATAATTGTCAATAAAATGATTAACTGGACTTCCGATTCTGCTTTTGCCAAATGGAGACATGAAGCACTTCAGCTCCGTACCTCAGTGAAAAATCAAGAATAATCCGCCACCAGTGACCACTTCTTTCACATAAAAAAAAGTAAATCTAAGTACTACCTGCTGATTGTGGAGGCAGTGGTGATGAAATTTAAATTGAAGGAGGCACCAGACAAACCAAAGGTAACTGCTACCATGAAGGATCGGGGCCATAGCAAGTCCTGCTCAGACAAGTCATGTAGTAATGATGAAGCTGAGGAAATCTTCACAGTTACATCCAGAAGACTATTCTTTAAACTGCAGAAGCTGGGTGACTTGATGGAGAGAATGGAGACTGCCGTTGTGGACACGTCTAAAGGCCAGCAAGCGTTCCAGCAATGCACGTCCAGCTTGGAGGAAGGCCTCACTGAAACCTTGGCCACTGTTGAACAGCCTGGGACAGCTGTCAGATTTCTACACCACTGGGAGTGGGAGCTCACAGAGAACACAGATGACTTTCCTGGCAGAACAACATCAGGATTCATGGGATCCCTGAAGATACTGAGCAGGGGGATGGAGTTGCCTTTGTGGACTCGTTCTTAAAAGAAATACTCAATCTACAGGGTGCAGAGGAGGGCGAGATGGATAATACATGGTCAAAAGGGTAATAGTATAGGGATAGACTGAATAATTTGAGTATGTATTCATTGGAGTGCAGACGACTGAGGGGAGACATGTGCTTGTTGTACAAGGCACTTACAGACGGGCAGTAGTGGGATACTTTGGGCCTGGAGTTTAGGAATATTATGTATAACACGCGCACACACCCCCCTTCAGTTAAAGAGAAAATTTTGCCATACTTTACAATGGCAAAAATGGTTCAACCAACAAGTTGTGTCCTTTTGGAATTCAGTGCCGGAGGTCGTTGTGGGTAGTGCTACCATAAATGAGTTCAAGGGGAAGCTAGACAAATATTGTCAACAAATGTGCTGTTGGAATATCATTGAATAATGAGGGAGAGCATAATGGGCTTATAGCTCTGAAGAGACTTATTATACCTATGACCTGTGATACAAAAAAAAGAGCGGCCCCAGACAGAACGAGCTCACCGGACCCTGATTGTCCACCCAATAGATCCCAAGGCTAGACCCCAATCCATGGTTCTACGTTTCTTGGACTTTAGAACCAAAACTAAAATACTGTTTACAGCATGTGGCAAAAAAAGAATTCACTTTGGGGGTAGTCAGCTATATTTTGATAATGGTTTTACGCCCCCTTACTCTCCTGAAGTGAAAAATGCTTTTAGCTATATGCAGAGAACTCATGAATCAGCACATTATAATGGAGATGAAATCATAGCACCTACACAGTTTAAAATCTATACAGACCAAGGAGCGACTTTATTTGGAATGCTGGCAGAAGCCAAGCCTCTCCTTAAAAAAGCTAGGCCTTCCAGTTGACATAGTCTTGTCCCCAGACCCAGCACACGAGGGGATGACAGGCACAGCCCCCGGCAGGTTGTTCCACCCCTGAAGACAAAGAGCAGAAAACAGGGCTCACCATCAAATAAACCCCAGCATCTATGCACAAACAATCTGAAAATGACTCAGAAAGGAGCAACTAAATCTTCTGCTCAGAAACCAAACTGCTAAAGTCATAGATTGCATTATTTATGGTATTTCGTTTTTGTTTACCAGGTGAGTGCACTAGACAGTAACAGTTGCCTATTTTCTGGCATGACCTGAGAGAGTACAGCAGAGGAACTGGAGATGACAAATAGTTCAGTAAGAATACAATGTACAATACAACAATGAGAAGAGAAGATAATAGCAAAATTGAATTACAGGAGTAGGTAAATATTCAAAGAGCAAAACACAACATATAAAACATAGGGCAGTATTTAAAGCAGTCTAACTGCCTCAGCCAATCACAGAGCAGGTTTACCTCTTATCCAGTGTACAGTCGGCACCTCATGCTGATCCACTTCCCGTTGCATTGATGCTGTCTTCAGAGACTGCATTCTGACAAATGCCGTGGTTTGAACTATCAAATGGAAATGAATGCAGCTTGAACTTTCTCACTGAAAAAACCTGTTAAAAAAGAAAGGGTTACAATTGTAAAGCTGCTTCAGCCACTCTGCATAACCAGCCACCATTATTTGCCATGTAAGCGGTGTCAGCACATCCTGCAATGTGTGGGACAGAACATACCATTTAGTACTGTAAGCAGATGGGGGAGTGTGAAAACAAAACAAAGACTAATTCCTGTCACAGTCCGTGACTCTTTTTCATTAGAGGCAGCTAGACTACTTTACAGTATATTAACATGTGTAGTACATATATTGTAATGAGTTTCTTACAGGATAAGAACATTATCTCATGCTGTTTTTGGCTGACAGACCGCTCAATTTCACTTTGTGGTCCTCTTGCCCAAACAGCCTGAGAAAATGTTCATATCCTGTGAGAAACACAGTATATTACACATACAAACATACGAACATACAAAACTTGCCAGCAGAAAGAGGCCTCATGATCTATCAAGTGTGCTCTTACAGGTGTGCACAACTAGCGCCCTTATATTGCAGCTGCTGTTACACGTACTATTATATACCACTGAACTGTGCTATAACAGTGCTGATAGTGCTGCTTATATCCTTTGTGTAGCAATTGTTGTTGTAATGTGTTTACTGTTTTAAATCTTTGTAGGTTCATACTAAGTTTAAAAGTTTGGGGGGAGTGGTGGCCCGGTGGCGTTGAGAGTTGAGGAGCTGGATGCCGCACCTCATGCCACGCTGGTGACCCGGGTTCGGGAATGATCCCAGGCCGTCGGGGGTCAGTGGGGAGGGAGAGGATTGAGCATCTGGAGGACAGCTCTTCTCTCCTGGGAGACGAGGGGTGTGCTCTCGCCAAATGACTACCCCCAGGTGGAGGCCTGGGGGAAGTGTGGGTCTGCGAGCTTGCAGAAGGGGTGGGTGCTGTGGGACTTCTGTGGATGTGCACGAGCCTCCACACATGCATGTCTGGCATGTGCACCCCAGCAACAGGAACCAGGGGAGAAAATGGAGGAGAAAATCAAATCCTCTGGCCGCAGGATGAAGAACAACTCTCCACAGGCTTCGCCCCCAGGCCAGGCAAAAAGGTAAGCCCCAGTAATTCCGTGATGTCGGGGCTGGGAGGGTTGGTCAGAAGGAGGCACGGAGGATGGAGGACAGGAGCACAAATAAAATATGGAAAAAGAAAGTTCGGAGGAGGGGGTTTATGAGGTTGGCTCAACCAACCCAAAGAAACTCCTGGAAGGTACGGTTGGCCTACACAGTGGGCTCTTCCTGTCCTAAACTGTGTAACCTGGACAGACATGTAGTCAGAGGTATAAGGTGAGAAATCAGCTGCTGAACTAAAAACAGAGTGAGTTTTCTCCATCCTTCACTGTGTTAGGGCCACTGGGGAAGTGGGTGAAGGCTGTAGCTCAAATATTTAACCTGCCAGGGTGTGGGCTGACTGCTCAGAGATTTTTCCCCCTCCTTAAATGTGTTACACACAACCTGGATTGCTGTATTAGCATCGGGTGGATGGGGAGAGCGCAGTTGCTGGAATGTTTAGACTGCCATGCAGTGGGAGATTTTGAGCTCTGAGAGAAGGGGCTATCAAACCCACTAATGTCTTGCCCAGAATAATTCAAAGTGGATGAAAATGGTGTGGGGGGGGGCGCAAGGTCTCTGCATCTGTTCATATGCTCCCTCATGAAAAGCTGGACCCAGCAATGGAATTAATTTTCCTCTTAACAATGGAGGAATATAGCAGAATAATGTCTGGGTCGAGGAACAATCCAGTTAAGGTCCCACAGAGGAAGATCTCATACAACTGGGATGGGGTGATCCCTGGATCCCCGACAATGTTTAAACAAGCAGAGTGTGGTGGGGAGAGCCACTACTGTTGCAAGCCACAAATTTATGAGGGAAAGAGGTCATTTACAAATGGAGTAGCTACCACATGGTGGGAGGAGCCCCATAATGCTGGTGATCAGGGCAATCTGATAGGGATGTGACGCTCGTCTGGTGGGCGGTCTCTGCTGGCACAACTACAGATGTCTTTGTGATGCAAATAAACTCCTTGGGCTAAATGAGCACACACCACAGAAATAATCAGAACCTCACCTGAAATGGGGGGGCACAGCAGGATATCTGATTATTCTGGGGGCCAGAAGGTGGAACCATGGGAGGAGCGGTGGTTGAGCAGTAACCTCCAGTGGGACACAGATGCCTACAGATGGTTACTAATGGCACTCTTTGAGAAAAGGTGATGCCCTTTGAAGGCAGGATATTTAACAAGCCGGTGTGCTTCCAGTGATGATGCCTAGCCTATGGAGTGATGAACCTGCTCAAGCAAGATACAGTGGGCATGGGTGTGCCATAGAGATTCAAGTGCAGAAGTTGTGAGAGGTGCAAATAGAAACATAGAACTGACAGCAGATAAGGACTGCTTGGCCCACCTAGTCTGCCCATTTCCCTACCTAATGGATAAGCGCAGATCCTAGTTGACCAACAGCCTACTTCTTCCTACCTCCCACTAGAATTGCCTTATGTCTGTTCCATGCATTCTTGAATTCCCCCACTGTTTTTGACTCCATTACCTCCTCAGGAAGGCTGTTCCATGCATCCACAACCCTCTCCATGAAAAAATACTTCCTCACATTACCTCTGAGCCGTCCCCCCTCTATCTTCAAATTGAGCCCCCTTGTTCTTGCACATCTGTTTTTCTGAAAGATGCTACCCTCTTGGACTTTTTTGATTCCCTTGAGGCACTTGAAAGTTTCTATCATGTTCCCCCCTCTCCCTCCTTTCCTTTAGTCTCTCTTTGTATTGCTGGACAGCTTCCACCCTGTCTATGTATTTGCAGAGATGGGGTCTCCAGAACTCCGCGCAGTATTCCAGATGGGGTCTCACCAACTGTCTGTACAGTGGGATAACAATTTTGTGTTTTCTACTGGTGATGCCTCTCCCTGTGCATCCCAGTGTCTCCCCAGTCCTCCTTACTGCCTTCTCACATTGCTTGCCCACCTTTAGGTCATTTATTTATTTAAGAGATTTACCAGGAAGGCATGCTGAGCAGAGTACCGCTCGATTCCAGCTGCGCCCTGGGGTAGGGAGTTTACAATGGTACAGTAGAACAGAACAAAACACAAAACAACAACAACAATAACAGCAAGTTATACATAATGTGTTGGGTGTAACAATGGATGAGGCAGTCATAATATAAGTAGAGTAGTGCATTTTCAATAGCATTTAGCAATATTAGGTGCAGACCGAAATGGAAAACCAGACTGGTGATAACAGCTGGGAGGTAGGAATTGAGATGGGGGTCAGCGGGGGAGGGGGGGACAGGAGCAGATGGAAGAGAAGTGCGTTTTAAGAAGGGAATTCCGTTGTGGAGTGTCTAATATCGGCTGCCAGGGAGTTCCATAATTTGGGCAGCCTGTAGCTGAAAGCAGCCTGGCCAGACCGGGTGGATCTGTATGGTATGTGCAGGAGCCTAGAGTGTATGTTTCTGAGAGCGTAGGCCATCTGATATAACTACCCCCAGGTCCCTTTCCATTTCTGTTGTTGTCAGTATCTCACGCCCCATTGTGTACTCCTCCCCTGGGTTTTTGTTTCCCAGGTGAATTACTTTGCACTTCTTTGCGTTGAATCTAAGCTGCCATATATTTGACCATTCCTCCAACCTTGCCAAGTCCCTTCTCATCCTTTCCACCCCCACCTTGTGTATCAACCCTGTTGCAGAACTTTGTGTCATCAGCAAAGAGACATACTTTTCCTTCTAGTCCCTCTGCAATGTCACTTACAAAGACATTAAAAAGGACCAGACCCAGTACTGAACCCTGTGGTACCTCACTACTAACCCCCCTTTCTTCACTGTGGACTCCATTTACTATTACCCTCTGCATCCTGTTGTCCAGCCCATGTTTTACCCAGGCTACCACCCCGGGACCCACTCCCAGGCTGACTAATTTGTTTATTAATCTTTTGTGTGGCCCTGTGTCAAATGCCTTGCTAAAGTCTAGGTAGGCCATGTCCACAGCCCCTCCCTGGTCTACTACTTTGGTCACCCAGTCAAAGAAATCTTAGATTCATCTGACACGACCTTCCCACTGTGAATCCATTCTGCCTTGGGTCCTGTGCCCCACTGGCCTCTAGGTACTCAACAATTCTTTCCTTCAGAAGTGATTCCATCATTTTCCCCACCACTGAGGTCAAACTAACAGGTCTGTAGTTTCCTGCCTCTGTCTTGCTCCCACTTTTGTGAAGGGGAATCACATCCTCCCTCCTCCAGTCCTCAGGTACCACACCATCCTCCCATGATTTGTTAAAAAGGGTAATCAGGGGTGTTACTAGTTCTCCCCTTAGTTCTTTTAGAATTCTGGGGTGAATCCCCAAATGATCATGGGAATTGGCCCAGGGTGGCTGAACACTTTCTTTTGGGAAGAGGGAGGAGGGTACACCTATCCCTCATTGAGTGCCAGTAGAAGCGGTATAGCCACTGCAGATGTACCCACTAGTGAAATGGGGGAGGGGGGCCTCACTTGGATCCCTCCTTCTGGACTGATATTACTTACAAATGAATGGGGGGGTTGAAAACAGTTTACACCTACAGAGAGCAATCATCAGGAATAACAAACATGGAAAGCAACCAGGAGGCTATGAAGGTGGGAGAGTTATTCATTAAGTGTGAAGTGTGCATCCTGTCGTTGAGTTACATGCACTGCTCTACTGCATGAATTTTATCTCCACTGTGACAGAAGGTTTATTGTTATCACTTGAAGTTGAAGCCCAGTTGGTGGCCTTTTGGTTTACAGTTATTTGTAATGTGCATAGTTCACGGTTTTTTAAGTTACTGTTTTTTAAACTTCCTGACTACTGCCCATCACATTGTGCAGCCACTGAGAGGAGGGGGGCCCTAATCTGACCCCCTGATAGGACAGGATGGTACACACATGAGTAATTACATATAATGTATATGTAATATATAGGAGGCAGTATAGTGCAGTGGTTTAGGGCTCTGAGCTGCAAACCTGGAGACTGGGATTTGAATCCCACAGTCCCCACTTGAATACTGTGTGACCTTGAGCTTCCTTGTGCTCCCAGGTTGTACCTGGAAACAAGCTTCAACTTAGTGTGCCTTTCCTGGTTAAACAATTTCCCCCTTCCCTAATGTTAAGGGGAAAATAGCCCTATTAAAAGAACAGGACTTCTGCAGGAGCTCAAGTGCAAAGGGGGGCAATGACTGCTCTGCTCCAGGAAACACACCTGTCTGATATGGAGCATATCAAGTTGAGGAGATCATGGATTGAAGCAGTGTATGCATCCTCCTATATGGCACACACAGGAGGGAGGTGGCTATATTGGTACATAAAAAATGCCCTTTGGAAATCACAGAAGTGGCTCGAGACCCAGAAGAGTGATCTGTCTGCATCAGGGGTATGCACTGCTCGATCCCCTGCACCATTCTTACCATTTATGCCCCCAACTCAGAGCAAGGGAACTTAACTTTTTTGAAAACTACCTTGCTGGTTTATGCCCCTCATCCAGGGATGCTTTATCTGGTGGGGGGAGATTTCAATGGGATAAGGGGGGGGGTGCAGAGTAGGGGAAGTGCATAAAATGTTTATCCTAGGAACTGGGCCTCGTGGAGGTCTGGAGGTTCTTACGACCCACTAAGACAGCTTATACTTTCTGGGCCCATCCACACCAGGCCTACTCCTGTATAGATTTCTTCCTTCTGTCTGTGGAATGGTTCATGGTGGTGGAGGACTGCAGAACTGGTCCCACCACATTGTTGGACCATGCACCTGTTCAGTTTGAACTTTAGTCTGTTTCAGACACAGAAAGTCTTGTACTGGAGACACGGTGTCTCACTGCTCATCCACTTTGAGTTCAAAGAGATGACTGAGGCAGGCATTAGTGCAACTAATGCACCAGGAGTGCCCACTGAAGCAGTGTGGTAGGATGGTCTTAAAGCTGTCCTCACTGGACAGATAATAAGATATGCCTCCCAAAAGATAAAGGAGGTGCAACCAGAACAGATTCAACAACAGAACCAACTGTTTGATTCAGAGGCAGAGCACAAAACTACCCTAGATGAGAGGGTAAAAGCTAAACTTGACAAGTGCTGAATAGAGCTCAAGAAGCTACTAGAGGCAAAACTAGAGGGGGCCCTAAGATACCCATGGCAGAGATACTTTGAAGCTGGCAGTAGAGGTAGGAGACTGCTAGCATGGCAGCTCCACAGAGAGGCTGCCACTTCCAGCAAGGCAACATACATATCATAGTGATACTCAAATGTGTAACGCAGACCACTGTAAAATCCTCCAGCTCTTCGAGAAATTTGACAAAGCCCTATACACGTAAGACTAATGCCTGACTTCAATACTTGATTGCAGGCTTACTTCCAATAGAGTCCAGGTTAATAGGCTTTCAGACGAAGCTAAAGAAAACCTTAGTAAGCCTATTACACTGGAAGACGTAAAGCATATGATATCACACCTTAAAGGAAAACACTGGAAAAGACACAGCTTTTCCCAGACACTACATAAACTCTCAGTTAATGCTTTCAGACAGTAACAACTTTTTTTTAATGATTTAAAACAGCTACCCACAACTTCCACTTTCTGTTGCTGGCAGCCACCATCTCATGAGCAGCAGTGAGATTCCTGAGCTCACTGTATGCTAATATGTCTGTCTGACCTCTGCTATTGGTTGGCAGGACATATTAGCATAAAGTGAGCTCAGGAAGCTCTCTGCTTGCTCATGAGATGGTAGCTGCCAGCAATAGAAATTGAAAGTTGAAGGCCACTGTGTAAATCACTAAAAAAGCAAATAGAGGTAATTTAAAAACAAGCATTTGTCAATGCCGAATGTTGTCTTGCTGGCCTTGGCATTGGTAGTGCAGGAGTTAGAGATGCATAATAGGAACGGCAGTGAAGTATTGAACTGACGTCAACCCCACCCCCACCCTGCAGAGACTGACAGGTGTTGGGGTGTGCCTTTGGGGTATGAGCTCTAACGCTCATGCCATTTTACCTCACCCTACCCTGTAGACACTGACAAGTGTCATGGTGTGTTTTGGGGTCTTTTGGCCTTATACTTACCCCATTCCATAAGGAAATATGCTGAGACGGGTGCAGTATAGGAGAATGGGCCTCACCCTACCCTGTAGACACTGACAAGTGTTTTGGTGTGCTTTGGGGTCTTTGGGTCTTATACTTACCCATTCCATAAAGAAATACACTGAGATGGGTGTAGTATAGGAGAATGGGGTGAACTTTAGGGCTAAACACTCCAAGGCACACCTTGATGCCAGTCACTGGCTGCAGGGTGGGGGTGGGAGTGGAATGGTGTAAGCATTACAGTCAATGATCCCAAGTCACACCCTTACTGCCTGGCAGTCTCTACAGGGTGGGGTGTTACAGTTGGAAACCCTAACGTCGTAGGCGTTTGTTGGTATTTTCAGTTCAAATTTTCAACATAGGCTTTTTGTGACCCCACCTCATGAAGAGCGGCACAATCAGTTTGTTAGCTGAAAGGTGGTTTTACACAGTGGCTATGCCATTTGGCGACACGGGGATGAAAACATATTTTGGACAGGAAGTGAAAAATTACAACTGTATTGTTCATAGGAAGGTGTAAAAAAATGGCAACGTTGAAAATCTGGAGTGAAAATATGAAAAATTGGTGAAGTCATGAGCATGCATAGGAACTGCGCAACACACGTCCGTAACCCAATTATTTTGGGGATTTTTTTAGCCACATTTTCAACATAGGCATTTTGGGACCTCCCTTCATGAACAGTGGTTCTGTGATTTTGTTAATCTGTCCCAAAAGTTGATTTCCCACAGCGGCCACGCCATTGTGTGCGCCACAGGTGCGGAAACACATTTTGGGCAGGCTGTGAAAAATGACAGCTGTACTGTTCATAAGGAGGTGTGAAAAATTGCCAGTGCTAAAAATCTGGCATGGAAATATTGCAAATTTGCAAAGTTACAAGGGTGTGTGGAAACTGCACAACGCACGCTTGTAACACAGTCATTTTATGGACATTCATTACCAAATTTTCAACATAGGCAGTTTAGGACCTCTGTTCATGAACAGTGTCACTGTCACTTTCTCAAATTGTCCTGAACACTGATTTCACAAAGTGACCGCGCTATTCTGCGCCAGCCATGTGAAAACACATTTTGGCCGGGATATATAAAATGACATCTATACTGTTCATAAGGAGGTGTGGGAAAATGCCAATTTATAAAATCTGGAGTGAAAATATTACAAATTCACAAAGTTATGAGCATGCATGGAAACTGCACAATGCACTCTCGTACGTTTTGTTAATTGGTCCGGAAAGATGATTCCACGCAGTGACTGTGAAATCACCTTTCAGGACTGAATAACACCATAACAGTGACTGAATTCATGAGGATTGGTCCCAATAATCCCATGTTGAAAATTTCGTGCCAAAATTCACAAAAATGCCCGAGATATGCACCAATGTTGAAAAAACCCTATTTATGCCATTATACAGCTTACCGGCATTTCTTCAGTTTGCGGTTGGCTTTGATGAGTGCAGACGAGTTCCTGGTCCACCAAAGATCGTCGTGCTGTGATCTGGAGGTAAATATGGGGTGAGGGGGGTGGGAGCCAGAGTGCAGAGGGTGGGCGCGGGCTGGGGAGAGGGCTACGGGCTGCGACGAAGGACCGTTTTCTGCTTTGCAGGTTTAAAAAAAAAATATTGCGGAATGGTTTTTCTTTTACAGGGGCATTTGTCATGCTGGGGTGGGCTCCCAGTGTGCCACCTTAGTGTTTTTTTTTGGGGGGGTTCTGTAGCTGATGGGGGATTGGGCACCTCCATCGGCACACAACAAATGGGGGTGGACATTATGCCTATAGGGAGTGGGTTTCCCCCATAGGCAAATTAAACTGGGAAGGGGGGGATATGATGCCGAGGGGATTGGGCACCCCCTCTGCACACGCTTGAAATGGGGGGTGCATTATGCCGACGGGGAGTGGGCTCCCCCATCGGCAAATGATGTGGGTTGGGGCATGCTGACAAGGGGATTGGGCACCCCTGAAGTCAGCTCTCCACGTGGTGGCAGTCAGTGCCACCATGTTAATTGAAGGGCTTCACCAGGAAAGGCACGAAGGGAGGGCGTGTTTTGGTTCCGCTGTATGACAAGCTTGGCTGTCATTGCAGCAGACCTTTTCTTAGATATGCTTGCCACATCATGTATTCCTGGTGTGGCACCTACATGCTGGCTTATTGGGGAATGAGGGATGCACCTACTGATGCATGCCCTGCATTCGCCTAACAGTAGCCGCACCTCTAAATCTGCTACTAATGCAATATGTTGGCTGTGCAAGCATGAGCCAACATAAAAATGTTACTGTCTGAAAGCACTAATCAGGCATTTTTGTAGCACCTGGGCAAAGCTGTGCTTTTTCCCGTGTTTCCCTTTAAGGTGGGCAAGTCCCATGGCCCCAATGGGATCAGCACAGAATTTTATGTTTACAGACTTGTTGAGTCCCCTGTTGCTAGACACACATAGAGGGGAGAAGGGCAGGGAAAGATGGCACCCACATCTTGGAAATATGCCCAGATCACAGTTTTGTCCAAGCCTGGCAAGGACTCCACTTTATGTAGCTCCTACCACCCAATCTAACTGCTAAATGTAACACCCGGGTTCCGCTGGGGTTACTAGAACACCTTCAGAATATTTTAGGTTGATTTGGGCAGCACACAAATAGGTAAAATCCTTGTAGGTTCAAATAAGCCCTCTTTGTTCAGCTGCTGCAGTGCAGAGTGTAACTTATTTGTATATGGAACTCTCGCAGCTGCATAACCCCTGTGCTGCTAGAAGCTGCAGTTCTGACTCAGTTAGTCAGTGAGAGTTCTGAATGGAGTTCAGAGTGTGAACAGGTTGGTGCTCTGCCTGCTGGGTAGCCCCCAGCTTCAGAGGGAGAGCCCCTCTTGCTTTTCTTCACCCTAGTGTGTCAGCAATTAGTCTGTGAGCTGGAAAGTGGTGGAAACCATCTGTCCAAGGACCATAGAGGTGAATTTCTTCACACAGTTGTGATCTTCTGGAGTCAGTGTCAGTAAGTAACTATTTGGGGCAGTCCCCCTCACCTTGTCACTTCCTCAAGTGCTGCCCAGACTAGACTGTGTGAGTGTTTTACAACAAAGCTCTAACCTGTATTGAAATGTAAATTTCTTGAGAATCCTGTCATTGAGTTCAGTATTTTAGAAAGCCCTATAGCCCTGGGGCTGGAGTGTAATTACTGCTGTGACTTTTCCAAGTGCTTCTGTGGGTGGGTGCCATGGAAGAAGACCATTACAGTTTCGGGTGAATTATGAATTTCTGTGAAAAAGTGGCAAATACTTTGGGGTGCAACACTGCCTTATACAGAGTTCATTTGCTGCTTACGTTTGGGTTTGCTGGTGTCTTACAAGGAACACTGGAGCAGCTGACTGGAGCAGTGTTTATTGATCTATCGAAGGCTTTCGATTTATTGGATCATGCCATGTTGCTCCAGAGACTGAAGGACACTGGCCTAGTGGAGAAACCCTGTGAATGGATCCATAGTTACCTAACAAATTGCCCATTAAGGGTTTGTTTTGAAGGGGTAAATTCACAGACATGTGTTTTACAGCAGGAAGTCCCACAGGGGTCCATTTTGGGATCTCGGTTGTTCTCAATATTTATTGAACCAATTTCTAAGATACGTTTGGCATCCAAAATATTGCTTTATGTGGGCAATATTATTTTGTTTACTAGTTCCGGAGCAGGTGATGTAACCTTTCATTAAATCATGATTTTTTCACTCTGAATTAAGGGCTTTTACATCATAGACTAATGTTAAACACTAAAAATACTAATTGTGTTTTGTCTGGGTCTAAACCAAAATAGGCCAAAGCGCAATCATTATAAGTGTTTGATCTTGCTGGAACTATGTTGCAGTAAGTCTCAGAGACAAAGTACCTAGGAGTTTTCTTAGATCCTAACCTTACATTTCACTTCATATTAACAACATTGTAGAAACTGTACACTGGAAACTTGGGGTCCTGCACATTATCAGGGATTGTCTTACTAGGGAAGCAAGGGAAACTATATCCAAATGTGTGTTATTGTCTGCATTGTACTACAATTTTTTTTCTGCTTCCTAAATTAGGAGTTAAGAATTTGGAACTAATTAATAAAACTTTTAATTCTATGTGCAGATTTGTAACAGAAAAAACATACAAGACACATCACTGTACTTTATATGATGAACTGGGCTGGTTGCCTCCTAAGTTCTATTTTTTATATAATTTGGGTTGTCTGTTGAACAATACAATAAACTTAGAATGTAAATCCCCTCTATATGACTTGCTTGTATTTAAGGATGAACTGTGAACATTTCACTCCTCCTCTGCATTATGTTTGACATTACCCAGGGTATGCCCCCCTTATGGCGACACCAACACAGTGAAATACACACCTGTTGGCAAAATCGACACTTTGCCGACAGGTCGCTGTGTTGGTGTGCCTGAGATAGGGGCATGCTGTCTCACGGTCCTACAGCCCTTCCCTGAATCAACTCTGACTGAAGTTGAGAATCTAAGAGATGGGGGAACAGGGGGCAGAGCCCCCCACATGGGGGGTTTGTGGGGCAAAGCCCCCCAATGAAAAATATAGACCTGGAGACACACAGGAATCATGTAGACCAAAACTTGTGGTTAGCATGGTTCCTGTCGCTGAAATGCTGGTTGACATAAAGAATGTCAAACTGGCATGGTAGAGCCATTACCCAGAATTTCAACATGTATGGGTGAAAGGGCTTTCTCAGTTCTAAGCTCAAAACTATGGAATTCACTGCCTCAGCATTGTGTAGATGCTTCTAGACAAGCAGATGTTAAAAAGATCTTTTTAAGTCACAGTCGCAAGCTGTATGTAAATGTTTTTAAGAATGTATTTTATATTTTATCTGTTATTCATTCTTAATATATTTTGTGTAATACCATCTAAACCACACTTATTTGAAGCTCTGGGTCATTCCTGAAAATGGGTCTTAGCCCAGTGTGCTTACCCGGTAAATAAAGTGAATTGAATAGAACACAACAATGTTAAAGTGTAGGTTCACTATAACCCTGGCACAAAGATGTGTTGTGGGACTGTGTTCAGAGGCCAGGAGCACTTGAGGAGTTTGAAATCTGTAGGTAGTGACAGAGGAAAAAGTCTGGCTTTGACCTAAATTAAGCTGACCACTCAATCCAGGTTGCAAAGGGACTCATCTGGTTAACATGGTCAGGGTGATAACTAGTTCACCCATGGTCTGTGCTCTTGTAAGTAAGTGCTATGGCTCCCCCCACTGTAATATGCACTTATGCAGTTCTGAGGATCAACTGATGCCTCAATTTTCCAGCGGCCCCTAGACAAAGGGATGGAAATTCAAAAATGAAATGCATTCTCTGTGAACTGTGTCTGTAGAAGAGTGTTCTATAGCCTGTGTTTCTGTACCTACAAAATGCCTTGGGGGCATCATCAAGTTTCTGTGTAACATTAGTCAGGAATAAAGCCATACAGTACAATCCCATTCCTGCTTGTGGACATTCCATCTATGTGTGACCTGTGTGCATTTTTGGGGCCCCCTCAGACTTAGTTGACACACCATAGCCCAAGTACTTCTTCCCCAACTCTGGTAAATAAAAATGTTATTTTGTGCTCTCCCCGACCTCTCTGAGATGCCTGAGCCAGGTGTTGTCCTAATGCCAGGGCCAATGCCTTTATTTGTTTATGGTTGTTACCATGCCAAAAGGGGTGCTAGAGTTACATAAATGCAGACATAAAAATGGTCACAATCATATTGGCCTGCTGCTTGAAGGGCTGTGTGGGATCGTTAGTTCACCCAGATCAGACAGGCTTCATAAATGGGAGATTAAGCTACAATATCAGGTGCCTTCTTAATATGATCACCAGGGTACAATGAGGGGGAAAAATGGGCTTTGCAGTTTTCTTGGATGTAGAGAAGGTGTTCGACTGGGTGAAGTGGGGATTCCTCTACAGAACTCTCAGCAAGATTGGAGTGGGGGACACCTTCTTGACCTGCATCAAGGGTCATGGGGTGGAGGTGAAAACAGTGGAGGGTTTCAAGAATGCATGGGATAAACACAAGGGACTAATAATGGAAAGGAAGGGAAAGGGAGAAAGTGATAGATCAGGCATGATCTGCAGAATTGTGTAGGTAGGGAATAAATGGGCAGACTGGATGGGTCAAAAAGTTCTGGTCTGCCATCAAATTCTATGAATCTATGAAGTTTTAAAGTTTGTTTATTTGGGATAATTTCATTGAGCAAGCTCATTTACAGTGATGTTTCATTGTGCAAAATCTAGACTAAAATTCCATATAAATACACAATAAAAAAATACACATTACATCAACAATCTAAGATAAGCTAGATTTAACAGGACAGATTTTAAACTGCACACTTATCACAATATATTGCACAAACTGTCATCAAGTAAACCCCTCTTTAGAATAATTACATCTTTCACAATAAAATGCAACAGTCATGAACTAGGCCTTTAAGGCTAAGTCAATGACAAGCACTCCAACGATGTGGGTCCACTGACCAACACTATAGGTGACCTGGATTTTGCAAACCCACAGGGTGACATAGGGCATAGGAAATGGAATCACCATGCATTCACTCAATACTGGCACTTCATCCAGAATGGAACATGCGTTACCTTTTTAGATCTGCAGCAGGAGTATAACCTGCCACGACAAGGCTTCTTTAGATACTTGCAGGTGAGGCACTACCTGTCTACTGATGACAGACTCAACAAGATGGGCAGGAGTCTTACTGATTTAAAGAACTTTCTGTACTGGGAAGCCATGCTCACAGGCAGAGGGGCAATATCTCTAAAGCCTACAAATCACTGCAACACTCTCTAGATTCAGATTTCTTACAGCTATGAAGGCAGTGGGAAATGGACTTCCAAATGTATCATGGAAAAGGATTGGGAGAGAATCTGAGCATAGGGGTGGAGGATGACCACCTCACTAGGTTGGCAGGAATACTGATGAAAATGCATAACCAGATTCTCCCATACCCTGGCTATTACATTAGAATACTAGAGTGAATATGGGTGGGGGGTGGTGGTTACTGTCCATCTTTCATTCATTCACCTTTTCTTGGGAAAGACCATCCCACCAGTAGGCCCCCAAATCAACAGATGTTACACTGAGGTCTCTGCACATTGGCAGTGAAGGTATCATGACCCAGTGGCTCACAGCTGTAGAGCATTCAGTAGAGAGGTAGGTAGAGATGGTCAGAGAACTAAAGCAGATAGAGAGGATTATGGCAACTCCACGTCTAACTATTGAGAAACACACAGAGATGTGGTCAATGTGGGACACGTATTATTTGGGTGTTGAACCCGAAGAATAGCAAGTCTATCATATGAGAAGGGGCCTGACATGGGAAGTGGAGGGGTATTAGGCATTTTCTATTAGCAGAGTCTCTGCCCCACGTGAAAAACACTTGCACACTAATTACATACGATGATAGAAATTAAGATCAGGGCAAGTAGCCAGTAATGTTTGTTAAAGCAGTTCCTTTCTCTTTGATCTTGGTTCAGTGGTTTAACTATTATACAGGTGGATCTCCAATATATCACACGGTAACCGACCGGATCTACTGGAAAGAAAGTGTCAACAACAGACACAAAGAATAAAAAAGATTTTATTGTTAGCAACAGAGATTTTCATAAACTGGACTTTAGCAACATGTAAATGGCTGTCCTGGCATATGTGGTTGCATCCCATAGGCTTCCAAAAATAGCTGAGTTAAAAAAAAGTTAAAAAAATACATACTTGTTCCTGACACATCTATACTGCTCTCTATCCCCGCTCAACCAGGAGTCCTGTGCTTTCCTCCATAATTTATCTTTATTTTGTCTTAGCTTGGCCAGAAAGGGTGAGCAGCAGTCTGCATTGTCCTTCTTAACTTTTCTTTTTTGCAAAGTAGGTGCTTCTTATACTGTACATAGATTTCAGTTTGTCTACGAAGTACAATCGCTTCATACAAATATAGGTCAGGAATTAATTTAAGTCTGTCTCACTGGACTTCTTTCAAATTCCCAACAAAGGCAAAAATGTTGTTTGTAGGCGCTATAACTGATGAATTTTGGTAGCTCTCTAGAGTTTCCCCTTGCTTCTAAGGCAGCACACAACATCTGATCACTAAATAGAGCAGGTAAGATTCCTGCTTCTGTATGAAGTTGTGGATAGTTAAGATCATGTCTAATAAGGATGATTCAGTCATTTCTTTTAGTATTAATTTGTGTAGGTTCTGTGATCAGCTGGTTAAGACAAAAGTCAATTGGTAGGTCCTGGATGTGTACAGATTTCTCAGAGACCAGTCAGTCCATATTGAAGTCTCCCACCAATAATGATTTGTGGGAGTGTGCATATGGAGCTAGGACCTGAAACTATTGCAGTATGTTAGAAGATGGTGTTTTGCAGGGTCTGTAATAGCCAAATAACAGAACAGACTTACCAAATTTAAGATGTAATTCCATAGCAATATATTCACAGCAATCAGTTTGAAATGGAAGAGTAATTTGATTGACACGTCTATGTATTGTACTAGTCAACCCCCCTTTTTTTTATTTCTATCTGCTCTTACAAAATTGTAACCCTGAATTTCCCAGTACTGGTCCTCAGTTCTGTTATTTAACCAGGTCTTTGTGAATATCATTACATCTGGTTCCTTGTTAGCTGCAAACTCAGATTTCATCCAGTTTAACAAATACACTACAAACATTAGCATTTATAAATGAGAAGCCTCTTTTACATTTAAATTTAAAATCCTGTGCTTTGGAGGTGGGAACAGGATTTGGATTCATAGGATTCATAGGACAGGTATAAGTCAATAGCTTATGCCAATCAGACTCACCATTATTTTAATGGAATAAAGTCCTTACGACACAGCTATTCAACCTTTTTTTTTAAATATCAATTGTATCACTTGATGCTATCTTTTCAGGGGTACCCAGTTAGATTAGTGCTACAGGAATACCGTAGTCAAGAGAGCGCTAGTGCCTGTAGTGCTAACACTGACAGCAATAGGGGATGTGCAGCGCTAACCTGTAAGTGATCCCTGGTCGCTGTCCATGGTACCAGCAGAGGAGAAGAATGCAAGGAGTCAGATCACTGGCTGAGTTGCTCCGGTGGTGTGGAGTGCTGGGACATAGAGCAGCTCAGCAGTAAGGCAGTGGAGACCTGGGTTCTAATCATGGTCGCCTACATTTTTGCATAATCAGGACTTTGATTTTTTTACATGGGGCTGTGGAAACAGTATTCCATGGCCCCATAAATTTAAACTTTCTCCATGATTCGCTCCCCCCCCCCCCACAGAGTGAGAATCACTAAGTCCGAGTGGTGGTGGGGGGAAGAGCCCCCAGCAAAAATAAGAAGAACAGCATTTTTGCAGTGCTATTCTTGCTGACAGCACTGTGGTTGGCTAAGTTCCAACCCAGTGCCCTTTTCAGGGAGACCATTCCAATGTGCCACCACCCTCTGAGTTATCCAGGCCCCTCTTTTGTTTATTTTATAAATTTCTTCCCTTAATTGATAATTGTGTGTTCTGTTGTTCCTATTTGATGCCCTTTCTTCCAATCCAAGACATTCCCATAAGTCTCTGTTCCTAAAGGCTCCATATACAAGACACAAGTCACCTCTAAAATGATGATATTCTAAGGTGTATAACCCTAATTCCTGTAATCTCTCTTGATATGAAAAATGTTTAAGCTTTGTTATTTTCTTAGTTGCCTTCCTCTGGACCCCTTCCAAATGTCTAATATCTGCTCTATGGTAAGGAGCCCAGAACTGAGCACAGTACTCCATTTGGGGTCCAATGACCCATAACGCAGCATTAAGACAGAACTCTCTGTCATGAACCCACTTCTGGGGACCGGGTCCACTGAGCTCACAGTGCCTTCCCCTAAGTGCAATCCGTGACAGGAGGAGTCAGGAAATACCCTTCTCATGTCCTTTTAATGTGCTTGCTGAATTCACAGCTAAACACTAGCCATGAGGGCCCAAGGCTTCCTTTCTATATGGGTAAGGGTAAAATACAGTCTTGAGTCTGTAACCAGGTGAGAACCCTTCTTGGTTGCTGCACTAGGGAAGAACCCAGGTGTTATGAGCTCTTTGAGTCTGTCCTCATAACCCTGCTTGTGTCTTCTCCCACAGGGGTGCAGGAACCTGGTTCAAACCCCACAGATCCCTCTTGAGAACTTGCATGCTTTCCCTACTTTAGGCCCCAGATTCCCTTCCCGGATGCTAGTTTCAGTAGTGTGTAACACCTTAGCGCTAACAGGCATGTTACAGATTGGATAAACCTTCGCACACAACAAACCATTCCCAAGCAGATACTTTAAAATAAAAGCAAGTGCTTTTACTGATTACTTAAGCAATTACCATATGAACATATAGACAAATGATTTAGGTATTTGTTTACAGGATTACTACAAAAAAAAATACATACAAACAAAACCAAACTACTGCGTTAACTGGATAATTTCTACTTTTGTTGTAGAGAAAATCAGAGTGCAGAAAATAAATGAGTTATGCAAAGTCTCTCTTTCTCTCTGCTGTCACTCAGTGTCCCAGTTTCTTTTGCAATGGTCTTTAGTGTCACTGGCAGTTTTCTCTGTGTCTAGAAATTTGGCTAAAATGCTCAGAATCTCTGTTGAAGAGGGTTTTTATAGCAATTTCTGCAGTCTGAAAAATTTGCCTTCTGATTGGCTAATCCTTAATATTTCCAAGTAAAGTTGCAGGTGAACCCCGTTTATCAGTACTTTGATTTCCTCACAGCCCCAACTTCCTGGCTTGCTTTGGTCATCACTGCCTTCCTGACCTTGTTAAAATGTAAATAGACTGGGGCAGTTGTTAGGAAATTTCACAATAGGTTTTCTAGACTGGGTGCCTGCATAACCTTTTTCTAAAACCATCTTCCCTTTGAAATTCAGAGTGTTATAACAGAGGAGATGGCTTTTCCATCTCCTTTTCATAATGGTATCTTTCCCCTTTGATAAGCCATCAGGAAATTCCAAATCCCTTTGAAATGTAACTCTTGTCCACCTCTAGGTGAGATTTTGTCCCAGGCAAAGGGAGATGTCAGACATTGGAATACACATCAGCTCTACCCATGTACCCTTTCAGGAAAGTAGCCTATTTTCTGACAAACCTTAATGTTCTGGCCTTTTGGGAAATTAAACATAAAGAAATTGTAGAGAAATATGACAGCCATATGACTTCAGTGGCCAAATTGCCACATTCTCCCTGCTTCAGATATTCCTGAGTAAGCAGTTCATCATTTTATTAGCTCCCTTAATCACTTCATTACTATGTTGTTTAAATGACAGGTCATTTGTAATAAGTACCCCCAAGTATTTTTCACTGTGGGTACTTCTAAGTTCTGTACCATTCAGGAAATATTGCGCTAACCTATTCTTATTACCGAAATGCATAACACTACACTTACTAATATAAAAGGTTATCTTGTGTTCAGTCACCCATATTCCTATTTGATTTAAATCTTCATGGAAGTTTTTTATAGCTTGTTCACTATTTACTACCGCCCCCATTTTGGTATCGTCTGCGAACTTACATAACTATGAGTTGTTAGATGTCTGCAATGATGATACAAATAAATTAAACAAGGTTGGGCCCAAAACAGATCCCTGAGGGACCCCACTAGGCACATCTTCCCAACTGGACATAAATTCTCTTATGCACACACATTGTTTTCTGTCCCTCAAACCTGGCTATAATACATTTTATAATGATAGGGTCAATCTTTAATTCATCGAGTCTATTAACAAGCTCTTTGTGAGGGACTAGATCAAAAGACTTTGAGCAATCCAGGTAGATCACATCCACCGGTAGACCATCCTCTAATGCCTTACTAATTGGCTCAAAAAATTTAATAAGATTAATTTGACAACCCTTAGGAGTGAATCCATGCTGGGATATATATTTACATTCCCATTTTCATGTATATGTAAATCTAATTGTTCTTTTATAAATTCCTCCATGATTTTACTAATTATATTGGTTAAACTAATGGGTCTATACTTCTTATAGTGTGTCTTAGATGTCTTCTTCAATATCAGTGTCATATTAGCTATCCTCCAGTCATCTGGAACATCTCCCTCCTGTAATGATTGTCTAAACAATAAAGCCAGGGGGCCTGCCAATTCTGCAGCAAGTTCTCTTAATGCTCGTGGATGAAAACCATCTGGTACTGGTGATTTGTCTGCCTTTAACTTCTTTTATTTATTTATTTAGCTTTTGTTGACTGGGTAAGTGCACTAGACAAATCCTGCCTATTTTCAGGCACGACCCGGGGGAGGGGGATACAGATGAATGCCAACTGATCTTGAAACAGATTAAGCTGTTGGTGGTGTTTTTAGTGAATGAGGGAAATTTGGCCAGGACACCGGGGAAATTCCCCTACTCTTTTAGATGCACAGAGATCTTTAACATCCACCTGAACTACCACCAATCCAGGCAGATGGGACCTCGGTTTAACGTCTCATCTGAAAGACGGCACCTCAGAAGTGCAGCACCCCTCTCATGCTGCACTACAGTGTCAGTACTGGGATATTAACCCAAGTGCCATATGTGGGAACTGAACCCACAGCCCTCTGATCTCCCAGCCTCAGAGGCGAGTGTGCTACCTACTGAGCCACTGACACTTTAATCTGTCCATGGCATTATTTGTCTCAAAAACTATGACTTCTTTGTGGTCATCCACAGTAGTTCTAAGTTGACTAATGAGCACTTCTTTTGCCTGAAAATGCTTTGGAAAATATTAATTTAAGGCATCTGCCATAATTTGCTCATTTGTTGTCAATGTGTATCCTATTTGTAGTGGTCCAACCTTTTGCATGCCTGTTTTTTTTTGTGTTATTTATATAATTAACAAAGGCTTTTTTATTGTCCTTTGTTTTAGTAGTGATTCTAATTTCTTCATTCACTTTTGCTATCTTAATAGCTTTTGTTTATGTTCCTTAGCTCTTTCCTTAAATATTTGCCATTGTTCAGGTACTGAATTTGTTTTTGTATTTACAAGGAGACATTTTTCCTTTAATGCACTCTTTAATTTTACTATTGAACTATACAGGGATCTTCCCATTGCAATTATATTTGCTCTTTTCTGGTATGTTCGTTGCTACACAATATTCTATCTTGCATTTGATTTTATCCCATATTTCATGTACACTTAGTTCCATTAATTCTGTTTCCCAGTCCCACTGTTTTTCATAATTTCTTATGTCCCTATAATTTTCTTTATTTAACCATTTCATTCTTGTGGTTCCTTTCTCTGCTTTCCCACTACCTAATATTTTAATGTCAACCATGTTATGGTCACTGATTCCCAGTAGTTATCTTACCATAGATATCATAACGTCATCTTCCATATTGCTAAGGACAAGATCCAACACATTTTGGCCTCTAGTGTTTTCATGTACATGTTGTTCAAGATTGTTGGCTATAATTATTTCTATAAACTTTTTTTCAATATCAGATGACCCCACTGGATTCTTCCAGTTAATGTTTGGGGGGTTAAAATAACCTAATATCGAGGTTCTTCTACTCAGATCAGTCTTTTCAAGTGCTCCAAAAATGTCATGTCGTCCTCAGTTTTTAAACCAGGGCCCTGTAACATTCACCTATAGGAATTTTCTTATTTCCAGGTTGTAGAATATTGACCCATATTTTTTCTACTTTTACTCCAGCTTTCATTTTTAAATCTAGTATGTGTATTGTAATGGTATCTTTAATAAACATTGCTACACCCCTACCTCTTTTGAGTTGATGCCCCCACACAATTATAAGCTGATAAAGACAAACATCCTGAAAAGTGCCCTGGTTTGTTTGAATACATTTTCTGTTACATTATTTATATACAATACACTTGTGAACTTCTCCTTAGATATGAAACCTGGTGGGGGGGGGAGGGCTACCCCACAGATTGGAATCAATAGATCCTGTCTCTTTAAACAATATACAGCTTTGAATGTGTTTTCCAAGTAAACTCCAGTTGCAGTGGAAGGACTCCGGTCTACCTTGTGTGCAACAGCCAGATGCAGTGTTCATGTCTGCTCTCATTTTTAGACTCCTTCTGGTTTAGGAGCTGAACTAGCAGGGAGAAAAGAGACAGCAATGTCACTGCATTTTTATCCAAGAGGAGCATAGCAACAGAATCAAGTCAGGAACAAGTGTGATTGCTATCACCAGATATCGTAACAATATGTAGTTTAGAAACACCACAGTGTGTCTCATGTCAATAATCTGAACTAAATGAAGGTAACTGAAACTACACTAACAGATCACTCAGTATTTGAAATTCAGATCTAAACAGGCCAGCACTGCTGCAGAAGTTTGATCCCTTTATTGAGTGAGGAGAGCCAAAGCCAAGGAGGAGCTCAAAATTGCACAGTGGGTCAGACAGATTAACAGTGTTCTTTAGGTACATTAGGAAAAAGACGCAAATGACAGAAGGCATTGAGTGACAGAGAAAGGATAGGAAGTGGGTGACCTATGACACTGGCAAGCTGAATCTCCTAGAGGAACACTCTCATTATTCATGGTGTAAAAGTAGGGACACCTCCCGGAGTATTCTGTCCACCTGACAGGGGAAGTGTAGGTGGGAGGGGCACAGACTAGAGATAAGCCCAATCACTGAAGGTAGGGTGCTAAAAGGGCTAAGGAATTGAAAAAGAACAAGGCACCAGGGTCTGACAGGCTCTGCTCCTGGATATTGAGTGAGTTGGAGGAGGCTCTGGTAAGGCTGCTAGTGGATCTGTTTACTTGTTCCATGACCACAGGAGCTGTTCTGAGGGACTGGAGGGAGGTACATGTGACTTCCTTGTACAAGGCAGGGGATAAGAGGGCTCAGGTAATTACAGACCAGTAAGTCTGACCTCTATAGTTCTAAAACTGCTCAGAACCATCATAAAGGAGAAGATGGTAGATTTCCTTGAGAGTAAAGGAGTGGAGGAAGGGAGACAGCATGACTTTTTAAAGGTTAGGTCATGTCAAGCAAACCTCACCTTTTTCAATAGGGTATCCCAGGTGGTGTATAGGAGTGAACGTGTAGATTTTCTGTTCTTGGACTTCAGCAAGGCCTTTGACTCAGTTCTGCATGTGAGGCCGGTGAAAAAGCTGAAAAGCCTGTGAGTGAGGGACAGCTCAGTTAAATCAGTTGGGAACTGGTTATGATATAGTCTCAGAAGGCACAACAATAATAAGCTTATTATTATCTCTGTCTCTTTTCTACCTGCTAGTTCAGCTCCTAAACCAGAAGGAGTCTAAACATGAGAGCAGACATGAACACTGCATCTGGCTATTGCAGTACTATTACTACTACAAGTGGCCAAGGTGCTTTCTCTTATCACTTCCCTACACTCTGGAACTCACTACCTATGCCCATCTGCCACTTTTCATCCCCCTCTTCCATCTCCCTGGCTCTACACAACTTTTACTTCTCAAATTGCACTTGTCAATGAAGATTCTGCTGTATTTCACAATGTTTATTGCACTTCAAGCATGTTTTGCTTTGTTGTAGCATTTGTATAACCTTGTAAATGTATTTGTTTAATTTCTACCTATGTCTATGTCTTATCCAACCATTTTTGCATATGTGCATTCACTTTATCTGCGCTGTTTTGCTATGTGTATGCCATACCAAACTGTAAATGAAAATGTACATTCGATTTATCTATGCTGTATTGCCTATGTTCCCCTCTTCCCTCTCCCCCAGGACACACCGTGAGATGAGCAACTTATTGCTCAGCCTGTTTTATTTTGGTGAAACTCTTCAATGTATAAAAATACGGCAGTGGTGACTGGGAGCCACTCGGAAGTCACAAAAGTGACAAGTGGAGTGCCTCAGGGGTAGGTCCTTGGACTGATATAGTTGAATGTATTTCTATGTGGCATGCGAGTGGGAATTCATGGTAAGGTTAGCCTGTTCACTTGTGATAGGTGATACGGTGTTACAGTATATAGCAGGGTTGACACAGAGGAGGGAATCAGAATGCTGGGGAGCTATCTGGCAAAACTGGAGATGTGATCTGGGATCTGACAACTCAAATTTAATGCAAAGAAAGTCAAGGTCATGCATAATAGAAATAACCCCCAAACTGTACTTACTAGGTGGGTGTCATTGTTAACCATACACCAGGGGTCACCAAGCTGTTCTGTATCAGTAGAGATCAGTAGAGGCACAATGTGGTCCATCCACTGTGCAGGTCCCTGATGAGGTTGCACCTGGAGCACTCTGTGTAGCTGTGAAGACCCCACCTCAGGAAAGATCACAACTGCTTAGAGACGGTACAGAGAAGGGCCACTAAAATGGTGTGTGTATGCAGTCAAAGTCGTATGAGGAGTGGCTGAGTAGCCTTAACATGTGTATGCTTGAGACAAGATGGAAAAGAGGAGATATGATAGAGACTTACAAATACATCCATGGTGTCATAAGAGGGGGCTAGTGTACACTGTTCAGGCATAGTGAGTGGCCATGCACCAAAAATCACAAGTACAAGCTGGTGGGATAGAGTACATTTAAAAGGAACATAAGAAAATGATACTTCATAGAGTCGATGGTGGACAGTTGGAGTAAGTTGCTAAGCACACTGGCAAGATCCAAGATAGTCCAGGGGTTTATGAAGGGATGGGGCAGGTACAGGGGCATAGTGAATAGGTTCTTGGGTGCATTGGGGGACAAAGTTGCAAGTAGGTCAGAGGCTCAGAAGCTGTTTTCTGCCAGCATAACTTTTGAGTTCTAGAATATTGATGCCATAAGTAGAATATACAAAACCTATGACAACTGCAAAAAATAAGGACTCTAAGATGTCTATTTTAGGAAAGAATGTAATGTGGGGAAATTGGTATAATATGGCATACTCTAATAAAACTGATAGATTTTGGAATTATTATGTGCCCTTTGGCAAAGGCTTCCTAGTACAGTGACCAGAAGAAATCTGTTATAAATCAGGGCAGTGCAAGATGCCTGGTCTCAAAAGTATCTTTGACCTGAAAAAATCTATCAGACCCAACAGAGAAGCTTAGTTGAAGAAGAAAGATACACTGATACTCTATCACACCAAAAGGTTGCACAAGGACGGAGGTGCTCCAGGATAGAAAATCAATTGTTACAACTAGACAGTCAGGCATCCACCACCTCAAAAATTAAAATTAACACTTGGCTCCAAGTTCAAAAGCTCATTTGAATTTGTTAGAAAATGAATAAAGAAGACATTCTGCATGCCTAGCATGCTTTGGACACAAAGCCTTTGATATAGGCTCTAGTGTTCAAAACACACGAGGCGTGCAGAATGTCTATGTTTTCTAATAGATACACTAATATGTAAATAATGTTGGTAGAAGAAAGCTCATAAGCCCATCCAGCCTACCCTCCCTACTAACTACTCAGCATTGGCCTTAGTGGCCACTCACACTTCTTATTTCTAACGCATCTTTTTTAACTAATCCTATAAGCCTGTCCCATCCATGTTTGAAGCTGCTCACTGATTTGGCCTGTACCACTTCTTACAGAGCTTATTCCACTTGTGCGCCACTCTTTCATTGAAGAAGTGCTTGTGGATGTCCCTTTTGAGTCTCTACCCCCCCTCCCCACAAGTTAAGTGAATCCCCCCCCCTTACCCCTTGTATTTGAGCTCAGGGAGAAAAGCACCTTGGCATCCACCCTGTTCATCTGTTGCAAGTAATTGTGTCAATCATGTCACCCCTTTCCCTCCTTTTTCAAAGGTGTACATGGTCAGGTCCTGCAGTCTCTCCTCATACTTCTTGCCACCTAGTCTGTAAACCATCTTGGTGTCCATGCACGCTACTTTTTCCACTTCGCTGTAGTGTTTACTCAGATGTGGACTTCAGTACCTTGCACAGTATTCCAGATGCGATCGCACCAATAACCTGTGCAATGGGAGGATCACTTTCCAGCTTCTGCTGCTTATCTTCCTCTCTGTGTATCCCAGCATCCTGTTTGCCTTACATACAGCCCTATTGCAATGTGCTGTTGTTTTCAGGCTCTCTGATAAAAGGACCTCTATGTCTTTTTCTTCTGTGGGGCTTTCCAGTAACACATCCCACCCTTTCTTCTCTGGGGCTTTGCACTACCACATCCCACCTTATTTCACATTGCATTCTTGGGTTCCTTTTCCCAAAATGCATCACCTTGCATTTACTAACATTGAAGCCCAGCTGCTGTATCTTTGACCAGATCTCCACCCTACCCAGATCCTCCCTGAGTTCCATTTTCCGTCCCTCTGTGTTTACCCTTACACCAATTTTTATATAATTTGCAAAGACAAAGATCTTGCTGTTGAGGGCCTTTCTCTATCACAGATAAACACTCTGGAAAGAACCAGGCCCAGTAGTGACCCCTGAGGCACTCCGTTTGCTACATCTCTTATCTCGGAGAACTCCCCACTTACTACTATCCATATACAAGTCATCAATTTTTCATCCACCCTTAAGTCCTTTAACAACTTGACCTGCCTCCTCTAGGGGACCGAGTCATGGTCCTTGCTGAAATCCAAGTATATTACATTGACAGTCTGTCCCTTATTGGCCGCCCTGGTCACCCAGTTGAAGAAGTCAACCATATTTGTCTAGCAAGACCATCCTCTTGAAACCCATGTTGCCTTAGGTCCTGTAAACTATTTCCTTCCAGGAAGTCCACTAGTTCCTCTCTTAGTATTGACTCCATAAGCTTTCCCACTAAAAACATAAAGCTGACTAGTCTATAATACCCTGACTCATCCTTTCTTCCACTCTTGTGTAGTGGGACCATGTGTGCTGTCCTCCAGTCCCTAGAGACCACTCCAATGTCCAGCAAGCCATTAAATATGTCTGTAAGTGGTCCTGCTGTCACCTCTGCCATTGCTTTAAGCATTCTTGGGCGTAAGACATTAGGCCCCATAGATGTAATGATTTTCAACCATTTAAGCTTTTCTAACAGTCTATTCCCTGTTAGTTTGGTGATGCTACCTGAGCACTTGTTTTAATGTTTTCTGCTCTTAACCTCACATTCATGGAGGAAGAATGGAAAGAGAGGGACAAAGAGAAAGCAGAGATACTTTTATTCAGTAGCTCTACTTTTCCTTTGTCCCTTTTCTACCACCCTTCCTCACTCCAGCCTCACAATACTCCCTTTAACATTGCACTTCTCCCAGGCATACCTGAATCATGCCTTTTCCCCTTTCTTCACTCCCATTGCAAGCCTCAGTTCCATCTCAGCCTTGGCCTCCTTCACCTTTCTGCTGGCTAGCTACTGTATGTTACCTCCAGGTTTTTCTCTCCCCCCACCGGCTTCCTTTGTATTCAGAAATCCCTTCTTTTGGCTATTAACACCGTTTTTACTTCAGCAGTGAACCATATTGGACACATTACCTTTTTCCCTTTGACACCTTCCTAATTGAGCTTTCAGGCACTTCACTCATTGCTTTTTTTTAATTCTTTAAATCATCATGAGAGTAGCAAGCTCAACCCTGACTAATTCTCTGAGATTTAATCACTTCTCATATACATTTTTTTTTTACATTTTATGAGAGTGCTTCTGCTGTGTGACCAATATCAGAATCAAACTGATTTAGAACCAGTCTGCCTCCCAAATGCTGCTCTAAAGAGCCAGAAAATCACATAACGTTATTCCATTTTCTTACTCACATTCTGTATTAAACTAATAGAATGAGGAAAAACAGTGAGTAAGAAAATGGAATACCTTTAAATTATCTGTGGGCTCTTTAGAGTAGTATTTGGGGATGTGGGGTGCACTGGTGGTATAACTGATTTTTAAATTGTTCCCATTTTCCTTTACCCATTCTACCTGTCCTATTCTCTACATACTTTTTTTCAACTGCTTACTCATACTGTTAACTTCTGCTTTTAAAAGTTCCATACCCTTACTGCATTTGCCCCTTTGGCAGTCCCTATCTGAACCTGCATCACCACTGTTCTGTAGTCGCTGGAAGCAAGTGGTTCCCGGACTACTACATTTGTAGTTCCTCTCACAGAGGGTGAATATCAGATCCTCTTCTCTTGTTGGGCACTGAATTAGCTCACCTGGAATGCCTCCTGGCATGCATCTACCAGGAACTGACTCCTAGTACACATTGTAATTAAAACTTTCCAGTCCTCATCTGGCATATTAAAGTCACCAACTAACACCACCTCCCTAGACTTGACTGCCTTCCTAAACATTTTCTGTTCTTTGTCTGTCCTTTGATGACCTCATGGTCTGTAGACCATCCCACTCCTGATTTATTTCCTGCTCTTTGTCACTGCTAGCACCCACATGGCTTAGTGTTTGTGAATCACCTAAGCTATCTCAGTTGTCTCTGTACCTTCTTTTACACAGTGCTGCTCCCTGCCATTTATCTTCTTGAACAGTGAGTACCCTGATATGGTCTTGTTCTATTTGAGGATCAAGGATGACCACATCTCTGTGACAGCAACCAGGTCAACACTTCCTTCTGTGACTATCACCTGAACTTCTGTTGCCAAAACTCCTTGAGCTGGTGTGCATCATTTTCCAACATCTGTCTCTGTCCCCTTCTTCCCTTACCCTGGTTCTGCTTTATTCCATTGCATTGGTTGATGATGGGGTAAGGGGTTATGGGAATGATATGCTAAGAGACAAAATAGTATTTGGGATCACTGATGGCAGACTAAAGCAGTGTCTCCAGAGAGAGTCAGACATGCTGTAACTCTAGAGAAAGCAATTGATATTTGCAGAGCTGCAGAGGCCACAAAGACACAGCTCCAAACCATGAGACAAGACACCTCAGAGAAGGTTCTACATGCTATTGTGCCACAAAACAAAGGCAAACCGCATGCAAAAAGGCACACAGCCAGTCATGAGGGCAGACCAGAAACCACAGAACTGAAACGGCACTCAGCTCAGACATGCTGTTGTTGTGGAACAAACCATGAACTGTGATGTTGACCAGCCTGTGGAAAAACTTACCACATATGCAAAAAGAAAAATCCTTTTGCAGAAGTATGCTGGGCATGAACTAGTACCATAGTAAACAATAATGTGCATGCAATTAACATTGGCAGTCTGTTCACTGAACAAATAACTCGCAGAAAGGGGATCAAAAAGATCATGAGGTAGATGCCTGGTATCTACACCTAGAGGTAGAAGGAATACCCATGGAATTCAAGCTACATACAGGGGCCCAGGTCAACATGTTGCCAGTCACTGTGGCAAAGACGATACCAGGTAGCAGAAATATGACAGAATCTTCAGCCATACTGGTGGCATATGGAAGATCATGAATAAAACCAAAAGGAGTGATCAACATGAAATGTAAAACTCAAAATAAGGAAGCTGATCTCCAATTCTGTGTCACAGATGTATCTCCCATACCACTGTTGGGCAAGGCTGCATGTGAAGGATTTTATCTGGTGCACCAAGCTGAGGCTGTGGTTTTCCAAGACCCCTCACAAAGGAAAGTCTAATCGAAACATATGTGGATGTCTTCACTGGGGTAGGGCAGTTTAAAGGGGAGCATCATATCCATGTTGACCCTGAAATTGTACCAGTGGTACATGACTGTAGAAGGGTACCATTTGGAATTATGGACAAACTCAAAGAAACACTAAATAATCTAGAAGTGTCCCATATAATTGTCCGAGTCCTTGAGCCCACTGACTGGGTTAATAGCCTGGTAGTCACTGAGAAAAAGAATGAGGAACTGCTTGTTTGTCTTGACCCATGATAATTAAATATAGCTATAAAGAGGCAACATTACAACACCCCAGCACCAGAGGAAGTACAAAGTCGACTCACCAGAAAACAAGTATTTGCCATTCCTGATAAGAAGGATGGCTGTTGGCAAATAAAGCTGGATGAGGAGTCATCTTGCCTGTACACATTTAACACTTCATGGGGCTGCTACAGATTTTGTAGATTTCTGTTTGGTTTAAAGTCAGCAAGTAAAGTGTTTCAACAGAAAAATAAGGAAATGTTGAGCCACATAAAGGGAGTGTACATCATTACTGATAATATGATAATAGCGTCAGATAATCAAGAGCAGCATGTTGACATATTGAAGTGGGTCATGGACCAGGCGAGAGCTGAAAATGTGAAATTCAATAAAGACAAGTTACAATTCAAAGTTTCAGAAGTCAAATACATGGATCATGTAGTGACTGCCAAAAGGATTCGCCCTGATGAGACTAAAGTGAAGGCCATTGTGGATATGCCTGCACCGACTGATAAGCCCAGACTATGTCTGCTGGGAATGATATGATACCTAACCCAATACATCCCAAGGGAGGCAGACATCACTGCCCTACTTAGAAAACCTCTCCAAAAGGATCAGCTCTGGCAATGGGAATAGGAGCAGTGGCAAGCCTTCAAGTGACTAAAGGAAGCCCTGTGAAAAGCTCCAGTTCTGCAGTGTTTTGATGTGAAGAAGCCAGTCGCTATCCAAGCAGATGCATCGAGAGATGGACTTGGTGCATGCCTTCTACAAAATGGGTGCCCAGTCACATATGATTCCAGAGCCCCAACAACCATGGAGCAAAATTATGCTCAAATAGAGAAAGAGCTACTAACAGTTGTCTTTGCTACCCACAGATTCCACCAATAAATGTTTGGCAAACACATTCTTGTGCGATCAGACCATAAACCTCTAGAGTTCAGAGTCCATAAACCTCTAGGAAAAGCTCCAGACTGACTATAAAGGATGTTATTACAGCTACAGAAATATGACCTCCAGATACAGTTTCGATGTGTGGTACATAGCTCAGTGTTTGTGTATACTTTTGAGCTTGAATGTTACGTGCTTGATGTTTACAGACTTAGACTTTGGCTTTTCTCTGTTTCCCACCCTTGGTGGAATGCTGGGAAGGTGTAGGAATTAAGGACCAGCACTGAGGGTGACATAAGAGTGTCGCAGGAGGAGGAGGAGGCTGGGGAGGTTGGGGGGTGATTCTGAAATGCTTGAAACTGAGCAGCAGAAGCACTAAGGATTAAGTAGGGGGTGTGGGAGAAGCTATTCCCCACCCCTTGAACTACAGGCTATAGCCTTTCAATTCAATGTGTGGTACATAGCTCAGTGCTTCTGTATACTTATGAGCTTGAATGTTACGTGCTTGATGTTAACAGAATTGGACTTTGGCTTTTATCTGTTTCCCATCCTTGCTGGAATGCTGGGAAGGTGTAGGAATTAAGGCCCAAAAAGATTATTAATGTTTTGATTACATCCACCAACTCCAGAGAATGTGACCAGTAGCATGCGGGAGAGGAAAAAAACCATGTGGGGGAAACCTCTGAGGATCCATGGCTACTGACCTGCCCATCCTCTGGGCATACTAAGAGAAGAATAATCCTAAATGTGGGCTTTTGGTTCTGGTTATTTCCAAGAATTAAGTCCAACTTGCTGGTTGATGAGTCATATCTCTGGATCCGATGGTGAGCAGGAAATGTAATGCTGGAGGATGAAGGTTCTGGCAGATGAAGAAGAGGAGGAGAGAAGATGGTTAATACATGTCCAAGATAGCTGTACAGAAATGAAGAGCTTTTTAAACTGAACATGAAGATACATGCTGGAGATGATTCTGTTGAAGGCTGAAACAGCAGGAACAGTAGCGGGAGCATCTGAAAAAGTGACAATGCAGGGAAGAGACACATGGTATCGGAGGTGCCACACTACAGTAGTGTGGGAGAAGCGGGAGCTTTCTGAGATCCCTTGGAGGCCAAGCTGAACAGGCGAATCCCATGTGGGATGACTGGATGAGTTGAATGGAATTGCCAGGAGGCCATCGATGTAGACAGGCTGGATGCTGAAGTTCTCATGAGGGGTAGTGAGGAAGGTTTGGATGAAAAACTGTGATGCAGTAGTCTTGGAGAGAGTGGTAGAGGTATCATGTACGTATCATAGGTGAATAAGTGATTTTGGAGGTTTGCATGCGGTTGTCAAGAGTCCTTTGAATCATTAGGGGATGATCAAGTACCTTGTTAGGAAGGTAGAAAATGGGTCAAGACATCCAAGGAATGGAGGTGTGCTCCATGGAGATGTCCTGCATACAAAGCCTGAACTGGAACTGGAATGGGAAGGAATCTGAATTGCAGTAGAGCAAGCGAATAGATAGATGAAGTAACAGGCTAGGCCTGTATGTGGGCTAGCTGGAGCATGGGACTCCACGTTGGTCTTTCGTATGCAGAGTTTGGATGATTGAACTGTAGTGTAGGTCTCAGGTGGTCAGACTAAGGAAGGCAGGACCCCCCACGTGGGTCTGCCTAGGTGAAGATGGAAATATGTTTGAGTAATTTAGAAATGCCCCCTCGTGGGGCATGTTTGCTATGGGATGGCAGGACCTCCACGTAGGTGTGCCATGGCCGAAGATTGCATGACCTGAGGTAAGAGGGTCAAGAACCCACTTGAGCCTGTCTGTAGATGATATGGAAATAGGTTTAAGCAATGAATAATGCCCCGTCATGAGGCATGTTTGTTAGGGATGGTGGTACCCCCATGTGGGTCCACCATTGCCATAATATTGGATAGTCCGAAGTAAGAAGGGTGAGACCTTTATGTGAATCTGCCTGCAGATGATAAGGAAATATATTTATGTAATGAGAAATACCCCCTTATGGGGCATGTTTTTTGTGGAATGGCGGAACCCCCACGCGAGTCCACCTTGGTCGCAGGATTGAATGATCTGAGGTAAGAAGGGTAAGACCTCCACGTGAGTCTGCTTGTAGATGATATGGAAATACATTTGAGCAATGAGTAATGCCCCATTGTGGGGCATGTTTGTTTGGGATGGTGGAACCCTACGTGGGTCTGCCATTGCCGTATTATTGAATAGTCCGAGGTAAGGAGGGCGAGACCCTGACATGAGTCTGCCTTTAGTGATATAGAATTATGTTCAGTATTGAGTAAGGCGCCATGGGGCACGTTCGCTTGCAATAGCAGGACCGCCCCTCCACATGTCCACCATCACTGTAGTATGATATGGTCCAATATAAGAAGGGCAAGATTGTTTGGGATGGCAGAACCCTGTGTGGTCTGCCATTGCTGCATTATGAGATTGTCCAGGATAGGGATGGTGAGACCCTGCGTGAGTCTACCTGTAGAGCTATAGAAATACATTTGAATCATGAGTAGTGCCTCATCATGGGGCATGTTCATTTGGGATGGTAGGACCCCCACGTGGGTCCACCCTTGCCATAAAAATGCATGGTCCAAGTTAAGGATGGCGAGACCCCCTCCCCATGGGTCTGCTATAGGAGATGGAAAGATGGACCCAATGCTGCACTTTTCACGCTCTCCCCACCCTTCTTACATTCCTTTTCCCCCCCTCCCCTCTTCCCTCTTCCTATGACTCTGGCACTTCTTATCTGTTATCTATTTTCTCTGACAAATGCCACTGGCTGCCTTGTTACAATGCTACCCTTAAATTGTATTACTCTGTTTGCAATGTCCACATTGTTGTAATGTCTGTCTTGATGTTCCCCATAATTTGCATTTCTCTGACGTGGAACCTTTGTAAAAGAGCCAAGGCTAAAAGGTATTTGTAATCCTAGACTTGATAAATAGATAAATAAATGCGTTGAGCAATGAGCGATGCCCCCTCAGGGGCATGTTTGTATAATAGGAGGGACAGGCCTTGCAGCCCCAGTGGTAAACGTGCTGTGCATCCTCGTGGGCACAGACAGCTCTCTCAAGTGTCCCTCAGTATAGGGATATCCTTCAAGGTACCCTGCAATGTGCCCAGTCCCACATTTATGTTTCAGGGAGAGCGCAGCACACACAATGAAAGCACTGTTAAGTAGGACGCTGGAGCAGAAGTCAAGAATGTGCCAAGATGCTATGAAATAGCGTACAAATGCAAGGTATCCATGGTGTTCAGAGTCTGAATCTCCAAGCTTGAGGATGTGCCCTCAGTATGAATGTTACTACCATATTTAAATGTTTACCTTAATTGTGGCCACTTCTTACATTTGGTTAAGTCCAATCCTTGATTTGCAAGACAGGAGATTGGGAAGTACAACAAGTCTCCCAGATAGCATCTGGAATTGAAATAGAGCTCACTATTGCTGTACAGGCTGTAAAGTTAATGTAGTTTATGTAATCTGATGTTGGTTCTAACTTGTGCTACAGCAGTTCCCTGCTTTCTTCCACTCTAATGAACTTCATGTGTGGCTATGGCGGTGATTCCCTTCTAGTTCAGTTGTCTTAAGTCCCTAACTCCAGTGTTAGACACAAAGCAGCATATAGAACGAGGTACTTTTGAAGACTGTGAAAGGGAATTAATTATTTGTGTTTACTGGTTGGGAATACTGAAGATAGTAATTCCCAAAAGAAAAACTGTCCAGCCGCCAAACCCGGGAGAGGAGCTCCAGAACAAAGACGTCCAGCAACAGTAGCAGGATAGGCAGCACTGGAGGGAGTCACAGGTGGAGAAGAGTCCAGAGTAGGGAGGATGAGGAGCAGGAGACCTGCACACCAGGAGGGCGGTAGTGCTGGCCCAGGGAAGCACACAGTTGGAGGCGGAGCCCGGCAGCGAGAAGGAACCAAGCAGTGGCTGGTGAGGCAGGAGACACTAGAAATGAAGCAAAATAAAGGAAGGGAAACACCAAGGAGGTACCGGGCAACACGGGGGGGGGGGCCAGAGAGGAGGCCAAAGAAGCCACATGGGGGGAATCGGGAAGGGAGACAAAACAGTGGGAAATGGAGGCAGGGGAGCAGGGGAAGACAAACAGGAGACACAGAGGCATGGGAGAGTGGGGGAGGAATGAAGGGGGAGAAACTAGGAAAGCATGGGAGAAGGAACAGTGGTGGGAGAAGACAGAAGAAGCAAGCCACGCCATCCATGCAGCACAGGAATCCACAGCATTTTGGAAACACTCAAAACTGAGAGCGAAAGCACTGAGGATTAAGTAGGGTTGTGGGAGGAGCTATTCACCATCTCTTGAACTACATGCTATAGCCTTTCAAATACACCTGAAAGCTAATATATCATTGACGCACCCTGAAGAGCACCATTCATCGATACCTCTGAAGCAATTGTGAGTAATCAAGATGAGAGAGTGATTCACTCCATGAATTGTGAACCACCTATTGAGGGTCAGCTAATGCAAGAAATCAGGATGAATGCCCAGAGTGACAGCACTTTGCAAGTACCTGAAGGGCTAGACAGACGAGGCTGGCCCTGGTACAGAAAGAAGGTAGATGATAAAGTCAGACCATACTGGCCATTTCAAGACATGCTAAGATGTGAGGAAGGAATTCTACCTCATTGAGAAAGAGTCATAATTCCAGCAAACATGAGAAGTAACATGCTAGTGAGAGTGCACAAAGTCCATTTGCGCATACAAAAACCAAAAGCAAGAGCATGAACAGTAACATGGTGGCCAGGAATGTCACTTGAAATTGAACGCATGATAGAAGAATGTAATATCTACACAAGGCATCGTAACAGGAACCAGAATTAGCCACTGTTACCTCATCCAGTCCCTGAGCTTGCATGGCAAAAGGTAGCAGCTGACATTTTTGATTTCAAGGCCCACCCATTTCTAGTCATTGTGGACTACTTTTCTAAATACCCTGAGGTCTTGAGGTTGACAAACAAAACTGCATGGTCAGTAATTGCCAAGATGAAAGCTGCATTCATCCGACATGGCATACCTAAGAAACTCATCAGTGATCATGTGCCTTTTGCCAGTCAAGAATTCTGTTTCTTTGCAAGAGAATGGGGAATCGAGCTTATCACATTGAGCCTAACATATCCTCAGTTTAATGGAATAGCTGAGAGAATGGTCCAGACTCTGAAAGCTTTACTCAGGAAGTCAGAAAAAGCAGATACTCTACAGATCCTCACTGAGCCCTTCTAGAGTACAGAAACACACCGTTGACAAGCATACCTACCCACTAGCCCAAATGCTGATGGGCAGGATGTTGAGAGCATGTCTCCCAGTAACTAAAGATCTATTGCAACCAAAGATCCCCACCAGAGTGAAGGAAAAAGTCAGTAATGGCAAAGTCCCATCAGAAGAAATACTATGACCAAACAGCCTGACCATTTCCACCATTGTATCCTGGGGACTTGTTTAAGATGGAGACAAACCATGAATGGCAACCTGCCAGAGTAGAATCCAACTGTTCACAACCTAGGTCCTTCAAAGTGGTCACTCCTGGAGGAGTCATCTTCTGGCACAGTCATCTCTTTCGGGGTAATATGGACACTGCATCGGATCCCTCTTTACTATACTCCAGGGCTTGTGCAGGCCCCCCTCCCACATATGAGAATCCTCCAGAGGATAACCCATGACTCCCCGCCTTCTGACAGAGAGACAGAGACACCAGCAAAAAGAAAAATAAGCACCACAAGGAAAATGCCTCTCCTTCTCACCAACTCCAAAGCAGGAGACAAAGTAAGGAGGATAAGGTCTTATCTGACATCTCTGAGGCGGAAGCCACCTGTAGCAGGTATGCTCCTTTGTGAAACCACTCCACGTCAATGGACAGGATCCCAAACTGTAAAGAAAGAAAGTCTCTCCTGATACAGCAGTACAGTTTGCTAGGTCAAGAGGGGGATCTCTGTTGATGGAGCTGTAGGCAACATCTTGATGGGGCCTTCTGGATCACCCAAAGACAAGGTGAGTGTTACTATGTCCATCACTGGCTTATAGTGTGCTCCTGGTTGATTACAGCCAGTATATTGTGAGGGATAGAACTTGGCCAAACAGAGCTTGATTATCTCAGTCCCTGTTCCTTTCTCCACCCTTAAACTAGAGCCCCTGATCAGCAGTTCAGACCAAGCCTCATGCAGCTTCACACCACTGGATGTAAAGAAAGACTCCAGCTGGAGTACACTTCTCTGTCTGACTATGGGACAAGCTGACTCTTCTTATGTATTGGCTTCTAACCTTGGGGTATAATTGAACGATTACATCCCACCTTAAAAGGGATCATGGTAACCTCAATTTAGGGGGTGAGAGTGGGTTGAGAAATGTGGCTATATCATGAGCCCTTTCCCACTCACTCCCTCCAAACATTTTCCCTTGGACATTAGGCCCAAAATCTGTTTTTGCAATGGAAGAAGCTGGTTCAGTGCTTTAGTAGTTCTTTTTTTTTTTTAACTTCATCATGTTTGTTGGTATCTTAAAAAGAAAATCCGATACAACTGTTCATCTTCAGTAACATAGAAAATATCATTCTAATACAGATCCAACATTTTCTATTACTACAATATACTTTATTGCCAAATGTAACTCAACAGGTAATGCCTTCCTCAACTTAAAATCAATTTGAGACATTTCAAAGGAATAAAACAAAGGTACACACTGCTTGAAGCCTTAGGCTTCCCAATAATGGATACAGTTCCTAGCAGCGTAGCCTATATTATTGTCTCATTCTTTAGTTAAGTCGTTGTTTTCCAAGAAAAGGACGTCAATCTGTCCCGAAGTTTGGTTGAAACTGGAAATGGCATTAGATTCCAAATAGGTAACAATAAACCAAAAGAACAAGCAAAACATATCTATGTACAATGACATTGCATCTTAAATGTTCAGTAAATCATATCAGTAGGCATTCTACCTTACCCACACCCTTCCTTCCCTTCCCACCCCCTAGTCCCAGGCCTTAGGGTAAGCCACAATGGGTCTTTACTCAGTCCGTGGTCCACTCGCTCCCCATCCGCTCCGCCCCTCCTCTCCATGCCTCCCTCCAAATATGCCAGGGCCACCAAAGCTCCAGGAATTTTTCTTTCCTCAGGTGTACCGTGTAGGTAATGTTCTCTAGTCGTTCTATCTTCTCTACCTTAGAGACCCATTGTGCCAAAGATGGAGGGTCTGGTGTTAGCCATTTGGTTGTAATACATTTCAAGGCAGCAACCCTCAATATCTTACACAATTCTACTAATTTCCTTTTTTTGGAGGACAAGGTGGGAAGGCCCAGGACTAAATCTTGAAACGTGAAGAGGAGAGAGAGAGACCTCCCAGTTGTTCCAAAACTCCATGAATATGTAACCAAAACTGTGGTAGCTTCCCACAGCCCCAGAATATAGGGTAATGTGTACCTTTGGTTTCCCCACACATACGCCGGCATGCTGATGAGGCTTGTGGGTTAAAATGTTGGGTGATCATTGGGGTCCTGAAAAAAAAGTGTCAAGACTTTCCAGTTAAATTCCTGCCAAATAGTAGCAGATGTCACCTGCCAGCCTCTTTGAAGTCGACGGGTCCAATCCTTTCTGGAAATAGTGTCTGCAGCCTCCACTTCCCATTTTTCTCTTTTATCTTCTAACACCAGAGCCCCAGATTGAATGGTGAGAACTCCACATAATATCGAGAGGTATTGCAATTTATCCCTGATTTTAATGGAGTCCCACCAAAAGGTCTCTAAATGTGTTAGTTCTCTAGTGATCTTCTGAAAATTATTTCCTGTATTAATAAATTGTGGGGTTTGGAGATACCTGTAAAAATCTTCCCTATGAAGTGAGAACTGTTTCTTAAGTGTAGCATAGGCAAGGCATCCTGCTCTGTCAGTCAGTTGTTTAAATGTGGTGAGACCTTTAAGCTCCCAATAAGTATACCCCTGATCTGACTTAGGGGAAAATGAAGCTGTCCACATGCCAAATCAGGGAAAGAGGGCCTAAAGGTATTAGGGGTTTGTGTTATTTTCCTTAGTTTAAGAAGGATAAGTAAGGAATGCTTTACCCAAGGATTAGAAACGGAAGGCCAAATCTCAGGGCAAATAGTACCAGTAGGTAGTGTCCATAGTTTATAATTGTGGGCTGCTTTGGTCTCAATGGAGTACCAACCTGAGTCGGGACATTGCTTAGCCCAGGTAATGAGCAGTGCACCTTGGGCAGCTAAATAATATTAGTACATATGGGGGAGGCCTAAGCCACCCTCCTCCCTTGGCCTCATCAGGGTGGTAAAAGCTATCCTAGGGCGTTGTCTAACCCAAATAAATTTAGAGATATCTTTAAACAACTGGATCCAAGAATAAGGTGGGAAGGGAATAGGGAGTGTCTGGAATAAGAATAAGAATAAGAATAATAGTCTAGGCAACACATTCATCTTTATGACTTGGATTCTTCCATATAGGGTAAGGGGTAAGAGTTTCCAGCAAGCAAAGTCTGATTGTAGGGTGTGATACAGTTTGAGAAGGTTGTTTCAAAACAGTTTAGAGGTGTCTACTGAAACCTGAATCCCTAAATATTTAAAAGTGTTTTTCTTAGCCCATACAAAGAGGAATGTTTCTCTAAGTTGTCTGGGGAGGGTACCACTCAGTACCACCGCTTTGGAATTAGTTAGGTTGATTTTATAACCCGCTAGGGAACCAAATTTATTTAAGGACTCTAGCAGATGTGGCAAGGAGGTCTGAGGGTCTTTTAAAAAGAATAAGGAGTTGTTTGCGTAAAATGCCACTTTTTGTTCGGCTCCCCCAACTTGGATTCCTTTGATGTGTGGGTTACTACGTATCCAGACAGCCAAGGGTTCTAATGATAGCGCAAAGATCAGGGGGGAAAGGGGGCATCCTTGCCTGGTGCCCCTCTGAAGAGGCAGGCGGTCTGAGAGTAGGCCATTCACCTTAACCCTAGCTTCTGGTCTATGCTATAAAGCTGCTATGGCAGAAACTAAATGTTCTCCCAACCCAAACCTTGACAAAGTGGATGACATAAAGTGCCAAACCACCCTGTCAAAGGCCTTTTCAGCATCCATACTGATTGCCAGCTGCAAGGAAGCCAAACTCCTCTGAGCTGTAATGATATTCAGCAACTGACGGATGTTGTCTTGGAGAAATTTCCCTGAAATGAACTCTGTCTGATCAGGGTGACTAAGGGTGGAGATACAGTTCTGCAGTCTATCTGCCAAGATCCCTGTAAACATTTTTAGATCTACAGGTAACAGGGAGATCAGATGATAAGATCTGTAAAGTTCAGGATTTTTACCTTGTTTAGGGATCACTAAAATCTGAGCTAAGTTCCAAGATGGTGGTACTGGTTTCTGATTTATCAGAATCTCATTGCAGGTGGCAACCAGATGATCCATTAGAAGAGGTGTGAAATCTTTGTTGAATTCAGCCGGGAAGCCATCCAGCCCTTGGGCCTTACCATTTTTCAACTGTTTAATCTTAGTTTGTATTTCTTGGATAGTGATTAGGGCACTGAGCACCGCCTTGGCTGGGTCTGCCAGGGTGGGAAGTGGAAGGCCTTCCAGAAAAGACTGCACTGCAGCATGATGCCCCGGAAAGGTCTCTGACTCATAGAGAGTGGCATAAAAGGTTTCAAATCTATGTAAGATGTCTACCGGAGAGGTAGTAGCTGGTGCCACTCCATCACCCTGGAGGCATACCACCGCTCTACTTGCCATCTCCTGACGGAGTTGCCAAGCTAACAGCTTTCCGGCATGATTTCCCTGTTCAAAGTATTTCTGCCTAATATACCTCAGCTGGCCCTCAATTTGGAGATCAAGTAGCTGGTTGGTTTTGTGTCATGCTTTATCCAGGTCCTGCCTGACCTGGGGGTCCTGACGCATCTGATGAGAGGCCTCAAGCTGTACTATTGTTTGCTCCAGTTGTATCCTCTGACAGATATGCTCTTTTTTAAGATTAACGGAGTATTTAATTATTTCTCCCCTGAGGCAACACTTAAGGGTATCCCATCGTATACCGTCTCCCATTTCCCCTATATGATTATCCCTCTCAAATTGCTGGATCTTATCTTTAACTAATTCTTTAAGGTCTTCCCTGGTGAGGAGACTCACATTGTGTCTCTAACTGTATTGCAGAGGGGTCGGAGTAGTGGATATTTTAAGGAGACAGGGGTATGGTCAGAGATGATGATCGGGCTGATAACACACCGGTCTACCTTTTGTATCCAGTTAGAGGATATCAAGAAATAGTCTATTCTACAGTAAGCCCCATGCCAGGGGGAGTAATATGTATAGTCCCGCTCCCGGGGATGCATAAACCTCCAGCACTCTGACAGGTCTAGTTCCTGGTTCAATCGCAAGATAAGCTTCCCTGTTCTTGTGGCCTCCTTGGTTCCACCCCGATCTGTCTACCCCTGGGTGTATGACCTCATTGAAGTCTCCCCCAATAACCACCACACTATGTGCATCTCTAACAGCTTCTTTAATAATTTTCTCAATAAAAACAAGCCTGGGGGCCTCTTCATTTGGTGCATATATATTCACAAAAGTACATTCCTGACCTCTATAACAATCCCAGATCTGATTCTAACCTTTGAAACTACCAGGGGGCATTTCTTTTAACTAGGATTGCCACTCCACTATGGTGTGGACTAGCTTCAAAATGTGAGGCATACACACTACCAACCCATGATCTTTTTAACTTGAGATGCTCTATGGCGGTCAAGTAGGATTCTTGCAGGAAGGCTACAGTGGCCCCTCGCTGATGTAGATCCTGTAATATTTTAGCTCACTTTAGGGGATTGTTAATTCCCCACACATTTAAAGTGACTATCTGAAGATCAGCCATCTTTGTAGATGGGGGTCTGGTACCATCTACTGATAGGGGAGGAGGAAGAGAAACACCCACATAGATCCGTTTGCTTTACTACGCTGCATTGTATACAATAAGAAATCTAACTGCGTCGAAGAATAAACTTGATAACATGACTGAGAGTCAAAAAACCGTGTAACCCAACATAACATATTTGACTTCAAGGTGCAGATACCCTATTGCCCCCCTCTTCAGAACTACCACTTTTAGAGGTGTGGTTGGATGACCCCAACACAATGAGCTCTCCATCTGGGTCAGAGCGTAAAACAGCCTGATAACCAGAAGGGCAAGTTTTGAACACCATACCAATAGGCACTAGGCAGTCTATAAGTAGTGTCAAACAAATAAAAGAAAGATGCCTAGCCTAACTTTGAAGAAGCCCAACTCCGCCCTAAGTAATAACTTATATGGAGGTAATATTTCCTGCTCCCTCACAGATGTTTATCCCATCATCTTTAGGGGTATAAACACTAAAAATGCAACCCAACATATTTACCAGTTATTCTCCGGGAAGTTAGGGGATTTTGCAACCACAACCAAGCCCCTCCACCGGAGCAACGTAGGGGCTGAGGAAAGGGACCCCTCAGAGATCAAGGGCAGCATATCCCACTCCATGTTCTATTATGTCAAGGCAGCCATTTTAACTTAAAGTAATGCATTCAGATAGGCCAGCTGAAGTTGGATGGTTAACCAAATGCACAGGTGTGCCCACTGCTCTGGCCTGAGGTTAATTACAGCTTCAAGGAGATATGCTTCTATGTAGGATGGTTTTAATTTACAGCAGATTTCTTGTCACTGGTCCGGTCGAAGAGACTGACCAACCTGACTTCTGGAACTTTTGTGTGGTCGAAGCTCTCCTTATCCATGAAATTAAATCGAGGCCCTCCACTAGTGCTAGCCTGGATAGGCCTCAGTCTAGCCACTGGGGTTGTTAAAAGAAACAGGACCATAAATCCTTCTGTGATAAGGGCTCTGTATCAGAATGTGGGCACCAGCCACCATTCCATCACCACTTCACAGCCTTGGCATACCTAGTTAAAACATCCACAACCGGGAACACTGTCCGATCCCACAGGATCAACCTTCCCCCGGGATAGGTGCTCGGGCCTCAGGATCCAGTTGTTGTCCTCCCCCCTTCCAAAGAAAACCTTGTACAGATTTAACAAGAGCAATTAATATTTCCACCATGCAAACATTTGAAAGTGTGAAAAAAAAACCTTTTTTTGTTTTTTTACAATCAGTCTGTCCCATCCTCCCTGCCCATTACATAGGGTTTATAATATGAACACTCAGCAAGCTTTAATGGTCTCACTTAGAGAGTCACTCACTGTCTACCATCACAGGATACCAGCAAAAGTAAATTTGGTTCCTTCAGGTCAGTAATTCCTCTGTTGGGTTGTTTTGCTCCAAAGGAGGTTCTCCTGCACAGTTAGATCTAACGGGAGATGGGTGCGTGATAGGCGCTCACATCTCTATGTGTGTGTTGACCGAGTCTCACGGTCCAGAAGTAACCAGGCGGTAATGAAGCTCCTTTCTTTTGGTTCCTACTCATTGCCAGGCCCTCTCAATCAATTGTTCCTTCTGTTGTTGAGTCGGATTCTGGGGGATCTCCATGTTCAGGGATGACAAGAATTTCGGAGCTGCCACCAGGTCTGGGAACCTTCTAGCACCATTTTCTGTTAGTACCTTAAGCTTTGCTAGGTATTCAATGAATGCTTTCACCCCCTTTTGTTGGAGAAAGTGTACCACCGCTAGCACCCTTTTGCACTAAGGAAGCAATTGGGGGGAATAATCCTGCTCAAAGAAGAGCCGGGTGTTGCCAAATAATATCTCTCTCTGTCTCTCTATCTTAGACCATGCCAGTCTCAGAATCTCCTCCTTGATACAAAAGTCCAAAAAAACAATTACTAGTGAACGAGGGCAGGCTTTGGGGTCTCTGGGCTTGGGCACCAGAGAGCGGTAGGCCCTAATAATATTGAGTGGTTTATCTGCTGGACAGCCCAAAATTGTGGGGAGAAAAGAGTCTAAGAAAGCTGGTACTGGACCTGTCTCAGTTCCTTCAGGCAGCCCGTGGATACAGACATTGTTGCACCTGTTGCGATTCTCCAGTTCCTCTAATCTGGCTTCCAACTGTTGCTCTCTGCAGTGGAGATCTAGCAGGGCTGCATTGTGAACATCTGTAGTAGTGGTGTATTCATTTAACCCCATTTCAAGCTGGTCCGCTTTTTGGGCAGTGAGTTTCTCTGTAACTTTTGCCTCCAGTCTCTCTAATGTGGTGCTCATCTGCTGGAGGGTTGCACAGAGCTGCTTGGAGGTGGTAGTGCATTCCCGTTCCTCTGGCTCCTCCAAGGCGGGTGGGTGGTGTGGCGAGGCCTCAGCCAAACAGGCCAAACTGGGTTGAGCATAGTCGAGCAGCATTTTGTTCTGTTTAGCTTGCTGAGTGCCTGGTTTGTCCTTAGATTTGTGTCTAGAAGACACTGTCTCTTTGATTTCTGAGAGTTTGGAGGCTGGATGGATCAGATAGTCTGACAAGTATGGTGGATTTGTCAATGGCGGGTTGAGGAATCTAAATCAGGCTGCCACTCAGTCGATGCGCTCACTGGAAGTCAGTAGTTCTTCTTAACTACAGTTTGCTCCAGGGTTTTACAGTTATTAAGGTACATATGTTTACCATATAGTTGTTTGATGCTATAAGTTTACTAAAAGTTGGAGGGGGCCACATTCCGGACTTCATCCTGTTGATTGGATGAACAGGTGGATCATCCACAGTGCTGGGAAATATGGTCCTAAACAGTTGCATGGATTTGGTTATCTCAGACTTTCTAATTCCTGCACTGCATTACTGTGTATATGTTCTCCCCCTGTTGAGCTGTTTATTAGGTTTCGGGTTACTGTTGCTTTTATACAGCATACTGCTGTAGTTATTTGAATTATATGAAGCTCATTTTAGGATTTGGTAACTTTGCAGTTTCACCGCCTTTCTCTAAAATGTTCTCCCCCCCCCCCACTCCTACCCCCCTCCAGGGGCTTTAAGACAGCTGGCAAGACTTCTGGATGATATACAAACTGCCCTCCTGAAAAATTTGTTGACTCAGTCTGTATTGTATAATGGCTGATCTTAATTTTATATCATGGAATGTAAGAGGGCTTAACTCCCCGAATAAGCGGAAGCAAGTTATGATTCTCATAAAAAACTTTACACACAGGTGACCTTTCTGCAAAAGACCAAACTAACTTCCTCTGAAGCCTTGAAGTAAAAATTAGAGCGGATGAGGCTAGAGACTCATAGCACTTTTACCTCTGAAAAAAGGGGAATCTATTAATTTATAAATCCCTCAGTTGGCAGTGTGCTGCCACCCGAAAAGATACAGAGGGCATGAGGCTGATGGCATGGATATTTACTCCTGAGGGGCCACTAACCCTGTTTAATATTTATGAGCCAAACTCTGGTACCCCACAATTCATCACAAATATAAATGAAGAGGTAGCTAAGTTCAATAGCCCTCTGGCACTAATCATAGTTGGAGGTGATTTTAATCTCAAATAGCAGACAGGTGGGCATGCGCACACCAGCAGAGGGCCCAGGTGCATACCGAGAGATGACTAATCCCAGCTGAAGGTAACAACAAACAGGAATGACTACATTTTAAGGTTGCTGATGTCTGCATCAAAAAAATATATCTGGGCCAAAAGTATGCTTATAATGATTATTATAGTCAGACAAAGTGTAGTGCAAAGCCAGATGAAACAAGAAAAACTGTAGTATGCTTCATGCTACACTTGGTGTAGTGTTGAGTTTTGCACACTGCAGTTTTTCTTGTTTTATCTGGCATTGCACTACACTTTGGGTGTAATAAACATTATAAGCATCATTTTGCATCAGGTCTATTTTTTATTGCAGATATCAGCAACCTTAAAGTGTGGCTTTCCAGTTTACAGTGATTTTAATCTCACCCTGGGCTCACTCTTTGTCGGATCCAACATCAACCAGAAACCAAATGGGAAAGTGGCCTTCATGCTCAAAGACCTAGCACAGGAACATTCTGTCTTGCCTATTCTACCCTGACACCAAATATTATACATTTTTCTCCCATTTACCAATCATTAATTCAGATAGACTTTTGGCATACTTCTCCTCAGATTACACAGACCACTGTAACAGTATACATTTCCCCTGTAATAACTTCTGACCATGGTCCCATTTCGGTAGCACTCTTATGGGGCCCTTCTACCCACCAATCCTCACCCTGTAAATTAGACTCCCTTGTATTAAAGCACCCCAGCTTTACCACTGGGTTAAACAAAAAATCAATGCCTTCCTCCAGACCAACGATAATGAGGTTGTCCAGGATGATAGCCTCTTGGACACTCCCAAGGCATACTTAATGGGCTGAATAACTGATGCAGCCAATAGACAGAAACTAAGGGAACAGGAAGTTTAAGACCTGGAGGCAAAACTTAAGCTCCTGGAGGCACAATACAAAATCAACTAGAGAAGAGTCTCCCTTGGAGATGATTCAACCAAGGAAAAAACTTAACTCCTTCTATGCCAGGAAAGCAGAATTAGCCCAAATCTGCACTGGCCATTAATACTGGGAAGGACAGGAAAGGGCAAGCAAAGTCTTGGAGTGCAAACTACATAGGCAACAAGTGGACCACCACATTGTGGGTCTGTGAGATGCCACTGGCAGAATTTGTACTGAATCCTCCCATGTCAGCGACATAATTAGAAACTTCTATACCCATCTCTACTCATCACAGGTCCAACCCTCCCCTGAACAGATGGCAGTTTTTCTGGATACTTTATATCCCTGTCAAATCTCTCCCCATCCCAATGCCAACTGAAGAGCCATATCACCCAGCTGGAGATCACAAATTACATCCTCCCTATGAATAAAAATAATCTCCAGGAGCAGATGGCTCTCCTATTGACTTCTATCAAACATTCCACAATATTTTCTCCCCTCTACTTCTCAGGGTGCTCAACCATTCCCTGACAACCCAATCTCTCTCTCTCCTTCATTTAGGAACGCCACATCACCATACTTTCTAAAAAAGAGAAAGGTCAGTTGTGTCCAAGGAGCTATAGACCTATCTCCCTCATTAATGCAGAGGCTAGACACTAGCTAAAGTCCTGGCTAGTCATCTGGAACAAATCTTACCCTCCCTCATACACCTCTCTCAAGTCAGCTTTGTCAAGGGACGTCTCAGCTCAGATCATCTGCATACATTTATTAATCTACATCACTTAGCAAAATCCCTCCTTACCCCTGGAGCTGCCCTCCCAGTTGTCTTCAAAAAGGCCTTTGATTCCATTGAATGGCTGTTCCTATTTGAAGTCATATATCAGGTGGGATTTGGTACCTACTTTGTAACAGCAGTATGAGCTCTCTATGAAAGCCCCTCTGCAAGAATTCTAACAAATAGTCTGCTCTCCTCCTCATTGCCACTGCACAGGAGAACATGCCAAGGTTGTCCACTCTCCCATTATTATTTCTGCTGGCTGTCGTGCCCTTTTCTGTTGCCCTTAGGTCCAACCCCCATATTGCTGGCTTTCACACTTCCACCACTGAGTACAAATCTCTGTAATATATAGATGACTCTTCTTAATTTCCTGCTATCAGTACACTGCAGCAGCTCATGTTTAAGTACTCTGCAGTGTCAGGTAAGCGGTTAACCACTTAAAGAAGAAGAATCAGCATTTGTATAGCACTTTTTATATATAGTGTATCCCAAAGTGCTTTACAAGCAATGCTAGACTGGTAGTGAAGTGATTCAATGTGTAGTGGTGACCGTGTCGCACATCAACACCCACACACAGCCTGGATAATTGCATGAACTGGTTCTTAAAGGCAGAAATCCTTCCCCTTAATTTTCTCTGCCTGCAACACCACTTTCAAAACACTACATAGAAATGGACAAGTGAGGGCAACACCTACTTAGACATCCATATTACCCCTTCTCTTAAAGGTACTTGTCAGGCCAACTTCACTCCTTTACTAGGTACACTCAGCACTGACACAGCATGCAGGAAGTTCTCCACCTGCTAGTCCACCTCCTCAAATCAATACCAGATTGAGATATACAAACATACAGTACATACAAACTTGCCTGCAGAGAAAGGCCTTATGGTTTATCTTGTCTGCTCAATTGTGCAGCTCCCTATGTATTTACAGAGGTAACTGCACCCACTCCTGCTTTCTGTCTGACCTCCATCGACTTTCCCCTTTGCCCCCATTCTCCCCCTTCTACCTGCAACCTTTACCCTCACCCTATTCCACCCCTTCTTGAAGCTGTCTACCATTTTTAGGGATAGCACCCCCTCTGACAGCTCATTCCACTTGGCCACTACCTTCTTGGTGAAAAACTGCCTCCTCATCTCCCTCTTGAACCTTCTCCCACCAGCTTTAGGCTGTGCCCATAATGGTCTTGTTCCCACTAAGGCTGAAGAGGCCCTCAGTGCTCACCTTGTTAATACCCTTAAGGCACTTAAAGGTCTCAGTCATATCTCCCCTCTCTCAGTTGCAACTGGATGATCACCTTGTAACTCACAATGTCTATGAAGCTCTTCAGTCTGGCTTCAGGAGGAGGCATTGTATGGAGACTGCCCTTGTTCGGGTATTAAATGACCTCCTAATGGAGAGAGAGATCAAAAGGCTTATACCATCCTAGTCCTTCTCGATCTCTCAGCAACCTTTGACACTATGGACCATGAGGTGCTTTTGGAGACCCTGTGGTTCCTTTGTGGACTGTCTGGTACAGTCCTCAAATGGTTCCAATCGTTCCTCGTAGGCAGGTCTCAGAGGGTGGTCACTGGAATTTATTCCTCTGACACCTGCCCCCATCTTGCAGGGTGACGCAGGGCTCCATATTGGCGCCCATGTCGTTCGCAGTGTATATGCTGCCATTGGGAGATATCATCAGGTGATACGGTTTCAGTTTTCACTGCTATGCAGATGATACTCAGCTGTATATGTCTTTTGTGCCTGGACAGGTTGATGTGATCTCTATGCTAAATTGTTGTCTCTCCAAGATCAAAGACTGGATGAGCTCGAGTTGGCTGAGACTGAATCCAGATAACACTGAGGTGTTGGTTGTGGACCCGGGTCACCCGGGGGCGGGTTTGGGGGCTGGGCACATGTCAGGCCTGTGGCATGATGGTGTCCAGCTCACTACCTCAGATCGGGTGCGTAACCTGGGTGTTATTTTTGATGATGGCTTGACCCTGAAAACTCAGGTGTCAGCTGTGGTTAAATCCTCATTTTACCATCTGAGGAATATCGCCTGGGTGAAACACCTGATTCCACTGGGCGACCTTCCAACATTGATCCCTGCTTTTATTACTACCCGTCTTGACTACTGCAATGCCCTCTACCTAGGGCTTTCTGGGGTTGATATCTGCTGCTTGCAGCTAGTGCAGAATGCTGCAGCCTGGCTGCTGACTGGTACTTCTAGGACCAGCCATATTATGCCTGTGCTGTGTGAACTGCACTGGCTGCCAGTTCAGTGGTGGATCATCTACAAGGTAGGCTTGCTTACCTTTAAAACCCTACACAAACAGGTAACCCAACTACCTGAAAGATTTCCTGACTCCCTACTCCCCCAATCATCTTCTCCGATCTGCTGACAAGGGATTGCTAGAGATTCCCAGGGTTCGTTTAAGAACTTCTGGAGCTTGTGCTTTCTCTTTTGCAGCACCAATCCTGTGGAATTCTCTACCTTGTCAGTTAAGAGAATGCCTGACCATCAGCAGTTTTAAATCTATGTTAAAAACTTATTTATTCTCTTTGGCTTTCCCAGACTGATTTTAAATAATTTATATTGTTGTCTGTTTATAATATTCGGTTTATATTGTATACAGCACCTTGATTTCGAAAGGTGCTATATAAATAAAGATTTGAATTGATTTGATTCCCTCAGAAGAGTACATGTTGAGCTTCCTGGGCCTCTCCTCATAGGTGTTCTCCTTGCTGGCCCTGGATCATCTTGGTTGTCCTTTTCTGGACCACCTCCAGCAAGTGGATATCCTTCTTAAGATATGGGCACCAAAACTATACACTGTACTCCAGGCATGGTCTTGCCAGTGACATGTATAGTGGCAGAATGACCTCCACCTTCCTGATGGTAATTTCACAGGCTATGCAGCCTTTGGCTGCTGCCCTCTTGCAGTGTGCAGAGTGCTTCAGGTCACGTGAGATTATTATTTCCAGGTCCTTTTTATCCTTTGACCTAGTTGCCTGCACATCACCCAAACAGTATTTGGTCCCCGGATTCTTGGCCCCCATGTGCATAACTTTGCACTTTTTAGCATTGAATCCAAGCTACCAAATGTCAGATGACCTTTCTAGCCTAGCCAGGTCCTCCTTGGTTGACTAGCTTAACTGACTAGTTGGGGGTTTCCTCTGGGAGGCCAGCACCCATGTATCAGTAGGGGAAAGTTGCAAAAACACTGGAAAAACTGAGGGTGGGGGGATTCCCCATTTTCAATATTGTGACATGTCCTTCCTATACTCTCAAGCATTCAAATGGTTCTCCTCAAGCCAGTCTCAGGGCCTCTCTGTGGGCAGAAATTCAAGGCCACTGGCTGAAGTCTTCCTCCCCATTGATGCCCATCTGTTTAAATAAACCATATCTGATATTTTACCAAAGAGCATCCCACAGTTGCCGTCTCCCCTTGGGTTCCATCCCCTCCCTTTCTTCCACACTTCCATATGGAACAACCACAGCATTTGTATAGATCTCACTGAAGTACATTGACCCCACTGGGCAAAGGTGGGAATATGGCAAGTCCATTATCTCTCAACAAAAACAAATGGTGTGGTCAGTCTGATTCCAATGAACCATTCTGTACAGCTAAGTTTTTTAATAAGATGTATTTATTATTCTTTTTCATCACAAATGGTCAGCTCCGCTGGCCCAGTGGTGCAGAGGGCTGAGGCGCTGGATATCTCACCTCACGGCATGCTGGTGACCCAGATTCGGGAGCGAATATGGGTTGTTAGAGGTCAGCACGGGGGGGGCGGGCAGAGCTGGATGGAGCAGCCGCCAGGCAGCTCACCTCTCCCCGGGGAGGTAGGGTGGCATCCCTCACTCACAGCTACCCCCCTGGTGAAGGCCAAGGGACTGTACAAGCAGGGTGCTGGCAATAGGCCAATGGGGTGGGTGGAGGAGGGCCATTACCAAGGCTGTAAGGCGCATGCATGTCTCCACACACATGCGTCCTTCTCCTGGGGTCCTCGGGTAAAAATGGGGAGAAAATGGAAAAAAAAATGTCGACAGGATGGCGACCAACTCTCCTCAGGCACTGCTCCCAGACTGGGTGTAAGGTAAGCCCCTGGAATTCTGGGGGACGGAGCTGGGGGAGTCAATCAGATAGGGGCCGTATGGGGAGAAGAATAAAGAAAAAAAGATGTGATAAAAAAAACAAGTGGCCAGCCCCTAAGTCCACCATCTCTGCCACTCAGATCATCTATACACGGCAACACATGAGGACATCAGAGCCAGGTTCAACCTTCCCTAAAAAGACTTCTGGATATACTGTACCCCAAGTTGTGCTCAGCATGGGCCCCTCATCTTAGGGGATATTAGCTCTTCTAAACAGTCTACCTTTATAGAAGTGGCTTAACCACCCCAGCAGCAGGGTGGATATGCTCTGCAAGTTACTAAGGGAAAAGGGTATACACCTCACTGATAGCAATAGACATGAATGGCTGACTTACTCCTGAGTACACTAGTGACCCGGGCTGGTATAGGACTCAGAAGTAATGTTGAGATATTAGAGCCCAAAAATACAGTTACAAATTTTGCACCTCTGGTACAGAACTCCTCAGTTCCTGCACTCCAGGAGACTCATGTCACATAACAGGTGCTGGTAATCTGACCAGCAAGAAGGATCCCTATCCCATTTGTTATGGTTCTATCCTTTGATCCAGCCATGCTGGGACCAGGTACTAGCGTTCTGTAGAAGTACCTTATCTGACCATTTCAAACTGGATGTCCCCCTAGTACTACTGGGTATACACACCTCAGTTCTCCTTAAACCTGACCCCGAGATAAGCTGGATTATAGCAGTTAGCTCAACAAAAAGTCCGGACCCAAACGCAATACTCCAAAAAAGCAGTCGAACGTTGACTTAACGGTTCTAATGTACAAGGTTTATTTAGTGCTTCACTGGGTCAGTCAGCAACTAGAGGTAATCAAGTCAGAGGGGACAGAGCAGCAAGATGGCCATGGTGCTGACCTGCTCCACATCACTTTGACTTTTTTTCTAAATTTATGTCCTTTTAGAGATTTTTTTTTTTGCTAAAAATGTGAGTATATGCTAGTATCAGTTCTTATTTTAAATAACTATTAGTGCAATAAACTTGTAAACTCCCTGTCTCACAGCCGATAGTTCCACTATTTCTCTGGAATACCGGGAGCGCTTGGGAACCCTCTCAGCATTCTACTTGTAAGCGTTAAATGCATTGCTAGCTTTTCGATAGCATTTTAGAAAAAGTACCTTAGTTCGGATACGGGTATCATTGATACTATTTTTGGAAGTTTACTGGTATTCCGCTGTGAAGACTGAGAATTGCTGGAGCTGAAACCCTGGGAAACTTGGGAATTTGGCCATGGAGAGTGTTTGGACTAAGATGCAGTCTAGAAGATTTGTTCCTGTTCCCAGAGGGGAGATTTTGAAGCACTTTAAGTGCTTAAAGGTGCTCTCTTATCATAAACAGGTATGCTAACATTGCTAGGGACTGTGGAATTCATACATATTTCTGTATCTAAAAAATAAATACTATGCTCAGTGGAGATTTTTCTTTTTTTTTTTCTCTCTGATTTTTTTAGATGAATTTGGCTGAAATAAGGGAACCAGTATGAATAATGGAGTCCTGCACTTTGGACAGAGTGAACAAGAGAGAGAAAGCTTAATGGATGCTTCAGCTGCTGGAATCTTTTGAAGAGGAAGAAGCCAGGTAACCATGAGCAGAAACTTGCTCAAAAAATCAACATGGAAATACACATATGTTCTGGAGTTCTGTCAGCATTCTAACCCCCTGAAATTGGTATATATGATTGGCATCCCTATTGGTTCTGCTCTGAGGTGACTGCTTTATGAAGATTCCTCATTTAGAGGTACTGTCTTTAATTTCTTTTACTTTTCCATTTAGCCACCAAAGAAAAAGAGGACTGTGGTATATGACTCATTATAGAGATACTGAAAGTAGTTCTTTTATACAACGTGGCCGCACTGAGTGCAAATATTCAAAACAGCCTAAACGTTTTTTGGATCTCATGTTTGTAACTTTATGATGCTTTGGTGAAATCCCTAGAACTTTGAAGTCATTTAATCATGTTTGAATTCGAAAGGCAATTTAAAAAAACACTAGAGACTTTTTTCACATGAATACTATGAATATAATTTCCTCTAAAAAGGAACAAGTTTGCAGCTTGTGTTAAGTGAATAATTTAAAAACTGATTTATTTATAGAATGTGGCTTTGAGGAGGATTAATGCCTTGATATTGTATGTGACAATTCTACAGGCTTTGGTGGAAAGTATAAATCTGATACTTTGAATCTACCAAACTACTCCTTATATTTAAAAATAGGCGTGAACTTTATGAATAATCCCTAAGAACATTCTCACACAAACATTATGCCTATGGTGGAGTATGGTGGAAGTTGATAGAAGATATGATTGACTTTTTTATTTTTTTTTGTGTTTTATTAACTGTGTTTTATGCACCTTAACAGACAGTTGTCTTAATTAAGGAAACATTACATTAATTGTCTTGACCATACGTGGTGAGGCTTTGTTATATAAGCATCTGTTATACAAAGTAATTTTCCAGCAGGTATTTAATGTGTTTGTAGCAGCTAAGAATATTCCCATAAACTTTTACTTGTTGTGAGGTGTTTAAATTATATGGGGATTTTATGATATTCAGTGCATCTTATAATTATTAATCTTATTGTGTAGGCTGTTCTACTGATAATTTGTGTGGTGATGGTATTGTGAACCAATTTAATTTAATAACTTTTGTGGTGTGGTCTATAACCTTTATTAACAATTGTTGCCTGTAATATCTTGGGAGAGGGAATAGTCAAGCTGATATGGACATGAAGAGAAGGGAAATAACTTTAGCAATCCACATTTAATATATGTTTAACCTGCTCTTAAAAATTATTCCTGATATGAGGAGGTATGGATCAGACAGGGTAAAGTGGTGCTGAATTTTGCCCTGTATCAGGGTTTTTATCCATGGGGGTACTATATGCTTGAATAGTGACAAATTACTTAGTATGCTGCCTATAACTGCACACAGGGCCATTGGTTTGTCAAATATGGCCTGGGACAATCCAAGAGTAGCTCTCCATTTTGCTGGCAGAGGGATCACATGACTTGTTATAGTCCCTGGTGCTAAGTGACTGCTATTCAATAATGACCTTCTAGAAAGAAACCCAGGTGTTGCTTAACCATTGGTGTCTAGTACGTTGGCCTAGGATGGCATTACACTGTAGCGTTGGGGTTGGAATGCAGCCAAAATGATTCCTGGCTGACGTATAGTGGTGCTAAATACCTGATGGAGCCCTGGCAAGTTTTTACAACAATGTGGTTAATGTGAATCAATGAGAGTGCAGAAAGTATAATGCTACTGGTGATAAGCTGATGCTACCTGAGGATTTTTTCTCCTTGATGCTTGAGCATTTTCAAAAGTACCAAAATGCCCTGTGTACCTGCTCTCTCATGTACAAAGGGATATAAATGAGCAGGTTTCATGTTTATTCTTTGTATAAACACTATAGGATGATGGGGAGTGGATTGACCAGGGTAAGGTAAAGTGGGATGTTTGGCATTTAGCTTGGGAGGTTATCCATTGATATGCCACATACTTCACCAAATGGTTAAATTGCTTAGTATTCTATCCTATGATTACCCACAGGACCAATGGGATGTAAAACGTGAGGTGGGACAGATCAGGAGTAGCGTTGTGCTTTGTTGGCAGATGAGCCACATGGCTGGTCCCGTCCCCTGATGCCTGATGATAAGCAGTTATTTACTGTTTTTTTTTTTTATTAGTGAAGCTCATTTGGACAATGAGAAGTTACACTATTCATCATAAATCTTGCAATTGAGTACTGAGGTAACAATAAAAATCTTGATAATTTTTTTAAGATTTCCTAGCATTGGTGGTGGGTGCAAAGTGATGAGAATATCAGTTCATTATTGTACTATATTGTTGACTGTAATTCCAACATTACTCTTAGGGGTTTCATTAACTGAAACATTTACAAAGAGCTACAACAGCTTTTTCAAGTTTGTGTGCACCCACCTGTTGGGTTCCAGACTACTATTATAACAGCCAGATATATAAATTTATAGTTCACAGGTAAGAAGCCCTCCAAAGATGATAAATCTCCAAGGAGGATAATTATTGCTGTTAGCTTGACTGACTGGTGCATACTGTTTGTAATTTCATGGTCCACTTCTGACTAATAAGACCCCAGTGACCATAACATATGGTGATGGTGGGTTTGGATGGCCACAAACTTTCCTTCCTCGATCACATCAAGGAACTATTAAAAAAGTTTAAGCAGAGGCTTGGCCTCTTTTACAGGATCAAACACCTACCTACCCAGGATGCCAAGAAGAGACTGGTCCAAACCACCTTTCTTTCAATTTTGAACTATGCTGACTTCCTCTACTGCCAAGGTCCTGCCTCTGTGCTAGCCAAACTTGTTATGCTGTACCATATAGCCATAAGGTTTGTCTCTGGTACTCCATAGTCAATCCATCACTGCTCCCTTTACTCCACAGTAGGATGGTGTTCCCTCAACTATAGAAGGCAAAGAAAAATGCTGCTCTCTAGACCTATAGAGCTATCACAAAGAAGTTGCCTCAATACATATCTGACTGTCTTCCCCTAAGCTTGGTAGGTAAGTATGCCCTGAGAGGTTCCTCCTGTATCTTTCAACTTATACCCAAGGTCAAATCACGCTTTGGTAGGTCTTCAATAAGCTATGTGCTACCTCAACTCTGGAGTAAATTGTAACAATCCTTGAGCTTGGTACATCCTACCAGCTTGTCCACATTCAAAATGCTTTATGCACATTCTGTCAAGGAGTCTTGCAACTGCTTTCCCCTGATTGTTGCCTTATGTCATTAGTCAACAGAGGCCCTACACACGGGGTCCACCTGGCACCTTCTGACACCTTATACCCACTTCCTCCCTCCTCCTCTCTCTGCTCTCAAATGCTATATGTATGTTCTGTCAAGGAATCCTGTTTCCCCTAATTGTTGCCATATGGCCTCGGCCAACAGAGGCTCTTCACTCTGGTGTCCACCAGCTCCTTTGTAACACTTTGTACCCTCCTCCTTCCCCTCCTCTCTACTGTGAATTGCTTCTTGTGAAACCTATTTACTAACCTTCTCCTTCATGCTTAATTTAAGGTATTTTCACTTATGACTGCCAGCAAGCTCCATGTATGCATATTGCATTTGGTATCTGCCTTTTCTATTTTGTTTGTATATATTGTATATACTGTATATTGTCACAATTCCCAATTGTATCCTGTTTCTTTTGTATATTTTTAATTGTGTAACATTATTCTGTGTATTGACTATGTATACTTCTCAGGTCCACCTTAAAAATGAGTTTCCTCAAAGGTGTTTTGCCTGGTAAAATAACGATTTTGATTGATTGATTTGATTGATTCCTGTGCTCATGCACCAAGGGCAATGGTCGTCCATCCCTGGGAAACAATGAACAAGCTTGTGTGGAGTGCAATAGGCCTGTTGTGTACAATAAATTTTTTAACATGCTCCTAATTAGTAGGTAAATTGCCTTCTCTAAAATGTCTGGCCAGTCTTCTGCTTCATGTGGCTATTCTAACTTTAAGGACCACTTGTCTATCATTTCACTGCTGGAAATTTTAACATGCCAGAGCAGAGTGGCATACATCTTGTATATCAGCCTTTAGTGATTCTGCTATTTCAGAGGGTTCATCTGGTTTTAGAGAAGTGCCCAATAAGGCTACTAAACAGTGCTTCATTTACAAATAATTTAAGAGATGGGACTGTGGGAGGTCATACTTAGCACATAGCTGTGGGAAGGTATATAAAGTGCTGTTATCAAATAAATGACCAACCAGTTGTTTGTCCCTACTACTTCATAGTTGAAACTGCATGGCCCATAGTGCATGTGGAAAGTATGTGTGATCCCACAAGGGCATCAAAATATTACACCCCCATGGGCACAGATATGGCAGTGAGCTTTAAACCAAATCAGCATGAGACGTTTGAGGACTGGGAAGGGTACCAGATCTGGTCTCCTGGCCTGACAAGTCATGAAAACCAGGTTAACCTAGGTCATAAGGTGTGGCCTATAGAAATCCAAGCTGATGGATGCTGAAACTCAGGATGAAACCAGGGATGGAGAAAGCCCAGTTGAGCTACCCAATAGTACAGTTTGAAGTTTGGGAGGCCTAACCTACCAGTTGGGTATTATGCAGTTAATTGTTTGTGTTGAATCGGTGGTGCTTTGTTGGCCCAAATCCATTTAATAATGAGCGAATGTAGTTTCCAAAAAAAGGCATCTGGCACTGCTACTAGCAGGGTTTAAAAAAGATAAAAACATTTTGTTAAAACAGTCATCTTAACTACATTTACCCCACCAATTAAAAATAAGGAAAGATACATCCATTTCTGAACCTCTACCTCCACTCACTTCAACTGGGTAATTACTGGAGACTAGATCCTCATAACTAGGGGGAATAGTAATACCTAGGTACCTAACTCTAGTGTTTGTCCATTGGATGAGAGCTGTCTGAACTGATTCAGAGGTTCCCAAGATGAAAGGGAGAATGAAGGATTTGCCCAAGTTTATTTTATACCATGCTTTGGAACTGAAACTATTAATGCAAGAAGGGCAGGAAGAGGCTCCTCAGGATGAGAGAGGGTGAGGAGCATGTCATCTGCATATAATGATATGGTATTAGTGGCCCCACCCAACTGTGCCATGTGCATCCCAGCATGTTTATGAATAGCTCAAGCCAGTGGTTCCATGGTGATATCAAAAAGTAATGGGGAGAGTGAGCAGCCCTGTCGAGTGCCCCTAGTGAGATAGAAAGGGAGAGATATATAGTTATTGGTTTTGAATTGTAGCTTGGAGTGATTTATATATAAGCTGCAATAATTGAAGAAACATGTGCAAGAATAAGGGGGCACAATTTGAAGATAGAAGGGGGATGGCTCAGAGGTAATGTGAGGAAGTATTTTTTCACTGAGAGGGTTGTGGATGCATGGAACAGCCTCCCTGAAGAGGTCGTGGGGTCAAGAACAGTGGAGGACTTCAAGAATGCATGGGACAGGCATAGGGCAGTCCTAGTGGGGGGGTAGGAGGAATTAAGCTGTTGGTTAACTAGGATCTGCAGCTTATCTGTTAGGTAGGAAAATGGGCAGACTAGGTGGGCCAAGCGGTCCTTATCTGCCATCAAATTCTATGTTTCTATGTCTGGGAATTGAAATCTATGAAGGGTGTTCTACTGATGCTCCCACTCATCATGGTTGAAAGCCTTATTCACATTGAGTGAGACCAGGACAACCACCTCCTTCAGCCTCAGCAATAGAGATAGAATCTGTGTGACAAGGTTAATATTATAGGCCATGTTATGTCACTTACTAAAACCTGATTGATCACTTGACATAAATTTCAGGAGAATAGTGTCTAGACACACAGCCAGACTTTTAGAGAGGATCTTCATATCTCCATTAATAAGAGAAATGGGGCGATATGAAGAAACTGCTCTTTAGATTTAGTTGGCTTTGGGATGAAAGAAAGATGGGCCTCATTAAAAAATGGGAAAAGTATGCCCCTTGAACCCAGCCTGCAGGGTTTCTGTCAGGAGACCGACAACTACTAGTGCCAGTCTTTTATAAAGCTTAAGCGGGAGGCCATTTGATCCTGGGGCCTTTTCGGATGGAAGAACATTCAGTGCTTGTAGAATTTCTAAGGGTGAGAGTGCCTCTATTAACCTTGCAGCACCCTCTGGGGGGATCACCGATAGAGTAAGACCAGTAAGGTTGTAAACCTGCCCAATTTAAGGAGTGGGATTACCATTGCCAAATGTGTATAGGGTTCCAAAGAAGGCAAGGAATTGGTCATTAATGTCTAATTGAGATGTGATGTGAGTCCCCTGATTGGAGAAGATTTTTTTTTTTAATATTTGTTAACCAGATAAACCTCAAGGGCATAATATGCCTATTTTCAGTGGGGAGCCACATACATACAGACAGTACAACAATACAAAAATACAGCATGAGTAACATTTACATGAAAACTTTCTAATGCAGTGATTTCTCAAAACAGATCTGAAAATACCAGGATACAAGGGATGGCTTTCTTCTGTGCGGTCTTTCGAAGCTGCCAGTCTAGCATGTTGCCACATTTATTACTGTGTTTATAATGGTTGGCTCTATACCTATTATTGGAGCATTCTGCTTTAAGGAAGTCCAAATGTTCTGATTCTTTTTGGGCTTACAAAAGGGCCTTATAATTCTCCAAAGTGGGAAGGTGCATATGAATACATGTAATCTAAAATCCTCCAAGAACCTGTCTGTTCCTGTTTGAGCATTGACAGATGAGCTATTACTTGTCCTTGAATGAAAGCTTTGAGAGAGTCCTGTAGAATACCAATCGCCAAAACAGTACCCCTATTTTTGTGAATATAGGTCTTAATACCTGCAGATAATGAGGTAAGGAAATCTGAGTCCTACAAAATTGTAGGATGCATTTTCTATGATCAGCTGGGTGCAGTTTCCGATGTGACTAATGAGTCACAGAAAGGTGAGCCTGATCTGATCTGATGACTGGGGAGCAAGAGACAGAAATTACAGCTGCCACTCACTCACAGGAAACATATTTAATTGATTTTAGTATAAGAATGATGAACATGTGAAAAAAAAGGAGTACCCGCGAGAAAGTGGATGGAGAGACATCCATCCATCTAGAAAGCCAAGTTTGGCACATTGCGAAAATAACAGCTTTGACAATCTGGACAAATAGAAGGGAGAATCTGAGAATCTATCCAAATTGGGATCCGTGATAAGACTGAAGTCCCCCCACAGTATATGCCCCTGAAGTCCTCATAGCTGGAGCAGGATATGCTGAAAGAAGGTTGGATCATCATAGTTTGGCATGTACAGTGAGAGAAAATGAACTGTAGGGAGGTAAAGGGAAGTAAAGACACCAAAATCCAGGGGTCAGATTTATCGTTAATTTGTGAATACATTTGAAAGGAGAGATTATGATGGTGAAGGATTGTCACTTCCAATTTTCCTGTGTAAAACAAGAGTAAAATACTTGCCCACCCAATGCTGCCGAGATTTGGAATGTTCCACATCAGAGAGGTGGGACTCCTGGATAAAGACAATACCCATGTGACGTGATTTGAGGTGTTATTACCTGCCTCACCTTCACCAGGTTGTTGAGCCCTTTAACATTCCAAGTAACTATGGTTATGTGCACCATAGTGTTTGTATAATAAAGTAGTCAATATTAATTAAAAATCCTGATTTCTTGCCTCTGAGTTATCCTCTGTGATTGCCAGATTCAGAATCTGTAGCTATACGGTTCCCAGCATGGGCCCTTTGTTTTAGGCCAGAAGACCAGTTCTTAGCAACTTGTGGCCACTTGAACCAGAATACACAAGAAGTACAATGTAACTTTCCTGACAATGTCCACAAAATAAACTAGAACATAAAATTTGCAGTGACAATATAATAAACGCTTCCTGTAGTCTAAGAAGTACACAAAGAAAAAAGAAACAGGAGGAGGGGAAAATAAGGCAGAGGGTAGAGGACAATGAGCACGTACTGGGAAAGAATCTTGCATACCAGAAATAGGGCAGTGGCTGAGCTACAGTATCTAAAGCTAAAAGTTAACTATCTGTAAAAAAAAAAGGAAACGAGAAACTAGCTCCAAAAACCATCAGAGTGAACACTGCTGGCATAAACTTTCTCAGAAAAACCCCATAGTGGCATGCCTAGGAAAGGGAGTTTAAAAGGCAGAATACATCCGTGGTGGACAAATACCCTAGTAAAATGAAAGGGAAAAGAGAATTGGACTAGATACAAGCTCAGTGGTGGTGGTGGTGGTGTGAACTGACAATCTGAAAAAAAAGAAATAAGGAGATGGAAGAAAAAAGGGAGCAAAACCTAAGTGAAACTTAAAAATGTAGTGTGTAACAGGTAGGAGACAGCAAGGAGCACAGTATATAAAGATGAGAAGAGGAAAAGAGAAGAAAAAGTAACTTTCAGGTAACTGTAGGAGATGAGAGCTCGCTCTTCCCTCTTATGAACACCCACTAAAAAAGAGAAAAATGCATACTATTAAACCAGTAAAAATCTATTCAAACACAAATTAACTGATACAAAGTGTATACAAAACATTTAAACAAGACATTGCAGATATTATAGGGTAAATCCCATACAGCACCAAATTTAAGTAAGGTATGCTTCTCAACTATCTAAAAGAGGCACCATGTTAGAAGAACAAAAATAAACAAGTGGGGCTGACCCATATTATCAAAACTGGTTTGTTGCACTATGATTGTAGGTAGACACCATGCACCTTATCGGTGGAGATGGTACATAAACCAGAGGATGACAAATTCAGCCCAAAATGCCAGCAACATAACACTAACATGCAATGGAAGACTCCCTTGTTAAACTGAATGAGGGGCATCATAGCACTGATGTGCTACCCACTGACCGATGGCAAGACAGCACCAAGTGAGGGTGAGTTTTAGTGAAAGAGTGGGGAGAGCCAAAAAAAAAACAACAGCCGGGGTGTTGGGATCAACATGGCTTGGACGGAGAGAAACTGAGGCCTACAACCGTGGGGCAATCCCAAAAGAAAGCCGAGTGTGTACAGGCATAAAACTCATGAAAGATAGGAGCTAGATATTTATTAGGACCCAGATACATTAGCTTCAGGTTAAAACCAATAAATTTAGGACAACAAAACGTAAATATTTTTTCACTCAAAGAGCAGCTAATCTTTGGAATAGGTGTCCAGAAAATACAATCATCAGTGAAAATATAGAGATATTTAAAAATCGATTGGACAAATGCATCAAAAAAATAACGGCAATATGAAGTTTTATTGTCTCTCATAGAAAGGAGCTGATTTGGGCTTTGGCCTCTTATTGCTCCTAAATTCATAAGTGTTCACTATAAATCTCCTGAATCAAGGTTGAGTGATCGCAGCATACCTGGAGCGATGATGGTGGGCATGATAAACCCCTCTCAAGCACCCAGCATCTCAGCACTATCTGGAGATACCAGCAGGTAGCCAGCAACACAATTATGACATGGTGAAATCGCTGGGCAATCATTCACTTACTTGGAGCACCTGCAGAAGTAGAATAATGCAGTTTAAGAGAAACAAGCAAGGAAATTAAAGCTGAGGAATGGCAGATGTGAACCGAGTGGCACAAGCCACTCTCCTATGCCCAGCACCACAAGCCCTGTCAGAGAACGCTTGCTTGATGTGTACCCAGCAGGACATCACAAAGCACAATTATCTTACCATATTATTTAATAGCTTGATCGAGGACAGGGCTACACACTCAAAACCTCAGAAAACCAGAGAGATGTTGATCCCCCCAGGAGGTAGAGCCCAATGCTGTATGCTGCAGTCTCAGCTCCCCACCAACAACATCTGCTCCTACAACTCACATACTGTCTACCAGTCAGGCCTTGGTTCATCAACAATTTTCAAAGTAGCAGATTCATGATGCAATGTCCCGATGAAACAGCAGAGGATTTAGTGGATTGTAGCTGCTGCAACGGATGCTCCATAGTTTACATTGGTTGGTATTTTTGGGACTGTTGTTTCTGCCATTCCTATTGGAATTCCACTGACTTAACATTGGTGTAGGATCTTGGTGGGAGCAGGGCCCTGAGCTGAATCCCTCTGGCAGTAGAGTTCTAAGACTTGCATGGTGCTCTCATAAGTCATCTGGCTGTCTGCATATTGTACAGTAACAGTAGATGGGTGAGATAAGGGATCTAAAATGCAAAGTTCATATCATGGAGGGTTGTCATTAAAGGTATGTAATCTTGGCATTTTTTAACCAGTGAGGCAGGGTAGTCATTTTCAAAAATAAATGTGCTTCTGGACCCCCCAAAAAACAGTCTTCACACCCCATGCTTTAAGGAGAATATAGTTTCACCTGGTACGTTAGAAATTTTAAGGTAACAGAGCAGGGACATGCATTTGGGTCCTGGGGTTTAGGACCAAGTGCTTGATGTACCCTTTCAAGCTTAGTAACTCTGATTCCAGATGGAGCTCTTCTTTTGGCACGCTGGGCAAGAAAGCCAGTATATCCTGCCTTTCAACACCCTCTGGCAGTCCATAAATTTTCTGATTGGTGTGATGCTCCTTATTTTCCTTACCTTCTAATTCAAACAACAGGAATCCATCGATGAGATGCCTTACAGATGGCATCAAACTGCAGGAGTGCGCTACCTAGTAATATAACTTTATGCAAATCAAAGAATTTAGAATACAAGTTCAAACTGCACTGTGGTCACATGCCCATTACTGTGCCAATGTCAAATTTGTTTCTCTGGTGAAGACAGCAGTCAACATGAAGTCAGCTCCAGTCTTTTGGTCAACAACTTTTATTTGTACTTTTTGTTTGTTGTTTTAGTTTATTAATTTTTTTAATACTCTTGTTCATGATCAGTTCCCAGGAACTGAAGAAGGCGCCTGACAACATGGTTCCCGCCTTAGGGTACAACTGCATTTTAGATAAAAACCTAATCATTATGGCAACATGTGAAAACAGCTAATTAAAAACAGCAACCACCAAGAACAGCTAATACAAAATAGCTCAGTCAAATAAGGCAAGTTTTGTTTTTGTGTGGGGGGCAAGCCCCCCTGACCGCCCCTTGTGGGGGGCTTTGCCCTCCACACCCCTTTCTTATATATACCAACTCCAGGGGGACACACGTCGGGAAGGGGGGCAATTTTCAGTTGCTGTATTTGACTTAGCTGTTTTGACTTACTGTAGCTGTTTTCATTGGCCACCATTGTGATATTTTCTTTATAGCTTTAAAGTGGTTTTATATTTTATTTCTGTTAAAATTATCCTTGACTACTGCTTTTTAACTGGGAACCTTTTATTTAAAATCGATAGGGTTTGTCAGTGTTTAGCATGATTGATAGACCTAAAAAGAGAACATGAACTACAGATTTTAAAAATTGTACAGTGTTTTCAGCTTCTGGCAACGGCAGACTACTATGAACTTTGTCCAAAGTGCTGGGGTCCAGATCATGAGTTTATGAATTGTGAACTTTGTTTTAATAATAATAATAATAATACAATTTATTTAAGCGCCTTTCAGATTTTCAAGGCGTTGTACAAAAAGCATAAAACACCAAACATCAAAAAATACAATAAAACAGAGCAACAAATATAACAGGTAAAAAGCCAATTACAGTATAGCAGGAAAAGCCTTATCCCATGAAAAGGACTTTAAGGCCCTTTTAAAACTGTCCGCCGTTGTACTTTCTCGGAGCGGACGGGGTAGAGAATTCGGAGGGAAGGAGCCATTTAAACTAAAGGCACGGGTCCAGAAGACTCTCAAATTAACCCTAGGAATCTCCAGCAACCCCTCACAGCCAAGCCGAAGTTGTCTCAAAGGTGTAGGTACCAGAAGCTCTTTCAAGTAGTCAGAACCACACCCATGTAGGACTTTGTAGGTCAAAAGACCCACTTTGAAGGTGATCTGCCACTGTATTGGCAGCCAGTGCAGAGAGCGCAGCACTGGGGTAATATGAGATCTTCTTGAAGCCCCAATCAACAAACGTGCTGCTGCATTCCGCACTAGCTGCAAGCAGCGGATGTCAACCCCAGCAAGCCCTAGGTACAGGGAGTTACAGTAATCAAGATGAGATGTCACAAAAGCGTGGACCAAAACCGGCAAATCGCCAGGTGGAACCAGGTGCCTAATCCTGGCAATGTTTCTAAGATGAAAAAATACAGTCTTGACAACTGCAGACACCTGATAACGGAGGGTCAGGCCAGTGTCAAGCTCCACACCCAGGTTACGCACCCATTCAGAAGTGGGGATCTGGTCCCCCCCTAGAATTATTCCAGAGGGGGACCCCACCCCCAAACCCCCAACCCTGTGGCCGGGGTCCACCACCATAACCTCAGTCTTTCCCGGATTCAACTTTAAACTGCTGGTATTCATCCAGTCTTGGATATCTACGAGGCAGTTATTCAGCACTGAGACAGCACTAACCTGGTCAGGTGCAAAAGACAGGTAGAGCTGGGTACCATCAGCATAGCAGTGAAACCTCAGCTCATATCATCTTACAATGTCTCCGAGGGGTAGCATGTATACTGCGAATAACATGGGGGAAAGCACCGAACCCTGTGGTACCTCGCAAGGCAGAGAGAAAGCCCCGGAAGAATGTAATCCCGAGACCACTCTCTGCATTCTCCCCTCGAGGTAAGATGAAAACCATCTGAGGACCATACCTGAAAGTCCACAAATGGACCTCAGATGTTTGAGCAAAACCCCATGATCCACAGTATCAAAAGCTGATGACACATCAAGGAGAACCAGAATAGAGCGGTGTCTCTGATCTCTCGCCATCAGGAGATCACTGAGCACCCGAACCAGAGCAGTCTCGGTGCTATGCCTTTTATGAAAACCAGACTGTAGAGGTTCGTATAAACTATGGATGGTCAAATGGTTATCCAATTGATCCGCCACAACTTTTTCAATAACCTTCCCCACAAAAGGGAGGTTAGAGATCGGGCGGTAGTTTGCTAGGTCATCCAGGTCCAAGGAAGCTTTCTTCAGAAGGGGAGTCACCACCCCTTCCTTCAGAGAGCTAGGGAAGACTCCCATCTCTAAAGAACACCAGATAATCCGAGCAAGGACCGGGCTGATAGACTCACTACATCCCATAATCAGGGAAGTAGGACCCGGATCCAAACTACAGCATGTTGGGCGCATCTCACGGACAATCCTCATAGTGTCTACGAAATCCGGCAGATCAAAAGAACTTCAGGAAATTCCAGGCTCTGTGACAAAACACTGATCGACTGCAACAACCTTAGAGTGGGGTTGGGGACACTGCCTCTGAATGTCTTCCACCTTATTCGCAAAGAATTGAGCGATCTCCTCGCAGTCATTCTGCGTAAAAACCCGACGGATCTGCCGACAGACTGCTGAACAGTCTGTCGACATTTCTGAAGAGCTGAGCCAGTCGATTCCGAGCGAAGGAAATTTCCATGGACAGGAATTCTGCCTTCTTATGGGAAATTTCTGTTTGATAGAGCTTATAATGTTCTAGCAAATAAGATGGTGCCTCAGAGGCAGTCTTCCTCCAACGACGCTCCAACCTATGCCCCAGCCTCCGCAACCCTCTCAATGCCTCGTCGAACCAAGGAGCAACGGGATGGTGTGGGAGCAGGCAAACACGGGTTGGTGCAATCTGATCAAGAGCAGCCGAGATGGTCTCATTATAGGCCACCACTAGCTGCTCAGGATCAGAGCACAAATCGTCAAACAATGAGAGGTCAATAACCACCATCAGGTCTTCAGGGACAATGTCCCACAATGGGTGGTACTTGACCAACTCCACAGGGGCCGACCTGCCCAGGAGGGCCTCAAAATTGAACCCAACTGAGTAATGATCAGACCAACCAACTGGTTCCACCACCAAATCAGACGCCTCAATCCCCAGGAGGAAAACCAGATCGAGAGAGTGACCGCCTTTGTGGGTAGCTGTGGAAACAACCTGTGTGAAGTCCAGCGATGTCATCACCTGGAGGAAATGTTGACCAAAAAGCGAAGATTCGTCGTCAACCCACGCATTGAAATCGCCCAGCACCGTCAATCTGGGCGATTCCAAGGCCATGTTGGCGGCAAAATCTGCTATTTCCTGCAGGAAAAGCTTCTCATCCCCTGGTGGACGGTAAATGAGAGCAATCCTGCACCCCACACCGGCTACCACAGTACACTCAAATGATCCTGCCTCCTCAACTGGAACACCAGTTAGGCCCAATCCGGTCTTAAAACAGATCACCCCCCCCCCCACGATCCAATCTCGGGCAGTGTATAACCGAGAACCCGGTAGGAACAGCAGCCTCTAAAAACGGGGCCGCATTCCCGTCCAACCAGGTCTTGGTAATGCAAGCCAGATCTGCCCCTGCGACAAAGTCCGCAATAAGACCAGTCTTATTGCAGACAGATCTGGCATTGCACAACAGCGCCCGGGCTGGACGAGGTTGACAAATTGTCTCAACCACTTGCCCTCCAAAACAGGAGGTGCCCTTGGCTATGGGAACCAGAATGGGACTACACGCTCCAGAAGCCATTTTGCCCCAGGGCGTCTTCGAGGCCTAACCACCCCATGGGAGAGCACTGCTCCCTCCACTGTCCACAACCCCCCACGCCCCCCCAATTCCTCCACCCCCCTGCGCACAATCCCTAATGCCCGACACCGATGGTAGACATGGGCAGGCAAGGGGGACAAGAAAAAGGGGCGGAGGGCATGGAGAGTGGAGGCAGAGTAATGAACAACAGGTGGAACTGGCCAGCACATCAGGCTGCTCAAAAATTAAAACCACAAATAAAATAAATAAACAACACCACCGCCCACCGCTAAAACAAAGAATAAAATAAACCAATAATCTAATACGACAACTAATAAACTCAATTAAACTATTTTATATCCACAGGCCCTCTCACGGCCAGGGGACAATAAAATAATAACACAAGACTAATAACAAAAATAAAATAATGAATAAATAAAAATAAAAAGAGGGAATAATTTAAAGACCACCCTCCGGGACTCTTTCACTAAACCGGAGAGGGTGGAATATAAGATGGAAACAAGCACTCTCACTGCTAAATTATCCCTCAAAAATAACTAAACAGCATATAACCTATAAAATACAAAATAAAATAACCTCAGCAAATAAAGTTCAAAAAACAATAGACTATGTTCATCAACCACCTAGGCTGGACAGAAAATAAAAACTGCCAGCAGGCCGTAGGGACCGGCCAGTCCAAAAGGATCGGTGACCCACTACTTCTACCCCAGGAGCGGGCAACCCCCCGGCCAGCTGCCCCAGGAGTATAGAGGAGGGAAAATTAAGGACCAGCCTTCCAGCCAACCCCACTCCCCCCCACTGTGTGAGACACCAACCCAGGACCACCAGACCAATGCAAGCCAACTAATAAATAAAATCAATTTCTCAAAAATATTTATATAAACAGTTGTTTCCACAGTCACTTATCTTGCAGGCACTCTTCAGGTCACTTCTTAGCACACTAAAAAATCCAACAATACTGGCCCCAGGTCCTTAATGTGTCCAGTAAGCCGGAAATTCCAAACAGAATTCGAGGTTCAAAAACTCCAGATTTCTAGGGGGATCCACACATCAAGCCGCAGGTTCCAACCAGTTATTTTAAGAGGCAACTACCGGGCTATAATGGTGACCCAACACCACGACTCCAGGCCAGATCAGCCCCCCTCGACCGACTCCACCGGGAGTCTAGGGGAATAGGGTGAAAAGGCCAGCCCTCCAACAGGCCCCGATCCTAACCCCTGTGTAGGTCACCAACCCTCAAGCGCCTCAAAAAAGCCAACGAGTCCGGCTAAGCAAATCAAAGCCAGAAATAAAACAAGTCACTCCAAACAAACAGGCCACAAAATCCCAGATAGTCTCCTCGGACTTGGCAGTTCCAAAGAGCGCCCAAAAATCCCCAATAATCCTTAAAAGGCTCAATCCCAGTGAATCCCGTCTCCTCCAAGTCCCACAAAGATGAACTCCTCCTCGAGAAGTATTAAAGAAGGTCGCTCTAAACAGGCGAACACCGCGTGAAAGCTTGACACTGAAAAGTGGCCGCCAAACCGCTGAACTACCGGAAGGCAGCCTAATTCCTAGGGCAAACTAGGGCATCACACAATGTCTTAGGATCCTGAAGTCCGAACCATCTGAAAAATCCAACCACGAATACTAGAAACGAGGGTGAAATAGGAAGCAAACAAGTAAGTGCCAAGGTAGCTTCTCAGCGGCCCGGGTTTGAATTCGAAAAAGTGCTCTACACACAGGATGAAGCCGAATAAAGCAAAAACTTAAAATCTTAAAAAACACTTAAAAACGCTTTAAAATAAACGAGGAAAAAAAAAGTAAAACATAAGCACAATACACAGCAGTCCGACGGCTAGCCCATCGTGGCTGCCATCATTACGTAATGGGTAAGACCCCAACAAACCTAAAATCCAGAAGAAAGGACCATACAAGAGAACAACATATGGCTTCTCAGTCTGCCTGTATGTCACCAAAGCACAATAAAGGCTCAGAGGGAGTGGAGTTCCTAATGACGGCGGAAAGTACACATCAGAGGGTTTTTCTCACAAGCAGCAGTCTCTGTTAAAGGGGACAGATAAAAAAGATAAAGCTGTTTAGACATCAGGAAAGCTTGGAAAGTGTGGAAAAGACATCAAGGTGTTCGATAGGGGGAACACGGATCCCAAGTATGGCAAAAATGTAAGTAAAAGCTTTAAAGCTCATGGTGGAACCAGGGCCTGTTAAGAAAAAGACAAAAGGAAAAACATTTCCATGCCACTCCTCCTGCAAGGAAAAGGAGTAGGCAGTGGATCAGAAACAAATGCTATCAATAGAGGACATGACTAGGTATGACAGTTTTTCCAAGCCTTCAAGGCTATGGGAAATTCATTTTATGTGCTCCCCCCCAACTTTGGTTTCAGACCACTTACCTGTAGAGGAGGAGGATGTGTATTATGAGGAGGAGGAGAAAGGTAAACTTATAGAACCTGATGGCTCACCTGACCAAGAGTTTGGGTCCTGTCGTAGGCCCACAAAGGATTACACCTCTTACTCTATGTTCATCAAACAGATGGTGAACACCCTCAACATCCCCTCTCATGAAACAGAGTAGGAAGAAAAGGAAATTAAGTTCATGTACAGTACATGATGTGGTTAGCCCCCACAAAGAGATTACTAGTCCATATCGACCAGTCTCTTTAAAAAGCTACATTGAAAATCATGTCAGCACCCAGTTCAGCTGCTGGCATTGATAAAAACGCTGGAAGAGGCTTGGATATTATCCTTTTGGAACATTTGCTGGGACTTTGAAATGTTATGTTTTTACAGTTTTGGGACTGGTCGGTTACCTGATTCATTCAGCCATGTGATGTATTCCTTTTTCAATTCTTCTTACTTATAGGTGTGGCTTTGTTTATGGTTTTATAGGTTTGAAAAGCTCTTTTATGTATTTAACTTACGTTGTTAGGTAATTTGAAGCCCTGCTGAAACTATTCTTATTTCTTATTCATAGAGGTGAACACTGTTAGCCTTGACATCATGTATTTTATGTATTTATTTATTCTTTTAAATTTAGGAATTAATACCTTTGAGCAAAGCTCTTTACATTGGTTCCACGTCATAAGATTACTGACAGGAAGGCAAATGCAAAGTAAGGTTACATTGCAAGCGATTCCAGGCCTAAATACATTCATTGTAACTAAATGATACCTATAATTAGTACAGAAACTTGGTACATTCAGAGACACAACTTAGGGCTTGAGTGAACAAGAGGATACACAGAGGTGTAGGGGTATTGATGCTACACAATCAGACAAAGTAGGGGAAAAAATAAATAAGACATTCAGTTAGCGAGGGCAATTACAGTGCCTAAGTCAGGATGAGTTACAGGGAGGTAACATGTACTAGTGCCGGGGAGGGAGAGAGGGGTGAGACAATGGGGTGAACAGCGTAACAAAGTAGTGCATGGGGAGGAGGGATGGGGAGGTATATGGGTGTGGACAATGGGGCAGACAATGGGACGGGGGAGGAGGGAGGATGGGAAGTGGGGAGGGGTGGTTTGAAGGGTATGGTAAGGGCAGAGCTGAGGCTTAGAACAAGTGCAGGGTAAAGTCTAGGGGTGAAATGTGCAATGTGACATTAAGGTGCCACCCTAGTGGAAGCAGTCACATGAAGACTCAATGATAAGGGACTGCCAAAGCTTTTTTAAAGAAGCCCATGCTGCATCACTAGTGATGTCAGGGTCCAGTGCACTGAACCAGAGCGGGGGCCTATGTGTGAAAGCCCATTGACCTTGAGATGTGCGGCATTGTGGGGTTCTGAATGTTTGTGAAATGGAGCTTCTAGTATTACAAGGGTTTCTAGCTGGATTAAAGAGATTGAACACCAGGGGGCATCATTCCCAGGCTAACTTTTTTAGCCAGAAGGCAGGTTTGATATCTATATCTGCTGTCAAATGGCAGCCAGTTTGCCTGGGTATAAAGATTGCAAGTGTGGGTCTTGCATTTGGTGCATGTGAGAAGATGATAGGCTTTGTTCAAGGCCATTTTGATGCGCCGTAGTGCTGTTTCAGTGGCAGACCCATAGATGACTAAGCCATAGTCTGCAAGCAGGTGACTGAGCTATGGATGGCCAGGCTTAGAGCCTCGTTGGTCAAGTTATGCTAATGTCTATGCAGCATCCCAATATGTTTGTTTATTGCTTTAGTGGTAGCATCAATATGCTATGAGTAGGATAACGTGGGATCCATGAGGATGCTCAGATACTTGAACTGCTGCACAAGTTCCAGGGGTGCACCTGAATCATTACTGATCATTATGGGGAAGGTCTTATGTTTGTTGTGCATGCTTGAGAACAGCATGGACTTTGTTTTTTTGTAGTTCAGAATAAGCTTATGCTCTCAAAACCATTTCTCAGTAGCAGAGAAGCCATTCTGGAGGTGTTCCTGTAGATGATTAGGGTTGGAGTTACTGGTGAAGAGAACGGCATCATCTGCATAGAGAAGTATGTTACTAGGACAGGTGGCAGGAATCTTATTGAGAAAAATACTGAACAGGAGTGGCCCCAAAATGGACCCTTGTGGAGCACCTGAGCATACTGGTCTAGTATCGGAGACAGTACCACAATTTTCACTTGTTGAGACTGGTTATTAAGTAGCTTGAGGACCATTTAGTGGGGCCTGCGATGAGTCCAATGTCAGTAAGTTGTTCAATAAGGAGGGTGTGGTTAATGATGTCAAAAGCCTTGGTTAGGTCGATAAAAGTTGCTCCTACCAAGCGCCCTTGATCAAAGGATTTATGAATGTAACAGAAGAATTCAAGTAAGGCTGTTGTGGTACTTTGCCCCTGCCTAAAACCATGCTGTTGGGAACATTGCAACTGATATTTTTCTAGGTAGTCAACCAGCAGGTCAGCCACAATTCTTTCAAAGGCTTTTGAGAGTGGCAGTAGGATGGATATTGGGCAGTAGTTCTCATGCTGAGCCCAATCACCACTCTTATGCACTGGGGGTTACCAATGCTGATTTCCAGCACTGAGGGAATTGAGAGTGGCAGAGAGAAAGTTTGATGATGCATGTAAGTGGAGAGAGGATCTCCTCAAATGCAAGACTGATGTATTTGAGGTCTAGAGAGTTCCCACTATATCTCAACTTCCGGAGCACTTTTTTGAGGTAGCGATTTCCCTCACACTCCAAAATTGCCTTGAAATGGAATGGTGGATCATCAGGACAGGAGGCTGTGAGCCCATGGTCTCTAGGAGTGTGAGATGGCAGGAAGAAATCAGAAGGGAGGACAATACTCTGATCTAAGAATGTGTTATTGAAAGTGTTGTCGATGACTTTTGGATCCAGGGTAGGGGTACCATCTTACCCATGATGTCCTGAATGTTCTTCCAGAATGACTTGCTATCGTTCCAGCTGTTATTGAGTGCATTCTTAAAGTATTGGCTTTTAGCCAGACAGACCACTCTAGTGCACTCATTTCTAGTCTGCTTGTACCTTTGGATGTTGGGCTGAGTACCCGACACCCTAGCCTTCAGCCAAAGGTGGTCCCTTGCTCGTAGCAGCTTAATAAGCTCAGGAGTAATCCATGGATTGTAGGGGCCCCTTACTTTTCTTGTTTGTTCTGGTGCAAGCTTATCACAGATTGCATTGAAAACAGTAATAAAGTGGACCAGTGCCTCATCCACATTGTCAGAATTATAGATTGTGGACCAATCCTGGTCCCTAAGGTCCTTTTTTAGAAGATCTAGGTGACCATGAATGAGAACCTTGTTGGAGATAGTTCTAGCAGGGGGCTTGTGGTAGTTGTTGGCCCATTGACAGATGACTTGGGAATGATCGCTTATACAGTCTGGTAGAACAGATGTATAAGTAATATGCTGTGGTCTATTAGAGAGCACCCAGTCAAGTAAGGTACCAGACCCAGTTTTGTAGTTCAGTTTTGTAGGAGCTTGAACAAGTTGCGAGAAATGAATGGATGACAGCGCATCCTTCAGGGCAGAGGTTTCTGAGGAAAACTAGTTGATATTAAAATCACCTTGCATTATTATTTCTGATTGCAGGGACAGACTGCTTATCCCATCCATTAATGTTCTGCAACCAGCTGTGGTATGTTTGGGTGGGATATAGACAGACAGCACAGTAAGTGCTTTATTGTGTGCTCCAAGGAGCAGTTTTATTGCCAACATCTGGATGTGGTCACCTATATCGGGTATGGGCATGATTAGACCCTGCAAAGAATCCCGTATGTAGACTACACATCCACCACCATGCTTGGTCAGGCGGTCTTTTCTGAATATGGTGTATTAGGATAGCAGTGTCTGGAATTTGCAGCGATAACCAAATTTCAACTATCGAGAAGACATCTGGATTATACAGATTGACCCATGCTTGAAGATTGTCGAGTTTGGCAATTATGCTGCATATATTCATTGACACAATTGTTAGTGAACCTGCTTTTTTCAGGGTGTGATTTAAGCTGCATTTACGAGCTATTTAATTTTAATACAGAACCCAAATTTTAAAAAGTAAAGCACCAGTTTTGTAGAATATTATGTTAACAAACCAAATAGTGCCCTGTATAATTTGGCTGTTGTAATTTTAATGAAACGGAGCTTCTACAATATCATGCTGGTCCCCATCAAAAACATGAGACAGGAAGTGAGCTGTAAGCCAAGAAGACTCTCCCTTCTGACTGGATTTGCAAAATAAAAAGCTCTATTTTTCAGAAATGTAAGCAGGTAGTTCATAAAAGAACTAAATTCTAGAGCCTGTTTCTTTGAAGTTTTAATAAATAAAGCCTTTATGACTAAACCAGAGTCCTTTGAAATCCGTGCTGCATGTCAGAAAAACGGAAAACCGGAAGTTCCTTGCCGTGATCCTCTCACATCATTCAGAGTGCACAGGAGCCCAAATCTGCCACTTTCTGCTTATATTTCTAAAAAAATAACCCTGTATTTGAAAAGAAAGCATCAAGGCAATATGGCATTCAGTGATAAAGGTATTGAAAGTGAATCAGTTTGCAAACCGGAATGTGGGAAAAAGCAGGCATACATAAATAGTGCCCTGTATAGTTCAGCTGCTATATTTTTAATGAAACGGAGCTTCAACATTTTTGATGGGGACTAGCATGATATTGTAGAAGCTCCGTTTCATTAAAAATACAGCAGCTGAACTATACAGGGCACTATTTGGTTTGTAAACATTATATTCTACAAAACTGCCACTTTACTTTTTTAAATTTGGGTTCTGTATTAAAATTAAATGGCTCGTAAGTGCAGCTCAACCTGTCAAGGAACAGCATGTCTTACTGTGTGCAGTCAAATTCAATACTAGTAGACACATATCAAACAAATGTAAATATCTTGAAAACTAAAAATGCTACACCACACAACTCAGCAGCAAAGTTGTTCAGGAGAATAAGACCTTTACAATGAGGGTAATCATTAAGCTGAGATCATACTTTTTAAATTATGGCCATTTGAGTACCCGAATTTCAGTGTTTTTGTGACAAATCTAACACTTCAAATGGCCATAATTTAAAAAGTATAATGATTCCAGTTTAGTGGTTACCCTCATTGTAAAGGTCTTATTCTGCTGTATCACTTTGCTACGGTATATTTTCCAGTAGCTCATGCAGTTTTCCAGATATTTACACTTGTTTGACATGTGTGCAAATATGCTTAGAATTCTGTGCAGTGCATTAGGAATGTCACAGCAAAACAGCCTGGAGTTCCATCACCAACATTCTAAAGTCAGAATAGAGTAGAATGAGTTAAGGCATAATGGGGGACTATATGAAATAACAAATATCAAGCTCATTATTTCATGAACTATACTCAACATTAGTAATCACAAGTCAGAAAATCTTTCAAAAGATACTAGTAATGCCTGTAAACAAATTTATTTCAAATAGAGGCATTTCTATATACATATATATATATGTATATACATATATATATACACAAATGCTATTTTTGCATTTTATAGTTGTTAGTTTTCAGACAAATTCTTATAGACTTTTTTTTCTGTCCACCTGATGGAATCTTGAAAGAGATAAGTAAATGTTATTATTTTATCAAGGCCCTGATCTCAGTAAATATACACTCAGTATATCATATTATAAAATGACAAAAACGGTCTTCTGTTTGCAGTTGTTTGATCAGGCATTTTATAAATGGTATAAGTTCTTTTTGTTACATCTATGTTGGTCCAATAAAAGATATCATATAATTTGCTTCTGTATCACTTATGGTTAGTCAGCAGTTAATTCATTAGATGAGGTCTCCCTTGCCAGAGTTTGACTGTTTCTGCACCCTTCCCCCCCCCACACACACACTCTCTCTTACTATAAGAGATCTCAGTAGCTCTTATCTGTTATGTTTGAGAAGCAGGCCACAGCCCTTTCTGTCAAAAATAAATTTATGTATTTAGTCTGGGTAGTTCACTGAAGACCTGGCATTTATCAGATAGGTCTTGAGTGGTCAAAAACAGTGTAAATCTTCACAAAATTTGCCGGGAAAGGGTGGCATTTATGAGGTATGAATCTTTCTTGAAAGATATTCATCCCCAACTGGAGTTAGTAGCAAAAAATGTTTAAATTCTGATCATTTAAAAGTGCAAGCTGTTGCATTTCAAAGGGGGTAAACAAATATCCAGCTTAATAGGCAACCAATATTTAACAAGCTGTTTCAGTTTCCTAATGGCCATCAGATAAACAGCTTGGAGTTGTGTCTCCAACATTCTAAACAGAAAGAAGGGATTATTTTATTTTAGTTGGCATAGTGATTTGTAGATGTGGAAGGATACATTGAAAAGTCCAAAAAATGTGTTCCATGAAACTCCATTTTCAAGCTACAGATAGCAAAATGGCTGTAGGCTCCACCCACAGCCATAAAAATGGGGAGTGGTGATCCAGTTTGGACTTATGATCTGAACAAACATATCAAAAAAGAAAAGTTCAAGATGGTCACACTGGGCAAAGTGATACTATCCCAACAGTCAGGAGACTGGTTTGGGTCACTGGATCTGAAGTACATCTATTCCCACATTCAAGTCAGACCAAGCCACAGAAAATATCTCAGGTTCAGGCTGGGAAACTACCAGTATATATGTGCAGCCCTTCCTTTAGGCCTTACCTCAGTACCAAGGGTATTCACAAAGTGCCTAGCCATGGTGGCAGCTCACCTAAGAAAACAAGGTGTAGTGTATTTTCTCTACCTAGATGATTGGCTAGTCTCAGGGAAAACAGAACAGGGGGACAGGGAGCTTAATACAGCAGTAGGGAGCACCCTAGAGAGCCTGGGATTCCTAATAAATCTGAAAAGTCTCAGACAGAACCATGACAGGTGATGAACTTCTTAGCTGCAGAGCTTAATACCCTGCAGAAGAAGGCTTCCCTTCCACAGGAAAGGGTTTCAAACCTGATTGCCAATGCAGAATCCTTCACACTAGGCCTCCCAAGGCCTGCAAGGGATTTTCTGCAGCTACTGGGCCAAATGACCTTCTCTACAGCTGTGGTGCCATGGACCAGATTTCAAATGAAGGACATTCAGTACCATTTAAGAGATCACTGATCCCAAAGGTCAGGTGCTGTCCAAGCTGGTACCATTTACAAAAGCCTTTGTGCAAGCACGAGAGTGGTGGAAGGAGGAAAGCAACCTCAGAGAAGGCATTCCCTTCCTCCAGCAATCCCCTACTAGAGTTCTTACAATAGATACTTCACTCCTAGGGTGGGGCGCCTACTTGGAGGATCTCACAGCAAGTGGCATATGGAGCCTTCGGGAGAATCAGGAGCACATAAATCTTCTTGAGCTCAGGGCAGTACTGCAGACAGTGTAGTTCTTTTCCTCCCAGCTACAGGCCCAGCTTGTCCAAATTCTAACAGACAGTACAACAGTTTCGTATACAAGCAGACAGGAGAGATCTGACAATGAGACTGGCATGCACAAAAACTCAGCTGACATATAAGGGATATACATTTTTTATTCACCCTAATTTTTCATATGCCACACAACAGAGACAGATGGTTTCTGACATATTGCCAAGAGATTCTGGAGCTGGGTGCCCTATTTCAGTTTTTTTGCTCCAGCTAAATTAAAAGTAACTTTTAAGGGCAAGGTTTATTTCTTTTTTTAAAACTGACCAGATTTCTTCTTTTCTGCATGGTCAGTATGAAAAAGATGAAGATGTAGACTCAGACTCTTCAACTCAATCCAAGAAGGAGATGTCTGCTAGTCTACTATTGTGGTAGAAGGAGAACTTGAAAATAATTAACAACTAGTTTAACAAGACTGCATTGCATTTTTATGACATCTTTGTTAGAATATGAATTATCATTGGGAGATTAGGCACGCTTAACACGGAAACAATGAAACATAGAAGTTATCATCAGATAAGGACCTCTCTGCCCACCTAGTCTGCCTATTTTCCCCTACCTACAGTGTCACCTCAGACCCTACTCAGTCTCTGGTTTGCACCCTCCCCCCTTTGCCTTACTTCTAAGGCCCCCTTGTGTCTATCCAATGCTTTGTTGAATCCTGTAACCATTTTAGCCACCACCTCTGCTGGGAGGCTGTTCCAAGCATCTACCACCGTTTCTGTGAAGAAGTAGTTCCTCACATTTTGTCTCAGCCCCCCCCCCCTTCAGCTTCATAGTGGGACCCCTTGTCTTTAAGCATCTCTTTCTCTGGAAAATGCTCCCTTCCTGTATATTGTTTATACCTGTGAGGTATTTGAATGGTTCTATCATATTCCCACTTTCCCACCTTTCTTCTAGGGAGTACGTATTTAATTTCTTAAACCTTTTTTGTAGGGCTTCTGATGCAGGTCCTGCACCATTTGTGTCACCCTCCTTTGTACCACCTCTACTCTGTCTATGTCCTTTCAGAAGTGGGGACCTCCAGAACTGTACACAGTACTCAAGGTGGGGTCTCACTAGTGATCTATACAAGGGTATTATTACCTCCCTCTTTCTGCTGGTGATACCCCTCCCTATGCATCCGAGCATCCCGCTAGGCTTTCCCACTGCCATGTCACACTGTTTAGCTGCTGTCAGGTCATCAGCAATGATTACTCTCAGGTCCCTTTTCATGTTTTGTGACTGCTAGTACTGCTCCTCCCAGTTGATATGTTGCCTCCAGATTGCAACAAAACTTTGGGAGCCGATGTTCATTTAAATAAATATAATTACTGATTGTATTGAGAAATCATGAATTCCCCTTAAAATATGAGAATATTGTGTTTAATCTTTGCCTTGGCTATATTTTCAGCTTATTTAATTAACAGGATTAAATGCAGGTAGAAATGGTTGTTTTCATAAATGTATAAAAAGATACAGTATGCCTATGACTATATACTTATGCAGTGCTCATAAAGACTGTAGGCCCGATTCCAAAAGGCATTACGCCTGGTGCAAGGCGATTTACACCAAACCCGATGGCACAAATCGCACCTTGCAGCAGACATTACACTAGTCGCGATTCCGAGTCGTGGCTTGCGCCATGCCATATGTAGGTTGCACCAAAGGTGGGCTGCACCACCCACTATGCCTGCAACCTGCAGCAGCATGGTGCAAGGGTGCGTTATGGCAGCAACTGCACCCTATTCCAAAACAGCGGCTGCCGTAACCCACCTACGCGATTCCAAGAGCCGCAATGGTGCAGTGGAGTTAGACCAGTAGGGAGATGGTCTAAGGGGCATCTGTCCGTGCCAATTGATGGATGGCCACTCTGTAGTGCTGCAGCACATACATAGCCTGACTCCTCGTACCCCCCAACACAAACATGCTTCTGCACTTCTGAATGTCAGGACACCCAGGTCCATTACACACAGTGCTCCCCAGATGCCGGTGCCACCCAGCTAGCCCCCCCAATGCTCCCTGGTACTTGTGGTGGTGTTACAGGGCAGGGGGCTCTGGGGGGGCAGTAGATTGTGTGCTGTGACCTGCAGCACTCAGGTCCAGTGCACAATTCCTATGGTGCTAGCCTGTAGCTGCAGTAAGTTACGGGCATAGGTGCCGGGGACCCTGCTTGTCCTGGAATACAATGCAGTTGTGCCATGTATTTTGGAATCGGGTCCCATGCCAGTAGCATTACATTAAATATAGGACCTACCATACTGTCAGGTAGATGACATTCTCTTTTTTTGTTTATAAGACATTCTGACTTTTAATTATAGCCTTGTAAAATTCAACTTAGGGCAATCTTTGGTATTATCTTTTTTGTGCGTGTGTCATTTTGTTTCTCTTCCATGCTGTGGACTAGAAACTACCCTTATCTACGTGTGAGGAGACAGGAATGGAGTACTCTTTTCCTGTGTGTATGTTCAATATAAAAACATTTAAAAAACTAATTAAAAAAAAGACAAGTAGGGAGTAACAAGATCCTTTCAACTGTGCACAGAAGCTCTGAGGATCTGGGATCTGGCTTATTTATGGGACACAAAGATTTGTGCAGTACATCTGCCAGGCAAGGACAATGTGCTGGTAGATTTCCTAAGCAGGATCAGTCAGGGAAATGACATGTGTACCTTGAACCAGCAAGTGCTGACTTCCATCTTCAGAAGGTGAGGTATTTCAGAAATATATTTGTTTGCCTCCTGGGAGGACAATCAGCTCCCAAAGTGTTGTTGCAGGCCACCAGCAAGGGGCACAGTCCCAGAGGATGCCCTCACTCTGGATTGGACAGGAAGGTTCCTGTATGCCTTCCCTCCATTCCTGCTCATACAGAGAGTGCTCATAGTGCTCAGGAGAGAGCCAGCAACAGTGATCCTGATATTCCCAGACTGAGCAAGGCAGGTTTGGTGCTCAGTGCTTCTGACCCTGCCCAGCTGGAGTCCAGTCAACCTGTCACTGAGATACAACCTGCTGACTCTATCTCAAGACAGAATAACATATCCAGATCTCAGAATGCTACATCTGAGGACATGCTTCTTGAAAAGCTAGAATTCTTCTAGTTTGAATCGTCAGAGGAGGTACCGAAGGTTTGCAGAAAACCAGCAACAAGGAAAGCATACCCGTTAAGTGGAAAGGATTCCCATACTGATGTGCCCAAAGGAAGATAATCCTAATGCAGGCAGGGCTGCCTGCAGTTCTGGGCTACCTGATATGTTACAGTCCCTAGGTCTGAGATCTTCAACCCTGAAGGTACACCTGGCAACTGTGGCAGCCTACACAACAGCAAGCAAAGACAAGTCCTTGACCTCACAACTTGTTTCTAAAAGGTTCTTTAATTACCTCAATCACATGTATCCTCTGTAAGGAATCTAGTCCCTCCATGGGACTTATATATCTGTCTTGTCCAGCCAATGGAGGATCCTTTTGAGCCTATGGTTACAGCTGATTTAAAATATGTCACATAGAACACAATTTTCCTGATAACCATGATATTTGCAAAAACACCAAGATTGCATGGTGGCAAACCCCATATATGGTCAGCAGCCTGATTCAACTGCTACAGTTCTTTCAAAGGATTCAATGTAAAATATGTATATACTGCAAATTCAGCATTATATTTCATCAAAGTTTTTTTTTTCTATACCACATCCAGTAACCAGAGTGTAGTTTATTCAGTGCAATCTCAAACACTGGTCTCCCAGGCAGGAAAGAGAACAGAAAGTATTTCTAAGAGAGAACAGAAAGTATTTCCAACTCACACAAGTTCCTGTCACTTAGAAACTTTTTGAAACCAGCTTTGCTGTGCAGCCAAGGCTGTGAGAACATGAAATCCTGCTAAATCATGCTAGCACCTTCTAGCGCAGCTATGGACCAAGCTTAATCAACAGATGCTAAGGACATGCCCTAATGTTTCAACGAGGACCTCTGAGGAAGCCGCTAGGTGGTGGCCTTGAAATGTTACAGTGTGTCCTTAGCATGCGTCAGTTCACAAGTTTGGTCCATAGCTGAGCTAGCAGGTGCTAGCATGCCTTAGCATGATTTAGCAGAATTTAGTGTTCTTGCAGCCTTGAATGCACAGTAAAGCTGGTTTCAAAAAGTTTCTAAGTGATGTCAACTTACACGAGTTGGAAATACTTTCTGTTCTCTTTCCTGCCTGGGAAGCTATTGTTTGAGCTTGAATTGAATGAACTACACACTAGCTACTGGCTGTGGTATGAGAAAAAGACTTTGATTAAATAAAATGTCGAATTTGCGCTATGTACATGCTTTACATTGAATCCTTTGACAGAATTGTAACAATTGAAATGATGCTGACTGTTCTTGTGGGTTTGCCACTGTGTAACCTTGGTCTTTTTGTTCGATATGTCCATGGCATAGTGGACCTACCTTTTGTGTTTTGAGCTGCTGCAGTGTGATTTAGTCCTGACATCTGCTAGGAGAGTGAGCAAACTGCAAGTCTCCTGTGCCAATCCAAACTACATATTCTTCCACATGGATAAGGTAGTCCTTAGGACCACTAGGAAGTTCCTACCTAAGGTTGTGTAAGAATTCCACTTAAACCAGTCAGTTACCCTTCCTGTACTCTGTCGTGAACATTCCAATACAGGTGAGCACAAATTGCACTGCCTGAATGTAAGAAGGGCACTAGGTCTCTACATGGACTGGAGAAGTGATGTCAGATCTAGAGCACACAGTTGTTTGTTACCTATGAAGAAGTTTGCAAAGGTGAGCCAGCAGCTAGGAAAAAATGTTCTCATTGAATAGTCTCATGCATACAGCTCTGTTATGAAAAAGCTGGCCAGGTACCCTGCAGAGGCCTATGAGCACATTCCATATGGGGCATCTCTGCCTCTGTGGCAGCCACAAGGGGCATCCCCCCTTCAAGAAATCTGTAAAGCAGCTACCTGGAAAACACTACACATGTTCACAAAGCACTACTGTTTGGACGTACAGTCCAGAAGGGCTGCCAGTTTTGGAATTGCAGTCTTGCAGAAAGATTTTCCTAAAGAGGTTCTAGACACATCCTCCCAAGGTATTGCTATTAAGTATGCCATTTGTAAAGCATCTCATAATAAATTCCTGGTGTTTGAAGAAAAATACGCACCACAGTAATGTTATTTCTTCTCAGGGATCCATCAGTGAGCCTTACACACCTTGGCCCTTTCTGTGCTTCTAGAACCTGCTAATTGGTTCACACAAGAATCTAGTCTTATCTTACAGTTGGTTGAGCATTATTTGGTGTCATTTGTGATGACAGGGTAGCATTCATAAACCTCTGAAAAGAATACCAACTACTGATTGATAAAAAAGCGTCTTCATACAATTATATGTTATGGGATAACCTACAATATGCAATAAAACAAAAAGATAATCTTTCTGGGACACAGTTCCTTTTGGAATGGATAAGCAAAGATTCAGCTTTGAAGCAGTTACTAATCCAGATGACTTGCTAAATCCTTTTGAGAAAATTTTAAGATGGCTGAAATTTCCAGTAAGCATTCAGATCTTAGAGCTCTTAATGTAGTTATAGTCTTGAGAGTCTCCTATTTGGTATGATTTCACTCCTCAAGACGTTAATTATGCTCTAATACCGCAGAAAAAATAAAGGTCCAGGAGTAGACAACATAGCTGCAGAAATGTACCAGGTGGATAGTAATTGGTGGATGGAACTGTTGACTCCCTACTTTACTTACATTGTAAAGCATTAAGTTATTCTTGCTAATTGGCTAGTAGGGTAAATTGCTCCCATCCATCAAAAGGGCCCTAAAACGGACCCCCAGAATTTTACGCTAATAACCCTGCTTTGTGTTTGCCTAAAAATATTTACAATGTTAATTCTCCATAGACTCCAGCAATAGATAGAGGAATATAACATTCTATCTGACTTCCAAGCAAGCTTCAGGAAAGAAAGGAGCACATTCGATTTAATACTCTCACTAAAATAAGTCACCAAAATTATGTCAAAAAAAAACAAACATTTATGCCACTTTCACTGATATTAAGGCCACATTTCACAGTATGAACAGGGATATTCTATAGTTTATTCTGAAAGAAATAGATATAAATGAAAAACTCCTTTCAATAATCAAGCTGTTAGCCGGCCTGGTGGCACTGAGGGTTGAGGCACTGGATGCCACACCTCACGCCACGCTGGCGACCTGGGTTCGGGAACGAGCCTGGGTCATTGGAGGTTGGCAGGGGGGAGGGAGAGGCTTTGAATTGCTGCCAGTTGGCAGCACTCTGCCTCGGGAGGAGAGAGATAGCTCTCTGAGCTTGTCCGCCCTCTGGTAGAGGCCAGAGGGATGGCGCCACGAAAGAGAGTTCTGACATAGGTCAATGGGGAGGGTTGATGGGACCTGGTCCAGAGCTGCAGCGTGCATGAGCGCCTCCTCGCACATGCGCCATCGCTTCTGGGGGTCCCGGGATAGCTTAGGGGAGGAAAACAAAATGGAGGAAAATCGTGGGGGCTGACGTGGATGATGCCCCTGGACTGACTCAGGGGATCTGCTGGGGTGTGCATGGCACCACAAGACCCCGAAAGACCCCGAGTGTGGTAGGCTCGGCAGACGCAGAAGTTGACCTGCCACAGGAGGATAAAACAGAGTCAACAAAAAAATTAAAAAATAATCAAGCTGTTACACAGAAATACAAAAGCATGTATCAGAGTAAAAAATTATGGAGCTTTAACAGAACCTATAGAGGTGGATTATGGAGTCAAGCAAGGCTGCCTACTGGCACCCCCACTCTTTTATGTCCATATTAAGATTCTAGTAAGTGAATTGTAAGGTGTGGACATATTTGCTCTGGCAATTAATGACATCCCATTTCAAATCATTCTGTATACGGATCATACACTAACGCATTCTGAAACCCCTCTGTGCTTAAAAAGAGCAATGCAAACAACAGAGGATGCATCAAAAAAGCTAGAAGTTAATTTAAATGCAAACAAAACTTAAATTTGTTTTTTTTGGAGGTCTAAAAATAGAAACACGAAAGTCTGGGACATCCATAATGAATCTTTTTTAGAAGTTACTGACTTCTGCTGTCTTGGAGGTTGGTTTCATAGACAGCTGTCTTGGAAAACACATTTTGAAAAAAAGCAAACAAAATGCCATCAAAACATGTTTGGCAATTAACCGTGTCATCTATACTTTAGCCAGTGACTCTTACCTGGCTCTCAAAAGATGCTTATGAGCTGAAGTAAACACACAAACTTTGTATGGCTTTGAAGCATGGGCAATGGATTGCAAACGTATGAACTAGAATCTATCCACATTTTTTTATTAATCCTGGGAGTACCAAGACTGCCCTTTTAGCAGCTGTCCAAGCTGTAATAGGCTCTCTACCCTTATGTACCAGAGCCTTGAAGAGAAACATCTTACCTTTTGTCTAAAGATGGCCTTAGCCCCTTTACATACTCTGATCTGTAATTGCTGGGCAGATGCAGAATTATTGAGAAATGTGCACACACTGTTTGGCAAACTGGATTGTGTACTAGGCAAAATAGATATGTAAAGTATATGTTTTTGACTCCTTGAGTGATTTCAATATCTCCATACAATCTGCCTGTCAGAGAATGGTAGATATAGCTATACAAGGCATTCTCAGAAAAAAATCATGATCTATGGGAGGTTTCCCTTACTCAAGGAAATGAAAAATAATTTTCTCACAGAAAAATACTTTTTATTTTGTGAGAATGCATAGCACAGGAAGGCAATCTGTAAATTAAAATTTGAAATCTTAACTAATTCTTGGAGAGTTTATTTATTCAGACTAGTTCCATCACCCTATATGTGTGATGGAAACAACCCATTTACTGTATCTGGTAGCATTAAAATGGGACAAGAAAGGGAAAAATGACTAACTCTGGATATTAAGCTAATGGATGGTCAAGGATTAAAGAAAAAACAAAACTGCTTTCTTCTGAATCTGAACCCTTGCTGTTTACACTAGGTAATTTTTACCTCTTGAGTTATTAAAATATTAAATGCTAGTTCAAGAATATAAATTGTGAATTATCAAGGATTGTGCTCCTCTGTGTCATCAAACGAAGTAAGTCTGTACGTGTCCATTATAATCATATTTTTAAGTTCTATATGTATGTGTGTATAATTCTGAGTCTCTTTGTTGTATGCAACAAAATTTTAATGTATACTTTTATTTTTATTTTATTTATTTTATTGAGTCTTGCATAACAAATACCTTTCAGCTAAGAGCTCTTTTACAAAAGTTCCATATCATATAGGAACAAGACATACATATAAGAAAAAATGAATGTACCAATGAAATGACAAAATCAGTACAATTTTTGTAACAATAAACTTGACTTGACTACTTAGTGCAATTCTTCAATTGTTAAATGTAATCATTTTAATTTAACGTTTGCTTTAATTTGGCTGGATTATTCAAAATTTTAAAGAAACTGTTAGAACTATTTTAGTAGCCATTTAGTTAGTTTTAGTGGTCACTGCTTCCCCAGCCATAGAAACAAATGTGACATTAGAACAGCAGGGGGGGTGTGACCACAGTACAGGGTTTGAACTTGCATTCTAATTTCTGTAATTTGCATAAAGTTCTATCTCTGGGACAACACTCTCCTGCAAATAGATGCCATTTGTAAGGCTCATTGATGGATACCTGAGAAGAAACAACATTACTGTGGTGATAAATATTTTCTTATAGAGCCTCTGTCAGTTTAAAAATTTGTTCAGATACATCCTCCACTGTGTCCAGTCTATTGTCAGACCCTTTGATATGATGTTCCACCTCCCTTACCTGAGTCATCTGAGCAGAGGCCTTGCCCACTAGGGAAATGAAGGATGCATTAGTCTCAGAAGGAAATCTGGCAAGTTGCCAAATGAGAACATCTATTTTAGAGTCAAGTAATGACAACAAATCAGCTAGGGCCTCTGCGATAGAGCTGTGGTTATTTTGGCCATTGTGGGAGTTTTATGCGGGGAGGCTGCAGCACTACTGCAATTTGTGTTGTGGTCATCAGAATGTCATCCATCCGTTAGTTTAACTCCTGGTTTTGCTCTCTGATCATTGGAGGGAGGACGTTGCTCTGCCATATTAGTAAAATTAAAGTAGGTGCAAGAAATTAATGCATGGAATGGTTTGTCTTTGGGAAGGGAACGGAAGATCCAGGAAGCCACTGCTGCTTATTTCATATCAGAACTTTACATAGGGTCCTGTTTTTCATACCAGTCCAGCTCAGCATAGCTGGCAGCTTGGCTTCTGAGAGGCAGAGGCTTCTCAAACTAGGATATTCTGAGAGTGGTTGATACCATAAAGGGACACTGTCAACATCCTTTGGGCTCAGAATGCTGCTAGTTTAAAGAAACACATTTTATGATTGGTCACATTCTGTAGAGATTGTTTGCATACTGTAAGTAGTAGTTTGATTCTGATTTCTTTTTTCTTTTAAAAAGTGAAAAACAGACTGCCTGCCATACTGGTGTTACCACACAAAAGCATGTTGGTTTACATTCCTTGATCAGCTCCAACTGCATCTTTCTTGTACTTGGGAACATCCACAACATAGTCTAGCCACTCATATTGCAGTGGGAGGAGAGGAGTCTACTGAATCATGAGTGTCTGCACTGTTGGGGGGTTCCTTATGTTCTGGAAGTCGGTAATAAGAGATCAAGGATTTGAAACAAAATAAGGTAGGGTATAATTACACCATTAACATGCATTTCAGTTCTACTAAGAAAGGAAAGAGACAAAACAACCAGAAGCATCAATGAATTTTAGAGAAAATAAGCAATCATAAAACGTGGGGTTTCACCCGGAGATTACATGCTGCAAAAAAGGTTAAAATTGTCCCTTTAATGTTTTCACTGAAACATTCCACTTTAGTGGTTTATGACAGATTGTGTTCAACTTGTTCCATCTGGGCATCTCAGTCGGGTTTTCAGCCTTGGAAAAGCATCTGTCTCACAGATCTTAGACTAACTTAAAGGAGACAGGAAATTATTTTTTACATATTTAACTGCTCTTCCATCTTCCTTTCCTTGCCAGTTATGTTTTCTGATATGCTTTGATGATTTTTTGTTAAATAAATAACCTAGCTTTGGGGTGTTCTCAGATCTACACTGAGTTTCACTCTGCTCACCAGCTACTGCTCTTGATTTTCATATCTCCAAGACATTCTGGGCCAGATATTCAGAGCTCAGCACCGGGCGCAAAGCCGTTACGCTGGACTAGCATTGACTTTGTGCCCGACTGCAATATTGAAATGCACCTTTAGCACCGGCGCTAGGTGTTAGCACCAACGCTAAACCAAAATGAATGCAGGGATGGGACAGAGGGGAGGGGCCCTGAATGCTGGCACACCAGCATATTCAAAAGCAGAGCGCTGCGCTACAGGCATTAGCATGACTTGTAGTGAGGTGCTAGTTACTGCCGAAGAAAAGCTGCTTTTAAGGCAGTGCTAATAGCGGAGGTACCCTCCTGGGATGTATCCTGACCCCCGTTCCCCGTACAAATTCATAATTATCCTGGAAGTCTAGCGGTCCCCCCCTCCCAGCACCTATCCTGACCCCCATTCCCATAGAAACACATAATTACTCTGGTAGTTTAGTGATACCCCCACCCCCAGCATGTTTCCCGACCTCCAATCCCCATAATATAACATATTTCCCTGGTAGTCTAGTGGTTCCCCACCTGGTAGCGCCGCCCCATATCCACCCATCAGCCACCGAATTGAGCCGGCGACGCGTCTAGCCCTCCTCACACCACCACAGCTGACTGCTGACTGAGGAATGAACAGGCTGTACTGCATTCATTACGTACAGCTCGATTTCATTCCTCAGTTAGCCACGTGGTGGTGTGAAGGAGACTGGCTGTCGCTGCCTCGATTGTGGCTGATGGGTGGGTGCGGGGCAGTGCTACTGGGTGGGGGGGACCAGCATAACTCTAGACTTAAAGCTATAAAAGGCTTTTATTCACAGAACTTCATAGAAGGCTCAATGCCTGCAACATACCGTCTGTGGCTCAGCAGCAATCAAAGCCCCGACCGGTTTCGCAACTGATGATGCATTAGTACAGAGGTACAAGACAGGGATGCCCCGTCCTCCCATATCTTTCCAAAATGGCAGTCAAACCCCTAATTAGGAAGATTTGTCATGCCCCCCCTACATCAAAGGGATCAAAATGGGTAGCTTGGTCAACAAGGTTTTCGTTTAGATAGATGACCTGCTCACTACCGTCAGCAGCCCTACCTCCTCCATGAAAGTACTAGAAAGAGTCTTAGGGGAGTTTGCTCTAGTACCAGGTTTAAGAATTAACTGGGCCAAAAAACAAATTTTGACTATTAATTCGTATATGCAGAACAATATTAAGATAGGCCACTTGGAAGAAAACTCTTGGTGTAGGGACAGAATCGCATACCTAGGACTCAAACTTCCAATAAACATTGCTAGATTGGTTGAAATTAACTTAATTACTCTGTTAAAGGATCTTGAGAGTGATCTACATAGATGGCAAAAATCTTCGGAAGAAAAGAAATGCTACCAAAATGATAGTCTCACCAAAGTTATTCTGTCTTTTCCAGAATTTACTCCTTAAGATAGATAAAAAGAAATTTGGTCTTCTGGAGAAAATAAAAAGGACATCCTTGTGGGAAGATAAGCCATCCAAATTATCCTTGAAAAAATGACAGGCATCTTGATCTGAAGAGAGGGGTTTGGTCTACCACATTGGGAAAAATATAATGTGTCCCTTTTATTTAAACATGCAGTTTGGTATGTAAAGATATCCACATTAGACACTACCCAATTATGGATGCAAGCAGAGTCAGATAGTTGCCCCATATACACCTTCTGATTTCCTATTTGTTCCTATCAAGAACCATATTAGGGACAATCCATTCATTAGAAATTCAGTTACAGTGGCCAAGACAGTTAAATTGTTAGGGATTAAAAACATACCACTGAGCAAACAACATTATGGAACAATGGTGATTTATTATACAACAATAGGATGGATTCTGTTTGAGTTCAGGTTGATATCACAAACATTGGAGACATTTCAGATTCTCAGACCAGGGGTCTTCTCTCTTTAGAAGAGGTTAAAACGCAATACCATTCACACATATGTTGACTGACAAAATACTTACAAATTTTAGGCCTATACGCCAAAGAACATTTACTAGGACCCAATCTTTTATTCTACCAGAACATACGGAATGGCAACAGGAATGTAGGACAGCCACAACAAGGAAGGGAGCTAGCTTGATGTACAAACTGTTACTGATAATGATTTTGTTGTCTCTCCATCACAAGCCTCAAAAGAGAAATGGGAGAAAGAACAATGGGAACCCATTGCCTTGAAGGAATGGGAGAATGTCTGGGAGAATGTATATAAATGTTGCAGAGAAGTACAAGTAGGACCATTCAATTCAGAATACTACATGGTTACTATTATTCATCAAAACAGTTAGGGGACATGAACTATTTACCTGAGGGTGAGTTCTAGAGGGTGTGCCGACACGAGGTCGACTCCCCCAGTGCGAACACCAGCACAGCAACAGCTTTCACCTGTCTGTGGCGAGTTGCTGTGCTGGTGCAAGGCAGACACCGGCAGTGTAGCTCCCACTGTTGCGCCCCTTCCCTGGTCCAACTTCAACTCAGAGTTGGCTATTTAGAGACCAGGGGATGTGGGGGGTGAAGCGCCCCACATGGAGGGTTCATGGGGTGCAGCCCCCGATACATCACAGACGCATCCTAGACAGTGCCGTGCCGACACACAGCATTGCAGCTGTCAATGTTGGGGATGTCGGCGCTGCGGATGTCACAGCAACATGGTAAAACCATTCTAGAAATGTCAAAACAAGCATGGCATTCTCCTCCACATGCTGTGGAGTTGCCCACATCTTTCAGACATTTGGCATAAAGTACATTAAACATGTGGAGCAATAACTAAATGTAACATACCCTTTTCACAAAAAAATTTCCTCTTGGGAATTGATTCTAACATAATCGGTCTGAGCACCCCACAGAGAAGCTGGGTACTGGCTTCTGCCCTAGCTTTGAAGAGCCTTGTTCTGTCAGATTGGAAATCTCAAGCATCATCTACATTTGCGGAGTGGTGTCACAATTTAAGTCAAGTGGCCAATAATGAAAGAACTGCCCTGGCAGTATCAGACAAAACCAAAATCTTTGAGACAACTTGGTCCCCTTTTCTATCACTTCTAGGGTCAATGCATTGAAGTAGTCAATAGGATATGAATCCAATAGACAAAGATCTGTCGAAGTTACTGATCGATCATTTAGAATAAACATCAAGATTATGTGTTTCAGTATTAGAGCACTTCTGAGTAGGTACTTGTAATCCTTGTTCTAATTAAAATTTTATCTCACTTACCAGTTCTTCTTTATACAAATTCAGCTGTGAATGGATTGCCTGATGACACACTGACTATATTTGAAATCATTGTGTTTTTCTTTGTATTATTTAAAATGTTAATAAACTTTTTAAAGCAAAACAAGATTTAAGTTTACTTTAGCATAGAAATATTTGGTTTTCTTTACAGACTAATTGGTGATAGTGCAAATAAGACCATGGGCCCGATTCTTCAAATGTGTTGGAATGCTGCAATCCCCAACTGCACTGAACACATGGAACATAGGGCTTGCATCATTCTCTGGCTGGCAATCAGGATTCCCGATCCTGTGCACCACATGCTGCGAGTTAGACCAATTTTTGCTAGTCTAACTTTGTGGACCTTTTTACAGGGTTTGTGCCAAATATTTAGCACAAGCCTCTGTAAAGGGGGTAAAGTGTTCCAAATGCATGAGACCTTTGTGAATCGGGCACTAGGCGTGACAGTGTGTTTGGGGCAGCACAGGGTTTGATGCAGGGCTTGTGTAAGACATGTGTTAACCTTTGAGAATTGAGCCCTATGTCATCAGTATGTGCTTAAACTGAACACTGTTTACCTAATGTTCTTGTGGAGTATTTGTTAGCTTCTAAATCCAATCACAGTTTCAAATCAGCACCCTAGTTAAAAAAAAGTAATTTTTAATAAAGTACCTAGTTTCTTTCATAATTTATTTAAGACACGGAGTGGTACAGCCTTTAAATGATCAGCTTCACAAAGTCATTTTTCAATTCCAACAGTAATAGTTAAAGGACAAAGGTCACTGTCTTTGAGTTCCACAACTCGAGGAAGCACCACAGAGCATCGACAGGAACAGCACCGACATCCCCCACAGTAATACCGCGGACCTGACGCTGAGTATGCCAGTGCGCACTGGCCCGACAGACAGGACAGCGATGCATGGCAATGCACATCCCTATGGACACCAATGGACACTACCATGACCGGCCATGTAGTGACGCACCGCAAGGTAATCACCCCCCGGAGTGAACCGCCGAGAGCACCTCCCCCTGACAGTGCAATGCGGTTATTTGGCTGTGTTGCACGAGACCTGTAGATAATGGTATTGGCCGAAATGAGGAATCTACAGGCAATGTAATAAGACTAATATAATGTTGCAGTGCATATTGGACTCCATGTGGAATGCATGGCATGTCCATCCCATACCCATACCTCTCCCTCTTCCCACCCCTGGTCGCCTACCTTTATCCAGATCCACGTCCCCTTTTCGCCACCACCTCCTTCTTCTTCTTCTTCTTCTTCCCTCTGCCATTGACCCCTCTGTTTCTTGCAATGCATGCTGTTGGTAGACTTCAGGTGACGTGCGTTGGAGCCTGTCTGTGTATGGACTTTGGGCAAAGTGCGCTGTAGGGTGTGTGTCGCAGTTGTCTGCACGTTGCTGTTGTTGCAGTCGGGTTCTGCGTGTTGCTGTGGTGGGGTCAGTGGGGAGGGGTGCTCTCCCTACATGCTTCCACAACTCTATAATTCATTACCCAACATCAGTCACAGGTGCAACAACAGCTGCAAGCTTCAAAGGGTCACTAAACAGGTTTCTTATGGCTGATTCTCATTGCAATTATACATAATGTGTTGTTTAAGCAATATACCATGACAGGGAGTGGGTATATTGGTGGATTTACCATGCCTGGTGTGGTTCAGTCATGAGGCGCAGCCGAGTGACTTAACCACACCAGAAGTGGTAAATCCACCCATATACCCACTCTCTGTCATGGTATATTGCTATTATACAATGCTCAACTTTTTTTTTGTTTTTATAGTGATATCAAACTTTTACAGTGGGTATACTGGAGGATTTACCACAGTCATGTGATCTGTTTTGACTAATGAGGTTACAGGATTTTCATACCCCATTGTATAATTGTTCATGATCTATAGAAACATGTTGTTCAATTGTCTCTTTATTGTTACTATAATTTCAATTAGGGATGGGTTGAATATTTGATTTGTATTTGATTCGTATACGAATAGTGCTCTCTCTCTCTCTCTCTCCACTATTTGTATTCGGTCAAATACCTTCTAAAAATAAAAATCAAATATCAAATAATTGTATTTGAACAGTGATCAGATGCCATGTAAAATCCTGAGTGAGCGATCGTGAGTGTGGCATGTGCCATTTACCTTCTGTTAGAGTTAGTACTGCTGGAGACGTGTTTTCTTCCTCTAGCTCACAGACCAGGTCCTGACTACAGTGGGGGATAAAAACTCACAGACCGGACAAACACTGGCTGACTTATCCTGGCCCTCTGCAGTACAGCCATGTCAAATGACTTCTCCTCCTGTCACTCTCTGTCTGAGAGGTATGATACACATAGGGGAGCGAGACACACACACACATACAGACACACACACACACACTGTTCCCTCGTCATGGCTTGTGAGTACTGGGAGAGAGAGAACAGATGCACATACAGTAGTATGATCGTTGGGATCGATGGCGACAGGTGAAGTGTTTTTTTGTTTTCTTTTTGTATACCCCTGCCATTCCCTAGCTGTCCCGCATGTACAGTTGGGCCCCCCCAACCACAGAAGCAGGAAGCAGCAATTCATATGTGGGAACAGCAGCGGTCGGCAATGGTAATGAGGAAGACAAAACAGCTGTCAGACTTGAAAGACGATTTCCTCCTCAAGACCCCCACTGGACTACTACACCACAGCTTACAGACCAGGTCCCGGTCTCAACTACAGTGGCAGGTAAAAGCTCACAGACCAAACAAACATTGGCTGACTTCTTCTGGCCTTCTGCAGTACAGCCATGTCAAACGTTTTCTCCTGTCATTCTCTGTCTGAGAGGTATGAGTGAGCAAGCAGTGGTCGGTAAGTTTGTGAGTGGGCAGAGCACCCAAAATGTAATTAAAGTAGTAAGTTTTTTGGGCAGAAGTCAGCAAAGTTCATTCTGACCTCTCCAATATCTGTCACACATCACCAGCTGCTATGCTGTGGCTATTAATGGTATCCAGTGATGATAGAGACCAAAAATGAGTGACTACAAAAATATTGACTCATTTTCAGGGCTATTATTCTGGACTACCCTACAAAGCTAGTGACCGTACGGGAAGGCGACAGTGGGGAAGGGTGACTAAATGGAGGGAATAGCGAGGGGAAGGGGAGGGACAGGGAAGGGGTTTTAAGGGACTGGTGTGCCTGCTGCCACTGAGCTAGCGGTGTGGTGTGGTGGTGTGGGTGGCTAGCTCTGGCACAGTAGGTACTGGGTTCGGGGCTGGGGCTGGGAGCGTCTAAATTTTGCCGCTGCCAGAGACTGCAGGACTTAATTTTTTGCAAAATCTGGATTTTGCCCCCTCCCTGACATGCACCCTCCTGGAGTTGAGAATATAAATTCAGGGGGATGCGGGGGGGCACTCTTTTTAATATTCTGGATGTCGGTTCGCCTTGAAGTGTATATCGACGATTTGCTTTTCTGTGATATACACTCTCCATAACAGCGATTGCTGTTTTGTGATCACTATTATGACATGGAACTGCTATTAACACTATTTGGTCACTGAGCTACATGTTAATGATAGCCCATTCATCACATTCCAGCACCTACTTAATCACTGAGCTAGGTGTTAATGGGAGCCCATTCAGCACATTACTGCATCTAGAGATTGTCTTCGGCTGTTATACAACTTGCTGTCTGTCAAGGTTTTCACCCCTGTCTGTTCCACGCCCCCACCAGCAGTGAACTGCACTTACCTTGGCACAGAAGCTCATAACAGTAATCAAGGGGGTTCTTGTACTATTTGTATTCATTGTCCATTGAATACCATTTTGTACTATTTGCTATTCATCCAAATAGTAAAAAATGGTATTCAACCCATCCCTAATTTTAATTATTTCTTTTTTTTATTGTACAGGTTGCTCAGGGTTTTGTAGCCCATGGATTCACCAGATTTTAAATAAACAAAATCAATCAAAATCAACTAGGTGGTGATGCATCAAGTTGCTCTCACTTCTGTCCACCTTGCAGACTCACTAAATGTCCTTGTGGGCAGCCTGAACTGGATTGCAACTCAGTCCCTTTAGTGAAAACTCAGTCAGGCAGTTGCATACCAACTGGTCAACTGGCAATGAAAACTAGAACTGGGCCTTTTTGCATCCCACTCAATGCAGAACTGCTGATTTTTGCTTGCTCGCTCCAGGACATAGAAACATAGAATTTGTCGACAGAAAAGGACTGCTTGGCTCACCCAATCTGCCCTCATGTTCCCTGACTAGTCAGTCTTCGCAGACCCTCCCTCCTTCCTACATATTTACTAATATTCCATTATGTCTATTTCACCCATGCTTAAAGCCCCCCACTGTTTTTGCCTCCATCACTTCTGCTGGCAGTCTGTTCCAGGCCTCTACCACCCTTTTAGTGAAGTAGTAAGTCCTCACATCCCTTTTAAGCCCCCCCAACTTCATCACATGCCTCCTCATCCTGGTGCTCTTTCTCATTTGAAAAAGACTCCCCTCCAGCACCCAGTTCACCCCTGTGAGGTATTTATAGATCTCTATCATGTCCTCTCTCCTCTCCTCTCTTCCAGGGTGTATATGTTGGGATCCCTCAGTCTCTCCTAGTAGGGCTTTTTAGTGTAACCCCTGCATCATTTTAGTTGCCCTCCTTGGGACTGCCTCCATTATGTGAATGTCATTTCTGAGATGTCACCTCCAGAACTGGACACAATACTCCAGACTGAGCCTCACCAGACAGTGATACAGTGGCAACACCAGCTCCCTCTTTCAGCTGGAGATACACCTCCCCATACACCCCTGTATCCCAACACCCCTACCAGTTGCTTTGTCACACTACCCTGCCACTTTGTGGTCAGCAGTTATGATAACTCCAAGGTCTCTTTACTGCTTATTGGCTGTCAGTACCAACCCTCATCCTATACTCTGTATGCCCTAGGTGCATGATTTCGCACTTTTTGGCACTAAACCCCAACTGCCATGATCTGGACCACTCCTCAAGTTCCATAAGATCCTTGCGCATTTTCTCCACCCCACCCCCTGCTACAGATTTTGATATAATCTGCAAAAAGGCATACCTTCCCTTCCAGCTCTTCTGAAATGTCACTTATGAAGACTGTCATGCCACGCTGGTCACTCTTCCATCACTTGAATGAGTGTCATTAACCACCACCATCTGACATCTGTACATTAACCAGTTTCTAACTCAGTTCACCACTTTGGATCCTACCCCATGGCCTCTCAGTTTCTTAATCTCTCTGTTGTGCAGCAGTGTCAAAGGCCTTGCTAAAGTCCAGATAGGCCATGCCCACTGCCCTCCTCTGATCTGGTTCCCTGGTCACCCAGTCAAAGAAATAAATCAGATTTGTCTGGCATGACCTCCTGCCCACCAAGAATCCATGCTGCCTGTGGTCTTGCAGCTCACTGGATTCAAGACAGTCTACCAACCTTTCCTTTAGCAGTGTTTCCATTAATTTCCCAACCACAGAAGTGAGCCTGACCATCCTGTAGTTGCTAGCCTCCTCCCTATGGACCATGTCTGCTCTCCTCCACTCCTCTGGAACTATGTCTGTTTCCAGTGAACAGTTGAATAAGACCATCAGTGGGGTAGCAAGCACCTACGTTGAGATGCCGAAACATAGAACACGACAGCAGATAAGGACCGTTCAGCCCACCCAGTTTGCCCAAATTCCCTGCTTATCATATCCTGTCTCTTCCAACTAAGATTCTCTTGTGCCTATCCCATGCATGCTTGAATCCCACCACTGATTTTTTCCTCCACCACCTCTGCTGGAGGACTGTTCCAGGCATCCATCTTTCTTTCAGTGAAGAAGTTCTTCCTCACATCTCTCTTAAAGTTTCCCCCCTTCCAGCTTCATATCATGTCCCCTTGTTCTTGTGCATCTTTTCCTCTGAATAATACTCCCCTCCTGTACCTTATTTACCCTCTGAGGTATTTATATGTCTCTATTATGTCCCCCTTTCTCTCTTCCAGGATGTGCATATTGAAGTCCTTCAGTCTGTCCTTGTAGGGCTTGTGATGCAGCCTCTGCATCATTTAGATGCTGCCCTCTGGCCTGCCTCTACCCCATATTCATCCAGAGATGTAGTCTCCAGAACTAGACACAGTACTCCAGGTGGAGTCTCACCAGCGATCTATGTAGTGGCAACACCACTCCCCTCTTTCAGTTGGTGATGCCCCTACCTATGCAAGTCATCATCCCACTGGCCCTACCCACTGTCTTGCCACCTTGAGGTCAACAGGTATGATTACCCCAGGTCCCTTTCCTGTTTGGTGACTATTAATACATCTTCTCCCATTTTGTACTCCACCTCTGGGGTGCATGATTTTGCACTTTTCCACATTAAAACCCAGCTGTCATGCCCTTGACCATTCCTCGAGTTTTCTCAGGCCTCTGCACATTCTTTCCACCCCTTTGGAGTGTCCACCCTATTGCATATTTTGGTGTCATCCTCAAAGAGGCATACCTCCCCTTTCAGTTCATCTGCAATGCCACTTGTAAAGACATTAAAGAGGAGTGGTCCCAGTGCAAAGCCCTCATGCATGCCACTGGTTACCCCCCTTTCCCTGGAGTGCACTTAATTTACCATCACCCTTTGTCACCTATCAATGAACCAGTTTCTTACCCAGTTTACTACTGTAGGACCCAAAGTTGCCCAGTTCCTTTATGAGTCTCTTATGTGATATGAGGCTGAATGCCTTACTAAAATCTACATAGGCCATCTCCACTACCCAACCCTAATTTATTTCCCTGGTCACACAGTCAAAGAAATCTATCAGATTTGTCTGACATGACTTCTGCCCCCCCCCCCCTTGAATCCATGCTGTCTTGGGTCCTGTAACCCACTGGATTCAAGCTACTCCACAATCCTTTCCTTTAGCATTTACTCTGCTGACTTCCCCACCACGGATGAAGACTGATCAGCCTATAGTTGCCAGCCTTCTCCCTGTTACCACTCTTATGAAATGGGTGTACATATACTGTAGTAACTTACTAAAATAGTAGCTGATGGCAGATAAGGACCACAAGGCCCACCTAGTCTACCTGTTTTCCCTGCCTGCATCAGCGGCCACTATCCCTACATGAATATTGGCTTTTGCTTCTCTTCCACAAATTTAGGGTTCCCTTATGTCTATCCCATGCATATTTGAATCCCCCCACTGTGTTAGCATCCACCACTTCCTGGGGTAGGCTAGTCCAGGCATCCACTACTCTTTCTGTGAAGAAAAACTTCCTCACATTCCCCCTTATCCTGCACCCTCCAATCTCATATTATGCCCCCTTGTCCTTGTACAACTCTTGTACTGAAAGATGTCACTCACTTGCACTTTGTTCAAGCCCTTAAGGTACTTTAAGGTTTCAGTCATAACTCCCCATTCCCTTCTTTCCTCCAGTGTATACATACTGAGGACTTTTAATCTGTCCTCATATGTTTTCTGATGCAAGCCCTGCACCATCTTGGTCGCCCTTCTCTGGACCACCTCCACCCTGTCTATGTCCTTGCGAAGATGCGGCCTCCAGAACTGAATGCTGTATTCTAGATGAGGCCTCCACAGTGTTTTGTACAATGGCATCACCACCTCCCTCCTTCTGCTAGAGATACTCCTTCCTATGCACCCTAACATCCCACTGAATCCTCCCACAGCCTTGTTACACTGTTTGGCCACCTTTAGGTTATCTGAGATGATTGTCCCTAAATCCATCTCTTCCCTGGTAACTGTCAGCAGTTCCACCCATCCTGTAACTCTCTGCAGGGTTTCTTCGCCCAGGTGCATAATTTTGCACTTCTTTGCATTAAATTTTAATTGCCACACTTTGGACCATTTTTACAGCTTTCCCAGATCCCTCCTCATTCTTTCGACCCCCTCTGGAGGATCTTGATGTCATTTGCAAATAGGAAAACCCTCCATTCTAGCCCTTCAACAATGTCACTCATAAAGCCATTAAAAAGGGCTGGCCCTAGGACTGATCTTTGAGGCACCCAACTGGTCACCCTTCTTTCCTTGGATTTGATCCCATTTACTACCACCCTTTGCTTCCTGTCCCTCAACCAGTTTCTAATCAAGTTTTTCACTTTGTGGCCCACCCCCCAGGCTACCTAGCTTGTTAACCAGTCTTCTATGTGGTATGGTGTCAAAGGAATTGCTGAAATCGAGATAGGAGATATCCACCGCTCCTCCCTGATCCACCTCCTTCGTCATTCAGTCAAACAAAATCTGTCAGATTTGTTTGACATGACCTTCCTGCTATGAATCCATGCTGCCTCAGATCTTGTGCTCCCATGGCTTCCAAGTGTTCCACTATCCTTTTCTTAAGCAGTGCCTCCATGATCTTGCCCACTACTGAGGTGAGGCTGACCAGTCTATAGTTTCTTGCATCCTCCCTGCTGCCACTCTTGTGAAGAGAGACTACATTTGCCCCCTTCCAGTCCTCTGGAGTCATGCTTGAATTGAGCAACTCACTAAACAGGGCTGCTAGCAGTTTTGCTAGCACCATCCATAATCCCCCTAATATCCTGGGGTGTATATCATCTGGTCCCATTACTTTGTCCACTCTCAGTTTTGTGAGTTAATCCAGGACTTTCTCCTGTGTAAAAGGACTGGTGTTTGTCTCTCTCCCCCAATTGTTTCTGATGTCTAGTTGAGGTCCATGTCCCTCCCCCTGTACCGTGAATGCTGAACAGAAGTATTCATTCAGTACTGATGCTTTTTCTAGGTCACCCTCTACATCCACACCCTCCTCCCCTTTGAGCCTTACAATTCCTCCCTTGGCCTTCCTTCTATTGCTAATGTAGCTATAAAATGCCTTGTCCCCCTTCTTTATTGTCTGTGCTAATCTCTCCTCTTATTACGCCTTTGCACTCCTAGCTGCTTTCCCTGCCTCCTTCTGTCTCTCTAGGTACACTGCCCTATCCTCATCCTTCTGAGTCTCCTTGTATTTTCTAATAGCTGCCTTTTTGTCCCTCACTCTCTCGGCCACCTCCTTTGTGAATCATAGTGGTTTGTTCCTTCTTTTTCCCTTTTTACTCAGCCTAATGCACTGATTTGTTACCTCCACTATGGCTTCCTTTAACTGTGCTCACTACTCCTCAACCGCCCCCCCCAGTTCCCTTCTCGCCAGGGCTTCCTTGATCCTTCTCCCCACCCTAGCAAAGTCCACCCTCTTGAAAGAGGACTTGCCACTTACTTCATCTTTTTTCCCTGCCTGCTCTCCTTGGTTGCCCATGGGGGTGAAGATCCAGCTGTCCCAGTGACTGTAAAATCTTGCCCTTCTCTCCATTTCCCCCATTCGGTTTGTGGCAGGAGCCTATGCAGGGGGCATGGGAAGTGACAACAGAAAGTGGTATGTCAGCGTTACACCATAAAACTGGAGCCGCACCGAGCACTACAGGACTTGCCACTTACTGCATCTTTCTTCCCTGCTTGCTCTCCTTGGTTGCCCATGAGGACGAAGATCCAGCTGCCCCAGTGACTGTAAAATCTTGGCCGTCTCTCCATTTCCCCTGTTCAGCTTGTGGCAGGCACCATTGCAAGGGGCGTGGGGAGTGATGGCAGAAGGGGGATGTCAGCATTACACCATAAAAGCAGAGCCACACCAAGCACTACAGGACTTACCACTTACTGCATCCTTTTTCCTTGCCTGCTTTCCTTGGCTGCCCATGAGGATGAAGATCCAGCTCCCCCAGTGACTGTAAAATCTTGGCTGTCTCTTTGTTTCTCCCATTTGGCTTGTGGCAGGAGCTCTTGCAGGGAGCATAGGGAGTAATGGCAGAAGGGTGTGTGTGTCAGAACTACACTATAAAAGTGGAGCCACACCAAGTGGCTCTCCACAGAGTGGCTCTGTGTGAGTGGCTCCTGCTGGAGTGGTGGGAGTCACCAGCGGGGGTCTTCAGCAGGAGACTGCAGGGAGGTTGCTTTAAATTTTATTTTATTCTATTTTAAATAGTTTTAGTCCTTAATGAATAAGAAATTGTGCCTCATAGCCCTAGCACATTGATGTTCTGTGTTCTTTATTTTTTTGGGGAGTTTAATACTGTTATAGTAGAGTATTATAGCTGAGTTAGTCTACAAATGTTTGAGAATTTTCCAGATCTGCAAAATGGCCCCTGGTTAACCAGGCTGTTATGTAAGGAATTTCGTCCCCCACAAGTGTTTCAAAAGGGATTAATGACAGGAGGTGGAATGATCTGTCGGTTTGTCCACTTACAATGTTGCTTTCAAATTGTTAGAGATAGTATAGTCCCTAATTCCTTCTTCAGCAGGTTAACTGTTAAAAAAGATGTTTATGGTTATAGACACAACCAAATTATACTGTTGTTATTGTTGTTGTCTTGTTCTGTACACCCTAATCCAGGACCATTAAACTACCAATCTTTCGCTAATTCAGTTCAAAATCCTAACTCTTCTTTCCTTCATGTAGCTCACTTGAATGTTCGCAGTTTGGAGGCTAAAAATCATATATTGAATGTTTGATTATTGAACATAAAAACAGTGTTCTAGCCCTAACAAAAACATGGCTTTCTGACAAAATTTCCAACCATGAAAAAAAATATAGGGATATACTACATTTAGAAAGGACAGAGTTGGTAAGAGGGATGGGGATTGTTTTTTCTATATTTCTGATCATCTAAATGTTACTGGGTTATCAGTAATTTCAGATGACCCTCATTATGAATCATTAACCCTCCTTGTTAAATTTGGACCTTGTAAAAGTTTAACCATTTGTACAGTTTATGTTCCCCCATGTAAGTCTAACTTTGGCACACCTCTGTTTTTAATAGGTTCTTAAGCACCCAGCTGCGCTTGTCCTGTGTGCCCAACACCTAAGTGTCAGACTCTATATTTAACAGCTGCCTTGAGGAAATCCAGTTGTGGATGACTCACAATTGGCTTAAGCTTAACCCAGACAAGATTGAGGTACTGGCTGTGGAGCCAGGTCATGGGGGAGGCGTGTGTGGTGTTGCCCCCTGACCTAGTGTTGGGGTGTGTGCCCCTAGCCCCCTCTAGACAGGTGAAGAACTTTGGAGTGATCCTGGATGATGGCCTGACACTTAATGCTCAGGTGTCAGTCATGGTGAGAAGCAGGTTTTACCATCTCAGGAATATCACCCAAATTCGAGCTCTGATCCCGCCTGATGACCTGATCACACTGGTACATGCTTTCATCACTTCTAGGTTAGACACCTGTAATGCCCTGTACCTAGGGTTATCTGGAGGCAGCCTCCACAGACTACAGCTGGTGCAGAACGCAGTGGCGAGATTGCTGACCGGGGTAAAAAAGTGTGAACATATCACCCTGGTCCTCCACAGACTGCACTGACTGCCAGTTCAGTGGAGGTTTGTCTTCAAGATAGGGATGTTGACCTATAAAACCCTGCACAAAAGGGGTCCTGTCTATTTGCAAGATCTCCTTGTCCCCTACCGTCCAGCCTGGGCCCTCCATTCTGCCAGGGGAGGCTTCCTGGGAGTTTCCAGAGCTAGGGTGCGGCATTCTGGGGATAGAGCATTCTCGGGGGCTGCACCTACTCTGTGGAACTCCTTGCCTGGTAATTTAAAGGAGGCCCCCATTGGTAGAAGCCTTTAAAAAGCATCTTAAAACATATTTGTTCCAACAAGCATTTTATTGAGTATGTTTTAAAATTATTTGGATTAATGGGATGGATAGATAATTATACGCTCCCAGTTGTATTTTGTATTTTTATATTGTGTTTGTTTTTAAAAGTATGTTTTACATTGTGCAGCGCCCAGAGTTTCTGAAGGTGGGTGCTTTAGAAATAAAGTATCTATCTATCATACAGATTAAAGGAGAGGTTATTATTCTAGGTGAGTTCAGTTTGAATTGGATGTCAAGTAAAGCCCTGGATGTTAAGAATATTGTTTTGGACCTAGGATGGCAGCGATTGATCTCTGATTCGACATGGATTAACTATAAAACAGAATATGTCCTTGATAGATTGGATAATTAACAACAATCCCCAGCAAATTGTTAATTCTGGTGTTCTGGGTGGAATCAGCAATCACTGTACTGTATACTGTGATTGGTCTGTTAAATCCTCCAAAGTAGTCCATAAAACTATTATATACTGACAACTAAAAGCCCTAGATAAGCAAGAATTCTTTGTTGAAATATCACTTACTGATTGCTCATTTCTAGACAGCATTGAGGATATAAATATAGCCTCTCAATTTGTGACAAGTTGCTCCCCCTGAAAACTGCTAGAATTAAGAGTACTAATAAGGTCTGGATAACTCCCAAGCTATGCTCACTGATAAGATCACGTAACAAGGCTTGGAAGTTGTTCAGAAAGATTGAACAACTACAGCACCAATTGAAATATAAAGAACTGTGAAACAAGTGTCAGTCTGCAATACATACTGGTAAGACTGAATTTTTTAGAGAGAAGCTGACCGAAGTTAAGGATAATTAAAAAGCTACTTGGAAAACTCTTAATACAATTCTGGGTAAGTCAAAGGGTAATGACAATCATTCCATTGAAGATGATGGTTCAGTAATTTCGGATCCCTTTGAGATAGCTGAAATATTTAATACCCACTTTTCTAATTTGGAGAGGTTTAGACCTGATCCTACAAATTTACATGGTGCCTCCTCTGCCTTTGACAGTGATCCACAAGTTAGGGCTAAAAATATTGTTCCTAGTTTCTACTTTCATTATCTTTCACCTATTGATGTTTATAAATATATGCTTAAAATGAATCCTAAACGGAGTCTTGGTTTTGATAGTTTAGATTACTAGATCTCAAAGAGAGCTGGTTATCAAATTGCCCCACTACTCACCCAGCTTTTTAAATTTTCATTGTGTTATGGTGTATTTCCAAGTAAGTGGAAGAGTGTGTTGGTGAAGCCCAACTTTAAAATTGGAAGTAAAACCAGTTTGAATAATTTTCGCCCTATCTCATTACTGGCTCCACTGTCAAAGGTATTGGAGAGGGTGGATTCCAACCAAGTGACCAAGTATCTTGAGAAATATGAACTATGGTCAGAGTTGTAGCATGGTTTCTGCCCTAAGCACAACACTGAGACTGCCTTGATGAGATTCACTGGCCGGGTCAGCAAGGAAATAGATGAAGGTAAGCTTATTGCCTCGGCCTTTGTGCATCTCACCAATTCATTCAACTTGGTAGACCATGCAGAGCTACTGAAATTGTTGTCTGGTGTCCATTTCTTGGATCGTGTGGTAGCTTGGTTTGGAAACTACCTCTCTGGTAGGAATCAAAGAACTTCAATCAGTTGTAGAGTCCCACAGAGCTCGATACTGGGACTGCTGCTTTTTTCACTTTTTGTCAACTCACTTTCTGATTTATTTAAACATTCAGAAGTAATCTTATACACAAATGATACTTTTTTTGTTGTTTTGGTCACAACTTATCTTCATTACAAAAAATATTGCAATTTGAATTTAATCTTCGTCATTCATGGTTTCAATCACATACATTGGTATTAAATTCAGTTAAAATGAAATCAATGTTTTTTCAAGTGTTAAGAAATATCCGGCTACAGAGTTACTTTTATGCAATATTGTTGGCAATCAAATTGAGCAAGTGACGGTCTTTAAGTATCTTGGCCTGCTATTGGACTCATATTTTTCATTTAAGCATCATATTACTGAGTTAATCAACAAGCTGCATAAGAGATTGGGTTACCTTCTTAGAATACAGAAAAATCTTACAGCAAAAGTCAGGCACATGTTAACCCATAGCTTATTACTTGCAGTTTTGGATTATGACTCAGTTATGTATTCTTACAATTCTGAAGGAATGCTAGCTAAATTAAAGTCAACTTATCACAGTATTATCTGATTTACCATAGGTTACTCTAAGTCTACACACCACTGTTTATTATATGATTCATTTATTTTGCTTATCTTTGACTGATCATTTTAATTTTTGCTCTTTATTGTTTTTACATAAAATTCACCTGGGTATGTTTCCTAACAGTATTACTACCTTATTTCCTAGAAATGACCCTTCAGTACAATGTAATACAATAATGCAAAACAGACCTCCATTTATGGTCCCTTTCTATCATACTAAGTTTGACCAGAATTCTTTAACCTTCTCTCCTATCATTCTCTATAATAAACTCTCCAGTACTGTTGTTGGTTTTTCTAAAATGTCCAGTTTTAAGATAACACTAAAGAGTTATTTTATTTTTTTTTTATTTTATTGAAATCTAGGATTACAAATACCTTTGAGCAGGAACTGCTCGTTTACAAAGGTTCCACGTCGAAGGAATGGAGGATATACATACATACAAAGGTCAACATAATAATACATAGTTACACAATAACAAGAAGTAAGAGACTGAGGCTTAGGGAAATTCCAGTAATTCAAAATGTGCCAAATGTTAGGTGGCATGACATAACCAGCCAAGGGCAATCTTGGAAATAAGCACTGCAGGTGAGAGGAAAGGGGGTATGCAGGCAGGAAGGCCATTGTCGGAGGGTAGAGGGTGAGGGTAAGAGCTCTAAAGGGGGGAGGGGGAGAGAGAGAGAGAGAGGAGGGATAAAAGTCAGGAAATGCCCCGGGGGAGGAAAGGGAGAGGGGGCAAGGGGATAGGTAGGTAGAAGGAGGCAAGGCGGGGAGAGATAGCTTTCAAGACTGAAGTGGAGGGCAGTGAACGGTGGGCCCACGATTAGGCGAGGCAGTCACAATGACTGATGTTATATGCTGATAAATTCTGTGTGTAAGTGCTATAAATTGCTTTTTAGATGATTGTATTTATCTGTTTTCTGTACTTTGTTTATTGTCTGTATTTTGTATACTTTATGTATTTGTTATGCTGGACATCTGCGAAAATGGGTTTTAGCCAACAGATTTTTCAGTATAAAAATAAAAATGAAATGAAATGAAATCCAGGACTTTTGTCTTTGTGTGACTCTCCTGTGACTCTGTACTGATGCTAAACCACACTGTATATGCCCTCCAGTCCTCCAGAAACACTCCTGTTTCCAGTGAGCTGTTGAATAGGGCTGTCAGAGGGGCAGTCAGTACCTCCTGAGCTGCTGAGTTTGCTTAGTACCCTTTAATACCCTTGGGTGTATTCTGTCTGGTCCCATAGCCTTGCCCACCTTCAGAGCTGCAAGTCTCTTCGGGACTTTTTCATCTGAAAATGGATTTCTGTCTATCTCCCCAACCCCCTTTTTCCTGTTGCTCCCCGTTGGTCTGCCCCCCCACCACCCATCCTTCACTGTGAAGACTGAGCAGAAGTACCAAAGTACCTGTTCAGGGTGACAGCTTTTTCCTGGTCCTCTTCTGTGTGGTGTTCTTCTTCCATACTCCTTATCCTCAGTATCCATCCCCTTGTTTTCCTCTTCTCACTTGTGTGCTTGAAGAAGTCTTATCCCTTTTAGCCAACCCTTTGGCTATCCTTTCCTTTGTTTGTGCCTTAGTTCCCCTCACTACCTTTTCTGCTTCCCTCTGTTCCATTTGGTTTTGGTACACCTCCCTATCATAGAAACATAGAAACATAGAATTTGACGGCAGATAAGGACCGCTTGGCCCACCCACTCTGCCCATTTCCCTACCTGATGGATAAGCTGCAGATCCTAGTTAACCAGCAGCCTACTTCTTCCTACCCCCACCTCCTAGAATTGCCTTATGACTGTCCCATGCATGCTTGAATTCCACCACTGTTTTTGACTCCACAACCTCCTCTGAAGGCTGTTCCATGCATCCACAACCCTCTCTGTGAAAAATACTTCCTTAAATTACCTCTGAGCCGCCTCTTCTATCTTCAAATTGTGCCCCTTTGTTCTTGCACACCTCTTTTTTTGAAAGATGCTACCCTCTTGGACTTTGTTGATTCCCTTGAGGTACTTGAAAGTTTCTATCATGTCCCCCCTCTCCCTCCTTTCCTCGAGGCTATACATATTAAGCTCCTTAAGTCTCACTTCATATGTCTTCTGGTGCAGACCCTGCACCATTTTAGTTGCCCTCCTCTGGACAGCTTCCATCCTGTCTATGTCTTTGCGGAGATTGGGTCTCCAGAACTGCACGCAGTACTCCAGATGTGGTCTCACCAGCTGTCTGTACATAGGGATAATAACTTCTTGTTTTCTGCTGGTGATGCCTCTCCCTATGCATCCCAGTATCCCCCAGCCCTCCTTGCTGCCCTCTCACATTGCTTGCCCACCTTTAGGTCATCTGATATGACTACCCCAGGTCCCTTTCCATTTTTGTTGTTGTTAGTATCTCACCCCCCATTGTGTACTCTTCCCTGGGTTTTGTTTCCCAGGTGCATTACCTTGCACTTCTTAGCATTGAATCTAAGCTGCCATACATTTGACCATTCCTCTAACCTTACCAAGTCCTTCTCATCCTTTCCACCCCACCTTGTGCATCAACTCTGTTGCAGATCTTTGTGTCATCTGCAAAGAGACATTTTCCTTCCAGTCCCTCTGCAATGTTGCTTATAAAGACATTGAAGAGACCGTCCTAATACTGAACCCTGTGGTACCCCACTGCTACCCCCTTTTTTCAGAGTGGACTCCATTTACTATTACTCTCTGTGTCCTATTCTCCAGCCAATTCTTTACCCAGGCTGTCATCTTGGGACCACTCCCAGGCTGGCTAACTTGTATATTAATCTTTTGTGTGGGACTGTGTCAAATGCCTTGCTAAAGTCTAGGTAGGCCATGTCCACAGCCCTCCCTGATCTACTACTTTGGTCACCCAGTCAAAGAAATCTATCAGATTTGTCTGGCATGACCTTCCGCTGTGAATCCATGCTGCCTTGGGTCCTCAGCCGCTCTGGCCTCTAGATACTAGCAATTCTTTCCTTCAGAGTGATTCCATCATTTTCCTATCACTGAGGTTAAACTAACAGGTCTGTAGTTTCCTGCTTCTGCCTTGCTCCACTTTTGTGAAGGGAATCACATCTGCCCTCCTCCAGTCCTCAGGTACCACCCCATCCTCCCATGATTTGTTAAAGAGGGTAGTCAGTGGTGTCACTAGTTCTATCCTTAGTTCTTTTAAAATTCTGGGATGAATTCCATCAGGCCCCATTGCTTTGTCCACCTTCAGTTTTAAGAGCTCTTTCAGAACTCTTTCTTCTGTAAATGGGCTGGTATCAACTTCTGTATCCAGAGTGTTTCTACTGTTTGTTTTAGGTACCTTCCCCTCTTCCTTTGTAAATACTGAGCAAAAATATTTGTTTATTATCTCTGCTTTTTCACAGTCACCCTCTGCCCACCCCCCTCCCCTTTATTAAGCCTCACTATCCCTCCCTCGGTCTTCCTTCGCTCCCGAATGTACCTATGAAAGGTTTTATCCCCTTCTTAACTGAGTTGGCTATCTTTTCCTCGGTTTGGGCCTTTGCTGTTCTGACTGCCTTTCCAGCTTCCTTTTGCTTTAACTGATACAGTTCTCTGTCCTGTTCCTTCTGTGATTCCTTGTACTTCCTGAATGCTTTCTTTTTCTCTTGAACCTTCACTGCCACTTCCTTTGAGAACCATAGTGGTTTCTTACCTCGTTTCATTTTGTTTATTTGCTTTACACAAAGGCTTGTTACCTCTGTGATGGCAGTTTTTATTATTCTATAATTTTCATTGTTCTTCCACCCCTCCTTCCTGCCCATTTGCTAGTGCATTCCTTAGGCACTCACCCATTTTGGCAAAGTCAGCCCTCCTAAAATCCAGTACCTTTGTCTTTGTATGGCTTGACTCTATTGCTGTGTTTATTGTGAACCATACTGTTCGATGGTCGCTAGTTCCCAGATGGCTACCCACTTCTACATCTGTGATCCTCTCTTCATCTCCGTTTGAGAGAACCAGGTCTAAGATTGCTCCCTCTCGAGTGGGCTCCAATACTAGTTGTCTAAGGCATGCCCCCTGTAGGGCATCCAGAATAACCCCACTCTTAGAAGTGGCTGCTGCAACTGCACTCCAGTTAACATCTGGCATATTCAGATCACCCATCAGCAATATCTCCCCTTTATCTGCCATTCTAAGTATACTTTCTATCATTTCCTTGTCCATTTCCTCCCCCTGAGAGGGGTGGGGTCTGTATACAACCCCTGTGCGGATTGTGGTGCCATTGCCTGCCTCCAAATTGACCCACAGTGCTTCTTCTCCTCCTCCTCCCTCTGTGTTTCCTTATGCCTCCGGAATGCCACCCTTTTTCCTTCACCACCTTGGCCACTTCCCTAGAGAACTTTTGGTTCCCTTGACTATGCCTTCCCTTATTTTTCCCCACTATGCCTACCATCTACCCCTCCCTGACAATACCTCCATATGAGGCAGTTTTTGAAGCAGTCTCCCATTTCTTTAAAATCCACCCTCCTAAAGTCCAGGACCTTCGTACCCAGTTGGTTAGCCTCTTTTCCCATCTTAATGTTAAACCACACTGTACGGTGATCATTTGTACCTAAGGGCTGTGCACTGTAAAGTCTACATTGCTGTCCCTGTTTGTAAGCACCAGGTCCAGCACTGCCCCATCTCTAGTGAGTTCTTTGACTAACTGCCTGAGAAAAGCCCCTTGTAGCGAGTCAAGGACTGCCCTACTCCTTGCCAAAGCTGATATCATAAAGCTCCTCTACATGTCTGCCAAATTGAAGTCACCAATTAGCAGCACCTCCCTTTTACTTGCTATCCTGAAGATGGGTTCCCCTAATGCCTTATCCAACTCCTCTGTCTGGCATGTCATTGCTTTCTGCAATGCTTTATCCCTGTGATGGAAAGGGAGATTCCTGTATGCATTCCCTCCATTACTTCTAATCCAGAGGATATTGATCAAGCTCAAGAGGGAAGCAGCAAGATTGATTCTGTTGGCACCCTGATGGCCCAGACAAATCTAGTTCCCACTCCCATAGGAGCAGGCAGGAGATCCCCCTTTTCCACTACCTCCAGTTCTCTGTACAGCTCTTGGAAGCTGGCTAACATTTTTTCTGTCTCCCTTCTCCCACTGCCTATAAAAAGGAAATCATCCAAATAGTGAATCACTGTTTTATGACCAGTTCTTTCTTGAAATATCCACTGCAAACATGTGATGAATGCTTCGAATGTCGCACATGCTATAGAGCAACCCATGGGCATGGCTTTATCAAAATAGTACTGTCCTCAATTTTAAACCCCAACAGGTCCCAATCCTCTTTCCTAACCAGAAGCAATCTGAAAGCAGACTCTATGTCCGGGTTTGCCATCCATGCATCCACAGTTGCCCGGATAATCTGGACTGCATCTTCCAGAGTGGAATATGTCACTTTACTATATTTCTCACTGATAAAATCGTTCACCGAATCACCTTCCGAAAAGGATAGGTGATGGATCACGCTGTATTCCCCTTCCTGTTTTTTGGGGACCAAACCCAAAGGAGAAATCCTCATATTCTTCAATGAGGGGTATCATATGGCCCCTCTATTCTCCCTGGTGCCTTTTCATTCTCTATTCTTTGTCTTAACATTTCTTCCTTCCCCCTCACTGAACCCAGATTGTTCACCTCCCTGGCTTGCCTTGGGCCCTCGCACTGCAATAAAAAAACCTGTGCAAAAACCTTTCTTAATAATTTCCTCTGTTCTCCTATCTGGGTATCTGTCTAACCTTTCTCTCCATGCCTCTGTCCTAATGGGGGTTCTAGCTTCTTTAAATTGCTCCCTTGTCTTCATTTCTTTATCTCCACCAAGGTCTCCCCCTCTGCTTGATATCCGGCCTTGCTGGTCAATGGTTCTGACTCCTTTATTTGCCTGTCCCTCCCTCCCCCATTCCATGTCTGCCTTTTATATTTCTGCCCTTCATGAAAAAACTGTTGCCCTGACCCTTGCCTACCCGATCCCTGGGCTCCCTGGACCCATGTCATCCTGCATCTGCTCGCTGGATGTGATCCCCCACATTTTGAACAGGCGTTGCAGAAATGACATTGTGGCCTGGAGCAAAAGGCCCTATTGTAGGCCCAGCAACATCTCTGTGGCATGGTACCTTTTTTCCCAAACTCTCCCTCAGACATGGATTGATCAGTTACGTAGTCTGTCCACAAGTCTAGTTTGTTTTGTGTCCCATCTTACATCCCCATATGTCGCCATCCTCTGCCGAAAAAATTCATCATAGTATATCCACCCCACATCCCCTTTTGCTTTTGCTCTCCTTATTATCAAGGAGTATGTGATGAGTGGGATGCCCAGCTCAGGCCTCTTCTCCTTTACTATGGCTGAGAATATGGTGAAACCTACAAACCACCCTTCCCAAGTCTTCCCTTTGCCGAATTTGTCCTCCTCTTTCTTGCTTAACAAAACTACCGCTGCTGCCATTTCACTCCTACCTATATTTTCTGTTTCCCCTTGTATTTTGCTGCCATTTCCCAGCTTACTAAAGCGAAAATATCCACATACTCTCCCTTCCATATCTTTTTTTTTGTAGCCAATGGGACGTGTTCCCCCACTCTCATCCCAGGAGTTCCTATCTCCCTGGTTCCTTTTCCCTCTTTTCCGACTCCTTCTTTTTTGTTCGGCACCTCTTTTTCTACCCTAATCTCGGCCAGTGCTGACTCTATCTGGCCCAAACCCCCCTGAGCCGAGTGCCGAAACGATTTGGCTTATGTACTCTTTGATGCTGTCACCAACAGAGCTGGGTCCATTACCTGTGGCCTTGTCCGCTCCTTGCTGCCTGTTGTCCTTCTGGTGCCCAAATAGGCTTCCCCCTGGTTGAAGGGTTGGTTGCCCTACTAGAGGCTGTGAGGGAACCACTGTGTGCTGGGGATCTGGTCTGGGCTCCACTGGGGGAACCACAACCTGGTCCTGGGGGAGGTACTGACAGTACTGGGTCTACTGGTTGCAGAGGTACTGGACTAGTCACCTTGGTAGGTCCCACTGTCAGTGGTTGTACCCTGGTTGGACTGTGTGGCTTCTCAGCTGGCCGTTTCCCTCTGCCCACTTTACCCTTCACCACTTTCCTTTTCTCCCCAGAGCTCCATGGTTCCTCCCCTTCCACCAACTCCCACATTCTATTGGATTTTTCTGCCAGCTCCATTATAGCCCTGTAGGTGTCTTCTTTCGAAGGCCTGCTCTTCTTGGGGGCCATATTCCTTCCTTCTTGCAAACTGTGAAGAAACTGAAGAAAATAAAGGAAAATTCCATTATTAAAAAAACTCTGCCTGGGTCAGTATCCCAAGTGGCCCGGCCCACTCCCCCCGAGGCAGCCCCTGATGGTGACAAATGTACCTTTTTGCTGCCCCCTTTATACTCCTGGCTTCCCCCGATCCATCCCTGTTCCCCTTCATCCTTTCCTGGGTCTCCTTCTGTTGCTCAACCCACCTGGCATGTGACATCATGCTGCATGGCCTGGCCCTTTTCCACCAGTCCTCTGGCCTGCTCCTACATGTCACTGTCTCGTGGCTCCCCAGTACTCTTTTTCCCAAAGGCCATCTGCCTTGCATTCCACCCAAAGAAAACCCTGTTCCTTTGCTCCTCCTGTGGCCTTCCAGGCCTAAACATCATTTCCCCTGCATGCCCTCATATGCTTCTGGCTGCTGGTCCTCTGGCCCTATCCATTCCTCCTTCCCTTCACTCCATTTCCTGTCTGGCTGCACCATGTGGCCTCATCCCTTTTAGGGCCCCTCCTGTGGCTTCCGCCGGCATGCTCCTGAACATCTCTTTCTGTGCCCACCAGCCAGGTCTGGACACCTTTGGCCACGTTGCAACCTTTGGCCAACCTTTTCACTGTATCTTGTGGCCTTTTTGGGCCTGTACATCCCCCCCACATGCCCTCGCTGGCCTCTACCTGCATTCCCCCATTGTCCACTGTAACCATGCCAGCTTGGGGCTGCCACTCCAAATGCTCCTTTTATCTCCTTGTCTGCCATTTTGAGGCATGCTGCAGAGATGCCATTTCCTTTTTTCATTCGGACCACATGGTCCTTTGGGCGTGTGTCGTCATGCCATCGTGTTGCTGCGGTAGCCCAAGCGTGAAGCTCCAATCGTCTGCCTCTTCCCCGGTATTTTACTGCCTATTGGTCCTACAGGGTACACCCCCATGTGGAAGCCCTCCATTGGCCCCCTACTCCTTTTTAAACCCTGTAGCCTCGTGGCCTCCTTGAGGCATGTCAGCGCATGCCACATGGCCAAGTCATGTCGCCATGCTATCCCTCGTGTGCCAGGCCTTCTAACACAAACTAAACCTCCTTCTGGATATGAGCAGCCCTCAGTCCCCAGGCCTTTTCAGGCCAGCGCTCAGTGCTGTAGCTTTCGTCCCTCCTCTTTGATCTCTTGCTCAGCTTTTTGCCATTTCTCGTGAGGCCCACTGCTGGCCACCATGCTGTCTTCTCCCTAAATGAAACCTCTCAACCTGCCTTGCAAGGCCCACGTCGGGTAAACACTGCTGCCTTCAGCGCAACCCCCTTCAAAACTGGCGATGCCCAATTCACCACCATTCTTCAGCACTTCACATTTGCTCTACAACAGCCTTGTTCTTGCTGTAACTCTGCAAATAAACCTGAAACCCCATGTGTTTTGCCTCTTCCTCTGCTAGGCCCACACCGGGCAAAAAAAACACTGCATTCAGCGCAACCCCCCCCCGAAGACTGACGATGTACAATTCACCACCACTCTTCAGCACTTCACATCTGTTCTACAACAGCCTTGTTATCGCTGTATCTTGCAAATAAACTTTAAAAACAATGCATTTTTTCCCCTTTTTTTTAATTACACAGCCTTCTTACAACTTACTACCCCAATTATTGTTTCTCTTTCTAACTTCTTTTCTTTTTTTTATTTAAACAAACCTCAAACTTCAGCAACCCCATTGGCTGTTTGTTTTCTTACCTCTTTTTCTTGGTGCACAAACCTCCCAAATTAATATGCCAATCCGACATGCTGCAGTTTAGTGTAGGATCAAAACTCCAGCAAAAAGTGGCTGAACCACTCTTGCGTTGCCCATTATGTACCTCCACTTGCCCTTCCCCTTCCTGTTGCTCGTCCATTGTTCTTATCCCCTGGCCCTCCCCTTCCTTCCCCTCTCCCCTTCTGAGCATACCATCGTGATGAAAAGGGAAGGGGTGTACCAGGACAACCTGGTCTGCCCCTTAAAGGGAAAACTCTATTATGAAGGAGTATGGTGATTTTGATATTGAATCTCTGCTGAAAATATTGAGATGTTGTAATACTATATGACTAAATTTTGACCTCAGAACACTAACACCAAAATGTAAGTTCAAAAAAAGGCAAAAATGAAAGTTGTTATTGTGAGTAGACTTATAATCACAATAATAAACTTGAAATGGGTAATTTCCTAAGGATTAACAACCGATTGGTGAATAGGTGGCATGAGGCACAGCTGAGGATCATGTCCCTTCATCTGGTCATTAATCATTGAAATAACCAGCTTCAAGTTTATTACTGTGATTATACACTAAGCTTAATCACAGTAACAACTTTAGTTTTTGCCATTTTGTTTTACTTATTATAGATTGTAGGAGCACCTCCTACCAATCACAGCCTTCTCTTCAGTAAAAAGTACATAGATACTGTAAATAGATACATAGACAGCGTCGGCATATAAGGGCATATTGCCCACCCAATCTGCCCATTTGAGCTTGTAAGTTCACTTTATGTTTTCTTAGAAGTCTGTTGCCCCTTACCCCTGACATCCAGAGTAACCTTTTGTCTATCCCATGCATTCTTAAATCTGGTGATTGTTTCAGCCCCCACTGCTTCCTCTGGCAGGGTGTTCCATTTGTCTACCAACCGTTCTGTGAAGAAATTCTTCCTTATCTTTCCTCTGAATCCCCCTCCCTTCAACTTCATCCCATGCCTCGAGTCCCAAAACATCTTTTTCACTGAAAAATAGTGAATTTCTGCACCCTGTTCCTCCCTGTAAGATACTTGTATGTCTCTATCATATCCCCTCTCTCCATCCTCTCCTCCAGGGAGTACATATTAAGTCCTTCAACCTGTCCTCATAGGACTTATGATGCAATCCATGTACCATCTTTGTTGCCTTCCCCTGAACCTTCTCTATCCTGCCTATGTCCTTATGTAGGTAAGGTCTCCAGAACTGTACACTGTACCCCAGGTGGGGCATCACTAGTGTCTTATATAGTGGAATTATGGCCTCCCTTTTCCTGCTGGTGATGTCCCTCCCTATGTGTCCCAGCATCCTATTTGCTTTACCTGCTGCCTTATTGCACTGTTTTCCTACCTTGAGGTCATCAGAGATGATAACCCCAAGATCCCTTTCCTGCTTAGTGCATGCTATATCCTCACCCCCCCAACTGATATGTTGTTCCATGGTTTTTGTGCTCCATATGCATTATCTTGCACTTCTTTGCATTGAATTTCAACTGCCAAACCTCTGACCATTCTTCAAGTTTCTGCAGATCCCACCTTATTCTGTCTACACCTTCTGGCATGTCCGCTCTGTTACAGAGCTTTGTGTCATCAGCCAACAGGGAAATTCTGCCTTCTAGGTTCTGTGCAATGTCACTGATGAAGACATTGAATAGGACCAGTCCCAGCACTGATCCCTGTGGTACCCCACTGGTCATGCTGCCCTCTGTGGAGTGACAGCCATTTACCACCACCCTCTGTGCCCTGCCACCTAGTACAAGTACAATCTGTTGGACATAGGGATAAAGGACCCTGTGGCTGAGTACAGACTTGGGGGGAGTGAGAATGAAGGTCAGGATCTCCGAAGATTGAGAAGGACTTGAGGATGGCTTCCACAAATAACCTGAAACATGGTGGGGAAGGCAAACATGAAGTAGTGTTGCATCTCAAGGATGTTCACCAGCAGAGGTAGGATGACATTCTGAACATGTACATGAAGCTAGTAGGTTTGCATATGGAGAACTGTGTGCACTGCAGGACTCTTCAACTCAAGAAGGATATACAGTAGTAGCCACAGATGTTGCCAGCCATTTCCCAAAATTTCTATGATATTTCTAGAGAAATTTCCTGCTTTCTGCATTTCCACAGCAGGGGAAGCAGAGAGAAACTCTTTAGAAATTTCACGAAATATCTGGAAATAGCTGGCAGTATCTGTGGCTACAACTGTAAACTGAATGAAAATAAAAAGAATGGAGGGAGTATTGTCAGGATAGCAGATGGAGTGAGGGTAATAGTGGAGGATGAACAGAAATCATCCATCCTAAATGATTCATTCTGCTCTGACTTCACAAGGGAAGACAGTGGACCACTGTCAATCAGATGGTCCTCATCAAAATGGCATCAGAACAAGCTATACCCCCTAAATAGTTTATTCAGTAGCTCAGTTGAGACAGGGTAGTTCATTAAGATTGGAAGGTAGTGGGGGCACTGTGGAGCAGCATACTGGCAAGATGCACTCTCTAGCTGCTCTGCACATATTTGCGACTAAATCATCAAAAACAGTGATTTGTTGCAGGAAGAACTGTTAACTACTGCCAGCAGTGACTAGCTTACTCCATCTGGTGTCATGGGATATCAAATATAGCTATGGGTCATAACCAAAAACTTGCTGGAAGTGGTTCCAAAAATGTAGTGGTGGCCGCTGAACAGGCCATGAATACCCACATGACTATTGCCAGCGGACAGCCCCCATGGAGAGCACTACAGGCCTCAGTGCAGGTGATTGACTCAAAAAAAGGGTCAATTATCTAGAAATTTGCAGAGCAAGATGCAAAATTGTAAGCAGCTAACCAGACAGGGGCATCAGCGGAGAAAACAGCTGTTCAGGCATTGACAACGACTTCCAGATTGGTGCAAGAGAATGCCCAATTACGATACAGAATGGCGGCATCGGAGAACTTCAACCAGGCATCACATGTGCACTTTATAGGTCTCCTGGAGGGCAGTGAAGAAGATGATCTTCTTACCTTTCTTTGGTTTTGGCCACCAGATGCCCTGAAGGTACCCAGGGAAGATATGCATGGCCAGTTCTGCAAGGCATTCCAAATTACTTCTCGAGCAGCAGGACCATGTGGCGAAGTACCAAGAGCAATTTTGCTGGTGATGGCTAGCTTCCTCATTAAAGACTGCATTTTACAAGCTTCCAGGTCCTATGACAGTCTCAGCTTCAATGGGGCAACCATACACTGTTTTCTGGACCTTTCCTTTACCTGTTGCACCTGGTGAAAGAAATTTGATGCAGTACGAGCACAGCTTAGAAGTCTAGGGGTTTTTCACACCCTCTTAATGCCAGCTCATCTTCGCATTCACTACGGAGGCCACACTTTCCAGTACAGTGACCCAACTGAAGTGGGGAAAAAAGCAGAATCTATTGCCCTCGAATTCCAATTGGCAGAAGAAAGTCAACTACCTGAATCTGAATCTGATGGGGGCACTTGAATTTTCCTCCATACGGACTTACTATGGGTACTATTACATAAGTATTTGTCTCTGTTCTAAAAGTTTATATCAATACTAGAGGCCTACATGGTTCACTGGGGTTCTTTCTATTTTCTTAAATCTTTCTGCATATAAAGTAAAAATGTATGTAGCTGAGTTTTAGAGGTGCTAACCATGTTAGGAGTACCTTTACTAGGATTGGAGGACATATCAACACTGGATGTTTAGTTAAAATGCTTGGACTATGAACATTATGGACTTGACCCCAAAAACCTTAGTAAGCTGTAGCTTAATGGACTATAATAATTTCTATTACAAAAGCTTTATTTAGATGTTCCCCCTATCCTAAATCCAGACTGTTTAGGTTCTATATCCTAGGTAACATTGGATGTATACTGTATAATAATGAAACCTGGATATGCTGGATGAAATTCTGCCACCTCTAATACATATTATTATTAACATGTCACTTAGTTACTCTCAGTTCCCTCAGAAATGGAAATCTGCCACTGTGACACCAGTTCATAAGTCTGGGAATCACACAATTACTGGGAACCACAGGCCTATCTCTATCCTGCCCCCACTCTCGAAAGCTCTTGAACATATAGTGGCTGACCAACTGGTTGAATACTTAGAAAAATATTAGCTATGATGCCTGCAACAACACGGGTTCAGAAATGGTCATAGTACCACTACCGCCCTTCAGAAGTTCACAGGCTTTATTCACCACTCCTTAGATCAAGGACACCAGCTGCTTTCATTGATTTAACCGAAGCTTTCGACACAGTGAATCTTGCCCTCCTGGTCGAACAGCTTACCACCATTGGCCTAACTCGTGACAGCATAGCCTGGTTTGAAAGTTACCTGCACAACTGTACACAACAAGTGAAGATTGGTAACACCCTCTCGGATAGCACACCTGTCCTATTTGGAGTTCCTTTAGGGTCCATCTTGGGGCCTCTTTTATTTAGCATTTTTCTCAACAACCTTCCTTACTCCTGACAGGGTCACATCCTTTTCCTTTTATATGCTGATGATGCTGTCCTGTTTACCAGTGATCCAGACCCTAAGGTTCTTGAATCCAGGCTACAGAGTAATTTCATAGTTGTAGAAAGATGGTTCCATAAGCACAAGTTAGTTATGAATTACAATATGACTAAAACTATGCTGTTCTCCAGCTCCCAAAATAGGCACAGAACTTACCCTCTTTCTATCACCAATGAAGAGGTCTCTCCCCTGGAGCTAGTTCAGCTCTTTAAATATCTGGGGATTACTATTGACAGTATGATGACCTATGCCTATCACATTGACTACATTGCTAAGGCTGTTAACACCCGCATTGGGCTACTTTATAGGCATAAGCAATGTTTGACCTCATAGGCTCTTAACCTGGCCATTCAAAGCTCTCTTGTCTCACTTATTGATTACGGCTTACCAATCTATGGATCAGCTACTGAAACAACTCTTCGCTGCATCATAGTTGCACTCAACAAAGTATGCTGGCTCTTTATCGGCTCAGTCCATCTGTTCCGTACCTGTGACATGTACGTTCAGGCTAACTGGCTCCAATTCAAAGGTAGACTCATGTTCCAAACATGTTTACTGTCCCAAAAAGTAAGCTTGGGCAAAATGCCCCCAGGAGTGCAAATGCTTATTACCCCCACTATCAACTGTCATTGCACCAGAAGCTCTATTAGCCAGACTTTTAATATGCCCATCTGTCGCACTTCTCTGGGACAAAGGTCCTTTGCCTACAATGCCCCGCTATCGAACTCGCTGCACCATGACATCACTTCAGCATCCACCTTGAACTCCTTCAAGGTTAGACTTAAACAACAGCTAGTTGCTGATGCCAGTTGTGACTGTTTTCAATAACCTTCCTTCTTGTGACCAGCACTTATTCTAACCTTATGCTATCCTGACCTTATACATAACTGTTCTCAGCATGTAAATAACTGTTCTAAGTTGCTAATCATTCTCCTTCACATTTCCTCTTGATCCCTTCCACTCTTTCCTCCTCACCCTCTATGGCTTTCCCATCCACCCCCCGTTATATCTCCTGAGCTCCCTTGCTCTGTCCCATACCTTCTCACCTCTGATGAGGCCCTTGGGCTGATGCCATCCCTTACCTTGTTGAGTATTAGATATTAGGCAGAGTCAGTTCTCATTTTCCTGTAAAGGGTCATTTCATAAGACCCCACCCCACCAATATGACCCTTTGAATTCCAGATTTTAATCAAATATGCACCTTGGCTTACATTGTACAATGCCACATGTATTGGAACTTCGCTAGTTATAAACTCTTGTAATGTTGTGTATAATTCCTTGTTTTGTTTGCTCTCTGTCTCATACTTTCCAATATGTATTGTTTGTCTGACGTGGAACCTATGAAATGAGCTTGTTCTCAAAGGTTTTATCTGAAATTTCAATAAATAAAAATACCTGAAAGGAGACTGTACAATATGTTGTTGCTTTTTATAACTGCAATAAACATAAAGTTAAAAAAAAGACTAGAAGGTAGCAGATGCAGTCATACTTTGTAATGAGTGAGGACAAAGAACAATTGGGTAATTACAGACCTGTCAGGCCTATATCTGTTATTGATAAAATGATGGAAGGGTGTGTGCTGTGGCTATCTGTTGCTACCAATGTGAATGAAAATGTAATGAAGACAGCTCTGGATCAGAAATAAAATAATTAAAATAGTTGTGTGTTTGTATGTTACTTGTACACAGTGAAAAACATGCTAAATTCAAGTAAGCAATAACATACGACTGGGTATGCTGTTATTGGGTTATTACAATACCCTCCTCCCACTCCATGGGTTGGAAGCACAAGATATCAGCCAAGTGCCATTCAATCACGTGGTGAGGGGATTGCAGTAATTACCCAGTAGCCACAAGCCCTGGAGTGTGATATTGTGTTTATAAAATGACATAAAAAAATAAAAGGCAGACTAAATCTTCAAATTAACAATAACAAAATTGCCATCATTGATAAATTGACTCTCACATCAAACATCTGGGTTTGTACCATCAAAGAGGTAATTTTGGCTGGCAGGTAAGTCACTCATGTTGTTGCTTGAATGTTTTTTAGTTTTTCTCCAATTGTCACACATACTGAGACTTCTGAAGCCGTATAGTAATATATCTATGCAGTTAAGTCACCTGAGAAAGCAGTATAGTGCAGTGGCTTAAGGCTGTGAGCTGCAAGTCTGGAGACCTGGGTTTGAACCCCACAGCCCCCCACTTGCATATACTGTGCGACCCTGAGCAAGTCACTTACCTTCCCTGTGCTCCCAGGTTGCACCCGTAAAAAAGCTTTCAGCTTAGTGTGTCTCACCTGGTTAAACAATTGGAAAAGAAAAGTTCCAAGACTTGCAATTCACTTTCCAGACCCACACAGATATTGACCAATACCCAACAGGTCTGCACAGCTATTGACCAGCCAGATCACTGGATGTTTTTGGCCAATCAAATCACTGGATTGTTTTTGCCCATTTTACCAGTTGTTTAACAGTATGTTGATCCAGACAGCATGAGTTTGAAGGGAAAGGGGAGGAATGCTCTTGATTGCTATTGTGACCATTGGTAGATTTATGGGGGGGGGGGGTAGCATCCCACTTAGTCTGTCCTTCATATTTCACTGCTGTCTTTCTGTTTCAGTGCATTCAAAAAGCATTTAACTGACCTGGCATGTCTCACTTGCTTTCTGGTGCATGTGCCCCAAAACCTGGCACCTATATAGTCTTGCCTGTCCTGGTGACCGGTTTCCAGAAACCATACCAGTATGTCTCTGAAAGTTCTGAGCATACCATTCTACTGTATGTGCCTGGTTTTCAGCTCCAGGACCAACTTGACAATGATAGTGCAAGGCATGCCACTCCATGTGCAGGGTTTCTGCCATCTTGACTGGCATGCCAGTGAGACATGCCAGTACCGTGTTATGCTTCAGCTAGAGTTGCTCGGATTTCAGATGGCAGAATCAAAATCACCATATTTTAATCCTTTATTTGTTAGGAATTCCATTTTTTGGTAATAATGTCAAAAAAAGAAAATTCTCAAAACCCCTTTTGGCTGCAGAATCAGATTAATTCAAATTCTGATTCCTCATGTGAAACTTCTTACCTATTACAGTTAAAGCCTGCGCTTGACATTTCCATTCCCATTACCTTTAATTCCATGGCTACTGGGTCCTTAACATTCAAGCAGCTGTAAGCAGGTAGCAGTGGCACTGCAAGCTCACTGGTTAGGTGGTGACTTTATACACTGTTGCTGGCATAGTCCAATATGCAGTAATCCAAATGTGAAAAAATCTAACCCATCCTTCCCTCCCAACAAATCTCCTCTCCAATGAGTTCCACACAGCTAAGTTAGCTAAAATCATATTCCCTGTGACCTAGTCTGTGAATCAACCCCTCCATCCATCCCAGGCAAGCCTCTGCCCTTAGTTAGGTGCAATAACCATCTGTCTCTAAAGCCCATTCCTCATAGTCTGTGAGTCAACCCAGATCTCAGCAGCAAAGTACATAGTGATACTGTCCCCCACCTAGTATGTAGTGTGACCCCCACCCAGTCCATCTGATTCTAAGGAAGGAGTAGAACACCCCTGATCCTGCTGGCTTGTGGTATGCCAAGTACAGTAATTTAAAACAAAAAGTTTGTATTATTCTAGTAATGCCATAAGATGACTCCCAGTTCACTCCGATACCAGTTTACACACTTAGCTCATAACACCTGCTGCTATCAGAAATCCTGGTTCTCCATAGTGACCAGGCCTTCTGAGGCCAGTGTATGGTGTCTGGTGACAGACTAATCTGGCACTTTCTTTAGGTTGGTCACTAGGGAGAACTGGGGCTTCTGGGAGTAAAAAGTATTATGAATGAAAGGGGTGAACTGGTACCAGAGCAGATGGGGAGTCTTCAGATGGCACTACTAGAATAAGAAAAACAAATGTTTTTTTAAGTTGTTTAATATGCCACAAGCCAGCAGGATTGGGAAAAGGAGTCCACTCCTCTCTAGAGGTTGGGCTTTCTGTTTATGCCCCCTCTTCTGTGACCAGCCCCCTTCTGTGAGACTCCATCACAGTCTTCTCATTAGTCTTCTCTGGGAACTTACCTCTTGTGTATTTTGGTTCCTGTAACTTCCCAACCCCCAACTGTGGGCTTGAAGTAATCAGAGCCTGCATCAGGGCCCCCTGAACCATCTTCAACAGTCCTCCAAAGGTGGTTGCCACAGTTGATGGTGTGAAGCCTGTGGATGAAGCCTCCTTTATTTATTTTTATTTTATTTTATTTAAACAGCAGTTTGGAAAACCTTTGAGCCATAGGCTCATTTACAAAGGTACCTTGTCACAGTAAGACAGACCAAAATACACAGTATAGCAGTACAACACATAAGTATAACAGTAAATTAAGACATAGATACAAACAAGCTGGTACAGGTAGGATGGATGCAAACAATACCAGAGTTATGTCGTCCGTAGCAGCTTAGTAATAAGCTTTGTTATAAGTATTGAGTACGGCTTGACTAGCGGCAGTTACAGCATCGGGGTGTTAATAAGGTGGTTACGTAGGAAGTTTTGAAGCACGATATGTTGGAGCTCGGAGATGGAGGGGGCAGTGTGTTGAACCAGGAGGGGCCCAAAGCTGAAGGCTCTTTGGCCGTGAGAGGTCCTAGCTCTAGGGATAACAAGAGAGGTTTTCCCAGAGGTCCGAAAGAACTAGTGGGACAGAGCGCGTATGGTGGTGGTCAATCCTGGTGGGGAAAGCCCAAGGAGGGTCTTTTTGTAAGGGTACAGGTAAGATATTTGAGGCGCCCATCGAGATCAAGTACCAGCTTTAGCATACAGTAGACAGGTGTGTGTCATCCTAGGTGCTCCAGCAATTAACCTGCAGGCCTTATTCAGAGTAGTGCTGAATTTTATTGAGCTGCTGGTCTGATCAGCAGCACCATACACCGGCAGTCCATAGTCCACTAGGGACAGGATAGAGGAGGTGATCATGAGTCAAGAGCCTCCGGGGAGGCAGTGTTTATACCGATGTAAGATGCCCAATCAGATATTAGTGGCAGTGGCTAGGCAGCGATGTGTCCATGGAAGGAGAGGAGGGTCAAAATGGATCCCTAGGTATTTATAGGAGCAAACTTGTTCGAGTGGGAATGAGGACCCAGAGTGAATGAGGAGTTTGAAGTTGCAGGACTTGTTTTTGGGGATGAGTGAAGAACATGGTTTTGTTTTTTAAGATTTATCACCAATCTATGTTCCTTGAACCAGCCCTCGGCTTCAGTGAAGGACTTCTGCAGCAGTCCTGGAGGGCAATAGGGTTACTGATTTGAGGCAAAGATGACTGCATCATCAGCGGCAATAGAATGTCCCCGAGCAAGAGCATGGAAGGGTGTTAAGGTAAAGGGAGAATAGTAAGGGCCCAGAATGGAGCCCTGGGGAACCCTAGAAAAGATGGGACAGATGTCTGAGTAGGTCCCATTAATTTTACATGCTGTGAGCGGTCAGACAGATAACTGGTGCACCAGGAGATAGGCCCAGCAGCAAAACCAGAGAGACTAAGGGCATCAAGAAGGAGGGGTTGGGAGACAGTGTCGAAAGCTTTCGAGAGGTCAATGAAGACAGCACCAGCCAGAGAACCAGTGTCTAAGGAGGAGTGGAGAAAGTTGGAGAACTCTAGGAGGGCTGTGTTGGTACTGTGGCCCTCTCAGAAGCCATGCTGCTCAGGACAAAGGACATTGTAGGTGGAGAGGTAGTCAGAGATTTGAGAGGCCACCACTTTTTCCAAGGCCTTGGAGAGAGGAGAGAGAATGAAGATCGGTCGATAGTTTCCAGCCACAGTCCTATCACCACCTTTAAAGATAGGGGTGACAGTGGCGACTTTCAGGCAGTTGGAACCTTCCCAGGCAAAGAGAATGGTTGATGAGGCATGTGATCAGGGTAAGGACTGTGTCTAAGACCAGCCGTAGGATACACGGATCCAGGGTGTCACTGCCCGTACTATTACTCTTGAGAGCAGTGACAAGGTGCAGCCTAAGTTCTTGGGCAGAAACACGGGGAGGAGAAAATAAGGCGAGAAAGATTTCTGCAGGTGCTGGGGAAGAGGGTCAAAAATTTGTAGGGAGGATAGGGCTAAGGTCAGTGAATGAGGTGTTGAGGTGGTTGGCTATGAGGGCTGGGTCTGAGGAGATCACACCATTAATGTTGATCTGGGTGGGTGGGGAGTGTGCACTCCCATTTAACTGTTTAATGTTATCCCAGAAGGTTCTGGGATTCCCCCATGAGGCAGTGAGTGAGGACCGATAGTGCTCAGACTTGGCCTTTCTGATGGCCCTAGTGCACTTGTTTCGGGCGGCAGCATATAACTGCCTGTCATTGGGCCAGCCAGTCTCAATGGCACAGTGCCATAGGTTGTCCCTATGTTTGAGCTGGTGGATCAAAGCTGGGGTAACCCAGGGGCATTCTTCCTTTTAGAGCGAGCGGGTCAACACTGGGGCAAAGATATCACAGGCATTATTAAAAGTTTGGGTAAGAAGGAGAGCTGTGTCGATGTCAGGAGTTGCCTGTATAGGAGACCAGTCAATTTGGGACAGAAGTTCCTTAAGTTTATCAGTCCACCAGGTATTAGACACGCCCGGCATGTGGACTGTGCTATGGGTTTGGGGACTGAGGTTGACCAGTGGAATAGAATGGGGAGGATCGCTGAGAGAGTCTGGGAGGACTTGTACATTGGGGATCCGATTAGAGGCGTTGGTGAGTACCACATCAAGCAGGGTACTGGAGCCTCTCTTGGGGTTAGTCCTGGTAGGGTGGGTAACTAGTTGCATTAGGTCTATTGCAGAAAAGGAGTCTCGGTAGAGGGAGGAGGAGGCTGAGCCAGTTGACATTTAAGTCACCCACCAGAATTTGATCAGCGGAAGGAGGTAGAGAGGTAAGATATTCTGTAAGAGAGACAATGGCCTGCGTTTGGTCCCTGGGGGGCACGTATGCAGTAGTCAGATAAAGGGGTCCCTTTAAAGGGTCAGGGGTTAGTTTCAGCGTAAGCGCCTGGGCCCTGGAGTCAAGGATGGGAGTGGGCAGGGCTAGTACGGGGAGAGATTCCTTGACATAAATAGCGCAGCCGCCGCCCCTTTAATCATGTGCATTTTTTTATCTGTTTGCTCCCACCCCTGTAGGACATCAGTACACGAGGCGCTTATGAGGACTGGAGCAAGTGCACAACAGCGCTATATGCTTGAGTACACTGAGATCTACCCACCTCCTCTGCCTCCTTTGTGCAGCCACCTATGGTATAGCAGGTGTCAGCAACACAGTGAAGACAATGACCCTCTCTCCCCCGAGAAGGGTGCCATCCGGTAAGCTTGACCTTCCTTTCTCTGGCTGGCCACTGATGACCTTGGCTTATTCCATGAACCTGGTTCACTGGCATCGCAAGTGGTAACCCTACCACTGTGTCGACGGCTGGTTATGCAAGAGTTATTATAAGCTCAATTCATTTAAACACTGTTTTAGAAGACACATGCTCTCTCTGTCCTACTAAAATAAAAGCACAATAGATTTCTCTGTTTCATATTAGTACTGCATACTGTTGTCTTTGTATCAATGTATATAGAAACCACACACATTTCAGTACTCCAGACATTCTGCTGGAGAGTAAATGAATTCAACCAACTGTTCCAGATTGCAATCACAAACCAGAATCCATTAAACAAAATTGATTTTTTCCCTGAAAGCAGCAACAGTTTGTTGACCACATGATTTGGGGCTACCTCCGTGAGATCCTATTTTCTCTGAAACACAAGGGGTCACAAAAATACAAGAAAAAAAATGTTTTAAAATTTTTTATTGCATGCCATATCTTTGACAGATTTTCTTTAATTTTTGAACTCAGCAAATTCTTCGCATAGAAAGATTACTTTTTTGTTGTTTAGTATCCATCTGTACGGCTCTTCCCTCGTCCCACTCCACCTCCCCTGTATGCATCTGTAAATGAAATGGCTCCTATCTCAGCATGTTTTTTTTCTGGTGAAAATATTTTGACTCACTCAGTCATTAACAGTGGACCATAAAATGTTGATTTAAACCCTGATCCATATCCTGGATAATGAAACTGTTTAGATGCACTTATTTTATCAGATTTATAAGTGTTACCAGATGTAGGCATTGCGGCAAGTATAGCCTCAGGGCTCATGGTGGCAATAGCTAAAGGACTAGATAACGTAAACTGCTGACCTAAACAAGGAGAAAAAAGAAAGCAAGGTTTAAGTGCTTTATCAGAATTGTTTTTACCCAGACAGCCTAGCTGAGATGCAACATCTCCTTTTCAGTGAGGTATAGCTTATACTTATTTCCACAGAGAGGTGGTCTGGACCACTGACAGGTAAGTGAGTTTAAGTATGAAGTTCCGGATATGAGCCCGTTAAATCCCAATGCTGCTTGCTGCTTCAGCTGATGAGATTACTTTTAAAAGTTTTGGCAAATGGTGCCAGATTAATGAAGCAGAAGCAGCACACCTTAACATGATCAGGATATTGACCAAAATGATAAGGTGACCCCGAACCTTCCCCAAGCCCCCGCTACACTTTAAGAATGAAGTTCTTGTTTTTCTCCCCTGCGGGAAGGGGCATGCAATAATGCCAATGGAGGGAGCATGCATACATCTGCACGTGCTCCTCGCAGGTGTCTACCCTGTCTCTGCCCCTTGTCTGCAGTATCGGCACACTGCCCCCAGTCTCCACTGGGGGCCAGTTGCATGCCAACCACTGATGCCCCCCCTACCTAGAGAAGGAAAGCAGTCCTATGGACACTCAATCCTTCTCCAACCCTGCCAACCCCCATCAATCCATGCTAGTTCCCGAACATGGGTTGCCGGGTTAAGCAGGTAAGGCATCCAGCACCTCATCCCTCAGTGCCACCGGGCCAGCAACTGATCTACTGGTTTGATATTTCTCTAGCAAGTCTGAGCGTCTATGCATCAAACTATCCTAGATCACTGCCAGCTAGTATAGCTTGTATGCCCTATGTAAGCTTCCATGCACCTACTAATTTAGCCTACTGCCTACTGTTACAGCAGGTGGGCATCTTAGATAGACCTTGAGCATTGAAACTTTGCTTGCAGACCTGCTTTGTCTTCATCATGTGTTAATTACCTCATCTGGAGGTCCATTACCAAATCTTGTATTATATTGTATGTATGATATTATATGTGTTAGTCTGTACTATTGCTATTTTTGTACATCGTCCCTGTTGACTATGTTATTTTGTAGCCACATCTGTGGCCCTGGTCGTGTCTGAAAATGGTCCAATGGATCAGTGCACTTGCCTGGTTACCAAGGACTTAAATAAATAGATAGATAGATAGATAGATAGATAGATAGATAGATAGATAGACAGACAGACAGACAGACAGACAGACAGACAGATAGATAGATAGATAGATAGATAGATAGATAGATAGATAGATGGATAAATAAATAAATGGCCCCATCAAATCCTGATGCTGCTTCAGTTGATGAAAGCACTTCTAAAAGTTATGGCGAATGGCACCAAATTAGTGAAACAGAAGCAGCACATCTTAATACAATCAGGACATTCACCATACTGATAAGGTGACCATGGACCTTTCCCAAGCCTACCACTACCACCACCACTGCAACATCATGTGGTCTGGACTGTGCAACAGACGGAACACTCAAAAAGTAATCCTGGATAAGAGCCCAACATCAAATAATGACACCTGTAAATGGACGATGGCTTGCTGCAGTGCTTACGCTGATGCAATCACTGCTGATAGATAAATCATCCCCATTCTCCTCACCCATCTATGTGGCAGAATAACCAAGAATCTGCAGTTTAAGTAAGTGAAAAAGAAAATTCCCTCCTTCTAATCTCCTCAGTTTTAGTTTTCCACTCTGTTTGCTGTTCCACATACGGCTTGGCACTCCTCTCCCAGGTTCTCAACAACTCTGTAGCTCTCCTGACCAGGATCCTGTCCACATTCACAGCTCTCCTTTGTTGCCACAACGGGCTCTCTTCAGGCACACAGATCTTCAGTTCATCAGTCTTCAACTGTCTTTTCTGTATCAATTTCTTTGTCATACATGCAGGCAACACAGATAGGAGACAATCTCAGAAAGCAATGCTTCTCTTTCCTTCCATTTCTGCAAGCCAGAATGCAAGGCACTGACCCTACTGGAGGGACAGTAGAGAGAATCAGAAGGACTCGGCAAGTGGGATAGTCATTGATAGGGGAGATGATATAGAAAGAAAGAGAGAAAGAAGGAAAGAAAGAGAAAGAGAGAAAGAAGGAAAGAAAGAAAGAGAGAAAGAAAGAAAGAAAGAAAGAAAGAAAGAAAGAAAGAAAGAAAGAAAGAAAGAAAGAAAGATCACCGGCTCACTGCTGGCACACAAGCCATTTGCAGATGTCAAGAAATTCTCACTGTTCTCATACAGAGAATGTGGTTGAATGGCTCCTCTCACTAAACTGGGCAGGCTGGATTTTGTTGTACCCAGAAATAGTATTTGTGGCATTATTTTTAAAAACCAAACACCAGAATGTAGCTAAACAAGTTCTGTTTAGCTAGGGTCAGGTGTTTTTTTTTAAATACTGCACATCATTTTTATGTATTTTCCATTTTTTTAGTTGGGGAAAACAAGATGACGGCCCTCAAGAACAAAATAAAATTGGTTTGTGAGGAGCGTTTTCAGTCCATGACACCTAAGTGATGAACCAAAAAACACTCTCACAAGCTGACATTTTTTAGGGTTCATATCAGAGGTTTTTGGTTTGTATCAGAGGGTCATCTAAAACCAAACTTAAAATGCTTATAACTCTGGAACTGTTTAATATTTTTTTATGAAACCTTTGCAAGACACTACCCTGGCACAATACTGCTTCTACCCTGAAAATTTAATGGAAAAATTCACTACTGTCTAGGCTGTACATGAGAACAACCCCCTCCCCCAAAGAATGGCATGCTATGTATAGGAACAAAAGTGAACCTTTTGCAAAATAAGGGGTAGCCAGATCTCAGAAACCATAGAAGGTGCCATCAAGAAACTTTCCACATCTTGAGATTATGGCAGTGTGACATATTTTTGGGTTATTCCATCAAATGGCACCAAAGTTATTAAGGTGCAAAGTCAGGGGTTGAACACTGAGCACTCCACTCAACCTTAGCTATACTGCCCCTATAGTTATGGATAAGTAGGCTGTTTAATGTTAAACTCCAATTTCTGCAGTATTCAGTGTAATCGCTCAAATTTTGGCATGTGCAGTGAGTAAGTAAGTAATACAGTATTTCTGTTTTGGCGCCCAATCCCGGAGGCTCTGGGTGCTACTACAAATCAAAGGCAGGGTTCGGACATCATAAACATTATTATTACAGTAATAAAACCATATATATATGTAATCTCTTTAAAAACTATCACAAAATGCTTTATTAAAAAGATAGATCTTCAGACACCCTTTAAATACCTCCACCATTGGAGCCTCCCTCAAAGATCTTGGCAGCAAATTCCAGAGGGCTGGGCTGGCCACCTCGAAGGAACGATCCCCCAAGGTTTTCAGCCTGGCCCTCAGAATCGCCAGGAGGCCCTCAATGGAGGAGCAGAAGGAACATACTGGGATGGCTGGAGTTAGGAGGTCAGACAGATAATCAGGGCCCAGGCTGTATAGGGCCTTGTAGCTAAGCAAGACCACCTTGAAGATGATCCTCCACCTGACAGGCAGCCAGTGACGATCCCGCAGGACTGAGGTCACATGGCAGAGCTTTGATAAGCCAACCAGCAGCCGGGCCACCATATTCTGCATTAGCTGCAGTTGGGAGAGGATCCCTCCATTGACCCCCAAGTACAGAGCATTACAGTAGTCCAGCCTGGAAGTCACGAAGGCACGTACCAGTGATGGCAAGTCTTCGGGAGGAATCAGGGGTTTAATTCGGGTGATATTCCTTAGATGATAGAACCCACTTTTGATGACAGATGATACCTGGGATTCCAAGGTCAGTCTCTCATCAATGATAATGCCCACACAGTTCACCCTGGGTGAAGCCATCAACGGGGTGGATCCCAGGACCAAACCTGTTACCTCTCTGGAGGCCTCCCCATCACACCGTTGACCAGGCTCAATCACTATCACTTCCTTCCTGTTGTGGTTCAGCCTCAGCCAGTTTGAGGACATCCACTCCTGAATCTGGATCAGGTATTTATTTAGCACTTCAACAGCATTTTTAGCTACGGGGCAAATGGCATATACAGCTGGGTGTTGTCTGCTTAGCAGTGGAAACCCAGACTGTATTGTCTAATGAGCTCTCCCAGGGGCAGCATATACACTGCACACAACATCAGCGAGAGGATCAAGCCTTGAGGCACTCCACATGACAGGGGCTTTGAGGAGAAGGAGAAATTCCCCATCAATACTCATTGCTTCCTATCGGAGAGATAGAACTCAAACCATTTGTGACTGTTTCGATGAGTCCACAATATACTCTAAGGTGATCCAATAGCACAATGTGGTCCATGGTGTTAAATGCAGAGGAGAGATCAAGGAGAATGAGAATTGACCATTCTCCTCTATTCTTCGCCCTGAGAAGGTCATTTTGCTCCTGAACTATTGCCATCTCTGTGCTACGCCTAGCTCTGAAACTGGACTAGAACGGTTCATAAATGTCAAAGGACGAGAGGCGCGCCTCAAGCTGCAGAGCCACTAATTTCTCAACAACCTTCACTAAAAATGGGAAGTTGGAGATAGGTCTGTAATTTGCCAGGACATCAAGGTCAAGCGATGGTTTCTTCAGAAGGGGCCTCACCAGTGCCTCCTTCTAGGCACCAATTATGCACCCCTCTGAAAGCAAACACCTGACTATCCTGGCAAACACTGAACCAATGGCCTCGGCCCCTCCCACTAGGAGATGAGTAGGGCCAGGGTCCAGTTCACAGCATGTGGGCCACAGATTTAAAATCACCTCCACGACCTGAGCCACCTTAACTGGTCAAAACTCCCCCACAGACAATTGGAATGCTTCTGCTCAAACCAGGCCAACCAGAATGGTACAAATTTTGCCCAACTGGTTAGATCCCTGCCCAAATGGAGGACACCCTGTCTGAAATGAACAGAGCGAACTCTTCACACAACACGATTGAAAATGCTTTTTTTGGCTGTAGACAGACTGGACATAACAGTCTATCCACAGTCCAAAATATCTGATCTGGTCTGTCCCTCCAAGCAGCATTCTCCCTGGACAGGAACTCTGCCTTCTTACAGTTGATTGACCCCTGATAGTCTTATAAAGATTTCTTAGGGCCAGCCTGTCCCCCATGTGAGGCTGGCAGAGCCTCAAGATGTGAAAAGTTTCATGATGGCCTCTTGTTCTGTTTTCGAGATATGGACTACCAAAAAATGCAAAATAGGGTATTTGGTTTTCATATTTTCTTGGCTTGTTTCTTCTTTTTTTTTTTGGTTTATTCATTGGTAACTGGATAAGACACACTAGGCACATGTGCCTGTTTTCAGGAGGACCCAGGAGAATACAGGCATCGATCCTGCTGCCTCTTGCATGCTAAGCAAGAGCTCTACCATTTGCGCTAACTCACCACTTAACATATTTTTTTTACTCTCACACACAGCCTAGTTGGTGCAGAATTTGTTCATGAAACTTTCAGGGTAAAGTGGTCTATACTGAGTTAGTGCCTTTCGAAGGTTTCCTGAAAAATTATTAGATGGCTCCAGAGTTATAAGGATTTTTCTGATAATTGTCAAGTTTGACTGGTAAAAAATATACTGATTGTGATTGCTTATTTTCATGATTTACTTGTCAAGAGAAAGGAAAAAGATTGTGGTGTCCACCATCTTGTTTTTTTTTAACTCAAAAATATTTAACAAATACATAAAAATGATGTATTTTCAAAAACAAAACAAAGCACCTGAACCTAAGTAAACGGGACCCATTTAGATAGATTCTAGTGTTTGTTTTTTAAAAAATATGGCCAGCAATACCTTTTCTGGGCACCCCAAAATACGGGGTGCTCAACTTAGTGAGAGGAGCTGTTCACCTAGGTTCTCTGTATGAGATGGGTGACAGCTGAAGTGCCAGCAGTGAGCTGGAGATCTCTCGATCCTCTCTCTCTCTCTTATCTCTTCTATTTTCTTTCTTTCTTTCTTTCTTTCTTTCTTTCTTTCTTTCTTTCTTTCTTTCTTTCTTTCTTTCTTTCTTTCTTTCTTTCTCCTTCCCTTCCTTCCTTCCTTCCTTCTTTCCTTCCTCTCTTCATACCTACCTACCTATCTATCTTTCCAGACTTGTTTTTAGATCACAGATTGATGCATTGCTCCCCTGCTCACCTTTTTAGTTAAAATGTATAGCTTCTTCCTCAACATTCTGAATCATGTTGATTGGTACGGTTATAATAATATAACATCACAGGGAAAAGGCACCATGATTTATAACACATTCTTCCCTCTTATTTTATTTTTTTAGTTACATAGCCATTTTTATATCGATATCTTTGTACCCCCATTACATTTCTTCAGAAGTGGTAAGTGTTTGAGTTTACTATCCCATGTCTGCAAATTAACTTAACTATTTGTTTTTTATTCTTTGTTTTTTTTTTTGGAAGTGAAACCACTCCATGAAATGAGATCACTGAGAGCCTGAAATATAAAAGGATGCATTTCAGGCTAAAGAATGGTAAACGTTGGTCTTTAAGTTGGATCCAGAACCAGAACTTGGACTTCTTATCAATAGGTAAACTGAAATTGAACTATAAGCCCCCTCCCTCGAAAGAAACATTTAACACAGGATTGCTAGCAATCCTACAAGTTCATCTGCTATTTATGGATTTAATATCCAGTATATGTGCAAGTTTGGCAGGTGGTGCCCAGCCCTCCATGGCACTGACCCCAGCTCATCCATGTGCTCCTCTGCGTCCCCTTGGGAAGAGAGTGCTTTGCTGCGGAATCCCAAAGTTGCCAAACCTGTTCACACCTGGCAGCAGATGGTAATCAAAAGGCAACTTCAGCTGCCTGGATTTCGTGTCCTGCCTTTCTGAATGTCTCATATTCCTATGGGCATACAGGTTTCCCTAACACTTTTCACTAATGGAAGAGAAGTCTGGATATGGTCAAATGTGTTTGGTGTGTGAGAAAGATCTCCTAGGAGAGACAGAGCAGGAGAACAACACTCACCCAGCCTGTGAACCTCCTGCTGGACCTGCTGTCTACTCCTGTTCTGCTCTGCCTGCTCCTACCAATGCTGCTGCAAAAAAAACCCTGTCCAACTGGTAATACTTCTGAATTGCATCATTCAGATAATTGTATTATGCCTCCTAAAAAGCTACCACTTAACCCCAACACAAACAGTGCACCAGATATCCTGGTGCCAGTCAGTAATGAGAAATGGAATGCTAACACAGCCAGCCACACACAGATCATTCTCAAAGTGTGGCGCTAACTGCAGTAAACAATCTCAGGCATGATATTATTGAAGCACAAAGCACAGGTGAAGGGCAGACCCTGCTGCCAGTAATTACGCCACGCAAGCCATACTCCCCAGATTTATTTACATATGGTGAGAGGGCCGTGGATCGCATGGGTGCACATCTGTGTTGCCCTAAAGTCTGGAGGTTTATTTGGAGAGTTATTTTTCTAAATGCAAACTGGAACCACACACCTCATACTCCCTTCCTTTCCTCAACACCAGTTATGGTGCAGGATGCAAGGCATTAATTAATTTCTGGAACTTGATTAGCAGTGACTACTAATCAACACATTTTTGATTGCCATCCTCTCCTGTGAGTCCCGTTTGAGGATCATTTTCTTCAAATGCTAGTTTCAAAATGGATCTGATCATAAAAAGGTGACAAAAAATTTCCTTTGAACTCAAATATTGTTTTAATTGCTTGGACTAGTCCTATGTACACTGGGTTACGATGGAGCATATGGCTAGCAATCTGATTTTTGTTCCAGCGTCTGTGCCATAAAAAATTCATGCATTCTTTGTTTATCACAGAGTGTCCATATTCCAATACTTCTTGCATAATGCATACTAGGATACAGTAAAACCATATGTGGGTCTTTATAACATAATTTGACAGACTCACCATGTAAAAATATAAAGCACAACTAATATATTAATACTGTTGATAGAGACAAGGATTTCTACCCAAGGTTTTAGTGAAACATGGCTATATGTATGTTTGCATGCAGGGAAATAGCTACTTAGTTCCACATGTACGTACACAGTAATATAATAGCACTCAGGTACAAATCACCAGCATGCATCCATTGCTTTCTTCCCAGCATTGGACTCAGCATCACCTCTTTTCTATTTGTCCCAGGACAGCTTCAAATGTCCTTGCCTGGAATGTTTTTATTTATTTAGAAATTGTTAAGTGGTAGAGACACACTGAGCAATGGCTTGCTTTCCAGTATGATCCTAGAGTGAGGTGGGGTGGGGTGGTACAGAGTGGTAGAAAGGAAACATTGTACCCTTGAGTGTTAGAGTAGCAAGCTGTTCAAGGAAACAGGAAACACACTAAGAGGCAGCTTATTCATTATACTGGTTGTCTATGTGTTTTTAATGCATGTGTATGTGAGTTAGACTTATTTTTTGCCAGGGTATATTTTTTTAACTTTTATTTCAGGTATCATTTATATGGCTCACTGTATGTTTTTTTCCCTTCTGACTACATGTAGCACACGCTGGTCATTCAAAACAATGACGTAATTAACTCCTGTATGGCTCACTGCAAACCGATTCACCCATATCGGTGCAACAGTCATTTTGTTGACACCAATACGGGTGCAGGCATTATGCCACCTGGCATTTCTGTGCCAGGCATTGTGGCTCCTAGGACAGAGAGCGCCAAGGCCCTCTCTTAGGAAATAGTCATGTTTTGCAGGGGGCTTTGCTCCCCCCCACCACCCACAACTAAATATAACTTCATCCGGGGGGCATGCCCCAGAGGGGGTAATTGCGTGGCTGCAAAGGGCGGCATGACTGAGGGGCAGTCTAAAGTCAAGATTGCCCCTGTCATCATTGCTCTTATTGCAGCATCCAAATTGCTGCAACAAAATTCAGTCGCCATTCTAACGGAATACAACAACATGGGGGGAGTGAAGCCATGGGCAGGCTAGATGGATCATGTGGTCCCCATCTGCTGACATGTTCTATATTTCTATGTACCCTGTGAACCTGCAGCACATATGTTGACATTGTAGTCATTACCCGCTATACATCATACCTTGTTTACTAATCATTTTTAGCCTCTGAGTACTCTTCACTCATGTCATTACTTTGACAAAGAGCTGCATTCCCATTGAATGCCCAGTTGAATTCAGTGAACTGTAAGAATTTCAGATGTCTAAGTGCCCCCCACCTTACCAATACCATGCATCAAGTTCTTACAGATATCTAAATTCTTTAGTTACTGTTGTGTCAAATTTATTCTAATGTGCTAATGATTTTTTTGGGGAGAGGTTCAAATTGCCAAAATTCCTTTATTTCAAACTGCTGAAATCCATGAGCACTTGTTGAGAAAGACTCGCTGACACAGCAATGCTCATCATACAAAAATGTATGCAGAGGTTTGCCTAATCCATTAGTATTTTACTATCAAAGTGCTCCTTTTTTATCTGACATAGTCATTTTTCACTGGTGTTGAATACTTTTAGAATTTCCACATTTTTTTTTTTTGCAATTTATTTTCACTTTTGTTTGCTTCCAATGCCGGGCTCAGCCCTGTCACGGACCTCGCCACCCCTTGCTCCCAAATCAGGTCGACTCCCTAGTTACCCCCTTGACTTTCCCCCCAGGGTGGGGCCACAGCACTGGCCAAGGTGCCAGGGACATAGGTCAGGTCGTGGGAGCCAGCCTGGGAGCTATGAAGGAGCAGTGAGGTGGGCTTCATGGAGGTGCTGGCTGTGGGAGTTTTTGACCCCTTATTTTTCTGGGGGACAGGGATGTGCAATGACTTCCGGTGTCCACCCCAACCCGAGGACATCCAGACGCTGGCTGCTGCAGTATCTCTGACCTCTGCCAGGTGTCCTTCAAGCACCGGATGTACTTCGCACCCTCCGGCTAGAGAAGGAGAGCAGTCCCTGGGACGCTCCATCCTTCTCCCCTGGCTGGCCCTCTGATGACCCGGGTCCATTCCTGAAACCTGGGTCAGAAATCCAAACGCTGCACTGACGGGTCAGCTTGAATTTCCAAAGAGTTTATTCTTCTCTGCTATTTACCCCCCAACCCCAACAAACAACATCTATAACAGTTCTTTCTAATTTTATGTATGCAAAATTGTGCAATGTGTTTCTATATATGTAGCAAGAGATTATAGTTAATTTTCTTGTTTTTTGTTTACATAATAATACATTTTTGTGTACCTAATCACTGACTAAAAATGCCTTAGATAGTGATCTACATGTGACTGTATTGGACGTGATGTTTATATTTGCAGTTTATGAGTTTTACTTTACATATTGTAAAGAGAGATGCATAGTCTGTTAAACAATATTTGTATTGTTCCTGCTTTTCTTTTGGCAATTTATACACAGTAATCCTCTGACTGTATATATATGTGAGTCTGTGATGCACAACAACTGACAGCATGGTGTCAGCACTTGTAATCCATAAATCGAGGGACACTATGAAAGACGTTGATGAGACAACACAATTTGTGTAAAAAACTGTCAATTAATTTTTTTGTTAAGTGTATCAGTTTATTAAATAGAAAATAATTTATAAAAATGTAAAAAATAAAAACATTTTTGGGTCATAGTGAATGTACTGCAACTACTGATTTAACCAAATACTGACAGAGCCCACAAGCCTCATTGTCAGTTACTGTAGTTGTAACAATTTAGAACTGGTTCAACAGTTTAAACTAATAAATAATACATTATAAATAGATAGATAGATTGATTGATAGTTAGATAGATAGACAGAGAGAGAGAGAGAGAGAGAGAGAGAGAGATAGATAGATTGACTGATAGAGAGATAGATAATAGATAGATAGATTGATTGATAGAGAGATAGATAGATAAAGAGAGAGATAGATAGCTAGATAGATAGATAGATAGACAGACAGACAGACAGACAGATAGATTGCTAGAGAGATAGATAGATAGATAGATAGATAGATAGATAGATAGATAGACTGATAAATTGATAGCTAGATAGATAGATTGATAGCTAGATAGATTGATAGATAGATAGATAGATAGATAGATAGATAGATAGATAGATTGATGGATAGATGATAGATAGCTAGATAGATAGATAGATAGATAGATAGATAGATAGATAGATAGATATTTTATTTATAGAGCACCCAATTCCTGGGACTCTGAGCGCTGTTACAAAACCAAAAATCCACATATCAACAATAAAACCATCCAGATAGACATATATTAATGCAATATTTATAATATAAACTCATATCAGTTATCATTATAATTAAAAATCTAAAAATGCCTGTTGGAACAGATGCCTTTTAAGTCCTTTTTTAAAGGCTTCTACCAAGGGGGCACTCCTTAAAAACTCTGGTAAGGAGTTCCACAGGGTAGGTGCGGCAACTGCAAACGCCCTGTCTCCAGAACGCCACAACCTTATCCTTTGTACATGAAATAAATCACAAGAAAATGCTAAATATAACTAAAAAAAAATGTCTACTATATCCTTCCTATCCTGACATGCTCTCTCACTCCCCCAAGCCCCACACAATCAGCATCACACACATCCAGATTGCAGCATCTCTCACACAGTGATAAACTACAGAAGTAAACCAGAACAGTTTTCAAACTGATTTTACAAAAGTGATGAAAGAAAAAAAAAGATTAAAACCTTTAGATTTCATTGGTTAACCTATTTATTATCATTGATAAAAAGATGAAGGGACACACCAATCTGTTTTTGTATACATTTCATCTTTCAAACTAATGGCCTGACTCGAGGCTTCAGTGTTTATTGCAGTTTCACTTTCCCGACTACTGTCCAATTTGGCCAATGGCTCATACTGTGTGTATATATATATATATATATATACCCTCCACACTCCAAGCCGGGCCTAACTCTCACTACATTCTCCTACATGTTCTATACTGTACCATCTCAGCTTATTTAGACATGGTATGGGGTGAGAGTAAGGACTGATGACCCCAAAGCACACCCCGACACCTGTTGGTGTGTGGAGGGTGGGGCTGGGATAGGGTATTAGGGTTGGGAGGTGTTACGGTTCAAAACCCAAATGCCTCATTTCCCTACTTTTGTTGCTTCAACCCTAACTGATGCATTGACAACGTTTTTTTGTAATGAATATACTGTATATATATTCATTGCAAAAAACTTATTATACATCAGTTAGAGTTAACGGTAGAATAAGGAAAGAAACTGCTAACACTTCCCCTACCCTACCACTTGCCCCACCCTCACACACCACAGCAGGCGACCAGGGCAGCGAGATCATCAGCCCCTAACTCACCCCATTCCATGTAATGAGAACTGAGATGGAGTAATACCAGAAATGGGGTGAGAGTTAGCCTGATAACTCAAGGCACACCCCAATGCCTGTTGGTGTGTGGAGGGTGGGGTGGATGGGTGGATGGTGGGGATGTTAGGGTTGGAAACCGTAACACCTCATTTCCCTACTTTTGTTGCTTCAACCCTAACTGATGCATTAACAAAGTTTTTTTGTGATGAATTTCCTTACTTTTTGAGAATGTGTACTCTTACCCTCATATGTTTATGGGAGCTCAGGGGCCTCTGAGCCCTGCGTGCCCTTAACTCTATAGTGTGTTGTGGTTGCATCTCCCATCAAGCTCCCATTACTCAATCATGGTATTCATTTCTTCCACCCATAAGCGTAGAGACAGTGTAATGAACTGTCTTCTCCGTGTGGGAGTGCAGGACCCCTGTACTACATAATGGAGGACCCTGCAGTCCCACTACTGCAAAATGGTACCCATATGTGGGAGCACAGAACCCCAAATTTCAAAACTGAATAACTTTGTGACTGCTTAATATGTTTTTCATAGAACCAACGCTGGTTTGTTCTTTGGGGGCAAGCTCTTTCTATCCTGAAAACTTTAGTCCAAAATTCCAAAGGATGTGGCTGTAGTGCAATGAGGGAAAAACAGCAAAAACTGGTGAAAAAAATCGACTTTTACACTTTTTTCACTATGTGCTTCACAAAAACTGCACATCCAACTGAAACAAAACTTGGCAGGTCAAGAGATCTACCCCACAGGACAGCACATACCAGATTTTGTGCAAATCCGCTGAATGGTTGCAAAGTTATTCAAGTGCAAAATTTGGGGTTTAACATTAAACTGCCTACTCAACCCTAACTATAGTGGTGCTACCCCACCACTGTAATATATACATATATGGCTGTATTGTCCACTTGCTGCCTTGGTGTGCAAACATTCCACATCTTCAAATTCATCAAATTATTGCTGCTCATCTCTAGACAGGCCACTGAATTCATAACTTGAATCAGCATTCTTGCCATCATCTGCTGTGGTAATGAAAGACCATGAGTTATTGATGTCGCAATTCCAGCTTTTTCAGGCACGCACATACTAGGAGTGCTACAGTGAGACAGGTGCCATGACCACATAAAACAGATGGCAAAAAATGTAAAATGACACAAAAAAGCTGCTACGGAATCAATTCTGTGACAATTCAGCTAGATAACATATAAGCATAAATGATGAACAAGAAAAACAGTGACAACACCTTTTTTCTTTAAAGTGGAGACCCAAAAGACAGAGGTTTGAAACCCACAACTACTACTGACATACTATGTTACTCTAAGCAAGTTACTTAACCTCTCTGTGCTTCCTGGACCATGTGGAAACATGGTTTGGATCAATGTACTTTTGCAGAGCAAAAATCCTAAAATAAAATATAAAAAAATGAACAGCTGCAGCATATTGCAAAACAACAGCAGCAAGGCTGCTTTACATTCTTATAAAGGGCTGGAAGGGGAAGGAATCAGTCTCATTTCAGGGAAGTAACTGTTGATTTTCAGTGATTTTACTGTTGTTATTGTTTCTTTTGCAGCTTATTGTTATTTTCAATTGGTACCAGAGTGCTTTCTGACTTAATTTGGAAAGGTACCTGTTTGGGGGGATTTTGCTGGTGCAGCAAAGTGTCTCTGGGGGTTTTGCTGGTGAAGCTGATTGTCCCTGGTGGTCAGGACGGCCCACCCAACCACCCCTAGTGCATCACTTCCTTTATACCGTTAGCCTATGACATCATACAGTACCAGCTGACTGCATGCACACACTGTTAGCCATCTTATTTCAGTACACAACACAGCCACATAGCACACCCTGACATAAATCTACATTCCGTGATACATTATACATCTACATGCGTGGGAGCATGGATCAAGGGGGGCACGTGGTGAGAGGAGGGAATGGATCAGGGGAAAAGATTGTGGAAGTTCATGGAAGGAACAGAGTAGGGTGGTGCACCAGGGAGAAGGTCAGTGGCAGCATAAGGGGTGGGTGGACCGGTGGAGGAAGCGGTGTAGGGGATATGGAGGAGGTAGGATTATTGGGTGCAATAATTATGGAGCAGCCATATTCATGGGCACCCTGTGGAGGCTGGGGGAGTGCCCAGTTTGTCAAAGGCTGGGGAGGCTGGAGGATGAGCTATCAAGGCTAAAAAGGGAAACGTCTTGGCTAGAGAGAGAAAGGTCTTGGCCTAATATAGAAGTGGAGATGGAAAGCTCAGAATGTAACCAGATAAAGAACAGGCGATGGGAAGAAGGTAGGGACAGGAAGTAGGGAGTGCAGGCCATACTGGGGACCAAAGGGGGAGGCACCAGTACAGGAGACGGGGCGCAAAGCACACAGGTGCCAGCATAAATAAGCATAGTTACACAACAGGCTCAAACAGGTACTGGCCCTCGACAGAGATGACAGGTGAGGGAGAAGGAACTGTGGAAGAACATTCTGTAGTAATAAAGAGAAAAATGACAGAGAGAGGGGGTGAGTATGGTGGAATAACTGAAAAGTGGGCAAAGAGGGGAGTACTGATGAGGGAAGTAAAACAAGGGCAGAAGGAGGGAACAAGGTGCAGAAAGATGAAGAAGAAAAGAGAGGGAGGAGATGGGAGGAAGGAAAGAAAGAAAGATGAGGGAGAAAGTGGTGGAATCTTAGTGTTAGGGGACTCAGTAATAAGAGGGGTTAGGTGGGGTAGCAAGGGAGAGAGGCACAGTCGGGTGTGGGTGGAGGCCATGCCAGGAATAATGGCAAAAGGGGTGGGGCAATCTGTTCTAAAGTATGCTAAAAGGGGCAGGGAAAAACCTCACCTAATTCTGCACTTTGGATAGATTGACCTGGCTGATGGGATGGTAGATGAAATGAAGATAAGGTTTGAAGAACTAGGACCAGTTTGCCAGGGGGCAGGAAGATCAGTTACTTTCAGGGAGGTACTTCCAGTTCCCAGGGCAAGTACAGCGAGAAAATTGAGAATTCAGAAATTTAATGAATGGCTGGGAACCTGGTGTCAGAAAAAAGGGTATGGGCTGGTAGGAGGGTGGGGTGAGATCTGGGAAGACAGCAGTCTGTATGCTAAAGATAGACTGCACTTAAACGAGGAGGGAAAGAAAGTACTGAAGCAAAGGATTGGTGAGTACATTGAGGAGGAGAATTTAAACTAGGAGGGGGGTAGCATGATGGATAGAGGTACTCAGAGGCTTCAGGATGGGAAACCATATGGGCTAACCCCCCATGATAGTGAAATAAGACTGGCGGCAAGTACTACAGGGGTGCCATAAAGAGAGAACAGGAGGGGGGAGAGGAGGAGGGAAGGAGATGGAGGGTGGTCTCATTAAATGCTAGAAGCCTGGGGAATAAAATAGCAGAACTACAGGCTCTCATGGCAGAGGGAGGGGTGGACCTGGCGGCCATCACCGAGACATGGGCCACCCAGTACCATGACCATGACCTAGCGGTTCCAGGATACATATTATTCTGCAAGGATAGACTTAAGGGGAAAGGGGGAGGGGTGGCACTATATGTGAGAGAGGGTCAAAAATATGTAAGGGAGGAGGGGGAGATATAGTGTCACTATGGATGCAAATCCAGAATCCCAAAAATAGGACACTAAGGTTGGGAGTGGTGTACAGGTTGCCCTCCCAATCAGAAGAGATAGATAAGGTAGTGGTGGGACAGATCTGGAGGAACTATGGGAAGGGGGGGTCATAGTAGGGGACTTCAACTTGCCAGGAGTGGACTGGGGTACACCAGCCACCAAGTGTAGAAAGGAACAGGTAATGCTGGATGTCTTCCAGGATAACTTCCTGATGCAGATGGTCAGTGAACCAACTAGGGAAGGGAACACCCTTAACCTCATGCTGACTAACGGGGGGGAGTGGGTGGAGGATCTGCAGGTGGAAGAACCACTGGTGGGGAGTGACCACTGGACAGTATAGTTCCAGTTGCAGATGGGGAAGAAGAGGGGTGCATCTGGCACAAACGTCCTGGACTTTAGAAAGGCTGACTTCAAAAGGATGGGTGAAGTGGTACAAGGGTTCCTGGCCAGAATTCAGCCTAATATGGACAAGAATCAGACGTGGGAGCTCATAAAGCTAGGGATAGTAGAGGCAACTAAATCCTGTAGCAAGGCCCAGAGTAAAAAAGGTTAGAGTGAAGAAACCTAGCTGGATAAGCAAGGGAGTCATAGACAGGGTTAGGAAGAAAAGAGATGCCTGTAAGAGATACAAGAGAGCTGAAAGGGTGGAGGCAGGGAGGAGTACCTGAAGGAAGTGAAGGAAGTGACCAGGGAGGTAAGGGTAGCCAAGGCATCCAGGGAACTCAGGCTGGTGCAGGGCATTAAAGAGGGGGAGAAAGACTTCTTCAGGTACATCAGGAAGAAAAGGAGTTGTAAGGACCAGATAGTAAGGATTAAGAGGGAGGTAGGATGGGTGGAAAATGGGGGCCAAAAGGCAGAAGCACTTAATGACTACTTCTGCTTAGTTTTTACTAAGGAGAAGGAGGGGGGAAATATCCAAGGTGGGGGGAAGAATAGCAATGGGGGGGTGATGGACAAGGAAATCCCAGAAGTTAGAGAGCTAGAGGGGTTAAGGACACTAAGAGTGGACAAGGCACCAGGACCAGATGGCATACATCCCAGGGTACTGAAAGAGTTTGCGGAGGTCCTAGCAGGCCCCTTAGCAGACCTATTTAATGCTTCACTGGACTCAGGGTGTGTACCTCAAAACTAGAGGATGGCTCACGTGGTTTCCCTCCATAAGAGCGGCCCCAAGGATGAACCAGGGAACTATAGATCAGTGAGCCTTATATCCATTGTGGGGAAACTAATGGAGACAATCCTGAAGGAGAGGCTGGTGACACTGCTGGAGGTCAGTGGGTTACAGGACAGTAGACAGCATGGCTTTGTGAAGTGCAGATCCTGCCAGACCAATCTAGCAGAATACTATGACTTGGCAACTAGGCAAATGGATAAGGGCCCATGCGGTGGATGTCCTGTACCTGGATTTCAGTAAGGCATTTGATTCGGTGCTGCATGGGAGACTTGGAAGTAAGCTAAATGGCACGGGGTTGGGGGCAAAATTGGTGGGATGGGTGGAGAACTGGCTGCATGAAAGGCAGCAGAGGGTGGTGGTGGGAGGGGAACTCTCATCCCCAAGGGCAGTGATGAGTGGGGTTCCACAGGGGTTGGTGCTGGGGCCGGTGTTATTTGGAATATTTATTGCAAACATTTCAGTGGGCATCAATAACAAGATCAATCTATTTGCAGATGACACAAAGATGGGAGCAGTGATGGATGACCTAGGGGGGGTAGCAGGGTTTGCAGGAAGATCTGGCAAGGCTGGAGAGATGGTCGGACACCTGGCAACTGGGATTTAGTGCTACGAAATGCAAGATGCTACATTTTGGGGCCATGAGTCCAAGGAGAAACTACCATCTTGGGGGAGTTCAGCTAGCTGAGACTACGGAGGAGAAGGATCTGGGGGTACTCATTGTAAAAGGATGTGGATGTAAAGATGGAGGCTGACACCAAATTTTAGAGAGGCAAGGCTTAAAAGAAGCAGCCAAGCCTAAAAATATTTAGTGAGATACAAACAGAACAAAATTAACTCGTACTTAATACATAAATAAGAAATGAAATCAAAAGGCACAAAAATAATCTTTTGTTCACACAGGCAATAACGGCATCAGACACCTGGGAACATCAAGGGTACATAGTCTGAAAAGGTGCAGACTCCTCAGTAGATCAGCCCAGAACTGATCCCAAAATGAATCTGAAGGGGTTACCACAATGAGCTCCCTTTTATACCTGGGAACCATCAGGTGACTACCTTTAGCTCCACCCCTAAACAGCTTGCATAAGCAAAACCTTTACAACACACACCTATTTACTTTTACACACCAGGAAAGTCTATATATCTTTATTCAAGTATATACATATCTCTGAAATGCAATAATTTCCAATATTAACACAAAAACAGCTTATTGTCTGAGTTAGCCCCTCTCCTTACCTGTCTATAGTATTTCTTGGGTGAACAGTGGTCCGGCTGGCTCCTAAGGACATAGCTGGAGCAGCAGGAACACTGAGCACCACAGAGAACTTTCCAGAATGGGGAACAGTTAAGGTAAACCTTAGGCCTTTGCAACATTCCTGGCTTTCTATTGTAACTGAGACACAGGAATACCAAAAGGAAATGAAACACTATATGGAACAGGTAGAAATTCTAAAATTATGTTCACTTTGTCACGCAGTTCCTCATGAGTTTTATTTCAGTATTTCCTGCTTTGCAACCTTTCTGCTCAATGCTCAGCATAGCAACCCACCGTGTAGCACATATGTACTTGAACAAGCAAGCTACTGCAATTCTTGTGCTATACTTAGGAACACTAGGTCTTTTTATAAACCATAAAATAAATATAACTATCAGTCAAACACAATAACTGGGTGTGTTTGTAGATCTTAGTCCCTAAATAAGATGATCCAGGACTGGGCCACAGGTTCCATAGTGTTTACTCTTTTTCCTACATTTTGCTGCTTTACAACTGGTTAAACAACATTGTATGTTTGTAAAAATGCACTGCGAGGGTTTTCTACCTCTCGCTAGTGCGATTCTGATGCCCCTGCCTTTACAAACCTTTTCAAGCGCAAAGACAGACTCAAGCTAACAGAGATTCTAGCTTCTATGTTCCAGCTTACAAACAGTATCCTCTTTGGGGGGGGGGGCTCCGAGTACTGGATTACGGGTGCCTGCCCAAGGTATGGAAATAAGAATAAAGGGATAGCGGAAGCCTATTTTTCAGGTGACCTGCCTGGAAAAAGGGGAAATGAAAGTATGGAGAAAGGAAAAGATAGAAATGAGAGACAAAAGGTGCTACTGCAGTAGGCTTAATACATGAGAAATAGGCAGGATTTTTGGGGGGGGTGGTACACAGCACTCTTTCACACTCATTACTGGAGCAATGAACAACTCTGCATAGTGTAGGAAGGCAGTGGCAATGGCCAACAAAATGTTGGGCTGTATCGCAAAGGGGTATAACCTCAGGGAGGGGGGATGTGATTCTGCCACTGTATAGATCACTGGTCAGACCCCACCTGAACTCTACTGCATGTAATACTGGCACCCGTACCTAAAGAGAGACTCTAGATTACTGGAAGGGGTGCAACACAGAGCAACAAAGATGATCCAGGGTCTGGAGGAGTTGCCATATGAAAGTAGACTAAGAGAGTTGAACATGCACTCACTGGAGGAGTGGAGGGGCAGGGGGGATATGATCAAGACCTTCAAGTACATGAGAGAAATAAACAGGACAGGCATGGAGGGACTGTTCAAGGGGAGAGTGGGGAGGAACACTCGAGGTCATGATAGGAGATTAGAGGGTGGAAGGTTTAGGAAGGAATTGAGAAGGTACTTTTTTACAGAGAGGGTGATGGCAGAGTGGAACGCGCTACCAGCAGAGGTGATGGCCTGTAAAACAGTGGGATGCATCAAGAGAGGCTGGGACAGGGAAAAAGGGAGAGTCAAGGGAGGAGGGTGCAGGGAGGGAGGGGCAGCTGCAGAATAGGGTTGCTAGCTACGTAACTGAGCAGACTCGATAGACCAAATGGCCTTTTTCTGCTGGCAGTTTTCGTATGTTCGTACATGTGTGGCATTTCAATTAAAAAATTACAAAGCGGCATATGCAGCTCTCAGGGCTTTTATAGGGACTCGACCCACCTCCTCCACCAACCAATGCAGGTATTTCTTTACAGCTGCATGTACTGTCTCATGATGTATACTGTACATGTGGACTATTTATCGGGACCTGAAAGCACAGACCTTTAGAAGTCTAGATGATGCCCATTATAAATACCTTTTGGGTAGTTAAAGGCACTTTGCTTTATCTGGTATTACTGTTTATACTAAGGTCTGCCATAGCATAGAAATTGGTGGTACTACAGTACACAATAAGATTACTCTCCCACTTCTTGTTGGTTGCATTTATGTAGACTACCATTCTGCATAAATCCAGGGGTTAAAAAGGTGTAAGTGTGTGTGTGTGTGTGTGTGTATGCACGTGCGTGCAGGTGCACGTGATGGGGTTGTTATTAAGCATTAAAGTTAGCCAAGCATATTCAACCACCTGAAAAAAGAGTATTATCTGTATGAATGGACACTAGAAGGATACTATGGTACTTGTAACACCGGAGTTAAACTGCAAAGTTATTGAACGGACCTGCAAAGAACCCTTACAGATTGTGTTGTCCAGTCCAGTAGTCTCCGTCACCCATATGGCTGTTGATGATGGGTTTTACTCCTGCCTTTGCTACCAAGAGTCATCATTTTTATTTATTAATTTTTGTTTACTGGGTAGGTGCACTAGCTAAAACTGACCATTTTCAGGCGTGACCCGGGATAATTCATTTGTGGATGAATGTACTTAAAAGGGCAGCCTCTTTCTCACATTCACTACACTATACAGTATGTGTATTAGCATAATACTTTGTTGATACTTATAAAATTCTAAGCATTGCATATTCACATAACTTCATTATTTTCATATGAAGATCGTGTTTATCATCTTGGCTCTTTCTGAAATGCTGGTGTGGAACTGGACCTGTTGGATTGCATAAATATTGTTACTTTCTTTCCTATGTGAACGGCAAAGATGTGACAATTATCAGTCATGCATTCACAAATTTGTATTATTTTGCATAGTATTTATTTATTGATTGAAAACTTCAGAGATTACTTTTGAGCACAAGTGCTCATTTACAATGGTTCTACATCAAATACATAGTCTCAAAAAAACAATACAAGTACAGTAAACAGTTCCAGAGCGAATGCAGTTGAGTCAGGCTCAAAGCACTTAAGGCAGAACAATTACTTACAGTTTTGAAAAAAAATCCACACAGATTGTTGCATAAATAGTCACAGGTTATGTACAGAGAGAAATCAAATGAAACTGTTTCATGGTTACAGTTGCATCTGACTGCAAAGGCAGATTGCAAAGATCTTTTAAACTGGCTACCCCTTATGTAAACACTCAAACTCCGCAAAAGTTAAATTACTTTACAGATGGATTACACAAATAATCTTCCTGCTGCTTATTTGCACTGGTAATATTGAACTAAACCCTGGACCACCTTGGACACTAAATTCACCATCTGAATTCAGAACAACTGAAGGGCTTAAGTGCCTGCATCTTAATGTGTGCAGCCTACTCAAAAAGATAGATCTTGTCCATGCCTGGATTTCCCACTAGTGGTATCTGAAACATGGTTGATCAAATCCACTCCAGATGCTGCTTTATCCTTCCCTTTCTATAACCTGTTTAGATGTGATAGACCAACCAGGGCAGGGGGAGTAGCTATTTACATCAAAGGTAGATTTTCTGTATCCAATATAATTTCCTTCAGCAAGCCAAAGGAATTCAAATCCTTGATGCTTAACCTCTCTCTAGCCACTGCAGAAACCTTATCAATAATAGGATGCTACAGACCACCTTCTGGTGGTATGGAGTTCCTAAACTACCTGAGTGACATTTCAGACTCAACACAGAAAGAAATTATAATCCTCGGTGATTTAAATCTCGATTGGCATAAAACGTACAAGAAAAGCATACAGCTCAAAGATTTCTGTGAGGAAGCCAGCTTCACACAGATGGTAACGGAGATTACACATCCTAGTCCTAAATTCCCATCTAGAGGCACTTTGATTGACCTAATTCTTACCAACAGACTGCACAAGATCACACACACAGCAATTTTCCCATACTGATGTTAGTGACCACTGCGCTGTGGCCTGCATTACTGGTTATTCAGCCCTCAAAGCAAATAATAAGTTTGTGTGGAAAAGGAGCTTCCCGTAAATTCAACCTATCCCACTACCTGTTTGACCTCAGTAATATAAACTGGTCTGACTTCTACCTGGCCATGAACATAAACAATGCAGCCTCTTTTTTCAACAATTTACTAACTGACATAATCAATAGAAGTGCCCCTATAATCAAATGCAGAACCCAGAAGGTCTCCTGTCCTTGCTTCACAGCTGAACTAAAGGACACACTAAAAAAGAGGGACCATCTATGGAAAACAGCTAGGAGAACCAAACTCCATTCTGATTGGGTGGCTTTTAGAGCGTCACACAATGATTGCACCAAAATGATCAGGGCCTCAAAAGCAAATTATTACGTATCTGCCTTTAATTCCACCAAAGGCAACTCCAGCAAATTCTGGTGAATCATTAAACATGCAGAAGATGACAAACTGTTCTCTTCGCTTCCCAGTAAAATTTCCTTTAAAGGTAGTGCCCTCTCTGATAAGTCAGGCATTCTTCACAGCTTTCATGACCACTTCTGTACTGCAGGCCTTGCGTTCGACTCTTCAAAGCAGCCACCCTCACCTCCAGCTCATCTAAACCTCACCCAACTACAACTACTACTAACTTCTCTTTTACCCCATTCCAGTCCAAGGAAGTACAGAACCTATTATTACGTCTGGATAGTAGAAAAAAAGGACCTGGTGCCGACGGTATAGGACCATACTTCTTAAAAGTGGGGTGTAGGTATCTAACAGCCCCCATCTGGCACCTGCTTATCATGTCCATTAGCTTCAGCACAGTACCTGATGCATGGAAAATAGTGCAGTTACTCCTAATATTTAAATCTGGCAACCCTACAGATCTAAATAATTACCGCCCCATATCCATTCCGCCCCTGCTGTCTAAACTTCTTGAAACGTTAGTAAATGCTCAATTAAGAGAATATCTTGGCAAAAATTACTTAATTAACCCAGCATAATCTGGGTTTAGACCAGCCCATAGCACCACATCAGCACTAGCTTCCATCACAAATGATTGGCTCCTTGCCTTGGATAAAAGACAAGTCACAGTGGCCGTATTCCAGGACCTCAGTAAAGCCTTCAACACTGTCGACCACACTTTGCTCCTCGATACGCTAAGTTGGCATGGCATTATTGGCCCGGCACAGTCTTGGGTCAACAGCTGCCTGACAAATAAACTACATCAGGTAAAAGCTGACGGATCCCTTTCCCAGCTTCTCCCATTCAAGAGAGGAGTCCTGCAAGGCTAAATTTTTGGATCTCTCCTTTTCATGATTTACACTAATACTATCAGGAACAACATCAGCAAAGCAAAATTACACCTGTACGATGATACAGTTATATATGCATCAAACTCCTCAGTGACAGAAGCACGTGCAGAGCTCCAGTCCGAGTTCGACCTTTTAAAGCTTAGCCTGGCACAGTCCAAACTCCTCTTAAATGCTAATAAAACCAAAGTTATGTTTTTCCACTTCAACCATATGTCCCCCATCATGAAAGCTCCAGACCCAGTTACTCTAAACCTTATACCTCTTTTCACTTCTGACTCTGCATTGTCCTCACCTTCCAACTCTCACCCATCCTCCTTTACAATCTCCATTCTTCGCATTATGTTTTCTTCCTATCTCCCTTCTTACCTGCTTTCTAACGCATTGCTCTACTCTGTCTACTACCTCTCTATTTACAGTTGACTCTTGCTATATCCTGCAACCCGGTTTTGTGACTGTCATGTGTTCAACCATATATTACTGATCAGTTCTACTGCATGGAAGTTAATTTGTATATAATGTTGACTGTATATAGATGTAAACAAATGCTGAGTGTTTCTTCATATATTCTGTATCATGTTATCTGTATTTACTATGTATAGTATATGCCTTCTTTACATTTTCTCATGTATATGACTTATCTGCTCAGGACTGCCTTGTAAATGAGCCTGCTCAAAGGAGTATTTTCCGGCCAATAAACTGAACTAAACTGAACTGATTACATTTGGGGAGATTCAGTAGTGTATCAGGCAATTCGTTTAACCATTTAACTGCCCTGACATGAAAGCAGCTACTCTGCAGTGTCTTAGAAAAGAAATAAACCCGTACTTCACACACACACACACATACACACACACGCATGAACGCACCGCACATGCGCGCGCATGTGCACACACACTCGATAATTATTGGGGAGGGCCTCAGGAACTGGATAATGTTGATTATTATAACTAAAAACAAATTCTTGTTTGATGAGCAGGACATGACTTGACATGAACTTGTCTGTTTGAGCCAAAGTGGACACTGCATGGGGAGGGGGGGATTTACAGTGTCCAAGGGGAGCAGGGTATAATGCCCAATAATATTCAATTTATATGAAGTCTAAATACATTATATTCAAATAAATAAGATATACAATTTAAAAAGTAAACATAATGGCCATTTTCAGGCTAGTTGTGTATATGTGTATATGCCTCTGCAGCCCACCAGACAGCCCCACAAATTCTTGACATCAATTGGCACATGGAAGTACAGGGATCCTGCACTTCTGCAGGCAGATGAACTCATCCATTGGACTAGGGCCCACAGGGGCCCTGCATGTCTGCATCTGTTCACGCATCTGAGGAAATGATTCTATTATCTCAAAAAGAAAGGACATTCTTAAAAAAAAATACTTTAATGCACCAGTTAGGGTTCAACTTAAGCCCATAAAAGTAGGAAAATGCGGTGTTAGGTTTCCAACCCTAACTCTCTGCCACCACCCACAAGCTGCAAAAGGTCATGGTCACACAAGCAACCACAGACAGCCATCATCAGGTAACACAAACAACATACAACTGCTTCCAGATGACACAAATGCAGTAGCACTGATGTGCTACCTTTGTGGATTTCTCTCTTCAGTTGTTGCTACAGCTAGAAATCCTTGATACTAAAATAACACTGCTTCTGTGCACAGAAGCACAGGCCCCTGCAGCCAGCTATAAATCAGTGATATCCTAACTATAAGACTTCTGTCTGCATAAGTGCAGGCTCTTATGGGGCTTGCACTTCTATAACCTTAGGTACTCATGGACACTGTAAGATATACACACACTTGATGGGCCTGTGCTTCTGTAGCTGCAGGTGTAAGATATACACACCAACTTCTGGCTGCAGAAGCACAAGCACCACAATATCCATGATACCTAAATTGCAAAAGTACTTCCGTGTGAAGAAGCACAGTCCCCTGAGGGGTCTCCACCTCCTCCATCACAGATGTAAGACATACACATATTTGTACAGGATGCATGAGTACATCTGTCTGCAGAGGTGCTGGCCCCATGGGGCCTGGGCTTCTGCAGCCACACATACTCATGCACACTGTAAGACATACACACAGAGGTGTGGCTCAGGGGCCTGTGTTTATGCAGCTACAGATACAACTCCACAAAGGTAGCCCATCAGTGCTACTGCATTTATGTAATCTGGAAGCTGTTGTATGTTGTTTGTCTTACCTGGTGATGGCTGCTGTGTTTGCTTGTCTGGTCTTGTTCTTTTGCTGCTTGGGGGTGGGGATGGGCAGCAAACCATAAAACCATATTTTCCTACTTTTGTGGCATTAAGTTGAATCCTAACTGGTGCATTAATGCATTTTTTTTGCAAACGATATATATATATATATATATATATATATATATGTTTCCTTTTTTGTTTTACCATTAACATGTTCAGTTGCCCTTCACCAACACAGATCTACCTCTGTCTGAAAGCAGCACACCTGAAGATATATGACATCTTGAATGGAAACCAGCACATCATATTGACTCAATACCTTGTGGTGTCACCACCTGGACATTAAACAATCATGTGACTACTGCAGATATTGGCCATTTCTACATTTGGTGGGTGATTGCTCCATGACATTCAGAAGGTGGCCTGTCAAGGTTGAGAGCAGAGATATTGCATCTAGTGCTGACCTTGTGCTGTGTACCCATCATTGTCAATCTTCCTATCAATACCAACCATAACAAACCAGATAATTTAGTTAAAGGGAACCACCATCACTAAGAACCCAAAACACCATTGTGGGGCTGGTCCCAGTTTGCTTTTTACTTTGTGTGCAGAAATATATTTCTGTACTTACTGTTTATCACAGTATAATAGATTGTATCGGGATGATTCGGCTGACAGGCAAGCTGACATTTTTGTTTAACTATTAATCCAATATTCCCTAGTAGCTGGAAACAGAGCAGGGCTACAGCAATGAGAGATTCAACAATCTACAGTGCATGTTTGAGCATCTCTAAACTGTGATCAGATGTTTCCCAGTACTGCTATTCTCAGTGGGTTAAGTACAGTTCTCTGACTGTATGTAGTCCTGAGATGACATCAGGACCATTAAATGAAAGAATAGGATTCAGTAAGTACAGGTTTAAAGTGAATTTTACAGCAATATAGCTGTGATTTTAAGTAACTTCCCTTATCCACTAAAGGCTACATCTACAGTTTAGTAAACACCTGAGGGATAATTGAGTGGGCTATCCTGTAAGGAAACGGCTAGTCTTCATTATATATAGTAGTGATGACCTGTGGTGATTTGTGTGTTTCTTATGGCTGTGTGCAATTTTATGAAATGAAAAGCTTTAAAAACAAAACATTTACTCCTGCTAGCTATACCTAGACACATACCTAGGAAAAAAAAAGATTGACTTACAACGAGTTTTGAGGCCAGAACATCAGGCTCCTAACAGAAGATTGCTGTTGCAGAAGCTTTCACTCACTGACTCAATGGTCCTGGATGCATCATTGACACATGGGACAGCAAGCAATGTAGGAAAAAAGAAGAGCAATAAAAAATTCAAATATGGAGATCCCAAGGGGCCATAAAACTGGTAGGCACATTTAGAAAAAAAAAACTACTGACAGCAAACAAAAGGAAGGTCACACTAGGACTACATACACAACTCAAAACACTCTTCATAAGTTTTTGCACATTTTGACTGCACTACTCATTTAAAATTATTTAATCAGGATCATCCAGATGTAATGAAATATTCTGTATTTAATGTTGTGGTGTTTAAAAAATATAATAAACTGAAGGCTAGAATGGATATACTTAAAAAATGAAGAGGTCTGCAATCACCAAAGTCTACAGAGTGCCAGGTATATAAATTAGGGAATATAGTGAAGAGGGTTAATCAGAACAGCAGCATGTTGCTTTTTATATTAAAACTTGAATGTACAAATTGGCACAGCTGGCCCATACAACAAGGTTCTCTCATGCAGATGCTACCACAAGAACAGTTGACCTGTCTGAATAGGAGTTCTTGGATAACAAAAAACGTTTTTTACCCTTAGGCTTTTTTCCCCCTGAGTATACCACTGCTGTAGGTCCTCTGTTTATATCCCTTTCCCTGTGTCTATGCCTTTTGACTGCCACCCTCCAGCCCTGTCTCTCCTTCCACCTTTCTACAATACACATATCATTCTGTCCTCTTTGCCCATCTCACGGTGTAATCCTCTCATGGCACCCCCACCATCCAGTTCACAGAAAATACACACAAATTGTTAAATCCTGTTGTGCAGCCAGCAGTGGTTAAATTGGGCAGGAACTCAGTTCCTCCTCTTCTGACACCTTTCTCCATTAAATACTATGGAGAGTTCCACCTCCTACAAATTTAGAGATTACAGTTCCACCTCCTAAACATTTCCAAGTTAACCACTGGCAGCCACTATTTTCTGTTTAATGAAGATTCTTTTCACTCAGCACCTAGTGTTATAAGTCAAATTGCGATAATAGATGAGTGAACAAATATGCGCCAAAAATCACACCACAGCTCTATTTTAACAGCACTGCAAGTGCTGCCCAAAAGAGGCACACTAACAACACACCTTGTCCTTTTCAGCTTAGAGCTTTTGGGTAAACTCTGAAGTTAGATACATTACCATAAAAACAGACACAAGACTTTTTTTTAAAGATAAGCAAGACATTTACTTTATTAATTGTCAGTTACACCAACAATGACTTTGAGTATGTGAGACTTCACATATGAGCAAAAATAAAATCGTAATGCCACTATCAAATGTAAAAACAAACTTCCAACTTCTGTACTTCATTATCATGTTCAGAGCATAAACATAGAAATTAATATCATGTACAGTAGTAGATAAGTAAGAAACTAAATCAATTTCAAATGTGCTCCTATAAGAAAAAAAAAACAAGAAAAAAAATATGAATTCATGGCAAGCTTAAATTCACATTTGACAATACGGGCAGTATAGGGTCACATATTTTCAGGTCAAGTTTGACTTGTATTATGGGCCAGGTTTACCATTTCTAGAAAAGTCAGTCTGTCATTTCCATAGGCTGGAAATACCTGTTTAGTTTTCATGTAATTTATACTGTTCATGGATATAGATATATGCTTGTTTTTAAGTCTAGTGTAAGGATACAATGCCATTTTGAACTTTGTTTAGGAACAGACCAGACAAGTGGCACCGAATATCTGTAAACAAGTATGTCATAAGTAATACTAACTTTGCTCAGTGGAGGTTTATGAAACAACAGTGCCAACATTTCTTGTTATAGAACCAATGTGTGTTAAAATATAATGAATTAGGGCAGAGTTCAAACCCCATTTTGTTGATGTGTGAGAAAGCATGTTTATTAAATGTTCCTAGCAAAAATATGTCAGATTCCGCTGAGCCATGATGACATGAGACAAAAATGTTTGCTATGTAAAATGTACAGTATACAAATATAACCATTTCTTGAGAGTTATGGTATTGCTTAACATCCAGCAATACCATCAGCGGTGGTATTCTGAACATCTTATGCCACCAAGAGATGTGGTATATGGTATAGGGTGGGCAGAATGAGAAGAGATCTGGATAAACTAGCAGAATGGTCAGAAGAGTGGCAACTGGGATTTAATGCAAAGAAGTGCAAAATCATGCACATAGGGAAGAGAAACCCTGAAGCCACCTATAGGCTGGGAGGGGAGTTGCTAGCAGTCACAAAGGAAGAAAGAGACTTGGGCATCATCATCACTGATGACCTAAAATCATTCAAGCAGACCTCTAAAGCAGTAGGTAAGGCTAGGGGGGTGTTAGGGTGTATTAGTAGGGGTATCACAAGTCGTAAGAGGGAGGTAATAATCCCTCTGTACAAGACACTGGTTAGGCCCCATCTGGAGTACTGCATGCAGTATTGGAGGCCACACCTTCACAAGGACATTAACCAAATTGAGGCAGTCCAGAGAAGGGCAACTAAAATGGTGCAGGACTGCATCAGAAGACATATGAGGACAGATTAACGATCTCAATATGTATACCCTTGAGCAAAGGAGGAGAGAGGTGATATGATTGAGGCATTCAAACACCTTAAGGGCATAAACAAGGTGAAAGAGTCTAACATGTTTAAATATAAGAAAAATAGCAGGACAAGAGGACACAGCATGAGATTAGAGGGAGGCGATTAAGGGGAATGGAGGAAATTATTTTTCACAGAAAGGTGGTGGATGCATGGAATGGCTTACCACAGAAGTGGTGGCTATGAATACAGTGCAGGGCTTCAAACAGGCATGGGATAGGCATAAGGGAGCAATACAAATGACTATGAATAGATAGGCCACTGACAGAGCAAAGGCCGATGGCACATTTATAAGGTAGAAAAAGAAATGGGCAGACTGGATGGGCCTTGCGGTCCTTGCGGTCCTTATCTGCTGTCAACTTCTATGTTTCTATGTTTCTATGTCTGAACAACAGTACCATCAAGATGGTATTTCAACATCTAATGCCGTCAAGAGGTGTGGTATTTCTCAACATCTAACGCCATCATTGTCACCTGTAAGCATCCAGTTTTTCTACAACAACTCAAAGTTATGGGACCTCAGGAAAAAGACAGCAACATGCAGAATCCTGTGCCATTTGTCATGCCTCAAAATCATGATGCAACAAGTTGTTCAGGAACAAGACTCCCACCGGCTCCAAACATCTACACTGGATTGGGCCATTGAGGGAGAGAATGCCAGCAAGCATCACTCCCTTCCCCCATGAACCAAGTAAAAATAAGTGTTTGTGAAGGTCTGCAGGCCCATGCTAAATAAACTCCCTAGCTAACATCTTACCTTTGGCAAAAGACTAAAAGGGCTGAGAGTGAGAGTCTACCTGGAGGGCTGTGGGTTCATTGAGTGGCTGATCCACATGCATTTTTTCATAAGAATTGTATAAACTGTCATTATCTGGACTAGTTATATGGCAAGCTGAAATTGGGACTGTTGTACTGAGGGTATCAGCTAAAAAGGAACTGTTTCCAGCACCCCCTCCCTTTCCAGGGGGAAGACAAAAGACTGTCAGCAATGTCATGTTCTTCTAAAGAGAGTGCACTGGTACAAATGAATTTGAAAGAGACTGTTGCTTAATTATTTGCTAATTGCTTGTATGTCATCTTTTTCTTTCCAAGTATGTTGCTTATAATAAAACCTATTGAGTGGTATAGCTTGTTACTTTTCATATTCAATTTAGTTTTGTTTTATCTGCATGTCCTGTGAAACTCACAGCACTGTGGGATTTATGTGAGACACAAACACTGGGATTAAGGTTTGCTCTTGGGCTAATATAAATTAAATTAGGTTGCCTCACACACACACACACACACACACGGCTTCCAAGTTTGGGTTTGGATAACTAAAATCTAGTCATAACAATCACATACTTTGGCACCCAGTGTGGGGCATAGGATCTTTCACATAAAAGGTACCCTAAAATGGGCCAAGTTAGATACAAGAGCTGATTTTTAGCTATGATCTGAATTGTGTTGTACCTCAGGAATGAAGTGAATCTAAGCAGATATTCTCTCTCTCTCTCTCTCTGTAAGAGTTACAAGGCTGCCAGAGATGGCCTTCAAGCACTGTAAATGTTTTAAAGACAAAGTTATCTCAGCTATTGAGCGAGAAATGTTATTTTAATCAACAAATGTTCAGATTTTAATTGTTAAATTGACCCTGACTTTATTCAGAAATTGCAATTCTGGAAAAGTTTTTCTCTACAGTCTATATCCATTCCTCATACATATTTGAGATTATGAAATGGGCACCAAAAATCTTGGTTCCTGACTGGCTGAGAGTTGTTTTCAGCCAGGCCATTATCCCAGCACAACAGCCCGGGTGAAAGTATCTCCTGGCAAACTGGGCTCTGCACCCTAGAAATAGCCCTGTGTTCAAGAGCCCACAGCTTGTCCCGCTAACTACCCTACTCATTTCAGTGGCTCACAGTAACAGCTCCCGCTTTCCTTGATAACTTTAGAAGTACTGTAAGTGCTGCCTCTTTCAGCTGCTCCCTTGCTCTCTCTCTTCACTCCAGAGTCCATGAAGCATCTTTGTCTCCCAATTTGCCACCAACTGCAGCCATTTTTTTAAATGTCCAGCAGGACTAACAAACCACCAATTGACACCAGTCTCTGCAGCTCACAGTAATGGCTCCCCGCTCTCCCCGCTAACTTCAGACATGCCTGCTGCATCTTTTGGTTGCTTCCCAGCTGCTCCCCTGCTCTCTTTTTGCTCCAGAGTCCACAGAGCATCTTTGTTCTCCAATTTGTTGCCACCGACTGCAGCTGTTTTTTTTTTAAATGCCCACCAGTGCTAATAAACTCTTAATCGACACTGGAGCAGGACTGGGACCCAGAAATAGTGAAGCCAGAAGTCAGCAACAACTAGCTGGCAGTGACAGCAATGGGGCAGGCACTATTTCTTTACTTAACTGACTTTTTATTATTCTAATATTGCAGTAATTTAACAAAGAGGCAATTTTTTTTTAAAGTTTACTGACAGTATTGGGACCCATTTCATAATCACAATAAGGCACTCTGAAGGGGGGGGCCTTTATGGGGGGATAACGTCCCTTCTCAGGTGGTGGAAGTACTCAGCTTCATCTCGTGCTTCAACCCACCCGAGGTGGGTCTTTATCCCACCATACCCCCCCCCCCATCATGCCTTATTGCTTAAGTAACAACATGTTTGTAATAGTATTGACAATTTGGATTTAGCCTTAACTTTCCATACCAGACCCTGTGATCAAGAGGTAAGCACTTCTGGCCATATTCTGGGTTGAGCCTGGGACCAATTTGTCCCTTGAATGAGGCTAGTCCCAGAACAGAACTGCAACCCCCACCCACAAGACTTTATTGTAGCAGTTCTTTTCAGTATGGTCATCATACACACTTTACAATTCACAGTCAGCTGTGATATTTCTGTAGCGCAAAACATGTAAAAGAAACCTCTCATGAAATTAATTTAAAAAAATGATCACTTTTGTATAATTTTCAGATAATAGTGGATTCCTAAATACACTACTTGCCTCTCAGTGTCATCAACAAGCAACTGTAAAACTTGATATTTTTGCTATAAATTTATTTTCACTATTTTTGCTGATGGACATTGATCAAGAAAATACATTTACAGCCAAAAATTAATTAGATATAGTAGTTGCTTTTAAAAAGCATGTGCAAGTAGTCTACTTAAAAATACAATGCATATACACACTGTGCACTTCATTTTAGTGTGCTACAATGCTATGATGTGACATACAAAAAGCTATACAAAGCTGTACTAAAGCTGACAAACATACATTAAGAATAGTATGTAGTTACTGGTAGTTTTTAAAAACACATGCAAGTTGCCTACTAAAAAAACAGTGCAGCACAGCTCATACACACACTATACAAAAGCTAATTACTCCTACCCACTCTTGACAAAAGAAAGCACACATCTGCTTTATATCTGTGATCTATAGTGTTATACATAACACACAGTATTCTGTTTTTTTTTCAACGACTGCACTTTTAAAAAAAGACTGCACTTCTAACTGGGAAAATTCAGGCAACTGGAGTGAGCTTCCGATATACCAGTCAGCTGGGAGCTACGCAGACAATCCTCTTGACGTGAACTTATTTCATTGAGGCTGGCTACTACTGTAATTATTGTGCCTGTTTACATGTAATAGAAAACATTTTTAAATCAACATCTGTAGTCTCTGGACAGGCTCCCCAACTCAGCTGTTCTGAGAGTACATTGGAGTACCACTGTGTAAAGGCATTTTTTAATGTGTCTTTGAACAGTTTATTTATAGCGAGGTGTAGAAGTTGGAGTAAGTCATTGCAGATTGTCAGCACAAAGATTGTGATAATGTTCCAGGATTCAAGTTGTACAAGTACTTCTTCAGTGGAGTGAGCTCTGTATAGATCGAGAATTAAAAGGGTTCACTGTTCTTCGAGTAGATTCAGGCGTTGTTTCCGAAAATCGATGTAGGGGCATATTATAAAATCGATAAACTGGATCATTGTTTCACTATTTGCCCAGTGTTTTTTTTTTTGCAAGATTTATATGCCAGTCCAAGGGGAATTTGAATGCTGGGTAGCTGTTGTGTGTCTTTCCCTATTACATGCCTTTGGGTGCTAGGTATTCACCAGCTAAAGTGCAGGAGAAAAAAAAGAAACCTGCCTTATGTCTCTTAGCCCTGTTACCTCCATCTGTTTGGATCCCAACTCTGCCATAATCCATTGGCTGTACAGGATTAGGCTGACTCCTATTTCATCTATATTTATAGCAGGTTCCTCTGTTGTCAGCTCTTGCCTGCAGGCACTACTGTTTCTAGTGAGGAATTGCTATCTTAGTTAAGTGAAGTGAAGTCCCCAGGCGTTTTATGATTTGCTTTGGTTCATTTTCTTTTTGTAAAGCCCATTCAGCTGAGAAGCATCCATGCCTGTTGACAGGAAAAGGCTGTGCTGCCCCTGTACTCCAACAATAGCTGTGGTTTATGTGCGTTTACTACCCTTGATGCAATTGCCAGTACAACTTGCATTGATGACAGCTTCTTTGGTTCAGAGAAATGTAATAATCCTTTTATATGCACCTCACTCTCCGTCATAAGTAGTGATGGTCTCCCCCCTGAATTATTTTAGCCAACTCTGGAATGAATTCAGCAGGACTGGGTGTATTTTTTTTTTTATTAATTTAGTCTAGCTTGAATTTAGAAAAAATACTCTCATTAATGGTTTCTTTATGTGTGGCATAGTATAACCTCATGGCATTCGTTACCCTGTGTTCTGCAGTATATTTGGCAAACTTATACCGGGTTTCTGCAGAGTACATAGCGCACGCAGTGTGTCACTTTTTGAGGATGGGGTAACTGCATTCCATCTCTTGCTATTGACTTAATGACCTGAAACAGTATTTTAGCCTTATTGGACAGTTCATCAGGTTCAGCTTTGTTGACAAATGCAAAGTCCACATTTGATGTCTTGGGATGAGAGAGCCCGCTTACCAATGAAATTGCTGGAGCTGAGGAGAGTGGGCAGAAGCAGCCAGGACAGACCAGGAGGACAGAACTCTAGAGTAGGCTGGAGTAGCAGGCACTGACAGGGTGAACAGGGTGTGGTACTCAGGAGTGGGGAGAAGCAGCCAGGAGAGACAAGGAGGCCAGCACTCCTGCATGTGCTGGAGCAGCAGGCACTGACAGGGTGGATGGTAAGCAGCACTCAGGAGTGGTCTGAATCAGGTAGCAAGACCAGTAGGACAGAATTCTGGAGCAGAAGAATAGGCAGCATGAGGTTTGCAGGTATTACAGGTGAAGGTCAGACAGAGCATACTGCATTTAAACTCATGAAACATGATGGAATGTTGAGAATAAATAAATCAATGAGAATTAATTAAGCTGTATCGTATTACATGGCACTACTGTCACTGCTCTACAGGGGCATCTGTCAACGAAAATAGTTTAATTCAAATAATCCACAAATATTGGATACTGCGAAAATAAACAGAAGTGATAATATTTTGTTTTACAGATTTTTTTTTTATTTAACCTAGTGGCAATTTTCATTTTTTCTTTATGAATTTGTGCAGGTCTAGTGTAATTGACACAATGTCAAAAAGTAAATCTGGCAGTCACTACTGCTGTTGTGGGAATGTGAGCCAGGGCATGAAAGGTGTGTACTCCAAGGTGCAGGGTTGGGATGCAGCTACTGGGACAGAACAAGCCCCCACAACTCAGAGAACAAGAGCAAGGTGTAGCTGCATGCCAGTCAGTAAAGTGTACACTGAGGCAAAAGCTATAGATAGTCCAGGTATGTGGTTTCTTCACTTGTGCAGTTTCAGCTTGATGTGTTCAACCTGCTATTGCACTGCTAATAAATTCACATTTGTGAGTGCCTGGGTTTGCTACAGTTTTTGCTGCCAGTGTGCACTTTACTGTCTGGTGTGCAGGTACACTTTGCTTCTGTTCTGTACATGGGAATATACACAAGAATGCAGAATGTAAAAGGCACATCAGTATCTTGAGGGTTCACATAATGGGCCCAATTGTAAAAGAGTTATGCCTGGCATAACAGCACTTGCACCAAAAAGAATGGCGCAAGTAGCAAGTTACATCAGCAGTTGCGATGTGCGGGATTCTATAATGTGGCCTGCAACATATCGCAGACCACTTACACCAAAGAGCAGTTATGCCAGCAGTTACACCATAAACCCCCTGTGACATGGTGCTAGGGGGTTTACAGCAGCAGCTGTGCCCTATTCTAGTAGGGCAGCAACAAAGTCCCCAATGTCGGGATTCTACAAGAACCCCCCGAGGAGAACCGGTAACATCAGTTACACCAGCATTTAGCTGGCATAACTGTACATACGTCCTCCAGGGGTTCTAGAGACCCACTGCACCTACTCCAGGATTTCTCCCCCCATGCCCAGAACACCCCCATCAGTGCCCCACAGGACAGTCCACAACCTTCCCAGCCCCCAATCCCCCACAGCAGATGTGCCCAGCTGGGCATCTCACACCCCAGCCCCCAGAACCCCCAACCCTTAATGCCCTACTGGGCAGCTGACACACATCATGCCCCAAACCCCCACACTGCAAGCAGCCTCGGGACAGCTGTCTCCCCCATCCAGAACCCCAAACTGGTTTTGTGCTGCAACTGTTGAACTATTAAACCCGAGATCCTGGTGGTCAGTGGCCCCTGCACCAGTGCCAGTCCCCCCTCACCATCCCCTGCTGGTAACTGGCACAGCCCACCTCTCACCTCTCGTCCACCACCTTCGCTCCACATGAGCACTTACTGTATAGATGCGGCTCAGACATGGATGAGTATTCATTCATTTCACAGATGCATCATAACTAAACACTCATACAGGCTCAATCGGTGGCTGGCCGTCGCTGAATGAGACTGTGCCAATCGCTAACCGGGGATGGAATGAAAGAGACTGCACTGCTGGAAATGAGGTGGGTGAGGGCCACTGGACTACCAAGGATCTCAGGGTTTAATATTTCAACAGTTGCAACTCTAGGCTGGAGTCAGGGAACTGGATGAGAGGACCTAACTCACTCCTGTAGGCTTTAGGCACTACGCTTGCTGGGGGGCTGTGACTTATGACATGCCCCTTGGGTATGACCTTGGGTTGGTATACCTGCCCACATGTCGCAAGTCACAGAACTTAGCCACAGAGACCCTGCCCCTTCTAGAACAGGGCGCAGAGTCTATGTTGCAATGGTGTTTGGTGCAAGTCACCTTTGGCGGTGACTTGTGCCAAGGTTCTAGAATCTGGCCCAATGTCTCTTGGATGCAGCCATGGTTAATGACTCAATTAACTCATAAAAAATTGTTTAAAATTATATATTTAGTATTTGTAGACAGGAGACTGGACAATACAGAACCAAATTGGAATAGTAATGCTTGAAAATGTCAAAACCATATCCAGTCTTACTTTTCAAGTGTTAACAAGTACAGCTGCTTTGACAGCATTATAACAGTGTCATCAGCATATAAAATATCAGAGGATGAAAAAACAAAACAAAAGGTACATCAGTACTAAACATTGGAAACTTGTGCATTAGTAATGTCCATTGCTGAGTCACTGGAAACATAACTGAGATACTGGAAACAGCTAAAGACCCAAAACTGAACCTTGAAGGACACCATACTGTATACGAAAGATAAGCAATAAAGAATGGAACTTGAAAGATCTGTTATCTCTTATTACATAAGTATGATGTGAACCCTGAACAATGAGACAAAAAAGTGCCCACATTTAATAAGTAACAAGGAAGGATCCACACTACTGAAAACTTTTGTAAGTCAATGAAGGTGGCTAAAATGGTATTACCCTAATCCAAATTGTTATGAATTTGATCAGTAAACTGAGAGTACTGAAATTAGGACCAGTACCAAATTGCTGCCCAATAAGATTGTTGTAGTTCAATTTCAAATATTCAATAACTTGAGAATGAAGAGCACATTCCAGTCTTTTTGAAAGTGATGGCAAAAAAACAATTTCTTATAAAGTCCATAAATGAGTCACCATTATAAAATGGTACAATCCAAGCTATATTTATTGTTTGCTATTAATTAGTAAGATTGTTTTTCTAAATAGAGATTGTCAATGGACAACATGAAAAAGCTTATGCATATTCTATGAACAGCATGAACTAGTGTGCGATAGTCTGTCATTACACTGTTGGATGCAGAAAAGGCCTTCAGCAGGGTAGTATGGGGTTCTGTTCTATATGGTGGAAAAAAGAGGCCTCAGCTCTAACTTTCTAATGATGGTGAAGCTGTAGTACAAACAGCAGGCAGCAGTGGTAGTCTGTAATGGTACCCCATCACCTCACTTCCATCTATCACCAGGCATCCTATAAGGTTGTCCCCAGCCCCCAAATTTATTTTGACATTGGAAGTTAGCCGGAGTGTCAGGGCTCTCTCAAATATCAAAGGGGTCTGGAAGGGGGCAAGGAGTGCAAATGAGATGCTCCTTACTCAGGGCAAACGTCAAGCCTCAACCCCAAGGGGACTCCTAAGTTTTCCCAGTTGTCAGGGTACCATGTCAGTCATGACTTAACTTATGATAGTTGATGCCTATGCCTGCCTTCTGCCCAGGAACATTATTGTTCAACTTCAGGTTCTGTTGGGTAGGTCAGAGACTGTCCAACCTGGGGATCCTCATCTACAGGGGACTGGAGCAGATAATTTTGATTTATCTCAACTTTCTAGTGGACATAATCCAGTCAAATGATACTCTGTGGAACAAACTAAATTCGACCCTCTGCACGTGAAGTCACACAGTATTATTTTTAATTGTGTTTCATCCACTAATGTTGCTGTGTTCCTTGGGGTTCCCAAAGATTCTGTTGTAGAACTTGTATGATGCTATTTTGTTTACTGGATTTTGGAAAGACAAAAGCCATGTAGAACAAAATATACAGTAAAAGCTTTAAACAAGTTCACAATGATGTCACATAAAAATACTGCAGAAACTAACCATTTGAACAAGGCATAAACTTAATTGTACAGTAACAGAATAAATAATTATTTGGCTTGCTTAAACCATAGGATACAACACTTCTAACATTTCATAAAGTACTTAAATGGTTCCCTCTCAGGAGAATGAATTGTGTGCATATGTTGGGGGGATTTGATTGACCCAGTGTTGGACAATAGTTTTCATATTAGGAGAAAAGGCTCCAATTAAGCCTATTTCAACCCTTCCACTTATTTCCAGCATCCAATAGTCTCATGCGTGGCAAGGGTACACAATTCTATAATACAGTTGCAGATGTGCAATTGGCAGCAATGCAGTAAGCCTGCAAAATTCAACATACTGTACAACCTTGCTTTTTCAACAAAACAGAGCTCAACAGAAACAGCTTTGAAACACTAACTACTAGAGCAAAAACAGAGCAGCACTATAAAGTGTCCTTGAAATCAGAAGAGCTCTCAAGTCTATGAAAAAACAACTAACTTTAGTACTTGGGTCATGCTGTCCATAGAATATACATGAGCTTTCTTAAGGTAAGACACACAAACTAAAGGAATAATGCATGACAGGGTGTGTGTCGTGCTGGGATAACGCCACTCCTGGGAGGGGTTGGGCACGAGGCCGCAGACCAAGTGTGTCCAGTGCCCCAGGTGTGGCATTATCCCAGCACGACACACACCCTGGAATGCATTATTCCTATTATACAATGGCTTGTTGTTATATATAAAATAAAAAAATAATTTTAAAGAATGTTTTTATTAGTGTGAAAAAATATTTTTGTTTCTTAAGAGGAGATGCAAAAAAATAGATGCTCTATGTCCATAAGCTCATTTACATTGGTTCACAGTGCTGAGACTAGACCCGTGGCATTATGCTGGGATAACGCCATGGGTCCAGCCCAAAACTGACCAGTCACAGTCCAAGATTCTTTCTTGCCATTGTCTAATGAAAGTTATACTACCACTCTTCATTTGCACTGTTTGATACTTTTACTGTAGAATACGGAGTAAATGTTCCCCCAACCTAGCACCCGAAGAGAGAACTATCTCTCCAGAAAAGACTTTGATGCACAGATGCCCAAATTATAAACTATGCCTAAGTGCAGCAGAGAGTCCAATTGCCAATGAGACTTTTTTGCTTATCTGTGTGTTATTTATATGAGTATAACAGTACCTCTTATTCATTTCACATAATGGATAGCAAACTATTATCTTTATCATTGTTTTGTTTATTTTTCATCTCTATCTCTTCTATCATTGCCCATGCACTATTTTTTGAATAACATACAGAAAAAAAAAACATTTTTACATTGAAGAGGTTGCTCTTGAAATACATTATAACAGATATCAACATTTCTACTGGGACAGAGTTATTTACAAACAAGCTTAAACTAATTGTAAAAAACAAAAAACAAAAAACAAATCTGATGTGGGATGTATATAATATTTTCCATTTTATATTTGGGACAAATCTGTACCTATTAAAGGTGCTTTCAGATAAGAAGTTTATTAACTAGCCATATCAGCTATGGAGCAGTTTTCAGTTTAGATTTCTGTTGTTATAGTATTTTGGACATATCATTCATAATTATTAGTGAATATAGTGTATGTATTTAAGAAATTGTTTTACTTCAGGCACTGCTGCCTAAAGGAAGCCAGTCTGCTGGCAAAACGTTGGCAGACTACGTAGGTCTGATACATTTAAAATTCAGTAAACACTTTATTAAACAGCTGAGTGGGTCATCATTCACATCTTTGCATTTAAAAGGAATGTGTACTATGAGGGAACACTTTTCATATATCAGACCCTTACAACCCAATCCAGCACTAGAGGATCAAAGGCTGGTGCAAATGATATTCCTAAATGCATTTTTCTTAACTTTTAAACATACATATGTACCCCAATGCATTGTGCCATCTTGATGTCTTATTGTTGCACATTCTGACTCAGGACTGCACCTAGGCCTACCTCTGATGTATCTGTCTGTAACAGAAATTGTTTCTCAGTGTCTGGACTTCTAAAAACAGGGGCTGAACATAATGGAGCCTTGATGGCCTGAAATGTCTTATCACACTTTGGGGACCATTTTCCTTTATTTGGGTACCATTTTTTTGTAAGCTCAGTGAGGGGAGTGGCTAACTGGGCAAATTTGGCAACAAATCTCTGGTAGTAACCATTCAGACCTAAAAATGATCTGACATGTTTTTTGTTTTAGAGACAGGACCATTAGCTACAGCTTCCATCTTGGAATTCTCTGACTTTACTTCTCTATTTCCCAAAATATAACCCAAATAACTGTTTTTCTGAATGCGTAATGCAGACTTGGTAGGATTAATGGTCAGACCTGCATTTAGATAGATTGGATAATTGCTCATAGGTGCTCCGGGTGGCTTTTCCAGTCTGGACTGTACACCTCAACATCATCCGGGTAAGCCGCACAATAACTATTGTGAGGGGCTAGAATTACATGCATGTACCACTGGAATGCAGAGGATGTGCCATGTAAATCAAACGGCATGGTGGTGAACTGATAGAATCCAACTGGAGTGGAAAATGCAGTTTTGTCTCTGGATTCTTTAGCTAGGGGAATTTGAGAGCAACTTTTGTTGAGATCGAGGGTTCTAATGCACTTGGCACTGCCCAGTCTGTCCACCAAATTATCTATCCTTGGCATAGGATAGCTGGGTAATATGGACACTTGATTAAGTTTCCTAAAATCAAGGCAGATTCTTATCCCCCCTTCTTTTTTTATTTATAATCACCACTGGTGATGACCAAGCACTTCTTGATTCTTCTATGATATCCAACTCTCTCATTTTTTGTATTTCCTTAACCATGTCTGCTCTTAACCACTCTGGTAATCTCTATGTCTTTTTGTCTGACAGGGTGAGCATTCTGTCACTATTACGTGCTCTACCACTTTTGCTCGGCCTGTCACTGTGATAAAAAACCTTTTAAATATCTTTACCAAGTTATAAAGTTCTATGGTTTGTTCTGTGGATAAGGAAACATTCAGCTTTACAGCATCAGCAGTTACAATTTGTTCCTGTCTGTCATAAGCTAGATCAATATATTCTTTAACAGTAATTCTAGTAAGGCAACTTTTGGTGTATTTTTAACCCATTTCTTCAGAAGGTTAGAATGGTATGTCTTGGAAAGATATCGGGTCTCAGTCTCATAGTTAACTGTACCAGTACCAGTACATCTAACTACTTTATAAGGCCTTTCCACTTCATTAACAGTTTTCTGTAGTGGGTAACAGTAACAAGACCTTTTCACCTGGCTCTAAAACTTTTTCTTTTATTCCATGGTCATAATATACCTTCTGCTGTTTTGGGGCTTCTTCCTGATTACTGATGGAAATTTCAACGTATTTTGCCAATTTCTTTCTCAGTGCATACATATAAAATGTAATATATTCTTTCTGATCAGGATTATCTTCCCATGTTTTTTATTATATCTAGTGGCCCTCTAGGTTGTCTAGCATACAACATTTAAAAGGGTGAAAACCCTGTTGAGGTGTGTGGCACTTCTCTGTTAGCAAAAAGCAGGTAAAAGGTAAGTATTGGTGCCAGTCTTTCCCTTCACCTTTCAAAAGCATTTTTAAAATGGGATTTAGGGTTTGATAAAACTGTTCAAAAAGACTGTCTGTCTGAGGGTGATAAGGGGATGTATGGCAATGATACCAAGTAGCTGGTACAGCTCCATCAGCAATGCAGCAACAAAATAAAAGTTACTACCCTGATCAGTAATAATTTCTTTCAATATGCCCACCCTACTAAAAATTTTGGCAAGCTCTGCTGCCACTTTTGGGTCTGTGTCAGTATGCATTGGAATTGCCTGTGTGTATAGAGTAGCATAGTCACATATTACCAAAATGAGTTGATTACCCTTTTCACTTTTGTCTAAGGGGCCAACCACATCCACTGCAATTCTTTCAAAAGGTACGTCAATCAAGGGTAGGGGTACCAGAGGCACCTTATCTTTGTTGAGGAGTGGAGCTACTTTCTGACATTCAACACAAGAACGGCAATAGGGAGCAACATCCTCATGAATCCCAGGACAGTAAAATCTGTTCAACAGTCTAGCATTGGTGGTATCCCTTCATGAGTGACCAGCCATAGGACTGTTGTGTGATCTGTTACAACTCAGTTCTATATTTCTTTAGTATGACCAGTTGTTTCATCTGTTCCTGCATCTGAGGATTAGCCCAAACTCTGTACTGTAGCACATTACATTTTTTAAACATTGGTTCACCCTGTTTTTGTTTCACCCCCAACTGCTTAAAATAACCTTGGAGAAAAACAAAATTAGTTTGCCCAGAAACAAAATCAAAATCAGCTATAAATTTAATTTCAGCATTTTAATATATCAACCCCTTATGTACATAAGTCTTTTGCTGCCACTGTTTTTTCAGGTGTCTTCTTTGTTTCCTGGACTTCCAGACCTTGGAGCTGGTCTCAAACAAGTCTGAATCAATGTCATCAAAAGGAAAACAGTCTCCTACATTGGAGATTGTCTTTTCCTGTGCTGTTGTTATCACACCTGCTGAAACAGCAGGGTTTATTTCCACTGTGATTAATTTAGCAAATCCTCAAAAGTCATTTCCAATAATCACAGGTACAGGTAAATTTGGTACTACTCCCACTTCCATTTGATGCAGCACTCCATTAATGCTCAGAGTCACTTGAATGATGGGATAGTATTGAGTGTTCCTGTGGATGCAGATGGCCCCAATACATTGTCCTTTTGCACAGTCTTTCCCCAGAACTTCGACATGCACAAGGGTCTGTCTGCTTCCCAAATCTATAACTCCCTTCACAGTCTTAGATCCCCCTTGACATTTGTTAAATGCTTGCCCCAATTTGCTAAGGCCAAATTTACTCCAGTGTTACCCTTCTTATTTTAATGCACTTTCTTACAATATGGCCTGGCTTATTACAGTTATAGAAAATAAAGTCTTTGGGTGCAGATTTGTTACCCTCTTCAGATTTCTTATCTGATCTGGAGTTAAATCAGGAAAAAGAGGGTCTTACTGTTCCTTGTCTGTTACTGCACTGATGTGGTGTCTGTCTGGCCAACTGATAGTCCTCAGCCCAAGAAATGACATTTTCTCCACTTTCTGGTCAGTGTTCTTTTACCCACAGCTAAACATCTACAGGGAGTATGTTGATTAATTGCTCCATTGCAAATATATTGATCACCTGTAGGACAGTTTTTTTCCTCAGGTTGGAGCCATTTAAAGAGGAGTTCTCTGAGTTGCGTGATGGCTTCTTAAGGATTGTCAACCTGTAGATCTCTCCTGAGATGTCATATCTTTTTCCCCTTCCTCCCAGATGGCCCTCCTTCAGAGAAACACCCCAGCCCCATCACGCCAACGTCTACTGGGACTTACCTTTCTGGCCATCTTCCCTCAGGGCTTGCCCCCAGTGGAATCCATGGGATTCCTTAAATTCCACCAGAGAAAGGATCCAATTCAGGCTGATGTGTCCAACTGGTCGAGTGCAGGGCCTGCAAGTGTTCTTCCTCATCCTGCCACCAGACTTTTCCAGTTTTCCTCTCCCTGGTGAGGCACAGTGTGTGCTGATCTCATGGTGTGTGCACCAACATCTGCTACACCTCCCATCTTTCTGGCTCTAGCTTCCTTTCCTCAGATTCTGCCAGGGGACAAGAAAATATCAGGCTTGGCCTTCCCTCCTCCCAGATGAGGAGTCAGTCCTATGGATGCTTCACCTTGGATTTGCTTCTGAATCTGGGTCTTTTGCATTGCAAGCAATAGCACTACCACTGCGCTGGCGGGCTAGAACTGAGGTGTCATATCTTTTGAGGAGTTCTCTTTTTACAAGGTTATAGTTTTCTGACTGTGCAGTGTCCATATTGCTGTAGGCAAGTTAGGCTTTTCCTGACAGATAAGGTACCAGCCTGATTGTCTATTGCTGTTTTGACCTTTGGCAGGCTGCAATGACCCTTTCAAAAATTGCCAGGTATGCATCAGTATCAACCGAGAGACACAGCTTTGTAAGTTTAATGTCTTTTAACTTGTTTGTGTTTTGTTGATCTGCTGGACCTGTACCAGATCCTCCAGCTTTGATAGCTTGTAAGACATCTTGCCTTCACTGCTCCTGTCACTGTATTTCTTCTGTTCTGTTTCTCAGTCTGTCTTTGTTGTATAGCTCACCAGTTGAAGATGGCAGACATGCTTTCAAGTCCTGTCCCTGCCTGTTCTGTTTCTTGCATCACTGGTGCTGGCTGAACAGTCTCAATTTGGACTTTTGTTTTTGCTTCTAGTATGGCTACCATTCTTCTGGTACTCACATCTGGGCTTGCTGTTGCAGGATCCATACCTTTCTTCTATGCTTCCCTGGTACCAGGTCTACTACCCACACACAAAACTCCTGGCTTAGAGTATGCACGGCATAAATCCCACTTTGTCTGACACCAACTGTTGTATGGGGCATAAGTCAGGAAGTATAGGCAAATTGTACCAGATAGCTTTTCCTAAAGACAGTACAAACAAAAATCCTTCATCTGAGTCTGTCTCTCAATTTATGTCTTAATCTCTCTCTATCTCTCTCAAGCCAAAACATTGCTGTCTTTCTATAAGATATCTTTTTCTGGTAGTCTAAGCTCTATATCCTGATTGTTGTAAGTTGCATGGTTCCATCTCTTTTTTCCTACAAAATGTACAGTACCAGATCTTGGCCAATTTCCTTCTTGAGGCCTGCCTGAGGAGCACATCTAGTCTATTTTTTTCATTAATCTATTTTATTCTGCCTTCAGCTGACCGACCCCAATCCCCTGATTTCCCCAGCCCTGTCACCCCAGTGTCCTCTGGGACTTACCTATCCAGCTCTTTCCCACAGGGCTTGCTACCCCTGGTGCAGTCCTCCCTGTAGCCCCACTGAGACAGGATCCAGATGGCAGAAACATGCCCAAATAGCTCGGTGCAGGGCCTGCAAGAGATTGACTCTTTTTCCCCCTCCTGTTGTTCCCTGGTGTGGAGGAATTTGTGTGCAATGACTCCAATGGCCAGGCCACGCACAACACACTAAGCATCTGTTTGCCTCTGCTCCTATCTTTTGTGCAGTTCCTGTTGTGCTGACCCCCAGATGCCGCTAGGGGCCAGGCTGACACAGAGCACTGAACCCACCCCTCCCTGGAGGAGGAGAGCAGTCCCTCAGATGCTCAATCCTCATCTTTCCCAGCTGATCCTCAGACTCCTGAGCTTGCTTGCAAACCTGAGTCATCGGCGCCGCAAGTGGTAGCACTACCGCTCTGCAGGTAGGCTGGCCCACCATCTAATCTTTAACAGGTGCAACAAAATAGAACATTCTGTCCCAGGGCTGGTCTCCTGTTAATAATTTTGTAAGCAAGCTTATGGAGGTCAAAATACATCTCAGGGTCAACCCCCTGTATTACAGACTGTTACCTTTTTAGAAACCCAAATAGCTTTCTGCAATCATTTCAACAATATAAGTATCTACATTTGCAAACCAAGGGATCCCAGCCTACTGCTGCCTTCTCCTTGGAGCCCCTGTGTGAGGAAGCAGTCCTCAGTGACATCCACAAATCTTTACCCCTGCTGACTCCCAGCCTCTGGCTTCCCAAAGTCTGTTGTATGTCTGCAAGGTTGATGTCACCAATTAACACAGGTCTTCTGATTCTGCCACTTTCCTTATCTCCTGCTGCACAGCTTCATCCATCTCCATCATTTGATCTGGTGGCCTGTACACTATCTCTAACCTGTGCTTTACCCTTTCCCATTCAATCTCTTGTGTCCACAGTGACTCTACTGCTGCACTCTCCTTGATTGCGGTACCTTCTAACTCCCTAATATTTTTCCTCATGTACACTGCCACCCTTCCCCTCCTGTTTTTCCAGTTCTTCCAGAACAGCTTCTACCTTGGAACATTAGGGTCCTAGAAGTTTTGATGAAGGCCAAAATGTATATTTCCTCTGTAGCCACAACTGGTTGCACTTCCCCATAATGTTGCCCAGACTTCTGGCACTGTCATGCAACACCTTCCATTTTTCCTCCCTCCCCCTTCTAGGATTCCTTTATTTTGACCCTCTGCTTTATTCCTTGCCTTTCCACTTTTCTCCAACACCTCACAGTTCCCACTGTCCTGCTTGTTTGGGAGGTGTTTGCTTGCTTGGGAGTGTTTGCTTGTTTGGGAGGTGTTTGCTTATTTGGGAGTGTTTGCTTGTTTGGGAGTGTTTGCTTTGCTTGGGAGGTGTTTGCTTGTTTGGGAGATGTTTGATTGTTTGGGAGATGTTTGCTTGTTTGGGAGGTGTTTGCTTTTTTGGGAGGTGTTTGCTTGTTTGGGAAGTGTTTGCTTGTTTGGGAGGTGAACAAGCATGGTCACAGCAGCACATGACAGTAAAAGAAGATGTCAAGCCTCTTCAGGAAAATACAACTAAGAAAATGTTTTTCAAGCAGACCAAAGGACTTGTCAAATGTGGGAGGACAAAAAGAATGACTTAAAATTCTGCAATAAGATATGGTGACTCTTACTGAAACATAGTGGGAGCCCGGAGACCACTGAAAATTCAGGTAATACTGATTCTGATCCCAACTTATCAATTGACATTGATATACTAGAGGGCGCAGCATTGGACAATGCACGTCTTTAATCATTTTGCTACCCTAGAAGGATTGTGTAATCTAGACCAGCTAGATATTCATAGTCTATCTCATTTTTTGAAAATCAGAGCCATTAACATATAATGTTACTGACTCTGATTTTCAAAAAAATGAGATAGATTCTATTTAAGAAAAAGACCTATTTTTGCCCTGTCAGATTTAACTAAAATGTAAGAGCCACTGAAAAAATAGTACTGAGAGTGGTAGAAAAGCTTTTGCAAATCAGGGCACTTACCAAATTAAAAAAAACTGTTTCAACAAGAAAATACAGCGTTAGAGGAACTACCCAACCTGAGGGACATTCTTGTCAAACCAGCAGACATGGGGGGCATTACTGTTTATTAGAAAATGAATAAAAGAAAAGTAGCATCCTGATTGGCTGAAACAGCCTGACACCTGGGCTGTTATTTCTTCACAATGCTCGCTAAAAAAAAGTGCCAGTTCGATCATTTGGCACCCCAAACTTGCCAGCCGCCATTTTATTCTCCACATTTACTGAGACACCAGTCCCAACCCGAGCCCCGCCACTCTGCTGCATTAAAATTGCACCGACAGCCTGATACTGCCTCCCAAACTGACTCTGTTTCTCTTTGCCACCAGAAAAATAAACAACCATTTTTAAACACTTATGGTACCAGGTCGCTCAACCTCCTGACCTTCCGTGCTCCTTTTTCACTCACCAAACATACTCGTGCTCCCTGTAAAGCCTGTGCTCACTTTTAAACCCAGGTACAGAGTCCCACCACACTTCTAAACATCCCACATTAAAACACAACTACATGTCTCTGAAGATCAGTAGGCTACATTTCTCCCATTTTCACACAGCATCGTTTAATCGGTGTGTGTGTATGTATGTGTGTGTGTGTGTGTGTGTGTGTGTGTGAGAGAAAGCAAAAAAGCAGGATGGCAAGCTCATCAGAATCACCATAAAAAAATACACAGCAGTGACCGCTAGTGCTGATTCCAGTACTTCACGCTAGGGACTACTTTACAACAAATATTATTTCTTCTTGCTTTCTACTTATTTTTTTTTATATGTACATTTTTTCCTTATATATTTTTTCCAAAAAATGGCATCTCCAACCCATTTTCTAAGTGTAATACAGTAATACCCTCCAGGGTGGGTGTTATGGATATAACGGACTTTCGAGGGGCTATAAGACCCTCCACCTGTGGCGTCGGGCCTCATTACTCCCCTGGGCAGTCCATTATATCCCAATAATGCCCTCCCTATTGGGTATTACTACTTACATATCAAGCATCCACTACAGAGAATGTGATATAAAAGTGCTAGAGAACTGTAATGATTATCTGAAATTTAGGTGTGACCCCACTAGTACCTTTAAGACAGAGGACACTAAAAACAGTGGTTGCATTTCTCATTTTGATTGATCTGACAACCCAATGGTGCCCACTTTTGATGCCCTTCCTGAGGTCTACATAAATCTCACCTGTTCACCTGGCTACCCAATTGTCTCTGGATTAGGGCCTCTAAATGACCAGCTCTCTAAATTCTTGGATTTTTCTTGAAAGACTGTGTAAATGGTCTGAGACCCTACTTCAGAAACACCACTGACACACACTGACAAATGTCAGTGACTTTATGTGGCACCATGACTACCTTTTAGGGATAGACATGGAGTCGCTGTGCATGTCTATCAGGTATACAGATGGCATCAAAACCTGTGAACACTTTCTAATACAAAACTCAAAATGTAGTCAATTTGCTGTACAATTGATCCTAAAAGCACTGCCCTTGGTATTGCACCGTAACTCTTTTGAGTGCAACAGAGTACATTACATACAACTCAGTGGGACCACCTCTAGTACTAATCTGTTCTTAGGGCTATGGGGACAGAACCTGGTCTATAATGACTCTGTGAAACCTTACACATGCCACTGTACGTGCCCTGTATAGAAAGAGTTTGGGAAACCCATGCATTCACTCTGTTCTGTTCACTGACTGATTTTAAATGACACAGCCATGGGCACTCAGATCTGAAAGTGAAGGAGTGTTGAGAGGTCATGAAAAGAAGACTGACTTGGACAAATAGCTCTGCTAGTTACCAGCTCTGAACACAAGTGGCACACTCAAAAATGAAAATAATGAATGCGCAAGTACAAGTGAAACCTTTGTAAAATGGAAGATCAGAGCCACACTTGCTGGTGAACCACATCAGTTTTAGGTAAATACAAACACTTGCTTTTTATTTGGGGCACTTTTGCCTGCGGGGAAATCAGGAAGTAGGCAGCATCCATAGTCAGCAGTGTAGAGAACTGAGGGACCATGTAACCAGCCAAAGCCAATTGGGACATAGTAGGAAGCATGGGTTAAAAGAAATCCCTCCTTGCATGTCTCAGCATGCAAGTGTTCCATCGTGTGAGTGGGATGCACTTCTGCACTAGAAGTGAAACAATTATCGTAGTGCATCTGCTGGCCTTCTATGATCATTTGCAGTCCAAAGGAGACTCTGCAGGGAAGACACCAGACAAGGTAATAGAAACACAGTACTGTGTACAGGGATGCTGAAATAAGCAACAATAAAGTCAAGTAAATTCAGGCAGTGGGGTAAAAACTAATGAGATAATAAAAGATAACTAAAAGATATCGTATACATCATGTAGAGATAGTTACTGGTAGAAAGGAAATTAGGATGCACCCGGTAGAGTAATGAATACATTTCAAGAAAGGAAAGGTACAGTTAAATAGTCACAGGCATGGAAAGGAGTCAGTAAAGGACAGTGAAGGCTTAACAGGCTGAAAAGTTAAGAAAGGATAGAGAATGGGATTTGAAAGTGTAACAGATGTGGAGTCGCAGCTTTTGAACCACATTATAGTGAATGAGGTGCTGCCCCATTTGAACTCACCTCTCTGAGTTGAAGGTAGAGGTGACTGGACTCGAGTCAAACTGGCAAGGGTACAGGGAATCTTTTGCCCAACCCAGGGGCTACCAAGTCAGCTGCCTCTTCCCTAGAGGATGCCTAGGTAGAGGCTGAGTGGTTGGACCTTGGTGGACTCTGAGAGAATGGGGATGGCGGGAAAGGTATACACTTGTCAGCATGTACTACTGCACAATACCTTTGCTATACTGGCAGGACAAAGCAGCTGACAGGCTGCATCCTCAGCAATTAGAAAGGAGGATGTGGGGATCCTCAGAAGTAGAGCACCCAAGGAGGGAAGAAGAGGCCCCCAGCCAAGGAGGAAGCAGCTACTGGTGGGGAACTCTTTAGTCAGAGGGATAGACTTGGGAATGGGGGGAAGAGGGAGGTGAAGGGCCTTCCTTGCACTTCAGCTTGGAGGAATGGGGAGCTAATCCAGAGGATCACTAGGGCACAGGAGATGGGAGGGAACTATATGTTATTGTCCACCTGGTGATTAAAGACATGACATGGGGTAAAGTAGGGGTAGTGCAGGATAATTTCAGGGAGCTAGGAAGGGCCTTTAAGTAGGTAGCATGCATGCTGGCATTTACTGAGGTGTTACCTGTTTGAAGTTGGGGGGAGGAAAGAACACTCTGCACTAGTATTCTTCACAATTGGTTGAAGGCATGGTGCATGCAGGAGGGCTTCAGCTACATTGGGGCTGAGGATCAGCCTGGGAGGATATGGGCCTCTATAGTGAAGATGTCTGTGTCTTTCCAGGAGGAGGACTACAGTCCTTAGAGGAAGGTCTAAATGTTACTTGAATGAACATTTAAACTAGCTGGGGGGAGGGGGGTGCTGTAATACCAATGGAGAGATAAGCTCCCACCTCAGATGACGAAGAAACAAGCAGGGAGGACCTAAGGGTAGGAATCACTGCTGCATTTATGAGCGCAGTCATTTTAGCGCTATGCTCTCAAAACGTATTGGGGGAAATAGTGAAATAATAGCGTTTGATTCAATCGACTAAATAAAATACTCCCTACCTTTCTTCTTTCTGATATTGGGTCAAGGTTCACGTATCTTTGTGTGTTACTTTTTATTAGGTTCATCTCAACTAGTATTATTCACAACAATTCCCCCTACAGTCCCTTCCTGTCCCTCGCTCTCCCTTCATGTGCCACACTCTCCCTTCCTGTCCCACGGTCTCCCTTCCTGTCCCATGCTCTCCCTTCCTGTCCCACGGTCTCCCTTCCTGTCCCATGCTCTCCCTTCCTGTCCCTCGCTCTCCCTTCCTGTCCCACGGTCTCCCTTCCTGTCCCATGCTCTCCCTTCCTGTCCCATGCTCTCCCTTCCTGTCCCATGGTCTCCCTTCCTGTCCCATGCTCTCCCTTCCTGTCCCACGCTCTCCCTTCCTGTCCCACGGTCTCCCTTCCTGTCCCATGCTCTCCCTTCCTGTCCCATGCTCTCCCTTCCTGTCCCACGCTCTCCCTTCCTGTCCCACGGTCTCCCTTCCTGTCCCATGCTCTCCCTTCATGTGCCACGCTCTCCCTTCCTGTCCCTCGCTCTCCCTTCCTGTCCCTCGCTCTCCCTTCCTGTCCCACGGTCTCCCTTCCTGTCCCATGCTCTCCCTTCCTGTCCCATGCTCTCCCTTCATGTGCCACACTCTCCCTTCCTGTCCCTCGCTCTCCCTTCATGTGCCACGCTCTCCCTTCCTGTCCCACGGTCTCCCTTCCTGTCCCATGCCTCCTTCCAACGGTAACAGAGGCATGACGCGATTCCAGTATAAAAGGTAATCTTTATTCAATATATCAAACAATGAATAAATGATTCAGCAAACATTTCATTTCATATACTCTCATTTCATAGTAGCGGCAGTGTTCAGCGTCTAGGCTTGCAGCTGAAAATTATAAGTGATCCACCTGAGATACTCCACTCTAGGTCTTTCCCGGTATTCCTGCACAATGTCACAAATACGCTTTGCATGTCCATGTACATTTTTTTCCTTTCACACACAATACTACTTGCCACTAACTGCTCCATCGAGGTGGTGTTGCATTGCTGTTCCATTTTAAGATATTCAATGAACTTCCAGATTGAAGGATGGTGTGCCCCTACAAAATTATTACATTTTCTGTGCCATGCCTCCACAGAGTTTATTGTGCGTGGCAAGTCAGACTGCACAGAGTCATAGCAGTTCCACAATTCTGGTGCAAACATAGGCCTCCATCTCCCACCATGACCCAAAGGTCTACCCAGTCATGTGTCCTCAAAGTAATCAATAAGAAGACTCAGTAGTTTACTGTTTTCACTGTAAAATTCCGGACCCCGAATATCATCAAAGGTAGTCAGTACATCTTGTAGAGGAACATATGCCAATGCAGGCAGAAATCTTGTTTGCAATGAGAATGTAGGGTCTGTCATGTATTTACTACATTCATCAGGCAACTCTTGGATTTTTCTCCACAACGCCTGACAAAAGTGGAAAAAACATCCCCGCATTGCAGCAGCAGGAAAAGCAAGTTTAACTCTTTTAATTGCTGCAAGTTCAAAATCAATTAATATAGTGAAGATTGATGGACAGCATTTGAATGTCCCGTCTGCAAACCAGTGAGGTGACACCTTAAGGTGTGCTAGGTCTGTGGTGATAGAAAAAATCAATAACCTGTCAACAGATGGCCCTGACTGGTGCATAAGGAAGTTCTGTTTTTGTAAAGTTTGCACACATTCAGGGGTTAGGACAAGCGATGCTGCATCTGCTGGCTCAGGGGGAAGTTGTGAATTGACACATCTGCTTCTTCTTATGGTGCATTTTAACAGAGGTACAGCTGGAAGTTGGCTGGAAACAATAGGTGGCATTTGTGAGATACCTGCAGCAACAATTTGGTGTGTTGTCTCACAGGTTGCTGTTGACCGTTCTTTCATACCGGCTATCGCCTCCTTCACAGAAACAGAAGCAGAATCAGGTACATGATTATGATCCCCAATTCATTTTAGTACCTTAGCCCTATCTAAATGAAGCCGTGCAGTACAGAACCTCTTATCATAGGCCAAGCATTTCCAATAAGATTTTGAGGATATAATGTGCTCTCGGCAATAAATAAAACCATCCAGGAAAGTTAAGTCACTGCCCTTCTGACTCTTCAGGAAACATATGTCCTTTTCACTCTCCATCTCAAAAACCAGTAAATCTGATGGCCTATAGTATGCTGCATTTTTATTACCCTGGATTCATGCTATTATGTGCATGCGCTACATTGACAGGTGCTATCTCGGTCACACACTTAGATGACAGCATGATTTTGACTAGCGCTATTGTGGGTGCACTATATTCACCGGATACCATGACTGGGACATGGCCACACTGGGCTACTCTCTGTTCAGGAGAAACAGGGAAGGAAGAAGGGAAAAGGAATTGCACTACATGCATGGGAGGGAATGAAGGCCATGGAAGTACAGTGGAGGGAGAAGGAATTGCACTACATGTGTGGGAGGGAATGAAGGCCATGGAAGTACAGTGGCACCAGTGGGAAAAAGAAGAGCTGAAGGTGCTGTGGGTCATCCTAGTGACAGGTACAGGGGCTACTATCCATATGGAGGTAGTCTCTCTCCTCTCCCAACTGCTCCCCTGCCTCCTGTTCCCTCCATTCCAGGAACCATTGCACTTGTGCCACTCCTCACGCTTGCTCCTCTGATGGCCAATCTGCCTTCTCCTGACATCTTCCCTCAGTCTGGACTTCCCTCCCTCCACCTCTCCTTGTCTCCTGACTTGATCAGGCACCAGTTGAAACTTCAACCCCCCCCCATTCCTGTTACTTTTCTTCCTGATACCTCCACGGCTGTGCCTTAACCATCTTGGTAAGCAGCTGGCTGGGTCCCACTCCTGCCTTGGGGAAACTTCCACACAACTGCAGTTTCTGCCCCATTGACATGGTCGGACAATAACTCACCCTTCATGTCAATCGCCAGTTGTCAGTATTGCCCTTATTCGCCAAGTATTGCTGACACTTCTGAATATGCACTTGCTAGGTGTTCTCATTGAGATGTACCACACTTTATTCCCTGAACATACTTCATTTTGTGTTTTATTCTAATTTTGTACTAATTTTTTAAGCGAATGTTCTTCAGTGTTTTGCTACTGTGCATTGTGCTGCTGTCCTCCTAATGTTCCCCTCTTCAGAGTTGTACCTGGAAACAAGTCTTGGCTCAGTTTGGCTCTTACAGTTACCAGTTTTCAAATAACTAACTAACTAACTAACTAAATGTAGACCTCCAGCACAGGGGGATGAGTTGGATAAGGCACTTTGGGAAGCCATCATTAGGATGACAAGTAAGGGCGAGGTGCTGCTATTGTAGTTGGGGACATTAATCTGCCAAATATGGATTGGAACCTTCCAGCTGCAGCTTTGGCAAGTAGCAATGCCATCTTTTACTTCCTACAGGGGGCTTTTCTCAGGCAGCTAGTCAAGAAACCCCCTAGGGAGGGGGAAGTACTAGACCTGCTGCTTGCCAGGAAACATAGAAACATAGAATCTGATGGTAGATAAGGACTGCTTGGCCCACCCAGTCTGCCCATTTCCCTACCTAATGGATAAGCTGCAGATCGTAGTTAACCAACAGCCTACTTCTTCCTACCCTCACTCCCTAGAATTGACTTATGACTGCCCATGCATGCTTGAATTCCACTACTGTTTTTGACTCCACAACCTCCTCCGGAAGGCCGTTCTATGCATCCACAACCCTCTTACTTCCTTACATTACCTCTGAGCCGCCCCCTCTTTATCTTCAAATTGTGCCCCCGTGTTCTTGCACACCTCTTTTTCTGAAAGATGCTACCCTCTTGGACTTTGCTGATTCCCTTGAGGTACTTGAAAGTTTCTATCATGTCCCCTCTCTCCCTCCTTTCCTTGAGGCTATACATATTAAGCTCCTTAAGTCTTTCTTCATATGTTTTCTGGTGCAGACCCTGCACCATTTTAGTTGCCCTCTTCTGGACTGCCTCCATCCTCATCATCAGGAAGGCATTACAGATGTCACAGTGGGCAACCTCCTAGGTACCAGGGACCACAGTACTGTGTGATTTAACATTAAGATGGGAACAGAGGCAAACTATATGAAGATAAGGGTCCTGGACTTTTGGAGAGTGGATTAAGAACTGGAAGACTACCTCAGTAACTGTCTCATGGAAGGATTGCCAGGGAGAAGAAGAAGAAGAATCAGCATTTATATAGCGCTTTTCACACATCCAAAGTGCTTTACAAGCAATGCTAGACTGGTAGTGAAGTGACTGAATGTGTGGTGGCGGCCATAATGCACATCATCACCCACACTCAGCCTGGATAATTGCATGAACTGTTTTTTATGGGAAGGGGAATGTTGGCCAGGACACCCGGAATGTTCCCTACTCTTTACGAAGAGTGCCCTGGGTTCTTTTACTTCCACCTGGACACCCACCAGGACAACACCAGGATGGGCAGAAGAGACCTTGGTTTAACATTTCATCCGAAGGACGGCACACTCCAGCAGTACAGCGCCCCCAATACTGAACTCGGATGCCAGTGATTTTTAGGTGCAAGTACAATCCCGGTGTGGGACGAGAACCCACGACCTTCTGGTCCAGAGGTGGATGTGCTACCAACTGAGCCACGCTGAGGCACAGTGAGGAATAATAACAGAGGGCATAATTAAGACAACCAACCTCTGTGTGAAGTAAGTGAATAAAAGCAAAAGGAAAAATAAAACGTTATTATTCTCTAGGGAAGTGGCCAAGGTGGTGAAGGAAAAGAAGGTGGCATTCAGGAGGTATAAGGAAATGCAGAGGGAACCAGGAAAGACAGTGAGGAGAGCAAAGGTACAGACAAAGGAAAGGCTAGCCAAGGACATACCTAAAGGGGTTAAATTTTCCTTAGGTACATAAGTGAGAAAAAGAATGCTAGAAGAGGGATAGTGAGAATAAGAAGGGTGGTAGGGAGAGACTGTGCATAAAAGTATCAAGAAAAACAGACTTCCTGAACAGGCACTTCTGCTCAGTTTTCACAATGGAGGAAGTTGGGTATGGACCACCAGGGAGCAGCAGGAACAAAATGGGGAGGGGAGGAGAGGTAGACACAAGTCCATTTTCAGAGGACAGAGTCCAGAAGGGACTTGCAGCTCTGAAAGTGGACAAGGCTCTGGGACTGGACTGGATACACACAAGGGTACTAAAGGAACTGAAGAAGGTGCTTGCTGCCCCACCCACAGCCTTATTCAACATTTCCTGAAACAGATTTTGTTCTGGAGGACTGGGGGAGAGCAGATGTGATCCTTTTCCATGAAAGCAGCAACAGGGAGGAGGATAGCAACTATAGGCCAGACAATTTCACCTCAGTGGTGGGCAAATTAATGGAAACCTTGTTAAAGGAAAGGTTGGGAGAGTACCTTGAATCCAGTGGACTACAAGGCAACATGGATTCATGGAGGTGGAGTGGCATCATGCCAGATGAATCTGATTAATTGTTTTGACTGGATGACCAAGGAAATAGATCAGGGGAGGACAGTGGACATGGAATATCTGGATTTTAGCACCCAAGGTGCATAAATATTTAAATGTTCACTCATAACTTGGTCATTTTACCATATTTTTTTCCACCATACTTTCAACATGGTCATGTTATCACCCAGCCTCATGAATCCGGTAGGTGAAACTATTCAAATCCCACTCAAACAGTGATTTTGGGGAGCAACTGGAAAATCACCTTTCAGGATCGAGTTGAAAAAATTCAGTCCGGCCAGCCAGTGCAGTGGTAGAGTTACCATTTGCCATCCAGATGACCTGGGTTCACACCCTGAGTCCAGGACATCTGGTGCTGACCGGCGAGGTGGGGTTGGGCATTCCTTGGACACCTCCTGCCTTGGGAGGGAGATCATTTCCTTATGATGCATAACTGCTCCCTTGTGCCCCTGAGCGGTGTTGTGCAGGAAGGAATAAGTGGTCCCTCTGGGGTGACCTCATGTCAGCACATGCCCACTTGCCTGGCAGGTGATGTGGAGGCATCACCCACCCAGAGTAGGGGTCACAGAGGAGCACCAAAGGAGGAGTGGGGCTTACCCACCCTTCCAATGGCCCAGATAGGCTGATTGCCGGGTCACCTCTCAGGATCATGCCCTGGAGTGCGATAAGGGGAGAACCTAATGAGGACAAAATACCTCCAGCAGCTCCAGGCAGATGAAGTCAACCTGCTACCACCACCACTGGAGGGTCACTTTCACTCCTCAAACTCCTTGTCAGCTCCTCCTCATGGGCCCTGACCGTCGAGTGAAGTGCTTCCTCCTGGTTTAGAAACTAAGGGGTTCTGCCCATTGGGGACAAGCCATGGGTTGTGGTAGGGGTGTCCAGGGAGATTATAGATTGAAGGCTGGTAGTGGGTAGGACCATTGAAGGATGACTGTGGCAGGCATAAGGGCTTGGGTAGGTGGATGGAGGTCCCAGTGGCTGGCAACTTGAATATCTAGGACAAAAATTGAAAATTAAAAAAAAAAAAAATTGAAAAAATTCACCTACCTTGTTCCTGAGGTGGGGTCCCAAAAATGTTGAAAATTTAATGTAAATATATTTAAAAATAACAGTTATGAGTAAAAGCTGAAAATGCATTAAAATACATTAATTGGACTTACCTTATTTTCTCATATCACAGGTGTGGTTCCAGGAGGACATGTTTCAGATTGGAGAGTGGATCTAAGATGTGGTACTACATTTAGGTGAGTGGGAGTGTGTGGTGGTGGGTGCTGAGTGGGGGGTTGGGGTGGGGTGGTAGTGGGCCAAGATTAATGAGGGACTGTTTTCTTCCTTTCAGGTTGCAACATAAAAAAAAATCAGTAAGGGTTGGTACTCTTTTTTACTGGGGGACCATAGCCACCACTGGGAAATGGGTACCCCAGTGTGGGAATAGTCTTCAGCAGCACCAAGGATGGGCACCCCAGTGCAGCCACCTATATATTGTGAGGACGGGTGATCTGGATGGGTGGAGGGTGGTGAAAAGTGGTACTTGGAGTGGACACCCTGATCTGCTTCAAGAAAAAGTGGTATGGAAATCACAAGGGAGGGCTGCCTGTGCCTGGAGGGGGAGGGAGCATTTTTAAATATTTCATTAACATATAAAGACTATGGGAATAATGAGGGAGAGTGGGCAGATCTGGGAGGGGGAGGGAGCAAGTAAATATGTGGGTTTTCACTTCAATCTGAAAAACTAATTCCATTGTCACACCACTTTATGTGCAGGGACCCTGGTTTTCCATTTTTACCAGTAACACCGGTAACAATCACGGAATCCTGCTTGGTTTGCGGATTTTGAATTCTTGTACTGGTGCCTCATGGAAATTGCATGTCACTGCACAGAATCTCTAAGATTTCAGCATCTTTTTAAATTTTTTTTTTATTTTCTCTTTCTATGTCCCATTCTCACAGCATCAGTCTTGACTTTTCAGAGATCCCTAGGCTGGGTATCCCCTAGCTTCACCCCAGGTAATGCTCAGGAGCTCCTGTGGGCCTGCTCCTATCCTGCCTGGATTGTACCCACCCAGGTGGGAAGGGAGGGAACCCCATGGCACCCCTCCACACTCCATTAGTGTGTGTCGGCAGCTCAGTGGGTCCCTTATGGAGCCTGGTTATGAAGCCTGGGGCACTTGGGTCCCTTCTGCCAGTGACCAATGTACGGTGAGTGTTCCTAGTTTTCTGGTTTCTGTCCTTGAGGGCACCGGCACTAGAGGAGATCCAAGGAGGTAGGTCACATAGAGACATGCCACTGCTCCAGATCCTGGCTAGCGTCCTCCCCTCCTGATCACTCTGTACCACCATTGCACCACCGCCCGTGGTCACATAGGTGGTGGTAAAGCAGCAGGACCTGCAGCCCACCCTTCCCGGAGGAGGAGAGCAGTCCCCCGGGTGCTCGATCCTACTTCACTGACCAGACCTCCAGCAACCTGAGTTCACTTCTGACCCTGGGTCACTGGCATTGCAAGCAATAGTGCTACCGCAGTGCCAGTGGGCCAACCCAGATTTCAGCATCTTTAAATGAATGCTGATGTGCTTTGCATTCTTTCTGCTTTGCTGCAAATAGAGTCAGTAAGGAAATCACCTGCACTGCTTTGTTGTAATCAGCCATTCAGTTTAATCACCCATGCCTAGTGGTTAGAGTAACAAATAGTGATTGAACAGGGTACATCCAGCAGACTTGGGTTTGATTCCCACAACCTCCACTTGCATATTGTGTAACTCCAAGCAAGTCACTGAACCTCCCCAGTGCTTCTAGGTCACTCCTGAAAACAGACAGTTCTGCCAAGTGGGCCTTACCTGCTTTACAAAGAATATAAAAAAATACCAATATATGTTTACTGCATTATAGAATAGTAGTCAGGGTACTATGTCATTTGCCTGCGTTTTACTTGGGCTGCAATGATTTTGTATAGGTAAAGATAAATGTTCAGATACATTTTATGTGCTTTATAAGCTTGCTGTTAGATTTTAGTCAGGTTTTTATTGTATTCTTTGCATGTGAGCATCTAGGTTGTAGATTGCTAAACGCAGGATCACTGTTACCAACTAGCTTATTCAAGTTTATACTGTAATCAGTAGGGCCATCCAAAATCCTCAGTTGTTTGAATGAAAACTAGTCTAAATGAAAGTATATCCACAAAGGAGAAACTGCCTTACTACTTATGAAAAGACTTCACAGTTAACACCCCACTTAGGTGAATTGGATGATTTGCACCTTTTCTCTCACCTGCTGTTTCAGTCTCTGTGACAACAAAATAATTTCTGATAGACTGCTTCAACAAAAAACAAATGTTAAGTGTTTAAGTGCACTTAGGTTTGCTCAGTGGATTTTGAAAGCACAGTCAATGATATACAGAAGGTAAGACCCCAGGGGCTGTATGATGCTGGTGGGCAGAGTGGTGGTTAATTCACATCTGAGCTCAGACATGAAAACTGGGAGACACCCTTTTCATGGACATCAAGTAAAAAAAAAAAAGCATCCACATGTCTGGGAGATGCATTAATCCATTTCAAGGTCCTCCACTAATCACTTGTGAAATTTTTAGGTGAAGACACTTTATTTCAAAGAAGCAAATTCAAGCCGTTTTTTTTTCTTCTCCTACCCCCTGGCCATCCACTCCTTCAGGCCTGCCAAGGCCCCCCTACCACTGCTGCTGAGTCCCGACCACCACCCACTGCTCCTTACTGCTGTGCTACCAGGTAACCCAAAGTAACCCCTCATTGAGCAGACCCCTATCCCTGTGGGAGGCTGCCAGGGGAGGAGAATTACCCCAAAGAGCTTCCTGTGTATCCTGAGCATGGCAGGGATCCGAACGGACACATGTCTGGGGCTTCCAGCTTATGGAGGGACCAACAGCTGTCCTCCGGTTGGCCAGCGGGTGCTTTCCCATTTTCTTGACAGGCCACATGATGTCAAGGCACAAGCCGACGTCCGTCATGTTCTCTCCTGCAGTGAGGGCTGACATGTTGTTGTGCCTCTGGCCTACACCATGGGCCAGAAAATGCTGAGCTGTGAACCCACCCTCCCTCCCAGGAGAAGGTGCATGGTCATTGGACAATCAAGCCTCCACCCACCAGCTGGCACTCCAACACCCAAGTCTGTTCCCTAACCCTGGTCAGCGGTGTCACAGGCAGAAATCCAATTCAGGCAGTTAAATTATAGATAAGAAAAAACAAAGGTGGTCCACCTTCATGGTGGTGGTTCAGATTAAGTCACATCTGAGTTCTAACAAGCAAAGAGACCAAGTCATTTGTAACTTGTGCATGTGGGGTGTGGGTGTTGAAGAAAGGCGATCATAGTGCTGTCACTACTGCCATCACCCCTGAGGGATGTGGACTGCATTGTTGCTACTGCCATCACACCGAAGGGGTCGGGGCTGTAGTGATTCTGCCATCACCACTTGTGGATGTGGAATGTAGTACTGCTGCCATCACACCTAAGGGATGGGGGCCACAGTGCTGCTGCTTCTGTCACACCTGAGGGAGGTCATAGTGATGTTGCTGCTGTCATCACACCAGAGGGATGGGGGCCATAGTGCTGTTGGTGCTGCCATCGCACCTGAGGGATGGGGCCGTAGTGCTGCTTCCATCATACCTTAGGGATGGGGGCTGTAGTGCTGCTGCTGCCATCACATCTTGTACCTGAAATAACTTTAAATTGGTACAAGGATGGAAGGATGTGCAATAGTGGAGGTGAAAATTGCTAAAATGCATGTTAGAGTTAAAAATTGTTAAGTAAAGTACAGAAAACCAAATACCGGTAAAACCAGATTTTGGCTTAGCAGACACCGGTGACAATACTGTTTTTTACAATGTGCAAAATGGGATATGCCCTTTCTCAAACCCGGTAAACCAGTGTCCCTGTTTATGTGCAATAGGGAAATTCTCGGTTCAAAAAATGTAAAATGGGTTCTGTTGCTGAACTGGGCATCCTGGATGTTGGGATGTCCAGCAGACAGATTTATAGGTGTAATTTAAAAAAAAAATCATACACCAGAATCCAGCTAAATTGGTCCCATTTAGTTAGGTGCAGGTGTATGTTTTTTTTAAAAAGACATACATTTTTATGAGTTTTACATGTTTTGATGGGGATAGCGACAAGGAAAACATCACAATAACCTCTAAATCATTGGTGGCAAACTTGAAAAATATTTGCAGTGCTCTCCACAAACTTGAGGAAATCACACTAGCAACCTAAGCAGAAATCCAAACCAGATCCACTGAAATTAAGCAAGAACTCACTGATGTAATGACCCAGGTCGACAGCCATAATAACGCCTTACTCATTATACCACAAGAAAGCAGGCTCTAACAACAAAGCTGAAGGATCTGGAGTCCTGATCCTGCCAAAATAATAAGCAGCTTTATGGTCTCCTGGAAGACACAGAAACAGGAGATGGCTTTTTTTCTGAGGGAACTCCTGGACATTTCAGCTGGTGTGCACCTCGACCTACAGAGAGCGCATTGAGCATTGGTGCCTAAACCCACATCTGCCACTGCCAGATCTCACTCATTTGTGATGAGGATCCTGGGTTATAAAATTAAAATACTGGTGCTTTGTAAGGCATGGTATAAGAAGAAATTGTTATTCAGGGACACACGTCTTTATGTGCAGCATGACTTTACTCTGAAACAAATGGACCAGCACTGTAAGATCCTACAGAATGTTAAACTATTAAGAGATAAAGGCATCAAAGCCTAACTGTTTGCCCCCAACATAGCTAAACGTTTTTGAAGAAACTGGGACTCAGTTTCTCTGGAACCTAGCCAATGCCCAGGACTGTTTAAAAAATTTGGGAATCCCTCGATTGGCCCCGACTAACCCGGACAGCGTGACCTTTGTGTGCAACTTACGGAAGTAAACATAGTTGGTATCCAAGTTGAGACTGCATGAAAGAAAGATAAGGCCACAAACCAGCACAGCTGTGGGGAAGATGTCTGGACAAGGGAGTTTGTGCGAATTTCTAGAGGCTCAGACAGACGCTGATACTCAGGACTGAAAGGACTCAGAAAAGCTGCTGGGTAACTCTGTAAACTTTGTTCACTTTTTTGATGCATTCACCAGTTTTGTTTCTCCAGGTGTCTGAGTCTGGAACCTTGCTCAGCTTTGAGGCAGTATACTACACTGAAATGCTACAGCATGCCTGTGGTGAGGATGCTGACTGTATGTCTTTTCCTACTTAAGCCTCCAACGGGGGAAGGAAGGAGAGTAAAGAAGTGCTTGGAATACTTCTTTTGATTAAGAGTTTAAATTATTAATACTACTTTTGATGTTGAAGGAAGTGGCCCAGTGGATGGGGGCAAGAGAGATCAGCCATGTGTAGTTTCATGATTGACAATGGTATTGTACAGCAAAAACACCCCACGATGGGACCAGGGAGCAACCTGGCCTGAAGTGGGGACCCTGGAAGTCTGTTCGGGGGGGGGGGGGTCAGAGACTAGACTTTTCAGTTTGGGCAGTAAATCTGCCACTAGGTGTGTCACAACAGGTCACAGGGCTAAGCCAGAGCTGCAGACTGTAAACCATAGTTGGGTATTAGTACTTCTACAAGTGATCCTGACACATGTAGTGGAGGGGTAAGCTACATACCACCCCTAAGGGAAAAGAACAGAGGGGCTGCCTGCATAACTTTCCTTACACAGAAGGATGACTGAACACAAGCTGGCTAATGCAGCCCTTGATTGGTCATTGGCAACTGGTGGTCTGGGGCCTCATGATTTCCATCACCCCTTGTGCAAAGGATAATTGGAATTTGGCAAAACAAATTACTTGGGCTGGGGCATCCTGGTGTTTGTCTCTTGCAGGTGGGTCCTCAAGGGCAAATACATCAACCTGTGTAAAGTGTCTAATGAGTATAGCACAGTGGTTTAAGGCTCTGATCTGCAAATCTGGAGATCTGGGTTTGAATCCTATAGCTCCCACTTGCATACTGTGTGACCCTGAGCAAGTCACTTAACTTATCTGTGCTTCCCAGGTTGCACTTGTAAACAAGCTTTCAGTTGAGTGTGCCACTCCTGGTTAAACAATTGGAAAAAAAAAATAAAATGGATGTTACTTTCCAGCATAAATAGGAGACTTCCTAGGGTCAAATGTCTGCTAGTAGCTTGCTACAGCTGCCTAAATGGGGAGACATGAACTCAGGACATTTATGGGTGAGAGGAGGTGGAGACTGCCACCACAGTACTAAGATCACTGGCATTTCTGGTTTTACACCACCACAGAGTTGCATACTTCATCTAAAGACTTTCTCTGTGGCTTGTACTATGACAGAACTGTATATACAAACAGTTTACCATGTCTGGTTGACACTACATGTTTTATGCTGTTCAGGTTCTGTGTCTGTACAAACAGTAGTGACTCTGTATTTCTATGCCTGTGGGGTGGAGGGTACAGAGATGGGATGGATTACTTGGGTAGTGGGCTTGGACTAAATGATCATCTTAAAATTTTAGATGACATCACATCTGAAATCATTGCTTATAATGTCAAAAGGTTGGGCAGTCCAGTGAAGCGGACCATGCTACTACAAGAATTACAGCGGCAACAAGTTACAGTGGTTCTGTTACAGAAGACTCTCCTCACTCAAGAAGAGCATAAGAAATGAAAGCATTCTTGGGTTGGGGCCTGTTATTCTTCTTCTTCCGCATACTTTGCACACCCACACAGAAGGGGTGTCACTATTTTGGTACGGAAGGATGTCTCCCTACATGTAACCAACTCGACAGAGGACCTCGATGGGAAATTTATAATCTTGGAAGGAACTTATTCAGATACCCCCATTTACATCTTAAATATGTATGCTCCAAATCAGCAAGCCGAAAGAGAGGCTTTCCTGAACAAAGTATTGTTGGCTTTGCCTTCAGACCCCTTCAAGCTGTATATTGTAGGGAGTGACTTTTTAATTTAAGTCATTCTTAAGGGCCATGATAGGAAAAGCAGCAACTTGGGGGGCGGGGAGCAATATCCTAATAGTCTGAAAAAAACAGCTATGTCAGCATGTGATCCAAAAACTAAAACAAAAGGGTAATATTAAATGCACACTGAAAATAGAAAACAGAGTTAAAATCAATGTTTCAAACTTGGGTCTTCTTCAGAAAATATCTGAAAGAGAAAAAAAGCAAACTTAGTGGCGAGGTAAGGGGAAATAAGGGATATATACATGGGGAAAGAAAATGGGTGCGGCTTTAGGAGAAAAAGTGATAATAAGCAATTTAAGAAAAGAATCTGGAAAACAAAAAGGTAATGACTGGTATAGAAAGGCATACGAGTGAATGAGCTGAGGAGTCCTCAAGTGGGGACTAATTAACAGGGCATAGTAGTAGGCTGGAAAATGACGCATGTGGAGGAAGGAGACAGAGATAGAGACATCTGCAGAAAATGGAAATGGATGTGCACACATAGCTGGAATGCCCATGTGAGTTTCATAGTATGTCCACGCCCCCACATATACACACACACATATATACACACACACGCACACACACACATGCACACACACAAATACATGCAAACACATATACACACAAGGACGCATGCACACACGCATGCACATACACGCACACATGCAAACACACACACATTTTATCAAGGGGCAGAACATGCATGACAGTACCTAGTGCTTCCTTGATGTCCTGCAAGCACAAAAGACACACAAGGCCTTTACTGGCCATCTCTATAATGCTGAGAAAGCTTTTTACTGGGTCGACTGCGCCTTCCTATTTAGCACCTTGGAGGCAGTGGGATTCAGCCTTAGGGTCATCACTTGCCTTAGGTCCCTATATTCCTCCACAGAGGCAATGGTTAGGGTAAGCAGAGTCATTTTCCAGAGATCTGCTCTCAGCAGGGGCACTAGACCGAGGTGTCCCCTCTTCCCTTTCTACCCTTCTGTTTGCTCTGTGTATAGAGCCCTTAGCTATAGCCATCAGAGAAGATCTGGACATATACTGTGTAAACTTGAGCAAGTCAGAGAAGAAGCTATCACTTCATGTTGATGACTGTCTTTTCTTCAGAGATCCCATCCACTCTGCCCTGGCCTTAGCACAGGAGCTAACTACCTTTGGGGTAATATCAGGTGATAAGATTAATTTCACAAAATCAGTAGCAATGCTAATTTCTGGTAGTTGCCTGCCTGGCCACATTCCCATGTCATTGTGATAAAATACAGTTCAAAATCTAGGCATTAAAATTACCCCAGCACTGGCAAAATGATATAAACTAAACTACTTTAAACTCCTAGAAGAGGGCCCTGCTTCCTCTCTCGCTGAGAGGAGGGTTGAAGTATTGAAAGTGAACATCCTTCTGAGACTAATGTTTATACTCCAGGCTCTTCCCTTCCCTTCCCTTCCCAAACATATCCCCAGACTTTTGGCAAAGGTTGCAGGGCCACAGAAATAGGATAGGGACTGACACACTCCATCTCCCAAAGGAGCAGGGAAGTCTGGGCCTGCCCAATTGTGAACTTTACTATTGGGCAGCCCAGGCTGCTCAGGTAGCAATAATAGCGAAGCTGTTATAGGTGACCCAGAATCTGCACCAATGAACACAGAGAGTCCTGCAGGTGGAGCCACTGTGCCCTCACTAAACATGCACAATTGTTGGAGGGAGGGATTTGTGTAACCTTTGAAACACTCAAGAGGAAATATGGCCTCCCTAATAGGGACCTGTTAAATATTTGTAATTTAAACATTATTTGATGACAGGACAGAATGTCACCCATGTCATTAGACTCTTAACTAAATGGGAGGATCTCCTACAACTTGTTGGGTAACCCACCTAGCAACAAAGTGCAAGTACATTTCAGTGGTGTATAAGTTGCTGTTGGCAGTCAGGGACACTTCCTGGAGGCACACAAGGAGAAATAGAAGACAGTTGAGAGAGCAAATCTTGCCACAGAGGTGGCATAGCTTGCTGAAACAAGGCTGAAAAGTGATAGCCTCCCCAGCCTGGCTTGAATACCACTGAAAAATAATAATTCAGTATTTCCATACACCCATTGTAACAGCTCACTTTGAGGGGAGGAGTACTATGGACAAATGTCGGTGGGGATGTAATGGCAGAGTAAACCATAACACTTACTGCATCAGATTCAAGGGAAAATGGTGCTTATTTGGGGCTGGGACATTGGGCTTAGTCTCCAGCATTATGTCCTGGGGCTTCCCCCACAGAACATTATGGGTAAAGGGCAAGGGACCGTTTTCTATGCAGTGTGTCTCCGTCATGGCCATGAAGTGTATCACTGCACCCTGGCTGTCCCCCACAACAGCCTCAGTGATGGAATGGAGGGACAGAATGAACACAGTAGTGGGTATGGAGCAGATACAAGCAACCCTTTTCGGTTTACCCAGGAGAACTTCCTGGATAGGTGGAGAATCTAGCATGACTACAGGGCTAGCCAGGGTGATAATGCCCCCAGACACTTAACATGAGTACAATGAGCAAGGCAAACCACGGGCAGTCCTGTTGTACAGCCCTGGACCTGGGTGGGCCTCTGATCCTCTACACTACAGGTAAATTAGATTAGTATTAAACCAGTAAACAGGCATTCAGTTGTTTTTTTGGTTTTTTAGATTACACTTTAATTGCAATGGGTTTCTGGTTAACACTAGGTGGAGTTGAAGTGTAATGTGACAATAATTTCTGGCACAGAACTGTGTGAAAGTGGTTAAAATACAGGAATTAGCCTGCAAGGAACAACTTTTAAAATCTATCATGCATAAAAGGCATAATATTGTCTGGATACATGATGTCTGTGATACACAATATATGAAGATGCTATGTATTAATTGTATGACAGTATTTTTGCCATGATATACTTCTGTACTCACACCTCTTTTCTGGTAAAATAAACCTCAGGTTACAAAATAAAATCCTTATAACTCTGGAACCAATTCTTATTTTTATTTTCATGAAGTCTTTAAAAGGCACTACCTTGGCACAGTCTGCTTCTACCCTAAAACTTTCAGGGGAGGGAGGGTCTGTATCATCTAGGCTGTAAATGAAAGCAAGAAAAGTGTACAAAACAAGCATTTGTCAATGCCAAATGTTTGCTTGCTGACATTGGCACTGGTAGTGTAGAAGTTACAGAGCTGCATAATAGGAATGGCAGTGAAGTACTGAACTGAAGCCAACCCCACCACCACGCTGCAGAGAGTGACAGGCATTGGGGAGTGCCTTTGGGTCATCAGGCATAACGGCCACGCCATTTCACCACACCCTACACTGTAGACACTGACAAGTGTTATGGGGTGCCTTGGGGTCTTTGACCCTTATGCGCACCTCATTCCATCAGGAAATATGGTGAGATGGGTGCAGTATAGGAGAATGGGGTGAACTTTGGGGCCGAAGAGTCCAAGGCATACCTCAATGCCTCTCACTGGCTGCAGGGTGTGGAATGGTATGAGCATTGCAGGCAAGAATCCCAAGTCACACCCCTGATGCCTGGCATTCTCTACAGTGTGGGGCATTATGGTAGGAAACCCTAACACCTCAGGCATTCGTTGGTATTTCCACTCCAAATTTTCAGCATGGTTTTTTTTTGTGACCCTTACCTCATGAACAGTGGCAATATCAGTTTGTTAGCCGAAAGCTGGTTATGCACAGCGACTATGGCATTTAGCACCACAGATGCAAAAACACATTCCTAACAGGATGTGAAAAATGACAGCTGTACTGTTCATGGGGAGGTGTAAAAAATGGCAATGTTGCAAATCTGCAGTAAAAATATTAAAAAAACTGGTGAAATCACGAGCGTGTATAGAAACTGTGCAACGCACACCCATAATGTAATTAGTTTGGGGATTTTTTACAGCAGATTGTCAACACAGGCATTTTGGGACCTCCAATCATGTGATTTTCTTTATCTGTCCCGAACAATGATTTCCCACAGCGACCACGCATCTCCGCGCTAAAAGTGTGAAAACACATTTCGGCCATGTTGTGAAAAATGACAGCTGTACTGTTCATAAGGAAGTGTGGAAAAATGCCACTGGTGAAAATCTGGACAGAAAATATTACAAAGTCATGAACTTGTGAGGGTGCGTGGAAACTGCTCAATGCTCACTCATAACACAGTCATTTTATGGACTTTTATCACCAAATTTTCAACATAGCCATTTTAAGACCTCTGCTCATGAACAGTGTAACTGTGATTTTCTTAATCTGTCCAAACATTCCTTTCGCACACCAACTGCACCATTTTGTGCTACATGTGCGGAAACACATTTTGGGCAACATGTGAAAAATGGCAGCTGTACTGTTCATAAGGAAGTGTAATAAAATGGCAATGTTGAAAATCTGGAGTGAAAATATTGAAAATTCGCAAACTTCCGAGCATGTGTAGGAACTGCGCAATGCACACTCGTAAAACAGTCATTTTAAGGAATTTTTTCACCAAACTTTCAACATAGCCATTTTAAGACCTCTGCTCATTAAAAGTGTCACTTTGATTTTCTTAATGTGTCCCATACATTGATTTACGCTATTTCATACATTTATTAAGCTACGTAAATGAGAAACATGTTTTAGACAAGATGTGAAAAATGACAGCTATACTGCTCATAAGGAGGTATGGTAAAATGGCAATGTTGAAAATCTGGAGTGAAAATATTGAAAATTCACGAACTTACGAGCATGCGTAGGAACTGCACAACGCACACTCATAAAACAGTAATTTTTAGGAATTTTTCCAACAAATTTTCAACATAGGCTTTTTGAGAGCCCACCTTATGAACAGTGGCAGTCTGATTTCATTACTCCATCCCTAACATAGAAACATAGAAACATAGACTTTGACGGCAGATAAGGACCGCTAGGACCATCTAGTCTGCCCATTTCCCTACCTACAGGATAGGCCGCAGATCCTATTTAACCAACAGCCTATATCTTCCTGCCCCCCACAAGAATTGCCTTATGTCTGTCCCATGCATTCTTGAATTCTCCCACAGTTTTAGACTCCACAACTTCCTCAGGAAGGCTGTTCCATGCATCCACTACCCTCTCTGTGAAATAATACTTCCTCACATTGCCCCTGAACCGCCCTCCTTCTATCTTTAAATTGTGTCCCTTGTTCTTGCAAGTCTCTTTTTCTGAAAGATGCTACCTCTTGGACTTTGTTGATTCCCTTGAGGTACTTAAAGGTTTCTATCATGTCCCCTCTCCTTCTTTCCTCAAGGGTATACATATTAAGCTCCTTTAGTCTCTCCTCATACGGCTTCTCTTGCAGACCCTGCACCATTTTAGTTGCCCTCCTCTGACTGCCTCTAGCCTGTCTATGTCCTTGCAGAGATGGGGTCTTCAGAACTGGCACAGTATTCCAGATGGGGTCTCACCAACTGTCTGTACAGAGGGATAACAACTTCCTGTTTTCTGCTGCTGATGCCTCTCCCTATACATCCCAGTATACCCCGGCCCTCCTACTGCCTTCTCACATTGCTTGCTAACCTTAAGGTCATCTGATATGATTACCCCAGGTCCCTTTCCTGTTTTGTTGTTGTTACTACCTCCCACCCATTGTGTATTCTTCCCTGGGTTCTTGTTTCCCAGGTGCATTATTTTGCACTTTTTGCATTGAATCCTAGCTGCCACACGCCTGACCATTCCTCCAACCTTGCCAAGTCCATTTTCATCCTTTCCAGGCCTCCTGTGTATCAACCCTGTTGCAGATCTTTGTGTCATCTGCAAAGGCTATACTTTTCCTTCCAGTCCCTCTGCAATGTCACTGATGAAGACATTAAAAGGACTGGACCCAATACTGAACCCTCTGGTACCCCTGGTGCCCTGCCTTTCTTCAGAGTGGACTCCATTTACAATTACCTTCTGTGTCTTGTTGTTCAGCCAATGTTTTATCTAGGCTACCACCCTGGGACCCACTCCCAGGCTGGTTAATTTGACTAATAATCTTTTGTGTGGGACTGTGTCAAATGCCTTGCTAAAGTCTAGGTAGGCCATGTCCACAGCCCTCCCTGGTCTACTTCTTTGGTCACCCAGTCAAAGAAATCTATTAGATTCATCTGACATGACCTTCCCTGCAGAACCCATGCTGCCTTGGATCCTGTGCTCCACTGACCTCTAGGTACTCAACTGTTCTTTCCTTCAGAAGTGATTCCATCACTTTCCCTACCACAGAGGTCAGACTGACAGGTCTGTAGTTTCCTGCCTCTGTCTTGGTCCCACTTTTGTGAAGGGAATCACATCCGCCTTCCTCCAGTCCTTGGGTACCACACCATCCTCCCATGATTTATTAAAAAGAGTAGCCAGTGGTTTCACTAGTTCCTTCCTTAATTCTTTTTAGAATTCTTGGGGTGAATTCCATCAGGACCCATTGCTTTGTCCACCTTCAGTTTTAGGAGTTCTTGCAGAACCCTTTCTTCTGTGAAAGGACTGGGATCGACCCCCATCAAGAGTGCTTCTGTTAATTGGATTAGGTACTTCCCCCTCCTCTTTTGTGAATACTGAGCAGAAATATTCATTCAGTATTCCTGCTTTTTCACTGTCCCCCTCTGCCCACCCACCGTTTATTCTATTCAGCCTCACTATCCCTCCTTTTGTCTGTCTACGCTCACTGATGTACCTATAAAAGGTTTTATCCCCCTTCTTAACTGAGCTGGCTATCTTTTCCTTAGTTTGGGCCTTTGCTATTCTGACTTCCCTCCCTGCTTCTTTCTGCCTTAACTGGTACAGCTCTCTGTCCTGCTCCTTCTGTGTTTCTTATACTTCTGGAATGCTATCTTTTTCTTCTTGACTTTCACAGCCACCTCTCTTGAGAACCATAGTGGCTTTTTCTTTTGTTTTGATTTGTTTATTTGCTTCACACAAAGGCTTGTTGCCTCTGTGGTGGCAGTTTTGATAATTCCCCATTGTTGCTCCACACCTTTTCTAGCCTGTTTGCTAGTGCTTTTCTGAGGCATTCTCCCATCTTGCCAAAGTCAGCCCTCCTAAAGTCCAGTACCTCACTTTTGTATGGCTTGACTCTGTAGCTGAGTTTAACATGAACCACACTGTTTGATGGTCACTTGTCCCCAGATGGCAACCCACTTCTAGATCTGAGATCCTCTCACTGCCCCCCGTTTGAGAGTATGAGGTCTAAGATTGCTCCCTCACGAGTGTGTTCAAACTAGCTGTCTATTGCCTGCCACCTGTAGGGCATCAAGAATGGCCCTGCTCTTGGATGTCTGCAGCAAATGTGCTCCAGTTAACATCTGCATATTCAGGTCTCCCATCAACAGTATCTCCTTTCTCTGCCATTCTAAGAATGCCTTCCATCATATCCTTGTCCATTCCTTCCCCTGACATGGGGTCTGTACGCAACCCCGTGCGGATTGTGGTGCCCTTTCCAGTCTCCAAGGTGACCCACAGTGCCTCCTCTCCTCCCTGTTTACTCTTTTGTTCAGTTACTTTTATCCCTTCCTTTAATAGAGAGCTACCCTCCCCTCTTCTCCCTGCCTGTCTCTCCCAGTAGGTTATGTACCCTGGTATGTTAACATCCCAGTCATGGTTCTCTGTGTACCATGTTTCTGTGATCTACATGATATCCAGGCATCCTCTTCCATTAAGGCCACCAGCTCAGGGAGTTTGTTGCCCAGACTACGGGCATTGGTACTATTACCCTCCATTTCCTGATGGCTCACCCCTTTTGCCCCATCCCAGTCCTTCTTGCCTTTGTCACTTTCTCCATTTACCCCTGCCCTTCTCCCTATCAACACCTCCATGTTGGTGTTTGCCACACTTACTACCGTGGATTGTTTGGGGCTAGGATTTTCCTGCTCCTTTCCAGTGCCTCCCTGGCTAGTTTAAAAGCTTGCCAATGAAGCATTTAAGTTGTCACCTAGGATCCTGTTCCCTCCCGGACAGATGCAGCCCATCATGCCAGTATAGGCTTGCATCACTCCAGGTGGACCCCCAGTCCCCAATGAAGCCAAATCCCTGAGCTCCACACCAGTTTTTCAACCATTGATTGAATCCCATGGTACGGAACACCCTAGCCTCTCCTATTCCATAGATGGGTAACACCTCCGAGAAGGTTACCGTGCATGCTACTTGACTAAGGCCCTTCCCCAATTCCACAAACTCTTCCTGCACTTCTTTAATCCCTTTCTTAGCCAGGTCATTTGTCCCTAAGTGGACATTGACATCCAGCTCCCTCCCCTGTGCAGCTGCTCCAGCAATCCTGAGGATTCGCTCCCTGTCCCTCCAAGCCATGGTGCCAGGCAGGCACCTTACCTCCCTCTCCCTTCCTTGCCCAGTTCTACCTTCCTAACAATGGAGTCTCCACCAGGAGTTGTTTTCCCGCAGGGTCCCCTGCCACCCTCCTGTGGGTCTCCTTGTGGAGGTTCCCAGCATCCTCCTTGGTCTCCACTGTAGGTGCCTCCATAGAGGAACCACACTTTGCCAGAATGGCATAGGAATTGTGGAGAGGTACAACTGGAGGATATGCCTGTTCCACCACCCTCACCCTCCTGGAGCCCACTGTGGTCCAACCGCCCTCTTTCTGGCAACCTCTGAGGCAACGTGCAGTGGCACTGGTGGTCCCTGGATGGAAGAGGAGGTCCCACAAATCCTGGCCAACTCAGCCTGAGATGAGCAACCTCCTCCCTCAGCCCAGAGGTGCATGCAGATGGGACAACACCGCATCCTCCAGAACATCTCCCGAAGACTGCTGCTCCACAGCCACTGCACTGCACCACTCCAATCATGTCTTATTTCTGGCCCCTTAACTGTTTGCAATCCTTACTCTTTCCTCTGTTTTTTTTCTCTCTCTTACTTTCTGCCTGTGTGCCCTTTAAGCTCCTGATTGTCCTGTTCTGAGACAAGAATATCCTATATTTCTCAGTAGACCGCTTACTTGTTCAGAGGCAGACCTCCAGCAGCTAGAGGGGGCGAGAGCTACTCTTGCCCTTCTAGGATGGTGGGTCCTTGGTGGTTCTGTGATCACTCACTTCCTGCCCCTAAACAGGAAGTTCCTGTTGTCAGTCAAATCCTGTGCCTATAAAAATAGAACTAGCTTTGGGTGGGGGTGGAGGGAAGGGAAGGAGGGCAATATAGTCCCAGTAGAGAAGTTCAGGCACACAGCAGTCCTTTCTCCTGGAGTCTTCTGCCAAGCTATTAGCAGAATCTTTCTAAGGCAGTCTTTAAATGTAGCTTCCTTCTAGCTAAGCCACTCCCCCTACTTACCAGATCTTTCTACAAGTAATTTAAACCTCACAACAGTTAAGTCCTTTCAGTCACCTGAGATTTACACCTAGATGACTTTTCAGTTACCCATTCAGTTCAGTTAACCCAAACACACACTTTTTTTGTTTTGTTTTGTATGTTAGTTTTTTACCCTAAATTAAAGGTCTAAATACAAAAGTTCTTCTACTTTAGTCCCAGCAGAGAAGTTCAGTCACACAGCAGTCCTTTCTCCTGGAGTCTTCTGCCAAGCTATTAGCAGAATCTTTCTAAGGCAGTCTTTAAATGTAGCTTCCTTCTAGCTAAGCCACTCCCCCTACTTACCAGATCTTTCTACAAGTAATTTAAACCTCACAACAGTTAAGTCCTTTCAGTCACCTGAGATTTACACCTAGATGACTTTTCAGTTACCCATTCAGTTCAGTTAACCCAAACACACACTTTTTTTTGTTTTGTTTTGTATGTTAGTTTTTTTACCCTAAATTAAAGGTCTAAATTTTTATTTTATTTAAACAGCAGTTTGGAAAACCTTTGAGCCATAGGCTCATTTACAAAGGTACCTTGTCACAGTAAGACAAACGAAAATACACAGTATAACAGTACAACACATAAGTATAACAGTAACTTAAGACATAGATACAAACAAGCTGGTACAGGTAGGACTGATGCAAACAATACCAGAGTTATGTTGTCCTTAGCAGCTTAGTAATAAGCTTTGTCATAAGTATTGAGTACGGCTTTGACTAGTGGCAATTACAGCATCGGGTGTTAATAAGGTGGTTACGTAATGAAGTTTTGAAGCACGATATAGTTGGAGCCTGAGATGGAGGGGGCAGTGTGTTGAACCAGGAGGGGCCCTAAAGCTGAAGGCTCTTTGGCCGTGAGAGGTCCTAGCTCTAGGGATAACAAGAGAGGTTTTCCAGAGGTCCCAGTATGAACTAGTGGGACAGAGCGGTGATGGTGGTGGTCAATCCTGGTGGGGATAGCCCAAGGAGGGTCTTTTTGTAAGGGTACAGGTCAGATATTTGGTAGCCCAAGATCAAGTACCAGCGCTTTAGCGACAGTAGACAGGTGTGTGTCAGCCTAGGTGCTCCAGTAATTAACCTGCAGGCCTTATTCAGAGTAGTGCAAATTTATGGAGTGCAGTCTGATCAGCAGCACCATACACCGCAGTCCATAGTCCACTACGGACAGGATAGAGGAGATGACTCATGAGTCAAAGAGGCCTCGGGAGGCAGTGTTTATACCAGTGTAAGATGCCCAATCGGATATTAGTGGCAGTGGCTAGGGCAGCTATGTGTCCATGGAAGGAGAGGGAGGGGTCAAAATGGATCCCTAGGTATTTATAGGAGCAAACTTGTTCGAGTGGGAAAGAGGACCCAGAGTGAATGAGGAGTTTGAAGTTGCAGGACTTGTTTTGGGGATGAGTGAAGAACATGGTTTTGTTTTTTAAGATTTATCACCAATCTATAATCTTGAACCAGCCCTGCTTCAGTGAAGGACTTCTGCAGCGAGTCCTGGAGGGCAATAGGGTTACGACTTGAGGCAAAGATGACTGCATCATTAGTGTACAATAGAATGTTCCCCGAGCAAGAGCGTGGAAGGGTGTTAAGGTAAAGGGAGAATAGTAAGGGGCCCAGAATGGAGCCCTGGGGAACCCCAGAAAAGATGGGACAGATGTCTGAGTAGGTCCCATTAATTTTTACATGCTGTGAGCGGTCAGATAGATAACTGGTACACCAGGAGATAGGCCCAGCAGCAAAACCAGAGAGACTAAGGGCATCAAGAAGGAGGGGGTGGGAGACAGTGTCGAAAGCTTTCGAGAGGTCAATGAAGACAGCACCAGCCAGAGAACCAGTGTCTAAGGAGGAGTGGAGAAAGTTGGAGAACTCTAGGAGGGCTGTGTTGGTACTGTGGCCCGCTTGGAAGCCATGCTGCTCAGGACAAAGGACATTGTAGGTGGAGAGGTAGTCAGAGATTTGAGAGGCCACCACTTTTTCCAAGGCCTTGGAGAGGAGAGAGAATGGAGATCGGTCGATAGTTTCCAGCCACAGTCCTATCACCACCTTTAAAGATAGGTGACAGTGGCGACTTTCCAGGCAATTGGAACCTTCCCCAGGCAAAGAGAGTGTTGATGAGGCATGTGATCGGGTAAGGACTGTGTCTAAGACCAGCTGTAGGATACACGATCCAGGGGTGTCACTGCCTGTACTATTACTCTTGGAGGCAGTGACAAGGTGCGCCTAAGTTCTGGGCAGAAACACTATGGAGGAGAAAATAAGGGCGAGAAAGATTTATGGCAGGTGCTGGGGAGTAGGTCAAAAAATTTGTAGGGAGGATAGGGCTAAGGTCAGTGAATGAGGTGTTGAGGTGGTTGGCTATGAGGGCTGGGTCTGAGGAGATCACACCATTAATGTTGATCTGGGTGGGTGGGGGGAGTGTGCAGTCCCATTTAACTGTTTAATGTTATCCCAGAAGGTTCTGGGGTTCCCCCATGAGGCAGTGAGTGAGGACCGATAGTGCTCAGACTTGGCCTTTCTGATTGCCTGAGTGCACTTGTTTCGGGCGGCAGCATATAACCGCCTGTCATTGGGCTGGCCAGTCTCAATGGCACGGTGCCATAGGTTGTCCCTATGTTTGAGCTGGTGGATCAAAGCTGGGGTTACCCAGGGGGCATTCTGCCTTTTAGAACGGCGGGTCAACATTGGGGCAAAGATATCACAGGCATTATTAAAAGTTTGGGTAAAGAAGAGAGAGCTGTGTCGATGTCAGGAGTTGCCTGTATAGAGACCAGTCAATTTGGGACAGAAGTTCCTTAGTTTTATCAGTCCACCAGGTATTAGACGCCGCTGCATGTGGACTGTGCTATGGGTTTGGGGACTGAGGATGACCAGTGGAATAGAATGGGGGAGTGATCACTGAGAGAGTCTGGGAGGACTTGTACATTGGGGATCCGATTAGGGCGGTTGGTGAGTACCACATCAAGCAGGGTACTGGAGCCTCTCTTGGGGTTAGTCCTGGTAGGGTGGGTAACTAGTTGCATTAGGTCTATTGCAGAAAAGGAGTCTCGGGTAGAGGAGGAGGGGCTGAGCCAGTTGACATTTAAGTCACCCACCAGAATTTGATCAGCGGAAGGAGGTAGAGAGGTAAGGTATTCTGTAAGAGAGGCAATGGCCTGCGTTTGGTCCCTAATACAAATACAAAAGTTCTTCTAATCTAGTCCCAGCAGAGAAGTTCAGTCACACAGCAGTCCTTTCTCCTGGAGTCTTCTGCCAAGCTATTAGCAGAATCTTTCTAAGGCAGTCTTTAAATGTAGCTTCCTTCTAGCTAAGCCACTCCCCCTACTTACCAGATCTTTCTACAAGTAATTTAAACCTCACAACAGTTAAGTCCTTTCAGTCACCTGAGATTTACACCTAGATGACTTTTCAGTTACCCATTCAGTTCAGTTAACCCAAACACACACTTTTTTGTTTTGTTTTGTATGTTAGTTTTTACCCTAAATTAAAGGTCTAAATACAAAAGTTCTTCTACTTTAGTCCCAGCAGAGAAGTTCAGTCACACAGCAGTCCTTTCTCCTGGAGTCTTCTGCCAAGCTATTAGCAGAATCTTTCTAAGGCAGTCTTTAAATGTAGCTTCCTTCTAGCTAAGCCACCCCCTACTTACCAGATCTTTCTACAAGTAATTTAAACCTCACAACAGTTAAGTCCTTTCAGTCACCTGAGATTTACACCTAGATGACTTTTCAGTTACCCATTCAGTTCAGTTAACCCAAACACACACTTTTTTTGTTTTGTTTTGTATGTTAGTTTTTACCCTAAATTAAAGGTCTAAATACAAAAGTTCTTCTACTTTAGTCCCAGCAGAGAAGTTCAGTCACACAGCAGTCCTTTCTCCTGAGTCTTCTGCCAAGCTATTAGCAGAATCTTTCTAAGGCAGTCTTTAAATGTAGCTTCCTTCTAGCTAAGCCACTCCCCTACTTACCAGATCTTTCTACAAGTAATTTAAACCTCACAACAGTTAAGTCCTTTCAGTCACCTGAGATTTACACCTAGATGACTTTTCAGTTACCCATTCAGTTCAGTTAACCCAAACACACACTTTTTTGTTTTGTTTTGTATGTTAGTTTTTTTACCCTAAATTAAAGGTCTAAATACAAAAGTTCTTCTACTTTAGTCCCAGCAGAGAAGTTCAGTCACACAGCAGTCCTTTCTCCTGGAGTCTTCTGCCAAGCTAAAGATGATTTCGCACAGTGACTGCGAAATCACCCTTCAGGCCCAATTAATGCCATGACAGTGAGAGCATTCATGAGAAGGGGTCCCAAAAACCCCATGTTGAAAATTTGGTGCAAAAATTCCAAAAAATGCCTGAGATATGCAGCAAAGTTGAAAAAACCCTATCTATCCCATTATACGGCTTACCAGCATTTCCTCAGTTCTCGGTCGGCTTTGAAGAGTGCAGACATGTTCCCGGTCCATCAAAAATCATCGCGCCAGAGTCCAGAGGTAAGTATGGGGTGAGGGGTGTGGGGAGGCAGGTGTGCAGTGGGTGGGGCGGGTGGGGGCAGAGACAGAGGACCGTTTTGTGTTTCAGGTTTTTTAAAAACAAAAGGGCGACAGCACTGGGGCGTTTGCCACACTGGGGTAGAGCTCCAAGCGTGGCACAAGGATGGCTGTTTGGGGGGGCATGGAGCTGGCAGAGGATTGGGCACCCCGTCGGCCTATACAGTGTGTGCATGGGGGGGCGCAGCATGCATGCGCGCAGTGTGTGTGTGTGTAGGGGGAGGCGATGAGCAGGCGATATCTTATCGCTGCTCACTGAAGTGTAGCTCCCCCTTTCAACTGTACTCCACTGCATTTTCGACTGCTGTCATAGACAGCTCCATCAGCTATTGGAGAACTGCAGCCATGCCTGTAAACACACTGACTGAATTGGAAGAGGGCTGCCACACCTCTGAAAACTCGGCTGATGGCACTATGTTTCTTGCACATGCGTGCAAACAAACATAAAAATGAGATACCAAAGGGGAGTATTTTTCAGAAGAAAAGGTGCTCAAGAACAAGGGGACATGCTATGAAGCTGGTGGGGTAGATTTAGGAGAGATGTGAGGACATAGTTCTTCACAGAAAGAGTGGTGGATCACTGGAACAACCTTCCAGCAGAGGTAGCTGGGGCAAAAACAGCGATGGGATTCAAGAATGCATGGTATAAGCGCAAAAGAATCATACTGGAAAGGAAGGCGGGAGGGAGAAAGAACTATGGATCAGACACTGTCTGATGGTATAGTGTCAGTAGGGAGAAATGATCAGACTGGATGGACCAAGCGGTCCTTATCTGCTGTTAAATTCTGTTTCTATGTGTAATAAGCATTGGAAAAACATTGGGTTTTGTTAAAAAACAACATTCTGTATCTCAGAAACTGCACAAGTTGCCATCACAAAACTTCTCTCTTCTTGAGAACTTGCCTCCAAGACAATGCATGCCAAATTCTGGGCAATTTTGTCAAACACTGCCAAAGTTATTAAGGTGCATAAAATAGGGTTTAAAATTAAACACCCTACTCAGACCTAACTATACTTGTGCAACTGTGCCAGTATAATACATAATGTGCATATATATATATTTATGAAACAGGTGTCTGGATAAATGGAGTTCCACATAGTGACTATATCATTACCCATTTATTCACGCAGTGACTACATCACTAACCACCACCACCTGAGCTGCCTGTTCAGCAGTACTGCCTCCCAGTCTCACTTTCAACTTCTCACAGTGCTCTTTACAACCCAAGCTATCACAGTCCCAAACAGTCACAAAATGCACACCCTAACCCAATCCCCCCCGAAAAGAGAACCACATTTTAAATGAAAACACTCTTAAGAAAAAAGCCATTTTTTAATCTTTCTCAGCACAGCAATCCTGCAAACCAGACTCAGCAATCAGGCACAGAAAAAAAACATGGAAAGGAACTTAAGAAAAAAATAAAATATCACAAAACTGAACCCCAAAAAATCCTGTTGCATAAATCAAATATGTGGGGGGTGCCTGTGGGATAACAAAGTTATTTGTGCAGTTGCCAGTGACCACTTGTAACCCTCACTCATGGCTTCGTCACTCGTGAGGTTACTCGAGGTCACAGGCAACTGTACAAATATCTTTGTTATCCCACAGGCGCCCCCCACATATCCCTTATATATATATATATATATAATTTCTCATGGTTGGTATAAATATTTCCTCATTAGTTCTCATTGACTTGACATTTTTGTACTGCTGTCTCTACTAGTTTCCTGAAATGGATTGACATTTTAAGCTCTTGGACCCATAGTCAGGTGTCATAATACAGTGATTTTAGTCCACCAAACATGGGCAGATTAAATGAACTGGAATTTCTAATTGGTATTTCAGCACTCTGTGTACCAGCAAATGGGGGAATGATTTAAATTCTATTAGTCTGAAACAATTTGTTTTCGGTTCTTGAAGTTTTTAAGCTTACTGAACAAATTCACTAAAGAGAGAACAGTGCAATTAACTGTCTGTGTATAAATTTTGCTTTTGTACTTGTATTTTTGTATCAGTTGTTTGCTTTATTTGCTTGTCCAATGAATTGTAGTGAAGTTATTTTTGAGGGTGTTTAATGTGTGCTAATACCAGCTGTCTACACTCCCTAAGAAGCTTTGTATAGAGGCGCTACATAAGGTGTTAGCCCAATGTTTATCTTTCCATATGTGGCAATAAAAGTATAATAAATAAATAACAATTATTCCTAGCCTGGTGTGTGCACAGCCTTTTTGTTCTGTTTCTTCTGTGTCTAGCCGCTGCACCTATAAGCAAGGCCCCATGGAATTCTGCAATTCTGCGGTTGCGGAATTTTCCACAGAATTTGCACCATGCCGCAGAATATATATAGTGCCACAGAATTCATTGTTTTTGGTGAATTTCCATTCAAGTGTAGTGTTTTTTCATAGTGTCAGGCTTTATTTCCCATCTCATTTATCCTGAAGCCCCTCCTCTATACTCATCATATGATGGCATTGATGACATCACATAATATTTAGCCAATGGCAGGACTGCGTTCTGCCAGAGAAATGAATAAATCATGCCGCAGAAATCAGAAAATGCTGCCACAGAAGCCAAGAAGCCCTGCTGCAGAAATCAGAAAATTCTGCCACAGAGCACTAGGGGCCCTGCCTATAAGGGTAGGGGAGTGCACTCCTTTGTTGTTTTTCACAGAACCAAATACAATTTCAGCATACACCAAAATAGTTTCTGTTTTGTCAAAGAGCCAAAGCAACACCAACAGGAATAAAAAGGACAAAGGAAAAAGAAAAGACACTGGACAAGAAGGAGTGGAAGAAAAGAATGGAAAAGCAGTGGTGGAGCTCTAGATACTGGACAGAATAACTATCAAGACATAATTACCTTGACAGATATCCGATTGACAAGAGAACAACAAATTATGCTGACAAAATTGTTGTTTTGTCCCTACACTGCGCAACTTGACAGTATCAAGATTCAAGTGGACCCTTTCTGTTTCTTCAGGAAAATACACCTGAGCAGTAGGTAAGGCTAGGGGGATGCTGGGGTGTATTAGCAGAGGTATCATAAGTCATAAGAGGGAGGTAATAATCCCTCTTTACAAGATACTGGTTAGGCCCCATCTGGAGTACTGTGTGCAGTACTGGAGGCCACACCTTCACAAGAACATTAACAAAATGGAGGCAGTCCAGAGAAGGGCAACCAAAATAGTGCAGGGACTACATCAGAAAATATATGAGGACAGATTAATGGAGCTCAATATGTATACCCTAGAGCAAAGGAGGAGAGATGATATGATCGAAACATTCAAACACCTTAAGGGCATTAACAAAGTGAAAGAGTCTAACATGTTTCGATATAAGAAAAATAGCAGGACAAGGGGACACAGCATGAGATTAGAGGGGTCGATTAAGGGGTACTGTGAGGAAGTTCTTTTTCACAGAAAGTGTGGTGGATACATGGAACGGCCTACCTCAGGAAGTGGTGGCTATGAATACAGTTCAGGGCTTCAAACAGGCATGGGATAGGCATGAGGGAGCAATACAGATGAGTATGAATAGATAGGCCATTGACAGAGTACAGGCCTGTGGCACATTCATAAGGTAGAAAAAATCGGCAGATGGGATGGGCCTTGTGGTCCTCATCTGCCGCCAACTTTTATGTTTCTATATTCTATGTTTCTATTTTGAAAGCAGACCAAATGACTTATCAAAATGGAGGTCCAGGACATAGGTGTGCACTGCAGGCAAAATCCGGTGCTCAGCTGGAGTATCCAACCCCCACAAACCTGAAACCATTCCAAAGTAGCAAAACACTCAACAGAACTATCAGCAGGCTAGTAAATAAGCCACAAAACTTGGTAAACGTTGTAGTTCCAAACATTTTATTGCTGAAAGTAGTTGCTTAAGTAGCAATGAATGAAGCTAAGATAGCCACACAAACCCCTGTGCTTCAACCAGAGGTCTTCCTGAGGAGGTTCTTAAATGACTTGTCAAACATGGGAAGACAAGAAAAGGGACTCCAAACTCTGGATGAAGACATGTTGACCATCTTAAAGGAACTGTATGGGATTCCACAGACCACAAAGAATTCTGGTAACACTGACCCCAACTTGTTAATTGGCCTTGATATAAGATTGACAACAGAGAACTGGACAATGCTGGACTAAAATAGTTTAGCTGCACTGGAAGAACTGTATAATCTGGACCAGGTAGAGAATCATGTTGTTGGCAGGGTATATATTGTTAACAAGAGTATCTGTTTAAGAAAAAGTCCAGTTTCTGCCCTGTCAGATTCAACCCGAATATAACAGTCTTTGAAAGAGTAGCTCTGAGAGAGGTGGAAAGCTTTTACATAATCAGGGCATTTTTCAAAGAAAAAAACAGTTTCAACAAGAAAAGACAGTGTTAGAGGAACTATCTAATCTAAGGTACGTTACTGTTAAACCAGCAGACCGGGAGGCTACAGTATATTGCTTTAATGTCAAGCACTCAATACAAAGGATGTGTTATGAAACTGCTAGAGTAAAACAATGACTACTTGAAACTTTGGGCTGATCCCACTAGTACTTTTAAGACAGAGTTACTGGAATTGTTGGAGGATGCTAAATCAGAAGGGGAATTGGTTACAGAGACAGCCTCATGGGGTGTAAGACGTTTCTGTTGCAATGTCTCCTGACCTCTTCGCTACTGACTGATCTTCCATCTCTTTGGCTAGCAACATAAGTTCTGCCCTTCAGTTTTTTAACTCTAAATTCGTATCAGTCTCAAATCAACTTGCCCCACTACACAAAAAAACAACAGAGTCCAGGGTTTTTACCTTCCATGAATCACAGCAGAGTTGCTGGTCTGCCTCCATACAGGGGACCTTGCTTTGGTGGACTTATAAGTCCACTAGCTACTCTGCCAACTTAGTTAAATATCAGACCCTTCATAATGCCTGTACCAGAGCTAACAGACTTGCCAAGTCTGTAAACTTCCTGTCCACACTCCAGAATAACCTCAACCACTCCACCAAGTTCTGGAAGGTTATCCACACTCTCTTCTCCCCTCCTACTTAGCCTTCTCTCCTTGTCCTCAAGATGGGTGACATGCCTAACTCTGACCCTACTGCTGTTGCCTCTGCCATCAACTCCTTCTTCACCTCCTGTTCCCGCCGCCTTTATTTTCCTCTTTCCACTTTCCTCCACCCTCTCTCACCTCCACACTCACCCTTTTTCCTTCTCTCTCACCCACTCCTGCTGCATCCCTTAAGGTCCTTTTGGTTCTGAACCATCACAGTCGTATAAATCTGGATGGTCTTGATGCAAATTCCTGCATCTGTCTGCACATGCCATTGCTGTCCCTATCATCTCCTTTCTGAATCTCTCCTTCTCCCTTGCTTCCATCTTTGATATGTGGAAGCAGACTACAGACATTCCCCTTCCCAAAAGAGTTGATTCCCCCTCCCCTGGCAATTGCTCACCTATCTTCCTACTCCCTACTTTGACTAAGCTCCAGGAGCACCTTGTTCTCACCAAGCTCTCCCAATTCCTTGGCTCAACCTCCTTAATCGCTCCTTTCAAGTCTGGCTTCTGGCCACCTCCCTCCTCCAGCTTACTGACTTCATTTTATTTGACATGGATCAGGGACTGGTCACCTCTGCCATCTTAGCTGACCTGGGCAAAGTCTTCAATACTGTTGCCCACCATCTCCTCCTGGATACACTTAAGGTAGCAGGGCTCTGATGCTTCAGTTGGGTTTTTCTGTTCCTACTTCAAGTTGCCCATATTGGTGATTCCCTATCCCCCCACTCCCTATCTGCTCAGACATGTTGAAATGGTCTGTTCTTGGCCCATTTTTCTTCTTTATTTTCCTAAATGACCTCCCCACAGCCTGATCCTGTGCATCCATCCATGTGTATGCAGATGATATGGTTCTCTTTGCCCTCTAGCTCCTCTGTCTCTGACCTTATGGCTAGCCTCCAGCTGGACTTTCCTAACAACCAGCAATGGCTGCAGGCTAATCAGCTATCCCTAAATGCCATGAAGATGGTCTCCATGACTTTTGGCACAATGCAGAGGCTCACTAGGCTCTCCATTCTGTTCTCCAACCTCCCCCTTGATGGTGCTATGATTGAGAATATCCCCTCATTCATATACCTCGGGGTGTGACTGGATCATTACCTCAATTTCTCAGTCCATGTCTACGCCATCTTCCAGATGCTTCATCCAAAACATGGTGTGCTTTACAGGAATAAAAGGAGTATCCCACTTCCTGCCAGGTGAGAGATCATATCGAAGAGGATTCTTACTATCTTTGACTATGGTGACATTGTTTACAGTACTGCTCCAGAATGGTTCCTATTTTTTATTCCTTTTGTCACTTTTCGCTTTACAGCCCTTCCCCACCCACTATAATTTGTTGTACTCCTCCCTATCCTTCCTCTCCCTTGGGGCCAGATGCTGTGCTCATTGTTTTTCCTTTATCTTCAACTTTTTCTTGGACTTTCTCTACTCCTACCTTGCTTCCCTCCTCACTTCCCCCACTACCACCTCCTACCCCCTTCACAACTCTGGCTTCCTCTGTCTTGCCCTTATCCATATGGAATCATCTTCTGGTCAAGCTGCTTTCTCCTTCCACATTTCTAAACTATGGGGCTTCCTCCCACTTACCATTCACTCTGCTGCCTCACCTCATTCTTTCAATCCCTCCTTTGGAACTTCTCCACTCACTCCTGCAGCTACTCTTGATACTGGACCCCAGACTATGGCCTGCAACCCTCTATTCTCCTGTTTCCCCTTGCCCTATACCTCTGTTAGTGCAGCTCCCTCTTCAACCTCTTAATTGTATTGCCTACTTCCACCTTAAACCCTATACTGCATATTACACTATCACATGTGTTCTCACTCCGCCCTTGATTTCACCATTACTTACCCCCTTACATAGAATTTTTGCACAGTTGTTTATTGTTGATTTTGTTTGATGTTTTTACCTTATTTGTATTATTGTGTTGCTTTACACTTCTGTACCTCATTGTTTCTTGTTTATTTATTCCACTTCCCTTCCCCCTGGACTCATCTGGAAATGAGCTGTTACCAGCTCCGTATGTCTTTCCTGCTAAAACTTTTGAAATAAAATAAGTAATAATGTATTCTGCTACTACAAACAAGGTAAGGAATTTGAGCTTCAAGGAATAAACATAAAAGCTGAGATAAGGGAGTTCATAAATTATTAAACTCCCATTGTAGGGCATGCACTTTGGTATAGCTGTTCCAAACTATATGTAGGAAGAGAACCATGTGCCCCCATAGGACTTGAATCCAGGAGTATGTTGGAAGCATCATTAAGGGCAGAAAGGATACCCCACTGGGTGCATATTTCATGGAGATATATACTGTAATTCCAGTCCCAACCACCTCCAGTTTATGGATCTGGAATGGATCCTCCCAGGCAGGAGGGAAGGTGCTAGGTTGAAGAAACTAATACAGAGGAAAGTTGCTGAATTTGTACACTGGGGTGTCATAAACCCACCAGTCTGAAAGAAGTTTGGGACCTAAAACCTTTCCTATAGACTGCACTGTGAAGTGATATTTTCCAGTACCATTCCCCTCTATGAACTCCATGCCTCTTAAGATATCCTTAGAACGTTGGAAATGATTGTGCCTTCTTCACATTTGGGTTGCCTCAATCCCTTCACCTGGGATCTGGTGTCACTCAAGTTAATGGAATAACGTTAGAACTATAATTTTTGTGGCTGTCAAATGGATACCATTTAGGCAAATATAACTATATCTGTTTCTGTGTTGCTTGTCTCGCCATCTTTCTTTTTCTCCTTCTTTTTTACAGGGATACTCTGTGGAGTTGTGCTTTGTTATCCTTAGATCTGATCATCATGAAGCTATTGGAGGCCACAAAATGGACTATGAGTAAATGTCATAGGTGATGCAAACACCAAGAGTGTTACCACTGCTTTTATCTTTACTTAGAAGGCTTGAAACTTAAAGTGATTGATAACAATTGTCTGCTTTCCTCTTATATAAAAATATAACGATTGTATTATTTACTGTGCCTTCTTGTTGTAAAAAAATACATGTTTAATGTTTTGTGTTTATTATGGTGCTGATATTCTATAACACCACTACTAGGTTTGACTTTCATTAGAAACACTTATAGCTGTTACATAGTGACCGTAAGGAATGGCAGGAGCTGTGCTCCTTGTAGGATGCCTGGCATCTATACAGCACCATACACCAGACCGACAGTGGTTGACTAATAGTAACGCCACATTCAATGTAATCTTAATATTTTTGATATTTTGTATATACATTTAAATTGTGCACTTATATAGAAATCCTGCACTTTCCTCACTTCTAACACAAATCATGCTGCTATAAGGGATACTCCTGAGTGATGCCATCAGGCAGACAATTAATTTGTGCTTACATTAATTAAGCCCACCTGAATGACACTGGAGCATTTAAGTGGCAAGCAAGTGTACTAGGTGTCTGAACATGGTAACAATAATCTCTGAATCTATTACCCACATATGAAGATCATTGTGCAGTGTTCCCCTGTCCCTGTCTCTGCCTCATCTTCTCAAGTCCCTCTTCTCTTAAGTCCCTCTTGGCACGTAATCTTGTGGGACTTATTACAGTAGAAAAATCAATGCCTCTTGTAAGAAGTTCCCATTTATACTCACTGGTGCCTAACAGCCTGGAAATGCTCCTCCTTCATCCTATTTCTCTCGGTCTATAAAAGGCCTTTTTACACTCCCGTCTGTTTGGACCTGGGACACCTATCCCAGATAATCAGCATCTTTACTGTAATTATCACCTACAGCAGCTGAGGTCTCAGACCAGATAATTTTCACTCAGACCCTAAAATACAGAGCAAGACACAGCCCTTTGATACTGCACCGTAAACATGTCTACTGTGGCTGGTCTCAATTTATCCTACATGAACTATTTCAAATTACACATTTTCCCCACAACTTACCCTACTTATTTTATCTTAAAATAGGCTTTGCTTCATTTTCAAGTAGTGACTGAAATCAGGAGTCGTGGAGTATCTCCTGAGTGCACCCATCCCCTTACTGGAATTACAAAAGTCCACACAGCCTGATAGCCTGATGAAGAATAGCAATCGCTGCAGATCGGTAAAGAGGAGAGTTTCCTGCATTTTGGTTTAGTGAGTCTGGCGGGGCAGATGGAGGGACAAGCCAACGATCTTAAGGTTGCATTGTTTGGCAGTGTTTTTGAGGGCTTCAGTTTTGGCTTTCAGATACTGTAAGCCTTTGGTTGTGTGTTTCAGCAATGATAACAGCCTGGTGGCCATCACATTACTCTTTACCAGCTCTGGAATTGCAGTTTTGTCTTCCACTGTCTGGCTGACTACTTCTGTCATTTTCTGCTCCACAGTGGCTAACCTCTTACTGGTTTCATGTCAGGGTGCCTGAATGTTATTCAACATGACCAAAACATATGACATAGGCAGGTCTCTGTCTACACCATTTGCAACTGGCTCAGAGGATTCAGCTAAGTTGCCAATGGCGTCGGCAGAAAAGTATCAGTGCACTGTTTGCTCTGCTGTGACCTCTTGTTGTAGCCCAAGCAGTGACTTGAGATAATCTGATGCCAATACTGAGCAGCTAAACATTTTGAAAGGCAGTAAATAGTAGTTTTGAAACTTTTTGGGCTTATAGAGGCGCTCTGTTCAGTAATGTCAGTCCTGTGTTTTGCTCAGCCAGATGCAGTTTGTTACTGATGTATGAGAGACTGTTCTTCTGTTACGTTATGCAATGATTTGGCTTGTACTGTTTCTGCTCTAAAAAATACAACCTGTTTTAACTGAAATCTAAGCTAACCTTTATGCCAATTATACAACCATGCACACACTCATCTACAGGTCAGAAGACTTGTGTGACTCTCAGTCAGAAATCTTTAATGTAGTTCATTTAAACTATTGAACCAACACTGCTAGAAATATTAAAATACTGTCTGGTCTACCTTAGCAAACAAGATCCACTTCTTGATTTTGAGATTTATATTAATAGCTGCCCTACTGAAAGTGTCTTCTGTTTCACACTGTTGACACATTTCTTGTTCATGAATACAGCCTCAGGACAGCTATTAGTAATGACACAACAGGAGTTAAGAGTAGAAGCGCAGTTTCACATGCATCAGTTATCAAGAGTGTCAGTATTCAGGGAGAGATCCTTAGGAAACAGAAAATAGCTCTGTAGGGCAACTCAGCTGAAATGCGAAACTTGCACAGATGACCCTTTCCCTTCATGGCTATCTCAAATATCCTGTTCAAGTCATTGAGTACTAACAACTCAGGACTGGTGTAATCTGGGGGCAGCACAGTAGGGCAAAGCAAAGTAGGAAGATTACAATATGAATATCTGCAACACAGTATTAAAAGTGCAGACTGTGAAGGATCCCTTAGACTGTGTGAGCTGCTTGCAAGATCTACTTTTGGAACATAGAATCTTGCCGAAAACATTGATCGATAGACTGGAGAACACTACTTACAGTTTCCCATAGTTAAATGGTTGGGTTTAAAACAAGCTTTACCTCAGAAAATGGAGAGAGCTTGTCTCTCTTTTTGAAGCAAGCAGAGGCTCTACCTACTGGGTTACCACTCTGTCTTTAGAAACAGAGACATTTTTGACTGTACGGAATGAAGCTGCCTCTATTTTGCCCTTACACAAATGTGCCTTGGGGACCCTCTTTTTACAGTGCAAGAGGTTGCTCTACTATGGATCAAACACAAGTTGAGATGAATAATGATTATTCAGTTCCCTCTCTGCATCAAAGGAACAAGATGCAGGGTTGTTCTCTCTCATCACTACTCTTTGTTCTCACCTTGGAACCTTGCCAGCCAAACTGAAATATGTGTTTCAGGGAATTAAGTGTAATGCAGAAGAACATAAACTGCTTCTACTGTATATATCCACGTGCTGTTCTATTAAGTGGACTCATTTGTTTGATGTTTCACTGTATAGCAGGCTGCATTTGTAGAGGCCTATTTCTTCTGATTTAAAACCTATTTGGTGTAATTTAACTGGGGCTATTCTTTGAATTTGAGACCTGTATCTTCTAATTTCAAGCCTATTTTGATGTGTTGTCGGTGAAGCTATTTGAATTGGAGTCCTGTTTCTTTTGGTTGCAAACCTATTTTGGGGGCTTTGAGTAGAATTGTGATTCATTTTTGCTGGCTTCACTAGCTGTAAACGTTTAATGCATAGTGGGGGAAGGGTGCTAATGGTCTGGCTAGGTCTCACTCAGCTAGGGAGGTGGAGCTGAATCAGATGTGGTGTCAGCTGTTTTGGCTTCTCAGAAGGAACTAGAAGGGGACAGGATCAGATCTGTTACAGTACAGTAGCTTCTTCTTCTTGTTTTTATGTTGTTTCTTGTGGATTCTACTTGGTAGAAGGTTATTTATTTTCTTTCTTACTACTTCTAAGGGGCTAGCAGGATATTGTTTGGGGCTGTTGGAATTTTGAAACCTGTTTTGGTAGCTATAAATGGGCTCATTTGTTTGATGTTTCACTGTATAGCAGGCTGCAATTCTAGAGGCCTATTTCTTCTGATTTAAACCCTATTTTGTATGATTTAACTGGGGCTGTTTCTTTGAATTTGAGACCTACCTCTTCTAGTTTCAAGCCTATTTTGATGTGCTGTTGGTGAAGCTATTTGAATTGGAGTCCTGTTTCTTTTGGTTGCAAACCTATTTTGGGGGCTTTGAGTAGAATTGTGATTCATTTTTGCTGGCTTCACTAGCTGCAAAGTTTAATGCATAGTGGGGTAAGGGTGCTAATGGTCTGGCCAGGTCTCACTCAGCTAGGGAGGTGGAGCTGAATCAGGTGTGGTGTCAATTGTGTTGGCTTCTCAGAAGGAACTAGAAGGAGACAGGGTCAGATCTGTTACAGTACAGTAGCTTCTTCTTGTTGTTTTTACATTGTTTCTTGTCGATTCTACTTGGTAGAAGGTTATTTCTTTTCTTTCTTACTACTTTTAAGGGGCTAGAAGGGTATTGTTTTTGGGGCTGTTGGAATTTTGAAACCTGTTTTGGTAGCTATAAGTGGGCTCATTTTTGATGTTTCACTGTGTAGCGGGCTGTATTTGTAGAGGCATATTTCTTCTGATTTAAAACATATTTGGTGTGACTTAACTGGGGCTGTTTCTTTGAATTTGGGACCTATATCTTCTAATGTCAAACCTATTTTGATGTGTTGTTGGTGAAGCTATTTGAATTGGAGTCCTGTTTCTTTTGGTTGCAAACCTATTTTGGGGGCTTTGAGTAGAATTGTGATTCATTTTTGCTGGCTTAACTAGCTGTAAATGTTTAGTGCATAGTGGGGTAAGGGTGCTAATGGTCTGGCGAGGTCTCACTCAGCTAGGGAGGCGGAGCTGAATCAGGTGTGGTGTCAGTTGTTTTGGCTTCTCAGAAGGAACTAGAGGGGGACAGGATCAGATCTGTTACAGTACAGTAGCTTCTTCTTGTTGTTTTTACATTGTTTCTTGTGGATTCTACTTAGTAGAAGGTTATTTATTTTCTTTCTTACTACTTCTAAGGAGCTAGCAGGATATAGTTTGGGGCTGTTGGAATTTTGAAACCTGTTTTGGTAGTTATAAGTGGGTTCATTTGTTGATGTTTCACTGTGTAGCAGGCTGCATTTGTAGTGGCCTATTTCTTCTGATTTAAAACCTATTTGGTGTGATTTAACTGGGGCTGTTTCTTTGAATTTGAGACCTATATCTTCAAATTTCAAGCCTATTTTGATGTGTTGTTGTTGGTAAAGCTGTTTGAATTGGAGTCCTGTTTCTTTTGGTAGCAAACCTATTTGGGGGGCTTTCAGTAGAATTGTCATTCATTTTTGCTGGTTTCACTAGCTGCAAAGTGTAGTACCTAGTGGGGGAAAGGTGCTAATGGTCTGACTAGGGGTCTCAGCTACCTGATTGTTCCTGGAAGAATTGGGCTGGTCCCACCCCCAACCCCTCACCCCACCCACCCCTGGTCCATGATTTCTTTTATACCAGAGGTGCTGACATCACTTCCTCAAATGGGCAAAGGATATGCACCTGTCATAGCAGAAGCAGACATCCAGGAAAGGAACAGCAGCAAGTGAAGAGGTGACTGCTATCTCAGTGGAAGGGAAGTAACTGCACATCTAGGAGCTTTCATTGTTACTTATTTGCATTGCTATTGCACTGGGGAAAGGTGGAGTAGGAGTTTGAAGAAGGTTGTGCAATAGCAACTCAAAGCCTCTTTTTGAGTGTGGATAGGAATATTAAAAGCAGTTGCTCAATCTATCTAAACGTGTACAACAAAGGGGGTAAGGGAAATTAAGAAAAGAATGTTTTGCACTGATAGAGGGGGAGAGGGGAGACTTGGGGGAGTGTTTGCTATCCTGCATCTGGAAGGGTGGGGGGTCACTGAGGGGCAAAGACAGCAATGGGTAAGGTGGTAGGCTGCAACAACTGCGGATGCATCAATCTTTCTAAAAATTGCCTGGAGTGTGGGAGGATGTTTAGTGTGAAACCACATAGAGAAACCTAGAAAGGAGATTGAGGGTCTGCAGGAGGAACTAAGACAGGCAAGGCAGATTGGGGGTGAGTTTAGCCCAATACTGGAGGGAGGAAGAAGGGGAGATGAGGGAGGGTGAATTAAGCCAACAGTGGTGTGGAGAGGGTCAGAAGAAGGGAAGCAGAGACAAAGGGGCCCAGGTCAGGAAGAATTATTGCCGGGGAAACCAGGTCGGGAGAGAAAAGACAAATGGAAGGAGGAGATAGGGACTTGTGAGGGGAGGCGAAGAAGTGGCAATGGTCATGGAGTGGTAAGGAGAGAACAGGTTACTATGAAGAGAGAGGGAGCGAGCATTTGTGAAGGGTCTTCAGAAAATAATTTTGCACTGCAAGAGAGGAAGAAGGTGGAGGAGGGAAATGATGAAATTAGAGGAGTAATTGATAAATGCCTGGACCAAACCGGAGTGGGGGGCTGTTGTGCTGGGAGAATTGCAACAGGGGCAAAAGGGGGAAATAATGTGTAGAAGGAAGAAGAGGAGCTGGAAATGAGAGAGGGAGATGAATGGAAGCAAGTAGGGAGTAAGAGTGGTGGAATCTTAGTGCTGGGGGACTCAATACTAAGAGGAGTCAGGTGAGGGTAGCAAGGGGGAGAGGCATAGTCACATTTGGGTGGAGGCCATGCCAGGAATGACAGCGGAAAGGGTGGGACAATCTCTTCTGAACTATGCTAGAAGGGGTAGGGACAAGCCTCATTTAATTATACATCTTGGCATGAATGACCTGGCTGACAAGACAGTAGATATAGTCCAGAGGAGGTCTGAGGAACTAGGACAATTATGTGAGGGGGCAGGAAGATCAGTAACGTTTTCAGAGATACTTCCAGTGCCCAAGGCAAGCACAACAAGAAAGCTGAGAATAGAGGAATTTAACGGATGGCTAAGAACCTGGTGTTGTACTAAAGGGTATGTGCTGTTGTAGGGGTTGGGGAGGGACCTGGGAGGACAGTAGTCTCTATGCCAAGGACAGACTACACTTGAGTGAGGAGGGAAAGAAAGTGTTGAAATAGAGGATGGAGGAGTACATAGAGAAAGTTGGGAATTTAAACTAGGAGCGGGCGGTGGCAATTGGGCAAGAGACATGCAGAGACCACAGGTTGGGAAACCATATGAGCTTACCCCCCATAACAGTGACAAGGGACAAATGGCAAGTATTATTGATGATGCTAGTAAAGGAGGGCAGGATGGGGGGAAGGGTGGAAGGTGGTTACCTTTAATGATAGGAGCCTTGGGAGGAAAACTGCAGAGTTACCACTCATGGCAGAGGGAGAGGTGGACATTGCAGCCATCACAGAAACATGGGCCACCCAATACAATGACTGGAACCTGTCTGTACCAGGGTACAGGTTATTTCGTAGGGACAGGGTGATTGGGAAAGAGGGGGTGTGGCACTATATGTGAAGGAAGGACTGAAGTGTGTAAGGGAGGAAGGGAAGGAGAGTAGTATGGAGTCACTTTGGATGCAAATCTAGGATTCCAAGAATAGGATTCTTAGAATGGGAGTGGTGTACAGGCTGCCATCTCAGACAGAGGAGTTAGACCGTGAACTAGCTGGAAAGATCAGGAGGACCTGCGAGAAGGGTAGTGTGGTGATTGTGGGGGACTTCAACATGCCAGGAGTGGACTGGAGTACCCCAACAACCAGGAACAGAATGGAGCAGGTACTGCTGGATGCCTTCCAGGACAGCTTCCTGCTGCAAATGGTCAGTGAACCAACCAGGTTAGGGAATACCCTTGACCTTGTGCTGGCAAATAGGGACTTTGTAGAGAGAACTTACAGTGGAAGAACCGCTGTCAGGAGTGACCACCACTCAGTATGGCTCACATTGGATATGGGCAAGGAAGGAGTGAATCTGCACAAGAGTGCTGGACTCGGAGGGCTGACTTTGGGAGGATGGGGGAAGTGTTAAAAGGGTACCTGGTCAGAATTCAATCTAGTATGGACACTAACCAGAGGTGGGAGCTCATAAAGCTGGGGATAGTGGAGGCAACCAAACCTGCTGCAAGGCCCAGGGCAAGAAGGCTAGGGCTAAGAAAACAAGCTGGTTGAGCAAGGAGGTCATGGAAAAGGTAAGGAGGAAAAGAGCTGCCTTTAGGAAGTACGAGAAAACAGGAAGGGGGAAGGACAGGGAGGAGTACTTGACGGAATTGAAGGAGGTGACAAGGGCAGTAAGGGTAGCCAAGGCATCTACAGAAATCAGGCTGGTACAAGGCATTAAGAAGGGGGAGAAGGAATTCTTTAGGTACATCAGGGAGAAAAGGAGCTGTAAGGACCACATAGTAAAGATTAGGAAGGAGGGGGGTGGGTGAAGCAGGGTGCGATCAGGAAGAAGCACTAAATGAGTACTTCTGCTCAGTATTTACTAAAGAGAAGAGGGGGGTGACACCCAAGGGGGGAGAAATGGCAGAAACAGGGGGTGAAGGGGTGACAGATGGGGGAAATCATGGAGGGCAGAGTTCAGGAAGGTTTGAAGGCACTGAGGGTGGACAAGGGGCCAGGCCCAGATGGTATCCACCCCAGGGTACTGAAGGAGTTGGCAGAGGTCTTTGGACTACAGGACAGCAGACAGCATGGTTTCATATGGGGCAGATTCTGCCAAACTGACCTGGTGGAGTTCTATGACTGGGTAAGTAGGCAACTGGACAGGGACCATGCAGTGGATGTCCTGTATCTGGACTTCAGTAAGGCATTCGACCCGGTGCCACATGGAAGACTGGGAAGTAAGTTAGTAGGCACAGGGGCTGGTGCAAAGCTTGTGAGATGGAGAGGAAACTGGCTTCAGGGAAGGCAACAGAGGATAGTGGTAGGTGGGGAGCTCTCACACCCAAGGGTAGTGACGAGCGGTGTTCCACAGGTCTCGATGTTGGGACCAGTGTTGTTTGGGATATTCATTGCAGACATATCATTGGACATCAAGAGCAAGATCAGTCTGTTTGCTGATGATACCAAGGTAGGAGCAGTGGTGAATGACCTAGGGGGATGGCAGGGGTTGCAGGATGATCTGGCAAAGCTTGAAACCTAGTCAGACACCTGGCAACTGGGGTTTAATGCCCAAAAGATCAAGGTGCTGCATTTTGGGATGAAGAACCCAAGGAGGAGTTACCAGCTGAGGGGAGTGCAGCTGCCCCAGACAGAGGAGGAGAAGGATCTGGGTGTGCTCATTACAGGGTCAATGAACAACTCGGCACAATGTAGGAAGGCAGCTGCAAAGGCCAACAAAATGCTGGGTTGTATTGCAAGGGGTATATCCTCGAGGAGGGAGGAGGTGATTCTGCCACTGTATAGGTCATTAGTTAGACCGCACCTGGAGTACTGCATGCAGTGCTGGCGCCCGTATTTGAAGAGGGGCATTAAGTTACTGGAGGGGGTGCAGCATAGGGCAGCAAAGATGATCAAGGGGCTGGGGACTTATCATACAAGAGGAGGTTGAGGGAGTTGAACATGTACTCACTGGAAGAGAGAAGGGACTGGGGGGACATGATTGAAACCTTTAAGTACATGAAAGGAATAAGCAAGACAGGTACAGAGGGGCTGTTCAAAGTAAGGGAGGAGAGGGACACCAGGGGCCATGATATGAGACTGGAGGGAGGAAGGTTCAGGAGGGAGATGAGGAGACACTTTTTTACAGAAAGGGTGGTGGCTGGGTGGAATGTGATACCTGCAGAAGTGGTATCCAGTAGAACAGTGGACTGCTTCAAAAGGGGATGGGACAGGACAAGGGGGAGGGTTAATGAAGGGGAAGGGTGGAAGGAAGGGGCAACTGCAGAATAAGAGGTGCTAGCTGCACATTCGAAAAGACTTGATAGACCTCTAGGCCTTTATCTGCTGGCAAATTTCATATGTTCATATGTTCGTAAAGGAGAATCCTTGAACATCACTGCTCTATCAAGTTACATTCAGTGATTTAGTGGGCTACATCAGAACTGATTACCATAATTTGTTTTTCTGTTCATCCCTAAACATTTCAGAAGCTGATTTTAAATGGGGGGGGGGGGTTATAACGTAATGACCTAAATTCTGATGCCCACTTCTACCTTTATACACTAGTTGTACTGTACCAATTCTTAGGTAGTCCTCCCATAAATGTCTTTCCTCACACAAGATGTACACTCATATAAGGCCCTCTAAAAGTATGTTCATGGCTGCCAATACTCCTTTAGCAATCTGCAAACCAGGAATATCCAATGTTAGCTATTAAAGAGCAGCTGCCACAGACAAGTCATGCCAATGAGCTGCCTGTCCGAGGAGATAAAAGAACCATATTTTTGTCTTGTGATTACTGAATTTTATTACTATCCCACATCTTATTACCCCAGTGAGTTGCCATGGACTGCTGCAGCCCCGCCACCAAAATCCATGTTCAGATGAGGTGAAGTATAGAACAGGGCTGGTCTAGCTGTAGTACTATTAACAGAGTGCCAGCATAATTGGGGAAGCACCTGTCTTTGCATACAGGTCTTTGATTTTGCAGGCAATTGTACTTGTTAAGGGGGGGCGTATAAACATAAATGTAATATTACGCCCCTTTAACAAGTACAATTGCCTACAAAGCCAACGATTTGTATGTAAGGGCAAACACTGGCCCAGGTTGTTCTGTCTTTCTTGTAAAAGCACTACTGCCCTGTTCTCTACTCTGTGTCATCAAAACATTGATTTTGGTGGGGGGGGGCTATGGCAGTCCTCAGGAGCTCATCTGGGAATAGACAATGAGATCTTAACAACATTAAAGCAGCAGTGCAACAAACAAGTTTCTTTCAAAAAGCTAGTTTCGGCTACAGATCATGCAAATATTAACGTATCTGTCAGAACTACTTTTCTCCTTTCTAGGTACCTTGTATTCTGTGCACCATGAGGATTTCTTTTATTTTTTCAATTCTATCCCTTGCCAGGTCTACAGTGCTATTTCCAAGTCAAATATGGTGTGTGACAGGGTGACTTCTGTCATGAGTGGGGGCCCTGATACTTTACTAATACCCCCCTATTTGTGACTTATTTATTTATTTATAGAAAGTACCTTTAAGCCAGAGGCTCTTTTACAGAGGTTCCACGTCATAGTAATACATGAGCATAACATCATTTACAATGGTTACTAGTACCTAAGCAGATACAAGGAGGTTCCATGCCTAAAAAAACATGAGTACATCAGGTTACAGAGGTTACATAATTACAATAACAGGGATTACATAAGTAAAAATATACAGACACATAATTTAAAACAGGCTAGGTTGACAAGAAGTTTAAGTGAACAACTTGAGAAGCTACAGGATATAGAGCGAGTCAGGTAGGGAACAGACGCTGATATAGTCTGTAAAATAATTAACTAATACTATATGCAAGGAGGCAAGAACTTGATGAGCAGCAGTTCTTTTGTCTTAAATGCTAAAGAGTGTAGTCTTAGAGGAAGGCTAGACTCATTGGGGGGGGAAGTGCTGAGGCGGGGATCTGGAGCCTACTAGGGGTGTGTTAGTTAGCAAGAAGAGAGGAGAAGGCAAGAGTGCAAGTTAGAATGAGGATAGCAGGAAAGAGGAGGGAAGAGTGTGAGGGGGGTTCAGATCTCACAGTCACAGTTACTGTCTGTGGCAAGGGCCACTCAGAGTTTATCTTTAAAGGGGCCTATTTTGTCCTTTTTTGTGATGTCTAGGTCAAGTACATTAAGCCAAAGTGGCACCTGGTATTTGTAGGACCGTTGGCCTTGTGTGGTTCTACGGAAAGGGACATAGGGGGCCGAGTTGTTTGCACCCCTAGTGCATCTGATGGAATTAAGTCGGCTAAGAAGGCTTTGCAGGTCTGGGGTGGCAAGTCCTAGCATAGACTTCTTGGCGAGCATGCATACTTGATACTGGAGGCAGCTGTCAAGGTTGAGCCAGTTCATTTGAGTGTACAACTTGCAGGTGCGAGTGAGACAGGGTACATTTAGGACTAAATGATACACTTTGTTTAGTGTTGTTTTGATATGTTTCACAGCAGTTTGGGAGGCAGTCCCATATACTGCTAGACCATAGTCTATCACTCAGAGGACCAAGCTATTTACAGCAGTTTTTAGTGCCTCAGAAGTCAGGCGTTTTTGGTGTCTGTACAATAATCCTAGTTTTGCATTTGATGAATTTGTGAGTGCGTCTATGTGTTGGTTAAACGACAGGATGCAGTCCAGTGTCAATCCTAGGTATTTAAATGTATGTAGGGGTAAGCATTACATGAATATAGGACCACATCATCTGCATATAGTAGTAGCCGGTTGTTTACCGATTGAGGGAGGTTGTTTAAGAACAGGCTGAACAGTAGAGAGCCAAGGATAGAGCCTTGAGGAACGCCTGTGTTAACACTAAGGTTGTCTAAGAAGGTGTCGGGGATTTTCACTTTTTGGACCCTCCCAGAGAGGTAGCTTCTGAACCATGCTACTGTCGTAGGGGAGAGGCCGGTATTGGACAGCTGATCCAGGAGCAGATTGTGATTGATGGCGTTGAAGGCCTTGGTGAGATCAATATATGTTGCCCCCACCAAGAGCCTTCTGTCTAGAGTATTATGGATAAAGCTGGTAAACTCCACTAGAGCAGTTGTGGTACTGTATTGTTTTCAAAATCCATGTTGTTGCTGACATTGTAAATGATACTTGTCTAGATATTCTGTCAGTTGGTCAGTTACGATTCATTCCAGGGCCTTGGAGAGTGGAGGAAGGATAGATATTGGGTGGTAATTTGTAGAGTTGGCCCTGTCACCACTTTTTTAAACAGGGCTAACCACCGCCACCTTCCAGATCTGTGGGAATTCACCTGATACCAAGCCAAGATTTAAGATTTTGGTGAGGGGTTGAAGAGTTATGTCCAGGATGAGCCTAACTAGTTTTAGATCAAGTTGATCAGAGCTAGTTCTGGAATTACCTAGCACTTTTAGGATGTACTTTTTTGCTTCCATAAAGGTGATAGCTCTGAAGTAGAAAGGCGGATGGAAGTTTGATTGGGTCCCCAGGTTTCATTCGGTGCAAGTATCTGATTGGTGTTGAAGGAAGCTAGGGGGCAGCACTCTGCTGAGGTCAGTAAAAGCTTGGTTGAAGACATTTGCTATGCGACTTTGATCCTGCATAGGCTGGCCCTCAATGTTCAGGAAGGTGGGGGAAGTTTTATTAGGTTTACCAGTTAGAAACTTGATGTTCTCCCAGAACTGTCTACTTATTATGTAAAGTGCATAGGAAGAATATAGAATGCATCTGTGCCTTGAATTGCTATGTTTCAGTATTAGAGCAAAGAGCTTTCGTGCCTTGTATGAAATAAGGTGCTTATGCTGACAGTTATTTGACTGTACCCTATAGTGATTGCTGTACCCTGTGTGGAGGAACCGTTAGTATAATTATTTTGATGTTTGTTTGCTTTCTCAAAGTAGACAGGCATATGCACACATTTCCCAGGGGTCACAGTGTAGGGCTTTAAGCTTTGGGGTATTTACCCCACTGTCACATAGCCATTGAGTGGTTACTTTTACATAAAGGAAATATGCCCCTGATTAACGTGCACTAGAGGAGTAAAATACAGTAATTGAATTAAGGTATATATCTTTTGGTTTACTGCCTTTGGCTGCATATAGGTGTATGGTAGAGTAGTGCTGTTGACAGGCTTGGGAAAAAGCCTGACTCATGCAGTCATGATAGTGTCTTGGGGTGAGGCGGCACTTGTCAATTTCCCACCCGAGACCAGAAAGGGAAAGTAATTTGCTTGAATTAAACATTCAAAATAGGGGAAGGTGCTGATTTCTGTGGCTCTCCTAGTTCCTTTGTATGTTGCAGGATATTTCCTGCATCACAGCAGGTTACTCCATTATTTTCTTAATAACACCACATGGTGCGGTTTATTACAAGCTCCTTGTTCGGACCAGGAAGGTGTGGCTTGCTTCGGAGCAGAAGCATGCTCCAAAGCCTAAATAAATACCGCAATAGTGGTTCAGGAGTGAGCAGTCAAGAAAGAGAGGGACTGGGGTGTCCCTATACATTAAATAGAAACTGGTGCCCTCTCATAGTAATATGACAGGAGGAGTGCACCCGCTTCTCACACTATCTTGCTCCAGATGAGTGTAGCTAGAATCCTGAATTGATTCAGGGTTACCATCACTGTTGTTAGCGAGCAGTTGGCAGGCTTCCAGTTTTAATTGCAACTGCCCTGCTCACCAGGAAAGACAAAGCCCCTTAAAAAGAAGAGAGAGAGAGAGAGAGATTAAGTAAAGAAACAGAACATAGGAGCGTGCTTGCTCCTCGCACTCTCTCTTTCCCAGGTGCACTACCGCAATAGTGGTTCAGGAGTGAGCAGTCAAGAAAGAGAGGGACTGGGGTGTCCCTATACTAACAACAGCAATAATGGAAAGGGATCTGGATGTAGTCATATCAGATGACCTAAAGGTGGGTATGCAATGTGAGAAGTCAGTAGGGAAAGCCAGGGGGATACTGGGATGCATAGGGAGGGGCATCACAAGTAGAAAAAGGGAAGTGGTTATCCCTCTGTACAGACAGTTAGTGAGACCCCATCTGGAGTACTGCGTGCAGTTTTGGAGACCTCATCTACACAAGGACATAGACAGGATGGAAGCAGTCCAGAGGAGGGCAACTAAATGGCAGGGTCTACATCAGAAACCATATGAAGAGAGACTGAGACAGCTTAATATGTATACCCTTGATGAAAGGAGGGACGGGGGACATGATAGAAACTTTTAAGTACCTCAAGGGAATCAACAAAGTCCAGGAGGGTAGCATCTTTCAGAAAAAGAGATGTGTAAGAACAAGGGGGCACAATTTAAAGTTAGAGGGGGGATGGCTCAGGGGTAATGTGAGGAAATTATTTTTCACGGAGAGAGTGGTGGACGCATGGAACCGCCTTCCTGGAGAGGTTGCGGGGTCTAAAACAGTGGAGGAATTCAAATATGCATGGGGCAGACATAAGGCAATTATAGTGGGGGGTTGCAGGAAATAGGCAGTTGGTTAACAAAAAATCTGCAGCTTATCCAGTAGGTAGGGAAATGGGCAGACTGGGTGGGCCAAGTGGTCCTTATCTGCCGTCAAAGTCTATGTTTCTATGTTTCTATGTTTCTTGCTCTTCTCACTCTTAAGCTTAGTGCTAAGGACTTGAAAACAGGAGTTTTATGTACAGGGACAATGAAGTCCTGAAAGAGAGGGTAATCTCTCTAACTTGTTTTATTTTGTTCTAAAAGAGCGGGCTGAGTGACTCCTGTTTGGCACACAGCCTAATTATCCAGTGAGGAGAACCCTGTATATTAAATAAAGAAGGATCAGAGCAGATTGATGCTTCGATTAAATGAAAAATACAACCTGAGGTGGTGGAAGCCAAGAGAGGGCTAATAAAACTTAGGGACACTACGGGCCAGAAGAAAGTAAGTCCCGAAGCATCCTAGAAAAAAGAAAATGATCAAGGAATGATAGTACAGCCACAGAAATTCTGTAACTCGGGCAGTCCATGTACAAAGGGCCAACATGAAAAGCTGAGCTGACGGGCTGAAATTTCAGCCATCGGATATAGCAGGGTATTAAGGTTGTTGGTTAAAAGAAGAGTCATGCTAACAGAGCTGCAGTGAAGCTCCAAAACAAACATGGGACTTATGAATAAAGAATAATCTCATGTGCTACAAAAAAGGAATGCTTTATTAATCATGGCAAGATGTCTCTAAATCAACTGTTTATACAATGGGTAGTGACTGACCTGCTGGCAAGTTTCTCTGTTCTGGGTGATTCTTATAGGAGAACAGCAGCCCCTAGAGGGCTACATTTATACATAGCTGTGTAAGCACTCATTATGTAAAAAAGAGGAGGAGTTCTTTAACAAGAACAATTAAGGTTTATTTTATAATAGAAGCCTAGAAAAAGGCATATTATGAAAAGTTAGTTCCCTGGGAACATAGTCTAAATAAAAGACTTAGAAGTAATCATTTACATTTCATATAGGCAGGGTTACGAGCCTAAGGGGATCTTACTGAAGTTAAGTGAACATGTACAAGTAGATCACCTGACAATGATGTCACCCTGGGGGGATATAAAAAGGCTACCTCCAGTGGTGCTAAACAGATAGAGGGAGTAAGTCTAGCACTGACTGTGGGAGAGGAGAGTCAGCCTTGAACTGACTGACTGTGGGAAAAGCCCGAAAAAAAAGAGTGCCATTACTGGGCATCATGTTGAACTTTCGGAGACAAATTGCATTTGGATTAACCTGTTCAACATGTATGAACTAATACCTGACTTTTTATTTCTATCCAAATCATCTTTTTGAAGAAAAATAAAGTGATAAATGTCACATGGGCACTTTTTATGCACAAAAATTGGTTGTCTGCCTGGTGATGGTATCCTGGTATCCAAGCCCTGTTCACACGGTGGCAATCTTTTGTCTTGAGAAAAAAATAGTACTTTAGTAGAATACTCAATGTTTGTTGAACTTGAACATTTTACCACCAAATCAAACTAGAAGAGGCTTGGAATCTTACATAGTTAATAAAAGATAAGGTCAAATTTTGCCCAGTGTTGCTGCACTGCTGATTTAAGGTGAAACACTAACTAATCACTGGATAAAAAATTCAAATTGCCAGCTCCATGGCGACCCAGGTTCATGCCCCGAGCCCCAGGTGTCAGGAGTGGAGACTGGCAGGGAGTGAGTTCCAAGCATCCTATGGACGCTTCCCTCCCAGGGTGGGGTGGGAGTGGGACAGTCTTGTACCACCTTTTTGGTGGCCCCTGGAGGTAGCTTGTGGCAGGCATTCACAGTGGGGTGAGCCTCGACATGTCACTGAAAGTCCCCCTTCCCAGAGTGCCGCTGCGGTGGACCAGTGCATGGGAGGTGGGTGGGTTGGGGAGAACAGCAGAAAATGCAACCGCTCAGCCAACCAGATGATGCCAGCCAGTCCCCACTCACCACAAAATCCAGATGTGTCTGAGCTGATCCCTCATCGTTAGCCTGGTGTAGAAAGAAATCAATGGGTAAATCTCCTTTCCTGGTCCTCTGCATGGTAGCACCCCCCCCCGTGAAGGGATATATCGGGTCAACCAGGTCCAACATTGAGGGCAGCTGGATGGCAAAGGGACAGGCAGCAGGTAGGGCCCTAGGTGGCCCTGAAGTAGTGGCTGGCTGGGGGTTTGGGGAGCAAAAAAAAAAATTCAAATTAAGACTTACTAAGCTGCTCGGTACAAGGTGTCAGCCCTGAGGGAATAAGCATGCCAACTGCTCTTTAAAGGAGAACTGCACTGAATCTGTAAGTTATTTTCCCTATAGAAGCTGTTTCAAATAATGGTTCCCATTATTTTAGCATATGATCTTTACGGGATTTTAATATATTCAGTGGCAAATCCTGATTTACACACAGGCAGTAGGGACCATTTTAAAACTGTGTGATGTAGTTTGTCATTGTTAAGCTCTTACACTCTTTTCACAATGCATCCATGTTCTGATGTAGAACTCTGTTGTTTAGAGGAATTTATAAAATGGGGCTAAAAATCAAAGAAATTTAATTGGGTAAAACCAGGCAGGTGATCTTAAATTATTGCAGCACAATTCATGGTCATCCTGGTCCTAAACCTCACCAGATTTATTGGCAGCCACATCACACACACATATCAATCCCCCCTACACCCAGAACTGACTTTGCATCACAAACATGGCTGCTACTTTTACTTATTTAAAACCTTCAGCTAGAGCTGGCCTGGTGGCACTGAGGGTTGAGGCGTTGGACATCACACCTCGTGCAACGCTGGCGACCCGAGTTTGGGAACAGACTTGAGTCATCATAGGTCAGCAGGGGAGGGAGAGGGCTGAGCATCCAATGGACTGCTCTTCTCTCCCAGGGAGGGTAGTGGGTTCCGAACCACTCATCAGTGGCCCCCGATGGAGATCGAGGGCACTGTAGCAGTAGTGCCAGCAGAAGGGCCGGAGCAGTGGCGGGCATCAGCAGCATGCTCTGCAGATGGCATTGTACATCTGCACTCCAGAGGGGCATAACTAAGGAAAAATCCCCGCCAGTGTGGATTGGCGAAGGCACCATGGACGCATGAGCCACACCCCATGACCGGGCACCTCTCCTTGCGCTAGCCCCCTGTCTGACTGGCAAATTGGATTGTAGATAGAGTGCCCTGGGTGGATAAAGTGGCCCTACCTAAGAGGGTGCAGAGCCGGGGGGTCTGCCGGTTGGTACAGGGTGAGGAGGAGGGTGCTTCAGGTGGGAGATAGAGCTCTGGGCGAGTGGCTGCCGGAGATAGTTCCCCACAGGCAGTGCAGAAATAAAGTTAAAAAAAAAGAGAAAACTTCAGCTAGGCCCTAAAAATATAATTAGGGATGGGTGGGTACTAAAATACTTGACCACCGAGACAACCCACGGGTACCCCAAAAGTACCTGAAAAAAACCCAGATGAAAACCAAGTAGTAGGGTTGGGTAGTCACTGCCTGACCTGTTCTACTACCCGATTACCTGACCCTGACCATGACATAAATCATGTAAAGACTGTTTTGTTGGGACTATTACACTGTCTGCTAGGTGCTCCAATCTATTATACCCATGGGGGCATTGCAGAGGTAGGTACAAGAAGCATAGCCTTTCTTAGTGAGCCTGCTGCTGTTTCTAAAAATTATACCCGTGGCGGGCATTGCTGAGGCAGGTACAAGAAGTGCAGCTGCTGTGATTGAGCATGCTGCTATTTTAAAAAGTTATACTCATGGTGGGCATCAATCAAACTTACATAATATAAACTGATGACTTGAAAAAAGAAAACTAAGAGTAGTACTAGTGTGGCACATGTGGCTGGCATAGTGGCAGTGGTGATGGTTTATTCATTTCGTACATGACCTAGTCATCATACACAGTGTCACTGTTTGCAGGCTGTTGTTCCTTTTCAGGGTCAGACTCGCACAAATCAGTGTTTGTTACAATTGGGAAATTTTCAACATTTGTTTTGAGAAATGTAAGCCATTTTACATTTGCAGGACTTAGCAGTGTTCTGTGGTCAGTGACTTTCATTCCAGCTACACTAAATAGGTGTTCTGAATAAATGCTTGAAGGTGGACAACTGAGGTACAGTATTGCAAGATCTGCTAGATCTGGCCAAATTGTTCTCTTTTGTTTCCAATACAGTAATGGATCTTCCTTGAGGCCAATCACAGTGTAGTCTGCAAAATACTCCAGGATCATTGTGCTGTACGACACGGTCACCAGTCTGGCAGATGAACCTGCTGCACTTTCTTTACAGGATACCACTCCATGTTGTTGCAGATGACTCTGAAGTGATTTGCCTCTCTGACCCTGAACCTAGGATGCCCAAGAAGTAGCTATATATGTCCTTTCCCTTGCTGATGACACTGCTGACTGTGAAGAATTGATAGATGTGCTGTTGTGTGCACCAGAGGTGCACTGTGATGGTTCGGCAGGATTTGACTGCTGTGCATCAGTTAATGGTGTTTGTATGGCAAAGTCACATTTAGTTAGCAGAAGATTTCTTCAATATTCAATGTCTTCCCCTGTAGAAAGGATGGGTCCAATGTTTCACTTGAAGTTCAGATCTAGCAACGTAGCCAGTACATAGGTGTCATCCTTAAACATGGCATTTATTCTCTGATAAGTCAACAGTCTGTATCTTTCCAACATGTAAAGTGTTGAATTCCAGTGGTTTGGAACTTCCTGATTTAATGTATGCAAGGGTAAATTGTTTGACCTCTGCAGCCCTCTCAGGATTTCTTGAGCTTTCACAGAGTGGCTGAAATGCCCACATATTTTCCTAGCAAGACCGAACAGGTTTTCATCATTTCTGTTTCCATGTAAGAAACCATGGATGAGAAGATTTAAACAATGTGCAAAATAACATACTGTATGTGTTGGTAGTTGCCATCAATACTGTGACAGCTGCTATTCAGTGTCTTCTTAAACAACCTACTGTCTGCTTGCCAGTGCCGCATGGCTTATACGCTGATGACGCAGTACTCTTTGCTAGCAAACTACCCCCGGAACTCCTTGAAACAGATCTCCAAAGTGACTTCGCATCAGCTGAAAAATGGTTCACAGAACAAAAGCTGGTCATGCATTACAAAAAAGACCAAAACCATGCTCTACGCAACAGCCCAAAACAATCTAAAAAATGACCACATGGCAATACAGAATGACAGTGGCAGCACCCTGGAACTCATCCCATACTTCAGATACCTGGGGGTTACAATCAACTCCTCCTTGTCCTTCACACAGCACATTGACAGCACTGCTAAAGCCATCAACACCAAAATCGGCATCCTCTACCGACACAGGCACTGTCTCACACATGAAGCACTGAATCTGGAAATTAACAGCATGATTGTATCCCTTGTAGATTATGGTCTGGTAATATACAGATCTGCAACTGACACGGCACTCCAGCACATCGCTGTTGTCCTGCTGCTTGCTTACAAATGCACCTAAACTAACCCATACCTGCGAACTCTATACCTGTGCTAGCTGGCTCTAACTTAATGACAGAATAAGATATGAAACCTGCCTTCTCACCAAAAAGGTTATGCTAAGCCAGCTTCCTCCTGGATTTCAGAACCTACTGTCCTTTACCGCTAAACACCAGACAAACCAGGAGCTCCTCCACACAAACCTTCCATGTGCCCAGATGCCGCATATGCATGGCACAATGTGCTTTCTCCTATCGGGCATCATTCTGGACAAACGCCCTATCGCCTGATATCTCTGGCACTACTACTCTTGGATCCTTCAAACTCAGACTGCACCAACACCTTAATGACAGAAGTTCCTGCAGGTGCCACCACTAGATACTCCACACACCGAGTGACTACCACCATCACTTCCCAGTCCCTATCCCTTGGGATAGGCAAACCCCAGCACTTAGGCAATCCCCCCAAACTCTTGTACCCTTATCCTGTCCCAGTCAAACCCCTGCCTCTTCCCACACTGTCGTGCTTACCCTGCCCCTCTTCCACCCTTCCTTCTCCTTCTCCTCCTACTGACACAGGCATACTTTGTACAATGCTGCAGCTTACCTGTTTCTGGCTGGATTTTTTTGTACCTGTTATGTTTAATGCTTCATTATCTGTTTGCTAACTTCTCATTGTATTATCTGTAAATTGTCCTCAGTCTTTTTTTTTTTTTGCCTTGTTTAATGTATTTGACATGGAACCTCTCAAGGAGCATCCACTCACAGGTGTATCCAAGACTTCAATCAATAAAAAAAATACAATGAAATATCTCTAACAGCCTTGACTATGTTGGCACCATTATCTGATACTATGAACCCTAGAGATAAGGAATACAGAGAAGGTCATTTCTGGAATTGATTTTGCAGCTCCTGCAAAATATTCACAGCAGTGTGGTTCTCTTCAAAAGTGGTGACACATAATACAGCCTGCTTACCACTACTTATTATAGAGTGGGAATTGTTACTTTCTGACTGAAAACTTGCCCAATGAGCTGTAACAGTCATGCAGTCAATTGTTTGGTTGCTGGCCCATGTATCTGTGGTTATGTGAACCTGCTTCATCTCAGAGAGTTTAAACTATTTAGTGACCGCACTGCACACCAAGTCATGCAACTATGGAACAGTCTTTTTTGAGAAATATGTTCGAGAGGGAATGGTGCGCCATGGTTCAGTCCAGTTCATGAACTTGAGTAAAACTTTCTGGGCAACAAAAAGGGAGCTGACAATTGACCAACAGCTCTGCAATGGCTTTGTTTAATAGCTGGCATGTTGGATGCTTGTGTGTAAATTCTGATGTCCTCACAACACTTTCTTTTATTGTTAGTTGACGAGAGTGATGAGATGTTTTTAATTTTGGGAGGATTGTACTTTTTACACCTTTTTCAGGTGGAGTACCATTGTGGGATTTTGCAGTACTTGATGGTGTCAGAAGAAAACAATCTATGTTTGTCTGGGAAGACTGCAAGGACATATCAAGTGATTCAGTATCAGCTCCTGCTTCCAGTTCATTCTCACTATGGTCACAGTCAAGACCACCTCCTCTACTGCCTATACCAACAACACTGTCCTTTGCCTTGGACCACTCAAGTGGGTGTTTTGCCTTTGCATGTTGTATCATTATTGATGTTCCAAAATGTCCCAATTTGCCACCATTACTGACACTCTTTTCACAAAGACTGCATACAGCTCAAGAGTTATCTGCAAGGTCAATAAAAAATAAATTCTACACTAAAGATTTACTCTTTGTACTACGGTGCCTGGCACTATTTCTGGTACAGTCAAGGAACCTGGAGGAAACTCTATACTGCCATTTCATTGTTCACATAAATTTTTTCCATTCATGGTCATCTTCTTATTCTTACATTTAGGATATGATTTTTTTTCTGCACTTGCCTCTCATGCCATACAGTGGCATCCTCTTTATGGCCCCCTCATTGAAACTAGTACCGACCTCATTGCCACAAAATTCAGAAGAACTGGAAGAGCTGTCATCATCAGGTGGGACATAGCCTGGGCTGTCCCATTCCCACTCCCCACTATCACCACCATTTTTATTAGCATTCACTATTTCAGCATCTGAGGTTATATTTGAGGAGGATGCCTCCCCCTCCTCGCATGCTGCTTCAGCAGCTGGAAGTCTCCTTGCACATGTGCAAAAGGTTCAGTACCTCTACAAGTAACTCCTGTCCATTTTTTTTCTGAAACTGTACTTTCATTTCATTGGTAGCATGCTTTTTTGGTTCAGAAAGACATTTAGTGCCAGCCCTGGTGCTGTTATTGTTATTATTGTCACTATGTTCTTCATTAGTGCTAGGATTCATATTGTCCACATCATTATCAGTTGCATGTGCACCAGCACTGTGCTTCCTTTTAGTAGACTTAGTCTGGGAAATACAAGATATACTGTAGTAAACACAGTTATGGCTTTCCTTATGCCACAGAGAAACATCACATGCAGTGTAGCTATGACAGGGCTCAGGGCACCTAACAGGCAAACAGATAGTGTAATAAAGCCTAAATGGCTTTCATTATACTGCAGAGAGACACAGAGCAGCTATGTCACAGATAGGGCTCAGGGCACCTAACAGACGGTGTGTAATACAGCCTAAATGGCTTTTACTATGTTGCAGAAATTACACAGAGTGACTACGTCACAGACAGAGCTCAATGCACCTAACAGACACTGTGTAATACAGCCTAAATGACTTTCACTATGCTACAGAGAGACACAGAGTATCTATGTCACAGACAGGACTCAGGGCACCTAACAGACACTGTGTAATACAGCCTAAATGGCTTTCACTAAACTGCAAAGACACACAAAGTAGTTATGTCACAGACAGGGCTCAGGGCACCTAACAGACACTGTGTAAATATACAGCCTAAATGGCTTTCATTATACTGCAGAGACACAATGAGTAGCTATGTCACAGACAGGGCTCAGGTCACCTAACAGACAATGTTGAATACAGCCTAAATAACTTTCACTATACTAAAGAGACACAGATCAGCTATGTCACAGACAGAGCTTGGAGCAGCTAACAGACAGTGTGTAAATATATAGCCTTAATGGCTTTCACTGTACTACAGAGAGACACACAGCAGCTATATGTGTCAGACAGGGCACAGGGCACCTAACAGGCAGTGTATAAATATACAGCCTAAATGGCTTTCACTGTACTGCAGGGAAAAAAGTATATGTCACAGACAGAGGGTACCCAACAACAGAGTGTGTATACAGCCTAAATGGCTTTCATTATACTGCAGAGACACACATAGTAGCTATACATCACAGAAAGGGCACAGGGTACCTAACAGACAGAAGGAAAATATACAGCCTAAATGGCTTTCACTATACTGCAGAGATACACAGAGTAGCTATGTTACAGGCAGGGCTCAAGTCATCTAACAGACAGTGTGCAATACAGCCTAAATGGCTTTCACTAAACTTCAAAGACACATAGGGTAGCAATGTCCCAGACATGGCTCGGGGCACCTAACAGACAGTGTGTAATACAGCACAAATGGCTTTCACTATACTGCAGAGACACATAGAGTAGCTAAGTCACAAGCATGGCTCAGGGCACGTAACAGACAGTGTTTAGTAGAGCCTAAATGACTATCACTATACTGCAGAGAGATGCAGAGTTGCTATGTCACAGACAGGGCTTGGTGGGGCACCTAACTGACAGTGTGTAATACAGCCTAAATGGTTTTCACTATACTGCAGAGAGACACAGAGTATATGTCACAGACAAGGCACAGGGCACCTAACAACAGACAGTGTGTATACAGCCTAAATGGCTTTCACTATATTGCAGAGAACCACAGAGTAACTATATGTCACAGGCAGGGCACAGGGCACCTAACAGACAGTGTGTTAATATACATCCTAAATGGCTTTCACTGTATTGCAGAGACACACAGAGTAGCTATGTCACAGATAGGGTTCGGGGCACTTAACAGACACTGTGTAATACAGCCTACATGACTTTCATGGCTGGACTGGACTTCAGGAGGGCTTAAGGAGGGCTGACTTTGTCAAAATGGGAGAGTGCCTTAGAAAAGTAGTAGTAAACCGTCAAGAAGGAGGGGTGGAGCAACAATAGTGAAACATCAAAACTACCATCACAGAGGCAACAAGCCTTTGTGTGAAGCAAATAAACAAATCAAAATGAAAGAAAAAAACACTATGGTTCTCAAAAGAGGTGGCAGGGAAGGTTAGGGAGAAAAAGATAGCATTTAGGAAGTATAAGGAAACACCGAAGAAGCAGGACAGAGAACTGTACCAGTTAAGGCAGAAGGAATTGGGGAAGGCAGTCAGAATAGCAAAAGCCCAAACTGAGGAAAAGATAGCCAACTCAGTTAAGAAGGGAATAAAACCTTTTATAGGTACATTAGGAAGTGTAGAAAGACAAAGGGAGGGATAGTGAGGCTGAATAGAATGGATGGTGGGTGGGCAGAGAGGGACAGTGAAAAAACAGGGATACTGAATGAATACTTCTGCTCAGTATTCACAAAAGAGGAGGAGGAGGCACATAATCCAATTAACAGAAGCACTCTGGATAGGGGGGTCGATCCCAGTCCTTTCACAGAAGAAAGGATTCTAAAAGAACTCCTAAAACTGATGGTGGATAAAGCAATGGGGCCTGATGGAATTCACCCCAGAATTCAAAAGAATTAAGGGGAGAACTAGTGACACCACTGACTACCCTTTTTAACAAATCATGGGAGGATGGTGTGGTACCTGAGGACTGGAGGAGGGCAGATGTGATTCCCCTTCTCAAAGGTGGGAGCAAGACAGAGGCAGGAAACTACAGACCTGTCAGTTTGACTTCTGTGGTAGGGAAAATGATGGAATCACTTCTGAAGGAAAGAACTGTTGAGTGCATAGAGGCCAGTGGGGTACAGTACCCAAGGCAGCATGGATTCGCAGCAGGAAGGTCATGTCAGACGAATGTAATAGATTTCTTTGACTGGGTGACCAAAGTAGTAGACTAGGGAGGGGCTGTGGACATGGCCTACCTAGACATTACCAAGGCATTTGACACAGTCCCACACAAAAGATTATCGGGTAAAACATTGGCTGGACAACAGGATACAGAAGGTAATAGTAAACGGAGTCCACTCTGAAGAAAGGGGCTTACTAGTGGGGTACCGCAGGGTTCAGTACTGGATCCAGTCCTTTTTAATGTCTTTGTAAGTGACATTGCAGAGGGACTGGAAGGAAAGGTATACCTCTTTGCAGATGACACAAAGATCTGCAACAGGGTTGATACACGGGGGGGGTGGAAAGAATGAGAAGGGACTTGGCAAGGCTGGAGGAATGGTCAGAAGTATGGCAGCTTGGATTCAATGCAAAATAATGCACCTGGGAAAGAAAAACCCAGGGGAAGAGTACACAATGGGGTGGGGGTAGTAACAACAATAAAAATGGAAAGGGACCGAGTAATCATATCAGATGACCTTAAGGTTAGCAAGCAATATGAGAAGGCAGTAGGGAGGGCTGGGGGATATTGGGATGTATAGGGAGAGGCATCACCAGCAGAAAACAGGAAGTTGTTATCCCTCTGTACAGACAGTTGGTGAGATCCCATCTGGAGTACTGCATCCAATTCTGGAGACTCCACAAGGACATAGACTGGATGGAGGCAGTCCAGAGGAAGGCAACTAAAATGGTGCAGGGTCTGCAAGAGAAGCCATATGAGGAGAGACTAAAGGAGCTTAATATGTATACCCTTGAGGAAAAGGAGGGAGAGGGGACATGATTGAAACTTTTAAGTACCTCAGTGAAATCAACAAAGTCCAAGAGGGTAGCATCTTTCAGAAAAAGAGATGTGCAAGAACAAGGGGACACAATTTGTAGATAGAGGGGGGACAGCTCAAGGGCAATGTGAGGAAGTATTTTTTCACAGAGAGGGTGGTGGACACATGGAACTGCCTTCCTGAGGAGGTTGTGGGTTCTAAAACTGTGGAAGAATTCAAGAATGCATGGGATGAACATACTGTAAGGCTATTCTTGTAGGGGGTAGGAAGAAATAGACTGTTGGTTAACTAGGATCTGCAGCTTATCCAGTAGGTAGTGAAACGGGCAGACTAGGTGGGCCAAGTGGTCCTTATCTGCCATCAAAGTCTATGTTTCTATGTTCTATGTTTCAGTATGCTGCAGAAAGACACACATTAGCTATGTCACAGAACAGGCTCAGGGTACTTAACAGACAGTGTGTAATACAACCTAAATGGCTTTCACCATGCTGCAGGTAGACACAGAGTAGCTACATGGGGTATGTCACAAACAGGACTTGGGGCACCTAACAGACATTGTGCAATACAGCCTAAATGGCTTTCATATACTGCAGAGATGAGACATAGAGTGGCTATGCCACAGACAGGACAAAGAACAAACAGTGTGTAATACAGCCTAAATAACTTTCACAGCTGCTGCCAGCAATGAGCACCTCCCCTCTTTCTCCTTCTCTTCCAAGCACCACACTGGATCCCCTGATTATTCCCCCTTCACTCCCCAACCCTTGCTCCTTTGTGGACTAAACGTTGTGCTTGTTTGTTTTTTTAAGTTTTAAACTTTCTTTTTTTTTTTTTTTGCCATGGCTGCAGAGCAAACACTGATTTCTCCCTCTCCCAAGAAAGTCTGCTTCTATCTACATGTGCACTCAGCAGACACGGAGCACAGACAAAAGCACTGACCAATTGGATTGTCAGGCTGGCGTCATGTACTCCTTTCTGCTGTCAGGACCCCACAGGCTGCCAGTAATGCCTGATTACAACTTTGGAAGAGTCTCAGAACCCCACAGGCTGCCTATTATGCTGGTTTTAAATTTAAATTATCCATTACCCGACCTGTTACCCATATCAACAGTACACAACCCACAAAGTACACTGTTATGTTGACTGGTGGTAAATTACTCGAACTACCCTACCCAGCAAAAAAAACACCAATACCCGACCTGCCCACTCCTGCTACCCAATGGGCAGCCCATCCCTAAATGTAAATACCTTAAATAAAAAAAAATAATTAAATGTTGTTTTCCTGATTATCACAGTCTCCTTACACACATAAATACATTAGAAAAATTCAGTTTTTATTACTAGTGTTCCTTTGCTGACAATGAAAAATCCTCCTCCTATCTTTACCTGCTTATCAGTAGAGATGCAGCAAAATTTAATTTCGTCGGTGAAATTCTGGCGAAATCTCAAATTTCACCATACAAAATGTTTCATGAAATTCGCACATTCTGCAAAATATTTTGTGAGTGAGAAATGCGGAATTTTGCCCGTGAATGGTAGAATTTCATTCACAAGTGGCAAAATTCCACCATTTGCAGATGAAATTCTGCATTTCAGGGGTGAAATTCCTCATTTCACCAGTGGAATTTTGCATTTCATCGGTGGAATTTTGCATTTCGCACCTGCAATATATTTTACCAAATGCTTGAATTTTGCAAAATATTTTGTGTAACGAAATTTGCGGATTTCACCCATCTTTACTTATCAGGGAAATATCTGCTGCTTACCCTGACTTGAGATAAGATTGAGGCTTTAGTTTCACATGAGGCCCTTGTTGTGTCTGTGCATTAAAAATCATGACATCATTCTTGATCAATCAGAATTGTTTAGTTCGAAACATTCCAAGTACATTTTTTTAATGTTTGCTTGTATGCATGCTTGAAGCAAATATATTGTGGCTACTCAGGAGACCAGGAGCTGCAGAGGTGTGTCAGAGTAGTGTCCAATGCAGCTCAGGCTACAGGAGGTTCACTGTCACAGCCCAATGAGGAACATGCTAAGAATAAAGCTGTTCAGTCTGGCTGATGGGCGGAAACTATGTGTTGTTGAAAGGATCTAGCCACAACATTCATAGTGCAACTGAGTCCTTTCATCTATATTACACCACCCAACAGCCAGCTGAGCGGCATCATTGTCAGCCTGCTCCTCCACATCCCCCCCAAATGTCCTCTGATTGCTCTCAGCTCCTGTAGTCCTATTGCCCAACTCCCTCTCCCTGTACATCTATTATCACCACTTTTACATGTACCACTGAATCCAGTCATGTAAACGGTTATCTGTAATCCAGTTCGATTATCAGCTTCAACTTTAGCACATGTAAACAGCAAAGTTTGATTATTTTTGAGAATCGGATTATCTGTATTACTCAGATTGAAGCAGCTGACTTTTCAGATATTAAATTGGGTGTCGTATGGTTGTAGACATGCTGACAACAAATCATGTTTTTCCCTCTTCTTTGCACATCTCTGATTTTAAGAACATCCAGAAGCTCGGTGTTATGCAACTTCCAAAACTGTCAGTCATGTGAGTCTGTTTTCATGCCCACAACACCCACTTCTGCTACAACCAACAAATTAGGACTGAGGGATACTTCCTTAGCCATCATCCACTCCACAAGACATCAAGCACCTACACCCACACCCATCCCACACACCACCACACAACTGTGGCTCATTTCTAAACTCACACTCCATCTCTATTCTTTGTTTAGAAAACATTGTCCCTCCTGACTCAAAAAAACACTCTTAGCCCATAACCACCATATTTCTGGCTCATGAGTAACGACCCTATACTCACTGCAATGCCACAGCAAGTCCAATGTTTTGGCAATGCACTATGTGACCAGTGGTCAATCAGGTGACGCAATCAGGTGACAAATGTATGGGCAGAAGTACCTGCACCTCCCACCACATTACTCACAGTGGTCCCCACTGGGCACTGATGAAAACTATGACCAAAAGTCCCTGCATGAAAGTACAGGCCCAGCACCCAGGCCTCCCACCGTGCCTTTAGCAGTGAACTGGGGGGGGGGATGAAGAGGACCTAGGTGCAAGGAAACAGGGCAAGGATCAACCCCATCAACTGCCAACCAACCATGGATAAAGAACAGCCCTGGAGGGCACATCCCTGAGGACATCTGACTGGATGTGGCCTGGACAGCAGGACTGATAACCATCATCCCTGTCACAGCCGTGCCATCAATTATGCTGGTAGGTCTGGTCCAGCGAGGGTGGGAATCCTGGGTTCTGGTGGTAGGCCCAGGGTTTCAGTCTGAGGTTTCTGTCCTTGGTCTGGTGCCAGCATTGCAATGTAGCTCATCCTATGCCTGGTAACTGGGCTGGTAAAGAAAGCTACCAAGTTCTCCCTCCTAAGCCCTGGGACCAAGCTGGAGAATGGGCTGGGAGAAAACCGGGACAGAGACATCGCTGAGATCTCTGCAGTTTGCACACTGCCTAGAGTCATTGATTTCCTATAGTTTTCACCTCCAGTTTTCTCTGTTTTATCTGCCTAGTGTAATGTGTAATGCATAGGTGATATCAATGGGGAACTATGTGATACATCATTTACCTACATAAGAGCAGTTTGATCTTGAGTAACCTCACGAATGGTGTAAGCCACAAGTAAAGTGCCTGAGGTTAAACTGCTCAAGTGAGATAAAAAAAATGCAGCACACAGTTTCTTGCTGCATATCCTTTTTATACAATAGGCTGGTGTTTTTTGAGGAGGGTTGTGATTGACAGGTAGTGTTTATCCAACATATGCATGATAAATTCCAGCTTCAAAAATTTATCTCGCATATGTGGAGAAAACATTTTGTATGACATTGGTGTACCATATTCAGTTCTGGAGGTTGCACCTCCACAAGGACATCAACTGGGTAGAAGTGGTCCAGAGGAGGCTGTCTAAGATGGTAAGGGGTTTGCATGAGAAAACATATGAAGGAGGCTGTGGGAGCTCAACATGTAGTCCCAAGAGGAGAAGGAGAGAGGACATGATTGAGACCTATAAGTACCTCACAGGGGTGAACAAGGTGCAGGAGGGGAGTCTTTTTCACAGGAGGAGGAGCACCAGAACATGGGGGCACACTATGAAGCTTGGGGAAAAGCTTAAAAGAGATGTGAGGAAATATTTCTTCACAGAAGTAGTGGTGGATGCTTGAAACAGGCACAGACAGTGCGAAGGTTCAAACATGCGTGGGATAGGAACATGGTTATAACAAATAGAGGTAAAGTAGGAGGATGGGACAACTGTGACCAAATAGAGTCCAGGGTGTAGTGACAGGCATGGAAAGGGGCCTATGGGTCCTTTTCTGCCGACACATTCTGTTTCAATTGGATTGTGTCCATACATACTGTATAAATAGGGAGTCATAACTGAAAGGCTTTGTGGCCAGGCTTTGAAAGGCTTTGAGACCAGGCTTTGAGGATATTTGAAAGCAGTTAAAATTCCAGGAATTAAATGCTCACTCCCAGGGCTCACTTACTATAGGTAGTTCAGGGGTTCAGGACCTGATGCTTCTAGAGAAGAGCTTTATGAGATATAATGCAGAGTGTCATTCTTATACAAATGACACCTACTTATGCTGTTCCTCTTTTGGTAAGGTTTCTGCGTAAATGACTGCCTTACTAATCTTACTGCCTTACTGAGGGTAACTGTTCCATGTGCCAGCTCCTGCTGATCATTTGGAGGCAGTATAGCACGGTGGTTTAAGGCTCTGAGATCCAAATCTGGAGACCTGGGTTTGAATCCCACAGCCCCGAATTGCATACTGTGTGACCCAGAGCAAGTCACTTAACTTCCTTGTGGTCCCAGGTTGCACCTGTAAACAAGCTTTCAGCTTAGTGTGTCTCTCCTGGTTAATAAATAAATAAAAATAAATCTGGAGTCTTCCCATCCATCCATTCCCAGTGTCAGATCCTGCCAATTGTTTGTATGTGTCCCCTCTGACCGGTCCTTGGCCAAGGCTGCTACTGACATAGAAGATTGTGTATGAACAATCATACACAACAAGGATGTTTTTCAGTTGAGAGGTTTCCTTGGTAACTGGAGACCGCAAGAAAGTAGCTTGAGAGGTCTCATTACCATCGAAACTGCAAGGATTGGAGAATGGCCCATGTGGTGCCCATCCATAAAAGTGGACCAAAGGATGAACCAGGAAACTACAGGCCAGTGAGCCTCATCTTGATCATGGACAAACTCATGGAGACCATCCTAAAGTAGAGGCTTGTAAGTTTCTTGGAGGCAAATGGTATCCAGAACGACCAGCAACATGGGCTTGTCATGGGCAAATTGTGCCAGACAAACCTGGTAGAGTTCTATGACTGGGTGACAAGGGAACTGGACAAGGGCCATGCTGAGGATGTCCTGTACCTGGACTTCAGTAAGGCCTTTGATTCAGTGCTATATGGAAGATTGGGGTGGAAGCTAGAGTATGTGGGGGCAGGACTAAAAATGGTGACCTGGATCAGGAACTGGCTGAGGGGGAGACAGCAAAGGGTGGTGGTAGGGGGGAATTGTCATCACTGAGAGTGGTGACAAGCGGGGTACCACAGTGATCCACGCTGGTACCAGTACCATTCAGGATTTTCATTGTAGATATCTCAAATGGTTTCCGGTGCAAAATCAGTCTGTTCACAGACTATACCAAGATGGGAGCTGTGGTAGATGACATGGCGAGGGGGAAGGGGTTTCAGGAGGACCTGAATAAGTTGCAGGAGTGGACAGATAAATGGCAGTCTGGGGTTCAATGCCAAGAAGTGCAAGGTTCTGCACTTCAAAGCCCAGAACCAGGGAAGGGATTATCACTTAAATGGGGTCAGTTGGATTGCTCCACAGAAGAGAAGGACCTAGGAGTGATCATAATAAGGAGTGTGAACAACTCTGCTCAATGCAGAAGGGTGGCAGCAAAAGCAAACAAAATGCTGGGGCATATAGCTAGAGGGGTCTCCTCCAGAAGCAGGGAGGTTATCCTGCTCCTGTATAGGTCACTAGTCAGGCCCCACCTGGAGTACTGCATGCAATACTGGTGCCCATTCCTGAAGAGGGATATCAGATTGTTGGAGGGGGTATAGCGTAGAGCTACAAAGATGATCCAAGGATTGGAGGGCAAGCCAATGAAGAAAGGCTGGAGAAGTTGAACATGTACCTTGTGGAAAAGAAGAGGGACAGGGGACATATGATTGAGACCTTTAAGTACCTGAAGGGAATAAACAAGACTAATACAGAGAGGATTTTTCCAGAGGAGAAAGGGGAGGGACATGAGAGGACACCAACTGAGATTGGAGGGAGGTAGATTCAAGAGAGAGATGAGGATAAATTTTTTCACGGAAAGAGTAGTGGACAAGTGGAACTCCTTGCTGAGTGAGGTGGTGGCCAAGAGATGGTAGACAGCTTCAAGAAGGGTTGGGATAGGGTAAGGGTAAGGGGTAATAGGATGCGGGAGGGGAGGGGCAGCAGCATTATAAAATGCTAGCTGCACACTTGAGCAGACTCGATAGACCATGAGGCCTGTTTCTGCTGGCATTTTTATATGTTTGTATAGTGTATGGGCAACCATAGATGTACTCCTTTAGCCTAAAACCGCTCCCCTGGTATTAAAAAAAAGCCTTTCTTGGATGCAGTGTAGTGGCTCATTCCAGTGCTACTTGCTTCCTCACCGCTTCGGTTGCTACACTGTGCATACATGAAGACATTCGATGTTATAGTAGTAATAATCCTTATTTTTGTACGGGATGAGCTGGAATAAAACATCTTTAGGACAAAAGTCCTATATTATAGATGCTCCTGTTTTGGTTACATGTACAGAAGAAAAAGTTGTACAGACATAAAATCAATCATCATATGCAGCGTACATAGCACATTCATTCTAATTGTTACACATACATTGCACCATTAATTCATACTTTAACCCCCTCATAAAGGATTTAACATTGTCCTGGACAACAGTAGACAATTTATTTATTGAAGTCCATACATAAAATGTAATAGCTGGAAAACACATGTTGCTATATTTATTTATCAACCTTGGGGTATTAAACCCATGTAAAAATGTCTGGAGTAAATTGTGGTATTGTTGGATTTTTTCTAACTTCTCATACAAGTGAGTAGGCTTTTGTGTATGAAGTACTTTATGAATCAAATTTGCCCATTACAACTTTCTTTCATGCAAAGGTATTAGCTATCCTAGTTCCTCAAATAGAGTGTGGTGGTATTAAAATCCTTACACCAAAAGAATCTTGCAAACCTGTTGTGCATAAAATCAACTTTAGTCAAACACTTCTTATTGACAAAGCCATACACAGTATGTGGCTTCTGTAATCTGAGACTAGCAGCAGAAGCTGATTTACAACAAGGGACCTCGTTTGCTTATTCAAACAAAATTTTGAGCACCTAAAAGCACCTAACCTCTTATATACTTTGGTCATGGTGTCATTTATATGGTGACCAATTGTTGTTACTGTATGCTACACTAGTGATGTACTCAGTGCAGCATAACAACATCATGACATATTCAGGACAGCACAACATCACTGTTCCAGGAATGGATTTCCATGTGGAATAACATTCTACCATACACTATAATACATTGCTCATTTTTCACCTCCCTGCACCAGTTAGGCAGTCGGGTTACAGTGTGGGTGGATTTCCCAGGTGACAATGAAGCAGACAAACAGATTGTTTTCCTTCCTGAGTTATGCTGGTATTTTTTTTCTGGCTGACTGTTGTTTTCTTCCCATTTGTATTTGTTTATGCCAACCATTGCCTTTTTTGATAAACATGTTCTCCTTCCCATTTTCCTGGTGGAATTAGACTTTCAAGCTGCAACACTTGACTTCAGTCACTAGGGGTGCCCAGGAGAGGAGAGAAGAGGAGCCAGCACTGCACTGAGGGGTGAGTGAAGCTGCTGTGAGTCTGACATGTGAAAAGGGAAACCAAGCAGCCTGGTGGGGATGTCTTGACCCCAATACATGCATATACATAAACACACACATGGGCTGCTGGAGCTTCCCACTCCATGCAACAGCCTCCGAGGGGTGAGGAGAGATGGAGGCTAGTCAGCCTCCTAGGAAGTGCAGTTTTAACTTGTATTCCCTCCCCCAGTGCAGAGTTCTGGGAGCTACTTTACAGCAGAGCTGGCATCCCCTATGGTACCTTGCAAACTTTTCACGTTTGGTTGTTGATCTATTCAGGGAACCTGTATCTGGTTCAGTGCTGGAGATATGCTCACTACTACTGCCATGATGTCTTTGTGGAAAGGGTTAAAGGTTACGGCCAGGTCCAGTCCCTGCTTGATTGAAGCTGAATAGGCAAGTTGCATGCTATCCATGGAGAACCAAGCTGTCTGGAGATGCACGGTAGGGATGGTAGAAGGGACGCTCAACCCCACCACACTGACAAGCAGCAGCAAGTGTGTTACCATTATGAGAAGATTGGGGGGAGCTGTGCAATGTGAAGATGGGGAAGGGAAGAAGGCTTGTGTCATCTAAAGATTTGGGGGGGCTTATCTTATTGTCCTTCTTTTGTCCCACATGGGAAATCAGTAAGAGAGATGAGCTGCATGCTGCCTGGGCTGTACTGAGCTGTCCAGAGATGCACAGAAGGGAGGGAGAGCTGCTCAGCCCTGCCAAACCAACTAGCAGTGGCATGCGTGTTACCACCATGTGAAGATTAGGGGTGGGCTGTGCCATGTCAAGATTAGGGGTGGTCTGTGCCATATGAAGATTAGGGGTGGGCTGTGCCATGTGAAGATTAGGGGTGGACTGTGCCATATGAAGATTAGGGGTGGGCTGTGCCATGTGAACACGGTGAGGGGTTAAGGGCTTGTGCCATGTAAAACTTTGGGGAGGCTCCTCATTGTGAGGGATGGCTTGTGCAGTGTGAAGATTGTCGGAAGGGGGGCTTGTGCCATGTGAAGATGGGGTCTTGTGCCTTGTGAAGTTTGGGGAAGCTTGTGTGATGTGAATAATGGGGGATGGGGTACATGTGCCATGCGATGATTGGGGGGGTGGCTTGTGCCATATGAAAATTAAGGGAGTGGGCTTGTGCCATGTGAATATTTGGAAGAGGGTGACATGTGCAATATGAAGATTTGAGGAAGGCTTGTGCCATACGAAGATCATGAGGAGGTCGGGCTTATGCCAAAAGAAGATTGGGGTGCCATTTAAAGATGGGGGCTAGGCTTGTGATATGTGAATATTGGTGGGATAGGAGTTTGTACAACATGAAGATCTGGGGAAGGCTTATGCCATGCAAACATTGTGAGAGGGTCAGGCTTATGTCCTGTGAAGACTGGGGTAGAGGGCTTGTACCATGTTAAGATGTGTGGGGCTTGTACCATGTGAAGATGGGGGGCTTCTGCCATGTGAAGATGGAGTGGTTATGCCATATGAATATGGGGGCTTGTACTGTGTGAATATGGGGGGCTTGAGGTAAGTGAAAATGGGGGGCTTGTACTATGTTAACATTGGTGAGGTATGAAGATTGGCGTGGGAGCAGGTCTTTTACTGTGTAATTGGGTGGGCTGCTACTGCTGCCATATAGTCTGGGGGTGGTGCCTAGACCTTACTGGCACCTGTTACATAGTTGTGTAAGAGTTCCTACACCTCCATTATCTTTCTACAGTGAATACTATAATAGGTTCCACCACCTAGAGATGACTACCCCAACTGCAAATCTTGACAAGATAGTTCCCCCCAAAAATGTCCAGTTAAACTATTAATTGTGTCATGTGAATATTCTGCATGGAGGCTGTCCCATACAATGATTCGGAATGTGCTTGTAGCATGTGAAGATTTTTCGGGGGGGGGGGTTGTGTCACATGAAGATTTAAGGGGCGGAGTAATTATGCTGTTAAGATTTCAGACTGGGGAGTGGGGCTTGTACTTAACTCACTTATTGAGACACACACACCATACTCCCTATCTACTGTTGACTAAAGGAACACCAGCCGTAGTAAACAGACCCCCCCCAAAAAAAAACACCAACAAACTTTTACAACATGCAAGCAAAAATTCAGTATTGACAACTGCTTGTTTCCACAAGAGATTGTGTCATGCAAACCGTTCTTATATTCTACAGTTAAAGTTCAGTTAGCATAGTCCATTTCATCACACAGGGGTTTCCTCTAATTTTCTAGCAAGTCAGACAATGTTTTTTAAATTCAAGTTTCATTTTTTTTTAAATAGAAACCATCATTGGGATTTATAATGTATTTAAATGTACAGTTCCTGTGATTCATACAGTTTTAAGAGTTTCTTCTCAAATCCTTTATGTGGCAGAACTGGTCAGCTTTGCTTCACAGTTTTCTCACCCAAAGAACTCAAGAATGCACTCTTTTAACCATAAGAGGCACAGCAAGTAAGCAATAAGACATGGGGTGTGCATTAGACAGTTCTAAGGCATGATCAGGGATATCTTTGTAGCATCTATGAATTGTACAACAAAGGCTTGGCTGAGCAAATGTGCTCATGATGCAAAAATAGGGACCATTGTTGGAAACTGTAATGCTGTTCAAAATTTTCAGGAGGAACTTAATAATGTATCTACTTGGGCAACAAAAAAGATGCAACAGTTTAATATTGATAAATGCAAAGTAATTGCAGTTTGGTGTAAACAATTTAGGGGCTAAATATTATATTAACGGTATTGAACTAAAGGAGGCAGAGTCTAAAAAAAAGATTTTGGTATCCAATAACCTGAAATTTAAGGACTGATATAAGGATGCTGCAAAAAAGGCAAGTAGAGCTCTGAACTGTATCTCAAGAACCATCAGGAGCCCTTGTACTGAGCCTGACGAGGCTGCATGTGGAGTACTGTGTTTAGTTCTGGGCACCCTATGCTCAAGGTCAAATTGATGCCATAGAGAAGGTACAGAGGACAGCCACAAAAAGTGTTGCCAATATTAAAAATCTAAGTTATGAAGACAGGTTAAGAGAATTGGATATGTTTTCCCTCAGTTACAGAAGATTGAGAGGAGATATGTGCCTAGTCTACAGGGCCCGTGATAACCATGATCTATGGGAATGCCTGGGGCTAGAGTCAAGGTACTATGAAAGGGACTCCAGAAGGCATGGCAAACAGTTGAAAGGAATAAATTATAAGAAGAATCCAAGGGGTCATTGGTTCAACCAAAGAGTCATATCTGAATGTAATAATTTACCAGCCTCAGTGGTTAGCAGCAACTGCATGGCAATTTTTAAAAACTCTTTGGACCATCATATGAACATTCGTGGGAGGTTAAAGTTTTAACTTTATGGTCAAGTCTTCATGGTGCAGGGTTCTTGACTTGTATACTTCCTATAATTCCTATGTTAGTAAGGCTGTGTGCTAGAACTGTCTAATGCAAATGCCAGAATGTCTTATCGTGCTTATAACATGTGTCTCTGTATAGTAAACATGCAGGTACAATTTCACATTAGCAGGCTTAAACTAGTAAAACAGTAACACTTTTAGTGAATCTTCTCTAAGATAGTCCCTCTGCCTGCATGAGCTTGAGGCATTTTTATTTCTTTTTACTTTACAACTTTTGTCCTACTTTGGCCTCCATAGGTGTTTGTAAACTGATGTTGTCATGGCTCCCACCCACCCCTCATAGTGGCAAACTGTGGTTGTCCTGGCTCATGACCCCCACCCCACTGACTGATAAGCTAAGATTGGTACACACATTTGAATATATCACTGTGTTAATGACAGAGCTTGAAGGCATTTGATCACTGTTGATGAGAGGAGAAGTTCAGCCATGATCATTTACATCAGATGCTGGAATTCTTATTTGTTTAAAATGTGTCTGGCTTATTTATTTGTTTTTTGCAAAAACTGAAGCAAAATAAGCGTGGTAGTGAGTGGCAGGCAGGCATCAATAGTAACAGTGATAGTGGTGGGGGGACGAGGCAAGGTGGGAGCTCAAAGCACAGTCTTCACTTTATAGAATTGGAAGATATAGTAATGAGAGTGAGAAAGTGTGTATACGAGTTGAGATGGGTCCCGGTGGTAAGAGGCATCTATTCTGGGAGTGTTGTTTTACTGATGGAGCCCATGAATGAGCAAGATCTGGAGCAGAGTGAGAAGTGTGTTACAACTGAAGTAGTCACAGAGGAGTTTTCAGTGCAGAGACAGTGAGTGAATGAGTGAGTGAGCAGTGGGGGGGGTGAGACACATGGGAAAAAGTCTAAGAAAACTAAGTATTGAAAATTAGAAAACTAAATATAAATATATGCAAGAAAGATAAATTGGATGAATGAAACTTCTGAGAGTTTAGGAAGTTTACTGTAAAGGAACTGCCTGGTGTTTCTGAAACGTGCTTCTCAGTTTGAAAAAGCAAGACAGCAGCTAATACAACAAACTCTGGTCAGAGCCAATATGGCTACAAAATGATGGTATAGATGCAGCCATGAAGAGTGATTGGCTGCTTTAGACCCAAGGAAAGCTGAAGATTTCATCGATGCATGAACAGGTGCAGATGTGCATGCCCCTGTGGGCTGTGAGCCATGGGGTGACTATGGGATGAAGTGCAGGGCCTGGCACAGTCACTCTTTAGACAAGAGGTGCACGACATACGGCCCGCAGGCCACAACTGGCCCCTGAAAGGGTTTTTTGTGGCCCATGGACACATCCACAAGTTGTAGGTTTTTTTTTCATTCCTTTCTGGCATTTTCTGAAAGTCTGTAAGTCTCATTACATTACAGAGTACATGATTTCCTGCTTCTGAGTTCCCAAGCTTAATGTGTGAATGAGGTGCTTAACTGCTGTAACACCTGCCCACTCCCTTCTTTGTTATTTAACAAGTGGTACATAATTGTTGCATTCATTCGGGGAACACAATGCAGTACTTGCAGTACTTGATAGAGGTACTTGGTAGACGTTTGTAAAATAAAAGGAAAGGTACCTCAGTTTAGATCTTTGTTTCAGTTCTCACCCACCGATTCACTGGTTCTCTCCAATGGCAACTTAGCCAGTTCACCGCCGATACTGCGGCTCTCTCCACTAGTGCAGGGGGAGGGTTGGTAGTTGGCGCACACTGCCACCGATTTGCCAGTTCTCTCCACTGACGATCTAGCCAGGTTGCCACCGATACTGTGTTTCTCTCCATCGGTGCAAACGTTAGCTATACTGCCACATATTCGGCTGGGTTTGACTGGGTTTTGACAATGTTATGAATGTTGTGGTCTTCACAGTGAACTTCATTAAGTCCCGTACTGTCAACCACCATCAGTTTCAGTCATACTTAGAAGAAATCGAGGCTGAATGTGGGGATATACTATACCACACTAAAGTTCGATGGCTGAGTAAAGGAAACGTTTTAAAAAGGTTTGTGGCACTACTGCCAGAGACAAAAACTATTTTTTGCTGTCTCTTTCTGTTCCTACCTGGTCTGCTCCCAATCCTGGCAACCCCTAGGGACTCTGGCCACCCTCCGACTACTCCTATGCTCCATCAGGATCCTTGCCTTTCCCCCTGTGGCTTACCCCCCCATAGCGGGGTGGTGGGGAGCCCCCTAACTCACCCACCTTGTCCGGATCCGGATAGGCAACTTCCCTAAGAGCCGGTGTACCGATTGTATGGCCATCAAGCCACCCAACCAGGAGGACTCCCATTTTCCAAATTTTTCTCCCCAGAGCAGAGGCGTGCCATGACTCCAGTGGAGGGGAGCGCACATGCATCCACACATGCTTCCTCCTGGCATCTGCCCCCAACTTCTCCCCAATTTACAGCACAGCACAGCACCTTGCCCTCCAGCCTCCGCCAGGGGGCAATCAGAAGACAACTGTCATCGACCCCCTTCCCCGGAAAAAGAGAGCAGTCCTGCAAATGCTTGATCCTTTTCCTCCCCTGCCGACCTCTGGTGACCTGCACTCATTCCCAAACACAGGTCGCTGTCGTGGCGTGAAGTAAGGCAGCCAGCACCTCAGCTCTCAGCACCACCAGGCTGGCCTAGAGATAAAACCTTTTATGCTGGGCAAAGGAAGGCCTGTGGCACAATTTGATGACGCAAAGTGGCTCTGTGACCTAGTCTTCATCACAGACATTACTGGCCATCTGAATGAACTGATTGTCAGACTACAGGGCAAGCAACAACTTGTGTGTGACTTTGCCAGCAAAATAGTTACCTTCAAAACTAAATTGCAACTCTTTGATGTGCAGTTACAAAAAGATGACCCGTCACATTTCCTAACATGCCAAGAGTTGTTTGTTGAACATAACTGTGCTTCAAAGACACACTCCCAAGTTGTGGGGAGACAAAAGAACTCCTTCCAGCAAAGATTCTCAGACTTCAGGAGGGGCTCACATAACATAATGTTTTTTGGAGATCCTTTTTCTGTTTCCCCAGAAGCACTTGAATCAGATTTACAGCTTGACATTATTGACCTGAAATGCAATGATTCACTACGCAGCAAATACAGAGAAGGAAACCCTCTAAATTTCTACAATTGCCTTGATTCAGAAAAGTTCCCTAATATCAGAAAAGAAGCACTGAAACTTGCAAGTCTGTTAGGCAGCACATTTATCTCTGAGCATGCCATTTCTCTGCTGAGTTTAAATAAGTCAAAGCTGAGAAGTCATATTAATGATGAGAATCTGGAGGCAATTTTGAGGCTAGTGACCTCAAAATAAAACCTGACATTCCTAAGTTGGTCTCCTGTGGGCATTGCAATACTTCACATTAATAATTAGAAATACAGTAGGTAAGTTCAACTTTGTTATGGAGACAATTGTAACTTTAATGCTGTGTGGCTCATAAGCAGGGCCACTGGAAAATTGCGCCCACAATTTTTTTGCGGAATCTGCAATTTTCACCATTCTCCTCAAAAACTGACATGTTCCGAAATTTCTTGCAATTTTTGGGTTTTTATATTGAACTGTGTAAAAAGTATTAACATTTTTAATAAAATACTCTCAAACATATTGACAATTTTGCATGCAGACTTGGGTTTGGCAGAAACAATGCAGTGCAAGGTAGGCCAAGGGTTTTAGTGACACTGATTTCTTTTGAATCCTTGTCTTGTTTTTTTTTTTTCAAAATCCACTGACCAAGCATAAGTACACTTAAACACTTAATATTTGTTTTGTGTTGAAGCAGTCTATCAGAAAACATTTTGTTGCCACACAGACTGAAACAAAAGATGGGAGAAAAGGTGCAAACTATCCCATTCACTTAAATGGAGTGCTAACTATGAAGCCCTTTTGTAAGTGGCAGGGCAAGTTTTTCCTTGTGAGCATACTTTCATTCAGACTAGTTTTGATTCAAACAGCTGAGGATATTTGGATGGCCTTGCTTATTTTAAACTTGAATAAGCTAGTTGCTAACAGTGATCTCACTCTTAGCAACTATCCCCTAGATGCTGACATGCAAAGACTATAATAAAAACCTGACTAAAGTCTAAAAACAAGCTTATAAAACACAAAATGTATCTGAACATTTATCTTTAACGAAACAAAATCATTGCAGCCAGAGTAAAACAAAGGTAAATTACAGGGTACCCTGACTACTGTATGATGCAGAAAAAATATATTGGTATTTTTTTACATTTTATGGTACATAGAAACATAGAAACATAGAATTTGATGGCAGATAAGGACTGCTTGGCCCACCTAGTCTGCCCATTTTCCTACCTAACAGATAAGCTGCAGATCCTAGTTAACCAACAGCTTACTTCCTCTTACCCACCCCTAGGACTGCCTTATGCCTGTCCCATGCATTCTTGAAGTCCCCCACTGTTCTTGACTCCACGACCTCCTCAGGGAGGCTGTTCCATGCATCCACAACCCTCTCAGTGAAAAAATACTTCCTCACATTACCCTGAGCCGTCCCCCCTCTATCTTCAAATTGTGCCCCCTTGTTCTTGCACATCTCTTTTTCTGGAAGATGCTACCCTCTTGGACTTTGTTAATTCCCTTGAGGTACTTGAAAGTTTCTATCATGTCCCCTCTCTCCCTTCTTTCCTCAAGAGTATACATATTAAGCTCCTTTAGTCTTTCTTCATATGTCTTCTGGTGCAGACCCTGCACCATTTTGGTTGCCCTCCTCTGGACAGCCTCCACTCTGTCTATGTCTTTGTGGAGATGGGGTCTCCAGAACTGCACACAGTACTCCAGATGGGGTCTCACCAACTGTCTGTACAGAGGGATAACAACTTCCTGTTTTCTACTATTGATGCCTCTTCCTATGCATCCCAGTATCCCCCAGCCTTCCTTACTGCCTTCTCACATTGCTTGCCCACCTTTAGGTCATCTGATATAATTACCCCCAGGTCACTTTCTATTTTTACTGTTGTCAGTATCTCACCCCCCATTGTGTACACTTCCCCTGGGTTTTTGTTTCCCATGTGCATTACCTTGTACTTCTTTGCATTGAATCTGAGCTGCCATACATTTGACCATTCCTCCAACCTTGCCAAGTCCCTTCTCATCCTTTCCACTCCATCTTGTGTATCAACCCTGTTGCAGATCTTTGTGTCATCTGCAAAGAGACATACTTTTCCTTCCAGTTCCTCTGCAATGTCACTTATAAAGACATTAAAAAGGACTGGTCCCAGTACTGAATCCTGTGGTACCCCACTAGTAACCCTCCTTTCTTCACTGTGTACTCCATTTACTACTACCCTTTGTGTCCTGTTGTCTAGCCAATTTTTTATCCAGGCTACCACCTTGGGACCCATTCCAAGGCTGGCTATCTTGTGTATTAATCTTTTGTGTGGGACTGTATCAAATGCCTTGCTAAAATCTAGGTAGGCCATGTCCAAAGCCCCTCCCTGGTCTGCTACTTTGGTCACCCAGTCAAAGAAATCTATTAGATTCATCTGACATGACCTTCCCATTGTGAATCCATGCTGCCTTGGGTCCTGTGCCCCACTGGCCTCTAGGTACTCAACAATTCTTTCCTTCAGAAGTGATTCCATCATTTTCCCTACCACTGAGGTCAAACTAACTGGTCTGTAGTTTCCTGCCTCTGTCCTGCTCCCACTTTTGTGAAGAGGAATCACATCTGCCCTCCTCCAGTCCTCGGGTACCACCCCATCCTCCCATGATTTGTTAAAGAGAGTAGTCAGCGATGTCACTAGTTCTACCCTTAGTTCTTTTAGAATTCTTGGGTGAATACCATCAGGCCCATTGCTTTGTCCAACTTCAATTTTATTAGTTCTTTCAGAACCCTTTCTTCTGTAAATGGACTGGTATCGACCCGCCTTCAGAGTGTTTTCTTGTTTGGTTTAGGTAACTCCCCTCTTCTTCCTTTGTGAATACTGAGCAGAAATATTCGTTCAGTATCCCTGCTTTTCACTGTCACCCTCTACTCACATTCCTCCTCTTTACTAAGCTTCAGTATCCCTCCTTTGGTCTTTCTTCGCTCCCTAATGTACCTATAAAAGGTCTTATCCCCCTTCTTAACAGAATTGGCTATCCTTTCCTCGGTTTGGGCCTTTGCTTTTCGGACTGCCTTCCCAGACTCTTTCTGCTTTAGCTGATAAAGTTCTCTGTCCTGCTCCTTCTGTGTTTCCTTATATTTCCTGAATGCTGTCCTTTTCTCCTTAACCTTCCCTGCCACCTCTTATGTGAACCATAGCAGTTTTTTCCTTCGTTGTGTTTTATTGATTTGCTTTACACAAAGGCTTGTTGCCTCTGTGATGGCTATTTTGATCACTCCCCATTGTTCCTCCACCCCTCCTTCTTGCCTGTTTGCTAGTGCTTTTCGGAGGCACTCTCTTATTTTTCCAAAGTCAGCCCTCCTAAAGTCTAGTACTCTTGCTTTTGTATGACTTGATTGTATGGCTGTGTTTATCGTTAACCACACTGTTTGGTGGTCACTTGTTCCCAGATGGCTACCCACTTCTAAATCTGAGATTCTTTCTCCATCCCCATTTGAAAGTACCAGGTCTAAGATTGCTCCCTCCCGAGTGGGTTCTGATACTAGCCATCTGAGGCATGCCCCCTGTAGGGCATCAATAATGACCCTGCTCTTGGACATGCCTGCAGCAAAGGTGCTCCAGTTAACATCTGGCATATTCAGGTTCCCCATCAACAATATCTCCCCTTTTTCTGCCATTCTAAGAAAGCCTTCTATCATTTCCTTGTCCATTCCCTCCCCCTGAGATGGGGGTCTGTATACAACCCCCATGCGGATTGTGGTGCCATTTCCTGTCTCCAGGGTGACCCAAAGTGCCTCATCTGCTCCCTGTTTACTCTTTAGTTCTGTTGCTTTGATCCCTTCCTTTACATAGAGAGCTACTCCCCCTCCTCTTTTATCCTCCCTGTCCCTCCTGTAGATTGTGTGTCCTGGTATGTTGACATCCCAGTCATGGTTCTCTGTGTACCACGTTTCTGTGACTGCCACAATATCCAGGCAACCCTCTTCCATCAAGGCCACTAGTTCAGGGAGCTTGTTACACAGACTATGGGCATTGGTACTCATCACCCTCCACTTTTTGATAGCCTTACCCCTTTTAGCCCCATTTCTGTCCTTACTGCCTTTGCCTTTTTTTACATTTAAATCTGTTCTGCTCCCTAATAACTTCTGTACCTTGGTGTTTACCTCCCTAATCACCATGTTTTGTGGGGAGGCTTGGATTTCCCTGCTTCTTTTCATTGCCTCCCCCCTTGGCTAGTTTAAATGCTTGCCAATGAAGCATTCAAACCTCTCACCTAGGATCCTGGTTCCCCCCGGACAGATGCAGACCATCGCACCAGTATAGGTCTGCATCCTCCAGGTGGCTCCCAGTCCCCAATGAAGCCAAAACCCTTAGCTCCACACCAGTTTTCAACCATTCATTGAATTCCCTGGTGAGAAGTGCCCTAGCATCTCCTTGCCATAGACAGGCATCACCTCCGAGAGTTACTGTATGTTACTTGTCTAAGGCCCTTCCCAACTCTACAAACTCCTCTTGCACTGCTCTGATCCCATTCCTAGCCAGTCATTTGTCCCTAGGTGGACAATGACATCCAGCTCCCTCCCTCATGCAGCTCCTCCCATGATCCTGAGGATTCGCTTCCTGTCCCTCCAAGCCATGGCGCCAGGAAGGCACCTTACCTCCATCTCCCCTTCCTCCCCAATTCTACCCCCTAATGATTGAGTCCTCCACCAGGAGTTGTTTCCTTCCCCTGTGGGGTCCCATGCCACCCTCTTTTGGGTCTCCTTTGTGAAGGTTCCCAGCATCCTCCTTGGTCTCCACTGCAGGTGCCTCCATACAGGAACAACTATCCACCAGAAGAGTGAATGAATTGTGGAGAGGTACAGCTGGAGGGATGCAACTCTGTTCCACCACCCTCTCCCTCCTTGAGCCCACCCTGGTCCAGCCTCTCCTCTTTCTTGGCAACCTCTGAGGTAGTGGCATTGGCCCTGGTAGTCCCTGGGTGGGGGAGGAGATTTCACGAATCCTAGCCAGGTCAGCCTGGAGATGGGCAACCTCTTCTCTCAGACCAGAGAGGTGCCTGCAACGGCAGCATCATGCAGCCTCCAGAATGTCTCCCAGAACACTGCTGCCCCACAGCCATTGCACTGCACCACTCCTATCATGTCTTATTTTGTGTCCCCTCTACTGTTTCTCTGGATGCTTACTCTCTCCTCTCCTTACAATTCTCACCCTTCCTGTTCTGGGACAGCAACTTCCTATCTTCTTCAGTAGCCTCCTTCTTCCTTGCTCAATATCAGACCACCAGCAGCTGGGGGAGAGTGAGCTACTTTTCTACTTTAGGGTTGGCAAAACCAATGTTTCTCTATGATCCTTTCCTTCCTACTGCCAAACAGGAAGTTCCTGTTGACAGTCAAATCCAGTGGCTATAAAAGTAGAACTGGCTTTGGGTGGGTGGGTGGAGGGTGGGATGGGATGGAGGGCAATTAGTAAGAAAAAATGCTAGCAACAGGAAGTTGTAATTTGATTCACCTGCTTTTATAGTGTCTAAACCACACCCCCAGGTATGCTCTCTTTCCTCCTACTGGTTTAGCAAAGTCAGCTGATACAGTACCTTTCACTGCACAGAATACACACTAACCTTCTTTCTTTTCTTTTTTTTAACCCCAAATACTTCCCCTTCTACTTCTAATAAAGTTATCTGTCTACTTAATCTTAACAGACACTGACTCCTGCTGAGATATACGTTTTAAATTAAGAAGAAAATGTAGCTTCTTTTAGTTAGCTGCTTTCTGCTCTACAAGCAAGGCTAGTAACCGCGTAAGGACCACTAGGCACAATTGCCTGTTTTCAGGTACAATCCAGGAGCCATGAGGAGATTAAGTTACTTGCTCAGAATCACACAGTATGCAAGTGGAGGTTGTGGGAATCAAACTCAGGTCTGCTAGATGTCCACAGTTCATTCACAGTTTGTTACTCTAACCTCTAGGCTATACTGCCAGACCCAATAACCCCCAGATTTAATGTTTAAATATGTGATTTCTAAAATACTGTACAGTACCTACAGTGCAAATTATGAACATTAAACACTTTAACAACATTTTACTAAAACTCAATTATTCACCAGTCTGTCTGCTTATTTTTTCTTGTACCAAAGTGGGTAAACAGCTGACAGGGCACTGTAAATAGCTGTTCATCAGGCTTCATTATTCTATATCCAGAAACAGAAAAAATGTTTATTCTGACTTTATTTAATATTGATTTGCTGTGGCTCACTTTATAGAATCTATTTAGCACTGTATGAGGCAGATGCTTTTAAATTTTGAAAGATAGGCAATGCTTATGATAGCTTATCAGTTTAGTATTCTTTTTAGGAACATAAACTTTTCTTCATGTTTTAAGCATATTCAGGTGTCAGTGTATTCATTTAGCAATTTATACTGACTAATATATGTTGCAGAAAACATTAAAAGATTTATTGTGAAGCATTCCGGGTCTATAGTAGAACCCCCACAATTTCCTACAAATTTTGCAAAATGCTCCGCGACTTTTGGTAACCTTTTCCGCAGTTTTCCAGTGGCCCTGCTCATAAGTAGCATCAGTACACTCATTTTTTTTCTCTTTTTTCAGGATTGTGCTTTAGGAACTACTCATTTGTGAAAAAGTGACCAGAAAGAAGAAATGAATGACAACTTGATTTGTTCTTTTAATTTTTTATCAACAGTATTTTATTGATTTTTTATTAACAAGCTCATTAAATAAAACACAGTTCAAATAAATTGAATAAAAAACATACATATGGATTGTTTTCTTTTACAAAGAGAATGTTTAATCATCAGTCATGTCGCCATTGGTCCTCAGCCAGTGGCCCTCGACACTGACCACTGATCCCTGTCTGTCCCTCCATCAAAAAAAGTTGTGCACCACTGCTTTAAACATTCACTCTTTACACATTTACTCTTCACACACTCAGTAAACATTCACTCCTCACATATTCACTCTTTACAAATTCACTCTTCATACATTCACTCTTTACACATTCACTCTTGACACATTCAGTCTTGACACATTCACTTTTTTTTTAATTTTGACCTCAATTTCTCAAGATTGTCATTTTATGACTGCCCTTATAAACATGACATGCATTATTTATAATATACTGGGTGAAATGTCATTTTGCACCACAAGTGCGAAAAAGACGTCTCATCCAGGATTTAAAAAAAAAATGACATCTGTCATGTTTTTGAGGTGGTGTGGAAAAATGGATATGTTGAAAGTCTGGAGTCAAAATATTGAAAATTAGCAAACTTATGAGTGAACATTGAAATACTGCAACATTCATTCATAACCTGGACATTTTACTGTATTTGTACACCATGGGCTAGATATTCAGACTGCACCTGGCAATGGCGCGAGCGGAGGCGCACCACAACCGAGGTGCATCATAGCCAGACAGGGGGATATTCAAAGGAGGTGTGCCATGGTGCATCATCTTTGAATATAGTACAGAATGTGCAGGGTGCATGTACAATGTATCAGTGCATCCTCCAGACAGGTTGGACTGGGAATGCTCCAGCGCAATTGTAGGTGCACTGGGTGCATTTCTGAGATATTCAGACCCGGACATGCAAATGGGGCCATAATGTATGCAAAGCACAAATGGGGCCATTTGCATGTCATTATGACCCCATTTGCATGAGTTGAGCAGGTCAGCCGGCGAAATGCACCTGGCACCCTGCACAGCATGTGGTGCAGACAGAAGGGGGTCCTGGAGCATCCCCTCATCCCTGTAGCCACAATTTCCAGTAAACAATTATGAAATAAATCTCTGGTAGTCTAGTAGTACCCCCCTCCTTCCCCATAGCCATGATCACTGGTAGAAAATAAAATAATAAATAATATGTGAATGAAGTTCATTCACATATTTGTGACTGTCTAGTACAGTATGCTCTGCAAGCCCATTGGTCCGCAGTGTGGATCAATGGGCTTACTGTAAGCTGTCATTCAGTGGGCAGCCGGGTGGTATGTGGGTGGGTTGCAGCTGCCCGCCCATGACAGGGGTGCAGGGTGGGCAGGGGTCCTGTGTGTGTGGGGTACCACTAGACTACCATAGATTTATTACTTTATTTTCTACTGGCAATCATGGCTACAGGGAGGGAGGGAGGGAGGAGGGGGGTACCACTAGACTACCAGGGATTTATTGCTTTTTTTTCTACTGGCGATCGTGGCTACTGGGAGGGATGGGGTTACCACTAGACTACCAGGGAACATCTGGGTACTTGTGGATGGTGTTCTGGGTGAGCGGGTGGCCACCCATGGCTGGCGGCTGCTGTGTTGCGCCATACAGTACAGCATCCCACCTGTGGGTGGCCAGCATTTGAGCTGTTTTTTTGGGGCTCAACTTTGTGCCCCAGTATGCAGCACATCTAGGGGTTGTGCCAGCAGATGTGCCACACATCCCAGGCTGAATATCGGGATGTGCCGTATATGAATGGGCACACCCCTTTCAGATGGGCTGCATACATTAACATTGCGCCCCGGTGCATCGGGATTTGCGCTGCACAAGTCCCCCTTTTGAATATTGCCCTGGGGCGAATTATGGGGTTGTGCCAGCACAACCCCTTTGAATATCTAGCCCCAAATGTCCAGCATAGCCTTCTTTCACCCAACCTCATGAACCTTGTATATGAAAGTTTTCAAATCCCTACCAAAATGTGATTCCGTGCCACTGAAATGTTATTCTGTGCCACAGGTGTGAAAACACACTTTGGACAGAATTTGAAAAATGACAGCTGTCATGTTCATGAAGTGGTGTCAGAAAATGGCTATGTTGAAAATGTAAGGTCATAAATACTGAAGTTACGAGCGAATGTAGAAAAATTTCAACCTACACCTGTAACTTTGTAATTTTTACCCAAAATGTTCAACATAGCCTTCTTATGACCCCACCTCACAAACAATGGTGGTGAAAATGTTCAAATCTCTCCCGAAAGGTGATTTTGCCAAGTGACCGCAAAATCACCTTTCAGGCCTGATTTACTAAATTTCACCACCATTGGTCAGGAGGTGGTGTCCCAAAAAGGCCATGTTGAACATATGGGGTGAAAATATACAAAAATGACAAAGTTATGCCTCAAAGTTCAAAACCCAAATACATTGAACCACACTTACCTTAGTTTCTCATATTACAGTCACCGATTCCAGCAGGAAGACATGTCTTTGATCAGGGAGTGGATCTACACTGCGGGACATGTTTAGGTGAGTGAGGGTGTGTGGGGAGTGTATTGGGGGTGTGGGGTGATGACTGCTGAGTGGGAGGTTGGGGAGGCCATGGTTAGATCAGTGAGGGAATCATTTCTTTTTTACTGGTTTAAAGAGAAAAAAAAACACATTGAGGGACAGTTTTCTTTATTACAGTTCGCATTCGGAAAATTAATATGGGGACGGCGATTAGAGGTTGGGGGTGCCACCAGACACCAAGGAAAAATTACATATATAGGGGGATGGTGATTGGAGAGCAGGGTTGCCACTAAACACCAGGGAAACAAATAAAAGCATTGAGGGGTGGTTTTCTTTTTTACAGCTCACATTTGGGAAATTAATATGGGGAGAGAAATCAGAGGATGGGGGTGCCACTAGACTCCATTTAAACATTATATCTCTGGGGGACAATGAACGGAGGGTAGTGGGGTGCCACTAGATATCAGGGAAACATTACATATGTAAGAAGATGGCGATCAGAGGGCAGGGGCTGCCACTAGACACCAGGGAAATATTATATAAATATGGGGCTGGTGATCAGAGGAAGGGGTGCCACTAGACACCTGGGAATCATTACATGTATAACAGGGATGGTGATTAGGGGGTGTGGGTGCCACTAGACACCAGGGAAACATATAATACAGGGATGGCAAGGAAGTTTCCACTGCTTCAAAAACAAGTGCTTGCTCCGAACCCACAGGTGACCTGGAAGTGAGCATGGAGCAGGAAGACAGTGCACCTGCGCAGTGGTCTAAGGCTCTGAGCTGCAAATCTGGTGACATCCAGCAGACCAGACCTGGGTTTGAATCCCACAGCTTCCACTTGCATACTGTGTGACCCTGAGCAAGTCACTTAACCTCCTTGTGCTCCCAGGTCGCTCCTGTAAAAAAGCTTTCAGCTTAATGTGCTATACCTGGTTAAACAACTAAATAAAAAAAAAACTCCACTGTGGAAGGACACAGTCTAGGTATCCATTCACAAGCTTCCAGAGTCCCTTCTCTCTCTCTGTAATAGCAAGACGTAAACATAGCTCTGCCATTCAGCCTTAAAAATGAACATTCTGCAGGTTGGCACAAGGATTAAAATAGATATTATTTTGGTTTGCAGAGCTTGTTTTTACCCATGCATTAGACAGATATAATAACTAGTTTCTATTTTTTAACATATGAAAAGCTGGTTATAATTCTGTCGTTATAACCAGCTGGTTATAATGACATTCTCTTTTCTAAGTAAAACTGTAAGTTGCACAGGCAAAAAAATAGAAACCAGAAATTATACAAAATAAAACATGGGTAGCCTGTTAAAACTCTGATTTTATATCCCCCCTTAGGGTGGGATGCCTTAATAAACCCCTCGAGCTTCGCTCTCGGGGTTTATGTGGCATCCCATCCCTCGGGGGGAATCCTCATTATAACCAGCTACCCATCCATTATTCTCTATTTAATGCACAGGTTCTAACCAATCAGGTGCAGGATTTTCCTACCCATCTTATAACTGTACTTATAAACATATAGTATGTTGTGGGAGTAACATTCTGCCAGTGGAATTGTGCAGAATTTTAAATCCCTTTATAAAATGGGTCTAAAAATCAAAGAAGTTTAATTGGTTAAAACCAGTCAGGTGACCGTGAATTATTAGAGCATAATGCACAGTCATCTTGGTCCTAAACCACATCACACAATGAGCAAATCAATCCTCCTACAACTTGAACTATCTTCTATCAGTCCCCCTACAACCAGAATTGATCTTCCATTATAGACATGGCTGCTACCTTTACATTGTACAAACTTTCAACGAGCCCTAAAAATAAAACTACCTTAAATTAAAAAAAAATAATAATTAAATGCTGTTTCCCTGATCATCATACTCTCCTTACATACCTAAACAAATCAGAAACATTAAGTATTGTTCATAGTTTTCATTACAACTGTTTCTTTGCTGACAATGAAAAATCCTCCTTCTATCTTTACCTGCTCATCAGGAAAATCTCTTCTACTGGCCCTGACAGTGAGATAATTAAGTTTCTGTCTCTAGAAGAGGCCTTTATAGTGTATAGTTAACCTTGTTGTGTATGGAAATTGGTGGCTTTTAAAATGTAGTTGTGCAACAGTTCAAAAGTCATAGAACATGATTGTACCCTATTGGGGTACAACATTATTTTGAAAACTTGTAGAGGTTCCACACACTAAAACACCTGCATTTAGCCACAGCACCAGTGCCCACTCCTGAAGTAGCTGGCAAAATGCAACTGGCACAATGGCGGTGGAAGTATTTTTGAAAGTGGCTGATGAGAGGAAAACATTCATAGAAGAGCAGGAAAACAAGAACAGCACAAAAAACGGTAGATGAAAAGCAGGATCAATCAGATATTTAAATGTACTCATGGAATGAAAGACTGTTCCTCACAGCCCACATCCACTTTCTAAGTGAATGATACTGTGTACCCACCATTTTTTCAAATCCCTCCCACACTCAACTGACAGTCAATATTAGGCTGCATTACAATTGTAGGGATATCTGCTTCCTAGCAACCACTCATCACACCCTAGAAACCAGCACTAACTCCCAGAATATGAAGTGGCCATGAACTTTTTTTTGTATTTTAAAAATAAAGTGTTAAAATTGCATTGGCAACTCTCTTGGTAAAGGGAGGGGGAGTACTATACATTATAAAACATAATTCATGGGCAACCATATGCCCAACCAACCTATTGTGCCACCTCGGGGTTCTGATTACCTCAGACCTCTGGAGCTTTGCTCTTGAAGGTCTAAGGTAATCAGAACCCTCTTGGCACAATAGGCTGACTTCACATGGTTGCCCATGCACTATTCTCTATGTTGCGTATGTTCAGTATGTTAGGAGAGGAACATTCTGCCATATTAATTGAGCAGAATTTTGAATCCCTGCATACCATGGTAAACATTCCATTTCTTGATTGTTGGGAAAGACAGAGAAAAAAAGGATGAATAAAGTAGGCAATAATACTTCATAAACAACGAGAAAAGTGGGAAGACAAAGTTACATAGGCAGAGGCAGACCCAAACTGCTCAGACACATTCCTGAAGTTTGTAAAAGCATATACATTTAAATCATATATGGGTGTTTTCAGGTGAAATCTATCACCCCCACATCAAAAAAAAAGGCAACCTGGCAGGCTTAAAGTTTCAAACACATTTCCATTAAGAAACAGTTCTTGTATTGATTTGAAATGCAAGGTAACATTTTTTTTTCTATACAAATGTGTGCCACACACAGTTTTTATTATATTTTATGTTTTTAGTTAACCCCCCAGTTACCAGAATAGGGACTATTTTTGGTATTCAGAGTTAAAATGGAAGCATATTTCAATAAAAGGTCCATTTGTTATCGTTTTAAAATACTTGCTTCTTATTTTCATTTATTTTAAATCATATATTTAAATGCCATCTTATAGGAGCAATAAGACACTCCAGGGTGTGTTATTATGGTGAAATAATCGCACTTCTCTGGTGCATTTAACAGCACTCAACTGCGTCTCGTGCCTAGCAATGCACCTGAGGCATATGATTATTTCTCCACAACTGACACCCTCAGCAAGATTTTCAAAGCTCTTAGATCACCACAAGCCCTGGTGCACCGATGATATGGAGCATGGGGCTTGCAGCCATGTAATGGGATTTTCTATCCCATGTGGCAGTTGCCGCAAGGTATACCAACTTTCTCTGGTCTATCTTGGGGCAATCCTGGGGGCCCTTGTTATGGAGCTTGCATCAGATATTTGGCACAAGCTGCTTTAACTCATGGAAACTGTTGCAACTGCACCCAAGAATGGAAAATTGGGTGCAGTTGCGTTGAAGTGTTTGGCACACAGTCAGAACCTAAGTGTGGTAGTGCAGGGCTGGACGCAAGCCCTGTGCCAGGTTTAGAACATCCTGCCCCCTGTCATGTCTTATTGCTTATATATTCCATGGTAAACATTCCTTAAGTTGAATGTGAGGAAAGACAGAGAAAAAAAGAAACATGATCAGGATAGGAAGCAATAATACTGTATAAACAAAGAGGGAGAAGATGGAGAAACACAGTTACATAGGCAGTAGGTAAGGCTAGAGGGATGTTGGGGTATATTAGTAGGGGTATCACAAGTCATAAAAGGGAGGTAATAATCATCCCTCTTTACAAGACACTGGTTAGACCCCATCTGGAGTACTGCGTGCAGTACTGGAGGCCACACCTTCACAAGGACATTAACCAAATTGAGCAGTCCAGAGAAGGACAACCAAAATGGTGCAGGGACTGCATCAAAAAACATACGAGGACAGATTAACAGAGCTCAATATGTATACCCTAGAGCAAAGGAGGGAGAGAGGTGATATGATAAAAACATTCAAATACCTTAAGGGCATTAACAAGGTGAAAGAGTCTAACATGTTTCACTATAAGAAAAAAAGCAGGACAAGAGGACACAGCATGAGATTAGAGGGGGAGGCCGATTAAGGGGTAATGTGAGGAAGTTATTTTTCACAGAAAGGGTGGTTGATGCATGGAATGGCCTACCTCAGGAAGTGGTGGATATGAATACAGTGCAGGGCTTCAAATCGGCATGGGATAGGCATAAGGGAGCAATACAGGATGAGTATGAATAGATAGGCTGTTGGCAGAGTAAAGGCCTATGGCACATTCATAAGGTAGACAAAATGGGCAGACTGGATAGGCCTTGTGGTCCTTATCTGCCGTCAACTTCTATGTTTCTATAAAAGCACATACATTTTAGTCATATATGGATGATTGGAGGAGAAATGTGCCACCCAAAAATAAACAACCTAGCAGTAGTGCTGTACAGAATTTTCAAATTCCGGCGCGGAAAGAAATTCTGTGGAATTTTCAAAATTCTACTGAAATTCCACCAAATTTCACCACAAACAGAATGGTAAAATTCTGTAGTAGAAAACAGTTGCAGAAACATTTTCCGTGGAAAAAATGCTGTTCTGCGGAATATCATTCCGTGGATCTCATTATTTTCTGCCGAAATTGTTGCAGAATAATTTTCTGAGGAAAAATTGCTTTTCCACTGAATATTATTCCACGGATTATAGTAGGCTGAATTCCACTGAAGAACCAGTGAACTTTTGGCAGAACGCCTGCCAGTGGAATGGCCATTCCACACTAATTCCGTCAGCGGAATTCCGCATTCCGCACAGCACTACCTAGCAGGTTTTAAAGTTCTGAACACATTTCAATTAAAATACCTGTATTGATCTGAAATGCAAATATATTAATTTTTTTTATAAACGTGTGTTACACCTGGTTTTCATTATCTTTTACTGCTTTTAGAAATCCCCAACAATGACCAGAATATAGACTTTTTCCGTCTTCAAAGTTTAAATAAAATTGTACTTCAATGAAAGGTCCTATTTTTTATGTTTTAAAAATAATTCTGTCTTCTTTTCATTCATCTTAAGTCAAATATTTGCCATATTGTAAGTGCTGTAAACACTCCAGGATGTACCATTATGGGGATATAATCGCACTTCTCAGGTACATTTACAGTAACGGCACACAGAAGCATCACGTGCCTAATAACGCACCTGAGGCACGTGGTTAAATAGAAACATAGACTTTGATGGCAGATAAGGACCGCTTGGCCCACCTAGTCTGCTCATTTCCCTGCCTGCAGGATAAGTTGCAGATCCTAGTTAACCAACAGCCTATTTCTTCCTACCCCACCACAAAAATTGCCTTATGTCTGTCCCTGCATTCTTGAATTCTCCCACAGTTTTAGACCCCACAACCTCCTCAGGAAGGCTGTTCCCATGCGTCCACCACCCGCCTGAAAAATACTTCCTCACATTGCCCTGAATCTCCTCCCTCGATCTTCAAATTGTGTCCCTTGTTCTTGCACATCTCTTTTTCTGAAAGATGCTACCCTCTTGGACTTTGTTGATTCCACTGAGGTACTTAAAAGTTTCTATCATGTCCCCCCTCTCCCTCCTTTCCTCAAGGGTATGCATATTAAGCTCCTTTAGTCTCTCCTTGTATGGCTTCTCTTGCAGACCCTGCACCATTTTAGTTGCTCTCCTCTGGACTGCCTCTATCCTGTCTATGTCCTTGTGGAGATGGGGTCTCCAGAACTGGACGCAGTACTCCAGATGGGGTCTCACCAACTGTCTGTACAGAGGGATAACAACTTCCGGTTTTCTGCTGGTGATGCCTCTCCCTATACATCCCAGTATCCCCCCAGCCCTCCCTATTGCCTTCTCATATTGCTTGCTAACCTTAAGGTCATCTGATATGATTACCCCCAAGTCCCTTTCAATTTTTGTTGTTGTTACTACCTCCCCTCCATTGTGTAATCTTCCCCCGAGTTTTTGTTTCCCAGGTGCATTATTTTGCACTTCTTTGCATTGAATCACAGCTGCCATACTTCTGACCATTCTTCCAACCTTGCCAAGTCCCTTCTCATCCTTTCCACACCTCCTTGTGCATCAACCCTGTTGCAGATCTTTGTGTCATCTGCAAAGAGGCACACTTTTCCTTCCAGTACCTCTGCAATGTCACTTATAAAGACATTAAAAAGGACTGGACCCAGTACTGAACACTGCAGTACCCCACTAGTAACCCCTCTTTCATCAGAGTGGACTCCATTTATAATTACCTTCTGTATCCTGTTGTCCAGCCAATGTCTTACTCAGGCTACCACCCCTGGACCCACTCCCAGGCTGGTTAATTTGACTATTAATCTTTTGTGTGGGACTGTGTCTAATACCTTGCTAAAGTCTAGGTAGGCCTTGTCCACAGCCCATCCCTGGTCTACTACTTTGGTCACCCAGTCAAAGAAATCAATTAGATTCATCTGACATGACCTTCCTGCTGTGAACCCATGTTGCCTTGGGTCCTATGCCGCATTGACCTCTAGGTACTCAGCAATTCTTTCCTTCAGAAGTGATTACATCACTTTCCCTACTACGGAGGTCAAACTGACAGGTCTGTAGTTTTCTGCCTCTGTCTTGGTCCCACTTTTGTGAAGGAGACTCACATCCGCCTTCCTCCAGCTATATCAGCATAAAGCATACCCTGTCATGTCTTATTGCTTACATAAACTATATTACACAGTTCTGAAATGGCACTTACCACTAGAATGCAAATCAAAAACACCTGTTGAGTTTACTAAAATGGCTGTAATGATAGAATAATGACAGAAATGTAACCAGTATGTAAATAGACAGTTTCTAGAGGAACAAGCATTTGTCAGCGCTGAATGTTGTCACGCTGGCATTGGCATTGACAGTGCCAGAGCTAGAGGTGCATAAAAGGAATGGCAGTAAAATATTAAAGTGACGCCAACTCCACCCCCCACCCTGTAGAGAGTGACAGGCATTGGGGTGTGCCTTTGGGTCAGTCAGCTATAACGTTCATGCCGTTGTACCTCACCCTACCCTGTAGACACTGACAAGTGTTGGGGTGTGCTTTGGGGTCTTTGGGTGTTGAACTTACCCCATTCCATAAGGAAATACACTGACATAGGTGCAGTATAGGAGTGTGGGGTGAACTTTGTGGTCAAACAGTGGAAGGCACACCACGATGTCTGTCAGTGGCTGCAGGGAGGGGGTGGAATGGTTTGAGCATTACATCCGATGATCCCAAGTCACACCCCTGATGCCTGTCAGTCTGTACCAGGTGGGGTGCTATAGTTGGAAACCCTAACACCGTAGGTGTGTGGTGGTAGTTTCACTCCACATTTTCAACATGTGCTGCTTGTCAGGCCACCTCATGAAAAGCGGCACAATCACTTTGTTAGCTGAAAGGTGGTTTGCACAGCGGCTGTGCCATTTGGTTACAGAGGGACAAAAACACATTTTTGGGCAGGATGTGGAGAATGACAACTGTATTGTTCATGAGGAGGCAGAAAAAAATGGCAACATTGAAAATCTGGAGTGACAATATGAAATATTGGTGAAGCAATGAGCATGCATAGAAAGTGCGCAACACACGTCCGTAACCCAATTATTTTTGGGAGTTTTTTAGCCACATTTGTAACATAGGCATTTTGGGACCTCCCCTTATGAACAGTGGTGCTGCGATTTTGTTAATCGGTCCCAAAGGTTGATTTCCCACAGCCACCACACCATTGTGCGCCACAGATGTGGAAACACATTTGGGCACGATGTGAAAAATGACAGCTGCACTGTTCATAAGGAGTTGTGAAAAAATGCCAGTGTTGAAAATCTGGCATGGAAATATTGCAAATTTGCAAAGTTACAAGGGTGCGTAGAAACTGCACAATGCACGCTTGCAACACAGTCATTTTATGGACTTTTGGCACCAAATTTTCAACATAGGTATTTTAGGACCTCTGCTTATGAACAGTGTCACCATCATTTCCTCAAACTGTCCCGAAAAGTGATTTCGCACAGCGATCTCGCTATTCTGCGCTGGTCATGTGAAAACACATTTTGGCCAGGATATGTAAATTGACAGCTATACTGTTCATCAGGAGGTGTGGAAAAATGCCAATTTTGAAAATCTGGAGTGAAAATATTACAAATTCACGAAGTTACGAGTGTGCATGGAAACAGTGCAACGCATGCTCATAAAACAGTCATTTTTGGGATTTTTCCCACCAAATTTGCAATATAGGCTTTTTGAGAGCTCCCCTCATGAACAGTGGCTCTGTTGTTTTGTTAATTGGTCCCAAAAGGTGATTCCATGCAGTGACCGCAAAATCACATTTCGGGGCCTATTAATGCCATAACAGTGCCAGAATTCATGAGGAGGGGTCCCAAAAAGCCCATGTTGAAAATTTGGTGCCAAAATTCCAAAACATGCCTGAGATATGCATCAAAGTTGAAAAAAACGTATTTATTCCATTATACAGCTTACTGGCATTTCCTCAGTTCGCGGTCGGCTTTGAAGAGTGCAGACGTGTTCCCGGTCCACTGAAGATTGTCTCGCCAGACTCTGGAGGTAAGTATGGGGTGAGGGGGTTGTGGGGAGGCAGAGTGCACAGTGGGTGGGCATGGGTTGTGGGAGGGGGGCAGAGAGACCGCTAGGGACCGTTTTCTTTTACAGGTTAAAATAAAACATAGGAACTTTTTTTTGCAGGGCTTTGCACGCTGGGGTGGGCCCTCAGCATGCCACCTAAGTGTTTTGTAGGGGGATGCTGTAGCCAATGGGGATTGGGCATCCCGTTGGCACACAATGAAAGCTGGAGGCAGAGCCAAGGGGATTAGGCGCACATAACAAATGGGGGGGATGCATTATGCCGGCGGGGAGTGGGCTCCCCCATCGGCACATACATTGGGACAGGGCATGCCGACAAGGGGACTGGGCACTCCCAAAGGCAGCAGTATGGCAGGCAGTGTGCTGCCATTTCATTTTGTTTTCACCACCCGGGAAAGCACATCGAGAGATCCGCTGCGTATGATGAGCTTAGCTCGCAATGCAGCGGACCTTTCGTTTGATCTCATCACCACATTAAGTATGCATGGTGTGGTGCCAGCACACAGGCTGATTGGGGAATGAGTGACGCACCTACTGATGCATGCCCTGCATTCACCCAACAGTGACCGTGCCTCCAAATCTGCACTACTGTAAGATGTTGGCTGCGCAAGCACGCCAACATAAAAATAATATACACGGTAGGTTCTCTCACAAGACAGCAATTTGTTTCATGTACTGCATGTAGAATGCACTGGGTAATTGTTGAAAAGATCACCATTGGTCCGCTAGGCAGTCGAACTATGCTTTTGGACAACAGAAATGAATCTAGAAATCTAAAGCTTTTCAAACTGGCCATGTTTTATTATTTACTGTACTTGGACCACACACATATCAATTATTTGAAGCTAAGTCCACATGAATGGAAAAACTAGTAATACTTCATTTTCTTTTTCTAGCTTAATACAGTATATCTCAAACAGACTGAAATTCACTTTTATTTGTGTTGCATTGAAATGTGTGCAGCTGCGAAGATGTTCATTTCATTTATACGTAATTCATAAAGGCTGGGACTATTGCTTTTTCCTAACTCTGGACTCGCTTGAAAAGCAATGACTTCACTTAAATGTGGCTACCTCATATGCACAATTTCAAATAGCCTTATGTTGGTCAAATGGGCCATGTTAGTGCTTACCTAAGGAAGCCAAGTAAATTCAATTTAAATGGTAAATCATCTCTCATTACACCCACATTGTTTCTATTTCTTTGCACTTTTGTCAGTTTTATATCTATTTAGTTTTTGTTGACCAGGAAAGGAGGACTAGCAATTCTGCCAATTTTCAACCTTGTCCGAGGGGGTTGGGATGGAGGATTCTGGGATACAGATGGAGACAAACTGACATTGAACCAGATTAAGCTGCTGGTGGTATTTTTAGTGAATGGAGGAAATTTAGCCAGGACTCTGGGGACATTTCTCTACTCTTTTTGAAATCAGATTAAAATCAAATTATGGAAATTAACCTTTACACCTCATAATACTTTAACAAGGAAAGACTTGTATAGATATGTCACCTCTGTATTTTTCTCTGAACTGGCATATGTCAATATTGGCAAAATTCCACCCCCTGTGGTGACAAGACAGTTACTGGACTCCAGAATACCTCACAAAATGAAGGACAAGATGTGTCTTTGTAACAATGGCAAACTGCAGATATGAGGAAATAATAAACACAAGATGGAATCTAAAAGATTTTCTTTGCCAGATACCTATGACTGGATGGACAAATCTATGCATCATTTATTTTTCCTGCCTTTATATCACAAGTTGTTTGCATGAACTTGGTAAAGTGCAGTATACTTTAGAATTTGTAACTATAACATATGATAATCTGATTTATTGTTATTTTCTAGGTTCTTAGAAAAAAATGAATTCTAGTGCTTTGTGTTTATTAATGGCTTGTCTTAAATGATCTATACATTACTCAAGATGTTCCTTTTTATTTCATTAAAAGTCAATCCTTTATATCTGTTAATTTCTCAGATAACCCACAAATCATATATGGTAAATGAGATGGAAAAGAAAAAGTTGCCACAGTGTACTCCTACAGTAGATATCTGGAAAATGTGACGACTTTAATTTTATTTCTTTCCAATTAATTTTGATGTATGTGTAATTGACTTTATATGAGGGGAGTAGCACGTTAATAGAATTCTGTATGTTTGTTATGTTCAATACTGAAAACCAATTTTGTTTTGCTTTTCTGGTTAATTAATTCTGAGTTGATTATTTGTTTGTCTTTATATATATTTTTTTATCAATAAAACACCCCTACTGTTTTTGAAAAGTGAGATGGGATCTTTAACGTTCTCCAGAACTGGCAGATGAGATCTTGCTTTAAACTCTCATCCAAAAGATGGAACCTGAGGAGTGCAGTACCCCCTTATGTTGCACTACAGTGTCAATATAGGGATTTAACCCAAGTTCCTGGTATGGGGATGGAACCCACAGCCTTCTGATCTCAGAGGTGAATGTGCAACCTACTGAGCCACTGGCACTACAAATTATTGTATTGCTTGATTGTTTTACACAGATACCTTTGAACTGTATCACTCCCTGTACCCCTCCCCTAGATTGCTCCTGAAAATAAGCCCTTTGCTTAGTGCACCTTTCCTGCTTATCAAATTATCAATAAATATGATGCTGGCCTCATATTACCCTACATATTGGGCTGCTACTGATGCTACCAATGCCCACCTGTGCTACTTTTAAAAATTAGGCTAATTTCCTTCTAAGACTGGAACAAAGTTGAGATTTTTTTACCATGATTGCTAACATCCTAAGAAATGTGTGGTGGGGGTCTTGCCTCTGTAAGTGCATGAAGGCACACAGGAGCCCGGAATACACTCAAATTGAGCATATCCTCAACTACGCGCTGACACAGCTCCACACTGGTTGTGAGGACCAAGTTTGAGCCTGCCCTCCCTGGAGCTAAAATCCACCTGCAAATAGCTCCCTGCTGGTCATGAGGGCCAAGTTTGAGCCTGTCCTCCCCCAAGCTGAAATCCACCCACAAACAGCTCCCTGCGGGTCGTGAGTGCCAAGTTCGAGCCTGCCCTCCCCAGAGCTGAAATCTGCATGCAAACAGCTCCCCGCTGGTCATAAGGGCCAAGTTGGAGCCTGCCTTCCCCCGAGCTGAAATCTGCCTGCAAACAGGTATGGCATTCTGGCCAGTGGTGCACCAGATTTTAAACCAGAATGTGGATTGAACTTTTTTCAAACACGGACCGCACTGAGCTGCTTCTCTGCCTTACTATCGGCAGAGTAATACAGATAGTTTTTTTATTAGCAGCTTTATTCATTGGAAAGTGTAATTTTTAGTGATTTCTGCTGGGTGCTTTAATTTACAAAGTGTGGTTTTAGTACTTTCTTCTAAGAGCTTTACTTATTTAATGGATTGTGATTTATGCTTTGGGCACTGACAAATATTACTAAATCCTAAAAAAAATCTATGTCCACCCCGTAGCAGAGAGTTTGCTTTAATTAATTGTTTTATTTTATTTATTTATTTGATATTCGGAAAATAACCTTTGAGCCAAGGCTCTTTTATAAAGGTTCCATGTCATGTGAACAGAGTATAGACATTCAATCAAGAAGGTTACAGAGTTTTAGGACATTTGAGACACTGAACAACATAACAATCCGGAAAAGTTTACAGAGTTTCTTAGACATTTAAAACACTATACAGCATATGGACATCAACTTTAGTTGATTACAAGTGCAGGTAAGCAACAGAGGCACTAGAGGTTAGGTTGGGCAGAGGGTCAGTAAGGACAGGATTATGGTAGCAGGGGAGGAGGGGGCCTCTAGTAAAAGTGGTCAAGGAGGCAGGGCTGAGGCCAGGGAGGCAGTGATCCATCCTAGCATGGAGACGGGGGGTACAGGAGCAGCCCCTTACAGTGATTCAGAGGCGTTGTCAAGGAGCATGTGGGAGGGTGGCTTCTGTTTTGTGCTGAGAATAGTTGCTGTTAGCAGAGCCAGGCCTTGTCATCCAGAGTCTATTAGCTATTGGGGAAGCAGACGCATACAGAACTGAAGGTCAGGTAGTTCTTAAGGTCTGATTTGAAGCTAGACAGGCTAGTGGAGTTCCGAATGGACTCAGGTACCTCGATAAGCCACAGAGGGGCTCTGTAGGAGAAGGCACACTGTCTGAGAGCTGTGTGTCGAAGTGGCACCACGAGGGCCCCCTGCATTCTGTTTCTGGTTATGTATTCTGAGCCTGAGAGGAAGAAGATGCCTACTATGCATGGGGGGGGGGCTTTCCCCAGTAATGCTTTTTTTGCCTAGGAGGCATGTGAGGAATTTAGTCCTGCACCCAAGAGACAGCAGGTGTGTCTGTTCGTCAGGTGTGGGTCATTTAATCACCATTCAGGATGAGCCTGCAGGCCTTGTTGAGAGCTATGTGCACCTTCTTGAGCACAGAGTCTGATACTGCACAGTAGACAACCAGGCTGTAGTCAATGGTGGAGAGGATGGAGCTCATGACTGATAGGTGGATGGCTGCCATGGTAAGGTGTTTTCTGTGCCTGTAAAGCACACCAAGCTTGGTGCTGACTGTCTTGACCACCTGGTCAATATGTTGAGCATAGGATAAGGTGCCATCCAGGGTGATTCCAAAGTATTTGCAGGAGTGTACCTGTTCCAAGGGGGCGAGTACATTGTTGGTGATGTTTATGGTGGGGAACCTTTTCTTGAGGTGGGGGCTGGATAGGAGCATGGTCTTAGTTTTTCTGTAATTGAGCAGAAGTTTGTGCTCACAGAACCAGTCTTTTATTTTGCTGAAGAAGTGCTGAAGTGCTACTTGGAGTGGCTCAATTCGAGAGTTGCTGTTGAGGATGACAGCATCGTCTGCATATAGGATTATAGGATAGGTTTTAGCCCTATCTTCTGTGGATTTTCTGGGTGTAGCCCTATCGGGGTATATGCTTTAACAGTGAGCTTGATCTAAATTAATGTTTTTCCTTAACTGCCTGAAAAATTTGCATGTTCACCTGGGGCACAGAGAACTAGATTTAACTTAATTGTTTGTGCACTTATCCTGATGAAATGCTAATTATTTGCTGCAGACTAAAGTCCTGTGTGCTATAACAAAAAGGCCTTGCTTACTCTAGCAAAATGATCCCCTACACAGCTCCACTTCCATCTTATCTCCTTTATAACAGCCACCTTTTACCGTCACTCCACAGCTCCCTGCTGGTCATGAGGGCCAAGTTCAAGCCTGCCTTCTCCCAAGCTGAAATCCATCCACAAACAGCTCCCTGCTGGTTGTGAGGGCCAAGTTGGAGCCTACCAACCCCTGAGCTGAAATTCGCCCACAAACAGCTCCCCGCTGGTCGTGAGGGCCAAGTTCGAGCCTGCCCTCCCCTGAGCTGAAATCTGCCCACAAACAGGTACAGCGTTCTGGCCAGAGGTGCACCAGATTTTAAACCGGAGCGTGGATTATTCTGTTGGGACTGAGGATCTATTTGGTGCCTTTTTTCAAACAAGGACTGCCCTGAGCCGCTTCTCTGCCTTACTGTCCATTGAGCAATACAGATAGGTTTTTTTTATTAGCAGCTTTATTCACTAGAAGGTGTAATTTTTAGTGATTTCTGCTGGGTGCTTTAATTTGCAAAGTGTAGTTTTAGTACTTTCTTCTAGGAGCTTTACTTACTTAATGAATTGTGATTTATGCTTTGGGCACTGTCAAATATTATTAAATCCTAAAAACATCTATGTCAACCCCTGTAGCAGAGAGCTTGCTTTAATTAATTGTTTTAGCCCTATCTCCTGGTGATTTGCTGGGTGTAGCCCTATCTGGGTATATGCCTTAACAGTGAGCTTGATTTAAATGAATGTTTTTCCTTAACTGCCTGGAAAATTCACAAGTTCATCTGGAGCACAGAGAACTAGATTTCATTTAATTGTCTGAGCCTACATCCTGACAAAATGCTGATTATTTGCTGCAGACTAAAATCCTGTGTGATAAGAAAAAGGTTGTGCTTGCTCTAGCCAAATGATCCCCTACATAGCCCCACCTCCATCTTACCTCCTTTATAACAGCCACCTTTTTCCTTCTCTCCACAGCTCCCTGCTGGTCGTGAGTTTCAAGTTTGAGTCTGCCCTCCCCCGAGCTGAAATCTACCCGCAAACAGGCATGGTGTTCTGACCAGAGGTGCACCAGATTTTAAACCAGAGTTTGGATTGCCCCACCGACTCTACGCATTGACTGCCCCACCTCCCCCACCTCCACCATTGGTGAACTGCCCATTACATAGGTAGGAAGAGGGATGCCTGGATATTGTGGCAGTCACAGAAACAAGGTACACAGAGAACCATGACTGGGATGTCAACATACCAGGGTACACACTCTACAGGAGGGAAAGGGAGGGAAGAAGAGGAGGAGGAGGAGTAGCTCTCTATGTAAGGGAAGGGATCAAAGCAACAGAACTAAAAGGTAACCAGGGAGGAGAGGAGACACTGTGGGTCACCCTGGAGACTGGAAATGACTCCACAATCTGCACAGGGGTTGTATACAGACCCCAGTCTCAGGGGGAGGAAATGGACAAGGAAATGATAGAAGGCATCCTTGGGATGGCAGAGAAAGGGGAGATATTGCTGATGGGGGACCTGAATATGCCAGATGTTGACTGGAGCACCTTTGCTGCAGCCACATCCAAGAGCAGGGCCATTCTCGATGCCCTACAGGGGGCATGCCTCAGACAGCTAGTTTTGGAACCCACTCAGGAGAGAGCAATCTTAGACCTGGTACTCTCAAATGGGGATGGAGAGAGGATCTCTGATCTTGAAGTGGGTAGCCATCTGGGAACAAGCGACCACCAAACAGTGTGGTTCACGATAAACTTAGCTGTAGAGTCAAGCCACACAAAAGTGAAGGTATTGGACTTCAGGAGGGCTGATTTTGTCAAAATGGGAGAGTGCCTCAGAAAGCACTAGCAAACAGGCAAGCAGGTGGGTGGAGCAACAATGGGAAACATCAAAACCACCATCACAGAGGCAATAAGTCTTTGTGAAGCAAATAGACAAATCAAAATGAAAGAAAACCACTATGGTTCTCAAAAGAAGTGGCAGGGAAGGTAAGGAAAAAGATAGCATTCAGGAAGTATAAGGAACACAGAAGGAGAGAACAGAGAACTGTACCAGTTAAAGCAGAAGGAAGAGGTAAGGCAGTCAGAATAGCAAAGGCCCAAACTGAGGAAAAGATAGCTAACTCAGTTAGAAGGGGGATGAAACCTTTTATAGGTACATTAGGGAGCAAAGAAAGATGAAGGCAGGGATACTGAGGCTGAACAAAGAGGAAGGTGGTTGGGCAGAGAGCGACAGTGAAAAAGCAGGGGTACTGAATGAATACTTCTGCTCAGTATTCACAATGGAAAATAAGGGGGAAATACCTAATCCGGTCAATAGAAGCACTCTAGAGAGGGAGGTTGATATTAGTCCTTTCACAGAAGAAAGGGTTCTGAAAGAACTCTTAAAACTGAAGGTGGATAAAGCAATGGGGCCTGATGGGATTCACCCCAGGATTTTAAAAGAACTAAGGGAAGAACTAGTAACACCAATGACTACCCTTTTTAATAAATCATGGGAGGATGGGGTGGTACCTGAGGACTGGAGGAGGGCAGATGTGATTCTCCTTCACAAAAGTGGGAGCAAGACAGAGGCAGGAAACTACAGACCTGTCAGTTTGACCTCAGTGGTAGGGAAAATGATGGAATCACTTCTGAAGGAAAGAATTGTTGAGTACCTAGAGGCCAGTGGGGCACAGGACCCAAGGCAGCATGGATTCACAGCGGAAGGTCATGTCAGACAAATCTAATTGATTTCTTTGACTGGGTGACCAAAGCAGTAGACCAGGGAGGAGCTGTGAACATGGCCTACCTAAACTTTAGCAAGGCATTTGACGCAGTCTCGCACAATAGATTAATAAAAAAATTAGCCAGCCTGGGAGTGGGTCCTAGGGTGGTAGCCTGGGTAAAATACTGGTTGGACAACAGGACACAGTGGGTAATGGTAAATGGAGTCCACAGTGAAGAAAGGAGGGTTACTAGTGGGGTACCGCAGGGTTCAGTACTGGGGCCGATCCTTTTTAATGTCTTTATAAGTGACATTGCAGAGCGACTGGAAGGGAAAGTATGTCTCTTTGCAGATGACACAAAGATCTGCAACAGGGTTGTTACTCAAGGTGGAATGGAAAGGATGAAAAGGGACTTGGCAAGGTTGGAGGAATGGTCAAATGTATAGCAGCTTAGATTCAATGCAAAGAAGTGCAAAGTAATGCACCTGGGAAGCAAAAACCCAGGGGAAGAGTACACAATGGGGGGTGAGATACTGACAACAACAAAAATGGAAAGGGACCTGGGGGTAGTCATATCAGATGACCTAAAGGTGGGCCAGCAATGTGAGAAGGCAGTAAGGAGGGCTGGGGGGATACTGGGATGCATAGGGAGAGGCATCACCAGTAGAAAACAGTAAGTTGGCCCTCTGTACAGACAGTTGGTAAGACCACATCTGGAGTACTGTGTACAGTTCTGGAGACCCCATCTCTGCAAAGACATAGACACGGTGGAGGCTGTCCAGAGGAGGGCAACCAAAATGGTGCAGGGTCTGCATCAGAAGGCATATGAAGAAAGACTAAAGGAACTAAAGATGTATAGCCTCGAGGAAAGGTGGGAGAGGGGGGACATGATAGAAACTTTAGAATACCTCAAGGGAATCAACAAAGTCCAAGAGGGTAGCATCTTTCAGAAAAAGAGATGTGCAAAATGAAGGAGGCACAATTTGAAGATAGAGGGAGGACGGCTCAGAGGTAATGTGAGGAAGTATTTCTTCACAGAGAGGGTTGTGGATACATGGAACAGCTCTTCTGAGGAGGTCGTAGGAGTCAAACCAGTGGGGAATTCAAGAATGCATGGGACAGACATAAGGCAATTCTAGTGGGGGGTAGGAGGAAGTAGGCTGTTGGTTAACTAGGATCTGCAGCTTATCCGTTAGGTAGGGAAATGGGCAGACTAGGTGGGCCAAGTGGTCCTTATCTGCTGTCAAATTCTATGTTTCTATGTATGTTTCTATGGAGCTCACAACCAATCAGCCAATTTTTCCATTTGCAGCTTCTCTGCACCCACCACTAGTGGCCACTACAAGCATAATTCTTGAACTCCATAACCAGTCAGTCTCTCCATGCTGCCTCTTTGCTTAACAATTATCTCTCTTCTTGCACCATTGGTGTCCCTTCCATCCTCCTCCTACCTAGAGACATAGGTAAACCCCTTAACAAATACCACCATGACTGTACTGCCACACCCCTCCGCTACCTCCACCATCGATCTGCCACACGTAACTCTCCTCTACAACTGGTTGGTTGGTCCTACCATCCTTCCACCCACTTTTTACACTGGGCTGCTAGCCCTAAAATTCCCTGCTCAGGGCACCTCAGCACATACCTCCCAGCCACCTACATCTCACCACAAGCTTCTATGGGCATTGCCCCAAACCAAACTTTTGATAACACTTTTACTCATACTAGCCAGGGATGTTGAGCCAAACCCTGGACCGAACCCCCTCCACCCTACAAAATCCCTCCCCTCCTCTCCAACTACCACAGGGTTTAAAATTAGCCCACCTAAATATTTGTTGCCTCCTAAATAAATTAACCATGCTAAAACCAATTGTCCTATTCCTAAGACCTGACATCTTGATCATCTCTGAGACCTGGCAAAAGCCTCACAACCAGGAGCAGAAATTTCTATTCCTGGCTACACCGTCATCTGTCATGACCATCCTGGTAACAAAAGAAGTGGTGGCATAGCCATGTACATTTCATCCTTGCTTCAGTTCACCCCAATCTTGTTATCATTGCCCATGCAGGCCATTGATGCCTTGTTAATAAAAATCTCCCTTCCCCATTCAATTCCCATATTTATAGCAGGATCCTATTGTTCTCTGGACTCCCCTTTGCCCACAATCTTGGATCACCTGGGCACCTTAAAATCACACGCATCAGGGGGCCAACTCCATATCCTTGGGGACTTCAACTTAAACTGGCTGTCCAGCACTAGCCACAAGTTTCGCAGCCAAGTAGCTGCACTAAACCTGTCTCAACAGATCTCAGAGCCCACACGCTTGAACCCCAAATCTCAGAACCACTCTCTCCTGGACTGGGACCTGACCTCACACCCACATTGGATGCTTGCCTCAGGCCTCTTGCCAGACTCCCTAAGCGAGCACCACATGATTTACTTGGTTAGGAAAATATTCAGACCCAAGGCACCTCCCCCCAGAACATTCCTCACCAGGTCCTACAAATCCTTGGACCTTGCTTCCCTCACATATGATCTGTCAAATACAGACTGGTCATTCATCCCCTTGGCCACCTCTATTGATTCTGCCCTGGAATACTTCAAGTCCAGGTTCATCGCTGTCTGGAACTACCATGCCCTACTTAGACGGGCTTGATAAGGGGTGCTCACCTGCCCTGGATCTCAGCTGACATCATGGCCCATCTCAGAGACTGGGACCAGGCATGAAAGTCCTACAAGGCTTCTAGCACTCCTGTGGATCACCAAATGTATCGCTCCCTATAAAGTGCCTGTACACAGCTAATCTGACAGGCAAAGCCAACTACTTCAAAGCCTCCTTCCATGCTAACTTAAACCACCTGGCTAAATTTTGGCAGGTGGTTAAATCGCTCTTCTCCCCACCTGCCCAGCCCCCTACCCCCGTCCTAGCTTTAGGCAGCTCATCTTTTATGGAACCTCACACAGTGGCTTCAGAATTTAACTCCTTTTTCACAAACTGTACATCATCACTGCTGTCCACTCTCCTGCCTGTCCTGGTTACCCCATCTAATACAACTCCCCCTGACCAAGCCCCCTTCCTGCCCCCTCTTTCTCCTTTTGACAGATTATCCCATCTGAAATACTCAATGCCCTGCTCACCCTCAATCTTTCCAAGGGTAAATGCCCCTCAGGACTGGACTCCAAAATGTTCTACCTGTCAGCTCCTGTCATCGCCATTCTCCTGGCCTCACTCTTCAACCTCTTCTCTCTCACTTCTATCCCATCAGATTGGAAGCACACCACAGTCATCCCCCTTCCTAAAGGCAGCGACCCCTCCTCCCCTGACAACTACTGCCCTATCTCCCTTCTCCCCATACTAGCTAAACTCCAGGAACACCTAGCTCTGGCACAACTCTTCTCCTTTCTTAACTCCTCCTCTTTCTTCTCACCTTACTAGTCTGGTTTTAGGAAGTCCCACTCCACCACCACTTCCCTCTTAAGGCTCACTGATTCCATTCTTACTAGTATGGATAAAGGCCACATCACCTCAGCCATTTTTGCTGACCTTGCAAAGGCATTTAACACTGTCTCATACTCCCTTATCCTGTCCAAGCTCTCTCTCACTGGGCTCTCTAGTGAGACCAATAGCTGGTTCCACTCCTACCTGGTAGACAGGTCCCAATCTGTCAGAACTGGCAACAGCACCTCTGCCCCCTCCCTATCACCACAGTTTACACCACGGCTCGGTCCTTGGCCCGCTCCTGTTCTCCATCTTCCTTAACGATCTGCCCACGGCCTGGCCATGCACATCCATTCACATGTATGCGGATGACATGGTACTGTATACATCCGGCCCCTCACCCACTGATGTGGTGACCAGACTACAGCAAGACTTCAATGATGTTCAGCTCTGGTTTTGCACAAATCAGCTTTTTCTTTATGGCAAGAAAACTGTCTCCTTAACCTTCGGCACACGGCAGAGACTTTCTTGGCTCCCCTCCATCCCCACATTCCTCACTGTGAATGGGACTTTCCTGGAGGCCTGCACTTCCTTTAGATATCTCAGGGTCTGGCTCGACCAGCACATTGACTTTTCTGCACATATCAGTGCCTTCCACAAAAAGCTTCACCCCAAGTTAGGTGCCCTATACCACAACTGTGGTTGCATCCCACTGCCAGCTCACCATGCAATTGTGCAGAATATGATTCTCCCTATTTCTGACTACAGTGACGTAGTCTACGGTGCCACTCCCAAGGCCACCCTAGCCAGACTGGACCCCCTCTTCCACTCCTTCTGTTGCTATGCCCTTGACTGTCCTCCCACCACCCATCATTGCATCCTCTACTGGATCCTGGACCTCCCCTCACTTCAGGATCGGAGACAGTCTCACTGTGCTAGGATCACAGCTATGTTCTGGGCCCAGTACCTGCACCACTACCTCACCTCAGTCCTAACAGCCCAGACCCCTCCTATGTACTCACTCAGGAAATATGACTCATGTCTCTTGTCTGTTCCACACATGTCCACCACCGCAGGCCAGGCAGCCTTTAAATTTTGCATGCCTATGCAGTGGAACTCCCTCCCTGAGGTCATTAGGCACTTCCCCACCACCCTGCACCTCAACTCTCTCCTCAAAGAACACTTCCCCTCTACCTGCACATGCGACTAAGTTATGTTATAACAATAGGGCCTAGCTTCTCCTTATTGCGACTGCTAATATGTTATGTACTCTGAACCTATATTGTTTGTGTCTTGCACAGCTATGTACTGTACTGTACTGTACTGTATCTGTCTGTTTTGCTTGCTTGTTCACTGTACACTGTATTCTACATGTACTCGCCCTAATCCCCTTCCCCCAGGACACATCTGGAATCAAGCAGTAGTCTGCTCAGAATGCCTTCCTGATAAAACTTGTAAATAAATAAATCCTGGCCACAGCTTTCTGCATTCTGGTGCAGGTCTTCATTGGATGGTATTCTCAGCCACGCCCACAGCACTCTGCATGTGTGGTACTGTGCTTTGGGGCAGGGATGAGTAGTGCTGATATAATGCATGGCATGATGGTTTACCAGTGGATCCCTGCCTGTGCAGGGTGCAGAGAATGTCGGGATATGGCAATCCTCCAATACTTCTATTTCCCTAGTGAAATTGATGAAACTGGATAAAACACGTAGGCCTGTGCTGGTGATGCCCCAGCCCACCACGGAGGCTCCTAGGGTTGGGGCTAGAGAAAGGGGCAGATCAGGTTCCGAGGATATTGTTGTTGCACAGAGGAGGGCACATAGCCACTACTGCACCCTTATGGCTGGGTTTTGGGCTCACTGTTTTTGACTCACCCATATCACATAGAACCTTAGGGCTCCATAGTCACAGGCCCCATAACCAGCCCTCCAAAATGCAGATACTCTTTTGTGTATGGGGTACATGTCTTCCTCACCCCTAGCCCACTTCTGTCCCAGCCACGCTTGCAGACAAGTGTGTGACTTGTGATCAGGTGTGTAAAGGGTACACATCCAGATGGATGCCATAGAGTGGCCTGACAGTGAAGATCCTGAATGTATGGGGCACTCTGGCTTTTTCTACCCATCCGCTTGTGTGAATGAGCTGGAAATCCTCTGGTAATCAGGCCCTTAGTTTTCAGCTTTATTTTCTAGCTTGTTGTGGAATGTGCATGTGTTCCTCCAGTCAGAGGTAACTTACAGAGATTAGCCATGGAAACTACCTGTAAGTGGGTTGGGGAAAAATGAATAACTCATCTTACTTAGCCATTTCTATTTCTAAATACCTCTCATTAGTTGGCAATAAAATCAACATATCGTTTTTTTTTTTCAGTAATGTGTTTCTGGCAAATCATAAATATGTTAATTTTTCTTTTTATGTTATTTCCTTTCAATTATAAACTGAAATATGTGGCTTTGATGTTTTTAAAAGTTCCTGCTCTCTTGCCATGAAATAATAAAATACCTTGGTGTGGTGCTGTGCTGGTTACTATCAGCATGAATTTGGTGATGTTACCAGGGATTAATCTGATGCCACCTGAAGTGTATAAAGCTAATTCAGAGTGGTGTAATTATATATTCAAAAGATGTATACTATCATTCAAGAAACGGGGGAAATACCTGATGGCTGAAAAGGGAGGTTGACCTGTCAAATTTGGTAAAAAGGGAAAAGCAAACCTAAATTCATACTGACCCATTATTTGATAAGCTTCTCTGCAAAAATATATAGGAAAATTATTTTAGGTAGATTGATGGATTGGAAAAAGAACACACAATCCTGGAGAGAGAACACACAATCCTGCTAAAAGAGCAGGCGGCTCCAGAGCATTCATGTATGAATCAATGTTTTGCACTTTGCTCCCTTGCTGATAAACATCTATGATATGATAAATCCAGTTTATATGTGGCATTAATTGATTTTCCATTGCATTTGATTCATTAAATAGAACACCCCTGTGGAATAAGCTTTTTGAGCTAGGACTACATCCAGATCTTATTAATTGCGTGAGAACCTTGTACAAACATACTGTACAGTACATTATCCCAGATCAAAACAGAATCAGAGGGTACAGTACTTTAACAGAAAATAGAAAACTTTCAGAGGCATATGGTAGGGCTATTTTCTCACTCTGCTATTAAATATTTACATAACAGATATCCTAGAAGGTGAGCTAGAAACCTGACACTCCAATATGCACTCATCTTTCTCAAAGCATAACCTGGAGCTACACAAATTGGAATTTACATTATATTTAAAGGAGTGCATTGTGTACATATATTTGAAACACAATTTAGAAGAGAGAAAGAATGAAATATGTGCTCCAGCTGGGATTTGCATCCAGGTCTGCTCGGAAAGCCATATTCCAGTTTGTGTAGCTTCAGGTAATGCAGCACAGATTCACTGGAGGAAGATATTACAGACAAATCTGATAGATTACTTTGAATGGGTGACCAGAGAAATAGATCGGGGAGAGCACTGGACGTGGCCTACTTAAACTTCACCAAGACCTTTTAACGCCGTGTCATATAGGAGACTCATTAAAAAAAAAAGATTTGGGAACCTTGGGGGTGGGAACTAAAGTAGTACACTGGACATGGAATTGGCTGATAGGTGACAGAGGTAGGTGGTTAATGGCACTCACTTGGGGGAATGGACAGTGACCAACAGAGTTCTCCAGGGTCCAGTACTGGATCCAGTCCTTTTTAATGTCTTTATAAATGACATTGCAGAAGAACTGGAAGAGAAGGTGTGCCTCTTTGCAGATTACACCAAGATCTACAATAGTGTGGACAATCTGGGAGGGGCGGAGAGAATGAAATGGAGACCTGAATAAGCTTCAGGAATAGTCAAGGGTATGGCAGCTGGGTTTTGATGCAAAAAGGTGCAATATAATGCCCCTTGGGCGCAGAAACCTAGAGGCATAGAAAAGAATGGGGGAGGTATGGTTGGTCACTAAACAGGAAATGGACCTGAGGTAATCATAATGGATGATGAAGGGAGCACGGCAATGTGACAGAGCAGGAGGTGAAGCTAGAGGGATAATGGGATGCATAGGGAGGGGTATCTCCAGCTGAAGGAAGGAGGTGGTGCTGCCACTGTATGGATCATTGGCGAGACCACACCTGGAGTACTGTGTTCAGTTCTGCAGAACACACCTTAGAAAGGATCTAGGCAGGGTGGAGTCCATCCAAAGAAGGGCAACAAAAATGGTGCAGAAGTTGAACAAAATATCCTGTGAGGAGAGACTGTGGGATCTAAATATGTACACCCTGGAAGAGACGAGGGAGAGGGGGGATGTAAAAAGACCCTTAAACACCTCAAGGGAGTGAAAAAGATATAAGAAAGAATTATTTTTCAGACAAAAGGTGTATAAGAACTAGGGGGCATACAGTGAAGTTGGAGGGGGAAAGTTTAGGAGGGATGTGAGGAAGCATTTCTTCACTAAGAGGGTGGTGGGTGCCTGGCACAATCTTCCAGTGGAGTGGGTGGGGTGAAAATAGTGCTGGGCTCAAGCATGCATGGGATAGATATAAAGGAAAACTAGTATCAAAATAGGGGTGGGAGGAGGTGGCTGGAGATCAGGTAGGGTCTGCAATGGCAAAATAGGTGCGGAAAATTGGGGCAGACTAGGTGGGCCACCAAATTGTCCTTATCTGCCAATAAATTCTATATTTCTATGAGAAAGATGAGTGCCTACAGGAGTGTCAGGTTTCCAGTTGTCCTGAAAGCTGAACTAGGTAGAGCATCAGAACAGCATTCTGAGTAGATCTGGATTCAAATCGCAGCTGGGGCATTTACTTCTTTCTCACTTCTAAATTCTATCTCACATGTATGCACACCACACTCTTCTAAATAAAATGGAATTCTGATTTGAGTATATAGCTCCAGCTTGTGCTTTGAGTAACATGAGTGCCTATGGGAGTCCCAGGTGTGCAACTGTCCTGGTAGCTCAGCTGGTTAAAGCACTGAAATTGTTTTCAAGCAGATCTTAGCTCAAATCTAGTGTGGTGTGGAATCATTCATATCTGGAAGGTGTGGTACGATATAGAAGCGCACGCCCATTAGTTCACTTCTTGAACTAATGGGCGGCAGCCTTACCGAGCTGTCAGTTGGCGGGAGGCAGGGCAGGTGGTTGGGGTGCTGCCACCCACCGGCTGATGGGGGGAGCAGGGCAGTGGGGCTCAGTGGGCAGGTGGGGAGGGGTGGTACACTAGACCACCAGGGTAATAGGTAGTTTTATATGTTTTACAGATGCCCGCGATCAGGCAGAGTGTGGTCCACTGGACCACCAGGGATATTGGCGGCCGGGTGATTTCACTAGATGCCCACGATTGGGCACATAGCAGTCCACTGACCATCAGGGATATTGGACGGGGCATAGCGATGCCCGCGATCGGCACACATAGCAGTCCACTGACCACCATAGGATATTGAGGGGGTTATAGCGATGCCCGCGATCAGGCCATAGCGTCCACTGACCACCAGGGATATAGACAGGGGGTGTTTTATTTAACCAGAGGCCCGCGATGGAGCATGGGGGCGCCACTAGGTGCGGGTAGGGAATTGATAGGCCACCTGCCAAGGTGGCAGCTGCCGTGTTGTGCCCTGTAATGCGGCAGCAGCTCACCTGTGGGTGGCCATCATTTGTTCCTTTTTTGGCTTAACTTTGTGCAGGTGCAAGTAGGCTGAGTACATGCATGGCTCTGCACATCCCAGGCTGAATATCGGGCCGTGCAGGTTATGCATGGGCACGCCCCCCCTACCTGTGCTTGCATACATTACTGATGCGCTCCGGCGCATCAGGATTTGTGCGGCGCACTTTTCCATTTTGAATATCGCACCAGGCACATCAGTGGGTCATGCATGGTGCAACACTGTTGCGCCATGCGCAACCATTTTGAATATCTGGGCCCCTATGTCTATTTTGATTTGTTTTACTATCTCCAATTTTGGTCTGAAACTTTCAGACTGCCCATGAAAAGTTGATGAACTAATGTGGAATATAGTGGGCAAATACAATTTATAACTAAAAATGGTGGAAGTAAATAGATGGGTTTTATGGCAATATAAACTGAGTAAAATCAATTCTGCCTGGGGATAGGGGATGTCTTGTGTGGATAAAATGGTTAACATTTTTTGTAAATATTTTGATTATAAGACCAGTTTTTCACAGTCTTTATAGAGTGTCAACATGGATGGGCCTGATGAAGTGGCGCTGCCATGAAACTGTTGCTCAGTAAACCATAGAGTCATAATAAATATCAGTTTATGAAGATATTGGAATCATTGGAGTTCATCCTCATTCTCACTGTTTTTGGATACCTGACATGTCCCACCAACCCTGGGAAAACTTTAAATGAAATACTGCTGGAGGATGTTGCAAAGATCTGTAGACAGTTCACAGAACCAAAAAGGTCTGTTTCTTTGCATTCACCCTCTGCAACACAGCATAGTTCTAGATAAAGAGAAGTACTTTAAATCGAGATAGCACATATTAAACAGCATTTTTAATTTCATTTTTTTAATAGAATTTGGCAGGGGCTGAATGGTATTTCCTGAATATGCTAAATAGATTTGGGAGCCCTTCCCAAATAGCAGACTAATAATATTTGAGAAAGAGTAGTTCACCACTTACAAAACTAAAAAAAAAAAAGAGAAACAGCCTTCACCCTTTTCCCCAGCCCAAAACCAAGTAAAATATAAACCCCATTCCCTGCCCTCTATCAAAAACCCATCAAAATCACAAGTCCACCCACCTACCCCAAGCACCCACAGTTTATTTTATTTAATGTAAATCCCCCAATGGGCAACCTTCCTCCTCCTCCTCCTCCTCCACAGCTAGTTGCCAACTTACTTAATGTAAAGCAATCACTTTTGCTTAAAAAATTGAATTTATGTCCCCACAGCACAACACCATCCTACCTTGACCCACCAACATGCAGTTGTATGAGAAGTGAACTCGACAAGATGACTGGCTCAACCCACCATCCTCCATGGCATCTCATGAATGAAAGTGCTCACACACTTGCTATAGTAAAAACAGCTGATCACATGATCAGCTGGTTTTACTATACTGTAGCAAGAATACAAGTGCTTTCATTTTTGAGAAGGTGGACAGCTGTAGAGGAGGGTGGGTTGAGCCGGTCACCTTTTTGAGTTCACTTCTCATAGAATTGTGTGCTGTTGGGTGGGAGTAGGGTGGTGCAGGACCAATGTGGGAGGGACATAAATATATATATATATATATATATATATATATATATATATATGCACACACATATATATAGATATATCTTCTGAGCATCCCTATAAGATGGCTGCAGAAACCTTGACCTCCGCTCTTCTCACCCTACTCTTATTGCTCCACTCTGTCCAGTAATGCCGAGTATAGGTGGTGGCCTGGTTTAACCACTTACCCCAAAGTTCCTGATGTTTTTCTGCCATTAGCCATAATTTGACTGTCATCCCCTCCATCCATTCAATACTGACTACCCTTGAAATCCAAGAGTTTTTTTACAATCTATTTTATCCACTGCAGCAAGCCACCTCTCCACTGGCCAACCTTACCAAACTCCTGGGGCATTTGGGAACTTATTGCACTATGTGTGTCCTGGTGAAACCCTCAGAAACTGGCCCAGAGGCATTATTTTGCCATGACCCTCAGTTTTCTACCATATTTTGCCCTCCATTACCCGAGGCCCCAGAAGTGGTAATGCATGCATGTGGAGGAATGCATGCATACTACAGCTCCAGTGTACAGCTGCTTCCACTCTCTCCCAGCCTAGCGCCAGGGCTCCTTGGATGCAGCACTGCCACTCAACCTCCTTCTGGGCCAGCCAAGCTCCAAGGAGCTCCCTCAACCCTCCCGAGGAGGAAAGCTGCCAGGCAACAGATGATCAACATCCTCACCTTCCCCCTGCTGACCACTGATGACCCGGGCTCATTCCCAAAGCTGAGTTGCCAGCATGCAGCAAGATGTGGCAACCAGTACCTCAGCCTTCAGTGCCACTGGGCCAGCCTTGAAATCCAAGAGTTGAAGGGGAGGATATTTGTACAGCCCTACTTTGTAATGATGTATTAGCATGCTGTGTAGTTTAAGAACTTAGGAAAACAAATTTCTAACCCCAGGAATCTCTTACTTAAAGTTTACACTTTATGTAGTCATCTTGGCTGAGAATGACACCCTGGAGATAGAACCTTTGCAAATTTAAGAATTGGAAATGTAGGTTCAGACTCAGAATCTGTGCTCCACTCTGGCCATAGCTCAGATCTGTTTCTCCACCTGAAGAAAGCAGTCACCCCCTAGTGAACTCTGGTAATCACTGGCTCTCCAGTTAGTTTTTATTTTTAGTTACAGTATATAAAAAATAGCATTTCAGTCAATTTTCTCAATTACTCTTCATTTAGTTAGAGTTTTTTTTTTTTAAATTATTGTTTCTCTGATTCCTGTTTGCTTCCCAGGAACCAGAGAATACCATTCTTGGCTACCATTGCTATTTTTCACTATTTGGCTAGAAAACAACATTGATTTTTCCTAATTATTGGTGGCTTACTATTATTAGCCACCCATGCACAGAGAACTGAGAGTTTTTACTTTTGTTTTTGTCTGTGCCATTCACTATAATCAGTTACGTATTTAGCACATATTGCACAGTACCAGAAAGTGTTTTCAAACACAATTCTGGCATTTTTTGAAAGAGCAGATGAAGGTTTGACACAGGACCTGATTACCACAGCAAGATCAGCCCTAAATGCCACAATGTATAATTTCCACATTATAGAACAACAGAGTGCTCTGATTAAGCAGAGTGCTCCTTTCCTCTGCACATAACACACTCTTATTCTGTGAAGAGTGTGTCATGCACAGCTGCCCTGGAAATGGGCACATTCTGGGACAGTTTTGAAAAAATAATATACAGTATTATTGATTGAGCTTGATCAATACATAGAATAATGGATAGGTTAATGTGCATTACAAGGCAGTACTCCCATCGAGAGGTTCTGGGGACATAGGGAACCTCGAGAGTGAAGCTCGTGAGGTTTCCATGTCCCCAGAAACTCTCGATGGGATAGCTGCCTTGTAATGCACATTAACCTATTAGTTACTTTTTTAATATATGGATCTGAGGTGAATTGACTAACCTTCAGTTTGGTTTGTGGGTTGAGTTGCCTTGTCCCAGTGTGTGTCAGCGGTCCATCTGTGAAGCATGGTTCCTGTGAGCTTGAGCCTTAAGGATATGACAGCAGTGTGGGCTCTGTTTAGCCTCATTTTTGTTTTTTTTGTCTGTTTGTTTTCCCTCTATTTTCATGTTACCTGTGATCCCTCAGCAGCAGTAACAGTCAGGCCATGGTAATGAGAAGAGGATCCCGGTGAGACTAAGATGAATTGCTGAGACTTGCATGGCCAAGAATGGGACAGATAAAGCCGGAGTAGGGAGCATAGAATAAAATGCTGCTCCTATAACTGAGCATTTCTCTTGCTAAGTGAGAAAGCGAGCCGCCATGTTTTGGAAGTTGTTCTGCCCACCCACACAGGAAAAGTGGCCAATGGGAAGGCACACTTATGAAAGTGTGGGGCAGACTTGCACTTGCACTGTTGAGGTTTGATGATAATGGTATTGTTCAGGTACAGAGCAATGGTATTACCATATATCTGAAGGATACTATTATCAGTTGTGGAGTGAAGTATTATTGCTCTTGGAGCAATGGTATTACCAAAAAAAATTTGTGTGCTTTAGAATATTATTAATTTAAAAATCTATATATTAAAATATATTATTACCACTGCAGAGACCACTCTTTCACTTGTAAGAGTGGTCTCACCTACATTCCAAGGGTATAAGAACCACTTATCTTCAGTGTGCGGTTCTCATACCCTAAGAATGCACATGAGACCACTCTTACAAGTATAACAGTGTTCTCCGTGGAGGTATTAAGATATAGTAAGTGGACACTAATGACACTGCTGCCAGAGTTTTGGCTCATGCAGTGTCCTTAAGAAGGTTTTATTTGCTCAGAACTACCATCCTTTCCCAGGATGCTCAAAACAAGGCCATGGATTTCTCCTTTGAAGCAGATTAATTATTTGGTGACATAACAGAGGCCTACATGAAAAACGTGAATGAATACAGAACCATTTTCAAAAGTATCAATGAGAAGAAAAAGCCTCTATCTCCTCTAGGTCATACAGAAGGGTGAGGCAGAGGCAGGAGTTACTTCCCAAGAGCCTATGTCTCTTATGCTCCCTATGAGAACCAGTCATAAAGAGGTCACTGTAGGGGAATGGAAACAGGGCTTCCAGACATAATGCTACAGCTCAAGCACCTCACCCCAGCCAAAACAAAATCCCTGATAATTTTGCCCTGGTCACTTAACTTTTGCCATTGGGAGAAAAACTGACACACTACTTCCAGGTATGGGATAACATTTATACAGACAAGAGGGTAGTGGAAGTAGTGGTCCAGGGCTTGTGTCTATAGTTCAAACACTTTCCAAACCTACAGAAACACAAAAGATTTCCAGCTCACTCTCCAAAAGGAAACATTATGCTGAAAGTGGAAGTTAAAAAAAGAAACACTAGCAAGAGCCAATATGGCTGCAGAATAAGGGTATTGTGGGTAGTGAGAAATGCATAAACTAGCAATTTTTGCACTAACCACTGAGCCACCTAACTGCACTTTCTAAGTGTTGTGATACACACACACACACACACACACACACACACACACTGACTAATACATATACAGTATACATATATTTTCCAATGTAACATAGCAATGCACTGCCTACACACACTGAGTGACCATTTTCTTCTCTTCAGCTCCAATGGACATTGGAAGGTGGGGGTTGCCACTAGATACCTCATTTAAATTAGCAATGACATGCATATGGCTGAAACTGATCTAGATAGTGGGGGGATGTAGACTAGCAATTTTTGCATTAACCACTGAGCCACCTAACTGCACTTTCTAAGTGTTGTGATACACACACACTGACTAATACATATCAAATATATATATATATATATATATATATATATATATATTAGAGGCAAAAATCCATTTAATGCATTAGTTAGGGTTGGTTCAGACTGCGAAAAGTGAGGAAATTACTGTTAGTTGAAAACTCTTGATCCTTCACCACTCATCAACCGCAGTTAGTGTATTGGGGCATCAGCCCCAACCTCACCCCATCACATGTGTAAAGCAGCAGAAGTATAGGAGAATGGGGTGAGAGTTAGGACCGATGACCCCAATGCACATTCCAATGCCGGTTGGGAGGGTAGGGGTTCAAGGGGGTTTTCAACCCTAACAGCGAATTTCCTCACTTTTGTCATTGTGGAACAACCCTAACTAATGCATTAAACTGAGTTTTTTGCCTCTAACTTCCCTTCTTTTTGAGAATGATAATGAGAAATAGTGAATGTAATGCAGCAGCGGGCCACGCGCTTCCGCCACGTGATGTCTTGATGCATAGTAACAGGAACAGCAATGCAAACAGAAGTGCTAACAGTGGCGCACATGGTAATGCAAGTGCGAATGAGAACAGAAAGGGTAACGCACACGGTGGCGTAGATGGGAACGGTCTGCCACGTGATGTGTTGTCACATAGTAACATGATGCCTGCAAATGGAAATTTCAGTGGGCATGGTGACGCAAAATAAAACAGAAAGAGAACCAGTACTGTAGACACAAATGGCAAAAAATAACAGAAACGCAACCAAAAATGAAAACGCCAAGGATAATGCACATGGTGGCTCAGACGTCAACAGTAAGTGAAACGGGTACGGAGACCGCAAGCAGAGAGGGCAACAGTAACAGTAATGTAAGTGCACAGGCTGGTTTTCCTCAAAAGCTGCATAGAGAAAGACAGTGAGTACAAAGAATATATACATAATAATGGATATCAGAGCAGAAAATGAGGACTTGGAATACTAAATAGGTTATATCTCAGTAACCGTACAACATAGAAAAAATGCAAAACTCATATTATTTACAACTGTCCTAGCTAATTTTGTGCTTAGCCCCATTTAGGGGCTAAGCATTTTTCTGATGAAAAGCTGTGATTCTCGACCGCTTCCAAGATACGGCCCTGTAATGGGCGCTAACGCCAGAATGTTATCCTATAGGAAAAGAGAAGTTCAGAGCATCACAACTTTGCCTCTCCTGTAATATTTTTCACCAAACCATTGAAAGACACATCTGTAGGCTGTTGGCCGTCTTCCTCCAAATTTCAGGAAAAAGACCAAACTGTTATTTTGCAGCAGGGAGCCAAAGGATTCCTGTAATGTGTCGGTGCCGTAATGTTATCCTATGGGAAAAAAATGTCAACTTTGAAGTGCCATAACTTTGGCACTGTGTGATATTTTTTCAATACAACACTGAAAGGCACATCTGTGAGATGTCGGCTGCGTTCCCTCCAAATTTCAGCCCAAAACTCCTAACTGCTTTTTGCAGTGCAGTGCCAGAGAATCGCTGTCACTTTCCCACAGGTAGAAAACTACTGTTGCAATTTGCGAAAGCTTTCGCAAAAAAGTTCGACACTTTCGTGAGCATGAAAGTAATTTGCGAAAGTACTTTTTCCAGAAATGTGAAAAACATATTTCTGGGGTGTTTTACCACAAAATAAAGACATGGCAAGCATCCTCAGGGTCCGACTAGGTGAATACAAAAATAATTAGGTTGGAAGAGGGTCCCAAATTTAAATGCCAACCATTTTTCTGATCACCAACTGAAAACAAAATGGCTGATTTGCAAAAGTAACAGGCCCATTTGCGAAAGTAAAAATGCATTTTATATACATTGTCAACAATTTAACTTTCCCATTGACTTATAATGGGAAATTGTTTTTGAATAACTTTTGAACCGCTTAATATTTTTTCACCAAATCTTTGAAAGGCACATTGGGGACCCTGGCCACACATTCCCTGAAGATTTCAGGCCAGTCACGCAAACCGTGTGACCTGTACACGCGACCGTAGAATTCCAGAAAAAGCAGAAATGCGTGTGCAAATCACGCTTAATAACTCTGCAGCTGTGTATCCAACTGGTACAAAACTTGGCAGATGCCAAGGCATATGGTTATTGATCGTGTATGCCAAATTTCAGCCAAATCCGTCAAACGGTTGCAAAGTTATTAAGGTGCAAAGTTTTGGGGTTTAACATAGAAATGGCTCCTCAACCCTAACTATGGTAGCACTACTGTGCTACCATAATATATACATATATATATATATATATATATATACACACACACATAGATAGATAGATAGATAGATAGATAGATAGATAGATAGATAGATAGATAGATAGATATTCCAGTATAACATAGAAGTGCACTGTCAACACACATTTTTTACAGATTAAAAAAGACATCAAGGGGTAGGTTTCTTCTTTTCAGGCTCTCAGGGACATCGAAGGGTGAGGGTTGCCCCTAGACACCTTATTTAAATCAGCAATGGCATGCATAAGGCTGAAGCTGATCTAGATAGTGGTTGGATGTAGACTAACAATTTTTGCACTAACCACTGAGCCACCTAACTGCACTCTCTAATTGTTATGACACACACACACTAATACATATACACATATATGCATATCTATCTATCTGTCTGTCTATCTAGCTATATATATACTGTATATATTTTTATATATATATATATATATATATATATATATATACTAGAATAGCATAGCAGTGCACTGCCTCACACACACACAGCATTTACACACATGCAGCATTTACACACACACACACACACACACACACACACACACACACACACACACACACACACACACATATAGCCTTATATGGCATTTATTTACTTATCCATCTAATCCTAACTTTTACTGTATTTATGATAGGCACTTCATTTTGCACTAACTCGTACTACTATTTTATGGCATGACTGGGTAACTAAGGTAGAGGACCAGGGAGGTGTGGTGGATGTGGCCTATCTGGACTTCATTGGGGACATTGCAGAATGACTGGAGGGGAAGATATGCCTCTTTGCAGATGATACAAAGCTATGCAATAGGGTACACATGCCAGTAGGATTGAAAGAATGAGGGAAGACCTTAAAAAACTGGAGAAATGGTCTGAAGAATGGCAGCTGGGATGCAATGCAAAGAAATACAAGATCAGTGCGGGTGTAATAATAAAATAAGTTTTGTGTACAGTGTGTCTTGATGGTAATATGAAAGAAGTACCTAACAGAGTTGTAGTTAGATGGTATTAATGGGAGAGAGAAAACCATACAGATCACATATTAAGTTTTCAGTGCAACACAAAGTTATAGACAGAATATGTTTAAATAGTGCAATCTTGAATATTCACAAATAATATTAATAAATGAAAACATGATTACAGACAGAAACATGTTTACACAGTTACAGATTAAGGTGAGCACTGGAGTGGCAGTGTAGCACATTCACATTTGTTGATGCAGAAAGAAGTAACAGTACATCTTATGTTTCACCCCATATCCTGGTGCTCCATCAGAGAATATAGGATTACAAAACAGTCAGCTCTTTATACACAATGTCATGACCCATCCAACAATTAAATCATACTCAAACTGATTTAAAAAAGTAAATGCATCATTCACATGATTGTTTTAAATAAATGAACTGTTTTGTGACATCAACAACCAAGAATGTGAAAATAAGATAAAAAAAATGTTTTAAATACTAAGCATACTGGGTTATATTATGTCACATTAACTCCAGGGTTGTTTAATTATTGTTTCATATTTCAGTAGCTATAGTTCCTTATTCCAGACAGATCTGACATCATGGGACACCTGTGGAGAAAACACCAAGAATATGAGAAAACAGTCTATATCACTGCTTTTCCACATCCAGAGCATTTAGAGAGCAATGCCTCCTATATCACTACCCATTTCAAGCTAGAAATAATGGTGTGAGAGATGGGGGTAGTTAGTTTGTGGGAGAGGCTAATTTTAGTATGAGCCTTAGCAACCGCTGTATTTATTCTGGGAGAATCATATCACTAAGATAAGAAGGATTATTTTCATTTTTTAAGGAAATGGCTGATTTAAATTTTTTCAATTAATCCGGGATATTTCAGGGCTCCCAACCTAAAAATCCACTTGTGTTCCTTCTTATTAAGAATGTTTTCCAGGTCCCCTCCTCTAATGTTTTTGGGGATTGTTGCAATGCCTATAGCTTTCAGCTTGTGTGAATCTGGCATTCGGACTATTGATATGCATTGCCATTGCATATTCAGGGTTGCAGTTCCTCACTGCAATCACATGTTCATTTATTCTAAATCTCAGTTTCCTCTTGGTACACCCAACATAGTACTTCCCACAAGTACATGTAAGGAGGTATACCACTGCTTCTGTCTTGCAGTTAATATATCTCCTGATCTTTTTCAGTTTCCCTGTTATGGGGTTCATGAAAATAGTTTTGTTTTCCATATAATGACATGTGCAACAACAGCCACAGGGTTTTGAACTCCATTTCTTCTTTCTGTATGGATTTTCAAGTTTTGGTTGGTACCAAGTGGACTCTGAGATTAGTATCCCATTTGTAAGAGACCCTAAGGGGTTGTTACAAGAGCGACTGGAGTTGTGGGGTACCTCTAAACATTTTCAGTTTGTCTATACAATATTTACCACCTCCTTGGCCCCTCCACCATAAGTGGTTACAAAATTCAAGACCTATTCCATTTTTTTCCATTTCTTTTTTTGGAACAGTAATGCCTCTCATTTAGTCTCTTCGGTGTGTGTCCTAGCTCTCTCAATATTCACCTTCCTGCGGGGTTGGTAAATTGTTAATTATTAATTTAATTGACCATTTTTCCATTAATGTTAATTTAATTAATTAATGGACCCCATTAGCTGTTAGTTAATTATTAATTGGACCATTATTAATTTAGTTTTTTTGGATTATTGCATTAATTTTAATTAATTAATAATTGAATTAATGCAAGTTTTTTCATATTGACTATATTCTGCCAGTTTCTCCCACACTCTAGTCTGTATTGTAAATGTTGCATAAGCACGACAGTACTTGGATACCCACAAGCTAACCCAGAAATGGAACCGCCAATATTTGAGGCATAAGACACTGGCCCAATATACTGTACAGATGCTCCACAACCCAATCCCCATCAGATCTCTGTCTGTACAAGTTTGTGGTTTCTGCCCTTCAGCATAGTGTATGGATGAGCTCTCTCTCATAATAGTTTGTTTTTCTAAGATATCACCTGACTGAGCCAGTGTTCCACAACCAATCCACAACCCTCAATCTGCAAACGCTAACCCACAAGAGAAAGGAATGGCTCACTACACCTGTTCACTTCCCATGGAACAGCTGTCCATTAATACTGATGTGTTATATTTATGACTGCCGAGGCATGATTGCAGTTCTCAGCAATGTGGTTCAGGGAGGAGTAACAGTGGTTTCAGCATGGTTCAATTAGAGAAGGAATGGCATTGTATCACAGTTATGTTACTAAACAGAGCCACAGCAAATTACAGCTAACCAAATAAGTGTTCCACAACCCAATCCCCAGGTTTGTGCCTTCTTTCAAGTTAAGTAGAACTACTTAATATTTCAATATAATATTTCAAAATACCTCCAGACTAACTTCACAAGTGCTTAAATATACATTTTCTAATTGTAAATAACACCCTGTATTAACCTGATTAACTATAGCATCAGGGCTCGAAACTAACCTTTTCAGCCACTAGCCAACAGGGCTAGTGACTAACAAAATTCACCAGCCCAATAGTATTTTCACTAGCCCAACACAGTAATTACCAGAAATTTTTTTTCCCCAAAACATATTTTGTTGTAGTTTTTAACAAGAAGTATTAAACTTTTAATGTAAAAGAAGATTTTGATTGTCTTTTTTTACTGGCAAGGGACTGCAGCATGAACATGAAATTAAAGTTAGTGTTTAAGAAGAGAGTATGGGGCAGTACACACCTATCCAGAAGAGATGGCCCAGACCCATCCAGGAGGGACAACATCAGCCAGAAAAAGGCAGTTGTGACACAACTAGAAGTACACAGCTCAGACCCAGTTAGGATGCAGCAGCACAACATACTCAGCCAGGATAAGACAACTGAGGATACGCAGACTCCTTTCCAGCTTGCAGTCATTGTCACTCTTGTCCTCTCAGCATTCTGGAGCTTCCATTGGCAATTTCCATCAACCATACCTAGTGGCCAAGTCTGTAACTTAATTGTCTATATACAGTGGTTGTTATAGGAAAGTTTCTTGGTACCTCGGTATACCCAGTCAGACATGGCACACCAACTGGTACCGAGGAATACCTGGTTACTCCTCTTTAATGACGTACTGTGGCACTGCAGTACTGTGGAATGTGCTTAATTAACTGAATTCTCATCATAAACAGCTTACATGCACCAGGTGGTGTTGTTCGTGGTTGAATTGATCCAACTTAGTTATAATGTTCCACCAGGTGTCCCCACAGTCCATAGTCCATGCATACAGTCAAATTTTATGTTCTCCAGAAGCAAGCCAGCAGTCAGAACAAACTGCCAGACTATTCAAACTGAATGGTTAGCCACATTCTTTTTCTTTCTATTTCCTGACAAATAATAAGTAATTGAATGAATAAATAAATAAATGAGAATTGGGTGACTTTTGAATTTATTTTTACTATGTATTGTCCATCTGTTTCTGTAATGCCTTTCTTTCAGTTGCAGTTCCTCAAGCATCCAAATTAAGTTTATTTTGATTTAAATAAAGGAGGATAATATATATAAATAAATGTCAATGATGGGACAGGTACCAGTCACTGGTGAAACTCCGAGTGTGTGTGCCATCAAACACAACAGTTAAAATGGTCCATAATAAATACGTTGGACATAAGTTTTGTATTTCAGCAAAAGACTTTTGCAATTACTCTTCACTTATTCAGATTATGGTTACAGTCTAACAGCAGTATATAGAGCGAGTGAATAGTTGGGAGCTGTGGTATGTTGTGTCCCTTTGAATACAGTATACTTCTAACCTTCCTCCTTCCTTTACTGGCTCTGTCTTTGCTAGGTTTGCCTCAATACTGCTACTGTGCCTGGTTGTAAGGATAATCATGTTACACACTCACACAACCATAAAATACAAAATCTCTCCTGTGAGACATCTTGGGCATATTGTTATTTTTTTTTTATATAGGTGGAAGGGGGAGCAACTGATTTTTCCCTTCCCTGAATGCCACTGCTTTATTATCGTATGTTAATGGACATGCAGTCTAATATCCAGTAATCTGTAGTAACAGTATGTGCTAGACTGGAGTTGCTTGCATACGATCTAATTAGCCTCTTAGTTGTTTTTGAAGTAGTTGATTATCATTTTGGTGAACAGTAGTTGCAAACAGTCAGAAATCCTATTTTATGCATATTGTGTACTGCTTATCACTTTTTTCATGTTTTATTGTCCTCTGTTTCATCCTCTGTTTTTTTTTTCATGGATCATCATGTAAAGTTGCAGGGTGCAAGTGTCTCACTATTGTTTTTGTACCACCGATTAGATTACCTTGCATGTTGAGATATTGAAAAGAAAAGCATGTGGTCTCCAGCTGCACTAACTGTTCATTTCAAATGTGTCAGTGGTGACACAATGAGCACATCGGACAGCACTTTATAAATGGAGGGGGTGTCATAGATAAAACACTGCTATACAATACCATTATGGCACCATAATCACAGACATTGAATGTTCATTTTCAGTAAATTCATAGTGGTTGCAACACTACACATGAACCACCCATTACTGTATATAAATACATGGTAGGGAAGTATTTTATTTTATATATAGAATAACTGGTCTAGAACAAGAGGGCAGGCTAAGAAACTGGAAAGGGTATCTTCTGAGGGGGAACTGAAGAAATATTTTGTCACATAAAGGATTGTAAATGCTTGGTGCATCCCCTCAGTGGCTGTAGAGGTGGTGTAATCAGTTGGTGTCAAAACTGCATGGGACATTCACAAGAGAGTCAGAGGAATTAAGAAATACATGAAGAAATGAATCAGTAGATCAAGTAGTGTTACAGTAAAAACAATAAAACATATTTTCAATATATTTTCAGTTATGTTCAGTGTTTTGCTATATGAATACCACTTTTTTAACAATATAAGATTGCCATAAAGCACATGAAATGGGGATGGCACAATCTGAAGGAGGAGAATCAGGTGAAGTGTGGATGAATGAACTTGCAGTGTATTGGGGAACTCTGATTATTTTAGAAACTAACATTCAGAAGTTGAAGAGGGAATATTGCTTTCTTGTAAACAACAAAACAACAAAAAAGTAAAGCAAACGTTAAACGTTAAAAAAGTTGTTAAAAAGTTTAAAAAAAAATCCTTTCAAAGGCAGAAGGGAAATAAATGCTTTTGCCTGACTTTTTGTTCTGTTGACTGAAGCATGATAGCGCAGGCTGTTTCAGCATTTAAGCATTTTGTGTACATCCCTTCCCCCTCTTCTCCTCCAGAGAGTTCATATTGAGCTCCTTTAGCATGTTTATGCATGGATGTTGAAGAAGAAGCTACCCCATTTTTGTATTCTTGTAATTTACCACATCTGACATGACTATGCCATTCCTAAGATGTGAATTTCAGGCAGCATACGGCACAATATGCGGGACACAGAGTAAAACATGAGCTGAAATTTGACAGGCAACCCCTGCAGCCAAATCAGCTTGTAAAACATTTAGGCATTTCTGGAGTTTTATGAAGTGTGTGTAAAGCTGAAGTATATGATCTGGGCAGTTAACTTTTTTATTTTGACATTTAAATATCCAGGATATCCCAGTGGAAATATCACATCTAATTTCCAGTGAGAACCTGCTGCTACCCTTTTCTGCAGTTGATTGTACATGAGGCACTGGGAGGTAATGTGACATGCACAGTAAAAGAACTGGCACTGATGAATAATGATGTTGTAAAGTGCTATGTGCACACAATTGTACTTAAACAAAAACTAACAGGGTCCAAAGGATATCTCAGATTTCAGTGATACTGTGCCATGGGGGGGGTGGGGTGTTAAATGACTCACCCAAGATCATACCAGGAGTTTTTGGCTTTAGCTGGCCTTAAACCTGCAATTTCTTGGTTTGTGGAAGGATGCTAGGTCATAGGGATTTTAGTAGGTGAAAGGGGTAGATGGAGGGCTAGAACTTTATTGACTGAGTTGGTACTTGGCAGGCAGCTTGACAATGGGCAAGGGGTGGAGCAGACTTCCAAGGCTACAGATAATGATTTCCAGTTTTACATTTAAATACAGTGACACTAAGTAACGCTAAGCATTTACAAATCGCTGCAGCTCAGGACGCTATGACAGCAGTATCTGGATATCTTCTGTCATGAGGGAGCCTGATGCTAGGGCACAGCTGTACACAAGGCCTGTTACAGTGGAAATCACTATATTGTGGCAGGCATCATAGACATCAAAGGAAATGGCAAGTTCTCCCAGTTAAAAAAAGTGACCATTTATGATTAAAGTATGACAGCCAGTTTAAAGAAAAGATAAAGCAGTACAAAGAGCACTTGACGTTTTGCACTGTAATAATGCTTTTTTCAAGAGTGAACTACAGCAATGTCTGCTAGAAATGGTAGGTTAAACATATGCAGTGCTTGAGGTGATAGCAAGCTCAGGACAGTATGAAAATTACAGTGATGCACAAGTGATGTCATTGTCAGTGCTAGCACCCCTTCCCCCCACATCTCTCTCTCTCTCTCTCTCTATATATATATATATATATATATATATATCACAAATTGCACATACCCCAATAATGCAAGGCATCATGAGAACCATATGCAATTGCACATGAATTAATTTGTATATCTTATTAAAGTACAACAGGAACCTAAGAAAATATATCTGAAGGACCATCCAGGGGTGAAAGCTAAAAAGTTCCCAGTAGCTCTTGAATAATCACACAGAACATGATAAAATCCTCTTTCTAATTAGGACACCAAAGCCAAGTGAAATTACTGGACCATTCTACACATCTATTATTTTTGTGCAGTACATGTGGTGCTGTAAATGCATTCAGTAGTTGGTGACACGTCAAAATAAAAGCTGCACACTTCAAAATCCCTGACTGATCAATGAGAAATGATGAAAAAACAACATTATATTACATTTACAGTATGTGTGTCACCTTTGCAAGTGATACAGAACTGATTAGAGTAACTCTGACAGAGATACACAATAACTTTGAGAATATTGATACAATGTTGTTTTTCATTGTCAAAGCATGGATATGGAACAGTGCATGTTCTTTCTGAGACACAGCTGCTGTATACACATAGGCAGTGCAAGTGAAAAAGCAAGTGTCCTCTATGTAGAACTATAAAAACAATCCATCACCCAGAAAGGCCAGTTCTATCCTCTCCTCGCCTCACTCTCACTGAATATAATCACAAAATACAGACTACAGTGCAGTTTGAAAACTTCACAGTGAGCAAATTAGATGTTAGCCTGAAATACAATTTACTTCACCCACAGTTGTCAAACCAAAAGTCTTCCCTTCACTTGCACCTTGTTTGTTCCATCAAGGTACAGCACTGTACTTAGATACAAAGACATATAGAGTTTGTTTGGAGATAAGGACTACTTGGCCCATCTAGTCTGCCCATTTGTCCTACCTTTTACTTATGCAGATTGTAGCTGATCTACACCTTTCTCTCTCCTCCCTGTCTCTAGGGTTCTCTAGAGTCTGTCCCATACATTTTTTTAATTCCTTCACCATATTTGCCCCTGTCACCCCTGTGGGGAGGCTGTTCCAAGCATATACCACCCTTTCTATAAAGAAATACTTTCTCACATTACCCTGATTCTACCACATACAAACTTCACATCCTATCCCCTAGTTCTTGTATATCCTCTTTGCTGCAAGATGCCATCACCCGGTACTGAATTTATCCTCCAAAGACATTTGAATGACTCTATAATGTCTGCCTTTTCTCAAATGACTTCTGGTGCAGCCCTTGCACTATTTTTGTAACCTTTCTCTGAACTGCCTCCACTAATGAGCTGTGAATGAGCTTGGTACATCCAGCAGGCAGACCTGTGTTTGATTCCCGCAACCTCCACTTGCATATTGTGTGACCCTGAGCAAGTCACTTAACCTCCCCAGTGCTTCTGGGTCACTCCTGAAAACAGGCACTTGTGCCTCATGGGACTTATCTGGTTAACAAAGAATAAATCTGTCTATGTCATTCCTGACATGCGACCTCCAAAAATGGACAGTGTACTGTAGATGAGGCCATAACAATGACCTGTGTAATGGCATCACCCCCTCCCTTTTCTGATTATGATTCATGTCCCTTTGCATCCCAATATTCCACTGGCCCTTCTAACCACTTTTTTACATTGTCCAGCCACTCTATAATCTGAGTAAAAAACTGGGCAGTGGGCACCATACTAAACAGGTTAATAGCAGGAGATAATTCAAAATGCTCAAACTGCCGTATGAATATTTTTTTTATTTAAATACATACTGTATATACAGTGAATTAAAAAAACATTGAGTGGATGAACAAAAGCCTTTATCACATATTTAATCAATATCCCTACCTATAGTTACATTGGCAAATTCAGCTTAATCCCGTGTTACATGTTTAACAATATCCCTAGCTATAGTTACAGTACATTGGAAAATTCTGCTAATTACAGTGTAGTGTAGGATGTGTGGTATGGGGAGAGGTGGGTCAACTGCCATTCTCTGAGAAAATATCTTTCCTACTCAGAGTTTTCCATAGCGAATTCCTTAATCCTTCAAGCCACTTCCCACCCATCCCCATCACATCCCACACATAAAGAAGTGCATGGAGACAGAGGGAGAGGGACTGCACACATTGTGCATCCCATTCACAGCCTATTGTTTTTAGATCAGTCCCCTTGCCTTCTTCAGTTCAGCCTGGCTGGGGGTGGGGGTGGTGCTTTATGTGACAATGAAACAAAATTGGCACTCAGTTCACAAGGTGTGTGTCCTTACTGCAGAGAGAGAGAGAGAGAGAGAGAGAGAGAGCTTTACTGGACTCATCTAAAAGAATAAAAAATGGGGAGTTGTTCACCAAATAAATTTGCCTAATGCCTAGTGATTTACTAGTTACCTGTATGGTGCAAAATAATAATAAAAGGTTTGTTTCCTCATTTTACTATCCTCAACTTCTTACTCTTGATACTTGATTAACAGCATTTAATGGCCTGTTAATTAGAAACATATTTATACTGTCAGTGTTTTATGTATGACTTAATGCTCTGCATGGTGGCATCATCACCTCCCTTTCTGCTAGTGATACATCTCCCTATGCACCCCAACATTCCACAGGCCCTTCTAACCACTCTTTTACACTGTCCAGTCACTCTGTAATCAGAGTGAAAAACTGTTCACCATACTAAACAGGTTGTTAGCAGGAGATAATTCAGAATGCTCAGACTGCCATATGACTAGTAAATCCCTGCATTGTTTCTGGGAGATTACAAGTGTTTGAAAGGTGGAAGTGCTTATTCTGATTTTTTATTTAAACTTTTTTTTGTTGATAACCAGCAGCAAAAAAAAAAAAAAATGAGAGCAACAAGGAAGGAGCAAATGAGACAGAGTACAGTCAGTGACGTAGCTTCAGAGAAGGCGTGAATGTAAGAGCTTCTGAGAGGTGGCTACAGTGCTTAGTCTGACCTTTTTTCATTTCTTTCTGTCAGCAGAAAAAAATAGTGAAGTTGATATAGATAAAAAGAGCAACTGACATAGAGAGTAGTAGTAAGCCAAGCAGTCTGCTTCTAACACATCCCATTCAGTGCCTCTTGGTGGACAGGATAATATACTGTATTTTGACAGCAGATGTGAGGAGATGTTACACTTGAGGCTACTGCAATATTCTATTGAATCTAAATATTATTTCAATTTGAGACTACTGTTAATAAATGTGTACATACAGTACATGTTTCTGTTTTTTTAAAGAGTGCAGCTATACAATTTGAGAAATATAGGGAGCGGTTATGACAAAATACATTATGGTAAGACAAAAAAGTTGTTATGGCATGCACACTTTATAATAAAAAAAAGTATATCCGTCTAACTATGTCTCTCAACTAGAAAACCTTAAAAAAAGTCAAGTATAAAACTCTTCCAGTGTTTTTCACTCAAAGTGGCAGTAAGATCTGCTTATATTGCAATTTATATATTTATTTTTTTATTTTAGTCTTTGGTAACCAGATAAGGCCCACTAGGCACAAGTGCCTGTTTTCAGGGGCGACTTGGGAGCACTGGGTAGTTAAGTGACTTGCTCAGAGTCACACAGTATGCAAGTGGAGGTTGTGAGAATCAAACCCAGGTCTGGTCGATGTACCAAGCTTGTGCACAGCTCATTACTCTAACCTCTAGGCTATACTGCCAGCCCAATGTAATATCCATTTACTATCAAACAAACAAACAAACAAACAAAAAATAAAATTCAAAGTAAAGAGACTGAGAGAGACTGGGATAAAAAATGGTTTAGACAAGTGAAAGTAAAATGTATTGTTCAGAGAAAGGGGGGTCAGGGTCAGGAATGTATCACTTGTTGCAGGTGGTTGTGAATTCTGATTGTCAAAAGTGACAAAGTTGACAGCAAATAACTCAGTGAGCCTAATGGCTGTTTTCATGCACTGTACAAAAGCAAAAACAAATTCTGGGGGTCCTGTTCATATCCACAACATGCAGGACCCAAATTTAGCAAACTACTGTAGCTGTTAGATGCACATGGACAGCACTCTTTTCTGGAATGTTTCTATTATCGCTGTTCTCCCTACCATTTGTCTAAAACTCAGGTCATGAATACTATAACGTGAGGAGCTGTGGTATTTACCTGCACAGGAGCCATAACTGATTGTTGATTCTTCATCAGATGGAAGGGAAACAAATAGAGGACACAGATCAGTGGCATGGTCTTTAAACACTATAGTGATCAGCATGCAAATTAGGATACCGCAGAAAATGAGATGACTATCGAAAGTACGTGGAAATTAGTTTTTTTTCAAGAAAATCATGTCAACTGCACATACACCTAACACAGTAACATACAGGAAAGCAACACATAAGGATGGAAAAAGATACGTTGCTAGATGCAAACCACCAGAGGTGATGCTTCTAATTTTAATTTAAAAAAAATACAAAAGAAAAAAAAAGGTTTGTGCTGGACTCTAACATCATCAGAAAAATGAAACATAGAAAAGTAAGATCAATAAGAAAATTATACTTAGGGATCATTTTAAAACTAACATAGAAAAACATAATCTAGATAATGAAACAAGGAGTGTGGGAGTGGAAGTGGGATGGGGAAAAGTGATCACTTTGCAATGAAACAAAACAGCAGGGAGAGATGTCGCAATTATGAAATATCAATACCACGTGACTGTGTTACTAGTGCTTTCGCCCACCATGATCCTCAGCTATGGAACTCTCTCCCTCCCTTTAGTGATCCGCCAAGCACCCTCACATAACACCTTTAAAAAGGAGCTCCATAGCTACCTCATCTCCTCTAATTGATACCCTTGCTTCAACCCCCTTAGCACCTCTCTTACTCTCACCACTGCACACTTGATCTGCTCTTTACCTAATGCCTTGCACTTAATCCTCCCTCTGCCAGTCTACTTGTCTCCCCTCCCAACTTGATGTGTTTCTCCTCTTTGGCTTGTTATCTCAAACCCCTTGTCCTGTCCTACTGTAACTAATTCTCTATCCCTTAGTTCTTTGTAATCATTGCCAAAAAGCTCCTACTTGAAATACTCTGTGCCCTATCTCCCAAACTGTATCAGCATGTTTTTCCCTTAAGGATCTGCCTACTACATGTTATTTTGTAATTTTCCCATTTCATTATACCTGATAGTTCTTTGCAAGTATGCAGTTGTTTGTTTTCAATGAACCTCTCGCCAAACTTTGCATCATGATAATTCCTTGCAAATATGTGAGCTATGTCCTGCACCTGCTAACAAATTGCCTTATTGCATGTTTTGCCATAAATCACACTGTTTTGTACCTTGCTCTCATCGCCTTGCTTGTATTTTTACTGTAAAACCTTGTTTTGTTTCTGTGTTTTATGTAATTCTACTCTGTAACCTCCCAAGTCGTGCTTGAAAATAGTCATTTCATTGGGTAGCACACCTACCTGATAAACAAAAATGAAATAAATAAAAAATAAATGAATAGTCAGAAATGACTTGTTACATGTAAGCCTCAACTAACACAGGGGACTAGCATAATTCAAACATTCTTGCTACTAAACAACATGCTGACAGTGACAAAGTAATGTAGTACTATGGGCTAGTTGGCATTTTTTAGTAAGGATTTGATTCCCTGTTGTTACAGACATTCAGACAGCTGTTCATGAACAGAAAATACTGTAGGAACATAACCAAGAGCAGTCTAAATGTCCCTAACAGGAAGGAATCAAATACTTATAAAAATGGTGAATAACATTGTAAACAACCATGTCAGTTTTTATATCCGAAATGTAGTGTAACTTTTATGAGAGTGATCATATTGTATACTTTGCATCCTCATGATGCTGTTTTTATGAGGTTGGGCTACACAGGCAGGCAGCGGCTCAGGGAAAACTCAGAAGTATTACAGACAACCTTGCAAGTTTGACATTTTCACAATCCATTTGCTGAAAAATCTCAAACACTTGCACATTTAGTCTTGGGAAGACAGCTGGTAGTCATGCAGTGTCTGCACCAAGTAAGCCAGTTCTCTTAACACTGCATTTATGCTCATTTGAATGTGTATCTCTTTCTCCTGTAGCCCTCTTCTTGGTGGAACCTGAAAGATGAGGTTCTGTTTCAGGTCACTGTAGGGAATTAGAAAAATACACAGTGACATTGATACTGCCATAAAAAATAAAAAGCTATTCCACTCTTTGTGTGAAGTAATGCTTTTTAATAATTACTCTTATTTTGCTCCCCCTCCCACCCCAACCCCACCACTGATTTGGGGAAAATGCCCCTCAGTTCAGCTTGTACAGACCAGCCCAAACATCTGTGTATACAGTATGCTCCATCCAGTCTATTCCCTTTAATGTTTAGAAAACTAGAATCATTTACTTATTTTATTTGATTTCAGTTATAATTTTGTTGATCAGGTAAGAACCCAAGGACAAACATGTCCCATTTTAATAGGGGGCCTGGAAACATAAAGCAGTGCATGCAATAAGACATAATAAGAACAAAAGCATGACTAAAACATTTACACACACATTCAGACAATACAGTACATATGTTTTGTAATAAGATTTAAATAAATGGGGTGTATTTAAAGTTTTGCAATGAAATTTAAACAACCACCCCGGTTTTGGAAAAGTTGATTGATTAGTTGGGGGCTATATAGCACTGTGGTTTTGGCATTGAGCCCTAACTCTGGAGACCTGGGTTTGAAGCTCACACCTGCATGTTACGTGACCCTGAGCAAGTCACTTAACTTCCTTGCGCTCCTATGTGACACCTGGAAACAAGCCAATAGTTTGCTTTGTGTTTTTTGTTTGTCCTTGAACCATAACAATATTTTTGCATAGTCTTTCTATACTATTCTCTATTTTTAGCAATGACATGTTATCATTTATTTTATGTTACATATTTGTCAATGTTTTTATGTCTAGTGACAATGAAGGATGCACTAATGCTGAATCTGCATTGGGTGAAAGTGCTACCATTCAGAACACTCACCTTTGGTTTGGGCCTGTGAAAGTTATGGATTACTTTGTAAAACTGACCCATTGGTAAATTAATTAAAAAACACTTTGGTCCTTTCAAGGAGGTAAGGGCTAGTCTCATGGCCACTCCTCCCCCACCCCGTTACTTTTTACCTTTTACCCACCCACCTGTTTCCCCAGATGGCTTTCAGGTAAATAAATAGCAAATAAAAATGTAAGCACATGACGCTGTCCAGTATGTGGGTCAGTAAATCAGTGAGATTCTTTACAGCATTTGTGCCAAGAAAGAGACCTCCTGTTCACATACTGTAGGAAACATGTCTAAGTGGTGATAAGTTCTAACAGCAGATTGCATTATATTAACTTGCAAAACCCTGAAAAATAAATAAAAAAATTATCTAATGACTGAAAACACCAACACAAAATGCTTAAATGCTGAAACAGCCTGCTCTATCTGCATATAGTATATTGGAGAAGTACTTAAATACCAAGGGCAAATATTATATTGTTTTAAATATATTATATTATTATTTTTTTATTTGTCTAGTTCTTGCTGGTTAATATAATAAAATCTACTGTTATATTTTAGTATTAGTCACATCTCCTACTGTATATGGACATGAAATATCTTTCATAGCACAGATGCTTTAAAGAATGTCACTGTCTTACTATCCCACATATCTCATTGTTTCTGTTACTTGTGAGTTGAATAGGCTACCGAGTTATGAGGGTTAGCAACCTGACAGCTTTCAGCTGTAAAAATCATAACTAAAAATGATTATACTGTATGTCAGAAAGGGCTGAATTGAAACTTGGAGTTTTACAATAATAATATTAGGAGGAGAAACACACTCACTGCGGATTCATCCCAACAGCTGACTAAAGGATTAGGGACTCAAGCAATCCTCTTTTCCCCCAATTAAATGTTTACCTTTTTTCAAAAGGTGAGTGTGAATGACATATGGGAAACAACAATGTATCCCCTTCCCAACTAATTTCACCTTCACACATTGCCCATGGGAAGAAACATTAGTCCACCTACAGCACTGTCTATTGTCATTGTAACTAATTGCTCTTCATCAATGGGACTACTTGACAATTTAATGGTTATTCCAACTCTCCAGCTAAAAATACCAGCAGACAGAACACATCATACACAGTGCAAAGACAACTTAAAACATTTGGTGCTTTCTTTTCCTGACAGCTTTAAACAGTCATGTCTGACTAGGCATGCAGTGCCAAAACTGATGTAATTTATGGTGACTTTCCATGATTCCTAAATCCTGGTTCACTGCAGAAGTAATAACAGTTTGCAAACAAGGCTGCAGAAAAGAGGCTACTAATTATAGGCCTATTGCTTTACAATGTATATCGCAAAAATCTTCTCATCGGTCCTTTTAGATAAATTACATGACTGGATAAGAGAAGAAAACATTTTAAGTTCCAGACAAATTGACTTTAGAGAATGTCTTATAGTCATGATTATGCAGCATCAAAATATTTTCTTGGGGTTTAAAGTCCCATCTAGATATATCCTGATGCAGTGGTTTCTATGGAAGGGTGTAAGAGCATTAGATTTTCTGAGTTTGAGTGTGTGCTGGTCAAAGACACAACAGAAAAACAGCAATGTGTTTTGTGTGGGTTTCCTTTTCATACCAATGTGTACAAAAGAGTGGATGGATCATCAGCTCCTGGGTCATTGAGGCAATGCCCCCCTTCCCACCTGAGATGATCTTTGGGTACAGCTCAGTGACACCCTTCCTTTTCACAGCATGTAATAGTTACTCAAAAGGTGTGTGTGGGGGGGGGCAGCACAATAGACTCAGAGCAGGACTGCAGTCAAGCACTTTTCTGATCCTGATGTAATGTTACTGACACAACCACCACAATCGAGCACAAGTGCTATGAGGCAGCAAGCAGAAATGTGTGATGGAGCATTTCAGTGCCAAGACTTGGGTGTGTGCAGCAACTTTCAGTTGTGGTTACTTCCAAGAATGTCCAGTGAGGCACCTTTCTATATACAAGTGACTTGCAAAAGTATTCAACCCCCTTGAAAGTTGTCAGATTTGTCTGGATTACAAATGAGAGACTTACATATATTATTCCAGTCAGTATTTTTACTGCAAACTCATATGCTCTAACACTATATCCTCAAAGCCAAAATTAATTATCCGTCAGCACATCTTTTAAAGTAAATTAAAAACTGGAAAATGCTGCTTGCAGAAGTATTCAACCCCTACATATTAGTATTTGGTAGAGCCACCTTTTGCTGCAATAACAGCTTTAAGTCTTTTGGGGTAAGTATCTACCAGCCTTGCACACTGTTCAGGAGTGATTCTTGCCCATCTTCTTGGCAGATTTGTTCCAGGTTGTTCAGGTTGGTTGGGTGACGCTTGTGGACCGCAATTTTCAAACAGTGCCACAGATTCTCGATGGGATTGAGATCTGGACTTTGACTTGGCCACTGTAGGACATTCACCTTTTGTTGTTTAACTACTCCTGTGTTGCTTTGGCCTTGTGCTTGGGATCATTGTCCTGCTGAAAGGTGAAGTTTCTCCCAAGCTTCAGTTTTTTAGCAGACTGAAGCAGGTTCTCTTGCAGTATCTCCCTGTATTTTGCTCCATCCATTCTTCCTTCAATTTTAACAAGATGCCCAGTCCCTGCTGATGAAAAGCATCCCCACAGCATGATGCTGCCACCACCATACTTCACTGTAGGGATGGTGTTTCTCGAGGCATGGGCAGTGTTAGGTTTGCGCCACACATAGCGCTTTGAATTTTGGCCAAAAATCTCTATCTTAGTCTCATCAGACCACAAAACCTTGTGCCACATCTTAGCTGGGTCACTCTCATGCTTTCTGGCAAACTCCAGATGTGCTTTGATATGGTTCTTTTTGAGTAATGGCTTCTTTCTAGCCACCCTCCCATACAGGCCAGTATTATGCAGAGCTCTTGATATGGTTGACTGGTGCACCTTCACTCCACTCTCAGCCACTGAACTCTGTAGCTCCTTCAAAGTGATTGTTGGCCTCTCTGTGGCTTCCCTCACTAGTCTCCTTCTTGTTCGGATGCTGAGTTTTGAGGGATGGCCTTGTCTAGGTAGTGCCTGGGTGGTGTGATGCAGCCTCCACTTCCTCACTATTGATCCAACAGTGCACACTGAGATATCCAAACACTTGGATATTATTTTGTACCCTTTTCCTAATTTATGCATGTCTATTACTTTATCTCTAACTTCCTTAGTATGCTCTTTAGTCTTCATTTTCACACCCTTCCTTCAGATTCAGTCTGACCAATGGTCATTAAACTGAGGAGGGGGGGTTTTATCCAGAAAATGTGAGCTACTTTAATGTTTCAGAGGTGAGGCCAATTGTAAGCCAATTGTGTCCTCGTTAGGGCAATATTTTTCATCTGTGTAAACTTGGAGCTTCCAGAGCACAGGGGTTGAATACTTATGCAAGCAGCATTTTCCAGTTTTTAATTTATTTTAAAAGATGTGCTGATGGATAATTAATTTTGGCTTTGAGGATATACTGTTAGAGCATATGAGTTTGCAATAAAAATACTGACTGGAATAATATATGTAAGTCTCTCATTTGTAATCCAGACAAATCTGACAACTTTCAAGGGGGTTGAATACTTTTGCAAGTCACTGTATATCAATGTGCCAGAGATGTTCATTACAGTACAAATTTGTAATGCACAGAAAGTGTATGTGTGAAGTGGGAGGAAATGAATCATTTTGTGGGTGTACACAGATGCAAATACTCATTGAGTGAGCCTGAGAATGTCCATTAACCTTACAGTCATACTGTAGATCCCAGCACTCATATCTCACTGCACAGCTTCCAAAATGGACAGAGGCAGGACAACACTGAAAACAAGATGCAGCCTCTCACACACCCCAACCTGTGAATTAGCTACTGTACAGCATTAAACATAAAAATAAAATCTCAGGGGTGGGATCTTTACAGTGCTGTACAGTACTGTGGCTGAAGGTACCGAGAGAGGGAGTGATAGAGAGGCTGAGCAGTTGCAGCCCTTCACAAAGTCACCTTGTCTAGGGGTGAGGTTCTATGAGATAAATGTACTTCCATTTTTAAACATTTGCAAACTTAAAATGTAAGCACATTTACTGTATGTCTTGGAAACTTAACACCAGCCAAGCTGACTTTGTGAAAGGCTGCAGAGGGGAAAAAGGGACAGGCATCACTATAGAGTTAATGTTAGCTAATTAAGCAATAATGCCCAACAGGGTGTGTGTCATGCTGGGATAACGTCATGCCTCAGGTGGTTTGGCACGAGGCATGAAGTTATCCCAAATGACACACACCCTGGAGGGTATTATTGCTATTATGCAATGGCTCATTGTTACTGTATATATAAAATAAAAAAAATAATTTTAAAGAATGTTTTTTTGTGTGGAAAAATATTTTTGTGTCTTAAGAGGAGATGCAAAAAGGAGCAAGCTCCATGGCCATATCATCATCTGCATTGGTTCACAGTGAGGCTGAGACTGGACCCGTGATGTTGTGCTGGGATAACATCACTTGTCCGGCCCAAGACTGACCAATCAGAGTCCAGGATTTTTTCTTCCCATTGTATAATGATGCTTTTAGCCATTATATACCATTTATCAGTTGAAGCCGCGCAGCAGATGCTGGCATGATAGTAGGGACAGGAACACGCATCAGTGTAGAATGAACAATAAGTAATGAGGTTCCCCCAGATGTTTGTGCCAGCCTGTATTATCAGCTAAATAGTGTCAGAATTATAATATGTAACCAATAAGGCATGATGGGATGTGTGTGGAACACGTTTTACTGGATGGCCAGGGGCGTAATAAGGCATGAGGCCAAAGGCCGAGTGACTTTAGCCACTAGCCGTGCGGTAAAATGTGTTCCACGCACATCCCAGAGTGCCTTATTGCGCTTATAAAATGGGTCTTTTTTAAAAACTTTTTACAGTTGGAAAAAGCATGATTATATGTAGAAACAATATATTTACTTGTGTACATTTATGATAAAATAGTCCTTCAACCCACTACAAATGATGTCATTGATGGTGATGTCATTGTATTATTGACTACTTTCTTCTTCCTGTTTTTTCCCCACATTCAAGATATGGAATGTTTATCATAGAATGTTTACCATGGAATACATGTATTCAAAATTCTGCTCAGTTCCATTGGCAGAATGTTTCTCTCCTAACACTCTGTACACACAGACAACAAAGGCTTTTGTTACAGCCAGAGACTCAATTATCTCACTGTCAGGGCAAGGAGAAGACAGTTCCCTGATGAGCAGGTAAAGATAGAAGGGGGATTTTTCACTGTCAGCAAAGGAACAGTTGTAGTGAAAACGATAAACAAGGGCCCAGATATTCAAACTGCTCCCAAAATGTGTGCAACAGCAGGAGCAAGCACAATTCAATTGCGCATATGCGCAATCGACGCGATATTCAAACATGGAGCAAAACGAATTGCACAAGCAGCCAACATCTGAATATCGCACAAACTGTGCCATAGTGCAACCAGGAAGGGGAAGCTGAGCAGAAAGGTTGCGCCATAGCGCAACAAGGCTAGCCCAGCTGAGCAGTCCAGAGGTGCCATAGCGCAAGCAGAGCCTCCCCACCCCCAGCAGAGCAATGGAACTGCACAACCAGGGAGGCAGGCTGGGGCCCACCACCAGCCATGCCACACATGGGCACAGGAACACACTGCAGAACCAACAAGACACCTGCACACCCCAAGCACAGCTTCACTGGGGGTGGGATGGATGATCCACTGGCCCATGGGGACAAGCCAACAAAGCACAGTAGGGCCATGATGCCCCAGCACAACCACTGGCAGGCTGAGACTGCCACACACAGGGGGTTGACAACCACAGTGCACATCAGCCCCCTGTCTGCACAGCACACCCTGCACCGTGACCCCAAGACACCACCCATGTGCAGTGACTGTCACTGCAGGAAACACCATGCATCCCCCCGGCACACGTCAACCTCGTGTAGCATAGAACCATACAAGCCAGACCCACCCTGTGCACCCAGAAGTGGGCAGCAGCAGATGGCAAGACCGACAGAAAGTCACTGCCACACTGGAGACACCTCCCCATGCACACACATGCACACACACATACCCAGGACCATACCACCCCAGATGGCGTGCACACCACTGCAACTGAGCAACCATAGCCAGCTGCAAATCAGAGACCACCACAGTATTCATAACAAAATAGATATATATTTCAAAAATGGAAAGTAGAACAAGAACAACAACAAAACTATTTACAAGAGCGGGGGGTAGGGGTACAAGGTAGGGGTGGGCAAGGGGTAGGGATGAACAACTTGGAGAGGGAAGGCAGGGTGGGAGGGATGGGTGAAGTGGGAAGGGAAGCCGGTCTAAGGCCTAGCAGGCTGGTCCTCTGCTGCCTGGTGCCGTCTTGCTTGGCTGTGCCTCCTCCAGAGCCCATGGCGCTGGATGTCATGGAGGATGTCACGGTTCTCCAGGGACACCCGGGTCAGCTGGTGCAGTGCCCGCTCAATCCTGTGGAGCACGATGAGGCCTAGGAAAAGGGAACACAGTCAATGGCTGTGACTGTCCACAACCCTGAACACCACCCAACCTGCAAGGCATATAGCCCAATGTCCCGCACCTGTGATGGTATGCACCCACCCACAGTGACCATGCACATGACAAGCCCAACCAGGCGGCACCAGCTATGTGCACCACTGCACACACACACACTGCCCATGTCCATCACAGCACAAACAAGGCTGTCAAGTGACGTGGCAATGTGGTGGGATGCCAGTTCCACAGCCATGTGCCCAGTGCATGCATGGACCACCAGTGACTCACACACAGACATGCAGTGACACTGGACAGTGATGACTGTCGCCTGTGTCATGCATGGTTGTGTTTTCCATGGCTGGTGGTCATGCCCACCCCCTCCAGCATGCAATAGCATCCATGATGTAATGATACTCACACTCCGCAAGCAGCTGTGGCTGCTGCTGCTGCTGTGGCCCACCCCTCGCAGCACCACCGTCTGCCACCTGGGCCCTGCCACGGCCCTCCTCATCCCATGCTTGCATCCTCTCTGCCCGGCCTGTGGGAGACAAATGTTGAGAAAAACATCAGTGTGACTCCAAAGCAGACTGCCCCCTGCCCCAGTGAGTGTGCCTGCCCACACAGCCAGACCCATGCATCTCACACCTGCACACACTGACACAGCCAACCATGGCAGAGCCATCCCCCATGCACAGCCACCAAAACACACTCACACCCCTATGGAGAATACAGGTGTATAGATGGTACACCCACCTGGCCTAGGCACAATGCCCCTCCTGGCACGTGACCGCAGGCGTTGCAGCACATCTGGCTCCCTCCTGCAGAGGTCACTGAACCTGTGCTGGCACTGCTCGGCAGACCGGCGCTGCTCTGTGACCCTTACCAGGTCAGTGGCCACCTGCAGCCAGACCTGGGTGTGAGCCATGATGAGGGGCTCCTCCCCATACAGTACCCCATAGTGGGGCTCAACCAGGGCCACCAGGTTGGCCACCTCCACTGGGCTCCATTGGGGTGCTCTCCTGCGTGCCATGGTTGGAGTTTTACAGCAGGCAATATGGCGCCCCCCAGCGCGGCAACCCCAAGTGGAAATGTGCAACAGACCACCATAGGTTCCAATCACGCTGTTCATACAGCGCCGTCAGTTCACATAGCGTTGTCACCAAACAGCGCAATAGGGCCGTACAAATGGCAGCTGAACAGCGCCAGGGGGCAAAGGTCGGACACCAGGTCAGGGGTCTATGACGCAAGGCCACGCACAGTGCCATCTGACGTCTACGCATCCTGCGCAACTGACCACCTGCGTGCCAGTGCCACAGTGGACTATTGCGCAGTAGTGCAACAGCGCCATATAGTTCCCAGTGCTGTAGCGCCACTGGCACAATGGTGGCCATGGCCTGAATTGCAGATTGCGCACAGCACGTCATCAGCACGGCAGACGCCTGCGTAAGCTACCTGGGCATGCGCAATGCAGTGTACCACACAGTCACAGATCTGTGCCATTGGCTCAGCCGGCTCAACCGTATTGCGAAAAGCGCAATGGCGCGATATTCAGCCGACACATGCAAATCATCTGATCAGCCATTCAAAGGCGCAGTTGCGCGATTTGTATCTCATTACAGTTGCTCCACTCTAATTTGCATGCATTGCGCTATAAATGTGCGATATTGGGCTGCGCTGGCCAGATCTCGTTACTGCAGGTGAGAGGTGGGTTGCATGCTGTGGGATGTTCTGGACAATGGGCATGGGATAACGCTGTAGACTGCACAGTGACAGGTGTCCACTTCCACCCATACAGATCGCCATGACCGAGCAGAGCCAAGGTGAGGGTGAGGATGGTGGGCGAAGGAGGAGGAGGAGGCCCAACTTCATCACGGCAGAGACAGAGGCCCTCTTCCAGGCCTACCTGGAGGAGGAGTCACTACTGAGGGCACCCCTCAGACCCGTGCGGCTGCATGGGAGGGGGTAGCCCGGGCAGTGAACCTGCACAGAAGCCACCGGCGCTCCATTCAGGAATGCAAAAAGAAGATTGGGACAGACCGCAGGAGGGTGAAGGAGAAGGTGGCAGCCCTCAGGGCGGCACGGCTGGCACTGGGGGCCAGCCAGCGGTGGTGGAGCTGACCCCGCTGAGGACTGACTGGCTGCATCAATGCAGCGCAGTGTTATTGAGGGCGCATCAGGTGGTGAATTCCAGACAGGTGGAAGCCCATCACTGCACGGTATGAAATGGTGGTGGTGTTGGGGGAGGTTGTTCACATGCACTCACATGTCCTCTCTTTCTGTTACAGATCCTGTTCGTCTTCAGGGGACAGTGGTAGTGGGTCCAGGCAGTGAGGATGACCTGCTGGACATGGAGGAGGGTCCATGCACCTCTGTCACCAGCCAGCATGCACTGCACCAGCATGCACACTGGGCTGCCAACTCTGGTGTCAGTGAGTCGGGTGTGGGGGGTGCACAGCCTGTGTCTCAGCAGTCTGGCATGCAAGCATGCCAGCACGCTGTGACTGTGGCTGTAGCACGTACCTGCACCATTGATGATGCAAGGACTGCAATGGGCAGTGACATGTGTGTGTCCCATGACGGACACACAGCAGGCCAGCACATGCCCCTGGTCTTGCTGGTTCCAACTTGTGTGCCAGCATGTCGGCACAGTCCCAGGTTGTGCCTGTCAGCACCAGTGGGGCAGCACCGTGGCTGTGCAGGTGTCTGGCACTGTGCAGCCACAGCAGTGGAACAAGTGGTCCCTGGGGCACAGCGGTTGGAGGGCAGCAGCAGCAGTCACCCACCAGGTCTGGGGTACAGTGTCCAGCGGTGGCACATGCCCGCCGCCTTTGATATGCCCATTCCTGGTCCTGGTGAACAGCGCCCACCCTCAAGGGGTGTTGAGCATCAGGACCTTCCACACCCTGGGGGACAGGATGCCATTGTGGCAGAGTACCCATTTGAAGAGCACACCCACCTGCTGTGGGAATCAGTACAGCAGCAAAGGCGGGTTGCAACGTCTGTGGAGGCACTGTGTGCAGCTGTGGAGCGGCACAGCAGGGACTGTGCTCTGGACCGTGCAGAGATGGTCCATATGCGGATGGATGTGACCGCCGCCATTGACAGGCAGACCCAGGCATTGGTCACTGTCGTGGCTGCAGGTGCTCCTGTACCGCACACCCCACACAGTACGCTCTCCACTCCCCATTCCCGGCGTCGTGCGACACCAAGCCTGTCAATGCCAGGTTCTGCTGTGGGCATCCCAAGCACCCCTGGTGCAGGTATGTTTGGCATCCTACAGACCCCACTGCGGACAAGGTCACAGTTGAGCAGTGGGACCCCTGGTGGTCCATCGGTGCCACCCCATGTGGCCCCTGCTCAGCCTGCCAGTGCTGTTGGGTCACGCCGGGGCCACCCACGCATCTGCGGTGGCTGTGGAATGGTGCAACATGACTGACCTTTCTCCCAGTGCTGGCCCTGTCTGGTGCTGCCTGTGTGCATGCAGTTATGGTGGGCAGTGCACTGGTGGGTGCCCTGCCCATCATGCCGACATACGACCACCTGCACACCATCCCGACTGCTGTCCACAGGTGCGTGTGCATGATGATGCCTGCATTGTACTGTACACCAAGGTGCAAGGGTGCCCAGCATCTGACACACGTGCTTGGACAGTACAGGTGGTGGGTGTGGTCTGTGGATCTGTTCCTGCTCTGCTGTGTACCTGCCCATGTACGCTTTGTGTCTGGTGTGTTTGTGTGTGTGTGTGTGTATGTGTGTGTCCATATGACTGTTCACCCCTCCCTGATGGTGTGTTTGTGTGCCTGGTCCCTTCCACCCCCTTGCCATCATGCACCCCTGGTGTGTTACTGGGTGTTACTCTGTGTGCCTATGGTTGTGCCAGGACAGTGTTGTTTGCACATGGCCCCTTGACTTACCTGTGTTGTGCATAATGCTCCTCCGTGATGATGTCCCAGTGCAGCTGGGCCTGCCGGATCAGTCGGGGGTCCCCTCGTCCAAGGGGGGGCTGCTCATCACCATCAACACTGGCACCACTGGCGTCCCCATCGTTGTCCCCCTCTTCAACCTGTACGGCTATCCCACAGTCATTGGCCATGTTGTGCAGGATACAACAGGCCAGGAATATCTCACAAGCCTTTGAGGGGCTGTACTGTAGGGCACCGACGGAGGTGTCTAGGCATTGGAAGTGTCCCTTGAGCATCCCAAACACCCGCTCAATGATGTTGCATGTGGCGGCATGTGCCTCATTATAGCATTGCTGTGATGGGGTCATGGGGCGCCGCTACGGTGTGGGCAGCCAGGGATGGAGTGGTATCCGCTGTCACCTGTGTGGAGATAGTGGAGATCAGTCTCATGTTCAGGTCCATATTGCCCATATCCCTGTGTGCCACTACCATGGCACCTGTGGCATTCCCACCCTTGCCCTGAGTTTGCATTTCCTACATGCGTACTCACCCACTAGATGGCCTGTGGGGATGTCCCCACTCTCAAATCGATGGCACAGTGCGGACTGATGCCATATAAGGCATCATGTGCTCCGCCAGGGTGTGTGGCACAGACATTGATTATACACCCAGTGGCATCACACACCACCTGGCAGTTGACACTGGGGAAGCCCTTTCTATTCCTATATGCGGCCCCATTGGGGCCAGGTGGTGTGCAAATGGCCACATGGGTGCAGTCTATGGCCACTAGCATGCCAGGCATACGTGCTACCCTGTGGAACGCCTGCATGTTTGCTATACGCTCTGCCATGGTGCTGGGGAAATGGATGTGCTCCGCAGCATGTGGCAGCAGTGCGCTGAGGAATTGGGTGAGGATGCATGACGTGGCTGACTGTGTGATGCCTGTGGTGTCCCCTGTTGGCCTCTGAAGGTGCCCGTGGTGAGCAGGCACATGCAGGCTGTCACCTTGGTCTCCACTGACAGAGCATGACCCGCCGTGAGGGTGCCTGCATCACATCACTGCACAGCTCACAGAGCCACCTCAGTATTGCCCTGTTCAGGTGGTACCGCCCACGATCTCTACATCTGTGTACAACTCAAAGTTGATGCGGCACGGTACTGCTCTGTTGGGGCGCATCACCGACGGTCCATCCACGGTCACGCCCCCTGCACCTTGCATTCTCACCTCATTACAGCTTCCATGTGGAAGCTGCCACTGTCCATCTCCTGGCTTGTGCCCCCAGCTGATGTTGCTCTGTTACCCCGCTGTCCTGACTGCTACTTCCACTGCACCGGCACACCCCGCTGGCCTCTGCAGCCTATGGCCCACACTGCTTCCCTTGCCTGCCCTGGCCTGTCACTGTCTGTCTTTCTCTCTCTCTTCCCACTTGGCATCCCTGTGCGTTCTTGCGCCTCTTCCTTGAGCCTTTTTATTTTGGCTCATTTCGCTGATCGCTAACTTCCGGTTGTTCCGCTGTTGCACATTGCGCAGTTCTTGATATCGCATTGCACCTTTTTATGCATGGATCCACCCCCTTCGGTTGCGCATGCCGTCATTTGCATTGCGCTGTTGCTCAGCATGTTTTCAGTGGCGCAACTGCCTCCTGCTGAATATCGCAGAATGGTGCACTTTTGGACTTGCGCAAGCGCAACCCTATTGCGCATGGCGCAATCCTTTTGAATATCCGACCCAAAATGTATTGTTTCTAATTTATGTACATAAGGAAAGTGTAGTAATCAAGGAAACTACAGTTAATTAATTTGTTTTATTTTTATTTAAGGTAGTTTTATTTTAAGGGCCCAGATGAAGTTTTTTTTTTACAGTGTAAAGGTAGCAGCCATGTTTGTGGTGGAAGGTCAGTTCTGGCTGTAGGGGGCTAACTGAAATGCCTGTGTTCCAAATGCCCATTGATCTTGTTTCCAGACTCTCCACAGTCCTTTTTTTAACCATGTGTAAACCATATTTTACACATAAATAACAGCCAATCAGATTCCATGATTTTACCCTGCCATTTTATAAGTAAGTTTAGAAACCTGGGCAGATGTCCACACGAATGTGGGTGCAGGAGTGGGCATCAGAGCTGAATCAGCACAAATAACATGAGCGACTGCAGACACTGAGTCACTGAGAACTGCCAGATGAAGATGTGCCTTTATGGGAGGTATTTATATATGGGAGGGGGAGCACACACTTTTGTTTTTTTACTGCTAACTTCCATTACTCCCCAATCCCAACTGCTCTGCATTTCCCATGCTTGGTTAGTAGGCAGGGCATAGTTAGTCAGTGTCAGTGGCTGAGCAGGTAGCACACTCACCTCTGAGCCTGGGAGATCAGAAGGCTGTGGGTTCTATCCCCACACCAGGCACTTGGGTTACAATCCTAATACTGACACTGTAGTGCAGCATGAGGAGGGTACTGCACTCCTGAGGTGCCGTCTTTCAGATGAGATGTTAAACCGAGGTCCCATCTGCCTGTTCTGGTGGTAGTTCAGGTGGATGTTAGAGATCCCATGGCACTTCTCGAAAAGAGTAGGAGAATTTCCCGTGACCTGGCCAGATTTCCTCCCATTCACCAAAAATACCACCAACAGCTTAATCAAGTTCAAGGTCAGTTGGCATTCATCTGTATCCCCTTCCCCTGGGTCGTGCCTGAAAATAGGCAGAATTTGTCTAGTGCACTTACTCGGTCAACAAAAACTAAATAGATAAAAATAAATAAAAAATTTCCATCTTTAAAAAGCAGTTATTCCTGGTTTACTGCTATTTCCAATTTTTTTCTAAACAAAGTCTTGTGATTAATTTGTTTCTAACTTTTATTACATAGACCGAGTTACTGTGTCTGTCCTGCCTGCTGCCCCCAGCCTGTACAGCTGCCGTGTTACCTTTACTATTTGGACAGTATGTAACTGGAGATGATGATGTCAGTCTGATTTCAGCCATGCACTATCTCACCCAGTGCACAATATCTGTGGGGGCGTGGATGTAATAAAAGTAATGAAACCCCATTCTCTAAGTAATTTTTTTGTACGTAACCATAGATCCAGCTGTCCTGCAGTCCTATAGTCCAAAAAGCCACAGTCAAACCAGTAACAAAAATGGTGTCAGTCTGAACTCGCAGATTAAATCCCAGGGTCTACATGTAAGAATTTGCAGCACATACTTTTATTTCAATTGTAAATGTATGTGCTGCACTTTCTTAGGTACTGGCTCTAGGATTTACTGTATGCTGCAATTGCAGACTTACAATTTTTTGCTTGCTGCTTTGCAATAGTTTGGAGGGGCAGAGGACAATTTGTTATGCAAAATCAGGGACAGATGAGAGATATGCAATGGACAGTCACCAGGCGGCACTGACATGTCAGTGAATTAGCCAACAAAACCAGCATACCAGTGGCACACTAATTCAGTGTTGCCCCATCATTGAACATAATTGATTGAACACTTGATTTTATTAAAATTAATACTTGTGTAAAATGGCTAATGTGAAGATCAGGACCCTAATCTGTTCCATCACAATACCATGTTTCCAATGGAAGTCGAATCAGAAATGCCATTGCATAGTGTAGCTGCCAGAGGTTTGATGCCCATTCACCCCGTACCATTTTACGCAAGTACAATTGAAATAAAAGTATGTGTTTCACTTTCTTAGATGCAGACACTTAGAATTTTAACTACTAGTGAAGGTGGACACCTTACTTTTTAATGGTATGACTGGTGCATTTCGAGTTCTATACGTGCAGGACCAGTGGACACATGCTGACTTACAAAAAACACTTACTGTACTTAGGGCATGTGGTTTCATTTCTTTTTTCTTTCATCCATACCACTCTTGATATTGTACATTCTCGGAACACTTTGTAGACCCTGATGCAGATTGACATCCCCCTGTCTGATTAAATATTGTCCCCATAGTGAAAAAAAAATTGAATGGTGTCACCTTACAGACTAGGGACCAGTAATGCTTAGTGAGCTCCTGGAGTGCTATTCTTGAATTATTCATTTGCAGCCAGGCCCAGACTTAAGGTATTTGAGGGAGTAGTGCCTTATTTGAAAAAAAAAGTTGAAATTGTGTACTGGATTACCTTCTCGGCTAGACTATAGTACACCTTTTCAGACTTGAAAGCAGCAAAGGCATGTGCATCTAAAGTTTAGATTCAAAACCAGGAAATAGCAATGTGTAAGGTACCCATGGAGGTATCGTTATTTTAAGTTCTCAGGTTCTTAATTATATTAGAATAATCAATGGGGTACTGCTAATTTGGCTGCCATCATTAAAGTAAATTCCATCTCTTATCTGTTGAGACTAGCAGTTAGTCAGGGGACAACTTGACAGTCAAATAGGAAAAAAAAAATAGGAAAAAAGGAAAAAACCTGATAAACAAACTGTGTGATTCTTCAGTGTTGTAATGTAGAATATGTTCATTATCAAAACTAACGAATTGCATTGGTGGGGAATGTATGGAACAAGAATGAAAGAAAGCCCTTACTTTGCCAAAGTTAAAGACTTTTCAGTACGGAAGCTGAGGAGGTCTGACAGTGAATAAGTGTGTTTAAAAAATGACACACAGTTGCTAGGTACTCATTAGGAAGATTGGTCACCCAGAAGTACCAATGACAATTCTGTGCTTGTACTTTTTTGATCAACAGTGCTAACATTATTAGGATTACCATTTGGCGATTAGTCAGGGGCATAATTCATTTTTACCGGCAAACTCGACACATTATTTGCAGATACAATTCAGCCACTATCCCATGCCCTAGAAAGACACACCATTGTGTAAATTAGGTGAGACAAGGCTCCAGATACAAGCAACACAGCACTCAAATAGGGACATTTAGAACTCAGATATTCTTAGGCATCTCTCTTGACAAAAAAGGAATTCTAAGCATCGGAGGAGCAATGGGTCAGCTAATTAGTGAAATTAATCACATCATTAAAAAGACAGGAGTCAATGAGAATTAAAAATGATAGTTTTATTAACAAACTGAACATCATTCAGAGAAAGAAAGAGGTCAAAACCATTTCATGTCCCATTTAACAAAGGGAAATGTGTTTTATTTTTTTTTTTTGAAATTCAGCTTTATTAGTTTAGCAAATAACACAATGCAATGAATCCAGACAAGACTGTACATGTAATTGGAGAAGAAAAGAGAAACAAACAACAACCCTCAACAAAAAAAAATGGGGAAACTCCTGACCAATCCCAACCCCTCCTCCTAAAAGAACCCCTCCACAAAACAACCCACATCAATGAATAGGATTCTGTACTGACAGGGCTATCATTATAATTACTCCACCCTAACCCCTCGAGTGTGCTTTACATTAGATAATCAGGTTATAACACAGAGCCAGAGTTGATACCATGTAATAAGCTTAGGGATAGAGGGAAAGGAGATGCAAAGGAAAAAGGGGAAAAAAAACAAGGAGAAGACAGGAGCTAAAAAGGGTGCTAGAGCCTGAACCAAGAGGTCAGTGGTGTAGATAGAGCGAGTATAGCTTGTCCCATTTTTTGTGAAACAAATCCATACGGTTACGTGAGCTAGCTGCACGTCTCTCGGAGTTAAAGCAAGTTGATAAGTCTTTTAACCATTCGGTATATGTTATAGTTAGTTGATCAGTCCAATGCTTAAGGACTAGCCTTTTGACCACCATAGAGATTAAGGCAATATGGTACTTGTGCTCCTGACAATCTATGGTGGTATAATTACCTAGGATGCAAATATCGACTGTGAAGAGGCTATCAAGGCCTAAAAGAGGGTCCAGATTATCCTGAATAGAACGCCACAAGGGGGCTACCTTGACACATTGCCAGAAAATGTGAAGTAAATTCCCTTCACCTTGTGAGCATCTAGAGCAAAGGGGAAGAGATAGTTTTTTAAATGAAACAATTAACTGGGGTGTAATACATGTCATTTAGTATATGATATTGGGTAAGTCTAAATCTATCTTGGGTATGGTATTTGTGCAGATCCTTCCATAAACTGGGCCAATTAGGAGTGAAATCAGGGGGAAAGAGAGAGCCAAATACGAGAGCCTTCGAGCGGGTATGGGGAGTTATAGTCCAGCAGGTAGGAATATATTGATGAAATGGAGTGGGCTCTGGGCGCTAGAGGTTCGATTTGAGAAAGGAAAGGACTGACCTGTGATTCACGAAAAACCGGTCCAAAATTGACGTTGATGAGATGCCTTATTTGATATATCTTGAAGATAATGTTGTTGGGAAGGTCAAATTTGGCAAGTATGTCAGGAGAAGAGAGAAGGGGAGCCCTGGGAGTAGAAATTACCCACTGTAGTATCTTTAATTTGTGGGATCCAACCAGGGGCAATTAGAGAGCTTCCCAGTCTAATAGTGGGGTTAAGAACAAGGGGTTGTGCTAGATCTGATTTGGGTGAAATTTTGAGGTAGTAAAGACATTGGGAGAGGGTTTTAAGAGAAGTAATAATAGTTGGGTTTGAAATCCACAAAGTAAGCGCCAAAGTGGGGGTGAAGAAGATTGTTTTGGGATCTATTTTGGCATCTAAGAGAATTTGCCTCTCTATCAGAAGCCAGAGCGGGGGAGGACAAGTAGTTGTATCTGAGAACCATCTGCCCAGCTTAGAGAGGTGGGCCGCCCAGTGGTAGAATATTAGATTGGGAAGGCGAAGGCCCCCTTTATCTTTGGGGAGGCATAACTTAGAGAAGGAGCATCTGGCAGCTTTATTTTGCCAGATAAATTGTGAAAAGATGGAATGGAATTGACGTAAGTATGAAAGCGGTAGCCAGAGGCCTAGTAAATTGAGAGGGTAAAAAATACTGGGAAGGACATTCATGTTCATAGGTTCATAGGTTCATAGGTAGTATTCACGATCTTGGGACAAGCCCATTATGATCATGCCACTTATGCTAAGTGGGTAGCGAACTTGGAAGGTCCCATATATATATCAAGTTGTGTTTTAAACTGATTTAAATTTGAACTGTAGACAACATCATAAGGTAAAGAATTCCATAATGGAACTATACGTTGGGTAAAAAATTTAGATCTTTTTGTAGTTCTATTAATAGGTAAGATTAATTTTAGATTATGAGAACGGGTTTGAGCTATAGAAACATTCCATTGAAGGTGTAATGTTTCAAACAGATATTCATCTCTGGTAGCTTTGTAAAGTAGACAGAGATCCCCACGAATCGATCTGTATTCCATACTATACAAATTAAGCCTTATAAGTCTATCTCTATATGATAAATTATTTAGACCATTTAAGTTATTAATATATCTCATTTGGACTTTTTCCTAGATGCAATGTCCCCTTCAATGTTGGAGCACAAAAGCTGAACAATACTCAAAATTTGTTCTTATAATACTAGTATATAGGGGAATCATTATTGTAGGTTCTCTGCTTTAATGTTCCTATAAATGCAATTACTAAGTCTAGAACATTTTTAATAGTGAGATTTAAGTGATTTGTGAAAACTAGCTTATTGCTTATAAAACACCCAAATCTTTCTCATCTGTAATATGTTTCAAACAATAATTCTCAATAAAATAATTAGCACATACATTATTTTACCAAAATGCATCACTTTGCATTTATTGATATTAAATTTCAATTTATGCAATTCCACCCATCTAAATAAATAATTCAAATGATCTTGAAGAGTATTTATAGACTCTGGGTTATTGACAATCCCTGCCAGTTTTACATCATCCGCATATTTTACCATCCAATTACCACTCTTAATGTTCATTCCTGCTATTAAGATGTTGAACAATACGGGCCCCAAAACTGAACCCTGTGGGACTCCGCTAGTAACAGTGGTCCATGGGGACAGGAAACCCTTTAATGCTACCCGTTGACGTCTATTGGATAACCAAGTCATTATCCATTTAATTATATATTTGTTAAGGTCTAAATTTAATAGACACTTATACATTATATCATAAGACACAGAATCGAAAGCCTTTTCAAAATCCAGATAGATGACATCAACAGGTAAGCCATAATCCATAGCTTCACTCACAGGTTCGAAAAAATCAATCAAATTAGTCTGACGCGATCTACCAGTTTGAAAACCATGTTGAGAAGTATCAGTGAAATCATTTTCCAAAACATGTGAATTAATTTTACCTAAAATTAGCCTTTCCATAACTTACAAATAGTAGAGGTGAGACTAATAGGTCGATAATTATGTACCTCCTTCTTGGATCCAGTTTTATGTATGGGAATGATCATTGCATCACACCAATCTGTTGCCACTTGTCCCTTATGCAATGATTCATTATACAGGTAGGTTAGTACACCAGCTAATTCCCTAGATAGATTTTTAATGAAAATGGCTGGAATACCATCAGGCCCAATCGATGTAGAAGATTTTAAAGATTTTAAGATATAATAGGTTTCAGGTTCATTAAATTTAATTAAGGGTTCAGAATAAGATGGATTTATGCAATCATGTAGTCCCTTTTTTTTAAATATACTAGAAAAATATCTATTGAATTCAATAGCCATATTAGACTCATCACTAATATCAACATTATCGATATTCAATGGTCCTATTGTAACTGGAGTATTTTAAGGGACCCAATATAGTTGAAAAACCTTTTCCTGTTATCGTGATGAGAGTTAATTAGGCTACTTTCTACATGCTGCTTAGCCTTTCTAATAGAATTTTTCACCTGATTTGATTTTTTTTCAATTTACTCCAATTCAATATTGATTGGTGTTTCTTATATTTATTATAGGCTTTTTTTTTTGGCTAGAACTAATCTTCTAATTTGATTTGTAAACCAAGGTGGGGATCTCTTCTGTCCAATATACTTAGTTCTAGTTGGTACCCATTCGGAGATACAATATGTTAGTTTCTCTTTAATTCTTATCCATATATTTTCCACTGTTAGGCCAGTGAATTCATATTGCCAATTCAATTTAATAAGTAATCTCTTGATTGCCTTATAATCAGCTTTATAAAAATTTTTAAAGTAGTTTTCCCAAAGGATTTACTTATATTAAGATTAACTGACCATTTAATAATAGAGTGATCACTATTACCCAATGGAGCCATTATACTAGCAGGCTCATTTAAATTTTTAATGTTCAAAAATTAAATCTAAAATATGGTTATTCTAGTTGGTGAACTGACATATTGGTCAAGTCCCATATGCGATATAGCACTAATAAATCTATTTTCTTGGCGCCAAACCGTTCCTTTTGACCATTAATACCAGGAAAATTAAACCCCATAAAACAATATCGTCTTGAAATTAATATTCTCTAGATAATCACATAACTTTACATTACTGGCAGTATCCATAGATGGTGGTCTATAACATAGACCTATCGTTAAAGGGACATGTTTAGTATTAATATTTACCCATATAACATCTAAACTATTAGGATATTCAATATTAGGTTCAACTTCAGAGCAAGAAATACAATTTCTAACATATATAGCAACTCCTCCACCCTTAGAATATAATCTATTTTTATTAAATAATGAATATCCATTAATATTAAGTCCCCAGTGGTCTTCACTGAACCATGTTTCTGTCACACCACATATATCTATATCTTCGTTCTGTAAAATAACCTGAAGTTCACTTATCTTATTATTTAAACTCCTAGCATTTAATAAAAGTAACTTAATTTTGTGACTATTGTCTTTTAAGGAATTATTCAATTGGAAACTAAAGGTTTCATAACTACCCTAGGCTTAACAGGAACTAAGATTGAATTTTGCCTAAAAACATCAATATATGTATTGATTTGGATGCCCAGAAACTCTTTACCCAATCTGTTAAGATGAAGGCCATCCTTCAGATAATATGCCTTATTGTCATATAAACTGTTCCCAATGGGTGAGACATTTAATATTTTGTTTAAGACACCAGGCTCTAAGCCATGAATTGATGGGTTTAATTTTGTTTGTTAAATATATATTTGCCCTCGTAACTGGGAGAATTTCAGAAATCACAACATGGACCCCAATTTCAGTCAAAATGTTCGCCAGACCTACAAATGCTTCTTTGATCCCTTGAGATGACTGATACCAAATATTGTTTACTCCAATATGGATAATGACTAAGTCCTTTTCTTTACTACCTGCAAGGATCCTAGGACTCATTTTGGCAATATCCCCAATAGTGGCACCCCGAAAACAGGATAATGTTCGGGGCCGCTTTATCCGGATTACAGATGATTCTATCTAAATTAGATAATAAGGAGTCACCTAACACAAAAATGTCTGGTGTACAATTACCATCATAATTTGTATTGAATCCTTCAACAGTGGTTTTATCATCCTCACAATTCTCATTAAAATTTATAAGGTCACCCAATTCCAAGTTATTTTTTGAAGTAGTTTGAGAAACAGTATTAATTGGCTTATCAGTGCAGCCAGGATCAGAAGTTACTTCAGATTGACTATCAGTGTTCATAGTATTCATTAGAGAGGAGAACTTATTATAAGTGGGTATAACAAAAGTATCAGCTTTTCTCCCCCTTTTCAACGTTTTATTGTGCTGAACTATGAACCAATCATTATCAGAATCCCCAACATCATCCAATCTGGGTCTTTTTCTAGAGACTAACTCAGTTTGAATAGTCTCATAAGTTCCATTACCTCCAGATTTTCTAAAGCATGTTTGACTATCAATAGGTAATGTGCAACTTGCCATCTTACTCGGGGTTTGTAAAACATCAGTAACTAAATTGTTACCTGGGCTATCAAATATTGTTTGATTAATATTGTTCTGTAATCTTATAACTGTTTCTTGTTGGCTGTTTTCCAAACTGCTTAATCTTTTGTCAAACATTACAATTTCATTTTCAAGTTCTTTAATTCTAATACATTTATTACACATAAACGCAGTAATTTTCTTGAGTCCCAAATCAAAATCATACATATGGCAGAGAATACATGGAGTACCCTCCTTGTCTTCAGTAGTAATAACATTAGCCATATTAAGGTGACAATTATAACAAACTTACACTATAAAATTATGTATGAGATCTAATCTATTTAACTTACAAACTTCTTTTAGCCAACATGCTCAACACGCATAACAGCATGAGGCCGTGTGCCAGCGATCTTGTGACGTGGTATAGTAGCCGCGCTCGACTGTATCGCCTCATCTGTAGCAGGGCAGGCTATTTATAGCCTAAGTTACCCGAAGTCGCTACAAAGTCAACGAGATACCCAGTTCAAAATCAATTAAATTCACCCATAAACAGTAGAAGGTATATTTATAGAAGCAGCACTTAAAAACAGTGCAAAACTGATTTTTAAAAGCAAATATTTTATCAAGGAAATGGGTTGAGCTGAGGGAACCTCGTAGCACAAACCCCTCCACCTAGCTAAAAGATGGCTAGGGCTCCAGGTAGCTAATAGTAATCAACTTTGTTAAAAAGAAGTTTTTATAGAACTGCAGTTTGGTATATCAGAACGTGTAGTCTGTTCAGACTGTGAGCGCTCGTAGCAGGGCAGGCTATTTATAGCCTAAGTTACCCGGAAGTCGCGCTGCAAAGTCGCGTATACCCCAGTCTAAAAATCAATTAAATTCACCCATAAACAGTAGAAGGTATATTTATAGAAGCAGCACTTAAAAACAATGCAAAACTGATTTTTAAAAGCAAATATTTTATCAAGAAAATGGGTTGAGCTGAGGGAACCTCGTAGCACAAACCCCTCCACCTAGCTAAAAGATGGCTAGGGCTCCAGGTAGCTAATAGTAATCAACTTTGTTAAAAAGAAGTTTTTATAGAACTGCAGTTTGGTATATCAGAACGTGTAGTCCGTTCAGACTATGTTGATAATGTTAATCCTGCCCCAAAGAGAGATGGGAAGTTTAGCCCATCTTTGTAAGTCTAATTGAATATTAGCTTTGAGGTCATCTAAATTAAGCTTTTTGAGCATAGCCAGATTGGAAGTGAAATGTATACCCAAATATTTAATTGACTTGAGGGACCATCTCATACCAAACTTAGAGAGGTCATGTTTGTGTGTAAAAGAGTTCAGTGGGAATATTTCTGATTTAGATATGTTCAGCTTATAATGGAAGAGGCAGCCGTATTGGGTAATGATTTGGAGTGCATGCTCTAATGATTTAGCAGGATGAGCAACATGAAGCAAGATGTCATCTGCATAGACAGAAAGCACCAGGTCCTGCATTTGTACCGGGCATCTGTGAATGAGTGGGGAGTGTTTAAGTTTGAGAAGAAGAGGTTCTAAATACAGGTTGAACAAAAAGGGTGAGAGCGGGCAGCCTTGTCTGGTGCCGGTGTGAAGGAAAAAGATTGAGGAAAAGACCCCACTGCAGTAGATCCTAGCCGAGGGGGACTTATATAAAGCCTGAATCCACTTGAGGAAGACGGGTGGGAAGCCCATTTTGGCCAGAGTTGCCCACAGAAAGTCCCAGTTGACTCTGTCGAACGCTTTCTCAGCATCTAAAGAGATCAAGGCCATAGGGATATGGGATAATTGGGCAGCATTTGAGATGTGAGAAAGAGTTCTGAGGTGGTCTGCTGGGGAACGGGCTAGGATGAATCCGACTTGTTCTGGACTGAGGAGATGAACCCAGACCTTCTTGATCCTCTCGGCTAGGATCTTGGATAGGATTTTCATATCACAGTTTAGGAGAGAGATGGGATGGTAGCTCTCCGGGTCTTTGGGAGGCTTATTAAGCTTAAGAAGTAAAATGATTGTGGCTTCTAGTAGAGTGGGGTCCGGGGCCTCAGCGTTGAGCAGAAAATTATACAATTTAAGGAGTAAGGGGGCAAGATCTTTGGTAAAAGTTTTATAGAAGTTCGAGGGGTAACCATCAGGACCCGGAGCCTTGTCCAGAGTGAGAGAGATGATGGCATTTTCAATTTCAGAAAGAGTAATAGGGGAAGCAAGGGCATTTTTATGGTATACTGAAAGATGAGGAAGGTTGCGGTCTAATAGATAATTTTCTATGTCCATAAGGGGTACCGGGGGGGAAAGACTGCTATAGAGATTTTTATAGAAATCTTCAAAAATCTGTGTAATGTCCCTGGGGGTAGTCTTGGTTAGGCCTTCAGGGGTTTGCAGAGCCAGGATTAATCTTGAGCTCTCTAACATGTGTAGTCCTAAGGCCAAAAGCCTACCGGCTTTTTCGCCCTGATCAATATATTTACATTGGGTTTTTAATATGGTATACTCAGCTTTCTTTAAGTAGGTCAGCATAGTCATTTTTACTTTAAGAGGGTTTCAAGAGAAGCCAAAGGGAGGAGGGAGTGTATGAGTCTCCAATTCCTTAATTTTGGATAGTAATAGGACAGCACGGGCCTGCCTATTCTTCTTCCTTACCGAGGCTAATTTAATTAGCTCTCCTCTAAGGTAACATTTCAAGGAGCACCAGATGATATCCATCCTCGGGGATGAATTCATATTGATCTCAAGGAAATTAGAGATGAGAGTTTTAATGTGAGCTACAGTTTGGGCTTCCTTAAGGAGCTGGATGTTGAGTTTCCAGATCGTGTCACGTTGAAAATTGGGGTCAGGGAGATTTTGCCAGACAGTGGCGTGGTCGGACAGTATTATCGGTTCAATACTGGTCTGGAGAAGGCCAGGAAGGAGGGAATTACTGATTAAAATATAGTCTATTCTAGACCAAGATTGATAGACTTGGGAGAAAAAGGAGAAGGATTGGAGGGAGGGGTTAGTGAGACGCCAAGGGTCACATACCCCTAATATTTGTACAAAGTCCGCTAAAGATTTTTGAGCCGGGGATGCAGGCCGATTAGAATCCTGAGATCTATCCAGAGAATGGGATGGTGGGACATTCCAGTCCCCTCCCAAAATGAGTTGTGAGGGTAGAAGGGTACCTAACTTGTCCACCAGGGTCATAAAAAACTCGAGGCTCCCCCCTACTGGACCATAAATTGAGCCGAGGATGACCTTACAGTTATTGAGGGAACCTTTGACAAGGACAAACCTGCCATCAGGGTCAACCAGTGTCTCCTCTGTCAAGAAGGCAATGTCATTTTTAATAAGGATGGCCACCCCCCTGCTGGATCTTGACCCGCTCGCTGCAAAAACTTGAGAGAAGCCAGATCTGACAAGCCATTTTTCCTCACTCTTGAGTAAATGGGTTTCTTGTAACATGAGTATCTCAATTTTGAGTAAATTGCAGTGATTGAACACCTGAATCCTCTTGGTTCTTTCCCTGAACCCTCGCACATTCCAAGTAGCCATTATAACTGAGTTTGTAGCCATTTCAAAATAGTAAGATAAAAATAACCATAGTAAAGCTTTTGGTATAAATCGGGGTGAAAAGGCACACTCTGACCCCCCCCACCAGACTGGTTAGGAACTGTGAAAAAACAAAGCCAGATCTTTGGAGTGATACAATCCAACAGCAAGAATAGAAAATAAAATATAACCCTTGAAGTTTAGCACAGACCAGCCTCAGAACCCCCCCTTGTCCCCCCAACAAGAAAAACCCTACAAACTATGTACATTCTGGTGTCTAACGTGTCAGTAAGGAATTGGTGAAACCAATGACATGCAACTGTGCACCAGAGCCCCATGGCAAACCCCAAGATTGACCCAGTCATTAAACCAGAAACGCTAAATGCTATTGAGGGAAGTGGAGATAAGCTGCATGCCAGGAATATCCCACTAAGTTTAATGAGAAATCCCCAACCAGAAGAATTAGGGCTGCCATATCCCCCCTTTATGAGCTCGTGAGGCAGCATCCTTTTGCCCCGAGCGTCTCCAGGATCCCCACCCCCACCCACCAGCACTTAGTCTTTAGGTCCCGGCCAGACAACAGCCTTGTAAACCTGTGGGACCTATCGGGAAAGAAAAAAGCCCCGGGAAGCTTTGCTTAGGGTAGTAACCTTTTGATTCTGCCGCTTAAGTAAGCCTGAGCATTGGACTTACCCCCATCTGTGTAAATCTGTAGTCCATGTGAAGGCAAGCGCAAGGAATGAGAGTGGGATCAGGTCAGAATCGCGAGGCTGACTTTAGCGTTGTTCTCCGGGGGGCAGAATATGCTGTGGGACCAAAACCGGTCTGCCTTCAAAACGGTCAGACCGAACCATGAGCCACCAACCCAAATGATCCGGGATTATTACTGGGACCATCTAAAAACAGACCAAGGCCTACCGCCACCAGCGCTAAAGCCCCTGGATACCCCAGCCTCCCAGAAAAATGGGACAGCAAAACAAATACATCAGGTAAATAATCAATCCTGACATAGCAAAATGTGAATGCCAAAATGTAGGCAACAAGCCAACCACTGGGTTAAAGAGAGTCAAGTCATTTGTCTTTGAACAGATTGGGTAGCCTGGAGGTTAAATCTTTGGTAGCCTGTTCAAGTGACTCATAGGTTGAGGAAGAACCATCGATCGTGATCTTAAGTGTGGCAGGGTATAGCATTCTGAAGCGGATGCCTGCCGCAATAAGCTTCTACACCACAGGGTGGAACGCCATTCTCTTCTGTCTGGTCTCAGCTGGCAGGTCCTGGGCAATCCGTAGTTTAGTAGGGCCCCACATAATAGATTGCAGCTCACGAGCCTTCGTGAGAACATGCTGCTTTTCGATATAACTAAGAAATTTAATAATAATCGGCCGCGGGGGAGAGTCCGGTGGGGACCGTGGTCTCAGGGACCTATGAGCTCTCTCCAGGTGATATTGAGGGTTGAGAGGCGAAGGGCCGATGACTTTTGCCAAGAACTTCTGGAGAAAAGCGATGGTATCTGGTCTTTCTTCTTGCTTGGGCAGGCCCAGTATCAAGATTATTTTGCCTACTACGTCCCTCTAGATCCTCGGTCTTGATTTTCAGTTTCTTCACTTGCTGCTTTAGCGAGACAATTTCAGGATCCACTGTGCCCCTCCATTTTTCCTGGGACCGGATCATAACCTCGGAGTTGGAGACCCTGGTTGTGAGTGAGGTAAGATCCCCTTTAATCGATTTAAGCTCCGACGTGATGCCCTCTAGTACTTCCTGAAGCGGCGCGATTTCCTGTAGAAATTTCTCTTCGATAAGGGGACTCGCCGAGGAAGCAGCACCGCCCATTTTACCAGGGTTATTGATGGCCTGGCTTCTCGCTTTTTGGATAGTTTTTCCGGGCGTAGTTGGAGGGGTATGTCAGATCGCGGCCTGCTTCATCTCTGCCTCCATCCTTGATTCTGATAGCAGGATGCAGTGAAAGAACGCACAGAGGCCAACAGGCAGAGAATGAGAGACAGTTTGGTACTATTATTTCCCTTGTTAGTTGTGGCTAACCGCTTTAAAAAGAGATTTATGCTGATAGGTGGTGGGAGCCCAGAGACAGCACAGCCATTCAAGGAGCTAGCATCACGTGACCTTGTGTTTTATTTTTTAATACAATGCCATCTGCCGGCGAATAACTCTTAAGTTCCAACAAGGATGCAAATGACATTCCAGGTGGCAATCACTGAATAAGTCATGATTGCCATCTAGTGAGGAACTGAGGAAGTGCATTAAGCACCATCTGGAATGCCACATTTCACACCATGTTACTGCTTCACCTCCTCAGTAAGGAGTAGCATACCGGGGTACCGCCTCATTAACGAACATCATACCGAGGTAACAAGAAACTTTTCTATAACTACCACACACATATATATATATTTTCTGAGCATCCCTATAAGATGACTATGGAAACCCGGACATCCGTCTTCTCACCCTACTCTTATCGCTCCACTCTGTCCAGTAATGCCGAGTCTAGGTGGTGACCTGGTTTAACCACTTACTCCAAAGTTCCTGATGTCTTTCTGCCATTAGCCGTAATTTGGCTGTCATCCCCTATTTTTACATTCTGTTTTATCCACCGTGGCAGACAATCACTCTGCTGCCCAACCTTACTGAACTCCAGGGGCTTTTGGGAACTTATCACACTATGTATGTCCTGGCGGAACCCTGGAGCTGGCCCAGAGGTGTCATCTTACCATGACCCCCCAGTTTCCCTCCGTAATTTGCCCTCCATTACCCGAGGCCCCAGAAGTGGTAATGCATGTGCATGGAGGCACGCTGCAGCTGCAGTGTACAGCCCCTTCCACCCTCCCGTAACCTAGTGCCAGGGCTCCTTGGATGTAGCACTGCCACCCAGCCTCCACCAGGGAGCAGCAAAGCTCCAAGGAACCATCTTAACCCTCCTGAGGAGGAAAGCTGGCAACTGGCAGCCAATCATTGTCCTCACCCTCCCCCCTGCTGACCACCGATGACCCAGGCTCATTCCCGAATCCAGGTTGCCGGCATGGCACAAGGTGTGGCATCCAGTGCCTCAACCCTCAGTACCTCTGGGCCAGCCTTGAAATCCAAGAGTTGAAGAGGGAGGGGGTGTCCGTAGCCAGTTAGATGTTATTTCCTTTTGGGCTGCTAGGCATAGTATCTGCAAGAGTGATTGTTGTTTGTGGCTTCCCAGTCCCCTTACCTGTAGCCCCAAAATTATGTAATAGAACTCGAATGTGACTTCCACATCCCAGAGTCTGATCAAGTGCTTATGTTTCTGGGACCAAAAAACAACAATCTTGAGGCAGCTCCAGAATATGTGGTAGTGTGAGCCCAGAAATCTGCATTCTCCAACACGTCCCTGTGTTCCCTCTCTGGGAGTGTTTACTTATGGTAGGGGTATTAAACAACCTTGATAAACACTTCCATTAAAATTCCCTCCACCCTGGGGAACCTGTTATTTTCCATCTTCTCACCCATGAAAGGGTCCACTATTCTCTGGGTATTGGTTGAGCAGACTCTGCCTCCCAGTTGGCCAGCAGATTTTCCAACATCTGTTCATGCTATTCCCATAGTCCCTTGCAGGCATGCATTAGGGTTCATCCCTTCCCTCTGAGTTTCACTGCCAGTGCATAAAATTTTCTAAAGTTGTTAATTCTCTTGTAATATTTTGTGCCATATGTTCTGAATGTAAGTATGGAGGTACCGGTGAAAATCTTCCCTAGATGAGGTATATTGTCTCTGTAGGTGCCTGAAAGTGATTACTATGTTGTTGGAATATTAAGATTGGAACCTCGTGGGCTGTTTCTTCTTTATTGTTAGAAGTGGCCAAATTCCTTTTCCTGAATACCTGAATATTTGGTTGCCAAACACCAAATATTTGGGTAGCGATATATGCATAGCCTTACTTTGCAATGATGTATTAGCATGTTGTGTAGTTTAACAACTTAGGAAACCAAATTTATAACTCCAAGAATCTCTTACTTAATGTTTACACTTTATGCACTCACCTTGTCTGAGAGTGACACCCTGGAGATAGAACAATTGCAAATTCTAGAATTAGAAATGTAGGTTCAGACTCTGCATCTGTGCCTCACTCTGGCCGTAGCTCAGATCTGTTTCTCCACCTGAAGAGAGCAGTCACCCCCATAGTGAACTCTGGTAATGATTGGCTCTTCAGTTAGTTTTTATTTCATACTTATATAAAAACTAGCATTTCAGTCAATGTTCTCAATTACTCTTCATTTAGTTAGAGGTTTATTTTTTAAATTATGGTTTCTCTGTTTCCTGTTTGCTTCCCAGGAACCGGAGAATACCATTCTTGGCTACCATTGCTATTTGTCACTATTTGGTTAGAAAACAACATTGATTTTTGCTAATTATTGGTGGCTTGCTATTATTAGTCACCCATGCACAGAGAACTGAGAGTTTTTACTTTCATTTCTGTCTGTGCCCTTTCACCATAATCAGGTACGTATTTAGCACATATAGCACAGTATCAGAAAGTGCTTTCAAACACAGTTTTGGCACTTTCTGAAAAAGTAGTAGAAGGTTTGACACAGGACCTGATTACCACAGCAAGATCAGCCCTAAATGCCACAATATATCATTTCCACATTATAGAGTGATGGAGCACTCCTGACCAATCAGAGCGCTCCTCTACTCTTCACATAACACACTCTTATTCTGTGAAGGGTGTGTCAAGCACAGCTGCTGTAGAAATGGGCACATTCTGGGACAGTTTAAAAAAAATAATATATTATTGATTGAGCTTGATCAATAAATAGAATAATGGATAGATTAATGTGCATTACAAGGCACTAATCCCATTGAGAGGTTCCTGGGGACATAGGGAGCCTCGAGAGTGAAGCTTGAAAAGTTCCCTTGTCCCCAGAACCTCTTGATGGGATTGCTGCCTTGTAATGCACATTAACCTATTTGAACTGACTAACCTTTGGTTCATGGGTCAAGTTGGCTAGTCCCTCTGTGTGTCAGCAGTCCATCTGTGAAGCATGGTTCCTGTGAACGTCAGCCTTAAGGATCCAGCAGCAGTGTGGGCTCTGCTTAGCTTCATTTTATCTTTTTTTTTCCTTGTTTTTTCATGTTACCTGTGGTACCTCAGCGACAGTATCAATCAGGCTATGGTAATGAGAAGAGGAGCTGGGTGACAGTGAGGTGGATCGCTGAGCCTTGCATGGCCAAGAATGGGACAGACAAAGCCAGAGTAGGGAGAAAGAATAAAATGCTGCTCCAAGCACTGAGGATTTCTCTTGCTAAGTGAGAAGGCAAGCCACCATGTTTTGGAAGTTGTTCTGCCCGCCCACACAGGAAAAGCGGCCAATGGGAAGGCATGCTTATGAAGATGTGGGGGACAGACTTGCACTTGCACTGTTGAGGTTTAGTGATAATAGTACTGTTCAGGTATGGAGCAATGGTATTACCATATCTGAAGGATTCTATATCAGTTGTGAAGTGTAGTATTATGGCTCTTGGAATGATGGTATTACTGAAAAAAAATTGTGTGCTTTAGAATACTATTAATTTAAAAATCCATATATTAACATATATTAATACCACTGCGGAGACCACTTTTTCACTTGTAAGAGTGGTCTCACTTACATTCCTAGGGTATAAGAACCACTCACCTTCAGTTTGCGGTTCTCATACCCTAAGAATACACAAGAGACCACTCTTACAAGTGTAATAGTGTTCTCCATGGTGGTATTAACGTATAGTAAGTGGACATTAATGACACTGCTGCCAGAGTTTTGGCTCATGCAGTGTCCTTAAGAAGGTTTTCTTTGCTCAGAACTACCATCCTTTCCCAGGATACTCAAAACAAGGCCACGGATGTCTCTTTTGAAGCAGATTAATTATTTGGTGACATAACAGAGGCCTACATGAAAAATGTGGATGAATACAGAATTCAAAAGTATCAATGAGAAGGAAAAGGCCTTTACCTCCTACAGGTCATACAGAAGGGGGAGGAAGAAGCAGGGGTTAGTTCCCAACAGCCTATATCTCTTATGCCCCTATAAGTACCAGTCACAAAGAGGTCACTATAGAGGAATGGAAGAAAGGGCTTCCAGGCATGATGCTACAGTTATAGCACCCCACCCCAGCCAAAACAAAATCCCTGATAATTTTGTCCTGGTCACTTAACTTTTGCCATTGGGAGGAAAACTGGCACACTACTTCCAGGTATGGGTTAACATTTATACAGACAAGAGGGTAGTGGAGGTTGTGGTCCAGGGCTTGTGTCTACAGTTCAAACACTTTCCAAACCTGCAGAAACACAAAAGATTTCCAGCTCACTCTCCAAAAGGAAAATTTCTGCTGGAAGTGGAAGTTAAAAAACCAAACTCTAGCAAGAGCCAATATGGCTCCAAAACAATGGTATTGTGGGGAGTGAGAAATGTGTAAACTAGCAATTTTTGCACTAACTACTGAGCCACCTAACTGCACTTTTTAATTGTTGTGATGTACACATACACACACACACACTGACTAATACATATACACACATATATGCATATATTTTCCAGTGTAACATAGCAGTGCACTGTCTACACACATTTTTACAGATTAAAAAAAGACATTGTGGGACTGTTTTCTTCTTTTCAGGTTCTGAGGGACATCAGAGGGTGAGGATTGCCTCAGATACCTCATTTAAATCAACAATGACATGCATGAGGCTGAAACTGATATAGATAGTGGGGGAATATAGACTAACAATTTTTGAACTAACCACAGAGCCACCTAACTGTACTTTCTAATTGTTATGATACACACACACTGACTAATGCATGTATCTATATCTATATATATATATATGTATATATATATATATATATATATATATATATTCCAGTATAGCATAACAGTGCACTGCCTGTACACACACAGCATTCACACACACAACTCAACTCAACTCAACTTTATTTTTATAGCGCCTTTCAAAGCCAAGGCGCTGTACATAAAAACATATACATAATAATAAAAATGTAAAACAGACGTTAAAACATATCAACCATAACTAAGTAAAGGCTAAACTAAATAAATATGTCTTTAAACCAACTTTAAAACTATCGACAGTTGGGCATTCTCTCAACCAATGAGGTAGAGAATTCCACAGGGTTGGTGCTGAAAAAGCAAAAGCTCGGGATCCTGATGTCTTTAATCGAACCCTGGGAATCTCCAGCAATCCCTTGTTGATGGAACGGAGAGGACGGAGGGGGCAGTAGGGAATCAGGGGATCTTTCAGGTAACTGGGTCCCTGATCATGTAGGGCTTTAAAGGTTAGTAAACCAACCTTAAAGGTGATCCGCCACCAAACAGGCAGCCAGTGCAGTTCACAGAGCACAGGTGTAATGTGACTGGTTCTAGAAGTCCCAGTCAAAAGCCTGGCCACTGCGTTCTGCACCAGCTGCAGGTGGCGGATATCAACCCCAGGTAGCCCTATGTAGAGGGAATTGCAGTAATCAAGACGGGTAGTGACAACGGCCTGGGCCAATGTTGGAAGATCACCCAGAGGAACCAGGTGTTTCACCCAGGCGATATTCCTCAGATGGTAAAAAGAGGATTTGATGACAGCTGACACCTGAGATTTTAGGGTCAGACCGTCATCAAAAATAACGCCTTGATTACGCACCTGATGAGAGGTAGAGAACGGCCTACCACCAAGTGACAAACCTGATGGTTGTCCAGCTCCCAAACCTGCCCCTGGATGACCTGGGTTCACTACCAATACCTCAGTCTTATCCGGATTCAGTCTCAGCCAGCTGGAACTCATCCAAAGTCTGATCTCAGCAAGGCAGTTATTCAGCACAGAGAGTGCATCGTCCTGACCGGGCAGAAATGACAAATACAGCTCAGTATCATCTGCATAGCAGTGAAAACCCAGACTTTATCGCCTGATGATTTCTTCCAGTGGCAGCATATACACTTCAAACAACATGGGAGCTAAAATGGAGCCCTGCGGTACCCCATAAGGCAGGGAGTGAGCGCCAGAGGAATAAATTCCAGTGGCAACTCTCTGGGACCTGTCCGTGAGGTAAGAATGAAACCATCTGAGGACTGTACCAGACAGCCCACAAAAAATCGCAGGCACTCCAACAGCACACCATGGTCTACAGTGTCAAATGCAGCAGATAGATCGAGAAGGACCAGAATGGTACATGCCTTTCGATCTCTAGCCATTAGGAGGTCACTCAATACCCGGATAAGGGCAGTCTCCATGCTCTGCTTCTTCCTAAAACCAGACTGGAGAGTATCATAGACATTGTGAGTTATAAGATGATCATCCAGTTTCAACGCAACCGCCTTTTCAATAACCTTACCAACAAATGGCAGGTTAGAGATAGACCAGTAGTTAGCTAGACAATCTGGATCCAAGGAGGGTTTTTTAAGGAGTGGTCAAATGACCGTCTCCTTGAGGGGGTCAGAAAAGACCCCCCTCTCCAAAGACTTCCAGACAATGTCTGCAAAGATTGGGTAGATAACTTCTACGCATCCTACTAAGAGAGGTGTAGGGCCCGTATCCAAACTACAACTAGTTGGTCACAATGTTTGGATGATCTTCACAATGTCACTGAACTCCAGCCGGCAAAAATCTGACCAGACAGACCGAGTACATGCTACTTCCTGTCGACCACTGCAATCCCCCATAGGGGAGGTCGGACCGATGCCAGACTTGATGCTGGCAACCTTATCTGCAAAAAACCGAGCAAACTCCTCACATCTTAGCTGAGAAAAAGCTTCTCTGGGCTGGAGACAGATTGGATTGCACAATCTGTCCACGGTCCGGAAAAGCTGAGCCGGTCGATTCTGTGCAGCAGAAATCTCCCTGGACAGGAACTCTGCCTTCTTACAGGTGATTTCTGATTGATAGCCATCATAATGTGCCATCAACCTAAGCCTGTCAGCATCATGGCCGGACTTCCGCCAGGCTCTCTCCAACTTTCGGCCAACTCGCCTTAACTCCTTCAAGGAGCCATCAAACCAAGGGCTCCTTGGATGGAGGGTGAGAGGCCAAACATGAACAGGAGTAATTTTGTCCAGATCATCTCCCACAGCCTTGTTATAGACTAGTACGAGATCATCTGGACTCATGCATTCACCCGACAGGCCCGATAGATCCAGTACTGCCGTTAGGTCACTGGGGTTAATAACCCTCAAAGGGCGGTACTGAACCATCTCCGTAGGGGCAGACCTATTGGGGGGCCCTGAAACTGAACCTTATGGTGTGATGGTCAGACCAGCTGACTGGTTCCACCCCCAAATCAGCGATCTCCATACCCAAAAGAAAGATCAGATCCAATGAATGACCCCCTACATGGGTTGAGGAGGTAACCACCTGTGTTAGGCCCAGCGTCATCATCAGCTGGAGGAGACTTTGACCAAAATGTGAGAGTTCATCGTCAACCCAGGCACTGAAATCCCCCAGAACTATCAGTCTGGGAAACCTCAACACTATGTCAATGATGAAGTCTTCTATCTCCTGCAGGAATTCTCCACCATCACCTGGTGGGCGGTAGATGAGGAGAATCCCACATCCTACACTCTCTCCCAGGATATATTCAAAGGCTCTGGTACTTCCCAATGGCACATCCACAAGGCCCAGCTCAGTCTTAAACATAATGGCCACACCCCCGCCCCTATGATCCAACCTTGGATGGTGTATCACCGAGAACCTGGCTGGAATTGCCGAGGCCAATATAGGGCCTGGATTTTCATCCAGCCAGGTCTCAGTGATGCAAGCCAGATCAGTTGATCCAACAAGATCAGCTATAATAGCTGTCTTGTTTTTAATAGATCTGGCATTCCATAACACCACCAAGTTGGGATCAGCTGTCGAGGAAGACCTCGGCACCTGTCCATTAAAATCTGAATCCTTGGGTATGGGGACAAGACAAGAATAACCTCTATCCTGACCCCATTTCACCCAGGACATCTCCTGAACCCCAGAACCCCAATCTGCTCACCCCCCTCCTGTCCCCCAGCAGACCCAGCTCTACACCTTTGCCTATGCTTCCTAAGAATGCCCAAGGCATGACACCTAAAATAGGTGTCGAATGACAATGAGAGACATTCAAAGGGACATAATTCCCTGAGCCTGGTGGGGGAATAACGCCAACCGTCGCTGAATATCCCCAACACATTATAAATAAACAAATAAACTGGAGAGGAAGAAACAAAAATAATAAGCAAAAATAAACCTATCAATATCAAATAACCAAAAATAATTATTCACTCCTCCACTCTCTCACAGAGGGGGGAATCAAGCAAAAAACAAACACTATTACACATTAAAGAAAAAAATAAAATGAAACCCCAACCCAAAATATAACCCCAAAATAACAATAACATACAATTTTGATAACTGCAACAAGTTAGATCATCTGTTATTGTCCAATAAAACACACACACACACACACACACACAAACTGCCTTATATGGCATTTATTTACTCATACATCTAACCCTAACTTTTACTGTATTTATGATAGGCACTGTGTTGTGCACTAACTCGTTGTACTAATTTATGGCATGACTGGGTGACTAAGGTAGAGGACCTGGGAGGTGTGGTGGATGTGGCATATCTGGACTTTATTGGGGACATTTCAGAGGGACTGGAGGGGAAAGCACACCTATTTGCAGATGATACTAAGGAATGCAATAGGGTGCACATGCCAGGAGGGTTGAAAGAATGAGGGAATACCTTAAAAAACTGGATAAATGGTCTGAAGTATGGCAGCTGGGATTCAATGCAAAGAAATACAGGATCAGTTCAGGTGTGATAAAATAAGTTTTGTGTAGACTGTGTCGTGATGGTGATATGAAAGAAATACATAGCAGAGTTGTAGTTAGATGGTATTAACAGGAGAGTGAAAACCATATAGATCAGATATTAAGTTTTCAATGCAACACAAAGTTGTAGACAGAACATGTTTAAATAGTGCAATCTTGAATATTCACAAATAATATTGACAAATGAGCACATAATTACAGACAGAAACATGTTTACACCATCACAAATGAAGGTGAGCACAGGGGTGGCAGTGCATCACACTCAAATTTGTTGATGCAGAAAGAAATAACAGTACATCTTATGTTTCACCCCATATCCTAGTGGGCTATTGACTGACAAAATCCACCGGCCTGAGAGGATTTTCACTAGCCCAACACAGTAATTACCAGAAATTTAGTTTTTTCTGAAAAAACTAATTTTATTGTAGTTTTTAACAATAAGTATTAAACGTTTAATGTAAAAGATTTTGATTGTCTTTTTTTACTGGCTAGGGACTGCAGCATGAACATGAAATTAAAGTTAGTGTTTAAGAAGAGCGTATAGGGCAGTACTCACCTATCCAGAAGAGATGGCCCAGACCCAACTAGGAGGGAAAACATCAGCCAGCAAAGGGCAGTTGCGACACAGCTAGAAGTACACAGCCCAGACTCAGCTAGGATGCAGCAACACAACATACTCAGCCAGGATAAGACAACTAAGGATACTCAAGACTCCTTTCCAGCTTGCAGTCGTTGACACTCTTGTCCTCGGAGCATTCTGGAGCTTCCATTGGCAATTTCCATTGACCATACCTAGCAGCCAAGCCTGTAACTTAATTGTCTATACACAGTAGTAGTCATGCAAAAGTTGATCATTTATGCAGTATACTGCATGGTGCGTTAGCACGGTATGCACAGTAGCAAAATATATGTTATTCAATAGCTATCATGCTAATGCACCATGTAGTTATATTGCACAAATGGCAACTTTTGTGCAATTACCACAAGGTGCCCACAGGTGCTCTACAACACTAGGTTTGCCCGCCCTAGGCAAAATTTACCCACATTTGGTGGGCGGGCAGGTCCCAATTTCAAACCCCGCAATATTGCAGAGGCGATTACAAACCTCATGTATTTCTAACTTTAGTTTCTTTGTAAACTTGTTCCTGGTTTACGTGATGACCTAGCTATTGCATGGGATTTAAAATTTCTTTGTTGCATAGCTGGCAGCATACGTGGTGACGTGTCCTGTGTGGGTGATTTAAAAGTGCTTTGGTAACAGAAGCTACCTGGTAGTCCTGGTGCAAGGCTGTTTGTTACATGATGCAAAGTTATGATGTGTTCTTCATTTACAGAGATGGATGATTTAAAATAACTGACAGACCCCAAAAAATGATGCTAAAATGACTTTGCCGGTTATAATTAAGTTTTACAACATAGACTGTGCTGCTGTGGATAACTTGTGTAAGACAGATACCTTTTGGGCCGAATGCAAGCTTTGTAAAAATGGGAAGAAAATATTGGTCTCTAAAAGAGTAACATCCAACTTTATAACTCATCTTAAGGTAAGTATTTGCTCGTGTTTTACATTGTCTTTAACACTGTTCTCTGATTCAGAAAAGTGTTTATAAATATTTAAAGGCACTTAGTAGTGTTCCCTTTTTGCTTTCAGATTTGTCATTTGGAAGAATTCTGCAGCTATGAGGAAGAACAAAGCAAGCAGGAAGTAGTCAACCAGGAATTAACAACTTCATGAAACCTGCTGCAGGGCCTTGAGTAGAACCATATTCTACTCTGGATGTCAGACAAATACAGTTAACTCAAGCTGTTGTTAACCTTGTTGCCGGGAACCTTTTGCCTGTTTCATTTGTGGACTGTGAAGAATTCAGAGAGCTGAGACTTGCTGATCCTAGGTTCTCTGTGCCTTCCCACCAAAGTTTGACATCCAAACTGATACCACAACATCTTGGAACCATTAAGAACAATTTAACTGACATGCTACATCCAGTTAAAGATGTCTGTGTAACTGTGGACATCTGGACCAGCTCACAAATGAGATCTTTTCTAGGAATAACTGCTCACTTCATACATGAGTGGGACATGAAATCATTTTTACTTGCCTGCAAATGGCTACAGGGGAGGCATACGGCTGATAACATAGCACACCACTTTAATGAAGCTGTCATGATTTTTGGTCTTTCCGGTAAGGTGAAATACGTGGTTACTGACAATACAGCCTATATTGTTAAAGCTTTTGAAATCTCACTACCTGAATTTCAAATAGCCTCAGGAGATGATCCTGCATCAGTCATTTCTGAAGGAGGAGCTTGAAACCGATGATGGGGTTGCTGATTCTAATGTTAATGCAATCTCAGGTGATGCTTAGACAACCTTATTGGACTGCTGCCTATGCAAGTACCCTGTTTTGCTCACACCCTTCAGCTTGTAATTAAGGATGGTCTTACACAAGCAACCTTGCTAAATAGTACTCTGGCCAAATTTCCTCTATTGTGAGCAGTGTAAGATATTTAACAAAGAAGTCAGATGCTCTTCATGAAATGGAAAAAAAAACATTAGTGTGCTCAAATGCCACACACTGGAACTCTCAGGTCAAGATGATTCATTCCATTTTAGCACTCAGTGAAAATCAGCTGGATAGTGTATTAAATGTTAAGCTGTCATCATATGAAACAGCTATGCTCAAGGAAATGCTAGAAATACTAGAGCCTTGTGAAGATGCTACTAACATAACACATGGGCAAAACATTCCAACAGTTGGGTATGTAATACCATGCATCAGAGGATTGTGGCACTATTTCCAGTACTGTACTTCACGTTACTGTTCTCGGTTGTTAAATGGACTAAAATAGTTACTGGAAAAGCATTTCATTAAATATGAGAGAAGTGAGATATTTTTGGCATGTTCGATTCTTGACCCACAGTTTAAGTTGAACTGTGTCAGTGATGAGATGGAATCGGCTGAAAAAAGCCCTGCATTTGTTAAATTCATTTGTTAATACTATATTCGGTCATGTGACACTTTGACAGAGTAAACTGTGGCTTCTCAGGAGGATGCCACATCCACTGAAGTGTTAGATCCCCCAACAAAAAAAATCCAAACTCTCTTCCTCTATGAGAAGTGGCAAAGCAGCAAATAAAAAACAAAAACTTCCACTTAATAACTTTTCTAACATCTGCATAGAGCTTGACGGATACCTGAGCAATGATATTGCTCCAGAAAACTGTGCCCCATTAAGTTTCTGGAAGGAGCAAACAAGCACATTCCCTTTGTTGTCTACTGTAGCAATGGACGTACTTTGCCTGACCACTTCCTCAGCTCCGGCTGAATGAGTTTTCAGTGTTGGAGGCAACATTTTGTCACCAGAGCAAAACAGAATGCTAAATGAGACATTTGAACACCTCATATTTGCAAAATGCAACAAAGCCTACTGTTACTAAAAAAAGCCAATTCAATAGAATAGATGTGTGGCTGATGTGTGATTCTTGGTGAGATATATGTCTTTTTTGCAAAATAAAATTGATGATAGCAGTTACCCAAAGACTTTGTGTTTTTTTTTAAATACCTTAGTTACTGAAAGACGTGGTGTGTAATTTATTAATTTATTAAATCCTATGTATAAATATTAAAATATTGAACAAATTATGTTACTATACATATATAAATGTATATAAATATATATGTTGCACACAATATAATATAATATACAATGTTTAGTAAACTATATGGAAAAATAGCTATTAAAATAGCTATTAATTGTTAATTTAATTATTAATTGAGCTACCATTAATTTAATTTAGTTAATTAATGAGTGAAAATGATTAATTATTAATTTAATTGACCTAGATGCTGAATTAAGAAGGCTTGAGGAGGAGGTGATGTGTCTTGGTAGGTAGTTGGAGAGGATGGGAGGAGGAGGGGGGTTATGGGGCGGGGCCACCCAGAGGGTAAATATGAGGGCACCACATTGGAGAAGCATTGGGTTGAGAGAGGGATGGGGAGGTGTTGAAGAGCAAACCGAACAGGAGACCAGGCACTGTAGGGAGGGCCATACTGGAGGGAAGAACCAATGCACAGCAAGGCAGCAGGGCAGGTAATAGGTTTGGGGTCCTGGTGACATTGGTACAGGAGGAGGGGGGAAGGATCACCAGGAGGGGGCAGGTGAGGGGAAGGGAGGGGAAGGAACAATGATTGAAAATAGGTCAGAGGAGGGAGCCAAGGGAAATGGGGGGAGGGGCACAGCTGGAAGGATGGAGAGAGGAAGGAGAGAGGAACAGGGATAGGAGGGAGGATGGGATAGGCAGGAGGGTCCAGGGAGGTTGGGAGGAAAGTGGAGGATAGGGATGGAGCAGGGAGGGGGGGACAGATCACGGGTGGAGGGGAGGAGCATTGGGGAAGGGCAGAGGAACAAAGGTGGTGATTCCAGAGATAGGTACCATGGTAGTAAGGTAGGGGTGGGAGTGAGGAATGATGGGGGGGATACTAGTGCTGGGGGATTCCATTCTGAAAGGGATAAGTGGGACAGTAAGGCAGAAAGGCACAGTTGAATATTGGTGGAGTCCATACCTGGATTAACAGCAGGCAGGGTGGAGCAGTCAATTCTGAAGTGCACAAGGAGGGATAGGAGGAAAACAGATCTTGTGATACACATGGGTACGAATGACCAGGTGGGGCAGATGGTGGAAGTTGTGAGGGAGAGGTTTGAGGAACTGGGAAAGGTTTGTGAAGAACTGGGGGAATCAGTGGCCTTCTCAGAGGTGCTCCCAGTGCTGTGCATGAGTACAGTAAGAAAAAGGAGGACTAGAGAGTTCAGCACATGACTGGGGGAATGGTGTCAATCCAAGGGGATACAGGTTAGTGGGGCACTGGGGACAGACCTGGGACAACAATGATCTATACACAGGGGATAGGCTGCACTTGAGCAGGGAGGGGATATTTAAACAGGGGATGGAAGGGTACATAGCAGCAAAGATGAGTTTAAACTAGATGGGGGGTGGTGAGTGGATAGCTGGTAGGCAGGGAACCCAGAGACGGGAGCCTGATGAGCTTACCCACCAAGATAACAGGGAAAGAGTCAGGGTGGAGGCATGGGGGGGAACAGGGAAAACCCAAGGTAAAGCAAGGAAGGATACAGGGTGGAGGGTGGTCATGTTGAATGCGAGGAGCCTAGGTAATAAGTTAGCTGAGTTGCAGGCTCTCTTGTCAGTGAAGAGGGTGGACACTGTGGCCATCACAGAAATGTGGGCTACACAGTACCAGGACTGGGATATGATGATCCCAGGGTACAAAATATTCAGGAAGGATAGGGCTAAAGGGAAGGGGGACATGGCAATCTATGTATGAAAAGGGATAAAGTGTATAAGGGAGGAGGGGAGGAAGGTAGAACAGAGGCTCTATGGATGCAATTTCAGGACTCGAGAAGTAGGACACTGTAAATCAGATGGGTCTGTAGGAAGGGGAACACAGTGGTGGTGGGGGACTTCAACCTGTCTAGGGTGCAGTGGAGCACTCCAGCCACCACGAGTGTGAGGGAGCAGGTCATACTAGAGGCATTTCTGGACAACTTTCTGGAGTAGTTGGCACATGAGCCTACTAGACTGGATAGGACTCTGGACCTGGTACTTTGTTTTTTTTTTTTAATTAAAGTTTATTGGAGAATTTTTCCATTAAAATACATATACAGACAAACAGACATTGAACCAAATTCTGACCTATTAAACAATAATAAAACCAATATCAAGAGAGAGAGAAGAAGAAAGAGAAAGAAGAGAAAGAACAGGGAAAGAAGGAGAGAAGGAGGAAGAAAAAAGGAGAAGAGAGAGTGTTTTTACTACCAAAGAAAAAAGGCTAAAAAGAGGAAGCATAAAAAAGGGATTTTTAACTATTGGCTATCGGTCGTGCATAATGACTGCTACTTAAAAAAATAGATGACTCTTACCACTATAAATACAACTACATGTACATGAGACCCAAAAAAAAAAAAAAAAAAAGAGAAACAGGGAAGGTACACATACATTAAATATAAATAAAAATATATACATAGAATTTATCATATAAAATATGACATGACAGGTATAGGCCTCGGGGGATGGCCTCCTGAATACATTTTCTGCTAGTATATCTCAGTTACATTCAGAGCAACGCTCTAAGCATATCTGGCCAACAGCTCTAAAATAGGTTTCCCCTCACAAGAAGCCATGAAATGCAGAAATGGCAACTACTTCCCTTTGAATTTGTCTACAGATAATCTCAATTTAGCCGTCAGGTGCTCCATATCTAGGATCCTAACACAAATGTTATACCATGTAGAAGTTGCAGGCTTATCTGGGACAAGCCACAACAAATTGATGGCCTTAAAGGCTGCCGCCACTAGGATCCCATACAGATAGCAGGAAGTTCTCCAAGTGCTTCAAAACTTCCTTACGTAACCACCTTATTAACACCCGATGCTGTAACTGCCACTAGTCAAAGCCGTACTCAATACTTATGACAAAGCTTATTACTAAGCTGCTAAGGATGACATAACTCTGGTATTGTTTGCATCCATCCTACCTGTACCAGCTTGTTTGTATCTATGTCTCAATTTACTGTTATACTTATGTGTTGTACTGCTATACTGTGTATTTTGGTTTGTCTTACTGTGACAAGGTACCTTTGTAAATGAGCCTATGGCTCAAAGGTTTTCCAAACTGCTGTTTAAATAAAATAAATAAATAAATAAAATAAAGTAAGAGAGGAAGGGGGCAACCCTAATAACCAATATTGAGGGGTTTCTGGCATCACGGTCTCAAAGACCTTTTCCATATCATCTTTTATTTCCCTCCAGTATTCCTGAATGACCTTACATTCCCAGTAAATGTGAAAGTAGGATCCAGTTGACTGGCAATTTCTCCAACAAAGGCTGGAGTGATGTAACCCATAATGCTTTGTCACAACTGGAGGTCTAAAAAATCTAACTGCCAATTTTCATTGAAATTCTTGCCAATAAAGGGATGCTGAAGTGCTCTGGATGCCCTTCCAAATGGAAATCCAATCCATTTCTGTTAAGACCACCCCAAGATCTCTGTGCCAAACATCCTTAAGTGGTGTTTGGGGTTCCCTCTCCACCGAATATATACCTGCACTATTTTTGAAATCTTTTTTTTTGGTGGGGGATCCTGATCATGGAAGTCAGAATAGATAGTACTGGATTATCCACGGGTCCCTCTCCAAATTTTCAATCTATTTCATTTTGACGAATGTAGTGCCTAAGCTGGAGGTAACGAAAAAATCTGTATGTTGGAGATTAAATTCAACCCTTAATTGTTGAAATGATTTTATTTGGTTCCCATTGAAGCACTGACCCAGGGTGTTCAAACCATTTCTACCCCAATGGCGAAAACCCAGATCCCACTTCAGGGGGCCAAAGTCATGACAACTCAGTATTGTTGTAGATTGGCTAATCTTTAAAGATATGTCTAATTTCTGACTGATGTCCCTTCATCGCCTGAAAAACAAATCTTAAAGGGGATTTCAAAATCTAGCAATCGAATTGTTAAGAAGGAGTCAATATTTCAATTTGGAAACCAGAGGGGAGTCCCGAGCCATGGTGATCAGAAGTTGTAGCTGTGAGGCCCAGAAATATTTCTGGATGTCCAGAATCCCAAAACCCCCTCTCTCCTTGGGGGCCACCATAACCCTCCATTTTATTTGAGGCCTTCTCCCAGACCAGATGAATTTAGAGAGGGTAGAATTCAGGTCTTGCCAAAATTTCCTAGGGGGCTTGAGTGGAATGGCACTCAGGATGAACAAAAGGCGAGGAAGGACATTTATGTGGATAGATCCCCCCTTGCTGGAGAGGGCGAGGGGAAGCTCCCTCCACCTATTGCAGTCCTCCCGAATCTCCTGGAGCACCCTTAAATGATTCACGGAGTATATGGTCTTATAGTCCCTGGTCACCCAAACCCCCAGATATCTGAACCCAGATTTACACCACTTGATATGCTGCACCTCTGGTAGGGGTTGGCCTGAGGGACCACCTAGGGGAAATAGTTCAGACTTATCCAAATTAACCTTGTAGCCTGAAATGGCTCAAAATTTGGAGAGAAGGTTGAAAATCCTAGGAATGGCTGCTACTGGGTTTGACATATATAACTAGGTGTCATCAGCATATAATGACACTTTAACCTCAACCCCCTGGACCTGGAGACCCTGAAAAATATCGGTTTGTCGAATGTATGCTGCAAGGGGCTCCAAACTGAAGGAGAACAAGACAGGAGAGAGAGGGCAGCCCTGCCTGGTACCCCACCCGATCCCAAACTGTGTGGAGACTGACCCATTCACCCAGACCTTTGCCCTCGGTCTGGTATACAGATTGGTAATCCAGGAGCGACATTTATCCCCAAACCCAAAGCTCCCCAGGACCAGATCCAAGTAATGCCAATTTAAATGACCGAATGCTTTCTCAGCATCTAAGGACAAAAATTACAGAGAGTGGAGAGTCCATGGGGAGCCGGGTCGAAGAAATGACATTCAACAACAATCTGATGTTGTCCTGATGTGTCTACCTGGTATAAACCCAGTTTGATCCGGGTGAACGAGAGTAGGGACCATCTTCTGTAATCATTCACTACTGATCTTAGCAAAGATTTTTGCAACTTGATTGAGCAATGAAACAGGCCGGTAGCCAGCACACAGGGCCGGGTCCTTCCCAGGTTTGGACAATGCTGATATGAGGGCTTCCCCCCACATGTCCGGCAAGGCCCCCGGCTCCTGCACCACTTTACAAACCCTGGTGAGCAGCGGAGTTAACACATCTTGAAACCCTTTATAAAATTCAGATGTGAATCTGTCTGGGCTGGGAGCCTTGCCAGACCTGAGGGCCCTGATAGCAGCCCCCACCTCACTCTCGGTAAAATGAGCCTCCAAAGACTCTCTCTGATTATGAGACAAGACAGGGAGCTTCAATCTCTGCAAGAAATCCCAAGACTTTCTCACCATGGTCTTGTATCTCCTCCGCCGCAGAAAGTTGCTTATAGAAATTAGCAAACTCCTGTGTTATCTCATCAGGGAGAATCTTATAGGTTTGACCGGATGCTCCTGAACTAACCTTCACCACATATCTGTCAGCCGCCTGCTTCTGAAGTCTCTGTGTAAGCAACTTACCTGCCCTCTCTCCCATCTCATAATACCTTTGCCCAGCATATCCAAGGGAGTTCTCTACCCATCTTTGTAATAAGGAATTGTAGGTGACTCGGGCTTCCTTAAATTTTTTAAGGGTACGAGTGGATCCTGTATGTTTATGTGCTGCCTCTAGGTTATCAATGGAGGTAAGGGCCTCTTGTATCTGAGCTTGATGTAATTTATGCCTATAAGAGGCAAAATCTATCGTGTGTCCCCTTACTACGGCCTTTAGGGCATCCCACAGATACTTGGGTCTGGAAAGTGCCTCTGTGTTTTCTTTTAAATAGCACTGTATGATCTTTTTAGTAGATCCCCTATACTGCTTATCATTTAGTAAACCTGGGTCAAATCTCCAGAATCTAATTCCTACCGCTGCATCCCACCGAAGCTGTGCTTTAACCATAGCATGATCAGAAATCGTGATTGGGAAGGTGGAAATATCCCTGAATGTGTGCAGAGCATCTCTCTGAGTGTAGAATCTGTCTAGCCTTGAATACATATTTGAGGCCGGGAAAAGAAAGTGAAATTCCCCGTGAAGGGATTGAACTGCTTCCATGGCTCCACAAGTCCTGCCTCAGTGCACAAGTTGTGGAATAATCGGGAACAGGACTTAGAACCTGGGGTTTTCGTAGAGCTTCTGTCTTTATTTACATCCTCAATGCAGTTCCAGTCCCCCATGAGGACCACATGTCCAGGGGCCAATTTGGCTACGGAATTGAAAAGAGAGAGGAAAAATTCTCTAGTAGGTGGGGCAGGGGCATAAATTCCTATCAGATGTAGTACCTGACCCTGATAAATGCCAGAGACTATTAGTTGATGTCCAGTGCCTGACTTAATAACGGACTGAATTTGGAAAGGAAGCCCTCTACGAAATAAGATGGCAACACCCCCTTTTTTAATTTGTGGGTGTTCATCTCAGCATACTACACCCACCCAAGCCCTTCGCAATTTCAAGAACTCTCCTGAGGTCAACCTAATCTCCTGTAAACAGGCAATGTCACATTTCTGCCTTTTTAAATTCAGCTAAAACTTTAGCTCACTTAATTACATTATTGATTCCTCTTACATTGAGTGAACAGATTGTCAAATCAGCCATTGTCTGTATATGGAGAAACTCCAGAGACATATGAACAACCTACATTCACTCCTACGATCATAAATCAATGCAACAAAAGGTAATCCTCTCTTGAGAGAAAAGAAGGAAAGATAGATATAAGAAGGAAGAAGAGGAAGAACAGAGAACAGTACACCAATGCAGAAAAACATTAAGTACAATACAACTTTGAATGCAACAAGCATAATACTAAACTTTGCTCCTAAAAAGGAGCTCAATGACACAAGGCCATTGATCTTGTGTGGTTTAAAAGCCAAAGCATCCATCCAGGGTAGTAGTAATCACCCCAGAGGGTGCGAGGGCGGAAGAACTACGCTCCCAAAAGGGAACAACACCCAACTGGGGGTGAAAAGGTTAGGGGTCCCCCGAGAACGTAGGGGACCACAACCTGTGCCCTCTTTTGTTTTCCTTATAGTACTTCTGGGATGAGCTGGAAATAACCCTTCAGTTCTCCAGCAATAACAATATAACCTTAAACATCATTAATTAAAAAGAAATCGAGTGCAACATTAAAACTTATACCCACGCTTTAAATCAGCATGATAAAGAAAAAGGAAAAAAAAAAAAACAAACATCATCATGGGCTCTCACCCACATACAGTATAATTAGAAGGATCCTTATCCTAACAGACCCCTTTTAATATAAAACTAGGGATGCAAATATGAGAACATAACACTGCTATAACCGGAAAAATGGGCATTCACTGTTCATACCCCAAACAATATTTAAGGGGGGTACTTGCAAGGCTTTAACAATCTAACATTAATACTCTCCATCATTGTCTGAGGAAACTGTTACATCCAATACACTTGTAGAAATAAAATAAGGAAGGGAAATAGTAGTAAATTGATATATAGAAGGGCAGTATGGGCGATATACCTGGGACCCAATCAAAGCTTTGGCACTTATCTAAATGCAAGGTCTTCAGGCCACCATCCCTGAAGAGATCCAAGATTGAACAAGCGAGCGCTGTACCGCAGTGCAGGGCCTCACATCAGACCAGTTCCCATCTTTGCAAAAGGTGGGGGGAGAGGAATTGAGACTGGACTCCAGGAAGGTGCCACACCAAAGAGTGATCCCACCTAGTGCGACCCTCCCAAAAAGGAGGTCCGCCCCCAGCCCCCAGTGTATCTCAAATGCAAGATGATGCAAGAGAGAGAGACAGAAGAAAAAAAAAAGCTGCTAAACTCCCCAAAACCCATGATGGAAGTGACTGACAGGAAAAGAAGAGGAGGTAAGCAGCAAGATGCACTTAATTAAACAATGCGATCTCACTATAGGTTACACATTGATAAAATAAGTTTGATTTCAACAAACAGTCCCTGAAAAGGAAGAAAATATGGTTAGAACAGTTCATGTATTCTTTTGAGCATGTTTTCCTTTGGAGATCCATTTAGAAAGATCAGCATGGAGAGGCAAGACAGAATCAGCCCTAAGGTGGGATCGGTGGTTTATCTTGTGACCCCGAGCCACAGCCCAGAGAAGCTGCTCTATCTCCCTCTCAACAATTTCTTCTTTAATGTCAGGAATTTGAATGTCCTTAGAGACCAGGAAATCGTTTGCCATTAATAGCGTCTCAAAGATTTTGGGACCTTTGTGGAGATCTATCCGCAATCGAGCAGGGTAATGTAGTTGGGCCCTCAAGCCTTTCTCCCTGAGCTGCTTGATAACATTGAGCACCTTTCTCCGATGCTGGGCCAATGCAGTGGGGAAATCTTGGTCGATGAAGACCCTAGTTCCATCAAAGTTTAAATCTCTTTTCACCCAAGCGAGACGTAGGATTTTATCCTTTGTGGGATACCTTAGGAATTTAATGATGATGGCTCTGGGTGGAGCACCCTGCTTGAGTTTTGGGACTAGGGCCCTATGTGCCCTTTCGATTTCCAGCTGTGTTTCTTCTTCGATTTGTAGCTCTGTTTTCAGCCAGCATTCCATAAAGGCCATCATGTCGGCTTGCTCTGCCCCTTCAGGAATACCAACCACTCTTACATTGTTGCATCGGGAGCATGCTTCTGCATCTTCTGCTTTGGCTGTTAGGGCTTTCTCTCTGCTGTACAGGAAAGCTATTTATTGCCCATAGGCCATGTGCTCAGCCTGCAGCCCCTCGAGATGTTGTTCCACTGAAGTTGTCCTGGACTCCAGCTTTTTAAAATCACGCTGGATGTCAGAAACTTTGCTGTCTATTTTTTGCAAAAGTTTCAGAATTTTTTGAGATTCAGACCTGGTGCTAGTAGAGCCCGAATCAGAGCAGGAGTCTTCGGCCCCCGACACCGAGAGCACAAATGACCCAGAGGGAGCTGGACTAGGGCCCGCCTTGGGTCTAACTTGAGGGTTTGCTGCAGCAGATTTTGCAGTTGATGAGCCCCTCTTTTTAGTGTGGACCATCGTGAGTCTACCCCCCGAGACCAGAGCGTGAGGCAAAAATACTAGATTTCACTGCAATGCACAGGATTCAGTATAATTCAAAGTCAGAGAACTAAAAGCAAAGAGTTAAGTGGCCATTTCCGCCCGCTACATCACCGGAAGTCCAGACCTGGTACTTTCAAATGGGGAGGCTGTACGAGATCTGGGAATGGAGGACCCTCTGGCTGGGGGTGATCACCACTCAGTGTGGTTCACCCTTAATATCAGTAGGGAAACAGGGGCTACAGAAACCAGGGTGATTGATTTTAAAGGGGCAGACTTTAGTAGAAGGGGTGAAATTAAATGTCTGGCAGGCATTCGTCAAGACATGGGTGCTAGTCAAAAGTGAGGTATGATTAAAAGAGGCCTGGCTGAAGCCACTGGGACATGTACAAAGGCATGGAGTAAGAAGTTAAGAGCAAAGAAGCCCAGTTAATGGACTAGGGAGGTTATGGAGGGGGTAAGGGCCAAGATAAAGGTATTTCAGATGCTCAAGAAATTGGGGTGGGGGAGGGGATTGATAAGGAAAAGTACACAAAGAAGTCCAGGAAGGTTACCAGACTAGTCAGAGCAGCCAAGGCCTCAAGAGAACTGAGACTGGCACAGGGTATTAGGGAAAGAGAAAAGGACTTCTTCAGATATATTAGAGAAAGAAGGAAGAACAAGGACCAGATTGTGAGGATTAGGAAGGATGGAGGGTGGGTGGAGAAGGGGGAAGACCAGGCAGAGGCATTAAATGAATACTTCTGTTCTGTGTTCATGAAGGAGAAAGGTGGGCAGATCCCAAAGAGGATACGGTGGGTAGTGGAAGGGAGAGGGGTACTGATGTAGGGATTGCAGAGGAAAAGGTTCTGGAAAGATTGAGGGCATTAAGAGTGGACAAGGCACCGGGACAAGATGGCATTCACACTAGCATACTCAGAGAGCTAGTGGAGATCCTGGCAGGCCCACTGACTGACCTTTTCAATACCTCCCTGGACACAGGATGCATACCACAAGATTAGAGGATGGCCCATGTGGTGCCCATTCACAAAAGTGGTCCCAGGGATGAGCCAGGCAACTACAGGCCAGTGAGCCTCACATCGATTGTGGGGAAGCTCATGGAGACAATCCTAAAGGAGAGGCTGGTGACCTTCTTGGAGGACAGTGGTCTCCAGGATGGTCATCAACATGGGTTTGTCACTGGCAGATCCTGCCAGACAAATCTAATTGAGTATTATGATTGGGTGACTAGGGAACTGGACAGGGGCCACGCAGTGGATGTCCTGTATTTGGACTTCAGCAAGGTCTTTGATTCCATGCTGCATGAAAGGCTGGGGGGAAGTGGTTTACATAGGAGTGAGAACAAAGATGGTCAATTGGTTCGCCAACTGGCTGAATGGAAGGCAGCAGAGGTTGGTGTGGGGGGGACTCTCATCATCAAGGGAAGTGATGAGTGGGGTGCCACAGGGATCAGTACTGGGACTAGTGTGTTTGGGATATTCATAGCTGATATCTCACACGGGGTCCAGAGTAGGATCAGTCTGTTCGTGGACAATACAAAGATGGGAGCTGTGGTAGATGACATCAAAAGCTGGAAGGGACTACAGGAGAACCTGAACAAACTACAGGAGTGATCAGTAACATGGCAGTTGGGGTTCAATGCCAAGAAGTGGAAGGTACTGTATTTCGGAGCTAGAAACCAGGGAGGTGCTATCAGCTGGGATGGGTACAGCTGGAAAGTAACGAGGAGGAAAAGGATCTGGGGGTGATTATAACGAGCAGCATGAACAACTCGGCTCAGTGCAGGAAGGTGGCAGCAAAGACCAATAGGATGTTAGGGTGTATAGCAAAGAGAATCTCCTACAGGAATAGGGTGGTGATCCTTCCCCAGTACAGGTCTCTGGTTAGGCCTCACCTGGAGTACTGTGTGCAGTACTGGCACCCATTCCTGAAGAAGGACATCAAGTTATGGGAGGAGGTGCAATGTAGAGTGACAAAGATGATCCAGGGATTTGAGGGAAAGTCCCACGAGGAGAGATTAGCTGAGCTGAACATGTACTCCCTGAAGGAGAGGAGGGATAGAGGGGATATGATTGAAACCTTTAAATACCTCAAGGGGATAAATAAGGTTACTGCAGAAGGGATTTTCCAGCTTAGAAGAGGGAGAGATATGAGAGGGCATCAGTTCAGGTTGGGGGGGGAAGATTCAGGAGGGAAATCAGGAGACATTTTTTCACAGAAATGGTGGTGTACAGGTGGAATGCTCTGCTTGGGGGTGGTGTCCTGTAGAATGGTGGGTGGCTTTAAGAGGGATTGGGACAGGGTGAGGGGTTATGATGAAGGGAGGGAGGGTGGGGCAGCTGCAAGTGGAGGGGCTAGCTGCACAATTGAGCAGACTCGATAGACTGTAAGGCCTGCTTCTGCTGACATTTTCATATGTTTGTACTTATTTTGAAGCATTAATAGCATGTATTAATTGGTACAACCCTGCCTCCCTGTACCCTCTCTCTCAATCTGTTAGTCAACTCATTAGCTCACTGATATTATAGTGTTTCATTGCCACAGTTACACCTAACTCTGATGTACTGCTCCTTAGGTAAGTTCCTAATGATATGTCCCAGATGACAACTCTGAGCATGGAGTAGGCTATTTCTGAGGGGTTTTTATACAGATTTGGCAGGATAGTACCATCTGCCTGTTTAATGATAGTAAGGTCAAGGAAGTTGATAATCTGGAGGTCAGCATTAACTTTGAACTGTAAGTTTAGATTTTTTTTAAGATAAGTACAAATGCACCCAGTTCTTTCCTGATACCTTTTCACACTAGAAACAAATCATCTACAAATCTTTTATAGACATCAGTTTTGTCAAAGAATGGATTCTGTTCTTCACTGTACACATATTTGTCTTCCCACTCCCCCAGGCATAGATTAGCCAGGCTTGGTTCCGGAGTGGCACTCATGGCTGTTCTATCCCATACCCCCCCACATTGGAGATGTCAGTGTATAAGGAATTCATGTTCACCGTCACTAACCACCATTCCTTTTCGGCTTGCACCTCTTGAAGTATGGAGAAGATATGACTAGTATCTCTGATATGACTCCTAAGTCTTGGTACAATGGAGCTAATGAAACTATCAACATACTTGGACAGTGGTTCTGTCAACCAACCAATTCCTGAAATTATGGGATGTCCCGGGGCTCAGTGGGGTGTTTGTGGATTTTGGGAAGGGTATAAATAGCTGTTTTTTTGGGTGCTCAACATATAAATAATAGAGTTGATTAGTGTCTATCAGGTTGTTCTGGTAAGCCTCTAATAGATAAGAGTCAATCTCTCTTTGAATCTATGTTATGGAGTAAAAGGTCAAACATCCATTAATTTTTTTATTAGAAAGTTGCTTCATGATCTCCTTAACATACTTATCTCTATCCTGAATAACAGTACTTCTACCCTTCTCCACAGGTTTAATAATAATTTCCTCATATGTGGCAAGATTATCAATAGAATCCCATTCCACCTTAGACAAGTTACAAGAAGGCATCCCTGGGGTAGATTTATATAACCTCTTTAAATCCCTGATACAACATTCTAGGAAAGTGTTCATATTAGAGTGCAGAGGGGGACAAGAGGTAGACGAGGGTTTAAAGTATAAAGAGCTGACTGTTTTGTAATCCTGTATTCTCTGAGGAAGCCCCAGGATATGGGATGAAACATAAGATGTGCTGAGGCTGCTTTGGTGGAAAAGGCTGAATAAACTACATGTTCTTATGGACTAAAGGTTTGCATTGTGTTATCCTTACTGGCAGGGGTGAGTGCTCCCTTTACTTCTTTCTGCATGTTTACACAGTGCCAGCATTGAAAATGCAATTTCGGCTTCTCTTTCAGTTTCTCTAGTCTTACAGACTTCAACATTGGATGTTTTATGACCATGTATATCTGTATAGTATTCCTTTTGTGGCTTTTGACCTTAACACTGCTACATCCTATCTGTAGTGTGTGCTTTACAGTTAATTATTTCTCTAAAACTGTGGCATTCATGTATAGAATTAAACTGTTTTTTGTTTTGGTTTGAGAAGACCTGCTGTGAAATCATGTTTTTTTTTGCACATCCCAGTGCAACACAGGCAAGAAGAAAAACTTAGAAATAGAGGTAGATATCAATCTGAATTACAGTTGAAAGGCTGATTAAGTTAACATGTTTATGAGCTATGAATGTTTCTTGAAAGAGAATTCTACTCACGCTGAACAAATAGTGCTTTCAAGACTGCTCGGTTCAAATGAACACAGCAGACTGCTTGTTTCAATTAGTGCAGTGATTCTACAAAACCTCAGATTTTATCTAGTCCATTGGGTATCTGGAGAGCACCCTTTCTCTACTGTCATAGCAGGATGTCTGCAGGGCTACACCCACTGCAGCTGTAAAAAGTGGAAATTAAAAAAAAGACAGTTGACATAAAACTATAGAAAAAGTGCCTGCCTCCCTTTGGGGCAGGGGCCTATTCTCACATTATATCCTGACTCACAAGAAAAATGACCAATGGTGACCAATTTTAGACCTCAGGTTTCTGAACAAGCATTTGAAGAAATCATTTATTAGTATTAGTGTGTCTTATAAATTTGTGAATGATTGTTGTTAAGTTATTTAATAAGTAACACCTGTCAGTGCACTATAAAGATGGCATGATTGTAAAGCAATGTTATTCTCTTGATAAAGCGCAGGTGCATTTGCCTGAAATGTTGAGGTTTTTGGCTCATGTTTTGCTGTGAGGGTATGCTGGATTTAAAATAAAGACAATCTGCTTTTTTTTTTTTTTAAATGTGTCTGTCTTGGTGTCAGTGTGTGCCAGAGTTTATGTTTTTTCTGAATTGACCAAGTACTCTGTGCACCACATACTGAGTAGTGGCTCTGTTTTTTAGGTAATATTGTGACCACTGGCATGGAGGAGAGGAAAAAACCCTTTTAGGAAGAAACCTCTGGGGGATCCAAGACCTAGGTCACCTTCTCTCCAGGCTGACGACATTTAATTTAAGGACATATGTCGTTAAAGAGAAGGATTTGTTAAAGAGAAGGAGATGAGTAAGGAGGATGATGATGGGATAGGGAAAACCCCCAAAAGAAAGCACAAATCGAAGAAGGAACTTGAGGCAGCAGGGACCTGAGAGGGGTATGCTCAAGTAGGCGATGTGAAGGAGAAGATCCATGTAGAAGTAAAAGGAGCAAGGGGTATCCAGATGTGCTCATGAGGGGACTGAGGATGATGTAGACTGATGATGCTGATCACCGCAGGAGTGCAGCAGTCTGATATGAGAAGACTGAGGAAGAGGAGACAGGAAATGAACTCAAAAATGAACTTGAATGATTAACTGGTGTGAGTAAGGAAGCCCATGTAAAGAGATGAACCATGAGGTAAGGATGAGTGAAGGATGACTGGAGTCAGGAACTTGAAGAAATGTGGCAGGAGGGCCGCGGTTCGATGAGGTGGCATATGATTCATGATAGGTATGCCTAAATGATGACCAAAGTCAGGAACTTGATGAATGCAGCAGGAGGGCTTCAGTTCAATGAGGTGGCATATGATTCATGCTAGGTATGCCCAACAGAAGTATCGATTGCAGGCCAGATGGAGGCAGCCTGCCAGGAGAAGACTGCTTGATTGATGATGGGATGATGATGGAGTGAAGCCATGATTGGAATGAATCCTTGACAGCTGGTGCAAGATAAATGCATGCCTGTGCCCAAAAGAAATATAGATTGCAGGCCAGAAGGATTCAGATGAGGCATACTGATCGAGCAAATGAAAGAGATGAGCAGGTCCAGGTGAGGTATCGGGGACCTGAGAGGGCTAATGATAGGGATACCCAAAAGAAAGCAAAGATCAGAGGAGGAGGAAGAGGAGAGAAACGGAGTGCAGAGGGAACAGAAGCAACGGAGGTCAAAGAGTGAAGAGAGTGAGAGTCCAGAAACAGCTGTAGCATGATGAGGAGCAACAGGAGACCAAAGCGGAGAATGGGGAAATGGGAGCCCAAGAATCATATTGCCATGAGAAAGTCAGAGCAGTGGAGAGGAATGCAACTAACCACCCCAGCACGACACTCAAGCACCCAGGAGGAAAAAACAATTTCATAAATGTATGCAGAATAAACAAGTCCAAAGACCTTCATGCAAATGAGCCTGCCCAAAGGAGTTTTCCTGCAAAATAAACTGTGAACTTGAAATATCCCCCTTGAAGATGACATGAACTCATTGCTTGAGTGACTCTTGCCATGGAAGTGAAGTATCTACAGGTACTGCAGGTCCAGGAGGAGAATCATGGAAAGGAAGAAAAAACATCTTTTTTTTTTGGGTATGTGAGGAGAACGGAGGGAATTGCCAAAGATGCATAATGAATTAGGAACAGACACGACTGGTGGTGAAGTACAAGACCCAATAGAAATTCCATATTGCCATCTTCTCCAACTACATCTCCTACCCAGCTATAGTCCAAGAAACAATTTTTAGCTGCGGACTCTGAGCTGGTGCTAAATGTACATGCTGTGCACTAAATAAAGCTGGAGGTACACTGAGGCCACTTTAAATACCTAACCCGAGTCAATGATGCATGGCCTGAAATCCATGTTGAATTTCACTTTGAAATAAGAGGGAAGAACTGCCACACTGTCTAAGTAGACAGGATAGCTGTAATCACGTACTACAGTACCCCTGAACATACCCCACTATGTATGTCGAAGACCATCAATGAGAAAGAGAGACAGGAACTTGTAAGAACTAAGCAGGCAGAGAGGCATCTGAGAAAGTGTAACCCCAGTAATGGTTAATAACGATGAGAGTCCAGGCACCTAGAGTAATACAAAGTGACAGGAATGTGCAGAGAATCCAGCAACAATGAGTCCTCGGTAGTATGGGAGAGGAGGGGCCAGGGAAAGGAGTGCTGGGAAGAAGCGACACCAAGAAGCATCCATTCAGCAATGATCAGAGGATGTGAACTTAAAGGAAAGCGAAGGAAAAAGGGGGCCCACCCAGAAATGGTGAACACACAAAGCAGAGGAGTGGTGGAGCTGTAGTGGTCCAAAGAGCAGTACCCGAAGGAACAGACTGGAGAGCGAGGGGTGTCAGCCAGCAGGAGTATGGGGAAGACACAGCCTAGAAAGGGCAATGCAGCAGACGGAGACAGGGGCTGAATGTGGAATGAAAGGCAAGGGACATGAGGTGAAGCAGATGGAGGAGATGCAGGCCGGGTGCAGTGGACTGCCAAAGCGAGGCAGAAGCAGGAAGGGCCCCGATATGAGAGTGCCAGAGGTAGCCTCAGAGGATCAGGTACATGATAATTGATTAGGCAGGGCAAGCAGACAGACCCCAGGAAACAGTGGGGAAGTGTAGAAGTCCATGTCAGCAGAGCCCAAGCAGGCTGAGGGCACAGAGATGCATGCAGAGAGGAGCTGCAAGAGTGAAAGAAGGGAGCGAGGAGCTGAGGGAGAGGGACACAGCAGAAGTGCCAGCAGCAGCAGGTAAAATAGCGATAGACCCAGCAGCCCCACGGAGCCGCATCAGATGGGCACCAGGGGTGCACAGGGGGAGGGAAGCAAACAAACCAAGGGAGGAACATGCAGGTGACTGGAGGTGACCATGGAACAAACCCACGAAAAGAGAAATGAGCAAGGGAGCAGCACCTCTTGCCACAACAAGAAATGAATCCTGAAGAGCCCCAGGATGAGTGACCTATAAGCCTGATGGGGAAGTGATGTAGTTGCTCTACCCATTGAACCTCAGGCTTAAAGCCCTCCCATTGTGACTAAATGTACATGCACTGTAAACAAATAACATCACACACCTTTAACTGCTTTCAAACCCCTTCAAACTGCCAATTACATACTTTCTCTTGCACAACTGAAACAGCAGCTGGATGACTCCCAGAAACCAGTCATATTTTGAAGTCAGCATTTAAATGTTATGAGCAAGTCTAAAAACACTAGCGCACACCAATGTTATTTTTACCACCTTGCATACAACTGTTACAAATTCAAAACACTTGAAAATAGAAAGCAGTTCCTCACTTTTGGCTAGATCAAAACTCTTCAGATTTTCCAACTCACTTCATCAAACAAGCATTTGCCAATGCCGAATGTTTCCTTGCATGGTATATGTAGCAGGATGCATTGTGTTAGAGGGGGATGGGTAATGGAGGGTGCAGGGTGGATAGCATGCAGAGGGAGAGAGCAGAAGAGTGTAGTTGGATGCCGAGATGGGGAATGGAGGGTGCAGGGTGGACAGCACGCAGAGAGAGGCAGCACGAGGTTTTAATTGGATGCTGGGACGGAGGGTGTGGGGCAGACTGCATGCAGAGGGAGGGAGCAGGAGGGGTCAACTGAATGCTGGGATGGAGGGTGCAGGGTGGACAGCATGCAGAGTGAGGGAGCAGGAGGGTTTAATTGGATGTCAGGACAGGGAACGGAGGGTGGGGAGAAGGACAGCACAAAGTTACGCACGTCTGTAGGAAAATGTCAATGAACCTGCCTAACATGGCCATTTTTAGGAATTTTTCCACCAAATTTTCAACATGGGCTTTTTGGTACCCCACTTCATGAACACTGGAAGTGTTGTTTTCTTAATCAGTCCTGAAAGGTGGTTTTGCACAGTGACTGCACAATTTTGCGTGAGAGGTGCGAAAACATGTTTTGGCAGGATGTGAAAAAAGACATCTGTACTGTTCATGAGGTGGTGTGATAAAAGTGTATGTTGAAAATTCGGAGTGAAAATATTAAAAATTAGCAAAGCTATGCATCTGCATAGAAACTGCACAAGGCATGCTCATACAATGGCCATTTTTAGGTATTTTTGCACTAGATTTTCAACATGGCCTTTTTGGGACCCCACCTCATTAATACTGGCACTGTCATTTCGTTACTGAGTCCTAAAAGGTGACTTCGTGCAGCAGCCATGCTATTCCATGCCACTGCTGTGTAAACATGTTTCCTGGCAGGATGTGGCAAATCACAGCTGTACTGTTCATGAAGTGATATGAAATAATTACTATATTGAAAATTTGGAGTGAAAATATTAACAATTGCCAAACTTACATGCATGTGTAGCAAAATTTCAACAACTGTGCATAACTCCAGCATTTTTTGGAATTTTTGCACCAAATTTTCAACATGTGCTTCTTGGGATCCGACCTCATGAACACTGACACTGTTGTTTCAGTAACCAGTCCTGAAAGGTGATTCCATGCAGTGACCACAAAATCATCTTTCAGGACCCATTAATGACAGTCAAGTGTTCATGAGGTGGGGTCCCAAAAAGGCTATTTTGAAAATTTGATGTCAAAATTCGAAAAAATGGCTGTGATACCAACATAAGTTCAAAACACCATTGATAGCCATTATATGGTGCTTACCTTGATTCTTCAGTTGCAGTTTGGCTTTGAAGAGTGCAGACATGCCCCACTCCACAGAAGATGACACCCGCCAACCTCCAGAGGTAAGTATGGGGTAGGAGGTGGGTATGGGGAAGTGGGTGCACAGAGGGAGGGTCAGGATGGGGGAGGTGATGAGGGACCCCTTTTTTCAGGTAAAAAGACATCGGGGGCAGTTTTCTTTTTCATTACAGGTACATTTGTAAATTACTTTTGGGGATACTGGGAATGGGCTTCTCAGCACAGACTATTTGGGGGGATACAGATATAGGGACACTGGGAGTGGGCTCCCCAGTGTCCTGTAATATTGGGGGGGTACAGATATGGGGACACTGGGAGTGGGCTTCCCAGTGTCCTGGACTATTGTGAGGGGTACAGATATGGGGACACTAGGAATGGCTCCCCAGTGTCCCTTAGTGGTAGCACGGGGGTGTGTGGTAGTGGTTTGTATTGCCGACAGAGGAATTGGGCACCCTGAAGTTGGCTTTAAGAGAAAGATGCACCATGTCTAATGTTGAAGCCTTTGGGGTGGGAGGGCAGAGAAGCGAGGACCGGGAGAGAAAGCCGTACCACGGTTAATGTTGAAGCCTCGAGGGGGGCAGAGGAGCGAGGAGATCATTATGGGGGCATGCTCCCATTGCCACCACCACCTCCGACTCACCCCCAACTGCCATGCACGCATTGCCCGGTTGCCTCAGAAAAGCACTAGCAAACGGGCAAGAAGGAGGGTTGGAGGAACAATGGGGAATAATCAAATCAGTCATCACAGAGGCAACAAACTTTTGTGTGAAGCAAATAAACAAAGCAAAATGAAGGAAAAAAACACTATGGTTCTCAAAAGAGGAGGAAGGGAAGGTTAAGGAGAAAAGGATAGCATTTGGGAAATATAAGGAAACACAGAAGGAGCAGTTAAAGCAGAAGGAGGCAGGGAAGGCAGTCAGAATAGCAAAGGCACAAACTGAGGAAAAGACAGCCAACTCAGTTAAGAAGGGGGATAAAACCTTTTATAGGTACATTAGGGAGTGAAGAAAGACCAAGCGAGGAATACAGAGACTTAATAAAGGGGAGGGAATGTGGGTAGAGGGTGACAGTGAAAAAGCAGGGATACTGAACGAATATTTCTGCTCAGTATTCATAACGGAAGAGGAGGGGATGGTGCCTAAACCAAACAAGAGAAACACTCTGAATGGGGGGGGGGGGTGTCGATACCAGTCCATTCACAGAAGAAAGGATTATGAAAGAACTCTTGAAACTCAGGGTGGACAAATCAATGAGGCCTGATGGGATTCACCCCAGAATTCTAAAAGAACTATGGGTAGACCTAGTAATGCCACTGACTACTCTCTTTAACAAATCATGGGAGGATGGGGTGGTACCTGAGGGCTGGAGGAGGGCAGATGTGATTCCACTTCACAAAAGTGGGAGCAGGGCAGAGGCAGGAAACTATAGACCAGTTAGTTTGACTTCAGTGGTAGAGAAAATGATGGAATCACTTCTGAAGGAAAGAATTGTCAAGTACTTAGAGGCCAGTGGGGCACAGGACCCAAGGCAGCATGGATTCACAGTAGGAAGATCATGTCAGATGAACCTAATAGATTTCTTTGACTGGGTGACCAAAGTAGTAGACCAGGGAGGGGCTGTGGATATGGCCTACCTAGACTTTAGCAAGGCATTTGACACAGTCTCACACAAAAGATTAATACACAAGTTAGCCAGCTTTGGAGTTGGTCCCAAGGTGGTAGCCTGGATAAAAAACTGTCTGGACAACAGGACGCAAAGGGTAATGGTAAACGGAGTCCACAGTGAAGAAAGGAAGGTAACTACCAGGTACCGCGAGGGTTGGTATTGGGACGGTCCTCTTTAATGTCTTTATAGTGACATTGGAGAGCACCTGGAAGGAAAAGTATCTCTTTGCAGATGACACAAAGATCTGCAACAGGGTTGATACACAAGGTGGGGTGGAAATGATGAAAAGGGACTAGGCAAGGTTGGAGGAATGGTCAAATATGTGGCAGCTCAGATTCAATGCAAAGAACTGCAAGGTAATGCATCTGGGAAACAAAAACCCAGGGGAAGAGTACACAATTGGGGGTGAGATAATAACAACAAAAATCGAAAGAGACCTAGGCGTAATTATATCAGATGACCTAAAGGTAGAAAGGCAATGTGAGAAGGCTGTAAGGAGGGCTGGGGGATACTGGGATGCATAGGGAGAGGCATCAACAGTAGAAAACAGGAAGTTGTTATCCCTCTGTACAGATGGTTGGTGAGACCCCATCTGGAGTACTGCATGCAATTCTGAAGACCCATCTTTGCAAAGACATAGACAGAGTGGAGGCTGTTCAGAGAAGGGTAACCAAAATGGTGCAGGGTCTGCACCAGAAGACATACAAGGAGAGACTAAAGCAGCTTAATATGTATACCCTTGAGGAAAGGAGGGAGAGAGGAGACATGATAGAAACTTTCAAGTATTTCAAGGGAATTAACAAAGTACAAGAGGGTAACATCTTTCAGAAAAACAGATGTTCAAGAACAAGGGGGCACAATTTGAACATGGGGGGACCGCTCAGAGGTAATGTTAGAAAGTATTTTTTCACAGAGAGGGTTGTGGATGCATGGAACAGCCATCGTGAGGAGGTTGTGGAGTCAGGAACAGTGGGAGAATTCAAGAATGCATGGGACAGACATAAGGCAATTCTAGTAGGGGGTAGGAGGAAGTAAGCTGTTGATTAACTAGAATCTGCAGCTTATCCATCAGGTAGGGACATGGGCAGACTAGGTGGGCCAAGCGGTCCTTATCTGCCATCAAATTCTATGTTTATGTGTTTCTATGCTCTCTGCTGACATGGGCTTCATGCAGATCAAAGGACCAAAGCCCTCTCTGACTGGAGTGGCTTCAGTCCTTTGAAGTGCATGTCTGTTCAGCCCACCTAGCAGAGGATTGTGTCAGGACCACACTGAGTGGTCATTGGTGCTGACTGCCAAACTCATTGCAAGCCCCTGGTTTTGTGTACTGCAATGGGGATAGCAGCGACCCCCCCATCCTGTATTGCAACAATATGTTGGTTTGCACATGTGTGCAACCAACGTAAAAAGTCAAACCAGGAGAAGATCCAGGATTGCAGTGAATCATTACCGAAAAGCATTTTTGACTGTGAGTCTTCAGTTTTCCTGGGTGGTTGCAATGCAGATATTCCATCTTTTAAGGTCTGTCCATGGAATCCACTTAGTCAAAAAATGCACATATGTGATATAGGATCCAGCAAACATTTTTTGAAGTGTGCTTGAGACACTGTAGTTGTTGTTCAGTAGATCTAGACTCCCAGCCATGTTTACTGCGACAGGGTCCAGCAAAAAAAAACAAAAAAAAACATGTTAATGTGTGCTTGAAAGAACTTTGGCAGCCTGCCATCTATAGACTCCTGGCAATTTCCACTGACACAGGATACTCCTAAACATCTTTTTCAAATTGCTGGAGATATATTTTGCAGCCTGTCATGTATAGACTTCTGCTCATGTTTACTGCCACAGGATCCAGTAAAAACATTTTGTAAAAGCGTGCTTGAGATCACTTTGACAGCCTGTCATCTATATACTCCTTGTCATGTGCACTGCCATTGTGTTATCTAATCAGAGAACAAAGTTTAATTATTGTCTTTTAAAATTCTCCACACTTTCTATAGGGATTGCAGTAATTATGGATATTCAGAAATTTTTCCTGAATAAAAACAAGAGGCAAGTGGAAGATGAGATGCGGAACATCCTGCCCCAATGAGAAAACATCCAAGAACTAAGTAAACCGTACAGTCAATCCAGAGCAAAACTAATGCTTGTGAGACACCAGAGCCACAGCAAAAATGCAGAAAACCTCTCCAATGACACAGAGATGTCAAATGACTCAGAGATAATCTCCAGTGATGCAGACATCCTTTCCAGTGGCACAGAGTTTATGTCACCTGATGCAGTGACTGCCAATGATGCAGAACTCTGCAATGACACAGACTTCTCCAGTGGCACAGAGTTTCCATACATGTGGACCATGGAACAGTACAAAGTGTAGAAGGCTTGCTATCCTTGGCTAATTTCAAATAAAGGATATCTGGGATGCAGTGTGTACAGATGTAAAGGCAGTGCTTGAAAAATCCATTGGTGAATACTGTGCACCTGCCTGGATAAATGCAGCAGTCACAGCAAAGAACAGTAAAGCACTGAGGAAAAAACATATGAGCATCGTGACTCCAAGGCACACATAGCCATGGTTAAAATACATGAGCAAAGAAGTAAGGAGGCTCTTCCATCATGTGTCCTGGATATAAATACTAAGTTGCTTGCAGAGACTGAATGTTCCTTTAGAACAGCATACTTTATAGCTAAAAAAGACTATCCCTTTTTAACTCAGGCTGATCTTCCAAAGTAAGAAAGATCTGAATGGAATACAAGTAGGAAATATTCATTGGTTTCATCACAGCTGCTACAACATTATGGAACACATAGCGAATAAGATGGAGAGAGGACTAGTAGCACATTTGTACTCTGTAGATTTTCCTTCATTACTATTGGACGAGAGTACATTTTTTGATAAAGCAGTGATCATACTTTATTGTCATGCAGATACTGGAGGTGAAAATGTAGACGACACCTTTCTTACCTTACTGAAGCAAGTAAAGGCACCACTGCACAAGTCATTCAGGACACCCTCTCAAAGTTTTTGAAATCCAGAAATCTAACTGAGAAGCTTTTAGCCAAGAAAATGATTGGACTGGCAACAGACGGTTCTTCGGTAATGACAGGTACAGAAAGAGGACTATGTACTTTAATGAAGGAAAACTTCCCTATGGTGCATATTATTCATTGCCTTACCCACAGACTAGAACTAGCAGTCAGTGATACAGTTGCTGAAGTTGGAGGAATCAATCACTTTGAAATATTCATTAGCAAGCTATATACTTTATTCATCCAATCCTGAAAAAACAAGTGAGAGATAGCTTCTATAGCGCAAGAAGCCTCATGTGAACTTTTGAAAATTAGCCCAATCTTCAGTGTGTGATGGGTGGCCAGAAGCTACAGGACAGTAAAAGCAGTTCAAAGTTCATACAAGGCATAATACTCTTATTTTACATTTGTTTCAGAGGACAGAAACAGATTATCGACTGAAGGTGAAAAATTTCTTGGACTAAAGAAATATCTCGCAAGCACTGGATTTGTTTTGGATCTTGCTATAATGAATGATGCCCCGAGATAATGGTCTAACTTGTCACAGATACTACAAACCTGTGGTCTGTGAATGTGGAAAGCAATGGAGCATGTGAGAAATATAGAATAATGCATGGGGAAGTATGGGTTATGAGGATTTTATGCACACCCGATGTGTGTGGTGCCCCTTATATGGGCATCACACACCGAGGATGTGCATAAAATCCTCATAAGTCACATTTCCTCCATGTTTTATTTTGTATATTTACTGGTTTTAAGAAATTGAGAGAGATGGTGCCTGTGACGGTCAATTAAATATAATAAGAAATCTGGGGACTCACCCATGTCTTCTAGGTACTTCGTGAAGAGCTAAACATCCCCTTTTTTTAGGGGTACAGTATGTTTATATTTCTGGTTTTCTACAAGTTGTTGCCTGTCACTTTCATTGGGAGGAATACAATGGGATAGTGTTGCCATATTGATTTTAAAGAATGTTCCATTTTTTTTAATTTCCTTTTTGCCACATTGCGACATTCTGTGTGGCCCTCGAGAAGCTTGTGTAACGTGTGGCCCTCGAAAAGCTTGTGCCTCATGCCGACCATTTAAAAAGCTAGCACTAGTGGACATCTGGCATGAGGACAGCTTGTCTGATGGCTTTCACAGGTGCTGGTACAGCTTTTACTCTGACCATGGTTTATGGAGCTCCGTAATTCACATATGTGAATTACGGAGCTGTTGAGGTCCCGCTGGTAGTGGTTTATTGCCCCTTAGCAGTAAACATGCACCCATCTTGTACTAAAAGCCATGAAGTCTACTGATGGACAAAGTATTCATGATGTCAAATCACAGATTTGTGATGAGAATGTGTTTAATGGAATTCAGCTGCAGCCTACATTGCCAAAGATTAATCAACAACAGTTTAACCAATCCCTTGTGAACAACCTGACTGCCAGATTCCCTGACTCAGACTTAGTTAAACTAATAAGACCTCTGAATAAGGCAGCCTGGCTAAAAGAGGAGCAAGAACTAATTCTGCATGGAGAATGAGAAGTGGTTATGTTGGCAAGAAAACTACAAATGCCTGTGAGAGATTTTGTTACAGATTTTCAAACCTGCAAACTTTCTGGTTCTATTAGTGGCCAACTGCCAAGATTCATGGCTGCAGTGAGAACCTACCTAACATCAACTGCAGAATGTGAGAAGGGCTTCTCTGCCTTGAACATGACTGGAACCCCTCAAAGAAACCGACTTTCCATTGAACATCTGAGAAGTGCAATGTGGATTAAACTGAATGGCCCACCCTTGTCTGAATTTGATCCCAGATCATTTGTGAAGTCCTGGCTTGCAAGGGATAACAGACTGTCAACAGCATGGAAAACTGGTGTGCAATCTTAAAGTAAAAATGAAGAGAATCCTTATCTCTGGAACCTTTTCAAACCATAACTTTGGAGAAGAAAATATGACATTCTGCCATCTACTTTAGTTTTCAGTTTTATAAAATGCATAGGCAAGAACCTATTGTCAAAGGATTCATAGTCAGGTATACCGATGTTTAAGTGCAGTAAATACACAGAGCTTTTAAAGTTGTGCACAGATTTTGTATTAGGTTACAGGTGTGTAGGCAAATCAAGTGCAGTACACAAGAATTCATTGTCATGTATACAATATGTTCACGGAAAGCATGTATGTATTCCAAAAGCAGTACACATGGCCAGCAGTTGCAGTTTTTTTTATTTTTTTTTTTTGCTATCACTTTCTGCTTTCCCTGCCTGGTCTGTTCCCATTCCTGTCAACCCTTTTAGGGACTCTAGCCACCATCTGACACCATCCATGCTCTAATAGGGTCCTTGCCTGTTCCCCTGTGGCTTACCCTCCACAGTGGGGTAGTGGGGAGCCCCCTCACTCACCCACCTTGTCTGGATCCAGTCAGGCACTTCCCCTAGAGCCAGTGCACTGCAGGATGGCCAACAAGTTGCCCGACCATGAGGTCTTCCTTTTTCTGCGTTTTCTCCCTGGAGCAGAGGTGTGCAATGATGCTGGTGGAGGGGAGTGCACAAGCGTCCACACACACTCTCCCTCCTGGCATTTGCCTCCAACTCCTTCCAGATTTACAGTGCAGCGCCTAGCCCTCCAGCCTCCACCGGGGGCAATCAGGCACCAACTGTTCTGGACCCTCCTCCCTGGAGAAGAAAAGCAGTCCGACGGACGCTTGATACTTATCCTCCCTGACAACCCCTGATGACCCATGCTCATTCCTGAACATGGGTCACCAGCATGGTGCGAGGTAAGATGACCAGCGCCTCAACTGTCAGCGCCACCGGGCCAGCCCAGCAGCTGCATTTTAAATAAAGAAGCTTAGCTGTATAATTTAAATACTGTAGGTATGTGCTGCTACATAGTACATGTTACTTAATTTGCAACTGCATTTTCTTTGTTTTATCTTTGATGTTATTTATTTATTTTTTTCTCAGGAGCCTCCTCCCACTCCGCCGTTCCTCCGGCGCCATCCCTGGACATGAGACCCCCCTCCCTTCAGCACCCCGCGACTTACCCTTCGCGGCAGGGTGGTGGGGAGTGACTCAACCCACCAGAATGGGTCCATGCCAGGGAGGCGTCCTCCGGGAATGGCGGCGAAACGACGTCGTGCTGCGGCTCATTTTTTTTCCTGAATTTTCTCCAGCGGGCATGGCGTGCAATGGCGCTCGGTGACTAGTATGCGACACCCTGCAGCGCACTAGTCAGGCATCTGCCACGCCCCGCCTCCCCTGTCTCTGGGCTGCATGTTGTCGATCCCCAGCCTCCGCTGGAGTCAGGCAGCACCGGCCGCCCAAATCCCCACCCGGAGATGGAGCAGTCCTCCAGACGCTCGATCCATCTCCTCCCACCGACCCAAACAGCCCGTGCCAGGTTCGAACACGGGTCGCCCGGCGTGGCGTGGTGTAGCGACCAGCGCCTCAACCCTCAGCGCCACTAGGCCCTTTGTTTTATCTTGATATAATTTATCATGTCAAAAGCTGATGACCACTGCCCTCCAGATATGGCTCTCTTCTGCCCCGCATTTGCACTGTGTAGTTGTTCCCCCATCCACCCTCACCAATTTATAGAACTGTTCCTTCTCCATATGTGTATTGCTTTTGTACATTTGTTAATTTATTTAACTTCATGCAACTTATTGTAGTGTATTTTTCTGAACCTGGTATTTGCTTCTTCTACAGTTGTTATTGTTTTGTATTTATTGCACCTTGTTAGATTGCACTGTTCACCACCACCTCCCTACCTTCAAATAAATAAGTACATATATAAATAAATAGCCAAGTGTGCATTGCAGCTTTTTTCCTTTTTGGCTTGGAACCCCATTGTATCCCTCTCCCAGATCACACCAAGAGATGAGCTTTGGCTCTGTGTACCTTTTCCAGTTATGCCATGCTTAAATATACAGGCCCGGATATTCAGAAGGGTTGCACATGGTGCAACACTGTTGCACCATGTGCAGCCCACTGATGCGCCCCGGCGCGATATTCAAATGGGGATTGAGCCTGGCACAAATTCTGATGTGCTAGAGTGCATCAGTAATGTATGCAGCACAGGTAGAAGGGGCGTGCCCATGCATACTCTACACATCCTGATATTCAGTCCAGGATGCACTGAGCCCATGCATGCGCAACCCCTACTTGCGCTGCACACAGGTGAGCCAAAAAGAAAGAAGCGACAGCTGACTACCCACAGGTGAGCTGCCGTATTGCAGGGTGCAACACGGCAGCTGCCACCTGTGGGTGGCCACCCAAGCTCCGGCTGTACCTTCTGGTGATGCCTCCCCCATGCCCGATCATGGGCATACAAACACAAATAATAGACCTACATCCCTGGTGGTGCAGTGGACCGCTCACAGCCTGATCGCAGGCATAAGTTGAATATTAAAATGGTCCTATATCCCTGGTGGTCCAGTGGACCGCTCGCAGTCCGATCGCGGGCATATGCTGTACAAATGTAAGTCCTATATCCCTGGTGGTCCAGTGGACTGCTTGTAGCCCGATCACGGGCATATGCTTTACAAATACTAGTCCCATATCCCTGGTGGTCCAGCGGTATCCCCCTCCCCACCCGCTCACTGGCCCCACCCTCTCCCCGGTCAGCAGCAGGTGAAGCTCCCCACCGCTTGCTGCCCTGCCGCCCGACTGACTCCCTACGGTGGGCTGTCGCCCATTGGTCCACAGCATAAGCCAATGGGCGTGCAGCCCGTGCTGGACTACAGAGTCAGATATGTGAATGGATCCATTCACTATCTGGACTGTGTAGTATCGGGCTGCACGCCCATTGGCTCACGCCAGGACCAAAGGGCGACAGCCCTACCATAGGGAGTCAGTCGGCAGGTGGTGGGCGCGCAGTGGTAGTTGCCACCTCCCGCTGACCAGTGGGGGAGCGGGTGGTGGGGCCCAGTATGGTGGGGAGGGGGGTACCGCTGGACCACCAGGGATATGAGACTAGTATTTGTACAGCATATGCCCGTGATCGGGCTGCAAGTGGTCCACTGGACCACCAGGGATATAGGACTTACATTTGTACAGCATATGCCCTCAATCAGGCTGCGAGCGGTCCACTGGACCACCAAGGATGTAGGACGATTTTAATATTCAACTTATGCCCACGATCGGGCTGTGAGTGGTCCACTGGACGACCAGGGATATAGGACGATTGTAATATTCAACTTATGCCTGCAATCGGGCTGGGAGCGGTCCACTGGACCACCAGGGATATTGGATGTTTATTTACTTCTACATATGCCAGTGATCTGGCTGCAAGCAGTCCACTGGACCACCAGGGATATTGGACATTTATTTACTTCTACATATGCCCGCGATCGGGCAGTGGGACACTTTGCCATGATGTGCAGGTGGCATCGGTCCCCGACAGCTGCAGGCTGGCAGGGCGCCAGGCACAAGTCGCCGGGGATCGGTGCACCTGCATGCAATGAGGGCCATAATGACATGCAAATGGCCCCATTTGCACCTTGCATGCATTATGGCCCCATTTGCATGTGCACTTTTGAATATCATGGTTGTTGTGCCTAGCGCAACGGAACTTGCGCTAGTGCATCCCCCTGCTCCACTCTGTCCACTTGCTCTGGTGCAGTGCCACTGTGCCATGCGCACTGTAGGTGGCCAGGGTGCGATATTCAATGCTGCTGTGCCATGGCGCAGCTCCATTGAATATCACCCTGTCAACGCCCCTGCGCAGCCAAGTTGCGCTGCACCCAGGCTTGCGCCTCAGCCTGGCGCAGTCTGAATATCCGGGCCATAGTGTTTAGAAAATGCATTAAAAGCCATGTAACACAAGGCTTTACATTGTATGCCTATTTTTACTAAGAAAACATGGGCTACAGAAACTAAGAAGTAGTGTTTAGTGCAGTGTGCCTTCCATCGGTATACCATCAGCACAACAACATTTTCACAGTGAAGACCATCACAGCCACAAATATCACCAGGTCGCTGTGATGGTCCCACTGAACACCAGCACTGTGTCTCCTGATATTTTGACCACACCCCACAACAACTCAGACTTGGAGTGGGTTATATAAAGAAGGGGGGGTGGGGGCAAAGTCCCCTGCAAAAAAGCACTTCAGTCCTGCTGGTACAATGCTGTCAGAATTGTTCCCATCCCTGTACGGAATGTTGACAACAGTGTTGTTGCTTGTGGCTTGGTGAAACCCCTTCTGTCTGACCCATTGGCATGCGTTATGCACTGATTTGAAACAGACACAGATGGCCCCTGATCCAAATGTTTTAGGGCCCTGGTACCTCTGGAAGTATAATTCCAACAGTGCATCACCCTTTACTTTTTGTATGACAGCACATTTATTGTCAGTCATGGAAAAAAGAGCTGGTTTATGTGTGCAACAAACAATCTCTTTGTGTTATCTGTTCACTTGTTCATTTTTTGCAATCTAGAGATGGTTTCAAGAATAATTTAATGGTGTTAAGCTTATAGAATCATAAAATAATAGAAATTTGATGGCAGAAAAGGACCCTTCTGGCCCATCTAGTCTGCCCAACCCTCCCCTTTCACATACCCTTCCCCAATAATCAGTCCCATATGCCTCTCCCATGCCCTCTTACATTCCTCCACTGTCTCAGCCCTCACTACTCCATCAGGTAGTCTGTTCCAGGGCTCCACCACCCTCTCTGTGAAGAAGCACCCCCCTCACATTGCCCCTGAACCTATTTCATTGCAATCTGAGGCTGTGCCCTCTAGTTCTGGCTCCCCTCCTTCCTCCTCAGCTGACCTCCTTCACCTAATTTATTGAGCCCCTTTACATAGTTAAAGGTTTAAATCATGCCCACCCTTGCCCTTACTTGCCTGGGTTACCTGTGCCTAAAACACTGTTGAAAATCAGTGAACAGTGCACTATGCACTTAATGCTGTGTTCTGCTGTTCATGCTAGAGGAAAATCAAGTTGAGATTTGCAAAAAAAACCCAATATTACTCAAGACTGAACTCAATGCTGCTAAATGGGGTGGAGCAACTGGGGCTGAAGAATAAACAAGTTGTAGCGATGATAGAAAACACATATCTAAGGACTATCATAGGACTCTCTCAGAGCACCGTGGGTGCACTCTCAAGGCTGGAATTAGAGATGATAACATTAAATGCACACAGTAAATGCAGGCTGATCAATTCTCTTGACAGTTCTTGTTGCCCTTCTCTGGATTCCCTCCAAAGCATTTACATTTTTGTGCAAGTCAGAGACCAGAACTGTGAGCAGTAGTTGACATTATGGTGTGTGTACAGTAAGCCCTATGCAGAGGTACAGTAGTGACCTTCCTTTTTCCTACTAACAGAGTGCCTCCTAATGAGAGAAAATACATGATTAGCCATTTTGATGACAGTACTACAGTGTTTATTAGGTTTCTGTTTACATCGAGTGACAATACTAATATCAGGAGTGCACTTGGGAGATAGGTTTAACAAGGAAGCAAAGAAGTACTTCTCTTATGACACGTGTATTGGAGCGGTGAAATAAACTGCCAACTACATGGGTCAGTGCAAAAACAGTGAAGGGAATTCAAGAGTGAGTAGGATGAACATAAAGGGCTGGATAGGTGAGCTCGGGAGGTGGGAGTGGGGGAGGATGGTCACAAACTCCATGAGGACATGTACCACCACACAGGGCAGACTGGATAGACTGTCAAACTTTCTTCTATTATTAGTTTTGTATGTCTCTGTGTTTCTAGATCTTGGGTGATTACTATTCCTAGATCCTTTCCAGAGCCTTGCTGTCATCTGTGAATCTAATTAACCAGTTAGAGATTCCTTGTTCATATCACTAACACATACTCTGAAAAGAACGTGTTTAACATTGGGGCACACCGCTTATCTCATGGACTGGGTTAGATATATTGCCTGTACTGTTCATTCTCTGGAATTGTTAATTTGGTCAGACAGATATCCATGTAATCAGTATCCTGTTCAGATGTACAGTATAGCCTCCAATTATTTGGTTAGTGTGTGGTGAGAGACAGCATCAAACGCCTTACCTGAGTTGAGATACACTACATCTACTGAGTGTGCAGGTGTGGTCTATCTAGTGAGACACTTTGCCTCATGCTGTGACTTCCCATGTTCATTTTATTGTTTGAAATGTGCTCCAAAAGTGTTATGATGATGAGAAAATGCAAGTCAAGCATGACCCCAGGTGTCATTTATGGGTATTTAAAGGAAAAGTCCCCACAGCCTTTTACTCTGTTTTACTTAAATCTGGTGAGAAAAGCTGCTTGTCTCCATTGCAAAGGACAAGAACAGACTCATGCAAAACATCCTGGAAATTTATGTTTTGGTGCTAAAGCCTGCAGCAGTTATACTGTATTAGTCAGTGCTATTGCTGTCCTCTGCAGTCCCTATGTTCTTGTGTTATGCTGGCCATGAAACCTTTCAAGCCATATTAAGTGCGGTGCTGTTTTCCACAATTTAAAATGTGTATCTGAGTTATAAAAAATGCTTTTAGAGAGTACAGGGACTTCACAAGACATGTAACAGAAATGACTGGGATTATAACTTCAGCGGACTTGTGCATGTACACATCATCAACTCCCATAATGCATTGTGTGAGTTGGGCCATGACCTTTGGAATGGAGAAAAACAGGTTTTTACACCAGGGCAAAACAGAGTGAAGCAACCTCATTTATATTTAAATTAGGATGAGAGGGGAATGTAAGAGAGGGAATCATTGTTCATGCCTACAGACTACACAGGTATACAGAAAATGGACTGAAGGGACTTTCCCTTTAAAGAGCAACTGTCGCTTGGTACTTACCTGCTCTTCTTTCTTTCAGTGGTCAGGCACATCATGACTAGCAGAACTGCAAAGGAATCATATAAAAATCATCAATACTTTATATTTTACAGCTTTTTTGTTAGAGCGGCATGAATGGGCATCACTAGCCCTTCTAGAGAGGTTGTGCTCCTCCTGGCGCCTGACAGTGACATCGTGTGAAGAACATCTAATGTAGTGTGACTCCCTTCTTACATGCGCTGTCAGCCAATTTTGGCTAGCTGTTATGCATTGAGCACTGCTATCAATGAACGCAGGCTCTAAAAACATTTTATTTTTTTAAATAAGAGTGAGCCTTGTGTTTCAAAAGATGCTGTTACTATGGAAGAGGCCAAAGTTCATATAGTAGGTCAACATTTTCACCAACAGTGAGTTCTGAGCAGTGCAGAGGGATGCATGCTGACAAGAGGTAACCTTTTGTAGGAGTCTGACATGGCAGAGAGCAGTAACGTGGGTGATACTGAATTAACTGGTATCTTTCTGTTGACTCCTGAATGTGTTGCTGTATCATATACAGTAGTTACATGGATTTAAATGTTTTTGGCAGTAAATGTGAACAGAGGGTTCTAAATTCTGGTCCATGTACTAGTGGTACAGGGGCCAAAAGCTATGATGAACAGTACATCAGTGCAAGAATTTACATTCATCATGGATATGTCATTGTTCATGATGTCTGTAACACTTGCCTGCTACACTTTGTACTGACGTGAAGACTTTGAAAAAGAGTCCCTGACTCAAAGGGCTGTAATTCCTAGACTTCAATAAATAAATAAATATGAATGAGTATCACAGCACACTGTAGATCCCTTTACCATTTACAGTGAAAAAAAATATTGCATATGTACTTGTGCTGTTTTTATACACATACTCAGTGCATGAAGAGGGGAACGTCTGCACGTGGTGGTCGCAGTGAATAATCCTGCACTGTGCTAACTCGAAGGGAGAAATTTCTCATGTTCTCCTCATGACAGCCTGCTAGATTTTGACATACAGTGAAGATTTCTGTCAGCTATAATATATTTATTATTCGTCTGACTCAGTTTTCTAATTCGACTGAACTGTTGTTAGCAATGCAGGCTGTGTACTTGGTCACCTGCCACACATAGAATAAGTGTAGACTCATATGGTGCAAAATGGCCTCTCACATAATCTACAAATGCTGAAAACTGCAGGTACAGACATGTTTCAACCTTGGTAGGACTGATGACAAGGTCTTATGACCTGCACACCCTAACCTCTGTCCCCACCACCACCCCAAATACAGCCGAACACCCCTCTGGTACTTGTAAAACATTTCCCTGGTGTATCTCCCTTCTCCTTGGCTGAGATAAAGATGAGGCACTCTAATTAGTCCTAATAAGGCTGAAACATTTCTGTCTGCAGTTTTCAGCATTCGCAGATTTTGTGAGAGGTCATTTCACACCATATGAGTCCTTACTTATTCTCTGTGTGGCTTGCAACTGAGTACACTTTCTGCAATGCTAACAACTGTTCAGTTTAATCTGAATACTAATTGGAGGGTGTGTAAGACATGTAGATAACCAGAAAAATAGGCAGAGGCACAACAATATACCAATCCAGGGTTTACTGTAGGGGATTGGGGTACCCAATGCCATGACTGTCCTAGAAAAATGGATCCCTGGTGTCTTAAAACTGGACGGCTTCAACGGTACATAAGAATTGTTAGATATCAAGATGCACACACAAGCACACCTCTGACTGATGCTGTCACCCAACAACTAATCTTTAGGCTTTATCACTACCCAAACAAAAAAAAATTCTTAGTGTGCACAAGAAGGATGGATCAGTAAAGTATGGGTAACACAAGATGTACTTTTTCCAGGATTTCTCCTCGAGTGTACAGACCAAACAGAAAGCTTTTGGGCCTTCATGAAAGAGCTTAGACAAAAAGACATTGACTTTTACTTTCTTCTGTGGGAACATGGCACAAGGGGCAATAGTTGTGAACTGCTTTGGGGTAGATTCAGGAAGGAGACATTTCTTTACAGAGAGGGTGGTGAGTGGGTTGAATGGTCTGCTGGAAGAGGTAGTAAACCTGACAACAGATGGTGGGTTTAAGAGAAGGAGGGGTAGGGTAAAGAGGAGGTTAAGAGTATTGGAGGGAGCAGGAGGTGGAATGTTATGCTGCATTGCTCCGTGAGCTTTGTATTGAGCAGACTTGATAGACAAAATGGTTTTTGCCTGCTGCAAACTTCACATGTTCTTCACATTACCATGCTAATCATCCTGCTCGAGGGGCAACCCCACACTTTTAATGAGGTTATCGAGCATGCTGTTTATGCGAGGAAAGATCCTAGGTAACTGCTGGCTGAGGCTACATGATGAAACCTGGACAAGGTTGGACTGAATGGGGTATAGCAGCTAATGGAGACCCCCTGATGCCAAGTCCCCTGATTTCTGAACCCTCTGAAAATGACTACTGGGGACTGGGGACCATCTGATTCTGAAGGATTACAGTTAACATGTTTATGTGGCAGATGAATACTAAGGCTGACACCCATAATAAGAATGTGGTGCTTTTTTTTACAGAGTGGATGTTGTTGCCCAGATGTAGAAGGGGTTTCCCTGATGTTTATGATAGTCAACAGCACAGCCAGAAACCTGGGCTGGCAGGACAGTTCTTCAGCTGGTGCAGGAGTGGCAATGACCCCTGCACATCTAGGACATGGATTATTTGCAAGCCTCATTTTATTTACATGCTTATTCTGAACTGGCCAGTGCTGTCATCGCTGAAATGTACATTAAATGCTGCTCATGTTAAGAAGGGCCAAATGCTGTGCTGTCAGCTTGGGGTGGGGGTGGCATCATGGTACTGGAGTACAGTTGCGATTATAGTGCTGTGGGGAGCCCTTCTTTACTCAGCCAGTAAAAAGTAACTGCTGCTAACTTGCTTGGACAAGAAATACTAAGTATACAGTATATGCTTGGCCATAAATTATCACATTCATTTTTCCGCAATAAGCTGGCAATAAGCATTCAATTATCCAAGTTGGCAAAAGCTTCAGAATAGGACTAATAAAAAACTCCATGTCTGTGAAGTTTTCTTCTAAGTATTAGGCATATGGACTTCTGTAGAATCTCCTGCAGACTTCATAAATATAACTTGTGTCCATTCTGCCCAGATGGGCATCACAAGGGGGTAGTTAGTTGTGAAACCTATTAGTAAGCCCCCCCCGTCTAGGAGTATCCAGATGGTAACTAGGTGGGAGGGGGCACTGTACAACCCAAGAAAACACTGTCCCAGAAATAAAACAGGAGAAACAGTACCTGATTCCCTCGGGTGGTGCTGATGATGGATTGGCTTCATTAGGGGTACCCACGGGCCACCAGACATTGTAGGGATGGTACACTGCCGGGATGACACAGACCTTCACCTGCCTAGCCCTGCCAGCTTCGCCCACAGGCCTTTGTAGACAATCTTCACCAGGCAGGCCTCTCAACATCCTCCTCAATAGTGCAATGGTTCCTTGGGATCACACCCCGGAATACACTAGTGACTGACTGTGGAGGCAAACTTCTTTCAGCAGCAAAACAGCTTCTCCAACAAATGAGGCAAACACCAGAAGTACAGAAACAGGGGATGCCATTTTATGAACAGTTGATAAAAAACAGGAACAGTCAATCCATGGAGTGGGGAAGGGGTAAACAATTCACGTTAGGGTTACTTTACAGGGAGGCACCTGACATTTGTTCTGCAACAGTCTCTTTTGCCAACAGACTGCTTTGTTGCATGCAGACATTCCCTTACGCCGAAAAGGCTACCCCTTTTGAAAATGAAATGCATTTTAAAATATATTATTAACAATATATTTACATATAATGAAATATATTCCAATCTACTTGTTTTATAACATATTGTAATGTATTGGAAAATCAATATATTTCAATATATTAAAATTTGCAAATACATTACAATGTACTGTAAATATATACATTATGGCTGCTTTAGTATATTCCGTATATTGCAAAATATATTGTTAAAATTCTAAATACAATATATTGAAATAAGGATGGTAAATATATGTTATTGGTATATTGCCAACATACTGTATGTATAAATGTATTTTGTTTCACATTTCAAACCCGCCGGGGTCCCAACCAACCATTCCCCACATGGATCTTTCCCTCCCTCCACAGGTTGTCCACCCTGAGGGTCCCAACACTGTACCAGCCAGGGGAAAAGGAGTAGTGCTGCCACCACTGTGCCCATAACAGTCCAGGCTGCCACCTCTGAACTGCACCCTAGGCCCAAACTGCCAGAGCAGGCCCGCTTCAAGGACGTATATTGACCCACAGGCTGCACTCGCCCATGGGTGAGACTATTTAAAATATAGGACCCCCATTGGTGTTTACCCTACCAAGGTGCCGAAGATCACTTGGTGGGCATTAGTACTTCTTTTCTCCATGGGGTCCAGCTCCCACATGCACCGACAGGCCCCGATTTTGTACTCCAGTGCTCCCCTTCAAATCTCACTCTCTACCAGCCCACCACACTTCTCATGTGCGGGTCTTCAAGAGAAGAGGGCTGGGGAGGCAAGTGGCCCACTCCAGCCCAGCCATGGATCTCCAGCCGAACTTATGGGCCAAACCCCCCCAACTCCTCTCTCCTCTTCTGGAAATGTCCCCCAAAATCTAATCTGTCTCCTATTTATACCCTCTGAGATAGACCCCACCTGCAGTCAGCAAGCAAGCCCACATCCCAGACATAACGGCACCACTATCTCTTCCTGTCTAGCTACACCTAGCAAACAGCCTAACTGCACTTAGCAATGGAATTTAGCTAGTAAGCTCCCAGAGGGTGCTTACATATTGTTACTGTGATTGCTACAAATGCCATAAGATGTGGAGGTGGACAATTTATCTCTACCGCCATTAGGCATGATGATGAAAGAGTACCTCGAAGGAGTTCGGAGGCTAAATAGAATAATAAGGTGTTATCTCTGGAGGGTCAAGGTTGTGTGGGAGGTAGGAGGGGAAATCCAGATTACACATTCAGATAATGTCTTATCTAGGTTTGGGATACAGTTTGAGATGAACCTTTGTGTTTGCCATGTTTATTAATTTTTTGGCAACTAAAGCATGTGCTAGAGGGAGAAATGGAGTGCTATATAAACTAATGAATGATGTAGGCAAAATGGTGGTGGGGTGAAAAAGGTGATAGCAATTATATGTGTTGTATCAGGATGTACAGGGTAATCCTGCAGCCCAAACTGGCTTTTAAGTGCTGTTGCACAAGTTGGCAGAGGAAGCCGGTGTTGATGGGGTATTGTTCATGCTTGCTTGATTTAGCTTAGTGTCGTTAAAACAGGTACAGGACAAATAAGGGTTAATGGCAACCTCATAAAGCGAGTTTTGTATCTACAAACTGGAAATGTACACCTAGTGTAAGGAGCTTGGATCTGGGACATGGGAGGTGTGTTTCCCTCTCTAGGCTTTAAGCAGAGATACATTTGTTATGTCTGAGACGATGGTATGTGTTTGGAATGTTCAGGAGCTTACATATTCAGGTAGCTACTATATGCAACAAGAAACCAACCTAATGGAGGATGAGCCCTGGAAGGTGGTCTGAGAATGGATGGGGCAATGCTTTGCCTTCTCATTCAATGGTCACTGCAGAGGAGTGGCAGTACTATTTCACCAGTTTCTGTAATTTTCACACATGAGAGTGGTACAGTATCTGACCCTAAAGAGAGATTCTATGTATTTGTAGTTGGCCACCTGAGAGAGGGAATTCACATTTGGTATTGTCCACAGTCCTGCAGAATATGATCCAGTGTTCTTCTTTGGCCAACTCAGGACTTTATTAAGAAGGGAGGACCTTCCCAACCTTATTCTTAGATGACGACTTTAATTGTGCTTTGGATCCAGCCCTGGACAGATCTCAGGAACATGTGACTGCACTGTGGGGTAGTTAGGAGGAGCGTCAGCTTACCTGAGCTGGATTGATGGATACATGGATGGAGGCACACCCATGATCAAGGGAGTACAGTTTTTTCTCCAACCCCCACAAAACATGGTCTAGAATTTACTATTTTAGCTCCTTGGGCCCTGCACTCCATGGTGCATTGAGTGAAGATCAGTTCCATTGTGATCTTGTGACCCTGGTACTCAGGACTAACAGACCTTCCCATCATAGAAGATGTGGAGTTTTCCAACTTATCTTCTCACTAAGGAGAACTTTAAACAATACCTAATAGATTGGAAGGATATCTTCTGGAGAGCTAATAATCAGACAGCATCAGCTAGGTTGTTGTTCTGAGAGGCTGGAAATGCTTACATGAGGGATGCAGTTATTGCATACATGACAGCAAGATTAAGGGAATAGAGGATAAAAACTCTGAGAGCTAGAGAAGACATGAAGGATTCAAAGAAGAAATCATTTAGTGACCACTTGACTGAGTGTCTGCTGCAGATGCGGATGGCCAGAGAGGTGATGACTATGTCCTTAACATCAGGATCACAAACATCACTCCTAGACAGAGAATTTATTACCATTCCTACTATAAATGACCCATACAAACTTTCTGGTCACTGACAACTCCCAGATTAGGGCATCCTTTTTGGCTTTGTATAGGAAGCTGTATTGGGGTTGGGGAATGTTACCTGCTTCCTAGATAAGATCACCCTCCTAGTGGATCAGAAAATCAGGTGGCAGTCCCATCATGGGGAGCACCAATTTTGATGTCCAGAATTCAGGGGGGTATTAACTTATTTACTTTTATTTATTTATTGAATTTTGGTAACTAGGTAGGCCTGCTGTGACCAAAAGTCCCTTTTTCAGGGGCGACACGGAATTAGTTATAGGCAGAAATTAACAATATACAAAAATCACAGAATCACAGGAATTAACAGCATTAAAAGCCACAGCCATATAACAGAGAATACAGGACAGCAATGCAGGGGATTACTTTAGTTATAAAGAATAGGATCATAGAGTAAAACATGGGTTACAGTCGCAATAGGTGAGGAAGTACATTTAAGGTAAGAAAACATTTTTTGGGATATAGACAGGGAACACCAGAATAAAGGTGTTGGTCAGGGCACAGGATTAGGTTCAGCAGTAACAAGTGCATTGACCCCTCTCCAGAATCTAGATTTTTAGGCCTTTCTTGAAGTCACTAAGGGAGGTGGAGTTAGTTGGGCTCAAAAATGGCAAGGTGGATAGGCTGAATGGCCTGTTGGCAGAGTTCTTCAAGGCATTGTGGGAACCTGTAGTGAATTATCTATATCAGATCTACATGGAAGCAAGAGAGAGAAGAGGGAGCTTCCCAAAACTTGTTATCAGACCATGATTAGTGTATTTCCCAAGCCTGGAAAGCATCCCGTTCAGTGCAACATACTGTCCCATATCACTACTTAATTGTGACACAAAAATTCTGATGAAATCTTACAGTAGGTATATGATTGGACAGTATTCTCCCACCATTGGTCAATGCTGACTGAATGGGTTTGTGAAGGGATATTTTTTCCTTTAAAAGAAAACTGTCTAAATTAGGAGGCTTCTGCCTCTGAAAGGCTTACCCTCCGGTTTAGCTTTCTACACTATAGCAGACATTTTTCTCGCACCACAACTGAGTGTATTTTACTTGCAGAAAGTCTTTAACCCAGAAGTATGGCAGATGCTGGGAAGGGGAACCATTAACTGTAATGGTGCAACGCCACACTGCTTGCTTCAATATAAATGTGTTAAAGAGAGCAGCGCGGAGTCGCACCATTACAGTTAATCGAGCCCCCACAGTGTACGCCATACTTCTGGGTCACAGACTTTTCACAAGTAAAATACACTCAGTTGCGGTGCAAGAAAAACGCCACTTTTATTGTAGAAAGCTAAACCAGAAGGTAAGCCTTTCGGTGGCGAGAGACCCCTAATTTTGACAGTTTTCCTTGAATAGAAATTTAGAAACATAGACAATGCCAGCAGAAAAAAGACCGATGGTCCATCCAGTCTGCCTATGGTTCCTTAGCCATCCCCAGGACCTAACTGCCATCCAGGGTACTAGTTTTTACTATTCAGTCCCCATCTTCCTCCTTGCTACTATTGCCCCATGTAGCGCTGTTATAGCCTTCACTCTGTTCCAGCTGTGCTTGCAACCATTTATAGTTTTGGTTCCTACCACCTTGGCTGGCAGGCTGCTCCAAGGTTCCACTACCGTCTCCATAAAATAATACTCCCTTATAGTCCTCTTAAACCTTCCTCCTTTCAGTTTCCACTCATGCCCCATGACCTCAACTTTGTGCTTGTACTAAATAACATCTTGCAGTTCACCTTATTTATTCCTTTCAGAAATTTGAAGGTTTCTATCACATCACCCCTCTCTCATCTGGTCTTAAGTGAGTACATGCTTAGTGCCTTGAGCCGGTTGATCTGTCCTGCTGGCCTTGTATCATTTTGGTCACTACTCATTGCACCACCTCTAGCTGGTCCTTGTCTTTTCTGAGATGAGGACTCCAGAACTGGGTACAGTACTTCAGGTGTAGCCTTATCATCGATCAATAAAGAGGTAATATTACCTCTTTTCTTCTACTTTCATTATCACTCCTGATGTATCTGAACATCCTATTTGCCTTAATAAATGCCTTATACTGCATTGGCTTGATTGTTTGAGGGTGTTGCTAATGATGACTCCTATGTCCCTTTCCTCAGGTGTAGTGCTCAGTTTAACTCTTCCCATCTAGTACTCCCTCCTGTGGTTCTTGCTCCCTAGGTGCATCACCTTGCTCTTTTTTGAATTGAATTTCAATTGACAGACCATAGACAACCTCTCCAGTCTATGCAGGTCACTCTGCATCTTCCTAGTTCCCTCGTCACCCTGGATTAATTCTCCAGTGTCACTGATGAACAAATTGAAGAAGACCAGCCCCAGGATAGATCCCTGTGACATTCCACTTGTGACCTCCGTCTCTTCCAGTTTAACACCATTTACCATGGCCCTCTGCTGCTTCCCTCTCAGTCAATTTGACAAACAAACTGCTTAATGCTGTACTGGTCCTAGTAAGAACAAATCCAGAACAAATGATTTGATACATTTTATTGGATCAACAAGGATGTTACAAAAAGAACAAATAGCTTTATCTTTATGACCAACAAGTCCTTCTTTGGAAGCTTGATGAGAGTTATTCAGAAAATCCCAAATTATTAACACTTAGAACATGCAGAAAAAATAAACAGAAATAATTCTCGTTGGTTCAAAACGGGCATCCAAAACATAATTAAAGTGACATCAGACAGCTTGAATATATTAAGTGTGTTTTCAGCTGAACCAAACTTAAAGGTCAAAGGTTTCCAGAGATAACAGCAGGCAGAGAGTTCAACCCAAACAAAATAACAAAATGTTGTAACAAAATGTTATACATGATAATATCAATTGTCAATGTAAGTGCCAAGTGACACATTACATGTAAACTTAAATGGACCTTTACTTCAAAGGATGGACATACATATGTTAGGTTGTCAGCAAGCCTTGGACTTTGACTCTTATACTTATACAGTCCCTCTTAACTGGTTATCTACAGGTTGGCCTTTCTCATTAGTCAGTCATTTTCACGTGACATATAATTTAGTGAGTAGAGAATCCTAGTGTTTTGTTATTCATTAGACTGATACATGGTATAATAATTTATGAGGCAGTATAGCGCAGTGGGTTAAGGCTCTGAACTGCAGATCTGGAAACCTGGGTTTGAATCCCACAGCTGCCTACGTGCATACTGTGTGGCCCTGAGCAAGTCACTTAACTTCCTTGCTTTCCCAGGTTACATCTGAAACAAGCTTTGGCTCAGTGTGCTACTCCATCATTAAACAGAGTTCCCTTTCCCTTGACATTAGTAATGTGTGCATGTATGTGTATGGGTTTATATGTGTGTTACAGGGGGAGAAGAAGTGTGGCACATTTAATTTTTAATATGGGTATTTGAGGTGGGTGGTTATGTGGGTATAGTGGATGTTAATATTGTAGGGATACTGAGGTAAACTTATGTTCGGGTACATGCCATTATGATGTCATAGTGGCTAGGACTTTTGGCTCATATTATAGTGGATATTTACTTCCTTCTGCTAGTTCTGTAGTTTGAGTATATACTGTTATGTTTTTACATTCTGTACTTATTGGGACGCATTGTCTCATTTTCTTGGGAGTTCACTACAGGTGTAATTCCTTTTTGGGTAACTATTGTAATGATTGGTGCAATTGATGGTGTATTAGGATTCATGTACATATATTTCCTTTTAAGTAGTTACTTTCCGGGGGGGTTTAATTCCTAGGAATTTTTGTTTAGATTCCTTAGACTGTTTCTGTAAATGTATTATTTCTATTATACACCAACAATTTATTGAAATATGTACATATTAGACTGCATAGTCTCAATTTATTGGGGCCCTTGACTAGTACTTATTTGTATCTGGCACTTACACTGACAATTGATATTATCAAGTATAAAATCTTGTTACAACACTGAAGGCCTTAAGGTTTCTGGAACATAATAGCTGGCTGAGAGTATGTTGGGAATATATCTCCAGCTAGTTGTATACTCATCAGTGTGATACACTTACAGACTTTGGGTAAACATCACTTTAATCCTTCTATATCATGTGTAAAGATAATTTCTGTTGTAATTTTTGTGGCTTATTTTTAATTTTTTTATTTTTTACTTACTGATATGTTATATTTTGGCATGCACTTGTTTTATCTAGGGTCATTTTCTTGTCATTGGCCATATTCTCAAACTAACAGAGTTCTGAGCAGAGTTGAAGCTGGCTTCTACTGGTGAGTAAAAAATTCTAGTGTTTTGTTATTCATTAGACTGATACATGGTATAATATTTGTGGGTTGAACTCTCTGCCTGCTCTTATCTCTGGACAATCTTTGACCTTTATGTTTGGTTCATCTGAAAGCACACTTAAGATATTCAAGCTCTCTGACATCACTTTAATTATGTTTTGAATGCCTGTTTTAAACCAATGAGAATTATTTCTCTTTTTTTTCTGCATGTTGTAAGTGTTAATGATATGGGATTTTCTAAACAACTGTCATTAAGCTTCTGAAGGAGGACTTGTTGGTCCGAAAAGCTAAAGCTATGTGTTCTTTTGTAACATCCTTGTTGGCCAATAAAAGGTATCAAACCATTTGTTCTGGATTTGTTCTCAGTCAATTTCTGGCCCATCTTACCATGTCCCTTGCCAGCCCTCAGGTCCTCCATCATTTAAGCAATCACCTCTGAGGCAAGGAGTTAAGGCCTTGCTGAAACTGAAATGGAGGAAATCCACGGCATGGCCCCTATCCAATGTCCTCATCACCCAGTCAAAGAAAACTATTAGGTTAGTCTGACAAGGCCTCCCTGCCATGAACCCATGCTGTTTGCTGTCCTGGAGGCCACTGCTGTCCAGGTAGTCAACAAGATCCTCCTTGACTGTGACTCCATCAGTTTCCCTACAACTGAGGTGAGACTGACAGGCCTGTAGCTCCCCACTTTCTTCTTGTCCTCCCCTCCACCTTGTGGACAGAAACTACATCTGCCACCCTCCAATCCTTTGGAACTACCCCTCTCTGTAATGATCAGTTGAATACTCTACCAGGGGTTCAGCCAGTTCTGCTGTCAACTCCTAGAGAACCCTCAGGTGCTTTCCATCTGCTCCTGGTGCCTTATCTTTCTTAAAGGGAAAGATCCACGTAAAAACAGGCCCCATCTCAGTGTCAAGCAGTGCCCAATTAAGACTCTCATTAAAACTAGTACTTTTTTACCTGCGATTTTATGCATTTTCATAATTTATCTGGCTAATCCTGCCTCCCTATCTGCCTAGCATTTTATTTATTTATTTATTAAATTTTGGTGACCGGGTAGGCCCACTGAGCCTCGAAGGTCCCTTTTTCAGGGGCGAACTGGGATAACAATACAAGTTATATGAATGAACAAGGACATAAGGAACATTTGAGGCATTGTGAGTTACATCATGAGGTGGTTACAATAAAGAAAAATAGTGGATACAGGCAGGATAAAAGAAAAGCAGTAGATACAGGCATGGCTTACAGGCACGGTAAAAGAAAAGCAGCGGATGCAGGCATGGGTACAGGCATGGTTATCATCATGACATGTAAGCAATTGGTAGTACTTTGCATATTTTACAATCTAACGCCATGAACGGCATGCCCACAACCACCCACGACTGTCCAGAGAATGACGTGTCATGCGGGGATCATCTGCGGGTCTGCCCTTTAAATCTATGTATTCTGTAACTTCTAATAGCTCCCGTTTGGAGTGTACATGTCTCGGTGCTATACCAAGACTACAAATAGATGGACAGTCCGCTACCAATCTATTTCTGGTCTCGGTATAGCACTGAGACATGTACATTCCAAATAGGAGCTATTAGAAGTTACAGAATACATAGATCTAAAGGACAGTCCCATGGCTGATCCTCATGGCACATCATTCTCGGACAGCCATGGAGGGAGTTGGGGCGCAAGCACGGCAGGCACTAGATTGTAAAATGCTGGGTGGTTAGGGAGGCAGGATCAACCAGATAAGTTATGGAAATACATAAAATCACCAAAGGTAAAAAAATACTACTTTTTATGAGCGTTTTAATCGGACCCTACTTCATACTGATGTGAGGCCCATTTTTACGTGGACATTTCTCTTTAAGGGTTGCTAACCCTTTCTGTATCCTTTCTCTGGTAAATACTGGCTGCCTCATGTTTGGGACCCCCTTAGTGGCTGCCTTGATGCCACTTTCTAGCAGGAACCCACTGTCTTCCCTGGAGAAGACAGAGCAAAAGTAGTCATTAAGGATGGCTGTCTTTTGCCCATCCTCCTGACATTACCCTACCTCCCACCAAAAGCCTAACAACCTCCCCTTACTTTTCTCCATTTTTACTAATATTCCTGAAGAATTACTTTTCTCCAATCTTGACCACCTCAGCAATACTCAGGTCAGTGTCCACTTTAGCCTCCCCAAGCACCCTCCTTGCTTCTCTAGTTCTCAGTTGGTATTCACCCCTTTCTTCCTCCCCCTGCTTTTGTTTGCACCTGCTGAAGGTCTTTTTTTTGGCCCTCACTGCTTCCCTGACCCTTTTTGAGAAACGCATTGGTTGCTTGCACCTATTATTCTTGGTTACTGTCCTCAGGCATATCTTTGATGCCTCAATAATGGCCCTCTTTATTGTCCCCACCTCTCCTCCACCCCTCCCATGCTGTCTATCCCAATTAACTTGCCCTGGACCAACCCTTCATCCTGTCAAAGTTCACCATTTTGAAACAATGACCTCTGCTTTTGAATGGGGTTTACTGGTACTCAGGGCCAGCTCAAACCAGATAGAGTTTTTGTTGCTGTTCCCTAGTGGCTCCCCTATCTGCACAGCTCCTACTGTCTCTGTGTTGATGAGAACTGCATTGAAGATGGCCACCTGCCTGGGGGGTTCTCTAACTTGCTGTACCAGCAGCCAGTCCTGGACTATATCCAGCAAGGCCTGACTTTTGGTGCTACTTACAGTCAGAACATCCCAGTTGATGTCCGGCAGGTTCAGGTCACCCACCACCACCACCACTTCTCCCTTTGCTACTCCTCTAAATAGTTCTTCCCCAAGCTCAGTATCTCTCTTCTCTGTCTGTTCTGGCAGTCTATAGGTTACCCCCACCCATATTATCTTGCCTGTGGCCAGTGTGAGATGGACCCAAAGTGACTCTGCCTCACCATTACTTCCCCTGATGTGCCATCCCTGACATATAGGGCTACACTTTACCCTTCACGTTCTCCACTATGCCTCCTAAAGATGATGTAGACACGGACTTTCAGGTTACAGACGTTATTTTCTGAGGCCCTAGTCTCTGGGATGGCTGCAAGGTCCACATCGGTGTCTGCCATCAACACCTGGAACTCACTGATTTTATTATCTAGACTGCTGGTATTGAGGCAGACCCCTTTCCTTCTAGCCCTTGATCCCCTTTGGCTATTTGCTTGTCCTTTTTCCTTATTCCTCCCTGGTTTCCTTCCTTCCTTTCCTGTTGGTTGCAGGTTCTGTGACCCCTCCCTTGGTTCCCTCCCAAGCCTATTTTGAATCTGAAAGCAATCATTGCTCTCTATGTCTTTATAAGCCTTAAGATTAGGAGGAGTACTAGCTAGGTCCCACTTCCTCTCTCCTATCACCTTGGTTCCCCTAGATCCACTCTCCCCCACAGTCAATTTAACTGTCCAATAAAGATGTCAAACTTCTGCCTAGTGCACTAGATGCCATGTTTGTCAGGAGAAGGCCATCACCCTTGAAAAGCCTCCTGTAACAGAAGTTCTCACAGTCCCCCACAAAGTGGCACCCCTTCCCCTGACACCAACCCCTTAGCCATCCATTAAACTTCTCTATCTCCTCCCTTCTTATTCCATCTCCCACCCTGCCCCACACAGGGATGACCTCAGAAAAGGCTAAAGAGGCTGAGTGTGCCTTCACTCCATCCATCAGTCCACCAGACTACAAAAGTTCTTCTTCACCATCTCCACTGTCTTTATTTTTTAATAATACTTTTATAGAAGAAAACCAAACTAACAACAAGTACAAATATACAATAAATGGACAATTACATTACAGGCAGTCCTCATTGTGCTCTCCTTCTCCAAAATCTGGGTTGCCAGATTATTGGTACCCAGGTGTACCAACATCCCCAGCTCCCCCGTCCTTCTTAGTATACCATGATGATGGCGACTGAAGGACAGTGACTGGTCAGCATGGTGACTGAATTACTGTGCTGACATGGTGCAGTGACTGGCAGTACCCCCCCCATCCCCGAGGTGTGCCCCTTCAGAGATAGAATCCTTAAGTGGGGGGTGTGGGGTACAGAGCCCCCCACAAGGGGGGGGTCCAGCCCCCCACAAGAAACTTAGAAATCCACTGTTGGCACCCATGTGGAGTCGGCACAGTCCAAGCAGTTGCCGTCCTGCAGTCGTCATTCTCACATAGAACCGTCCTTCTCAACCATCCTCTCTATCCTATCTACATCTAGTGGCCCCCAGGAAGGCACCTGTCCATCCCTCTTCTATTCATCCCTCCTTCCACCACCCTCTCTACCCCCTGATCATTGAATCCTCCACCTCCAATGCTCTCTTAATTGGTTTCTTCCTGTTTGTTCCCCCTGGTGCCATCAAGTTGCCCTGCCCCTTTCCCCTGGCTGATTCAGAGTCACTCTGAGTAGAGTCAGATACCTGAGGCTCCACAGGGGTGCAAAGTGATTTTCCATCTGAAAGGTGTATGGTGGGATAACCTTCCTGTGGCTAGCCCTCATTTTCTTTCCCCTTCCTCTCCCCACCACACTCCAACCCCCAGACATGTAGACCTCTAGGGGAGAGGGGGTGAAGGGTGCTGGCTGCAGCTGAGCTAGTGACACAGCAGAGATATCTCATCTTTCACTGCTGCCAGCTGAGCATGGAGCACCACAACGGTTCTGTAAATGGGGCAGTGTCCCTTACTCCAAAGAATACCCCTGGAGAAGAGTGTCCCACAGTCACCACAGCTATCTCTCCACAGTACCCCATCTCTTTATTGAACCTAGGAATAGGGCTCCCCTAGAAAGGCAGTTGCTAGGATTCTTGTTAACTTAAATATTAGTCGAAACAACCTTTTTATTTTGTACTGTATTACTACTCCCTGCCAACTGGTCCCCTTTCACCCGGTCCCCCTAGACCCGTCACCCCGGCATCCACTGAAACTTACCTCATGATTGCTTTGGAGGTATCTAGCTGTCCAGGTGCAGAGCCTGCAATGGACCGGTGTCACCCTACTGGTCAGCAATGTTTTTCCACTGTTTCTTTTGCCCCTGGTGCAGAGGTAAGGCATGCAATGATGTCAATTGCAGTGCCACTCATGCTCCCATGCATGGCACACTGGGCATCTGCCCTGCCTCTGCCCCCCATGTTGGAAGCATTAGTGTATCAAACCCTAGTTTTTACTAGGGGCCAGGCTAATACTGACCACTGGTCCCCTCCCTCCCTCCCCAGAAGAGGAGAGCAGTCCTCTGGATGCTCAGTCCTCTCCCTTCCCAGCTGGCCCCCAGCAACCCTCTCACACCATGAACATGGGTCACTGGCACAACAGGAGGTAAGGCATGGAAGCCTCAGCCCTCCACACCAGTGTAACGGTCAGTAGAAGCAACCTGACAATTAACTATAAGCAGGAACAACAATCAACACACTTGATAATTAACTATTTGTGGACCCAACAGTGAACCACTGTTACAAATGATCAATGCAATAAATGTTCTGCACAGAACTAGGAGCTGGGCTGCACCCCATTAGGGTGTAGCTCAGACACGTAATTTGCACAAAGCCTAAGAATAGGGTGAAAAAATGGGTCCTATAGTACTAGCCTACTATAAAGGACATCCCCTCTAATAGGCAACAGTGGGACAACACCCTGGTAAACTGCAAATTAACAAAACAAGTATACCTAGACAGGGTGTTACAGGGCACCATAAAAAATTAGCAAAAATAGGCAGGATGAGTCAGAGGCTAACTGGCCATAAGTTAATTGCTAGACCTGTAACACAGGTATACTTAGATATGGTGTTACTGGAATACCTTAAAACTTTAGCAAAAAAGAAGCGGGATGGATTGGAGGCTAACTGACAACACAATTAGGCAAACAATGGTATCCGCCTGGTAAACTGTAAATTAGCAACATTAAGTACTGATCTGGAATCACAGGTATACCTAAACACAATATTACTGGTGTACCCTAAAAATCTCACAAAGCAGTCGGGCTGTGACAGAGGCTACCTGGCAGCACAAGTAGTTGCCAGCTGTCTTCTTAGCCCCAAAAGGAAGGTAATAAACTTACAGTCTCTGCAGCAGTCCTGGGGAGGCTTGCAGTTGGTGGAATATGGTGGTAGAATACCCAGCCAGCAACTGCCTCATGGCTGACTGCAGGCAGACTCCTGTGTTGCTGTTTGCGCTGCAACCCTCAGTGCTCTGGTGCACAGTGTGAAGGACCGCTGAAGTGGTTTTGCTAAAGGCAGAATTAGAAGATGACCACCAAACACCCAATTGGCTGATATGGGAGGGTAGGGCATGTCAGTCACTCTGGTGACTTTGGTGGCTTCCACTGCAGTTGTGGGGGGAAGAGGGTAAGCTTTGGAAGCACCTACTCTTGTGACCTGACATAGGCTTGCATGATGCAGCTTCACAAAGAGGGGTCCAAGGATGAGTCACGCTGCTGGCTTCACAGTTATTACAACAGCAGCAGGAGTAGGGAGCATTAAACCTGGTACTGCTCCCTGAGGATGGCCCCCAAACACCCAATTGACTGATGTGGCAGGGCAGAGTGGGCTACTCACTCCAGTGACTCTGGTGGCTTCCTCAACAGTCCTGGGGAAGCTATAGCAGCACCTACTGTCCCATCCTGACACATACTTCTTTTATGCAGCCTCAGAAGGAGGTGTATGAGTGCAGATCACACTGGGCACTTCACAGAGATTACTGCAGCAGCAGGAGGAGAGCAGGAGCAGGGAGCTTTAAACCTGGTGCTGCTCCGAGAGGACATCCCCCAAACACTAATTGGCTGATCTGGCAGGACAGAGTAGGGTGGTTCTTCTGGTGACTTCAATGGCTTTCTCGGTGGTCTTGGGGGGATGGTAAGCTTTGGTAGCACCTACCCTTGCAATCCAACATGTGCTTTCTTGATATGGCTCCAGAAGGAGGAGTCCGAGTAGCAATTGCAATAGCAGCTTCACAGTGACTACAGCAGCCTAATGTTAAGCAACTGTTAAATGCCATGCAGTAAATGGTCTTGGCATTGGGGAAGCATTCTTCCTCTATTTGGATGTCAAGAAAGCTTTTGGTAGGGTGGAGTGGAGATATTTGTTAGCAGTAGGGAAGCATTTTGGTTTAGGGGAATCCTTTTTGTATTTGCCAACATACTATACTGTATAAAGAACCCTCAGCCAGAATCCATGCCAATGGTGGCCTGTCAGAGGAATTCAGGCTACATTGGAGAATAAGGCAGGGCTGCCCTCTCTCCTATCCCCCCTTTTTGCCCAGGTAGTTAAGCCATTGGCTGATGGCGTTCACTGCCATTGGTGGCTCTTAGGGATACAGGATTGGAAAGCAGTGTTGTACAAGATCTCCTTATATGCAGGAATAGCATCCTGCTATTAATCAAACAACTTAAAATGACCCTGCCAGCTATTACTGCTATTATAAAGAGTTATGAAATGTCAGAACTAATACTGTACCTGTTAATGGCAAGAGCGGGGGGACTGCCCAGTACTTACAGTACAGGCTGGTCACTTCTGATACAAAATATCTCAGAATTTGAGTGGAACACTTGCTGTCATTTGTGTACTCTGTCAGTTACAAACCCATCTTGGCAGCAGTCCTAGCTGATTTGCCGTGATGGCGGTCACTCCCTGTATTGTGGCTGGGCTTCATAAATTTAAATTGGTAAGATGAATATATATATAGGCATGGGTACTCTACCCTATGCAGATGGTTCCAAAGGGACTATCTAAAAGAATACACAGATCCTGGAGGTCAAGTGTTCTGAATGCGTATCATCCAAGAAGTATCCCAGTGCTAGCCTTCAAAGTTTAAAGGTGGAACAGCTGAGGGGGCTTTGTGATTAGCTGATTTCACTACCTATCTTCTGTGGCCCGGGTGTGGGTAACTGGGGAAAGTCCCTTGTCCAGGGAAAGCAGCACATTTAAATTGCTCCAGTACACCCTTGGTGAGCCACCCCCCTACCTACATTCCATCCCTTCCTGACTCACCCCCACTGCATCTTGCATTCTTGGAGAAGAGACACTGTCATCTCCTGGCTGCATACATGTTCTCTCTGAGAACCACTAGCTGCTCACTGTCACTGTGGGTTGGTAGGAATCCTCTGACCCCACTCTTACTTTTACTATTGGCTGGCTATATAGAACATAACCCAGGACCACAAACCACTTTGCTAAATCATACTGCCCCCCCCCGTGAGCAAAGTGCCATGGAATATACATTGTGCACATGAACACCGACAGCCTCCCTTCCAGGATCTCTGAACTGGAAGCCTGGATTGCTCTGTATAACACTGACATTCTTGGCATCACTGACACATGGCTGAAGCCCAACGTCTCTGACTCCAGTTGTCATATGAAGGGTTATGACTTGTATAGGCAGAACAGATGGAGTAAGAAAAAGGGAGGCGGTGTGTTTTTTGTACTTTAAAGAGCACCTACATTCTCTGTTATCTCATGCAGTAACACTGATGAGTCCATCCTTGAATGGATTATCTCTGAATCGATTCTTGTGCCTGTTAAGAAAATGTACAAAGGTTGTGCATACAATCATCCAAATGAAGGATCTCATAATGGTTGGGGATTTCAACATAAACTGGTTAAATGGCCAGCAGTTGGAGTGTGTGGAGGCAAGAGACACTTTTCTTAAATTAATATTGCCTCTGAGGTAGTGCTGCCTCAGAGGCAGATGACTTAATTCCACCCTCCACTGTGTCTGATTCTTTAATACCTTCTGGACAGTAAATGAGAATGCCTACCTCTTGCTGTTGATTGGTAACACATGCTGCTGCCTCAGAAGCAGACTAATTAATCCCACCCTCCGCTGTGTTTCATTGGTTAATACCTTCTGAAGCCAGTAACTGAGGTTGCTGTCTATTGCTGCTGATTCATTATTCATGTGATCTCTAAATGGCCCTCCCACATGTTTTTTCTAGCTCTGACTGGGTGGTTTTAGCCCAATTGGTTGACATACAGAAAATGCCTTTTTTAAAACACTTTATTTAAATGAAAGTTGTCACTGAGGCAGATCTGCCTCCAAGGCAGCCCTGCCTTTGAGGCAGGAATGGATAGGGCTGCCTCCCAGGCAGGACTTTACCTTCTATAGCTAAAGACCTGAGCTTCACTGCTGTGCCAGCTTCATGGTGTTGTGGAAAGATGTACAGCCTACTAAATGATAGGTTGAGAGTTTGAATCCACATAGGGTCCCCTCAGTTCTCTTGTGTCAGAATTTCACTTGTGTGATGATCCGTGGCAGCACTGAGTTAGAATAACAAATATGTAAGAAAAGGGACTTAGCTCTGTCTCAGAGGTAATATTTGTTTAAGAAAAGTGTTTCAGATCTGTCTCCAATGCAAAACTTTATTGTTGCAATTATTTTTTCTCACAGCTGCAGTAAGTCCCTTTTCTTATATACTTACAATTATAACACCATGCTGCCATGAATCGCCACTCAAATGAAATTCTGACAAAAGAGAACTAAGGGGACCTTGTGCGGATTCAAACTCTCAACCTCTTGTTTATCAGGCAGTAGACCTTTCCACTACACCTCCAAGCTGGCACAGCAGTGAAGCTCAAGTCTTTAGCTATAGAGGTTAAAAGCCCTGCCTGCAAGGCAGCCCTATCCATTCCTGCCTCAAAGGCAGAGCTGTCTCAGAGGCAGATCTGCCTTGGAGACAACTTTCATTTATAAAACATGTCTTTAAAAAAAGGCGCGTTCTTTATGTCAACCAATCAGGGACAAGCTAGAACCACCCAATCAGAGCAAGAAAAAACATGTGGGAGGTCAATTTGGAGACCAGATGAATAACTAATCAGCAGCAACAGGCAGCAACTTCAAGTTACTCCCCTCAGAAGGTATTAACCAATGAGACACAGCGGGGGGCAGGATTAAGTGGTCTGCCTCCAAGGCAGCGGCATGTGTAACCAATCAGCAGGAAGAGGCTGGCAACCTCAGTTACTGCCCTTCAGAAGATATTAACCAATCAGACACAGCGGGGGGTGGGATTAAGTTGTCGACCTCTGAGGCAGCGCTACCTCAGAGACAATATTCATTTAAGAAAAGTGTCTCTTGTGTGTGTGTGGAGTTGTTAAAACAACTAAATATCATCCAAATCACATCCTCCCACACTTGGCTCAACCCCAAGTCCTCCAATCACTCCTTTCTTGGTTGGATCATAACAAACCGGGAGGACAGGATCCTTCAGGCCAGGGCGCTGGATGATTCCATCAGTGACCACTCCCTCACTTTCTGTACATGGTCTTGTCGGTGTCAGTGTCCCCACCCACGCTTCTGTCCTTTAGAGATTTCCCCAAATACAACATGGAAACATGGATAAACTAAGCTTGGACATAAGGGCTGTGAACTGCTCCATCTTCCTCAACCAGACCAATGTCAACTCTGCCCTTGGGTTTCTTACTGTTGCCCAGTCCTCCATCCAGGACACACACATCTCAACCATCACCTGGAGAGTACAAGGCAGGAACTCCAAATTGTTGACAGAAGCACTCCTTACAAAAAATGAAGCAGAGGGATGTCCTATGGATGGCATTTAAATTCGCCTCATCCCCAACCATCTGGAACAACTACAGAAAGCTCTGGAACCTCTGTAAGCAAGGATCCAAATCCCTAAAGTCTTCTTTCCTTAAAAAAAACAGCCTCACAATATGGGGACCCTCTTAAGTTCTGGGCCATGGTGAATTCCCTAATTAAACTGGGCACCAAGCAAAGCCCAGTCAACCTGTGTACTGTTGGAAGTATCCTGACTGAGCCTTTTGAGGTTGCAGGGGCTCTAACCCACAAATTTACCAGTCTAGCTGAGCACCTGGCTAAACTCCCACCCAAAGACACCACACCCTCTCTTTGGAAGGGAAATGGGATGAGACTAGATCTCCTGCCTACCCTTGTAAGACCAATTCTCCCACAGAGGTCCGTTGTCTTCTCAAGACCCTCCCAAATTCTGGAAGTGCCAGTCTGTGCCCCCAGTTCCTTAAACTGACAGCTGACCTCATTGCAAAGCCCTTTTTCACCTTATTTAATCTGTCCCTTTCCTCTTCATCAATCACTTTGTTATGGAAACAGGCTAGTGTTGTCCCCATTTTCAAATCAGGTGACCATAAGCTCCATACCTCCCAACTGTCCCTGATTTTCCGGGATGTCCCTGATTGTGCCTCAAACTTTTCTGCTGTCCCTTGTAGCATTTGTGTTTTTGTGACAGAACAGTGGGGGTTAAAAGCACAAAATAATGTAAAACATTAAAGTTACAGACTTGTTCTTCTTCAGAAAATGCATCTTAACACAAATCCCCTTATTCTATCAGCTTTTTAAGTGAATAGTTCCAGTTTTTATGATGTGTCCCTGATTTTGGGTCTTTGTCCCTGATTATTTTAAGCCTTGTCCCTGATTCATTAGGCAAGAGGTTGAGCGGTATGATAAGCTCCTAGAAAATGATAGGCCAATGTCCATACCCTGCCACTTAAGCAAAAGTCTAGAAGAAATTGTCTTGCAGCAAATCTCGGACCATGTCTCTAAGTACAATCTTCTCTCCCCATCAGCATGGCTTTAGAAAGGGTCACAGTACCAACACTGCATTGGCCTGTTTCACTGACCATGTCCTAAACAAAGGTAAGCATATTGGTACCACCTTTGTTGGATCTCTCTAAGGCCTTTGACTTAGTAGATCATGACATACTACTAGGCAAACTCCGTTCTTATGGCTTCTCAACAGCCACCACAGCATGGTTTAGTGACAACCTCACTGGTAGATCTCAAGTGGTCTGTATCGGGAGAGGGGCACATCCAGCACCCTTGGGATGTATAGTGGAGTTACACAAGGGTCCATCCTAGGACCCATCTTGTTCTCCCTCTGTATTAACAGCTTCCTCAGAGATGGCTCAGACTGCTGCATGATAATGTATGTGGATAATCTTATTTTGTACAGGGGAGATAGGAGCCTAATGCCTTTATCTACCTCCCAATCCAGGTATTTTGGGGCTGTCTAGAAGTGGTTTGCATCAAATAGACTACTCATTAATGCCAAGAAGATGAAGGCAATGCTTTTTGGGTCCAAACCTAGGCTCGCCAAATGCACTGCAGGGTAAAATAACACCCTAAGCATTCTGTCCCCAGATGGCTCCCCCTTGAACAATGAACTACTTTCAAATACCTGGGGGTCACCCTTGATCTCTCCTTAACCTTCATGGATCGCGTAGGGCAAGTAGACAAGCATGTGAACCAGAAACTGGGTGTCTGCTTTCGCCTAAAGCATCTCATGACCCCTGAGGTGTGTGTCTGGTCATTGCTCAAGGCACACTTCTACCCCTTCTGGATTACTGCTACCTTATTTTTACCCAGACCTCCAATCAGTATCTCTCATGACCCAAAATCGCCTTTAACAGCATCTGCAGGTTTGTCATTTTGGCTCCGTTCAGCGCTCATAACTGCTCCCTTTACTTGGTGCTTGGCTGGATGTCTCTGCAGGCCCACTGTGACTACCTTACAGGACTCCTAAGTATTAAGGCTGGCACATGTGAACTGAGATCCTCCTCACAATGTCTCCTTGACCATCCCCTGACTGCAACTGAGATGGGTCAGAGAGCCTTCTACATCACTGCCCTAAGCTCTGGAATGGCTTACCATCCATTCTTCACTCACTGGCCACCTCCATCCTCTTCAAATCCCATTTTAAAAATGTCCTCTTAGGTGCCACAGTTTGTATGTGCCCTTCCTGACATGGTATGGGAGCACTGTGACTCCAACTGCTACACTTGTCTCTAAGCAAGCTAAGTTAATAATATCATTGTTACCTTTCTTTTGAGACACACTATTTATGTGTCTGCCGAATGTTACATTTTTGTTTGACTTCTGCCTTCTCTTTGGTATCCATCCGTATAAACTGTTACTTATAATGCTTGACTTGACTGTATGCATTGCCTCCACTCCTATGCTGATCCCAGTATACTGTGTGTTTGAATCTAATTTATTGTATTCTACTGTATTGTATGCAGAATCTAATGTATTGTTATGTGCCATCTAGATATCCTGGGTCATTCCTGAAAACAGCCCCTCAAGCCAGTGTACCTATCCAGTTATCAAATAAATAAATAAAATAAAAACAAATAAACAAGGTGAAGAGGGAGCAAACTGGGTAATGGAGTTGGAAGGGGGGACTGGCAGATTACTTAATACTTACCTAAGTCCTAGGGGACCCTAGTGCTACAAATCCCTCATTGGGGATGTTTTTGTGATCTGTACATTGGAAGAATGAGATAATATTCACAAGACCTATATGGCTTGTGGAGGTTTCGTCTTGGAAGTAACTCTTGATAACTGCGAAGACTGCCTATAAGAAAGATAAAAATCTAATCACTATGGACTTCAAGTGCAACAACTTAAAGCAATCCTGTAATGTAATTTGTGAACATGGAATATGAAATTAATGTATAGTGTACTTAACTGTGTCTAATCTGAATAAACTTAAAGTTTAAAAATATTCAAAAGACAGTGGGAGGAAAGGGAGTCTCTACTATGGTAACGCTAATATGTGCTAACCCAGAATTTCTGCCAGGACTGGAGGATCTGAGCTTCCTTCAGTGAAAAACTGTAGGAAGAAAATGCTTGGAGGCCTGTTTGGACCACAGGGATTCAAAACATTTGTGGAAGTGATGAAACACCTAAATGTTCCCCAGAGCTGTAGGTTTTGGAACCAAAAGGTGCAGAATCTGATTAGGGAACACAGAAGACTGTAACCAAAAACATCCTCATTCTACAATATAGAAGCAGCACTACTAAGGGTTCAGGCAAACCATAGCAGGACAATGGCAAAATATTATGAACTACTAAGGGGGTGCCTTCCCCAATCAGTCACAAAATGTGAGTGGGGCATGGGAAAGAGATCTACAGTTGGAGATCAGTGAGGAAGCTTGGGCATTGGTGTGCAAAATACAGTACGTATGGGTCTATTAATATATAGTGTGTGGTGGCGCGCTGATTGTGTATGGAAATCTACACACTTTTCAATGTCATTCTGTTGTAGTAGTGATGTCCTCACTAACACAGAATGACTTTTCATTCTGTGTTAGTGAGGACATCATCATGTAAATGATCCCATCAGTGATTCTCATTGTGAGGTGGCTGGTGGAAAGTTGTGTGTGTGTGTGTGTGTGTGTGTGTGTGTGTGTGTGCTTGCCGGTAGGTGGTTTTGTTATAAGTGTGGTCAGCAGAGCAGAGAACAAAAATAAAAAGTTTGTGTTGCTGATATTTTTCTCTGTTTTGATCACTACCAGAGTGAACGGCACTCCACCATACACTATATAAACTGTGTATGGAAAACCACACACAACATGGCTAATCTTCACCCTCGTGGATACCATGAAGACAGAGAGCTCTTGAGCGTCATCAGCCATTATGGTATCAAATCTGGGAAAGAACAGCCTTGCTGTGTATGTTTTCATACACTATCCTATATGTAATGTACTGTAACCTCCAGCAGCTAAGGCTCCCTGTAGGTCTCTGGGCCACTATGGGTTAAATCCAGCATGCCTGTGAACTCCCTGCTGGCAAGATTAGCTGAGAGATTCCAGGAAGTGTGTCCAGCTCCTTGTGACTGGTGAGTCATCAGGTGTGGTTGTTCGCTCACTCAGACTGCTAGAAAGAGTAGGAGAGACTGCATGCTGACAGTTGAAGTAGCTGAGAGGCCTAACTGGAAGTTGAATCCAACACTAGACCTTGGAATCTTGGTGACAGCCACCTCATTGTTCCCCCATGGGGTAAATCCTCACTGTATGCTGATCCTTGAGGAAAATCCTTTTGTTTTCATAAATCAGATAGTACAGCCTCTGAGGAAAGAAATTTGAACTGTTTAAAAAGCAAGAATTCATTAAAGTACCCCATGGTGCCTTCCTCACTGTGATGCACCAGGTGGTCCAGACTATGTATCTGTACAAGTAACTGTGTTGTTTGTTTCATGCTTAGTCACAGGGATATATCCCAGGGGCCCTGTGATAGCAGTTGCATGGTCAGTATGGTGATCACAGGGGCACTCGGGTATATACAAGGGTCCCCAGTTTAGCTGTTGGAAACAGGTGGGTCTTCACTGGGCCCATGTCCCCGGAGCACCCCATGTTGATTGATTGGGCCTTCTGCTGGACTAATCCAATAAAGGAACTGTGTATTGGTCCTACTAAAAGTGTAATGCACCTTTGTTGAAATCCCATCACACTATTGCTCTGAGAGAGCATGTTTCAGGGGAGTGAGAGAACCCTGAGGTTATCCCATGTACTGTGATTAGTACATTATTTTCTAATATTATGTTCATGAGTTTACCTTAATAAATCAGAATGGTTGGTCTTTAATCACATTGTGGACATTCAGCTATTGTGAGGGACTGTTTGCTTACTAGTCCCTGCTGTTTGCATCCCTGCACTAGCCTGAAGAGCATCTAAACTTGGGGTAGTCACCTCAGACCTGTGAGGTCAAGGAAGTGCTTTTCATTTGTGCAGCCCTCCCTGACAATGAATGATGCCCATTGATACCCCTAGACTGGGGAGGGGGTTAGAGTATTGTATTAAAGGAGGCCCAGTACAAGTTTCTACTACCGTCACATTTGCCCCAGTACACAGCAATTTCAGCCCTGGTATCTCACCTCTCTGTGAGCAGTACTGGAAGGACATGGGCACATATAAACATTACTTTTGAGAGTGTCCCACCCTACAACCTTTTTTGTCACAGACTGCAAGGGAGGTCAGTCAAGTCCCTGGCTGATAATGCAGCATCACTGCTCGTGGAAACTGGGGGCTGCATTTGGTGAAGAAATGGCCTACTACCCAGGGGTAATTCAGATAATGTCAGTTCTAGCATGAAAGTGCTTCAAAACATGTGTGTTTCATATTAGCAGCTCACACTTAAAATGTGGCAGGAGCTGTTGATTAAAATATTGCTTTTGTAACGTCTCACTTATGAGATTAAGGGGTGGATGAACAGATTTGAAAAACAATGTAATCCATTTTTTGCCTGTCTATACCCTGCAGAGACCCTGCTCATCAATATGACAAATCATGCTTGAAAGGGGTGGGAGGAGGAGATGGATGCTTGGATAGTGGTACGGACCTGGAAATATGCTGGTAAGTGCGCATGACTCCTGCGTTTGCCTTTATATCAATTCACTGCTTACAGTAGACTGGCAAAGATGTCTAAATTAAATAATGTAACACCATGGTATAACTTGTTTGATCATGTGACCCACTGGTTTTACTATCACTGAAAATGCAAGCATGTTCATTCAGAAGGCATCCAGCCATGGAGGAGAGTGAGTTGTGCCAGTTGCCTTAAGTTAAGAAATTGAGTGCTGGGGGGAGGAGGGTAATATAAGGGTACTACCAGGGTAGGGGGATGGAGGAGACTTACAGTATTATGTGTGATAGCACTCAAAAGCACTTTTAAAACAGTGACTGTCTATGGAGGTGGATGAGTTGTGTTGGTCATCTACTGTGGGATGAAGCAATTTAATGATACAATATTGTGGGTGCTTGGAGAAGGAAGGCAGTATGGGATGCAGACAGCAGGTGGGGACAGGATTTAAGGGTGCTATGTGTTTGGGTGAGGACGGGAGGGTGGACATGCCATTTGAGAATAAGCAAGGATCAGGGGAAGGGTGTTGCAGAGCAGAGAAGGAAGACCCGAATATTTGCCTCCCAAATGCTGTATATTCAGCCAAATATTGGAAAAGGGTATTTGCACACCCCTTCTGTAAAGGGGATTCACTAGAGATAAAGTTCCATGCCTGGGCTTTGGCACCAAAGTAGAGCAGGAGTTGCCTGGAAAACTACTCTTAAGTGCTGACTAAGCATGGAGTTGAAGATGGCAAAGTCTACTAGGCCTTTGTGTGAATGCTGCCTGAGTTCATGGTTAGAAAAGAGTTTGGGAGAGAGATCAAAGGTGAACAACAGGGCTGCAGCTTTGTAGTAGGGATAGGTGGGTACTAAAATACCCAACCACCAAGATAACCCATAGCTGGATAAAAATGGGATGAAAACCGAGTAGTCGGGTCAGGTTCAGGTGGTCACAATCTTATCCGGTCTACTACCCTATTACATGACCCTGACCATAACAAAAACAGAAACATAGAAACATAGAAGTTGACGGCAAATAAGGACCACAAGGCCATCCAGTCTGCCTATTTCTTTTTCTACCTTATGAATGTGCAATCAGCCTTTGCTCTGTCAATGGCCTATCAATTCATATTCATCTGTTTTGCTCCCTTGTGCCTGTCCCATGCCTGTTTGAAGCCCTGCACTGTATTCATATCCACCACTTCCTGAGGTAGGCTGTGTCATGCATCCACCACCCTTTCTGTGAAAAAGAACTTTCTCACATTACCCCTTAATCGGCCTCCCTCTAATCTCATGCTGTGTCCTCTTGTCTTGCTATTTTTCTTAGATTGAAACACGTTAGACTCTTTCACCTTGTTAATGCCCTTAAGGTGTTTGAATGTTTCTATCATATCACCTCTCTCCCTCCTTTGCTCTAGGGTATACATGTTGAGCTCTGTTAATCTGTCCTCATATGTTTTCTGATGCAGTTCCTGCACCATTTTGGTTGCCCTTCTCTGGACTGCCTCAATTTGGTTAATGTCCTTATGAAGGTATGGCCTCCAGTACTGTATGCAGTACTCCAGATGGGGCCTAACCAGTGTCTTGTAAAGATGGATTATTTCCTCCCTCTTCCGACTTGTGATTCTCTACTAATACACCCCAACATCCCTCTAGCCTTACCTACTGCTTTAGTGGTCTGCTTGGATGATTTCAGGTCATCTGTGATAATGATGCCTAAGTCTCTTTCTTCCCCTGTGACTGCCAGCAACTCCCCTCCCAGCCTATAGGTGGCTTCAGGATTTCTCTTCCTTATGTGCATGATCTTACACTTCTTTGTGTTAAACCCCAGTTGCCACTCTTCCTACTATTTTGCTAGTTTATCCAGATCTCTTCTCATTCTGTCCACCCCATCTGGATCATCTACTCTGTTGCAGATCTTGGCGTCATCTGCAAACAGACAAACCTTACCCTCCAGTCCATCTGCAATGTCACTGATGAAGATATTGAAGAGGACTGGCCCCAGGACCAATCCCTGAGGTACCCCATTTGTGACTTGCATCTCTTCTGACTGTATACTGTTTACCACCACTCTGTTTTCTGCCTGTCAACCAGTTGACCAACTTCTGACCCACCCCGAGCCTACCCAGCTTATTAATCAATGTTCTGTGTGGAACAGTATCGCAAGCTTTGCTGAAGTCAGGGTAGGAGACATCAACTCTCCCCTTGGTCCACCACTCTGGTTACCCAGTCAAAGAAATCTATGAGATTAGTTTGACAGGACCTTCCTTTTGTAAACCCATGCTGTCTTGGATCCTGTGCTCCTATGGATTCCAGGTGTTGCACTATCCTTTCCTTAAGGAGTGCCTCCATAATCTTGCCCACTACTGAGGTAAGACTGACTGGTATGTAATTCCCTGCCTCTTCCCTGCTTGCACTCTTGTGTAGCGGGATCACATGAGCCCTTCTCCAGTCTTCTGGGACCTCTCCTGTGCTCAGAAACTCACTAAACAGTTCTGATAATGGCTCTGCTAGTTCCACCCTTAGCTCCTTTAGTATCCTGGGATGTGTGCCATCAGGTCCCATTGCCTTGCCCACCCTGGAGCTTATCGAGCTCTTGTAGGACCCTTTCTTTTGTGAAGGGACTAGTGCATACCTCCCTCCCCACTGTGTCCATGGTGCTGAGCTGTGGGCCCTGCCCCACCTTCTCTTCGGTAAATACTGAGCAGAAGTATCTATTTAGGATAGATGTTTTTACATGGTCCTCCTCCTCACATGCCCCCTTATCCCCTTTGATCTTAGCAATACCCCCACTAGACTTTCTCCTTTCACTAATGTAGCTATAGAAAGTCTTGTCACCTCCTTTTACTGTTTGTGCTAGTGTTTCCTCGGTTTGTGCCTTTGACTGCCTTACTGCCTTCCCTGCTTCCCTTAGGGAAGTTTGGTATGCCTCCCTATCTTCATCCCACTGCGTTCTCTTACATTTTCTGAAGGCCAGTCTTTTGGCTCTGACCTTTTCTGCTACTGTTTTGGAGAACCAAAGTGGTTTCCTTCTTCTTTTGCACTTCCTTTTCTCTCTAACACAATGGGATGTTGCTTCAAGCATTGCATCCTTAATGCTTGCCCACTTGTCCTGTACCCCTCACCTGTATTTATTTTTGCCAGGGCTACTTTAACTCTGTTGGCCATCTTATCAAAGTCAGCTCCTCTGAAGTCCCATATTTTTGCTTTGGAATTGGATGATTTAGTTCTAGTGGCCAAATTGAACCATACCAAGTGATGGTCACTGGCCCCCAGGTGACCTTCTACCTGTAGATCTAAGATCCTTTCCCTGTTCCATGTAAAGACTGTTTTTTGGGGACTATTACACTATTAGGTGTCCTGGTCCATTATACCCATTGGGGCATTGCTGAGGCAGGTATGAGAGGCACAGGCTCTCGTAGCGAGCCTGCTGCTGTCTCCAAAAAGTATACCAATGGCTGGCATTGCTTAAGTAGGTACGAGAGGTGCAGCTGCTCTGAGTGAGCCTGCTGCTGTTTCCAAAAATTATACCCATGGCAGACATTGTTGAGGCAGGTACAAGAAGTGCAGCTGCTCTTAACAAGCCTGCTGCTGTTTCCAGCAATTATACCCATGGTGGGCATTGCGGAGGTAGGTATGAGAGTTGCAGCTGCTCTGAGTGAGCCTGCTATTGTTTCCAAAAATTATACCCATGGTGGGCATTGCTGAGGTAGGTACAGACAGGTGCAGTTGCTCTGATTGAGCCTGCTGCTGTTTAAAAAAATTATAGCCATGGTGGGCATTGATCAAATTTATATAGTATAAATAGATGAATGAGAAAAGAAAACTAAGAGTAGTACTAGTGTGGCACATGTGGCTGGCATGGTGGCATTGGTGATGGTTCCATTTATTTCATACACTACCTAGTCATCATATTGTGTGACACTGTTTGCAGGCTGTTGTTAATTTTCAGGGTAGACTCGCATAAATCAGTGTTTGTGACAATTGGGAAATTGTCAGCATTCATTTTGAGAAATGCAAGCTATTCCACATTTGCAGGACTTAGCAGTGTTCTGTGGTCATTGAATATTACTCCAGCTGCACTAAATTTGTGTTTTGAATAAACGCTTGAAGGTGGACAACTGAGGTACATTATTGCAAGATCTGCTAGATCTGACCGTATTGTTCTCTTTTGTTTCCAATACAGTAATGGATCTTCCTCGAGAGTAATCACAGTGTAGTCTGCAAAGTACTCCAGGATCATTGTGCTGTGTGAGCTGGTTACCAGTCTGGCAGATGAACCTGCTGCAGTTTCTTTACAGGACACTAGTCCATGTTTTGTTTAAACCATTGCTTTTTATTAATAGTATTCCATATGGTACACATTGCCTCTTACAAATGTGATTAGATCTACTAGAGTACATTATTATATACAATAATTTTAACAATTCATATTTGAAGTAAGGGTGGAAATATATCCATGAGTTCTCGCCATTGTATATTGTTATCATAATCTTTTTCTTCTGTTACATAGACAATTTCTTCACATATTAGCATTTCATTATAAATAAAGCCCCATGCCTGTTCTATAGCCTCTAGTAGGTCTTGGTTATTCCAGTGCCCCAGAATTATTCTCTTAAAAGCCATCACAGCCAAGTACACTATCTTCTTTTGCTGTGGTGTCATTTCCTTTTTCTCCAAATCATTAAATAACATTATTTGAATACTGTAGAACTTGAAATTTTCACTGTCAATTAATTTTCACTATTTTCGCTGAAGCACCAATTTGCATGAAAATAAATTTGCGCTAACTAGCACTTCTAGTATTTTTTCCATTATAGTGAATGTGGTGATTGTGACATAGCGCTAAAATAAATTTACACAGTTATGGTTGCATTTGTGTTTGCGCTAAATTTACTTTACGTGAAAATAACTAGTTCTACAGTAGTACATGGAATATTGGGAACATAAGCAGGAGGCTGGTAAGGAGAGAGGTCTGGGGTTATATTCTGTTTTAACTGAAATATTTGAATAGTTTTGTATGTGAAATTAGTTCTATGTGTTAAAAATTACTACTTTGAGTTAGAACTGTTACTTGGGCTGTGATATTGTAACTTTTGAGGCTTGGGAACACTTGTTTGGCAGTGATAATTAGAGTGAAATTTAAATGTGATGTTTGCCTGGTGTTAGGGGAAGGGGACATTAGCAGGAATCACCTTGTCTTTCATTGTTCACTTGGGAAAATAAGCAGGAGGCTGGTAAGGACAGAGGTCTGGGGTTATATTCTGTTTTAACTGAAATATTTGAATAGTTTTGTATGTGAAATTAGTTCCATGTGTTAAAAATTACTACTTTGAGTTAGAACTGTTACTTGGGCTGTGATATTGTAACTTTTGAGGCTTGGGAACACTTGTTTGGCAGTGATAATTAGAGTGAAATTTAAATGTGATGTTTGCCTGGTGTTGGTTTTTTAAATACTGAAAAGCCACTGGGGGTTGGGATTGAAGGGCTGTGTATTTCTGTTTGGGACTGAAATTCAAAGCAACAGGAACTGGTGGGCCTGTGACATCATACGGTACCTGATGTCTGCATACACACACTGTTAGTGGGACTGGACACACACTGGACTGTATGTGTTTGTGAGACCTGGGAACTTTATTGGTGGGGTTGAAATTGGGTTTGTAAATAACTGCAGTCAGTATAGAGAGAAACTGTATTCCAGGCGGAAGGGACTGAGAAAAGGGGGTGTCCCATTATAAATAGAGGGGGACAAACAGGGTGGCCATATTCCACCATGGCAGGCATCTTTGGAAGGGTTGTAGGCTGCACAGGCTGTGGGATGGCAATAATTCTCAATTAGGCCTGGAGAGAGGGAGGTTGCCCACTCTGTAGACAGCTATCTTGTATCAGGAGTGAGGTATATTGGTTAAGGAGTAAGGTGGGGGAGCTGGGGGGGTGTCCAAGGATAAGGGGTATGGATATGGGCAGCAGAAGGGTGGGGCTGAGGGGAGGCTGGGGCAATGCTCTGAAATTACAGGATGTTATGTTACAGCAAGCAGCAGGGGGATATTAGGGACAGAGGACCCTTAGATAGGGATGTTGACATTAAGGAAAGCATACGGGTGAACATTCTAATACAAAGAGAGTGGAGGGGGAAGAGTCAGGAAGGACTGTTGTGGGGAAGCCTAAAACAGCAGACTGTGGGAAGGGAGCTCCTAAGGAGAACAGAGCAAGAGGGGAAGAAGAGGGGCAATTTAGAGGTGCAGTCAGGGGAAACTCGGGTTACTTGATGGAGGCTGACATAGAGTGTCACAATAAATTAGAGCTACTAAGCAACCTAGAGGGGGAGGAAGGGGTTGGTGGAAATGAGGAAACTGTTACAGAGGCCGGGGGAAGGGAGTCAGAAACCCATAGGGCATCACAGACCAGCAATGGAAAGGATAGAAATAGTCCCAGAGGGAGAAGGGGAAACATAAATGTTAAGCAGATGGGGGAGATACAACATATTGCAGACATGAGGGAGGAGAGCATGACTGGAGAGAAACTGGGAGACAAGGAGGTGGGAGAGAAGCCCTTTCAGCAGGGGGTCAGTACTAAGGATGGGAACCTTAGCTAAAGAGACCCACACAGAGAGCCTCTGGATGCAGGGGTACTCATTACAAGGGGAGGATAGCGTTGTGTGGGAAGGGAAAACCATCAGGGCCAGGATAAATGGTTCGGATAAGAGAGGGTTAAAGGGGACACCTATTCAGAGGGGGTCTGAGTTGAGTGGGCAAAATAACGAGGGCAGCAGAAAGGGGAGGGTGACAAGGGGGTCTCTAATAAGTCAGGAAGACTCCCATGTAATTGAGATCACAAATAAAGGGGGATGGGGGGCTGAGAGGGCAGAGTGGAGGTAACCATAAGGATGATGGCGGTGTTAAGGTTCTGTTATTGGGAGACTCAATGATTAGGGATATCCAGTGGGAGGGACAGGGGGATGGATGCCATAGCCAGGTGAAGGTAGTGAGTATCTCTGGGCTGACAGTGCACAGAGCAAAGTTCATGGTGTTTGAACTGGTTAGGGATTGTGGAGGGAAACCGGATTTCCTGGTGCATTTGGGAACTAATGATCTAGAGGGAAATAGCGTTTTGGAAATCCAAGCAAGGTTCCAAGAACTTGCCAGAGTCTGTTTGGATAATGGATGCAACATTTCCTTTTCAGAGATATTGCCGGTACCAAAGGCCTCAGTGGAGAAAAAAATGAAGATCACAGAGGTTAATGACTGACTCAGGAAGTGGGGTGAAGAGAGTGGGTTGGGGGTGTTAGGGAACTGGAAAGGAGTTTGGGAGGATAAGGGACTGTATGCCAAGGACAGGCTTCATCTTGCCTCATTAGGGAAGGAAGTCCTTAAACAGGGATGGCTGACTACATCAAGAAAGGTGGGGTTTAAACTGTGAGGGGAGAAGGGATAAGGGAGGAGCTGACCAGAAGCCCTCTCCTCCAGATGAGGGAGTAGCCTCAAACCCAAGGGGAGGGAAACAGACTGGGGGTGGAGGTTTCAGGAGGAGCAGAGGGAGGATGGAAGTATAAGGAACCTGGGTGGGGTTCAACAAAGGGGATCGGGGATAAGGGGTGGGGTTGGTGTTAGTAAATGCCAGGAGCTTGGGAAACAAGTTGCCAGAGTTCCAGGCCATGCTGTTGAGGGGGGTGGATGTGGCGGCGGTCACGGAGACGTGGGCCAACAAAAACCATGACTGGGACCTAAACGTGCAGGGGTACACTATGCTTAGGAAGGATAGAAAGGAGGGCAGAGGGGGTGGAGTGGCTATGTTCATTACAGATGACATAGAAATTGCTAGGGTAGAAGAGGCAGAGGGAAACGTGGAGGCCTTATGGATCACCTTACGATCTCCAGCAGGAGAGAAGGTCAAGCTGGATGTAGTATATAGGCCCCCTGGGATGAGTGATGTTCTAGAGGATGGTTTGGTGGACAACATCATTGCCCAGTGTGGACCAAAAGGGAAGGAGTGGTGTTGATGGGGGACCTTAATATGCCGGTACAAACTGGGGAACCATGTCCTCTAAGGTGGCCAAGGAGCAGAGGCTGCTGGACAGCTTCCAGGATGTGTTCTTAACACAGCATGTGATGGAGCCCACAAGGGAGGGGCATGTCCTGGATGTGATTCTGGCAGATGGGGATCTGGTAAGGGACCTGGTTGTAGAGGACCCCCTGACTGGGAGCGACCACAATACTGTCTGGTTTCAAATAAGCATGGGGGAGGGGTGAGATCTAGGACACTGGCAGTGGACTTCAGGGGGGCAGACTTTGTGGGCATGGGAAATATTCTCAAGGATCACTTGAAGGGGATTACATCAATGACAAGTGTGGAAAGGAGATGGGAGGTCATAAAACGAGGACTTCATGAGGCAGTCAGGATCTGCGCTAAGTCGAAACGTAAGGGATCAAGGTCACATAAACCATGCTGGTGGTCCAGTGAGGTACAGGTAGTGGTCAGAGAAAAGAAGGCAGCCTACAAAAAATATAAAACAACAAGAGGGGATAAGGATAAGGAAATTTACCATCTTGCATCTAGAAAAGTCACCTGAATGGTGAGGGGAGCAAAGTCCAGTAAAGAGCAGCGGCTGGCACAGGGGATACATGGAGGAGAAAAGGGGTTCTTCCGGTACATTGGGGAGCGGAGAAAAACTAAGGGCCATCTCAGCAGATTGAGATCAGAGGGAGGGTGTGTGGAAGAGGCGAGGGACCAGGCAGAGGTATTTAATGAGTACTTTGCCTCTGTGTTCACTAGGGAGGGGGATTGGATATCTACAAAGCAAGGCACGATGGGGTTAGAAGCGGCAGTGAGTGGGATCAGGGGAGCAACAGAAACAGAGCAAGAGGAAGGGAGAGGTACCCCAGGGGTGTCACATCTGGATAAGGATAAAAAGGCCAGTAAGGTGGAGGGGATGGATGATGCTATCTCCACCAAAAGGGTGTGGTTAGCTCTCAAGGCCCTAAAGAAAGACAAATCTCCTGGGCCAGATGGCATTCATCCAAGAGTACTATGGGAATTGGTGGACATACTGGCTGTAGCCCTGGCGGAGCTCTTCAACAGGTCACTTGAGACAGGGAGGGTACCTAGGGATTGGCGAGAGGCACATGTGGTGCCAATCCATAAAGGGGGGTCGAGGGAAGTACCAGGTAACTATAGACCCATCAGTTTGACCTCGGTGGTGGGAAAATTAATGGAGAGTATACTAAAGGAATGATTGGGGGTGTACTTGGAGGAGGTGGGAGGTCTGGATAGTTGGCAACATGGGTTTGTGCCAGGTAGATCATGTCAAACCAATCTTGTGGAGTTCTACTAATGGATAACATCAGAACTGGACAGGGAAAGCCTGTGGATGTATTATTCTTGGACTTCAGCAAGGCATTTGACTCTGTCCCCACAATGGTCTGGTGGAGAAACTGATGGGGTTAGGAGTAGGCCCTTTGATGGTCAGATGGATTGAAAACTGGCTAGCTGGACGCACCCAGAGGTAGTGGTCTGTGGGGAGCCTCAAACCCTAGAGAGGTTGGTAGTGGGGTACTGCAGGGCTCGAGTCCTGGGTCCGATCCTGTTTAATGCATACATATCGGACATCAGGGAGGGTATAGGGTGTGAAATGAGTCTCTTCGCTGATGACTCCAAGATGTGAGCAGTAGTTGAGGGAGAAGAGGGGAGGTTGGCCCTGCAAGGGGACCTGGACACCCTGGAAAGCTGGGCTCACACATGGAAATTAAATTTCAATATCACCAAGTGCAAGGTGTTGCATCTTGGGTGGGGAAACCCTAAACACAGGTACACCCTGGGAGGGGAGGTGCTGGAGGCCTCAATAGGGGAAAAAGACCTAGGGGTCATTGTGGATGCATGTATGAATAACTCTGAGCAGTGCAGGAGAGCGGCTAGCAAGGCAAACAGGATGTTGGGATGCATCGTAAGGGGGATCACCTCTAGGAGCAAGGAAGTGATTCTGCCACTGTACAATGGACTGGTTAGACCACACCTTGAGTACTGTGTACAGTACTGGAGACCACACTTGAAGAGGGACACACAGCTCCTGGAGAGGGTAAAGAGGAGGGCAACTAAGATGATACGAGGGCTAGGGGATTTGACGTATAAGGACAGACTTGAGGAGCTCTACCTGTTTTCATTGGAGGAGAGGAGAGACAGGGGGGACATGATTGAGGTCTTCAAGTATCTCAAGGGAATAAATAGGAGTAAACATGGAGGGATCTTTAGACTAAAGCATGGCGGTATCACCAGAGGGCATGGTTTGAAGTTGGAAGGTCAAGGGTGAGGGGAAAAGAGAGGAGGCTTTCACTGAGAGGGTGGTGGACCCTTGGAATGCACTGCCTGGCAAGCTGGTTCAGAGATCCACAGTGGAGGGCTTCTGAGAGGGTGGGACAGGCACAGAAAGTGGATGTATCAGATGATGGCCTGTCCCGGGGGGGTGGGGATGGATGATAGGGGTTTCTGGAACACAGGGAAGGGGAGGGCCTCGGCACCCAACTAGGGATCTGAGGTTCGAGCAGACTCAGCTGACCGTAAGGCCTAATCTGCTGGCAAATAGTATGTTAGTATGCTAGTATGTAATATTAATTCCCATGTTATTTGTTATAATATCTATTTTTTCCCACCATTTCTTGATATATGAGCATCCCCAAAAACAATGTATAAGAAACCCTTTATTGCCACAACCATGCCAACAGTTGTGACTATATGCTAGACTGATTTTGTTTATTAATACAGGTGTCATATATGCTCTGTAGATAATTTTATATTGAATTGTTTTATTTTTGGCTGATATAATGTTCTTTTTTGTGTCAATCATATTTTTTTCCATTGATTAGTGTTAGTTTCATATCAAATCTCTTTCTCCCATGTTTTTTGTTGTTTTAACTATTTTCATTTGTTCCATAATTTGTTTATAAAATTTGGATAATCCATTGTTCGAATAGTGCTTGATCAATCTGTTTTCTTTATCAATTTGTTCAGCATACATGGGACCCATTATTTTGTGTATCTTACAATATTCTCTTAAAGCTCTGTAAATACTTTGATATGTTATGTAAGTCTGCATCTTTTTAATATTAAAGTTTTTTTTTATATTGTATATATTCTGGTATTTTGTTGTCAACTAATAACTGGGCCCATTTGATAGTGTTATTAGTCTTAAGATATTGCCAATTCTTGTTATTTTTATTGTTAGTTAAATTGTTACTTAGAATAGGTGCATAAAGCTAAGGAATATTTTCTTGTCTAAATGTTTTCCCTGCCACTTTTGCTTGTGGCAGAACTTGAGCTAATGTTTTTGTTTTGGTTAACTTGGATGAATTAAGATAATATAACAGGTGTGTGATATTAATATCAGCTTTTCTTTATTCTGGATTGCCTGAATAATGAGTAATTCTTGTGAATGATTAATCCCCCAGTTCCACATATTTGTCATTGACTGTACTAACATATAATTCCAAGGGTCTGGGAAACCAAGACCACCTTCCGCTACAGGCCTTATTATTGTACTCTATGCAATATCGGGCTTCCCCCTCTCTATAGAAATGCAGTAAAAATATGCTTTATGTCTTGAAACCATTTTGCTTCTAGTGATCCATATAGGGCTTGTAAGTCATAAATATAATGGGATAGCACCATTATTTTTATAATTTGTACACATCCACATAATGAAACAGACAGATTGTGCCACAAATTCAGTTTATTTTGTATTTTTTCTTTTGCTATATTATAATTAAGTGTAACTATCTTTTCTGTTTGATCTGTCAGTTGAATCCCTAAATAATTTATCTGGGTAACTTGGGTAAAATTATATAAGTTGCTATGATTATGGTTATTGATGCCTTTATTTATTTATTTCCATTTATTGATTTCTTTTGGTTAAGTTGATATCCCGATACTGTGGAGAATTTTTGCTTGGTTTCTAAAAGTGCTGGAATTGATTGTCTATCTTTTTAATAAGAATTAATACATCATCAGCAAATGTGCTGAGGTTGTATTGTTTTCCCTCCACCTGAATTCCTTGAATATCTCTATTTTTTCCTAATTTGCATTATTCATGATTCCATTGCTAAAATGAAAATTATTGGAGACAGGGGGTACCCCTGTCTTATCCCGTTGTGCATTTCTATTTCTTTTGTTATTGAACCATTTATTATACATGCTAATTTTGGTTTATGATATAATAACTTATTAATTTTTAGACAATTTTCTGGAATTTGCAATTTTCTCGTATTTCAAACGTGTATTGTCTTTGGATAAGATCAAAGGCCTTAGTGGCATCCAAGGCCGATGCATAGTATTTTTCTGTACATTTTTGTGCATATATAAGAATGCTGAACTTTCTTGATGGTTGTTGTAGTAGTGCATCCAGGAACAAAACCTGATTGATTTAGATGGATGGCAGAGGGGAGCCCCCCCAAAGCCTTGTTGCTGTACTTTTCACTATAATGTTGTCAGAATTCAGCAGTGCTGTTGGTCTAGAATTATTAATTTGGTCTTTCTCTTTACTTTCTTTTGGTATGAGCATCACCAATGCTTCCATCACTGATTCTGGGAGGCTCCCCTGTCCATCCATTTCCTCCTGTATAATTTTATATAACCATGGTACTATTTCTTCAGAAAATCCCTGATAAAGCTCAATTGTCAGACTATCTCTTCCAGCACTTTTATTTTTGGTACTGTTTTAATAATATTAAGAACTTCTGTTTCTGTAATGGGATTATTATTGACCTGTAGCTGTGGGATTTGTATATATTCAGTAAATTCTTCTATTTTACCAATATCTATGTTCTTTTGTTATTGATATATATTTTGAAAGTGTTGTATCACTATCTCTTCCTTTCCTTTATTTTCTGTAATTTGGTATTCCTGTTGGTTTTTAAGGGCCGAAATAAAGTTGCTTTGTTGACCATTTTTCAAAAGATAGGCTAATAATTTTCCAGCTTTATCTCCTTGTAGGTATCTTATTCTTTTTACTTTCTTTATGTTATTAATAGTTAACTTTGTTTGGTAATATTGTAGTTGGTTTTACAATCATACCTTTCCTGAATGTATTTTGAATAGTTTTGAGTTATGAGTTTATCCAGTTCTTTCATTCTTTTTAATGTTTTTCCTTGTTTATTTGGTTTTTTTTTGTCTATTATGCCAACATTGAAATGATATGATTTCTCCACTTATTACACTTTTGAAAACATCCCATAACTGAAAGATTTTCGGTTGTCCTGTGTGATTAATTTTCCAAAGCTCCTGTACAGTTTCCTTCATTTTAGTTTGAAATTGTGGGGATTTGGGAGGGCATGGCTTGGCTCCAAGCGTAATGGCAGCATAATCCATGTGCACCAAAGATCTGGGGATTTAATCAAATAAACTCACCAATCTTAGCCTGGGAAACCAGGAAACCAAACAGAGTAAATGAAACAGCCCACATCCAGGATCAGGGCAATCTACCTAAAAACTTCTGCAGAGCAAGCAAAATGGCAAAATACGTGATGGAAGCTCCACTACCAAGCATGGCTTACAGCATGGCACTGGCCATAAACCCCAACCTCAGTATGCAGCAAATCAACAAAATGTTTGGGTCTGTCATGCAATGCATGGCCGAAGTCAGCCTGGCATCTAACAATACAACTATGGCTATTCAGCAGATGGATGCCAGGCTGAACAGGACAGAAACTCAAGTCACTCAGAATTCTGCTGCAATCAGTAATCATACTGCCATCCTGAGGGAACAGGAGCACACCATCCACCTTCTGCAAAGCAAGCTGGACAACTTGAAAAATAGGAGCCGCTGCAACAACCTGAGGCTCCTCAGATTCACCGAATGTGCTGAAAAGGGGAATCCACTGGACTTCCTTTATAATGAACTGCCTGTGATCCTTCATCATGAGCTACTACCTGGGATGGCGATTGAAAGGGACCACCAAACATTGAACCTTGCTCCTAAACCAGGTAAGAGCCAGAGGCCCCTCATGGCAAAAATCCTGAATTTTGCAGACAAGGACTGGATCATGGCCAGGGCCTGCAAGCTGGGTACCTTATCATGGAAAGGGCACAAAATTCTAATCTTTCAGGAATACTCCCATGAGCTTGCTTGAAGAAGGAAGGTATATACAGATGCTCATCACCTAATGCACTCCTTAGGGATCTAGTTCTCACTACGGTATCCCACAACCATGCAGCTTGAAGTAAATGCGGATCCAGTTTCATTCACGACTCCACAAGCCCTAATGGACTACCTAAACAGGAACTAGCTCAAGCATGGCAGATCAGAAGGCCCAAAACCCTATAACAAGGCAGAACAATGCAGAAGGCCCAAGGAAAACAATGCAGGACATCAGAGGCACAACGTGGCTGAGAACCCAGAGACTCAGACCCAAGCTGGGGATAATTTGGCCTTCCATTATGTTTCAGGAAGAGACAGCAATTTGGCAGGCATGCAAGGTGGGAGCACCCCTTGGAATGGGTCACAGAGAGAGCCATGAGGGGGAGTGGAGCACCAGAAAGATATGAGGAGTTTTCCTTCCCATAGGCCACACAGAACAGATTTCAAGCACTCAGCAACATAGATTCTGGGGGTACTGCAGACTTTCTGGACTACCCTGAAGAAGAAATAATACTCAAAGCCACCACAACAGAAGCAGATATCAGGTCCTAGATTGTGGAAGATATCCCTGATGCTGTCTCATCTCCTCACCAGGACCTACTACAGCCCATGGATTCTAGCCTTCTGAAGCAGGTGCATTCAGAAAAGATGGAGAAAGAGGAGTTCAGCAAAGAAAGCCCTGCCTAAAGGAATCAGATCAGTGTTCCATTTTTTTTTCATTGGGGTCAAGACATAGGAAGGGCTGGGGGGGAGACATGTGGAACAGTTTAGGTGAAAATCACTGCTTTTGACACATAGGCCATATAGTGGGTAGCCAGCATCCCCACCCCTTAGTATAAGTAGCTCCATGGCAGTCAGTTAGCTCACCTATGTCTTGATGTACACAAAAATACTAACTTGATACTGCAATGTAGTATGTATACTGTTTGGTTTTGCAAGGGGAGACAGCCTAGGGCCTGACCATCTATGCCTGTGAGGCTGTTCCTCCCACTACTCTCTCCCTCCAATTCACCCCACTTTTCCATGGACACTTCCCCTCCCATCACACCACTAACTCACCTTCCCCATCCCGCTTAGCTATATCACTAGCTAAACTCTGACAGAGCCTTTCTCTGGTAGCATAGGGTTTCTATTTCCATCTCCATAATCCTTTATATTGTTTCCCATTCTCCTTTAATTAAGACCATGTAGTAATCTTAACTCTATGTATTATGTCTCTGCTCTTTACGCTAGAATGTATAAACAACTCTAAAGTCTGTAACTGAGTGAAATTATTGTTTAGAACCTTGCCAAGTGACCTTGTAGTTGATTCTTGTGACATTGCTATTTTTCTATATTGTATGTCCTGTCTAGACGTGGAACCTTTGTAAACAAGATTCCAGCTCAAAGGTTGTTTCTGAATCAATAAACTTGAAACTTGAAATGAAGCGAACACTGCTTAGAAACTGGGGGAACCCCACTACTCCTACCATCAGTGAGATCCTCACAGCACTCACATCAGTGTATGAGCTAGACAGGCACTCCCATTTAGCTCTAACTCATGAGGGGAAGTTTCACCAGTGCTGGGCACCATACCTGGCATACATAGCCCCCAAGGCAGGTATAGGTTAGGTGATCAATGAGATCAAGGCAGGGTCATAAGGTAGGCATGATAGGATGTAGGCAAATATGTGAAAAGACTGTGATGTTGTAGCAGGAATGCACACAGATCAGGTGTACATAGTTTTTTTGATTGTTTTTCTGATGTTTAAGTTTTGAGTTACTCTGTGGGGATATTTTCCATTACAGATTGATCACCAAAAGCTGACCACTGGAAAGTACGCCATTTTGATCTCATTGAAGCACTGTCATGGATCCTGCTGTGGTACTGCCTACATGGTTAAGATCTCAAACAACATAATTGGCAGGTATGTGCTAGTTAATACTCTGGTCATGACTGTACTAGGCCTGTCATGTCCAGACATAGGTTTTAACAGTAATATTACCTCACATTGATATATAAATGCTGCACTCATGTTCCAGCAGTGTGTATTGTTGCATTTTCTGTTGTGTTTGGAAAATTTAATAAAACATTTAACTGAAAAAAAAAGAAATTGTGGTGATATATGTAACACGCTATTAAAGGACCACCTTGTATTTTTGGTTTATTCTTCCACTGTAACAATATATTTAATTCTATTGCAGAATGACCTGAATGTATGTTACATCTTATAGATTTAGTATACATCTGTGGAACCACAACACTGGAAATGAATATGTAATCAGGTTTTGAGAAATTATGATTTTTATAGGATAAAGGATGGCTGAGGAGTAGCTGTACATGTCCTTTCCCTAGCTGATGACACTGCTGACTGTGAAGAATTGATAAATGTGCTGTTGTCTGCACCAGAGGTGCACTGTGATGGTTTGGCAGGGTTTGACTACTGTACATCAGTTAACAGTGTTTGTAGGGCAATGTTACATTTGGTTAGTAGAATATTTCTCCAGTACTCAATGTCTTCCCCTGCAGGAAGGATGGTTTCAATGTTAACTTAAAGTGGTGATCTAGCAATGTAACTAACACATAAATGTCATTTTTAAACATGGCATTATTCTCTGATTAGTCAACAGTCTGAGACTCAAGTCATCTGCCAGCATAACAGCAGTAGTGTCATCTTTTGACTGAAACTCTTTCTTTATGTCATGAAGAAAAATGTGAAGAAATCTGATTTGAGGAAGAATTTGACTCTGAGTTGCACTGTCTGCACTGACATCATGTGTGGCAGCATCATAGGTCTCCAATGAGGTGACCAAAGATTCCAAGCAGAGTCCAGCTGCAGAACTGCATATTATGTCTACTTAACCCATTTGATTCTGAATGGTGTAGTCATGTACAGCTTTTTACTGTTCAAGAAACCTCTCCAACATGTAAAATGTTAAATTCTAGCAGGTTGGAACTTCCTGCTTTAATGAATGCCAGGTTAAGTTGTTTGACCTCTGCAGCCCATTCAGGATTTTTTGAAATTTCACAGAGTGACTAAAATGCCCACATATTTTCCTAGCAAGACCTAACAGGTTTTCAACATTTCTGTTTCCATTTAAGAAACCATGGCTGAGAATATTTAAACAATGTGCAAAACAAGGTATGTGTTGGTATTTGCCATCTCTAACAGCCTTGACTATGTTGGAACCATTATCTGATAATATGAGCCCCGTAGATAAGGAACACGGAGTAAGCCATTTCTGGAATTTATTTTGTAGCTCCTGCAAAATATTTACAGCAGTGTGATTTTATTCAAAAATGGTGACACATAATACAGCCTTCTTCCTACTACTTGTAGTAGAGCAGGAATTATTAATTTCTGACTGAAAACTTGCTCAATGAGCTATAGCAGTAATGTAGTCAATTGTTTGGTTGCTGGTCCATATTGTATATCCCTGGTTATGTGTACTTGCTTCACCTCAGAGAGTTTCAACTGTTTAGTGACCACACTACACACCAAGTCATACAACTGTGGAACAGTCTTTTTTTTTAAATATGTTCAAGAGGGAACTGTGTACTGTGGTTCAATCTGGTTCATGAAGTTGAGGAAACCTTTCTGAGCAACAAAAGCAAAGGGTAGCTGACAATTGGCCGACAGCTCTGCAATGGCTCTACTTAACAGCTGGCATGTTGGAAGCTTATGGGTAAAATTTGATGTCCTTATAACACTTTATTTTAATGATAGTTGATGAGAGGGATTAGATATTTTTAAATTTGGGGGGAGTGTACTTTTCATACCTTTTTCATGTGGAGTACTACTATGGGATTTTGCAGTACTTGATGGTGTCAGAAGAAAACAATTTGTGTTTATCTGGGAAGACTGCAAAGACAAATCAAGTGATTCAGTGTTAGTTCCTGCTTCCAGTTCATTGTCACTATGGTCACTGTCACCACCATCTCCACTACCACCCATATCAACTACACTATCCCTTGCCTTGGCCCACTCATTTGGGTGTTTTGCCTTTGCATGTCGTATCATTACTGATGTTCGAAAATGTCCTGCTTTGCCACCATGTCTGACACTCTTTCTCCACTGACTGCATACAGCTTGAAAGTTGTCTGCAGGGTCAATATAAAATAAATTCCACATTAAAGATTTAACCTTTGTGCTTTGTACTATGGTGCCCAGCACTATTTCTTGTACAGTCAAGGGACCTTGGGGAAACCCTTTTCTGCCATTTCCTTCCTCACATGAATTTTTCTTCTCATTCATGGTCATCTTATTTTTATGTTTAGCATATGATTTTTTTTCTGCACTCATCTCTCGTGCCCTACAGTGGCATCCTCTCCAACCCCCAATCGAAACTAGTATCAACTTCATTGCCACAAGATTCAGAAGAACTGGAAGTGCTGCCATCATCAGGTGGGACTAGGGCTATCCTAGTCCCAGACCCCACTATCACCACCAATTTTTCAGCATTCACTGCCTCAGCATTGGAAGTTATATTTGAGGAGGATACCTCCCTCTCCTTGCATGCTGCTTCAGCACTGGAAGTCTCCTGGCACATGTGGCAAAATGTTCAGTACCTCTATGAGTAACTCCTGTCAGTTCTTTCTGAAACTGTACTATCATTTCATTGGTAGCATGATGTTTTGCTTCAGAAGGACATTTAGTGCCAGTCCTGGTGATGTTATTGATATTATTGTCACTATGTTCATCAGCAGTGCTAGAATTCATATTGTCCACATCATTTTCAGTTGCATGTGCACCAGCACTGTGCTTTCTTTTAGTAGACTTAGTCTGGGAAATACAAGATATAGTAAACAGAGTCATGGCTTTACTTATGCCAGAGACAGACATCACTTGCAGTGTAGCTATAACAGGGCTCAGGGCACCTACCAGGCTAACAGACAGTGTAATAAAGCCTAAATAGCTTTTGCTATACTGCAGAGAGACACAGAGTAGCTATGTCACAGACAGGGTGTGGGCCACCCAACAGACAGCGTGTAATACAGTCCAAATGGCTTTCACTATACTGCAGAGGCACACAAAGTACAGTAGCTATGTCACAGACAGGGCTCAGGGCACCTAACAGACACTGTGTAATACAGCCTAAATGGCTTTCACTATAATGCAGAGAGACACAGAGTAGCTATGTCAGAGACAGAGCTCAGGGCACCTAACAGACACTGTATAATACAGCCTAAATGGCTTTCACTTTACTGAAAAGACATACATAGTAGCTATGTCACATAAAGGGCTCGAGGCACCTAACAGACACTGTGTAATACAGCCTAAATGACTTTCACTATACTGCAGAGAGACACTGAGCAGCTATGTCACAGACAGGGTTGGGGCACCTTAAAGACACTGTGTAATACAGCCTAAATGGCTTTCACTATACTGCAAAGACACACAGAGTAGCTGTGTCACAGACAGGGCCCAGCAACATTTTTTTTTGGTTCAGAAGGACATTTAGTGCCAGTCCTGGTGATGTCATTGTTATTATTGTCACTATATTTTTCATTAGTGCTAAGATTCATATTGTGCATAACATTTTCAGTTGTGTGTCTGCACCAGCACTGTGCTTCTTTATAGTAGACTTAGTCTGGGAAATATGAAACACAGTACACACAGCCGTGCTTTCGCTATCCCACAGAGAGAGATACCACACACAGTGCAGCTATGACAGGGCTCAGGGCACCTAACAGGCTAACAGACAGTGTAATACATAAATGGCTTTCACTATACTAGAGAGAGACACAGAGCAGCTATGTCACAGACAGGGTTAGGGACACCTAACAGACAGTGTGTAATACAGCCCAAATGGCTTTTGCTATACCTCAGAGAAACACAAAGTAGCTATGTCACAGACAGGGCTCAAGGCACCTAACAGACACTGTGTAATACATCCTAATGCCTTCACTAAACTGCAAAGACTTACAGAGTAGCTATGTTACAGACAGGGCTCGGGGCACCTTACAGACCCTGTGTAATACAGCTTAAATGGCTTTCACTATATTACAGAGAGACACAGAGTAGCTGTCTCATGGACAGGATTGGGGCACCTAACAGACTGTGTGTAATACAGCCCAAATGGCACTCACTATACTGCAGAGACACACAGAATAGCTATGTCACAGACAGGGCTCAGGCACCTAACACACAGTGTTTATTACAGCCTAAATGGCTTTCACTATACTGCAGAGAGACACAGAGTATATATCACAAACAGGGAACAGACAATGTGTAAACAGCCTAAATGTCTTTCATTATACTGCAGAGACACACAGAGTAGCTATATGTCACAGACAGAGCACAGGGCACCTAACAGACAGTGTGTAAATGTACAGCCCAAATAACTTTCACTATACTGCAAGGACACAGAGTAGCTATGTCCAAGACAAAGCTTGGGGCACCTAACAGACATTGTGTAATGCAGCTCAAATGTCTTTCGCTTTACTGTCAAGACATACTGAGTAGCTAGGTCAAAGACAGGGCTCAGGGCATTTAACAGACAGTGTTTAATACAACCTAAATGGCTTTCACTATATTGTAGAGACAAACAGAGTAGATATGTCCCAGACAGTGCTCAGGGCACCTAACAGACACTCTGTAATATAACGTAAATCACTGTGCCTATACTGAAAAGACACAGAGTAGCCATGTCACAGACAGGGCTCAGGGCACCTGTCCAATGGTGTGTAACACAATTCAAATGGCTTTCGCTATACTGCAGAGACACACACACACAGAGTAGCTATGTCATAGGCAGGGCTCAAGGAACCTAACAGACACTGTGTAATACAGCTTAAATGGCTTTCAGTAAACTGCAAAGACACACATAGTAGCTATGTCACAGTCAGGGCTCAGGGCACCTAATAGACACTGTGTAATACAGCCTAAATGGCTTTCACTAGAATGCATCATGACACAGAGTAGCTACGTCAAAGACAGGGCTTGGGGAATCTAACAGACACTGTGTAATACAGCCCAAATGGCTTTCACTATACTGCAGAGAAACACAGAGTAGCTATGTCACAGACAGGGTTAGGGATACCTAACAGACACTGTGTAATACAGCCCAAATGGCTTTCACTATACTGCAGACAAATATAGAGTAGCTATGTCACAGACATGGTTAGGGGCACCTAACAGACACTGTAATATAGCGTAAATCATTTTGCCTATACTGCAAAGACACAGAGTAGCTATGTCACAAACACGGCTTGAGGAACCTAACAGACATTGTGTAATACAGCTTAGATGGCTTTCACTAAACTGCAAAGACACACATAGTAGCTATGTCACAGTCAGGGCTCAAGCACCTAACAGACACTGTGTAATATAGCCTAAATGGCTTTCACTAGAATGCATCATGACACAGAGTAGCTACGTCACAGACAGGGCTTGGGGAATCTAACAGATACTGTGTAATACAGCTCAATTGGCTTTCACTATACTGCAGAGAAACACAGAGTAGCTATGTCACAGACAGGGATGGGGGCACCTAACAGATACTATGTATTACAGCCTAAATGGCTTTCACTGTACTGCAGAGAGAGAGAGAGAGAGAGAGAAAGAGACAGGGTAGCTATGTCACAGACAGGGTTAGGGACACCTAACAGATACTGTGTAATACAGCCTAAATGGCTTTCACTATATTGCAGAGGCACACAGAATAGCTATGTCACAGACAGGGCTCAGGCACCTAACACACAGATTTTAATACAGCCTAAATGACTTTCACTATACTGCAGAGAGACACAGAGTATATGGCACAGATAGGGCTCAGGGCACCAAACAGACGGTGTGTAATACAGCCTAAATGCTTTCACTATACTTCAGAGAGACACAAGGTATATGTCACAAACATGGAACAGACAGTGTGTATACAGCCTAAATGGCTTTCACTATACTGTAGAGACACACAGAGTAACTATGTCCCAGACAGGGCTCAGGGCATCTAACAGGCACTGAGAAATACAGCCAGAAATACAAACCACTCAAGGTCCAACCTAGAATTCTCTCCGCCCATGACTTCTCCAAGTTCTCTGAACTACAATACAATTGCTAGCTAGTTAGTCTGGACTGGAACCCCATAAATCTTCTCCCTACTCTTACTGAGGCTGTGCAATACTTCCAGGATGAACTAACCACAGCGGCCAACCTCTTTGCGCCAATGAAGAGAATGAGGCTAAAGGCAAAGCTGCAAGTGGATTTCTCCTCCCTCAAAGCCCTAATGGCTGCTCCGAAAAGCCTGAAAAGTTTAGGCTCCTCCTCCCTCCGATCTCGCTGAATACAAAGCCCTGAGGAACAAAGCCAAGAGAGCCATAAAACTCGCTAAGAGAGATTACTTAACATACCTCCAGAAAACCAGCCTGGGCAACCCCAAGCAATTCTGGAATCATATCAATGACCTGATCAAGGGCAGCAAAAAGCCTGAGTCCTGTCCCATGGAGATTAACAGTCAGCTCCCAACTGACCCTTCTCAAATATTGGCTGCCCTTAACAGGCACTTCTCAGACCTCGAGGCCTACAAGACCTGCCTGTCTCCCCAGACTCTCCCCCCCTACCTCAGATGACCCACCTCACATGGAAAGACCCCCATTTCACCTGAGACTGGCTAAACGTATTGAAGTACTAAACCTCCTAAGGAACCTGAAACCGAAAGGGTCAGGGGACCCGACGGTATCAACCCTAGGCTACTCAAGGCAGGAGCTACCTCCTTAGTCTGGCCTATAACCATGCTCCTCAATCGAACACAGAGGGAAGAAGCAGTCCCTGACACATGGAAACATGCCAATGTTGTCCCCATTCACAAAGGAGGGCTCAGGGAAAAACTCAACAACTACAGGCCCATCTCCCTCCTCTGCTCACTTGCTAAGGTGCAAGAAAGAGTCATCTACAATCAACTCAGGGACTACCTGGAAGCTCATCAGCTCCTTGCCCTCTCCCAACATAGATTTAGAACAAACCATGGTACTGACACTGCCCTCATTAACTTCACGGATGAAGTTCTCAGGGCAATGGACAAAGGGATACCCACTGGTGCAGTCTTTATAGACTTATCCAAGGCGTTCAACCTCATTGACCACAACTTGCTGCTACGGAAGCTGCAAAATATAGGCCTAGACAATCATGCCCTGAAGTGGTTTGGGAGCTACTTATCAGGCAGGGCACAGAGGGTCTCATGGAAAGGGACAATGTCTGACTGACTACCCCTAAACCAGGGTGTAGCTCAGGGCTCAATTCTAGGCCCCCTCCTGTTTTCCTTGTTTACCAATGACCTGCATACCCACTGTGGGGAGAGCTTGGTTGTGCAGTACGCTGATGATGCTGTCATCTTCCAACCCCTGCATGACGTGGTTGCCCTAGGCCCTCTACTCCAAAAGGATCTCACTTCACTAGAGACTTGGCTATGTAAGAACAGAATGGTACTAAATGCCGACAAGACTAAGGCAATGCTATTCGGCTAAGATCCCTGATTGACAGGTCCTCATCCCTCTCCTTAACCTCACTCTCTGTAAAGCCATTAATGTAGTCCCCTCCCTTAAATACTTAGGCCTCACCTTGGATCAGAATATCACATACAAGGAACACGTGGACCAGGTCACCAGGACCCTACATTCGGAAACTTGGCACCCTGTACCGACTCAGGTAAGACTCATCCACAAGCCAAGCTCTCCCATAGCTACCAAGTGTCCATCTACCCAACCCGAGCCTTTGCAGCCCCTATTATACAGGGCATGGCTAAACAAGAGATTACCAGGATGCAAACCCTATATAATAAAATAGCTCATTTCGCAACCTTAGACCACCCGAGACGTCACCACTGTGACACTTTGGCCAATCTTCGTTGGCCCACATTAGTCACCCGCCTCCAACACCCCTTGCTTGTCCAGGCCTACAAGCTTCTCAAACTCCATGCTCTGCCAAGCATTGCTGGGACCATAACCCTCAAACACAACCCAAGGAACCTAAGGACCTCAGATAGAACGCTATTAGAAGTCCCTAGGGTAAGGACAAACGCTGGTGGAAGATCCTTTTCCTCCCAAGCAGCCTGCCAATGGAACAAGCTCCCTCCCCAGGTCCAGACCTCCTCCTCACTCATGAACTTCTGCACAGGCTTAAGTCCCATGTGCTGACCTCAAGCGCATGCCACTGTCATGACACTTAAAGCTCCTAAGGTACTCCCCTCCTCTCCAACTCCCATCTCCTAGCTTAACCTTCCTACTACCTGCCTTATACAGGCTGCTCACCAGAGGTCATGTGTAAACCCTGAATAAACTACATGCAAAGTACCACCAATTGCTTACATGTCATGATGATAACCATGCCTGTACCCATGCCTGCATCCGCTGCTTTTCTTTTACCATGCCTGTAAGCCATGTCTGTATCCACTGCTTTTCTTTTAACATGCCTGTAACCATGCCTGTATCCACTATTTTTCTTTACTGTAACCACCTCATGATGTAACTCACAATGCCTCAAATGTTCCTTATGTCCTTGTTCATTCTTATAACTTGTATTGTTATCCCAGGTCGCCCCTGAAAAAGGGACCTTTGGGGCTCAGTGGGCCTACCCGGTCACAAAAATTTAATGAATAAATGGTTTTCACTATACTGCAAAGACACACATAGTAGCTATGTCACAGACAGTTCTCTGGGCATCTAACAGACAGTGTGCAATACAGCCCAAATGGCTTTCACCATACTGCTGAGACACACAGAGCAGCTATGTCACAGACAGGGCTCAGGGCACCTAAAAGACATTGTGTAATACAGTCCAGATGACTTTCACTATACTGCAAAGACACATTGAGTAGCTCTGTCCCAGACAGGGCTCAAGGCACCTAAGATACAGAGTGTAATACAGCCCAAATAGTTTTCGCTTATATTGCAGACACACTGAGTAGCTGTCACAGACAGGTCTCAGGCACTTAACAGACAGTGTGTTATACAACCTAAATGACTTTCACTATACTGCAGAGATGCACAAGAGTAGTTGTGTCCCAGACAGGGCTCAAGGCACCTAACAGACAGTGTGTAATACAGCCCAAATGGCTTTCACTATACTACTGTGAGACACAGAGCTGCTATGTTACAGACAGGGCTCAGGGCACCTGACAGACAGTGTGCAACACAGCCTACATGGCTTTCACTATACTGCAAAGATACACAGTGTAGCTATGTCACAGACAGGGCTTGGGGCATCTAATAGTGTTTAATGCAGCCTGAAAAATGGCTTTCATGATACTGCAGAATCACACAGAGTAGTTATATGTCACAGACAGGGCATAGGACACCTAGCACACAGCGTGTAAATAAATGGCTTTCACTATACTGCAGAGACACACCGAGTAGCTAAAGGGCTCACAGCATCTAATGGACTGTGTAATACAGCCTAAATGGCTTTTACTATACTGCAGAGAGACACAGAGTAGCTATGTCACAGACAGGGCTCGGGGCACCTAACAGACAGTGTGCATTGCAACCTGAAATGGCTTTCATATACTGTCATATACTGCAGATGTGAGGCACACAGAGTAGCTACTTCACAGAAAGGGCACCTAACAGACAGTGAATAACATACAACTTAAACAGCTGTTGCCAACAACGAGTGCATTCCTCAACCACCCTTTCTCCTTCTCTCCCAAGCAATATACTGGATCCCCTGATTATTCCCCCTTCAGTCCCAAACCCTTGCTCCTTTGTGGACTAAACTTTGTGCTTTGCTATATTTTTTTAAGTTTTGGCTGGAGAGGAAACACTGATTCTTCCCTCTCCCAAGAAAGTCTGCTTCTGTTTGCATGCTCACACAGCAGACATGGAGCACAGACACCAGCACTGACCAATTGGATTGTCAGGCTGGTGTCATATGCTCCTTTCTGCTGTCAGAAGCACACAGGCTGCCTATTCATGCCTGTTTCCAATCTCAGAAGAGATCCAGGACTCCACAGGCTGCCTGTAATGCCTGTTTTAAAAAACAAATTACCCATTACCCGACCCGTAATCCATATCAACAGTACCTGACTCGCGAAGAACAATGATATGTCGAGTAGGGTAGTAAATTTTCCAAACTACCCTACCCAGCAAAGAAAATGCTGATACCTGACCTACTCACAGCAGCTACCCGATGGGTAGCCCATCCCTACTTTGTAGTTTGCTCTTCACTGCAGGTAATACTATACTCTGAAAATTATGCAGCAAAATGCGGAAACTGACATTTTCAGATGTCTGAGAAGGGAAAAGTCAAATCTTCAACTTTATCTGAGGAGTAAACTTTGAAACAGACTAAACTGACAATTAAAGAAGCAGTGCATAATAGTATTGAAAAGTTTAACCCATACCTTTATATTCTATTTTAGATTGCCCATCTCCTGTGTTGTATGATGCAATTTCTTCCACATTTTGAGTCTGCTTTACCACTTTTTATTTGTCAATTATTTTTCTCTCCTGGTTGCTGCTTGGCTGGGGCCCCATTGGTCATCTCACAGCCATTCTCATCCTGCCTGAGTTCCTCTGTGCCTTTGAGGTCCTGTTCCTCCAATCCACCCATGACACACATGTGCAGAACCCCCTCGTTATGACCCCCTGGCTGGGGGGCCACCTTCATCTCCACAGTGAACTTACTCATCCAATGCCATGGCAGGTGAAGGTGAAGGAAGCAAGCAGTCAGAACTCAGGTGAGCTGGAACCGACATCATATGTCTTGGCTGGAGTGACAGCTTCCTCCTAGCTAGTGGAGTTTTCTTTCATTTCCTTGGTTTCCTCCTGGACACGCAATGATGTCCAGCATGAGATGGGCACACCTCCGCACCTGACCCACAGATGGCCACTGTCACCTCAACCCCTTCCTGATGTGGTCCTGCTAGTTGCACACCCAGCCTTCACTGGGTGTCGCTGGATGATGGGACACACAACCCATCCTCTCCAGGAAAGAAGAACTGTCCTCCGGACACTCAAATCTCTCCTCCCAAGCCAGTTCCTGGCAACACGATCTCGCTCCCGACCCTGGGTCGCCGGCGTGGTAAACTTTATCACTTCTTTCATATTTGAACTAATAAAAGGAGAACTCCTTTTAATATGGCTCAGAGCAGGTTTTCTTCAGTTTTCTTAGCTAAAAGAGCAGTATCTGCTGCACACCAGTTCATTATAGTCACATGAGAAAGTGATCTTTTACAATAAGTGTGCAAAAACAACAGAAAAGAATGATGAAAACCATGTTTACTCATTTTATTATATCAACTGTAAACAAGCATTTGTCAATGCTGAATGTTAGCTTGGATGTATTTGCTGTACAGGTGTTAGGTATTCATAGTGCAGAGGTGATAATTAAGTGGCCTTTGCCACTGTAGTGGTTGGTTTGGTTTTCAGCAGAACAGTTGACTCTGGAAAAAACATCTATTGCCCTCAGTACACTCAGAAAGGGGTGAATGAGTAAAACACTTAATACAGTAAGTCATTATAGGTGGACAGTGCAGGGTATCAAACCAGTTGTTGGTGTGTTCATCAGTTGAAATGTACAGTATGCTGTCATTACATAGCTTCAGGTTAGTTTTAGAGTGGTTTACAATCAGGGTTGATTGTCTCAGAAAGGACTCTATGTATTTCTGAGGGAAATATTTCTACCACTGCATCAGCTACAGTTTGGGAGAAAGTCTTTCCATCCTTCCCAGCAGCCCTATGAGGAGCCTGTTTGAAGACTAAAGCACACAGAGGGACACTACTGCAGGGAGGAGGGAGGGGGGATATGAAGTTAGAGTGACAGTTGACAGTTTCAGGTGACAATTTGTGTAGCACTTTCCCTTTCTCTGAGTTCACAAACCCATTTTTCAGTGAATCTGGAGACCTTTAACTCAAAAGCTAACAGCCACAGCAATATACAAACTAATAATAAGAAGAAAATGCTGGGATGGGAGAAAAAAAGGGGAGTGTTTTTATTATGCTCTGTTGCATTGCCAATAACATTTCAGTGCTGAATCCCACATGCATCTGGCTGTGTGTCCTTAGAGTGCTATGACAGCCACAGCCTTGCTTTTCCCTTTTTTGTGCTAATCCCTGCTGCCTGTGTTTGTGTTCACCGGCTGCCTTCTGTCAGAATGAAATGGAGAACAGCACAAAGCTGCTGTTTTATGCCATATGTGCTGCTGAGTCTACATGCTGGCTTTTTTCTATTCTCGTTTTGCAAAGTGTTACTTTCTGTGGTGCATCAAAGCAAGTCTGTGATATCACAAAATGGCTGACAAAGTGACCAATTCGGCAGGAGGATGAGAAAGAAAAGAATTGATAGTGCAAGCACCATGTCCTTCCTTTGATCCCTGGCTGCAGCACTGTTGTATCCAGTGAATGATGTGTCAAGAGACTGGTTACACACACTATACTGTAACCAAATATTGCAGTTGTGACTCTTCTGTGGCGCCTTTATCGTTGGTCACCACCCTAACAAGTGCAATCTTTAAGATACTATATTTCCTGTTTTCAAGGTCTGGGGAAATAATGCATGATGTTTATTCTTAGATGATTTACTGACAGTCCTTGAGTTATTTCTGGACATATGATACAAACTATAAAAAACTAAACAGAACACTAAACATATTGGACCCACTATTCTTTTCAATAAAAAAGTGGGACACATTTTAATCCAATGTTAATAAACTCACGAAGGATTGAATTGTCTGTATTGTGGCTATTGTTAGTAGTCTTCCCCCAGCTCATTAAGCAATGCCTACCACCCCTCCCCCCTTAGTCATACAAACAGGCAATTAAGGCTTGGCCTTGTCTCAAACAGTCACTTCTCATATGTCGATTAAGGTTCTGACCTACTGACTCACTGTGTAACTGTGTTATTGCTTTTTCTGTAACCTGGTTAGTAAATATTCTTCTCTGTAAAATGTTGTCCCTGACTAAATGTCTCTGTACTGCATCCCGGGTCACCCCTGAAAAAGGGACCTTCGGGGCTCAGTGGGCCTACCCGAAAACAAAGTTTAATAAATAAATAAAATGAGTTAGACCATAAGGGTCCAAAAGAGGGAAACATATTATACAGCATAAAAAAAGCTATTATTAATAAATGCCTGATTTAATAAAGATTGCATCCTGGAATGTGAAGGGGTTAAAGAAAAAAGGGAAAATGTATAAGGTTATTAAGCATCTGGAACTACATAAAATAGATTACATTTGTTTACAGGAAACACACTTTAATAAAAAAGACTCAGAATGGTTTTCAAGGCGGTGGGGTCCAGGGTTCTCTTCATTTTATAATAACAGTTCAAGAGGGGTGTCGCTTTTTTCACAGAAACCAGAATAAAACCAAATATAATTAAATCTTATACTGATCAGGTAGGGCAATATGTGATGTTAGAAATACAGACACTCAGACAGACTTTTACATTAGCCACACACAATGCTCCTAATGAGAATGCACCACACTTTTTTGCAATTTTTTTTTACAGTTTACTACTTTTTCTCCTCCCTACATAATAATAAGAGATTTTAATTTAACCTTAAATAGAGGAGACTGAACATCAGATTCATTTGATACGCATAAATCTTCTATGAAAATAATAAAGAATGTTTCAAGAGACTTAAATTTAGTTGATCCATGGAACCAACTTTATGAAAGTAAAAATATTTTTTTATTTTTCTTCTCATGTACATAATTCCTATTCCAGTATAGACTTCACTTTATGTTCAGCATCACTGCTTTATCAAATTGTGAGGATGGAATATCCCAGTATTCATATCTCAGATCATTCACCCTGCATAATTTCTATGAATCATGGGAAATCAGTATATACTGTACATATAGCTGGCGTATGGGTCTGGCTCTATTAAAAAGAGATGAGCTGGTTGACATAATGCTACAGGGAATTAAAGATTTTTTTCATAAATAATGACAATGGTGAAACTTCACTAAATAATATGTGGGACACCTTTAAGGTATGGGGAGAGTTTTTTTCTTAAATATAGAAAAGAGAAGGAAAAAACTGGGGGCTGAAGCAAAAACAATTGGAGGAACAAATAGCAGAATTACAGACTATTCATAGTATTACCACTGATACTCAGGTTTACAAAACATTGACACAAAAAAATAGAGTATGGTAAATTAACATCAGAGAGAGCAGAAAGTATAATATTACAAACAAAAACAAATGATTATTTATATTCAGACAAGCCACTTAAACTGCTTTCTTGGCAACCTAATAAAAAAGGGAACAGAATGCTATCCTAAAATACAGAAACAAGATGGTTCAATGCCAATAAACCCAGAGGAGATAAATAAACAGTTTGCTGAATATTATAAACAATTATATAAATCGCAATTACAACCAGATGATGATAGGGTGAAGGAGTTTTTTAAAGGTATCACATTGAGCAAATTATCAGATCAAGCCAGGGATAATCTACACACTGGAATTACTAAAGCCGAATTAATATCAGCAATTGATCAACTGAACTTCCTTCCACTGTCTCATAGACGCATCTCTCACTGTGCCAAATTAACCTCCAAATTCTGGTTCGGGGGGGCTACCCTCCTATCTCTCATCCTCTCTGTCCACTCCACCTCCTCCAACCCACTATCTCAGATCAAATGATGCCCACACCTTGATGGTCCCTCGCTGCTCTGCCCTCATCGGTCAGACTGGTTTCACCCATCATTTCCCTAAATCTGGAATTCCCTCCCCCCTGAAATATGACACTCCTTCTCCAACTACTCCCTTACCTCTGCCCTACACAATTACCTTTTCCTCAGCTGTTCCTGCTTTAACCCACTTTAATACCTGTCCCCAGCTTGTGCCTTCCTACCATGAACCCCCCTGACAGGGTTCTCAACATCTTGAAGGGGGAAATCAGGAAATGGCTACCCCTTCTCCTCATATTCAGTTCTTGCCTCCCCCCCTTCTCCACCTGCCCTTCTGGGTCACCAGTGTGCACAACCTAATCCCATCCTTGTTACTCCAACAGTACTTGTGTACTACCTCAAGCCTGCTCCTGGCACACACATGCACTATAAATGGTTCTATAGTATTATTACTGTTTTGTACATTCATATGTTCTATTGTATGATTTTGGATATGTATTGTAATTTACCCAATCTTCCACTACTGTTTATTGTACAATACCTTGCATTCCAACTGTTGTACAATCTTACAATGTTGTATTGTTTGTACTACCCACAAACTATTGTAACTGATCATCCTTCACAACCCTATGTAACCCCCACCCCCCAGGTTGCACCGTGACATGAGCAACTTGTTGTTCAGTGTGCCCTCCTGGTGAAGTATTTCAATAAATAAATAACTGCCCAGAAATAAAGCCTGATGGCCTTCCAACAGATTTTTATAAAAAATTCCATGATGCTATAGGCCCAATGTTGTTAAAGTTATTCAATTCTTTCATTACAGAAGGCTCCATCCCTATTTCATTTAGTGATGCAATTATTCTTCTTATACATAAAAAGGGTAAAGACCCAACAATCTGTCAGTCATATCATCCAATATCTCTTTTAAATGTGGATTATAAAATGTTCACAAAAATCTTAGCTTTAAGATTACAAAAAGTAGATTTAGTCCACCAGGATCAAACTGGGTTTAGTAAGGCCATAAAATAAATGAAAACATTCATAGAACAATAAACATTATAGATTTGTTTAACCAAAAAATGCTTTCTTGATTTCAATAGATGCAAATAAAGCATTTGATAAAATAGAATGGCAATTTATCATACGTACAGTGGAAAATATGGGGCTTGGTCAAAATTACATAAATTGGTTTAAACTTATATATCAGTCACCAGCAGCAAGGGTAAAAACAAATAATCTACTTTCAGAAAGTTTCACTTTATCTAGAGGAACCCGCCAAGGCTGTCCTCTGTCCCCTTTAATTTTCACCTTAGTGGTGGAACCACTGGCATATATGGTTAGAAGGAATCAGAATATAAAAGGAATACAAATTTTTCAATCAGTCCACAAAGTGAGTTTATATGCAGATGATACATTGTTTTATTTAAATGATCTGAGTCAATCTTGGGAAGAACTGTATAAATCAATGAAACTGTTCGACACAGTATCAGGTTATACTGTTAATTGGCATAAGTCGTATGTGATGCCTTTAAGGGACTCCAACCAAGTACATTTGCCAGACTCATGTAAATGCCATAGAAAACAATAAATTCCCTATTTAGGGATAAACATCCCAAATAAGATTAATGAAATAAATCAAGCAAATTATGATGCATTAATATCCAAAACTTTATTAGATCTGAACAGATGGCAGTCACTACCACTTACAAATATAGGTAGGATAAATATTATAAAAATGAAAGTATTACCCACATTTATATACTTATTTCAGAGTATACCGGTACAACTTTCAGAAATATATTTTGTTAAAATTAAAAAGTTGGTGATGAATTTTGTTTGGCAGAATAAGTGTCCAAGAATAGCTTACAAAACCTTAATAAGATCTAGAGAGCATGGGGGCATGGCTCTACCGGATTTTTATTTTATTATATAGCAGCTCAGTGCTCCACAGTTTGGCAATGGCTAAACAAAATGTCCCTAGAAACATCAGTAAGTAGATTGGAACAAGATTTATGCAAAGTAACTTTAAAAAATTGCTATTTATTCCATTAAAAAAAAATATGCTTCAATATTTAAAAAATATATTAGCACTCAAACTACAGCAGCAACATTAAAAGCGTGGTACACAGCACATAATATTATTAACTATGAAATAGGAATATCCATGGATACCCCTCTTATCGGCAACCCTGCATATGATATTTTGGAAATGGATAAAACTTATAAAATGTGATATAGCAAAGGTTTAACTCATTTTGGTCATTTATTTAAAAAAGATAAATTTCAAACATTTACACAAATAAAGGAGGCATATGAGTTACCTAGCAGTAACATTTTTCAGTATAGTCAAATTAAAAGCTATATTAAAAATATAAACAATAAATTGGCACTGCAAAACAACTCAATACTAGTAGAAAGTGGTTATTGGAAAACCCAGTGATTAAACATTAATAGCTGCTATTTATAAAATATTAAGAGAAGAGTCAGAGGGAGATATATACAAGCTGAAAAATAAATGACAACAAAAGTTAGGGATTAATATCACAGAAGAGCTCTGGCTAGAAATATTGAGAACACCTTTTGCCTATATAAAATCTTTGAAACTTCAGCAGATTCAGTATAACACAATACATAGAACATATTTTACCCAGTCAAGGCTTCATGCGATTTACTTTATAATAAGCCCAAATTGCCCAAGATGTGGAAACACATCAGGCACCTAAATACACTTAATACATGCATGCTCTAACTTATCACATTTTTGGCCAAAAATACTACAATGCTTAAACACAGCTACTAGGCAGACAGTGCCAAATTCACCAATGACAACATTATTATCAATATTTTTCACAATAGATACACAGTTAAATGGTATAAAGGAATTATATATAGTAGCAATGAATATAGCATGCAAATGTATATTATTAAAGTGGAAAGACTCAGATCCCCCAGTATTGCAAACATGGATCAATTTGATGAAAGTCGCAATTTTAATGGAACAAATACATTATGTCCTAGATATTCAAAAGAGTTATGAGGGGGGTGAGAAGGCGGGCAGCAGGGGGGCATGGCCGTGGAAGGGCCAGTCGGTGGTATGCCCCCAACAGGCAGTACCGAGCCCGCACCAGCTTTGAGCTGTACACTGATACTGAGATTGTGGGCCGGTACTGCCTGAATAGGGAAATTCTAAGGCAACTCTGTGAGCTGTGCAGTGATGTGATGCAGGCACCCACACGATGGAGCCATGCCCTGTCAGTGGAGACTAAGGTAACAGTCTGCATGTGCTTGCTCACCACGGGTACCTTCCAGAGACCAACTGGGGACACCACAGGCCTACCTAGACTTTAGCAAGGCATTTGACACAGTCCCACACAAAAGATTAATATACAAGTTAGCTAGCCTGGGAGTGGGTCCCAAGATGACAGCCTGGGTAAAAAATTGACTGGAGAATAGAACACAGAGAAGTAAAGTAAATGGAGACCACTCTGAAGAAAGGGGGGTTACTAGTAGGGTACCACAGGGTTCAGTAATAGGACGGTCCTCTTCAATGTCTTTATAAGCATTGTGCAGAAGCGACTGGAAGAAAAGTATGTCGCTTTGCAGATGACTCAAAGATCTGCAACAGAGTTGATGCACAAGGTGGGGTAGAAAGGATGAAAAGGGACTTGGCAAGGTTAAAGGAATGGTCAAATGCATGGCAGCTTAGATTCAATGCTAAGAAGTGAAGGTAATGCACCTGGAAACAAAACCCAGGGAAGAGTACACAATGGGGGTGAGATACTAACAACAACAAAATGGAAAGGGACCTGGGGGTAGTCATCAGATGACCTAAAGGTGGGCAAGCAATGTGAGAGGGCAGCAAGGAGGGTGGGGGATACTGGGATGCATGGGAAGGCATCACCAGTAGAAACAGGAAGTTATTATCCTCTGTACAGACAGCTGGTCAGACCCCATCTGGAGTACTCGTGCAGTTCTGGAGACCCAGTCTTCGTAGAGACATAGACAGGATGGAAGCTGTCCAGAGGAGGGCAACTAAAATGGTGCAGGATCTGCACCGGAAGACATATGAAGAGAGACTTAAGGAGCTTAATATGTATAGCCTCGAGGAAAGGAAGGAGAGGGACATGATAGAAACTTTCAAGTACCTCAAGGAATCAACAAAGTCCAAGAGGTAGCATCTTTCAAAAAGAGGTGTGCAAGAACAAGGGGCACAATTTGAAGATAGAGGGGTTTACCAGAGGTAATTTAAGGAAGCATTTTTTCACAGAGAGAGGGCTTGTGGATGCATGGAATGGCCTTCCGGAGGAGGTCGTGGAGTCAAAAACAGTGGTGGAATTCAAGCATGCATGGGACAGTCATAAGGCAATTCTAGGGGGTGGGGGTAGGAAGAAGTAGGCTGCTGGTTAACTAGGATCTGCAGCTTATCCAGTTGGCAGGGAAATGGGCAGACTGGGTGGGCCAAGCGGTCCTTATCTGCTGTCAAATTCTATGTTTCTATGTTTCTATGTAACCCAGTTGGCCACGTCATGCCACCTCACCCAGTTCCTCAGCGCACTGTTGCCACATGCTGCGGAGTACATCCATTTCCCCAGCAGAGCGGCGGAGTGTACAGCAAACATACAGGAGTTCCACAGGGTAGCATGTATGCCTGGTGTGCTAGGGGCAATAGACTGCACCCATGTGGCCATACGCACACTACCTGGCCCCGTGGGGCGCACTACATCAATCGCAAGGGCTATGCCAGCATCAACTGCCAGGTGGTGTGCGATGCCAGGGGGCGCATAATCAATGTCTGTGCCATGCACCCTGGGGGAGCACACGATTCGTTCATCTGGCACCAGTGGCACTGTGCCACAGATTCGAGAGTGGGGACATCCCCACTGGACACCTAGTGGGTGAGTATGCAAACCACATGGACAATCATAGGGCCTGGGGGACATGGCCAGAGGTGACATGGGTAGTGGTCTACATGGCCTGGGACAGGGCGATGCTGATTACCAACCTAACCTCCGCCCTCTACACCCAGGTGACAGTGGATACCCACTCCATCCCTGGCTGCTCACACCCTACCGGCAGCCCATGACCCCATCACAGCAACGCTACAATGAGGCACACACCACCACATGTAAAGTCATCGAGTAGGTGTTCGGGATGCTAAAGGCACATTTCCGTTGCCTGGACACCTCTGGCGGTGCCCTACAGTACAGCCCCTCAAAGGCCTGTGGGCTATTCCTGGCCTGTTGCATCCTGCGCAACATGGCCAATGAATGCGGGATAGCCGTACAGGTCAAACAGGGGGACAGCGATGGGGACGATGAGGACGCCGGTGACGATGGTGATGGGTGGCCCCCCCTTGGCTGACAGGACCCCCGACTGATCTGGCTGGCACAGCTGCACCGGGACACCATCATGGAGGAGCACTTCAACCAACCCAGGTAAGTCATGGGGCCATGTGCAACCACCAGTGGCTAAGGCACAACCCACAAACACGCATGGTCACACACAAGGGGGGCATGCCATCAAGGGAAGTGGCAGGGCACAGAAGCACACACACAACCAGGGATGGGTGAGGATTAACATGCCACGTGGATGGACACACACACACACACACACACACACACAACACACCATGCACAAACGGCACAGGAGGCAGGCCACATCGACCCAGAACGCCAACCCTAGCAACACACATGTCCACAGGCCACCACGCCCACTGCCTGTCCATGTGCATGTGTCAGATGCTGAGCACCATTGCACATTGGTGTACAGTGCAATGCAGGCATCATCATGCACACGCAACTGCAGACAGCAGCCGGGGAGGATGTGCAGGTGGACTGTGTGTCTGCGTGCAGGGACGGCTACCCACCCATGCACTGCCCACTGAAACACACAATGCACACAGGGCAGCACCATACAGTAGCCATGCTGGGAGACAGGTCAGTCACGCGACACAGTGGCCCAGCCACCACAGATGTGTGGGCGGCCCCACCAAGACCCGCCAGCACTGATAGGCCGACCACTGGCCTCACGGGGTAGCACCGATGGTCCCCCAGGAGTTCCACTGCGTGAACGTGACCGAGCTCGCGCAGGGGTCTGCAGCACACCGAACATGTCTGCACCAGGAGTGCTCGGGATGCCCACAGCTGAACCCGGTGTTGACAGCGTGGGAGTCGCACGACGCCGGGAACGGGGGGTGGATAGTGCACTGCGTGGTGTCTGCGATGCATGGGCACCTGACTGTGTGCCCATTATGGCCATGACAGCAGTGAATGCCTGTGCATGCCTGTCAATGGCAGCGGTCACATCCTCCCGCAAATGGTCCATCCCTGCCAGGATCAGAGCGGTGTCCCTGCTGCTACTACACTCCTCTGCCCTCTCCAGAGCCACACGCAATGCATCCAAGGACGTCGCAAGCTGCATCTGCTGCTGGACTGATGCTTGGAGTAGGTGGGTGTGCTCGTCCAAGAGGTCATCTGCCTCCTCAGCATCCTGTCTCTCAGGGTGTGCACGGCCCCGATGATCAGAACCCCTTGAGGGTGGGTGCTGCGCACCAGGACCAGGTCTGGGCATGTCCACAGGCGGTGCACAGATGCCACCACTGAACCCTGTACCCACAAGCCCATTGGCCAACTGCTGATGCTGCCCCTCTGGCTGCCGCTCCCCAGGGCTCAGTGGTGCCGCTGCAGTGGCCGCAACAGTCCCACTGTCCTGAACAGACACCGGTGCTGCCCCACTGGTGCTGACAGACACAGGCTGGGACTGTGCTGACATGCAGGCCTCCATGGCAGCACCACCCACAGCCATGGGCATGAATTGCCCTGCTGTGTGGCCATCCCGTGGCACACACGTGTCACTGCCCATGATGGTAGCGTCATCATCACCGGTGATGGACTCTGCACCGGCCACAGTCACAGCATGCTGGCATCCGTGGATGCCAGCATGCTGGGACACAGGCAGGGCTTCCTTCACACCTGTTACAATGACATCAGTGTGGACAGCCAGGCGGCCCCACTGTCGCAGTGCTCCATGTATACCTGTGGAGGTGGATGGGCTCTCCTCCAACTCCAGCTGACTGGCCTCAGTGGACAGGCCCACCACCGCTGACCCATGCAGACGTTCAGGATCTGTAAGGGAAAGCAAAGTCGCATTACTGCATGTGACCTACCCTGCCCCCCCCATAGACAGGCCATGACTTACCATGCAGTGATGGACCACCACCCATCTGGAAGCCACCACCCAGAACACCCTCAATGGTACTGTGCTGCATGCTTCCAGCAAGCCTCTCCTCCTGTGTTGTCAGCTGTACCACCTCCGACTGTCCCCTACCTGTTGCAGCACGTGCTGCCCTGATGGCAGCCACCTTCTCCTTTATCCTCCTCCTGTCCATGCCCATCTTTTTCTTACACTCCTGCACGGAGTGCTGGTGGCTGCCATGCAGGTTCACAGCACGTGCCACCTCCTCCCATGCAGCAGCACAGGCTTGAGGTGTTCTCCGCCATCCACTGAGAAGTGGCTCCTGATCCAGGTAGGCCTCAAACAGGGCCTCGGTTTCGGCCTTTGTAAAGTTAGGCCTCCTCCTCCTCCCACCACTGTGTTCCTCCTGTCCAACAACCTGCTCATTCATTATGTGGCCTGTAAGAATGGCAGTTGTTACCTGTGACTGTGCAGTCCCATGCATGTCCCTAAATCCACAGGCTACACTCCCAAACAGCATGCAACTCACCAATATACTGCAGTAACTGACTATGGCCACTGCAGCACAATGTCACTTTTATAGCGCAACCCATACAAATGAGGCAAGGAGCAACTTTAAGTAGATGCAAATTGCAGTGCTATGCCATTGAATGGCTGATTAGATGATTTGCATATGACGGCTGAATATCGCGCTGTTGCGCTTTGCGCAATTGTGTTGAATGTGCTGAGCCAATGGCGCAGTTCTGTGACGTGTAGTACACACCTCACTGCACATGCCTGGGTTGCTGACGCAGGCGTCTGCCGCGCTGATGACGTGCTGTGCGTGGTAGGCAATGCAGGGCATGGCCACCATTGTGCCAGTGGCGCTATAGTGATGGTCACTACATGGCACTGTGGCACTGGGCCATCATAGGTGCAATGGGCCGAACTGCACGGTAGGCCACTATGGCGCTGGCACACAGGCAGCCAATCGCGCTACACGCATTGTGTTCCAATGGCACTGTGCGTATCCATGCGCCAGAGACCCTTGACCCTGTGCCCGACCTTGGCCCCCTAGGCGCCATGCATCAGGCATGGGTGCACCTCTATCGTGCTGTTCAGTGACAGCACAATAGGGAATGGTAGCGCTGTACCACGCAGCATCTGCACATGGGGAGGTGCGCTGCAGAGCACCATATTGCCAACTAGAATACAGAGAATGGCATGCAGAAGGACAGCCCAGTGGTCTGCTATTGAATTGGCCAACCTAGTGGCCATTGTGGAGCCACACCATGGGCCTCTGTTCAGGAAGGCACCCCTGGACAGGGCCAGGACCCAGGTGTGGCAGGAGGTGGCCACTGCCCTTGAGGAGGCCACTGGACGGGGGAGGAGTGCAGAGCAGTGCAGGCACCGATATGAGGACCTGCGGAGGAGGGAGCCGGAGCTACTGGCACTCCTGCAGGCACGTGCCAAGAGGGGCATGGTGCCACAACCAGGTAGGGGTTCTGTCAACACACTTTTATCATCCATATGGGTAACAGTGTTGTATGTGTCCAGCACATAGGGGAGGGACTGTCCGGGTTGGCTGTGGTGGTGTTCACAGGGTGTGGGGTGGGTGGGTGGCTGGGTGGAGGGAACACACCTGGGGCAGGGGGACTTTGCTACAGGATTGTACTGATGTTCTCTCTTCATGTTTGCCCCACAGGCCCGGAGGAACGCCGTCGCACGGAAGAGCGGCGGCGGGAGGAGAATGGTGCAGCCAGGCGGGATGAGGGCCCTCACCGCCCACCTGACCGGCCCAATGAAGGTGAGTGCCATACATCCATGATTACTATTGCATGCTGTGTGACGGGGGTGCATTTGGGCATGGCCACCATCCATCGACACCACTGCCATGCACGCAACTTGTTACAGTCAACACTGTCCAGTGGCAATGCATGTCTGGGAGTGCGTCAATGGTGGCCCATGCGTGCAGCAGGTACATGGTTGTGCCACTGCCTTTGCACCACATAGCCATGTCACTAAACGCCACGGTGGTGCTGTGCGTGACTTATCTGGTGGGTGTGTGCAGCATTCTGCATGGCTGTATGCACCTGGGTGGGCAGGTCCTGTGGACGTGATCACTGCGGGTGGTCACACACCATCACAGAGGTATGTCCCATGGCCATATGTCATGCACAGTGGGCGGGCTGTATGGGGTTGTGCATTCACACCTATTGACTGTGCTCCCTTGTCCTAGGTACCCGCCAGCTTCGTGAGATCCAGGAGGCACTGCGGGAGATTTTGTTGGTGGCAAGGGCATCGCTGGACATCCTGCAACGCATAGATGAAACCGGGGTACTGAGGAGGCACAGGGCCTGGAGAAGCCAGAGCGGGGAGAGGCGCTACTGCTAGGAATAGATTGGTCCCAGTATTCTCCTACCCCCCTGGACCCACCCTCACACCCCTCCTTCCCTGTCCCATTTGTTCAGCCCTGCCCTCTACCCACCCCCACCTTGTTTGTGGCCCCCCCAACCTTGTATATAGTTCATATGTTATATTGTATATAGTTCTTGTAATGTGTATATAGTTGATTGTTATAAATGTTTTCAATACATTTAATTTTGATATGAATACTGTGGTGGTCTCTGATTTGTGCGAGCTATAGGTGCTCAGCTGCAGTGGTGTCACATGGTGTCAGGGTGGTGCAGTCAGGGTGTGTGTGTGTGTCGGTGGAGGTGACTGTGGTGTGGGGGTAGCTATCAGTCAGTGTCTGTGTGTGTGTGTTGTTCCCTGTGCACCAGATGACTGTGTGCAGTGGTCCATGGTGCGTGCTCTGTGTCTATGGCGCACCCATCAGCCCATCCATGGCCTGTGCAGCTGACACACATGCATGTCTGTGACCTGCATGGTCCACTGGCATGTCAGTGGTGGCAGTCCCTGCAGGGCAGCCACTGTACCCGTCACATTGCTGGGTTGCCTTCTGTCACTGATGTGGTGCATGCCTGCCTCGGGTGGCACTGTGGGCACCACAGTTGTTGTCCCACCTCCATGCTGTCCCTTGTGTGTGTGTTGCAGGGGATGTGCCCCACTGTCTGTGACTTGTGCTTCGGGTGACTGATGGTGGTGTACGCGTCCACAGTGCCTGCACAGGGTGGCTGGCACACCAGTGCCATGGAGGACTGTGGGTTGTGTGTACACAGTTTACATGGGCCTACAATGGGGGCTTGGTTGCCCCACCACTGCATCCCTGTGTTGTGCCCTTGGGTATGGGTGGGTGTCTGTCCATACACTGTGTGGCATCTGGTGTGGTGCATGCTTCCAACACACCACTGTGGGTGGCTGTGCTGGCTGTTGTGGCCAGTGGTGGGTTGGGGTGTGTCATTGGACTACTGTGCAGGGTGCTGTACCACTGGTGGTGGTGTCAAGGGCACGCCCTGTCCCGTGTGGGGTACCTCATGTGCCAACGCATGGTTGGTCTCTCAGCAGTACCTTGGTGGGACTGTGCATAGTGGCACTGTGTCTGCCGTTGTTGCATTGCTGTGTGCTGCCACCGCTGATGGGTGCTCATGGTGGGGCTGGTTTGCATGGTTCTGTGGTGCACAGGGTTGCAGTGTCACAGTGGGGGTAGTGGCATGCATGGGGTTTCCTGCAGTGGTGGTCACTGCTCATGGGGGGTGTCTGGGGGGTTCACGGTGCAGGGTGTGCTCTGCAATGGGAGGATGGTTTAGCACGGGGTGGTCAGCCCTCCTTGTGTGCCAGTCACAACTTGCCAGTAGGTGTGATGGGCAGGGGCACTGGAAATTTGCGGGCACGATTTTTGCACTATTTCCACGATTTGTGGCTTCCTCCGCAACCCACCCATGACTTTAGCCATTCCCCCTGTAACCCATGTAAAATGGCTCCGAGTAGTTCCAAAACCACTTCATTCATTTTGCCCGCATGGTTTTCGGCGTTCCAAACAAAAAAACTACAATCACTTCCGCCCCACATCATCGGCGTGCATCTGTGACGTGACGTGGTAACAGGGGGCAGGACACTTGTTCGTCTTTCCTTAAAAAAAATTGGCGCCTTTTTTATAAATCCTGCCCCCTCTCAGGTCCATTTAAGCTCCATATAGTGTGCGAGTTGCTTGGGTGGAAAGATAGTACACCTTGTGTGTCCAGAGTAGACTCGAGATCAGAGGAGGAGGAAAAGAACTGTGCTGCCTTCCTGACCGACCGACCGCCCGCCTGCTCGTCCACCTGCCCGTTCATCCGCTCGCCCAGCCACCCGCTGCTCATTTGAACAACCTGAATCTTCATTTTGCTATGCCAGCAATCGTGAGGGGAATACAACAACATCACCAGACCCGCTGCTAGCGATCGTGGAACAGCACCAAACCTGCTTGGCCAGAAACCTGCAATCGGAGCACACACAGCAAGCAGCAGAGCTGTAAATCACTCCATTCAGTGGAGAGCCTACTGCTAGTTCCTGCTTCTGTCCTTCCTCAGGTTGTAAGTACAATAATTTATTTATTGTGGGGTGCAAGAAATGTACAAATAAATGCATAGGGATGGAGAGAAGATGGGGCAGATGGAAGGCTGGCATGGTTTGGATTGCAGTTGCAGTTGGGGCTGTGGGGTTCAAACTCAAGTCTACAGGTCTGTATTGTTTATATAATACAGTATATGTGTGTGTGTATATATAACAAGAGGAATATATTTGAGGTTTGAAGGACAGGGGAGGACACAGGTTCACTGTGTGTGTGTGTGTGTGTGTGTGTGTGTGTGTGTGTGTGTGTGTACATTTTTCTTTCTAACTGTATAACATGTATTGTTCTGGTGTCTTTTTGATGTTGGGCAGAAGGGCGGATGAGCAGACTGGCACAGAATTTTGTTGTCACATGAATGATGTATACCAGTCCGCTAGGTTAGTTCTTTGCTTCAGTGGTTTCTTAGTGGTTGGTGAAGGGATGGGCCTGGTGGCAGAACAATTCTTTACCACATGTGTACAAGCCCACTGTAGGGTGGAGGGACGGGTGTAGCAGACTGGTCCACATGCAGAAAAATTATTGTTCTGGCCTCGGGTGATGGTGGGCATGGGGCGGACATGCAACTGGCCCAGAACAATTTTTTTCTGCATGTGTACCAGTCCGCCAGGTCCGTGCCAAGCTTCAGTCACTTGTTGTTGATGGTCGATGGGGGTCGGGCCTGGTGGACTGGGCCCGCTGCTTTTGAAAAATTATTGTTCTGGACTTGGGTGATGGTGGGCATGGGGCGGACGTGCAGGCTGGCCCAGAACAATTTTTTTCTGCATGTGTACCAGTCCGCCAGGTCCGTGCCAATCTTCAGTCGCTTGTTGTTGATGGTCGATGGGGGGTCTGGCCTGGCGGACTGGCCCACATGCAGAAAAATTATTGTTCTGGTCTCGGGTGATGGTGGGCATGGGGCGGATGTGCAGGCTGGCCCAGAACAATTTTTTTCTGCATGTGTACCAGTCCACCAGGTCCGTGCCAAGCTCCAGTCACTTGTTGTTGATGGTCGATGGGGGGTCGGGCCTGGTGGACTGGCCCACATGCAGAAAAATAATTGCGGCAAGTGTGATGGTGTTGGCAGGGTTGCCATGTGCCATGACATCACTGCACATTGTGCTGGGGGGAGAGGAACAGGGGAAGAACCCCCTTCCGGAGGACAGTGGAGATGATGGGCACTCCTGTGGCATGGCCCACATCCCACTGCCGGCCCAGCTCACTGTGATCTCCCTGGGTGCCAACCCATAGGCTGCATGGATCTCAGTCATGCCAGAGGTCTGGGGTCTGGCTTACAGCACTGCAGGTGGGGAGATCCAGTCAGGGTGTTCAGGCAAGGAGTGAGAGGCCTTCACCCAGTGAGTACCCTGGAAGGATGCCCTGTCCTCCTGGGTGCATAAAGAGTCTTAAAAAAAAACAAACAAAAAAAAAGTCATCCATTTTATTTAATAGCAACAGCACTTGCAGGAATCAAGAATTGATCATCAATTTTATTTAATTGTAACAATGCTTTAAGAAATCAAGAATCAATCAGTTTTATTTAATTGTAACAATGCTTTAAGAAATCAAGAATCAATCAATTTTATTTAATTGTAACAATGCTTTAAGAAATCAAGAATCAATCATCAGTTTTATTTAATTGTAACAGTGCTTGCAAGAATCAATCAACATCAATATCTCAGCCAAATGCCAAGTGTCCACGTCTGTCTCGCGAGGAGGCCAAACAGCTACATCTTTCCTACACTGTGCGCGCCATTGATCAGGTCGCTCTGTATCCTGGCGATCTGTATGAGGATGGGGGCCAGCTGTTCTGCAAGTTCTGCTGTCGAACCATGGATTATCTTCACAAGCATACAACTGACCTGCACATGAGAACACAAAAACATGTGGATCGGAAAGCTGCAGCAATGAAGAGAAAACAAGATGATATGTATACAGTATTTATATACAAGTGTCACATTTATCTCTCTGTGCGTGTGTGTGGGTGGGTGAGTGTGTGGGTGAGTGTGTGGGTGTGAGTGGGTGTAGTGGGTGTGTGTGTGTGGGGGGTCGGGTCTATCACTTTTTTACATTACTTTTTTTTTTCCCACTTTACAGGCAGTACCATACAACGACAGCAGTCACTGGCGTCTTGTTTATCGAGAGCAACATCAGCCACTGAGGATTGTAAAGAATTTGTCCTGGACTTCGTAAGATGCCTGACACATGCAGACATTCCTCTGGAAAAAGCTCCAGCCTTTGAACAGTTCCTCTGCAAATACACAAAACATGGTGGAAGTCTTCCTGGGTCTGCACAGCTACGCTCTACATACCTTCAGGAGCTTAAGCCCCAAGCATGAGGGACTATGTAAGAAAGCTGGTTGAAGACACTGACCTCTACTTAATATTGGATGAAACTACAGATGCCTGTGGACGTAGCATTTTGGAGTTCTGGCACAGCCTCTGACGAGGGTCAATGAACAGCCGTGTTGATAGGACTTGGTTTTGGATCGGTGTGACTCACACCACTGTCTCCCAAACTGTGCTTCGTATTTTAAATGAGAATGGCATAAATTTTGACAAGGTGTTTGCAATTGCCACAGACAGTGCCAGCTATATGCAGAAAGCATTTAAAACTATTCTTTCCGGCATATTCCCGAACGCTGTGCATGCAACTTGCATTGCACATTTGCTAAATTTGGTTCTGGAATTCTGGTCCACAGTATTGGAAGACCTTAATACTGTGGTCAGCTTGATCAAAAAGGTTTTCTGTCAGAGCCCCATGCGGCGCCATCAATATTTAGAATTTTAGAGGCAAAGGATGGCATTGTTCCAAAGATGCCTGTATATGCTGTGTTGACCTGCTGGTGCTCCTGGGTAAAGGCAGTCGATTATCTGGCTGACTATCTGCCTCTCGTAGCAGACTTCATAAAAAATACTTCATCAGATGCAGCTTCATTTAAAAAACTCAAAATGGTATTGTCAAGTAGGCTTGATGTGCTTGTAGCACAAGCCACATTTGTGCTGGCACACTCTAGTGAGCTTGTGCAACTCATCGAAGAGCTGCAGGCAACGACGGTACCCCAAGGGCACAGCATTTTTTCCCGACTGAATCATCTACACTTATTTTTGGATTTCTGTGCCACAGCTGGCATAGACGAATACAGGCCTAAGACTGTGGAAAACTCTCAGTGTGCCAAGAGGGTGAGAGACCTGCCTGTGTCTATCTGTTCCAACAAGTGATGTTGGAGAGCAGTCAAAAACTGGACAATGTCATCAAAGGACACCCCTCAATGTATGTTTTTCAGGTAGCCCGTGTCTTTGATCCGCTGCAACTTCCTATGCTGGACAAACAAAAAGACAGCTATATCACTGGCATACTGGGCTTGCAGACATTTCACCCTTTGAGTGGCATGCTTATATGAATGCTGCAAAGTCAGTCCCACCAGACTTTGAAATTGCAGCCTGGTGGGAGTCTCAGTCACCATCACTGAGCAAACTGGCAGCCTTGGCAAAACGCTACATTTGGATGCCTGTCAGCACTGCTGATATAGAAAGAACATTTTCTGTGTATACAGACCTTCTGAAGGACAATAGAAGAGCTCTAAAAAAATAATGTAAAATTGCTGTTAATGCTAAAATACAACAAACATTTTTAAATATTGCTGAATATTATGCTTGCATTATTTCAGTTGGTTGGCAAACCAAGCAAAAGACCGGGTTTCAGAAGGAGGTTAAGGGAGCAGCCCAGGTTCACACAGTATGCTAGTGGAGATTGTGGGAATCCAATCCATGTCTGCCAGATATTCCACACTCTGGGCTATACAGACAGCCCAATATGTACTTTTTAGTAACTGTTTTCTGCTGGCTCAAGATAGGGGGACCTCGGTGACAGCGAAAATTGGGGAACAAATTATGTAACTTTTTGTGCGTGTGTAAACATGTTAATTTTTTATGTGTTTGGCTGGGGTTATGCATTTGGGATGGAGTTTCTAATTGTTCTTTTTATAGTTTTTTTTGTAGTAGTTTTATGGTGGGTGGATTTGGGGCGAGGAACAGAGCTGAATATATATTGTCTAGAATGGGGGGGGTGGGAAGTGAGTGGAAATATTTTATGTCACTAACTAATGTCCTTTAAGACTATTAGACTATTAGTGCAGTAATTGTGTAAAATGTATTGTTCGCAAAGAATAAAGTGTGTGTGCTTTTAAAATAATGTGTGGCTTTTTGTATATCAAAATCTGAACTATTTGACTAACATAAGTGGCACTGCGCATGCTCCGCAACTTTCCACAATTTTGACCCCAAAAGTCCCGCAAGTTTGTCCACATTTCTCCAAATTTTCCAGTGCCCCTGGTGATGGGGCACCGTGGCCCGGCTGTGAGTTGTTTGCTTGTCTCCATGGGCCAGTGGTTATTCCAGCCTTCCCCCAGTTGTGCAGTGCATGGGGTGTGGGGGACGATGTCTGTTCTGCTGTGTGTTCCTGTGCCCATCTGTGGCATGGGTGGTGGACCCTACCTCCCTGGTTGTGCAGTTACATTGCTCTGCTGCTGGGAGGTGTCTCTGGTTGCTCGATGGCACCTCTGGACTGCTCAGCTGAACATCCCTTGTTGCGCCATTGCGCATCAGATCTGCTCAGCTTCCCCTCCCTAGTTGTGCTATGGTGCAGGTGGTGCGATATTCAGTTGTCGGCTATAGGCGCAGTTTGGCCTGCTCCGTTTTTGAAAATCGATCCTTTGCCCATGGGCTATTAGACTTACGCCATGCCCCTGCTATTGTGCACTTTTTGGGCGCAGTTTGAATAGCTGGGCCTATATGCGTAGTGAACAAAAAGAATGATTTAACAAAATATGGATTCCACTCCAGGATGCAATAAATAACTGCAGGTTAGATTAATATAGAATATAAAAAGTAACAAGTTTTAATAAGAAGAAAAGAGTGCAAGTATGTTAAAAAATAGTAATAAAGGTCAAAACCTTAGGATAAAGTAAGAAATGATTAGAGTAGACTGTAACTTTTGGACCCTTATGGAGGTAGGACGGTATGACAAATGATGATGATGGGATATCAACTTAATTTATGATGATTAACATTACCATAGAAAGATATGGCTGTTCAATTCTTTTCTGAGCCATATTGAAAAAGAAAAAAAAAAAAAGAAAGTGGGACACATTTTTTTCTGGCCACTTGCTCTGCAGTTTGTATTCCATGGCTAAGCCTTTTATGCGGCCAGGCTGAGCTGTATGGGAATGGATTTTGGATAATAACACGTGACAATTTGTGCAGTGTCTTCGACTTGTAAATATGATGTATTTCCTGCAATAAATTATGGATTGTGGAGTAACCCTTATCTGAGGAAATGAAATACCACTTACTTACCTTCATCTCTTTCCCCTCAGTTGCCCAATTGTTTATGTATGTGGTTGGTCAGGTAGCATTGTTGAGCTCTCAGGTGTAGCAGCGAAGCATACTGATGATTACTGTATGAGACCTAATCTGAAACTACTAGTAAGGAATGAAAACGTCATGCTGGACAACTTGTACTCTCGAAGCCATTTGCTTCTAACTAACTCATTTCAGGCAGGCAAATTTGTCGAAGTCAGCTAAACTAACACCATAGTGAACTACAGCAGTTCATCGGTGAAACACAATAAAACTGTGTTCCTGCGTTATCCGTTGACATTAAATGACTACTAACTACATGAGTTTATGAGCAAACACATTGGAGAACTCACTTGCATTACAAACATTTGAGGAGCACTGCAGCAGCTTTATAAAATAAATCCTTCCTAACTGATTTTGTGCAATTTTTTTATGAGTGTTCACTGCTGGGCACTCTGCCAATTTCCAAAATAATGATGAATGCCACTTAGCAGAGCTGCTGCAGCTGCTAACATTAATCTTTTCTCATTGTACCTGGTTTGTTTAGCATGACTCCACCCAGCTGGTTGTGGGGCAAAACAATGTAAATGAAATGTGCCAGTTGCTGTCTGACAGACATGGTTGACACCTTTCAAACAGAGGTGGGAGAAGTGGCTAAAATTCACTATGTGTAGTATTTCATGTAGAACCTAAATTCTGCATAATTTTCCACTTAGCGAAGTGAAAAACTTTGCATCCCAAAGTAACGCAAAGTTCCCATTATTCACTATGGACTTCGTGTTACTTCACCTTGTATTTTTGCTCTTAAAGGTGAATTTTGCAGTGATTCATGGGATTGGAGGTTACATGGACTCTATATTGTTTTGCACAACCTCAATTCAGCATAGTGTGTGTAGTAGAAAGCTGGAGATAGTATGCTGTCAGAGCTCTGAGATTCAAACAATCGAAAAACCTTTAGAAAAGCATTTTTGCCACAAAGTTTTGTGTTAAAATTTAGTGCACCAATTGTAGGAAACCCTTATGTGTTTATATCATTGAACATTTATTGATTTTATGTGAATATTTAATGTTAATTTAGTACATTCAGCCTCTGTAGTGACAGATGCTGCAGAAGTGTGCTTCAGGAGGGCGGATCTGTGGTGTACAAGTGAGATTAGTGAGAAAAGCAGCTTTTCCAACTTTTGTTGGCTATTTTTTTATTATTTGTGTGTTCAGGTACACACAGTACAACTTTACTTAGTTTTTTATCTTTTTTTTTCTGTTTGCTGGGCATTTTTTCAGTTGTTTTCAAAGACTGTCTATATTGTAGTTTACTGAATAGTTTAAGTTTCTGTGGCCTGACCTTTAATGTGTGTGTGCGTTGTGTAAATTGATACGCAATTTATAGCAGCACCATCCTCAATAGCAGTACTCCGAATTTTTCAGCCTGTCTGGAATTTTTTCCCTGCTTCTGTCTGTGTAGCTAACCCTGCCCCCTCCCCCCACACACAAAACCAGGTATTGTTTTTTGACTTTTGGATTTTTGAAGACTGCTTCAGGTCTTGTGTTACTCGTGCCTGTGCAGCTGCAGCTCTTGCATTTTTTGCTTCCCATCCCCAAAAACAACCAAAATAATAAGTTGCTGTTAATTGTCTGTGTAATCTTAAAAAATGCCCGCAAAGAGACGTTCATGCAAAGCTGTTTCTGGTTGTGGCACTGCTGCCAATAAGACCATTAGCAGTGGAAGTTGTTGTGATGATGAGGCAGGCTCATCAGGGGCTAGTAGCAAGTCTAGCAGTGTTTAAGAGTGGGCATGATCGTGCTAGTACACACCAGAAAGGAAAGGTAGCAGTTGCTGCAAGTAAAGGGATTTTTCTGACTCTGTTTTTCACAGTGAAATCTGTTGCTTCAATGCTGGTTGGAGATGCTGTTGTCCATGCTGGTAGTAAAGTTAGTGACAGCATGGTTGATAACAGCATGAGTATTGCTACAAGTTCAACCCAGGCAAACTTATTAGGTAGGAAAATGTTGAATCCGCAGACTTGAGTGTAGTTGATGTCCCACTCCCCACAGTAGTTCAACATGATTCTGATCATGCTAATGACTCACAGTCTCGTGTTTCCACTGGTTAGTGAGGCTGTGTTTGGAATAACTCCACAGGAGAACAGCATCCAAAGTGAATTTGTGGATAATGATTATGATGATGATGCTAGTGACCCCATTTGGGAAACTGACAAAAAGAAACTGAAGGTGGCAGTTTGTAAACAGTCTGTTCATCAATATCCCCTCTTCAAAGTTTTGTTGCAGCTGTGTCTGTTGCTGACCCTGAAGTAATAGTCATCGATTGTGATGTTCAGTCAAAGTCCAAGTGTGCACAACACCAGAATTCATGCAGTACACCCCCATTTCATTACCACCAAAACTGCCTTTCCATATGCAACCCCTAAAGTGATATATGAAGAGTAGAGCATCAAAATCCCTAGTTTGGAATTTTTTTGTACAAGATGGTAGCAATGAAACAGTGGCAATCTGTCAGCTTTGCCAAGCACATGTGAAGTGTGGTAAAAAGGGTAGCTATCTGGGCACTAGGGGCCAGCATACTCATCTCAAGAGCAGGCACATGGAACCGTGGACTCGGCACCAGAGGGGAGCTAATGCCGTAGTGGGGCATTCGCCCTCATCCAGCTTAGTGAGCATGGTATCTCCTTCCTTTAGTGTAAGTAGCCATGTTGGTAAAAGTGGTGAAATAACACCAGAGGATTACTACAGGCATGAGGAGGAGGATGGTTTTGAATGTTACATAGATACATAGACACTGTCAGCAGATAAGGGCCTATGGCCCACCCAGTCTGTCCATTTGAGCTTGTAAGTTCACTTTATGTTTTCCTGGAAGTCTGTTACCTCCTACCCCTGACCTCCAGAATTCTCTTATGTCATCCCATGCATTCTTTAATCCCATGATTGTTTCAGCCTCTACTACTTCCTCTGGCAGGGTGTTCCACTTGTCCACCACCTGTTCTGTGAAGAAATTCTTCCTCATGTTTCCTCTGAATCACCCTCCCTCCAACTTCATCCCATGACCTCTAGTCCTGGAACATATTTTTTGCTGAAAAATAGTGTATTTCTGCACTCTGTTCCCCTGTGTAAGATACGTGTATGTCTCTATCATATCCCCTCTCTCCCTCCTCTCCTCCAGGGAGTACATAGTCAAGTCCTTCAACCTATCCTCATAGGACTTGTGATGCAATCCATGTACCATCTTTGTTGCCCTCCTCTGAACCTTCTCTACACTGTCTATGTCCTTATGTAGGTAAGGTCTCCAGAACTATACACTGTGCTACAGGTGGGGCCTCACTATTGTCTTGTATAGTGGAATTGTGACCTCCCTTTTCCTGCTGGTGATGCCCCTGCCTATGTATCCCAGAATCCTATTTGCTTTACCTGCTGCCTTGTCGCACTGTTTCTCTACCTTGAGGTCATCAGAGATGATAATCCCAAGATCCCTTTTCTGCTTGGTGCATGCTATATCCTCACCCCCCCAACTGATATGTTGTTTCAGGGTTTTGTGCCCTATATGCATTATTTTGCACTACTTTGCATTGAATTTCAACTGCCAAACCCCTGACCATTCTTCAAGTTTCTGCAGGTCCCTCCTCATTCTGTCTACACCCTCTGTCATGTCCACTCTGTTACAGAGCTTTGTGTCATCAGCGAACAGGGAAATTCTGCCTTCTAGGTCCTGTGCAATATCACTGATGAAGATATTGAATATGACCGGTCCCAGCACTGATCCCTGTGGTACCCCACTGGTCACTCTTCCTTCTGTGGAATGACAGCCATTTACCACCACCCTCTGTGTTCTGCTGCCCAGGTAGGTACCTACTCACCGCACTACTGTCCTGCCCACTCCCATCTTCCCTAGTTTGTTTAATAGCCTTCTGTGTGGCACAGTGTCAAAGGTCTTGCTAAAGTCCAGATAGGCCATGTCTACTACCCTCACTGATCCACCTCTCTTGTCACCCAGTCACAAAATTCAATGAGGATGGTCTGACATGACCTCCCCCTGGTGAAACCATGCTGCCTTGGGTCCTGTAGTCCGTTGGCAACCAAATGCTCCACCAATCTCTCCTTCAGTAGTACTTCCATGATCTTTCCCACTACTGAGGTGAGGCTGACTGGTCAGTAGTTCCCCTCTTCCTCTTTGTTCCCACTTTTGTATAAGGGAACTACATCTGCTGTCCACCATTTTTTTGGGTACCTTTTCTGTTTCCAGTGATTGGCTAAACAGGATTGCCAGAGGCTCAGCCACCACCTCTTGTAGTTCTTTTAGGACCCTGGGGTGCACCCCATCTGGCCCCATTGCTTTATCAACTCTTATTCCTTCCAGTTCCTTCAGGACCCTTTCTCGTGTACCGGGACTTGTGTCCATTTCTGCACCATTCCCACCCTTGCACTCCCTCTGAGCCCGTTACCCTCATCTTCCTCAGTAAAGACTGAGCAGAAATACCTGTTCAATATGTCAGCTTTACTGTTGTCATCCTCCGCGCAGCCCCATCTTCCCCCTTCAGTCTCACTATCCCTCCCTTTGCCTTTCTTTTTTTACTTATGTACCTGTAAAAGGTTTTGTCCTCTCTACCCACTGATTTTGCAATGCACTCTTCTGTCTGAGCTTTGGCTTCCCTTACTGACCTCCCTGCCTCCCTTTGCTTCTCCTGGTATTTCTCCCTATCCCCTTCTGCCTGCATCTTTTTGTATTGCCTGAATGCCGTCTTTTTGGCTTTCAGTGTCTCTGCTACCTCCTTGGAAAACCATAATGGCCCCCTCTTCCTTTTCACTTTGCTAACCTGCTTAACGCATAATTCTGTTGCTCTTGTAATCCTCATTTTAAATATTGCCTACTGTTCCTCAATCCCGATTTCTGCCCCATTCCCATTAATGCCTCTTTTAAGCATCTCCCCATTTTCCCAAAGTCTGACCCCCTAAAATCCAGGATACATGTTTTTGTGTGGTTTGGTTCTGCTCCTTCTGTGATTTCAAACCACATTGACTGGTGGTCAGTGTTCCCCAGGTGCTCCCCTACTGTTACCCCATCGCACTGTCCTTGTTTGTGTGCAGAAGGTCCCATATTGCCTTCTGCCAAATTGGTTCTATGACCAGTTGCTTGAGGAAGGCACCTTGAAGGGAGTCCAAGATGAATGAATGAATGAATGAATACTTTATTTTTAAAAAGCGCCTTTCCAAAACCAAGGTGCTTTTACAACAGATCAGTACATAAAACTTAAACAAATTCTTAAAATCAATCCATAAATATATTTTAAAAATCTGGATATGCTAAATTAAACAAATAAGTCTTTAGGGCTGACTTAAAGCTTTGGACAGTCAGGCATTCTCTCACCCGAAAAATAAATCTGCTCCTGGTTTATGCTGCTGCTGGGAAGCTCCAGTCCACCTCTGGAATATTGAGATCTCTAACAACCAGCACCCCCTCACCCTTGTCTGCCATCCTTTGGATAGCCAGCACCAGCTCCCTATCCATTTCTTCCTCCTGGGCTGGTGGTCTATAGACCACCCCTGTGTGGATGGCTGGCCCCATTTTCCTTTCCAGCTTAACCCACAGTATCTCTCCCCCATTTTGTTCCTCCTGGATCTCTGTGGCCTTTATGCCATCTTTCACATAAAGTGCCACCCTTCCCATCCTAGCTGCCCTGTCCCTACTGAATATGCTGTAGCCAGGTATGGCCATCTCCCAGTCATGGTTATCATTGCACCAGGTGTCTGTGATGGCCACAATGTCCAGGTTCGATTGCACCATGACAGCCTCCAGATCCTCCATCTTGTTGCTAAGGCTCCTGACATTGGCACACATGGCTTTCCATGATTTGAACTCCCTGGACTGTTTAGCTGTTCTACTCCAGCCCCTTCCCTGGTTGTACTTTATCCCTGGTTCTACCTGCTGTCTCCCCTTCTGTTGAATTTTGCAACCTTTCTGCCTATCCACTTCTTGGGTGCTTATTTCCATCTTTTGCACACTGCTTTGTAAAGATATCCACTCCTCCTGTTCACTGGTTCCACTGCTAGCTACGGGGGTGGGCAATTAGGTACCCTCCTTGCTGGTCTGCCACTCCCCTTGGCTAGTTTAAAATGCTTGTCCATGTAGCATTTGAACTTATCATTGAGTGCTTGGATTCCCCTCCAGGATGGATGTAGACTGTCAGGCTTGAACAAGCCTCCATCCCTCCATCCCTCCAGGTGGGTCCCCAGTCACCAACGAATCCAAACCCTTCCTCACAGTACCAGTTCTTCAACCATGAGTTAAAGTTCCTGGTGCATGCACCCCTATGCTCTTCAATGCCACTCACAGGTAGTACTTTGAGAAGGTGAAAGAAGTAGCTACTTGCTTGAGACCCCTCCCCAATTTCCTAAACACTTCCTGAACTTCCTTGGGCTCCCCATTTGCAAGGCCATTAGTACCTAGGTAGATAATGACATCCAGCTCTCCCTCCCATCTTGCCTTCCCGGTGATCTCCAGGATCTTTCTCGCATCCCTACATGCAGTGGCACCTGATAGGCACCTCACCTCCCTGTCCTCTCCCTCCTGTGTTCCTAGTTGGATCCCTCTTATGATACAGTCCCCCACCAGGATTCACTTCCTCCTCCTCCTCGGGGGTCCATTGCTCTCCCCACTGAGGTCACCTCCTTGGTTGACCTCCACATCCATCCCTTCCACTTCTCTGGTACCTCTGTTTAGTTGTCCCCGTTTGCCAGTGTAGCATATGAGTTCTGGAGTGGAATAGAATCTGAGATATGCCTCTGCCTGACTGCCCTAACCCTCCCTGAGCCCACCGTCATGTGCTCCTCATTCTTGGCATCTTTTGAGGCAGCGGCATTGGACTGGGTGGTCTCTGGATAGGGGTGAAGGTACTCCTGACCCAGTTTACTTCTACTCTGAGTCTGGCTACCTCATCCCATAGTCCAGAAAGATGCCTGCAGATGGGGCAGCACCTCAGCATCCAGAAGGTCTGCCTGAATATGGCTTCCTTGCAGCCACTGCATTGCACCACTCCCCACATTTATACTGCACTTATACTGCTATTCTAGTACTTGTCTGTTATTGAAGCTCTCCTAGTTCCCTTTTTATTAATTTACTGTCCTAAAAATCCTGCCACTGATCCTCAGGTACATTTCTTTAAAGAGTGGAAAACAAACAAACAAACAAAAAAAATTAGTCAAAACACTTGTGCTAAGGGCAGCTTCCTCCCCCTTGTGCCACTTCTACTCCACAACCCCTGCTATTCCCTGAGCTTAGCTCCTGTCAATCAGATTTAACAGGGCATATTATTAAGAGTGGGGGGGCAGGGGAGGATAGGCAGAATTTTGCAGTAATTAAAGTCAGCAAAGGAATATACTACCACTACAAGCACACCAAATTAGGTTTTAAATTTTCAACAGCCCAAAAACAATTCTAAGTAAAGACAGCAAAGAAATTACAGTGCCACTAAAAGCACACAATCTAAGTTTAAAACAAAAACAGCAATGGGCAGTTACTGCAACCTGCACAGCATTGAAATGAATCTGGATCCTGCCTCTTCTGGCTTCTTCTGAGAAAACAAATGTCAGCTTGCTATCTCAAATGTGACTTAGCCCCACCTTCAGTTATCCCGTAGCTGAGGTCAGAGGTCAGACAGTTAGCCCCCCTCACCCAAACTACAGGGCAAGCCAGACAAACCAAGACTATTCTTGTATTTTGTGTAATTGTAATATTGTATTGTAATGTTGTATGTTGTATGTCAGGCGTGGCTGAAAAAGGGCTGTGCCCAGTCCACTTCCTGGTTAAAAATAAAACAAACAAACAAACAAATTTGCAGCAATTAAAGACAGCAAAGCACTGAAATGAATCTGGATCCTTCCTCTTCTGGCTTCTTCTGAGAAACCAAAAAATCATCTTGCTAGTAGTAGTCAGAAGGCAGTGTTCCATGTAATAATTCTAGTAAATCAACTCTTGTGCTTAAGACAGGTAAAATAATTGCATTTACTGGTGAGTCACCTGTGCACCCACCATCACACATCAAAGGTACCCCATCCATGTCAGTTCACGGAGGAGAGCCACTTGGCAGACCACGAGCAAAACACAGAACAATGCAGCCCACATTGCACAGCCTTTTTGTCCAGAACAGTAAATACCCACCAAATCATGCAGCTGCACATGGACTCAATGCTGCAGTAGTGGAAATGCTGGCAATTGACCTTTTGCTGTTCTCCTTTGTGGAGAATGCTGGATTCTGGCACTTTGTGGCACGCACCTGTTCTAAATAGAAGATCCCATCCAGGACATACTTTTCCACTTGTGCTGTCCCTAAGTTATATTGGATGGTGATAGAGTCTGAAAGACATGCCCGTCAACATTCCACATCACCTTACATTCACTTAAGCATGGATATGTGGACAAGTGGCAAAATGGCAGGTAGTACCTATCTGTGTATTACTGCACATTAGGCTCAGCTACCTGGGGTTTTCTGTGATGATTGGATGGGAGAGCAGTGTAATAAGTCAGACTGTGTTGGTAGCAACCTTCATGGCATTAGATAGCATGCCACACTTACAATGCATAGTGTAGCAAGGTCACATACAGGCGAAAACATGTTAGACTTGCTACTGACAGAAATTAATGTGTGGCTACACCTAAAAGCAGGCTTCATAGCTAGAGATAATGGATCAAACGTTGTTAAATGTATTATCAATGGTGCTTTATGAGGGTTACCTGCATGGCCCACTGTTTAAATCTTGTGGTACAGGAGTTTCTGCAGTACACTGAAATAAAACAAATACTGGCTGTCGCATGTCACATCTGTACCCACTTTGCACACTCTGGAAAGGTCCGTAACCAACTTAGGCAGCTGCAGATTCAAAACAGCCTCCCTCAGCACTGCCTCAAGCTTGAAGTTGTCACGAGATGGAACTCGACCTTTTAGATGGCAGAGCAGTTGTATGAGCAGTACAAAGCCATCTCTGAGTATGGTTATGCACACTAGCCATGACAGTTCAGGGGCCTCAATGTCTATGACAACTGAACAATGGAGACTCATGGACTCAGCAATATTAATTTTGAGGCCATTTGAACATGCAACACAGGCAGTGAGTGTTGACACTGCATCCGTTAGTCAAGCCATTCCACTGCTCCTGGTGCTGAGGAAGACTTTGTTGAATCTGCAGCCTAGCTTTGATGTAGCTGGAGATAGATCAAGCTGTGCATTACTGAAACACATGATTACAATATTAGACAGCAATCAACACATCGCCACTATTCAACAATCTCCAGAATTTGGAATAGCCACAATGCTGAACCCACACTGCAAGCATGACATTACATCCATACTAGAGGGAGGGCATGATCAGGTTCAAAATCCTACTGGACAGCTGGTCCAACTGGTTCATGGGGTACAGAAGTCATGTGCAAAGTTCTGCAAACCACAGCATAACAAGGCTGAAGGTCACTGTGGACTGAGCACATCCAGCAAGGTGGCTAAGGGACAAGTGATGGTGTCAGCTGCACAATTGTCCATTAATCCACTTAGGTGTGCCTTGTCCCAAGCAGGAATTTATGACCTAAATTAATCTTGTGAACAGGTGGACGATTCATCAGGAATGCATGCTTCAAATACTATATTTGAGGCCTATTTGGCAGAAAACAGGCATCTGACAATATTGGATGATCCTTTGGTATACTGGAGTGGCAACATGAATGAATGGCCAGTGCTGACATCAGTAGCACTGAAGTACCTGGCCTGCCCATCCTCCAGTGTAAGTGTGGAGAGGGTATTTAGTTCTGCTGGGGCCATAGAGCGTGACTGTTGTACTAACCTATTACCCACAAATGTCAGCATGCTAACATTTATTAAAATGAATGAAGGTCATATACCAAGTAGGATAAGCACATCTCTGTTTGTACCCCATCAGGATGATGGTTGTGCTGTCTGATGCTGATGATGCAGGCAAAGCAGACCATCCTGGTGGCAGCGTCAAATGGTGTATCCTTGAGGTTGATGATGCAGTCATGGAAAAAGAATTTCCAAGTGGGTACAACTTCGGCACTGAGGCTTGCGAGGGCTGCTTCCTCCTTGATGATGAGGATGTTGCTGGGAGGAAGTAGCAGCAAAATTACCAGGGTGAAGGCTGTCGCAGTTCTGTAGTGTTACCATTTTTTCACATTAAAAAAAGAAAAATGGTGGCCTTGACTAGCATATGACAATTGACAAATAATGACATGTCATTATACTTTGACTTACCCTTTCTTGATTTTGAGGGTACAGTTCACAGAATGTGTGCAGTCATTATTACCCACAGTCCTCTAAACACAAATGTCAACTTTTAGCCACTTAAATCCTGTTGATTTAATGACAGATATCCTCCTGACACTGAAAAATAGAAATGCACCCCACCCAGCCACCCTGCTTCTTGACAGTGAGAGAGAGAGATATATATTGTACTTGTGCCCAAACTATGAACCCTCAGCCAGCCACAGCCACCCTGCTTCTTGAGAGAGAGAGAGAGAGAGACATTATACCTGTGCCCAGTCTATGAACCCTCAGCCAGCCACAGCCACCCTGCTTCTTGAGAGTGAGAGAGAGAGACACATTGTACCTGTGCCCAAGCTACGAACCCTCAGCCAGCCAACCACAGCCACCCTGCTTCTTGAGAGTGAGCAAGACATTGTACCTGTGCCCAAGCTATGATGCCTCAGCCAGTCACAGTCACCCTGTTTCTTGGAGAGTGAGAGAGAGAGAGAGACATTGTACCTGTGCCCAAGCTATGAACCTGCAGCCAGCCATAGTCACCCTGCTTCTTGAGAAAGAGATACATTGTACCTGTTCCCAAGCTATGAACCCTCAGCCAGCCACACCCACCCTGCTTCTTGAGAGTGAGAGAGATAGAGCGAGACTTTGTACCTGTGACCAAGCTATGAACCCTCAGCCAGCCACAGTCACCCCACTTCTTGAGAGTGAGAGTGAGAGAGTGAGAAAGTGAGGGGGGAGAGAGAGAGAGAGAGAGAGACAGAGACATTGTACCTGTGCCAAAGCTATGAACCCTCAGCCAGCCACAGCCACCCTGCTTCTTGAGAGTGAGAGACAAAGACAGACATTGTACCTGTGCCCAAGCTATAAACTCTCAGCCAGCCACAGCCACCCTGCTTCTTGAGAGAGAGCGAGAGAGAGACATTGTACCTGTGCCCAAGCTATGAACCCTCAGCTAGCCACAGCCAACCTGCTTCTTGAGCATGAGAGAGAGAAAGAGAGAGACATTGTACCTGTGCCCAAGCTATGAACCCTCAGCCAGCCCAGCCACCCTGCTTCTTGAGTGTGAGAGAGAAAGAGAGACATTGTACCTGTGCCCAAGCTATGAACCTGCAGCCAGCCACAGCCACCCTGCTTCTTGAGAGTGAGAGAGAGAGACATCGTACTTGTGTCCAAGCTATGAACCCTCAGCCAGCCACAGCCACCCTGCTTCTTAAGAGTGAAGAGAGAGACATTGTACTTGTGCCAAAGCTATGAACTCTCAGCCAGCCACACCCACCCTGCTTTCTGAGAGTGAGAGAGAGAGAGAGAGAGAGAGACATTGCACCTGTGCCCAAGCTATGAACCCACAGCTAGCCACAGCCACCCTGCTTCTTGAGAATGAAAGAGAGAGAGGCATTGTACTTGTGCCAAAGCTATGAACCCTCAGCCAGCCACACCCACCCTGCTTTCTAAGAGTGACAGAGAGAGAGAGAGAGACATTGCACCTGTGCCCAAGCTATGAGCCCACAGTCAGCCATAGCCACCCTGCTTCTTGAGAGTGAGAGACAGACATTGTACCTATGCCCAAGCTATGAACCCTTAGCCAGCCACAGTCACCCTGCTTCTTATCATTAATTTACAGTAAGTATGTACTAATATCATGTACTATGGTTTTGACTTGCACTGTGGTGTGAATCCTTCCTTCACCATTTTAAAGATGCCACTGTCACCTCACCAAATACTGGCAACTGATTTTCATTTTGTTTTCACAGGTTACAGAATGTGTAACTTTGCAGGACTGCAGTACTACTACCACCTAAAAGATAACATCTACAGGTAAGTATCACTTCTATTTCCTCTTTCATTTTTTAATCTAATTTTGTTTTGCTGGTGTAAAGCATTCAACAGCAATGATATACAAGTCAGATAATACATTTTTTATTCACAGTTGGGACATGCGTACTGCAGTATGCCAAGAAAGTACAATGTGTTATCCTGGTCCTGAAAACCCATGATGTAATGTAAGTATAACAGTGGATTAGTGTGTGTCACTCATTACATGTGAGAATTTTTTTAAGCCTTTAATAACAGGTTGGTATTTTAAGCTTGATGAGGTGTTTACTAATAGCTTGGTATTTTAAGCTGGATAAGGGGTTTACTAATAGCTTTGTATTTTAAGCTGGATAACGGGTTTAGTAATAGCTTGGTATTTAAGCTGGATATAACAGAAGACAGAAACAGCCACGAAGGGGACTGAATGTAGTGGTGGAATGAACTTGTAGTAATTTCTTTATCATCTGTTTTCAGGTAACAATGAGGTGCTGCGGACTGCTGTAGGTGGTATCTTCCAATCTGAAGATGGACAACAGTTAGGAATGGATATGCTGAAGACTTGGAAAGAAGATGAAAACATGAATGAAACTTGTTTTCAAATGTGCCCCCCCACCAAAAAAAAAAAATTAATACTTACCTTACATGGCTTGCCAGTTTCCATTCAGCCAAAGTCATCAACCGTCCCAAACATGCGGAACACAAGTGTGCATATGGCCTGAGAAAAAAAAAATCAGAAATGATAATATTTCAGTCAAACACAGTGGTAACCCCCCCCACCCCCTGAATAAAAATTAAAAGTTACAGTACCACAATCAGTGTTGGACTAGTAACATATGTCTGGCATGTGGATGTGAACATCATGTCCACCAGGGTGAAGTGGAATTATTCCATATGTATTAGGTTCCCTGAAAAGGAACAACATGATGGGCTGGTTATGACACAGAACAAGATTTACTAGAAATTAAGTGGCTGTGTCTATGCAGAACAAAATTTCACTGGGGCGAACAATGACTCACCATTGTGGTATGAAGGCACACACAAAGGGCAGCATGTATCACTGATGCAGCAGGCGTCAACCTCAACACCAGGCAATGGTCTCACTAAAGCTGGGACACTGTGACGCATTTCTGGCCTTATTCTTTATCTGGACTTTTCGTGAGATTAAAGCAGCAGGACAACAGCAGCAGCAGCAGCAGTTGTAACTAGCATCACCATCAGGCAATGTTATCACTTAAGTTGGGACACTGATGCATTTCTGGCCTTATTCTTCATCTGGACTTTTCATGACATTAAAGCAGCAGGACAACAGCAGCAGCAGCAGCAGTAGCAACTGAGCATCACCATCAGGCAGTGTTCTGACTTAAGTTGGGACACTCTGATGCTTTTATGGCCTTATTCTTCATCTGGACTTTTCATGGCATTAAAGCAGTGGAACAACAGCAGTAGCTACTGGCATCACCACCAGGCAATGCTCTCACTTGAGTTGGGACACTGTGATGAATTTCTGGCCTTATTCTTCATCTGAACTTTTCATGACATTAAAAACAGTGGGACATTCACAGTATGGGACATTTGGTGGTGTTGGAGCATGGTAGGTAATTTTATGGTATTGTTTTACCCCCCCAAAAAGGAAAAAAGTAATAATTCCAATCTAAATCACACTGCTCACAAATGTATCACACCATTATGCTTTCTGTAATAGAAAGGCAGTTTCTAAGAGTTCTTACCTACTTTCCTGTATTTTTCAAAGGTCATAGCAGGGTCTGCAAAATTGTGGACACTGCGCGCTATCGGTACAGGTGATACTAAAACGACTCACTGTCCGCTTTAATAAAAGTGTATTGCAGTGTGTGGTTCTGTGCCACAAATAGAAAGTAAATGAAAGCACGCTGTGTCCGAAAAGTTGGCGACCATGGGAATTTTGCAAAATACAATAAAGAAAGTAATTTAAAAAAAATAGTTTCTATTGGGGAACCATAATGGGGTGGAACATTAGGCGGAGCTGTGGATTTATACTTATTATGACTGTCACTCAATCCTTGTTAATTTTATGAACATTTTCTCAGGGGATTATTATTCACACTGTGATACTAATACTGCATGCTAAATGATGTATACTATAAGACGGCAACATTCAGAAGAGAGAAAATGATGGGGGATGGGGGTTGCCATGGTAGGTGAGATAACTTCAGGTGACTTTAGAGTATTTAGACTGTAGCTGTTGATATGTATATTACGAAACTTTAACAGTAAACAGTATCCAAAAAGTAATAAAGCCTGAAAATGAAAGCAAGAATGCAGTTATAATTTTGACCGATACTTTTTTATTCTGTTTTACATTGCCACCTAATCTAATAACTTGAGCTGCAAGGGGCTGGGCAGTGACACACCTCTGAAATGCTGTTCATGTAGCAAAATGTTTCTTGCGCAAGCAAATGTAAAAAGAGAAATAAAGCTGGCTCAAAATGTGGAAAATGGTATCATACCAGTCACTAGATAAGGGGCAATCTAAAATAGAAAAATAAAGTATCAATCAAAATTTTCACTGCTGTCATGCACGGCTGCTTTAAGACCCCCCAACAAGTTCGAGGAGTAGGAGGAAGGTTGGGATTGTGTCCGGCCTACCCGCTTGCGTAGCTGGCTCACATGAGTCACACTTGCTTGCCGCAACATATGCCTTAGGTCTGGAAAGCTTTTCTAATGCTAATTTAAAGTCATCTTAAATCCCAAAATATACTGGTATATCTGCCAGATCTGTGAGAGGAGAATAAGTGGAGACAGCAATGATATTGATAAATCCAATGGTGTTGGTTAAACAGATTCAGGAGCCTGTTTCTGCTACGTCAGTTACCAAGGCCACAGTGGAAGCTGAGCAAGAGAAAAAAAAGTGCTTCCTCACCAATGGCTGTCCATACTTTAACAAGTGGCACACCATTGAAACTACAGGTGACTCAATGGATTGGATCATGAATTAGAAACAAACTTTCGACAGACTATTTTCCATCAAGTCCAAAAGCAGACAGGCTTATTAACAGTAAATTTCGGTAAAATCACTGGAGTGAAAGTGACAATAGCAACTTTTTTTTTGTTTAGACTTTGTTTTTTCACCCAGGCTATGGGCAGGGGATGTACCCTTACATCTGTGCTGGGACCTTCCACCTGGCATTCCCCCCAGGCTGCCCATTCTGGGAGGCCCACAGCTTACCCCCCCATTGGAGGGGCTTCTGTGGGGGGAGACTGTGATCAACCTGAGGACCCAGCTGAGGCTAATACCTGGGGCATCATTCAGGTGGGGGTCCCAGGGCTTCATTGCAAGCCAGCCCAGGGGGTTTTCCCTGTAGTTTCCCTACAGGAGGCACAGGCATGCAATGATATCCACGCAGGTCAAGTGCATTCCCCCACCTGACCCACCGACTTCTGCCATCACCTCCTTGCTGCATGTTGGTCATAGCTGTTGCACACCCAGTCTCCACTGGATGTCACTAATATACAGGGAACCATAACCCTTCCTCCCTGAGAAAGAGAGGTCTGTGGGACACCCATTCTGTCTCCCCCCAAGCTGACTGTCTGGCATCCAGTATTCATTCCCAAACACAGATCATGAGTGCTGCAGATGGTAGCGATACCACTGTACCAGTGGGCTGGCTACAACAGCAACTTTAACAAGAACCAACTTAGCAATGAACAGAAAAATTGTAATGCTAAAGAACCAAGTCATATATAAAAAAATCTGCATGTCATGAGTCTCCAAATGGACTGGCATCTGACTACCTATTGTTGAGAGAAACAATGAAGGATATCTTCATTACTGTTTATGAGCTACTTAAGGACAATTCCCCTTTTTTGCTTAAAGCATTCCAATTTAGCAAAAAAAGAGACACAGTGGGCTCAATTCTCAAAGCTCATAGATTGACGCAAGGTGCCTGCGGCCAACATAAATGGTGCAAGTGGCACCTTGCGCCAAAGAATGAGCCCCGAGCTATTCACAAAAGCAGCCTGCATCTAACTTCTTCACATTCCCCTTTAACTCTGCCACCCCCAGACTTCAATGTGTGCCTCTGGTCCTGGTGCTCTTCCACCTTTAAAAGAGACTTGCCTCCTTAACCCCATCCCTGAGAGGTACTTGTAAGTCTGTATCATATCCATTCTCACTTTCTCTCCTCCAGGGTGTACATATTGAGATCCCTCAGAATGTCCTCGTGTACTATTTTAGTTGCCTTCCTCTGGACTGCCTCCACCCTGTCTATGTCCTTTCTGAGGTGCAACCTGCAGAATTGGACACAGTACTCACCAGTGAGCAATACAGTGGCAACACCACCTCACTCCTCCTGCCGGAGATACCTGTCCCAATACATCCCAACATCACACTGCCCACCCACTGCTTTGTCACAAGGCCCTGCCACTTTAAGGTCATCAGAAATGATAACCCCCAAGGTCCCTTTTCTGTTTAATGTCTGACAGCACCTTGTTCCATCCTATACTCAGTTCCTGGGTTTTACTTTTTGGAGTTGAACCTGAACTGCTATGTTTTTGACCACTCCTCGAGTTCCCCAAGATCTCTACCCATTCTTTTTACCCTTCCTGATTGTACACCCTATTACAGATTATGATATCATCTCTAAAAAGGCATACCTTCCCTTCAGTTCATCGGCATTGTCACTTATGAAGACATTGAAGAGGACCGGTCATAGTACTGAGCCCTGTGGCACCCTGCTGGTCACTCTTCCATCCTGAAGGTTAGTGCCCTTAACCACCACCCTCAGTCTCCTATCCATTAACAAGTTTCTAACCTAGTTCACCACTTTGGATCCCACCCCCTGGCTGCTCAAGATCTTAATCAATCTGCTGTGTGGCACATTGTCGAAGGCCTTGCTAGAGCCCTGATTGACCATGTCCACTGCCTTCCCCTATCTATTTACTTGGTCACCCACTCAAAGAAATCAATCAGTTTTGTCTTGCATGATCCCCCTCCACCACACACACACATACACACATCCTGAATCTATGCTGCTTTTAGTCTTGCAACCCATTGGGTTCAAAATACTCTACCAACCTTTCCTTCAAAGTGTTTCCATTAATTTCCCCACCACTGAGGTGAGGCTCTTTGTCTTATAGTCGCTAGCCTCTTCCCTACTGCCACCCTTGTGTAGAGGGACCAAGTCTGCTCTTCTCCAGTCCTTCTGAATCATGCCCAGTTCTAGGGAGTTGTAATATAGCCATCAGCAGGGTAGCCAGCACCTCCCTGAGTTCTTTTAGTACCCTTGGATCTGTTCCCCTGCCCTTGTCCACTTTCAGAGCTGCAAGTCCTTTCAGGACTCTTTCTTGTAAAACTGGACTTGAGTCCACTCCCCCCACCCCCTGTTCCTCTTGCTTCCTGGTGGTTCTTCCCCCTTCCTTCACTTTAAGACTGAGCAGAAATACCTATTTAGGATGTGTCCTTTTTTTGGTCCCCTTTTATGCAGTATCCCTCTGCTGTCCTCCTTATCCTCACTATTCCTCCCCTTGCTTTCCTTTTCTCATTTATGTACCTGAAGCAAATCTTATCCCCATTTGCTTCCCCTTTGTCTAGCTTTCCTCTGTCTGAGCCTTTGCCCCCCTCACTGCCTTATCTGCTTCTCTCTGTTTACTGGTACACGATATTCCATCATATGGGCAAAGGAAATTGAATGACAAATATGAGCGACTCAATCCATCTTTCGGATAAGATGTTAAACCGAGGTCCCATCTGCCTGGATTGGTGGTAGTTCAGGTGGATGTTAAAGATCCCATGGCACTTATTGAAAAGAGTAGGGGATTTCCCCAGGTGTCCTGGCCAAATTTCCTTCATTCAGTAAAAATACCATCAACAGCTTAATCTGGTTCAAGGTCAGTTGGCATTCATCTGTATCCCCTTCCCTGGGTCGTGCCTGAAAATAGGCAGGATTTGTCTAGTGCACTTACCTGGTCAACAAAAGCTAAATAAAATTAAAAATAAATAAATTTGCATGCCCGATGGAATAGCTATTGTGAGAGCTTAATATGGGGAGGGTATAGCAAGCACAGAGCGACAGAACAGTGAGGGCGAATGACAGCGGAGGGTATAGTCATGTGGGTTAAATACAAAAATGAAGCCTGCTGCTGTTGAGCCGGTCACCTGGAGTGGTGGATACGGCCACCACTTGGAATGCCGATGGTCCTGGGTCCAGGACTGCCAGCAGGTATATGTTTTTGTGACTTGTGATAGCTTTTTTTGTTGTTGTTGTTTTCTGTCCCTTGATTTCCCTGACTGTGGTGCCCAGCCACTGTAGCCCCCCTCCTGTGTATACCCCTTCCCCCAATGTCCACCCTTCCCTGGAGTTGATTATATTAATATGGGGGTGCGGTGGGGTTGTACCCCGCAAAGGGGGATGTGGGGGGGTGCATAGCCCTCTGCATTAAATGTTAGTTTATCTTGTCTCAGTAGTATGTTGTGTAGTGTTGTTGCTGTAATAGGGATTGCTGTGGTGGCTGTGTAATGCATTTTGGATTTGGCAAAATATACTTGCTGTTATGCAAGTTGCCGTTCCATTTTTGCCATTATGACATGAAACCCTGGTACACCTCCATGTCTTCCTCCCTCTACATTTCCTTATACCTCCTGAATGCCACCCTTTTTTCCTTCACCATCATAGCCACCTTCCTAGAGCACCATAACTGTTTTTTTCATTTGCTTTTACTCACTTCCTTCATGCAGAGGCTGATTGCCTTAATCATGCCCTCCCTTATTTCTCCATTGTTCCTCTACCTTTCCCAGGTAATCCCCCCCCCACTAGACTGTTTCTGAGGCAGTCTCCCATTTTTTTTAAATCCACCCTGCTAAAGTTCAGGGCCCTCATGGTCATGTAGTTTGCGTCTGCTCCTGTCCTAACGTTGCACCACCACACTGTACGGTGATCACTGGTACCTAAGGGATTGCCCACTGTGGTGTCTGCAATGCTGTCCCTGTTTGTAAGCATCAGGTTCAGCACTGCCCCATCCTCTAATGGGTTTGTTGACTAGATGCCTGAGGAAAGCCCTTTGTAGGGAGTTCAGGATGGCCCTGCTCCTTGCTCCAATCCACATCTGACAGACTGAAGTCTCCAACTAGCTGCACCTCCCTCTTATTTGCCGTCCTGATGATGTTTTACCCAAGTGCCTTATCCAAATCATCCTCATGTGCTGGAGGTCGGAATATAGCCCTTGAATGGATAGCGGCCCCAGTTCCTGTCTCTGGGAGAACCCACAGCACCTTCAGCCCTTCCTTTTCCCCTGAGTGTCCCTGTATTTTCATAGCCAAGATTCCCTCCCTAACATATAATACAACCCATCCTCCCCTTCTCCCATCTGTGTCTCTCCTGAACAGAGAGTAGCCTGCTATAGCCATTTTATTTATTTATTTGAAATGTTGTTAACAAGTGAAATAGACTGGGCCACATGGTCCTTTTACAGTCTAGACTTGGGATCAGACCCACAAACAAATATACATACATATAACTACACTAATAAATACAGTAATAACTGCAATACCTTTGCACATAAAAATATACACATTTAAACAAAATATTAGCTCACTGCTTTACAAATATTACATGCCTAAAAACTAAAAACATGCACATGGGGCCCAGCTTGGATTTCTGTTTTTAATTGAATTTTAAACTTCTATGTACTTGGAACTTTTCTTATTTCCAAATTGATGTTGTAAGGGCCTGGCTATAGCCCAGTCATAACTGTCGGGCCTCATGACTCCATTATGGCCACCACATCTAGGCTATCCTCCTCCATGATGGCCTTCAGGTACAGAATTTTATTTCCTAGATGCCTTGCATTGGCAAACATGACACTCCATAGCTTACTCCTTTCCTGCCTGCCTGCCTACCTGCTTACATACCTCTCCTGCCTATGCTGCTCTCTGAAGCTCCCAATGACCTGTCTCTTTCCTTCTTACTGTCTCAGTTTCCTGTCTGTCTCTTTTATTCCTCTGTTTTTGCATTCTTGCATTCTTGATTTATTCCACCTTGTCCTCTGCCTTGTCCCTACCCTTTCTTTTTGTGCTTCTTCCCTAGAGGGGAGCTCCCTCCCCTCAGGCTCTCCCTCCTTGTTGCTTCGTCATGTTAGTGGGGGGGGGGCAATTTTTGCCTCCCTTGGAATTACAGCCACCCCCCAGCTAGTTTAAGTGCTTATCCAAGTTTTATTTAAATCTCCAACTAAGGACTGTGGTTTCACTTCCTACATCTTCACTGGCTAGACCCCAGTTCTCAAAGTAGCCAAAGCCCTCCTCTATGCACCATGCCTTCAACCAATTGTTCAAAGCCCCAGTGCCAGTTCCTCTCCCTGGCTGTACACAGGTAACACCTCAACAAATGCCACCATGTGTGCTACCTGCTTTAGGCCCCATTCCAGCTCCCTGAAATTACCCTGCACTACCCCTAACCTGTCCTTTGCCGGGTCATTTGCCCCCAGGTGGACAATGATATCTAGCTCCTTCCCATCTCCTGCCACACTCCAAGCCACTATATCTGCTCTCCATCACTCTAAGCTGAAGCATCGGGGAGCACTTCACCTCCCAGTCCCTTCCACATCCCATTCCCAAGTCTACCCCCTAATAACGGAGTCACCCACCATCAGCTGCCTCCTCCTTGGCTGGGACCCTCTTCTTACTTGGGTCCTACCCTTATGAGGACAGCCAAATCTTCCCTCCTCACTGCTGTAGGTGCATCCTCCTGGTTGCTCTGTTCCACTAGTATAGTGGAGGAATTTTGCAATGGTACAGAATGATGAGTGTGTACTCTAATCACCACCTCCACCCTCGGGGAGCCCATCAAGATCCTACTGTTCTGTCTCTGTCTAGACATCCTTTGGGATGTTGCCTCAAACTTGGTGCCCGCTGGGTGGGGCAAGATATTCTCTGAACCCTTTCCAGTTTGGCCCAGAGTCCAGCCACGTCTGTCACCTCAAATTAGAGAGGTAAGTACAAAGGGGGCATCACCGCAATCTCCAGAATGAGAGACAGTGGCTCTGCACCCATTACACTGCATCACTTCCATGCTGTTTCCTTCCTCAATGTTTCTGTCTGTTGAACCTTCTCTTTACACTTTTGCCTTGTTTCTGTGCCTGTTTACTACCTTCCTCTTCCTTTCCTTTCCTGAAATATATTTACTATCCTACCCTAAATAGGGTGACTCTTACTTTTCCTTCTACCAGTAGCTACTTTTTCTGATGTCTATTATTTCTTTCCACTTATTTGCTACCCCGCTACCTGTAGTTTAACGTTATGCTGCTTATTTCAGTATATCAGTACCCACTTCTTACCCCTTAGCTGTTACCCACTACCTGCTATTAGTTAACCTTATGCTGCTTATTTCAGTATATATGTACCCAGTACTGTGTTTTCTCCTACCTTGGTTCAAGTGTGCATACCAAGAAGGAGTTGAAGGCCTGTGATGATGAGACCCCAATGTAATACTGTTAAATTTAGTTGGTGGCTGCAGCTGCTAACTGGCAAATTACATTAACTGATGGATTCAACAAATTGCTCCTTTTAATGGCTGCAGTGGGTGTAGCCCTACAGATGTCTTGCTATGACAGTAGAGAATGGAAGCTCTCCAGATAGCCAACAGACTAGATACAATTAGGGGTTTTGTAAAGTCACTGCACTAATTGAAGCAAGCTGTCTGCTGTGTTCATTTGAGCTGAGCAGTCTTGAAAGCACTATGTTGTTCAATGTGGTTAGAATTCTCTTTCAAGAAAGTTTCAAAGTTCATAAACATGTCAACTTAATCAGCCTTTCAACTGTAATTGACATTGATATCTCCCTCTCTTTCTACCTTTTTTCTCTGCCTGTGTTGCACTGAGATGCACAGCATAGGTGATTTCATAGCAGGCCTTCTAAACAGTTTCATTCTATACATGAAAGCCACAGTTTTAGAGAAATAATTAGCTGGGAAGCAAACAGTACAGATAAGATGTAGCAGTGTTATGGTCAAAAGCCACACATGCAATGCTATGCAGATATACAAGTTCATAAAACATTCAATGTTGAAGTCTTACTTAGAGAAACTGAAAAACATGCTGCAATTGCATTTTCAATGCTGGCACTGTGTAAACATGTTTCTGTCTGTAACTATGTGTTCATTTGTCAATATTATTTGTGAATATTCAAGCTTTCACTATTTAAACATGTTCTGCCTATAACTTTGTGTTGCACTGAAAACTTAATATCTGATCTATATGGTTTTCCCTTTCCTATTAATACCATCTAACTGCAACTATGCTATGTATTTCTTTTATATTACTATCAAGATACAATCTACACAAAACTTATTGTATTATCACACCTCACTAATCCTGCACTTCTTTGCATTAAATCCCAGCTACCATTCTTCAGACAATTTCTCCAGTTTTTGAAGGTCTTCCTCATTCTTTCAACCCCCCTCCCAGCATATCCAACCTATTGCATACCTTTATATCATCTGCAAAGAGGCATACTTTCCCCTCCAGTCCCTCTGCAATGTCCCAAATAAAATCCAGATAGGCCACATCCACTGCACCTCCCTGGTCCTCTACCTTAGTTACCCAGTAATGCCATAAATTAGTACAATGAGTTAATGCAAAACACAGTGCTTATCATAAAGTAAAAGTTAGGGTTAGATGTATAAGTGAATAAATGCCATATAAGGTGAGTGTGTGTGTGTGTGTGTGTGTGTGTACACATGTGTGTTTATGTGAATGCTCCTGTTGTGTAGGCAGTGTACTGCTATGCTATATCAGAATGTCTATGCATATATGTATATATGTATTAGTCAATGTTTGTGGGTGTATCACAACAATTAGAAAGTGCAGTAAGGTGGCTCAGTGACTAGTGCAAAATGTATTAGTCTACATTCCCATGCAGTCTAGATCAGTTTCAGCCTTATGCATATCATTGCTGATTTAAATGAGGTGTCTGGGGAGGGCAGCTCAGGGGTAATATGAGGAAGTATTTTTTCACAGAGAGGGTGGTGGAAGCATGGAATGGCCTTCCTGATGAGGTTGTGAGGTCAAAAACAGTGGGGGAATTCAAGAATGCATGAGACAGACGTAAGGCAATTCTTGTGGGGGGTAGGAAGAAATAGGCTGCTGGTTAACTAGGATATGCAGCTTATCCAGTAGATAGGAAATGGGCAGACTAGGTGGGCCAAGTGGTCCTTATCTGCCACCAAATTTGATATTTCCCCACCCTCCAATGTCCCTCAAACCCTTAAAAGAAGGAAATGGTCATTCAGTGTGTCTTTTTTAATCTGTAAAAATGTGTGTAGACAGTGCACTGTTGTGTTACATTGGAATATAAATGCATATATGTGTGCATATATGTGTTTATGTATTAGTCAGTGTGCGTGTATCACAACAGTTAGAAACTGCAGTTAGGTGGCTCAGTGGTTAGTGCAAAAATTGCTAGTTCACACATTTCTCACTCCCCACAATTCTGGTATTTTGCAGCCATGATAGGCTGTTAATAGAATTTGTTTAAAAACTACAGCTGTGGGTCTGAATTTAGAGTTGCACAGGAATACCAAGTAATTATCTACCTAGCTAAAATGTTAAAATGACAGTTTCTTTGAGTAAGACCCAATACTCACTGCCTTTACATGGACAGATGGTGCTGTCTCCATGGGGATTCTCCCCTTCCCAGACAAATAATTGATGTGTATTCTGTTATGGTGGACCCTGTGCACTCCTAGTGGAGATGGTTGTAGGCCATGGTGCTTTGAATCATGGGAGTTCTGTTTTGTGAGCTGGTAATAGGAATGGTGGACTCAATGTGTTTCGTGTGGGGAGGTGTGTAGGCTGTGATGACTTGGACAATGAGGTTCCACTTCATTCCACAGGGGACTTGCCTTCATCCACCCCAGCAAGTGGACAGTCACTCAGGTCTTCACCCTATAGTGGACTTGCCTTTACCCACTTGGATAGGTGGGCAGTCACTTGGGACCTCCAAAGAAAAGATTCCCTGTTAGAAAAAAATCCTGACACCAGCTGGAAGGCAGTGGCTAACCACCTTCCTAGACATAGATTAGCTTCCAGGCAACCCCTACTCTAGTTTGGCACTAAAGCTCAGGCTTGGTACTTTAACTGCAGTGGATCCCATTTTGAGGGACTTTGGGGTATCTTTAAGAACAAAAATCAGTCAGAAAGAACAGCACTTAAGAGCTATTCACATTCACTCTCCTCCATCAGAGGTTTCTTACAGAATCCCCCAGGATTCACTGTCACAACTTCTTAGAATCTTTTCACTCACACTCACCACTATGTTGGTTGAGAGAGAGTCACTAGATCCTCCTCCAGTTGGACTACTGCAGCTACCAGTTAGGTCTTTGTTGTTATTGAGGCAACCCAAATCCAAGATTTATTTAGTTTAGTTCAACCTTTGTAATTAGCTTTATGTTTTGACTATTTTGTGCAGTTTCAGGCTGCAGGACAAAGTCATGCTGGTCCTTTCTGGTGATCACTGGGGTCAGGAGGCATTTTGGGAGGACAGAAGCCCCATCGAAAATACAATTTTTATTCTTTGAGGCAGGAGCAAGTCTCTGTGTAGCAGCTCTTTTGCTGAAAAGTTTCAGTCATAGAGCTTGCCTGCCCCAGAGTCATGCAGAGTTCCTCTGTGCTCTCCCTGACCCATTGGTGGTTTGGAAAGGTCATAGGTGATTTTTAATACAATGCTGCTTTTTTGTTTTATTGTCTCCCAACCCCTGCTGCCATTACCTGTGGGGTTGGGAGACTGTGGGGCTGGTGGCACAGTGGCTGCACTGCTGGGGCACTCTGTAGCAGTTGAAGAACATTCTACTGCCCTCTGTGCACTCCCCACCTCACATATGTTGGTGGCTCATTTGCTGCATATGCTGGGAATGATCAGTGCAAGGAAAACTCACTGGGGCTACTGGGTGTGCTTCCCACCCCACTGGTGCAAATATTGTCAAGATAGAGGAGTGAATAGTCATGTGACTCACCAGCTGCATCAGCTGGGGACCAGAATAGACTGTGTTTGCCATGTTCTCCAGCCACTGTTGCAAACACTGTTGTGGAGGTGGGAGAACAGACTCACTTGTGACTCATTGTCTGCAAGTGCTTTGGCACTTGAGGTGCCAGAAGAAGTACTGGTGGTGCATGCTTTCCACAGCCCACATTTATAGTTCTGGAAAGGGCTAAAGGAACAGAAGACAAATGTGGCTTTCAGTCGCTGAAAAATTGTTGCTGCTATGAGTGCTCCTTGGCCCTTTTTTCAGTGCAGCAGGGCCAGGAGAGCAGGATTGATGAATGGCTCCAGCAGCAAAGAACAAGTTCTCAAGGAAGGATTCTGTACAGGGTAGGAGCCACAGGTAAGATCCCAACTTGGGAGCGATGTTACACTTAGGTGTTACACTCTGGACAGGATAGAAACTTTTAAGTACCTAAGTGGAATCAACAAAGCCCAAGAGGGTAGCATCTTTTGGAAAAAGAGATGTGCAAAAACAAGGGGACACAATTTAAAGATAGAGAGGGGGCCGTTCAGGGGCAATGTGAGGAAGTATTTTTTCACAGAGAGGGTGGTGGACACATGGAACAGCCTTCCTGAGGAGGTTGTGGGGTCTAAAACTGTGGGAGAATTCAAGAATACATGGGACAGACATAAGGCAATACTTGTGGGGGGGTAAGAAGAAATAGGCTGTTGATTAACTGGGATCTGCAGCTTATCCTGTAGGTAGGAAAATGGGCAGACTAGGTGGGCCAAGCGGTCCTTATCTGCCATCAAAGTCTATGTTTCTATGTAGCCTCTAAACCAATAAACAGTGTCCAGAGAGTAGAGATGTACCTAATATTCTCACTTTTTCACATAAACGCTCCTGATCTGCAAGGTTAAAAAACCTTTGTTATATATATATTGGTCCTATGTATTCCCCTCTATCCAAGGCCTCATGAAGGGATTCTAAATATTCCAATAATGCAGCGTTTGTACTATAATTTTCCCTGAAGCCATGTTGATCAGTAACTTGGAGTTTATGTTTATCAAGCTGCTCAACTAATTGGTTATTCATTATCATTTGCAAGGTCTTGGATACAGGGGAAAGAGCTGATATTGGGTGACAGTTTGATGGGGAACGAGAATCCCCACTCTTAAAACCAGGAACAACACAGTCTTTCTGTCATACATTAGAGATCTTCTGAAATCTCAAAGATAAATTGAATATTTTCAAAACTGGATAAGTAACACCTTTCAAAATCAGCTTTAAAAATGTCATATCTCTGCTATCAAAACAAAATATTGACTTTATTTTTAATTCTGTCAAATGACTGAGAGCATCAGACTAGGATAATTATTTAAAATAAATGTTTGGTACAGTAGTTAGTCAGATCAGGAACATATTTGCTGTTAGGCAGATAGGCAGTAAGACTGCTAACATATAAGTGCAATCACAAGTGATTTATCATCATCTTCATTGATATTACAACAAAAGGCATGCATTATTTTGAATTCCTCTTTACCAAATTACTACTATCCCAGAGTTCCTTAGGGTCATTCAATAATTCTTTTTGTTGAGATTTAAAATAATCAGATTTAGCCAAACAAATATACTTTTTAAATAGATTTCTTAATTCACTGAATTTGTGTAAATATTTATTTAAACTTGTATCTCTATCTAGTTTCCAAAACAAATCTCTTTCCCTCATTGCCTTTTAAATTATGAATAAATCAGGCCTGGGTGTTTCTTTTTTTTTCAGGTACAAATTGTGGTGTTTTGGTGTTGGTCTGCCACTAGGACCCTTATCTTCTTAGGTCTGCCATCCCCATCTCTCACTGCTATCTGGATCATGTGAATAATTGAGGTGGATGCACAAAATAAAAGTAGAAAAGGCTTTATTCCCAGCAGGTCACATCTGCACACCATGAAGCATAGTCTCTGACTGACTGCTAACAGCCAGCCTACAGGATCTTCTAGAGAGCCCCTCCTACACCCAGTTACATGTAACATGAGACTACTTTGCTGTGAGGGTCCTTAGAGGGGCAGCAACTAGTCCCATGCCTATGTGTGCTCCACTAAACTAACATGAGCTAGTAAGTACCTATCACAATCGTGTATGTTCTTTTCTGCATTTATTCAGGTTTAAGGTCACATTCTGAGATATTTGGCTGCATGACGTAATTTTTGATGTGAATGATAAGGCTTTTGAATCTTGGCATAGGGTGTCATACCTTCACAAGTCTGGGTTTGAGTTTCAGCGCAGAACAGGACTTCTTTCTCACTACAATTTATGAAGAAAGAGTTAGATGTCATTTCTAGTGCCAGTGATAACAGTCTCAATAAGATCTGAAGCAGACATTCAGAATATTAAGCTACTACTTTATTGCAGTCAACTTAATTAGTTACAGCTGATATTTTGATGCTTTTCTAGGCTGGAATGCAACTTGGTAGGAAGCATTACCCCAAGCTGGCCAAATGTTCATCACTAATCTAGAGTTAGTGGACACCTTCTCATTAAGATACCTTGGGTTTTGTTGGACCAATACTGCAAATTCTCTGGTCACATTGACACCGTCCTGAAAAAACTGTGCTCCAAGCTTGGCACCTTATTTAGGAACCATAGCTACATCCCTCCGATGGTGCAGTTTGAACTAGTCCAGAAGATGATCCTCCCCATTTTTGACTACTGTGATGTGGTGCCACCCTCAAATCCTCCCTAACCAGATTGGACACTGTCTTTAACTCCTTCTGTCATGTTGCCCTTGATGCTCCATCATTCACTCATCACTGTGACCTCTACCATACCCTGTCCCTTCCCCGCTTGCCAACAGGTACCTCACTCATTGTGCCAAACTCACTTCTAAATTTCGGTTAGGAGAACATCCCCCCTACCGCTCATGCTCACTCTTTTACCCCCCTCCCCACCACTCCCTCAGATCCTCCTGACACTCACGCTTTGTTGGTTCCCCGTCAAACCACTCTCAGTCAGTTAGGCTTCACCCATCATTTCCCTTGAATCTGGAACTCCCCCCCCCAAAATGGCACTCCTCCTCCTAGTACTACTCCCTCGCCTCTGCCTTACATAACTTTCTCTCATCTAACTGCTCCTGCTTTAACCCTCCTTAAGCATCCGCCTATACCTCTACTCCTCTCCATGACTCACCTCCCCTATTAATCCTCCCCCTAAGCCTGCTTCTCAGCATGCTCTCCTTTCCTCACTGCTTGCCTCCTCACTCCTACCCCTAATCTCCTTCCATTACCAACTTGCCCCTCCTAAGTTTTCAACTCTGGCAGGCTTCTCAGCATTCTGGAAGGGTTTTAGCACTGAGCAAGCCTCCTTCTTCCATAGAAACATAGAATTTGATGGTAGATAAGGACTGCTTGGCCCACCTAGTCTGCCCATTTCCCTACCTATTGGATAAGCTGCAGATCCTAGTTAACTAGCAGCCTACTTCTTCCTACCCCCAACTAGATTTGCCTTATGTCTGTTCCATGCATTCTTGAATTCCCCCACTGTTTATAACCCCACAACCTCCTCAGGCAGGCCATTCCATGCATCCACCACCCTCTCTGTGAAAAAAATACTCCCTCACATTGCCCCTGAGCCATTCCCCCCTTTATCTTCAAATTGTGTCCCCTTGTTCTTGCACATCTGTTTTTCTGAAAGATGCTGCCCTTTTGGACTTTGTTGATTCCATTGATGTACTTGAAAATTTCTATCATGTCCCCCCTCTCCCTCTTCTTCTCAAGGGTATACATATGAAACTCCTTTAGTCTCTCTTTATATGGCTTCTGTTGCAGACCCTGCACCATTTTAGTTGCCCTCCTCTGTACTGCCTCCATCCTGTCTATGTCCCTGTGGAGATGGGGTCTCCAGAACTGCACACCGTACTCCAGATGGGGTCTCACCAACTGTTTTACAGAGGGATAACAACTTCCTGTTTCTACTGGTAATGGCTCTCCCTATGCATCCCAGTATCCCCCCAGCCCTCCTTACTGCCTTCTCACATTGCTTGCTTACCTTTAGGTCATCTGATGTGACTACCCCCAGGTCCCTTTCCATTTTGGTTTTTCTTAATACTCCCACCCCTCCATTGCGTACTCTTGCCCTGGGTTTTTGTTTCCCAGGTGCATTACTTTGCACTTTTTTGCATTGAATCTAAGCTGCCATACTTTTGACCTTTTGACCATTCCTCCAACCTTGCCAAGTCCCTTCTCATCCTTTCACCCACTCCCCTTATGTAGCAGTCCTGTTGCAGATCTTTGTGTCGTCTGCAAAGATGCATACTTTTCCTTCTAGTCCCTCTGCAATATCACTTATAAAGACATTAAAAAGGACCGGACCCAGTACTGAACCCTGTGGTACTCAGGTAGTAACCCCACTTTCTTCAGAGTGGACTCCATTTACTTTTACTCTCTGTGACCTGTTGTCCAGCCAATTTTTTACCCAGGCTACCATGCTGGGACCCACTCCCAGGCTGGCTAATTTGTTTATTAATCTTTTGTGTGAGACTGTGTCAAATGCCTTGCTAAGGTCTAGGTAAGCCACGTCCACAGCCCCTCCCTGGTCTTCTACTTTGGTCACCCAGTCAAAGAAATCTATTAGATTCATCTGACAAGACCTTCCCACTGTGAATCCATGCTGCCTTGGGTCCTGTGCCCCACTGGCCTCTAGGTACTCAACAATTCCTTCTTTCAGAAGTGATTCCATCAATTTCCCTACCACTGAGGTCAAGCTAATGATCTGTAGTTTCCTGCCTCTGCCTTGCTCCCACTTTTGTGAAGAGAATCACATCCACCCTCCTCCAGTCCTTAGGTACCACACCATCCTCCCATGATTTGTTGAAAAGGGTAGTCAGTGGTGTCACTAGTTCTTCCTTTAGTTCTTTTAGAATTCTGAGGTGAATCCCATCAGGCCCCATTGCTTTGTCCACCTTCAGTTTTAGGAGTTCTTTCAGAACCCTTTCTTCTGTTAAAGGACTGGTATCGACCCCACTATCCAGAGTGTTTCTATTGATTGGATTAGGTACCTCACCCCCTTCTTTTGTTAATACTGAGCAGAAGTATTCGTTCAGTATCCCTGCTTTTTCACTGTCCTTCTCTGCCTACCCACCCTCCCCTTCATTAAGCCTCACTATCCCTCCCTTGGTCTTTCTTCACTCCCTAATGTACCTATAAAAGGTTTTATCCCTCTTAACCGAGTTGGTTATCTTTTCCTCGGTTTGGGCCTCTGCCACTCTGACTATCTTTCCTGCTTCCTTCTGCTTTAACTGGTACAATTCTCTGTCCTGCTCCTTCTGTGTTTCCTTATACTTCCTGAATGCTATCTTTTTCTCCCTAACCTTCCCCGCCACCTCTTTTGAGAACCATAGTGTTTTTTTCTTTCATTTTGGTTTGTTTATTTGCTTCACACAATGGCTTGTTGCCTCTGTGATGGCAGTTTTGATGTTTCCCCATTGTTCCTCCACCCCTCCTTCTTGCCCGTTTGTTAGTGCCTTTCTGAGGCACTCTCCGATTTTGACAAAGTCAGCCCTCCTTAAGTCCAGTACCCTCACATTTGTATGGCCTGACTCTGCGCCTGTGTTTGACATCCCGGTCATGGTTCTCTGTGTACCATGTTTCTGTGACTCCTACAATAGCCAGGCCTCTCTCTTACATCAAGGCCACCAGTTTAGGGAACTTGTTACTTAGAGTTTGGTGGCCTTACTCCTTTTTGCCCCGTTCCTGTCCTTACTGCCTTTGTCTTTTTCTCCATTTACCCCACCCTTCTCCCTATTGACTTCTCAATCCTGGTGTTTACCTCACTAACTACCCTTATTTTTTTTGGGGGGGGCTAGGATTTCCCTGCTCCTTTTCGGTGCCTCTCCCCCTTGGTTAGTGTAAATGCTTACCAATAAATCATTTAAACCTATCACCTAGAATTCTGGTTCCCTTCCTGTACAGATGCAGACCATCATGCCAGTATAGGCCTGTATCCCTCCAGATGTACCCCCAGTCCCCAATGAAGTCAAACCCCTGAGCTCTGCACCAGTTTTTCAACCGTTGATTGAATCTCATGGTGCAGAGCACCCTAGCTTCATCCATGCCATAGACAGGCAACACCTCCGAGATGGTTACCATACATGCTACTTGTCTAAGGCCCCTCCAGAACTCCACAAACCCTTCCTGCACTGCTGTGATCCCTTTCCCAGTAAGGTCATTTATCCCTACGTGGACAATGACATCCAGCTCACTCCCCTGTTCAGCTGCTCCTGTGATCCTGAGGATTCATTCTCTGTCCCTCCAAGCCCTGGTGCCAGGCAGGTACCTTACCTCCTGCTCCCCTCCTCCACCAGTTCTACCCTCCTAACAATGAAGTCCCCCACCAGGAGTTGTTTCTTTCCATGTGGGGTCCCATGCCACCCTCCTGTGGGTCTTCTTTGTGGAGGTTCCCAGCATCCTCCTTGGACTACACTGCGGGTGCCTCCATTGAGGAACCACACTGCTAGAATGGTGTGTAAATTGTGGAGTGGTACAACTGGAGGGATGTGCCTCTGTTCCACCTTCACCCTCTCTGAGCCCACTGTGGTCCAAGTACTCCTTTTTCTTGGCAACCTCTGAGGCAGTGGTGGCGGCCCTGGTGGTCCCTGGGTGGGAGAGGAGGTCCCCTAAATCCTGGCCAACTCAGCCTGGAGATGAGCAACCTCCTCCCATAGCCCAGAGAGGTGCCTTCAGATGGGACAACACTGCATCCTCCAGAACATCTCCCAGAAGACTGCCACTCCACAGACACTGCACTGCACCCTCCCCATCATGTCTTATTTGTGGCCCCTCAGCTGTTGTTTTGTATGCTTACTGTTTCTTTTCTCTGTTTATTTTTATATATTTTTTTCTCCCTACTTTCCTACTGCCTCTGTGCATTTACAGCTCCTGCTGTTCCTGTTCTTGGACAGGAAGTTCCTGTATTCCTCAGTAGTCTACCTCTTACTTGCTCAGAGTCAGATCTCAAGCAGCTGGGGGGGATGAAGAGCTACTATTTTCCTTCTAGGAAGGTGAGTCTTTTCTCCATCTGTGATTATTCCCTTCCTGCTCCCAAACAGGAAGTTTCTGTCATCAGTCAAAACCTGTGCCTATAAAAAGTGGAACTTGCTAAGGGTGGTGGTGAGGGAGGGAGGGCTATATAATCCCAGTAAAGTAGTAAAGTTCTAACAGCACCTCCTTCCTCTTGCTGTTCTCTGCCAAAATCTATCTTGGGCAGTTTTAAATCCAAACACCAGGCTTCCTGCTGCCTAAGCTACCCCCCCCCCATTTCACAATTCCCTTCTTCACCTAGCTAACTGCACAGATAACAGTTCCCTTCACCCAACTCAGACAAACACACTAACTCTTGTTTTTTGTTAGTTTGTTTTTACCCTAAATTAAAAGTCCCAGTAGTAGAGATCTAATTATTAAGTCCCAGTAGAGTAGTAAAGTTCAAACAGCACCTCCTTGGTGTTCTCTGCCAAAAGCTATCTAGGGCAGTTTTAAATCCAAACACATTGCTTCCTGCTGCCTAAGCCACTGCCCCTAATTCACAGTTCTCTTCTTCACCTAGCTAACTGCACAGATAACAGTGCCCTTCACCAAACTCAGACAAACACACTAACTCTTGATTTTGTTTGTTTGTTTGTTTTAACTCTGAATTGAAGGTCCCACTAATAGAGTTCTAATTCTTAAGTCCCAGTGGAGTAGTAAAGTTCAAACAGCACCTCCTTCATCTTTCTGGTTTCTGCCAAAAGCTATCTAGGGCAGTTTTAAATCCAAACACTTGGATTTCTGCTGTCTAAGTCACTCCCCCTAATTCACAGTTCCCTTCTTCACCTAGCTAATTGCACAGATAACAGTTCCCTTCAACCAACTCAGACAAACACACTAACTCATTTTTTTTGTTTCTACTCTAAATTGAAGGTCCCAGTAGCAGAGTTCTAGTTCTTAAGTCCCAGTAGAGTAGTAATGTTCTAACAGCACCTCCTTCCTCTAGCTGTTCTCTGCTAAAATCTATTTAGGGCAGTTTTAAATCCAAACACCTGGCTTCCTGTTGTCTAAGCCACTCTCCCAAATTCACAGTGCCCTTCTTCACCTAGCTAACTGAACAGATAACAGTTCCCTTCACCCAACTTAGACAAGCACACTAGCTCTTGTTTTTTAGTTTGTTTTTACCCTAGATTGAAGGTCCCAGCAGCAGAGTTCTAGTTCTTAAATCCCAGTAGAATAGTAAAGTTCTATCAGCACCTCCTTCCTCTTGCTTTTCTCTGCCAAAATCTATCTAGGACAGTTTTAAATCCAAACACCTGGCTTCCTGCTGCCTAAGCCACACAGTTTCCTTCTTCACCTAGCTACAAACACACTAACTTTTGTTTTTTTGTGTGTCTTTTTGCCCTAAATTGAAGGTCCCAGTAGCAGAGTTCTAATTCTTAAGTCCCAGTAGAGTAGTAAAGTTCTAACAACACTTCCTTCCTCTAGGTGTTCTCTGCCAAAAGCTACCTAGGGCGGTTCTATATCCAAATGCCTGGCTTCTTGCTGCCTAAGCCACTCCCCCTAATTCACACTTCCCTTCTTCACCTAGCTAAATGCACAGATAACAGTTTCCTTCACCCAACTCAAACACAGTAACTCTTGTTTTTGTTTGTTTGTTTTTACCCTAAATTGAAGGTCCCAGTAGCAGAGTCCTAGTTCTTAAGTCCAAGTAGAGTAGTAAACTTCTAACAGCACTTCCTTCCTCTTGCTCTCCTCTGCTAAAAGCTATCTAGGGCAGATTTAAATCCAAACGTCTGGCTTCCTGCTGCCTAAGCCACTCCCCCTAATTCATAGTTTACTTCTTCACCTACAGTACAAGTCACATTAAACTGTTCTACCAATGGGTTGTTTCTGCATTTCTCAGTGGGTTGCAAAAGTGTTACTGGATTTAGCACAAAGTCTTACATGATCTGTTGCTTAAGAGTTGCAACTTTATTTTGCATTGCAGTTTGGCAGATCTGCAGATGCATTCCAACAAAGTTGCCAAAACATTATCTAAAGGTTGCTCTTGAGTAGGTTAAGAGTTGAAAAACAGCACAATATGAGTTGCCAATGCATTGCAAACTTTAACAAACAATGCTAAATCAGCTCATTGGCAGAACAGTTTAATGTGAATTGTACTGTAGGTAACTGCACAGATAACAGCTCCCTTCACCCAACTCAGACAAACAGACTAACTCTTGGTTGTTTTGTTTGTTTTTACCCTAAATTGATGGTCCCAGTAGTAGGGTTCTAGTTCTTAAGTCCCACCAGAGTAGTAAAGTTCTAACAGTACCTCCTTCCTCTTGCTGTTCTCTGTTAAAAGCTATCTAGGGCAGTTTTAAATCCAAACACCTGGCTTCCTGCTGCCTAAGCCACTCCCTCTAATTCACAGTTCCCTTCTTCATCTAGCTAACTACACAGATAACAGTTACTTTCACCCAACTCTGACAAACACATTAACTCTTGTTTTATTAGGCTTCTTTGTAGCCTAAATTGAAGGTCCCAGTAGCAGAGTTCTAGTTTTTAAATCCCAGTAGAGTAGTAAAGTTCTTTTTTATTGTAGAAAGTTTTTAATTAAGTTTTTCCTTAGAGTCAGTATATAGCAGATAATGCAGCCATAACTGGTATACACATGAAAGTATAAACATAACAGTATATCTATCAGTGCCATTTAGAGGCTTTTGAATATCACTAAAGATCGAATGGAGAAATCGGTAAATGTCTAATAACCTTATTTAGGAGAAAGGCAAAGTAATGAAGAAGGCATATGCTTACACCCATCAGAGTAATGTCAAAACAGATATGTGTACTAAGCTAATATATGGGATGGTCTAACCATCAAAAAGTGGGATTTGCAGGTGGTGCTGGGAGTTTACAGAAGTCAGATTGTAGGTATGGACCCCATCTGGCAAAATAGGGTTGCATTTTGTTCCTTTGGAGGTGGGATAATCTCTCAAAAAGGGACAGGTGGGCTAAAGCCACTTGCCAAGCTTGCCGAGTAGGCAAAAGGGATTGATGCCAAAATCCAAAGAGGAGTTGTTTGGCTTCAAGTAGGGCTGACAACAACCAGTCTTGGAATGGCCTAGGTAAGTTAACCAAGGATGTGGTATCACCTAACAGCAACTTGGGATCAGTGAGAACAGTTTGGGAGTTAAGTACTCTGGAAAGGTCTGTAGCTACCTTTGCCCCAAAAGTAACCAGATGGGGGCATGTCCAGCATATATGCATAATATGTGCCTCAGGTTGTGAGCATCTCCAGCACTGGTTGTGATTCAGTAAACCTCATGCATGAAGGAATGCAGGGGTGCGGTACCAGAACAGCAAAATGTTTAGCTGTAAAAAGTGACTGTTAGTATCACTATGAGCTCAGTGAGTGTTTTTGATATATGAACTCCATTGGTCTTCAGAGATAGAGGAACCCAAGTGTTCAGACTATTTCAACCTACAGGACAAGGTAGCATTCGGCTGTGAGTCCCTCCATGTGTTATAGAAGTGGCCCATAAGACCTTTGGATGTAGGACAGGTATGCAAGTAGGTTAGCCATTGCCAGGATGGATCTGTAACACAGCTGGTAAGGAGGGATTGCAGAGCACTGTGGAGTTGTAAATAGTACCAGTTATCTTTCTTTGACAAAGAAAATTTGTCTTGCAGCTGAGCAAGGGTAACAGGGAGGTAGTGACTAATGAGGAGAGGTCTTGAACCATCTGGATGCCACGTTTTTGCCAGGAGGGCAACTGAACCAGGGTTTCATCAATTTGAATAAGACGGTTATTTCAAAGTGGGGCATACTGAATTGGAGGGTACCAGGCCTGTACATGAGACTTGGACATAAGGCATTTCCAGGCATGAGATGTTCCTATAACTGTAGAAGGGAGGCACTGAGATGGCCATATATGAGGAATAAGAAGGACATATAGAGCCAGTAGTACCTGCTAAATCAGACTCCAGCTGGACCCAAAGGGGGGTGCCCATAGAGTGGGCACAAAAACTATCTAGTGGCATGGGCTGCCATACAGGCCAGATGATAACCTAGAAACCAGGGCACATTGAAACCCCCATGGGACCAATGTGCTCTCAATTTGTGCTTACTCCATCTAGGCAATTTGTGATCCCAAAGAAAGTGAGAGGTCAACTGTTTTAAGGAGGCAAATAGTTTAGAAGAGAAAGGGATGGGTAAGTTATTGAGAAGGTACAGAACCCTGGGGAGTAGGAGCATGCAAACCTCTGCCACTTTGCCTGGTAGCAACAGTTGTAGTTTATGCCATCTTTCAATATCTGTGGACAATTGTGTTAATGGGAGGAGAAATTAGCAGATTCAAGGGCAGACTGTTTCGTTGGTAGTTGGACCCCAAGGTAAGCAAAACCCTGTTCGGCCCAGGACAGGCTGGTACCTTGGATACAGGCTCTAGTGCAATGGGCATTTAAAGGGGCCAGGGTGGTGTTTGTCTGATTGGTTTGCAAACCAGATAAATTTGAAAAGTGTTCAGAATCTGAAGCACATGTAGTAGACTGCTGGGGGTTAGACAGGGTTAAAAGGAGGTCATCAGCATATGCTGCCACTAGGTAGGGATGGTCCACTACTGCAATGCCTTGAATTAATGGTGAGGAAATGAAAGTCCAAATAAGGGGATCTAAGGCAACTAAGAATAGAAGAGGGGAGAGGGGGCACCCTTGTCTAGTACCCCTATATAAAGAGAAAGGTGAGGAAATGTCTCCATTAGTGAGTATGCTGGCCATAGGGGAGCAATAGAGTGTATGTATCCATTGCTTAAAATGTACCCCAAAACCATAAAGGTGGAGCACCTCATGCAGAAAGTTCCACTCTATACAGTTGAACGTCTTGGAGAAATCAACCGCCAAGGCGGCCATGGGGTGGGAGGCTTTAGATGCAAACCATTTAAGGTTGAACAGGAATCTGGTGTTGTCAACCCCAGACTTCCCTTGCATAAATCCTGCCTGAGTGCAGTGAACAATGGATGGGAGAACAGACATCATTCTGGTGGCCAAAGCCTTGGCCAAATGCTTGGTATCCACGGATAACAGGGAAATTGGCCTAAAATTTGCACAATCTAACAGATCTGTAGATTTTTTGGGAAGGAGTGTAATGAGTGCATCTCTCATAGTGGGAGGAAGAGAGCCTGCTTCATGGGATGCTTGTAAGACCAACTGTAGTGGGCGGAAGATGTCTGGGCCCAGGGCCTGGTATAATTCCACGGACATGCCATCCAAGCCCAGGGCTTTCCCTCAAGCCATTTTTGAGAGTGCTAGCCAAAGTTTCTCACAGGAGATAGGGGCATCCAACTATGCTACCTGTTCGGGAGTAAGGACTAGAAGGGAGGCGTGCTGACAGAAGCTCCAAATTTTTTGTTGCAGCTCAAGGTCAGTGTTATTAGAGCGGGACTGATAAAGGGAGTCATAGAATTGCCTCATGGTGGTATTAACAGCTTTGGGGTTTGAGGCTATGGAGCCCGATGGGGTACGAAGGGCGTGAATCCGCATAGCTGCTTGTTGTTTATGAAGACAAAAAGCCAGGAGCTTACCAGATTTTTCTCCGCCAGCCCAAAATGTCTGTTTTGATCAGAGAAGGAGCTATTCAGCTTTCTGATGCAATGTGGCTTTGATTTGGTACTTTATGCCCACAATTTGCCAATGCAGCATACTGTCTGGTCTGGTCAAATGGGTGTGCTTAAAACAATGTTCTAATGTAGCTAGATCAGCCTGTAGCTTAGATAATGTCACCTTGTGGACCTTATTGTGGGCTGCGGAAAAGGCAATGATTCGGCCATGTATAACTGCCTTGAAGTCCTCCCACTCCGCATTCAGAATTAAACGAGAAATAATCTTTGGTGGCCTGGGTTAGCATAAGGCAGAAATCAGGATCCTTAAGAAGGAATGGGTTACAATGCCAGTGGACACCTTTGGGGCAGTGACCAGAAGGAGTGTACGTGAGGGATACAGGGGAGTGGTCTGATATCAAAATTGAGCCGATACAGGGGTTTGAGAGACCCTTGGCCGCCTGCTCATTGGCTAGCCAGTAGTCTTTACAGCTGTATGTCTGGTGGGGTGTAGACTAAAATGTATAATCTCTACCAGTAGGGTGATCCCTATGCCAAACATCAGTGAGAGCCCATTCATCCATTAGATCCTGAAGGGACTGCCTAGTCTTAGGAGCAGTGTGTGTGGGGTGGGTGCGATTTGTCCAAGAAAATACCATTAACCATATTAAGGTCCCCACCCAAAATAATAGGAAGCGGCGGGACATCGGACTGCATGTCAGACAAAGCTTGACTGATCGCCGGAAAAAAATCTGTATGTTCAGTATTAGGGACATATATATTGCCTAACAGTATGGAGCCTTCCAGTGAAGACAGTCTGGCTATCAACCAACTACTGTGGATATCTTTCTTAACACCCTCCACTTTCCAAGGGGAGGAGTGTCGAAGAAGGATAGCAACCCCCTTAGATCTGGTGGCGGGAGAACTAGCCAAGACCTCCCCCACCCATAATTTCTTCAACCATGCAGTTGATTTAGCTAGGAGATGTGTTTCTTGAAGAAGTGCAACATCTGCCCTGAAAGACCTCAGATGCTGAAGTAGTTTTGTACATTTAATTGGGTGGTTAAACCCTTTGAAATTCCAGGATATCCAGTGATACCCTCTGAGTGTGGAGGGGTCCAAAGCCATAATTCTGCCTACCAGATAAAAAGAGGTACTTAGTGTGAGTCCTGAGGAAGGACGGGGGAGGAGATGGCTGTACCTGAAGTGATGAGGTATCCAAGACAGACCAATACAGTAAATCTGAACCTTAGCTCTAAATAGGGTGTAAGCATTGCTAGAGAAGGTCAAAAAGTTATTCTCTATGTGAAGGAGGCTACAAGAGAAGTAAAGACAGAGACAATTTAACAGACAGATACACAAAATGACCAGTAAAGGCCAAATAGCCCAACAATTTTAACTATTGGTTATCAATAAGTATCACAACAGTATAATAGAGCGCTATGAGGGAGGGGGTCAAAGCAAATGAGGGTGTATGGCCACCCTTCAGCTAAGCTATCTCTAACACTCAGAACAGAGGGTATTATGTGGTTAACCAATCTGGTGGAGTCGTCCTGAACCAGAAGGTTATCCAAGGTCAGGCGACACAACCCCGTGGAGTAGGAAAGTGTGTGGGGGAGGGAGAGAGGGATATCAGGGAGGGGGGAGTGAGAAAAAAGAGTATCAGTGGACATGGGTAGGTACAGAGAGTGTGGTGTCACAGGAAAAAATGGGGGAGTGGAAGATAGGTGTATCCACCTGCTGGGTAAATTTCCAATATTTTAGGGCAGCAGGCCCTATAATGGAGGGAAATAAGACCTCTGACAGATATAGACTAAGGAGGCTCTGGATGCCAAATATACTGATCCATCCAAGGAAATAGGGGAGGGTATGGGCAGTAGAGCGAGGGAGAGCCTGAGGGCTTAATGAGCCAACTCTATGCCCCTGATGGGAGGAGTCATAGCAGAATATATAATTTCAGTAGTGTCAGGAGAAAGTTCATGTGGTTTGTCCTTCGACCAGCTCAGGGAAAACCCGAGGGGTATCTCCAGAATCTGCAGATGTTCCCACAATGGCTGCATAGGTGACAGGTACAGATTTGATAGGAGAGGTAATGTCCTCTGCTTCGATCAGGAAGGAATCCAGAAAGTCAGCCCAGTTGGTTGGCTGCACAGTGTCCATGTCTTGGTACTGTTCAGAATCTAAGGGACTCAGCACAGAAGAAAAGTCTTCTTTATAGATTTTCGCAGGTGGTGCTGTGGAATATTTACTGGGTGACTGCTGCGGTCCACTCCTAGGGCACAGCCAAGCTTTAGAGAGGGAATTGTCAGCTCTTTGAGGCAGGGAGGGCTGGTTGTAGTGAGGTTTCTAGGACACAACGGCAGCCTGCATTGGTACAAAGCCACTAACTGATGGGGGACTCAATTGGCGAAGGACTGGTTCAGCTGTAATAGGGCCCCTCGGAGAGTGAGGGGTAGAGAAAAGGTTCCTGCTGTGTGATTCTGCCTGGGGAGGCTCCCATAGCCTCCTGGGATTTGTAGTTGGAACTTGAAGGCTTGTCCAGAGTCACACTAACCATCGTTCTAGCTCAGCAGAATGGTCCACGGTGATTTCTTGCCCCTCCGTAGAGACATACAATCTGGCAAGGTTTTTAAATCGGAATCTGAAGTCGTGCTGATATAGGAAACATTTGATTAGACCAAAAGCTCTTCTTTTTGCAGCAGTCTTCTGAGTAAAATCCTGATATAAAGTTATTTGGGCACCTTGTCATTTGAGCTCCCCCATGTCTCTTGCAGCATGAAGGATTCGCTCTTTAGTCGAGCAACGGAGGAGGTAAGCCTTGGAACATTAGACTGTCTATTAGGGTGGGTAGAGACCCAGTGGGCCTATGGGTCCCTGCCAGCGATCTCCCAACATGTGGGGGGTTTTATTAAGGAACTTCTCCATTGATTGCCCCTCCACCCCCCTCTGGGAGCCCGATGATCCACAGATTGTTGCAGCGGTTTCTGTTTTCATGATCTTCTGCTCTACACCAAAGAGCTTCGAGACACTCCTCACGTTGTTGTAGGCGCTGCCAAACTTTTGTTTGCTGGGAGTCACAAGCTTCAGTCCTCTGTTCAACAACATTCATCCTATCCTGGAGTTGCTTGACTTCCAGGACCATGCCCGATAAGGAGAGGCTGATATCATCAACTCTCGAGAGTAAGACCTCTAGTAGCTTTGTAATATGCTGCAAGGCTTCCCCATGGTTGCAGGCTGATTGTGGGCAGCAAAGGGTTGACCACAGAAGGGTTCATTATGCCAACAGCCTGTTAAAGCTGTGTTCCTGATTTGCTCGCTGACCAAATTGAAAGAGGCGCTAGAGTTGGAGATAGCCGAGAGCACTGTGAGATGTAGGGCCTGCACAGTTTTGCTTATATAGGCCAAGAATGTGATAATGCCCGGCGCTGTAAAACTGTACAAATTACGCTGAACTCCACAGACCAAAAGCACCACCCCGCAGGTAGGATCTCACCCATGCATAGTGTTGTTAATGGGGAGTAGAAACTCCACGGGATTGCGACGTTCAAGCATGGAGAGACCTCGGCAGGAGAGCTCTCAGATTAGGCTGCCTTCTTCTTGGTGGCTAAACCACGCCCCCCAGAGTAGTAAAGTTCTAACAACACCTCCTTCCTCTTGCTGTTCTCTGCCAAATGCTATCTAGGGCAGTTTTAAATCCAAACACCTGGCTTCCTGCTGCCTAAGCCACTCTCCCTAATTCATAGTTCACTTCTTCACCTACAGTATAAGTCACATTAAATTGTTCTACTAATGGGTTGTTTCTGCATTTCTTAGTGGGTTGCATAGGTGTTACTGGATTTATCACAAAGCCTTACAAAATCTGATGCCTAAGAGTTGCAACTTTATTTTGCATTGCAGTTTGGCAGATCTGCAGATACATTTCAACAAAGTTGGAAACACGTTATCTAAAAGTTGATCTTGAGCTGGTTAAGAGTTGAAAAACAGCACAATATGAGTTGCCAATGCATTGCAAACTTTAAAAGACAATGCTAAATTAACTCATTGGCAGAACAGTTTAATGTGAATTTTACTGTAGCTAACTGCACAAATAACAGTTCCCTTCACCCAACTCAGACTAACACACTAACTCTTGCTTTTTTTACCCTAAATTGAAGGTCCCTGTAGCCGAGTTCTAATTCTTAAGTCCCAGTAGGGTAGTAAAGTTCTAACAGCACCTCCTTCCTCTTGATGTTCTCTGTCAAAAGCTATCTTGGGCAGTTTTAAATCCAAACACTAGGCGTCCTGCTGCCTAAGCCACTCCCCAAATTCACAGTTCCCTTCTTCACCTAGCTAACTGCACAGATAACAGTTCCCTTCACCCAACTCAGACAAACACACTAACTCTTTTTTTTTATTTGTTTTTACCCTAAATTGAAGGTCCCAGTAGCAGAGTTCCAGTTCTTAAGTCCCAGTAGAGTAGTAAAGTTCTAACAGCACCTTCTTCCTCTTGCTGTTCTCTGCCAAAAGCTATTAGGGCAGTTTTAAATCCAAATACCTGGCTTCCTGCTGACTAAGCCACTCTCCCAAATTCACAGTACCCTTTTTCACCTAGCTATCTGCACAGATAACAGTTCCCTTCACCCAGCTCAGACAAACACACTCATTCTTGTTTTTTATTTTTGTTGTTTTTACTGTAAATTGAAGGTCCCAGTAGCAGAGTTCTAGTTCTTAAGTTCCTGTAGAGTAGTAAAATTCTAACACCTCCAACCTCTTGCTGTTCTGTACCAAAAGCTTCCCTTCCCCTTCTCTCCTTTCTACCCAACTTGTCCTCATCTAAATCTGCCCTCTGTTGAGATTCTTAGCACCCTGGTGATGTCTACTCTCAGGCAAGTTTCTTCCCTCCCTCCTTTTTTCTTTCCTCTTCTATCCCCCCATTCCCTCTGCCCAACTTGTCCTCACCTAATTCTTTCCTCTGGCAGGGTTCTCTGCATCCTGAGGTGCCCAGCACTGGGAAACTACTCTTCCTCCACTCCCCTCCCCCTCTTTCCTTTCTACCCAACTAGTCCTTGCCTGAGTCTGTGCTCTGGCAGGGTTCTCAGCATCCTGGAGTGGCCTAGTCTTAGGCAAGCTTCTTCTTTCCCTCCTCTTCCCTCCTTTTCTTTCATCCTTTCTTTTATTTTCTCTCTTCCAAACCTGTCCTCATCTAATTCTGGCCCCTGGCAGGGTTCTCAGCATCCTGGAGGGGTCCAGCACTGGAAAATGACTCTTCCTTCCCTCCCTTTCCCTCCCTCCCTCCTTTCTACCTAACTCATCCTCACCTCACTCTGCTCTCTGGCAGAGTTCTCATCATCCTGAAGAGGCCTAGTCTTAGGCAAGTTTCTCCCATTCCTCCTCATCCTTCCCTTTACCATCCCCTCTACTATCTCTACCCAACTTGTCCTTACCTACTCCCGCCCCTTATTCTAAGTCCTCACCTCATTCCACCACTGGCAGTGATCTCCACACTCTGAAGGGACCAGTTCCAGGTATGACTCATCCTTCCCTACCCTATCCCCTACCCCAATCTCTCTCTTGCCTCCTCTGTACCTCCCTGCACTTAAACAAAGGAATTAGTTTACTTGAGCTAATAACTTGCACTTTTTGTTCTGTCTGTGGTGCTCCTAGATTGCACTAGCCGTGTGCTAACTTGCCCCTTGCAACTGATGTTTTTCTCACTTTGCTTTGGTAATGTTCCCCTCATCTTTATCCTCTCCTTCCCCCAGCTGATTTCCCCTGTCTACCCTCTACCCTCCTTGATGTCCCCTCACTGCACCTTATTCATTCAATAATTGCTAAATAATCTGCCTAACTGTGATCCATTCCTGCAAGAAGTTGGCTCCAAGGCTACATTAAATTTCTGTACTATGTTCCTCAGATATGTCACTTGTAATTAAATGCATATTCCACAGGTATGATATATTTAACTGTGTGTTATATCACAAATGTATTTGTATGATTATTTATGATATTTTTTAACTGTATGTCTTGTTGCTAATGTGACTGAATGTTTAATTTCTTGGATATGTTAAATATTAAACTGTATGTCTAATTCTTCATCCAATTGTACCCCTTCCCCGGTTGCACTGGGAGATGAGCAACTTGTTGTTCAGTGTGCCTTCCTGGTGAAACATTTCAATAAAAAAAATTATAAAAAAATTAAATAAATAAAATCTCCACTCTAGCTGTGTGTGTGTGGGGGGGTATGTGCTCAGTGCAGGATGTGTATTCTCCTTGCAATTTTTTCTTGTCAAAAAATATATGTTTCTCTGTGTGACATGACAGCACACAGTTGTAGAACATTAAGCCAGTAGTTGAAGGGGGCCTGGGCTCAATGGGTTTAGTATTTAGAGGTTTGAAGCAGACTTTCAGATTATTAAACTTACTTTATTGCAGTCAGCTTAATTGTTCTGGGTGATACTTTGAGGCTCGTCAAGGTTTAAATGCAAATTAGTGAGAAGCATTAATTCAAGTTGAGAAAATGTTCATTACTAAACTTGTTCATTAGTAAACTCCTCTGCAACTGTGTAGGGTAGAGTTTGCACTCAGTGCAGGATGTGTGTTTTCCTTGCATGGGTTTCTAACCAAAAAAAACTCCTGTTTCACCATGTGAGATGATAGCACAGAGCAATAGAGCACTAAACCAGTAGTTGAATGGGGCCTGGGTTTCATCCCCAGTGAAAAACATTTTTTTCTTTCTCACTACAATTTATGTAGTATGAGAGATTGTTAGACGTCGTTGTTGATGACAGTGCTAAGAGTTTCAGTAAGTTTGGAAACAGATTTTCAGAATATTAAACTGTTACAGTGCTTTGTTACTGTCAATTTAATTAGTTCTGGCTGATACTTTGAGGGCTGTCTAGATCTGAATGCAACTTAGTGGGAAACATTACTTCACTCTGGCAAAATGTTCATTAGTAAACTCAACTGTAGATGGGTATGGCAGGTCTGCATTCATTGCAGGATATTTGTTCTCCTTGCATTGGTTTCTTATGAAAAGCCTCTTTTTCGTAGGTTCATAGATTGTACAAGTTCGAGGGTGACGCCCATGTTAAACTCGACGCCATTATTTCCTAATGGTGGAAATGGAATTTTCTGTCTCCTATGTATTGATCAAGTCTGTGTTTCAATTGTTCAATATTATTGCTTGTTACAACTGTAACTAATAGTGAGTTCCATAATGGGGGTACCCTCTGAGTTATAAATTTATTTCTATGAACAATCTTACTAGTTTTAAACTGTAACCTTTGTTTATGTGATCTGGTACTATCTAGGGAGATTTGGCTTACCTAGCAGTTTGTCTCAAATAATACTGATCTTGAAAAGCCTTGTAGGATCAACATAGTTCACCCCTTACAGTTCTATATTCTAGTGAGTATATTGTAGTCCTAGATTTCATAATCTTTCCTCATACACCAACAAGTATTGGTTTGTCACATTTTTAGTTAGTTTCCTTTGGACTGACTCAAATGTTGCTTTATTACCTATGGAAGTGGGTGAGCAAAAAGGAGCACAGTATTCAATGTATGTTTGAACTAGGCTAGTATATAGTGGGGCAATAACCCTAGGGTCATGGCTTTTAATATGTTTAAAGATACATCTTAGTACCCCATGACATTTTTTGGCTGTTTTAATGATATGTGTACTGAATTACAAATTGTCAGTAATAGTAACACCAAGGTCTTGTTCAGATATTGTGACTTGTAATGTGGTATTATTGATGGTATAATCTGCATGTTTATTATTCTTTCCCTGATGCATACCTTTACATTTGGTTGTATTAAATACCATCTTATTCTCAAATGCCCATCTGGATAAACTGTCTAAATTCTTCTGTAAACATTTGATAGATGTATTATTATTCACAATACAGCCCAACTTGCTGTCATCAGCATATTTCTGGATCCAGACTCCATTGTATGTCTGCATACTGGAAATCATGATATTAAACAATGTTGGTCCCAGAACCGAGCCCTGTGGTACCCCACTGTCATGTTACCCCAGTTTGACTTGTAACCTTTTAGGATGACACTCTGTTATCTATTCTCTAGCCATGAATTTATCCACATAATAATTTTTGGGTGAAGTTTACGTTTTATTCGTTTTTCAATTAAGATTTTATGAGAAACGGAATCAAAAGCTTTCTCATAATCTAGAAATATACTAGCAACAGGAAATCTCCTATCCAGAGCCTTACTTACAGGCTCGAAGAAACTAATTGGATTACTCTGACATGACTTACCCTGTGTGAACCCAAGTTGTGATATATCACAATTACCAGTATTATGTAAGTAAGTAATAATTTGTTGTTGCAACAGTCTCTCCATTATCTTGTGAAGGCAGGAAGTTAGGCTTATAGGTCTGTAATTGGTAACATTTTGTTTAGAGCCCTTTTGTGTTTGTTTGTGCATGCACAAGAAACACCTTGCTTCTGTAGGAGGCAGTTAATGAGCATGCCACTATGCTCAAAGATACTTGACGTCACAATCAGCTGTGTTTTCAGGGCAGTCCCCGACTGCAACAGCCAATTACAGCTGCATTCTTTACTGGAGGTACAATACAGAAGCAGCAGCTCCCAAATCTATATACAATACTTAAAGTAAGAATGGACACTGCACCAACAGCATCTGGCTATGTAACAGGCAGCTCACAGGCGACAGAACTGGGGAAGTGAGGGGAAGCTGCCGCCACTCCAGTTTTTTTTGGCCAAAGTAGATTGCCCTTTTTAATCCCTTCTCAGCAGAATTATATAGAAGTAATTTGAAAAAGTGCCATGTATGTGTCTGAAAGAATTCAGGTGTGAAAGGGTTAATCTTCCCATGCTGATTCAAAGAGGAGCAGGAGAGATGAGATGTATACCAGCTGTATGTTGTAAAGATAGCAAGGGGTCAGGACTGTGACAGTGGGGCTCAGCTCTAAACCAACAGAGCCAGAGATTTACAATTCTCATTTAATTACTAAGTGATCCAGCACACCACTCATGTGTCTCACATGCACAAAGTGTGGACAGTTGATCAGCTGGACCAATCAATACAGATCATTATGGCTTCAGGAATGTTTTTTTTTTTAATTCCCACCCAGTGACTTGACAGAGAAGTTATACTCAAAAGATAGCTTTACTGTCTATGCAGTCAACTGGTGGAAAAGTTCAGAGGAGTCTGGATTTCTTTTACTATACCTCTGCAGTGGGAAACTGAAAATGATCCTCTACAAACTGGGAAAATTCCTACAAGGCATTGATCAGTACAGGTACTGCCCTACTGGAATTGTGAAAAATGTAAATTTGTTGTAGTTTGCAATGCTTGTAAGTAATTGTTTCTTAGAAGCATAGGCAGAATAGTTAACCCCTGGTAATACTACATCTAACATAATCACATATTGGCTACATCTTGAGATTTCAGATGTCAAAATAAATCCTATAAGGGCATATATCACCTCATTTTATTATTATTATTATATTAGTAGGGATCTCCTTGTACATGAATGTGTCCAATGGTGTTTTCCTACAAATAAACTTGAAACTTATATTAAGAGTACACGTTGATCCTGTATATATAGTAACTTGATTTCCCTACCTTACAGTATTGATGCTGTGTAAGACAGTCATCAACATATTTTAATAAAATCATTTAACAATAAAATCATTTAACAATCCTCATTTTATAGCCCTCAGCACCAGATCTGGTGACTGCATACAAGTTTAGGGCTTATGGGCAGACTAGATGGGCCTACATGTAGCAGTTCTTATCTGCCGACAATTTCTATGTATCTATGTATAGCCATTTAACCACCAGTAGAAAAAATGACACATAGCATTTCTCAGTATTATTAGTTTTATATGTACTCTCTGATTCAGTGCCTATTGTCCTCGCTGTGAGTTACTATGCACAGCACAGCTGAAGTATAAAACTGGGTACTAGTATCTGTATCTGGCTGTTTTATATTTTGTGCACTTTTGTGTTTGCTTGCATGTGCATGTGCAGGAAACACCTTGCTTCCAGTAGCAACAGTTAATAAGCATACCACTATGCACAAAGAGATTGACCGCTGCAATCAGGGGCACCTCGTCATGATCAGCTGTGTTTGCGGGGCAGTCCCTGACTGCAGCAGCCAATTACAGCTGCATTGTCTCATGGTGTCTCATTTCAATTAACATGGGAACAGCTTCTCCATTGGCTTCTCACAGTCCCCAGGAAGCCAACGGACAGCCACCACCTTTCATAGTCCCTGGGAAAACCAATGGGGGTGCCGAATCCCTCTGTCAGCATGCCACCTTTTCCAGTTCTGTTGCCGACAGAGTAGCCCAGTCCCCATCAGCATGATGCACCCCTCCCCCATTTGTTGTGTGCCGAGGGGATGCCCAATCCCCCTCAGCTGATGCACTCTTCCCCCCAAGCACACTGTATGGCCAACTGGGTGCCCAATCCCTGTCAGCTCCACTACCCTCCAAAGACACAGACTTCCAGGTGGTACGCTGGGAACCCATCCCAATGTGTCAAAAGTCCCGAGTCTTCCCCCCAAGCACACTGTATGGCCAACAGGGTGCCCAATCCCCATCGGCTCCACTCTCCCCCAAACAAACAAATTTCCAGGTGGCACACAAATTTCCAGGTAGCCCACTCCAGTATGCCAAAAGTCCTGAGTCGTCTTTAAAAAAAAAACTGCTAAAAAAAGAAAAAAGGAAACAGTCCCTCATTGAGCCCGGTGGCCCCTCCCCCAACTCGCAGCCACACTCTGTACACCACACCTCCCCACACCCCCCTCACCTCATACTTACCTCTGGAGCCCAGCATGATAATCTTTGGTGGACCGGGAACACGAGTGCACTCTTCAAAGCTGACCATGAACAGAAGAAATGCCAGTAAGCTGTAAAATGGCATAAATGTTTTTTTTTCAACTTATGAGGATATCTCAACCATTTTGTCAACTTTTGGCACCAAATTTTCAACATGGGGTTCTTGGGACCCTTCCTCATGAATTCAGTCACTGTCATGGCATTATTCGGTCCCGAAAGGTGATTTCGCAGTCACTGTGTGGAATCACCTTTCAGGGCCAATTAATGAAATGACAGTGTCACTGTTCATGAGGTGGGCTCTCAAAAAGCTTATATTGCAAATTTGGTGAAATAATTTAAAAATGACTGTGCTTCCACACACACTTGTAATATTTGTATATATTCACTAATTTGTAATATTTTCACTCCAGATTTTCAATATTGCCATTTTTTCACGCCTCCTTATGAACAAGTATAGCTGCCATTTTTCACATCCTGGCTAAAATGTGTTTTCACACGTCCGGCGCAGAATAGCGTGGTCGCTGTGGGAAATCAGTGTTTGGGACAGATTAAGAAAATCACAGTGCCACTGTTCATGTGCAGAGGTCCTAAAATGTCTATGTTGAAAATTTGGTGAAAAAAATTCCCAAAAATTCCCAAGTTACAGGCGTGCATTTTGCATTTTCTCCATATACTCGTAACTTCATTAATTTTTCATATTTTCACTCCAGATTTTCAACATTGCCATTTCTCCACACCTCCTCATGAACAGTATAGCTGTAATTTTCACATCCTGCCCAAAATGTGTTTCCATACCTGTGGCACCAAATGGCATAGTTGCTATGCGAAATCACCTTTCAGGATTGAGTAATAAAATGATAATGTCACTGTTCATGAGGTGGGGTCCCAAAAACCCCATTTTGAAAATTTTGAGTGAAAATACCAACAAACATCCAGGGCGTTAAGGTTTCCAACCATAATGCCCACCCTGTAGAGACTGACTGGCGTCAGGGGTGTGACTTGGGTTTATCGGCCATAATGTGACAGCATTCTACCCCCACTCTACAGCCACTGACAGGCATAAAGGTGTGTCTTGGTGTTTTCAGCCCTAAAGTTCACCCCATTCTCTTATACTGCACCCATCTCAACTTATTTCCTTATGAAATGGGTTGAGCATTAGGGCTGAAGACCCCAAAGCACACTGCAACACCTAGCGGTTTCTGCAGGGTGGGGTGAGGTGAGATGGAATGGCATAAGCGTTATGGCTGATGACCCAAAGGCACACCCCCAAAGCCTTTCAGTCTCTGCATGGTGGGGGTTGGTGTTAGTTCAATACTGCCATTCCTATTAAGCATCTGTCTAATTCCTGCACCTGCAATGCCAATGCCAGCAAGCAAACATTCGGCATTGACAAATGCTTGTTATATATTGAGGTGATGTTAGCTAACTTCCACTCATTAATTGCAGCTCCCTCTGCAATTGAAGTGTCGAACAATAGTGTAAGAATTCCAACAAGTTCATGTGAAAGATTGTTAACAAAGATGGACAGAATTCCATCTGTCTCTGATGTTGTACCAGGTTTGGCGTTGTGAATAGCTACCAATACTTCCTTTTCAGTAAATAATATATGAGTTTGAGAGTTTTTCACATTATTAAGGCATATGTCCCCCTTCAGTTTAAACATACTGAAGAAATAATTATTAAACTCTTCAGCCTTTATTTTCTTGTCAGAGATTAGAATCTGATCCTTGACAAGTGGTCCAGCTCAAGAACGGTTTCCTTTAATAGACCCTATATAATTATAAAACTTTTTTTATTGTCTTTTGTTATCATTGCAAGATTAACTTCTAAGTTCTGTCTAGCAAGCCTAATTGATTTCTTTGTTTTACTTGACACAATTTAACATTTTTGCCAGTTGTCATTAGAAGGTCTCTTTTTATATCTGTTAAAAGCTTTCTTCTTACTTTTTATTGTTCACTTAATGTTTGTGTTCCACCATAAGGGGACTCGTTGTTTATTATTGTTGTATTTTGTTTGTTCCGGTATCCAGGAATTAATACAATAATCAATTTCACTATGAATAACCTGCAACATAGTATTCGCAGCCAGATGATTTAACTCATCTTCCCATTCCCAGTTGTTGAAGAAGTGCTTAATTTTAGTATAGTCTGCTTCATTAAAATTTCTAATTTTTGTGTTTCCATATGAATTTGTTTTAAAGCACTTAAAGTTCCATAATACAATATTATGGTCACTATCACCAATGGGTTCCAAGATCTGTGGATTAGAGTCAATATCTTTGATATGTGTAATATCAAATCTGATATGTTATGTTTCCTAGTTGGTCTAGTTACTATTTGTTCAAGGTCATTTTGCGCAGAAAATTGAATCAATTTATTTTCCAGATTTCCTTTCCCAGTTAGTGATCACCAACATATATTTGGAAGATTAAAGCCTTCCATTAATATATAATCCTCACTGATTATCATATCCTCTAATGACATAAAGAAGGCATTATTAGTTTCAGTATCCAAATTTGGGGCACGGTATCCTAGTCCTACAATCAAAGATCTAACCGGGCAATTCATTTTAATCCATATTAGGTCACTGTTTGAGTTATTGTTCCCTATCTCACAGTATTTTAGTCTATTATTGACGTACAGTGCAACTCCTCACCCTTTTTTATTTTAGCGTCACCATGTGAGATGATAGCACACAGTGGTACAGCACTAAGCCAGTAGTTGAAGGGTGCATAGGTTCAGTCCTGGGTGGAGAACATTTTTTTTTCTTTCTCACTACAATTTATGCAATATGAGAGGAATTATTAGATGTTATTGCTGATATCAGTGATCAGAGTTTCAGTTAGGTCAGAAACAGACTTTCAGAATATTAAATGATTACTTTGTTGCAGTCAACTTAATTAGTTCTGGCTGATACTTTAGGGATCTTATAAGTCTGAATGCAACTTACTAGGAGGCATTACTTCAAGTTGTCAAAATGTTTATTACTAATCTCCACTGTAGCTGTGTATGTGGGGTCTGCACTCAATGCAGGATGTGCATACTCCTTGCATAGGCTTCTTGTAAAAAAAAAACTTCTGTGCAACAACTAAATATGAAGCATTACTTCAGGTTGGCAAAATGCTCATTATTAAATGGTTAATTAGAGCTAATGCTGTGACCATGGACCACCTTAACCTCACTTCCAACTTCTCCTTTGACCAAAGTCCTTAATTTGCATTGGCATATAACTAGGGGAAAGGCATGGACAGCAGGCACCTATAGGAACATGTCGGCTAGGAATCTGTACCCAGCTAACTGATAAAAAAATCACTACATGATCTTCCTTGGCAAGCATTTAAACTACCCAAAGGGGGATATGTGAGCAGGGAGACACAAGCTATCAACCCACACAGGTTAGCATAGTCAACAAGAATGATCAGAAAGATAAGATGTTGTCAAGTACACCTGAACCAGTGATAGAGGGTATGGCAGAGGAAGGGAGGCAGCTAAAGATGGAAACCAGAGATGGAGGGAAGAAACAGGAGGACCAGCATGGGAACAAAAGGTGGGTAGGCAGCAACACATGGAAGGCCATGTATATAAATGCCCACAGCCTGGGAAATAAAGTCCCAGACCTAGTTGCTTTGATGGCAGAGCCTGACCTGGACATAGTGGCAGTAATAATCAAGATGTGGTAAACCAGAAACTATAACTGAGAGGTAATTGTACTAGGTTATACTCTGTTCAGGAGGGATAGGGAGAGTAAAAAGGGGGGCTGTACATTAGGGAAGATATAAAAGCAACTGTGGTACAGGGTGGACAGGGGAAGGCTGAGGCACTATGGGCCACCTTTGAGCCAGGCAGTGGCACAGCACATCACACAGGGGTGATCTACAGACCTACAGCTCAGGTTGAGGAGCTGGGTAGAGTGCTAGTGGAGGAAATAAAGGAGATGGCAACAAGAGGGGAAATATTGCTGCTGGGAGATTTTAATATGCCAAATGTGGATTGGACTATCCTGGTGGGTGCCTCAGCCAGGAGCAGATACAACTTGGACTCCAGGCAGGAGGCAGGTCTCAGGCAGCTAGTGCAGGAACCCACCAGGGACAGGGTGATTCTGGATCTAGAACTGACCAATAGAGACAGAATCACAGAAGTCCAGGTGGAAGGTCTTCAGGGGTCCAGCAACCACCACACAGTGTGGTTCAGCATGGGTACAGGGTAACTGTCAAGCTACACAAAGGTGAGGGTGTGAAAGGGTTGGAAGTTTAAACACCACCCTTTTTTTTGTTCTGTTATCTATAAATGAGTATATAAAATATGAAAAAATACCTAGATTAAGGACTGCCTCTCTGCGTATCAATCTTATGGTGTTTGTTTGTTCTTTGTTTGTTTGTAGGGCTGGCCACCCATTGTCTTAATTTTTGATGTCTTCTATGTTTTGTAAAATAACAGAAGGCAGCCCTAGTTTGGGATATTGTTCATAGCGCTAGTGCTGGGAAATGCAAAGTGAACCTGGCCAGTTGGTTTTCTTAAATTCAAATGAGTGGTAAATAAAAATGAATTAGAAGCCCCTTCCTTGCAGTATAGAAAATATAGTAGGACATAGGGACAAGGAAATCAAGTGTCCTGTCCTTTGCCCTATGTCACCGCTCTAAGATTAAAGCTGCACTCATGGATTGTGAGTTTTGAAGCGGCGCATTTTAAAAGGAGGACCTGATGTGGGCTGAACTCCCATATGGTTTGTAAAATACAAACCGGCAAGGTTTCCTCTTATTCAGTCATCAGCAATTGTGTTAACATATTCCCAAGGAGCGGCCAGACACCACCGCTCTAAGGAAGACAATGTATGTTTTACGTTTTTCCCCGAGGCAGCTTTGCTTCCTAGGTTGCATTCCCAGGTTACTATTTGTGGTAGCTCGTACACTCGTGTGGTCAAGCAGCCTTGTTAGTTGTTCAAAGCTGGCTGCATTATTATTTTTAAAGAGAGTGCTATGTTTAAAGCAGGCTATTTGTTTTAAGAGAAAGAAATGAATTTAATTTCAATGAAGTTTCCCCTGTTTAAAATAGGAACGCTACCTGTATGAAACATAGCTGCTCAAGCTCTCCTCTCTCTATCCTCTCAGAATGTGGCTATAGAGCTTTCCGGCCATCCATTTGATCTAATTATAGTGTATATTGTATCTTGTTGGGGGCAGTGCTCTGATGTGTTTGGTGTGGGTGTAAACTTTAGGAATCATGATTATTGTATTCATCTTTTCCTGTTAGGAATATGGGTTAAGAAATATAAAAAGCAATTTTTCTGTATGATTTGTAAATGTTTTTATTCTCTGTCAAGAAAGTGGCTGGAGCTATGACAGACACATGACTTGTTCCTGTATAAAAGAAAAGTCAAGACAGATTGAAAGCAGATAGTGGAAAGGTGTGGAAGGAAGCACACCTACTGCAGCTAGTTCCTTCTAGTTGTTTGAACCAGATTGGATTATTTTGATTTGTTATGATGTTATTCTTTATTTATTTTATCACCTACGTTCACTGTTATCCTGTTATACTGCTATTCCTGCTGAACTGTAAAGAAAGAAAAATAAAGCAGTTGTATTTCTAAGAACTTTATCTACTGACTCCTAGTCCATCATTTCCCATGACCCGTGACATGTGGTGGCAGTAGTGGGATGTCTGCAGAGGGTCTGAATGAGACCCAGATGGACTAGATGCAGCAGGAGCAGACAGGTGACATTAAAGGATGAGGTGCAGTTACTCGATATATGTCCAAAACAGTTCCAGATTCCTCTGGTTCCCGGCAGTGACCCGGTGGTCATAAGGAAGGAAGGCAAAGAAAAGGGACCTGAGATCAAGATGGAAGGCAATAAGAAGGAGAAACAGGCTCAGCCACAGGCCACAGGGGGTGGGCCCCAGGAACATCCACCAGCTGAGTTGAATGAACTACTGAGGTGGTTATGTATAAGACAAATGGAAATAGAAAAACAATGAGAAATAGATCAGAGGGATAATGAGGCCAGATGGACAAATACCCTAAGGGCCATCCAAGCCTTAGACACAGCCAAACCTCCAGTGCCCCCTGGAGGAGGGCAGAAAGACATAAAAATGGTAAAATTGGTGGAGACTGATGATATTGAGGCCTATTTATTAACCTTTGAAAAAGTAGCAGCTGCATGTAATTGGTCTAGAGATTAATGGGTTGTGAGACTAGCACCCTACCTCACAGGAAAAGCCCAGCTGGCTTACAGTCATGCAGTGATAGCCCAAGCAAACAACTACGATGTAGTCAAAGCTTCAATACTGAAATGGTACGATATCAGTACCGAGACATATAGACAGAGGTTCCTATCTTACAGATTTCATACGGCAGATTCCCCACAAGATGCCTATACGCAGTTAAAAGACCTTTCTGCACAAAATGGTTACAGCCTGCTACCCGAACAGTGGACCAAATACTAGAAGCTATAATTTTGGAACAGTTCATTAGAGTACTCCAAAAAGTAAGGAAATACGAGCACACCAGGACCCTTCAAAGCTGAATTAGCTTACTTTATATTGTCAGAACATCACGGCCAGGAACCCTGTGTTTGGCTGAATAGCCTTCAAGGGGTTGAAGGCTGTTGAAGCTAAAGCGCAGGGTTCTATTCATCTAACGTGTAAAATAAGCTAATTCAACTGGCTCAGTGTGCTCGTGTCCTGCTGTTACACTATAGGTTTGTAACCTTCATAGGAGCACCCCCCTCACTGTAGTGCACTGCTTCTTATCTTTGAGTCATTAGAGTACTCCCACAGGATGTGCAGATGTGGGTCAAAGAACATCATCCGGAAGCATCAGACGTTGCTATCAGGTTGGCAGAGGACTACATTACAGCTCGACCCAGCCAGCAGCGAGGACCTCCCCAGCCCTCTTCAGCTCCAGTAAGACCTTCTACTACTTCAACTATTGTTGGGCAAACTAATTCTAATACTGGGGCTTGAATCCACTGGCAATGAGACTACCAGATTTAATCTAGACATTATTTGCCATGAGTTTAAGAATAAAGGGCACATTGCTTGATTTTGTCCCCGGAAAAAATCAGAACCAGTGCACCTGGCTCTTGCAAATTGGGGTCATTATCTTATACTGGTACAAATAGGCAATAAGACTGTGACTGGCCTTGTGGACTCTGGAAGTAAGCAAACATTGGTACATGCTGGTTTACTGGACACATTACCGAGCACAGGGAATCCTTCCACTAGTGTTACCTGTATCCATGGGGAAACCCATTATTATGCACTGCAGGACAATGAACTTCATGTCCAGGAACACAGTCACATCATGAGAGTGGGGGTGGTACTGCATCTACCCATACCAGTTATCATCGGCCATGACCACCCCCAGTTTGAGTCCCTGTTAACTAATACTGTTTGTACAGGTACCATCCAGGCCACGGGTAAAACAGAAAAGGACTTGGTAGAGCTTTTCCCATTTGTACAAGAACTATTTGGGCCTGAAGATAAAATGAGAAAATCCAGAACCGTGAAGAGAAATGAAAAACACACATGGACTCAGAAAACTCAGAAGGACTTTCAGTCTGATGTTGATAAGATTGATATTGTGAATAATATAAAAAGGGGGATTGATAGTTTTAAATCATTACAAAGCAATGATGTTTCTTTACACCCTTTTTTTCACAGGTGGGAAAGGCTGAGAATGGACATGATACATTTACACTACACAAGCGATTATTGTACAGGGTATGTGTGAACCTTCAAACAGGGGAAAAGGTTGAGCAATTAATGGTACCAGTACAGTATAGGATTAAATTGATGGAATTATCCCATGACATTCCCCTGGCAGGACATCTAGGGAGGGACTGAACATTGAATCATCTGCTGAGACGTTTCTTTTGGCCAGGCATTCATGACGATGTTGCAGGGCATTGTAAAAGTTGTCTGGAATGCCAGAAAGTGGCCAAGACAGGAAGAAGAGACATGGTACCCCTCCATTCGATGCCCTTATTTACCACCCCTTTTGAGAGGGTAGCCATGGATATTATTGGGCCTTTACCTAACAGCTCAAAGGGCAATCACTTTATTTTAGTAGTCTGTGATTACGCAACTAAATATCCAGAGGCTATCCCTCTCAAAACCGCTACAGCCCCCCGAATAGCAGAGGAATTGGGTAAGATTTTTAGTAAGGTGGGCATACCACATGAGATCCTTACTGACAGGGGTAGTAACTTCTGTTCCAGTATGTTGAAGTGCTTGTATCAGATACTAGGCATTGAAGCGATATATATACCACCCCATACCATCCACAGACAGACGGACTGGTCGAGTGCTTCAACCAAACCTTGAAAAAAATGCTCCAAAAGTTTGTACAGGAGGAAGGTCGGCAATGAGATGTTAACCTACCTTACCTTATGTTTGCTTACAGGGAGGTGCCACAGTCCTGTATGGGTTTCTCCACTTTTGAACTACTGTTCAGGTGGAATCCTAGAGGCCCTTTGGATATAATAAAAGAAGAATTGGAGGAGGGGACAACGGGGCAGATGGAGAATCTAATAGATTACTGGCATCAGCTAATGTTAAAACTAAGTCGCTATGTGCAAAAGGCACATCAGACTAGTCAAGATAAACAAGCTACACAGAAGCAACACTATGACAAGGGCACCCGGATGAAGGAGTTCAGTGAAGGGGAAAAGGTTTTGTTACTCCTGCCGTCATGTGATAACAAATTATATATGAAATGGCAGGGTCCTTATACGATCACTAGACGGGTGGATAATGTAACATATGAAGTGTTTATGCCAGATAAATCTCATAAAAAGAAAATATATCATGTTAACCTGCTGAAACCTTGGGTTGAGAGGGCTTCCTCTGTGTGCAGCTATGTGTACCCAGAACCCACTGAGAACGAGTTACAAACCACCTACCAGTGGTTAGATGGGATGGAAGACCTAGCAGACACTAAGATAAACACAGGGCTTTCAGCTGACCAAAGATCTGAACTGCACACTGTACTATACTCCTATCATAGGACATTTACAGGAATCCCTGGGAAGGCGAAGGGAGTGGAGCATCATATTATTGTCACACAACTGTAACCCATTCAGCAGAAGCCTTACTGGCTCCCCAAAAGGGTCTGGGAAGATGTCACTCGGGAGGGCCTTCAAATGCAGGAGTTGGGAATTATTGAACCTTCCAGTAGTGAGTGGAGTTTCCCGATGGTGGTAGTGAGCAAAAAGGAGGGAGGTGTATGGATATGTTTGGATTTCAGACGTCTTAATGCCATTTCAAAGTTTGACAGTTATCCAATGCCTCAGATTGATGACATTCTGGATCATTTAGGGTCTTCCCAGTACATTAGTACCCTGGATTTTACAAAGGGGTACTGGCAGATTGCTTTAGATCCAGATGCCAGAGAAAAAACAGCATTCAGTACACCCTTGGGTCTTTTTCAGTTCACTGTAATGTCTTTTGGGTTGCATGGAGTGCCAGCGACCTTCCAGAGACTTATGGATCAGATACTTGCCCCTCATGTTGCATACTGTGCTGCATACCTAAATGACGTGGTTATATTTAGTTCTACCTGGGAAAACCACATTCGTCATTTAACACAGGTACTGACCACCATTACCAAGACTGGTCTAACCATTAACCCAACAAAATGTTCCTTAGCAATGGAGGACACAGAATATTTAGGCTTCCAAATTGGCGGAGGACAATTAAGGCCCGACATTGGTAAAGTAGATGCAGTGGCCAAATGTCCCAGACCCAAAACTAAGAAAGAAGTACACTCTTTTCTTGGCCTTGCCGGCTATTATAGGTGATTTATACCTAATTTCACTACAATATCCGGTGCCTTTGACCCACCAAAAAAAGAAACCCTGATAAGATTACTTGGACGGCAGAATGTAAAGAGGCATTTCAGAGCCTTAAGGCTGCCCTGTGTTCATCCCCTGTACTGCGCTCCCCTGATTTTACGTTACCCTTCATAGTGTAGACAGATGCCTCTAACCAAGGAATAGGAGCAGTTTTAACACAAATGGTCGAAGATGAAGAACATCCAATAATATATATCCATAGGAAGCTTCACGAAAGGGAAACTCAGTATTCCACAATTGAAAAGGAATGCCTAGCTGTACGTTGGGCCATTGAGACCCTACGATTTTACTTGTGGGGCACGGAGTTTGAACTTTGGACAGACCACAACCCATTATGTTGGCTTCATGTTATGAAGGATAGGAATCTGCGCATAATGAGATGGCATCTGTCATTACAACCCTATAAATTCATTGTAAAACACAGGAAAGGTATTGCACATAGCAATGCAGACTTCCTGTCCAGATATGGGATTGACGAAAATCAAAACCTGTTATCAGACCTCGGGGAAAATTGATGTTTGTAAAGGGGAGGAAAGATGCCCTCCTTTTATTTAAGAGTGTAATTGGTCCCTGAAATGGAACCTTAGGAGAGGATGGGCTATGGCTCCATCCCTCTTTTGGAGGGATCTGATAACAGGGATTTTCAGTATGGATATTTAGAGTACAAAAACCTGTAGGTTTTGTTTTAGGTGGGGGGGAGGAGAATGTGAAAGGGTTGGAAGTTTACCCCCCCTTTTTTTTTGTTCTGTTATCTATAAATGAGTATATAAACATATGAAAAAATATCTAGACTAAAGACTGCCTCTCTGTGTATCAATCTTGTGGTATTTGTTTGTTCTTTGTTTGTTTGTGGGTCGGGCGACCCATTGTCTTCATTTTTGATGTCTTTTACGTTTTGTAAAATAACAGAAGGCAGCCCTAGTTTGGGATACTGTTCATAGTGCTAGTGCTGTGAAATGCAAAATAAACCTGGCCAGTTGGTTTTCTTAAATTCAAATGAGTGGTAAATAAAAATGAATTGGAAGCCCCTTCCTTGTAGTATAGAAAATGTAGTAAGACATAGGGACAAGGAAATCAAGTGTCCTGTCCTTTGCCCTATGTCACCGCTCTAAGATTAAAGCTGCACTTGCGGATTGCGAGTATTGAAGCAGCACACTTTAGAAGGAGGACCTGATGCGGGCTGAACTCCCATATAGTTTGAAAAATAGAAACAGGCAAGGTTTCCTCTTATTCAGTTGTCAAGCAGCCTTGTTAGTTGTTCAAAGCTGGCTGCATTGCTATTTTTAAAGAGAGTGCTAAGTTTAAAGTAGGCTATTTGTTTTAAGAGAAAGAAATGAATTTAATTTCAATGAAGTTTCCCATTTAAAACAGGAATGCTACCTGCACGAAACATAGCTGCTTAAGCTCTCCTCTCTATCCTCTCAGAATGTGGCTATAGAGCCAGCTGGCAGCCATTTGATCTAATTATAGTGTACCTTGTTGGGGGCGGTGCTCTGATGTGTTTGGTGTGGGTGTAAATTTTAGGAATCATGATTATTGTATTCACCTTTTCCTGTGAGGAATATGGGTTAAGAAATATATAAAGCAATTTTTCTGTATGATTTGTAAATGTTTTTATTCTCTGTCAAGAAAGTGGGTGGAGCTATGACAAACACATGACTTGTTCCTGTATAAAAGAAAAGTCAAGACAGATTGAAAGCAGATAGTGGGAAGGTGTGGAAGGAAGCACACCTACTGCAACTAGTTCCTTCTAGTTGTTTGAACCAGATTGGATTATTTTGATTTGTTATGATGTTATTCTTTATTTATTTTATTGCCTATGTTCGCTGTTATCCTGTTATATTGCAATTCCTGCTGAACTGTAAAGGAAGAAAAATAAAGCAGTTGTGTTTCTATGAACTTTATCTACTGACTCCTAGTCCATCATTTCCCATGACCTGTGACAGAGGGTCTTGGATTTCAGGAGAACAGACTTTGCTAGGATAAGGATTTGTATCAAAGAAGCCCTGGCAAGGAAGGAGGTAGGATGGGAAGGGTTGAGGAGCAGTGAGCACACCTGAAAGAAGCCATGGTGGAGGTGACAAACCAGTACATTAGGCTGAGAAACGATGGTAAGAGAAGGAAGAAACCACTATGATTCTCAAAAGATGTAGCAGGGAAAGTAAGGGCCAAGAAGGTGGCATTCAGGAAATATAAGGGGACTCAGAAGGAAGAAGATTGGGTGGTGTACCTAAATTGTATCAAAGAAGCAGGGACATCTGCTAGGAGCGCAAAGGAGCAGACAGATGAAAGATTAGCACAGATGGTGAAGAAAGGGGACAAGACATTCTATAGATACATCACTGATAGAAGGAATTTCAGGGGGGTTGTAAGGCTCAGAGGAGATAAAGTGGAATGTGTGGAAGGGGATGTGGAAAATACATCAATACTGAACAAAAACATCTGTTCAGTATTCACTGCAGAAGGGAAGGGAAAATGACCACAGCTGGGCAACAGAAATGAAGGGGAGAGGGAGGTAAACACCATTTCTTTTATATAAGACAGAGTCCTAGAGGACCTCACAAAACTAAAGGTAGACAAGGCAATGGGACCAGATGGCTTACATCCCAGGATATTAAAGGAACTACCAATGGAGCGTGCAGTGCCACTGACAGCCATGTTCAGTGGGTCACTCAACATGGGGGTGGTTCCAGAGCTCTGGAGGAGGGCACACATAGTCCCTTTACACAAGAGTAGAAGCAGAGAGGAGGCAGGAAACTACAGGCTGGTCAACCTCACCTCAATAGTGGGTAAGACTGTGGAGGCACAGCTTAAAGAAAGGATTGTGGAACAATTGGAATCCAGCAGAGCACAGGATCCGAGGCAGCATGGATTCACAGGGGGAAAGTCATGTCAAACAAATCTGAGATTTTATTGACTGGGTGACAAAGGAGGTGGACCAGGGAGGAGCAGTAGATGTCACCTACCTTGATTTCAGCAATGCTATTGACACCGTTCCACATAGAAGGCTGGTTAACAAGTTGGGTAGCCTAGGAGTAGGCCAAAGGTGGTGAACTGGGTTAGAAACTGGATGGGGATAGGAAGCAGAGGATGGTGGTAAATGGGATCCTCTCCAAGGAAAGGGGGGTTACCAGTGGGGTACCTCAAGGATCAGTCCTGGGGCCAGTCCTTTTTAATGTATTCATTGGCGACATTGTGGAAGGGCTGGAAGGGAGGTTTGCTTTTTTGCAGATGACACCAAGATCTGCAATGGAGTAGATACTCCAGAGGGGGTGGAGAGAATGAGGAGTAACCTAGAAAAGCTGGAAAATGGTGCGAAGTGTGGCAACTGTGGTGCAATGAGAAGAAGTGCAAGATTATGCACCTGGGGTGCAGAAACCCTGTGGAGAGCTACAGAATGGGGTGCTAACAGTCACCAAGGAAGAAAGTAATTTGGGGATTGTTATCTCAGATGACCTAAAGGTGGCCAGGCAAAGTACAAAGGCTGTAGGGGAAGGCCAGTGACATGTTGGGATGCAAAGGAAGGGGTATCACTAGCCAAAGAAGGGAGGTGGTGATACCACTATACAAAACACTGGTGAGGCTTCATCTGGAATACTGTGTGCAGTTATGGAGGCAGCATCTTCATAAGAATATAGACAGGGTGGAGACAGTACAGAGAAGGGCAACAAAGATGGTGCAGAGCTTACATCAGAAGACATATGAGGAGATATTTAAGGGTCTCAATATGTACACACTGGAAGAGAGGAGGGAAAGGGGGGTATGATAGAAACCTTACAGTAACTTACAAAGTGCAGGGGGGAGAAATCTTCCGATATAGGATAGGCACAAGAACAAGGGGGCACGACATGGGATTACAGGGGGGGCAAGGTAAGGGGAAATGTGAAGAATGTTTGTCTTTTTCACAGAAAGGGTGGTGGATGTATGGAATAGCCTACCACAGGAGGTGGTGGGAGTGAGCACAGTGGGCAGATTTAAACATGCATGGGATAGGCATAAGAGAACCCTGGAGGTAGGAAGGTGAGGCTAAAGCTGATGACCAGATAGGGTCAGCGGCTGCTAATAAGGTAGGGTATGTGGGAAGACTGAATGGGCCTGGCAGTCCTTATCTGCCGTCAGTTTCTATGTTTCTGTGTTACATAAGCTCTATCAAGCGACGCTTTTATTAAAGTGCATAATGCACTTAAAAAATGCTAAGACAAGAAAAGCCAAAACAGCAGCACAGTACCCACCCAGCAGACAGACCTCTCAGGGTTTTATAAATGTTGCTTTGAACAACAGCTTTGCAGGGCTCCCTGTAATTCTCTGTCTACAAACCATACAAATTATACTAAAACAAAAATACAAGGACATGATTTAACACATCAGTGCAACACTGTTGTGAGTGCTGAACCTCAAGGGGGGATTTTCTTTTATACAGTACCTAGGTAGTTTACATTCTCAGGGCATCCTTTTTATTATGGCTGCAGTGGGCAGAGCCTGAAGCCGTCCTGCAGTAAGTCTAAAAATGAGCCACCACATTGACACCAAAGAACTGAACTGTTGGAGTTGCAGTATGATCATTCCACAACTCCAAAACAGGCCACTCACTCCCCGCCCCCTTGTGGGCACACTATTTCGATTGCCAGTCGCCCACCATACTCAAGATGGCCACCAATGTTTAATGTGCATGTACAAGTAGTTGAGCATGTGCAACTGCACTGCAGCCATGTTGGGTATGGTGGATTGTTTCACCGTGAGCTTGGCGACCACAGCTGCAGCCATGTTGGATCTGGCCAGAGTATGTTTCTTTAACTGAAACTAAGCAAGGGTGCTTTCTCATTACTAAAACTCTGACAGTCTCTTGACAGGCCTTAACCCTGTTACAGTCCCCAGTGAAGAACAGCTTTTCTCTCACTACATTTATGTTGTATAGTATAAGAGAAATTGTTAGTAAGCAGGGGAACCCAATCAGCAGAAGGTTATGGATTTTAGTTCTACACCAGGAACTTGGGCTAACACCCAATATTGACAATAAAATAGTCCATGTAACCCCCAACCGGGGGACCTAGAAAGTAGTTATCAAAGCTCATTGGTCAAAAATTACCAACAACTCAAATTAACATGACCTCTCTGTACTATATTTCTGCCAGTTGTAAATAAGAGTACTATGAATTTATGTTTTCTGTTTTTGTTTTTTTTATTACTTCTGCTGTTATTGGTCTAATAATTGTTTCCATCAGTATTTACCTATGGAATTGCATTGTGACTACTCTGCTGGTTAATGGCTTAGGACATGCTGTATGTGAAGGTCATGGACAGTGAGTCCCCAAAAAACAGTTTTGTTGTGTAAATTGTGCAAGAAATTACAAAAGAAATTCAGCCCCTGTGAAATCCATTGAACTTCAAATTGCAAATAGAACAGAGTGTCACCCTTGCCCAAGGACCTGGTGGCATAACAGTCCCTGCAAAGGGCGTCTGCTGGCATGGTAGGTTTCTTCTGGTATTCTGCATAAGTGAAAATTAAAAGCCCTGTTGCTGCGAGCACAGCGGGCCTCTCCTGGGTTCAAGCATGAACCAAAAACTGAGCATCCGCAGGTATTTTGAACCTCTCCTGTTCTCCAGCAGGAGCTGGAACAGACAACCCAGAATCTTCCTGTACAGCAGGCCTCTTCTGCTTTGCCACACAAGCAGGAATGGAAAAATTGGCATTTGCCAGGATGGTGAGCCTCTTTTAATGTCCCATACAGGCATAAGAATGAAAAACCTGGCATCCCTCAGCTGACTTGAGCAGTGAATGAGTTATTCAGTGGTTTGAGGGGGCTCTAGAACTTACCCTGACTTGAGGAAATCAAAATCAGTTGCCATAGTACCCCATGTCTGTGTCCTGGACTCCAGATGACCTCCAGACCAACACCAACTGCAGATGGACAGGCACTGTCTACTTTACAGTGATGAATGAAGGAGCATCCATGATGATTCTCCAGCAGCATCGGCAGAAAGTGAGTAGTGATGCCATCTTGTTTACTCGCTTAGTAAGTGAGCAACCCCAACTCCTATCAGAACCAACCCAGTCCTACTCACTTCCACAGCTATCAATTAACTTCCCAAATAAAACAAATAACAAAAATCTGCCTAATGTTTAGCCCTGTTTCTGAAACACCCTCATTGAGCTGCAGTCTTTTTTTTTAAATCCGAGTGCTACAGGCAGCACATGGTGAATCTGCTGTCCCAAATGCTACTGTCACCCCCTACCCTTCTCCTCTCCACTTAGCCTAGGCTCTTCCCCACCTAAGATGCAATACCAGTTACACACATGCACACACACACACGCACACACACACACACACACACACACACACACACACACACACACACATGAAAAAGTAACTCAAAAAGGCAGCTTATTCAACTCACATATGGTCTTCATGACCATGCATAGCCCTGGTACTCAGTAAGATCCCGACTTGAGATGCTTGACCCACTGACCATGCTTCCCATGTCAGACACGGGCTGCACTCAATATAATAACAGCCAAATTAGGAAAAAAAAACACTGCTCTGTCTGTATGCATGCGTGCATGCATGTGTGGTGTTTACAACAAAGCAAAAAGAAAAATGCTTCTTGGGAAGGAGAGGGTGATCATAACATAAAAAACATTCACAAAAACAGCAATGCCCCTTACTGGTAATTCTACCAGTGGGGGCACAACTTTTCAAGAAAAGTAACTTTTAATTGATTTTTTTTTTATCTTTTATATTTCTTACAACAATGCCACCTATAATCCATTTTCTAGATGCAATAATACCCTCCAGGATGGGCAGTATGGGCTATATTCTGCCTTCCAGGGGCCATCCCTGAGCCTCATTATACCCCTGGACAGGCAGGTATAGCCCAGTACCACCCACCCTGTTGGGTGTTATTACTTACGTATACAGAATGGGGGACATCAATAACACAATTTGCTAGGGGAATCTTGAGGTCAAAGGTTGACCCTAGGTGTGCAGTGGGAAAATCAACCCCATTGTTTTCCTTTGCCCCTTTACAATTTATGGTACTTACTGTGGGCATAACTTTGTGGTTTTGTATCCTTGTTATACCCCAAGTCCTAATAGATACTGTGTTTTCAGAATCCAACAGCAAGTCACTTCTCTTCCATTACCAGGGGAAGCCTGTCAGCCTTCTTTCTGACCACATACTTATTTCACACTTTACTGACCTTCTTTTGTGCCTTTAATACCATTTGTACTTTGATTATCATCTCACTCAAATGAGCAACAATAGCACAGACTTTAGTACTGCATAAAATAATAAAAGAGCTAGAATCATATCCATAGTTTCACTTAAAAGATGTCAATTAATTTGCACTAAGTGTCTATTAAAGTATGAACGATTTTGCATACAAAAAAATTTATGTGGCAAATTTGGCAGGTTAGGGTTTTTTTCTGCTTTACAGACCATCTGCAGACTGCAAGTCAGTAATCATTTCAAAAATCTTGTAAAATATCAGTTGCAATTGCTCTATAACAACGAATCATTAAAATCCAGTTGACTAAGGTAGCATTCCCTGATTCATAATAAACAAAGGTAGGCTGGGCTATGACTTAAATAAAATAAACATTTGTTCTTTGTGGCCCTGTTTTTTTTGGGGGGACAACCAATTATAATTAAAATCTCTATTGACAATTTTTCGTAGTTATTCAATTTAATTGAAAACCCCAAAGAGCTGTCAGTGCCCTTTGTAACATTTTGGGGTGGGGTGGGTGGGGTAGGATATAAGATGTAATAAGGTTCGCTTTTTTCTCCTTTTACCCCAAGTGTTAAATTCAGGGCAAAGAACTCACACATGGGATCTGACTTTTTAATCTTAATTTTCATCACCTTTAAGGAAAGGGGAAATTGTTTAACCAGGAAAGGCAATTCCAAATGTGACCTAGGAGCACAAGGAAGTGAACTGACTTGCTCAGGGTTGCACAGTATGGAAGTGGGGACTGATGGGATTCAGTTCCATGTCATAAGGATGACTGAAAAATAGCGATCGCCGTTAGGACGAGTGTGCATTGCTGAAAATTAATTTTGGCGATGCACAATCATGACAAGGACAAAAAGGGTGCCTGAGACCTATGGGTTTAGTTTTTAATGTGAGGACAGTGCCCCAGCATCCCCCCTGCACCCCCCCACTTATAGATTCTCAACTCCAGGGGAGGTGCATGTCAGGGGTGAAAAACTTACAAAAATGTAAAGCCGCCTGCTGAAAAAAAACGCACTACACCGGATCCGAACCTTGCACCCTGCACCTCCCAGCTGACCACCCTCCCCACCATGCTAGCAGACCAGCTCAGCAGCTGCCTGCCACACCCCCTCCTACATGCCATCCTTTCCCCGTCTCTCTCCCCCAAGTGTGTGTGCACGTATACGCACGTACTTCCTGTCACTCTATTCACCCAGCCCAGTATCCGGTCGCTCCCCCCTGCTAGGTAGCCATGAACACAGGTGCCGTAATTGAGTCACTCTTTTTGTAGGCACCCAATTCTGATTGCTTTGTTCATGTGATATCATGGGATTCAAAGCCAGGTCTCCAGGTTTGCAGCTCAGTGCCCTTAACCACTATACTATACTGCCTCCTATGTTGCAGCTGTAACTTTTAGATGAGAATTAAAACCCTGTACTGTAAATTCATAAGTCTCCACCCCTCCTTCTTATCCTATCCTGTCTAAACATATTGTTGGAATCAATTTCAGTTTCTAATACTATGATTATTATTATTGGAATCAGTTTCTAATACTGTTAGTAAGCCATGACTCTGTTATAGCCATAACATCAAATTTGATTACTTTGCATCTACTGTATTGTATAACTTCCTACAACTATGGAAGCAGTCCAGAATGTTCCAATGAATAATAATATCCAAATGACCTTTGTACAGAGATTTAGCTGCAAGTGGGTGAGGGCTAGGGAGCACATTGCCAGCAATTGTAATCAGCAAGAAAAACAAATGTCACATATCGTGGCATTAGTTGTTTTTTTAAACATTTTATTTATAGAGTTTGCATGAAAAGACATACAGAAAAATATGCCTCAAAACAAACGTTACATTTGATTAGGCACTGCTATTACAGTATATCTCAACATACAGGTCATACTCTGTCACTGTTACATCCTGCAGGGGCTAAAGCTAAAAGGTTAGTTAATCAGCTCCATAGATTGAAACATAGGCCAAATACTACACACAGCCTTATCTAGTAAAGTCCATTTGTTTTAAAGTCATAGTCTTTAAACAGCTTATTGTAGTTGTATTAACTAGATAAATCCCATATACTCAGGATTCTTCCAGGCTCAAAAACCCCTTGACAGCCACTTCAGTAGCACCTGTAAGTAATTAGGATTACAATCCAACTGCATTATAATGCAACAGTGAAATATTAATAAGAAGCTGAGAAAACTGTTAGCCCAACGACATAACTGCAGTGAAAATGCTATTTCACTCTTCCCCACACAACTGAAACACGCTGCATGATGGGAGCAGATGGCTCTAAAATTGTTTCGTGCCATGAGCCTCTCTTGAGCATGAAGGTGCCATTTTGTCTCCATTCATATAGTGTATAACAAGAAAATCATACAATTATTATGACAAAAAAAAGGAACAGACTTTGCTCATCCTGGTGAAGCCTCAGTTGGCATTCTCAAGTATGATTTGTCCATATTCCTGCAAAGTTATTAGGAGGGATCCAAATGCACCCATAGTTTGAATGTACCAGTTAAAAAAAAGTCTTGATGCATGTGGGTATGAAGAAGACAGTTTAGTAGTTATAACAATTAAACAGATCAAAAGTCTTTGGAGCTGGTAACTTTAGTGCAGGTCCTGAGAAGAAAAAAGAATGTTCATAAGAATGTACTTGTCTTTCAGCCCTCATTTTCAGTATCCAACTCTAGTTGGGACTGTCTTGTCATCAGGGCCATCTTAATCTTGGTTTACCTATAGCGCTGCGACATCTACTTGACCAACATCCCCGACAGTGACAGACACAATGCCGAATATCGGCATTGTACTATCGGGGATGTCAGTGTGTTCTCGTCAGGGGGACTGTGCCCCTGAACCCCCCTATATGGGGTGCTCTGCCACACACACACCCCCAGGTCTCTAATTTTACAACTTTGAGTTGGAGTTGTCTCAGGGAGAGGGCGAAACACCGGGAGGTGCACCAACAGTGTCTGCGGGGACCATCACAGTGACCTGATGTTTTTCATCGAATTCTGTCACTGTGATGGTCTTTGCAGTGGTGTCGATGTGCAGTGGGCATACCCTTAATCTTCCAGCTTAAAGAGAAGCTCTGTGCTTCAACATGTACTTTCATAAATAAGATGCTTCCGCTATTGCAATTTACTAGAGAACAATTTTTTTCATTTTCAGTGTTCCTTTCTGAGGTTTATAGCACATCTTAGTAGTCTATCTAAAATGTCTATGTACAAGCATTTGCCTGTCCCTGTTAACATCACAATATCTTTGTTTATGACATCATAGTGCTCACCATGGCAACAGACTGTGATGTCAAAAAACAGCTGTTGTGTGGTTGACAGGGGAGAGTTAGATACATTTTGAAAGACTCAGTGAAATAAATGTTATATTATCAGCAATATTTAGTAGACCAATAGCAGGAGAAAATTTAACAAATTAATAACTACAAAACAATAATGTTAAAACATAATTGGTATAAATCTAGTGTACTAAGCTTTTTATTATAGTAGAGAGTTGCTCTTTTTTCAAATTTAATATACTTTATTAATTTTCAAAAAAGGAAAAACACAGAACAATCATAACAACATATCAATACAAGCAACAACATTTCAAACAACATACAATTAAACCATAACAAATATAAACTCTCCCAACCCTCCACCCAATCCTTTCTCCAAACCTTCCTCTCCAGAGTACTAAGGAAACAACATCAGAGAGCAAATCTAGAATATACTAACAAGGTAGCAAATTAACAAAATAACAGCACCAGCCAGTCCAACCTGCTCTGACTTAAGAAGTCAAGGAAATAGAAATCAAGGCGTAAAGTGGCCCCCACCTAGAATTGAAACTTGAATACCGATCCTAACAGGAGGCAATATGTTTTTTGGTTTCAAGAGTCTGTACGATCTCTTGATGCCACTTCCGGAAAGAGGGTGTGGAATCATCCAGCCAGTGGTGCATAATTATCATCTTAGCTGTAACTGATATTAAAGACATATCGTTTTTACATGGCCAAACAGTTCCACTGGATGATGTCTGACTAAACAAATCTGTGGCATGAAGAATGAGTCCAGCCCAAGAAGAGAATCCAAAGACCTCTAGATGGCATCCCACAGAGGATCTCCTTGACACAGTCTCAAAGAATGTGTCTAAAATTCCCCTTCGCAAAGCCACAGTGGGAGCAAGTTGCAGAGACAAGTTTACCCATCCTGAACAACCTAAACAGGGTATAATATAAGTTGTGCATAACACAAAATTGCAACAGATGATTGCGGTCTTGTTTAATGAACTTAAATAAACTCCAAATTGTGTGCCAGTCTTTGGCCTCCAAACGAAGGTCTAAGGCCTGCTGTCAGTAAAAGCAGATCCCAGGTGGACTACCAAGATCCAATTTCTGAAGGAGGCCATGGAATTGAGTGACAGAATGGGGCTGCTATACTAAACATAAGAAATCCAGAAGTCGGGAATCCAGTTGCAATACCCATGGGCCTGTACCAAGAAAAGAAGCTACCACCTTTGAAAGCTGTAAGTGTTTGAATGGGTGGTATTGTGGAATGGCAAAACACTCTTGTAATATGCCTGCTGGAAGAAATTTGCCATCCTTCATCAATGAAGCTAAAGGCCTCATAAAGAGATGGGCAAAAATTAAAGGGGATCAGGCGGTCAGCGATAAGAAAATTCAGGTTGCCCAGGAAGGGCTATGTCAAGTCCTTACTCCAGTCCATCTTCAGATGAATAATTATCTGTCTAAGAGCTTTAAGGGACCACATTAGTGGGGTAGGGTGCCATTGTCAAGGTAGGCGAGCTGGTGTCACATACAAAAGGCTACGAAGGTGCAGACCATGTTACTTACACAACTGATTCTCAAGGGAAAGTCAGAGAGTGCAATATGACAAATCCTCAGGGGTGTCTATAGGATGACCCCATTGGAACAGTTTACTACAGTGCAAGGCGTAGTAATAAAGAAAGAAGTTAGGCAGCCATAGGCCACCTCTCTCCTTGGGGACAGCAAGCTTAATATATGCATGACGAGGTACACCTTTCTTCCACAAAAAGTCTGAAAGTAAACTGTGGATACTGGTAAACCAAGATTTAGGAATAAATAACCCCAGCATCATACCTCTCAACTGTACCACATTATGAGGAACGTTCCTCATTTTACTTCACAAAAGCTCCCTGTTCCACATTGTGAGGACTTGTTCCACATTCAAAGTCAACATTTCATAGCTAAAATCCATAGTAAATGATGCAAAAAATATATTATTCTATTAATAACAGACTTTCTGAATATAAATGCAACATGTTAACAGTGTTTTGAGCTTCTTAGGTAAAGATTTGATTAAGTGTTCCACATTTTGCCCATTTGTTCCACATTTTGACAGGCAATGTTCCACATTTGAGGGAAAAAAGGTTGAGAGGTATGCCCAGCATACCAAGCTGATATAACACCCACAGCAAAATGTTCATTTTAATGACATTCACACACCCCTACAAGGAAAGAGGTAAGTCCATCCACCGTTGTAAGTCTGATTTAATCTCCTGAAGGAGGGGAAGTAGGTTTTCTTTACCCAACTCTGAAAGGGTCCAAGTGACCCTGATCCCTAAGTATGTAACTACTTTAGGTTCCCAAGCCAGACTCAAGTCGGTAATCTGTTGCCAAGATACCAGAGGACTCAAAGGGAGGACTTTGGTTTTATCCAAATTTAATTTATTCCCAGCCACTAGATAGAATCTATGGATCTCTTTTAGCACTGTGGGGATAGAAGTCAAGGGATCCTCCACATGTACAAGGAGGTCATCTGCATAAGCAGAAGTCTTATATCTGGAGCCCCACCTGATTACCATGAATAGCAGGGTTATGTTGGATATGCTAGAGAAGGGGATCCAGATATAAGTTGAACAAAAAGGGAAGAGGGGACAACCCTGCCTGGTCCCCGACTGAAGCGGGAAGGGTGCAGATAGAACTCCATTATAACTGATTCTAGCAGATGGATGACAATATGGAACCTTCAGCCAATCACAAAAAAATCGAAGGAAAACCAAATTGCTGAAGGGTAATAATAAAAAGGGCCAGCATACCTTATCAAATGCTTTTTCTGCATCCAGAGAACCAGGGCCCTGCGGGGGCCTGCCTTCCCCAGATGCAGAAATAAGGTGCAGCAAGTTTCGGAGATGGTTGCTGGAGGTCTGACCTGCAACAAAACTGACCACTCCAGACCTGAAGTAGGTGATTGGACAGAATTTTGGCAAGGATTTTCATATCAGAATTTAACAAAGCTATGGGACGATAACTCCCTGGTAACAATTCGGGCTCACCTGGTTTGTGAATGAGGCTGATCAAGGCCTGGGTAAAAGAAAAATCCTGAAGGTCATGGGAAAGCAGGTAATTAAAGAGATGGGTCAAAAAGGGAGCTAAATCATCAATACACTGAATGTAAAAAATATTCACAAAGCTATCCAGTCCAGGGGTCTTATCTTTCGGCAGGCCCTCGATCACTCGCTGGACCTCCAAGATAGTAATGGGGGCCCTCGAAAGGTCTTGCTGTTGCCTTGAGAGACATGGAAGGGGAAGCAGGTCTAAGTAGTTGTGTATCTGCTCAAGAAGATCCTCTGGTGCGGAGTTAGAGCTATAAAGTAAGCTGTAAAAGGAACAGAAAGCATCCACAATGTCACATGGATGGGTAAGTATATCGTCCCCTGGATTGGGTTGAAGGCTGGGAATTGTCCTTATGAAGTTCATCCATCTAAGCCTCAGAGCCAGGAGCCTGTCCACATGCTCCCACACTTCAATATAATGCAGTTTTGTGCATTGTAAGGCCAGGTCAGCATTCTCAGCTAACATACTGTAGTATTGAGTGCTAAGAGAGTTCAGCTGTAACCAGATAGGAGAGTCAGTCTTGGAGGATAGGTGGCCCTCTAGCAGGCATATTTTGGTGGAGCAAGGTATTGACTTTCTTGGTACGCTGTTTCCTTGCTTTGTTCGCTAAGCGGATATACTGGCCCCTTACGGCACACTGTGCCGCCCCTCTAGGACATCCAACTCTTGCACAGACCCCTTGTTATCCTGAAAAAATTGACACAGGAAATTCATAATGGCTGAAAGAAAAGTGGGATCCTTAAGGAGATGAGAATTCAGCCCCCAGATTCTATCCTGCTCCTCCAACACATGGACAGAATGCTCCAGAAAAACCGGAGCATGATCAGAGAGGACCATAGGCTGGGTGTCGCAGGTCAGAAGTCTGGGTAAGCCTTCCTTACTGATCAGGAAATAGTCAATACGGGGCTGTGAAGAGTGAGGGATGGAATAGAAAGTAAACTGCCTTGCTGTTGGGTGTAGGATGCGCCATGGGTCTACCAGACCTAAATTATCCATGAGGTCCCTCAAGCCTTGCTGCCTGAGGGATATACCTTTCCTCTGGGAACCAGACCTATCCAAATCAGTTTGAAAAACAATGTTCCAATCCCCCTCCAAGAAAAGGGGCAAGTGAACAAAAGGGCTGAGCAGTTTTAGAAGATTAGTGAAAAACTGGGGGGTATCCATATTGGGCCCATAGATCAAACCCAATAACACCTCAATAAAGCTTAGCTGCCAACAGACAAAAATAAAGTGGCCCTCAGGATCCCAGCTTTCTTGGAGCACATGAAAAGATAATCAACTATCAATCAAGATAGCTACTCCACCCTTCTTATTACTGTGACCTGCCCCGAAAAGCTGCTCCACCTGCTCCCCCTGGAAATAAATAAGGTCTTCCTGACATAGATGGGTCTCCTGTAGAAAGACCACACTGGGTTGAAACCTTTTTAAATGCCACAATACCATATATTGTTTCCTTTTATCATTGGCACTTTTAATATTCCATGTGACAAGCTTAAAGACGGTACTCATTTAGATAAATAGCCAGTCAAAATTAAAGCCACATACGCAAAAGAAGAGATAACACCATCGACACCCGGATAAAAAGTGCTCTGGGAACCTTCCCCCCTTCTTCTCTCCCAACAGATAAGATATACCCTGAATAACAATCCAACAAAAACACTCAACCCCAGTCACAAGGACTGCACTGTAAAAAACAGCCGGCCCATGATATGTGAGAAAAAAATCCTACCAGCCAACCGGCTCCCCAGAGACCACCCAGACTCAAACCAGAATAGTATCAGCCACCCCCCAAATGCTTAGAAGCAAAAAGTGTAAATAGTTAAACAGAGTAATAAAACTGCAAATAGTTAAACAGAGTAATAAAACTCCCTCCTTCCCTCCTGGCTTGAATAACCAAACCAATTGTGTAAGGCTAAACAACACTAAATCAACAAACTAACGTTATACCCGTAAGTAATAAAAGATGGAACATTCAAACTATTAAACCACAAATCAGAATAGCCCCTCCCCACTTGATTAAACATATTGCTCCATAATATCAAACCAGAAAAAGGAAATCAGTATTAAGAAAACAAACAAGTCCTAGGGGAATCGGACTTCCCACTTTGTAAATCCCCAGAGTCCACAGAACATGGCAACAGAAGAAGAAGAGTCCACAGGGATCAGTTGCAGTAGTATTGCATACAGTGGTAAAAACCTTAGGTGAGCAGTCTTTTCCCACCACACTTATCACTGCACCTTCAGAATGGAGACACTGGAGAGTTCTCCCCACACAGGGTCCACTGTACCAGAAATCAGTCTCTCAGTTGCTAGCCAAATTAGAAACAAATACAGTCAGATTGGGAGGACGGCCTTGCCATTTACCATCCCCTCTAATCCTCCGCCAAAGAGCTGATTCAGAATTGCGCATCAGTGCCAGGAGGGAGCTACTATATGAACGGAAAGAAAGGGGCCATCAAAATGAAATAATGATGAAAACCCCCAAAAATACCATCCGGTATTAGATCCCCTTTATTTTTTTTTTTTATAACAATCTTTATTGCCCTTTTATTATTCATACAGACAAACAAACATTGATACCCAGGAAACTCCCGGGTCCCCACCCCTCAAACTAGGTGAGGCCACTATATACAGTACATTCATAACTATATACATACACAGCTGCAGTGATTACCCCCCTCCATTGCCCTAAAAAAAGTACTAACCAATCAATAAGCAGGTTTTTATACTTAAGCATAAGCAGTCAAGCCTTATAATGAATGACCAATGACTGGATGGGAACCCCAACCCCCTATCCTAATCTCCATATAGGATCCGTAATTTGGGGTGTATCCTGCTGCTGTGTCCCAAGGAAAGAGAGAGAATCCCCCAAGCACCAATACTTGGCAGATAATAACCTTCATGCTATAAAATCCTAATAATGCCCAACACAAGTATACCTAGTCCCTTGCAGTAAGCATGAAAAAAAAAATACAAGTCCCTACTATGCATCTACTAATTACCTATAAACTTAGACTATCTACATTCAGACAGACAGATCCGCGCCTGAGGGCCTTTGACTTGGATTAAATAAACTGCCTCCAAGGTTCTCCACCTCTTGTCATATGCTCCTTTCCTTCCGTCCCTGAGCATTTGACTCCTAATCCTATCAAGTGTCTTCAACAAATCCCTTACCCATTGGTCATATGAGTAAATTAAATCACTTTTCCAGTGCCTCAAGACAAAGGCTTTGACTAAGGCAGACATCAACGCTATATGGTACTTAATATGCCCCCAGAAATTTGAACCATATCCCCCAGAACACAAATCTCAGGTAAAATAAATTCTGAGTAATTTAGAATGGGGTCCATATTTTGCTTAACCTGCACCCAAAGGGGGTAAATCTTGGGGCAATCCCAAAATATATGCAATGTATCCCCTGGGTTCAGGCCACATCTAAAACAAAGATCTGTCCATCTAAGCCTTCTAGCACATAGTTTGGAAGGGGTATAGTACATGTTAGAAAAAATAAAATACTGCATGGTCCTATATTTGGGTATAGGTATATAACCAGAGCTCTTCCAAATTTCTTTCCAATCCGGCCCCAGATGAGTGATTTTTTTTCCCCATTAGATCCCCTTTATGAAATCTTAGCACTCTGGCACAATAATGTCCCAGGGGTAATACAGAACTTAGGAAGGCATTACAACTTATCTGGGCTTACAGCTCAACTGAGATGGTAGAGAGAAACTGAGTCAGCTTCCATATTTCTTGGCTGCTTAATCAGCTGGTGGCAAAAAAAACAAAAACATATGAGGTAAATAAACCTTTAATGGGCATAATCCAGCTGTAGTAGAATAAAAGCAAAGAACCAGCTGTAGGAAAAAAGAAAGAGAAAACTTGCCGAGCCCTGACAAAAGAAGCCAACTAAACCACTCCAACCTTAAAGAGCCATAGAGCTACAGTACATAACAAAGACTAGGAGGCAGTTCAAGGGGCTTTGAACAAATCAGGAAACAATTGCCGTAGTTCATGCTGAGCTTGTTCAGCTGATTCAAAGCTCTTAGTTATACCATCCTTCATAACTTGTAGACAGGCTAGATACAGCATCTGAAATTTGATGTTGGCAGCAATTAACTTAGTGACTAAAGAATGGTATGTCGCTCATCATTTCTGTACAGTAAGCAGCAGATCTTGGGCTAAACGTATAGTGGATCCTTCCCAAGTGATGGACTGTAGATCACGAACTTTGGATAGGACAAACTGACATAGAAACATAGAAGTTTACGGCAGATAAGGACCACAAGGCCCATCCAGTCTGCCCATTTCTTTTTCTACCTTATGAATGTGCCATTGGCCTTTGCTCTGTCAGTGGTCCATCTATTCATACTCATCTGTATTGCTCCCTTATGCCTATCCCATGCCTGTTTGAAGCCCTGCACTGTATTCATATCCACCACTTCCTGAGGTAGGCCGTTCCATGCATCCACCACCCTTTCTGTAAAAAAGAACTTCCACACATTACCCCTTAATCGGCCTCCCTCTAATCTCATGCTGTGTCCTGACAGTTGAGGTAATTCAGGAATTTAAATATAAATGGTCAGGGTGTTCACTGGCTTGAGGCATCTGTCGGAGGGACTGGTGTGCCCATTCTATGACATAGACAGGCCCATTGGGGGAGGGCCCAACCAACTTTTCACACAACTTCTGAGCAAACATAACAGCATTGGACTCCTCCGCCTGTTCAGGTAATCCCAAAACAAGCACGTTATTTCTTCGGCTTCGACCCTTGAGGTCTTCAAGCCAGTCCCCCAATCTGTGCACTTTCTGTTGAAGGGTAGTGATGTCTGGCTCAAGACGATCTCTCCAATCATTGAGGGAGCTAATGCACACTTATGTGTCCCCCCCACTGAGTTAAGGCTTCTGTCAAAACTCTAAGGCCCTTCAGTTCATCCATTAGTGTCTTCTGCATCTCCTTCATGGGACAAAGTTCTTGAAGAAAGTGCTCCTCAGTGAGCACCGCAGAGGAAGGAAAAGGTCAGCTGGATGTTGCAGCCTGGTCTTTGTTCCTCTTTGTACTCCTGTCTTTTCCCGGGTTTGGTGGCAGTGTGTGCCAAGGAGGAGTCTGCCACACGTCATCCTCCATTTTCCATGCCAAAATCAATCCAAATGACAAGAAATAAATTGAGAACTTTAAAAATGGACTGAGGGTGAGTCAAAATAAACTAAGTAATGAGGCAGGTAGTAAAAAATACAAGTAAAGAACGGTCTAGGGAGCCAACAGAGCTCTGAGGCATGTCTATCCACTACAGCACATCACATGACAGAGAGGGTTGCTCTTTAATTTACTGACATCTTTGAGCAAAGTGAATAAGTACTGCTTTTCATTGTATTGAACCTGGAGCTTTGCAGGATGGGCGGATGAGTGAGGTACCTGTAGGACAATGAGCTTCCTCTGGACCACATCAAAGGAATATTTCCTCTGGTTGGTCACAAAACTTAGGTCTGAGAACAGTCTTACCAGTGAGCTTTCTTACTGCAGGGAACCATGTCAGTGGCCAATGCTATCATTAGATCTCTCTCCACTGTCGACCCTTGTATTAGCAATACAGTTCATGGTGACGGGTCTGCACCTGGATTTTGTCTAGGGGGGATTCTGTAGGCTTTAAACATTTTTACAGGTACAGTACTTCTGCATTATTTCCCCATAATTTCAATAACAGCCATGTATCAAAGAACTGGAGCAAGTCTTGCCCTTCTGCCTCCTCCAATAAGCCTATAATTCGCTCATGGTTTTCTCTAGCCTTGTTCTATCAATGTTCAATCCATATTTTCAGTACAGAGTTCTCTTTTACAAGGCTGGCTGCCAAACTCTGAGCCTGCTCAGCCACTGCGCGTGTTGCTGTTGAGGTTTGCTTAACATCAGCCATGTCTGACTCCAGCATGCTTACCCTATTATTAGGTACATCCATTTTCTTGTCAAGGTCAGTGACACACTTGAACAGAATTTTAACATTGTGGTTAATGGTAGTGATCACGGCCTCAGTGGTATCCCCTCCAGTCACACTCATTGCAGCTCCCTTGAGGGCCACTGAAGCTGGCTGTTTTAGGCTTAAAGAAGTCTTTGCTTGAGCTTTTCTGCACTTTGTTGCACATTTTCCTTTTCAAGCTGCTGTATGCTGGTAAAGTAGTGAAAAGATCCACATAGTTGCAAATCTAAGCTTAAAAAATATTGTTTTTACTAGCCGACAAGCTGGAACTCCAAGAAAGCATATTTTGGCTGGTGCTCTGCTGGCCAAGCCCCCAACATTAGTTGTTTTAAACTACTGTGATCTATACTTATTCAATTAATGGCACATTTTATGCTTCAGTTGAACAAATTTCATATATCCATGAAGAGTAAACCAACCTACGTCAATTGTGACATTAAAGACTCTAGAATTAATGTTATAAATAAAAGCATAAATAACTTTTTCTCATACTCTATTGCAGTGCTAGAAAGTGAGTCACATCAAACAAATAACCATGTATTATACGTATCCTTCAAAGCATGGTCCCTGTTTACAGTTTGGGTTGAAGCGTACAGTATATCACACACACTATTACTAAAGTCATGTCACCATGTAACAAAGTATTATGTTGCAGCAGCACCAGCATCCTTCAGCTGACCACAGCAGACTGAGTTGTTCCACTTGGCCACCCCCTCTAAGCCCCTGCCACCGTGATGCTGCTGCTGCATCAGACACCTTGTGGAGATTTAAAGTCACTCAGCCCCAGCCACCGCAGCACTGCCATAACAGAGACTGGACAGGAAATTGGGGACAGCACAAGGGTGGATTGCCAACACAAAGGGAAAATCAAGGTGGGGGGAGATAACTGACAAACCTACTACAACTAAGGCAGCCATTTCCTGGAAGCAAAACTGCACTGTGATATGTTAAACAGCAGGGTTTTATGGCAACAGTACAGTGATTCACCTTTACGGGATGCCTACAGGAGGCAACACCAAACTGTCAAATAGCAGCAGCACAAGAGATCTCACATAAGTGGCACACAGCAGTCACAGGGTTATACACAGGAGCCAATCAACACGTAGCATGGTTCTTCCAGCAGACTCAGTTGCTCCACTCATCCACCCCACTCTGCTACTGCAGTGATAGCGCTGCCACATCAAACACCTCAACAAGATTTAAAGACACCCATCCCCACACACCTTGGTCCTGCCACAGCAGAAATTGGTCAGGGAATAGGGGACAGCACAAGGGCGGTTGGCCAAAACAAGGGGAAAGTCAGGCAGAGGACTTGCAGCTGACATTCCCTTCTACAGCTAAAGCAGTCAGTCACTGGGGACAAAACAGCACTGGGAGATGTAAAACAGCAGGGTTTTATCAAAGCAGTCAGTTAGCTTGTACAACCATAGAGCTGGGAAATCAGAATCAGAACAAAAGCTGCTATGCAGAAAACAATGTATGTTTTAATGGCTATACTGCCCTTAGGTCACAACTACAAATAAATCAAATACAAAATAAATCATCTCAAATGCCAGTGCACATTACAGAAGTATAAGCATAACATACATTACCAGAGCTCAGACCCTTCTCAATGTCACCTCAGTGATCCAGCTCCAAGAATGAGCCTTCATTAGGGGTTGGAGACTGTATGTACCATCTTTATAGTGATGCCTCATGCATATTCATGACATGAAGAACATTCATCATCCCCAATAGATTTAAAGGTGTAGCACAGTGGTCACACAACCTCACTGTTCCAAAAAAGGGTTAAGTGTAATATGGTACTATGATGACCAGACAACTTTTGCTGGTAGTCTGAAAAATTTTGTCAAATGGTAAAACATTCTGTAGCTGTGGGGGGCCAGGAGGCATTGATTACAGGTGAGCAAACTGGTCTATTTGGGACATTCTCAGAAGTACAGCAGGACGGACTTTCACTGTACCGGCTTCTTGAAAGGAAGAAAAGTTCATTAATACACAAGGGCTTGGAGGCTGGATGTCTCAATGGCATCTGAACACATGAATTCAGATGCTAACAATCTGTAAGAGGAAGTTGGGTCCCCAAGACACAGAGGACAGATAATATCACAAGATAGACATCACCCAAAATTCCAGCCCTGAAGTGGTTTCAGCCAATCAGATGATCCTGTTACAGGAAGTGACATCACAGCCTGGCTTGACCACAGCATCAGAGGGAGAGGGAGAGAGAGAGTATAAATTCTTCAACCCAGTTATTTTCTGTCTCTTTTCACTGCAGCTGCTGTGTGTCCAAGGAGAGAGCCAGAATGTGTGTCTGCAGAGAGAGGCTGAGATAACAAGGCTAGTGGATAGTGATGTAAGAAGACACTGTAGCTTGTAGGAAAGATAGAAGCATTCACCTAAAAGACAGAAGTGTTAACTTTCACAAGTGTGCAAGCTGTTTTTTTTATAGACCTGTATGTGTACTGTTGTTTTACTATGTGTAAATAGTGTTATTACTGTTATATTTACACAACCAGTGTTTTGTTAATAAATTATTTTTCTAAAGACTGGTGTAACTAGTTGTTTGTGATTTCATCTCTGAATGAAGGATACCTGGTTAAAAGGGATGCATAGCAAAAATGTTTTGAGGGAGAGTAGAGTGTGTCCTGCCTAGATCAGAGATGGCAGAAAAGGTCCATCAAAGCACTGGGGTCTGAGCTATTGCTGAAAAGGGGACATTACCACCAGTGACACTGGTCCAGACTGTCTTAGTGGCAAAGACTGAGAGAGAGAGCGAGAAAGAGGCTCACTGGGGACTATGGGATGCTGTGACTGTCACAATTATATCACACCCTAATGTGATAGTTACCAAAAATAATACTTTAACCCCTGTACCCTCTTAAAACATACTGTAGTTACTGCCTGTATTTACATTTTATCCAATAGCAAAGCTAATAGAGACAAAGGTGAATGTTATTTGCCAAAGAAAAGGTAGAAAGATGAATAAATAAACGGTAATGGAATGAAACTATCTTATTCATTTCTTTCCCAAGCGATCACTGGGTCCTGTATAAGTGTATGGTTACCACGACATATAAGAGGGATCTGCTGTATAAAGTGTTGCAGTTTGTACAATGAGTGAAATGGAGAAAAAGGTAGAGGATGAGTTATTTTTACCTTGGAGAATAGGAATCAAAAAGAACAAAATATTCAGGACTAATGGAATGACAAAGCAAAAGCATATTCATTAGTTATTTCTAAAAATAGTATAAAACTCATAGTCAATGTATTACATTTTTTGACATTTGTAGATCAAAAACATTTTTAAGTCCCAATTGTCATTGTGTACGTTTATTTTTAAACTTTTAAGAGAAAAATCCATTGAGCATTGACTTTCCTTCCTTTCTTTCACTGAGAGGGTGGTGGTGCCCTGGAACAGTCTGCCGGTGGAAGCCAGAACTGTGGAGGGATTCAAGAGGGCATGGGACAAACACAAGGGGTTGACTAGGGAGTGGAGGGTGGAATATTTTGAATCTATGGGTTAGGGGGAAAGTACGGAGTGAAGGAATGGGCAGACTCAATGGGCCAAGAAGGTCCTTATTTGACAACACATATCTATGAATAGTTTATTGGCCTGATTTCCACCCCATTTGGGTGGTGGTATCCATTCAATGTCAACACATTGGTTTCCTGTCAGATTACTTTCATGAAATTCCTTGTAGTGTAATCCCAGTGGTGAGTCAGACTCTGTATTTTCAATGTCTCTTTTTTATAGCATCAGCACAGTGATTCACCCAAAAGGCACACCTGTAGGTGGCAACACCAAACAGTCAGATAGCTGCAGCACAGGACATCTAACATGAGGGGTACAGAGCACTAGTAGGATTATGCATAGGAGTCCAGCAGCATGTAGCATAATTCATTCATAAGACTCTGTTGTTTCACTCATCCACCCCATTAAGCCACTGCTGCAGTGACTTTTCAGAAAAGTAACAAAAAAAGTAATTTTTTTTTAAAACCCTCATGCTATTTTAGCTGTCAGAACAAAAAATAGTATTGATACATTCTGTCAATACAAAAAATGTGTTTGCTGTATTTTGCATATCATAACTACAACCCATCTGTCAATAATAAACTCAAAAAAGGGTTCAAAATAGTATTAAATACATTTAGAAAACTATCTTAAAAACTGTATTAATAGGGTAGATTTGAATTACCTTACTCAAAACCTTCATTAAGAAAAAGTTTCTAGCCTTTACAGTTCCAAAGCTGGGGCTTTCAAAAGTCAGTTTTTTAAAATGGGATGACTGTGAAACCTTTGATAAAAGACATATGGGTGTCCGAAATTCATCAGGTAATCTTGATGGCTAGCCTTGTGGCATTTTGCATAATAAAATTGTATTTTAAAAAGTATTTATTTTCTGTGTTTTTTTTTTCTGAGGGGAGCGTGCCGGAATTGTTTTGAAACAATACATTAACATATATTTTTGGAAATGGTTGGAAGATATTAGTGGTTGCTCTGTTGAGCTTGAGTACATTCTTCTGTAGCTTTCTTTATCATTTGACTAATGTGCTTTAATTTTTCACCTGTTAGGCACATAACTATTCTGTTCTCTTTATCCCATTCACAAATTATTCTGTCGGTGTTCCTAATTGTGCATTGATTCATGTCACTTGCAGTAACCTTTTGTCCACCATCCCTTGAGTCTTCCATATTATTAGCATTATGTAATTACAGGAGAGTACTTTTCACAAAGGTTTCAAGTTCTCTTATTTCATTCAGTGTATTTATTTGTGACTGTAGCTCAACAATTTCCTTTTTCCAGTTCTATAGGATCACATTTGTTATGGCTATACTGTGCATGTTTCCTCCCTGCTAAGGTTTGAACATACTGTATATTCTACGTGGCACCCATTCCTGTAGATTCAAATGGGTCATTTCAGTTTATTTATTTATTTATTTAGGAAATCAGAATTACAACCCTCTGAGTCATAGACTCGTTTCCAAAGGCTCCATGTCAGAATAAAACATAGACATTCATACAGTACACATATAGAATAAATGAGGGTGAGCAATCATACAGAATATAAGTACAAAGAGCATGGGTTAATGCCTATACATTACAGTTTCCACAATTATGCCTGTTGTGTGGGACTGTGTCAGTTTAGTAACCTTGGATATGTCTTTATTCTCTTGTAATCTTCAAGGATTCAATTTGCAAATCAGTCCTCAAATGACTGCCATGCTCTGGTACTGGGTGGTGGGTGAAAACACAGAGAGGTGACTAATATCTATTGTCCAAACATCCAAAAGAGTGTAGCACTCCATCAAACAGCATTTAATTCATAGAACATAGACTCTGTAAGCAGATAAAGGCTGCTTAGCCCACCTAGTATGCCCAATTTGTAGCTGCCTATACACTGTCAGTGCAGATCCTACCTGATCTCCTTTTACTCCCCCCACTTTCCTAGCAAGATTCTTTCATGTCTAACCCATGCATGCTTGAAGTCTGCTGCTGTTTTCACTGCACCTTTTCTGCTGGAAGAATGTTCCAAGTGTCTACCACCCATTCAGTGAAGAAGTTCTTCCTCACATCCATCCTAAATTCTCCTCTTCCAACTTCACTGCATGTCACCTTGTTCTTGTGCACTTTCTGTTCTGAAAAATACTGCCCTGCTGTACCTTATTCAACCGTGTGAGGTACTTATAGGTCTGCATCATGTCTCCCCCCTCCCTCCTGTCCTCTAGGGTGTGCATATTGAGATCCCTCAGTCTCATCTCATAGGGCTTATGATGCAGCCCCTGCACCATTTTAGTTGCCCTCCTCTGGACAGCCTCTACCCTGACAAGTTGTACACTCCTATTACTGTTCAGCCTGCACAATAGCTACAGGCCATCTTATTGCACTCTCAGCATTTCTGCATGTAAATGCAGGCTGTTACTGTTTGCTGAGTGTGCAAAACAACTTTGAAAACAACAAAAAACAAGTTTGAAGTTCAAAGTGCTAGATCATGTTAACAGGCCTCACACTACTGCCCCAGTGCTTCAACTCCCATGAGTCTTCATCAGGGGGATCTTTTGCACTTTGCACTTTAATCTCATTTTTTGTTGTTGTTGTTGTCTTCAAAGCTGTGTTTCACACTGAGAAAACAGTAATAGCGTGCATTTATTTGCACAAAGAGTGAGAGCCCAATAAAAGGGCCTGCATCAATTGTGCAGGCTGAACAGTAATATGAGTGTACAGCTTACTTTTATTGTTATTTATTTATTTATTTATTGAAAGGTTTCACCAGGAAAGGCCCACTGAGCAATTATAATTGCTCGTCTCACAGAGCATCCTGGGGGGAGACAATACAGAGGAGTACGAATCCAACCACATACATTCATCATTTTTTTTAACAGGCAAGACATGAATCAAAAACCTACACAGCATGGATATTCATGGGACAGACAAAGATATAAAACTAAAACTACACAAGATCAAATATAGGAATAAGTACATACAGTCAATTTACCCAGCACAGGGGTAAAATACATGGATTACAACAACATACAAAAATAATTGTTGCACAAAAGTTGGTTTACTAAGTGCAATGTGCAATACATCTTTAGAGAATAACCTAAATGGAATAAGACTGCAGTAGGAAGGGGGAAGGATGGGTTGTTAGGAGCAATTGCAGGTAGGAGAGAGGAAGTTAAGGAGGGAAACTGAGATGGACCAGGGGAGGAGAAGTGTCAGATTTGACTAGGCAGGGCATTCCATAGCTTTGGGAGTCTGTGTGAGAAGGCCTATTGCGGTGGAGCGTCTAGGAACAACCAAAGTGTGGAAATCATTTGATGTGAGAGTGAGTTGGGATGGAAGGCGAGAGGCCAGAGAAGCCAATAGGTAAGGGGGAAGGGAACCAAATCAGAATTTGGAGGTGAGCTTCATACAGTGTAACAGGCATCTGTTTTCCAGCGAAGGTAGAGCAAGAGATCGATAGAGAGAACAATGGTGGGGAAGAGGAGAAGAGTCTAGGGTGAATGACAGACGGCATTAAAGAGGGCAGCCAATCTGGTTAAGGAGGAGAGTGGTGCGGCACTATAGACTATGTTACAGTACTCAAAAATAGGTTGGATCATTTTCTGAACGTGCGCCTGCCTAGCTTAGTTAACAGGACTACAAGGTCGGTAGTGGAAATCCGGAGAGAGAGAAATCCCAAAAGGAACCAATTAATATAAGAATCCAGGGGGTAGAAGGAAAGGGAGATAATAAGAAAAATGGTGCAGGAAATAAGGGAGGGCAAATGGGTAAAATGAGGGGGTGGCAGTACAATCTGGACAGGAACATGTGCAAATGTTTGAAGTCTGGACAATAAGATTACAGACCTAGAGGACACCATAGCAGAAGTGGATCTGGACATAGTCGTAATTACCAAGTTCTGGTGCAATGAAAACCAGGACTGGGATGTAGCCATACCATGTTATGCTCTATTCAGAGGGGACAGGGTAGGCAAAAAGGGGGAAGGAGTGGCTCTTTATGTGAGGGAAAACATAAAAGCTACAGAAATACAGGGGGAGCAAGGAGGAGCAGAGGTACTGTGGGTCACTCTGGAGACACGGAAGGGGGCTGCTATTCACATAGGAGTTATCTACAGACCTCCAGCACAGGGGGGAGAGGTAGATAATGACATGTTTGAAGCAATCCAAAGGATAGCAAGCAAGGGGGAGGTATTGCTGGTGTGGGACTTCAAACTACCGAATGTGGATTCAAGCATCCCAGCTGTGACAACAGTTATAAGTAGGGTCATCTTGGACTCCCTGAAGGGGGTGTTCCTCAGGCAACTAGCTGAGGAGCCCATTTGTGGGGGGGCAATACTGGACCTGATGCTGACAAACGGAGACAGTGTTGTTGACGTCACAGTGGGTAGCCACCTGGGGACCAGTGATCACTGTACATTGTGGTTCAATATAAGAACTGGGCCTGAATCAAACCACACTAAAATGAGGGTCCTGGACTTCAGGAGGGCTGATTTTAAGGAACGGAGATAATGCCTCAGGGATGCCCTAGCAGGGATAGGGAAACTGTGTAAAGTTGAGGAACAGTGGACAAAAATAAAGGAGGGCATTGAGAAGGCAACAAACCACTGCGTTAGGCAGGTAAACAAGGGCAAGAAAAAAGAGACTGCTATGGTACTCTACAGAAAGTAAGGGCAAAAAAGCTAGCATTTAGAAGGTACAAGATGACACAGAATGAGGAGGATAGGGAGAAATATCAGGAGAAATAAAGGGAGGCAGAGAAAGCAGTTAGGAGCACAAAAGCACAGAGGAGAATATTATCAAGTCAGTAAAAAAAAGGGGGTTAAAACATTTTTTAGTTATATAAGTGAAAAGAGGAAGACCAAAGGAGGGATAGTAAGGCTGAAAGGGAAAGGAGGAGTTTTGATGAAAAGGACCAAAAAAAAGACATATTGAACAAATACTTTTGTTCAGTATTTACGGATGAAGGGGTAGGTGATGGGCCACAGATAAGGGACAAGGGCATCAAAGGAAGGGAGGTGGACACTAGTCATTTTACAGAAGAGAGAGTCCTCAAGGACCCAGCACAACTAAAAGTGGACAAAGCAATGGGGCCAGACGAGGTACATCCTAGGATACTGAGAGAGAGCTCAAAGAGGTACAGGCTGCACCTCTGACAGCCCTCTTCAGCCTATTATTAGATAAGGGGGAAGTTCTGGAGGACTGGAAGATAGCAGATGGGGTCTTATTTCACAAAGTGGTAATAGGGAGGAGGCAGGAAATTACAGTCTTGTCAGTCTGACTTTGGTGGTGGGTAAAGTAATGGAATCATTACTGAAGGAAAGGATTAGGGGATACATTATGCCCAGTGGATTACAGGATCTGAGGCAGCATGGTTTTACAGGGGGAAGGTCTTGCCAGACAAACCTGATCAAGTGCTTTGACTGTGTGACCAGTGAAGTAGATCAGGGCCAAGTGGTGGATGTGGCCTACCTGGATTTCAGTACGGCCATTGACACCGTTCTACTCGGAAGAGTGGTGAGCAAGCTGGGCAGCCTAGGAGTGGGTCCAAAAGTAGTAAAATGGGTAAGAATTTGGCTGCGCAACAGGAGGCAGAGGATGGTGATAAATGATGTTAACTCTGAAGAAGGCAAGGTGACCAGCAGGGTGCCACAGGGGTCAGTGCTAGGCCCAGTCCTCTTCAATGTGTTTATTAGTGAAATTGCAGAAGGGCTGAAAGGGAAGGTATGCCTGTTCATGGATGACACAAAAATCTGCAACAGAGTGGACACACTGGGGGTGTGTGGAAAAAATGAAGAATGATCTGAAAAAGCTAGAAGACTGGTCAAGGGCTTGGCAACTGAGTTTCAATGCAAAACAAAAGTGCAAAATCATGCACTTCAGGCACAGAAAACTGGGGGCAACGTACCAGTTGGGAGGGGAGATCCTGTCAACCACAAAACAGGAAAGGGACCTGGGGTAATCATTTCTGATGGCCTGAAGGTAGTAAAGTGGTGTGATAAGGCAGTGAGGATAGCTAACAGGATGCTAGGGTGCATAGGGAAAGGTATCACCAGCAGAAAGAGGGAGGTAGTGTTACCCCTGCAGAGATCAAGTACTCGAGTACTGTGTCCGGTTCTGGAGGCCCCATCTCTGGAAGAATATAGATAGGGTGAAGGAAGTACAGGAGAGGGCAACCAAAATGGTGCAGGGCCTGCATCAAATGCCCTAAGAGGAAAGACTCAAGGAATTAAATATGTACTATCTAAAGCAAAGGAGGGAAGGGGGAGGGGGACATGATAGAAACATTCAGATACCTCACAGGTATTAACAAGGTACAGAATGGGAGCATTTTACATAGAAAAAGATGCTCAAGGACAAGGGGTCATGCTATGAAGCTGGGGGGTGGGGACTAAGAGGAGATGTGAGGAAATACTTCTCCATGGAAAAGGTGATGGATACCTGGAACAGCCTCCCAGCAGAGGTGGTGGGTGCTAAAATGGTAACAAGATTCAAGCATGCAAGGGATAGGCACAATGGGACCTTAGAAATAAGGCAAGGGGAGAGACCCGAGATCGAGTAGGGTCTGCGGTGGCACTTGGCACCAGAATTCAGCTGCTTAAACTCATTATTAAATACAAGTACTCACATAATCATAAAAACAGCAGCAGCAGCAGCAACACAGTAGCAGTGAGGGTAGAAGGCTCCCCTGACCAGTTTTGCTCTAGGCTTCTTCAGAGGAGGTGTGTCTGCCAACTGCTAGGTGCTCCTTTTAAATAGAGGATTTAATTAAAGTGACAGTACACCATTAGTGCATAAGTTATACAATAAATAGTACAAATACAATCACAATAGCTAGCACCATAAAGTGACTAAAACACACAGATGCAATAATTCATAGCATCTCTATATGCGAGCTACACAAGGAATTTGAAAATAGCAGCCGAGTTCTGGTGTCCAGTTTACCTGTTTTGCACTGTTGCTGTTTTACTAAAACTCAGAAGCTCACCTGTGGAATGCTTTGTTTGTTTGCTCTGTGGTGGCACTGTGGGTAGGGAAAATAGGGTAGACTAAGTGTGTCAAGAGGTACTTATCTGCCAACAACTTCTGTGTTTCTGTTTCTATGAAGTCAGTCTTGTCTGATGGTGTGCAGCATGTTCCTTTAAATGTTAAGTAAGCATTAACACACAACAGAATGTGGGTTAGTCTGGATAAATGCACACCTGCACACCTAATAGGAATATGTTTATAAATTTATACTGTTGCTACAGTGACAGTAAGACAGTAAAGACCAGTACAGTGACAGAATCGACTGTTTGCTGTACTGGTCCACTGTCTTACCAACACTGCTGTCTCCGGGGAGTTCGCCCCCTCCTCGAAACAACTCCAACTTGCAATCATTAATCTTTAGTGGGGGTGCAAAGGGCTAGGCCCCCCCACCAAAAAAACACTTGTGTTCCTCGACAGCACAATGCCGACTGTCAGCATTGTGCCATTGCTGTAATGGCATTTGACAGGATTCCTGTCGATGCGGCATGGTGGAACCATTTATAAAAATGATGCAGCTGGAAAAAAAAATATTTATAAAACAAAATGCTACATATTATAGTACAGTGGCGTGAAAAAGTATTTGCCCCCTTCCTGATTTTCTTTATTATTGCATACTTGTCACACTGGATGTTTTCAGGTCTTTAGACAAAATATAATATTAGATAAAGGGAACCTGAGTGAACAAATAACACTTTTTTTTTTTTACTTATTTCATTTATTTAATGAAAAAAGTTAACCAACACCAACTGGTACTGTGTGAAAAAGTAATTGCCCTAATTAAATCAACCAATTAAAGGGATAATTAGAGTCAGCTGATTGAACACAGCCAGGCTTGATTACAGCCAGCCCTGCTCAATATAAACCTCACTTATTTTGACCCTACCATCAGAGTCACGTTGCCAGCACAAAGATTCAACAAACACATTATGCTATGATCAAAGAGTTCCTGAAAGATCAAAATACAATTTGTTGCCCTCTATCGGTCTGGAAAGGGTTACAAAGCTATTTCTAAGGCTCTGGGACTCCATCGAACCACAGTGAGAGCCATAATCTCAAATGGAGAACACTTGGAACAGTAGTGAATCTTCCCAGGATGGGCGGCCTGCCAAAATTACTCCAAAGGCGCAGCTAAAATCATCAAGAAGTCTCAAAGGATCCTAAAACAACATCCAAAGAACTGCAGGCTTCTCTTGCCTCAGCTAAGGTCAGTGTTCATGGCTCCACAATCAGAAAGAGACTGGGCAAAAATGGACTTCATGTGAGAGTAGCAAGGCGGAAACCACTGCTAACCAAGAAGAACATAAATGCTCGTCTCTCATTTGCCAAGAAGCACCTGGATGATCCACAAGCCTTTTGGGAAAATGTTCTATGGACAGATGAGTCCAAAGTGGAACTTTTTGGATGACATGGATCCCATAATGTCTCGCGTAAAGCAAACACAGCATTCCACAGTAAGAACACCATACCAACAGTCAAACATGGTGGTGGTAGTGTGATGATGTGTGGGATGCTTTGCTGCCTAAGGACCTGGATGACTTGCCATAATTAAAGGAACCATGAATTCTGCTCTGTACCAGAAAATTCTTAGGAGAATGTCCAGTCATCCTTCCGTCAGCTGAAGCTGAAGAGTAGTTGGTCATGCAGCAAGACAATGATCCAAAACACAAAAGCAAGTCCACATCAGAATGGCTAAAAAAGTAAAATTAAAGTTTTGGAGTGGCCTAGTCAAAGTCCAGACTTAAACCCAATAGAGATGCTGTGGCAGGACCTGAAATGAGCAGTTCATGCTCGAAAACCTACCAAAATTATTGAATTAAAGCAGTTCTACGAGGAAGAGTGGTTTAAAATTCCTCCACAGCGATGTGAAAGACTGATATTGAATTATAGGAAGTGTTTGTTGCAGTCATTGCAGCTAAATGTGGTAACCAGTTATTAAGTGTAAGGGGCAATTACTTTTTCACACAGTGCCAGTTGGTGTTGGTTAACTTTTTTTCATTAAATAAGTGAAATTAAAAAATAAAACAAGTGATATTTGTTCACTCAGGTTCCCTTTATCTAATATTACATTTTCTCTAAAGACCTGAAAACATCCAGTATGACAAATATGCAATAATAGAGAAAATCAGGAAGGGGGCAAATACTTTTTCACGCCACTGTATATAGTCGCTCCACTTTTCATAATGCTTGCATGTGGCTAAGTTGTCACTAGGGGTGCTGTGCTGTGGCGAGCTGCATGACGGTGAGTTTCTGGGTCCCTACAGTAGGCCACCGGCAAGATCGCAATTCTGTTTCAGTCTTGCCAGGAGCATTCTACCATCTGTGGTAGCATGTTCTGTAAAACTCCTGCTGGTCTCACTGTCAGTGGTTTGAGAGTTAAAAAGAGACAGCACAAGTGAGTCCAGAGAGGGCTGCGGGTCATAAAATGAGCAACATGGGTGTTTTAGTTACAAAATAAACATATTCCTTGTGTTTCTCTGCAACATTTAGTGTATTTTTTCTTTTATATCATTTGAATGGACAAAAGCAGAAGTCGAGCTCTAGACAAAAAAAAATAGCAGCAGAGAAAGTTTTTCAAAACTTGATCGTGCTTAAGGATATTGGACTGCACTAAGGGCACAGGTACTGGGGCTTTTTTTTACCTGTGGTACAGTCTTCATAAAAGACATAGACAGAATTCTGTCTTAACCAGTCAGGATTCAGGACTCTCCCTACCCATTTTATTAGTTGGAATTGCCCTGTTGAGTCATTTCTTGAATATTTGGACAATGTTTCAAATGCCACCAACACACAGTCCTGCACTTTGCGGGCTACAAAGAGTTGTGGGTTCAAAGTTAATAATCTTAAAGAAACCTGACCTGTATACACAAACAACGATAGGAAGCATGAAACAGATGAACCTAGCCTCCTGGCCTCTTCTGGCTGACAGTTGGCAGACACCACCTGTGCCAGTGTCACCTCTGCCGGTGCTTGCCAATGCCTGCACAGACTTGTGTCTTCATAGAAGACAAAATCCTGAAACTGGAAGTGCTTTGACCCACTACAATATTTCTGGTTCACAGAGAAGAACTTTGAGAATCCCAGCAATAAAAGGTTTTAAAATTAGGTAACTAGACTAGAGTTCAGGCCCCAGGTAGTGACAGAGGGTGGTGAGGCTTCAGCGGAATATGATTAAACTGTTTCTCTTGCTTGCAGGTACTGACTCCATATTTTAGTGGCACCCACCAACTCCCATAGGCTATAATACTTAATGTACTTCGATTACAATTTTGTGATCTCCAGTCTTCTACTGACTTTATCTTCTGAATATGTGGAGGCGGGTGAGGGACTCCAAATAATCACTCAGTTGGCCATGACATGTCATATAGAGACTGATGTATGCATTATGGGACTGAAGGTTTAGCTGCTGTGACAAAACCTGCCCCTTGGGCTGTCCCAGTTTACAGGGCAGTTTTGTCTGGGACTTCTAATTCTCTGCCACCGCCTGGTTATACCAGGAATCAGACAACCACTTTTGCCCTCTTTACTAGAAGATACTACAGGCATTTACAAACAGGATATATTTAGAGTAAGACAAAAGGTTTACACATTTACTAAGAACAGAAATATAAAGTACTGTAAGTTAAACAGACAGTTGATAGGTAGAAAAATCTGAACTTTGCTCACCTATAGTCTCTTTACCTGCCTCTAGCTACAAGCAACACTTCCCCTAGACTGTGCTCCCCTCATCATTCAGCTAGCTGCCTTTGGCTGGGCTCCCCTTTTTCAGATGTTGAATGTCCCAGAGAGAGACAGCGTCCAGTCCAGCTCCTTCATTTATACCCTTCTGGCTGAGGGGAGTGACCTCACCCTATGAGTGACAGTTCCCCACAGTCCCCCACCACACATGTGTGTGTGTAAGAGAGGGTGACCTCATCTCATTAGCACTTCCTCGCTATCTCTAAGATTTTACGACATGCACCTGGGTCCATTGCCTGACATGGGAACATATCCCAGGAAAGACTCCTCACTGGGATCATGGCTTAATTGCCTCTTCCCTGCTCATGCATTCAGCCATTACTGCTAACCTTCCCACGAGAATGTCAGCACCTCCACAGTGGGCAATAAGCTCTCATAAGCTGCTGGTTCATGTGACCTTGCAGCCATCTTGTATTTACAAACAGAAAACGAATAAATTAATCTGGTCCCCTCTCCTGACACAGCTGTTAAACCATAATGTTTAAGAGTGTGGGTTTCAAAACTACTTTTTTATGATGTCCATTGTTCAAGTAAGATAGCTGTGTTGTATTATTGAATATGTCTATTTTTCATTATTCATTATTTGCTTCTAATGCAGAGTGGTTGCTATTACCACATGGCATCATGTGATAGTATTGCTGTGTTGCACTTGTTATTGCTTCCAAGTGGTAGGTGGTGAGATCTCTTTACCTTAATGTATGACAGACACAGGTGGGCTAGTATATCTAGCAACTCAGTGTTGGTGTCAGTGATTCTAGTTAGGTCCTGACGAAGGGAGGAGCCTTTACCTGAGCTGCTTTTGGGGGGGGGGGGCAGAGCTCCAATTGTTTGCAGAGGACTCTGACGTTTTGCCTGTTAGTGGATGAATTGGGTATATCCTGTTATGCCTGTGGTCTGAGCAAGATCACTACTACTTGATTCCCCAGCTCTGGAGCAACGTTATACAAATGTTTTAACATCTGCAATTTTTTACTTGATATAGCAGATAGCTACATAAGCTTAAGGATGCTCAGCAAAGGTGAGTGATTCAGCTCTTATTGCTTTACTGATGACTACACAGACCTGTTTAGAAGTTGGTTACAATTAAATTCCTCATCAATTAATACTTACATTTTAATAGCATTGTCTGCACTAAGGTTCTTGGTATATAAACTGATTGTTCTTGCACATTTGTCTGATCCTCCAGTGAGATGCATCATTAGCAAGGACATTCGTTGTACCTATTGAAATGTATTTGTGAAATGCAGACACTGTTATAAATTCTCTCTCTTAGTTATTCACCTGTCATATTTTATGATAACTTTTTATAAATAAAACATTGAAAATCAGGTAATTTCAATGTTAACTGACCAAACCCTCACAAAAAATGCCAGTAAAACAGCTCACTTGACTGAGTTTCCACTTTAAATATGCTGGTAGTCTTAAACAGTTCATCAAGTATACCTATCAAGTGGTCCATCAAGTCCTGCCAACCCTAGGACCCTGGATATTCCTCCTGTCTGAATAACATGAGAGATAGGAGAGACAGATAAGATGCTTGGGTGCATAGGGAGGGGTTTCACCAGAAGAAAGAGGGAGGCAGTGTTACCCCTGTATAGATCAATGGTGAGGCCTCACCTAGAGTACTGAGTCCAGTACTGGAGGCCCCATCTCCAGAAGGACATAGATCGGGTGGAGTCAGTACAGAAGAGGGCAATCAAAATGGTGCAGGGCCTGCATCAAAAGCCCTATAAGGAAAGACTCAAGAAGTTAAATATTTACTCTCTAGGGGAGAGGAGGAAAAGGGGGGGACTGGATAAAAACATTCAAATACCTCAAGGGTATTAATAAGGTACAGGAAGGTAGCATTTTACATAGAAAAAGATGCTCAAACAAGGGGTCATGCCATGAAGGTGAAGAGGGTGACTCAGAGGAGATGTGAGGAAATACTTCTTCATGGAAAGGGTGATGGACAGCTGGAACAGCCTCCCAACGGAGGTGATGGGTGCTGAAATAGTAATAGGATTCAAGCATGCATGGGATAGACACAAGGGACCTTAGTAATAGGGCAAGGGGGGACCAGAGATCAAGTAGGGTCTATGGTGGCACAGTAGGTAGGGAAAATAGGGCAAACTAGGTGGGCCAAGAGGTCCTTATCTGCTGACAGCTTCTGTGTTTCTATGTATGTTTCTATGGAGATAGTTTTTCTTCTTTCTTTTATGTATGTTTCTATGGAGAGGGTTTTTCTTCTTTCTTTAATGAAAGGAAATAATTTGTCCTTCTAGTACCTAGCGGTTCCTGTCAAACCAACGTGATTGCACAATTTGCTTTTCAGGCAATATAAGCTACCTGCTGCTAATACTCTCACGGGTGTGTCTCTTTATAGAAGACCAAGCCCTGAAACTGGGAGTGCTTAGCGTGCCACTTCCAGTTCACAGAGAAGTCCTCAGAGAAGCCCAGCAATAAAAGATTTAAAATGTTGGTAATGTCAGTGTTAACTGACCAAACCCCAATAAATGTGCCAGTAAAACAGTTCATCTAAGTAAATTTCCACATAAAATATGCTGAGACTCATAAGAGTCACCAAGTATAGTACACTTGTCCAATGATCCTTAAAGTACTGTCAATCCTAGGACCCTGGATAGTCTTCTTTCCTAAATAACACTAGAGGTAGGAGTGACAGGTATGCTAGAGAGCGTTTTTTTTCTTTTTATATTTTTATGAAGAGAGGAAAGAATTTGCCAACACAGTACCCAGCATCTGCAGTACCTGTTTCAGTTGAGCACTATTTCCAAGATAAGCCTAGGCTGAGTGGTGCAGTTCTGGAGGGGGATGCTGCCAGCAGTCTGAGGGAGTGAGTGCTGTCTCCTGCCTATGATGCAACAGGCCAATACTATAGAGTGAATGAAAACAACATCGGAGGCTGGTCAACAGCCCCTAAATTAGTTTTGCAAGATGCTCCAAATTTAAAGACTATGGAGGAGGCAAAAAAGATGCATTTTTTACTAGCTACAGTTTTAAATGACTTCTCTAGCATGCTGAAAGATCTAAGACATATATTTCAAAGCTTGAAATGGAGCAAACATCCATTCAGAAGGATGTACTTACAAAGTCTCAAAAAACAACTTTGTCTCTCTCAGAACACTGTAGCAGGACAATAGTACTACCCTAAGGTGCTTAGAGAATTTTGAGAACACCTTCAGATACAGAAATGTATGTGTTCTGGGCCTGCTCATTAATCCTGAACAAAGACACAACTTAGTAAATATTATGCCTGATATTAGAGAACATCCCTCCATTTTAAAAGCTTACAAAGTTACTTAGACACGTGAAAATGGACTTCAGTAATTCTAAAAGTAGTTTATGGACTTTAAGAGCCTATTGTGCCAAGATGGGGTTATCAACTTCAACCTCAAATAGCCCTATGGGAGAAAAGATGACAGAAAATTGAAATGAGACTGCAACAACTGTCACCAAGAGCAAGTTTATTGTATTGATGACCCTGTTTTTTTGAGATGGACCAGGATATGATTCCTAAGATTGTCAGAAGGGAAAAAGGTGCCAACAATGGCTCAAGCATAAATATTTCTCCAGAAGTCCACTCCTCAACTCAGATGCATAACTTTAAACCTGAGTCATTGGATCTCGGTGGTACCTTCAATTTGAATCACCCCTGCAAGCCAAAATCCTTTTTGAGGGCCAGTGTTATGTGTTCTTTGATGCCAGTGAGATTGTTGATTTTCTAAAAGTGAGGAAAGAGGAGAGGGTCACAGATCACACTGATGAGTCCTCCTCTGAGTCATCTGAATTGTGAGACAGTGGACAGTCAAACATTATTGCTGAAGGGTATTTGGATTCATAAAAAAATGAGGGCTTGTTATAATTGAATCATTTAGGAATAATACTGGAACTGTAAATGAATTCAGAAGTTTATATTATTTTTTGACTTACTTTCAGTATAATGTCAGTTTCTTATGAACATTAGCCTTATGTTACATTTGAAGCGTGCACTCAAACTGCATTATTGTCTAAGATTAAATATATAGGGGATAGTCCATAGGATGTCCAGGAATAAGCTATTTATTCACTCTGAAATGTTGCCAATAGTGCTACCAAGCAATGAGGGGTGCAGTCATAAGAGGGAGGTAATAATCCCTTTTTACAAGACACTGGTTAGGCCTCATCTGGAGTACTGCATGCAGCACTGGAGGCCGCACCTGCACAAGGACATTAACAAAATGGAGGCAGTCCAGAGAAGGGTAATCAAAATGGTACAGTGACTGCATCAGAAAATATATGAGGACAGATTAACGGAGCTCAATATGTATACCCTAGAGCAAAGGAGGGAGAGAGGTGATATGATCGAAACATTCAAACATCTTAAGGGCATTAACAAGGAGAAAGAGTCTAACATGTTTCAATATAAAAAAAAATAGTAGGACAAGAGGACACAGCATGACATTAGAGGGAGGCCGATTGAGGGGTAATATGAGGGAAGTTCTTTTTCACAGAAAGGATGGTGGATGCATGAAACAGCCTACCCCAGGAAGTGGTGGATATGAATACAGTGCAGGGTTTCAAACAGGCATAGGATAGGCATAAGGGAGCAATACAGATGAGTATGACTAGATAGGCCATTGACAGAATAAAGGCCTATGGCACATTCATAAGGTAGAAAAAATGGGCAGACTGAATGGGCCTTGCAGTCGTAATCTGTGGTCAACTTCTATGTTTCTGGCATTGTAGAGTGAATAAAATAGAGAATAATGGATGGCTAGGTGGTTATAACAAGGATTTAACCCCCCATGGGGTGGGATGCCGCATAAATCCCCAGAGCGAAGCTTGAGGGGTTTATTAAGGCATTCCAACCCAAAGTGGGGGATGTAAAATCTGACTTTTACACACCTACCTATACTTTATTTATTTAGTTGTTTAACCAGGTATAGCACACTAAGCTGGAAGCTTTTTTACAGGAGCGACCTGGCAGCACAAGGAGGTTAAGTGACTTGCTCAGGGTCACACAGTATGCAAGTGGAAGCTGTGGGATTCAAACCCAGGTCTGGTCTGCTGGATGTCACCAGATTTGCAGCTCAGAGCCTTAGACCACTGTGCTATACTGCCTCTCAAAATTAGTAGCCTTTAGTTTGTATAATTGCTGGGGATTATTTTTTCACCACAGCAATTATACAAAATAAGTGGATTTGTCTACGAAGTTGAGCCGCAGACCGTCCGAGTTTTAATGCGGTCCCATACCGGCTGCGGCTCCTAAACTGAAGCAGTATTTTTTTTTCTTCACTCTGATTAGAAAGGTTTGCTGTGCCCAGTGATATTTTTTGTTTAAAAAAATAACAGAACTTATGGCCGACTTCTTCTGTTGGGGAAGTTTGCAGCACTGAGGAGCGAGGCCGAACGACACAGAGAAGAGGAAATTTGTGGTTGGCGCATGCGCCAAACTAGGGGAAACCGGTTTCCCTATGGGGAAAAACACTCCCCAGTTATTATAAGGTTATCCCTGGATGTCCTATGGGATGTTCAATTTATACCATAGGTCCAGTGATTGGCTGATGCCCAAATCCCTGTTGAGTTTTACTCCTGTTTTGTTTTTAAACGGACAATGTGTAAGATGTTTTACACAAGGATTGTTCTGGTCGCATCTAGTTGAAGATGTTTAATTCATTTAATTTGAGCTTTTTATTGGCTGTGAGTTTACTAGATGAGTGTAACTACAATGATTTAAAAGGGTGTAGCAGTACAGGTGAAGGTACAGGGGTTCTAAGGGAGAATAAACAAGTTCCAAGGGAGACTAACATGTTATTCCCTGGAGTGGATTAACAGGGCTGAATAACCACATTTATCCAGTCTTCTTGTTCATCCTCCTATGGTATGTAACTTTACATAGGCCTTTGATGACTGTTGTACAGAATCCAAGGAGCTTTCAAATTCTAATTCTGAGTATCTTTTAACATTCTCTTTTCCTTTTTAAGTATGATCTGTGCTATGACTCCTAACTAGGTTTTATTACAATAATCAGAAGATCTAACCTAGACAGTTTTTCTGTGGAGATATTGCCCACATGTAAAGATTGCAACTTTGTAATTTCATTCAGTTATTCTCTATATTTAGAACCCCTCCCATGTGATCTGACATTATTCTAATGAATCAGTTGGTGAATTGTTAAATGCAATGTATATATATTTCGTTTTGGTTAAATATTATTTATATCTTTAGTTATCAGATGCATAAGGCAGTCCTTACTGGTAGAAAATGATTGATATTGTGTTTGTAAACTCAATGTGTCTTCTTATTTATATGCTACCCACTAACTCAGGCATTGGACTGTGGTGTTTATGGAAACGCCATAATTTAAAAAGTAAAATAATGGTTTATTCAGAAATGATTAGGGAAAATCTGATTATCTTTAACAACAACACTAGAGAGGTGAAAAAGAATATAGTCAGAGAGATTGTTTGCTGAAGTAAAACAAAAGGATTTAAAACAGTGGGAGAGATAAGAACATTAGAACTTTTACTAAGAGTAAAACTGATCACTGGTTTGAACATACTTGAATGCTATAAAAAAACTGAAGCACATAATGCTTTAGCAAGGTTCTGAATACAGAAAAAATGAAATGGCCATTACATTAGGAAGAAGGCAAGAAATACAGTGTGTAACCCCCTGTTACCCGGGGTTACTAGAATCCCAGTAAGACCTAGTGGTAGGCCGGGAAGGCAGCCCGTGAAACTCCAGTTAAATGGATTTCACACTGTCTCACTCTGTTCTCAGTCTCAGCTGAGACTGAGGGATGACATCATTTACAACTGTCGCAGCTACATAAGTCACACTGGAATGTTGCAGTTGTAGGTTAGAGTAGAACGTTGGGGAATTTGAAGTCAGTCTGCGTGTGAGACTGTAGTGCAGCAGAGTGTGTGCAGGCTCTCAGAGCTTTTAGCTCTGTTAAAGAGCTACTTTTGTTTAAGGTGTGTGTTTCCACCTGAAGAGGAACACAGGAACTGATTATTGAAGTGGTGGAGACTGCTCTCAATGCTTCAGAGCCCCATCCCTGCGGAGATGGGGGGAAGGGGTCAGCCTGTTTTCCAGGGGCAACCCCCACTGGGTCTGGCTAAAGAAAAGAAGCTGCCTGTTTGAGTTGTGCTGAGGCACCAGAAGCCCTGAAAGGAAGATTCCTTGAGGAGAAAACACCTGTGGGGCACCTGCAACCAAAGGGTGAGTTCGCTCTGAAAAGGGCCAAGTGTTTTCACCTGAAACAGAAGGAAACTAAAGGGACTGTTACTGTGGGGTCAGGAAAAGACAGCCAAGTACAGTTGGAAGATGTGGGGATTAGACTGCTTAATTCCATGGGTGGTCTAGAGTAATGGACAAAGCCACTAATAAGTATGTTCAAGTCCGGCACAAAGGGGAAGCAAGGCAAGTAGACTGAATGTGAAAGACATTTAAAAGGAATCTACACAGCACAGTGTTAAAGGATGAGGTGTTGCAGTCCAGAGAAATGGTCGGGTATGAATTGTGGGAGCAAGAGGTGGGAGACCCCCCATCAGCAGTAACCAAATTCACCTCTGCGGATTTGCTCTGAGACACCTGTTACTTTCTCTCAGACGTGGGGTTAAAGATGAAGATTCGCTGATGGAGCCGAGGTCCTCTTAGGTGGATTAGGGAGCCACCAGAAAATGTTTCCATGATATATGGAAGGTGTCCAAGTGGCTGGCAAGGGAGCCAAGCCAGGAAAAACCCAAAGCAGTGTACATGTTCGGGCTGTGTAACCCAGAGCAGCATACAAGTCCGGGCTGTGTGCCCAGTGTGTTCAGAGCCTGAGGGTTAAGTGATAAGGATGTGTTCTGGTCTCCTTTAATCTGTATTACCAGGAGTGTAGCCCCGTGGGGGTCCATCTATGCTTTGTTTATTCTGTTTGGATGTGAATAAAAGCCACAGTTTAGAATCCCACTTCTGGTATTGGACATTACAGTTATTGCTTCCTGTGTTCAGAGTTACTTGGGTGCCCCTGTGCAGAGTAGCCAAACCTAGCCTATGTGCAGAATGAAATATACCTCCCCAAACCCAGCCCACCTGGTATTGCTATCAGATACAAACGGCATACCAGCCTTGGGTTACAAGTGTAATGAAAAACTGTCCACGCAATTTGGTTGAGGTGGAGTATTTTTATACACAGTGTCTTCTCCTGTAATATTCATACATATGCATTTGAGAGTGACATGAATAAATCCTCCCATAGAACATTGTCATGGTTCTTGAATGTGTTGGTGCATTTGCTTTTCAGGGGGAACTACAAAGATAGAAGGTTGGAATGTTACTGCAAAGATAGCAATGAGAGGGATAAATTGCCTCACCTGTTATACTGTATCAGCAGTATAATATCATGCACATGGTCCTTCTTGCCTTCTAGTCAGTTGCTTAATGCAACCAAATAATGTATGTTACTGTGTATTTTGTTACAGACTAATTATAGTAACTTAGTAATTTAAGGTCAAAAGGTACTCTCGATCCATAAGGTAAGCACCCCTCCACTTCATAATAAGGGACCAACCAGGGCCGCATTAACTTACATGGCACCCATAGGCTAGAAAATTAATGTGCCCCCCCCCCAGTGGTCATAAATAAATGATGAGCGAGAGAAAAAAAAGACCTGCAGATACTAGAAATATCTGTGTCTGAGAAGCCAACGGAAATGCCTCATAGATGATATTACAAATCAACAGATAAAAATCTTCACCAACCCTTAGATGTTCTAGAAATCTTTAAATCAGGTGTTTAACAAGATGCAAAGACCTACTATTCAGAGGCTGATGCAACATGGCAGGGAGCTGACTCTCTTCCTATAGAGATAACAACTCTTCTATATCAGAAGATTACTGACCTCCACAGCTACAAAGCTCTGTTAAAAGCCCAATCTTGGATCACCTTGATGGCCCAGGGGCAGCGCACTGTGCTGTCATGCAGGTGAACCGGGGTTGGGAGCGCACTAGGTTGCAGAGTCGGGAGGCAGGCCTTGACTGGGGAGGGGTGGTGGTGGGTTCTTACACTCAGGGACCCCTGTGGTCAGGCCAGGGAGCTTGCTCCTTCCACAGGAGCATATTGTGCATGCACGGGACCAATAATGGCACTGCCCACACCAGGGGAGGAGGGAAAATAGTGAGCAAAAACTGGGGAGAAAATACCCAGTTACTGTCTCCATGACAGCTCTGCTTGAACATGGTATATCCCTGGATGGTGGCTTAGCAGGAATAAAATCCAGATTAAAAAAAAAAAACATCTAATGGAACCCATTCAAAGCCTCACAACCCACATGGCCTACTCTTGTTCTAGTATTAAGGGAGTAAACCAGATTCCACTACAAACATGAGGGATTCCCAAAACAGCCTGCATTATGATCCGACTTGTAGGATGGGGCAAACTGTTCTAAGTATTAGAGTTACGGCAATTTTTTTCCCCATGCTTTTCATCCCTGTTTCTATAGTGGGTTAACTCAGCAACTCTGCTTGACTGGGACTTGCCTGAAACCAGACTTGCACATCTGAGCCCCGTATGTGTATGTACTTAACTCAGCAAATCCTTCTCCGATAGTTGTGGGTCTTAATATTGAAGTGTAAGGGGTAAAAACAGCAAAGCCAAAGCCAGTATTACTAATAGTAATAGGGGTATGCTGAGAACAAATATTTCACCCTTTCCAACACACACACACACACACACACACACACACACACACACACACGACGATCATCATTTTTCAATATAATTAGCATCGTTATTTTTTTGTAACCTTTATTCAGGGCAAGATTCATGTGGGGAGTAGGAGTTACGTAATGGGTCAAAACATCAATTCGAATCGAGATTTTTTTCACTTACCCCAGGGAAAACCTAAATCAAACCTCTTTGCTATGCCTTCTGCTGCTGCTCAGTGTTCCCAAAAAGCAGAAACAATGCAGTCTGTCATCGTGGTGCCAAGAGAAGAAACAACAGTTATGTTTTTTCTGAGTAGTCCTAACAGTGCTGATGTGCCGCAAGCCACCTGTAGCCCATACAAACTGAATCCGCCGAGTTGTCATCCCATCCAAAAGAAAGAAATGCCACCTGCCTGAAATATTGCCTTTTTATACTGAGTACCCCCTGCCTATCATTTCTGGCCGCTCAAACCAATTTGGCGCCAGTGGATTTTAAACTTCAGATATGCCACTGACTGGGGAGGACACTGGGTTCAGCATCACCATATCACATCAATGAATTATGAAACGTGACCGGGAGGCAGGGACATTCATTGCTGTGGGGACAAGATAGATGACACTGTCTCTGAGCAAGCATTTTTGTTGCTGTGATGGGGGGAGGGAGGAGGGAGGGATGGGAGCCAAATGCCAAATGATCTGATGGCAGGGGGCACAGCAGGATGAACGGGCTGTTGTCTTTTGTCAGAGGTGGACTCCACTCTGCCACCATCACGTAATTATCATCATTCATCACGCTAGTTCAACCTGCTCAGCAGACTCAGGCAGCACCAACCCAGCAGCAGAGACAATGAACAAGTAGCAGCAGCAGCCAAAAATTAAATACAGTATAGATGTATATATATATATATATATATATATATATATATATATCTTAATTAGTGCCTCTCATTCCCAGGCACCCCTAAACAGCCGGCACCCCTAGGATGAAGCCTACTTAGCCTATGCATAAAAACTGCCCTGGGACCAACAAATCTGCTGTGCAAACATGTACTCATTTATAGGGATTTCCCACCTACTTAACTACCTAAGGTGCCACGTGATTCCCTTGGTAAACAGAAATTTGTGTAGGTTTGACATGAAGGCCTATACTGTCTCATGTCCACTGTTCCCACTGGTAGACTGTTCAGTAGGTTCACCACTCTCTAGGAGAAGAAGTACCTCCTAACAGATTGTTATCTGTGCAATTTAATTACATGTAGAAAGATCTATTAAGTAGGGGGAGCGGCTTAGCTAGAAGGAAGCTAGATTTAAACACTGCCCTCAATAGATTCTGCCAGAGGCTTGGCAGAGAACACCAGGAGGAAGGAGTGTTGTGTGACTGGACATCTCTACTGGGACTAAAGAAGTAGAATTCTTCTACTGGGACCTTCAATTTAGAGGAAAAAAACACAAACAAAAGAAAAAAAGTGTTTGTCTGAGTTTGCTGAAGTGAATGGCTATCTGAGCAGTTATCTAGGTGTAAATCTCAGGTGGCTGAAGGGGATTGTCATTTGTGCAATTTAATTACATGTAGAAAGATCTATTAAGTAGGGGGAGTGGCTTAGCTAGAAGGAAGCTAGATGTAAACACTGCCCTAGATAGATTCTGCCAGAGGCTTGGCAGACAACACCAGAAGGAAGGAGTGCTGTGTGACTGGACTTCTCTACTGGGTCCATATTGCCTTCTTCCTCCCACCCAAAGCTAGTTCTACTTTTATAGGCACAGGATTTGACTGACAACAGGAACTTCCTGTTTGGGAGCAGGACGTGAGTGATCACAGAGCCACCAATGACTCACCATCCTAGAAGGGCAAGAGTAGCTCTCTGCCCTCCCCCCCAGCTGCTGGAGGTCTGCCTCTGAGCAAGTAAGGGGTCTACTGAGAAATATAGGATCTTCTTGTCTCAGAACAGGACAATCAGGAGCTTAAAGGGCACAGAGGCAATAAGTAAGTAGGGAGAGAAGAAAAAAAAAACAACAACAGAGGAAAGAGTAAGGTTTCCAAACAACAGTGAAGAAGCCAGAAATAAGACATGATGGGAGTGGTGCAGTGCAGTGGCTGTGGAGCAGCAGTCTTCTGGGAGACGTTCTGGAGGATGCGGTGTTGTTCCATCTGCAGGCACCTCTCTGGGCTGAGGAAGGAGGTTGCTCATCTCCAGGCTGAGTTGGCCTGGATTTGTGGGACCTCCTCTGCCATCCAGGGACCACCAGGGCCACTGCTGTTGCCTCAGAGGTTGCCAAGAAGGAGGAGCGGTTGGACCACAGTGGGCTCAGGGAGGGTGAGGGTGGTAGAACAGAGGTGCATCCCTCCAGTTGTACCTCTCCACACTTCCTATGCCATTCTGGCAAAGTGCGGTTCCTCTATGGAGGCACCCGCAGTGGAGACCAAGGGAGATGCTGGGAACCGCCTCAAGGGAGACCCACAGGAGGGTGGCATGGGACCCCACAGGGGAAGGAAACAACTCCTGGTGGGGGACTCCATTCATAGGAAGGTAGAATGGGTTGGAGGAAGGAGAGAGGGAGGGAGGTAAGATTCCTGCCTGGTGCCATGGCTTGGAGGGACAGGGAGCGAATCCTCAGGATCGCCGGAGCAGCTGCACAGGGGAGGGAGCTGGATGTCATTGTCCACTTAGGGACAAATGACCTGGCTAAGAAAGGGATCAGAGCAGTGCAGGAAGAGTTTGTGGAGTTGGGGAGGGGCCTTAGACAAGTAGCATGCATGATAACCTTCTCGGAGGTGCTGCCTGTCTATGGTATAGGTGAGGCTAGGGTGCTCCACACCATGGGATTCAATCAGTGGTTGAAAAATTGGTGCAGAGCTCAGGGATTTGGCTTCATTGGGGACTGGGGGTCCACCTGGAGTGATGCAGGCCTATACTGGCATGATGGGCTGCATCTGTCCAGTAGGGGAACCAGGATCCTAGGTGATAGGTTTAAATGCTTCATTAGCAAGCATTTAAACTAGCTAATTGGGGAGGCACTGGAAAGGAGCAGGGAAATCCTAGTCCCTTCAAAAAAGTCAGGGTAGTAAGTGAGGTAAACACCAAGATAGAGATGTCGGTAGGGAGATGGGCAGGGGTAAATGGAGAAAGTGACAAAGGCAATAAGGACAGGGATGGGGCAAAAAGGAGTAAGGCCATCAGAAAATGGAGGGTAATGAGTGCCAATGCCCGTAGTCTGTGCAGCAAGCTCAGTGAACTGGTGGCTTTGATGGAAAAGGGATGCCTGGATATTGTAGGAGTCATAGAAACATGGTACACAGAAAACCATGACTGGTATGTTAACATACCAGGATACATAACCTACAGGAGAGGCAGGGAGGGGAGAAGAGGGGGAGGAGTAACTCTCTATGTAAAGGAAGGGATGAAAGCAACTGAACGAAACAGTAAACAGGAAGGAGAGGAGGTACTGTGGGTCACCTTAGAGACTGGAAATGGCACCACAATCCGCACAGGGGTTGTATACAGACCCCCATGTCAGGGGAGGGAATGGACAAGGATATGATAGAAGGTATTCTTAGGATGGCAGAGAAAGGGGAGGTGCTGTTGATGGGAGACCTGAATATGCCAGATGTTAACTGGAGCACATTTACTGCAGCCACATCCAAGAGCAGGGCCATTCTCGATGCCCTACAGGTGGCATGCCTCAGAAAGCTAGTTTGGAACCCACTCATGAGGGAGCAATCTTAGACCTCATACTCTCAAATGGGGACAGTGAGAGGATCTCAGACCTAGAAGTGGGTTGCCATTTGGAACAAGTGACCATCAAACAGTGTGGTTCATGATAAACTCAGCTACAGAGTCAAGCCATACAAAAGTGAGGTACTGGACTTCAGGAGGCTGACTTTGGCAAGATGGGAGAGTGTTAGAAAAGTACTAGCAAACAGGCTAGAAGGAGGGATGGAGCAACAATGGGGAAACATCAAAACTGCCATCACAGAGGCAACAAGCCTTTGTGTGAAGCAAATAAACAAATCAAAATGAAAGAAAAAGCCACTATGCTTCTCAAAAGAGGTGGCGGGGAAAGTCAGGGAGAAAAAGATAGCATTCAGGAAATATAAGGAAACACAGAAGGAGCAGGACAGAGAGCTGTACCAGCTAAGGTAGAAGGAAGCGGGGGGAAGTCAGAATAGCAAATGCCCAAACTGAGGAAAAGATAGCTAACTTGGTTAATAAGGGGGATAAAACCTTTTATAGGTACATCAGGGAGCGTAGAAAGACAAAGGGAGGGATAGTGAGGCTGAATAGAATGGACGGTGGGTGGGCAGAGAGGGACAGTGACAAAGCAGGGATGCTGAACGAATATTTCTGCTCAGTATTCACAAAAGAGGAGGAAGGGGAGGTGCCTAATCCAATTAACGGAAGCACTCTTGATAGGAGGGTCAATCCCAGCCCTTTCACAGAAGAAAGGCTTCTGAAAGAACTCTGAAAACTGAAGGTGGACAAAGCAATGGGGCCTGATGGAATTCACCCCAGAATTCTAAAAGAAATAAGGGGAGAACTAGTGAAACCACTGACTACCCTTTTAACAAATCATGGGAGGATGGTGTGGTACCTGAGGACTAGAGGAAGGTGGATGTGATTCCCCTTCACAAAAGTGGGACCAAGACACAGGTGAGAGCTACAGACCTGTCAGTTTGACCTCTGTGGTAGGGAAAGTGATTGAATCACTTCTGAAGGAAAGAATTGTTGAGTACCTAGATGCCGGTGGGGCACAGGACCCAAGACAGCATGGGTTCACAGCGGAAAGGTCATGTCAGATGAATCTAATTGATTTCTTTGATTGGGTGACCAAAGTAGTAGACCAGGGAGGGGCTGCGGACATGGCCTACCTAGACTTTAGCAAGGCATTTGACACAGTCCCACACAAAAGATTAATAGTCAAATTAACTAACCTGGGAGTGGGTCCCTGGGTGGTAGCCTGGGTAAAATATTGGCTGGACAACGGGACACAGAAGGTAATTGTAAATGGAGTCCACTCTGAAGAAAGAGGGGTGCTAGTGGGGTACTGCAGGGTTCAGTACTGGGTCCAGTCCTTTTTAATGTCTTTATAAGTGAGATTGCAGATGGACTGAAAGGAAAAGTATGCCTCTTTGCAGATGACACAAAGATCTGCAACAGGGTTGATACACAAGGAGGCGTGGAAAGGATGAGAAGGGACTTGGCAAGGTTGGAGGAATGTTCAGGAGTATGGCAGCTTGGATTCAATGCAAAGAAGTGCAAACTCATGCACCTGGGAAACAAAAACCCAGGGGAAGATTACACAATGGGGAGGGGGAGGTAGTAACAACAACAAAAATGGAAAGGGACCTGGGGGTAATCATATCAGATGACCCTAAGGTTAGCAAGCAATGTGAGAAGGCAGTAGGGAGGGCTGGAATTATGCTGGGATGTAAAGGGAGAGGCCTCGCCAGCAGAAAACAGGAAGTTGTTATCCCTCTGTACAGACAGTTGGTAAGACCCCATCTGGAGTACTGCGTCCAGTTCTGGAAACCCCATCTCCGCAAGGACATAGACAGGATAGAGGCAGGCCAGAGGAGGGCAACTAAAATGGTGTGGGGTCTGCAGGAGAAGCCATACAAGGAGAGTCTGAAGGAGCTTAATATGTATACCCTTGAGGAAAGGAGGGAGAGGGGGGGACATGATAGAAACTTTTAAGTACCTCAGTGGAATCAACAAAGTCCAAAAGGGTAGCATCTTTCAGAAAAAGAGATGTGCAAGAACAAGGGGACACAATTTAAAGATGGGGTGGGCGGTTCAGGGGCAATGTGAGGAAGTATTTTTGCACAGAGAGGGTGGTAGACACATGGAACGGCCTTCCTGATGAGGTTGTGGGGTCTAAAACTGTGAGAGAATTCAAGAATGCATGGGATAGACATAACGCAATTCTTGTGGGGGTAAGAAGAAATAGGCTGTTGGTTAACTAGGATCTGCAGCTAATCCTGTAGGTAGCGAAATGAGCAGACTAGGTGGGCCAAGCGGTCCTTATCTGCTGTCAAAGTCTATGTTTCTATGTTTCTAACGTTAACCCTAAATGTTACCACTTTTGAGCATTAGGGTGTGCTCCCACGTTCTACTAGATTACACCAGATCTACACCTCTGCCTGTTCAGTCTTGTCAACACTCTTCAGTATGCAGGACACTGAAATCATGTTCCCCCTCAGCCTTCTTTTTCCAGCATTAACATATTAAAGGCCTTTTGTCTCACCTCATAACTTCTGTCCTCCATACCCCTGATCATTTTAGTGGCCTCAATATCCTTTTTGTATTGGACAGCCCAGAACTGCATACAATACTCTAGATAGGGCCTGATCATGACCTTGTAAATTGGCAAGATTATTTTACCTGCTCTGCTGGTCACCCCTTCCCCTTTTCGGTGCACCCCATCATTTTTCCAGCTTTCTTGACAGCAGATGTGTACTGCTTGTCATGCATTTGCCACTTGTTTGTTATGACCCCCCCTTTTTTCCTCCCTCCACTGCAGCAAGAGGAGCCCAACACAGTGTGTAGGTCCTACCTTTGTTTTTTTCTCTCCAACTATAGCACCTTACACTTGGCTTTACTGAATATAAGACTCCAGTAGTTTAACCAGTCACACAACTTGTTCAGGTCTTTCTAAAGTTTGTCCCCATCCTCAAGGAAGTCCAGCGCCCTGGCCATCCTTGTATCATCTACAAACTTAATTTGCCTGCTAGAGACTACAGCTTCCAGATCACTGATGAAAATATTGAATAGCAGTGGCCCCAGCAGTGATCCCTCAAGGATGCTTCTGAGTTCCCCTCTCTACTTCGAATTTAGACCCCTCCTGTACAACCTTCAATTTCCAGCTCTCAAGCCATTTAACAGTCTACTTTATGCATGCCTCATGTATTTTTATTCATTTATTCATTACAAATCGGGTTTACAACCTTTGAGTCAGATACTCATTTACAAAGGCACCTCGTCATGGGGGGGGGCAGACATCAAGACAGTTATTACAGTGCAGACTAAAACAGAGGACAACATTACAAGTGCAATAAAAGGAACATTTAACATAGATACACTTAGGTTACATAATGTAGTAGTTTGTATGTTACTTAGGTTACATAACGTCCCAAAATTGTGAGTTACACTCATGGATATAGTAGGTCCTCAGAGAAGACAGTGGGTTACATCCCTGTTTGGACCTAGTAAGGAAGGGGTAGGTCTGGGGGAGGGAGAGGCTGTCCAGTGGACGTTGTTGAGCCAGGGGGCAAGGCGAGCGGGAACCACTGGTTACAACAGGGGGTTAGTTGCACCTACAACAGCGAGTATTAAATATATGGTTCCGAAGGGCTGTTTTGAAGGAGCCAATTTTTGGCAAGTTGGAGATGCAGCTAGGGAGGGAGTTGAACCAGGTGGGGGCTGTAGAGAGGAAGGATCTCTGGGCAAGAGAGGTCTTGGTTCTGGGCACCTTGAAAGTGGCCTTAACAGAGCTACTGGGTGGTGATGGATGAAGATGGCTGCTGTAGGGAGGTGGAGATCCCCGGGGGGGGAAGAGTCCTAGCAGAGATTTCTTAGTGAGAAGGCAAGTCTGGTAAAGCAGTCACTCCTCAAAGTTGAGAAGATTGGTGGTAGTATAGAGAAGGCAGGTGTGAGTTCGGCTGGGGGCACCAGTCAGGAGCCTACAGGCCTTATTGATAGAAAGTTGGATTTTGGAGAGGGTAGTGTTGTCAGCTGCAGTGTAGATGGGCAAGCCATAGTCCATGAGGGACAAGACGGAGGAGGTGATGGCCAGCCTGAGGGCAACCTGAGGTAGGCAGTCCCTGTGCCGGTATAGCAGGCTAATCCGAGAGTTAATGGTGGCTGACAGGGCATTAATGTGGGTGTGGAAGGAGAGGGCAGCATCGAATGTGATGCCTAGGTACTTGTATGTGGTCACTTGTTCTAGCGGGTGCAGAATGCTGGAGATAATCAAGAGGGGGGTATTTTTAGCTTTATTTTGGTGGTGGGAGAAGAGCATTGATTTGGTTTTCTTTAGGTTAATGACAAGTCTGCGGTCTCTGAACCACCTTTCAGCTTGGTTATAAGCTTGCTGGAGGGATAATTGGAGGGAGGTGGGATTGGGATGTGAGGCAACGAGGACTGCATCATCGGCGTAGAGGAGCATTTTACCAGTACATGAGCTGGGGAGGGTGTTGAGGTAGAGACTAAAAAGTATTGGACCCAGGATGGAGCCCTGAGGGACCCCAGAGTGAACGGGAAGAGTGCTGGAGAGGGAGCCGCTGATCTTGACACGCTGGGATCTAGCAGAGAGGTAGTTAGAGAACCAGGAAATGGGACCACCAGAGAAGCCAAGTTGGTGGAGAGAGTCGAGTAGAAGAGGATGACGGACAGTGTCAAAGGCCTTGGAGAGGTCAATGAACACTGCTCCTGCAAGGCTGCCAGAGTTGAAAGCAGCATGGAGATGTTGGGAGAATTCCAGGAGAGCTGTGGTTGTACCATGTCCTGGGCAGAAACGGTGCTGCTGTGGGTACATAATGTCATACTTGGTTAGGTATTCAGAGAGCTGGATCAACACCACTTTTTCGAGGGCTTTAGAGAGTGGGGGGAGGATGGAGATGGGCCGGTAATTATTTGGGGTGGATCGGTCCCCACTCTTATGTATGTGTGTGATTTCAGCAGTTTTCCAAGCACTTGGGAACCGACTCAGGCATAGAGACCGGTTTAGAAGGTCAGTCAGGGGGACTAGGACTTTGTCCAAGACCATACGGAGGAGCCTGGAGTCGAGGGGGTCACTGCTGGGGTTATTGCTGCCTAAGGCTTTTAGCAGGAGCGGCCTGGCTTGTTGGGGGGATAGGGTGCACAGGTAGAATGGTGGGTGATGCAGGACTGAAGGGAGAGAGGTGGGGATTGGGTCAAAGAAGCTGCTGGGGAGGACCGAGCTTAGGTCAGAGAAGGCAGTGTTAAGGCAATGAGGAGTGGATCTGTGGTGGAGGTGCCATTGATGGAGAGCTGGGATGGTGGGGGGGAGCAGGACTTCCCATTTAGCTCTCTCATATTATCCCAGAAGGTCCGGGCTGAACCCCAAGTGGAAGTGAGGGTGGTCTGGTAGTGCTCTGCCTTGGCCCACCTAATGGCCCAAGTGCACTTATTGCGTTGATGTACCACGTTGATGTACTTTGACCAGAAACTTATTATGCACCACAGTGTTAAAGGATTTGCTGAAGTCCAAATAAACTATGGACTCAATTTAGAAAGCTCTGAAGTGTGTGCAAGGTGCCTGCATCAAGCAGAATTGGTGCAAGGGGCACCTTGCACCACAACTTGTGGAGTTCCTGATTCAGGAAGGCCTTCTGCACCAAACTGGGGGTCCTGTGCACCAGACCGGCCTTGCATCAGGTCTGTGCCAAGTGTGTGGTTGCACCAGAGTGCTAAGGGGCTTGCAGCAGGTGCTTGGCAGCATCTCCCCAACAGGGGGATTCAGGAAACCCTCCCAGAGGGTGCACATTCTGGAACAGTTAGACCAGCCAGGTGCTGGTCTATCAATCCATGTGTCACCCCAGAGCCCAGGGCAGGAGGGAACATGTGCAACAACCCCAGCCATGATCTCCCATGCCCCCATGATATCATTATAGTGGCATTGGCATGGTAATTGTCTAGTGCACCAACCCAGTAACCAAAACTATATGAATAAAGATGTATGGAGCCCTTTGTGGTGCAGAGCCCACAGTCGCCCCCCATGATGCCAGGCATATGAACACCCACAACACACTGGCATGGCAGCAGCCCTATTACAGCCCCATCAGAGTGCTGGTGCCACCCCTCCTGTCACCTATCTGTGCCCACCAGTCTGCCTCTTGGTAGGTCTCTTTCCCAGGGAACAGATGCAGCCCAATCACCCCACAACTTGTGGCAAACCTCTCAGGTGCATCGTCTCTTTGCCACATGGCTACATTTGCTGCAAGCTATGGGACTTTGGCACTGGGACACCACCTATTTGTGAATCAGGTGCAGGGTCCCTAGTGCACTGATGATCGGTGCAAACTGCCATTTGCTGCAGCTTGCACTGCTCTTTCTGAATCAAGCCCCATGTCTGTAGCCCTGCCCCTGTCTAGTGACAATGTTTTTGTACTGAGGTGCACAGAACTGCACATAATGGTCCAGGTGGGACCCGACTAAGGCTTTGTCAAGAGAAAAGATAACTTCCCTTGCCCTGTTGGTCACCCCCCCCCCCATTGATGCACACCAGCATTCTGCCAGCCCTCTTTACAACAACCACACACAACTTGTCATTCCTTATCCCCTTTGTCTATGACTGCCAGGTGCTTTTCCTTGCCCAATGCAGCATGAGGAGATCCACACACTTGTTATGCCTACCACTATTTTTCCTCTCCAGGTCTAGCAACTTGCATTTGATGACATTGAATCCAAGACACCAGGAGCCAGATATTCAAAACTCTGTTTGGCGGGCAAACCGATTGCATATTGTTTGCGTGCAGTTTGTGCACGAGTGTAATATTTGAAGGAGGATAGCATGCACACAAAAAATTAATGTATGCACCATGCAAAGGAAGGGTAGAGGACATGAATACAGGTGCAGTGTTATATTCAACATGTGTACGTAATGCAAAAGGCATTAGCGCAGGCACTTTGTGCAGCAGAAACACCACCTATATAAAGGCCGACTTACTCCAAGCAAACCCTAGAGGTGGGCGGGGACACTGCAGCCAGCAGCCAGTATGGTGGTGTGGGAACCCCACATGCTCTACATACTGAAAGAGTCCCTGCAGGAGGAGGAGAAACTAGCTGCCTACCCGGTCCCATCCATAGGCCACGATGGCGCTATGCTGCACACAGATGGTACATTCCATGACTCACAGATGACTAGCTTGTTAGCCAGTAACACTTTAACAAGGCCATGCTTGGGCAGCTGTGTGACCTCCTACATGAGCAGCTCTGCAGTACCACCCAGTGCAACCATGCCATGTAAGTTGAGCTCAAGGTGATGGCTGCCATGTGCTTCCTGGCAATAGGGTCATTCCAGACACCAGTGGGGGATACCGCCAGTGTCTCACAGTCTGCCATCTCATGCCTGCTGGCCCAATTTCATAATGCCCTGCTTTCGCACGCTGGCTAGTTCATCATGTTCCCCAGCATGGCAGCAGAGCAAACAGCAACAATGTGGCAGTCTTAATGCATTGCACACCTACCAGCAGTACTGGGTGCCATTGACTGCACTCATGTTGTCATCGGGTACTGCAAAAAGAAGGCGTGCTACTCCATCATTTGCCAGATGGTGTGCAATGCAACAGGGTGTATCACCAATGTCCTGGAATGGTACATTGGCAGCACCAACAATGCCTTCATATGGCACAATTCCATCCTGCGCCAGAGATTTGAAGATGGGGACATATCCAGTTGACACCTTACTTATGGACCAGGCTAGGGCCAATCATGTGACCTCAGCCCTGCGGGCTCTGCACTGGCTGCCTGTCAGGTGGATGATCGTCTTCAAGATGGGCTTGCTTACCTAAAAGGCCCTATATGGGCTAGGTCTTGCCTACCTGGCTGATCTCCTTATACCTGCCACCTTAGTCCATTCACTCCACTTCTCGACTAAGCGCCTCCTTGCTGTTCCCAGGCTCAGATTAAAAATGTCAGGCGACCGTGCTTTTAGTGTCACTGGGCCAGCCCTGTGGAACACTTTTCCAGCTGCTGTCTGGGTGGCCCCAACAGTCAAGTTTTTTAAAAATGGTCTGAAGGCTTATTTGTTCAGTTTGGCTTTCCCCGATGAAGGCGAGTGACCAGCATTAGTTACATCAGTTATTTTAATTATCATGAGATTTATTTATTGCTTTATATATTTATTGATTTGCATATGTTATTTATAGTTTTTGTGTGTTGTATTGCTTGTTATGATCTTTCCTGTTTTTATGTTCGGCACCCAGAGCCCAAGGGATTGGGCATTGTATAAATAAAATTGCCTTGCCTGGTGAGTACATGCAGAATGCCCCCCCACACACAACCCCCCCAGAGGAAGTGTACAGGTGATGCAGAGCATGCACATGCCTCGCTACAGGAAGGGGTGGGTGGACATGGGCACATGACTTGCCACAGCCCATGACCTGTGGGCAGGATGGGGGTAGCTACTTTGTGAATGAATTTTAACAGATGTGTATTTTATTTACATTGGACAGTGCCTATTTCTTGTGCCCCTGGCTCCTCAGACCTGTCCTCCACCCCTCATCAATGGTGGAGGACAGGTACAATGTAACACACACTGCCACACACAACATCATAGCATGTGTTTTTGGCATGCTGAAGATGCAGTTACAGTGCCTAGGCTGTTCAGGTGGTGCCCTACAGTGTACCCCTCAGAAGGCTTGTGGAATTCTCCTTGCCTGTTGTATGCTACACAACATGGTGCTCTCCCTTGGAATATAGCTACCGGTCCAAGAGGAACACAGTGCATCTGGCATGGAGCCAGGGGAGCTGGGGATAGTGGAGTAGCTTGACAGGCGTGACCCCTGTATGGCCAGGAGGACCCACGAATACAGAGCCCGCATCACACAAAACCTCTCCAGAAGCAGCAGGTGAGTTACAATCACACAGGACACTGCTGCATGTTTGAAAACTTTATTGTGAATGCAAACATACATGCTAGCTTAACCAAAAACTCTTGACAAAGTGCATATACCAGACAGGGTGCAACTGAGGTGGGCAGAAGGGATGCAGTGTGGCAGGGGCATCCACACTGAGAATGATAGGTGCCTACCATACATGGCCACACCACAGACCCGGGGCATATGGGAGGGATTGGAATGTCGGGGGGGGTGGGCACCTGGGTCTGCCAAGATGCACACAGTATTGGACTTGGGGATTGGTGATGGGGTTGCAAGGGACAATGGAAATGTGTGCGGGGTGGTGTGGGGGAGCCATCCCACCTACATCCAAAACCAGCATGGTTTCTGCAAAGGTAGAAGAACCGAGACTGCCTTGGTTGAGTTCATGAACACGGTCCTGGATGGTATGGATAAAGGTTGTTTGACTGGGGCCATATTCATAGACTTGACCAAGGCATTCGACTTGGTAAACCATCAATTACTAATTTCTAGGCTGGGGTCTTTGGGAGCAGAACAGTCCTTATTGACCTGGATTGGTGACTATTTAAAGGATCGGTCACAAAGGGTTAAGTTTGGAGGTGCTATTTCTGAATCTGCAATAGTCAAGTGTGGGGTCCCTCAGGGCTCCATACTAGAACCACTTTTGTTTTCATTATTTTTTGACCAGCAGGTGAAAGTAATCAACAATGCTTTTCTTACTCTTTATGCAGATGATGCAGTAATATACATGCAGGGCTCTTCTGTTAGTCATTTAAGTGATTCTTTAACAAAGGAAATGTCTAATTTTCAATCATCCCTTATTTCTAGTAGAATGGTCTTAAATAAAGTAAAAACAAAAGTGATGATCTTTGGAACTATGGCAAGATTAAGGACTGTGGGTTATTGCCTGCAGGTTAAATCCCGTTCAGTACCTTGGGGTCCTATTAGATCCTAACTTGAGTTTTGAACCCCTTTTTATGAGGGTAACGTCCAGAATTCATCGTAGAATGGCCCCCTTGTATAGAATTTGTTTGTTTCTTATTAGGGAATCTAGGCTACCTATTTCTAACCATTGTTTGGCTCTAATTGCAAATTATGCTGCTATTAAAACAGATACTGCCTCTGCTACAATAATTTCTAAAAAAATCTACTCTATTACAATTGATTGCTAAATTCACTCAAAATTATCCTAAATTGTCCCATCACTGTGAAATCTTGAAAAAGCTAGGTTGGCTTCCTGTTCCGTTGAACTTCCACTTTTGTATAGCTAAATTTACACATAGAATTATTAGCTCTGGAGTTCCACAAAAGCTTTGCAATTTGCTGAGGCCTTATGATGAGGGTTATTTTTCCAGACATAGGACAGATGGTTTGGTTTTTAAAATACCTTTTATGAGATCTAATTGTGGACAGAGGGCCTTTGCTTATATTGCTCCATCCATCTGGAATGAAATTCCTTGTGATATAAGACAGTTGCATTCTGCTGAAGTATTTGCAAATGAACTAAGGATGTTTTTTGTATTACAATTTAATTGTAATTGTTTTATATGAGTATCTATCTTCTTTGTAATGAAGACATTTTTAGTCTGATATATTGTGTACTGTATATTTTTTACTTGTCTTCTTGTATGTATTTTTTTTATGTGAGTCGCACCTGTAAAAAGAACTAGTTTTCCAGTGTGCCTACCCGTTAAGCGAATAAACAACAACAACAACAACATCCAGCCATGCCCACCACATGTGCGGGCCATCTGCTGTCGCTGACCCTTGTGTGTGGAGGTTGTGGCCTGCGACAATGGTAAGGGAGAGTCCCATGAGATCAGTGTCCCCTGGAGTCCCTTAGCCACTGTGTGAGGCTACGTGGGGTGCTGGACACAGAGAGGACAGTTTGTGACCTAGTGTGTGGGCAAGTGTGTCTGGCAGGAGGGGTCATGTGCATGCTGCCAGTGTCTGACCCGCCACCCAGTGATGCTGCTGTACACTGTGGTGTCCCATGGCCACTGAGGCTACACATAATGGAGAACCCAGGGCTTTGAATGGTCTGCACATTGTCGCACACACTACAGACATCAGATCCCTCACTGCCCCAGGGAAGTTGCCAGACATGTCCCAAAGGGCATCAGGAAAGTGGGACTCATGGGCCTCCACATCCTGCTCAGCCCTCTGCAAGTCCTTGTGTAGGAGGTGACGGAGATGGGTGAGGTCACTGTGCATGACCTACCTGAATTGGGTGAATTCCCACAGTGAGGCAGCCTGGTACTCAACAGCGGACTGCAGCAGCTGCCTAGATTACAATGCAGCCTGCTGTGTGGGAGCAGTGTCAGGGTGGATGTGTTCCAGTGGCACCCATTGGCACTGAGTGTCCAGCATGCACTCCACAACCAGGGTCGGTGGGGGTTGTGTTGGGACTGTGGTGACCGTGTCCCACTGTGCAGTATTGGTGGTGGACAATGGTGGTACTGCCATGCTGTCTAACTGCACCTGAGAAGGTAGGCAGGCAGCATGGGCAACAGTGGTGGAGGAGACTGCATCGGGGGTAATGGCGACAGTTACGGGCAATACCTTGCTGGTGACAGCTGTGCCAGGGTCCTGGGTGTGGGGTCCATGTGTGGCAGGGGAGCCCCTCTGCACTTCTGACTGGTCACTGATGGGGGGAGATGGCTGTGGAGGGCTGGCATTCCAGCTGTGTGACAACTGTCAAAAACTTCTGAGATGCAACATAAGTCTCATCATCACTCTCCTTTGAGGCTTCTGCACTGTAGTCCTCTGGGTCATATGGCTGACTGGGTGATGGCTGCACCTCATGTCTGGATGGCCCAGGACCTGCCTCCTCCTCTGGTTCAGTACCACGGCCTGTGCTGTGGAGAGAAGAAGGGACCATCAGTGTTGTACGCGCTACACAGTATAGCCATGCAGGGTGGTGGTGGTGGTGCATGCGTGCCCCAGCAGACGGTGCCACATGTCAACAGTGTTAGCATGCCACCTCTGTCAGCAAGACAACCTACACAGACCCACACTGGTTACACAGCTACCTGGGGAGGGTGGAGTGGGTAAGCATGATGTGCCACCTGGCCAAGGTGCACACACAAGTCACACATGTGCACGGCAGCACAGTGCAGACCCCAACCAACACCAAGACCCACACTCCCAGCACATGTGATTGCATGCCCCATCAGTTGTGTATCAACAGACAGTACAACAGTGCATGCTCTCCTTCATTCATGGGCACTCTCCAGTAGACCTGGGTGCATGATCACGAGATGACACACCGCATTGGGAGCCACAGGGCAGGGCCACAGCAAGCCAGTGTATGTGTTGGGGTACTATGTGTATCATGACCATTGTCCACAGTGTGCCCCAACAGTGGCGGGACCGTCACGTGTACCCATGCACAGAAGGGGGGGCTTACAAAGCATGTACTTACACGGTTGGCTGGCTGCCACCTGGTTTTCAAATCCAACTCCTGGCACCCTGTCACCTCCACTGTCCACAGCATGGATGCCACTGCCTCCTCAGCTGGTTCACTAGAGCAATGGGGTAGCTGGCACCTGCACAGTGCAATGACAATACTTGGCTGAAAGCTGCTTTTACTTACAAAAAAAATTAGCATACCTTGTGTAGTTATGCAAAGTGTTTAGCTTTATTGAATCCATGATTTCAAATGTACTTCATGCATAAATGGACCAGCAAACAGGCATATCATTACTTCCATTATCAGTTGGACTGTGGGTGTCAAGGTGGAGTGTGGAGGGCAGTGTTGCCTGCTGTCTGTGACCGTGGCACTGACATGCAGGTAGGGGGGACAGGGTGGGGGGTGGTTTGTTGGTGCCACGAGTGGAAGGAGGGCCGCTATCCACTACCATTGTCTGGGCTGGGGGAGGCCGCTGCTGTGCACAGTTTGGGATGGTAATGGGACACTGGTGTGGCGTGGGGGCTGAATGTACTTGTTATGGCCTGGCGGGCAGGCTGTCACTGTGGGGGGAGAAGGAACATTGACAAACTGGAGGGGAGGATTTCAGTACCAGAACAGGGAATGGGTGGATCGGGGAGGGGGCCACTGGTCACCAGGGAATGTACTCTTTTTTCACGTTTTTTTAACATGTCACCTCAGGATGGGGATCAGGTGGGAGGGGTGGGACCACTGAACACCAGGGAAATTACTGTTTATATATCTATTTTCATTTTCACCTTGGGACTGGGATTGGGGGGGATCCCTGGACTCAAGTCTGGTACCAGAAGTGGGATCAGAAGGAGGGGGCATCACTAGATGCCAGGGACATTATTACAAATGTGAGGAGGTGGGATCAGAGGGAGGTGGGTACCACTAGATGCCAGGGACATTAAAGCAAATGTGTGGAGGTGGGATCGAATGGAAGAGGCACTACTAGCCACCCTGGACAACATTATTTTTCTTTGAGTGTGGGATCAGAGGGAGGGGGGCACCACTAGACACCAGTGACAGGGGTTTTTATAATGGGAGAGGGATCGGAAGGAGGAGGGAAACCACTAGCACCAGTGACAGCTCACTGTGACGGAGCAATTGGAGGGGCTGCACCCGGTAAACTAGCCTCATTCCCCATGCTAATGAGCCCATAATGGGCATGCAAATGGCCCTTAGTGCCTTAAATGCCAATGGGCTCATTTGCATGGGGAGTTTTGAATATTGCAGATTTTGCCCGGGGACAGGTCATGGCGATGCCCTATTTCAGGGGCTCTATTAGGCAGCACTAAGCAGCTTAGTGCCTGAGTGCAATGACCCTATATTCAGAGGGATAATGCCGTGTGCTATCCCTCTGAAAATAGCCTTTTTGCACTCCCATGCTATCACAAAGCACAGCCCAAATTTTTGCACTCTGCTTTGTGCATTTTTGAATATGGGGCCCCTGGCCTCTTATTCTTGAGGGAGTTTTTATATAGGCAAAACTAAAAGTCAGTTTAAAACCAGAATTGAAGAGCGTATGAGAGCCATAGAGCATAATGACCTCAGTTGTGCATTGGCAGCACACTTGAATAAAGCTAGAGATAGGAGTGAACATTTTTTTAATGGGATAGAAAAAATAATAAAGCATTAGAGAGGGGGTGAATATGGCAGGGTTCTTTTGAAAAGGGATCAGTACTGGATTTTCTTTATGGGAGCTACAGATTCACCAGGATTGAATGATAAGCTGGTGTTCACTCCATTCTTACAATTATCATTCCAAAAAGAAATGTTCTTCACCACCTTTAAGAAAACAATGCAATCTATGAATACTCCAGAGTTTCTATGGCTTTCTGGTTTGGATTGTTTTTTGAGGGATGGAGTTGTGGTTTGGTCATGCTTTTGAAAGCCTCTGAAAGATAAGAAAACACATTATAGCAATGATAACCCAGGTTTTTTGAGTACTGTGGTGTAACATTTTGTAGTGTAACATTTATTTCAGCATAACTTTTTATAATAGTTAAACTGAGTGTTTAAGTATAGCCTTTTAACAGAATACTTCAATGTAATTTCTTATACCATATAACCAAATGTTTTTACTCAAATAGTTAGCTGTGACAGTCTTTCACAAGACTTCGCTAAATGTTTTGTGATGCCTCAGTCTTGTGACAGTTTATGATTACACAACACCTTTACCTTAAGATTTTTACAGTGGTGAGCATTTAAATGTCCTGTAATAACACTTACACAGGATGGTGTGCCTTTATTAGGATAATGTTTACCTATTAAAGAGAGGTGTGCACACAAAGAACCTTCTATTAGTGCAGTCAGCATTTATGAGGTTGTGTAAACGTTGTGATAAACACCTTGTGATGTTATGAAGGAAATACAGCTTCGCTATATTTTGACTGTCATTCACCACACCCTAAGATTAATAGGTTATTTTGTTATATGATTGGCCTATACTAGGGAGTTAGTAGTTTTTAAGATATGAAAACTTTATATAAGCGCTGTATAAAATTGAATAAGCAGCACCAAACTTGAAGCCAGAATACATGTATTGAGAAGTTGACCAGAATACTTGTATTGAAATTGGAGACTCGCAAAACAAAAATAAACCAGAGGGAAACATTCATTTGGTGTGGCTTGAATTATTTGAAGACAGAAAACATAACGCAGCCATCTTTTCATTCCTTACAATTGGTGCCATGACTCGAATGTCTGAAGACAGTCTATATGGTTGCTGATGACATCAAACGAACAAAGAAGGAAGCCACTGTGAGGAACGCCTACCGTCCCTGAACTAATTTCTCACTTACGGAGGGAAGTCTGAGAGACAAACAAGGAAGCTGAGGCGAAGTCAGACATGATTTGTCAGTGAACCTACTGATGTAAGTATGGATGCCATATTATGTAAATTTTTAGAGACTAACCTTAAAGAAGGTCCGTACAGCTCTCCTGAACAGCAGGAAGATGCGTACTTATGTTTAATTAAACAATGTACAGATCATAATGAGAAAAGTAAATCATATAAAATCAAGTTAGCTAACATATGTCAAATGTATGTACAGTATCAGAAATAACTGCTAGGACATGTCAGTTGAAGAAAGAAATGTTAGAAAAAGATGATGCTCATTGCGTAAATATAGCCACATATGTTACAGAGAATAAAAACAATGAACACAAATTAAATGTCTCTCAAGGAGAAGTATGTGGTTTGATGATTAAGAATAACCAATTGGAAGAAAATATAAAATTTATTAATAAACAAAATCAAGCCCAGATTAATGATCTATCTCAGCAGCTACAGCAAGCCATACAAAAATTAGATTATGCTAATCAAGAACATGCTCAAGAATTAGCATATATAGAACAAGAGATGTGTACAGTGCGTACTGAGGCTCAACTGCAGTGTCAAATATCACTGGAGCTACAGAAACAAGTACAAAAATGTAAACAAGCAGCAGTGCAAGTGGTAAAAAAGAATAAACCTATACCATGTACCTGTGTAGGGGGAAGACATTGGTTCGAGTCTAGTTCTGATACCAACTCTGAGGACTCTAGCAAGGAAGAGTGTAGTATGAGAAGTGGAAAACCCAAGATGGCACCAGTAGTGGTAAAAGTTAAAGAGAAAGGTAAGAAACGTAAAGGTAAACCCCACCCAAAAACTCTCACAGATAGACAGAGGGGAAAACTATTTGCCAATATAGTGGATAACAAGGCCTTATTAGCTAACCAAAAAACAAAGCATGAGACTGCCACAGAACAGTCAGATAAGGATCACCTAAAGAAACTCATGCAAGAATTAAAAGCTTTCATAGAGTGGGATGAAGCTACTATTAACGGAGATGAAGAAAGATGAGCTGAGTTAGCAGCTTTACCAGCTGAGGAAGAAGTAGAGGTGCAAACAGTTACCTTCCAAAGGGACTTGTCCATTACTGAATCTATGCAATTGGTGGAACAGTTGGGAAAATGGGAAATGGGACAAAATCCTGTTACCTATTGTGCAAAGTTAAAAATGTTAGTAACTAATTTTAATTTGACCAATAAAGATGCTTGTAAAATAATAACTTTGTCCCTGCTAGCAGTATTATTGCAAAGTCTCCCTGAAAAAATTATAGGGACTCAGGCAAAACCAGATCTTGATGAAAACTGGGCTAATGTAGATGAAATACAGACTGTATTACAGTCTATGTATGGAGTTTCACATACAGATTGGAGTAAGATTTATGAAATCACCCTCCAACCTGGGGAGTCACCAGTTATGTTCATAAATAGGTTATATATTGCCTATACAACATATGGAGGAGTGGCAGACACAAGTAAGGATGAAGAGCCTTTCTTGAGCCTAATAGATAGGCAAGCGACCATTGTTCCCACCTCCATAAGGATGTTATGTAAATGGGAGGGTAGAGCTGCAGGAAAGGAGGAATTGCTTACAGATTGGTGGAGAATGCAACAAGATGAAAACCCAGAAAAAAATAAAGGACAAGTGAAGGGTAGCTGCCATAGTCAAAACAGAAGGCAAAGGTGGATTTACCTGTCACAATTGCAATAAAGTAGGCCACTTTAAAAGTGATTGTTGGGTAAAAGGTGGACATATGGAAGGAAAGAAGCAGCAAGTCTTAGAGAGAAGACATGCTCAAAATCTGGATAATAATGCTAAACCTGGTGGTAAGGCAGACTTACAAAAATGTATTGAAGTGCTTAGTAATTTGATTAATACTAAGACAGTTTGAAAAAGAGGATGAAGAAGAGCTTCTTGTTGGAGATGAGAAGAAAAAGAAATGACGGGACGAAGCCCCCACCTACCAAATCCTTGGTCAATTACAAGAGGATCAGGAAGGGTGTCCAACAATATCAGCAATGGTCAGGGGCTGCCAGACTGTGATATTAGTTGATACTGGTGCTACTGTTAGTATAACAGATAGTGATATGCCTTTAACAACTCATGGAAAATGATAAATTCATTTGCAAGGTTTCTCAGGGTGTGTGTTAACAGCATATTTGACAAAACCAGTTTTGGTTCAGATAGGTGAACAACAATTGAAATGTATGTTTTGGAAATGTAATACACATGAAGGTACCATCATAGGTATGGACATTCTAGCACAACATGGTTTAGCAGTAGATCTTAGTAACATGATTTTATGAAAAGGAAGCACTATTAACCTAGGACTAAATGTGGATGACTCACATAGTGTGTACACAATAAAGTTATTAAATATTTATCACATGAGTGACTTAAGGAAACAAGTGCCACAATGGATAAAATCTGTTGTACAAAGGCATGAATCAATTTGGGCTAAAAATGCTACAGAGTGTAGACGGGTGTCTAATATGGAGGTCCAAATCGAGGGACCAGACTCACCGCCACAAAAGCAATATGCGTTTCCAAAAGAAGCACAGGAAGAGGTAGGAATTAGTTTGAAACAGTTGCAATCACAAAAGGTAATTCTGCCGATATGTTCTACTGTTAATTCCCCTCTTTGGCCAGTTTGTAAAGCGAATGGTACTTGGAGATTGACTATAGACTATAGAGTCTTGAATAAGATAATGCCCTTAGTCACCCCAGTGGTATCTAGACTACCGGACTTAATATCTCGGTTGTCTCCCACTGCAACCATTTATACTGTACTACATGTGTCAAATGGATTTTGGTCTATCCCTGTACATCCAGATTGTCAGTATAAGTTTGCTTTTACCTTTCAGGATAAGCAATACACATTCCAGTGTTTGCCACAAGGCTTTCAGTCATCGCCCACTTTATTTCATCAATGTTTGGCAGAAATATTATTGGCTTTTTCAGTACATTGACAACATTTTATTGCAGACTGATACATACTAAGAGCATGTTAGTTTATTGAATGAGTTGCTAACAGTCTTAGGTAAAGGAGGGTTAAAAATGAACCCTAGCAAAGCACAAATTGGACAGTCACAAGTTACCTTCTTGGGAATATGTATTAACAAATAAGGATGAACTGTAGATCCTGATAAAAATCTGGTAATGCAGCACTTACCAAGACCCAAGACAAAGACTGCATTATTTTATTTACTTATTTTTTATTTACTGTATATTCGGAATTACAAACCTTTGAGTCACAGACTCTTTTACAAAGGCTCCACATCGGTTACAGAGGGTGGACGGGGAAACAAGAATCAGGGAAGACAGACGGAACAAGGAAATTATATACAAGGAAATTATATACAGATTTTTGTTCAAACATTTTTTATACAGTTGCTCCACTGTGGTTACAGCGGGTGGAGAGACATAAGACAGTATATGGCAAAAGGAACCAACTTTCTATACATAATAAATAATTTATTGATTACTTTACTGGCATGATAGCAGAGAGACTTATTTATCCGGTTAGAGCAATTAGGAGACATACCTGTGACCCTAGTACTGAGCTTTAGGGGGTGTTTCATCGGGCCTAGGGGGCCCCTGTGTGGGTGCAAGGAGGGGAGGAGGAGAGAGGTCAGGCCGAATTAGCATTCACATTTAGAGCTTTCCAATAGGTGGGTTCTAAGGCCTGTTTTGAAGAGTTGAATGCTGTGGGACTGGGAGAGGGAGGGGAAGAGTGTTAAGCCATTTGGGGGCGCAGTAGCGGAGGGATCTCTGCCCAAGGGATATTCGACATGGGGGAACCATGAAGGATGTGGTAGCCGAGAGTCTGGTAATACACCTGAAAGGGGCCGGTCTGATGATGGGGAGTAGACCGGTTGGCATAAGCTGGAGGTGGATCTTTTTTGCTAGAATGCAGGTGTGGTACTTGAGTCTTTGATGGATATTAAGCCAGCCAGTCAGTTTGTACAGATCGCAGGTGTAGGTGAGTCTGTCACATCCAGAGACAAGGTTACAGGCTTTGTTTAGCGCAGTGATTATGCAGCTTAGGGTGGAGTTATCAGCAGTGCCGTAGATAACAATCCCGTAATCGATAAGGGAGAGGATGGAGGATGTGACAGCTATCTGCATGGCTTGAGCAGGCAGGCTGTTTTTGATCCTGTAGAGGGTACAAACTCTAGAGTTGATCGCTGACGAGAGGAGGCGTACATGTCTGTGGTAGGAGAGGTTGGTATCTAAGGTGACACCCAGGTATTTGAAGTGAGTGACGTGTTCCAGTAGGGAACCATCCGAGTTGGAAATATGAAGTGCCATCTGACTGTGAGGGCTTTGGCGATGAGCAAAGGTCATGGCCTTGGTTTTGGAATAGTTAATGATCAGGCAGTGATCAGTGAACCAATTCTCCAGCTCCCTGAAGAACCCTTGGAGGGTGAACTGGAGGGTGTACAGTTGGGGGTGTTTCCAGTAGAGAACCGCATCATCAGCATAGAGTAAGAGATGACCGCTGCATGCTTTGGGGAGTGAATTAAGGAAGAGAGTAAAAAGCAGTGGGCCCAAGATTGACCCCTGCGGAACACCATGGTGAGCAGGCTTGGGGGTGGAGTTGGTGGAGTTTATTCTTACTTGATGCGAGCGTCCTGAGAGGTAGTCCTTGAACCAGGCTGAGGCCTCGGAGACCACATTTAGTTGCGGCAGGACTTGAAGGAGTAGATCGTGACTGACCGTGTCGAAAGCCTTAGTTAAGTCTATATAGATGGCCCCTGCAAGTGACCCTTGGCCAAGTGCCTCATGGATGAACATTGTGAGTTCAGCGAGAGCCATGATGGTGCTGTGGCCAGCTCTGAACCCATGCTGTTCCTTACTAAGTAGATTGTGTTTTGTAGATGCTCTGTTAGCTGGTCTGAGACTATTTTTTCCAGAGCTTTGGAGAGAGGAGGGTGTATAGAAATTGGTCTATAATTACCGGGGTGGGTGGAGTCACCGCTCTTTAAGATAGGAGTGATCAAGGCTTTTTTCCAGGTAGCGGGAAACTGGCCGAGGCAAAGTGAAAGGTTTAGAATTTTTGTGAGATGGGGTAGTGTGACATCGAGGGTAAGCCTAATGAGTTTTAGGTCCAGGGAGTCATTGCTGTAGCGAGTGTTAGCGATAGCTTTGGAGATATACCGTTTGGCCAAGGTTCAGGGAATGGTACGGAGCCAGAAAGGGGGAGGGAGGTCTGTACTCACCATAAGAGAAGTAGGGGGTTTGGGAGGGTGGAAGAAATTAGGCGGGAGGATATGTGAGAGGTCTGAGAAGGATTTGTTGAGGGCTTCAGTGATTTTAGTAGGATCTTGGGTAACATCCCCATTCAAACTGAGTTGGGTAGGGGTGGGGGAACGTGATTTGCCACTGATTTCTTGTATGTTGCTCCAGAACTTTTTCCTGTCTCCCCAGGACGAGGAGAGGGTGTGCTGATAGTAATCAGCCTTGGCCTGCCATGTGGCCCAGGTGCATTTATTTTGCACCTCCCTATATAGCTGTCTGTCCTGGGTGCGCTGGGAGTCTATGGCCCTGTGCCGAAGGTTGTCCCTGTGTTGCATAAGTTTTAGGAGGGAGGGTGTGATCCAGGGTGTAGACCTGATTTTCACTACCTGCCTAGTGAGGGGAGCAAGTATATCACAGGCTTTGTTAAAAGTAGCTATAAAGTGGGTGAGAGCGGTATCCACCGACTGTGCGTTATATAAAAATAGCCAGTTGCTATTGGCTAGGTATTCTTTGAGGTGATTAATGCCTCCTTTTATGACAGTTCTTAGGCATGGTAGGATTTTGCAGAGATTTTATTGAAGCCTTTTCTAGTATGGCAAAACCTCTGTATAATCTACTGAAGGGGGGAAAGGAAATTGATGTTCTCTGTTGGGAACCAGAACTTCATATAGCTTTTCTGGCTCTAAAGCAAGCACTAATGACATCTCCAGCTCTCATTAGTCCTTCTGAATCCTCTGATTTTGTAATACAGGTACACGCAACAGATCAGGTAATCAATGCAGTACTGTTACAAAAGAGATCAGGAACGTTACGTCCTGTGGGATATTTTTCTCATGTATTAACACCTGTGGAAGAGACATATGAGGAATGTGTAAAACATTTGTTAGCTTTATATTAGGCTATACAAGCTGCAGAACATATTGTGGGGTTTAACAGAATTATCCTGCAAACATCTCACACTCCAGTGAAATTTCTACTTGAAAGGGATGTGAGAGGTGTGTCTTCACAGCAATTGGTTAAATGGGCTTTAGCTCTACAAGGGAAAAATATCAGAGTCGAAAAATGTACCTCAGCTATGTTAGTTGAATTAATGGCATGGGAAGGAGAGGCACATGATTGTGGAACTGTTATGGGAACCGATTTTAAACCCATTTTTGCTACAGAACCCAGCCCAGAGGCTAGAGATGTGTATGTAGATGGAGCAAGACAATGGGAAGATGGACATTTCCATACTGGGTATGCCATTTGTACACCCAGTACTAATCAAGAAATTTTGGTTAGGTGCCCCTCCTCATTTTCAGTGCAATGAGCTGAAGTAGAAGCAGCAAGAGAAGCTATTATGGCTAACCCAGAGAAAGATATTAATATCTACTCTGACTCAGCCTTGGTAGTTAACTCATTACTTAATTTTCTCCCCATTTGGACAAAAAGGGATATGAAAACAGTGAGTGGTGAACCAATGCAACATGCACCCATATTGCAGCATATATGGGATATTGGTGCTCAAGCTCCACTAAGAACAGCCATTTGTAAAGTAAGAGCTCACCAAAGAAACCCAAAGGATATACATGAGCTAAATAATGGCAATGTGGATAATCTTCCCAAATTGGCAGCCAAACAAACAACTTTATGGGTAGACCCTCTAGGAGGTGACTCTACACAATTGTGGGAGATGGACAAATTTGACAAACACCATATTAAATGGATAGCTGCCATCTCACAAGTCCCAAGTTTTGGGGTGCATCCAAGATACAGATGCTTGGATAGTGGGTTGTCAGAACCAATGGAAAGACACTGGACAGTGTGCAACCAAACATGTCACCATATGGAAGGATATGGTAGTATGGGAACGACAACCTGGGTTTAGGAAGTGGATACCACCCACTTCATTTAGAAAGGACATTATCATGGATAATCATCAAATTGGAGGTCATTGTGGACTCCACAAAACTTGTAAAATGTTGCCACAAAAATATTGGTGGCCAAAAAAGGGAAAAGATGTCAAACAATGCCTGAAGGCTTGTCTCATCTGTGCACAGATGAATCCTCCAGTGCCTGGTAAGAGGGTTCCATTAGGGCGTATATCCTTAGTGGGTGGTCCTTGGTCCAGCTTACAAATTGATTATGTGGGGCCCTTGCCTACTGCAAAAGGGGGGTTCTGATATTTATTAGTCATTGTTGACATATTTTCTAAATGGGTAGAAGCATTGCCCATACAAAATGATAGTGCTACAGCTACTGCAAAAACACTATGGCAACAGGTGTTCTCACGATGGGGTTTTCCCATAATACTTGAAAGTGATAGAGGAACTCACTTTACAGTAAAAGTAATGAGAGATTTGTGTGATATTTTAGGTATCACTCAATGTTTGCATTTACCCTACCATCCGCAATCATCCGGAATGGTAGAAAGGTTAAATCGCACTCTGAAAAATGCACTGAAAAAGGCAGTGTTGGATACTGGTAAAGGGTGGGTGACGCACTTGCCAGGAATCCTGATGGGTATTAGAGGTACTGAAAATAGGAGTATTGGCTATACCCCATATCACTTGATGACTGGACGAGATATGCAGCTGTATTATCCTTCATATCCAGATCTATCAACACCAGTGTTGGACCGCATCAAAACTGATGTGTTCTTGCAACAGCTACAAAAACAGTTAGCTGTTTATTTACCACATGCTGCCAGAAATATGGCACAGACTCATTGGAAAAACAAACAGAGACACGACGAAAAAGTGATACTGCCCATTGAAAGGAGTCATCACATCATGGTGAAAATCTTTGGTCAGAAGGGACCTTGGGACGCTATTGGATGGGACCCTATGACGTCATTGATGTTTTGGGACCATGGGTCATTCAGGTCCGACGAATTCGACAAGGGTCTACAGAGACCAAATGGGTCCATGTGGACCAATGTAAATTGTATCAGCCTTTAAATTATGACAATTGATACTGCTCTGTTTCTCCCACTAGGTGAAGTACAATGCTGTTTCCTGTACTTATACTGTGTAGTACCTTTCTGACTCTAATAACTTCTGACGACATAAATGGATGTCCAGGGCATATATGGAACAGTTTTAATAGCCCAAATGTCACAAATCGTACTGCATGGGGTCTCCCAGTGCTGTTGGGAGAACGACATGAACATACTGGATAGCTCCTTGTCAAATGGTACTTTATTTGTAATGGACAATGTCAAAATGCGACATGGGGATGCTCGCCAGAAGCCTGGCCTGGCACAACGATGTGTGCAGTAAACTCAACAGCCTAGAGAGGGATTTGTATTCGTTCCATGTTGGGAGATACTACAAACTTAACAAAAGAAGAACAAGATTTATTTAGAATAAAATTAAAGGACATATTACCATATCCATTAAATACAATTGCGTTAAATTATTCTCGTGGTTTGAGATGTAATATGTGGCATTTCCTATATAATACAACTAGAATATATACTGTAGGATTAAAAATTTTTTACAGTGTTACTATTGAAAAATATATATCCATTGTTAACATATGTGCGTGTCTTCCAAGAGGCACATTGGCCAGGAATGGCCTGTAATGTTAGCTTAACAGCATGGCATAATTTTGGGGCATGGAATATAGTGTATCAAGAACAAGGTATATTAGGGCAAAAGGTTTTGCCCCCATCAGATGTTATCATCATAACGCAAAATGTATATCCTCTATATTATCCTTGTAAATTACAGTATTATAATGTGTTGCTGCATTTGCCTTTTCCACGTTTACTGCTTCAATGTAGGGATCGAGCTCCGGTAATAGTGTGGCAACAGTATTATCAAATCAAATCAAATCATTCTTTATTTATATGAGGCGCCTTTCTTAAACCAAGGCGCCTGTACAATATAACATAAAACAATAAATAATTAAAACAGCATTAAAAATATTCAAAAATCATTATAAGCTTTACTAAAAAGATAGGTTTTTAAAGCTCCTTTAAAACTTTGGACAGTCGGGCAGTCTCGCACCTGACGAGGTAGAGAATTCCACAGGGTTGGGGCCATGAAACTAAAAGATCTGGCCCCTGAAGTTTTTAAACAAACCCTGGGAATCTCTAGCAATCCCTCATCAGTGGATCCGAGAGAGTTGGGGGGGACAGTAGGGACAAAGGAGATCTTTCAGATAAGCAGGTCCCTGATCGTGTAGGGCCTTATAGGTCAGCAGACTGACCCTGAAGGTGATTCACCATCAAACTGGCAGCCAGTGCAGTCCACAGAGCACAGGCATTATATGACTGGACCTAGAAGAACCAGTCAACAGCCTGGCTGCCTCATTCTGCACTAACTGCAGGCGGCGAATCTCAACCCCCAGTAGCCCGAGGTAAAGGGCATTGCAGTAGTCAAGGCGGGAGGTAACAAAAGCGTGGACCAAAGTAAGGAGATCGTCTGGAGGAACCAGGTGCTTCACCCGGGTGATGTTCCTCAGATGGTAAAAAGAGGATCTGACAACTGCTGACACCTGAGATTTAAATGTCGAGACAGTCATCAAACACAACACCCAAGTTCCGCACCCGGTTTGAGGTAGTCAGCTGGACACCCCCAAGCCATAAACCCGAGCGCGATCCAGCCAACAAACCCACCTCCCAGTGACCCTGGTCCACAACCAACTCCTCAGTTTTTTCCGGGTTCAACTGCAGCCAACTCACATTCATCCAGTCTTGGATTTCGGCAAGACAGTTGTTAAAGACCAAAAGGCAGCATCTTGGCCGGGCACAAAGGACATGTACAGCTGAGTATCATCTGCATAGCAGTGAAAACCCAGATGATACCACCTAATAATCACTCCTAACGGCAGCATGTACACTACAAACAACATGGGCACCAAAATGGAACCCTGCGGTACCCCACAGGATAGGGAGACTGATGCCGAGGAGAAAATCTCGGACACCACCCTCTGAGTCTTACCCTCGAGGTAAGATCGAAACCAGCTGAAGACTGTACCAGACAGTCCACAGATTGATCGCAAATGTTCCAATAGCACACCATGGTCCACAGTGTCAAATGCTGCAGAGAGATCAAGAAGGACCAAGATGGAACAAGTCCTTCGATCTCTCCCTATTAGGAGGTCATTTAGTACCCGGACCAGAGCTGTCTCGGTACTATGCCTTTTCCTAAATCCAGACTGGAGAGAATCATAGACATTGTGGCTGGTCAAATATTCATCCAACTGCAATGCGTCCACCTTCTCAATAACTTTACCCACAAAGGGTAAGTTAGAGACAGGCCTGTAGTTTGCCAGACAGTCCTGGTCTAAGGAGGACTTCTTAAGAAGGGGCTGAACCACAGCCTCCTTTAGAGGATTATAATAACATTTTAAATCGATACCATGAAAGACACAAAATGTGGTCATTTCAAATTCCTGCAGAAGCACTACCAGGCTTTTTCCATCATAAAAGAGACGTGTGGGGCTGGTTAGGCTCAGGATTGGGAATAGCTAATGGTATTGATGCTATGGTTTTAAAGGGTCATATTCATTCTTTGGAAACGACTTTAAAAGATATGGCTAATGGACCATTATCGACTACTGTAAAATTAGCAGCTGGTAATGAAGAAATTGATTGGTTTGCATTTAGAGAAACCTTACAGAATTTTAAAATTATTGCACAAATATCAGTTTGTTTTTATAACTCACTTTCTAATTTGTCTAGAGAAAGTTATATAGAACTGGCTTGTTCTCAATTAGCTGCTGAAGCACATGCTTATCTAGTTAACGAGTTAAATAGAATTGAGACCAATAGGTTACCCTTAGGAATAGGTGAGACCAATGTAACTAGATTATTGGATCATCCCACTGTATTCCTACCACCATTAGCTATGATAAAAGTATGGAACTCACAGAATCAATATGCCACACATGCTGTGCCATGTGATTCCCATACTAGTGATAATACCTGTATGTTTTAAACCACTGAAAGTACTGTATAGCAGGTTATATTGGCGTCCGATATATTTAGCGGATGTAGACCTTTGAGATCTTGTTTATATGTTGGCGCCCGATATATTTAGCAGTTGCTGTACCTGTAGTTACGGTCTGGTACACTACTGTAATTAGCCTCGCATTGACACTAAGCAGCGGCTGATTTGAATCTAATGTTTTACTTAATGCCTGTCTCCTCCGACCACGCACCTACAGTATTTCCCTCTGTCTGAAAGGTACTGTACTTACAGGAGGATGTCGCTCTTCAAGTGGATACAATCATCCCAGTCCTCACAAGTGAAACGTAAATACCCTATGGACGCCAGTACTGTGTCAGGGTCAGAGCTTGCTGAGTGCTCTGGAGTGGAGCACACTGTGACAGAGTTTGTTGCTCTTGAACTCGCAGGACCATCAGCTGGAACCTTAGTTGGGGCAGCAACTCCACCTGTGAAGAAAAAGCACACTGGCTACACAATTTACGAACCAGAGATCCGGTACAAGTTCGGGAAATATGCCGTGGAGAACGGGGTTATGGTGGCCGCGCGACATTATAATGCCATAACAGGTTGCACGATAAATGACAGTTCCATCAGGAACTTTAAAGCAGACTACTTGGCACAGCTCAGAAAAACACCAGACCCTAGTTCCATGTCTCCTGTCCTCCCTACAAAACTCCGAGGGCATCCAACTCACCTGGAAAGTGAGCTGGAAGAACAACTAAAATCTATAGTTAAAAGTTTACGACTAGAAGGTGCAGTTGTAAACACTGGGGTTATTCTTGCAATAGCTATAGGAATAGTGAAGGTTAACAGTCCACAGCTACTGACTGAAAATGGTGGTCATCTAACCCTTAGTAGCACATGGGCCTGGGGGTTTCTAAACCACATTGGCTACAGCAAAAGAAAAGGCACCAAAGCAGGACGAAAGAAGCTGATAGATTTTGAAAATCTAAAGGACGCTTTTCTTTCATGTATAGCCACTGCTTGTGCCCAAGAGCTGATCCCACCACAGTTGGTCATAAACTTGGATGAAACAGGGGTCAATATGATTCCTGTTTCTGAATGGACGATGGAGGCTACAGGGTCAAAACAGGTACAGGTGACTGGATTAGGGGATAAGAGACAAATTTCAGTTGTCCTCGCCTGTTGCCTTGATGGTGATTTACTCTCTCCACAACTCATCTATAAGGGCAAGACTGCTGTGTCACACCCAAAACATACATTTCCCAATGAGTGGAGTATAACTCATTCTGACAATCACTGGGCCAATGAAGTCATGACCATTGATTTAATTGATACTGTGTTAGTACCCTATATCAAGCGCATCACTGCAGAGCTGTCATTGCCCAGAGAGCAGAAGTCCTTACTTGTTTTAGACCTGTATCGAGCACATACTACTGAAAATGTGCTCCTGCACTTGGAAGAGTTAAACATTATTCCAATCTACGTTCCGGCATCTTGAACTGACTCACTACAGCCTTTGGATGTCAGTGTAAATAAAATTTTCAAGGACCTACTCAAGAAATGCATTGTGTCAGAGAGGTTGGTAGCAGGAGGCACTGACAGTTTAACATCCGATCTCTGACTGCTAAACCTAAAAAAACACCACGCTCGGTGGATGGAGACTGCGATCACATCCTTTCAAGGAAGACGAGCAGACATCATACGAGGATTTCATGAGGCTGGGATACTTGATACCCACAACGACTGCCTGAGTGAGTACAGTATTTTCACATTATTGTGTTCAGATGATGGTGGCAGGTATCAAATAGAGCAAACGCTAAGTCAGCTTTCTGCTTCTTTCAGATACAGTACCACAAGGTGAAGCAGGAGCTGAAAGAAGCAGAAGTCGAAAATAGGATATCCCGCACTAGTAATACAAGCGCACTGCATCTGCATCTAAACGGACATTTGGCTCTTTTTTTTTTCTTTGGTGTTTTTGTTTTTCTTTTAATCACATTTAATTAAATTGAATTAAATAAATACATGCATTACTGAATTAACGTGCTTTGTAGTTCTTTTAGCTCATGTAGATGCAGTACCTGGCTGGATAGCTGAGTGAAGTAGTGGATTGTTATGACTAGAATATTAGCGGTCTGTTAAATTTAGCGCATGTTAATGGGTCCGCTAATAGCGCTAAATTTATCGGACCGTCAATACCACCTACTATACAGTATTGTGGCAAATCAGTAATTTGGGAGTATTAATACATGACCAGATCATGAGACTCCAAATACCAGGCGATACTATTTTTAAGGTACGCAATGAATATGTTGTCTTACCTAAACAACAGTGTGTACAAAAACATGAAACCTTAATATGTGGGGAAGAGACATCACCCACCCCATGGTTTCCTGAATGATGTAGATTTACCTTAAAGTCTGCAAATCAGTACCACCAAGCTATGAGATGGAACCAATCATGGTGTGTAATTGCAGGTCAACCTTGGAATGTATGGGGGTGTAGTGACAAGACCTGGTGGGTTGCAAATTAGACCCTTCGGGGAACGTCCTGCCTACAGCCGAACAAATGTTACCCATATCGATGGTTCCAGTATGGCCTTAGATTTTCTCACTGATTTGGCAATTCCACCTCATTTCGAATTACCCAAAATTGAGAAAATGACACTTGCTGCCTTGTTGTACCATCAACAAACAAAAGGACTTATTTTGACACAAAGGCCTCTGCTAAAGAGGTAAAGAAACAGTCATCATATATCCCTATTATATCCTGGTGGGATTGGGGATTGGCTGTTTTGGGTACTAGTCCAACCCTCATAATGCTGCTGCAGTATCGCAGTGATAGGTGTTCTTATTATTGTACAATTGTTATTGTATCATAAAATGAAACACATGGTTCTACAAATACAAATGTCACAATGGCAACATCGTCTTGTGTGATCTCCAGGTATAGAGAGTCACAAAGGGGGGATATTGTGGTGTAACATTTTGTAGTGTAACATTTATTTCAGTATAACTTTTTATAATAGTTAAACTGAGTGTTTAAGTATAACCTTTTAACAGAATGCTTCAGTGTGATTTCTTATACTATATAACCAAATGTGTTTACTCAAATAGTTAGGTGGGACAGTCTTTCACAAGACTTAACTAAATGTCTTGTGATGCCTCAGTCTTGTGATAGTTTATGATTACACAACACTTTTACCTTATGATTTTACAGTGGTAAGCATTTAAATGTCCTGTAATAACACTTACACAAGATGGTGTGCCTTTATTAGGATAAGGTTTACCTATTAAAGAGAGATGTGCACACAAGGAACCTTCTATTAGTGCAGCCAGCATTTATGAGATTGTGTAAGAGTTGTGATAAACATCTTGTGATATTATGCAGGAAATACAGCTTTGCTATATTTTGACTGTTATTCACCACACCCTAAGATTAATAGGTTATTTTGTTATATGATTGGCCTATACTAGGGAGTTAGTAGTTTTTAAGATATGAAAACTTATATAAGCACTGTATAAAATTGAATAAGCAGCACCAAACTTGAAGCCAGAATACATGTATTGAGACGTTGACCAGAATATTTGTATTGATGTTGGAGACTCGCAAAACAAAAATAAACCAGAGGGAAACATTCATTTGGTGTGGCTTGAATTATTTGAAGATAGAAAACACAACACAGCCATCTTTTTATTCCTTACAAGTACGTTTTTAATTTAGCGTATTCATCTTTTAACTTATTGCCTTTTTTCTGTTTGTTTGTTTTTCAGATATGGCCCTTCCATGACTAGCCCAGTTACCATTAGGAGTCTGTGCTTGGATGAGAATATTCCTAGAGCTTTCAAGTGTCAGATCATCAGGACCAGAGTCTTTGGTGGTTCTTGTTGAACCCTTAGATGTTCTTATCTCCATGGTAACAAAAATATCTGCCTATGGAACCTGTTGTGCCCGCTGTGTATACAAAGGGCACTAGGATTCTACAGGATTGAATGATCAATAGCATCTCTTTGTGACACACTGGCACTTAGCTTTGCCTCTAGCCTTCATGACTGAGTAACAATGCAAAAGAAAGAAATGTTTCAAGTGTCAGTTAGGTGCCTAGTGATGTTTATTTGAATCCATCAGATTTGGGAATATTTCTTCAATTTCTTGCATTTTTTAATGTTTTTGTAATTATTGTAATAATAACTGGCTTCCCCTTTTTCCCATTAGGGAAACCGTGGTGTAATTTGCCATTATAAAGGAATGTTTCTGACAGCAAACATGTACACAATTTTCCTTGTCCTGTGCATGTGCAGGCTACAGCTCTACTACTCCTGACCACTCGACACTTCTGTTTGCCCGAAATAGCACTGCCAAAAGAGCTGGGCAGTAAGTTATTTTTATAAATTTACTTCAACAGTAGACTCTTCAGAAGTGGAGCGGGTGCAGTTTATGGCTCCAAGTTAGCAAAAAAAAAAAAAAAAAAAAAAGAAAACCTTTTAAAAATGCAGTACATTGAATAACGGCAGGGCACCGGACTAAAACTAAACTGAACTACAGCCACACTGGAACATCTTTATTTTATGTAATTGCTAGGTGAAAAAGGGAAACCCAGCATTTATATAAAATAAAATATGGGATAGTGTGTTTAAACCCAAAGTTTACACACAGCAATTGTTAGATGCTAACATAAATATCACTTCCTCTCCAGGGTTTATGAGCATCTAACACCTCGGTTGTGTGCAAATTTCTCATTACACACACACCACCCCATACTTTATTCTATATTTTATGATCTGGTGAAGCTGTTCTTTCTGTGGCACAGCACTTATGCACTTTGCTTTCCAATGCTTTTATCCTTTTTTACCTTGTTAATTCATTTGTAGGTATTCATATGTATGTATCTTTAAGAGTAGACAGTATAATGTAGCAGTACTTTGTTCAACACTTCAGCCTTTGACAAAGTGCAGTAGCATGAAACATGTCAATAGGTGATGTGGTGATGTGCGGTGAGTGGAAGGGAAGCAGGAAGACAGATGAGCTCCTTGTTTTTGATGATTATATGCCTGTTTGCTGTTCCGTTTATGCATGAAGCACATTTACAATCATGGATTGAGTAAAGCTAAGCACTTCGGATAATTACACAAGGTATGCTCATGTTTTCATTTTTGTAAGTAAAAGCAATTTCTAATCAAGCATTGTCATTGCAGTGTGCAGATTCCAGCTACCCAATTGCTCTACATTGCTCTAGCGTTACTGTTTCAAATGGCATGGCACTGCGTCTTCCCAGGTGTGGCTCCAAGCGCTTTCTCCTCAGCTGGTTCCAGGGACCTGGCTATTGCTGATGGTTGGCCACCACCCATGACTCATAGCCCCTGTTGCCAGACAGACAGGCCATCCTTGGCATGGCAGCACAGGTCTGGGAAGTGTTTCCGGACTGCCTTCATAGTCAGGACCCATCCACTGACAGCATTCCCCTCTTTCATAATTTCCTCCCATGCCCTCTGGACAGTGGCATCCATGCTGCAGCTTCAGGACAGGACCTCCTCCTTCACACTGTATGCTTGAGCCAGAGTGTGCAGCTCATCCTCACTGAAATGGTGGGCCCACATTCTCTCCCTGTCTCTCATGGCACCTGCCGGGGTAAGTGATACAACAGCAGTCAGTGGTGTGTGTGACAGCAAAACACATGTGGGTGATCATGGTCCCACTGTGTCTGAGCAGGGCAATGACAGCCTGTATGGGTCACTGATGTTGGGCAGGGCAGGCATTTCACAGTGATGGACCATCATGGCCCCATGTGGGACCACACATGGCAGATGTGCAGTGACCCAACATAGGAGGTGCATAGGTCACACAATCCCAAGGCCCAGTAGGCCACTGTGTCTAAAAGGGCATGGATCATGTGCTCAGTTGCTGCCACCCACATGGTGGTCAGATGAGTATGGGCATGTCAGGTGTGTGTACCGCCAGTAGGGGCCCACAATATGGGAGTGGTGGACATACCTCTGGCAGGCAAGGTGCAGCTGCACGGACATTGTAAATATAGCCATCCTCTGATGTGCTGTGTAAAACAGGAGCACTTCATGGGACAGTGAGACACAACTGAGCATGTGTCAGCTCTCTACTAGAACAACCCATGCAGGATGGTGCCACCTGTCTGTCATGCATGGTGCACAGTGTCTTGACCTATGCATTCCCACCAGTCCACCCCAACCTCCCCCCCCAGCTGTGAACTGTCTCTGCACCATCCCTATGTGCACGACAGCAGTATGGCAGGAATATGGCCACCGGACACAGTCCTGTGCAGCCTGTGTCATGTATGGTTGTGGTGCAGGTCCCACAGCATTTGTTTTGCAGTGGTCAGGCAGATAGTGTCATGTGTTCCCTCGTATGTAGGCCTGTGACAAGTGTTGCAATGAGATCCTGCATACAACAACAGCCAACCCACTCATGCAAACTCTCCCATTGCATGAATAATGAGGGACCAGTCTGTCCTAGGACAACCCTGGTCATGAGTCTAGTGTGGCCCATGTCATCCAGCAACCTATGCTGCTCAGGGAGAACACTTTGGGCCACCGGCATCATGTCTAGGCACAACATACAGGTGTAGCCATGTGCTAGGCTGCACACTGCTGGGTACAGTACAGGCTCAAGGTAGTAGAAACATAGAAACATAGAAATTGTCGGCAGATAAGGACCGCTAGGCCCATCCAGTCTGCCCTTAGGCCCTATACGTTGTATGTGACCACTGACCCTATGTAATCAATGGCTTTTCATCACTCCCTCCCCTCTCAGGCTTTCCTTGTGCCTGTCCCAGGCATTCTTAAACTCCTCCACTGTGCTTGCCCCCACTACCTCCTGTGGCTGACTATTCCAAGTGTCTACTACCCTTCTGTGTAGAAAAACTTTCTCACATTACCTCTTAATCTACCCCCTTCCAATTTCATATTATGCCCTCTTGTTCTAGTACTTTTTCTACATTGGAAAGGTCCTCCACCTGTACCTCGTTTATGCCTTTGAGGTACTTGAATGTTTCAATCATGTCCCCCTGCTGAGCAGGTCATAGAAACAGTCTGAGTACCCCCAGCTATTACCCCACTATATCCCCCATGCAGAGTGACACAAGACAGCTCTCTTCAATGTATGTAGCTGAAATGCATTACACCTACCTGCATTTCTAGAACAATCCTGTAGGCTTCCCTGTGTTGCAGTGCTAGGCAGTTAGGTTACTTGCAATTCCACAGTGCTATCTGGGCGGTGCATAGAAACATAGAATTTGACGGCAGATAAGGACTGCTTGGCCCACCCAGTCTGCCCATTTCCCTACCTGATGGATAAGCTGCAGATTCTAGTTAATCAACAGCTTACTTCCTCCTACCCCCCACTAGAATTGCCTTATGCCTGTCCCATGCATTCTTGAATTCTCCCACTGTTCCTGACTCCACAACCTCCTCAGGAAGGCTGTTCCATGCATCCACAACTCTCTCTGTGAAAAAATACTTTCTAACATTGCCTCTGAGCTGTCCCCCCTCTATCTTCAAATGTGCGCCCTTGTTCTTGCACATCTCTTCTTCTGAAAGATACTACCCTCTTGTACCTTGTTAATTCCTTTGAGATACTTGAAAGTTTCTATCACGTCCCCCCCTCCCTACTTTCCTCAAGGGTATACATATTAATCTGCTTTAGCCTCTCCTCGTATGTCTTCTGGTGCAGACCTTGCACCATTTTGGTTACCCTCCTCTGAACAGCCTCCACTCTGTCTATGTCTTTGCAGAGATGGGGTCTCCAGGATTGGACGCAGTACTCCAGATGGGGTCTCACTAACTGTCGGTAGAGAGGGATAACAACTTCCTGTTTTCTACTGTTGATGCCTCTCCCTATGCATCCCAGTATCCCCCCAGCCCTCCTTACTGCCTTCTCACATTGCTTGCCCACCTTTAGGTCATCTGATATAATTACTCCTAGGTCTCTTTCAATTTTTGTTGTTGTTATTAATTCACCCCCCCATTGTATACTCTTCCCCTGGGTTTTTGTTTCCCAGATGCATTACCTTGCACTTCTTTGCATTAAATCTGAGCTGCCACATATTTGACCATTCCTCCATCCCTGCCAAGTCCCTTTTCATTCTTTCCACCCCACCTTGTGTATCAACCCTGTTGCAGATCTTTGTGTCATCTACAAAGAGACATACCTTTCCTTCCAGGTGCTCTACAGTGTCACTTATAAAGATATTAAAGAGGACCGGTCCCAGTACCCAACACTGCGGTACCCCGCTAGTTACCCTCCTTTCTTCACTGTGGACTCTGTTTACTATTACCCTTTGTGTCCTGTTGTCCAGCCAGTTTTTTATCCAGGCTACCACCTTGGGACCCACTCCAAGGCTGGATAATTTGTATATTAATCTTTTGTGTGAGACTGTGTTGAATGCCTTGCTAAAATCTAGGTAGGCCATATCCACAGCTGCTCCCTGGTCTACTACTTTGGTCACCCAGTCAAAGAAATCTATTAGGTTTGTCTGACATGGCCTTCCTGCTGTGAAACCATGCTGCCTTGCGTCCTTTGCCCCACTGGCCTCTAGGTGCTCAACAATTCTTTCCTTCAGAAGTGATTCCATCATTTTCCCCTACCACTGAAGTCAAACTAACTGGTCTGTAGTTTCCTGCCTCTGCCCTGTTCCCACTTTTGTGAAGTGGAATCACATTCGCCCTCCTCCAGTCCTCAGGTACTCACTCCATCCTCCCATGATTTGTTAAGAGAGTAGTCAGTGGTGTTGCTAGTTCTACCCTTAGTTCTTTTAGTATTCTTGGGTGAATCCCATCAGGCCCCATTGCTTTGTCCACCCTCAGTTTCAAGAGTTCTTTCAAAAGCCTTTCTTCTGTGAATGGACTGATATTGACCCACATATTCAGAGTTTCTCCTTTGTTTGGTTTAGGTACCTCCCTCTCCTCATCCGTTGTGAATACTGAGCAGAAATATTCATTCAGTATCCCTGCTTTTTCACTGTCACACTCTAGCCACATTGCGTCCCCTTTATTAAGTCTCTGTATCCCTCCCTTGGTCTTTCTTCACTCCCTAATGTACCTATAAAAGGTTTTATCCCCCTTCTTAACAGAGTTGGCTATCTTTTCCTCAGTTTGTGCCTTTGCTATTCTGACTGCCTTCCCTGCCTCCTTCTGCTTTAACTAATAAAGTTCTCTGTCCTGTTCCTTCTGTGATTCCTTATATTTCCTGAATGCTATCCTTTTCTCCTTAACTGTCCCTGCCACCCCTTTTGAGAACCATAGTGTTTTTTTCCTTCATTTTGTTTTACTGATTTGCTTCACACAAAGGCTTGTTGCCTCTGCAATGGCTGTTTTAATTATTTCCCCATTGTTCCTCCACCCCTCCTTCTTGCCCATTTGCTAGTGCTTTTCTGAGGCACTCTCTCATTTTCCCAAAGTCAGCCTTCCTAAAGTTTTTGTATGGCTTGACTCTATGGCTGTGTTTATTGTAAACCAGACTGCTTGGTGGTCACTTGTTCCCAGATGGCTACCCACTTCTAAATCTGACATCCTTTCTCCTTCCCCATTTGAGAGTACCAGGTCTAAGATTGCTCCCTCCCGAATGGATTCCAGCACTAGCTGTCTGAGGCATGCCCCCTGTAGGGCATCAATAATGACCCTGTTCTTGGATGTGCCTGCAGCAAAGGTACTCCAGTTAACATCTGGCATATTCAGGTCCCCATCAACAATATCTCCCCTTTTTCTGATATTTTAAGGATGCCTTCTATCATTTCCTTGTCCATTTCTTCCCCCTGAGATGGGGGTCTGTACACAACCCCCATGCGCATTGTGGTGTCATTTCCTGCCTCCAGGGTGACCCATAGTGACTCATCAACTTCCTGTTTACTCTGTAGTGCTGTTGCTTTAATCCCTTCCCTTATATAGAGAGCTACTCCTCCTCCTCTTTTACCCACCCTGTCCCTCCTGTAGACTGTGTATCCTGGTATGTTGACATCCCACTCATGGTTCTCTGTGTACCATGTTTCAGTAACTGCCACAATATCCAGGCATCCCTCTTCCATCAAGGCCACTAGTTCAGGGAGCTTGTTGCACAGACTGCGGGCATTGGTACTCATCACCTTCCATTTATTTTTTATGTGTTTACCCCTTTTAGCCCCATCCCTATCCTTAACACATTTTTCTGCATTTATCCCTGTCCTGCTCCCTACTGACTTCTCTACCTTGGTGTTTAGCTCTCTAACTACTGCACTATGTGGGGGAAGGCTGGGATTTCCCTGCTTCTTTTCAGTGCCTCCCCTTGGCTAGTTTAAATACTTGCCAATGAAGCATTTAAACCTGTCAACTAGGATCCTGGATCCCCCTCCTGGACAGATGCAGATCATCATGCCAGTATAAACCTGCATCCCTCCAGGTGGCTCCCCAGTCCCCAGTGAAGCCAAAACCCTGAGCTCCACACCAGTTTTTCAACCATTCATTGAATCCCATGATGTGGAATACCCTAGCATCATCCTTGCCATAGACAGGCAGCACTTCCGAGAAGGTTACCGTACATGCTACTTGTCTAAGGCCCCTCCCCAAGTCCACAAACTCCTCTTGCACTGCTCTGATCCCATTCACAGCAAGGTAATTGGTCCCTAGGTGGACAATGACATCCAGCTCCCTCCCTTGTGCAGCTGCTCCCGTGATCCTGAGGATTCGCTTCCTGTCCCTCTAAGCCGTGGCACCAGACAGGTACCTTACCTCTCTATCCCCTTCCTCCCCCACTTCTACCCCCTAATGATTGAGTCCCCCACCAGGAGTTGTTTCCTTCCCCTGTGGGGTCTCATGCCACCCTCCTGTGGGTCTCCTTTGTGGATGTTCCCAGCATCTTCCTTGGTCTCCACTGCAGGTGCCTCCATAGAGGAACCACTCTTTGCCAGAACAGCATATGAATTGTGGAGAGGTACAACTGGAGGGATGCACCTCTGTTCCACCACCGTCTCCCTCCCTGAGCCCACCTTGGTCCAACTGCTCCTCTTTCTTGGCAACCTCTGAGGTAAGGGTGGTGGCCCTGATGGTCCCTGGGTGGGGGAAGAGGTTTCATGAATCCTAGCCAGGTCAGCCTGGAGACGGGCAACCTCCTCCCTCAGACCAGAGAGCTGCCTGCAAACAGGGCAGCATTGCAGCCTCCAGAATGTCTCCTGGAACACTGCTGTCTCACAGCCATTGCACTGCACCATTCTCATCTTGACTTATTTTGTGTCCCCTCTCATTGCTTTGTACGCTTACTGTCTCCTCCCTCTATGTAATTTTTACACTTACTTTCCTACTGCCTATGTGCCCTTACAACTCTCACTCTTCCTGTTCAGGGACAGGAAGTTCCTGTAGTCTTCAGTAGTCTCCTTCTTCCGTGCTTGGATTCAGACCTCCAGCAGCCAGGGCAGGGATAAAGAGTTAATTTTTTTTTTTTAGGTTCCTTCAAGGTTGCTGAAACTAATGTGTCTCAGTGATCCTTCCCTTCCTACTGCTAAACAGGAAGTTCCTGTTGTCAGTCAAATTCAGTGGCTATAAAACTAGAACTGGTTTTGGGTGGGAGGATGTAGGGTTGGGAAGGATGGCAATTAGTAAAAAAATCTGTAGTTCTAGACTGCTGTCTTGCTCTGAAACCAAAGTTTCTTCTGTCAGAAACAGCAGGAAGCTGTAACTGGAGACAGCTGCTTTTGTACTACTAAGCTGCTAAGCCACACCCCCAATTAGATTCACCCTCTGCTCTGACTATGTAAGTTAGGTTGATACAGCTCCCTTCCTCAGAGAAACACTCAGTGATTTTCTTTTTTTTTACTTAAATGAGACCTCCTTCTTCAAATAGAGTATCTGTTTGCTTAATCCAAACAGGTACTAACTCCTGTTGCAATAGAAGTGATTTATCAGTAAAAATCTGTAGCTCTAGACTGCTGTCTTGCTCTGAAACCAAAGTTTCATCTGTCAGAAACAGCAGGAAGCTGTAACTGAAGACAGCTGCTTTTGTAATGCTAAGTTGCTAAGCCACACCCCAATTAGATTCACCCTCTGCTCTGACTATATAAATTAGGCTGATACAGCTCCCTTCCTCAGAGAAACACTCAGTGACTTTCTTCTTTTTTTTTATTTAAATGAGACCCCCTTCTTCAGAGTATCTGTTTGCTTAATCCAAACAGGTACTAACTCCTGTTGCAATAGAAGTGATTTATCAGTAAAAAATCTGTAGCTCTAGACTGTTGGCTTGCTCTGAAACTGTTTCTTCTGTCAGAAACAGCAGCAATACTTTCCCCTTAAATAGCAAGGGTGCAATCTGGTATACTAATGTATATGAAAGGCTCCAGAATCACATGCAAGGTGGCGGAATTGCCTGCTAACTGCCAAAGTAGCTTATTTGCATGGCTTTTCTAAATATAGCAATATTACGCATTGCATTGTGTATTTTCGTGTGTGGGTTCTATGTCATAATGGCGAAAGCCTAAAGGCAATTGCCGTTATGTAGAAATTAAGAGTGCTGAAAATTTATTTCTGCACTCTGACACCACAGCGCACAGCAAAAGGCTGCCGTGGACTTAGTTTTTTTATGTTTTCCATGGGGGGCAGTGCCCACCACACACCCCCGGGGGGGCTTCACCCCCTGTACCCCCCTACTAAATGATTCTCAACTCCAGGGGGGTGCATGTCGGGGGCGCAAAAACATTTAAAAAAAAAGATTCAGACCGGGTGCAACAAAAACACATCAGCACCCAGACCCGAACCCAGTACCCTGTCGACCGATGCTGGCAACCCACCCACCCACCACACCATGGGGTTGGCTGGGCAACCCACCGCGGCACCACCCTCACATCCATTGCTGTGCGTGCCTGCCCCCACCCACCCACCCCTGCTGCATAGGTATAGCGACATCCTGTCGCTATAGTCACCAACCCCCCTATTCAGCCATTCTACCCTCCCGTAGTCATCCCTGAAATGCATTGGGGAGTGGGTCACCGTTATTGTAGACACCCATTTCCCAGTGCTCTTATCACGGGATACCCATGTGGGTTTGTGCAATGGGCTGAATTGTGCAATCAGTTTGCATGGGTACCCTGTGCCATGCATGCATGCCACTGTGCAGTGCTGTCATATTGTGCAGGGTTGCACAGGTCATGCGTGGATCATGCATATGTGATATCATGACATTATTGTTTCCCCATGCTTTTTGTGCAGCGCAACCAAACATTGTGCAGCCTAGCTCATGTTTAACACTATGCAAATGGTGCACCCTACCACATTCATTATAATGTGCAGCACTGCTTTTGCTACACAACTGCAGCAGCAAAGACCAGCACCAGACACAGCAAGGCAGTCCAGCAGCAGGATCTTTGCTGGTCAGATACCGAGCTAGCCAACCTGGTGAACCTGGTAGTGGCCAGTGAGAAGCAGCTCCTGGGAGACCACTCAGGGGCTGAGAGATCCATGGGTGATCTCTGGGTCTCAGTGGGGCAGTGCCTAACAACCAGGACAGGTGTCACAGCTGAACAGTACCATCACCACTATGATAACTTGGTCTGTCAGGACCATGGCTGGCTCAGATGATTCTGGAGGATGGTGGCAGATGGCACCATTCCTATGCTAGGTAAGTGTTTTGTAGTTTCTGGCACATGTGTGTATGGGTATGGGTGGGGCAGGGTATGGGTTGGGGCCCCCTGCATATAGCCTTCATGGGGCAACTGTTAGGTTTTCTGCTGTGTCCTGTATTCATAACCTGTCCAGTGGTGCCAGTCTTACAGTTTCTATATTGCTCTGTGTAAGGTGGTTGGATGGGCATGACCTGCTAAAGAGGTTTCAATTTTGTTTAACTGTGGGTTCCTGTACATCTCCCCTCAACTTCTGTGCTATGAGTTGGGATAGATTTATTGATGTTACTCTCCCTGTGGAAATGATACCTAGACAGATGTGTTTTATGGTTCTGGTTATATGTGACATCACAGTGTCATGATGAAAACACCCCACATAAAATCTGCAGCTGGCCAGTATGTGTGTTGACTCTTGACAACATCCATGCCACCATGCAGTGCTGCTTGAGCAGATAAGTCCATGCCTGATAGACGCCTGCTCATGTGGTCCACACACCACCTCGGCCAACTCTTTAGCCTGGGGGGGGTGCACTCTTACCACATGTTGTCTGTGGTACCAACTCCATGGTGTACAACCCTGACCTACGGGGATTCTGCTTGGATGCAAAGCTGGGAAATAGTGCCAGTGATAGGTGTAGCCAGCTGTATGCTCTTGCCAATATCACACGCTGCATGGCACTGGCCCATGTCCGCCTTGTGCATTGGCTGCTGCACCATAACTGTGCCACTGGTGCATGCAGGGGGCCTCCTACTGGGAGTGGCATCCTCTTAGTTCACCTGATGCACCCATGGTGCACCACCACACCAAGGTTGGTTGTCTGTGCCCAGCATGGCTAGCTGTGTCCCACCGTCCTGTTGGCACAGCCTGGGGGGTTGGTATGGGGCACTATGTTGTACATTACAAATCTGACCATGCCTTTTCACACCTTGCAGACTGAGCAACCATAGGACCTGTTAAGAATCAGCCTCAGACAGAACAGCAGGCATGGGACCAGTCACAGGGCCAAGATGGGGCCCCCTCTGGGTCAGCGGGGCTAGCCAAGATCACGGGAGTATGCTCTATTGTTGCCTTCACCCATGCCCTACCTATAGGCATGTCACACAGTGTTATTGCCCTGGCCCACCATGTCAATCAATCAATCAATCAATCATGTTTTATTTATAAAAAACACAATTCCTTTGCAGATCAAAGTGCTTGTACAGAATAAATATTCAGTAAAAACAGATAAATAAAAACACATACAATCAGTAACTAAAACTAGTTCACTATAATAAATTAGTAAGCTAATCAGAATCAGGGAAGGCTAAACCAAAAATATGTGTTTTGAGAGCAGATTTAAAACTCTCAACAGTCAGGCACTCTCTAATCCGACGAGATAGAGAGTTCCACAGGGTAGGGGCCATAAAAGCAAAAGAATGGGCCCCTAAAGTCTTAAGTCGAACCCTGGGAACCTCTAGCAATCCCTCATCAGCAGAATGGAGTGAGCAGAGAGGGCAGTAGGGGCAAAGAGAGATTTTGCAAGTAGCACAGTCCCAGTCCATGTAGGACATTAGAGGTCAGTAACCCGACCTTGAAGGTGATCTGTCAATGAACAGGCAGTCAGTGTAGGCCTCAGAGTATAGGCATGACATGGCAGGATCTTGGTAAGCCAGTCAGCAGCCTGGCCGCGGCATTCTGCACCAGCTGCAGTCAGCGGATATCAACCCTCTGTAGCCCTAGGTAAAGGGCATTGCAGTAGTCAAGGCAGGAGGTCGCAAAGGCATGGGCCAAAGTTGGAAGGTCGCCAGGCAGGACCAGGCGCTTAATCTGGGCAATGTTCCTCAGGTGGTAAAAAGATGTTTTTATAACAGCAGACGCCTGAGATTTTAATGACTGGCTGCTTTTGAAAACAATGCCCAGATTTTGTACCCGGTCTGAGGTAAGTAGCTGCCCCCCCGAGCCAAAGCTCAGGCAGCTGATCAGCCAACAGCCCCATACCCTGGCAACCTGGGTCCACCATGAACACCTTGGTTTTATCTGGGTTCAAACTCAGCCAGTTGGCATTCATCCAGCCCTGGATCTCAGAAAGACAGTTATCAAAGACTGAGATGGCTCCATACTGCTTGGGTACAAAGGACACGTAGAGCTGAGTGTCATTCACATAGCAGTAGAAACTCAGCCCATACCACCTTATAATGTCCCCTAACAGCAGCATATACACTGTGAACAACATGGGTGATAGTAGAGAGCCCTGAGGAACCCCACAGGACAGGGCAAGAGGGTCTGAGGAATAAATCCCTGACACCACTCTCTGAGTCTTGCCCATGAGGAAAGAGCAAAACCATCTGAGGACTGTACCAGACAGTCCACAGAGCATCTGTAGGCATTCCAACAACACCTCATGGTCCACAGTGTCAAATGCTGCAGAGAGATCAACAAAGTCCAAGAGGGTAGCATCTTTCAGAAAAAGAGATGTGCAAGAACAAGGGGACACAATTTGAAGACAGAGGGGGGGACGGCTCAGGGGCAAAGTGAGGAAGTATTTTTTCACAGAGAGGGTGGTGGACACATGGAACAGCCTTCCTGAGGAGGTTGTGGGGTCTAAAACTGTGGGAGAATTCAAGAATGCATGGGACAGGTATAAGGCAATTCTTGTGGGGGATAGGAAAAAATAGGCTGTTGATTAACTAGGATCTGCAGCTTATCCAGTAGGTAGGGAAATGGGCAGACTGAGTGGGCCAAGCTGTCCTTATCTATCATCAAAGTCTATGTTTCTATGTTCTATGAACCAAACTGGAATGGCTCCCTTGATTCCTCACTATGAGAAGACACTGAACAAGCGCTGTCTCTGTATTATGCCTCTTCCTAAATCCGGACTGGAGAGGATCGTAGACATCGTGGATAGTTAAATGGTCATCCAGCAGCACCGCAACCACCTTCTCAATAACCTTGCCCACAAAGGGCAGATTAGAGACAGGTCTGTAGTTTGCTAAGCAGTCAGGGTCGAGGGAGGGTTTTAGGAAGGGTACCACTACTGCCTCCTTCAGGGGGTCAGGAAACACCTCTGACTCCAATGAATACCGGACTATCTCAGCAAGGACCAGGCTGATGACCTCAACACACCCCACTAGGAGGCAAGTTGGACCTGAGTCCAAGCTACAGTAGGTTGGGCATATACCCTGGATGATCCACACAATGTCTACGATCACCAACTGGCCAACCTCCACAAAACCCACTTGAGTTCACGTAACAGATCTCTGACTGATGGTGGCAACCTTATCTGTGAAGAACCGAGCAAACTCGTCACACTTTATCTGTGAAAACACTCCCCAAGACTGAAGACAGACTGGACTGCACAGTCTGTCAACAGTCCAGAAGAGCTGAGCCAGTTCTGTGCAGCAGTAATCTACCTGGGCAGGAATTCTGCCTTCTTACAGGAGACTGCTGATTCATAGTCTTTATAATGGACCATCAATCTAAATTTGTCATCAACCAGGCCAGATTTCCACCAGTGCCACTCCAACCTTTGACCTTTTCATCTCACCTCCTTCAAAGTCCCATCAAACCAAGGGGACTTGGGGTGAAGAGTGAGGGGGTGAACAGAGGACAGGCACTATGGAATCCAGGGCCGCTGCCTTATTATAGACAAGTACCAGATCCCCTGGTTTCCCACTTACACTCCCCATACCTGATAGGTGCAATACCACCATAAGACCATTCGAGGGTTAAACCCCTTAAAGGGTGGTACCGGACCATCTCCATACGGGCAGGTCTATTATGAGGAGCCTCAAAACTGAACCTTATAGTATGATGGTCTGACCATCTGACCGATTCCACCACCAGATCGGAGATCTCCATCCCCAGTAGGAAGATCAGGTCCAATGAGGGACCATGACTATGGGTAGCAGAGATAATTACCTGTGTAAGACCCAAGAAGTTCATGAGCTGGAGGAAGTCCTGACCAAATTGCGAGAGTTCAACATCTACCCAAGCATTGAAATCCCCCCGATTTAACCATCTGAGGCATTCCAACACCAAGTCAATGATGAAGTCCATGACTCCCTGCAGGAACTCCTTCTCACCCCCTGGGTGGATGGTAGATGAGAAGTATCCTGCAGCCTACACCTGCTCCCATGATACACTCAAAATATCTAGTCACCCCACTAGGGTGTCTACAAGGCCCAGTTCTGACTTAAAACAAATGGCTACACCCCCGCTCCTACGATTCTCCCTCGAGTGGTGTATCACCAAGTACCCAGCTGGCACTGCTGATTCCAATACTGGGCCAGCATTTTCATCCAGCCAGGTCTCGGTGATGCAAGCCAGGTCGGTTGTACCAATAAGATCAGCAATTATTAGCTATCTTGTTTTTACAGACCTGGCATTGCATAACACCACTCGAGTAGGATAGGCAGGCGAGATCAACTGAGTGACTTGCCCACAAAAAGTGGAGCCCTTGGGTATGGGAACCAGGCAGGGAGGACCCCTTTCCTGGACCCATTTTGCCCCAGGGCATCTTGTCTCCACCACCCCAATCCATCCACCCCGCTTCACTATTTCATCAGGCCCAGTTCTCCCCCACTTCTTCCCCCTCCTAGCTATCCCCAGTGCACAGCAATGCCTGTATACCTCAGCAGACAAGGGATGGCAGCTAAAAGGGTGGAGGTCCCTGAGCCTGGTGGGAGAGTATACCTGCTCATCTGTAATCTCTGCCAACACATAGCCAAGAGCTAACATAGCAGCAAGCTAGAGCTAACCAAACCACCTACAAACTCACCAAACAAATACAAATTTAATAACTACACACACTTACACACACACACACACACACACACACACACACACACACACACACACACACTCATACACACACTCAATTAACAGCTATAGCCCCCACCCCCAATTCTATAATCAATTTTAACAATACACCTCCCCAAACAAGTATACACAAAACCAAATATAAACAAAAATCACAGGTAGTATTTTTTTTCTATTGTTGGTCATTTTTCTCACCTTCTGACCCCCAGTCTGCCAATCATGTCCAGGCATCCATGTTCTCTGACAGCCATCCAGATCACTCCTGGTTCCCACCTGGGGCTACACTGTATACCCCTGTGGCTTTCCCCCCATGGTGGGCTGGCGGAGAGACCCCCTTTCTCCGCTGACACAGGATCCAGTTTTCCAGTGAGCCCCTCGGAGCCGGGCATCCCGCCGAATGGCCATCAAGCCACCACAACTGGTGCCATTTTTCCTCTTCAGATTTTTCCCAGGAGACAGAGGGCGTGCAATGACACTGTGGCCATGGGCGCCATGCCCACTCTATGGCCCCTGGCCCAGGCATCAGCCTCAACCTCTTCCCAATGTATGGCTTATGCCCTGACCCCAGCTTCTGCCAGGGGGCAGTCAGACACCAACCAATGTGGACCCTCCTCCCCGGAGAGAAAGAGCAGTCCTTTGGATGCTTGATTCCTCTCCTCCCCTGCCAGCCCACAGCAACCCGTGCTCACTCCTGAACCTGGGTTGCCAGCATGGCACGAGGTGTGGTGTCCAGCACCTCAGCCCTCAGCGCCACCGGGCCGGCCAAAATCACAGGCAGTATTAAGGTTGCAGAGCAGTCCTTCCACAGTTCCGTTTCGGAAATATGTATGTCTTGTCCACAGTTTATGAGATACGCCAGGCCGTACCAGGTGTGCAATGTTAGGTTATTGGAGCTCTTACCTCCTCTAACTAAAATTACCAAAAGAGCACACAAAATTTGCGCTACTCTCACTCTCGCAAAGTTTAGTGCTTAAACAGACTTTAAAGTAAATGGAAAACTGGGCACTCTCACTGCCCTATATAGTCATCAGCTCAGCCAAGCCCAAACCTGCCAAAATTCAGGTTCCATAATGTCCTTCTCAGTGTTAGATGAAAACGCAGCTGTACTTGCTCCTTCACTGCCTTCCTTCATGGGATCCTTCCTCATAACTCTGCCAGATCACACCTGCCATCCTGCATGGTTCTCTCAAGCAGCCACCACCACCATAGCAGTCACTGCAGGATCACACAGGCAGTAGGCAAAAATAACACTGCAGTCCCAAGACACCTGCCCTGGAGGCAGCCACCAAAATCTCAGCACACTCCAAGCCGCAACACTGAGACAGTGCCTGCCCTCAGGCATGCATCCCCAGAAAACTGTATGGGAACTCAGGGGTATCAACCCTCCGGCTGACACCTCCAAGTACTCCCACAGGAGACCGGGACAGGATGACCACCCCTGAGCAAGTGAACAAGTCTCAGTATGGCACAGTGAGGGTCCAAATGAGTCCTCAGTCAGCAGATCCCAATTAAAAAATTGTCAGACAAAGCGAAGCTTCCAAATAGCACCACTTCATCCAGCCACACAACTCTTCGCAGTGGCCTCCAATGATGACTCATCCAGGTCTTCCCAGACTCCTTCCAGGTTCCATGGACTCCAACACACTCCAGATTCCCAGGACAAAGCAATCCAAATAGGCAGGTAAAGCTTGGTCTGCACTTCAAAACAAGAAGTAGCACTAGAAAAATCTACGCTTCTAGTGCAATAATCCAGCAGTAGTACGGCCGATTTTATCATGGCAGTAATAATGATAAAAGACTTTGTCATCCTCTCAATCACCCTAATCTAAAACTAATCGTTGGCATCCTCCACACTAGCCTGAAAATCGCAAACACACTAACTACCTCACTTTAAGTTCACTGACTACTCCTAACCTTAAGATTTCTATAATCTACTACTACTACCAACGAACAAACAAAACAAAATAAAACAAATGAAGCTAAAACAAACAAAATAAAATCAAAATAAAACAGCTTGCACACTGCTATTGTTAATGGTCAGCCCAGCATGGCCGCCCGTTGCAGTTCACACCATACCACATACCACCATGCTGTACTGTGCCACCCTACAAGTCAAAACAGGGCAATGGCCCTGGCATGGTTGGAGATCCCCTGACAATATCACATATGCTGCCACAGTCCACTTTTTTGCCTAACATGTACTCTTGCTGTGTCCTGTGGCAGCAGCGGTGCTGGTCCCTGGCCACATGGCACTTTTGGGTTTCATCTGGCATGTCACTACACTGCTCCTAGGCACCCCTGCCAGGCCGAGGCTTGGCATGAGCTCCTCAGGTGCTCTGCAGGGTCCAATTGCACTCTGCCAAATAGTGCCCCAGCCTTGGGCAGCACCCCCCCCAATTTGTTGACCATATTACGCCCAAATGGGTGTCCAGACAGGGCTGTGCTTCCCATGGGCTGCAATGTCCTGATGTCCGACATGTTTCTCATCATGTACATGGCACCAAGACATGCCTGCTACAATACCAGGGGGTGCTGGTATCTGTGCTCTGGGGCAGGCCCTCCTGTGGGTTCCGGGCCAAGTGACTCACAGCCAGTGTGTTGCCTGTGTGCCACCAGGGTCACCACTGTGCTGGGTGTTGGGCCTTCATCCCTGCCAGGGTGCACACCCTGCACCATGCCCACTGTAGCCTGGTTGTGCAGTTGCTGGCCTTTCCATCACTGGGCCCTCCCAGGCCACTTACCGATCTGCTAGTGGCCATACACTCTTGTATAATGGCCCTCTTGGGTGCAGTGGCTGCTCCACTTCTCCACCCTTTCACCCCAATTATGTCTCTTTGTCCATCGTTTTGTTGTCCAGATGCACCACTCGCCTACTGGGTCAATATGTCGTCCACTTTACAGCGCACGACATAACCATGTAACAGGAATATCGCAGTAGGGAAGAGCGAGAGGGTGCAAAACCACGAATGGATGTATGCACGGTAGTGCACCCTCTCACTCTTCCCAGGTAAAGGATAAGAATCCTACTGGGACAAGAGATTGGTGAGCAGCTGCCATGGCTCAATGGGATGAGCTACAGGTAGTAAAGGAGGCAGTGCGTCCATGGACTAAGTTTCGATTCCCAGTCCCAGACGCATGGAATTTTTTTATTTTTCGCACTTTGTGTGAGTTTAAGTGTTAAGGCCCCCCACCAGAGTTAGTTATTTTTAGGTGTGGGGTTCAGCCCTCCATAACAGGGGGTTTGGGGGGGCACAGCCCTCACAAAACAAAGACATGCCGCTGGCAATATATTCTGCTGTATTGGCAGGATGGTATATTGCTGCGGCATAATGTCTTGCGACATTACGACCCTGTGCCCACAGCCTGTAGGACATCTGTACAGGCCACACAGCTCTAGGCACTGGTCCTGGTGTATGTATGTGTTTCACAGTTTGCTGTATGTCTGTTACCTGCATTCATGTATGTGTCATTCCATTTCATGGATTGCTGCAATCCACTTGCAGTATACCCTGTGTTGGGGTGACACTGTCTTGGGACACGCTGGTCTTTACCATGGTATTGAGGGCAGTGCTCACTGTCCTGTGGGACAGATGAGGGGTACAGTGGTGGCCCAGAGGCAGCATCCCATAATGCCTGCTGCAAGCATTGCATTACCACTCTGGCAGTCCTGTGGCATGAGTGCAGTACTGTTTTGCAACACACATTCCTTCAGCCATGTGCGCCCTGGTCTGCCAGGGCTTAATGGCTGCTGACCCCAGTCTGTCATCCTGTGCTATGTTGCCCTGTATTTGCCTCTCTGACCTGCAATGTCACATCAGTGCCCCAGGCTGGACTGGCCAGCATGCTGCAGGTGCCCAGCGGGTTGCACCCCTCTGCAGCCACAGTCTCTTCTTGGGTGTTCCAACCAGCTGTCCTGCTCCCACCCTCTGGCAGCCAGTGTATTTTGCCATTGGATCTATGTGTCCCACATATGTGCCTGCACCACTGTGCTGCTGCAGTGCCCGCATGGCTGACCTTGGCAGCCTTGCCATAACGTGTTGGTGTCTGAGCCTATGTTGTCCAGTGGCTTGCACTGCCCCTGGGTCAGTGTTGTAATGCCACAACAGCATTGCTATGGGGTGAGAGTGGGGGGATTCAATCAGTCTCAGCCATGCCTCCCAGCTCCAGTGTACCGTGCCATCCTTGTGTGCCAGCACGCTCCAGCTTTGGTGCACATTGTGCATGCCTACATGTCAGATACAGCTGCCCAGGCCACAGCCCATGAATAGTGTCCATGGCCTTTGATCTGTCATTGCACCTGCCAGCCTGGCCTGTGCCCCATGTGACATTCCAGGGCATGTGTGGCACCTGCCCGTGTCCAACTGTCTGGGTGAGTTGGTGTGTCTGCAGTCTGTGAGGCAACCATGCCACCCATATCCCACATGTGCCATAGTGGTGGCAGTGCTGTGGGAAGGGGAATGGCTATGTGTGCTAGCAGAACCTATGTGCACCACAGTGTCCACGAGGCTTACTTACAACATATTCCTTCTCCCCATAGGTGACCATTGGATGGCTGCAGGCTCAAGTCACCCAGAGTGAAAAGAGGGATAGGATGACCTTCTGCAGCACCTGGCCCAGCAGCAGCACACAATGATGAGGTGCCTCTACTCCCTGGAGGACCTAGCAAGCCAGATACTTGAAGCAGTCCAGGAGGTGGCCCAAAACACCTGACCACCATACCCACCTGCATCCTGAGCTCTCCCCCCCCATTCCTGCTGGCACCCCACACCTTCTCTCCACTCTTTCCCCTCTGTTTTTCCCTATTGCCTCCCCCTTCTATATAGATACCAACTTTTGTAAATAGTTTTGATGGTTTATTGCTTTGTTTGTTGTTGTTCTACAGTAAAATATTTTTATGTCTTATGCTCCTATGTTCTATGTCTGATGTTGTGCAATGTTACCATTGAGCTGTGGATTGCTGGGGTGCCCTGCCTGCCCACCTACTACCCTCCCTAGTGGGGTTTGTCCATGCCCTTCCTCTACCATGGGGGTCTTCCCTGGTGGTCCTGCAGTTGTCTGTGGATGCACTCTAGCAGTGCTGGGTTCTACTTCTGGCAGATAAGCTGGCTTGTTGGCTGACAGGTTTTGCCCCACAGGTGTCCCTCTTCCCACAGGTGGCCCCCTGCACATGACTTGCTCAGGATGGACAGCATCCTGTGCATTTCTGTCCATTGTCAGCAGGGTGGTACCTGTCATTCAGGCTACTACCGTCCTGTGTAGCTAGCCAAGTTGGCCTCTGTGTGGCACATGTCTGTTGTGTCCTTGTGGGCATCACTGCCTTCCATCCCCTGTGTCCCCACATGCAGTCTGCCATTTGGTATGCAGGCATCTGCTATATTCTGAGCAGGGCAATCTTTGCATTGAGCGCTGGGCTGTGCATTGTGCACCTGCCAATGCGCCCTATATTCAAAGGTATTTGAGCATGCACTATGCCTTTGAATGTAGTGCGCAATGGCCCTTGTGCAAGCACAAGCTGCTGTGCAGCGCAAACTTTGCATATGGACAGTGTTTTGAATATTGGGCCCCAGGAGTCTAACCAATCACCCAACTTGTTCAGAACTTCCTGACATTTGTCCCCATCCTCAACAGAACTCTACCACAATGGACATGTTAGTGTCATCAATGAACATTAGCAGCCTGCTGGAGACCCCAACTCCCAGATGATTAATGAAAACAATGAACAACAGTGGTCCCTGCAGCAAACCCTGAGGGATGCCACTGAGTACCCTCCTCCACTCAGAGTAAGGACCATCCACCACAAACCTCTGCTTCCTGCCCCCAAGCCTTTTAGCAATCCACCTTGTGTATGCCTTGTGCATACTACACTGGTGTAATTTGCCTAGGAGTTTGAAATACACCACAATGTCAAAGGCCTTGCTGAACTCAAAATAGACTATGTGTAAAGCCTGACCTCTGTCTACCTTCCTGGTCATTCTCTTCAAGAAGGTGATCAGGTTGGTTTGGCATGATCAGCACCTTATAAAGTCATGCTTAGAGGGGGGGGAAATAACCTTGGCCTAATCAAGTTCTCCGTCATGCTGTACTTGGTAATGGCTTTCAGGAAAGTCCAGTGTGGTCACCAACCAAGATAACCAATAAAAAAATTGTGGGATGAGTCTATTCCAATATAGCCCAAAACATGCCAACCCAGATATCGGAAATGACAACCCACTCAGAACTGCAATATCTATCCAACGTTTCAAAGTCATGGCCTCTATATCAAGGTATTCAGTACTGTACCTGTGCTGGGAGTCACATGCTAAACTCAAAGGAATCCTGCCTTCTGATAGATACCATTCGGAGAAGGGCAACCAGAATGATACAGGGGCTCCTGGGGCTGCCGTACGAGGGGTGGCTGGAGGCGTTAAACATGTACTTGCGTATATTTGGGAGAGAAAGGGGGGATATGATAGAACCTTTAAGTACATAAGGGGTTTTAGTTCAGTACCCTATGCTGAACTATTCACCAAGGCTTCCAACTCAAACATGAGGGAGCATGGGTGGAAACTGAGGGATGGGAGTTTCAGGAGGGATCTTAGGAAGCATTATTTCTTGGAAAGGATTGTGGAGGTGGTAGGAGCTATGACCGTATCAGCATTCAAAAGGGGTTGGAGTAAGGAGTACACTACAATCAAATCTGCAAGGGAATCTACCAGCTAGGACCTAGGATCACCTAGGATCTTGGAGTCTCAAGGGCAAACTTGATGGACCTTTGGTCTCCTTCTGCCATCACCTTTCTATATTTCTATGTTTCTATGCTTGTCCTGGTGGGACTGGACCTGAATGAGGACCAGGTGACGGGTGCACTGTGGGTAGTTACCCATCCACCTAGACTAGAGTATGTATTGTCTTATTGTTATCATTTATTGTAATTGGTGCTCTTTTTTTGTCTTTTGAAGTTACTACCTTAAGTTATTGATTCAAGTAACTGTACAGGAGATGCATGGTTAGGCAGTGTTAGGCCGTAGAAACTACACGCACTAGGCAATAGTTCTGTTCTGTACTGTATGGACTAGATTACAAGTAAATGTGAAAGCCAAAAATGCCTCTTGTCTAATCAAGAGTGTCATCTCATGACATCTTTTGTTTTCAAGAACTGCAAAGTGAAGCTGAGGAGTCCTGGAAACCAAAAGATGCCACAGGATGATACTGGTGATTAGCTAAGAGACTTTTTGGATATCAAATTTACTTTTTATTTTGCATTCATTTTTCCGAAGTGTTTTCACATACTTACTGTTTCATTTTAACATAGAAACATAGAAACATAGACTTTGATGGTAGATAAGGACCACTTGGCCCACCCAGTCTGCCCATTTCCCTACCTACTGGATAAGCTGCAGATTCTAGTTAACCAACAGTCTACGTCCTGCCACCCCCCCCGACTACAATTCCCATGCATGTTTGAATTCCCCCACTGTTTTAAGCCCCAACAACCTCCCCAGGAATGCAGTTCCACGCATCCATCACTCTCTCCGTGAAAAAAGATTTCCTCACATTACCCCTGAGCCGTTTCCTCTATCTTTATATTGTGTCCCCTTGTTCTTACACATCTCTTTTTCTGAAAGATGCTACCCTCCTGGACATTGTTGATTCCCTTGAGGTACTTGAACATTTCTATCATGTCCCCCTGTTCCTCCTTTCATCAAGGGTATACATTTAAGCTCTCTCAGTCTCTTCTTATGATTTCTGATGCAGACCCTGCACCATTTCAGTTGCCCTCCTCTGGACTACTTCCATCCTGTCTATGTCTTGCGTAGATGAGGTCTCCAAACTGCACACAGTACTCCAGATGGGGTCTCACCAACTGTCTGTACAGAGGGATAACCACTTCCCTTTTTCTACTTGTGATGCCCTTCCATACATCCCAGTATCCCCTGGCTCTCCTTACTGACTTCTCACATTGCTTACCCACCTTTAGATCATCTGATATGACTACCCCCAAGTCCCGTTCCATTTTTGTTGTTGTTAGTACCTCCCCTGCTATTGTGTACTCTTCTCCTGGGTTTTTGTTTCCCAGGTACATTACTTTGCATTTCTTTGCATTGAATCTAAGTTGCCATATGTCTGACCATTCCTCCAACCTTGCCAAGTCCCTTCTTATCCTTTCTAGCCCCCCCTTGTGTATCAACTTTGTTTCAGATCTTTGTATCATCTGCAAAGAGGCATACCTTTCCCTCCAGACCCTCTGCAATGTCACCTATAAAGATGTTAAAGAGGACTGGACCCAGTACTGAGCCCTGAGGTACTCCACTAGTGACCCCCCTTTCTTCGGAATGTGTTCCACTCACTATTACCTTCTGTGTCCTGTTGTGCAGCCAGTTTGCAACCCAGGCTACGACCCTGGAACCCACTCCCAGGCTGGCTAACTTGATTATTAATCTTTTGTGTGGGACTGTGTCAAATGCCTTGCTAAAGTCTAGGTAGGCCATATCCACAGCCCCTCCCTGGTCTATTACTTTGGTCACCCAGTCAAAGAAATCTATTAGATTCCTCTGACATGACCTTCCTGCTGTAAATCCATGCTGCTTTTGGTCCTGTGCCCTGCTGGCCTCTAGGTATTAAACAATTCTTTCTTTCAGAAGTGATTCCATCATTTTCCCTACCACTGAGGTCAAACTTACAGGTCTGTAGTTTCCTGCTCTACCTTGCTCCCACTTTTGTGAAGGGGAATCACATCTGCCCTCCTCCAGTCCTCAGGTACCACCCCATCCTCCCATGATTTGTTAAAAAGTGTGGTCAGTGCATACCTCTCAACTGTCCCTGATTTTCAGGGACATGATTTGTCTAAAAATTTTACTCTGCCCTCCTAAAATTGTGTTTCTGTGACTAAACAGTGGGGTTATAAGTACAAAATAATATCAAACATAAAAGTTACAGACTTGTTCTTTCTTAGTTGATTTTTTTAAGCCTTGTCCCTGATTTATGAGGTCAGGTTGAGAGGTATGGGTCAGTGGTGTCACTAGGTCCTCCCTTAGTTCTTTTAGGATACTGGGGTGAATTCCATCAGGCCCCATTGCTTTGTCCACCTTGAGTTTTAGGAGTTCTTTCAGGACTCTTTCTTCTGTAAATGGACTGGTGTCAACCCCCTACCCAGAGTGCTTCTATTGTCTGGTTTAGGTAACTCCTCCTCATCTTCTTTTGTGAATACTGAGCAAAAGTATTCATTCAGTATCTCTGCCTTTTCACTGTCTCCCTCTGCCCACCTCCCCTCTCCCTTATTAATCTTCACTATTCCTCCTTAACCTTTCTATGCTCCCTAATGTACCTATAAAAGGTTTTATCCTCCTTCTTAACTGACTTGGCTATTTTTTCCTTGGTTTGGGCTTTTGCTATTCTGACTGCCTTCCTACTTCTTCTGCTTTAATTGATACAGTTCCCGGTCGTGCTCCTTCTGTGATTCCTTATACTTTTTGAATGCAGCCTTTTTCTCCTTGACCTTCCCTGCCACCTCTTTTGAGAACCATAGTGGTTTTTCACTCCGCTTTGTTTTCTTTATCTGTTTCACACAAAGGCTTGTTGCCTTTATGATGGCAGTTTTGATTTTTCTCCATTGTTCTTGATCTTTCTCTCCTTCTTGTAAACCTGGTGTCCTGCCTTCTCCCTCTTTTGTTTGCAAGGTCTTCATCAGATGATAAAAAAACCCTGCACTTTTATCAATTTTAAAAATTATAAAATTGGGTTTTATACACATGAACACACAAAAAAACACATTGTTTTCAATGTGATTGCAGGGGTTACTGAAACTGCATCCCTCTCCTTCTGTACGCTGCTGCAGAAAAACAAACAGATGGCCTGTGTTGACTCGGGTCATGCTGTGAGGCACAGATTAAGGTTGGAAGCCACATGTACACCTGTAATCTTTTGTGTCAAGGTATAGGGTGTAGAAATGACCAGTTTGTGAAAGAAGACAGATGAATTTCAATGGGGGAAGGGGCACTTGTACAATTACATTGGTAACTGATGTATGAGTACAGTTGGAGGGAAAAGGACTTTCTGTGTTTCTTACGTAATTACACCCTCTTCATGTTAGCAGTATTTTTTTTTTGTTAAAAATGGTTACTTTTATTTTCAGGGTTGTATATTCACTTCTGAGAGAGAGGGAGAGTTAGTGGTTATCCATTAAACACAGTATGACTTATAAGAATTATTTTCCATCTGACTGTTCTAGAATGTCAGTGAATTCAGAGGCTGCAGCATGTCAAGCACCCTTCATTGTATTAGAGGTATTCATGAGCTTCAGCCTGTGCCATTGACTTCTATGGACTTGGAAAAAGAAATGCTTTATAATGCACTTTAATGACGTTTGTTAATTGCTTTTGTGACTGATAGTGATACTGTATTGTGCACTTTTTTTAAATTTCTGTTTATTGAAAGTTTTGCAATGTTATACAATACAAAACAAAAACCAAACAAAAAATACACAGCGGGCTTGTAAAAACAGTACACCCAAAAGCTACACCCCACACACGTGTCCTAGCATTACATTCTACTGAATGTAAATTAGTCGTACACATTCAAGGTACAAAGTCCAACCTATGATGTATCATGTAGTGAATCCAATGGGTCCATACCATGTCAAATCTGGGAATAACATGGTTTATTGTTGCTATTATTTTGTCCATGTCATGAATTCATTAACATAGAGAATAAAGTACGGGTTGGTGTGTGTAACGTGAAGTTTACACACACCTGAGGGGTTAGATGGTTCGCTCTCGGGGTTTATCAAAAGCATCTAACCCCGAGGGTGTGTGTAAACTTCACATTTACACACACCAACACCATACTTTATTTTATATAATTAGTGGGTAGCGCTTTTTCTCCGGGGCAATTGTGATAAATGGTGCAGATTGTGTGGAGATGAGAATGATCGTCGTGAAGCTTACCTTGCTTAGTTGAATTTTTATTCTACAGAAATAAAGGCAGATTGTTATAGAAGTGAACAGAATACTGTTTAATACACTAATAAACAAGATTATAGAAACATTCATTAACGAAAGTTGTATTTAATCGGTCCGTTTTCCAGGAAGTGTGGTGTGGTTGTAGGTTGTTCCGATTGGTCAGGTAGTGGTATGACGTCTTCTGCAGAGGGAGGGGGGAAAGTGCAAAAGAAAAAGAGAAGTTAGGGATCGTGGTGTGCAAGCTGTGGCATTCTTTATCTACAGAAAGGAAATTTGAACGGTGTTAAGCTGTTAACATTTTGTCAAATTAATGGTTACCTCAATCAGAGTTATCTGAGTCGTAGAGGATGTGGATTCTTCTTTTTTTCTCTTGCGGTGGTGCTCAATTGTAGATGTTAACTTTCACTGCTTGCTGAAAATGCAGCCGGTCCCAAATATTGTAGGCAACGTGGTCGCAGGTTGCTTCTGGGAGAGATTTAGATTTGCCATACTGAGCTGTGCTCGCTAGGGAACTGCGCAGAGGTGGATGGCTGCTGGGTCGTTGAGTAGGTGAGCAGCTGACTGATCTGTTGCTGCTTTTTCTCAGATAACATCGAGTAGTTATTTATAGACTGCAAATTCTTGTGCCCTGATATTTGTTGGACTTCGGTGGGCGGAATATTGTGGTCTATTAGTCGTTGTATGCTCATTTTTCGAGTACTGTGGTTAGTGATTCGTTTACATTCTGGAAGGCCAGATTTTGATTTCATCAAAGCCATCATTTTCCTCATTTTGTTTATTCCGATATTCATATTTCAGAACCATAGTGAGGTTTCTTTTTTATTTGTATTGGGAGCTATGTAAAAGGGTGAGTCTGCTGTGAGCATTTCAGGGGGCCTTTGAGATTTGTAGCTGTCATATGCTCGTAGTGTGTCTCTTTCTGGATTTAGGGTGTTACTGCAAATACGAGGGTTGACAGGTCGTACATCTCGGGGATTTTCACCGGTTCTTGTTTTTGTTTGTCTTTCTGAGTATTCGAGATACTGATTGCCGTTGCTGTCTATGCCTTTCTTTATGTCTCCCCACTGCAGGTCATACTGCTCTTTGGTACGGAGAGCAAATTGGACTCCAAAGTTAAAGAATAGAAAGTTCAGTAAACTGGTGGGGTTAGTTAGGGACAGAGTGCCAGACTGGTATAGAAGCTTGATGTCATTGTCTGATAAAGGCTCCGCTTTGTTAGGTCTGTTTCCCTTGCCTTGCTTTTTTAACTGCTTTTGCTTAGCTGCCAGGATACGTTTAGTTTCTATGAAGACTGTGTCGGGACCTTTAAATATTGAGTGTGGGTATTTTTTCCCTGCTAGATAACGGTCTATGCTTGCTACTATTCCCCTTACTGTCCCAGGTTCATATTCTGTGCCATCTTGTCTGCGGAGCACATAGATAAAGTCTTCCAGCTTAGTGTCTAGCTTGTTTACATCTAAGTTCTCAAAGTCACTTGCTAGGCCTACCTCTGACAGGAATGTTTTGAAAAGCCTGAGGTCGCTATCAGTTTTTCGTGCTGTGCCTTTGTTTTGCTGCTCATTTATGAAGTCTTGTCTACTACAGCTGCTTTCTGTGGTGAATCTATGTGACATTTTTTTTTTTTTTACCTATTTCAGTTATTTGCGATACTGTGATGGCTGTGACAAGTGCGAAGCTGCGGTTACGCTTGCTGAGGTGAGTCCGAGAGATGGATTGTTTACTTAACTGCCGCAGTGTGCGACTGTCCGCGAGGGAGATGGCCTCGTGGAATTCTCATGGGGAAAAGGCGCGTGTTTGCCGTTATGAACACTCCTTTATAACGGCAAATTACAAACGCCTTTCCCTATGAGAAAAAATGCTACCCAGTTATTATTAAAAGATTATGTCTGGGGTGTAAAAATATCTCAGGCCTAATACTGCAACACTACACTATGTATAGTACTGTATGTACAATAGTGCCACTGCACTATTTTTTTCTTGTCTCTTGTTGGAGGAGATAAAAATTGTGGCCCTGCAGTTGGCAAAGGAGAAGGAGCAAAGGCACTGTGGTGGGTAGCCACTGACAAGCCCCTGAATGGCCTGTCCCAAAAGGATCCAGAGGGAAAGCAAGCCAAGGACCAGGTTAGACTGGGAACAAGAGCAGCTAGTCCACCACTACTGGCCATCGTGGCAGTGGACTAGCTGCCACTGCAGGAACACCAGGGCTTCTGTGAATCACAGACAAAAAAAAAAGAAAGAAAACAATAAGAAACAAAGAAATAAGAACTGAAAAGCAAATGTGAAAAAAATAAAACTAGTATTGAACTCAATTACTGTTGTCAGACTATTGATTTTTCTGTTAAGGTACAGTAATTTCAAAAAGGTGTTATAATCTTGAGGTGTACAAACAGGCATGGTAAAGTGGTTTTTAAGGGGTGCATTTGTGTGGTGTCTTTGAAACCACAGGCCTCAATTTCAAAAACATCACACAAAAGCACTCATAACTTTGTCATTTCTTGGTGTATTAACAAGAAATTTCAGATTACATGTTCTTCAAAGGGTCCTCTGATGACCACCGGATGCCCAGGTTCAAACACTGAGGGTAAAGTGGTTTTCAGGAGTATATCTGTGTGGCACTTGGAAAACAGCAGAGTGACTTGTTTTCTTCTCTGAGGACCTGGTTTTGTTTGACAAACATGTAGTAGTAAAATCTTTATTTTTATACCATTAAGAAATGTTACACCATTAGGGCTACGTAAGAGCACTATTTACAAGGTGATCCTGTCAGATGTAAAACATGCAGTGTACACATATAAATACTACTGTGTTTACTATAAACCTGTAGTGAACAAATTCTCATACATGTATTATATACATTATAATACCTGGTGAGCATTTTTTCCCTAACAGAAACACGGTTTGTAATTTGTTGTTATAAAGGAGTGTTTGTAACGGCAAACACCAGCAGAGTTTCCCTTGCTGCACACATGTGCCAGCTGCTGCTGTTCTCTCCCTCACCGCAGGACACTTTGCCACCTCTAACACTTGGCAGTAAGTCAATTTTTTTTTCCCCAACTCTATTTATTCTCCCCTACCAGTGGCCTCTCAGCAGCGTGGTCTCTCAGTGTGTCAGCTCTGCCCATCTGGCCTAAAGCCCAGACACCCAACTCTGGTGAGGAATGCCCCCCTACATGTGCGGCCAACCACTTAACCCCCCCGGATCTAAGTCCCCCAAGGAAGGGCCACCACGCTCCTATCCTGGTGCTGTATCTATAGTGTTGGAAGGATGCTGTGTGTTAGGAGGGACTGGAGTGAATGTCCAGAAGCCTGTCATTGGATGTTGGGCCACACTCACTGGACCAGCCTTTGCCTACCACTGGCAGGGGGTATTTCCTTGTTTTGTTCCTGGCGGCATGAACGTGCAGCGATGCCTAGTGCAGCATGGGCATGCTCCCACATGCACCTGCAGGACATCTGCTACACTACCATAACCCTCAGAAACGTACTGCGCAGCCGAGCCCCCAATCTCCACTAAGAGCCGACAAAGCTGCGTAGTCAAGACCCACCCTCTCCAGGAAAGGAGAGCTCCCTGCTGGGAGCTCGATCCAAGTCCACACCTTCCCCCCCTGCCGACCCCTGATGACCCGAGTCTGCCCCTGAAACTGGGTTGCCGGTGTGGCATGAGGTGTGGTGTCCAGCACCTCAACCCTCAGCGCCACCGGGCCAACAGTAAGTAAATTTTAAAATTAAAACAAACTCTCCTCTCAAAAGAGGACTTTTTCAATCCTGCAATTGCTTATTTAAACCTTTAAAAAAAATCTGGAAAGGTTTCTTCGCCACTCGGCCGTGGCTTGTGCTTCATCGTGATTGGACCGAGGCTAAACAGCAATGTTTTTAATATTTTATATATTTGCTGTGATGAAAAAATGCTCCCCAGCAATTATATAAAATAAAACATGGGGTGCTGTGGAAACTCACATTTTTCACACACCCTCGATGTTGGATGCTTAAATAAACCCCTCCAGCTTCACTCTTGGGGTTTATGTAGCATCCAACACCTTGGGTGTGTGTGTAAAATTCTCTTTAAACACACCACCCCATGTATTATTCTATATTTAAAATGCACAAAAAATGTAAGTAAGAGCATTGCATACAAATCCTATCTAAACATCACACAAAAGCACCCATAACTTTGTCTTTAAGTGGTGTATTAACAAGAAATTCAGAACACATGTTTCCGAAAGATTCCCCTGATGAGTACCAATGCTTAGGATCAAATATTGAGGATAAAGTGGTTTTTGAGGGGTGTATCTTTTGAAAACGTAGATGTGAAAAAATGTTAAGAAGACAGGATGTGAGTTAAGGATGGGCAGTAACAAGAAAGGCAGGACACTGTTCCAATTCTCAGTAGAGCAATGCATAAAGAATAAAGGATGGGGTGGTGTGTATAATGAGATTTTACACATTCCTGAGGTGTGGGATGTCACCTTCGGGGTTTATAAAAAGCTCCCCACACTGAAGGTGTGTGTAAAATTGAGTTTTACACACAGCCCCATCTTTTATTTCATATAATTGCTGATGTGCACTTTTCACCACAGCAATTATATAAAAGAAAATAAAAAACAGCAGTGTTGAGGCAGCTGTGGACCAGTCGGGATTCAGCACGGTCCAACACGGTCTGCCAAGATTTTAAATTACTTTAATCACAGAGTGAACCATTACATTTTTGTATTAATAGTTTTATTTTTATTTGGTTTTGAGGGGTTTTACAGTAAAAAAAACTTTTACTTACTGCTGAGTGGTGGTTGTGGCATCCATCTAACGAGGCAAGTGGAAAGAGCGTGGCTGGCGCATGCGCAAAGGCAGGGAAACACAGCGCATGCTTGCCATTATAACGGAAAATTGCAACCGGGTTTCCCTTATGGGAAAAAGCACACACCAGTTATTATACACGCATTAACTTTTATGCTTGAGCTTAGCTCACATCTATAACTGCAAAGTGATATAGAAATAAACATTAAACAGGGACAACTTTCTTAACCAGTAAATGTTTAGCAATGGAAGTGTATTAGGGCCCATAGTTGAAAATGATCACCACAAAAGTGAGATAAAATCTCCAACTGTGGTAAGGCAGAAGCAATACTGTATGCAGATCAATAGAATTTGGCCTATATGAAGACTTTGTTCTTCTGATTTATGACTAACCAACTTGGGCACAATTTTCGAAGGGTAACGCAGGGCTTGTATCATGCAGGGCTTGTATCAAGCCATGTGTCAGTCCTGTTGTTTGGTGCAGCTGCACCAAACTCCTTCGATGCAACTGCACCCGATTTTGGTACATCAGGTGCAGTTGTGACACTTTCTACACTTTATGGCAGCTGGCACAAGTCCATAAAAAGGGTCCCCCAAATGGCACAGGTTAGACCAGTGAAAAGCTGGTCTAACTTGTGGCATTTGGTGTTTGGGATTAAACATCCTAATCGCTGGCCAGGAGAATTCCACAAGCCCCGTGCACCAAATCATCTGTGCACCAGGGGCATGAGGCATTCTCGGGGCTCTGAAAATCGAGCCCCTTGTCTTAAACACCAAGAAAGCTAGGACAATGCTTTTGGAGCCAGACAACTGGGTGCAGATAGAACAGAGTCCCTCAGCATTGTTACCAATAGAGGTACTAGACTGGAGATAGACAACATAAAGTACCTAGGTGTCTTAATAGACCAAGAGCTTTCCTTCATGCTCCATGTAGGATGCATTAGCAGGCTAATCTCTCAGAAAGTTGGCTTACTTTACCAGTGCAGTACTTACCTTACAGACAAGGCCCACCTATCCATTGCTTGCTCATTTCTACTCCCAACACTTCTCTGTGGAGCTCCTATTCTCCCCTCACTTAGGGAAGATGAGCTAAGCAAACTCAAACAACTCTATCATTGGGTAGGCAGGTTTGCAGCACGAGCTGAAAGTAGGGACCATCACTGTGTAGTCCTTGCTTCCCTCAAATGGCCCACTCTTGAAGAGAGACTCGGTTACCCCCTGCTCTGCCTCACATACAAATCCTGAGCCTGATTCTCAGAGTCCCAAGAACAACATAAGGGGCTTACACCAAAAAGAATGGTGCAAAGAGTGCCCTGTGCTGAAGGATGAGCTATGGGCAAGTCTTAAATGCAGCTTGCATCAAACGCAGGCTGCGTACATCAAAGAGGGCTTGTGACACCCGTGTGTGAAAAAATGGGCTGCGACCCAGTGCAAGGCGCCTTGCATCAGACAAATGCCACAACATTCCCTTAATTGGGATTCACAAAGGTGTACTGTGCGGTGAATTTCAAACACCTGCTAGACCAGCCCCAGAAGGCTCACAGCAGGCAGGCAGAGTTGTATTGCCACTGAAGCTACACTGTAGCAGCAGAAGCAGCAGAGGAGACAGAAGAGAATGTCAGGGGCAGTGGCCATACTGGGCATTAGGTTGGCCATGCTGCAATGGCAGAGATGTGCCCATCAGCAAGGTGGCGCTGCACAAGCTCATGCCAGGCAACAGTAACCCAGATGCAGGAGACATGCAAGGCATGTCTATCACAGGTGTACATCCTACCAAGACCTGACAGGGGAGCAATGCATTGCCTAATATCACCTGGGCAAGGTGGCAGTCACAGAGCTCTGCCAGGAACTCAGGGATGACCTGCAGGGCAGGACACATAGAGGCCATGCACTACCTGTAGAGGTCAAGGTGAGTACAGTGCTCTGTGTTCAACCAAGTGAGGGATTCCAGACACCAAGTGGTGACACTGTGGGCATATCCCAGCCCTCAGTGTCAAGGTGCCTGGGCAGTTCATGGACACCCTTTTATGCAGGGCACACAACTATATATAATTCCCCATAGACTCACATCAGCAGCAAACAGTGAAACAGGGCTTTTATAGCCTGGCTGGCTTCCCACGTGTATTGGGTGCAATTGGCTGCACCCATACTGCTGTAAGAGTATTGGATGCTGAACAGGAGGCAAACGTAAACAGGAAGAGTTATCACTTTATGAACACCAGCATTTAAGCATGGTGATCCAAAAAGTCTTAAAAATTATCAACCTATAGCTATCCTATCCACTATTAGCAAATTATTAGAGAAAGTGGTAGTGTCCCAGTTGACAGATTACATTGAGATATAAACTACTATCCTGGGAACAGCAAGGCTTCCATAAGGGATATAGTATCTCCATTGCCCTTCTCAAAGTTAATTCAGAGATTAGGGTTGCTACGAATCACAGCAAGCTGACTGGAGTGATCTTTGTAGATCTCTCTAAGGCGTTTGATCTGGTAGACCATACACTCCTGTGCTCCAAGCTTCATTCTTTTGGCTTGTCAGCCCCTGCACTAGCCTGGTTTACAAACTACCTACAGGGAAGGCAGCAGCTTGTTAAGTTTAACAGGGTATTTAGTGAGCCTACTCCTGTCAAGAAGTCTGGGGTCTCACAGGGGTCTATTCTGGGACCCATCTTATTCTCCCTGTTTGTCAATGACTTAAGTCAGGTGCCAGTCTTATGTGCTGATGACCTGGTGCTCCTAACCAGCTCGTAGGACATCAGCATCATTAACTCTAATCTAAAGAATTATTTTTGCAAAATACAATCTTGGCTCCCATCCAACAAGTTAGTCCTTAACTTCAGAAAAACGCAAGCTATGTTCTTTGGCTCTCCGGCCAAAATCAGAATGTGTCCTGAGCCCCTGAATGTCACTAGTGCTGATGGTTCCCTTGTAATGGTTGCTGACTCTTTCAAATACTTGGGAGTCGCCCTTGATCCTGAGCTATACTTCTCCCTGCATATCTGCAATGTGAGCAAGGCAGCAAACAGTAAGTTGGGCCTGGCCTATATGGCCAAATGCATTCTCACGTCAGCCGCGTGCCTTGCCCTGGTGAAAGGAATACTCTTCCCCACTCTTAGTTATGGGCTCATTACCTCTACCCATACCATCAAGTCCAGTCTATCCAAATGGGATGTTGCCTACAACAACATATGTTGTTTTGCCCTCTTTGCCCCTCAACTCACTCATCATTGTGAATTACATAACAAACTAAACTGGCTATCTCCAAGAAATTATCATACTTTTGGTTTGGGCTGTTTCATTGATAAAGCAGTCAGAACTGCCACCCCACCAGTCTTGGTAGAACTACTTAAGCCTGTCAACCTAACATAGCCACTTTGGTCCATTGACTCATCTGTGATCCTTGTTCCTAAAACCTGTACATCGATGGTGACTGAGTTGTTGCTGTCTGTGCACCTAGGCTATGGAACTCCCTCCCAGTATATACTGATTGTGCCACCTCTCACCACAGTTCCAGAAGATCCCTATGGGATTACCTGAAATCTAACTCTGCCTGCAACTGTACTTAATTTCTGGTGTCCTCCCCCTTACAAATGGTGCATTTTATCATTCAGTCTGGTTTCTGTCCAGATCCATACTTGAGTTAAGTTATAATTGAAAGGCTCTGCCTGCAGTTATATGGGGGAAGAGCTCTTCCCCCATATCCTATTTAAGCAGCAGAGCCCTGCTGCTCTGCTTAGAGCGAGACTCACTTGCTGCTCTGCCATCTCTGGTCCGTGGCTGCTCCCTGTTGCTTGCTTGTGCCCCCGTTCTGCCCATTTGTTTCATTTCCTGGGTTTTCATCTCCTTCCCCTCTCTGTTTGTTTTTCTGTCCCTGTTTTTTCTTCTTTTGGGGGTTCTAGCTCACTTCTGCCTGCTGTCTGTTATTTCTCTTATCTGCCTCCATTCCTCGTGCGCCCCTGCACTTGCTTTGCTTCTCTCTCCTCCTCAAGCAGCCCGGCTCCATGCCCAGTCCATCACCGCTCTCGTTCTCACTTCTTTTGCCATCATGGCTTGAAGCTCTCTCCGGTCCACCTCCATACCTGGATTTCCATTAGCCTGCTGCCGCACCGGCTACCTCGTTGCCTGCTCCTTGGACGTAGAACATCTGCCGCCTAACCCTCAGCTGCTCTTCTTACTCGATTCACTTGCTGGACTGGAATGTCCTCCCACTGCCAGGAAAGCACCATGATTTTACTTGTGGTTCTGAAGCTGCCTGCCATTCTCCATGCTGCCTCTGCTCACCTTGCAATTGCAGTTCACGCTGTACAGCTTACGCGCTCCTGCGGGCGCACCCTTACAGTGCTCGTAAGCTATCACCTACTGTTTTTCTACAACGTCTGTGACATTTACTAATTTAAAGCCATCCACGGGCTCTACTCAGCAGCATCTGCATTTGGATTTTGTATTTGGACTTCTATTATTCGGACCTATGATAGCCCGAGTACGCTAGTGTTCCTCTACTTGTTCAGACATGTACAGTTTATAATTGCTTCTCCACAATTTCCGCTGATAAGAATTCTGGGACTTGGACTCAGCACACCGCTACCTTCCCTGGCCCTCCGGGTCTTGGGTTACCATTACTTATTACCCTCTGTGTAAGCTACACACTTACCCCTTCGCTAAGCCACCCTACATCCTGGTGGCTTTGTCCGCTTCTCTCGCTATAGACCAAACTTACTAAACACAGAATTATTCAGTGCTCAGCGAGCCTACATAACCGGCTGTCTGAGGGTGCTCGTCTTCCTGCCGCCCTGCAGGCTCTCTTCTGGCAGCCCTTAGATGCCCCTGTCTAGTCAACATCGCAGGCTGATGGCCGATGAGTCCCTAGTTCAGTGCTGCACCGGCCATGTGCAGGGCTCACCTAGCAAACTGTCTTGTTCCTTTCCTGCCATGTCACTCACTCATCGATTTTCATTACGTTGGATATGTCACCACAGATTCTCGTCTACAGGCATACTACTAGAGTTTTGATACTGCAGCTTCCTTGCCTACTCACCGACTTTACTTGTCAAGGATACCTCTTACTTATATGGACTCCATCTGGATTACAATTCCGGACAGTGGCAATCTATTCCCTTGACACAACTTACTATGCTGCTTCACTTCGCATGCTACCAGGAGGTGTCTAGTTACCTACGTATTCCATTCCCTCAATGGTCTTCAAGGTACTATATACAATCTACTCAATTTACTCCTTGGCTACTACTTCCGCATTCCATGCAGCTTTTGTCTACCACTACTACTACTACTACTACTACCGAACCGACCTACATGCAAGTCCCCTTGCTTACAACTTGTTACATGTTGCTCACACTAATAATCGCATTTCTGCCTCCTGCTCTTCTCTGGATGCCTGGAAGTCTGCTAACTATATGTATATATTCAACCTTGCAAGGTCTTAACACTCAACGCTCCCTCACATTAGTTTATCAGTACTCATTTAGCTACCTTTTTTTTTTACCAATTATTTTACCAGGTGAGACACACTAAGTTGAAAGCTTGTTTGCAGGTGCAACCTGGGAGCACAAGGAAGTTAAATGACTTGCTCAAGGTCACACAGTATGCAAGTGGGGGCTCTGGGATTCAAACCCAGGTCTCCAGATTTGCAGCTCAGAGCCTTAAACCACTGCGCCATACTACCTTCTAGTTTGCTTCTTACTCTACCTGCCTTGCCATTTTATAGCCTGGAGGTTCGACTGTTCTTACACTATGCCTCCCTCGCCCAGCATCAGGCCAGGAGGTTCATATACTTCTGTCTCGTACCTACTTCACCTTCAGAGCCTGGAGGTTCGACTATTCTTACACTATGCCTGCCTTGCCCAGCATTGGGCCTGGAGGTCCATAACTTCTGTCAGCCTGCCATGCCCAGTCTGGGCCTGGAGGTTCATATACTTCACCTTGTACCTGCATCTCCTTCAGGGCCTGGAGGTTTGACTATTCATACACTATGCCTACCTGCCCCGCATCGGGCCTGAAGGTTCATACTTCTCTCAGCCTGCCACACCCAGTCTGGGCCTGTAGGTTCGTATACTTCTACCTCATACCTGACTTTCTACCCTAACTTGGCATCGACTCCAAGACCATATTCTACTACCGAATTTCAGTCATTCGTTCAAGCTCCTCTCCTCATCAGAAAGAATTCCTCATCTGCTAGAATTACTCGACATGTACAACTCGACCTAAGTGGATTGCATATGCTCCCCTGTGGATCTGACCATTTCTCATAGTAGTCGCCCTGGATATACTCTATACCCTCACAATTCATTTATGCTAATTCCAACTGACTTATGTGAGCTCCACTGCACATGCTAGCCCTTATAGGCTTGATCGTCATTTTCAACAACCTATTATTACTCATCAGCTGACCTACGTGGGGACCAACTGTGCACACTAGCCTACGAGGGCTAGCTGCCACTCTACTTACTTACCAGCAGACCTACGAAGGTCTGGCTGTGCTTACATGTTACCTGGAGCTAGCCGCCACTCTACTTACCTCACCAGCTGACCTACGAGGGTCCAGCTGCGCATCTCAGCCATGGGACTAGCTGCCTCATTCTGCTACTTATCAACTGACCAACCTGGTCCATATTACGTGCTACTTACTACCTCATCTCCTCACCTACAAGATCCAGCCACACATCCTTACCTGTTAAGGCTCACCCTGTTATACTCCTTTGGATGCTTCCTAACTTTACACTGTATTGCTTCAGTTTTACTACCCTCAAATCTTGCCAGGATTTCAGCTTGGCTCTACTACCGTATGCCTTCTAAGTCATTAGAGGACACAATTTGAAGATGGGGGGGGGCGGCTTAGAGGTAATTTAAGGAAGTATTTTTTCACAGAGAGGGTTGTGGATGCATGGAACGGCCTTCCGGAGGAGGTCGTGGAGTCAAAAACAGTGGTGGAATTCAAGCATGCATGGGACAGTCATAAGGCAATTCTAGGGGGTGGGGGTAGGAAGAAGTAGGCTGCTGGTTAACTAGGATCTGCAGCTTATCCAGTAGGCAGGGAAATGGGCAGACTGGGTGGGCCAAGTGGTCCTTATCTGCCGTCAAATTCTATGTTTCTATGACTTAAGCATAAATTCGACTCTCTTGTGCTATTAACTTAACTGGGTTCATCAATCATCAGCTTCATTTCAATCCTTCTACCAGTCCACAAAATTCATAAGCCTTCTATCAGCAGAAGCCTGGAGGTTGAACTACTTCTAATTCATCCTGCTTCGTCAGCGTCAAAGCCTGGATAATTACTCCATATTCACCTATCAATTGCCAACCTTAGGAGCCTCCTCGCTTCTAGTCCTATCCTGAACCAATTGGATGTGTTCTAACAATGCTCACCTCAGTGCACATCTGCCTGGACACTTCACGTGTTCATACAGCTACCTGCTTCGCTCACGCAAGACTTGGAAGCCTGTTCTTGACCTTTTGTCTCTGGCTATGAACTGTTCCACTGGATATGCAATCTGCAACCTGGACTAGCCAATAATTAATTAATGTAGGATTATGCTCCTTTAGTATTCCCAGAAGGACGGGCAGGTCGGTAGCCATGGGTCCTCAGAGGTTTTCCCCTAAGAGTTTTTTCCTCTCCTGTGTGCTGCCAGCCATAGTCTCTGGAGTTGGAGGAGATAACCATGGATATCATAATTATTGGGGGGTGTCACATCCTAATCACCTAAGCATCTTTCCTATGGTGGGATACAGAGTAAAGCCACACCATCCACTCATAATGACTAACCCATCTGTTCCAGTATCAGCACTATTTTACTGTCAGCTCATCATGTACTATAATCACTGACTTACTCATATCCATGCCTAAAGTACCTAAGCACTGTTCATCCATACAACTATACCCTGGAAGCATAGTTTTACTTATTGGTCTGGCCTCTGTATCCAAACTCAAACCTACATCATGTAGATGCAGTATGTAACACAAGCACTGAGCTCTGAACCACATATAACTTAAATGTATTAAGTTGTTTAATTTTGTTATGTTCTTAGCCCTTGTTACCTTTTATTGTACTGCTGCCTACTCATTGTTAAGCCCTTACATTGTCTGTATATTCTCTGTAACCTCCCGGGTCATATTTGAAAATAGCCATATATTTGTCTAGTGTGCTTACCTAGTCAACAAAAGGTAAATAAATAAATACAGGTGGTGTGACAGTCAGAGTCGTATCTTGGATGTGGTTGCACAGTATCCTGGATAATGCCACGACTCATACATCTACCGGAATAGTGGAGTGTGCCGTGCCTTTGAGAATGGAACATTACAGGATGCTGGCTCATACGTATGCCCTGGACATGGACACTGGGACAGTGACACTCTGTTGGGCCACAAGGGTGAGTGCACACAGAGATGTTGCATCAGGTGCACAGGCCAACCCATGTTTGGGTCCACAGACCAGACATGTGGAATGAGAGCAAAGTACCACAGTGAGCATGGCACAGTACCACTGACATGAAGGCCAGCAGCTATGAGCTGTGGAATATGCAGGTGGTGAGCGGGCCAGGGACATGGGCCAGCAGGTGAGGTATGCATTGTGCCACCATGTATGTCAGTGGGCCCAAGGGGGTCCGTGCCGGGACCTGTGACGTGAGATAGAAATAAACATTAAATTTGAATGAGACAGAAATAAACATTAAATAGCGACGACATCCTTAACCAATACATTTTAAGCCATGGAAGTGCAGTAGAACCCATAATTAAAATTGATTGATACAAAAGTGAGAAAAAAAAACGTAAAACTAAAGCTAATTAGAACTAAACATTAAACAGGGATAACTTTCTTAACCAATACATTTTAAGCAGTGAAAGTGTAGTTGGGCCCATAATTACAGTAAAAGTGATCGTCACAAAAGTGAGATAGAAATAAACATTAAACTAAAATAGAAATAAACATTTAAAAGGGATGACTTTCTCAACCAATAAATTTGATGCAATGGAAGTATTGCCACAAAGGTGAAATAGAAATACATATTAAACTAAAGTGAGATATATGTAAACTTTAAACAGGGACAACTTTCTTAACCATGACATTTTAAGCTATGGAAGTGTAGTAGGGCCATAATTAAAACCAATTACCTCAAAAGTGAAATTAAATAATTAAAAGCAACCAGGATGATTTTATATTTTTACAGAAAGCAAAATACCATAGAAACACAACTGTGACAGAGTGAAGAACCTAAGGCATTAGGACAGGAAACAAGGGAGGGGACAGCGAGGCAAGGAACCCCTGATAGACAATAGTACTTTGTTATTCACCAAAACCCATACATTATCCTCTATATAATAACTGGTTTCTATTTTTTAACATAGGAAAAGCTGGTTATAATTCTGTCATTATAACCAGTTGGTTATAACGACATTCTCTTTTCTAAGTAAAACTGTAAGTTGCACAGGCAAAAAAATAGAAAGCAGAAATTATACAAAATAAAACATGGGTAGCCAGTTAAAACTCGGATTTTGCACACACCCTGGGGGTAGGATGCCTTAATAAACCCCTCAAGCTTCACTCTTGGGGTTTATGTGGCATCTCATCCTTCGGGGTGGGGGTAAAATCCTCGTTATAACCGGCTACCCATCCATTATTCTCTATATTATAAAGCTCTGTAATAACCTGGTAACCAGTTGATATTGCTGCAGCCAGTTATTAAGGCATATGAAAGTAATGGATTTCAGGTTGAACACTGCTACCAGTAATTATATTTGTATCCAGTTACATAGAGTTTCTATTATGGTATTTATTATGCTAGGTCACATATAAACGGGTGCACCTACGCACTTCTGCCCCTGTCATGCTCAAGGGTGATGCATACACTGTATGAAGGCCATATAGCAACATCTGCTGTCGACCATAATAACTACAGTGCCCAATATATTCCAATGTCAGAGCAGAATAGAAACCAAACCAAACCACAAGTCCAATGCCCGGTGCCATAGTGCAAAATCTTTATAGGTGGCGATGCTTACAACTGTAGCTTCTCCTGGTCATCCATTTATGCCTGCACAACAGGAGCTATAGATGTTCCACTCTCAGTATCTGATGGAACAACTTTTTGCTGGACACACCCACCTGAGAACAAGCAGCCCATAGAGGATTTAAATGAATGGCAAGTGGTTGTTGTGTTCCTGTGGAGGAGGTGGAGGATGAGAATGACTTATTGTTTCTGGAAGCAGGTGCTGCTGCAAACAGAATTGTTCCAGTGAGTTTGTTGCTACTTGCTTATCCTTCCTTGCTGGACTGTCACCATGTTTATGTAGAAGTCTTGTCAATACTTTAAGGTGCCTATCCACCACTGACTCTTCCCCATCATGAAATAACACTACCACATGATTGTATGGGGGGCTGGGTCCAACAAAGTTGCCACAACATGTACCTTGGACACTATCACACTGCACAAACACTGGTCTGAGAATGCTCGTTCAATCATCCCCTCTGCTTTCTATCAGATGTCTGGCTATGATGTCACCATTACACTTAAACTGCTCTTGGATATTTAAAAGTGCCTGCCGCAGCACACAAATCAATTGGATGGCCTAGCAGATGCTGGCATTTGGTGCACTAACCATTTGTGAAACATGCTGAAATGGCTGGAGGATTTGAATAAGGCTGTTCATTATCTACAAGTATCCAGGTGTGGGACACATGTGATCCATGTGGTGCTGGGCTGGTGCTATCAGTAAAAGGTGCTGCTAGTCCCCAGGCAAATCTGCAAAGTCCAAAGGCTTCATAGCACTCGTATGAAAGAACACATTAGAAAGTCAGACCAGATAGCTGGTGCAATGTGTCTTAATCCACAAATTCAATTGAAACACAAATTCACATACACAAACTTCAATCTCTGGGCTATCCTGGTCTAATCTGATGCAGGTGCTTTGACTCTGACAAGACTTCCTCACGGGCATGATTTGTGGGAGCCTAACTGAGCATTCATAATATTATACATTATCTTCTGTGCAGCAGATAGAATTAATCTTGACTGCCTGTGTAACAACAAACTGTATTGTGTTTTAGTTCATGGCTAATTAATAATCGAGGTGCACAGTAGTACGTTAAAATTAATTTAATTTCCACGTACATGTACAGTGTCCTTTGTGACTGCTGAATGAAACAGGTTTCTCAAAATATCCATGGCTGCTCTTAACAAAATACATATAAAAGTGCAAAACAGTTCAAAGAAGAACTACATGATATGTGAAAAAGTTAAAAACCACAAGTGCCTGCTGTTAAAAACCAGCAGGTAGCTATTCTTATTTAAAGCTAATATTCAGTCAGTATCTATTTAACAATATTTCTCTGATAAATGTATGCTCAAAAACAGAAAGCTCTAAAAAGTTAGAACTGTCTGGTTTGTTACTTCGATCACCCCCCGAATATTCCTTCTCACTTGCTAACCTTCCTGGCTATTGGGGGGGGGGGGTCCACAAAGTAATGTGCTCCAGTCAGAATTACAGGTCAGATAAAGCCTAGAGAAAACAGAAAAGAAAGCAAGTTAGTTCATTTTCCACAAAACAATCTGTATATTATGAAGACAAAATAAAAACAAAATGACTCAACCATTCGTTATTGGAACTATAAGGGTGAGAGAGTTGAACTTTAAAAATTACTACTCAAAAATCACTAAGAATTCTTTAGTCTGTACCATTTCATGCCACAACATTACAGGAATGGTTTAATATCCCATTGCTCATTGATTCCCATAGGTTTAACATTTTTTAATTTATAAATCCACCTACTTTCCTTCCTTAGAAGGAGGTTAAGTTTATCACCTCCTTTTTGTTGATTCAGTACCCGTTTTAAGCCCATAACTTTCAATTCCTCTGATTTTCAGTTGTGTTTTTTCCAAAAAATACTAGCCCACTGGCATGTCATGTCTGCCACTAATTACAGAGCGGACATGTGCCTATATCTTAGTCTTGAGGGGGCAGACAGTACACCCCATGTATACCTTGTCACAAGTACACCACCAAACGTACACTAAAAAAGTTATGTCACATGTTACCAATTCTCCAATTTCAACACTGATGGTATTGTCAGTAGGGTGTACAAGGTTCTTTCCATTATGTGCAAATTTACAAATGTTGCATCTTGCACATTTGTAAAAGCCTATAGGCCTCTGTGGCAGCCAATTATGATCATTTGTGGGTGCCTTTTCCTTTTCCATCCTGCTGTGTACCAGTTTGTCTCTCAAGTTGCTGCCCCTACTTAATGTTTAGGGCCCACCATCAGACTCACTTCATTATCAATAAGGAGCATAGGCCAGTTTCGAAATATGATATTGCCTAATCTTCCAGTAACATTGTTGTATTCAACCACAAAAATGCTAGGTCCAAACCCCAGGTGCCTTTCATTTTTTGTTGGATTTATTATCTTTCAGTAACATATCTCTGGATGCTTTTCTTTAGATTTGCTCAATAGGTTACTATCATATCCTTTTGCCTTAAATCAGTTTTCTAATTCATCTGTTTGGGCCTCAAAGGAATCTAGGATGCCTCGATTTCTGCAGAGTCTCAGGAACTGGCTGTACGATACAGAGTTCTTTAATGTAGGCAGGTGGACACTGATAGCATTATGCACTGAATCAGTGGATGTTCGATTTCTATACAGGTGTTTTTTGTTATCTATGCTGTCTGCAAATAGGGTAACATCCAAGAAGTTGAGGCATTCCTTGCTAGCAGTATATGCACATTTGAGGTTCAGATCATTATTAAACCAGTTCATAAAATCTGGTATCTCCAAGATGTCACCTTCCCATATGCAAACGATACTGTCAAAAAATCTGAACCAGTGTCTTATTTTATGCTGGAATGGATTATTTGCTTGGTTAAAAATGACAGATTTTCCCATAGTCCAAGAAAAAGATTGACATAACTTGGGGGCCATAGCTGCCCCCATGGCTGTACCACACGTCTGTAAAAAGTACCTGCCCTCAAATTCAAAGGCATTGTGCGTTAGGATGAATTGTAATGAATTAAGTATAAATGCAGATGGTATCTCTGAAATATCAGGGTGACTTTCTAGAAAGTATTTACATGCAGCAGTGCCCTGATCATGTCGAATGGAGGTATATAATGTATCTGTGTCAGTTCCCAACTATACATAACCTTCCTGCCAATTGATATTTTCAAATGTCCTCAGAGCATCTGCAGTATTCTTTAAATAAGACTCCAAATTCACTACAAAATTCTGAAGGAAGACATCAACAAATTTTACCCAGATTCTCACTGATGGAGCCCATATCAGACACATCCTGAGTGGGATTTCTGAATTTTTATGTATCTTAGGTAAAATGTGTACTCCAGATATTATAGGATACCCAGTCCAAATGAACCTGTATTCCTCCTCAGAAATGTGTCTCTGTGCTGGGGCATCAGTGAGAATCTGATGTCATTCTTTTTTAAAAGTAGGTGTAGGGTCACCATTTAAATCTCTGTAGTTCCTTTTATTATTTAAACGGGACATCACTGCCCTTTCATAATGATCTCTATTGAGGATAACTATGTTGCCCCTACCCCCCAGTCTGAAGGTTTTATTATAATCAATTTATTGGATGCCAATTCATCTAGCGCTATATGTTCGTCTCTTGCTCAGTTCTGTACTCTAGGGGGTTCTGTATTGTTCAACAAATTCTGTACCTGTTGTGTTATTGTCTTTTCATAAGTGTTTATTGTCATTATAATTCTTAGGGTGGAATGTTGATTTAGGTTTAAAAAGCAATTTCCTTTGTTTTTTAATGAAATTACATGCTGCTGACATTCTGGGGCAATCACAGCTGCTGTTATCTATATTTACAGTGCCCCCTTCCAAATCAATATTTACAGGATTTTCTTGCCATAGTGACTCTGGAATTTCAATGTCAATTTCAATTGTTTCTGGTCTTTGCAATAGTTCATTATTATATATGGGTTGCATGTTCGAATCCCCACCCCCCGCCCAGTTATGCTTTCCATGGCTATTGACAGACAATCCAGCTCCAGTTCTTCACCTGTGTTCTGCTGTGTGGGTCCAATACTCATGCCTCTTCTGATACTGGTTGCTGTAGCTGCTGACAAACAGTTCAAATCCTGTCCCACTGATCTAGTTGTTTCTACTATTAGTCCCATATTGGCAGATGTTATAGTATTTTCAATTTGATTCTTCAAAAAATAATGTTTAAGTCTAATTTAAAAATAAAATGTATGCAAATCAATGAATGATTACATTGCCGACCAAAGGCTGTGACTTACAATGCATTCTGTGCTTGTTCACGTTCTGTTGAACTGCTGAAAAGTGAGCCACTTGCTGCTGCTGCTGCTGCTTCTGCTGCCATTTCAGACTTTGTGAATATCCCTTGGGAGCAGGCTGGCATCCTGACAATGAAATATTTATGGTTTGCTTCTTTCTCAGTTTTTTGGGGTCAATCTGTGCCACAGCAACTTCAGGACATCTTGCTGCTTCAACTTGCACCTGGCTTGGGTACTCCTGGGGTGTTCTCAGTGGCACGCTTGGATCAAAATCTTCAGCAACATCACAGACTTCCATGGGCAGAAGCCCAAGCATGAGCTCTAGGTCAGGATTCATACTTGGAAGTAATTTAGTTTTGGGGTTGATACATAGCTGAGACCTTTCTGAAGCACTGAGATTTGATTATTTATGAGAATAAATCTGGTTAAATTTAATATTTGTAATTGAAGTTCTTCTTCATCTCCCTTAGGGCCCTTTCTGTGCCTCTTTTTTCCCCCTTTTCAAGGTTGTCTTTGTTTTCCTTTTCAATAAAAAAATTCCCTTCTTTCAGTTTGTTCCTTACAATCACTGGTTGGGAGACAATTTTTAGTGTGGCTTCTGCTTTCTTGCTTTGGCTCCTTCCAAACAAATGTGACTAACCTAAAGAAGAGAGTATTATCTCTCGAAAGCTAGTCTCAAAAATAATTTTGTTAGTCCAATAAAAGGTATCACCTGCAATGTATTTTTTTTTTTTTTTTTCTGCTCCTTCTCTGGAGAGGCCCCTAATTCTTGAGCGCTTTCTACCCTAGCTGATTGTATAGCCTTTATCATAGTCCTCTTGGTCTCTATTTAATTTGTTAGTTTTTCTCTGAACTACTTATTTCTCATATTTTGTCAGCTTTTCCTACAAATTAGTGTCCAGATATTTCTTTCTTTCTTTCTTTCTTTTTTTCTTTCTTTATTTATTCAATTTTGATAACCGGATAGACCCACTGAGCCCCGAAGGTCCTTTTTTCAGGGGCAACACGGAATTAGTTACACAAAGTAAGAACATTTTGCTTATATAGTACATAAGTGAACAGACCACATTTGAGTACAATTAAGTCAGTACAAAGCAGGAATCAGACAATCATCAGGACAAGTTCAGTGTACAATCACATTAGGACGGACTAGAAATTCCCATTCCCCATTAAACTTCAGGATTGCTTCCTTAGCTTCTTTTAACTCCTCTGTGAGTTCTTCATAATTGCTTAAATCTTCTTTTATCACTAATTTAGTACACTATTTTAGAGCACTCACTTGCTGTTTTCGACCATTCTTTCTTATGTTTAAAGGTGCCTAATCCATTTGAGGGAGCCACTGTTACTCTTTGTCCCCTTAGTGCTTGATTTCTGCAAATATTTTCTTCCTGTGTAGTTACATCATGTCATGTCTTTTTCTTTAAACAGTAATTTCTCACATTTTAGAAACAAAGTAACAAAATCCCAGATCTGAGAGCCATGGTATCAGAGGCTGACCTGGATATTATAGCTGTTGTAGAGACATGGTTCAATGGGAACCATGGCTGGGACATTGCTATACCAGGGTATACTTTATTCAGGAGGGACAGGGAGGGTAGAAAGGGAGGAGGGGTGGCTTTATATGTCAAGGAAAGTATAAAGGCAACAGAGATGCAAGGAATGAAGGGGGAGGCAGAGGCACTGTGGGTCACCATTGAAGCAGGCAATGGCATAGCCATTCCCACAGGAGTAATATACAGACCCCCAGCACAAAGGGAGGAAATGGACAGGAATCTACTGTAAGCCATCAATGTGATGACAGCCAAGGGAAGGTGTTACTGATGGGCAACTTCAACTTGCCAGAAGTTGATTGGAACACCCAGGCAGCTTCAACAGCCAGGGGCAGAGACTTTCTGGACTCCATGCAGGGGGCATGCCTCAAGCAGCTGGTGCTGGAGCCAACTTGGCAGGAAGCAATTTTGGACATGGTACTAACCAACAGGGACAGAATTGCAGATGTGATGGTAGGCAAACACCTGGGTTCCAGTGACCATCGCACAGTGTGTTTTGATGCAAAAACTTCAACAGGGTCATGCCACACAGAAGCAAGGGTTCTGGACTTCAGGAGGGCAGACTGGGGGTATGTCTTAAGGAGGCCCTAGAGAAAGGAGGGAGGGAGGGGAAATGGGGGGAGTCAAAGGACAATGGGCACATATAAAAGGAGCCATAGTGGAGGCAACAAACCATTGTCTCCAACAAATTGATAAAGGCAAAAGGAAAAGAAAACCATTATGGTTCTCACAAGAGGTGACAGGAAAAGTAAGGCCAAAAAAGTCAGCCTTCAGGAAATACAAGGAGGTGCAAAGGGAGGAGGACAGGGCAGCATATCAAGACAAACAGAGGAAGGCAGGGAAGACAGTCAGGTGCACCAAGGCAAGGATGGAGGAAAATATAGTACATGAGGGTAAGAAAGGGAACAAGACCTTCTATAGATACATTAACAAGAAGAAAAGGACCAGGGGAGGGACTGTAAGGTTGAAGAGGGAGGGAGGAAGTAGAGGGAGTAGAAGGGGACCAGGAAAAAGCATCAGTCCTGAACAAATATTTCTGTTCAATTTTAAAAGAGGAAGGTGGGGTACCGCAGCTAGGAATTAGGAAGGGAGGGGAGGGGAGGTGGAAAGCAGCCCATTCAAAAAGGGGAGAGAGTCCTGGAAGAACTTAAAAAACTGAGGGTGGACAAGGCAATGGGAACAGATGGGATTCACCCTAGAATATTAAAGGAATTGGGGGAGATACTGGTGGCACCACTGGTGGCCCTTTTCAACAAGTCACTGGAAAAGGGGAGGATCCAGAGGACTGGAGAAGGGCTGATGTGGTCCCTCTCCACAAAAGTTGGAGTAGGGAGGAGACTGGAAACTACAGACCTGTCAGTCTGACCTCAGTGGTGGGTAAAATTATGGAATCTCTGCTAAAAGAAAAGATAGAAGAACACCTTGAATTAAGTGGAGCACAAGATCCGAGGCAACACGAATTCATGGCAGGAAAGTCATGTCAAACTAATCTGACTGATTTCTTTGACTGGGTCACTAGGGAGGTGGATCGGCTAGAGCCAAGTTGGCAGGAAGCAATTTTGGACATGGTACTAACCAACGGGGACAGAATTGCAGATGTGACGGTAGGCAAACACCTGGGTTCAAGTGACCATCGCACAGTGTGTTTTGATGTGAAAACTTCAACAGGGTCATGCCACACAAAAGCAAGGAGGGGAGGCAGTAGATGTGGCCTACCTTGACTCCAGCAAGGCATTCAACACCATTCCACATAGGAGACTTGTAAACAAGCTGGGCAGCCTGGGGCTGGGACACAAGGTGGTGAACTGGGTTCGAAACTTGTTGAAGGGTTGGACATAGAGGGTGGTGGTAAATGGGGATGACTCCAAAGTAGGGAGGGTGACCAGCAGGGTGCCACAGGGTTCAGGTCTTGGACCAGTGCTGTTTAATATGTACATCAGCAACATTGCAGAGGGGCTGGAGAGGAAGGTGTGCCTCTTTGCAGATGATACAAAGATCTGCAATACGGTGAACAGTCCAGGAGGGGTAGAAAGAATGATGAGGGACCTAACTAAAATGGAAGAGTGGTCCAGAGTGTGGCAACTGGGATTCAATGTGAAGAAGTGCAAAGTCATGCACTTGGGACGCAAGAACCCAGAGGAGGACTACATGACGAAGGGGGAGATATTAATTGCCACAAAACAGGAAAGAGATCAGGGGATCATCATATCTGATGACCTAAAGGTGGCCAAACAGTGTGCCAAGGATGTGGGGAGAGCCAGGATGCTGGGTTGCATAGGGAACAGTATCACCAGCAGAAAAAAGAAAGTCATAATGTCACTTTACAGGTCATTGGTGAGACCTTATCTGGAGTACTGCATCCAGTTCTGGAGGCCTCATTTCAGGAAGGATATAGACAGGGTGGAGACAGTCCAGAGAAGGGCAACAAAAATGGTACAGGGCCTGCACCACATGTAATACAAGGAGAGACTACAGGAACTCAATATGTACACCCTTGAGGAGCGGTGGGAGAGGGGTGACATGATAGAGACCTTCAAGTACCTCAAGGGGATTAATAAAGTACAGGAGGGCAGCATCTTTCAGAAGAGACACTACCCTAAAGTAACAAGAGGGCATGACATGAGACTGGAAAGGGGTAGACTAAGGGGCAAAGTGAGGAAGTACTTTTTCACGAAAAGGGTGGTGGATGCTTGGAATGGCCTGCCCCAGGAGGTGGTGGGGTGAACACAGTAGGGGGATTTAAACAGGCATGGGATAGACATAAGGGAACCCTACGGGGGGAAGGAGAGGAAGCAGCAGTGGACCAGTAGGGTCAGTGGCAGCTAATTAAGGGTACGGTATATGGGCAGACTGGATGGACCTGGTGGTCCTTATCTGCTGTCAGGTTTCTATGTTTTTATCTGCTTACTGATTTGCTGCAATATAGAGTACCCGAATATTGTATTTCTTCCGCCCATTATTTGTGAACTGTAGCCAGAGTGACTCCACCCCTCAACTCCAGCGGCTGATTTGTCCAAAATTACTCTGATGCCTTCCTTTACATTAATTGTCACCCAACTCCCCTGGTATCCTCCCTGTTTTTTCTCACTAGAATGCAACATGGGACATTTAAGTAATAATAATCTTTATTTATAAAGCACAATTCATAAATATCAAAGCGCTTAACAATGATTAAACTTATAAAATGTTAAAACTATAAATAGATTAAAAATTCAGTGACAACAAGCAAAATCAGGTCAAAATAAGATAATTGAGTATGTAAGATTAAATAAGTAGGTCTTCAGTGCTGTTTTAAATCTCTCCACAGTCAGGCACTCACAAACCTGACGAGGCAGAGAATTCCACATGGTGGGAGCTGCAAAAGCAAATGCTCGTGCCCCAGATGTCTGCAACCGAACCTTGGGAATCTGTAGCAATCCCTCATCAGCGGAGCAGAGTGGTCGGGAGGGGCAGTAGGGATGAAGAAGCTCTTGCAGGTAAAGCGGTCCCTGTCTGTGTAGGGCTTTATAGGTCAGCAAGCCAACCTTGAAGATGATCCGCCATTGAACTGGCAGCCAGTGCAGCTCGCACAGCACAGGTGTAATATGGCTAGATCGAGAAAGCTCAGTCAGTAACCTGGCTACCGCATTCTGCACCAACTGCAGACAGTGGCTATCATCCCCCAGTAACAGTGGATATCAACCCCCAGTAGCCCAAGGTACAGGGCATTGCAGTAGTCCAAACGAGCAGTCACAAAGGCATGGACCAATGTCGGAAGATTATCAGGCTGCTGCTCTGATTTTCCCAAATCTCCATGATAATAATGACATTTAGATTTTCTACTGTAATTATTGCTTGCTGTTCATCCATTTTTTAAATGCTTCTTGCATTTGTGTCCAGAATCTTTCTTCTCACTGCATTGTTTCTAAAGCATGTGCATGGCCTCTTACTTTTAATGCTACGAATCTGGTGCATTTTCCTTTTGTCTCTTTGGCCTATATCTGGTGGGGAAGAACCAGCAAAGTTAATTTGGCGGGGCTCTTACATAAAAATGCAATCTACCACCTTCCTCAAACCCTCTTCTCCACCTTATCTAGTTTAACAGCTGAATAACTACAGTAGGTCACACACAAAGGACACATTTGCAGCAACCAACAGGAAACAAATCACAGTCCAAGTACTATTAAGGTATGAAGGATCAACATTTAATGCAGAAGCTGGCAGAGACAGTGGTAACAGTAGGATGGCTAATTTTTGCCCAACTGCAGTGGTGCCCACTGGCTAAGAAGCAGACCATTTCTTGTGAACAGCTTCCTGTCTTGCAGAAGGTACCCCAGTCTCCTGAATAGAAGAAAGACTTCTCCTCACACCAACCCTTTAGCCATATGTTAAACTTTATATTGTTCCTTTGTCTATGCTCACATCACCCGCTTGGGACATCCACAACATCTCCAAGAAGGTTTCCACGACTGTTCTTTTCCTCAGCTGTCTTCCTAGGTACCAAAACATTTTCTTTGCTTTCTCTATGCTGTGCCTTGCCAGGTCACTATTACTTAACTGTAGCATGTGTAACCCCTAGGTGGTGCTATCCCAAGGGCTACAACCCCTGCCTGTGTGGTTAGTTGCAGGTTAAGGGGCCTGGGTACTGAAACGGGTGCTCCCACCCGGAGGACAGGGTTGTTAGTAACAAGGCTAACTTGGATACAGCCCTCCAGGACACTGTAACCCCCCCTCTTTCCCCTCTAGTGGCCTAGACAATATGCAACAAACACTTTCACAGTAGCCCCTATTCAGCAAACAATTCTCCACACTGTTTGCACTTATCACAAGGGCTGGCTCCACAGTTTGATCCTGGAGACCCTCTGTAAAACAAGGTTAGGCACAGCAAATAACAACAGTACAGTGCTTTTGGCACAAACTGGGACCACAGTCAGATTAAATGCAAAAAAACTTAGATCTGATTTATTCAGGGGACTTGAACAAGGGAGGGGCGTAATCAGGTAGATTGACTCAAAAATTGATCTAGTCAGACAATTATGCATGCACTTTTAGTCCCTACACAGCCACATGCTGTGGGTACCCAGTTGGAAGTAAGGTGGGCTAGCCTGGAATGTTGCCCGGGGTAGGCCAGCATCGCAGCTGGTTGGAGCCCTGTGATGAAAAGAAAAGGCATGCACAACCACACACAATTTGTAATCCAGAGCCTGAAGGCTCAGTTCATGAAAGAAAAAACAACAATGTAATCAGATGACAACACTTGAGATTTAGCTGTTGTTGCAGGGAGCTACCCTGATTGTTACTCACGCTACCCAATACGAAACACAGGCTAAACAAAATGGAGACTGCAGGTTGATGACTGGTTTGCCTGGAAAAACAGGGCCCACACAAATCACCGAGGTGTCATTCCTGTTAGAGACGGTTGAGCAGGGGGCTGATCCCCGGGCGAGTCTCTCATCGATGATGGTTTCCGTGTCTGAAGTAGCTGGCTGGGCCAGATGGCAAGGCCCAAGCCGGGTGGAACAATTCATATTTTGAGTCCGGTAGTGCTGGATGCAGCTTCCAGCAAGTGTGGCACATTTACACAGTGGGGAAACAAATCGCAACCCACTAACAGCACACAGCACATTTATAGTAAAGCAATCACCATACCACAATGCGGAAGACAGTCCGGCCACAATATCAGTGTCTCTGAGCACAACTGGGAATTCTGTGGTAAATGGATGTCCTGACTGTCCGATCGTGTACAGCAAATCTTCGGTCTTCTTCAGGTTCAAATCTGGTCACTCATCAGTGGCTTTGTCACACTTCAATTCGGATATAGTCCGATTGCTAAGCCTTTCAAAGGATTCCCTCTCAAGGGACTGCAGGCAGACAGGCCAAAAAGCAGCTGCTTGAACCACTCAAACTGTTTACTCTTCAAACTTTAACTCCAGACTGACAGACTGCAGCAGGCAGTTTGGGAATTTCCCTTCGGTCCAAAATGTTCTGATCGGTTGATCCATTAGTCTGTCAAAGCAAGGGCTCCCGCTCCAGGTCTGTTTTGGCGCCAAAATGCAAAAACTACAATTCCTACAGAAATTTGCTCCCACAAGACCCCTGGGGACAGGCTGTATTTTAGAGTCTCCAAAAGTACTGATTGGTGTTGACTGGCAGTCCAAAACCAAAATGGTGGTGCAATACAGAAAGCCCATGCTGCAAAGGAAAGCAGTTTAAACAAACTACCATATTATCACTACTACAGAAAATACTCAGCAAACAGTCATGGCTCTCAGTAGGGCTCCCTCTGCGCAATTAGCGATGGCAGAATGGAGCAAAGGCACTGCAACCCAGGCGGGACTCGAGCCTAGACACACTCGGCCACCACCCAGAATAATTATACACTGCAAAATAGGCAGCTCTTAAAGAGACAGGCGCAGAGGCGATTAGGCACTCTCATGCAATTTCTTTTTAAACAGCTAAAACACAGGACACTAGCCTGGCAGAGGGCATTTAGGCACACCCAAGGAAGGTTTTCAGGAACCCCCATTTGTAGGGGGGTTACACATGACACCTGTTTTTTTCCCCTTCCCTGCTTAGTAATCTCTCAAAGGGAAGTGGGACCTTTTCCATGGTTGTCCCCAGAAGGCGTAGATTCAACCCAACCTGAATAACTACCCCATCCCAGCCGTCTGACTATAAAATCACCCATTATAATGAACTGATTCTTGTTGCTCTCTTCACTACCTGATCCCCCCACCAGCTGATCATTACATAACATGCCTCTTCCTCTGGGCTTGTTACAGCTGCCTCTGCATTTGTGCAGACTTAGTCAGTTGATTCTGCAAAAGGGTACAAATCTATTCTGGGTGTTTAGCCCTGGTGTTTCCTCCCCAGAAGGGACACCCCTCCTTGTCCCACTGCAATCTACCAATCCCTGCCAGCTGAGGTGTATATTGGGGGTGCTAGAGCTGAGGTTCCCACTAAATCTAATGCTGTGGTGTTTCTTAATTCCTATACATCAGCCTGGTGGGCAGCCAGCTCTGCACTGAGATCCATGATCCTTCTACGCACTGGTCATATGCCAACCTCCTTGAATTCCATCCAGAAGGTGACAGAGTTTCCTGTCCCTGCCCCTCTTCTGTCCTCCGTTCCTTATTGTATATAAATCTTGTCACTTACACTTCTGGCACTTAACTGAGTGGCCCAACACAGCTCCACATGATATTACAAGAAGAAAGAAAGGCTGCCCTGCATCAGGGAGAATGGCATTACAGCACATAAATCCTTGCTGCTCACATCAACCATGCAATACACACCATCCTACCCTGCTATTACAACCAAGCATATACAGTTTCCTTCATACAAATGTCTGGAGAAAAAAATCATATGCTTGCCACTCAGGAGTGGTTGGAGGTACTGTGGGTCACCCTCAAGACAAAAGCTGGAGCAACTATTCCAACTGAGGTGATCTACAGACCTCCAACTCAGGGGGAGGAACTGGATATGGAACTAAGGAAAGCCATCAGCACAGTGGCAGGGAAAGGGGAGATGCTGCTAATGGAGGACTTCAATCTGCTGGATGTAGATTTGTGCCTCCCAGCCATGACCTCAGCTAGAGGCAGGAACATCCTGGACTTCCTGCAGGAGGTGCTTCTCTGGCAACTAGTCAGAGAGCCCACACATGATGTAACAATACTGGATATGGTGTTCACTAACAGGGACAGTGTTGCAGACATCAAGTTGAGGGCCACCTGGGGACCAGTGACTACCAGACAGTGTGATTCAACATAAGGATGGCAGCACAAAAAAACCACATAAGTATGACTGTCCTAGAATTCAGGAGGACAGATTTAAACAAGCATTTGTCAATGCCGAATGTTTGCTTGCTGGCATGGGCATTGGTGGGGTGTGCCTTTGGGTTGTCAGGCATAACATCCATGCCATTTCACCACAGCCTACCCTGCAGACACCGACAAGTGTTAGGGTGTGCCTTGGGGTCTTTGGCCCTTATGCATGCCCCATTCCATCAGGAAATATGGTGAGATGGGTGCAGCATAGAAGAATGGCATGAACTTTGGGGCAGAAGAGTCCAAGGCACACTGCAATGCCTCTCACTGGCTGCAGGGTGTTGGTGGGGGTGGAATGGTATGAGCATTACAGATGACAATCCCAAGTCACACCCATGATGCCTGCCAGTCTCTACAGGGTGGAGCGTTATAGTCGAAAACCCTAACACCTCAGGTGTTTGTTGGTATTTTCACTCTAAATTTTCAACACGGGTGTTTTGTGACCCCCACCTTATGAACAGTGGTAATATCAGTTTGTTAGCCAAAAGCTGATTTTGCACAGTGACTACGGCATTTGGCACCACAGGTGCGAAAACACATTTCAAACAGGTTGCGAAAAATGACAGCTTTACTATTCATGGGAGGTGTGAAAATGGCAATGTTGAAAATCTGCAGTGAAAATAGTAAAAACTGGTGGTCATTTAGTGTGCGAGAAACTGCGCAATGCACACCCTTAATGTAATTACTTTGCGGATTTTTTACAGCAGATTGTCAGCACAGGCATTTTGGGACCTCTGCTCATGAACAGTGTCACTGTCATTTTCTTAATCTGTTCCGAACAGTGATTTCCCACAGCGACCACGCATTTATGCGCAGAAAGTGTGAAAACACATTTCGGCCATGTTGTGAAAAATTAAAGCTGTACTGTTCATAAAGAAGTGTGGAAAAATGCCAGTGGTGAAAATTTGGGACTCAAAATATTACAAATTCATGAACTTACGAGGGTGCGTGGAAACAGTGCAATGCTCGCTCGTAACACAGTCATTTTATGGACTTTTGTCACCAAATTTTCAACATAGCCATTTTAAGACCTCTGCTCATGAACGGTTCACTGTAATTTTCTTAATCTGTCCCAAACATTGATTTCGCACACTGACAGCGCCATTGTGCGCTGCATGCACGGAAACACATTTTGGAGGAGATGTGAAAAATGACAGCTGTACTGCTCATAAGGAGGTGTGGTAAAATGGCAATATTGAAAGTCTGGAGTGCAAATATTAAAAATTTGTGAACTTACGAGCATGCATAAGAACTGCGCAATGCACGCTCGTAAAACAGTCATTTTTGGGAATTTTTTCACCAAATTTTCAACATAGCCATTTTAAGACCTCTGCTCATGAACAGTGTCAATGTGATTTTCTTACTTTGTCCCATACATTGATTTTGCACACCGACTGCGCCAGTGTGTGCTACATGCGCGGAAACACATTTTGGGCAAGATGTGAAGAATGACAGCTGCACTGCTCATAAGGAGGTGTGGTAAAATGGCAATGTTGAAAATCTGGAGTGCAAATATTTAAAATTCACAAACTTATGAGCGTGCGTAGGAACTTCGCAATGCACACTCATAAAACAGTCATTTTTGGGAGCCGACGGGGGATTGGGCACCCCCACCAGCCATAAAGAGGTTTGCCACACTGGGGTGGGCTCCCAGCTTGGCATCTGGAAGTGAGTTGGGGGGACAGCAGATGGATGTTTGCCATGCAGGGGTGGGCTCCCAGCGTGGCACCTGGAAGGTTGTTGGGGGGGAGCGCAGCGCAGCCGACAGGGGATTGGGCACCCCCGTCAGACATACTGTGTGTGGGGGGGGAGTGCGTGTGCACACTGGGGTGGGCTCCAGCATGTTACTTGTTTGGGGGGGAGAGGAGCTGTCTATGACAGCTCTTTCAGTGCAATGCTGACATGTAGGCACTTTGCATACTGCTGAAGCAGTATGCAAATTGCCTACATGCTGCAGTGCCTTTCTTTGAACTATACACCACTGCATGTGCAAACGCTGTCATAGACAGCTCTTACATTCATTGGTGCGGTGGGGCCGTGCCTGCAAAAGGCAACAGGGCATTGGAATTAGGGAGGCACACCTACAAATTCTCGTATGGTGGCACTGTGTTTCTTGCTGCAAGCAAGCAAACATAAAGAACAAGCATTTGTCAATGCCGAATGTTTGCTTGCTGGCATTGCCATTGGTAGTGTAGGAGTTACAGAGCTGCATAATAGGAATGGCAGTGAAATATTGAACTGAAGCCAACCCCACCACCACCCTGCAGAGACAGATAGGCATTGGGGTGTGCCTTTGGGTCATCAGGCATAACGACCATGCCATTTCACCATGCCCTACCCTGCAGACACTGACAAGTGTCACGGTGTGCCTTGGGGTCTTTGGCCCTTATGCGCACCCCATTCCATCAGGAAATATGGGGAGATGTGTCTGCCATGTCAGCCAGGGAAGCCGAGGAAGCCAGCAGGGGTGTTTCTTTTATGCCTGTTTGTCAGATTTCACCACAGAAGGTCGGATATTGAAAGTGTCCCTTCCCCCTGTTAATTAGTAGGAAATCTATTTTAAAAAAATGTGACACAGGATGAGTACAGAAAGTGTAAGTAGAGAATTACAGAAGTATAGGAATTATAGCTTTTAACAAGTATAGCAGAGGTTTCTCTTCAAAAGAGTCCATGAATAAAGCCTTTAATATATCTACTTGCCATGCAATATATTGATCCTCATAGGCACTAATGAATTCTTGAAACTATTATTACAGCATATTCGCGCGTGATAATTGTGATTACTATGGATTCAAGTATTGTTAAACGCACAAATGGGGAGTTACGTGTTACATGCATCTTATGTGAGAAATTTAGTATGGAATCCACACATAATTTTTCAACATACACACGCAAAAAATGAAAAGAAATAAGGGAGTCAAAGGTAAAAATAATCCAGTTTGAAGTGGAACCGGTTGCATTACAGCAGCAAAATCTCTTACATAAAATGGGAGAAAACACAATGCCAAGTTCAGCTGGAACCAGCAACCTAGAGTTAAGTATAGCAAATAAGAAAAGAACTAAAGAGACAGACATCGATGAAGGTGCTTGGATCATTGAAAAAAGAAAGTTTAAAAAGGGCAGAAGAGCAATGGGTTTTAATATTCCATTATATAATCAGTTCCAACCTCTTGTTGAGATCTTAGATACTGATATAGAGGCAATGGAACTACTGATGGGATGTGATAATGAGGCTAATACTCATATAATTTAGAAAGCCACAGGGAACACGACAATGCATCTATAAAAAACAGTCGGTACAAACCTATTGATACAGGGTTAACAGATATAGAGCCAGTGAGACTGAATGCGGCTAACAAGGAGTCACAGCCAGAAGGCCTTAGGGAACATATTACTATGGACGTAAAGGATACACCTATGGCGGAGGGAATAAACAGAATGAAGCAAATACAGTATATGTGTTAGGAGACTCCATAGTAAAATACACTGACAGATATGCTTCAAGAGGTAATAAGGAGAATATCACAACAAGTTATCTTCCAGGAGCCAAAATAAGGGACCTTGAGAGAATGCTGCCCAACACAGTAAAAGAAAGAGATCACTCTTCAACATTCATATTGCATCTCAGAACTAATAATAGTCATTGACAAAGTCAATCAGAAATAATAAAATTCATGAACATAAAAAGGTAGTTCAAAACATACATTGTAAATTGGTCTTTTCAGAGATTTTACCTCTCCTACCTGCTGGGAATAAGAAAAATGCTAAAATAAAATCTGTCAATAACTGGTTGAGGAGTTGGATGCTGCAGGAGGGGGTTCCATCTCATAACAGCGATCGAGGAACAGCGATCACTATTATGGCAAGTGCACTAAAAAACAGTGCCCAAGACCTATAGGTCTCATTTATAATGCGAGGGGCTGTGCCCTCCGCACCCCCTACTTATGGATTCTCAACTCCAGGGGGGGTGCATGTCAGGGGGGCAAAAACTTATGGCTATACATGCCGCCAGGCAGTAAAAAAAAAGCCACACCAAGCCAGATGGGAACCCAGTACCCCATGCCTCCCAGCCGACCACCCTCCCCAGGACACCAGCAATTCAGCTTGGCAGCTGCACACTGCAACCCCTCCCACATCCCATCCCTCCCCTGTGTCTCACCCCCCGTAGGCGTGTTTATGCATATACTCACGAGTTCCTGTCACCATATTCACTAACCCCAGTATCAAGTCACCCTCCTCTCTAGGTAGCCATGATCACAGTTGCTGAGATTGAGTCGCTGTTTTTCTAGGTGCTCAATCACAGTCACTATGGTCATGGACTACCGCAGGAGGGTATAATGTGGCATAACACACTGGGAGGAATTTGTGAATAACTTCTGTTACTTCAGCCATGATGGCCTGTACCTTAACAAAGCTGGGAGTAGAAAACTGGGCATTAAATTGAAACAGGTACTGTAGTTGACAGTTGTTTAAACTGAATGATAAGTGGAGAGGTGGGATATTGGGTGAACAAAGGAAAAAAAACTGTAAGGCATCACAAAAAAGGATATAGTAGTAACAGGAATGGGGGTCTTAAAACATTGTCATTGAATGCAAGAAGTTTTAATATTTCCAAGAAATCAGAGCTAGAATTGTTGCTTATTGAGAAAAGTATAGATATCTGTACAATAAATGAAACATTGGTGAGATAATCAGATCAGTTGAAATAAAGAAACCAATGGGTACACACTGTACAGCAGGGACAGAGTTGGAAAAAAAGGTGGAGGAATGGCAATTTATATAAAGAACACCATTGATAGTTCCAGATATGAATTTGGCAGTGGGGATGAACAAATTGAATCACTATGGGTTTTGGTGGATACTCACAACAGCAAGAAAATCTGCATTGGAATTTACTATAAGGCACTGAATGTAACAACCAACGTCAATTATGATAAACATCAAGAGATAGCACTTATGGCTAAAAAAGGGAATGAGGTTACACTGGGAGATTTAAACTACCCTGATATTGACTGGACAACACTGATAGCTAAATCATGTAAAGAAAAACAATTTGTCAAGTCCTTACTAGCTGCAGGGTTACATCAAATGGTTTATAAACCCACTAGGGGTGATAACATGTTAGACTTGATAGTTACCAATTTAACAGATCAAATTTAAAATATAAGGATAAGAGAAAATTTGAGTATTACAATATTGTGGGGTTCACCCTTAGGACGTTAGCACAGAAAGTTCTGGGATCAACAGTAGTTAAAAATTACAGTAAAACTAACTTCCAAAAAATAAAAGCAGAATTATTGAAATGGGAATGGATAAAGTTTTTCAGCCATAAAAATGTGGAAGAAATATGGAATATATTCAAATGTAAATTACATCCGCAGGAGAGGGAGTATGCACCTAGTAGATGAATGTATAATGACAGAGACAAGTTACCCATGTGGTGTACTAATAGGGTTGTGAAACACTGTAATAGGAAAAAAATATATTTAGCAAAATGAAAAAAGTGGGAATGAACATTCTATTACAGTTCAAGAAAACATTTAAAAGAATAGTTAGATCAGAAATACAGAAGTTGGAATTCAATATTTTACATAGAAATGACAATGGAAAGAGTTTTTATGCTTACATTAACAACCAGAGGGGACATGGTACCCACGTAGGACCAATGCATTGATGGAGAAGAAATTTAAACCCCGTTTGCTTTAGCAAATTGCTTTAATTCTTATTTTTGTTCTACGTTCAGTAAAGGTATAACGAAGGACACAGATATCATATACAAAGAATGCTCTGATTTACGAATCACTGTCAGTCCTCCAGACACTCTGAATCTTTTATCCAAACTTAGGGGAAAAAATCATCAGGGCTAGATATGCTTCACCCAAGGTTTGTAATAAAGGGGCACCATTGGCATTTCTATACAATGCATCTTTCAGCGCAGGCGAGGTTCCCCAAGATTGGACAACAGCAGCAGTAGTCCCCTTATTCAAAAAAGGTGATAAATCAGTATTATCCAACTACAGACCAATTAGCATAATGCCTGTTGTATGTAAGATTGCTGACAGTTTATTATAACGGTTATAATAGCAAATTATGTGTTAGTTTCCCTAAGGGGAAAAAAGTGCCAGTTATTACTAACCAGTTATGCTTTTATGAAAAAGTTAATAAGAAGAATAATAACAATGTACCAGTTGATGTGCTGTATCTAGATTTTCTAAAGGCATTTGATAAGGTGCCACACAGCTTATTGATTGAGAAAAAAAAAAACTGGAAATAGATGTAAGAATAATTACCTGGATTCAGTACTGGTTAAATAATAGAAAGCAAAGGGCCAGAATAAGGGGATCTTACTCAAATGACAGCAATGTGACTAGTGGAGTGCCCCAGGGCTCTGTTTTGGACCCCGTACTATCTACAATATTTATTAGTGATTTGCTTCAAAATACTGACTGCTGGATTGTGAAATTCGCCAATGATGTCAAGCTGGGGGGGACCTGCCAATTCACCTCACAACATAGCAGAGCTAAAACAGGATCTGGATATGGTTGAGAAATGGGCTAAGGAAAATGGTATGCTGTTCAGCATTGATAAGTGCTCTGTCCTGCACTTAGGGAAAAACAATAATAAACAGTTAGTCTGACATCAGTGGTGAGAAAGTTAATGGAGTCACTTTTGAAGAAAAGGATTGTGGAATATCTTAAATGCAGCAGGTTACAGGCCCAAAGCAGCATGGATTCATGAGGGGAAGTCATATCAGATGAACCTGATAGATTTCTTCAACTGAGTGACCAGAAAAATAGATCAGGGTGGGAGAGTGCTTGTGGCCTACTTAGACTCCTGCAAGGTCTTCCACACCCATAACTCAGAGAAAACTCAATAGGAAACTGCGCAGGTTAGGGGTGATCCTAAGTTGATAAACTGGGTACATAACTAGTTGATGGATAGGTGACAAAGGGTGGTGTTAAATGACACTTACTCAGGGGAAGGGAGAGTGACCAGTCAAGTACCTCAGGGCTCAGTACTGGGTCCAGTCCCCTTTAATGTCTTAATAAGTGATATTGCAGAAGAGCCAGAAGGGAAGGCTTGCCTTTTTGCAGATGACACCAAAATATGCAATAGGGTGGACACCACAAAAGGACTTGAGAGACTGTGCAGAGACCCGAGAAAACTCAAAGAGTGGTCAAAGATATGCCAGCTGGGTTGCAATGCGAAAAAGTATAAAATCATGCACCTAGGATACAGAAACCCTACGGCAGAGTATAATATGGGGAAGAGGTACTGGTGGTCGCCAATCAGGAAAAAGACCTGGGAGTAATCTTATCTGATGACCTCAAGGTGGCAAGGTAGTGTGACAAGGTTGTAGGTAGGGCCAGTGGGATGCTGAGATGCATAGGGAGGGTTATCACCAATAGAAGGAGATAACTAGTGTTTCTACTGTGTAGATTGTTGGTGAGACCCCACCTAGAGTAATGTGTCCAGTTCTGGAGACCTCATCTCAGGAAGGACATATACAGGGTGGAGGCTGTCCAGAGGAGGGCAACTAAAATGGTTCAAGGGCTACATTAGAAGCCCTATGAGGAGAGACTAAGGAATCTCTGTATGTACACCCTGGAAGAAAGGAGGGGGTAGGGGCATATGATAGAGTCCTATAAATACCTCACTACACTTACTCAGATGTACTACTCTTACACATGTGCACTGAACAGAGAGGGAACAGGAACACAAAATAAAAAAATTCTATAAATTACTTGTATTACTCAATCACAAGGGTTATTCTGGTAGTTGATTTCTCATCCACTCAACCTTACTTGACTAGTCTTATTTGTTTTTCATCTACTCAATCTTATCCAACTACTCTTATTTTTTTTTTGTCGGTGTCACAACAAATGGAACTTACACACCGCAGGCATTGTGGGACTCTCTTTTACAGGGCAGTCATCCACCGCGTTGGCCACTGTCCTACCTGCTGGGCCATCAGCAACTTAAGATCTCAACTCCAAGCCACCTGGGCTGAGACAACCTTTCTTCGGACTCAGCTCAGTACATCCTCATCCCCACTGTACTACTCCCACCACCCAAACTCCACTACCACAAAGAAACCTGGACCAGGAGGATGGTAAACGGTTGGTAAATGCTATCCAAAGCTCAGAAAACAAACACCACACATGCGATCATCAGAAAGTAGCCCATTACGTATGTAGAATCAATTAACATCGTTTGAAACTGAACAACCCTCCAGTGCAAATTATACAACAATCGGCATTCTATCACAAGAACAAAACCAATCCTGAGCAGCAATGCCATAAAAACAGACTCCAAGAAACCCCTTCTAATTATAGGCGACTCTATAATCCGCAGAGTAGAGCATCACCTCCAACAAAGAAATTGTTCCACAGTGGCAGTTCATTGCCTTCCAGAGGCATCATCTTGGAGAGAAAAGGACTGTACAGAAGGGATCATAAGTAAGGCTGGCACTAGCACACATGTCCTAATCCACCTAGGAATGAATGACTTCACTACTCACTTCATGGAAGAAACCAAACAACATCTTTCCACACTAGGGGACAGGTTAACTTCTGTTATGTCTGGAGTATCCTTCTCTGAGATTCTGTCCATATGCAAAAATGGTAGCAGTGGGCAAAAACTCAGAGAAAAGGAGATCTCAGAACTCAATTCATGGCTCAAAGACTGGTGCGGTGAAAAGGGACATCATTACATAGGCGACTGGAATGACTACTGGGGAGCGGAACATCTTTAAATACAATGGCCTGCACCTCACAAAAGAGGTAGTCCATGCACTAGGCCAAATGTTTGACATCTTTCACAGTCATTTAAACTTGCAGGAGAGAGGAGAGGCCACTAACATCCTGTACAATGCAGGAAAAAGCTAGTACCCTTCCCCATCACCAAATAACACGTTTCTTTTGGCCAGATACAGATTCTACTAAAAAGATAGGGCATCACAGATGCGACAGCAAAACCAAATATAAAAAAAATCAAAACCAATACTGCATCCAGCAGCAAAAAGGACCAGACCTGGAGAGCAATGTGCGTAAATGTTTGCAGTCTGGTAAACAAAATTCCAGACTGGAACGCGAGAAATTAAGAACGGACAAAGCCATAGGCTCAAATGGAATTCATCCATGTGTCCTAAAAGAACTCTGGGTAGAACTCGCTGCCCCCTCTGGACACACTTTTCAACAGATCACTGGAGAGCGGAGAGGTACCTGAGGACTGGAAGAAAGCCACTGTGGTGCTCTTACACGAGTGGCATCAGGGAGGAGGCAGGGAACTACCACCCTGTCAGCCTCACCTCAATTGTGGAAAAAATTATGGAAACAATACAGTACTAAAGGAAAGGATAGTGGTATCCCTGGAGGCCAGCAGACAGTTAGACCCCAAACAACATGGCTTCACTACTGCACAGTCCTGCCCAACAAACATGATTGAATTTTTCAACTGAGTCACCAGAGTATTGGACCAGAATGGAGCTGTCGATATTGTATATTTAGATTTCAGCAAGGCCTTTGACTCCATTCCACATAGAAGGCTTGTTAATAAACTGGAAAACACAGAGGTGGGGAGCAAGATAGTAAATTGGGTAGGAAACTGGCTTTGGGGCAGAATTCAGAAAATGCTAGTAAATTGTGCACTATCAAGGAAGGGCAAGGTGATCAGTGGAGCCCCTCAGGGCTCAGTACTGGGACCCGTACTCTTCAACATATTCATCAACCACATTATAGATGGATTAGAGGGAAAACATGTCTGTTCACAGATGACACAAAGCTCTGCAACAGGGTAAATACACAGGAAGGGGCCGCAAGGATGGAGTCTGAAATGAAGAAACTAGAGGAATGGTCCAGAACTTGGCAGTTGAAGTTCAGTGCCAAGAAATGCAAGGTCATACACCTAGAAAGAGGCAATCCAGGGACAAATTACTCCCTAGATGGGGTGCAGCTAGCCAAAACAAAACATGAACATGATCTTTGATTGATTATCACAGACGATCTAAAAGTCAGCAAGCAATGTGAAAAGGTGGCACAGAAAGCCTGCAGCATCTTGGGCTGCATAGGAAGGGGCATTACTAGTAGAAAGAGAGAGGTAATTATGCTACTGTATAGGTCACTGGTCAGGTCTCACCTGGAGTACTGTGTCCAGTTCTGGAGGCCTCACCTAAAGAAAGACAAAGATAGACTAGAGATGATACAAAGAAGGACAACAAAAATGGTGCAGGGTCTGCATCATGAGCTATATGATGCAAGGCTAAAACACCTTAACATGTACTCCCTGGAATAGAGAAGTAATGGGGGGTATGATAGAGTCATTTAAATACCTGAAGGGGATCAACAAGGTACAGGCACAGGATCTCCTGCAGGTAAACAGCTGCACCCAGACTCTGGGGAATGATATGTGCCTAAAGAGGGGCAGGTTCAAGAGCAACACAAGGAAGTTGTGCCCGCCTGCCTTGCCACCCGGCTCGACAACGTCCACTGGACAGCCTCTCCCTCCCACCAGACCCACTCCTTCCCTACTAGGTCCAAACAGGGATGTAACCCGCTGTCTTCTCTGAGGACCTACTATATCCATGAGTGTAACTCACAATTTTGTAACACTATGCAACCTAAGTAACATACAAACTACTACATTATGTAAACTAAATGTATCTATGTTAAATGTTCCTTTTACTGCACCTGTAATGTTATCCTCTGTTTTAATCTGCACTGTAATAACTGTCTTGATGTCTGCCCCCCGCGACGAGGTGCCTTTGTAAATGAGTCTCTGACTCAAAGGTTGTAAACCCGATTTGTAATGAATAAATGAATAAAGTTCTTCTTTACAGAAAGGGTGGTGGAGCCTTGGTATGTCCTCCTCACACTGGTGGTGGGGTCAAAGATGGTCAGGGAGTTCAAACTGGAATGGGACAGGCACTGTGGAGAACTTAACGCAGTGGCCTGAATGGGGTAGGGGGATAGTATACATGGGTAGACTAGATGGTCTACACGGACCCTATCTGCCGACACATTCTATGTTGCAATGTTTCTCATGGTTTGAACAAGGTATGCAGGGGAAGTAGTTTTCAGATTAGAAGGTGCATATGAGCAAGGGGATATGCAGTGAAGCTGGAAGGGGAAAATTTAGGAGGTATGTGAGGAAGTACTTCTTTACTGAAAGAGTGGTGGATGTCCAGAATGGTCTTCCAGCAGAGGTGATAGGTTCAAAAACAATGGTGGGCTTCAAGCATGCATGGGGTAGGAATAGGAGAAATTTAGCTGGGAAGCTTAGAGGTAGCTGGAAATCAAGTAGGGTCTGCGGTGAAAGTATAGGCAGGGAAAATGGGCAGATTGGGTGGGCCAAATTGTCCTTATGTGCTGACAAATTCTATATTCCTGTTTCCATGTTTCCTTGAGTTTGTGTTTTAAAGTGCGAGTGCACATTTTAGTTCAATAAGTACAAGGTTGTTCAGAAAAACTGGCTTATAACTGTGATGAAGCTCTCAAATGTCTAGAGCAAAATGTTAGGGCTTTGTTCACTGTCATGACAGTTGCGTAGTCACATAGTATACCTGGCATCATTTTGCCATCTGCCAAATTCTATATCTACTTTATGAACGGTGTAAGCCCAATTTTCTGAACAACCTTGTGCTGAAATAAACTGTGCACTGGTCCTTTAAACCACAAATTCAAGGAGTGGCAAGCCTATAATTTTATCCCCAGACTTTTGAGTTATGGAAACTGTATATGCTTGGTTGTAATAGTAAGGGAGGTGGGTGCGCACTATTTGGTTGATATGAACCCCCCCAAATGACTCGCCTGTGCTCATGGATACTTGCCTGTTTATGCTGATTTACTTCCCTTTTACCCAGAAGTGAACCCAACCTTTCCAGTTCCTTCTACCTTATAAAGGGTTCCTTCCAGTTCTCAGTTATGATCTATTAAGCACTAAGCCTATTTAGCTCCTCCTCCAGTCAGCCACTGGCTTCAGATGTTGGTTACTACTCAGTCAACAATAGGTTGTAATATTATAGCCAGCTACTTTCCCCATACTGTCTCCAAAAGCACTCAAAACAACTTCATTGGGCCGGCCTGGTGGCATTGAGGGTTGAGGCACTGGACGCCACACCTCACACCACACCGGCGACCCGGGTTTGGGAATGAGCCCGGGCTTCTGGGGGTTGGCAGGGGAGGGAGATGATTGAGCATCTGGAGGACAGCTCTCCTCTCCCGGGAGGGACAGGGATCCCTAGTCGGTGCTCGGCTGCCCTCTGGTGGAGGCCAGAGATGCAGCAAGCACTGACAATGTAGAGAAGGAGGCAGGGAGTGGCAGACGTCGGTTCCATGCCTTGACGTCAGGGCACCGGTCACTCCCAAGAAACAGGGAAAATGCCCTTCAGCTCCGGTGGAGACGGAACACCGGAGCTTGCCCTTGATTTGCGGCCGCCCTCCTGGCACCCTCCCAACTGATGCTACAGACTTCCCGGGGTGTGGGGAGTCCACCCCGTTCCCGACCGGAGGGTAATCCAGGGCTACATGGGTGCTGGAGGACTGTCCAGGTAGGGCGGACCACAGAGGGATGACTCCTTGGTGCTCCCGAGGAGACCGGAGCTGTGGGGAGAAGGAGGAATAAATACGAAAATAAAAAAACAAAATAAAAACATCATTGTACCCACTCTGACACTTTTAGTATTAAACAACTTTTTCTGTAGTCTAGGTGCTTCTTTCTGCTGCTCTGTGTAAGTTGTTCCAGCAACCCAGCTAGGTTTCAGCTAACTGCACACTTACAGTATACTATGGTCCCTGCTGAAATGCACTATGCCTGTTCAGTTCCTCCTTCAATCAGCAACTTGCTTCACAGATAACAGCTGCCTGCTTCACAGGTAACAATTCAGCCCCTCAGTAGGCTGTATTATTCTAACTAAGAATGTTGTGAAGTAAAAAAATTCTATGAAGTCATTTTGCACTATACAACACTTCACATGATTTTGCCTGCCAGCACCAATTTAGTTTCTGCTTTTAAATAAAAATAAAAGGGTAGAAAACCTGTCCCTCACTCTCTAGCCACCATTACCTCCTTTCCCCATCCTGTCCAGGTAAAGTCACCCCTTAGCTTTGTAGCACCCCTAGCACCCTCCCTCCAATACCAGTGAAGTACAAGCGTAGCAGAGAGGAGAAGTACCAAAGAGCCTCATAAAGTCAAGTGTGTAATACTGTAAACCCATTAGAAACATAGAATCTGATGGCAGATAAGGGCTGCTTGGCCTGCCAATTTTTCATACCTACATTCTCACCGCAGACCTTACTTGATCTCCAGCTTTTTCTCCATCCCCCATTCCTTTCCACTATGATCCCCTTGTGCCTGTCCCATGCATTCTAGAACCCCTGCAGTGTTTTTGCCCCTACCACCTGCACTGGAAGAGTATTCCAGGAATCCACCACTCTTTCTGTGAATAAGTACTTCCTCACATCTCTCCTGAATTTACCCCCTTCCAGCTTCATATCATGTCCCCTTGTTCTAAGCACCTTTTTTCTGAAGAATACTTCTCCCCTGTACTTTATTTACCACTGTGATGTATTTAAAGGTCTCTGTCATATCACCCTCCCTCCCTCCCTCCATTCTTCCAGGGTGTGCATACTGAGGTCCTTTGGTCTGTCTTCATAGTGCTCTTGATGCAGACCATGCACCATTTTAGTTGTCCTCCTCTGGACCACCTCCATTTTGTCTATGTCCTTCAGGAGATGTGGTTTCCAGAACTGGACACAGTACTCAAGGTGGGGTCTTTGCAGTGATCTATACAGGGGCAAAATCACCTCCTTTTTTGTCCTGGTGATACCCCTTCCTATGCATCCCAGCATCCCACAGAATTCAGCTGGACTTTAACTGTATCCAGGTGAAAAAAGACTACCCCACTGTGGCACCTTTCTGCAGACCTGAACTTTTAAATATTTGTGATTGGGTTTATGTAGGTGGGAGGGAGGGGCAGCTGCAGAGTAAGGGGTACTAGCTGCACATTCGAGCAGACTTGATAGACCACTAGGCCTTTATCTGCTGGCACATTTCTTATGTTCGTATGTAATTATTTAATTTTTTTTTATTTTGGGGAGGGAGGGAGGTGGGGGAGGTTGTTGGATGGTTTTATCTAGGTTGAGTGACTGTTGTGTTTGTACTATAATTTTATTGTTATTGTGCATGAGTGTGTGTGTGTAGAGTTCCATTTTACGTAACTAGAGTGGGTTGTTTTTTATGTTGTTTTAGAAGCACTTTAGTAGTATCATTGGTAAGCAGTGAGCAGGCAGTGGACTAGGAAGATGTGCCTAGGCTTTGGGCCCCAGAGGCTCAGCTACTCGGCATCCCAGCTCTTGGACCATCTCCTCCCCCTTTACTGACTTCCCTTTGTCATTGACAGTACTCCACTGTAAGGAGATTGGTGTTGGAAGGAAGCAGGATGGTAGATAGCGGGGTGCTAGGGTGGCTGATGGGGAAAGCCATATTGGGGTGGTGAGGAATAGGAGGCACCCTGGGATGAAATGAGGCCTAGGGAGAGGCCAGACATGTTTGGTCCCCATACCCAGGGCTCCCACCAGACAGAGTGAGAAGGCAGCTGACCAGCCAGCAGCCTCTGCCAGTCTCACTCGGATGGTGCTGTGCAATGCGAGATTGATTAGGAACAATGCTGCACTTACAGTGGACTTGATTTCTTCGGGCCAATCTCATTTGCATTACAGATACCTGGCTGGACGATGATAATGGCCCAGTTCTGGTGGCATCTATCCCAGCCAGATTCTCTGTAGTGCACTGCCTGAGGAGGGAATTCAGGGGTGGGGTGTTGCCATTTGCTTTAGATATGACTTGAAATTCTCTGTGCACCCAGTGGGTTCTACTTCATTGTTTGATTTTGTGGCCGTATGTGGTAGTCCAGGTGCAGGTTGCAGAATCCTTCTGGTGTAGTGGCCTCCAGGACACAAGGGAGAATTTCTGCAGGAGGTTGGCAACTTCATCGCCGAGAGGGTATTGGAGTCACCCAGGTGGTTGGTTCTGAGTGACTTCAACACCTGGATCAACAACAGACTATCGCAGTTTGGACAAGACATCCTCCAGATGACGAATTTGCAGGGCCTTGCACAAGCATTTACTGCTGCAACTCACAGACACCAGCAAGCCTTGGACTTAGTATTCTCACTGTTATTTGCATCAGTAATGCATCAGTAGTGGCTATTGCCCACCCCTTTTTTTTCATACTTTTCCAAGAAAGGCTAGACTTGCTATAAGTATTTTTATGTTCTGTAGACTCCTTGTACCCGACGCATCCTTATTTGATATGCTTAATTTATGTATTGCAGACAAACTTGTTAAACCGTCATCATGACTTGCCATGCTCTGATCACCTTAAGAAGATATGACTTGCTGGCTCTGCCTTCAGTGTATATGTCCTTTTTCCATCTTGTTCCTCTGTTGTAACCATGTGATCATTACTTGCCATGCTCTGATCACATAGGGGGCATGACTTGCCTGCTCTGCCTTTATGCTGTTTTTAATGTTTAATATTTCTTTATTTTTCCTGATATTTGTGTTTGTCTATATGGTAGCTAAAGAATGCGCTGGGTGTGACTTGTTATATAATTTCTGTTCTGGTTTTTGCACTTTGTTGTTCTCCACTGGTGTTTCCCCTTCCTCCATGCTTTTGCACTGTATATTATATCGGACACTTGCACTTTAAATTGCAGATGTCTTGTCCCTTTAAATCTGCCTGAACACTTTATAAGTATACTCTGTGGGCTTTTGGACTACACCCTGATGATGACTGCACTAACGGTTGCTATGTAAGTGCACCCGGAAGCTAATCGGTTCCTGCATGCATGAGTACTCTGCTGCCCCACATGGGTTTGGCTTTTATTCTTTTAGCGTCTTTTCCTCTGAACTGCGGTTCACTCATGATATGACAGCCCATTTTTCAGTTGGTTTATCTACTGTGTTGCACTACTGCTGATGCTACAAAAGTACCTCTAATGTGTTTTTTGGAATATGCAGCCTTGAACAGGGATAACGTGGCTACCAGGAACCTATGCCTTTTGTACTTGCACTTTTTTCCACAAGTGGGCGAGATGGTTTTTATTCTCTATTATATATGCCATGTTGAGTCTGTCTATTTAATAAAGGTGATTTATAAATGAATACTCAATTATGTTCAGAGATCCCTTTATTGTACAATTTTGTGCTGACCGCATTCTAGACATTGTCTAGGATTTTTTCTGTTGGTCAATACTAACTCCGAGGTCTTAGTGCACACCCCTGTTAACAAATGTAGCAGCCCCCTGATTTAAGGCAGGCTGGTCTTTAACCTTTTTCTGTGCTGATATTCTCACTGGGACTTGGATACTTCATCCTCGAGGTCCATCTGCGCAGCTGCACACTACACAACACACTGCTGAGAGCTGTGAGAGCAGGGTCACCATAAAAGCTTGCTCCCTACAAATGGCAGGTAAACCACTGTTGCCTGTACCTTGCATACTGTATTTTGTACTAACCGCAAGGGTAACTTAGGAAAGGACAGTGATATCTGCTGTCTAATTCTGGTGTCCTTTCCAGGTCATCCTGTGCTGCAGTTTTCTGGTACATGTTCCTTTTTGTTCCTGAGATCCACCGCTGGTGCCTGGAATATTGCAGTGGAAGTAACCTGCACTGGAGGAGAATTTCAGGGGCAGCCCCATGGGGGGCTGGTCACTCTACAGATACATTCAGTACTAGCTGGTGCCTTACTCCAACCCTTAACAAGTTGACCCCTCAAAATCTGAGTCCCTGATGCTTCAATATTTTGGACATTCTGCACATTGGTTTTAATGTAAAAACTGATTTTAAAGTCAAAGTTAAAACTAAATTTAGAGGAAGAGGAAGAGACCCACTTATTTATTTTATTGATTTTATTAACATTTGGTATATTTCCTCTTTTAAGGATCCTCAGTATTGGCATGTTTCATGTTGTCTTAGTTTACTGATTTTGCAAAGTGATTGGTTAGGGTGCATTGTTTGTATGTACTACTTATTGCTCTGTTAGCTATGTGAATAGACACTACCAAATCATGCTTAAAACTTTTGTCTTACACACAGCCCAATAGTCTGTCTAAATGTATAGTCATACATAGTTTGAATTAATTCTGCTTATCCAAGCACTTTAATTGGCTCTGATTTTAGCCCTTAATGAATAAACAACAGGGACCGTTAATAGATTTAGCACCAGGGCTAAAGGGGTGACCAAGGATTACTACCAATGTTGAAAAAACTGTGTTCCCTGTTATAGTCTGATTGATTAGATTCTGACTCTGATCTTTGAATAAGAATGATAACATATTTTAAATCTTGAGAAAAGCCAGTGCATATATTGGGCATGTGCCGAAATTTTACATACACCATATCTTTTAAACGCTCCATCTGCTAGCCGCTTGCAAGTGATACTTGTAAGAGACGACCGCTCCATGACTTGGCAGTAACTTTAAAAAAAAACGTTTTTAAAAATACAAAATGGGACAAAAAGTCTGCCGCTTCTTGCTTAGCAGTCTACAATGGGCTGCTGTGCTTAGTACTGGTAATTTTTGAGTTTTGGGACAATATAGACTGCTAAACTGTAGTGTGGTATTTCAAAGTTTCTGGTCTACTTTCTGCACAAGATATTTTACTGGGCATGAAGTGCTGTTAGTGTGGAGTTAGCAGAATTTTTCAGTGGGCCACAAACTTCAGAACTTAAGAAAAATCAAATGACAGAGAGTCTCCTTAAAACAGATTATCATTCACTTTTACTCTGTGCACTTCCTCTAAGTAAAAATCAAATAAGAATGCAGGTAACACATTGACTTATAGTACCATTAAATCAAGCCATGGAAAAAGAACTCATATATACTGTAGATCTATGTTTTTGTCTTAAACTTTTCAGAATTTGTATGAGTTATATGATTTATATGATTAATGATATAGCAGATACATTGTTTCATGTTGTTTTATAAAAAAAAATGTTTCTAACAGATCTAGAATAGACTTTTGAGATATGCGATATAACTAATTAAACCTTAGAACTTTGTGGATGGGGGTGGGGGTCCACCCTGCCAATACAGTTTTATTTCTGCTTTGCCTTTTCTGTTTTATACTATAGCTAGACACGATTGGACAGATTGGACTACTAAGTGTTATCACCTGTACCATTAATGAAGCAATCGAGAAGAACCTGAATAGAACCCAAAGGGAAACTGAATGTCAGTTAGCGGCCTGAAATGGATAGAAGGAGATGGTTCACTTTGGATCATCTTTCTGAAACATCTCCTTATATTCAAAACTTTGAGCGGTTTTTAGACAAGCAAGACTGAATTTTGCACTTCACACGCTGTGGAAGCTGAACTTTGACTAAGATTCTAAAGGTGATTCTGAAGCACTATATTTCTATCTCTATGATACAGATACTGTTTTAGTGAAGTAATTGAAGAACAACCTGACTTGGTGACATCTACTGACTTGGGAACTATCAGGTTTGCTTATTTCTTATACTTGTTTTATATAGTTTCTGTATTTATATATATTAGGAATGCTATGAATACTAGAAGTAGAAAACTCATAACAATGACAGAAAATAAGAAAGTAGAAAATAGAGAGAAGGGAAAGAGGAACAGAAATGGGAGCACATTTAATGATGAGTTACACATTACCTCATCAACTCCAATAGATTTTTTTTTTTTTTTTAATTTAGTTGTTTAACCAGGTATAGCACACTAAGCTGAAACCTTTTTTACAGGAGCGACCTGGGAGCACCTGGGAGATTTGAAAAGAAATTCATCTTATGCAGAAGCAGTTACATTTCAGACTAGTTCCAAGAACTCAAAAGGAAAAGATAAGAAAAGTATCTCCCATTTAATAATTAATAACTCTGAGGAAAACCTTAACTCTAAGGACATACAAAAAATACAGAATGAATCAGAAGAAATGAACATAGAAAAAGAAAATAAAAAAGGTGGAAAGGGCCTAAATCAAAAAGACATAACAGATTTCTTCACCCCCAAAAATAAGCTCACTGAAGTAACGGTTAAAAAGACAAGTACAGGTAAGGAAATAGAAATAATTAATGAAAGCCAAGTGAGTTTTAAGAATAGTAATACTGGAGTTGAAAACATACAGAGAAGTTAGAACATACAAGTTACAAAATTAGAAATGTTTAGCCCATTAGAAGTCTCTGCCAAAGAAATACTATCCAAAGATGAATCTACATTAGTACAAAAACAAGCAATAAATAAATTTTAACAGGCTCAGCAAACACAGTTTTCCAAAGCTTGGACCAAGAAACAGAACAATTAAAATTGGATCTAGAGTACTTGACTCAATGTCCCAACAGTTTTTCCAAATACACCATAAAGGCACGTGCACACCCATAATTTCCAACATAGTGCTCCTTGAAGCACTAAATGATATAAGAAATAGGCTGGAAGGATTTATCCAACTAGTTCAAGGTAAAATGGAAAAAAATTGAGGGGAAAATTGAAGACATCTGACAACAAGTAGAAACCCAAAAGATATCATTCTCTACAGTGATAATTTCAGAAACACCCACAGAAGGGAGAAAGAAAAAAAAACAATAATAAAAAGGAAAAAAAAAAAACTAAACATAAAAATAAACCCAAGATGAATGACAGTGAAAAAAAAAATAAGGAAGGCGAAAGAAAAAGTCCCCCACTTGGAAAATCAAACATAAAAAAAAAAAAAAACACTGGAAATTCCACTGGAACCACAAATAAAAATAAAAAAAAGGTCATAAAAAGGATAACAACAGCAGAATAAATAAAAATTCATTGGTTAGGATACAGAATCCATCTGTCCCTACAAAGACAATAGATAACAAAGAACCTCTAATGATATCAGGTTCAGAAACAGTTTTAAGAATAGAAGAGTTTTGTTTTAAAAGAACGTGAAACTGATGAGTCACTAATGGAGTTAATAAATTTATCTTCACAGCTGAACTAGAAATACATGACTCAAAGAGCAACATAGCTCTGAAATACAGATATAGAAGTGATGAATGTCTTCCTGTATATGTGATAGTAAAAAAACATGGCCAATGCATACAAAAATATGGGCAAAACAACAAAGACTTTATTATCTCCAATTAGAAGTACAGCCTCCTGTAACCTGGGAAACAGTAAATTGTTTAGTACCTTTGGAAAGCGATTTAACATCTTGGTCAGTTAAGGAATTTTTTTTCTATAAGCTCTCAATTTTGAAGTGGAATTTCCATAGTAAAACAATAGAAAAGACTACTCGTCAAATACAAAGGAACACTTTATCAATCTTTGGCTTGGATAGGCTAAATGGAGAAACTGAAGACATCCTAACTGAATTCATCACATTATTATTATCAAGCATGCTGGAAAATATATATAAAAAATATATTGTAAGAGCAGAAAGAGCATCTGCATGTGAGTTAAATAATCAGATCAATCTAACATGTGAATCGACAGGAGTTTGTAAGCATACACTTAGAAAAGCCAATGCATTAGATAAAGTAGGAATTCTGGTTGTAGATATGAATGAATTGGATTGGGATGAGGAAGGTCCCCAGTCAAGATAAAATAACATTTTACTATTATGAAGTGTGTTGGATACTTTGTCTATTAATAATTAATTGGGCTGGATATTCAGGCTGCGCCAGACAGTGGTGCAAGTCTGAGCGCAGCACAACCATGATGCGCTGGGGCCAGATCCAGGTGATATTTAATGATGCTGCGCAATGGTGCAGCACTGTTGAATATGGCAGGGCCATATTGTGCAAGGCACAGTGGCACTGTGCCAGCACAAGCCACTGCTAGGGAGCATGGGGATGCACCAGCTCAAGTGCAGTTGCTCTAGGTGCATCACCCATGATATTTAGCAGGGGGCATACAAACAAGACCATAATATATGCAAGGCACAGATGGGGCCATTTGCATGTCATTCTGGTCCCATTTGCATGCCTTGCACAGGGCAGCCCAACCAGAGCCCTGCACAGAATGATATGGGCAGTGGGGATCCTGGGGCATCCCCCACCCCTGCAATCATGGTATCAAGCTGTAACCCAGTTCCCTGGTAGTCTAGTGGACCCCCCTCCCTCCTGATTCCCCGATCACCAGTAGCCATATTGAAAATCATTCCCTGGTAGTCTAGTGGTACCCCACCCCTGCCCGTGTCTCTTATCACCGGCAATATAGTGTTTAAGTAATCTCTGGTAGTCTAGTGGCACCCCCCCACCCATTGCCATGACCACCGTATAATACCGTAATAGTACTCCCAGTCCCTGGTGGTCTAGTGGTACCCCCAGCCATTGCCGTGATCACAGTAAATCCCCATATACCACATCCCTGGTGATCCAGTGGCACCCCACCACTCCCACCCACACAGGACCCCTCGCCCACCCCGCTTCCCCATCATCAGTGGGTGGCTGCAACCCACCCGCGCCTGCCTGGCCACCCACTGGATGACAGGTACAGTATGGGCTGCTAGCCCATTTGTCCACAGTGTGGACCAATGGGCTTGCAGAACGCTGTACTAATTCTCAATCCCAACTATGTGAATGACTTCATTGCATATCTGGGACTTCTGTCACAGTACAATATGCCCTGCAAGCCCATACTGTACCTGTCCTATCTGGACACAGCTGGGTGGCATGAGGTGGTTGCAGCTGCCCACCAATGATGAGGGGAGTGGGGTGGGCAAGGGTTCTGTGTGGGTGGGAGGGTGGGGTGCCACTGGATCACCTGGGATGTGATATATGGGATTTACCACAATTGCGGCAATGGGTGGGGGGTACCACTAGACTACCAGGGACTGGGAGTACTATTATGGTATTTTATTGCCAATTGCAGCAACAGGCAGGAGGGGGTGCCACTAAACTACCAGGGATTACTGAAACAGTATATTACCAGTGATCGGAGACACAGGCGGAAGGGGGTACCATTAGACTACCAGGGTATGATTTACAATACAGCTACCAGTGATCAGGGAATCTGGAGGGAGGGGGGTACCACTAGACTACCAGGGTTCTGTGGGTGCTTGTGGATGATGTTCTGGGTGGGCAGGTGGACAACAATGGATGGCGGTTGCTGTGTTGCGCCATGCAATACAGCAGCCTGCCTGTGGGTGGCTGGGATTTGTTCTTACTCTTTACGGGCTCAACTTTGAGCCCCCCCATGCAGCACAATGCAGGGTTGTGCCAGCATATGCGCTACATATCCCGGGCTGAATATCGGGATGTGCCGCATATGCATGGGCATGCCCCCTGCATCTGTGCCACATACCATTACATTGCACCCCGGCGCATTGGGATTTGCGGTGTGCCTGGCAGCCCTTTCAATATCCCACCAGGGTGCAATGCGGGGTTGTGCCGGCACAACTCTGTTGTGCCATGCACAACTCCTTTGAATATCTGGGCGACAGTCTATAAACAATTGTAAAGCCAACTTTCTCTCATGGAATATTGTAGGCCTAAATGGTATGGCTGCAGATCTGGAATGGAGGAGATTTGTAGAACAATTTGAAATCATGTTTTTTTCAAGAAACCTGGTTACAAGACCCTTTGAATATAAATGGATACCAACTGGTTCATGTACCTGCAATAAAAAATATGGAAGATTTAGTGGGGATCTGGCGATCTATTTAAGAAATGGAAAAACATATCACCACAATGAAAGAGCTAAAAAAGGAACAAAATGACATAATGTTACATATAAAATGGGACCAGGAAGATTTCATAATCATAAATATTTATATCCTCCAAAAGGATCAGTCCAATTGAACATATGGAGTGATTTATCTGGGGATTTAAAAGAAGTAACAGCCACATTCCCTTCCTCTGCGATTTTAATGGCAGGGGACCTGTATGCTAGAATAGCAGATCATGATATTATCTATTTATTTAAATCTTAAATGGCATTGGAGGATTGTAGGCAAAGGGGAAGCTCAGACAAGGGTAAAAATGAGCAGGGGAAAAAGTTAATTAAACTTCTTAATGATAACTCCATTATGGTACTAAATGGAAGATTAAGTGGGGATGCTAGTAGAACATCAACATATTTTTCATCTAAAGGACAGACAGTAATAGACTACATAATGTTATCCTGAAATTATAGAAAATGTGAACACCTAAATATTAAAATGAGAATAGAAAGTGATCGTGCCCCTTTAATTCTAAAGATTTTTTCAAACTATAAACTTAATGAAGAGAAAGATCCTATAAACCCACTCTCTAACCTTTATAGCAGAGGCAAACTTAAACTTTCATTAGCCCCAGTAAAGAATGGAGAACTTAATGACATTCTGGAAACCTGGCAAGATTTTTTCAAGAACTTAAACCAATTTGACACAACCACTGCTAAAATATATGATTCCAACCTAGAACAAATTAATCTAATAATAAAAAATAAAATATATCTCACATGCAATGTAACTCATAAACAAAGTAAAAGGACTTAGTTTGACCATGAATGTAAAAAGGTAAAACAAAACAAAAAAAAAACACTTAATAAGATGATAAAATGGGTGAAAAGAAATCCTACAAGAGACAATTTCACATCAAATAAAACCAGGAAACAATACACAAACTTTCTAATTAATAAGAAAATGGCTTTTCAACTAAATTTATGGAACAACATGTATAAGATCATACAAGAGAATGACATTAAAAAAATTCAGGCGACTGGTAGCCACTGGTACCAATGAATTCCAACATTCTTTGGCAGTATGTGTGCCCAAAAAGAATGGATGTCATTTAAAAACATATTTCACACACCTGACCCAGTTTAAAATAATAGCAGACTCAAGGAAGTTATTTGGAACATAGATATTTCTCCACTAATGTTTGTAGAAAGTGAAATTGAACAGGCAATATGAAGCTTATAATATAGCAAAGCACCAGGACCTGACTTTATCCTCGGTGAAGTCCATAAAGAATTCTTGGATTTTTGGATACCCATCTTGACATATTTTTCTCATTTATGTACAAAACAAAAAAATAATTCCTAATGCATGGAAAGAAAACATAATTGTCCCATTCCTTAAAAAGGGTTCAGTTTATAACCCTTTTAATTTTAGACCTATTAATCTGTTAAATATAAGCTCCAAGATATTTGCTAAACTCTCATTGAATAAGTTAACATTGTGGGTGGAACAAAACCGAATGCTAACACCTTTCCAAGCAGAGTTTGGAAATGTCTTTTTCTACCATAGATAATTTATACAATTTTTCATATCTAATTGAGAAGTACATGAGATGGAGGAAAATTAAACTATACACAGTTTACTGATTTTACAACTGCATTTAATTCCATAAACAGACAACTATTGTGGCAAATACTACTTGAAAATGGAATAGGCTTTCCTGGTGCCTATATATCTCCTACATACATATACCTCAACTAGGATAAGATATAACAATGATGAGGCACTAACTGACCCCTTTTAAACTAACAAATGGGTCAAGCAAGGCTGCTTACTTGCACCACAATTTTTTTTTAATATCTGTATGAATAGCCTCTTGGAGTTTGACAACAGTCAAACTTACGATTCTCCAAAAATGGACAATATGAGTCTGCATGCTTTGGCTTATGCAGACGATGTTGGTCATAAGGTTAAACAAAAACTGTATCTTATTTCTTAGAAACAAAAAAAATTGAAATAGTCACAGAATATATACGGTATATTTAGGTGTAAAAATGGTTAGCAATTCCTCATGGGCCCCACATGTTATGGAACAAAATATAAAGGCAAAATTCACTGTAAAAACCCTTCTGAGGTTTAATTTACAATATGGGGGAGAAACTATTGTTCCAGCATTGAGGGCTGGAGAAGCTAAAATAAATCAAACCATTTTATACGGGGCAGAAATTTGGGGCACTTATAATAAAACATTCTTAGAAACTGTCCCTTCATATTACTATAAATCACTTTTTGGAGTTCCTTTGTCAACCTCTAATGCAATGGTAAGGTCTGAATTAGGCAGGATACCACTAAAGGCTATAAAAGATTTAAGACTAGTCACATATCAGCTAAAGATCATCCATAATGCCATAAATCAGCTACCCTGGATGTCCCTTAAAGAAAAAATCAGATGGTTAAATGAAGGCCATGACTCAAATTGGATAAACTCACTATTGGATGTTTTAAAGAAAATTAATATGCAACACCTATGGATAGACTTTAATAGAAATATCACAATTTCTCTACATTATAATAAATGACTTAAAAGAAAACTGTTTATGCTAACACCACCAGAAGACATGGAGATAATAAAAGCACACAAATGTGCCCCTTGGTACAAAATGAATAAATCAAGTCACAGCCTGGAAGAGTATTTGACATTCCCTATACAGCTAGAATGCCACAAATTAATAACTTGGGCAAGATTTGAAATCCTAAATTCCAAATACACATACTATGATAAGAAATATCATTTTGATGATAAACAAAGAAGTGAATTTTGCCCCTGCAATAAAAAATGCTTAGAAACAATACAGCACATTATTACAATCTGTCCTTTATATTCAAAAATAAGAAATTTATATTTATTTGACACCTTACTTTAATATGCAGATGTTAGTTATGATGTTGTATTTATATTATTGCATCCTCAGTGCCTGGAAGAAGCCATAAAAATAACATTTATGGCATCTGTTGTGAAGCAAAAAAAGATATGATACAAGAAATATCTAAACTCCAGGGAGCTTAATGTGGTTGTTTCTTAAATAAGTACAATCCTATTTTATAAATACCTGGTTCTGAATTTAAGAAATAATGAAATGTTTTAACTGTTTTTAAGTGTAAACTATGTATTTGAATTGGATATTGTTTATTTGTATAAAGATTTGTAAAAACCAAAGTGTTTACACACTCTGGTTGATTAATAGAGAATTTTATTCAGTCACTGTGGCTTGAGATAAATGATCTCAAGATTGATCTGATCATTTGCTTGGATCATTGCATAATGGGGTTATTGTCAGGGCCCCGTCACCCTTGATAGTCCTTCCCCTAGGAAGATGGTCCGTTATTGCTGTTTAAAGGGTTGTTCCCAGAGGGACTGTTGGTGGTAATGGACCTCTCAGAAGTGAGTGCTGCTTGTGGAGTAGGGACAGATGAGGCAGTGGCAGCCTATAATAGGGCTGTTGCCTCAGCACTTGACTCTGTCACACTGGTCTGTATATGATCAAGGTCTTCTCATTTAAGATCCACTTAGTTTGAGGGGGGAGCTCAAGGAGATGAAGACCAGGGGTTGGAGTTTGGAGCATTGTTGGTAGAAGTCCAGATCTGTGGAGGACAGACTAGCTTTGAGAACTTACTATGGTGAGTGCCAAAGAGCAATAGAACATAAGAAGGCAGTATTCATGTCCAGGGAGATTGTTTCAGGGAGGAACAGACTGGCTCAGCGATTTCAAGCTGGAGACAGGTTCCTTCATCCTGCCAGTCTGCAGCCAAAATGAGCAGTTTCAGCTGCCCTCCTTCAGATCCAGGATTTCTCCAACAGGGCAGTCACAGTCCCACAGTTGTCAGATGGTCATTTCAAGAAGCACTTTACCTTCTTGGTGTGAGTTCAGGACAGTGGAGGTGGAAGAGGTTTGTGAGGTCATCTTGAAGCTGCAGCCCACATATTGTGACCTGGACCTGAGCCCAACATGTCTCCTAGTGGGATGTGTGGGGTCCATTGGCCCAGTGTTCCCTTTAGAAGGGACTATTCCCTAGTACTTTGAAAGAGGCACTGGTGAAGTCCCTCCTGAAGAAACGATATCTTGATCCTGACATCTTGGTGAATTATAGACCTATATCTAACCTTCCCTTTCTGGGTAAGGTTATGGAGAAAATAGTGACTCTGCTGCTCAAAGCTCACTTCACTGCCTTTTATATCTATGAGCCTCTTTAGTCAGGATTTTGGTCTAGACACAGGACTGAAACTGCATTGTTCAGGGTGCATAATGATATCCTCAGTGCTTGAGATAGAGGGGAATGATCAATTCTTGTTCTCCTTGCTCTCTCCTCAGTTTTTAACACTGTAGGCCATGGTGTGTCATTGGATCACCTAAGGGAGCTCTGTGGACCTCCAGCACTGTCATCAGCTGGTTCAAGTCCTTTCTCACAGGTAGAATGAAGAGGGTAGTGATGGGGAGTTTCTCCTCCTGCCCAAAGTCTCTACTAAATGGTGTTCCTCAGGGCTCAATCCCCTCGCCCCTATTGTTTGCAGTGTATATGCTGCTCCTGGTAGAGAACATTAGACGTTACTGTGTGGGTTTTCACTGCTGTGCAAATGATACCCATCTGCATATGTCGTTTGCACCCAGGATACATGATGCTGTGGAAGTATTAGATGCATGTCTGGCCAACATCCAGGACTAGATAACCTCAACTGGCTGAGGCTGAACCCAGACAAGATGGAGGTTCTTCTGATATGGCCTGGTCACTGGTGAGATGTGGAGACTGGTGGGACAGGAACAGGCTTGATGCTGGGCCCAGCTCCACTTGTGGCTTCTGCTAAGGTGAAAAATCTGGGCATTATCCTTGATGACAGTTTGACATTTGAGGCTCAGGTGTCACCTGTTGACCGGAGTGGTTTTTACCATCTGAGGACATCACCCGGATTAAAGCCTTAATCCCACCAGATTATCTGCCCTCACTAGTGCACACTTTTCTGGCATCCAGACTTGACTACTGCAATGCTCTCTACCTTGGGGTTAGTGGAAGGTTCTATGTCACTTGCAGCTAGTGCAGAACACAGCAGGCGGGATGCTGATGGGCCTTTTGAGGTCCTGTCATGTGATCCCAGTCCTGCGTGATCTGCATTGGCTGCTGGCAAAGTGGAGAATTACCTTCAAGGTGGATTTTCTTTCCTACAAAGTGGGTTTTGGCTTCCTGAGTAACCTTCTGACTCTTCTCCACTCTCAGTGCTCTCTCCTCTCATCCAAGGAGGGCTTCCTTGCAATTCCCAGGGCCTAGCTTAAAACATTAGAAGACCGTTTGTTAGAGGTAGCAGGATTGGCCCTGTGGAATTCGCTCCCAAAGTCTTTGAGGGAGGCCCCTTCTCTGGAGGCTTTTAAGTGGGGCCTGGAGGCACATCTATTTGAGACTTTTGGGACTTAGCATTTCCTCCTAGTTTTAGTTCCCCTAACTGCTGTCTTATACAGTTTTAATCAAACTGCTCTAGTTATGTGGTTTTATACATGTTATTTGTTGATTATTGCATTGCTACTGTCTGTACCCTGTACACCACCCAGAGCCTCAGGGGATAGGGCACTTTATAAATGAACTTTTACTTACTTACTTATACTTGGTCTCCCAATTGCTTCGTCACACTGCCTGGCCACGTATAGGTCATCCGATATGATTACCCCAGTAACACTTTATTTTAAGTGTCCTTAACTGCACTGTAACTACTGTATAACTGTACTATAACTGCAATGTAACTACTGTATAACTGTACTATAACTGCACTGTAATTACTGTGCAGTTACATGTAACTACTATGTAGATGTTAACTAGTTTCACATTTGCATGTTGTGTAGTTATACAATTTGCATACACGTGCAACTACAATTGACTCCCTTTGGCACAAATCAATTAATTATGACAAGTGTAACTACACATTTAAAAGCTGTTGCAAAGTGTAACAGAAAATATATTGTGCAACTACCACTGTATCACTTCTGGCATTATGCAGTTTGTTCTTACAAGGGCAACTACACATGTAATACTTACTGCAAATTGTAACAGCAAGTCTATTGTGTAACTACTATGTTACTACTTTTGGCATTATTAAATCTGTTCTGTTCTGTTATGAATGCAGGTCTTGTGCACTGTTTCAACAGTCTATGTTTATCTGACATTTATTTAAAAGGTAATCACACAGAAAAACTTTAAAGTGTAGTTAGAATGGTAACTAAAATATGATTACAATGCAACTTCATTCTGCTATTCTGCTACAGTTAATTGCACTAACTGGCAACTCTTTAGATGATGTTCCTTGTCTGTATTCCAGTTTTTCATGAACATACAGGTTCATCTAGTCTAATATTGTGAACTGATATATAACTGTAGACAAAAATATTTCATTTGCATAATAAAATGTGATTTCACTTGTTTTATTGTAAAAAATGCCCTGAGCTTGGGAAGGGCGCTTAATATAAATAAAATTTTACTTACTTACTTACTTACTAATTGGCGCTGTAACAATATTGTGGCTAAGAAATAATGATACTATTTTCACAGTTAATACCTAGGTAGCATGTATTTGCAAGTGTGCACACTGCCATTTATTAAATGTCAGTACTGTAGCTGTGATGTAAGTTCTCATTCAGAAATCAGTCCCTCATGAAGTTCCTGCTTAATAAACATGCAATCTAATATTAGACCCTATTCACATGCGTCAAATGTGCATACCCAGGGCTGGTAATCAACAGCAGCCATTCAATCAGATAGGCAAACCACCAGCAGACTGGATCCTGCACTTTGTGTGGAGTGGGGAATTGTGGGATATGGCTGGTCCTCCCAGTAAGGGCACCTGCTGGTCAGCCTGTGTTCACTACCATGCCCCCAGCCCTCATGGTATAGTCAGAGGTCCGGGGTAGCATGGTGTGAAGGATGGTGCCATGGTTGCCACCCCATTCAGCTGGTGGGAAGGGCATGTAATGGCTAAGGAAGGGTCCCTGCCTGTGTATCTGGTGCCACCCACCACCACTCAACACAGCAGATCAGGGATAAAGCATGGCACAAAGCCATGCCCCACCCCCAGCTAACCACCTGGGCAGTATCAAGACAGGGATGTGGGTGTAGAAGAGGTGAGGGTCAATGTCAGAGAAGCAGCATGAAGTGAGTGTTTTCCTAAGTAAATATAAATATCCATTTGATCCTGCATTTATTGTTTTCCATAGGAAAGTATATCTTGTTGATCCTGCATATTATTTTACCATATCTAACTGATTCTGCATCTGTGGAATTATGCGACTGTCTGTTCCTTCCACTGCAGCTTCCTTTGATCTGGTTGATCCTGCAGTTTCTGTTGGCGTGGCTCATGCACTCCTGAAATAACCTTGAACACTGTTGTACCATAGAAGGGCTGAACAGTGATCCATGATATTTGAGCTGTGGTACAACAGCATTTTAGCTGATATAAAAATTGAGGAACAATGTTCTACCATACACTATAATACCATTATTTCTTAGCCACAAAATTGTTACAACGTCAATTAGTAATTATGCAAATGAAATATTTTTGTGTACAGTTATATATCAGTTCATAATATTAGATTGTATGTTTATTAACCAGTAACTTCATGAAAAATTGGAATGCAGACATGGAACAACATCTAAAGAGATGCTAGTCAGTGCATTTAAGTGTAGCAAACTGAAGTTACATTGTAATCATATTACCATTCTGATTATGTTTAAGTTGTTTTGTGTGCTTACCTTTTAAATAAATGTCAGAGAGACATAGACTGTTGAAACAGTGCACAAGACCTGCATTCATTTGTAGTTACGCTTGTAGGAACAAATTTGATAATGCCGAAAGTAGTAGCCTAGTAGTTACACAATAGATTTGCTGTTACAATTTGCAGTAGCTATTACAAGTGTAGTTGCCCTTGTAAGAACAAACTGCATAATGCCAGAAGAGATACAGTTGTAGTTGCACAACAGATTTTTATTACACTTTGCAACAGCTTTTAAATGTGTAGTTACACTTGTCAGAATGAAATGATTTCTGCCAAAAGGGAGACAGTAGTAGTTGCACGTGTATGCAAATTGTGTAACTGCACTTTACACAAATGTGAACCTAGCTAACAACTACATAGTAGTTACATGTAACTGCACAGTAGTTACAGTGCAGTTACAGTGTAGTTACTTCGTGTAAATTGTGTGAAATACACAACATGCAAATGTGAAACTAGTTAACAACTACATAGTAGTTACATGTGACTGCACAGTAGTTATAGTGCAGTTACAGTATAGTTATACTGTACAGTAGGTACAGTGTAGTTAAGGACATTTCATTTTTTGCACTTTTTTGCATTGAAACTCAACTGCCATACCCTTGATCACTCCCCAAGTTTTGCCAGGTCTTTGCTCATCCTTTCCAACCCCCCCCCTCCCCGGGATTGTCCACCCTGTTGCAGATCTTGGTGTCATCTGCAAGAGACAGACCCTCCCTTCCAGTTTCTCTGCCATGTCATTTATAAAAACATTAAAGAGAACCAGTTCTAGCACAGATCCCTGAGGTAGCTCACTGGTCACTCTTCCTTCCTGGGAGTGAACTTCATTTTCCACCACCCTCTGTCACATATCCCCTTACCAATTTCTTACCCAGTTTACCACCTTTTTATCTCCCCCTAGGCTACCCTGCTTGCTCAGTAGTCTCCTGTGTGACATGGTGTTGAAAGCCTTACTGAATTCCAGGTAGGCCACATCCACCACTCCTCCCTGATCTAACTCCTTGGTCACCCAGTCAAAGAACTCTATCAGATTAGTTTCACATGACCTCCCCCACTGTGAATCTATGCTTCCTCGGGTCATGTAACCTGCCGGATTCAAGATATTCCATAATCCTTTCCTTCAGCGTGCTTCCAATAACTTTCTCACCACTGAAGTCAGGCTGACTGGCCTGTAATTGCCAGCCTCTTCCCTGCTACCACTTTTATGAAGTGGGAATATATCAGCATGTACAAACAGAAGAGAGAAAGAAATAAGTGCCTTAGCTGGGACTTGAACCTAAGGTGCCCAGACTACCATTCCGGTTCTGTTACCAGCTGCACCACCAAGGCAACTGGAAACTGGGACGTCCCAAGGCACCTTACTCTTTCTTTAATGCACAGCCTGGTGCTGCACCTATAATTACATTTTCAATCACAAGAGTTGATGTGCATATTTATGGAACTCATAGCAACAGAAAAGAGAAAGAAGTGCCCTAGCAGGGCCTTGAACCTAAGTCACCTGTAATATTGTTCCATGTGCCATCAATGCAACTGGTAACTGGGAAGGCTCGAAGCATCTTATTACTTCTCTAATGCACAACCTGGTGCTGTGCAGATAATTACATTTTCAATCACAAGAGCACGGTGTGCGTATTTATGGAACTCCTACAAACACAGCAGAACCCAAGCCACCCAGATTACTGTTGCAGTTGCACTACCCTCTGCACCTCCAAGGCAACTGGAAAATGGAATTCCTGAGGCATTTTTCTCTTTCTCTGATGCAGAGCCCGGTGCTGAAGTGATAATTATATTTTCAATCACAGTAGTGCAGTGTGCATAGTTATAGAAGTCATACACACAGAAGAGAGAAGGAAATAAGTGCCTTAGATGGGACATGAACATAGGAATCCAGAATACTGTCCATGTTGCGCTACCAGCTGCACCACCAAGGCAACTGGAAACTGGGACAGCCCGAGGAACCTTACTCTTTCTGTAGTGCACAACCTGCTGCTGCACAGATAATTAAATTTTAATTACATTACATATAATTGCATTTTCATTCACAAGAGTGAACTCAAACAAACAAAAAAGAGAGAGAAAGAAACTGCACTGCACCACCAAGGCAACTGGAAACTGAGACATTCCAAGGCACCTTACTCTTTCTCTAATGCACATGTAACCCCTAGGTGGCGCTATCCCAAGGGCTACTACCCTTGCTTGCTTGGCTAGTAGCAGGTTAAGGGGCTAGGTAATGGAATATGTGCCTCCACCTGGAGGTCAGCGTTATTAGTGGTCAAGCTAACCTGGGCACAGCCCTCGTGGATACTGTAACCCCCATCTTTCCCTTCTAGTGGCCTGAACAATATACAATAATTACTTTCACAATGACCCTTATTTACCAGGCAATTACCCACACTGTTTGCACTTACGACCAGGGCTGGTTACTCTAACTTGACCCTGGGAACCCCCTGTAAAACAAGGTTAACAAAAGCAGATAACAACAGTACAATACTCCTGGCACAAACTGGAACCACAGTCAGGGTAAATGCAAACAAAGTTAAATCTGATTTATGCAGGGGACTTGAACAAGGGAGGGGCATAATCAAGTTGATTTGCTTAAAAGCTATATTAATCAGACAGTTATGCATGCAGTTCAGAGTCTTTACACAGTCACACACTCTGGGTACCCAGGTAGGAAAACGGTAGGCTAGCCCAGAACATTGCAGCTGGTTGGGGCCCTGTGATGGAAGAAAGGAACATGCACAACACATACTATTTGTAATCCAGAGCCGGAGGGCTCAGTTTGTGAAAGAAAAATCAAAAAGACAATCAGATGACAACACTTTTAGATTTAGCAGTTGTTGCAGGGAGCTACCCTGATGTTTACTCACGATACCCAATACTGGACACAGGCAGGACAAAATCGAGACTGCAGTCTGTTGAGCTGGAGTGGATGGAGAAGCAGGGTCCATATGAATCACTGAGGCATCATTCCTGTTCAAGGCGTTGAGCAGGGGGCTGATCCCCAGGCTGGTCTCTCGTCAATGACTTTCCCTACATAGCAGGTATTCTGGCTGGGCCAGTGTAGCAGGGCCCAGGCAAATGGAAATAGATACAGATTCATTCCGTGGAGCTGGTTACAGCCTCCAGCAAGCAAAACACAGTTCCGACACACAGTGGGGAACCAAATCACGACCCACTATAAGCACACAGCACATTCACATGTAAGGAAATTCCACTGTACCAGGCAAATGTCTCTCCGGTTGCAATTACAGAGTCTCTGCATAATCTGGGAGTTCAGAGGTAGCTGAAAGCCCTGACAGGCCGATCGCATTCAGCAAATCTTCAGTCTTCTTCAGATGAAAGCCTGGTCACAATTCAGTGGCTTAATTCGCTCTCCAAATTCGGATTCAGTCCGAAAAAGACACAAGTTCCCTCTCAGGAACAGCAGTCAGGCATGCAGGCCGAACTCAGGCCTTTCAACAGTTCTCCCATGCGAATCCAATATGGATTGCTGCTCAAACTATCTCGAGCTGTTACTTTTTCACTTCCCAACTCAGATCTAACTGAAACTGCAAGCAGCGTGGGACTTTCCCCAAGATCCAAAAGGTTTGGTTGGCTGATCTGTCTGTCAGTCACAAGGGCTCCCCCCTCCAGGTTATTTTGGGCTCCAGAAGCCCAAAACTTCAATTCCTACAAGTTTTTGCCCCACCAAGCCCCTGTAGGCAGGCTCCATTTTAGAGTCCCAAATGTACTGATTGGTCCATTCTGACATTCCAGGACCAAGATGATGGAAACAAACAGAACTGTCCATGCAGCAAAGAAGTCAGGTTAGAACAAACTGCAATATTATTACTACTCTAACAAATGATCAGCAAACAAGTACATCTTCTAACAGAGATCCCTCTCAGATTAATTATGACTGCAATCCAGACAGCTCTTAAAGAGACAGTACACAGAGGCTATACAGGCACTCTTTGGCAATACATTTAAACTGCTAAAACGCAGGACACCAGCCTGGCAGTGAGCATTTAAGCAAGCTCAAGGAAGACTTTTTGGGAACCCCCATTTTTAAGGGAGTTACACCCTTCCCTGCCTGGAGAAAACTTGGTGTCCACATCAAGTCTGTACCATCATAATATCAAAAATGCAATACAAATGAAACATATATATCTTTAGCTTGTTATTTCACTATACCTTTCAATATACTTCGCGTTACTACATCCATATTGACAATACTTATGCATGTTTCATACAAGTAATGCTGATTCCACTATGATTAACACATTAGTAACATCACAATACTGCTTCAGGTAATAACTTCCTGTACATTAAATAATGTAGGAGGGGGCTCTTCCCTATCAGCTAACTTGGGGCTGAATGGGACGGGGCACCATACTGAGGAGGAAGAACAATCAACCTGGAATTGGCCATTAAGCTCAGTTTGGGTAGTGAGCTCTGAGAAATATAAACACCTTTGTGAACCACACTGAGAGGCAAATCCACTGGCCTCCCAGGAAAATCATAACTGAAGCGCAATACTGGCTTAACAGCTCGGCCAGTCTTTCTGGGGGGAACAGTCACAGTCTCTGTACTTTCCACACTAACTTTGGAGCTTTCGTCATTCGTGAGAGGTGCCTCTGCATAGATGGGAATGTCCAAACTAGGAGCACTGTCAGCTCCTTGTTCTGTAGGCTCTGTTTCCTCAACACTCTGCTCATCTAGAGAAGGTTCTGGTACAGTTAGGCTTTGTGGCACTGAAGGAGGGCTGTCAGCACTCTTATATTATTGTTTAAGTTCTGGTGTGTCACCAGAGAGACTCAGACCATCAGACTCTTCTTTGGGCAAGTCACACAGTTTCACTAAACACAGGGAGTCGACAGCCTCAGATATGAAAATTTGCACTTCACTTTCAGGGAGCATTGGCTCCAAGGATGAAGCTGAGGGGTTAGGCAGTCCAGAAGGCCCAGCTTCATCCTCATGATTCTGCATAGGATTTCCACGAAACAACTGACTCAGTTCGTAGGAGGGATAAGAGGCATTACCATAGTCACTTTCATCAGAGATGGACTGACAGTCACTATCATTCTGGGTCTGCTGCGGGGGAAACCTTAAATCTGTAACTACTGGGGTAGGTTGACTCTGTCTCTTTTTTGTAGCAGCATGAGTCACCAGCCCAGGGGAGGCAATGTCTGCTGGCTCAGCTTCAATAATAACTTTGCCGATAGGCAGAAAGTGGTTACGGTGCATGGTCTTGACAGCTTTGGAGTTATTCTCTGGGCGTACCTTGTATACTGGTAGATCACCCAACTTTCCAACTACTACATGAGGAAGATGGTGCCAGCTATCAGCAATTTTGTGCTTGCCATGTAGTCCCAAATTGCATAACAACATGCTGTCTCCAGGCCGTAGCGCTTGAGCCTTTACTTTCTTGTTGTTCCTCTCTTTGTTGGCAAGATTTCTTTTAGCGCCCATTGTCTGGGCCAGTTGATATGCATGGTTCAATTGAGCTTTCAGTTTCTGTATGTACTGCAGGTAGTTATAAGCTTGGACCCCATCTGGAGAGACCCCAAAACAGACATCAACTGGCAGGTGGACCTCCATCCCAAACATGAGGCGGTAGGAGGAGAACCCATTAGCGTCATTTTTGATGCAACTGTACGCGTGTACCAAGGCTAATCTGCTGGTTCTACTTATGCTTGTCTTTTGGGTGGAGGGTGCTCAACATGTCTAGGAGGGTGCAGTTAAAACTTTCTGGTTGAGGGTCCCTCTGCGGGTGATAAGTGGTGGTTCTTGACTTCCGCACCCCCTACAGAGACAGCATTTCTTTGATTAGCCTACTTTCAAAGTCTCTGCCTTGGTCAGAGTGGATCCGCTGGGGGGCACCATAGTGGAAGAAGTTTTCCACTAGCACCTTGGCCACAGTAGAGGCTCTTTGATCTTTAGTTGGAAAAGCTTGTGCATACCGTGTGAAATGATCCGTAACCACTAACACATTGCCAATATTCCACTGATCAGGTTCTAAACACAAAACAACTATGCAGACCAGTTCCATGGGGGTGCTGGTAGTGATATTGACAAGGGGGGCAGCCCTCTGAGGCAGGGCTTTTCTTTGGAGGCAACGACTACAGGTCATTTACATGGTGCTCAACATCGGTCCCCATCTTGGGCCAGTAGAATCAAGATCGTACCAGGTCGAGAGTCCTGTCAATACCGAGGTGCCCCATGTGATTGTGGAGGGACGTCAGTACCAAGTGTTTAAAGGTCATGGGCAGGACCAATTGTTGCATGTCTACTTTTTTTTTTTTTAGTCTTTGGTAACCAGGTAAGGCCCACTAGGCACAAGTCTCTGGTTTCAGGGGCAACCTGGGAGCACTGGATGGTTAAGTGACTTGCTCAGAGTCATACAGTATGCAAGGGGAGGTTGTGAGAATCAAACTCAGGTCTGGTCTGCTGGATGTATCAAGCTCGATCACACCTCGTTCCTCTAACCTCTAGGCTATACTGCTAGCCCACTATGATCCACTGTCTCTCTGTATAACAACTGATTGAGTAACTTCAACCTGGAATCTTCTTTAAACAATAGGGCAGTTCACAAGTCAGGGGAACGCAACTTGGGCACATCTTTCCCCGCACGCAGGGAATGAAGTGCGGGTTGAATCATAGGATCTTAGGATTGAACCCACTGAATACTGTCATTGTCAAGTTGAGATAGTGCACTAATATCTAGAGCAGAGAAATGGCAATAGGCAGCCGGTATGCAGGTATCAGGAGGGCCCAAGCAATCTACTAGACAGTCCACTGTGTCCGCATACATCTGTTCATCTCTGTCAAACTTTTGTCACAGTGCTCGAATGTCAGGTTAAGACAACCTGACCCCAATCACTCTTGGAGACTGACCTTCATGACAGGGCATCTGCATCAATATGGTTCAGTCCTGGACTGTGTTCGACAGCATAATCATAGGTTGATAAAGCGGAGAGCCACTGGTGCCCAGTGGCGTCCAGCTTAGCTGACGTCCGTACATAGGTTAACGGGTTATTGTCAGTCTTCACCAATATCTTTGCCCCATAGAGGTACTCATGAAACTGGTCAACAATGGCCCATTTTAGGGCAAGGAACTCCAGCTTGTGCACAAGATAGTTTCATTCTGACTGGCTCAAGCTCCTGCTGGCAAAAGCCACTGGTCTCAAACATCCTCATGGTCTTGATGCAGCACAGCTCCTAGACCCTGCAAACTAGCATCTGTATGCAGCACATAGGGCTTGGTAGGGTCGGCGTAGGCAAAGAAGGGGGCGTGGGTGAGCTGGTATATGACTTCGTGGAAGGCTGCTTCACATTCGGGTGTCCAGCTGGGCCCAAAAGGTTCACCTGTTCGGAAATATACTTTCTCAGGTTCTTTGACAGCCCCTTTCTTGTATTTACGGTTGGTAGGGGGGTAACCCTGGGTGAGATTCAGGAGCGGGCGAATCACCTTTGAATAGTCTTTTATGAACCTGTGGTAGTAGCCACAGAACCCCTAGAAAACATTGTAGTTCTTTCAAGTTATGGGGCTGGGGCCAAGTAGTCAGCGACTCAACCTTGCTGGGACCGGTCTCTATTCCTTCTGCAGATACTATGTGCCCCACATACTTCACAGAGATTTGAAAAAACTGGCACTTATTGATGGACAGCTTGAGGCCGAAGTCTTCCAATCAGTCCAGTACTTTAAACAGTTGGTTCTCATGCTCCTCTAATGTGTGTCCGAACACAATGACATCATCTAAATACACTAGACATTCCAGCAAGTTGATATCTCCCACCACACGTTCCATCAGTCGCTGAAAGGTGGCCGGGTGCCCAAAATCCCCTGTGGCATTCTCAGGAATTCGTAGAACCCCAAAGGACAGATGAAGGCTGTTTTCTCACGGTCCTCTGGGGCCATCAGAATCTGGCAATATCCCGCTGCAAAGATCTAATACTGAGAACCATTTACTCCCATTCAAGCAATCCAGGGCATCTTGTATGGTGTACAGATCTGGGATGGTCCGCCAGTTCAAGGTTCTATAATCAACACACATTCTCATGGGCCCATTCTTCTTATGTACAACCACAATAGGAGAAGCATATGGGCTCCTTGATTCTTGCATAACGCCAGCGGCGAGCATTTCCTCCAGGTGCCTCCTAACATCATCTATGTACGCTGGGGCGAGGCATCGGGATCTCACTAGAAATGGCCGGTCTTCATGCAGGCGTATGCAATGCTCTGCACCCTGGACACACCCCCTGTCCCATTCTTTTAAAGAAAACACTTGGACTCTCTGGGTGAGTTTCTTGCTAATTCTAGCCTTCCATTCAGCTGGCAATGGGGAATTACCAAAGTCGAATAAGTCCTGGTTCACTCTTTCCTTTTCACCAGAGTATTTGTTACTGGGTAATACAGCAGTGTCTGCACAGTGTACTATAGCTAGGGTGCACCATCTGTTCAACCGGACCTCCCAATCTGACACATTCCGAATCTGGACCATCACTCGCTATGCATAGGCATGGGCATGGGCAGGGAAAATGCTGGGTTTAACCAATAATCCCTCTAGCAGCTTTCCATCACCCGGTGCGTCCAACATTAATATTTTATTTTTCACTTCCTTTCTAAAGCGAACCTCTCCCTGAATGGTGTACTGAGCATTGGGAGGGAGTACCAGAGAATCAGGATCTTTCTTCCACGCTACCCCACCGGCTCATCTCCATCGGCTTCGGTAGTCCATTTTTGCAAATCATAGGCTCTCTGTATCAGGGCCTGGATTCTCAGTGCCCACCCAGTCCATTTCCCTTGTTTTTAGTGACATAACTGTGCTAGTCTTCCAAACATGTTGGCATTTGTTTCAATTAACAGGGGAACCCCATCATACAGTCCGGTGGGGGGACACACTAGGACCGGTGTCTCTACTTTCTCCTCTACACCAGTTATAGTTGCAGGAAAAGACAACCAGAGGTGGACATATCCTAAATAGGGATAAGACTTGTTGCTCAGCCCCCACACATGAAGGCCTTCCAGGGATTGTAATGGCACATCAGATTAGTGTTTGTCATATCAGTCCTGAAATACGATGGTCATTTGCGACCCACTGTCAAGCACAGCCCGAGTAGGAACACCATTCACAGCCACAGTAGTCTTCATTGAAGGGATCACTATTTTGGACCAGTCTGGAGGGACAACAGCAAGGGCCTGGACAGATGATTTAGTCACAGAAGGGTTTGAGTTAGGATGGCCTAAGCCTTCACTGTGGTCATTTCGTGCACCCCTTGACCACTGACTAGTTTTCCAAAGCTCTCCTTGAAGCCGGTTCACCACTTTCTCTAAGTCCTTCTGAGACCAGCATTCCCTCTTCATATGGCCATCCTTGCTGCAACTGTGACAAATGACATGCTCTTGGGGCATCCTTAGGGAAAACATAGCAGGGGATGCTGGAGCATCGATTGGAGATTGTGATCTGACTTCTGCTGGTAGTGTACAATGTCTCAAAAGTTCCTTTAGGGTGGCAGTCAATTCCTTGAGCTCAGCCAAGAAGCCACCCTCAGTAGAGGATGCCTGAGGGTGCCCCCCCACCCCCCATAACAGTCACTTCCTGATGGGGCCAGGGTCTTTTTCAGCAGGAGATACCTCAGCGAATGCACCCGGTTGTACTTTTCTGACTTCCTTCAGCAACTCTTCCCCCCCACCGTTTAGCCCATGTCGGGACACTCGTAGTGGTCTCCACTTTGGAAGGGCCTTCCTGTGCCATGATCACTTGGGTTGCACTCACCCCATAATTACAATCTCCCTCTTCACCTTCTACCTCCTGGAGTTCTTTTATCAAGTCACAGTAGTCAGGTGGGTTATCTCTCCTATCCTAGAGCCTTAACTGGATGATCTGCAGTTTAGAATGCTTGGCATGTTGCAGTATGTGCCCCAATCTCACACAGTTCAAATCACTGGCAGCTACCCGACCTTTCCAGCAAACTTTCTGCAGAGCTCTTTCTAGGCGAGTGACATACACAGACAAACTTTACCCCTTCCATTGTTTGGTATCTTGGAATTTCCACATCAAATTCTCTCCTGACTCACTGCTCCCAAAATTGCCTTCAAGTACAGATAGGTACTTCTGAGCAGATGCATCAGGGTTCGCGGACCTCAAAAATTTAATGGCTTCAAGGGAGGGACCCCTCAAACTTTCTATGATTCTTTTCCACTTCTCAGCCTCTGCACATTGCCACTCAGGTACCAAGGAGCAACACAGTCGATCCAGGTTTCCCAGTCATCCTCCCCCTGGGGTGGGGAGGATGCCCGAGAAGATTCTCAGCCTTCGGTAGGAGTTGTGACTAATGGCGGGCACAGATATAGGGGCCAGCATTGGCATGGGCACAGAAGGTGGGGCAGTAACAGGTGCTGGAGTGGGAGGGGGTGTTGGGGAAGGGACACCCCCAGGTGGCAGGAATAGTTTCTTAAAGTCCTCAACGGTTTTCCCTTCCTCCAGCAACAACTTAGCAAATTGCTCTTCAAAAGTCTCAGATAATGGTGGGAGCTTATCCTCCCCAGGGTCTTTACTGTCTTTTGTTATCACTTTCCAGGTGGCTAGGACCCCTTCTGAGGCAATAGTCTGTGGCACTTTAGAGCTGTCCACGAGGTCACTACACTCTACCAAAGCTATGAAAGTTTGGGCGATCAAATCAGCCTGTCAGCCCACCACCACAGGGTTTTTTAAACATTCAACTTTGGAGAGTGCTTCCTCTACAGTGCCTTTACTGGTACCCAGGGGAATATCCAGTATAAGCAGAGCATTTTGGGGGTCAATCTCTTGCCCAGTACACCACCCCACCAACTGATGTACAGCCATTTCTACTGCGGTAGCCATTAATCTTTAACAATAATTTGTAATTTTTGGCTACTAGAAAGCACAAAATCCCAGTGGTGAGCCTCCAAGATGTAACCCCTAGGTGACGCTATCCCAAGGGCTACTACCCCTGCCTGCTTGGCTAGTAGCAGGTTAAGGGGCCTGGGTAATGAAATATGTGCCTCCACCCAGAGGTCAGAGATGTTAGTGGTCAAGCTAACCTGGGCACAGCCCTCCGGGACACTGTAACCCCTCTCTTTCCCTTCTAGTGGCCTGAACAATATACAATAATCTCTTTCACAATGACCCTTATTCACCAGGCAATTACCCACACTGTTTGCACTTACCACCAGGGCTGGTTCCTCTAGCTTGACCCTGGAGACCCCCTGTAAAACAAGGTTAAGCACAGCAAATAACAACAGTACAATACTCCTGGCACAAACTGGAACCACAGTCAGGGTAAATGCAAACAAAGTTAAATCTGATTTATTCAGGGGACTTGAACAAGGGAGGGGCGTAATCAGGTTGATTTGCTTAAAATCTATATTAATCAGACAGTAATGCATGCAGTTCAGAGTCCCTACATAGTCACACACTCTGGGTACCCAGGTAGGAAAATGGTTGGCTAGCCAGGAATATTGCAGCTGGTTGCGGCCCTGTGATGGAAGAAGGCAACATGCACAACACACACTATTTGAAATCCAGAGCTGGAGGGCTCAGTTCGTGAAAGAAAAGGCAACAAGACAATCAGATGACAACAATTTTAGATTTAGCAGTTGTTGCAGGGAGCTACCCTGATGTTTACTCATGATACCCAATACTGGACACAGGCAGGACGAAATCAAGGCTGCACGCTGCTGAGCTGGAGTTCCCGGAGAAGCAGGGCCCACACGAATCACCAAGGCCTTGTTCCTGTTCAAGGCATTGAGCAGGGGGCTGATCCCCAGGCCAGTCTCTCGTCAATGACTTTCTCTGCATAGCAGGTATTCTGGCTGGGCCAGTGTAGCAGGGCCCAGGCAAATGGAAATGGATACGGATTCAGTCCATGGAGCTGGATACATCCTCCAGCATGCAAAACACAGTTCAGACACACAGTGGGGAACCAAATCACGACCCACTATAAGCACACAGCATATTCACATGTAAGGAAATTCCACTGTACCATGCAAATGGCTCTCCGGTCACAATTACAGAGTCTCTGCAAAATCCGGGAGTTCAGAGGTAGCTGGAAGTCCTGACAGGCTGATCGCATTCAGCAAATCTTTGGTCTTCTTCAAGTTAAAGCCTGGTCACAATTCAGTGGCTTAATTTGCTCTCCAAATTTGGATTCAGTCCGAAAAAGGCAAAATTTCCCTCTCAGGAACAGCAGTCAGGCATGCAGGCCAAACTCAGGCCTTTCCACAGCTCTCCCCCGCGAATCCACTATGGATTGCTGCTCGAACTATCTCGAGCTGTTACTTCTTCACTTCCCAACTCAGATCTAACTGAAACTGCAAGCAGTGTGGGAATTTCCCAAAGATCCAAAAGGTTCAGTTGGCTGATCTGTCTGTCAGTCACTACAAGGGCTCCCCCTCCAGGTTATTTTAGGTGCCAAAAGCCCAAAACTTCAATTCCTACAAATGTTTACCCCACCAAGCCCCTGTAGGCAGGCTCCATTTTAGAGTCCCAAATGTACTGATTGGCCCATTTTGACAGTCCAGGACCAAGATGATGGAAACAAACAGAACTGTCCATGCTGCAAAGAAGGCAGGTTAGAACAAACTGCAATATTATTACTACTCTAACAAATGGTCACCAAACAAGTACATCTTCTAACAGAGCTCCCCCTCAGATTAATTATAACTGCAAATGATTCTACCCTCCTTCAGTTACTGTGATGTAGTTTACAGCTCCACTGCACAGACCACCCTAACCAGATTAGACCATTCTTTAATGCTTTCTGCCGCTTTGCCCTCGATGCCCCCCCTCGAACATACCACTGCATGCTTTATCGTTCCCTGTCCCTACCTTCTCTGAGTAACCGGCGCCTAATTCATAGCGCTAAATTCGCTTCTAACTTCTGGCTCAGCTCTCTCCCTCCCTCCCTACCTCGTATCTGCCCTATCCTCCCCACCTACCCCCTCGCACATCCTCAGGTCTGCTGACGCTAGGCTACTATTCATCCCTCACCAAAGGACCACCGCCAGCCAATCTGCATTCTCTTACCTTTTCCCTAAACTCTGGAACAGCCTGCCCACCCAAATCCACCATTCTTCATCCAAACTCTCCCTTTCCTATGCCCTCTCTAACTTCCTTGCACCCAATTGCTACTGCCCCTGACCACTCTCCCTGATCCCCCTGTGCCTGACCAGCCCGGCCGGCCATCGCCTGGTGTCTGGCTTATATACTGCCCTGCTTGCTTGCCCTCTCTCTATACTCACTCTCAATTTCTCCTTCCCCTTTCTAATCAACCACGGTCCCCAGCCCACTCCCTCCCTCCTCACCTAACCCCCCACACACCTAAGCTTACTAGTCCCTCCCTCTCTACCCCCCCATCTTGCTCTCCAAATCCTCCTGTCAACTTGGTGCATCTCCCTGTAGCTTAACTTCTGCTACTGGCACTCAAGTTCTGCTATTACTACCCCTGTTCTGAAACTGGCACTTATGTAATTCATGCTTTGCCTCGATGTGTACCCATGATTTGTATACCATGCCCTTATGATCATGGTCAGTACTGTTCCTGCCTCGTTGTGTAACCATGATTTGTATAACCTGTCCTTGCTGATCCTGTGCTGTACTGTACTGTTCTCCCTATGTAACAAGTTCAAATGTATTTCCCCCTAACTATGTACATTATCCGTATTGCGCTACTGTAAAGTTCAACTACTGTATGTATACCTGCCTCCTCTGTAACCCCACCCCCCCAGGTCACACCGTGAGATGAGCATCTTTTTGCTCAGTGTGCCTTTCCTGGTGAAACATTTCCAATAAATAAATAAATCCAGGCAGCTCTTAAAGAGACAGTACACAGAGGCTATACAGGCACTCTCTGGCAATACATTTAAACTGCTAAAACGCAGGACACCAGCCTGGCAGTGAGCATCAAAGCAAGCTCAAGGAAGACTTTTCGGGAACCCCCATTTGCAGGGGGGTTACACACAACCTGATGCTGCACAAATACAGAAATAAGTGCATTCGCTGCGACTTGTGCATTACAGAAAGAGCAAGGTGCCTCGGGATGTTCCAGTTTCCAGTTGCCTTGGTGCTACAGCTGGTAGTGCAATCAGAATGTTATTCTGGGCAGCTTGGGTCCAAGTCCCAGCTAAGGCACTTCTTTCTTTCTCTATTCTGTTTGTATGAGTTCCATAAATATGCACACTGCACTGTTGTGATTTAAAACTACATCTACTCTCCTCCAGTCCTCTGCAACCACTCTGGTTTCCAGTGATCTGTTAAATAGGGCTGTCAGAGGTGCAGCCAGTACCTCCCTGAGCTCCCTCAACACCCTTGATTGCACCTGTCTGGCCCCATTGTTTTTTTTCTCCAGTTTCTGATTAGCGAGTGCCTTGAGGACTGTCTCCTCTGAAAAAGGACTAGTGTTCACCTCCTCCCTTCAAGACTCCTATTACTTTTTTGTGGTCCTTCCCCTTCCCCTAACTTTGTGCACACTGAGCAGAAGTATTTGCTCAAGATGTCTGCATTCTCCTAATCCCCTTCTGTACAGTCCTCCCCTTCCTTTTTAGCCTTACAATCCCTTGTTTGGTCTTCCTGTTCTCACTTACATACCTAAAAAATGTCTTGTCCTCTTTTGATACTGTCTGGGCTATTCTCTCTTCAGTTTGCACCTTTGTGCTTTGTACTGCTTTCCCTGCTTCCTCTGATACACCTCTCTATCCTCCTCCTTCTGCGTCTCCTTGTATCTTCTGAATGCAACCCTTTTAGCCTTTACTTTTTCCACCAGCTCGGTTAAGAACCATACTGGTCTCTTTTTCCTCTTACTTTCGCCCACTTGCTTGACACAAAGGTTTGTTGCCTTCGCTAGACCCCTTTTAACTTGGCCCACAGTTCCTCCACCCCTTCCCCCACCTTTGTAGCATTTCCACTCCCACTGTCCATTCACACATCTTTTTACCTAACTATATCCTTTCTTGGGATTAATGGGGGGGGGGGATAAGGGTGGTATGGGTGCTCCTAGAGAATGGTGGGATGGGGTGTTAATGTAGTATTTTACTGGGTTACACTGGGAGGAGGAGGGTGAGAATAGAAATGTTATAAAGGTGGGTAAAGGAATTTACAGTTTTACATTCACTAATTGACTTTATGAGACTCATAATCCTCTCCTCTCCAATTACTCTTTTACTTTGCTAGGGTGGGGGTATGGGTGCTCCAAGTAGAGGGGTTATGTGAAATTTATTTAACATACTCTGGGATGAGAGAGGAGGGAGACAAGGGTGCTTAGGGAGTGGGAGACAGGTTTCTTGTTTGTTTTTTTTTTTGTTCAAGAAAAGTTTCACAAAGTGGAACTTAGCCAGCAAAGTGCAGTCACAGCACTGTGTGAAATGACACTTTACACATGATGTACAGTACCACTGCATGTAGCCTTTGCCTGGTTAAATGGTCACTTTTCCAGGGGTAAGAACTAGCCAAAGTGGCACTTCACACTACTGAAAGGCAGAAAAATGTGTATAGTTTTTCATGAAGCAAACTTTACTGACTTCGCCACAACTAATTCTAACCAGCTAGCTTTCACATCCTGTCTACTGAAATGTAAAGAACTGCCCCCACAACACTTGTGTAACCAGGTCACTGTGCCTTTAGTTGGAATGCTGCAGTTACAACCCTGCCTTACACACACACGCACCACACACACACACACACACACACACACACACACACACACAGACCTGCAAGGCTGAGGGACCTGGGCTCTTTGGAACTCCTTGTGGGGGGTTTGAATCCAGAAAGAAAACAGACTAGCTTGGTGCCTCCACCCAGAGAACAGCTCTGTGGGCCTGGTGATAGGTGTGGTAAACCCCCTAGGATGCAGTTCCTGCCCACCTCCCCAATGGCATGAACACCACACTGGATTCCACCCATGAAACAAACCTAAACAGACAATGTAATACAGTACCAATAATAGACTGTGCAAAAAGAAGGCAGTATAGTGCAGTGGTTTAAGGCTCTGAGCTGCAAACTTGGAGACCTGGGTTTGAATTCCACAGCCCCCACTTGCATACTGTGTGACCCTGAGCAAGTCACTTAACTTCATTGTGCTCCCAGGTCGTACCTGTAAACAAGCTTTCAGCTTAATATGTTTCTCCTGGTGAAAAAAAAAAAACTGCATTCACACTAGGTATAAAAACTGACAATAGGACTTTATTCATGGGTCCTGTAGAGAAAAAGAGGGAAGTTAGTTGACAATTGTTACAGTCAGGCTGTGCCTAGCATGAGCCCATCCCCAACACACTTCCTCCCTCTCCCTTCAAGTGCACTTTAGGTGGCCCAAGCCAGCAGACCTGGGTGTTATTAGATTTAAGCTAACCAGTTAACTGGGTACCACAGTTTAAAGTTACTGTTGCAGGCCTGCTCTTGCATTGCCCTGGTATGTAAACATGGTGCACAATTTAAACAAATTTTCAAACCCAAAAGCTAAATGACTTTTTTACTGTGCTAGCACTCACAGCCCAAATATTTGTATTCCACAAACAGGGTATTCTAAGAGTAATTCCAAATGGTAATACATAGAAATGCGAACACTTCCCGGCCCAGCAAAGCACTCACAGATCCTGAAGCCCACAAGGTGGACAAGATGGATCTCCACAACTCCTGAGGGGAATGAATACCAGGGGTGTAGCTTCTCATGGGATTCTCCAGACATCACTAGCCGATAAGGTCCACAAGATAAGCAGGATGATGCTGAAGTCTTCACACGTCAGTGGGAATTGACATGCTTGAACAATGGCAAATATTTAAACAAATGCCAGAGAGCTCTCTGGTAACTTTAACTATATTAGAGCTAAACTGGAGTTGCTACCCCTAAATTTACAAACTCAGGCTACTTTGGCTGGCTAGCCAGAGCAGCAGTAGCAACTGATAAGAAGCTAAGGTGGTCAAGTCTGCACTGGACTGCCCTGTAGCAGGCTGATGTTCATAAGGCAGGAGCAAGGCTGACAGCCTCTGGCTCCTTTAGTGGTCCAAACAAGATTACCCACACGTTTTAGATGTGCCTGATGTCACAGGGGGAGTTATAGGCTTCGATTGCCTGAGAAGTGCTGTCAGTCATATACATTTATTTTGAAATCTTGGATAGCACCAGTGAGCGGATGCTGGTTAAATGGTTCCTCGTCAGTACAGAGTGATACATAAACATTCAAATACAGTGTGGTTTGATAGCAAATATACAAACACATGTTATGGTACAAAAATACAGATAAAGTACATGGTTACACTATACTGAGGCACTGTACAATGTATGCCCGCATCAAGGAGAGACAAAAATCAGTTGAGTTGACAGAGGGAGGAAAAGGGGGGGATATGGAGAGGTAATGGTGAGAGGAGGGGGTGGTTGGGGATAGGAGGTAGAGGGGTAGGGAAGAGAGGTGTGGGGGCATGGCAGTGCCATGGGAGAGGCCGGTGAGTCAGTGACGTGCAAGGTCAGGGCTACCCAGTGGAACAGTGACAGGCTTAAGAAGTGCTAATGGGTAAGTACAGACTACGACAATGGGATTAGTGACTTGAGGCAGGATTTAGAGGGGACAGGTACAGGTACCTGTGGTAAGAAGGTGTTGGTGCAGTTTGTGTTTAAAAGAGACAATCGTTGCTGCATCACAGATGTCCTGAGGTAGCTCACTTGTCCAGAGGGGTTCCCGGTATGAGAAACCCTGCTGAGCCAAGGTAGTGTGGCACATTGGCACATGGAATACCCAAGAGGTGGTGCTTCTGGTTTGCTTTGTGCTCTGGGGAGGGGTCAGTAGGTTCAATACTCCTGGTGGTAGAAGGTTTAAGGAGGCTTTTTTGGCGAGGAGGCAGATTTGGTACCTGATTCTTTCATTGAGCTGTAGCCAGCCAGCCATGGTAAAGAGATCACAGGTGTGTGTGAGAGTCTAGCAGCAGCTGTGAGGAGACAGCAGGCTTTATTCAGTGTGGTTGAGATGCAGTAGAGGGCTATGTCTGTTGCAGATCCATAGATTACCAGCCCATAATCGATAAGTGAAGCAATTGAGCTGTTGATGGCAGTGCTCAGGGCTTCATGTGTGAGACAGTGCCTGTGCCGATACGGGATCCCAATTCTGGTATTGATGGCCCATGCATTAATGTTGATGTGCTTGGCATATGATAGGATGGAACTGATAGTGATGCCTAGGTATTTGAAATGTCTAACAAGTTCAAGAGTGGCACCCCCAATGTTCATAATTGCAAGGAAGAAGGCTCTGTGTTTGCTTTGTGGGGTGGAGAACATCATGGTCTTGGTCTTTTTATAATTCAATACCAGTCAATGGTCCTTAAACCACTGTTCTGAGGATGCAAAGTCACTTTGTAGATCCACCTCCAGATGTTCCTAACCTGCTGATAACGGTAGCTAGTGAACCAGCCCAAAGTTTCTGAGGAGAGCCCAATGTCAGTCAGTTGTTTGATGAGGAGCCCATGATGCACTGTATCAAATGCCTTTGATAGGTCAATGAATGTGGCTCCTACCAGGAGGCCTTGGTTTAATGCGTGGTGGATGTATCCCATAAATTCTAGCAAGACCGTGATGGTGCTGTGGCCACCCCTGAACCCGTGCTGTTCAGGACACAGTAGTTGATGGTGGTTCAGGTACACCACAAGTTGACTGGCCACGATCCGCTCTAGGGCCTTGGAGAGCGGGGGAAGTATCAGAATTGTTCTATAGTTATTTTGCAGAGTCTGATCACCACTCTTATGCACCGGGGTAACTGATGCAGATTTCCAGCATTGATGTAATTGTGAGTGACTGAGCGAGAGGTTTATAATTTGCGTCTGTAGGCTAAGAACTTCAATAAGTGCCAGGCTAACAAATTTTAGGTCTAGGTAGTCCTCACTGCATCTTGACTTCCCTAGTACCTTTTTCAGGTATTTTCTGGCATCAACTTCAGAGACTACTTTAAAGTGAAACTGTGGTTGGTCATGGGGAGGCAGTTGTTTCCCTTGTGGGTCATTTGTGGTGAGGGGATTGAAGAAATTAGCAGGGAGCACACTGCTGAGGTTCCTGAAAGCATGATTCAGAGATTTGGCAATGAGAAGAGGGTCTAAGGACGGCACCCCACCAATTGTGAATGTAGCTGGAGCATTTTTGGGGTCTTTCCCAGTGATGTCATTGAGGTTGTCCCAAAAGGATTTGCAGCTATTCCACAAACTTGTGAGGGCTTCTTTGTAGTAGGTGCTTTTTGCATGACAGATGGCTTTTGTGCAGTCATTTCATGCTTGTTTGTACCATTGGATGTTTGCTGCTGAGCCACGTGCTCATATCACTTGCCAGAGACGATCTCTTGAAGAGAGTTACTCTAGCAGATCTGGAGTAATCCAGTGGTTGTAGTGTTGTTTGACCGATCTTGTTGCTATTGGGGCATGCTTGTCACAGACAAAACTGAATTTGGTTATGAAGAGGTCAAGGGCTACATCCACGTCCTTGGTTTCATACAGGTCAGCCCAAACTTGGTAGTTGAGGTCTGTTTTGAGTTGTTGTAGATGGCCTTTTAGAAGGACACAGCTTGATATATTTCTGGCAGGAGGTTTGCTGTAGTTGTCATTCCAGTTGCATGTGACAGGGAAGTGGTCGCTTAGAGACTCCAGGAGTACAGTAATATTGTCGATATGTGCAGGACAGTTAGTGAGTATCCAATCCAGCAGGGTGCTGGTGCCAGTTTTGTAATTAATTCTTGTTGGAGAGTCTATCATTTGGAAGAAGTGGATTGCAGACAAGGTATCCTTGATACTGGCAAATGAAAAGGAGAGCCAGTTGATGTTGAAGTCACCTAGAAGTATAATTTCTGCGCCAAGACTGAGGGTACTGATATAGACCATATACATGATGCCCTAGTGGCAGTGGTAGTGGCTGTGATTGACTGGAGTTTGGGGTGCATTGGAAATTAACTCATTCACTCCACAGGAGCTCTTTGAGATTTCCACCGCTTGTGTCCTGTATACTCTTAACTCTGCATCCTGGGCTTTTCTAAGCAAAATCAAGCCATAATCAGCATCCCACAAACAAATGTGATTACCTCATCAACCGTAAGTGCTACACACAAAGTATGAGAGGTGAAGTTGTTCAGCACAAAATTATCTTTCCAACAGTGCTATGCAATTTATTATAAGCAATTTTTTTATACTAGTTGAAATAGCAAAAAAAGTGCTTTTTTGCAATAAAAAAGGCAACGTAAACTAATTTTGGTAGGAAAATATGTAACATATCAACACCAAATTAAACAGCCATACATTAGATGTAGGTAGAGATGCAGTTAATTCAAATTTCGCCGTCGAAGTGCCGCTACATGGAGTGCCGATTTTAAATCCTCACTTCATCCACTTTGCATTGTAATTATGACTTTGCATTGTGCACGCCACCTTATTTCGCTTTAAGGCAGGGTGAGAATTCACAGGCAGCCCACACACATCACATGGCTTACACAGTGTAGGTCACATGCTTCAGGCAGGCAGGCAGGAGATTATGGACAAAAACAGTCTCCAACGTGGGCTGACTTACACATTTTGCACGGGGTGTGACAATGACAAATGGCTTGGCTCTATGAATGGCGGGGGGTGGGGCGTGGATGTGTGATGAAGAAGGGTGCACAGCTGAAAAGTCCACAAATGAAGTTATTTTCCCCATTTTACATACAGGGGTTGCTGTACCACTTGCACTAGACGTACTGCATTGACCACCATCACCACCACTGCTACTCTGACCACCACTGGACAAGATTTCTGAATCATAATCCTCCCCCTCATCATGCCTGTACTAATCCTCTGGTGTTATTTCATCACTACTGCAGACATTCCTACTTGGTCTTACACTCATAGAAGGGAATAAAATGCTCAGTAAAGTTGATGACGAAGGTGAACGCCCCACTATGGCATTAGCTGCCATCTGGTGCTGGGTCCACAGTGCCATGTGCCTGTTCTTAAGATGTGTATGTTGGCCCCCCATGCCCAGATGACTCCCCTTTTTACCTCGACACACACATGCATGGCAAAGCTGGAAGATTGTAACTGACTCATCATTTGCATCTTGGACAAAAAAATCCCAAGCAAGGGATAGTGATTCCCTACTTTTAACATGTCCCTGATGCTGCTTATTGGACTCCATTTTTTTAACCCCTGAAATGGGGGTGCTACATGATTTTTCAGGCTGGACACACTTGGACTCCAACTGACCACCACAACTACCTATGATTATTACTGGGTCATCATCATTATCATCAATAGGAATTACTAAATCACAACTTTCTTGTTAGACCGAGACACAGCCACCTTGACTTTCTTTTTCGCTGGTTCCCAACAGGGGTCACTGATATCATTATCATATTCATCAACATCATCCGCATCTGCATTTTCAGCTTGGGTGCTGCCATGTGGAGAACATGTTCCAACCACATCATCATCATCATCATCATTATCACCTGATATTTTTGTGCCACACTTTGAATAATTGGATGGCAAAGGCATGACCCCAATAGTGCTGGAAGAAATGTGACATTGTGAGTTATCATTGCCAGGATCAAAATCATGTTCAACTACCATGGGATGTTAATGGGGAGTATGACATCATCATCTATACTGTCAGTCACAGCTCTTGACTCAACTATATTTTTTGAAGTGGTTAACTGGTCAGAAATGGAACTTCAGGCAGCAATAGTCATGCCAGCAGAAACTGCATTAACACCACCAGCTGGGACATCATCTCCTCCAACTATAAGAGAAGCTACAGATTGCACTTTAAAAAACATTGATGGAGAAATCCCTTTACTGACATCAACTATGCACTTCTGCATACTACCACGCCCATGGACAATCTTGCCACTGGCAGCAGTGCCATGGCCAGAAACAGCTTTGCTTGCATGTCTCTTTGCAGGCATTTGGGGGATCACCAAGAAAATTCTAAACAAATTTATATTTCTGAACTTTCAGTCTGGGCTGGTGGATGTGAAGCCAAAAAAAAAACAATAATTGTGGCTTGCAAATTGAAATTGGGCACTAAACAGATGCAAAAGCACAGACAGATTAAGACTGCACTGTGCAATCAAGAAGAGATGCAGACGCAAAGTCACAACAGCACCTTAACCAGCACTCACAAGTCACAATCCAATCTGGAAAAGAATACCTTTTGCCAGTTGGGGGCAGTGCAGGGCACTGCAATAACAGTCCAAAACCAAGATACCACAAAGCAGTACAAAATCACACAGGTGTGGTGGATAGCAGGTTCACACTGCTGCAATTACTCTGTGGCACAATAAAATGTGTCTGATTTGATGGCATGCATCACACACACACTCACACACACTATATTACAAGTAATGCGTAGCAAATTAAAAATTTCAGTAATATAACCAAATCTTTTAAACAAACTGAAATTATGCACCGCTGCACCACAACAATCAGCAAAAAAAAAATTAAAGAATTACTGAAAATATTACTGTGTGTACATTAACAGTTATACAACAAAAATATAACCAAAACAGAAAGACTGCCTTTTTCTCCCAGTTTTAACCTACCTCCACCACAGATACACCCCTCTCCAAAAGCACACTTCAACTGTCTGTCAGTACACAGACTGAATGTTTTAAATTAACATTCAAAATCCACACACAAACAATAAACACTCAATGATATGAACACAGGAGGGTTTCCTACAATTGATGTACTAAATTTTGAGAAACGAAATGGTTCAAAAAGGCTTTTATAACAGCTTTTAGAGGATTTGAATTGCAGAGCTCTGGGAGGAAACTGTCTCCTTCTTCCACTACACACATACTACACAGAACTGAGGCTGTGCAGAACAATCGAGAGCCCATGTGACCTGTAATCCCATGAATCACTGCAAAATTTGCCTTGGAGCTCAATAACAAGGAGAAGTGATGCAAAGTACATTGATTTCTATGTACTTCGCATTAAAATTGGTGCAGAAGTGGTTGGGGGAAGGCAGATTAATGCAAAGTCATTGTTATCAATGGACTTCTCATTCCTCATTATGATGCAAAGTACCCCGCTTCACGTTGCGGATTACTCCACAGATTCCGCATTACTCCGCAAATTGGAATTGCTTCATGGAGCAAATTTCAGCCACTTCACTCACCTCTAGATGTAGGTATAAAGTAGTTTTGTACTAAAAAGCAATTTTGCTAATATGAAACATTTATTTTTCCCATTTTATTCAAGGTGCTTAGGTGACAGTTGAGGGACAAATGTCATCCATGGACACTTTACTAGAAACAAATGCAAATAACTCCTAAAGTATACATGATACACCTAAAGTATCAGTGGCAAAGTTGTTCAGCACAAACTTACCTTTCTAGTGGTGCTATGCAGTCAATTCTAATCAATTCGGTTCATGAGAAATACAGAGAAATAGTGCTGATGACCTGAGAAGTGTCCAGGGCAAACAGGAAGTCTTTAGCTGATGACTGAAGTCATTGTGGGAGACAAAGGGGATGATTTGGCTGCCAAATACAGGTGTTTCCTGGAGGCAGTGAGTTAACATGGCATCCCCCAGTCACACATAATAAACATTGCCCCCAAAACCCAATTTGCAGCAGCTTGGCACACATTAAACATATTGCCTGAGACAGCCCTTGATTCATTTATTTAAACATGTTATCAAATGGCCCCATTTACACTGGGGGGCCCATCGGAAGAATTGGTAGCCCATCCCCAATATGTGCCACTCCTTGGTACCTTTTTCTTGTGAGTATTGCCATTTGCGCTCACAGGTGCATCACTAGATGCGTGCATGTGCACTCGAGCAGTTACTTGCCTGAGTCCCACTTGCCATTGGGGCTCGAGCTTACAGATGAGCCCTGCCAACTCCAATTATGTGGCCCAGCAGTGTTGCAAGATTCTACAGCTCACTCTTCCTTCCACACAATTAGAAACAAAGCAGGTAGGTAGGGGATAGCAAAAAAATAGGAGTCGGAGCCCCAGAGGACATGGCAGCAACAGGGATAATCCAGGAGGCATGTGCTAGGACCCAGTACAGCCCAGGAGGAAAGCCTTGATTTAGGGGATGGCTACACTCGAAAGAACTTCAGCCTATCCACATTGCCACTTTAAGTATTAAGTTACTTTTCTGTAGGCTGGGTGCTTCTATCTGCTCTGTGTCAACTGTACTATCACAGGGTTTTAGCTAACTAGTCACATATATTCTGGTCCCTGCTGGATTGCACTTAACCTATTCAGCTCATCCTCCCATCAGCCACCTGCTTCAGAGGTAGTAACCATTCAACCCACAATAAGTTGCAGTGTTCTAACCAGCTAGTTTTCCTATGCTGTACTAAGTTTTGATGAACTGTCCCAAAAAAAAAAACCGAAAGAACTTTAACCTACCTACACTGCTATTTAGGTAGTAAATATGCTTTTATGTTTGTTTGCCAAAGACCTATAGGAAACATATTGCTTTCACTCTAACAGAGGGTTTGGAGGCTTGGCCCTCCTCAACCTATCAAACAAGTCATCAATCTCTGCTCATTTCTGCCCACTCTCCACCTACTTTGTGCCATACTTTAAAGCAATGAGTGATTTACAGTGCTGGAAAATGCAAAGCTGATGCTACTGTGTTAATCTGTAACATTAAGGGTTCTACTAGACTGTTTCTTGTGCTTTTATACTGCTCTTATGGTGCTGATCAGCAATTTGGTTCTCTGTCTATTGGGACTAGCAGAGATGCTGCACTTGCATCATAACAGACTCCAGCAGCCAATCCCCCATGTCGTTGCTACTGCCACTATGCTAGTGGCTATTACTGACCTGAGCGCCTGCCAAAAATGGAGTCAATGAAGCAGCCATGCCACTCATGTCTCTGGCCAAATGTGGTACTCCTCTGGCATTCTATATAGACAGATGTAGAGGCATTTAGTTTTGGCCCTGATCAATGCTGGACTTTGTAGTAAAGCATTCATAACTGTAAGGAAATGTTTGTCATTATTCTTATTACTGCCTATGTAGTTAGATACATAGATACATAGACACTGTCGGCAGATAAGGGAATATGGCCCACCCAGTCTGCCCATTTGAGCCTGAAAGTTCCTTTTACATTTTTCTAGAAGTCTGTTGCCCTTGGCCCCTGACCTACAGGATTCTCTTATGTCTATCCCATGCATTCCTAAATCCTGAGATTGTTTCTGCCACCACCACCTCCTCAGGCAGGGTGTTCCACTTGTCCACCACCCATTACGTGAAGAAATTCTTCCTCACGATTCCTTTGAATTGCCCTCTCTCCAACTTCATCCCATGCCCTCTAGTCCTGGAACATATTTTTCACTGGAAAATAGTGTATTTCTGCACCCTGTTCCTCCCTGTAAGGTACTTGTATGTATCTATCATATCCCCTCTATCTCTCATCTCCTCCAGGGAGTACATATTCAAGTCCTTCAGCTTGTCCTCATAGGACCTGTGATGCAATCCCTGTACCATTTTTGTTGCCCTCCTCTGAGTCTTCTCCACCCTATGTCCTTATGTAGGTAAGGTCTCCAGAACTGTACTCTGTACTCCAGGTGGTGCCTCACTAGTGTCTTTTATAGTGGAATTATGACTTTCCTTTTCCTGCTGGTGATGCCCCTGCCTATGCTTCCCAGCATCCTATTTGCTTTACCTGCTGCCTTGTCACACTGTTTTCCTACCTTGAGGTCATCAGAGATGATAACCCCAAGATCCCTTTCCTTCTTGGTGCATGCTATATCCTCACCCCTAGCTAATATGTTGTTCCAGGGTTTTTGTCTCCCATTTGCATTATCTTGTACTTCTTTGCATTGAATTTCAACTGCCAAACCCTTGACCATTCATCAAGCTTCTGCAGGTCCCTCCTCATTCTGTCTACACCCTCTGGCATGTCCACTCTGTTACAGAGCTTTGTGTTGTCAGTGAACAGGGAAATTCTGTCTTCTAGGTCCTGCACAATGTCACTGATGAAGATGTTGAATAGGACCAGTCCCAGCACTTATCCCCGTGGTACTCCACTGGTCACTCTTCCCTCTGTGGCGTGACAGTCATTTACCATCATCCTCTGAGTCCTGCCACCCAGCCAATTACCCACTCACCACACTACTGTCCTGCCCACTCCCATATTCCCCTGTTTGTTTAATAGCCTTCTATGTGGCACAGTGTCAAAGACGTTGCTGAAGTCCAGATAGGCTATATCCACTGCCCTCCCCTAATCCACCTCCCTTGTCACCGAGTCAAAAAATTCAATGAGGTTGGTCTGGCATGATCTCCCCCCAGTAAAAATCTGCTGCCTTGGGTCCTGTAGTTTATTGGCAACCAGATGTTCCACCAATTTCTCTTTCAGTAGTGCTTCCATGATCTTCCCCACTACCAAGGTCAGGCTGACTGGTCTGTAGTTCCCTGTATCCTCTTTGTTTCTGCTTTTGTATAAGGGGACTACATCTGCTATCCTCCAGTCTCTGGGTGCCTCCCCGTCTCCAGTGATCAGCTAAACAGGATTGCCAGATGTTCAGCCATCACCTCTCTTAGTTCCTTTAGGACCCTGGGGTGCACCCCATCTGGCCCCATTGCTTTATTAACTCTTATTCCTTCCAGTCCCTTTAGGACCATTTCCTGTGTAAAGTGACTTGTGTCCATTTCTGCGCCATCCCCACCCCTTGTACTCCCTTCAGACCCATTACCCTCCTCTTCCTCAGTAAAGACTGAGCAGAAATATCTCTTCAGTATGTCAGCTTTTCTGCTGTCATCCTCCACATGGCACCTGTCCTCCCCCTTCAGTCTTACTATCCCTCCCTTTGCCCTTCTTTTTTCACCTATGTTCCTGTAAAAGGTTTTGTCCCTTCTACCCACTGATTTTGCAATGCACTCTTCTGTCTGAACTTTGGCTTTCCTTACTGACCTCCCTGCTTCCCTTTGCTTCTCCTGGTAACTTCTCCCTATCCCCTTCTGCCTGCATCTTTTTGTATTGCCTGAATGCGATCATTTTAGCTTCACTTTCTCTGCTGCCTCCTTGGAAAACCATACTGGTCTCCTCTTCCTTTTCCCCTTACTAACCTGCTTAATGCATAATTCTGTTGTTCTTGTAATCCCTGTTTTAAATATTGCCCACTGTTCCTCCACCCCAAGTTCCCTCCCCATTCCTATTATCGCCTCTTTCAAGCATGTCCCAATTTTGCCAAAGTCTGCCCCCCTAAAATCCAGGATATGTGTTTTTGTGCAGTTTGGTTCTGCTCCTTCTGTGATTTCAAATCACAGTGACCGGTGGTCACTGTTCCCCAGGTGCTCCCCCACTGTTGCCCCTATCACACTGTCCCCATTTGTGAGCACAAGGTCCAGTATTGCCTTCTGCCGAGTTGGTTCCATGACCAGTTGCTTAAGGAAGGCACCCTGAAGGGAGTCCAGGATAAATCTGCTCCCAGCTGATGCTGCTGCAGGGAGGCTCCAGTCCACATCTGGAATATTTAAGTCTCCAACCAGCACCACCTCCCCCTTGTCCACTATCCTTTGGGTGGCTAGTATTAACTCCTTATCTGTCTCTTCTCCTAGGCTGGTGGTCTGTAGACCACCCTTATGCAGATGGATGACCCCATTTTCCTTTCCAGCTTAACCAACAGTATCTCTCCCACATTTTTTTATTCCTGGATCTCTGTGGCCTTTATGCCATCTTTCATATAAAGTGCCACTCCTCCTCCCTTCCAGCCTGCCCTGTCTCATCTGAATATGCTGTAGCCAGGTATGGCCATCTCCCAGTAGTGGTTATCATTACACCAGGTCTCTGTGATGGCCACAATGTCCAGATCCGAGTGTGCCATGGCAGCCTCCAGATCCTCCATCTTGTTGCTAAGGCTCCTGGCATTGGCACACATGGCTTTCCATGATGAGACCTCCCTGGACTGTTTAGCTGTTCTAGTCCAGCCCCCTCCCTGGTTTTCTTTTATCCATGATTCTCCCTGCTGTCTGCCCTTTTGCTGAATTTTGCCCCCTTTCTGCCTGTCCACCCCTTGGGTGCCTATCTCCATCTTCTGCACACTGCTTTGTAGAGATATTTCCTCCTCCTGTTCACTGCTTCCACTGCTAGCTATGGGGAAGGGGGCAATTAGGTATCTTCTTTGCTAGGTGGAAGACTAGGTTTGCTGGCCAAGGCACCTAGCTTCACCTGAGCTCTTTTTTTTTTTTATACTTTCTATTTTTTCCTCCTCTCTGGTGCCCACTCCTTCCATCCGCTCATTTCCACCCCCCTCCACCTTCCTGGGATCTGCCCCTAGAGTGCCTCCTTCCCTTATCTCCTGCACAGCGGGGTCTGTCCCTCTTGGTGGTCTTGGATGGAACTGGAGCGGATTTCATCTCGGGCTGCCAAGAGGTGTCTTTTTCCGTTTTTCTCCCCTTAATCCCCTACCCCCCTGGGACGTCCAGCGCTGGGGCGTACATCCCTAGAAGGCGTGCTGATGCACACCAGACCTCTCATGTGCAGCCGACGCCCCCTCTCAGCTCCGATGAGCAGGCCACCTCCATCCTTCAGTTGTCGGTGCTCCCACCACGACTGCGAAGGGGCATGAGGCTCTGAATCGTTCTTGGTTGCCACCCTGAGAGAGGAGGCATCCATTGGGACACTCAATCCTCTCTCCCCTGCCGACCCCCAGCCACCCGAGTTCGTTCCCGAACCCAGTTCACCGGCATAGCGAGAGGTGTGGCGTCCAGTACCTCAACCCTCACACCTGAGCTCTTTTATTCTAGGTTGCTTGACAGTACAGAGCAAAGAATCTTACCAGAACAACATTAAGGATTAAGGCTTCTTTTGGCTAGGCAGGTTTACTGTGTGTTAGTATTTTTATTTTATACTCACAAGGGATTGTTACTGTTTGTTGCTAACATTTTATTGCTTTATTTTTCACGGATTCAAATTGTTGTTGCTGGGTATACATTCTGCTGCATTATTACAGGGTGTGCCTACCGGTGTGTGCTTACAGATTACTGCTGTAATCTTCTGATTCAGATTGTCTTTTGCAAGGTATATCTTCTGTTACTGTTTTATTTTTCTCTGTAGCAAAATGTTTCTTACAGGAAATATCTTCTGTGAAATTATTACAGGTGGTGCTTACGTTTTTGTGACTTTTTATCATTAGGCTAAGCAAAATTAGTGCTTGCCACTATTTTATTTTATTTTGTTGTTTTTTTTTTGCTAAAAGTTTTTTTTTGTCTCCCAGGTGTTTTGCAGTCTCCTTCTCACACTGAAGGAGTCAATTGCTTTCTTCCCACAGCTCTTCCAGGGGATTAGGTGTGTATCTGGGGGTGGAGCTGACAAACTGTCAGTCCCTTCCAACAGAGAGAAATGTTAGAAGGTCAGGTTAGTTGATATCTTGGAGGTGGAAGACAAGATTTGCTGGCCAAGGCACCTAGCTTCACCTGAGCTCTTTTCTTCTAGGTTACTTGAAAGGACAGAGCAAATAACCTAACCAAAACAACAATAAGGATTAAGGCTTCTTTTGGCTAGGCAGGTTTACTGTGTGTTGGTATTTTTATTTTGTACTCACAAGAGATTGCTACTGTTTGTTGCTAACATTTTATTGCTTTATTTTTCTCAGATTCAAATTGTTGTTGCTGGGTATACATTCTGCTGCATTATTACAGGGTGTGCCTACAGGTGTGTGCTTACAGATTACTGCTGTAATCTTCTGATTCAAATTATCTTTTGCAAGGTACATCTTCTGTTACTGCTTTATTTTTCTCTGTAGCAAAGTGTTTCTTACAGGATATATCTTCTGTGAAATTATTATTGGTGGTGCTTTACAGGTTTCACGGTTTTATCTGTCGTTAGGATAAGCTTTCAGGGCTACTGCATTTGTTGCTGGCTGATTATTTCTGCTCTTACCTCCTTGTTTCTTTCATCAGTGGTTCTTCTTTTTCAGCAGGAGAAGGGCCCAGCCACCCACCCCCATAACCAACCACCCCACACTACACTTGTTTTATAGGGTAGCACAGTTGTGGCATTTCCTGTAGCAAATCAGGAAGGGTCGGGTCAGAGAGTATCCACACAGTGACCTCATTTACAGGGGCACTAGTAATTTAACTTGTAATAACAAGTTATACAAAAACAAACAAATAAAACACAAAATTAAACTTTTGCTTTCATTTTCTTCCTTCTAATTACTCTGACCAGGTTATAAACCCAGCAGCTTACCTGGAATGGATATCATTAATGGCAGGTACTGTGGAACACTTTTCAGAAGGGCAGTTTTACAGGATTTAGGACACTGTCGTACATGCTAGGCCATTGGAGATCTAAGGGCTCAGCTCCAGGCAGCATGAGCAGAGATTGCGCACCTCAACTTGCATATTCAAGAGGAAATATATTATAAGAACCACCTGCCATCTCCCCAACATCCAACAGAAGCACCTTGACCACAGAGGGTAGTTGGTCCAGGAGGTTGACAGATGTTTAGGACGGGCAAATCGGGTGCCCTATTACTCAGTGCTGTCCAACATACCACCTCCACAAATCATATAAAAACTACAAACAGGTATCTGCCTCTATCTCCGAAATCAAACAAAGGGGCAGAGGACACTGCAGAGCAGGACACTGCAGCACAGGAGCTAGCACAACAAAACTCACCCAAAACAGGAACCAAAACAAAAAAAGCAAAAATGAAATCCCAAAAATTTCTGATCATAGGAGACTCTATGATTCGGGGAGTTGATACGTATCTCCTGCCAGGGGTAATGGTCAGATGTCTCCCAGGTACATCAGCGTGGAGAGACACTGACCGCATTGCTAAAATTGTTCAGGAAGCAGGAGAAAACATTGATGTCCTGGTACACATAGGGACTAATGATCTCACCAGCCAGTCAGTTGTGGAGACCAAGGAACAGCTGACCAGGCTGGGTGACAAACTATCATCCATTTCATCTGGCATCTCCTTCTCTGAGATCCTGCCAGTCTGGAAGAGGGAGGCAGATGGACAGAAGGTCAGAGAAGGGGAGATAGGGGAGCTAAACATGTGGCTCAAGGGCTGGTGCCAGAAAAAAGGACACAAATTTGTAGGGAACTGGCAACAGTTTTGGGAGTGAAATTTCTTTAAATTTGATGGACTGCATCTGACTAAGGAGGGAGTCAGTGCATTGGGGCAGAAGTTTGATGTCTTTGCAGAATATTTAAACTAGCAAATGGGGAGAGGGGTGCAGCACCCGAAACATCGAATGGGAAGAACACTCCTCCCCCCTCAGCTAGTAGTCAAATGGGAGTTCAGCATCTTTGTAGTTCATTTGCATCACCAGGTAAAGAAAAAGGTCCGGCTCCCCAAACAATGCACAGGGGAAACGCCGGACCTCGTCCAACAACTAACACACTGAAATCTGATCAATGGAAAATCATGTAAACAAATGCTCGCTGTGTGGGAAACAAGATCCCAGACCTGCAGACAATAATGACAGAGGCTAAACTGGACATAGTAGCCATTAGCGAGACATGGTTTACCAGTAACGACACTTGGGAGACTTCAGTACCTGGCTATGTACTGTTCAGAAGAGACAGAGGTGCAAAAAGGGGGGGGGTGGAGTGGCCCTTTATGTCAATGAAAATATCAAAGCTACAGAAATTCAGAATACACATAAGGAGCCAGAAGAACTGTGGGTCACCATGGAAACAGGAAATGGGATAGCCATCGCACTGGAGTTTTGTACAGGCCTCCAGACCGGGAGGACATAAACACATTACTGTTAGAAGATATACAAAACATGACAGCTAGAGGGAGGTTCTGATAATGGGAGACTTTAACATACCAGATACAGATTGGTCAATACCAGCAGGGACATCTGCCAGAACTAGACACATGGTGGATTCTCTGCAGGGGGAGGGCCTCAAACAACTGGCACAACAACCCACTAGAGACAGAGCTATCCTAGATCTAGTACTGACTAACAAGGAAAGGATCACAGATCTCCAGGTTGAAGGTCACCTGGGGGCCAGTGACCATCACATGGTATGGTTCAATTTGGCCACTAGAACAAAATCATCCCATTCCGAGGCAAAAATATGGGACTTCAGAGGTGCTGACCTTGATAAGATGGCCAACAGAGTTAAGCTAGCCCTGGCAAAAAGAAATACAGGTGAGGGGGTACAGGCAAAGTGGGCAAGCATTAAAGATGCAATACTTGAAGCAACGTCCCATTGTGTTAGTGAGAAAAGGAAGTGCAAAAGAAGAAGGAAACCACTTTGGTTCTCAAACACAGTAGCAGAAAAGGTCAGTGCCAAAAGGCTGGCCTTCAGGAAATATAAGGGAACGCAGCAGGATGAAGATAGGGAGGCATACCAAACTTCCCTAAGGGAGGCAGGGAAGGCAGTAAGGCAGGCAAAGGCCCAAACTGAGGAAACACTAGCACGAACAATAAAATAAAGTGAAAAGACTTTCTGTAGATACATTAGTGAAAGGAGAAAGTCCAGAGAGGGTATTGCTAAGATCAAAGGGGATAAAGGAGCATGTGAGGAGGAGGACCATGTAAAAGCATCTATCCTAAATAGATACTTCTTCAGTATTTACTGAAGAGAAGGTAGGTCAGGGCCCTCAGCTCTGCACCGTGGACACAGGGGGGAGGGAGGGAGGTGTGTACTAGTCCCTTCACAAAAGAAAGGACCCTACAAGAGCTCAATAAGCTCAGGGTGGACAAGGCAATGGGACCTGATGGCATACATCCCAGGGTACTAAAGGAGCTAATGGTGGAACTAGCAGAGCCATTATCAGGACTGTTTAGTGAGTCTCTGAGCACAGGAGAGGTCCCAGAAGACTGGAGAAGGGCTCATGTGATCCCGCTCCACATGATGGTAGCAGGGAGGAGGCAGGGAACTACATACCAGTCAGTCTTACCTCAGTAGAGGGCAATATTTTCCAGTACAGATGCCTAAATACAAGATAAATTTCAAAAGTGTAGAGAAAAGATCAATTAAATTTTGTAAGATGTGAGGTATCAGAGCAGTGGGCGTCCACAGAAAATGTATCATAACTGATCATTCCAGTACAGCTGTCTAAATACAACATACATTTCAAAAATGTAGAGAAAAGTAGTGGGCAGGATTATGGAGACACTCTTTAAGGAAAGGATAGTGCAACACTTGGAATCCATAGGAGCACAGGCTCCAAGACAGCATGGGTTTACAAAAGGAGGGTCCTGTCAAACTAATCTCATAGATTTCTTTGACTGGGTAACCAGAGTGGTGGACCAAGGGGGAGCAGTTGATGTTGCCTACCTTGACTTCAGCAAAGCTTTCGATACTGTTCCACATAGAAGATTGATTAATAAGCTGGGTAGGCTCGGGATGGGTCAGATGTTGGTCAACTGGGTGGCAAACTGGTTGATGGGCAGAAAACAGAGAGTGGTGGTAAATGGTATACAGTCAGAAGAGATGCAAGTCACAAGTGGGGTACCTCAGGATCAGTCCTGGGGCCAGTTCTCTTCAACATCTTCATTAGTGACATTGCAGATGGACTGGAGGGTAAGGGTTGTCTGTTTGCAGATGACACCAAGATCTGCAACAGAGTAGATGACCCAGATGGTGTGGGCAGAATGAGAAGAGATCTGGATAAACTAGCAAAATGGTCAGAAGAGTGGCAACTGGGGTTTAACACAAAGAAGTGCAATATCATGCACATAAGGAAGAGAAATCCTGAAGCCACCTTTAGGCTGGGAGGGGAGTTGCTGGCAGTCACAAGGGAAGAAAGAGACTTGGGCGTCATCATCACCGATGACCTGAAACCATCCAAGCAGACCTCTAAAGCAGTAGGTAAGACTAGAGGGATGTTGAGGTGTATTGGTAGGGTATCACAAGCCGGAAGAGGGAGGTAATAATCCCTCTTACAAGTCACTAGCTAAGGCCCATCTGGGTACTGCATACAGTACTGGAGGCCACACCTTCACAAGGATATTAACCATATTGAGGCAGTCCAGAGAAGGGCAATCAAAATGGTGCAGGGACTGCATCAGAAAACATATGAGGACAGATTAACTGAACTCAATATGTATACCCTAGAGCAAAGAAGGGAGAGAGGTGATATGATTTAAACATTCAAATGCCTTAAGGGCATTAACAAGGTGAAAGAGTCTAACATGTTTCAATATAAGAAAAATAGCAAGACAAATAAGGATAACAAATATGAGATCAGCAATACAACGACCTACAATCATAGAACCTCTCGGAAACAGTGACCACAACATGATTATGTTTCACATTCAAGCAAAGACACCAGAAACTAAAGGGAATACTTTAATTAAAGCCTATAACAGAGCTAATTAACCAAAAATAAATCAATATTTGTCTACTTGTGACTGGGATACAGAATTGTCAGGACTTAACATTCATCAAACTTGGACTTCCATACAGACTAAACTTAACTACTGAGTGGAGACCTGGGTCCCAAACAGGAAGAAATATAAAAAGGGGATTAGAAACCCTGCTTGGTGGAACAACAAAATTAAAAGAGTAATCAATATAAAGCATAAATGCTATCAAAACCATTAAAAAATCCATCGCAAAACTCATGGAATAGGTATAAAAAAGTGTCAAACAGGACAAAACAATTAATTAAGAAAGCAAAGAATGACATAGAAAATAAATTAGCAACAGACACACTAGATAATCAAAAGAAATACTATAATTACTGTACATAGGTTCCTTAAAAGGCTCAAAGTCTACAATAGGCCCTTTACAAACAGATAATGGCATCATCAGTGAGGAACTTCAAATGGCTAAAGAATTTCAATAACTATTTCCTTACTACATTTACAGGTAAGGAACAATTTAACAGTTCTAAAACAGAATACAATAATACTAATGTTACTCCTATTACCGTAGAAGAAATTCTGAGGGAATTACAGAAATTAAAAATGAATTAATCTGCAGGTCTGGATGGTATACACCCAACTTTCCTTAAAGAAATAGTGACACACATCTCAGGCCCCCTCTGTAAGCTGTTCAATCTACATACAGGAGCTGGAGAAAGTATACCTGATTGGAAGGAAGCAGTTGTTATTCCGATTTATAAATCCAGAAATAAAAACTTGCCATCAAATTACCGTCCAATAAGTCTAACTTCAGTTATAGGAAAAACCTTAGAAAGGCTAATTTTACTCAGAATAGAACACTTTTTGAATATGAATAATCTCCATGATATAACACAGCATGGGTTTGTATAGGAAATATCATATTTAACTAACCAGCTTCATTTTTTTGAGAATGTTAGTGCTGCCCTAGACATTGGTCTCCCAGTAGATATAATATTCTTGGATCTAGCAAAGGCATTTGATAGAGTATCCCATAAAACATTACTAGAACATTTGACAAACCTAAAATTTCCATGTACACTAATAGATTGGATAAAATCATGGCTACACAATTGTAGGCAATGTACTGTGATAAAGGGGGTTAGATCACCATGGGGAGAGGTTAGTAGTGGGGTGCCCCAGGGATCAGTGCTGGGCCTGGTATTATTCAACATCTTAATAAATACTATGAAGACAACCGACAAAGTCTGGATATCAAAATATGCAGATGATTGTAAGATAGGTTGTATTGTTAACTCCAGTGAAGAAGTCCTGACATTCCAAAAGGAATTAAAAGGCTTAGAAAAATGGGCACAAGACAATAAAATGATGTTTAACGAAACAAAGTGTAAGGTAATGCACATGGGTCACAATAATCTGAAAAACAACTATTATATTAATAATGTAACGTTACAAGAAACAGAAAATGAAAGAGATCTTGGTATGAACATTGATGACTCACTCAATTTTGAAAATAATACATTGTTCAAAGTCAAGAAATGCCAAAGAATACTGGGATATATATGGAAAAACATTAAAAGTAGACAAGCCGAGGTTATACTACCTCTTTACACTAGTCTGGTAAGATCACAATTGGAATACTGTGCACCATTTTGTACACCTACTTTGGTTCGGGGCGAAAAACAAATTGAAGGAGTACAAAGAAAAATGACTAAAAAAATCCATGGTATGAAAGACAAAAAATACAGTGATAGGTTAAAAAGCTTGAATCTATATTTTATCCAATGCCGACAGTTGTGTGGTGATCTTTGTCTGACTTTTAAAGTCTTAAGAGAACATGGGCTTACTGATACTTTAGGTATTAAAACAAATCTCTATATACCACAGACAAGATCTCACAACCTTAGATTAAAAGATGTAAACTGTAGGAGCAAAAAGAGAAGCATATGGTTTTCTCAAAGAATTGTTAACCTATGGAATACTTTACCAGCTTCAGTTGTAGAATGTAAAACCATCAACACCTTTAAACATAACTTGTATCAATTTATGGGTGACTCCAAATTTGATTATATATAGCTTTATTCCACCCTCGGGTAGCAAGCTCACAAATAGGCTTCGACCTCCTGAGCTTGTACTAAACTATGAAACTATGACACAGCATGAGATTAGAGGGAGGCCGATTAAGGGGTAATGTGAGGAAGTTCTTTTTCACAGAAAGGGTGGTGGATGCATGGACCGGCCTACCTCAGGAAGTGGTAGATATGAATACAGTGCAGGGCTTCAAACAGGCATGGGATAGGCATAAGGGAGCAATACAGATGAGTATGAATAGAAAGGCCATTGACAGAGCAAAGGCCGATGGCACATTCATAAGGTAGAAAAAGAAATGGGCAGACTGGATGGGCCTTGCAGTCCTTATCAGCTGTCAACTTCTATGTTTCTGTGTTTCTGCCCTGCCACCCTCCCTTGGCTAGTTTAAATGCTTGTCCATGTAACATTTAAACTTATCATTGAGTGCTTGGATTCCCCTCCAGGACGGATGCAGGCCATCAGGCTTGAACAAGCCCCCATCCATCTGGGTGTGTCCCCAGTCACCAATGACTCCAAACCCTTCCTTGCAGCACTAGTTCTGCAGCCATGTGTTAAAGTTCCTGATGCGTACATCCCTATGCTCTCCCATGCCTCTCACAGGTAGTACATCTGAGAAAGTGATAGGTGTAGCTACTAGCTTGAGACCTCTCCCCAATTTTCTAAACTCTTTCTGAACTTTCTTAGGCTACTTGTTTGCCAGGTAATTAGTACCTAGGTGGATAATGACATCCAGCTCAACCTCCTTTCTTGCCTTCCCAGTAATTCCCAGCATCTTCTTCCTATCCCTCCGTGCTGTGTCACCTGGTAGGCACCTCATCTCCCTGTCCTCCTACTTGTGTGTTCCTAGCTGGATCCCTATTATGACAGAGTTCCCCACCAGGATTCACTTCTTCCTCTGGGGTCCACTACTCTCCCCACTGAGGTCACCTCTTCAGTTGTCCTCAACATCCTTCCCTTCCATTTCACTTGGTGCCTCTGTTTGGTTGTCTCCATTTGTCAGTGTGGCATATGAGTTCTGAACTGAACTAGGATTTGTGATGTGCCTCTGCCCGACCACCCTAACCCTCCCTGAGCCCACCATCATCCAAATGCTCCTCATTCTTGGCATCCTTTGAGGCAGCTGTGTTGGACTTGGTGGTCTCTGGACAGGGGCGAAGGTACTCCTGACCCAGATTACTTCCACTCTGAGTCTAGCTGCCTCATACTGCAGTCCAGAGAGATGCATGCAGATAGGGCAGCACCTTAGTGTCCAGAAGGTCTGCTTGAATATGGCTGCCCCACATCCACTGCATTGCACCGCTCCCCCCCCCATTATACTGGACTTATACTGTTATTACAGTAGTTGTCAGTTACTGTAGCTCTCCTTCTAGTTCCCTCTTTATTAATTTACTGTTGTGAAAATCCTGCCACTGATCCTCAGATACTTCCTTTTCTTTGTTTTTTAGAAAGAAAACAACAAAAAATTAGTCAAAACACTTGTGCTGAGGGCGGGCTACTACTTGTGCCGAGGGCGGGTTACTAGCTTATTGCAACTGTAAGTGTATTACAATGCAGTATTATTAGCTGTGCATGTATTTTTTTTTTATAATTCATATTTTATTAACACATTTTCACATTACAGGGGACAGAGAGTTAGAACATACTTTGCATATATTCAAAGTGTTACTTAAGCTGTCCCCATCCCCCATTCCCCCACCCCATACAGCAGCAGAGTCCATACAGTAATAAGATAGGAATACTATATAGTATCACAAATCGAAGATCATTGATTACAGTAACTCATATACAGCTGTGCATGTATAACCAGTGTACTACTGCTTATTAGCAAATATTGCAATTGCAAGCAGGGGCTCTTTTGGGAGATAGAGGTTACAGTGAAGAACTGTTGTTTGCTGAACCCACAGAATAGGGACAGCCTTGCCATGCATACACACTCACACACATACAACTAACAGCTGCTGTATCATACTGTGTCAGGATTAGCTGTTTTTCCTACATTCTTCCTACGAAGGAGAGTCATAACATCTAGTTTTCTCAGATAAAAATTATGACAGCCTCTAGGTTGTTATGGGAATAGGCCAAGTTATGTGACTAAATCTTGCACAGTAAGAAACCAAGATATGAGATGATGTGGAGGCTGGTTTCTTTGTAGCATGCAGATTTAGTCATGTAGCACAGCTTCCATATCTGTATACGTAGGGGGCTGAGGGAAATACACGGGTGAGTCAGGAATCCATTTGGAAGAAATCCTATAAACTGTATCTGCGTATCCCAGAACAGAGGTAAATATGAAAAGATTGCTAATCTTTTGTAGTCATTTGCTAGACAGATTATGTTTCATATAGAGATGCTGTGCTGAGACTTTGTAATGTTATCTGTGTGTGTAACTGCATAATAAGAAAGTATATACCAGCAATTTGTGTCTTGTGTCTTTATTATAATGGGTACCTTCACAGACACCCCAAAATCTTTCTTTACAATGGTGACCCTGGTAAGTTATGCCCTGATTCTTTCACAAAAAACATAAAAATAAGGGGGATTCGAACCCAAATGCAGTTGCACCAGTAACATTCAGGTGGGATGCTGTTTTTTTAAAAGGGTCATAATCTTCTCCCAGTATCTAGGTTAAGAGCTTGGTGTAACTTCAGAATTGAAGTGTCTTAAGCTCATGGTTCCTTGAACCCAAATGGCATTAACAGTATGGAGGCAATCAGTTCAAAACATTTAGCTAAACACAAGCTAGATGGGTTCTGTAAAGATGTCCCAAAGGCATTGGAACCCTTTAATTATTGTACTGACCAATTTGCATTATGGAAGTGTGACAGAATGGCAAATCAGAAAGCGCAAACAGCAACATGTATTAGGGCGCTAGGACCTAATTGGGATTCTGCTACAGTCAACTGTGTTGAACATACAGTAACACATAACTCTTGTAGGAAACAGAATGAAACAAATAAATCATAATCATCATAATCTGGTGCACAGATAGGGCTGCCAGCCCCTTGAAGCAAACTGGATTTTTCAGAAAGTCTCCATGCACTTACAGGAACTCTAGGCTACAGAAAAACATTGTTCTGACACACAGCTGTAATCTTACTGCATTTACTTATTTATTGCAGTAAATGCCACAGTGTGACAATTGGAGGGGTACAGACCAACACCCAGTGCTTCAACCTTAACCAAGTCTTCATCAGGAGACAGTGTAGGACCGAATGAATCATGCTTTTATACAAACAAACATGAAGTTGTATGTGACAGTACGATTACAGTACCATCAACCATTATACAATCAAGTATGCAAACATCTGCTTGCATTTAAGGGTGAGTGGTTACAAGCCATCAAATAATTTTTAAAATCAAAACTAAAAAACAGATCAAAAGATGTGATTTTACTATTTTTTTATTTATTTGCATTTGATTACTGAGTAGGTGCACTGATTCAATGTGCTGTTTTCAGACATGACCTGGGCCATGAAGCTGGCACAATGAATAAGGTGCAGGTACATAATACATAACAGAAATGACAATAAGTATTTGACAATATCAAATATCGAATGACAAATGACAGTATATTTAACATATAGCTCAAAGTAAATTATTGTATATTGTAATGTAACAATATATATATATATATATATATATAAAGAAAGGAATGTCTCGGCTTAAAAACTGATTTCTAACATAATTTGACAACATTTGTGGGTTTTTTTTCTATTTGGACACAATTTTTGATGGCCACTGCAGAAATATGGTAGTGTTATATGGACTTCCTTTCATAAAAGATTTCTGGCACAGCTGTATCTTTATATTTTCAGTGATGGTCCCATATGAATAAAATACAAAAAAACAGAACCATGTTAAAATATAGTTATTGAAATCACTTTTGAAAAAGGGCTGTTGAGCTCAAAGGTCTTCAGAACACCAATAAATAAGTACTCAGTCTTCCATGTCACAATGATTATTGTATCTATCTACTTTTGTTACCTATTTTTGTTATACGGATTTAAAACATCAGCTGTACTTCATTTTGAGAGCTCAAAAACAGGCCCATGGTATCAATTTAAACAAACTCTGTTCAGATCAAATACAGCTGCAAAATGATATTATTGATGGTAGTTGCATCGTAGCTGTTATATCCTTTGTAAACACAGAATTGGTGATGTCTGCTCTTTCAAATAAATCATTTGGTACCTGTAACCTGCACATGATTTGTTTTACAATTTATTTACAAAGGATATAACAGATAGGATGCAACTACCCCTCAGTCCTGCAAATGGATCTAGCACCTGGGTCTGATAAAATCAGATGTATTCAGCAAAATGTCATATTATAAATACAGAGCATCTCAAACTAGAAAAGCAGCAATCTAGTTAAAACATTTTTTAAACAGATCTCTTTCCTTTCAAAAGCAATCAATTAGTCCCAGACGTTTACTCATAATTAAAAAAACTGCAGCTTGCAATGTGAACATGACATCGGTCTCTATTATCACAAAAGTTCTATTAAACATATGTTTTGAGTGTCTCTGTTATTTGAATTTCAACAAATGTCTAGTATGCAACAAGATTTCTCATATAATGTTGTTTTGTGGATGCCTGTCTCTTTGAAGGTGATTAACTTTCTGATTCACAGAGTCATTAATGATGGCAAAGAAACAGCGTCTGTCTCTTTAAATCTGCAGCAATGTCTGAGCCATAAAACTTGATATAGTGCAGGCAGAGAAATATGCATATGTACTTAACAGTGTGGAGGAGAAAGTGCAATCAATTCATAAAGTACAATGTAGTCATATACTGAATTGCAGAAAAAAAGTGAAATATTTTGTTATCCAAAATAATCCAACAGATAGTAGCTTTTTTAAGAAGGAGGCAGAAAAAACAGGATGGAATCTTGACTAAAAAGCCATGCCAGAAAGTCTATTGGAGCTCGAACATGCTCCTGAATGCAAGCTTTCAATTTTCATACTGTGTGCCCTATGTGTAACAGCCCACATGGGCACCATACTACATGTAAGCAATAAGACATGCCTGGGTGTTGATAGTACTGAGATCCCCTTATACTCAGAGGCTTAGTGAGGCATGAGGCTGCAGGCCAAGTGCTTTTAGCCTCTGGATGTGCGGGTATCTCTGTACTACCAACACCCAGCCGTGTCTTATTGCTTATATAAAATGAGATCTATTTATACAGAAAAAAGCTTTTGTATAAAATATTATTTATATTCATTTATTTACTATCTTGACATAGAATTGTCTCTAGTTACCTGATTTAAATAAACTGTTCTTATAAATTCTATCATGAACAATAAACAGAATTCTAAAGCTTCTGTTCTTGTCTCTCTCTTTTTTGAAGCAAAGAAATAATATGCAGTCAAACATTAGACAGCTACAGCTATATAAATATATAAATATATACATAAACAAAAATAAACAGTAAGGGCAGATATTCAAAGCTTTCTTGGAGGGCAAAACACGTTTGTGGGTTTAAGCGATAGGATTAAGCGTGGGTCTGCTATATTCAAAAGACTGAATAGTGCAGGCAAGCTGCAACCAGCGCCAGGCAAACAATAATTATATGCAAGGGACAAAAGTAGACATGAATACAGGCAGCAGCGTGATATTCAGCGACTAGCGCCACGCTAAGTTGTTTAGCGTGACTTAGCGCGACCCATGGCGCAGTACAGATTACTGCCCAGGAAAAGCTGGTCTTAACCATGGGCAAACAGCTTTGCGGGCTTTGCGCGGTGCTATCTCAGCATTAGCGTGGCTTGCGTGGCCCTAACATATGAGTATGACACTTAAAAACTGCCAGACATGGAGGACACATGCTGCTCACTGATGGCACCACCATGATGCCATCAGCTGCCACCTGTCAGAGCCAAGCACAGACAGTGATGGGTAATTTGACCCACAGGGGACAGCATGGTAGCGTGGCCATATGGCACACACCTGCAGACCATGTGTCTGTGGTGTGCAACAGATGCCAGCACACACATGCAGCACTATGGGCATGGTGGCCAGTGAGGGGAGGGTGTAGGGGTGGCCAGACCTCACCACAGCCCACGTGTGGCCACAAGGCTGGGACACATCACTCAGTGCACATGGGCCAGTAGTGGGAGTACGCCACCACCTGTGTGCCTGTCGGATCCTACATGCCCCCCGAACCACCTATCACCCAACTGTATGGAAGTCACAACACACACTGCCGGCCATGTACATGACACTGTGCATCCCATGTCACCGGTGCAGCATCTGTGGATCACACAACAGTGTGAAAGTACTGTCCACTTTCAGTAACTACCAGCATGCTGTGCCTGTCACTGTGTACAGTGCAGTGGCCATCACTGCCCTACATACCATAGGCAGTGTTGTGTCCCTCACACTACCAGTCCTCTTGCAACTGTAGTGTCTGCTGTGCACTGTAGCTAGCCTTCAGTGTGAAGGTTGAATGCAGCACTACCACCACCTGTGCCTATGCTGTGTTGTCCCCTGGGGTTCGATATGTTATGCTATGCTGCACTGTTTACATGAAGCCTGCAGCTATCATCATGCACTGCCTGACTGACCTACAGGTGGAGCTGCGGTTGGACCTGTCCAGCCCCTGTACCTCCAGACTGACCTACAGGTGGAACTGTGGGACCCTGCAGTAATGCTGTGCAAACCGCATGCAAATCAGGGCATGATGAGATGCTAATGTGGCTGTTTGCCCAGAGACTATATAAGTAGGCTCATTTGCATGTCACTTTTGAATATGGCAAAGTTTAGTGCAGGGCTAACGTGTTTGCACCGGGCAAGCTGCTTAGCTCCACGCGTTAGCGCGGCGCTATCGGTTCGGGGAATATTATACAGTTTTGATCATTGTTTTTTCATGTGTGCTGCTGCCTGCAGCTGTACTGGGTCCATGCATTTGTCAGAACACATATTGGCCACATAGTTCCTTTCTACCTACCCTCACGTCGCTGTGCACTGTGTTGTTGTTGTGGTTTGCACTTCCTGGTTGCTGCATTTAGTGCTGTCATATTCCAGGGCTACGTTTGCCCTGCACTCCCAGCCCAGTTTGCACGGCCTCATTCCCATGCTATATTCAAAAGCTGTTTGCCCTGGGCTATTCCATTTGAATATAGCTTGCTCTGTGCTCCAGGATAAGCTTGCACACCAGTCAGTGCAAATTTAGCCCAGGGCCAAACCTTTGAATATCTGGCCCTTACAATCATAATAGCCTACCTATATGTGTTGGTCCAGGTTTGCTCTTGGCTTTTCTACCTCTAATACACAAAGACAAATTTATTTTTTACTTTTTAGTTATTTCTCTCATTTTTTTAGTTTTTTTAACATTCATTGTTTAAAGTCAATTTTATAGTTACTTCTTTTTCTGAGGTTTACTTATCAATGAGTTTTGCATGTATTATTTTGAAGCTATCATGCTTCTTCTGTGGACCAAACCTGGTGGTATATTTAAATCATATTCATTATTGTTTATATTTTGTTTTTCTACACATTGTCTGCCACATTGTTTTATGTATTAGATACATATATGCTGGATATCTCTCTGATATTTCATGTAAATATTTATAACTTTCTACCTGGTAGGTAATTAGTCCATATGTTATTGTAACCCACTTTAGATAACATTTCTGGTGAGCACACAGTATATAAATGCCTCATGCCCCCTTCAGTTTCTTTTATATTTATTTCATTGTCCACATTTTACCAGTTTGTTATACCTTATAGTAACATTTTATAGTAGTATGTTCTTTAAATGTAGGGGAAAAAATATATACATATAAATAGGGGATACATGATGGGCAGGAGTGTGATATGGGAAATAGTCTCACTCCTGCAGAGTGAGCTCTGTATTCTCACGAGTGCTAAAGGCATGAGTGAGAATATTTCCCATAGCACAGAATCTGTGCTATTTATACACTGGGGCAAGAACTTAAGAAGTGTTGTTATGTTTTGCCAGGTCTTTTTCCTGTTTCTATGTGCATTTTTGTTTTAATCTTTGGTAAACAGGTGAGTTTTTAGGAGTTAAGTGACTTGTTCAAAGTCAAACAGTATGCAAGTGGAAGTTGTGAGAATCAAACCCAGGTCTGGTCTGCTGGATATACCAAGCTTGTTCTGAGCTCATCACTTTAACCGCTAGGCTATACTGACAGCACTGTTTATGTGTGGTCTGAGGGTGTAGGAGTGTTTCTGAATGGGCCGGGATTGTTAGAAACACTATGGGAAACAGGTGATTGTGTTTTGCAATGCTAATTGAGTTAGTTGCAGCTTGCACTGAGAAAGAGAAAGTGCTTTGTAAAGAAGTTTCATTTGGAATTCAGGTTGTTTTGAAGCTGAGATTAGCACAGTAATGGGTTAGGAGTGTTAGAAACTATGGGGCACAAGGTAAGTGTATTTTGCAATGCTAATTGAGTAAATTGCAGGCTTTCATTTAGAATGCTAGCTTTAGTGAGTGAGTGAGTGAGTGGTGACATCAGCAGAGTATGGATAAATAGAATATATCTCACTCCACTGATGTCATCAGCATTTATCTCACTGCAGTGAGAATATCTCTATTTATTCCACTGGAATAACCCTCACCCCCATTGTATAAATACATACATATATATATCAAGGCAAAAAACTCCATTTAATGCATTAGTTAGGGTTGTTCCACAGTGACAAAAGTGAGGAAATTCAATGTTAGGGTTCCCATCCCCCTTGCACCCACCCCACCCGCCCCCACCAACAGGCATCGGAGTATGCGTTAGGGTCGCCAACCCCTAACTCTCACCCCATCGCATGTAAACAAGCTGAGGTGGTGCAGTATAAGAGAATGGGGTGAGAGTTAGGACCGATGACCCTAACACACACCACGATGCCTGTTGGTGGGGGTGGGGTGAAGGTGGGGTGCAAGGGGGTGGGAACCCTAACATCAAATTTCCTCATGTTTGTCGCTGTGGAACAACCCTAACTGATGCATTAAACGGAGTGTTTTGCAATGAATTTCTCTTCTTTTTGAGAATGAGCACTATAAATAGTGAATTTTTTGTCACATAGTAACGCTAACGGTAACGCAAATGCAAGCACAAATGGTAATGCACATGGTGTCGCAAAGGTAAATGGTAATGCAAACGGTAAGAGAAACGCAAGTGCAAACATTAATGAAAACAGAAATGGTAACACAAACGGTAACGCAAAAGCTAACAGCAACAGAAATGCAAACGTTAACGGAAACAGTAACATAAACGGTAACACCAACGTAAATGCAAACGGTAAGAAAAATGGAAAGAGTAGAGTCACGTGAAGTAGTGCACGGAGTAGCTGCTTTCTCCAAGCGCTCCGTCCTTCCACCTATCGATTGCAACTTCAAACCCCTTTAAATTTGCACTGTTAAGGTTCTTTTGGTGTCGGATATAGTGGAGAGTCTGTGTGCTCATTTTATATGGAGGAAGAAATGCGTAAACCTCTTCCGAAACACACGCCTCCGCGACTCCGGAGAAGGCCGCTAAGAAATCCAAGGCCTCGGCCTTCTCGTCGGCTCAGGGCTTAGGGGACGGTAACCAGGAGGAAGAACCCCTAACGCTATCACGATTTCTAGAGGAGTTTTGTCCATTTAAGAACAACATTCAGGATATGGCGAATGAAATTAAATGTATTACTACCACTTTGGAAGATCTCGCCCGGAGAGCTGCTGCCAATGAAGCGCGCATTAGATCTTTGGAGGGGAGCAGAGAGTGACTGGATCCAGTGGTGAACAAACTAAATCAGAAAATTAGCAAGCTGGAATTAAAGATTGAAGATTTGGAGGGCAGAAGTCGCTAAAATAACGTGGTAGTCATTGGGCTACCGGAAAAGGCTGAAGGGCATGATCTGACCAAATTTGCCCAAAAGCTGGTTGAAAAAATAGTTGGACCCTTGCCATTTGGATCCTCCTATGTTATCGAGAGGGCACATCGAGCCTTGCGCCCTTTACCCCCTTCAAATGCGCCACCTAGAACTTTTATCTTTCGCTTTCTCAACTACCAGGAGAGACAGCTTTTCATCCTGAAGGCTACAGAGGATAAAGAATTATACTGGGAAGTTTCTAGAATCAGAGTAGCCCAAGATCTGCCACTCTTGATCAGGCAAAAACGGGCGGTGTATCACCCACTGGTTAAGAAACTGATTGCAGCTGATATTAAATTTCGCATGGGCTATCCGGTGAAATTCCAGGTATTATCGTAGAAGAATGGAAGGCATTCGATTCCTATGACTCTGCGGCAGCTGCGTTACAACTGGCCTTCCCTACCCTTTTTAAAGCTACCTGAGAGGCCGGGAGAACATGGGAGCTCTCAAATAGATGTTGTGGAATCAGTCTTGGATTCGTCCTCTGGAATATGGTGCTGGAATTAAGCGAAATGTGACAAACTTTACTTCATTTCAGCAAGTAGCTGATGTTTGGAGAATTAACTTAAAATAAGAAATTGAGTGGAATTGCTTCCCCACTTCACTTTATTTGATGTTGCTCTTGTTGGCTTAGCTATCCTTGTTGCATCACTTTATTAATTTTAATTGGGGCAGCAAAGGTTGTAAATTACCGCCTTTATGTGGGGCTTTACATATTTCAGGGCTGAATTTATGCCATCCTTGGACAATATCTGGTGTCAACTCAGACGACAAAGACTGTCTTATTTTCTTACACTGCCCATAAGAGGGCTTTGAGGACTTACTGTCCGGGAGGATATGAGAGTTTGCAACAAATGTTGTGAATCAGCTTTGGATGTGTTTTTCTGAGATGCTGTTCTGGGACTAAGTGGACTGGAATAAGTTACATTTTATTTCAACAACGGGTTGATGTGTAGAGACTTGTTTTAAAATAAGGGGTTGAGTGGGATCTCTTCCCTGTAATTCAGAATCTGATGCTACTCTCCGGGGTTCTCTATCCTTGTTATATTATTTTATTTACTTTATTGTGGGCAGTAAAATATGTTAATTTTTGCCTTTAGGTTGGGCTATACGAAATTCAGGGCTAGATTTATGCCCATCTTGGACAGTATCAAACACCAGCTTGGATGACAAGACCTGCCCTATTTTGTTATACTGACCACAAGAGAGCGTGGTAGATTAGCATTAAGTTTGATATGCTGACATAGAACGAATAATTTATTACATAGTCTGGAAATGGCTTAGATATCTTAGTGATCATGTGGGGGTCTTAGATAATAGGGTGTGTCCCCACCTTGATCTGATTTTCACCCTTTGATTTATTTGGGGAGGTTTCTCTTTTGATATTTAGCTATGAAGTGATCCAAGCAACAGCATTTTCATTCATTTCTCTCTTATACTCCTGCTTTATTTAGGTTTGTATTAATTACAGGCAGGTAAGAATGGTATTTGGGATCTGGGGTTTCTCTCCATTAATTAACTAGATATATGTTGGAATAAGTAATGTTATGAGGACATGTGCAAATTTGGGTGTTATTAAAAGGTTGGGGGGATGGCGGGGGTGGAGTGCTGGAGGATGAGCTCAGTGGGCTGTTGTCATGGGCCGTGAGATGAGAATGGGGCAAGGGGAAGGGGATGGGCGGATGGTGGGCTGTTTTGGGGGGTACTGGCAGAATAATAGTCATGGGGTATGTTGTTTTCTGGGATGGGTGGAGATGGTGGGTATCTGGGGGTTTTAGAGGGTGGGAAGCTAGGTTTCGAGGCACTATGAGAGTTAGTTTACTGGGTGTTAGGTTTAGAGAATTTTCTTTTCTTTTCTAGTATAGTAATAGGGTGCACATACTATATTCTGGTCTTTTTTTAATAAGTATGGGGACAGACATACTGGTTAAATTTCTTCATTGGGCGTCAAGAGTTGCCGACTTAAAACTAAGCAATACAGAATCCTGAAACATATTGAAGTTCTCAAGGCAGGGATTGTATTTTACAGGAAACACATTTACTCCAACTGGAGGCCAATGCTATGAGGAAATTATAAATTGGAGGGGTTTTTTCCTCTCAGGGTATTACGCAGAGTAGAGGTGTAATGATATTAATACATAGATCTATATCTTTTACTCCAGTACAAGTGGTTCAGGATAAGGAGGGCAGATATGTATTAGTTAGAGGGAAGTTACAGAATACTGAAATTTTAATTGGCTCGATTTACGGCCCCAATGTAGACAGTCAGGATTTTCTGGTGGACCATTTGAAGGTTCTTTTACCATTTACTCAGCTCCCTATGATTCTGGGTGGGGACTTTAATTTAGTTCTGGATCCTTTAATGGATAGATCCGTCAGATCTCACATATACCATACCCCCACTTCTCGAGCTATGGGGGAACTTTTAGATCGACTGGGACTAGCAGATGTCTGGAGAGTCCTCCACCCAGAGTCTAGGGAATACACCTTCATTTCCCCAGTTCATGGGACGGCATCCCGTCTCGATTATGTATTCCTCTCTCGATTTCTTCTCAGAGGGGTTCTAGACTCGGATATCGTTGCAGGCCCTATCTCTGATCATGCAGCGTTGGCTGTAACAATTTCATTTCCATCTTTCATGAAAAAAGGGAATAGGTGGAAGATGAACAATCAAATTCTAAGAGTACCCAAGTTTACCAAATTCATATCTGAACAAATAGACGAATTTATCCTAAATAACCTAGTTGATAATGTCTGTCCAGACATTTTCTGGGGGGCATTTAAGGCCTACCTAAGGGGAATACTAATTAGTATAGCTGTTAAAAAGAAAAAGGAAAAGGAGCATACTATGTCTGAGTTGTTGGTCCGCATTAGGTCTTTAGAATCCAATATTTCCATACATCCACGAGAGGAGGATAAGGAGGAGTTGGTTAAAGTGAGAGACGCTTATCTTAGAATTTTAGGAGAGCAGGCGGAGTTAGCTTTAATTAAGACCAGAGCCAAGTACGTGGATAAGGGGGAAAAATCCGGGAAACTCTTGGCTAGACGTATTGCACAACTTGAATCCTCTCGTCTTATTGAGGGGATCCTATCTGAAGAGGAGGGTTGTGTCAAGACTTCTCCAGATAAAATGGTTCAGGTTTTCCGTCACTATTTTGAAACCTTGTATAGAAATATGGACTCCCCGCCTACTAGCTCAGAAATTTCATCCTTCCTGGAAGGTCTGGACCTCCCTATGTTGGATGAATCCGACCGGTTATTTCTCACAGCAGATATAACCCAGGAGGAAATAGAGCTAGCCATCAAGAGTCTTTCCACAGATAAAACACCGGGTCTTGACGGGTATTCGCCTAACTTCTACAAAAAATTTTCCCAGAAACTGGCGCCTATGCTTCTTAGGCTATTTCAGTATGTTCTTTCTGGCCAGGAAGTGGATAAAGCTTTTTCAGAGGCGCTTATAGTCCTAATTCCTAAGCTGAATAGACCCCCTGTAAAACCGGCCAGTTATAGGCCTATCTCATTATTAAATTGTGATATAAAGATTCTGGCTAAAGTCTTGGCAGACCAAATTAACAGAGTATTACCTAAGTTAATAGGCAATGAACAGGTTGGATTTATGAAGGGTAGGTCCTTGGCTGACCATTTTAGGACACTGGCGGATGTCTTCTCGGTCTCCGAGGGGTCCAACCTCCCACTGGCGTTGGTCTCCTTGGACGCCGAGAAGGCCTTTGATAGGGTTTATTGGGGATTTCTATTTTCGGTTATGAGGAGGTTTGGCTTCCCTGTGAAGTTTCTAGAATGGATTGGAGCACTATACTCTAATCCTTCGGCTAGTGTAACTTGTAACGGGGCTATTTCTAACCCTTTTCAGTTATATGTGGGTACCAGACAGGGATGTCCTTTATCCCCACTCTTATTTAATTTATATTTAGAGCCTCTCATAAGAAGTATAGTTTGTAGTAAAGAAATAGAAGGTATTAAAATATGGAGCCAAACTATAAAAGTTACTGCATATGCAGATGATCTCTTGGTCTATGTTTCCAGACCTACCAAGTCTATTCCAAATTTGTTAAAATTAATAAAGAATTTCAGTCTTGTAGCTAATTATAAATTAAATCAAGATAAAATGGTGGTTTACCCCCTTAATAATAGGTTATTTAAACAAGAAATTATAGAGTTAGGCCTAGGGTGGAATTCTGACTCTCTCAAATATCTTGGTCTCTCTTTGACGAACAGCCCTGCAAGGATGCATCTGTTAAATTTGGATTCTCTTGTTCACACTATTGAATTGGACCTCAAGAGATGGACCCAACTCCCATTTTCACTGTGGGGAAGGATAAACATAATTAAAATGAATATATTCCCAGACTTTTTACCCTTGAGTATGTTTAAATATTGGCTTCCTTTATCGTGGTTTAAAAACTCCACAGTATGATTTAGGTTTCGTTTGGGGTATAAAAGGCCAGATTACCTACAAAGCTACGCCTAAGTCATTGGGAGGGCTAAGGTTACCTCATTTTGGCCTTTATTTTTGGTCAGCTCAGCTGAGTAAGTATGGCAGATGGGCCTTATACGAAGACCTGACATTAGTATCACACTATGCTCCCTTATGGGTTAATTTAGAAACAAACCTCATTAAAAAATTTGGTATTACCCCCGAAGCTCTTTTTTATTCAACTCCCAAAGCACTTCCCTCCTTGTTGAAAAAATCCCCCATTGGGGTAATGCTTAAAATTCATAATCAGCTTTGTGGCTTTATTAAATACGACTTGGCCAAGGACTGGGATCAACCGATCTGGGGTAATCACGGTTTTGATAGGTAATAGCACCATCAGGTCTGATTGGTTGAAATTGCCTGATAACTGTTCTTTGAGGATTTCCTTACGAGGAGAATTGGCTCCATGTGGGGATGATAGATAGATTTAATCTAACTACTAAAGATATCTTTAAAATATACCAGCTTCATCATGTATTGCTCCAGAAGTTGGGAAGGAGAAAGGTACAGCCTCCCAAAGTCCCATTTCTGGCGGATATACGTCCCTTGATAGGAATCCCACAGGCAATCTCCAAGATCTATACTGTCTTGTTCCATTGGGCCTATTCTGTTAATCTTGCCCCCTGTTCTTATTGGGCCTCCGTATTTCCTAACATTAATTTAGATTGGAAGGAGATTTGGCTTACATGTCACAGTTTTATTAGGCATGACCAATTGAGGCTCATACAGTTTAAAGTATTACATAATATTTACTATTCCCCTCAGAAACTAACGGATTTGAATTTGCTAAAAGAACTCAAATGTTATAGGTGTAATGAGGATAGAGGGGACCTCTTGCATATTTTTGGGGAATGCCCTAAGGTAGCTCCTCTATGGTCAGAAATCAGGGATAAGCTACTGGGGTTGGAGGATATGTTCAAGCCAGAGGTGTGTCTGCTGGGGGATATGTCTACTTTTCCAATTAGGAATAGAAAATATTACATGGCCTTGATTTCACTCATAGTTAAGAAATTGGTTCTCCGTCATTGGAAGGATAAGGTTGTACTTTCTTATTCTGAATGGCTAGCAGAACTCTCGCTTCTCTCAGGATTGAGAAAATAGTTGCTACCCTGCATAATCAATTACCCGCTTTGAGAAGATATGGGCCCTGTTTGATACTATCTATTCATTGTGATTTGCGAACTCACCCTGTATGATAATGATTTGAGTCGTGTGCCTCGGGAGGGGGAGGTGGGACAATATTTAGGGGGGGTTGAGAAGGGGAGTTTTTAGGGTATTATAGGATTTTTAGGGTTGGGGTATAGCAGAGAAAATGTTTTACCATTTTTGTAATGAGATAACTGTATATTTCACTTATATCTTGTAAAATCTTTCTCTCAGTTATGCTGTCTCTGCATAAAATGTGAATAAAATGTTAATGGGAAAAAAAAGAAAATGGAAAGAGTAATAGAAATGCAAATAGAAATGCAAACAGTTAAGGCAACAGCACTGCAAAAGGAAGCAGTAACACAATCGACAACGAAAAAACAACCGAAAATGCAAATGCTAAGGGCAACAGAAACGCAAATGGCGACGAAGATACAAACAGTAATGGTAACTCAATTGGAAATGCAAACAGTTACAGTAACAGCAACGATGCCACCAAAGTGAACAGTAACGCAAAGGGAAATGCAAATGCAAGGGTTTTTGGAAACACAAATGGTAATGCACATGGACACGGTACCACAACTGGAAACACAAATGCTAACAGTAGCAGCAACGATGAGGCCAAAGGAAACACAAATGCAAACGCAAACTGAAGCACATATGCAAACACAAATAGTAATGCACACGGTGATGCAAAATGAAATGCAAACAGAAACAGTAATGGAAATGCAAATGGTAACAGTAATGCAAATGCAAGCGCAAACAAAAGCGCATAGGGTAACGCACACAGTGGCGTAGACGGGAATGGTAATGCAAACGGTCACAGAAACGCAAGTGGATACAGTAAGTGTAACAGTAATGAAAACGCACACCCCGTTTTTTCCCAAAAGCTGCATAGAGAAACACAGTGAATACAAAGAATGTATGCAAAATAATGGGCCTCGGAGCAGAAAATGAGCACTTGGAATAGTAAATTGCTTATATCTCAGGAACCGTATGACGTAGAAAAAAAAATTAAATTTCATATTATTTATGACTTTCCTGGCTAGTTTGGGGCTAAGCATTTTTCCTACGAAAAGTCTGTATCTCGAAGCGTTTCTGAGATACGGGCCCTGAAAGGCACAGCGGACGCGATAATGTTAGTCTATGGGAAAAAGCGTCAATTTCAAAGCACCATAACTTTGCATGCCTGTAATATTTTGTCACCAAACCAGCAAAAGGCACATCTGTGGGATGTTGGCTTTCTTCCTTCCAAATCTTAGCGCAAAAGACCAAACTGTTCTTTTGCAGCAGGGTGGCAAAAAATTCCTGTTATTTTGGCCGTAGTGTTGCAAAGTAGTGTCGCAAATCACGACACTTTTGCAAAAAAATTATGAAAGTGTTGCAGGTGTGACACTACTTTGTGACACGACAGTTTACAAAAATTTCAAAAACATATTTCTGGGGTGTTTAACCCCCCACACACACACACACACAAAAGACATGGCTAGCATCATCAGGGCTTGACTAGGTGAACAGAAGAAGAATTGTGTCCCTAGAGGGTTCCAAATTTAAATGCCAAGCATTTCTGTGACTAGTAACTGAAAACAAAATGGCTGACTCATGACACTACAGGGGTCATTTGTGACACTAAAAACTGCATTTGCGACACTGTCAAACTTTTTGTTAACTTTTCCCATTAACTGTAATGGGAAACTTGGTTTTTGAATAACTTTTGAACCGTTTAATATTTTTTCACGAAATATTCGAAAGGCACATCAGGGACCCCGGCTGCATGTTCCATTAAGGATTTGGACCTGTTGTTCAAACCATGCAACCTGTAGGTGCGAGCAAGTATGTGCAAAAAAGTGTAAATGCGACATAGAACAGCATTTTATAGCTCTGTAACTGTATACCTGACTGGTACGAAACTTGGCAGATCCAGAGACCTATGGCACCGCTCTGTGCCTGCTAAATTTCAGGCATATCTGTCATACAGTGGCAAAGTTATTAAGCAGCAAAATTGCACACTTTGATCTTAGATGGAATACTCAACTCTTAACTATAGTGGCACTACCGTACCACTATTATATATATATATATATATATATATATATATATATATATATATATATATATATGTGTGTGTACCAATATGCTACTTGAGAGACAAAGTGTGACAATAAGGTTCCAAAATTTATTTGGGCCAATTGTCATCACCATATCAAATTTACATTGGGTGCATGTGGTAGTATTTAAGTCCCCAACATAAAGATAGTTTGTAGTTCAGAGGTGCTAAAAATGGGATTAAAAGTTCCTACAGGGGCAACGTAATGTGAGTAACATTGTGTCCTTGACAGCAAATTTGTCATATTATCAAACATATATTTTTTGATATTACTATGTCTATGGTATCTATTTAGGTAGCATAATATCTAACTTTTTAGTTTTTTATCATAGACTTAACTTGTTGGTAATTATGCCACAATATGTTTACTGATCACAGTATGCCCAAATCTGGACATGTTAAAATTTGGCTACCACATTCATGTCCTTGATTTTCTAGCCATTTTTTGCACAACTATATTACCCTCCTAGGAAAGACAGAAATCCTTAATTTTCAGAAAGTGAATTATACTTTATTTACAAGGGTTTTCCACAGGATGTCACGTAAGTAACTCAGACTACACAGGATGTCACGAGTAACACAGCAGCACAACACAAGAAGTCACATGAGTAACATGGACACCAGAATAGTAGTATCAGTATCATACCAAGTGTCTCACTAAGTCATACCAAAAGTTATTGCTAATGATCAACCAAAAAAATGATTGTCATACTATGGATATTTGGTATAACATTTTTTGAACATTTTGAAGATTGTACTGTAGTCACAGCATTATATTAACTTAAGATATTCACAAATGTTATATGTTACACTGTAGTATGGATTGAATCTCACCTGATCTGTCTATTACATATACCAGCTGGTCCCGAGCCTACAATAAGAGAGAGGGAAACCAACTATATCTTTGTGAGATGAATGGGGATGTTTGGGATTAATGCATGCCCTTGCTGCTTGTGATATTCAAGGCTGAAGGCAAAACACTAAAAGTGTATTAGTGACTTATAACATGGGGTAGATAAAGGCAGTTGAGTGGTAAACAACCATCAGGTGACAATTGCTTACTCCACAATATATGACAGCTAGTGGTGAACCATCCCTCTGAGAGATCAGCCTGTGTTTCTGTTCTGATCTTTTTATAGTGCAAAATTGCAGTCTGTGGAGCAGCCATTACTATCCTGCTTAGTGAGTGAGGCCAAGGCCTACCATGTAGTCCCAGGAGGTGCAGCAACAGTTGCTGTAGTGTTCAAAGTTTGTAGTCTTGCTTCTTACCCAAGCTTGTTCCCAGAGTGAAGTGTGTGGTCCCCATGGTCATTTTTCTGTTGCACAGCCAGATTGACAGGTAAATCCCATAGTTGGGGCATAAAGTCAAATGGAGCAGTGTGAAGAGAGGGAGACCCCCCCAATGATGTCATGATCTGAAAGTGAGCTTTATGCTGGTGGACAGAGAAACAGAGTTCCAGAAAGACCTGCAAGCTCTGAATCCCATTAGTTGCCATTTCTTAATTGGTAGAATATAGTCTGGTAGACTGTGTGACTGCACTGCTGGGGAAAATGTTTACTTGCTTGCCAGTGCATTAATGTAACCACAGACAGAGACAGAGCAGCTAAGCCAGTGGAGGTATAGACACCGTGTCTGTACCACAAGAGGCAACTCCATATTTTGCACTTCAGAGCTACTGTGCTGTCTCAGAAGGCATATCATGCACAACAAATGTCAGAGAAAGCATAGCAACACTTTCCTTCTGACATCTGTATGTGCATGACAGCCATTTTGTTGGGGACTATTTTTAAGGCAGCAGAATACAGTAATTTGCTTGTCTTTTATAAAAGGAGAAAAAACATGTATATTGCTTTCTCCTTGTTTTGTAGTGCACCCTCTGTTATAAGTGTAATAGCCCACTCCAGGGTATGCGGTTATTGGGAATTAAGCAACACACTGGGTGTTGTGAGGACACTCAGCCAGCAGCCTCATGCTTCACAATGCACTCGGGGTATTGATTAATCCCTAATAACTGCTCACCCTGGAGTGGGTTACTTCCTACTAACAGAACTATGTCCTTGAGTGGGTTGCTTCAATCTTAAAATGTGTTTTAAGAAATGAAAATGAAATTAAAAACTGACTTCAGGGGCCAGATCTTTAAAAGCTTGCCCATGTGCAAAGCCTAGTTTTTCTGCACAAACCCATATTTCCGCAGATGTCCATATTCACTGCAACAGCAAAGTAAGCCTAAAAGTGCACAAAAAAAAATGGAATGAAAAAAAAATACAGAACAAAGGGTAACACTTTAACAGTCATTGACAGCAATCATCCCAGTAAGAAAAAAACAGTATTTTTCTTCACTTGTGCTGCCATGGAAGCCATTTAAGGCATACCATGTAGCACATAGCCCAGTTACTGAGATACACTGCAACAGCAGCCAAATGAGCCTAAAACTGCACAAAAACAATGAACAGGGTTAATGTTTTTGGTGAATGTAACCCAGTTACCATCAATTACAGTCATTTTACATCCATTTTTGGTGTTTGTGCCCTTTTAGGCACATTTTACTGTTGCAGTGAATCTCAGTAATGGTTTAATGTGCCATGCTAGACTCTTGGCCTAACATGCAGCACGTGGCACACCTAATGATCACAAAACATATTGCTGAAATGTAAATGGTTCTGTGCTGGCGTTTGGGTGCTCAGTGTTCAGTCGGTGGGTGCAATATGTTTTTTTTTAAAAGTTGCCATCTTATAGACTCCTGTGGATCTGAGAAATTTGTGGATTACCCAATGCTTCCTTTACTGCTGCTGTTATTTGCTGTTATTTGCTTTTCTGCTGCTAAATGGCTTCGATGCACTTGCACATAAAATAAATAAGTACTGTGAGTACGTTTGGAGTGCTGACCGTTTTTCTGTTCTACAGAAGTGTTTTACAAAATAAATATGATATTAACCAGGATTTCTTTTAAGTTTAGTAGATAAGCCTGTAGTTTAAAAGTAGTTCTTGTGTTCTGATGCCTCAACACAATATAAGCCCCTAAAGAGGTAGGTCTACACAAACTGAGCACCTGCAGAGACCAGGTCCTATTCATTTACTCCCAATGCAACATGTATTGTATTTCTCATTACAGAACTCTCCAAACTGCAGATATGGTGTTCTGATGCCTAATACAAAATAAATCCCAGCACTAACCAGGTCCAATTGATATACTCCCCAAAACTGCAGTTTATTTGCCCAGTACAGAACAAACTATTTAGCAGCAGTAACATTAAAGGTGCCCCTGACAGAGAATAGGATCACACAAAATGCCCCCCCCCCCCACAGGGACCAGGCCACACAGAATGATCCCCATGTAGAGACTTGGTCTACAGAATAGGTAAATATGTGTAACCATTTAGTCTAGGAAACCTGCAGTTGTTCAACTTTAAAATGCTTTATAATCAACTCTCTCTGCCCTTACCCCACCCTTCATACCCCGAGCTCAGCATCTTGAGACCACGAGGCAAGGTCCGACTACATGTCTCTGTGTTTCCCAAAAAACAAATGTGTACCTTTACAATGTGCAGACATCTAACACACCGGGGAACAAAAGAGCACATGAGATGCAAAGAGAATAGCCCACTGTAGTGCCCATAATGTGCATAACTCCAAACTTCAGGAGGAGGACAACATGTATTGTGCAGAATGTAGGTGGCAGTACAAAGATAAAAGACCCACCAGGTCCACAGCTTTAAAGAGCCATGGGGTAATGACTGAAGGTGTCAGCATGCATTTTTGGTTCTGAACATTCTGGGCTGGTGGAGGAACCAATAGTAACGTGGGTAACAAAAGGACACGAAAATAACACGCCGTGGAAAAAGGGAATTTTCTAAATAAATGAGTTATAACAAACTGCAAGGTTTTGGCAGCATGTCAGTAACAAAAAGAAGGCCACCAGAAACAATAATGCTTTTGGACCACAGTTCATGCAAATTAAAGGCACAGTCTGCTTAGGATGAGGTACTAGATGGACACTACATGTAATGAACGTTACAGCTGTATAAAATGATTAAATAAAAGGCAAAAACTTTTATTCTGTACAGGGAGTTCTTGGGGGAGGCTTAAATGCAGTAATAAGATAACACATTAACAACAGTTGGGTTTCTAAGGCACAATAAGGGGCTGTATTTAAATACTTAAATTGGGAATGGAAGCAATGTCACAAAATGGAACCCTATTTGAAAGGGTAAATCGATGTTTGTGATAAAACTGAAAGAGCACAGTAGAACCAAACTGGGCCATGTTATGTATAATATCTCTCCTAATGTGGGATTACAAATTAGGTGTGTCATGTGAACCTTTTAACAATTCAGCAAAAAGTTACAGGGTGTCAATGTGCAGTAGGTATGAGTCTCTCAAATACTGTATTCATGCTAATATATATATATATATATATATATATATATATATATATATATATATAATATATACATATATACACACAAATATATGTATCTGTATATATATATATATGATAGATAGATATAGATATAAATAGATTAGATACAGATATAGATAAATATGCACACATATATATATATACATATACATATATATATATATATATATATATATATATATATATATATACATACATACATATATAAATTCATGGCAAAAACTCAGTTTAAATGCATCAGTTAGGGTTGTTCCACAGTGACAAAAGTGAGGAAATTCGGTGTGAGGGTTCCCACCCCCTTGCACCCCACCCTGACACCGCCCCCACCAACAGGCATTGGGATGTGCATTGGGGTTGTCAGTCCTAACTCTCACCCCATCCCATGTGCAAACAAGCTGAGATGGTGCAGTATAGGAGAACGGGGTGAGAGTTTGGACTGACGACCCCAACACACACCCCAATGACTGTTTTGGGGGGCAGGGTGGGGGTAGGGTGCAAGGGGAGTGGGAAACCTAATATTGAATTTCCTTGCTTTTGTCACTGTGGAACAACTCTAACTGATGCATTAAACGGAGTTGTTTGCCATGAATTTCCCTTCTTTTTGAGAATGTGCACTATAAATAGTGAAGTAACGGCAACGCAAGCGCAAACGCTAATGCACATGGTGACATAAATGATAACGAAAATGGTAATACAAACACAAGAGCAAACGTTAATGAAAATAGAAACACAAACACAAGCGCGTATGGAAAGGCAAACCGTAATGCACACGGGTATGGTAACATAATTAGAAATGCAGACACTTACGGCAACAGCAACGATGGCACCACAGGAAACACAAACAGAAATGCAAATGCAAACGGAAGCATGCACGCAAATGCAAATGGAAATGCACATGGTGACGCAAATGGAAATGCAAACAAAAACAGTAATGGAAACACAAATGTTAACAGTTACGCAACTGCAACATCAAATGAAAACGCAAAGGGTAACACACACAGTGGCATAGTTAGGAATGGTTACGCAAACGGAAATGCAAATGCAAGCGCATACGGAAACACAAATGGTAACACGCACTGTCATGGTACTGCAATAGGAAATGCAAATGCTAACGGTAACAGCAATGATGACACCAAAGAAAATGCAAACGGAAGCACGTACACAAACACAAATGATAATGCACATGGTGAATCAAAATGAAATGCAAACAAAACCAGTAATGGAAACGCAAATGTTAAAAGTAACGCAAACACAACAGCAAACGAAAACGCAAATGGTAATGCACACGGTGGCATAAACAGGAATGGTAATGCAAACGGAAATGCCAGCGTGTACAGAAACGCAACTGGTAATGCGCGTGGACACGGTACTGCAATAGGAAATATAAATGCTAACGGTAACAGCAATGATGACACCAAAGGAAATGCAAATGGAAGCGTGTACACAAATGCAAATAGTAACGCACACGGTGATGCAAAATGAAATGCAAACAGAAACAGTAATGGAAATGCAAATGGTAACAGTAATGCAAATGCAAATGAAACAAAACGTAAAGGGTAATGCACACGGTGGCGTAGATGGGAACACTAACGTAAATGGTTATGGAAACGCAAGTGGGAATACTAACTGTGACAGTAATGAAAGCACACACCCTTTTTTTCACCAACAGCGACATAGAGCAATACAGCGAATACAAAGAATGTATGCATAATAATGGGCCTCGGAGCAAAAATGAGCACTTGCAATACTATCTTGCTATTTAATTTTCTAATTTTAGTCTTTGGTAACCAGGTAAGGCCCACTAGGCACAAGTGCCTGTTTTCAGGGGAGACCTGGGAGCACTGGGTGGTTAAGCGACTTGCTCAGAGTCACACAGTATGCAAGTGGAGGTTGTGAGAATCAAACTTAGGTCTGGTCTGCTAGATGTATCAAGCTGGTTCACACCTCGTTCCTCTAACCTCTAGGCTATACTGCCAGCCCTTATATCTCAGGAATCGTATGACATAGAAAAAAAATTAAAATTTCATATAAATTATGACTTTCCTGGCTAGTTTTCTACAGGGGGCTAAGCATTTTTCTGATGAAAAGTCCGTATCGCAAAGTGTTTCCGAGATACAGGCCCCGAAATGCGTGGCAGATGCCGTAATGTTAGTCTATGGGAAAAAGCATCAACTTTGGAGTACCGTAACTTTGCATCCCTAAAATATTTTGTCACCAAACCACCAAATGGCACATCTGTGGGATGTTGGCTTTCTTCCTTCCACATTTCAGCCCAAAAGACCAAACCGTTCTTTTGCAGCAGGGTGGCAAAGAATTCCTGTTATTTTGGCCATAGTGTCACAAAGTAGTGTCGCAAATCACGGCACTTTCAAAAAAAAAAAAATCACGAAAGTGTCACAAGTGTGACACTACTTTGCAAAACTACAGTTTGCAAAAATTTCAAAAACATATTTCTGGGGTATTTAACCCCCCCAAAAAAAGACATGGCTAGCATCCTCAGGGTCCGACTAGGTGAACACAAAAAGAATTGTGTCCCTAGAGGGTTCCAAATTTAAATGCCAAGCATTTCTGTGACCACTAACTGAAAAAAAAATAGCTAACTCATGACACTACAGGGGTCATTTGCGACACTAAAAACTGTATTTACGACACTGTCAAACTTTTTGTTAACTTTTTCCATTGACTATAATGGGAAAATTGTTTTCTGAATAACTTTTGAACCATTTAATATTTTTTCACGAAATCTTCGAAATGCACATTGAGGACCCTGTCCGCATGTTTTTTGGATTGGTCGCACAAACCGTGCAACCTGTAGGTATGAGCAAAGAATGCTCAAAAAAGCGTAAATGTGCTACGGAATGTTGCTTTATAACTCTGCAACCGTATATCCGACCATTATGAACTTGGCAAATCCAGAGACCTATGGTACTCTTCCGTGCTTGCCAAATTTCAGGCAAATCCATTATACAGTGGTAAAGTTATTAAGATGCACAATTTCACACTTTAACCTTAAATGGGGTACTCAACCCTAACTATAGTGGCACTTCCGTGCCACTATAATTTATATATATATATATATATATATATATATATATAAAACCATGTCCTTTTCATTCCTTTTGCTACCTCTCTAGTTCACCTACAATATGTTTCACATTTTAAGCAATAAGCCACTACAGGGTGTGGGTGATTCTGGGTTTACCACGCCTGGTGTGGTTCGGTCACGAGTGCAGGCTGGTGACCAAATCATCCAAGCGTGGGTAAATTAACATCACCCACACCATAAAACAATTTATTAAGCAATAAGGCATGACCAGGGGTTAGATTAACAGTCTGTTAATCACCCTAGGGTGGTATACACCATGGCACAACAGTGCCATATTGCCCCGGGGTGATTGATCGTTAATCTAACTCCTGGGAGTGCCTGTATTGTTATTATAAAAAGTTCCAAAAGAAGAGGGTTAAAAGAATACTTTTTGAATGTTTTCCTCATTTAGAGGGAGATTTTTAATAAAATAGTTCTTCCACCAACAGTTTAAGAATACTGGTTCAGAATCAGAATGCATCATTCCAGTCATTCAGCAGTGCTACAGGATGGAATGCTGACAGGAAGAATCCATGTGCCATTGTGATCAGGCTGTATATGACAGTATAACATGGATTAATGTAAGGCTGTTGGAATCCTACCAGCCAATCAGAATGCAGCATTTCTGAGAACCTTTTTATAATTGTGATTATACAATGTGTCCCTTAATTTTGTTCAAAAAAATGAATAGAAAAATAATAATTTTTTTTAATTTGTATAGCTTTGTATTGAATTTGTTCTTACGCTACAAAAAATAGTGCAGTGTATTTTAAAAAAAGTGTAGGTTAGTGGAGCCATGGTCCTATTACAAAGCCTGTATCATCAAAACATCCTTCAATAACAAAAAGTTGATTTAGTTTCATTCTGTGTTGTAATGTTATAATAAAATCTGCAAATTTCTTCTTTTACTGAGTGCATTAAAATTGTTTCTCATCTGCTTTCTCTGTGCATCTCATCTCAGTAAGCCAAATCTGTACAAGATGGTAGGATGGCGAGAACAAAACACCCTTCCCTACGGACTGCAGTCAGAACTGGCTGCAGTGACTACGAGGCAAATGTTAGTGAAGCACACATGGGTAGTACAGTTGGTAAATCAGAGAGACGATCGAGTCAGAGTTGTGGTGTACCTGCTGCTGGTCTTCAGGGATGGTTTGAGCGGTTTGGGAGATACAGCGGTGGTGTCAGAACAATGCTGGTGGTGAGAATTTAGCAACTTCGTCTCGCTCTTTCCATCAGCACTCGGTGTCGCTGCTCTGTAGTGTTACTTGTGGGCACACAGTGCTCCACTTTTTTTTGTTGTAGTTGGACAAGTAGAGGCTGAATTGGTACAGCAATGTTTAGCAAGGAAAATAAGATGGCGGCTTGGAATGATTTGTCTTTTTTTTTCTCCAGTTAGTGAGATGCGGCTGGCTGGCACCTTTTGCGTTGGTAATGTTGAATTTTACAACACTGTAAAGGTGCCAGTCAGCCAATCAGATCTATTGATTTTGAAGCCCCATTGTATAATTTCTTATATTGTACAGACACTAAGGTTGCATTTGCTTATAAGGTTCTTTGCAGGTAACTTAATGAGGTACCCAACACTTTGAATAATTGCTGGCAATATGTTCAAACTGTGGTGCACTTTCTTTTTTGTTTACTACTTATTTACATGTGTGTCACAGTTTAGTAAGGGGTTTGCTTACTTCATGAGTTTAAACCCTTATTTTCAATCTCTTACTTTATCAGTAATATACATCAACATAAGGATTAATCCTTTATATTTAAACTTTAAACTTGCAGCCGCTCTATTGATGCAAGACTGTGTCATATTTAAGTTTACTTTTTGTTTGTGGCAGAGTTCCTTGTGTATTCACAAGCGTCAGTGCATCTCCTCTTCTAAAGAAGTTAGACTTTACTAAGTATACAATGCTGCATATACTGTCTTAGCTCTTTAACTTTTAAAATATATATTAGGACAGGAAAAAAATGTCCTCTTACCCTTTTATTTTTAGTTTCCCTTCCTGGTTTGGCTGGTGTGGTTGGTACATCCTGGTACTTTTCTAGTGTCACCTTTGTTACGGAAAATTACAAGCATGCTCAATGTTATGAAATTCACTCCTATAAAATAATTAAGTTTCACTTCCTAGTTTGGCCGGTGTAGTTGGTGCATCCTGGTACCTTTATAGTGTCACCGTTGCCTTGGTAAATCACAGGCAAACTCAATGTTATGAAATTCACTCTTAGAAAATATAAAAGGGGGGATTTTTCTTTTCTCAGAGATGTATTCTTTTTACGAAGTGTGTCTCATTTAATATTTTGACAGAGGGTTATAACTAACAAAGGGTTAAAACAAAATGAGCCCTCAGTGTCTTTGCTCATATTTCTTGCTTCTCTATATTTTTTATTTAACAACTGTTTAAGTTTTCATATTTTGACTCGGCAAAATAAACTGATGCAGACTGAATCAAAACTGTGAGGGGTTTCACTGGGTGTGGAGCCCTTCGTCCCAACCCACCCAACATAAAACTGCATTGGTGGCCACTATCCCCACAAAGCTGCCACTGGCAGTTACAGGATGGTGGTCAATCGTGGACAAGCAAGGAGATAGATTACAGCTATTGATTTAGATATTAAATATACTATTGCACTGTATATTAGATATGGAATTATTCAGTAAATTCTATCCATACAATTTCCTCATTTAATCCATATCCCTAACGGTAAAAATCTGAGTAAAAAACAAAACTTGTCGCTGGTTCACTCCTGAGCTGAAAGCCACCTTGCTAGGTAGGGATAAGCTATGGAAAAAGGCACGACAAACAAAGCTGGACTCAGACTGGTGCCACTTTAGGAAGGCATGCAATGCATATACAAAAACAGTCAGAGATGCTAAGGCATCATTCTATCTTAGGGAGTTGGACTATGCAGCAAAGTGCCCCTCTAAATTTTGGCGGACAATCAAGGATATGTCCAGTCATACTCTAGGTAATTCCTTGCCACCAAAAACCACATCCAAGGGGAAAACTATGTGATAAACAGGGGATCTTAGAAGCATTCAACAATCATTTTGCCACAGCTGGTCTAGCCTTTGACAATTCCCCTGCAGCTCTGGTCCACTCCCTAATAAGTGTCCCTTGCATAGACTCTATTGCTCCGGTACCCGGCTTCTCATTCCAACCTGTATTGAGAAAGAGGTTGAAGATCTTATACTTTGGTTGGAAGTTAAGAAGAGTGCTGGAGCTGATTCATTGGATCCTTACTTTATCAAAATTGTGTATCATGTCCTTGCTGTTCCTATCACCCATCTATTCAATTTATCACTGTCCCAAGGGTCCCTTCCTATAATATAGAAAACTGCCCATGTCATCCTGTTGTTTAAATCTGGGGATACCTGCAACCTCAACAACTTTAGACCGATTTCCTTACTTCCAATTTTGTCGAAGCTCCTGTAAAAGATTGTCAGCAATCAACTTAGGGCCTATCTGGAAGCAATAATTTACTTAACCCTATGCAATCGAGCTTTAGGACTAAACATAGCTCTATTTCGGCCCTTGCCAAAGTAACAAATGACTGGTACAATGAACTAGACAGAAGAAACTGTGTCTGTGCAGTATTTCTAGACCTTAGTAAGGCTTTCAATACCGTGGATCATAGCCTGCTAATCTCCGCTCTGAAGAGCATAAGTCTTGACTCAGCATCCTTGCACTGGTTTACGGGAGTACCTGGATGGACGTCAGCAACAAATCAAAGCTGAGGGAGTTAACCCCACTCAAACTTCTTCTGAGGGGAGTGCCACAAGGATCCATACTTGGTCTGCTGCTCTTTGCTCTCTATGTAAACAATATTGATGTGGGCATCAACAAGACAAAAGTACACCTGTTCACTGATGACACAGTGGTATACATAAGTCGACCGACTGCCGAAGCTGCCTGTGCAGACCTACAGGAAGAATTTGACCTGCTTCAGACCCAGCTCCTCCACAAAAAACTTCTTTTAAATGCAAAAAAGACAAAGGCAATGCTGTTCTTACCCAATAGCCATGTGACAAACCCTGCCAGCTCTGGAGCACTGCCATAGATTTCCACAATTCTGGGAGAGAAATTGGAATTTATCCCAAAGTTTAAATACTTAGGAGTGTGGTTAGACCAGAACCTCTCATTTTCAGAGCATGTTGAAGACCTGGCAAAGAAGTTAAGGCAGAGGTTGGGACTATTCTATAGAATTAGCCAGTTCCTCACTCATGATGCCAAACTGCGACTAGTCCAAACTACTTTTCTTTCCCTAATCGACTATGGAGATTTCCTATGTAGTCACTGTTCCAAAGCCTTGCTTATCAAGTTGGATACGCTTTATCATAGGGCCATCAGGTTTATTATCGGTCTCCCCATCTCTACCCATCACTGCTTATTGTACAAAGCTGTAAAATGGTCCTCGCTTATGTTCAGGTACGAAAGAAACGCAGTCCTTTGGACCTACAGAGCCATTATGAAAAGACTTCCTCTGTATATAACAGAATGTCTTCCCCTAAGCGAGCTGGGACCATATGGCTTAAAAAGTGCCTCCTATATCTCCCTATGCATCCCTAAGGCTTCCACCCGCTATGGCAGAATGGCCATTAGTTTTACATTGCCATCCATGTGGAACAAAATGCAAAAACTACTGAAATTAAGCTGCCTCTGAAGTATTAATGCTTTCAAGTCATTATATGCGCGAGGTGTGTGTGAGCCATGCAACTGTTTCCCTGGTTCCTAATCGCTAACCGCTGTTAGCTTGTTCCCTCGAGTCTAGCCATAGCCATGAATTACTTTACCCCATGATAATTCTTGCATGTTTTACTGACCCTAATGTATTTATTACTTTCCGGTCCCTGTACCCCTCTTCCCAGACATAGGCAAGTCTTATAGGGGGCAACTGCACCTTAGGTGTAGAATCTCTAGCTCCCAGGTGGTCGGCACCTTCACAAGCTGCCATCCAAAACCATTTGCCTGGATTCTTCTTTAGCAAAGCACCGCTAAAGCCGCCAACCAATCGGTTTGCGAGCACTTTCCAGCCCTTGCTTCCAATTGGTTTCTACAGTCTACTTCTGCAATCCTTCCAATTCTTGCAAAATCAGATGGTCTGGCTGTACTTTGTCAAAATAGCTGTAACCACTTCTATACCTGACCGATGGGATCCTTTTCTTTACTACTCAGAGTGCAAATATCGAGGAGCATGAGTGATTATGCTTCTTTTTGAAACCCTTGTCTGAGATTGGCCATAGGCACCAAAGCATATTCATCACCTACCCTGCCTTGTGACCTTCCCAGGGCTAGCACGATAGACTTGGAAAATATATGCGGTAGGCGCTGTCCCAGCCGTCGCCTCAGTACCTAGCTCACACCTTCCACTAGCAAGTCGTGGCACAGCTGCCTCCCAGTCCTAATGTAAGCGCTCCCTGGGGCTGCCGTTGACAGTGCCCGGCAGGCTGTTTGTTCCCGTCAGACCTAACCAGACCTGTTTTATTCCTTTTTGTGAACTGTGGCAAGAAAAAAGCTGTTATCACTTATTTTGTCTGACTGCTATGATAGCGATACCCAGGACTTGCTTGTGTTTTTTTAGGGAAATTCCTGTGATAATATCCATCTCTGAATCTCTGTGGTCTAGCCTGTTCTCACTATTTTATACTGTTCACTGTGTCTTACTGATGATCACTAACAAACCGTTATGTATGTTTCTTGTGTTCTGATTTGCATTTCTATTATGTTTTATTCACATTGTAAATATAGCTGTTTGTACTATAACCTGGACTTAACCAGGTCCCTCTTGTAAATGAGCTTGCTCAGCGATGTTCGCCTGGATAAATAAAGAATTGATTGATTGATTGGATAAATAAAGATTTGATTGATTGATATCTCCTATCTAGTGGTCCAAATCTAGCTATCCAATAGGCCTCTCTTGTATATTTCCTCCCCTTAAAGGGGTATCGACTTGTTCTAAACCAACAAAGCGCAATGCTGAGACATTATGTCTACTCCCTATGAAATGTTTAGCCAAAACTGATTCCATGTCACCCCTTCTGATATCACTTCCATGTTCATTTAATCACAATTTTAAACTTCTTGAGGTCTGTCCATCATATTGTAAGTCACATGGACATTCAAGAAGGTATATCACTTGTTCTGTCTGGCATGTAATAAACTGTTTTATGATGATATGTTCATCCCTATATGTATTATAAACAGGTAACACATGACCTACCAGTGGAAAAGCCATGTTGTTCCAAATCTGTTTGTATATATTTATATAACTATAAATATCTTCATATTGTTCTTGTTGGAATTTTTAGCCATTTTCAGTTCTATTTTGTGTCAAGCCTTCTCGATCTTACTTTTACATACTTTTAATATTGTTTTATAATTGTTGTGGGCATCGTCTGTTTTTTGCTGCATGTATAATGTGTACATTTTCCTTTTTTTTTAGCAGTTTTTTCTACCCTTATAAAGTCATGTGGGTTTGATGCTATGGGTGTTATATTTCTTTATTTTTTTATTTATTTGTCACTTAAAGAGAGTATGGATGTTTTGATTTTGGTCCATATTTCATCAACCAATTTATTTTTTAGTTCTGTGTCCCAGTCTATCTTTTTAAACTCGTATAGAATTTTTTGAGTGTATACTGTTTGATATATATATATAGATAGATAGATAGATAGATAGATAGATAGATAGATAGATAGATAGATAGATAGATAGATTTATTGGCACTCCAAAGGTTTTATATAGTTTTCAAAAATCTGAAAGGCTATACTTCTGGGATCATTAATCCCTACGGGCATAACAACAGATCAACTGATGACATTTATTGTGTCAGAACGGCGAACAATGTCAAGAATCTTGTCTCCTCTAGTGGGAGATTTAACATGTTGGGTTAGGTACAATTGCATGAATAACCTATTACATTTATTACTCTGGATATAAGTTGTATGGTTAGTACTTTAGTTGATGTCACCATAGTTTAAATTCCCCAAACACAGAACATCTCCAAGGTCACATGCCTGCTCTAGTTAATAGTTTATTGCTTCATTAACTGAGTGGTTTGCACTTGGTGGTCGGTAACATACTGTAGGCTGATCAATTTAATGTTACTTGTGTTATTAACTAGTTTTTGCCATATGGTTTCAGTGACACATTGCTGTTGTTTTATTTTGTCTAAAATGTTGGCAGCTATTCTGTCTGATACATAAACCGCAATACCACACCCTCTTTTGTCTTCTCTGTCTAGACAAAATAGCCAATAGCTGTTTAGCAATTTTTTCCCCAGGAATCTACCACAGACCCCCATATTTCAGTAATGAACATTATGTCTATATTGTCTTCTATGAGAGCCTTCAAATGAAGGTCCTCCCATTTGTTGTTCAGATTTCTAGTGTTGCACATATAGCAAGTAATCATTCTTGGTGATGTATACTGCTCCTTCCAGAAGTCGTTTCCTCTATTATTATTTGGGCTATGGTTTATCTCCTTCCCCTTCCCTTCCTATTTAGTTTAAAATTTTCTTTGGGTAGTTTTTTATTGGTTAATTTCCCCGAGGTGTTGGCTCCTAATTGGTTAAGGTGGATACCATCTGTAGCATACAAATAAGACTTCCCTCTAAATGCATCCCAAGTATTTACAAATGCTGTATCATCTCTAGTATACCAGTTTTGTAGTCTTGTATCAATATATTGAATGTTTTTTTTTCTGGATTACCTTTGTCAACTGGCAGGATTCCAGATATGACTGCTGTCCCATCTTTGCTTATAATAGTTTTTCCCATTGAAAGCATGTCATTGCAGATACCCTTTTCATGGTCTTTGCCAATATTATTTATGCCCATGTGAACAGCCATGGTGGGATTGGTCCAACAGTTTTTCAACTTTCTTGGGAGGAGTTTTATAATATCCCCTGTTTTAGCTCCTGGGAGGCGTGTCACGGTTCTGTTTTCTTTGGCCCTGCCACAAATTGTAGTGTCACACCTCCTGCCTATTGTATCACTGATCACCAACACCAAAGACTTATTTAGTGTTAACAGGTATGGGATTGGTTCTTGTTACATTTTCTGGTACAGATTTCTCTGTTTGTAATACAGAAAATCTGTTATTTAGGGGTAATTCTCCATTTATCACCTCTGCCCTTCTTCCCTTTTTTATTTCATTGTAAGGAACTTGAAACCATTCATTTTCACCTGAACTATTTGTCTAGTTTCTTCCTTTTTTGCTCACATTTTCATTTGGTTCAGACTCATCACCCGCTTCTCTGGCCCTCTTTTTTATTTACATTTTTACTAGAGATATATGTTGTTTCAGCTGGGGTCTTAGTTTCTGTCTCTAGAGATTTCACAGCATTTTCAATATTATTTATTTCAGTTGCATTTGCAAGTTCTAATTTTAATGTCCTTATTCCATAATATAGTTCCTGATTTACAATACATTTATTGCAAAGAAAAATGTTTGGTTTGTCCCTCAAACTTTTTTTGCTGTACTTGTTGCAGGATGCACATTTTAAGACTGACATAACTTCATGAAGAGTGCTAACTGCCTCCATTCAAAGTTGCATTTTGTAAGTACAAAAAGGGGCAATCAGCTGCTATACAAACTTGCAAAGATGCTGGCCTTCTTCCTGACTTACCTGGTTGACGCTGGCAGATGTGCTTCCCTTTGCTCTCGCATCACCTCCACCCATGCTTCAGCTCCACTTGCACTGGGCTCCACTCACTAGGAGCTGAGCTATAAATCCCTGGACTTGGAAGTGAGGACCTGATTGTTTAGGCATGTTGTGCACCTTGCTACACTAATTAAAACAGTAAATAATAAAAATACAACACACAGCAAGCCTGTGCTAGGCTGCTGTAAATAACGATGTACAGGAGAAAATTAAAATAAGTCTCCTTTACCAGCCTTATAGTCCCACTGGTGCTTGGGGACTATATTTCCCAGTAACCACTAAAGGATGTCACCATGACAACTACCCACACTGTCAGCGGCAGAATGGTTTAATTTGTATGTAGTTGTTCAAGGCTTTCTTTAACAAAACATTGCCAGACACGCAGGGCAATTTAGGGATTATTGTTTGCAACACACACACACAGATTCATCCAGCTACAGTGGTAGCCTCAGATATTGCAAGCTATTTCCAGATATTTTCGTGAAATTTCTGAAGAGTTTCTCTCTGCTGCCCCTACTGTTTAAATGCAAAAAGCATCAGATATTTCTGGAAATATCACAGAAGTTTCGGGAAATAGCTTGCAGTGTCTGTGGCTACTGCTGTAGCTCATGGGGAGAAGGGTGAGTTTCCTGTAATAGGGTTATGTTACATTTACTCATGGCCAGATCCTTTAAATTCTGGCTCGCTTAACCACAAATGAGACTTCCTTAACATTGTAAGAGACAATTTTAATCCTGCCCTCTCAAAAGAATACAAAGGGGAAGATCTGACAGTCTATCAGCTGTGAAGTGTAGCTTAATATCCTGTACTATATCCCAGTGTAACGAGTGTATGGCAAATCTGTTGACCAAGAAGTTCATATGTCAATGTGTTGCTTTGAGTGTCTGGTAGACCCATGAAATATATAGAACACACAAACCCATAACAAACACAGAACATCTTGAAGTTGGCAAAAAATTGGGCAACAAGCCATAAATGGTATTTGAAACTGTGTTAGCAAGCATTCTCAAAAATGAGCACAGAAGGGGTTTTACCTCCTCTGCAAGGTGCCCTGACCATAGGGACATGCAGTCCTCAAGTGGGACTTCCCACCTAGGTGTATCCTCATGGTCTACAGCCTCTGAGAAACCAGTATGTGGTACTAGTGAGTAAAGAAACTCCCGGGGATGCCTCCTTGGTGCAGCTTCCTCCAGTACCCCTCATCTGTAACAAGAAGCTTGAGTTCTCATTTGCAACAAGCATACTTTAAATTGAGCTCAGAAAAATAAGTGTATACACATAAAAAACCCTCAGATGAGACCCCTTCTGTCTGAACAACACCATGCTACAGAGTAGTGTACCTTCCAAGCAAGATTCCTGGAGCATGAAACAATAATATGGCCACTCATCTGTACCACAGTCCCAGTCCCTCCCCCACTCCCTTGCCCTGCTGTTCATCCCTATAAACAAGTATATCAAAATGGTAAAGCATTAGTAGACACTCATTCCAGACATGTATTTTGGATTATGGACACATTAATAGTACAGACTCATACTAAACATTATCCCAAAGTTATTGGACAGTCTGGAGTTGAAAACAGAATGAAATCAGACTGTCTCTTCAGCACCTCATGATCCCTTGCAGCTCTAGCTATTGCCTGACAAATAGTCATGCAGTGCTGTCTCTTAGCTTTACTCATGCCTTATTGTCTATAGAACCATCTCGCACCTCTCACCAGTCAGTCCACCTTGGTGGCGAAGTAAAATATTTACATGTAGTGTTTCTTCTTTTACATTTGCTTGCGCATGCACAAGAAACATTTTGTTACAGAGAAACAGCATATCAGAGGTGTGTTACTGCCGAGCCCATTGCAGCTCAAGCTGGAAGGGGCTTGGCAGTCCAGACTATTAACCACACATTGTGGTCATGACACCACTTGCTGCTTGCTGGGTGGAAACTTTGTGTAGCTAAAAGGAACAAAGCTGCTCCTCTAAGACAGGGCTTCAGTCCTTTCATTTGCATGAAGTCAGTCAGCAAGCAGCTAATTGGCTTTCAACATTAGGAGCCTGAGGGTAATCACACTCTATCTATCTATCTATCTATCTGTCTATCTATCTATCTATCTATTGCTCTTCCTATTAAGTGGACCGGGGTGCCCACTCTACTGCTTCTTTTCCTTCCCCCCTTCAGGTTGCTCGCCTGCCCACCCTTCCCAATCTTATATATATATATATATATATATATATATATATATATATATATATATATATATATATGTATGTGTGTGTATTTGGTAATTTTAAATATTTTGACCCCAACTTTTCAACATATCCATTTTTTCACACCACCTAACAAACATGACAGCTGTTATTTTTCAAATCCTGGCCACAATGTGTTTTTGCACCTGTGGTGCAGAATGATGTTTTGGTGGCACAGGATGATATTTTGGCAGGGATTTGAAAAGTATCACCTACCAGGTTCATGAGGTGGGGTAATAAGAAGACTATTACAAAAATGTGGTGTACAAATATGGTAAAAAGCCAAGTTATGACGGAATGTTACAGTATTTCAATGTTCACTTTACTGATAACTTTGCTAATTTTCAATATTTTGACTCTAAATTTTCAACATAGCCATTTTTCCACATTAGCTCATAAAAGTGACATGTGTCATTTTTTTAAATACTGGATGAGACCTGTTTTTGCACCACTGGTGCAAAATTATATTTCAGCCAATATACTACAAATGGTACATGTCATGTTTAAAGGGGGACTCATTAAACAGATATTTTGAAAAGTTGGCAGCAAAATAAAAAAAAAAATTAACAACCTTTGTGTGTAGTGCCAGTCTTCACCCCAGCGGCCATGCTTTGTGATCCCATGCTGGTGAACTGAGTTTGGGGTTGAGCTTAGTGATCCAGCTGGATGGGGTGAGGGTGGGGAAATGGTGCTGTTATTCAACACCCCCCTAGTCAGGAAATGAAAGGTGTGGGGTTATCCACATGTGCCAGAGTACCATATAGTGAAGACAACTGTCCTCTTGGCATAGGGCCCTGCACCTCCCCACTTGAGGGTGGCAGAGTGCCTTGTGCATTGGCTGACAGATGCACCCTTTGCCCTGTACATCTGTATCTACAGCCACATGGAAGCATGGGGACCACAGGGTGCTGCGCTTCTGCAGCCCACCAAACAGCCTTATGAATTCTTCACATCCATCACAAAGGTTTTCTTTACTTGGATACATATCCTATCAAACTACAACTAAGTCCTGATTTCCATTGGAAGTTTCAGTTCATAAGTTGGTAACTGATTAATTTGTGACATAGCCTCAACTGTTTCAAATTTTTGATTGCTCCAGTGTTTTAAATTGCCACATGGATTAGTTCACAACCAGTAAAACCCTGTAATTTATAAATGTTTTGTATACAGTTCTGTTGTAAAACTCTTAGATTTTCTTGTGTCTCATATGTTTTAAATTTCTATTTTTATTTTTGAAACTGGGATTTCTGAGGCAAACATTGTTTTATTTATTTTGTTTTTTCAAATATGTTTTCAATATTAATTTAGTGTTAAAGCATAATGAATTAGTGCATTTTGTGCTACTCCATATCTTTCATAATGGCATTAAGAGGATGCCTTTTAGGCATCACCGTACGCACCTTTTTTACATTGGCAGATATTTTTGTTTTTAGCAGTTTCTATAATTTGAATGTCCTACCTCATGATGCATTTTCTGTTTTAGGCCCATTTGTGACTTTAGAATTGCAAATGTTGCACCCATAGGTTTTGTCTGCAAAAAGCAACGTATGATTTTGTTTTTCATTCGTTGAGGTCCATTAACTCTATTAGGAAATATTTGTCCTTGGCTAAGTTACTAATGTTATTAATTTTGTTATCAAGAGACACTGAATGTAATTCTGGCCCTGTAATTCAACCCTTGGACTATGTTAGAAATAGCTGTTGGTCCAACACCAAGGGCTTGCGTATCATGCATTTGAACATGCACAGCCTTGTGCCAAAATTGACTGAACTAGAGACACAATTCGCAATGTATAAACCACATATCTTTGCTGTAAGTGAGAGTTGTCTCAAACCCTCAGTATTAGATCATGAGGTGGCCATTCAAAATTATGTTATTTTTAGATAAGGTAGACCACAAAAAAGGGTGGAGGGGTTATGTTTTATGTGTACAAAGGTTTGTCTGCTGAAGTTCATATCCTTGATTATACAGTAAAGACTGCTCATGAGTGGTTGGTTATAAAGTTAAATTTAGGCCCCAGAAAGTTATGTCTATGCTGTGTCTATAATCTTCCAAAGTTGGGCATAAACGGATTAAAATATTTTATGGCTATGCTATCCCAGTTGGGTACTGCAGGGATCATTGCCCTTGGAGAACTTAATTTGGACTGGATTAGCAACACAACCACCTGTGAGGATTTACTGTATAATTGTGGCTTCAGTCAAATTATTATTATACCAGATTGAATAATACATTTTCAAAGCATTCTTTGTTAGTAAGGATTATGGACAATAGAGTCAATAGAATTAGGAATTTTGGGTCTCTGTCCAACTCCATTAGTGATCATGCAACAATTTTTTGTGTGTTGTCCATTGGGGCCATACAGAAACCCACACCTGCTGATTGTTGGTTTCATGACTGCTCAAAGTTGATTCTTTCTGAATTTTTAGAAGATCTTTTTAATTTAGATTGGTCTTATCTTGATTTAGTGCCAAATGTTAACCATGCATTTGATTTGTTCATTGCTAAATTCACAGGAATTGTACATGAACATGCACCATTACTAGAAGAAGGTTTAAAGGATTAGACTCAAAGTGGCTAGTAAAAGAACTTTTCAAACTCACAAAAAATAGGATCTGCCTTGAGTTTGGTTCTACCACAAGATCCCAACACCCAAAATCCCAACAGCAAAATCCTGATGGCCACAATCCCAATGGTAAGAAAATGACAACAGCACAAATCCTGATACTTTTCCATGGTGGGCATCACCCCTTCCCCCCATGCACCTCCCTCTCTGTAAAATATATGTGTGTATATATATATATATATATATATATATATACATACATATATATATATATATATATATATATATATATATATATATATATAGAAACACCTCTAGGTTGCCAGACCAGGGGAATGTGGCTGTCAGAAGGTCCACCATGCTGTCTGGATTGTGGCAGTCAGGATTTTTGGTGTCAGGATTTCGATAATCAGGATTTTGGGTGTCAAGATCTTGTACAGATACCCTTGTGTTAAATATAAAAAAAAAACTTAAATCGAATTGGGAGTATTACTGGATGTTGCATAATGCTTGCAGAAAATCAATAACCTTAGTAAAAAGAAATTTATCTGAGACAACAGCAGACCTCTAACCTAGCTAACTCTATGAGCTGTTGGAGGTGTCTGAATAATTTGTCAAATCCCACTAAAGATTTACCACAGTTGAGCCTGGAACATGGAAATAATAATATACTTGACCTGTTAGAAATATCTAATATTTTCAATTACTACTGCTGTGATTTTGAAAAAACATTGTTTTTGTTTAAATTCTAGCACCTCATCCATGGCAGACAAGTTAGAATTACCCAGTTTTGACTGGCCTTTGCTTTATGTTAAAACAGCTACTTGTACACAAGTTCATAAATTATTTACGGGTATTAAAATAGACAAGTCTGCCAGGGCTCACCGACTTCCACAAAGTTTTTATGACTTGCTGCTCTAGCCATAGCTTATCCAATAACAAGGTAAACTAATCTCTCATTTAAATTCCAACAAGTGCCCGACCTTTGGAAGAGTTCATGTGGTTCCTTTATTCCTAGAGGAATTACTAGAGGAAAGGAGGGGAAGGGGGGATATGATAGAAATGTTCAAATACCTTACCTGTATTAATAATGTACAGGAAAGCAGCATGTTCCATAGAAAAATATTTTCCAGGACAATGAGTCATGCTATGAAGCTTGGGAGGGGGAGGCTCAGAGGAGATGAGAGAAAACACTTCTTCATGGAGAGGGTGGTGGACACCTGGAATAGCCTACCTGCAGAGGTGGTGGGTGCTGAAACAGTAACAGGATTCAAGCATGCATGGGATAGACACAAGGGGACCTTAGAAGTAAGGCAAGGGGGGGGGACCAGAGATCTAGTAGAGTCTGCAGTGGCACAGTAGGTAGGGAATATATGGCAGAATAGGTGGGCCAAGAGGTCCTCATCTGCCAACAACTTATATGGTTCTATGTTATATAAAAAGGGTAACACTCGGCTGATTGAGAACTACAGGCCTATATCTATTCTATCAGTGTTATCTAAGATTCAAGAGAAAATTATCCATACCCAATTAACTGAGTATTTAGAACAGTATCACTTACCATGTGAAGAATAGCAAAGTTTTCAACATAATCATGGAAAAGATACTGCCTAGATGGGGTTCATGGACTCTGTATATAAAGCCATGGATAGCGGCCTGATGACAGGAGCAGTGTGTGTGGATGTCACCAAGGTATTTAATGTGGTAAACATGATTTATTAATCAGTAAGCTTAAAAGGCTGGGTCTTGGGCCTCCTGCAGTCAGTTGGTTCACAAATTATTTAAGTGACAGGAACCAACAGGTAAAATTAGGACCAGAGTTCTCAACTATTAGGGACATTTTGCATGGAGTGCTGCAGGGGTCCATACTTGGACCCCTGTTGTTTTCACTCTTTAGAAATGATGCCCTGAAAGTCTGCGACATAACTAGTATGCTGCTTTATGCAGATGATACAGTACTCTTCACCATGCAAAATAGATTTCACTCAATAACAATAGTCTAAGTACTGCATTTAATTCTCTGCACAGGTGGTTCGAGAATAATAGGTTAGTAATAAATGTTACAGAAACTCAAGTGATGCTTCTGGGATCAGCATCAAAAACCAGATCTAATGCTAATAGTTTCTCAGTGTCATCCCATACGGGTGAACTTCTTGATACTGTTAGTGTCTTTAAATATCTTGGGGTCTATATCGACTCTAATTTGACATTCAGTCCCCATATTAAGAATCTGACTTCTAAGCTGCACCAAAAATTAGGCCAACTATATCTGATACACAACATTTTGATGCTCAATGCTAGACGTAGTATAGAAAAACAACATCTGTTTCCTTTATTAGATTATGGCTCTCTGGTTGTAGATGCAGGACCTAAAGTTAATTTTGATTAAAAAAGCATTATATCATAAAATTGCAAAGTTTGCTTTTCAAAGTGATAACACAGTGCACCACTGTTTGATTTCGAAGGGTTTGGGTTGACTTCCCTTTGATGTGACATTGAAATTAACTTTAACTAACTTTAACTTTAAATTGTTCAGTAAGAAGCAACCTGCTAGTTTAGTATGCTTTGCTTCAATCAGTTACACTGAATTGCAACTCAAGAGTTATCCAAAATCTTTGTTTGTCTGTCCCTTATATGCTAACAAATATGGGTCAAAAATCATTCAGTTATCGGGCTCCTTCTTTGTGGAACAATATTCCAGTATCAATTAGATCATTAACTAGTTTTGCTGCATTTTCAAAAGAAGTGAAGCTTCAGTATTCAGCACTTAAGAACTGTGTCTGTTCTGCTTGAATTGTATTCTCATTAATGCTTTTATCTTATACTGAAATGTACTGTGGTTTTTATCATACATTTTTTTATGTATGTACTTTGTATCACTGCACACCAGGTCATACCTGTAACAGGTGCCTTATGGCACCACTGTATTTTACCTGGTTAACAAAATAAAAATAAACAAACATCACTGCACAGAAGTGCAAAACCCTTGGATAGAGTCTCCCCGTGGTGTGGGGCATCTGCATCTGTGCACTATTACTACCAAACACCTGCACAGCACATGCATGCAAGCAAACGTTTGGCATTGACAAATGTTTGTTTTATACATTGTTTCTGTTCCAGAATGTAATCACTGTTGAAAACTAGAATGCCCTCTGCTAGTAATCTCAGAGAGTGAGGATGCGAGGGGATGCAGCCGAAGATCACCGCAAGGTACAGTACTAAGGTAATCCACAACAACTCATCAATGAAAGACTAGGCCCCGGGGGCAGTTCCTAGACGTCACTCACTCACCATAAACATGCTCCTAGTCACACAGTTCAGACATTTAAACTAAAGCACTCACAAACTGCAGGCAGTAAAGGAAGCTGCTTAACAAACACAGGATTTTAGCAGTATTTTGTCTTTTCTTTCTGTATTACTTGGATAACAGCACTTCAGGTCCTTGTGCAGTTCTGCTGATTGATCATGTCTGCGTGTGCACTGCTTTCATGAGGGGCTACCTGCTGTCTCCCAGATCATAGCCTGTAGCTGTGTCTCTTATATGTCTCACTCTCTTATATGTCTCCACCAGCATATCTGGTAGTAGGATCCCCAATTTTAAAAGTGCCTTATTGGCTTTCAGCAGATTGTCATAGGTTTTTGTCACCAAGTCTAAGTACAGAATCATGTACAAACTTGGCTATAATTGATCTGGGGGGACCTGTCAGCTTTCAGCGTGGGCCCCAACACTCACTGGGCCTGCTTGATTTCTGTAGTGAAATCCTCTAGAAGAGGAAGTTCTGTTTGCAGCAAGAGATGAGAAACACAGTTAAATTTGGGCCCTCCACATCCTCAAGGAAACTGAAGAACCTTAACCTTTTAATCTGTTCTCTTGCCTCGGCATCTTCCACTCACTCATTGCCTCACTTTCTTATTGGCAGACGAACAGCAGTGTGTGGCCAATTCTCTTTTCTCCTCCCCCAGCTCATGTACCTCCTCTTCAGCCTGGAACATTCTTAGTTTTACCTTTTTAAAATCTTTTTCAATCTCCACTACACTAGAGTCAATTTGGTGTAGCATTTTTATATTCACCATGCACGTGCGCATGCAGCAAACATTTTGATACGGTAGTTGGGTGTTGAGAGGTGTGGCACTGTTGTCCAATGCAGAGTAGTGCTTTAGGGGCATGCCAGTGCAACACCAATCAAAAGACCAGCTGAGTATGATAGAGTTTTGGCTTGCTGGGTGGAGATGGCACAAACTTGAAAAGAAACAGCCGGCCCAATTATGGGTCAGCTCTTCACATTCATCTATGCCACCCAGCAAGCAAGCTGAACCATCACCTGTCAGCCTAGAATGGCTGGAATGTGAAACATGCAGGGACTCATGACAACTGTAAGAGGAAACTGTCCATTGATGGCTGTTGCTGGCACCACTTCCCCAGTGAGTGTCCCCTGCACCTGACCCTCCCTCTCAGCCCCCCCCAAAAATAACACTTACACTGGGGGTGCTCATTCCCCCAGTGTTGCCACCTCAAAAGCAAAACCTCGGCCCACTGCCATGTCACTCCCAATGCACGGTCACATCCTGTAACTGTCCCACCCATCCGACCCTCCCTTTCAACACCCACCACCCCACACCCCTACACAAACATAACACTGACACTAGGGGTGCGCAATCCCCTAGTGTCATGACCTAAAGTAAAGAAAATCTTCCCTTGCCATTTCTTTTTTTTTACACCACACTGGGGGTGCCCAATCCCTCAGTGTCACTGTCCCTCTCTGTTGTTGCCATCCTGTAACTGCCCCCACCTGACCCCCCTCAGCACCCACCCCCACAAACTTAACACTGACCTGGGAGTACCCAGACCCCGGTGTCACAACCTGAAATAAAGAAAACCTTCCCTCATAGTTTTTTAAATAAGCCCTGTAAAAAGAGAAATGTTCATCAATGTCTGTTACAATCATTATTGTGCCCCCACACAACCCTTCTACTCAGCACCCACCACCCAACATACCCCCCAAGCCCTTACTTACCCACCTGGGGTCCAGCACCATAATCTTCTGTGGACCGAAGACATGTCTTCACTCTTCAAAGTTGCACCATGAACTGAGGAAATAGTTACAGTATGTGGTTCAATGTATTTCAATGGGATTTTGAACTTAGTTGCATAACTTCACCATTTTTGCATATTTGTGCCACAAATTTTCAACATACCTTCTTTGGGACCCCGCCTCATGAACAATTGTACTGACATTAGGCAAATCTGTCCCAAAAGGTGATTTTGCAGTCCCTGTGCAAAATCTCCTTTTGACCAGGAGTTGAACATTTTTTCTGCATTTGTTCATGTGGCGGAGTCATAAGAAGGCTATGTTGAAAATTTGGTGTAAAAATATTAAAAACCAACAAATGTTGTTATGTTGAATTTTGTGAATAGAGGCACTAACTTTTGTAATTTTCAGTATTTTTACCCCAGATATGCAACATAGCTATTTCTTTACAATACTTCGTGATTGTGACAGCTGTCATTTTCAAATCCTGGCCAAAATGTGTTTTTACATCCCAAAAGGTGATTTTGTGGCCCATGTGCAAAATCACCTTTCAGGCAGGAGTTCAAAATTTTCCATGCCCTTGTTCATGAGGTGGGGTCATAAGAAGACTATGTTGAAAATTTGCTGTAAACATATTAAAAAACAAAATTATGAGCCTACATTGAATTTTGGGAAAGCAGGCTCGTAACTTTGGTAATTTTCAATATTTTCACCCCAGATTTTCAACATAGCCATTTCTTTTTTAGGAGCTCTGGTCATAAAAAAGCTGTGTTGACAATCGGTGATAAAGTTATGAGACTGCATTGAAATTTGCAAATGCAGGCTCCTAACTTTGGTAATACACATACAGGAGAGACAGGGTAGTCGGGAAGGGGGAGGGGTGGCAGTTTATATCAGGGAGGAAATAACTTGCATGAGGGAGGAGTCAGAGGAAAGGGAGGTGGAGGAATTATGGGCACAGTTACGGTCCAATAGAGGGAGAAAGGTGAGGTTGTGGGTGGTTTACACACCAACCAATCAGGATGAGGAGAGGGATAAGGAACTGAGCTCACAAATATTCAAAGCTGCGTGGAAAGGAGATGCGGTAATTGTGGGGGACTTCAACATGCCCAAGGTGGACTGGAGCATACTCTCCACAACATGTGCTAGGAGTTAAGTGATCCTGGAAGGACTGCAGAGGGGGTGTCTGCCTCAGGGTATCACTGAACCAACAAGAGCTGAGGCAATTCTTGATCTGGTGCTCACAAATGGGGAGCATGTACAGAAAATAATGGTCAGGGAACCACTGGGTGGAAGTGACCATTGCACAGTGTGGTTCCAGTTGGATATGGGCAGGGAAAGCATCCTAAGACCAAAATCTTGGATTTCAGGAGTTCGGACTTCAGGAAAATGGACGAAGTGCTAAGGAGCCATCTGGCGGGCATCAGAGCAAATAGGGGGTGGACCAAAGGTAGTCCATCATTAAGGAAGGAATACTGGTTGCCACAGATGAGTGTGTTAGGCTCAGGGGGAAGAACACAACAGCAGAAGCGCCAGCTATTTCAGTTCTGGGGTTGCCCAGGCAGTAAGGGAAAAGAAACTGGCCTATAGAAAATTCAGGAAGACTAAAAGAGAGGTGGATAGGGAAAATTACCTAAGGTTGGCTAGTGAGGAAAGTAAGGAAGTTCAGCAAGCAAAGGCACAGAAGGAGCTGAAGATAGTTGAAGGAATTAAGAAGGGGGAGAAGGCTTTCTTTCACTATATAAGTGAGAAAAGGGACAATATGGAAGGGATTGTAAGGCTTAAGAAAGGGGTAGAGTGGGTGGAGGATAATGGGGGCAAAGCAGAGATACTAAATGAATACTTCTGTTCCATCTTCACCAGGGAGATAGATGGACCAGTGCTTTCAGGTGGGAAAAGAGGAGCCGGGGGGAGAGGAACACAGATGTAGTGATAGAGGAGAATAGAGTAAGAGAGCGGCTGGTGGCATTGAAGGTGGACAAATCACCAGGCCCAGACAAAGTACATCCAAGGGTACTAAAGGAACTGGCTGAGGAGCTGGCAGGGCCACTGGCAGACCTATTTAATAGTTCCCTAGAGTCAGACATGGTACCACAGGACTGGAGAACAGCACATGTAGTGCCCCTCCACAAATGCGATCCCAAGGATGATCCAGGGAATTACAGATCCATCAGTCTGACCTCCATTGTGGGCAAGCTCATGGAGACCATACTAAAGGAAAGGTTGGTGGAATATCTAGAGGAGCATGGTCTCCAGGATGTGAGGCATCATGGGTTCATGGGGGGAGATTGTGTCAAATGAATCTGATTGACTTCTTTGACTGTGTCACTAAAACAGTAGACAGGGGCCAAGCTGCAGACATTCTCCATCTTGATTTCAGCAAGGCCTTTGACTCTGTGCCCCCACATAAGGTTGATCAGGAAGTTGGTGGATCTTGGGGTTGGGGAGAAGATGGCCAGATGGGTGGAAAACTAGCTGAGGGACAGAACCCAGAGGGTGGCTGTGGGGGAGATTTATCTAGCACCAGAGAGGTAACCAGTGGGTCCTGCAGGGCTCAGTGCTGGGGCCGGTGTTGTTCAATGTCTTCATCAATGACATTGGGGATGGCATTAAGGGCAAAATGTGCCTATCTGTGGTTGACATCAAGCTCTGTGGGAGAGTGGACACAGCTGAAGGGATACAGGACCTACAGAAAGATCTGGAAAAGCTGGGGAGGTGGTCCAGGATCTGGCAGTTTGGCTTCAATGCAAAGAAATGCAAAGTTATGCATACTGGAGCTAAGGATCCCAGGACAGAGTACTACCTGGGTGGAGTCCGAGTATCTGTATTAGAGGAGGAGAAGGACCTGAAAGTGATGATCACTAGTGACCTGAAGCACTCCACACAGTGCAAGAAAGCAGCAGCAAAGGCAAACAAGATGCTGGGATGGATATCTAGGGTAATCAGTAGTAGTAGAGAGGAGGTTATACTGCCCTTGTACAGGTCACTGGTAAGGCCGAATCTAGAGTATGGAGTTCAGTACTGGTGCCCACACCTCAAAAAGGACATTAACCTTCTGGAGAAGGTCCAGAGGAGGGCTACAAAGATGAATGCAGGTCAGCAGGGTAAAGCATATGAGCAGAGGTTGAGGGTACTGAACATGTACTCTTTGGAATACGGGGGGGGGAACATGATTGTGACCATCAAGTACTTGAAAGGTATAAATATGGTTGATAAGGAGAGTATCTTTAAGCTTATTAGCAACTTTAACACGAGGGGGCACAGTATTAAGCTGGAGGGTGGGAGGTTTAGGAGGGAGGTCAGGAAGCATTTCTTAACAGAGAGGGTGGTGGGTACTTGGAATATGCCGCCAGAAGAGGTCATCTCATTCAAGACAATAGGCAGCTTTAAGAAAGGCTGGGATAGGCATGGGGGAAGGTATGTATCATGGGTAGGGAGGATGGGAGGAGTGGGGAAGGAGGGAGGGCAGGGACATTAGCTGAAGCTGTGGACCCTGCAATACAAGCAAACTTGATAGACCAAATGGCCTTCTTCTACTGGCTTCTTCATATGTTCATATGTTCGTATAACCCACACAGTGCACCATAATGCATCTAGTACTCCAGGGCTTCTGTATCAGTGGCAAACCTCCAGCATTGATAAATGCTTGTTAAAATATTGGCTGTGCTCACTTTGTCTAATTTCTTGGTGTTTGACAATGAGTTGTCATCATCAGGGCCTAAGTCTAGTGTAGCATCTGAGGTGCAGAAGGAAGAATTACTTGGGCTCTGACATTTCTGTGAAGAACTCTGCTGTTTTAGCCTGAAAGAACTTGACTCCTGCTGTTGTGTGTGTGTGTGGGGGGCTCATCATGGTGATCAGGTAAGTAACTTTATTTTGAGTTAACTGCTTACATTGACATGGATTACCATGGATTCTGGGGGTTGGGGAGCAGTAGCACTTGATCAGACCACCATGTCAGATGATGATGTGCACAGAAGTTCTCATTTTTATGTCCATCGTGCGCGCAAGCGCAGATGAACATGTTGATATGAGAGTTGCTAGAGAGCGGTGTGAAGGGTGCCAGCACAATAGAGAGTGGAGCTGTAGGGGCTGGTCTGAGGCAGGCAAATCAGCAGGCAGTGTCCTGATAACATTAGTTTTGTGAAGGGGCAGGTCTCGGCACGTTTTTTGAAGGACAGAGCTGATGCAGTAGCAGCACAGCTCTGTCCTTTGACATACAGGCAGACTGATCAGTCGAGCAAGTGGACAACCCTTCTGGACATGTCCACTGTGTGCTGTCTTCCCCACTACCGTCCCAGCATCTGGCAACAATAAAACCCTCCCCTCGCTCCCACTGTGTGTTGTCCACCCCACACCTTCTGGTACCCGTTCCCATGCCCCAACATCAGGGTGCCCAATCCCCATGCCGGCATGTCCCCACCACCACCACCACTATTGTGGCACACTGGGAGCACACCCCAGTGTGCTGAAATCATGTTTTTTTTTTATGTTTCTGACTCTGGGGTGCCCACTCCTGGTGTTAGATGCACCCCCCACCCCAAACCCATCTATTTCCTTTACTGACATTGGGGTGCCCAATCTCCATGTCACCATGCCCCCACCACCACAACTACTGTGGCACACTGGGAGCCCACCCCAGTGTGCCTAAATGAATTTAATTATTTTTTCCCCCTAAAATAAAGAAAGCCGTCCCCCGACATTTTTTTTTCAGAATTGTAAAAAAGAAAACGATCCTTTGTCATCTCCCAGTCCCCCTCTCCATCCTGACCCTCACTCTGCGCACCCACCTCCCCTTACCCCCTCCTTACCCCATACTTATCTCCAGAGGTTGGTGCTGTCATCTTCTCCAGACCGGGACACTCGTCTGCACTCTTCAAAGCTGACCGGCAAACTGAAGAATCAAAGGTAAGCCGTATAATGGGAGTCAATGGAGGGTGTTTATCTTAGGTTGATATCTCGGACAGTTTTAGGAATTTTGGCACCAAATTTTCAACATGGGGTTCTTGGGACCCCACCTCATGAATACTGGCACTGTCATTTTGTTTCTCAGTCCTGAAAGGTGATTTTGCTGTCATTGCATGTAATCACCTTTCGGGACCGATTAGTGAAATGACAGTGTCACTGTTTATGAGGTGGGGTCCCAAAAAGCCCATGTTGCAAATCTGGTGAAACAATTCCAAAAACTGACCTTGTTAGGAGCGTGCATTGCGCAGTTTCTACACACTCGCACCATGGCCAATTTTTATATTTTCCCACATTTTCAACATTGCCATTATTTCACACCTCCTTATGAACAGTACAGCTGTCATTTTCACATCCTGCCCAAAATATGTTTTTGCACCTACGTCTCAGAATGGCGTGGTCACTGTGCAAAATCAACTTTCAGGACAGAGTAACAAAATCACAGTGCCACTGTTCATGAAGGGAGGTCCCAAAAAGCTCATGTTGAAAATTTGGTGAAGAAATTCCAAAAATGACCGCGTTATGGGCGTGTGTTGTGCAGTTTCTATGCATGCTCGTAACTTTGCCAATTTTTTATATTTTCTCTCCAGATTTTTAACATTACCATTTTTTTACATTGCCTCATGAACAGCACAGCTGTCATTTTCCACATCCTGCTCAAAATGTGTTTTCACACCTCTGGCACCGAATGGCGCAGTCGCTGTGTGAAATCATCTTTTGGGATTGAGTAACAAAATGATAGTGCCACTGTTCATGAGGTGGGGTCCCAAAATGGCCATATTGAAAATTTTGAGTGAAAATACCAACAAACACCTGGAGCATTAAGGTTTTCCACCGTAACCCCCACCCCCACCCTGTAGAAACTCAGAGGCGTCAGGTGTGTTCCTTGGGGTTGTTGGCCATAATGCTCACACCATTCCACCTCCACACCCACCCTGCAGCTAGTGACAGGCATCGGGATGTGCCTTGGAGTCTTTGGCCCTAACATTCACCCCATTTTCTTATACTGCACTCATCTCAGCTTATTTATTATGGAATGGGGTGAGCGTCAGGGTCAAAGATGCCAAGACACACCACGACACCTATCAGTGTCTGCAGAGCGGAAGTAGAATGGCGTGAGCGTTATGGCCAATGACCCAAAGGGACACCTCCAATGCCTGTCAGTCTCTGCAGAGTGGGGATGAGGTGTTAGGGTTGAAAACCCTAATGCCTCATTAAAGAAGTACATCAGGGAGGGTTCTATGTGATAATGGCAATTGCAGAAAAGTGATCCCTGTCAGGGTGAGTGTACATCATTGAAAATCAATTCCAGTGATGTACACTCTCGGCACACAAGAAAACAGCACCAGGGACTTGTTTCTGTTTTGTTTATGTGGCAGGGGCATATTCTGGTTTTGCATCCCCCGACATGTACCCCCTGGAGTTGAGAATTCAGGCTTCGCCTCCTGCACCCACCTACTAAAGGATTCTCAACTCCAGGGGGTGCATGTAGGGGGGTGCAAAACTGGAAAAAATATTTAAGGCAGGTGCGCAACAAAATGAACATACGCCCGTACCCAAACCCAGCACCCTCACAACCCTAGTCTGCCACCCACCCACCACACCACAGGGCCAGCTTGGCAACCCTCCACTGCATTATGCCTCACAAACCCTCCCCCCTTCCACCCATCGCACGGTGTGCTCACCCCCCCGCACACGTGTACATCTAGTAATAGGATGTCACTATAGCTGTATTTGCCCCCATCCAGTTGCCCTGTGAACAGGGGCCACTGTTGAGTTGCCTTTTTTGTAAGTGCTCAATAGCGGACACCCTTATCACAGGGAGGGATGGTTGATGTCACATACCTTGATTTCAGCAAAGACTTCGACAATGTCCAACATAGAAGGCTGATTAGCAAGATGGGTATTCTGGCCACGGGGCACAAGCTGATAAACTGGGTTAGAAACTGGCTGATGGACAGGAGGCAGAGGGTGGTGGTAATGGGATCCAATCCAGGGAGAGGGTGGTGACCAGCGGGGTACCTCAGGGATCAGTCCTGGGACCAGTCCTGTTCAATGTCTTCATTACAGACATTGCAGAAGGGCTAGAAGGAAAGGTCTGTCTGCCTGTTTGCAGATGACACCAACATCTGTAACAATGACTACTCCAGAAGGGGTGGTGAAATGAGCAGGGACATGGAGAGGCTTGAAAAATGGTCTGAGGAGTGGAAACTGAGGTTCAATGCAAAGAAGTGCAAATAATGTACCTGAGAAGAGGGAAACCTGGGGAGAGTTACAGGATAGGGGGAGGTGCTGACGTTCGCCAAGGAAGAAAGGGACCTAGGAGTTATCAGTTCTGATGACCTAAAGGTGTCAAAGCAGAGCACAAATGCTGCAAGGATGGCCAGTGGCATGCTGGGGTGCATAGGCAGGCATATCAGTAGCAGAAGGCATGAGGTGGTGATGCCATTGTATAATGCACTAGTGAGGCCTCATGCACAGTACTGTGTGCAATTCTGGAGGCCGCAAATATGCAAGGACATTGACAAGGTGGAGGCAGTCCACAGAAAGACAACCAAGATGGTTCATAGGTTCATAGCAGAATATCAGTTCTTTTAGACAATTTGTCTTTTAGTGAACTCGCCACCTTGTTGTCGTCAAGGGTGGAACATGTATTTCTTATCTGCAATGTAAAGATCTAATCCGTTTTTGAAGGTAGTAATAATATTGCTTTCTACTATGTGCTTAGGTAGTGTGATCCAGCTTGTGATAATCCTTTGGGTGAAAAAATGACAGTGTTTTTTCGATAAATTGGTTTCTCCTTCTAATCTGTAGTTGTGAGACCTTGGTTTTTTTTTATTTTGTTCATTTAATTTCATCAATCCAATAGTCTCCATGAGACTGGGATCTTTTATTGCCTTGAAAACTAGGCAAAGATCGCCTCTAAGCTGCCTATACTCTGTAGAGTATAATCCCCAGATGCTTCAATCTTTCATTACAGCCACAATGTTGTAGACCTTTAATTTTTTTGTTACTTTACTTTGTACACCTTCTTTTAGTGTTTTATTTCTGACAGTAGATGACGCACAAAACTGTGAGCAGTATTCCAAGTGTGGGCGAAGCAGACTGCTGTATAATTGAAGAATCACTTTTTGTTCTCTGCTTTTTATGTTAGAGGGAGTACAGCCTAGAATTTTTTGGCACTCACTTTTTAACAATAACTTGTGTGTGTTTGTCAGATGAGAAGTTATCTGTAAGTATTATTCCCATGTCTCTTTTTTAAGAAGTGCTTTCTAGAACCTGGTTGCCTAGTGTATAGCTCAAGTTCAGATTTTTGGATCCAAAATGCATCACTTTACACTTTCTATATTAAAGGTCATTGTATATTTTTTGACACACTATGATAGGTTGTCTTAGTTTTCCTGGTGCTTTATTCCATCAGTTTGTGTTTGTACCAAACCGCCTAATTTGCAGTCATCTGCATATTTACTAAGCCATACATTTTCAGATGTTTGCAGTGTAGATACTCATATATTAAATAAAGTAGGCCCCAGAACACATCCCTGTGGTACTCTGTATGGTACATGGCTTGTAACACAGAACATATCAGGAGAGATTAAAAGGACCCCAATATGTACATATTGGAGGAAAGAAGGGAGCGGGGGAACATGCTAGACACGTTCAAGTACCTCATAGGCATAAACAAGGTGCAGAGGCAGACATCTTCCAATGCATCAAATGTTCGGCAATGACAAATACTTGTTTTTTATCCTGAAAAAAAGAAAACTGTCCATCATTGTCCGCTGTGTAACCTCCCTCTCTCCCCCAAACAGTATACAGACACTGGGGGTGCCCAATCCCCCTGTGTCCTCATCTGTCTGTCCATTGTTGTCTGCTGTGCAACCCCCCCCAAACAGTATACAGACACTGGGGGTGCCCAATCCCCCTGTGTCCTCATCTGTCCAGTCCATTGTTGTCCGCTGTGCAACCCACTAAGCGGTATACAGAACTTTAAGAGTGCCCAATCCCCCAGTGTCCTCATCTGTTCAGCAAACTCCCTAAAAAAAGAAAACTGTCCCTTGTTTTTTTTCCCTGTAAAAACAAAAAACTGTCCATCGTTGTCTTTTGTGCCGTTACCCAACCTCCCACCCTCCCACTCAGAACCCACCACATACTTACGCTCTGGAGGTCAGTCGCCGTAATCTTCCTTGGACTGCAGGCACGTCTTCGCTTTTCAAAGCCCAGTCGTGAACTGAGGTAAGCGTTTCAATGTATTTAAATGGGGTTTTCGGCGTCCATGTATTTTAATTGGATTTTCGACTTAGTGGCATGACTTGGCCATTTTTAAATATTTTTACCCAAAACTTTTCAACGTATGTTTTTCTGGGACTTCACCTCACAAACAACTGCATTGAAGCAATCTTCAAACATCTCCTCCCCCCTCCCATGACACCAGTGCACACGACAAACATTTGGCATTGACAAATGCGTGTTGCTTTATTTTATTATTAGACTTGATCCCAGAACTGCAGACAACAGAGGGTATGGAGACCTCAAACTGATTGTCTGATGCTATGCTATGCATGAGCAATATGAGATGCAAACTGTAAGCTGGATTTTGACATTTGGGCATTTGGGCTCCAAGTTAAAAAAAGAAACAATGACCCTAAAGGTAAGCAACATCCATGACAGGTCGAGCAACTGGAACCCTCAGTCTGTGCCATCATAGTCTCTCAGTACTGCTATCTTGACTAGCATTATGAAAAGGGTCTGAGAAATGGAGCTTTCTGATTGGCTGAAATATTCTAACAGCCTTATGTTAATCTTATATTAACATACATGCTGAACAAGGTTTAACACTGTTTAAACACATTTTTTTATTATGATAACAATAAGGCACTCCCGGGGATTATGTTAATGGTCAGTTAATCACCCTCTAGGGGCATGTGGCACTCGGCTACACCTCGTGCCACAGTACACCCCTAGAAGGTAATTAGAAGGTGATTAACAGACCATTAACATAACCCTTGGTCATGCCTTATTGCTTAAATAGCAGGGATGCTGTTATGGGCACTTATTGCAATAAAATGATTTTCACTTCAGGTCTTCTTTCATGGTTTGCCTCCTACATGTGAATACAGCAAAATATTTTTTACACTGAACATTTCCAGTTCTGCAGCATTTCACAGTAGTATTCCATATTCAAAGTCCTGTGCCTGTGTGTAAGAAAATTGAGAAATAAGAGGGACACCGTACCATACATTTCTCACAGTTCTGTCACTTCAGTGCTGAAGGGATGGCCTCTGGAAATAGTGAAAAACATTTTTACATATTGCAGTCTACCTTGCACATTATATTGTTTGGCTGTTCAATACTTTAGTGTACTTCCTTGTAATGTACTTATCAACTATACTCATTTTCATTGTGTCAAGATATGGGGGGTTGTTGTGTGATTAGATCATGCTCTGTATAATTGCTATCATTATGAAACAGCTGAAACATGAGTATACATGACTGTGTGTCTGAAGTCAAAAACTAAGAGATTAATCTTTCTTCCATACCTTACTGGTTTCTAAGGCTCACAGGGTGAGCTCAATGGTACTTCATTATAAGACTGCAGTGCCTGATCCTGTTTGAACTAAAAGTAAAACGTCAAGGGTAAAAAGTACTGTTCATGAACTTTTTCGGTTCAATAGAGTTCTGGCTCACCATCTACTGCTTTTTATGCAGCCAAAAACACATTATGATGTTTACAAAGTCTTACCCAAAAATGGGTCTTCAAAAAGGTTATGGTGCTCCCCCAGCTTCTCCTGCCCAATTGGAAAGCCAGTGGCCAGGCTTAGAGGGCCTAATTTTATACTCAGTGCTCAGGGATTGTTGCTTGGAGCCTGTTACTGGGGCCAGCGTATTGTTTGCTGCATGAGTGTATAAAAATCTTACCCATGCTTGCTAAGTAAAACATTCAGCTTGGAAAAAACATACACTGCCCTCCGTGCAGGCAGACTGCACTAATTCTGCCATGTGAGATTGATTGAAAACCTAAACTGTGCTGTGTGCTGTATAATTCAAGGTCCTTTCTATTATGCTGGCCCTGGACAAAGCAGATTCCTCATGCATGCTCACAGAGCTCTAAATTTGACTTATACCAAATGTACTGCCTCATTCTTAAAACAGAGTTGGTGCAGTTGTGGAATAAAGATGAGACATGGAAATAATGCCTTAAAAAATTTTTTCACTACTATTGCATTTTGTTATGGAGTGGGGTTTGCGTTCTCATCAAAGAAATGAGTCCTTTTAAGTTACTGCAGGAATAATAGATCTGGTGCCAGATATTCAAAACTTTGCCCCGGGGCTAAATTTGCACAGCCCAGCACGCTATATTCAAAAGGGATAGCCCCAGTGCTAAACCTGCTACATATGGCATGCTAAGGAAGCCAGGCAAACTGGGATGGGCGTGCAGTGCAAAAATAGCCCAGAAAATAAGACAGCTCTGAATACAGCAACCAGGAAGTACAAACCACAACAGCAGCCCAGTGCACAGTGACATGAAGGAAGGCAGAGGTGAACTATGTGGCCAATGTGTGTGCTAGCAAAGGAGTGGATTCATTAAAGTCGCAAGCACCAGCACATGTAAAAATGTGCAGAAATGTACCATGTTTCTGAAACATTTGTGCAGCGCAAATACATTTATGTGGGTTTTGCGTGAAGCTAAGCCACTTGCCTGGTGCTATCACGTTTGCCGGGGGCAAAAATTTGCTATATTCAAAAGTGACATGCAAATGAGCCTACTTAGGCAGTCTGTGGGCAAACATCCAGAGTAGCACCTCATTATGTACTGATTCGCATGCAGTTTGCTCAGCACTATTACAGGGTCCCATAGCTCCACCTGTAGGTCAATCTGGAAGTACATAGGCTGACTGGCTCTGCCCATAGTTTTACCTGTAGGTCAGTCTGGAAATGCATGGTGGTAGCTGCAGGCTACATTTGTATAGAACCGCATTGAACATTGTGCCCCAGGGGACTACACAGCACAGGCTCAGGTGGTGGTGCTGTATGCAATAGTCAAACTGTAGGTTCTACTACAGTGCACTGCAACACTACCATAGCAAGGGGGCCAGTAGTGTGAGGGACACAGCAATGCCTATGGTGTATAGGGCATCAATGACTGCTGCACTTTACACGTGACAGGCCAGTCTTGCAGGTGTATACTGACAGTGAACATTACTGGTATTCTGTTGTGCGACCCACTGATGCTGCACCATTGACATGGGATACTCACAGTGACATATACATGGCTATGGTGTCTGTACAGATGTGCGGTATATGGCGGGGTGGGCACATACCATCAGACAGGCACAATGATGTTGGAATATTCCCTACACTGGACCATTTGCACTGCATGGTTTGTCCCAGCCTTGTGGCAGCACCCAGTATGTGGTGCAGGCTGGCCACCTGTATGCCCTCCCCTCAACACCCTCCATGCTCCTAGTGCTGCATGTGTGCGCTAGATTCTGTTGGTGTCCACCAAAGGGTGGTCTGCAGGTGTGTGCTGTATGGACACACTGCCATGATGTCCACTGGGTGCCGGGTCACCAATTAATGCCTGGCATGGTTGGGACTGGTGGCAGATGATGGCAACATAGGAGGTGCCATCCACGTGCAGCATGTTTCTTCCATGTCTGGTTTCTTTCTATGTTTAATATTTACTGATTAGGGTCAATAAACCACTGCTGGCAGACCCTTGCAGACTCCATAATTCACACTTGTGAAAGTTCCGAAAACCATGGTTCTATGTCGTACAAAGTCGTGCAAAGCCGCACAAAGTTAGGTAAAGCCACAAAGTCACATGAAGCTGGTTTGCCCAGAGTTAAGACTACCTTTTCCTGGGCGGTCATTTGCACCATGCAAAGTGTCATGCTAAGTCATGCAAAAACAATTTGCGCGGTGCTAATGCACTGAATATAGCATTGTGCCTGTATTTATGTACGCGCCCCCTTCTTTTTACCCCTTGCATAAATTATACTTTTGCCCCGTGCTAATGCAGTTTTCCTGCGCTGTTTGGCCTTTTGAATATAGTAGACCTACGCAAACCCGGCACAAACCAAGCTTCAACAGTTTGCACCGAGTGCAAAGTTTTGAATATCTGGCCTCTGATGTGAAACTGAAAGGGAGAAGCTGTACATGGAAAAGATACACTCTATAAGGCTACTGAACATTGCTGGCCCCATATTATTTATTTATTTATTTGAGTTTTGGTTACTGGGTAAGTCCACAGAGACAATTACTGTAAGTCCCTTTTTCAGGGGCAACCCGGAACTGAAATATGTATACAGTGGGGTGTATTAACATAGCAATGACATTTACAATGGAGAGATTAGATATACATCATTCAAAGATCCCTAGTATTATGATACATACAGATTCATCCATTGGTATATATAACAACAAGCAGATAGGCTACATGGCACTGCAACAAAGACATGACACATTCAAGAGAGTAAACTGCAAAATAGACTTATTAGCTAATGATATCATATACAAGAGACCTGAGCAAGCTAATAGTAGCTATGTCTAAAGGCGAGGCACAGATGACAAGGAAGGAGAAATATAGAGCTGTTGGGTTCGGGATCTAGTATCACCAGTAGCAGGAGTAAGTTTCAGAGGCAGAGAAAATAGAAAGCAAATTGGATTGTAACTAAGGGAGGGTTACGCAAGGCAGGACAGAGGAAGGGAGTGAGTTCTAGTCAGACACAGCTGCAAAGGTGAATGATTTTTGGAACACAGCTAAGAGTGGTTTGGACATTACGAGCAGGGGGAGTGAGGTAGATCTCAGGGCTTGCTGAGGTTGTCTTAGGTGAACAAACTCTTTGATGCAAGGTGGAGTATATTTGTGGACCAGCTTGTGTGTAAAACTCAGGGTGGCATACCTTAGTTAAGATTCATAGGATAGCCAGCCAAGGGAAGAGAGGAAATCACAGTGGTGGTGGCGGGTATCGACCCCCAGGGCATTTCAAATGGATGTTAAAACAAAAAAATGCTTAAAACCACACAAATATCTTTACCACTATTTCTTAAATTATGGGAGGGCCTACATGAAATGAAAGCAGGAAACTATATATTATCATCCAATCAGACAGTACACGCTTGTCTGCATAGGTATGCAGACTATGAGAAAAGTACACCAAAGAGAACTGGGGCCACAAAACCCCAGAACAGTACCATGCTTGTGTCATGGCAGTCCACAGAAACACAAAAGCCAAGCACGCTAGTGGCAAATCGAGATGCTTCACTCAAACTCCATCAAAATTAACATGAATGTGAGAACTCTATCAGGGTACTATAGAAAATGTTATTTTATTTTATGCAAAGTTGCCAAAAATCCTTGATACAGCAATGCAATTTACTCGGGTACCTGGAAGCCAGTGCCTCTTTCTCGGGGATCTAAATCATTTCAGGGATTTTAAATACAATCTAGAACCTTAATAGGAGGTTATTTATTTCAAGGGTGAGACTATAAAGGCACAGCTGAGCCCAGCCCTGCTGAATGTTTACAGCAGTGCTTTTTGCAAAACCAGAGTAAGCTAATACTGCTCAACATAACAGGAGCATCCAAATATTATTGAATAATTGGCCATTAAATCTTTCAATGGCCAATGCCAGTTATTTCCCACTATAACCAGCTGATTATAACAGGAGCTGCACGCACAACCTTTCTGAGCAGCTGTCTTGAGACAGCAATGTTATTTTGCCTCCAAGCAGTAAAATGACAGAAAAAGATTAGTGACAACAAGAAGTGGAAGCCTTTTTCGAATGGTGTTGTACTTCATCAACAGGACAGGGTAGGGTCACTGGCACAAGTTGTAAGGCCAGAACCCTGCATCATGTACTGAGCAGATACAATAGACCAAGTGGTCTTCTTCTGCAGGTACTTTTCATATGTTCATATATTCAGAACTCCTTCCTCTAGTAGTTAGTGGTACAATATTGAATCTCTTCACTTTTTCAAGTCCGCTTTCTTGTCTGGGTCAAACAGCTGATCTAATAAAAAAAACTAATTTTCATAGAAACATAGAAATTGTCAGGAGAAAAGGACTGCTTAGCTCACCCAGTCTGTCCAGATTTTCTCTGCCTATTCTGTCTCGGTAAACCCTACCTTGTCTCCATTGACACTCCCCAGTCCCTGCCTATTTACCATTATACAATGGCAAGAAAGAATCTTGGACTGTGATTGGCCAGTTTGGGGCTGGACCTATGGCGTTATCCCAGCACAATGCCACAGGTTTAGTCTCAGCCTCACTGTGAACCTGTAGATGAGCATTTTATGGAGCCTTTGATTGAGCATTTTATGGAGCCTTTGATGGAGTATTTTATGGAGCCTTTGATTGAACATTTTATGAAGTCTTTGACTGAGCATTTTATGGAACCTCTGATTGAACATGTTATGGAGCCTTTGATTCAGCATTTTATGGAGCCTCTGATGGAGCATTTTATGGAGCCTCTGATGGAGCATTTTATGGAGCCTTTGATTGATTGTTTCATCTTCTCTTAAAACCAAAAAATATTTTTCCACACAAAAACATCTTTAAACTTATTTTTTTTATTCTGTATAACAATGAGCCATTGTATAATAGGAATAATGCCCTCCAGGGTGTGTGTTGTTTGGGATAACGCCATGCCTGGGGCATTGGACGCACTTCGGCCTGCAGCCTGTGCCCAACCCCCAGGCGTGGTGTTATCCTTAGCACGACACACACCCTGTCGTGCATTATTCCTTTAATATTCTGCTATGCCTATCTCATGCATACTTTTAGCCTCCACTGTTTTTGTTCCCACCACTTCTGCTGGCAGACTTTTCCAGGTGTCCTCCACTCTTTCTGTGCAGTCGTACTTCCTCACAGCCCTCTTAACCCCCCCCCCCAGCATTATTGCATGATCTCTTGTCTTGGTGCACTTCCTCATTTGAAATAGAATCTCCTCTTGTACTCTGTTTAGCTCTGTGAGGCACTTGCCGTTCTCTATCTTGTCACCCAGCTCCCTCCTCTCTTCTAGGGTGTACATGTGGAGATCCCTCAGCCTCTCCTCATAGGATTTTGATGAAACCCCTGCACCATCTTAGATGTCCTCCTATGGACTTCCTCCTCCCTGTCTATTTCCTTTCTGAGATGTGACCTCTAGTACTGGACACAGGACTCCAGTTGGGGTCTCACCGGTGACCAGCACAGTGGTAACACCATCTCCCTCCTCTTGCTTGTGATACCACTTCCTGTGCACCTTAGCATCCCTCTGGCCCTGCTCACTGCCTTGTCACACTGCCCCGACACTTTGAAGTCATCAGATATGATAACCTCAGGGTCTCATTCCTACTTAGTGACCGTAAGTACCTCCCTCATTTTATACTCAGCTTCTGGGTTTCTATGCCAGGGGTGCATAATTTTGTACTTTTTGGCATTAAACTTCAGCTGCCATGCCCCTGACCACTCCTTGAGTTTGTTTAAGGTTCCCACCCATTCTCTTCATCCCCTCTTGGGTATCCACCCTATTACAGATGTTGATGTCATCTGCAAAAAGGCAATCCCTCCCTTCCAGTTCTTCTGCAGTATTACTTATGAAGATAATGAAGAAGACTGGTCCCAATATTGAGCCCTGTGGCACCCCACTGGTCACTTTCCCCTCATTTGAGTGAGTGCTGTTAACTACCATTCTCTTTCACCTATCTATTAACTAGTTTTTTCCAAATTTACCACTTTGGACCCCACCTGTAAACTGCTGTTTCTTTATCAGTCTCCTATGTGGCACAATGTTGAAGGTTTAGCTGAAGTCCAAGTAGACCATGTTCACTGCTCTTCCTTGATCTATTTCCCTGGTCAACCAGTCAAAGAAATCAATTGGATTCATCTGGCATGACCGCCCCCTCCCCCCATGAATCCATGCTGCCTTTGGTCTTGTAACTCACTGGATTTAAGAAACTGCACCAGCCTTTCCTTTAACAGGGTTTCCATTGATTTCTCCACCACTGATGTGGGATTCCGGCCTATAGTTGCTAGCCTCCTCTCTGCTCCCACTCTTGTGGAGTGGGACAACATCTGCTCCCCTCCAGTGTTCTGGAACCACTCCTCTTTCCAGTGATTTGTTGAATAAGGCCATCAGTGGTGCAGCAAGCACCTCCTGAGTTCTCATAACACCCTTGGGTGTATCCCATCAGGTCCCATGGCCTTTTCCACATTCAGATTTTCAAGTGACTCTTTTCTCTAAGAATGGACTTGTGCCCTCTTCCCCTCCCAAATGGAGAGAGGATCACAAATTTAGAAGTCAGTAGACATCTGGGAACAAGTGACCACTGCACAGTGTGCTTCACAATAAGCACAACCATGGAGACAAACCATACAAAAACAAGGATACTGGACTTTAGAAGGGCCGACTTTGGCAAAATGGGTGAATACCTGAGGAATGCACTAGCAAATGGCCAAAAAAGGAGGGGTGGAAGAACAATGGAGAAAAAACAAAACTGCTATCATAGAGGCAACAAGCCTTTGTGTGAAACAAATAAAGAAAACAAAGCAGAGTGAAAAACCACTATGGTTCTCAAAAGAGGTGGCAACAAAGATTAAGGAGAAAAAGGCTGCATTCAAAAAGTATAAGGAATCACAGAAGGAGCACGACAGGGAACTGTAACAATTAAAGCAGAAAGAAGTGGGGAAGGCAGTCAGAATAGCAAAGGCCCAAACCGAGGAAAAAATAACCAACTCAGTTAAGAAGGGGGATAAAACCTTTTATAGGTACATTACAGAGCATAGAAAGGTTAAGGGAGGAATAATGAAGATTAATAAAGGAGAGGGCAGGTGGGCAGAGGGAGACAGTGAAAAAGCAGAGATACTGAATAAATACTTTTGCTCAGTATTCACAAAAGAAGAGGAGGAGGAGGAGTTACTTAAAATAGACAATGGAAACACTCTGGGTAGGGGGGTTGACACCATTCCATTTACAGAAGAAAGAGTCCTGAAAGAACACCTAAAACTCAAGGTGGACAAAGCAATGGGGCCTGATAGGATTCACCCCAGAATCCAAAAAGAACTATGGGAGGACCTAGTGACACCACTGACTGCACTTTTTAACAAATCATGGGAGGATGGGGTGGTACCCGAGGACTGGAGGAGGGCAGATGTGATTCCCCTTCACAAAAGTGGGAGCAAGGCAGAAGTAGGAAACTACAGACCTGTAAGTTTGACCTCAGTGGTAGGGAAAATGATGGAATCACTTCTGAATGAAAGAATTGTTGAGTACCTAGAGGCCAGTGGGGCACAGGACCCAGAGCAGCATGGATTTACAGCAGGAAGGTCATGTCAGATGAATCTAATTGATTTCTTTGACTGGGTGACCAAAGTAATAGACCAGGGAGGGGCTGTAGATATGGCCTACCTAGACTTTAGCAAGGCATTTGACACAGTCCCGCACAAAACACTAATAATCAAGTTAGCCAGCCTGGGAGTGAGTTCCAGGGTGGTAGCCTGGGCGGTAGCAAACTGGCTGCACAACAGGACACAGAAGGTAATAGTGAATGGAACACATTCTGAAGAAAGGGGGGCTACTAGAATTTCCTCACATTACCCCGAGCCATCCCCCCTCTATCTTTAAACTGTGCCCCCTTGTTCTTACACATCTCTTTTTTCTGAAAGATGCTACCCTCCTGGACTTTGTTGATTCTCTTGAGGTACATGAACATTTCTATCATGTCTGCCCTGTCCCTCCTTTCATCAAGGGTATACATATTAAGCTCTCTCAGTCTCTCTTCATATGGTTTCTGATGTAGACCCTGCACCATTTTAGTTGCCCTTGTCTGGACTGCTTCCATCCTGTCTATGTCCTTGCGTAGATGAGGTCTCCAAAACTGCACACAGTACTCCAGATGGGGTCTCACTAACTGTCTGTACAGAGGGATAACCACTTCCCTTTTTCTACTTGTGATGCTCCTTCCTATGCATCCCAGTATCCCCCTGGCTCTCCTTACCGACTTTTCACATTGCTTACCCACCTTTAGGTCATCTGATATGACTACCCCCAGGTCCCTTTCCATTTTTGTTTTTGTTAGTACCTCCCCTGCTATTGTGTACGCTTCTCCTGGGTTTTTGTTTCCCAGGTGCATTACTTTGCACTTCTTTGCATTGAATCTAAGTTGCCGTATGTCTGACCATTCCTCCAACCTTGCCAAGCCCCTTCTCATCTTTTCTACCCCCTCTTGTGTATCAAGTCTGTTACAGATCTTTGTGTCATCTGCAAAGAGGCATACCTTTCCCTCCAGACCCTCTTCAATGTCACTTATAAAGATGTTAAAGCGGATTGGACCCAGTACTGAACCCTGAGGTACTCCACTAATAACCCCCCTTTCTTCGGAATGTGTTCCATTCACTATTACCTTCTATGTCCTGTGTCCCTGTTGGTTGGTTGCCTTCACTATGCCTTCCCTTAAGCTTCCACTGTTCCTGTACACCTCTTTGGCAATCCATCAGTTTATGATCTCCATTTTACCTTCGCAACGTGACTTTACGCTATCTGAGACATTCCTGACAGAACAAATTCTGGCCAGAGCCAATAGGGCTGTGGCTGAGGAATTTGGAGTAATAATATTGAAAATGTGTGTTTTAATATTTTTACACCAAATTTGCCACCTAGCCGTGTTATGACCCCACTTCATGAAGAAGGGCAGAGAAAATGTTCAACTCCTGGCCTAAAGGTGATTTTGTGCAGGGGCTGTGAAATCAATTTTCAGGATGCAAAAACACATTTTGGGCAGAAGTTTAAAACTGATAGCTGTTGCACTTATAAGGTGCTGTATAGAAATGGCTATGTTAAAAATGTGAGGTAAGAATATTGAATATTCTCAAAGTTATGAGCCTGTGTTTGCAAAATTCAACATAGCCTCTTAACTTTTTTTTTTTTTATATATTTTTATGCCATATTTAAAACATAGCCTTCTTATGACCTCACTTCATGAATAAGGTCAGAGAAAATTTTAAACTCCTGTCCAAAAGGTGATTTCATTTAAGGACCACAAAATCACCTTTCAAGATATAAAAAAAACACATTTTGGCCAGGATTTGAAAAATGACTGCTGTCACATTCATGAGGTGCTGTAAAGATATGGCTATGTTATAAATTTGGGGTAAAAATATTGAAAATTAACAAAGTTACAAGCCTGCATTCTAAAAATTCAATGTAGGTTCATAACTTTATTGTTTTTTCAATATTTTTACACAAAATGTTTAACGTATCCTTCTTATGATCCCATCTCATGAACAAGGTAGTGAACGTTTTCAACTCCTGCTCAAAAGGTGATTTCACACAGGGAATGCAGAATCACCTTTTGGGACAGATTTGCCTAGTGTCAGTGCAATTGTTCATGAGGCAGGGTCCCAAAAAAGGAATTTTGAAAATCTGGGACAAAAATATACAAAAATGCCGAAGTTATGCCAAGAAATTCAAAACCCCATTGAAATACATTGAACCGCATACCTGTTTCTTCACTTCGCTGTCCGGCTTTGAAGAGTGAAGATGTGTCTGCAGTCCAGAGAGGATTACAGCATTAGACCCCCAATGGGTAAGTAAGGGCTGGGGGCATGATGGGTGCTGAGTGGAAGGGTCAGCTGGGGAGGATCAGGAACTGCCACAAAAGACATTGATGAATGGTGTTTTTTTGCACATAAAAAAAAACAGGACTAAGGATACCCTATCGCAACACTAGGGGATTGGGCACCCCCAGTGTCACAGTTATGCTTCTGGGTATATGTGTGTGGGGTGGTGGGGGTGCTGAGAGGGAGAGTTTGCTGGGCAAAAAAAATATATATTTACAAAAGAAAGTTCAAGGCGGAGAATGATCACAATGCTGGGGGATTGGGCACCACTAGTGTCATTGTTATGTTTCTGGGGGGGTGGGGAGTGGGTGTTGAGAGGGAGGGTCAGGTGTGGAGAGAAGGCAATATATATAGATAGATATATATATATATATATATATATATATATATATTAACAGTTACGGTGAGCACAATCATAACACTGGGGGATTGGGTACTCCCAGTGTCATTGTTAAAGTCTCAGCAGAGCATGATTGTGACACTGGAGGATTGGGCACCCCAGTGCAATGTTATGTTTCTGGAGGAGGGAGGGTGGGGTGGAGGATGCCGAGAAGGAGGGTGAGGTGGGGTTATGCATATTTTAAATAAAAATGGGGTCATGATAGACCTCTGCCATGTCCAATATGAGCAGCTCTCTGCCTGCACGTGCACTGAGTGGTTTGTGCGGTGTGCAATACAGTTGGCGCCATCTTAGACACAGTGGACTATCCCGTGTTCCACCGAGACCACTGATAGAGGAAAAAAATAGTGTAGTGCGACTACTTTTTTTTTTTATTTATTCATTTTACTTTATTGGCATATCCATTACATGTGCCGTGAACAAACATTAAGCTGGTGAAGATTTACAGAATAATCATAGATGCACTATATATACTACTAACCAGCCTATGCTATTAGTACGTTCATGCCTATAAAAATTAGCTAAACACTACTCCACCACAGACCCCCCACCCCTCACCCATTATTTATTTAATTAAAACAGCATTCACACGCCAATGAACCCAGTCAAACTTTCTGAATAGGGGATACCTCCTATAGGTGACTCCCAGAGTGCCATGATATCAGGGCTGTATCTAAAAGACCCCACTGGGAATAATAACCCTTGGCCCTATTACTCATCTTGGCGATATGGGATTCTACCTGTAACGTAAGTGTAACTTCTTTGTACCATTCGCCCGTAGACGGGGTAGAAGTATCCTTCCAGTGTCTCAGGATAACAGCTTTTGCAGAGGCTGATATTATGGCCATATACAGTTTCTGCTGTTTGGACATACCGTTATTAAAATTATTCAACAAACAGATTTCGGGTGTAAAAAAAACATCCAGGTCTACCTTTTGTAATAGGGAGACACGAATTGCCCTCCAGAGGGGCTGAATCTTAGCACAATCCCACAGTACATGATATATATCGCTGCCTTCCTCCCCACATCTGGTACATGCAGATTGTGTTAACCTGCTCATTCTATGTAGTTTCGTAGGGGTATAATACATATTATATATAATGTAGAACTGCTGAAGCCTGTATCTATCTTGTCTAATATTCCTATATGTATTAACCCATATGCGCTTCCATGTGTCCCTATCCTCTGCTATTCCTAATCTATGTGTCCAATAATAACTAACACCATTTGGGAGGTTGTCATCAAACCATTGCAATGCACCATAGATTCCAGAAATAGAATGGGGCTGGTCAGCTATCTTAATTAAATCTACTAGTTCGACTCTAATATCTGCCCCGGCCTCCTTTTTATTAAGATGGGCTTTGATTGACTCGGAAACTTGTCGGAACTTGAAGTATTGTCCCTTTATTTCTGGAAACTTGACACATGCCGACTCATATGCTACTAACTTACCCTGAGGAGCTAAGTCTCCCAACTTTAGGCCCTCTAGCGATCTCCAGAACCCAGGCAAAATTGGTGCCCATTGTATTAAGAAATGAATATTCTGTGTCAACATTTGTTCTAGCGTAGTACTGCCAGCTGACCTCAGAAGTTTTTTGGGTCTGGCTAAGACCTTAATGACCAACCAATAGGGGTGTCCTTTAACAATCTTGGGAGAAGTTTAATAGTAGTATACGTGACCGTGCATAACGATATCCTGTGTTTCCTAACTAGGTCTCTTTCAGTAAAAATCCAAAGAGGTATATAAGGGTGCAATAACGAGGGTGTATTTGGTTTAAACCAATGGACTACCTTACTTATGTGTGATGCAATATAATACTTATAGAAAGATGGAAGAGCAAGCCCTCCCTTCTCTCTTGGGCCTGTAAGTTTCTGGTACGCTTTCCTAATGGCTTTCCCTTTCCATAGGTATGTACTAAGCATCTTTCTTAGATTCACAAACCAGAATTTGGGCAAATAACATCCCAGCATATTTAGAGGATAGATAACCCTAGGCAGTATATTCATTTTTACCGTTTCTATTCTGGCCCATAACGACAGGGCCAAAAAATTTCATCTATTTAGATCTTGTTTGATGGTTTTAAGGAGGCTACCAAAATTTTCCTTGACCATTGAACTTATTCCTCTCATAATTTTAACACCAAGGTATGTCAATATCCTTGACTCCCAAGTCAGGCCAAGCTCCTTCGCTATATTGGGGTAACATCTATTGTTCAGTGGGAAAAGTTTTGTCTTGGAGGGGTTGACTTTATAGTTGGAGACTCTAGAAAATTTAGTTATTTCTCTTAGTATTTCTGGTATACCAGTGTCCGGTTCTTCTAAATGCATCAGAAGATCATCTGCATATGCTGAAATGAGATATCGCCTACTCCCCAATTCAATTCCTTTGATCACTTGTGATGCCTGCAATCTACGAATCAAGGGTTCAAGATATAAATTAAACAGAAGTGGAGAAAGCGGGCATCCCTGTCTTGTGCCACACGTTAAAGGAAAGGGAGACGACAATATGCCATTGCACCATACACGAGCTGTGGGGGCATTGTATAGAACTCGAACCCAATCTAGGAACTCCTTAGGCAATCCAAAGTTATCTAAAACTGCGAAAAGAAAGTCCCAAGACACTCAATCAAATGCCTTTTCGGCATCTAGTGCCAATAATGCTGCTGGGTATTGTGCACCTTGGGCATGTATAATTAGGTGATGAATCTTACGTAGATGATCACTGGATAGCCTTCCATTCATGAATCCCACTTGTTCATCACTAACTGTGCTACTCATGAATGGACTCAACCGATTTGCTAATATTTTAGCTAATATTTTGATATCGACATTCAACAGCGATATCGGACGATAACTGCCCATCAGCATGGGGTCCCTGCCAGGTTTGGGAATGAGAGTGATGAGTGCCTCTAGGAAGGACAGATCAGAGATACCTTCACTGAACCAAAAATTGTACACTTTAGTTATAATTGGGCATATTATATCCACATAGGTCTTAAAGAAGTTAGTGGTTAGCCCATCCGGCCCTGGGGATTTATTTCCCGCTAACTGTGAAACTGCAACCTTCACCTCTGCCTCTTGGATTGGGGCTCCTAATTGGCTCACTCTAATATTCGATATCTTGGTTAGGGGGACAGAGCTTAAAAACTTATGGATTTCTATAGAGGTGGGTTTATTTTTTGAATCAATTGAATAGATTCGTCGAAAGTAATCTCTAAAAGTGGCCACAATTTCTTTTGGTTCTTTTACCATATTATCCCCACCCTCTTTACATATTGCAGCCACAACTCGATTAGAATTTAGCTGTTTTAATCTAAGTGCAAGTAATTTACCTGCCCTCTCTCCTGATTCTAAATATTTTATCTTTGTTCTATGTAAAGCACGCTCTGCTTTCTGCATCATTATTGCTGAATATTGGGCTTGTAACTGATGCAGCTTAATCCAGTTGAGCTCGTCAGAGTGCTTTGTGATGTTATTTTCCGCATTTCTAATTGCCATTGTGATCTCTTCCAAGTGCATCTTGGATTTTCTGGCCCTGGTCGCCGATATCCGGATGCACTCTCCCCTAAGCCCACATTTCAACGCTGCCCACACAATGTCTATATTCGGGACCGAATTTAAATTAGTATCTATAAAATGTGTCATAAACGTCTTTATTTGCTCCTGAATGAATGTCGTCTGCAGTAATTGGTTATTAAATCTCCACCTGAAGTCCCTTGTAACCCCTGTGCCGGTACCCACTTGATGAAAACTGGGGAGTGGTCTGATATGACTCTGGCATTAATTCCGGCCTCTACGACCGAGGGAAGAATATTCATGCTGATTAAAAAATAATCAATTCTAGAACATGTTTTGTGCAGAATAGAGAAAAAGGTATATTGCCTCATATCCCCATTCATCAGTCTCCAGACATCGATCAGGCCTAGATTATCCATTACTTCTCTTAGGGCTCGCTGTGCAGGGGAGAAACCCACATGCCTATTATCAGTCCGGTCTAAATGTAACTGTGTTGTGATATTCCAGTCCCCCCCTATTAACAAGGTGGAGGAAGTGAAACCATTCAGAGCCTCTATTATTTGCTTAAAAAATTGTGGAGAGTCTGTATTTGGGCCATATACTGATCCGATAACTACCTTCACTGAGACTAAAGTTCCCACTAGAAAAATGTATCGGCCTTGTGTATCCCATATCTCCTTTCTAATTGGAAGGAGTCCTCCTATGGAATATTATGGCCACCCTGCCTTTATTGGAGGAAAAGCCAGCTCCGAAAGCTTGGTCCACCCACTGTTTAACAAATAGTTGAGTATCCTCTCTAGGAAGGTGTGTTTCTTGCAGACACACAACTTCTGCTTTAAGAGTTGAGAGGTGTTTCAGTACAATCTGTCTCTTACATCTGTCTCTAGCACCCTTAATATTTCAACTTACCAAATTAATAACTCCTGTCATAACCCTTAGAATTCAAAAATAATACCCAGTTGTGATCTTCCCCACTGTATTAGGTTCTGTTAGTCTCCTGTCCCCGACTGTTGTATTCTAGCGTGTGAATGCTGTTGCCTTCAATCCCCCATTCTCCCCCCAAAACCCCGAACTACCCCCAGTTCCAATAACTGCACCACTACCTCACTATGTCGTGTGATGTTCATTTCAACCTAGGTTCCCGCCATCCCCACCCCCAACCCCATCTTTTCTCTAATTCTATAATCTAAGCCCTTGTAGAGTATTCAATGATATGAGAAACATGCTACATAACAAAAAATATTCATCCTAATAATGGAGACAAATCAGCCTTCCAATATGTTCACTTCCTCCACTATGACAAATCTCCATACATTAATTAACTATTAAAATCAAAACTTTCTATGGTCCATAGCCCCTCTAGTGGGGAAATACGTTCCTGTTAAAGTCCCTTTAACCATGTCGAAAAGAAAAAATCTCATAGTGCAGAAACTAAGCAAAATATCCCAGATTAACTCTAAACAAAATGCCCCACATTGTATGCACTCTCCCTGTAACTTTTAAAACATGTAACGAAGTCAATATAATCATTTCAGTCCTTGTTATCCTGATATTATGGACGTATCTCTCTGAGGACCGCAAGCTCTCACTGCTCCCCGATCTCCAGTAGCAGTGTCAGAAAACCAAAAGTGAGCGAGTCTTGTACTTAACGGATCTCCGTTTTCAGTCAAACTCATCCTTCCTGGACCATTTGCACTAATTGTGGCCATTACCGATTTTTTTTTTTTTAAACTTGGATGGGAAAATCACCAGGGGCTCATCTGGAGAGCGATCAAACTGTAGCCAAGCTCAGACGATCCGCACCATCTAGGCAGTTCTCATTGACAACACGAGAGCCATCAATTACAACTTCTCAGCCACGCTCCCTCCATTCCACTGTGCTCCATTCAGTTCCTCTTGGCTCCCCGGCATAGAAAAAAAACAACACTTCAACCTAGAACCTCCAGGGTTTGTGTCAAGCTCACTGTCCTCATATGGCTCTGGACATGAATCAAATTAAATACTTCAGTGTGGACAAAAGTCTGCTGCAGCTTCGATCCTGCTCACAACATTCTCCTTGCTGACACCGCAGCGAAGCACATCGCAAGCAAGCACAAAACAGTCTGAGGAGGTCAATCCCCCTTCCTGCCAGTCCTCTTTCAATTAAATCAGCTATTTAGCGTCACAAGATTAGTACACCGGCTGCCCCCCGTAATCATTTAAAAAGCTCTGGCAAGGCATTTTTAAGTTCTCCTTGAGCCGCCTCAACTGAATCGTAGGATTGCCACTGATCTTTAATCTTGACCTGGAGCAATGCTGGGTATCGGACTCGGAACTGCACGCCTGCTGCCACCAGCTTTGAAACTATGGGATGTAGGCTCTGTCTTTTAAGGTGCACCGAGTGTGGGAGATCGTGGGTAATTCTAATCTTTCTTCCCTCCCAAGCAACGTCCTGTAGCGATTTGACCTTATTTAAAATATATTGTTTGTCCAAAAAATTCAGCAGCTTGCAAATTATCGGACGCAGGGGGGCTCCAAGGACAGGAGGGGGACGAAGCGACCTGTGTGCTCTTTCCACAACATAACTGCCATTTGGAGGCAGACCTGCAATTTTTTCAAAGAGCTTCTGAACAAATGAAATAGTCGTCGATCCCTCTTCTTTTTCCGGAATACCAAGAATAATAAGAGTATTTCTTCTACTCCTGCCCTCGAGATCTTCGAGCTTTTCTTCCATTTTCTTGATTCTCTTGTTGAGGGAGGCTCTTTCCAAATCATGTTTATCTGCTTTAAGTTCCAAGGATTTAATTTTAATTTCGTTATCCCCCACTCTCATTTCGACTGTTTCCAGTGCTGTTTTAAAGCATTGTATTTCTGCGTAGATCTTGTCCACTGAGGATTGCAGCGGGGCGAAAATTTCCAGAAACCTATCCTCTGTTAATGCAGACAGCCCCAGACTGGATTAAGCAGGTCCCTGACGTGGCCTTTTCGCGGCCTGCTCTTTCTCAGGTGAGGGAGGCGGGGTATGTTTTGCCGTTTGTTTTTTAACAAAAGCTTCCATTTTCGAGAAGCTTTACAATCTTTGGAGGTCACTCGGCTCTTTCACTCGCCAATATCTATTGATGAATTCTTATTTACTCCACTTCAAGGCTGGTATATGCGGGTTGTAGACGGAGATGATCGGAGAAACTACTCTTCCTAGGCTGCCATCATGTGATCCCGTGCAGTGCGACTTCTGATGGAGACAACAAGTGGAGTGCTTCAGGGACACAGAGGTGACTGTGTTGCAACTTCAACATGTTGTTCAGTCAGAAGGAATGCATTGAGTCCTTTTCTGATAGCAAGAAGTCTGCAGGGCTACTCCCACTGCAGCCCTAAAAAGTGGGATTCTGCTACTGCATTTCTAACAGAATTCCACAGAATTCAAATGTTCAGAAATTCTGCAGAGTCCCATTCTGATGGAATTGGAAGATTTCGCACAGTAATTATGGCTTCTAAAGATTATGAAGTGTAATTCAAGCACACCAATACCAATTATCTCCCCAGGAAATACAGGGCCAAAGTGTTTATTCATTTTTTAGTTGGGTGGGTGTGCTGAGCAAATCAACTTATTTCAGGCAGAAGTCAGATACAGCAAAGCACTAGGTAAGTTATGAATTAGAATAAAGAGTACAACTACCTTTAGAATGCATGAACCATAGGTTACAGATTGAGAATTGCATAACTAGTACAGTATATATCCAAAACTGTGATATAGTGTATGGTGGAATGTCGTTCTCCACTGAAATCCATCACTCAAATGAACTTGTTGTGCTGTCCTGATCTTGTTCTGTTGCATTGAGTACATCACTAATGCAGTATAACAAGATCGAACGTAGTCGTGCATGTGCAATGAAGGGGCCGCAGTGGTGAGAACTGGCCAATAAGTAAATGGCCCCCACGGAACTGTGCCTCACTAAGTTATTTTTCTTCTTTGTATGGGACATGGAGACATACCATGATTACTCATACACAATAAAAGATTGTGTATGAGAATTCATACATAGACAAGGCAGTTGAAAGATCTTGACGTTTCCATGGTAACAGACCTGTCAAGCTACACTCTTGAGGTCACAGGTTACTATGGAAACCTCTTGATCCAACAACTGCCTTGTTGTGTATGATTACTTATACACAATCCTCTATCTTGTGAAACATTTTCAGTCATTGCTGTTCTTCAGGCGAATGGCAGCTTTTCTGCCATTCCCTTACTCTCTGAAATAATAACAGTATTCTTGTTTTACCACATTTCCTCCTTAATTACTGTATTTGTATCTTAATTCAGAATGCAAACCATCTGAGTCTGAATCCAAAAAGAGCAACCTACTATAAATCCAGACAGAAGGTAAACTTGGTCCATTACATTGTGCATCAACACTAGAACTGCATTTGGGCATTCATTCAGTAAGCAATAAGACACGACGGGGTGTGCATTACAGTGTGATAACCACACTCCTAGGGGCGTGGTTAGGCACGAGGCCAAAGGCCGAATGCCAGTCGTCCCTAGGAGTGCAGTTATCACACCGTAATACACAACCCCAGAGTGTCTTATTGCACTTATAAAATGTCCCTTTATTTTTAGAAGCAGTTTTATTATTTTTAAACACATTTTTAAATAAGTAGAAATGTAAGTGAACCTGTGCTTTTAACATAAAATAGTCCTTCCGCCTATTGGTGCTAGATTAAAGTAATGTTATACAGTGTGTGCTTCCCTGCCCACTTAAGCTTCATATTCCCCTGTCAGCCACAACAATTCAAAAATGCTGTTTTTCTCATTCTAAGTATGACACATAGCCCACTTATTTTATTTCACTCTCCTCACTCTGTAGACAAAACTAAATAGAAGCCATAACAGAGGCTTCTCAGTTCTCCAGTGCTGCAAGCATGAGCATGGTTCAAAACTGCTACACTCACTGACAGCATCATGAACTGCTCACTCTGTCCTAAAAGATAAACAGCAGGGTGAGTCATTTACCACCTTTTCTCTTTGATTATATAGTATCATTGCTTACTTTCTTCATTCTGTTTTTTTTCCCCTCTGTGTTTCCCTACATTCAAGAAATGGAATATTTATCATGGAATGTTTACCATGGAATACAGGGATTCACAATTCTGCTCAGTTTTACTAGCAGAATGTTCCTCTACTAACATACTGTACACACAAACAACAAAGGCCTGTTTTAGAGCCAGCGACTCAAATTATCTCACTTGTCAGAGAAAGCAGAAGAGATTTCCCCGATGAGCGGGTAAAGATAGAAGGGGGATTTTTCACTGTCTCCAAATAAACAGTTGTAATGAAAACTATAAACAATACTTGATGTTTCTAATTTGTTTATGTGTGTAAGGAGAGTGTGACAATCTGGTAAACAACATTTAATTAATTTGTTTTATTTTATATATAAGATCATTTTAATTTTAGGGCTCAGTTGTAAGTTTCTACAGTATAAAGGTAGCAGCCATGTTTGTGGTGGAAGATCAGTTCTGGTTATACGGAGACTGATGGAAAATAGTTCTGGTTGTAGGAGGACTGATCTGCTCATTGTGTAATGTGATTTAGGACCAGGATGACTGTGCATATACAGAGAATTAATGTATGGTCAGCTGATCTGTCTTGGCCAATGAGATTTCTAGATTTGTTCTTGCCATTTTATAACAGTAGTTATAAAATGGGTAGGGAAATTGTAGTTGTTTTATTGGATGATGAGCATCACATGACCATGCATATATCAGAGCGTGACTGCACACCTGCACTTTAACCCCCCTCCAAAACAATTTTGACATTTTATAAGATAGATAAACCACTCTGAGGTGTGCGGTTGTGCTCTCATATACGCACGCCTTGGGCGGTTGACGCACTCAGCCTGCGGCCTCGAGCGTACACTGCACACCAAGGCATGCGTATATCAGAGCGCAACCGCACATCTCAGAGTGCTGTATCTATTACTTATCCTAACCCTTTAAAATGCAAGCCAGTAAGTCAGAAGAAGATCATTGTTATGGTGGAACATGTAAGTAAATCTAAATAATAGTTTCAAACCATATGGCTTGAAATGTTAATGTGGAGGAGGGGATTATGATAGCTATTTGTGCTTTTGTGCTATACATTTTTTTACTTGTGAAAAAAAATAGGTGTATCTAAAGGGAATCAATTTAACTTCTTAACTAATGTTATCTTTTTGTGAGAGCCCTCCATGGTATTATTTGCTACAGGTTACAGAACATATATGACACATAGGCGGTAGATTCTTACATTAAATCAAAGAACTGAATTCCAAAACCAATCAGAAATTAGCATAGAATATTTTTTTCACAGATGAGGTTGTTTCCCCTTAATCAGTGTGCTGGTTAAATCTTGCAATAGCATTAAGGTATTGACAGTTGGGGCCTTGTGCTAATCAGCTCTGAGTCTGGTTCAGGGGCCACTAAATTTGGCTTGAAATTTTAATTTGGAGAGGGGGGTTTATTTTAACTGTTTGTGTTTTTGTGCTATATATTTTGTACTTGTCTGTGACTGTATAAATGTTTAACTGCTATTCAGATTTACTCAGTGTTTCCTCATAACAATTACCTATTGCTGATTGGCTGACTTGCATTTTAAAGGGGTAGGATAATCACTGGAAAATCTCATGTACTGCATAAGTAACCATCAGAATTCTAACTATAAAAATACTCATTTAAAATAATAATAAATACATCTTACTTTAATAATATCATTAAGGCACTTCAGGGATCAGGTCACCTTTGTTAATCTAATTTTAGGGCATAAGGTAGTCAGCTGTGTCTTGTGTCTCATGACCCACATAAATTAAGATTAACTAATGGCAACCCAATCCGTTGTCATGCCTTAATGTGTGCCCCCCCACCGTCAATAGGGAACTACAAGCCATCTGTTTTCTCTCCTTGTAAATTTGGCCACCAATAGGTTAATGAGAAGTAGGGCCTGTGATGCCCTTTTGCTCATCGGTGTTGACATTCATTTTATGAGATGTGGGGTAGGAGGTGTATCTGGTGTGAGTAGGAGAAGAACATACAGAGAAGAGAAGATGTGAAAGGCAAAGGAAATTACCCCTCAATGGTATCTCTTGGGGCCCTTGAGGATTCTGCTGCCAGCTCACAGGTGGGGTCCCAACCACAATGAGAATGAAGAAGGACTGATGCATCCCAGTCTGCTGGGTATGTCATGGAGTCAGGTGGAAGGAACGCCAGTTTATTAACACTGTTAGGGATCTGGATTTTGCAAGGACTAAGATCCCACAGTGGCTGCTTGTGAGACAGTTATGGGAGTTGCTTAGACCTCCCTGTAGCCGAAGACTCATCATACTCCCCTTTATAGACTTCTGAACTGGCACTGGTGACAGTTGTTATGGCCCCTCTGCAGGCTGATCTTTGTGGAACAAACCCAATATGGGACATGCATCTGACAGGAGCTGCTGCTAGAATTTGGAAACAATATTGCAAGCAGCCCAGATATCAGCATACTCAGACAAACAAAGTATATGCAATGATAATATGCTAATTTATTACGACAACCATTATAGTTAGTTCCCTGGTGCTTTGTGGCTCACTGCCACTTCCTCTGTGACCCCTGCGTTCCTTTATCTTGATTTAACATCTGCTTTAGAAGCACTGCATACTTCTACCCTGGATACTATATCCAAAGTTCCTATCAGTCTTTCTGGGGTATAGTGCATATATTTCTTCACCATCTCCAATGCATCTACTTTTGTGTCTTATTTACATAGCTCCTCTTGTGTATTGTTGTTTTCCTGTTCTACTTATTATGATCAATTATTTCATTTGTCTTTCTCTTTCTCTTTTTATGGCATTCTGTCCTCTTCTTCCTAATACACCCACATGCTCAGTTATCATTATTTACAGCAAACAATGTGACTTTCTTATCTTTGATTAGCTGTTGCTTCTTAAAAGCATAACAGAACCACATCCTGGCCACCTGCTAGCATAGTTTTCAAAAGAAATCAATACTTTGTGCCAAAGGAACTGAGAATGTGGGAGTAATAAACAGTATTTATTAAATACCATGAATAATAGGATATTTGTTACTCAGCAAAAAAAAAAAAAGAATAATCAGGGCTATTCGTGGCTATTTGGCATTTTGTTATTGGGTGGGATATAGTATTCAGAAAAATAGCAGTTACCTATGTTACATGAGGTCCCTGCACCCTAATTGGTACCCTCAGAGATACACTGTAGACAGCTAGCATTTAAGTATATGTTATACTAACATTTGGGGCTAAGGGCATCTACCGTATAAGAGTAGATGTCAGGATATCAATCAATCAATCAATCAATCAATCAATCAATCCAGTCTGTATTTAACCAGGCGTTCATCGTTGAGCAGAAGCTCATTTGCAAGATGGACCTGGGTGGAGCATGAACAATTGTATATACAGGTCAACACAGGTATTTACAAGGCAATACAGATAATACTCTTTACAGAGAGGAAGAAAAAGAAGTTCATATGTACATAGAATTATACAGATATTGTACAGATTACGGCATTTACATACATAGAAGTGTCTACAGGAAGATAAAGCAGGTTATCTAAGGTTGCAGGAGGAAGTAACGGAAGAAAAATAAAATAAAAATATACACCAGGTAGAGGTGAAGGTAGGGGAAGAGAGGGAGGAAGTAGGGAGAAAGGCTAGGAGGGCACGGTGCACAGAAAGGAGTTGGTAAAGCTGGATGTAGAGAAGGTGGATGGAGAAAGGTATGTGTGGGCCAGGATTGAATACTATAAAGTACAGGGCATGGTAGGATGTCACAACCCAGGGTAGTGAGCTCCTATCCGAGGTTGGGAAAGGAAGAATAAGGGGATGGATGGGCCTAGTGTTGATAAGACAGGGGGATAAGAGAGAGAACAATTAGGCTGGTGAGGAGCAAGCTGGGGGGGTCAGTACTTAAAATTGGGTCTAGGTGTGGCTATATACCAGTGCAGACACCGGTACTGGGTCTGAGTGGGTGAAGCAGTTACATACTTCTCTGATTGTATGGAAATAAAGCATCTTGAAAGCATTTATACTGATTAGAGTGCTTAATTTGAGGGTTTTTTGTAGATCGTTCCATAAGGTAGGTAGCACGAAGCTTATGGCTGCCCTGCCGAAACGGGATTTTGCTTTGGGTACTTTAAGTGTAATAGCTGAGTAACTTCTTAACGCGTATTTCCCAATTATACTCAGGGGAAGACAGCAGGAGATATAGTAAGGCAGCTTATTAGAGATGGCTTTATAGGTCCAGAGAGCGGCGTTTCTGTGGCGCCTGAACTTTAGTGATGTCCATCCCACTGCCGCATATAGGGTGCAGTGATGTGTGTCGAAGGGAGTCCTTTATAAACCTCAGTGCTCGATGGTAGAGTGTGTCCAGTTTAGCCATGTAAGAGTTGGGGCATTGGCTGTAGAGGAAGTCAGCGTAATCAACCAGTGATAGGAAAATGGATTGGACCAGTTGTTTCTTGGCATCTCTGGTGAGAAATTGGTTAATTCTAAAAAGCAGTCCAAGCCTTTGCCGAAGTCGTTTTAGCAAGTCCTCGATATGTTCAATGAAGGAGAGTCTTTGGTCTATCCAAACTCCCGGATACTTGAATTTTGTAATAAATTCTAGTTTTTCACCTAGAACTGTGGTAATTTGGGGAACTGTCCCACTGGACACAGGGTTAGCTATACGGACCATCGCTTTAGTTTTTTTGCATTAAGGGAGTAGCTTTTTTGGAGGAGTTGGCTTTGCAAGGTTGAATTCTGACTGTAGGTCATTGCAGGCAGCTTCAGGTGTTGGGCGACTCACGTAGAGAACTGTATCATCTGCAAACAGATGGATGTTGGCTTCTTTTATACAGTAGTCGATGTTATTAATGTAGATTGCAAAAAGTAAGGGCCCTAATATAGAACCTTGAGGTACCCCTCTTTGCAGAGTTTTTAAGGGGGACAGGCCTCCTTCGGCTTTAACTTGTTGAAGGCGCCCTGTAAGATAGTCAGTGAACCAACCCAGAGAGGAGGGGTCCACACCTATGGTTTGAAGGGCGGAGAGGAGCAGACTATGGTCGACGGTGTCGAAAGCCTTGCTTAGATCAAGGAAAACAGCACAAATAAAGTTTTTGCTCTCAAGATTACGCTGGATATGAATGCATATTGTTGTAATACACTTTGCTTGCTAATACACATATTCTGCCATGTATTTTCTGAGTATTTCTTACTTGTAAGATGCCAAGACACCTGTGTCCTTGGAGTAATTATGATATGTAAGACGGCATTGCCACCTTTTGGTGATTTGTACCACTACACTGAGTTATGTAAGACTCTGTATAAGAACTCTTTTGTTCTCAAACTGATGACTTTACAGAATTGTATAATGTTATCTTGGACTGTGGAGCCACCTCAAATTCAGCCAATAGGGCTCATCTCTGTAACAAGAAATGTTTATATCTTTTGGTAACCTTAGTAATTATCATAGGTATATAATGTAATGCACAAAGCCTTACACCTCGGAGACCTGAGAGACCCCAAGAGACACAGAGAAACCTCGAGGTGTAGGGAACGCTTAGCACTGGCTCCCGGTTTGTATTGGTAAGAACTGCTTAGGGCAACTGTGATTTTATCCCTTTTGTAGTTATAAACTTGTTTGTTACTCTAATGCAACATGTCTGTGATTACTTGCATTCCCAATATCGTCAAGAATCTGAAAGTGAGGTTTAAACCTCCCAACAAATTGACGACCGTGTGCAGGCGATATTTGGTGTTTGTAAGTTTTCACTTGTTGCTGAAACTTTTCCCTTTCCCACGGGGACAGTAGGTGTACATTCCCATATCACCTCTCCCGTTTTAAAACCAGTTTGTAGTAACTTGCAAAGTCTGGCTGACTTTTTGGGTGTGGTCGATGCTGTCTCGACCCCCTCCATAGCAGTTTTGAATTGCAAGTCTACCACTAATACAGTAGCCCGGCTGTGTATAAAGTACTCATGCTGTGGATCGATATGCAGCACGGTGCCTTTTCACAGTTAGAATTTTTGTTCCCTCCCACACAATAGCCACGGTATCAGATATCTGCGCAGAACTGAGACTCGATGTCTCGAACTTCCTTGCCTCCCATGGAGGATGGGCTGACTTCACGTGGGATGCAAGTCAATCCGAAAACCCTATACTGGGGATTTCAACCCAGTATGCAGAGACGAGACAATCAACCAATAAGCGTCATGCTAAAGGGTTGATGGTCGTGGCTCTCTATGCTGCTTTGGAAGCCTCCGAAGTGAGGTTTCAAACCCTTGATCTGCAGATTTCATCTCTTAAGCAACAGATGGGTTTGCAGGAAACAGAATGTATTAGACTGCAGCAGAACTTGGAGTCTGAACTCCAAACTCTGCAAAATGAAACGGATTCACTATTGCATCATTCAGCTCAAGCTGGAGAACAGGAAATATGTATGTTGAAGCAGGAGTGTGAAAGTTTGAGACAGGATAAGAGTCAGGCAGTGCAAATGAATGATTTGCTGAGTGCTGCGAATGCTCAGTTGAGTGATGAAATGGGTGAACTGCAGGATGAGATAAACCAGGTACGTAATGATTTAGAAGTGGCTTACAGGGACAATCGCGAATTGAGCGCCGCGTATAGAGTTTTGCAAAAGCAAAAGCAAGATGAGGTTGATATGGATGTTGCAAGTGTGAGTCACGATGAATGTAGAACTAAGATGGTGACACTGCGCCATCAGCGAGAGGTTCTAGCTGGACATGTTAAGGCAATGGGAGGTGTAGCCCCTGCCTTTCATTCGTCATCAGAAGGGGAGTTATCTGATGATGACATTTCACAATACAATGCCCAGTCATACCCCTACTATGGCCCAGAAACCACACCCAGCCATCCACAACATGGTGGGTCCCCGCCCCTAACTCCCCATGTCACACGTCAGCGACGTCGTGACGTTCATCATGGGAGATGCCAACATGGCCGACGGCACCTCTGGTAGCCGTTATTAATGTGGAAGACAGGCAGGAGATAGAAACCATGATTGAAACTGCAATAGGCAATGTACCTCTTCCTGAGAGGAGTAAATTGGCTATTAAAACCCAGATTAGACAGCTTCTGCAAGAGGACGGCACTCAGGAAGGGATTGTCCACACTGCGGCTGAAGCTGCAGCTCAGGCTGCCCTGGATGGCGCTCGAGACAATCTACCTTTGCCTGATCGACCCACTAATCCCCTACAAATGGCCTACTCTGTTCAGCAAATTGCTGACAGCATCGGTCGGATGAATCCATCCGACAACCTCAGCTGTCACTTAGAGAAGGTGCATTCTAAATGCCAGACCATCGATCCTGGCTTGTGAGCCAAACTCCCCAACACTGTTCACCAAGATGAGAACGCTACCTTTGACGAGGTTGCAGCTGAGCTCATTTCTGCTCACAGCCCAGGTGTAGTAGGAATGATGCTTGCATATTCTGTGAAGCAGAACGCAAAAGAAAGTCCAGCGACTTATCACCAGAGACTCTGGATGGCCTACCGAGCAGGAAAGCACCTGGCACAAGAAGCTGCGGATGTAGACCTTATTAAATATAAGACCCTGTTCCTTAGGAACATGATTCCAGCAGTGAGAGAAAAGGTAGAGCCAACCACCTACCCACTACGGATAGGTTTGCCGACATTCTTCGGAAAACCGAGAGAGTGTATCAACTCTATATCCGTGATCTGGGCCCGGTTCCAAAAGGTAGCTGCCGTGGAGTCCACTCGAGGCCAGGCGCACCACAGTGGAAGGGCAGGCCCAGCGTCAACAGGCCCAACATCAGCAAGCCCCTCCAGCTGATAATCAGCACCCACAACAGGCCCATCAACAACAAACACAACAACAACAGTGGGGTGGGAACCGGAATTGGCATAAGAACAGGAAGCATAAGGGTAGAGGTAAACCACAACAACAGAGAACGGGTCCTTCATATAGGGAGATAGCTGAAGAGAATCGGAAATTTCGAGAGCTCCTGGAACAAGTGCACTCTGTGGCAGATGCTGTTCCCACACAGGCCCTTGCGGCAGTACAACCAGTGGCCCAGGCCCCAACCGGCCATGGGGACACTGGCGGTGAAGGCCCTCAGGCCTGTACAGGTCTGAACCCAGAAGCTCCTCCCTATATAGCATCAGTGCAACATGGTGAAGTGATTCACATGAGCCAGGCCCAATCTCTACAGGCTTCTGGCAGTACTGATTGACAATTACAGGCCCCAGTCCAGATTGTAAACAAGTTAGTCTTGGATACAAATGGAAGGCCCTGCACCGAGGCCAAGGTCGGGGGCCACCTACTAGTAGTTTTGTTAGATACAGGTGCAGCTGTATCTGTGCTACATGACGAACACCAGACACATCCCTTGGTCCACCGGACGGAGGACCAACATGTCAGGAGTTGACGGTACTAGACTACCTGCATACCGTTCTCTACCCCTACCGGTAGAGCTAGGTCATCTAAAGGCCTCACACACTTTCCAACTAATGGTATTGCATGATCATCCTAGTATTATAGGGATTGACTTCCTTGCACCACACGGCTATGTGGTGGACCTAGCTAACATGCTACTGATACAGATTCAGGGTCAATATTATACCATTTTGATTCCTGATTCACACGTTGTGGCAACGATATCTGCCAATGACAAAGAGTATGATGTCATAGATTTGTTCAAGAATCATGAACTTTTCCTGAAGCTCCTACCTATTTTGCAACAACATTTGGAAGCGTTTGCAGTCAACAAGCATAACTGTGGTAGAATGCACACCGTCATTGAAGTGCCAGGTCCAGCACATGAGAGGCAAAGGCAATATCCTTTCCCAACTGAGGCCTTGCCTTCCCTCAGAGAAATAATCAAGTCACTCCTCAACCAAGGAGTAATCAGAACTTGTGTTTCCACTGCCAACTCCCCAGTATGGCCGTGAAGAAACCCACAGGCACCTGGAGACTTACCATTGACTACAGAAAACTGAATCAGGTCACCCCCAGTTGTTCCCTAACTGTGGCATCAGCACCAGATGTGCTACGACTTCTGACACCTGACTTGAAATGGTTCAGTGCCCTGGATATTTCCAATGGGTTTTGGTCATTGCCATTGGCCCTTAAGAGTCAATATAAGTTTGCCTTCACCTTTGAAGGAAGACAGTACACATGGACCTGCTTGCCACAAGGATTCCATAACAGTCCATCCCTGTTCCATCTCCACATGATGGACGCCCTCGAGAGTTTCTCTACTCCCCAATGTCTCTTACAATATGTGGATGACCTGTTGCTGGCAACAGCCACACAGGAACAACATTTGGATCTCTTGGATGAACTACTGACTCTCATTCAGAAAGCAGGCCTGAAATGTAACCCAGCAAAAGCACAGGTCTGTCAGAAAGAAGTACTATTTCTGGGTCTAAAAATAACTGACCAAGGTCAAAGCCCTAGCTGGAGGAAGGTACAGGGATTGCAAGACTTGCCATTACCTACCAGTGTGGCAATTCTTCAAAGGTTTCTAGGTATGGTGAACTATTCGAGAGACTTTATCTGTAATTTTGCTCAGAAAGCTGCTCCTCTGTATTAATTACTCAAAAAGGATGTACCATGGACTTGGGGCCCCATACACACTCAGGCTATGACATCACTGAAGCAGGCCTTGGCCTCCGCCCCAGCTCTGATTAACTCCAATCCAGCACTACCATTTCATCAGGAATGTGCCACCTCTGACATTGCTATGTCAGCAGTGTTGGCTCAGAAGGTGCACAGAACCTTGAGACCCATTGCATATGCCTCGCAGCTCTTGACCCCAGTGGAACAGAAGTATGGCCTTTGTGAAAGGAACCTTCTGGCTACCTACTGGGCTGTCAAGCACTTCCTGTATATCACTGGGTACTCACCACCGATCATTAACACCAACCACACCCCAACCACCTTTCTGCTGTCAGATAGAGTGAAGGATGGGTCAGTCTCTAACACCAGACTGACACGCAGGTCACTTCTTCTCCAGGACAGAGACATACAGGTACAACCGACTAAAGTTCCATCTATGTTAGCTCATGACCTCCTTTTCCAGGGAGAACCCCATGACTGTACACTAGTCACATGATCTTCCAGATCCAGGTCCATTCCTCCCTGCCACACCACAAATACTTGATAACACTTCTTTGTGCCGTGTCTTTACTGATGGTTCAGCATCCTACTATCAGGGAGAACAAATTGCAGGGATGGGCATTCTAGTGATCTACCCTTATGGGAACACTGTCAAAATATCTAAACGCTGTAGTGTAGTATCATCACAATATGCTGAGATGGCAGCGGTGGCCTGTGCCCTCGAGTTCATCCAGCATGGAACCGAGGATACCATCATCTTTAAAGACTCTAACTGGGTTTGTTGTTCTCTTACAGAACTCCTTCCTTTCCTCTGATGGCAGCCCAGTGAAGTACAAGGAATTGGTAATATACATACATTCACTGGCACAAAAATTTGCACACAAACTCTATGAACACAAAGTTAAAGCCCACTCTCTCCATGACCCCATCATGCCTTAAATGACACAGCAGACACCCTTGCCAAGGAAGGGGCCCGAGGGGAGGACGTCTGGATGATGGACCATCCAGAGGCTAATGCAGTTGTACACATTGCAGCACTCAGGAAGAAACCTGAACTTTTTTCCCCCTTGGACCTCTCCGCAGCACAGCAGCTTGACACTGAACTCAAAGAGGTGTTCAGGTTCCTTGACAAAGGTACTGAAGAGAAACTTCCCACACACAACCCCTATTGGAGACATGAAGGTAAGTTGTGCTTGTCACCAGATGACAAGCTCATCTGATTCCAACCAGATGATTCCACCACTAAGTTGTGGGTGGTCCCCAGACATTTAAGATCTGAATTTTTGCACCAAGTGCACAACACCCCTACTGGTGGAGACCAGGGAGCAGAAAATACCCTCCAACAACTCAAGACCACTGCCTGGTGGCCTGGTATCACCAAAGATGTTAAGCAATACATAGACAACTGTCTTGTTTGTGTGCAAAACAACCCCATCCCTACCAAACGAAATGCCAAACTCTTACCACAAAGACATTCTGGCCCTTGGCATGCCATTCAAATTGATTTCATTGGCCCTCTGACCAATACTAGCAGAAATAATAAGTATGCTCTTGTGGTAACTGACCTCTTCTCTAAGTGGGTAGAAGCTTTCCCCACTAAGACATGTACAGCGAAAACTACTGCCAAAATCCTGGTGGAACAGATTTTCTCCAGATGGGGTCTACCTCTCAAGGTAGACTCTGACAAAGGAACCAGTTTTTCAGGTGAGTTGATGAAAGAATCCCTTGAACTCCTTGGAGTTCAACAGAAGTTCCACATACCTTACCACCCTCAATCCTCAGGTCAAGCAGAGAGAGCCAACAACGGATTAAGCAAATGCTTTCCAAATTCATTGAGGACAATCCCAAAACCTGGGATTCCCTATTGCTGTTACTCCTTATGGCAATTAGGGGGACACCCTCATCCACCACCCAGTTCACACCCTTTGAGGTGATGACTGGTAGACAGATGAGATTACCTTAACACCTGTTGTTTGACCTGCACACCCCCACTGCAGACCGTGTATCTGTGGACCAATATGTGGAAAAACTTAGGAAAGACCTCATACACACACACTTGTATGCTGCCAACTGCATGGGCAAGGCCCGGCAACAATCCAAAATACAGTTTGACAAACACGCACAAGAAGTGGACTGGCAGGTTGGCGACCAGGTAATGGTACTTCGCTTTGCACATCCCACCCACTCTTTCTCCAACAAGTGGGAAGGCCCATACCCTATTGTCAACAAGCTCAGTCCGGCAGTCTATCAAGTTAGACTCCTCCACAACAACAAGCTGACTGACAAATGGTTACATGCAAACCAGCTGAAACTGTATAAAGGAATTTTAAATTACTTTTCCTCACCCCATTGGGCGGAATAGTACTAACATGCTAATCTTTGATCTTCCTTTTCAGATACACTGACAAGATGGCTATCTTGTTCCATTATCTCCTTCCCTCAGGAGTTATCCCCTGCATTCAAGGCATGGTACCAGACCTTCTACGACACCTTGATCCTCCAGCACCTCCTCCAGAGGGAGTATCCATCAATATACCAGATAGTATGATCACTGTCCAGGAAGGTTCCGATGCTTACCTCACTGCCTCGGTTGTTGCTCCTGATAAATCTACCCTTCAAATTGAGTGGCAAACCACATCACAAGGACAAATTCTCCCTGTGGCCAAACTCTCCAAAGGAACTTTCCAAGGTTGGCCCAATGCTAAATTATCCCGAAACTGTTCACTGTCCTTGTTACAAACTGCATTAAGACATTCTGGTTTGTACCACATAACTGCCTTAATTGATCCTTCATGTAATTCCTTGTCCAAAGATTCTGCTCAGAAATTCTGTGCTATACACCACATGGCTTCTGCAGCCATGTACCTCTCTGTGTTACCACCCACTGACAAGCAGCTTTTGGAATGTCCAAAGCATACCCTTGGTCCCCGTAGTGGTCTAACGGCCACTGCCCTCCCAGGTTCTTTGATTAATAACTTACATTTTATGCATATACCTGTTTTGTTTAATCTTACTTACTAGAATATGAAAGAGTTTGGTATGTGTCACAATACTAATACATCAGCATTTTATAGTACATTACTGCTTGATAGTTTAGCTGCATTTCAGATTCGAACGCAAGACCCTATTGCCGGGGTCCACTCTACTGAACATAGAGGCAACTTCAGGAGGAAACCCTCTCCTGATAATCTAGCTCATAAATGTAAAACACGTGAAGTTGACAGTTCTGATGTTACAGGTGCAACAGGTACTGTCACAGGCCTTTTTGGTATGGCTATGTCTATCTGGACCAAAGCAGACATTGCTGCTATCAAAAGTCATTCTGCCAAATTCTCCACTGGTTTGGTCAACAACATACTACCCCCATTATTGCATGGTGCGGATGGCCTTAGTCAGGAAGAAAGATACACTGTATACAACATCCACGACATTGCTAAGGCATTCACTGATTCTAAAGATAAGATTAACGCACTCATACAACAGAACAACAAAGAAACAGATAAACAATACATTGCTAGAGAGGTACTCTGCTCTGCTTATGGCTCCTACATCATCACTACCATCAATAACCTCTTCCGTGATCTAGAATCTGGAAGAATACCTGACATTATACATGATAGACACATCTCCAAATGGTATTGTCCAAGATGTAAAACCACTAGCTGTGTTTCCATGTGTGTGCAACAGACTTTAACCATTCCTCTTTCCACAGCTAGGAATTTGGGGTTTGTGACCAGACACCCTAATACTGGTCGTTGTTTCACTGCTAAGAAGTGTTCCATAACAGATACCATGTTTGTTTTTCACTGTCTCCTTACCACGCTTTTGATCCCACTACAGCTTTGTTTGCCAAGCTTGCACTGGTCCATTCCATTGGGCATTTGGATGAAGACATCTACAGAGAATGCCTGGATCTACCACCTCTCCTGGTTTATCATTCTTTCCTGGATGCCTGGGTGGCTCCGCACACGGACTGCTGTGCGAAAACGCAATATATTTACTTGTGCCGATGTGATGTATTCGATGTTATTCAACCTGTTTGTGGTTACTCTCCAGACAGCATTGATTGGACTTTCACTATGGATGATGACATCACCGCGAATGGCACCGACTCCTTTGACTCGACTCTGGCTCTGGATAAGCTCTACTAATCCTATCATGAGGAGGTTCATCACCTGTCAACATGGATTTCAAAGATGACCTACACCTGCCCTGTCCAGTTGCAAAGTGGAGACTGCCTACCAATAGCTCACAGTGCCAACTCCAGTACTGCGTGGTCACAATTATAAATCTTACACATATGGATCTGTTACATGTGCTATTGATTACCCCAATTTTTGTTTTATTCCCCACCAGAAGACTGTGATTGGACAAACTGTTATAACCCCTGTCCCCCCTCTGGATGCAGACATTATTGATCGTAACCCTGATTATCTACTCACACTGTCAGAATACTTACCATACTTTAATGTACACATAGACCCACTCACACTTACATTGAAATCACTTTTAGACAGGAAAGACACACACTTCATCCACATCAGCAATAATATGACCAATGCCAATGAAACTGTTCTCGCCTTGATTAATGATGGAGGTATGAATAACGCATTAACTAACACCTGGTTAGAGATTACTTTTAAAGGTTTTGTTATTATACAAGCATTTTTAATTTTCATTTTGATCATCATACTCTGCTGCCTATGGCGCACACTGCGCCAACACCGTAAGCAGCTCAAGTTCCTTTACAAGGCTCGCGCATCAGGTTTGTAAACGATCACTGCTCCTGTCCTTTCCCTAGACATCTGCCTGTGTTGCCCTTAGAGGCAACAAGGGGGGGAATGTTACACGAGGTCCCTGCACCCTAATTGGTACCCTCAGAGGTACACTGTAGACAGTTAGCATTTAAGTATATGTTATACTAACATTTAGGGCTAAGGGCATCTACTGTATAAGAGTAGATGTCAGGATATGAATGCATATTGTTGTAATACACTTTGCTTGCTAATACATATATTCTGCCATGTATTTTCTGTGTATTTCTTACTTGTAAGATGCCAAGACACCTGTGTCCTTGGAGTAATTATGATATGTAAGACAGCATTGCCACCTTTTGGTGATTTGTACCACTACACTGAGTTATGTAAGACTCTGTATAAGAACTCTTTTGTTCTCAAACTGATGACTTTACAGAATTGTATAATGTTATCTTGGACCGTGGAGCCACCTCTAATTCAGCCAATAGGGCTCATCTCTGTAACTAGAAATGTTTCTATCTTTTGGTAACCATAGTAATTATCATAGGTATATAATGTAATGCACAAAGCCTTACACCTCGGAGACCTGAGAGACCCCAAGAGACACAGAGAAACCTCGAGGTGTAGGGAACACTTAGCACTGGCTCCCAGTTTGTATTGGTAAGAACTGCTTAGGGCAACTGTGATTTTATCCCTTTTGTAGTAATAAACTTGTTTGTTACTCTAATGCAATGTGTCTGTGTTTACTTGCATTCCCAATATCATCAAGAATCTGAAAGTGAGGTTTAGACCTCCCAACACCTAGGATGGCCAAGATCAGACACAACATCCTGGTTCCAGAGGGGTTCCACTTCCAGGGCCACAGTAATGGGAGGAAAAGTGGGGATGTTATCCAGGGCCCTGAGCACAGGAGGGGCCCACCTGAGGAGCTGGGATTACCCCTGGCATTAGCTGGTTTGGGAAACAGGGGCCCATTTCAAGTGATTTGTCTGGGGCCCCAAAATTCATAGCTGCAGCCCTGTCCACTTCTATCTATTTCTACAGCTTGGTGGACTGGTGGACTGGAACACTGGAAGACTGAGTGACTTGCCTAAGGTCACACTGGGAGTATGTTGGCTCTAGTGGGGTTTAAAGGCTGCAATCTCCCAGTTCCCAAGCCAGTGATCTAGTATGATGCTGGCACGCTCACCACGAGACCGCACTGTATCTCTGAGAATAACCAGTCTACTCATATTGATTCTAGATAAACTGCTTCAAAGTAGCTTTTCCTTAAATGAGATAACATGCCTATTATTTTTGCTTAGTTGTCGTAGGGTGTGGGTAAAGGATAACATAAGACAACAGAAGGCAAGTACAGCATGCCTCAGTGTGGCTTTATTTTGTACAAAAATAAGAAAAAAACAATAAACTAAAATAATAAATATAAGCAGTAGACTGCACTACTACCAGTAGTGTACACACACACTCCTGATCTCATGCAATCCTTCAGATCCTTACATCTGCAATTTCCAGAAGCCTATTCCCTGTAGGTCCTCCTCCTACCTTGGCTTCAGGTAAGTGAGATCAACCACAGCTAATCTGCCAGCTTCAGTGTTCTCAGGGTTTTTATACCCTTCCCCCTCAACATGTGATCTGCCCACTTACTGTATATTAATCAGGCATTTCTGGGCTTAACAACATACATTATACAGAAAGGAAAGGTTTAGTATATATTTCTGTGCTGTAACAATCTCATTTTCTATATACAAGCAATACAAAACATGTATTTCCACAGAAGAAGTGCCATAAATACATAATTGGCACTGATGTAGTATAGCCCTTCCCCTTTCTCAGCATGATTGGCATTTGGGTTGGTATAAAAAGAGCCCAAAGAGGCAGCTGTCTCCCTAAAGGGAATAGTCTGAATTAATCCCTCCTCAGGTAAGCTGTACAATTCATTACAGCTTGCCTGTTATTTTATTTAACACGGTAATACAGTTCCAAAGTACTTTCAATATTGTTTATTACATGCAGTCCTCTAAATAAAACAAGCATTTGTCAATGCCGAATGTTGGCTTGCTGGCATTGGCATTGGTAGTGCAAAAGCTAGAGAGATGCATAATAAGAATGGCAGTGATGCCAACCCCACCTCCACCCTGCAGAGACTGACAGGTGTTGGGGTTGTGCCTTTGGGTCATCGGCCATAACGCTCACACCATTTCACCTCATCCTACCCTTCATATACTGACAGGTGTCGCGGTGTGCCTTGGGGTCCTCGGGCCTTATACTCACCCCATTCCATAAGGAACTACGCTGAGATGGGTGTGGTATAGGAGAATGGGGTGAATGTTGGGGCTGAAGACCCCAAGGCATGCCTTGATGCCTGTCACTGGCTGCAGGGTGGGGGTGGAATGGCACGAGCATTATAGCTGATGATTCCAAGTCACCCCCCCGACGCCTGTCAGTCTCTATAGAGTAGGGCAATATGGTTGGAAACCCTAACACCCCAGCTGTTTGTTGGTATTTTCACTCCACATTTTCAAAATGGGATTTTTGTGACCCCCCACCTCATGAACAGTGGCACTATCATTTCGTTACTCAATCCCAAAAGGTGGTTTTGCACAGCAACTGCGCCATTTGGCACCACAGGTGTGAAAACACATTTCTGTCAGGATGTGAAAAATGACAGCTGTACTGTTCATGAGGTGGTGTGAAAAAATGGCAATGCTGAAAATCCAGAGTAGAAATATGAAAAATTGGCGAAGTTTCGAATGTGCGTAGAAACTGCGCACAGCATGCCAGGAATGCAATAATTTTTTGGAATGTCTTCACCAGATTTTCAACATGGGCATTTTTGAACCTCTCCTCATGAAAAGCATCACTGTGATTTTGTTAATCTGTCCAGAAAGTTGATTTCACACAGCAACTGCATCATTCTGCACCACAGGCGTGAAAACACATTTTAGGAAGGATGTGAAAAATTACACTGTACCATTCATAAGGAGGTGTGTAAAAATGGCAATGTTGAAAATCTGGAGAGAAAATATTAAAAACTGGTGAAGTTATGAGTGTGCATAGAAACTGCGCAATACACACTCATAACGCAGTCATTTTTTGGAATTTTTTCACCAAATTTGCAACATGGGCTTTTTGGGGCCTTCCCTCATGAACAGTGGCACTGTTGTTTTGTTAATCAGTCTTGAAAGGTGATTCTGCGCAGCAACCTCGAAATCACCTTTTGGGACCGAGAAACTAAATGACAGTGACACATTCATTAGGTGGGGTCCCAAGAACCCCATGTTGAAAATTTGGGGCCAAAATTCCAAAAGATGGCTGAACTATCAACCTAACTTGAAACCCCCATTGCCTCCCATTATAAAGCTTACCATCATTTCTTCAGTTCGCAGTTTGGCTTTGAAGAGTGCAGACATGTTCCGGTTCCAAGAAGATCATGGCTCCTGACCTCTAGAGGGTAAGTATGGGTGATGGGGTGCAGGGAGGTGGGTGCTAGAGGGAGGGTGGGGATGGGGAGGGGAGGGTGAGGGAGACAACGGTGGACCGTTTTCTTGTTTGCAAGGGGGAAGCTCACAAGGGAAGGTTTTCTTCATTTATAGGTTATACACAAAACAATAGGCACACTGGGTGCTCCCCAGTGTGTCATAACTAGGGGATGCTGATATAGGGATTGGACAACCCTGATGTCAGCAAGGCATATAGATGGGGGGGGGCATGCATCCAACACCGGGAGTGGGCATCCCAGTGTCAGAAAGGAAAGGAGAAACTGTTTAACCAGGAAAGACACACTAAGAGGAAAGACACACTAAGAGGAAAGACACACTAAGACGGGGGATGCCGACACGGGGATTGGGCACCCCAATGTCGCCTTTTTGGGAGTGTGTGGCAGGTGGCAGGAGCCACCATGTTATGGTGTGCCACATAATGTGGGTGGGGGGGATATGCCAACACAGGGATTGCGCACCCTGATGTCGGCTTGTGTTGCAGATAGCAGGAGACGCCAAATTTGTTGAAATGTTTCACCGCGAAAGGCACATAATCGAGGCATGTCATCTGCCACTGCAATGACGAGCCTGTCTGATTGCAGCAGCAAATTTGTTTAAATTCTGTCGCTCTCTCTGAAACTGCTGTCATCGGCAGCATGCTCACTGACACACCTCTGAGATGTTATTACCACCGATGTTGCTTACATGATGTACAAGTCAAATAAAATGTAAGTTTCTGAAACAATGAGGGAGGGCACTTTAGAGACATTCAGTGTCTCAACCTTTATTTTATTTGAAACATTTTTATTTTCTTCTATTTCTGATTATTTATTATATGAGGGAACCAGGAGCAGACAGCCTATGTCAGGGACATTTTTGTCCCAGTCCGTTTTTGGGGTTGCAGTTTGGTTGGTGTGCCAGAGAATGCTAGTGCTATGCAGTGCAAGAGAGAGAGAGAGAGACAGAGGGAGGAAGAGAGGGAGGGAGAGAGAGAGGAGGAGAGAGAGAGAGAGAGAGGGAGGGAGAGAGAGAGAGAGAGAGAGAGGAGTGAACACGTTTCTGTTTGCAAGGAACCAAGCTCCCTCTCTCATAAAATGGGCATTCACAGGGATATTTTTATTAGAAAATATGTCTTCCCATAAAAACAAGATGAGAAGCACACTTTTGCCAGTAGCAGCCCTATTTCAAGTATATTGCAGTTTCCGGCAATACTTCCGACTTGGGTCATGATACTAAAGAGCTACCGGTCTCTCTCAGCTTTCAAAGACAGTTCTGTTCCTTTCTGTTTTATTTCTCCCCAGTTTGTGGCAACAGTAAGTAAGCTTGCATCAAGGCTTCAAAACTAGATAACTGAAAATCAAATTGGTGTGGTATTTCACACCAGAGCGGCTTCTGTGTAATAAAGTGAAAGGGAAAGTGAAGCCTCTCCATGACACAGTTTTTCTCTGTCTTTTTTAACTCTGTTCCAAGTCCATTCTCTGGATATTCAAACAACATCTTTTATATTTATATAAAATAACTATTTCTCCTTGATCAGCAAAGCCTCTATTTTATAAATTCTAAACCTAGAGGCAAATGGGGGAACTTTCACTCGCGAAGCAGCTTTTTAGAATGAAAGTGAAAGTGAAGTGACTCCGTGGTACAACCTGTAGCACACTGTTTTTATCTGGGCTCTAAAATTACTGCTTTTTACAGCTGTGGGTGGAGCCTACTGCCATTTTGGCATGTCTTGCCTTAAAACAACCGATCATGGCACCTTCCATTGGACTCTTGGAAGTAGTCTTCCGAAAGTCCAGAGGAACTTGAAACGCTCTGCCACAATCGGCCACTACGGAGTAACAGCCACACTATTTTGGCTGTTACTTCCACTTTCCGGGTCAAGAACTACGCATGCATGACTCACACACATGTGCAGTTCTGCTGGAGCCACCATCTCATGAATGGCAGAATGCCATTCACCGCAACTATGCATGTGCTAGTGCTACATATGCGCAGTTGCTTGCCACTGCCATCTTTCAGATGGCACTCCTTCCACACCCTCCCACTGCTCCTGTCCTTCCCGCTCCCTCCCAGCACCAGTAGCAAAGAAAACCCTCCCGCTCCATTCCACTGCTGCTGTCCTCCTCATTCCCTCCATTCCCCATCCCCATGCCAACATCAAGGTGCCCAATCCCCATGTCAGCATCATGTACCCCCAAAACTCATATGGCACACTGGGAGTCCATCCCAGTGCGCCCAAATGTATGTTTTTATGTTCCCCGTGCCAACATCAGGGTGCCCAATCCCCATGTCAGCATCATGTACCCCCCAACTCATGTGGCACACTGGGAGCCCACCCCAGTGTGCCCAAATGTATGCTTCTCTTTCCTGCAAATAAAGAAAACCATCCCCCAATGTATTTTGTTTTTTTACCTGTAAAAAAGAAAATGGTCCCTTGTTGTCACCCCAGTCCCTCTTCCACAATCCCCACCCACCCACCGAGCATCCATCTCCCCTCACCACCCCCCCTGCACCCCATACTTACCTCCTGAGGTCAGCACTGTCATCTTCTCTGGACCGGGACAAATCTGCACTCTTCAAAGCCGAACCGCAAACTGAAGAATCAAAAGTAAGTGTGATATAATGGCAGTCAATGGAGGTTTCAACTTATGCTGATATATCAGCCATTTTGAGGAATTTGGGCCCCAAATTTTCAACATGGGGTTCTTGGGACCCATTCTCATGAACACTGTCACTGTCATTTCATTACTCCATCCTGAAAGGTGATTTTGTGGTCACTGCGTAGAATCACCTTTCAGGACCAATTAAGAAAATGACAGTGCCACTGTTTATGAGATGGGGGTCCCAAAAAGGCCATGTTGCAAATTCGGTGAAAAAATTCACAAAAAAATAACTGCGTTACGAGCATGCATTGCATGGTTTCTACACACGCTCCTAATTTTGCCAATTTTTTATATTTTCTCTCCAGATTTTCAACATTGCCATTTTTGCATACCTCCTTATTAACAGTGTAGCTATCATTTTTCACATCCTGCCCAAAACATGTTTTTGCACCTGTGGCACAAAATGGCACAGTCACTGTGCGAAATCACCTTTCAGGACAAGTGAACAAAATGACAGTGGCACGCTTCATGAGGTGGGGTCCCAAAAAGGCCATGTTGAAAATTTGGTGAAATAATACCAAAAAATGGCAGAGTTACACCCGGACATTCAAAATTTTCTATGCACACATGTAACTTTGGTCATTTGGCAGCTCACCACAGCCATATCTGCTCTGGCTAGATCTTATTTATACATTTGTTTTAGCAAAGTTCCTATACAGCAAGACAAATGCTATATTACTATTTATTTATGCACTATGCACTTTAAGAAATGCACTGCAAGAACTTTAGAACAATGTATTTTTAAGCAACATCAGTTCTCTTTCTAGAAAGCACAAAAAGCACTTTTATCTGTAAAAGCACTTTATGTATGCATACAGTTTTACTCATTTCCAGCTTTCCTTCATATAGGTTGCCACTGAAGTTATTTATAGCCATAGCTGTTCATTTCTCAGGTACAGCAAGGCATACTGTTTTATGGTGAGGTACTGAAAAGGTGAATGAAGAAACAAAGAAAGGAACAGACTGTCGAAGGTGGCCAACCTACTTCAGCGTCTAAAGGGAGTACAGGATAGGTTTTAGAGGATACTGTCACAACAGTTTTTAGCAAAGAAAAAAAATACAGTAAAGTTGTCCCTCTGCCCAATCATATCTTTAGACAGAACACAGAACACAGGGGTGTATTAGTAGGGGTATCACAATTCGGAAGAGGGAGGTAATAATCCCTCTTTACAAGACACTGGTTAGGCCCCATCTGGAGTACTGCATGCAGTACTGGAGGCCACACCTTCACAAGGACATTAACCAAATTGAGGCAGTCCAGAGAAGGGCAACCAAAATGGTGCAGGGACTGCACCAGAAAACATATGAGGACAGATTAACTGAACTCAATATGTATACCCTAGAGCAAAGGAGGGAGAGAGGTGATATGATTGAAACATTAAAACACCTTAAGGGCATTAACAAGGTGAAAGAGTCTAACAAGTTTCAATATAAGAATAATAGCAGGATGAGAGGACACAGCATGATATTAGAGGGACGCCGATTAAGGGGTAATGTGAGAAAGTTCTTTTTCACAGAAAGGGTGGTGGATGCATGGAACAGCCTATCTCAGGAAGTGGTTGATATGAATACAGTGCAGGGCTTCAAACAGGCATGGGATAAGCGTAAGGGAGCAATACAGATGAGTATGAATAAATAGGTCATTGACAGAGCAAAGGCCTATGGCACATTCATAAGGTAGAAAAAGAAATGGGCAGACTGGATGGGCCTTGCGGTCCTTATCTGCCGTCAACGTCTATGTTTCTATGTTTCTAACCACATTAGTATTTAACTGAACATGGTTTGCATTTTATTCTTTGGAGCAAAAAAAGACAGAGGATTAGGAAAAAGTCTGTCTATACTAACACAAGTCTGATATTTAGAGTAGACTTAAGCTGCAGTATTTTGTCAGCTGTCCATAGGTTCACATATTTACAGTGTATGTTCACTTATTTTACTTGGAGATTTTATTGATCCCCACTGGTATTGTTCCAGTACACATCAACCTCATGTAGTTGCTTTGCATCAACAGGTACCGAGCTAGTTCTGCAAATCAGGCACACAACACTGATGTTTAAATAGTTTTATTAAAACTGCCTTTAGACACTAACAATAAGTCACTCAAAGATGTTATCTGAGCATATGCTTTAAAGGATAATGATTTCGACTTTACGGATTGCAAATCCGAGGATGAAACAATATTGGCGTTATGAACCGGCATCTTGTACTACAGGCATTATTGATATTCTGTGCCCCATTTTTCACTTAAAAGCTGGTCAGTGCAGATGGAAACTGCACACTAAAGAAGTCGGTGAAATTATGAAATATTTTTTCTGAAACATACACATCCAAGTTAACCATTGCATTAAGCCAGGTGGTGTGTTTAAACATAATGGGCCAGATATTCAAAACTTTGCCCAGGGGCTAAATTAGCACTGCCCGGCGGGCAAACTTAGCCCGGAGCACAGAGCAAGCTATATTGAAATGGAAATAGCCCAGTGCTAATCCTGCTGAATATTGCAGTCTAAGTAAGCCGGGCAAACTGGTCTGGGAGTGCAGGGCAAAAATAGCCCGGGACTAAGACAGCACTGAATAAAGCAACCAGGAAGTGCAACCCACAACAACAACACAGTGCACAGCAATGGAGGGCAGGACAGATGAACTACATGGCCAATGTGTGTGCCAGCAAATGCATGGACTTTGTACAGCTGCAGGAAGCAGCAGATGTGAAAGAAAAGTGATAAAACTGTACATTATTCCCGTAGTCGTTAGCGCCGTGTTAACACATTAGCACGCATTAGAGCTACAGTTAGCCTGGTGCAAACACGCTTGCTCGGAGCTAAAATGTGCCATATTCAAAAGTGCCTTATGCAAATGAGCCTACTTAGGTAGTCTCTGGGCAAACAACCGGATTAGCATCTCATTATACCCCTGATTTGCATGCAGTTTGCCACAGCGTTACTGCAGGGTCCCACGAGCCACCTGTAGGTCAGTCTGGAAGTACAGGGGCTCACCAGGTCCAACCGCAGCTCCACCTGTAGGTCAATCTGGCAGTGCACGAGAGCTGCAGGCTACATGTACACAGAGCATAGCATAGCATATTGTACCCAGGGGACAAGACAGCATAGGCACAGGTGGTGGTGGTGCTGCATGCAACTGTCACACTGTAGGGCATGCTACAGTGCACAGCAGACACTACAGTAGCAAGGGACCAGTAGTGTGAGGGACACAGCACTGCCTATGGTGTGTAGGGTAGTGATGATGACTGCACTGTACACAGTGACAGGCCCAACCTGCAGGTGTTTACTGACAGTGGACATTACTGTTACACTGTTGTGTGACCCACAGATGCTGTACCTGTGGCATGGGATGCTCACAGTGAGATGTACATTTCTGGCTTTGTGTGCTGTGGCAGTTGTACAGCTGTGCAGTATGTGGCTGGGGGGGGCATATATTATCCAAAAGGCACATTAGTTTTGGGGTATTCCCAATACTGGCCCATGTGCATTGCATGATGTGTCCCAGCCTTGTGGCCACACCTGGTCTGTGGCACAGCCTTGCCACCCAAACACGCTCCCCTCAACATCCGCCATGCCCACAGTGCTGCATGTGTGTGCTGGCATCTGTTTGTGTCCACAGATGTGTGGTCCGCAGGTGTGTGCTGTATGGCCACACTGCCATGCTGTCCACTGGTGGCAGGGTCACCACTTACTGCCTGGCATGGCTGGGACTGGTGGCAGATGATGGCATCATTGTGATGCCATCGGTTAGCAGCATGCTTCCTCTATGTTTGGCTTTATCTATGTGTCATATTTATTTGTTAGGGTTGTGCAAAACCCACTCTAAACCCGCGCAAACACCGCGCAAAGCCAAAGTGTCGCTCTAAGCTGATTGCCCAGGGTTAAGACAAGCTTTTCCTGGGCGGTGATTTGCACCGCGCTAAGTGTCGCGCTAAGTCACGCAAAACCACTTAGCGTGGCGCTAGTCGCTGAATATAGCATTGCACCTGTATTCATGTCAGTTTGCCCCTTGCATACATTATAGTTTTGCCCGACGCTAATGCAGTTTGCCCGTGCTATTTGGCCTTTTGAATATAGCAGACCCGCGCTAATCCCGCTCTAAACTTGCACAAATGGTTTTTGCCCGGCGCAAAGTTTTGAATATCTGGCCCAATGTGGTTAAGCATCACCCAAAAAATAGATACATATTTTTTATTTAATGTAGCCAACACATTTTATAATTACCTGTTGGTCTTCAGTCTCTTTGAAAATCATCTACTGTAACCTTAAAGTCAATGTAGCAATATTTAAAAGTATTGTTCTCATCTTTAAAAATATATCTAGCCATGTGTGCTTACTGCCTTGAAAAATGTGTCCATTAACAAAAAAAGAAAACTACAGTTCCTGGCAGATATGCAACAGGAAAACACGAGTGGCTCAGCACTGTTTATTTTATGAATTCTAGAAATAAAGCATACAGGTGAGCATTTTGTGGTTGTGCTACCTATTAAAAAGCTGACTGCTTCCTACAAAAACACATTGGCCAGGATTCACAAAGCAGATGCTCTGGGAGCATTGGAGCTGCACCAGTGCATCACAGAAATGCGTATTGGCACCATTCACACAGGGCAGAGATGCCCCGGAAAATCCCGGATGTGCTGCACCACACAGGATGCGTGAAGGGTAAAAATAATGATATACGGCGCATCTGGAGGGGGTGTGTTGCTGCATACATAGCGCAGAGCCATTCACAGAGCAAAATGAATGCACAAACATAGCGCATTCACAGCGCATCCACCAAATGTACCATAAGGAGATAAGTATAAAAGAAGTAGACTTAAGTGCAAGCCCCCAGCAGGCAGACTGCAGGACAGTAGCAGCAGAACATAGGCCATAGAGATGGATGGTGCACCATTCCTGATGGTGGGAATGATAATGAGGATGAGAAGACAGGCAAACCAACAATCTGGCAACAGAAGGCACCGTAGGCAGCCTGCCCCATGGTGGTATTGTGCCAGACTAACGTTCGAACAACTGACAGACACAGAAAGAGTTGGCTGATACCGCCTGGACAGGGTAATTCTGAAGCAGCTCTGTGAGCTATGCCATGATGAAAGGCAGGCACCCACTGGAAAGAGTCATGCCATATCAGTGGAGACCAAGGTGACAACAATAATGTACCTGCTCACCACGGGAACCTTCCAGAGGCCAGCTGGAGACAACACTGGCAAATCCCAGCCATCCACATCCTGCCTCCTCACACAATTCCTCACAGCACTACTCTCACATACTTTGGAATTCATCTGATTCCCAAGCACACAGGCAGAGCAGACAGAAGCTATGCAGCAGTTCCACAGGGTGGCATGCATGCCAAGTATCATAGGGGCCATTGACTGCACCCATGTGGCAATCCGTGCACCACCTGACGAAGAGGCAATGCTGTACATGAATCACAAGGGGTTCTACTCCGTCAACTGCCAGGTGGTGTGCAATGCCACAGGGTGCATCAGCAATGTCTCTGCCACACACCCTGGGAGTCTACACGATGCCTTCATATGGCACAACATAAAAGTAACAAATGACGGGAGGGAGAGCAGGTGTGTGTGGGCCCCAGCAGGGCCTGCGCAGGGGTAGGTGCCCAGGTGGAACATTGGAGGTGGGCATGCCGAGGGGACATTGCATGCAACATGGGGGACAGTGCAGCAGCACAGTGCAGCATGGGAGGTGAGGTGATGCGCAACAGCAGGCACATGTGGAAGGGTGGAATGCACCACATGCAGTCAGGCACGGGTGACCGCTGGGAAATGGAGTCCAGACAATGCCAGATGGGACAGTGTGGGCAGCCATGGTAGTGTGCATGGGCAGGTACAGGGCAGTTGAGGGCAGCCAGGGTATGCAGGCACTGGTGAGTGCTGGAACATGCTAACCCACCATGGGGGAGGGAGCCGCACTGGGAGGTGGGCCACAGGGACGGGGTGGATGGCCAGAAGCTGCACCAGTGCACCATGGCAGATTGGTGGGGGGCTTTGGTACACAATGTACATGTATGCAGGGTTGTAACAGACTGCTCTTGCCCCCCTCAGGTGATGCGGCATACCCCCTCCGACCCTGGCTCCTCACATCCTTCCGCCGACCTGGCACAGAGGCGGAGGAGCACTACAACGAGGCACACATTGCTACACACACCATTATTGAGCACATCTTCATCATGCTGAAGATGTGCTTTAGGTGCCTGGACAGGTCAGGTGGTGCCCTACACTATAGCCAAGAGAATGCCTGTGGCATATTCCTGGCCTGTTATATGCTGCACAACATGGCCATTGACCGTGGAAAAAGCTATCCAGGTTGAGGAGGCCAACAGTTCTGGGGAGGAGGAGGGGGAGGAGGTGGATGTAGCAGAGCAGGGGCCCCATGGTGTGGGTGGCAAACTGCCACTGGCCCGCAGGGACCCATGCCTGGTCACCAGGTCCCAGCGGCACAGGGACACCATTGTAGATCACCACTTTGGGGACTGCAGCTGAATAACACAGGTGGGACAAACATGGCCACCCCCCACACCCTCACACCCACACCCACACACACCCATACACACATATACACACACACACACACACACACACACACACACACACCCATACACCTACACCCACACACACCCATACACCCACACCCACACCACAGGGCAGATGACAACACAGCCATCATGTAGCGCACCCATGAGGAGTGACAGTGATGCACAGACACATGCACAGCAGGGCACACATGGCCAGGGGGGCATGGTGTCTGTGCTGGGGATGGCATGGATCAGTGTACATCTGCCAGCACATGTGCACAGCAAACACCGGGCCACACTCATCAAGCCACATGGCACAACAACTGTGCCCCCGGCCATGCACAGTGCAACACACAGGTGACCCACACAGGTGTCATACTGGGGAAGGGCTTGTGCCACCCACACCACCCCAGGCACAGTCAGCCTAGTGTGTGGGCTGCTATGGGTGCAGGCAACAGGGGCAACAGGGGCTGTCAACCCAGGTGTCAATGGGAGGCATCATGGGTGCCACAGACACGTGGGCAGCCACATCCATGCCTGGTGGTTTATTTATTATTTATTTGCTTTTGTTAACCAGGTAAGCACAATATACAGCCAAGTGCCTATTTTTGGTTACTGTGTCAGTGCCACTCTGCTACAGGGGGATGTCCACCACCCCTGGAGGGGTACTGCAGTGAGACCGTGAATGTGTGCTCACTGGTGTGACACACCCAAGACCCAGGCGGGATCCAGGGGTGTTGGGGATGGCCATGCTTGGTGATGGCATCATCAGCAATGGGTTCACCTGACTGCATGACCTGGGGATGTGTGAGGCACTCCTGGGGGTGTGGCTGGCAGCCTGGTGGCCACGTGGTGCAGTGTTTGCACTCGCTACCTCGGCAGTGAATGCAATACACTCCAGAGCAGTGGTTGTGCCCACCTACAGTAGGCGAACCTCTGCCAACATCTAAGCATGCCATGCACCTGACAACTCATGTTCAACAGCCTGCTGCATCCGGTGCTCCTGAGCTACACCCTGAGGGATGCCTGCCCCTCCACTGTGTCCTGCAGGAGGCATGTGTAGCCCTTAACCTTGTCAGCAGGGGATGTGTCATGAGGATGATGTCAATGGGCAGGTGGGGTCCAGGCCTGCTGCACTGCATCCACCATAGGCGGATGCACCACATCAGTCCACTGAATGGGTGAGGACTGGGCAAGGGCAACCAATGTGCATCATGGTCCCCCGCCGCCCACTGCTGCACCACGGCACCCTGCTGAATAGTGCTGGCATTCCCTGTCCCCACAGCAGTACCAGAGACAGGGCCCACAGCAACTGCCACTCTGGGCAGTTGTGCAGGCCCTCCGGGTGTGTCGGAGGCCACAGGACTGTCGATGCAGCACGGTGCCACTCGTGCATGTACCTGTGCCTCAGCCAGTCCACTGTCGGCCATGTGCCCCCAGATTTGTGTGGCATCTGGATCATCACCATCATAGAAACATAGAAGTTGACAGCAGATAATGACCGCAAGGCCCATCCAGTCTGCCCATTTCTTTTTCTACCTTATAAATGTGCTATTGGCCTTTGCTCTGTCAATGGCCTATCTATTCATACTCATCTGTATTGCTCCCTTATGCCTATCCCATCCCTGTTTGAAGCCCTGCACTGTATTCATATCCACCACTTCCTGAGGTAGGCCATTCCGTGCATCCACCACCCTTTCTCTGAAAAAGAACTTCTTCACATTACCCCTTAATCGGCCTCTCTCTAATCTCATGATGTGTCCTCTTGTCCTGCTATTTTTCTTATATTGAAACATGTTAGACTCTTTCACCTTGTTAGTGCCCTTAAGATGTTTGAATGTTTCAATCATATCACCTCTCTCCCTCCTTTGCTCTAGGGTATACATATTGAGTTCAGTTAGTCTGTCCTCATATGTTTTCTGATGCAGTCCCTGCACCATTTTGGTTGCCCTTCTCTGGACTGCCTCAGTTTGGGTAATGTCCTTGTGAAGGACATCAAATGCCTCCTGCGTACCAGATGCGAGCACCAACAGGGTGTCCGCAATTTTTTTTTTCCCACTTGTTTAACCAGGAGTGGCACACTAAGCTGAAAGCTTGTTTACAGGTGTGACCTGGGAGCACAGGGAAGTTAAGTGACTTGTTCAGGGTCACACAGTACGCAAGTAGGGGCTCTGGGATTCAAACCCAGGTCTCCAGATTTGTAATACAGAGCCTTAAACCACTGCACTATACTGCCTCTCAATGTCCACCCTGTCCTCTGGGTCGTCATCAGCCAAACCCAGTATGCTTACCAGCCATGATCGATCTTGGCCTCCAGTCATGGCACCAGTCGTGGAGGGGTTTGATGGCCCTGCAACAATTGACACTGCTTCCGGGGCTGCGGTGGCATTCAAAGGGCCTGGTACAGCATCAGCTACAGCCCCGGTTGCAGCCTGGTGTGATGGCCTGGCCTCCTCTCCCACCAGGTCATCGTGTGGACCACCAGCCATGGCAGCACCCATGAGGTGTGATGGAGCTGTAAGAGAGAGAAGGGAAACATGGTTACTGACATGTGTGACTGTTGTGTTTAGAGGTATGTACAGAGGGACATGCACGTGTGCCATAGGTGTGGCTCATATGCCATGCAGGGGACTGCCAGCCATGGGTCCACTGATGCGGCCATGCACTGACGAATTTAGGCATGTGCCAGGGCCTGTACAGGTGCTCATGGACTTGTGTGTGTGTGACCAGCACAACACCCTGGACATCACCCACAGGTATATCATCCCAGATGACCACCATCACACACCATGGTTGGGGCCCCCCCCCCCCAGCTGCACAGGGGTGGAATGTTGTGCATCTGCAACACACAGTAGATGGATGGGGAGTACAGTGATATGAGCAGTACATATAGACACATGGCTGCCTAGCATCCCACAGTGGGGCTGGTCAGGGCACACATGGCACACACTCGCACTTGGACAGGCACAGTTCATGGGACATGTATACTCACAGTGCTGTGATGGACTGCCACCTGTCTGGAAGCCCCCTCCCAGAACTCCCAATGGGTGTGAGGCACACACCTGTCTGCAGCCCACCCCCTGTCCCACCCAGGGAGGTCCTGATATTTGCCATCTTCTCCTTTGCACTCCTCATCTCGTCATTAAAGTGCTTCCTGCACTCCTGAGGTGTTCTATTGTACTTTCCATGGGCATTGACATGCCTTGCCACTGCCTCCCAGCCCTCATCCCTCTGCTGGCAGATGCCACCCCTGCCAGCCAGGATGTCCTGCCTTATGAGGTAGGCCTCTATCAGCATCCTGTCCTCATCCGATGTGAAATTTGGACTCCTCCATCCCGCAGTTCCATCCTTTCCAGACATTGTGGTTTCTGTGGTGACAATATGTAGGCAGTAGCAGAGTACAGGCAACTGTGGATGTGTGCCAGCACAGTGGCTGACTGCTGCAGGGACACAGCACCCTGTATGCATACCTCTCAAAAGCCTGCGTTGCATTTCAGGGACAAGTGGCCAATATCAGGGACACATTATAAACAATGGTAATATCAGCTCAAGTGTCCTGCTATATTGCTTGGCTTGGTGTGAAAAGTATTAACTGAAGGGGTACTAGACTCTAACACAAAAGTCTGGCATTCTGTTGCTCTATGAATCCTTACTCTTCTGCAACAGAACTCCTAACTGTAGACAGAACAGTGGAATTTTGTGAGGCAGACACAGGGATGTGCCTGAAGAACAGGGACAGTTGAGAGGTATGCCTGTATGCTCTCAAATCCCCACTGTCATATTGTGCTGACAAGCTGTAAATGGTAGAATGTGAACAGGCCTACCTTCAAGAATGCAATTCCTGTCAGTCACCTGAGGTGTTTGGAGGCACATTCAGGAGCATTTATAGCTCAGGGCATGCAAATGAGAGTGGGAGCATCTGTAATGAGATGCTAAACAGGTGAGATGCCCCTGAATTTGGCAATGAGCTGATCTGGGAGCATTGTCTGTGCATGTGGTGTAGCCATGGCAGCGTGTCCTTGGGCCACAGTTCACATGGCTCCATCAGTTGCATAATGCAGATTGAGATGAGCTGGGGCTAATTACCCCCAGCTCTTCTCAATCTGCATTATGCAACTGATGCATTGAGCTTATCCCCCTACGGCATATTCCCCGTGCATGCGCGGTTGACTCAGGACATTTCTTGAATGCGATGCAAGTCTTACGGTGCATCCCTATGCATACGCAATGCAGAATCAGTGGCATGCCAGGCATAACACTAACTGTCTAGTGGTTCTGACTGCACAATCGATAATGGCAGCGCATCCAGGTCCCCATGTGCCATTGGTGCAGTGCTGCATGACTCGCTGAGGGGGTGTATAGTGCTTCAGTGTGACATAGCGGTAATGCACACCTGCAGTGCACGGCGCAACACTGGCAGTGTGTAGGTGGCATTGTTTGCAATTCACAATATGGTGGATACGTGCAGAATGCGCATGCAAGCCCCAGTCATGACCCCGACCCTGGTCTCCCACCCATGTGGTGCACACTGCGCATGTGAAGTGATGCGCAAAGGGTGGCAATCATACATTGCCACACCGCAACACTGTGTTGTGCGGTCCGGTGCACGATGGCCCATCATGCATGTGGCGTGAATGGACCATTGCACACCAGCAGTCTGATCTGTGCACACCTGCCCAGGAGACACATGTAGCAATCATGCCACATGCTCAGGCAGCATGGCCCAGGGAGAGGGGAGAGGTCGAGCTGGCAACCTTGTGGCACTGGTAATGCCTCTGGAGGGCCAGCTGTTTGGCACAGAGGACCTCACTGAGCCATGCTCAGCAGTGTGGGTGAGGGTGGTGGAGTGCCTGGTGGGCAGGACTGGGGTGGAATGCACAGGGGAGCAATGCAGGCACCACTACAGTGATCTGCAATGCCAGGACCCAGACAGGCTCCAGAGCCTCCATGATCAGGCATGCAGGGGTGCAGTGCCATGCCCAGGTAAGTCACAATATCTTACAGCAATACAGGCAGGCAGGGGTTTGTGACCAGGGGGGCAGTGTGCACTGGCACAATGGCCACCAACCCACACACACAGACACACCCACACCCCCACCCACACTCCCACATGTGGCATGCCATGCCCTTGTGGCATTTGGGGTACAGACATGGCCACCATGCATAGCTGTGTGCAGCATGGTGCATGATTGGGGGGGTGCATGGGCACTGTGGTGGCAGCATTGTGGTACAGCCATTCTCATGGCATATGTCCATCTGCACACAACCATGGTGGGCATGGACTGGGGTGATGTGTGTTGCTGCACGCTGACCGGGGTGCCTTCACTGAAGCGCTGTGGGGGTGGGTCCATCACTGCATGCTGGCACCAGTACTGTTGCTGTGGGACATGGGGGGAGTTACACACCTAACATCACCACATGGTGCTCTTTGCTTCTGTTTCCCTTGCAGGGCCAGCAGACAGGCAGAGGGCCGTGGTGGCGGTGGAGACCAGGCTCTCTAGGGCCGGTGGTGGAGGCCAGGGATCAGGTCATGTGGGTGCAGGTGAGTGCTCTTCTTGTGCATCCTCTGTGTGTTCATGAGGGGGGACAGTTCCCACTGCAGGTCATTGCTGGACACATGTGCATATCCGTGTGATGCACATTGCACACGTGCATGTGGTTTAGCCATGGTAGCGTGTCCTTGGGCCACAGTTCACATGGCTCCTGTATGTCCGTCCACCTTGTGCACATCTGCTGTGAACCATGGGCACACTGTTGTGCTCCATTGGTGTTCAGATGGAGCGTGCACACTTGTGCAGCCTGCTGGCATCTGCACATGCTGCGTGGGATATGGCTGCATGCCCCTCTGTGCCTACCTCTACATGCATATGTGGGTTTTGTGCTGTCTGTGTACCATTGCATGGTCACAGTGTGGCACTTTGTGCCAGCCTTTTTCTGGCACGCGGTGTATCTGATGGGCTGTTGGCCATTGCCTTGGTGGCTGCTTCCTGCATACTTGCGTAGTAGGCAGGGGGGGCAGGGGCAGGGGCAGGTGTGGAACATGGCACTTAGTACCTGTTGTCTGTGTCCCCACTGTAGGGCCACAGAGAGTATAGCCAGATGTGCCAGGGTGGCAGAGGAGAGGACTTGTTGGGCATCTAGCAGGGTTGCAGCTCTGGAGGGCACTGAGGAGGACTATTGAGCCACTCTACCAGCAGCAGAGGCAGCTCCCGCAGGCCATCACTTTACTTGTCTGGGTGCTGAGTACCAGGAGACAGAGGAGTGGCCACCGTGCTGTGGTCCATCCAACATGCTAGGACACTGGGACACCTATACATTGCCCCTTTGTTGTTTTACCCCCGGCCTCCATGCCCATCCTCATCGTCTGTTGCTGTCCCCTGTTCCCCCACCACTATACCATCACCTTCCTGTATATTGTTTGATATGTTCCTGTTCTGATTCCCACACCACACTTTCCCTGTTCCTACTGTTGTTTGATGTTGTACATAGTGTTATGGGTTACCATTCATATTTTTTCTAAAGAGTTTTATATTGCTAATGGTGTCTGTAGTCATTCATTGTACCTTGTGTATGTGCTCTGTTGTACTTGCTGGTTTACACTGTACCTTTGTTCCCATTCACAAGTGTGCACCTGTGGTACTGTGCACCCATGCACCCTGTCCACCTTTCATGCCCACTTCAGTGTGCACCCTCCTTGTTGCTTCTGACCTGTTGGTGGGCATTTCACCGTGCTGCCTTTCACAGTGTCCCTATTCTATGCGTGGTGCATGCTGGTTGCTTCTGTTGTACTAGTCCCCTGTTGTTGTGTCACTCTTCTTGCAGTCCACATTGCCTATGGGCATGTTCTACCTCTGCAGAACATGGCCTTCAGCTGGTTTCCTATTGTATCTGTCCACCTGTGTGCACCTGTGTGGCATCTCCCTTGTCCACCCTGCTGTGTTCCTGTGCACCAGGATGTGTACGGCACCCTCTGCTGTGCTGCACAGTGCACCTCTGCTGCTGCGGCCCACCTTACCAGGAACCCCTGTGCATGGCCTCTGTGCCTGTTGGGCCCCTATGTGGAGTGTCTGTCTGGTGCTCCAGGTGTTAACATGTGTGCTCTGTCTGTGCACATCGTCTGCTTTGGCCACTCTCTGGCCCTTTGGCACTCTGGCCAGTCCCTGGCGGTCTGTTCCCTTGCACCCTTTGTGCCACTGCAGTCTCCCCCTGTTGCTCCTCTGTCCCTTGCTTACTTGCTCTTTATTCAGTGTTGTGTTGCCCAGGGTGCTTTTGCGCATCTTGGTTGTGCTGGGGCATCTCAGGTTGTGCCATGGCATTTCATTGGTATTCACAGTGGGGATGCGCACAGTGCATCTTGTGGGGCATCCTTCTGTGAATCAACTGTTTGAGGATGGTGCATCTCATTTGTGATGGCGCATCTTATTTGCACCCAGCGCATCTGCTTTGTGAATCTTGCCCATTACATTTTGATTTTTTTTATAGTTTTACAGAATAAAACTAACAACATTTTGATGTCTGTAACCTCATGTTTTATAAATTTATTTTGCAAAAATCAGAGAAACTCAAAATTATTTTAGTTTTTAATACACAGAGTTTGTAAAAAAAAGAAATGTGGTAGCCGCGTTAGTCCAGTCAACAATGTAGAGAAAAAAAATACAACAAATATGTTGCAGGTGCTACCTTTTATTGGACTAACAAAATTATTTTTAAGACTAGCTTTCGAGAGATAAAGCTCTCTTCCTCAGGTCAAAGTGAAAACAGCTGAGCAGTATGACAGATATAAAGGTTGGATGTGGTTTCGAAACCTAGACTAGTAGTTTACAGATCAAAGCAGTACAGTCAATTTGCACCTCTTACAAACAGAAAGACTAATTTTCACTGGAGTAGGTCTGTTGGAGAGATCAACTTGTAAGATCAAAGTGATGCCTAATTTTTACTCTGACTCTGGACCATCAATTAACATTTCTAAAAAGTAAAGACAGAAAGAAAATACATACCATTGTCTCAAGAAGGTACCTGTTAAAACAGCCAGAGGGTGCTGATGTGAGGGTTTAAAAAGAAAATCTGAAGCACTGCTTTAAGCATAATCACTTGTAGTGTATTAAAAAACCTACATCTTTATTAAGTAGTTTCTCTTTAGTGTCAAAATATTGCATCATTTTTATTTCAAATGTTCACCGATCCTGGCTGTTTTTGAAGTTCCCTTTTAACACTCTAACAGTAAAATCACTGGTGGAGTGATCTGGTCTAGAAAAATGTTCCTCTACTGGCGTATTTTCATTTTTATGGGTAACTGTGAATCTGTGGTGATTCATTCTTGTTTTGAGTTCCTGTCCGGTTTCACCAATATAGCAGCCTTCCTAACATTTTCTGCATTGTGTCATGTATACCACGTTGCTAGAAAAACAGGTATATGAGTTTTGGATTGTAAATGTTTTTCCATTGTGACTGACACATGTTTCAGGAGAGACGTGTGTACGTAGTTTGCAGCGAGGTGCTTTGCATGGTTTTGTACCTTTGTCACCTAGTTGGAGCTCAAAAGGAAGTTTGTTTTGCACCAGTTTCTGCTTCAGGTTTGATGGCTGGCAGAAGGCAAGCACTGGTGGAGCTGGAAATATATTTTTTAGAGTTTCATCTTCAGACAGTAGTGGCTGTACATGTAGATCTTTCATTATTTTCCATAGTTTTTCCAGTTCTGGGTTGTAGGTTACTACCAGAGGTGTGCGATCAGATGTTTTCTGTGGCTTGTACTGTAGTAGTTTTTTTCTAGGCCTACGGAGTGCAGAATGGATATTCCTGTCAATGGAGCTGGTTTTATATCCCTTCTGTCCGAAAGCTTCTTTTAGTGTAATAAGGTGTCTGTCCCTGTCATCTTGATTAGAGCAAATGCAGTAATACGGGATGGCCTGGCTGTGTATAATGGATGTTTTGGTATGACAGGGATGGTAGCTCAAGCTGTGCAAGAAACTGCTTCTGTCTGTAGGTTTTCTGTACACAGATGTTTGCAGTGTTCCATTTTTTAGTGTGACTCTGGTATCCAGGAAATGCACACTTAAGAGTAATTTATTTGGAGTTTAATGGAAGGATGGAAGTTATTGAAGCTGTCAAAAATTGTTTTAAGTTTTCCTCTCCTGCTGTCCATATGATAAAGATATCATCAATATATCAATTGGATAGTAATGGTTGTAAATACGCCAGTAGGGGAACATTTTTCTAGACCAGATCACTCCACCAGTGATTTTACTGTTAGAGTGTTAAAAGGGAACTTCAAAAACAGCCAGGATCGGTGAACATTTGAAATAAAAATTATACAATATTTTGACACTAAAGAGAAAGGACTTAATAAAGATGTTGTTTTTTTAATACACTACCAATGATTATGCTTAAAGCAGTGCTTCAGATTTTCTTTTTAAACCCTCACATCAGCACCCTCTGGCTGTTTTAACGGGTACCTTCTTAGGACAATGGTATGTATTTTCTTTCTGTCTTTACTTTTTAGAAATGTTAATTAATGGTCCAGAGTCAGAATAAAATTAGGCATCACTTTGATCTTACAAGTTGATCTCTCCAACAGACACACTCCAGTGAAAATTAGTCTTCCTGTTTGTAAGAGGTGCAAATTGACTGCAATGCTTTGATCTGTAAACTGCTAGTCTAGGTTTCGAATCCACATCCAACCTTTATATCTGTCATACTGCTCAGCTGTTTTCACTTTGACCTGAGGAAGAGAGCTTTATCTCTTGAAAGCTAGTCTTAAAAATAATTTTTTTAGTCCAATAAAAGGTATCACCTGCAACATATTTGTTGTATTTTTTCCCTCTACATAATACACAGAGTAAAATGTCAGGAGTTAATAAAAATGAAATGTGAGCACTATTACTGATCATTCATGTCTCGTAAATATTACGTTTTGATTGTATTGTAGTTTTACAGAATAAAACTAACAACATTTTGATGTTTATAATCTCATGATTGTATCAATTTAATTTGTAAATATCAGAGAAACTTCCAAGATTATGTAAGTTTTTAGTACACTAAGAATTTTCAGCAAGAGATCTGACTTTGAGTTTGTATATTGTGTATATCCAGGGTGATCCAACCTGACTGAAAAGATCTCAGGGGTGTGGTACCTGCAGCAAAATATTCTGTAAATGCGTACTTTGCAGAATCTGAAGAGAATGAGTAAACACAGAGATAAATTGTTTTTTAGCCAAGATGTCCATTAAAAGCCAAAACATTTAAAGGTAAAATGTAATAAAACAAAACTTGAAAACCTCGTTTGTGCGTGGTATGTTATTTGAAATCTTTTCCTTTGATTGCTTACATTCACAGTTTTCCATGGTCATACAGGGTTAAGGTTTCTGTTTTGGCAGTTCAGATTCCAATAGAAAAATTATTCACTCAGCTGACAGACCGGAGAACTCTGTGGCAGGAATCACTATCACTGTTTTCCCACTTTAATCATCGCAGCTTTCAAAATGTTTGGCAACTTTGATTTTGCAGTCGAATTACTAAAGACACACCTCAGTGGAAAAGTGAATGAATGCTGTCATCAGTCAAGTTTGCTTTGTCTCGTTGGGCACCTCTCAGGCTGTTTGTCAGTGACAGCGCATTCCATATTTGGACCTATGTTTGTGACTGAGCTATGCTGCAAGCTTTTTTTTTTCCTGCCCTTTCTGTGTGAATAGATTTTTTTTCCTCTGGGATATTCTGTTTGTTTTAGATGTTTTCTGGTAGCCCTGATGCTGTAGCTTTGTATGTATTCATTGTGTGTGGTCTCAATTATTGTGTGTTTGTTATGAGAACTGTAAATGTGTAAAGTATTGGAACTGTGTTCCATACATCTTTAGTGCCAGATGCATGCTTCTCTAGAACTGCAGAACCATAATTATAGTTCATAGTAGATGTCTTTTGCCTGCCATTATCCTGTATCTTTAAGCAATATACCACAAGAGGGTGTGGGTGATGGTAGGATTTACCCATGCCTGGTGTGTTGTTTGGTCATGAGGCCATCGGCCAAGTGAATGAACCACACCAGAAGTGGGTAAATCCTGCCATCACCCACACTGTCAAATGGTATATTGCGATTATACAATGCCCCTTTTGTTGTTTTGTGCTAAAGCATTAAATAAAATATTATTTCATATACTTGCAGTTTTTTGTATTGAATTTCTTGCTCTGAAAGAAGAAATAGTACTGGGTTGCTAGGGCGTTTATTTCCAGCGCATGCACAGGACTGTTTTCTCATTGCTGGCTCAATGGTTTTCATCATGCTAGGGAAGCTTTTATGATGTGTGTTATGTTGTTTGCTCAGTGTGTCCAGGCTCTGGTTTTGTCATAAGAGCCGGAATAGTCCTGTGAATTTGTTCCATGGCAGTTCTGAAATACAGAACAGTGTCATCATTTTCTTGTGGATGAGCGGTAGGGTTCAGTGCTGGCGCACTTCTTTGCACTCTTCCCCAGTCATGTTCAATTGCTGGGACATGGGAAAAAACTGAAAGTTAAAATTTTGTTTGTTTTGTATCATCTGCCTCGGCCCTGCAGGAACACTGGAGAGGGTCCAGGGTCAGAGGGGGGTGAGCGGCAACAGTCACTGATTTAAAATCCTGCAACTTCCATGCCAGTCCCCCTGTTTGGGACTCTTGTGACTGGACAGTGAACAGATTTGCAAATGAGGGAAAAGGAGGTAGAGATTTTTTTATATATAGAAATGTCACTTCTCTTTTTTAACAGAGGTTGTCTCAGGGCAGGGAGTTTTATGTTTTGTCAGGCACAGTTTGTTTAAAACTCCCACTTCAACATTATAGCGGGAGTCAATTTGGAGGTCTTCCATTTCGGGAGGGCTCAGAGTGATTTCTAGGGGGTTTCGTTATGTGACTGACTGGCAGCTGACACTTGTTCCTGTTGGTAGATGGCATGATTTATACGTTGTAAATCATGCCAGCCAGCCAATCAGGAATGAGGATTTTCGGTACCCATTGTATAATTGCAGTTAGACATTGTGCGTTTGGTTTTGTCTGTCGGGTGGTTCTCATGTAATTTGTACATATTTGAAGTACTGGAACTGTGTTTCATATTTTTATAGCGTCAAAGTGTGCTGCTGCAGGGAGTTTGCAAAAAAATAATCAGACAAGTGTAAGATGTCCCTGCCAAAAGCATTCCCTGACAACCAGTGGGAGCAGAGCTGAAAGAGGAAACATCAACAGTATTGGAAGAGATCCAGGGGGAAAAAAAGAAAATGGGTTGTTCTGCACGTACTGTTATTCAGTCCTCCTGTTTTGGATTGTTTCAGTCTAAAAAAGTTTAATTTGCAAAGGTTAATAGGACGTTGGTTATTTGACCCAAACTTAGCAGACTTCATAGCTGGGACCAAGTAATACTGGAAAAAAATCAATACTTTGAATGGTCATTTCCCAGACCCCCAAGAGAGCAGGACTGCCATGATCCCGCATTCAATTAATTTTTGCAAACTCTGTGCAGTAGCACAACTCTGACTCTATAGATACACAGTTCCAATAGGTCAAATATGTACAAATCACATGAGAAACACCCAATAGGCAAAACTAAACACACAATGTCTGAATACAAAGATACAGGATAATGATAGGCAGAAGATATCTACTAGGAGCTAAAATGAAGGTCTGCACTTCATTTCTAAGGGTTTGAGCCTCAGAATCTATCCAGCTTTCTCACAGTGCAGATCTTATTTGTGCTGATGGTGAGAACTCTGTCGGCAGGCTTATGGGCTTACGGAACAGTCCCCCGTGATAGCTAGTTGTAATCTGAGCTATGAACAGGCAGGCTCTTTACATCTGTCCCCACTACAGAGAAGCACACATCTGACACTAAAGATATATGGAACACAGTTCCAATACTTTATCTATTTACAATTCTCAAAATAAGTACCCGATAATTGAGACCACACACACAATGACTGCTCAGGGCTACCAGAAACCATCTACAACAAACAAAATATCCCGGAGGAAGAAAAATCTATTCACACAGAAAGGTCAAGAATTAGAAAATATATGCTTACAGCATAGCCCAGTCATAAACATAGGTACAAATATGAAATGCACTGTCATTGACAAACAGCCTGAGAGATGTCAAATGAGACAAAGCAAACCTGACTGATGACAACAGGCATTCACTTTTCCACTGAGCTGTGTCTTTAGCAATTTGACTGCAAAACCAAAGTTGCCAAACATTTACATTTTAAAAGCTGCCATCCAAGTGGGAAAACAGTGACGGTGATTCCAACCACAGAGTCCTCTGGTGTGTCAGCTGAATGAATCATTTTTCTACTGGGCTCCGAATTGCCAAAACCCAAACAAATAAAAACCTTACCCCTGCATGACCACTGAAAATTGTGCATGTTATAGGGATGCGTTCTTGTATTCCCCTAACTCCCTAACTCTTCAAAATCACAGCTAACTGTTACTGTTCGTTACAGAAAAATCAGGCATGGTCAACTTGCTTTCAATACTGCCGGCCCCTAATTCTGTCTAAAACATTTTTTTTTTCTCTGACAGCAGTCACAGACTTTGTCAACGCAGGCAGTAAGCAATTCCATTGAGAATATCTTACCCTTTCACCTGGAAACTTCTTCAAACTGTTGAAATATTTATGGCAGGGTTTGCCAGGTTTTTAGACTGGATGTTAGGTGCTGGAGTTAATGTTGGCCAGTCAGGACCCACTGGGTGCCCTCAGCTGAAGGAGAAGCATGTTTTCAGGATGGCAATCATGGCACTTCAAGTGTCTCTGCTCTTAGGTGTAAGAAAACTGGATGGTTGGAGCAGTGGTAGACAAGCTGTCCAGCAGGCACGTAATTACAAATTTTAAGTAAAAGTAAAGTAACTGAAAAAAAAAAAAATTGGGTCAAGACTTGGAGACACTGATGGTTCCTCCGGCAGACTCGTACAGCTAGAAGAGCAGGGTCCAAAAAGTCAGGTTGGGTAGCAAGGAGAAATGGAGGCTCTGGAGCCTAGATTTGTACTGGTTTGTTGACTTCTAGGACATTCCCCATTGTTTTTAGCAGACACCTGCTATTCTTGGAGGCGCCGAGGTCGGGGATTTAAATCAGCTACAGTTCCCCTCAAACAAAATGCTGTAAAATTCTTATATAGTAGGGAAAAGGTGTAAAGGGGGTCTCTTTATTTCACAGTAGCTGACTGGCAGGAAACACTTGAGGAATGGTTACTGTACTGGCAGGCATTTCACCCCTCTGTGTGACAAAGATAGCTCTTTTGTTTTGTAGTATTGACTGCGGCTGGGCTGTATGGCAAACATCAAAGCGGCAATGTTGCAGTTTGTAAAACTGATGTGCTCGTGAGAAGTGCGATCCATCTCTCACACAAATCACACCAGCACTTTATATTCACCAGTTTAAAAGTCTTTACTGGAATCTAAAAGGACAGCTGGATGGTATCAAAATAGTGCCTGTGAGAGGACTGCATTGACACAGCAGAATGCTTCACAGACTACGGAGGCAACTTTGGTGCAACTCCAACATGTTGTTTGGTCAGAAGGAATGCGCCGAGTCCTTTTATCATAGCAAGAGGTCTGCAGGGCTGTGCCCACTGTAACCCTAAAAAGGTAAGGCATTCAACTTAACTGAGCTCCCAAAAGAGTTCTTGACATTATTTTAGCTGGAAACTAAACAGAAAGGTAATGTTAAATGTACACTGAAAACAGAAAATAGAATCAACATTTCAACCATAGATCTTTTTCAGGAATTATCTAAAAAAATTTGTCTTTATATGACAAAGCTTATTACTAAGCTGCTAAGGACAACATAACTCTGGTATTGTTTGCATCCATCCTACCTGTACCAGCTTGTTTGTATCTATGTCTTAATTTACTGTTATACTTATGTGTTGTACTGTTATACTGTGTATTTTCGTTTGTCTTACTGTGACAAGGTACCTTTGTAAATGAGCCTATGGCTCAAAGGTTTTCCAAACTGCTGTTTAAATAAAATAAAAAATAAAAATAAAATAAAAAGAGAAAAAAGCAAAGTTAGTACAGAGGTAAGGGGAACTAGGGGATATACTGTATATGTGAGGAAAGAAAACAGAGTGAGTATCTGGAAGAAAAAGTGATAACAGGCAAGGTAAGAATAGAAGGTGGAAACTAAAAAGGTGATGATGGTTATAAAAGACAAAGTTGGAGTGTATGAACTGAGGAGTCCTTAAGTGGAGGACTAATTAACAGCACATAGTAAGAAGGCTGAAAGGTAACCAAGGTGGGGGAAGGAGAAAAGAGATGGAGACATCTGGAGAAAATAAAAAAAGATATGTACTCATAGCTGGAATGCCCATGTGAGTATGCCCCCCCACACACACACACACACAAACATACACTGGATGGAAGTGTGTGAAGGCATAACAACACATTTATATAGTTTGTGTTATTATTTTTGCTGACTTTATCTATTGCTTTAAAAGGAGCAATGGTTCTAAGTAAGAGCCAGAGATCATCAGCGGCATAATTGATAGAATTTATTTATTTATTTAAAATTTTGATAACCGGGAAAGGCCCACCGAGCCAAGGCTTGTTTCCAGGTATGACCCTGGAGATGGGGAAATGAGAGTACAGAAATAAAGGCATAACAAACACACTAAGCTCAAAAACAAGGTACACCATGCAAAATACATAGGCAGTTCAAGTGAGGAGATTAAGTAATAAGCCTCACATGAAATAATAACAGTATGAAATTATACATTGAATATAATGAACAGAACATGGATTCAATACATGGATACACTGACCATCTAGTTAAGCATAGCTACCCCAGTCTATATTTATAGGGCTGCATACAAACTTTTACGAGGCATGAAAGACAATAGCAGCTAAACAAAAATATTCTAAAGAGCTTGGTAAAGGGAATCACCCTCTAAAGTAGCAGTCATTAGCAGATGAGGGCATGAATCTAAAATATTTTTTTAGCTCAGGCACTCTTCAATGACCATGAGAACAAATCTGCTGACCTTTTTATTTTTGAACAGTGGTCTACAGTTTGTTCTGGAAACTAAAGAGGTATGTTCTCACTTGGGGGGGGGGGGGCATAGATGAGGGCAAAGACCGCATAAGTAACCTGTATTTAGAGTACAGCTAGAGGCAGATGAAAACCAGGCCTGGGGACAACCCAAGAGATGTATGACCAGTGGGAAGAAAAAAAAAAACACCCGCAGTGCTGTTCCCTGATGCTCCATTTTACATAGCGCCATATGTGAATGCTGCAGAGGATGCTTGGCAGTATCACAAATTGTGCTATATGATGCCACAAATGAATCTGACATCAAGAATCTCTGAGAACAAACAAATCACAAATCATTCTACTTAGAAACATAGAAACATGGAATTTGTTGGCAGGAAAGGACCACTTGGCCTACCCAGTCCGTCCAGATGTTTACTGCATAATCTGTCTCTGCAGATTCTAACTGGTGTCCGGTGACCCTCCCCCTGCCTATTTATTAGTATTCCCCTATGTCTAGTCAAACTTGATTGAAGCCCCCCCCCCCACTGTTTTCACCTCCACAACTTCTGCTGGCACTCTTTTCCAGTTGTCTACCACCCTTTCATTGAAGTAGTACTTCCTAACATTCCCCTTTTCTCCAGATATAGCATATGTCCCCTGGTCCTGGTGCTCTTTCTCATTTGAAAGAGACTACCTTCTGCACCCTGCTCACCACTGTGAAGTACTTGTAGGTGTCTATCTTGTCTCATTTTGTTTTCCTCTCTTCCAGGGTGTACAAGCTGAGATCCTTCAGTCTCTCCACACAGGGCTTCTCGTGCAACCCCTGCAACATTTTAGTTGCCTTCTTCTGGACTGCCTCCACCCTGTCCATGTCCTTTCTGAGGTGCGGCCTCTAAAACTGGACACAGTACTCCAGGTGGGTCTCACCAGCAAATGATACAGTGGCAACACCACCTCTCTCCTCCTGCTGGAGATACCCCTCCCTATGCACCCCAGCATCCTACTTGCCCTACGCACTGATTTGTCACACTGCCCTGCTACTTTGAGGCTATTAGTTATGATAATCCCAAGGTCCCTTTCCTGTTTCGTGACTATCAGTATCTCTCCCCCAACCTATAATCCGCTTCTAGGTTCCTGTGCCCCAGGGTGCATGATTTTGTATATTTTGGCATTGAACCCTAACAGCCATGCTCTTGACCACTCCTTGAGGTTCCCAAGAAAACTGAGCACCAACATTAGCATTTAATGACTGATTGATAGTGACATGACCAAGACTGAGGTTAGGTAAATGTCAGGGCACAGGAACCATCAGAGTATCAACAATTACTCAATTCTGTCAGAGCAAAAATAGAGAGGCATTTTCAATATTCTCCACTCTGTACTTGAAGATGAGCAGCCCTCAATGTCCACTGGACTGATGCATTGTAAAGCAAACACTCAACAAATTGGAACACCTGTGTCCTCAGATACCAGCAAGAATCACTCTATCTTTGGTTCTCACTGCATCTTCAGTAAGGGAGTGACTGCAAATATCTTCCGTGGTAAGCCATTAGATGCCACAATGAAGAAACCCGCATGGCCACTTGTAGTGTTTGACTCAGATTTTGACTAAGGGATAATGCTGATTTAATATAATTTTGCAAGTACTGTAAATCTTAGCAAAAAATGTTAAGAACTCTGTACAATATTCAAAGGTTTCTCATCATCGCACAATTCAAAATGCACGCATTTAACACACTCCCTTTCTCCTTGAACCTCCTGATCAAACAAATCGACATGACAACCAGCTCCCACCATCTTTAAGAAAAGTTAGAAAAGGAAATTTTCCACATGAATAAAATGCAGTTTGCATGTGTTTGTTCAATTAGCTCTGTACGATGTACTTGCAGTGGCGTTTTAGTGTTGTCGTTGACATTTGCTATTTAGTGTTGCCCTCGGTAGTTGCATATTTTCCATGCTGTTATTATTGCCTTTCCTTACCTTACACTCCTGTATTTACCCTCTTCCCTCCAGTGCCCCTACCCCTCTTCTTCCCTTCCCTATCTTTCTCCTCCCTTCATCTCCCGCATCTTCCACCCATCCATCCTTCTTTCCACCTCTCTTCCCTGCCCCCTCCTAACCACCCTGTTTGTCTCTCTTCCCCATCCCTTAACCCAGAGTGTCTCCTCTGTGCCCTCCTTTCTTTCCCCCACCTCTCTCCCTTCTGCCCACCTTCCCAGTTTAAGGGACAGAAACCCCACTCAATCCTACTGCTCCTGTTCCTACTCCACTTGTCTGGTGATGTGGACTCTAACCCTGGACTCTCCACTCCCTCCTTCTCCATCTCTCCAGCTGCTAAAGGCAAGCATATTTGACCTGAATGCTTGGAGCCTTCTTCCAAAACTCAACCTCTTGTCAGTCTGCATTTCATACCATTCATCCAACATCCTCTGTATCTGTGAATCCTGGCTTTTCTTCCAGGATCCCAGACTCTAGTTAATCCCTTCCTATCATCTTTTCAGCAAGACGGGAAAACATGGGGATGGTGTTTCCTTCTATGCCCATCAGAGTCACTCTTGCACTATAGCTTTAAGAGAGGCTGCATCTCACTCCTCGCACAAATTCCTTCAGGTCAGGTTGTCATTCCCCTCCTCTGTGCCCATCTTCATTGTGGTTTTCCATGCCTCAGCAAGAATATCCATCTCATCCCCTGGTTGATTCTATCTCTACCATCACTTTTCATTCCTCTGGTGGTAAACACATCTTGCTAGGGGATTTCAGTGTCAAACTGGCTTTCCCTGTCTTCCAGGCTGACAGTCTATAAGGTTGGCTCCCTGAATCTCACACAGATTACCACTGAACCCACCAGGTCCAACTCCCTTTGTCAAAACATTCCCTCCTGAACTGGGTTCTCTCTTTGCACCCCCACCATACTGTTGCAGCAGGAATCCTGCCGGAGACTTTCAGTGACCATTGCATGACGTTCTGTGTCAGGAAGATCCAGCGTCCACCCTTCTCCCCTAAATATATCTAGACCAGGTTCCTCCAGTATCTCAACACCTCTGCTCTCTTGGGTGGTCTTGCTACTGCAGACTGGACAGCCATTCCCACTGCCACTGATGTTGACAGTGCCCTCTCCCTGTTTCACTCCAGATTCTCCTTAGTCTGGGACAAGCATGCCCCACTCAGAAAATCCAGGGTCAAAACTCACCATCACCCCTGATTACCCCTGAAATCATTGATCAGTGCAAGTCCAGTGATCTCACCTGGACAAGCATCAAATTATCTCACTCCCTTTCCAACCTTCTCTTATACAGGACTATCAGGAACTCCTGTACTAAGGCTGCCCAGACTGAGAAATCACAATATTTCCAAGCTAGACTTTAGAACAACCTTAACACACCGTCAAGGTTCTGGAAGGTAATTCACTTCCTGTTTGACCTTCCCTCCCAGTCAGCTCATCCGGTTATTCTAGTAAATAGTTCACCAGTGTCCAGCTTCTCCTCTGTTGTTGCTCATTTCAGTGAATTCTTCACTACTTTGGTTCTACCTTCCACTCACCCTCCAGCCTGCTCTGCTCCTCCTCACACTCCCTCTCATCTCCCTTCCCCTGGTTTCCTCATTCCCCCATTATTACCCATGAAACCCTTAATGCCCTCTACTTCCACAGCCTGCACAAAATCTGTCCTGATAGACTGAATACTAAACTAGTCCACGTCTCTGCACCTTTCATAGCACATCCTCTGACTCCCCTACTCAACTTCTTCTTCTCCCTCAGTGCTGTCCCTCAGTCCTGGAAGTTGGCTAAAGTTCTTCCACTCCACAAGGGGGGAGACCCTTCTTCCCCAGGTAACTTTCAGCCAATCTCCCTCCTCCCTTCCCTTGCTAAGCTGCAAGAGAACTTGGTCTACACTAGACTGTCCGATTTTCTATCCTCCACTGATTTTCTTTCCCCGTTCCAGTTTGGCTTTGAAATCATGATTCCACCATCTCCTCCCTGCTGTGTATAACTAATTCAGTCTACTCAGGGATGGATCAGGGCCACATCACAACTGCTGCTTTCATCAACCTGACCAAGGCTTTTGACTTGGTGTCCCATCTACATCTTCTAGATAAGCTGAGTTTTGCTGGCCTCTCTGATTCTGCTTCTACCTTTCAGGCCATCTGCAGTCAGTACAGGTTGGTAGCCCCCTGTCACCTCCACTTCCCATCCAGTTTAAGGTACCATAGGGCTCCATCCTGGGGCTCATCCCATTCTCCATCTTCCTTAATGACCTGCCCATAGCTTGTGCCAACTCACATATCCACACATATGTAGATGACACAGTCATTTACACTTCTGGTCCCTTTACTGCAGCCATTGAAGAACTGCTCCATGAAGACTTTCACAATGTCTTGTGCTGGTTACAATCTAACTAATTCTAGGTCAACACAAATAAAAAAAAAACTATATCCATGACCTTTGGCAGTAGCCAAACATTGACCAGACTCCTAACTCTGTCTATATTTTCCATCTAGGATGGCACCCCCTCTTGAAGTGGTTTAGTCATTCATATACCTTGGTGTGTGGCTAAACATCAAACTTGACTTCTCTGTCCACATTGCTGCCATCCACACCAAGCTTTGCCTTAAACTTGGTGTATTGTAGTGCAATAAAGACTCTCTCTCTCTGCAGGTCCACCATGAGCTTGTCATCAAAATGGTACTCCCAGTCTTTGACTATTCAGACGTGGTCCATGGCATACTCTCTCTACCTCCCTGACAAGACTGGACATCCTGTGCAACTTCTTCAGTTGTTTTGCTACCAACTTCCCCTGTCATACCCACTATTGCTCACTCTATTTCTCCTTATCCATTCTTCCTCTGCCTTCATGTCACCAGAACCACTCTGCCTCATTCTTATCCAAATATTGGTTTGGGTCCCTTCCCATTTACCTATCCTCATTCCTCTTCTCCATCCCCTCTTCTCCCTGCTCCCTCCACTCCAGATATCCCCGCACTTTTACCATTCCTCATCTCTGCTCCTCTGCCTTGCAGTCAGTCTTTTCTTATCATCTCCCTTCACTCTGGAACATTCTCCCACCCTCCTATTGCTTCATAAACTCCCCTGCTTCCCTCAGATACCAGCTGAAACTCTTTCCATCCCCACAACTCCTGCTTCCCCCTACCCAACTACTCCCCCTGCAGTTGTTTCCTACTCCAATGTAGGTGTGGCTGAAACACATGATTTTGCTGTTTGCTTTTGTTGTACTTACTCCTGTTTTAAATTATGAACTTTGTTGCACTTTACTGTAGCAGTGAACTGCAACGATCCTATGTGTTTGCATTGTAACTGGGTACTGTGTCAGTGCTATGTGTTTGCATTGGAACTGGGTGCTGTGTCAGTGTTATGCGTTTGCATTGTAACGCGGTGCTGTGTCAGTGTTATGTGTTTGTATCGTAACTGGGTGCTGAGTCAGTGTTATGTGTTTGCATTGTAACTGGGTGCTGTGTCAGTGCTGTGTTTGCATTGTAATTGGGTGCTGCGTCAGTGTTATGTGTTTGCACTGTTAACTATGAACTGTGTCAGTGTTATGTGTTTTCATTGTAATTGGGTGCTGTGTTAGTGCTATATGTTTGCATTGTAACTGGGTACTGTGTCAGTGTTATGTGAAGCAGAAGGTGGGAGCAACAGATATTTGATGGGGTGAAGAAAAAACGGATAGTCAGAAATTATATATATAAACCATGGGGTAGTGTGATAATTATATTTTTTTAAAACAAAGTTTACTGATTTTCATCCAAAGGACTGACATACAAACAAAAGTACCTCACTGATCAATACTGTTAATGGTGTACAAAACACGTGACAGGAAATAAATAATAAGAAATACAAACTCAAAACATTAAACTATAAAAAGAATTGTGAAGTGAAACAAGACAAGTGGACCAATGTACAATTCATACTTTGATCTTACCTACATGTGACAAGAATCTTATTGGATTAAAGAGTTGCCTAACATGGTTGTGCTTTCCCTCAGAGGATGAGGCCTAAATACCCTCTGCCTTGCACCTCACCCAAGAAGGCACTTAGTTATCTTCTGCCAATGCCTTTAGCACATTCCTCCCCTCTATTAGCTACGTAGCTTACGAAGGGGAGCCATAGTTATGTATTATAGATAGAGTGAGTGCTCCTGACCAATCGGAGCGCTCCTTTCCACTGCGCATGAGACACTCCTATTCTGTGAAGAGTGTCTCACATGCAGATGCCCTGGAAATGGACACATTCCGTGAACAGTTTTTTAAAAATATATTATTGATCGCTCTTGGTCAATAATATTTTAATACATCCTTCCATCACCACTCGTTCCTGTATTAGAATGATTTGCCTTGCCTTCGGCTTGAGCCAGAACAGCTTAGCTTTGCTTCGCTGTTCTCGCTCCAGTCTAAGGTGCATGAAACCACTCTTATTCAGCAATGAGTGGCTCCGTGGGACGTATTAACATATATGTCTTTCTGATTTCATAGCAGTGCAATTATCATCTCCATTTCTTGAATTTTTTGGCAGTTTTTAGTCCGAGTTCTATGGGAGGAGTGGCTAGAAGCCAAAGTTGGGTGACTGATTTAGTGGCAGCTGCCACAAAAACATTAAAAGGTACTTTTTTCTTTCTCTCTTGCTCCTTGTGGTGTGAGCCACACAACCATTGTTGGAATTGGGTAATGAGAATTTTATACATACATTGCTCTTGGGTTTATATACATCACACAGAGACTTGAGGTGTGCTTAAAATTCTCATTACGCACACCACACCATGGATTATTCTGTATTTAATATGGATTGCCAATCCTATCCAATACAGTAGATATTCAGATTTTAATATAATATGTCTGTGTGTGGGCATGGTTTTAATTTTTTTTTTTTTACTTTCTTTCTTCATCCTGGCTCCAAAGTCTGTCCTCACTGGCCACCTCCACCCCCATCACCTGTCTTTCCTGGACGTAATCCTTCCTCCTTGTTCCTCTCTGTTGTACCCCCCAAAGCAGAATCAACAGGGTGGGCTATGCCCCATAAGAAGCCCATGATTGGTTCAAAGCCAGGTGCCAAGGACGATGGTGTAGTTTATGTGGAGCAGAGGCCAGAGTCATTATGCTTTCGCTAGGGGTATTTCCATGTTCTTCATGCTCGCATTACCCTGAGGCACTGACTGGCCAGAGCGGTTTGATGTGCATGCACAAAAGTGTACGTTAGTGCGTCAAGTTCCATCAGCGTCTCCCCTCCCAAGCTACAAGCTGTGTTTGCACCATCAAATGTAGTCACCGAAGTGGTGGCCGCATAACAGCAGCTGCTTCCCTCCCTCCCTCCCCAAGGAGGAGAACATCCTCTGAGATACTTGATCTTCCTCCCCTGGCTAGTCACTAGTGTTACAGTATGTGCACTAAAGCTAAGTTGATGGGCCAGACCCACTGTTTTAATTATAATATTGTGATAAAAAATTAAGTAGCACCTGTCATGGCTAACCCCCTGTACTATGTGCAGTAAATATGTGATTGTTCACTATAGCTGTAATTCAATACATTTATTGCACATTTAAAGATGAAAACAGCATACAAAGTGGCATTTCAAACTGAACAAGCATTTGTCAATGCCGAATGTTTGCTTGCTGGCATTAGCAGTGGAAGTGCAGGAGTTAGACAGATGCATTATAGGAATGGCATTAAAGTATTGAACTGACACCAACTCCACCCTCATCCTGCAGAGATGGACAGGCATTGAGGTGTGCCATTGGGTCGTCAACCATGACGGTCACGACATTTCACCTCACCCTGCCCTTCAGACATTGACAAGTGTTGAGATGTGCCTTGGGGTGTTTGCGCTTTATACTCACCTCATTCCATAAGGAAATATGCTGAAATGGGCGCAGTATAGGAGAATGGGGTGAACCCTGGGGGCAAAGGGTCCAAGGTGCACCTCGATGCCTGTCACTGGCTGGAGGGTTGGGGGGGGTGAAATGGCATGAGCATTACTGTCAACAGTCCCAAGTCACACCCCTGACACCTGTCGGTTCCTATAGGATAGGGTGTTATGGTAGAAAACCCTAATGCCCTGGCCGTTTCCTGGTATTTTTACTCCAAGTTTTCCACATGGGCTTTTTGTGACCCCACCGCATGAACAGTGACAGTAACAGTTCTTTAGGTGACAGATGATTTTGCACAGTGACTGCACCATTTGGTGCCACAGGTTCGAAAACACATTTCGAACAGGATGTGAAAAGTGACAGGTGTACTGTTCATGAGGAGGTGTAAAAATGGCATTGTTGAAAATCTGGGGTGAAAATATGAAAAAAAAAACTCGTGAAGTCACGAGCGTGCATAGAAACTGCGCAATGTACACCCATAATGTAATTAGTTTGAGGATTTTTTACAGCGGATTTTCAGCATAGGCATTTTGGGACCTCCGCTCATGAACAGTGTCACTGTAGTTTTCTTAATCTATCCCGAACACTAATTTCCCACAGCGACTGCGTTATTCTGCGCTGGAAGTGCGAAAACACATTTTGGCCAGGGTGTGAAAAATGACAGCTATACTGTTCATAAGGAGGTGTGGAAAATTGTCAATCTTGAAAATCTAGACTGAAAATATTACAAATTTGTGAACTTACGAGGGTGCGTGGAAATTGCGCAATGCATGCACGTAACACAGTCATCTTATGGACTTTTGTCACCAAATTTTCAACATAGCCATTTTAACACCTCTGCTCATGAACAATGTCACTGTGATTTTCTTAATGTGTTCCAAACATTGATTTTGAAAACTGACCATGCCAATGTGCGCTACATGTGCGAAAACACATTTTGAGAGAGGTGTGAAAAATGACAGCTGTACTGTTCATAAGGAGGCATGGTAAAATGGCAATATTGAAAATCTGGAGTGAAAACATTACAAATTCTCAAAGTTACGAGTGTGTGTAGGAACTGCGCAATGCACACTTGTAAAACAGTCATTTTTGGGAATTTTTTCACCAAATTTTCAACATAGGATTTTTGGGGGCCTACCTCATGAACTGTGACACTGTCACTTCATAAATCGGTCCCAAAAGGTGGTTCCACACAGTGACCGCGAAATCACCTTTCGGTACCAAATAACAAATTGACAGTGACTGAGTTCATGAGGTGGGGTCCCAAGAATCCCATATTGAAAATCTGGTGAAATAAATTCCCAAAAATACCCAAGATATGCAACAAAGTTGAAAAAACACCATTTATGCCATTATAGAGCTTACCACCATTTCTTCAGTTCACGGTCGGCTTTGAAGAGTGCAGACATGTTCCCGGTCCACCGAAGATCAACACGCCAGCCTCCGGAGGTAAGTATGGAGTGAGATGGGGGTGTGGGGAGGTGGGGCACTCAGAGGGTAGGCATGGGTTGGGGGAAGGGGGTAAGACAGTCAGCGAGGGACAGTTTTTTCTTTCAGGTAATTTTTTTTTTAAAGACAACACGGGCCTTTTGCCACATTGGGGTGGGCTCCCAGCATGGCAGCTGGAAGGTTGCTTGGGGGGCAAGTGGAGCTGATGGGGAATTGGGCACCCCTGTCAGTCATATGGATGGTTGCCATGCTGGGGTGGGCTCCCAGCGTGGCACCTGGAAATATGTTGGGGGGCAGTGGAGCCGACAGGGATTGGGCACCCCCGTCAGCCATACAGAATTTTGTCATGCTGGGGTGGGCTCCCAGCGTGGCACCTGGAGTTGGGGGGCCAGCGGAGCCGATGGGGGATTGGGCACCCCCATTGGCCATACAGTGTGTGTGTGTGTGTGGCAGGTGAGCGCATGAGCACGCTGGGGTGGGCTCCCAGCGTGCTATTTGGGTGTTTGTTGGGGGGGGGTGGAGTTGTCTATGACAGCTGTTCTAATGGAGTGCCGACATGTAGGCACTTCGCATACTGCCGATGCAAATTGCCTACACATTACCACTGTTGATTGTAGCAGTGTTTTGCTTGGAACTGTACACCACTGCATCTGAACTGCTGTCATAGACAGCTCGGACATTTATTGGTACGGTGAGGCTGCGCCTGCGACAAGGAGCAGAGCATTGGAAGTGAGGTGGCACACCTACGAAACTTCGTATGGTGACACTATGTTTCTTGCACATGTGTGCAAATAAACATAAAAAATGGCAGCAACACTTAGTTGTCTGGACCAATTCCAGCTGAAGGTGGACCATAACTGACGTTTTGCCCTGTGCAAAGGAGCTTCCTCAAAGTTAATTATAATATGCAGAGTGTAAACTGGGCAAGGTTGTTCATGGAATGTTATGATACTGCCATGAAGGATACCTTCTAATGTACTTTCTTACTATTTTATTGGCTTTAGTTTGACATTTGGCAGTTGGACAGATTTGTGAGATAGTCCCCAGGAGGACTATTAGTAGAATAACTGGCTCTCTTTTTAGCAAAGTTTGGGGGTTGTATTTGTGGGATACTGAATCAATGCCCTTCCTCTATTGGCTTCGTTTAAAAAAAATAATTTCTCTAACTTTCAAAGATTGGTCCTGGGTGGGTGTTTTGGTTGCTAGAACAGTTTTGAATCCATATGTACCTTAATTCTGAGTCTTAGCTATCCGTTCCCAGCTGAAGTTGGTCACCCTGGAGTCTTTCCTTGACTTCAACACAGTACACTGTTTTGTCAGTTCCATAAATGCTAAATGCTGTTCATGTCAGAGGCATTTTATTAATACCATTGCATTAGCAGTTGTTGTGGGTCTGACCAAAACTCTAATGGTACTCATCAGTTTTGATCTGCGGTTTATCCACGTCTCTGAGGGACACACATTCTTGTTATAGGAAATGAAGCACAATCCTGCTGTCCTGTAGTACCAGTTTCTGACTCTGTGGAAAACAATACAAATGTACCTATCAGTCTTGTGGTCACCCCATGTTTTTTCTAGTGCCTGTACATCCAAAATGCGGTGGTAATCTAGTGGTAACCATGCATGGTTTACTGCATCAGTAAGATCTGCCACATTAAAGCCCCACCAAATTTTATCTGCTCTAGATCGCTCAAGTCCCAAGGCAGTGGCTCAAGTTTCTTGATATCCCTTCCCTGCTAGATGATCTTTGTGCCACTGACTTGTCAGCACTCATGTTTTTGACTAACATGGATTATATTTTTACCTCTTTCATGTCCAAATTCATTGCAACATTGGACATGCAGTACATGCCCCTTTCAGGAGGTCTCTTGTCCATGAGTCCCACCTTCCATGGATTTCTGCTGAGGTCACTGACCTGGACAAAGCTTGTAATTCTGTCTAGCATCTCCACAAAGCCTTAGGCTCTCCTGAGGATTTGTTGAGATACAAACAACTACATAACACCAGCACTAATGCTACCAGGGAAGCCAAATCATTTTACATCACCTACAACCTGCAGAAGAACCTTAAAATACCTGATATGTTCCAGAAGATTATTCACTCCCTTTTGGCCCCTTACCCAGTCTATCTCCTCATTATCAAACTAGGAAACTCAACTGTCTCTGACCCAACTGATGTCGCTAACACCTTTAACAATTTCTTCATATCCTGTGCTCTCTTCCTACATCCTCATTCCCCTATTTCTCCCATCCTGCATGCCCTGTCTCTCTCCAAATGTCCCCTTCTCCCACCCACAACTCCAGCATGACCACCCTCACTGCTTTACTCTCTATTCTTCTAAGAGGTACAGCACAGACAGGCTGGATATAAGTCTTCTTCACCACTCTGTGCCAGCCATCACTGTCTCACTTGTCATCCTTTTCAATCACTCCGGTCTTGGAAGCAAGCTAAGGTACTTCTCATTCTCAAAGGGAGTGATTCTTCTTCCCCAGCTAATTACCAGCTCATCTCACTTCTCCCTGCCCTGGGTAATGTGCAGTGAAATGTTCTTTACCAGATATCCACCTGCTTTGATTCCATTTCTTTCCTTTCCCCTTTCCAGTCTGACTTTTGCAAACACTACTTCACCATCTCTCCCTCCTCCAGATCACTGATTTTCTGCTGAAATGTATGGACCAGAGCCTGTTCATTGGGGTCATTTTCATAGCCCTAGCAAAAAGCTTTGATACTGTGGTCCACCTCCTTCATTTGAATAAGTTTGGTGCTGTAGGCCTATCCCACCTGGTGGTCAGATGGTTCCACTGTTACCTTTTGGATCAGCTCAAGTCAGTTCAAGTTGGTGACGCCCTATCTACCTCCTCTGACCATCAATTTCAGTGTCTCCAGGGCTCCATCCTTGGCCCATCCTTTTCTTCATCTTCTTAAATGACCTCCCCTTCATCTGTGTCCCCTCACACATACACATGTATGCAGATGACACAGTTCTGTTTGATTCAGGTGTTTCCGTCTAAGAGCTGGAATTATCACTCCAGTGTGACTTTGATAATATCCAAAGTGGGTTCCACTCAAACCAGCTAAATGCAAATAAATCTGTCTCCCTGACATTTGGTACTAGACAGAGAATAGCAAGACTCCAACATACCCCTGTCTTCAAGACTGTGGATGGAATGTCACTTTAAGAGGTGCCCCACTTCAAGTATTTAGGAGAGTAGCTGGATCACAGTCTTAGCTTTTCCACCCACACTGATGCCATGCATAAAAAAACTGCACACTAAGCTTGGTGTGCTGTACTGAAATAAATCCTGCATTCCTCTTCTAATCTACTGAGAGATCATCCTTAAGATGATCTTGCCATATTCTATGGTACAAAAAGCACTTGCCTCATTCTCAAAGGTACTGAAATAAGTACTAATATATCCTTTTATGGTTCTTCATGTGTATTAATTTTACGTGTGCAGAACATTCAGAAAAAGAGAGTACATGTAGTGGCTGCTTAGAGCAAGCAGCTGTAGTTGCTCCTACCTAATGTATCTCCCAACCCCCAGGGCTTTGTCAGAGGTGCTTCAAACAGGAAGTGAGTTCTGCCTTCTTGTACTTTTGTATATTAAATTTTTGGAGCGTCATTGGGCCCAATACACATCTTTGTACTAATCGAGCATGATCTTGCCAATGTTTGACTATGTAGCCATGATTTACAGCACTGCCCCAAAGTCTACACTTGCCGGGATGGGCCCCCTTCTTCATCCCTTCTGATTCTTTGCCCTTAGTGCACCATCTCTCACACACACTGCTGTCTATCTGCTAATCTTTTTTTCCCTTCCCTTGTGGCCCAGCATCTCTCATACTGTTCCTCCTTCATGGCCAAATGCTGACTTGCCACTAGTCCCACTTACCTCTCCTCTCTCCTGAACCCTGCCATTCTCACCCCAGGAGTCCTTTAGCATCAATAACATTGTGCAGATAGCTGGCCAGCTATTACTGCCCTGGAGGTGTTGCTTATGTAAATTAGTTTGCATCAGTCAATCAGAAATCAGGAGGGAGTGTGCTGAGGTGTGTAAGCCCTAGAGGGCTCTAGAATTTTTTCTCAGGCTGTCTGAGCAGCACTGCCTCTGAGGTATCCCTCTGAAACTTCATTTTAGATCTTTTAGCCCTAAATATGTGGTAAAATGTCCTCATATTATTACTTTTTTGCTGTTTGGAGTGTGTTAGAACTGTTTTTTAGCAGTTCCTGTTGGTTCCCAGAAACCACTATTTTCTATTGAGACCTGCGGTTCCACCCGTGGTTTAAACTGTTTATTGTATTTTCATCAGATCTCTGGTTATTCATTGGTTCTCACTTTAATAGCAATTCCCTTTTCCAAGTAGGAACCAATGATTTTTGTGTATTTTCTTTACTTTCTGCCTCAGAAATGGCGTTTTTTTTCACAGTGAGGGAATTGACTTAGTTCAAACTGAAACTGATTCAGAACGTTCATTCACAAGGGTTCTCTGTAGTTTGGCATGTCAGAGATCCCAAAAATAAAGAAAAGAACTGGGCCTACAGATTTTAAAAATTGCCTTGAATGATAAACATAATTTGTGCTTAAGGTGCCTAGGCCCACAGCATACCTGTACTATTTGCTCTAGCTTTTGTAAGACAAACTTGAGAAATAGAGCAAAGAGATTAAAAAAGATTATAGAAACACACTGTAGAAACAGAGAAATTTGTAGGCAGAAAAAGATCCCATAGTCCATCCAGTGTGCCTGAGTTCCCTCCTCTAGGAAGACCGTCGCCCTCCATTTTCTGTCTGCCCCCTGTTGGTTAGGCCCATGTATGTATCCCAGGCTTTTTTAAATTTGCCCACTGAATCAACCTCACCACCCGTTCCGGCAGTCTGTTCCATGACCTCACCACCCTCTCAACGGAGAACTTCCCCCGGGGGGAAATATCAAAACTGCCATCACAGAGGCAACAAGCCTTTGTGTGAAGCAAATAAACAAATCAAAATGAAAGAAAAAGTCACTATCATTCTCAAAAGAGGTGGCGGTGAAGGTTAGGGAGAAAAAGATAGCATTTAGGAAGTATAAGGAAACACAGAAGGAGTAGGACAGAGAACTGTACCAGTTAAGGCAGAAGGAAGCAGGGAAGGCAGTCAGAATAACAAAGGCCCAAACTGAGGAAAAGATAGCCAACTCGGCTAAGAAGGGGATTAAAACTTTTTATAGGTATATCAGGGAGTGTAGAAAGACAAAGGGAGGGATAGTGAGGCTGAATAGAATGGACAGTGAGTGGCCAGAGAGGGACAGTGAAAAAGCAGGGAAACTGAATGAATACTTCTGTTCAGTATTCACAAAAGAGGAGGTGGGGGAGGTGCCTAATCCAATTAACAGAAGCACTCTGGAGAGGGGGGTCGATCCCAGTCCTTTCACAGAAGAAAGGGTTCTGAAAGAACTCCTAAAACTGAAGGTGGACAAAGCAATGGGGCCAGATGGAATTCACCCCAGAATTCTAAAAGAATTAAGCAGAGAACTAGTGACACCTCTGACTACCCTTTTTAACAAATCATGGGAGGACGGTGTGGTTCATGAGGACTGGAGGAAGGCAGCTGTGATTCCCCATCACAAAAGTGGGACCAAGACAGAGGCGGGAAACTACAGACCTGTCAGTTTGACCTCTATGGTAGGGAAAGTGATGGAATCACTTCTGAAGGAAAGAACTGTTGAGTACCTAGAGGCCAGTGGGGCACAGGACCCAAGGCAGCATGGGTTTACAGAAGGAAGGTCATGTCAGATGAATCTAATTGATTTCTTTGACTGGGTGACCAAAGTAGTAGACCAGGGAGGGGCTGTGGACATGGCCTACCTAGACTTTAGCAAGGCATTTGACACAGTCCCACACAAAAGATTAATAGTCAAATTAACCAGCTTGGGAGTGGGTCCCAGGGTGGTAGCCTGGGTAAAACATTGGCTGGACAACAGGACACAGAAGGTAATTGTAAATGGAGTCCACTCTGAAGAAAGTTGGGTTACTAGTGGGGTACCGCAGGGTTCAGTACTGGGTCCAGTCCTTTTTAATGTCTTTATAAGTGACATTGCAGAGGGACTGTAAGGAAAAGTATGCCTCTTTGCAGATGACACAAAGATCTGCAACAGGGTTGATACACAAGATGGAGTGGAAAGGATGAGAAGGGACTTGGCAAGGTTGGAGGAATGGTCAGAAGTATGGCAGCTTGGATTCAATAAAGAAGTGCAAAATAATGCACCTGGAAACAAAAACCCAGGGGAAGATTACACAATGGGGGGGAGGTAGTAACAACAACAAAAATGGAAAGGGACCTGGGGGTCATCATATCAGATGACCTTAAGGTTGGCAAGCAATGTGAGAAGGCAGTAGGGAGGGCTGGGGGGATACTGGGATGTATTGGGAGAGGCATCATCAGCAGTAAACAGGAAGTTGTTTAACCCCTGTACAGACAGTTGGTGAGACCCCATCTGGAGTATTGTGGCCAGTTCTGGAGACCCCATCTCCGCAAGGACATAGACAAGATGGAGGCAGTTCAGAGGAGGGCAACTAAAATGATGCAGGGTCTGCAAGAGAAGCCATACGAGGAGAGATTAAAGGAGCTTAATATGTATACCCTTGAGGAAAGGAGGGAGAAGGGGACATGATAGAAACACTGAAGTACCTCAGTGGAATCAAAAAAATCCAAGAGTGTAGCATCTTTCAGAAAAAGAGATGTGCAAGAACAAGGGGACACAATTTAAAGATAGAGGGGGGACGGCTCTGGGGCAATGTGAGGAAGTAATTTTTCACAGAGAGGGTGGTGGACGCATGGAACAGCCTTCCTGAGGAGGTTGTGGGGTCTAAAACTGTGGGAGAATTCAAGAATGCATGGGACAGACATAAGGCAATTTTTGTGGGAGTAGGAAGAAATAGGCTGTTGGTTAAATAGGATCTGCAGCTTATCCTCTAGATAGGGAAATGGGCAGACTAGGTGGGCCAAGCGGTCCTTATCTGCCGTCAAAGTCTATGTTTCTATGTTTCTGATGTCACCTTTAAATCTGCCCCCCTCAAGTTTCAATGCATGCCCCCTAGTGGATTTGTTCTCACACAATCTGAAGATATTGTTAACCCTCACCTTATTTATGCCTTTCAAGTACGTGAATGTTTCAACCATGTCCCCTCTCTCCCTTCTCTCCTCCAGTGTGTACAGGCCCAGCTCACCCAGTCTCTCCTTGTATGACTTGTCCTGCAGCCTGCTCACCATTCTGGTAGCCCTTCTCTGGACCCTTTTCAGCCTGTCCCTGTTCCTTTGTAAGTATAGCCTCCAGAACTGTACTCCATATTCCAGGTGTGGTCTGACCATGGTCTTGTATAGTGGCAAGATCACCTCCCTCTTCCTACTTGTAAAGCCCCTCCCTATGCAGGCCAATGTTCTGAGTGCCTTCCCCGCTGCCTTGTCGCACTGACTCCGAACCTACAGGCTGTCTGAAATGGTGATCCCCAGGTCCCTTTCCTATTCTGTTGTCTCCAGTTCTCCCCCCCCCATGCCAGTGTTTTGTCTTCAGATTTCTATGCCCTGTATGTATAATTCTGCATTTCTTTGCATTAAATTGTAGCTGCCATCTTTCTGACCACTCCTCTAACCTTGCCAGATACTCTCTCATACTTTCCACACACCCCGATGTATCCACCCTATTACATATTTTCATGTCATCTGCAAACAGACTCACTTTCCCATACAGACCCTCCGTAATGTCTCCAGTGGATATCACGTTATAAGAGCGACCCAAATTGAGCGAGCAGAAACATAGTGACTCATTTTGGGCACTTTTATTGTGGGCTACCCTGCAGAATAGTGAGGGTATGGGATAGCGACCAGGAGGAAGGGTGAACATAAGGGAGGAATAGCGAGGGGAAGGAGAGGGAAAGGGAAGGGGTTTCAGGCACTTATGTACCTGCCACTACCGAGCTAGCCATGTGACATGGTGGTGTGGGAGGCTAGCTCTGGCAGAGCAGATACCAGGTTCGAGACCCAGAGCAGGTTACATTTTGCCACAGCTGTTAGCTGTGGCACTTAATTTTTTGCGAGATCTGGATTTTGCCTCCTCCCTGACATGCACCCCCCTAGAGTTGAGAATCCAAATTCAGGGATGTGGGGGAGGCAAAGCTCCCTTTGAGGGGGGACACGGAGGGGTGCATCCCCCCACACCAAAAACTCTTATTTTTTTTTACATACGGAAGTCTGGTCACCTTAAAGTGTATATCGCCATTTGCTTTTCAGCGATATACACCTGCCTTATTAGCAATCACTGTTTTGTGATCGCAATTATGACATAGAACCTCCTCACTGTAAATGTTGAAGAGTGTGGGTACCAGCACTGAACCCTGGGGAACCCCACTCGTCATCCTTTCCTCCTTTGAGTGCACCCCATTTACCACAGCCCTCTACGTCCTTCCCTCTAACCAATGCTCAACCCATTTTGTGAACTTGCTCCCCACCCCCAAGTTGCCTACTTTGCCTACTAGTCTCCTGTGGGGGACAGTGTCAAAGGCCTTCCTGAAGTCCAGGTAGGCCATGTCCACCGCTCCTCCCTGGTCCCATATCTCTGTAACCCTGTCAAGAAATTAAATTAGGTTGGACTGGCAGGACCTACCACCTGTGAATCCATGCTGGTTGCCATCCAGCAGGGCCTTTGTCTCCAGATATTTAATCAGCCTTTCCTTTATAAGGGTCTCCATTAGCTTACCCTCCACAGAGGTAAGGCTAACTGTGCAGTAGTTTCCCGGTTCCTCCCTTCTTCCCCCCTTATGCAATGGCACCACCTCAGTCCTTTTCCAATCCCCAGGAACCCTTCCCTTGTCCAGTGACAGATTAAATAACCTCATAAGTGGTGCCACCAACGCCTGCTTCAGCTCTTTGAGCACTCTTGGGTGAATCCTGTCCAGGCCCTTTGCCTTATCCTCCCACAGTTTCCCCAGTTCATCCAATATCCTGTTCACCATGAATGGAACCGAGTCCACTTCCCTGCCCTCCCTTCCTCTGACTTCCAACTCTGGTCCTTTCCCCTCCTCCACCATGAAGACTGATGTGAAGTAATCATTCAGAACATTAGCCTTTTCCATATCCCCTTCTGCTATTACCCCCCTTTCACCTTTGAGTCTAATAATCCCCATCTTCCCCTTCCTTCTGTCACTCACATGTCTAAAAAATTTCTTACTCCCCTCTTTTCACCTCCCTTGCTATATTCTCCTCTGTATCTGCCTTTGCCCTTCTGAGTATTTTTCCTGTTTCCCTCAGTTTTGCCTTATATACCTCCCTGTTCATCTCTTTCTGAGAGGCTTTACATGCCCTAAATGCCCTCCTTTTCTCCCTAATTGCTACCCCCACCTCCTTTATTAACCAAGTAATGGTTTCCTCCCTTTCTTTTTTTTTGCTCCTCATCCTAACGCATAGTTCTGTCACCTTCAATACTCCCCCCTTAATTTCCCTCCACAGCTCCTCCACATCATCCATGTTCTCCTTTCCTTCTAGTTCCTTCCTTACAATTTCTATCATCCTCCTAAAATCTGTCTTCCTATAGTCTAGCACCTTAGAAGTAGAAATGCACTTAAATGGCCCTTTCTGAATTTTCTTACCGTACTGTGATCACTGTCCCACAAATTTTCCCCGCCCTCCACCTCCTTAACCCCTTCCCCATTTGTCATTACCAGATCTAGTATGATCCTCCCCCAAGTAGGTTCTGTGACCAGCTGGTGCATGAACAAATCATGCATGGCTACCAGCAGCTCCATACTCCTTTCTGTGGATGTTGCCGGAATTTCCCAGTTCACATCTGGTAGATTCAGATCGCCCAAAACCACTATTTCCCCTTTCCTGGCCATCTCCTGTATTTCACTATCGAATTCTCTATCCACTTCCTCTCCTTGATTTGGTGGTCTGTAGACCACCCCTACCTCCACTGCCTCCCTCCTCCATTCTGCTTAAAGTGACCCATGGTGTCTCCGCTGGTCCATCCCTGCCCCCACTTGCAATTGCTCAAATTCCCTCCCTCACATACAAGGCAACCCCTTCCCCTTCTTCCTGTCCTATCCCTCCTGTAGAGTTCATACCCTGGTATTTCCACTTCCCAACTATGGTTGTCAGTCCACTAGGTCTCTGTGACTGCAATTTTGTCCAGGTCATCTGCCACCACCACTGCCTGCAGGTCATTATGGCTGAAATGAAATTAAAGGCTACCGATCAGGGGCCAGTTAAACAAAAAATTCAAATAGGTGTGCTGACGAAGCCTCCAGCAGTTCAAAGTCAATGAATGGTGCTGATGAAGTGCCAGTTAAAGAAAGAAATGATTAACGTACCGATGAAGTACCAAAGAAGAAAGCTTCCAAAGGGGCTGATGAAGTTCCTTCAAAAATGAAAAATAATAGAGGTGCTGATGAAGTGCCTGATACACAAAGGAAGTATGACCAAGTCACTGATGAAGTGGCTACAAAACACTGTGTACGGAAAAATCTGCCTCTATTCCTCTCGGGCAAGCCAAGGGTGAGACAACAGAGAGCACACAACATAAGGAAAAAACAAAACACACACAGCCGCAGAACCTCTCTGACTTTAGCAAGGGGTTGCCATCTGCAGAGGAAATGGCTAAAGCCTGGCAGGTGTTTCAGACCCTGTAGGGTATGGGGTTTGTGTTTTCTGCTATGGCCAGTAGGCAGCCCTCTGTAGCACCTTCAAAGTCAGGTGACTACCAGAGGGATGAAGAGGAAGAATACTTTGATATCACTGAAGGAGAGGGCAACCTAGAACCAGATGTTTCCCCCAATCCTAACTTTGGGACATCCCCTAATGAAGTAGGAGGATGCCTCCTCTAGGTTAACATTTATTCAGCATATGATAGACACCCTGGAGCTCCCTACCCAGGAGACCACCCAGGATGAAGATGAGGATCAAGATTATAGGGACATAAAGGGGCTTCTTCCCCTAAAAACTTGTCCTGCCTATTTACAAGGCTTTTCAGAAAAATACTATGAAGTTGTTTCAAACCCCCGCTTCATTGTCAGGGTTGATAAGCGGGCTGACAAAAAGTACCAGTTGCTAAAAAAAAAAAAAGCGATACTGAGTTTCTGTCTGTGCATCCTGGTCACAAGAGCATTGTACAGCAGGCAGCTTGTGAAAAAAGCTGTGGTTTCCCCTGTCATCCTTGCCACTGGACAAGGACTCCAGAAAGATACATTTTATGGCAAAAAAGATTTATACAACCACTTCTTTGCTCATTCGTTTCTCCTCCTACTTGGCTTATACTGCCAAATATCAGAAGGCTCTTTGGAATTCTGTCCTGGCCATTGCTCAGCATGATTCTGAAACAATGGCACAGGACCTCATACAGAATGCAAGGACTGCCCTGGCAGCTACTAAGTACCAATTCCATATGGCAGGCAATAACAATGATGCAGCCTCCAGAGTTAAGGCCCAGGCCATATCCCTTAGATGCTTTGCTTGGCTTAGGACTACCAGTCCCTCACAAGACACACAGTCTAAGGTCATGGATTTTCCCTGTGACCAGAATCTGTTGTTCAACTCCAGAACAACTGATTACATGAAAAAAGTAGATGAGTATAAAACAGCCTGGCAAAGTAACTCATCTAAACCAAAAGTTTCTACCTTGCAGAAGACTCAAGCCAAAGCTGGTAGGAGCAGGGGATACTTCCCTTGACCCTATTTTCCATATCCCACTCAGTTTGACTACTCTCAGCAGAGGGGGTATTACAGAGGAAGGGGTAGAAGGAGCCAAAGGTGGGCCACCTCTACCCCATCAATGGCTACTCACTCCAAGGCCTGACTTTCAGGCCAAGGTTGCCTCCCCTGCTCCTGTAGGGGGCAGGCTCTCTCACTACCTCCATGCTTGGACCCTAATAACCACAGACAAGTGGATCCTGGAGGTAGCGGAAAAAGGCCTGCTACTTCAATTCAAAAATATGCCAGACCTAAAGTGTACACAGGTATCCACATCTCTAACATCAACAGAAAAACTCCTGTTGGAGTTGGTAAAGAATTTCCTGGCAGCAAAAGCTATAGAGAAGGTCCCTGCCCAGGAAAGGGGCAAGGGTCTCTACTCCAGGTACTTCCTGACACAGAAGAAAACAGGGGAATGGCAACCTGTTTTAGATCTTAGATACTTAAACAAGCATCTGCTGAAATCCAAATTCAAATTGGTCACCCTAAAAATGGTGATACAGTCCTGCTGCAGGGAGACTTGCTAACTTCCCTGGATTTAAAGGACGCATACTTTCACATACCCATAAGGAAGTCCCACAGAAAGTTTTTAAGGTTCAAACTTCCTTCAGGACACTACCAGTTTGTTACAATACCCTTCAGCCTGACATCTGCACCAAGGGTTTTCATGAAGTGCCTAGCAGTAGTAGCAGCACATCTACGAAAACAAGAGGTTTCAGTTTACCCATATATGGACGACTGGCTTGTTGTGGCAAAATCTCCTTAGCAAGTGAGAGAGTCCCTCTCCCTATCAGAGCAGACCTTATAGTCTCTGGGGTTTCTTATAAAGGTAAAGAAATCCCATCTGGAACCCACTCAGCTCCTAACATTCATAGGAGCGCAGCTGGACACTCAGAAAGGGTCAGCCTTCCTGCCACCAGAAAGGATTCAGAATTTCTCACCAGTGGCAAACTCCTTTGTGCCAGGCCAGTCCAGACCCACCAGGCAATTTCTAAGGTTCCTGTGACACATGGCATCCATAACAGCAGTAGTTCCAGATGTCAGATTCAGAATGAGGGACCTGCAGTTCTATCTGAGGTCCTGCTGGTCCAAAAAGGGCAACGCCCTGTCCAAGCTAATACCAGTGATAGAAACACTGCTTCAAGCTCTAGTGTAGTGGAAGGATCCCCACAAATCTGTCAGTGGGCATTCCTTTCCAAAGCTCAGTCCCCACAAGTGTGATAACTAGACACCTCCCAACTGGGATAGGGAGCTCATCTGGACAGTACAGTAAGTGGAGTCTGAACCCAGGAGGAGTCACAGCTGCACATAAACCTGTTGGAGCTCAGGGCCATATTCCTGGCACTAAAAGCCTTCGCAGCTCAGAAAAAGGACCAAACAGTACAAATAAGGATGGACAACACCACTGCAATGTTTACATAAACAAGCAGGGTGGCACCAGGTCAGGTAGCCTCTATGCAGAAGCTCTAAAAATCTGGTCTCTGGCATTTTCCCTGGGAATCAGTTTGTTGGCTATTCACCTCCCAGGCAAGGACAACACCCTGGCAAACTCTCTAAGCTGCATCTGTCAGGGGCACAGTGAGTGGACTCTAACATACTAAAATGCCAGAAGAATAGGTCTAATGGTCTGTCGAGTCTGCTCGATTTTCAGCACCTGCACTGAGGGCCGATTTTGGTGTCCCCCCTCCCCCTTCGGTTATACTGTCCCCAGTCCCAGATGTTCCACCTGTATTGGGCCTGGTCAGATTTACCCTCCCCTTGTACCTGTCCCATCCCCTCTTAAACCCGTCCAGAGTCTCCACCTCTACCAGCTTCCTGGGCAGTGCATACCATGGCTCCACCACCCTTTCAGTGAAATAACATCTCCTCCTCTCCCCTCTGAGCCTGCCCCCTTCCAGCTTACACCCGTGACCTCTTGTTGCCCCACCCTCCTTCCTTTGGAGCACCCTGACTGGGCCTCCTTTATTGATCCCTTTTATGCACTTAAAGACCTCTATCATGTCCCCCCCTGTCCCTCCTCTCCTTCAGGGTGTACATGTTGAGCTCCTTGAGCCTCTCCTCATAGGTTCTCTCCCCCAGGCTCCAGATCATTTTGGTGTCCCTCCTTTGGATCCTCTCTAGGAGTGTAATGTCCGTCTTTAAATGTGCTCTCCAAAACTGTTCACAATACTCAAGGTGTAGCCTAACCAAGCAGTTGTACAGTGGAAGGATCACTTCCACCTTTCTGGAGGTAATCCCCCTGCCGATGTATCCCAGCATCCTATTTGCCCTTGCCGCTGCCCTCCTACAGGTCTCTGAGTTGTTCATTTTGACATCAACCACTACCCTCAGGTCCCTCTCACCCTCTGTGACTTGAATCATGTCTCCTTCCAGGCTATACCCCTGCTCTGGATTTCTGACTCCCAGGTGCAGAACCTTGCACTTCCCTGCATTGAATTTTAGTTTCCATTTTCCCAACCACCTTTCCAGAGCTTCCAGGTCCTCCTGCAAGGCCACCCTCCCCTCCTCCCCATCCACCACTGCACCCAGCTTTGCGTCATCTGCAAAGAGACTAATCTCACTCCTGATCCCCCTCCTGATGTCTGAGATATAGGCGTTGAACAGGAGTGGCCCAGCACTGACCCTGGGGAACCCCACTAGTAACCCACCTTGGGATGAGGCTAACCCTCCAACCACCACCCTCTGGTAGTGCTCCAGAGGGCCAATTTCCTATCCATCTTAACAACTGTCTCCCTACCCCCATCCCTACCCCCATTTCCTTCAGCTTAGCCAGCAGGCCACTGTGGGGTACCGAATCAAACATCTTGCTGAAGTCCAGAAAGAGGACATCCACTGGCCTACCCTGGTCCAGGGCCCTCATCACCCAGTCATAGAACTCAACAAGCTCTGTCTGGCACAATCTTCCCATGACAAAGTCATGCTGCCTATCGTCCAAGTACCCAGTTTGCTCCAGTAACCCCCCCTAGCCTTTCCTTGACAATACCTTCCATCACTTTGCCAACCACCGCTGTCAGGTTAACGGGCCTGTAATTTCCCGACTCCTCTCTTGATCGCCCCCTTGTGGATCGGCACGACATGGGCTACCCTCCAGTCTTGGGGCACCCACCCAGTCCTCAAAGAGATGTTGAAAAGCTCCACTAGAGGGACTGCCAGGACATCCGCCAGTTCCCTCAGCACCCTGGGATGCATCTCATCTGGCCCAGGTGCTTTCCCCATCCGAAGGGACCTGAGGGCTTCCCTTACTCTCTCTACCGGGATTTCAGCCTCTCGTCCTCACCCCTTTTCACCCTGCACTGCTAGGCATCCACCTGTCTGTGATGGCCACTCCTTTCCCCAGACCCATCAGAGACACTCACTCCTGATTCCACCCCTTGCTCGGTTTGCCCGTTCCCTCGCAAGACATAGCCCTCCATCCCCCTGGTAAAAACTGAGGCAAAGTACTCATTTAGGACTTCTACCTGTTCCCCCACCTCCTGTGCCCAACCATCCCCTATCCTTATCTTGCTGATCTGCCTCTTACTTTCCTTTTTTCCCCTATGTATCTAAGAAACCCCTTGTCCCCCCTCCAGATCCCACTGGCCAAGGACTGCTCCTTTTTTGCCTTAGCTGCTCTCACCACCCTGGTGACTCTTTTGGCTGTCAGCTCATATTCCTCCTGATCCCTTTCACTCCTTGAGCACTTGAACCACCTATAGGAAACAAACAAGTATTGGCCACAGTGTTCAGAAGGTGGGGCACCCCAGAGGTAGACCTGTTTGCGTCCCTCCTCAACTTTCAGCTTCCCCAATATTGCTGCAGGCCTCCACTTCTGGGAAGCCTCCCACTGGACACCCTACTTCTGGATTGGCTAGGGAGGTTCCTTTATGCATTTCCTCCCTTTCGTCTGATATTCAGGGTGTTGCTGAAACTCAGGCAACAACCAGCGGTAATGATTCTAGTAGCACCGGATTGGCCCAGGCAAGCCTAGTACCCTCTCCTACTATCACTGTCCTGCAGCAGGTCCATTTGCCTGCCACCAGCTCACTCCCTGCTGACTCTTCCAGAGACAGGGATGAACTACCCAGACCTGCATTCTCTTCACCTCAAAGCTTGGCTCTTGAGGAGCTAGAGTTTCCATCTACTCAGTACTCTGAACAAGTCCTCAAGATCCTGAGGATGGCTAAGAAGCCTAACACAGAGAAGACTTATGCAGCCAAATGGAAAAGATCTTCCATTTGGTGCAAGGGTAAGAGAATTAATCCCTTGGCAGCATCTGATGCAAACCTGCTGGATTACCTGGTGCACCTTCATACCTCAGGCGTAAGGCCTTTATCCCTGAAGTTACACTTGGCTGCAATTTCTGCCTACCTGTCGGTAGGGAAGAAAAGATTGGTTTACTCGCATCCAGTGTTTAAACAGTTCTTCAAGGGCCTCCTCCATCTTCTGCCACCGGTCAGGGAACCTGTTCCTCCCTGGAGCCTGAACCTCTGCATAGCTTAGCTTATGGAACCTCCCTTCAAACCTATGTCTACGGCTCACCTCAAATATGTAACTTGGAAAACTGTCTTTCTAGTGACCATTACCTCTGCAAGGAGAATTTCAGAGCTACAGACCCTCTGTATTGAGCCCAACTACATTATAGAAATGTATAAACATAGACTTTGACAGCAGATAAGGACCGCTTGGCCCATCTAGTCTGCCCATTTCCCTACCTACAGGATAGGCCGCAGATCCTAGTTAACCAACAGCCTATTTCATCCTACCCCCCACAAGAATTGACTTATGTCTGTCCCATGCATTCTTGAATTCTCCCACAGCTTTAGACCCCACAACCTCCTCAGAAAGGCTATTCCATGCATCCACTATACTCTCTGTGAAATAATACTTCCTCACATTGCCCCATAACCACCCCCCCTTCTATCTTTAAATTGTGTCCCCTTGTTCTTGCATGCCTCTTTTTCTGAAAGATGCTACCCTCTTGGACTTTGTTGATTCCACTGAGGTGCAAAAGTTTCTATCATGTCCCCCTCTCCTTCTTTCCTCAAGGGTATACATATTAAGCTCCTTTAGTCTCTCCTCCTACGGCTTCTCTTGCAGACCCTGCACCATTTAGTTGCCCTCCTCTGGACTGCCTCTATCCTGTCTATGTCCTTGCGGAGATGGGGTCTCAGAACTGGACACAGTACTCCAGATGGGTCTCACCAACTGTCTGTACAGAGGGATAACAACTTCCTGTTTTCTGCTGCTGATGCCTCTCCCTATGCATCCCAGTATACCCCCAGCCCTCCCTACTGCCTTCTCACATTGCTTGCTAACCTTAAGGTCATCTGATATGATTACCCCCAGGTCCCTTTCCTTTTTTGTTGTTACTACCTCCCCCCATTGTGTATTCTTCCCCTGGGTTCTTGTTTCCCAGGTGCATTCTTTTGCACTTCTTTGCATTGAATCCTAGCTGCCATACTTGTGACCATTCCTCCAACCTTGCCAAGTCCCTTCTCATCCTTTCCACGCCTCCTTGTGTATCAACCCTGTTGCAGATCTTTGTGTCATCTGCAAAAAGGCATACTTTTCCTTACAGTCCCTCTGCAATGTCACTGATGAAGACATTAAAAGGACTGGACCAATACTGAACCTGCGGTACCCACTAGTAACCCCTCTTTCTTCAGAGTGGACTCCATTTACAATTACCTTCTGTGTCCTGTAGTGCAGCCACTGTTTTACCAGGGCTACCACCCTGGACCCTCTCCCAGGCTGGTTAATTTGACTATTAATCTTTGTGTGGGACTGTGTCAAATGCCTTGCTAAAAGTCTAGGTAGGCCATGTCCACAGCCCCTCCCTGGTCTACTACTTTGGTCACCCGGTCAAAGAAATCTATTAGATTCACCTGACATGACCTTCCCGCTGTGAACCCATGCTGCCTTGGGTCCTGTGCCCCACTGGTCTCTAGGTACTCAACTATTCTTTCCTTCAGAAGTGACTCCATCACTTTCCCTACCACAGAGGTCAGATTGACAGGTCTGTAGTTTCTTGCCTCTGTCTTGGTCCCACTTTGTGAAGGGAATCACATCCGCCTTCCTCCAGTCCTCAGGTACCACCATCCTCCCATGATTTATTAAAAGAGTAGCCAGTGGTTCACTAGATCCTCCCTTAATTCTTTTTAGAATTCTGGGGTGAATTCCATCAGGACCCATTGCTTTGTCCACCTTCAGTTTTGGAGTTCTTTCAGAACCCTTTCTTCTGTGAAAGGACTGGGATCGACCCCCTATCAAGAGTGCTTCTATTAATTGGATTAGGCACTTCCCCTCCTCTTTGGTGAATACTGAGCAGAAATATTCGTTCAGTATCCCTGTTTTCACTGTTCCTCTGCCCACCCACGTTCATTCTATTCAGCCTCACTGTCCCTCCTTTATTCTCGCTTGCCAGTGTACCTATAAGGTTTTATCCCCCCCTTCTGCTAAGTTGGCTATCTTTTCCTCAGTTTGGGCCTTTGCTCTTCTGACTTCCCTCCTGCTTCTTTCTGCCTTAACTGGTACAGCTCTCTGTCCTGCTCCTTCTGTGTTTCTTATATCTTCCGGAATGCTATCTTTTCTTCCTGACTTTCACAGCCACCTCTTTTGAGAACCATAGTGGCTTTTCTTTCATTGATTTGTTTATTTGCTTCACACAAAGGCTTGTTGCCTCTGTGATGGCAGTTTTGATGATTCCCCATTGTTGCTCCACACCTCCTTCTAGCCTGTTTGCTAGTGCTTTTCTGAGGCACTCTCCCATCTTGCCAAAGTCAGCCCTCCTAAAGTCCAGTACCCTCACTTTTGTATGGCTTGATTCTGTAGCTGAGTTTAACGTGAACCACACTGTTTGATGGTCACTTGTTCCCACAGGGATAAGGTTGAACTCAGAACAAATAGGAAATTTTTGCCTAAGGTGGTCTCTGAGTTCCATCTTAATCAGTCCATCACTCACCCTGTGTTCTTTACAGAGAACTCTACCCCAGGGGAGCAAATGTTACACAGTCTGGATGTGAAAAGGGCCCTATTTTACTACCTGGCACATACCAGGCAGTCTAGGGGACCCGCCATTTAGTTGTTCCTTACCAATGGTGAAGTAGGTAGAGGAAAACCAGCCAAGAGAACTATCTCTCACTGGACAGTTTCTTGCATTCGCTTCTGTTATGAAAAGGCTGGTGAGCAGTCTCCTGAAGGCCTCAGGGCCCATTCCACCAGGGGCACCACAGCCTCTATGGCAGCTGCAAGAGACATGTCTCTTCTGGATGTCTGCAAGGCAGCTACTTGGAAGACTGTACACACATTCACTAAGCACTACTGCCTGGATGTGCGGTCCGGGTCTGATGCCAGATTTGGTAGGGCGGTGCTGCAGAACCTCTTCCCTAAGTAGGTTCTCTGCCCTCCTCCAGGTTGCTCTACTTTGAAGACACATAAATGTTACTGATGCTAAAAGACTCCTGGGGTGAGAAGAATAAATTGCTCACCATTTAGCAATATTTCTTTCTTCCATAGGGTCCTTTAGCATCATACTCCCCACTCTTCCTCCCTTGATCACCTATTGGGGAAGCTCTGTTCAGCTACACACCAAATTTTCAGTTTATAGTTTTAGCAAAGGTTGTTGTGTTTTTTAATTCATGCTTTGTGCATGCCTTTTAAATCCTGTTGGTTCACTTTGTGGGCATGTGCCCATCCGTCTTCGAAAAAATTCCAGAGCCCTCTATAGCTTACATGCCTCAGTACACTCCCTCCTGATTTCTGATTGGCTGATGCAAACTAATTTACATAAGCCACACCTCCAGGGCAGTAATAGCTGGCCTGCTATCTGCACAATGTTATTGATGCTAAAGGACCCCATGGAAGAAAGAATATTACTACAGTGAGTAATTTTTTCTTCCATCCTCGGCTTCCTCAAATTATCTTCTGCTGATTCCGTTCATATCTCTTGTAGTAAATGTTTAGCAGGCCAGTCTGCTTCCTCTATCCACCTTCCAGCACTGAGGAACAGCTTCCCCTTCCATCTTTCTTCCTCCCTGCACTCTCTCAAACCCCTCATACTGACACACTTCTCAAAACCAAACACCTGCTGCTAGTCTTCTTGCTCTTCTTTCCACATTACAGCAACCCATGCCCTATCCACCCCCACATTACTTTACCCATTTTGCATTTTACTGTATTATATAGTTTAAACTCAGTGTGTTCTGTAATTTGAATTTTACGCCACCATGATTCTGTTACAATTGCCATACATTGGCTGCACGCTCTTTTTTCTCTTATCCTGGATACCCCTATACCTGATGTACTTTGTACACATTTGACATTTTTTTTTCTCTTTCTCCGAAATTCATTACTTGTACTCTGATTTTACTGTACTTGTTCATGCACCTGTTGTTGTCTAGTTTCACTCCCTGCTGCATTCCCTCCCCTGGGTTGCACCTGGAGATGAGCTTCAGCTCAACACGCCTAACCCGGTCACCAAATTTTAAATAAATAAATGTTTAAAAACTTATTTCTAACTTCTAGTTCCCTTCTGTGTGACATCTGACTCTTTGTGTTTCCTCAATTTCCTCTTATCTTGCTTTTCAGGTCCCTGGTAGATTCTGCTAGTCTTCAGGGTTCCCCAGTTCTATCAGATCAGATAACTCTTTATTTTCATTCATTTCTCATTTGTCACTTACTAAACATATTAATTTCACTTTTAAAACTTGTTTTATGTGCAGTTGGGATTTTCTTTCCTTTACGACTGAAATCCAACTTCCACACAAAGTTTGTCAGGCTGTGTTTGAGCTTGGTTCTGGGATGTACATTACGTGATCAGGTGGCCAGAGGCCTGAACCTGTTTTGTACAGTAACTCACCAACACTACAGAACCTCACAGAAGAGGCATTCATTATTTCTGAGCTAGGGACCTTCTGTTGTGCTTCATATTCAATGTATAATTAAAATGAGTTTTATTATTATTTAATATACTTGGACTAAAATATATTATTTTAGAGTTGAAGTTTTTAAAAATCGTCAGTCGCATCTCTCTGTCTCTAGACTAAGGTACATTTTCTAAAACAAACAAACCTTTTTGGGATAAAGCTGATATGCAGATCTTGCAATGAAAGGGACCATTGGAAGTTTAAAATTTAGCTGGCTTTGAGTGTCTGAAAGGAAATGTCAGTTTGTCAACCTGCTGTTGTGCCTGGATTGACACCAAAACAGTACTTGGGGAGTTGGTGGCTACAGCGATGACTGGATCCTAACCACATCCCCAGGGCATAAGCAGGGTTTCTGCAGATTACACTTTTAAGTCTGGTATCAAAGTTTACAGTAGCATATTTACCCTTAATAAATCTGGTAAAATAAAGTCTCCCACTGTATGCACTCTTATTAGTTGCTTTATAAGAAAAGAGGTTCACTTTGTTGTAGAAGAGGAAGCAGCCGGAGTTGCAACTATGAGTGGCACACTCTTCTGAAATGTCACAGGCATGCTGTTTTTTCTCTGCTGGCATATTGGTCTTTTATACTGGCATATCAGGTTTACAAAGCCAGCACGCTGGTTCCTCAGAATGGAAGACTGTTATTTCTAGCTACATACCAGTTGCTGCAGAAGGTATGGCAGTGTTTCTTTTGGCATACTAGTCCCTCTACTGCCCATGCCAGGGATCTCAGTGGCTGGTTACTAACCAGAGGTCAAAGTGAGGGGGTACCTGGGGGAAACTGTAGCATGACTTTCTGAATTACCCAATCAAGGCACCACTGCTTATATTTTTTATTTACTTTGACCACTGCCAGTAATATTAATGTAATCTCCCTGTTACCCGGGGTTACTAGAATCCCAGTAAGACCTAGTGGTAGACAGGGAAGGCAGCTTGTGAAACTCCAGTTAAATGGATTTCACACTGTCTCACTCTGTTCTCAGTCTCAGCTGAGACTGAGGGATGACATCACCATAGAACTATCGCAGCTGCATGAGCCACAATGGAATCTGCAGAAGGGAGTTTGAGTAGAATGTTGGGAGGTTTGAACTAGGGTTGTCAGAACCCTCTGAAGTTCTGGGTTCTAGTTCTAGTCTAGAACTTTTGAAAAAGTTCTAGGGTTCTAATCTTTTTTAGAACTTTTTAGAACTCGAACCCTATTTTTTAAATTGTGCTGCCTACTTGATCTATAGCTCTCTCTCCCTCTTCCCTTCCTTTCCACAATGACTCCCTTGTGCCATTCCACCCTCCTGCAGGGTAAGGGTGATTTTTTCTTTTTAACTACTTTAATTTTGGAAACACAGAGGAAAACACTGGAGTTGCATGCTAGGCTAACCATATAATCCCTCACCCCTCAGCAGCCCATACCAAAGCAGACATAGCCAGGCTCAGGTGGCACACAGGAGAGACACTAGACAGCACAGCATTTTAAATCAGACACTGACTGTAGACAGTACAGTAGACATGATCAATGCAGCAGAGCAGAGCAGACCACCAATAAACATAATTAAACACCACCTACCCTTGCCTTCCTGCGGACTACAGCTATGTTAGCTCAGGTTGAGCAGTTTCGTGCTGCTTTGCTGATTGCTATGCTGGTCACAGTCACTGGTAGAGCCACTGACCCACTCCAGACACAACAGGAGAGAGAATGCCTCCTAGATTGCAGCAGGCTTTCTTTCCTGGGTGCCCCTGACCCTGACTGGCACCAAATCAAATGGGCAATAGTATGTAGCACCTGCCAGCTTAGAACTGCCTTGTGCAAACTGTAATCCCCTCACTCCCACCACCTCCTCTGCTTAATTACTTTGTCTTATTTTTGTCCATACAGCATAGTAAGCATATAGTCCCCCTGCAGCATGATGATGTTGCTGGCTATCCCCACACTTCTGCTCACCCCCACCCACCGCACTGCAGCACCACCACTCAGTCCTACCTCCCAGTTAGTTGTTGCTTGCAGCAGCAGCCCACCTCGAGCCACCAGCAGTCTGTATTCCTAGTGAAACCCAGCACCCTGGAACGCAGGCCTCCAAGCTCACCAGCAGGCAGCAGCAGCAAAGAGGCTGAGTGTTGGGCATGACGGGTCAACGACATTTCATTTCCATCATTTCGCTCCACCACTTTCACTCTCGTCATTTCACTCCCACATAATTTTGCCCCATGCAGGTTCACTCACAGGCATTTCACTCCTCGCTTACCTACTGTTGTTCCCTTCCCCATCCTTGTACCCAATCCCTCCTCTCTGCTCTCCGACCAGTGAGATCTTTATGGGTACTGAGTAACAGTAAGCAGAATGCCAATTCAGTTTATCTGCTGAATAAAGACTTTGCTGGTGCCCGAGCTGGTGGTCTTTGTAGATCACGAAAGTCTAAAATAATATGCCAGCTACAGTACTTGCTAAGTGTTTGATTAAATTAAATTCGTGCTTATGGGAGAATTTTAAAAATGTATGTCCAAGGTCTGCCTTGGCATTCAGTCACTGACTATGCAATTTTTTTGGTGTCAGTGTCAGATGGTGGAAAAATACTGTATGCATCCATAAATAAAATGATTCAGGAAAGTGATGCAAAGAAATCAAATCTCCCATCAGGACAAATATTACTACACTCCTCAGAGCACCGTCAGGCTGAAACGGCAGGTTCGTTTTATTTTTATTTTGTGCGTACCTAATGTTGCAGAGACAGTAGCTGCTGGTGAATTGGAGGGGCTTCTTGGTCAAAGAGAGATAGGATGAACAATTGCAGATTGGAATCTGAGCAGACATTTCACTCCTGGTGGAAAAATACTGTATGCATCATAAATAAAATGATTCAGGAAAGTGATGCAAGAAATCAAATCTCCCATCAGGACAAATATTACTACGCTCAGAGCACTGTCAGGCTGAAGCAGCAGGTTCATTTTTATTTTATTTTGTCGTACCTAATGGTGCAGAGACAGTAGCTGCTGGTGAATTGGGGAGCTTCTTGGTCAAAGAGGAGTAGGGTGAACATTGCAGATTGGAATCTGAGCAGACATTTCACTCCTGGTGGAAAAATACTGTATGTATCCATAAATAAAATGGTTCAGGAAGCGTATGCAAAAGATAAAAAAAATCAAGTGTCCCATCAGGACTAATATTACTACCGAGCGGCAGTTTGTTTTCATTTTTTTTTATCGTACCTAATTGTGCAGAGACAGGAGCCGCTGGTGAATGGGGGTGGGGGTGGTGTTCTGGGTCAAAGAGAGAGTAGGGCGGACAATTGCAGATTGGAATCTGAGCAGACATTTCACTCCTGTCATTTTGCATCAGTGAATTTGCTGAAGGAGGGTAATGATCAGGGGTGAATTGGAGCAGGAGGCGAGAAGTAGGGAGTGAAATGGCGAAGAGCATAATGTTGCGCTCCGTGTAGGACAAATGTGCTCACCTTGCCACCTCATCCCCCATAATTATACCCCTTATCATCCCTCTGTGTCAGACTGTCAGTGTGCAGGAGTCAACCTCACCACCCCAGGAAATAGCAGCAGTGGCACTGCAGTGTCGTTTAAGTAATAAGAAAAAGTCGAACCCTTTTGCGAACCCTCTAGTGTTCGAGTTCTAAATTAGAACTCGAACACCAGGGTTCGAGAAGGGTTCGAATCTTTTTCAAACAAGTTCTGACAACCCTAGTTTGAACAGTCAGTCTGTAGTCAGTTGGAGTTGGAGATTGTTGTGAGAGGAGCACAACAGCTCTGTGCTCAGGCTCTTGGAGCCTCAGTCCTGAAATAGGGCTACATTTAGGGAAAGGTGTGTGTTTCCACCTAAAGAGAGACACAGTAAGCTGTTTTTTTTTAGTGGTGGAGACTGCTGATTTGGATCTCTGTGCCCCATCCCTCAGGTGATGGGGCAGGAAGCTTTGCCTGCTATTCCAGGGGCAACCCCCTGGTTACTGCTAGTGAAGAAGCTGCCTTATTTTGTCCAAGAGTGTGGGAAACAAGAAGATTTTGTGATTCGCCTGTGGGGCACCTCCAACCAAAGGGTGAGTTCTGCTCTTTCTAAAGGGCCCATGTTTCATCCTGAACTGTGTAAAAGTGGGAATTGGACTACTGAAGTAGTGGGAGGCCTAGAGTAATAGGCTTAGCCAAAAGCAAAAGTATGTTCAAGTCCAGCACATAAGGCAAGTCAAGACATGTAGAGCAGATGTGATATACATCTATCCAGTAATCTACATTGCCAGGCTTTCAAAAGAGTTGCTTAGTTTCCAGAGAAATGGCCAGGTATGGATTGTGGGAGCTGGAGGTGGGAGACCCCCATCTTTAGTAACCAGGTCCACCTCTATGGATTTGCTCTGTGGATTTCTACTTTGCCTCATGTACTTGGCCAGTGATGAGGGAAGTACCCAGACACGGGATGGAAGGAAAATTCCCTCTAGGAGTCGAAGGCTCTAAGGTGGTTTGGGGAGCCACCAATTGGAAAACTGTTTCATTCCCATAATGGACCACGGATCAAGTGGCCGGCAGGGAAGTCGGGCCATGGAGAAAACCCAAGTAGTGTACAAGTCGGGCTGTGCACCCAAAGCTGCGTGCAAGTCCGGGCTGTGTGCCTGGTGGGTTTAGAGCCTGAGGGCTGAAATGTGAAGAAGTGTCCTGTTACCTCTAATCTGCATTACCAGGAATGTAGCCCCGTGGGGGTCCGTCTATGCTTTGTTTGTTCGGTTTGGATGTGAATGAGAGCTACACTCTAGAACCCCATTCCTGGTTTTGGACATTACAATTATTGCTTCTTGTGTTTGGATTTACTTGGGTGGCCCTGAGCAGAGTAGCCAAACCCAGGCCCCCTGTGCCGAGTAACCTAATCCTCCCCGAACCCAGTCCCCACCAGGTACTGCTGTCAGCTTCAACAGCATGCCACCTGTCATTTGCAAAAAGGCAGGGGAGAGGGGTTACAAAAATGGAGGCACCGCTTTGGATTTTTATTTTGAGAGGAAAGGTACTCAGGCAAGGGGCTAGCGTTTTGGCTATCTGGCAGTGGGTAGCCCAAAAAGCTGAAGTAAGTTAACTAGTGTATCACTGTGTGCTGTGGATCTTATGCTGCTGTTAAAATGCCAACTGTTTACCAAGGAGCAGTAAAGCTAAAAGAGTGTGCCCTTGTCCAGCATCAAATGTTTATAGTGTTTTTGCCTGCTTTTTTAAAGAACTGTTGTGATAAAGAAAAGTGGGGAAGACTTGGGGTAGCAACAGGAAAATTGTGCCCTGGACATTGGAAATGCTTTTTAAAGAACTGTTGTGATAAAGAAAAGTGTGGAAGACTAGGGGTAGCAACAGGAAAATTGTGCCCTGGATATTGGAAATGCTTTTGAGTGAACTAGGAAACTTACTGTGTGAATGGCCATGCTAAATGGTGGAAATGGGCTCCCGCCATGGAGTTAGTTGAAAAAAAAAAAGTAGTTTCTGCAGTTTAAATTTGCCTGCTCGTCGATCGCGTGAAGAGAAGAGCACTCCTGAGGAAGAAGAGGTTCTTTTGCATGGCGTTGTGTGATTGGTGAGGCTGCAATCAGTCCCACCCCTCAGCCAGCTCTACAGTGACTGCCCAGCATTCAAGAGGGAGTGTCAGTGGAGTGCGTGTACTGGCTAGTGGAGGAGCATCACAGTGATTAAAGACGCTGTAAAACTGTTAAAAATAGCCTTTGTTTTTTAAAATCGGGCTCAACCCACATCTCGTTCAACTGAATTGCGAGTGTGGTGATCGGGAAGATGATCAGCAGGACTGCCCACCTGTTTCCTTTCTGAGGCCTCCAAGACTGGCTGCAGGCAATTTTTCTATCGCAGCAAACAGCTACTGATAACAGTGAGTACCAACAGTGAAAGTTGCTCAATCAGTGATTTTCTGCCAAAAGCCAGCTAAATATGTGTGCAGCAGTATAGTCACTTTGCAAATAATGACTGTGTCAAGTTTTACCAGCTAGTGCAAGTCTGCTAAGCCATTGACTGTGAGCATAGTTATGAGTTCAGCATCAGTTTAAAGTGTTAAACCCAAAGAGAGAGACTGTGAGTTGTAGCCAAATGTGCAGCACTCATTTACAGTCAATCCTGTGCTTAAAATCCTGAGGCTTTAAGGGACAGTGAACTAAAGAAATGTTTCCAGCAAGTAGAGAGTCCATGGAAAATCATGTAAATGTGTTAGAAAAGGAACAGTGCAAGTTTGTGTAGTTTGAGCAAAAGTTATCAGTAGTGTGTGTAAATCGGATGCGCAGTGGCTTCACCCAATTTCTGAATGATGATGCATAGGAGTGCTGCCGCCACCAATACAGGGTGGAGTAGTAAAGTAAACACAGCAGCAGAGGAGACATTTTAAAAGTAAAGAAAGTGTTCAGTGAAGTGGGACTTTCAGTAACAGTGAGCATTTGTTTGTTTTCCCTGCAGTTATGGCCTTAAGGCCAACTTGCTACCCGGATCATGCCCGGGCTGCAGTAACAGCAGCAGTAAACAGGTTAAGGGACATTGAAAGGTGTTATTATGGAGGACAACTGCCTCCTCATGTGGCGATTCCTGGATATCCAGTGCATGTGTGTCAAATTTGCTTAAACACTGGAAGGGACGTCTTCATGATACCTCACTGTGCAGGGTGCCTGGAAAAATATGGCTTGTATAAAGTGCCCCAGATTTGTTTGGCTCCCACATGGACAAAGGTTCAGGAATCTGCAGTTGGCAGCACACAGCACCAGGTGGAGCCTGTTGAAGAAGGTCCCTCGGGGGAGTGTGGCACAAAGCTAGAGAGTGCAGATTTAGAGACAGAACAGGATGTTGAAGTTTCAGATGCTGGATCTTAGAAGGAAAGTTCAGATAAAGCATCAGTAGACCCTTGGGGGGGGGCTAGCCCAAGTCTCATAGGAGAAGATGAGATGCAGGAGGCCTTTGAGTGGGAGGTGTTGACCTCCGCGCCTAGTGATAAGTGGATAGTCTCAGGAGAGAGGACTGCTGCTCACTCCTGGGCTCAGATCCTTAATGAGGAAGAAGATGAGAGGGAACCTATGTGGCCTTGTGAAAAACATAGCCTCAAGCTCTTGCTTCGGAGGAATGCATGGAAGAGAGTGGTGATGCCACTGCCCTGGCTGTGCAAGAAGAAGCAGTCAGGGATCCATTTCTAATCTCGTTGAGGAAGCGTAGCTGCCAGGCCAGCGGTCTCAGGTTGACCAAAGCTAATAAAGAGGAGAGACTGGTTAGTAGGAAGTCGAATGAGATCTATGGGATGACCTTTCCTACCTTTCCTCAAAAAGTCTGGGAGGAGATTGAGAACAGCAGGAAATCCTGGATCTGGGCCGAGGCAATGAAATGTGTGCATCCTGGTGCAAACAAGCATGTCAGAAACAGACTGTTTCATGAGAAATATACCCAGTGGAAGAGAGGCAGGACACTGTTTATGGACAGAGTGCAAAAAGTGGATGGAGAGGGTCGTGAAATCTTCCACTGTGAGAATTATGTGCGCCCAGACGGGGTAATAATTCAAGCTCTTGACCCCCTGTACTATTGGCCTCAATGCAAGGGCCTCCCAGCAAATGTGCCCATGCCTACTAGATGGAAAGCTGAGCAGTGGTAGTCAATACTTCCACACCAGCCTGTGAAGTGCCTTTATTGATTCGCCAGTATGGACATCCAGGACTCAGGTGCCCCACATTCATCAGTTCTACAGTGTACTGGCCTTTCCAGAATCCATCGACTGGCCCACCAGATGATTTCAGATCCAGAGAGGACACCAGCCCAGCTGTATCCTGATCCATCGTCTGGTAATCGGATGACGTCAGACCAGCTGTTTCCCTTTTTTGTTCCTGTTCTAAGGTTCCATCTCCAGAGATGTCATCATCCCAGGAGTTCCCAGATGTGCCCTCCTGTAGTTCCCAGAAGATATACGCCCAGCTGTATCAGAAGAAATGCTGCCAGGGAGAGTCTTCGGCTGAGGAGCAGGTGGGTGCCGATTTTTCGTTCTATAAGGGACTGGTAAGTCCGAACTTTTCTATCTTTATGACATTGCAGTACACACCCTACACTAGCAGACTCCAGAATGTGTGAACTGTCCTCAAAGACTCTCCCCTTCAGGACTTTGGTCTGCTAGAACTGTGCTTCACCGGGCTCCGGCCCAGGAGAGACTCTTTAATGGACTAGCCTTCGGGCACTGTAGTCACTAGTTGGGACTTTTAGGGAACTCCATCCCCCAAAAGTGTACTGTAAATAATGTCATTGTTTTCTACTGTTTTCTAGTGTATGTACTGTTTTTCTACCTTTTCTAAATTCTTCAGTGTTTTGATGGTAGGGGTTTAGGTAGACTGTGTATGCAGATAAGGAGTGTGTGTTGTCTTTCTTTTTCTTGCAGGTGTTCCGGAAGAAGATAGAAGAGAAGACAAAAAGAGGAGGGGGGGGCTCATTGGAGTTTCTCACTAGTACTTTAGTGTGTAGAATTTAAAGTACTGTGGTTGTTATTGCTGTTGTTACTGTAGTAACCCTTTCTTTCCACAGGTGTGGTTGTGGGGGTAGGGCGGCAGTAAAGTGATGTAATGGTGTGTTATTAGTTTCTTGGTGTGTGGTTGCAGGTTGCCCAAGGTCGGGGAGGTCACTGGGTTGTTGATTGTTTTTTGAGTGTTAAGTTAGAGGCAGACAGATTTTCCCTAGAGGGCCAGGGGGGATAGACAGGCTGTGGTCCTGTAGGGCCCTAAGGACTGCAGTGCTGAGCTATTAGGGCTATGCTCTGGACAGTTCTACCACAGCCACTAGGCGTCCATAGTAAGTGGGTAGAGAAGAGGATGATATGTCAGCTAAAGGCCTCTAGGCCCTTAGTGTTGCCTGCCTGTCCTCACAAATGGTAGGAGGGGGACTGATCACCACCTTCCACAGGTGGCACATAGGGTGGGATGGCCTAAGCCGGGTAAATAATGACTGCGGACAGTCATTTTCCTGGTCAAGGGCGAGTTCAACTCTCCTGTTACCCGGGGTTACTAGAATCCCAGTAAGACCTAGTGGTAGGCAGGGAAGGCAGCTTGTGAAACTCCAGCTAAATGGATTTCACACTGTCTCACTCGGTTCTCAGTCTCAGCTGAGACTGAGGGATGACTTCACCATAGAAACTATCACAGCTGCATGAGCCACAATGGAATCTGCAGAAGAGAGTTTGAGTAGAATGTTGGGAGGTTTGAACAGTCAGTCTGTAGTCAGTTGGAGTTGGAGATTGTTGTGAGAGGAGCACAACAGCTCTGTGCTCAGGCTCTTGGAGCCTTAGCCCTGAAATAGGGCTACATTTAAGGAAAGGTGTGTGTTTCCGCCTAAAGAGAGACACAGTAAGCTGTTTTTTTTTAGTGGTGGATACCACTGTTTTGGGTCTCTGTGCCCCATCCCTCAGGGGATGGGGCAGGAAGCTTTGCCTGCTATTCCAGGGGCAACCCCCTGGTTACTGCTAGTGAAGAAGCTGCCTTATTTTGTCCAAGAGTGTGGGAAACAAGAAGGTTACGTGATTCGCCTGTGGGGCACCTGCAACCAAAGGGTGAGTTCTGCTCTTTCTAAAGGGCCCATGTTTCATCCTGAACTGTGTAAAAGTGGGGATTGGACTACTGAAGTAATGGGAGGCCTAGAGTAAAAGGCTTAGCCAAAAGCAAAAGTATGTTCAAGTCCAGCACATAAGGGAAGTCAAGACATGTAGAGGAGATGTGATATGCATCTACCCAGTAATCTACATTGCCAAGTTTTCAAAAGAGTTGCTTAGCTTCCAGAGAAATGGCCAGGTATGGATTGTGGGAGCTGGAGGTGGGAGACCCCTCATCTTTAGTTACCAGGTCCACCTCTATGGATTTGCTCTGTGGATTTCTACTTTGCCTCATGCACTTGGCCAGTGATGAGGGAAGTACCCAGACTTGGGATTGGAAGGAAAATTCCCTCTAGGAGTCGAAGGCTCTAAGGTGGTTTGGGGAGCCACCAGTTGGAAAACTGGTTCATTCCCATAATGGACCACGGATCAAGTGACCGGCAGGGAAGCCGGGCCATGGGGAAAACCCAAGTAGTGTATAAGTCAGGCTGTGTACCCAAAGCTGCGTGCAAGTCCGGGCTGTGTGCCTGGTGGGTTTAGAGCCTGAGGGCTGAAATGTGAAGAAGTGTTCTGTTATCTCTAATATGCATTACCAGGAATGTAGCCCCGTGGGAGTCCGTCTACGCTTTGTTTGTTCAGTTTGGATGTGAATAAAAGCCACACTGAAGAATCCCATTCCTAGTTTTGGACATTACAGTTATTGCTTCCTGTGTTCAGATTTACTTGGGTGCCCCTGTGCAGAGTAGCCAAACCTAGGTCCCCCTGTGCCGAGTAACCTCATCCTCCCCGAACCCAGGTCCCCAGCAAGTACTGCTGTCAGCTTCAACAGCATGCCACTTGTCATTTGCAAAAAGAGAGGGGTGAGGGGTTACATTAAAATAATAATAAAACTGGAACAAGGGGTCTGGTATTTTGATCATCTGGAATTCATGCAAGTCCCACACTATACCCACATGGGTTGTGAGTGCCCTGCCATTGCCTGATGCGGAATGTGTGCATGGGAGCAGGCAGTAAGACTTTTCGTTTTAATTTTAAACCTAAAAATATTGCAAAATGCCTTAAATTGTTTCATAATAGCAGTAAGCAGACTCAGGGTGGGGTGGGGGGTAAGTGATTGGTAATACCACCTCCACAGAGAATTAGCCGAGGAGGTTACCTCACAACAACCCACCCCCTGTAATTCCTTACCACCTAACTCTTTGAGTGCTTAATATGATTGAAAATATATATATATATATATATATATATATATATATATATATGTGTGTGTGTGTGTGTGTGTGTATTTGCACAATAGGAGTGAGCTATATTTTCACTGATAAAAGCATGTATTACTACCACAGTGAGATAAATGCAAGCTCAGGCTAACACAGTGATGATAAATGCTGTTTATACATACTGTGCTTACCTCACCAGCATTTATTCTCACTGTGCTGATGTCACAGACAAGCCCTTTAACGCTCCCTCAGTCCTGCAACGTGTCTCAGCTCATTAAAACAAATGAAATTCACCTGTCTTTCAAGTACCTGAAGCCCCAACAACAGATTTACTGCATTCAGTCTCACAGACACTCACATGCTGAGAACATCTCTAAAGTTCCTACTAGAAGGGAACCAGAGAGCACACTGACTGCTAAATACATCAAACCATGCAGACTCAAAGCAACAAACATACTTTGATACAGGTGAACTACACTGGAAGAATAAATAAATTCTCCTTACAGAAGAAAAAAAAAACAATGAATATGGAAGAAGTCTTTCTATCTTGCACACAGTTTGAAAGCAACACAGAACCACTTTAGAAAAGCCTGTTGTATAAATTGCACACATGATGTGCAGATCGTGTGATATGTGAAATATCTTCACTCGAGAAAAGTGACCTCTGGATATTCTCACTAGTGCCTTCAGCACTTGCGAGTATCCAGAGGTCACTGTTCACTCATGAAGATATTTTACATACCACACTCCTGCCCATCATGTATCCATATATATATTGGATGTATACATACTACTACAGCACTGTAAGGTTTTAGAATGCATGAACTCCAACTGTGATGTCCACAGCTCTAGCAGCAGAATCTTGTTATATAGAGAATAATGGATGGGGAAGGGTTTGATATGATAATTTAATGCACACCCGAGTTGTGGGATGCTATATAAACCCCGAGGGCGAAGCCAGAGGGATTTATCAAAGCATCCCACAATGAGGGTGTGCATTAAATTCTCATACGAAACTCCTTCCCATCTTTAATTTTTTATAATAACAAGCCAGCAATTTTTCTCCAGCAGTTTGTGAAATTGTTTGGCCCGGCCCACATACAGAATGTAGGCCAATGAGGCAGCAGCATAGTTTGATTGGCATGGCTCATGAATGTCATAACAACCAGCCGGTTGTTATGGAAAATATCAGCCTGGTCAGTACATTGAGAGAAATTGCTGACCAGTTATTATAGCTCTATAAATCCTGCTGAGTCATCTCAATCATAAACACTGTTTTCTGCTCACATGAGACACTTGTTTTCCCAAGAATGCAAAGTATAATGTTGTCATAGTGATTGCTGATGTGGTTTGACAACAGAATTTCCATTTTTAAGATGACAGCCATAGCCTCGATATGACGTTTTTCTGATTTGTAATAAATAAATAAGACTGGCAGTGTCTCTCTCATCATTTGAATGGGGGTCTCATAACCATCACGCAGGTGCCTACACAGCTCTGCTTTGTAATTCCTGCACCCTGAGAACATGTGTAAAAAAACACGCCTAAAATTATAATTCTCAATCTGCTGTGTTAATATATCATTCTGATATCACACAGATGGGATAACAACATTCAGGTGTTTTACATTAACTCACATATCCCTCTTTTTCAAAATATTTTTGTTTTAAACAACTCTACTCTTGCCATTCCGTCTGCAAAAGTTCTACCAAATACTCCACAGTATCTTAAATGTCCAGTCTACAATCATTGAATTAATCAATCAATCAAATCTGACAAGTTAAACATAGCCCTGATCTCCATGCATTAGAGGTCCCACAGTCCACAACATTGTGATTGCTACAGAATGTGTGGTTCTGTTTTTACTGGGCGGTTTTAATTTAATAACCGATGGAGTATTTTAGGTTCTAGGTAGTATACATGGTGACAATTGAACAGAAGGAGGTGAGGAAAAAGTGTGTTAGTCTCCCCAAAAGGGCAAATTAACAGTGTGTAGGATTGGACCAATATCAGGTTTACTTAGATACTCACACACAGATACAAGCATTATATAGGATATGTGGGGTGACAGTGTGATACATGATTTAGCCAGTGCAGTTTCCACCATTCTCAAGTAACCCCATGAGTGGCAAAGCCATGAGCAATGGTTACGAGAGGTCAGAGGAAACTGCACTGGATAAATCATGTATCACACTGTCTCCCCACACATATTCAATTTTGCATTAGGGGTGATCATAAATGTTATATTTTTGAGGCTGGAGGTTTTTGTTTGAGTTTAGTATTTTTTTGTTTGTTGGTGGTACTATTTTCTGCGAATGTGTTACTGTGCTGTGTAAGTGCAGTGGTGAGGTTCGAAAAACAGGAGTTGTAGGTTTTGACTGGTTGGTGGGTGTGGTTGTAGTTCTGTGTGATTGCTTGTGGGGCAGGGTTTGGGTTGGGAGTATTGTTCTGTGATTGATCGAGGGTGGAGGTTTCCTCTGTGGTGTACTTCTAATTCAGTATGGTGGCAGTCGTTGACAGAGGAGGATTTCTGGGTTGCATGTGGTAGAGTTGTCACAGTGGTGTGGTGTTTCCCAGAAGAGGAGTTGATGTGGAAAGTGAAGGAGTGTACCGTGGGGTCAGTGTTTCTGGCCTGCCGGGGATTTCTAATCTAGTCGTAGTGGAGTTTGAGGTGTGGCAAAGGCATTGTGGTGGATTTTGGTGGTGGAGGATGTGAAGCACCATTTTCATCTTGGACTTCAATGGTCCTGCTGGATTATTGGATTTGGAGGGATTTGGGGGAATTCATACTGGAAGTGCTTGGAGTTACTGGGTCATCGGTTCTGGATTTCGGTAGTCTCTCTATAGATTGCTGGGTTTGTGATCATTGAGGAGTATTCTGGATTGTTCCCAGTGTTCCTGGAGGATTCATTTTGAGTTACTTTCCTGTGGATTATTTTTGGATTGCTGGTGCTTCGATTCTTGCTCTTGGATCTTTTTACCATTGGATTATGGCCATGAACCAGGATGCATCTGGATTCGAGCAGTAGGCTGCTCAGTATGCCTTCCTTGTAAAACTTTTAAATAAATAAGTAAAGTGTCAGTTGTTTTTCTGGATTGTGACTGTGAAGGATCGGGAGATTTTTTTGGGGGGGCATGTTGGAATTATTTTTATTTTACTTTGATTGGATTTGGTTCTTTCGGTGACATTGGATTTCTTTCAAAGAAGACAGACAAGGTAAGTGATCTTTTAAGTACTTTATTGCAGGAACATATCACTAGATAAGTTGAAGAAACTGTATTTTAGGTAAAGGTAGAACAAGAGGTGTGTCAACATTTTTTTCCCCAGAGTAACAGGTAAAATAGTTAGTACAACAGTGAAGAACAAGATCTATTATTCATTACATGAGTTTGATTACCTCTTTAGCAAGCAACTTTTTTCATTTAGAACTGTGAAATGGGAATTGTCAAATGAGGCCTGCATTTAGCTTCTTTTCCTGGAACACAGGTTATTACTAAATAAATGTTTCTAGAATAGCACTATCAATCTGCAATTTAAGTTTACTTAAATTTTTTTAAGTAAGCTTATTATAGAACTGTGAAATGAGATGTGTATTTATCTTTATTTTTTTGGACAGTAAAAAACAATACAAGAGAAGTTTTGTAGGCAGAACTGCAGAATGAGGTGTGCTTTAAGCTTTACAATTTTGAGACAGCAAAAAACATTTAGAGGAATATTGTAAAACAGGTTTCGGTAACTAGAACTGTAAAATGAGGTCTGCAGTAAGGCATTTTTTTAACTAGCAAAAACATCCAGTAGAACAGTGTAAAACAGGTTTTGCTTCTGTTGAGTTGCCACCATGCATTTCATTTTGAATTTATTTATTGGTTCCTCTTGCAGTACAGAGTTTTTTTGTTTGTTCTTGTTGAGTTTATGCAGTTGTTTATGTTCTGTGTAAGTTGTTTTTCTTGTTTTCCAAGGTCTTCTGTGAACCTAGTGGGGAGCGGGGAAGACAGAAAAAGATAGCCTAAGAACTGTGTCATTTTTGTGTTGATTGCATGCATGCGCAAGAAACATATTGTGGCAGCTTTCTCCAGAAGCAGGTTGTGGAGGCGCAGCACTGTTGTGGTCAATTCCCCCACAGTCTTTAAAGGCTTGGCCTGCTTCCTCCAACGCCATGGCACACTGCTGCTGACACTAGTTCAGCCAGCGTGCCACCAACTTGTAAAATTTTAGCTGCTGCAATCAGGGACCACCTTGTCATTGTAGCGTCAGCCATTCGTTGCAATGAGGGAGCAACCTGTCATTGCAGGGCAGAACCTTGAAACACTGATATTGTTTGTGAACATGGCAGTGGCTTGCCACCATGCTCACAAACAATATGAACCCCCCCCCCGCTGAGGGGGTGCCCAATCCCCCTTGGCAGCATGTGCCCCCCCGCACCTGTTTGTTTGTCAATGGGGGCCCCAATCCCTGTCGGCTTCAGTACCCCAAAGTTTATGTTGCCAACGGGGGAGCCCACTCCCCATCGGAATTATGTAACCCCACCCCCCGCTTTTGTTGTCTGCTGACAGGGTGCCCAATCCCAGTCGGCCTAATGTCACCCTCCCCTTTTGTTTTATGCCGATGGGGGTGGCCAATCCCCCGTCGGTTACAGCTGCCCCCCAAGAAAGACTCTGTTGGCATGCTGGGAGCCCACCCCAGCACGCCACATGCCCCTACAAAATCAAAATGGCCCCGCAATGTCTTTTTAACCTGTAAAGGAAACAGTCCCTCGGCGGTCTCCCTCCCCCCTCCCCCTCCCACAACCCGCTTCCGACCCACTCGCAACCTGCCTCCCCACCCCTCACCCCATACTTACCTCTGGAGTCTGGCACGATGATCTTTGGTGGACTGGGAACACGTCTGCACTCTTCAAAAGCCGACCCTTGGACTGAGGAAACATCGTAAGCTGTACAATGGAATAAATAGGGTTTTTTTCAACTTTGATGCATATCTCAGGCATTTTTTGGAATTTTGGCACCAAATTTTCAATATGAGGTTTTTGGGACCCCTCCTCCTGAATTCTGGCACTGTCATGGCATTATTCTGCCCCAAAAGGTGATTTTGCAGTCACTGCGTGGAATTCTCTTTTGGGACTGATTAATGAAACGACAGTGCCAGTGTTCATGAGGTGGGCTCTCAAAAGCCTATACTAAATTTGTTGAAATCAAAAATGACTGTTTTAAGAGCATGCATTGCGCAGTTGTTACGCACACTCATAACTTTGCGAATTTGCAATATTTTCACACCAGATTTTCAACATTGGCATTTTTTCAGACCTCCTTGTAAACAGTACAGCTGTCATTTTCCACATCCTGGCCGAAATGTGTTTTCACACTTCCAGCACAGAATAGCATGGTCGCAGTGGGAAATCAGTGTTCAGGACAGATTGAGAACATGACAGTGGCACTGTTCATGAGCAGAGGTCCTAAAATGCCTATGTTGAAAATTTGGTGATGATACTCTGTAAAATGACTGTGTTATGAACGTGTGTTGTGCAGTTTGCACGCACGCTCATAACGTCACGAATTAATAATATTTTCACTCCAGATTTTCAACACTGCCATTCTTCTGCACCTTCTTATGAACAGTACAGCTGTCATTTTTTACATCCTGGCCAAAATGCGTTTTTGCAGTTCTGATGCAGAAAAGCACGGTCGCTGTGGGAAATCCATGTTCGGGACATATTATGAATATGACAGTTACACTGTTCATTAGCAGAGGTCCTAAAATGCCTATGTTGAAAATTTGGTGATGAAAGTCCATAAAATGAGTGTGTTATGAATGTGCATTGTGCAGTTTCCATGCACGCTCGTACCTTCACAACTTTGCAATATTTTCACTCCAGATTTTCAGTATTGCCATTTAGCCACCCCTTCTTATGAACAGTGCAGCTGTCATTTTTCACATCCTGGCCAAAATGTGTTTTTGCTCTTCTGGCACACAATAGCGCGGTCGCTGTGGAAAATTAGTATTCGGGACATATTAAGAAAATTACACGGACACTGTTCATGAGCAGAGGTCCTAAAATGCCTATATTGAAAATTTTGTGATGAAACTCCATAAAATGACTGTGTTACGAGCGCGTGTTGTGTAGTTTCCATGCACCCTTGTAACTTTGCAAATTAGTAATATTTTCACACCAGATTTTCAACACTGGCATTTGTTCACATCTCCTTATGAACAGTACAGCTGTCATTTTTCACATCCTGGCATTTCCGTTGCAGAATACCCCAGTCGCTGTCAGAAATCAGTGTTTGGGACAGATTAGGATCGAGCGACTTTGGGGGGAGTGACCGAGCTCAACTAAGCTCTGTCGGGACTGCTGCAGATTTCTTTGTGGGCAGGAAAAGGCGACAATGCAGGCAGGAGCCCAGTACAAAAGGGCAGCCTGCAGCGCCGGGAGAAACAGAATGAGCGAGTGAGGGAGGGGGAGTGAGTGAACTCAACAGAGCTCTGTTGGGACTGCTGCGGATTTCTTTGTGGGCAGAAAAAGGCAGCAATGCATTCAGGGCCTGAGTTCAAAAGGGCAGCCTGCAGCGGTGAGAGAAACAGAATGAGCGAGTGAGAGAGGGGAATGAGCAAACTCTATGTAGCTCTAGCATGACTGCTGCAGATTTCTTTGTGGGCAGAAAAAGGCAGCAATGCAGGCAGGAGCCCAGTACAAAAACCCAGCCTGCAGCGCCAGCAGAAACGGAATGAGCGAGTGAGAGAGGGGGAGTTAGTTACCTCAACAGACCTGTGTCGGGACTGCTGCAGATTTCTTTGTGGGCAGAAAAAGCCGCCAAAGAGGCAGGAGCCCAGTATAAAAGGGCAGCCTGCAGTGCCAGCAGAAACAGAATGAGTGAGTGTGAGGGGGGAGTGACCCATCTCAATGGAGCTCTGTCAGGACAGCTGCAGATTTCTTTGTGGGCAGCAAAATGTGCCAATGCAGGCAGAAGCCCAGTACAAAAGAGCGGCCTGCAGCACCAGGAGAAACAGAATGAGCGAGTGACATAGGTGGAGAGAGTGACCTCAACGGAGCTCTGTCGGGACAGCTACAGATTTCTTTGTGGGCAGAAAAAGGTGCCAATGCAGGCAGAAGCCCAGTACAAAAGGGCAGCCAGCAGCACTGGGAGAAACAGAATGAGCGAGTGAGAGTGGCGGAGTGAGCAAGCACAACAGACCTCTATAGTGACTGCTGCAGATTGCTTTGTGGGCAGAAAAAGGCAGCAATGCAGGCAGGAGCCCAATACAAAAGGCCAGCCTGCAGTGCTCACAGAAACAGAACAAGCGAGAGAGCGGGTGTGAACTAGCTCAACTGACCTGTGTCGGGACTGCTGCAGATTTCTTTGTGGGCAGAAAAAGCTGCCAACAGAGGTGGGAGCCCAGTACAAAAGGGCAGCCTGCAGCGCCAGCAGAAACAGAATGAGTGAGTGAGAGAGGGGAAATGACTCACCTCAACAGAGCTCTGTTAGGACAGCAGCATATTTCTTTGTGGGCAGAAAAATGTGCCAATGCAGGCAGAAGCCCAGTACAAAAGGGCAGCCTGCAGCACCAGCAGAAACAGAATGAGCGAGTGAGACAGGCAGAGAGAGCGACCTCAATGGAGCTCTGTCAGGACAGCTGCAGATTTCTTTGTGGGCAGAAAAAGGTGCCAATGCAGGCAGAAGCCCAGTAAAAAAGGGCAGCCAGCAGCGCCAGGAGAAACACAATGAGCAAGTGAGGGAGGGGGAGTGAGCGAGCTCAACACACCTCTGTCATGACTGCTGCAGATTGCTTTGTGGGCAGAAAAAGGTGGCAATGCAGGCAGGAGCCCAGTACAAAAGGCCAGCCTGCAGCGCTGGCAGAAACGTAACGAGCGAGAGAGCGGGAGTGAACTAGCTCACCTGACTTGTGTCAGAACTGCTTCAGATTTCTTTGTGGGCAGAAAAAGCCGCCAACAGAGGCGGGAACCCAGTACAAAAGGGCAGCCTGCAGCGTCAGCAGAAACGGAATGAGCGAGTGAGAGAGGGAGAATGACCCACCTCATCAGAGCTCTGTTAGGACAGCTGCAGATTTCTTTGTGGGCAGAAAAATGTGCCAACGCAGGCAGGAGCCCAGTACAAAAGAGCAGCCTGCAGCACCGGGAGACACAGAAAGAGTGAGTCACACAGGGGCAGTGAGCGAGCTCAGCGGACCAACACAATCAACATTTGGCATTGACAAATGCTTGTTTTTTTTTTGGGGGGGGGTGCTTCTTTGTGTTACCATTTGCTTGAAAGTTGTCCTGTTGGGTTTGGTAGAAAAATAGTTAGTGATGATTTTGTCCTGGTATTTTGAAGAGTTGTAGGCTTGTTGTACTGAGAAAAAAAAATATGAGAGAAAAGATAGGAGTGTTTCTAGTTTTTGAAACAATATCAGTTTGGTTGGAGTTTGAAAAGAGGTGTTTTGAGAAGGTCTAAGCGTTTTTTCCAGAAATTACTGTTTTGTAACTAATGGTTTCTGAATCAGTCTTCACATGGCGATCCCTGTGGGGATTAGAAAAGATGGTTATATTAAGATGCTGCTTAGTGAATACAGGGGCTGGAGAAGGCCTCAGCCTTTTTTTCAGAAATGAAATTTTTTTAAGTAATGTTGTCTGAATTAATCTTCACCTGCTGATTCCTGATGGAATTAGAAAAGATGGCTAGTTAAAGATGTTGCTCAGTAAATGTCTGTGGCTCTGTATCCTGTTGAAAGAAAAGAGGATAAGAAATGGTATTTACTTACCTGGTAAAGGTGATTATACCTGCCATCTTTAAAGTGCTCAGAGAACCATAACCACTAGGTATCTTCATTCATCCCATTGGCCGATGCATGATCATAAATCTTTTGGCTGCCTTAGGCCAATTCCCCTGTCTCCAGCCACAACTTCAGTCTGACACTTTCCTAGCAGACAGAAGAAAGCAAAAACAAAACTCCCAAATACTGGCACGTCATGCAAAAGACAGAAAATGTCAGGGATCAACACAAACAGCCAAATGGAGTGTGAAAAATAATAGAGGTTTGCTCAAAAGCCAAGAGTATAGATATAATGCAGGTAAAATAATAGCAATACTGCTGGGTGCCTATAACCTAAACCCCCAGCACCCTGCAAGTGATTGATATCATAGATTAAACAGGAAGACCAATAGTCCCCTTACTAAAAAAACACAAGCACTATAATACAAAAGCATGCAGCGCTAGAAATAACAAATCAGCATAATCAGAAAAAAACCTTCCCAAATCTGAGGGACACAGATGATTCCAGGTGTTGTAAGGAAAACAGGCCATCTACCAAGGGAGGGACTCTGAGCACCATAAAGGTGGCAGGTACAATCACCTTTACCAGGTGAGTAAGTACCATTATCCCCTGCCATCTTTCTAGTGCTCAGAGAACCATAATGACTGGGTTATTTGTAACAGTTCCCAGGAAAACCATGAGTGGGATAAACAAAAGATGCAACCCATTAGGACGGACACCCTACAGCAGCCTGAAGCACCACTTTGCCAAACCTGGCTCTATTAGCAGAAGCCACATCAAGCAAGTAATGGCGGACAAAGGTATGAACAGAAGACCAAATGGCCACAGCACAAATGTTCTGCACAGAAGCACCACACCTCTCAGCCCAAGAAGCAGAAAGGATCCTGGTAGAATGAGCTTGAATGCCACTAGGAAGGTCTTTACCAGCAGTCTTGTAAGTTACCTCTATCGCCTCCTGATCCAGTTGGCAATAGGGCTTTAGATGCCACTTGGCCCATCTTAGTACCAGAACAGAGTACAAACAGGTGGTCTGAACACCTGAAGGCTTCAGTTATTACCAGATACCTCTTAAGCAAAGAAACCATATCCAGGGGATAGGGAATTTCCTCCAGACTCCCTTCCATCCCTGGCATAGTTGGCAAATGAATGGCCTGCTCCAAATGAGAAGGCAACCCAACTTTAGGTGTGAAGGAAGGTACTAGGACAAGATACACCCAGTCATTCTGAAATATGAGGAAAGGTTCCCAGCAGGAAAGTGTTTGCAATCCCCCCATCCTCTTGGCTGAGCACATAGCCATGGGGAACACAGTTTTAATGGTCATCCAATAAGGGGAGTCGGGAACAAATGGTGGCTTGTTTAGGCCTTCCAACACCCAACTGAGCTGCCATGGCGAACGTGTAGGATGAACCCTGGGAATAGAGATCTGCACAGCTTGCAGAAGACAGACCACATCAGGATGGGAACCCATAGGCCCCACCTTTGTCAGGGAACTCTGTATCGCAGATATAGCAGAGGCCTGTACCCTCAGTGAGGAATAGGCCAAACTCTTTAGAGCCCCATATTTGAGGAAGTCCAGAATTTGGGTAAGGCCCACCACTGAAGAAGACAAACATTTCGCTGCACACCATTTACAGAAAATCTGCCAGTGCTCTGACATGTCTTATTTGTGGAAGTTCTCCTGGATCTCAACAAGCGATCCACCACCCTGGCAGGATAGCCCTTCTCTAACAGTCTTGTCCTTTCAGCATCCAAGCCATCAGCAAGAGATCCTGTGGGCTGTGGTGTAATATCGGACCCTGCTGTATTCATTCTGGATGCAGAGGCAGGTGTCAGGGTGTGTCTCTCAGCATCACTCGAAGCAGAGAGTACCACGATCTCCTCGACCAGTCTGGTACTACCTGCAGAACTATAGATCTTGTGTTCTGGATCTTGAGTAGAACTTTGGCTGTCATCGGAATCAGTGGAAATATGTAGGCCTGCTTGAAACATCACGTTGCTGTCATTGTGTATACCTCCTCAGTCTGACTCTCTGGGAAGCGCAAGTGAAACTGGAGCAGTTGTGTGTTGTGCCCTGAGGCCATAAGATCCACCTGAAATGGCCCCACCTCTGGTTGATTGTCCGATAAACCTGAGGGTGCAGCTGCCACTCTGCCTGGTCTAGAGTTACCTGACTGAGACAATCTGCCTGAAAATTGTGCTTCCCAGCCAGATAGGTGGTCAAGATGCTTTCTAGAAGTTTCTCCACCCAGCGCAGGGTCTATAGCACCACCTGGAGCATGGATTTGCTTCTGGTTCTGCCCTTGCTTGTTGATGTACACCATGGTGACCCGATTGTCTATCCTGACCAAAACAGACTGACCCCAGATCTGACGGGCAAAGAACCAAAGGGCCCTGTACACCACCCTCATCTCTAGCACATTGATAGGCAGACGTGACTCCGCCTGGGACCACCTGCCCTGTGTCACATGGTGCTCCAGCATGGCACCCCAGCTGAAGAGGTTGGCATCCATTGTGATGGTCATCGACTGGGGCAGCACCAGCGGTACCCCCAACATTAGATTCTACCGGTCCATCCATCAGTTGAGACTCTGAAGGATGTCTGGATTTTGGGTGATTTTGAACTCGAAATCCAGGTTTGACTGGTCCCGAGTGTCCCGGACATACCTTTGCAAGGGATGCATACAGTATGTAATCATGCCCACAGCACCACGGCTATCATGGCTGCCATGAGGCCCAACAATTGCAGGTATGTGCATACAGGTCTGTATGGTTGGTCCTGTATAGTGTTTTGTGAAATTAAGAAATTTCATTATGCTAAATATTTTGCAAAATTTGTGCATTTCACAAAGTATTTTGCAGTTGCAAAATGCAAAATGTCACCAAAAAATTGCAAAATGTTTCCCAAAATTGTGAAATTTTGCCCAAAACCTGTGACATTTTGCATGGAAAAGGCAAACTTCCATCACAAAATGCAACATTTCAAAGTTTTCACGCAAAATTTCATAATTTTCAATAGAAATTCTGCATTTTGCACCCATGAAATATTTTGCGAAATGTGCGAATTTTACGAAAACTTCACATAGCGATTGCCGATTTTGTGGCAATTTGACTGGTGAAATTTTATTTCTCAACATCTCTAGTCCTGTATGGAGCCCAGGAGCCTAGCTATGTTGTTCCCCTTGTCTTCTGTGGGTACACATCCCGTGGCCATGTCTATGTGGGCGCCCAGGTGAGTGAGTGAGTACCTGTGTGGTCTGCAGCTGACTCTTTTCCCAGTTTGTGACCCATCATGATATTGTAAGCACTAGAGCACTGCTTCTATATCCCTTCTGGCTTGGTCCAGGTGACTGGCCTGAATCAGCCAGTCATCCAGATACTGGATTACATGTATGCCCTTTTTTCCAAGGTCCACTGCTAGCACTACTAGTGTCTTTGTAAAGACCCTTGGTGCTGATGCCAGACGGAACGGGAGACATGTGTATTGGAAATGATGCCCATAAATCTGGAATTGAAGAAAAGTGTGGTGTCGAGGGCAGATTGGGATGTGCAGGTAGGCATCCTTGAGGTCTTTCAAGGCCAGAAAATTGCATGGGTGAATTGCCACCAGGGAGAATTGGAAAGTCTCCATTTTGAATCTCTCCTAAGTTATGAACTTGTTGAGGAATTTGAGATCGAGAATGGGATGAATGCACTCCATCTTTTTTGGGCCCATAAAGAACAGAGTACACCACGGTGTCCCTCTCATGAGCCGGGATGGGGGCTATGGCCCCGCTCCTGGTGAGGTTGGCAAGGGCCAGCTGACTCATCTTTACCATTGTGGGGTTCTTGGGTGCTGGGGAAATCATCAGTCTGTACGGAATTGTCTTTTTAGAAAACTCTATGGCATAGCCATGGAACACGACTTCCTGGACCCAGCGGCCCATTGATCGAACAACTTTAGTTGGCCCCCTGCTGGGAGGAAGTTCACCAGGGCCCCTTTTCCATCATTGGTTGTTGGCGATGAAGCTGCTGCCAAACTTGTTGTCCTCATTCCTCCCTCTTTTATTAAAATTTCTCTTGAATTTGGATTGGTTGTTCTGGGACTGGAACCAGGATCTCGCTGCCTCTCCCCTCTGGGTCTGGGCTACTGCTGCTTTTGCTCAGTTCTGAGCACCTCTAAATCTGGAGCAAAAGGGCCTGCTGGAGGGGAGGAAAAGGTCCTTTTTCTCTGCCATATGCTTAGTCCCTGCTCTGTCCTTAAGGAATGGGGTGAGGACTTCCTCGAACGGGTGGTCCCCTTTGCAGGTGAGCTTCATCAGGGTCTCCTTCGACTTGGCATCCACCTGCCATAACTTGAGCCGTAATGCCTATCTGGTCTGGTTGGTCAGGACAGCTGCCCTGGCGTTAAACTTGATGGAGTCTGAGGAAGCATCTGTGAAATAGCACGCTGCCTGCACCACACAGTCCTCCTGCTCTGCCAGCAGGGAATCTTCTGGGAGCCCATCCATGACAGTTTCCACCCAGCGTAGGATTGCCCAGCTGGTGTACCACATTGCCATATCCACAGATAATGCCATCCCCATCACTTCATGGATCTGTTTTAGCAATTCCTTCACCTTCTTATCCAGCAGGTCTTTTAGTGCTGTGGCACTCTCTACAGGTATGACCATATGCCTGGCCAGCACAGATATCGAGGTGTCTACCTTCGGGACCAAGTGCCAACCCATCTGATAGGACTCAGTGAGGGGGTAAAATTTCCTCATGGTTCTTTTTCCGGGATACTGGCTGGCTCCAATGCCTCCATTTCCTTGGTCAAGATGGCATTGAGAGCTTGGCAGGCAGGAAAGCAACGCTGCACCACTCTGATTGGGATGAGAATAGGGGGTCCGAGGAGGTGTGGGGCTCTTCTTGCTTCACCAGGATCTGCAGGACCTCCAGGATAAAGTGAACCAGCTCCGCCACATCCTCCTGTGGGCTCAGCTTGCCTGATGCTTGGATCGGATCCTGTTCCACCTCATCTTCCTCTGATGAGCCTGGATGGTCTTCTGCCTGCCTGCATTTCTTCCTTTGCAGCTGTGGGCTCAGTGCTGTGCCTGTGCATTTTATTGCCACTGCTTGGTGCTTGCTTGTGGGTTGCTGGTCTTGCAATGTCTCCAGTCAGTGGAATAGCAGGCCCACCTGCGCAGCATTCAGAGTGAGCAGGGCTGTGGGAGTCACTGATTCTTCAGGGGTTGCCACCACTTCCATGGAATTCTATGGAGCTTCGGACTCAAAGATAGTGCACACTGCACACAAAGCTTCCCCCGCGTGTGATTACAGGAGCTTCGCCCCACATTCTGTGCAGGCAGGCATGGCAATAAAGGTTGGTGATGAGACCAATCTGTGAGGGGCAGACAAGAAAAACTGGATCAGAAACATGTTCAGCGGGAATTTATTAGCTTACATGAGCAGCAGTTGGTATTCCCAGCCCAGACAAAAAGATTGTGTTGGAACAATGGCTCTGTGCCCTTAAGTGGAGACAGTGACCCTTCACAGACTGGCCGTTCACATGGTGGGGGTGTCCAATGGCTCCTGTGTTTCTGACTTTTCTCCTCAAGATGGCAGTCCTGTTGCCCTCTGCCAACATGGCCACTGATCCCATGAGAGTTCACGGGGATAGCCACAAGATTTGCTGCCGTCTCATGATGAACACCCCCAGAACTCTCCACAAGTGCGGAATCGTCCACAAACCTGGGCTCCATTCCAGTAAGAGGCCCGCTGATCAGCACACCACTTTTGTGCCACTCTTGCATGGCACTGGATCTCCTTAGCCTCCCCATAAGTCAGGCGATAGAACTCTGTCAGTCCTTTAGTCTCGAAAGAGCTGCCATGTTCCTCCCTCAGACTTGGGATGAACAGAGAGAGAGATGATGCCGCTGGAATGCATAGAACACCGGGCAATCTGGAGCTATCTGTAACCGATGCATAGTGCTGTACAATGGCACTGAAAACTGTACTGCTTGTGCCTCCCCCCCCCGCTCTGGGACATTGATCGGGACAGAAAACTTGAGTCATCAGGAAGGATCGTCATACTGGGGTCCCATGGAGCTGCTTGCAGGTACCTTCTGCTTGGTCCCTTGGACAGTGATGCCTCATACTCAGGAATTCATGGGAGGCTGTGTAATTAGCTTCTGGGTGGTATCTGGCACTTCCCTTGATTGCTGGGGATGCTACTAGAGTGTCCCAAATCTGGCCAGGAAGGTGAGGCAAACGCTACGTAAGGGTCTGCCTCCCCTGGGTCCTGACCCTCGGTGTGTAGTACAGCCTGTCAGCTGCATGAACACCAGATTGACGTCTGCTAAGTTCGAAGGTCCTTGACAGTTACAAGTTAAATGAGGCTCTGTTTCCTTAGCTTAGGAGGTTCTGTGTCCCTAAAATGGATTGAACCTGTCATCCATTGTTTACAGAACTGTTTCATTGCGGTACTATATGGATGTGACAAACAGAATTCATAATTTATTTTTTTTGTGTTGATGCAACTAACAAAGGTAAGGAAAAGAGCCTGCATCAGAAACAAACACACTTGTAGACGACGTGCCTAAGCTAAATAGTAAGAGGTAGAGCTATAAATAAGGAAGGCAATACCTGCAATTCTTAGGGAGCAAGACTGATCATGACCAGCTTTCAGAGCTGCACGAGTTAAACTGGAGTTTTCAGCTGGAGACAGGGGGATTGGCCTCTGGCAGCCAAAAGATATATGACTGTGCATTCGGCCAATGGGATGGATGAGGATACCCAGTGGATATGGTTCTCTGAGCACTAGAAAGGTGGCAGGGGATAATGACTGTTACAATTGCAAGCAAACTTAGAACACTGTATCCGTCATGCAGTTCTTTTAGAAAGTGAGTTATATTCATTTCTTTACCTGCTGTTTTTCCTGGGGATTTTTAAAATAGTTTATTTTAAGGTTCTGCTTTGTATATATTTATCTGTAGTATCCTGTTAAAAGAGAAAAAAAGGATATTATTGTTATACTGTAACTAGTCTAGAGTATGCAGTTGTTTTGCAGAAAAAAGGTTCCTTTTTTCATTGTGTTATAGTTTTATAGTACTTTGAAGAGCATATGTGGGCCAGTTCCTCTTTTTGTCAACTTATACCTGTTTTCTTTTGTTATGGTGGTTTGTGATGAAATGTAATTAGTGGTGTATGTGTGGTAGTGAGTTTGTTTTGGGGCTGGGGGGGGGCCTTATGAAGGTGGTGTGGGGATGTTGGGGCGTTGTGCACTGTAGGTTGATTCTTTGCATTTTTTGGGGGGAGGGGGTCTTTTTGTATGGTGTATATTAGTAGTATTCATTACCTTTTAGTCTTACCTTAGTCAGTGACAGTGTCTGAGGAAAGGACTTGTGGCCTTTTTCTTTTGCAGCTGTCAAATCTGTTTCCTGTGTGGAAGAGAGAGAATGAGAGAGTGGAGTACCGTGTAAGGTAGTATTGATTTTCCCCTTTTGTTTGCTATGATGTGTGCTGCTTTTATTGTTTGTGCTGTTTTTTCAGTCCTGTCTTCCTCCTCTTTTCTATTTTTTTTTTATCCCAGGTTTCTGTCCTGTTTTTCTTCTTTTTTTGTATGGCTTTTTTATGTTTTTCAAAACGATTGCTTATGTTTCAGGTCTTACCTTGCACTGTGTTGAAAGTGATGTTTTTTTGCTGTGATAGTAGGCCTGGTGAAACAGGAACCCAGAATTTCCAAGTATTTGCTGGAGATAGCAAATAGCTACTTTGGGTGTTGTGCTGTGGAGGTTGTAGGTTCACAGCTGAGTACTGCAGATATTTTTTTCTGTTGTTCTTCATTTATGTTGGCATAGTTGTTTAGACTTTGTAGCTGCGTATGTCTCAAAATTTGCATAATTTCAGTGGTAGGGACTCCAGAATCAATTAATTTTTGTATGAGATGTTTTCGTATGGAGTGATTGGTCAGTCTTTTTTCTGTGGAAATAGATGATTTTTGGGATCATAGTTCTGGCAAGTTTATTAACTCCTACTGGTTGATTTTTAAACCAGCACCTGTCTGTATGTCCTGCAGCATGAGGGTTGGTGGTCAGGAAAAAAGATAAATGTTCTGTTAGAGTTTATGGTGGTCTTCCTTTTAAGAAGGCTAGATAGTTTTATGCATGAGTATATTTGGCATTTTCTGGCACTTCATATGCCCTTGGTTTGATTTTCCTGGAGTCATTAGGATTTGCTCCAGTGCGTGTTTTTGTCTGCCTTTCTTGTGGATATTCCAGGTGGTATGTGCAAGGTTTATTAGAAATATGCTGAAGTAAAGCAACTGCTCTATGAGGATAATAATGAATAATCACAAAGGTCTGAATGGAAAGCATTAGAGAAGGGCCACTGACACAGAGTGATGCCCTTAAGTGAAGGGGACTGTGGTGGCACGAGAGCTTTACGTTTTAACTTATGAAAGCTGTTGGTCACGAGGTGGCATTACAGGTGGCAAGATTGCCTGTTTGTGAAGTTTGTTTGTTTTTTATGGGAAAGAAAGTAGTCTGGTACTGCATGTATAAATTGTCACTGTGTATATAAATGAAATTTATGCACATAGTTACTCGGATAAATGGATTTATGTAACTGTATTTATGACCATCCCTATTGCATACATACACACACACATATATATATATATATATATATATATATAGCATTAAGAATTAAAGGGGAGGATAAAACCATTCAAAACAATGCATTGATGCCATTTCTATGAATCTGGGTACTTACATCACTCGAGCCATTCCCTTTTGGTTTATTATGTCACCAGGAAAGACTTACATCCCTGTTATGTATAGTTTCCCATCTTTTATTTTATTTATAGTTCTTATTAATGTTAATTTCCATTAAAATTCCAGGCATTTGCTGTCTTATTATCACTGATTTTCTACGTCTTTACTTAATTATTGGCAATTTCACGTTTGGGAACTCACAAATAATAAGGCTGTAAATGACAAGTTCTAATGTCACTGCAGTACCAAATACCAAAATGGGGGATAGGGAGCAACCAGGGAACTACAGGTCTACCAGTCTGACTTGCATTGTGGGGAAGGTGATGGACTCACTGATCAAAGAAGACCACGTGGACCTCCTGGAGATGGACTTAAGGACAGTAAACAGCACCATTTCGTAGCAAGAAGGTCTTGTCAGACTAGCCTGATATTTTTTTTGACTGGGTGACAAAGGAAGTAGACAAAGGCCATGCTGTGGACCTGCTGTCTGACTTTAGCAAGGCTTTTAATTCGATACTGCACAAGAGGTTGCTCAAAAAGCTGGAAGACCTGGGTGCGGCTAAAACCATAGTGAACTGGTGGGTAGTTGGCTAGAATGGAGGCGGCAGAGGGTGGTGGTCAGTGGTGTTAAATCAAAGGAGAGGAAGGTTACGAGCAGGGATCCACAGGGATCTGTCCTGGTTCCAGTCCTCTTCAACATGTCCATTAGTGACATTGGTGAAGGAATCGGGGGCAGGTTGTGTCACTTCGTAGATGACACAAAACTATGTGGGAAGGTGGATAGTGATGAGGGAATAAGGGATATACAGAGGGACCCAAAAAAACTAGAAGCATGGTCAAAGTTCTGGCAATTAAAATTCAATGCCAAAAAGTGCAAGGTAATGCACCTAGGGAAAGAGAACCCCAAAATGGAATACTGGATGGATGCAGTGAGACTTAGCACTACAGAAGAGGAACAGGATCTAGAAGTTATCAGTAACTCCCTTAAACAAACAAGCCAATGCAACAAGGCCTATATCAAGGCTAACAGAATGCTGGCATGTATCAGGAGAGGTTCTGATAGCAGAAGAAAAGAGGTAATACTTATTCTATGCAGATCCCTGGTGAGGCCTCACCTGGAGTACTGCATCCAGTTCTGAAGCCCTCACCTCAGAAAAGACAAGGATAGGTTGGAGACAGTGCAGCACAGAGTAACAACAAGCATTTGTCAATGCCGAATGTTGTCTTGTTGGCATTGGCATTGGTAGTTCAAGAGTTAGAGAGATGCATAACAGGAATGGCAGTGAAGTATGGACAGCGACAACCCACCACCCTGCAGGGCAGCAGGAATTGAGGTGTGCCTTTGGGTGCGTTGGCTGTAACACTTTCGTGCCATTTCACCTCACCCTACTCCTGTAGACTTGCTGACAAGTGTCGCATGTGCCTTAAATATCGGCTCATTACTACCCCATTCCATAAGGAAATACATTGAGATTTATTTTATTTTATTTATTGAAGTAATCAGTTTTACAACCTTTGAGTCAGCGACTCGTTTACAAAGGTACCTCGTCATTGGGGGGGGGGAGACAACAATAAGTGAGGTTTAGGAGAGGGATTACATACAGGTAAGATACATACACACGTGGAGTTACAGGCAGCAATTGTACAGGTACATGCATATGTTGAGATACACGCATTATTAAATAGCATTTTACACATCAATATATAACGTCATTGTTACAGTCTGTTTTATTGTACCAGTATCCAGTCATCTATGGGATCCAAAGGACACAGGGCTAAATGGGGCAGGGTTTTGGTCAACTATCGACATTTACAATATCGACTGTCAATAATATGTTGACGGAGGGTGATTTTGAACCGACCAATCCCAGGATCTTAGTGATAGCCTTGGGAAGGGAGTTAAACCAAGGGGGGGCTTTATGATGAAAGGATCTTTGGCAGCGAGAGGTCCTTGCCCTGGGAACTATGAAAGTGGCTGCGATGGAGTTACGGGTTGGCAGGGGCCGGACAGCCAGCTGCAGTGGTGCAGAGACCCCTGGTAGGCAAGCCCTGACATGGATTTTTTTGGCCAGCAGGCAGGTATGATATTTCAGTCTTTCCTCAAGAGTGAGTATGTTGGCGGCAGAGTATAGCAGACAGGTGTGAGTTCTGCTGTTAGCACCGGTAAGGAGCCTGCAGGCTTTGTTAATAGAGGTCTGGACTTTAGATAAGAAGGAGGGATCAGCTGCTGCGTAAATTGGAAGTCCGTAGTCGGCCAGTGACAACACCAATGAGGTAATGGCTAGTTTTAATGCAGATTCCGGGAGGCAATCTTTGTGGTGGTAGAGGAGCCCGATCCTGGAGTTCATGGCCAATGACAGGGCTTTTAGGTGGGCGTGGAATGTAAGGCCTGGGTCAAAGGTGATGCCCAGGTACTTATAGGATGTTACCTGTTCTAGTGTGAGGAGCATGCTGGTGGTGATGTGAAGGGGAGAGTCCTTGGTGCTGTTTTGCCGATGTGAGAACAGCATGGACTTTGTTTTTTTCAGGTTCAGGACTAGTCGATGGTTATTGAACCATTTTTCAGCTTGGAGGAAGGCGCTTTGCAGCATGTCTTGGAGTAGGAGCGGGTCAGAGTGTGATGCTAGGATTACTGCATCATCAGCACAGAGCAGTGTTTTGCTGGAACAGGAGTTTGGGAGGGTGTTTAGGAATAGACTGAAAAGGGTGGGTCCAAGGATGGAGCCTTGCGGGACCCCTGAGAGTACTGGTAGGTTGGAGGAGAGGGTCCCATTTAGCTTAACTCTTTGGGACCTGTTATGCAGGTAGCTAGAGAACCAATTCATTGGGCCAGATGAGAGTCCCAGTTGGCATAGGGAGTTTAACAGCAAGGGGTGGCACACAGTGTCGAATGCCTTAGATAGGTCTATGAATACTGCCCCTGCAAGTTGACCCTTGTTAAGCGCAGAGTGTATGTGGTGGGAGAATTCTAGAAGGGCAGTGGACGTGCTGTGGCCAGGATGAAATCCATGTTGCTCAGGACATAGAAGGTTGTGTTTAGATAGGTATTCTGTGAGCTGTGTGGTTACTATTTTTTCTAAAGCTTTGGATGGGGGGGGAGGATGGAGATGGGCCTATAGTTATTTGGTAGCATACGGTCCCCAGACTTATGGATGGGGATTACTTCAGCATGCTTCCAAGCATCCAGGAATTGACCTAAGCATAAGGATTTGTTTATGATAAGCGTGAGGGGGATTAGTATGACATCCAGCGTAAGGCGGAGCATCTTGGAGTCAAGAGGGTCATTACTTGGGTTATGGGAGGCGAGTGACTTTATAAAAAGGTTTGGCATCGAGGGTGAGATCGGTCTGGGCGGAATAGTGGCCTTGAAGTGTGAGTGGGTGGACGTGGCAACCGGGTCAAAAAAGTGGGCAGGGAGAACTGCACATAAGTCGGTGAAGGTTTTATTAAGGCAGTCTGCAATACATGTTAGGTCTGTCGAGACAGCCCCATTTATGACAATCTGAGATGGAGGGGGGGAGCGGGTTTTACCATTCAGTTCTTTAATATTGTCCCAGAAGGCTCTGGATGAGCCCCAGGAGGATGTCAACGCAGCCTGATAGTATTTAGCTTTTGCCTGCTTGATGGCCCAGGTGCATTGGTTACAGGCTGCCCTATAGGCTTGTCTGTCAGCCACTCTACCAGAGTCATTTGCTATGTGCTAGAGATTATCCCACTTTTTTAGTTGCTGGATCAGTGCAGGGGATATCCATGCAGCAGTCCGTTTTTTTTTTCTAGATGTGGTGATGGGGGCAAACAGATCACAGGCGTGGATGAAGGCCGTAGTGAGGTAGGTTAGGGAAGAGTTTATGTCTGAAGCACAGGCCACTGGGGTCCAGTTGACTTGTGCGAGGTGGCGTTTGAGGTTGTCAAGAGCCCTGGGGAGAAACCTGCGTCGTGGGGTGCTGCTGTACACAGGGCTGAGTGTGGGGGAGGACCAAAAGCAGATGACAGGGGAGTGGTTGCTAAGTGAGTCCGCAAGGACATGTACGGATGCCACTTTATGTGGCCGGTTAGAGAGGATTACGTCCAGGAGGGAGCTGGTTCCCGTTGCTTTGTTAAGTCGAGTGGGCCGGGTGACCAATTGAGACAGGTCAAGGGCTGCCAGCTCATCCTTTATAATATCAGATGAGGGGCTGAGCCAGTTGGTGTTTAAGTCACCCAATATTAGTTGTTCAGCCTTCTGGGGTAAGGTGGATAGATAGTCAAGGAGGGAGGTGACCGCTAAGTTTTTTGTACTCGTGGGTATGTAAGCCATGGTTAGGTATAGGGGGCCACGACCAGTGTAAGGAGAGATTTTAAGAGTAATGGCTTGTGCCCCATGGTGGAGCTCAGGGGTAGGGAGGGCATGGCCCAGGACCGAGTCACGCAGGTAGATAGCACACCCCCCTCCACGCCTGCCCATCCTATCAGCCCTGAACAGGGAAAAGCCTGGTAGAGAGACAGCTGAGTCAGGCATGAGCGGGGAGAGCCAGGTCTCTGCTAGCATGAGGATGTCAGGGGAGTGTTGCATAACCCAGCATTGGAGAGCTGCAGTTTTCTTGGGGAGACTGCATATGTTCATAAAGCTATCTGGAGACCTCTGCCACCGGGTGGGCTTAGGCATGGCAGGGTTGGCGGGCCCAGGGTTAGGGTGCACATTGCCGGAGAACAGGAGCAGCAGAAAAATTAGGCGCCTCACAGGGTAGTGGTTGCTGAGGGTGGGGTGCATATGCAGCTGCCGAGACCTCACCAGGGAGGTTCATGGGATGGGAAGAGAGAAAAGAACCGGAGACGCTAGCGAGGAGATTGACCACATGTGATAGAGTACATGATACTGGGGGTAGCACTTAGGTGGTGGGTGGGTGGGGTGGTGTGGTAGTCCAGGGTTCGGGATGGATTTGGGGATGGTGTGGTAGTCCAGAGTGCAGGATGGATTTGGGGGATGGACTGAGGGGTAGATGTACAATAAGCTGAGGGAAAAACAGGGTATTGAGAGTGGGGGGATTGTGGTTTGGTCAGGGGCAGGTCAATGGGAGATATAAAGGGGTTGAGAGTGAGCAGTGGGTGCCGTGGTAAGAGGAGTACCAGTATAGCAAGGATCATGCTTGTGAGTGATATATCATTAGAAAGAGTAGAAAATGAGTGCGGGCTCCCTCTAGTGCTGGAAGGGTATAACCAGCAAATCGGAAAGTCGACTGATTGGTTCTGGCTCCCCATGTGAGTAACCCTATAAAAGGGAGAGCCGACCAAGGGTGGTGGTGGGGGCGGTGGGGAGCCGAACGCACAGCGTTCAGCGGGGCTTCTCCTGGCACTGAGTGAGAGAGACTAGCAGAGCGCGAGCCTGGAAAAGGCGCCAAACCCAAGTTTAAACAGAAATACAGGACTGTCCACAGCCAGGCTAGCTCCCGACGGTCGCGACTGCAGCAAGGCACTTTGCTGGTAAATTTACCTTGTAGCTTCTGGCTTGTTACAGGGCAGGGAGGGCTTTTCTGTCTAGCCCTCGCAACCTCCAGCTCCTCGGGGGGAGGGGGGGGAGTCCTAGCAGTTGCACGGCTGGGCTTTTCAAGCAGCAGGAGGCAGTTCAGCGCAGCCTCGCGACCTCCGGCCCTCGGGGAGGGGGCTCAATCTGTAGGGAGAGGGAAAAGAGCACAGGTTAAGTAGGCAGGTAGAGGGGATTAGCGTTAGGGGCGGGCAGTCTTAGGGAGGGTGAATGGCTAGTGGCTCTGCAGCTACAAAACTAGGAGAGAGAAACTTACTACTACAGTTTTCAACAGGCTAAGCAGTTTATCCTTTTCCTTTTTTTTTTTTCTTCTAAGGCTACAGAGTTAAATCAGGCTAGCTACCTTAGGCACAGGCAATTTACAGAATTGTACAGTTCATCAGGACAACCTGGCACTGACTGAGAGAGACTAGCAGAGTGCGAGCCTGGAAAGCGCCAAACCCAAGTTTAAACAGAAATACAGGACTGTCACAGCCAGGCTAGCTCCCGACGGGTCGCGCACTGCAGCAAGGCAATTTTTTACTGGTAAATTCTACCTTGCAGCTTCTGGCTTGTTACAGGCAGGAGGGCTTTTCAGTTCAGCCCTTGTGACCTCCAGCCCTGGAGAGGGGTGAGTCCTAGCAGTTGCACAGCTCGGGCTTTTCAAGCAGCAGGAAGGGCAGTTCAGCGCAGCCTCTCACACCTCCGGCCCTCTGGGAGGGGGGCTCAATCTTGCAGCTTCTGGCTTGTTACAGGGCAGGGAGGGCTTTTTCTGTCTAGCCCTCGTGACCTCTAGCTCCTCGGGGAGGGGGTGAGTCTCAGCGGTTGCCGGCTTCGGGCTTTTTCAAGCAGCAGGGAGGGCAGTTCAGCGCAGCTCTGGCGACCTCTGGCTCCTCGGGGAGGGGCTCGAATCTGGAGATGGGTGCAGTATAGGAGAATAGGGTGAAATTTGAGGCCAAAGAGTCCAAGGCACACCTTGGTGCCAGTCACTGGCTGCAGGGTGGGGGTGGGGGTGTGGGTAGAATAGCTTAAGCATTACAGCCGACAATCCAAAGTCACACACCTGATGCCTGTCAGTCTCTACAGGGTGGGACGTTATGGTTAGAAACCCTAATGCCCCAGGTGTTTGTTGGTATTTGCATTCCAAATTTTCAACATGGGCTTTTTGTGACTCCACCTCATGAAAGCATTTGGTACCTGCACTCATGTACAGTGGCACTGTGATTTTATGAATCTGTCCCGAACGTTGATTTCCCACAGCGACCACGCCATTCTGCGCCAGATGCGCGAAAACACATTTCAGGCAGGATGTGAAAAACAATAGCTGTACCATTCATAAGGAGGTGTGAAGAAATGGCAATGTTGAAAATCTGGAGTGAAAATATTAAAAATTCTCGCAGCTACGAGTGTGCATGGAAACTGCGCAATGCACACTCGTAACACAGTCATTTTGTGGAATCTTTTCACCACATTTTCAACATAGGCATTTTAGGACTTCTGCTCATGAGCAGTGTCACTGTGATTTTCTTAATCTGGCCCAAACATTGATTTCCCACAGCAACCATGCCATTCTGCACCAGATGTGCGAAAACACATTTCGAGCAGGATGTGAAAAATGACAGCTGTACTGTTCATAAGGAGGTGTGAAAAAATGGCAGTGTTGAAAATCTGGAGTGAAAATATTAAAAATTCTCAAAGTTCCAAGCATGCGTGGAAACTGCGCAACACACACTCATAACACAGTCATTTTTTGGAATTCTTTCACCAGATTTGCAATATAGGCTTTTTGGGAGCCAACCTTATGAACAGTGACACTTTCATTTCATTAATCAGTCCCAAAAGGTGATTCTGTGCAGCGACCAAGAAATCACGTTTTGGGACCAAATAACGAAATGACAGTGACTGAGTTCATGAGGTGGAATCCCAAGAACCCCACATTGAAAATTTGGAGCCAAAAGTTGCAAAAATGGCCTAGATATCACTTAAGTTGAAACTCCCCCGCATTGATGCCATTATACAGCTTACCGTGATTTTCTTCAGTTCGCAGTCAGCTTTTGAAGAGTTCAGATGTCTCACGCCCCACTGAAGATCATCTTGCTGGGCTCCGGAGGTAAGTATGGGGTAAGAGGGGGTGCGGGGAGTTGGGTTGCACAAAGGATGGGTGTGGTTTGGGGGAGAGGGGCGTCATGACCATGAGGGACCATTTTCTGTTTTACAGGGAACAACAAAAGTAAAGGACATTGCAGGAAGGTTTTTTATTTACAGGTTTGCTTTGGGCACACTGGGGTGGGCTCCCAGTGTGCCACCTGTGTTTTTTGAGGAGAGGGGATTGAAGCTGATGGGGATTGGGCCCCCCACTGGCAAAGAAAATGTGTCTGTGTTTGGGTGGGGGCATGATGCTGAGGGGGACTGGGCACCTCCCTCGACAGACAATTCAAGGGGGGCATTATCAATCAATCAATTCTTTATTTAACCAGGCAAAACACTGTTGAGTATACTCATTTCCAAGGTGGACCTGGGAACAATTCACAAAACAATTGTACATTGGACAAAACATAAGCATGCAAGATACAGAGTAAAGAGTGCACAGACATTAATACAGTGCTCATGTACAGTCAGACAAATGTTTGATACAGTAATACAAAAAAAACATATATACAGCATACAGAGTAAGCATTTAGGCCCTAATGTGCAATTTTTTTTTTTTTTAGTCAAGGTAACCTCTCCAAGCTGGGGTGTAAAGTGGCAAAATAATAGCACTCACAGAGTAAGAACCAGTAGGGAGACAAGGAGAAAGGGTAGCCAGACAGGGGAAGGAGGAGACAAGCAAAGGTGGGAGGGGAAGGGTGACCCAACCAAGAGTAATCTGAGGCCATGTGAAAGATTTGGAGTGCATCAGTGGAAGCAATTACATTTTTCTATGAATGAGTTTGAGTAAATATTTTTAAAGAGAGACAGCTTCACTGACAGGGCCAGCCTTAGAGTTTTTTGTACCTTATTCCAAAGGACAGGGTTGGCATGGCTTATTGCCACACAACCGATGCGTATTCTTACCTTAGGGACTAAAAGAGAAGTGTAGGAAAGACTTCTTAGCGGATAGTTGCCGGGAGTACAAATGGTTGACAGTCATTAATATACTGTGGAAGCTTGAGGGTAATGGCTTTATAAGTCCATATAACTGCATTTTTAACCCACCTATGGGTAAGTGAGTTCCAACCTAAGGAGGCATAAAGTGTACAGTGGTGAGTGGAGTAAGGGGACCCTGTAATGAATCTAAGCACTCAGTGGTAAAGGACGTCCAGTTTAGAGAGCACCACATTAGTACTTTGTCCATACAAAAAATCAGCATAGTCCAGGAGAGGCATAATGGTTGTCTGGACTAACCTTTTTTTTCACTTCTTTTGTAAGGAAGAGTCTGATACGATAAGAGACCCCAAGTCTCTGTCTTAATTTTTTAGATAGCTATTCAAGGTGATCTATGTAAGACAATTTACAGTCTATCCACACACCCAGATATTTGAATTTCTCCATGTTTTCGAGTGGTTCTCCCAGCAGAGTCAATACTTGCTGGACAGTGCCCAAGATTCAGGAGTTGGTGGGAGGGACAAGGAGCATGGCCTTCATCTTTTTGGCGTTCAACAGAAGTTTTAAATGTAGCAAATTGTTCTAAAGAAGATTAAATTCAGTTTGTAGGTCAGAGCAAGAAAGCTCAGGAGATGGCCTAGCAATGTAGAGTACTGTATCATCAGCAAATAGATGAATATTTGCTGATTTGATTCCAGCATTTAGATCATTTTTGTAGCTGGCAAACAGTAGCGTACCAAGAATAGACCCTTGTGGTACACCTCTTAGAAGCGTCTTCATAGGTGAGAAATCCCCAAAAGCCTTAACCTGTTGGTAACGGTTTGTAAGATAGTTTGTAAACCATTTTAAGGTCAAGTTGTCAATGTCAATATTTTGAAGGGCAACTAGGAGCAAATTATGATCCACCATATCAAAATCCTTGCTAAGGTCAAGAAACAGAGCACGTACATAATTTTTGGCATCTAGAGCTAACTGCCAGTCGTCTCGTGACCTTAGCAAGTGCAGAGATTGTGCTATGGTGAGGCCTAAAACCAGATTGGACTGGAACGATAAGGTTAGCATTTTCCAGGAATTGTCTGAGTTGGGTGTTGACCACCTTTTCAAGCAACTTAGATAAGAGTGGGAAGCAATGATATCGGGCGATAGTTATTAAGGTCACCTGAGTCACCAGATTTGAATAATGGAATGACATGAGCTGTTTTCCAAATAGAGGGGATAGTACCCAGAGCAATGGACAAGTTATAGAGATGGGAAATGGGAGAAGATAATACATAGTAACCTAATTTTAGAAAGTATTGTTCGATAAGGTCAGCTCCCGCGCGTTTCCTGGTATCCAACTGCAGCAATAAATCCTTGACTTGCTTCACCATGACTGGGCAGAAGAAAAAGGCAGGGATGATATGTGGTACTTTAGAGTTTGGTCCATCAGGTTTCTGAGTGTACAGCTGATCTCTGAGATTGTTAGCAGGCGAGGTGTCAAATGCCAACCCTGCTGTGGCAAAATGGTTATTAAGTAGGTTAAGTATGTCACGTTTGTCCATATAGATGGTGCATTATGCTGACAGGGATTGGGCTCCCCTGTCGGCTAATCAACTGGGAAGGGGGCATGCCAACAGAGGATTGGACACCTCTGACGTAGGCTTCGTAGGAACTGTGAAAGGTGGACAGTGGGAGACACCGCCATGTTTATTGAAATGTTTCACCAGGGGCACGTAATGGAGGCATGTTTGATCTGCTGCTGCAATGACCAGTCTGTCTCTCATTACAGTGGTGGATTTCTGTCAAGTTGGTGGCATGCTTCTGAACTGCTGTCATAGACAGAGTGCTCATTCATTGGTGCCACAGAGACCAGCTCAAAAAAGCAGTGGTGCCATTGACCACAACTCAGTCACACCTCCACAACCTGCTACTACAGCAAGCTGTCACAAAATGCTGCTTGCGCTGCACATGCAAGACAAAATAAAAATTATTCAGGGCCAGCACGGCACTTCCTATGAGGAGTGCTTCAAGACACTAAATATGTACTCAATAGAAACCAGAAGGGAGAGGGGAGATATGATAGAGACCTTCAAGTTCCCAAGGTCTCACTCAGTTCCAGAACTCACGAGTCAAAATGTTCTATGCTTAATCTTATTCAAAATGGCCATCTATGGCTGAGTGAGATGTCATGTCATTGAATTAACAAAGTGAACTGTGGGGAATTATTTAGCCTGAAAACCAACTCATGGTCATGTGGTCACAAATGGAAATTAACAGGAAAGGAGGTTCAGGAGGGATGTAAGGAAGTACTTATTTACAGAAAAGGTGGTGAAATCTTGGAACAGTTTGTCGGCTGAGGTGGTGGGTGTGAATAAAGTCAAGGGATTCAAACAGGCCTGGGACAAAATGAAGGGAATAGTGGCTGCCCAGGGTGACAGGACCAGGGAGGAAAATGGGGATGGGATAGGACGGGAAAGGTTAGTACCCAGGATGAACAGTAGGCTCAAGGGACTATAGGGAATATGGGCAGATGGGCTGGACCGCTGGTCTTTTTCTGTCGTCATTGTCTGTGTTTCTGTGTTTCTAAAATTAAAAAGAAACTGGTACCAATGCAGACATAGGTAGACGGCAAATCAAAGAAATAACAAATAGGTTACCCCGTAAGAGTACAACTAAGGCTATATTTGCATCTTATGGTTCTGGCAACAAATATAAACCACTCATGGTTCACACTACTGGTTTTTAGAAAATGGTCTTGAAAAATAAAGCATACTGATTGGCTGAAAAGCCATGCCAGACATGCATTTATTTTTCAATAGAGCCCAGCAGAAAACAACTACCAGCTATGCCAACTGCATCACTGGTATCATGATGCCAGTTGGAATTTAGAACTTGATCTGCCAACATGTTGTTGAGTTGCTTAGCGAGTGAGAGACTCTCACCCCCACTTGCATTAAAAAGCCATCCAGACCACTACTTGTTCTCCCACTTTCAAGGCAAGGTCACATCTACATTTAAAACAACAAAAAAAAACCCCACTAACAAATAGTTGCACCTCTGTTCAGTTTCCTGGACCCTGCTTGTTGTACTCCAAGTGCTCGGTCATGTCCTACCGCGACCACTCTGTTTCCAGACTGTACCTGGAATTTCCTCCATGCAGACTGTGTGGCAACAACAATTAAAAACATATCTCTCATTTACATAGTGGCGCTATCAAAGCACTGAGACCTCATCAATAGTTACCACTGAGTAAAGGAAACCATAATTTAAGTAGGCACCATAGCTTCCACTGACCCTCGGCGGTTGTTTTTTCCGGGTCTGATGCTGTGTCTTCTCTACCAAACCAAAGGACCGATTAGAAAGAAATCACCAAAGAAACAGAAATGTCATCTATTTTCTAAGGCACAAAGGTTCAATGCATAAATAAAAAAGAAACAAAAGAAAAGCAAAACTCTGTATATGCAGTGGGAGGTGGGGGGAGGTAAACAGCTCCTGGCTCCAGTATAAAAAAAAACAACACACCAACAGCTAGTCTACCAAAAAAAAATGAATTAAAAATAAAATGTGTGTGGGGGACAAAACTATTTTATAACAACAGGGTGGTAGGTCCGACTGAAGAAACACAAACAGTCTGTTGTGGGGGGGGGGGCACTAACAGCATTCCACCGGCTTTTTTTTTAACTACATGATCTCCATTAGGACAAAAGTTTTTCATTCCAATACAGGCAAAGGAGCTATTTAATTACAAAACTCAATCTAGATAATTTTTTTTATTAACAATTTTTTTATAAAACTTTTTTTTTTTTTACAGTGCCCATTTTCTAAGGGCAATAATACCCTCTAAGAGCAATAATAGGGTGGGCAGTATTGAGAGCTACCAGACCATCCAGCAGCTCTAAGGTCCTCCACCTGCAGTGCCAGGCCTCATTATGCCCCTGGGCGGTCTAGTATTTCTCAATACCGCCCACCCTGTTGGGTATTATTGCCTACATAAACACCATCAGAAACCCTCAGTGTCATACCAGCCTTCATATGTACACTTGGGTGCACATTATTACGGCTGGAGTGGGCGGATCCTGCAGACGTTTTGCATGTACAAAAGGGATGTCTTGTTTTCTGTCCGTGGAACTGACTGAAGGTGTAAATAGTCTCCTCCACCTTACCCTCCTACAAGAAATGTTTTCTGCCATCAAATAAATGCTCTTTCATGTTAGCCAATGGTTGCTGGGCACTATTTTCTTTCTTAAACGGGAGGTACAAGAACTGGAACCTGAGTAGTGGGAGGCAGCATTAGTTTTTTGGGGGGAAGTAAGATCCAACCCACCTCTACCCAAGAAGCTCCTAAAGATTCACCCCCACCTTTTTTTTGGGTTCATATGGGAGGGGCATGAGGTGGATCTATCATGTTGGAACAACTGACTATCAGAGCTTCCTTGGGAAATAATTAAGGAGTGCCTGAAACTGCATCTATGCATACTCCCTGACACACACACACACACACACACACACACACACACACAGACATCATGATTTTTTTTAAACTCTTAGCATGTCAATATTTGGCTCTAACAGTATGGGCAAGTTGGGCATCACTCCAGATTTTCAACATTACAATTTTTTTACACCTCCTCATAAACAGTACAGCTGTCATTTTTTACATCCTGTTCAAAATGTGTTTTTGCACCTGTGGTGCCAAATGGCACAGTCGCTGTGTAAAATCACCTTTCAGCTAATGAACTAATAGTGTCACTGTTCATGCGGTGGGGTCACAAAAGGCCCATGCTGAAAACTTGGAGTGAAAATACCAAGAAATGCCCAGGGCATTAGGGTTTCTGACCATAACACCCTACTTTGTAGGGACTGACAGGTATCAGGGGTATGACTTGGGACTGTCAACAGTAATGCTCACACCATTCCACTCCCATCCACACCCTGCAGCCAGGGACAGGTATTGAGGTGTGCCTTTGACTCTTCAGCACCAAAGTTCACTCCATTCTCTTACACTGTACCCATTTCAGTGTATTTCCTTATGGAATGGGTGAGTGTAAAGTTTGAACACCCCAAGGCACCCTCAACACTTGTTTGTGTCTGCAGGGTAGGGTGAGGTGAAATGGTGTGGGCGTTATGGGCAACGATCCAAAGGCACACCCCAATGCATGTCCATCTCTACAGGGTGGGGGTGGGGTGGGGTTGGCATCACTTCAATACTTCACTGCCATTCCTATCCTGCTTGTCTGTCTGTCTGTGCGTGTGTCTCTCTCTATCTATATGTCTATGTAATTATCTGTCTTTCTATCAATTGCATATATCGCTATTTTTACCTATTTCTACCTGCATATCACATTTGCCTGCACTCTGAGCACATACTTATGAAACTGTGCATATGTGTACTCCACGTCTGCATAAACCTCATACTTTCCTAATATTCCCATTATCACAAGCATAACTACCTTGCCCTTATCAAAAGCGACCCCTTCTGAAAGTTACTATCACATTTTCTCTGCTAACAGTCCATCATTACACCTGACTTCCTGACATCAACACATTGCTTAAATATAACTTACATCACCTCATGGACAAAAACCCTGTTTCTCTAAAAAAAAAAAAAAAAAAAAACTGTGTAAATAATTTCAAGGCTGAATATATGCCAGCCATTACTTTTTCACATACTGCCACCTTCTGTATTATCATGGGGAGTTGCATGTTTCTCACGATGCTTTGCATTATTGGGGTATGTGCAATTGTGTTTTCTTTAAAATTTGGCTGTCTGGCCAATGTCATCCGGTATAACACATACCTCAGTGGCATTTGCTCTGGGGTTCTTTTGTAAACCTATATCGCTTCCTGTTCCTTCCATTAAAATGTACACCTCCATATATTTTCCTAATAATATGTATGTCTTCCTTAGAACAGAAACTTAAACAAATCATACTACTTACAAATCATGGTGTTGTTTCTCCATACCTCCTTAACAATTCCACACAACTTCACTAACTTCTTTATGCAGCCATGGTGGATCTGACCAGAAACTGTTCCATATGTTTTTGAAGAGGGCGAAAAAGGAGTTCTGACAAGGGATTAGCAGTTTCAAGTGTTGGCCCTACTAATTACGTCAGGAAATGTATAGCAACTCTCTTAGAGTGGGACGTGTAAGCCATTACAATCAATTGCGATGTAATATTGACTATTTCCACCCTGTTAAAATAAATTTGTAAATCAAAATCTCTTACTAGTGCAGATGTATTACAGACATGCTGTTTCCTTCCAATGCTGCAAGTTGTATCTCAGCTCTCTCATTTTAATTCTGGTCACACAGCAGCATTGTACCAGTGTTTGCCATGACGTACCACTGTGTGACACTTGTGGGGGCTGCACCCAGGACCAGAGTAACCATTATGCCAATTGAGCCATGGCTTAGGACCTCAGGACCAATAGGGGCCTCCCAGCCCTGGAGTTTGAGCATTTCTTGATATGGAGGGGGCCCACAAAGTATGGCTTGGAGTAGGGCTCCATGTCCCTTAGTAAAGCACACATTTTCTGGACTCATTCTAACACCAGCAGTGATGAAATAATTAATGCTGCTGTGTGCCACTTGTTATCACACCAGCAGCACAGGTAACTCCGCCAAACACCCCTGTTAATACTAACACTAATACTAACTAACTAGCAGTGTCAGTGGCTCAGTAGGTAGCACACTCGCCTCTGAGGCCGGGAGATCAGAGGGCTGTGGGTTCCGTTCCCACATCTGGCACTTGGGTTAATATCCCAGTACTGACACTGTAGTGCAGCATGAGAGGGGTACTGCACTTCTGAGGTGCCGTCTTTCGGATGAGACGTTAAACCGAGGTCCCATCTGCCTGGATTGGTGGTAGTTCAGGTGGATGTTAAAGATCCCATGGCACTTATTGAAAAAAGAGTAGGGGAATTTCCCCGCTGTCCTGGCTAAATTTCCCTCATTCAGTAAAAATACCACCAACAGCTTAATCTGGTTCAAGGTCAGTTGGCATTCATCTGTATTCCCCCTCCCCCAGGTCGTGCCTGAAAATAGGCAGGATTTGTCTAGTGCACTTACCCGGTCAACAAAAGCTAAATAAAAAAAATTAAAAAAAATATGCAGAACAGCACATCTTTTAGCCCTCTCCCACTCATCCTGACACTGTCAGCACTGCTAGTCTTCATGGCACTATCTGCTCTGTAATGTGGGTAAAGAAAAATGGGCAGACAGCGTGGGACATGCAGTCCTTATCTGCTGTCATATTCTATGTGTCTATGTCTCTGTGCTCCTGCACTTACTAAGCACAACAATTTCACAACAAAAAGTGGCAAGAAAGCATAATTGGTATTGGAAAATGATTGTTTCTGTAGGCAAGTTGCTACTATCTGCTCAATGTCAACTGTCCCAGCTAATACAGAGCAGATAGAAGCACCTAGCTGACAGGAACATTCCCTGTGATATCCCAGTATCCCTACCCCTTCAGTAAAAACAGCAAGCAGCTTTCCAGATTTGCATCTCATATACAACTCCTCCAGACAACTCAATTCCTTTAAGTAAGAACATAAGAATTTGCTGGCAGAAGGGGACCTCTTGAGCCATCTAGTCTGCCCAGAATACCTACCCTCCTCCTCTTAGACTATTTCCTTTTTTGCCCGTAGTGTATATCCCGTGCAAGTTTGAATTCCCTTACATTTTTTAAGTCTACTACCTCTTGTGGAAGGCTATTTCAAGGGTCAACCACCCTCTCCTGATGTTTCCCCTAAATTTACCTCCTGCAAGTCATAGATTGTGGCCTCTTGTATGACTGTCTGATTTCATCTGAAACAGGTTTTCCTTCCACACCATGTTAACTGCCTTCCACTACCCTCTTCCGCTCCTTCTGCCATTTCACCCTTGACAGTCCTCCCAGCACCCACCACTGCATCCTTTACCAGACTTTGCACCTCCCCTCATTGCAGGATAGAAGGCACTCCCACTGCCCCAGGCTCACTACTATGTTCTGGACCCAGTCCCTGCCCCCGTATCTATACTCTGTCCTATCCGAGCCTCCCCCACCTTCGCACTCCCTCAGAAACTCTGACACCTGCTCCTTGCCTGTCCCTCACATGTCCACCTCTTCAGGTCAAGCAGCTTTCTCCTATCACATGCCTAAGCTGTGGAATTCTCTTCCCCCTGCTATTTGGCATGCCTCCTCCACCCACCAACTCAACTCTCTCCTCAAAGACCATTACTGCACCACCTGTACATGCACCTAACCCTTCCCATTATTCCCTAACTTAGGCTTGGGGACTCTTAATTTCTGGCAGGTCTGGGATGACAGACCCCGTCAACTAGTAGCTCGGGCTGGGCACTTTATGTTTTTGGTCATTCACTCTATCTGATTGTATTCTTAATTGCCAATTGTCATTATAGCAAACTGCGGTCACTGCACTGTATAGTAATTATTTTCCTGCTGTATCCATGTATTGTGTTGCATTGTACTAACATTGTTAATGTAATTTATTCTGTATATAAATTGATTTCCCTGCTGTATCCATGTATGTATTGTGTTGTACTTGCATTGTTGATGTAAAATACTCTGTGCTGTCTCCTATGCCCCTTCCCCCAGGACGCATCTGGAATCAACCGGTCGACTGCTCAGTATGCCTTCCTGGTAAAAACTTTTAAATAAATAAATATACTTAAACATTTTGATCATGTCCCCCCTGTCTCTTCTCCGTTCAAGTGAGTACAGCTGTAAGTCAGCCAGTCTGGTCTCATATGACTCCTGGTGCAAACCCTGCACCATCTTTGTAGCCGTTCTCTGCACCACCTCCAGTCTGTTGATATCCTTCTTCAGGTGCGGCTTCCAAATCTGGACGCAATATTCCATATGCTGCCTGACCAGTGATCTGTAGAGTGGCATTATCACCTCTCTTTTTCTACTAGTTATACCTCTTCCAATGCATTCAAGGATGCCATTTTCTTTCTGCTCCACCATTTCACATTGCTTGCACATCCTAAGGTCATCTGTATTGATTACGCCAAGATCCCTCTCCATCTGTGTTACTTCAAGCTGGTGTCCTAGCAGCAAGTATTCCTTCCTGGGGTTTCTTTTACCCAGATGCATGACCTTGCAATTTTTTGGCATTGAACTTCAGTTGCCAATTTTTGGACCATCCTTCCAGCCTATTCGGATCCTTTTCCATCTTCAAGGCTCCCTCTTGGGTGTCCACCCATTTACAGAGTTTTGTATTGTCTGCAAACAGGCATACTTACCCCTCCAGCTCACCAGCAATGTTGCTGATGAAAATGTTGACGAGGATGGGGCCTAATACTGATCCATGTGGCACTCTACTGGTCACCTTGCCCTTCCCTGACTGAGCTCCATTAACTAAGACCCTCTGTTTCCTATCCTTGAGCCAGTTTGCAATCCAGTTGACTGTCTTCTAAGTCCTGCATTCTCTAGCTTATTCATAAGTCTTCGATGGGGTACGGTGTCAAAGGCCTTGCCGAAGTCTAGGTACACCATGTCCACCACCTCTCCCTGATCCACTGTTCTGGTCACCCAGTCAAAGAATTCTATCATGTTTGTTAGGCATGATTTTCCTGCTGTAAATCCATGTTGCTTTGTGTCAAACTTTCAGGATTCTTTTAGATAATCCACTATTCTATCTTTCAGCAGGGTTTCCAAAAGTTTGCCTACCACTGAGGTTAGACTGACTGGGCGGTAGTTCAGAGGTTCTTCCCTGCTTCCACTTTTATGTAAAGGTACCACCACAGCTTTTTTCCAGTCTAGTGGTATTGTGTCACTTTCCAGTGACTTATTAAAAAGGTCAGTGAGTGGTGTTGCAATTTCTTCCCATAACTCCTTTAGAATCCTAGGGTGGCCACCACCACACATTCAGTCACTTCACTACCAGTCTAGCATTGCTTGTAAAGCACTTTGGGATACTGTGTATGAAAAGCACTATATAAATGCTGATTCTTCTTCTTCTTCTGGATTCCATTGGGTCCCATTGCTTTGTCTACTTTTTGTTTGTTTGCTAAGCTCTTCTAGGACTCTTTCTCTTGAGAAGTGGAAGTCATCTACTTTTCTACTGTTGCACATTGCCTTTCCCATAGTAGGACCGCTGCCTTTGTCTTCAATGGTGAAGACTGAGCAGAAGAATTTGTTTAGCACATCTGCCTTGTCTTCATCCTTTTCAACTATCTGTCCTTCAGTTGATTTTAGCCTGATTATCCCACCCTTACTCTTTTTTCTTTAGCTTATGTACCTAAAATATTTTTTGTCCCCTGTTGTTACTACCTGCGCTATTTTCTCCTCTGTCTGGGCTTTGGCTAGCCTAGTAGCCTTTCTTGGTTCTCTCAGCTTTGATATGTAATGCTGCCTTTCTGCTTATTTCTTTGTCTGCTTATACTGCTTGAAGGTCCTTTTTTTGTAATTTACTATTGTTGCTATTTCTTTGGGGAACCACAGTGGCTTTTTTCTTTTTTTTTGATTTGCTGATGTGCTTTGTGCACTGTTCAGTAACTTGAAGTAAAGCTGTCTTCAAAGCCTCCCAGCTTCTCTCCACGTCCCATGAGTTGTTGATTTCCAGCAAGTTTCTTAACTGAGTTTTCATGGTGTTAAAGTCTGCTGTGTGGAAATCAAGTATTTTGAGCTCTGTGTGACTAGATTCCACTACCCTTTCCACTTTCTCATTAGGGGTGCAACTGCTTATGACACAAATCAGTTAAAGCAGAGAATCTGTGCACACCCTCCTCTCAAGTGAAACACAGTACAGTAAGTAGTACTATTCCTCTTTAAATGACCGCAACCATGGTTATTCATCCCATTCTCAGCCTTTAATGAATGGGTTGCATTTTTTTTCCGTACAAAGAGCCATGCCATTATACACGAGTGTTAATTATGGCAAACTACAATGCTCTTTGTGTGTGAGTGTCAGCGGTTCCCCGAGAAGAGCGAGTGGTCAGGATCCATGGTGTTGCCTAACATTGCCCCATTTTTTTTATTTTTTTATTTTAAAAATAGTTTTCATCCCTCTTCGGCAGTGGCTGTAGCGGTTGTGTTATTGTACTTAAATTATCAATTACAAATGAGACGAACGGAGATGAGGCTGATGGCGGAAGAATTTAATGATTATAACAATAATCACAGCGAGAGATTACAAGTGGTACATCCTTCATTCTTCAAACTAACAGTGTAGGCTGGCTTGCTTATATAGCGGAAGACAGCATTATCATTTCCTATGGTTGTCTATAATTGGTTCAAAACAAATACAAACATCAACTTAAAAGGCAATTCTTTTTTTAGTATATGTATGAGCTCATCTTTTGGTCAGCACAAATGTATAGATAGTGTAAATTATATTACTATATATAGCTAGTAATAGTTGTCACTACCAGTTACCAAGATCTAGGATGAAGAAATAGATTTGGACTTAAGAATGTGCATACAAGCATTTTGACCTGTCCTAATGATAATAATCAGAAGGGTAATTTAAACTCTATCCCTGTATTTCTGTCTTTGCAGACACTTAAGACACCTGTTTTCTATTACTCACATGGTCAGTACAAATATCAAAAGGCACTTTAATATTGCAACTTGTGGCTCAGTTTAACTTGTAGCTTTACAAGTTTTATATGATCCAGCTTTATAGGTCAATATTTGTTACACAAACACAGTGGCCCAGATATTCAAAAGGGTTGCGCCATGCGCAACAGGGTTGCACATGCGCAACTCCAAAAATGCACCATTCTGCGATATTCAGAAGGGGCCAGTTGTGCCACCAAAAACATGCTGAGCAACACGCAATGGAAATGAAGGCATGCGCAACCGAAGGGGGCGGGTCCATGCATAAAGTGCGCAATGATATTGAACATTTCACAGTAATGCGCAAGAGTGGCTCAGCCGGAAGTTGCGCAGTAGCGGAATTGAGCCAAAATAAAAGGCTCAAGGAAGCGGCGCAAGAACCCTAGCAGGCCGCAAACTGGGGAGAGACAGAGAGAGAGAGAGAGAGACAGGAGCTGGAGGCAGAGAGGGACAGTGGGTCAGGGAGGACAGAGGCCAGTGGGGGTGCCGGTGCAGTGGAAGCAGCAGTGGGGCAGTGGGGTAACACAGGAACAGCAGCCGGGGGCAGAAGCCAGGGAGATGGACAGTGCCAGCTTCCACATGGAAGCTGTAATGAGGGGGGTGAGACACCATGCTGCAGGGGGACGTGGCCGTGGAGGGCCCGTCGGCGGTATGCCCCCGACAGGCGGTATCGTGCCCGCATCAGCTTTGAGCTGTACACAGACATCGAGATTGTGGGCCGGTACCACCTGAACAGGGCAATACTGAGACGGCTCTGCGAGCTGTGCAGTGATGTGATGCAGGCACCCTCACGATGGAGTCACGCTCTGTCCGTGGAGACCAAGGTGACAGCCTGCATGTGCCTGCTCGCCACGGGCACCTTCCAGAGGCCAACAGGGGACACCACAGGCATTACACAGTCGGCCCGTCATGCATCCTCACCCAATTCCTCAAGCGCGACTGCTGCCTCATGCTGCGGGTACATCCATTTCCCCAGCACCGCGGCAGGCGTACAACAAACATGCAGGAGTTCCACAGGGTAGCACGTGATGCCTGGCATGCTAGGGGCCATAGATCGCACCATGTGGCTATTCGCGACACCACCTGGCCCCGACGCCAGGCATATCGGAACCGAAAGGGGCTTTCCAGTGTCAACTGCCAGGTGGTGTGTGATGCCACTGGGTGCATTATCAATGTCTGTGCCACACACCCTGGCGGAGCACATGATGCCTTCATATGGCACCAGTCTGCACTGTGCCATCGATTCGAGAGTGGGGACATCCTCACGGGTCATCTAGTGGGTGAGTACACATGAATGGAATGCAAACTCTGGGCAAGGGTGGGAATGACACAGGTGCCATGGTAGTGGCACACAAGGATGTGGGCAATATGGACCTGACATGACACTGATCTCCACTATCTCCACACAGGTGACTGCGGCTACCCACTCCGTCCCTGGCTGCTCACACCGTACCGACGCTCCACGACCCCAGCGCAGCTATGCTTCAATGAGGCACATGCCGCAACACGTAACATCATAGAGCGGGTGTTTGGGATGCTCAAGGCACGCTTCGATGCCTGGACACCTCCGGAGAGCCTACAGTACAACCCCCAAAGGCCTGTGGGATATTCCTGGCCTGTTGCATCCTGCACAACATGGCCAAAGACCATGGGATAGCCATACAGGTCCAAGAGGGGACAGCGATGGGGCAGCCAGTGGCGCTGTGGTGATGTTGGTGATGAGCAGCCCCTAGGACGGAGGGACCCCCGACTGACCAGCAGGCCCAGCTGCACCAGGACACCATTGCAGAAGAGCACTCGCCCAACACAGGTAAGTCAAGGGACATGTGCAGGCAACACTGTCCATCGCAAACCACAGGCACACAGGGGAACACACCGTGCATGAAGGTCAGGAGTTGAAGGTTCCAGGCATACCAACACACCATCAGAGAGGGTGAGTACTCATATGGACACACACACACCAGGCAGTGTACATGGGCAGCAGCACAGGACTGCGAAATGACATTGCCAACACACAGCACCACCGACCACCCCCACCACCTGTTTGCATCAAGTCGTGGTCAGGACCTGGGCACCTTGCACCTTGGTGTACAGTGCAATGCAGGCATCATCATGCACACGCACCTGTGGACAGCAGTTGGGAGAGTGTGCAGGTGGTCCGTGTGTCAGCATGGTGAGCAGAGCACCCAGCAGTCGCTGCCCACCATGACACACTTGCACACAGGGCAGCACCAGACAGGGGCCCGCACTGGGAGACAGCTCAGTCAGGTAGCACTGTCCACGGCCACCACAGATGTGTGGGCGGCCTGCACGTGGCCCAGCAGCCCTGGCAGGCTGAGCAGGGGCCACATGGGGTGGCTGTTGCACCACCAGGGGTCCCACTGCGCGAACGCAACCTTGCCCACACAGGGGTCTGCATCCTGCCAAACAAACTTGCACCAGGGGTGCTCGGGATGCCCACAGCAGAACCCGGCATCGACAGGCCTGGTGTCGGAACGACGCCGGGAATGGGGAGTGGAGAGGGCACTGTGTGGGGTGTGTGGTACAGGGGCACCTGACAATGTGGCCAATGCGTCCGCGACAGAGACCACTGCCTGGGTCAGCCTGTCAATGGCAGCGGTCACATCCGTCCGCATAAGGACCAGCTCAGCTCGGTCCCAAGCACACTCCCTGCTATGCCGCTCCACGGACACAGACAGTGCCTCCACGGACCTTGCAACCCGCCCTTGCAGCTGTACCGAGTCCTGCAGCAGGCGGGTGTGCGCGTCCAATGGGTACTGCGCCCCAATGGCATCGTGACCCCCAGGGTGTGGACGGTCCTGGTGCACAACACCCCTTGAGGGTGGGCGCTGTTCGCCAGGACCAGGTATGGGCGGATCAAAGGGCGGGGACATGTGCCACTGCTTGACACTGTACCCCCAGACCTGGTGTGCGACTGCTGCTGCCGCCCCTCCAACTGCTGAGCCCCCAGGTCCACCTGTTCCACCTCCGTGCTGACAACAGTGCCAGACACCTGCACAGCCACGGTGCTGCCCCACGGTGCTGACAAGCACAGCCTGGGACTGTGCCAGCATGCTGGTACACAGGTGTGAACCAGGAAGGCCCAGGGCACATGCTGGCCTGCCATGTGTCCGTCATGGGACACACACCTATCACTGCCATTGCAGGCCTGCTATCATCAATGGTGCAGGTGCGTGCCACTGCCATAGGCACAGCATGCTGGCATACCTGCATGCCAGACTGCTGAGACACAGGCTGTGCACCCCTGCACCCGTATCACTGACACGGAGTTGTTGGCCCAGCGTGCATGCTGCTGCAGTGCCTGCAGGCTGGTGGCGGAGGTGGATGGTCCCACCTCCACGTCCAGCAGGTCTGCATCACTGTCTTGACCCACCACCACCACCGTCTCCTGAAGACGAACAGGATCTGTAACAGAAAGAGAGTACATGTGAGTGCATGTGGACAACAGCCCCCCCAACAACACCACCATGTCATACCGTGAAGTGATGGGCTTCCACCTGTCTGGAATCCTCCACCTGGTACGCCCGCAATGGCACTCGGCTGCATGGCCACGACCAGTGTCTCCTCTGTAGGGGTCAGCTGCAACACCACTGGTGGGCCCCCACCAGTGCCAGCACGTGCCGCCCTGAAGGCTGCCACCGTCTCCTTCAGCCTCCTGCGGTCAGTCCCCATCTTCTTCTTGCATTCCTGCACGGAGCGCTGGTGGCTTCCATGCAGGTTGACGGCCCGAGCTACCCCCTCCCATGCAGCTGCACGTTCCTGAGGGGTGCCCCTCCGTCCACTCAATAGTGGCTCATCCTCCAGGTAGGCCTGGAAGAGGGCCTCCGTCTCTGCCACGTGAAGTCGGCCTCCTCCTCGCCCGCCGTCCACCCCTCAGCTTGGCTCTGGTCAGTCATGGTGATCTGTATGGGTGGAAGTGGACACCTGTCACTGTGCAGTCGACAGCATTTCCCCATGAGCATAGCTGTGCCGGCGGGGGCGGAAGCCCCCCACGCCTTCCTCTCCGATGGCAGATACCGATAGAAAGGGTGCCCTTTGTCCCTTTCTAGTGCTTTTCATGCTCAGCCCCTCAGCCTTTATCATCCTCCACCCATGAGCATTGTCCTGAGCATCACACAGCATGTAACTCACCTCTCACCTGCAGTAACCAAATCTGGCCAGCACAACCCACTGTCGCATTTTTATAGCGCAACACATGCAAATGAGGTGTGGCGCAACTATAATGACATGCTAATCGCGCCACTGCGCCTATGAATGGCTGATCGAATGATTTACATATGTCGGCTGAATATCGCGTATTTGCACTTTGCGCACTACGGAAGGTCCGGCTGAGCCAATGGCGCAGGTTTGTGGCTGTGTGCTACACTGCATTGCGCATGCCCAGACAGCTTACGCATGCGTCTATTGCACTGCAGACCTGCTGAGCGCGATAGGTGATTCAGGCCATGGCCACCATTGTGCCAGTGGCGCTACAGCACTGGGCACTATATGGCGCTGTGGCACTACTGCATGATAGTCCACTGTGGCACTGGTACGCAGCTTGGCAGTCGCGCAGGATGCCTATACATCTGATGGTGCTGTGCGTAGCCTTGCGTCATTGCCATGACCTTGTGTATGCCCTCTGACCCCTGGCGCTGTTGGCATGCCATGTGTACATCCCTATTGTGCTGTCTGGTGACAGCGCCATGTGAAGTGACGGCGCAGTTCGAACAGCGCGATTGGATCCTGTGGTGGTCTATTGCGCAACATCTCCACGTGGGGTTACGGTGCAGCGGGGCGCCATATTGCCTGCTGTAAAGTTGGTGCCATGGCTAGGAGGAGGGCGGTGTCCTGGAGCCAGATTGAAGTGGCCAACCTGGTGGCCCTAGTTGAGCCACACTATGATGGCCTGTATGGTGAGGCACCCCTCACCAGTGCCAGGACTCATCTGTGGCAGCAAGTGGCCACTGACCTGGTGGAGGTCACTGGGCGGGCGGTCTGCTGAGCAGTGCCGGCACCGGTACAGTGACCTCCGCTGGAGGAAGCCAGAACTTTTGTCGCAGCTGCGGTCGTGTGCCAGGCGGGGCGTAGTGCCTAGGCCAGGTGATTGTACCATCTATGCACCTGTATTCTCTGTAGGGGTGTGTGTGTGCTTGGGTGGCTGTGCATAGGTGCTGGCTCGGACACGGTTGGCTGTGTCAGTGTGTGCAGCTGTGCGATGGATGGTTATGGCTGTGTGGGCAGGCACTCCCACTGGGGCAGGGGGCACTCTGCTTTTGAGTCACACTGATGTTTGTCTCAATATATGTCTCCCACAGGCCGGAATCTGAGGACGCAGGGTGATGGTGACGTGGGCCATGCCAGGGCCCCGGTGCCGGGGGGTGTTGTGCCCCAGCAGCAGCAGCAGCAGCATCGGCAGAGCCAGCTGCTGGAGGAGTGTGAGTATCATTACTTCATGGATGCTATTGCATGCTGGGGGGGGGGCAAGACCACCAGCCATGCACAACACAACCATTCAGGAAAGGGGAGGTCATAATTCCACTATACAAGACACTAGTGAGGCCCCACCTGGAGTACAGTGTACAGTTCTGGAGACCATACCTACGTATGGACATGGACTGGGTAGAGAGGTTCAGAGGAGGGCAACACGGATGGTGCATGGATTGCATCACAAGTCCTATGAAGACAGGTTGGAGGAACTGAACATGTACTCCCTGGAGGAGAGGAGGGAGAGGGGTATATGACAAGTATCTTACAGGGGGGAACAGAGTGCAGGAAAACACTATTTTTAAGTGTAAAAGATGTTCCAGGACTAGAGGGCATGGGATGAAGTTGGAGGGGGGACGATTCAGAGGGAACATGAGAAAGAATGTCTTCACAGAACGGGTGGTGGACAAGTGGAACACCCTGCCAGAGGAAGTGGTGGGGCTGACTTGGTCACGGATTTAAGAATGCAGGATAGCCATAAAGGAATTCTGGAGGTCAGGGGTAAGGTGCAACAGACTTATAGGAAAACAGAGTGAACTTACAAGGTCAAATGGCCAGACTGGGTGGCACATAGGCCCTTATCTGCCAACACTGTCTATGTATCCATGTATGTATGCACAACACAGGTGACATGCATCACTGTGCAGTATCACAGCACGTCTGTGTATGCGTCACTGGTGGTCCAGGCATGCACTGGGCACATAGCTGTGTAACTGGCATCGCACCACGTTGCCACATCACTTGCCAGCCTTGTTTGTGCTGTGATGGACATGGGCAGTGTGTGTGCAGTGGTGCACATAGCTGGTGCCGCCTGTTTGTGATGGCCATGTGCATGTTCACTGTGGGTGGGTGCATGCCATCACAGGTGCGGGACATTGGGCTATATGGCTTGCAGGTTGGGTGGTGTTCAGGGTTGTGGTCAGTCACAGCCATTGACTGTGTTCCCATTTTCCTAGGCCTTGAAGTTCTCCAGAGGATAGATCAAGGCATTCGGGGCCTGACACAGGTGTCCCTTGAAACCCAGGCCATCCTGGAGTCCATTAGGCGACATGGCCTGCGGAGGCGTCTCGGGGGAGGGCAGAGAACCAGGCAGGGATAACCAGCCAGCTGGGCCTTAGGACACAAAACCTTTCCCACTTCTCCCATCCCTACCACCCTGCCTTCCCTCTCCAAGTTGTTCATCCCTACCCTTGAACACCCTACCTTGTACCCGTCCCCCCCTTGTAAATAGTCGTTGTTTATTGTTGTATTTACTATTTGAAATTTTAAAAATACATTTATATTTTGATATGAATACTGTGTTGGTCTCTGATTTGCAGCTGGCTATGGGTGCTCAGTTGCAGTGGTGTACATGCCATCTGGGGTGGTATGGTCCTGGGGTGTGTGTGTGTGTGTGTGTGTGTGTGTGTGTGTGTGCGTGCATGTGCTTGGGGAGGTATCTCCGGCATGGCAGTGACTTTCTGTTGGTCTTGCCATCTGCTGCCACCCACTGCTGGGTGCACAGGGTGTGTCTGGCTTGTATGCTTCTGTGCTGCCCGGGGCTGACGTGTGCTGGGGGGACTGCATGGTTTCCACAGTGCCAGTCACTGCACATGGGTGGTGTCTTGGGGTCACAGTGCAGGGTGTGCTGTGCATACGGGGGGCTGATGTGCCCTGTGGTTGTCAACCCCCTGTGTGTGGCACTCTCCGCCTGCCAGTGGTTGTGCTGGGGTGTCAGGGCTCTGCTGTGCTTTGTTGGCTTGTCCCCATGGGCACGTGGATCATCCGTCCCACCCCAGTGATGCTGTGCTTGGGGTGTGCAGGTGTGGTGTGGGTTCTGCAGTGTGTTCCTGTGCCCATGTGTGGCATGGCTGGCGGTGGGCCCCAGCCTGCCTCCCTGGATGTGCAGTTTCATTGCTCTGGGGGCTGTGCTTGCGCTATGGCAGCTCTGGAATGCTCAGCTGAGCTTCCCTGGTTGTGCCATGGCGCAACATTTTGGCTCAGCTTCTCCTTCCTGGTTTCGCGATGGTGCAGTATGTGCGATATTCAGACATTGGTTGCTTGCGCAATTTGCTCTGCTCCATGTTTGAATATCGCACCTGTTGCGCATTTGCGCAACTGGTTTGTGCTTGCTCCTGCTGTTGCGCTACTTTTGAGCGCAGTTTGAATATCTGGGCCAGTATGTTTTAGACCAAAATGAGGTTAGCCTGAAACATGGGGACACACTTCTTTATTCCTTTTTACAAGCCCCCCTTGGCCCTATGCTTCCTAATTATTATTTGTGCAACAGTGCAGCTCCTCGGCGCACGTACATCTCATTACGTACTTTTCGAATAGTAAGTCTTAAGCGACACAGGCCTATAATTACCAAGAACACTAAGACCACTTGCAACACAAGTAAAACTTTAAAAGACAGGACTCCTAAGGGTCCTCCTGCATAGCTATAAATCAAGTGCTCATTATCACTTTCACTGAGCAATTCATTTACAACTATTTGTGCCTTATGTGTAGGATGTTGGATTTGTATCAAATGAGTATCTTTTTCAATTTAAAAATGACTGCACATTAAGAAACAGGAGAGGTATCGCAGCTCCAAATGATGGCACTTAACATGTCAATTAACATAGTGGCATAAAACTTTGACACACCAGTGTATGCACAACTACTGTTAACATTTATATTCCAACCAGAGAAATCTAGATTTATATGCACTTTACTGTACTTTACATTATTCACAAGCATTTGATCAATAGGTGTTGATGTAAGCCCACTCTCTGGCCCTGTTGTCACATTTGGGCATTCGGTTGGTGTTACAGTTAAGTATATGGCATCTGAGACTGCAAATGTAATGAGTTGTTTACACCAGCATAGTTACAAACACTATTATCACCCCAAAGACAGTAGGACAGAGTTAACACATAAACACCATTGTCCTTTGGTGTGGCTCTGTTTATAACAAGAGACCCATTTTCTGTTCCCAGTCCATGTAGCTTAGTGATCCAGTCTTGAGCTCTGATGCACAGCTGGACCAGCTGTTAAAAATGTCCACACACCAGTTTGTAGATATGAAAGTACAATTGTTTTTAGTCCAGGTGGCTTTCCATGCTCGTGTCGTGTAGGTGTTTGTATCAACAGGGTCCCAGTTCCAACTGATTAACAGTGTAATGGACTGTTCATACTCACACATGACATTAGTCTGTTCCACATTAATGTTTAGGCTGGGGATTATAGAAAATCTTATGGCTGTCACCAAGCCGATGATAATGATGCTTTGTGTCTTCATGGCTATAAACATCAAGTGTAGTATTTTAATTTTCAACCAGCTTTGTTTGACACTTTTTTACACTGATCAACATGTACCCAGAATTCTTGTTTCCTTCCTCCAGCCCCTTTCTTGCCACTTACTTTAACCACATATACTGTACTCTCACCTAACCGTTTGCACACTTGGTACAGTCCTAACCAATTAGCATCCTTCCAAGGATTTTTCTGTTCCCAATTTCGCACCATCACTACATCTCCCTCCTCTATAGGTAACCCTCATCCTGCTACTGACTGTATTCCCTTTTTAATCTGTGTTTTAGCCATTTGTTTTGCAGCTCTAAAGCATATTGTTCTTGCTGATACCTTGTGGCAGCAGACATAGGTCCGCTGGTGGCCGTCATTCCCCGTGTTTGCACAGGTACCACTTTAACCTTCACCACCCTTTCTCCTATATTACTTAACTCTTGAATCTTCTCCATTGCATCCTGTAGTTCTGTATACAGTTGCATGGTTTCACTAGTCTGCTCTTGTGACTGTTGGTCTAGCTTAATCTGTAGAAGGGCATGATCCCTATTTAACAGACACAAATCCCTTTGTGCTTTTATTAGCTGTGTCCTAAAATTAATACACTGCTGCTCTAACTCTTGGTGTTGATCTATTGGGACACAATCTTTATACATCAATGTTAATTCTTCTAGTTGTTTAGCATTTTGATCCCTTTCATCCCTCATCTGAGCTACTTCTTTATTCTGGCGACACACAATAGTCTGATTATACTGCCACAGCTCTTGCAATGCATTTGCAAAGATTTCATTTTCATTTTTTACTCCCTCATTACGAAGCGACACTTGCTGAGTAAAATACAATTGTGCCTGTTGATCATCAGGCACTGGTTCATATGCTTCCCCCTTTAGGTGTTTTCCTAGAAAACGACCTATTATTGTTTCCATACTCATTCTTCTTATCTTTTTCTTGCCTGCCTAGCCTTTACAGCTGGGTGCACCCGTGCACTGGTGCCCTGGTCTGTCTAGCTATGTCTTATGGCTCCCTTGTGAGGTCCGGCTTGCAAGTCCCAGCACCTTCATTTACCTACTCTGCCCCTAGAGTTCCTACAGAGTTAAGCATTACTTTATATTTAAAACAATTTGTGAAGCATACAAAGCATACATCTCCTGATTGTCAAGTGGCTGTGACTGTCTGTGTGTACCCTCTTCTCTCGCTTAAAGCCAGCAGCACCACCACGTCTCCGAGCGTCGTCACCTTCTTTTTAGGGCTCGCAGACTAACCAACCAGCAGTTAGGCTGCCTCCTCACATGCAGCACCAGCGATCCGAGTCTTTAAGGCACCAATTGTAGCAGTGGGCAAAAATTACAGTTAGTAAATTATCTATTACAAATACTTGGAAAGGAGACGAATGGAGATGAGGCTAAAGGCAGAAGAATTTAATGATTATAATAATAATCACAGCGAGAGATTACAAGTGGTACATCCTTCATTCTTCAAACTAACAGTGTAGGCTGGCTTGCTTATATAGTGGAAGACAGCATTATCGTTTCCTATGGTTGTCTATAATTGGTTCAAAACAAATACAAACATCAACTTAAAAGGCAATTCTCTTTTTAGTATATGTATGAGCTCATCTTTTGGTCAGCACAAATGTATAGATAGTGTAAATTATATTACTATATATATGGCTAGTAATAGTTGTCACTACCAGTTACCAAGATCTAGGATGAAGAAATAGATTTGGACTTAAGAATGTGCATACAAGCATTTTGGCCTCACCTAATAATAATAGTCAGAAGGGTAATTTAAACTCTATCCCTGTATTTCTGTCTTTGCAGACACTTAAGACACCTGTTTTCTATTACTCACATGGTCAGTACAAATATCAAAAGGCACTTTAATATTGCAACTTGTGGCTCAGTTTAACTTGTAGCTTTACAAGTTTTATATGATCCAGCTTTATAGGTCAATATTTGTTACACAAACACATTATGTTTTAGACCAAAATGAGGTTAGCCTGAAACATGGGGACACACTTCTTTATCCCTTGTTACAGCGGGCCACAAGCGGAGCTACATACTCACACTCTGCGTCAGGCCATCTGAGAGGGGAGCGTCAAGAGCAGCAAGACCCCCAAATCGTCCCTCCTACTGCCCGTCTCCAGCCAGCATCTCTCTCCTCCTCCTCCTCCTCTAACTTCACCCCAGACCGTGGCAGTGAGTCAGCGATAGCACCACTGACCAGGTGCTAACCACCTAATTTTAAATAAATAAAAGTTTGTTTTCTGCGCTGCAGAGCACATGGAGTGGCAGATGGGAGTCTTTTTTCTCTTCTCTGTTGTCTCCACCAGGCTCACTTTCTAAAATGTAATGCGATGAAAAAATGTGACCCCTCAACTAAATAAAACAAAATATGGGGTGCAGTGTGTAAAACTCAAATTTTACACACACCCTCGCCCTTGGGGTTTATGTAGTCATCCAACAACTCAGGTGTGTGTAAAATTTGAGTTTTACACACAGCACCTCATACTTTATCCTATATTTGTTTACTTTCTACTGATCACAATCACAATCAGGATTGAAACATCACCATCATTAGAAACGTAACAAAAAAATAGCAGCTACTCCTGAATGCAGTTGTGAAACAAATATTCTCAGCACTCACTTTTATCTACTAGCAGCAAAGTGTCTGGAGGTGGGGGAGGGCTAAAAAAAATGCAAAACATAAAAAACAGGTGCTATAAGGCCCATGGCCTCATAATGCCCCCTGGGAAGAGGAATGTAGTTGTACTATTAGCGTTAAGTTAATTGCAGTACAAGTTTAGGAATAATTTGTTTCTGTAACTGTCCAGTGATTCAATTAGGCTGCTAGCAAGAGAACTGTGTTAGTTGCGCTGTTGCCTCATTTCCCTCTCTGTCTGGTGCTAACCTCCCCTATCTGAATAGATAGCCTACTTCCCCCTTTGTCTGCTTCCTTGCTGGCCATTGGCCACTACCCCTGATGCCCAAAATATTTGAAGCTAACTCCTGCTGGTGCCCAGACTATCGCTCCCTACTTATCTGTCTCCACTTAAAATTTTGCCCTTAAATTATTCTTTTGCGTGTGTTCCCACACCCTTGCAATTTAGGCCAGACTTAAAGATTTGCTAATTTTTCCTTTACTCTTTAATGTGATCCATGATAAGAATACTTTCCCACCCCGGCCCTTCACTTCTTAAACTAAAGAGCTGCCAAGTGTAACCGCTCTTTTCCCTGCCCCCGACTTGGCTGCCTTTTGTTCATTTTTATGTTTGCTTGCACGCATGTGCAAGAAACATGACGTGACAGCTTAGGAGAGAAGCCAGGAGGTGCGGCACTGTTACAGCCAAGGGAGGCACTGCATTAAGGGGCTTGGCAATGGTGGACCAGTGGAGGCACAGTGTGGTGATGACACTGGTCTCCAAAACTGCACCAACTTCTAACATTTTCACCGCAGCAATCAGGGGCTGCCTCATCATTGCAGCATCAGTCATTGTGCCTCAATGAGGGAGCAACCCATTATTGCAGGACTGAACGTTAACTCACATATACTGTTTGTGAACGTGGCGGGCGGCTGCGTTCACAAACAATAATGCTCTGCCCTGCCGGTGCCCAATCCCCTCGGCAGCAAGTGCCCCCAGACCAGTCTTTGTTTGCCGACGGGGGCCCCAATCCCCGCCGTCTTCAGTGCGCTAATGTCCGCTGTTATGTGTCTGCCGATGGGGGAGCCCACTCCCAGTCAGCGTGATCTAACCCAACCCCCCTGTTTTCTTGTGTGCCAACAGGGGTGCCCAATCCCCATTGGCATGATTCCCCCCCTTGTTGTGCCAACAAGGGTCCCCAATCCCCGTCGGCATGATGACCCCCCCTTTTCTTGTGTGTCGACGGGGTGCCCAATCCCACGGCTACAGGTCCCCCAAAAAAACAGACCATTGGCACACTGGGAGCCTACCCCAGTGTGCCACATGGCCCTGCAAAATATAAAACCATCTCACGTTGTCTTTTTTTTTATTCCCTGTGGAGAAAAAACAGTCCCTTGTGGTCTCCCAGCCCCCCTCCCGCAACCCACGCCCACCCACTGTGCACCCTACCTCCCCACACCCCCCTCACCCCATACTTACCTCCGGAGTCTGGCATGACAATCTTCGGTGGACTGGGAACACGTCTGCACTCTTCAAAGCCAACCACGAACTGAGGAAATGCCGGTAAGCTGTATAATGGAATAGAAAGGGTTTTTTCAACTTTGCTGCATATCTCAGGCATTTTTTGGAATTTTGGCACCAAATTTCCAACATGGGGATTTTGAGACCCCTCATCATGAATTCTGTCACTGTCATGGCGTTAATCGGGCCCAAAGGGTAATTTCGCGGTCACTGCACGAAATCACCTTTTGGGACTGATTAACGAAATGACAGTGCCAGTGTTCATGAGGTGGGCTCTCAAAAAGCCTATGTTGCAAATTTGGTGAAAATATTTGCACTCCAGATTTTCAACAATGCCATTTTACCACACCTCCTTATGAGTAGTACAGCTTTAATTTTGCACATCTTGCCCAAAATATGTTTCTGCGCATGTAGCGCACAATGGTTCAGTAGGTGTGCAAAATCAATGTTTGGGACACATTACGAAAATCACAGTGACACTGTTCATTAGCAGAGGTCCTAAAACATCTATGTTGAAAATTTGGTGAGAAAAGTCCATAAAATGAATGTGCTATGAGCGTGCGTTGCGCAGTTTCTACGCACGCTCGTACCTTCGCACATTTGCATATTTTCACTCCAGATTGTCAACACTGCCTTTTGTCCGCACCTCCTTATGAGCAGTACAGCTGTCATTTTTCACATCCCTGCCCAAATGTGTTTTTGCACTTGCGGCGCAGACTAGCTCGGTCGTTGTGGGAAATCCATGTTTGGGACAGATTAGGAAAATCACACTGACACTGTTCATTAGCAGAGGTCCTAAAATGGGTATGTTGAAAATCTGGTGACAAACGTCCATAAAATGATTGTGTTATGAGCATGCATTGCGCAGTTTCCACGCACACTTATAACTTTGCACATTTGTAATATTTTCACTCCAGATTTTCAACATTGCCATTTTTCCACACCTCCTTATGAACAGTACAGCTGTCATTTTTCACATCCTGGTCAAAATGTGTTTTTGCAGTTCCAGCGTAGACTACCACGGTTGCTGTGTATATAATCCACCAAAAGGTGGTGTTCGTGGACTCTCCTATCTCCTTGACTGCCTCAGCCCCAAGGTGAGGACTAGCGAACTTCTAATGTTTGGGGACTTCAACCTCAACTGGCTGAGTGGGAATGCTAAAATCTACGAACCTCTTCTATTTGGACTTGCCCTCAGCCAACTAATCACCAAACCCACCAGACCCTCTTCCTCCAGGGAAAATGGCTCTCTGCTTGACTGGATGCTGTATAATAGGCCAGATCGAATATCAGCCTCTGGCCTCCTCCCTTATTCGATCTCGGATCATTCCCCCACATATTGTATCTGGAAGGTTCTTAATCCCAGGGTCCCACCAAAAGTCATACGGATGAGAGATTACTCAAACTTTGATTTAAATAACTTCCATACTGACCTCAGCCTGATGGACTGGTCCCCGGTATTTGCAGACCCGGACCCCTCGGTTGCTCTGGACAGCTTCCTAACCATTTTTACCCCATTACAAGATAGACATGCCCCACTCATTAAAAGAAGAGTGAGGGGCACAGTCTCAAAATGGTTACAGGGGGAACTGTTTGCCCTGATGAAGCTTAGGGACAAAAGTTGGCTTAAATATAAGGCCTCCGGAAACAGATCTGACTTCGAGGTCTACAGGCAACTTAGGAATTCATGCAAATGGGCGATTCACTCGGCAGAGAGTGATTTCTGTAAATCATCCCTCGAAGTGTCCGCCAAAAACCTGAAGAGTTTCTGGCGCACTATAAAACTCACTGTAAATGGTCCAGCCTGTCAACAGGTTCCTGACTTGCTAATAAACGGAGTCAGTTGCAATAATGCCCACACGATAGCAAATGCTTTCAATGGCCTGTTCTCGGACCTGTCTGATTACACCTCTATGCTTTCAGTATCAAATGATCTGAGTCCTACTCCTGGTGCTCCACCCCATCCTCTTCTCCCTCCCTTCTACTTTAAGTCTGTCTTCCCTAAAGAAACCCAGAAGCTTCTAGTAGGTCTCTCCCCTTACTCCAGTGCTGGACACGACAACCTTGTGCCCAAACTGTTAAACCTGGGGGCCCCCTTCTTGGCCCGTCCGATCTTCCACATTCTTAACTCCTTGCTCATATCGGGGTCTGTCCCTGCCATTTGGAAGGTGGCCCATGTGATCCCCATCCTCAAGCATGGCAATCCCAAATTACTCAAGAACTATTGACCCATAGCGATTCTATCTGCAGTTAATAAGCTGCTTGAAAAAGTAGTGGCCTCCCAGATTGCCCTCTTCCTACAAACCTATGGCCTTCTCTCCCTTGAGCAGCACAGTTTCTGAAAAGACCACAGCACCTCCACCCTTCTCGCACAGGTCACCTCTAAAATCAGGACTGTGACTGATCAAGGCAAACTCATGGGGGCTGTCTTCATCGACTTGTCCAAGGCCTTCGATCTGGTTGATCACACCCTCCTGGGCTCTGCTCTCAAGTCTTTTGGCCTCTCCCCGTCCTAGTCTGGTTCTCTAATTATCTCTTGGGTAGGAAACAGTACACGAGGTTCCAAAATGCCATCTCTGGCCTATCACCAGTAGCCTGTGGGGTACCTCAGAGGTCAGTCTTTGGTCCCCTATTGTTCTCCCTCTTTATAAACCAGCTGCCTTCAATCTCAACCTTTGGACATGTTACTCTATATGCTGATGATATGGTGCTCCTAGCCAGTTCACAAAATATTGATGACATAAACTCTAGACTCAACTAAGATTTTGGTCGCATCCAATCCTGGCTCAAGGCAAGTAAGCTTGTCATCAACCTGCAGAAGACGCAGGCAATGTTATTCGGCTCCCATCCCAAGATGAGAGCGTGCCCGGCTAAGCTCAAAGTCATTGGCACTGATGGCACCCCTGTGATGATGGTGGAATCATTCAAGTACTTGGGGGTGACTCTTGACCCCCAACTGGATCACTCCCTGCACATGCTTAACTCCTGTAAGACAACAAACTGCAAAAAGTTCTCACCCCAGCTGCCAGACTTGCCCTGGAAAAAGGGGTCTTCCTCCCCTTGCTTTGCTATGGGCTCACCTCCTTCATGAATGCCCCCAAAGCCTGGCTCTCCAAATGGGACACTTCTCATAACAACATATGTCGCTTCGCCCTATCAACCCCTCGTTTCACCCATCATTGTCTACTTTACTCTAGACTGGGTTGGCTCTCCCCTAGTAACCATCAATCATTCGTTATGGGCAACTTTACGGATAACATCATCCGGTCGTCTACTCCTCCGGCACTTGCTGACCTCCTCCAGCCTGCCCCCTCTGGCTATCAGCTGAGGTCCACCAAATCCCAGGCACTTATGGTCCCTAAGACTCACTCCCTTGCCTTTGCGGCTCTTGCCCCTAGAACGTGGAACCTCCTTCCTCCTCATGTAAGAACTTCCCCCTCTCACAGCTGCTTCAGGTCCTCCCTCTAGGGCTACCTAAAACAAGCATCAAGCTGCCTCTGTCCCCCGTAGTCCACCATCCATGAAGTGTCTGTGAAAAATCCCGGCCGTGGGCATGCACTTATTCCAAAAATAACAAATAAACAAATATCACAAATGTTGTTGCTGCTGTCATTGGTCCTAATTCCTTGGCTGCCCTCCCTGGGTTGTCATGCCTCATATTGAATTGCATTAAATTGTTCACTGTCTGTTACCTGATTGTAGTTGATTGCTTATACCTGTCTGTACCATGCCTGACAGTTGGACCCTAGTCTCTGTACTTTGTTTCTGCTGGTCCTTCTTGCTTGTATTCTGACTGAACCTTTGTATAATTTGTTGCTAGCCTCTGTACTGTTATTTGCCTGTACCTTTGTAACTCTCCCGGGTCGCACCTGAAAATAGGCACTTGACTGTCTAGTGTGCTTACCTGGTAAACAAAAGCGAAATAAATAAATAAATCAGTGTTCAGGACACAGTAACAAAATCACAGTGATGCTGTTCATGAGCACAGGTCATTAAATGCCTATGGTGAAAATCTGGTGATGAAACTCCATAAAATGACTGTGTTACTCGCATGCGTTGCGCGGTTTCCACGTATGCTCAGAACTGCAAGCATTGTTAATATTCTCACTACATATTTTCAACATTGCCATCTCTTCATACCTCCCTATGGATGGTACAGCTGTCATTCTTCACATCCTGCCCAATCTGTGTTTTTGTACATGTGGTGCAGAATGGCACTGTCACTTTTGGAAGTCACTTTTCGGGACACATTGACAAAATCACACTGCCACTGTTCATGATAAGAGGTCCCAAATGCTTTCATGAGGTGGGCTCACAAAAAGGCCATGTTCAAAATTTGTACTGTGAATACCAACAAACGCCTGGGGCATTAGGGTTTCTAACCATAACGTCCTACCCTGCACAGATAGACAGGCATTGGAGTGTGCCTTTGGATTGCCGACTGTGCTGCTCATGCCATCCCACCCCCACCCCTCCACCACTGACAGGCATCAAGGTGTACCTTGGACTCTTCGTCCCAAGACTTCACACCATTCTCCTATGCTGCACCCATTTCAATGTATGTCCTTTTGGAATGGGCTGACTGTAAAGCCAAACACCCTAAGGCACAGGTCAACACATCTCACTGTCTGCAGAATAGGGTGAGGTGACATGGCTTGACCGTCATGGGTGACGACCCAAAAACTTACCCCACATCCTGTCCATCTCTACAGCATGGAGGTGTGGTTCATGTCAAGTTCACTACTTCACTGCCATTCCTATTCTGCATCTGTCTAACTCCTGCATTTCTAATGCTAATACCAGCAAGCAAACATTCGGCATTGACAAATGGTTGTTCTTTTTAACACAGTCTTTTTTTTCCCTCCCCAGGCTTAGCACCGAGTTGGCTCAGAAGCACCTCCCTGCGACTGACTATGGCTGGAGCCATCCCCCGGCTGACCTCCATCTCTCTCAGACACTTCTCCTGCCCGAAGCTGGCAGCCCACATTCCTCAGATACGGCTGCTTTTCCGGATTGAGAACCAGTGTTTTCACTGGCCAGCAAAGCAATCGGAGGCAGCTGCTATTGGCTGTCTCTCTCAGGCTGTACTCCATGAGGCCAAATAGACTGAAGCGGGCTATGTAGCTTTCCGGGGCGCACTGAATCAGCTTCTGCCTCTGCCTCCACGGCATCAGTCCTGGGCTCCTTCCTAGGGGTTATTTTGCCCACCCCCTCCTTCGCCCAAATTAAATATTCATTCGCCATGCCTGCCTCCTCTACAGGGAACTCCTATTGGTGCTCCCATCAACTTAAATTCCTCCTCACAGGGAACTCCTAATTGGTGGCTCTATCAACACAAGCTGAAGAGTGATACGCTTTTTTCAGGAAACCCTTAACATCAAGTGTGACTTGAAGATTGTGAGGCCAAAAATGAAACCCAGCATCTATCTTTTCTGCCACCTAGCTGGCCTGTTTTTATGCTAACCAATTCCAGCTCCAATGTTAACCTAACTCTCTCATCTGAACCTCTTTGGTGTAACAGCACCTGCCCATCCTATTTCAATTATTCATGCTGTTATATGCACCCACCTCTGTAAGCCAGCCTGCGATCCTTGCACCATACTGACCACTTTGTGCATCAATTCCAAGCAGCTTCTCTGGCACCCTATGTACAATGTTCTTTTACCTTAAGACCCAGGTGCTCCTTTTAGCATCCTTGAGACCATTTGGACCACCCTGTATAGTCTTCCTAGTTCTCTTCTCCTACTACCTCAGTAGGGGGCACATTAGTCTGCTGAAACTGCTGTGTCCTTAAAAAGATTCTGTTGATCTTGCTACTTTGTGCAGGCAACATTGAGCTAAATCCTGGTCCCCTTACCTCCATCAATGCTCCCTCCAATCTAGTCAACTTAAAGGGGATGATCTTTTTTCATATTAACGCCTGCAGTCTCATAAAGAAATTAGATTCTATTCAGACCTGGATGAGTCACCCCCCCAGATGTTCTCGTAGTCACTGAATCATGGCTAAAATCCTCTACCCAGGATTTTGAAATACATATTCCCTGCTATAAGGTCTTTAGAATGGACAGGCAGGCTAAAGGGGATGGTTTTGTCATTTATCTTCAGGATAGATATGCAGCATCGATTATTAACTCCACTACTCACCCTAAGGAGTTTGAGTGCCTTACCATGAAGATTCAAATCTATCCAACTCAATCTCTCCTGGTAATAGGGTGCTACCAACCCCCTTCAGCCGGACTCAAGGTATTAAACCATCTGAGCACAATACTCGATGCTTCATCTTCAGAGATTATAGTCTTGAGCGACCTAAATCTTGACTGGCTCTCTTCTTGCTCCAAGCTTCTTAAGGATCTTTGCGATGCACTTGGACTCTAGCAAATAATTTCGGATCCTACTTGCCCAAATACAAAAAACCCAGCCCACTCTACCTTATTTGATATTATACTAGTCAAAAAACCTCACCTGTTCTCCTACTTGGCTGTCTTCTTCAACGATCTCAGCGATCATTGTACCATTGCCTGCGTTAGATCCCTACCAAAGTCAATCTCAGCCTCCTGATATATATTTAAAAGGAGTTACCACAACCTAGAAATTAGTGCCTTCTTATCTGACTTATAATATTCCTGCTGGCAAGATTTCTATCTTCCCACTACCTTTAAAGGTTTTTTTTAATGTCTGAAAGACCATAAAAAGCTAATTTGAGTGAGCCATTGTGATTATCTGTGAGTCTTTGCAGTCCAGAGTTATTCATATGTAAATCAGCCTGTAATTAAGGGCTGGGGCAACCATGTTTTAGGCTCCTGACAGGAAATGATGTCAACGAGGAACTTGGCCCTCCATTTGCTGTAGGTTAAATAGGAAATCATCTGTTTTATTAAGTGTGTCTTAAGGTGTTATTACAACACTTTCTACATTTACAATAATTGTTTTGTATGTGCAATGAAACTAATGAGTCATCACCTTTACATTTCAAACTGTTACTAAAAATAATCCATCTTTAGGATTGCTTTAACATTTGGCTATACTGTCAGGTGATGATTATACTGACATACTAACATACTAAAATGCCAGCAGAATAGGCCTAATGGTCTTTCATGTTTGCTCGTTTGGTCAGCCCCCCACTCTGGGAGCTGACCTTTCTGCCCCCTCGCCCTCTCTGGCTTCTCCCTTCCCAGTCCTGGATATTCTCGCCGCACTGGATTTTGCTTCCAGAATCCTTCCCCTGTGCCTGTCCCACCCCATCTTGAACCCCTCCACCATCTCTGCCTCCACCAGCCCCCTGGGCAGTGCATTCCATGCCTCCACCACCCTCTCAGTGAAGTAGCACCTCCTCCTTTCTCCCCTGAATCTCCCCCCTCAAGCTTCCACCCATGCCATCTAGTTGCCCCCCTTCCTTCGGAGCGCCCTGACTGCTCCTTCCCTATTAACCCCCCTCATGTACCTGAAGACCTCTATCATGTCCCCTGGTCCCCTCTCTCTTCCAATGTGTACATATTTAGCTCTTCAAACCTCTCCCCATAGGTCCTGTCCCCCAAGTCCCAGATCATTTTGGTTGCCCTCTTCTGGACCCTCTCCAGGAGTTCAATGTCCCTCTTTAAGTGTGGCCTCCAAAACTGCACACAGTACTCTAGGTGTGGCCTCACCAAGCAGTTATACAGAGGAAGTACCACTTCCCTTCTTCCGGATGTGATCCCCCTAGCGATGCATCCCAGCATCCTGTTGGCCTTGGCTGCTGCCCTTCTACAGGTCTCCAAGTTGTTCATCTTGACATCCACCACCATCCCCAGGTCCCTCTCAGCCATTGAGACTTGCAGCATTCCCCCTCCCAGGGTGTACACTTGGCCCGGGTTTCTGGCTCCCAGGTGCAGTACCTTGCATTTCCCTGCATTGAACCTCAGCTTCCACTTTCTAGACCACCTTTCTAGAGCCTCCAGGTCCCCCGTAGGGTCACCCCCCCCCTCCCCATCCACCACCTCCCCCAGTTTTGAGTCATCCGCAAAGAAACTTATCTCACTCCTGATACCCTTCCTTATGTTAGAGACATAGGCATTGAACAGGAGGAGTCTGGACCGATCCCTGAGAGACCCCACTAATGACCCTCCTTGGGGATGAGACTAACCCGCCAATCTGGTCCTGGAGCCAATTGCCTATCCATCTGATCATCTGGTTCCCCATTTCTCCCAGCTTATCCAACAGGCCCCCATGAGGAACAGAGTCAGGCACCTTGCTGAGGTCAAGAAACAGGATGTCCACCGGTGTACCCAGGTCCAAGGTACTCGTCACCCAGTCATAGAACTCCACAAGGTTTGTCTGACACGATTTCCCCAGGACGAAGCTATGCTGTCTATCATCCAGGCACCCTGACTTTTCCAGGTCCCCCCCAGCCTCTCTTTGACAATTCCCTCCATCACCTTGCCCACCACCACCGATGCCAGGCTGATGGGCCTGTAGTTCCCTGCCACCTTCCTTGATCCCCCCCCTTGTGGATAGGCACTATATGCGCCACCTTCCAGTCCTGGGACACCCACCCTGTCCTCAGAGAGATGCTGAAAAGCTCTTCCAGGGGTTTTGCCAGGATATCCGCCAGTTCCTTCAGCACTCTGGGATGTAATTTATCTGGCCCCAGTGCTTTCTCTGTCTTAAGGGACCTGAGGGCTTCCCTCACTCTCTCTGCCATGATTTCCACCTCCACTACCTCATCCCCCTGCTTTGCCTTCCCTCCTCCTGCCAGTGATGGCCTCCCCTTCTGCCCAGACCCGCTGATTGGTAAGGTTCCCCCCTCCTCAGTTTCACCATCTCCTCCAATGTATGATGCAGTACCCCCATTCTCCTTGGTGAAAACAGAGATGAAGTACTCATTTAGTACCTCAGCCTGCTCTCCTGGGTCTTGAGCCCATCCCTCCCCTGTTTTAATCCTGCTAATCTGCCCCTTCACCCTTCGTTTTTCCCCAATGTATCTAAAGAACCCCTTGTTCCCTCTCCTAATTTCCCTGGCCAGGTTCTGCTCCTTCCTTGCCTTAGCCACTCTCACCACCCTAGTGGCCCTTCTGGCCATCAGCTCGTACTCCCTTGATCCCTTTCACTCCTTGAGCACTTGAATTGCCTATAGGCCACCTTCTTTCCCCTCACCACCTCCTGAACCTCCCTGGTCCACCAGCAGGTTTCTGGGCCCTACTGCATTTTTGTCTTACTCTTGCACAGGTGCTGGTAGCATCCTGCAACCCCCTCCTGATGATTTCCCACCTACTGTCAGCGTCCGTGTCTGGCCCAATCCCATCCAAATGCTCCTTAAGGATCCTTCCCATTTCCCTGAAATCCATCCCCCTGAAGTCAGTTACCTCCATCTTTGTGCAGCCTTCTGCCCTTCCTAGATCCAGGCAGAACCAGACTGTGGCATGGTCGCTCCCCGTCAACGGGTCCCTTACCTCCAGGCTGGCTCTGTAGTGTCAACAGATATTGGGGCCCCATATCAGGATTTCTAAATCATGGCTGTGTTCCTGTCAATACAGATTTAGGCACAGGGTCATAATGTCGCAAGACGTTATGTCGCAGCAAAATACCACACTGCCAATACAGTGCAATATATTGCCAGCGGCATAAGTCTTTGTTTTGCGGGGGGGGGCTCCTCTCCCTGCACCCCACCAATCCCCTCCAACTAAAATAACTAACTCTGGGGGGTTAACAGTTGATTAAAAAATCCATGGGTCTGGGACCAGGAATCGAAACCCAGTCCCAAACACACTACCTGCCTCCCTTGCTGCCAGTGGCTCATTCTGTCAAGCTACGGCAGCTGCTAGCCATCCCCCTGTCCCAGCAGAGGTCTTATCCTCAGCCTGGGAGTTTGAGATGGTGCACTACCGCATATACATCCTTTTGTGGTTTTGCACCCTCTTGCTCTACCCTACCACGCTGTTCCTTTTGCACAGTTATGTCGTATACTATTAAGCATATGAGATACTGACCTGGCAGGACAGATTTCTGGGACTGCCACAGCACTGACTTCTGTCTTATTCTGTTCCCTCTGTTACAGCCTCTTCTCTTACAATTTTGGGTGTGGACTCAGGTCTACAAGATGCAAATGTGGCTACGTACCTACTGACTTATCATCATGGGACCAGCCTTGAAATGTGTAGTTTTTGATTAACAGTTGGCAGCACAGTCTGAGGTTAAAGCAAAGATTTGTGAACAAGCTTTGTTCATCCAGCAGAATGGGATTTGATTCCAACATGCTCTACTTATATGTTGTGTGATCAGAGCAAGTCACTTATCCTCCCTGTGATCCCAAAATACACCCAGAAACAAGCTGTAACTGTGTACCTTTCCTAGACAAAGACAGTAAAAACAATCTGAACATGTTGACTTGAAAAGAAAAAAAAAATAGGACACCATTAATTATTTATTAATTGCAAAAACACATAGACAGACATCATTGTTAAAACATGCATAACCTGAAATGCATTATTAAAACAGTATTTTAATTTTTTTGATGAAGTTAAAAGTATAACAGTCTCTTACTGAAATACTTTGAATGGAATGGGATTTTCTATCGTAAAGGAAAAAAATTAATCTGGTTGATCCTGCTGCTCATGCCCTTTGAGCGTGTCTTACACTCTGCAGCTATGCCAATGGACCGCAACTTTCCAGAATGCCATTCCCACTGTAATGTAAAAAAAGAAAGGGACAGACAGGTTGTGTGTGTGTGTGTGTGTGTGTGTGTGTGCACATGCATCTGTGTGCACGCATATGTGTGTGCATGTGTGCTCAAGTGCACGTGCGTGTGTGTGTCTATCTCTGAGAGAAGTACTGCACTAACTGAACTGTGCTGAAAGGGAAAACAATTATCACCATTAATTAAATAAAATAATATATGGGTGGGTGGGTGTAAAAAGCAGAAATTTGCATACACCCTTGATGTGGGATGTTTTTATAAACCCCTCAGACTTTGCCCTCGGGGTTAATGTAGCATCCCACACCTCGTGTGTGTGTGTGTGTGTGTGTGTGTGTAAAATTCTGGTTACATACACCTACCCATATATTATTCTATATTTTAATAATGCAGTTCAGATTATGCATGTTTTAACAATGTTGTCCATCTATGTGTTTTTGCAATTAATAAACAATAAATGGTGTCCTATTTTTTTCTTTTCAAGTCAAAGCTGGATGGAAAGAGCATAATATTTTCAGAATCATAACACGACACATTTTTACTGTCTTTGTCCAGGAAAGGCACATAACTACAACTTGTTTCTGGGTGTGTTTTGGGACCACATGGAGGTTAAGTGATTTGCTCTGGTTACACAATATACAAGAAGCACATGTTAGCATCAAAATCCATTCTGCTGGATGAAAGAAGCTTGTTCACAGCTCTTTGCTTTAACCTCTAGGCTGTACTGCTAGCAGTTAATCAAAAACTACACATTTCATAGAAGTCAGTGCTGTGGCAGCCCTAGAAATCTGTACTGACATGAACACAGCTAGGGTTTAGAAATCCTGATATGGGGCCCCAATACCTGCTGACACCACAGAGCCAGCCTTGAGATGTGTAGTTTTTAATGACCAGCTGGCAGTATAGCCTAGAGGTTAAAGCAATCTTAAAGATGGATTATTTTTACTAACAGTTTGAAATGTAAAGGTGATAACTCACTAGTTTCAATGCACATACAAATAATTTTTATAAATATAGAAAGTGTTGTAATAACACCTTAAAACACACTTCATAAAACAGATGATTTCCTATTTAACCTATAGTAATTGGAGGGCCAAGTTCCTTGGCTACATCATTTCTTGTCAGGAGACTAAAACACATGGCTACACCAGCCCTTAATTACAGGCTGATTCACATATAAATAAATCTGGACTCTAAAGACTCACAGATAAACACAATGGCTCATTCAAATTAGCTTTTTATGGGCTTTGAGACATTAAGAAACCTTGCTGATGACAGTTCCCCTTTTAAAGAAGCCTATGACCTTTTCCACAAGATACTTCCGGACGTGATAAGCCTGCATTCTCCTCTTGTGAAAATACGAACCAAGAAATCATCCTGTCCGTGTCAGCTAGCATTAAGTCTGCTCTTCTCTATAGGGATGTCCTTTGGAAAAAGGCCGGAAAGACCAAACTAACCTCCGATTGGGTAGCCTTTCATGTAGCTAGAAACCTGTGTACAAAGCTTATCAGGACGGCAAAAGCAAGTTACTATACCATGAAATTAGATGCATCTACAAACTGCTCTTCCCAATTTTGGAAGACCCTCAAAGAAGTCGAAGGAGATAGGACTTCCAACTCTCTCTCCCTACAAAAATTACAACCAGTAATACTACTCACACAGACAAGCATGAATTTTTAAATCTTCTAAATAACCATTTTGCCACCCCAGGGCTGGCCTTTGACTCATCGGCAGCTAACAACTTACGATGTCAGTTATGTAGGCAGGATAAGGCCTCTGCTCTCCATACTCCCTCTGGGACCAAATCTGCCTTCTCAATTACCCATATCTTATTGAATCAGGTGAAGGACTTGCTCCTCAAACTAGACACTAGAAAAAGTGCTGGTGCGGACCTTATAGATCCGTTCTTCCTAAAAATAAGCCGTCGTATCTTTGCTGTACCCATTATCCACCTTTTTAATATGTCCCTCACACAGGATACCTTTCCAACAATTTGGAAAACCACATGTCTTCCCTCTTTTTTTAATCAGGTGATCCTAGTGATGTTAACAACTACAGGCCTATTTCTCTGCTTCCTATCTTTTCCAAACTGTTAGAAAAATTAGTGAATCAGCAGATTAGGGACAACCTTGACTCTTGTAATCTTCTTACACCTTATCAGTCAGGGTTCAGATCGAATCATAGTACAGTCACTGTGCTTGCCAAAGTAACCAATGACTGGTTGAATGCCCTGGATAACAAACACTATGTTTGTGCCTTGTTCTTGGATTTGAGCAAGGGATTCGATACAGTGGACCATGCATTGCTCCTGGACACCCTCCTAACACTGGAATGGGTAAAATGGCATTAAAGTGATTTACTTGCTACCTTACTGACCACTATCAGCTGGTAAAGGCTGAAGGTGACCTCTCCCTGCTAAAAGTTCTTCCAAGAGGTGTACCACAGGGTTCTGTTTTGGTCCCTCTTCTCGTCGCAATTTACATAAATAACATACACTCTGGAGTTCAATCAGCCAATATTCACCTATTCACTGACGACACAGTTCTGTATATCTCCAGGCCATCCATTGAAAAAAACTGCCTAGATCTTCAGCTCTAGTCTAGCCACCTGCTGAAAAACATGTTGCAACTAAAGTTGCTTCTAAATGCCAAAAAAATGAAGGCTATGCTTTTCTTTCCCTCTTCCAAGTTGCCCTACACTACCTCCCTGGGTGCTGCACCTCAGACCTTCTCCATCCTTGGTGAACCCCTAGAATATGTGGTCAAATTTAAATATTTGGGAGTATGGATAGACCACAAACTATCCTTTTCAGATCATATTGAGGAACTCACAAAAAAACTAAAGCAGAAGCTGGGCATATTTTTCCATATAAAGCACTTACTAACAGTGGAAACAAAAACCAGACTTGTCCAATCAACCTCTCTCCCCTTACTGGGTTATGCAGATATTCTTAATGGTCATGGCCCTTCTGTCACCTTAAAAAAGCTTGATACCTTATATCATCAGCCCCTAAGATTTATTACAGGAGCACCCTATTCTACGCATCACTGCTCTCTATATCCACTAGTTGGTTGGACTTCACTCAGCTACAGATACCACAGAAATGCAGCCAGATGGACCTTCCAAGCCATCACAAACAAACTACCCCAATATATTTCTGATTGCCTACTAATTTGTTCTCCTGGAAGTTATACATTGAGAAGCCTTTCTTACATATCTCTAGTTATTCCCAAAGTCTGAACCTGCATTGGTAAATCGGTCATAAGCCATTCCCTCCATTCCCCATGGAACAAATTACAGAAAACTCTTTAAACTGCCATCCTGCCAAAACTGTCCACCTTCAAAACCTTGTTCAAACAAGCCGTTACCGAAACGTGTAGCTGTAGGACTTAAAAGCCTACTTACCTCCCCTCAGTACTGCTATCTGTCTCTTCCCATCCTTACCCCTATTTCTTTTCCCCACCCTGTCTCACCTTCTATCCGCATGTATCACCATCCCCTAGTTTGAATATGTCCACATGTATTCTATGATAACCGGATGACTCTAATCGTACTATTGCCTACAGACTTATATGACTATTGTACGTTTGTACCCATCTGTTATTGTATTTGTGTACTATTTTATCCTACATTTTTACTGTATCAATTTTACTGTGCCCAGGTCCATCTTGGAAATGAGTTCTTCCCAATGATGTTTTCCCTGGTAAAATAAAGATTGATTGATTGATTGATCAATACCAGCCACCCTGTTGGGTATTGTTGCTTTGTGTAACATATTTTACTAACCCAGAACTAGCAGCTCAACTCTTGCTCATTTACAAACTTTAAAATCTCTTTTCTCATTAGGGGTGCAACTGCTTATGGCACAAATCAGTTAAAGCAGAGAATCTGTTGCACACCCTCCTCCCATGACAAATCAAATATTACAGTTCACTTTCTGCCTCAAATAGCTTCTCATTTACTGTGTTTTATCCCAGATGGGAGTGGGGGTCTCTTAGTGTTCAATTCAGAGCTCTGATGTGAATTCTCAGCCCAGCTACCAGACATTACAGTAAACTGGCAATTGGTTGGGTCCCTATTCTAAAATGTAACTGCCTGAGTTGGCTCTTTTTAAAAAGGGGCTCTGCCTAATTGGCTTTTTTCCCCTTCCCTCACCTGCTCTCAATCAGTCCCACTTCCAACTCACCCCATCCCCCGAGACTTACCTGCTGACAACCCTGGATTGCCCCACAGGGCAGGGCCTTCAGGGGAGCCACATCTTGCAACTTCCCTGAAAGGTGCCACAGAGTTAGTCTGGTGACAGAGAGCCTCAGCTAGCTGCATAGGGCCTTGTGGCAACAGATGTCATCTGTGCCATAACTGGAAGAGATTTTTCCTCAGATTGCTGTTGGGAGCTGTGGTGTGCAATGACATACAGGCACAAGCACCACATCTGGCACACCTCCCAGAAGCCTGCTAGCCTTGGCCATGACATCCCCCGGCCTCCACCATGGGTCGGTCAAGCGCAAAATGCTACCCCACCCTCCCTCTGGAGGAGGAGAGCAGTCTGTCAGATGCTCAGTCCCCCCCTCGTCCAGCCCTCCATCTCCCCAGATTTGCATCCAAACCTAGGTTGATGGCATCACAATTGGAAATCCAACTGCTGCACCAATGGGCCAGAAATAATTGGCTAATTTTAAATAAGATGCAGTCCACAGCCAACATGCTGGTGATTGGTGGAGAACCAGCTAATGGAGACTGCCATGCACTTTCTAAATATTAAAATAACCCAGAATTATTTACTTTTTTATTTATTTAAGTCTTTGATAACTAGGTAGGTGCACTGATCCTGGGGACCGTTTTCAGGCATGACCCAGGCTACAACATACAGCACAGAAGTCACAATACACTGTGGAATTACAAAGAGAAACTTAACACTTTACAATTATAGGCAGATTGCAGCAGGAAACGTCAAATTTACAATGAGTCAGCAGTGATTATTAAACATATTAGTCAAAAGTTAGCTCATATGGAAGAAAAATGGGTAGCATGTATAGTTGTTTACAGGGACTGACAACGGGACAAATTAGGTGCAAGCAGTACAAGTAAGAGTGACATGAACATGTGACATAAACTAGGAATACATAGGCACTGGAGAAGTGATAAAAGAGGGACAGGGGTGCTGGGAGGACACAACGATGTGGAAAAGGTGCAAGAGGACAGGACAGAAGCAGTAACAAAAGGCAGCAAGTAGGGGAGGTGAGAGGGCAGAATACTTCCCTGGAGAACAGAGAAATTTGGCTTCACTTAGTAGTCCAGACTTGAAGCAGTGCTTGAAAATGCTATGGGTGTCTAGGGAGCAGAGGGGCATTGAGAGACTGTTCCACAAGGAGGGACCAGCAACAGATAGTGCTTTACCACCCATAGCAGTAGAGACTTTTGGGATTTCCATCGGGGGACTGAGGTCACACATAGGCACCTCCAAGGGTCTCAGGCCTTCAGGAGGGATGCATATGGAGATGCCTCACCACATCTGAGGGGGGCTGTCAATAAGACAGCCAAGGGCATAGTCAAAATGAGAGGGGAGTGAGAGCCAGCCCAGTGATTGGTATAGGTGACAGTGATGGGTGGAGTACAGTGCCAGGAGAGTGAAATGGTAGGCATTGTTATAGGTTGAGATGAGGCATGTGCATAGGGTCCAGGACATATTCGAGTATAACTGGGAGCAGAAGTCAATAATAGGTAGTAAGTGTCCTACAGCAATAGCCAGAGAGGCTTCGCTGGTTAGGAATGATTTTAGTTGGTAAGCTACTCCAAGTTTTTGGTTAACCCAACGTATTATGGTGGTGACATGGTCCATATAGGAGAGTGATGGATCAAGGGTTACTCCCAAATGTTTGAAGGTTGGCACATTTTGTAGAGCGGGTCCAGCAGGTGTCAGTACCAAGAGGGTGGACCCAGACTTGGTGATGCTAGCAAGTTAGGATTTAGACCTGAAAAGCATTTATTTGGTTTTATTTTCATTGACTAGGAGCCGATGTGACTGAAACCAGGTGTATGCAGAACTAAAGTTACGGGACAGGATGGTGGATATGTTTTGCAGGGTCTTGTCACTATAAAAGAGGACAAGGTCATCAGCATACAGCAGGGTATCACAGGTTAGACAGTCAGACAGGAGGGAATTAATGAATAGGAAGAATAGCAGCAGGCCAAGGATGGGGTCCTGTGGAACACCTGTATTGACTGGGAGGGCAGGGGAGGAGGCAGGGCCAATTCATACAGACTGAGATCTCCTGGAGAGATAGCTGTTGAACCACAGAGTGGTCTTTGGGGAGCAGCCAAGTTTATGGAGGGTGGAGAGTAGTAAGGGGTGATCGACCAAGTCGAATGCTTTGGACAGGTCTACAAAGATGGCCCCCCATGGCTTTCCCCTAGTCCATGTTCCGATGGATGTGATTTGTGAATAGGGCCAGGACAGATGTAGTGCAGTGGAACTTGCAGAAACTGTGTTATTGGCATGACATAAGGTTGTATTTGTTGTATTTGTCTATGTGGTCAGACAGTTACTAATGGACAATTCTTTCCAGAAGCTTGCTAAGGTGAGGAAGCAGGGCTATGGTCTTATAATTATCCACTGATAAAGGGTCACCCACTTTAAAAATGGACACCACCTTAGCATGCTTCCAGGAGTTAGGCATGGAGGAGGTGGACAAGGCCAGATTAAAGATAAAGGTGAGAGGTTTTAGGATGGCTGGAGAGATTAGTTTGAGCATAGCTAGGAAAAGGCCATCACTGCCAGGACTGCCGCAGTTGGGTAGACTTTTTAGTAGCTTGGTGGTGTCTTTAGTGGTGATAGCCTGGAAATAGAAAGGAGGAGTAGAATTAGCAGGGGGAGAGGTGGTGGGTGGATCAGTAAGATCAGGCCCAGGGCTAGTAGCAGGCTGGGTAGGTACTGTAGCTTGCTAAGGCGGACAGACAGATCAGAGAACTTTTTATTGAATGCCTGGGCGACCTCTACAGGATCAGTCAGGTGGCCAGAGGTGGTGTCTAAGTGCATGGCAGAGGTTTGGGTGAGTGGGTGAAGCAAAGAACCATTTGTGTCCCAGTTGCAGTGTGGGTCCCCATTTCAGTCCTTTTGTTGATTCTAGAAAAAAATCATGCTTTTGAGACAGGGCAGCCTGCTTGCATTGGATTCACAGGTGCCTGTATTGGTTCCAAAGAGCAGGGGGGGCCTTTTTATAGTCCGAGCACTTTTTGTCCCTGTCCCACATCATGGCCAGGAGATCTTTCGAGACCCAGCAACCATTAGAAGCTCAACCCTTGCTGATTCACAAAAGTTACATTGCTTTTCTCATTAGGTGTGCAACTGGTTATGGCACAAATGATTTAAAGCAGAGAACCCGGTGCATACCCTCCCCCAATGGCAAATCATTTACTTTCTGACTCATATGGTTACTTGCTTATTTTATGGCAAAGGAGAATGGGAGTCTCTTGGTGTTCATTTCAGAGCTCTGACATGAACTGTCAGCTCAACATTGGGTTCTTTGTCAGAACATATTTTACCAGGTAAGCAAGCAGACCCCATAGGGTTAATTTCCATTTACGACCTGGGGAAGGGGGAAAGGAAAAGTATCAGGGGGCATAATACAAGCAATTCCAATATAGGCAAAATTCCACTATATACAAAAAAAATACAACAATGAATCAAAAAATAAACAGTGTTACAATAAAGATATCAGTAACAGCCATAAAATGGTACAGCAGAAATTATGTGCCCCAGCAGGCATAGATAAGTCCCCAGTCACTATACAACAATAAACAGGTCAAGAGAACATACAGACTGCACAGAATATGAATGTAAATGCCTAGGAATGTTATGGATGGATGCTACTCCCTGATGTCACAAATCCAAATGTTTTAAATTACAGTCCATCGCCAGTGTAAAAAGCAAGATAAAAAACAAGCATTTGTCAATGCCAAATGTTTGCTTGCTGGCATTGGCAGTGGTAGTGTAGAAGTTACAGAGCTGCATAATAGGAATGGCAGCGAAGTATTGAACTGAAGCCAACTCCACCACCACCCACTGCAGAGGTGACAGGCATTGGGGTGTGCCTTTGGGTCGTCAGGCATAACGACCACGCCATTTCACCACACCCTACCCTGCTGACACTGACAAGTGTCACGGTGTGCCTTGGGGTCTTTGGACCTTATGCGCACCCCATTCCATCAAGAAATACAGTGAGATGGGTGCGGTATAGGAGAATGGGGTGAAGTTTGGGCCCAAAGAGTCAGAGGCACACCTTGATGCCTCTCACTGGCTGCTGGGTGTGGGTGGGGGTGGAATGGTATGAGCATGACAGGCAAGAATCCCAAGTCACACCCCTGATGCCTGTCATTCTCTACAGGGTGGGGCGTTATGGCCGGAAACCCTAACGCCTCAGGCATTCGTTGGTATTTTCACTCCAAATTTTCAACATGGTTTTTTTGTGACCCCCACCTCATGAACAGTGGCAATATCAGTTTGTTAGCGAAACTGCTTTTGCACAGCGACTATGGCATTTGGCACCACAGGTGCAAAACACATTCTGAACAGGATGTGTGAAAAATAGCAGCGGTACTGTTCATGGGAGGTGTAAAAATGGCAATGTTGAAAATCTGCTAATCTTAAAAAAACTGGTGAAGTCACGAAAGGCGTATAAACTGTGCAACGACACCCGTAATGTAACTAGTTTGGGGATTTTTACAGCAGATTAACACAGGCATTTTGGGACCTCCGATCATGAACAGTGTCAGTGTGATTTTCTCATCTGTCCCAAACAATGATTTCACAGCCACTCATCAAGATTTCTGTGCTGAAAGTGTGAAACACATTTCGCCATGTTGTAGAAAATGACAGCTGTACTGTTCATAAGGAGGTGTGGAAAAATGCCACTGGTGAAAATCTGACTGAAAATTACAAATTCATGAACTTATGAGGGTGCCTGGAAACTCTGCAATGCTCACTGTAACACAGTCATTTTATGGAGTTTTGTCACCAAATTTTCAACATAGCCATTTTAAGAGCTCTGCTCATGACCAGTGTCACTGTGATTTTCTTAATCTGTCCCAAACATTTGTTTTCGCACACTGACTGTGCCATTGTGCACTACGTAATAACGGAAACACATTTTGGGCGAGATGTGAAAAATGGTAGCTGTACTGCTCGCAGGAAGTGTGGTAAATGGCACTGTTGAAAATCTGGTGTGCAAATATTACAAATTAAACTTGCCAGCGTATGAACTGTGCAACGCATGCCTCCTAAAACAGTCATTTTTGGGAATTTTTTTCACCAAATTTTCAACATAGCCATTTTAACACCTCTGCTCATGACCAGTGTCACTGTGATTTTCTTAACGTGTCCCATACATTGATTTTGCACACCGACTGTGCCATTGTGCGCTACATGGGCAGAAACACGTTGTGGGTGAGATGTGAAAAATGACAACTGTACTGCTCATAAGGAGGTGTGGTAAAATGGCAATGTTGAAAATCTGGAGTGAAAATATTGAAATTTCTCTAACTTACGAAACGCATGAGGAACCGCTAACGACACTCATAAAATGTCATTTTAGGGAATTTGTTCAACAAATTTTCAATATAGCCATTTTAAGACCCCTGCTCATGAATGGTGTCACTGTGATTTTCTTAATGGCTCCGACACATTGATTTACGCTACCGACCAGCGCCATTGTAATGCGCTACGTAGTACATTTTGGGTAAGATGTGAAAATGACAGCTATACTGCTCATAAGAAGGTGTGGTAAAATGGCAATGTTGAAACTCTGGAGTGAAAATATTGAAAATTAACGAACTTATGAGCGTGCTGTGAGGAACTGCTAACGACGCCGAAATAAACATTTTAGATTTTGCCCACCAAATTTTCAAAATAAGCTTTTTGAGAGCCCACCTTATGAACACTAGCAGTGTCGTTTCATTAATCATTCCAGAAAGGTGATTTTGCACAGTGGCTGCGAAATCACCCTTCAGGCCCGAGTAACACCATGACAGTGACAGCATTCATGAGAAGGGGTTCCAAAAACCCCATGTTGAAAATTTGGTGTAAAAATTCCAAAAAATGCCTGAGATATGCAATAAAGTTGAAAAAACCCTATCTATCCCATTAGCCAGCTTACCGGCATTTCCTCAGTTCGCGGTTGGCTTTGAAGAGTGCAGACGTGTTCCCGGTCCGCGGAAGAGCATCGCGCGGAGGTCCAGAGGTAAGTATGGGGTGAGGGGCATGGGAGGCAGGGTGTGCAGTGGGTGGGTGCGGGTTGTGGGAGGGCAGGGAGAAGCACAGGGACAGTTTTGTATTTACAGGTTTTTTATTTCCTAAGATGGCGAGGGCGTTTGCCATGCTGGGTGGGCTCCCCGTGGCAGCCTGGAGATGTTGGTTGGGGCAGGAGCCGATGGGGATTGGGCACCCCGCGCCATAACATCAGTTTGCCACGCTGGGTGGGCTCCCAGCGTGGCACCTGGATGCTTTGGGGGGGGCATGCAGCCCACGGTGGATTGGGCCCCTCCGTCGGCCAATCTCACCTCCTCACTCAAGCTCACTCTACCCAACTCCCACTCAGATTCCAAACTCAGCATTCTAAGCTCCCCAGAGCAGCTATCGACACAGTGTGGCTTATGCTGCTGCGAGAGTTCTAAATGACTTAATCATTCTTCCATCAAGCTAGCAGAGTAAACAATGATGTCATTATGTAAGGAGCCCCTAATGAGCTCCCTACCAGCTACCTGCTGCCTTCCTAACAATAATACTGATAGGAAGCTAGTAATCCCAGGGGGCTGGGTAGTTACACTCACCCCTTGCCAGGTAAATGACTGTCTGCAGTCATTCCTTCAGCCAGCACCATGCCATTCTACCTCTGATGCCCTGTGCAGGGAGGGTTGATCAAGTCCTCCCCTACCATGTGCCAGGCACAGGCAGGTAATACCACAGGACAGAAGCCCACTGAAGAAACTTCAGTTCCTATCCTACTATTGTACTATCTATGTATCCTCAGTGGCTGCAAGAAACTGCCTGACGCATGTCCTACCAGACAGCATTGGTGATCCCTTTATCCAGAATCAGGACCACCAACTTGCCTCCCTCCAACCCTCTAGTGGAATCTATCTGACCTATGCTACCTACCATGTGCCAACCCCCCCCCAAAAAAAATTAAACCTCACACCTGTAAAACAAAAAAGGTCAGACATTGTACTACTCAGTTACACAAGCCTAACCACTCTACACAAAGGAGGACTCTGAGTCCCACCAATCCTCTTCAGGTCTTCTTGTCTTCTTCCAGGAAAACCTGCAAATGAAAACACTACAAAACACATTTCTGCACACAACTACAACCTGTAAAGCCAAAAAAACAGTGATTAAACCCCTCCCACAGGATACTACACAAGCCCAAAAAGCATTTTTAAAAGGATGTTCTACAAAAGTACAAAAATAGAAAACATAAAGACATTTGCAAAACATTTGGGGAAGGGATTCCTGCAATGTCTGAAACTAAGGAGGAGTCCAGAGTGCTAAAGCACTACAAGGGCTTCTCCTAGGCCAGAGCCTACTGAAACACAATCCTTGAACAGGCATAAGGCCTGCAAGCACTGCAGTCTAGATGACAAGTCTATTGGAGATTAATATTCCAAAGAGTCTTCAAACTTACAGGAAACAGTTAACTTAAAAATGGAAAAAGTCTCTTACCAGTTCTCAATAACAAAAGGATTTCAACATCACCTCTGGAGCTGTGGCCTGATATTCTTCGGCTGCTGGGTAGACAAACTCTTTGGATCAGATGCTTCCACAGCCTCCTACTGGACCCGGACTGGAAATCTTCTGTGAACCTGCTGAGCTGAGGAACCTGGATGTTACCACAGATGAACCTGGATGCTGCTGGAGCCGGACCTGGATGCTGCTGCAGATGAACCTGGATCACCAGAAGAAAGCCACCTCCATCCTGGGTTGCTGCCTCTTCGGTGGCAGATCGCTGAGCTGGCAATGGCTGAGTTCACTTTTGGCAGGCAGGCCCATTTTTCAAGGATGGCACTAATTTCTGGGGTAGTACCATTCCAGATCTGAGGCATAGACTGTCACCCCATCTGGATGAACCATGCAAACATAATAGGATGTCTCTTGGCCAGCTTTGTCCACTATTCTCACAGAGTTGATCAACAAGGTCCTGCTATGCCTCCAGAATTGTAGTCTCTCATTGCACACCTTAATTCAGATCCACTTGTTTACTCTAGGGTGCAGGTTGGCACAAGCTTTCTCCCACAGTCAGGCATGCCCGTCTTTCTCAATTTCTTCCCATATCTTTCTAGAGTAGAATGGGTATGACTGTCAATGCCCTCAGCTCATCTACGCACAATTCTCTCTTTGCTGCTTTTCACTAACTCAAGTCCAGAAGAACGACTTGGGGTGGCCAGTCCTAGATGAGCCAGTAACAAACTCTTAGTGCAGAGCAAGAGCAGTCCATCTCTACTCTCAAGGGCACACTTCTTGAGCGTTCCTCCACATGGACATCAGGAGGCTCCATGGAATCCCAGGCCAATGGCGACTCGCGAGGGCTCACTGAAGCCATTGCTGCTTCCTCCTCTTCCACACATTCTGCCTAGGAGCTGGCAATTGCACCAACCCCCATAATTGTCCATTCTCCACTATTGTTGCAGGCACTGTCCTCCCAATGACATGCTTCCTCCACCTCAAACTCCCCCACGAGGCTTGGACTTGGGCCTTCCATCCATGGATCTACTGAACCTGCACTGGCAGTGTCCAATTCCACCCTCTGCTGTGTGGAACACTTCACTTACTCTGGGCCTTGCAAAGCATTGATACAGACAATGTCCAAAAACTCCTTTACAAATTCTATGGGGTCCCTTTTACTGCAAACAGCCTGTTGCTGCTGTTTCAATTCTACAGGGTCCCTTGTCTGTGTCCAAGTTGGAGCTAAACAGATGTGTTTTGCTTTAGCTACCCTTGTGCCACCTGCCATGCTCATCCCAAATCATGTTCTACAGTCTGTGCAATGGAGAATGGGTAGAACATCTCTTCCTGGTTTTAAGCATACTATGCATACATTACACGGATAGTTCGGCAAAGCCACCTCAGCGAGTGCTGATGGACAGTCATACAATTACTCAGAATGGGCTAGTTATTGTTGGGCTACCTATGGCCTGGCAGGGAGTGGGTAGTGAGGGGTTGCTGCGCCATGTTCTGTAACATAAAACACACAAGTCCCAAAATTACTATTGTTTGCAAGCACTCTGAGATTTGGTTTTAACATACTGGAAAAAGTTCACTAACAGGCTGCCAGGCTGCTGCAATTGTATTCCACAACTTAGCAAGAAACCATTTGAAACTTTGTTTTGGTTTTGAAAGCTCTGGTCTAAAATAGCACTGCTTTGTTTACACAGCTGGCTACACCCCAACATGGCGACTGTAACTTCGCATCACACTCAGTTAAAAATTGCTAGCATTCTGCCTAGCTCTTTGCATTTCAACTGATCTTCTCAAGCGCAAGTTAATGTTACTATTTCTCAATCCATTACTTTACAAGCACTTGGATCAGAGGGCTCATTTTTTTTAAAGTTCACTTTCTTTTGAAAACAGGACTTTCACACACAAAGTCCAAGATTTAACAGTTCACAAAATTCTCTCTCTTTCAGTACTTTTGCTGCACCTGCTCAAGTTCTTACTCAGTTTTTCAACCTGAGCACCACAGTCAATTTCTTTTGCAAAGGGTACTTACAGGCAGAGGATGGTTTGCACCATCGATGGAATATGGCCTACTGCTGACATGAACAAGGCCTCTGGGGTGAACCAGGCTGGCGGTCCCGTTGATAGTCACTACGATCGCCTCAAACATGCTCTAGTTGGTCGGAATATGGGTTGAGCTTGGGTGTTTGCGAAAAAAGACAGAAAAACTGCTGTTGCAGAAGAGCTTTTGCTGCAAGCAATTCTTTCTTCCTGCTGCACAAACTACAAGCTGCTCGCACACTGCAGGCTGCTCCTCCACGAATGTTCCACAAGCAGAGACTCGGGCAAGGGTGGGACTTAGGTGCACTGGGACCAATCACATGACGCCATGCAAATTAGCCCTCTCTCTCTCTCTCTCTCTCTCTGTCTCTCCCTCTGCCACACTCCTGCACAGCGATCATCGAGAAGCCAAAATTGAAACAACAAACTGGCACTTTTTTTCTCGGCTTAAAATTTCAGTGGGGCGAAGCATTTTAAGGCTTTTTTACCCAGTACTTGGTACATTTTCCTTAGAGACTCCCCCAAATTTCATTGTATACACTTGAAACTTTCAGAAAACTTAGAAAACACTGTCTTTCAAGTCCACAAATACTTTTCTCTAGAAATTTACAACTTTTAAATGTTTTTTGTAGGTGTTTTTTTTCACAAGGGCAGGCCAATTATTTCTCAGTCCATAGTTTCAAAGCAAACACACAAGAAGCAAATTCTTCCTCCTTCTTTTCCACATAACTGGGGCAGCAAAAGACTTTCAGGTGGTATTTTGCTTGGCTCAACTTAGCTTTCTGGTAAAATGATCTTCTGTTTGGGGCACCACCACCAGGCAGGAAGATCCTAAACATACCCTCAGCATGCCTCTCACCCCAAATTAAATATCCCAAGATGAGTACCTATATTTTGTAACCCCCATAGACCACTTTTTTACCTAGTATGTACACCCCCATTAACTATCTGGAAAAACACTGGTGCCCATATACTGGCATACCTATTTACTTTGCTAAAAGGTAGGTACCACCCTTGGCATTAAGATGTATACCTGGCTCAATGTCTAGAGGAAGAGGGGGTGGGGGTACAGAAACAAACAACATGAACCTTGTGTAAATGACACAACCCAGGTCCTGGATGGAGGCAGCTAGGCATACGCTAGAGCTAACCTGCTGAGGGGCCCCAGTAAATCCACACAACTAGAAGCAATAATTGGAATGTCCATAATGGTGACTAGGATTGTGCAGTATGGCTTTATTCAACAGATGGAAAGTAAAAGCAGAAGTAGACCCCCAAGGGTCGGTCCAGGCTGGACAGGTACAAATTCATGAACTCTCCTTGCAAGCAGTACAGTTCATGAACAACAACAGAGCAATCTTCTTCCCAAATTCCCAAAAGGTGCATTAGTGGACACCCGGCCATGCACATTAGCATCTCGCTTCCCATGAGTGTCATTTAGTGAATCTAAGCCACACACTCAGAACTCTTCTCGAACATAGGTGCAATATGTGAAACTCAGCCACACATCCTAACCTGCAGCTTGGCCCTCACTCAGCTAAACATACTGATGCCCTTTATGAACCAGGAAACCCTGCCTCGTAAGCACTTGGATGGTGTTCCTCCCACCCTTTGCCCCAACCGACAGTCTCTGCCATTCTTCAGGGTTATGCCATTGAAACCCCCATTCCCCACTGAAATGCTAGAGGTCCCACACTTTAACTTGTCACAAACTGGGGTGACCAGAGAATAAACTGCACTCACTGGGGTACCCAGTTTAACTTTACTTCACTCACATTGGTGAGACTAGGGGAACTGACAGGTGCAAGCCAGCCTTATCTATTGGCACATGCACCCAGGGCAGCAGTAATTGGGGGGAAAAGTGTGGATGTTGTCAGGGGCCCGGAGCTCAGGAGGTGCCCACCTGAGGAGCTGGCATTACCCCTGGCATTAGCTGGTTTGGGAAACAGGGGCCCATTTCAAGTGACTTGTCCTGGGCCCCAAAATTCATAGCTGCAGCCCTGCATGCACCCCAGACTATCTAACCCCCTTAGAAAATGCGGAGATTTAGTTTCCTAGAATAGCACTCACAGAAGTTGTTCCATCCACAGGGCATGGAATAATGAAAAAGGAAGACACTCTCCTGGATAGCCGGTCAAACAGTCTCTTTCAGATCCTATCCAAGGCAGCTGAAAACACCACAGAACATTTAGGGGATTGCCCCTTGAGTCCACTGAGAACAAGCAGTTCCTTCCACTTCACAGGGAATAGAAATCAGGAAATCCTGCTGTAGCCTTCTCTCCACCACTTCAACTGGAAGCTGGAAATGACACTTCACTAGGGTGTGAAATCCTGGGTCCTCTCCTCAGAGCCCACTGGCAGTCCTTCTGCCAATCTCACCTCCTCACTCAAGCTCACTCTACCCAACTCCCACTCAGCTTCCAAACTCAGCATTCTAAGCTCCCCAGAGCAGCTATCGACACAGTGTGGCTTATGCTGCTGCGAGAGTTCTAAATGACTTAATCATTCTTCCATCAAGCTAGCAGAGTAAACAATGATGTCATTATGTAAGGAGCCCTAATGAGCTCCCTACCAGCTGCCTGCTGCCTTAGTAACAATAATACTGATAGGCTTCTAGTAACCCCAGGGGACTGGGTGGTTACGTAAGCAATAATACCCGACAGGGTGGGCGGTATTGGGCAATACTGGACTGCTCATGGGTGTAATGAGGCTCAACGCTGCAGGCGGAGAGCCTTATAGTCCCTGGAAGGTCTGGTATTGCCCATACCATCCACCCTGGAGGGTATTATTGCACTTAGAAAATGGGGTACGTGTCAATTATTAATAGGATTACAAAAACATTTAAGTAATCTTGTAAAAAATGACTGAAAATGTCTTTTAGTCCTTTTTTGTTAAAATAGTCCCTTGTACTGTTGGAATAGTGGCTTCAATAGTGGTCAGTAGGGGGAGCTGTTATATTTCATTAAAATTATTATTTACCACTCATAGCTAGCCCTGCTTCGTATTTTTTTTTGTTTGTTTGTTTATTTACAGTTTCCTGATCCTTGCTGCCTGCCCTGAGGACCGGGAACAAATCAGACTGTTTCTTGTTTTTTTTGTTTTTTTGTGCCCGCTGCTTGCTCTGGGGACCGGGATCCTATATGAATACTTTAAGATCTTCTGATTTTTCCCTCTGCCTGCCCCATGGATTTGAAGCAGCAATGCATACATTCAAAAGTAAACAAGTAACACCCTCCTCCCGAAATTTCTCGGTCCTAGCCCTGCTTCGTGCATTTTCTTTTGTTTATTTACAGTTTTCTGATCCTCGCTGCCTGCCCTAAGGACCGGGAACAAATCAGGCTGTTTCTTTTTTTTTTTGCTCCCAGCTGCCTGCCCTGTGTTGTTTTATGAGTTCCTGGTCCTCTCTGTCTTTTATTTATTTATTTAGATTTTGGTGACCGGGTAAACCCACTGAGACCAAAGGTCCCTTTTTCAGGGGCGACCCGGGATTAGGTACATAACAGCGCTTTTACATACAGTAGACACAAGTTACATACAGTAGGTGCAATACAGCAATTTTACATACAGTAAACAGAAGTACAAGGTTAAAACAACCTCTTTTTTTCCACTTTTTATCAAGCGAACGAGTGGGTGTGCCAGTTGAGTTCCCTGGTACATTCCTCCTCAAATGTAGTGTTCCCTAGTTCTCCCCGACTTTTGGCCAGTCAGTCATCCTGTACCTAGGTACCAAAGCGGAGGACCCGCCGATCAGACAGCCAACAAGAACACAAATAAGGATGCATCAGTAAGTGAATCTGCGTGCTGTGTGTGTATTGGGAAGGGGATCTGCGTGCTGTGGCAATTCTTTTATTCATTAGCAGTCGGGGAGAACTAGGGAATGCTACAGTTGAGGAGGAATATACAAGGGAACTCAACTGCATACTTCACTTCGCTAATAAAAGTGGAAAAAAGGTGTTTTTATTTGTGATACCTCATTACTGCTGAAGAGCAGGCAGGCAGCATTTTGTCTAGAGACTCGGGCGCAAGAGCAGGGACGAGAGACTGATACTGTTAAGTGTGGTTGTACTCTGTGTCGCCAACTGCTAAGTAACTACTGGAGTTTTTTTATGTTCTTTTGATGTATAAATATGCTCAGCTTTGTATTTGTTAGGTTTCAGACAGAGGACTGTGTGAGAGGTTACCGAGCGGCATCAGAAGCAGCGCTGGTTATCAGTGTGGTGTGCTGTAAGATCCAGATCTGATTTTTATTTACAAATATTTTTTTCTTCATTTATTTAATTAGGTGACTGGCAAGTGTAGTGACTGCTACTGTATTTCATGGTGTTGGGGGCCGGGGGGAAAGGAGACCTATTCACTCACTAACTGTTTAAAAAAATGGCGGCAGTTTGAATTGTGTGCCCAGTGCTTCAACCAATAAGGAAGCAGGCTGGGCACAATGATACTTGACTAGGCATGAGACAGGTTTGGCCTGGCACTTTTTATTTTCTAGGCATCTATTGAAAGTTAATGTAACCCCTCTGTCAGGGGTACTAGCCAATGACAGCCCAGCAAATAAAAAGCCAATTTTCTAAACCTGATTTTCATTTACTGCAAACGACTAAAACTTCAAACACCAAGTGTCAGGATCTCAAGACAGAGTGCACAAAACTCAGAACCCTGAGACTCAGTAATTGCCTGCAGCAGAGACTTTTCTTGTGTTTTGGGGGGCTTTGCCTCCCCTCCAGCCCCCCATACACACCTACTTAATATAACTCACTCCGCCACTGGCAATTACCGAGTATCAGAATTCTGAGTTTCAGGCACTCAGTCTCAGGATCTTGACACTCGGTATTTGAAGTTTTTTTCAAGGTGCCTAGGTGAGGCTTGAGAGACAAATGTCAGCCATGCACACCATACCTTAAACAAATGTGAATAATTCCTAAAGTATACGTGATAGACACAAAGTATCAGTGGCAAAGTTGTTCAGCACAAAATTTTCTTTCTAACAGTGCTATGCAATCAATTCTAAGCAATTTGATTTGATTAATATTTAGGTAAAAAACTGATGACTTCCTCAGATGTTTCCAGGCCTGAGTGAAAGTCAGCTGTGTACGTCTACAGTCATTATTGGCCTGAGTGGCTATGCTTTCAGATGCCACTTACAGGTGTATCTATGCCTGAATGAGTTAATTCACATACCATATAGGGCTGGACAATGCTGGAGTAACAGGTCAGTAACCCTCCTTTGCCTCCACTTAGCTGCTGAGCTAGGAACAGGAATTTCCTTTTCAAACAGGAGTGAGTGGCACATTGGATTATCCCTATAATATATAAAAAAAAAACTATGAGGAAGTCTGAGTTACAAGGTGACAATTTGATCGCGGGGTTTATGGAACATCACAATCCACTCAGCCTTTGGCTTTATGAATATAATGTTCTATAAACCCCTCAATTGAATGATCACCTTGTAATTCACAATTACTGCTGTTGACCTGAGGCTTTCTAATAAAAAAATAGCTACAAGAAAACAGGTGCTATTGCTCCTCTGTCGGTCACTGGTGAGGATACACCTGTGGTACTGTGTCCATTTCTTGGGCCAGCATATGAAAAGGGAAAGGACCATATCAAATGTATCCAAAGGCATGCTACAAAGATGATGCAGGGTCAATAAGATAAATCATATGAAGACCATTGGGATGTTAGGTCCCGACTAATTCAGAATAAAATTTCCCACTTGTGGTATAAGACTCCAGCAGTATTACATAAAGCCAAACGCATAGTCAAACAATTGCTGGAGATGTCAGGGGAAGGGGGCTGACTTGGCCCACATAATCTGGTCCTGCCCAAAAATACAGAGACTGTGGCAGGGAGTATGTTCAATGTCCTCGAAGGTATTGCAGAAGCCAATCCCTCAGCAGCCTAAATTCTTTCTCCTAGGGATTAGAGTGGATATGCCACCCCTAACACTGCTTGAATACAAATGGTTGGCACTACTTGCAATACAAACCAAATGGGCCCTTCTGTGCAAATGGCCAACACCATCCATCCTTTCTCTAGGTGAGGTGATGGCCTCCCTTTCAGCTCTGGCAGTACTGGACAAGCTTGCTCACCTTCATATTTACCAATTGGCCAAATTCCAGACATACTGGGCCCCCTACCTTTAATATGCCAACCCCCCGAGGGAGTGGGATGAACCTTTTCTAGTTGGCTGGACTAGCTGGGTCTTCTTCCTCACTTTCCCTCTGTCAGTGCACTGGCAGATCATGAGGCTTATTCAGCCTCTTGGGTCACTGGTATCTGATTAGGCACCCTTAACCCCCTTAGACTATACCCCCTTGCTAGGGTTCTGAAATGAGTCTGAGCCTATAACAATGAGAACCAGGCATGCGGCCCTCCTATCCCAGCACATAGCCCTGCCACAGACATAGAGATGTAGTACTAGTCTGGGATCAGATTCTTTGTATATACCTCTGCTTTCTGCTTCTGGCTTGGAATTCTGTCCATATGGCCCCCTGAGAAGGTGCAACAGTGTATGAGTCCTGAAGATCACAGTCAATGGGACTAGGCTTCTCATTTTTAGGTAGTCAAGATCCAAGTAAGCCGAGTAGCCTTAAGCTTGTACCTCTTATGGAAGATTCCTTTTCTGAAACTGTCATGATATTCTAGGGTTCCCCCCCACAAATGTTTATCCAGCAACTGGCCACAACCTGATGCACTGTTTAATCATGACTTTATGAATGGTTAAGACTGCTTTAACAGCTTATTAACAAAAAACTAGTGTCTACGCACACAGTATAATGCTATAGTATAATTTCACAGAACACACCTTGCAACCATGTGCATTCTGAATTAAGTTATGCTCTCCCTTTCTTTCCCTAGGCTCCCCCCACTCCCACCTTCCCTATTCTTCCCTCTACCCCCCTTTATTTTTCACTGTGACAACAAAGTTGATTACCTTGTAGAGTTATATCACAGCTTTCTATCCTAAATGTCTGTACCGGCATGTACTGTAGTTTATTTTTGAAAACAACATGAGGACCATCTGCCAGTGTGAACATACACTTGCTGGAGTCTAGGACGGGGGGGGGACATGGTAGAAAATTATAAATATCTGAGGTAGATGCACAGAGTAGAGTTGCATGACCCATTTAAGCATAGTGAGATATCAGCAGCTAGGGGACATGTATAAGTATAAACTTGTGGTTGGTAGATTCGGGAAGGACATTAGGAAGTATATTTTCATGGCAAGGATGGTGGCTAGATGGAACACTTTACCAAGGGAGGTGATAAATAAAAAGATGGTGATTTGTTTCAAGAGAGAGTGGACAGCTATAAGTGATTCATAGGCAAAGAAGCAGTGGAGAGTGGGGGCCATGATACTGATCTGCCAGTGAGTACACAGGCTAGGCAAGACCATGGGGAGGCAGGTATGGCTCGATGGCTCGGGGATTGGCATATATGATGATCTGTACTGTAAGTTTTTTTTCTGCTGACAACTTTCTATGTTTCTGTCTAATTTTCTTGTAGTCTGAGTGACTTGTACTTTAGGCATGAGGTAAGAACATAATGAAATTATGGGAAACAGGAAAGAGCAAGGAGTCCAACAAATATGTCCATTATAGGCTGATTTTCATCATCACCTATTTAATCTCTCCTCTCTCTTTCTCTCTTTTTCTTTCTTTCTCTGTCTCCCCCTTCTTCTCAGAAGTCACACATCTAACTCTCTGTGAAAACTGCAGATTTTATTTACCTATTTATTTATTGAAGTCTTGGAATTACAACCCTTTGAGTCAAAAAACTCTTTTGCAAAGGCTCCACATCAGATATACAAACAGACAGGTTACAAAACAATTACAGGAGATTAATACAGTGCATTATACATAGGATACGAGTATACAAACAATACAGTACATTATACATAGGACACGAGTATACAAATAATACAGTACATTATACATAAGTGCATCATAAATGAGGGCAGAGTGCATGGAAAAGAAACAACATGGCGAGTAGACTTAAAACAGACAGGATACAAAACATTACAGGAAATTAATGCAAAACATAATACAGTGGATAAGAGTATACAAGTAATGCAGTGCATTATACATAAGTGCATCATATAACTGGGGTGGATTACATGATAATGAAACAAACATGGTGCAGGCAGTGCTAGCTAACTGTGTAAACAGATAGAAAATTAAAGAAAAGAAAGGGAGACCAGAAGGAAGTCAGTTAAAGAGAGTTGTGAGACAGCTGGGGGAGGGTAGGGAGAAAAGTTGAGTAGAGGGGTGTAAGATATAGAGAAGGAGGAACAGGAAAGAGTGTAGGTAAAGGATGAGTAAAGGGCAGGAGGGGAATAGAGTGAGAAGAGAGAAATTTTACCAAGATAAGGTGGGGAGGAGCAGGGGAAAATTGAGGGACAAGGCAAGAGCAGTCCCAGATTGACCAGTAAACGCTAGGAGCAGTCACAACTATTTACAGAGTAGGTGCTGGCGAAGTTCAGTTTTAAAGGGGCCCAATTTAACTGTGGAGGAAAACAGAGGAGTCAGGCCATTGAGCAGGACAGGGACCCTGTGGAAGAATGCTCACTGTCTTACGGATGTCTTACAGAAAGGGACTAGGTAAAGGGCCTCATCAGAGCTCCTAGTAGAATGAGGGGTAGGGGCAGGGGAGATGAGCTGCTGGACCAAGACAGGGGAGAGTGATGTGGTAAACGTCTTGGCCAACAGACAGGTGTGATAGTTAAGCCTACCCTTAAAGTTTAGCCAGTTCACTTGATTGTAAAGATCGCAGGTATGGGTTAGCTTTGGTGCTCTGTTGTGAAGCGACATGCTTTATTGAGGGAGAGCATTATTCTTTTCAGAGCAGTGTCAGATGCAGATCCGTAGATTACTATACCATAATCCACTAGGGACAGAATGGAACTAGTGACAGCCAGACGGAGGGCGTCGTTTGTCACGCAGCTCCTATGCCTGAAGAGGAGGCCGATTCTGGTATTTATTGCTTTGCAAACCAGATTACTAAGTTCTTGGTAGAAGAGGGAGGAGTCTAAGGTGATCTCGAGGTATTTAAAACTCTTAACCTGCCCAAGTGATGAGAGTTGACTATTTTGGATGTTTAGTGACACTCCTTTATGTTTATTCTGATGGTTTGCAAACAGCATTACTTTGGTCTTTTTGTAATTGATGATAAGGTTGTGAAAGGAGAACCAGGACTCGATTTGTGTAAAGCTATTTTGCAGGCATTGTTCAAGCATAAGGGGTTCAGGGTGACTAGAGAAAATAACTGCATCATTCTGCATAGAGGAGCAGGTTGCCAGAGCAGGCTTGGGGATGGGTATTTAGGAAAAGACTAAACAGGAGTGGACCAAGAATTGACCTCTGTGGAACCCATGAGCAAACTGGCTTACTGGAAGACAGGGTATCTAGGATTTTAACCATCTCAGACCTCCCAGAGAGGTAACTACCAAAGCAGGCGGTAGCATCAGATGATAGGCCCAGCCTTGAGAAGGAGGCAGAGAGAAGGCCATGGTGGACTGTGTCAAATGCTTTTGTTAGGTCTATGTACACAGACCCAACCAAGTGACCCCAGTCCAGAGCTTATGTATAAAGCTAGTGAACTCCAGGAGGGCTGTGGAAGTACTGTGGTCCTTCCTGAAGCCATGTTGTTGGGTACACTGCAGGTTATACTTGGCAAGATATTCAGAGATTTGATCATTCACTAATCTTTCAAGGGCTTTAGAAATAGGGGGGAGGAGAGAGATGGGGCAATAGTTACCATGGGCAGTTCTGTCACCACTCTTGTGAACAGGGGTGACTATTGTAGATTTCTACTGGGAGGGAAACTGACTGAGACAGAGAGAAAGATTAAGAATTTTGGTGAGGGGAGGGAGTACTGCATCAAATGTCAAATGAAGTAATTTTAGATCAAGAGAGTCACCACTGAATCTGAACTTGCCCAAGACTCGTGAAAGGTAGGATCTAGCTTCACTTGGAGATATTACTCTGGAGCAAAAAGGAGGGATACTGATAGGGGCAGATGATGGAGGGGGGATAGAGGGGTTAGTGGGGTCACTGAAGAAATCCAGAGAGAGAACAGTACTTAGATCGGTAAAAGCATTATTGAATGTATCTGCTATGAGCAGTGGGTCTTGGGTAGTAGCTCCACTGACATTTAATAGGAAGGGGGGTAGGTGTTAGTTTTACCTGTTAGGTCTTTAAGATTTTGCTGGAACATAGTCCCATTACCCCAGGAAAAAGAAAGGCAGGTTGTATAGTACTCAGCTTTAGCACATCTAATTTCCTCGAGTACAGACATTTCTGGTTGCCCAATAGCACTGTCTATCTCATAGGTCTCATAGGTAAGTACAGAGCTATATAGACGTTAGTCCTTTTGCTCGCCATTTATTAATAACCCTGAATATTATGCTTAAGTAAGAAGCTATCTAGTTTGTTTTTAAATGCGTTCACAGTTACACTAGCCACCACCTCTAATGGCAACCTATTCAAAATATTGGTAACTCTCAGCGTGAGCCAGGATTTTCTTTTTTTGGTTTTTGGACATTCCACATATAGTTGTAGAGGGTGTGATCTAGTATTACCCGACAATTCCCTGTACCTCAAACCCAGTAGTTCCCATAAATCTGGATCGATAGTGGCTTTATAGATTAAACACATATCCCCCCTTAAACGCCTATATTCTAAGGAATATAAACCCAGAATATTTAGCCTCTTTTGATTATCATGACCTTTAACCTCCTGTATATTTCGAGTGGCTCTTCTCTGAATTCTCTCAAGTGCCACTACCTCGGTTCTTCCACTGGGTGACCAAAACTGCGCACAGTAATCCAAATGCAGCCTCACCAATGATGTATAAAGGGGCAGAAGAACATCCCTACTTCTAGATGTAATATGTTTATTTATACAGTGTAAAATACCACTTGATTTTTAATAACTGAATTGCAATGCATTTTAGGTGATAGATCGTTTGTAACCATAATACCCAAGTCACTCTGTTGTTCCACAGTATTTAATATTTGTCCTCCAAGTGTATATGGTATCTGTTTATTTGCTCTCCCAAGGTGCATAACACAACATTTGTCCACATTAAACAGTAGTTTTTTATCTAATGCCCAAGACTCCAGCATATTTAGTGCTTCTTGTAGTTTTGTGACATCATTTTGGTTATTAACAGGAAACCCAACCCTGGTATCATCAGCAAACTTAGAAACCCAGACTCCATTGTTGACTTTCATTGAGGCAATATATATATTAAACAAGCAGGGCCCCAAGACAGAGCCCTGGGGCACCTCACTAGTCACCTCCGCCCATGCTGAGTTGGTCCCATTTACATTTACTGACTGCTTTCTAGAGGTGAGCCATGCATCTACCCATTTTGTTATTTTTCCTGGTAAGTCCTGTAGTATTGATGCTGAAATAAGTTCTCCATGGGGGACCTTGTCAAAAGCCTTCGAAAAATCGAGATACACCACATCCACAGGCTGTCCCTCACCCATTGCCCTGCTAACCTTTCCATAAAATTCCAACAGGTTGGTCTGACAGGACCTTCCGGTGGTAAATCCATGCTGTACTGGGTCTACCAGATCTGTTTTTTTTGGCATGGTCCACAATATAATCTTTTAAAATACCCTCGAAGATTTTTCCTAAGACAGACGTCAGGCTAATTGGTCTATAGTTGGACACCTCATGTCTACTCCCTTTCTTGTAAATGGGAACCACTCTTGCTTGTTTCCATGCCTCCAACACTAGCCCTTTTTTTAATGATGTTTGAAAAATAACCATCAGGGGTCCAGCCAAGAGGTCTGCCAGTTCTTTAATTATTCTTGGGTGTATTCCATCCGGACCTTGTGATTTATTCTGATTTAATTTGCGGAGCCTTTTAAGTATGTCTTCGCTTGTTATCAGTTATTCTACTTCTAGTACAGTTTGCAAATGTTCTAATTTAGGGGAGGATTTACTATTGAAGACTGATATAAAGAAATCATTATACATTTGTACAAGAAGAGACTGGTCAGTAACTGTACTACCATCCATTGCATGTAGTGGGCCAATAGGTCTACAAGCACCTTTTTTGTCATTAATATATGCATAAAAAGATTTATAGTTATCCTGGACTCTGGTTGCTAGGCTTAACTCATATTTTAGTTTGGCTTCTTTAATACATTTTTTAAACTTTTTTAAAAGGTCCTTATATGTTTTCCAGCAAATGTTGTTTCCCAATCTTTTGGCCTTATAAAATGCCCTATTTTTTTTCTTTATCAGTTTCAGTATATGTTTTGACATCCATTTGGGTTTAATCTTGGTGGTGCCATCCGTTCTGTTTACTAAAGGAGTAAGTTTGGGTAGCTATGATTATTTTACCCACCAGCAGATCCCACATGGAGTTGAGCGTTTTGTTTTGAAATTCCTCTACCCAGTTCCAGTTTTTGAGATATGTTCTCATACTATCAAAATCAGCTTTACTATAGTCATATTTGCTAGTCCTGCTTACAACAGTGTCTGTTAATGTGTCAAGGGAAAAGTAAACCATAGAGTGGTCACTTGATCCAAGAGGGGGAATAACCTTGCAAGATGTTATATTACCTTCTAGGTTACTTAACACAAGATCTAATATGTGACTGTCTCTAGTATTGACATTTACCCACTGGTTCATTCCTGCTAGCAAGCATAATTCTAGATATCATGATTCCATAGTAGTATTTGTCTGTAATGTTGTCCAATTTATGCCTGGTAAATTAAGATCACCTACTACAACGTTACTTTTAGTTCTACCAATTGTATCCAAAAAATCCAGTAATTGTTCCTCCTGGTCTGGTGTAACAGTGGGTGATCTATATATGATCCCAATGTTAACAACGTGTGAATGGCAAAATGATATTTTGACCCATAACACCTCTATTTTATCCCATTTAGTTGTATTGATTTCTTTCTTGGAAATGAATAGAGCCACTCCCCCACCTCTTTTTTCTTTCCTGTCTTTGTGGTACAAATTAAATCCATTTATTTGCTTTTTCCATGGATCATGTGGGCTCCACCAAGTCTCCGTATCACCACATATACTAACATTCAATTGTTCCATCGATAATTTTAATTCACCCAATTTGTTATTTAAACTCCTGGCATTTAATGAGAGGCAGTTATATGAAGTACGGTCATATTTTTCTTCCTTTGAAAGGGAACTAATAGGTCTACCTCCCCCCCTCATGCTAAGTTTAAATTTTCCTCCAATGTGTGTCTGAGTTGGTAAGCAAAAATCGTTTCCCCTTCTGTTTAGATGGAGTCCATCTTGTGCATATAGCATTGAGTCCCTAAACTTTGCCCCTGTTCGCAAAGGTATGGCCTTCTAAAGCACCATCTTTTCAACCATCCATTTAACTGCATTATATCATCATTTACATCCCATGATGCCCCGAGTATTGGCAGTACCCCAGAAATAATAAGATCACATCCATCCTCTGTAAGGGTCCTCCCTACCTCCTCAAAATCTCTCTGTATATCTAGGAGCCTTCTTTTCCCTACATCATTAGTTCTTACATGTATAAGGATCAATGGTTTGTGAGTGTTTTCTCTTAAGCCAGGGAGAAGATTTTTGATGTCTTTTATACCTGCTCCAGGTAGTGCACTAACTGTAGTCATTTGTTTTCGATTTTTACATAAAATGTGATCTGTATATTTCAACATAGAATGACCCAGAACCAGGACGTCTCTAGTATTAGACTCCTCCTCTTTTTTTACTGGCTTATTAATTTTGCCAGTAGTTTGTTTGTTCTCCCCTACTGGTATGTTCAATTCTAGATTTTTAAACTGCTCCTTAATAAGTGGTGGGGGGGGATTGTGTAATGTTGGTTCCATTTTGAAGTGGAGTAACCTGTATTTTGTTGAGGTCACTGGATAATGGGGGGAGAGGTCACTTCGAGCTGAAATGTAGCTAGCCCCATCTTGATTAAGAATAGACAACCTGTTTGGTGTTAAAACATTTGAGGAACCCCCTATGTTTCTTCTACCTTTTTTCTGTTTTTATTGGTATTTGTTGTTACAAGACACCATTCTTCCTCCTTCTCATGTGTTTCATTCAGGTGACTATGTTCACATGATGTCGTGGTCGCATCTATTACAGAGTCAATATATTGTTCCAAATTACTGATATCAATCTGTACCTGAACCCTTTGTCTTAAAACCTGTATCTCTATTTGTAAGATATCTATTAAATTGCATTTATCACAAGTAAACCCATCTCTGGCCTCCTCATCAGTTGACATTTTACATATAACTACAGCCTCATTTTAAAACAGAGATTCTTTACCTTAGGAAATCTAAGTAGGTCCAAAACCCCGCTATCCAGCGGACACAGCAGACACGCAGATGCGACGGTATTCCGCGCGTGTCTCCGCTTCACCTTGGGCGCCTCTGCATCGCATGCCCTGCTCACTGCAGGGCGAGTTTTATATGTTACAGTGACCCGGAAGTAGACTCTGGGGTCACGACGACTCTGCAAATTCAGATTCCCAAATAAACCTTTAAATGTTCCTCAATGCGCACCACTCATATCGTGGCTCAGGCAAAGGGTTTAACCCACAAGATCTTTAAAAATAGTTGCTCTCAGCCGTTTAGTAGTTCAGGCTGTGCTCTGCCTGAACTACTAGGTTCTCTTCCTGTTTCCTGTCAAGTGCTAAACAGGGCTCAGTTATACAGCGCAGCTCAAAGTTACAGCAATTTGTTAAAAGGTCCCCAGAACTGTAAAAACAGCACTGAGCTTGCCAGAATCTAGAAAATGCCTCTATCTTCAGGAAGTCCAGACCCCAAAGCCTTGTGCCAAAGGTTATACCAGTGGGCCACTGAATTTAAAGGGCCAGGATTACCTAGGGATTGTCCCAGTTTTTCACCTTACGTGTCATGAAGGGGCCAAAAACGTCACACGCAGAGTTAAAAGTGGAGATAAAGTATGTAAGGCATCATCAATATTAGTGGTAAAGTCAAGAGGGGACCAATCAGAGTTACAAAGGTAGTTTTGGAATTGATCAAGCATGTCTTTCTTAAGGGTACGTTGAGAGGACGAAACAGGAGAGGCACACTGAGAGGGTGAAATAGGAGGGGTTTTAATGGAACCATTCGACCATTGGCAGAGGGTAGGGGAATGGTCACTTAATGAGTCAGGTAAGATTTCAATGCAAGAGAGTCTTTCAGGACAATTAGTGAGTATAAGGTCAATGAGAGTGCTTGTTCCTGTTTTATGGTTGATTCTAGTGGGAGAGAATATGACCTGAGACAAGTTCAGGGCTGCAGCTGCATCCCTAAAAGAAGCCATGACAGGGGCTAACCAGTTAGTGTTGAAGTCACCAAGTAGGATACCTCAGACTGAGAGGGGAGACAGGAAACCTAGTCCAGGACAGCATGAAACTCTAGCTTGGTGGAATGTGTGGGGATATAGACAGAGAGCACAGTGAGATTTTTTTTCCACTTTTACCAATGGCAGTTTTAATCACCAGCACCTGAGTAGTGTTGCCGGGTAGGGGGCAAAGGAGCATTTGCCCTAGTAAAGAGTTGGCCAGCTAGATGGCATAAACCCCACCACGCTTTCCCAACCTATCCTCCCTGTAAAGTGTGTAGCCATTTAGGGCTACTGCTGAGTCAGGTATAGTGGGGGACAGCCAGATCTCTACCACAGAGAGGACATCCAGTTTTTGAAATATAACCCAAGCTTGGAGTAGGTCAAGTTTTAATCTCAGGCTACAGATATTTACCGAAGCAAGCTTTAGCCCAACTGCAAGGCGGGTGGAGGGGCAGGGCACTGAGCCCACGTCCCAGGTTAGGGTGGAGGTTACCAGAAAGAAGAAGTAGGAGGAGTCCTATGTGAACTAACACATGTCTAAGTAATTTTAGAGGTGGTGGTTGTATTTTACGGGATATTTTAGTATCAGTAACAGGAAGAGGGAGAGAGAAAATATATGGATGCAAAAGATGACAAAGATGAAAGTGGGGGTAAGGTGAGCCATTAGTCTGGTTCAGAAAATTAGGTGAGAGGGATACAGAAGCACTCACTGTAACACAGACAGCAGCAGCAGAGAAATTGGAGAGTATAGGCAAAGGCAGAAGTGAGGTGGTGGAGGCAGGTGTATTAGGGAGAGGAAATATCAGACAGAGGATGAACACAGAGAGATTGACAGGAGACCACATGCTGGTTCCGTAGGAGCAGTAACAGCTAGGTAAGAGTAGGGAAGAAGAATAAGTATGAGAAAAAGTTCAAGAGTAATTGAAAAGGAACTGATAGTGCAGTGGTATGGTGACAGCTTTTGGTGTAAAGGGTCAGAGGTTCAATTATCAGAAAGGGAGTAGAAAAAGAACAGAGTGATGGAGATAAAAAGGAGGGCTGAAGGTGGGGCAAGAGGCTGGTTACACAGAAGAAGCAGTAACTTGAGTGGGTATGCATACTTTTAAAGTATGAGGTTTTCAGTGTTCTCTAGAAATGTAACAGCACAACTTGTATATAGAAATGTCTATTTATTTAATAAAATGTTACACCAGGAAAACACAGTGAACAACAAGTTGCTTGTCTCATGGTGTGACTTTGGGGGGGTTACAAGGACAGTAGCATGCAGAACAAATGATACTATGCATGAAGTAGTACAGAAGTAGGAGTTTGAATGAAACAATTTATAATAAAGGGGCTTAAGGGACATAAAACAATTAAGCTAAAGTGTAGCTGTTTGTATGGCCTAATAGGTAGGACCACTGACTCCTGGGACAGGTCGATGGTTCAAGTCCTGATGGGACAGAAAGAACCACTTGGGATGCAATTGCTAAGACTGAACTAGCACAGGATAAAAGCTATGAGCTAATATATGATTAACGTATAGGAAGGGTTGCTAAGGTTGCAGTGCAGTAAGCACAATGACTCCTACTGGTGAAGCAGTATAAAAAAAAAAACAGTAGAGAAAATGGGGATAGTTCAAAAAGTGACAAGTCATGAGAGAGGTCACAAGATAGGTAGTGTTGGGGTGGGTGAGGCTAACAAAATCCTACTGTAGCTCTGGACTGAATGAGGCCTGCTGCTTGCTGATGGAATGAAATGATGTAGTGGGGGGAAGGATTAGCCAGAAGAAATTCCTAAAGGCAGTAGTTAGTTATAGGGTGTGGCTCAGTGCAAACACTGCTGCAATGAGTAAAAAGATCTCTTAAAGTAACACAACACAGATAAATGATTAAAGTAAGCTCCTAGTGAACAATAACAGTGCAAATAAAGATATTTGTTGCTTGATGGCCTGCACCGGCAAAATTCCAGACAGTGCACTAGCTTTTTTAAGGGGGGGTGCAAGTATCACAAAAGTCCTGGTTTTCACAACCTAAATCAAACAAATAGGTCAGTCTTCGGGGGTTGCCTAGACTTCCCAGAAGTCATAGGGTTTTAGATGGATTCTACTGCATTCTGAGGGTCATTGTGCACCTTTCAGAATGATTTTATAGCCTGTTTATACTTTTAGAAAAGTTACAAACAGCATGTACACTCCTGACTCTGTATGCTAGCATCTCCTCCCTCACTGCCATCAACATGCTTTCTTATTCAGAATTTCCTGATACATATACTGTACATATGCATGGTAACACCTGTATATTAGTGTTGAGTAAGTACTTTAACGTTAAACCCCAATTTTTACACCTTAATAACTTTGCCCCCATTTAGTTGATTTAAATGAAATTTGGAAAGCAGAGCATTGGTGCCAGGAACTCTGGATGCTGAAAATATTGGGGTGATCGGGTGACTGGAGGCAAAGTTACAGAGATGCAGAATCCCCTAAATCACCAAAATTCAGCCTTTTTTGCCCAGCTATCATTAAAAAACTAGGAGGATTTGAAACCTGAAACTTGCAGGTTTCGCAGAGTTTTGTCAAGGTGTATGGTTAAAGGAATAGTGCACAACAGGGTGCATGTTGTGCTGGGATAACGCCATGCCTGGGATGGTTGGGCGTGAGGCCACAGGCTGAGTGCGTCCAATGTCCCAGGCGTGGTGTAATCCCAGCACAACACACACCCTGGAGTCCATTATTCCTATTATACAATGGTTTGTTGTTATATGCAGAATAAAAAAAATAATTTTAAAGAATGTTTTTGCTAGTGTGGAAAAATAATTTTGTATCTTAAGAGAAGATGCAAACAATCGAGTGGCAAACAATCAATTGGCAAACAATCAAGTGGTTCACAATGGGGCTGAGACTAGACCCGAGGTGTTATGCTGGGATAACACCATGAGTCCGGCTCCAGAGTGACCAATCACAGGCCAAGATTCTTTCTTGCCATTGTATAATTTGTGTTTTTTATGTCCCAAAGTTATTTGAGAAAAACTGTTCCTTTTGTGAACATATGCAGTTTAAAAAAAATGTTCTAAAGATAACTGTATTTTTTCTTTTTTAATACTTTATTTTTATTATTTTCTTTAAGAAATATTCCATTTACAAAAAATAAATCAAGAGAAAATTATTTAGAAATTAAATAAATCAAAAAAGTATTAGCTTAAATAAACCATCTTTTCGGGGGAATGAGAACATTTTAAAATATCAATTTAAACCTTGAGCTTTTGAAAAAAAAAAAGAGAAGTTTATGTGTGCTCCAATTAATTTACATCCCAATGATTAGTAAAAAGAATTGAAAAGTTTAAATCCAAAGTTTTTAGATATTTTTCAAGACCCATCACTTCAGACCCCAATCCATGGCAGAGAAAAGCAACCATTTATTCTCAGACTGGATGATACTCTGCAATTTCTGTTTCCTCCTGCTCAAAATCTGGGCCCAGATCCTCTGGCAGCTTAATATTTTTCTCAAAAAACTATCGTGCAGCATCCTGATCCTAAAAGAAAAATGATTTCCCTTGAAAGTGAACTCTCAGGTGAGCTGGCGCTAACGATGCAGCTGATACTCCAGCCTCTTTAAATTCCGACATAATAGCTAGAAATCTTTTTCGTCTCCACTGCAATTGTAGACAGAAACCCAGATATAGATGAATCTGAGTTCCCTCATATATAATGTCACTCGCTTGCCCAGAACTGGGCAGTAAATCCAAAGCTGCTACTAAACCAACTTTGGCATCGATACAAGCCCTACTGTCGGACATTCAATCTGAGGTGAGACAGTCTAATATATGGACAGAGTCTGCTTTAAGTGAAATCTCCTCTAGATGTGAAGTCATCGAGAACAGACTAGAGGGCACAGAAAAAGCTATACAACTTAACGAGAAAGAAATAAAGGCAGTCTCAGCTAAAACCCTAAATTTAGAAGGAGAGGTTAATGCAGCGTTACATAAACAGCTAACACAAGCTGCTAGGATTGAGCGTTTGGAAAATAATCTTTTGAGAAGTAATCTGTGGTTTATAGGATTCCCTGGCAGAGTACCAAATATCAAATTGAAAGAGGCAGTGGAAGTGGCACTTAAAGCTGTTTTTTCTTTGGAATCCTCTTTTGTTTTGGAATCTATATTTTGTCCCTCACGGTCCTCGAATGAATTAGAAGAGAGAGAATCTGCTGCAAGGTATATTATTATTTCGTTTCAACCACTATCTGAAAGAAACAGGATTCTCCAAATGGCCAGACAGAAGAAAAATATTATATTTTTCCTTTTTTTGACGTTAAAATGTTTATTGAAAGTTTTCCAAATGTACAACATAACATAGTAACAACAAAAACATCTACAAACACAAAATTAGGTACAGAGATACATACTGTTAGAGTTATGCATATTTCAGGTTGGAAAGTTATACATACTGGTATTTTACCTATATTGTCCTGCTGTATAGCTAGGTTCAGGTAACCTCACCTTGCACAGTTGCAGGCCTCTCCTGAAATTTGTTAATGGTAGACTACTATCCATTTCCCCCTTTGGTCTGCAAGTATCTTGACCAAATGTTTGCATATCTAGGTAGGTTGCCTAGGGCTATATAAGACATGCGCTCCTGGGATGCTAGCTGGCTAATCATCTGCTGCCACTCATTGAATGCGGGGACCTTAGGGCTTCTCCAGTTTCGTAGGAGTAACCATTTCAGTGCAGTTGTGGCTGCTATATCCCATTGTGTCAGATGCCTGTGCCCCTTCCAGGTGGGAGCGGGAGGTTTTATGACAGCAAAAGCCCTATCGATTGTATGGTTGTTAGGCAATGTAGTACTACAGAATGCTATTACTTGATCCCATATGGGCCTAATCTTAGGGCAGGCCCATAAAATATGTGTAGGGTCCCTGTATCAGTGTGGCATCTCCAGCACATGTCCTCACTCAGCACTCCTACCTAACACAGATGTGCCTGTGTTCTGTATCACCTGTGTAAGATTTTCAGCTGTATTAGTTGCACTTTTGTGTCCCTGCTAGCAGTGTGAGCCCTACCCCAACATGCTCACCGGGCACTGTCTGGAATTTGTATACCCAGCTCGCGTTCCTATTCTGATCTTTGGTGATCCGTAACTGATGGGCCTGCATCCCTCATGTGTTGATATATAGCCTCAGCCCTTCACCTCTCTTGGGCGAGCCACGCTTGGATGGGCGAGTCCTGTGCTCCCTGTGATGCCTTTTACTGTTGTCTTAATGCTGTTATGATTGCCCCTCGAAGTTGGAGCTGTCTCCAAAAATCAGCCCTTGGTACCCCACAGCAGTACTTTAGACTTTGGAATGTGTTAATCACTTGGGATTTTGGAATGCATACATCCTATACTGTTTCGAGTCCTGCCTGTTTTTTTTTTTTTTTAAAGATCATGTGCAACGGTTTTTGCATATTTTTAATAAAAGCTTTAAAAGCTGAAATTCAAGTCCCTGTGTCATGATTAGTGTTTCCTGAAAATTGCATGCTGTTTGGTTTTGTGGATTTCTTTAAATCAGCATTTGTTAACTTGCTCTACAGTGGCTGAAAACAGTGGAGTTATTTCTGTCCTCTCAGTCAAACTTAGAGTGCAATCACATCATTTTGGAGTAGCTTGCTGTTTCAGATTCCCAGTCAGAGCAGTACTCTGTAGAGTTTATGGTTTGCTGAGCTCCCCCCAGGTTCCTTACAAACTCAGTCTCTTGTTTGTGTTTAGATAGATCAACTTAAAACACATCATTCTCTTCCTTTACAAAGCTAATCATTTCAGTACCAATGCTGAACTGAAGTAGTGGAAATATGTTCTGTGAGAAATCAGCTTGTCTGTATTACAGCTCTGTTCTTTCTATTCAAACCTCAGTTTTTTTCTAACTATATAACATAGGGTTGTTTAATGAATATAAAATAAATCTAAATTTTGTTCATTCACAGAAACAGTTTGTCTTTGATGTAGCCTTCATAAATACAAACATGTAAGAACTTTTTTTTATGTCAGATTGACAAACATGTGCTTGTCACACTCTGCTACAGTATTAAGCACATGTACTGTCAGAACTCACACATTTAAGCTCTTTGGTGGTTTCTGTGTGAAAATACATCATGTACGTGTACAACTAGAACCACTATGTGGCATCCTGATGCACTGTGTCTCTGCCCCACAGTTGAGGCAGCTGCAGCCTACTGCCACCAGTCCCCTTCCCCACAAGCCCCCTGCCTTCTGCTCCACATTTGAGGCTGCCACATCCTGCTGCCCACTATCTTCTCTCACACAGTCATGGATTGTGCACCCTGCTGCCTCCATCACCTGCCTAAAAATTCAGAACTACTGCACCCTGCTGCTCCCTGCCCAAACAATTGGGGCTGCTTCACCCTGCTGCTCTATCTCAACCGCCCTCACAGTTAGGGAAGCTGCACCTGTTGCCCCCTGTTTCTGTCTCCACAGTCAAGGTTGTTGTGCTGTGCTAGGCCCTAAAGTGCCATGTTCCCTGCCTCCATGGGCAGGGCTGCTGCACCACGTGTACCCCATCTCACAGTCAGGGCTGCTGTACCCTGATGTCCCATGTGTCCTGCCTCACAGCTGAGGCTTCTGCACCATGCTGTTTTCTATCACCTGTCATCACAGACAGGGCTGCTGCACCCTGCTCCTTTCTACACAGTTGGGTTGCTGTGGCCTGCGGTACCAAAGAGCCCCATGCCTCTACAGTTAGGGCTGCTGCACCATGCTGCCACTTGCCACAAGATTCAGGGCATTTGCTGCACCCTGTTGCATGCCTCCACAGTTGAGGCAGTTGCGCCCTGCTGTCCCCCTGCCACCAGAGTCAGATTCTTTGCTACACTCTGCTGAGACAGGAACGGGGGCAACATGTGCAGTGTCCCTGACTGTGAGTGTGTGAGAGAGAGACAGAGAGAGTAGCAGGGTGCAGCAACCCCAACTGTTTGGGGAGGGTGCAGCACAAGAGTAAGGGCATTTGCTGCACCCTGTCCCCTGCCTGTAGAGGCAAGGGGCTGTGTGGTGCAACAGGACACAATGGTGACAGGGGACAAAGGACAGCATGGTACAGAAGCCTTGACTGTGGGGCAGGACACAGGTGGGCATCAGGATACAGCAGCCCTGACAGTGGTACAGAGAGTACATTGTACAGCAGCCCAGCCCGTTTGGGGCAATGGAAATGTGTAGCAGGGCTCAGCAGCCCCAAATGTGGATGTAGGCATGAGACTCTAGGGTGTAGCACAGCACAGCACAGCAGCTCTGACTGAGGAGAGAGGGACAGGAGGCAACAGGGTGCTATGGCCCAGACTCTGAGCATGGGGACAGAGGGCAGCAGGGTGTAGCAGCCCTGAATGTTTGGGCAGGAGATAGGGGTGGCATCAGGATACAGCAGCCCAAATTGTGGGACAGGGTGCAGCAGCCATGCCTGTCTGGGACAAGGAATGTGGGCAGCAGGGTATAGCAAATGATCTGACTCTGGTGGCAGGGGACAGCAGGGTGCAACTGCCTCAACTGTGGAGGCATGCAATAGGGCACAGCAAATGCCCTGCATCTTGTGGCAAGTGACAGCATGATGCAGCAGCCCAAACTGCAGCAGCATGGGGAACTAGAGCACAGCAGGCCATGGCAACTCCAACTGTGTAGAAAGGAGCAGGGTGCAGTAGCCCTGTCTCTGGTGACAAGGGATAAAGGATAGCATGATGCAGAAGTCTTGACTGTGGTGCAGAACACAGTGGGCATCATGGTACAGCAGCTCTGACTATGAGATGGGGTACAGATGGTGCAGCAGCCCTGCCCATCTGGGGCAATGGAAGTAGGTAGCAGGGTGTAGCAAAAGCCCCACCTCTGGTGGCTAGAGCAGCATGGTACAGCAGACCCAGCTGTGGAGGCAGGGGACCTGGCACACTAGAGCTTAGCATGGCACAGCAGCCCTGACTATGGAGACAGGAACAGGGGTCAACAGGTGCAGCTTCCCTAACTGTGAGGGTGAGGGAGAGAGGGCAGCAGGGTGCATCATCCCCAACTGTCTGGGCAGGGGGTGGCAGGGTGCAGCAGCCCTGATTCTTTAGGCAGGGGATGGAGGCAGCAGGGTGCACAATCCCTGACTGTGTGGGAGAAGACAGTGGGCGGCAGGATGCAGCAGTCTCACATGTGGAGCAGAAGGCAGGGGGCTTGTGGGGCAGGGACAGGTGGCAGTAGACTGCAGCTGCCTCAACTGTGGGGAAGAGACACGGTGCATCGGGATGCCACACAGTGTTTCGAGTTGTACACGTACATGATATATTTTCACACAGAAACCACCAAAGAACTTAAATGTGTGAGTTCAGACAGGTGCCTGCCACACTCTGCTACAGTATTTCAAGCACATGTACTGTTTGTCAATCTGACATAAAAAAAATGTTCTTACATGAACATATTTATGAAGGCTACATCAAACACAGACTGTTTCTATGAATGAACAAAATTTGGATTTATTTTATATTCATTAAACAGCCCTGTGCTATGTAGCTAGAAAAAAATCAGATTTTTGATTAGAAAGAACCGAAAACTGTGATACAGACAAGCTGATTTCTCATAGAGAAAGATTTCCACTACTTCAATTCAGCGTTGAAACTGAAATGATCAGTATTTTATCAGAACATATTGATATGTTTTAAGTTGATCTATCTAATCACAAACCAGAGACTGGGTTTGTAAGAAACTTGGAGAGCTCAGCAAACCATTAACTCTACAAAGTACTGCTCTGATTGGGAATCTGAAACAGTAAAGCTACTCCAAAATGATGTCATCGCACTCTAAGTTTGACTGAGAGGACAAAAATAACTTCACTGTTTTCAGCCACTGTAGAGCAAGTTAACACATGCTGATTTAAAGAAAACCACAAAATCAAACAGCATGACATTTTCAGGAAACACTAATCATGACACAGGGACTTGAATGTCAGCTTTTCAAGCTTTTATAAAAAATATGTAAAAACCATTGCACATGATCTTTAAGTGTCTACTTTCCCATTTGCAAATTATACTGTGCAAAGCCACTAGAGGGCAGCAACTCAATTAACTTGCCGCTGCTGGCAGCTGTTACTGTCCACCGCTATTCACGGTCACTTTACTTCTGCCAGTGCCACTTATCTACTCCCTACTGCTGATCAGTATACCCTGATCTATTCTTGCTCCCTCGATCCATACAATATGCCCATCCTTCCTTCCCCACTTCCCCCTCCTTCTAATTCTTCTATCAATTTTATCTACCTCAGCTCCACACTCTCCTCAGTCCAATAAACCTTTCTCACCTTTCACCTCCACTCTCCTAGTCCCTACCTTTTTCCTTGCCATAACTCCTACACCCCCTCAAATACTCTGGTCTCTCATCCCTCACCTCCCCCCTGCTACTCTATTCTCAGCCCCTAGCCACCTAGCTTTCCTTCACCATCTTATTTTCACCTCACCTAGCCCCCCCCAAATACTTCCAAAATTCTCTGCCTGTCACAAATGCCCTAAACTCCACTCCCTCATAATAGCACTCCTCTTACTCGTATCAGGAAATGTTCATCCGACTCCTGTTCCCACTACTCTCACCTCTGCCAGTTGCAATCCATCCACTAATGTACCAACTTCCCTCACCCCTTCTGCCCTCCCCAAGGGCCTGAAAATCCTCCACGTAACACATTTGTTCCCATAGATGCCATATGGTGTCACAACCATCCATTGCTAGATCCAACCTAAAATGGCCACCTGGAGCAAATGAGTTAAACATCTGCAATCTCGCATCAAAAATTGACCATTTACATCCTATGGTAATCTCCTTCACACCTGATATCCTAATTTTAACAGAAACTTGATTAAATTCTAAAATACCTGATCTTGCCATTAACATCCCAGGTTATTCCATAATCAGGCAGGATAGGACTGGCAGGGGTGGCGGAGTAGCCATGTATATCCTGTCCTCACTTCAGTTCACAACCATTCTATCATCCTCATTACTCTCCGCCTATAAAGCACTTGTAGTAAACATTACCTTGTCTTTTTCCTCCTCAGTCTTCATAGCTGGCATCTACTGTCGATCTGGCTCCAAGGCATCTGATACTTTGGATCTTATTACTTCCATAACCTCCCTCTCATATAAAGGCGAGCTATACATCCTGGGTGATGTAAACCAAAACTATCACCAACAACTGCCAAGACATGTAATGACAACACGGCCCTCAATCCCTCCCAAGTCATCCTGGAATCCACCCGCCTAAGTCACAAAACCCTTAACCACTCCCTAACAGACTGAGCTCTCACCTCTCACCCCCACTGAGTCATTAAATCAGGCATCCTCCTGGATGCCCTCAGTAATCATCACCCAGTCTTTGTAGTCAGCAAAACTGCCACACAAAATTCTGCAACTCCACTCCTTAAACCGTAATCCCCTTTTTAATGAACTGGCCAGCTCCGATTGTTCCCCTGTTGCCTTTGCCCCTTCCATTGACCAAGCCCGTGTTTATTTTAAAGATAAATTTCTAGCTACATGGAACTCCTACACTCCATTCAAATGCACTAGAGTTCATGGCAACCATCATCCGTGGGTCTCCCCGGAGTTACTGACCTGTCTCAGGGAGAGTGACAAAGCTTGGAGGAAACATAAGGCCTCCCAGTTTCCCCCAGGCTATGCCAGGTATCACATGTTAAGAAATGCCTGCACAAAAGCTACTAGACTTGCCAGGTCTGAATATTTTAAATCATCATTTCTCAAAAACATCAATTCCCCTTCCAAATTCTGGAAAGTGGTCCATGCCCTATCCCCCGTCCACATCTGCCTCCCCTGTGTTTAAAATAAACAACCTCATTGGTCACCAAACCCTGCACAGTGGCTCAAGAGCTTAACTCCTATTATACCTCCTGCACCACAGCACTTCTAAAGGCCCTCCTCTCTAAACTCCACCCTCCTCATCCTCTCACACCCGGCACTCCACCCGTCCACACCCACCCTTCCTTCTCCTTTTCTGCTGTCTCCCCAGAAGAAACACTAATGGCCCTTCTCTCTCTTAATCCTTCCAAAGGCTCATCGCCAAATGATCTTGACCCTAAACTCTCCTATCTTTCAGCTTCTGCTATAGCTTACCCTCTCTCCTTAATCTTAAATCTTTCCTTCTCATCCTCATCTGTCCCTTCATCCTGGAAACATGCAGTGATCCTCCCTCTCCCAAAGGGTGGTGACTCCTCCTCTCCAGCAAATTTTCACCCAGTCTCCATCCTCCCTGCCCTTGCTATACTCCAAGAACACCTGGTCCTCTCTCAGCCAACCTCCTTCCTCGATGACTCTTCCTTTTTCACCCTGTTCCAATCTGGTTTTCAAAAGAAAACTCCACTGCCACATCCCTACTCAGGCTCACTGACTCCATCCTCACTGGGGTGGATAATGGCCTCATTACCTCTGCCATCTTAGTTGACCTCACCAAGGCTTTCAACACAGTCTCCCATGCTGTACTTCTTGACTCCCTTACAGCTGCGAGGTTGTCTACTTCTGCCAAAAACTAGTTTAGAGCTTACTGCTCAGGCAGAACACAATCAGTCAAGATCCAGGATGCAATCTCTCTCCCCGCTCCCTATTTCCACAGGAGTCCCACAGGGCTCACTGCTTGGAGCATTCTCTTTTCCATCTTCCTAAATGACTTGCCTTCAGTATGTTCCCCCTACTCCTCTATCCATATGTATGCTGACAACACCATCCTGTTTTCCTCTGGCAAATGTCCCACCGATGTAGCAACCACCCTTCAGCATGACTTCCGCCAGGTTCAGCTATGGTTTGCCTCACATCAACTATTCCTAAATACCAAAAAGACTGTCTCCATGACCTTTGGCACTAGGCTGAGACACTCTAGGCTCCACCCTTTACCGTCTTTCCATACTCTTGATGGGACAATCCTAGAGAACACCTCCTCATTCAGATACCTTGGGGTTTGGTTGGACCAACGCCTCAAATTCTCTGGCCACATTGACGCCATCCTGAAAAAATTGCACCCCAAGCCTGGTGCCTTATTCAGGAACCATAGTTGCATCCCTCATACGGCACAGCATGAACTAGTCCAGAAGCTCATCCTCACCATTTTCGACTACTGTGATGTCATCTTTGGTGCTGCTCCCAAATCCTCCCTAACCAGACTGGACACACTTTAATTCCTTCTGTCGATTTGCCCTTGATGCTCCATCATGCACTCATCACTGTGACCTCTACCATGGCTTGTCTCTTCCCCCGATTGCCAACAGGCACCCCACTCATTGTGCTAAACTCACTTCTAAATTTTGGTTAGAAGAATTTCCCTTCTTCCTCTCACGCTCACTTTCTCTCCCCCCCCCACTCCCTCAGATGCTCTGACACTCGCACTTTGTTGGTCCCTTGTCATCAGTCAGTCAGGCTTTACCCATCATTTCCCACAAATCTGGAACCCCCCCCCACAAATATGGCACTCCTCCTCCTACTCCCTTGCCTCTGCCTTACACAACTGTCTCTCATCGAACTGCTCCTGCTTTAACCCTCTTTAACTGTCCTCCAATGCCTCTGCTCCTCTCCATGACTCACATCCCCTATTAAACCTTCCCCCTCGAGCCTGTTTCTCAGCATGTTCTCCTCTCCCTTCACCGCTTACCTCCTCACTCCTACCCCTAAACTTTTTTCCATTACCAACCTGCCCCTGCTTAGTTTTGAGCTCTGGCAGGGTTCTCAGCATCCTGAAGAGGTCTAGCACTGGGCAAGCCTCCTCCTTCCACTCCCCTCCCCCCTCTCCTTTCTACCCAACTTGTCCTCACCTAAATCTGCCCTCTGTCAGGATTCTTAGCACCCTGGCGATGTCTACTCTCAGATAAGTTTCTTCCTTCCCTCCTTTTTTCCCTACCTCTTCTATCCCCCCTATTCCCTCTGCCCAACTTGTCCTCACCTAATTCTATCTCTTGGCAGGGTTCTCTGCATCCTACAGGGACCCAGCACTGGACAATTACTCTTCCTTCACTCCCCTTCCCCCTTTAGCATTTCTACCCAACTAGTCCTCACCTGATTCTGCACTCTGGCAGGGTTCTCAACATCCTGGAGTGGCCTAGTCTTAGGCAAGCACTTTCTTTCCTTCCTCTTCCCTCCTTTCCCTTCATCCTTTCTTTTCTCTCTTCCCAACTTGTCTTCACCTAGCAGCTGCAGGGGTGGTGAGGGTACTAGCTATGCCTTTAAGGCTGAGGAAGGTCTGCAGGTGGTTGGAGCTCAGTCTTCCCTTTGTGAACCCCACTTGGGAGAGATGGACTAGTTCAGGGAGGATTTTTTCAAGTCTGGTGGTTAGGAGTTTGGGGAGGATTTTTGCCTCCACATTTATAAGGGATATAGGGCAGTAGCTGGCTGGGAGGAGGGGGTCTTTTCCTTTTTAGGTAATACTGTGATCGTCGCCTCCTTCAGCACAGGAGGGAGTTGACTATTGGAGAGTGCATGGGTGTAGACTCTTTGAAGGATTAGGGTTATTGTCTCGATGGTTCCTTGGCAGAAATCCACAGGGATACCATCTCCTCCTGGGGACCTGTTTTTATTTAGGGCATTGATAGCTTGCATTATTTCCTCTACTTGGAGAGGTTTGTCCAGCTCCTGGACTTGCTGGAGTGTTATTTGGGGAAGGTCTAAGGATGCTAGAAATTGGGGTACTTTCTTGGCATTCGAGGGGTGAGATGAGGCATATAGCTCAGCATAAAATTTAGACATCACGTCTGAGATTTCTTTTCACATGGTGTATGTTATGCCCTGTGCACATCTAAGGCCCGAAATGTGTCTTTCAGCAAGCTGTTTTCTTAGTCTGTAAGCAAGAATTTTACTTGATTTTTCCCCTTCCTCCCAAAAAGTATGTGCTAGGCATGTGAGTACAAGTTCGGCCTTCCTGGCATAAAAAACATTGAACTTGGCTCTTATGTCCAGCATTTCTTTAGGATCTGCCTTAGAACCCTTCTTGTGTTTGGTGTCTAAAGCTTTGAGCTGTGCTTCTAGTGTTGCTACCTCTTTTCCTTTTTGATGCCTCCTATGCAAGGCAAAACCAATAATTTTGCCCCTTTGGTGTGCCTTCAAAGCTTCCCACAAGGTGCTATCATTAACACTATTGTTGTCATTATTAATCATATATTCTTCTATCTGCAGTTTCACCCAGGGTAGGAAGCTGGGGTCCCTTAGCAAAAGGGGGTCCAAGCACCAGCTTGCCAACTTGGGTGCCGGAGGCCCCATCCTATCATCATTTCTACTGGCGCATTGTCAGATATGACTCAAGGTAGTATCTTGGATCCTGTGACTGTTGGGGTGATTAGGGTACTGGTGAGCCAGAAATCCAGCCTACTATAGGACTGGTGGGGGGAGGAATAGAAAGAGTAATCTCTGACGGTGGTGTGCTGAAGCCTCCACACATCTGCCAGGCCATGCTCTGACATCAGCTGTAGGATTACTTTCCATGCTTTGGCATGTGGCTGTGTGGCATTAGCTGATCTGTCCAGGACCAGGGCTAAAGTGAGGTTAAAATCCCCCACCACAATAATGGGCACATGCTTTGAGGAACTATATTTTTTTGACAACATGAAACCATGTTGTCGTCTTTTGAAACTATGTCATTTCTCAACTGGCAGGGCTGGCTCCCTGTCACTGTATGCATTGTGCTGTTTTCGTTTAGCAAAGAACGAGCTACATGTCAGTGCACAGCCCTACCCCCTGCTGAATGGAGGTATGCCTACTTTTCTTGTTTAGTGGCCCTTGCCGACCATTAGCTGCCAAACTTCAATAAATGTGTTTTCCCACCCCTGCCATTGAGCCCCTTCCTGTCGCTGACTGGGTGTCTCTGTGTTTTAAGAAATCCCTCTTTTACCAGCCAAACCCCTCCCATTTTCTGCATCCTTTAACCATTGCAGAAGTAATCCCACTCCCGTCTGATTGCTGCCTCCCAGTGTGTAGTGTTTACAGAATCCCACCTGTCATCCCACCCACTCCTAATTGCTGACCCAGTGTTCAGTCCCAGCATTAAAGACATCCCACCCTGCCACCTCACACTTTCCTGAATCATAATTACAGAACAGAGAGTGTCTCCTGAATGCCTTCTTCCCCCAGTCTGTCTGTCTGCTGCTGCTTCACCAAGTGTCAGTCTAAACTGAGACATCGTCCGCTGCCACTGCTGCCACCAAGCGTGACAAACACAGGGCAAGCTGCAGCGGCTCCCATCCCCCACTCCATCCACTGCCTCTGAACCCCCACTGATCCAGACCCCCAGCTCACAGTATCCCATACATCCACCCAGCCAACATGCAGCAATTGCGTGAAGAGCCACTGCCCCTGGCTGGGTGCGTCCATCTGCCTGATGTCTCCAGTCTCAGGAGACTGTCCCTCTGGTATGTGTCGCCTTGTCAAGTACTACTGACTTCTATCTCCCGGATCTGCATTTGACACCTACACATGACCTGCAGGCTGGGCAGGGGCCCTGATGTTTTGCTCTGGATTATTAGAGAGGGAGAGAGGGACTGTATACAACAATGCATATCTATGCAATCTACACTGACTGTTTTGCTCAGCAGCTGAGGCTGGAGACAAGGTTTTGGGGCTGGGCTGCTGAAATTGAGGACAGTTGGGGTCTGTCTGTTCAGAGGGAGGAAACAGAAAGTGCTATTATGTTACTATTTATATATCTAGTGCAGTCTTATCCCCTCCATGCTTATCTGTCAAACTCTAGCTCTGCAGTCTCAGAATGTGTCATCTGGGACTCAGGAGAACAAGTTTCAATTGTGGACTACAAAATTTAGAAGTGCTGGGTTTTTTTTCCCCTATTTATGAATACAGACTGCTAGGGCAGCACAGCCTCTTCCTGGATTAGTAACATTTTACACATACTAGTAGTATGTCTGGGTCCAGTAACTGATCTTGTATTAGATAACGGACTCAAAATAAAATCTGTTTTTTTATTTTAAATGCTACTTCCTGGCCCGGCTCTCACACCCCTGAAGTGTGGGCTTTCCTGTTGCCAACAGGGCAAAGTTTCTTACATGTTTTGTGTAAGGCATGGGGTGCTGAGAGGGGAGATGAAGGCCATCATCTGGTGTCAGTTCCCCTGCTAACTCCCGTGTGTGAATGGGTGATTGGCAATATCTGAGGGAAGGATGTGGCACCGTGTGCTCACCATGCTGGCAAATGGGCATTCATCACGCCATCACTTGGAGTGACTCTTGGTGTGGTATGTGCCAGTCCCTTCCTTCCATGGGAGAGAGTGTCCACATGGTCACTCCTCATGCTCCCTGCAGACAGTCAGAGAAACACAGCAGCAGAAAGCAGTTAGGACCTGGCTCAGGTCACCTGGGCATGAAACAGAGAGAGCTACACTAGGATGGGGCAGTGCTGCAGCACAACTACAGGCTTCGCAGCCAGAAGTTTGAGCAGCACTTCAGAAGGGGTGCCTAGCTCTTGCAAAAGTGACCAATCAACTGATAAAATACTGGAGCACTCAACCTGGCAGGTGAATGTTTTCTGTAGCGTTCCAGTATGGTGTTGCTTGAGACCAGAGCAGAGAGGATTGGCTCCAAAGAGTGACTCACATTCTGTGCTGCAGGAAACAGCTATTTGTGCACAGTAAGCTGCCGATTAGTTTACTGGGCATCAGGGGTTCAGCACTTGATTTTCTGCAAGAATCGGTGCAGATGTAGGAGTAACTTTGCCTAAAAGTTCCTTTCAATGCAATTAGAAGCAGTATCTACAGCAGGCAAGTGTTTTGTGCTGGGGGGGGTCAATACGTGTCTTGTGGAGGGGAACACGTGTGTCTGGTGTTGGGGGATATCTAGCTGTTTTTGTGGGCGTTGAGGCTATGTCTGCCATTGGTGGGAGTGAGCCAGAATCTGGTGTGTGTGTGTGTGTGTGTGTGTGTGTGTGTGTGTGTAGGGTAATGAATGTGGGGCAGGGAAGGTGTCTCTGGTGTTGGGGGTTGAGACCGTGTTCACCGCCATGGAGGGGTGAATTGGTCTTGTGCTGTGGGAGTTAATCTGTGTCTGGTGTTGGGACTGAGATCTGTGTGTCTGGTTTTGGGAGGGTGATAGAGATTCTGTCCTCCACTTGGGGGGGGGTTGAACAAAAGTCTGGTACTGAGTGATGGTTAGTCTGTATCTGCTGTTGGTAGGATAGAGTGCATGTCTGATATATTGAAGGCTTGAGACACTGATGGTGTTTGGGGTGGTTTAAACTGTGTTTGCCACTTGGGGGGTGAACCAGAACCTGGTGCTGGGTGAGAATTAATCTATGTCTGGTTTTAGTAGGTAGGTAATGTTTGTCTGGTGTTGGGGGGTGGAGACTGCGTCTGCCGCTCTGATGCTGGGGTGAGGAGGGATTTGTGTGTACTGTGCTTGGGGTTGGGGATTATACTGTCTGATGTTGAGGTGAGGGGGGGTTGAACTAGGATTTGGCGATGGGGGTGGAATCTGCATCAGGTGGCCCCACAAATAGCTTCTGGTGAAGCAATGAATATGGATGGTATTGGCAGTTTGGTCTTGGACAGTGTGCAATTTTCATTCTAGAAATTGAATTCAGTGGGTCATTTGATCCACTAAGCTCCAAAAGGATGGGCCATTCAAAGAATTTTTATATGGAACTTGCATGGAATAATTGTTGCATGTTTTAATTGTTTTTTGCTGTATTGTAGTCTGTCAAGTCAACAAGTCCTTAATGATTCATTAAAACATACTCTGGTCAGAAAGGAAGAACATTTTTTTTCCTATGCAGTTACTGAGCAAAAAAATAACTATTTCTGATCAGAATAAGCCGCAATGAATCACTAAACACTTCGTGACTTGACAGACTAAAATGCAGCCTAGCGTTCTTAGCTTATATTTATAGCAGTAATTATGTAGTAACTTACAACTAATTGCTGGGTGAATAAAATCGGGTGAACTAAATTGCAAGCATCTGTGAAATACTAAGCCTTTAATTTCACATCTGCTCACTGTAAAAATGTGGGGGGGGGAATAGAGGAGAGAGAGAGAGAGAGAGAGAGAGAGAGAGAGCAGGGTTAAAGCATTATCCCCAGCCCCCTGCCTCCAGTTTCTTTTCCGTTTTTGTCTATTCAGTTATGTCAGTGTGCGGCTAAATGTTTAATGCAAATGCTGGAGACTCTGTCACTCAGCTCCCCTGTCCCCTTGTAAATCGCATTCCAGTCACCATGCAGCACCAGTCATACATGGTACTGATGTGCGCTGCTGCCCACTAGATCTTTTTTTGTGCTTATGTTCTGGTACCGTTATCCTGCCAGACCAGTTCTGCTGCCAGCCAGATTAGTTCCTCTTTCAAGTCCATGAAAACCCACCATATAGATTGTACTCCTGCACAGCACAGACAACCAAGAGATCACAGGATCTGGACAGTACCCTGTCATTTGAGCGCTACCAGAATAGTGCCGCACTATATGGCACTAGTCTGGTAAGCGCTCACATGGACAGTGACTAGGGATTTACAGCGCATGCTGTAAGCACTCCCCCGGTCTCTGTCTGTGGTCCTGTAGAAAAGACAAATGCACCAAGAGCCAGGAGGCTGGCCAAGCTACTCCCGTGTCATGGAGGGCTTGGACATTGAGAAGCTTGACCAACAGTGGTGGAGACCAGGGTTCTAATTCTGGTCTCCAACCATTTTAGCATACCACAGACTTTTATTTTTTATTACATGGGGCTGTAATGGCCCTTAAATATGTAACTTTCCTTGGGATCCGCTCCACCCCGGAGTGAAAATCTTAGTGATGGGAGGGGTGCCCCCACAAAAAAAGAATCAGCACCTAAATTGTGGTGCTATTGTCGGTGGCGCTATTATTGTATGCACTCACCTGACCCAGTCCCGATGTGGACAGGCACTCCTGCTTGGAAGCTCAATTGTCATTCATTCATGTGGTGCATTTGGGAACATACATCCTAAAGTCCCACTTCCTTATCACTGTCTACTCAAGTTGTGCTTACAATGTGTCATTGGCGCCATCCTGAATCAAAAAATGACCACTGAAAATTATAAAAAGCAAACTCTGTTACCGTGGGTCAAACCAATGTCTGGTGCAGCTGGTGGAAGAATCTGTGTTTAGTAACTGGTGTTGGGTACTCTGGAGGGGAGGCTGTTTGATCCAGTAAATGGGTTCTGTGTTTGAAGGGGCTTCAGATGCTCTGTCCTGTGAGATGGTCTACGTAAGAGATCTCGCTGTAAGGCTTTGGGTAGTACTGGTGAAAAGCAGCTCCACTGTGTCAAATGTCCTCCCCTGTGGGCACTGTATGGTACAAAATTGTGAAAGTGAGGCTGGTAACGCAGTCTTGTTCTAGGCCTAGAATTGTAAATTTCATTTACACACTAGTTTTCTTTCAATTGTTCCAAACTTGATTCAGATCAATAACATATACACTGACTTAATAGTGCTTTTTTTAATTCTGATTGACATCACCATGGGGGTGCAAGCAAAATTGGGGGCTGGGAGGTAATCATTGGACTACCATATATAAAGCAAAATATGCTGGCTACACCCATGTATCCTGATTGTTGCCCCAGTTTCACAGTTAAGCCTGAATTGCTTTTGGGTAAAGGAGCAGCAGCTCGACACAGCATCTCCCTCCTGGTCTATAGTTCCAGTCCGACATGCCTCTCTGTGACCCAAAAGACCTGCCTGCCACATAGTAACACAGTTGTCAGCCAACTCAGGCAGGGAGCTACTGATACCCACAGCTAAGTCCTCTTCTTGTGGTTGAGGCACCTCCCTCTCCTCTCATTGTGCTGCATCAGTGGCACACAGTGCAGTGCTCTGTGCAACATCTTCTGAGTTATGCCGTTTCCTTTGCTGTACTGAGACCAGTTGCTGGTGTGGTACACAGCCCCTCATCATGTCCTTCGACTCCAGTTAACTGAGTTCCCTGCCTTCTTTGACTTCAGCTGCCTTTGTCAAGGCAAAATGGTGTTTCCTTCCTTCCAGGACTACTCCTGTCCCTCCATCCCTCCCTCCCTCCATAACTCACCAGTCCAGTGGAAAGTGAACGGAAGGTAAGACAGAAGCACTTCTGTGTGAAACTGCATTTTCTTTGGGGCTATGAAATAAATTACATCGTTTTTTTTCACAAGGTGTTCGGCTCTTCCAGGCTGTTGGAGTAGAATGTTGATTTGCTTGTCTTAGCTATGATGTTGTGTTTGTGTTGCCAGAGGTCAGTTCTGGAGGTTGTGGAGGAGGGTGTGGGTGATATTGTCATGGCTGTGGGGCTGTTTGGCATCCTGAAATGTTCAGTGGTCTGGAAGGCAACTGGACCTAGTGAGGGTTGCAGGTTTTTAATCATTTAGTGAAGTTGAGACTGGGCTAGAGTGGTGAAGTTTGCTGGGGTGGGGATTTTAAGAAGGGGGCCTAGATGCAACTTTCTGGGCATGGGGGAGGGTCATGGACTCTAGGAAGAGAACCAGGGGCTTATATGCAACTTGCTGGGCTGGGAAGAGAGCCACAGCTTCTGGGGGGGCCTTTTAGGGTCTTTGGAGACAGAATAAGCAGGGAACATCTGGACAGGCTTGGTGGGCCAAGTGGTCCTATTTGGCTGACAAATTCTATGTTCCTATGAGGCCAGGGGCTAGAGTACAACATACTGTACAGGGGGAGGGCAGCAGAGTCTAGGAAGGGGGCTGGGGCTAGGTGTGTAACTTGCTGGACTAGGGAAAATGTGGATTCTAAGGAGGAGGCCAGGGGCTAGGGTGAGACTTGCTTTGCTAGGGAGAGGGCCATAGATTCTAAGGAGGGGGCTAGGGTGCAACTTGCTGGGCAGGGGAAGAAGACCATGGATTCTAGGGAGGGAGCTGGAGGCTAGGGTGCAACTTGCTGGCCAGGAGAATAACAGATTCTAGAGAGGAGTCTGGGGGCTAGGATGCAACTTGCTGGGCTTCTGAGTGAACTGAAGGCCTCAGTCTGGAGCAACTGGCTAGGCTATGGGGAGGGTGGTTTAGGGCAATATGTTAGATTTTGGGGACTCTGGGATGAAGGTTAAGAAGCAACTTACTGGGCTAGGGGAGGGGTAACAGGCAGCAAATGTAGTTACAAATGACTCCTAAAATGCACCGGAATGCACCAAAACCCCCATATTTTATGGGGTCTAAGCAGCCCCCAGAGCCTCGACCTATAGTTTAAATATCCAAGTTTCAGAAGTCTGGTTGTCAACAAGTCACAGTTCACACTGTGTCAGGGTTCATGGTGGTGGCAAGCACAAACAGGTGGTGTAGTAAATCTGATCCCCACCACCACCATCACCACGACTCCTGCTGCTCTGTTCCTTATTTCTTTATTTTCACTTTTTCTCTCACTGTTTTTCAAAGAATACTTTTTTATTTATCTATGTTGGTGCTGGAACTCTTGCACCTATCTGCAACGTTGCTACTCTTGTTACTATTCCTTTCCTCATAGTGAAACCTTTTCTCTTTCATTTCAACAGGTCATGGCAAGACATTAACCAAGTCTGAAAGAACGCCACCTCCTGTGTATTATTACATAAGTATTATATTTTTATGTTTAATCTTTTCTGTCTGTCCCATTTATTTTTTTTTTTATGAAATTTTATTGAACTTTTTTGGTTTAAATCACAGTACCAAACAAATGGTACAACATACATAATAAAAAAGAGTCACATGGTGTGTACAAATCATACAACTGATTACAACGGCTAAGCAAGGAACTAGTACAATTATATATTTTGATAAAACTGAAACACACATGTGATCCTCTTTTGACTGTGTTCACCCCATTTCTACTATATGTATCAGTTGATTCAGAAAAAGAAACTAATATAGTAAAAGATGCAAAAAAAAAAATTATTTTCAGCCCAGGTATAGGTCAATAAACTCAGTAATCATTATTAACAAGTGATGGGTAGTAAGGCAGGTAAGGCAGAAGGAGGCACTCAGTTCTTATCCTTGGGAACAAAAGGCAGCATTCAGAGCACCCAGTAGGGGGGACAGCACCGAGGGGAGCAGCCCAGGCCCAAAATCTAAAAAGCTGTCATTCTTGTTCTACTAAAATTTCTAGCATGTTTTTATTTTCCTTGACTGCTTGGTAATGACAAAATGGAAGCCATCTCCTCACAAATCTATCTTTCTGAAGCCTAATCTTGGTTGTAAGTTTCTCCATTTCAAGAATGCGTAAACAGTTTGCATACCAAGTCTCCACGGTGGGCAGATTCGCAGTAAGACATTTTTGATGATAGCTTTATTAGCGGCAGCAGTCAGGCTATAGAAGAAATATTTTGGGACATTATTCTTTAATGTGTTGGAGGGAGACCCAAGACCCAGATTTGAAGTGGTGCAGGTGGTGCAATCCCCAATATCTTCATCACTGCTTCCATCACCTGCCGCCAATATGTAGCAAGTTTTGGGCAGGACCAAAAAAGATGAGCACGAGTGCCCCTATCCCCACAACCCCTCCAACAAAGGTCCGAGACATGGGAACCATAATGTTTTGTAATTACTAGAGTATGGAAATATCAGATCATCAGGTGCCAGCAAAAATCCCACCAGGAGGGAGATGCTGTTGTCCTGTGAATGCCATCCCACAATTTTACCCAGTCCTGGCCACTTAATGCAATGTCAGCCTCAGACTGGCAAGCCAATCTTAATGTTCCCAACTGGTCCAGCTCTAAGTCAGATAGTAAACTGACGATTTTAGAGATCTTTCCTCTGGCTTCTGGGGACTGAGCCAATGAGGAGATAAGTAGGCTGAGTGGGTTCCCTTGACTATTTAACTGAGTTATTCTACCCCCATTTGATAGGCAATGCCTAACTTGCAAATACCAGAACAGGTCTCTGGGATAGAGCCCAAATTCTCTGCATAACTGAGGAAAGGACTTAACAGCTTCTCCCTGGAGAAAATGACCCAGATGAGAAAGCCCTAGTCTGGCCCATCTCCGGAAGTCTCTGTCCATCTTAAAGGGGGTAAAATCCAGACAGGCATGAAGAAGAGTGGCTCAGTCTAACCTGAGAACCAACCCATATCTCTGGCATGTCTCCGGCTAAGCTCATTTCAAAGTGTTAGTGGAAGGGTTTTCAGATATTAAATGCTTAAGACTAATGCCGTCCAAAAACACTAGGTCACCCACTTTTGCCAGACCATATGTGTCCCTCTCCCGAACCACCCAAAGTGGAGGGTCCCCCTCAGAGATGTGCGAGACCAGATATTGTAGTTGAGAAGCCCAATAGTATTTGCAAAAATCAGGCAACCCTAGGCCACCCCTCCCTTTTGGTGTTGTCAAAATGTCCCATTGGATCCAGGGTCTGCCCCTCGCCCATATGAATTTGGAGAGTGTGGATTTGAGTATTTTCCAATAATAGTTTGGACGGCAGAGGGGGACAGAAGCAAATCTAAAAAGAAAGCATGGCAGCACGTTCATTCGTAGTGTCTCAATCCTGCCTATAAAGGATAATGGAAGTTCACGCCACCTTTTGCAATCGGCCTGTACCTCCAAAAGTAACTTCTGATAATTGGTATGAAACAGTTTAGTAATATTCCTTGGGACCCATATCTCCAAACACCGAAATCCCATTTTAAATTGCCAATATTTGTGGATAGGGGGCCTTGTGTGGTCCCACTGGAAGCATTTCAGTTTTATCTTCATTAATTTTGAACCCTGATACTGCACCAAAAGATTTTATCAGTGTAAGTAATTTTGGATCGCCCGCACCGGGTCAGTAACATATAAAAGCATATTATCCGCATAAAGTGAAAAGCTAATTTCTTCTCCGCCCACTTTAATCCATTGTAAATCAGGCGACTGCCGAATTAACACAGCCAGAGGTTCTAAACTGAGGGCAAAAAGAAGAGGGGACAAGGGGCAGCCCTGGCGAGTGCTTCACTCTATACTGAAAAAGGGGGAGATGGTTCCATTAACTTTAACTTGAGCTTGTGGATATCTATATATATTTTGTATCCAGCTACGAAATTTATCCCCAAAGCCAAATTTTTCCAGGGCTCCATCCAGGAATAACCAGTTTAGGTGGTCAAATGCCTTCTCTGCATCAATTGATATTACTGCTTTCAGTATAGCTGATGAAAAATGTTTAGTTGGCCACCATGGTGTTAAGCAAAAGGCGAATGTTATCCTGGATGTGCCTTCCCAGGATAAACCCAGTTTGATCTGGATGTATTAATTGAGTTATTAATCCCTGCAGTCTGGTGACAATAATGTTAGCAAAAATCTTTGTGTCCTGATTAAGCAAAGATATAGGGCGGTAACTTGAACAAAGCATTTGATTTTTCCCTGGTTTAGGTATTACTGACACCAAGGCTGAATTCCATGAGTTGGGTGGCCTTTTGTTTATGGGCTGTGTTGCAGACCCTCGTAAAAAGAGGGACAAATTCCTTGGAAAAAAACCTTATAAAATTCGGCATGAAATCCGTCAGGCCCGGGGGCTTTATTAGCTTTAAAAGAGTTCATCACAGCCAAAGTACCATCTTCACTAAAGGGAGACTCCAAGAATTCTCTCTGAATATCTGTTAATTAAGGCAGTGTGAGATCACTCAAAAATTCTGCTACTCTCTCCGCGTGCGCAGAGGTTCACTTTCTACTATACAACTGGCAGTAGTAATTGCAGAAGTCATCTGCTATGTGTGTTGGGGAGGTGGAGTGAAGTGGGTCATCGCCTTCTGAAGTGTTTTTAGCAATATATCAATCTGCCTCGTGTTTTTTTTTTAGGCAGAGAGCCAAGAGCCAGCCTGCCCTGTCTCCCCCCTCATAATATCTCTGACTGGTAAGTCTGAGGATATTTTTTATTTTATGCAACATTGCTGTAATCTTCCCTAGCCATATTCAAAGCTGGTAGGAAAGAGGGATCCCATGATTTCTTATGCTCAGCCTCTATGGAAGCTAATTTTTTCCTCAGTTGACTGAATTAACTGTTTATGTTGCTTATTTTTAAAAGAGGCATAGGAGATAGCATGACCTCTACTTACTTTCTTTAGGCTGTCCCATATAAATTTAAGGAAAGCATCTCCTCCCTTATTGTCAGCTATATATTGTTTAATAATATCCATCATTGAAGTCACAAAAGCGTTATCTTGAAAGAGGCCTACATTTAACCGCAAGGGGTCCCCCTCTCCCACCGACCCCCTCGCAACTGGCATGTGAGCATGGCATGATCTGATACCATAACTGGGTGTGCTTTAACCTCATGAAAGGAGTAAGCCCACTTTTAATGGGTGTAGACCCTGTCCAGCCTAGAATAGGAGGCAGTGGATGAGAAGAAAGTGAACTCCGACAGCCCTGGATTTTGCAGACACCATGGGTTCACAAAACCAGCTTCGGTTTTCAGGGTCTTAAGTAAATGGGAACAAGCTGTTTGACCTTTTTGATGTGTGGGATTCCTATCAAGGGTCGAGTTCTCCACACAGTTCCAGTCATCCATGCAGATAATCTGTCTCTCTGGAAGAACGGACATAAGTTGAAAAAGCCGTCAAAAGAATTCTCCTGTAGGGGGTGTAGGGGCATACACAGCCCCTATGTGGAGGAGGTGACCACTCAATATCCCAGATAGTAAAATTATTCTGCTGGAACCTTCCACATGGTAATATGTAGTCTGAAAGGGTAGACTCTTGCAAATTAAAACCGCTACTCCAGTTTTTTTCGAATGTAGATGAGAGTCTGAATACACATTCCCCACCCACATTCTCCGAAGTTTCAAATGCACAAGCTCTGACAGTTTGGTCTCTTGCAAACATGCCATATCACAATGAGCTCAATTGAGCTCTTGTAAAAGCTGTGATCTTTTAATAACATTATTATACAATGGCAAGAAAAAATCCTGGACTCTGATTGGTCAGTCTTGTGCTGGGCCCATGATGTTATCCCAGCATAACATCATGGGTCTAGTCTCAGCTTCACTGTGAACCTTCTAATGACCATATCCTGCTTGATTGTTTCATCTTCTTTTAAAAATGACAAATATTTTTCCACACAAAAACATCTTTAAAATTATTTTTTTTATTCTGTATAACAACGAGCCATTGTATAATAGCAATAATACTTTCAGGGTGTAGAATATTTAGGATAACGTCGCTCCTCAGTTATTGGATGCACTCGGCCTGCGGCCTCATGGCCAAGCACCTGAGGCATGACGTTATCCCAGCACGACACACACCCAGTCATGCATTATTGCTTAATTAATACCCTTGACATTTAGGGAACAAATAGACAACTCATCCATAGTTGATATTTAGATAGAAAAATACCCAGGGGTGCCCCCCCACACACTCCAGACACCCTTTCCAAAAGTAACCATCCTCCCGAGCACAATAGTGTAAATAGAAAGGTAAGACAAATACTATCAACTATGTAACATTTTAAACAACAAACATTAAACCACATTAAACAACAATGACCAAAGAACATAACAGCTACAATGTTGTAGCATGGTTGAGAAGTTGTGCCTACCAGACACCTAAGAGATGCTAGTAGCCCCTGAGGGGTCTCCCCCAAAATACTATAGAGTACAAAGGGTTGGAGGAGATCAGTAAATCGCAGAGCTACACCAAGCCGCTTCCCTCAAGGTTGACCTCCGGAGGCCCTGAACTAGATCCTACCCGATAGCATCTAGTTAGAGCAAGGTCTTACCAGGCACCAGCCTACAGTACGGTACCAAAGCTGAAAAATGGGAGGGCGGGGAGAAAATGCATGGCCTTAACACAAACTCTGTCCCACAGTACCTGAGTTATGTTTTAGAATTTGTGCCCAGGCCCTAAAGTCACTAGAGCAAAGCTATCCTGCCAGAACCAAACAATAGTAAAAATTAAACATTAACCCATGCCTGGCAAAGTCCTTTTAGCAGTTTGAAGATGTCCATAAACCCTTAGTTAAAGAAAGTGCTAAAATAAAAGATAGTGAACAGCCTTCTTTCTGCAGAAAGGGAATTTCACTTCCTTTCATAAGATTCATGCTTTTGTACAGAAACACAGGGAGAAAAGAACACTGGATCCTAAAATGTTTTGTCCATCAGCTGTTCTCTCCTTCCTGACCACCTCCCCCAAACCCACCACTGAGTATCCCCCCATCATTATATATCTACAGTATCAACAGATTAACCATACCCAACCACTGCATAGAGATTCAAAAGTTCGATATGTAGTCCAGCCGTAGAAGTTGAAGGAAACTGTTCTGGGGAAATGAAGATCAGACAACCTGAAAAATAGAACTCTCTGAGAGAGGAATAACATTTTCTTGTATGCCACAGTGATCAATGGAAAGTACCAGTTGTAGCATGGTACGTAAGTAGTGTTTTCAGCCAAGGAGTCAAGTAGAAACCAGATCCTCAGTAAAATGGTGCCTGCCCTGAGTAAAGACCCATCAAATTATAATAGTAAAAATAAGTATGGTCTGAGAGGAGGAACGGGCAACCAATACAATCAGCCTTTTCCAGGTCGGGCTAGCATTTCCTTAATCTTAGTGGCTAGGAATACCATGTCCAGTCTCCAAGTTTAACCAGAAGTCCAGAGGAGCAGATCTAAAGAGCGCCTAGAATAGAAAAGGTCGAAGAAAGTCTCCAGACGACCTCGGGTATTTTTCTTAACATTGATCCACCTGGCTAGCTCTGAATGCAAAGGGAGAAGGCTGCTGGTCCGTTTCTTGCTCAAGGAGGTCTCAGGAGTTGTAGTCTTCCAGAGGAGTTCCTCAGTTTCTTTTTCTGTGGTTTCTTCTTTCAAATCAGGCAAGACAACATCTTTAGATTGGAGGAACAGAACCGCTGTGAGAATATTATCAAAGTTTTTTGGACCCTCATCATCCTGGACCCATAGACGAGCAGGGTACTGAAGCTGGGCTCTTCAAACAACATGAAGTCTTGCTATATTATGACAATTGCAGTATGACCGCAGGTTAGAACTGCTCCAGAGGTGAAATAGTTAACTTTCCATGCAGGCATGGAACTTAGAGCGCGAGCTCAGTTGAAAACTATGTCTGTTGTGCTTCAAACGCAAACTGTCAGATTCTTTACTCTGCCTCACTGAACAGTCGCTCCGGAGATTTCTCCTTCTGCTCGGTTCATTTTGTCGGTTTAAAAGTATTATTTTTCGGTTTTAGCCGAAATTAAACCGCAACTGGTCGGTTCAAGCTCTGTCTGTGGTAATGTAAGTAATAGATAGGTTTTACATTTAATTTTTTCTGTGTGGAACTTGTAATTCTTTATCGGTTCGCTTTGAACCGATCAGGTTGTATTTAAAATCTACTAGTCCTTTTTTAGAGTGCGGTTCCCAGTTCCTATCGGTTCTAAAAAAAACAGATTTCATTACGTTTTTCCACGACCCGTGACATGGTTGGGAACCGATAAGGGTGTCTTGCTTGGTGGATTGCTACAAACGGGCAAGTTGCTAGCTGGCATTATGTCTGAGAAACCCAAAGAAAACCGACCCACTGGGTTTCAACACTGTAGTGTTTGTGGGGAAGCTTGCTAAGGCTGACCCACACACCACATGTGTCTATTGTCTGGGGTTTGACCACCTCAATTCAGACTGCCAGATTTGTCACAATTTCCCTGCTGCCACCATAGATAAGAGAGTTGGTAGGCTCAGGGAAAGGGAGGCCAAAAAGTCCGCTGACCCGGATGGCCAGCCCGGTTCGGTGCCAACCGAACCGGAGGAAGTGCCCTCTGACCAGGGCGATACTTCCTCGGGCAAACGAAGAGCCGGTTCTGAGGAGCCGGTTCCAGCAAAAAGGACTAGAAAGTCAGCTAGAGTAGAGCCAAAAGTTCTCTCCCCAACTGCTGAGGAAATAGCTTTATGATTTTGAGGATTTTTATGAACCGGAGAGGGGAAAGAGGAATATGAGGAGAGTGAATATGGTTTTGAAGATCTGGATGTGCCCATTGATCCGGACATCTCTCCAGATAGACCCCTAGGGGTTTCTCCTCCAAGGCTTTCTGAGTCCCCTTCTCATTTCATGTTTTATAAAAAAGTTGCTGAAACTCTCCAGCTCCCTGTTGAGGAAGCTGTTGATGACCAAGAGGAGCCAGACTATGTAGAAATAATGGATATTCCAGAGTCTAGGAGACTGTCTATTCCTTTGCATAAATCTTTTCGAAACAGACAGTAAAAGTTTTAAAAACTCCTCACACTATACCTCCTGTGGATAAAAGGATGGACAAGAGGTATACCTTATCAGGCTCTGACACTGATTTCCTCACTCAACAATGCAGCCATGTGGGGGTAGTGCAGGCTGCAGCCTGTGACAAGGCTAATATTCCCCTAGCTTCACATCCCCCTGAGAAGGACTCCAGGAAGATTGATACTATGGCAAAGAAACAGTACATGGCAGCATCTTTGGGACTCAGACAAGCAAATTATATGGCTTATGCTGCTAGGTACCAGAAATCCAGATGGGATACTGTGCTGGCCTCTAGCGAACAAGTCCCTGACCAGCTTGCTTAGGGAGCTGGAACAGGTGGCTATGGATGGTATTGAGGCATCCAAGGTGCAATTTCATGCTGCAGTGGACTCTAATGATGTTTCATCAAGAGTCATGGCTACATCTGTGGCACTTGCAGGATGGCTTGGCTCAGATGTACTACCCTGTCTCAGGATACCCAGTCTAAGGCCATGAATTTTCCTGTTGGGAAATTCTCATTTGGGAAGCAAACAGAGAATTACATAAAGAAAATGGATGAATATAGGACCACCTATAGAAGTGCACAGGCTAAGGAAAGGCAGGCCACCCTCAAAAGCAGCTTCCTAGAGGCAGTGGCAGGCCTTTTCATAGGCCTTTTACCAAGCTCAAGCTTCCTCCTCCGCCTATGCTCAGAGGGGGTCTTAGAGGAGAGGCAGACGGGTACAAGCAGATCTGCTTCCACCCTCAGCCCAAAGCCCTGCCAAGCAGGCACCCTGATGGGATTGCCAGGGATCATCCCTCTCTCACCTGTAGGGGGCAGGCTGGCTTACTTTGTCCAGGACTGGAAGTCTTTAACATCTGACAAGTGGGTCCTGGAAGTAGTAAGCCAGGGACTGGTTCTCAGCTCCAAAAAATTTCCAAAGCTGAGAACCAGATCTTTTCCACCTGCAACTCCATCAGAGGCACTCTTCCTAGAGGCAGAGGTCTCTACCCTCCTGACTCTCAGAGCTGTGGAAAGGGTTCCTCCCCTACACCAGGGCAAAGCTTTGTACTCCAGGTACTTACTTACCCCAAAAAAGACAGGAGAATGGCGGCCCATCCTGGATCTCAGATATTTAAACAAGCACCTTTTAAAGCCAAAGTTCAAAATGGTTACTTTGGGAATTATCCTACCCTCTCTAAGGCAAGGGAACTGGCTAGCTTCCCTGGACCTTAAGGATGCCTACTTCCATATTCCCATCAGAAGCTCCCATTGAAAGTACCTCAGGTTCGAGCTGCCCTCAGGCCACTACCAGTTCAGAGCAATGCCCTTCGGCCTCACTTCTGCCCCACGGGTATTCACCAAATGCCTGGCTGTAGCAGTTGCCTACCTAAGAAGGCAAAAGATTGCCATCTTTCCTTACCTGGACGATTGGCTCTTAGTAGGCCAATCCCCAGACCAGGTCAATTTACACCTTCAGATAACGCAGCAACTGCTACCTCTCTAGGTTTCCTTCTGAATCTCTCAAAGTCGTTCTAGAGCCGGTCCAGCTTCTTACCTTCATAGGCGCAGAATTGAACACACAGGAAGCCAGGCCTCCTCCCCTGGACAGGGCAAAGACCCTAGTCTCCTGGCCTCCTCATTTACCCTGCAGGTCTCCCGCCAGCAAGGTATTTTCTGCAGCTCCTAGGACACATGGCTGCTTCCACAGCAGTTGTGCAAGGAGCAAGATTTCAGATGAGGGACATCCAGTTCCATTTGAGAGCTTTTTGGTCTCAAAGAAAGGATCCTCTTACCAAGCTGATCCCAGTAACTCGAACCCTGATCCAAGCCCTACAGTGGTGGCAGGATCAGAGCAACCTGAGACAAGGGGTTCCTTTTGTCACTCAGTCTCATTCTCTAATCCTTACTACAGATGCGTCCCTCTTGGGCTGGGGAGCTCACATGGGCAACCTCACCACCCAGGGTCTGTGGTCTCCCCAGGAATCTCTGCTCCACATCAACCTGTTGGAGCTCAGAGCAGTTTTTCTAGCACTTCAAGCTTTTTCCAAATCTGTTCAGAACAAGAGTATTCAGGTCATAACAGACAACACCACTACAATGTGGTATATCAACAAGCAAGGGGGCACTTGGTCTACGGCCTTGTGCACCGAAGCGATGAAGTTGTGGTCTCTGGCTTACTCCCTGAACACCTCCCTGACGGCAGTTCACCTCCCAGGCAAGGACAATGTCCTGGCAGATGATCTCAGCAGGATTTCCCAGGGCCACCGCGATTGGTCACTGGATCCCCTGGTCTTGGGAGTAGTATTTGCCAGATGGGGCACCCCGCAGATAGATCTTTTTGCAGCCCCAGACAATCACCAACTTCCTCTTTTTTGCTGCAGGCCCTCAGTGTTGGGCTCACTCCCCTGGATGCCTTAGCCCTCAGTTGGGAGGGGAAGTTTCTCTATGCCTTCCTCCTTTCCTCTCCTGTTCAAAGTGCTAGTCAAAATCAGATCCCAATCATGCAAAGTCATTCTGATAGCTTCGGATTGGGCCAGACAGCCCTGGTATCCACTCCTGCTGTCCTTAGCAGTCCATCCTCCCCTGTCCCTTCCCAGGAATCACAATCTGTTAACCTGTGCCCAGGGAAGGGTCTGGTACCCGAATCTCAAATCTCTCAATCTCAAGGCTTGGTTCTTGAAGAGTTAGAGTTTGCTGATTTACACCTTTCCCAAGGTGTAATGGATATATTGAAGGCCGCAAGGAAGCCTTCCACCAGGGCTACTTACAATTCCAAATGGAAAAGGTTTTCTATATGGTGCTCGGAAAAGCATATTTCCCCAGTCTCTGCTGATCTACCCACAGTCCTGGATTATATGGTCCACCTGAATTCTTTGGAGCTGAGACCAGCTACCCTGAAGGAGCACTTGGCAGCTGTGTCTGCTTTTATTTCAGCAGGTAAATCCTCTTCCCTTTCAGATCATCCTGTATTTCCCAAGTTTTTTAAGGGGTTGTTTCACACCAACCCTCCATTCAGGGATCCTGCCCCTGCCTGGGATCTTAATATTTGCATTGCTCAGCTTATGCAACCCCTTTGAGCCCTTGTCTTTAGCTGAGCTCAAGTACTTGACTTGGAAACTGTGTTTTGGTAGCCATCACTTCTGCCAGACGATAAGTGAATTACAAGCGTTGTCAGTGGAGCAGGAGTTTATCTCTTTCACAGAGATAAGGTGGTCCTTCGGACTAACAGAAAGTTCCTGCCTAAGGTGGTTTCAGATTTCCACCTTAATCAATCTATTTCACTTCCAGTGTACTTCACTGACCACTCCTCCTCTGGGGAGAGGATGCTGCACAGCCTAGATGTGAAGAGAGCCCTTAGTTACTACATAGAGCGTACCAAGGGCCATAGGTTTGACTCCCTCCAACTGTTCCTCACCTATGGCGAAGGTGGTAAAGGGAAGCCAGCCACTAAAAGATCCATTGCCAGGTGGATTGTCTTTTGTATCCAATTCTGCTATGAGAAGTTGGGTAAAGTTCCCCCCGCAGGCCTGAGGGCTCACTCTACCAAAGGTACAGCTGCTTCTCTGGCTGCTGCCAGAGACATTCCTATTCTAGCAATATGTCAAGCAGCTACCTGGAAAACAGTTCACACTTTTACCAAGCATTACTCCCTGGACATCCAGGCTAGGAGCGATGCTCGGTTTGGCACAGCCGTGCTTCAGAGCCTATTTCTTAGGTAGGTTCTGTCCTTCCTCCATGGGGGTACTGCTGTAAGCTCAGAATGTTATAATATAGCAAGACTTCATGTTGTTTGAAGAAAAATTACTCACCTTAGTAATGTTGTTTCTTCTAATGGAGTCTTATATTATGACTCCTCCTGCCTGCCCTCTCAGAACCCCTGTTTTGGGATGTGGGTGGGCAGTACAGGGTTGGCATTTTTTTTATGCCCACCTTGTTGTTTTTCACCTACCTTTTTGGGTGAATTGGTGTTGTGCTTTTGCATTTTTGGGTCTCCTAACTTGAGTCTTTGTTTTAGGCCAAAAATGAGTGTTTATGTTAGTAGCCAGTTGGCTAGTGTAGGTTTACAGCTTCCACACAGAACCTTAGTGAGTTTTAGCTCGTAAAGATCTGACAGTTTGCATTTGAAGCACAACAGACAGAGTTTTCAACCGAGCTCACGCTCTAAGTTCCATGCCTGCATGGAAAGTTAACTATTTCACCTCCGGAGTAGTTCTAACCTGCGGTCATACTGCAATTGTCATAATATAGCAAGACTCCATTAGAAGAAACAACATTACTAGGGTGAGTAATTTTTCTTATCACCTTTGCTCTTAATTGTTTGATCACTAGTAGGACTTTCTTGTGTGGAGCCTGGAGATGAGGAGGAAAGTCCTGATCTACGTAGGCTTTCTGACCATTTAAATTTAAGTCCTTTTTGGCCCATGCCAGTCAGAGGACTTTTTCCTTCATTGGGTAGCGCAGGAATTTTATTATTATAGATCGAGGAGAGCGCCTTGCTTGGGTTTCGGGACAATTGCATGATGGGCATGTTCAATTCTCAAATCTGTCAGGTGCTAAATCCAGTTCTTGCTGTAGCCATGAGGTTATAAACTTCTCTATCTTTTTTTTTTTTTATCTTTGTTTTACCAGGTACTAAGCTGAAAGCTTGTTTACAGGTGCAACCTGGGAGCACAGGAAAGTTAAGTGACTTGCTCAGGGTCACACAGTATGAAAGTGGGGCCTGTGGGATTCAAACCCAGCTCTCCAGATTTGCAGCTCAGAGCCTTAAACCACTGTGTTATACTGCCTCCTATCTTGTCCTGTTCTGCACGCTCTGCCACCCCAAAAATTCTGATATTGCTCCTGCGGGAACAGGCTTCTGCATCTTCAGCTCTGGCAGTAAGTTCCCTTTCCCTTCTGAAAAGATATGGCCCATAGGCCATATGTTTATTCTGAATGGTGTCCATGTGCGTTTCAATAGTCATAGTTCTCTACTCCAAATGCTTCAGGTCGTTGCGTATACCAGACACTTTGTTGTCAATACGCCAAAGCAGTCTGAGAATATTTTGATTTTGAATGCTGCCACATGGAGCGCCAGCGGCAGAGCCATATTCTTCTTTTTCATCTCCCGATCCCTTGGTGAGTACAGAGGACAGAGATGACGCTGGCTCGTGATCTGGGCCCCAATCTGCTGCTTTGATTTTTGGTGCAAAGTGCTTTTAGAGGCTGATTTTTTGCCCCCCATACTGTTAAGGTTCTTAATTGCTGATTTATTTGCCAGGCACAGGAAAATACACCAAGAAACAAGCAGATATAGTAGATTCGCTGCCAGGCAGAGGAGCTCCAATTCAAGTGGCCATATCGTACGTTAACATCACTGGAAGTCCTGTCTGTCCCATTTCGTTTCTAAAGAACTACAGATCCTTTGTGACTCCCTTCCTATTCTTATTTTGCAGGTGCTGTATAAAAGCATGTCATCTCAAGACCTCCATCCCAGGCTTCCCAGGAAAGCGGTAAAAGGCCTTCTACTTATTATCTATGCTACATGGGTAAACTATAATGCTGCATCACCAACTATTAACATAGTGTCAACTTTAAGTTTTTTAATGTGTCCACCAGAAGTACATCTCCATAATTACCTTTTGGTTTTTCTTTAATACCCAATGTGTTGACTTTCACATTGTTTCAGTGATCTCCTAGCATCACCTGCAACTGGTTACAGAGTGAGGGACTGGAGACAAAGTACTGTGTTAATGAGATCAAAGTTATTAAGGGAAGTTTAAGTCATTTATTTGCATTGTGATTGTAACATATCATATTTGTGGTAAGTCTGTACATGCTAAATCAGGGGGATTGCCGACTGTGCTGCAGACTTATGTATCAGAAGCACTCTGCATGTCCTGGCACGAAGTTGGCTGGCCACTCAATGTGGGCCATGCTTGCATCCAGACACAACACAGCGTGCAACTGGCACAGGGCTCTTGGCATGAAACTGCTTGGTGGCTCAAGCCTCAAAATATGTCATATATTCTGTTTATTCTCTTCCATGTAGATCCCGTTGGGAGGACTTGGTTCCACTATCACAAAAAGAAAGGAATCCATTGCAAAAAAATACCTTATTGCAGACATTAGGGTTGAAGAACTCAAACTGGACAAAGGAAGAAAATGAAAAATAAAAGGAGTTGTAGTCACAGGACTTGGGCTAATTTATTTGTGGTGTTCCTTAAGTTTCTCAACCCTAATTCCCACCAGACTTCCCCCAAGCCCCTAGCCTAGTGACCCAAGCACAAAATACAGGTCCGTATCATGCCAGACAGACTGTTACCTTGGTGCAAGTCCCTTACAGAAGCATGCAAGTACAGTCAGACACATTATTATGTTAGTGTATAAGTCAGAGGGTTCTGCGCGTCTACAAACAGATGGAGTCTTACTATGGAAAACAAAACAGAGCAACCTACTCAGTGTAATGAGATGGGCTTTTACCCGGGCATCGAGCATGTAGTCCCATCTGTGCGTGCAGGCAGTGAAATGATTTGTTACTTTGTTGCAGGCATGATCAAAAGACTTCTATGATTAGAGAAAAGTCCATCTATCTGTGTATGCACAACATTCCTCTGTCCCCTGCATTAATACAATACTTTTTATGGTGGTACACACACACACACAGGGTCTTCCTGCTCTCTGCAGCTGAACAGTCTATCTGAACGCAGCTATACAGGAGCACTCCTGGCCCTGAGCAAAACAACCAGTCAATCTGCATCTGAAATTAATGTGCATGGATATCAGGATCCTGCATCAATAGAACACTTTGTTAGTCTGTTGACATGCAGGGTCTACATGGGCATACCATGGAAATAATCTGTCTAGCTGTGGATGCACAGGTTACAATGTAACCACTGTGTGTGTGTTGTGTGTGTGTGTGTGTGTGTGTGTGTGTGTGTGTGTGTGTGCAGAGCCCTCTGGGCCATGTGCCAAGAAAACAGTACCTCATTACAGGTGAACAAGGCACTCCAAGTCTGGTGTCCAAGAAACATGCCACCTGGCAACACTGAACAGCCACAGATACTCTTGTCTTGGTGCAGAACACAGTGAGCCATGCACATCTACAACAGCAATGAATCTTGTATCATGCATTTTGAATAGCTTACCAAGTCTGTGCTGTAGTTCTGACTACGCACATATGGCATAGAAGTCTCTATAAACAGACGGCAAATTCAGTTATGCTGGAGTAAGTCTGAGAAGATCCAGTATACCCTGCAGTTGTTCTTTTGCAAGCTCTAAATGTGTGCAGTCATCACATTTTAGACAACTACAAGTACTTCAAAAATGCATTCTGAAAAATACAACTATAACAATGACATTGAGGTCCAGCACCAAGTTAACAGTCTGTCTGGCATGCTGCGGACCTGTATTTTGTGCTTAGGTCATAAGGCTAGGGGCTTGGGGAGATGCAGCGAGCATTAGGGTTGGGAACTGCAAGGAACACTACACAACTGAATTAGCCAAAGTCTTGTGACTACAAACCCTGTTTTATTTTTCATTTCCTTCCTTTGTCTGGTTTGCATCCTTCAACCCTAATGTCTGCAATAACATAGTTTTTTGCAATGAATCTCTCCCTCTCTCTCTCTCTCTCTCTCTCTCTATGTGTATATATATATATAGAAACTGTAGTAGGATCATGTGACATTCATACATACTGTACAATTGAAAGCTTACTGTATTATTTTAGATGAATTCCTTAGCTTTTTGGATGTCATTTGGTGAATTTTTGAGTGTTTGTTTCCTCAAAATGCAGAGTCAAAGCCTTTTGCATCTCCATTTTACTTGATAGTAAATAGACTGAAGATCAGAAGCTATACATATTTTTCTATGCATTCTAGTGCAATTTGTGTTTTTTTTATATAAAAATGTGTCTTCTTTTAAAGCTGTTATTTACTTGATAAAGGTCCTTCAGTGTCATTTTTCAAGTAAATGAAAGCTGTAAAATATATCAAACTAGAACAAATTGGCAAGTAACCTGGAACTTTAATGGTGAGTTCACACAGCGGCGGAGATGGTCACTTTATAGTTGCTCATCATTGTTATTTTGTCACATGCTGCATATTTTGTTGTTGTTAATTAACTAAACTAAAACAGTACATATCATTTGTAATCCATATCACTGTTTCATGGGAAATTTAGTAATACATCAGATGGACAGTCACAGAGGTCCACAGACCACTGAAACGGTAGCCAGCATTATATAATGCATCTATCTTTTGTCTGACCAAAATGAATGCATAAAAACAGTAAGTGGATTTATCTGTCTTACATGGACTATTGCAAACTGGCAATACCCCCCACACACACACACACGCAAAATGATCACTGTTATGCTGTCATTAAGAGGTGAACAGGAAAAACAGTAATGTGGTACAGATCCACAGAGTATACGTAAAAAGATTACTCTGAAGAACTGCACATACTGTGTTCTGTGACCTTCTCTGTGATTAACCAATGTATATGTACAGTACGGTAGATGCATCATTCTGTACTACTAGTTGTAGTGCTCCAATATGACCAAAAACAAGTTTTTTTCCCTAAAATGGTTATTGTTACTCTGACACTTCAGTGATGGAAATAAAAACAAGCATTTGTCAATGCCGAATGTTTGCTTGCTGGCATTGACATTGGTAGTGTAGGAGTTACAGAGCTGCATAATAGGAATGGCAGTGAAGTATTGAACTGAAGCCAACCCCATCACCACCCTGAAGATAGTGACAGGCATTGGGGTGTGCCTTTGGGTCATCAGGCATAACGGCCACGCCATTTCACCACACCCTACCGTGCAGACACCAACAAGTGTCATGGTGTGCCTTGGGGTCTTTGGCCCTTATGCGCACCCCATTCCATCAGGAAATATTGTGAGATGGGTGCGGTATAGGGGAATGGGGTGAACTTTGGGGCTGAAGAATCCAAGGCACACCTCGATGCCTCTCAGTGGCTGCAGGGTGTGGGTAGGGGTGGGAGTGGAATGATATGAGCATTGCAGGTGACAATCCCAAGTCACAGCCCTGATGCCTGTCATTCTCTACAGGGTGGGGTGTTATGGTCAGAAACCCTAACGCCTCAGACATTCATTGGTATTTTCACTCCAAATTTTCAATATGGGTTTTTTGTGACCCCCACCTCATGAACAGTGGCAATATCAGTTTGTTAGCTGAAAGCTGCTTTTGCACAGCGACTATGGCATTTGTCACCACAGGTGCAAAAACACATTCTAAACAGGATGTGAAAAATGACAACTGTACTGTTCATGGGAAGGTGTAAAAATGGCAATGTTGAAAATCTGCAGTGAAAATATTAAAAAAACTGGTGAAGTCACGAGCGTGCATAGAAACTGTGCAACGTGCACCCGTAATGTAATTAGTTTGGGAATTGTCTACAGCAGATTGTCAACACAGGCATTTTGGGACCTCCGGTCATGAACAGTGTCACTGTGATTTTCTTTATCTGTCCCGAACAATGATTTCCCACAGCGACCACGCATTTCTGTGCTGAAATTGTGAAAACACATTTCGGCCATGTTGTGAAAAATGACAGCTGTACTCTTCATAAGGAAGTGTGGAAAAATGCCACTGGTGAAAATCTGGAATGAAAATATTACAAATTCATGAACTTACGAGGGTACGTGGAAACTGCGCAATGCTCACTCGTAACACAGTCATTTTTAGGAATTTTTTCACCAAATTTTCAAAATAGCCATTTTAAGACCTCTGCTCATGAACAGTGTGACTGTGATTTTCTTAATTTGTCCCATACACTGATTTCACACACCCACTGCGCCATTGTGCGCTACATGGGTGGAAACATGTTTTGGGTGAAATGTGAAAAATGACAGCTGTACTGCTCATAAGGAGGTGTGGTAAAATGGCAATGTTGAAAATCTGGAGTGAAAATATTGAACATTTGCGTACTTATGAGCGTGCATAGGATCAGTGCAACAAACACTCGTAAAACAGTCATTTTTGGGAATTTTTTCACCAGATTTTTAACATAGCCATTTTAACACTTCTTCTCATGAACAGTGTGATGGTGATTTTCTTAATGTGTCCCATACATTGAGTTCGCACACCGACTGCGCCATTGTGTGCTACATGCGTGGAAACACATTTTGGGTGAGAAGTGAGAAATGACAGCTGTACTGCTCATAAGGAGGTGTTGTAAAATGGCAATGTTGAAAATCTGGAGTGAAAATATTGAAAATTTGCGAACTTACTTAGCCGGCATGAGGAACAGCTGAACGCATGCTCGCAATAGTCATTTTGGGAATTTTTCACCATATTTTTAACATAGCCATTTTAACACCTCTGCTCATGAACAGTGTCACTGTGATTTTCTTAATGTGTCCCGAACATTGATTTCACACACCGACTGCGCCATTGTGCGCTACATGCGCGGAAACACATTTTGGGTGAGATGTGAAAAATGACAGCTGTACTGGAGGGGTGGTAAAATGGCAATGTTGAAAATCTGGAGTGAAAATATAAAAAATTTGCGAACTTACGAGCGTGCGTAGGAACAGCGCAACGCATGCTCGTTAAATAGTCATTTTTGGGAATTTTTTCACCATATTTTTAACATAGCCATTTTAACACCTCTGCTCATGAACAGTGTCACTGTGATTTTCTTAATGTGTCCCGAACATTGATTTCACACACCGACTGCGCCATTATGCGCTACATGCTCGGAAACACATTTTGGGTGAGGTGTGAAAAATGACAGCTGTACTACTCCTAAGAAAGTGTGGTCAAATGGCAATGTTGAAAATCCGGAGTGAAAATATTGAAAATTTGCGAACCTATGAGCGTGCGTAGGAACAGCACAACGCACGCTCATAAAACAGTCATTTTTAGGAATTTTTTCACCTTTTCACCAAATTTTCAACATAGGCTTTTTGAGAGCCCACCTTATGAACACTGGCACTGTCATTTCATTAATCGGTCCTGAAAGGTGATTTTGCGCAGTGACTGCAAAATCACCCTTCGGGCCCGATTAACGCCATGACAGTGACAGAATTCATGAGGAGGGGTCCTAAAACCATGTTGAAATTTGGTGCCAAAATTCCAAAAATGCCTGAGATATGCAGCAAAGTTGAAAAACCCTATTCATTACATTATACAGCTTACCAGCATTTCTCAGACGTGTTCCTGGTCCACTGAAGATCGTCGCACGAGCTCCAGAGGTAAGTATGGGGTGAGGTGGGGTGTGGGGAGGCAGGGTGCGCAGTGGGTGGGCGCGGTGGGAGAAGGGTTGAAGACAGCAGAGGGAAGGTTTTTTTTCCAGGTTTTTTTTTTATTTGACTACGCGACATTTGCCATGTTGGGGTGGGCTCCAGCATGGCAGCTGGAAGCCTGTTGGGGGCAGTGGAGCTGATGGGGGAATTGGGCCCCCCTCGGTGGACATAGGACCGCTGCCACACTGGGGTAGGCTCTCAGCGTGGCACCCGATAGTCGGGGGGAACAGTAGAGCCGGACGGGGATTGGGCACACCCATCGGCCATACAGACTGCAGGGGGGCAGTAGAGCTGACGGGGGATTGGGCACCCCCGTCAGCCATACAGTGTGTGCTTGGGGGAGGTAGAAGTGCATGAGCACGCAATGTGCATGCGCGCGTGTGTGGGGGGGAGGGGGAGCGCTGCTCATTCAAGCGGTGCTCTCCCTTTCAACTGTACGGCACTGCATTTTAGTTCATCGCACTACGTTTCTTGCACATGCGTGCAAGCAAACATAAAAATTGTTGTGTACTGACACAGAATTACACATTACAGACATTCAATTAAGCATTATATAGACAGTTACAGTACCTGATGCATTGTGTGTATATTTGTATATGGCCTAAGTTGGTCTAGTACTATAGCATAAATAAGCTTTTCTGCCCAACAGTTGTCACGATTACCATCTGATACTATTCAGAATGAGAAAAAACTGTCATTAATACTGTGTAAATCTACAGGTTCACATGAACACAAATGCTATTAATGTAAGAAAAGGAATACCATGAGATGAAATGAACATACTGATGTTGGTTGAAAGCATTTTTTTCTCACTGACAAAATCTTTACACCCTGTTGAAGTAATATGTTAGTTCCTTATTTAGAAATATAATCATGACAGATAGAAGAATTTCTAAGAAGAGTACATAAATTGAATTTATCTGGCCTAGCCTACATGGCTAATATAGTCACACCTTCAACAAGTGATGTCAGAGAGTGATACAGTAGTGTGCTAAATACCACGTCTCACCTGCTATGCTACACCCTTCCAGTTTAATACAATGTCTAGTGATTTAGACAATTAACCTTATATTGCACTGGAGGGTTCTCTGGGCTGTATTACTAATATTCAGATGCTTCTATATTTGTTAAGATATAGGCAGGGTGAATTCTTTGATTTTTGTTTTTGTTTTTTTTTTGCTGCATTATTCCTTAACCATGCATTGCTAATTCTTTTTTCTAGATACATTAGTTACTATTGCAAAATCAGTATTCTCTGCAATGCCATGTGCCATGCTCAGGAACGTTGATGACAGTCTGCCTTTGGCCATAGTTGTTCTTGGATAATGCTTTAGAATACAACATTTTCTAAAGGTACATTTGGCCTTAGTGGTAAAGACAGAAATAGTAACTAAAAGAATTCCTAGGTGTGGGTATGCATTGTGGAGGTCATTATTTTGGAAACAAAACGTAGCATTAAAAGTACTGTTGAAGTGGGAGGATCCGGTGATCATTCTTTACAGAAAGTAAAAAGCTGATTTTATTCAACCTGTGCTGTATCAGTCTATATCCTCACTATAAACTGAAATACCTTGTCAAGGCTATCTGTATCTTTAAAATGAGAGGGTAACAGACAGCCAAAATACCTCACTGCATTCTCTCTCTCTTGCATTTCAGAGGTGATCTAATCATGACTTGCACAGCATACAGTATAGCAGTCATGAAATTAATGTCTGGGTCATTTATATTCTCATCATCTGCTTTTTCATCTGGCATATGTTTGTGCCATCAATGTTTTATTATTCTTAGTTCTGTTTCTACCTTGTTTTGTTCAGCACATGTTTTTGGCTGAATTTAGTAGATCGCTGTAATGACTGCTTGTTCTGTTTTGTTGAAATATACATATAGTTATACATATAGTAGAAGACTTGGTTTGCTGGCCAAGGCACCTAGCTTCACCTGAGCTCTTTCCTTCTAAGACTGCTTGAAAGGCAGAGTAGAGAAACTTACCAGAGCAAGGGAGAAGGATTAAGACTTAGTTTGGCTAAGCAGATTTACTGTGTGGTGGTGTTTTGATTTTTTACTCACAGGGATTGCTACTGTTTGTGCTAACATTTTATTGCTTTATTTTTTCTCTGATTCAAATTGTTGTTGCTGGTATACCTTCTTCTGCATTATTACAAGGTGTGCCTACAGGTGTGTGCTAACAGATTACTGCTGTAATCTTCTGATTCAAATTGTCTTTTGCAAGGTATATCTTCTGTTACTGCTTTATTTTTCTCTGGAGCAAAGTGTTTCTTACAGGGTATATCTTCTCTGAAATTACTGTATTACAGGTGGAGCTTACATTTTTGTGACTTTTTATCATTGGGCTAAGCAAAATTACTGTTTGACACTGTGTTTTATTTTATTCTTGTTTGTTGAAAAGGTTTGTTGTCTCAGAGGTGTTTCAGTCTCCTCTCACATTGAAGGAGCTAATTGCTTTTCCTCCCACAGCTCTTCCAAAGGATTAGTGTGTATGTGGGGTGGAGCTGGCAAACTGTCAGTAATTTCCAACAGAAAGAAGGGTTAAAAGTCAGGTTAGTTGATATCTTGTAGGTAGAAGACTTGGTTTGCTGGCCAAGGCACCTAGCTTCACCTGAGCTCTTTCCTTCTAAGACTGCTTGAAAGGCAGAGTAGAGAAACTTACCAGAGCAAGGGAGAAGGATTAAGACTTAGTTTGGCTAAGCAGATTTACTGTGTGGTGGTGTTTTGATTTTTACTCACAGGATTGCTACTGTTTGTGGCTAACATTTCATTGCTTTTATTTTTTCTCTGATTCAAATTGTTGTTGCTGGTATACCTTCTTCTGCATTATTACAAGGTGTGCCTACAGGTGTGTGCTAACAGATTACTGCTGTAATCTTCTGATTCAAATTGTCTTTGCAAGGTATATCTTCTGTTACTGCTTTATTTTCTCTGGAGCAAAGTGTTTCTTACAGGGTATATCTTCTCTGAAATTATTACAGGTGGTGCTTTACAGGTTTTACAGTTTTATCTAACATTAGGATAAGCTTTCAGGTTACTCCATTTGTTGTTGACTGATTGTTTCTGCTCTTACCTCCTTGTTCTTTCGTCCGTGGTTCTTCTTTTTAGGCAGGGAAGGGCCCAGCCACCCACCCCATCCCCAACCACCCCACGCACACTCCTTTTATAGGGTACCACAGTTGTGACATTTCCTGTGGCAGAGCAGAAAGGGCGGATCAGTGGGGCCTCCACAAGGTGATTCTATTTACAGGGGCACTAGTAATTTAACTTGTTATAACAAGTTAAACAAAGCACAATTAAACCATTACTTGCATTTTTTTCCTTTTTTTCCTTCTAATTACTCTGACTAGGTTACAAACCCAGCAACTTATTTGGAATGGATTTCATTAACTGCAGGTACTGTGGAACAATTTTCAGAAGGACAGTCTTACAGGATTTAGGACACTGTCCTACATGCTGGGCCTTTGAGATCTTCGGTCTCAGCTCGGCAGCATGGGCAGAGATTGCACGCCTCAAATTTCATATTGAAGAGGAAATACATTATAAGAACCACCCGCCATTTCCCCAGCATCCAACAGAAAACCCTCGACCGCAGAGGGTAGTTGGTCCAGGAGGTTGGCAGGTGGTTAGGAGGAGCAAATCAGGTGCCCCATCACTCTTGCTCTCCAACACATTACCTCCAAAACCATATAAACGCTATAAACAGGTATCTGCCTCTATCTCTGAAATCAAATAAAGAGGCAGAAGACACTGCAGAGCAGGACACGTGCACAGGAGCTAGCACAACAATACTCACCCAAATCAGGAACCAAAACTAAACAAGCACAAAGGAAATCCAAAACTTCTGATCATAGGAGACTCCATGATTCGGGGAGTTGATACCCATCTCCAGCCAGGGTGATGGGTCAGATGTCTCCCAGGTACATCAGCATGGAGAGACACTGACCGCATTGCTAAAATTGTTCACAAAGCAGGAGAAAACATTGATGTCCTAGTACACATAGGGACTAATGATCTCGCCAGCCGGTCAGTTGTGGAGACCAAGGAACACCTGACTAAGCTGGGTGACAAACTATCATCTATTTCGTTCGGCATCTCCTTCTCTGAGATCCTGCCAGTCTGGGAGAAGGGAACAGATGGACGGAAGGTCAGAGAAGGAGAGATAGGGGAGCTAAACACGTGGCTCAAGGACTGGTGCCAGGAAAAAGGACACAGATTTGTAGGGAACTGGCAACAGTTCTGGGAGCGAAAGTTCTTTAAATTTGATGGACTGCATCTGACTAAAGAGGGAGTCAGTGCATTGGGGCAGAAGTTTGGCGTCTTTGCAGAATATTTAAACTAGCAAATGGGGAGAGGAGTTGCACCCATACGTCGAATAGAACACCCTCCCCTCAGCTAGTGGTCAAACAGGAATTCAGCGGTTTGCCATTCATTTGCATCACCAGGTAAGAAAAAGGTTTGTCTCCCCATACGATGCACAGGGGTAATGCCAAACTTCACCCAACAACTAACACACCAAAATCTGGCCAATGGAAAATCATGTACACAAATGCTCACAGCCTGGGAAATAAGATCCCAGACCTGCAGGCAATAATGTCAGAGGCTAAACTGGACATAGTAGCAATTAGTGAGGCCGTGGTTTACCAGTAACCACACTTGGGAGACTTCAGTACCTGGCTATGTATTGTTCAGAGACCGAGGTGCAAAAGGGGAGGAGTGGCCCTGTATGTTAATGAAAATATCAAAGCTACAGAAATTCAGAATACACATAAGGAGCCAGAAGAACTGTGGGTCACCCTGAAACAGGAAATGGGACAGCCATAAGAACTGGGGTTGTCTACAGGCCCCAGACCAGAGGGAGGACATAGACACATTACTGTTAGAAGATATACAAAACATGACAGCTAAAGGGAGGTTCTGATAATGGGAGACTTCAACATGCCAGATATAGATTGGTCAATACCAGCAGGAACATCTGCCAGAACTAGACTCATAGTGGATTCCCTGCAGGAGGGCCTCAAACAACTGGTACAGCAACCCACAAGAGACAGGGCTATCCTAGATCTAGTACTGACTAACAAAGAAGGGATCACAGATCTCCAGGTAGAAGGTCACCTGGGGTCCAGTGACCATCACATGGTATGGTTCAATTTGGCTACTACATCTAAATCATCCCATTCCAAGGCAAAAATATGGGACTTCAGAGGAGCTGACTTTGATAAGATGGCCAACAGAGTTAAGCTAGCCCTGGCAAAAAGAAACACAGGTGAGGAGGTACAGGCAAAGTGGGCAAGCATTAAGGATACAATACTTGAAGCAACATCCCATTGTGTTAGACAGAAAAGGAAGTGCAAAAGAAGAAGGAAACCACTTTGGTTCTCAAATACAGTAGCAGAAAAGGTCAGAGCCAAAAGGCTGGCCTTCAGAAAATATAAGGGAACACAGCGGGATGAAGATAGGGAGGCATACCAAACTGCCCTAAGGGAAGCAGGTAAGGCAGTAAGGCAGGCAAGTCCCAAACTGAGGAAACACTAGCACTAACAGTAAAAGAAGGTGACAAGACTTTCTATAGATACATTAGTGAAAGGAGAAAGTCCAGAGGGGGTATTGCTAAGCTTAATGGAGAAAGGGAGCATGTGAGGAGGAGGACCCTGTAAAGGCATCTATCCTAAATAGATACTTTTGCTCAGTATTTACTGAAGAGAAGGTAGGGCAGGGCCCACAGCTCAGCATCATGGACACAGGGGGGAGGGAGGTGAGCACTACTCCCTTCACAAAAGAAAGGGTCCTACAAGAGCTTGCTAAGCTCAGGGTGGATAAGGCAATGGGACCTGATGGCATACATCCCAGGGTACTTAAGGAGCTAAAGGAGGAACTAGCAGAGCCATTAGCAGAATTGTTTAGTGAGTCTCTGAGCACAGGAGAGGTCCCAGAAGACTGGAGAAGGGCTCATGTGATCCCGCCCACAAGAGTGGTAGCAGGGAGGAGGCGGGAACTACAGACCAGTCAGTCTTACCTCAGTAGTGGGCAGATTATGGAGGCACTCCTTAAGGAAAGGATAGTGCAACACCTGGAATCCATAGGGCACAGGATCCAAGACAGCATGGGTTTACAAAGGAAGGTCCTGTCAAACTAATCTCATAGATTTCTTTGACTGGGTAACCAGAGTGGTGGACCAAGGGAGCAGTTGATGTCGCTACCTTGACTTCAGCAAAGCTTTGACACTGTTCCACATAGAAGATTGATAAATAAGCTAGGTAGGCTCGGGTGGGTCAGAAGTTGGTCAACTGGGTGGCAAACTGGTTGACTGGCAGAAAACAGAGAGTGGTGGTAAATGGTATACAGTCAGAAGAGATGCAAGTCACAAGTGGGGTACCTCAGGGATCAGTCCTGGGGCCAGTCCTATTCAACATCTTCATTAGTGACCCTGCAGATGGACTAGAGGGCAAGGCTTGTCTGTTTGCAGATGACACCAAGATCTGCAACAGAGTAGATGATCCAGATGGGGTGGGCAGAATGAGAAGAGATCTGGATAAACTAGCAAAATGGTCAGAAGAGTGGCAACTGGGATTTAATGCAAAGAAGTGCAAAATCATGCACATAGGGAAGAGAAACCCTGAAGCCACTTATAGGCTGGGAGGAGTTGCTAGCAGTCACAAAGGAAGAAAGAGACTTGGGCATCATCATCACTGATGACCTAAAATCATCAAGCAGACCTCTAAAGCAGTAGGTAAGGCTAGGGGGTGTTAGGGTGTATTAGTAGGGGTATCACAAGTCGTAAGAGGGAGGTAATAATCCTCTGTAAGACACATTGGTTAGGCCCCATCTGGAGTACTGCGTGCAGTATTGGAGGCCACACCTTCACAAGGACATTAACCAAATTGAGGCAGTCCAGAGAAGGGCAACCAAATGGTGCAGGGACTGCATCAGAAGACATATGAGGACAGATTAACGGAGCTCAATATGTATACCCTTGAGCAAAGGAGGGAGAGAGGTGATATGATCGAGACATTTAAACACCTTAGGGCATAAACAAGGTGAAAGAGTCTAACATGTTTAAATATAAGAAAAATTGCAGGACAAGAGGACACAGCATGAGATTAGAGGAGGCTGATTAAGGGGAATGTGAGGAAATTCTTTTTCACAGAAAGGGTGGTAGATGCATGGAATAGCTTACCACAAGAAGTGGTGGCTATGAATACAGTGCAGGGCTTCAAACAGGCATGGGATAGGCATAAGGGAGCAATACAAATGACTATGAATAGATAGGTCACTGACAGAGCAAAGGCCGATGGCACATTTATAAGGTAGAAAAAGAAATGGGCAGACTGGATGGGCCTTGCGGTCCTTATCTGCCGTCAACTTCTATGTTTCTATGTTTCTATGTTACCACAGGTGATGCAGTAATAACATGCACTGATTTATTTTGTAGATAACACGTCAGGTTATTAATGGATTTTAAAACTTTAACCATATTTCTAGCATCAGCACTACTTCACATTTTCCATGAACTCGTCAGAGCATGTGTATGCTGTGCTTTCTGCACTAGCCTTTCTCGTTCCGGAATTCTATTTCATGCTAGTGACAGTGCTGGGTGGCTCTCTTTCATTGTTCTGACCGCTACATACAGTATCTGCAATACCATTTAGTCTCACACAAAAATTGAAGTCTTCACAGGCCAACATTCAGTTCTTCCTAAGTTTTATTAAATATAGCTAGACAAGGTTGACTAGACATGATGAAATTATATAGTCTTTTAGTATACCCAAAGAAAATACTTGCTTCTACATATGCACGACAGTTATCACCAAGAAGTAGATTGTTTGTGCATGGCAATGTGCATACAATGCATGTGTAATAACTTCTTTAATGTGGGGTTGTAAACCAAAACTGCACCAGACATGTTAGCAGCTTGTGAGCGAAGGTGGGCCATATTGAGCTTTAATTCAGCTAATGTGCGGTAGGAGTTAAAACTTCACATAGATGAGCTACGAGTTCTCAATATTTGTAAAGAATTGAAATCCCTCCTGAATATTAAAGTTATGATCAACTAGCTGAACACAAAAGGATACTCAATTGATATGGGATATATCCGTTGTTGAGTCTAGAATACTTTCGTAATATTGGCTCACAGTCCTCTCTAGTAAAATGCTCTGAAACTACTGACAGAGATATTACAAATTCCTTCTATATATCTGGACTAAGGTAAGATCGATTGTGTCTAGCTTCCAAAAGCTGTCTATTCAGTGAGGTTCACAATACCTTTGCCAACTGAAGCAAATTCCTTTCATTCTGAGATTTAGAACAAGAGGAATTCAGGCAGGAATAAGCTGTCTCTCTGTGACCATGGAAAGAAAGTTTTTATTCCACAAGCAGTGACGTAATATCCAAAAGTCTGTGCAGAACTTCTTGGTTGTGCTGAACCTGAAGTAAAACCGCCCAGTAGTATATTTGCTATTGCTTCTGCAGTTTAAAGAGGCAGTGTAACACAAAGTATTTTTACAAAAAGCTAGCTTCAGCTACAGTTAATAAAAATTTTAGCATTCCTGTCAGTTTTACTTTTCTAGATGTCTCATATGCTGCCCACCATGAGTTTTTTAATTTTATTTTCTCAGTTCTAACCCTTGCCAGGACTACAACGATATTTTGTAAGCCAGATGTGATGCCATCTTTTTTTTCTTGAGGAAAAAAAACCAAATTAAAGTGTTTCTAAAATACATGAATTTTGGTGGCACTATTTTTTTTTACCACCAAATAAAACTCAGAGATGCCTAGACTCTTTTATAGCGAAAAATGGTAGGGTCAAATTCTGTGCCCAGTTTCATTGTGCTGCTGCTTTAAGAGCATTGCTGTGTTTGTTTTACTGCTGATACACCGTAAAACTACTACTATAATAAAAATAATCTAAAAAACTATGCAATACATGTGCCACTGTTTTTTTGGTTTTTTTTTGAGGGGCACTTTTAATAAGAGCAGTTTTTATTGCTAAGTACTATATTAACACTGGATTGGTAATGTCCGTCAACACCCTACAGCAGACTTATTAGGTTATATCATTTTTTTAGCTCATCTCTATATCGTTCTACCTTCCCAACTGGCCACCTTTGAGTTGCCCTCCCCAGCCCCATCACTAGGCTTTTTCCGGACTTACCTGACTCCTCCATTCCCCCGTGGATTACTACCCTTCCCCCCATTGGGGGTAGCAGGGAGTTCTTCCAACCCAGTGAGAATGGATCCAGATGGGGTCAGCACCTGGGTCACCAGTGCAGGATCTGTGAGGGATCAGCAGTTCATTTTGCTGTTTTGGGCATTTTTTCCTGTTCTTTCCCCTTGCCCTCAGGACACCAGCATGCTGTGGAGCAGATGCACAAGCATGCATGCATGGTGCAACATAATCCAGCATCATCCCAACCCATAGCACAGCTCCAACCATGCTGCTGCCTGTGGTCATCCAGATGGCAGTGTTGCAGCTGAGCTCACAACTCTACCCTTCAGAGGAGAAGGAGCGTATCCTCTGGGATGCTCAGTTCTCCTCCCCCTGCTGTCCCCTAGTGATCCAGATTTGTTCCCAACCTGGGGTTGCAGGAGTCATGAGTGGTAGAACCTATAGCTTTGCCAACAGGCCAGCACTTTATGATTTTTTTAACAAAATTACTTATATTTCAGATGCAGTGCACTTTATCTACTCGATACATTCTCCATCCACAGCCACACAGATTTCAGATGTTAATCACAGAGCTGCTGAAGTAATAGCCCAGATTCCCCTTTGCCCTCTTGATGATATATGCCATATGGACAGCTAAGGGTGAATGACTGATCTGATCTCTGTAAAATAGGGAGAGAAAAAGCAAGAGGCTAAGGAAATGTCTTCTGAAGTGTGAATAGTCTCTGGAGCATGTCAGTAACAGAAAATGGCCAGTGAATGTTTTGTACATGAAGCCAGTGCCCTGCATTATATTGCACCAACTCAATTATGGCCTTCAGTATTACTTTACCTTATGCACGAAGCAGGGGCACCCTGTCCTCTGGATAAGGTAAAGCTATACGAAAGGCCATGGGTGAGTCAGTGTGACATAATGCATGCCACTGCCTACATTAAGAACCCAGACTTAATTCTGTTTTCTCACCATAGTAGTTCGGCAAATGGTATGTTTAATAGTTGTTTGGGGGGTGGGGTTGGTGGTCATGATCCCATACAGTTAAAATATAATTGTTTATCCAACATGCAATTCAGTAAGTTCAAATTTAAATATTGTATAGGTTCTATGATGGGATGTGGGCCACACATTATGTGTGATGGTAATTGACGTTACCTCAAATCTTATAGGGTAACATCATTCACCAACACAAGTTACACATTTACATGATTAAAAGGCCATACGTTGAGTGTAAAGCTTTCATTGCCAAAACTATGTTGGACCAGTACTCTTATTTCTCTTTGATGATATGAAGAACAAGATGACACTGTCATTTCCTTCTTTGCACCAATTATATGCACACACGCACACACACACACACATATCATACTGTCTGTAACTCATTAGATGCAGCCAAAGAAATATAAGACCACACATAAGAGGTTGCCTTTTTTGTTTTGTTACCAGGCACAGTATACAGCTGTTTGTTGCTGGCACCTTATTATTTCTCGACAGTGGGTTGCTCATGGTCTTTTTCACTCTAATCATCATCATCCAGTTCCAGTTCCAGCACCAATTCTTATTCTGAATGTACTACATCCTGATATTATTCCTCCTGAACTGCACTGATTCCTTCCTCAGCTTTCAGCAGAGCATCATCACATTCATCCTGCATGCATCGTTCAGCTGACAACTCCTCCTCCTTCAGGCTTTTCACCTCATTCTCTGCAGAATTCTTTCCCTCCTTTTCTGCTTCTGTATCAGCTTCTTCAGAATCAGATTTGTCCACTTCACCATCAAATTCATTCAGGTTTTTAGTGACTCAGTACACATACAGTAGGTAGCATATCTTTGTGTGCCACTTCTTGGGGTGCTCACTAACCCCTTTGTTTTAATTAAAACACTTTTTGAAGCTGGCCCAGTGGTGCTGAGGGTTAAGGCACTGGATGCCACACCTCGCACTACACTGGCAACCCAGGTTCGGGAGCGGACTCCGGATGCTGGGGATTGGCAGGGGAGAGGGTGGATTGAGCACCCCAGGGCTGCTCTCCTCCCTCTGGGGTGGGTCTGTGGGGTTATACCATGCTTGAGCAGCCCCTGGTGATGACCGGGGACAGCACTAGTCACGACGCCAGCAAGGGGTGGAGCACAGCAAGATGCCTCACGCAGGCGGTGGGTGTCATTGCACTGCCAGCTCCAGGGGCAATAATTGGAGGAAAAAATGGCTGGGCATGACCATGCAGCTTGATGGCCATGCCCCCACCAGCCTAGGAGGCCCATCATGGAATCGTGTTGTGGGGGTCCGGGCCAGCCCGTGATGGAGAGGTAAGGGGAGACCCTCTGGCAGGTTGGAACGGCTATACCAGGCCACCTCATATCAAGTGAGCCTGCGCTCCTGTGGGATTGGGAGGCGGTGGCTGGATGCCACCACCGTTGCACCACAGTAGGGTGCCAAAATAGAAAGAATAAAAAAAAAAAACACTTTTTGCCTTTCTTGAGTGTCTGGAGCATGATGGAGAACTACAGTACCACTACTACAACTGGATGATGTGCCACCAACAACTGCACTATTTTGTCGTACTAGTACGCAGCATTGCTTGTGCCATATATATTCCCCTCCTATTCTCTATTCCTGCCTCCTCCTCCTCTCCCTGTCTGCTGCTGCTCATATTGAATTGATTTATACTTAGCAGGGTGTCTGTGGACTAGGAACAAAAAAGGTTGAAAAGAAATGAGTTGAAAATACTTTCACAGCAATTGAATCAAAGACGACCAAGTCCAATGTATACTGTAAACGTAGGGGAAGGACTTTTTTCAGTTATGGATTTTTTTTTATTTAATGGCTGCAACAGCACAATGGCCTTAGTAGAGCAGAGACACCACTAGTACTACTACTACTCATCCTCCCTTGTATGTTGACTGAGATCCCTTTCCAAGGACAGCCACGTACTCATAGACAACTACTGTACAGTTGGGAGGAAGGGGGACCAGATTCAGTGAGGTTTTACTTCACAGGAAGCACACAAAAATGGTACAGGAGAAATTGGTCACAAATGTATTCACAACAACTGCAAAAGGCAACTAAACAGAGCAGAGTGTGTGTGTGTGTGTGTGTGTGTGTGTGTGTGTGCACGTGTGCGTGCACGTATGTGCATGTATGTGTTGTGTGTAATGTGTAATGTAAGCGTAATTATATGAAAGAGTATGGTATTTTTTAAGTTGACTGCAAGACAGAAAAAAGCACAGTGTCAGTAGAGAAGAAACAAGATGCAGCTGGTGCTACTGCCTCCCTCATACACTGAAAGAGATTTCCTTCTCAGGACAGGCAGTAGCTATTTTTAACTAGCTACAGTTAGGAGGAGGGGGACCAGGCTGAGTGAGATTGTATTTAGCAGGGAGCACACACTAGCATGGGACAAATTAGTCAAAACTGTATTCCCAACAACTGCAAAAGGCAACCGAGCAGAGCACAAAGTGTGTGGCATAACCATAACTACGTGAAAAATTATGTTTTCATTTTTTTACTTGACTGACTGCAAGGCAGAAAAAACACAGCGTCAATGGAGAAGAGACAAGAGATGCAGCTAGTGCTGCTGCCTCCCTTCCATACTAAATGAGATTCCCCTCCAAGGACAGATGGCAGCTATTTTTAGACAGCTCCAGTCAGAAAGAGGAAGACCAGGTCGAGTGAAATGTTGCTTAGTAGGGAGCACACAAAAATAGAACAGGAGAAATAGGTCAAAAATGTATTCACAACAACAACAAACAGTCTTTCAGGCAACTGAGGACACAAACTGTGTCTGATAAGGACAACAGCACAAACTGAGGGTACAAGGTGGCCATAAAATACAGTGCAGGCTAAGGACATTGTTAGATGAATTTGTTAAATTTGATGCACTAGTTTTTCTTCTCAGAAAAAAATAACTGAGTGCACCGCAGACACAGAATCCTCTTACTCGCCCTCTTCCTTTCTATATATAACCCCACCCCCACCCACTCCAGGAAGGGTAGTAATCATAGTCACTAGTCAGACAAACCCTTCTATTAGATTTAGAAGGAAGTTCAGCAAGCAGTTCTTTCTTAACAGAACTACTGTAGATATGTTTATTTTAGTAGTAAATTCTTGAACTACTCCCTACTTGTTTTCCTCATCACCTCCCTTAGTCCTTCTTTGACACTGGTTTTCTGTGGTATTGGGCTAGGCATTCCCTTCTGTTCCTCTAGCCATCCCACGATTTTTTGATTGGCTAGTATCAAGGCACTGTGATTTAATATTTGTTTTTATTTTTAGGCAGATCTGCAATCAGTGACTTATCACTGCTGAGTGCTGTGGTCTATGTGTGTCTGCCACACTTATCATGTTGTACCTGGTGCCTGCTATTTCTCTCACCTTACACACAGCACAGAACAGCAGTGCATTTTACTTTTTCTAAACTTTTTTGTCTTGTGACTTGTACTGTGTGGGCAAAATTTGATACGCCTCTTTTTTCGGTTGATGGAGGCACTGAGCAAAACTAATGTAATCAGGGCCACTATCTCCCTACAGCTGATTCTTTGCCTCTCTGCTCCAACTCCAACTCTGGTGCAGTGTGGAAAGCTTTCTTACAGCAATATTGGCATGACAAAATCCATTTTGATTGGCCAATCCAATCAAACTGCTCCTAAATGGCTTCAGCAACTGGTCAAGTGATTCTATGGTCCGTACCATGGCACATATTGCAACAAACAAGATCTTGAGGGATTTATTTTCACCAACAGCTAGCGGGAAATACAGAGGAGAGATGGGGAGGTCAGATGAGAGGAGGAGTCAGTAAGTGGTGACTGAAGAGGCATAGGGAGGAGCAACTTACTGGCAAAATAGTCAATGTAGCTGCTGGTGCTGCAGCATGCATGTCAGATGTCATCACTGACAATCAAGAAAAAAAATCTGCAAAAGAGTAAGGTGTTTGCCTCACCAGGTGTGTCTTGTCTCACTATATCTGTGGTGTCTGCAAACAGTGTGGTGTGCAATAACTATGGGGAGGACCCTGACACAAGTACATAGAGTGTGAAACCCACATCTATCTGGAGCTGCTGGATAGTATTGAACTGGGGGATCCTAGTTATCGATGGACCAGTCTGTCCATCCCTAGAATATACTTTTACACACTATTACTAAAAAGCAAATCTGTTTTGCAAATTAAATACCTTTTTGACACATCCAACAACAAATTATTTAGCAGCATTAAATGTTGATCATTACATATCAATGGCAAGTAATATTTTTATTTTATTTTAGTGCTTGTTGGCCGGGTAAGTGCACTAGACAAATTCTGCCTATTTTCAGCCATGACCTGGAGGAGGGGGATACAGATGAATGCCAGCTGACCTTGAACCTGAATAAGCTGTTGGTGGTATTTTTAGTGAATGGGGGGAAATTTGGCCAGGTCACCAGGAAAATTCCCCTATGCTTTTTCGAGAAGTGTCATGGGATCTTTAACCTCCACCTGAACTACCACAGAACAGGCAGATGGGACCTCGGTTTAACATCTCATCCAAAAGATGGCACCTCATGCTGCACTACAGTATCAGTATTTAACCTAAGTGCCAGGTGTGGGGATAGAACCCACAGCCTTCTGATCTCCCAGCCTCAGAGGCGAGTGTGCTACCTGCTGAGCTACTGACACTAACACTATACTGTATTTAAGTTGTTTCCCTTTCTGATAATCTGTTTTCTCTTGCAGTATCATACAGCTACTAAAACAAGTAAACACATCTCTTGCATGGATAAACAAATATGTATGTCTGAAATTCTTTAACAGCCAAAGTCTCATTTTATAAATACAAGCACAATAACTCTCATTATAAAGCAGTCAGACTTTTTTCACCAATCAATGTTTAGACGCCTTCTCAACTACCCTCCCTATCCTGTCGGGTGTCCCCCAAGGGTCCATCCTGGGTCCATTTCTGTTTTCACTATACTTGAACTCCTTACCCTATGGCCTCCTCTGGGCACCTTCTCCTCTATGCGGATGATGCTGTGATCTTTGGTCGGCACCCTCACCCTACCCAGCTCCAAAAATCCTTGCAGTGCTCCTTCACTCAAGTAGAAACTTGGCTTACCTCCCAAAAGCTTGTACTCAATTCCAAAAAGACCAAAGTTATGCTATTCAGCCACCCACAGCACAAACACAGCACATCCAAAATATCTATACAAACCTCTTTGGGTACCATGCTGGAGCCAGTTACTAAATTCAAATATCTAGGGATTACCCTTGACTCTGCGTTTAACTTTGATGAGCATATTGCGTCAACATGTTCTGCAATAAACATCAGAATTGGTCTCCTTTACAGGCATAGACCCTGTCTCCCACCTGATGCCCTAAGGTTAGCCATCTCCAGCTCCATTCTTTCCCTGGTAGACTATGGCATAGTCATCTGTGGCACTGCCACTGACACTGCACTGACTAACATTAAATGCACCATAAACAAAGCCTGCAGGCTTGCCACAGGCTGTGATCGGCTCACGCACACCTGCGACCTCTACCAACAGTCAGCATGGCTAAACTTTCAAGGGTGACTTTTCTACCAGACCTGTTTACTGGCCCAAAAAATCCAGTTGGTTTTAGCTCCCTTCCCGGCTGTATCCAGCTCTTCCAAAAGAGACGAGTCTGCAGGCCCACCCCACCAGACGTTCTGACACCAATACATTCTATATCCCGCTTGTAAAGACATCTGCTGGCCAAAGGTCCTTTCGCTACAGGGCCCCACTCTGGATGAACTCAGTTTCTGATTATATTGTATCAATCCCCAGGTTAGGTCCTTTTAAATCTGAGCTGCGGAGCCACATTATGTCCAACTCTCACTGCAACTGCAAATAAACTCCACTAATAATGATCAAAAAACATCTGTTCTGTAGTTATGTTTGTGTCTCCAATATAGCCCTCTACTATACACACCTTCGGTGTTCCCTTACGTATGTTTTGTCCTTCTTTGCCTCTGTACCTAGTGCTGTATTTTTGTATTATTGCTGTATTTCTGTATTAGAGCAGTGTTCCATATTCTGTAATACTCTGTACCTGTCCTCATATATGTATGATGTGGAGCCTTTGCAAATGAGTCTCTGACTCAAAGGGTTGTAATTCCTAGACCTTCAATAAATAAATAAATAAAGAACAGCAGTACCTCTTATGCAGCATATAGACGTCACCTCGTGCTGACCGGTCATCTGATTCCAGCCACATTGACTCCTACTGTCATCTCTAAGGGGCTGACACTCACAACACCATGGCTGTGCCCACCAGACTTAAAAATGGGATCCCAAGTTCATCACTGAAACACACCTAAAAAATGCCCCAAAACTACAGAAGACAAATAAAACTGCTTACATTTGCTTCTGCAGCCACCACCATTATGTGTCTTCAGGGCGCATTGACCATGTAGTTACATCCATGAATCTGTGGACCATAGTATCGTACACTTGTAACTGGAGATGGAGCAGAACAAAAATAAACATCTTTTAAAAAATGTTACATCAGCTCTCAGAGTGTGCTTCTTTTTACATAAAAGTTCAGTTGCTTCATAATATATTAATATGTATTGTTTGGGGTGGTTCTTGCAGCATAAGGTTGTTATCTCATGTTGTTTGGGCTGACAGAACTGCTCAGCTTTACTTCACTATCCTCTTGCCCAAACAGCATGAGATAATGTCTTCATGCTGTATGAAACACCCCAGCTATACATAATATTATATACAATCAAGACATGCGCCGACTGGTATATGCTGAAATCCCTTCTTAGCGTGGTTGAACACTGGCTTCATTTCATACTGTGACTGTACCAAGAATATTAGTACATTGGGTTCTTAAAGCACAAACCCACATCTCTCGAATATGTTATCACTTACTTTAATGATAAAATACAATTTGCATGGCATAATGCTTCCCTGGAGTGGCTGCCATATATAACATGCTTTCACATGGAAGTATGTTACATATGGTAGCCACTACATGGAGGCTTTATCCAACCTCAGTGGAGATGCATGCATGTGAACATTTAAAATAAACATGTTTAATGAATAAAACAATTACTGTAACTGGATTGTTGAATTCAGTTACTTTATTGCTGTTGTCCAGACAGCTGTTCTGTGGTTTCCATCTGTGGCATGCATGTCTCTCTTGAGTCTCTTGTAGAGACAGAAAGTTTACCAGGGCAGAAGGGGAGCAGTTAGGCGAGGGAGCATCTAGTACCGCAAGTAAGGATGGAAGGATGAGAAGCACGGATGCAGGGGACGGAAGGGTGATACTCCTAGGGGATTCTGTAATTAAGGGTATTCAATGGGGAAGGAAGGGGGACCCAGATGCAAGATGGAGGGTGGTTTGCTTGCCAGGGCTGACAGCTGGGAAAGTAGGCCCAAGAATCAGGGAAATAGTAAGGGAGGTTGGAGGGAAACCAAGTTTGGTTTTATGCATAGGTACCAATGACCTAGCTGGGGAGGAGGTGGAGGCATGATAGATTCAGGGCATAAGTGAAGACCTGCAGAGAGGAGGCACACTCACTGGCCTTCTCGGAAGTGATGCCAGTTCCAAGGATCAGCGCACCCAGGAAGAAAAGGATAGAGGAATTCAATGACTGGCTAAGGAAATGGTGCAGGGAGGAATGGTTCATCTGTATTGGGGACTGGGGGAAGACCTTTTCAAATAAAACATTCTTTTCACCAGACAAGCTACACCTTAGCAGAGAGGGCTCCAGGGTACTTAGAGACAAACTGGGGGGGGGATACATAACCAATACACTAATTTAAACTACTGGGGGGGGCAGCGGGCCTGCAGGCACAAAGACTTCTGGAGGAGGAGGTCAACAGACCTCTTCCCATACTGATGGAGCAGGTCTGGAGGATGGAGGTGGAGTAGAACAGTTAGTAACTGGGGGTGGGGAACACACAGAGGGGAGAAATGAGAAAAAAAGAAGAGATGGGAGGGAAGGAGGCTCAGATTCTAGATGGATGGTGGTGTCTCAGAATGTGTGGAGTATTGCAGATAAGATGGACAACCTGCAGGTGCTAGTAGCAGAAGGGAGAAAGTCATGGAACTCACTCAGCTCACCACAAACTGCTGTCCACTCTTTCAATATGTTTCTAAATACAGCAGTTTATTACAGGAACAAAAGAAAAGGTGCCTTCCAGAAGGAAGAACAAAACAGACTGATGTTTCACCCAGTGGGCTTTGTCAAAGTATGCACCCCCACAAGGTCAAGATGCTTATATGCACACAATTGTAAAGTGACTACTGCAAATTAAAGTGACATTGCTAAATTCATAATTTAGTGCAATGCATCTTGAGTACTTAAATAAGTAAAGAAATAAAGTGCATAATAAATTGAGAGTGCAGAGAAACTACTTAAAACCAAAAACAAATCTAGCATCCAAAATTCCTACACATGCTCAGTCTCCAAAAGACCTTAAAGTACTTTAGATACATTTCGCAATTGTATTCTTACAGCATGTGGTGAACTCATATATACTGTAGCTTAAGATGCTAGTATACATTTTTCTTTTACAAACAGCATTACTGTATTTTATTTCTTAATTTATATCCTAAGGTGCCTTTACTTTTGTTCCTGTAATAAACTGCTGTATTTAGAAACGTATTGAAAGAGTGGACAGCAGTTTGTGGTGAGCTAAGCAAGTTCCATGGCTTTCTCTGTTGTTGTTCTACCTGTTGCCACAGTAAACCGCAGCCATGCAGAGTGGTTCTGAACTTACACATAGCAGAAGGGAGAGTTGACATAGCAGCAGTAACCAAGAGCTGGGCCTCACCACACCATGGCTAGAACCTCTTGATTTCTAGATATAAACTATACAGGAGGGACAAGATGGTAGGGAAAGGAGGGTGGCAGTTTATGTCAGGGAGGGTATAACAAGCATGATGGAGAAGTCAGAGGAGGGGAAGATGGAAGTATTGTGGGTTCAGTTACAGTCCAACAGAGGGAGAAAGGTGAGGTTAGGGATGGCTTACCAACCACCAACCAGGCTGAGGAACAGAACAGTGAAATGAGGTTGCAAATACTGGAAGCTGTAGAAAAGGAGAAGTGGAATTAGTGGGGGAATTCAACCTGCGCAAGGTAGCCTGGAGTGTACCAACCACAACTTGTTCCAGGAGTCAGGTGATCCTAGAGTTGTTGCAGAGTGGGTTCCTGACACAATGCATCACAGAGTCCACCAGAGAGGGGGCAATCCTTGATGTAGTGCTCATGAATGGGGAGCAAGTACTAGAAATAATGGTCAAGGAGCCCCTGGGTGGAAATGACCATAGCACAGTGTGGTTCCAGTTGGATATGGGCAAGGAAAACATCCCCACTAAGACCAAAATCCTGGATTTTAGGAGAGCAGACTTCAGGAAGATGGGTGAGGTGCTAAGGAGTCACCTAATGGGCATCAGAGCAGATATGGGGTTGGACCAAAGGTAGTCCATCACATCATCAAGGAGGGAATAAGGGTCACCATGGAGGAGTACGTTAGGCTCAGGGGGAAGAACGCAAGGGCCAAAGAACCTAGCTGGTTCAGTTCTGGGGTCACCAAGGCAGTAAGAAAAAACAGGCTAGCCTATAGGAAATTTAGAAAGACCAAGAGAGACGTGGATAGGGACAATTACCTAAGGTTGTTTAGTGTGGCAAGTAAGGTAGTCTGTTAGGCTAAGGCATAAAAGGAACTGCAGATAGCTGAGGGAATTAAGAAGGGGAGAAGGCCTTTTTTCACTATATAAGAAAGAAAAGAGACAAGAAGGATGGGATTGTTAGGCTTCAGAAAGGGAAGAGTGGGTGGAGGAGAACTGGAGAAAAGCAGAGACACTGATCGAATACTTCTGTCCCGCCTTCACCAAGGAGAAAGATGAACTGGTACCTATGGGGGGAAGAAGAAGAGTTGGGGAAGGGGGCATGGATGTAGTGATAGAGGAGGATAGAATGAGGGAGGGAGGGGCTGCTAGCATTGAAGGTGGACAAATCACCAGTTCTGGTCAGCATACACCCAAGGGTACTGAGGGAACTGGCAGAGGAGCTTGCAGGGCCACTAGTGAGCTTATTCAGCAGTTCACTGGAGGTGAGCATGATACCACAGGACTGGAGAATGGCATCTGTGGTGCTCTTCCACAAAAGCTGTCCCAAGGATGACCCAGGGAATTACAGACCAGTCAGTCTGACCTTAATCACATGCAAGCTCATGGAGATCATATTTAAGGAAAGGTTGGAAGAGTATCTAAAGGAGTATGGTCTCCAGGATCCAAGGCAGTATGGGTTTATGGGAGGGAGAGCATGTCAAACAAACATGATCAACTTCTTTGACTGGTTCACTAAGGCAGTAGACAGGTGCTAGCAGTGGACATCATTTATCTGGACTTCAGGAAGGCCTCTGACTCTGTACCCCACAAGAGGTTGATCAGGAAATTGGCAGATTTTAGGGTTAGGGAGAAGATGACCAGCTGGGTAGAAACCTGGCTGAGGAACAGGACCCAGAGAGTAGTGGTGGAGAGTTATCTGGCACCAGGGAGGTCACCAGTGGGTTCCCACAGGGCTTGGTGCTGGGACTGGTGTTGTTTAATGTTTCATCAGTGACATTGCAGATGGCTTTAAGGGCAAAATGTGCCACTTAATGGATGACACCAAACTCTGTGGGAGAGTGGACACCGCTGAATGGATACAGGACCTACAGGATGATCTGAAAAAGCTTGAGAGGTGGGCCAGGATCAGGCAGCTTGGCTTCAGTGCCAGAAAATGCAAGGTTATGCATGTTGGAACCAAAAACCCAGGACAAAGTACTAAATGGGAGGGGTCCAGTTATCTGTAATGGAAGAGGAGAAGGGTCTGGGAGTGATGATCACTAGCAACCTGAAGCACTTCATGTGGTGCAAGAAGGCAGTGGCAAGGACAAATAAGATGCTGGGATACATAGCTTTGTGGGATCAGCAGTATACCGAAGGAGGTTATAATGCACTTGTACAGGTCACTGGTGAGGCCATATCTAGAGTAAGGAGTTTGGTACTGGTGCCTACACCTCAAAAAGGAGATTAGGCTGCTGGAGACAGTCCAGAGGAGGGCAACAAACATGATCATGGGTCAACAGGGTAAAGTCTACATGGAGAGGTTGAGGACACAGAACATGTATTCCCAGAAGGAGGAGATGAGGAGAGGGGAGACATGGCTGAGACCTTCAAGTACTTGAAAGAGATAAATATGGTTGATAAAGAGGGTCTCTCTTGGCTAAGTGACAGCTGTAACATGAGGAGATATAGTCTTAAGCTGAGGGGGGTTTAGGAGGGAGATTAGGATGCACTTCACAGAGAGGGTGGTGGTCAGTTGGAATGCACTATAGGAAGAGGTGATGCAGCTTCAAGAGAAGCTGGGATAGACATAAGGGGAAGATAAGGGACATTGGTGGGGTGGATGGAAAGAATGGGAGGAGTGACAGGCAGAGTCTGCAGCTCAAGCTGTGGACCCTGCAATATGTGCAGACTAGACAGACTGAATGGCCTTATTCTGCTGGCATCTTTGTATGATGGTATGTTGCACCATAGTGTCTTGTTGGTTTCTCCTGTTATTGCTGCCCTCTTGCTTAACTCTTGTTGGTGTTCAAAGGCTACTGTTTTCTTGGCACACAGCATTCTTTATCCTTAGTTGCTCAATCCCCCATTCCCTTTCCACCTCCCCTAAAATCCCAGAAACTGTAGCCTGCAAACTTACAAATCAATTTCTTGAAAACGTTTTTGTAATCTTGTTCTCTCACTTACTTACTTACTTACTTACTTACTCAGTGTCTTTTCTATTCTTGTTCTTGTTTCCATACTTAGTTACACAGACTGTTACTACCTGTATTCTTGCCACGCAAGACAGGCATAGCATCTGAGTTGTTCGTGTTGTTCCCCTCAACCCCCCACAAAATAGCTTTGAATTTCTCTGTAATTTGTTCAGACTTGTTTATTTTACTTTCTTCTTTTTTTGACTGCTTTACTGTTATGTATGCAATAAGACACAACAGAGTGTGCATTGAATTTTTAATACCACAGACCCTGGGGTGCGGCTTGGTGCCTTCAGCCCCTGGAAGTGCGGTAATATCTGTTCAATGCACACACCCGGAGTGTCTTATTGCATTTATAAAATGGGCTACATTTTTTTTTCTTTAAAATAATACAAAAAAACTATATATATTTAACAAAATGGCTGTTCTGGTTACAATTTGTAATAAAATAGTCCTAGTGCCAGGTAGTAAACAACATCTTGCTTTTTCGCACTCTCGATGAGTCTCTCACAAAGAGAGAAAACAAACATCTCACGAGATATAATGCTCAAAAACAACCTGAAAAGTACTGGACTTCTCGTTTTGCCCTCCTGGGATATTTTGACAGTGCAATGTAATGGTGGTTACACCCCAACCAGGAGGTAGCCCTGAACTCGTACTACATGTATTTGACAGGCTAGATGAGCCATAGAGTCAAATCTTTGCCAGCTTCCATCCAATAAACAAATAAAGTGAGGCAATATAGTGCAGTGGTTTAAGGCTCTGAGCTGCAAATCTGGTGACATCCAGCAGACCAGACCTGGGTTTGAATCCCACAGCTTCCACTTGCATACTGTGTGACCCTGAGCAAGTCACTTAACTTCCCTGTGCTCCCAGGTCGCTCCTGTACAAAAGCTTTCAGCTTAGTGTGCCACTCCTGGTTAAACAAAAAAAACCCCAAAGCATTTAAACCGAAACCTGTTTCCCCCTCCCCATAGATAAAAACAACCGAATCCAAACAAAACCGAAGCAGACCTTTGTTATAAAGTGATGTCAGCAATTTCGGATTAACCACCTAATGTAAACGTTTTGATACTTTGTGCCATGGAACCAGTTTTGGATTACATTTCTCCTGGAGCTTTCTCTTGTTACCCAGGTTGTCCCTGGAAACAAGTCTGAACTCAGTGCACCTTCTCATTAACCAGTTTTTAAACATTCCTTGTCCTCAAAACGATTTACCTGTGGTGGGTGGACAGTACCGGATCGAACAGCACACACTAGAGATGGCAGCATACAGCACTGACTTAGTTTTAGACAATAAGACAAAATCAACATGGTGCTGCCTCAGTTCATTCCCTTTTATAGTTTGAAAAATAAATAACATTCAGAAACATTTGTGCTGTTTAAAAGTTACAGGGACAGAAGCATGATTTTGTAAGGGAGACAGCTGGAGAAGGTATGCTGCAGGGGCATTACCATGATTTTAGCAGGTAACAGGTAAAAGAACAGGGGCAGTTAGGACCTTTCATTTTAATTTATTTGTGTACCTGTTTCTCTGTGGGTGGTACTCAGTTGAATCAATGGTTGTTGGTGGCTGTTTTCCTGTGTGATTCTGTCACTAATTTCCGAGAAAAACATGACAACATTTCAAAAGTCAGTGTTCTAAAGGCACACTGATTTTTTTGCCTCTGTACTGTGGTCCTGCTTTTGAGTACTTGTTTTTACCTATGCATCAAATGGATTTAATGCACAGGTAAAAGCCAATCAAAATGCAGGATTTACTCTCCCTGTTTTTTAAACTTTCATTAATGTAGTACTCCTTTTCCCTTAGTGGTGCCTCAAGTAGGTAGGTAGGCACGTAAAAATGTATTTTTAAATAGGTAACATCTAAGTCCAATTCGGTCTATTTATAGACACCATCCTGTATTAACTATAATGTTGCAATTTAAACAATCATTCAGATAATAAAACAGAATATAAACATTATAGAGTATGTTGACATAGACCTATAGAGAGGCAGGTACAAACCACTACAGGCACCCAAGGCGCCGGCATTAGGGCGCAAGCCATCAGGATACCGAATCCTGGAGTCACTGCCCCCTCCTCAAGGTCCACCCCCTCCCAGAGTTGGAATCTAAAAGTAGTGGGGGTGTGGAGGGGCATAGCCTCCCACAAAGGTGTGTGGGGGGCATAGCCCCCGCAAAAACAGTGGACAGTGACATGGCTGACTGGTGCTCTAATGGCTCTGCGCCATAATGCTGGCACATTCCGAAGGCGGAACCTGTACAAATTATGTACAAGAGATCTAAGAAAAGTGTGTTTCGTTCCTATTCATTAGTGTGAGTAACAGAGTGGAGGAACTGATCCTGGCACAGTATAGTACAGGAACAGGCTAGTGTTATTGATTTGTCTTACTTGCATGCTATCCTCACTGTTGACCATGCTTCCGATTTTTTAAATCTAGTTACTCCCCCTAGAGGAGAAATGATATCCTCTACATAGGAAACAGCTAAGGAGTACTATTAATAGATGGTTTTCCCAAGGGGTTAAGGAAATTATTAAGAAACACAAGTTAGCCTAGTTACAATATAAAAAGATCTCAACAAATACATCACTAGCCAAATACCATTGTATAAGAAATGATTGTAGGTATCTGATTAGGTCCACTAAATCTAAATGTGACAATAAATTATTATTGTTGGGCAGATCGGAAGCATTTCTGGGTTAAAGTTGAGGTCCTGACTAGATCTGAATCTAATAGTACTATAAAAAAAGTTGACAATTGATGACTCCACTGTAACCGACCCTAAAGAGATGGCAGAATTCCTAAATTTAACGTTTGCTGATTTTTCTATGTTGGATTTTTCAAATGGAAATAATTCTTAATCTGATCTTCATGCTATTGGTGCAGAAGGATTTGCCATTTCTTGCCCCCCCCCCCAATAATTTTATTTTAAGAAGGTTTCGGCTAATAAAGTACTTACACTTATTACCTCTGTTCTTATTAGAAATGGTGAGAACACTGATAGTCTTGACATTAGACTTTTGAAAATGATTGCTCCTTAAATATCTTATTTCCTCAATTTAAAATTTTCAGTTTGTCCTTTGTGACCCAAGAATTTCTGCCTGCTTGGAAATGTGGGTGGTTGGTTAAGTCCCAAATTCTTCATCGCTTTATAACTTTTACCCTATTTCTATTCTAAATTCTATAAGTAAAATATTTAAGAAGATTGTCTCTAGGCAACCTAATTCTTATTTGGAGGGCTATGGGCAACATGGCTTTTTGGCAGGGTCATGGGACTGGACTTGCCATGGTCAGTTTCGTGGACTCCATCCTCTGTGGAATGGAGGCTAATTTTCTCACAGGGGCAGTGTCTGCGGATTTGACCAAGGCATTCAATGTTATTGATCATAAGTTGCTTTGTGAAAATTGGAAGAGCTTTGGCTTAGCAGCAAATTCTACTTTTTGGCTACAAACTACATAACCAGGTGCGCTCAGTTTGTGGGAGTTGGCTCTTCTTTTACTTCATCTGAAGTGGTTGACTGTGGGGTACCTCAGGGGTTCATTCTTGGACACCTAGGGTCAGATTTTCAGAAAATGGTGAAATTGGTGCACTTGCAGAAAACCTTACACAATGGGGTCTTCACTTGTGGATCTGCAAGGTTTTCAGTGTACACCATATTTCCCAACACAGAGCTGTATTGCAGCCAGCTCCACAATTTATAGCAGTTTGCACCTATTTTTCACAGCTGTGCCCATTGCCCCGGAGCACCATAGGCTGAAAATAAGAATGACCATGTGTATGGAGATTTTTTCCACACTGGTGGACTGTGACATGGGTCGTAGTCCCAGGACCATTTTCAGCCTTTTAAAAATCCAGCTGCTGATTTTTCCCTTTTTGGCAACTCCATTCGAAATAGTTGTACAAATTGTGATAATCTACTTTAGGGAGATGATTTTATAGTGTACTGTAGGTCAAGGGATGTTGAGAGGATTTTTTTTCATTTGATAAAGGATTTTCATGCAGTATGGAACTGGTTATATAATAATTCTTTGGTTCTTAATGCGAAAAAATGAAAACAAAAACTATGTTTTTGGGGTTTAAAACTTCATTGAATGGTAGTCAATCTGTTCACCTATATGATACTCTGGGAAACATCAATGAACAAGTTCAACACTATCTCATATTGGTTTGCCATAACCAAAACCAAAACATTGGTGCTCTTTATAAATTGAAAGACAATTTTCCTTCTCTGATTCATCAATCTACTGCAGTTGTGTCATTATTGCCTCTTTTTATGTTGATTGCACAGATGCACAAGAAACATATTGCAGCAGCTTTCTCCATAAGCAGGTTGAGGAGGTGCGGCACTATTGTGGCCAATGCCCCCACAGCCTTTAAAGGCTTGTTCAGTGTGTCATGGCATGCTGCTGCTGACACTAGTTCAGCCAGCGTGCCACCAACTTTTAAAAATGTAGCCACTGCAATCAGGGGCTGACTCGTCATTGCAGCGTAAGCCATTCACTGCAATGAGGGATCAATCCGTCATTGCAGGGTGGGATCTTGACACACTGATATTGTTTGTGAACATGGCAGTGGTTTGTCGTCATGTTCACAAACAATATTAACCCCCCCACCGTGTTTATTTGCCAACAGGGCCACAATCCCCATCGGCTTCAGTGCCCCAATGTTTATGTTGCTGACAGGGGCCCACTCCCGTTGGCATTATAAACCCCGCTTATATTGTCTGCTGACAGGGTGCCCAATTCCACGTCAGCATTATATCACCCTTTTTTGTTGTGTGCCGACAGGGTGCCCAATCCCCCATCGGCTACAGCTTGCCCCAAAAGAAAGATTTCTGGTGGCATGCTGGGAGCCCACCCCAGCATGCCACATGCCTGTAAAATAAAAATGGTCCCGCAATGTCTTTTTTTTTTAACCTGTAAAGGAAGCTGTCCTCGGCAGTCTCCCTGCCCCTCCCCGCAACCCACGCCCACCCACTGCGCACCCTGCCTCCCCTCACCCCCTCTCACCCCATACTTACCTCCGGAGCTTGGCGTGATGATCTTCGGTGGACCGGGAACACGTCTGCACTCTTCAAGGCCGACCACTAACTGAGGAAATGCCGGTAAGCTGTATAATGGAATGTTTTTTTTTCCAACTTTAATGCATATCTCAGTCATTTTTCAGAATTGTGGCATCAAATTGTCAACATGGGGTTTTTGGGACCCCTCCTCATGAATTCTGGAACTGGCATGGGGTTAATCAGCCCGGAAAGGTGATTTCGCAGTCACTGCGTGGAATCACCTTTCAGGGCCAATTAACAAAACAACAGTGCCAGTTTTCATGAGGTGGGCTCTCAAAAAGCCTATGTTGCAAATTTGGTGAAAAAATCCAAAAAATTACTGTTTTACGAGTGTGCGTTGCGCAGTTGCTACACACGCCCAAAACTTCATGAATTTGCAATATTTTCAAGCCAGATTTTCAACATTGGCATTTTTTCACACCTCCTTGTGAACAGTACAGCTGTCATTGTTCACATCCTGGCCAAAATGTGTTTTCGCACTTCAGGCGCAGAATAGCACGGTCGCTATGGGAAATTAGTGTTCAGGACAGATTAAGAAAATGACAGTGACACTGTTCATGAGTAGAGGTCCTAAAATGCCTATATTGAAAATTTGGTGACGATACTCCATAAAATAACTGTGTTACGAGCGTGTGTTGCGCAGTTTGCACGCACCCTTGTAACTTCGCAGATTTGTAATATTGCCACACCAGATTTTCAACACTGGCATTTTTTCACACCTCCTTATGAGCAGTATAGCTGTCATTTTTCACATCCTGACTGAAATGTGTTTTCACAGTTCCGGTGCAGAATAACACGGTCGCTGTGGGAAATCAGTGTCCGGGACAGATTAAGAAAATGACAGTGGCACTGTTCATGAGCAGAGGTCCTAAAATCCCTATGCTGAAAATTTGATGCCAAAACTCTATAACATGACTGTGTTACAAGCATGCATTGAACTGTTTCCACACACCCTTGTAACTTTGCAAATTTGTAATATTTTCACGCCACATTTTCAACAGTGGCATTTTTTCACACCTCCTTATGAACAGTACAGCTGTCATTTTTCACATCCTGGCTAAAATACGTTTTTGCACTCCTGCCGTAAAATAGCATGGTCGCTGTGGGAAATCAGTGTTTGGGACAGATTAAGATCGAGTGAGTGAGAGGAAGGAGTGACTGAGCTCAACTGAGCCCTGTTGGGACTGCTGCGGATTTGTTTGTGGACAGAAGAAGGCCCCAACGCAAGAACCCAATACAAAAGGGCAGCCTGCTGCACTGGGAGAAACAGAACGAGAGAGCGATTGAGGGAGGGGGAGTGAGCAAACTCACCAGAGTGCTCTCAGGACTGCTGCAGATTTCTTTGTGGGCAGAAAAAGGCGTCAATGTAGGAAGGGGCCCAGTACAAAAGACCAGCCTGCAGCAGTGGGAGAAACAGTACGAGCGAGTGAGACAGGGGGACTGAGTGAGCTCAATGGAGCTCTATCAGGACTGCTGCAGATTTCTTTGTGGGCAGAAAAAGGCACCAATGCAGGCAGGAGCCCCATAGAAAAGGGCAGCTTGTAGCGCCAGGACAAACAGAATGAGATCATGAGAGAGGGAGACTGAGCAACCTCAATGGAGCTCTGTCGGGAGAGCTGTGGATTTCTTTGTGGACAGACAAAGGTATCAATGCAGCCAGGAGCCCCATACAAAAGCGCAGCCTGCAGTGCCAAGAGAAACAGAACGTGCGAGTGACAGAGCGGTAGAGAGCAATCTCAACAGAGCTCTATTGTGACTGCTGCAGATTTCTTTGTGGGCAGAAAAAGGCAGCAACGCAGGCAGGAGCCCAGTACAAAAGGCCAGCTTGCATCACCAGCAGAAACGGAATGAGTGAGTGAGAGAGGCGGAGTGAGCAGGCTCAATGGAGCTGTGTTGGGACTGCTTCATATTTCTTTGTGTCCAGAAAAGGCCGCCAATGTAGGCAGGAGCCCAGTACAAAAGGGCAGCCTGCAGCGGTGGGAGACACAGAATGAGCAAGTGAGGAAGGGGGAGTGAGTGAGCTCAACGGAGCTCTGTTGGGACTGCTGCAGATTTGTTTGTGGGAAGAAAAGGGCAGCAATGCAGGCAGGAGCCCAGTACAAATGGGCAGCCTGCAGCGGTGGGAGACGCAGAATGAGTGAGTGAGAGAGGGGGAGTGAGCGAGCTCAATGGAGCTCTACTGTAACTTCTGCAAATTTCTTTGTGGGCAGAAGAAAGCGGCAATGTGGGCAGGAGCCCAGTAGAAAAGGGCAGCCTGCAGCGCTGGCAGAAACAGAATGAGCGAGTGAGAGACGGGGAGTGAGCGAGCTCAACGGAACTTTGTCGGGACTGCTGCAGATTTCTTTGTGGGCAGAAAAAGGCTCCAACAGAGGCAGGAGCCCAGTACAAAAGGGCAGCCTGCAGTGCCAGGAGAAACAGAATGAGTGAGTGAAACAGGGGGAGTGAGTGACCTCAACGGAGCTCTGTCGGGACAGCTGCGGATTTCTTTGTGGGCAGAAAAAGGTGCCAACACATGCAGGGGCCCAGTACAAAAGGGCAAACACAATGAGTGAGTGAGACAGGGGGAGTGAGCAAGCTCAACAGAGCTCTATCGTGACTGCTGCGGATTTCTTTGTTGGCAGAAAAAGGTGGCAATGCAGGCAGGAGCCCAATACAAAAGGCCAGCCTGCAGCGCCGGCAGAAACGGAATGATAGAGTGAGAGAGGGGGAGTGAGCAGGCTCAACAGACCTGTGTCGGGACTGCTGCAGATTTCTTTGTGGGCAGAAAAAATCACCAACAGAGGCAGGAGCCCAGTACAAAAGGGCAGCCTGCAGCGCCAGGAGTAACAGAATGAGTGAGTGAGAGAGAGAGGGAGTGAGCCACCTCAATGGAGCTCTGTTGGGACAGCTGCGGATTTCTTAGTGGGCAGAAAAAGCTGCCAATGCAGGCAGGAGCCCGGTACAAAAGAGCAGCCTGCAGCACCGGGAGAGACAGACTGAGTGAGTGACAGATAGGCAGTGAGCGAGCTCAACAGACCAACGCAATCAACATTTGGCATTGACAAATGCTTGTTTGATTATGTCTTGCACCTTTTTTGTGACCTGAATTTGAAAGAGCTTTATCACTTACATCTGCCATTTTGTTTTGCTTGCTCTGGAGCCTGATGTTGGCCCTCTGTACAGACAGTTGGTAAGACCACATCTGGAGTACTGTGTGCAGTTCTGGAGACCTCATAAGTTGGAGCAGCTGTAGAGATGGTACAAGATCCAATTTTAGTTGTATAAAACTGAGTTCACAAAGATGTGCCTTAGATGAATGTAGAGTTTTAGAATAATTTTAAATTACCAGCTCATTTAAAGGAAAAGATTTGATTAAAAAATGTGATTTATAAATATCAAACCCCCCAAAATATTTCATAGAGGGAACAATAGAAACACAGAAACATAGAATTTGATGGCAGATAAAGACTGCTTGGCCCACCTAGTCTGCCCATTTCCCTACCTAATGGATAAGCTGCAGATCCTAGTTAACCAACAGCCTACTTCCTCCTGCCCCTCACTAGAATTGCCTTATGTCTGCCCCATGTATTCTTGAATTCTCACACTGTTTTTGACTCTACGACCTCCTCAGGAAGGCTACATCTACAACCCTCTCTGTGAAGAAAAACTGTCACATTACCTCTGAGACATCCCCCCTCTATCTTCAAATTGTGCCCCTTTGTTCATGCACATCTCTTTATCTTATGATGTACTGTATTAAAAAATGCTTGCATCAATATTTGATGTCTCAAAATATTTGTAATTGGGCATGATATGTTTTTTTTGTGGCATTGTATTGTATTTAATGAAACTGCATGTATTTCATTCTTGCCGTAATTTTGGCCTGAGTCAAGCCTGAAAAAGGACTTTGGGTTCTGCTGCTCCTACCCAGTAATCCGATGTCAAATAAATAAATTACAATCATTGGTTAGCATTGAGTGCCAGTGCCTATAAAGACTCCATTTCAGCTGCTAACCTCACACAAATGGTAAACTCCCCTACTAGGATTAACTACAAGGCTGGCACCAGTACCCTCCTGGATTGGGTCCTCACCATTCACCCCACAAGGATTTCTCGTACGACCATTCTTCCAGACTCACTCAGTGACCACTCTCCAGTCATGTGTGCATGGTCTAACAAATTCCTTAAGCCCCCTCCCAAAATTATCGCTAGCAGAGTCCTTCCTTGTGGAAAACTTCCACATCTCAAACAACACCTGCTGCTACAAGACTGGCTACCCATCTATGAAGCAACAGATGTTAACTTGGCTCTTGATCACTTCCTCTCAATTTTCAACAAAGCTCAGACCTCTTTGCCCCTGCTAAAAGGCGCAAAACAAAATCTCTCTCTAACCCATGGGTCACCACGGCTCTTCTCTCACAGCTGAAACTAAGGGATCACCTCTGGGCAGTTGCCAGGGCCACTGGCAAACAACTGGACATCCAAAATTACAAACAAGCACGAAATGCCTGCACAAAAGCCATACGGCTAATGAAATCCACCTATTACAAAGACGCTCTCACCAATACATGGGGAAATGGTCGTGCTTTCTGGGACAATATCAAGGATGTCAAAGGGAAGCAGCCAAAAACCTCTCTGGCTATGTTAATGGTTGATGGATCCTCAACCCTTGACCCCAAGGTGATCACAAACATCTTTAACACGGCTTTTTCAGACCTTAGTGCTGTTCTACCCCATGACTTTTTCGAAAACATGGCCTACTCCCCAAATACCTCAGCCCCTCAGTCTAACCATCCCCTCTTCTACTTCAGGAAGGTAAGGCTGAATGAAGCTCGCCGCTATATTACTGCAGCTGTCTCTAAATCTAGATCTAGTAGCGACACCCTGGACCTTAAGCTTCTGTTGCTCACCCTCGATGAGGTAATTCATCCATTAACAAAAATCCTAAACCTCTCTCTCAGCTGTGGAAAATTCCCGGACCTGTGGAAAACAGCCACCGTGACACCCGTCCATAAAAGTGGGGACATGACGATTCACTCAAATTATCACCCTATCTCCATACTGCCCCCACTCTCTAAAGCACTTGAGCGCATCGTGGCTGATCAACTTACCGACCACTTGGATAAATACAATATACCTTGTCCACAACAACACGGTTTCCGGAAAGGTCACAGCACCACCACAGCCCTTCTTGAGTTCACTGGAGCTTTGCACAAATCCCTTGACAACGGCCTTCTCACAGGGGCCGTTTTCGTCGACCTCTCGAAGGCCTTCAATACAGTACACCATGGACTACTAATACACCAACTACTGAATGCCGGGCTATCACCCAACTCTTCTCTCTGGTTTAAAAACTACTTAGAAAACCGGTCACAGAGAGTAAAAATTGCGGATGCTGTTTCTAACACCCTGCCTGTTCGCTCGGGTGTCCCACAGGGATCCATTTTTGGACCGCTCCTTTTTAGCCTTTTCTTAAACTCCCTCCCTTACCACTGCTCTGAGCAGATCACACTATATGCCGATGATGCTGTTGTATTCTCCACTCACAAAGATCCTGCAACTCTTCAACACAACCTTCAACTTGGTTTCAGTTCTGTAGAGACATGGTTTCTTAATCATAAACTGGTCCTCAATGACAAGAAAAACAAATCTATGCTCTTCTGCAGCTCTCATAACCCACACAAGCTACACCACTTGGCTATCTCCACCACCCAGGGCAACACTCTAGATCAGGTGGTGTCCTTCAAATACTTAGGGATTCAGCTTGACCCTAATCTCTCCTATGGACTTCATGTAGATAATGTAGCTAGAGCTGCTAATACATGGCTTGGTCTCCTCTACAAACACAGACCACACCTTACACCAGAAGCTTTGAAGGTTGCAGTCCTGAGCTCTGTGATCTCTGCCAATAGACTATGGTCTCATCATTTATGGCTCGGCCACAACCACAACCCTTAGACGCCTCTCAACTGCCTTAAATAAAGCATATCAGCTCATCACTGGTGCTCACCGTCTCACCCACACATGTGACCTGTACACTCAGACCGGCAGGCTCCAACTATCAAACCGCATAAAGTTTCTCACTGCTCCATGGTCAAAAAAAATCTACCTTGGCCTTGCACCTTCTGGGGTCTCAACTCTGTTACAACACCGAATTAACAAATAGTACCTTAGGAGATCCACGCTACAGCTACTGAAAGTCCCCCACTGTCACACTTCACAGGGACAATGCTCTTTTGCTTATCAAGCACCACTCTGGTTCAATGGCCTCAGTCCAACCATCTCCTCTGCCCCAACTATTGGTATGTTTAAAACTAGGCTTGGGGACTATCTCACTACCAACAGCTCCTATGACTGCCCAACTTAACCTTGTTTCTTCACTTCCCTTTCTGCTCTAGTTGTCCCCCCCTCCTCCCCTCCTCACTGGATTCTACTCTCACATCTTGGTATACCCAATGCTGCACTTTTCATCCTCTTGCCACCCTTCCTACATTCCCCCCCCCACCCTCTTCCCTCTCCCTATGACTCTGGCATTTCTTATCTGTTGTCTATTTTCTCTGATAAATGCCGCTGGCTGCCTTGTTACAATGCTACCCTTGAACTGTATTAATCTGTACTCTGTTTGCAATGTCCACATTGTTGTAATGCCTGTCTTGATGTTCCCCATAATTTGTATTTCTCTGACGTGGAACCTTTGTAAAAGAGCCATGGCTCAAAGGTATTTGTAATCCTAGACTTGATAAATAAAAAATAAATTAATACTTATAATTTGCATTGGCAAGCAGATTCCAATTCTCTTGTAGTTTGAAAAAGGTGTAAGCTTGCAGCAGTTCTTGCTGTAGCTGAAAGGTTATTCTAAGACCCATCTCCATGGAACTTTATAATAATTCAATGACATTTAGTTTTAATTTTAGGAATTTTTAACATGGTTGACATTGCTTCATGAGAGGCATTCTGTTTCTGTCCCTTGCACTGTATCCCTAAAAGGGAGATTCCAGGCCTATTATTTTGTGTAACTGTGTCAGCCAGATTTTGTCACGACATAATTCAGCAAGTGTCAACCACCCCAGTTTATCATGTATGTCACAGTGGTGTGTTAAATATGGGCAATTCAAAATAAATCTAGTTATTCTATTATAAGTTACCTCATGGGTTCTCAACCCACCTGATAGGCTAGTGATGCACATGTGACCCATATCAAATTTCAGAGCATAGCCAGGTCCCAGGAGTCCCCATTCTCCAGTTTCAACCTTGCATCTGAAGAGGCTACAAGCACTCCAGGAGTCCCTGTTAAATAATTAACTCAAGGTAGGCCAGCTTGTTTTAATGGCTAGATCAAAGGACTTCCTATGCAGACCTTACTTAAGTGGATAATTAGGAAATAAACCTGTCCTACTGCTTCATAGAAGTTGAATTCACAGCTGCTAAGGAACTAAGATGCTAATTGTGGATGCTGGTTTGTTTTTAAGTGGTATTAGATCACAGGTTTTATTTAAAGAACAGCAAGCCTTAAAATCTTGCAGTTGTCTAGTATTAAAAGGGTTCTGCAATTGAAACAGATCGTTTTTTATGCCAGTTGAAGCAGTTTGTTTTTGGATGATTCTGTAGTGAGGAGAAAGAAAGAGATTTTTCTGATGTTATCTGGCCAGCTGGTACGCTGTATGTGCCAAAAGTTTCAAAAGATTACGCGCTCCTGTGTTCACTCTGTTACTGGCGGTTCACGTGTGGTGGGCCGTCCTGTTCTATTCAGAGAGATCAGATGCTTAATCTGACACGTGGTGGCTGGGAGTCCCCTGTCAAGTGGAGCCGATCAGCAGCCCACAGAAAACAACTGGAACCCTTTTCCCTCAATGTTTCATGGCGAAAATGGCTAGTCTGGTACTCCCTCCCAAGCGGGTGCCAAGCACTAGTGCATCCTGGCCCGCCCGAGTTCAGCCCCTACCTAAGTCGTCTGTCCTTTGGTATAAGACCCCACCACAGCATTTTTTTCTCCATTCCATAGCCTCACTTGATTGATCTGCTCTTATGGAAACAATATCTTCCACATACAAGCAGGCATGAGTTTTTTCCAGGATTTGCCAAAGGTTATTTACGTAAATCAGAAACATCAATGACCTAGAACTGAGCCTTGTAGGACCCCCTCCCAATGACATGCTTCTTGGTGAAGGTAGTTGCTCTTCTAATTTCACTCTCTGGCTCTGGTAGTGCATAAAAAGTGGGTATCACTGAGAATTCTTTCCACATGAACTCTAGTTCTTTTTCTGAGATATCTCCATTTTTAACATATTGTTGCAACAATCTTAACATTTTTTTTTGTACCTAGGTATGGAGTTACTGTTCAGTTTTCTATAGTTATTGTCATCTTCCAATAGTCTGTAAATTATTGGACATATATATTGTTCCACATCTAAAATCACAATATTGCCACCTTTGTCTGCAGGCTTTATCACAATCTGTTCCATTTTTTTTTTCAATTTTGTGGAGTGCTTTATGCTCAGGGGCAGTAATATTGTCACTGTGGTAGTTTTTATCTTTGTCATCTTTAAGCAGGTCAGTCACTTGCTGAAACATTACCTTATCATATGCTGAAACACCAAAATTAAATACAGTCAGAAAGACGTCTGATTTACCTTTGAAAGCTTGTTTTCTCATTTTTTTAAATTCATTTAGTTTCTAATCATTGTTAGTATCAATATTTTCATGCCAAACTTCCAATAGGAGATCTATATTTTGTCTATCTTGTGAGTCCAAGTCATAGCTAGTTGCTTCATCGTTAGCTGTTTCTCCTATAATAGTTCCTTCAGTGAGCTCCTGTAGTGCTGGCACTGTGTCTTCAGCATCCCCCAATACTAGTTCATTTGTATAGCCCATGTTAGTGTTGTATGCAGAGTTAGTTTCCTTGCTGGCAAAGAAGTACTTTAATTTTATTTTCCTCAGGAATTTGAACAAATCAGTCTAGATCTGAAAACTGTCACTTCCATTAGAGGAAACAAAATGTAGTCCTTTTTTCAAAATAGCTGTTTGTGGTGTTGTGATCTCTCTTGATGATAAAACTATGGTCTGTAGTTCAGCTGCTGCTTCTTGTCACTCAGTGCCCTCTTTTGTAGCAGGCCTACTCTTTCCTTGTCCTCTCTGTCCCCTCCTGGTCCTCCTTCTTTTTCTTTTCCTGTTTCCACAGTCTACCGATTTGAGTCTGATGTACTCCTCTCTAAAAAATGTACTGTGATCTTCTTCCTTCCCTTGGAGCATTTTTTTTTATTATCCTGCCGAGTTTGGCTTCTATTCCTTTGTCTCCCTCTGCTCAGTGATCTTTGTCTAAAGTTCTAATTTTGTGGCCAGCTAAATATATTCCCAGCAAGGTAGTTGTTCTGATCACAAATCAACTTTATCTGTTTTCTTTCCACAAGTTCTTTTTCATATTTTTTTAATTTTTATACCAAAGGAACAGATAGACAGAATCTCCTAATTTAGAGAGAAGGATACTGGATTTACAGATTAAATACTATTAGTCCAAATGGGTTGAATGAATTTTCTAGATTTAAAGCCATATCTGAAACGAATTGTATTGTATACATAAATGACCCTTCTGGGTTTAACTAACTTCCATGGGAGTATTTATCTCAACTACCCCCCCCCCAGCTCTCCTAGACCCCAAATCTTGGGCTAGTCCACCATTATATTTTTTATTCCTGTTAACATAGTAGTTATTTAGGAATAAGCTACAAATTTTTCTTACAATTTCAGAGAATACTGTGACTTTCAAGCTCTGTTTCTCCCTGACTGGTGCCCCCATCCCCTCTCTTCCTCCACCTCTAACAGTGCTATAAATTCAGGAACTGTTTATTGAATAAAATATAGCACCTTACTTCAAAGAGTACTTTAGTGCTATATTTGTTAAACCTTGATTTATATACAGTACATTGCTAATATCATGTTGCCTTTTGGATTATTTAGTAATTTTCTTTTTCCTTTTTTGCCCTCAATTCACAGGAGCTGGCATTCATCAACCTACTTGGACTTTAAAACTGAAATGCCTGAAACTGACTTAATAGCTGGTGGATCCCCAGAACGGGTACCATGAAGCCATGGGTGATCACGAATGCCATGATAAAATATGATGTGCTTTCAGTAATGCATTTGTCATTTTTAGGCTGAATAAAATAAAACTGTACTGCAAGTAGATCTGATCTTCTATAGATAAAAGATATTTTCTAATCTTTTTATAAATTACTAAGTAACACTAAGTTTGATCTTTGATTTAGTATTAAATGACACAATGATTTATGATATCACTGTTTAGGTCATCATGTGGAGACTATAAAATGACTGAATTGTAACTTAGGAACCTGCCCCCTGACAACGCCTGGTATCCTGTGATAATAGTGACAGAATATGGGCAACCATCAAAACGGTGACTCATATTCGGCGCTATTATCATGGGCAACCCACAAGAGTAGCAACTCACTGCTACCATGAGGGTAGGGAAGGGTGACCAGAAAGGGAGGATGGCAAGGGAAAGGGAAGCGATAGGGAAGAGGGTTTATACAGTGTAGTGTGCCTGCTGCCGCTGAGCCAGCCATGTGCTGTGGTGGTGGTGGTGAGGGAGGTTAGTTCCGGCACAGCAGGTAGTGGGTTCAGGGCTGGGGACCAGGAGGGTTAGAATTTTTCCACTGCTTGCAGCTGAAGGACTTAATTTCTTTTTTACTTGTGGACTGTTTCCCCTCTCCAACATGCACCCCCTCCAACATGCACCCCCCCTCCTGGAGTTAGGAATCTAAAATCAGGGGTGCAGGGCAGAGCCCTGCGAGGGTGAGCAGTGGCACAGCCCACCACCGCACAAAACACATTTCTTTGCGGATGTTGGGTTGCTGGCAAGTGTATATCACCGATTTGCTTTTTGGCGATATACAGTCACGATGATAGCAATCGTCATTTCGCATTCACTATTACCATATAGAACCACAACACCTTATTTTGGAGGCAAAGCCCTGAAGTATACTGTTTGTGTTGTTTGGCTTCAGCTGTGCATGTTAAGTTTGAAATAAAAAAGTTTAATTTACTGACTAAAGCAGTCTTGCCATATTTTTCTCCGCAGGGTGTGCATTCCACTTTGGGACTGATTCTACTTTGGGGATCAGCCACCCCCTGTATGTACCCAGCATCTCTGTTTCACTACAGCCCAGACACAAACTGGATCCATAATTAAGTGCTTTTGTTTCAGCGACTGTGGCAGGTGTGGGAGACACCTGAACCAGAGAGAGGAATAGCTGAATATAGTGTTTACACAAACATACAGTAGCAACTGAAAGTTTTACTGGAATTCCAAGCTCTGAGATCTACCTTGTGAACAAAGCAACTGTAAAATGAACAGTTCGCAGATCGCAAGTATCCAGAGAAGATGTCACAATGGCAGGACTCAGCAGCAGGTGCAAGTAGAGAAGAATTTACTTACAGTTTGGGGACGACTCAAGCACCACAGGACCAGAGAAAACAAGCATGTGACTTCTTCGTCAGGTGCCGGCAGTACAGCAGAATCAGGAGGTACAAATGTAACCCCTTTGTTACCCGGGGTTACTAGAATCCGAGTAAGACCTAGTGGTAGGCAGGGAAGGCAGCTTGTGAAACTCCAGTTAAATGGGTTTCACACTGTCTCACTCTGTCCTCAGTCACAGCTGAGACTAGAGGGATGACATCATAATAGAATTGTCGCAGCTGCATGAGCCACAGTTGGAATCTTCAGCTCAGAGTAAGTTCAGAACCTTGGGAATTCAAAGTCAGTCTTCAGTTTGTCCTTAAGCAAACAAGAAGGACACCAGTAGTTGTCTGTTTACCCCTTCCCTCTTGGGGGGTGAGGAAAAGTTCTTTGTGGGTTCCAGGGGCAATCCCCTTCTCCCACCCTGGGAAGAAAGCTACCTGTTTTAATTTAAGTTCAGTCTGTTCATGTATAACAGCAAAGGTTACAGTACTTCGCCTGTGGGGCACCTGCAACGAATGGGTGAGTGTTTGGCTCCATTGGAAGGGGCAAACAACTTCTTTTCTTCAGTTGGATTTCAAGTATTGGGGACTGCTATTTGGGAGGACTATGTCAACTAGGACAAACAAATAGAGCAGTCATCTGTTTAAAGTGTTAATGGATTTAAAGTTCACTGTAGAGGGGGTGCTTCAGGTCATCCACCGTCAATCTACATTTTAAAGTCTAAAGTTCTGTGTGTCCAGAGAAATGGCCGGGTATGGGCTGTGGGAGCTGGAGGTGGGAAAACCCCCCATCTTTAGTAACCAGGTCCACCTCTACGGATTTCTGCTGTGTTTTTGCTACTTGCCTCATGCGTTTGGCCAGTGATGGGGTGGGTACCCAGACGTGGGTTGCAACTTGAAAATCTCTCTAGGAGTCGCAGACTCTAAGTGGTGTGGGGAGCCACAGGATGGGAAAACTACTCCTTGTTGGATGGGAGTCTCCTTGTTGGATGGGAGTTTCGAATTGGAAGTACGAAACCAAAATCTCTCTAGGAGTCGCAGACTTCAAGTGGTGTGGGAAGCCACAGTTTGGGAGCCTTGTTTGATGGGATGTCTTTCCAAGTAGAGTTTGGGTTCATTGCAAGTGGACCGTCAGTCGAGTGGCTGGCAGGGGAGCCAGGCCAGTCGGGCTGTGTATCCAATGCGCATGCAAAGTCCAGGCTGAGTGCCTGGTGGGTCCAAAGCCAGACAACTGTTGTATTGTGTTCATTCCTCAAATGGACCACTGTGTTTAACCTCTAATCTGCATTACAGTTACATAGCCCTTTGGGGGGACCATGCAGTGCTTTGTTTATGTTCAGTGCGTTAATAAATAAAGCCACACTGAAAAATCCCAATTCTGGTTCTGGACATTACAGTTATTGTTTCCTGTAGTTGGATTTACTTGGGTGCCCCTGTGCAGAGTAGCCAAACCTAGGTCTCTTGTGCCAGGTAACCTCATCCTTCCCCAAACCCGTAGATACCATATGTATATCCATGTTACAAAAATGGACATATGGGTTACACAAACATGGATACAGTGGGAGAGTTCAACTTAAAGATAACTTTTCTCAGTTTAGAAAAATGTCTCATCGCAGAATTGAATATATCGTATAACATTATAACCCTAGAGAGATACGTCGAGATTGGTTTAGTATCAAGTGGTCTTAAAATTCTATGAGTACCATCCTGCAGGTTGGAAAACTTTAAGTTTAAGCATAATTGGGCAGAACTAGCCCAAGAATGTGCAGCAGAATTCCTGAAATTAATCATTAAGGCAGATATTATTAAACATGAATAAATTGTTAAAGAACTTGATGCAGCTAAGGTAACAATTGCTGAACTGCACGGAACAACTGCATTTGAAAATCTAGATAAATACCTTGGTATAAAAATAGAAAAATAAGAAAAAGAACTTGTGGATAGAAAACAGACAAAGCTGATTCTTGATCAAAACGACCACCTTGCTGGAAATATATTTAGCTGGCTACAGAATGAAAACTTTAGATAAATGTCACTGAGCAGAAGGAGACAGAGGAATAAAAGCAAAACTTGGCAGGATAATAAAAAAATCTCAGAGGGCGGAAAAAAGAACACAGTACATTTTTGAGAGAGGAGGACATCAGACCCAAATCGGTAGACAGTGGAAATAGGAAAAAAAGAAGAAGGAGGACCAGGAGGGGGCAGAGAGGACAAGGAAGGAGTAGGTCTGCTACAAAAGAGGGCACTGAGTGACAAGAAGCAGCAGCTGAACTATAGGATCATAGTCTTATCATCAAGAGAGATCACAACACCACAAACAGCTATATTGATAAAAGGACCACATTTTGTTCCCTCCACTGGATGCAACTCTTTTCAGATCCAGATTGACTTTTTCAAGTTCCTGAGGAAAATAAAATTAAAGTACTTCTTTGTCAGCAAGGAAAATAACTCTGCATACAACACTAACATGGGCTATACAAATGAACTAGTATTGAGGGATACTGAAGACTTATTAGCTAACGATGGAGCAACTAGCTATGACTTGGACTCACAAGATAGAAAAAATATGGATCTCCTGTTGGATGTTTGGCATGAAAATATTAACACTAACAATAATCAGAAACTAAATGAATTTAAAAAACTGTGAAAACAAGGTTTCAAAGGTAAAGCAGACTTTTGTCTGAATGTATTTAATTCTAGTATTTCAGCATATGAAAAGGTAGTGTTTTAGCAAGTGAATGACCTGCTTAAAGCTGACAAAGATAAAAACTGCTACAGTGACAATATTGCCGCCCCGAGCATAAAGCACTCAAAGAAATTGAAAAAATGGAACAGATTGTGATAAAGCCTGCAGACAAGGGTGGCAATATAGAGGATAATGGCTGGGGATCGGGTGACAACCACGCTGTAATCACCTCGAGTGGTTGATAGGGCAACATGGTAAACCTCGAGAGCGCAGCTCGAGAGGTTTACTGTAGCCCTAGCAACCACGAGAGGTGATTTCAGCATGGTTGTCACCCGATCCCCAGCCATCATCTTTTATAGTGTATGGTCAAAAAAACACTGTTTGCATTCTATGTGTGAGAATTATGGAATCTGGTGCATTCTTTTTTGTTTTGCCACTGTTTGGAAGTTCCAAAGTGTGGTTAACAACTTTTAAAATTCTAAACAGTGCATAACAAAGCTGTGTAACTGCTGATTATGGTGGTTAATAGGCACGTACCATACATTATATTGTGATTATAGGTGTGGGACAATATGAACTAATGGTTTGCAAATTATTGGAAGACGAAATAACTATAGATAACTAAACAGTAACCCCATACCTTGGTACAAAAATGAAATGTTAAGATTTTTGCAACACTATGCTAAAAATGGAGATATCTCAGAAAAAGAGCTAGAGTTCATGTGGAAAGAATTCCCAGGTACACTCACCTTCTATGCACTACCAAAACTGCATAAAAACATGCATGATGCACCCAGTAGACCGACTATCTCCAGGACAGGGTAACTAACAGAAAACATAAGAATTGTCATTGATTTCTTTCCATAGACCTCAGTAACAACATTACCATCATTTCTAAGGGATACGGGGGACAGAATTAAAAAATTAATTGACCTGGAATAGCAGGAAGAGTATCTATATTTGACAACTGATGTGGAGGCTTTGTATTCCTCGATTAAACATGAGGAAGGGATCAGGGCATACAAATACTTCTTAGAGAATAATGAATTTTGTTGTATAACACTGAGTGAATTTATTCTCAAAGCATTAGAATTTATACTAACACACATCTTCAAATTCAGCAGTACTTTCAATTTACAAAACTGTAGCACAGTGATGGGGGCTGTCATGGCCCCATCATATGCCAATTTATTTCTGGGGTACTGGGAACTAACTACAGTACAAAATGCAACAATCAATCCATTTTTTAACAACATAATTAGATGGTTTAGATATATTGGTGACTGTTTGTCCAACTAGAAAAGTAATGAGGAATCTGCAAAGAATTTTATTGAATGGCTGAACAGAAATTAACTGAACCTGAGATTTACCAGCAAGATAGGTAGGTCCAGTATTGATTTTTTAGACATTACATTGATGGGAGATGCTACCACACTGAAAATAACCACAAAGGGATACAGCAAAGCTACAGCAACTAATGCACTGCTAAAATATGATAGCTCTCACCCCAAGAGTCTAAAAGACTCTATCCCCTACAGCCAGATGCTGCGCATCCACAGAAATTATACTGAGAGAGAAGACTTTGATTTACAAGCATCTGAGTTAGAAAACAGGCTACTACAGAGAGGGTACAACAAGAAATTGGTACAAAATGCATTTGATGATGTGAAAACTAAGAATCAGAGACATATAGTGGATACTAACAGAGACACTGAAAGGACAGAGAGGAACTGGGGCCCAGTCACTTTCTCAACAGAGTATAATACCTTGACAGGCTTATTTGGGAACATAATATGGAAAAATTGGCCCATATTACTGGGTGATAGAGTGGTGGGTGGAGCTGTTGGAGCAACCCCTATGGTGACTTTTAAAAAAGCCCCTAGAATAAGGGACAAAGTGATACATAGCCAGTTTAAAAGAAAACCACACAATCCACATGGCTACCCACGAGACCATCTGGCAATTATAAATGTGCCAGATATAACATCTGCCAACATGTTAATGTTGGTAAAGACTAAGGCTCATTTATGGGAAACATCAACATAAAAATCAGAGAACACTTCACATGCAGCAAACCAGAAGATCCTCATATGCATGAGGATTTAAACCGTAAAACGCAGTAATAGAGGGGGTGGTAGACACAATCTCCTTCTTCAAAGAGAAGCATAGTGGATTTACAGATTAATTACTGTTACTTCAAATGGGTTAAATGAATTGTTGGATTTAAAGCCATATCTGAAATGAATCGTACTGTACAGTTAAATGACCCTTCTGGGTTTAACTGACTTCTATGGGAGTATTTGTCTTAACTAACACCCCGCTTCTCAGACCTCTAATCTTGGGCTGGTCCACTACTATAATTTTTATTCCTGTTAGTATAGTAGTTATTTTGGAATAAGCTGAAAATTTTTTTCTTACAATTTCAAAGAATATTGTGACTTTCAAGCCTTGTTTCTCCCCGATTGGTAACCTATCGACTGCTGCAGCTGCCTGATACCCCTTTTCTATAACCTTATCTGTGTACCCCCTACTTTTAAACCGGCTTTTCAAATTCCTTGCTTCAATTTCAAAATCAGTATCTCTGCTGCAATTCCTTTTTATTCTCAAAAATTGCCCTTTTGGTATATTTTCTACTATATGTGTAGGGTGACAACTGTAGCATATAACAATGTGTTACCATCGGTGGCCTTCCTAAATAAATTACTGGTGAGTTGTCCTACCTCACCCTAGTGATCTGTAAATCCAAATAGTTAACGGAATCAAAGCTCATGTTATATGAAAATTTTAAATTTGTATTGCTTTCATGCATGAAGCTTATAAATCTGCTAGCATTTTTTCATCTCCTTTCCATACTAGAAATATATCACAATAAAACGCTTCCATAACAAAACATTATAAAAAACGGATTTCTTTGATCATTATATATAACTTCATGTTCCCAATATCCTACATAAGGCTTGCCACCGATGGTGCACAGGTAGCCCCATAGCAGTCCCTTTTATCTGTCTATAAATATCACCATTAAAGGTGAAAACATTTTTGTAAGTATATGTTCAAGTATTTTCAGGACAAATTCCACTTCATCACTTGTCACACTCTGCAGAAACATTCAAAAATGTGCAACAGTGTCCAAAGCCCCAATATGGGGTACATTAGTGTATAGACTTATATCAAGTGTAACCAACAAACAGTCATTTCCCATTGATGTCTCTTCAAGTAGCTTCAAAACATCTTTAGTATCCTTCACATATGATTTTAACTGTTTAACATAAACATTCAATATAGAGTCCACATATTTTGAAAGAGGTTCAGTCAAACTTCCAATACCACTAACTATTGACGCACCGGAGGTTCCTTGCTATTTTTATGTACTTTAGGTAAAATATAGAATGTAGGTTGTATCGGAAATTCGACCTTCAAATATTTACTTAACTGAGATGTTATTACAGATTGTCTCACTGCCTCCAACAGTGTTTCATCTATACATGTTTTATACTCCCATACTGGATCGTAGCTTAATTTCTCATAGAAAACAACATCATTTAACTGTCTTAGTGCTTCTTGCATGTATTTCTGAACGTCCCACAAAACTATACAACCTCCTTTGTCTGCCTGTTTAATAATAAGGTTAGAGTCATTTTGTAAGGATTTTAAGGCATCACGTTCTCCTCTGGTTAAATTATTAAATGGCAAATTAACTGGGGTTTCGTCTGAGGAATATAAATTCAGGAACTGTTTATTAAATAAAGGTTTGCATATCATATGTAAAAAAAGCACATTTAATATAGATCCTTACTTCAAAGAGTGCTTTAGTGCTATATTTTCCTTAAAATTAGAAACTGATTGTTAAACCTTGATTCATATACATTGTTAATTACATGTTGTCTTTTGAATTATTTAGTAATTTTTCTTTTTGTTTTTCTGCTCTCAGTTCACAGGAGCTAGCGCACATCTACCTACTTGGACTTTAAAACTGAAATGCCTGAGACTGACTTAATTGCTGGTGGACTCCCAGAAGGAGTACAGTGAAGCCATGGGTGATCACGTGTGCCGTGATAAAATATCATGTGCTTTCAGAAATGCATTTGTCATTTAGGCTGAATAAAATAAAACTATACTGCAAGTAGATCTGATCTGCTATAGATAAAAGAGATATTCTCTAGTCCGAATGCAGCAGTTGAATTTCACACTTAATAACTTCACACTGCTGTAGCTTTGCTCTTTTTATTTTAAGAATAGAAATAGCCCTAATTAATTTCTTGTGGCTTTAGTTTAGTTCGAGTTTTGTCAAATAAGGAAATGGATGTATACTCACATGCTTTTTTTTTTTATAAATTAATATGTAACACTAAGTTTGATCTGTGATTTAGTATTGAATGACACGATGGTTTATGATGTCACTGTTTAGATCATCATGTGGGGACTATAAAATGACTGCATTGTAACTTAGGACCCTGCCCCTTGATGAAGCCTTATTTTGGAGGCGAAGCACTGGGATACATTGTTTGTGTTTTTCAGCTTCGGCTGCATGTTGTTTGAAACAAAAAAAGTTTAATTTACTGACTAATGTAGTCTTCCTGTATTTTCCCCAGTGTGGTGTGAATTCCACTTTGGGACCCAATTGGAAATGGCTGGCATTACGACAAGGATGGACACATTTCTCCTACACTAATGACACAGACACCTCCTCCTGAAGCACCTCTGGAGCTCATTACATGTGGGTGTAAAAAAGTCAGGTGGGAGCACATCTTCAGTTGTTCTAGGCAGAGAATGGCATGCACACAGGCTTACTTGTGTACTGGTGGTGAGGACTGTTATAATCTTCATACAGTTGCCAGTGTGGATCCAGATGAGTCTGATACTGCAGATGATTCAGACTTAGACATGTAGCATATGACAAATACATTGTAAAAGGCTAAACTCACATATATACTGTCATATTTTCTATTGTTGAGAGGGAGTCCATTGCATATTAGTGTTTTGCTTGCACCATGGTGTGCAATAGTATACCTGGCTTCTATTATAATGAATACAATATTTAAAACTTTTGTGTCAATGAATAATCTGTGCATTTATCAATACAAACCACAAGGCCAACATTCTTTAAGTAATGAGTCTTATTAAAGGAGATAGTATAGTGCAGTTGTTTAAGGCTCTGAGCTGCAAACCTGAAGACCTGGGTTTGAATCCACAGCCCCCACTTGCATACTGTGTGACCCTGAGTAAGTCACTTAACTTCCTTGTGCTCCCAGGTTGCACCTGTAAACAAGCTTTCAGCTTAGTGTGTCTCCCCTGGTAAAAAGAACTGTGCTGAATCTATAAGTAATTTTCACAGTAGACACTGTTTTTTAAACACTGGACCAAATTCTGTTATTTCTCTATCTATACAGGCTTTTTAGTTATCCTTGTAGTTGTTTCTGATTGCTATGCTGATAACCATTTTAGAACTGTGTGATGTTTATGTCCCTGTTCTACTCTTCTATTGTTGGTATAATGCACTAATGTTCTATTGTAGAACTCAGAGGCTGAGAGGGACATAAACTACATAATACAGTTCTAAAATGGTGCTTACCAACAGACTGCAAAACAGAAGCACCCACTGAGGTTACTAAATGGTCTGTGTAGCTGGAACAATAACAAACTGTGAACCAGTACTTATAAAACAGCCTCTACAGGGAAAAATGACTTACAGGTTCAGCGCAGTTCTCCTTCAATAATTTGTGTCAAAAAAATCTTTTGTATGACTAAACGTTTTGTCTTTTAAAATAAATTAGTAATAATTTATGTCAAAGAAACTTTTTGCATGACAAAAGTTTGTTTTTGTCTTTTAAAATAAATTGTTCACATACAATTTTATTAGTCATTGTTACTTTCAAATTTGTCTTGACAACTTTAGTACATTTTTGGGGCCTTTTCACTTGCATGAAACGTTGTTTTGACATGTGTACAAAAATCTTGTATTGGCATACCTTGGTACCAGTTTGCAAGACCGCATCCACCCTAGATAAGTATGCCAGGGACCTACCGGGTCATAATGTCATATGCTTAATAGCGTACAACATTATAGCTAACCCGAAAGAGCGCTTTTCATGACAGCAAATGGTGCAATACTGTGTATACTGCTGTATGTGGTATTGTACCATTCACACAATCCCAAGCAGAGGATAAGACCTCTGCTGGGAGTGGGTTCTGCCGAGCAGCTGCAGTGGCTCACTGGACTGAGCCACAGCAGCAGGAACCCAGGTGCTATATCTTGGACTGGTTTGATTCCCCGCCCCAGACATTTAATTTTTTGCCACTAATTGTTCACTCCCTGAGTTGGGCCCGCCCCCCAGAGTTGAGAATCTTTAGTGGGGTGGTCTGGGGGGTGCAGCCCTCCATAACGGGGGTGTGGGGCAGAGTCCCCACAGAAAACAGACTTATGCCACATGGCAATATTGCGCTGTATTGGCAGCACGATTTTGCCATGTGAAATAATGTCTTGTGACATTATGACCCCGTGCCCCTAAGGGACACTTCTATCAAAATAACATAGTTGTTGCTTTCTATACGGGGGTGCAACGTCACCAAAAATTTCAGGCCTGGGCCCCCAGACTACATACAAACATATGACAAGGCTAGCAGAAGAGAGCCATTTGGTCAATGTAGTCTGCTTGTTTTGCATGGTACACGGCTTTGGCAACTGACCATGCACCACTCCTCATGACTCCTCCCATCATATCCATCCTCCTTACCTATGATCATTACCTTGTACCTGTGTCTATTGCAGATTGTCTTGAAGATGCCCACCAACTTCAATGAAACAACCTGTTCAAGCAGTACATTCTAAATGCCCACCACCCTATCTGTGAAGAAGTGCTTTCTGACCTCTCTCCTAAACTCGGCCCCCCCAGCTTAAAAATGTGCCCTCTCATGATATGGTTGCCGCCTAACTTAAAAAAAAAACTCATTATCCACCTTGTTTATCCTTTTCAATTACTTGAACATTTCAGTCATGTCCCCGCCCGTCCTCTCTCTCCTGTCATCCAGGGAGTTCATGTTCAGTGCACTTAATTTCTCCTCATATGCCTTACTATGCTGACCTGCAATCATATTTGTAGCACACTTCTGGACCTTCTCCAACCAGTTAATATCCCTTTTGAAATGTGAGAACCAGAGATGAAATCTACACTACAGTATAGATGTGGATTCACCAACAAACTGAATAAGGGCAGTAGAACATCTCTCTCACTACTGATCCCACCATCAGTGCTTACCACCATCTGGTTAGCCCTTGCTGCTGCGTTCTTGCACTTCATGAAGTGCTGCACGTCGCTAGTGAGCATCACTCACAGGTCCAGATCCTCTAATGCAGGTATCTAGATTCCATCCATATAGTACTCTGTTCAGCGATTCCTGCCTCCAATAAGCATAACTTTGTATATCTTAGCACTAAAGCCAAGTTGCAAGATCCAGGTCCATATCTCCAGTATTTCCAGAATGTCATGTCGGTCAAGTATCCCTTCAGCTGTGTCCAATTTCCCACACAGCTTGGTCTCATCCGTGAATAGGCACATTTCACCCTTACTACCATCTCCAACGTAACTGACCCATATGTTCTTTCCCCTGACCTTACTACACTCCTCTGTGGCATCCAAAATTCCTTCATTACTGTTGTACCTCCTTTGGTACCACCCCGTGTCTGATCTGACATCAGCCTGGTGGCTTCTTACCATATCATTCATTTTCCTGAAGTCTTCTCTCATACAAACCAAGATGTTGGACTTAGTCGGGATGCTTACCATGACCATAATTAACTGGAACAATGATGTGGGATGGGAAGTCCCAACCAAGTTGCTCCCTGATCAATATTACCTTCACATACTCTGCATTCGTGATCAACAGTTCAAGAGTTGACTATACACTTGTTGGTCCTGTGACACCATGAGTCAGGTGTACACTTAGCAGTACTTCCAGGATAACTGGACTCCTGGCACATGTTGCAGTTGGCTCACTCCAGACAACCACTGGCATGTGGAAGTCCCACACAACTACCTCCTATCCTTTCCATGCATCTTCCAATATTTACCCACTCTGTTCACTGACCCTCTCCTCAGCTTGGTTGGGGGATCTATAAACAGAACTGATCCTCACCTCTCTCCTTCTATTGGACTGTAACTGAACTAATGATGCCTCCACTTTTCCTTCATCCAACTCCTCCCTCATGAAAGTTATTCTCTACCTGACATAGACTGCCACCCTTCTCCCCTTCCCAGCTATGATGTCCCTCCTGTATAGTTCCTATCCATGGTTTGAAAGGTCCCAGTCATGGTGTGGTGCCGCCAAAGCTACAGTTACTGCTGCCATGTCCAGCCTCCTTGATCATCATTCCAATTAGTTACAAAGATGCTGTTGATTAATAATTCACATTGTAAGTGACATGACCATGGAGTTTTGCAGTACATAAAGTCCACTGTGCACACCAAGACTTCCTATTAATCATAATATTTTTGTTACTGTCAACTTTCCAGAATACTCTGCAGGATCTATACTGCTGTGTCATCAGCACTTCCCAGAAGTGAGTTTTTGCCCATTAGGAGCACCTACTAGGTGCAGGAGGCACTTGGCACAACCACCTAGTGCCTCTCTATACATCTGGTGCCAGCTATTGTTGTGTAACAACCCCTCACATAGTTACCTTTTATTCTTCCATGACCGTTGACCATCTTCAATGCACCAGTGGAATCATTGATAGTTTTGTAAAGCATCGCATACAATTTAAATAATTCACATAGCCACATTCCTTCAAAAACCATCTTCCTTCCACTGTTCCACTATAATAACCTTGTCATATCTATTTCTATTTGAAACAGTGGTGTGTGGGATACTGACCCACTTATAATTTGACGCTTTTACAACATCATTAACACAAACCTCTGACAGAGTGAGCAAACCCGGATGCCTACTGGACAGTAACTTCCCATGTGAGTCCTAACCTTTTCAAGTGTCATGCAGGACTGACATTTTACACCTTCATTAATGTACTGGATGTCTTATTAGCTGACTCTTATTAGGCGACAATCCCACACATAACATCACCACTCTCATCTGCTTCTCTAGATATTCCAAAATCCAGAAATCTTCCACCCACATAGTATGCTAGTACATCCACATGCAGCATTATGTAATCATTGATGTACTCTGGTCATGTGCCTTTCAGCTTGGAATTTATTCATTACTTTCTACTGAATAAAATGAAAAAAAAAACAGACCATATCGATCCTCACCTACTACAACTGCGAGGTTGAGTGGCTGTAAACATGTGTTGTAACCACCCACTAACATGCCTTTACAGCCTCCTGCCCTCTCTCTATCAAGAATTCATCCCCCATCCTTCACCTAATACAGCTCATGTAGTTGTACTTTTTCCCATGGATCTACTTCACATTTTTTGAAATGAAATGAAATAGGATAAAAATTAATTGTAAATAGATACAGTATACCTTGATATACCACTCAGTCTTATATACATACTCTATTCAGTTTAACAATATAAGGAATTGAACCGCATTTGGACACATTTTCATTGTCCAGTGTGCACAAGTGGTACATTAAGTTAATGACATTTTGTATTTTTTTATTACGATAACCTGTACCAGTTCTAGTAGGCACAGTCTAACATGGTAGCAGAGGTGTTCACAGTTCAAAGGCAGGTACCTGCCAAAACATCAGTGAAACAAGGATAAAAACAGCATCATATTCCTCAAAGCTAAATATATGGTCACATACATTCTCTTGATAAAAAAAATTATATTATGTATTCTGACAAATGAAAGCCTCAGCACTAAAGCACCAGCTCTTCACATCCATAACATGATACTTCATCAGCACCAGTGCACTCCAGCTGTCGATTTGATACACAAAGTACTGACTATCGCAGAATAATTTATTTCAAGTGAGTGTATGTGACCATTTGTGATTATTGAAGTTGTGTGTTGATGTTTGTGCACTTACCACTCGGCACAAGGAATGATATTTCCAGGAGACACAGGATAAATGGGGAGGGTAAATTATTTGCTCAGAGTCACACGAGATGAAAGTGGAGGTTGAGGGTAAATGTAGAGGTCGGGAATATAAACACTTGGCATCAGTCTGCTGGACGAAACAAATTAATTTGCAGCTCACTCCTCTACTCTTTAGGATACAAGACCAACATCGTTAGAGCAGGACACACACAAACACATTCACACAAGCACATGTGCACGCGCGCACACACACACACCACGTAACTAATACATTATGGGAACAGAAGCATACAAAATGATCTTTGTGTGTGCAAATTACGGCTGTTTTGTAACCAGAAGGCAATCCTCTGTTCGCAAAGCAACTCCTCATCATGCTCACAGCAGTGAGAGCCATAAAGTAAGTACCCCTGGTTTAACAAATACCATGCTGAAGTCTAACATTTGAAGGCAAACACAAAATTGCCATGTCAGAAAAACTAATGTGCAGGTAACAAGTACCTGACACATAAATGACATTATGTGATTGCTCCAGACTGAGGGACCATCTAACTGAGTGTGTGACAATATAAGTGCACTGGCCTTTCTTTGAACAGAAGCCTGTTTTCCACAATACAGAGGTACTAAATAAACTAAACATTTCTGTGATTGTCATTGCATTACACTATTGTGATACTCAGGTATGTGAAAATGTGAACAAATTATCGAACCAATCATCCACAGACATTTCAATGCTGTCATCCTCATCACTGCTGTCACTAGAGCTGTAATTGAGATCAGGGGCTGTCACTGAATAGGTTGTGGTTCCGCTAGCAGATGCCAATTGCTCAAACAGATAGGGATCGATAGTAGACACTGCCAGTCCTTCCAGCTCAGGTACATCATCATCAGATGACATTGCTGCACTTAAAAACAAGCATTTGTCAATGCCGAATGTTGTCGCGCTGGCATTGGCAGTAGGAGTGGTGGAGCTAGAGATGCATAGTGCTGTGATTTTGTGAATGTGTCTGAAGGGGTGATTTTGCACAGTAAGCACGCCGTTGTGCGCCACAGCTGTGGAAACATGTTTTGGGCAGGCTGTGAAAAATGGCAGCTGGACTGTTGATAAGGAGATGTGCACAAATGCCAGTGGTGAAAATGTGGCATGAAAATATTGCAGATTGACAAAGTTACAAAGGTGCATGGAAATTGCGCAATGCACGCTTGCAACACAGTCGTATGGAGTTTTGGCACCAAATTTTCTAGGACCTCTGCTCATGAATAGTGTCACCGTCATTTCCTCAAACTGTCCCCGAAAACTGATTTCGCACAGCGGGCATGCAATTCTGTGCCGGACGTGCGAAAACACATTTCAGGCAGCTGTAGTGTTCATAAGGAGGTATGGAAAAACGCCAGTGATGAACAGCTGGAGCGAAAGTATTACAAATTCACAAAGTCATGAGCGTGCGTGCAAACTGTGAACACGTGCTCATAAAACACTCATTTTATTGACTTTCGTTCCCAAATTTTCAACATAGGCATTTTAGGGCATCTGCTAATGAACAGTGTCACTGTCATTTTCATCATGTGTCTCGAACATGGGCTTTCCACAGCAACCACGCTATTCTGCGCTGAAACTGCGAAAAACAGATTTTGGTCAGGATGTGGAAAATGACAGCTGTACTGTTCATTAGGACGTGCAGAACAATGGCACTGTTGAAAACCTGGAGTTAAAATATTAGAAGTTTGCGAACAAGCGTGCGTGCAAACTGCGCAACGCATGCTCGTAACACAGTCACTTTATGGAGTATTGTCACCAAATTTTCAACACAGGTGTTCTAGGACCTCTGCTCATGAACAGTGTCACTGTCATTTTCATAATGTGTCCCGAACACTGATTTTGTACAGCAAACGCACTATTTGGCGCCGAAAGTGCGAAACCATATTTTGGCAAGGATGTGAAAAATGACAGCTATATGGTTCACAAGAAGGTGCAGTAAAATGCCAATATTGAGAATCTGGCATGAAAATATTGCAAATTCGCTAACTTATGAGCATGCGTTGCACAGTTGCTACGCACACTTGTAAAACAGTCATTTTATGGAGTATTGTCACCAAATTTTCAACACAGACATTGTAGAACCTCTGCTCATGAACAGTATCACTGTTATTTTTGTAATGTGTCCCAAACACTGATTTCGCACAGAAACCGCACTATTCTGCGCCAGAAGTGTGAAAACACATTTTGGCCAGGATGTGAAAAATTACAGCTGTACAGTTCACAAGAAGGTGTGGTAAAATGCCAATGTTGAGAATCTGGCATGAAAATAGTGTGCATGCACTAACTTACGAGGGTGCATTGTGCAGTTGCTACGCACGCTCATAAAACAGTCATGTTTTGGATTTTTCCCACCAAATTTGCAACATAGGGTTTTTGAGAGCCCCCCTCATGAACAGTGGCACTATCATTTCATTACGTGGTCCCGAAAGGTGATTCCATGCAGTGACTGCAAAATCACCTTTTGGGACTGAATAATGCCATGACAGTGCAAGAATTCATGAGAAGGGGTCCCAAAAACCCCATGTTGAAAACTTGGGGCCAAAATTCACAAAAATGACTGAGATATGCAGCAAAGTTGAGAAAACCCTATTTATTCCATTATATAGCTTACCGGCATTTCCTCAGTTTGTGGTCGGCTTTGAAGAGTGCAGACATGTTCCTGGTCCACCAAAGATCGTCGCGCTTGACTCGGAGGTAAGTATGGGGTGAGAGGGGTGGGGGAGGCAGGTACGCGAGTGGGTGGGTGCGGGTGGGGAGGGTGACATGGAGACTACAAGGGACGTTTTCCTTTACAGGTTCAAAACAAAAACAAAAACATTGCGGGACAAGTTTTTTTTGAGGAATTTGTACGCTGGGGTGGGCTCCCAGCATGCCACCTAACTGTTTTGGGGGTGTCTGTAGCCGACGGGGAATGTGCACCCTCATCAGCAAACAACACGGGGGGGGAGTTATTGGTTATTTCTGCTGATGGGGAGTGGGCTCCCCCATTGGCACACAAGGAAAGGGGGGCGGGGTAAGAGCCAAGGGGAATTGGGCACCCCCCCTCGGCATATCACAAATGGGAGGGATGCTTTATGCCAATGCCCCCATCAGCACATTCACAGGGGGCAGGGGCAGCCGACAGGGGGACTGGGCACCCCGGAAGTTGGCAGTTCGGCAGCCAGTGTGCTGCCCTTTACATAATGGCATCGAGCACGGCAAGAAAAGGACCGCTGCATCTGACAAGCTTTGCTCGGATTGCAGCGGACCTTTTCTTAGATGTGCTCACCACCTTATGTATGCATGGTGTGGCGCTGGCATGCAGGCTGATTGGGGAATGCGGGATGCACCTATTGGTGCGTGCCCTGCATTCGCCAAACAGCGACCGCGCCTCCAAAGCTGCACTGTCCCAAGATGTTGGCTGTGCAAGTGCGCCAACATAACAAGTATTACAATAGCTCATGTCTGACAAAAAAAGTCAGCCATAAACCAATGCTGCTATCACGGCATTGACAACTCGACAGTCACCCAATGATGCCACCTCTCATCACACAGACCCACTGTGCGGCAGCAAGACTGAACTGAAAAGTGCAGCATGAGGCAAGGGATGTCTGAGAAATACTAAGGTAAAAAACATATTAAAACCGCTCAATCAGTTCACAAATAGTTATAGAAATGTCTTAGCTAAGCACAGTGACCAGAACTATGTAACAGAAACACTTCCAATGCGATATTTTTGCATATGATCTTTAAGTTGCCTTTACAGAGCTACCTGTTATGTGTACTGACTGAAGAAACAAATAAAATCTCTACACGTTTTGGAGGGAAAAATCTGTGATATTATTAGGCATAACATTGTGTAGTGAAGTACCACATGTTTTGATTGGCTAATGGCAGAGGTTTAAATAGACTACCTCTGACAATTTTCCCTCACTTTAGTGCTGGCATCCTAGTTGCTAAGACATTTGTATTGATGGTTTTTAATGGAATTGTACATCAAATATTTGGTACAACTTCTTAGCACACAGAACTGGCATGTTTATGTGGCAGAATTAATTTAAATTGCCTGACTTACTGGTTATTTGTGTATGAAATTACTTTTTATTTGTACTTTTTCAATACATGCCAGCATAAGTATTCAGTATAAAGAAATGATTCATTGACAGTAATATGCATTTCATAACTACTGTGTCCTGTTTTATGTACAAATCTATGTTTATTTGTTTTTATTTAAATTTCTGTGTTTAAGAATAATGAACACTAAATTTACTGATTGTTGTTAAACTGATCGCAAATTAAGCAGCATGACTGATAAACTGTTTTTATTGACTGCAGTTGCTAAATTATCGATCAATCTATTGCTATGTCGAGCAGCTCAATAGTTAATGTCATGTACTCACTGACATCAGAAAATGTACAGATTGAGGTACTTCAATTCAATTCAATTTATTTATTTTACCAGGAAAAGCTCCATTGAGCAAACTCATTTTCAAGGAGGTCCTGGGAAGGAAAGTTGAGATAACATAAAGCATTCTGAGAGTACAGGTTTAGTAAAAGTACACAGTATTTATTTTAATTTTTTTGAGGAAATTGGTATTACAGTCCTTTGAGTCACAGATTCCTTTTCTAAGGCTCCACATCATGATACAGCAAATGGACATAACAAGCAGTGAAATACAAAGTGAACATGAAAAACAAGGAGTATACACATTTGGAGAATTATATACAGTGTACACGGGCTAATACAAGGGTTAAACAATTTGAGCATATAGGAGGGAGACAAATGTAGCTAAGCACAATTTACAAACATTCAGTAACACAGTGAGCGTACATTCAGGAAGAGGACAGGGTAGGGAGAAGGTGGCTGGGGAGGTGGTTAGCCAGGCATCGAGATAGTGGCTAGAGTATGAGGTGGGGACATTGTGAGGAGTGGGATAGTAGGGGGGGCAGAAGGTGGGAGAAAGCAGGATGGAGTCCATATTGTGTAGTTAAAAACAGTAATACAGAGAATGAATGCAGGCTGAGTTCAACAGTATATGCTTAACAATAATCTAAAGACTGTAGGAATGAACAAAAACTCAGTCACTCTTGAACTCTTGAAAACACTCAAAACTCTTTAACAGTAGGTTTAAGAGCCATGAAACAAGCCCTCTTTCACAGGAGCTAATTATAAGTTATTTTGCCCTTATTATTGCCAGACAATGCATAAGTGCAGGTGCTATCCAGTAATGGTCAGATTATTTGCAAGAGCAGATTTCAGGATCATGGCTTATTAGTAGAGCCCTGAAAAATCTTTTCCAACCCAGTACGCTAAGTTTGAACGTTTTTTGTAGTTTGTTCCAGGCTGTCAGTACTATGGTGCAAATGGCAGAAGCTCCAAAAAGTGTCAAATGCGGAGATATATAAAGTAGGAGGATGTTATTCTTTCTTAACATGTAAGAGCAAGGTGACCTCTTAAATAGCTCTTGAATTACGCATGGAAGGTAAATGGCACGACAGGTAAATTTAGGAACTCAGTAATATCATTAAACTATACATACTGCAACAACCAGTATCGCTGAATGTAAGCAGCTTCAGCAAATGTTGGCAAGCACTAACATTTACAGTAACAGCACGCCATGTTACTGCACCTAAACAACCTGAGAACTGAACTGTTAAACCATGGCAAATAATAGCAAATTCCACTGATCATAAAGTTGCATGTCTGATGCATACTTGCATAGCCTATTATGTTTTGCAAGTTATGCTCTGTTTCTCAGCTGCTTATGTTCAAAGTTTAGTTTAAAACATGGCGCTTTACTTAGAGCCCGTTACTTCCATGTATTTATACGAAACTTAAAATGTCCACTGTGTTGACATCAGCAGTGATGTTACTGCTTCATTCTGATAGACTGTTATTTTTTCAAACTTTCTGCCCATTGGCCATTTACCTTTCATAATTTACTGATCTCGATCATTAAGGTACAATTTACTGACCACGGTAGATACATTTATCGATCAAATTGTTCACAAGTCGCTACTCATGAACCGCACTAATTTAATGACAATTACTAATCAAAGTTGTTACATTTACTGATCTGTTTATAGACTACAAATAAGATACTGTGCTAAGTAAATGAGAAAAAACTGACCAAGCTTGTAACAGTTACCAATATGGCGCAAATTAAGCCCCAAAGTACGTGTAATGAGATTTACAGGCTATGATTGTTAAATTTAAATATCAAACTGTTTACAGGCCACAAATAAGATACTGCAATCAGTAAATGAGAAACATTGATTGAGCGTATTACATTTAACAATTGAGCCATTGACATACCGCAAATTAAGCACCTCGGTACAAGTCACGTCATTCACAAACCGTGTTTGTTAAATTTAAAGATTAAACTGTTTACAGACCGGAAATAAGATATTATGATAAGTAAATGACAAAAAATAGCTAAGCTTGTGATATTTACAGATCGAGGCATTGATAGACTGCAAATTAAGCAGTTCAGTACATGCAGTGTGATTTAAAGACCATGGTTGTTGACTTTAACAATGGAACTGTTTGCAGTCCACAAATGAGAGTGCGATAAGTAAATGAGAAAAAAGTGACCAGGCTTGTTACATGTACCCATCGAGCCACTGATGGGCAGCAAACTAAGCAGTTCAGTATGTGGAATGTGATTTACTTACTGCAGTTTCTTTAGTTATCAAATTAGTTCTCTACCACTGACTGTGAAATCTGATACGTTAATTACATTTACAGGTTCACGTCAGTAAATGTACTCTTGCAGTTATTAACATGCTACAAATGATGCAGTTCAGTAAGTAAATGTGATTTGTCAGAGTCACTAAATGTAACAACCAGTCATATAATCTGCTGGGAATTATGTAGTTTGACTCATGGAAGTATATTCTGCTTTTCACATAAACATATGCAATGCCAATAAATGTTAATCTGTATGAATGTAGACTACTGCATTTGATGTTGTTGCAGTACTTTTTTTGCATTACAAATATAAACATGCAAACATGGAGTTTGTCACCATAAAAGGACTTTTATGCCTATCCAGTCTACCCATTGTCCCTGCCTATTTTATCACCACTGACTGTACTTGGTCATAGGTGGCACTCCCTCCACCAATTCCTCTACCTTAAAATGCTCCTGTGTCTCCAGCTCTGGCCGTAGCTTGCGGTCAGCTGTGACTCATCTGCACACCCGCCAGCAAGCTTCCCCGGTCAGGTACAACTGAAACACAGCTTTGGCTCAGGAACTCCAAAGCCCACAATTTCATTGGCTACTGATCCTCTCTGCAGGCAGGCCATTGGCTACAGCACTCTTCTCCTCTGACCCCATTGGCAGTACACTATATTCAGCACTTTTCAAGGAAACTGCTTTTGCTTTCATGGGAGCTGCTTTTTAAACTACTCTTGGATTTCAAATCCTGTATTGTTTTTGCTAATTTTTTCACTCAGGGAGCACTGTTATTGCTAAGAATTTCATTTTGCTAATTTATTGTAGTAGTCTGCAGTGTTTAAGTTGCTAGTCTGCATAGTTAGATTGTTGATTTCATTTTGGTTTACTGTTAAATCTGCTTTTCACTCCCCCACTGCCTACCTCTCTAAATTCCTGCCCTCCCACTCATCTCCAACTGTTTTTCTTTCCCCCTCCTCCTAATAACTCCTCAAGCTGCACAGCAATTCCTAGCTCTTTACACGGCTGTTCTTCCCTCTCGCTCCACAATTGTTCTGCCCCTACTCTAACTTCTTTACTCCCACCCATCTCAATTCTTTTTTCCTTTCCTCCCACCCTGCCACAGATTCCACTTTTAATCGGCCACCTGTTTAAACAATAGGCTCTCTCCCAAGTGGCACTAAAGGCCATACACCCCCTACCAGTCTACCTCTTCTAACCCCCTGCCCTGTTGTTCATCCATCCTTTTGTTTTTATTTTTGGACCCTCTCACCATTTAACTCCACTGCTGGCTCTGCAGCTCCTAGAAATGTTAATAATCCCCCCCCCCCTTCTCCCTCTTTCAGGAATCACCCTGATTATGTGCACCACGCTCCAGCTCTGGCCGCGGCCGACTGTGACTCATCTGCCCGTCCACCAGCAAGCTTCCCCAGCCAGGTATGACTGAACCTCAGCTTCAGCTCAGGGACTCTAAAGCACACAATTCCATTGGCTACTGCCCCTCTCTGCAGGCAGGCCATTGGCTGCGGCGCTGTTCTCCTCTGACCCCATTGGCAGTACACTATTTTCAGCGCTTTTCAAGGAACTGCTTTTGCTTTCAAGGGAACTGTTTTTTGGGGGGGATTTCAAATCCTGTATTTTCTCTCACCTGACACTCTTTAAATCCACTTTCTGTGCAGAGTGTCCTGCCCCCTCTACCTCTGATACAACACTGTAGTTATACGGGCATTACCTCTCTTAAAGGAGCAAACATCCTAACTACAGACCATTAGAGCTGTAAGAGACTAATTCATCTCCAAATTGCCCTGTTTTAAACTTCATTTACCTCAATCAAGGTAAAACATGAAGCTTCTAATGTACCTCCCCATTTTGCAAACCTTGATGTCTCCCCGATGATTCCCTGCTCACTAAACCACATGTGACTATGATAGCTTATTAACAAGTTATAGTGCTAACTGCCTAAAATCAATGTCAGCCCAGTCATTCTCAATATTTGAATACTGTCTCACTAATCTAGGCTTCTTACAATTACAGCTGGGCAACACCTCCCCTTCCCCCCTCCATTCACAAATTTGCTTCTACTAACTAGTAATAGCACTAAGAGATCCAACACCTGCAGGACCCGCTCTCAAGCCCTAAAACAACTTAGGGTGCAGGCAACTCGGCTGATCTGGCTGCTTCTACTCCTATCTGGGAACATTCACACTAACCCTGGCCCCAAAGCTGTGAGCACTAGTCCATCTATGAAACAAAGTAATCTCACTATTGCTTCTATCAACATTTGTAGTCTGTTATCCAAAGTTGACTCGCTGCAAGCGTGGGTCACTCAACATAATCCTGACATTTTATCTGTGGTCAAGACTTGACTCACACCGAGAACAACCGACACTGATATTGAATTAAATGGCTATACCTCCTTTAGATTAGACAGAGTTGGCAAACAAGGAGGGGGCTGTGTTATTTATATTAAAGACTGCCTGCAGGGCCAGGCACTCCCACCTATAAAATCAGGAAGTAATGTACAAATTCATCCAGTAAAAATTATCCTAGGGGTACATGGGAAGGATGTAACCATTATTTCTACCTACATCCCACCCAAGGAACAAGCTGCAGGTTTTAATGTGCTCCTTGAGTTCCTCTCTGGCCTCCACCAAAGCTCAGAGTTACTATTGGTGTGTTGACCTCAATATAAATTGGCTGTCCCCTGTTGCTGTCCCATACAGAGCGCCATCACTGTGATAAATATTGTCAATTAGTAGAAACTCCCACATGTACCAACTACCGCTTTGGGTCCAGTACCTTATTGGACTGGCTACTAACAAACCATCCAGAATGTATCGGCAGCACTGTCGTTCTCTCTGACTCCATAAGTGACCACTCCCCCATCCTTTGCACTTGGTCAAATAAGTCTCCAAAACTCCTGGCAAAAGAGATTGCTATCTGCATCCTAAGGAAAGGGCAACTGTGTCCCCTAAAAGAACACCTTTGCCAGAAAGATTGGTCCACCATCTGTTCTGCAGTTGACATTGACACTGTGTTAGACTACTTCATTAAGACTTACAATGTGGCCTGCAACATCTTCGCCCCCTCACTAAAAGGAAGGTTTGAGGTTCCCATAAGTCATGGATATCTCCCTCACTAATAGACCTAATGCATACCAGGGACAACCACTAGCATAAGGCTAAAAGCACAGGCTCACACTTTGACCTCCAAAACTGTTGAGCAGTCTGCAATAAATGTACTCAGGCCATTTGCCAGGACAAATCCTGTTTCTTTAGGTCTGAACCGGACAACTTCTGGGGAGATAGCCTCAAATTTGGGGCAAATATTAAGACACTAACAGGGAAACCTAATAGATCTCCCCCTGTTATGCTGAACCTAAATGGGAATATAACACAGGATCCGGTAGCCATTACTAATACTTTCAATAAGGCCTTCACGGACCTTAGTGGAGTGCTCCCCCCTAACTACCTAAACCCAATTAAGGGACACCAAAGTATTACATCTGATGCCATAACCTCTAACCAGATCAACCTAGCTCCTCTATTCTACCTCAGGATAATCAAAGCATCCGATGCCAAAAAATACCTGTTACAAGTACTTTGCAAATCCAGGTACAGCAGTGATGGCCTAGATCTGAAATTAATTACCCTCACCCTAGATGTTATTCTGGCTCCTTTAACAAGAATGTTTAACCCATCCCTTATCACTGGACAATTCCCCAAGCTCTGGAAAGGGAAAGTAGTAACATCAGGTTTCAAAAGTGGTGATAGGACAATCCACACTAACTACCAGCCAATTTCCGTCTTACCCCCAATCTTTAAAATGCTAGAATGTATTGTCTACGATCAACTAATAGACCACCTAGAAAAGTATCAACTTCAATGTAAGGAGCAACATGGTTTTAGGAAACTACATAGCACAACAACAGCACTTGTTGAGTTTACTAGTTTAATACATGACTCCCTTGATCAGGGGCACTTAGTGGGGGCTACCTTTGCTGACCTCCGTAAGGCCTTCAATACAGTCAATCATGGCTGTATGATGCCGGTTCAACAACACTTTTGTCGGCCAGCATCACAGCGATGGGGTTTATGTCGACTGAAAGTTGTGGTAGACATAAATCCCTAATGCTTTCCGGTCCTGTTTTTCCATGGGGGGGCTTTGCCCCTGAACCCCCCATGCAGCGGCCTCTGCCCCTCTGTACTATAGATTGCCAACTCTGGTTGGAGTTGACTCGGGGGGGGGGTGCAGGACCGGGAGACGGTGCACCCCTGTCTTGGATGCACCAACACAGCGAACTGTCAGCAAAGTGCTGATTTTGCGGACAGCGAGGTATTTTGCTTTGTTGGTATCGCTGTCTGATCGGCATACCATCAATCATGAACTCTTACTAACTCAATTCTGTGAATCCATAGTGTCCCCTACCTCCCTGAGCTGGTTTCGTAGCTATCTATCCGGGCAGGTTCAACAGGTTAAAATCCGTGACACACTCTCTGATGGTCAAAATGTAACCTCAGGTGTTCCCCAAGGGTCCATTCTGGGCCCATTGCTGTTTTGCCTTTTTTTAAACACCCTCCTTAAAGTGTGTCAAGTCAAAATCCTGGTATACGCGGATGCTGCCATCTCCTACACTAGCCATCCTGACCACAACACTCTGGAACAAAGTCTTCAGTGTAACTTCAGACTTGTTGAAGACTGGTTCACTGATGCTCGGTTGCTGCTCAACTATAAGAAAACAAAAACAATGCTGTTCGCCTCCACACACAGCAAATATAAATCAGCCATCTTAACCATCCGTAACAAACAAAATTAAACTTTCGAGATGGTACACAACTTCAAATATCTCAGGGTCACCCTGGATAGCTCCTTATCTTATTCACTTCACATTGACCATGTCTCCAGGTCAGCAAATAGAAAGATGAGACAGCTGTATAGGCACAGATACTGTCTTACAATGGAAACCCGTAAACTCACCATAAGTAGCTCTGTCTTTTCCATGATAGACTATGGCCTTATTGTCTACAGCTCAGCCTCCGACTCTGCCCTGAAAAGAATTGCCCTTACTCTGAACAAGTCTTGCAGGCTACTCCAGGGAGCGCCGCGCCTAACCCACACTTGTGACCTATACTTACTTACAGGCTGGCTGAACCTGGATAACAGTATTCGGTACCATCTCTGTCTCCTGGCCAAGAAAGCCACCCTTGGCTTCACCCTCCCAGGGTTCAGTCCATGCTAAGCCCACTAGTCCCAACCAGGCTGACCAGAGGATCTCACAGCAATCTCTACAAGGTCCCCTTCTGCCGCATGTCCCAAAGACAGTGATCCTTTGGTTGTCGTGCCACAAAGTGGCTTAACTCACTCTGATGTGACCTTCAAGCTGAACCCAAATTAGGGCCTTTCAAATCTAAACTCTGCTCCCACTACTCTAGTCAAATGACTTGCTTATGGTCCCTATAACAAATGAAAGTGGCCTAGGCTCAGCATTGATCACACCAGCACTCTATCCCCCAAGATTTGTTTCAGATCATTCTAACACTTAATTCCCTAACCTGCTCCCTTCCATTCCCCTTCTGCCACCCTCCCTTTATTCATAGTAACTCTGTTCTCCCTTCTTCAGCCTCCAGACTCCCCCTACTGTCTCCATCTACCATCTCCCCACTCTCTCTGTCTCCACTTCTCTGCCACAATTCCCCACCTTACTCTACCTCTTCCCATAATTATCCCCACCACCCCTTCCTCTCCACCACACACCACTACTGTTCTCAACCTTCCTCTTCCTCTGCCCCATCCCATGTAAACTACTCATCTAAACTCCCCCCACCCCAATTACCACTGACAAAGGGAATCTTGGATATCCTTGTTCCTTACATCGAATCTTCTTACTTTTTTCCTTTTATTACTCTTGATTTAGTGCCATGTTAGCTATTCAAGCTCTCTTTTTGTTGCCTCTTCTATACATACTCTGTTCACAAAGTTGTTCTGTTCTGATGTTGTTGTAATTCACGTACCTGATTATGTGTTTTGTTTGTTAGTCCATTACTGTAATGTATTGGTATTGATGTAGAACCTTTGTAAATGAGTTTTTAGCTCAAAGGTTGTAATCCGACACTTGAATAAATAAAATCTATCTATCTATCTATCTATCTATCTATCTATCTATCTATCTATCTATCTATCTACCTACCTATCCCACACATGCTTGAAGTTCCCAACAGTCTTTGGCCTCATGGCCTCCTGTGGTAGGCTGATCCAGTCACCCAGGAGTGGTGCAATGTCTTAAAGGGCACTATCAGCTTTGCCCCTCATTTTCTGATCATATCTCAGTAGTACACCTCTATGTACTTTGCCAACATGTTCTCAAAACTGTCCCTGTATATCCCAAAATGTTTTTGCTTTTTTGCGTTATTCTCTACTGGAGTGGTCAACCATAAATCAGCTGCCACAGGAAGCATATCTTCTCCAAGAACAAGCGTCTCAATGGCAGGGGGTCATAATGTTGCAAGACATTATGCCGCATGTCAAAATCATGCTGCCAATACAGTGTGATTTCTGCCATGAGGCATTTTTTTTTGTGGGGGGCTCCACCACCATACAGACCCTTACAGGGGACTGCACCCCCTGAACACCCCCCACTAAAGATTCTCAACTCCGGGGAGGGTTTAACTCGGGGAGTGCACAATGTTTAAAAAAAATAAAAGTTTCTTGAACCGGGGATCAAATCCGGTCCTCAATGCAGCACCTGGGTTCCTGCTGCTGTGGCTCAGTCCAGTGAGCCACAGCAGCTGCTCAGCAGATCCCACTCCCAGCAGAAGTCTTATCCTCTGTCTGGGAAAGTGGGAATGGTGCAATACCGTGTAGAGCAGTATATATGGTATTGCACCATTCACTCACAGCTACAGCGCTGTACTGGTTTAGCCATAATGTCATACACTATTAAGCGTGTGACATTATGACCCAGTAGGGTCTGAAACAAAGCGCTGATATGAAGTGCAATTTTTTTTAATACCCATTGTAAAAAGCAGCTTATTCTGTGCACCTTGGTATCTAGAATTGTAACTGTCATCTTGTAACCAAAACCGAGCACTGATAGTACTACTAAATATATTTTAAAACTAAGGCCGAAATCCTGTGCATGCACAATAGCGGGACACTCCTGCCCGTGCACAGGATGTTTGCTCTGACTGCTATTATGCATGCCCAGGATTTCAGCTTTGATTTTAAAATATGTTTAGTAGCACTATCAGTGCTCATTTCTGTTTGCAAAACAGCAGTTACAATTCTAGACAGCAAGGTGCACAGAATAAGCTACTTTTTACAATGGGCATTAAAAAAAGTTGCACTGCATGCCAGGGGTCCATTTCAGACATGCGTTCTCAGAGTGAATATGCTTCTGGTGGCAGCTGATTTATGGTTTGACTGCTTATGTAGAGAAAAATGCAAAAAATAGAAAGGGGGTAAAAAAGATTAACTTTGGCATATACAGGGACAGTTTTGAGAACATGTTTGACAAATATCTGCATAGAGGCACACTGCTGAGAACGGGTCCAAAAACGAGGGGCAAAGCTGACAGTGTCTCTTTAAGCTGCATGTCTATTCTCAGTGTTTTTTGGAAGCAGCTAAACAAACCTTTCTACAACTTGACTTGTGATGGAGGTGGGAAGTGGACCCAGTATCTGTCAACAGCTTTTTATCCATTGTTAACATATACTGTAAGATATCTATCTTTTTTTGAGGGGGGGTGTAAATAGTAATCACCTTCCCCCTCCCCCTTGCTTGCTAGGAATTCAGAATTCATCACTGGTGTATTACTGAGAATATTCTGTGAATCACACTTTCTGCTAGTGCAGGAAACTGCAGACCTGTTAGTTTAACCTCAATAATAGGGAAAATTATGGAATCACTTCTGAAGGAAAGAATTGTCGAGTATCTAGAGGCCAGAGGGGCACAGGACCCAAGGCAGCATGGATTCACAGTGGGAAAGTCATGCCAGACAAATCTAATAGATTTCTTTGACTGGGTGACCAAAGTAGTAGATCAGGGAGGGGCTGTGGACATGGCCTACCTAGACTTCAGCAAGGCATTTGACTCAGTCCCACACAAAAGATTAATATACAAGTTAGCCAGCCTGGGAGTGGATCCCAAGATGATAGCATGGTTAAAGAATTGGCTGGAGAATAGGACACAGAGGGTAATAGTAAATGGAGTTCACTCTGAAGAAAGGGGGGGTTACTAGTGGGGTGCCACATGGTTCAGTATTAGGACTGGTCCTCTTCAATGTCTTTATAAGCGACATTGCAGAGGGACTGGAAGGAAAAGTGTGTCTCTTTGTAGATGACACAAAGATCTGCAACAGTGTTGATGAACAAGGTGAGGTAGAAAGGATGAGAAGGGACTTGGCAAGGTTAGAGGAATGGTCAAATGTATGGCAGCTTAGATTCAATGCTAAGAAGTACAAGGTAATGCACCTGGGAAACAAAAACCCAGGGGAAGAGTACATAATGGGGGCTGAGATACTAATAACAACAAAAATGGAAAGGGACCTGGGGGTAGTCATATCAGATGACTTAAAGGTGGGCAAGCAATGTGAGAAAGCAGTAAGGAGGGCTGGGGGGATACTGGGATGCATAGAGAGAGGCATCACCAGTAGAAAACAGGAAGTTGTTATCCCTCTGTACAGACAGCTGGTGAGACCCCATCTGAAGTACTGTGTGCAGTTCTGGAGACCCAGTCTCCGCAAGGACATAGACAAGATTGAAGCTGTCCAGAGGAGGGCAACTAAAATGGTGCAGGGTCTGCACTGGAAGACATATGAAGAGAGGCTAAAGGAGCTTAATATGTATAGCCTCGAGGAAAGGAGGGAGAGGGACATGATAGAAACTTTCAAGTACCTCAAGGGAATCAACAAAGTCAAGAGGGTAGCATCTTTCAAAAAAGAGGTGTGCAAGAACAAGGGCACAATTTGAAGATGGGGGCGGCTCAGAGGTAATGTAAGGAAGTATTCTTTCACAGAGGGTTGTGGATGCATGGAATGGCCCTCCAGAGGAGGTTGTGGAGTCAAAAACAGTGGTTGAATTCAAGCATGCATGGGACAGTCATAAGGCAATTCTAGGGGGTGGAGGTAGAAAGAAGTAGGCTGATGGTTAACTAGGATCTGCAGCTTATCCATTAGGTAGGGAAATAGGCAGACTGGGTGGGCCAAGTGGTCCTTATCTGATGTCAAATTCTATGTTTCTATGTTTCTAGTAGAAAGAAATGGCAACAGAAATGTTCCAGGTACTTTAAATGCATAATGAGTTCTTACAAAGCTGATATCACACTGCCACACAAATATAATATTAATCAGCATACAACAGCAGTACACTTCATTTCATAACATTGTACACAATCACAATAAACAGACAAAACGATTAACAAAGAAATAAAACTGCAATGGTAAAAAAATGAAGCAGTTTATGTGAAAAGGATCAGTAAGGCAACACGTGCAGCCAGTTCAGATGGAAATATTTTGTACGATTGCCATCAAAGGCAAAAACTGCAAGAACCATTTCTGCAATAATAAGGTGGAATAGTAAGAAACTTAAGAATAAATTAAAGCATGCAATCTCGACTTAGAATTTAAACAGTTTGTTAATATGGCACGAAACATTTGTAGCACTTTGTGGAGGCACCAGAAACACATGATGATTTGGCTACAAAGTTACGTTATGGAAGTTCACAACTTCCATCTCTCAATAAAGAAAATTTTGGTTTTTGGTGGCAATTGGTTGCACATTAGTGATTGTGAGGTGTTTTTTTGGAAGATGGCATATCCACTACACAGTAATAAAGTAATGATAACTGTGGATGAGTATGGCAAGGCTCAAAACATTCTGTAATTGCTTCAGGATAATGAAACACATACCCTAGATACCAGCACAATATGCCATTCGTGAACCTAGCAGAAGATCTGCAGCAACCTGGGCAAGTGATGATACCTGCAACATCAGACAAAAATTCTTTGACAAAATAAATCTGTTTCTAGTGACACTAAATAACAGGAGACATTTATTAGTGCAGAATATAGGCAAATGCCTCATTAGACTTTTAGAGATTTGCTGGGTATTTTATTCACATATTTACACAGTGGATTGTGTGACAGTGTGTTTCATCACATGTGCATGATTGCTGTACATCACTCCGGCATATGCACATACATCATTCTGATGTATCATGTCAACAGTGCTGTCAACAAATTGGCTAAATTGGATACTTTTCTTGCAAAAGGTGGCATGCATGGCACTGCCCATCTCAGCAAGTCATTAGGACTAACCAATACACCTTCTGCTGACATTATGTTCAGAGACTAGGTACAAATGACATGTGACTTAACTGATATGACTGAAACTAAACTAATTTTGGAACAAAAATAGCAGTGTTTGAATCAGTCAAATGTGAAAATTTTGATATTGAAGGCATCTCATGCAAGCAGCTGTTGTACAGATCTCAGACTAAAACAATTGATCTGCCAAAAATTGCTAACTTAGTAACATAACTTAGTAACTTAGTACTGCTTCACCCAAATTAAAGCAAATGAACTGCCCCCACTGAGTTTTGAATCAGATGGACACTGCTGACACTCCAACCGATGTTGATTGCTTAAATTTGTTTGAATGGATTCTGATTCAGACAATGAAACTGTTTCAAACAATGAGACTAAATACTAAGACAAAACAGAATATGCCAAGAAAGGAACTGAGCAAATCTCTGAAAGGTTCAATAATGTATCCCCAGTCACTAAAGAAAATGAAACTGTAAACTGTCACTGTTACTGTAAGTGTAAAATGTAAAGGGCTGTTTTTTTGTACTCAGAATGGCGGTTGGTGACCAGGGAAGGGGAGATGGACCACTAGACTATCAGGAAATAATGTTTTGCATATCAGGACAGAAATTGGGGAATGGGAAGGAGCAGGACCACTAGACTTCCAGGGAATCATTTATTTTACTATTGGGATGGTGATCAGAGAATGGGGCAGGGACAACTACATTACCAGAGGAAATTATTTTTATTATATGGGGACAGCGATTAGAGACCAAGAAAGGGAAGGGACCACTAGACTACCAGAGAGACTTAATTTACACATAATGAGATGGCATCGTAGACCAGGGGAGGAGGGCCACTAGACTATGGGGAGATTTTCTCATTCATAAGGGGTCGGCGATCAGGGATGGGGAGGGACCACTAGACCATCAGGGAGGGTTTTATCTCAATACAGGAATGGCAGTCCACATTGGGAGGGGGCACAAAACTCCATTGCAGCCCATGTAAATGGGCCAATAATGGGCATACAAATGGCCAGCTAGTGCCTTGGGCTCATTTACATGGCTGCTTTTGTGAATCACAAATAGTACACTGGCTATTCATTGCAGGGCCACTTATGGGCATGTAGGTTGGGGCAGCACTAGTGGGGTTAGAGATAGTGGTAATGGATTACTACTGCCTCTATCTAGCCCTATTCACAGTAGGATCGTGCCCTATGCTGTCCGTCTGTGAAAAGTATTTTTTACCACCTGGGCAATAACAAAGGGTAATGCAAACTTTTGCGCTCCACTTTATGTGTTTTTGTGAATCTAGCCCCAGATATATTACTTTGGTAATTACTTTAGCATAAGAAGGATTTAACTTTATAGCTTGATCTGTGACTACATTTATAAACACTTAAGAGTTTATGAACATTAGTCAGCCATAGCTCTTTATAGTTCTTAATAAACTTCTTTTTTCCCTCCAGACAGTCAGCTAAAATTGATCCTGAAGACTAAGAAAGGATTTTTATCCAAAGGTTTATTGTTCAGATTTTTGCTACATATTTAATACTTATTTGCCCTGAGATCTGATCAGTGGATTGGGTGTTTCTTTCGGTAATCACAACATCCATTTATACAGCTTATTTAATACTGTGTCCAAGTTCTAGGATCAATGTTTCCCCATACCTCAACTGTATACAATCCATGGGTTATCAGTTTTGCATTGATGGCTGTCAGCCTAGATGTAACAGATATGCCACCATAAATCTGATTGAATCTCTTTAGAGTCCCTGCTTTGTTCTGCATTTTGCTTACAATAAATTTAGAATGCTGATTCCCTTGCATGTTACTGAAGAAAGTCACACCAAGATAAGGACATTTCTGCACAAATTCCAATGGTTTACCTGCTAACAGTAATCTTTTATAATTCTTCTTAGTGCCCAGCATCCTCACTGGTGGGGCACTACCTCCTGGGGTGGAGAGATGGGGGGCCACAAGACCACCAGGGATATGTTAAGTAGGATTCAACAGGATGGCGATCAGCGACAGGGAGGAACCACTAGATTACCAGGGAAATTTGATAGAATATATTTTATTTATTGAAAAGTTTTACCAGGAGAATTACACTGAGCAACAAGATGCTTGTCTCACGGTACATCCTGGGGGAAGGGGAGAGGGAGCATTTACATAGTACATCAGTATACAGCACATAGGAAAAAATAGCTTCACTAAACATAGTCAATTAAATGAGATCACAGGCTGTGGCAAATTTACAAATCAGCAAGAAATAGCTTCACTGTACATAGTCAACTAAAACGAGATCCCAAGCTGTGGAATATTTACAAATCAGCAAGAAGGGTGGAGTACGGAGTTAGGATGCAGGAGGTTTTGGGAAAGTGGAGACAGTTAATTGGTTCTGCTGGAGGGTGGGGGAGAAATAGACCCTCAGCAGAGACCAGTCCAGGGGGACTAGGTACAATTGCAGTTTGTCACTAGATAGTTTGTTAAGGATGTGGAGAGAGAATTGGCTGAGGAGGAGTGTCGGATTTCGGATGGTAGTTGATTCCAAAGTTTAGGTAGTCAATGTGAGAAAGCCATTTGGCCTGACATAGTGCTTCTATAGGGTATATTCAGGGAATGTGAGTCATCAGATCTGAGGGTGAATTTGGAGGGGAGTGGGGGAGCTAGGGAGGTAGAGAGGTAGGCAGGAAGCGTTCCTAGCCAAAATTTTGAGGTGAATTTTGCCGCATACGTGGTTCTCCTGTAAGCAAGAGAGGGAAAGTTCATAGAGCAGTAGAGTATGTAGTGGTGGGTCTGGGCAGGAGCATCTAAGGCAAACCAACAGAAGGAGTTAAAAAGAGGGTCCAGCCTTGATAAGGAGGATTGGGGAGGGCAGCTCCATATACTATGTCATAGTAATCAAAAATTGGCATAATCATTTTTTGTACCAATTCGCATCTTGCTGGAAGGGGGATACATTTACTGTTTTGGTATAGGGCCCCTAGCTTAGGCTGGAGTTTCTTCTGAATGGCATCGATGTGTACCAAGAAATTTAGGTTTCTGTCCAGCCAAACTCCGAGGTATCGGAAGGAGGAGGTGTCTTCTAGTACAGTCCCATCTAAGGTGTGGAAGGTGGGTAAGGAGGAGAGCCTGACTAGCCTCTGCCGAGTTCCAAAAGTCATAGAGACTGTTTTCTTTGCATTTAGGATGAGGTTGTGCTTTTTAAACCAGTATTGTATATTGTTGAAATCCATTTGGAGCCTGGAGGTGACATCAGGGACTGATTTGCCAGTTGCATACAGTACTGTGTCATCTGCATATATGTGCGTGTTATGTTACAATGTTATATAACAGGACAGCGATCAGGCGATCAGGTGGGGGGGACAATAGACTTCCAGCGAAATTTGTAAACATCTATAGTGGGACATTGATTGGGAAGGGGGGCACTAGACTACCTGGGCAGATGTGTCATTTTTATTGTGGACATCAGGGATGGGGGGGGCATATGTACTGTATGTCACAGGGGCACTGTCTGTATTACAGTAACACTACTGGAAATGCACCCTGATGGGTGCACACAACTGTACATTAATGTGCACAACTATCTCCCTGACTCCCCACTGCCACCTCCAATGCCCCTTATGCACCTGGTGCCCTCCTGGTATGCTGTTTCTGCCCCTCTCACCATTCTGGCCCCTCTTGTGTTGTGTTGTGCTGGGCAGGGGGTCCTGTATCCCTGTGGCAATGTTAGCAGATGCGCCAACTCTCTGGCGCTCCTTGAGACTTGTGGCAGACCCGGAGAGTTAGGCACTGGGACCCTACTTTTTGTTAAATCAGGCACAGGGTCCATGGCAGACCCGGAGTTTGCTTTAGCTCTTATTTCAGTGCAACTTGTGTTGATCTAAGGGCTCTTTGAAAATCTGACCCGATATCTTAAGATTTTTGGAGTAGGGTATGCAGGATTATCCAACTCAGTTAGACTCTCATTTGTGCATACATTAACTAAAGTTGGGGCAAGCACACAATCCTGTCTTACTCCCATATTCGTGTCCATCATCTCAGTTAAGTCTCCAAATGTGTTGTATTTCATTTTTATCCATGTCTATGTGTAAAGTCATCTTATTAAAACCAGAAAGATATTATAATGTCACACTATAATGAGGAGACATGTATGTCACTGAAAAAAGAAACAGTCATATAACACTGAGCTTGGATTGCAAGCGTAAAAGTGATAGCAAATATTTTTTCACACTTCTAAATGCACTTTTGTTGTCCCTTTAGTGCATATCCAATATTCTTATATGCATTTGACCTTTTTTGTTAAATGAATAATCAAATTGTATTGCTTTGATAACTGCCCTGAATTCCTCTCTCAGCAGTTGCTGATCTCTTTTTTCGTACTGCCTGAACATTCTGTGACATCAATAATACTCATTCCAGGTCACTCAAATGATCAGCATGGAATGGAGTTATTGATGTCATTGAATGTTTAAGAAATATGAAGAGAAAAAACAGTAGCTGGTGTGGGGAGTGGAACTCTACGTAGCTCTGCGGGCACCCCAAAGTTAGATTATTTATTTATCAAAAAGTGGTCAAAGCATATCAGAATACATAACTGGCATGGAAAAGAAGATCAAAAGGCAGTTAACTATGTAAAAATAATTTCCTATCTGCTTTAAGAACAACTGTGAGAACCAACTATTTATGTAACAGATGGGTTTAAATCATTATCTGAAACATTGTGAAAGTGTATGTCACAACATATAGAATGTGATTCTATTATCTTTACTTCATATCACACTCAGTTTGCTGTTGTCTCAGGTCATTCAGATTTCTTGAGTAGTTAACACATCTTTCTACCACAGTGTGCAGAAATGCATAACTACTGTTGAGTCAGTAGATCTGGATATAGCGGAAGATATTTGATACGTATCTATTGTCATCTGTGTTTTCAGATGCAGAACTACTGAGTCATACTGTGAAGTACTTTGACAGCCATACATATTTTTTTAAATAAAAACAGGAAATGTTTCTCCAAAAGGAAAGACATTCATTGGAAAAAAAAAAACTGCATTAATGCACCAGTTAATGTTCAACTTAATGCCACAAAAGAAAGAAAATGTGGCATTAGGGTTTCCAATGCTAACCCCAACCCCCCAAGCAGCAAACAGACAAGGCAACACAAAGAACAACAGAGAGAGGTATCCTCAGGTAAGACAAATAACATACAACTCTCTCTAGACGACACAAGAGACATCCATTATCATGGTTCAGTGCTTCTGTAGCCATGGATACACATGCACATATCAAAACACACACACCCACTTCAAGCTACAGAATTGGAGCAATTGATATAAATGTACATTCACATGCATTTGTAGCCTCAGTTTACTTATGCTAATGTACTAGTACTGTTTCCCTGTCATTTCTATGCATTCACATTAGCATGCCGCCATCAGTATGTCATCCAAATATAAAAACAATTATGTTTTGAACATTTGCAAGAAATTTTGATTGTAATATAGCAATGCTAATACCGTGCATTCCTAAACACACCATTATCAAGAACTTTCTGCTGTATGTAGTGTTACTATTGAGATACATATAGAATGGAATCATAATTATGTGTTAATGTTGGACCCAGTCTAAATGTTGGAACATTTGCATGGAACTGTGATCACACAGCAGTAACATAAACAAGCAGTATTTCTAATGGCGCTACTGCATACTTCTGCCTTTGTTTATGATTCCCTTTAAAATGTAATCAACAGTCCATGCAAAACTAAACCCACAAAAAAATGGTATACTTGTATGCAATTATAATCACACAGCAGTAATGTCAATAGCTTATAATTCCCAAACCCCACATATCTTGTTGTGCTACTTCCTTGTCTATGCATTATCATGTGGTCACAATTGCATTTAAGAAGTCTATACCCAAACAAAAGAGGAACAAACAGTATGGTACATTTGCATGACATCAAGATCCAAATACTATTGTGTTCGTGGTTGCTATTTATCATGACATTATTACCATTTATTTACATCTCTGTATACTTATATTAGGAAACAGTCATTATTTCATACAAGAAAAATATTCAGACATTTGTATTTCAGATCCTACTGTACTGCTCTTAGTAATTGATACAGTGTACAGTATATTGTATGTCAACACACAATTACCATTTGCTATAAACTGTAACAATTGGAAGTTCTAAAGAAACATGATTGCATGGAAATTTTGAACCACAAAACAATTTATGGGTACAGTTGCATGAGATGTTGATCCCACTCAAGTAATGTAAATGCTCTGTATCACCAGGTGCAATTTACTATTAATGACATCGTCATGCAATCATCATTCCATGCTAAGGTCACAGCAGAAAAAAAGTACACCATTTGTATGCAGCTGTGATCCTGTTTTTTAGTATTAAAATTTGTATTTTGAATTAGCAATTGAAAAGGTGCAGATGGAAAAGAAAATAGCCCAGACAGTGCAAAAGGGGGACAAGATATGTTTCAGTTCTATAAGCAAAAAGAGAAAGGCCAGGGAAGGGGTTGTATGGCTTAGGAAGGAAGGAGAGGAGAGTGTGGAGGGGGGCCAGGAAAAAGAGGATATCTTGAACAAATCCTTTTTTTCAGTGTTTACAAAGGAAGTGGAAGGAGAGGGATCACAGATAAGGGCCAGGAGCAATGAAGGAAGGGAGGTAGACACTAGTCCATTTACAGAGGAGAAGGTTCTGAGGGAACTTGCAACTCTGAAAGTTGACAAGGCAATGGGGCCAGAAGAGGTGCATCCTAGGATATTGAAGGAGTTCAGGGAAGTGTTGGCTGCACCTCTGACAGCCCTGATCAACCACTCAATGGAGATGGGGGTGGTTCTGGAGGACTGGAGTAGGGCAGATGTTATCCCACTTCGCTAAAGTGGAAGCAAGGAGGAGGCTGGAAACTACAGGCCAGTCAGCCTGACTTCAGTGGTGAGGAAAGTAATGGAATCACTTCTGATGGAGAGCATTGTGAAATATCTGGAATCCAGTGACATTTAGGATCCGAGGCAGCATGGATTCACTGCGGGGAGAGCATGTCAAACAAATCTGATAGATTTCTTTGACTGGGTGGCCAGGGAATTGGACCAGGGTAGAGTGGTGGATGTGGCCAACAGTACCTAGATTTCAGTAGGGCCTTCAACACCATTCCACACAGGAGACTCATAAACAAGCTAGGAAGCCTTGGAGTAGTTCCCAAGGTGGTAAGCTAGGTGAGAAACTGGTTGGGGGACAGGAGACAGAGTGTGGTGGTAAACAGAGTTCACTCCAAGGAAGGGAGGGTGACAAACAAGAGAGCTCACCGGAGCTGAAAGAGGACATCGGGGGACCTGACACAGCTCTTCTGAGCTGAAACTAATTTTTACTAGATTCAGACTGCCTGTGGAGCTCATCAGAACTCATTTTTCTACAAAGCCTGTGTTAGTCAGGTTCAGCAGCTCCACAGAGCTACCTTTTCTGAACTCCAACTAAAAAGGCACCAAGTTTGAAAACTTAGGCTGCCTACTTAAATGGCTGCTGACTTCGCTCTGCAACCAAGAGCTCACCGGAGCTGAAAGAGGATGTCAGGGGACCTGACATAGCTCTTCTGAGCTGAAATAAATTTTTAGTGGATTCAGACTTTTTGGCCTGCCCCCACAACATATTAAATACACAATTGCTCTGCCCAGAGGGGCTAGTATTGGAGGATACAGTGTGTGGAGGTGTATCTGCAGTTGTAAGTGAGGAAGGGGGCCAACTGCAGACATTGATCTGTGAAAATATAAGCCTCCCTGCAACTATGAACTTTGCCAATCTGTCTTTGTAAACCTATAACTTAGTAAATTATAGCACACAGATTTTTTCAGTCTATTTGACCTACTGAGACTGAGCTATGAAAGTGCATTTCTCCTTCATTACCAGGAACCCTTCTAACCTGTCTTGGTTAACTGTAGTTTGCAGCACTTCTGCCAATTTATCCTTAACCTTAAGGGTCACACTCCTTAGCTTGGCCAGGTCACCTATAAACCTACAGGGATTTCCCATAACCTAAGGAATCATATTGGTTGTAGAGCAGCCAATGGTTGGCCCCTGTGACATATCCCACTGCCCCATCCTGAAAGACCCAGCTCTCAAACAACAACAGTGAGAGACTGATAATAATTACATTGTTAGTGCTGGGAACAAACCCTTTCAGTCTGTCAGATCATGTAAAATCATACCTGCTGAACATATTCTGCTAGTGCTAGTGACTCCTGATACAGACTCCTCCCTGTGTGCCCCGGCCCTGCCCCAAGGCAGACCCAGCTATTTCAATATTTGGCAGATCCCATTGCCATCTGTCCCCTTCCCCCAAGCAAGGCTTCCACATGCAAATGCCTTTCTGGGGTTCTATCCTGCATTTCCTCTACCTCTGTATGTTTGTCGGGGTAGACCACCTACTGGTCAAAATTGGATGCAACAGCCCCCCCCCCAAGGTCCCACCAGTCTGCCAGCAACCTGTCATGCCACTCCAAGAGTCAGCCAAGGCAGTAGACTTCACATGGGTACTCCATGGGCTAACTTAAAAGGGAACCTGCTACCTAATGTTCCATGCCTCCAAAACTAAGAGGGGAACAGAAATACTCCTCATGATCCCATGGGTAGCGAATCTGGTCTCACTCATTTTGTTCCTCCTGGTGGGGGTTATCTAACTCAATCCAGGCACCCCAGTAGTTAATCTCACCATCAGCTCCCTTCACAACTCAAACTGGGTTTCCTCTAAAGGCCTTAGGCTAGCCCACATGAATGCTTGTAGCTTGCACCCTGAAATGCATGACCTGCAGGCTGGTTTGATCTCTATAAGCCTGATGTGCTAGCAGTATCAGAAACCTGGTTAAAGCCCCACATCTTACCCCATGAGATTGAGCTACCAGGATACAATGCCTTCAGGAAAGACAGAGTGGTTAAAAAAGGGGGTGGGGCACAAAGACTCCCTTGACATGACAATTGCCTTGCTATCCCCTCATTGGCTGCCCTGGCAGTGAATCATTTATTAAGGTTACCCTAGGGCATGCAAAGTAGCTAATGAGAGGCTGCCTATACAATCCACCTAAAGTGGCCTCCCAAGCCATCGAGACACTCACCAAGACACTTGCTGAACATGTCTCCTCTGAAACAATAATCCAAGGTGACTTTAACCTGAACTGGGCACCTGACATGGAACAGGCTGTAAAGGTGTCACTCCTGGATTCCCGCCTGTCACAAATCATCATTGTGCCCTCAAGGCATAATGCTAAAACTAGAAACTACACCACTCTTGACTGGGTCCCGGTATCTAATACCTTCAACATCCAGGTGGCTGGGTCATTTGCAGATACCCTGAGGGGTTTAGGTGCTGGTGAGCAGGAATAGAGTAGAGAGAAATTAGGGAGGATTAAAGCAGGTACAGCTGGAAGAGAGGAAGCTGTAAAGTGCAGTAACAAGGGAACAGGTGGAAGAACAGTGATGTATTTGTGGGGGGAGAGCATTCCAGGTTTTAGGGAAGCGGTGGGAAAAGCCAAACTGGCTGATGAGGGTAGATTGGCATGGGACCAGCAAGGTGCGTGTGTCACAAGATCTCAGGGAATTGGAGGGGGGAAGAGGTAGAAAGGGAACATAACAGGTGAGGAGGGAGTTCACCAAGCCAGAATTTGGAGGTCAGTTTGGCACAGTGGGAGAGTCGCTGGTTGGACAGTGGGGGAAAGGCTAAGGCATGATAGAGATCACAGTGATGAGTATGAGAGAGGGTGTCAAGGGCAAAGTGGCAGAAGGAGTTAAAGATTGAGTCCAATTTAGTCAGGGAAGATTTGGGAGCAGCACCATAGACTACATTGCAGTACTCGAAAATGGGGAGTATCATCTTCTGGACAAGTTCACGCCTCACAGTCAGTGGGATGCAACTACAGTTCCTGTACAGGCGCCAAGCTTGGGGTACAGTTTCTTCAGGATGGTGTCAATGTGTACAGAGAAGCTGAGGTGTTGGTCCAGTCAAACCCCAAGATATCTAAATGAGGATGTGTCCTCAAGGATTGTCCCATCTAGGGTGTGGAAGGAGGACAAGCTAGAAAGCCTACAGAGTCTCTGCCTTGTGCCAAAGGTCAGAGAGACTGTCTTCTTGGCATTAAGGGGAGAGCTGGTGTGAGGTAAACCAGAGCTGAACCTGGTTGAATTCATGCTGTAAGCTGGATTCCACAGCAGTAGGGTTATTGCTGGAGCTGTACAAGACAGTATCATCAGCATACATATAGATGAAGGAGGCGGAGCAGGCTGTAGGAAGGTCATTGATGAAGAGGCAGAAAAGCAGGGGATTCAGCACTGAGCCCTGAGGGACACCAGTGTTGATAGGGAGTGGAGGGGGAGGTAGAATCAGAGATTTGTACCTATTGAGCCCTTCCAGTGAGGTATGATTTAAACCAGTTTATGACAGACGAGGCCAGGCCTGTTGCAGAAAGGGAACTAAGAAGAAGTGTGTGAGAAACAATGTCGAGCACTTTGGATAGGTCAACAAAGATGGCTGAAGTGATCAGGCCATCATCCATCCCAGTAAGGATGGAGTCAGTGAGCTTGAGGAGGGAGGTGGTAGAATGGTTCTTTTGAAAACCAGATTGGAATGGGATGAAAAAGAAGAAATCAGAAAGAAAGGAGGAAAGTTGGGAGAGGACCAGGTGTTCTTAAAGTTTAGCAAGGGAATGAAGGAGAGAAATGGGGCGATAGCTGCCAGGAGCGGAGGAGTCGCTGCCCTTGGTGAGAGGAAGCACAACAGCATGTTTCCAGCAGGTAGGGACCTGGGCAGATGTAAAGGAGAGATTTAAAATTAAGGAAATAGGGTAGGCAATAGCAGGAGCAGAGAGGGAGAGAAGTTTAGGATCAAGGTCCGTGGAGCACAACGCGAAGCGGACACTGCAAAGTGCTCACTTCACATCATTGTTATTACCACTTTGCGTTGCCATTATGCCTTAACACGAAGGCGAAGTGAGAAGAAAATAGACATATCACATGGCTTGCAGAACTGTAAGTCACATGCTTTAGCCAGGCAGGAAGGAAGGAAGTGAGTCACAGAAGCGGTTTCACTTTCTCCTTTGCATTTGTAGAGGGAGAAAGCATTTGTGAAAGGAGAGGAGTTACTGCTTGCCTTCCTATGTGTTTCAGTGCCAGAACAAAACAAACAGCTTTTTAAAAAGCTATTTCTTTATTTAGTTTTTGTATTGTATTTGTGTTTTTTTTGTTAGTGAATTTTTTTTGTATAAGTTTTGTTTTGTTTTGTGTGTGTGACTGACTGTGTGTGTGTGTGTGTCCACTGCCTGTGTGTGTGTGTGTCGGCCCATGGATTTCAGGAGGATGGACGTAGGAGAAGGCGAGTCGCTGGACCGTGGGCGTGGTAGGAGGGGAGGAATGTGTCACGTGGGGGGGTGGGGTGGTCGTGTCATGTTGGACCACTCCCAACTCCTGGCCAGTGTTGCTTCCCCCATTGAAGCAACAGGAGCAGCAGCAGCAGCACCAGTGCCACTGGTGGCTGCTGTGCGTCCACCTTCTCCACCACTACCACCACTACCACCACCACCACCACCACCACTAGCAGCAGCAGTTGGGGCTCCAGCAGCACCCCCTCCACCACCTCCACAGCCACAGGAGGTGGCCCCAAAAATTGTAGGTGGCAGTGGGACCCGTGCCCGACATGTGAGGACTGTGTCTGGTCCCCCCGCAGCTCCCCAGTGTGGGAGTTTTTTAACTGTGTGGGGGGAGACAGCACAGTGGTGGAATGCCATGTGTGTGGTGTGTTGGTGCACTGTGGACCCCCGGGGCACATTTGGGGACCAGTGGCCAGCACACCCACATGCTGAACTACCACATGGCAGAGTGGCAGGCTGCCATGGAAGGGGTCAGGCATCCACCTGCTGGCCCTTCCGTGGCAGTGGCCCAGGGTGCTGCTGGAGAGGGAGTTGTGCCTCGCAGTCACCGCCATAGCAGGAGGAGGAGGAGGAGGGCTACTACAGCAGCTGCTCCACCACCACCACCACCACAGCCACCAGCACCATCCTGTCCACCACCAGCCTCACTACCTGGATTCCCCACTGCAGCAGACTCCGCCACAGTCCCTGCAACCCAGTCTGACATTGGCCTGGTGTGGGCAGTGCTCAAGGAAAATAATGAGCGGTTCAGTGCTTTGGAGCAGCAGGTGAACAGAGTGGAAGCACAGCAGCAGCAAATACTTTCAATGCTGCACCTGCTGCTGGACCACCACGGTATCCCACGGCCATAGTAAGTGAGGGGATTGTTTCTTCCCCCTCCCACCGCTGACCCCACCCCACTACTGTATTGTACTGTTTTTGTGTGTTTTTTTCTTTGTTATTGTTTAATTATACACATTTTCCCTTCCAGTGGAATCTTTCTTGCACCACATTGTACAATATATTTTTGTGAAAACCACCCATAATTTCATTACAGTGTGTCACGTGATGGAGGAATTCCCGTTCTGAAAATCTGCCCACATTCTGCCTCCCTTCTCAGCAATGTTAGGATGTGATGGCAGGGAAAGCACGTGTGCGTGCTCCTTACAGTGAATATCCGATTGTCCGGCAGGTTTCTGAATGTTTCTTTATGTTATAATGGTCAGTTTGTGGTGAAATGTGTAGGCACGTTTCCAGTAAGAAGAGCCTTGTTAGTAGAAATATCCCACATTTAACCACAAAGTCAACCTGATAAGGAAACATTGGGATAGCTGCCAGACATTCACTATAGTGGAGCATGCACCTGCGCTCCCCCTGGCATCACGTCCTATCGTTGCTTCGAAAGGGTGGCAAAATGTGGATGGCTTTTCTGATCGGTAATTCCTCTGTCACATGACTCACTGTAATGAAATTATGGGTGGTTTCCACAGAAATATATTGCACTCTGTGGAGCAAGAAATATTGCAGTGGGAGTAATGCCCCCACATATAAGTTTATGTGCATCACCATAACAATGCAATGTGGTGAATCTCTGTAAAGCAGCAGCACAACAATCTGTTGATAACTCTAATCTATATTTTTTAATGCTATGTTACAACTTCCTTTACTTACGTCCTGACTGACTGGAATGATACAAGAATTTACAGTAGTTGAGTCTGCTGTACAACCTTTTTTCACGTGTGAAATAATGAAAGGAGCATTCCTTTTAAATTGGTGCTGACCAGGTCTTTGTCGTTGTTTTCCTATGCTTTTCTCCATCACATCAAGTAGTTGTTATATATCACTTCTGCTGTTAATTAACAGTTATGCATCAGGCAGTGTTTTATGACACCACGGAACAATAGTTATTGAAAAGCAGCTGCAAATAAATACAAACCTGGTCCAAACAATATTAGAAGACGTGCTCATTTTTTTTTCATGTATGAAAAAAAGTAGTCAAGTAAGTAAAGCAGACATAAATTGTAAAAAGAATCGTATCATTCAAGTCACGACTCGGAGGTAACTAGTGGTGGCTGTGGCAATGTAAAGTAGCATAAAAAAGTACAGTTCAGAACTGTGAGAACATTCTTGCAATGCTGCTTTAATTGTAAAAATGTCAGTATGACATCATGAGCTCACAGCAACAACCACAGAACACACAAAAGTGGCACAGAGTCCCTAGATTTTTTCTGCAGGCCCAAAATGCATCTGCCTTGTGTGCAGAAATTTGACAAGTGGTTACACAGTGAAATGGGATTGTTTCAGCATATGCAAAGTCCCCAGAATTTATAGCGTACTCAGTCATGCGTGCAGTGGTGGCACAGAGTCCCCGGATTTTTTCTGCCAGCCCAAAATGCATCCTCCTTGTGTGTAGAAAATTGACAAGTGGTAACAAAGTGAAATGGAAGTGTTTCAACACATACAAAGTCCCCCAAAATTAATGGCACACTCAGTTATGCACGCAGTGGTGGCACAGAGTCCCCTGATTTTTTCTGCCAGCCCAAAATGCATCCTCCTTGTGTGCAGAAAATTGACAAGTGGTAACGAAGTGAAATGGGATTGTTTCAGCACATACAAAGTCCCCCAGAATTAATGGCGCATTCAGTCATGCGCTCAGTGGTGGCACAGAGTCCCCAGATTTTTTCTGCCAGCCCAAAATGCATCCTTCTTGTGTGCAGAAAATTGACAAGTGGTAACAGAGTGAAATGGGATTGTTTCAGCACATACAAAGTCCCCAGAATTAATGGCGCACTCAGTCATGTGCACAAAAGTGGCACAAAGTCCCCAGATTTTTTCTGCAGGCCCAAAATGCATCCGCCTTGTGTCCTGAAAATTGACAAGTGGTAACAAAGTGAAATGGGACTGTTTCAGCACATGCAAAGTAGAATTTATTGCGCAGTCACTTATGCATGCAGTGCCCCAGAATAAAATGATGACCGTGAGCGAACTGTTGCTGGTCCAATGTGTGCTGCGATTCGAGCAAATGCAATGTGATCATTTCAACTGGATGGAAGGGTGCCCTTTGTCTGTACACTAATAGTAGCCTTGGTGAGTTGATATATATAGATATACAGTACATATTTGTGTATTTTGTAGGTGAGGGGGGTTGACATGGACATGTGCTCATGGTATTGTTCAGTATCACAGGTCACAGATACTGTTGGTGTGCACATTCCAGTGCTCGATGAAAACTTTATGCTTAGAAATTTGCAATGGATAACTGTCAAGCACATGAAGGTAAGTATTTTTTTTTTTTGGGTGGGGGAAGCATATTTGCAGGTTTGTCTGTAATGGTTTCTTATTTTGCTACTTCTTCACAGATTTCATCTGCATCCTTCTCGAGTCTGGTTGTTAATGATGGTCATGGTCATCTAATGAAATGACTTCTGCATGTTGCATGTGCGCCCCAGCCCGGGGGAGGGGGGGTCTGATGTTAAAGAACTTGTTTGGATAAGGCCACTTTGTCAGAACAACAAAGCATCTGGAAGTTTCTTAAAAAAAGAAATGAATGACTTCTTACAACTTAATTGTTATGTGTCCCTCCCTGGTTCTCAAATCTCAATACTTAAAGTCAAGTTACATTTCAAACCCATGTCTTGTCAACTAACACAACCTGCGTGCAATATTTGCTGCAGTCTTTACAAAACAATGAAACGGATTAAATAAAATTGTCATGCTTACCAAAATAGGTTTCACATGGATATTACATTGCTTCCTCTCTGTACGGTACAGCTACAGTACCATTGCAAATGAGTTTTAGTGATGGAACCTTTTTTGGTTACCCTGTAAAAGAAACAAAAGAAGTGTACTGTATGTATTTTACCATTGTTGCTCTGAGAAGCTACAGAAAACAAAACATACAACTAAAGGAAGTGAAGCAGCATAACAAACATGAGTATACATACTCACTTTATGGTTTAAATATTGAGAAGCTTTGTGTCTGTGGCTGATGGATGTGGTGGTCTGGACAGACTCATGATGGCAGTGGTGCAAATGGAGAACATCAGTCCTGGTAGTGGTGGTCCTGGGGAGGCAGACAGACTCATGGTGGCAGTGGATAACATCAGTCCTGGTGGTGGTGGTGGTCTGGGGGGGCAGACAGACTCATGGTGGTATGGATAACATCAGTCCCGGTGGTGGTGGTGGTCCAGGGGGGCCGACAGACTCATGGTGGCAGTGGGTAACATCAGTCCTAGTAGTGGTGGTCCAGGGGGGCAGACCGACTCATGGTGGCAGTGGATAACATCAGTCCCGGTGGTGGTGATGACCTGGGGGGCAGACAGATTCATGGTGGCAGTGGATAACATCAGTCCCGGTGGTGGTGGTGGACCGGGGGGGCAGACAGACTCATGGTGGCAGTGGATAACATCAGTCCGGGTGGTGTTGGTCCGGGGGCAGACAGACTCATGGTGGCAGTGGATAACATCAGTCCCGGTGGTGGTGGTGGTCTGGGAGGGCAGACAGACTCATGGTGGCAGTGGATAACATCAGTTCCAGTGGTGGTGGTCCGGGGTTCAGACAGACTCATGGTGGCAGTGGATAACATCAGTCCTGGTGGTGGTGGTCCGGGGGGTGGGCACACCACCTTTTAAAAACTTCAGTTAAAACCTGCCAACATTAACCACATCATCATCCTCATAAAGAAAACTGCCCTCACAGTCATCGATGTCTGAAGTCTGACCACTGGGAAATTCTTTCTCCTGTGTGTCGTCATCTATGTCAGTGGTGGGCCGTTTCAGGCAGCCACTGCCAGTGCCACCAGGATGCTCCATTTCCACATCAGCAAGACCACCATGAGTAGGCCGGAGTATGAATACCGAGGTTTCAGTCTGTGCTGGTATGTGCCTCTCATTCATTTTAATGAATGTTAGCAAACTAACATTTGCAGGAGACAGGTTTGTCCGATGATCCCTGACTACTGCACCTGCTGAGCTGAATACCCGCTCAATACTTTCACTGGAGGGTGGGCATGTGAGGTACTTCAGTGCCACTGCAGTCAGCTCTGGCCATTCACTGACCTTTCCACTCCAGTACAAAAAAGGATCATCAGTTATTGTCAGATGCCTGCTTTCAGACAAACATGACTCAACCATTCTCTGTGTCGCACTAAGTCCAATTGTTGATGCATCATCCTGTTCTCCCGAATCATTTATTTCACAAATACCCACTTGGGACAAAGCCTCCCAAAGCAGGTTGACACCAGCCACTTTGGATGACAGACCACCTGGAACTGCTTGATGGTCCTCCAGGTACACTTTCAGCCGGATTATGCTGTTGAGGTTTGCCGACCTTGGCACGTGACTTCTGTGCCCCATGAACCAAGCACACCAGTTTACCACTGATATGTTTTTACCTGTTCAGGCCCTCCCTCCAGTACTGATGCAATTCCACGTTTGTATCGTGGGTCCAGTATTGTTGCTATGGCAAAGTGTCACTACACTGAATGCTCACAATGTGATAATGATTATGGTCGAATACTGTTAGCATGTGTTGCAGCAACATACTGCTACCACCGTCTCCGGCAACATCAAGGCTATGCTGTACATTCACCAATGTCTGCCTCAGCACCTGCAGCAGTGGAATTGATTGGTTAATGGAGGCAGACTCGCCACTCACTGCCTGTGTGGCATGTTCAAAAGGCTGCAAAATTGTTATTACAGAGTCCATGAGACGCCACTCTTCGGTCATCATAGACATGGAGGCCCTGGAACTGTCACGGCTAGTGTGCATAACAAAGATATTCTGAGATGGCATTGTATTGTTCATACAACCTCTCTGCCATGTATAACGTGGAGTTCCATTTGGTGACAACTTCCAGCTTCAAGCGGTGCTGAGGCAGGCTGTTTTGTATCTGCAACTGCTGCATTTAGTCATGGGCCTTTCCAGATCTTGAAAAGTGAAAGCAGATATGCCGTGCAATGGTCAGCATTTCCTTTATATCAGTGTGCTGAAGAAACTCCTGAACTACAAAATTTAAACAGTGGGCCATGCATGGAACACGAAAAAAAGCACCATTTGTGATGCATTTCACCACATTTGACCCATTGTCACTTGCTATGAATCCAGCTCTCAGGGACAGAGGGTTTAGCCATCTGTCAATTTCAGTCAGTACCGTGTCCAACATGTTCTCACCAGTGTGTGAACAGGTCACACTGCGCATAGCAATTGTTGCATGCTGTTGAATTCCAGGAAGATTGCTACTGCGACAATCCACTTTACTGCACTGATTATTCACACTACCAACATCACAAACAACCCCTGGCACCTGCACCCAGTGTGCAGTTATACACAGATATGAACTCCCCGCTGTTTTGCCACTTGTCCACATATCCATACTTAGATGGATGAATGGAGAGGAGGAATGTTGAAGGGCATGTCTTACTGAGTCAGCCACAGTGCGAACAACTTGGGGACAGCACGGGTTGAAAAGTATGTCCTGGATGGGACTTTCCATTTTGGACAGGCACATGCAGCAAACCGCTGGAACCCAGAATTCTCCACAAAGGAGAAGGGCAAAAGATCAATTACTAGCATTTCCGCTACAGCAGCATGAAGTTCACATGACACTGTATGATTGGGGGGGTACTTCAGCTTATGCGCAAAAACACTCTGTAACGTGGGCTGACTTAAACGTTTTACATGGGGTGTGTTGATCACAAATGGTTGTGCTCTGTGATGAATGCCATTGGCAGGGGTTGGAGTGTGGACATTTGATGAAGACGGTTGCACAGGTGATGATGACAAACCCTGAAATGCTGTTATTTTGCCAGATTTGCCAACTAGGGTTGATGTGCCACTTGCACTAGACATACTGCATTCACCACCACCACCACCACCACCACCTCCACAAAAACTGCTACTCTCACCAGCACTGGACAACATTTCAAAGTCATTATGGTCCTCCACCTCATCATGCCTGTAGTAATCCTCTGCTCTTATTACCACAATACTGCACATGTTTAATTTCCTACTGAGCTTAACAGTCATGGAAGGGGATAACATGCTGGCTATGGTTGCCGGTGATGAGGGTGAATGCCCCACTGTGGTATTAGCTGCCAGCTTGTGCTGGGTCCACAGTGCCAAGTGCCTATTCTTAAGATGCATATGCTGTCCTCCTGTGCACAGATGGCTACCCTTTTTACCTCGACTCATACGCACATGGCAAACCTGGCAGATTGCAACTGAATCATCATTTGCATCTTGAACAAAAAAATCCCAAACAAGGGATTGTGATGCTTTACTTTTAACATGTCCATGATGTGGCTTATTTAAGTCCGTTATTTTAAGCTATGAAGTGGGGGGGGGGCATGTAATGTTTCAGGCACTGTACACTTGGACTGTAACTGACCACCATGACTACCTATCATATTGATTACTGGGTCATCATCATTATCAACTAAAACCAGTAGATCACAAGTTTTTACAGGAGGGGGATTCCTGCAAACAGACTCAGAAACAGCCACTTTGAATTTCTTTTTCTCTGGTTCCCAACAGGGGTCAATTACATCATCATCATCATATTCATCAACATCACACACACCCACATCTTCTGCTTGGATGCTAGCATGTGGACTGCATGTTGCAACAACAGCAACATCATCATCATCATCATCACATTCATCATCAGCATCTACACCACCATCACCTGATATTTTTTCACTACACTGTGAATCACTGCATGGAAAATGCATGACGTTAACTGCCACGGTGGATGGAATATCACATTGTATGCTATCGTTGACATGATCATCAGAATCCTCAGGTTCAGTTACTGGGATGTTACTGGGAAGTATGACATCATCTATGCTGCCACTCACTTGCACTGCTTCACACTCAATATTTTTGGATACAGTACACTGGTCGGAATTAGAACTTGATGCAACAATACTAATACTACCTCCACCACCACTAACACCAGTAACACTAACACACCAGCTGGGAAAACATCATCTCCTCCAACTATGAGTGAAGCTACTGATTGGGCTGTAAAAACATTGCAGGAGAAATACCTTTCCTCACATCAGCAATACAGTTCTGCATCTGCGTACTACTACCACGCCCATAGACCATCTTACTGCCAACATTGCCATGGCGAGAAACAGCTTTGCTTGCACATCTCTTTGCAGGCATTTTGGGGGATCAACCACAAATATTATAACCAAATTCAGATTTTGATACGTTCACTCTGATTGGAGAGATGCTGCATATGAAGCCAAATAAACAACTCTGGCTTCAGCAACAGATAAAGAGACTACTCTCAGACTTTCATGGAATTAAAACAGCTTCAGTAACCAGTGGTGCTGATGGGGTCACAAAAACAATCCAATCTAGTAAAAAATACCTTTTGAACGTGGGGGTGGGGGGGCACTGAATACAGACAGTGATGATTTTTACGGCACTACAAGCAGCAAAACTAAGAACAGAGAACACGATCGCAGTACAAAATCAGGCAGCTGCAGTGGATAGCAGATTCACACTGTTGCGCTTGCAATTACACTAGTCTGTGGCACAATAAAAGGTGTATTATTTGATGCACACAACACTGCACACACACTCACACATAGAACAGTTTGTGTACAATGCTGAATGAGGAATGCGCCGCAAATGCAAAAGTGCAGTACTGTGTCACGTTACGTATTGTAAATTTGCAATATAAACAACCTGAACTTATGAACTGTTGCACCACATCCACATAACAAACAGCAAGAAAATTGCTATTACTGACAATATTACTGTATGTACATTAACACAGTCAGTTATATAACAAAAATATAACCAAGAAAAAAAAGAAATCACTATTTCTCCAACTTAAATCTACCTACACCACAGACACGCCCCTCCTCCAAAGCACACTTTCACCACACACACTCAATGTTGTAAATTAACATTCAAAATCCACACAAAAACAAAAATGCTTGATGGTATGAGCACAGGAGGGTTTTCTACAATCAATTAACTAAAGTTGGATCCACAAAAAAAGCAAAAATGCTTATTGAACAGCTTTTACAAGATTTCCTATCACAGACAGCTATCAGAGCACACTTTCTCCTACTCCTTCCTACTCATACTACCACGAACTGAGGCTGTGCAGATCAATATAGAGCCCATGTGACCTGCAATCCCATGAATCACTGCAAAATTCACATTTGGAGCTCAAAACCAAGGTGAAGTGAGGCCGAAGTGCATTGTCCGCAATGCACTTCGCCTTAAAATTGGCAGAGTAGTGGCCTGGGAAGGCAGAGTAACGCAAAGTCATTGCTTCCAATGGACTTTGTGTTCCTCATTATAACGCAAAGTACTCCACTTCGTGTTGCGGAGCACTCCGCGAATCCTCCTTCATTCCACTAATCGCTTTGTGGAGTGGATTGAGCCCACTTTGCCCACCACTAGTCTAAACCACTTGTTAGGGGGGTGGAGGCATTGTTTCACATATACTATGTGAGCTAAAGAAAGTGAAAAAGAAACTAATAAGGAAATATAAATGCTGTAAGAACATCATGGAACTATCCAGTCAAACAAATGCCAACCAACCAAGCAAGGGAGAAAATGGTAATTTGAAATATAAGTTAAGGTGCAAATAAATGAAGACTAAAATGGGGAATAAAGTTAATACATCTGATTTTCAGCAGAAAATAGTGTGAATGATATCTAATGGAATAGATAGGGACACAACTACTGGACCTGCCTTGGCGCAGCATTAAGCTTTTGCTGAATCCATGGAACTAAAGATTCCAGAAATTAATGTAAGCTAGATTAGTTCAGGAATGTAATACAATAAAAAGAAAATATGTTTAATCTCAGTTAGGCTATCCTGGGTCAATGAAGGGGAAAAAATTTGCATCACAACTGCAGATATTATATATGAACTTCAAAAGGATCTGGACATGCCTGGGAACTGCAAATGGAGATGGCCATGTTGAAAATGCAAGGTGTTGTATCAAGGACAATTACATCAAGATTACTAGATCCAGCCAGAAAAGGAACAATATTAATGACCAGCAGGAGCTTTAAATGTTAGCAACAATTTGGGGCATGCATCAGCAAAGCAAATGTAATTATTTACGACCCATACCAAGAAAAAATTCATAAGAAGGTTAAGTGACAGTATGATGCCCCAATAAAAATCCTTGGTTAGACTTAACACAGAACTATTTTATGTATCCTTGATATATTTATTTATTTATTACTAGGACAACGGGATAAGAGTTAGGGCTGACAACCCCAATGCACACCCCAATGTCTCCTGGTGTGTGAAGAGTGGGGGTTGGGATGGGGGGGTAGGATTGTTAACCCTAACATCGAATTTCCAAACTTATGTTGCTGTAATGACAACCCTAACTGATGCATTAATGAAGTTTTTTGCAATGAATTTATAATATATAAAACACATTATAAAAACATGGAAGTTGATGGCAGAAAAATTCTATTAATATATCTTGCCTGCCTGCAATACCCTATTAACTTTGGATAAGCTTCCCACAGAAAAGCATTCATGTTTCAGTTTGTGCACTAGGTAGTTATATACCAACATGTCACACACATTGGCCTGTTGCATGCTAGTTCATTTTAGTCACAAAAAGTGATGGTGAACGTAAATGAAGAATGTTCATAAACAGCAGAGAATAATGATGAAAACCTTTGGATAGCAATATTAAAAAGAGCCCTCCTGTTAATTTTTACAAATTTACAGAAAAAGTGCTACAAAAAGACTGAAGCTGTTAAAAAGTATCTTTCAATACAGCTCACTCAGTTGAGATGGGCAAAACTCATTCACTTTTACATGCTTGCACTCTTACGAAGTCTTTTTTTATAATCAGTTTTTATTGAAGATTTTTTTTATAGACAGTAGTAGACAATACAAGGGAAAGGCAGGCAGTAATACATTTATTTTCATTTTGTTTCCAGGAGGAATGGAAGCATGATCGATGACTGCTTAATGGGAGGGACCCCCCCATAAAAATGTTACAGGACCCATAACTCACCACAGCCATACAAATGGTTTTAGTTGCTGTGAATCATAGCTGTGAATCATAGTTTCTTTCAATAATGTCATGGTACTAACACATCAGCTGAGCTGAGCCTGTATCTAACCCATTTGCTCAGTATTTCCTCAAAGACATGAAGTTGATTCAAATATATGTAAGACTGTTTTCCAAATGATATATTGAGTTGATTAGGCCGGCCCAGCGTGTAAACAAAGGTGCCTTAGGTTTCAGCCATAATTTAGTTCCTTTGAAAGCCATTTTGTTCCCAAAGTCTGGACTATAACTATAAGGATGACACACTTAAGGGGTGAAAATTGAAACAAAACAAATAGCAAAGCAGTTGTCACTCGAACACCCCTGGTGACAACACAGAACAGCCCTTCCAGCAGCAGGTAGGTGTTGGAGAGGTGAGGACTCTGCCAGAACTGTGACAAGAAATGTATCCTCCCCCAACAAAAAATTAAGTCCCAGGCCAGACATATAGTACAGGGCAGACTTACACCATTTAAAATTATTCATTGTATTTATTGTTTTTTTACCAGGATCAAAACATTACTGAGCAATAGTCATTAGTCATTTTCAAGGAGGTACTGGATGGGACCAGACTGTTAGAATTACAAAGGTGAACTGCAGTACAAACAAAGTGTGAGCTGCTCCCAGATGCCAGCAACACTAGAAACAATATCTAGTAAGAGCCAACATGGCTGCTGCAATTGACATGATAAGGAATAAAATCAGTTTGTGGCAAAGGTTGTCATTTGATTGTTTTATTAGTGTAATATAATTGTCCCACACTAACATCCCAATAACAGAACCAAAAACCTTACAAGTAAAAGTAATTCAGAAGCAGCTTCAGTCTCTTGACACAGAAAGATACACATGGACACAAATAAACACTTTTGGAGGAGAATTAAACATCCACCACAATCTTTACACCCAAACATATACACACTGCAGGCCAGACATGGTTAGGGTCCCCAGCACCTAATGAACACTTATCATTCCCCAGACAGACTCCCATGCACTACAAGTATACGCATGAGCACGCACATGCACGCATGCACGCATGCACACACACACACACACACACACACATACACTCCACAGGCACTGCAAAGAGATGTTCATGCCAACAAAATATGCATTCATGCAGTCTAGCAACCAGCACAGCAGCACACACTCATTGTACTGACCCCCCCACACTAAAGCCAGCAACTGCACACATATACGCTGAGGCACTACACACATGCTCCAGATGCCCACCTCCACATGTATTCAGGAGCTGCAGAAACCACCAGGACATACTACCCCCCCCCCCATCTAAAGCTGCACATACACACAACATACACTGGGACACTCCAAATGCGTTCCTAGTACTCACTCTACAGCTAGCAATTAGATGGATAGCAAAGGCTTGGCTAAGTCCTCAGCATCCCAGCCACCACTGGACACTTTATGGTAAATATGGAAAGAGAGGCCCACCTCACCACAAACCTCCAAAAGTCAGACAATAATTGCCAAAGGAAGATGCTGTGAGGCATGAAGAATACATTTAAACTAATCATAAAATGCAAACTGCACAACTCTCTGTGCATACTCCTGCAGTACTACTGGTCGGACCTCAACAGCATCTATAAAGAGTAACTGAATTATGCAGTTCAATACACAACAAGCATTTGTCAATGCCGAATATTGTCTCGTTGGCATTGGCATTGGTAGTGCAGGAGTTAGAGACGCATAATAGGAATGGCAGCGAAATATTGAACTGAAGCAAACACCACCCTCACCCTGCAGAGACTGACAGGCATTGGGGTGTGCCTTTGGGTCGTCAGCTATAATGCTTATGCCATTCTACCTCATGCTACCCTACAGACACTGACAAGTGTCATGGTGTGCTTTGGGGTCATTGGGCCTTATACTTACACCATTCCATAAGGAAGTATGCTGAGGTGGGCATAGTATAGGAGAATGGGGTGAACTTTAGGGCCGAACACTCCAAGGCAGACCTCGATGCCTGTCAGTGGCTGCAGGGTGGGGTTGGGGGGTGGAATGGTGTGAGCATTACAACCAATGATCCCAAGTCACACCCCTGATGCCTGTCAGTCTCTACAGGGTGGGGAGTTACAGTTGGAAACCCTAACGCCTTAGGCGTGTGTTGGTATTATCACTAAATTTTCAACATAGGCTTTTTGTGACCCCACCTCATGAAGAGCGGCACTATCAGTTTGTTAGCTGAAAGGTAGTTTTGCACAGTGGCTATGCCATTTGACGACACAGAGATGAAAACACATTTTGGACAGTATGTGAAAAATGACAACTGTATTGTTCATGAGGAGGTGTAAAAAATTGCAATGTTGAAAATCTGGAGTGAAAATATTAAAAACTGGTAAAGTCATGAGCATACATAGAAAGTATGCAACACACGTTCGTAACCCAATTATTTTGGGAATTTTTTTAACCACATTTTCAAAATAGGCATTTTGGGACCTCCCCTCAAGAACAGTGGCATTGTAATTTTGTTAATTTGTCCCAAAAGTAGATTTCCCACAGCGACCATGCCATTGTGCGCCACAGGTGCAAAAACACATTTTGGGCAGGATGTGAAAAATGACAGCTGTACTGTTCATAAGGAGGTGTGAAAAAATGCCAGCGTTGAAAATGTGGCATGAAAATGTTGCAAATTTGCGAATTTACAAGGGTGTGTGGAAATTGCACAATGCATGCTTGTAACACAGTAATTTTATGGACTTTTGTCACCAGATTTTCAACATAGGCATTTTAGGACCTCTGCTCATGAACAGTGTCACCATCATTTCCTCAAACTGTCCCGAAAACTGATTTCACACAGCAACCGAGCTATTCCGCGCTGGACGTGCAAAAACACATTTTGGCCAGCATATGTAACATGACAGCTGTACCATTCATGAGGAGGTATGGAAAAATGCCAATTTTGAAAATTTGAAGTGAAAATATTACAAATTCACAAAGTTACGAGCGTGCGTGGAAACAGTGCAATGCACGCTCGTAAAACAGCCATTTTTTTTATTTTTTCCACCAAATTTGCAACATAGGCATTATGAGAGTCCCCCTCATGAACAGTGGCACTGTTGTTTTGTTAATTGGTCCTGAAAGGTGATTCCGCGCAATGATCGCGAAATCACCTTTCGGGACCAAATAAGGCCATGACAGTGACTGATTTCATGAGGAGGGTTGCCAATAACCCCATGTTGAAAATTTGGTGTCAAAATTCCCAAAAATGCCTGAGATATGCACCAAAGTTGAAAAAACCCTATTTATGCCATTATACAGCTTACCGGCATTTCTTCAGTTCGCGGTTGGCTTTGAAGAGTGCAGATGTGTTCCCAGTCCACAGAAGATTGTCGTCGGACTCGGAGGTAAGTATGGGTGAGGGGCGGGTGTGGGGAGCAGGGTATGCATTGGGTGGAGCACGGGTTGTGGGAGGGGCAGGGGCCGTGAGGATAGTTTCTTTTGGTAAAAAAGAACATCGCGACGGTTGTTGTTTTTCAGGATTTGGCACGCTGGGGTGGGCTCCCAGCATGCCATCTAAGTGTTCTGGGGGGATGCTGTAGCCGACAGGGGACTGGTCACCTCCCTTGGCACACAGCGAAAGGAGGAGGGACATTATGCTGATGGGGAATGGAGTCCCCCATCGTCAAAAGAAAGAGGGAAGGGGGATTAAAGCCGATGGGAATTGGGCCCACCCCGTCAGCAAAGAAAGACTGTTGCAGGGCACGTGATGCCGAGGGGGATTGGGCACCCCCCAGGCATACATTTTAAATGGGAGGAGGGTCATTATGCCGATGGGGAGTGGGCTCCCCCGTTGGCAAAAGAAGTGGGTTGGGGCACTCTGCAGGCGCTGTCACCAGGATAGGCACATCAGGAGGGTGTGTTATTGTGTCGCTGCATGATTGCAGCTGACCTTTTGTTAGATCTGGTGGCCACTTGTCGTATGCCTGGTGTCAGCACCTGCAGCTGCCTCATTGGGGAATGAGGGACACACCTACTGATGTATGCCATGCATTCACCCAACAGTGACCGTGCCTCCAAATCTGCTACTACCGCAAGATGTTGGCTGGCACGCAAGCGCGAGCCAACATAAAAATGTGTAAAGTTTGCAGTTAATGGATTTTGGGCTATGGCCTTGTTAGCCAAGTGTGACTCTAGTGCCGCTACCAGACATACACTGCAGATCCTATGAAAATGCTGAGCATTATTCAAGTTAATCTTTAGACATTACACCCAGCTGAATAATAGGTAAAATCAGGATACACTGAAAACAAGATATTGCAGCCCATAATCTGTGCTATCCTGGCTGAATAAATTGTGAATGAAAAAAGCAAAAAAACTAATTTTAACCCAAATTAATCATAAATTGCCAAACTGTTTGAAGTGTAAGCACCCAATTCAGGCATAGGGAGGTACGGACAATTACTGTGCTGATTTGTATCACCTAATCACCCACCTCCTGGGACTCTCCGAGACATGGCTAAAACCTCACATTACTGATGCCACCTACAAACTACCTGGGTACTCTTCCCACCGCCTGGATAGACCTGGCAAAAAAAGGGGGGTGGAGTAGCTCTGTTCATCAAGGAACCCCTATCAGCCAATATAGTTCTCCACTCCGATCCAACCTCTCCCAGTGAATGGCTCCTCACTGAACTCACCCTGGGAACTAGCAAAAAACTCTACATCGGGTGCTGCTACAATCCCCCTACAGCCAGAACTGAAGGCTTAAACAGCTTCCTCTCTGGTCTGGGCTCCATATCCCCACACAGAGACTCAATTCTCATGGGTGATCTCAATCTAAACTGCTTCAGTTCCCACTATCATGACTATGCCTCCCTCCTAAAACAATACAGCCTGGCCCAAACTATTAACCTAACCACAAGGCAGAACCCTCACAAGGGCACACACACACACACTCCTAGATTGGATTGTAACTAACCGGGAGGACTGTGTCCTGCCGCTGTTACCATGGCTGACTCCATTAGTGATCACTCCCCTACGTACCTTCTCTGGTCATCCAAACTTAAATGGCCCCTGCCCAAATACCTGTCTTTCCGTAACTTCAGAAGCCCAAACACCCTTGTCCTTCTGTCTGAGGCATGGGCACTGGGCTGGTCTGCCATTTTCTCAGACCCAAATGCCAGCCAGGCAGCATCCATGTTCACTCAAGTTCTCCTGACTCTACAGGACAAGCATTTTCCAGTCACCACCAGAAGGATGAGGGGTGGCTACTCGTGATGGGTCACAAAAGACCTCCTTACCCTCATGACCATGCCTGGTCAACCTATAAAGCATCCCCATCCCCGACCCTACGGGATGATTACAGGCATTGGAGGAACTTTTGCAAATACCTGGCCAAAGCTCTCAAACAGACACATTTTCACAATCTCCAGCAAACTAACCTCGGGGAGCCTAAACAATTCTGGGCATCCACTGGCTCGATACTAACCCCCCCCAGGAAGCCTGTCCCACAGCAACACACTACTGCTGGCCTCATTACCAATCCCCAAGAAGTGGCCAAGGCCCTCAATGACAAATTCTCCAACCTCACTATGTACCTGTGCAAACTCCCAAATGGCATGCAAAAAACCCTGTCCCCCTGCACGCCCCCACAACATCACATCGCCGGGCCTACCTCTCAACCTCCTCCTCCCCCCTTTTCTTCAAAATTCTCTCACATGCTGACATAGCTAAACTCCTAAAGAGCCTCCAAAACCATGGCTCCCCTGGAGCAGATGGGTTATCCCGTTTTCCTTAGACTTATCTCGCCTGCCATTATTGCCCTCCTAACGTTCATTTTCAACCTCACCCTGACCACTTCCTCCATGCCCGTTACATGGAAAACCACAAAGGTCATTCCCATTCATAAAGCCGGGGACCCACAATCCACAGACAACTATCGCCCGATCTCCATCCTTCCTCGCTTAAGCAAGCTACTTGAAAAAGCTGTCCACCACCAACTTGCTGACTGCATAGGTAAATATGACCTACTATGTAACCAACAACATGGCTTCCGCAAGAATCACTCCACCACCACTGCCCTCGCACTCCTAACTGACCACATCCTCACAAACATGGACCATGGAAATGCAACTGGCACAGTCTTCATTGACTTCTCTAAAGCCTTCGACCTGGTCAGTCACTCGCTCCTCCTCTCCAAATTGCATCACCTTGGCTGCTCTCCAGAGGTCACTACCTGGTTCGGAAGTTACCTTACAGGTCGCTCCCAGTTTGTGTACATTGGCTCAGCCCGCTCACCCACCCTGCCTGCCTGTCTCTACTGTGGTCCCCCAAGGCTCTATCCTGGGACCCCTCCTTTTCTCGTTATTCATTAACTCCCTTCCAGCAGATAGTCTCAACTGTCACTCAATCCTTTACACCGACGACCTCGTGCTCTTCTCCAGTGGAAAGTCTCCTACCCTCATCTCTGCAGCCCTCTCACAACACTACACAGCAGCCTACAACTGGTTCTCTGACAACCTCCTCCTGGTCAATGCCAAAAAAAAAACAATGTTGTCCGGATCTAAGCCCTTCCTAACTAAATGCAAATCTAATCCACCTCTAATTATCACGTCCCCTGATGGCCATGCCCTAGAGGACGTCAAACACTTCAAATATCTAGGAGTTGTGCTTAATCCCTCCCTTTCATTTTCAGAGCACAAACACTCCCTGTTTGTAAGATTTCACCAAAAACTAGGGACTGCCTACAGATACCGGCAATACCTCACCCCTGAGACCCACCATGCCATCAACCAGGGAAATCTGCTACCTATCCTGGACTACTGCTCGCCCAGCTACTCCACAACCTCCACATCTACCATGGCAAAACTATCAGCAGCATACAACAGTGTCTGCCGCTTCTCTCTGCTGGCCCCTTTCTCCATGCACCACTGTACACTCTACACAACACTGGGGTGGCTCCCACTAAAAGCCTGCTTTGACCTTGCACTGTACAGTTTTATTGATTCTGCCATCCGTATTGGCCAGAAATCCCCTCTTGCTCCCCTTCTCACTACGTAAACCTCACACCACTACCTACGCTCCTCCAGTATCCCTTCCCTGAAAATCCCCAGGGTAGCCATGAACATGGGCGCTAGAACCCTGTCTGTAGCAGCCCCCACACTATGGAACAAGCTGCCCATTGAACTGCGCACCATAAACACTTACCGCCAGTTCAAGACTTGCCTCAAAGATTGGCTCCTGTTGGCATCCACCTGCCACTGCTTTAAGGACTAGTACCCCCCTTATAGGTTCCAGGGGTAGGGCCAAAGAGGTTCTCTTATTTATTGAAACTGTACCACCGTGAGTCTTACTTTGCTTTGTTATTTGTTGCCCCTCAACTACTGCCACCATGTATTGCCAAATGTAACAACTGTAACCTTTCACTATGTACAGTATTACCTGCTCTTGTTATGTTCTTGTTATTTTGATGTCTCTACTCTGTGCCGCTTACGTGGCCCGGGTTGTGCCTGAAAATGGTCCCTGGGATCAGTGCACCCACCCGGTTAACAAAGTTATAAATAAATAAATAAAAAATAATAAAATAAGTTGTAGTTTGGGCTGAAGACTATTTAGTAAATGGCAAAACGGCAAAAAAGATTTTAACAAGTTTTCTTAAAGTGTGTAATCCAACTTCAGGTATACAGACTAGGCTATTTTAGATCCTTCTAGATTCCAACACCTTCTGGAAACACTAACCATTTCAGTCCGATCCATGCACGTGTGCCTGAGTTACAATCAAGCAAAAATCAGTGAAACCTTAGGACTGCTACATACTCTTTCTTCGATCTGATAACCCTGTTACAAAATTTGAGGAAATAAACTAGCAAAACCATTTTATCCTTAGCAGCCACTGGTGCTGTAAACATCCCCCCCCCCAAAAAAAAATTATTTAACCAGGAGTAGCACACTAAGCTGAAAGCTTGTTTACAGGTGTGACCTGGGAGCACAGGGAAGTTAATTGACTTGCTCAGGGTCACCCAGTATGCAAGTGGGGGCTGTGAGATTCAAACTGAGGTCTACAGATTTGCAGCTCAGAGCCTTAAACCACTGCGCTATACTGCCTCCCCTTACTGTACCTGTAGTTGTATCTGTAGTTTAATTGCCAACAGTGTGGGATACGGGTGTTTAGTTGTGTTCTCTAACTCAGCCCAATTCCTTAGAACTATCTCCTGCAGTTCCTTTGCCTGAATAGCAAGAACACTTCACAAAAACAAGAAATACATTTAAAATCATTCTGTATTTATAGTACATGTGGCACATCCAGGTAGCACAAATTGGTGGTTGTCTGTTGAAATGTCCACATACTCCACCCTTCAATAAATGATCGGTAAATGTTTGTGTGCATATGCAGCAACAAGATAAAAACAAAACTATATATTTATGAATTTATTTATTTAGTTATTTATTGTAAAGTAAAATTCAGATCGGTCATTTCTGTATCTGGTCAGCAGTTTGTCAAAGATGTCTCGGTCACATCTCAGATGCAAATTATTGTAGATTAAGGCATTTTTTATTCAGCAGTATTACTGAATGCAGTCTGACTAGTTGTGTGAAGGGGAACTACAGCTATTTCTTTTAAAATACAGTATAGCTAACTGACATTATTAATATTACTATTTACTAGTTATATGCAGTGACAGAGATCATTACAGTTTCACTTCACGTGTCCATGAGCTCCCTTCTTTGACTCCCAATAGGGCGCTTTACATTCAGACAATATCAGAAAGGAAATGTTGTAATTGCTGAAATTATCTGATCATCAGTTCTTTTTTTTTCTTTTTTTTAGCTATAGTTTTTCCTCCTGAGGCATACCTGTCTGCTCCCTTCTGCCTGGCAACTCCACCGGTATATCCAGCCGCCATCCATTCTCCTACACTCCATTAGGGTCTGCCTTGTCCCCTGCAGTTTACCCCCCACAGTGGGGTGGTGGGGAGCCCCCAACTCACCCATCCGAAATGGATCCAGATCAGGCACACCCCCAGAGCCAGAGATCTTCAAACAGTCATCAAGCTGCTCGACAAGGATGCCATTTTTTCCTCTTTCTTTCCCCCTGAGCTGGCAGGCATGCAATGACACCGGCGGAGGAGAGTGTGCACACGTCCACATGCACTCCCTCCTGGTGTCTGCCCCCAAATCTCCCAGAGCACAGCGTGCATCTTGTCCCCCAGCCTCCGCCAGGGGACAATCATGCACCGACTGTCATGGCCCCCCCCCACCCTGGAGAGGGAGAGCAGTCCATCAGATGTTCCATCCCTCTCCTCCCCTGCCAGCCCCCGGTGACCTGTGCTCGTTCCCGAACACCAGTCACCAGCATGGCACGCGGTGCAGGTGACCAGCGCCTCAGCCCTCAGTGCCACCAGGCCAGCTTCCAATCAGTTCTTTTTTTGATGCATAAATCTACATGAGTGTAGTTAGGGATTTTGACTTCTGGGGCCTGATATTCAAAAGTTTGCATGGGCATTAACAGGTCTTTGCCGGATCCCCACATTCAAAAGGAGCTGTTGCATGGGCAAAGAGGGTTAGCACACAGGCAAAATATAATTTATACGGGTGGGCAAGGGGAGCAGTCTGGCCATGGAAAGCCACGCTACCCCATAGTCAGTGGCTTTGCATTACGCAAATACTACCTATCAAAACCTGACTTAATCCAGGCAACTCTAGCAGCTGCCAGAGGTAATGCAGCCACCTAGCCAGTTAGCTGCTGGGGGAGCACACCCACCCTCTGTAGTCCCTGGCACTGCCCCTCCAATCACCAGCCCTTACTGTGCAAATACACTCCCTAGTGGTAGTGGTCTCCCCCCCAATCGATAGCCCATACTGCAGTTTAAATACACCCCTGGTGCTAGTGGTTCCCCTCCCACCCTCTGATCGCCAGCCTGTATTGTAGTTTAACTAAATCCCTGGTGACAGTGGTCCCTTCTCCCCAATCACCAGCCCATGCTGTAGTTTAAATACATCCCCCCCCGATTGCCAGCCCGTATAATAGTTTAAATATATCCTTGGTGCTAGTGGTACCCAACCCCCCCGAATACCAGCCCATACCATAGTTTATATACATCCCTGGTGGTAGTGGTTCCCTCATCATTCCCTCCCTCCGATCGCCAGCCCACAGTGCAACATAACACCCTCCCTGGCATCCAGTGGTCCCACCCCTATCACAGAACTAAACACACCTGGTCACCTTACCATTCCCCAGGGTGCCACTGGTGCATATGGTGACTGGCACAGCCCCACTCACACCTCCTCAGCCAGCAGCCATATGTCCTAGCAGAGAGCCTGTCCTATAAATAAGAGGAATGCTCCCAGCCAGGAGACACAGTGGCCAGCAGAGGGGGTGTAAAGAGGGTTGTGCCAGTCACTGTATGCTCCCTTGGCACCAAGGGGAATGGTAAAGTGATGGGGGGGTGTTCAGTGCCGCGATGGGGGGATGGGACCACTGGAAGCCAGGGAGGGTGTTCCATTGTACTATGGGCTGGCAATCAGAGGGATGGAGGGAGGGAGGGAGAGATGGGAACCGCTACCACCAGAATAAATTTAAACAATGGAATGGTCTGGCGATCAAGGGGGGAACCACTAGCACCAGGGATGTATTTAAACTATGATACGGGCTGGTGATCGAAGGGGGGACCACTACCATCAGGGTCTACCATAGTACTATGGCTGGCAATGGGAGGGAGGAAGAGGGTACCACTTCCACCAGGGAGGTATTTAAACTACAGTATGGGCTTGTGGTCGGAGGAGGGACCACTATCACTAGGGATGTAATTAAACTACAGTACCGGCTGGTACCACTAGCACCTGGGATGTATTTAAACTATGATATGGGCTGATAATCAGTGGGGGGGGCACTACCACCAAGGATGTATTTAAACTATGGTACAGGCTAGCAATCAGGGGAAGGGGGACCACTAGCAACAGGGATTTCAAGATAATACAGTAGGGGCTGGCAATGGAGGGAACCACTACCACCAGGGATTTCAGTGTACTACAGTACAGACTGGTGATCAGATGGGGGACCACTAGCATCACGTACATCTACACGTCTAGGAATGTGCAATTGGGGGGGGGGTAGCACTGTGCTAAGCTGACTCACAACCCATGCAAATTAACCCATAATGGGCATGCAAATGGCCTTTTAGCACCTTGCATGCCCAATGGGCTTATTTGTATGGGTCCCATCGAATATTGCAGATAGCACTCCAGCGCTACCCATACTGGCAGTGTACTTCACAAGGGGAAGGAATCGGTCTCATTTCAGGGAAGTAACTGTTGATGTTCACTGATTTTACTGCTATTATTGTTTCTTTTACAGCTTATTGTTTTCAATTGGTACCAGGGTGCTTTCTGACTTAATTTGGAAAGGTATCTGTTTGGGGGAGTGTTTCTGGGGGTTTTTGCTGGTGAAGCCGATTGTCTCTGGTGGTCAGAAGGGTGTAATCAGAATCATTGCAGTTCATTTCATGAGTAATTGGATTAATTTCAGTGCAGAACCTGCTCGTTGATGGTTTTAATTAGTTTATACTGCTTATTTCACTTGGGCTATGGTTCTGCTTATCTTGTGCTTTTTTTTTTTTTAAGCCAGTAACTTTATAGTGCAGGAAATGTTTCTTATCTATCCCTGTAGCTTGGGGGAGATGTGCTAATTGTCTGGCCTGGGGCCTCATCAGAGCTACTGCTACTGCTAACTGGAGGTGGGGCTGAGTCAGAGTGGGTAGCTGGTTCCCTTGGGGGATTTTGCTGGTGCAGCTGAGTGTCTCTGGGGGGTTTTGCTGGTGAGCCTGATTGTCTCTGGTGGTCAGGATCCCCCCACCCCTATTGCATCACTTCCTTTATACCATTAGCCTGTGACATCATATGATACCAGCTGACTGCATACACACACTGTTAGCCATCTTATTTCAGTACACAACATGGCCACACACACCACACCCTGCCATAAATCTATATTCCGTGATACATTAGACATGTACATATGTGGGAGCATGGAGCAAGGGGGGCACAGGGGTGAAAGGAGGGAATGGATCAGGAGAACAGATTGTGAAAGTTGGTGGAAGGAACAGAGTTGGGTGGTGCACCAGGGGGAGGGTCAGTGGCAGCATAAGTGGTGGGTGGACCAGTGGAGGGAGGGTGTAGGGGATATGGAGGCAGGAGGATCATGGGGTGCAAAAACTGTGGAGCAGCCATATTCATAGGCACCCTATGGAGGCTGGGGGAGTGCCCAGTTTGTCAAGGGCTGGTAAGGCTGGAGGATGAGCTATCAAGACTAAAGGGGGAAATGTCTAGGCTCAAGAGAGAAAGGTCTTGGCCAAATAGAGAAGTGGAAATGGGAAGCTCAAAATGTAACCAGGTAAAAAACAGGAGACGTGATGAAGGTAAGGACAGGTGGTGGGGAGAGCAGGCCACACTGGAGACCAAGGGGGATGACACCAGTACAGGGGACAGGGGCGCAAAGGGCACAGGTACCAGCGTAAATGAGCATAGTTACACAACAGGCTCAAACAGACACTGGTCCTTGACAGAGACAACAGATGAGGGAGAAGGAATTGTGGAAGAACATTCCGTACTAATGAAAAGAAAAATGATAGAGAGAGGGAGTGAGTATGGAGGAGTAACTGAAAAGTGTCAGGATGGAATGGACAAAGAGGGGAGTACTGATGAGGGAAGTAAAACAGGGGCAGAAGGAGGGAACAAGGTGCAGGAGGATGAAGGAGAAAAGAGAGGGAGGAGGTGGGAGGAAGGGAATCTTTATGTTAGGGGACTCAGTACTAAGAGGGGTCAGGTAGGGTTGCAAGGGAGAGTGGCACAGTTGGGTTTGGGTGGAGGCCATCCCAGGAATGATGGTGGAAGGGGTGGGGCAATCTGTTCAAAAATATGCCAGAAGGGGCAGAGAAAAACCCTCACCTAATTCTGCACTTGGGGACGAATGACCTGACTGATGGGATGGTAGATGAAGTGAAGAGGAGGTCTGAAGAACTAGGACCAGTTTTTGAGGGGGCAGGAAGATCAGTTACTTTCTCAGAGGTACTTCCAGTTCCCAGGGCAAGTACAGCAAGAAAACTGAGAATTCAGGAATTTAATGAAGGCTGGGAACCTGGTGTCAGGAAAAGGGGTATGGGCTGATAGGAGGGTGGGATGGGATCTGGGAAGACAGCAGTCTGTACTCTAAAGAGAGACTGCACTTAAACAAGGAGGGAAAGAAAGTACTGAAGCAAAGGATTGGTGAGTACATTGAGGAGACTTTAAACTATGGGGGGGGTAGCATGAGGATTAGAGGTACTCAAAGGCCTCGGGATGGGAAAATATGTGGGCTTACCCCCATAATAGTGACATATGACTAGGGGCAAGTACTACAGGGGGTGCCATAGAGGGAGGGGAAGGGGAGGAGAAAGGAAGAGGATGGTAGATGGTCTCATTAAATGCTAGAAGCCTGGCGAATAAAATAGCAGAACTACAGGCTCTCATGGCAGAGGGAGGGGTGGACATGGGGGCCATCACCAAGACATGGGCCACCCAAAACCAAGACTGGGACCTGGCAGTTCCAGGATACAGGTTATTCTGCAAGGATAGAGTTAAGAGGAAAGGGGGAGGGTGGCACTGTACGTGAGAGAGGGACTAAAGTGTGTAAGAGAGGAGGAGGAGGAGGGAGCTACAGAGTTACTGTGGATGCAAATCCAGGATCTCAAAAAATAGGACACTATGGTTGGGAGTGGTATACAGGTAGCCCTCCCAATCAGAAGAGATAGATAAGGTACTGGTGGGACAGTTCCAGAGGAACTGCGGGAAGGGGGGTGGTCATAGTAGGGGACTTCAACCTGCAGGAAGTGGATTGGGGTACACTGGCCACCGAGTGTAGAAGGGAGTAGGTAATGCTGGATGCCTTCCAGGATAACTTGCTGATGCAGATGGTCAATGAACCAATTAGAGAAGGGAATACCCTTGACCTCATGCTGACTAATGGGGAGTGGGTGAAGGATCTGCAGGTGGAAGAACCACTGGCAGGGAGCAACCACAGGACAGTATGGTTCCAGCTGCAGATAGGTAAGGAGAGGGGTGTATCTGTCACAAAGTTCCTGGACTTTAGAAAAGCTGACTTCAAAAGGATGGGTGAAGTGGTACAAAGGTTCTTGGCCAGAATTCAGCCTAATATGGACACAAATCAGAGGTGGCAGCTCATAAAGCTAGGGATGGTAGAAGCAACTAAATCCTGCGGCAGCAAGGCCCAGAGTAAAAAGGTTAGGGCAAAGAAATCTAGCTGGATAAGCAAGGGAGTCATAGACAGGTTTAGGAAGAAAGGAGACACCTATAAGAGATACATGAAAACTGGGAGGGTGGAGGACAGGGAGGAGTACCTGAAGGAAGTGACCAGGGAGGTAAAGGCAGCCAAGACATCCAGGGAACTCAGGCTGGCGCAGGGCATTAAAGAGGGGGAGAAAGACTTCTTCAGGTACATCAGGGAGAAGAGGAGTTGTAAGGACCAGGTAGTAAGGATTAAGAGGAGGGGTTGGGTGGAAAAGGGGAGCGAAAAGGCAGAAGCACTTAATGACAACTTCTGCTCAGTTTTTACTAAGGAGAAGGGGGGAATACCCAAAGTGGGGGGGGAATAGGAACAGAGGGGGAAGGGTGACGGACAGGGAAATCACAGAAGGTAGAGTGTTAGAAGGGTTAAGGGCACTGAGGGTGGACAAGGCACCAGGGCCAGATGGCGTACATCCCAGGGTACTGAAAGAGCTTGCGGAGGACCTAGCAGGCCCCTTGGCAGACCTGTTTAATGCCTCACTGGACTCAGGGTGTGTACTTAAAGATTGGAGGATGGCTCACATGGTTCTCTTCCATAACAGCAGCCCCAAGGATGAACCAGGGAACAATAAACCAGTGATCGTCACGTTCATTGTGGGGAAACTAATGGAGACAATCCTGAAGGAGAGGCTGGTGACCCTGCTGGAGGTCAATGGGTTACAGGACAGTAGACAGCATGGCTTTGTCAAGGGCAGATCCTGTCAGACCAGTCTAGTAGAATACTATGACTGGGTAACTAGGCAAATGGACAAGGGCCATGCGGTGGATGTCCTGTACCTGGACTTCAGTAAGGCATTCAATTCAGTGCTGCATGGGAGACCTGGAAGTAAGCTAAATGGCACAGGGGCAGGGACAAAATTGGTGGGATGGATGGAGGACTGGCTGCATGGAAGGCAGCAGAGGGTGGTGGTGGGAGGAGAACTCTCATCCCCAAGGGCAGTGACAAGTGGGGTTCCACAGGGGTCGATGCTGGGGCCGGTGTTATTTGGGATATTTATTGCAGACATTTCAATGAGCATCAAAAGCAAGATCAGTCTATTTGCAGATGACACAAAGATGGAAGCAGTGGTGGATGACCTGGGGGGGGTGGCAGGATTTGCAGGAAGATCTGGCAAGGCTGGATAGATGGTTGGACACTTGGCAACTTGGATTCAATGCCAAGAAATGCAAGATGCTGCATTTCAGGGCTAAGAATCCAAGGAGAAACTACCATCTGGGGGGAGTACAGCTAGCTGAGACTAAGGAAGAGAAGGATATGGGGGTGCTCATTACAGGAGCAATGAACAGCTCTGCACAGTGTAGAAAGGCAGCAGCAATGGGCAACAAAATGTTGGGCTGTATTGCAAGGGGTATAACCTCAAGGAAGGGGGAGGTGATTCTGCCGCTGTATAGATCACTGGTCAGACTCTACCCAGAGTTCTGCATGCAGAACTGGCTCCCTGTCTAAAGAGGGTCATTAGATTACTGGAAGGGGTGCAACGCAGAATAACAAAGATGATGCAGGGTCTGGGGGAGTTACCATATGAAAGTAGACTAAGAGAGTTGAACATGTACTCACTGGAGGAGAGGAGGGACAAAGGGGATATGATTGAGACCTTCAAGTACATGAGAGAAATAAACAGGACAGGCACGAAGGAACTGTTTGGGGGAGGGACACTTGAGGTCATGATATGAGATTAGAGGGTAGAAGGTTTAGTAAGGAACTGAGAAGGCACTTTTTTACAGTGAGAGTGGTGGCAGAGTGGAACACGCTACCAGCAGAGGTGGTGGCCTGTAAAACAGTGGGATACTTCAAGAGGGGCTAGGCAGGGCAAAAGGGAGAGCCAAGGGAGGGGGGGTGCAGAGAGGGAGGGGCAGCTGCAGAACAGGGTTGCTTGCTGCATAATCGAACAGACTCAAGAGACCAAATGGCCATTTTCTGCTGGCAGGTTTTGTATGGTCATGTGTTCGTATGTTCACAAGCCCTGTCAGTGCAGCATTAAGTGGCTTAGCATTGTACCGCTATGGCCCTATATTCAGTCAAATAGCACTGGTGCACTATTCAACTGAACATAGCATTTCTTGGCACCTGGGCAATCTCAGTGTAACCCCCTATAAATGGGGGTTCCCAAAAGTCTTCCTTGGGTGTGCCTAAATGCCCACTGCCAGGTTGGCGTCCTGTGTCCTTACAGGCTTAAAATTGTCAGCATGTGAGTGCACTGTTAGCCTCCATGCCTGTCTCTTTAAGATACCGCTTCTCTTGTAGTGTATAATTAATCTGGGTAGGGGCCGAGTGGTTTCAGGCTCGAGTCCCGCCTGGACTTCAGTAATATTGCTCCATTCTGCCGTCGCTAATTACGCAGAGAAAGCCCTATTAGAATCTGTGATTGTTTGCTGGTTATCTGCTTTGATAGTAATGATATAGTAGTTTGTCTAACCTGCCTTCCTTTGCAGCATGGACATTTCTGTTTTGCACCACCATCGTGGTTCTTGACTGCCAGAGTGCATCAATCAGTGTCTTTGGGGGCTCTACAATGGAGCCTGCCCCAGGGGTCTTGTGGGAGTGAATTTCTGTAGGAATTGTAGTTTTTGCATTTTGGCACCTAAATGGACCTGAACTGGTTGTGGTGTACCTCTGTATAGATAGCATTGTAATACTGTTTGTTGTGGTGCAAAATCTCACTTTATAGGGGGTCTTCAGGGCTGAGCCAGCTAAACCAGCCCTGGTGGTAAATGCAACAAGTGTGGGGTTAAAGCTGTATTTAGGTGTTGATTGCAATTGTGTATTCACTGAACCATTTAGGCCACTAAAGGGAAGAGAGGGGGGTAACAGTGTCCCAGAGGGCTGTACCCAGGGCAACTACGCTACCACTATCCCTGTCCTCCGGGTAGAGGCATCCATTCACAGAACTGCCCCTCAACCTGCACTTGGTTACGCAGGCAGAGGTAGTATCCCTTGGGGTAGTGCCACCTAAGGGTTACATCTTGGAGGCACTGCTGGGATTAGCACCCCCTAGTGGCCAAAATCAAGAATTGTTGTCAAAGGTTAATGGCTACCCTAACAGAAGTGGCCATGCACCAGTTGGTGGGGTGGTGTATAGGGCAGCAGATTGACTCCCACAATACCTTGCTTATCCTGGATATTCCCTTGAGCATTAGTAAGGACACTGTAGAAGGAGCACTTTCCAAAGCTGAATGTTCGAAAAATGCTGTGGTGGTCGATCGACAGGCTAATTTGACCGCCCAAACTTTTATGGCCTTGGTAGAGTGTAGTAACCCCGTGAACAGCTCCCAAGTACCAAAGACTATTGCCTCAGAGGGGGTCTCAGCCACCTGGAGAGTGATAACCAAAGACAGTAAAATCCCCAGGGAGGGTGAGCCTCCACCATTGTCAGAGACCTTTGAGGAGAAGTTGGCTAAGTTGTTGCTGGTGGAGGGAAAGACTGTAGAGGACTTTAAGAAACTATTCCTGCCACCTGGGGTATTCCTTCCCCAACCCCTCTGCTCACTCCAGTACCAGTTCCTGCCCCAGCTCCTGTGTCTGCAGCTGTGCCGGCACCCACCTCTGTGCCTGCAGTTAGTCATGACACGTACCAGAAGTTGAGGATGTTTTCTGGTACCCTTCTCAGCCCACAGGGGGAGGATGACTGGAAGACCTGGATAGATTATGTTGCCCCTTGGTACCCGAGTAGCAGTGTGCGGAGGCCGAGAAGCGAAAAAGAATCATGGAAAGTTTGAGAGGTCCTGCCCTAGAAGCCATTAGATTTGTAACATCCACAAATCCTGATGCATCTGCTCAAAAGTACCTGTCTTCACTTGAAGGCAATTTTGGAAGCACTGAGTCTGGGGAGACTTTGATATGGCAATTTAAGGGTACCAAACAATAGAAAGGGTAATGTCTGTCTGCGTATGTTATTCACCTGGAGAGGGCCCTACAGAGAGCTTCTTGCAAGGGTGGATTGGCAGCCAGCGACTTGAACCATGTGAGATTGGGGCACATACTGCAACACGCCAAGCATTCTAAATTACAAATTATCCAGTTGAGGCTCCAGGATTGGCGGGATAACCCGACGGAATATTGTGACCTGATACGAGAACTCCGGGAGGTTAAAGATGAGGAAGGAGATTGTAATTTTGGTGTGGGTGCAGCCTGAGTGACCACAGTACAGGAAAGCCCTGCTGAAAAGGAGACTGCTAAAGATGTCCTGCCATGGGCTGAGCACTGGAGGGACGAGCTGCTGAAGGGGGTCAGAAAAGTACAAACAGGTGCCTGTACAGAGGTCTCCACAGCTGACAAAGACCCGGGTCCCTCTCAGGACGTGACTGCCATGGGGATGGGAGTGCACCCTCAGGTATCCTCTAATGAGGGTGGCTCCCAGGCTAAGATCAGGGAATTGACTGCCACTATAAAGGAACTTTTGAGACATGTTGCACCATCCTCAACACTACCAGCAGAGGTCAGACCACGATCTCTTGTTAACGCTCCAGCTCCCCCTGAAATGTTTTTACCAAGGATGACCCAAGAACCTGTCATTTGTCACAACTGTGGCAAAGATGGTCATATGAAGAGGGAATTCCAGTCTCAGAAGAACTTAGAAAAAGTGTTCAGCAGGCTTCAAGGGGAGCTCCGGAAAGCAAATCAGTGGCCATGGGGTATGCAAAACGACTGCAGTGAAGGCTCAAGAAATCCTAACTCAAACTTCTTTGTGGCTAAATCGTTGGTCCAGGCCCCTGCTACTGTTCCTCCAGACTGGTCCAAATTGGTAGGCCATTCGATAGAGACTACTGCGACTGTAAATGGTATCCATGCTCAGGCTGTGCTTGACAGCAGGTCGCAAGTGACCATTATATTCCAGGACTGGTACGACAAACATTTATCTGATGTGCCATTACAATTTTTGGAAGGCCTGCCTGTGTGGGGCCTGAGTGACAAATCTTATCCCTACCCAGGATATGGCCTCCGGCTCTGGCTGTCTTTTCCTGTGGCTGTAACTGGTGTAGACGAACAAGTAGAGATGCTAGCCCTGGTGTGCCCTCCTATGGGGTTGTATGATGGGGTTCCTCTACTCATCGGAATCAACGTGCATATGTTTGGGAGGCTGTCAAAATTGTGTCAGGAGAAGCAAGGGCGACGGACTGGCCAGGCGTTGCGAATTTCCACCTTAATAAGAAGAGCATATGACCTGCAGAAACAGACTACAGTGATGGACAAGGATGAGCCAGTGGGGATAGTGTGAAAGAAAGACCCTGATTCCTTGATATTAACCACTCAATGTTCAGCATACTGTTCACGGAGAAGCCTGTCTTAGAAGAGATGTAAAGAACAAGTTATTAATGCTGGATGCCCCAGGTGAAGGGAAGCTGCCAGAGAGGCTAATGGTCAAACCCAGTATATTACCTGCTCGTGCCCATGCCTATGCTCAATGAGTGATGGTCCAAATACACAATGTGTCTGATCAAGACATCCGAGTGAACCGGGGGTGCACGTTAGCTATGGTGCACTATGCTGACACTGCAGTACTGCCTTTTGTGCTGGTGAAAAGGAGGAGATGACCCCAGACCTACTTGATTTTTGGGAGTCCCCACTGTCTGCTGAATGGAAGACTCGAGTCAGCCAGAAGCTTGCCCAGAGAAGCCAGGTGTTTTCCCTAAAGGAATGGGATGTGGGGTGCATCCAAGGTGCTGAACATACTATCAGACTTCACGATGACAGACCTTTCTGGGAGCGGTCTCGTCGCCTTGCCCCAGCTGATATACATGGTGTCAGAAGGCACCTACAGGAGATGCTAGCTGCTGGCATTATCCAAGAGTCAAGAAGCCCCTACACTTCCCCCATTGTAGTACTGCAGAAAAAGAATGGGTCTGCGAGGATGTGTGTAGATTACTGGACTTTGAACCAATGGACTGTGCCTGCTCAATACACTATGCCCTGTATACAGGATGCCCTGGACTGCCTGAATGGGAGTCAGCGGTTCTCAGTACTTGATCTACGAAGCGAGTATTATCAGATCCTGATGGCTCCAGAAGACCATGAAAAGACTGCTTGCATCTGTCCCTTAGGCTTCTATGAATTTCTGAGGATGCCTCAAGGGATCTCGGATGCACCCACCACTTTTCAAAGGCTGATGGAGCGGCAATGGGGGATATGAACTTGTTGGAATGTGTAGTATACCTGGATGATGTCATCGTGTTTGGACGCACATTAGAGGAACATGAAACATGGTTATTCAAAGTCCTCGATTGTCTGGAAGAGTTCAGCTTGAAGCTATCCATAGACAAGTGTCAGTTCTTCCAAACATCTGTAAAGTATGTGGGACATAGTATCTGCAGAGGGGATACAGACAGACCCCAGTAAGGTAGAATCTTTGACCACCTGGCCTCAACCCAACAATCTGAAGGAACTGCAGTGGTTTTGGGGGTTCTGCAGCTATTATCGGAGATTCATCAAGGACTACTCCAAAGTAATCCAACCACTTTTTAATCTTGCTCAAGGTTATCCTCCTACTAATCGCCGATACAAGAAAGGGTCCCTCAAGGAAGAGGAGAAAGTGTATTTCTGAACAGGTGAACTGTTTAGGGTCCAGTGGACTGTCAAATGTGAGGAGGCCTTCTTTGAGATCATCCCTCAACTTACTCATGCCCCGTGCTTGCTTATGCAGATCCCACCAAACCGTATGTCCTGCACACTGACACCAGTTTGAAGGGGCTCGGAGCTGTGTTGTATCAAAACTAGGAGGACGGCCTGAGACCTCTAGCTTTTGCCAGCCGAAGTTTGACACTATCTGAGCGAAACTATCCTATTCACAAACTGGAGTTTCTCACCCTCAAATGGGCCATAGTCAACCAGTTCCAGGACTATCTCTATGGGGCCAAGATATTGGTAAAGACTGATAACAACCCCCTTAACTTATGTACAGACTTTAGCAAAATTAGACGCCACTGGGCACTGGTGGCTTTCTGCACTGTCCACCTATGATTATGTGGTTGAATACTGACCTGGACTGAACCATACTGATGTTAACGCCCTCTTGAGGCAGCCGAACTCCTCTGATGACTGGGTGAGGCTGTCTGAGCCACCTATTAGAGCACTGTGCCAAAAAATTGACAAAGATGAGCGGCCATCCGCAGAAACTGTGATTTGTCTGGTAGACTGTCTGGGGCCTCCCGATACTTGCATACCTGCAGCTTATTGCCATTTCTCAGCATTGGATATCAGTGCTCTGCCTCAGTTTGACAGTGATAGCTTCCAGTGGGCTCAATCCCAAGATACAATATCCAGCCCACACTTGACACCATATGTGCAGGAAAAGATGTGTCTAAACTACATTCTGCTGACTTGCAAACTGCTTTGTTATTCAAAGAAGGCCCCAGACTAAAGTTATGAGATCAGTTGTTATATAGAGAGACAGTAGATCGTCAAGGCCAAGTGGACAAGCAGGAGTTGGTCTTACCCACAGCCTTCAAACAGCTGGTGCTGAGGTTCCTTCATAACCACATGGGACACCTCAGTATTGATCGGACTCTCAACTTAGTACGGTCCCGATTCTATTGGCCAAAAATGGGAGCAGATGTTGAGAACCATGTCAAAACTTGCAGTCGCTGCCTCCAGCGGAAAGCTTTGCCCCTGAAAGCAGCCCCACTTGTCAACATCTCTACCAGTGCCCCCATAGAACTGATTTGCATGGACTTTCTGTGTCTAAAGCCTGATCAAAAGAACATTGGCAATGTACTGGTGGCAACCCAGATCTAAGTCCGGACCACCCGTGGAGCAGCTCCCACTCACCCAACCGAACCTACTAGATCTAAGTCCAGACCGCCCATGAAGCAGCTCCCACTGACCCAAACGAACCTGCTAGATCTAAGTCCAGACCGCCCGTGGAGCAGCTCCCACTCGCCCAACCGAACCTGCTAGATCTAAGTCTGGACCACCGGTAGAGCAGGTCCCACTCGCCCAAATGAACCTGCTAGGTATGCTGCTGAGGATGCTGTGACCACACTCCTCCTTTGTTCTCTCTATTCAATCTTGGCACCTTTTTTAGACTGTACCCCCTGCTGGTTCTTGGGGCTTATAGGCAAGGAGACCTGCTTGTGGAACAGCTCTGGGACCTTGTAAGGTTTTTAACCTGTGCTAGCTAAGTTAAAAGGCTGGGCACATGTACAGTTCTACTCCAGTTTACCTCGGAGCACTTTCTGCAGTTAAATTCAGAGCTCATTCTGGTGGTCAGCGTTAGATAATTTAAAGCGCGGAATCACTTGTGTAATTTCAGCTCCAGTTTATTCGTAGCTCATCCTGGGAGGCTGCTTGTAATTGTGTGCCTGCTGGTGTTGATATTATTGCATTCATGTGTACCCATTTAAAGTGTGAAGGTTTAAAGTATTTTAATTTAAATCAACAATGTGTCTGTTTAAACTTAGATGCATGGTTAAGCTGCGAAACCGGATTCTTGGTTCATTTTTTTATTTGTCTGCTGTCCCTCTTCTACTCCACTTTAACCTTCTACTCTTTTTTTCTGTCTCTGACTGCTATCCCTCACCTTTTGCATTTCTCCTTGCTCCTCCCCTGTCTTTTATTCTTGCTTGCCCAGCCCTCTGCAGCAGCCTACTTATTTCAACTACCCTCGTCTTCTTTTCCAGATCTAAGTCCAGACCGCCCGTGGAGCAGCTCCCACTCACTCGACTGAACCTGCTAGGTATACCACTGAGGATGTTGTGACCATGCTCCTTCTCCTTTATTCTCTCTATTCAAACTTGGCACCTTTTTTAGACTGTACCCCCTGCTGGTTCTCGGGGCTTATAGGCAAGGGGACCTGCTTGTGGAACACCTCTGGGACCTTGTAAGATTTTTAAACTGTGCCAGCTAAGTTAAAAGGCTGGGCACATGTACAGTTCTACTCCAGTTTACCTTGGAGCACTTTCTGCAGTTTAATTTGAAGCTCATTCTGGCGGTCAACATTAGTTAATTTAAAGCACAGAATCACTTGTGTAATTTCAGCTCCAGTTTATTCGGAGCTCATCCTGGGGGCTGCTTGTAACTGTGTGCCTGCATTAACCCCGAAGTCACTTTGCAACTGCTCCCCACCCGCCCCCCAGTACCCTCCCACCTTTAGCTGGTGTTACATATAAGTGCTGTGCTCTCGTGAGACTTAGTTTCATTTTTTTCTATCTCCCTCCCTGGTTTCTCATTTGCTCGTTATATCAGTTCTCCACTAGAGGTCACCTGTTCTCTACGTTGATCAACACATCCGTTTCTACCCAAGATCTCATCCAAGCTGTCCTACCCTGTTAGCAGATCCTCTGGCTGACTGATCTGTTTGCTCCCATTTTCTCAGATTAACTTGTTACTTTGCCCTCTTTCCCTGCTTCATACTCCCTTTCTTCTCTTCTGATTCTCTTGCTCTCAGTTATTCACTCTGTCCTATTTTCACTCTATTCTCTCTCTTTCCTCTACTCCCTCTAGTCCAGTCTTGCCTCCCAAGTACCCTCACCCATTTTATTCCTCTCACCATGAATTCTACGTCTGAATACCCCCTCCTGGTATTATTTAGATAAATGTTTTGACTGGAATTCATTACAGGTCCGACTGAGTATCCTTCCTCTTGACATGATTACTCACTTGATAATATCTGCTACTCCAACTTACTGTCTGATCCCTCCCATTATCCATCTCCTCTGTTGGGGCTTAATCATAAACACCTAGGGGTATTACTCAGGTTTATCTTGTGAAGGTACTCTATCACCCTTGGAGGAGCCTCTCAGGTATTTTTGACTGCATCTTTATGGATAATTTCCCTATCGCCTACCATCACTGGGGATATTGAGTCTAATCCTGGTCCAACTCTAGCTAATAATACCTCCCAGTCTCACTCCTCCAATTGCTTGCCTCAATCCTCCCATTTCACCTTTACTCACCTTAACATAAGGAGCCTTACTGCCAACTTCCCCGAACTTGAGGCTTGGGTATGTTCTAATAAACCTGATATTCTTGCCTTTTCTGAAACATGGCTGAAACCCTCCATTGCTGACTCCCACTGCTCCCTTCCGGGCTATAATATGCTTCGGGCAGATTGCACTACCTCCAAAAGAGGAGGGGGCTTGGCTCTGTAATTCAAGTCTCATCTCAGTGTGATTATCCTGCATGGTCACCCTTTTGCTAATTGTGAAGTGCTTCATTCCCTTCTGTTGCTTGGGGGTGCTACACAAAATACACATCGTCTGCATTTATATACCTCCTAGAACCTCCAGGCTAGGCCTGGAAGGATTTATTGAACTATTGCCGTCTGTGTCTGGGGAAAATGAAGTAATCTGCTTGGGAGATTTTAATCAGGACTGGGCTGGGCCTAGCTCCTCTCTCCTACCATCCATTACTAGCAAGGCGAAACTCACCCAACTTATCAAGGCCCCCACAAGGATCTCCAGTCATGGTTCCTGCTCCACCCTCATAGATTGGATCCTGATTAACAGGAAGGAGAACTTCCCCTCTGCTGGAGTACTACCTGACTCCATAAATGATCACTGTCCGGTGTACTGTGTTTGGGACACCACCCCCCCCATTCCCCTCTAAAGTCTTATCTTTTTCCAACCTCTCAATGCTTAACCCTGTTGCGTTCCTTCATGACTTAAAAATGGTTTACTGGTCTCCCCTCTACATAACCAATGATATTAGCTTAGCGGCTGAATATTTCAATGTATCCCTACTCTCTCTTCAGCACCAACATATCCCTGTCTCCACTCGCAGGGTAAAAGGGAAAGTCACCAAATGGCTCAAGCACCTCCTACTCCAACTGCTAAAACATAAGGATAAACTCTGGGCTACATGGAAGTCCTCCACCTTTCAAGCTGACTTTGAGGCCTACAGGTCCTTACACAAGACCTGTAAAAAGGAGATTCATTTTGCCAAGAACAAATACTACCAGAACCTCCTCAGTTCCTCTGTCTCCAACCCTAAACAGTACTGGTCACAAATCAAGGAAATCCTTAGGAACAACAAGCCTATGGCTCCAAATGAAATGCTAATAAATAACATGCACTGCCGTAACCCTCTCACCATCGTCAATGCCTTTAACTCCCTCTTTTCCTCTCTTCCCTCCCCTTCCCCCCCTCACCCAGCTTTTCCCTTGTGTCTCCTACCCCACTAGTCACCACTTCCCCTGCTCTTGTGTTGGCTCCGGTCACGCGTCTAGAGGTCCGTAAATTACTAAAATGTTTGCCGGCTAATGGTAGTGCTGGCCCTGATGGTATTCATCCAAGAATCCTTAGGCAATTTGCCTCACGTCTGGTGGCACCTGTAACCAGGCTTTTCAACCTCTCAATCTGCTCAACCTCAGTCCCCTTGGTCTGGAAAGTTGCCAGAACCATCCCAGTGTACAAGAAAGGTGACGTCAAAAACATATCGAACTACCGTCCCATCTAACTCCTGCCCACGCTCAGCAAGCTGCTTGAAAAATTGATTCATCGACAGGTCTCTGCACACCTTCTCAACTCTAACCTTCAATCTCCTGTACAACATGGCTTTAGGGCTGGACACAGCACAACTACTGCTCTAACCCAGTTTACCAGTGATGTTAAATGCAACATGGACAAGGGTTTACTTACTTGAGCAGTGTTCATAGACCTCTCCAAAGCTTTTGACATGGTGCATCATCCTCTTCTACTGGCTAAACTGCATTCTCTTGGTGCCTCTGTTATTACCCTATCCTGGTTTGGCAGCTACCTAGAATATTGCTCTCAGGAAGTCTCTGTAAAATTCTCTCATCTCCTGCTACTATCTCCTGTGGTGTCCCATAGGAATCTATTCTTGGCCCTCTACTCTTTTCTCTCTTCCTCAATGACATCCCTACTCCATCTACTCACTGCAGTCTTATCATATACGCAGATGACTTGGCACTTTACTCTGCCTCCAGGTCTATTGTTGACATCAATCTGCATCTCTCATCTGCCTTTCAGACCCTCCAAGCTTGGTTTTCCTCCAACTGTCAAATCCTGACTATATCAAAGACCCAGGCCATGCTCTTTGGGTCCACTAAAAAGGTGCCCTCTGAGTCCCATAAGCTCTTGATCCACTGCTGTGATGGATCAACTGTCTCTAACACTTTATCCTTCAAATATCTTGGGGTTACTCTGGACCCAGTACTTGATTTTGTTGCACACATTAAGGAGGTATGCCGCTTAGTCAAAACCAAGATTGGTGCGGCCTACAGAGTGCGTCAGTCACTCACTCACTCTGGCTGCTCGGATCTCTGTAGCGAGAGGAGTTCTTCTCCCACAACTACTATATGCCCTCCCGGTACTCTTTCATGCCCATGCGGGGGTCCTTCGCCAATGGGACATATCTTATAACAATATGTGATACTCCTTATTATCCTACTTATGAACTGAGTCAATTGTTTCAAGGCAACCCAATGTGTAATAATGGAGATGAAGCAGGGCCCTCAGAACTGTCTAACCCTCCCGCTTCTTCACTACAGCCAATACCTCCTGAGAGTGAGATGCACAGTATTACGTCTGAAGCAACAGATTCTTTGTGCCTAGCAGAACTATTTGAATTACCCAAGGAGGAATCTGATGTGGTGAATCTCTCTGGTGACATACCAGAACTTGCAGAACCATATGACAGTGTTGACAGCCCCACCCCAGTGCAACAAAGTCCAATTGTTTCAGAGTCTCTTCAGGATGAGTGGCCTGGGCCATCTTCAGAAGGTGATAATGAGCAAATTATTGTAGAAATGGAATCTGCACAGCAAAGAATGGACAGTGTTTCCAATTTGGACATTTCATCCCATGCAGAGGTACCCCTCCATACTGGAGAAGACACCAATGCCAATGTTGACCTCTCAGAGCCTATACCTGCTTCTCCAAGAACGTCTGGATGAGCTGTTAAACCTGTGATGCATCTTAGCTATGACTCCCCTAGGAGGCCAGTGGATTTGCTGCTAAATGTTGTTCACAAGGGGATCTACATTTCAAAGAGCTCCCTGCCCAAACTGAGTTTTTCTGCCACTTCAAAATTAAGTGTTCTTCCCTCAGAGCATGGTGCCCCTGTCCCATCTGGTTCCAAGTTAGCTGGTAGGGTTGGGTCCCTATCTGTATTGCTTAGAATGCAAGAAACTATTACATGAATGAGCACAGTATAATGTGTGAATCATAGTAAAATCATTGTTTTTTTTTTTTTAACTTTGTTTATCTTCCTGATACCCCGAGCATCCTTCAGGAGTGCCCACACGGATCTCTACCCTACTCCCAACCTGAACCCCCGCTTTCCCCAGGCCTCTCCTCCCCCAAATGACTGCAGGCTGACCCAACCCCCGGTACCATCTCCAGGGCTGATTCCGCTCCCCCTCGACGGCTACCTCCTAAGTATGAGGGGTCTACCTGCAAGTTGTCGGGTCTTCCAGATATGTTTGGGATGTGGGAGGGTCCACTGGGGCCACCATCATCTCCCGAAGTGCAGGAGGTATTTTCTTTGCTTTTTCTGTCCTCTCGGAAGCCTGGCCAGCAAGGGTATGGAATGCCGTGGCTTCACCCCCCCCAGGCATTACACCATGCCGCTACACTGGCAACTCTCCAGCCACTGCCAGAGGTCGCTCCTAGAGCAAGCGCCTTCCCACTCCACCCCCGGGAAGAGAGAGCAGTCGGTGGACGCTCAATCTCTATCCCCCCGCCGACCCACGGCGGCCCCGGCTCACTCCCGAACCTGGGGCGCTAGCGTGGCACGAGGTGTGGCATCCAGCACCTCAACCCTCAGCACCATCGGGCCAGCTAGTAAACTCATTGTTAAATGTATGAAAAAAAATGCATAACTGTTGCCATAACAGATAGATAATCACATGTTTTAGCTATTTTAGACAAGTATAGTAATGGTAATGAAACATATTTTATACAAGTACAATTTTAGTTCTTTTCAGGCAGGAAAGGGTGTAATCCCCCTATAAATGGGGGTTCCCAAAAGTCTTCCTTGGGTGTGCTTAAATGCAACTGCCAGGTTGGCGTTCTGTGTCTTTACAGGTTTAAAAATGTCAGCATGTGAGTGCACTATTAGCCTCCATGCCTGTCTCTTTAAGATGCCACTTACAGTATCTTGTGGTGTATAATTAATCTGGGTAGGGGCCGAGTAGTTTCAGGCTCGAGTCCCGCCTGGACTTCAGTAATATTGCTCCATTCTGCCGTCGCTAATTGAGCAGAGAAAGCCCTACTAGAATCTGTGATTGTTTGCTGGTTATCTGCTTTGATAGTAATGATATAGTAGTTTGTCTAACCTGCCTTCCTTTGCAGCATGGACATTTCTGTTTTACACTATCATCTTGGTTCTGAACTGCCAGTTTGCATCAATCAGTGCCTTTGGGGGCTCTATAATGAAGCCTGCCACCAGGGGTCTTATGGGAGTGAATTTCTGTAGGAAATGTAGTTTTTGCATTTTGGCGCCTAAATGGACCTGGAGGGGGAGCCCTTGCTGTGACAGACAAATGGATCAACTAACCGAATCTTTTGGATCACTAGGAAGTCCCGGTGCTGCATATAGCAGAGTGTCAGTCAGGAGTAGGAGTTGAGAGTGAGAGGAGCTTGAGAGATTTGAGCAGCTGCTCCTGGTAGTGCGTAGGGGAAATCAGTGGGAAGGAGGTGTTTGGTCTGCCTGCTACCATCTTCCCAAGAGAAAAGAATTGGATACCTGAATCGGACTTTATCCGAACTTGCGTCTTTCTGATGATTTGTGACAAATTTCACCTGAAGAGGACTGAAGACTTGCTTTTGTGCGATCAGCCTATCAGGACTTCCACCATGACCACAGAGCGTACGGTTTGCGCAGAAAATTCTATGTATTGCAACCAGACTGTCATCCGAACTGTGGTATTTCTTTGCTTTTACTATAAGTGTGCTGACTGCTGATAGTGGGTCACGATTTGGTTCCCCTCTGCTTGAATGTGTCACGCTTGTTGGAAGCAGTGTCCAGCGACTCTAACCGGACTGAATCCATTTTCTCCTACTTTTCTGGGCCTCAACACCACGGCCCTGATTTCCGCTCACACTGCAGAGTTTCGATCGACAAGAGACCCGCCCGGGGATTCAGCTCACTGCTCAACACCATTGAACAGGTACAACACCATGGTGAATCGTGTGGGCCCTGCTTCTCCTGGCAAACCAGCACTTCATCCTAAGGTCTCCATTTTGTCCATACTGCAACCTGGTCTGGATATCGTGAGTAAATCACAGGGTAGCTCCCTGCAACAAAAATCTAATCAAAGTGTGTCTTCTGATTTAATTGTTTTGATTGAACTTCATGAACTGAGCCCTCCGGCTCCGGAATACAAATATTGGGTTAAACTGCATGTTGTATTTCTTTTCCCTAAGGGCCCCAACAACAGCTGCAATGCTGGCCTACCCCCGGCAACAATTCAGGCTAGCCTATAACTCCAACTGGTTACCCAGAGTGTGTGTGACTGTGATAGAGGGACTCTTAGAGGCATGCATACTTAACCTGATTTTATCAGTACTAGAATCAAGCACCAGATTACACCCCCTTCCTGGTTCATGTCCTCAAATAAATCAGATCTGAATCTTTTTGACCTTAAACTGGTTGTGGTGTACCTCTGTATAGATAGCATTGTAATACTGTTTGTTGTGGTGCAAAATCTCACTTTATAGGGGGTCTTCAGGGCCGAGCCAGCTGAACCAGCCTTGGTGGTAAGTGCAACAAGTGTGGGGTTAAAGCTGTATTTAGGTGTTAATTGCAACTGTGTATTCACTGAACCATTTAGGCCACTAGAGGGAAAAGAGGGGGGTAACAGTGTCCCAGAGGGTTGTACCCAGGGCAGCTATGCTACCACTAACCCTGTCCTCCGGGTGGAGGCACCCATTCACAGAACTCAGGCCCCTCAGCCTGTACTTGGTCACACAGGCAAGGGAAGTATCCCTTGGGGTAGCGCCACCTAGGGGTTACATCAAGGCACAGCGCAAATGTTTGCACTCTGTGCAAGTCTGAGATATGTAAGCAATAATACCCAACAGGGTGGGCGGTACTGTGCTATACCAGACCGCCCAGGGGCGTAATGAGGCCCGACGCCATAGGCGGAGGGCCTTATAGCTCCTGGAAGGTCCGGTATACCACACTACCGCCCACCCTGGAGGGTATTATTGCGCTTAGAAAATGGGCAGTCAAAAAAATAAGTTTAATAAGAAAAATGTTGAAGAAAAATGTATTTAAAGTAAGATTTTTAATAAAATAGTTCCTCCACCTGCATTCTTGGGAGGTGGTTGCTATGGTACACACACACACACACACACACACACACACACACACCACTGGGCCCTTAGAATGTTATTTGGAGCCACTATTTCTTTTCTCTCGCTTAGTGAGAGATACTGCTGCCCTGCAATACAACACATCAGCATGGGGGCATTTCAAGTTAACTTTTGCTGCTTTTTTTGTTTATTTTGTTGCTCTACATCCATGTCCGACATTGCTACCAACTCTCTGAGAGCTGACCGCGCTGTTGTGCCCATTCCTCCAGCCGCTGTATAATTTTTTGTTTTAAGTTCAGCACTCTAAGCTTCGACCTTTCCGATCACCTTTTTTTTTACACTTTTTTATTGGTAAATGGAAAGGGCGGCATGCCTACCGTTGCAGCGGTCAAGTTCACCAGGACCGCTGATAACTGCACTGCTACAGCTTTTTTTTTTCATTTTATGTAGACGGGGTAGCAGAGGAGGAACTGGAGAGCCACTATGTGCAGAGATGTGACTTTTCCTGCACTCGGAATCCCGGTGAGATCGCAGTTTTCTCGACGGAATGTCCTCTTTTTTGCGCAAGAGGCGGCACGAGGAAGGGGGAGGGCAGGAAGGCTCTGCTGAGCGGCGATATCGATGAAGGGTTTGACTGTCCCTGCAAGAAGCTCCGTAAGTTATTACCTTAGAAAATGGGTAAAGTTGTGTACTTCAATATGCTTTGGTATGCAGTTTAACAAGTTCCCTGATCACATCTGATTTTATTTTGGGGTTGGGGGGCAAGTAAGGCACCGAAGACAATGATTTATGCTTGGCTTTTCTGACAATGAAATATGAGCATTGCTATTCTGAAATGTCGCCCCTTTGATCTAGGAGAGAGGAGCGACAGCTAGGAGGGACACAGTTGTAGGCTGACGGTGTAGGGATGTATGACGGCTTGCATCGCTCCGTTATTGTGTTTATTTTTAAATTGCCAGATGTTGACAAATTCCAGTGGAGGGTATGATGATTCACTGCTATGTGTGTTGTACAAATGGCGGCAGGTTGGAATATTTTCATTTGGATTTTCCCAATAGGGAAGCAGGGTGGGTGCTGTGATAGCTCAGTTGGGTGAAGGGACACTGTGGCCTGGATCTCGTTGTTAGGTGGGCATCTATTGTCTGACAGATGCCCACCTAAACATGTGTGTCAGCCAATTGGATGCGGGGATGTACTTTGACTATTTTCTAAATTATATTAAACAAACTGACAGTATTGAATGCTAATGTGTATAGGTGGGTTTGTGAATGAGAGGGTAAAATTTCAAAGAAATATACAGTCTGCATCTTCCAAATGTTCCCCCCCACACACAAACCCACCTACACACATTAGCATTCAGTACTGTCAGTTTGTTTAATATAATTATTGTTCTCGATTATGTTTACTTGTCCTCTACTAATGGCATAATATTGCATAGTTTACACAGAGAGCAAGAATTAATGAATACGCTGAGTAAAGAAACAGAATATACACATAGCTTGCATGAAGCCCACTAACATGCTACACAAATAACTTGCTTCAGGAGCCGCCATGTCCCCCCACCACCACCACTACCACCAGATCTGACATTTTTGACTGATGGAGTAAACTGTTTGAGGCTTGGACTGACCTTTATTCTGACAGTAATACTTATTGACTTTATCAGGCAGAAAATTGATCAAAGCTGAACTTCCAGTCTCCCTGCTGGCTGCCACAGTACTTGCATTCAGATTTAGTTCATATCATATCACTGAGTGAGTGTGACAACTAGGTAGTTTATTCTTGTTTGGCAGTTTGGCTGTTTTTTAAATATATTTTTGCATCTACTTAGTTTTGTAACCCCCCCTAGACTGAACCCGACAATGGTTTTCCATGATATGGCAGCTAAATTTCTATCCTGCCCAATAGTGTAGTCAGCACGTAAAGATAGTAATTTTCTCATTACGTTACAATGCTGTATGACAAGTACTCACTTTTTTTTTTCCAGTTTCGGCCTGAGTGATGCTGGATTATGAAATGGCAATGCTACAAGCCTCCAGGAAATAGTAAGGAGTCAAAACAGGACAATGGGCATGAGTGAAGGAACACTGAGGAGTTGGATAAGGGTCAGTTTACTCCATTTGTCAAAAACAGCAGATCCGGAAGTGGTGGTGGTGGTGTGGGGTGGGTGGGGGAACATGGCAGCTCCTGAAACAAGTTATTTGTGCAGCATGTCAGTGGGCTACTTTCAAGCTATGTGCATATACACAGTATATATTTTTTCACTCAGTGTATTCATTCATTCATGCTATGTGTGGAAATGCTGCAATATTATGCTATTATCTTAAATGCAAAAAACTGCATTAATGCACCAATTAGGGTTCAAGTTAATGCCACAAAAGTATTGAAATGTGGTGATAGGGTTTTTAACCCTAACGCCTCAACCCATCCCACCCCCAAGTGGCAAAAGGAAGAAACAATAGGGTTTGGGGTCTCCAGAATCTTGATGAATCAGTGGTGGGGTCTTCCTTGAGGTTGTCAACTCTAATGGTCACCCCTTCCCCCAGCCCATAGCCACCTGTCCAAAACATAAAGTACAGGTGCAAGTCAGTGCCTCATAGTGATGCAGTCTTCAAAGATAGAGAAGTATGTCTCATCACATGTTGCCAACATACTCTGTCATAGCTTTCTTCATGCAGGACCCTGTGTGAAGAAAAGAGATCACGCCTGACTTTGTTTGCTGAAGGGAAGGGGTGAGCATTAGGATTGACAACTACATCACTGATCGCCAGAACTCCAGAGACCGAAAACCCTAATTTTTTTTTTCTTTTGCTGCTTGTGGGGGGCCCTATTAGTTGAGTGATGGCTTTCATTTATATCAAAGGTTGCTATAATTAATATAAAACAGTTCCAAAAATAATAAGAAGAATTATTTTTATTTATAGGGCGCCTTTCGAATGTCAAGGCGCCGTACATAATAACAGTTAAAACAGTTAACATCATAAAAAATACAACCAGACCAAACAATTAAAACGATCAATATTCCAGAAAAGCAATTTCCTACAGAAAGGTCTTCAGACCCCTCTTAAAACCCTCCACAGACGTGCACTCCGGCAACCGACAGGGTAGAGATTTCCAAAGGGTGAGGTCAACATACGAGAAAGCCCGAGCACCAGAAGATTTCAAACTCACCCTGGGAACCTCTAGCAACCTCTCGTTGGCAGAGCGGAGAGATCGATCAGGGCGATAGGGAACCAGAAGTTCTTTCAGATAGATTGGGCCCAGATCATGTAGGGCTTTGAAAGCCAGCAAACCGACTTTAAAGGTGATCCGACACCGACTGGCAGCCAGTGTAGTTCGTGACATCACCGAGTAATATGACAGGATCTTCTAGAACCTGTCAAAAGCCGGGCTGCAGCATTCTGCACTAGCTGCAGGCGATAGATTTCAACCCCAGAAAGCCCTAGATAAAGGGAGTTGCAATAATCCAGGCATGAGGACACGAAGGCATGGACTAAAGTAGGCAGGTCGGCAGACAGAACAAGAAGCCAAACCCTGGCGATGTTCCTAAGATGATAAAAGGAAGTCTTGACGACTGCCGACACCTGTGAATGCAGTGTCAACCTATCGTTAAAGAACTACCACCAGTTCCACACCCATTCAGAGGTCGGGAGAGAAACGCCACCAAGAAAAATTCTGAAAGACGCAACACTACCTGACCCCCCTATCTGTCGGCCTGGGTTCACAACCAGTACCTCAGTCTTATCCGAGTTCAACCTCAGCCAACTGGAATTGATCCACTCCTGGATTTCTCTTAGACAGCTATTAAAGACTGAGAGAGCTCCCTCCTGGTCAGGGGCAAAAGAAAGATAGAGCTGGGTATCATCTGCATAACAGCGAAACCTCAGCCCATACCTCCTTACAATGTCTCCGATGGGTAGCATATACACTGCAAATAACATGGGTGACAATACTGAACCCTGAGGCACCCCACACAACAAAGCCGTTGACTCCGAGGAAAAAACCCCGGACACAACCCTTTGTGATCTCCCAGTAAGGAATGAAGTGAACCATCTTAAGACGGTTTCAGATATTCCACAAAGCGGCCTCAGGTGTTCTATCAACACCATGTGATCTATGGTGTCAAACATTGAAGAAAGGTTGAGGAGAACCAAGATGGAACGGCTCTTCCGATCTCTAGCCATCAAGAGATCATTGAGCACCTGAACCAGCCCTGTCTCGGTACTATGTCTTGTACGAAATCCAGACTACAGGGGTTCATAGATGTCGTGGATGGTCAAGTGGTCCTCCAGTTGTGCAGCCACTACTTTCTCAATCACCTTCCCAACAAAGGGAAGGTTAGAAATAGGTCTGTAGTTTTCAAGACAGTCAGGGTCCAAGGTAGCTTTCTTCAAGAGGGGTGTCACCATCGCCTCTTTCAGGGAGCTAGGAAACTCACCAGATTCCAAGGAGCACCTGACTATCTGCACAAGGACAGGACTGATGATATCAGTACAACCCAAAATTAGGGAGGTTGGTCCAGGATCCAAACTACAGCATGTAGGGTGCATATGCTGGATGATCCTTATGACATCCATGAACTCTAGCTGGCTGAAGGAGCTTCAAGAAAACAGAGGCACCGTGATCTCACACCAGTCCATGGCCACGCCCTTAGAGTGTGATGGCAGCAGTTCCGCCCTAATGTCGGCCACCTTGTTTGCAAAGAACTGAGCAAACTCATCGCACTCCAATTGCGAAAAAGCTTTCTGAACTTGCAGACAGGCTGGGTTGCATAGTCTGTCCACAGTTCAAAACAGCTGACCTGGTCGATTCCGAGCAACCGCAATCTCCTTGGACAGGAATTCTGCCTTCATACAGGTGATAGCAGATTGATAGACCAAATAATGATCCATCAATCTAAGGTGGTCGGCATAAAGGGCGGATTTTCGCCAGCAACACTCTAACCTTTGCCCCTGTCTCCGCATCTCCCTTAACATCCCATCAAACCAAGGGGACTTGGAGTGAAGGGAGAGGGGGCGAACACGAACTGGAGCAATAGAATCCAGACCCCCTGCCACGGCTATATTATAAGCCAACACAAGGGTCTCTGAATCACTGCTTGCCAACACAGGGGACGAGAGGTCAAGCACCGCTGCAAGGCCTTGGGAATCTATATCCCACAAAGGGCGGTACCTAACCAACTCCGCAGGAGCAAGCCTTCTAGAGGGGGGTGCAAAAACTAAACCCCACGGTGTTATGGTCTGACCACCCGACAGGTTCCACCACCACATCGGATGCCTTGACCCCAAGGAGGAAGATCAGGTCCAAAGAGTGTCCAAATTTATGTGTAGCAGAGGAAACCACCTGTGTAAGGCCCAGCAATATCATTAGCTGGAGGAAATGTTGATCAAATTGCAAGAGTTCATTGTAGACCCAGGTGTTAAAGTCACCCAGAACCATCAATCTTGGCGACACAAACACCAAATCTACGACGAAGTCCGCCACTTCCTAAAGGAATCACTTCTCATCACTGGGTGGGCGGTAAATGAGAGTGATTCGAAAGCCTACACCTGCTACTACTATACACTCAAAAGACTCGACCCTCCCCACCACTAGGACATCCGTGAGGCAAAGTTCAGTCTTGAAACAGACCGCACCCCCCCCCCCCGTGATCCAATCTTGGGATCTTGGGCGGTGTAACACCGAGTACCCGTCTGGAGTCATAGCCTCCAAAATGGAGCCAAAATTTTCATCCAGCCAGGTCTCGGTAAAGCAAGCCAGGTCCACTGTACCAACAAGATCAGCAATAATTGTGGTCTTATTTTTAATGGACTGGGCACTGCACAACACTGCCCAAGTTGGACGAACCTCATGGCCTGCCCAAGCCATCTGCCCACCATAATCGGTGTGCCCTTGGGTATGGGCACCAGACATGGAAAACCATGATCAGGGTTCCATTTTGCCCAAGGGCACCTTCTGGACCCAACCACCCCAATAAGATGTCCCCCATCGATCATTCTCCCCTGTTCGTGACTCCGTGCCCTTCTCCCTCTCTTACGTGCAATGCCCAGCTCTCTACATCACTGGTAGGTCTCAGACTGGAGAGGGGGAGTATAAAAAGGGTGAAGGGCACGAAGAGAGGAGGATGAATAGCGCACAGCTGTGGGGGATGAAGGTCAGCACATGCTATCAGCTATACCACTGACTAAAAATAAAACCAACATACCTAAAAAGAGAAAATAAAACTTGCAAAGTAATAATACCCACAAATAAAAATAAGTTAAAAGCCCCACCCAACACTCAAGTTAACTAACATCAAATTCAGAGCCTGAAATTTAGAGACGCTGACAACCTCCTTAAACACAAAAATAACCCACTAAAACAAATAAACAGCAAAACAAAGCTTGGGGACTCTCACCACCCCCAAACCCAAACACATAATACAACAAAATACAATAAATAATTAGTTCCCCCTCCCCACCCAGTCCTCTCACTACTGGGGGAGACAGGTAAAAGGCAATATACAATACAATAAATAATTAATTCCCTCCCCACCAAGTCCTCTCACCACTGGGGAGAGAGGGCAGCACTCTCACTGCCAAACAATTAAAGCAATTATAATAATACAATAACAAATAAATATAAACATGACAAAATTATTACAAACCATAAAAATGAAAAAGAAAACCATAAACTCCCCCCTCAGTCCTCTCACAACCGAGGAAAGGGATAATTATAATCTTCCACACTGCCAGGAAAAACAGTTGTAAAATCCAACAACCAAGAAATAAATAAAGTACATGGACACAGGGTCCTCTCACCACCCAATCATCCAAACGATGGAAAATTAACAATCCACAAAAAAAGTCAGGAGGGAGTCAGCAGTCTCTTCAATCCAAGTCCAGAATAAAGTAAAGTCAAAACCAGGAGCCACCGAAACCTGCATAGTCCAAAACACAATTCCAAGGGCTGAGTCGATGACCAATTTTACTGCAGAAACTCCTTTAAAAATCCCTCTGCTTACCACTGAGTGCTCTCAGGAGAAATAAAGCCCGCCAGCACCAAAAGACCCCAAGAAAGGCTGCAATTGCAGCCAATTCCAGGGACCAAGGGAACAAAGTACCCCAACCAACTCCTCAGCTGGGTAACAACACCAAGCCCTCCATGGGTCAGCAAATCCCCATATAAAACACCCAGCAAAAAACTAGAGGGCAAGGAGATAGTTCAACAATGATTCTCCACCAGATATAAGCAAACACCACACAAAGTTCAAAGGGTGGTCAAGAAAGGAGCAAGAAAGTCACAAATCCAGAGACTCATAATTCTTCCACAGCCCTGCACCTTCACCCCTCCCGTGCAGTTCCTCACAGGCAGGGAAAACACAAATCCAGATTTCAAAAGCTTCCTGCAGGCTCGCCGCAAACCAAACTCGGCTGAATACTCCTCAGGAACCGTCTGGAACTAGACAAAAGTCCTCCACAGCCTCGAAATTCGCATGCCCGTGCCGCACCTCACAAACAACGTAGCGGCATGGACAACCTCCCATGAAACAAATGGGAAGGAAGTCAAAATCGGCACTGTTCTCCTAGGTCCACACACGGAGAACACTCAGTCAGCACAATCGGCACAGTCGGCTAATTCAGCACACTCCGCACTTGCTAAAAAGCTAACAAAACGGACGGTGGGGACCATAATTAAACTAAAACAAAATAAAATAGCCACATTAGCCAAAATTAACTAAATAAAATCAAAACTCAAAACTCCCCAAATTGAGGCAGATGCATGCCCAGCCTGGCAGCCATCTTGTCTCCAATTCCAGGTGTCCTCCATTGACTTGTATGCAGTGCACCCCCATGTTCTCCCTGGTTAAACATCACAAAACCATCTGAGCATGGGGAGGGGGCTGGCAAACCGGGAAGTGGAAGGGATCAGCTGGCCGTCTGTTTGGCACAATTTTCAATCCCTTTCCTCCCGCAGGGGGCTTAACAGAAAAATTCCTTTGTTGGCTTAAATGACTATCACTAGCATAAGGTAAAAAGTTAACATATTTAAAAACCTATTACCAAAATCTAAGAACTTCTCTTTAAACTGGACTTACCTTATTCTCTAATATCGCAGTAGCTGGTTCCAGCAGCAAGATGTATTTTCAATCGGAGAGTGGATCTGCATCATTTTTTTTATTTATTTAGTTTTTGTTGACCGGGTAAGTGCACTAGACAAATCCTGCCTATTTTCAGGCACGACCCAGGGGAGGGGGACATGTTGAGGTGAGTGAGGGTGTAGGAGGTGTGTGGGGTGGTGGATGCTGAATGGGGGGATCAGGATGGGTTGGGGGTGCTGGTTGTTTAGGTCACTGATAGACCATATTCTTTTTTACAGGTTATTTTAAAAAAGACATTGAGAGACTTTTCTTTTTTTACAGGTTTAAAATTTGTATGGGATCCAACACTAGGGATTAGGCAGCCCACTGTTAGCTAAACTCTATAGTAGAACTCGGAGTGGGTATCCCAGTGTCACCACTTAAGGATTTGGGGGAGTGACCTGGGGGTTGGGCAAGCAGTGTCAGGGGTGGGCACCCTATTTCATGGAAGGGAAGGGAAGAGATAGATAGATAGATAGATAGATAGATAGATAGATAGATAGATAGATAGATAAAAGAAGAGACAGAGAAGGATAGCGATCACTGGTTCACTGCTCAAACCAAAGCTGGTAGCAAAGGTCTTGTTGTGGCGCTATAAGTCAAGAAAGTCCTGTTGTTCTCATACAGAGAACATAGCTGAACAGATCCTCTCACTAAGCTGGGCACCCTGGATTTTGGGGTGCCCAGAAAAGGTATTTATAAAGCTTTTTGTAAAATATGTACACCAGAATTTAGCTAAACAGGTCCCACTTACTGTAGCTAGGTTCAGGTGTTTTTTTTTTAAACATACACAATTTGTATGTATTTTCCATGTTTTTTAGTCTGTGGGAAAAAAACGAGATGGTGGCCATCACAAGTTGTGAGAAGCAAGTGGTGAAAAACCAAAAATGGTCTACAGACAGATTTTTTTCATGTCATATCAGAGGGTTATCCAGAAAAACTGTACTGACCATGCTCAGAACAGCTATAAAAACAAACTTTAAATTATTACAACTCTGGAATCGTTTTAATATTTTTTCAAAAAACCTTCAAAACCTTTGCCACAAGCTGTTTCTACCCTGAATGTTTTGGGGAAAAAATCCATTTGACTAGGTTATAGGTGAGAGCAAACAAAAATTCCATGTTAAGTATAGGAAAAAACAATTCCTCTACAGGAAAATGGCATATGCAGATCTCAGGAACCATACAAGCTGCCATCACGAAACTTTTTATAGATTTAGACCTTGCCTCCTAGACAACGCATGCCAAATTTCAGACCAAAGCTATTAAGATGCAAAGTTACAGATTTATCATAGAACCTGTCAGGCAACCCTAACTATATTGGTTCTGCCATGTCGGTATAATACTTGAAGACAGTGAGGAAGAATTTGTATTGACTACTATTTTCAAATTAGACAAGCCTTATGTTATTTTGGCTGAGGTGGGGTGACCACCTGTTGCCCTTTCCCATAATATGTTTTGATTATGTTCACCAAAAAGCAAGTATACCCATTAATTTCCATACAGGCTTCATTTAGATCCCATATTCATGGAAACAATATTGAAAAAACTGAAATAAATTCAGTCCAATCCTTATCAAATCAGTTACTGGGCAGACCCATTATATTCAAATTAACAGCTGGCAAATAGAAGGGCTTAAGAGCATCTACAGTTACCAGGTGGTCATGGCAGTGGGGCAGCTATTTGGGAGTGCTTCACATTTTGGGTTCTAGTGGAAAATAGCTGAACTATAAGGTAGTGAAATGATTAGAAATACTTATGTTCTGATGAGTTTGTAACTCTGGGATGCTGGCATAAGGTAATCTACAGATATTAGAGGGCATATTTTTATATCAAAACTGACTTTCTCCACTACTTCAGAGTGTTGCTTTAAATTGCCCATAACTATTATATTTAATTCTAAACATTCCAGTATAACACATTTCTTGTGTGTTTTTCTTGCTATTTTTTCCCAGAATATAAAACCAATTTGGCCTGCGACATTTATAGCTGGATTATGCCTTACTTTAATTATACCTCTTTTCTCTTTTTAAAATTTCTACTTTTTTGACAAATAGATCAAGAATTGCAACAGTGATTTAATTGACTATTTTGGATTTTTAGGATAGACACAAATTGATGGTATTGCCTCCTTATTTTCTAATGCCGGACTGTCTTTTTACTTTTCCATTTGCAACTGTGGGATTTGAGAATTTTTGGTAGGCACAAGAGATGGGTGTACATGCAATTGACTTTTAGATGTAAAAAGCTGACCTGGTAGAGCAAAAGAAAGGGGAACGTGATACATAGATGCATAGATACATAGACAGTGTCAGCAGATAAGGGCCTATGGCCCACCCAGTCTACCCATTTGAGCTTGTAAGTTCAGTTTTTGTTTTCCTAGAAGTCTGTTGCCCCTTACCCCTGACCTCCAGAATTCCTTTATGTCTATCCCATGCATTCTTAATGATGAGAACATATAGTGCACAAGTTCAGCTCCCAGAGCGTGATGGTTCTTTTCCTCAGTCTGCTGTGAGGGTTTATTTTGCTGCTGAACTTCTGGATGTTTCTCTGTTTGTAACTTCAGGTGGAATCAGATTTCAGTTAATTGAGTTTAAATTGCTGTGTGCTCTTTCGCCTGCCTTTAGTTGCTGAGATTCTTTTCCTTAATCTACTGTGAGGGTTTGTTTAATCAAGCAAGATCCACCAGAGGCTAACCTTTACTCTGAAAGCAAATCAGTTACTCACTGATCTTTTCTAAAGCAGTAGCTGATTGTTTTTAGCTATCAGCACACCCAAAGAAAGTCACTCCTATCCTTCCCCATCCCACCCCAAGCTCATCCACCTTTTATAGGCTCCCACAGCATACTACTTTCTGTCTGACTACAGGAATACGGAAGCAAACAACATAACGTAGTTTAGTTCACTTTACTGGAACAAGTCAGGGGTACTATTTCTAGATTTCAGTAATAGCACTATCAAAGTAAGTAGGAAAAAAAGCAATCAAGTAATTCAAAAGGAACTGTGATTCAGTAGAAGGGATCATACCTCACCGATGCATCTTCTATACCTTACTAGAATGTTCGGCTTGTGACTACTGCACTGCCATGACTGCGGAGCACTCATCTGGAGGACAGGTCATTGCCCCATTTGCAAGAAGTTACATGACTTACAATCCCAGCTGAAAGCAGCCTGAGGTGAAATTACCAGGTGTTGCCACCAGTTATGCTGGAGCATCCCCCTCCCACACTCCCTCAGAAGTCCACCAGGCCAGGAGGCTGGAGAGTGGTAAGAGGAGGAAGTGGGAAACCAACAGGACTGGCATGGACAGCACAATTTGGAACACCCCCATAATGACGTCAAATCAATGTGAGCTCCTAGCAGAGGGGAAGGAGTCAACCCCAGCTTGGGGGGATGCTAGTCCCATCAAGGGAGTGGAGAAAAGACACCTTGGCAACCAGTGATGGATTAGAGAAGGCCAAGCAGGAAGTCAAGAAAATCCTGGTGGTCAGTGATTCCATGGTCAGAAGGTGATGAGAGTCAGCTGTCTTCCTGGTGCCTCAGCGAAAAGGGACTGCGAGAGCATCGCGAGAATTGCAGACAGATAGGAGGGGGACCTGGGAGTGCTGGCACACATAGGAAACAACAATATGGCTGACCAGAAGGTTAAGGATGCTAAACAAAGTATTGAGAAGCTGGGAGAAAGGCTTTCTGCAGCAATAACTTCCCAGGCCTTCTCAGACGTCCTACCTGTATAGGGTAAGGATGGCAGCATGGAAAGCATCATACCAGCAGAAATAGAGGAATTCAATAGCTGGCTGAAGGACTGGTGCCAGACAAAAGGATTCCATTTTATTAGATCCTGGGGGAACTTCTGGGATAGATCACTCTTCAGATGGGATGGACTTCACCTCACGGCAGAGGGAGCAAGAGCACTGGCTCAGAAGTTGGAAGTTTACTCGCACCATTTAAACTAAGCAGAGGGGGGTTAAGGCATGGAAACAGGTACTGTGCCTAGCCAACTCTACTCCCCCAAAAGAAAAAATGGGAGTAGACAAAATTGTCCTTTCTTTTAAAACATATTTATTGATTATAAAATCCAGTGATACAAGTCATTCCATCAGGCAAGTACATAGAAATATTCTTACATCATTGTTACAGTAAGTAGTAGATCATAACTGTTCATGTTACAACGTTCGGGGGTTATCAACATCTATTAATTAACCAACATACATATCAGGATAGGCTGTTAGCTGCCATGAGCAGGGGAGATCCAACATCAGATTTTAGATTTAGTGTACCCTTTTACTAGGTTTATATCCCCTAATAATCTACAATATTTAAATTTCACATTTAACTTGCACAGATTTCCTCATTCTGCAATCTCCTTATTTTAGATGTCTCCTAGATTCACCAACTTTAAGAAAAATAAAATAACTGTAATAAATTGCCCTTTATGTAAAACTGCTGTGGGCCACTAATTTATAACCAACTTGATAACATGTTAAAACCAACTTGGTAACATGTTAAAACTGTTAAACCTTTTAGTTCACCCTGAACTAAGCGATCCATGCTACAGGACCCACCATCATACTAAAAAAATCATACATATGATTATTTAACATTGTTCCTATCAGATACTCAGTCAATTTATTGAGGCACACAATGCCTTCTGTCCAGCCATTTTAATAGCGATGGCTGCCTTGCACCATCAGTATTAAAGTGACGAGACACAGTATTTCAAACAATGCCCAGACATACTGCAGTTCTTCATTAGGGGGGAGCCAAGGGAGGAAGGACTGCATCACTCTAGACACCATTAGAGGAAGCTCACACTATGCAATACCTAAGGGAAAAAAAATATATATTTAAGCAGTGTACACATCAAGACTGCACTTTATTAAGTCACGTATCAGAGTGCGGTTAAGCGTAAACAATCTTATAACCTAAAAGATCACTTAGGTCCCCGAGCTCACTTCCTTCCTTTGAGAGCAGTCAATTAACTGGGCATACCTCATGAGGGTTCCTCTCCCTCTGATTCCAATCCTCTATTCCTAGCTGCATAATCCTTTTTGATCTTCTCCACTAGTTTTGCTGCTGCTGTAGGCTCCAAGAATTGGTAGACCTCCCCACCATAAATAATCTTTATGCTGGCAGGCATTAGAAGAAGGTGATGCCACACTGGTGACCCGGGTTCGGTAACGAACTCGGGGCACTGTGGGCTGGCAGGGGAAGGAGAGGATTGAGCATCAAGAGGACTGCTCTGCTCTCCTCTCCTGGAGTGGATTGGGTGGCAAGCCTCGCCCTGTAGTGGGCCCCGGTGGAGACCGGGGGTACTACAAGTAGCGGAGCAGGAGGGACAAAAACCAGAAAAATGGAAACAGCTCTAATGGCCGCCGGATGATGGCTGCTGTTCTCCGCTACCACCGGAGTCCTCCAGGGAGCCCTCTCTTGGTCTCAGCAGCACTCCAGACCTAATTGGAGTGTTCTGGTATGCCCGCCCCCGGTGCCTTCCCCCTCAGAGGGGGACCCACCCGGCGCAAGCGTTACACCGGGATACTTCGGGGTTGGCTGCGATGTGAGACTAAGGAGCGGCTCGAGAGGGGACAACCAGGGTGAGTCGGGAGCATCACACAAAAAAAAAGAAGGTGATGTACTCCAAGTTGTTGTAGACGGGTTCATACTCCATTGTACCCTTTCCGCCTTTAATGGGTAACAAAACTGAGGTCTGGAAAAATATAAACTGGGGAGTCTTGCCAGTTCAGTTGCCTCTTTTGTTTTGCCACTTGCAAAATAGCATCTTTCTCTTTTTCTGATCTCAGGACCACCAGGATAGTGCGGGCTTTATTCCTGTGTAACCCCTAGATGGCGCTATCCCAGGGGCTACTACCCCTGCCTGATTTGCCACTAACAGGTTGAGGGGCCTGGATCCAATGGCGGGTGCCTCCACCCAGAGTCAGGGTTTGCAATAGTTAAACTAACTTGGTCACAGCCTCTGGGACACTGCGTAACCCCTTTCTTCCCACTAGTGGCCCACACAATATATCAGAATTACCTTCACAGTATACACTTACCCCCAGGTCTGGTTCCGCACTGGGACCTCCTGTGAAATGAGATACAGTGCAACAATCACAGTACAGTACTTTAACATAGACAAATACCTCAGGCAGTATAACTTTGCTGAAACAAGCAGCTCTGATTTATTTAGGGGATATAACAAGGACAGGGGAAATCAGGTTAATTAGCTTATCACTCTAATAATTACCTATGGCTCTGTGCACAGGCCTATCCCTATCAGTTACTGTCCCTGGGTACCCAAGCCCTAGTGGCTAGTCCAAACTGTAGTAGCTGGTAGGGGCCCTTTCACACAGAGAAAAGGAGAATTAAACAGTCAGCAGTACAGTAATTCCATTTGGATTTAATGTGGCAATTCAACAGGAGCGACCCTGAATTAGTACTCACGACTCCAAATAAGATAGGGTCCTTCAATGTCAGCAGGGCTCACTTGAGGTACACAAACCTCTTCACACATCCATATAAAAGAAAGCACTATACCAGGCAGGCTGCATCTGTATCCGATCGTAATTACTGCACAATACCGCGAGAACACACAGCAGATTCAGTTCCTGACAGACCGAAGTGCAATTTTCAGCAATTCCTCCAGTCTTCTACAGGGTGAGCCTGGTCTCTACTCTTCAGAGATCCTTTGATTCTTTTCACAGGACAGTTCAGTCTAACAAGCTGTTACACAAGCTGCAGACCGGACTCTAGGCCTTACACCGTTTTTGACTAAAACTGCACACTGAAAAAGCACACGGCTCCTTCCTTCTTTACTGCCAAAGCTCAACTGAAACTCCAACTGACAAAACCGAGCACTTCCTTTGAGTTCCTCCCAGTTCTTGACTGGATTGGCTGTCACTCACAATAGACTGCTGCTGTTGGTCCAAAAAGGCACTGAAGTCTAAACTACATCTCCCAGAGTCACTGCCCATACAATCCTCTTGTGGCTGGCTCAGATTATGAGTCCAAGTTCTGATTCGTCAAGGCACCATTTTAGAGCTAGCTTACCCCACACTGATTGGTCCAGTTCAGCAGTTCAAAACTAGAATGGGGAACTAGCAGACACAGTTCTGACTGCAAAGAAAGCAGGTTAGACAAACTGTAATTTCATTATTACTCTAAATAATTCTGGCAAACAAGTTACATCTTTCAGATAGGTTCCCTTGCACTCCTAGTGACTGCAAAATGAAGTGAATTGGCAGCAGCTCAGAGTGGTACTCAGAGAAGCACACAGTCCCCCCATACAAACTAATTATGTCTGCAAGCAGACAGCTCTTAAAGAGACAGTACCAGAGGCTCTAAAAACACTCACTGATAAATGGCTTAAATGCCAAACACCATTCAGGCTTGGAGCATTCAAGCAAGCTCCTGGAAGTCTTTTGGGAACCCCCATTTGCAGGGGGGTTACACCTGTTTGCGGCCATTTGTGGTCACCCTCCTCACAGGGTTATCCTGTAAGCTCTCTACACAGCTTTCAGATGTGTAAGCTGTATAGTGTCCTTCAGCCATCGATCAACAAAGACCTCCATATCTTCCCCCTCAGCAGCTTCAGGGACTCCCAGTATTGTTATGTTGGCTGCCCTCATAACATTCCCTAGGTTTTCCAGTCACCTTCTCAAGACCATGTTTTCTTTTGTGAAGCCTGAGGATACAGTTAAGGCCTTGTCCATGGATTTAGCTGCTCCCTTTATCTCATCCTCCACTGCTCGGACCTGCATGGTCACCACATAGTCAAACATACGAAAATTGCCAGCAGCAAAAGACCAACATGGCCTATCTAGACTGCTCGTGAACGCAGCTAGCTCCCTATTCAGCAGTTGCCCCACCCCCTCCCCATACCTCCCTTTACCCTCCCCTTTGCCCTGTCCCATCCCTTCTTGAAGCATTCCACTGTGATACATGCCACCACTTCAGCCGGTAGTGCGTTCCACTTTGCCACCACCCTCTCCATAAAGAAATGTCTCCTCACCTCCCTCCTGAATCTACCCCCTCCAATCTCATGCCATGACCCCTAATGTCTCTCCCCACCCTCCTCCTCCTGAATAGACCCTCTGTGTCCATTTTGATTATCTCTTTCATGTATTTGAAGGTCTTGATCATATTCCCCTGTCCCTCCTTTCCTCCAGTGTGTACATGTTTAACTCTCTTAGTCTGACCTCATATGGTAATTCTCCCAGGCCCTGAATCATCTTCGTTGCCCTATGCTGCACCCCCTCCAGCAGCCTAATGTCCTTTTGTAGGTACGGGCGCCAGTACTGCATGCAGTATTCCAGATGGGGTCCAACCAACGATTGGTATAATGGTGGAATAACCTCCCTTCCTCTCGAGGTAAATCCCCTTGCAATGCACCACAGCATTTTGTTAGCCATTGCTACTGCCTTTCTGCATTGTGCGGAATTGTTCATTGCTCCCGTGATGAGCACCACCAGATCCATCTCCTCTTCTGTTACCTTCAGCTGCACTCCCCTCAGATGGTAGCTTCTCCTCAAATTTTTTTGTTCTGAAGTGCAGCACCTTGCATTTTCTTTGCATTGAACCCCAGCTGCCATCCGTCAGATATGCCTCCAGCCTTTCCAGATCCTCCTGCAGCCCCTGCCACCCCCAGTCATCCACCACCACTCCCATCTTGGTGTCATCTGCTAATAGGCTGATTTTGCTGCTGATGCCCTCTGAGATGTCTACAATAAATATGCCAAACAGCACTGGGCCCAACACCTAACCCTGTGGAACACCACTTGTCACAGGCTTAGGGGATGAGTATTCCCCTCCTACCACCACCTTTGCTGCCTATCTTTTAGACAGTTATCCACCCACCCCACCAGTTTTGCTCCCACCCATCCCACCCATGCTCTGTAGCTTGATTCCAAGTCCCCCATGTGGTACTGAATCAAAGGCCTTACTGAAGTCTAGGTACAGGACATCCACTGCATGGCCCCTGTCAGTTTGCCTAGTCACCCAGTCATAGTATTCCACCAGGTTGGTCTGGCATGACCTGACCTTGATGAAGCCATGCTGCCTCCCGTACTGCACCCCATTCACCTCCAGTAGTGTCACTAGCCTATCCTTTAGGATGGTCTTCATTAGCTTCCCCACCGTGGACATTAGACTTACTGGCCTGTAGTTCCCCGGTTCATCCTTGGGTCCACTCTTGTGGAGGGGAACCACATGAGCCAGTCTCTAGTCCTGCGGTATGCATCCTGTGTCTAGAGATGAATTAAATAAGTCTGCCAAGGGTCCTGCCAGGACCTCTGCCAGCTCCTTCAGCACTCTCGGATGTACTCCATCCAGTCCCAGAGCCTTGCCTATGCTCAGTGCCCTTAACCCCTCCAGCACCCTCCCCACTGTGATTTCACCATCCATCATCCCCCCCCTCCATCTGTTTCAATCCTCCCTCGTACTATGGGTAGCTCCCCTTCCTTTTCTTTCGTAAAGACTGAACAGAAGTAGTCGTTGAGCACGTCTGCCTTTTCACCCCCTTCCTCCACCCATCCCCCCCTTCTTAATTCTTACAATTTGGTCCTTACAGCTTCTTTTCTCTCTGATGTACCTAAAGTAGTCTTTCTCCCCTTTTTTTATGCCCTGCAGAAGCCTGAGTTCCCTTGCTGCCTTAGCTGCCTTTAACCCCTCTAGTTACTTCCTTCACTTCTTTCAGATATTCCTCCCTATCCTCCTCCCTCCCTCCCTCCCTGATTTTCTGTATCTTCTGTAAGCTTCCCTCTTCTTCCTCACCCTGTCTAGCACCCCTTTACTTATCCAGCTGGGTTTCTTGCCCCTAGCCTTCTTAGTCTGGGCCCTGCTGCAAGTTTCTGTTGCCTCCACTATCCTCTGTCTTACCAGTTCCCACCTTTGTTGTCTGTCCATACCCGGTTCAGTTTTGCACAGGATCCCCTGTACCACTTCCCTTATCACTTTAAAGTTTGCATTCTTGAAATCCAGCACCCTTGTGCCAGATGCCATCCTCTCTTTAGCCATCTGTAACTGAAACCATACTGTCCGGTGCTCACTCCCCCCAGTGGTTTCTCCACCCTCACATCCCTCACCCACTCCCCATTCATCAGTACGAGGTCAAGGGTGCTCCTTTCCCTAGTTGATTCCTTGATCAACTGTGCTAGAGAGCTTTCATGGAAGGCATCCAACATTACCTGCTCCCTTCTGCCCTTTGTGGTAGGTGTGTTCCACTCCACCCCCAGCAGGTTGAAGTCCCCTACTATCACCACCCCACTTCCCACAGTTCCTCCTGATCTGTTCTGCCAGTACCCTGTCCATCCCTTCAGTTTGAGAGGGTGGCCTGTACACCACCCCCAGTCTTAGTGATCTATTTTTGGGATCCTGTAGTTGCACCCACAGTGCTTCTGTATTTCTCTCATCTACCTCCTCCTTTACACATTTTAATCCCTCCCCCCTTCCCCTTTTCCCTATCCTTCTGGTATAATCTGTACCCCGGAACCGTCATGTCCCAGTCATGGATTTGGGTGGCCCATGTCTTGGTTATAGCCACCAAGTCCATGCCCCCCCCCCACCAAGAGAGCCTGCAGTTTCGCCCCCTTATTCCTCAGACTCCTAGCATTTAGTGTTACCACACTCCAACCCTTGTCTCTGCCCCAACCCCAGCCTCTCTCCCCTTATGTCCACTCCCTTAATAGTTGTCTTCCTCCTTACCTTGCTATCATTGGGGGTAAGCCCATTTGGTTTCACATCACTGGGCCTCTGAACACCACTATCCCTCCTGCTACCCCCCTTTCCTAGTTTAAATGCTCCTCAATGTGTTTTGTGACAGGGAGCTCCTGCCACTCTCGAGGACCAAGCTTTTCTTAAATCTGTTGCAAAAGTTCTTCTATTTCTTAGCCTAATCTATTCTTTACAATTTCTAGTCCATAATGTTAGCCACCTATGGGCACCCCCTTCCCTTTCTTGACTATGCTATAGTATCCTCTTTAATTGTCCTTTTCCCTCTCAGGTCCTTATACAGGGAGGTTATTGTTGTGACCGCCGAGCTGATATAAAAACAACAGACTGTCCCTCGTTGTTGGATTTAGTATGCAATGGCACTATGTCATAAAATACATTGATGTATATACCTTCTGTGTATGAAACCTGAAAATGTTGAAAATACCATAGCACTAGGTGTTTTTGATAAAGGTAAAAAGTTACTAGGGGATTGTATGATAAAAATTAAGTTAGCTGTGCTATTTAAAATGCATGTAAATTGCTATAAACTGAACAAGTCTGAAATGCCATGGTAATTTGCATATATCCCATGATGCTTTGCATTATGGAAGTATGTGGTGATATGTTTCCTTGAAAATTGGCTTATTGTCAGTGCCCTTTGGGATAACCCTTGTTTCAGTGCTTCTTCACTGAAGTTATTTGTCTTCAGCTTGTTTTTTTGTTTTTTTTATTTCAGCTACTACCACCTAAGCAAACAAGGCCTGCATAGGGGAGGCCAAATATCAACAGATAAGTTAGATCAGCGATCAGTGAGTCAGTAGGTGCTGGCTAAGTGTAGAGGAAATACTTGCATAGTCTATTGCTACAAACTGATGTACTGAAGAAGGGATATGCCATTCCTGAAGGTAATCTTCTGCATTTTTGAATAAACATCACACAGAGACTATGTGTTGAACTTGAAGTTCATTGTCTGATCCATCTGTTATCCCACAACACCTCCCCAGACTTGGTGTCAGAAGTGGGATAACTTGCTGGAAGTGTCTGGACTGGCCAAAGAGGGACATTTTCTGGTGGATATCGCCCAGATATCCCAGGTGGACTGATGCACCAGGAGTTGCCAGAGAAGAACCTGGAGAAGAAAGTCTGTGGAGTTCTGACCAGAACCATGGCTGACAGACAGACAGAAGCTGCTGCCTGGACTGGACCTGGGAGCTTGGAGGAAGGCCAAGCCTGAAGATGATGAAGAGCTGCAAAGTGATGAGAAGCTACCATGAGGTCGAGGCAGATGAACAAGGCAGAGAGGCAGAACACTGGTGCCAGGTGCTCAAGAGGTCCCTGCCAGAGAGTTTGGATAAAGAATCAGAGGAGGATTTTTTTCTGGGCTCAGCTGGAGGAGGACCCCCTGACTGAGCAGGATATTCCTTTGTTGCCTGTGTTCCCAGGATGTTACCTGTTGGAGGTCAGAGATGCAAGTATGGAACTTAAATGTGAGACCCCAGGTAAGACTGTGCCTAGTGATTTTGTGCTGGAGTTGAAGACTCCAAGCAAGCAAGAAGAAGCCTATGAGGCTGAAGGGACTTGTTCTTGTATTGATGCAGCCAAATCTATTAACAGCATTTACTGGGGTATACCAGCAGGCTAAAGATGCTAATATTGCCAAAATGTTACAGTATGTTAAGATCAAGGAGGTGGTACATGTGTTTTATTTTTTTGATGAAAAATCTACAAAGGAGGAGGTGGGTGGAAAATGGATAGGAACCTGTGTTGGGGTACTACCTAAAGTGTCTACCCTCAGGTGTCAATCAGTAACAAGTGAAATGAATGAATCAAGAGACATAGTGGGTTTATGTAGAGGGGTGAACCTAGGACTGGGCCCCTGCTTAAAACTGACATGTCTGGTGGGGTTGGAGCAGGTAATTACTCACCCCAGAGAAAGTCTTTCTATGGTACTGGACTTTATAGCAGTCTAGATTTTTGGTTAAGAAATATGACGTACTTTCCCTAAAAGGAGATAGTTCAGGGAAGGTACTGTTAGTCTCTGTTGAGAAATGTGTTAATGCCTCAGGGTAAAGAATGATGTCATCCACTATGTTTATGATAGCATGTTTATCATTAATAGGAACCCAGAGACAGATCTTCTGAAGATGGATGGGTGGAAGCTCCATCCCTTCCTGGGACAGGAAGGTGGTAAGCAGTCTGCAATAACTCCTTCCCTCTTAAAGTGGGGGATATGTGACAGGGAGCTCCTGCCACTCTTGAGAACTGACCTTTACTTAAATCTGTTGCAACAGTTCTTCTATTTCTTAGCCTGATCTAGTCTTTACAATTTCTAGTCCATAAGATTGGCCACCTATGGGCATCCCCTTCCCTTTCTTGACTATGCTATAATGTCCTTTTTAATTTTCCTTTTTCCCTCTCAGGTCCTCATGCAGGGAGGTTATTGTTGTGACCTCCGAGCTGATAAATAAAAGTCACTAGGGGACTGTATGTGTGATGTTGTGTTTCTTTGAAATTTGGCTTATTGTCAATGCCCTTTGGAGTAACCCTTGTTTCAATGCTTCTGCACTGAGGTTCTATGTCTTCAGCTTGTTTTGGTTTTTTTATTTGAGCCCTCACCACCCAAGCAAACAAGGCCCATATAGGGGAGGCTAAATCTCAAGAGATAAGTTAGATCAGCGATCAGTGAGTCAGTAGGTGCTGGCTAAGTGTAGAGGAAAGACTTACATAGTCTGTTGCTACAAATTGATGTACTGAAGGCATTCCTGAAGGTTATCTCCTGCATTTTGAAAAAACATCACACAGAGATTGTGTGTTGAACTTGAAGTTTGGTGTCTGGTCCAGCTGTTATCCCACAACCCTTCCACATGCTTCCCTATCTTTGCCTTCAGTACATTCTTTCCTTCCTCATTTAGATGCAGACTATTTTTTGCATACAGACTTCTGTTCTCCCAGGTCCCCCCCCATCCTCCTACCAGCCCACACCCCTTTTCCCGACACCAGGCCCCCAGCCATTTGTTAAACTCTTGAATTCTCCCCTTTCTTGCCATGCTTGCCCTGGGAATGGGAAGTACCTCCGAGAAGGTGACAGATCTGCCCACTCCCTCACACAGAGGTCCCAGTCCCTCAGACCTCCTCTTAACCTCCCATACCATCCCATTAGCCAGGTCATTCATCTCCAGGTATATTATTAGGTGAGGCCTTTCCCTTCCCCTGCATGCATACCTTAGCATGGATTGCCTCACCCTTTCTGCCTTCATTCCTGGTGTGGCTTCCACCTAAATTCTACTGTGCCACTCCCCTTTGCTTCCCCACCTGACCCCTCTTAGTATCGAGTCCCCCAGCACCAAGACACCTCCCTTCTTCCCTTCCCATCCTCCCCTTCCCTCTCCTTCTTCCTCCTGCACAATGTTCCCTCCTATTGTCGCTGTCTCTCCCACTGTGTTCTCCACTGTACTCAACCCTTTTTGCCCCAGTTAACCTATTTCTCCATCTCCCTCCTCAGTTGTTTTGTTCTTTGTACCCATGGACTGCGCTTCCTCTTCCTCCTTCTTCCCCTCCTTTGACTCCGCTGTTAGAGGTCTGCCCCCATCTGAGCTCACAGCGTTACCAACTCCCAGTACTCCATCTCCTATTCTCCTTGCATGTTTGTCTCCCATACCTGTGTCACCCCTACTGCCCCTTGTCCTGACCACCCCCCCATCCCTCTTATTCCTCCCATCTTTTTTTTTCCTGGATGTCTTTTGTACTCTCCACATTCCCCTCTCTTCCTCTCTCACTAATATGCCCCTTCATCATCTTTGACACTTCCCCCTTATCCTTAGTACTTCCTTCTCTAGCCTCCCCAGCCTTATACAGATGGGGCACCCCTCTGTCCTCCACAGGGTGTCCATGAATGCTGTCCCTCCACAGTTATTACACCCCACAATCCTCCCTCCCCTGTGACTTCTGTTCCCCCCTTTCCTGGATTCCTTTGCCCCTCCCCTCCACTGACCCTCATTCTGGCCTGCTCCACTACCTTATCCCCTTCCCAGACTGCCCCTAGCCATTGCCATTGCCCCATTACCCCTTCCTATTCTTTGTTCCCTTTGCTCCATTCTCCCTCTCGTGGTTCCTCTTCTTTCCATCTTGACCCTGTCTGTTGGCAGCACTATTTCTAGCTCCTCAAGCACCTCCTCGCAGCCTTCAGTCCCAACCCTCAGTGTATTTTCAGTGTTTAAGAAAAGCTGGTGGAGGGGGAAGGTGGGGGGGGGGGCTTTTCCAATCCAACCACCAAACCTAGCACAGTGTTCAACCAGCAGCTGTAAACTACAAATTTAAGCTAAAAAACACCACCAAAACTTACTAAATATCTCGGAGATAAATAAGCTCTCAGAAACAACTCATCTCTTATTAAAAACTCCCCTCAGACAAACTGCCTCAGTGAACAATTAAAGAAAGATTTAAGACTGAAATCCACACAATCTTGATTGGCTGCTCTGTAACTTGGGAAAATAACCCCTCCCCCACAGTGCTTAGCCAGCCAGCCAGCAACAGCAACTGTGAAATACAATACAGATATAAGCTTCTTTTTTTTTCAGTCCAACCACCAAACCTAGCACAGTGCTCAGCCAGCAGCTGTATACTACAAATTTAAGCTAAAAAACACCACCAAAACTTACAAAATATCTCAGAGATAAATAAGCTCTCAGAAACAACTCGCCTCTTATTCCAAACTCCCCTGAAACAAAACTCCTCCACCTTTTTATCCACTGTTTGGATAGCTTTCAAAAGTGCTGCATTCGTTGGTTGTGTCAGGTCAGTTATCAGAGGTTGTCCTCTACTGGAGCCCGGGCCTTCTTCCTTACATTTAGCTCCTTCTCCACTCGCCACATTCTTTGTTCGGTCCATTTCTCATTACTGTCTCTTTACTTCGTCTGTCTTCCGACGTCGGATTGAGCAGTTATTTATTTATTACCCGTATCTGTTGTTTCTCTAAAGTCTGTGATGAATCTAGTACTTATTAACTCCTTTTTTGTTTGAGATCTATGGAGCTGCAAAAATCTGCTGCTTACAGCTTTGCTGCTGGCCATGCCCCCCTCGACAAAACTGTTCTATTCACATGAAGACAAAGAAAGTGTACAATGCAGGACTGACAGCAAAACAATAAAGGGGAGCATCTGTGGGAAAGGGGAAACTACAGTCAGACAGTAGAAGGCACGCTACAAGCACATGGCAGGGAGTCTGCCTCAATGCAGGGAGCCTAGACTTTAGGATCAGTGGCCTCCAGGCCCTGGTGGTAGACACAAAGATTGACCTGGTGGCAATAACTGAAACCTGGGCCACAGACAACGTGACTGGGACATTGCAATTCCAGGCTATGTGCTGCTCAGGAGGGACAGACAAGAGGGGAGGGGTAGAGGGTTGCCCTCTATGTGAGGGTGGGCATCGAAGCAGCTGAAGATATAAGCATCAAGAATTGTGGGGGGGCATAGAGTCACTTTGGGCTCACCTAACCACCACAGCAGGAAGGAAACTGTGCATGGGGGTGATATACAGACCCCCGGGGCAGGGAGAGGAGCAGGATGGGCAATTAGCTGAGGAGATACAAAAGATGGCAGGTAAGGGTGACATAGTGGTGGTGGGGGACCTGAACCTACTGGATGTGGACTGGGAGGTTCCAGTAGTCAAGAGCTCGAGAAGTCAGGCTCTACTGGATGCAGTCCAGGACTGCCTGCTGTCTCAACGAGTGAATGATCCAACCAGGGAGGATGCCATCCTCGATGTGAGCCCCACGAATTCAGAAGCGATTAGATCAGTCAGGGTAGGAGAACCCCTGGAAAATAGCAACCACAATTCTGCCTGGTTTGAAATATCCACAGGTGATACAAAAACCCTCCTCAAAGACAGAGGTGCTATGCTTTAGAAGGGCAGATTTTGGCAGATGAAGGCAATTAGTGAGGGAAAGGTTAATGAATGTCAGGGACAAGTCAGAGGTGGTGGAAATATGGAAAGGTTTTGAGGACGCAGTCCTTGAGGCAACCAGACTCTTCATCAGGACAGTAACAAAGAAAAATGCAGTAGGTATAAAAGACCCATGTGGTTGTCTCCTTCAGTAAGGGAGACAATCAGGGCCAAATGGAACACATATAAATTGTTCGGACAGCAAAAGGGGGACAGGGAATTGGAGGATTACATTCAGAAAAGCAGAGAGGCCAAGAGAATAGTGAGGAATGCCAAGACAGCAAAGGAGCTGCAGATTGCATGTGGGGTTAAATCAGTAAAAACAAATTTCTTCCACTATACCAGCAAGAAAAGGAAATGGGGGGGAACTGTAAGGTTAAAGGTTAAGGATGAGGTGCTTGAGGACAATGGGCAGAAAGTGAGGCCTTCAAAGAATACTTTTATTTGGTATTCACTGGGTAGGATCAGGGCCTGCTGCCAGATAGTGGCATCAGGGCCACAGCCAGGGGGAGAAAGAGAATGTGCATCCAGGAGTTCACTACTGACAGGGTCAGGAAGGGTCTTTCAGACATCAGACCCGACAAGACCCCAGGCCCTGATGATTTGCACCCAAGGGTGCTGAGGTAGCTGGCAGAGGAGTTAGCAGCCCCTCTCGCATGCTTATTCAATAGGTCACAAGTTCAGGATAGTACCAAGTGACTGGAGGGTGGCTGACATGCTGCCACTCCATAAAAGTGGCGATAAGGAGGAGACGGGTAAATATGTGCTAGTCAGCATCACATCAATAGTGGGCAAGCTGATGGAGACCCTCATTAAACAAGATCTGGTAGAATACCTTGAAGTTAATCGCCTCCAAAACAATAAACAGCATGGGTTCATGTTGAACAGGTCATGTCAAACGAACCTTATTACTTTCTTCAACCTCATGACCAGGGAGTTGGATAGGGGCCATGCAGTGGACCTGATTTGCTTTGACTTCAGTAAGGCATTTGACACAGTACCACACAGGCACCTCTTAAAAAAGTTGGAGGAGCTGGGAGCAGCAGAGCAAGTAGTCAGGTCAGTGCAAAATTGTCTGGAAGCCAGGAAACAGAGGGTAGTAGTAAATGGGGTAAAATCTACTGAAAGTCTACATGTCACTAGTGTGGTGCCACAGGGTTCGGTCCTGGGGACGATCCTTATCAATATATTCATTAGTGACATCGGCGAGAGTATGAAGGACAACATCGCCCTGTTTGCTGACGACACAAAACTTAGTGGCAGAGTGGACAGCATGGAGGGAGTCAGAAAGCTACAGGAGGATCTTAAAAAGTTGGAAAGGTGGACACACATATGGCAGATAAAATTCAATGCTAAGAAGTGCAAGGTGATGCACCTGTATAGAGCTAACCCTAAGACAGAATGCTGGCTAAATGGGGTCAAACTTAGCTCCTCAGCAGAGAAACAGGATCTGGGGGGTCATCATTGGGATGACCTCAAGCAGCAAAGTCAGTGTAACAATTCTTACAACAAGGCTAGCAGGGTACTGGGATGTATTGGAAGGGACATAGATAGCAGGGACAGGGAGGTGATGCTGCCTACCTGCAGTTCTTGCGGAGGCTTCACCTGGAGTACTGTGTTCAGTTTTGGAAGCCTCATCTTAGAAAGAATATTGATAGGTTGGAGATGATCCAGAGAAGAGCAACAAAGATGGCACATGGCCTTCAGGGAGCCACCTATGAGGAGAGCCTAAAGGTTTTGAACATGTACTCATTGAAAACTAGGAGGGAAAGGGGGATATGATCGAAACCTTCAAGTTCCTTAGAGGCATAAAGAAAATGCTGCACACAGTGGTTTTCACCAGAAGCACCAGTTCTACAGCATGGGGGCACAAGTAGAAATTAAGAGGTGGGAAATTCATGAGGGACATCAGAAAGTATTACTTCTCAGAGAGGGTGGTGGAGCTGTGGAATAGACTGCCAGCCAAAGAGGTGGCTGCAAAGTCGGTGTCGAGTTTTAAGCACATGTGGGACAAGGCTTGGGCACAATCTCACAGCATTAGAGAAGGATAGGCTGGATATCTAGGGGGACTGGACCCCGGTGTGACAGCAGGTCCCGGGAAACCATATTTGGGCAGACTCGATGGACCACAGGTCCCCTTCTGCCATCATTTTCTATGTTTCTTTGTTTCTGTGTTTTTATGGAAGCACCTAATATAACTTTACTATAATTATTAGTGTAAGTAGTATAATTCTGCCTCTTTATGTCTGCATAAGCCAATACTGTATTTCTCTGTTTCTATCCATCTGAAAGAATACAGTAGGATTAGCGAAAGTCATAAAAATTTAGCCTCATCAACAAGACAGCATTGTGCTACTTCTAGGACAAGACCTTACCATCAAGCAGGAACAGCATATCTTACTAGTTAAACTAGCTATACGCAGGTGAGGCTTGAGAGACTATTACAGGAAATATGATGAGTGATATAGAGACTGAATACTAGTTTCAGAGGAATGTAACATTTTGTAGATGAGTCTGACAATATCATCTGCATTGTTATACTGTTCTTCTCACCCTAGATGAAATGTAACCCCCGAATCACACCTGGAAACAAGTCTCAACTCAGTGCATCTATCCCATCAAAATAATCCCAAATAAGTAAAATCTATTGGAAATATAAATGAAACAAAAAGAGCAAGGATCCAACACATACATCTCCTGTTTAATACAGAGGCAGACTAGAATTAATCTAATGCAGGGGTTCTCAAATGGTGAGGCCAGCCTCCTTGGGGAGGCCCCAACCTGTTCCAGGGGAGGCTCAAGCAAGTCTTGGAAAAAGTACTGTATTTACATTTTGTACTTTATAGATTTTATGTGAAGGGATAAGCAACCTGAAAGAGGATAATAGTAGGTGAATTATGTATTTATTCACAAGTCGGTGACCAGGGAAGGCACTGTACACTGAGCCATGGCTTATTTCAGATGTACCCAGAGAAGGGTAGTGAGAGAATACAATTCAAAATGAAAGTGTAAAACACTCAACAATACAAAATGAATAAAAGTGCAAACAAATTAACAATAAACCAACAATGTGAGGAACAACTGATCAATTAGACTGCAGCAGAACTGTCTAAATACAAGTGTTAACCATACAGGTACTAGGAATAAGAGCAGGAGGGAGCAAAATGATCCCTGATAAGTTGCTTAAGAGCAGGGTGAGAGGCGAAGAGGCAGAGGTCGGCAGGAAGGTTATTCCAGTTAGAGGAAACAGAAAGCAGTCTGACCCATGAAGGTATGGCAGTAAGGGTAACAATGGTTCGAGAGTCAAACTGTTGGAGCAAGTAGGTTGTCCTGTGTCGAGGGGGGGGGTTACAATAAGCTTAATAACATGAGATCCAGCAATGCAAAGAGGTTTCAATTTATTCCTGATGTACTGTGAAAAGTAGGCTATTTTCCTATGGGGAGGCCCAACAATATTTCAGTATTTTGGGGGAGGCTCAAGATATTTTCCATGGCTTAGGGGAGGCTCACTATAACAAAGTTTGAGAACTGTTGATCTAATGCATGTGCCTGTATCAGAAGATTAGCTAGCTTTAATGCATGCAGTAACAGATATTTTTACATCATAATACTCCTGATAAATCCTGAACATTGGAATGCAACAATGGTAGTTTGTATGAGATCTCCATCTATGTAAAAACTAACACAGCTGATACTCTGTGATGGCCACTCCTCAATAACCAGAAACACGTCTCTTATATACTGTGGTCATCACGATCCCTCTCCTGACCTGAGTAAACACAAAGGCCCATTGATCTTTCAGCTTTGATCTCCCGCCCTAGAAATTTTCTTGCTTTCCTGTTTCCTGTCAGTCTATAAAAACATCAACAAATGCTTAATTGGGTTTAAGGGGAAGCACTGAAGGTTTAATTCACTCTCTAAATATACCTGCCACCACATTGCCAGTTCAGGGTACTGGGTGATTCCATCATGTGGTGTCATTATGTAATATTTGCACTTGCAACTGCCCAGTCGCAAAGTACTTTATAATGCCATTACATCTCACACAGTGCACCCTATAGTTTCTGTATGTTAAACAGTGGACTGACACACAAATAAAACTGCAGTCAGCTACCAGGATTTTTGTTTTAAAGCATAGTAACCCAGAACCAAGGCCACTGAAAAACTGCAGAAAATGTGTCCAAAATTTAGGAGAATTTTATTATTTACTGTGGCAAAACTGTGTGGGGATGGGAGAGATCACAGAGTCTGAGCTTTGCACCACTAAACAAGCATTTGTCAATGCCGAATGTTTGCTTGCTGGCATTGACAGTGGTAGTGTAGAAGTTACAGAGCTGCGTAATAGTAATGGCAGTGAAGTATTGAACTGAAGGCAACCCCACCACTACCCTGTAGAGAGTGACAGGCATTGAGGTGTGCCTTTGGGTCGTCAGGCATAATGGCCACGCCATTTCAGTACACCCCACCCTGCAGACACTGGCAAGTGTCACGGTGTTCCTTGGGGTCTTTGGTCCTTATGCACACCCCATTCCATTAGGAAATATAGTGGAATGGGTGCGATATAGGAGAATGGGGTGAACTTTGGGGCCAAAGAGTCCAAGGCATACTTCAATGCTTCTCACTGGCTGCAGGGTGTGGAATGGTATGAGCATTACAGGCAAGAATCCCAAGTCACACCCCTGATGCCTGTCATTCTCTACAGGGTTGGGCGTTATGGTTGGAAACCCTAATACCTCAGGCATTCATTGGTATTTTCACTCCAAATGTTCAACATGGTTTTTGACCCACCTCATGAACAGGGGGAAAATCAGTTTTACCTTGGCTGCTTATGCAGCGACTACAAGCATTTAGCACCACAGGTGCAAAAACATTCCGAACAGGATGTAAAAATGACAGCTGTGCTGTTCATGGGGAGGTGTAAAAAATGGCAATGTTGTAAATCTGCAGTAAAAATATTTAAAAAAATGGTGAAGTCATGAGCGTAGATAGAAACTGTGCAACACACACCCGTAATATAATTAGGTTGGGAATTTTTTTTTTACAGCAGATTGTCAACTCAGGCATTTTGGTGCCTCCGATCATAAACAGTGTCACTGTGATTTTCTTTATCTGTCCCGAACAATAATTTCCCACAGCGACCACGCATCTCTGCGCTGAAAGTGTGAAAACACACTTCAGCCATGTTGTGAAAATGACAGCTGTACTATAAATAAGGCAGCATGGAAAAATGCCACTGGTGAAAATCTAGACTTAAAATATTGAAAAGTCATGAACTTACGAGGGTGCGTGGAAACTGCGCAATGCTCACTCGTAACACAGTCATTTTATGGACTTTTGTCACCAAATTTTCAACATAGCCATTTTAAGACCTCTGCTCATGAACAGTGTAACTGCGATTTTCTTAATCTGTCCCAAACATTGCTTTCACACACCAACAGCACCATTGTGCACTACATGTGCGAAAACACATTTTGGGCGGCATATGAAAAATGGCAGCTGTACTGTTCATAAGTAAGTGTAATAAAATGGCAATGTTGAAAATCTGGAGTGAAAATATTAAATTTGCAAACTTATGAGCATGCATAGGAACTGCACAACACATGCTCTTAAAACAGTCATTTTTAGGAATGTTTTCACCAAATTTTCAACATAGCCATTTTAAGACCTCTGCTCATGAACAGTGTCACTGTGATTTTCTTAATTTGTCCCGTACATTGATTTGCTTTTGCCGGCTGCAGCCATTATGCGCTATGGCAGAAACACGTTTTGGGTGAGATGTGAAAAATGACAGCTGTACTACTTATAAGAAGGTGTGGTAAAATGACAATGTTGAAAATTTGGAGTGAAAATATTGAAATTTGCAAACTTACGAGCATGTGTAGGAACTGCATAGCATATCAAAACAGTCATTTTTGAAATTTTTCCGACCAAATTTTCAAAATAGGCTTCTTGAGAGTCCACCTGAACACTGGCAGTGTCATTTCGTTAATCGGTCCTGAAAGGTGATTTCGCGCAGTGACTGTGAAACCACCCTTCGGGCCCGAATAACGCCATGACAGTGACATCATTCATGAGAAGGGGTCCCAAAACCCCATGTTGAAAATTTTGTGCAAAAATTCAAAAATTTCTGAGATATGCAAAAAGTTGAAAACCCCATATCTCCCCATTCTACAGCTTACTGGCATTTCCTCAGTTCACGGTCGGCTTTGAAGAGTGCAGACGTGTTCCCGGTTCACCAAGACTGTCGGCGCCAGGTCCAGAGGTAAGTATGGGGTGAGGGGGTGTGGGAGGCAGGGGCACAGTGGTGGGTGCAGGTTGTGGAGGGGGCCAGGGAGACTACGTGGGACCGTTTTTTACAGGTGTTCTTTTGTTTTCAATGACAATGCGGGATATTTTGCCACGCTGGTGGGCCTCAGCATGGCACAAGGATGGTTGGGGGCATCTGTCGATGGGGATTGGCACTGTCACCTAAAGAGTTGATTGCCACTGGGGTGGCCCCAGCGGTACCGCTACTGGGGTGGGTGTGGCCGAGGTGGTTGGGCACCCCCAGCTATATTGTGAGTTGCCACACTGGGGGTACCAGCATGGCATTGAAGGTTTGGGGATGGGAGGAGCATGAGTTCGTTGAGTTTGGTGCTCGTGTGTGCGGTGCACTCCTGCATTTGCATGTGGGGGAGTTGCGCATGAGCAAGTGATATCTTATCACTGCTCACTGAGCGTAGCTCCCCTCTTTGAACTGTATGCCACTGCATTTTGAGCTTGTCATAGACAGCCCCAGCATGCATTGGCTTACAGGGGCCGCGTACCAAACACACTGATTGAATTGGAAGGCGGGTGACACACTCTGGAATCTCGGATGATGGCACTATGTTTCTTGCATCATGCAAGCAAACATAAAACATAATAAATGTATCTTAAATTTTGAAGACCTTTTTTTTTTGTGTGTGCATATGTGACGATGAATGAGGGATCCACTCACTGTAGATCAAGGGAGGATGTGAAATGGTGCAGGTACATGGGGTGAACAAAGTGGTAGACAGTAAGCTCCGCCAGAGCTTCAGGCTGATGTAGCACAGCGATACATTGGGGGGACAAAGTGGTGGACAGTAAGCCCTACCAGAGTTTCTGGCTGATGTAGCACAGCTGGACTAAGGCAAGGGAGGATGTGAAATGGTACAGGTACAGGCGGTGAACAAAGTGGTAGACAGTAAGCCCTACCTGAGCTTCAAGCTGATGTAGCACAGCGATACATTGGGGGGGTGAACAAAGTGGTAGACAGTAAGCCCTACCTGAGCTTCAAGCTGATGTTGCACAGCTGGACTAAGGCACACGCTCCCACAGCATGTTCTTATAGTCCCCATTTATATGTCCATTTATGTTCTTACAGCCTGATTGCCTAACTGAGCCAAGATGTAAAACAGATACTAAAATGTCAGGTTTATTTCAGGTGACCAGGATCGTAGTGGGTGAGGGGCAAGTGAAACAATGTCCTGAGAATGTGCTTACACTTATTAACTGTTGCTGTGCCGCGTGATACACGTCCAGAATCCCTATCGTTCAAATTATGTTTGCAGCCTAAAGGTGCTTAGGTGGATTGGCATTTACATTACTCAGCGGCAAACCTTTTTCACACTTTTGTGATCATCGGTTAAGATATAACCACTAACTGATGAAACACTTAGGGCATGAAACTGTGCTACCAGCAAAGTTGCATTTGCAAAGCCCTGAATATTTATCTGTTGATAATGAAATGAAAACTGTCAGCTGATAACATTCAGCCACTGTCCATTGCACAGAATAGACATCTCACTGATAGATCTGGAGCAAAGGGATGCACTTCAATAACACCACTACAGCTCCAGACACTGAAGAAAAAGTTCATGCATTTTCATGACTGTTAACTTTTTCAGCATTTTAAAACAGTTACTTAGCATCTGCACTAAGATGTTACACGTCGCTGAACTGAATTGTGACACCAGAATCCCTGCGATCAACATCTGTCAGCAAAAGTGAATTGAAAAAAAATCAATAGATGTACAAAATGGTAAGTGACATGAGTCAATAACATCATATCTGCATGTAATACTTGGCTTAAAATTTGAGCACCACCATATTCTGCACCACAGCGTCAAACAGGGATGCCATTTATAATTCAGCTAATGTCAAGCAGTTTTCGAGCCATAAAAAGTATTACTGTATCAGTATGGTGGCAGCAACAGGATCAGGAAATTATGAAATAAAATGCAACAGCACCCCCGTTGGCCATATGTTGTGCGGGTGGAGGGAGTGCATGAGCACCCAGGGGTGGGCTGTTAGGCGGCTTCAGATTCACCGGAGAAAAGGGTGGATTCGATTGTGAGCTATGGTTGTTTGTGTTTTCTTTCTATACCTAGTTTTCGCTATTTGTTAGGGCACATGTCCAACCCTAAGATGTTTAGGGTCACAAGGTGATGTGACTTCATTGAGCATCTGATTTGAGAAAGAGCTGTGTGATTCTATTTAAATGCCAGCTCACGGCAATTCAGAGAAAAAAAAATATTTTGAAGCGGCATTACCAGACTGTGTGTGCAGTTTAGTGAATTACCACACAGGGGTGTGTATATGACAGCACTAAAAGGTGCATTAAAGTGCTTCAGTCATGAAAACCTCCCCCAATGGCTGCTGCTGAGATGCATAGCAGTATGTTCTCCTTTGTGCATTCTGGTTATTCTTTGCTTCAGCTGCAGGTAGTACGGTACACTCAAGTTCGTTTGCAAAGGTTTTAGCAGCAGGGAGTTCACATTGACAGAGGCTAGTAAGAGAAAACGCTTGGAATTACACATACAACGAAGCCTGAGTTTTCACATCAAATGCTGAGGTATTTTTCTTCTGGAGGATTAGAACCCATGGAGTCCATGAAGGTGTGTTTTGGAGAGCTGGCGTGTGTAAGGACTGTTAGGCACCCACACATTTTGGTGGTCTTGCTTTGGCAGGGAGCAGTTTACTAAAGTAATGATGTGTGGCTTGTCTCTCTAAGCTCGCCAAGACTACACCATCCTATCAAGCAACTGACACAGTTGATCTGTGTGGGGGGGGGGGAGGAGCTGCTCACTGAAGCGTAGCTCCCTCTTTCAACTGTATGCCACTGCATTTTCAACTGCTGTCATAGACAGCTTCAGCAGTGATTGGAGAACTGTGACCACGCCTGCAAACACACTGACTGAATTGGAAGATGCAGACACACCTCTGAAAAACTCAGATGATGGCACTATGTTTCTTGCACATGCGTGCAAGCAAACATAAAAATGACAGTCTGTTAAATATGAATTATTGCACAGTCAAGACAACCATTCTTCAAAACATTTGTTTCACATTAATGAAATACAAAAAAACATACAAAAACAGCAAGCAAGAAATACACACATATTTATGTAAGGAAATAGGATGAGTGTTATCCCAAATAGCTTAGAGGGAGTGGGTGCCACTACCTTTACACAGAAACATAGAAGTTGTTGGCAGATAAGGACCACTTGGCCCACCTAGTCCACCCCTCTTTTCACTGCCTAGTCTGCTATCACAGACTCTACCTGGTCCCCAGCTACTTTCTCCTCCCCACACCCCCACCCCCTCGGTTTGATACCAGTTTTCCTTTATACCTATCCCATTCATGCTTGAAGCCCACCACTCCTGGAAAGATTGTCCCATGCATCCACCACCTTCTAGGTGAAGAAATACTTCCCCATATCCCTCCTAAACTCCCCCCTCCAGCTTCATTACATGACCCCTAGTTCTTGTACACCTCCTTTTCTGAAAAATGCACCCTCGCTGTACCCTATTCACCCCATGAGGTATTTAAAGGTCTCTATCGTGTCCCCTCTCTCTCTCCTCCCCTCCAGGTTGCACTTGTTTAGATCCCTCAGTCTCTCCTTATAGGACATTTGGTGCAGGCAGGCCATGCTCCATTTTTATTGCCCTTCTTTAAATGGCCTGTACCCTGTCTATGTCCTTTCTGTGGTGTGGTCTCCAGAACTGGACACAATACTCCAAGTGTGGTCTCACCAATGACTGATACAGTAGCAATGACACTTTCCTCCTTCTGTTGGTGATACCCCTCCCTATGCACCCCAGCATCCCACTGGCTTTTCCTTCTGCTTTGTTGCATTGCCTTGTCACCTTAAGGCCATCTGCTATGATTACTCTTAAGTCCACTTCCTCTTTAGTGACTGTCAATACTTCTCCCCATTTTAAACTCTGCCTCTGGTCTTCTGTCCCCAAGGTGCATGATTTTTGCACATTTTTGCATTGAAACCCACCTGCCAAACCTTTGACCATTCCTTGATCTTTTTCAAGTCTCTACTCATTCTCTCCACTCCCTCAAGAGTGTCCGCCCTAGTGTAGAGCTTGGTGTCATCTGCAAAGAGGCACTCCTTCCCTTTCATTTCTTCTGCAATGTCAATTATAAAAACATTAAAGAGGACCGGACCCAGTACTGAGCCCTGTGGAACCCCGCTGGTCACTCTACCTTCCCCCGAGTGTGTGTTGGTAAGCACCATAGTGTGCCATTTTGGTTCCAACCCCTAAGCTTCCCAATTTTTTATGAGCCTCTTATGTGTCATGGTGTCAAAGGCTTGATGAAGTCTTAGTAGGCTACGCCCACCGTTCTCCCCGATCTATTTCTCTGGTCACCCATTCAAAGAAATCTGTCAGATCTGTCTGACATGATCTCCCTCCCATGAATCTGTTGCTACCGGGTCAAAACAGTGCACCATGAAAAGTACTGCAAGAACTGCGCTGTGTAAAGTGCGAAAGGATTTAGAGTGACAGGGGTATAATAGCGGTAGGGAATTACCGATACCCCTGTTGCTCTGTGGAGTGCCTGTAGAGGGATTAAATTACCATGTGCTAGGGTGCCTGGTCAAGCCACTCCTGTGGTGGAGTGGCTAGGACACCAGCATATGGCAAAGCAGGAGACCTGGGGCCATCGTTCAGTTTCCAGTCAGTCTCCTCCTGCTGCAACTTTAAAAAAAAAAAAAAAAAAAAAGTAATTTTCCCCCTCCCGATTTTTTCCTATTCCCAAATTCTAAGACCCCCTGGAGTTGATTATTTTAAGTCCAGGGGGTGTGGGGGGCAAAAATAAATCCCATTGTTTTCAATGGGACTGCGCTGTTGTTGTTGGGTCGCTGTTGTACCCGACATTGTTTGCGAGGCCTCTGTTTTCCTTGTGGCACTTACTGCCACGCAGTTTTTGTTTGTGGCGACATGACCCCATGCCAGTCTGTTCTATCTTGGGTCCTGTAACCCACAGGATGCAACGTAATCTACCAGTCTTTCATTTCAAAGTGCCTACATTAGTTTCACCACTACTGATGTCAGACTGACTGGCCTGTAGTTGTCAGCCACTTCCCCGCTGCCACTGTTATGGAGAGGGACTACATTTGCCCTTCTCCAGTCTTCTGGGACTATCTCTGTATCTGGTAAGTTATTGATTAGGGCTGTCAGAGGTGCAGCCAGCACCTCCTTGAGCTACTTCAATACCTTTGGATGTACCCCATCTGGCCCAATAGACTTGCCCACGCTCAGATTCACAAGTCCCATCAGGACTCTTTCCTCTTCAAGTAGACTTGAGTCTACTTTCTTTCCTCCAGTGGTTCTGTAACCCATATGTGAACCATCCATTACCTTCGCCTTCCACTATGAAGACAGAACAGAAGTATTTGTTCAGGATATCTGCTTTTTCCTTATCATCTTATACTGTCTCCCTCTGCACCCCTCAGTCTCACAATTATTCCAGTCTTTTTTTTTTTCACGTATGTATCCCAAAAAGATCTTGTCCCCCTGGTTATTCCTTCCTCAGTTTGTGCCTTAGTGCCCCTCACCACCTGTCCTGCTTCCCTCTGGGGTTTATTTGGTACATCTCTCTATCCTCTGCCCTTTTGAGTCTCCTTGCAGCTTTTGAATGCTGCCCTTTTTGCCCTTACCTTTGCTGTCACCTCCTTTGAGAACCATATTTGTCACTTTTTCCTCCTGCTTTTGTTCACCTCTTTTGCACAGAGGTTTGTTGCCTTTACTATTTCATCCCTTAATCCAGCCCACTGTCTCTCTACCAAATCAGGGTAATCCCCCACCAGAGTATGTCTGAGGCATTCAATCTTTGCAGGTCAAGCATGGGGGCGCTCTGCATTCACTTGAATGGAGCATATTTTTTTAAATATGGTTTCCCGATTTTAGATCAGGTTTTGGTAACTATTGATGCCGGGGATTAACAAGCAAGAGCAGCATTAGTTGAACCCTGGTATCAATAGGTATAAAACCGATATAAAATCGAGAAACGGCATTTAAAAAAATATGCTGCATTCAAGTGAGCGGAGCATGCTCCCACACTTGACCTACAAAGATGTCACAGAACATCAGAGCACAGGGCAGTTCACCGAGCCAGGAAGTGGAATGGGATTGTGCGGCCAGCCTCGCAGGGGCAATTTACAATCCCTTCCCTTCCATCGAAGGCTACTTTAAAAAATGTCAAAACAGCCTGGAGGAGCTCCCGATGAGGCAGAGAGCTCCCTGTTTCATGGTTTGATAATTAAGCAAGGTACTCCTTAAGGCTGAAATGAAAACACTGCAGTATGAGACAGCATCTTCTCTGGAGCAGGAAATGAAGTTTGGAACTCAAGGACATTCCTAACAGCTTGATAAATTTTCAAGTTGTCAAAATAAAGTTAAGAATAGGACGACTGTTTATCCAAGGGTCCAGATAGCCCTGTAGAGTCCTCATAATGCCCTCCATTATGCCCATGGCTATATCGCTGATACATTGAGAATTCTGTAAAAACTGATTTGGATCAGGAATTGTTGTCCTCCCTGCATACTCTTTCATTGCCGACCACTGACACATCTCATCTTACAGCCCTGATACAGCTAGCAGAGGTACAATTGGTAGCTAGAAGCTTTGGGAATAATACTTCCCCAGGCACGGGTAGACTGCTGTCAGAATTTTACCAGTGTTTTTTTTGCCCTTTTTAGGCCCATTTTTACAAATACTGTTTAACACTATTCTAAAGAAAGCTACTTTACCCCCCATTATATCACCTCTGTCTTTTTGAGAGTTATATTTAAGAAAGGTGACAGACTACAGTTAGGAAACTGCCATCTGTTAAGTCTGTTTAACACAAACCAAAATATTTTATCAAAAATTCTGGTCACTAGACTGGCTGTTATTACCCATATCTTCCATGCTCCTTCCTAGACATGTGTTATCCAACTATGGCAACCTTTTAATGGTTAGGGAATTGTCAGAAAGTGGGAAGAGGGGTCTTGGATTTTCTCCTATCAATAGACCAGGGGAAAGCCTCTATCAGGGTACTACATGAATATCTATGGAAGCTCCATCGAGTGTGTGGTACATCAGAAATTTGTATTGACTGGATCACGTTTTAATGTTATGGTGCCTGTGTACACGCAGAGGTAAAATCTGGGACAGACTCCACAATCTGGGTTAGGAGGGGCATACAGTAGGGGGTGTGTGTTTTCCCTGGACCCTTGATTTGACTGTGGCAACAGTCTCTAGAGATGAAGGGGCTTCAGCTCTCACTTGATATACCTGAGGTGAAAACATTAGCATATGCTGACGATCCTTGCATAATATTAAGGAACCCCAAATCTGGAGCTCCTGTGAAAGAAATCTTGTAGACTTTCTCACAAATGGCAGGCTCTCAGATCAAAAACGTGAGAACCTAAATTGGTACTCTGGAGGTTCAGGCTGCAGAGATTGCAGGTATAAATATCTCTTCATCCTCATCCTCAGCCAAAATATTAGGTGTAACTTTGGCCAGCTTAACCAAGTATGGGAGAACTGGATAACATGTATTAATAAAGCTGAGACTAAACTCCTTTTGTGGAAAATAGACCCCTGCCTAAAAGTAAGAGGCTTTTCCTGCTTAAGGCCTTGATATTGTTGTGTTTCTTGTATGTCAGTGTCCTGTACCCTTTGCTTAAATGCTTGGAAGCACACATTTTTCCCTGTTCTTCCAAGGGTTTGGGGGGAGCAGGCTCAACCCCATTAGATGGGAAGTAACCTATAGGTTTGTGCAAACTGGGGGGTATGGGTGGTTAATACAGTAAGTTTTGTAAGTTTTTTTTTTTTTTGTATGTTCATGTGTTTTTTTTATAATCTTGCCCCACTTTTGAAAGGTCTTGAAAGGCCCCAAGTCCCTTTGGTAGAAGATTGGGTCATTCCTCAGTTTCATAAATGGGAGAGCAGTGATTGTATGCTTTTGATAGGTCTTGAAAGACCCTGGGTCCCTTTGATGGAAGAATTGGTCATTCCATGGTTTCAGAGGTGGGAGAATAGTGATTTTTAAGCCTTAAGTAAAACTGTGGCCAATGTTATACCCAATTATATTTACGGGGCTGTCATCAAAATAAGGAAACGGCAATTGCAGATGAACACCATTAGTAAATATTCAAGGAAACATCTGTATACATTTACTATGTCCACTGCTTATGCAGTACCAGTGGTACTGAAAAGATGCCCTGATCGTAAAGAAAAGCTTGCCCTTGACCAATTATATAACAAGAGTTATATATATATATATATATATATATATATATATATTGTGTGTGTGTGTGTGTGTATATATATATATATATATATATATGAATGATATCTATTGTTTGGGGGTTCATGGGAAGATAACCATCAAGGAGTCCCTTACACATAAGAAGATGGAGGTGAGGGAATGCCCTTGGCCATATTGTTGTGGTACCCTGAAGACTCAGCAGAATTTTTTGATAACTTGCCCTTTTGTGGTGGCCTTCTGGCAAAAACTAAGCCAAAAGTGGCAGGAGCCTTTGTTTGGTGGTGTCACCTATCAGGAGGTGGCATTATGTTTGATGTCTGAAGCCTAGTCTAAAGATGACAGATCAACTCTACTGCTGTGCTTTGCCTCCTGCAAATATTACTTGTGGCAGGTGAGATATGCCTTAACCACACAACAGAGAGATATCCCCGCTATGCTCTTAGTATCCACCTTAGGTATGCTCTTAGTATCCACCTTAGGTATGCTCTTAGTACTGTTGCAATAAAGTTGACCTCTCCTGCCTGATGTATTTTAGAAACATAGAAACACAGAAGTTGATGGCAGATAAGGACCGCAAGGCCCATCCAGTCTGCCCATTTCTTTTTCTACCTTATGAATGTGCCATCGGCCTTTGCTCTGTCAATGGCCTATCTATTCACTCATCTATATTGTTCCCTTATGCCTATCCCATACCTGTTTGAAGCCCTGCACTGTATTCATATCCACCACTTCCTGAGGTAGGCCATTCTATGCATCCACCACCCTTTCTGTGAAAAAGAATTTCCTCACATTACCCCTCAATCGACCTCCCTCTAATCTCATGCTGTGTCCTCTTGTCCTGCTATTTTTCTGTATTGAAACATGTTAGACTCTTTCACCTTGTTAATGCCCTTAAGGTGTTTGAATGTTTTGATCATATCACCTCTCTCCCTTCTTTGCTCTAGGGTATACATATTGAGCTCCGTTAATCTGTCCTCATATGTTTTCTGATGCAGTCCCTGCACCATTTTAGTTGCCCTTCTCTGGACTGCCTCAATTTGGTTAATGTCCTTGTGAAGGTGTGGCCTCCAGTACTGCATGCAGTACTCCAGATGGGGCCTAACCAGTGTCTTGTAAAGAGGGATTATTACCTCCCTCTTCCAACTTGTGATACCCCTACTAATACACCCCAACATTCCCCTAGACTTACCTACTGCTTTAGTGGTCTGCTTGGATGATTTCAGGTCATCAGTGATGATGATGCCCAAGTATGTTTCTTCCTTGTGACTGCCAGCAACTCCCCTCCCAGCCTATAGGTGGCTTCAGGGTTTCTCTTCCCTATGTGCATGATCTTGCACTTCTTTGTGTTAAACCCCAGTTGCCACTCTTCTGACCATTTTACTAGTTCATCCAGATCTCTTATCATTCTGCCCACCCCATCTGGATCATCTGCTCTGTTGCAGATCTTGGTGTCATCTGCAAACAGACAAACCTTACCCTCTGGTCCATCTGCAATGTCACTGATGAAGATATTAAAGAGAAATGGCCCCAGGACTGATCCCTGAGGTACCCCACTTGTGACTTGCATCTCTTCTGACAGTATACTGTTCGCTACCACTCTCTGTTTTCTGCCCGTCAACCAGTTTGCCACCCAGTTGACCAACTTCTAACCCACCCTGAGTCTACCCAGCTTATTAATCAATCTTCTATGTGGAACAGTATCGAAAGCTTTGCTGAAGTCAAGGTAGGCGACATCAACTGCTCCCCCTTGGTCCACCACTTTGGTTATCCAGTCAAAGAAATCTATGAGATTAGTTTGACAGGACCTTCCTTTTGTAAACCCATGCTGTCTTGGATCCTGTGCTCCTATGGATTTCAGGTGTTGCACTATCTTTCCTTAAGGAGTGCCTCCATAATCTTGCCCACTACTGAGGTAAGACTGACTGGTCTGTAGTTCCCTGCCTCCTCCTTGCTACCAGTCTTGTGGAGCGGGGTCACATGAGCCCTTCTCCAGTCTTCTGGGACCTCTCCTGTGCTGAGAGACTCACTTATTAGTCCTGCTAATGGCTCTGCTTGTTCCACCCTTAGCTCCTTTAGTGCCCTGGGATGTATGCCATCAGGTCCCATTGTCTTGTTCACCCTGAGCTTATCGAGCTCTTGTAGGGCCCTTTCTTTTGTGAAGGGACTAGTGCACACCTCCTTCCCCACTGTGTCCATGGTGCTGAGCTGTGGGCCCTGCCCTACCTTCTCTTCAGTAAATACTGAGCATAAGTATCTATTTAGGATAGATGCTTTACATGGTCCTCCTCCTCACATGCCCCTTAACCCCTTTGATGTTAGAATACCTCTCTGAACTTTCTCCTTTCACTAATGTATCTATAGAAAGTCTTGTCACCTTCTTTTACTGTTTGTGCTAGTGTTTCCTCAGTTTGGGCCTTTGTCTGCCTTACTGCCTTCCCTGCTTCCCTTAGGGAAGTTTGGTATGCCTCCCTATCTTCATCCTGCTGCATTCCCTTATATTTCCTGAAGGCCAGCCTTTTGGCTCTGACCTTTTCTGCTACAGTTTTTGAGAACCAAAGTGGTTTCCTTCTTCTTTTGCACTTCCTTTTCTCTCTAACACAATGGGATGTTGCTTCAAGTATTGCATCCTTAATGCTTGCCCACTTTGCCTGTACCCCCTCACCTGTATTTCTTTTTGCCGGGGCTAGCTTAACTCTGTTGGCCATCTTATCAAAGTCCGCTCCTCTGAAGTCCCATATTTTTGCCTTGAAATGGGATGATTTAGTTCTAGTAACCAAATTGAACCACACCATGTGATGGTCACTGACCCCCCAGGTGACCTTCTACCTGGAGATCTGTGATCCTTTCCCTCTTAGTCACTAACTATACTTGCTTCAATCTGTATCTGTATGTAGCATAATGTACTTGCCTGCTGTATATACCCCTATCTGTTTTGTAATGTCTACGTACCTTGTCTATTGCCTTACGACGTGGAACCTTTGTAAACGAGCTTTTAGCTCAAAGGTGTTATCTGAGATTCCAATAAATAAATAGCACCAGCACCCACCTCCCCAAACTCAATCCTTGATTGGGGACTGGGATAGTGCCAGATATCCAGTCAACCCCGCTTCCTCCTCCCGCCATGCTCTCCAGCCCACTCTGCTCCCTATTAAGCAGCTGATTACTAAGAGAGGGTCCAGGCACAAACAACTGCAAGGAAGGGGATGGGGCAGTAGCATCAGTAGTGATGCTAGAAGACTAACCAATTATATAGCCTAGCATCACTATCGGTGATATATAGCCTAGTATCACTATCGGCGATATATAGCCTAGCATCACTATCGGTGATATATAGCCTAGCATCCAAATCGGCGATGCACTTTTCAAAATCCGTGGCTGAGCTGCCGTGGTGGAGAGAGTTAAGACAGAAGCTTAGTCAGCACTGACCGGGAGACCAGGGTTCTAAACCTGGTCTCCTGACTTGTGAATTATAATTTTCAGTTCGGGGAACTGACATTTTGTTGAAAAGTGATGTGGAAACAGAAATTCCACAGCCCCACAAATTTCACCTTTTCCCCATCATCCGCTCCCCCTCAGAGTAGGATATATTAGTGATGGGGGTGTGGTGTCTGACCACTATCAATGGCACTGTGTGTACTGCCGGCATTCATTCCTGGTGCTGTATTGAAGAGCACTGTTAATGCAGCGCTATTGTGGATGGCGGTGTTATTGACAGTGCTGTTCAAACCTAGTGCCCATTTGCACATGCTCAAAGGAACTCAGCCTTTTAAAATTGCCCAGGCCAGCTCTTCACGACAGAGAAGCATCTGAAGAGTTTTGGAAATACATCTGGTGTCATTAAAATAAAAACAAATTCACCACCTAGATAAAATAATAATATTTGGCTGGTGCCTACAAGGCTGGTATTTTTTTCTCCTCAGTCTCACTGTTATAATTGCAGTTATTTGAGGACAACATCTAACATCAGTTTTACAGCTTTTTTTGTATGCAGTATCCACAGGGATGGCTTTGTCACAGCAGTACTGTTTCTCAGTAATGCTCACTACACTGTATACGGTGGTTCAGATCCAACCAATGCCAGGCAATTAGTTTCATCCTCCAGTATCACACTCATTTATAGCAACCCCTCCATTGCACCTCATTTTTTTATTCTTTGATGGTCTGCATTGGACACCTAACCTGTCAGGTAGTTGGGGGGGAGAGGGACAGATTATTCTTTTTATTCCTTGATGTGCCAAGTTGGGTATCGGACCCACCAAGCAGTTTGGAGGCGGAGACAGATATTGTTTTATTCCTTGACAGGCCGGACTGGACTTTGGATTTGTCAAGTTTTTGAGGGAGGGGCAAGAACAAGGGGCACAATTTGAAGATAGAGGGGGACAGCTCAGAGGTAATGTGAGAAGTATTTCTTCACAGAGAGGGTTGTAGATGCATGGAACAGCCTTCCTGAGGAGGTCGTAGAGTCAAAAACAGTGGGGGAATTCAAGAATGCATGGGACAGACATAAGGCAATTCTAGTGGGGGGTAGGAGGAGGAAGTAGGCTGTTGGTTAACTAGGATCTGCAGCTTATCCGTCAGGTAGGGAAATGGGCAGACTAGGTGGGCCAAGCGGTCCTGATCTGCCATCAGATTCCATGTTTCTATGTTTCTTTTGTTCTCTGATGGTCCAGGTTTGTCCCTGGACTAATCAGGTAGTTGGATGTTGGGCACTGGACCTGTTGGGTAGTTTGTAGGAGGACGAAAGATTTTTTTATTTCCTGACAGGCTGGATTGGCTACCAGAGATTTCTGCTGTGCACTGAACCAGTAAGGCAGTTTGGGGGAAGATTCTTTTATTCCTTGATAGGCACAATGGGCACTAGATCCATCAGGGTGTTGAGGGAAGAGAGCATATTTTTGATTTCCTGACAGGCTGGGTTACATACCAGACCTAGCAGGTAATTTGGGAGAGAGGGCCATACTGTATATTTGTTTTAATTTTCTGATGGGCCAGATTGAATATAGGAACAGTCACGTAGTTGTAGGGGGGTAGAGGGCCAAATTTCTTTTTATCCACTGAGGAGTCAGGTTGGGCACTGGATCTATCAGGCTGTTGCAGGAGGGGGACAGATTTTATTCCCTGATGGGTTGGGCTTGGCACTGAACCCATCAGGTAGTTAGGTAAGGGGGGCATATTTCTTTTCATTCCCAGATGGGCCAGGCTGGTCACTACACCCATTAGGTTGACTGGAGAGGGATCCCTTTTTTATCTTAATTCCCTGTTTGGCCAGGTTGAGCACTGGAATTTCTATACTCTTCTGCATTCCCTGCACTACCAGTATGGAACAGCTGCATCTTGTGAAACACTTTGTGATACAGTGTGTGAAAGCAATTATATAAAACCAAAATCTATTATATTCTACAGTTCCTGCACTACCAGAATCTAACTCCTGTGCTTTGAAAAGCACCAGACCTATCATAGTTGGGGGAGAGGGACAGATTTCTTTTTCCGTGACAAGCTGGGTTGAAACCAAATCTGTTACGTAGTTGAAGAGAGGAACATATTTTTGTTATTCCTTGAGGTGAGGATAGTAAATTGATGATGCTCACACCCACCAATTTTTCCAAAAGTCTTCGCTTCTGCTGGGTGCTGTCAGCTATCGTTGGTGGCCCAGAGCAGGTGCTCCATTGCTCAGCATGCTGGGTTGGAGGGTGCATGGCAGTGTGAACCCCATGTGTGTGTTAGGGAGAGTAAAGAGCTGAGACTGAGTACTGAGAGAAAGACAATACAAGAGGAAGAGCTTGGCAGTGGAGCCAGGGACACATGCACTTGGGTTTACAGCCTCAGAAGTGCATGCTATCAGTCCCACACAGTCCAGTCTCTTATGCTAGTGCACTGCGGGGCACAGCGGCAGAGGAGCCCAAACTCCCCGGTAGCACCAAAAGTGTGGCAGCAGAGGGGGCTTTTTTTTTCCCTTAACTGGCAAGATAGGGTACTAGACTTGTCAAGTAGTTTAGGAAAGTGGGCCAGATTGGTTTAATTCCCTGATTGGTCAGGCACTGGATCATCAGGTTGCTGGGCAGAGAGGGACAGATTTGTTGTTATTCTCTGATTAGCCAGGTTGGTCCCCGAACTCATTAGGTAGCTGGGAGAAAAAAAGGGGGACATATTTATTTTTATTTCCTGACAGACTGGGTTGAGCACTGTATCAATCAGATAGTTGAGGGAGGGGGCCATATACAGGTATATTAGTTTATTCCTTGATGGGCCAGGTTGGGCTCTAGACTCATTAGGTGGGGGTCCATATTTTATTTAATTCCCCAATGGACCAAGTTGGGCACCAGAAATTCTATTCTATTCTATAGCACAGCCCTTACACTACAAGAATATAACTTCTGTTCCTTGTAAAACACTGTAGGATACAGTAGGTATGAAAGTCATGATTTAAAACTAATCTCTATTTTTATTCTGTAGTTCATACACTACCAGGCTCTAGCTCCTATGCTTTGTCAGACCTGTCAGATAGTTGGAGGAGAAGGATGGATTTTATTCCTTTATGAGCTTAGTTTGGCATCGGATAATCAGGTTATGGGAGGAAGGGGACAGATTTTTTTATCTCCTGGTTGCCTGGGTTGGGTAACAGGCTCATCAAGTAGTTGGGGGAGGGGGAAAGATCCTTTTTTTTATTCCTTGGGAGGGGAAATTGTGAATTGATGATGCCAACACCCACCTTTTTTTTCCAAAAGACTTTGGGCTTGATTCTCAAAACTCAGCACAAGCTGCACAAAGGGTGGCTTGTGCCAGTTGCTGGTGTGCCAGGGATCCTGCACTTGATTGTCTATTGGATAGGGTCCTGGTGGCAAAATCCCACAGCTTGTGGCAACTGTGACAGTGCATAAAATCAACAGCATACCTGGATGGGTTGTCACAAACTGCAGGGCAGTGTTGGGTAAGTTACTTTTAAAAAGTAATCAGTTACAGTTACCTATTACTTTTATATAAAAAGTAATTACTAACTGTAACTGTAATGCATATTACTTTTTATATTGCTTAATATTACTTTTGATAACATGGTTGTATTTACTCATTGAACATAGCTATGTGCTCATGAAACCCCAAGAAGTGTATAAATGAAATGAAACAGATTCTAAAGACAATGAATATGTTAATTTATAACACAGTACCCATCTGACATTGCCAGCCACAACAATCCCTTTACATTTCCATAAATAAGAGCTCTAGTAAAAATAAAAATAAAATACACTCACACACACACCCTGTGCTGGCCTTGAGGCACTGAGGGTTGAGGCACTAGATGCCACTCCTCGCTCCACACCAGCAACTCGGGTTCAGGAGCGGACTCAGGTTGCTAGGGTTCAGCCGGGGAAGAGAGGTCCGAGCATCTGGAGGACTGTTCTCCTCTCCTGTCCTGGAGAGGGATGGTGGTGCACCCCACAGCTCTAGTGGCTTCCAGTGGAGACTGGGGGAATTGCAGCTAGCAGGGGCATGTACATGTGGTAGGGTGATGTTGGTAGATGTGTGCATGGGTGCGGGAGTGTGCCCATTGCGCACTAGACGTCACTGCAAGTCCCTACCCCCAGGGAAATGGAAAAGTGAAAAAAGTCCTGGCACCCGGGTAGGCAAAGGCAGGATCCCAAAGATGGCACCCATGCTCACCATCGGATGCTTCCAGCCAGCCTCCAGCTCTCACCCTCACTCCGGCCACCACCTAGATTCTAGATAGAGCGCCAGAGGAGTTTGCGGTCCCATGTCAGGGGACTCCAAGCCGTGGGGCTGGTAGGTCAGAGTGAGGCATGAGAGCATCCCGGGACAGAGGTTGGACCAGAGGATCTCAGGTAGAGAGGGAGAACACCATTCTTAGTGGTCCACACTGGAGAGAGACCTATGAGGCCAGTGAGTAGGAGGCAAAAATAGAGTTAAAAAAAAAACACACACCCTGCATCTGCTGCTGCTCTCCACAATCTTTGTCCCCCACAGCTGAATCCTGGCTTTGCCAGCCATTGCTGTTCCTGACCTTTTTTATTTCCATAACACCCACACTCACCCAACAACACACACACCCTGTATCTACTGCCAGTGCCCTTGGGGATCTTTCCTATACAGCTGTATATCCTTTTGTTTTTGTTTTTGCAACTTAGTATGCTGTTTTGTCAGCCGGCTTGTGTCCACCCTGACCCCATCGACATCCGCCCCCCAACCACCACCACCTCTGACAATGCCAGTGACAACCACCCCTTTACATCCCACCCTTACCCCACTGCTACACACACCCTGCTGCATCTTCTGCACTTGACGATCTTTCCCACATCTAGCCTGTGTTCTCCTCCTGACTATGCAAGAGCCACAACAACCCCTTTAAATTTCTGTAATAAAATACCACCCTCACATAACTCCCCCTACACTCACACACGTGTGCACCTTGCAGATCTACTTCCCTTCTTTGCCTTGGTGATCTTTTCTCATTTCCCCACAGCAGCCTGAATCTTAAAGAGCAACCGACACCATGTGGCCAAAAGTGCTACACTGCAGAATTTGAATCAGCATACCCCCAGTAAATTTCATACCAAAAACTAGATTTCTACATTACTTCATTTTAAAGTTATGAACTATTTTGTAACCCTGATTTCACTGACTGTTCAGAAAGCCTGTTTCAGTAAAGAGCTGCTGATGATGTCATCGCAGGACCTCACAGTCTAGTACTCTCTGTCAGCAAGCTTATAGGACCTGATTCTCCAAAGTTGTAAAGATCATGTGCAATGGGTTTCACAAGTAAACAGGCAGCACCAGTAAGTAAACATTGCTTTAAAAACTGCGTGTGTTTCAGGTTTTGTAATGAAGCTGACAATATTTTGTTTATGTGCCTTTTTGTTGTGGTCCTGTTTTCCAGGGTTGCTGGATGCTGGGTCATAGCATACTGTTGTGAGGTTTGCACACTGAATAAGTTGCTGATGTGGTGAAAGGCTGAGATCATTCACACCTATCATTCAATTGAGGTGATTTCTAAGAATGACACTTTAAAAAAATTATTCCACCTCCTTGTCAATGGGGGTGGGAGAGGTAATGCTGTTTTGAAAAACTTACTAGGAGTTTCTAATTTAGCCAGCACAATGTGTTCTCCCTGTCAGGTTGTTCTGACCTACATTCAGGCTCATCTATGTTCTACTCTAAATTAAAATGATCATTTTATCAGAACCAGCACTTCCACCCCTAGTAGGAATTAACACATGTAAGGGCCCCTATTAAAACATATTGTAAAGCAGACACTGACAAACAGCAGTGAAGTTACCAACATTACAATACTACCAGCAATACAACTTCCTAACAGGCACAGTAGAGTAGCACAAACTAACTGGCTAACCCTGAACAACAGAATAAAGTTTCAAACCTGCCTCCTTAGGGAAAAAAGCCATGCTTGGACTAACCTCTTCTAGCATCTTCAGACTTCATGTACCAGCTCACCCCCATTATGACACTAGAGGCCAAGCTCAGAATACACTCAGCATTCCCTTTCAGAGAACTTCACTCATCCAACACTCCATTGCATATAGGGCCCCTCTTTGGTTGAAAGAGGTTCCTCCAGCTACTCTTAGTATTGCTAATACCCGGGCTTTCAAGGCTGAACTTAAACAGCATCTCGTCTCCAATGGTGCATGTGCTTGCCCATAATATACACAGCTCCCACCCCCAGTACTCCTTTACCTCCCCTTTGCTCATTCTAGGCAATACTTGTTCCTATACTCCCTCTTTTATACTCTTCCCTCCCTCACCTAGCTTATCCTTGCATGTGTACCCCTACCTGCTCCCCACCCCCTCTCTGGACTCCATCAGCCCTATCATGCACTTTTCCCCCTCCCTCCCTCGCTGCACCCCCTCTGCCCCTGCACCCATTCCTATCCCTTTGTCCCTGCCTTCTACTCTCCCTGGCTCTCCTAATCAGCATATCTTGCTGTTTTTGTCCACTCAGTCTTTTCTTACTACTACCAGCTACAATCTCAGTCACTGAACCTCACTTTTGCCTCCTTGTTTCCTCCCCTCCCCTCTCCTCTCTGTCTTCCCCTTCTCCACTAGTACTCCATTGGACAAGACCCTCATGCTAGGCTGCACTGCAGCAATCTACAGTCCCTTATTTTGACCAATTAAATGAACTAGTTGCATACTTGTTGTTATATTGTCCCTCTGAGCTTGTCTCAGGAATCCTCTGATTTTTTTATCTTCTTATATATTTTCTATGTACTGTATTATGTCTTGCTTGCTTGACATGCAACCTTTGTAAAAGAGCGCCATGCTCAAAGGTTGTATCTGAAGAATATAAATAAAATAAATGAAATAAACTCCAAATGGCTTCAGCAGCCTGGAGGCATGCTGCCTCTGCATCCAGCAGCCCTTGAGAAATGGACCACACCAATAGAAACATAGAAACATAGATTTTGATGGCAGATAAGGACCGCTTGGCCCACCCAGTCTGCCCTTTTCCCCTACCTTATGGATAAGCTGCAGATCCTAGTTAACCAGCAGCCTACTTCTTCCTACCCCCACCCCCTAGAATTGCCTTATGACTGTCCCATGCATGCTTGAATTCCACCGCTGTTTTTGACTCCACAACCTCCTCCGGAAGGCCGTTCCATGCATCCACAACTTGTGGCCCCTTGTCTTGCACACCTCTTTTTTTGAAAGATGCTACCCTCTTGGACTTTGTTGATTCCCTTGAGATACTTGAAAGTTTCTATCATGTCCCCCCTCTCCCTCCTTTCCTCGAGGCTATACATATTCAGCTCCTCAAGTCTCTCTTCATATGTCTTCCGGTGCAGACCCTGCACCATTTTAGTTGCCCTCCTCTGGACAGCCTCCATCCTGTCTATGTCTTTGCGGAGATTGGGTCTCCAGAACTGCATGCAGTACTCCAGATGGGGTCTCACCAACTGTCTGTACAGAGGGATAATAACTTCCTGTTTTCTACTGGTGTTGCCTCTCCCTATGCATCTCAGTATCCCCCCAGCCCTCCTTGCTGCCCTCTCACATTGCTTGCCCACCTTTAGGTCATCTGATTTGACTATCCCCAGGTCCCTTTCCATTTTTGTTGTTGTTAGTATCTCACCCCCCATTGTGTACTCGTCCCCTGGGTTTTTGTTTCCCAGGTGCATTACCTTGCACTTCTTAGCATTGAATCTAAGCTGCCATACATTTGACCATTCCTCTAACCTTGCCAAGTCCCTTCTCATGCTTTCCACACCACCTTGTGCATCAACTCTGTTGCAGATCTTTGTGTCATCTGCAAAGAGACATACTTTTCCTTCCAGTCCCTCTACAATGTCGCTTATAAAGACATTGAAGAGGACCGGTCCTAATACTGAATCCTGTGGTACCCCACTAGTAACTTCCCTCTTTCTTCAGAGTGGACTCCATTTACTATTACTCTCTGTGTCCTATTCTTCAGCCAATTCTTTACCCAGGCTGTCATCTTGGGACCCACTCCCAGGCTGGCTAACTTGTATATTAATCTTTTGTGTGGGACTGTGTCAAATGCCTTGCTAAAGTCTAGGTAGGCCATGTCCACAGCCCCCTCCCTGATCTACTACTTTGGTCACCCAGTCAAAGAAATCTATCAGATTTGTCTGACATGACCTTCCCGCTGTGAATCCATGCTGCCTTGGGTCCTGAGCCCCTCTGGCCTCTAGATACTCAACAATTCTTTCCTTCAGAAGTGATTCCATCATTTTCCCTACCACTGAGGTTAAACTAACAGGTCTGTAGTTTTCTGCTTCTGCCTTGCTCCCACTTTTGTGAAGGGGAATCACATCTGCCCTTCTCCAGTCCTCGGGTACCACCCCATCCTCCCATGATTTGTTAAAGAGGGTAGTCAGTGGTGTCACTAGTTCTACCCTTAGTTCTTTTAGAATTCTGGGATGAATCCCATCAGGCCCCACAAAAGGCATTATAAAATACAATTTTGTCAACTTTGCTACAAAACCTGAAACATGTATAGTTTTTATAGCAATGTTTTTTGAATGGTGCTGCCTGTTTTACTTTAGACAAGTATTGCACATGTTCTTTAAAACTTTGAAGAAACAGGTCCTATAAGCTTGCTGACAGGGAATACTAGACTGTGAGGTCCTGAGATGACATCATCAGAAGCTCTTTACTGATACAGGCTGTTTTTAACAGGTAGTGAAATCAGGGTTACAAAATAGCTCATAACTTTAAAATGCAGTAACGTAGAAATCTAATTTTTGGTATGAGATTTATTGGGGGTATACTTATTCGGATTCTGCAATGTAGCACTTTTTGCCTAAGCGGCTCTTTAACTTTGCCATTGCCAGCCACAGATCCACCCCACATCATATACAATAAATTCCACCAGCACACACCTGCTTACCCCAACAAAATTCAAACATTCTTTCCCACAGCCGAACTTTGACTTGCCACTGCCACTGAGACAAAGTAATAATTATAACTAAATCTGCCATGAGTATTATGCCACTACCAGAATGCCACAACTGAAGTCAGATAGTGTCACTTACAATTGAATCATCACACAACACAAAACACTTGTTGCACTCCGGTACATACCCCTTCGATAAGGATTTTCTTTGAGATGGGGGCAGGTGATGGTGATAGACCTGGCAGGTGGGCAGATGGACAATCAAGCAGCCTGCTGTGGCAGTTTGACACATGTGGTGTTGATGGAAATAGGCCCTGAACCCTGCCTGCAGATGGACTACTTGTCTTTTTCCCTATAACGGCTATTCTGGCCCTGATTCCCTCAGGGTTCACAATGGCTACTGCAGAGGGCCATGACTGATGACACGCATGGGTGTAGCAAGCTATCTATGAATTATACATCAACTGGCCAATCTGTTGTCCCCTCAGACAAATTTCATCAATTCCTATAGTGATTCTTAGCTGTACCATGTATCGGAGCACAAGTAGTATAATTTGTGTATCACATGTTGCAAAATCAAATATTTAATAATAAACCAACATATAAAATTATGTTTTCTAAATTTTATTTGCACAGCACATGTTACAGATATAGAACAACATGGTAATATTAAATTCATGCTGAAAACAGAAAATTGAGTTAGAGTCGATGTTTCAACCACAGGTCTTCTTCAGGAATTATCTAAAAGAGAAAACAGCAGGTTAAGGAAATAAGAGAAATATATGTGAGGAAAGAAAATAGGGGGAGGCTGTAGGAGAAATACAGACTAATACATGGGTTGGTGTGTTTAACGTTATTTTACAAACACCTGAGGTGTTGGATGCCACATAAATCCAGAGAGCAAAACTCAAGGGGTTTATTTAAGCATCCAACACTGAGGGTGCATGTAAAATCATGAGTTAAACACACCACCCCATGTTTTATTTTATGTGATTACTGGGGAGTGTTTTTTGGCCACAGTAATTATTATAAAATAAAAACACATCCCCATGCAGTCACCATCCCAGGGTTTCAGTGTAATCCACTGTTGGAGCTTTGCTGCTGAAACATTCCCCCCTTTTTCTTTGATTTTTACAGCTTAGACATAATAGTAGATGTGGGCCAGTTACAGTATTTACTTTATTTTTAACTTAACTTACCACAGAGTGCCAGTCACAGTGAAGTGTGCAGGCATGTGGCACTACAAAAGGGCAGAGAGGGAGAGAAGAGCTGCAGCTGGCATGTGTGTTGACCAAGGGAAAGCCGGTGCATGTTCCCCATTATAATCCATGGGTTATAATGGGAAATTATAAGCCGGCTCCCCTTAGGGAAAAAACGCTAGCTAGTTATTATATTTACAATAATGGATGGGGAAGTGTGCTTAATTTCAAATTTTAAACACACTTCCCCATCTTTTATTATTTATAATTGCTGGTCAGCAATTTTTTCAAACCCTCTATCTCATTCATTCAAAGAGACACACACACATACACACACACACACTCACTCTCTTTCTTTCTCTCTCTCCCCCTCCAAGAGTATTTTTTCCCTCTGCTTCAGTTTTTTTTTTGTAGAGCTGCTGTTTTTAATATTTAGTTTGTGTTTTAATTCAGAAGAGCTTAGCAAATTGTGATTGTGATCACTGCTTACCCCAGTTTGGCAGGTTGCAGTCTGTCAGAGCCATTCCCCTGGCAGTTCTTGTCCGCTGCAGATGCCGAATGGTAAGATCAACCAGATAAAACTTTTTTTGTGCCTTTAAATTGTAATTGGTTTAAAATAAAATAAAGTAAAAATGACAGGACTCTCTGTCTGGCAGCTCCTCGCTTCCTGGGATAAGGAGCTGCCATGTTTTGAAACACGATTAGCCTGCCCAGGACGAGATGAACAGCCTATGAGACAGGGGCTGTTTTTGATTGACTGGGCACGTGCTCGCCATTATAACCCATGGTTATAACAGCAAATTATAACTGGTTCAGCCCACAGAAAAAAATTGCTGACCAGTTATTATAAAGTGATAATAGTTAAGGTAAGAATAGAATCTGTAAAATGAAAAGGTAATGATAGGTATGGAAAGGCAGAGTAGAAGTGAATGGGCTGAGGAAACCTTAAGTGGGGACTAATTAACAGGACCTAGTAAGAAGGCTGAAAGGTGAAAGCTATGTGTTCACACTCATTTTCATTTTCTACAGATTAAAGAAATACTCAGACTGGAGTAGCCAGTAATTTACACCGGATCTGGACAATTGGTACAGGGACACACAGCACAAGGACACCTCATCAGATCCATTCAGCCTAATACCATTTTCTGTAATGAGACAACTGACAAAAACAACCCCGACACCCAAAGGCAGTGAGACTGTAACCATGTAGAAAGCAGTGGTGCAATAAATGAGGCAACCTTGTAGTCTTAGCCACTGTGTTTGAGCAAAGATCTCGTAGGACAAACCAGTACTAGGTCAAAATTCCTAGGCTTAATGTCACAAGGCTGCATGTCTTTGCTCCAGTTGCTGTGCCACAGGTTTACACCACCCCACACCTCTGGCAGTTCATAGTACTTAGAGACTGTGACTACTCAAACCTGAATATCAGCAAGGCTACAAAAAATGCCACCTCACAGCCATGAAATGTTGCCTAAACTTTTTTTATGGTAAAAAAAAGGCAAAGATATGGTAGGCAACCTGCATTCAATGTGCAAGGTCAAGATGCTGAGTGCTCATGCAGTGCTTGTCAGAAGGCAGTTTTTTTTAGCCTGAAGCTGTAATAAATTGAGCACGCAGTCAGTTGAGCAGCCTTTATTTACACTGAAACCTGAATATCAAGACACCTGCACAATCTCCAGATTTCTGTGATGTCATAAACCTCTTGAGCTTCACTCTTGAATTTTATGAGGTCACAGGACCCCCCTTGATGGATTACAGCAACCATAACAGATGGATGCCCATCTGTTGTTATGTGGGCAGACTGGGGCTGGGGAGGTCTGCTAGACCACCAGGGACATGTTCAATTGTAGTAGAAGGGGATCGGAGCTCAGGTGGTCCACTAAATTACCAGGGACAGTATCAATTTTAATAAAAAGGAGATCGGGGCTCAGGGGCTCCACTAAATTACCAGGGACAAGATCAATTTTAATAAAAGGGGATCGGGGGCCATGGCACTTGTTTCCTCACTCCCAGGGAAGGCTCAGAGAATGGCACAAGTGCACTTACCCTCCCAGAGGCTGAAATTCTAAGTACCCTTAGACCAGCCCTGGCTGGCCTAAGGGTACTTAGAATATCACCCTCTGGGAGGGTTTACAGAATCCCGAATTAGGGGACATGGCAGCTTGCATCTGCCGCATGCCTCCAAGTGCCATGTCACAGCCCATTTTGTGCCACAAGGATGTTGCATGCCTCCTTTGTTGTGCACAGCCAACAGGTGACACAGGCTACATTTGAAAATCACTCCTGGTGCATCTTTTGGTGCAAGTGTCACTTTGTACCATTCCTTGTGGTGCAACCCCTTGCACCATACTGGGAGCTTTGAGTATTGGGCCCTTTATCGCTGACTGATGCTGTCAGCCATTGTTGGTGGCCTGGGGGGCAAGTGTTCCACTGCTCAGCATGCTGTATTGGACTGTGCATGGCAGTGTGGACCCTGCGTGTGTGTGTTTGGTAGAGTGCAGAGCTGAGATCATGTGCCAGAAGAAGGAAAGACAGGGACAGAGGGAGAGTTGGATGGCAAAGCCAGGTTAATGGACACTTGGGATTATAGCCTTGAAAGTGCATGCTTTTGGTCCTCCTCAGTCTGGTCTCCCACACTAGTGCTCTGTAGGCAGGAAGTGGCAGGGAGGTGTAAACTCACTGGTAGAAGCAGTAGCAGGGCAACAGAGAGAGATTTTTTTTAATTCCCTGTCAGGCTGGATTGAGTACCAGACCCATCAAGTAGTTCTTGGGAGACGGACAGATTTTTTAAATTCTCTGATTGGTCAGGTACTGGATCCACCAGGTTGTTGAGGGGAAGGGGATAGACTTTTCTTTTCATTCCCTAATATGCCGGCCTGGTCCTCAGATGCATCGGGTAGTTGGGGGGGTGGGAGGTGGACATAATGTTTCTTTAATTTCCTTCCAGGCTGGGACTGGAGAGAGATGGTCCCAGACACCAGACCTATCAGACAGTTGAGAATGGGGAAAAGATTTTGTTTATTTCCTATGAGGGAAGGATGATACACTGATGATGACCACAACCAACATTTTTTCCAAGATTTCACTTTTGAGTGGTGCTGTCAGCCAATGGTGGTATCCCATGGGCAGGTGTTTCTGCATGGCAGCATAAACCCTGTGTGTTTCAGGGAGAGTGGAGAGCTGAGATCGAGTACTGAGAGAAGGAAAGTCAGTGAGAAAGGGATAGTTGGATTGCAGAGTCAGGACCACGGACATTAAAGATTACACCTTCCTAAATGCATGCTGTTGGTTCCGCTTAGGCCGATCTCCCAAGCCACTGCACTGTGGGCTGGAGTGGCAGAGAGGCCCAAACTCATTGGTGGCAGCAGCAGTGTTACAGCACAGGGGGACATACTGATTTTTTTATTCTCTGACAGGATGGGTTGGGTACTAGACCCATCAAGTAGTCTGAGGAAGATGGTCAGATGATGGGTTTTGCACTGGATCTGTCAGGTAGTTGATGCAGGGAGACAGTTCACATTTTTTTCAATTCCCTGACAGGTAGGGTTGTGCCCTGGACTCATCAAATACATTTTTACTGCTCGTTTTCTTTCCCAAAAGAAAAAAAAATTATTCTAGTTGAGGCCAGTTCATAACTTCCTGCACTGGCACGTTTCAATATAATAGTAGCATGAGCATGCATGGCTGGAAATAATGTCTCCTTGTAAGTACACAAGGTGAAAAGATTAACAGTGTTTTTAATAAGTGTTGTCTTGCTAATTGCCTCTCCCTGGCCCCCTTGTGTTCCATCAACTGATCTTCTCCCTTTTGTTTTCCCAGTTTCTAGCCAGGTTACTCAGATTGACTGGAAACTAGGCTGCTTTTTCATATTAGTACTTCATCTGTAAGCTCCTTGACTATCAATCTTGTCATCACAGTGTGGGGGAGGGATTGGATAAACAACCAAAGGCTTCTTCAGTGTATCGCTTGGGTCAGCTGCAGGTTCTTATTATTCTGCATGCTGCTCATCAGGCTGTCATGCACTTTCCTCTTTGCAGGCAATAGAAAGTTAGCAAAGCGTTTCAGACAGCTGCAAAGAGCAACAGTAAGGCACGCCACCCACTCACTGACAGCTATAAAGGATCATGTCCCAGCCCCCAAATGCATTTCAATGGGACAGCTATAAAATACTGTCTGACTTTGATCACAATAGGAATCTGCTATGCAGGCCAGCCCTAAAAATAGGTTCACCGACTGGATACAATCACTGGTCACAATAAAATAAAAAGAAATTTCTTCATACGTACCATAATTTCCTTTTCTGTTAGTTCCAACATTGTCAATGGGATTCATCACAAATGGGTAATGTGCACCCCACTAGGGAAAATGGCACTGCCCAAGGCTGTAATCAGCATAGAATCCTGGGCACATGAACATTCTGGGCAGCAGCAACTCTCCAGTCACTTTTGTCCAGGCAGTGCCTCTAAGTATGTGGAAACAGATCTGTATATATTAAACTGTCCATCCTCTCACTAAGCAACTCCTATAAGCTATCTACACAGATAGAATTTTAACCAAAATAAGATAAAGTAAATGGTTATCTATTTCATCAGATGAGTTGGGGGGGACAGAACAAGGCTCGTCTTCCAGTTCTCTAGTGCTGTGGAAATTCCTTGCAGTACCAAGCCAACTAGGAAAAACTTGACAAAGGACTTGATGCAAAATGATAACACTGGAAAAAAGACAGCAACCAGTGTAAGCGCTCACCTGTAAGAAAAGAGTCACCCTTATTTATCATCAGAATCGAACCTGCTAATTTTGTGTGCCAGTAAGCAATATTTAAATCTGGAACTGCTCTTCTTTTTTTGTTTGTTTTTGTATCTGTACATGTAAGCACAGCAGATAAATTATAAAAAGAAGTCCAGACAGATATATAATCAGAAATTTAGTATAAAACAATGAACATCCCAGTGTTGGCATACCAGGCAATATTCTCTCGTAGGAACAAGGCTCCCGAGTGGGCCCTATTGACAATGCTGGAGCTAACAGAAAAGGAAATTATGATAAGTATGAAGAAATGTCTTCTTTCTGTAGCACGCCACATTGTCAATGGGGTTTATCACAAATAGGTCCTGAGAAGCAGTATCCATTTAAAAAATTGGTAGGAAAGAATATTGTTCCATATGACAACTGCAAAAAGGGAAAAGGGATTTATCTGCTAACTGCTGCCTGCAAAACTCTTTGACCAAAGGCCTCATCAGTGAAACTTTGACGATCCAATCTGTAGTGCTTGGTGAATGTGCAGAAGAAGGACCATGTAGCTGCCTTGCACAATTCTAAGACAGATGCCTGACCTTTTACTGCCCAGGGGGTGGCCATACCTCTGGTGGAGTGAGCCTTGATGAGAGCCAGAGCCCTCTTCTTTTCTGCAACATAAGACTTGGCAATGCATGCCCTCACCCACCATGACAAGTTGGCCTTGGAAACTTTTTGTCTTTTTTTGGCTGCTTTGAAAAGTACTAACAAGCTGTCTGATTTCCAGAACTCCACAGACCATCTAAGGTATGGCCTAACTGCTCATCTCAAATCCAGCTTGTGCAACTCTTTCTCTTTGGGGTGAGTTGGTTGCAAACAGAAGGACAGGAGACAGATTTCCTGGTTCACATGAAAAGCCATTGGAACCTTCTGAGAGAAAGATGGAATCCGTCTGAGAACCACCTTGTCCTCATGCATAATGAAGTAAGGTTCTTTGTGAGATGAGGCCTGGAGTTCACCAATCTTCCTGGCTGAGCACACAGCAGCTAGAAAACACACCTTGTATGACAGCACATCTAACGATACCAATGAAAGTGGTTCAAAGGGTTATTTACAAACAGCATTCAAGACCAGATTCAGATCCCATAGAGGAACAGGGGTTCAGAATAGAGGTTGGCTCCTGCTGACAGTTATCAAAAAATGCATAACCTTCTGGCTAGTCCCTAAGGATGACCTCAAAGAGGCACCAAGGGCTGACACCTCATGACTTCTCAAGGTGCTGAAGGCCAAGCTTTTTTCCACTCCTTCCTGCAGAAAGTCCCACATCTGTGGAACCATGGCTTTAGAAGGCCAGATATTTTTCTCCCTGACCCAAGCTGAAAAGGTGGCCCAAACATGAGTATAAGCTGCAGATGTGGAACTCTTTCTGGCAGCCATCAGGGCATCCACTACCTTTTCAGAAAAACTCTGTTTTATGATTCTCCTCCTTTCAGGAGCCAGGTCATGAGCTGCATCACTCTCAGATTTGGGTGCAGAATGTGACCTTGGGAGAGATGGTCCCCTCATATTGGTAGTCAAAATGGTGCGTGTTTAGCTAGGTTCACTAAGTCCGAGAATCACAGCCTTTTGGGCCACTCCACAGCTATTAGAAAAAAATGTCCTTTTGAGTGCCTTGTTTTGCACATGACCTTGGGGAGGAGTGGCACAGGAGGGAAGGCATACCCTTTGCCAAACATCCACGCCTGTGACAGAGCATCCACAGCCTCCACTTGTGGACACTGGAAGTGACTGAAGAACCACTGCACTTGAGCATTCTGGCTGGAGATAAACAGGTCAATCTGTGGATGACTGAATCATTGACACAGAAAGTCTGCCTGAATGTTCAGCTCTCCCACCAGGTGAACTGCTGACAGAGAGAGGAGAGTCTCCCCTGCCCACAGCAGGAGATCTGTGGCTTCTGTTAGAATCTCTCTGCTCTTTGTGACCCCTTGATTGTTTATGTACCTCACCATGACAGCACTGTCTGACTTTATTTTCATGGCCTGTGACTGCACCTGATTTTGAAAATAAAGGAGGGCAAGGCACACAGCCCTCCTCTCAAGGACGTTGATGTGTAGGTGCTGTTCCTGCGCAGACCAAGTCCCCTGAATGGGAATGAGGTCCAGCACTGTCCAACCAACCCAACAGGTTGGCATTGGCTGCCAGAATTAACTCTGGGGGACTTCCAAGGGAGACCCCTTGCTCAGATTCTCTAAACTCACCCCCCAACTCAGGGATTGCAGCAGGAGTGGAGAACTTGGAATCCTAGCCTGACAGTCCTCTGAGGTCGGATCCCAGGCCAACAGCAACTCAATCTAGAGGGGCCACATGTGAAGGCATGTCCACCTGATCAGCTCTATTGTCACTGTCAAAAGGCCCAGAATCTGCAGAAAGCCATGAGCTGAACCCGATGATTGGCTCCTCGGCCACTGAAGCTCTCACATCAGGGTCTCCTTCCTGGCTAATGAGAGGAAAACCTTCCCCTTGTCCATTTTGAAAATTGCTCCCAGGTGCTCCAGGGTCTGTGACAGCTCAAGAGAGCTCTTCTCCCAATTTACTACCCAACCATGGGACTCCAAAACCTCCAGAGTCCTGGTCACTGACTTCCTTGGCAATGGAGCAGATGGCACTCGGATGAGCAAGTCATCCAGGTAAGGATAGACATGAGGTCCCTCCTGTCAGAGTTGAGCTTCCAGGACTATGAGCACCTTCAAGAACACACTGGGGGCTGTTACTAGCCCAAAAGGGAGCACTCTGTACTGAAAGTGTTGCCCTAGGATGGTGAACCAGAGGAACCTCTGATGTGACTGCCAGATGGGAATGTAGAGAGATGCATCCTTCAAGTCTATGGATGCTAGATAATCCCCTGGCTGGACAGCCCACATGATTGAACGTAAGAACTCCATCTTAAAGGTTATGTGGTGAATAAACTTGTTTAGGTATTTCAGATACAGAATAGGTCTGAAACCCCTGACTTCCTGAGGATCACAAAATAAATCAAGTAGAATTCCTGGCCTTGTTCACTGGGTAGCACCAGAACAATCTCCCTGATCTGTGTGAGGTGATCCAATGTCTGCAACACTGCCTGCCTCTTCACGGGTTCCTTTCGTACAGGGGATGGCAGAAAACATCCCTTTGAGAGAATAGTTGAAAATGCTCATGCATAACCTAAAGCTAGAATCTCCAGAATCCAAGCATCTGATGTTATCTGGGCCCATCTTATGTAAAAACTGTACAATCTTCCACCAAGGCAAGGGAGACAGAGATGGGCCCATGTACCCTCATTGTGAGGTGCCACCTCTACGCCCTGGGCCCTCATTGCATCTTTGGGAAAGGGCTTCTCTGCTACTATTGCTCTTGAAACCAGAATAGGATTCTTTACTCCTCTGGTTATTGAAGTTTCAAATGGGACAAAAAACCCTCAATACGGCATCTGTCAGCCACCTCCATGAAGTTTTGAAGTTGCACTGGCCTTTTGCTGTTGTTTTGACACTGGAAGGTGAACCTTTTTATCCTGAATATCCTTCAAAATATCATCCAGGCCTGAATCAAACAATAAGCCTCAATCAAACAGCTTGGTCTTTGATGCCTGATCAGTGACCCAATGCCAAAGCCATACCCCTCGCATAGTTGACACAATGTGATAAGTGCAGCAAGATGTCATATGTAAGTTCTCCACCATGGCATCCCCTAGAAAGGTGGAGGCCATGGATACCAACTATAAAATGGTTGCCCCCTCTGAATCAAGGGGAACAAAGCTGCCCAGAGTCATAACCCACAAGTTTAAGGCTCTGACAACAATAAAGGCGGCATAGAAAGTGTAGAGGTTTCTTCCATTGGAGGAGAAGGCTCTTCTTCAGAAAACAGCCACTTGCTTGTGTGAATCTGCTAAGGCCAAAGATCCTTCAGTTGGGATAGTAGTGTGTCTGACAGATTATGTACAAGTTTATCATACCAGTTCATAATGTCGTACGCTTAAGAGCGTATGGCATTATGCACTAACCCCGAACCTGTGCGCTGTCCGTGTTGGACCCCCCCCGGAGTTAGAATCCTAAGTGGGGGGATTGCCCCCACAGAACAAAATAAATCTAGAAATTGTGCAACGCGATTAAGTCGCACATCATTTTGCCGTGTGACATTTTGACCCTGTGCTGAAGTTTATCCACCAGTACAGGGGTTTTCCACTTGCTGGTATTTTCTTCCAAAAAGGGAACCACCATACCTTGGGTTTTGGCAGATATTTTTTTTGATCTGCTCCTGACTATTCTTGTTCAATAATCTGGTCACTGTGAATAAAGTTTGGAAAACACTTTGGAGTGGAGGAGGATGCACACACGATAGGATTTACATCTAATGCCTCCATAGACTGCACCTCCTTCAGCTGTAGTGTCCTACAAGCCTCAGTTATCAGATGGACAAAGATTTTTAATCAGACAGGGGAGGGAGAGGAATCCTCCTCTTTGGCTGCGCCCATTCCCCTTCCTCTTCCTCCTCAGAAGGTTCATTCTCCTCATCATCAAGTAACTTATTCAGGTCAGGCTTGTCCCCAGGATCACTGATATCTTCATCCAGACCCTCTGTATGGTCAGGGTTGGGATCTGCCTGCAGATCCATATTAGCAGCCTTGTCCTGCTACGGTGCACCTGGACATGCCTATGTGGGCCCTCTGACACGAGGGGCCTGGTTTGGGATCAGGTGTGTCTAAAGGGATGTTCTGCACCACACTGGGGCCCAAAAGATCTCCTAAGAGCAACAACAAAGATTTATGGAACTCTGCTTTGCCACTGCCAGATGGTACACAAGGTGCACCTCCCCAGCTCAGAGTTTCAACTAGGGGAACTGTAAGAGATGCATTAACTTGAGTAACACAGTGGGGGCAATAGGAACCCAGTGGAGAGGGTCACATTACCCTTTAGCAGGTCTTACATTATTTGAACACTAGAGGGCTCCGATAAGCCATGGTACCCAAAAAACAAATAAAGAAAACTAAAGATAATATCTGGAGTTGCCAAAAATGTTACTCCACCAGACACTAATACATAACTCTGAAGCAAAAAGTGCCGCAACCCCCACCTCCCTATTCTGGAAAGCACACACACCAGCATAGAAAACCAAAAGGGCTGAAATAGGAATGATCACACTCAGTCAGCAGTGCTGAGCTGACAGGAAAAACACAGCCACCGCATCTAGCACTTGAACAAGTGCTGATGCATGTGCACTTTTATGAACATATGGATGTGTGATGTCACAATGTTGTGCATGACATCAGCATGATGGAGATGCGTACGCAAGCACAGACCTGCGAATAGGCACTCTAAGGCATAGAAAGCCTCTGTTAAATAAAAAATATTGCAAGCACAACGGCCAGGGTTCTGACAAATGTGGGATGCCACTCGGCTCAAGAGAGCCATTAAGGATCACCCAGAAGCTGTAATAACAGCTACTCCTCTAAAAACTGCCTTACAGGGAGAAAAATATTTGCAGTCTCTTATTTATCTGAGAAATTAGGCAGTACCCCAGACCAGGCAGTTAAAAGAGGAAAGTACCCTCACTTAGGGCCAAGAGACAATGCCTCCAACCACACAAAATAAACAGACACTAGACATCTTATAGTCCTTGGGGAGGGGAGGGGTGAGGTGACCAATGCTAGGTTAGATGGAAGGGAAAAACAGGGAATGACCTAGGTACCTACCTGAGGCACCATAGTAGAAGGAAAACTGTAGACATGCCAAATAAACACCCTTTACTAGTGTGGCAGCTGTGACCCCCAGGCCAAGCACAACCAGGCAGTGGAAATGGGAAAGAAAAAAGCAGGGCAGCCAATTTGAAAGCTGCAGCTTAACAGGTATGATTTTAAATTTAGAGGTGCTCCCTGTCACCAGGAAACCCCAACCTGCTATGCAGAATCGCAGCTCCAAATGTAAAAAGAAAACATTTTCTTCAGAAAACTTCCTATGCTGCTTCCCCTACAGTGGCACAGCAAAGACTGGAGAGTTACTGCTGTCTGGAATTGTCATGTGCCCAGGATTGCATTCTCATTACAGCAATGGGCAGTGCTATTTCCCCCAGTGTGGCGCATGTTATCCATTTGTGATGAATCCCATTGACAATGTGGAGTGCTACAGAAACAGATTCACCACCTGGCTAAAATCACTATTACAATATACCCAACCTCGACCGTGAGGAAAATCTGGCATTTCTTAAAAAAATCCAAAATTTACAGACAAAAGATGATATTATTCTGATGGGGGATTTCAATCTGCCAAATACTGATTGGCCTCACCTTAAGCCAAATGGGCAGATCGAAAATCATTTGTTGGACATCATATTTCAACTAAACTTAGAACAACTGGTCACTGTCCCAACTAGAGGACAGAATAGCTTAGATCTTGTACTCACTAATATCACAAATGAAGTATCAGTCCCTGTTACTATTCTTCCACTCAGTGATAGTGATCACAAAATGGTGGAGTTCAACCTACATAGGGTACAACATTCTAATAAAGGTATAACTAAAATTATAGACTACAGATCAGCTGACTATATTAGTATTAAAAACTATCTAAATAATTAGAACTGGAACGCAGAGTTTAAGAATCTTGGTACAAAACAAGTCTGGGATATAATTAATCAAAAAATAGAATACTGTAAACAAAACTGTGTACCGAAGCATACAAAATACAACAATAACAAGACGAGGTTACCAATGTGGTGGAATTTTTATTTTATTTATTTTTTTATTTCAATCTAGGATTACAATACCTTTGAGCCGAGGCTCTTTTACAAAGGTTCCACGTCAGCGTGTGCAACAGTCATCATTTTTAGTTACAAACATATAATCATTGACTTACAGACATGTAATAACCAGTACAAAGACTTGAGCTATGAGCAAGACAAGGAAGGGGGATGGGGAATTGAGGGTAGGAGATTGAGGGGGTGCAGGAAGTAAGGGGGAGTATGAGAGGTGGTTGGGGCGGGGGCAGGAGTGGAGATATGGGGTGGCGAGGGCGGGAGTCAGTGCAGCCAAGGGGCCTTGTCATGGGAATATGACAGCTAAGGTGCTAGGGGTGCAAAGACTGATTGTAAGTGCTGGGGCATGTGCAGCTGGAACGGTGGAAATGTTAGGATGGGCAATTGCAGGATACAAGCAGTGAGAGGCGCAGCTTGGACTTGAAGAGGCTGAGTGTTGGAGTGGTTGCTATGTCGCTGCCAAGAGAGTTGAGCCAGTTGGATGCCCAATAGGTGAATGATCTTTGTCCTTGGGTTGTGCGACATCGTGGAATATGTAGTAGATGGGAATTGGATCTCCTTGTTGTGATGTTCCTATGTCTAGGTTTAAGGAGGGCACAGACACCAGGTGGGGCAAGTCTCATTATAATTTTCTTGGCCGTGATGCAGGTTTGGTGTTTTATGCGTTTGTCCAGTTGAAGCCATCCAGATTGGGAATAAAGGTCACATGTGTGGGTACGGCGATGTGAGCCAGTGATGAGATGACAGGCCTAATTCAGGGAGGTCGTGATACGTTTGAGAGCAGTGGTAGTTGCAGACCCATATATGATAAGACCGTAGTCTATGATGTTGACGATGGAGCTGTGGATGGCCACTGATAGTGCTTCTGGGGTTAGGTGCTTTCTGTGCCAGAATAATATGCCTAACCTCACAACTGGCAGACTTTGCAACATTGCTGATATGGACAGCATATGAGAGGTGGGGATCAAGGGTGGTGCCGAGGTACTTGAACGATTGTGTTTGCTCTAGGATGGCTCCTTGTTCGGTTGCAATGGAGAGGTGGAGTTATTTGTTTTTGTTGTGGGAGCTGCAGAAGACCATAGACTTGTTTTTTTTCTGATTGAAAAGCAGTTTATGATTTAGAAACCAAGATTCGATGGAGGAGAAGGCCCGCTGAAGTTTATTTTGTAATTGGATTGGATCAGGGTCCGAGGTGAGGATCACAGCATCATCGGCGTAGAGAATTATTTGTTCTGGGTAGCTGTCCGGTAGTGGGTTTAAGAATAGGCTGAAGAGGAGGGGTCCCAGAATGGAGCCCTGGGGGACTCCCGAGTGGACCGGTCTAGGGTCCGAGAGTTTTTCAAGGTAGCTTTTAAACCAGGCAATGGAGTCGGTTGACAGCCCAGTGTTCTGAAGCTGGATAAGCAGGAGGCGGTGATTGATGGTGTCGAAGACTTTAGTTAAGTCAATGTAGATTGAGGCTAGTAGTTTGCCGGAGTCAAGTGTGTTGTGGATTGTGCCAGTGAATTCAAGTAGGGCTGTGGAGGTGCTGTGACTTTTGTGGAACCCATGTTGTTGCTTGCACAGGATGTAGTACGTATCCAGGTATTCTGTGAGCTGGTCTGAGATGATGCATTCTAGTGCCTTGGAGAGTGGGGGTAGTAGGGAGATAGGTCTGTAGTTATCGTGGGCAGTTTTTTCACCACTGTTATGGATTGGGGTGACAGTGGCAGATTTCCATCTGTCCGGGAACTGGCTAAGGCTGAGGGAGAGGTTGAAAATTCTGGTCAGGATGGGAACTGGCTATGGCTGAGGGAGAGGTTGAAAATTCTGGTCAGGATGGGAACTGGCTATGGCTGAGGGAGAGGTTGAAAATTCATTCAGAGGACTAAGCACTTCATCAAGTGTGAGAGACAGGATTTTGAGATCGAGGGAGTCATTACTGAATCTTGATTTCAAGGGCTTTGGTAACATATTTGCATACTTGGTGAGCCTTGACTGGTTTGAAGTAGAAGCGTGGGGAGCTGGTGGGGGGTAGTGTTCATTGTGGACAAAGGGGCTTCACCATCTTTGAAGTAGTCCTGGGGTAGGACAGCGCTGAGGTCGGTAAAGGCTTTGTTAAAGGTATCCGCAATGGTTTTTGAGTTGAGGGTTGTGGTTCTGTTGATGTTGAGTATTGATGGGGGATTTTGGGTGGATTCCCAGTGAGTTCCTTTATGTTCTTCCAGAATTCCCGACCATTGCCCCAGAAGTTTGTGAGAGCATGCTTATAGTAGGCGGACTTCATTTGCCGGATGGTTTTGGTACAGTCATTGCGGGCACATTTGTAGTTTTGAATGTCGTTTTGCCTTCCAGAGTTTCTGGCCAGCTCCCATAGGTGGTCTCTTGTTTTTAGCATCCTGAGGAGGTCACCTGTGAGCCAAGGGTTACTGAGTAATTTGACTTTGCATTTCTTAATAGAAGCATATGTGTCACAGGCCACAATGAAGATGTTTATGAAGTGGTCAAGGGCAGTGTTTATGTTGGTTGCATTGAAGATAGGGGACCAGTCTTGATGGAGGAGGTGGGATTTGAGTCAAGGAAGGTGACCACGGGGTAGAACCCTGCTGGTGATAGTTTTTGGTGGTGGTTTGATGAATTTATTTGACCAGGTGCAGCTAACAGGGGAGTGGTCACTAAGAGAGTCAGGGAGGACATTAGTGTTAGATATCCGTGATGGGTGACTGGTAAGGATCCAGTCCAAGAGTGTGCTGGTGCCGGTCCTGTAATTTTTCCTGGTTGGTGAGTCAACCATTTGTGTGAGACTCGCCACAACAATGGTATCCCTGTGTGCACCAGCATTGGCCACAGGCCGGTTGATGTTGAAGTCACCTAGGAGGATGGATTCGGTGTCCGGTGGGAGTGACTTTACAAAGTCAAGAACAGCTGTTAGACCAGTTCCTTGTTCTTTGGGAGGGGTGTAGATGGTAGCAACAGTGAGGGTTTTGTTTTGTGTTCCGAGGAGGATTCTCACTGGCAGTATCTGAGCAGTTGTGGATTGGAGTGAGGTAATGATGTGGTGCCCCTGTATGGAGTCTTTTAGGCAGAGAGAGCAGCCCCCAGCTCTTTTGGAGAGGTGATCCAGCCTAAAGACGTTGTAGCCAGGAAGGCTGATTGCATGGTCCAGTACTGATGGCATGAGCCAGGTTTCGACAACTACCAGGATGTCAGGGCAGTGTTGGCTGGTGAAGGCCTGTAGGGCATCAATTTTAGGAAGGAGGCTGCAGATTTTGATTGATATGAATGAGAGGGCACCCGAAGGCTTGCTCAGATTAGTGGCTTTAGAGCAGAATGGGCAGGGTTTGGGTGCACATTGCCTGACAGCATTAGGAGGAGAACTAGCCTCAAGGTGCTGCAGCGTATTTCTTTAAGGGAATGCTTTTGCCTGCTAGCATCTCGGGAAATTGCCGAGCATCAACGATAGTGGGTGAGGATAAGCATAGACAGGGGGGACCAGAGTGGAGGGCAAGGACCAGTGTGGGTGTAGGACAGTTTCATGGCGGTAGGATGAACCCTGGGCAAGGGGCAGTGACCAGTGCGGAGCGTGCCTATGTGGAGGAAGGATGTAGAAACAAAGAAATCAAAAGGATAATTAATAGAAAATGTAAAGCAAGCAATGTAAAATGTAATAGAAAATATAAAGCATATAAAAATTACAGTAAAACTAGGAAAATCATTTATTGGGAGAAATTCAAAGCTTTACCACAAAACACTATAAGGTTAATAAAAAAAAAGCTAAACAAAACCTAGAATTAAAATTGGTTAAAGAAACTCAAGAGAACAAAAAATGCTTTTACAATTATATTGGCTCAATAAAGGGCAAACAAAACACTGTGGGACCTCTGCAAATTAGAGACCACATAATAAATGCTGAAATCACTGACTGTATTATTCAATCTTTCAGTAAACAAAGGAATTTCCATAACATCTTGGAAAATGGCTAACGTCACCCCAATATTTAAGGGAGGAAACAGACAAATGGCAGGCAGTTATAGGCCCATTAGCCTTACTTCCATTGAATGAAAACTCTTGGAAAGACTTATACAAGAAAAGATAATGGAGTATATTAGAGCAACTGGCAATACAGACGTCTCACAACATGGTTTTACCCCAGGAAGATCGTGCTTAACAAATCTGTTGAATTTTTATGAGCCCGTTAGTGCAGCACTTGAAGAAGGTTCCTGGATTATGCTAAGGCTTTTGACACTGTGTCCCATAAAACCCTTATAGAACAACTTATTAAAATAAACTTGAATTTTAACATCATTAGGTGGATTGCTTCCTGGTTACAGGACAGAAAGCAAAGGGTGGTCATTCGGGAACACAAATCAGACTGGATGCTAGTTAGTAGTGGACTTCCACAGGGCTCAGTCCTTGGCCCACTTCTGTTTAATATACTAATTTCAAGCACGTATGTCACTGGGAGTGTTTGGATTAGTAAGTATGCTGATGACTGTAAGCTTGGATGCATTGTCAAGCAGCTCACAAGCTACGCTTGAACTTCAACAGAATCTTGCTGGCATCTGTAAGTGGGCCAAAGAACATAAAATGTTTTTCAATGAGACTAAGTGTAAAGTGATGCATTTGGGTAAGAACAATAAAAATGCAAACTTTAAAATGAATAACATTAACCTATCTGTATCAATTGAGAAAGATCTAGGTATAACTTTAACTAATAGTATGAATTTTGATTTACACACAAACAAAACTGTTCAAAAATCGTATTCTGTACTAGGTTGCATCAATAGGCACATTAAGAGCAGAAAACCAGAGGTGTTAATTCCACTCTGTTCCAGTCTGGTGAGACTGCACCTAGAGTATTATGCTCCATTTTGTGCACCTACCTCAGTTAAAGGGTTAACAGCATACGAGAAAGTACAACGTAGAGCAACCAAGAAAATTGGCAGTATGTTTGGCAAATGCTACGTTGAAAGATTGAAGGCACTCAACCTATATTCACAAGAGTACATATTGATTAGAGGTGACCTAATATATATCTACAGTGCATTCAAAAGTGAGATTATGTTGAATACCACATGTCTTGAAAGAAAAGAAACCAACAAGATTACAAGGTCTCACAATTTTCAGTTGAAAACTACTATTTGCAGATCAGTTAAGAGACAGATGTTTTTTATACAAAGGGCACCACCAATTTGGAACTCACTACCTAGTAGTGTGGTTAATAGTAGTACTGTAGTACAGTTTAAAAAAAATTTTGACCAGTATATGGGGGAAAATAAATACTGCTTCCATCTCTAAATTAGAGATGGCAAGTTCATTATGAGCCCTCACCTACTGACCTTGTACACTGCTATGAGCCTATGAATAAAAAAGAAACAGATTAACCACCTGGATAAATTGCTAATCACATTAAAATAAAAACAGCCCAACTACTTGGTTAAAAATCACTTGCCCTATTAAAATAAACATCGTTTCATTACCTAGATAAATTATTAGTCACAATGAAATAAAAACAGATTCATCTACTGAATAAAATTACTAGTAACAAAACAGTTTCGCCACCTGGATAAAATCACTAGTCACATTAAAATAAAAACAGATTAACAACCTATGTAAACTCTCTAGTCACATTAAAATTAAAACAGATTCACCACCTGGATAAAATCACTAGTCACAATGAAAATACATTTACTACTTGGATAAAATCACCAGTCACCTCAAAATAAAAACATATTCACCACCTGACTAACACCACTGATTCCATTAAAAAAAAAGATTAACCACCAAGATAAAACCACAAGTCAAAATAAAATAAAAAGATTCATCTTCCAGATAAAATCACTGGTCATGCCATAAAATAAAAGCAGATTCATCACATGGCAAAAATCAATAGGCACAATAAAATAAAAACAGATTCATCCCCTAAATAAAATCGCTAGTAACATTAAAATAAAAACAGATCAAGCACCTGGCTAAAATTGCTAGTCCAATTTAAGAAAACAGATTCACTATCTGGCTAACAACCTAACTAACATCACTAGTCCCATTAAAATAAAAACAAGTTCACCACTTGGATAACATCACTAGTCACAAAAAAAGCCACCCTCTAGATAAAATTACTAGTCACATTAAAATAAAAGTAGATTCACCACCTGGCTAAAATCACTAGGCATATCACAATGAAACAGATTAACTACTGGGATAAACTCACTAGTCACAATAAAATAAAAACAGATTTACCACCTGGATAAAATCACTACTAACATTAACATAAAAACAGCTTCAAACCTAGATAAAATCATTGGTCACAATGAAATAAAAACAGATTCACCATCTGTATAAACACTTAGATAAAATCACTAGTCACAATAAAATTAAAAACAAAAAGTAATCACCACCTGGGTAAAGTCACTAGCCACATTAAAATAAAAGCAGATTCACCACCTGGCTAAAATCACCAGTCACAATAAAATAAAAACAGATCATCACCTGGCTAAAATTACTAGCCATATTAATATAAAAGCAAATCCACTGCCTAGATAAAAACACTAGTCACAATAAAATAAAAAGCAAAATCACAACCTGGATAAAATCACTAGCCACTTTAATTAAAGGAGTAGTCCAACCAGAATTTGCAAAAACATATGCTGTGCAGAGTGTTTTGATTTGTGTGTGAAGTCCTAGTGTGTCCTTCCCTCTGTCTGCAATTAGGAATTTTTCTAAGCTAGTTTGCTAGCTGTATGGTAGTTTTATGACCCTTGGGGATCTCCGTCTGAGCTACGTTTATTGCATTCCTTGTTTCTACAATGCATCCTGTCTCATGTGACTTGTATGGTTTTCAATATATTTACATTTGTTTGGCACGTCTACTTGAGAGTTCACTCAAACAGACAAAAGACATCTGGTGTTTGCAAGTGCATCTGCACACATGCCAAACAAATCTAAATATCTTGAAAACTATACAAGCTACACAAAAAAACAACAGCAAAGTTGTTCAGGACAAAAATAATTTTACATTGAGGGTAGTCACTAAGCTAAACTCCTTACAGTTTTTAAAATATTTGCCATCTGAAGTGGGAAATATGGTAAAAAAATCATGGACATTTGGTTAATTACATGGCTATATTTAAAAAACAGAAACTATATATAGTTCAGCTGGTGACTACCCTCATTGTAAAGGTCTTTTTGTCTTGAACAACTTTACTGCTGGACATTTTTGTGTAGCTTGTAAAGTTTCCAAGATATTTAGGTTTGTTTGGCATGTATGCAGATGCGCTTGCAAACAGCAGATGTTTTTTTTCCCCTCTCTGAGTGAACACTCTAGTAGGCATGCCAAACAAATGTAAATATTTTGAAAACCATACAAGTTACACATACACAACCTGTGTCATAATTGTTCACAACAAAAAGACCTTTACAATGAGGGTAGTTACCAAGCTGAACTCTGTATAGTTTTTAAAATATAGCCATCTCTACTGTTGTGAACTAATTGTAAAGCAGTGCTTTCTGCTGAATCTATGGTCTTATCTACATCACTGTCACATAAGACAGAATGCATTGTAAGAACAAGGAATGCAATGAATTTAGCTCAGATGGGGATCCCAAGGGGTTGTAAAACTACCATAAAGCTAGCAGGCTGACTTAGGAAAGCGGGAGTGCAGTCATTATAGAGAGCTCCTAGCTCTTCCCAATCTATTCTCTGGAAGTTATGAAGAAATCTGTTCCGAAATCAACTAGATTGACAATATCCCAACAAACCAAAAGATTTCTAGCAAAACAACAGCAAAAGAGGAAGAAGGATTCTTCCTCTTCAGGAACTGATACATCAATCTGGAAGGGCACAATTGACCACTTTTTGCCATCATACCTGGTTCTGGGAGAAGCAGACAGGTACTATGGGATCACCTCCAGTTGCAGAGAGCTTTAAGAACACTAACCCAGACTCAAAATAAAATCTTCCACTTCATAGCCAGCAAGCACTGAGCTTAATGAACTTCCAGCAGTCAGGATCATCTCCAACACCAGTAGAGAAGAACGAAGAGTCAAATGCTTTGGTCATTTCAGTGGAGAGTGCTTGGGTAAAGGTAGGGGGGACTGTTGTCTCCAGTATTAATCAAAATGATATGCTTTCCTGTGATACTGCTAGTCAGTTTCCCCCTAGCCTGCCTAGTGCAATACTACCTACCAAAGTGGAGTTCAAATCACTTATGGAAGCGTTGGCTTCCTTTAGCAATTTATTTACTTTTCTTTCTGCTTTTGACAAAAAGCTTGATTTGCTGATCACCAGATTAGAGACGTTGATTCATGAAGTAAAGATGGTAAAAAAGAATGTGGAAGAAATTAAATTCACTCAAGCTACTATTCAAAAAGATCTGGTGGCTGTTCAACAGAAATCTCTTACTAATGAAGCTTTGGCCACAATAAATCTAAAAGCCATTATAGCTTTTACAAAGCAAAAACAAAAATATGAAAACACTTTGCGATATAAAAATTTGAGGCTGGTGGGAGTTCTTAATTTCTATGACAAAGCTTTTCAATAATTACGAGAGCTTTTAAAAATTATTTTTCACAGTATTGAAGCTTCCAGAAATCAATCTGCTTTTTGTTTCGAAGGCTTTTCGGGTTTCCTTAAGAAAAATCAATCTAACTCCAACTAACCAAATTAATTCCACTAATCAAGATGTGAGCTTCAATTTACTTTCACCTGAGTCTACGGAATCCTTGATAAAGCGCAGAAGATAGTGAATATATTTAAGGACACTACAGGCCCAAGGTCTACCATAATTTTTACCCTGGCCTTTGACACTGATAAAGATCTTATTCTCCAGACAGCAAGGAAAATGGGGGCTTTAAAATTTAAAGAGTCCATCTGTCATATCTTCACTAACAATGACTCAGAGTCATTAACATGCCATAAACAGTTCTCAAGTTATAAGGTTGATCTTATTGAACTTGGGGTTTCTTCCCAAAATCTTCTATCCAGCTAAATGTTTTTTGATACATGGAGAAGAGAAGAGAAGAGGTTATTTTTTGATCCACAGCAATTAAAGGCTTACATTATCCAGGAGAAGTATCATAAGGCTGAAACAAATAAATCTGATAAGGATGACTCAGTAGAAGAGATGCCCCCCCCCTTGGAATATGAAGTTAACTGACAGAATATTTTTATCTTTCTTAGTAGCTAATGACTTTTGAATTGAGTATAAAGGATAAAATGATATAATACCGAATATTGCAGTTAGGTGTTTGTAGGTTATGAATAATTAATTTATTTTCGGCAATAACCCTTGAAGCTTGTGACTGATTTCTGCCAGTGTTGTGTATGATTTAATGACTTACTTAATTAATTTTTTGTTATTTAGATAATGAAAATATAGTGTTTATAACTATCATATTTTTTGTCCCCCTCCTAACTAGTGGACTTTACCTAAAGGTTAATGCTACTTTATATCTGCATAACGGACTTATAATGTATTATTATTTCTTTAATTAATTGTTATAGCAGTTATCACTAATCTTTATTGAATTTAATGCATTTAATGTATCCAAATAAAAGTAAAATAATAAAAGAAATTGGATAAAACCACTATTAACATTAACATAAAAAAGCAGCTTCACAGCTAAATAAAATCATTGGTCATAATAAAACAACAGTTCTCAAAATTTGTTATAGTGAGCCTCCCCTAAGCCATGGAAAAGATCTTGAGCCTCCCCAAAAATACAGAAATATTGTTGAGCCTCCCCATAGAAATATAACCTACTTTTCACAGTTCATCAGGAATAAATAGAAACCTCTTTGCATTGCTGGTTTCATGTTATTAAGCTTAATGTAAACCCCCTCCCCAAACAGGACAACTTACTTTCTCCAATATTTTGACTCTCGAACAACTGTTATCATTCACTGCCATACCTTCCTGGGTCATACTGCTTTTTCTGTTTCCCCTCTAACTGGAATAAACTTCCTGCCGACCTCTGCCTCTCCACCTCTCACCCTGCTCTTAAGCAACGAATCAGGGATCATTTTGCTCACTCCTGCTCTTATTCCTAGTACCTGTAAGGTTAACTCTAGTATTTGGACAATTCTGCTGCCAGTCTAATTGATCAATTGTTCCTTGCATTATTAGTTTATTGTTCTTAATTTGTTTGCACTTTTATTAATTTTGTATTGCTTAAGTGTTTTGCAGTTACATTTTGAACGGTATTCTCTCACTACTCTTCCCTGGGCACACCTGAAATAAGCCATGGCTCAGTGTACAGTACCTTCCCTGGTCATCGACTTGTGAATAAATATATAAATTCACCTACTATTATCCTCTTTCAGTTTGCCTTATCCCTGCACACAAAATCTATAAAGTTCAAAATTTAAGTACAGTACTTTTTCCAAGACTTGCTTGAGTCTCCCTTGGAACAGGTTAGGGCCTCCCCAGAGAGGCCGGCCTCACCATTTGAGAACCCCTGCAATAAAATAAAAACAGATTCACCATCAGGATAAACACTTCGATAAAATTACTAGTCACAATAAAATTAAAAACAAAAATGAATCACCACCTGGTAAAATCACCAATCACAATAAAATAAAAACAGATCATCACCTGGCTAAAATTACTAGGCATAATAAAATAAAAGCAAATCCACTACCTGGATAAAAGAACTAGTCAAAATAAAACAAAAAGTAAAATCACAACCTGGATAAAATCATTAGGCACTTTAATTAAAGGAGTAGTCCACCCAGAATTTGCAAAAACATACTGGGCCCAATTCCAAGTTGCCTTATGCATGGCGCAAGGTGATTTATGCCAAAACCTATGTCGCAAATTGCACCTTGCACCATCCATTACGCAGGTTGGAATTACAAGACACGGCCTGCACCATGCTGCATGTGGGTTGCACCAAAGGTGGGCTATGCCACCCACTACACCCACATCTCACTGCAGCATGGCACAAGGGTGGGTTATGGCAGCACCTATGTCCTATTCCAAAAGGGCAGCTGCCATAACCCACTTATACACTTCCATGTCCAGACATGGCACTGTGGGGTTAGCCCAGCATGGAGGTGGTCTAAGGGGCATCCATCCTGGAAAACAATGGATGCCTCCCACAGCACTGTGGTACACACATTCCTGTACCCCACACACACCCTCAACACAGTGATGCCCCCCCACCCACCTGAGTCTGGGGTGCCACCTGGGTTGGTGTCACGTCATGGCCCCCCCTTTTGCCTGTGCCACCCAGCCTACCTCCAATACTTCCAGGGGATTGTGGGCATGTTCTAGGTGGGGGGCTCTGGGGGGGCAGTTACATGTGGCTGCAACTTGTGGCATTCAGGTCTGTTGTGCCACTCCCGTGGCGCAAGGCCGTGCCTGCCACAAGTCATGGGGTAATAGGCACTGGGGATCCTGCCTGTCCTGGAAAAGGGTGCAGGGTCCCTGGTGTAGCACTGCATGGTGCAACTCACATACACCTGCAAGTTGCACCATGCAACTTGGAATCAGGCCCACTGTATATTGTGCAGAGTGTTCTGATTTGTGTGTGAAGTCCTAGTGTGTCCTTCCCTCTGTCTGCAATTAGGAGTTTTTCCTAAATTAGCCTGCTAGCTTTATGGTAGTTTTATGACCCCTGGGAATCTCCATCTGAGCTAAGTTTATTGCATTCCTTGTTCCTACAATGCATCCTGTCTCAAGTGACTTGTATGGTTTTCAAAATATTTACATTTGTTTGGCATGTCTACTGGAGTGTTCGCTCAGACAGACAAAAAACTTCTGGTGTTTGCAAGTGCATCTGCATACATGCCAAACAAATCTAAATATCTTGAAAACTACACAAGCTGCACAAGAAAAAAACAACAGTAAAGTTGTTCAGGACAAAAATAATTTTACATTGAGGGTAGTCACTAAGCTAAACTCCTTACAGTTTTTAAAATATTTGCCATCTGAAGTGGGAAATATGGTAAAGAAATGGGCATTTGGTTAATTAGATGGCTATATTTTAAAAACAAAAACTATACAGAGTTCAACTTAGTCACTATCCTCATTGTAAAGGTCTTTTTGTCGTGAACAACTTTACTGCAGGTTATTTTTGTGTAGCTTGTAAAGTTTCCAAGATATTTAGGTTTATTTGGCATGTGTACAGATGTGCTTGCAAACAGCAGATGATTTTTTCCCTGTGAGTGAACACTCTAGTAAACATGCCAAACAAATGTAAATATCTTGAAAACCAAACAAGTTACACATACACAACCAGTGTCATAATTGTTTACAACAAAAAATACCTTTACAATGAGGGTAATTACCAAGCTGAGTGCTGTACAGTTTTTAAAATATAGCCATCTCTACTGTTATGAACTGACTGTAAAGTAGTGTTTTCTGCTGATTCTATTGTCTTGGCTACATCACTGTCACATAAGATAGGATGCATTGTAAGAACAAGGAATGCAATAAACTTAGCTCAGATGTAGATCCCTAGGGGTCATAAAACTACCATAAAGCTAGCAGGCTGATTTAGGGAAAACTCCTAAAAGTAGACAAAGGGAAGGACACACTAGGACTTCACACACAAATCAAAACACACTGAACAACATATGTTTTTGCATATTCAAGGTAGACTACTCCTAAAAGCAGATTTGCCGTCTTGCCAAAATCACTATATCTGTTAAAGTAAAGACAGATTCACATCCTGGCTAACAGCCTATCATCACTAGTCCCATTAAAATAAAAAACAGATTCAATGCCTGGGTAACATCTCTAGTCACAAAAAGATAAAATTAAAAAATAAATATTCTCCCCCCTAGATAAACTCACCAGTCACATTAAAATAAAAGCATATTCACTACCTGGCTAAACTAACTCAGCACATTACAATAAAATATAGATTTGCCACTTGGATAAAATCACTCATCACATTAAAATAAAAACAGATTTACCCCCTGAATAAAATCGCTAGTCACATTAACATAAAAACAGATTCACCACCTGGATAAAATCACTAGTCACAATAAAATTAAAAGAAATGATTCACCACCTGGATAATATCACTAGTCACGTTAAACTAAAAGTGGGTTATTGACCTGACTAGAATCACTATTCATATTGAAATAAAAGCAAATTCATTCATCACCGGGATAAAAACACTAGTCACAAAAAAAAAAAATTCATTGCCTGGGTAAACTCTCTAGTCACTTTAAACAGATTCACCACCTGGCAAAAATCAATAGGCACATTAAAATAAAAAACAGATTCACCACCTGGATAAAATAACTAGTCATATTAAAATAAAAAGGATTCATATCAGCTGAGCTAATGCAGAAATTGTGAGATGGGGACCGCGTGGTGAAGAGTGCAACAGCTGCAGGCACTAGGAGCACAGGTGAGCACCAACAACTCACCGCAGACACAGGAAGCAAGACGCATGTATAGCGCATGGCACATACACGTTAGGCCTAGGTTACAGGGTGGAAGGCACACAGTCAAGTGGAGCAGTGAGACCCTGCCCTGGGGGGGTAGCGGATCATGGGAGTGTGCCGAGCAGAGCTCTGGGACTCTAATGGGGAGGGTTGTGCTAGGCAGGCCAGGTGTGGTAGATTGCACCCGGCACAGGGTGGGCAGCCGGAGTGCAAACAGTGGTTGCTGTGCAGGAATGCAGTGTACATACAGGGGTGTGTCCAGCCAGAATTGGGGGGGAGGGTGTTGATGCTGTGCAGTGTGCAAAGTGTTTCCACATGTGTGTGAAGTGTACTGCAGTTGCCATTTGGCAGGGTTGTGATCGCTGTCCCTGCTGTGCGCTGCACTGTGCTGCACTGTTTTGTCCACTCTGCATTGTGCCGTACTATTTTGGCATCCGAAGGGTTGATGTGATTTCAACTAAAAGGAGATTAAGAACCTGACTAAAATCAGTAGTAGTCCCATTTAAACCAAAAAACATATTCACTATCTAGCTAACAACCTGACTAAAATCATTAGCCCCATTAAAATTCACCACCTGGACAACATCACTAGTCACAAAAAAAATCACCCTATAGATAAAATCACTAGTGACATTAAAATAAAAGCAGATTCACCACCTTGCTAAAATCACTAGGCACATTACAGTGAAACACAGATTAACTACCAGATTTACCACCTGGATTAAATCACTAGTCACAGAAATATAAAAACAGGGAACTAGGTCAAAACTGCACAGAGCAAAAGAGCTACAACAGGACTTTAAGCAGCAAATGTACCAGGACTTTTGTAAAAACTTGTAACATTCAATATAGAATTTGTTTCAGGAGGATTTTCCCTAATGAACTACTGTATGTATTAAACAGTACAAAATTCTCAACTGTGGAGTTTTATTCATTAATTTATGTGAAGTACACCAGAGGACTTAGAGCACAGTGTTCGTGACACCACATAAATTAATTATTCCACCTCTCGGGGGGGGGGGGATTTGTGAAGGGTTTGCACAGAATTGGATAGGGCAAGCTCCCCCCACCCCCGAATTGAATTCTGTCTCGAACGTTACAACTTTTTATCAGAATTCTGCAAAAATCACCAGTTGCAGTCCTGGTGTAGCTGTTTTAGTCTGGACACCTGGATAAAATCATTAGTCACAATAAAATACAAACAGATTTACCATCAGGATAAGACACCTGGATAAAATCACTAGTCACAATAACATTTTTATAAAATGATTCGCCACCTGGATAAAATCACTAGTCACAATGACATTTTTATAAAATGATTCACACCTGGATAAAATCACTAGGAATAAAAGCAAAGTCATTACTGGGGTAAAACACTTAGAGACAGTTATTCAAAACTGTGCGCTGGGCACAAACCGTTTGCGCAGGTTTAGCGGGTCCGCTATATTCAAAAGGTCAAATAGCGCATGCAAACTGCATTAGCACCGGGAAAAATCATAATGTATGCAAGGGTAAAACTGAACATGAATACAGGCGCAATGCTATATTTAGCTACTAGCACCAGGCACAGTGGTTTTGCGCGACTTAGCGCAATACTTTGTGTGAACTTACAAGGGTGCGTGTAAACTGCACAACATATGCTTGTAACACAGTCACTTTATGGACTTTCGGCACCAAATTTTCAACATAGGCATTTTAGAATCTCTGCTCATGAACAGCATCACTGTCATTTTCTCAAACTGTCCCGAAAACTGATTTTGCACAGCGACCGCGCTATTCTGCGTTGGACATACGAAAACACATTTTGACCAGGATATGTAAAATGACAGCTGCACAACTCATAAGGAGGTGTGGAAAAATGCCAATTTTGAAAATCTGGAGTGAAAATATTACAAAGTCACGAAGTTACGAGCGTGCGTGGAAACTGTGCAACGCACGCTTGTAAAACAACCATTTTTGGGATTTGTTTCACCAAATTTGCAACATAGGCTTTTTGAGAGCCCCCCTCATGAACAGTGGCACTGTAGTTTTGTTACTCAGACCTGAAAGGTGATTCTGCGCAGTGACTGTGAAATCGCCTTTAGGGACTGAATAACGCCATAACAGTGACAGAGTTCATGAGGAGGGGTCCCAATAACCCCATGTTGAAAAATTGTTGCAAAAATTCCCAAAAATGCCCGAGATATGCACCAAAGTTGAAAGTACCCTATTTATACCATTATACAGTTTACCGGCATTTCTTCAGTTAGCAGTCGGCTTTGAAGAGTACAGACGTGTTCCCGGTCCACCAAAGATCGTCACATCGGCTCCGGAAGTAAGTATGGGCTGAGGGTGTGTGTGGGGAGGCAGGGTCCGCAGATGGTGGTCGCGCGTTGCAGGAGGGGGGGCAGGGAGACTGCGAGGGACCGTTTTCTTCTTTCACAGGGTTTAAAAATAAAAAAAACCTTGTGGGACGGTTTTTATTTTTCAGTGCAATTTGGCACACTGAAGTGGGCTGCCAGCATGCCACCTAAGTGTTTTGGGGTGGGGGGATGCTGTAGCCAATGGGGGATGGGGCACCCCGTCAGCAAACAATGAAAGCGGGGGGGCAAGAGCCAGGGGATTGAGCACCTTGGCACACCAACAAATGGGGGTGCATGATGCCGGCGGGGTGGTCTCCCCGTCGGCCACATATGTTGTAACAGGCATGCCAACAGGGGTATTGGGCACCCCCGAAATCGGCATTATGGCAGGCAGTATGCCACCATGTTTGTTATTTTTTTTACACCGGGGCAAGCACATCGGGAGGTCCGCTGCATATGATGAGCTTTGCTCACATTGTAGTGGATCTTTCCTTTGATGTGATAGCCACATTAGCATGCATGGTGTGGCGCCAGCATGCAGGCTGATTGGGGAATGAGGGATGCACCTACTGATACGTGCCCTGCATTCGCCCAATAGTGACCGTGCCTCCAAATCTGCTATTAGTGCAAGATGTTGGTTGTGCAAGTGTGCCAACATAAAAATTCACCTCCTGGATAAAGTCATTAGTCACTTTAAATAAAAGCAGATTCATCACCTGTCTAAAATCACTAGGTCCATTAAACCAAAAACAGATTCACCACCTGTCTGCCATCACTAGTCCCATTAAAATAAAAGCAGATTAAACACCTGGATAAAATCACTAGTCACAATAAAATAATAAAAAAAAAAGATTCACCATCTGGATAGGACCACAAGTCACGTTAAAATAAAAGTAGATTCACCACCTGGCTAAAATCAATAGGCACATTCAAATAAAAAACTGATTCGCAACCTGACTAGCAACCTAACATCACTAGTCCTATTAAAACAAGCAGTTGTCAATGCTGAATGTTTGCTTGCATTTGCTGTGTAGTTGTTGGGCATACATAACACAGAGGCCAACAAATTAATAACAAGTTACAATAGTGAAATTGTCATTATTGGGAACCCTCCACATGCATGACAACCCCTCGTGAGGAAAGACTCTCTCCCTGGCCCATCACAAGGTGATGTAAGTGCCAGAGCACTGCTCTGTGACTCCCTACCTGGGACCAGTGCTGCATGTTGCAACATATTCTCTCCAGTCTTGGCTCATTCAACCAGCTCACTGAACTTGCATCCAAACTTCGAAGTGGCACAGGAAGGTAATGTGGTCCCCATTTGGCCGAACAACATTACTCCATAATTTTTTGGTGACATTTTGAACCTAAAATTTCAATGTAGTCTTCTTATGCCCCCCACCACCGAAAATGACAAGTGTCATTTATAAAATACAGGATGAAACGTCATTTTGCACCACAAATACAAAAACACAGTTTGGCCAGAATATGAAAAGCGACACCTGTCATGTTCCTGAGGTGGTATGAAAAAATAACTATGTTGAAAATCTGCTGTCAAAATACTGAAAATTACCAAAGTTATGAACGAGCATTGAAAAATTACAACATATCTTCATAACTTTGCTTTTTTAGTGTTTTGAGCCAAAATTTTCAACATAGTCTTTGTATAACCACAACTCGTGAACCCAGTACATGAGGATTTTCAAATCCCAGGAAAACTTTCATGTCACACCACAGGCCCAAAAACACATTTTGCCCAGGATCTGAAAAATGACAGCTGTCATGTTCATGAGGTGGTGTAAAAAAATGGCTATGCTGAAATTTGGGATCAAAATGTTAAAAATTACCAAAGTGATGAATAATCATTGAAACATGTCGTTTTAATATTTTCCCCCAAATTTTCAACATAGCCTTCTCATGATTCCAACTCATTTACTCAGTATGTAAAATTTTTCAAATCCTGCCCCAAAGGTGATTTCTTTGTGCAACAGCAAAATTACATTTTGGGCTGGATTTGAAAAATTTCACCTACCTTGTTCATGCAGTGGGGGTCCCAAAAAAGGCCACATGGAAAGCTTGGGAGAAAAATATTAAAAATGACCAAGTTATGAGTAAAAGATTAAAACCCATTGAAATATATTAACTGCTCTTACCTTATTTCATCAGTTCCCAGTCCAGCACTGAAGAGCGAAGATGTGTCTCTGGTCCCGAGAGGATTATGGCACTGGACCCTGATAGGTAAGTATAGTCTGGGAAGGTACTGGGTGCTGGGTGCTGGGTGTGGGACCAGGGTGGGATGAGTGGGAGAGAAGGCCAGCAGCACTACAAACATTAATGAATGGTTTTCTTTCTTACAGGATTGACAAACAAGCATTTGTCAATGCCGAATGTTTGCTTGCTGGTATAAGCATTTGAAATGCAGGAGTTAGACCGATGCAGAATAGGAATAGCAGTGAAGTATGGAAGTTCACACCAACCCCGCCTCCATCTTGTAGAGATGGAGAGGCATTGGGGTAAGTGTGTGGGTCGTCACCCATGATGGTCATGCCATGTCACCTCACCTTATTCAGCAGACAGTGACACGTGTTGAGGTGTGCCTTAGGGTGTTTGGTTGTACAGTGACCCCATTCCACATGGACTTATGCTGAAATGGGCGCAGCATAGGAGAATGGGGTGAAGTGTGGGGCTGAAGTGTCCAAGGTACACCTTGATGGCTGTCAGTGGCTGGGGGGTGGGGGTGTGATGGCATGCTTAATAGAGTCAGCAATCCAAAGGCACAACCTGATGCCTGTCCATCTATACAGGGTAGAACGTGATGGTTAGAAACCCTAACGCCTCGGGTGTTTGTTGTTATTTACAGTACAAATGTTCAACATGGTCTTTTTGTGACCCCACCTCATGAAAGCATTTGGGACCTCTTCTCATGAAGAGTGGCAGTGTGATTTTGACAATGTGTCCCAAACATTGACTTCCAAAAGCAACAGTGCCATTCTGTGCCACATGCACGAAAAGACAGATTGGGCAGAATGTGAAGAATGGCAGCTGTGCCATCCATAGGGAGGTGTGACGGGATGGCAATGTTGAAAATCTGTAGTGGGAATATTAAAAATGCGCGCACTTCCGAGCATACGTGGGAAGTGCACAACGCATGCACATAGCACAGTCATTTTATGGACTGTCGTCACCAGATTCTCAACATAGGCATTTTATGACCTGTGCTCATGAAGAGTGTCACTGTGATTGTGTTAATGTGTCCTTAACACTGATTTCCCACAGCAACCACGGTATTCTGCGCTGTAAGTGCAGAAACATATTTCGGCCAGGATATGATAAATGACAGCTGTACTGTTCATAAGGAGGTGTGGAAAAATGGCAATGTTGAAAATCTGGAGTGAAAATATTACAAATGTGTGAAGTTATGAGTGTGCATGCAAACTGTGCAATGCACGCTCATAACACAGTCATTTAATAGAGTTCCATCACCAAATTTTCAACATAGGCATTTTAGGACCTCTGCTAATGAACAGTGTCACTGTAGTGATTTCCCACAGCGACGGCGCCATTGTGCACTGAAAGTGCAAAACACATATTGGCCAGGATGTGAAATATGACAGCCGTACTGTTCATAAGGAGGTGCGGAAAAAATGACAATGTTGAAAATATGAGTGAAATATTGCAAAGTGTGCAAAGTTATGAGCGTGCGTGGAAACTGCGTAAGGCACGCTCGTAACACAGTCATTTTATGGACTTTTGTCACCAAATTTTCAACATAGGCATTTTAGCGCCTCTGCTAATGAACAGTGTCACTGTGATTTTCGTAATGTGTCCCGAACACAGATTTCCCACAGCAACCGCGCTGTTCTGCGCTGGAAGTGCAAAAGCACATTTCGGCCAGGATGTGAAACATGACAGGTGTACTGTTCATAAGGAGGTGCAGAAAAATGGCAATGTTGACAATGTGAAGTGAAAATATTGCAAATGTGGGAAGTTACGAGCGTGCGTGGAAGCTGTGCAATGCATGCTCGTAACACAGTCATGTCATGGACTTTTCTCACCAAATTTTCAACATAGGCATTTTAGGACCTCTGCTAATGAACAGTGTCACTGTGATTGTCGTAATATGTCCCGAACACGGATTTCCCACAGCGACTGTGCTATTCTGCACCAGAAGTACGAAAACATATTTCAGCCAGGATGTGAAAAATGACAGCTGTTCTGTTTATAAGGAGGTGTGAAAAAATGGCAATGCTGAGAATGTGGAGTGAAAATATTGCAAATGTGCGAAGTTACGAGTGTGCGTGGAAACTGCGTAACACACGCTCGTAACACAGTCATTTTATTGTCTTTTGTGACCAAATTTTCAAGATAGGCATTTTAGCACATCTGCTAATGAACAGTGCCACTGTCATTTTTGTAATGTGTCCCGAACATGGATTTTCCACCTTGACCACACTAATCTGCAGCGGAAGTGCAAAAACACATTTCATCCAGGATGTGAGAAATGACAGCTGTACTGTTCATAAGGAGGTTCATAAAAATGGCAATGTTGAAAATCTGGAGCGAAAATATTGCAAATGTATGAAGTTACAAGCATGCGTGGAAACTGTGCAACGCACGCTCGTAACACAGTCATTTTACGGATTTTACTCACCACATTATCAACATAGGCGTTTTAGCACCTCTGCTAATGAACAGTGTCACTATGATTGTCGTAATGTGTCCTGAACATGGATTTCCCACTGCAACCGTGCTATTCTGCACCGGAATTACGAAAACACATTTTGGCCAGGATGTGAAAAAATGACAGCTGTTCCATTCATAAGGAGGTGCGCAAAAATGGAAATGTTGAAAATCTGGAGTAAAAATATTGCAAATGTGCGAAGTTACGAGCATGCGTGGAAACTGCGCAATGCACACTTGTAACACAGTCATTTTATGGACTTCTGTCACCAAATTTTCAACATAGGCATTTTGGCACCTTTGCTAATAAACAGTGGCCCAGATATTCAAAAGGGTTGCGCATGGCGCAACCCACTGATGCACCCTGGCATGATATTCAAAAGGGAAACATGCGCTGCACAATCCCGATGCGCTGGAGGCGATTGCAATGTATGCAGGCAGCAGGAGGGATAGCCCATGCATAACCTGCACAGCCCGATATTCAGCCCGGGATGTGCAGAACCATGCATGCGCAACCCCTACTTGTGCCAGCACAAAGTTAAGCCAAAAAAGGAACAACTGATGGCCACCCACAGGTGAGCTGCCACATTGCAGGGCGCAACAGGGCAGCTGCCACCTGTGGGTGGCCACCCGAGTTCCGCTGCACCCTGGCGGCACCCCATGCCCGGTCGCGGGCATTCAGAAAAACAAAACCCGTCCTATGTCCCTTGGTGGTCCAGTGAACCGCACTTGCCCGATTGCGGGCATCTGTAAAACAGAAACGCCTTATTACAGTGGTGGTCTAGGGTACCCCTCCCCACTCCACCCACTGAGCCCCACCTCCTGCTCCCCGGTCAGCCGGGGGCGGCAACACCCACCTGCCTGCCACCGCCGCCAGCCAACTGACACTGGTAGGCTGCACGCCCATTGGTTCACAGCGTGAGCCAACGGGTGTGCAGCCCACTACACATTCCCACATTCCATATTGTGAATGATTTCATTCACATATCTGGAATGTAGTCTGAAGAGGCTACACGCCCATTGGCTCACGCTGTGAACCAATGGGCGTGCAGCCCTACTGAGGTGTCAGTCGGCTGGCAGCAGGGCAGCAGGCGGGGGGTGCTGCTGCCCGCCGGCTGACTGGAAGGGAAGTGGGTGGTGGGGGTCAGTGGGTAGGTGGGGAGGGGGGTACCCTAGACTACCAGGGTAATAGGATGTTTTCTGTTTTACAGATGCCCGCGATCGGGCACAGTGCGGTCCACTGGACCACCAGCGATATTGGCCAGGGTTTTTTTTTTATTAAAACAGATGTCCGCGATCGGGCGGAAATTGGTCCACTGGACCACCAGGGATATAGGACATGGTTTACTTGATACAGATGCCCGCAATCGGGCACATAGCTGTCCACTGGACCACCAGGGATGTAGGATTATTCTATTTTTGGACAGATGCCTGCGATCAGGCTGCAGAGGGCATCGGTCCCGATAGCTGCTGCCTGGCAGGGCACCAGGCGCAAGTCGTCAGGGATCAGCGCACCCTGCATGAAAATGGGGCCATAATGACATGCAAATGGCCCCATGCGCGCCTTGCATAAATTATGGCCTCATTTGCATGTCACCTTTTGAATATCGTGGGTGCTGTGAATGGCACAATGGCACTTGTGCTAGTGCATCTTCATGCTCCACTCTGGCCACTTGCGCTGGCGCAGTGCCACTGCGCCATGCACACTGGGGGTAGCCAGGGTGCGATATTCAAAGCTGCTGAGCCATGGTGCAGCTCCTTTGAATATCGCCCAGGCCACATCCCTGTGCAACCAAGTTGAGCTGCACCCAAGCTTGCACCACAGCCTGGCGCAATTTGAATATCCCGGCCAGTGTCACTGCCATTTTCATAATGTGTCCCAAACATGGATTTCCCACACTGACCACGCTATTCTGCGCCAGAAGTGTGAAAATACATTTTGGCCAGGATGTGAAAAATGACAGCTGTACTGTTCATAAAGAGGTGTGAAAAATGGCGATGTTGACAATACGAAGTGAAAATATTGCAAATGTGCGAGGTTACGAGTGTGCGTGGAAACTGCGCACTGCCTGCTCGTAACACAGTCATTTTACAAACTTTTCTCACCAAATTTGCAACATAGGCATTTTAGGACCTCTGATAATGAACAGTGTCACTGTGGGTTTTGTAATGTGTCCCGAACACAGATCTCCCACACCGACCGCGCTGTTCTGCGCCGGAAGTACGAAACCACATTTCAGCCAGGATGTGAAAAATGACAGCTGTTCTGTTCATAAGGAGATGCAAAAAAATGTCAATGTTGAAAATCTGGAGTGAAAATATTGCAAATGTACGAAGTTACGAGCGTGCATGGAAATGGCGCAATGCACCCTCGTAACACAATCATTTTATGGACTTTTGGCACCAAATTTTCAACATAGGAATTTTATGACCTCTGCTAATGAACAGTGTCACTGTCATTTTCATAATGTGTTCTGAACACAGATTTCCCATAGCGACCGTGCTATTCTGTGCCGGAAGAGCGAAAACACATTTCGGCCATGGTGTGAAAAATTACAGCTATACTGTTCAAAATGAGGTGTAAAAAAATGGCAATGTTGAAAATCTGGCATGAAAATATTTAAATTCCTGAAGTTACGAGCATGCATAGCAACTGCGCAACGCACACTCATAAAACAGACATTTTTTGGATTTTTACCACTAAATTTTCAACATAGGCTTTTTGAGAGACCACTTCATGAACACTGGCACTGTCATTTTGTTAATCGGTCCTGAAAGGTGATTCCATGCAGTGACCGCAAAATCACCTTTCGAGGCCAATTAATGCCGTGACAGTGACAGAATTCATGAGGAGGTGCCAAAACCCCATGTTGAAAATTTGGTGCCAAAACTCCAAAAATGCCCGAGATATGCATCAAAGTTGAAAAAACCCTATTTATTCCATTATACAGCTCACCGGCATTTCCTCAGTTTATGGTCGGCTTTGAAGAGTGCAGACGTGTTCCTGGTCCACCGAAGATCGTCGCGCCAGACTCCGGAGGTAAGTATGGGGTGAGGGGTTGTGTGGGGTGGGTGCGGTTTGTGGGCAGGGAGACCACGAGGGACCATTTCCTTTGTTTACAGGTAAAAAAAAACCAAAAGACATCATGGGACGGTTTTTGTTTTAACGGGAATTTGACATGCTGGGGTGGGCTCCCAGCGTGCCAACTAACTGTTGGGGGGCACTTGTAGCCGACGGAGGATTGGGCACCCCCATCGGCACAAAAGCTTGGGGGGAGGCGCAACAGCCAAGGGGGATTGGGCACCCCCTAGGCAGCACTTGCTGTCGCTAATCTTTGGGGGGAGAACTTATGCCGACGGGGAGTGGGCTCCCCCATTGGCACATCAACCTGGGAGGTGGGGACATAATGCCGACGGGGATTGGGGCCCCCATTGGCAAAAACATGCTGTGTGGGGGGGCACGTGCTGCCAAGGGGGATTGGGCACCCTCGGCACTAGGCCACGTAATATTGTTTGTGAACAGGGTGACAACGCGCCGCCATGTTCACAAACGATATTACTGTAGCAACGTTCCACCAAGCAATGACGGGTCACTTCCTCATTGTAGCAAATCCCTGATGCTGCAATGACGAGGTGGCCCACAATTGCTGCGGTGAAAACGTTAAAACTTGGTGCAACTTCTGGAAGCCAGTGTCATCAGCACACTGCGCCTCCATTGGTGCACCATGGCCAAGCCTCAAAATGCTGTGCCTCCCTTGGCTGCTACACTGCCACGCCTCCCTAACCTGCTTCTCTCTTAAGCTGTCACATGTTTCTTGTGCATACGCACAAGCAAACATAGAAAAAGGATAATGAAGGACTGTTTTTTTAAACAGGTACTGACACTGGGGATTGGGAGCCCCAGTGTGGGCTGAATATTCTGTGGCACCAGCATAGGCATCCCAGTGTTTCACAGTGTTGGATTGGAGGAGGGGGTGTCTCAGCTGGCACCAGTGATTGGAAAGCCAGGTGTCAGGCAGGTGGGAGTGACGTGCTGTCTCTGGCAGGCAGAAAGCATTACTGGGGGGGGTGAATGGAACCAGCACTATTGAAATGATTTGGGCACTAAAAAGTACATGTGAGATGAGGTGAAGGCTGAACATGACATCACTCAGCTGGTCGCTGGGTGGCATCATGCAGATGAAAGCAAAGCACAGAGCCACCCTGTGATATGAGCGGCTCTTTTCTTTCAACTGAAAAAAGTTTCCGCCCCACAAGCACTGAACAGTGACATGATAAGCCTCCCTGATCATTGGCCTGACACTATCGAGCTCACTGCAGATTTCCCTACACTGAACTCGACAATGACACACCTCTGAAACTCACTATTGAGGCAATATTTTCACACATAATAAAAACAGATTTACCACCTGGATAAAATCATTAATTATATTAAAATAAAAATTGTTTCACCACTTAATTAAAATCATTAGTCACAATAAAATGAAAAATAATTTACCACCTAGATAAAATCACCAGTCACATTCCATCTTCTAGGTCCAGACCTTGACCTGGGCTACAAGCCGACAGGCGGCTGCGGCACAGCTTCTCTGGCCACTGCAGCGCTCTTCAACCCGCCAGCCAGCTTCCTTCTCAGACCAATCAGGTCAAGCTCTTGACCCAGGCTACAAGCCAACCAGAAGCTGCAGCACGCCTTCTCTGGCCACCGCAGCACTCTTCAACCCACTAGCCAGCTTCCTTCTTGGACCGATCAGGTCCGGCCCTTGACCCAGGCTACAATCTGACTGGTGGCTGTGGCATGGCTTCTCCAGCCACCTCAGCGTTCTTCAACCTGCCAGCCAGCTTCCTTCTTGAACCGATCAGGTCCAGCCCTGACCTGGGCTACAAGCCGACAGGCAGCTGCAGCATGGATTCTCCAGCCACCGCAGCACTCTTCAACCCACCAGCCAGCTTCCTTCTTGGACCGATCAGGTCCAGCCCTTGACCCGGGCTACAATCTGACTGGTGGCTGTGGCATGGCTTCTCCAGCCACCTCAGCGTTCTTCAACCCGCCAGCCAGCTTCCTTCTTGGACCGATCAGGTACAGACATCGGGGACTCCCAGTGGAAACTTTATTGGTCCTTCCGGCTGCGCAGTTCACCTGCTATTGGCCGCTGCCCCTATTTCCTTTCTTGCCATTGGTTAAACAGAATCCTCCATGAGTTTTTGTAGTTGTGGAGCATGGGTTGGCTTCTTAGCAGTGCCAAACTTTAGCTCAAAGCTTATTTTATCTTACAGTATTGGTTGGCTTCTTAGCAGTGCCAAACTTTAGCACAAAGCTTATTTTAGCTTTCAGTATATTATACTGATGAGTGTAATTCTAGTCCACTGTTTTTTATAACTGCTAATGTACTTTGTCAAGAGAGAGAGAAATTTATGTTTTTATTGTGAATGTTTCGCTGTTGAAATTAGATTGTGAATGTTTCGCTGTTGAAATTACTGCTGGTTTCCCTCTTCCCCAAAACTACCCTAGCCAGCTCCCTCGCCTGCCCTCTCCTTCCGATGTGAGCACCCTGCTCAAAAACACGAGCTAGCGCTGGTTCCAACAGCTTTCAACAGCCCTTATCTACATTCTTTTCATCTTTCCCCCCTCTCCTTTCTGTGCCACTCTTGATCTGCACCTTTTTTTCCACTCTCTGCTCCTGCCACAGTAAGTGCCCACTTGAGTTCTCTCCCCCCCAGCCCAAGTTCACCTGGCGCCTGAAGCCAGACATACCTCCTCCCCCTGATAACTCTCTCTCTCTCTCTGTCTCTTTTTCTCTCTCTCTCTCTCTTTCTCTCTCTCATCCCCCTCCTCCTAGCTAATTCTTCCTAACTGCCCTTTTGTTCCCAACCCCTCCCACCAATTGAGTGCTGTGGCATACCTCTCAACCTTCTGTCCCCAAATGTGTAACATTGCCTTTCAAAATGTGGAACAAATGAGCAAAATGTGGAACACTTAATCTAATCTTTACCTAAGAAGATCAGAACACTGTTAAAATGTATGCATTTATATTCAGAAAGTCTGTTATTAATTGAATAATATATTTATTGCATCATTTACTATAGATTTTTGTTTTAAAATGTTAACACTCAATGTGAGACAAGTCCTCACAATGTGGAAAAGGGAGCTTTTGTGAAGTAAAATGAGGAACGTTCCTCGTAATGTGGTACAGTTGCGAGGTATGTGCTGTGGTGCTCAGACGTCAGCAGCCTTACTAAACAACCTAACCACTGCTCCCTCCTCCCTTCCAGGTCCAGCCCTTGACCTAGGCTACAAATCAACCGGCAGCTGCGGCACGGCTTCTCCAGCCGCCGCAGTGTTTTCAACCCACCAGCCAGCTTCCTTCTCAGACCGATCAGGTATGGACATCGGGGACTCCCAGTGGAAACATTATTAGTCCTTCCGACTGCGCAGCTTGCCTGCTATTGGCCGCTGACCCTATTTCCTTTCTTGCCATTGGTTAAACAGAATCCTCCACGAGTTTTTGTAGTTTTGCAGCTGTGGAGCACGGGTTGGCTTCTTAGCAGTGCCAAACTTTAGCTCAAAGCTTATTTTAGCTTACAGTATTGGCTGGCTTCTTAGCAGTGCCAAACTTTAACTCAAAGCTTATTTTAGCTTACAGTATATTTTTGCCACCCCCCCGCCTCTATTAAATACACTCAAGCTCCTCCCATCATCACCATCTCCATTCCCATTGGCTGTCTAGCACAATACTGGACAGCTTCAGAATGCTGTCTTACACCTCAATTTAATAAAAGAGAAAAACAAAAATCATAATATGATGCTACACATCTACTGCCTGCCCATGTTTTCACCTCCTGTTCTACTCCTCTTCAGTTCCCTCCTATCCCACACCTTCAGTCCCCCTTCCCTTTTCTATATCCCATTCATACTAATTACCCAATTAAACTAAACATAAGTAGTATCCCACCAGCGACTGGGACACAACCATGTCGCCCCTCCCCCACTACATCTGTAGCCAGCAGACTCATGAACCCTCTTTGGGACTACCCAACAATCTGGCTCACTCTGTTACTCACTGCCTCACACCCACGACCCTTCCACACAACAATATTCCTCTACACCCTATACCCAACCCTCCTCGACTACACCAGTAATTGCTTAACACATACCTACCACCCTCGAAGTCAACCAAAGTTCACTAAAGCCAGATTCCTTAGCAGATGGATCAAACACATAATCTTCATACTACTCATCCGCACTGGTAACATCGAACTAAACCCTGGCCCGCCACAGCTTCTCGCCTCACCAACCATCCTAGCAGCAACCAAAGGTCTGAAATGCATGCACTTGAACGTGTGTAGCTTACTGAAAAAAATAGATCTCGTCCAAGCCTGAATCTCACATGCCAACACAGATATCCTTGTAATATCCGAATCTTCGTTAAAAGCTTTCACCCCAGATGCTGCGATTTCCTTTCCTGCCTATAATCTCTTCAGATGCAACAGACCCCACCAGGGGGAGGGGCATAGCTATCTATATTAAAGATAAATTTACAGTATCTGGAATTACCCCTGTCATCTCACCTAAGCAATTCGAATCCCTGAAGGTGAATATCCCCCTCCCACAGAAACACTCACTGTCTTAGGCTGCTACAGGCCATCATCTGGAGGCATGGGCATTTTAAACCACCTGCATACCAGCACAGACTCCTTACAGAACAAAACTATCATTCTTGGTGATTTAAACATTGACTGGTGGAAATCTGACAACAAAAGCCTGCAACTAAAAGGGTTCTATGATGAAGCCGGTTTCACCCAATTAATAACGGAGCCCACCCATCCTAACCCCAAGTCTCCCTCTAATGAGTCTTTACTCAACCTCATACTCACAAATAGGCCACACAAGATCACCCATTCTGCTGTATTCCACAATGATGTTAGTGACTACTGAGCCGTGGCCTGTATCCGTGGGCAGACCTCCTTTAAATCAATAAACAAATTCACATGGAAAAGGTGTTTTCGTAACTTCAGCTTATCCAACTATCTACTTGATCTCAGCCTCATCAACTGATCCAAATTCTACTTAACTATGAATGTCAACAATGCAGCCTCACTCTTCAACAATATATTGTGTGACATCGTAAACAAACACGTCCCTTTCATAAAATGTAGAACCCGGAAACTCTCCTGTCTTTGGTTCACAAGCAAACTTAAGGCTGCGCTGAAAGTGAGGGACAGCCTCTGGTCCGTGACCAGATGGACCAAACTACCATCAGACTGGTCTGTGTTTAGAGCTCGCCATAACAGCTGCACCAAACTGAGCAGGGAAGCTAAAGCAAACTCCTATCTGCCTTCAATTCGGCAAGCAAAAATCTGGGCAAATTATCAAGCAAGCCGAAGGGTACAAACAATCCTCCTCTTTACCTAGTAAGGTCTCCTTTAAAGGCAACATCTTATCAGATAAAGCCAACATCTTACTTAGTGTCAATAACCATTTCTCTACTGCAGGTCTTGCCTTCGACTCCTCTAAAGCAGCTACCATCATGCCCAGCCTCCCCAAACTATCACCAACACCAACTAACACCACATTCTAACATACTAACATGCTGACATACTAGACGCTAGCAGAGTAAGCCTATTGGTCTATCAAGTCTGCTCGTGCTTTAGCACCCTGACTGGGTACCGCAGCCCTCTATCTGTCTCCTTCCTTTACCTCTTTCAACTTCAAAGACGTAGAAGATCTACTGATCCCTCTTGATGTTAAGAAAGGAGCCAGTGCCAACGGTATAGGACCATACTTCCTCAGAGCTGGGGCCAGGTATCTAACTGCTCCCTTACTGCACGTATTTAACCTATCCATCAGCTCCAGCACTGTACCTGATGCCTGGAAAATAGCACAGGTCTTATCGTTATTTAAATCCGGTGACCCTATGGACCTAAACAACTACCGTCCTATCTCCATCCTGCCCCTGCTCTCTAAACTACTCAAAAAACTAGTAAATGTCCAAATAAGGAATTATCTCTCCAATACAAACCTAATAAACCCTGTACAATCTGGCTTTAGACCTGCCCACAGCACCACCACCACAGCTCTAGTTTCTGTCACAAATGACTGGCTCCTTGCGATGGACAAGAAACAAGTCACAGCGGCCATCTTTTTGGACCTAAGCAAAGCCTTCAACACAGTCGACCACAACTTGCTCCTTGACACACTGTTTTTGCATGGCATGTCTGGCTCCACCCTAAATTGGTTCAGCAGCTACCTAACCAACAGACTGCAAGTGAAATCAGATGACTCCCTCTCCCCACTTCTTCGACTCATGAGAGGAGTCCCACAAGGCTCCATCCTTGGATCCCTCCTTTTCATGCTCTATATTAATTCCATTAGCAATAATATCAACAAGGCAAAACTTCACCTCTTTGCTGATGATACAGTAATATACCTTTCCAGACCCTCATTAGCCGAAGCCCATGCAGAACTTCAAACCGAGTTTGATCTGCTTCAGCACAACCTTGCCCATTCCAAATTACTCCTAAATGCAAAGAAAACGAAAGTAATGTATATCTACTCAAATCACCTGCCAAACATCACAAATACACTTCATTCCTTGCCACCTATCAAAACACTCCTAAATGATGACCTGGAAGTAGTGAAATATTTTAAATACCTCAGCTGTGTTCTAGACCATCGCTTAAATTTTGCTGCCCATATCTCGGCACTAATGAAGAAGCTGAGACAAAGAATTGGCTTCTTCTACAAAAAACAAATCCCTGTTTACCACCGATGCCAGACTCCACCTAGTTCAGACAACCTTCATCCCACTCCTCGACTATGCGGACATTTTATATGGCAACTGCTCTGAAGCCTTGCTACAACAAATGGTTACACTATACCATACGGCACTACGTTTCATTTCCATTGCCCACTGTTGGACCCACCATTGCCACCTTTATGCCTCCATAGGTTGGACCTCCTTGCACACTAGACGCCTCACCCACTCCCTTACTTGGCTCTACAAAGCTGTCCTGTCAACCCCCCCACACACACACACACACACACATATTAAGTGTCTTTCAGCAATCGGTCAGCAAATACCCCTCACATAGAAACACATACATTATGCCGGATGTGCCAAGTGCCCGGTCCCGTTTGGTGATATGGCCATAAGCCGGGCTCTCCCAACTGTTTAGAACAAAGCCCAGTCCTGTCTTAAATTACAAAATCTAATCCCCCTACGCAGCTTCAAATCATTGATTTCCTGCAAGTTCAATGAAACCTGCACCTGCCACTAAGAAACACTCCCAAGCATCCTGTGTATCCCAGGCCACATACAACCCTCACAGGATCCCTTTGTTCTCCCTCCCACATCACCCACCCAAATTGTACCCCTCCCATCCTTCCATAGGTCACCCATGACTCCTGCTATGCTATGTTCCCCATTCAATCCCACCCTCACCCCCCCCACCAGCCGTCACCCCATCCTGTCTCTACCATACCAACTATGCAGGGATTCCATCGCTCTCCTGCCCCAACTCATGCTCTCACCCACCCCCTGCCACTACCAGCTACCCTTTCCATGTACCCCTTCTTTTCCCCCTGCCTGCCTTCCCCTTTTACCTGAGCCTACCCATTCCCATTTTCTCCACTCCCCTACATCTATAATAGCTCCTCACCATCAGCAATCTCCCACCACTACCACCCTTCCATCTTCCCCCTCACTCACAATCTCCTCTTCACCGCCTACTGCTCCAACAAATCCTTGGCTTATGTATCTACCTGTATAAACATTGTTTCCCCTCAATTCTTTTAATGCTGTATGTCCTGTAAATTTCTGTACATATTTTACTCCTGTAAATGTTGTCACTGTATGACCATGCTGTAACATGACTGAATTGTACCAGGACCTCCTTGTAAATGAGCCTGCTCAATGGAGCCTTCCTGCCAAATAAACTGAACTGAACTGAACATTAAAATCAAAATAGATTCCCCACCTGGATAAAATCACTAGTCAGATTAAAGCTGCACTGTCAGATTTTTAGAATAATTGTAATTTGCACTCACCTTTTGAACGTGATCTTAAGATCTGCTCCTTGTTTACTCCCTCCACTTTCTCCAGGTTTTTTGTGTATTTGTTTATGAAAGAATAATCTGAAAATTCTGCATTTTGTCCTCACTGTAACCCCACCTTTGTTCCAAAGCCCTTCCGCTGAAATCAATGCGCACATTCACGTTCCTGCTCTAATTAGGTGGGGGATTTGCGTGATCATGGCCACTAATTAATAGCTACTTCCTTCCTGCCCTTCCTCCACTTGTTCCTTTATATTTTGGTCCCATTTGTTTCCTGTCAGTATTTGCCTTTCACCGGTTTCGAACTTCTCCTTGCAGAGCTGTCATTCAAAATTCTCCTTGTTTTCCTCAGAATGCCTTGGCGATTGGTAATATCACTTTCTTATTCATTCCCTCTTGTGTTAGTTTCTGCCACACATAGATAATTAATTTGTCTAAGTGGTGTCTAATTCATGTACGACTGTGTAATGAATTTTGCACTGCACTACTGTATTTGTTGTTATGTAATTTGCTACGTGTAATGGAATCCCCTCGTTTTTCTTCTGGCTGTTCCGGTATCATGCAGCGTACTGCCCTTTATTCCTCACATTTAATCTGTCACTGCTGTCCCGGCATCCTTTTTTTATGTTATCCCAATAGGGTTGCATTGCTTGTATCCCAATAATTTGGCAAATAAATTTTCTAATCAGGATCCCCATGCCACTACATGTGAGGTGTGCTTCAGTACAACGGACCAATGACAGCAATGGCTCGCAAGGTTATAACTGTCTAGCAACACATTTCATGCAGTGTGCCGATATGTTGGCGAGTTGGTAGTGTCAATCCAAATACACGCATACTGTTAACATGTCATGGCCAATAAGTGGCATAGTCAGAGCCAGGGACAATGTTCTGCAGTGAGACATTTGCAACCTATGCAGAAACGTTTATTTATTTATTTTTACTAACTGTAGTTCGCAATTGAGACATGCAGGACTCATTTGTAAACCAAATACCTTGAACAATTAATTGCCATGAAAGGGTCGCTCCGGGATGCCTGACACGGATTATGCTCTGGTGTTCAAAGAGCCCAACTGCACTCGCGATCAGAGAAAGTAATATGCAGCTCCGAGCAGTAAGGAAACATGGTCAGCCAATTATTTTTAAGACCCCACCCCTCACCCACCCACATATAAAAAAATGGACACAGGACATGAATTTGGATTTTATTTACTGTGAATTATCACGTTCTGACCGTGGGTCCTCTGGAAAGCTTTCTCCTTTATCCCACACCCCTAGCCAGCCCCTGACAACTGAGGCTGGCCCTTGAATCCAAGTTGCTGACATCTTGAATGGTACCGCTGCTGCTTCTGCGGTGATGGCTATCCACCGAACATAGATTCGGAGGGGTGAAATAACTGTAAATTAGTGTAATTGTCACTTTTAATGTGAGACAGTCGAGAAGTATGGGTGGGTACGAGGGCAGCGAGTCTCACTGCATTGTGGTCACACCAGATCCGGTTTCCCCATTCATTTGTATCAAGCTTTGGGGCCACCACTCAATATTTCAGTAGCACCACTCGTTATTTTTTTTATCACCACCAAATATAGTTTTAAAAAAACAATTATTTTAGAGCTGACCAGCAAACCAGTGGCTGTGTGTCTCGCTGTCATGCCTGTAAGCCAGGTACGAGAGAAGACTCAGTACTCTGTCCATCGAGCAGCTGGCTCGGAGAGGCTCTACTCATGGTAGCATGCCACAGCATTGCGGAATGAGGCATGTTTCACTGCTGCTACAACCTCTGCTGCCTAACCAGAGATCTTGTCCTTCCATCTTAAGTATGCTATGTGTGAAGGAGTTCAGCAGTGGGTGATGCACACTACTGCTGGGTGAGAGAAACAAGAAAAGATGATAGATTCACTGATGCTTGGCGTTCGCACATTTTTGGATGCTCCCAAGCCCGACTCTTCTCCGACAGAGATGGGGGTGCCCACCTCTCTGCTGCCCTGTTTTGGGGGGCTCAGAACACCTTATAGCACAGTTAGGAGGTGACAGGGCTGGCTGGTTAGTGGCCAGTTTAAGCCTTGATGGCGTTGTCTGGTCAGAGACTAAAAATTAAAAATTGTGACTACAATCTATATTTTTCTTTTACCACCTTTCTGTGGACTACTATGTTTTGATGCCAGTGAAAGCATATGTGTAGTGGCCAGCTCCATGGTGTTGAACAGTAGGGGGCTGCTGTGGCACACTGGCAACCCAGGTTCCTGCACCATGCCCTGGATGAAGGGAGTAGAGGTAGGGTAGGGTAGAGTAGAGGCTAGCAGGGTGGGTGAAAGAATGTCTATCTGGTTGCTCTCCTACCATAGAGGATGGAACTATGCAAAGCTCCTAAAGTGGCACCTGGAGGTTGTGTGGTGCCATCGCTGGTGTGTGTGACCAAGTCCTGGGTGCCCCAACCCCAGATGCTGACATAGTGCAGGCTGTGAATGGGGGATGGAGATGGCCTTGAAGAACAAGTGGAAATGACTAGTCTATGCACCATGGGACATGGCCTCTCTGTGCACTCTCGCATGCCAACTAACCATCTTTGGAGGCATGTCCACTACCCTGATGCCCAGACATTGGCTTCATAGCAGCATGTCTTCCTCTTCTTCTTCTTGCCAGGGGGAGGACTCCGGAGTGTGATAGAACTGACCTGGGCACTAGAGTGGCACTGCGACCTGAGATGAATGATGCCATGAGTTTGAATCCAGCTGGCAGAGGAGTGGCACACAGGGTCCTGATTGAGTGATGCTCCAGGGGACACAGAACGTGGCCAAAAAAAAACCCATCAAGTATATTGTGTATCTAGGAATTCAAGAAATGATGCACCCCAGTCCCCTTTCGCAGCCATCACCACCACTCGGGTGATATCTCTGTAGGGTTACCCACTGCTTATAAATGTATTTAACAAGTTTTATCAGGACAGACATACTGTGCTGGTAACAGCTAGTTTACAGATGCGTCCTGGTAGTTGGAGTGAGGAGACAAATACAAGTACCGTAAAATGCATAGTGAAAAAACTCTAATAGCAGCAATAAAACTAGTGCTTGCAGAACAATGTGCAAAAATATTAAACTTAACAGATGAGCAAGCTAATAGACCCCATTTCTCCTCCAGCTGCTCCTGTTATAACTAACAATTTACTACTATGCTTGTTGTACTATAAATGTATACGTAATGTATATTACCGTCTCATTCTTTACACTGTATGTATCTACCCCTATCTGTAATCAATCATCCAAATGCTTATAGGTAAGCCTTGGCTTTCCCATACTGTACTGCATATGTATATATTTCGTGTATGTATTTGGGTCTCGGCCCCCAGGTCGCATCTGGAATTGAGCTCATAGCTCAGTATGCCTTCCTGATAAATCTTGTAAATAAATATGCTATGCAGGGAGGGTGCAGAGTGACTTGGTGCCAGGATCAGAGCCTAACTGTTGATCGGTTGGCCTTTGAACGCAGTATACAGCTGGGTTAACACCCAGAGTAAATAGGTTCTATGGTGAACCATGGGCAGGTGTTGGAGGGAGGACTGCTGAGAACAGGGTCATGGGCAGTTATAGAGAGACATTTTCATGTAGCCTCTAATCTTTCCTTTTTCCTGCTAACACTGCTTGGATTGTGGTGGTGTCTTACTTTAAATGAATAGAACCTCTGTTTACATTTTGTACTGTATTAGTAAATGTGGGCATGTGTGCATTCTTTTTAATATTCATAGGGTATCATTTTTTGTGTCTTTGAATTTGCAGTTGCTGTTTGTTGACTATGTAGTGCCCATTATAAATACAGCCTAATCCAGCCCGATAGTCATTTTTTAATTTATGTAGCAGTTCCATAATCCAGTAACATCCCTTGAGTTGCACTTGAATCGTAACTCCTATCTAATTAAATTTTTTTAATTAGTAAAGTTGGTGATACACATTATAAATAGACAGAAACAGTGCTTTACAAGTAACAGCCAGGCATGCAAATGTAGAGGGACAACACACTAAAATATTCTCTTTCTCGGCTTGAAATTTGGTTAAATAACTACATCATATACATTCAGCATTGTTGCAGTCAGACTGTCTATGCTGTCGTTTACCTATCTACCTTTATTTCAAACTGCTGTACAAATTTTATTTTTTGGCAATTACATTGTATTCTCCATGAAAGAGCGTAGTCTCTGCTCATGACCACCCTTACAATATGACTGATGCATGGTTCAAAATTAACTTTTGCAGCCACTAGCCATCAGGGCTAATGTCTGAGAAAATCCACTAGCCCTACAGATATTTCCTCTGGCCCAGCTGGTGTATTTGTTGAAATGTTATATCTTCCATACCAATCTACATGGCTAGTTAAAGTAAACTCTCACTAGCGCATCGCAAAATTCTAAAGCATTTGGCTAATGGGCCAGTGCCAGTTTCGACCCCTATGTATTATCTATCAAAGTTACTATTCAGTGGACAAACTATGCACATTTTTTATTATGTGTAGCACCAATCCATTCCACTTGCTGGTGAATAAGAAAGCAATAAGACACGACAGGGTGGTGGTTATTATGTGATAACCGCACACCTAGGTGCGTGGTGAGGCACGAGGCTGAAGGCAAAGTGTCCTTCCGCACCTAGGTGTGCGGTTATCATATAACAACCACCACCCTGGAGTGTCTTATTGTGCTTATAAATTGGGAAATAACTATGGAAACAAAGAAAATGACAAGGTGTTTATATTTTGAAAACTTTGTAACATTTATTTAAATATAGAATAGAGAATTAATTGAAACATTGAGATAAAATAGTCCCTTGGTAAACTTTTTTGAATGGAAAAAAATAGCTATTACTAACAACATTAGCAAAAAACAGTCTACTTGTTGTAGTTTATGAATTGCACTTTACTTCACTGTGATTTTCTTAATCTGTCCCGAACATCGATTCGCTTTTACCGACCGCTTCTTGTGTGTGCTATATGCAAAACACATTTTGGGTGAGATGAGAAAATTACAGTTGTACTGTTCATAAGGAGGTGTGGTAAAATGGCAATACTGAAAATCTGGAGTGAAAATATTAAAATGCTCGGGTTACGAGCCGCATGTGAACCGTCAGCAATCCATCGTAAAACAGTCGTTTTGGGGAATATTTTCCCCAAATTTTCAACATAGCCAGTTTAAGACCCCTGCTCATAAACAGTGTCACTGTGATTTTATTAATCTGTCCGGAACATTTATTTCGCACACCGACCGCGCCATTGTGCGCTACATGTGCGAAAACACATTTCGGGTGAGATGTGAAAAATGGCAGTTGTACTGTTCATAAGGAGGTGTGGTAAAATGGCAATACTGAAAATCTGGAGTGAAAATATTAAAAATACTTCAAGTTACGAGCGTGCATAGGAACTGCACGACGGACGCTCGGAAAACAGTTGTTTTGGGGAACATTTTCACCAAATTTTCAACATAGGGTTTTTGGGAGCCTACCTCATGAACTGTGACATTGTCATTTTGTTAATCATTCCGGAAAGGTGGTTCCACGCAGTGACTGTGGAACCACCTTTCGGGACCAATTAACAAAATAACAGTGGTACAGTTCATGAGGTGAGGCCCCAAAAACCCCATGTTGAAAATCTGGGGAAAAAATTCCCAGAAATGGCTGAGATATGCATTAAAGTTGAAAAAAATCCATTTATGCCATTATACAGCTTAACGGCATTTCTTCAGTTCATGGTCGAATTTGAGTGCAGGCGTGTTCGGGTCCACGAAGATCGTCGTGCTGGGCTCAGAGGTAAGTATGGGTTGAGGTGGGGGTGAGGTGGGGGTGTGGGTGGTGGGTACACAGGGGGTGGGTGCGGGTTGGAGAAGGCGGCAAAAGAATCAAAGAGGGAAGTTGTTTTTTTTTGTTTCAGTTTTTTTTATTTATTTACACACAAGGGACTTTTGCCATGCTGGGGTGGGCTCCCTGCATGGCTTGAAACAGTGAAGCCGACGAGTTGGGCACCCCGTCGGCTAAGAAGTTTTTGCCATGCTGGGGTTGGCTCCCAGCGTGGCATATGAACATTTTTGGGGGGGCAGTGAAACCGGGGGACTGGGCACCCCCGTCTGCAAATGAAGCTTTTGCCACACTGGGGTGGGCTCCCAGCATGGCACCAGGCAGCTTGGGGGGGCAGTGAAGCTGATGGAGGATTGGGCACCCCCGTCAGCTAAGGAAGTTTTTGCCACACTGGGGTGGGCTTCCAGCGTGGAATACGAACATTTTGGGGGGGGCAGTGAAACTGCCGGGGGATTGGGACCCCCATCGGCAAATGTGAGATTCAAACCCAGGTCTCCAGAATTGCAGCATAGACCATTCAACCTCTATAGTATGCTGCCTCCTTTAATATTAAATTCCTCCATGATCGTAGCAGTCACTACTTCTTTAACTTTTTGGTGCCTACCATCATGCACAGCGCACTTCCATCTCGGGAAGCAATCAGCTTTTTTTTTTTCAATGCCTCTCTGCACTTGCGTTGTATGTTTGAGTTAACTAATAGCCCGTGTCACCAGCCGATTACGTCTATGGATTGCTTTTATTAATATTAGCAATGTATTTGGGCACTTTGGATCTGCCTCTGCCTATTTAACTGTTTTTTCCCACCTTTTCTTTTTGTTTATAAAGTATTACTGTATAGTGTATGGTGGAATGTTGTTCTCCACCGAAATCCATCATTTTCAAAACCTTGTAGTCACACACTAGTGACATTCGCAGTGCAACAGAATGATGTTTTCTACTGCACTGTGAACGTCACACTGTGTCCTCGAGCAGCATTTGACAGTTAGGGCTCACTCCACAGACAGGACACATGGCAAAAGCAGCAATGTCGGCAGCAGTACTAATGTTTAGCGTTAAAATGTTCACAATGTAAAGTTCTTAAGCAGTTAAAATGTCAAGCGTGAAAACGTTCAAAATGTAAAGTTCTTTTTTTCCTTCTAGTAACTGATTTTTTTCCCAAAAAACAACGTTTCACCATACACTATAAAGAAAAGTGCATGAGGAACAGTTGACAACAGGGCATCTTTCACCTCATTGGCACTATGACGTTGGATTACACTCTCGAGGCTGCGCTCTCGAGGGTAATCAATCCGTCGTCATAGTGCCAACTCATCGAAGAATAGCCTATTGTCAACTATTCATCTTATCTATATTGCCTACTTTCTTCATCCTGTTTTTTGTTTCTGTTTTTCCCCACATTCAAGACATAGAAAGTTTTATCATGAAATGTTAACTATGGAATACAGAGATTCAAAATTCTGCTCTGTAGAATGTTACTCTCCTGACATTCTGTACACACAGACAACAAAGGCCTGTTTTAGAGCCAGAGACTCAATTATATCACTGTCAGGGCAAGCATGAGAGATTTCACTGATGAGCAGGTAAAGACAGAAGGGGGATTTTTCACTGTTAGTAAACAAACAGTTGTAATGAAAACTATAAACAACACTTAATGTTTCTAATTTGTTTATGTGTGTAAGGGGAGTGTGATGATCAGGGAAACAACATTTAATGAATTTATTTTCTTTTTTTATTTAAGGTAGTTTTATTTTTAGGGCCCAGCTGAAGCTTTTTTTACAGTGTAAAGGTAGAAGCCATGTTTATAATGGAAGATTAGTTCTGGTTGAAGGGGGACTGATGGAAGATAGTTCTGGTTGTATGAGGACTGATTTGCTCATTGTGTGATGTGGTTTAGGACCAGGATGACTGTGCATATATAGAGATTTAATATACAGTCAGCTAATGTCTCTTGGCCAATGAGATTTCTAGATGTTTTCCTACCATTTTATAAATCTCTTTAATTGTACAGTTTATGAATGTGTTTTTTCAGTTGTTATACCAGGATCATTAAATCTCCACAGAGTTCTACATCTGAAGCTTGCGGCTGTAACCACTTTTTTTGTTACTGCTATTTTAGCCACTGTAAAAAGTTTTACATTCAGAAGGTATTCCCAATCGCTTAGCTGAGTACTCCAGAAATAATGCCTGTATTGGTGTCTGGGTGGGGAGACCAGTACTGAGTTCCCTCAATTCAATTTCCACTGCTTCCCAAAAATGGTCTGAGTGTACAAACCCAGAATATGAGATCATGGCACTACAGTTCCTCCTGCAGTCTGCCCCTATCCTGGATTACATTTTGCTGTGCTCTGCAGAGTAAAGCAAATACCTTGGACAACTGATTAACATGAAAGGTTTGCTCATGGATGCGTGGCATGAATTATGCTCCGGTGTGCACAGAAGAGCCCAACTGCACTCGTGATCAGGGAAAGTACTATGCACTTCAGAACAACAAGGATACATGGTCAGTCAATCATGTTTAAAGCCCCCCACCCACACATAAAAAAAGAGGATGAACAACAGCATGCTTTATTAATTTTATACTGTAATGTACTATTTTCTGCCTGTTTGGAACAGATGTTTACATCAGCGAGCTGACATGCAATCAGGTCAGGCAATCATTCAACTGTCAGTTTTTTACTTCTATGGTGGGGGCTTACCTACCCGGTGTATTTGGCTGTTGAGGTGGGGGGGGGGAGTGAGCACCATAAACAGCAACATACAGTATATCTCCCATCTACTGCATCCCAGGTGTTGTCCACACAACCCAGCTCACACTGGTCATATACACTGTCCAGTGAGGTATTTTTGCTCTACACTGACTATTGCTTTGCAATGTCTTGTTCTGCCACTTATCGCTGGTGCCATGTTGCTCTTCTCTGAGTGTGCAGTATACTCTGTATCAGTATCTGTCATACAGCAGTGTCCCATTTGTTCTCTTAGCCTTTCTTCAATTGTTGGCATAAATCAATCCCACAGACCACACAGCACAAAATATATATATCTAGAGGCTAGTTGTGAATAAAGTCACTGATCAGGATTATCATGCCACTATATGATGTAATTGCTTTGAATGTAGTTTTCTGATGTAAGCAAAGTCTCAGTCTCACATTATGCCTGTAATTGTCCAGCAACACTTTTCCTACAGTGTGCCTTGATGAATATTACTCAGCCTGTCTTTCAGTTTTTCTGTGCCATACCAATTGCCAGAACATTATTAGCAGTCCCTGTGCACCCATTTTGCATAATTTCACTCGTATGGTTATGGAAACTGAATTGGTTAGATGCATGCCCAAAAAACATACGGTCACTGAGGGATGCCTACCACAGAGTATCCTCAGCTTCTCACAGAATAACAACATTAGCACTTGCCATGTGGGACACTGCAATAAATTCCAAATTATAAAGTTTGCCTAGTAAGCCAAGTATGTCTGTGCCACCACTGACCCCCCCAAACCACGCCAAAAAAAATTAACACATGCTACATAGAAACATGGACTTTAATCAGGATCGCTTGACCCACCCAGCCTGCCCATTTCCCTATCTATTGGATAAGTTGCAGATCCCAGTTAACCAACAGCCTACTTCTTCCTACCCTCCACCAGAATTGCCTTATGTCTGTCCCATGCATTCTTGAATTCCCCCACTATTTTTGACCCCACAACCTCCTCAGGAAGGCCATTCCATGCGTCCACCACCCTCTCCATGACAATATACTTGCTCACATTACCCTTGAGTCATCCGCTGTCTATTTTCAAATTGGTCCCCCTTGTTCTTGCACATCTCTTTTTCTGACAGATGCTACCCTCCTGGACTTTGCTGATTCCCTTGAGGTACTTGAATGTTTCTATCATGTCCCCCCTCTCCCTCCTTTCCTCGAGGGTATACATATTTAAGCTCCTTTAGTCTTTCTTCATATGGCTTTGGGTGCAGACGTTGCACCATTTTAGTTGCCCTCCACTGGACTGCCTCCATCCTGTCTATGTCCTTATGGAGATGGGGTCTCGTGAACTGCATACAGTACTCCAGATGGGGTCTCATTAACTGTCTGTACATCAGGATAACAACTTCCTCTACTGGTGATGCCTCTTCCTATACATCCCAGAATCCCCCCAGCCCTCCTTCTTGCCTTCTCACATTGCTTGCTTTCCTGATCATTGAGTCAAGATCACAGTCTAAGAAAATGACAGTGTTATGTATGAACTTCTTCATTTCCTAATCATGACAATTTTACTATTATAACTTGTGTTATTAATTTATTAATATTGCCTTTGCAGTATCAATGCCAAATACCTACACAGCAAATACAAGCAAGCAAATATTCGGCTTTGACAAATGCTTGTTTCAGACAGCTGCAATGTGTTCTTTTTTTTAAAATTTATTTAACCAGGAGAGTCACACTAAGCTGAAAGCTTGTTTACAGGTGCAACCTGGGAGCACAAGGGGCAGGATTCAAGGAGCCAAAAATCCTACAGCTGCGGGAAAAAGGCCTGCAGCACTGCGGAAATGCAGTTGCAGAGGTTTTTGTGAAGAGCACTCGGAGCAATCTCCCCTTTTTCTTCCATAGTTACAGCACTTTTGGGGACTTAGGGAAAGTTTTGCACCTTCAGAAAGCTTTGTGAATCCAGCCCAAGGAAGTTAAATGACTTGCTCAGGGTCACACAGTATGCAAGTGGGGGCTCTGGGATTCAAACACAGGTTTCCAGGTTTGTAGCTCAGAGCCTTAAACTACTGCACTATATTGCCTTCTTCTTGCTTCTGGCCAGCAGTTGGCAGTAGAAATGTTGCAATGTTTTAATTTTCCTGCAATGTTGTGGTGGATTTCAGATATCTGCCTTTATAGATAATTTCTCAAATTTTTACCCCTAGGTTAAAAATGTGTTTTTTCTGCATTGTAACTTCACCCTTAACTTCACTTTTAGTGTCGCCAAAGCCAAATGTTTGTGAAAATGAGGCTTTTGGTAAACAACTTGGACAGGATTCACAAAGAAAGCCAAAAATCCCACAGCTGTGGGAAGAAGGCCTGCAATACTGCGGAAATGCAGTTGCTCGGTATACACAAAGAAAACTGGTGCAGCTGCAGATTTCCACAAAAAGTGCCGCAGGTGCGGTAATTTAGCAGCTGCAGAAATTGCACAAGTGCTGCACAGCCACAACTGCGGATCCACAGCTGCAGGAATGGTTGAGGAGCAACAACAATAGTGACCCCAATTAGCTGGAGCAGCAGTCTAACACAGTATGCCATAGCATGTAGCTGTAAGCATACATACAGAGACCAGCAACCAGTTCCCCAACTGGGACCACTGCAGCACCACAGGTACCAGCAGGACCATGGCACCACAGTGGCCGACTCACTGCTAGCTGTCCCTCCTTGGGGTGTTCCTGTTGCCTGCAGGGGTAGCACTCGCTGCAGGCTGGTCAGGCTCTACTGCCTGTGGGGCTCCGTCATGGGCTGCACTGGGTCTGGTGGTTGTTGCCTGTTGCCATATCACGGCAATGTGTGCATTTGTTGCTGTAACATCAGCCACTGCTATACCCACTGGGATGCTATTACCTGTGCCTCACCTCCATCATAATTGATTTCAATTGTTTAATTTATTTTATTTATTTATTGTATAAGATCAGAATTACAACCCTTTGAGTCACAGACTCATTTGCAAAAGCTCCACGTCAGTTACAGGGGTGGAGGGGGAAACATACTATAAGGATACATATGTAGAAAAGCAGTATATAAGAAAACATACACACTCATTTTGGACAAACAGTGCTGGTATTACATACCAGGCTGTATCATTGATATGCATAGACAGAGTTGGGCAGTGTTCATGGCACCATTTGTAGTGAAAAGGGAGGGGCATAGTCGTGGGGTCTAAGTAGACCCTGTGTCTGTGATTAACGAGGTTAGGAAGCAAAAAGCCGGGTAGAGCTAGCCACAGTCACAGGTTTCTGACTCAATTAGGTGGGCTCTGAGACCTGCTTTGAACAGGGAAATGCTGTGAGTCTGAGTGAGATGAGGAGGTAGAGCATTAAGCCACATGGGAGCACGGTACCGAAGTGGTTTTTGACCCATAGATGTCCTACAGTGGGGGACCTGGAATGGGAGTCTAGTAGCGAGGTGAGTATTGCGTCTGGTGGGAGCTGCTTGGATTAAGGGGAGGAGGCCAAGTGGGGCTTTCTGGAGTTGTATTTTTTTTGCCAATATGCAGGTGTGGTAATGAAGTCTTTGTTGGAGATTTAAACACCCGGTAAGGGCAAAAAGGTTGCATGTATGAGTAAGATGGTCACTGCCGGTGACTAGTCGTCATGCTTTATTTAGGGCAGTGTTAATACTGTGTAAAGCGATGGGTTCAGCTGATCTATATATCGTAATCCCATAATCAATTAGGGAGAGGATTGAGGCAGAAACAGCTAGGTGCAAGGCCTGTGGGGTTAGACAGTGTTTAACTCTATAGAGGACTCCCACTCTAGTGTTAACAGTGGTGGAAAGCAGTTTAATGTGGCTATGGTAAGAGAGAGCGGTATCTAACGTGATACCCAGGTATTTGAAATTAGAGACGTGTTCAAGGGTGGTTCCTTGTTTGTTTTTAATTAGTAGGGCCGAATGGCTGTGTGGGCTTTGACGGTGCGCAAATAACATGGATTTTGTTTTTGAGTAGTTGATGATCAGACGGTGCTCATCAAACCAAGATTCAAGCTCCCCAAAGAAACCCTGTAGGGCATGTTGTAGGGCGCTAGGTTGCGAGTGTTTCCAGAAAAGTACTACGTCATCCACATAGAGAATCAAATGGCCACTGCAAGCTTTGGGAAGGGAGTTTAAAAAGAGGGAAAGGAGAAGAGGGCCAAGGATAGACCCTTGGGGGACCCCCGAGCCCACTGCTTTGCGAGAGGAGATGGTAGTATTTAACCTAACTTGCTGAGACCGGTCAGAGAGGAAGTCCTTGAACCAGGCCATTGTCTCGGGGACCACGTGTAGCTGTGGCATAACACAAAGCAACAGGTCATGGCTAACCGTGTCGAAGGCTTTGGTAAGATCCACAAAGATTGCACCTGCAATGTCTCCTTGGTCAAGGGACTCATGTATGAATGAGGTGAGTTCAGAAAGAGCCGTGACGGTGCTATGGCCTGCCTGGAAACCGTGCTGTGCGTGGCTTAGGAGGTTGAATCTAGTTAGGTGTTCAGTGAACTGGTCAGAGACTATTTTTTCCAGTGCTTTAGAGAGAGGAGGAAGTATAGAGATAGGTCTATAGTTGCTTGAGATCGTGGGGTCTCCACTCTTCAGGATGGAAGTGATTAAAGCACTCTTCCAGGCTGAGGGAAACTGACCAAGGCAGAGAGAGAGATTGAGAATGTTAGTAAGGTGGGGAAGTATCATGACATCCAGAGTCAGCCGAAGAAGTTTAAGATCTAGTGAGTCATTGCTGTACCGGGAATTGGAAATTGCGTTGAAAATGTAATGTTTTGCTTCCAGATTGGAGATGATTCTCAGTCTGAAGGGTAGTGGACCTGGGCTAGAAGGAGTGATGGGGGAGGGAGGGAGGGGGACAGGGTGGAAGAATTTAGGCGGGAGGATAGGAGAGGTCCGAGAATGTGGTGTTGAGGGCTTCTGCTATAGCGGAGTGTGTGGTTGACTTCTCCATCTATGGTGAGTTGTGAGGGGGTGGGAATTCCCATTTAGTTCCTTATATTTCTCCAGAATTTTCCCGTCTCCCCAGGAGGAGGTAAGTTTGGTGTAGTATGAGGCCATAGCTCCAGCTATGGCCCAAGTACATTTATTGCTGGCCTCTCGGTATAGTTGTCTATCATGTGTGCTTTGGGAATCAAGGGCCTTATGCCAAAGGTTATCCCTTGATTGGAGCATGTTGAGTAGTGAGGGTGAGAACCAAGGGGTGGTTCTGGCTTTCCGTACTCATTTGGTGAGGGGTGCAAAAATGTTGCAGGCCTTATTAAAGGTGGTAATGAAGTGATCAAGCGCTAGGTCAACAGATTGCGTGGTGTATATAGGAAGCCAGTCGCAGGTAACTAGATGGGCTATGAGTTTACGTAGACCCCCTCTTTTTAGCTGTCTCTGCATGGAGATTTGCGGGCGGGCAGGGGGGAGTTTGCCCCAATTGTTGAGGCACTACTGCAGTTTGCTGAGGGAGAGTTACACCTCACTCCAATGTGTGTAACATTTTTTCCGCAACTGCAGAAAAACACTGGCTGAGAATAGCCTTTGAGGGGCTGTGCCTTACATATGTATCACTTTTTTTTCCTCAGGGACTTCCGCAGCTGCACTTTTTTCCATAGTCCTTAGTGGGGGGGTTTTCTGCAGTTGCGGAGGTTTTTGTGAATAGCACTCAGAGCAATCTCCCCTTATTTTCCATAGCTATGGAAGTTTTGGGGACTTAGGGAAGGTTTTGCACCTTCGGAAAGCTTTGTGAATCCTGCCCCTTGTCTCAAGGTCACATGGAAGAGCTTCTGCAGGGCACATGGTATATCACTATGCACTGTGCCTGAGTTGCTTCCTGTTTTTCATTTCTAGTTGGACTAAGAGACGAAAAGAAGCCCATACTAGTCAGTGAGAGAAGTTACAACTGCTGGTGAGAAATGTTGTTTTACAGCACTTTCTATTTTTGTCTTTCTTGTTGTATTGCTTTAGTCAGGGAACACTGTTTTAATAATTAATCTTTATTTTGAATCTTTTTATCTTATTTATTAGTTTTATTTTCCTCTTTTTATTGAATCTTTTCTGTCTCTATCACTTTTTTGCTGATTATCGAGAGGCATAGATGGATTTCCGGGGAGCCCAACCCCCCCCATAGCACCTCAGTACCTCCTCCCAATGGAGCAGAAGTCACTCCCAGTACTCTAATAGAGCAGTGTCCACAGCAGAAGGAGATGAGGGATGATAACTTGTAGCAGGACCTGGATCGGCAGCAGCAGGAGGACCAGGAAAGTAATGCGGAACAGCAGCCCCCAGTTCCCCCTGAGTTAAAGTAGCCAGAATCCCATGTGCCCTCCTTCCCACTGTGGTTCCACCACAAGCACCAGCTCCTCTCAGCAGAAAAGCCCCACTTGTCATCCTCAGGCTCCTCAGTTCCTCCACCACAACCAGCTCACCATCACAGGACAATGAGACAGCAGTACCCAAGACCTTTCCTTGTGTGGGAATTTTTTGAAGTGGATGCAAGAGACAAGAACATCATCACTTGCAAGTTGTGCAAGGTACATGTCAGCCGGGGAAAGAAAGGCGCCCACTTGAGTACCAGTGGGCAGAAAACACACAAGCAAATCTGGCACCAGGAGCAGTGAGAGTCATGGCACTGGGGAAACTACGAGTGGTGGTGATGGTCCCTCCTCTGTGCAGGAAGAGAGGCTGCACACTGTACATCACAAATAGTCACGGTGCACGGAGGGATGGCAGGAAAACACTAATGACCCATCTATACTCACTGTAGTTCTGGCAGTTGAACCAGCAGCTCCCACACTGCCACCAGTCCGGAGATTATCAGAGCAGCTCACCAATCATTGGGAGAAAATGGGTGACCTCCACCGCAGGGTCACCACAAAGGAGGAGGTAATGCAACAGATCCTTGAAGATCAGGAAAAGTTGCTTAAAGGCATGGCTAATCTGTGCTACAGCAGTACAGGTGTTGGTGGGCAGTGATATGTATGGATGCATGCAACAGCAGTCACGGTCTAATGAACTCCAGGGTGGTGCGGTTAAGTGTGGTGGCTAAGCCCAAAGCTACAACAACAGTTCAGCTGCACTCTGGAAGTAGGACCAGACTGTTACACAAAATGCAAAGTTATTTTATTGCCATTTTGGCACAGGCTAGCACATAACCACAGTGTAGAATTGATGGCAATCACTGTGTGGAGGTCCTGTACTGAAGCACTGGACCTCCACACAGTGACTGTCATTAGTTCTGCACTGTAGTATGTGCTGGTGTGTGCTGAAATGGCTATAAAATAATTGCATTGCAAATTTGCATTTTGTGTGACTGAGTCTGTTCCTACTTCTAGAGTACAGCTGAACTGTTTGTTTTACTTGTCATAGTATAAGTACCCTGTCAACTTTTTTTCATATAACGTTAACTGTTTTTTATCCTGTTTCTAGTCTTTCCTTCAAAGTTTCTTACTTGTTTGTTTCTAAAAAAAAAAAAAATGATGAAAAATGCAACAAATTTTAATTAATCTTTACTTTTTCACAACATTATTTCTTGTCTGTATTTCTGTACTGTTATGCATTTGCTGAACAGCATAGGAGGGACTGGGAGAAATACCTTCCCCACCTGTTGTTCGTACACAGGGAGGAGCCCCAAGAGTTAAAAGGGGTTTCCCACTTTGAACTCTTATATGATCACAGGGTGCATGGGCCCCTAGACTTGATCTGAAAAAACTGGGAAGGCAAGCATGCCACCCAGGGAAAATAGTGGAGTATGTCCTTAAGTTTAGGGAGAAGCTGAAGGAGCTTATGGGAGTGGCCAAAAGCAACCTGTCAGCTGCCCAACAGACGCAAACAGTCTGGTACAACCACGGAGCCAGAGCCCATTCATACAGTGAAGGTCAAGAAGTCATAGTCCTAATTTCTGTCTGGAAGGACAAGCTGCAGGCCAAGTGAGGGGACCATATAAGGTAGTCAGACAGGTCAATGACGTAAATTATATCATAGAACTGCCTGACAAAAGACATACCCATAAGATGTACCATGTCAGCTTGATGGTATTAGCAGTGTGTAGTCCGGGGGAGGGGACAGACGAGGAAGACTCCCTCTTGGACTTGCTAGAGGAAAGCAAGTGGGAGTCATCTGTGGAGGAAAACAAACTGTCACCCCAGTTGACCCCAGAACAGTCCCAGGAAGTAGGGGAGGCGTTAGAGGACTTTGCCCCTTTGTTTATGGCCAAGCCTGGATTAAACCTCATAGCAACACACAATGTAGACACGGGGATGCAAGCACCCATACAGTGGACAGCCTACCGGGTGTCTGCGGCCATCCTAAAGGACATTAGGAGGGAGGTTGGGGAAATGCTGTATTTAGGGGTAATCCAGAAATCCCAGAGTCCCTGGGCCACACCCGTAGTCCTCATTCCCAAGCAGGATGGCTCTACTTGCTTTTGTGTGGACTATCATGAACTCAGCGCAGTCACGAAGTCTGATGCCCACCCAATGCCGTGGACAGATGAACTACTGGACAAGTTGGGAAGGGTGACATACCTCACCATAATTGACTTGATGAAAGGGTACTGGCAGATGGAGTTAACTGCCAGAGCTAGAGAACAGTCATCTTTCATCACTCCAATAGGATTATCTAAATTCTGGATAATGCCTTTTGCAATGAAGAATGCCCCTGCCACCTTACAGAGGTTGGTCAACCAGGTGTTATATGGTACTGAAGAGTACACAGTGGCATATCTGGATGATAGTGCCATCTTCAGTACCAGTTGGAAGGAACACCTGTCCCACCTGAAGGAAGTGTTGGGTAGGATACAGAGGGCAGGGCTCACTGTCAAGACTAAAAATGTGCCAGGTGGCTATGGCGAAGGTGGCATACCTAGGCCATGTAGTGGGTTAGGGGCAGCTTCATCCCAATCAAGCAAAGATTGAGACAATAGAGGTGTGGCCTATGCCAGAAACACAGAAGCAGGTTAGGAGCTTCCTAGGGACCGCAGGGTACTACCAAAGGTTTGTGCCCAATTATAGCACCCTGGCAGCTCCCCTATCTAGCTTGCTGAAAAAATAGACAGCCCAAAAGGGTAAAGTGGAAACCAACCTGTGAACAAGACTTCACATGGCTAAAAGATGCACTGTGCAGTGTCCCTGTGTTGGCCAGTCCAGATTACACTAAGCAGTTTGCAGTCCAGACAGATGCCTTGGATGTGGTGATTGGAACAATCCTCAGTCAGACATCTAATCAGAAAAAAGACCACCCAATAGTATACTTTAGCAAGAAGTTACTTCCCTAGGAGCAGGCATACTCCACAGTTGAAAAGGAATGCCTTGCGCTGGTATGGGCCCTGAAGAAAATAGAGTCATACCTCTGTGGGAGATGCTTCAAGGTACAGATTGATCACAACCCCTTGGCATGGTTAAATCAGATGGTAAAACAAATGGATGGCTACTCTGATGTAGTATTGCCCTACAGGCCTATGACATGACAATTATGTACCGGACCAGGTCAGCCAATGCAAATGCAGATGGCCTATTTCACCAGTTAGAACAGTAAACAGAATTATGGATACTCTACCATATGACAGGGACATATTCCCATAAATTCAGTCTACAGAGGAAGGGATGTGGTGATTTGGCCACTGCAGAGTACTATTGCAGATATATTTTTGCAATACTTGTTTTCTGTGATGTTTGTTTATGCTTTAAAAGAGTTACATGCAGAGGAATTTGGATATGTTTCAAAGTTCCAAACAGACCAGAACTAAGAGTTGCCAAAAGATGCCCATGTTTTTTTCAAAAGGGTTACATGCAGAAGAAATTGGTATTCTGTGATCTGAGAAAAGCTTACTTGTCAGGAAGCTGAAAATTACATTTCAAAGGCAGGGGTATCGTAAAGTGACAGGAATGGAGAAGCCATCTCCCCCCCATCATAAACTTACACTTCAAAAGAAAAGTGTTTTATCATCCAGGAACTGTCCTGGTATAATTTAATTTCATTAGGTGGCAGGAAGAAGAGGAATATCTACACTGGAAGTCTAGTGTGAATACACTTTAGGTGTTATAATTCATCTCCATTTAGAAGAAGTCAGAAAGGATGAGGTGAGATCAAAGGATACTTGAACTGTAAGAGAATCTAACTAATTACTAATATGGTTCACTTAAAAATCTTGGACAGAGCAAGAGAGAGACCCTTGCTGGCCCAAAAAGATAAGGCCACCAAAGAGTTACAGACTGCATGGACCAAAGGTATTTAAAGCCTTCAGATCAGGGCATGTTGCACACTTTTTCATGGGACACTCATCCTGTCACACACCAAGCAAGACTGCCAGAGACAGACTAAGGACCAGTGAGTGCAAGAGAACACTGGGTTTTTGCAAACTTCTTTATTTCTCTGGACTTTAATCATCCACAAACCAGTTAGAAAACTAGACAGTTAAAAGTTTACAGTGCATTTGTTTTATGTATATTTTCCAACTTTTGTTTTGTCTTGTAGCTAAATTTATAAATCTTTTGTGTGATAATTATTTAAATAATTTAGTAAAGCACTTTGCTTTTAAAGCTGCCTGTGAGTGATTTTGTGTATTTACAGTAAAGGCAAGAGGTTTATTCAGTTCTGAGACCAACCTAGTAAATGCAAGGGGTCATTATCACTACAAAAGACAAACTCTGGTCAGAGACGATATGGCTGTGGAGAGCTCTTGGGATGCTTTAACCAATTATTTCTAATGAATTTGCACAATGCAGACCTGTTGAGAGGCAGTTTCAATGTGGTCTTCTTTTTACACATTTTTTACAATGTGTTTTCTCAGACTATGCCTGCTGATTGCTATATATTTAGCCTGGATAGTTCACAGAAAACATAGCATTTTATTTTCAGTAGAGCTCTACACTACACAATATTATGCTGCATGCATAAAATCGGAACACACTGAAAACAATACTTTACATCTGGACTAGCCTACCCTGAATAAATACATTATAAAAATGGTAAAATCATGACCCCACTGAAAACAAGATATTGAATCTAATCTGGGACATACAGAGTAAATACAGTGCAACAAATGTGTAAAATGAAGATCCCTATGACAATGAGATGTAGCATCTCCCCATGCATCATCCAGGATACAAAATATAGGATAAGAAATATTTAAAGGAAATGTACTGTAAATTGAACTTCACTGTGTTCACTGACATAGACAAATGGTATCTTTATTGTTTTATAACATATTAGACTGAAGTATTTCTTTTGAATGTTATGGCCATGGGGATGGTGTGTATGTGTCTGTGTGTGTGTGTGTGTGTGTGTGTGTGTGTGTGTGTGTGTGTTTGCTGTAACTCAAAATATTTGTTTCCCAAAAAGCAAACTAAAAATGCCTACTGATTACTATATATTTAGCCTGGATAGTTCACAGATGATCTGGCATATGTCTGAGACAATTCTCATCAGACAGTGCCTTAAGAGGTTAAAAAACAGTGTAAATCTTTTTAGAGTCATTGCTGGGAAAGGGTGACATTTATGAGGTATGAATCTTTCTTGAAAGACAATACCTGCCCAACTGAAGCTAGTAGCAAGAACATGTTTAAATGCTAAGTATTTAAATATACAAGTTGTTGCATTTTGAAGGGGGCTAACAGATCTCCAGTTTAACAGGCAACCAAGATTTAACAAGCTGTTTCAGATACCTAATGGCCATCTGATAAGCAGCTTGGAGTTCTGTCTCCATTATTCTAAACAGAAAGAAGGGAGTAGTTTGTTTCAAGTGGCAAAGTGATTTGTAGGTGTGGAAGGATACATTAAAAACTCCAAAAATGTGTTCCATGTATTCCATTTTTCCAGCTACTGACAGTAAGATGGCTGTAGGCTATGCCCACAGACATAACTGGGGATCCTGCAAGGGGATCTGGTGCCTAAAGTAGTAGGGGAGAATACACAGGTCTCGGGAGGAGTCCGTAAGGGAGAACTAGGTGCTACATACCCCGAGGGAGAGGACACAATCAGGTTTACAAGGACAAATCCCAAAGAGCTCATAATGCCTTGGGTCTTCCCCCAGTACAGCAACCAAGGAGGGTATTTTACCCTTACCCAGATTTTCAAGAGGAAGCCCTTGGACCTCATGGTGAGTGTTCAGTTGTGAATGCAGTGAGCACTATAGGAGGACACAAGGAGGGTATTCCTGTTCCCCCATCAAGGATTGCACTTAAGGGTAGGCACTGTGAGCTCAGTGGACCTGGCCCCCAGGAGTGGGTTTGTGACACTCCCAACAATTTGACAGGTTGCCACACGCTGTCCCAAACACTCTTGTTGTAATGCACTTTGTTGGAAATTTTGGAAACAGAATGAATAAATCATGCTGCTACATGCATTGCTGCTCTGAATTTTTCTTATGATTTATTTATTTAGTTTTTGTTAACCGGGTTAGGTGCATCTAGCCAAAGTTGACTATTTTCAGGCACGACCCGGGAGATGATGCCTTTAGATAAGATGTGCTCCCCCAAGATATATATGCTGCTGCTGCTAGGTGGTGCTGGGCTGTGCGAGTCTCCAACCACAACTGTCAAGATGTACTTTAGTGCCCAGAAAATCAAAGTGAATTTTTGTTGCTGTAAATACTCTCATAACACCATGAAATTAGATGTGCTCCCACGGTTTATATATGCTGCTAGCTGGTGATGGGCTATGTGAGTCTCTAACAACAGCAGTTTATCAAAATGCACTTTTGTGCCCAGAAACCTACGTGAATTTTTATGGCTGGAAAAATGATCATATCATTGTGCCCAAAAAATGAGATGGGAACCAAGAACTCATATGCTGCCATTGCTGCACTTAGTGAATCCAGTCTACAACAGCTGGATCCAGATGATGATCTTCGACTCAAGCACTACTTTGTTGTGACCTACCAACAAAGGTAGTTTTTCTTCTTTTTGGAGGCTGTGGTGGGTGGGAGGGAAATTTAAACTATTGTATTTATAACCACCTTTTGTTACCTTCTCTCTTTCTTTGCATGTATTTATCACTAGGGTGATTAAATCCTGCTGCTACATGGGTCATGCCCAGATCTTGTTATTTAATTTAGGAGTGTTTCCTACCAATGGAAGGTAAGTATTTTTTTCCCTTTCTTAAATCTTCTTCAATCCATACGTCACTCTATAACTGTTTTCCGCTCCAGTTTCTTTGTTTTTAGGTATTTTTCAACTAAGTGACAAACTGTAGAATAATACAGCAACATCAGTTGGATGATTATCATTCATACTAAATACAGAGGGTATGTTGACTTTAATAAGACCACACACAGTGGTGGAGAAGCTGGAAAAGAAGGTATGAGCATGAGTTGGCAATGCTGATAACATCAGTGATCTAGTGGAGAAGATGACAAAGGCTTGTTTGGTGTACAGTAGGAGGAGGCATTAATAATGATAACAGAATGTAAAGAGACCTGCTGTGAATACAAGACAGAAATTATTTAGACTCTGGTGCACTCCCTATTGTGTTACAGTACACCTGTGAAAGGAAACCAAAATTAAAAGAAATAACTTTGGGAAAGGATACCTACTATCACTGGATGTGAAGACAGCAGGACAGGAGGAGACCTGTGAAGACAAGGGAAAATTGTGTAGACCTTACTAAACTGGCCACTATGAGTGACTGACCACATGGATGGTACATCCGTTGTCCACTCCAAGACTTCCTATATCTGTCACTTGGCCACTGTTATGGCAGCACAGTGTAATACTTATTTATGTATTTATTTATTTCAAAGATTTACCAGAAAAGACATACTGAGCCAGTAATACTGTAGCTCATTTCCAGATGTGTCCTGGCAGAAAGGGAAGAGAGGAAAAGATAACAGATACAAAATACAAAACAAAAATACATAGAATAAAGATATGTAAAAAAAAGGCAAAAATGCTTCAGAATAAATTGACAATTAGTAAGTTACCATGCCATAAAATTGTGGAATTTAACAAAAGAACAAATAAATAATTATCAACTTAGCAAAATAAGAAACAAGGGAATGACTGATACTGGAGAAGTGAAGAAGTGCTGAAGGTCAGTGGATTATGTAAGTTAAAGGTGAAGGAGTAAACCCAATATCAGAAACAACTGCAGGAGTGAGCAGAGAACACAGGGAAGAGAGATTTAAAAGCAAGAAGGGAAGGAGCAGAGTGAATAGAAAGGAGAAGAGAACCCCAAAGTTTAGGGAAATGAAATGACAAGGCAGCTTGGCCAGCAGTAGACTTCATTTGAGGAACAGCAAAAGAGTGAGAGCATGCATTATGAAGAGAATAAGAGAACAAAGAGGTTTGGCCCAGTGGTGCTGAGGGTTGAGGCGCAGGATGCCACACTTCATGCCATGCCGGCGACCCAAGTTCAGGAGTGAGCTCGGGCACCGGGGGTCAGCAGAGGAGGGAGAGGATCAAATGCCCGCAGGGCTGCTCTCCTCTCCCATCCCAGGGGGAGAACTGGGGTTTGCCAGACATTCCAGTGACTCTCAGTGGAGATCGGGGGTGCTGCAGAATGCGGGCAGCATGTTCAGTAGCGTGGCTGAAGCAGGCAGGGTTGCCATGTGCCTTGGCGTAAGATGTGCACCACGCAAGGGGGACGGAGGAGGGAGCAAGTCACCAGAACACAGGAAAAATGCGGCTCTGTGGGGTAGACAATGGCTCCTGCCCCCCCATGCCCACCACCGGATCCATCTCTCTCGGTCTTCCAGTTCCTCCGCCCAGGCCCTCACTACCTGCAGCCAGGGTCTGTCTCTACAGTGCGCCCAAGAGGAGGGGTGGTCCCACCCTGGAGGGGTTAAGCTGGGGGTACTGGCTGCAGAAGGAAGATGGGAGAGAGGAGGCTTAGGGAGGAGAGGATCTCAGGCAGGCAGGAACAGGCAGGGTGCCTGAGAGAGGCTCCGCAAGCCGTGACCGGAGGGGAAAAGAGTGTTAAAAAAAGAGGATAAAGAGGGAAGGGAGAGGAGAGAAGTATGACATGAGGGGAGAGAGAGCCAAACCAAAATTTGGAGGTAAAGAAGATGCAGTGGGTGAAGCACCTGGCATCAAGAAAGGGAAGGGGAGGGAGGGAGAGGGAAGAATACAAGATACAATTATGAGTACTCATGGGTTTGTAAAGAAAAAAGTGACAGAAGGAGTGAAAGAGAGAATCCAGTCTAGCTAAAGTAGACTTTGGAGCAGCACTGTACACAATGGGATCAATTTTCAAAGGCTGATGCAGTCAACCCCCATTCTTTGGTGCAGCTGTGCCAAACTCCTTTGACACAACTGCACCCAATTTTAATACATCGAGCACAGCCGCAACATTTTTCATGATTTATGACAGCTTGTGCCAAATATTTGGCACAAGCCCCATAAATTGGGTCTCCCAAATGGCACTAGTTAGACCAAGGAAAACCTGGTCTAACTTGCGGCATTTGGCACTTGGGATCGAAATTCCAGATCACTGGCTTAGTGAATGCCACAAGTCCCATGCACCAAACAATAGGTGCACCAGGGGCTTGCAGCAATAATGGGGGTTTGAAAATCGAGTCCCATTTCTTCATAGTCAACAATGGGCAAAATCATCTTAGTGAAGATTTCTATGCATGTAAGAAGCAAAAGTTTCTCTTATTTCTATATAGTGCCCTAAGCTTGGGGTGAAACTGCTTGTGAATTGCATCCACGTGAACAGAGAAATCCTGGTGGTGGTCTAACCAGACCCAGAAATACTTGAAGGAGGAGACATTTTCAATAGTCGCACCATCAAGGGTATGAAAAGAAGGAAGTGGAAGAACTCTAGCAAGTCTCTGTCTGCTGTCGAATGTCATAGATACTGTTTTCTTAGCATTAAGGGGTAATTTATTATCTCAGAACCAATGCTGGCTGTTGTTAAAATCCAGTTGGAGTTGATCTGTGAGATCAAGGGCAGAGGAGCCAGAGGAAAAAAAGAACCTTATCATCTGCATACATATGTATTGACACAGAGCAAGAGGCCTTGAGGAGGTCTTTTGGAAAAATAGAAAAAGGATTGGGCCTAAGACCAAGCTTTGGGGATGCCTGAGCTGATAGAAAGTGGGGGGTAAGTGATCTCCAATACAGAGAGCTTGCAACCTGCCCTCAAGGTAGGAGCTGAACCACTTAACTGGTGAAAGTGAGAGACCAGCTGCCTTGAGCTTGTCCAGGAGAATGCAGTGGGCTACACTGTCAAAAGTTGTGACTAAGTTGATGGAAATAGCTGAGGTGACAAGGCCCTGATCCATACCAGAGAGGATAGAATCAGTGAGCCAGAGGAGAGAAGTGGTAGTGGAATGAGATTTCCTAAAACCAGACTGGAAAGGAGTGAAGAAGAAGGCTGAGTCAAGAAATTAGGAGAGCTGGGAAAGAACAAGGTGTCCCTGGAGCTTAGCGAGATATAGGCCGGAAGTTACTAGTGGAAGAGAGATCACCCACCTCAGAAGGATAATGGTTGTAACCAACTTCTAAGAGTGAGGGACACAGAATATGGTGAAAGAGAGGTTAAGGATGTAGGTAATAGGAAGGGTAATGGCATGAGCAGAAATAGGAGTCTAGGGTCAAGACCATCAGGACTCTGTCTTTTGTGAGGATTAAGAGCCAAATGGGCCTGAAGAGCAACAGCAGGGGTAATGGATGAAAAATAAAAAAGGGAAGAGGAGGACAGTGAGACAGTTTGAGGGATAGAGTGAGAGGAGAGAGAGAAGGAGAGGAGGAAGAGGATGGGGAGGAGAGGAGTGAACAGGTGCAGAAGGTGAAGGAGGAACTGAAAGAAGTGGCAACTGCAGCAAGATCAGAGATTGTAGTATCACCCATCTTAAGAAGAGGTGGAGGGTCAGAGTCAGAGGAAAGAAAAGTGCATGAATAATCTTCTAGAACTCAGAGGGGTGAATAAGGTTGTTCTAGAGTGTGGATGCAAAGTATTTGGACTCTGCAAGCCTAGTAGCTTTCGTACAAGTATTACAAAGGAACTGGTAATTGGCAAGGTAAGAAGTGGAGCCAGAGGATTTATAAGATTTCCAGGAAAGGTCACATGCACAGTGAAAAACCTGCAACTCAGCTGAGATCCATGGGAGGTGTGAACCTCGGATTCTGGTTCTTCTAAATGGAGTATTATGATCCCAGACAGACATAAATTTAGAAGTGAAAAACTTGAGGGCATTATTCATATTACCAGCTGTAGAAATAGGGAACCAGTCGGTGGCTAAGAGGTCAGCATGAAGGTGGGACAAGTCCAGTGAATGCAAGGACTGGATCTGAATGAATTTGGGGGGAGCTTTGGGACGGTGAATTTTGCATTTGGTCATTGAGGGCATCAGGGAAGACATTAGCATCCACAATACAATGGGGGTAGAGGGAGAGCACCCAGTCCAAGAGGGAATGATTTGAGATTTGAAATTATAGCAAGTAGGGACAGAAATCAACTACATGAAGAGGAGGGACTTTATGTTAAGGGAAAATTTAAGAGGAGCGTCCGAAAGTCAATTTAAATTAAAATCACCTAATATAAGTAAGTCACCAGCCAGCCCGGTGGTGCTGAGGGCTGAGGCGCTGGACGCCTTACCTCACACTACGCCAGTGACCCATGTTCGGGAACAAGCACGGACCACCAGGGATCAGCAGGGGAAGAGAAGGCTTGAGCATCCGATAGACTGCTCTCCTTCTCCAGGGAGGGGGTCCTCAGTGGCGGTGCTTGCCTGCTCCCTAGCGGAGGCTGGGGACAGGGTGCTGTGCTGCAGAAGGGGGAGGAGTTGGGACAGATGCTTGAAGGGAGCATATGCTGACGCATGTGCTCCTCTCCATGGGTGTCATTGTGCACCCCATCTCCTGGGAAGGAACCAGGAAATAGAGAGAGCCGCGGCACAATGGTGGAGGGCACCTCGCAGGCTCCACTCCCGGCCAGCTACAGTGCTGGCCCACTGAATCCGGTCTCCAATGGGAGTTGGGGAACCCCACCAGCCCCACCATGGGGCCAAGCCCTGGGAGTGCAGGTCAGCACCGGTTGGTGGACACCAGGGGACGGGGCCGTGGGCTCCCTCCGGATGGTAGCCGGCTCAGGAGAGAAAAAGTACGAACTGTAAAAAAAAAAAAATTAGAAGGTCACCAGAGGAGGCCTGGGAGGAGATGGAGGTGAGTAACTCAGTTACTAAAGCTGGGGAGATACCAAAGGCAATAGACACCAGCAATAAATACAGGTTTAGAGATGGGGAGACAGAGTTTGAGAATGAGCTTGAAGGAAAGGTATGCCTTTTTGTGGATGACACTAAAATTTGCAATAAGGTAGATACTCCAGGGGGTGGAAAAAATGAATAGAGATCTAAGATAACTTGAGGAGTGATCAAGGGTGTGGCAGCTGAGTCTGAATGCGAAGAAGTGCAAAATCATGTACCTGGGGTGCAGAAACCCAGGAGCAGAGTATAAAATGGGGGATGTGGTATTAACAACCAACAAGCAGGAAAGAGACCTGGGGGTAATGATATCTGATGACCTAATGGTGGCCAGACAATGTGACAAAGCAGGGCTAGTGGGATGCTAGGGTGCATTGGGAGGGGTATCACCAGCAGAAAAAGAGAGGTGGTGTTACCGCTGTATAGATCACTGGTTAGACCTCTCCAAGAGTACTGTGTCCAGTTCTAGAAACCACATATTTGGAAAGACATAGAATAGAGGCGGTCCAGAGGAGGGCAACTAAAATGGTGATGGGTTTGCATAAAAAGCCCTATGAGGAGAGACTTAAGGACCTCAATATGTTCACCATGGAGGAAGGAAGGGGGGGTATATAATAGGTAGGGATGTAAATTTGTCATGGCAGTCATACACATCATGGATTCCATGATGTTTGGACTTTATTCAGGACTTCCATGACTTTCACTATTGTCATCAAAACATAGCAATGATGACAGTGCCACAAAGTTTACTAATGATTTCATGAACAACTGATGAGTTATTAAAACCTCATCCATGACAAACTTGCATCCTTAGTAATAGGGACTTTCAAATACCTCACAGTTATAATGTTCAAGAGGGGAGCATTTTTCAGAAAAGGAGAAACTCAAGAACAAGAGGGCATGCAATGAGGCTGGAGGGTAGACTCAGAGGAGATGTGAGGAAGTACTTCTTCACAGAAAGAATGGTGGATGCCTGGAACAGCCTCCCAATGGAGGTGGTGGAGGCTAAAATGGTAAGAATCAAGAAGGCATGGGATAGGCATAAGGGAAACTTAATGGTAAGGAAAGGGGGGTAAAGCCAGAGATCAGGTAGGGTCTGTAGTATTACAGTAGGTAGGGTAAACTGGCAGAGTAGATGGGACAAGCGGTCCTCATCAGCTGTCAAATTCAATGTTTCTATGAGAAGAAACATCTCATAGGCAGAGGGAGTAGAGACGGAGAGTATAGGCTCAAACTGAATATTTGAGAAGAGGTAGATAGCCATGCTACCCCACTTTGCTTGAGCCTGACAAATAATAGTGAAACCAGGGATGGCAACAGAGGAATCAGGGAACTTAGAGGAGAGCCAGGATTCCAAGGTCACCAAAACATCAACCTTAAAGTTAACCATAAGTGGCTGCAATAGGTCAGTTTTAGGGAGAAGGCTATGGATGTTGACTTGGGCCACTCTCAAACCTTTGGAGAGAGTAGAAATTGAGGAAGGCCAGGGTTGAGCTCAATGTCTCCTGCAACACAAAGCAGCAAGGAGACAATGAGCTTAAGAGAACCTAAGAGATGCTTATGGGAGGAGCAGGGAGAGAATGAGAAGGAAGAATAAGAGTTCACAGGGTAGGAGGGAAGGAAGGACTTGAAAGTTTCAAGATGAAGACAAGAAGATGAGAGGAGATTGCAACCAGGATGCCAGGGAGAGTGAAGCAAGGCCTGGAGACAAGGGGATGGAGGGTGGGAGAATGAGGAAATGAGGGAAGAGGACAGGGGAGGTTAGGAAAGATAGAAAGGGAGTGATGTGAAGGAAAACAGGAAAGGGTAGAAAGAGAGAGAGAGAGAGAGAGAGAGAGAAAGGAGCAACATAGTGGCAATGTAAAGTAAGGCAAAAACACAGTCTGCAGTGTAATAAATGTAGTCCAGGCGCCGTGTGCCAATGGGCTACCACCCCTGCCTGTTGACTAACACAGAGGTTAAGGGGCCTGGGTTCTGTTGTGATGGTGGTTTAGGGTTCTATCCCAGAATAAAAAGAAATTAGCGGCGTGCCTCCACCCAGAGTGAAGTCACAGTGGGCTGGGTGTTTGATTGGTACACCCCCCCTAAGATGCTGTACCTACCCACTTCCCCTTCCAACCACCCCACATACTGGATACCACGTTCTGCCCCAATAATGTAAACCACATATACTTAGCAGCCAGTACCAATAAATTGCCCATAACAAGATTACAACAAACAAAAAACACAGCTTTGTTTTAGGGGGGGAGGAATAAGAAAGGGATACCAGGAACAGGATTACTGTGGAGAAGAAAAGCTGGGTTAACAGGGCCCATGGGCCAAAACACACAGAGTGCCCACCCCCACTGGTACCAGTGCAAACCCCTTATGTCCTAACAGTCCTAGCTGAGTACCCAGACTTAAAGCAGGTCTGCTAGATGCCGCAGGTTGGTCAGCGTTGGGGCCCTTTGAGTAACATTTCCTAGGATGCTAACTCCTTTAAACTTTTTACTCCCCTTTTGTCAGGGCAAGCCCTGGGTTACTCACAGTCCTGAAGCACTGGGCTTCAGTTACTGGCATGGTGGGATCTGGCAGTTCAGGTATCAGCCAATCAATTTCAGAGAGTGTAGCAAGCAAATGGGCAGAAATAATGTTGGTCAACCTTGGACTTGCTTGGAGACTCTTGCAGCTTACCACCTTCCGACTTGCTGAAGGTCTAGCAGCGTGTCCCCTTTAACCTGTTTCCAGGCCAGATGCAGAGCACAAGCGCAAGGCCTACAAGGCCACAAGGAACCCAGACCCAAGAGTGACTGCACAGTCCGCCTCCCTCAATGGGTCCACAGTGCCCTAGCACTCAGGCACACGCCCATGGCAGCCAAGTCTGCCTCACTCGGTAGGGGTTAGCAGGTTCCCTACCTGGCTCCCAGTTGCAACTGTGAATGACTTTCAGCTTACACTTTCCTCCTAGGCAGGAACAAACCACTCTGGTGTGCAGCCACAAGTTTTCTGAATATCCACCTTTTTCAGTGGCCTTTGGCTAGTGACATGCAGTCTTTGGTCTTCAAGGAATCCGATTAGCTGCCTAAGCTGTCAATCACAGTCTCAGTCCCCTAACTGGTTGTACTTTAGGTGCCAGAAATAAATGCTGTTTTAGCTCCCAAAAGTTTCTGCTATGTTCCATGAGTCTCTGGCTGAATTACCGGCTTAGGATTGGCTGATGGGCCCCAAAGATGGTGGCTGCTGTACACAGTATTCATGCAGTCTATCAATGTACCATTTTTAATTTCTGGTGCAGCCAGGCAGTGTACCTTACTTATTTTAAACTCCCACACGCTTATAGCCCAAACAATTTCCTTTAAAATGAGCCACTCTCAAATATTAGCCCTAAATCATTTTGCTGTCACTGCTGCCGAAATACCATTCCCCTAGGCAGCAGTCAGCACTCATGAATATTAATTAGGGGCTCATTAATATGTAGAAGTCCCCCGATTTATGCCCTCTCACTTAAACTATTTATTTAGTTTTGAGGCTTCATCCTCAGCCTCACTAATGTCACCGGGCCCCATTTGACTTAGGAGGGGCACCAGGACCACTGAAGAACTCCCTGTTTGACCGCAAACACAGCGGTCGGCCAGATCAAAGCGCACACATGCACGCACGATCGCTGGCATATATTTACTTTAGGGGACACACCTTGGAAGCGAGTGTGCCGAGCGAGAAATACGGCCACATGCGCATAACAGTCACTGATATGTCACGCCCCCACAGAACAAACATAAGGCTATGGCAAACTACTAAAGCCATCGTAAACGAAATGTGTAATTATTAAAATATTTTACTATTGACAGCATTGTTTGCCGCACTCAAAACAATATATTCCTGGACCGGGCAGTGTGGGGGGTGGAGCGCCCCCACAGAACAAACAAACATAAGGCTATTGCAAACTACTAAAGGTGTCTGAGTGGTGTCTGAGTCTCACGTTTTGTTCGGTAAAACCAGTATTTCCAGAGATTTTACATGTTTTGAAGTCCAGTAAAAGAATAAGTGAGTCCTTAAGCTGCATTTTTAATGGTCTCATGTTGTGGGCATTGCAATATTTATAACCATGTGATTTCGACAGAGAGAACATCAGAACGAGTGAGGCGCTGAAGATAGTAATAAAAAATATCACACTCCGTTAAACTGCATATTTTGGTTTTATGTATTTATTTGGGGGTTGGGGGTGGTACCAGTGCAGTTCAATAACGCTTATAACCATATAAAATAAAATAAATATATCCGATTTGGCTGATTGCAAGAGGTGTGTTTGGGGGCAGGGAAAACTGACGTTTGAAAGGGGGCATGGCTAACAGCCGCCGTTTGGAGGAAAAAGTACCGTAATCCGCAGAATTCCACAACCAGGGCACTATGTGTCCCCTAATATAAATAATCGCCCGATCGCTGGCTCCTTCAGAATATGCCAGCGACTCGCAACCAAGGATTTAAGCCGCACAGGCCTAAAATAAAGGGCTGGGCTGTACGGAGAACACGGAGGAAATTTGGGGAACGCCAGCAGGCAAAAGGAGGACACGAGAGTAGGGCAATTAAGGTAAGCCCCTTGAGGTTACACTAAAACAGTAAATATCAGTTTATGTAATGATAATACAACAGATGTACTGTAGGGCTCAAAAGAACTACCTTACAAACTAAAAACTACATTTCTCAAAGGGAACAAGTTACATTTACAATTCAGCAGTAACAGACAGTAAGAAAGGAATAGCCTAATTGGTAGCCCTAGGGAGTAGTGTGGGTGGCCAAGGCCATCTCACAGCTGACTCAACAGCAGACTCCATGATGCCCTTAAGCGTTATATCCATTGTCATGTCCTGATACTTATTATCCAATTAGTGACAGCCCTGCCATATATTGGCAAAATGGTGCCACTGAGAGGAATGGTGCAGGAAGAGGTAACTTAAGTATGTGGCTTGTGATAGGCTATCTGAAGTAAGAAAGAGACAAAAGTAAAGAAATAAACACATTTTAATGTCTTGTAAACAAAGTGGAAACCCCTCCTGTGTGATGATAGACTAGCCACCCACAATGAGGATAAGTAGTGTAAAAAACAATGAAAGTAACTTACCATCACAGTAGACAAAGTTGGCTTTGCTGGACTTTAAGTCTTGCTGCCGTGATGGGCTGGCTGACTGGAGGTGTGGCTGGAGAGCTTGCTGATTGGCAGGCTGGGTACTGGGCTGGCTGGATGGCTGGGTACAGGTTTGCCTGGCAATGGCATTCATGCTGGCTTAAGAGTCTATGTTTCTCAATCTGGATATATTAGGAGGGCGTGGCGGTGACCCATGTTGTAGACTGATGTGGAGGACACAAGCAGGCTAGAGGAGAAGGAGGAGGTGGTGTCTTGATTGCTGGTGGATGCATGGTCTGCATGGCTGGCAAACAATGGTATTTACGCTGGCTTAAGAGTCCTTGTTTTTCAGTCTTGAATGAGAGCATGTGGTAGAGGCAGTGGTGGGCCATGTTGCTGGTGGATGTGGAGAACACAAACAGGTCAGAGGAGAAGGTGGTGTCTTAAAGAGCAACTCTATATTATAATAAAAAGCTTAAAAACACTAGATTTACACCAATTATGTTTTAACTTTATTGTTTTCTAGTTCTTTGTTATTTTGTTTTATTTTCCCCTGCTGTTGGTCTACTAAATATTGTAGATAATGCCGCACTTATTTCACTGAGTCTTTCAAAATGTACTGTATCTAACTCTACCCAGCTAACCACACAATTGCTGTTTGTGGAATCACAGTCTGCTGTAATGGTGAGCACTATGATGTCATACACCAAGGCACTGTGAGGTTAAACGGGGAAGGGGAAAATGTTTTCAAATGTTTTCTATACAGACTTTTTAGAAGGATTACCAAGATGTGCTGTAAATCTTGGAAAGAAAAAATTTAATTGAAAAAATGTACTGTCTAGTAAATTGTAACAGCTGAAACATTTTATTTATGAAAGCACATGCTGAAGTGCAGAGTTGCTCTTTAATTGCTGGTGGTCGTATGGTCTGCAAGGCTGGCAATGGCATTTATGCTGCCTTAAGAGTTAAAAGTCCATGTTTTTCAGTCTGGATACATATGGTTGAGGCGGTGGTTGCCGGTGTTATTGGAAGCAAACCTGGCATTTCGTGATGTGGTGTTCAAAGACTTTCTACTTTTTCTGTGGGGGTGACATGGGACACAGCAGATGGAGATAGTCAGATGGATGTACAGAATAGCAGCTCAACTTTGGGAAAAATATAATCACAGGAAACAAAACTGAATTATAAAGAAAAGGATTCAACTGATAAGAAGAAAAGGATGGATCTAAAACTTTCGTGTTTATGTCTCAATCATCATCATCAAGGAAGCAGCCCTCAGTCTTCCAGACTGGAGTCGTCCCCACATGGGAATTCTTTCTTCATTACTACTCGATATAGCTCAGTGGAAGGCAATTTGGGAATGCTGATAACACCAGGCTGTTCAGGTTCTTCTTTCATCATTACTGCCACCTTCATGTGGTATGAAAGCAGACGTGATTGTGTTATGTGGAGTGTGCCCTGCATTCATTTTAATAAATGTTAGCATGTCAACATTTCTAGGGGACAGATTTATACACCTGTCCCACACAATGGCCCCTGCCAAAGTGAATACCCTCTCCACGCTGACACTGGAGGGTGGAGAGCTCAGATACTTGGCTCTATGGAGGTTAGTGCTGGCTAATCAGTGACCTTGCTACTCCAGTGCAGCAGTGGCTCTTCCAATATGTTAATGTGCCCGGTGTACGTCAAATATGCATTCACCATGCATTGCGCTGCACACAGTCCTGCTGCCTCATCAGCCTCCTCCTCATTTTCCTCCACGTCTTCAATTCTTACCTGGCACAAAGCATCCCAAAGTGGATTTATTGTCATGTTTTTAGTTCTTGTGCCTGTGTTTTCAGCCCTTTTACCATGTAAGGTGGTAGCAACATCCAGTCCCTGATCCCTTTCATGTTGTGCCTTACAGAACAGTGACCTTAATATCTGTTCCCCATGAACCCATCTTTATTAGCTGATCGGTTAGATTTTGGACCTGATCACACCCACTTTCAAGTATCGTTGACAGGTCCTGTTTATATTGTGGGTCCAGCATGGTGACAATGTCAACATCTGCAGACTGCAGAATGCTGGAGATATGGGTATTGCAGTCCAAGACATGGAGCGTGCATTCCATTAAGACACAAGTTCAAGACATGGAGCATGTGTTCCACTAAGGCACTGCTTCTCCTATCACCCCCTGCCTATAGCACTTGCTATACTTTCAACAGCATCTGCCTCAGCACCCGTAGAAGTCGGATGGCCTGATTGATACAAGCAGTTCCCCACTCACTGCCTGTGCTGCATGTTCAAATGGCCTTAGAATCATGATCAGGCCACTGGTCTGTTGTCAGAGACATGGATACTCTGACACTGTTATGGCTTGCATGGAACAGACGAAATTATGTGATGGCTTTGTATCGCTCGATCATGTGCAGTACTGAGTTCCATCTGTTGATGACTTTCAGCTTCAGAAAGTGCTGAGGCAGTTTGTTCTGGATCTTCGTGTGTCTTAGATGGTCACAGGCCTTTCCAGAATGGGCAAAGTGGGCAGATGTTATGGGCCCAGTCAACATGGACTTGATTTCAAAATAAGATAGAAACTCCTGCACTACTAGATTAAGACAATGTATCATGCATGGCACCCTGAGAAGCCCCTCATCGCTAATACATTTAACCACAATTGAGCCATTATCACTACACATATTCATACTAAGATATATGTATGATGATGTTGAATGCAGCAGGGCACGTATTACTGTGTGTGACACAGTCCTATAAAGTTCAGGAATGGCGTGGGTGGAGAAACAGGTTTGCAATGGAATCTGCCCTTTGGGACAGGCATGTGCCATCAACCATCGTAATCCCACGTTCTCCACAAAGGAGAATGACAGTAGATCAATTACCAGCATTTCAGCTGTTGCTGCATTCAGTTCCCGTGCAATAGCATTATTGGATGGGTATTTTGCATGATGTTCAAACATGCTGAGAAGTGTATGCTGCACCTTTTGGGGTGCTGGAATACCAAACATCTGGACTCTATGTGGCAGCGTGAATGATGGAGTTGTATTTGACTTGGGGGGCAGATGCTGCACAAATGAAAGAAGTGATTTTAGTTGTTTATGGACTGGGTTGATATGTTTTTGTGATTCTGACTACTAGTACTCAACCCTTCTTGCTACTATGGCCGCAACTAGGCAATCCCACAGGCTCCTCCTCAAATCTGTAGTAGTCCTCTATGGTCAACTTTGCCTCCACAGGACTGTATCTATGCCACTGCAGGATGCCTTGCCAAATGAAGATTATAAGGGAGAATGCACCCCCCACACCAGCTTCCCATTGGTGCTGAGTCCAGTAAAGCAGGTGCCTGGACTTGAGGTGTGTGAGTTGGCCACCAGTGCCTAGGTGGCTCTCTTTTTTCTCATGGCTTACTAGCACTCAACACAGCTGGCAGATAGCCACTGTTTCTTCAGTTTAATTATTTATTTATCTAAGTTTTTGATTACCTGGTAAGCACACTGATGCAAGGGACCGTTTTCAGGCACAGCCCCAGGCCACAAATATGGCACTACCGAGCTATGTAGAGATCATCAGGAATACAGCAACACAATAAGTACAGTACAGTTTACAATATGCTGGAGGAAGACAAAAGAAAAAAAAATGACAGTTTACAGTTTCGTTCACAGCTAAATGAGGCAAAACAAGTTATAAGAGCAGAGTTAGCAGTTATGATAGGCGGGAAAGGTATCATGTTGTTGGAGATTACCCTGGAGGGCACAGGCATTTAGCCTCTTTCAGTAACCAGGCTTTGAGCTGGTGTTTGAAAGAGCTGTGGGTATCAGCAGACCAGAGTGAAGCAGGAAGCCAGTTCCAGAAAAAGGGAGCAGCCACAGACAGTGCTCTGCCATCCATTCCACTGGAAACCTTAGTGATTTCCATAGGGGGGACCAAGGACACTCGTAAGCATCTGGGAGGAGCTCTAGCCTTCAGAAAGGTGACATAAGGCGATGCATTGCCATTTCTAAGGGTGTTGTCAAGGATACAGCCTAGTGTATAGTCATAACAACCAGAGAGTGGGAGCTACCCTAGCACCGGGTCAAGGTCACAGTGGTGAGTGGAGTAGGATGCCACGAGTGCAAAACAAAACATACATTATTGTACACTGAGTTTAGACTTGGGCGCAAGTCAGAAGACACATGGGAATATATGGAGGAGCAGTAATCAATGATAGGGAGCAAGTTGCCTTGGCCCATAGCTAAGCAGGCCTTACTGGTCAGGAATTGTTTTAACCTATATGCAGCCCCAAGCTTTTGGTTAACCCGACTTACAATGGAGTTGATGTGATCCATATACAAGTGGGAGGGGTTGAAAGTTACACCCAAGTATTTAAAATTGAGAACATTCTGCAGCGCCATCAGGTGAAAGTACTGAGAGGGAGATGTCGACCTTAGCAGTGCTGGACAGGTATGGTTTGGAACCTAGGAGCATTGCCTCAAGATTTTTTTTTTCTTTGATCAGTAGTCTATGTGAGTGGAACCAGTTATAGGCCAAGCCATAGTTCATAGACAGGATAGAAGATATGTTTGTCAGGGACTTATCACTATAGAAGAGGACAAGATCGTCCACATACAGGAGGGCATCACAGGAGAGGCAGTCAGTGGGGAGGGAGTTTATAGAGATAGAGAATAATAGGGGGCCAAGAATAGTGCCCTGAGGGACACTTTTAGAGACAGGAAGGTCAGGGGAGATGGCAGTACGAATACACACTGACTGGGAAGGGCCAGAAAGATAACTCTTGAACCATTGCAAGGTCTCTGTGGAGCAGCCAAGTTGGAGGAGAGTAGAATGTAGTAAGGTCAAAGGCCTTGGTCAGGTCCTCAAATACAGCACCTGTGGCTTTCCCTTGGTCCGTGTTCCTGTGGATGTGATTGGTAAACTGGGCCAGGGCAGATGTGGTGCTGTGGATCTTGTGGAACCCATGCTTCGGGCTGCACAGCAGGTTATATTTCTTTATGTAGTCAAATAGCTGGCGGTGGTGATGGCAGTGGACAATCTTCTCCAGATGTTTGCTCAGGTGAGGGAGCAGGGAGATTGGCTTATAATTATCCGAGGATAGGGGGTCACCTACTTTGAAAATAAACACCACCTTAGCATGCTTCCAGGAGTCTGGCATGGTAGAGGTGGTCAGAGTCAGATTAAAAATGAAGGTGATGGGCTTGAAGATGGCAGAGGAAATCAGCTTAAGCATAGCGGGGAAGAGATTATCACTACCAGGGTTACCTCGGTTGGGGAGACCCTCAAGAAGCTTGGTGGTATCCTTGATGGAGATGGCCCTAAAGTAGAAAGGAAGAGGGTAAGGGGTGTGTGCCAGTAGGAGTGGAGGAGAAGGACTGGTCACTAGGGCCAGGTACTGGACCGGTAGGTAGCGGGGTAGGTAGTTTACTTAGGTGGGCAGAGAGATCCATAAACTTTTTGTTGAAAGCTTGGGTGCCCTCTATATAGTAGGATCAGTCAGAGTGCCAGAGGGGGAGTTTTTTTACTTTATTTATTTTTATTTATTGAAATTTTGGATAACACCTTTGAGAACAAGCTCATTTCATAGGTTCCACATCAGACGAACAATACATATTGGAAAGTATGAGACGGAGAACAAACAAAACAAGGATCCAAATGACTGGCTTCAATTCAGAAAAGCCAGAAACTTCTGCACAAAACAAGTGAGAAATGCCAAGGCTGCCTTCTACACAGCTGAATTGGATGCCTCCTACCACAACCCTTCCAGATTCTGGGGTACCATAAAGGGGATCCTAGGTCAAGTTTCTACCCTGTCTTACCACCCAAAGTGCACCTAAATAGTGTGGAAATCACTGACAAGCAAGAAATCTTGAATGCCTTCAACAATCATTTCACTACAGCTGGCCTAGCTTTCGATTCCTCACCTGCAAATCTAATGAGGTCATCATTAAACTTCCAATCTACTGAGGGACAAAAGGCTGCTTCCACATTCTCCTTTAAGCCAATACTCTTAAAAGAAGTAGAGGACCTACTATTCCAATTAGATACAACTAAAAGCGCAGGTGCAGACTCTCTGGATCCCTACTTTCTAAAAGTAGCATTGCATATTAGCTGCCCCCTAACTCACCTTTTCAATTTGTCCTAGCCACTGGTTCTATTCCCTCAATATGGAAGACAGCTCAAGTGTTTCCCTATTTAAGGCAGGTGATCCCATGGACCTCAACAATTATAGGCCCATATCCATCTTACCAGTACTGTCCAAAATGCTTGAAAAGTTAGTGAACATCCAGTTAAGTGCCTACCTTGATACCAATAATCTCCTTAACCCAGCTCAATCTGGGTTTAGATCCATACACAGCACCATCTCTGCCTTAGCAAAAGTTACAAATGACTGGCAGACTGACTTAGACAAAAGAGTAACATCTGTGCTGTGTTTCTGGATCTAAGCAAAGCCTTTGACACTGTGGACCATGAACTACTAATCTCTCTCTGAATTCCATAGGCCTTGACTCACTCTCGCTTAAATGGTTCAGATGCTATCTCTCCGGAAGAATACAACAGGTAAAAAATGAAGGTGACCTATCTACCTCTAAACCACTCCTAAGAGGTGTACCACAAGGTTCCATCTTGGGCCCCATCCTCTTTGCCATTTACATCAACAATATTGACTCCAATCTCTCACAATCTAATATTCACCTCTTTGCAGATGATACTGTCCTATATGTCAGTAATCCTTCACCATCAAAAGCCTGTGAACTTTACAATCTGAGTTCTCCCTCCTGCAGCACAAATTACTAGAAAAGAAACTACTATTAAATGCCAAGAAAACGAAAGCTATGTTCTTTGCCACCAAGAGCTTCTCTTCCACTGTCCCATCATTCACCCTCCCCAATTATCTACCATCCTTGGTGAAAATCTGGAATATGTGGACAAATTCAAATATCTTGGAGTCTAGATTGACAATAAACTTGACTATACTAGCCACATTGAAGAGCTCCTGAAAAAGCTTAGACAGAGACTTGGCCTATTTTATAGGATCAAACACTACCTGACCAGAGACTCCAAACAAAGATTAATCCTGGCATCATTCCTATCCCTCATTGATTACGCTGACTTCCTTTATGGTCACTGTTCCTCTCCCATTTAAATAAATTGGACACCTTGTATCATAGAGCTCTTAGATTCATTACAGATCTTCCTTCAGCACCCATCATTGCTCTCTCTCTACAATGCAGTCAGTTGGACAGCCCTACACCATAGAAGAAATAAAAAATGCTGCTGTCTGGATCTACAAAGCTCTGACAAACAAACTCCCATCCTACATTTCAGATTGTTTCAACAGATCATATCCAGGCCTTACGCCCTAAGGATCAATAAACTCATCATGCTGAAGATTCCTATTACCTGCACCGGTATGGAAGGGCTGCAATCAGCTATTCCCTAGCACTTATCTGGAATTCTCTTCAAAGACCTTGAAATTGGATACCCTCATTCCATTAACATTCTTCAAAAGCTGTACACTAGTCTCTTCCCAGAATCATGCAATTGCTTCCATAAGGCCTAGTACTCTCAACCCCTCTTTTCCCCTACCCCTTTTGCACTGCCCCTATTTTTGTTTTCTAGTTTTTCTCCAACCTACTTGTACAAAAATGATCCCCAAAGTCCCATCACCCTAGCTTTATCCCTCCAGTACTGTTTGTTTCTTTCATTTTTAGTATAACCAAGATCCAATGTCACATTGCCTTGTACATATGTAAATATTTGTATACCTGTTTCATTTATAAATCTTTGTATTTGTATTCAATCAGTACCTTGTTTTTTGTGTAAAACTGTAACCTTATATTGTTAAGACCAATCAGGTCCATCTTGTAAATGAGCTTTGCTCAATGATGTTCGCCTGAATAAATAAAGATTTTGATTGATTGATTGATTGATTGAAGGAATTATACAAAACATTACAACAGTATATAACTAGAGATGTTCCAATACATGTGGCATTGTACGATGTATGCCAAGGTGCATATTTGATTAAAACCTGGAATTCAAAGGGTCATGTTAGAGGGGGTGGGTCTTTTGAAATGACCCTTTACAGGAAAATGAGAACAGACTCAGCCTAACATTTAATAATCAACAAGGTAAGAGATGGTATCAGCCCAGGGGCCTCGTCAAAGGTGAGAAGGTATGGGACAAAGCATTTTAAAGTGAGCAAGGGATCTCAGGAGATATAACGGGGGGGGATGGGGGAAAGCCATAGAGGGGTGAGGGGAAAGAGTGGAAGGGATCAAGAGGAAATCTGAAAGGAGAATGATTAGCAACTTAGAACAGTTATTTACATGCTAAGTTTAGATGGATGGTGGAGTTGTGAGTATGAGGGGTTAAGCAGGGAACAAAAAAGGGCCCCAGAAGTGGTGAGGGTCTCTGAGGTTATCCCTCTGCTGGTTGCAGAGGAAGTCACGCTTCAGGACCTGGGCAGTTTGCTTACACCTGTTTCTTAGATACCTGTATTCATTCCAAAGAGCAGGGGAGTGGGCTTTTTTTGTAGTCAGCCCACTTTTTGTCCCTATCCTTCAGTTCTATGTGATAACGGCGATCACAGAATAGCGATTGCCATTAGGGTGAGTGTACATTGCCGAAATTGCACACTCACGGTGAACAGGAAGAGGGCGCCCGAGATCTGTGGTAGTTTCTTTAATGTCCCCTACACCCCCCCCTACTAAAAGATTCTCAACTCCAGGGGGGTGCATGTCGGGGGAGCAACATACTTAAAAAACTAAAAAGCAACCTGCCGGCAAAACATATACCGCTCCGCGTTGGACCCAAACCCTGTACCCTGTACCTCCCAACTGACCACCCTCTCCACCACGCTAGTGGACCAGCTCGGCAGCTGCCTACCACACCCCTCCCACATACCTTCCCCATTCCTCTCCCCACCGCACGTATGTATGCACGTACACCCCATCGCCCTACCTTGCCCACCCAGGTATCCAGTTACTACCCTGCCAGGTAGCCCTGAACACAGTCGCCGTGATTGAGTCACCCTTTTTGAAAGCACTCAATAACAGTCACTGTGTTCACTGGATACCCTATCCTTCATCATGGTCAGAAGTTCTTTCGAGGCCCATCGAGTACAACCACCCCTCACTCTCCAAGTAGTGAGAGGGGAGTGTTGATCTTGGATTCGAAGGAGGGTATTCATGAAGTAGCCCATTGCAGCAGTCCCATCCGAAAGGGAGTAAAGTGCCAACCAGTTTACAGCCGTTACATCATCAAGGAGGGTGGAGGTGTCAGGACAGTTAAAATTTTGGAAGGATATGTTTCTTGGGCGGGGGGGGTGTTGGTCTTGGTGGACCAGACTACGTACGTGACAGAGTGACCACTGATAGAGTCAGATAGTGTCCCTGCCTGGAGTACCTTGTCCTCTCTGTTAGTCATCACCCAGCTAGAAGATAGTGGTTTTGCATGTGAGAGTTGAGTCTGGTAGGGACAGAGATGACTTGGACCAAATGCTGCTGCTTTAATAGGTTTGAGTAATCATTTTCTAGGGCACTTAGCCAATAAAGATTAAAATCTCCAAGGAGAATAGTATCGGGGGTAGGTCTCCCAGACCTGCTAGGTGGTTACTAAGACATGGAGTGCCCCCTGCTGGGGGGTTGTAGCAGCAACCCCCATAGATTATTTTTGCAGGGCACAGGATCAGCTCAGCTATGAGCCATTTGCTAAAGGATGTAGGGTCACGAGTTTAGGATGGACAAAGCAGAGAGGGGTTCTCTGAAACTGAGTGCCACTCCACCTCCCTTCTTTTTGCCTGGTCTATTCTGGTATAGCAAGGAGTAGCCCAGAAGGTGGAAAGTTGCATCGGGGATATGTGGCTTTAGCCATGTTTCGGAGAGTCCTAGGACGTTGGGCTTGTTGAGTGTTACCCAGGTTTCCAGGTCAGTAAATTTAGACAGGAGGCTACATTCATTTATATGGGCAATTTTCAGACCTGGGGAGCTAGTCCAAATGTAGTTGGAGTAAGCAGTAGAAATATTTGTGGGTTCTGGGTTACATTCAACAATTCCTGCTAGCAGCAGCAGAGACATGACTGGACTGTAGGGGCAGGGCAGAGAGGAGGGAGTTGGTGAGAGGGAGAACAAGAAGAAGCCAAGTTGATGACACTCAGGGTTACAAAGGAACGCATAGAATGGGGAGGCCATAGGAGTGAGTTCCCATCTGATAGTTACGGGGGGGGGTCATCGGGTTGGAAGGCAAGCATGTAAGAGGAAAGGTGTTCTTGTTCTATAGCAAGTACTAATGCCCTGAGATCAACAAGTAGCAGCTGGGTCCAGTATGTAAAAATCTCAAACTAGGGATTTTGTAGCTCTTGATTTTACATGGTAGTGGGCCTGGAACTGGTATATTGGAGGGGTGGCAATGGATATTTTTGAGGATGATTCTATGCTGCAACAGTAAGTGACTTACTCATGCTGTGTTATTGGTGCAACAGTGCAAACAGGAACAACAGTTGGAAGACTGGGGGTGGGGGGGGCTTTGGTAATTCCCTGAAATAATTGTGGTGTGCACAGCAACACAGGTTCAACAGCATGGCCCTTACTTTTTTATTTTCAGGTTCTCGTTGGGGTCCAAATCATCATCCCAATCTCCACCTAGGCTGATAACCTCCTGAGATCTGTCTTCCTCCTCCTCCTCCTCTGCACTTTCTTCACTCTCTCTTTCCATCTCATCATCCTTGCATGCAACAGTCAGATCTCCTTTTTCAGTCATCAGAGTATGAGTCATGGTCAAGCTCTTCTAACCCTCATTAGGAAATAGGAATCTCTCATCTAGATCAGACTCACCACCACCACCAACAACAGCAATAATGGGGACAACAGCAACCACCTCCTCGTCTTCAACTACCAATTTCCAGAAAAATACATTTTTCTAATTCTTGGACTGATCCTCTTGTTGCTGACCCCCAGCAGTGCTAGTACCCACCAGCACTAATGCCATAGATGTAGAAGATAAAATGTGGCCACACTAATGCCACCATCATGTATGCCAGCTACTCCTTTGCTAGTAGTACTACCAGCCCCTGATGAAGCTATGGCAGAAGTAGGTTTTTTAAGATACAACACCCTTTTGACCATCAGAACCTATGCTCTTCTTAGCTGCATCACTCACAACTTGAATTTTACATGAGTATCTCATTAGGGCATTTTGATATTTAGATTTTTGAACATTACAGTTGAACTAAATACTGGCAGCAGCAGAGGCAATACAACCCTTTACCGGGGCAGTGATATCTTAATCACAAATTTACAACATAACAGTTTACTGAGCTAATAGTAGCTACAGTAAAAACACCATGAAAATAATATTTTATACATTTTTTAACACAATGTATTCATTTATTTATTTCATATCTTGGATTGACACATTTGAACTAAAGCTCTTTACGTAGGTTCCACGTCAAAGGAGTTAATATACAGGGAGAACAAAAACATAGGAAACATGATGCTAAAACAATCAACTCTACATGTTCAGAAGATAGGATAACATAGGAAGCTAGAGAGAGCTAGTAAAAGTGACATTGTACAATATATGCCATGGGCAAAGAATAAATGCGGAATTGGGAGCAGAAGAAGTGCAAAACAGGAATTACAATAAAAGAGGAGAAACATACAGCCCAGAGGGCCATGTCTAAGGGTGAACTTTTGTGTACCCAATCAGGGAAAATTGGAAATTAGAGTGAGAGAGGAACATCCAGGAGGCCAGGTAGGTGTGTGGAGGAAGGGTAGTTAGATATAGCAACAGGAACAACAACAAAAGGGAGAAAGGTACATCCCAGAGAGCCAAGTCAAAGAGTGAACTATTGTAGAGAGGGAAAACTGGAAATTAGAGGGAGGGGGTATGCCCAGAAAGCCAGGCAAGTTGGTGGAGAAAGGGTAGACAGGTACAGCAAGAGGGCAGAGACAGAGAATCAGCCCAGAAGGCCTAGTCAAAGGTAGGGAGGGTAGGTAAGGGAAGGTGCATAGGCAAGAGGGGCAAGGAGAGGGGTGAGGGAGGGAGAAAGGGAAGGGGAGAGATGGGGAGGCAAAGGAAGGGTGCATAGGCAAGAGGGACATGGAGAGTGGTGAGGAAGGGGGGAAGGAGAAGAAAGGGAGGCAAAGGAGGAGGAAGAATATGAAGAGCCAGAAGGGAGACAGTAAACCATGGGAAGTGGCGGGCACTGGTAGGGACTCATTAGTGGAAGGAGTCACAGCTGGCGTTAGCAAATAGATGCTGTCCGAGCATTCATTTAAAAGAGCCCAGTGTGGGTACAGAAGAAATGTTTACGTGCAGGGAGCTGAACCAGAGCGGGGCACAGTAAGCTAAAGATCTTTGACCTTGGGAGGTCCGACAGCGTGGAATTTGGAAAACCTGACTATCAGAGCTTCTGGTGTGGCAAGGGTTGATGTAAGGGATGAGGAGTTCCTGTACACATTGGGGCAATATACCAAGGCTCACTTTTTTTGTAAGCAGGTATGTTTGGTACATAAGTCTGCCCTTGAGCTGGAGCCAGTTAGCCTGAGCATACAGGTCACAGGTATGAATCAGTCGGGCAGAACAAGTTAGGAGTTGACAGGCTCAGATATATGACAGTGATTAAGAATAAACAAGACAGGAGTAATTCTAAAGAATTTACTGTAAGTATTACAGTAAAACTGTCACTTGAATAACTAAACAAAATAACTACAGTCTGTTCTATGTGATAATAGTGACTCCGGAACAGCGAGTCCGGAATCATAAAGAGAATTCAGCGAGGACACAGTGACTTTCTTTTTTTGGGGGGTTCCCCCCTTACTTAAATAACAAACTCCAAGGTCGTAGCACCTCAGAGAGGGTGTAAAACGTATGTCGCCATTTTGGCATCGCTGTAATTCCCTCGCCAACTTGGAATCGCCGTACCAGAGTTGCCAAAATTACGTGCCACCCTACAGTCGATACACTAACAACATACTGACAAAAATATATAGAATAATGTATGGGCCGGTGCATGTAATAACAATTTTACACACACGCGAGATGTTGGAAGCTACATAAACCCCAAGGGTGAAACTCGAGGGGTTTATCTAGGCATCCAATGCCAAGGGTGTGTATAAAATTCAAGTTTTAAGCCAGCCCGGTGGCACTGAGGGTTGAGGCATTGGATGGCACCCCTTGGACCATGCCGGCAACCTGGGGTCAAGAACGACCTCGGGTTGCTGGAGGTGAGCTGAGGAGGGAGAGGATTGAGCATCTGATGGACTGCTCTCCTCTCCCAGGAAAGGGGGGCTGTAATCCTACTCCTTGGCTGCCCCCTAGTGGAGGCCGGAGGGCAGCACCGGAGGTTGGGAGACACAGAAGTGCGGAGATGTGACATGCGCATGCCTCCACATACACACGTTCATGCCGTGAGGGAGAGGGGTGTAAGGGGAGAAAACAGAAAAAACAAAGGTAAAAAGTAATATGAAAATAAAAAGATTCAAGTTTTACACACCACCCCAGGTTTTATTTTACATAATTGCTGGGGATTGTTTTATCGCCACAGCAATTATATAAAATAAACAGACATCACTACTGAGCTTCAGACCGATCTGGTTTCAGCGTAGTCTGTAGCAGCTCTTGAAAGAAATGTTTACTGTAAAAAAAAAAAAAAGTGCAATATAAAAGTTACGGTAGCATTTTTCTAGCCCAGTAATTTTTATGTTTGCTTGCACACATGTGCAAGAAACATAGTGCCATCATCCGAGTTTTCAGAGGTGTGTCATCCCCTCTTCCAATTCAGTCAGTGTGTTGGCAGGCATGGCCCCAGTCCGCCAATGCATGCTGGAGCTGTCTATGACAGCTCCAAAATGCAGTGGCGCACAGTTGAAAGGAGAGCTACGCTTCAGTGAGCAGCGTCAGATATCGCCTGCTCATGCACAGCTCCCCTATACACACTGCACACACACACACACACACACACACACACACATGCATACCCTGCTGCCCCCCCACGCCACACACTGTATAGGCCGGACGGGGTGCCCAACCCTGTCAGCCGTGCTGCACTCCCCCAAAGCCTTCCACATGCCATGCTGGGTACCCACCCCAGTGTGGCAAGTTATCGTATAGCCGGCGGGGATGCCCAATCCCCATCAGCTCCACTGTCCTCCCCGAGGTACTGGGTGCACGCTGGGAGCCACCCAGCGTGGCAACTGATCTGTGTAGCGATGGGGAGCCCAATCCCATCGGCTCCACGCCCCCAACCAGCTGTCCTTGTGCCATGCTGGGAGCCCACCCCAGCGTGGCAAACGTCCCGCGTCGTCATTTTGGTAAAAAACCTGAAAATTAAAAACTGTCCCTCGGCGCTTCTCCCTGCCCCTCCCACAACCCGCACCCACCCACTGCGCACCCTGCCTCCCCACACCCCCCACCCCATACTTACCTCCAGACCTCGGCACGACGATCTTCGGTGGACCGGGAACACGTCTGCACTCTTCAAAGCCGACCACGAACTGAGGAAATGCCAGTAAGCTGTATAATGGGATAGATAGAGTTTTTTCAACTTTGTTGCATATTTCAGGCATTTTTTGGAATTTTTGCACCAAATTTTCAACATGGGGTTTTTGGGACCCCTTTTCATGAATGATGTCACTGTCATGGCATTATTCTGGCCCAAAGGGTGATTTCACAGTCACTGCACGAAATCACCTTTTGGGCCTGATTAATGAAACGACACTGCCAGCATTCATAAGGTGGGCTCTCAAGAAGCCTATTTTGAAAAGTTGGTGGAAAAATTCAAAAATGTTTGTTTATACGTTGCGCGGTTGCGCATAGTGCGGCGTAAGTTCGTGAATTTTCAATATTTTCACTCCAGATTTTCAACATTGCCATTTTACCACACCTTCTTATGAGTAGTATAGCTGTCATTTTTCACATCTCACCCAAAACATGTTTCTGCCCATGTAGTGCACAATGGCGCAGTCAGTGTGCGAAATCAATGTATGGAGCAAATTAAGAAAATCACAGTGACACTGTTCATGAGCAGAGGTCTTAAAATGGCTATGTTGAAAATTTGGTGAAAAAATTCCTAAAAATGACTGTTTTACGAGCGTGCATTGCGCAGTTCCTACGCACGCTCGTAAGTTTGCAAATTTTCAATATTTTCACTCCAGATTTTCAACATTGCCATTTTATTACACTTCCTTATGAACAGTACAGCTGCCATTTTTCACATGTTGCCCAAAATGTGTTTCGCACATGTAGCGCACAATGGTGCAGTCGGTGTGCGAAAGCAATGTTTGGGACAGATTAAGAAAATCACAGTTACACTTTTCATGAGCAGAGGTCTTAAAATGGCTATGTTGAAAATTTGGTGACAAAAGTCCATAAAATAACTGTGTTACGAGTGAGCATTGTGCAGTTTCCACGCATCCTCGTAAGTTCATGACTTTGTAATATTTTCAGTCCAGATTTTCACCAGTGGCATTTTTCCACACTTCCTTATGAACAGTACAGCTGTCATTTTTCACAACATGACCGAAATGTGTTTTCACACTTTCAGCGCAGAGATGCGTGGTCACTGTGGGAAATCATTATTCGGACAGATAAAGTAAATCACAGTGACACTGTTCATGATCGGAGGTCCCAAAATGCCTCTGTTGACAATCTGCTGTAAAATATCCCCAAACTAATTACATTACAGGTGTGCATTGCACAGTTTCTATGCACGCTCGTGACTTCACCCATTTTTTTAATATTTTTACTACAGATTTGCAACATTGCCATTTTTTACACCTCCCCATGAACAGTACAGCTGTCATTTTTTACATCCTGTTCTGAATGTGTTTGTACCTGTGGTGCTAAATGCCGTAGTCACTGTGCATAAGCAGCTTTCGGCTAACAAACTGATATTGCCACTGTTCATGAGGTGGGGTCACAAAAAAAACATGTTGAAAATTTGGAGTGAAAATACCAACTAATACCTGAGGTATTACGGTTTCCAACCATAACGCCCAACTCCGTAGAGAATGACAGGCATCAGGGATGTGACTTGGGATTCTTGCCTGCAATGCTCATACCATTCCACACCCTGCAGCCAGTGAGAGGCATCGAGGTATGCCTTGGATTCTTTATTTAAAGTTCACCCCATTCTCCTATACCTCACCCATCTCACCGTATTTCCTGATGGAATGGGGTGCGCATAAGAGCCAAAGACCCCAAGGTACACCGTGACACTTGTCGGTGTCTGCAGGGTGGAGTGTGGTGAAATGATGTGGCCATTATGCCTGACGACCCAAAGGTACACCCCGATGCCTGTCACTCTCTGCAGGGTGGTGGTGGGGTTGGCTTCAGTTCAATACTTCACTGCCATTCCTATTACGCAGCTCTGTAACTTCTACACTACCACTGCCAATGCCAGCAAGCAAACATTCGGCATTGACAAAAGCTTGTTTATTTTTTAATGAACTTACTGTCGACTCTGGGTGGCAGTGAACTGACCAGCACTGAGGAATGGCAGCCAGCACAGAGGAGGGGAAGAGAGATGGTTGGCACACGCGCAGAAGGGAAACCCGGCATGTTTTTGCCACTATAAACATTCCTTTATAATGGCAAATTACAAACTGGGTTTCCCTTAGGGGAAAAAAATCACCAATTATTATTATTCACTTAAACACAGAAAAATGTTCAACAGAAATAAAATAAATCCCAGACCACGAAAAGAATAATTATGAAGAAATGCTGAGGAAAACAACACTAGTGTACACAGACAGGGCTGCCTTGCTTGCTGCTAGCTAAAACAGCTCCCCTCCCTCACCCAGCACTGCTTCAATACACAAAACAAAACCACTACTTCAAACTAAAAAAATCTGAAAAACTACAGAACAATATCATTAATCTAGCTGCACAAAGTACTCTAGACACTTTTTGGAGTTAATTTGTTCAAAATACTACATGTTTAAAAGTTTTTTGGCTCAGAAATTCGGGGACAGAGTTACCTCCAGCTCTCTCTTCACGACACTATGCTGAACTCAGCCTGTGCATGGCATACAGTTCCTTTCAGTACACTGTGACCCCCAATCCCATGATGCATTGCAAACTTTACCTGTGGGTCCCACTTCACATGCAAAGTTATCAAATCTGCCAGTTGTGAAGCTAGCCTGCACTGCAGATTGGGAAATTCACAGGGCAGACTGAATTCACGAATTTGTGAATTTCCCCACAAAGTGAAGGTGGCCAGCTTCGCAAACCTCTAATCAGCAGTGCACGTGGATTAGTGATAAGAGCTGTGTAGCACAAATCAACCTAGCGTCTCTATGGTGCAGGCTGGCAGCATACATCAGGAGGTCAGGAAGGAGGAACTGGTAAGTCTGTACCCCCGGCCCCTCCTATTTACAGAAAGTAGGTGGACCTGAGAGAAAACAGAGCAGAATTTACAGCAGAGTGAATTTTGAAAGTGTGATCACATTGTGACTGGATGCATGCCAAGTACTGCCCACCTAAGCAGCATCATAGTAACATAGTAATTTAAGGTCAGAAGGGACTCTAGATTGAGGGTAACAAAAGTAGGCCATTGGCAACTTCTGTTTGACTCTGAGTTTGGCCCTATACATTTGGTTTGGTCTTAATAATTAGGCTAAACCACTCTGACTCTCAATGCAGTACTTAAATGGGATAAAGCAGACCACAAATGGGGGTTACAAAGCTATTACTACAGTTTACTTGGGGCAGGCAGTGCTGACATGCCACTGCTTGGGGCTGAAGTGTTTTTGGTGGTGTGACAGAGTCTGCCCCCCAGTAAGACCATTAAAACAGGCCCAGTGCTGAGCTACAGTACAGTAATAGTTAGCATTCATTGTTGAGCTCAAGACGTATATCCCCCACAGTGTCTGCTTTATTTGCATGCTAGTTACTAATCTAATCAGTGATACTTCCTTGTAGGTCTGTCTGGTCTCAGGAAACTAACACAGCAGGAGCTGCTTTTTTTAATCTGGTGAGGTGCCAGAGAGGTGGGCAGGAGTCCTCCCTTCCCCGAGCAGGATCAGAACATATTTAATGTTTTGGTGCCATCCTAGCGCTAAGCTTGATCCAGATGGGGCACAGGACTGAGGCTCATCCCACTGGCTGAGCCTCTGTCCCTCAGGTAAGACTGTTCCATGGTTAAAAGGGACTCAGAATCAAGTGGCTGGGCAGAGCACAATGGTAGGAATATAAAGGTGTCACACTTGGGGGCATCAGCTTAGGATGCCAGTCATCAGGTTGATATTGTAAGTACAATAATTTAAAATATAAGGTATTAGTGCTTTCAATACTTTTGTACTTGTGTTTGCTGCTCCCACCCTCCCCCTTTGTTGACTCAAGGGGTGTGGGTTAGTTTAATTTCATTGAAATTGGCTGTTGAGCTCACTCACCTGTTGGCCTGATGGGAGCAGGGGCTGGTTTGATTTAAATTTGGATTGTTGGGCCCGGCCCAGTGATGTGGAGGACTGAGGAGGCGATGCCTTACCTCCTACCATGCCGGCGACCCACATTCGCAGTGATGCGAAAGCGGTCGTCGGGGCGGCGAGGTGGGAAGGATTGAGCAGCGTCTGGAGATAGCTAGCCTCTCCCATGGAAGGGGGCAACAGAGGTCAGCGAATACCTGACACCCAGTGGAGGCTAGTGTTGGCACACCCGGTCCTCATACAATGGGCCCAGAAGCCGAGTAGCCGACAGAGCGTGTGAGGGTAGGACGGTGGCGTGGCACACACCCCTGTCAGCACCAAAATTCACCAATGGAAAAACAGAAAAATTGGCAGCCCTGGTTGTTCGGGCTTGATGGCTCATTATTCGAACACGCCACTCCAGAGGGCATCGCCATACACTGGATCCCTACCTGGTGGGAGTTAGGGGCTTCCTGCTGCCGCACCATGGGGGGGGTAAGCCATGGGGGTAGTCAGTGGTGGCCAGAAGATGGAGGTTGGTGAGGGCAGGCGGCAGCCGGAAAAATCACAGGAGGTTGCCAGGACAGAGGAGCCAACCGGGGGACCAGGGGGAGAAAGCACTAACAAAAAGAAATATTTGGATTGTCTGTTGCTTATACCCTCTCTGTTAGGACCTGTGGGGTGCAGGGTCTGGTCACATTTAATTTTGAATTATCTGTTGCTCCCACCATTGCCCCTTATGACTGGATGTAGACTGGAGCATTCTGTCCACAGCTACAGCAAGAAACAGGGCCATCCTTGACTCCCTACAGGGGAAGTTTTTCAGGCTGTTAGTTATGGAACCCACCAGATAGGGGGCAGTGCTGTATCTGGTACTTACGAACAGGGACAGCATTGCAGACATCACTGTGGGTAGTCTCCTGGGTACAAGTAATCTCCTTATTGTGTGTTTTCGCATACGGATTGGGCAAGAAAATAAAACTCACTAAGAAGAAGATCCTGGACTTCAGGAGGGCAGATTCTAAGGAAATGAAAGACTGTCTCAGAAAATACCTTGAAAGGGGGATGGCCGGGGAGTGGAGACCCAATGGAATAAGATTAAGGAGGGAATAGCTAAGGCAACATCATACTATATGAAGGAAGTTAGCATGGGTAAGAGAACGAGGAGGCCACTATGGTTCTCCAAGGATGTGGCTAAGATGATGAGGGAGAAAAAAAGCAGCTTTTAGGAAGTATAAAGACACCCAGATGGAGGTGGACAGGGAGGTATGTCTGGATAAACAAAGAGAGACAGGAAAGCAGGTGAGGGCAGCTAAGATACAAACAAAGGAGAAGACCACCAATGAGGAAAAAAAAAAGGGATGAGACTTTCTTCAGGTCTTGAGCCAGCCCAGAGGCGTAGAGGGCTCAGGTGGTGTAAGCACCTTACCTCTCACCCCACCAACGACCAGTCTTTGGGAATGAGCACAGGTTGCTGGGGGTTGGCTGGGGTGGGAAAGGAATGAGCGCCCAACTAGCTGCTCTTCTCTTCTGTGGGGGGAGGACTGCATGCTCTACCAAATGACTGCCACCCAGTGGAAGCCAGCTGGAGGTGCGGGTTGAGGAGGGCAAACGAAGACAGATGCTGTAGGACTCAGCAGTATGCGCTGCCTCCCCATGCACACTTACAAGTGTGCCCCAACATAGGAAAGTGATTTAAAATTAAGGAGGAAAAAGTACCAGGACAAGTGGCACAAATGATGCCTGCCCACCAATTTCTACCCACCGCATCACCAGGCCCTGGAGCTGAAGACTGGATGTGAAGGCTTTGGGGGGGCAGCCCCCTTGACCCCACCACAGGGGGAATCCTTCAGGGTACTCGAGCTCTCAGATCAGTGGAGCAGTGCTGAGGAGGAGCCCAGCCTGTCCTGGGAAGATAAAAGATGAAAAAAAAAAGATTTTCTTACAGTATATGAGTGAAAAGAAGAAAGCAAGGAGTGAGATAGTGAGAACCAGGAGAGTAGGGGGTACTGTGCAGAAGAAGATCAACAAAAAGCTAAATGAGTATGTCTACTCGGTCTTCACAGTAGATTGGGGTGGGGACCAACATGTGTCAGTAGACACCAGGGAAAGGGGGAGTAGACACAAGTTCATTTTTGAAGGAGAGAGTCTGAAAGGGATTGGAAGTCCTAAAGGAGAACAAGGCAGTTGGACCAGATGGGATTCACCCACAGATCATAAAAGAACTGAGCAAGGTGCTAGCTGCCCCTCTGGCAACATTATTCAAGACCTCATTGGAGACGGAGTAGGGCCAGAGAAGGACTGATGTGGTCCCTCTGCACAAGAGTGGCAGCAGGAAGGAGGCTAGCAACTACAGGCCAGTCAGTCTCACATCGATGGTGGGGAAATCGATTGAGACCCTGCTGAAGGACAAGCTAATGGAGTACCTAGTAACAAACGGTCTGCAGGACAACTGGCACCGCAGTTTCACAGTGGGGAGGTCATGTCAAACAAATCTCACAGATTTCTTTGAAGGGGTAACTAGGGAGGTGGATCAGGGAAGGGCAGTGAATGTGGCCTGTCTGGACATCAGTAAAGCCTTTGACACTGAGCTGCACAGGAGGCAAATAAAGGAATTTAGCAGCATGGAAGTTAGGGAGAAGGTGGCAAGTTGGGTATCAAACTGCTTGAAGGATAGGAGGCAGAGGGTGGTGGTAAACATAAGGCACTCAGGGGATGGGAGAGTGACCAGCGGAGCTCCACAGGATCAGTACTGGGGGCCTCTCCTCTTCAATGTCTTCATAAGTGACATTATAAAGCAGTCAAACTGCCTCCACCAACCAGAGGACAGCATTACTGTACCTCTCATTCAGTGTACAGGTTCAGGTAACTGGGATGCAGAGCAGCGTCAGGACAGGTAGGAAAGCCTGTGGCAACCAGGCAGAGGAGGAAATCAAAGAAGGAGGCGTGGAGGCAGGGAGCGAGAATGCTCCAGAGTAAAAGGATCCCATGGAAATTCGGGGTATCACCAGAATGGTCTGGATGGTAAAGTGCATGGGGAGCAGGACAAGGGATAGGCAACAGGGCAAAGAGAGGAAATGGCAGCAGAAGAAAGAGGACGGACGGCGCTGTGGCACAGGCTGCCCCAAGTATGTATCATTATATGAAACAGCGAGGGAGACCACTAAACATGGCAAAAATAAAATGAACATTCTCAGCAAAATGTGTGCTCTTTTGTGCTGGAAGTAGTTCGACTGCTTCATAATACATTAATCAATCACTCAATCAGTCTTTTTTTTTTACCAGGCGGAACACCATTGAGCAAGCTCATTTCCAAGGTGGGCCTGGTCGGTCATACAGAAATGCTAACAGATAAATAAAACCTATGCAGGTACAGCATAGCTACTCCTATTATAGAGCAGCACAAATGTAAGAACAAATAATGTATACAGAGCTACATCATGAGAAGGATAATCAAGCAGGATATATAATATTCATGCATGTAATGTCTGTAATGACCATGACGTTTCTATACCATGGCAGATTGAAGAGCAGTAAAGGTAGAGGAAAACCTAGGAAAGGTGGGAAGTAGAAGACAGGAAAGGATAGATATAAAGAGAGCAATGAGGCAGTAAAGGTTGATCACAGGAGGTCAAAACCAGGCAGGGCACATCAGGAGTAACACTGACAATGCTCGGAGAAAGTTCTTGCATAAAGATTTTTAAATTCTGGGACTTTAATGGGGTTTGCTAATTTTAGAGTTTTTTGAAGCTTGTTACATAACTGGGATAGGGCAAAGCTAAATGACAATCTGCCATAGCGGGTTTTTACCTTGGGTATCACTAAGGAGATATAAGAATGACTTCTAAGGGCATAGTTACCCAAAACACATAGGGGCAAGCAGCCAGAGATATACTGTGGCAGCATCTTGGTAATTACAGTACTCTGTATGTCCAAAGGGCAGCATTCTTTTGTCTCCTGAATGTGAGAGATGGCCAGCCCACTGCCGAGTACAGGTTGCAGTGGTGAGTAGAATAAGCTGCCCCAGAAATGAAACGTAAGGCCCTGTGGTACAGAACGTCAAGCTTGGCTAAGGCTGTCCCTTGAACGTGACTGTAGATGAAGTCAGCATAATCCAGTAGTGATAGGAAAGTAGCTTGAACCAACCTCCTCTTGGCCTCATGGGTAAGGAGATGCTTGATTCTACAAAATAAGCTGAACCTCTTTTTCAGCTTTTTTGCGAGTTCCTTTACATGATCCATGAAGGACAGGTGGCAGTCAATCCACATCCCAAGGTATTTGAATTTATCAATATAGTCGAGAGTTCTGCCAAGCAACATGGTAATAGGTTGCACAATGCCTGCCATGGGCGACATAAAAGCAGAGCTAATTGGGGTCAGAAGCATAGCCTTAGTTTTTTGGGCATTTAATAGCAATTTTTGTTTAAGTTGTGCTGCAGGATATTAAAATCATTCTGCAAATCTGTGCATGCCTGCTCAAGAGTAGGTCTAAACATATATAGAACAGCATCGTCCGAGAAAAAATGAATGTCTGAAGAAATGATCCCAAGGTCAGTGTTGTTGATGTAAAGTGCAAAAAGCAAAGGACCCAGGACTGAACCCTGAGGTACATCTCTATTAATAGGTTTCAGAGGGAAGAGGTCACCCACAGCTTTTACCTGCTGAGTGCGCCCAGAGAGGTAGGAGGAGAACCAGTTCAGAGATGTCTTGTCCATACCAATAGTGTGAAGGGTAGTCAGAAGTAGGTCATGATTAACGGGTGTCGAAGGCCTTACTTAGGTCAAGGAAGACTGCACACACAGATAGTTTATCATCAAGGGTTTTCTGCCAGTCATTCGTTACTTTATATGTAAATGTATAGTGAGGGGTATCTCTTACGGGATAAGAATGTTATCTCATGCTGTTTTGCTCTGACAGAACAGTAGCACGTCACTTCAGCGATTCAGTTTTAGTGACGGCATTATGGCAAAACCAATTACAGTGAGTGCAATCACAGCGCAATGTACATTATAGCGACTGCGGCATTTGAGCGACATTACAAATCAGTGAGTGGCAAACACAGCACATTACAATCTGAGCGATGAAGATGATGCTATTTACCCCAGTGTCCTTGGCATCGTGGTGTTAGAATCCTAGAAATAGAGGGGGGGTTTGGGGGCACAGCCCCCCCTGCATCACAACAAGCAATTAGTGGCAATTAGTGGCAGCTGGTGGTTAAACTGATAAACAGATGTGGCATACTGGGTCCAAGTACACCTGAATCATGTCTATTGAGTTCTTGAGGAGTCAAAGAGATAAGCCTATGTTGTGTACGGGGGACTTCATATATCTGAAGGATAAGGAGATTGGAGAGAAGATTTACTGGTGTTGCGATTATCACAAGTTTCACTGCCCTGCAAGAGTCCATACAGTTGCAGACCATGTGGTTGATGTACCTTGCGGCCATAACCATGTTGCTGATGCTGCTGCCATTGGTGCTCGATGGGTAGTGGCCAATATGCGGGAGTGGGTGTGGAGCAGCAGAGAGAGTACTGCACAGGACGTGGTGGAGAGTGCAGCCTCAGCAAGTGAAGCCGTTGCAGGATCCCTGTCAGATGTCCATCTGATGTGACGGACTGTCCAGCGAATTCAACAATCCAAACGAGTTTGTCTAGTTATTCCTGCAAGTGCTGGCAGTCTATACCCCTGGAATATACAACCACACTCAGCAGTGAGAGGTTTATATTTTGGGACAGCGGGACTGCTGCTGATAGAATATTGCTGTTTGCCGCTGACCGGAGTCTTAATTACCTGTCGTCCTTCACATAGTGGTTTATGGACGGCACTTTTTGCTCATGTCCCATGTTATTCAATCAGTTGTACACCATTCATGGGTGTAGAGAAGGCGGTGTTGTCATTCCTGCCATCTATGTCTTGACATCATGGAGTGGCTCAAGTTATGATGCTGTTATGCAGCGCCTGAAGGGGTGGGCCAAAATGATGCTGCCAAGATCTGTGATGATGGATTTTGAGAAGGCAGCAATGAGGGCTGTGCGTGCTGCCTTCCCTAATGTTGCTTTGAGGGGATGCTTTTTCCATTTCATGCAGGCTGTTTGGAGGCATGTTCAGATGTTTCCTGAGGTGCAGTGGAGGTATGTGTCGGAATTGGACTTTGCTTTACATATCCGTGCACTGCTGTCATTAGCATTCGTCCCTGTGTGTGATGTGGAGCAAGCCTTGGATGAGTTGCAGGACAGTGCATTTTTTGAAGAAAATGAAGGTCTTCTAATGCAATTAATGAATTACTTTGAGGATACATGGGTCGGACATCCCATGAGCTGTTCGGGACAGTGTCAAGCCATGTATCCTTTGTGCACATGAAACTACTATGATGCAGTTATGAGTGGGCAGGCACACACTAATAATTCAGTTAAGGGTTGGCATCATGCATTTAATACCCGTCTTGGTGCCTACCACCCTACTGTGTGGAGATTCATCAACTGTATTCGGGAGGAGCAAAGAGTGGCCGAGGTGTGGATCGCACAGCTGATGTCTGGAGCCGCTGCTGCTGGGGGCTGAAGACACTACAGGGATCTGACGGAGAGAATTGTGCAAGTCGTCAGGGAGTATGATCATCATCCCAGGATGGACTACCTGTTGGTGCTTGCATATAATTTTCAAATGCAATTGTAGATAGTGGTAAAAGTCATCGCTGAGTTCACTAACATGCGCTGATTATGTATTTCAGCAAAATAACGACTTGCTGAATTTGGATTTGCTATTTTGTATTCGCTGAAGTTGTCATTTGTCAAAATTGCTTCACTGAAGTGACATGGATTCAACAGAACTGCTCAGCTTCGCAGTCCTCTCACCCAAAACAGCATCAGATAACATTTTTATCCCATAAGAGACACTCCCCACTATACGTATGAACACATATTGTTGAGGAACTGGAGGGGAAGCTATGTCTCTTTGCCGATGACACACAAATCTGCAACAGGGTGAACACTTAGGATGGGTGGAGAGATTGTAAAGGGATCTAGGGAAACTAGAGGATTGGTCTAGGTTGTGGCAGCTGGGTTTCAACGCCAAAAGGTATAAAATCATGCACCTGGAGCGGAGAAACCCAAGAGCTGCTATGGCAGAGTGGCCATTAGTTTCTTGTTGCCAACTTTGTGGAACAAAGTATAAAACATATTGAAATTAAGCTGCCTCCACAGCTGCCTTTAAATCTCTATATGCTCAGTATGTGTGTGAGCCATGCAATTGCTACCCCAGTCCCTAATTTAAGTCCGAAGTATCAGGCTGCTGCCCTCTGAGCGTAGTTGAATTTATGATCGCTTGTAACCTTTGGTGACCTTAATTCTGTGAGCGTCTTATGCCTTAAATGTTTTTCCTCTCTAGAAATCCCTGTAGGATTATTATCTCTTCATGGCTCTCATGGCCACTGCACCTTACTCACCCTGCTGTATTTTACATATTGCTTATTCTGTGGCTCTTATTCCCCTACCTTGTACCATTTAACTTCCCTATTTCATCTTCGTATTCCCTTTCCACTGCATTCCACTCTTACTATCTCTTTCCTCTGTCCCCTAACTCTCTTCCCTGCTGTAGACTAGCCCTTCAGGGGCTCCCTACCCTTCAGGTGGGAAAAATGTGGATCCCGGGCAGTTGTCACTTCCATAGCCACCACCTGAGACACCTAGACTGCACTCCTTACTAGCGAAGTGCAGCATTGCCGATACCCAATCGGAGCACAAGCGCTTTTCTGCTCAGGCGTCTGATTGGCTCCTGCAGTCTGCTCCTGTGTCTCCCTCAATACTAAGCTAAAGTCTGATTTTCTGTCTAAAACTTTTACAAAGAAGAGCTGCACTTACTTATTGCCTAACAGTTATGACCTCTATTTTTTCCTGTTTAGAGTGTCAAGAGTTGGGACTCTGTTTGATTACACTCCTTTCTGAATTTCTGTGGTTGTCAGTCTTTAGGTGTCAAGGAATACCCAGTTCTGTTGTCCTGCTGTTTTGGTCCTCCTGCTGGTTCAGATGTTCCATTGTCTGTGGCCCAGTACTTAATACCAACCCCTTCCTCCATCCTCTGACAAGGATATGCTCTCCACGGGCTCCCTGCCCATAGGCGTAGGAAACCCGGGCACCAGCGGTCAGCGCTGCCTCTACTGCCACCTGAGAACCTAAGCTTGAACTCTCCATTAGCAAAGCACAGCATTAGCATCCATCCAATCAGAACATGACCGCTTTTCAGCATTGGCTTCCAATTGATTCCTGCAGTCTGCTCCTGTGTCCATTCTAAACCAAGCCCAAATCTGATTTCCATGCCGAAATTTGCCAAAAAAGGGCTGAAATTACTTTTCTCCTTGACTGTTAAGACCCTTATCCTTCTGTTTAGAGTGTTACATTTAGGTATACTGTGTGATTACACTACTTTTGAAAATCTGTGCTTGTGTCAGCTCCCTACACGAACGGCTGATCACTTCTCCCTACTGAAATTCCTACTAAGCCTCATCTTATGTCCTCCTTAAATACTACAGAAGCACTCTGAACTGATATGACTGATGTAACATTGAGTACTTACTTGCATTAATTGCATTAATTGTGTTTTACTTGTGTTATTTGGCTCTATTGTAAATATCTCTGTATGTATTGTACCATTTGACCTGGACCTAGCCATGTCCATCTTGTAAATGGCTCCCCTGGATACGACTCGCTGTAACCAAAACTTCTTAAGCCGGGTGCCTCTGCCCTAGCTCGCCCCATCCGCAACTTGTTCAACCAGTTCTTCCTCTCTAATACTGTGCCAGATAAGTGGAAGGTGGCAGTATTAGTCCCAGTCCACAAAGGCGTACCAAACTCCATCATAGAAAACGTTCGACCTATATCCCTACTTTCTCACCTGGCAAAAATCCAAGAAGTTTATAATCATCTCCAAGACTACCTTAATTCCCACAATCTGCTATCATCCTGCCAGCACGGCTTTAGAAAGAAGCACAGTACTCTCACTGCACTCATAAAAGTAACATCTGACATCTTCCACGCTATGGATAAGGGCCAGGCCACTGGAGCCATATTCATGGATCTCACAAAGGCATTTGACCTTGTGAACCATGGGTTGCTGCTCCACCAGCTACATCTCCTTGGCCTGGACTACAATGCGTTGCACTGGATAAAGAGCTATCTTTCTGATCGATCATAGAAAGTTACGTGGGATGGCTCCCAGTCGGAACAAAAACCAGTTTCCCATGGTGTCCTGCAAGGCTCAATCCTGGGCCCCATGTTATTTTTGCTCCTTATCAATGACCTCCCCAACTTCTGCTGGGGTGCCACAGTTCACCTATATGCAGACAATGCCATCATCTACCACTCCTCTCCAGATATTGATCAAATCAATCGGAACCTTGCTTCTGACTTCACCTCCTTGGAAGCATTGTTCCAACAGAATCATCATGTCCTCAGCTCAAAGAAAACAAAATGCATGGTCTTCACCCATTGGCCTGCAAAAAACCCTAACCCACCCAACCTTAGTATTATCTTCAAAAAAGAACTATATCGCCACCTATCCCAGGACCCCTGCACATGCTTTGATCCCACTTAATGCCTCACAGCTAACCACCCTATTTCACCCAAGACACTGCTGCACTTCTAAACAAGCTTTGCTATAAAATGTCTTTGTAGCTGCCACTTAGCCCAGTTTCAGTTATTTGCATGTACTAATGTCACTTTTGTCATCTCTGCATAGCTATATGTATTATCTCGAGTACTGTCTGACTTGATCTGTATTCTAACCTACCTGTACTATATACTATGTACCTGTACTATATACTATGTATTGTATAATCTCATTTCATTTTATGTATGCATTCTCCTGGGTCATGCCTGAAAATAGTCAACTTTCGCTAGCGCACCTAACCCGGTTAACAAAAACTAACTAAATAAATAAATAAATACTAACAAGGGTGACCCGTTAGAGGAAGTTCACTCCTTCAAATACCTGGGTATTACCTTGAACCCTGCCCTATCGTTCAACTCCCATGTCTCAAGCACTATCAAAAATCTCAGTCAGAAACTTGGACTTCTATATCGAGTGTGCCCACACCTCACACTTGCCTCTTGCCAAAAAACTGTTTCTGCATCCCGCCTTCCCCTACAATCTTATGCTGCACCCCTCCTCCTCTTCACTAACTCCTCCTCCATGTCTCTCCTCTCTCAAGCATACCACAGGGTAGGTTGTTTTGCCGTGGGGCACCTACCCGTTCTCACCACTGTGATGTTCTCGCCTCACTGGGATGGCCCTCCTATGGGACAAAACTGAGGTACTCCACCTTGAACCTCATGTTCAAGCTTGTTCACAAATTCACCCCCCACCTCAGGAAACTTATCTGCCTCAACCAAAACTCAAATAAATAAATAAATAAAATGAGTTTGCTCAACAATGTTCGCCTGGATAAATAAAGATTTTGATTGCTTGATTGAGCTGTGAATAAGATAGGGGGAGGTACTTATGGTCACCAAGCAAGAAAGGGACCTTGAGGTAATCATATCTGATGATCTCATGGTGGCAGGACAGTGTGACAAGGCAGTAGGCAAGGATAGGGGGATGCTGGGATATAAAGGGAGGGGGATTTCTAGGAAGAGAAGGGAGATGGTTTTGCCACTGTATCGCTCACTAGTGAGACCCCACCTAGAATACTGTGTCCTGTTCTGGAGGCTACACCTCTGCAAGGCCATTGACAGGGTGGAGGCAGTCCAGAGGATGGTTACCAAAATGGTGTGGGCGTTGCATGAGAAACAATTCAAGGAGAGGTTGTGGGAGTTCAATATGTACTCCTTGGAGGAGCATAGATCAAGACGGGACATGATTGAGACTTATAAGTACCTCGCAAGAGTGAACATGGTGCAGGATGGGAGTCTCTTTCTGAGGAGAAGGAGGAGGAGGAGCTCCAGAACATGGGGGCATGTAATGAAGCTGGGGGGGCTGTTTAAGAGGGATGTGAGTAAATACTTCTTCACAGAAAGGATGATGGATATCTGGAACAGCCTGCCAGAAGAGGTGATGGGAGCAAAGACAGTGGGGAGCTTCAAGCATGCATGGGATAGGCACATGAGTATAGTAAATAAAGGAAAGGGAGGAGGGAGGGACACCAGTGACCAGGCGGGGTCCAGGATATAGAAATAGGCAGGGAGAAATAGAACAGACTAGATAGGCCTACTGGTCCTTTTCTGCTGCAAATTCTATGCTTCTGTGTTTCTATGATGGGTCTGGAAGCTGGTTTAATTTCATTTGAATTCTGTGTTTCTTCCACCTTCCCCCATTATGACCTGTGGGGTACTGGAGCTGCTTTAATTTCATTTTAATGTTGCTCCCACCCTTTCCCCTTATAATCCAAGGGTTGTGGGTGGTTCAGTTTCATTTTGAATTATCTGTTTTTCTCCCCCATCTCCTTATGACCCAAGGAGTATGGAGTTGGTTTAATTTCATTTTAAATTGTCTGTTGCTTGTTGCTCCCTCTTATGATCTGAGGGTGTGTGATTTGGTTTAGTTGCATTTTAAATTGCCTGTTGCTCCCAGCCTCCCTCCTTATGACAAAAGGGATGAGGGACTGGTTTAATTGTTTTTCTCGCTGTTGTTACTCCCACCCTCCACCTTAAGACCCGAGGGGTGCAGGGGCTGTATTTAAGTTCTTTTTTAATTGTTTTTGCTCCAAATCTCCCTAATGATGAACCAGGGGGAGGCAGGGGATGGTTCTAATCTATTTGTATATGAATTATTGGCATTTACGCCCTCATACCCTCTGCCTACCATGCACCTCTCCTTGCTGCAGCTCTGGTTTTCTATCAGGCTAACCATCCCCCTGCGTACTGCTACTGGCAGGTGATGTTGAGCACAAATAACAAACAGAGCTGCTAAACAAATGTCTACAATCGCTATGCCACAGATAATGAGTTGATCAACAAAGCAGCAAAACAAAGTATGGCACAGGTATCAATACTGCAAGAAAAGACCACTGCTAACTGATAAGTAGGGATGTAAGTTTGTCATGGCAGTCATACACATCATGGACTCCATGACGTTTGGTCTTTATTCAGGACTTCCATGACTTTCACTGTTGTCATCAAAACGTAGCAATGATGACAGTGCCATGATGTTTACTAATGTTTACTAATGATTTGTTGAACAACCAATGGGTCATTAAAACCTCATCTATGACAAACTTACATCCCTACTTATAAGTGGTCAGAAATGTATTATTAAACATAAATAAAATACAAGCTGGAGACCCTCCTGCACAAAACCACCATTTCACACCAAAGCACCAGGCGCTTTCTCAAGTTTTAATTGCCACACAGTGAACCAGCATCTTTATACAAAAATATTCTTCAAGTGACAGTGCTATTTCAGATGTACTAGAACTTCACTACATACACAAAGTGCAATAATTATTACACTAAAAGAGAAAGTGATAGGTATTAAACTGTGCCACACTACAAGTTAAAAGTGTCAACCCAACTAATGAAAGACTTACATAGCATATCAATATTGCAATCAATTACATAAAGTCAAAAACATTTTTAGAAACAGCTCCATATAATAAATGGCTTTGTGAGGTCCACTCATACAATACAAAAATGGCTCCATATAAAATTCCCAGAAGAAAAAGACAAATGGTAGTTGTTACCTATCAGTATACAGATAATGTAACTATAATATTAACAACACTGTATTACTTTTCAAAAAAGAGGGCACTATAGTCCCCCATTGGCTCTTATTTACAACATTTAGGTACATGTTATAACCCTATCCTGCATAATACTACATACATCACATCCAAACCATAATGAGACCTGGAAAAATAGGACTAAAGATCAAAGAGAGGGGAGGGACTCGGGGGGGGGGGAGTAAGACAGAAGTGTATCCCTTTCAATTTACTAGGATGGGATCTAATTCAAACCTTTCATTTAGGACCAGGATCTGCATTGCGTTTAGTTTAAACATCCAAAATGTCTTCCTCTGGAGCAGAAGGCAATCCAAGTCCCCACCACTTGGTCCTACCTGAACATGTTCTGTTCCAGTATGCATAACCTTGTGCTGTTGGCTGTAGATTTTAACATGTCTGGCCAAATAAGTCTCATCTTTTCCCTTTTCAATTGCTCTGACATGTTCAATAACTCATATTTGGAGTTTTCTACAGGTTTTACCTAAGTAAACAGCACCACAAACATACTCTGCCATGTAAACCACCCCCTCCTTATTGTAATTCCCAGAATCAAAGATTCTGTATTTCTAGCCTATTTGTGCTCCACCAAAACTGTTTTAATCACTTAATCAATTAATCACTGAACAAAATTTACTGTGGCATTTGTGGCATCCCATTGGCAAACTTAGAAGTCAAGTCCTTGTGGTCTGTAAATTTTAATACTATAGAACAGGTTATATTTGATGTAAAAGTAACTACTATAGGTACTACACTATGCACAACATTATGGTCTGTCATGTATACTACATGAGGAGGTACCCCACCAAAATCTCTGAGGCTAGGTTGTGATTGAATGACATTCCAATTCTTAGAAACAATATTTTTGATTTCATTCGATTGTATCTAATGAAGGGTAATGAGATTCAATATTTTCTGTTGCTGTTTATTTTTGTCTTTTGTCGGATCCCCAATATGACCCTCTTGACTAGCCTGTACCACTGTAGCAGATTCCAGATCTGGACCTATTAGATTATTCCAGTCCAAATTGGCTACCATTATCTGTGCCCATTTGATAAACTTGGTGTCGCACTCATCAGTCATTACCACTCACTGTGGCACACCATTGCTGAAACAGCCTGCTCTTCCATGTGTTTGTCTCTGCCCCTGTTAACAGCCCTCCCATGCGTGCTGTGCTTGGGTCGTTGAGCCTGCCATGACTTCCCCTATCTTGGAACAATACCCTGGCTGGTTGCACTTGCATGCGGACAAATGACAACGGCTGTCATGATTACACAGCTTCTAGATTCCATGTTTTCCTCTTCTCCTTCATTTACCAATAATATACTTGTGTCCCTGGATTGTAACAGTATACCCTGTAAACATTAAGTTTTTGCCATAGATACTCCAATGGAGAGGGAGGATAATAGTCTGTCTCCCCAATCCTAACTAGAACCAACAGAACCCAGTTTTATCTTTAAGTATTAATTAAAGTAGGTAATCACTATGTGTCAAATCCTCAAAGCCCTGCACAGGTGTTGTGAAGCACTGCTAAAACCCATGGGGTGCCCTCTTCACACCTATGGAGTATTCCAGAGGATCCATGAACCTATCCCAGTGCTTTGAGTCTTTACAACTGTTTGTCAGGGGCCTGAGTAAGGACTCATAGCACTGGGATAGTTTTGCATTTCTCCCGATAAATTGTATGCAATAAAGGGCATGTTTATCATTGTCTACATACAAATGTATTTCTTTTTCTTGCTGAAAGTGTGTGCTTAATCCTATCTTTCTGCATGCCTCAAGCTTGTCTTTCCTAAGCAGCACTGAGTCTGTTCTCAGTTGTGCAGCTGATTTGTGTGTCTTTGGCCCCAAAGCCAGGTATGCGTAACTTTTGGTGGGGAGGGTAGCAGGTAAAACCCCTGATGTAATCCTTCCACTGTCCCCTGCAGCAGGTGCTAGTGTTCTCTGGGCCCCAAACAGACCCGGATCCTTGTCTCACAGCCCTTCAGAATGGCAAAGAGGGCTAAGGGGCAATGTAGCATGACATTTCCTTTTTTTATTTTCTGTGCCCCATTTTAGAACAGGGTGCTGCTGCAGACTGCATTCCCTTGCTGTAGCAGAGCATATGATCTGGTCATCAACTGACCTATGCTTCATCTGGCTCAGCTCTGCCCCCCCCCTTACAGCTTCCTGTTCCTGCAAGGAGCTCTGTACTGCGATGGCAGCTAAGAGAAATGGATGCCACCCAAAAGTCTGGATCACAGTGTAGAACTGTGGGACAGGGTGGCACAGGCTGGCAATGCATAAATCACATGTTTACCAGACTATCTCTGGACTGGCCCTTACAGAGCACAATTATGAAGTCATCAGGGCAACTCCAAAATCACTTCCGCCATAGCAACATGTCATGTCTTCTTTGGGACAGTCCCACAGAATGAAAATAAAATAGACTCATCAAAAGTGTTCAAAACTTTAAATTAAGAATCCATGCATTTTACTTTTTTATTAAAAAATTATAATTCACTGTATCAAGATAAACATACATGACTGTATTATACAAAATAAATAAAATCTTTATTTTTGGAGGAGTTCAGAAGGTTCTATTTCCTGTACAGTCCCTCCGCTTTACCCATTGATGGAAAGGATTTGATTGGACAGGGCTATACAATAACTCACCTATGCTCCCAACTGCCATATCCACAGACACAATTATATACTACATATCCACAGACACAATTATATACTACGTCGGCCACGCTGGGTAGTCATCTGTGAGCTCTTCATTTGGCTCCGTTTTGCTCCGTTTTGCTTTTCATTTCCTCTTTGTTTTGGCTTAAAGTTGTTTTAAATTGTCTTTTATTTTCTTTTGGCTCGTCTGTTGAGTAGTCACATTATCACATCAAACCGCACTATTTGTTGTTCGGCTTTATATTGACTATTCAATACAGCTACTTGGAATTGAATTTAAGAGAGTGACTTTTAAAAAATTGAGGGAACTTGCCTGCCTGTGTTATGTCGTGTCCAGCCGTCGTATGGTCCTACTGTTGGCTGCTGGCTGTACGCTGAGAGCGGTGTGTAGAGCTGAATCTCGACTGCCACTGACGTTGTAAAGGGGTTTTGGTTGCCGACAGTCTGGGGTTCTGGCAGCCGCTCGTGTGCTTGAGAGGAATGCTTGATTGTGAGGAGGAATGCTTTGCGGTGGAGTGCTGGTTCCCATTCAGGGAAGGAATATTGCCGAACTATAGGAAGAGGAAGTAATCAGTACCACACTGTGACCAGACTTGTTGTAAGAAGGAAGTGTCTGTTGAGAAATGGACAGTGGAAATCGTGGATTATTTTGAATTGTCCAGATTCCCTGGCCCAGACAGGGTAGCGGGTTTCTCTGCCTCCGAAGGGCGGTGGGGTTAGCTTTGCTTCCTTATTGAGACAGGGGTACCATCGGAGGGTGGTTCAGCCTGCCTCATTGTTGCGAGGGTTAGGTTGAGTCTGGACTTTTGGCTGGTGATTTTTCTGGATGCCTGCAGGACTTTGGTACTGAGGTCGGATTTGTGTGGATTGTGGTGTGGACTGCTACTCTGGTGATGTATACTTGAACTCTTGCTATTTCCAGTTCATGATATTCTGGGAAACAATTGGGAGGACCAAAACTTGAGTTAATTAGTCTAGTCTTGTGAGAGAAGACTGTCTAAAGTTTTTTTTGGGGGGGCCATACTAGTGGTGAGAGCACAATAAGTGTAGATATCAAAGAAGAAAAGACCTTGAACCCTGTTTTGGGTTTCCTTTGGGTAACTGAGAGCACTGATTTTAGTATTGCGGGAAATTGAAATTTTGGGCCAAAATCTTAAGGGGTTTTTGAATAGGTGGAAAACTCCTTTTCTGCAGTGGTGAGAGCACTGTGGGTGGGGGTAGATGGACAAGTGCTTCTGATAAAATTGATGTGCAAGCTCAAACACATTGTTAGGAAATGTTTTATGTTTGCTATTGGAATATAGTGTTTTTAGTTTTATTTAGAATGTTTTGTTAGGGTATAATTTTATTTTGTTTTGTTTTGTTTAATTATAATATTTATATTTTGTTATTTGAGTGTTGTATTTCAAATTTTATTTATATAATTCGGTGGGATTTTTTGTAATTAGTTGTGTTATTAATTATGTGTTGGAATGAAAATAGGACAGTCGGCTATTATTCCCCCTCCAGGCTCAGGGATCTTCAACCCTTCTCCTGTGCCCCCCCCCGCCAGGAGTCTATAGAAGGTGTAGGGCTCTGGGGATTGTGAGGGGGAGGAGGAGGGTTGGAGCTGGGCCTGGGGGGGATGGAAAGGAGCGGGCAGATAGGGATTGTGAGGTCAAGGAGATGCCCTGGGGCAACATGGGCTCGGGAGAGGGGTTCTCCCTGTCTTGTGCCCATACCCAAGGGTTCTGGTTATCAGCAGGTAACGCGGTCATCGTCAGAGGCCCATCCTGCTTGAGCAGTGTTGTGCAATGCTAGGTCTATTAAAAACAAGACGGCTATCATAGCCAATCTTGTTGGGTCAGCTGACCTAGCATGCATCACCGAGACCTGGCTGGATGGAAATGCTGGGCCAGTATTAGCCGCAGCAGTTCCGGCCGGGTACTCGGTGATACATTTTCGAGCAGGATTGTAAAGGCGGGGGCGTTGCCATTTGTTTTAATTTGGAATTGGGCCTGGTGGAGGTACCAGTGGGAGTCACCAGATCCTTTGAGTGTGTCTTAGGCGAGGGTGTGGGGTGCAGGATACTTCTCTTATACCGTCCACCAGGTGACGGGAATGCTTTCCTGCAGGAAGTTGCAGATTTCATTGTCGACCTGACATTAGGGTCCCCCAGATGGTTGGTTCTGGGGGACTTCAATGCCTGGGTTGATGATGAACTCTCATGTTTTTGTCAAGACTTCCTCCAGTTGATGTTATCACTGGGCTTCACACAGGTAGTTTCCTCCTCGACCCATATTGGTGGGCACTCATTGGATCTGGTGTTCCTTCTGGGGATGGGGATACCTGATTTGGTGGTGGAACCACTCGGATGGTCTGACCATCACTCCATTAGGTTCAATTTTGAGGCCGCCCCTATTAGGTCAGCCCCTTTGGAGATGGTCCGGTACCACCCATTAAGGGGTGTGTCCCCAGATGACCTGATGGCGGTGCTGGACCTATCGGACCTTCCGATAGATTGCTTGGATCCAGGTGACCTAGTACAGGCCTATAATAGGAGATTCAAGGGGTCCTGGATTCTATTGCACCTATTCGTGTTCGTCCGCTCACTCTTGCCCAGGTCTCCATGGTTTGATGAGACCATGAGGGAGTTGAGGAGTGGTAGGACGGCTGGAGGAGTATGCTACGGAAGTCCAGTCTGGATGATGACAGACTTAGTTTGATGGGACCATTATATGGCCTATCAATCCGCAACTCTCGTGAAGAAGGCAGAGTTCCTGTCCAGGGAGATAGCGGCTACACAGAATAGACCAGCCCAGCTCTTTCGGACTGTGGACAGACTGTGCAATCCAGTCTGTCTTCAGCCCGGGAGTGCCTTTTCCACAGAACGGTGTGAGGAGTTTTCTCTTTTCTTTGCAGATAAGGTTGCCAAAATCAGATCGGACGTCCACTCTTCCCTCTCCAATGGGGGTGGTGATGGTCAGCCGGAGATGTCAAACACCCAGTTTGCATGGTCTGACTTCAGCCTCCCCAAAATCGATGATATTGTGATGGTCATCCAAGCGCTGCGACCAACCAGCTGTGTTTGGACCCTGGCCCCGCATGCCTTAGTGGATTGTGTGGATAAAATCGGCCTAGTCCTGGCTTTGATAGTCTGGAAGTCTTTGGAGAGGGGGATCTTTCCTGATCCCCTTAAAGAGGCTATAGTTAGGCCTCTTTTAAATAAGTCCTTCTTAGACCCAGATTGTCTAGCAAATTACAGACCAGTCTCTAACCTACCCTTTGTGGGTAAAGTTATTGAGAAGATGGTCGCAGTGCAATTGGAGGATCCTCTGACCAACAACAATATCTATGATGCTCTCCAATCTGGATTTAGGAAAAGGCATAGTACCGAGACAGCACTTGTTCGGGTACTAAATGACCTCCTAATAGCGAGAGATCGTAGGACCCATTCTATCTTGGTACTTCTTGATCTCTGTGCAGCATTTGACACTGTTGATCATGGTGTGCTGTTAGAGCATCTGCAGTCCATCTGTGGATTATCTGGTATGGTCCTCAGGTGGTTTAGATCTTACCTCGAAAGTAGGACTCAGTGGGTGGTGTCGGGAATTTTTTCCTCGGCATCAGTCTCCCCTGTGCTTAATGTGCGGACAGGGCTCTATTCTAAGCGCCTATGTTATTCGCGCTGTATATGCTGCCATTGGGAGCGATTATAAGACTCCATACGGTCTGGTTTTCATTGCTATGCCGATGACACCCAGTTGTATATGTCTTTGTGCCCGCCAGGATGCTGCCTTGTCGGTATTTAATAACTGCCTTGCAGAAATCCAAGATTGGATGAATGGGAGTTGGTTGAGGTTAAACCCGGAGAAAACTGAGGTGTTGGTTGTGGACAAAGGTAAGCTGTGAGTTGGGTCTGCCAGCTGGATGCACTCTGGCTTATGGCTTGTAGGCGTTCAGCTGGCGACCTCAGATCAGGTGCGGAATCTTGGTGTAATAATTGACGACCACTTGACGCTTAAAGCTCAGGTGTCAGCGGTGGTCAAAACTTCCTTTTTCCATCTGAGGAATATCACCAGGGTGAAGCACCTGGTTCCTCCAAAAGATCTTCAAACATTGATCCATGCCTTTGTTACCTCCCGCCTTGACTATTGCAACTCCCTGTACCTAGGGCTATCGGGGGTTGAGCTTCACCATCTGCAGTTAGTGCAGAATGCGGCAGCCGGGTTGTTGACTGGTTCTTCTAGATCCAGTCATATAATGCCTGTGCTCCGCGGACTGCACTGGCTGCCAGTATTTTGGCGAATCATCTTCAAGGTCAGTTTGTTGACCCATAAAGCCTACATGACCAGGGACCAACTTACCTGAAAGAGCTCCTTGCTCCTACTGTCCTTCCCTCCCGATCCACTGACTAGGATTGCTGGAGATTTCAGGGTCCATTTGAAATCTTCAGGGGCTAGATCATTTAGTTTTATGGCCCCGACCCTGTGGAATTCTCTACCTCGTCAGGTGCGAAATAGTCCGACTGTCCTGAGCTTTAAAGGAGCCTTGAAGACCCACCTTTTTAGTATAGCTTTTAATGACTTATAATAGTTTTAAATTCTGTCTATTTATTGTTTTATGATATTGTACAGGTGCTTTGGATTTGAGAAAAGCGCCTTTTTATAAATAAAAGTTGATTGATTGATTGATTGATTGATATCCACAGACACAATTATGTACTATACTCTTATGTCCCAGGAAAAAGAAAGCACTAGATAGACCAATCCCAAATTGTTTACCCCAGTGTCTGAAAAAAGGATCCATATTTCCCAAAACATTTGAAATTTGTCTTCTGAAATACAATACATTCATTATAATTTTGCAGTATCCAATAAAAAATTAAGCCAATGCCCATACATTGGAACTCCAATATTCTTACAGTTTAATAGAATAGGTTTTGCTGGCATTAACCAACATTAAATCAGTCCCACAGAATGAAAATAAAATAGTTTCACCCAAAGTATTAAAAAATATATTGGGCCCTATGCACTATTAGGGCAGAGTGGCTACAAGTGCATATCTGGGGTGAGCAGCCACTCTGCACCTTACGTGCCCCCACATGGGATGTACCAAGGGGGGGATGTACATACCATGCCCGATCCCCTGGCTGCTCGAAGAGCAACGTGTTGGGGGAAGGCAGGTGTGCCAGCACCACGCGCCATGCACCAAGGCACGTAGTGCTGGCCGCAGGGGGTGTAGGGGGCACAGGTTACACCAGGGAGAACCCTGTTCTAAGCCCCCTGTGCACCCTGCGCAACCATCAGGACTCCACCGGGACAGGACAGATAGCTCACCCACCCAGACCACTGCCACCTGCCCCTGTACACGTTGGTGTGGGGCCCCTAACAGGCACCCCCCCACACACACACCCACACAGGGGCACTGGACTAAGGATGCTGCCCCCTCTCACTCCAAGGGCACCACTGGGCCACCCCATCACTGGCCCCCATTGCTTCAGGTGGTAACTGGATGTGGGATATGGCCCCCTCCCACACCACCTACGGCCCCCCTCCCCATCCATGCATACTGCTCCGGTGCCACATTGGAGGGCCGGTGGCTTTGCCCTCCTCTCGCCACCACAGCTGCCGGCCATTGCTCATCCATGGGGTGTGATGCCAATGTGTGGCCCGCCATGGACGGGATCCACTGAACCGCCCAGTCTGAGCATTCGATTGGATGCCCGGCCGGACCTGCGACCCCGCCTCCAGCCACATTGCTGAGTCCTATGCGCGGGGGGGGGCCATGGACAGGTGGCCATGGTCGTGAATGCCGCAAGTGCGCACCTGTCCACAGGTGCAGAGTTCTTCGGGTGAGTAACATGCCTCTGGTGCATATTACCCACACATTGGTGCATAGTGCCCTAAGAATCCATACACTTTACTTTTTAACTAAAAAAATATAAAAAAGCATATAATTCACTGTATCGACATAAACATGCATAATCATAAAATCTGTACTAATGTATCTGAGTAACAGAAACCTACAGTATGTAACACTTTCATAAGAGAACAAGCACAGATTTTACTGGTTCTAGCCAACTCTTGTTAGTCTCTGTAATTTTAGAATGTCTTCTCCTTCTCTTAGATTCCACTCTATACAACTTAACTGACACCCATTTTATGCTTGCTGTCTTCTTAGTGTCAGCTTAATACATTTTGCTTGTTTTCTCTCTAACTTTTTTTTCCAGTCATGCCCCTTATCCTCCCAGGCTAGACACCCTCGATCAGGATTTGCACAACAACCTACCAACCCAACACCTCTAATACTGGCTCCAAAGCTTCTTATAGACTGTTTTCTCTGGCATGGCCAGTAAAGAGAGAGAGAGGCAGTCTTTCCCCTTTGAACCACAATCCGGTGGGAGCATTGGCAGCTGCAGTTGTCCTCCTTACATTTGTCCACTGACCCTCCACCAATCCCTGATGCTACATATAGCCTTAGGATAGCCTTGTGGGTGCAGTGCTGCTTAGCAGGGTAATAAGTTCCCTGGCCCTCCTCTGGCCCTGTGGTGACTGCTGAGCCCAGCTCACCATCTCTGTAATGAGATGTTCTCCTGCTGGGACATTGGATGGCCCCTTTCATCCTGTTTCTGAAAAACCTCTTCTTTATTCTCATGTAGATTTCTCAGACATTACAGAATTTCAGTTCACAGTTGCATCCAATATGGTTCCAGACTGCAATCTAATTTACTGGAATGTATTGCAATGTTAGTGTAACCCCTAGGTGGCACTATCCCAAGGGTTACTACCCCTGCCTGCTTGGCTAGTAGCAGATTAAGGGGCCTGAGTTCTGAAACGGTTGCCTCCAACTGGAGGTCAGGGTTGGTAGTGGTCAAGGTAACCTGGGCACAGCCCTCCGGGACATTGCAACCCCCCCTTCCCCTCTAATGGCCTGAACACTGTACAATAATCACTTTCACAATACCCCTGGTATACCACACAACTATCCACACTGTTTACACTTACCACCAGGGCTGGTTCCTCTGGCTCGACCCTGAGGACCACCTTGTAAAACTAGGTTATGCACAGCAAGTAGCAACAGTACAGTACTTTGAGCACAAACTGGAACCACAGTCAGATTATATGCAGAAAAAGTTAGATCTGATTTACTCAGTAGACTTGAACAAGGGAGGGGCAAAATCAGGTTAATTAGCTTAAAGGTTATATTAATCAAGCAATTATGCATGCGCTTTGAGTCCCCCCACACAGTCCACCTCTGGGTACCCAGGTGGAGAAAAGTTGGGCTAGCCAGGATCATTGCCCAGGTTGCAGCTGGTTGGGGCCCTGTGATGGAAAACACAACATGCACAGTATACAGTATTTGTAATCTGGAGCCAGAGGGCTCAGTTCATAAAGGAAACTAAACAAAAAGACAATCAGATGACACACTCAGATTAAGCCGTTGTTGCAGGGAGCTACCCTGGTATTTACTCACGATACCCAAGACTGGATACAGGCTGGATGAAATCGAGACTGCAGGTGGTTGATCTGGAATGCCAGGAGAAGCAGGGCCCACATATGTTGCAGAGGTGTCGTTCTTGTTGAAGCGTGGAGCAGGGGGCTGATCCCAGGTAGGTCTCTCATCGATGGCTTCTCTGTGCAGTGGGTAGTCTAGCTGAGCCTGTCTGGCAAGGGCCAGACTGCATGGAGACAAATTCAGATGCAGTCCATTTTGGGCTGGATACAGCTTCCAGCAAGCAAAACACAGTTCACATAGTGGGGAACTAACTCACAACCCACAAGCAGCTCATAGCACATTTACATGTATGGGAATTCTACTGTACCAGGCAAAGCGCTTCCCGGTCACAATAACAAAGTCTCTGGGCACACCGGGAGCTTAGGGGTAGCTGGAACTCCTGACAGGCCGATCGCACTCAGCAAAATCTACGGACTTCTTCAGGTTGAGCCTGGCCCACTTCACTAGCTTACTTTAGTCACACAAACTTGGATGTAGTCCACAATAATTCTCTTTTCTCCCTCTCAGGAGCAGCAGGCAGACATGTAAGCCAAAAACTCAGCCTTTTCACAGTTCTCCCATGCAAATCCACTCAGGATTGCTGCTCAGAATCACTTCAGCTCCTCTCATCTCACTTCCCAGCTCAGAACTAACTGAAAACTGCAAGCAGCCTGGTACTTCCCCAAGATGCAAAAGATTTGGTTGGCTGATTTGGCTGTCAGTCAAAGCAAGAGCTCACCCTTCAGTTGCAAATGGCACAAAAATCTCCAAACTAAAGTTCCTACACATTTTGAATTCAGACAGCTCCCGTAGTCCGGCTACATTTTAGGTCCCACCAGTAGCGTTTGGTCCAATGTGCAGTCCAGGACCAAGATAGTGGAGACAAACAAAACAGTCCTTGCTACAAAGAAAGCAGGTTAGACAAACAACATTATCATTATCAAGCTAAATGATTTTTAGTAAATAGTTACATCTTTCAACAGAGCTCCCTCTCAGATTACTTAAGCTGCAATCAGGCAGCTCTTAAAGAGACAGTACATAGGCTATACAGGCTCTGGTAATCACATTTCAACTGCTAAAACGCAGAACACCAGCCTGGCAGTGAGCATTTAGGCAAGCTCAAGGAAGTCTTTTTGGGAACCCCCATTTGTAGGGGAGTTAAACCCTTCCCTACCTGGGAAAACTTGGCGTCCACATCAAGTCTGTACCATTATAACATTGAAAATTCAACATATACAAGACATTTATACCATTAGTATGCTATACAAGTACTATCTGATTAATCAATTGGCATAACTTGTCACTTTACTATAAATTTCAATGTACTCCACTATATCATTTCCATTCTGATAATACATTATGTATATTTCACACAGGTAAATTGAACATTACTATACAGAATCATGTAATAACGTCTTGTACTCTAAACAATGCAAGAGGGGGTTAAAGCGTGCTGGTTGAGGATCCCCCTGTGGGTGGTAAGGGGTGGTTCTTGACTTTTTCACCCCCTAAAGAGAGGGCATTTCTTTGATTAGCCAACTCTCAAAGTCCCGGCCATGATCAGAGTGAATTTACTGGGGGGCACCATAGTGGATGAGGACATTTTCCACTAGCACCTTGGCCACGGTAGATGCTTTTTGATCTTTGGTGGGAAAAGCTTGTGCATACCATGTGAAATGGTGCATAACCACTAACACATTGCCAATGTTTCTCTGATCAGGCTTTAAACTCAAGAAGTCTATGCAGACTAGTTCCATTGGGGTGCTGGTAGTAATGATGACAAGAGAGGAAGCCCTCTGAGGCAGGGCTTTTCTCTGCAGGCAGCAACTACAAGTCCTTACATGGTGCTCAACATCGGCCCCCATCTTGGGCCAATAGAATCGAGATCGTACTAGGTCAAGGGTCCGGTCGATACTGAGGTGGCCCATATGACTGTGGAGGGACCTCAGTACCAAATCTTTGAAGGCTGTGGGCAGGACCAATTGTTGCTTGTCTATTTGGCCACCTCGATCTACAGTCTCTCTATACAACAACTGATTAAGCAGCTTCAACCTGAAGCTTTCTTTAAACAATAAAGTGGTTCGTAGATCAGAGGAAAACAACTTGAACACATCTTTTCCTGCATGATGGGCGTCAAGTGCTGGCTGAATCATAGGAGCTTGGGATTGAGCCCACTGAATGCTGTCATTGTCAAACTGAGGTAGTGCATTAATATCTAGAGCAGATAAGTGGCAATACGCAGCCGGAATGCAGGTGTCAGAGGGGCCCAAGCAATCTACTAGGCAGTCCACTGTGTCCATAAACATCTGTTCATTTCTGTAAAACTTTTGGCACAATGCTCGGATGTCAGGTTCAGACAGCCTGACCCAGTCGCTCTTGGAAATGGGCCTCCGAGATAGGGCGTCAGCATCAATATGATTCAGGCCTGGTCTGTATTCGACAGCATAATCATACGTTGACAATGCAGTAAGCCACCGGTGCCCCATGGCGTCCAACTTAGCTGAAGTCTGTACATAGGTCAATGAGTTATTGTCAGTCCTTACCAATATTTTTTCCCCCATAGAGGTAATCATGAAACTGGTCAACAATGGCCCATTTTAACACAAGGAACTCCAACTTGTGCACAGGGTAGTTTCATTCTGATGGGGTCAAGCTCCTACTGGTGAATGCCACTGGTCTTAAAACATCCTCATGGTCTTGATACAGTACAGCTCCTAAACGCTGCAGACTGGCGTCAGTATGCAGCACATAGGGTTTGGTGGGATCAGCATAAGCTAGGATGGGGGCATGGGTGAGCTGGTATATGACTTCGTGGAAAGCTGCTTCACAGTCAGGCATCCAACAGGACCCAAAAAAGTTCACCTGGGTGGAAATATGCTTTGTCTGGTTCTTTGACGGCCCCTTTTGTGTATTTCTGATTGGTAGGAGGGTAACCCTGGGTAAGATTCAAGAGTGGCCAAATCACTTTGGAATAGTCCTTTATGAACCGGCAGTAGTAGCCACAGAATACCAGGAAACATTGTAGTTCTTTCAAATTATGGGGCTGGGGCCAAGTAGTCAAGGCTTTAACTTTACTAGGATCAGTCTCGATCCCCCTCTGTAGACACTATGTACCCCACATACTTCACAGAGGTTTGGAAAAACTGGCACTTGTCGATGGACAGCTTGAGGCCGAAATCTTCCAGTCGGTCTAGTACTTTGAACAGTCGACTCTCATGTTCCTCTAGGGGAGCTCCTGAACACAATGACGTTGTCCAAGTACACCAGGCATTCCAGTAAATTCATGTCTCCCACTGCTCGTTCCATTAGTCGCTGGAAGGTGGCTTGGGCACCCGATATCCCCTGTGGCATTCTTAGGAATTCATAGAACCCCAAAGGACAGATGAAAGCTGTCTTCTCATGGTCCTCTGGAGCCATTGGAATCTGGTAATATCCACTGCGAAGATCCAACACCGAGAACCATTTGCTCCCATTCAAACAATCCAGAGCATCTTGTATACGGGGCATGGTGTATTGATCGGGGGTGGTCCGCCGATTCAGAGTTCGATAATCAACACACATTCTCACAGTTCCGTTCTTCTTACACACAACCACAATGGGAGAAGAATATGGGCTCCTGGATTCTTGTATCAGAGCAGCCGTGGGCATTTCCTGCAACTGTCTTCTCACATCGTCTATGTCTGCAGGGGCTAGGCGTCGAGACCTCTCTTGAAATGGCCATTCATCGTGCAGGCTTTTGTGATGCTCTGCACCCTGGACACATCCCACATCCTATTCCTTCAATAAAAACACTTGATCTCTCTGGGCAAGTTTCTGGCTAATTCTAGTCTTCCATTCAGCTAGCAACGGGGAGTCACCAAAATCAAACAAGTCGGGAGTCACTCTATCTGTCTTGCCAGGGTGCTTCTTGCTGGGCAACACTGCAGTGTCTGCGCAGTGTACCATAGCTAGGGTGCATCCTCTGTTCACCTGGATCTCCCAATCTGACACATTATGAATCTGGACCATCACTCATCATGCATAGGCATGAGCATGAGCTGGCAAGATGCTGGGCTTAATCAATAATCCTTCTGGCAATTTTCCATCGCCTGGCGCATCCAACATCAGTATTTTGTTCTTGACATCTTTGCTGAGACTTTTTGGGAACCCCCATTTGTAGGGGGGGTTACATTAGTCAAAGTAAAATCGATGAAACAGAGTTAGACATTTATACTCAAGCAATAAGGCATAACAGGGAGTGCATTATGGTGGATAATGGCCCACCTCGAGTGGGTGAAGCACAAGGTGAAGCAGAGTGCTTCCACCATCCAAGAAGGGCCATTAACCCACCATAATGTACTCCTTGGAGTGCTTTATTATGATTATGAAATGGGCCCTTTTCAGTAAATTGAATGCATTTTTTTTAACATATTTTTGTTAAGCTACTTTAAGCTGTGCCACTGTGCTGGGATAACGGTCCAACTGAAAGGACCTCTTGGTCAGTCAGGAGACAGCATTCTTTCTACCCAGTTCATAATTTTGATTTAAGTAACAGGAAAGTATTGCACCAGCTTTTGAAACCACATGCTGTAGGTTTCCTCTTCAGGTGCTGTAAAAAGCTTGGGTAGAGACAAAAGGTGATATTTTATACAGATCAAAGCCGTTCAAATGCAAATGAGTTTACCAAAGATAAACTAATTTGCATATGAACGGCTTTGATCTGTTATTTCATCTTTGCATACATTTGGATGTGCAGCATTTATTAACCGAGCAAGTACTGTATTCAACCATCTCGTATCCTCAGACTGGAGGGGGGGCTGGGTGGAGGCATGGCAAGCATTACACTGTAAGCCATACACCAATCCTCAAATTCCTAAACAGTCTGCTGATCACCATTGTGGCATGGAAATTACATCTGCTTGGAACAGGAGTAACTGTTATACAGTGACTTCTTTCTCAAGAATTATGTAAAGTCAGAAATTGTAACAATAAGCCCCTCTTGGGCAACTGGTTCTATATGTTTCATAAAATTACTGGCCATGCTCCATCCCTACCACTGCTGTTCCAGTTTAATAAGACATCTGGGGCCAGATACTCAAAACTTTGCCCAGTGGGCAAAGTGATTGTGCCCTATTTCCTGGTTTGAGCCCATGCGCAACATTCAAAGGGGACTTTTGCGCATGCCAACAGGGTTAGTATATGCAAAAAAACATAATGTATGCAGTGGACAAAGGAAGGGGCAAGGGTAGGTATATGAACATATGAAAATGCCAGCAGAAGGCATTACAGTCTTTCGAGTCTGCTCGATTGTGCAGCGAGCCCCTCAACTTGCAGCTGCCCCACCCTCCACACTCCTTTTCATCATAACTCCCCTCACCCTATCCCAACCCCTCTTAAAGCCACCCACCATTCCACGGGACACCACCCCCTCGAGCAGAGCTTTCCACCTGTCCACCACCCTTTCCGTGAAAAAATGCCTCCTGATTTCGTCTTGAATCTCCCCCACCCCACCCTCAACTGATGCCCTCTCTCATCCTCTCTTCTAAGCTGGAAAATCCCTTTCATATTAACCTTATTTCTCCCCTTGAGGTATTTAAATGTCTCGATGATATCCCCCCATCCCTCCTCTCCTCCAGGGAATACATGTTCAGCTCTGCTAATCTCTTCTCATAGGACTTCTTCTCAAATCCCTGGATTATCTTTTTTGCCCTACACTGCACATTCTCCAAAAACTTGATGTCCTTCTTCAGGAATGGGTGCCAGTACTGCTCACAATAATCCAGGTGAGGTCTGACCAGAGACCTGTACTGGGGAAGGATCACCTCCCTATTCCTGGAGGAGATTCCTCTCGCTATACACCCTAACATCCTATTGGCCTTTGCTGATGCCTTTCTGCACTGAGCCGAGTTGTTCATGCTGCCCATTATAATCACCTCCAGATCCTCTTCCTCCTTGTTACTTTCCAGCTGTACCCCTCCCATCTGATAGGTTCTCCCCTGATTCCTAGCTCTGAAGTGCAGTACCTTGAACCCCAGCTGCCATGTTACCAACCATTACTGTAGTTTGTTCTGGTTCTCCTGCAGACCCCTCCAGCCTTTGATGTCATCTACCACAGCTCCCATCTTCGTATCGTCCACGAATAGACTGATCCTACTCCGGAACCCATGTGAGATATCAGCTATGAATATCCCAAACAACACTGGTCCCAGCACTGATCCCTGTGTCACCCCTCTCATCACTTCCCTTGGTGATGAGAGCCCCCCCCACTACCACCAGCCTCTGATGCCTACCATTCAGCCAGTTGACGATCCAATTTACCATCTTTGTTCCAACCCCTGTGTATTCCAGCTCCCCCCCAACCTCCCATGCAGCATGGAATCAAAGGCCTTGCTGAAGTCCAAATACAGGACATCTTCCGCATGGCCCCTGTCCAGTTTCCTGGTCACCCAGTCATAATACTCAATTAGATGTGTCTGGCAGGATCTACTGGAGAAAAACCCATGTTGATGACCATTCTGGAGACCATTGTCCTCCAAGAAGTTCACCAGCCGCTCCTTTAGGATTGTCTCCATGAGCTTCCCCACAATCGATGTGAGGCTCACTGGCCTGTAGTTGCCCGGCTTGTTCCTGGGGCCACTTTTGTGAATGGGCACCATGTGGGCCACCCTCCAGTCCTGTGGTACACATCCTGTGTCCAGAGAGGTATTGAACAGGTCAGTTAGCTGCACCACTAGAATCTCTGCCAGTTCCCTGAGTACCCTAGGGTGGATGCCGTCCGATCCCGGTGCCTTTTCCACCCTTAATGCCCTCAGTCCCTCCAGAACCCTGTCCTCTGTAATCCCTATGTCATCCCTCGCCTCCACTACCCCCCAGCCCCTTGGGATATCTGCCCCTTCTCCTTCGTAAACACAGAACACAGAACAGAAGTATTCATTTTATGCCTCTGCCTGTTCTCTCCCCCCACCCTCCGTCCTTTCTAATTCTCACAATCTGGTCTTTGTTCTTCCTTCTTCTCTAATGTATCAGCAGAAGTCCTTTTCTCCTTCCTTAAAGCAGCAGTGCAACAAAATTCAACACAGAATTTCACCCTACCTTTTTCACTATAAAAGATTCCAGGAATCTTTCAGTTTTATGTGAAGGTACAATTTTCTAATTCTACCAAAATCTGAGTAAGTTACAAATGTTTTAATTTACTCTTTTCTCACGAAAAAAAGATGGCTGCCACATTTTGCATAGAAATAGCATTGTAGACCTAGCAAGGGGTAAGATCGAGCAAATAAAAAAGAATTATGGTGCATAGCATAGGACATACCTAGACAAGTATATTTGAGAGGTATGCTAATATTTTTCTTAATTATAGCTGAAACTAGATTTTTCAGAAAAAAATTTTCGTTGCACTGCTGCTTTAATACCCTGTGCCAGTCTCAGTTCTCTTGAGGCCTTGGCCGCTCTGACTAGCCTGGTAACTTTCCTGGACTTCTTCCTGTACTCTGCCTTCACACACCCCTTACCCACCCCCCCCCACCACCACCACCACGCCCTGTGATTTCTTGAGTTTCTAAAATACACTTCTCTTGGCCCTTACTCCCTCCATAACCTCTCGAGTCAACCAGCTGGGCTTCTTTGCCCTTCTCTTCTTGCTCCTCACTTTTGAACATAGCCCAGTGGCCTCTGTCAGTCCTCTTTTAATAAGCTCCCACTTTTGACTAGAATCCATGTCCTGATGAATGCTTGCAGAAACTTGCCCAAAATCTACCCCATCCTACTACAGTCTTCTCCTTTAAAATCACCCTGGTATCCATACCCCCTGTTTTCCTACTTATATTAAGTGTGAACCACACTGAGTGGTGGCCACTCCCAGCCAGAGGGTCCTCCAGCCCCAGATACCTTACAGCCTCCACATTTGAAAGTACCTGGTCCAGAGTCCTATCCAATCTAGTAGGCTCATGTACCAACTGCTCCAGGAAGCTGTCCTGAAATGCCTCCAGTATAACCTGCTCCCTCACACTCATGGTGGCAGGAGTGCTCCACTCCACCCCAGGGAGGTTGAAGTCCAGCACCAACACAGTGCTCCCCTTCCTACAGACCTTTCTGATTTGCCCAGTTAGCTTTCTGTCCAGGTCCTCCCCTTGCACCGGAGGTCTATGTACTATCCCCATCCTCAGTGTCCTACCTCTTGAGTCCTAAAGCTGCATCCATAGGGCCTCTGTTCTACCTTCCTCCCCCTCCTCCCTTGAACACCTTATCCATTCTCATACATAGATCGCCACTCCCCCCCTTCCCTTTAGCCCTATCCCTCCTGAATAATTTGTACCCTGGGATCATCATACCCCAGTCCTAGTACTGGGAAGCCCACATTTCTGTGATGGTCGCAATGTCCAACCTCCTCACTGCCAAGACAGCCTGCAATTCAGCTAGCTTATTACCTAGGCTCCTCGCATTCAAAGTGACCACCCTCCAGCCTGAATCCTTCCTTGCCTTACCCTGGGTTTCCCCCGTTCCCCCCAGTGCCTCTACCCTGACTCCTCCCCTGTTGGCTTGGGGGATAAGCTCATCGGGCTCCCCTCTCTGGGTGCCCAGCCTACCAGTTGTTCACTCACCACCCCCCTCCACCTAGTTTAAACTCACTTTTGTTGCTATGTACTCCATCCCCTGTTTTAATAACCCCTCCCTCCCTCCCTGCTCAAATGCAGCCTATCTCCTGGGTATAGATCATTGTTGTCCCAGGTTCATCCCCAGCCCCCCCCCACTAACCGTACCCCTTGGATTGACACCATTCCCCCAGCCATGTGTTGAACTCTCTGATCCTCCCTTTTCTTGCCGTACTTGTGTAAGGTACTGGGAGCACCTCCGAGAAGGCCACTGACTCCCCCAGTTCCTTACACACACTACACAGTTCTTCGAACCTCTCCATTACCACTTCCACAGCCTCCCCCGCCAGGTCATTTGTTCCCACATGTACCACAAGATGTGGTTTCCTCCTACCCCTACTTGTGCACTTCAGAATTGACTGCTCCACCCTGCTCGCCATTAACCAAGGTATGCACTCCAACCATATACGACTGTGCCTTTCTCCCTTACTGCGCCATCTTATCCCTTTTAGTATAAAATCCCCCAGCGCTAGTATCCCCCCATCCTTCCTCATTCCCACCCCCTCCTTACTACCTCAGTATCTATCTCTGAGTCTTCCACCTTTGTTTCTCTGTCCTTCCCCTATTGCTCTCCCCACCCTGATCTGTCCCCCTCCCTCCTGCTCCATCCCTATCTCTCCACTTCCACTCCAATCTCCCTGGACCCCACCACCCCCCCGCCTACCCCACTCTCTCTCCCTTCCCTGTTGCTTTCTCCTTCCTCTCTACTCCCTTCATCCGTCCTACTGGCTGTGCCCCTCATCCCCTTATCCTTGGCGTCCTCCTCCGCCCCACTTCCTTGTTCAATCCCCTGCCCCCTTCAGGCGATCCTTCCTCCCCTCCTTCTCCTCCACCAATGTTGACAGGACCGCAAACCTATTACCCGCCCCCACTGCCTTATTGTGTGTCAGCTCTTTCCTCCCTACCATGGCCCCTTCCCTCCAGAGCCAGAACTGAATACCAGTGAAGTGTGATATTCAGTGCATTTGCACTGCACAAGGGGGTTAGCACAGGCCACTTTGCACAGCGCAGATACCACTGATCAAAACTCCAACTTACTCTGGGCAGTCCTAATGGCTGCTTGAGCCTCTGCAGCCAACACTCAAGTTGGAAGTTGGGGAAGCTCACCCACCACTTGGCATCTAGTGGCACCCCTGTCCACCAATTTCCATCCTTGGGAAAATAAAACATTTCCCTGGTGCTAGTGCCCCCCCCCCCCAACTTCCAATCACCATTCCCAGTAAATTAGAAATCTTGCCATGGTGCCTAGCAGTCACTCACCCTCCAATTGCTATCCCCCCTACCCTCGGATCACCGTCCCCAGTGTAATTTAACTCATCCCTGGTGCCTAGTGGACCCCCCCACCCCCACTTGCCATCCCATCTATTTGTAAATATGTCTCTGTCATCCAGTTGTCCCCCTGTCTCCAATCCCCTGCTCAGTAATGAGAAGATTATGCCCTTGTGGCCAGTGCCCCCCCATCTCTGTACCCCGTCACCAGTGAATGTACAAACCTCCCTGGCATCTAGTGGCACCCCTCCCACCCACCAATCCTCATCCCTGTACCTATGTGATCATTCCCTAGCATCTAACAGCCCCCACACTGCAGGTACCAGCCAATCCACTCTGCTAACCCTCCTTACCTGAAGTACTAGTGCCACGGGAGCCCATACAGCGACTGGCACCACCCTCCTCTCACCTCCTTGGCTAGCTGCCATATGAAAAGACAGGGAGCACTCGTCCAATGTATCATACAAGGTGCGTGTCCTCTGTACTGTACAGTGAGCATGTGACCTGTGTACTGTTCGATGCAGGCCATGCACTCCTTGTACAGTACAGAGGACATGTGCCCTGTACAATATATTGGATGCGGGCTCCCTGTCTTTCCATACTGCAGCCAGCTGAGGAGATGAGAGGAGGGCTGTGCTAGTCATGGCACTCGGTTTGAACAGCGCCAACATCAACAGCACTGACAACAACAGTGTTGTCAATAACAGCACAGTGTAAACAGCACTGTCAAGAGCAGCACCAAGTAAAAATGCTGTTGTACAAAACAGCGTCAATGGTAGCGGTTGTAAACCACACTGATGACTGCTACCATTGCTAAAACTCACACTATTCACTTTTGCTCTGCCCCTCGTACCCCCATACTTTATATAACCAACTCCGAGGAGGAGGGCAGATCTCGGGGGGAGAAAGGAGAGACTTGGGGGGATTTTTACTTGTACAACTGATGAAAAAAATACTTTGGGCAGGGGGAAAAGTATACCTGCATGTGTTTGGAGACCAGGACCAGAATGCTAGTCTCTCACTTTGTGCTGCCCAAGCTGCTGCTGCCTTAACCCTCTCCTCCATGGGAGCAGCTTGGACAACTAGTGCACTTTTCTTTTACTTGTGCACCCTCAACAGTGCATGCCTCAATAGCTATAGGGATAGTGGTAGTTGCTATATGCTATTCTACCCCTGTCACTATTCTGGCATTACGTGGTCCTGACAGCGCTGTTTAGACGGCACTGTTCAGGACATGCTATTCTAACTGGGTAGGCTAGTCACTGTATGGTCACCCATGGCACTGGTACTTCAGGTAAGTGGGGACTGGCAGGGTGAGGGTGTGTTAGCCAGTGCCCATGGTAGAGAGGACCATTTGATTCCAGGGAAGGATTACGTTGATATGAGGACAGGGATCAGTGGGTGGGGGTGCCACTAGATGCCATGGGAATATGAAATATTTACTTTGTTTTTATTTATTTATTGACACCATCAGAAATTACCTTCAGATATCTCCAGAGATATCATACAGGGCTGGTGACTGGAGGGCAGGGGGACCACTGTATGCCAGGGACATCATTTCACATATACAGGACAGTGTTCACAGGGTGGAGGGGCCACTAAGCACCAGGAAGGCTTGTGCATTCACCGGTGATGGGGCATGGAGACTGGGGGGGGGCCACTAACTATCAGGGTATAATCTTCTAGTTTCAGGGCAAGAGATCAGAGACTGGGGGAGCCACTGAATGGCAGGGACATATTTTTTAAATAAACAGAATAGCGATTGGGGGATGGGGGGACCACAAGACTCCAGAGACTTCTTTGTCTGTAGCAGGGCTGGTGATCATAGGGTGCAGGGGACCACTAGGCACCAGGGACTTCTTAGACTATACTAGCACTGGCAATCAGAGGGTGGGGGGTCCACTGGGCACCAGGGACCTATTTTATACCAGGGATGATGATCGGAGGATGAGAAGGACCATGGAGCACCAGGGATTTCAGTTTTACAAAGGGGAATAGGGATCAGAGGCTGGGAGGGACCACTAGACTCCAGGAAATTCCTGCTTTTTATAGAACCGGGCAATCGGGTTGGGGGCAGATCCAGTCACGGTGCAAACCTGCTGCTGCTTACCATGCAAATGTGCCCATAATGGGTATGCAAATGGCCCCTTAGCGCCTTGCATGACCAATGGGCTCATTTGCTTGAGGCCGTTTGAATAATGGTGCCCGGAGCTACTGCACTGCCAGATCCATGTTAGGGCAACACTGTTCTACTTAACGTTGCGCTGTCATGCCCCTATATTCAGTCAGATGGCGTCAGTGCATCTCCGTGGTCATGGGCAAGCACACCACAAACCTTTGTGCTCCGCTTTGCCCATTTTTGAATATCGGGCTGGGCGCCAGTAGCAGCACTATGGACTAAAGAGGAGGTGGGTGGTTGTGATACAACACAGCACCAAGGCTAAGCAGAATGACTTGATTTAGACATAGGGTCCTAAGTATTACTTTTACTGTTGCCTTATCAGGGAGAGTTTTGTGAATGTCATAGAAAGTTGCTCTGCCAAGGTGGATGACTAGCTTGATTATGCAGGACTGGTAGGCACCCAGTTCTTTTTTTTGTTTGTTTTTTACTTTCTGTTTTGCCCCCTTCTCACCAGCTTGCCCCATTCTAGCTGCTCTGCCGTAGTCCCATTACCCATCTTCTCTGGGACTTGCTTCATCCTACTCAGCTCCCATGGCTTGCAGGGGGAGTTGGCATCAATCATCTTGCCATGACCAGGGGTTTTTCCATCAGTTTTCTTCCCAGCACCGTGGGTGTCTTCACTCAAGGAGCTCAATGATGGGAGTGTTCAGAAAAAGCGCTTGTGTTCTTCATCTTCATTGTCCAACATCAGGCAGGTTAGAGCACTAGGGCGCTAGAGTCATGCAAATTATGTGGAACTATATAAACAGCTTTATACAGAGTATAACCCTGCTACTATGTGTGCCATACAGATTTATCTTTGAACCCACCCACTCCTTGTCCTGACTGATGAACAACAGCAGATCCTTCTGTAACTGGTGTCCTTGCATGAGCTGAAGCAGGCCCTCAGCTCTGCCAGAACTCAGAAGTGCCTGGATCCAGATGGGTTCTTGGTAGAATTTTAAAAGGCTTTTTCTGACCCCAACTGCTCCAGGCTTCCCAGGTGGTGCAAGATGGACAGGGTCCCCCCTAGCTGGAACAGAGCTACAATCTCTGCCATCTTGAATCTGGGTGAAGATTCCCATAACCCCATTTCTTATTCACCTACTTCCTTATTAAATATGGATTACAAGCTTTTAATAGCAGTTTGGGCATGCAGGCTGGACAACTTTCTCCCTATCATCATACATCCTGATCAGTCGGGGTTCGTTCATTCTCGGCAAACAATGGATATCATTCATCGTACTTTTCATCTTCTTGACTATGCAGAACCACACTTCCTACCTTTGGCTCTTCTCAGTTTACATGCCAAGAGGGCTTTTAATAGCGTCTCTTGGCCTCTTTTATGGAAAACTCTTGCTGCCTTTCACTTCCCTCCCCAGTTCTTAGACTGGCTCCGATCGCTTTACACCACACCAGTAGCTTATGTCTGAGTGAATGGGTCCTATAGCACCCTGATTTTGTTTCAGCACAGGACATGTGAGGGGTACCCTCCCTCTCCTTTCTTATTTACTCTGTATATGGAGCCATTGTCACCAGACATTCAACAAAAGGCTGGGATAGACAATGCACCACTGGGAGGCAGAGATTTTAAAGTTTCCCTTTGTGCAATGTCCTTCATATGCTGTTGTCTCCAGATTCCTTGATCCCCAAAGCCTGGAGGGCAGGGGGTCATAATGTTGCAGACAAAACCATGCGCATCAAGAATGCTGCACGTAAATCTGCGTGCAGCGAAATAACGTCAGCACAACACTCTAACCAGGAAAGAAACGAGCACACCGGAGGAATATCTTTGTTTTGGGGGGGCTTTGCCACCACACCCTCTGGACTTATTATAATCAACTCTGGGGGGTCATGGACTTCAGGGAAAAAGGAATCCTCAGAGTGGGGAAAACGTTTTTTTTTTTTAAGTAAAAAGCTGCATTACAATGGGATCTGGGGAGAACCGAACCGCAGCCCCAGGTCCCCGACACCGCTGGAGGCAGGTGTTCTAGCCAGTCCACCATGGGAGCAGCTCAGCCAGGAACCATCCCGGCAACATCCTTTACATTCCAGCATGGAAGTGTACAGTGACAGGGGTAGCGGTTCTTATCGCACACTGTAACAACCCCTGTCGCTGTATAGCCATTCACACTATTCCATGCGCAGTATTCCAAACGTGTTTTTTTCCACGCTATAATGACCCAGTACCAGCCTGGAAGGAGATAGCTGAATATAAAGAGGCCTCTGGTTTTCAGCGAAACCTTCAAAGAAAAAAAAAAAACAGAGATTCTTCAGTTCCATTATGACCCACCACCAGAGCTGGAATGCCAATTCCAGTTTAAGTGGAACAGAACTATACTTAAATATCTTGGGGTGCATATCACCCAGAGATTACCTAATTTAGAATTACTAAGTTTTAAATCATTAACACAACAAATCATGCAAGATCTTAATACCTGGCACCTGCTCTCACTTGGCTTCTTTTCCTGAGTAGAGCCAGTGAACATTGTCATCCAGCCTCAGATTTTGTATTTTCTGCAGACCCTTCCCCTTATGCCCTCTCATCTCTGTTTTAAAGCCTGGGATAAATTAACCACATGCTTCACTGGGGAGGGGGCAGTGCCCCAGAATTTGATATGCGACACTTCAATTACCAAGAGACTGGTGGGAGGGGGGGGGTCAGATCTCCCTAATGTGCGAACTTATGCAGCAACACAGCTCCGTATAGTCTGCTGCTGGCTTTCTTCTACTTGTCACTCCCACTGGAAGCATAGTGAATTTCATCTCAATGATTTGTCTGACATAGCTAAATATCTCTTCTCACACCCTCTTAGGGAACTCAGTTTATGAAATTTCTTTGCCTACACTGCAGTCACTCTGGGAGTATGACTCAAATTCCACCATACACATACCCATGCCCAACTCATGTGCTACTGTACACTAGTTGAATGGGATAAGAATTTTGTTCTGCTCCAACTAGACATTGCTTTTCACAGATGACAGCAATTGGGCCTTATTATTTCTTCCAATTTATAAATAAACAGGGCATTCACCCGTTCCAGCACCTTCAGGACACATATACTGTAGGTTGATAGGGCATGAACATTTTCATTACTTACAGATCCGAACTTACCTGCTGCATATGCAAAGGGGCACCCCTAAACTCCCTGACCCTGCACCACTGCTCTTGAGGATATTCCTGGATTTATTAAAAGCGGTGTCCTGGCTACACCTGATGGGTCATCTCACCTTCAGGAACTTCGGCACCACACTTCAGAACAAATCCTTGCCAGATGTAATCGAGAGCCGCAAACTAATTACACAGCAGAGACCTGGACAAAGAATGCACTCCCTGCCCTATAGGCATATCCTCCACAATCTGGTGTGAATTCTCCTGGAAATGCAATTCCAGGTTTTCCCACACACCAAGGCACTGGCAAAATATATAGGAGAAGAGCATAGTTCTTGCTGGCAGATATGTGGCCAGTCTAGCCCGGACCACACTCACACATTCTGGGCCTACCTTGCTCTCCAGGGGTTACTGTCAAGAACTAGAACAGCATTTTCATATGCTTTTGCTAGATACCTCATTGATTTGCCCCTCAATGATTTTGGTATAATTCCCTTGCAAGAGAGAAGGATAGGCTCCAGATCATTGGCCCCCATTTTATTATTAGCAGCTACAAAAAGCTATAACTAGACTTTGGCTACAGGAGACTGCCCCAACAATAAAGCAGTGACAGCAGGTATTCACTTCTCTATATACCTTTGTCAAATACACCTATACCCTGTGGGGTAAGGCCCCAATTTTTCAAGAAATCTGGCAACCATGGGTGCAGCTGTGCATCCACTGCAAGGATGACGCAAGCTCATCTGGTGCAGGCAGCCTCCCCATGTGGTCAGGCCATGTTTACGAGTCAGGAATGGTGCACAGCTTGCCCCTTGCACCATTCTTTGGTGGTGCAAGCACCATGCACCATTCTCAATCGTTTGAGAATCGGGCCCCGGAAGTGCACACGATGGCACAGTCGTGAGCCTAATCAACATCCACCCACCCACACTGCCTCCTCTGTACTTCTGCCTGTGGCCACTCAGGCAGTGACGCTCCCTCACCACAGGCGGAGAGTGTCCTCTGGATTATTCAGTCCTCCCTGACCCAATAGCTCTTCAATAACCCAGGCTCATTCCAAAACCTGGTTTGCCTGTGTTGGGAGTAATAGCGCTACAGATGAACTGAATTGCCCACGGAGTCTATTTTTGCCCAATGATTTGGAAAAATGTATTAGGAAATACTGGAGTTTTCTTAGAAGGTTATTTTAGGCTTATCCTAATTGGAGTTGTGTAGAACTTGCAGGAAGAGAAACAAGCTACCTCGAACTTGTGTGCCTTGGAAGGGAAAAAAACAAAACTGAACCATTCTGGTTCATTTTAGAAATGACTTACATACAATCATATGAAGAATTCAGCAGAAGAAGGCCATTTGGTCTATCAAGTCTGCTTGTATTGCAGGGTTCACAGCTTGAGCTAATGTCCCTGCTCTCCCTCCCCACTCCTCCCATCCTCCCTACCCATGATCCTTACTTTCCCCTATGCCTATCCCAGCCTCTCTTAAAGCTTCCCACTGCCTTCAATGAGATGACCTCTTCCGGCAGTGCATTCCAGGTGTCTACCACCCTCTCTGTGAAGAAGTGCTTCCTGACCTCCCTCCTAAACCTCCCACCCTCCAGCTTAAGACTGTGCCCCCTAGTGTTATGGTTGCCACTCAGCTTAAAGAGACTCTCTTTATCAACCATATTTATCCCTTTCAAGTACTTTAAGGTCCCAATCACATCCCCTCTCTCTCCCCGTCTTCCAGGGAGTACATGTTCAGTGCCCTCAGCCTCTCCTCGTATGCCTTACCCTGCTGACTCGATATATAGGAAATGTAAATGGAATCAGGGTGCTGCAATGAAAAGATGTCTTTGTTTCTTAACAGGTTCTTGACTCCTCGCAAGTTCCCAACTGATACCCTTTTTGTTGCCCCCCCCCATCCTCCAGTCACACTAGGCTTAGTGGTAAGGTATGTCTGCCAGTAGCAGACAACCCTGCTGGCATTCTAGCAAACAGAGCACAAACAAATGGAAGTGCACAACCACTATGGCATCAGTTAGCTAAGTCAGGGACTCTTCTTTAGTTAAAAGAGGCAACATATGCCTTACACACAGCCTGCCACCTGCCATTAATCAGGATTTGGGGACAGATTCACAGATGCTCCCTGCAAATACCAGGACTGTCTCCCCCTCTGGTATACTGTAGCTAAACAAGCAAACAGACATCAGCAGTACCAGATTCCAGGTCTGAAAGTAAGTTGAACTGCTTCATGCATCTGCAGTGAACAATATAAAAATGTTTTGTTTAGTTATTTTCTTCTCCTGTGTTTGTGTGTTGTAAACTGTAAACCATGTAATTATTTTATGTTTACGTATGTGTAGCAGGCAGGCAATATAGCGCCTCCATTTCCATTGCCCCATAATAAAAACAAGCATTTGTCAATGCCGAATGTTTGCTTGCTGGCATTAGTATTGGAAGTGCAGGAGTTAGACAGATGCAGAATAGGAATGGCAGTGAAGTATTGAACTGACGCCAGTCCCACCCCCACCCTGCAGAGATGGACAGGCATTGGGGTGTGCCTTTGGGTCATCGCCCATAACGCTCACGCCATTTCACCTAACTCCTACCCTGTAGACACTGACAAGTGTCGGTGCTTTGGGGTCTTTGTGGCCTTATACTTACCCCATTCCATAAGGAAATATGCTGAAATGGGTGCAGTATAGGAGAATGGGGTGAACTTTGGGGCTGAAGAGTCCAAGGCACACCTCAATGCCTGTCACTGGCTGCAGGGTGGGGGTGGGGATGGAATGGCATGAGCACTACTGTTGACAATCCCAAGTCACACCCCTGATTCCTGTCAGTCCCTACAGGGTAGGACGTATGGTGCAAAACCCTAATGCCCTGGGTGTTTCATGGTATTTTCACTCCAAGTTTTCAACACAGGCTTTTTGTGACCCCACCACATGAACAGTGACACTATCAGTTCGTTAGCCAAAGGGTGATTTTGCACAGTATTTCATGGTGGTGCCACAGAATGCAAATACACATTTCAGGCAGGTTGTGAAAATGACAGCTGTACTATTCATAAGAAGGTGCAAAAAAATGGTAATGTTGAAAATCTGGAGTGAAAATATAAAAGAATTGAAGTCACTAGCGTGCATAGAAACTGCACAATGCACACTAGTAGTGTAATTATTTTGGGGATTTTTTACATCACATTTTCAACATAGGCATTTTGGGACCTCCGCTCATGAACAGTGGCACTGCGATTTTCTTTATCTGTCCCGAACAATGATTTCCCACAGCGACCACGCATCTCTGCGCTGAAAGCGTGAAAACACCTTTTGGCCATGTTGTGAAAAATGACAGCTGTACTGTTCATAAGGAAATGTGGAAAAATGCCATTGGTGAAAATCTGGACTGAAAATATTACAAAGTCATGAACTTACGAGGGTGCTTGGAAACTGCACAATGCTCACTCGTAACACAGTCATTTTATGGACTTTTGTCACCAAATTTTCAGCATAGCCATTTTAAGACCTCTGCTCATGAACAGTGTAACTGTAATTTTCTTAATCTGTCCCAAACATTGCTTTCGGAAACACATTTTGGGTGACATGTGAAAAATGGCAGCTGTACTGTTCATAAGGAAGTGTAATAAAATGGCAATGTTGGAAATCTGCAGTGAAAATATTGAAAATTCGCAAAAAAGTAGGAACTGTGCAATGCACGCTCGTAAAACAGTCATTTTTATGATTTTTTTCACCAAATTTTCAACATAGCCATTTTAAGACCTCTGCTCATGAACAGTGACTGTGCCATTGTGCGTTAAATGGGTGGAAACACGTTTTGGGCAAGATTTGAAAAATGACAGCTGCACTGCTCATAATGAGGTGTGGTAAAATGGCAATGTTGAAAATCTGGAGTGAAAATATTGAAAATTCACGAATTTACGAGCATGTGTAGGAACTGCGCAATGCACGCTCGTAAAACAGTCATTTTTAGGAATTTTTTCACCAAATTTTCAACACAGGCTTTTTGAGAGCCCACCTTATGAACAGTGGCAGTGTCGTTTCGTTACTCGGTCCCGAAAGGTGATTTCGTGCAGTGACAGCAAAATCACCCTTCGGGCCTGATTAATGCCATGACAGTGACAGCATTCATGAGAAGGGGTCCCAAAAACCCCATGTTGAAAATTTGGTGCAAAAATTCCAAAAATTGCCTGAGATATGCAGCAAAGTTGAAAAAACCCTGTCTATCCCATTATACAGCTTACCGGCATTTCCTCAGTTCGCGGTCGGCTTTGAAGAGTGCAGACGTGTTCCTGGTCCACCGAAGATCATCGTGCTGGAGTTCGGAGGTAAATATGGGGTCGGGGGTGGGAGGCAGGGGTGCGCAGTGGTGGGTGCGGGTGGGCTGGGTGAATGCTGCGGAACATTTTCTTGTTTACAGGTTTTTTTTCAACAGGAAGACGACGTTGGGGACGCTTGCCACACTGGGGTGGGCTCAGCGTGGCAGCGCAGAAGGCTGTTTGGGGCTGGAGCCGACGGGGATTGGGCACCCAGTCAGCCATACGGACTTGTGCCACGCTGCTGGGTGGGCTCCAGAGTGGCAGCTAGAACGCTGTTTGGGGCTGAGCTGACGGGATTGGCACCCGTCACCCATACAGATAGCTGCCAATGCTGGGGTGGGCACCCAGCGCGGCATCTGAACTCTGTTTGGGGGAAGAGCAGCACAGCTGACGGGGATTGGGCACCCCGCCGGCTACAGTGTGTGTGCATGGGGGCGAGCACACAGTATGCGGCAAGGCCAGGTAAGTGGGGAGTACGCATGAGTGCATGGCATCTTATCGCTGCTATCGAAGCGTAGCTCCCTCTTTCAACTGTATGCCACTGCATTTTCAACTGCTGTCATAGACAACTCCAGCAGTGATTGGAGAACTGCGACCGCGCCTGCAAACACACTGACTGAATTGGAAGACGCTGACACACCTCCGAAAAACTCGGATGATGGCACTATGTTTCTTGCACATGAGTGCAAGCAAACATAATGAACAAATTCCCTCCACTACGACATCCTTTATGACCATGAGTACACCACCTAATTGCCAGCTTAATCTCACTATCACCGGTTTCTATTGTAATCTTTTTTGCCCGTAAAGGCAATGTATCAAACCAAATTCTATTCTGCAGTCTCTGCACTGCTAGAATCCATCTCCTGTTGCTTTGTAAAGCACTGCCAGTAGTGTATAAAAATGCTATAAATCCAAACTAGTATTTTTTTTGGGGGGAGGGGGTTAAGGAAGAGGGGCTGTTATTAAACAAATGTTAGGTAAGAGGGAGACAGGCAGGAGGCCAGGTTAGTTATGGAAGGGTCTGTAGAGACCTTTAACAGGGGGAAGGGCTTGTTTAGAGTTGTTGAAGAGAAAACATTCTTAAAGATGGTGTCAGGTAGAAGGGAACTGACTTAAATCTAAAACTAAAACCAGAACCAACCCATCTCAAATCTTCATGTTCCTTCAGATTGGATGTGCAAAGTCCACGCTTTGCGATTAATTTGTGACGATCTGCCACTTATAAAAACACAGAATTTGTCAGCAGAAAAGAATCACTAGGCCCACCCAGTCTGCTCAAGGTGTCCCTGCCTATTGTTTCTCTGCAGACCCTAACTGGTCTCTGTGGACCCCTCCCAGTTTTTGTATCAATATGCCTCTGTGTCTATCCCATGCATGCTTGAAGCCTTCCACTGTTTTAGCTTCCTTAGCTTCAATTGGCAGTCGGTTCCATGCTTCTACCTACCTTTTAATGAAAAAGTATTTCCTCACATCCTTCCTGAAATTTTGGCGCTTCGGTTTCATTTCATGTCCCCTAGTCCTGGAGCTCATCCTTTTTTGCAGGAGGCTCCCTCCCTGTACTCTGTTCACACCCTATGAGGTACCTGAAGGTTTCTATCATGTCACCCCTTACTCTTCTGTCCTCTAGATTGTATACATTAAGATCTCTCAGTCTCTCCTCATAGGGCTTTCCTTGCAACCCTGCACCATCCTGGTTGCCCTTCTCTGGACCGCCTCCACCATGTCTATGTCTTTCCTGAGGTGTGGTCTCCAGAATGGGAACAGCATTCCACGTGTGGGCACACAGGGCAGTACAGTGGGAGCACCTCTTCCTTCCTCCTGCTGCCCCTCCCTATGCAACCCAGCATCTCACCAACCCTGCCCACGGCCCTGTCACATTGGGCTGCCATCTTGCGGTCTTCTGAAATAATAACCCTGGGGTTCCTTTTCTGCCTAGTGACTGCCAACACTTTCCCCCATCCTACTGTATACTCAGCACTGGGAATCTGGTGCATAGATGCATGATTTTGCACTTTTTGGTATTGTACCCCAACTGCCATGCTAGGAACCACTCCTCTACTTTTTCTAGATCCCTGCGCAATGTCTCCACTTCCTCCTGAGTGTCCACCCTATTGCAGGTCTTGGTGTCATCTGCAAAAAGACAGCCCTTCCCCTCCAGTTCCTCTGAAATGTCTCCTATGAAGATACTAAAGAGGACTTGTCCCAGCACTGAATTAGCTGGTCACCCCCCGTCCTTAGAGTGTGTGTCATTTGGCCTTGAAAAAGCACTTGATGTTTGGTGACATGTCAGTGGTGTGGATATCTAGCGACTGGTCCAGTATATTATATTTCTAATAATGTATTTTTTAATTCACTCCAATACTGGCTTGGTGAATGATTGTATGATGATATTAGTGATTTTATATAATTTATGTTGAGATGTTTGTTTTGTGATTTTAAATTTGTTAGGCACCTTGGCATTTGAAAGGCACCATCAAAATTAAGTTTATTATTATTATAAGTTTATTGGTGGCAGCCCTTACTAGTTAGCTCAGATTTTTGTGGCAAAATATTGGCTTTTATGCAGCAGCTCCTCATATGTGGTTCCTGAGCTACCTTTCTGTCCTGAATGTGTGTCACTTATCACTACCCTCTGCCTCCTGTCTGTTAGCCAGTTACAAACTCACTTCAGCAGTTTGGCTCCCTCCTCCATATTGGTCAGTTTCTTAATCAGCATTCTTTGTGGCACATTATCAAACACCTTGCTGAACTCTAGCTAGGCTATGTCGCTGCCCTCTCCTGGTCTATTTCCCTGGTCACCCAGTTAACGAAATCTTTTAGATTCATTTGGCAAATCCTTCCACCCATGAACCCCTGCTGCCTGTAGTCTGGCAGACATTGGTTTCTAGGTAATCGATTTCTCTTATAGTAGGGTTTCCATTAGTTTTCCCACCACTAAAATTAGGGTGACTGGCCTGTAGTTACTAGACTCCTTACTACTGCCTCGGTTATACAGAGGGACCTTGTCAGCCCTTCTCCAGTTCCCTGGAACAACAACTATTTCTAGTGAGCTCTTTAACAAAGCTACCAGTGGAGCAGCTAGCACTTCTCTGGACTCCCTCAGTACCCTGGGATGTATGCCACAGCCTTATCCACTTTCAGTGCTGCAAGTCCTTCAATTACTCTTTCCTCTTAAAATGGTCTTGTGTCCACAACCTCTCCTCCTCTGTTCTTACTTTTCTCTGGTGGCCCGTCCCCATCCCTCTACTGTGAAGACCAGGTAAAAGTACCATTTCAAAATGTTAGCTTTTTCTTGATCTCCTTCCTCACAGTCTCCCCTTCAATCCTTCTTGTACTCACTATCCCATCGCTAGCTTTTCTGTCCTCACTGATGTATTAGAAAAAAATCTTATCCCCCTTCCTCACTCCCTTGCAGTCCTTTCCTCTGCCTGTGCCTTAGCTCTCCTAACTGCCTTTCCTGCTTCTTTCTGTTTTATCTGTTGCACATCCCTGCCCTCATCCCATTGAGTTTCCTTGTACCTTTTAAAAGCAGCCTTGTTTGTTCATTTTTTTCACTGCCTTTACCACCTCTTTGGAGAGCTATAATGGTCTTCTTTTCCTCCTGCCTTTTCTTACCTCTTTCATGTGGAGGCTCATTTCCCTAATGATGCCCTCTCTTATCCCCTTCCACAGCACTTACACCCCTCCCAGCTATCTCTCTCTCAAGGCATTTTCTGAGGCAGTCACCTATTTCTTTGAAATACACTCTCCTGAAATCCAGGACCCTCATCTTCTTGTGGCTCACCTCCATACCTCTCAACTATCACACATTATGAGGTACGTCACTCATTTTACCTCTTCGAAACCCTTTGTCCATCATGAGGAAGGTGATATTCCACATTCCCCACTAAGACTTTTAAGCAGAAATTCACAATAATCTATTATGCTTAGTTATACAAAAACATTATGAACATCAGTGCACTGATAGCTATAGTGTTCTGAGCTTCCAGTGCCATGATAGACAATATGTCACACATTTTGCTCATTTGTCACACATCATGTCACACATTTTGGTGAAGAAAAGTTGAGAGGTATGCTCACCTCAGTTCCTTTCCTTATGTTAAACCACACCATATGGTGATCACTGGTACCCAGAGGACTTCCCACTGTGATGTTTGCAATGCTCTCCTTATTTGTGAGTACCATGTTCAACATTGTCACACCCATAGAAGGTTCTTTTACAAACTGCCTGAGAAAAGCTACCTGTAGGGAGTCTAAGATGGCCCTACTCCTTGCTGAAGCTGCAGCTATTAGGTTCCACAGTTAATTTTCATGGCAATGGGGCACTTTGTGAAGTGGTGCCACTTCACGAAGCTGTGAATTGAGAACTTAGCTGGAGAAGTTCTCATAGGCCTAGGTTAAGTTATCAAGAAATAAACAGTATACTATATAACTGCAGAGACTGCAGACCACATGCTACTGAAACTACATGTTGCTCACTGAGGCCTGTAGGTGGTGTCTGAAAGCATAGCCACTGAGGACAATACTGACTGTAGACATACTCAGCTGACTTTCACTGAGGCCTGGAAACATCTGAGAAAGTCAGTAGTTTTTACCTAAATCAAATTGCTTAGAACTGACTGCATAGCACCGCTAGAAAGGTAATTTTATGCTGAACAACTTTGCCACTGATACATTGCATCTATCACATATACTTTAGGAGTTATTCACATTTGTTTGCGGTATGGCGTGCATGGCTGACATTTGTCTCTCAAGCCTCACTTAAGCACCTTTAATAAATCCCCCCAAAAACACAAAGTTGTTTGGTATTTAAGTTAGTATAAAATAAAAACCAAATTGATTGCATGGCATCGTTAGAAAGGTAATATTTTGCTGAATAGCTTTGCCACTTGTACTTTGTGTATAGCACTTATGGTTCATGAGGTATTCGCATTTGTTTGTGGCATGCTGATTATGGCTTGAGTTTACTTAGAAAGGCCCAGGATGCAGTGTTAAGAGTATGCAGGACACAAGTGGTGGAACTTTCAAAGAGCTCCTGAGGTCTCAATGAGGTAGACAATAAAAAGGCTGTGTTCTCTGCTTTCTTAGGTGCAGAGAGCAGGAGCTGAGTTGGTTCCTATGTGTGTCTGTTTGTCACCTGAATAAATCCCTCTAAAGTGGTTTATTTAAGCAATAAGGCATGATTAGGTGTGTGTTATTGTGTAACATCACTCCTGGGGTGGGTTGAAGCACGAGGCGAAGCCAAGTGCTTCCACCACCCCAGGAGTGATGTTATTACACAATAACACACATCCTGGAGTGCCTAATTGCTATTATACAATGGCTTGTTTTGTTTTAAGAAGAAGAAAATGGGAAAATACCTTAAAGTATATATATATTTTTTACTTTTTTGTTAGGGTAGGTATACATATTAAAAAAAAGTCCATAGTTCCTTTCTTGTACAGCAGGTGGTGCTGCTCCTACATTGTTGCCCTGTATTGCCTTCTGTGTCTCTCTCTTTGCGAGGTCTACATGTTTCTGACCCCCTGTGTCTGCTTGTTGTGTTCCTGTTTCCCCCTCCTGTTACACAGAGACACTGTGAACAGTCCAGATGGACTCTTCTGATGTTGCGGTGTATGCATTTATTTTTTTCTTCATTACTGAAGTGACAACCCGGTGAGCAGTACAGTCAGATCAGGTGTAAGTCTACTCCGGACCGGAAGTTGGGACCTGAGGCAGACCACAAGAAAGAGGTCTGTCAGAATCCATTTCTTTTGTTAATTGGGGTTGAGGAAAAAAAGTGGGGGCTACGATTTAAATGAGCAATCGGAGGTTTGGTGCTGAGCGACTGTGCACCAAAGCATGCACACACTGTCACAGTCAGGATGTGGATCGGGGGGGGGTGGGGTGGAAAATCTGTTTGGAGCCATGGCTTTTTTTTATTTTTAGATTATTTTTAAGTAAAGTGGCACAATGTGATTTTAGTGTACAGCATTAAGTGGGAATTTGGCCTATGTCCCAGTTACTATGGGCGGTTGATGTGTGGGTTTGTTTTGACAAAGAAAGCGGCAAGCTGAAAAACTGAAGCCATCACCAAACTGGTGCCTCAGAAAACGCGACATCACGTGGTGTTTTTTTTTTTTCAAAAAGTTGAATCGTGTAAGTGACAGTTTTGTTTCTGAGGTGAAAAAAAAGAAAAACCTAGGATAGCAAACTTTTGCATTGTGAATAGGCTCTGACACTAGGTTTATTGAGGAGAACATTGGAAAAGTGTGAGAAGATCCACTCTGTTTGTGGGGAAAATAGCGGGGAATAAGTAGCAGTGGCATGATTTTTTAATGTGTTATGTGGTCATCTGGGTGCCTGGACTTCATACAGTGATGTTATCGTGAAACAGAATCACTGTTCCAGACACGCACTGACCAATCAGAGGGCAGGAAATTTCCTTGCCATTGTATTAATTGCCCTTATAAATGTCCTGCACTGTGATTGGCTGATAACCTCTATCAGCCGTGTCCTTATCAGGAAATAACCTTAAAACTGACACTACTTGTGTCACCCAAAATGCAACACACAGTGAAATCAGTTCATGCCACTGCTCTCCCGCTGCAGCTCTTCAGATATGATCTGACAACCACAACAGTTGCAGTGGCAGAGCGATGGCCCAATACAGGAAGCACAATACCAAAGAGTGTATCCAGGGTCCCCCTTCCTACACAACCACTAAAGTTTTAATGTACTGAATATGTTATTTTGTTTTACTCACTGCCCATCTGTTTCACAGAGCTGCAGCTCTTGGCCCTGCTACCCAAAAATCTGCCCACTACACTCTACCATTTCTGCCATCTCTGAACTCGATTCTCACCCATTTCCTCATTTCCCTCCAAGGAGACTCGTAACAACCCAAAAGTCCCTGTCTAAAAAAGCAGCACATTACTGTAACCACAAAACTAAAAATAGAAGTTTCCCTTCTTCATTGACTGTTGCGCTTTGGCAACCGCAACGCAGGAAACCACCATCTCCAGCGGCCACTGAGGTACACACTCACTCCCAGCCAAGCCAGCCATTTAATGTAAATAAAAGCGATAAAGTAAATTTACAAGACAAAACTTTAAAAAAAGAGAAACCTAAAAGAAGACAAAAAAATGTTTTCTGTACATTGGGGATGGGAGTAAGAAACATCACACTAAGTACCTCAGCCACTATGGGACACACTCGCACCCATTGGCCGTAACTGAAACTGAGCTGTCAAACTAAGAAATGTTTGAAAAAAAAATGTAGCTTTGAGAAAGAGAGAGAGAGAGAGAGAGAGAGAGAGCGAGAGTGTGTGTGTGTGTTGGTGGGGAGACACATACAGACACCAATGTCCTGCAGTGAGTTTAAAAGAGCTCCATACCAAGACAGTGACAATAACTACTTTTTCTTTTTTGTACTGACATTATCATATTTTTTTTTACTCTCTTTATCTACATTTTTTTATTAACTTCTTTACTGGGGGACCCATTTTATAAGTAGAGTAAGACACTCCAAGGTGTCGATTATGGCCTGATACGAGCACTTCCAGGTGCTAAAGGCACTTGGCGCAAGCACCTCATGCCTTATTATGCACCTGGGGCGTGCTCTTATCAGAGCATAAGCCACATCTTGTCATGTCTTATTCCTTACTTAAATCGATCATAGAAGTGATCTTCAGTGTGTAGTGCATAGTGCATCTGGCATGCATTTTTTTTCTCCTCAACAATATTATTGAGCTATTTTTCAGTTAAAGATTAGCACTGCTGTGGGGGAGGAAACAGTGCAGCTTGACTGAAAGAGTTTATATTATACACAGTATGTTAGAGAATATTGCTATATTAGGAGCGCATTAAAGACCCTGACTTGTGTCTGCACCTGCCAGCATTTTTTAATGAATAATGTTTTACAGTTCTGACTTTAATTTTTATATCTGACCTGCACAAGATACAACTGAAAATTGGTAAAACTCAATGTGCAGCCCTTTTAACTTCTGCTTTTTTCCTACTGACAAATCTATACACTTTCTGTTTATAATCTAAGAAGATATCTTTCTGCTAAAACCCCTGACATTTCGGCCTATGTCAAGTTTGGATTTACATGTCCTGGTACCATTATCAGATGCATATAGGCCCCAGAACTATTTTACCATTATTATAATAGATTGCAGCAACGCATTGCCTATTAAAGTTTTTTTTTTTACCTAGATGTAGCAATTTTACTATTTGTAATTTGAGGGGAATGATTTTTAAATGGGAGACATGGTTTCCTTTTTTCCCCTACTGGTGGAGAAGGCTTTGAGAGGGGACTCCTTGTAGAGAAAAAATCTTTATGAATAGTAATTTTTACATACTACTGAGATATTTTGTGTTACTATCCCTATATTTATAATTGTTTTTTTATATTAATTTTTTGTGTTGTTAGATATTTCATTATCTTAAATGTCTCTAGATTGAATTTGTTGTGTAATGCATAGTTTGTCTTTGTTCACATAGAAACACTGCTACTTTAAAAGTTCGTAATACCGCCGCTCTGACATCAGAAAGTCATAATCAATAGTATTGTGACTTTGAATCTTTGTTTTTCCTGTTGCGCTTGTGCTACATACTCTGTTAATATCAGCACTAGCAGATTACTGAAAGCCGTGGCTCAACACATTGCTTCCATGGAGATGTTTACCAATAGGAAGGAAGAGCAGGTAGCGGCACGTCACAGATGGAATTATACAGCTCAACCAAATAAACAAGCATTTGTCAATGCCGAATGTTTGCTTGCTGGCATTGCCATTGGTAGTGTAGGAGTTAGAGAGCTGCATAATAGGAATGGCAGTGAAGTATTGAACTGAAGCCAACCCCACCACCACCCTGCAGAGACTGACAGGCACTGGGGTGTGCCTTTGGGTCATCAGGCATAACGGCCATGCCATTTCACCACACCCTACCCTGCAGACACCGACAAGTGTCACAGTGTGCCTTGGAGTCTTTGGGCCTTATGCTCACCCCATTCCATCAGGAAATACAGTGAGATGGGTGCGGTATAGGAGAATGGGGTGAACTTTGGAGCCAAATAGTCCAAGGCACACCTCAATGCCTGTCACTGGCTGCAGGGTATGGGTGGGGGTGGAATGGCAGGCGTATTACAGGCGACAATCCCAAGTCACACCCCTCATGCCTGTCAGTCTCTACAGGGTGGCGCGTTATGGTCGGAAACCCTAACGTCCCAGACGTTCGTTGGTATTTTCACTCCAAAATTTAAACATGTTTTTTTGTGACCTCCCACCTCATGAACAGTGGCAATATCAGTTCGTTAGCGGAAAGCTGATTTTGCACAGCAACTACGCCATTTGGCACCACTGGTACGAAAACACATTTCAAACAGGATGTGAAAAATGACAGCTGTACTGTTCATGGGGAGGCGTAAAAAATGGCAATGTTGAAAATCTGGACTGAAAATATAAAAAAACTGGTGAAGTCATGAGCGTGCATAGAAACTGCGCAACGCACACCCATAATGTAATTAGTTTGGGGATTTTTCACAGCAGATTGTCAACACAGGCATTTTGGGACCTCCGCTCATGAACAGTGTCACTGTGATTTTCTTAATCTATCCTAAACAGTCGCCGGCACAGTGGTGCTGAGGGTTGAGGCGCTGGATGCCACACCTCACGCCATGCCTGCAACCCGGGTTCGGAATGAGCCCAGACTGCCGGGGTTGGCAGGGAGAGGAGGATCGGCGTCTGAAGGACTGCTCTCCTATCTCGAGGAGGGCTCCAGGGGTAGCCCGGTGCAGCAGTGGCCCCAGTGAGACCCGGGAGTACTGCTACGCTGCAGGGGCTCACAAGCATGGGGTGAGACATCGGGCAGCTGCCTTCTGGACGGGCGGAGCCCCACGGGCCATGGGCTGGGCTGCATTTTACGTCCCACATCGGGGGTGTAAACATCACTGGAAAAACCCCTTCGGCTCGGATAGGCGATGGCCCTCCCAGAGCCTTGCCACCACATGCCCAACACTAGAGCCCCGCCACCGCCCCCTCGATCTCCTCAGGACCCTATGTCCCCCCGGGGGCTTGGGGAGAAAGTAATGGCCTTGAGGATGGCAGGGTTCACAGTGGGCAGTAGAGCGGCACCAGCCAGCAGAGAGGTCTGAGAGAGTTCCAGAGTCGGGGGAGATAAACAGAGTCATAAAAAAAAAAAAATCTATCCTGAACACTGATTTCCCACAGTGACCACATTTGTCTGTGCCGGAAGTGCAAAAACACATTTCAGCCAGGGTGTAAAAAATGACAGCTGTACTGTTCATAAGGAGGTGTTGAAAAATGCCAGTGTTGACAATCTGGACTGAAAATATTACAAATTCGTGAACTTACAAGGGTGTGTGGAAACTGCAAAGCACGCTCGTAACACAGTCATTTTATGGACTTGTCACCAAAGTTTCAACATAGCCATTTTAAGACCTCTGCTTATGAACAGTATCACTGTGATTTTCTTAATCTGTCTCAAACATTGATTTCACACACCTACTGCGCCATTGTGCGCTACATGCGCGAAAACACATTTTGGGCAAGATATGAAAAATGACAGCTGTACTGTTCAATAGGAGGTGTGGTAAAATGGCAATGTTGAAAATCTGGAGTGAAAATATGAAATATTTGTGAAGTTCTGGCGTCGTAGGAACAGTGCAATACCATAGCCTAAATAAAACAATCATTTTGGGGAAATTTTTCATCATCTCAGCATAGGGTTTTGGGGCCCACCTCATAATTGTGGCACTGGTCTTTCATTACTGGGTCCCAAAAGGTGGTTCCACACAGTGACCGTGAAGTCACCTTTCGGGACTGAATAACAAAATGACAGTGACTGAGTTCATGAGGTGGGGCCCCAAGAACCCCATGTTGAAATTTGGAGAAACAATTCCCCAAAATGGCTGGGATATGCACCAAAGTTGAAAAAAAATACCTATTTATGCCATTATTCAGCTTTTCTTCAGTTCACAGTTGGCTTTGAAGAAAGCAGACGTGTTCCCGGTCCACCGAAGATCGTCGAGACGGCTTCTGGAGGTAAGTATGGGGTGGGGGATGTGGGGAGGTGGATGCAAGTAGAGGGTTGGCGCAAGGGTTGGGGCAAGACAATCAATGAGGGACTGTTTTTGTTTTAAGTCTTTTTTTCTTTTAGGAAGACGACGCAGGACTTTGCCATGCTAGGTGGCTCCAGCGTGGCAGCTGGAAGTTTTTGGGGCCAGTGGAGCCAATAGGGGATTGGGCACCCCCGTCAGCCATACAGAGGTTTGCCACGCTGGGGTGGGCTCCCAATGTGGCACCTGGAAGTGTGTTGGGGGGCCAACAGATGGACGTTTACCACACTGGAGTGGGCTCCCAGCGTGGCACCTGAAAGTGTGTTGGGGGGGCGTGGAGCCGACGGGTGATTGGGCACCCCCATCGGCCATACGCTGTATGGAGGAGCACATAAGCACACTGGGGTGGGCTTCCAGCATGCACCTATGTGTTTATGGAGGAGGGGAAAGACTGTCTGTACAGACAGTTCAGATGCAGTGCCGGTATAGGCAATTTGCATACTGCTGTGACATGGCAGTATGCAAATTGTCTTTAATGTTTTCACTTTCAACTGCACACCACTGCATCTGAGCAGCTGTCATAGACAGCTCGGACATTCATTGGCACGGTGCAGCCGTGTCTGCAAAAGGGAGTAGGACATTGGAAGTGAGGGAGGCATACCTACGAAAACTCGTATGGTGGCACTATGTTTCTTGCACATGTGTGCAAGCAAACATAAAAATAAATAAACAGTTCCCTTAGTTGCTCCAGTGTTGTAGTTTACCCACCCTAATTAATAAAAATACTGAATAAACATCCAACCTGTTGATTTCTAGTTTTCTACTAAGGTGAGATGGTGGTGTGTGTGTGTGGGGGGGCTGCCCCTGTGACAGTTGGGGAAGTTGAATAACAGAGAGGGGAAAGTGACACTTTAGCAATCAGCACATCTGCAGCCAGCAGGTCCGCTGGGCAGGTAGTGAACTATTGAAGACATAAGATTGGTGGGGGTTGCCGTGGGCCACAGCTGTGAGAAAATTTGATGACTTTAGTACATCTGCAGTTGGTACATCAGCCGAGCAAGTGGTGAATGAATAGAGGAGTAAGATGGGGCACTACCATAGGCAAGAGAGAAACTGACAGCTGTTGAGCACATCTGTAATCTGCAGACAGGAGGCAGCGAATGGATTGATGAGTAAAATGTGTATAAAAGTTGCAGTTTAACAGATAGGTAGCCATGAATTGCAAAAAAACACAAACAAATACACCAGATTGCTCTCTGTCTGTTACTGAGCAGGTAACGCCCATCTCGGAATTCCAATGACAGTATAAACCTCTCGAGCTTCACTCTTGATATGATGTCATTTGAATCCCTTGATGGAGTTACAGCTCCATGACAGACAGAGAGCCATCTGTCATTCTATTTTTATATAGTTTTTGATTACATCTGTTAGAGTAAAAGTGCCTATACCCTAATAAGATTATTGATTCAGGAATATATAAAAGGGGCCAAGCCAAGGAGAGGAATGGACACTTGAACCTAGAGCTCCAGGCCCATCCACAAAATATCGGAGCCATCCTATATATAAAACCAGCACAAACGATCAGAAAACCAACAAGAACCAACTCTCTCTATGGCTGCAATCAAAAAGTCAAAAAAGAAACAAGTTCATTTAAACTTTCAGCCCGCAAATACCAGCAAAGCGCCAGGCCTGGACCCCCTACAGAATCAAGTGGTCTCTCCTGAGACACAGAGCGAGATGTAGTGCACCACTACCCCCACTGAACCGAAACAAAAAACATTGGGCACAATAGAGAGCTTAATACAAGCCCTAAAATTCAAATGAATGGGTCAGATATGAGCAGACTTTGAAAACATCAGTACTCAGCTTACCCATTTACAGCAAACAGTAACTACGTTGGGAGATACTGTGGACAGTCACTCAGGCAAGTTGGATGAGTTGGAGCACCGAGTCAATACACAAGAGGACTCCCACTCAAAGTTTGAATCATCATTGCAGGCTGCGCTTAGAGAGATAGAAACCCTTAAAGCTACGCTAAATGATCGCGAAAACCGTGAGCAGCAGTGTAATGTCCACATTGTGGGACTGCCTGAGGGCACTGAGGGGCTGAACTGTGGGGTCTTTATGGGCCCATGGCTCATTAAAATGCTGAAGATACCCAAGACAGCTACCCTGGAAATCCAGAGAGCCCACCGATCCCAAGGTCACTGCCTAAGACCAGAGGAATGGCTTCAACACTTGATTATAAAATTCTTAAGATATCAGGACCAGCAGGCGGTGTTGGATGTAGCTCAGAAGGTAGGCACTATTATGGTGAAGGGGAAAAGAGTTAGTATCTTCCTGGATTACTCCAGGAAACTCCAGGTGGGGCACAGGACTTCATGGTGGTTAAAAAGAAACTACATGAACTTAACTGCCCATTTGCCATGGTCTTTCCTGCTTGATTAATCATTCGCTCACAAAACCATGAGGCTAAGGCATTCACTGATCCCGAAGGCGGCAATGGCCTGCGTCACATAGGTGCTAGAGCAAAGTGAGCAGGACCAGGGCTCCCACTCCAGCAACACATGAACTACCTGCTAAGGTACTGTAATGGAGCTTTTCCAGCATATCACGGCCGGGCCAGGAAGGCCCCATCTCCGTAATGGGCCCTGGTATGCCACCTGAAAATCTTGCCTCCCACACAATGGGAGAGGAGCAGCTGCAGTAGGCCGTATACTCCAAGGGATCCGTAACTGCACACAAGTAACTGAATGTTGTGGAGCCTCAAGGATTATTTCCATACAAGTTGAGCAAGGGTCTATTGAATTTCACAGTAGGTGCTCCTTGAATTAACGCAAGGCGGTCCTTCAAACGATGTCATTCTGACCAAAAATGGGCCTTGCAAGGAGACTTCCCTGATTCCATTTCAATGTGCTGTGGATTTAAAAGCTGAATAACACGAGCTTCCTTGTACAAAGGGCATAAAAACTTTCACACGGACTTCACCCTGTTGTTGAAGTAACCTTAGTTCTCTGGTTATAGTATCTGAACTATCAAGGGGTGGCAGAATGCAATATGCTGAGGGGGATGCATCCGTGGGGAGGAGTGCATTAACTTCTCTACTACACATTTTTTTATTTATGGACAACCGATTAAGGGAAATTACTATTTACAACGGAGAAGAAACTGTGGTGGAAACTGCATTCCCTCACCAGCTCACTATTAATTTCTCTTTTTTTTTACTTTAATACTGCCCGATCTTGTTGGAGTGCGTCAGAAACACTGCATCAAGAACTGCATCTATTTGGAGAAATGCATTAACTCCTCATCAATAATTTTATCTGGCTATAGGTTCGTGGGGGAACAATATAGTTACCAAGTAAGAAAAAATATTGCTGAAGTAGCGAATGTGTTAAAATGAGCAGCATTGTATACTGTTTGTTTTACTCTTGTTTTATTACTGGTTCTGGTTTTTATTAAATGAGCAATTCTGTTGGGAGTATGAGAGAGAGGGACATTGGGGGGGTGTCTGCAACATTCAGGCCTGGCTATCGTGATGCAGGGTAATGTTGCCTTGGATGAGCACCCTACACATACTATGGGAAGTATGAGCAATTAAAGCGGTAAACTGAAATTTGCATTTCGAGCAAAGCATGGGCAACTGGGGGACCTTGCTCAGGAGGTTCGCGGTGGTTGTCACAGTGCTTAGCTGAGGGGCTCATGACCTAAGAGAAAGGCCTGGAGGGGCAACTCGAGTATAAGTCCTGATTGGGCCATGGTGCACGGTGAAGGGAAACCTTAGAAAAGCAGGTTCCAGAAAGGGGGGGTATCCGCCCCCCCCCATTATCCAAAACAATAGGCATCATTGTAACACTAATATTACTAGTGGAACAAGGAATTGCATCAGATTGGATGGGACTCAACGGCTCCTCCACAAGAAGTAGCGGAGCATGGGGAAAGACTTGGAAAAGAACATAGGCAGGGCGGGTGGGGAAGTGTTATGTGTGGATAAGTTTAGCCACAATGTTATTGTTCAACAGGGTTGGGACCTGGTTGAGGGGGTAAGAAAGAGGGCAGGGGCAGTTAGTGAGGAACTGGTTAAAAGTTCAGTGTAGGTTTGTAGTTTGGAACTGCAAAGTTTTGCTTTAATGCTCCAGAGGTGTGGTTCATAGAGTTAAGCAAGTTGGTTAAAAATCAAAACTCAGCATGCAGCACAGGGTTATATAAGATGTGGGATTCAACAGGTCAGGAGTTCAACCGGCATCACATAACATGATGTTTTAAGATGGGACCTTTAAAATGTATAACCTGGAACGTCAGGGGTTTGAAAACTGTAGCCAAAAGAAGAAGAGTCTGGAGTTACTTGAAAAAGCAGAATGGGGATGTCAATTTTTTACAAGAAATTGATCTGACAAGGGAAGAGGCGGACAGGCTGGCCAGCTCCTGGGGGGGTACCCTCCTGGTCCCCCCATTTACATCTAGGGCTAGAGGGGTGGCAATGTGGCTGAGACCATGTTTGTGGGCTGAAATCCACAACACTGTTTCAGATCCTCAAGGCAGATACTTACTAGTCGATGTCACCATAAAGGGGAGCAGATCTACACTGGTCTCGATCTATGGCCCGAATAACGACAGCCTGGGATTTTTTCACCATTTGGCAGTAGTGCTAACACCCTTTCCAGACAACATTATCATGGGGGGGATTTTAACACGTGCTGGGACTGGGATATGGATCACTCAGGAGCTGGGGAACGGCCCTCTCCAAGGAGCTTGGCAGCACTCCAGGAGATAGCACGTGAAAGGGCACTGAGGGAGGTATGGCGATATATGCACCCATGTCAAAAGGAATACTCTTTCTACTCACACATGCATAGAATATACACCAGAACTGGCTATTTCATAGTCTCTCCCAATTTACTCAGGGGCAATATCTCAGCTGCATATGGGCCTATCTGCATTTCAGATCATGCACCTCTAGAATTCACTTTAGCCACTAAATAGACACCTGCCCCAAACAGGCAGTGGAAAATAGATCCAACCCTGCTGATCTCTCAAAACTATAGGATATATATATCTGAGAACATCCAAGAATTCTTGGGACATAACAGGGTGGGAGACATATCAGCATCAACCATGTGGGAAGCCTCAAAGCCGTTCCTTCGAGGGGCTACGATAGCATTTGCCTCACACCAGTGTAGGGAAGCTATGAAAGAGGAGGAGACCCTGGGCAAGCAGATTATAGACCTGGAGAAATAGTTGATGGACAGAAGCAAGAAAAATAAGGAAGAGTTGCTGAAACAGTTGAAAGGGAGACTAATCCAGCTATCAGCCCATTGCATCGAGAGGGATATTTTAAAATGCTGGAGAGGGAACTATTTCGAGGGAGACAGGGCGGGTAAGTGGTTTTTATTTATTTTTTATTTATTTCAATCTAGGATTACAATACCTTTGAGCCGAGGCTCTTTTACAAAAGTTCCACATCAGCGTGTGCAACAGTCATCATTTTTAGTTACAAACATGTAGTCATTGACTTACAGACATGTAATGACCAGTACAAAGACTTGAGCTATGAGCAAGACAAGGGAAGGAGGGGGTGGGTGGGGGAAGTGAGGGTAGGAGATCGAGGGGTGGTAGGCAGGGGTAAGGGGAGTATGGGAGGTGGTTGGGGTGGGGCAGGGTGGAGATCACGGGGAGGTGGGTGAGGGTGGGAGACAGTGCAGCCAGGGGCCTTGTTGAGGAATATGACAGGTAGGTGAGAGTTGCAAGACTGATTGTAAGTGCTGGGTGCTGGGGCATGTGCAGCTGGAATGGGTGGAAATGGTAAGCTGGGCAATGCAGGATACAAGCAGTAAGAGGTGTAACGGACCTGAAGGGTCGAGAGTTGGAGCAGTCGTATGTCGCTGCCAAGAGAGTTGAGCCAGTTGGATGCCAGATGGCCGAATGATCTTTGTCCTTGGGTCGTGCGACATCGTGGGATATGTAGTAGATGGAAATTGGATCTCCTTGTAGTGACGTTCCTATGTCTAAGCTTAAGGAGAGCACAGACACCAGGTGGGGCAAGCCCCATTATAATTTTCTTGGCTGTGATGCAGGTTTGGTATTTTATGTGTTTGTCCAGTTGAAGCTATCCAGATTGGGAATAAAGGTCACATGTGTGGGTATGGCGATGTGAGCCAGTGATGAGATGACAGGCCTTATTCAGGGAGGTTGCGATACGTTTGAGAGCAGTGGTAGTTGCAGACCCATATATGATAAGACCATAGTCTATGATGCTGACGATGGAGCTTTTGACCTGCCACTGACAGTGCTTCTGGGGTTAGGTGTTTCGTGCCGAATAATATGCCTAACTCCCATTGGTAGCCTTGCACATTGCTGATATGGACAGTGTATGAGAGGTGGGGATCAAGGGTGATGCCGAGGTACTTGAACAATTGTGTTTGCTCTAGGATGGCTCCTTGTTCAGTTGCAATGGAGAGGTGGAGTTGTTTGTTTTGTTGTGGGGGCTGCAGAAGACCATAGACTTGTTTTTTTTCTGATTGAGAAGCAGTTTATGATTTAGGAACCAGGATTTGATGGAGGAGAAGGCCCGCTGAAGTTTATTTTGTAATTGAATTGGATCAGGGTCCGAGGTGAGGATCACAGCATCGTCGGCGTAGAGAATTATGTGTTCTGGGCAGCTGTCCGGTAGTGAGTTTAAGAATAGGCTGAAGAGGAGGGGTCCCAGAATGGAGCCCTTGGGGACTCCCTAGTAGACCGGTCTAGGGTCTGAGAGTGTATCAGCGATTCTTACTGTTTGGGACCATTCTTCAAGGTAGCTCTTAAACCAGCCAATGGAGTCGGTTGACAGCCCAGTGTTCTGAAGCTGGACAAGCAGGAGGCAGTGATTGATGGTGTCGAAGGCTTTAGTTAAGTCAATGTAGATTGAGCCTAGTAGTTCACCGGAGTCAAGTGCGTGTGGATTGTGCCGGTGAATTCAAGTAGAGCTGTGGAGGTGCTGTGACCTTTGCAGAACCCGTGTTGCTGCTTGCACAGGATGTTGTGCATATCCAGGTATTCTGTGAGCTGGTCCGAGATGATACATTCTAGTGCCTTGGAGAGTGGGGGTAGTAGGGAGATAGGTCTGTAGTTATCGTGGGCAGTTTTGTCACCACTTTTATGGATTGGGGTGACAGTGGCAGATTTTCCATGTGTCCGGGAACTGGCTAAGGCTGAGGGAGAGGTTGAAAATTCTGGTCAGAGGACTAAGCACTTCATCAAGTGTGAGACAGGATTTTGAGATCAAGAGTCATTACTCAATCTTGATTTACCAAGGGCTTTGGTAACATATTTGCATACTTGGTGAGCCTTGACTGCTTTGAAGTAGAAGCAGGGGGGCTGGTGGGAATGGTGTTCATTGCGGACAGAGGGCTTATGATCTTTGAAGTAGTCCTGGGGAGGACAGCCTGAGGTCAGTAAAGGCTTTGTTAAAGGTATCCGCAATGGTTTTTGGGGTTGAGGGTTGTGGTTCCGCTGATGTTGAGTATTGATGGGGGGGATTTGGGTGGATTCTCGGTGAGTTCCTTTATGTTCTTCCAGAATTCCCGACCATTGCCCCAGGAGTTTGTGAGGGCATGCTTATAGTAGGCGGACTTCATTTGCCGGATGGTTTTGGTGCAGTCATTGCGGGCATGTTTGTAGTTTTGGATGTCATTTTGCCTTCCAGAGTTCCTGGCCAGCTCCCATAGGTGGTCTCTTGTTTTTAGCATCCTGAGGAGGTCACCTGTGAGCAAAGGGTTACTGAGTGATTTGACTTTGCATTTCTTAATAGGAGCATACGTGTTACAGGCCACAGTGAAGATGGTTAGCGTGGAAGGTCAAAAAACAGATGGTGGACAGGGTAATTTTGACCATGGAGGATAAGGATGGGGAGATAACTTCAGACACCCTGAAAATAAATAACACTTTTAAAACATTTTATGAGTCCCTCTACAGTACAGAAGCCCCTGGAGATGCAGACCCAGATAATTTTCTCGAGGCAGTCCCACTGCCAGCACTGGACCTAGATAGGAGAGAGGAGTTTGAGTGCCCAATCACTTCCTCGGAACTAAAACAAGCTGTGTGGACCTCAAATTTGGGTAGGGCCCCTGGACCAGATGGCATAGTCATGGAGTTGTATAAAGTATTCTGGAGTGACATTAAACATATTTTTTTGCTTAAGGTGCAGGAGACCCTAGAGAGGGGTACCCTTCCCCAATCCCTGCAACAAGCCACCATTACAGTTCATCCGAAACCAGACAAAGACCCCACTAAATGTGAATCTTATCGCCCCATCTCCTTATTAAATGCAGACTACAAAATCATAGCTAAGGTGACAGCCACCAGATTAGAGGGCATCCTACTGACTTTAATACATCAAGGTCAATGTGGATTTGTTAAGGGCAGGCAGGTGAAACACAATATCCATAGAACATTAAATATTATTCATGGGTGGTCAGGAAGGGAAGGGGACCAAAGTAGGGGCCTCCTTGCACTTGATGCAGAGAAGGCCTTTGATAGGGTGGAGTGGGCATTCATGTTTGCACCCTGAGATGCTTCAGTCTAGGACTCCAGTTGCGATACTGGATTCAGACACTATACACATCCCCAAGGTGCAAATTCTCACCAATGACAACTTGTTGTCACCCTTCGCCCTTACCAGAGGGCTGAGGCAGGGGTGCCCTTTGTCACCCCTGCTGTACATCTTGACAATGGAGGTCCTGGCCTCAGCCATACACCATCACCCAAAAATTCAGGGCTACTCTAAAGGAGGGTAGCATCAGGTAATATCGCTTTTTGCGGATGATGTACTGCTGTTCCTGAGGGAACCAGGGACATCTATACCAGCCCTTACAGCCTTGTTTGATGAGTATGGCCCCCTTTCCAGCCACAGAATCCCTGGGGGAGCCAACTCCACCCTGACTATCCAAAGCTTTTCACTTTCTCCAGTACCATCCCTCAAATACTTGGGAATAAACCTCCCTAGCAAGCTTTCTAACCTATGTGAGATACATTTCAAACCATTGTTAAAACAAATTCAGGGAGAATGTGATTGGTGGAAAAGTCTACCTCTCACCTTGATAGGTAGAGTGAATATGGTTTAAATGTATGTATTGCCACAATGCCTCTATTTGTTTCAAACCCTGCCTATGTGGGTCACCAAGTATTACTTTAAGTCACTAAGAGGAGCTACAACCACCTTATTGGGGGGTAGGAGACCCCAAATCTGACAGAAAACCTTGTGGAAGCTGATAAACGAGGGAGGACTAGGTCTTCCTAATTTATACCTTTACTACTTGGCAGCACAGATTTCCCCCTTAGTTGACCTTCTGCAGGACACACTGGGAAGGAAGACATGGACAGAGATGGAGGACTCCATCAATAATGCCCCCTGTTTGAAATGTTGTTAAATATCTAAAATGAATAAAGTTTATTAAATAAAAAAAATAAATAATGCCCACTGACCATCTCCTGCTTTGCAGTGGCATTCAAGAAGAAAATAGTAAAACACATTGCAAACCCATTCACTAGGACTATGATGCGTGCCTGGCTAGCTGCCCATCACATCATGGGACACCCAGCTACCTTGCCTCCCAATGCTTCCATCTTGCAAGCACTCTGGGAGGAGGGAAGAGCACCGATTCCAGTTGTCCGGGTGCTTGGGACTTGGGAGAGGGTGGGCTGAACTGTGTTTCCCAGGTCTTTGACCATGGGGACATGCGGCCCTACAAATCCCTGTTCAGGGATTATGGACTCCACCCTTCTCAATTCTTTGCATACCTACAAGTAAAAAACCAAATTCAAGCAAACCAAGATAGGCAGATAAATCCATTATATATAAGGAGATCCCCTCTGGAAGAGGTATTGCAAGGTATCCCAGGGACTAGAAATGCTAAACCACTCACTGGCTGCTATAAGACCCTGTTGGGGAACCTGCCTACAGTCCTGGAGAGTCTTAAGGCTAAATGGGACAGGGACGTGGGGGGGGGCCTGACAGAAGGTGATTGGAGAATGATTTTAAGTAGGGGCATGACTTGCTCAGTGAATAACAGATTAAGAACAATCCACTTTAATATCCTCCATAGAACCTGCTTTAACCCAGTACTGATGAATAGAATAGACCCCACCATCTCAGACCTATGCCGACAGTGTAGAGCACATTCTGGCACTTTTATACATATGATATGGGAGTGCCCCAAAACCATGGGCTTTTGGCAAGGCATTTCTAGCATAGTGCAAAGGGTATTGAACAGTGACCAAGAAGTGGGAGTGGGTGAGGTGCTCTTGGGATTGCCTGGGGGATCAAAAAGAGGAGAGGGCCTGGATCACCCATTATGGTCTCTGGCCATGGTGATGGGGGAAACAAGCCCTGGCCAGCCACTGGGGGTTGGAGGCAACACCTACAATAGCTGAATGGGCAAAAACACTGTTACAATGTATGAAACTGGAGCACAACCAGTATAAGGCAATTGGCAGGGAGCATACCTTTCAAAAGATCTGGGGACCACTGGAAAGAGCCCTAGCTGAGGCATGGTTCCCAAATATATAAAAAGTATTTTCAAACAGACAACTCCGACACCAGATGTGAGGAGCACACTGGATGCCCCTTGGCATGATAGGGAAGGGGAGATGGTAATAGTGAGATAAGAGTCTCAATGAACTGAGGTACAATGAATCTCTGTGATGTGATGAACTGACTATATAAGGATTACTTATGGAATCGTCAGCTTAATCTAGATGCTTTAATTTGAAATATAGACCTAGATATGAAAAGATGGGCTCAACTCCCCTTGTCACTCTGGGGTAGGATAAATGTGGTAAAAATGAATATTTTTCCCAGGCTTTTTTACCCACTATCCATGCTTAATATTTGGATTCCTCTGACATGGTTCAACAGACTGCATAAGATGATAGCCGACTTTATTTGGAACTTTAAGAAAGCGAGAATGTTGTATGTTAAATTAGCGACGCCCAAAGTTCTAGGGGGATTGAGGCTGCCACATTTTGCTCTTTACTTTTCGGTGGCACAGATTAACAAATATGGTAGATGGGCCGGCTCATCTATATCTACTAATAGTAAGGTGTATGTACCGCTTTGGTTCAATCTGGAGACTACTTTATTTAAAAAAGTGGGTCTTAATCCTGAGGCCTTGCTTTTATTCCCCTAAGAGAGCCCTTTCAAAGGACTCTCGATAGTTTGTCTCTAAGGATACATAACCAACTCTGTAGTTATTTAAAATATGATTATTGTAAAGATGGTTACCAACCAATGATGGGTAACCCTCATTGGCTGATAGGAATGAAAACTATAGCTAAAAACTGGTTACCTAACTTGGGGGAATGTAGGGTAAAAGACCTCTTAGATGAGGAGGGCAAGCCCAGGTCCGTAAACTCAGTAAACTTAACTTATCCTCAAAAGAGAGTTTTAAGGTATATCAGTTACGTCACCTTCTTGTTCAGAGAATAGGTAGTAATGGGAACATCCCGTTCAGTATTGACTTTTGGGGAGATGTAAAGCTCTTTAATAGGTATCCTCATGCAGTTTCAAGAATTTATCGGTGTTACTGCATTGGGCCTTTTCCGACAAGTTTGTCCTCATCTTACTGGAATAGGGCTTTCCAAATGTAAATCTGGATTGGTCACATTTGGAATAGTTGTCATAAATTTTAAAGCAAGACTCTCTCAAATTGGCGCAGTTTAAGATCTTGCACAATATTTATTATTCTCCTCAAAAGTTAACCGATTTAAAGATGATGCTTGAACCCAAGTGCTATAGGTGTGGCCAAGGGAAGGGATTTGTTCATATCTTTTGGAATTGTCCGGTTGCTCCTCTATGGTCTGATATTAAAGATAAGTCTAGCCCATTATTGGGTCTAGAAGAGATGTTTAACCCAGAGGTTTGTCTCCTAGAATAATGTCTGATTTCCGTTACTCTGAGGAAATATCACATGTCATTGATCTCTATTACAGTCAAGAGGCTTGTCTTAAAGCATTGGAAGGATTCCATTAGGATTTCTATCCAGAATGGCTAGCAGAACTATTAGCTTTCTTAGGATAGAAAGAAGGATAGCTGTTCTGCATGACCAATTGCATCGCTTCGAGAAAATCTGGTCCCCACTTTCCATTGCTTATTCATGATCACGGAGTCATAGATCCCAGGTTGCTGTTCATTGCACAGCACCTTGTGTCTGGATTGGTTTTAGGGTGTGGGGGGGGTTGGGGGGAGGAGGCCCTGGGGGGGGTTGGGGTTGCGGAGGCTCATGGTTAAGGTGTGAATTTCTCTGTATTCATTTTAGAGACAATAAACAGTTGCACACCATGTAAGGTCTCTCATGTTTCATTTTCTGCCTCTGTATATCAGTTGTATTAAATTCAATAAAAAAGTGAAGGATTACTTACGGAATGTTTTATGATATAGCAAATCTCAACTGGCATATCCTGTAAAATATCAGTCACAGTGTGGTCATGCTTTTACTCATTATTTCTAATGAACTTGCACAATGCAGATCTGCTGAGAGGCAGTTTCAATGTGGTCTTTCTTTTACACATTTTTACATTATGTTTTCCTAGAATATGCCTGCTGATTGCTATATATTTAGCCTGGATAGTTCACAGAAGATGTGGCATCTATTTTCAGTGAAGTTCTACTGTACATCTACACAATATTATGCTGCATTGCGTAAAATCAGAACTTGCTGAAAACAACATTTTACATCTGGACTAGGCTACCCTGAATAAATACATTATGAAAATGGTAAAATCATGACCCCACTGAAAACAAGATATAGTGTATGGTGGAACGCTGTTCCGCATGGAAATCCATGCCTGGAACAGCGTTGTTGTCCTGCACTTGCTGCGTCACGATATTGTTGTGCTGCACCGAGTACGTCACCGGTGCAGCACAACAAGATCGAACACATTCGCGCATGCACAATTGAGCAGCGCACGCAACACGGAAGCAAGCCTTTGGGCGGCAGACACAGAAGTAAGCCTTTTTGACAAAACTTGTTCTCGTGTTCACCGAGTACTGCTTATGGTTGCCCATACACTATAAAAGATTGTGTATGAGCAACCATACACAAACAAGACAGTTGTTTGATCTTGAGGTTTCCGTGGTAACGGACCTCTCGCGCTACGCTCTCGAGGTCTCTGGTTACCACGGAAACCTCTCGATCACAACTGCCTTGTTGTGTATGCTTGCTCATACACAGTCCTCTATATTGCATCTAATCTGGGACATCCTGAGTAAATACAGTGCAAAAATGTGTAAATGAACATCCCTATGACAATGAGATGTAGCATCTCCCCAGTGCTGTCTGGGATGCAAAATATAGGATGCAAAATATTTGAAGGAAATCTACTGTAAACTGAACTTTACTGTGTTCCACATAACCAAGACTGACATAAACAAACAGTTTCTTTATTGTTTTATAACATATTAGATTGCAGTATTTATTTTGAATGTTGTGCCCATGAGGATGGTGTGTACAGTATATGTGTGTGTGTGTGTGTGTGTGTGTATGTGTGTTTGCTGTATATAATAAACTATGTCTGAGACAGTGTTTATCAGATTGTGTTTTAAGAGGTTAGAAAACCTGTGTAACTCTGTTTTGGAGATTCCTTGCTGAAAAAGGGTGACATTTATGAGGTATGACTCTTTCTTGAAAGAGAATATCTGCCCAACTGAACCTAGTAGCAAGAAAATGTTTAAATGCTAAGTATTAAAATGTGCGTGTTGTTGCATTTCGAAGGGGGTAAACAAATTTCCAGTTTAATATGCAACCAATATTTAACATACTGTTTCAGTTTCCTAATGGCCATCTGATAAGCAGCTTGGAGTTCTGGCTACAACATTCTAAACAGAAAGAAGGGAGTATTTAACTGTCGAAAGGGTGACATTTATGAGGTATGAATCTTTCTTGAAAGAGAATACTTGCCCAACTGAAGCTAGTAGCAAGAAAATGTTTAAATGCTAAGCATTAACAGTAAATGTGCAAGCTGTTGCATTTCTAAGGGGGTAAACAAATTTCCAGTTTAATAGACATCCAATTTTTAACAAGCTGTTTCAGATTCCTAATGGCCATCCGATAAGCAACTTGGAGATTTCTCTGCAACATTCTAAACAGAAAGAAGGGAGTATTTAAATGTCATAGTGATTTACTGTTATGGAAGGATACACTGAAAAGTATTAAAAAATGTGTTCCATGGTATGCCAGTTTTTCCTAGCTAAAGCAGGATGACTGGAGTGCCCACTGCCGTAAAAAGGAAGGGATCAGCCTTACTGTTATAAGAACTAAATGGCAAAGTGCATTATTAAAAGAACAAGAGAGGAATGCAGAAGAGGATATGGTAGAGATGGTAATATTATGGATCACCCTCTAGGGAAGGAGATAAAAATATTAGAGTCTGGTAGTAGGAAAACTGAGAAAACAGATACTGAAGAAATTAGTCAGCAGCACCGGGTGGCTACACATGACCAGACAGAGGAGGAGAGAGAAAAATCAAAAACTGTAATAGATTTAAATGGGGCAGAATTATATTTTTCTCTTCATAATCAACAAATGACAGAATAAATCAAATTGTGGTTATTCTATGTAGATGAATTTAAACCATTTTATCACCATATATACATAGGGAAAGACTGGCTCCAACTTCAGAAGGGGTGGAGATCCCTCCATAAACATTGGGCATATCAGTCTCAAGTGAACCTAATTCAAAATACAGAAGAAAAAAGCTATTGCTAGAACATGTTTGTAAATAAGATAAGGGACCTGAAGAATCTTATCATAATTTCAAATAAATATTGTAGGGAAATTAATAATAAACTGACGTGGAAATGAGAGGAGAGTTGAGACTTGGGTCAGTGATAATGATAAAGTAAGCTCAGGATTGCAAGACGAACAAACTGTAACACAGGAAAGAGATATTAATGGAGTGATGGGTACTAGCATGACATCCACACCAAAGAAAGGGAAAAAGAGAACCATTTATAGCTAGAGGTAAAAATCACTACTCTGAGAACTTTCTATAATAAAACTGTGAAGAGTGGTGGGGGGGGGGAGATAGCCAAGAAATATGGAAATAAGATAGAAACAACCAAGGTGAATGTTAAGAGCGTCAAAGTAATCACTGAGAATATTGGAATGATGGAGGTTGGACAGACGGAAGAACTAGCTGACAATGTCACAAAACAAAATCAATCTAAGGTAAAATACATTGGTAATGGAAAAGAAAAGGATAAAAAACAGCATGATAGTAGCAAGCAAGAAATAATCAGGTACCAGAAGGACACATTAACTCAGGATGGTAACACGAAACTTCCTGCAGTTTACTTTTACTGACGCTTCCTTGACAACTTTACCGTGATCAGCACAACAGTGACAACCGTTCCAGGTTGCTGTATTGTTGGCGTGAGCCCCACGGCACTGCTTTCTGGGGGTATTGCACCCCCTCCCCGAAACAACTCTGGCTCGGAGTTGATTATTTAAGTAGTGGGGAATGTGGAGGGCAGAGCCTTCCACATGGGGGGCTTGGGGGGACAAACCCCCCTGAAGAGAATATAGTTAGATGTGTCTTCCTTTATGCCAACCGCAAATGCGGTTGACATAAAGGAGTCGTTGTAATGTTGGTCGACAATGAAACTGTTGACCGACTGTCATGGATCCTGCAGTTTATATCTGGGTATTTCAAGGGAAGAGGGGAATCAAGAAATTCTTAAAAATTCAAGTGCAGTGTATAATGTCATCAATGGTAAGTTGAACAATCATTTTAAATGGGAGGATGTAAAAAGTGCATACAGATATGCTGTAAGACCAAATAAAAGTTCAATCTGTATAGTATTAGGTTCATGCAGCGCAAGGAAAAGACTTTTGAAAGAAACCACAAATTTTAAAGCCTTGGGTACGTATCTTGGATGTCACAGCATGTGGTAAACTTCAGACAAGACAAATTTAGAGGTTTAAAACACACCTTGGTGTGATATTTATTTTTCAAAAGTTCGAAAAATAATAAATGAAAAAAACATTGCAAAGAAAATCACTACTTAACATCAGTAGTTTCTCACACAATACAGTCCTGGATTCTAGAGCTCCTAAGACCCTTCTCATCTGCATTCAACAGCTTGTCTGCAGCAGCACCTCTCTCTTTCACTCTCAAGACTGAACTCTACTAGACTGAACTGAAGTAAACTCTGTGCAAAGGTTTTTATATCTTTTTGGTAGGATCACCTGACTGAGCCCTTACATGTCTGGACATGTTTCAAAACCAAGGGGGGGGGGGATTGTGTCAGGGGCTTTCTTAGTTCAGTTAAAGGTACAGTGTATATATCCACAGATATTGACTTTCTATATCTCTGATCCACAGTGACTAAGCACTTTTATACATAAAACCTCATACAATAACATGTTTATAGTGTGAATTTATGAAAATACCTTAAGGATTTCTTATAACTGTATTAATCATGAAATTATTGTTGTTTTATATGGCTTCTGAGTCCTTTTTTCTTTAAAAAGGTTTTATTAATTGTATTCATTCCTGCTATCTCAAATAGCCTTCATGCTTTTTTTGTACATAAAATGCACTTTACACAACACCTCTCCAGGTGTTTGGCATCATTCCAGGGACTGGATGGATGGAAATGGAAAAAGAATGAAAAGAGAGAACTAGTAGGAAGTTTAGTAGGGATAGTAAAGAGCTACACTAGGTGGCCAACCTGGAGTCGGCGGGGAGGAGAAGAAAAGCGTTAACTGTTGCACAACAGAAGTTTTAGTAGCTAGGAAATAAGGAGATAGAAAAGTGGTCCATCAGTCACAGCTGAGGGTGTAGCCTAACTCTGCCACATTGGACTAGACATTAAGGAAAACCTCCACCTGGAGAATACAAATTAAGGTAAGAATGATACAGGGTTACAAACAGGAAATAGACTAAAGCAAGTACAAAGAGCTGTATACCCCAAATCCGTCAAAATTGTATATAAGATCAGTGAGGAAGCTGATGTTGAACCAAGGTGGATTAGAGACAGGCAAATGAGGGGTAAGAAAATAAACAATGCTGTGATCCTGAGTAATGATTTGGAAGACAGTGCAGAGGTAGTGAATGGTTATGTGGCAGTATTTGACATACCATGCTCAAAGAATAGATGTAATTACCTAGAAATACAAGATGAATCATTACGACCAAGAAACCATGTACAAAAGGAGCTCATGATACTACCGTGGAACATTGCTGACTTATCAAAAAAAATTATATGGACTGGACACATTTTATGAATAAATTTGGTATTATACTCTTACAAAATACATGGTTAAACCATGAAAAATGTTTATTATGGATGGATGCCAAGTAATTAACATACTGGGAACCAGACATGGCAAATTTGGATGAGTAAGTGTCTGTCTTATGATATGTATCAGCTCTAACATTTGAAACATAGAAACATAGGAAATGTTGGCAGAAAAAGACCATTGGTCCATCCGGTCTACCCTCTTTTACTCTATCATCCCCCAGGACCTAGTTAGGGTTGTTGCCCTCACCTCCCTCACTGCCCTGTGCCCTACACTTCCCACGTATAACCATTAAGCATTTTACTTCGTCCCCAGTGTGTCTGAAACCATTAATTGTTATTCCACCCACCACATCTGCTGGTAGGCTGTTTCACGGCTCAACCCTTTTCTCTGTAAAATGAAACTTTCTTTCATCCCTCCTGAATCACCCCTTCCCCGCCAGCTTCCACTCACGTCCCTGTGGTCCTCGTTCACCATGCCTGCTGAATATTTCCTTAAAATCAACCTTATTCATTCCTTTCCAGAACATATCATATCACCCCTTTCCCTTCTGGTCTGGCGAGTACATGCTCAAAGCTTTAAGCTGATCCTCATATGATCTGCCCTGTTGGTTCCGAATTATTTTGGTTACTTACGCTGCACCCTCTCTAGCCTTCTTGTGTTTTTTTTTTTTTTTTTTTTACATGTGGAGACTGCAGAACTGGGCACAGTTTTCCAGATGTGACCTCACCAGTGACCTATAGAGAAGTAGTATCACCTCTTCCCTCCTGCTGTCAACTCCTCTCCAATACACCCCAGCATTTTGGTTTGCTGTAGGCCTTGTAACATTGTCTTGACTGTTTTAGGAAGTTGCTTATGATGACTCTCAGGTCCCTTTCCTCAGAGGCAGTGTCCAATTTAATGCCTCTTATCCAGTACTCTGTCCTAGGGTTTTTGTTCCCTATGTGCATCACTTGCACATAGGGAACCACTATGGTTCTCAAAGGAAGTGGCAGTGAAGGTTCAAGAGAAAAAGAAAGCATTCAGGAAGTACAAGGAATCACAGAAGGAGCAGGACAGAGAATTGTATCAGTTAAAGCAAAAGGAAGCTGGGAAGGCAGTCAGAACAGCAAAGGCCCAAACCAAGGAAAAGATAGCCAACTCAGTTAAGAAGGGGGATAAAACCTTTTATAGGTACATCAGGGTGTGAAGGAAGACAAAGGGAGGGATAGCGAGGCTTAATAAAGGGAGGGGTGGGCAGAGGGTGACTGTGAAAAGGCAGAGATACTAAACAAATATTTTTGCTCAGTATTTACAAATGAAGAGGGTGAGGTACCTAAAACAAACAATAGAAATACTCTGGATACAGAAGTTGATACCAGCCCATTTACAGAAGAAAGGGTTCTGAAAGAACTCTTAAAATTGAAGGTGGACAAAGCAATGGGGCCTGATGGGATTCAACCCAGAATTCTAAAAGAACTAAGGGTAGAACTAGTGACACCACTGACTACCCTCTTTAACAAATCATGGGAGGATGGGGTGGTACCTGAGGACTGGAGGAGGGCAGATGTGATTCCTTTCACAAAAGTGGGAGCAAGGCAGAAGCAGGAAACTACAGACCTGTTAGTTTAACCTCAGTGGTAGGGAAAATGATGGAATCACTTCTGAAATAAAGAATTGTTGAGTATCTAGAGGCCAGAGGGGCACAGGATCCAGGCAGCATGGATTCACAGTAGGAAGGTCATGCCAGACAAATCTAATAGATTTCTTTGACTGGGTGACCAAAGTAGTAGATCAGGGAGGGGCTGTGGACATGGCCTACCTAAACTTTAGCAAGGCATTTGACACAGTCCCACACAAAAGATTAATATACAAGTTAGCCAGCCTGGGTGGGTCCCAAGATGACAGTCTGGGTAAAGAATTGGCTAGAGGATAGGACACAGAGAGTAATAGTAAATGGAGTCTACTCTGAAGAAAGGGGTTACTAGTGGTGCACGGAGGTTCAGTATTAGGACGGTCCTCATCAATGTCTTTATTAGCGACATTGCAGAGGGACTGAAGGAAAAATATGTCTCTTTGCAGATGACACAAAGATCTGCAACAGAGTTGATGCACAAGGTGGGGTGGAAAGGATAAGAAGGGACTTGGCAAGGTTAGAGGAATGGTCAAATGTATGGCAACTTAGATTCAATGCTAAGAAGTGCAAGGTAATGCACTTGGGAAACAAAAACCCAGGGGAAGAGTACACAATGAGGGGTGGTGAGATACTAAACAACAAAAATGGAAAGGGACCTGGGGGTAGTCATATCAGATGACCTAAAGGTGGGCAAGCAATGTGAGAGGGCAACAAGAAGGGTTGGGGATACTGGGATGCATAGGAGAGGCATCACCAGTAGAAAACAGGAAGTTATTATCCCTCTGTACAGACAGCTGGTCAGACCCCATCTGAGTATCTGGCAGTTCTGGAGACCCAGTCTCCGCAAGGACATAGACAGGATGGAGGCTGTCCAGAGGAGGGCAACTAAAATGGTGCAGGGTCTGCACCGGAAGACATATGAGGAGAGACTAAAGGAGCTTAATATGTATAACCTCAAGGAAAGGAGGGAGAGGGGGGGACATGATAGAAACTTTCAAGTACCTCAGGGAATTAACAAAGTCCAAGAGGAGAGCATCTTTCAAAAAAGAGGTGTGCAAGAACAAGGGGGCACAATTTGAAGAAAAGGGGGGCTCAAAGGTAATGTAAGGAAGTATTTTTTTCACAGAGAGGGTTGTGGATGCATAGAACGGCCTTCCGGAGGAGGTCGTGGAGTCAAAAACAGTGGTGGAATTCAATCATGCATGGGACAGTCATAAGGCAATTCTAGGGGGTAGGGGTAGGAAGAAGTAGGCTGCTGGTTAACTAAGATCTGCAGCTTATCCATTAGGTAGGGAAATGGGCAGACTGAGTGGGCCAAGCGGTCCTTATCTGCTGTCAAATTCTATGTTTCTATGTTACTTTGCAATTTGTGGCACTGAATTTCAACTGCCAGACTTTAGACACCTTTGTAATCTTTCCAGGTCCCTCTGCAACTCCCCAACTCCTTCCTCACTGTCTACCCTGTCACAGTGCTTAGTGTTATCTGAGAAGAGAACCATCTTGCCCAGTATTCTTTCTCCTGTGTCACTGATGAACATATTGAAAATAACCAGCCTCAGGACTGAACCCTGTGGCACCCCACTCATTACCTCTTTCTTCCCTGACTTGACCCCGTTTATTATCCCCTCTGCTGTCTCACCCAGCTGGCTTCCTACCCATATAACTAGATCCTTCACTGCACCATTATCATCTAACTTCTTCAGCAGCCTTTTGTGTGGCACTGAGTCAAATGCCTTTGTTGAAGTCGAAGTAGAGAAAATCCACTACTTGTTCCTTATCCAGTGCCATAGTTACCCAGTCAAAGAATACTATCAGGTTGGGTCCAACAAGACCTCCCTGTCATGATCCCATTCTGCTTACTGTCCTGGAGAACATTTCTCTCCAAGTGTTCCACTGGGTCTTCTTTGACTAGTTTTTCCTTTAGTTTACCTGTAATGGAGGAAAGGCTAACAGATCTGTAGTTCCCGACTTGCTCCATGTCGCCTTCCTTATGGAGCAGAACTACGTCTGCTATCCTCTAATCTATTGAAACAACTCTTTACTGTAGCAAGCAACTGAATAGCCCAACCTAGGGTTCAGCAAGCTCTGATGCCAGTTCTTTGAACACCCTTGAGTGCACCCCATATGGCCCTAGAGCCTTATCTAATTTCAGGGCTGCAAGCCCTGTTCTGACCCTTCCTCCCATATTTACCACCTGCTCCACTTCTGGGATCCCTCTTGCAGCAGTCTTCATGCAACCTTCAGGCAAGGGCCCACTGTCCTCCACTATGAACACTGAACAAAAGTAGTTGTTAAGAGCAGATGCCTTCTGGTCCTCCTCCTCTATTACCCTGCCTCTGCTGTCAGCCTAATAATCCCTCCACTCATCTTCCTTTTTTCAGTAACGTATCTAAGGAACTGTCCACCCTTGAACCCCCTCCACAAAATGCAGATCCATGTCTGCTTTTGATCCCTGATTGCCTTCTTGGCCGCCCTCATTTTTAACTTGTATTCATTACATCCTCTTCTCCCTGTTTCTCCTTGTATCTAAACCCCTTATTTAGCCCTCACTGCCTCCCTGACCTTCACTGAGAAGCAGATTAGTCTCTTGTGCATGTTTCTCTTGCTAACAATTCTTAGGCATGCATTAGTAGTCTCTAGAATGGCATCTTTGATTACTCCCCTTCTTTCCTCCACCCAACTGATTTTGTCCAGTCCCTAAGCTTATTTCTGACTATTTCCCTCATCTGGTCAAGGTCTGCTTTTCTAAAATCCAGAACCACAGGCTTTGAGGAGGGTAGACTGGTACCCAGTGCTGGTTTGAACCGTATGGTGTTATAATAACTGAATCCCAGTGACACCCCAATTCTCATACTACCTACCATTTCCAAGTTAGTGATCAAGCTGTCAAGAATGACAGTTTGCATTGTTGGTTCCCAAACCAGCTGCATGAGAAGGCAATCTGGCTGTGTATTAAGCAGGGCCTGACTCCTAGTGTTCTTAGCTGCTGGAATGTCCCAATCTATGTCTGGTAGATTTAGATCCCCCACCATCACTGCCTTCCCCGTTTTGTTCCTTTCTGAATTTCTGTCCCGAGCTCCCCATCTCTCTCATCCCCCTGTCCCAGTAGTCTGTAGACCACCCATATGAGCAGCTTCTTACCGGATGTGGTTGTGAGCTTCAACCACAGTGATTCTGTCTCCCCCTACCCAGATGGATGCCTTCTCTATTGTCTCTCTGGCTTCCTTGACTTAAAGTACTACCACACCCCCTTTTCCCTTACCCCTATTTTGCCTATTTATGGTGTATCCTAGTATTGCTAACCCCCAGTCATTTTTTTCTGGTGGGCCATGTTTCTGTGATGGCTATGAGGCCTAATCCCACATCTACCACCATTGCTTGGGGCTCACTAATTTTGCTCCGTATGCTCCTGGAATTTAGATGGGCTGCCTTCCAGCATGTGCATATGCCCCTACCCTTCTGGTTAGCATCTCCTCCTTTGTCCTCACCTTCAACATTTTGGCAGGTCATTTAAACTAACGGAAGGGGAGAGGGGTCTAACACCCATTATGTCACATAGGGTAACAATTGCCCCTTCCCCCATAGCTAGCAAACCACCAGCAAGACAAAATATGGGGTGCACCACAAATGGTAAGAAACTCAGATATCCAGAGGAATTTATAAACGGTAAAAATGACACGCAATGGAGAGGGTTAAAACTGCGAACAAGGTAGGAAACCAGGGTTGGCAAGCAATGTGCTCCAGTGCCCTCAGTCTGGCAAATAAGATACCAGACCTTACTGCCATGATGGCAGAATCAGATCTAGACTGGATAGCACTGAAATAAACATGGTTCAATGAGATCCATAGCTGGGATGTCGCCATCCCAGCATACAACTTGTTCAGAAGGAACTGGGGAGATGGGGTGTAGCTATCTATGTAAAAGAAGGAATCATGGCTACAGAAATCCAGGGGACGCACAGTGAAGCCAATGCCCTGTGGATTACTTTCAGAACTGGAAACAAAGCCCCCATATTGGTACGACTGATATACAGACCCCCGTCTCAGGAATTAGAAAAAGACAAAATTCTAGAAAACATTCAAAAGATGGCAGACAAGGGTGAGCTACTACTGGATGGAGACATCAAGTTGCCAGATGTAGATTGGAGTTCTTACTTGGCTGCTTCTGTTCAGAAAGGAGTAAGGAATTCCTAGTGGCACTCAAAGGAGTAGACCTAAGCCAACTGGTGAAAACCCCCACCAGAGAAAAATCAGTCCTGGACCTTGTGCTAACCAACAATAACAGAGTCCCAAACATACAGGTGGGAGCCCATCTGGGAACAAGTGACCATAGGACTGTATGGTTCACAGTAAACATGACCAGAGACATCAGTCACTCTAAACAGAAGGTCCTGGACTTCAGAAAGGCAGACTTCTTCAAAATGAAAAGCTGCCAAACAGAATCTGGGTTGTTGACCAGAAAGGGCAGTGGAAGAACACTGGAGGAGACTGAAGAAAGCAATTACACTAGTTACATCACAGTGTGCCAGGCTAGTGAACAATTCCAAAAGGAGAAGGAAACCACTCTGGTTCTCGAAGGATATAGCATCTAAAATAAAGGAGAAGAAGAAAGCATTCAGGAGATACAAGGAAATAAAAAAGGACAGTGACAAGGAGGTACTGTACATAGGGAATTACTTAAAGAGGCCGGGAAGGCAATTCGGACTGCAAAAGCTCAGACAAAGGAAAGGATAGCAAAGGGAGTCCAACATGGTGACAAAACATTCTACCAGTATATGAGGGAGAAAAGAAAGAGAAAAGAGGGAATAGTTAGATTTGCTAAGAACAATGACCAGAAAACAAAATACGATGGGGAGAAAGCAGAGGTTCTGAACAAATACTTCTGCGCAGTTTTTACACAGGAGGAAGCAGACAAAGGATCATCTCTCTGCAGGAAGGCACACCACCTCAAGGGAGCTGACACAAGTCCTTTCAGGGAGGCAAGAGTCCTGAAAGAACTTAAGAAATTGAAGGTCGACAAAGCAATGTGGCCAGATGAAATACACCCAAGAATACTACGGTAACTTGGGGAGGAACAAGCAGTCCCACTGGTGGAGCTCGTCAACAAATCACTGGAAAGCAGGGAGGTCCCTGAGGACTGGAAGAGGGCAACAGTAGTACTCCTACACAAAAGTGACAGTACAGAAGAAGCTATCGCCCAGTCAGACTCACCTCGGTGGTAGGGAAGCTGATGGAATCCCTACTAAAGGAGAGGGTGGTGACATTCTTCGAAGATAATGCACAGCTGGACCCAAAGCAACATGGCTTTATGGCAGGAAGGTTCTGCCAGACTAACCTAATTGAATACTTTGATTGGGTCACAAAAACGTTGGACAATGGGGGTGCAGCAGACGTGGTGTACTAAGACTTCAGCAAGGCCTTTGACTCCATTCCACACAGGAGGCTAATAAACAAGCTGGAGCACTCAGGCATTGGGCCAAAAATTGTAAACTGTATCCAAAACTGCTCAATGGGAGGGCCCAGAAGGTACTGGTAAATGGTACACTTTCTGAGGAGGGTAGAGTTACAAGTGGTGTTCCACAGGATTCAGTGCTGGTACCAATACTTTTCAATGTAGTCATCAGTTACATAGCTGATGACCTAAATGGGAAGGTGTGCCTATTCGCAGATGACACAAAGCCCTACAATAGGGTGGACTCAGCTGAAGGGACTCAAAAGATGGAGTCAGACCTTAGGAAATTGGAAGAATGGTCAGGGAGTTGGCAGTTGAAGTTCAATGCCAAAAAATGTAAGGTTATGCACCTAGGAAAACGCAACCCAGGGAGAAATTACTTTCTAAATGGGGTACAGCTGGCAGTAACAAAACATGAGTGTGATCTTGGGGTGATCATCGCAGACTACCTGAAGGTTAGCAAGCAATGGGAAAAGGCGGCACAAAAGGCCAGTGGCATCTTGGGTTGCATTGGGAGGGGCATAACCAGTAGAAAAAGGGAAGTGATTATGCCACTGTACAGATCCCTGGTGAGGCCTCACCTGGAGTACTGTGTCTGTGTCCAATTCTGGAGGCATCACCTTAGGAAAGGCATAGAAAGACTAGAGACTATACAAAGAAGGACAACAAAGATGGTGCAAGGTCTGCATCACGAGTCATATGATGCAAGGCTAAAACAGCTCAACATGTAGTCACTAGAACAAAGAAGGGATGGAGGTACATGACAGAGACATTTAAATACCGGAAGGGTATCAACAAGTTACAGGCACAGGATCTCCTTCAGGTAAACAACTGCACCCAGACCAGAGAGCATGACATGCACCTAAATGGGGGCAGGTTCAGGAGCAACACAAGGAGGTTCTTCTTTTCAGAAAGGGTGGTGACGTCTTGGAATGGCCTTCCCTCACAGGTGTTGGGGTCAAAGACAGTCAGAGTTCACGTTGGCATGGGACACTATGGAAGACATAATATAGTAGCCTGATTGGGGAGGTAGTATTCATGGGCAGACTAAATGGTCCACATGGACCTCATCTGCTGACACACTCTATGTTTCTATGTTTCTGCCTTAGTTTCCTGCCCCTTGCTTGTTCTCTGTTGCTCTGCTCCCTGACTCCTTTTCTTGCTTTATTATGGACCCCTGTCAGGATGTCTCCATCACCACTGCTTCTAGCCCCCATTTCTGGGAGGAGTCCTAGCTAGCTTCCAGTTTTGTTCTCCATCCTGTGTGGTTCCTCCAGCCTCAGTTTAAATGTCTACAAACAAAGACATCAAAATTCTGTCCCAGTGCACTAGCCCCCTCTCTTGTGAGGTGAAGGCAATCACCCTTGAAGAGCCTCCTGTCCCAGAAGCCTCCAGTCTCCACAAAATGGTACACCTCCTCCTGACACTATCCCTTCAGCCACCCATGAAACTCCTCAATCTCCTTCTTCTTCACCCTTCCCTTCTGCTTCCCCCTCCTCCCCACACAGAAAGGATCTCAGAAAAGGCTAGGGAAGCTGAACATGCCTTCAATCTGTCCCTCAGCCTTCAAAAGTTGTGCTTCACTATCTCAGTAGACTGGTTCACCAAATCATTGGTCCCAAGTGTAGCAGTACTCCAGTCCCCTCTCCCTCCTCCTCTACCATCCACATTATCCTGTCAAGACCTGGATGGCCAATGCACCTGAAAGATATCTGACCAACCCTTCCCTTCCCCACCCACACTTTCTCCACTCTTCTAATCAAGTCCCTACTACTAGGATACTCCATTCTGCCTTGCTCCTGATCTTACCACTGGATGTCACCAAGTTATCCTGCTCACCCTTCCCAACTGGTTTCGAGCCTCCAAAGGAGTCATTACATGTTCTGCATTCAGTGGTGCAAAGCAACTTGCATTTGCGATATGAAGAACCTGAATGATTCCCTTCTGAATGCCCCTGCCACCTCTTTCCTCCCCACTAGCATCCAGTGTCCCAGGCCAGTGAGCCCCTAGGGAGTGGTGGTGCCAGGTGTGTCTGAGAGCTGCAGATCAGCTGGTGATGCAGCTGGGATATCTCCTCCCTTGTTGCTGCCAGCTGTGCCTAGAGCGCCACAAATGCCCTACATATGGGGCAGAGTCCTCTTGTCCAGGGCATAATGAGGGAGAGGAACACCTCACAGTCTCTGCAGATGACTATCTGCCCACTGTACCTGTGCTCCATGCTGTCTGACTCCTCCCATCCCACAGTGCCTACTTGACTCCTAAATAAATTACAATATATTGATACTAACCATACTAACCATACTATCCCTGCCTGCCTGAAACCCCTTTAGCAACTTCCTACAACACCCTACCCTAGATAGGGAGTTTATTTAATATCAGAGTTACCCTTAATACAGCTTAACAGTTACACTTTCATAATGTACTATGTTGGGATACCCCAGATAGGGAATTCTTAGGTTCCCTTTACACCATGTGCACAATGAAAGACTTCCAAAGTTCTGTGGTCTTCCACAAGCAAAGACATCTGCCCACTGTTTTTGCGAGCTAGCAATTGTAATGATGATTTTATAATCATAAATGTATATATTCCTCCTAGACAGTAAGAACAAAGGTGATATACTTGGTAAAGATATTTGGTAAAAGCTAAGATTCATTTTAGACCAGTTAAAGGATGTATATGAAAAAAAATCTCATAGTAGCAGGCAATTTTAGTGGCAGAATTGGTCAAGAAAGGAAAGTTCAGGCCAACTATTTGACCCTCAATGATATTTTGAACATGCCAGGTAGACACTCTATTGATAAATGTGTCAATCAGGCTGCTGGCAGACAAGTTCTTATGATGGCAACCAATTTCTCACTCAGAGTACTACATGGAAGGTGCAGTAAAGATCAATAGGTGGAAATAATATATCTAACACCTAAAGGGGTTATGTAATTGACCTGGTGCTTGTTGATATTTATTAATCGCAGTCTTATTTCTCATCGACCTGGCATTAAAAAACACTGCCCGGGTGGAATGAGTGGCAGATGCTAGCCCATCTGCTGCCTGCCCACTCAATCTGGTGGAAGCCCTGGGTATGGGAACCAGCCAGAACAAGCCCCCCCTCTAGTTTCCATTTCACCCCAGGGTGCCTTTGAATCTACCACCCACAATTGCCCCCCCCAAAGCAACACATGGCCCATTTGCCCTACCATTTGCCTCCTCATGATTCCTACCACCTGCAGCGACCACACATGATAACCAATAGGGCAGTCCATGAAGGGGCGAAGGTCTAGCAGTTGGGCCGAGGAGTAACCAAACCTAAGGGGCTTGTCTGCTCTGCATATCATAGCTGACAGATTACATGCTTAATCAATGCCCCGGCAATCTAAATCAACATGCTGTGCAAAACTGTCTCTCTCTTTTTTTTTTTTAAATTGGACCCTGCCTTAAAATATCCTACCATCAAACACACACAACATTGAATAACAAATACACCCATTCCAACAGTCATGCCACTATCTAAAGCCCAATAAAACCCACCCCCACCACCCTAAAACCAAAGTTAGCCACAGATTATTAGCAAGCACACAGGAGAACCACTTAAAAATAACAGGTTGCATAGTGCAAATAGTCCCAAAGTCCAAACTGGTATAAAACAACAGAAAGCTCTGAGCTTGAACCAATTAGTTTGTGAAAGGAAGTATTTCTCTCTGCTCTCACCAGAGAGGCCAACAGCAAATTCTATCGTGGAAATGCAGTACTGTCACTAATGTGTGCAATATTTTATTTAAACCTCTCGAATACAGATTGCTTCGGAAAACAAGGGTTAAAAATGTTAAACACCATCCTAAGACAAAACAGATGATAATGCATGCAGTACTCTCACTACTGCCTATAGTCAATATTTGTCCAAGAAAGCATTAATGCATTATAGAGGAGGTCTCTACAGTCATTTAATCCCAGGTTCGTGCCAAAATAACAATCTCAAAGATGTTACAGCTTTAAACCCGAGTGTTCTCTCACAACCCTTGGAGGATCTTGTAAATTTCAGTTGAGCTTACTCACAGTTCTGAATCAAGTAAGTACAAGGAAACCAGCTGATCCACCGACAGCAGCATTGTAATAATCCAAAACACTATTAGCAGTTGTAGCCATGGCACAGGACCTGAGGGCAGCCCAAACTCCTGCCAGCACAGCGATCATCGCTATGGCCGTTTGAATTTACCGCGAGGGAGATGCCAGATAGAAAACGCATCCTTCGGCACTCTATCAGCTGGTCTGTATGCTGCCAACTGGCTCTTCAGCCACACTACCACAGGGAAAGGGGTCAGAAAAAAACTGCAGGTGACACACAAGCAGGGATCCAAAGAGCTCAGATTCGACCCGGAATGGTCAATCGCTAGTCTGGCACCAGTCCTCAGCTGTGATAACTGAAGTAATACAACATTATAATGTATGGGGAGCCCTTATTATTAACTGAAATCAAGCAGATTACATAGAGGATAATGTATGGTCCTCTATTGTTAACCAGTCAGTTAACAGTCGAGAGGTTGCCAAGCGACCATATGAAACCTCGAGGCGAAGCTCGAAGGTTCGTCCTCGCAACCTCCGAGACAGTTAAAATTGACCGGTTGTCGATAGAGGATTCATACATTATTTTTTATAGTGTGATGGTCCCACTATCAAAAATTAAATGCTACGCTTTTAAAAGTCACCGCCGCGGCCTTCAGTCCTTCCCGTCGGTTTCCCTTCCAGTCAGTTCCCATCGGAAAAAAAGCGCGCACAAGCAGACCACTCGCTGTTGTTAACCTATCGATGTGACGTAGGATCGATAGGTTAACAACATATCTACGTCACATCGATAGGTTAACAACCTTAGGAAATGATGATTTCCTAAGGTTAACAGCGTTCTAACATACATTATAACCTTGTTATGCCATTCTTATGACATTACTCTGTTGTTAGCCCTTCTTGAGTATGTCATATCAATGGTATAACTAAATGGAATGCTCACAACAATCAATGTTCCATAAAGTAATTCAGTAAAGTAATTCAATCCATGATTACACAATCTTGGTAGCCCATACACTATAAAATATAATGTATGGTCTTTGGTTAACAACCGCTCTGAAAACACTTCTCGAGGTTGCCATGACATCTGAAAACCTCTCAAGCTGTGCTCTCGAGGTTTACAATGATGTCATGGCAACCTCTCAAAGTGTTTACAGCGTGGTTATTAATCAAAGACCATACATTAGCCATATACATATAATTATTGGCTACCATTTTTTTCCATAGAGAAAGCCGGTTATAATTTGCCATTATAACCAGCTGGGCTGGTTATAACGGCAAACACGCACCAGCTTTCTCTATCACAAGCGCGAGACACAAACACCTGTAAAAGAAGATGCTTTAGTCACTCACTCACGCTCTGTCAACCATGTCTCTCCTGTCGGCTCCATCCTTCCTCTCAGTGGTTCAGCTCAAAAGTGAAACAGCAAGCCATCTTTGGACCACACTGCATGTTCAATGAGGCAGTCTCCATAAAAATCTGTAACTGTCCAGCAACGAAGAAGCGAAAAAATACAAACTTCTTCTTGATGATTCAGATGAAGTAGACTAAACGTAGCAAAATAAACTGCAGAAAATTTTAACATGATCCCTAACCCACACTATCCTAATCTCCTTCTCTCCTCACACAATGCGAGATCAATGGCGAACTACCTGGTAACACCATGGAAACCGGAGCACTCCCTAGCAACCCCAGACCAACCGGTACCCTCCAGACTGAACTGAAAACCAGACTCTATACTTAAAATTTTTTAAAAATATTGCTGAAAAGGTTAACAATTTTGTTAGTTAAACATTTATTTCACGTTTAACGTTTCAGCAAAAAATTTCAGAACTGGGGGAAAAAACAGCAACTGCTACAACGTTACTGCATAAACGACTGTAAGTTTCAATATATCCAAGCTTTAAATAAGACGTCTACTGAAAGTGTTTCTTTAGAAAACAATTTTACTGTTTGAAACACAAAGTATTATAACCACTGCGCTGTCTCTTTACTGCAATAAAAACCTTAATGAATTACTACATACTACAGTTCTCTTAATCACAGCTTTACAATCGGGGCGGCAAAAAATGGAAGTCAGTAATTATAAAAATAAAGAATGGGTAGGTGGTTATTAACTCAGTTTACACACCTCGTTTTGGGATGCCTTAATAAACCTTCTTAGGCTTCACCGGGTTTATGGCATCCCACATCTCGAGTGTGTGTAAATTATTGTTATAAACCATCTACCCATACATTATCCTCTATGTTATAAACGTAGTACCTGAGCAGAACAGCTTAAATGTTGTCACGTGTAAGTGCTTTATGGAGGCCTAGCTGAAAATAATAAAACTGCCTCCTAATCATACATTAAACAAACATTAAGCTTAAGACTTAAAAATATTACCAAATAAAATATTACCAAATTGTTGGATTCTCCAAAAGCATGATAATTAAATAATAAAATAATAGTAAAAAGTGAAAAGGCAGGGTACAATTACGTTGATATTCACATGCCGGGGGAGGGTGAGATGCAGGGAAGGGAGCCGGGGGGAACAAAACCTTTTTGTTGCAGCCCCAATAGGAAGCAACACCCATTACCTCAACCTGGATTAATCTTAGAGAATGACTTTAATCTAGCTGGCGCTGTACGTCGTGCTCATGATTGAGCCTCGATGGCAGTTTCCTCTCTCCATATGAATGCTTCAGCCTTCTTCATATCAGTGAAGACTCTTGATGGCTAGCCAGGGCAGGAGATCCACAGTTTTGAAGGAATCCAGAATGCATTTCTGCCTATATGCTACATATTAGTGCTCTGAGGAATTTTGTCTGATCTCCTTCTTCCTCTGGCTGTTTGGCGTGCTCGGCAGCCATGCTGCCTGTTCTTGCCCTTGTCTCTGATGGACTTGTCGGCTTCGAGTTACGGAAGAATTCAAGTTGAGTTTGCCTTTTTTTTTTCTTACTTTCTTTATCCCCCCCACTGACTGTTCCCCTTCCACCGGCCCCCCCCGCCCCATCACCCTGGGGTCTACTGACTCTTACTTCTTGGCTTAGAGGTGCCAGCTGGCCAGGTGCGGCGCCTGTGGGTAGCCAGCATCATCCATCGGTTGGTGGCATTTTCAGCCTCTGTGTTTCTCCTGACCCCAAGTGCGGAGGTACAGCATGCAATGACACCAATGGCTGAGCTGCGAACCTGGCAGGCCTGGCGTCTGCTCTGCCTCCGCCCCCATTCATTGTAGAGCCGGTGTGCCAGCCTCCAGCCATCGCTAGGGGCCAGGCAAGCACTGGCTCTTGTCCCACCCCTTCCCAGTCCTCTCCCTCCCCGGATGACCCCTGGTGACCACTTGCACTGCAAACATGGGTCGCTGGCGTGGCAGGAGGTAATGCAGTGATGCCTCAGCCCTCCACACCACTGGGCCGACCTGAGTTTGCTTTTTTGATCCCTTAGAGGTGAGCAGCATCATTTCCTAGATGTTAGGAGTTTTTTCCCATGCAACTGGTCATGGATGCCACAGATTTTAGAGAGATTGAGAGTCTTTATATGAGGAGCTCAGTTATGAGCATCCACCATATTCACCAACCAACCATGCCCCCCCACCACCACTTTTTTTACAAATTAACCTTCCCCTTTTTGCAAAGCCCTTTTTGCCATGGTTTATGAGTGATGAATCTCCTACACTTCCAGCTGGGTTAAAGACAGAGGATGATGAGGTGGATGGGGAGGGTTTATGTGTCCATTAGTTGTTTTGGAACCAGCAACCTGCACACACAATGTGGGATGCTGCACTGTTGTCTTTACTCATTTTTTTTCAGATTATTGTTTTTGGAATCTTTGCAAGGTCTACACAGGCTAAATAAATCATTTTTGTGGCAACGTGGACCATAAAACCAGTGTGCACAACACTTATCCATGGCATAATGGGAAGTCTTGTCCATGTGTGGCACTGTCCCAATGATCGCAATTTTCAGAACCAGAAGCCCACACTGTGGGATGCTGCACTGTTGTTTTTATTCAGTCTTCTTCAGATTAATGATAGGTGAATTTTTGTCAGGCCTACATAGGCTGAATTAATAATTTTGGGGGCAATGTTGCCCATGAAACCAACGGGTACAACACTTATCCATGGCATAACAGGAAGCCTTGTCCATGTGTGGCACTGTCAACTGGCACACAGTTTTGGAACCAGTATCCCACACTGTGAGATGCTGCACTGCCGTCTTCACTCAGTCTTCTTCAGAATAATGTTTTGTGAATTCTTGCAAGGTCTACACAAGCCAGATAGATAATTTTTGGGGCAACTTTGCCCATGAAACCAATTTGTACAATGTATCCAAATATCCATGGCATAACAGGAACCTTGTCCATGTGTGGCACTGTCCCAGTGGACACACAGTTTTTGGAACCAGTAGTCTGTGCTGTGGGATTCTGTACTGAAGTGCTGTGAGCATACATAGCCCCTATGAACCATTCTATTTTGAGCATTGTTAGCCACATATTCTTGTTTACTACTAGTGTTGTCCATGTTTGGCACTGACTGAATGGACACATTTTTAGAACTAGTACCCCTCCGTGTGGGCTACTGCATCACCCTGATGTCTTGGGTGCTTTATCAGCCCAGTGCACTATGTTATTTAATTTTTTGCCCATTTCCTAATGCTTTTTAATGGTAGAGCCAATGCAAACTAGTCCACCAGTAAGAGAACACTGGTGAACTGTACCTGGTTCAACAGTCAATGTTTGCATGGTTGAACTTTGGGAGGTGTGCATAGCCCTACTGGGAACCCCAAAAATCTTGTGTGCCTAGCTTAGTGAGGGGACCAATTTCTGGGTCATAGAAACATAGACTTTGACAGCAGATAAGGACCGGTTGGCCAACCCAGTCTGCCCATTTCTCTACCTATTCAATAAGTTGCAGATCCTAGTTAACCAACAGCCTACTTCTTCCTACCCCCCCACCAGAATTACCTTATGTATATCCCATGCGTTCTTGAATTCCCCCACTGTTTTTGACCCCACAACCTCCTCGGAAAGGCCATTCCATGCATCCACCGCCCTCTCTATGAAAAAATACTTTCTCATGTTGCCCTTGAGCCGTCCCCCCTCTATGTTCAAATTGTGCCCCCTTATTCTTGTACATCTCTTTTTTTGAAACTGGACTTTGTTGATTCCCTTGAGGTACTTAAAAGTTTCTATCATGTCCCCCTTTTCCTCAAGGGTATACATATTAAGCTCCTTTAATCTCTCTCTCTCTCTCCATATGACTTCTGGTGCAGACCATGCACCATTTTAGTTGCCCTCCTCTGGACTGCCTCCATCCTATCTATGTCATTGTGGAGATGGGGTCTCCAGAACTGCATGCAGTACTCCAGATGGAGTCTCACCAACTTTCTGTACAGAGGGGATAACAACTTCTTGTTTTCTACTGGTGATGCCTCTTTCTATACATTCCAATATTCCCCAGCCCTCCTTAATGCCTTCTCACATTGCTTGCTTATGTTTAGGTCATCTGATGTGACTACCCCCAGGTCCTTTTCCATTTCTGTTGTTTGACACCTCCCCCATTGTGTACTCTTCCCTGGGTTTTGTTTCTCAGGTGCATTACTTTGCACTTCTTTGCATTGAATCTAAGCTGCCATACTTTTGACCATTCCTCCAACCTTGTCAAGTCCCTTCTCATCCTTTCCACCCCCTTCCCTGGTGTATCAACCCTGTTCCCTGTTGCAGATCTTTGTGTTGTCTGCAAGAAGGCATACTTTTCCTTTCAGTCCCTCTGCAATGTCACTTACAAAAACATTAAAGAAGGACCAGACCCAGTACTGACCCTGCAGTACCCCACTAGTAACCCCCCTTTCTTTGGAGTGGACTCCATTTACTATTACCCTCTGTGTCCTGTTGTTCAGACAATTATTTTACCCAGGCTACCACCTCGGGACCCACTCCCAGGCTGGCTAATTTGTTTATTAATCTTTTGTGTGGGACTATGTCAAATGCCTTGCTAAAGTCTAGGTAGGCCATGTTCACAGCCCCTTCCTGGTCTACTACTTTGGTCACCCAGTCAAAGAAATCTATTAGATTCGTCTGACATGACCTTCCTGCTGTGACTCCATGCCGCCTTGGGTCCAATGCCCTGCTGGCCTCTAGGTGCTCAACAATTCTTTCTTTCAGAAGTGATTCCATCATTTTTCCTACCACTGAGGTCAAGCTAACAGGTCTGTAGTCTCCTGCCTCTGCTTTGCTCCCACTTTTGTGAAGGGGAATCACATTCACCCTCCTACATGATTTGTTAAAAAGGGTAGTCAGTGGTGTCACTAGTTCTCCCCTTAGTTCTTTTAGAATTCTGAGGTGAATCCCATCAGGCCCCATTGCTTTATCCACCTTCAGTTTAAGGAGTTCTTTCAGAACCCTTTCTTCTGTGAAAGGAGTGGTATCGACTTCCCTATACAGAGTGCTTCTATTGATTGGATTAGGTACCTCCCCATCCTCTTCTTTTGCGAACTCTGAGCAGAAGTATTCATTCAGTATCCCTGCTTTTTCACTGTCCCTCTCTGCTCACCTACCCTCCCCTTTATTAAGCCTCACTATCCCTCCCTTGGTCTTTCTTCGCTCCCTAATGTAGCTATAAAAGCTTTCACCCTCCTTCGTAAATAAGTTGACTATCTTTTCCTCGGTTTGGGCCTTTGCTATTCTGACTGCCTTCCACACTTACGTCTGCTTTAATTGGTGCAATTCTCTGTCCTGCTCCTTCTGTATTTCCTTATACTTCCTGAATCCTATCTTTTTCTCCCTAACCTTCCCCGCCACCTCTTTTGAGAACCATAGTGTTTTTTTTCTTCGTTTTGATTTGTTTATTTACTTCACACAAAGGCTTGTAGCCTCTGTGATGGCAGTTTAGATGTTTCCCCATTGTTCCTTCACCCCTCCTCCTTGCCTGTTTGCTAGTGCTTTTCTGAGGCACTCTCCCATTTTGACAAAGTCAGCCCTCCTAAAGTCCAGTACCCTCACTTTTGTATGGCTTGACTCTGTGGCTGTGTTTACCGTGAACCACACTGTTTGGTGGTCACTTGTTTCCAAATGATACCCACTTCTAGATCTGAGATCCTTTCTGCATCCCTATTTGAGAGCACCAGGTCTAAGAGTGCTTCCTCTCGAGTGGGTTCCAACACTAACTGTCTGAGGCATGTCCCCTGTATGGCATCGAGAATGACCCTGCTCTTGGATGTGGCTACAGCAAAGGTGCTCCAGTTAACATCTGGCATATTCAGGTCCCCCATCAACAATATCTCCCCCTTTTCTGCCATCCTAAGGATGCCTTCTATCATTTTCTTGTCCATTTCCTTCCCCTGAGATGGTGATCTGTATACAACACCCATGCGGATTGTGGTGCCATTTCCTGTCTCCAGGGTGACCCACAGTGCCTCCTCTCCTCCCTGTGTACCCTTTATTTCTGTTGCTTTGATCCCTTCCCTTACATAGAAAGCTACTCCACCTCCTCTTCTACCCTCCCTGCCTCTCTGTAGACTGTGTAACCTGGTATGTTGACATCCCAGTTATGGTTCTCTGTGTACCATGTTTTTGTGACTGCCACGATATCCAGGCGTCCCTCTTCCATCAAGGCCACTAGTTCAGGGAGCTTGTTACCCACACTACGGGTGTTGAAACTCATTGCCCTCCATTTTTTTATGGCCTTACCCCTTTTAGCCCTATCCCTGTCCTGACTGCCTTTGCCTATTTCTCCATTTGCCCCTGCCCTTCTCCCTATTGACTTCTCTATCTTGGTGTTTACCTCACTAACTACCCTGTTTTTATTAGGGGGGGCTGGAATTACTGACAATTCTTTGGTCACACTTAAAGTGCAGCCAAAGAATATTAGGCTAACACATTAAAGAGTCAAGAAACTAATACACAAGCTTTGTGTATGCTGACCCGGAATGTGAGGCTCACACCTTAAAGGGGAATGCTAGATTAATTAGATTGTTTTCTGGCACTCGCATTCAATCATCTCATCTGTTTGTCATGTAATTTGGACACTGTCATTAAAAATATATCAGTCTGACAGTTTACAGAGCATTTGAACACAGTTTTCAAAGGCTCCGCACACTGTCTGCTGTGCAGTCAGCTCTGCCCAACTTGGACAGCGATTATGTGACAACCTCTGTCAGATGCATCTTCTGGGTTTTACACTCAGTGCAGTATGATGGCAGTAAAGACACTGAGCAATGACTGTGTTGAGGTCAAAATACCTTGTGAGATGTTCAAAAACTATTAAAAATAATGGCCCAGATATTCAAAGCATTGCACTGGGCGCAAAGTGGTTGCACCCACCCTGCACATGTGGCTGCACCAAAATCCCACATTCAGAGGGTATCTATGACAAGGTTGAATCAAACCCTGTCCCATTTGTTATGCAAAAAGTGTTAAAAGCAAGGATATTTTTTTGTCCTCTCCTATTTCTGCCACTTGTCTCTTTCACGCCTGTCTGATTGCGCATATAACTTTTCTTGTGGAACCAAGGAACTGGACACTCCAGAGGTCCCACACTTCCCCCCACTATCTCCTTTCCTACACTTGCTGTTCTTTCTTTCTTTCTTTCTTTCCTTGTTCTTCTGTGGTTAAAAATATATATGAATCTTTATGAGAAACTGGAATCCCTTATTTTGCAAATGCATGTAATTATATTGTTGAAATATTGCAGACAGCTATTTGAGTTTAATAGGAAAGATAGCAAGCTAAACACACAGGGGTTGACCTTAAGAAACATATTGACCACCTCCAGCTTGTTTGTAAAGTTGTCAACAGGAGCTCAGCCCCAGACAGAATTGATAGCTTAAGGAGGGCAGAATGCAGAGTTAAACAAGCATTTGTCAATACTGAATGTTTGCCACTTGCATTGCTGTTATACTGGGTCTTGCTTGTACACATTTTTGCTATATATTTATATATTATCTCATTTTTGGTGGTGTCCTGCTTTAGCACATTGTTAGATTTCTCATCGAGGCATAGGTCAGGAAGCATAGGAAAACCAGGAGCAGTTGTATAAGTCACAGCTAACCTTTTATTATTACCAATAACAATAAAATAAAAAAATAAAAACTGTTTAGTATAACTATTTATAAGGGTAGTACAAACAGACAAAAAAGTGCTTCTTCTGAGGGTATCTCTAATTCCAAGTTTTAGTCTCTCCCTCTCTCACTCTAGCAAAAGTATTGATGTTCTTTTTATAAGTCTTTGCCTGGAAACTCGTTAAGAGAATATTCTGTTTTTCACAAAACATTCTTCTCAGTTTCTTTGCAGAGCAGGTTTGCAAATAAAACAGGGTCCTAAGCTGGCCTTCTGCTGATAGCTCTACAGAAGTTTACACTGCAAGGCAAGTTTAACCCCTTGAGCTCCCAATAGCTTTTTACAATCTTTTCAGCAATATAACTTTATACATTTTCACACCAAGGGATCCCATTTTCACATAAGGATTCACATACATTTTTATAACCGCAGATATGCAAGGGGGAAGAAAAGATAGAAACAGCAAGTGAAGGTAGAGAGAGAGAGATAGTGAGAGGTGGAGAATTGTGAGGCCATCAGAAATATCAGTTCCTAGGTCTCACAAGAACATTTGGTTGCGCAACCAGACAGACAAGAGATAGAAAAGGAGAGGACAGAACAGATCCTTGCATTTAACTCTTTCTGCATAACAAATGGGACAGGGCCTTATACAACCCTGTCACAAGATCGTAATTACCCAGGGTAGGGCAGTTGAAAGGCAATACCTAATTTTCAGTGGACACCCACATTTTGACCCCAAATTTTCAACAGTCTTTTTATGACCTGACGTTATGATCGAGACAGGTGGACTTTTTTAAATACCTTTGAAGAGTGATTTCACAGTGCAACTGTGAAAACAAGTTTCAGAGGAGATTTGAAAAATGACACCTATGGCCTGCCTGCCAGTGCTTTGGTGTGCTACCACTCACGACACCAGTGATCCAGGTTCAGGAATGAGCCTAGGTCACTGGTGGGCTGGCCAGGTGGAGGAGGACTGAGAAGCCCATGGGCTGCTTTCCTCCTCTAGGGGGGTGGTTGTGGTGTCTGGTGCATGTCTGACCCCTAGGGGAGGCTGAGTATCAGCACCAGACCTCACACAAAAGGCAGGGAGGATCACAGCAGATGCCCAGTGTGCTATGTACAGAAGCATGTGTGGTACTACCATTGGCATCATTGCATGTTGTACCTCCCCACTTGGGGACAGGAACATGGGGGGAGACAAAAATGGAAAAACATCTGCCCGGCAGGATGACCTGGGGGACCTGGCATGCCTCACAACTGGCTAGCTGGGTAGACCTGGCATCCCAGAGCAACACAGGAGCAGAGGAAGGCCGAGGTAAGGTAAGACCTAATGGATGCCAGTGTGACAGGGCTGGGATGGGGACCAGGACTGGGTGAAGAAATAAAAATAGATAAAAAAAAAGAAAGAAAAATTGCACCTGTCATGTTCAGGAGGTAGGGTAATACAAGGGATATGCTGAACATTAGGTGCCAAAATCTGCAAAAAATAAAACTGAGTAAACGTTAGAACAATTCATCATTTCCTCATAACTTCATTGTTTTTTCACATGTTGACCTCAAATTTTCAACGTAGTCTTTTTATGACCACTCCTTCTAAACATGACAGGTGTCATTTATAAAACATTGGCCAAAATTTCATTTTGTACCAGAAGTGTGAAAATACATTTTTGCTACAGTTTGAGAAATGGCAGCTGTCACGTTCATTAGGTGATGTGAAAAAATGGCTATGTTGAAAAGTTGGGCTCAAAATACTGAAACATCCTAAAGTTACAAGTCTGTTTTGAAAAATGTCAATATTCACTGATATCATTGTTATTTTTTTTAAATATTTGTACACCAAATTTTAGACATAGCTTCTTATGACACCACCTCATGAATTAGGTGAGTCAATTTTCAAATCCTGTCTGAAAAGTAATTTTGTGTCACAAGTGTGAGAGAGCACATTTTGGCCAGGATTTAAAAAAAATGACAGTTGTCACATTCATGAGGTGGTATGAAAAAATGGCTATGTTGAGAATTTGGGGTCAAAATATTAAAATTACCGAATCAACAAGAGTGCATTGAAAAATGTCAGCGTATGCTCATGACTTTAGTTTTTTTAATATTTTTACCCCAAATTTTCAAAATAACCTTCCTATGAACTCACATAGAATTCTTATGACCCCACCTCATGAACAAGGGCAGAGTACATTTTCAAATCCTGATTGAAAGGTGATGTCACTTTACAAGTATGAAAACACATTTTGGCCTGTATATGAAAAATGATAGCTGTCAAATTCATGAGGTGGTGAAAAAATGGCTATGTTGAAAATTTGGGGTCAAAATATTAAAATGACCAAAGTTACGTGTGTGCATTGAAAACTCTCAATGTACATTCATAACTTTGTTGTTTTTCAGTATTTGTACAGCAGATTTTTAACATACCCTTCTTACGACCCTACCTCATGAACAAGGGTGGAGAACATGTTCAAATCCTGCCCAAAAGGTGATTTCGCACAATGACCACAAAAATCACCTCTTGGGATAGATTTGCATAATTTCACCATCATTGTTCATGAGGTGGGGTTCTAAAATGGTCATACTGAAAATTTGGGGGGAAAATCAATAAAATTGACCAAGTTATGAGGACAAGTTTAATACCCATTGAAATACATTGAACCACATACCTGATTTCTTCAGTTTGAGGCCCAGTGTTGAAGAGTAAAAATGTGTGTCTGGTTCAGAGAGGGTTATGGCACTGGAACTCTAGTACGTAAGTAAGGGGTGGGGGAGTGTCAGGCAGTGGATGCTGAGTAGCAGGGTCAGGTAGGGGGAAGGTAACAGCAGCAACAGACATGAAGTGGGTGGTTTTCTTTGTTACAGGGTGTATAACAATAAAACAAAACTATGAGGGACAGTTGGGCTTGTGGCTAAACATTATTCAATAAAGAAGCCTTGTGTCTTGTGTCTGTAATACAAGAAGCTTCCTTGGGTTACTGGAACCCAATTTTTTAGTGTTCAAGTTAAAGTTTATTGTGACGGGATAAATCCATTGAACAAGCTCATTTTCAAGGAGGACCCTTTTTTAACAATAACAAACCATACATACAGTGAGTGCAAGGATAAAAAATTAAATATCAGATGCTATTTAACAAAGTGAACAATATGAACTATGCAAAGCACAGGTAAACAGCCAATGCTGAGATACATATATACTATACATGAAGAAGGGATATACAGTATATATATATATATATATATATATATGTGTGTGTGTGTGTGTGTGGATGTGTATATATATATATATATATATATATATATATTCTTTTCTGCTCAGATCACTTTCCACTACCGAGGTGTTGCTTCTTCTTAAATCTATCTCCCCTCATGGAATCTGCTGGTCCAGAAGGATTACTGCCCTATTTCATTAAAATGGCAGCTCCAGCTCTTGCTGTCCCTCTTGCAAGAATTGTCAACCTATCTATACTAACCCAGACAGTGCCTACACTATGGAAAACAGCTTGAGTTGTCCCTGTACACAAAAAAGGGGACACCAAAAACATGGCTAATTACAGACCAATCGCCATTCTCTCTACCTTAAATAAACTACTTGAGAAGGCTGTTGCCACCCAGGTCTCAGAATATCTGCACCTTTACAACCTTCTATCCCCTGCTCCACATGGATTACGAACAGGGCACAGCACCACAACTCCACTACTTCAGGTATCAAATGAAGTCCTCACAGTAGTGGATAAGGGTCTGCTCAAGGGGGCCATTCTTATTGACCTCACTAAGGCTTTTGATCTTGTGAATCTCCCCCTTTTACTCTCCAAACTGTCCATTCTGGGTTTTTCCCAGTCTGCCATCTCCTGGTTTGATAGCTACCTCACTGGGAGGAGGCAATTTGTTCAAATTGCAGCTGCTGTCTCTGACCCCTCCTTAACCTCTGTTGGAGTTTCCCAGGGATCTATACTTCGCCCTCTCCTTTTCTCTCTCTCTAGTAACAACCTGCCCTCACTTCCCTGTCTCTCCTCGTTGATCCTTTATGCTGATGACATGGTGCTTCTCGCTAGTGGTAAAGACCCCACATCAGTAAAGGCAAATATTCAAGCTGACTTTGACTGCTTAAAAGTCTGGCTTCTACAAAACAAACTCATACTTAATGCTAAGAAAACTGTGGCTATGCTTTTTGGCTCCCCCTTTAGAATCAAATTCTGTGCTCCAGATCTTCAGTACTATGTCTTGATGGCTCCCCGTTGGTATCTGTTAACTCCTTTAGGTACCTAGGAGTCATACTTGACCTGTCTCTGGATTTTAACCTCCACCTCATGGCTACTTGCAAGGCAGTTAACTCCAAACTGGGTATTGCCTATAGAGTTAGGTCCTCCCTGAATGATGCTGCCCGGCTTGCTATTGCACAAGGTTTCCTCCTTCCCTCCCTTACATACTGCTAACAGGTATACCTTAATGCTAACAAAGGATCCCTCCATAAATGGAGCACATGTTATAACAGCAGATTTGCCCTCTCTGCACACAGACTGACTCATCGCTGTGAACTCTACTCCAAACTAAATTGGCTCTCCCTGACTTCTCACAGACTCTACTCTACTGGATGCTTGATTAACAATATCATCAGAACGGGCACATCTGAGTATCTCTCAAGGCTGCTATCTCATCCCTCCCAAGCATATCTCTTTAGATCATCCTTACAAACCCAACTTGAAATTCCCAGATACCACACAAAAAAGGGAGTACTATCTTTCGCTATATTGGCTCCCAGCATCTGGAACTTCCTCCCCCCCCCACATTAAACTCTCTAAATCCCACCTAGCCTTTAAACTGGGTCTCCGCGCCCACCTGACTGACTCTGATGGCTGCTTCTGTGCTGTAACTTGAGACTGACTCCCAGTAGCATTCCTTACCTACATGGCACTTACTGTTTCCCTCCATTGTATAAAATCTGCATGTTCCCACTCCCTCCACAAAATCATTAGTTAAAACTGTTATTTATTCTTTAGCGGTCATCGTATGTCCTTAATTATTATTGTTGTATCATCGAGTGCAAGTAGCTAATGTAAAACTCTCAGTTTCCACAGAAATATGTCTTGCTTTCATCAGCAATCTGCACATTTTTTTGTCCCACTTCATGCTGCGCCATGAACAATTGTCACTGATGTTTGTACCTTGCTCTCTCCTGATTGTACTCTCCTGGGTCATGTCTGAATATAGGCAATACCCTTGTCTAGTGTACCTACCTGGTAAACAAAAACCAAATAAATAAATTATATATATATATATATATAAACACACACACATATAGATATATATACTTATATGATATACAATGGTGAGCTGTCAGATAAATGATTTCTCTACACAAGTGCTGTTCGACCTTGGGTAACCTCACGAGTGGCATAAGCCACAAGTGAGATGTCTGAGGTCAAACAGCACAAGTGTAGATAAATCATTTACAGTATCTGACAGCTCACCATTGTATATGTCATTTATGCAATAGGGATGCTTTCTGTCAGTGCAGGGACATTTGCTTTTGATGGTTTATCTTTTTTTGCATATGTTTGCCAAAAAAGTGAACAAAAAAAACACATTTTCTGCTCTTTTCTGCTAATTATAAAAAAATCTGTGAGGTATCTATAAATGAAATACCACTCATTTTGTAGATAATTTTGTGCTGAACAACTTTCATGCTCACAACACTATGCTATCTTTTTTTTCATTTTAAACTTATCTGCATTTGAATATAGTTAGTACTGGTACTGAGGCTGAACATTCTAAATGAGTTTTAGAGTAACTGTGACATATCTATGTGTATAAATCTGTGATGATGCATCTACTATGTATATAAATCTAAAATTTCACATTTATCACATAGTAGCTCAGATTTATCACATAGGATTTATGTTCACACCTATTGTATAAATATATATGTACGTATGTGTATATATATATATATATGTATATATATATATATATATATATATATATAATAGTGGTATAGTTAGAGTTGAGTACCCCATTTAATGTTAAAGTGTGAGATTTTGCAGCTTAATAACTTTGCCATCGTATGACAGATTTGCCTGAAATTTGGCAGGTGTAGAGCAGTATCATAGATCTCTGGATCTGCCAGGTTTTGTACTGGTCAGATATACAGTTGCGGAGCTATAAAGCACTGTTCCATGACGCATTTATGCTTTTTTGCACATTCTTCGCTCACACCTACAGGTCGCATGGAACATGCAGCCAGGGTCCCCGATGTGCCTTTTGAAGATTTCCTGAAAAAATATTAAATGGTTCAAAAGTTATTCAAAAAACAAGTTTCCCATTATAGTCAATGGGAAAAGTTAACAAAAAGTTTGACAGTGTCGCAAATGCAGTTTTTAGTGTCGCAAATGACCCCTGTAGTGTCATGAGTCAGCCATTTTTTTTTCAGTTACTGGTCACAGAAATGCTTGGCATTTAAATTTGGGACCCTCTAGGGACACAATTCTTTTTGTGTTCACCTAGTCGAGGCCTGATTATGCTAGCCATGTCTTTTTTGGGGGGTTAAACACCCCAGAAATATGTTTTTGAAATTTCTGTAAACTGTAGTGTTGTAAAGTAGTGTCACACCTACGACACTTTTGTGATTTTTTTTGCAAAAGTGTTGTGATTTGCGACACTACTTTGCGACACTATGCCCAAAATAACAGGAATTCTTTGCGATCCTGCTGCAAAAGAACGGTTTAGTTGTTTGGGCTGCAGTTTGAAGGGAAGAAAGCCAACATCCCACAGATGTGCCTTTTGGTGGTTTGGTGACAAAATATTACAGGGATGCAAAGTTACGTTACTCTGAAGTTGACGCTTTTTCCCATAGACTAACATTACGGCGTCCACCATGCCTTTCGGGGCCTGTATCTCCAAAACATTTCAAGATACGGACTTTTTGTAGAAAAAATTCTTAGCCCCCTAACAGGGGTCTTAGTACAAAACTAGCCAGGAAAGTCATAAATAATATGAAATTAAAATTTTCTTTCTACATCGTACAGTTCCTGAGATATAAGCAATTTAGTATTCCAAGTGCTCATTTTCTGCTCCAAGGCCCATTATTATGCATCCATTCTTTGTATTCACTGTGTTTGTCTATGCAGCTTTTGGGGGAAAACAAGGGTGTGCGCTTTCGTTACTGATATACTTACAGTTTCCACTTGTGTTTCCGTAATAGTCATAAGCACGTTCCTGCCTATGCCACCTTTATGCTTACTTCATGCCACACTGTTACCATTTGCGTTTCCATTACTGTTTCTGTTTGCATTTTGTTTTGTGTCACTGTGTGCATTACCATTTGCATACATGCTTCCATTTACTTTTGCGTTTGTGTTTCCTTTGGGCTCATCGTTGCTGTTACTGTTAGCATCTGCATTTCCAGTTGCAGTACCGTGCCCGTTACCATTTGCATTTCTGTACGTGCTTGCGTTTGTGTTTCCCTTTGCATTACTGTTCACTTTGGCATCATCGTTGCTGTTATTGTAACTGTTTGCATTTCCAATTACGTTACTGCTACTGTTTGCATCTTCATCACCGTTTGCGTTTCTGTTGCATTTAGCATTTGCATTTTCGGTTATGTTCCCGTTGTTGATTTCATTACTGTTTCCATGTGTAGCGCCATTGTCTTAACTGTTTGCATTTCTATTTGTGTTTCTGTTACTGTTTGCATTTTTACCATTTACGTTTCCTTTCTCGTTACCATTTACGTTACTGTTTGCGTTTCTGTTGCTGTTAGCGTTTGCTTAACTGTTTCGTTACCATTTCTGTTTCATTAACATTTGTGCTTCTGTTTCTCTTATCGTTTGCATTACCATTTACCTTTGCATCACAATGTGCATTACCATTTGTGCTTGCATTTACGTTAATGTAGCATTACTATGTGACAAAAAATTCACTATTTATAGTGCTCATTCTCAAAAAGAAGGTAAATTCATAGCAAAAAAAATCCATTTAATGCATCAGTTAGGGTTTCTCCACGGCGACAAAAGTGAGGAAATTCGATGTTAGGGTTCCCACCCCTTGCATCCCACCCAACCCCACCCCACCAGCAGGCACGGGGGTCTGCTGCTGGGGTCGTCGGTCCTAACTCTCACCCCATTCTTCTATACTGCACCACCTCAGCTTGTTTACACATGAGATGGGGTGAGAGTTAGGACTGATAACCCCAATGCACATCCCGATGCCTGTTGGTGGGGGCAGAATGGGTGTGGGGTGCAAGGGGTTGGGAACCCTAACATCGAATTTCCTCGCTTTTGTCGCTGTGGAACAACCCTAACTGATGCGTTAAACTGAGTTTTTTGCCATGAATATATATATATATATGTATGTATGTGATATGTATGTGAAAAATGACATAAGGGCCACAGAGATCCAGGAGGAACAAAATGGGGGAGAGATACTGTGGGTTAAGCTGGAAAGGAAAATGGGGACAGCCATCCGCACAGGTGTGGTCTATAGATCACCAGCCCAGGAGGAAGAAACAGATAGGGAGCTGATGCTAGCCATCCAAAGGATGGCAGACAAGGGTGAGGTAGTACTGGTTGGAGACTTCAATATTCCAGATGTGGACTGGAGCATCCCAGCAGCAGCATCAACTAGGAGCAGATTTATCCTGACTCCTTCAGGGTGCCTTCCTCAAGCAACTGGTCATGGAACCAACTCGGCAGAAGGCAATACTGACCTTGTGCTCACAAACTGGGACAGTGTGATGGGGGTAACAGTGGGGAGCACCTGGGAAACAGTGACCACCAGTCATTGTGGTTTGAAATCACAGAAAGAGCAGAACCAAACCACACAAAAACACGTATCCTGGATTTTAGGGGGGCAGACTTTGGGAAAATGGGGAGATACTTGAAAGAGGCATTAAGGGGAATGGGACAGGAATCAAGGGTTGAGGAACAGTGGGCAGTATTTAAAATGGGGATTACAAGAACAACAGAATTGTGCATTAAGCAGGTTAGCAAGAGGAAAAGGAAGAGGAGACCATTATGGTTTTCCAAAGAGGTAGCAAAGAAAGTGAAAGCCAAAAAGATTGCATTCAGGCAATACAAAAAGATACAGGCAGAAGGGATAGGGAGAAGTACCAGGAGAAGCAAAGGAGGCAAGGAGGTGTAAGGGAAGCCAAAGCTCAGACAGAAGAACACATTGCAAAATCAGTGGGTAGAGGGGACAAAATCTTTTACAGGTACATAAGGGAAAAAAGAAAGACAAAGGGAGGGATAGTGAGACTGAAGGAGGAGGATGGGTGCCGTGTAGAGGATGACAACAGTAAAGCTGACATATTGAACAGGCATTTCTGCTCAGTCTTTACTGAGGAAGAGGAGGGTAGTGGGGCTGAAGGGAGTACAAGGGGTGAGAATGGTGCAGAAATGGACACAAGCCCCTTTACACGAGAAAGGGTCCTGAAGGAACTGGAAGTAATAAGAGTTGATAAATCAATGGGGCCAGATGGGGTGCACCCCAGGGTCCTTAAAGAACTAAGAGAGGTGGTGGCTGAACCTCTGGCTATCCTGTACTATTTGAATAAGTTAATCATCACAGATGCAATGAGATTGTCTTTATCAGGTACAACATACTCAGTAAGTGCAGTAAATGTACTACTATGTAAATCACCTACTAAATGTAACACTACTTTTATCTTGAGCATGCTAGTGTTTTGTAGTTAATTTATGTACTTCTCTTAATTAATGTATACTCACTAGTGTTAAAACCTTTATACAACTGTGATCATGCACCTTCAGCATTTATATTGACTAACGGCACAGTACCAGTTGTGGTGTGGTGTGGGGCATCGGTAGGTAAGGCCATGCAACTACTAAGTGTGGTACTTTGTGTGCAGCTGCAATCAGGGATGTGTACGTTTGGTGTACATGGCCTCAATTTTGCTGTTAATCTCCACTGAGCATGCAGTACCTGGTCAGGTGGGTGGGGATGTCTCGTAGTACATTTAGACAATTGTTTGTTATTTCTGTCACCTGCTGCTGGATGTCTGTCATTGGTTGTGTTGACTTGGTCCTCCCCCATACTTGCATATATGTGTGTGTGTGTGTATCTGTGTGTGTGTGGTGCTGGGGGGGGGTGAATTCGGAGTTAGGGTTTTCAACCCTAACAGCGAATTTCCTCACTTTTGTCACTGTGGAACAACCCTAACTAATGCATTAAACAGAGTTTTTTGCCTCTAATATATATATATATATATATATATATATATATATATATATATATATATATATGAATAAATACAGTGGTACAACAAGGTATTCACAGAACAAACAGTAAATGTTTACATATAAACAAAGCAACAGAAGAGAGATCATCATTAGGCCATACCCTAGTACTAATGATAGACAGAAATTGGTATAGTGGACAAATCGGCAGAGAGGAGGAAACAGAATAGAACCTAACACAAGTATACAAGAATAATGGTTTAAAGATAAAGCTGAGGAGGTAGGTGAGCTCTGCTGGATTAAAAGCAGTGGCAAACATTATTAATTATATTGGTTACTTGAGTTTTGAATGCCCTTAGTGGAATAAGGGTGCTCAATTTAAGGGATGATTGAAGCTCGTTCCAAAAGGTAGGGAGGGCATAACTAATGGCAGCTGACCAAAGCAGGTACAGATTTGGAGCAAATCTAAGGAGATATAGGAGGTTTTTCTAAGAGCATAAGGAGTTTGGGGGTGAGAAATAAGACTAGCGATGTAAGCCGAGAGTTTGTTCAAGAGAGTTTTATATGCCCATTGACAAGTATGTGAGTCTCCTGGTAGTCAGAGAGGTCCGCCCACTTCCACCTACAGGGTGCAATGATGTGTTCTTGCAGGGGCATTAATGACAAAATGTGTGGCTCTGTGATAAAGGGTATCGAGTTTTTGCAAATGGTTGGCTGCACAATTTTTGTAAATGATGTCTGCATACTCCAGAAGAGGGAGGAAGGTGGACCTCAGAGTAGTCTAGGTAGGACCTGGGCAGATCAAGGGTAAAAACCCTGTAGGGCTCCTTTAAGCCATCTAGTCATCTCTGCTTCGTAGAGGGTTCTAAAGTAGAATGTGGAACTCTCGCAGCAGACCCATGACTGAGAGTGCTGCAGTTGAGATTTGAATTCAATCTTGGTTCAAAGTTAGGTCTGAATGTGTCATTCGGTGTTCTGCCTGTGGGGAGATGGAGTGTCAGAGGGGAGCACCTTCTTTTCCTCTCTCACCCTAGTTTCGTAAACGGAATGGTCAGGACACTGGGTTGTGGTGTCTGCCATCTTCTGTGCGATGCCCACAGGGGGTGAATTCTTCAGATAGTGTTTTTTGGGGCTGGTAAGAGTGAGTAACTACTGAGGCCATCCCTCAACTGTAAAGATTTGTTTAAAAGTGCTGCCCAAAACTGGTCTGGTCCGATCAAGCCCTCCAGTCATGGAAATGCATGGTGTTGGAATTCATCACTTCAGGACTGTAAAGCAGGTTTGTCCTTCAGCTATGGGCACCTAGAGGTCTGGAGACAATGTCCCTTTTCAAATGCTGTTGAGGGATAGTTTAGCGCTAAGCTGATACCTTCACAAGATTGAAATGCAAAGTGTTTTGTCAGAACTAACGTAGAACTGCTAAAAGCAGTTGTGCCTTCACAGTTTGTGACTCTGTGGTGAATAAAGTGTTGTCTGGCCTTTGGCTGAAGCTGAGCTGCTTGTCTTGGTTCAGTTCAGGTGTGGAAACCTTTTCACAATTTATTTAGGCAGTCAGGCAAGGCCCATGTGGGAACTCACCCACCAGAATGGTGCTGTGGTAACTCATAACATATTTGTGCGCCCAACTGTTTGGGACCTGCTTGTCCTGGTCCATTGCCCAGAATAGGGGATGATGGAAAGTTCCAGTTGTGTGTACTGTATTGGTAGTAAATCTCTGCAGTTTGTGGATCTAGTGTACCTTTGCTGTGCACCTGCAAAAGCCCCTGTGGGCACCAACTTTTCTGACTGACAATTGTGTCAGAATAAAGCCATAGAGCATGACCCTATTTCTGTCTGTGGACATTCGATCTATGTGTGACCTGCATAACTTACTGAGGCCCCCTCAGAATGTTTAATACCCTCCATTGCCAAGGCATCTCCCTTGGGACTTGAAGAAATAGAAATGTTGTTATGTACCTTCCCCCCGACTCCATAGAGAATGGGTCAGGTAATTGCCCTCCAGCAAAGAGTGAGGAAGTTTTTCATGTTGCCGGGGGTAGGGTATACATATATTCACCCACATATACACACATAGGTGGCAGATAATGCACAGCCACTCACGTGGCTGGGTCGGTCCCATTTGGCTCTCATAGCCACCACCCAGCACTTACATCAACTTTGCAGAATGCAGGGTGGAAGCTACTGCCTCCTCTGCAGGATCCAGGGTACAGCAGCCACTGATGCCTGTGGGTCCCCACCTGTCACATGCATCTCCCTGTGTTGCATCAACAGGACCTTCTTTGTCTACCTCCTCATGTCTCTGAAGTGCTTCTGCACAGTTTCCACGGGCCTGTTTTGTCTGCCAATGGCATTGAACATGTCAGTGATCTCTACCCAGACCTGCAGTACTGTACCTGAGTATTTGTGGCCTGCCTCTGGGACAAGACCTCCTCCCTGGCCATGTAGACCAGTGTCAGTGCCTGTAACTCCTCAGAGAAGCAGTAGGCCTATAGTCTTTCCGTGCCCTCCATGGTACCTGCTGGATAGGGGAGTTGAATATAGGTGACCAGGGATAACACACAGTGAAATACAGCTGAATGGTACATTGGGGAGACCCTATCCCCTGTTAGAAACATGTAGGTGTCCCAGCAATGTGCATGCTAACACAACCGATAGCCTGCCTGACACAGACCTACTATGTGCAAACACAGTCATTTTCAGGGTCACAGACAGGGGTTGAAATTGGCAGGGGCCCAAAGGAACTCAGGGCCACCACCACCGATGTATTTATATGAGGATATTGCATTCTCTGCCACTGATTACTATAGGAGGGATCCTCCACCCGGACATGACAACAACACCACCATTAGATGTAGATGTGGGCAGTCCACCACCTTAACATGTCCAATGTACCACTGCATACAACATACGCACACTGCAGTCAATCAATCAGACTTTATTTAGTATACTGCATTTTGACACTGTGACTAAATGCACTTTACAATAGTTCTAAACAAAAATTAAAAATATAATACAAACCAGACAAAAACATACAAATTAATACAAAACATTCATTTCCAATAAAAATGCATTAATTACTCATAAAAGCTTAATTTAATAAAAGGGTCTTCAGCTCCTGTTTGAAAATGTCAACTGTTTGGCTCTCTTGAATCTGGTGAGGAAGAGAGTTCCACAAGATTGGGGCCACAGAAGAAAGGCGTGGGCCCCCGATGTCTTTAAATAAATCCTGGGAACTCTCAACAAACCCTCATCTGTGGAATGCAGGGAATGGGTGGGCTGGTAGGTACACAGGAGATCTTGCAGGTAAATGGGCCCCTGACCATGTAGGTCCATATAGGTCAGCAAACCGACCTTGAAGGAGATCGATTACCTCACCAGCAGCCAGTGCAGGGAGTGCAGCACAGTTGTAATATGACATGATGTAGGTAAACCGGTCAATATCCTGGCTGCCGCATTCTGCACCAGCTGCAGGCGGCCCAGATCTACCCCCACTAGCCCCAGGTACAGAGCACTGCAGTAGTTCAGGCGTGATGTCGCATAGGCATGGGCTAGTGCTGGCAGATCAGCCAGGGGTATCGGGTGTTTAACCTTGATGATGTTCCTCAGATGGTAAAAAGAGGTCTTGACCATGGCTGACACCTGTGGTTTAAGCGTTAGGCCACAGTTATAGAGAACGCCAAGATTTCCCACCTGATCTGAGGTGAGCAACTGGGAGTCCTGAGCCTAAGCCCTGAGACTCAACCAGATTGCACCCTCATCCCCTGGTGACCAGGTTCCAGCACCATTACCTCAGTTTTATCTGGGTTCAACCTCAAACAGTTCGCCCTCATCCAGTCTTGGATCTTGTCCAGGCAGATATTCAATATTGAGACTGTCTCCTGTTGATCAGGCGCAAAGGACATGTAGAGCTGAGTATCATCTGCGTAACAGAGAAAACTCAGCCCTTACTGCCTTATAATGTCCCTTAGCAGTAGCATATACACCACGAACAAAATGGCGGACAAGACAGAGCCCTGCAGGACCCCACACAGCAGGAGCATGGGGGCTGAGGAATAAACCCCAGACACCACACGCTATGACCTGCCAGTGAGGTAAGATCTAAACCAATTGTAGACTGTACCCATCAGTTCACAACATACCTGCAAGCACTCCATCAGCATCTTATGGTCCATGGTGTCAAACACTGCTGAGAGATCGAGGAGAACAAGAAAGGAATGTCTCCACCAATCCCTCGCCACCAGGAGATCATTTAGCACCTACACCAGGGTAGTCTCAGTATGCCTTTTCCTAAATCTTGATTGGAGAGGTGGGTAGATGTCATGGGCTATTAAATATGTCTCCAGTTGAATGGCCACTACCTTCTTAATAATCTTCCCCACAAAGGGAAGGTTAGAGGTAGGTCTGTAATTTGCCAAACAGTCTGCGCCTAGTGAGGGTTTTTTTTTAGGATGGGCCTTACAACCACCTCCTTCAGGGGCTCCAGAAAAAAAGCCAGACACCAGGGAATATTGAACTATCTTGGCTAGGACCAGGCCGATGGCATCAACACACCCCACAAGGAGGCGCATTGGTCCCGGGTCCAAACTACAGTAGGTTGGTCATAACTCCTGGGTGACCCGACAGACTGAGTGCCTGCGACCTCATGCTCTTCACCGCAAAGCCCATTCAAAGGCACTGACTGGATTTCCAATCTGATGGAGGCAATCTCATCAGCAAAAAACAGGGTAAACTCATCACATTTCAACTGTGAAAAGGCTCCCCCAGATCGAAGACAGGCTGGGTTACAAAGCCTATCCACGGCATAGAAGAGCTGATTCAGTTTGTTAATTGCTGCAGCAATCTCCTTGGACAAGAACTCTGCATTCTTACAAGAGATTGCTGATTGATAGTCCCTATAATGGACCATCAATATAAGCTTGTCCTCCTCCAAACCAGACCTCCACCAGTGCCACTCTAACCTTTGACCCTTCCTCCTCATCTTCCTGAGAGTCCCATCAAATCAGGGGAAGCTCTGGTGTGAGGTGAGGGGTTGCACATGGACCTATGCGATAGAGTCGAGGGTCTCGGCAATCACCCTATTATAGGTGAGAAACAATTCCCCCAGCTCCTCACATGCACTCATCGGGTCTTATAGATTCAGCACTGCCATCAGACACTGTGGGGTCAAACCCCTTACAGGGCGGTACTGGACCATCTCTGTAGGGGAGGGTCTATTTAGGGGGCCTTAAATGAGAACCTCACAGTGTGGTGGTCCGACCATGCAACCCGCTCCACCATAAGGTTAAAGAACTCCATTCCCAGCAAGAAGACAAGGTCCAACAAATGGGTATGTATATGGGTTACAGAGGTAACCACCTATGTCAGACCAAACAAGCACATCAGTTCGTTGGGCCTAACACATTCACCCATGTCCCTTTCTAGGCTATGACACAGAACACCTACATCTAGCTGCCTGCAGTTCAGCTGTGGAATCTAGGTGGTGCACTGTGCTCCTTTTATATACTCCAGGTGCAATTAGGCATGCTAATGTATGCTTACCTTCCAGTAATGACATGCAAATGTAGATACCTGCCCATGGACTATGAAACTGACTAATTTGCATACAGTGGCTGAATATTGCCGGTTTGCCCTCTGCACTAATGTAGTTGCACTAGTGCATGCCCTTGGTGGCACCTTCACTTGTGCAATGTCAGTCTATGGTGCAGACATGATGTCAGACACCACAGCAGATGACATCACAATGTGTTCTTGCATGCCATGCCACTGTGCAATTGCAGAGTGCAGCCATGCACAGGGCTGTACACATGCACAATGCTCATGCACATCCTGCGTACTTGCCAACTCATGCCTCGCGCGTGCTCAGGGTGCAACCCCTCAGAAGTACCTTTTGTGCTATGAAACATGATGTTAGTATGGTGCTGCCACAGCAGTGTGCTGCACATATGGGAAGGACACACCCACACAGCCCTGAAACTGGTAAGAACATGGTAGGAGTGCTAGGCATAGGCTGAGGGAAAAACCATAGCAGGCAGATGGAGCAGGGCTGCGCTTCAAAGAGACCAGAGGTGGTCCACCACAGAGCTGGCCAATTTGGTTTACCTGGTGATGGCCAGAGAGGGCTAGCTGCTGGGTGAAGGGTTGGGGTCAAACAGGCCTTGGTGAGAAGTGTGGGCATCTGGTGGGCGGCACCTCACAGGATGCACTGGAGTCACGCGCAATGGTAATCAATATCAGCACTGGTGCAGTGACTTTCAGAGGAGGGAGGCACACTGCTTACAGCAACTGTGGGTGATTGTGGACAGTGGCACTGTGCCAAGACCAGGTGAAAACAGATGTCTCTATGTATTGTCTGTGTAATGACCTTTGTGCAGGCCTGTGTCATGATAATATATTCCAGGGTTACTATCCCTGAGGGATTGTGCACTGTACCTGTGTGTCCCTGTTGTTCCCCTCTATCCTATGAGACCTGCCTCACTGTACGGCCTGCTCATACATATGCAGGTGACTGTATGGGCCCCCTCTCCCACATGACATCCTTGTTCTCTGTACATGACAGGACCCACCTTACTTTGCTAAGGCATGCAGCTGCCAGGCAACACAGTTGTGCGCTACTACAGTGTCATGACAGCACTGTCAGGGTGCATTACAAGGACATGTATAGTGTCACTGAATGTTATTCAGGGTTTGGTTACCAAGCACAGGAGCTGGACATGTCAATGCTTTTTGCCAGGTACGATGTGGGAGGATGTCATATGAGTTCTACATGTAGCTGTGCTGATAGGTGTGCCCATTAGGACATGGATGTGGCCACCGTCTGTGTCATGTGCACTGTCCATGTTATGCCACATAGGAGCTAGTGTGTATGTGCTGGGTAAAGAATGGGGTATTATTCTGCTGCACAGGAGCTGCTGGGCATATACCGACCACTGTGAGGGGCCAAAACCACATATTCCTGCTCCCCCAACCATTGCACAGGTATGTATTTTCTGCCCATGTTGTATGTCAGCTGGTGCACCATGCATACAAATGTATACTATGCCATGTACAGGACCTGTAGGTGACAAGTATGGGTCTGTTGTGCAGGGCTGAGGGGGATGGCAGGATGTGGGCACTACACGGGCCAGCATACAGCATACAAGGCCATACCTACCACAGGGGAATGTATCACACCTACTGTGCCTGGGCCATGGCATGAAGGTGTGTGGTGCCACAGCTGATCACACAAGTACATTGTGTCCCTGCCCAGACCTGTACATCAGCATCATGCACATGTGTTGGCTGGTGCATAGTACAGGCATATGGGTGGGTATACTGTGTAAAGTGTATGGAGTGCTGTAGCTTGTTCTACTGCATGATACTGATCACATCTCCCTTTTCCTCCTCTACAGACCTCAGTGGACAGCAGCACCTGGCCAGGGCCCAGAAACATCAGGGTTGAAGGGAGGACTGACCCAGGGACTCACCAGGCCATGACCGGTCCCAGTGGAGCAGGTCAAGAGAGAGGCATCCACATAAGTACCTGCACTGTGTGTCACACACAGGTTGCATGTTTGCACTGTGCTGCATACCTCTGTAGGACAGAGACGGATGTCCATGTGTGACCCACCATGCAGCATGCATCCCTGTGGGAGATTCACATGTGCAGTTGTGGTAGGGGACACTCACCCTGCACTTGGGGCATTGTCACACCAGTGACACTGCAGTGTGTCATGGTCTGTGCAGTCTACTGCTGTGCATCTACGTGCAGCTGGCATAGTGCCCTGCATCTGTCTATTATGCCTTTGCATGCCTTACACCATGCAGAGGCATGTCCCCTGTATCACTGGTCTGGTGCAAAAGGAAGTTAGCAGTATTGTTCACAGCCCCAGTTGTCAAACCTGTCAGTGTCAGTCAGGTGTATTTTGGTACATGCTTGTGACTATGTATTTGTTTCTGTCTTCAGGAGGTAGACATGGGCCACTGTGATACTGGTACACAACTGTATCCTGCCATGTGCATCATACAGCACCCATGGAAGTCCACCTGCAATGGTGCCATTGTTGGTGCCATATGTGTGTCATGACTTTGCAGCTCAGTGGAGCCTGGCATATGTGGCATGGGGTCAGCAGAAGGAGGGGGCATTGGTGGTTTGTAAACGTAATTTACCATATGTGATTGACATTGTAATGCAGATTCAGTAGTGTCTTACAAACACTGTGATGACCAGGGTATGATTGTTTCACTGTACATAGATGGGGCTATACATACAATAGGACAAGACTGAGTCTTTGCAGGGCCAATGTCCTGCACTGGCTCTGTATGAGTGGAAACTCTGTGCATAGGGAAGTGACAACATCTTCAGGGCGAGGAGGGTATCTCTAGGTGTGTCTGCATCCTACAACAGTGCTGTGCCAACTAGGAGAGTGCATACAGCACCCCACCAACATACAACACCATGGAACTCTTGTGGTACTCTGGCTACTGCACACAGTGTAGCATAATGGTGCCATCCATATACAGCTGAGCTGTGTGTAACACAACACGGCTGGCATTGACCCTGCAGCCGACAAGGGTGGCTCACAGCTGTCTGTTGTCCTGCATACTTGTCTTGGCCAGTGCGCTGCATGGCTGTTGTGCAGGGCGGAGGGTGTGTACATTGCTCCTAGCACATCCGGCCATTTCACAGCCTATTGCATCCTGGCTTGGTACTGCTATTGCTTGTCCTGCAGTTCCACATCAGGCATGCCTGCTTATGTTGATTGTCATTCGCAATGTTGTGTCCTTCTATGTAACAGCATAGCATATCCATTATATGTGCAGTTCTCTACTGTAGGGTCCAAAATGCTGTCTCTGGTATGCTACGCACATTCCAACTTGGCTGTTTTCCTCCCTCCACCTATGTGGGATACGGAGGCCCATGTGGCACTCAGTTGTACTTCTAATCTACACATAATGCCATGTCTGTGTCCCTTGTCCTGTGTGTCCCACTGGATGAGTTCTGTGTCTTGCTTTCCATAGGTGCTGCAGAGCTGAAGGTCACTGGCCAGACATAGTTGACTGAGAGGGCAGTGACAAGCTGCTGCAGTGACAAGTGTGCCGCCTCTGCTGCTTGTGAAGGGGGTAGAGAAGATTATGGCAGTGATACCGAACATCCCAGCAGTACTACAGTGCCAGCAGCCGCAATCACCACCACCACTACCAACGGCAAACCCTTAATTATGGATATGACTACTACGGATAACCAGGTGTGCTTTTTGTGTTTGTCCCCCTGCCCCTCTTTTTACGAGCGGTTACCTTGTTTTGTTTTTGATAGCCCCCTTTCTTTTTACAGGTGGTTCCCCTCTGTTTTGTTGTCCCCCCTTGTATGGGTGGCTGCCCTTTTTGTTTTTGATAACCCTCCCTTGTTACAGACAGATGCCCTTTGCTGTTTCTCGGTACCCCCCCCAGCCCGTATGGGTGGTTGCCCTCTATTTTGTTGTCCTCCCTCCTTTCTACATGCGGTTGCCCTTCTTGTTTTTGCTTACCCCCCATTGTTATGGGCTGGATGGGCTGTTATGGATGGGCTGTTTATTTTGGATTACCCGCTTTGATATGGACAGTTGCCCTCTGTTTTGCTTCCCCCTCTTTTTACCTGCGGTTGCTAGGGTTACCACCTGTCCTGATTTTAGCAGGGCAGTCCTGATTTGGGCAGCTGTGTCCTGCAAAAAACATGACAAATACCACATGTCCTGACTTTATGGTAAAGAAAAATATATTCTAACTTTCCACTAAAGGTTGCAGAAAACTATAATACCTTACCTAAAATACCTTAAAATGATAACAAACAATAGAAGCAACTAGGAAACCACAACACCTAGGCTTAATTCTGATGATGTAGAGAAAACAAGAGTCTGCTGCATTGACCGTGGCTACGTACTGTCCTGCAAAAAATCATGTTTCAGTAAGAAATGTCCCACTTTGGGCTTCTTAAAAGGTGGTAACCCTAGCGGTTGCCGTTTTGTTTTTGCTTACCTCCCATTGTTACAGGCAGGTGGCCTGTTGTTTTGGATTACACCCACTTGGTATGGACGGTTGCCCTCTGTTTTGCTTCCCCCCTTTTATGGGTTGATGCCCTTTTTGTGTTAGTTTTCCCACTTCCCCTCTTGTTATGGGCAGATGCCCTTTTTTACTTTGTTTCTTGACCCCCCTCCATCCATGTTGCTGTTCTTGTTGAGATTTCTGTTATTGCCATAGTTAATGTTGCTGCCTTTGTTTTGTTTTTGTATAGCGTGTTGCCATTTTTGTAAAGTAAAATTAATTTTTTTATACCTTTGCTTCAGTGTCATGTGTCTGTAGTTGGTGCCCTCCTCTCACAGCCACCCCCAGTGTTCAGCTCTGTACCCGGTGCTCTAGTCAGGGCTGCAGTAATGCATATCCCCGTATTCTGCTCAATACTCCGTGCAACACTCAGATCTGCCCTATTGCATTGCACTGTACCAGCTCTTGCCATTTGCGCAGAATGCAGGCTGCCCTATACTCATAGTGTATAGTGTCTGTGCAGTGCCTCCGAATATAGCACAGTAAGGGAACAGCACAAGCGCTAGTGCAGGTGCATTGCAATCACAGCGCTAGCATGCATTACCAAATATCAGGCTAATATGTTTACCAAGCTTCTCTCAGTGAATCATTTCTGCATTGTTTCTTTTTTTCAAATATATCTTTCTTGTGTGAATTCTATCACCAAGTACTGTTTATGAAATATACTGCTGTTACATTCCCTATGTTTTAATTTTTATTTCATTTTTATCGATTATACTGGAGGTCTTGTGAGCAAAACTGCCCGTTTTCACAAGCGTCCAGTCTACACATTTCAATAACATATGAAAAGAGGCTGATACAATATAGGGGAATTTATAGATGTGTTGTGGCTCTATCAATTGGTTTATTCTGGATGACTTTAATTAGTCAAATATTCATTTGCTGAGCAGTTGTTTAAACATGTGACCATGAACTGGCAATCGGGCAGAAATGCCTGCAAAAGATGTGCACATAGACCTCTGATTTACTGTGTGGCCTGTGCTTCTGTAGCCACAGATATATAATCCATGCAGCCTAAATTACAGCACTACTTCTGCCTGCAGAAGTGCAGTCCCCTGCTGGGCCCCTGAGGACCCTGCACTTCTGCAGCCACAGGTGTAAAATATACACACTGACCCCTGGCTACAGAAGCACAGGTGCCATGAAAACCATGATACCAACATTTTAACAGTACTTCTATCTTCAGAAGTGCAGACCCATAAGGGGCCTGCATTTGTTCAGCTACAGCTGCAAGACATACACTTTGACCTTTGGCTGCAGATGTGCAGGCCCCTATGAGGCCTGTACTTACTCAACTCCATATAGAAAGCCATGCATAAGCACCTCCAGGGTATCCTGTGAGCAGGGCGCATGGGGAAGGGTGCCGTCTGTAAAGGCAACTTGTTACCTGCTGAATCCCTCACAGTGATGGGAGGGTAGGGCAACCGGATGGGGGGTGGGCAAAATGGGCGACAGGATGTCACTATATGTACATGCGTGGGGGGGAAGCACAGCGAGCGTGGGCTGGGAGGGGGCGGAGGAGCTGTAAGGGGTGGCGCTGTGGTGGGTTGCTGAGCTACGTTGTGGCGTCAGGGGTTGTTCTGTGGTTGGGGTGGGTGAGGTACCGGGTTTGGGTCCAGGCACTGGTGCGATATTATGCACCCTGCCCGAACCTTTAATTTTACATGTTTTCACCCCGAAATGCACCCACAGGTTGAGAATCCTTTAGTAAGGAGGTGCGGGGGTGGGAAGCCCCACATGGGGTGTGTGTGGAGGGCACAGCCCCCCACAGAAAGTAATTGAAATGTATGTCCACGGTGCCGCTAGTCCTGTGTGTTAGTGCAGAGTGCTAAAAATGTTTTCGGCACTCTGACTGTGCGATAACGGTGATTGCCTTTAGGCTTTCACCTTTATCACATAGAACCCAGATCCAGCTATGTAGCAAGGTAGCTACCCCCAGGCCAGCTAAATGTAGCTGTTTCAGCTGACTCTGAACTTTAAAAAGAAACATTTTACTTTTGGGAGGGAGAGTGCTACTACCTAGACAAAACTGTTACCCCCTTATAAAATTTCTAGATTGGCCACTATAAGGTGGAGTCATAAAGCAACTATCTCAAATATTTGGGGTCAAAATATATATATATAAAAAAATAATAATAATTGTTAAGAAACGTGTAGTGGAGTCACAGCCTTCAACCCAGCAGGTAGTACTTTGTAATTCCATCTCGGTCAGCTCACTGAGCCACATGGATGGGCTGAGGCTGGGGGAATGGCACTGTCATGTGACACCACCCGCCAGCCTTGGAAGAGAAGGTGTAAGTTTCCCGCATGGGCCCAAGTGCCATGTGGTGAAGAGAAATGTTTTCTTAGCCTAGGACCCTGCACCTCTGTACCTGTGGGTGCCAGAGGGCCTTGCATTTCTACTGACAGGTGGATTCTTTGTCTTGTGCATCTTTGTCTGTGGTCACATTGAAGCGCAGGGCTCAGAAAGCCCTGCATTTCTGCAGCCCACAAGACAGCCCCACGAATACTTGACATGCTTTACCGCATGGAAGTGCAGGGTGTGTAGGGCCCTGCCCCTCTATAGGTAGACAGGCTCTTCCCTTGGCACAGAGCCTTGTGCAATTGCATCTGTTCACACAGGTCCTGAAAGGACTTGCATGATGAGGAAAGGATTTTACTGTCTCAAAAAGAAAGGAAATTCATTGCAAAAAACTATGTTAATATATCAGTTGGGGTTCAATTTAATGCCATAAAAGTAGGGAAATCAGGCATTAGGGTTTCCAACCCTACCGCCTGACTCCAAGAAGCAAAAGGACAAGACCACACAAGCAACCACAGTCATCATCAGGTAAGACAAACAACATACACCTGTTTCCAGATGACACAAATACAGTAGCACTGTACTACAGTGAAGCCCACCAGGATGAACCCAAACTCTGCAGAATTCTGCAGTAGAGTTACTGCAGCAAACAATGCACTTTCAATGGGAGTTAATCCCTTTTGTCTTGCAGGAAACCTATGACATTGCACTTCATCCAGGCTGGCTTCATTGTACCTTTCTGGATTTCCATCTGCGACTGTAGGCCCTGCGCTTCTGCAGCCAGAAGTGGGTGTGAATGTCTTACACTGTGCATGTGCATCTGTGGATGTAGAAACACAGGTCCCATAGAGCACGGTGCATCTGCACACAGAAGTAATGTAATTTGCATAGCACGGGTTTGTATTTGCATCTGCAAAAGTGCAGGCCTCTCTGTAGCAGTCACAAGTGTGCATGTGTACCTGTGGCTGCAGAAGCACTGATCCCCAAGGGCCTGCACTTCTGCATACAGAAGTAGTCTTGTAATTTGGGTAGCATGGATTTGTATCTCCAGCCAGAAGTGGGTGTGTATGTCTTACAGTGTGCCTGAGTACCTGTGGCTGCAAATGTCCTGCCCTACAGCAACCTGCACTTTTGCAGACATAAGCAGTGTTGTAATGTGAGTATCATGGATTTCTGTCTGTAGCTGCAGAAGTGCAGTCCCCAACGGGGCCTGCACATCTGCAGTCACAAGTGAGTGTATATGTCTTACACTGTGAATGTGTATCTATAGCTGCAGAAGCGCTGGCCCTGCTGGGGCCCACACTTCTACAGCTTGACCTGTTGTATTTTAAGGATCATAGACTTATATCTGCGGCTCTAGAGGCCTGACAGAAAAAGTGGTGTGCTTTGAGTATTGTGGATCTCATGTCTGCACCCAGAAGTGAGTGGGTATGTCTTGCAGTGTGAATGCTGCAGAAATAAATCCATGAAGATAAACAGATAAAGACCACTAGGCCCATCCAGTCTGCCCATAAGCCCTACACTTGTATGTGGCCTATGACCCTACCTGGTCAATGGCTTTTCTCCTCTCCTTCCCACCTCTAAGGTTCCGTTATGCCTGTATGAGGCATGTTTAAATCACTCCACTGTTCTCACTCCCACCACCTCCTGTGGCAGACTATTCCATGTGTCCACCACCATCTCTGTGAAGAAAAACTTCCTCCATATTCCCTCTCAACCTACCACCTTCCAATTTCATATCATGCCACCTCATTCTTGGACTCCTCCTATATTTGAAGATGTCCCCCCTCCTCACACCTTGTTATGCCCTTAAGGTACTTGAATGTTTCTATCATGTCACCCCAATCCCTCCTGTCCTCCAGTGAGTACATATTGAGGTCCTTTAATTTTTCCTCATATGTTTTCTGGTGCAAGCCCTGTACCATCTTTGTCACCCTTCTCTGGACCGCCTCCACCCTGTCAATGTCCTTATAAAGGTGCAGTCTCCAGAACTGCACACAGTACTCCAGGTGAGGCCTCACCAGTATTTTATAGAATGGCATCACCACCTCCCACCTTCTGCTAGTGATACCTCTGCCTATGCACCCCAGCATGCCACTGGCCCTCCCTGACTGCCTTTGTACTCTGCTTGGACACCTTTAGGTCATCTGAAATGATAACCCCCCAGGTCTCTTTCTTCCTTGGTGCTCGTCAGCAACTCCCCCCCATCCTGTAGCTTTCCCCAGGGTTCCTTCATCCCAGGTGCATTATTTTGTGCTTCTTCAAACTGCACCTCAGTTGCCACACCTCAGACCATTTTTCAAGCTTCCCCAGGTCCCTCCTCATTTTCTCCACCCCATCTGGTGTATCCACCCTGTTGCAGATCTTGGTGTCATCTGCATATAGGCAGACCTTTCCCTCCAGTCCTTCCACAATGTCATTAATGCTACTGCATTTGTATCATCTGGAAACAGTTGTATGTTGTTTCTCTTAACTGATGAATTCTGTCCATGGTTGTTTGTTTGTGTTGTCTTGTTCTTTTGCTGCTTTGGGGCTCATGAGTAGTGTTGTGTAAAATTGGAAAATTTCACCCTGCAAAATATTTTGTGTAATTCGCGCATTTCGCAAAATATTTTGCCCGGCAGAATGTGAAATTTCCTCAGTGAATGTGAGCGAAATTTCACCCCGAACAAGAAAAATTTCACTCACTGGTGAAATTTTGCAATGTGGTCGTGGACTACCAGCCCAAATTTTCAATAACATTTTCTCCCTGATGTCTAGTGATTCCCCCCCCCAGCTGATCACCGGCCCAAATTTTCAATAAAATTTTCTCTCTGGTGTCTAGTGGTCCTTCCTGGCCAATCACCAGCCCAAATTAGTAAAGAACCCCCCCCCAAGTTACTGTCACTGAAGCTTACTTGGGCTGCCGGCCATGGAGGAGAGTGGAGGGCTGTGCTGGTGGCCCGATTGGGATATGGGGGTGGAGCTGGGTGGGTGCGGATGACTGGATGATGGGGTGGGGGTCCACTAGCCACCAGGGAGTGGGCATTTAATTAAGGATCTGAGTCTGGGGAAGGGGGATGATGATTAGCTGGGGGTTCTTTACTAATTTGGGTGAGAGATTGGCCGGGGGGGACCACTAGACACGAGGGAGAAAATTGTATTGAAAATTTTGGCTGGTGTTCAGTTGGGGGGGGACCACTAGACACCAGGGATATATAATTGGGTGGAATTTGCAACGGGCAAAATTGTGAAATTTCGCCGTAATTTCACAGAACATTTTGCACAGCAAAATTGACGATTTTGCTGCAATTTAGTCAGCAAAATTTAATTTTGCTGCATCTCTACTGACGAGTTAAGGTTGGAAACCCTAATGCCACATTTCCCTTCTTTTGTGGCATTACATTGAACCCTAAATGGTTCATTAACACAGATTTTTGCAATGAATATACAGTATATATATACTGTATATTTGTGTGTGTGTGTATATATATATATATATATATAATATATATATATATATATATGATATGCGATAGGTTACAGCTAAATAAACTATTTATTTTCATGAGTAGCCTGTGAACTTGGGTAATTTCATGAATTGTGGAGCCGTGAGTGAGTTGTCTGAGTTTACAGACTATGAGCAAAAATAACTTGTTTATTTAGCTGTCTCTTACCACATATTCTTCTTATGTAGTAGGTGCCCAGCAACTGGGACAGTTTTGAAAAAAATAGTTAAGTTTATTTTAAATTAAGTATATTGGACTCTGTTGTATGCGGCTGTTTCTGATTCCGCATAGTGAGTGAGTGTGAATAAATAGGGAGTGTGTGACTGGTTTGTGTGTGTGTGTGTGTGTGTGTGTGTGTGTGTGTGTGTGTGTGTGAAATGTGATGGTTGCTTGAGTTGCTTGAGTGTGGGAAAATTTACTTGATTGGCTGGTGTGAAGGACTTAGTGCAGCATGGGCATGGTTTGCATCTAGCCTCTGTGAGTAAGTCATTAGGCCGGGAGGCAGTGGAGGAAGAGGATCTCAGTCGTGCCTGGAACAGTATTGATGACAGCGTGGCAGGTGTGGCAGAGTATGCTGCTGAAGATCTCAGGATTCAACACTGTGTTTCAAGGAAGGACATTAGACTGGAGCAGCGGTCATCATGAAATCTGGAGCAGAGAGATTTTGGTGAAGGAACCAGACTTCGAAGAGTGGTGGATGGTGTGGAGGTCGATGACCAGAGCGGAATTTCTAGACCAATGGTGGCATCTGGTGGAGCCAGATTGGAGGTCATGGATGTCCTTGGAGATCCATGTTGGTGGTTCTTCTGTCAGCGGTCTTCAGCTGAGGTCACGGGAGAGTTTCAGAGCCAGCAGCTGGCAGGATGGTGCATGGGAAAGAAGTCAGCCTCTTTGGCAGCAGCAGTGAGAAGATTTACCTGGGTCAGTCCATAGAGGTGCCTCCTCATTACTGAAGTTCTTCTGGAGGTGAGAAGACCACTTAAATTACAACAGGAAGAGATACAGTGGTGTAGAGTATTTTTTTATTTTAGGTTTTGTTTTTTGGAGGGAGGGCTTGTTCATTTGGCTCTATCTGTATAATATCAAGTAAATTACTATCGATTTTGGATATCTTCTGCCATCTTTGGAATAATCTTTTATCCTGGGGCTATGTTCATTGGTTGGTTTGCATCACATCTGTATATGGATCTATCCCTTTGATTTAGCTGAAGATGTGCCAGGTGGATTAGACAAGGTAAAGTATGTTTTCAGATGTTTATTGAATCAAAAATATCAGCATAGGTAAAATAATATGCATTTGAGATAATAGTATTTATTAGTTTAAATAACATTTGAAAAATATTTTTCAATTGAATAGCAGCATTTACTGTTAGTATCATGTTAGTAGTAGTTGCAAAAATTGCAAGTTTGTCAAATAATAGGTATTTACACTTAGATGTACCGTTAAAGTGCAAAAAATGTTTTATACTGTAGGTAGTTTTTTCAGGTTTTTAGAGTTGAAATGGTGTCAAATTATGGGGCTAGTACTGTTGTTATATAGAGAGGATGTAAATTATGTGGTTTAGGACAGGGAAAGGTTTTTTTGACAGGTGTAAAGCTTTGGAGAACTAAGAAAAAATGGAAAATAAGCTGTATCAGCTTAGGGAAAGGTAGGATATTGTTTTCCTTTACAGGATGACTTTCAAAGATGTGAAAAGAAAAGAAAATGGTCCAGGCCATTAATATAGTGGTTGTATTTCCGCTTGCGACGCATGTAACCAGGTTCAGGAATGGACCTGGGGCACTGGAGGAGCGGCAGGGGGAAAGGTTTGGCGTCGGAAGACTGCTTGCCCCTTCTCCTGGGGGAGAAGCGGGGATGCAGCGCCAGTGCCTACTGACTCCTGGCGGAGGCTGGGAGCATGGCAGCGTGCTGGGTTGATTGACTGGGGGGCGTGGTGGACGTTGGTGTGCACCTAGATGTCTGTGGCATGCCATGCCCCCCAGAAAAAAACAGGGAGGAAAAGCAGCTCCCGGGCTGGCTGGATATCAGCTGCCAGCTCCCGCCAACACAGGAAGCCCCATAGCAAGCCATACCCACCTCAGTAGCAGCACCCAGGACCAAATAGAGAGTGTGCTAGCTGCCCTACTGGTGCCTTCCCCCTCAGAGGAGAGGGGCCCATCCAGTGAAGGGTTACGCCAGTTTACTGTGTGATGTTGGCTGCAATGTGAGATGGGGTTGGGGGGTAGGGTGTCAGGTGGGGGGGCAGGGGAGCAAAAAAAAAAGAAAGAAAAGAAAATTGTAGGGATGATGTTCTTTTACTGGTGCCAACATTGCAAAATAAATAGATATAGGGAGAGGATCTTTTTTCAACAGGTTATGTGAAGATGGGATTTAGTATCAGGAAAAAAATATTGTAATATACTGGTACTGCATATGGTTTACTATAGGAAAAGTATAGGAATGTTTTCATTTTACAGGTCCAAAGCATGACGACCTGAAGATATGAATGTCAAGAAATTACTTACTATAGGGAAAGCTAGAAAATATTAGGTCTTGTTTGGTATGAGGTTGCTATGTACAAGTGATAGTGCAGGGAAAGAGTAGTTTTTTATTCACAGCTGTCAGCATTCGGAATTAGATATCTATAGGGTGTGGTTTTGTTTTGTTTTTGTTATTCTGTTGTTAAAAGGATATCATTTAAAAAACAAAACAAGGCCTTCAATTAATGCGATATGTCAGTATAGAGAAAGGATAAGGTTTATTTTTTACAGGTTGCCATTCTGAAAGAAACAAAGGAGTCAACATACATTGTACTGTATGTGTTACTTTAGGGAATGCTAGGAAACATATTTTTTATTCAGAGGTGTGAAATATTTTATAGCTGTGTTATTGCAGGGAAAGAGCAGGGAGTTTTTTTTACAGGTTGCAATGTACGTTGTCAGATAGTAATAGGGTGAGATAGGTTTTCCTGTCCAACACGTTTTCCAAGATATCACTAAACATGAAACATTTATAAGGAAGTATGGCGTGATGTTAGTATAGGGAAAGGACAGTTTATTTTTGTAACAGGTGTAGCACATGAAAGAATGCAAATAAAGGAAAAAAGGGGTTAGCGCACAGAAAGATAGGAACTTTTTTTTGGTGATGTCATGGTCACACCCCAAAATAAGTCATGCTTGGTTATTTATCAATAGAGTAATATCCAGAAACAGCTTGGGGATTTTTGCAGCTTGAGGTGTAGCTGACTGCATTTCATTATGCAGGTTGTTTGGATAATGCACTTTTGATGTACAGTATATAGGTGCATGTAATATAGAGAATAGTGGATGGGCAACGATGCCCAACCAGTGTGTTATGCTACCAAGGGGTTCGAATTCCCAATGACCTCAAGAATGAAGCTCAAGAGGTCAGTGGAAATCCGAACCCCAAGGTGGCATAACACACTGGTTGGGCATAGAATTGCTCATTCACTATTTTTTATACTGTATGGTGCCCCTAAAAATAAAGTGAAGATACTTTTAATGTTCCTTTCAAACAGAAAAGTACATTTTTTCCGTTGTTTTTCATTCTGATGTTTGACATTGGTTACTAGGGTAAGCAGTGTGGTTGCTGGGGTCCAGTCGTCTCTACATCAATAGCACGGGCTGCTTATTGGTTAACAGTCTTATGGGGGTGGGATTTGCAGAAAAAAAACATGGCAGCAGTATCTGTCACTAAGCTAGAGGACTAAGTCAGGAGGAATCACCTTCCTTCATTTGAGTAATTTTTAAATATCTGGTTGATCCTGCAGATGTATTTTTTTAGTTACAGCTTAAAAATATCTGGTTGGTCCTGCATTTTTAAGACTTATCTGGTTGATCCTGCTGAAGTCATGGATTCAAGTGATTGGTACCATCGCCCCAACTTACTATCTGGTTGATCTTGCTGTTTCTGTTGCCATAGCTCTTCTGTTGAACAACGGGGCTTGTGCTCTTTCAGAATGAGCTGAATTGTTGTACCACTGTGTAGTATTAGCACATTTCATGACCTTTGAACTGTGGTACAACAACATTTCAGCTAGGGTGGATTTCCATCCAGAACAAGCCCTCACCATACACTATATGCAAGTAGTAGTTACTGTGAAACAATATTCAATTCAATACATACTTCTAAATCAGGGCTGTAAGGAATCTTTATGCAATACTATAACTTTAAACTTTATGATAAAAAAATAAAACAATTTGATATTGCAGTCTCTTTCATTCAATGAAATTGTGAACTATCACATTTATTGCAGGCCACACTTTTTTATGTGACATTCCTAGTATATGTATTCTCTTCAGTGTATGTTAATTCATAAGGAAGGCACTGAAGCTTTTCTTTATTTTTCATAGTTGGATGCTGGCAGTGGTGCTTGAAGTTGTTTCAAAGTTATGTTGATGTATCTTCTTGTAGAATATTTATCTTCAGGAGTCTGTGAAAAAAGAAAGAGAAAATATTTACCAGTGACAAATTATGACATTGCATGTTATGGTATAGACTAGGAAGAGTCAATATACTTTTCAGCTGTGGTATTATCCCAGCTTTTAAAATAAGTGAGGGAAAACATACAGTAGTGGTGTAAGTGCCTGATGGCATTATCAGACTGCATGCTGATCGGAGAACCATAGTACAGTTCAGTAACATATGAGTGTTTATCCTGAAGAGGTAAGGTAGTGCATATTTTCTAATACAATTATGAAATGGGTAGAAATGGGTAAAAAGATTGTTGGATTTTCATTGACCAAGAGTGACAGTTTCAGAGGGGGGTTTCATCCCACTATATCAAGTCAGTTGAAAGTAGCTCTAAAATAATATACAGATTTTTAAAAAACACATCCAATTTGCAAAACAAGTATGCATTTCATAATGGTGAGGCACTGCAGAGGTTACTGTGTGGTTGGATAATTGCCACTTTTGGTTGGTGGAAGTACTCGGCTTCACTTCATTCTTAAACCCACTCAAGGTGGGCTATTATTCTACCATAACACACCTCCTGATATGCATTATGGCTTAATTATGAAATGGGTAGTAAGAATGTTGCCATCTGCTTGGCTAAGAGGTACTTTCAGGTGGATTGCACTCTCACCACAACATCATTGCTGAAAGTACTTCAAGAGAAATTTTAATATATATATTTATGTTTCCAATTTACTAAAAAAGTATCCATTTCATAATTGTAATCAGACTGTTTAGAGGATAGGCTAAATCTGAATTCTAAAAACGTATGTAACAGTAGTGGAAATAAACAGATTTATTTAACTGACATTTCGTCCACACCTATTGTAGAAATAGAAGGGATATGCCTTAGGTAGTTTTATCTGAGGCATTACCACAGCAAGATAGCTTGCGTGAAAGTAGCTTAACAAAAAATATGTCTAAAAATATATGTTCAATGATGAAAAAAGTAGCCATTTCAATACGGCACTACAGGGGGGTGCTTCATGGTTTACTAAAAACTGTTGTTGGGTTGTGGAAGCTCTTGGCTTTGCCTCATGCTTCATCCTACCTGACATGGATTGTTTCCACCAAAACTCACCCCCATCATGTCTTATTGCTAAAAACACCTTCTTATGTGTCTGGGTGTACTGTATACAGACCTGTTGGGTGCCTAAAGTCAGTTGTCATATGACTTGTGCTCTACAACACACCTGAGGTGACTGTATATCATAGCATAACATAATACATCGGTGGGTGTTATTTTTTTGTTGTTGTCAATCTGAAATGGATGATAAAAATGTTTGTAATCTGATTGACTGAGAACATCACTCAGTTGTTTGGTTATCAGTTACATTTTTTGCACACAGGAAATACAGTTTTTTTTTAACCAACTGATCCATGTAGTTGAAATTATTTTTATTTGGATAACAACTTAATATGCAGTAAGCCATTTTCTTCAGAGTCCAAGGGACGATTGTAGCACTAAGCTAGTTAACACATGCAGTATGATAAATGATTGTTTATAACTTACATAGAGATGCCTGTGCAGGTGTGTGTTATGAGGATTTTTCACATGCCTGAGGTGTATGAAAATCCATAAACTCCAAGATCAAAGATCGAGGGGTTTATGAGATTTTAGAAAATGTGCTTTTTATTTGCTGGGTTCTGATTGGCTAGTACCCCTACCAGGGGGTTACATTAACTTTCAGTAGAAGCCCAGAAAATAAAAAAATGCCAGTCACCTGACCCCATCAACACCTAAGCTATCATTGTGCCCACCCTGCTTGTTCATTGGCTAAAGCATTGGGCACTGAATTTGAAATCTCTGCCATTTTTTAAGCCACTTAGCGAGTGAGGAGACTCCACCCTCAGTTTACTGAATTAATTCAGTCCCCTAATGTAGCATAAAGATATCTGTGAAAAAAGGTGTTCCTGTAAAAAAAAAAAAAATCAATTGTGCTGCCTTCCTTGCACTGCGCCTCATTGAGCACTGGCCCGCTTAGTACAGTGGGAATGTTCCTCTTCTGGTAGATTCCAGAATTAAATGTAAAAAAAAATGAAAGAAGAAACAAATCAATAAAGAAACACACTCCCATTCACATCATAAGGTCGGGGAGACAGATAAGAACTGTTCTAGTTTCTAACAGCACCACTCTCGCGACCACTCTTGTGCCCCCTCCTCAGGATGGCAGCCCGCTCTGTTCAGTAGCAAGCACCCCCGGCCACTGCCCTACCACCCACTTGTTTTTTTATTTTGCAGTATAACAAAATTTTAGTTTTTTTCTGTAGCACTATTACCTTGATTACAGTGTGCTCCGATGCAACTTACCAACGATCAGATCAGTAACAATGCTCCAAGAGAGCTTTGACTGGCCATATCTCTATCCTTCTCACCTTGTCTCCTCATCCAAACCTTCGGAGCTTCAAGCTGCGATGGGATTCCTCAGGCAGGCTGTATCTTATTGCTGTTCTGCTAGTAATGGGGCTGGCTGCTGAGCTGGAGCTCCAGGCAAACAGGACAATAAAGGATACAACACATTGTGTGTGTGAGCATCATATGATAGTAACCAATGGTTGGAGGTGTGCGGATTGTTCAGATTCAGTGTGTGTGTGTGTGTGTGTGTGTGTGTGGTTGTGTGTGTGTGTATGTAATGAGCTGCACTGCCCTCTCTCTCTGCCTTTTTTATTTTCGGTGCTCCCCCATCGCATTCATGCTCAAGATAGGGAGATCTCCAACCATAGGGCAAGCTGGAAAAAATCTATATACAAAATAGTAGCATCCTTTGCTGCCAGGTATACCAGCACAGGGACTATTTTATAACAAAATTAAATTGCATTAATGTTTTACTGTTTTTTAACATTTTTAAATGATCTTTTAATTATTTAATTAAAATTTATTGTATTTATTTATGTCTTCGTTAACCGGGTAAGTGCATTGATCCAGGGGACCATTTTGAGGCATGACCTGGGCCACACATGTGACAGCAAGTCAATACACAGTTACTGTGCAAGAGCAGTACACAGAAATCAAAAAAGTCCATGCTCAGAAGCAAAATGTAGACATAAACTTGTGGCATACAGTAAGCAGAAGTTAAAATACAACAAAGCAATGTAGAAATAGCAACAGGGTTACAATTATGGGCAGTACAGTGTGTGTGATGTAGTCCAATGTTTAGCAGATAACAAGCACATTGTAGTATGACATAGCGATGCAGAGATCACAAAAGGAAATGGACAACGAGGCAGTGGTGCACTTGCCATTTATCAAGTGTGCAGATACTGAAATGTAGCCGGTTTTGTGGGGGAAAGCCAGGTATACACTATTAATATTCAGAGAACAAGAAGGCATGAACCTGACCATAGTTGCCTTGGTATGGGGATGGGCAGAAAGAAATAGGTCACAGAGGGTTCTGTGGTAAGCAGTGGCAAGTGGATGCTGACAAAAGCCAGTCTTTTAGCTGGCGTTTGAAGGACTGGTGGGGGGTGACTGAGCATATAGAAATGGGTATTTTGTTCTATAGGGAGGGTGCAGAGATGGAGAAAGCTTTACATCCCATCTTGGTGGAAGTTTGACGGGACTAAAAGTGGAGGGACAGAGGATGCCCTGAGAACTAGTTGGGCAATTCTGTTTCTTAGGAGGGCTGAGTAAGGGGACTGTTGGCAATATCTAAGCGAGTTGTCCATCAAGCCGCCTAAGGCATAATCAAAGTGACCTTGCAGAGGGAGCCAACCTAGTGCCTGGTAAAGAGAGCAGAGGTGGGTTGAGAAGGAAGCTTGCAGGACAAAGCAACAGATGGAGTTGTAGGTGGTATTTAGCCATGAGAGAAGCATTGAAGAGAGAGCAGAGTAGACAGGGGAGCAGTAGTCAAGGAGGGGTATTAAATTGCCTTGGGTAAAATTCCACCAATAGCCCATTTTCTAAGTGCAATAATACCATCCAGGATGGGTGGTATTGCCCAATACTGCCCACCCTGTTGGGCATTGTTGCTTGCATCATACACCGAGAGTATGTGAAAAATTCTCATAAAATAAACCTTGCACGGGCATTATTTTTTATAATAACTGGTGCAAGGTTTATACAGAGACAAAAACTGTAAGCTGTATTTGTGCGAGTGAGTGTGTCTCCGAGCAGTTGCCGTAGTCACAAAAATACAGTGTGCTTTCTTTGTGCTTCAGGGAAGTGAAAGCACAGGTAAGAAAACACCGTAATAACCCACTACCAAGTTGTTATGGAATTCATCCAGTTATTACGGTGTTTTATGAGGACTGGATATCCAGTCATTATAGGGGGCCACTAGTTATTAGATATCTTTTTTGCACTTGTCATATAAACGGGATAAAACCATCTGTGGTGTCTGAAAATTTAAATATATTGCAAGTAGCTTACATAGAAACATAGAATTTGATGGCAGATAAGGACCGCTTGGCCCACCCAGTCTGCCCATTTCCCTCCCTAATGAATAAGCTGCAGATCCTAGTTAACCAGCAGCCTACTTCTTCCTACCCCCACCCCTAGAATTGCCTTATGACTGTCCCATGCATGCTTGAATTCCACCACTGTTTTTGACTCCACAACCTCCTCTGGAAGGCCGTTCCATGCATCCACAACCCTCTCTGTGAAAAAATACTTCCTTAAATTACCTCTGAGTCGCCCCTCCATCTTCAAATTGTGCCCCCTTGTTCTTGCACACCTCTTTTTTTGAAAGATGCTACCCTCTTGGACTTTGTTGATTCCCTTGAGGTACTTGAAAGTTTCTATCATGCCCCCCACCCCTTTCCTCGAGGCTATACATATTAAGCTCCTTAAGTCTCTCTTCATATGTCTTCCGGTGCAGACCCTGCACCATTTTAGTTGCCCTCCTCTGGACAGCTTCCATCCTGTTTATGTCTCTGTGGAGATTGGGTCTCCAGAACTGCACGCAGTACTCCAGATGGGGTCTCACCAGCTGTCTGTACAGAAGGATAATAACTTCTTGTTGTCTACTGGTGATGCCTCTCCCTATGCATCCTAGTATCCCCCCAGCCCTCCTTGCTGCCCTCTCACATTACTTGCCCACCTTTAGGTCATCTGATATGACTACCCCCAGGTCCCTTTCCATTTTTGTTGTTGTTAGCATCTCACCCCCCATTGTGTATTCTTCCCCTGGGTTTTTGTTTCCCAGGTGCATTACCTTGTATTTCTTAACATTAAATCTAAGCTGCCATACATTTGACCATTCCTCTAACTTTGCCAAGTCCCATCTCATCCTTTCCACCCCACCTTGTGCATCAACTCTGTTGCAGATCTTTGTGTCATCTGCAAAGAGACATACTTTTCCTTCCAGCCCCTCTGCAATGTCACTTATAAAGACATTGAAGAGGACTGGTCCTAATACTGAACCCTGCGGTACCCCACTAGTAACCCCCCTTTCTTCAGAGTGGACTCCATTTACTATTACTCTCTGTGTCTCTATTCTCCAGCCAATTCTTTACCCAGGCTGTCATCTTGGGACCCACTCCAGGCTGGCTAACTTGTATATTAATCTTTGTGTGGGACTGTGTCAAATGCCTTGTTAAAGTCTAGGTAGGCCATGTCCACAGCCCTCCCTGATCTACTACTTTGGTCACCCAGTCAAAGAAATCTATCAGATTCATCTGGCATGACCTTCCCTGTGAATCCATGCTGCCTTGGGTCCTGTGCCCCTCTGGCCTCTAGATACTCGACAATTCTTTCCTTCAGAAGTGATTCCATCATTTTCCCTATCACTGAGGTTAAACTAACAGGTCTGTAGTTTCCTGCTTCTGCCTTCCTCCCACTTTTGTGAAGGGGAATCACATCTGCCCTCCTCCAGTCCTCAGGTACCACCCCATCCTCCCATGATTTGTTAAAGAGGGTAGTCAGTGGTGTCACTAGTTCTACCCTTAGTTCTTTTAGAATTCTGGGATGAATCCCATCAGGCCCCACTGCTTTGTCCACCTTCAGTTTTAAGAGTTCTTTCAGAACCCTTTCTTATGTAAATGGGCTGGTATCAACTTCTGTATCCAGAGTGTTTCTACTGTTTGTTTTAGGTACCTCCCCCTCTTCATTTGTAAATACTGAGCAAAAATATTTGTTTAGTATCTCTACCTTTTCACAGTCACCCCTGCCCACCCTCCCTCCCTTTATTAAGCCTCACTATCCCTCCCTTGGTCTTCCTTCGCTCCTGATGTACCTATAAAGGTTTTATCCCCTTCTTAACTGAGTTGGCTATCTTTTCCTCGGTTTGGGCCTTTGCTGTTCTGACTGCCTTCCCAGCTTCCTTTAGCTTTAACTGATACAGTTCTCTGTCCTGCTCCTTCTTTGATTCCTTGTACTTCCTGAATGCTTTCTTTTTCTCTTGAACCTTCACTGCAACTTCCTTTGAGAACCATAGTGGTTTCTTACATCATTTTGTTTTGTTTATTTGCTTCTCACAAAGGCTTGTTACCTCTGTGATGGCAGTTTTTATTATTCCCCATTGTTCTTCCACCTCTCCTTCCTGCCCATTTGATAGTGCATTCCTTAGGCACTCACCCATTTTGGCAAAGTCAGCCCTCCTAAAGTCCAGTACTTTTGCCTTTGTATGGCTTGACTCTATTGCTGTGTTTATTGTGAACCATACTGTTCAATGGTTGCTAGTTCCCAGATGGCTACCCACTTCTACATCTGTGATCCTCTCTCCATCTCCATTTGAGAGAACCAGGTCTAAGATTGCTCCCTCTCGAGTGGGCTCCAATACTAGTTGTCTAAGGCATGCCCCCTGTAGGGCATCTAGAATAACCCCACTCTTCGAAGTGGCTGCTGCAACTGCACTCCAGTTAACATCTGGCATATTCAGATCACCCATCAGTAATATCTCCCCTTTTTCTGCCATTCTAAGTATACTTTCTATCATTTCCTTGTCCATTTCCTCCCTGAGAAGGGGTTCAGAGCACAACCCCTGTGCGAATTGTGGTGCCATTGCCTGTCTCCAAATTTACCCACAGTGCTTCTTCTTCTCCCTGTTTACCCTTTTGTTCTGTTGCTTTGATTCCTTCCCTTATGTAAAGAGCTACTCTTCCTCCTCTTTTACCCTTCTTGTCCCTCCTGTAGATAGTATATCCTGGTATGTTTACGTCCCAGTCATGGTTTTGTGTGTACCGTGTTTCTGTGACTGCCACGATATCCAGATGTTCCTCCTCCATCAAGGCCACTAATTCAGGAAACTTGTTACCCAGACTACGGGCATTGGTACTCATTGCTCTCCATTTTTTGATGGCTTTACCTTCTGTTGCAGCATCCCCCACTGAGCTTTCTACCTCGGTCTTTTTCTCATTTAGTACCCTGTTTTGTAGGGAGAGGCTGGGATTTTCCTGCTACTTATCAGTGCCTCCCTTGACTAGTTTAAAAGCTTGCCAATGAAGCATTTAAACCGATTGCTCAAAAGACTTGTTCCCTTCCTGGACAGATGCAGACCATCCTGCCAGTATAGGCTGGTGTCCCTCCAGGTGGAACCCCAGTCCCCAATGAAGCCAAATCCCTGTGCTCCACACCATTTTTTCAATCATTCATTAAACTGCATGGTGCAAAGTACCCTCGACCTCACCCATGCCATTGACAGGCAGCACCTCTGAGAAGGATACTGTGTGTGCTACTTGTCTTAGGCCCCTCCCCAACTCTACAAAGTCCTCCTGCACTGCTCTAATCTCATGATGAGCCAAGTCATTTGTCCCTAGGTGGACAATGATGTCCAGCTCAGACTCCCGTGCAGCTGTTCTCGTGATCCTGAGAATGCGCTTCCTGTCCCTCCAAGCCATGACATCAGGCAAGCACCTTACTTCAGTTTTTCTTGCTCCCCCCAAGTTCTATCCCCCTAATAATTGAGTCCCCCACCAGGAGTTGCTTCCTTTCCCTGTGGTGTCCTCTGCCTCCTTCTTGTGGACCTCCCTTGTGACAGTTGTCCTCAGCCTCCTTAGTCTCCTCTGTGGGTGCATCCATAGGGGAGCTATGCTCCCCCAGAATGGTGTATGGATTGTGGAGTGGAACAACTGACTGGGTGTCCTCTGTTCCACCATCCTCATCCTCCTGAGCCCACTGTGGTCCAACTGCTGTGCTTTTGCAACCTCTGAGGTAGTGGTGGTGGCTCTGGTGCTCCCTGGATGGAGGAGGTTCCCTTCCTACTGTCCAGTGTGGCCTGGGGGAAGGTTCCCTTACTACTGTCCAGTGCAGCCTGAAGACAGGCAACTTCCTCCCTCAGGGCAGAGAGTTGTCTACAACTAGGGCAGCATCTCAGCCTCCAGAAAGACTCCCGGAAGACTGCTGCGCCACAGCCATTACATTGCACTACTCCCCACATGTTTATCTACTTTATTTTTTTGTGTGTGTGTGTGTGTGTCTGTGACTGGTTTGTTATACAGAAATATATATATATTATACAATGTGTATGCTTATATTGTCAGTGCAGTGTGCTAGAGAGGATATGACAGTGATATGCACCTTGCACTCTTGAGGAAATGATGTCAGAACCCCAGGTATAAAGGAACTATTTCCAGGAGTGGGTGGGGTGAGGGGTGGGCAGGGTTGGGCCTAAACTGTGCCCCTCAAGAAACAATCAGCTAAAAGCTCTGACCCACCTCTGCGATGAGTGCCTTCATGTCAGCAAGATTCCCTACACAACAATTTGACAGAGAAAATACCCTGCTAATCAAACACAGAAAAATCCAGACATCCAAGTCAGACACAGGTAAACCTCCCCAGCCCCAAAACAGCCTGGTGGTTTGTGCTCTGAAAGCAGTCAGTCCCAAAATAAGTCAGCTGTGCTTTAAACTCTTCCTGCACTGAAAATCTTAAGAATTGTAACAAAAGTAAAGCTATATCCACCTCCCTCTGTTGCTTGAAAGACTGTATTTCCTGATAATTCTAAGTTCCTTATTTCACCTTTCAGTTAGAAGTAGCCTCCACCTGCAGAATATCTCCTACAAACCAAAGACAATTGTAAGGTTCACCTCCCTGTGTTGTGAGCACAACTCACTTTCTTGCAAATCCTATGTTCAGTATTGCAGCTTCCAGCCAGAGGTAGCTTCACCTGAAGAATATTAGCTGTTCTTAGCTTAATGCAGCAAACCGTGCATCTCGTTGCTGAGATAGTACCTGATGTTACTGTATATTACAGTGCTTCTGTACACCATGGTGGCTGTTCTTCTTTACCTATGAAATGTGGTAGCTATTATACATTCTTTGTTTTATTCTATCTAGGTATTTTGGGTACATGTCTTACCTTTTAGTCTGTGTCTTATTCTGTTGCTTGTAGGTATTGTTTCTTGTAGTTGTCACAGTGGTTTCCTACTGAAAGAGTGCAAGAAAAAGTTAGTATTCAGTAATTTTCCCCTTTTTTTGTTTCTTATTTTTTGTTATAGTATTAGCAATAACCCAGTCACTCTCCTGCATTATTTAAGCTATATGGTAGTCCAAGGGGTTGTTAGGGTGAGCTAACGGCTGGCCTCAGATGGGTTAAAGCACTCAGCTTCATCTCATACTTCAGCCCACCTGAGGTGGGCCATTTACCTACGATAATGCATCCCCTGGAGTGCCTTATTGCAATTATCAGATGGGTCCTTTTTAGTAAATTGTACTTATTGTATTTATTTATTACTATGATAACTGGGTAAGTGCACTGATCCGGGGGAACATTTTCAGACATGACCCGGGCCATATGATGGCACAAGAGCATGCAATACATAAAAGGAACAAGTGAACAGAAATGGCAGAAACAAAATAATGCAGAGCAACTGAGATAAAATACAGTAACAGATAAGGAATTGCGAGCATTCAAATGGTACAGCCGGTGGAAATCCATTTACAATAGTTGAGTTAACAGAACCTCCCCCAAGGAGTTAGTATGGCATAGATACATGATGCAAATACAACAGAAGCAAGAATACAGTAACCGGGTTGGGACTGTGCGCAATAAATGGTACAGCAGGTGAATCATCCATAATAACAGTGAATTAACTGTCTGCAAAACCACAGTATCTTGCCCCTTCCAAAGCTCCACAGAGTGAGGCGCAGGGGTATTGTGGACTGCTGTGTGTGGATGATCATTTGTTCTTTTTGTCATGAAATAAAGGAGAATAATTTTGAACTTTAAACTGGCCTTGACAACTTTGTTGGACTCGTATATCCAGAGTGCGGTAATCCTCTTGATTTAACATTGCAACGCTTCTCAGTTCATCTTTTCTATGAAGTCACACTGTGGGAGGTACGGTATGCAACAGATATGGCTGATAGGGACTGTGTGAGACTTATTATTGGGACACTCTGCCATGCACAATATGGGGTCGGGGACTGCAGGTGCTTAGTTGGTTTGTTTTCCTTTTTTCCTTGCATTTCAGCCTGTTTCCTCATTGTGCCTGCCTCTTCGACCACAGAGGAAATCTGGCTGACTATGCTCCTGGTTGAGTACGTGTGGTAAACGGGGCTGGAAATAACATTAGAGCACCAGGGACACCGCCTTGATGGTAGGACTATACATGTGGTTATCGGGTTGTCACATGGGGTAAAATGACAAGGGAGTGACTAACAAAGTTGTACTCGCTTCTGCTGTTGATTTGGGACTCTATCATAATGTACCATATAAATTTCAAAACTGGATGGAGATACAGTATTTGGGACTAAAGTGGGGAGGTGGAGTCAACGGAGGGGTTACATGCAGTGGCCTAAGCTTGCTAGTTGGAAATGGGTAGCACAGTTGTAACCCTACTCCCTTGTAAGTTTTTACTTCATTCAGATCACCTGGGTTGGACAATCTGGCACCCTACCCCACAGGTAAAACTCATGTACTGCTGGGGAGAAACACGGCTGGAAGTTTCCTTCCCACCAGCAGGGGATTTTCAGCACATCTTGCCAGGAGGTCTTGTGCAGGGTGGTAATTTTGTTTGCCCTGGCAGAGGGAATTGCATGCTTGCGCTTGTACTCCTGAAGTGGGGATCCCCCCACCAAAAAAAACACTTTTTAGTTCAACTTGTTGCAAGGAGTCCCACACCTCTTAGTTCCTGGTGAGGGAGGGGTTTCCCCTGAAGCAAGTCAGGAACAGTCCGGGTATTCACATTCCCAATTTAGTTGGGATGTAGCTCAGTTCGTTGTAGTTGTTTCCTCAATATTTGTTTGTGGGGGTTTTCTTAATTGTATGTTTTGGTGTTTTGTGTTGACAGAGCGCTTTTCTATGTAATTTCTCAAGTAGCTAACAAGAGGGAGGGGTATGATTCCTGTGGGGACCATGCTACCTGCCCAGGATAGAGGCAGCTTCACAGAACCACTGGCCGAAAATGGTGGCACCACATGAATGTTTCTGGCTATGTTAGGGACTGAAGATAGGTAGAATGGTACTTAGAGTCTGGTTTGGGAATTTAATTGTTGGGATCCCTTTAGGCCATTTTATAGTGGGAACAGGATTAAATATTCTTTCTTACAATGTTAAAGGCATAGGATCAATGATTGAATGGGCCAGAGTCCTAAGGGAACTACATGAAGTGTACTGTGTCATCGGGCCTCCTACAGAAGACTAAGCTATTCCCCAATGAGTATTTGAAGCTGTGGCAGCAGTGGGTGGGAGAATGATTGCTGCCTCCAACATCGGCAAGAACACTGCAGGGGTTGCTATTTTGTTGAAGAAGGGGACTCCCCGGAAGGTAACAGAACAATTTCAGGATAAAGAGTGTAGGCTGGCAAGGATGACCTAACGACAAGCACAACAAGTACTGCATGTGGTCAATGTTCACAGCCCCACCTCCGCCTCATCTGAGTTTTTCAGAAGGGTGTTCCAGAGGCTTACTTCCCTCCCTGCAGGGATATTAAATGGGTGTTCCAGAGGCTTGCTTCCTTCCCTGTAGGGATATAAGTGGTGGCAGGTGACTGGAATACTGTGGAAAACCCTGGTCTAGACCGCTCATCCAATTCTAGGATGGCCAGGAAGGGGGCAGGATGGTGTCTCAAGGGGTCACATACAGAACTCAGCCTAGTGGACTCCTGGAGGGAATTTATTCCCGTAACTCAAAATTATGCATTCCATTCATCACCTAATCAAAGTTACTCATAGCTGGACAGGTTTTATATTCCTGGCTCTTACCTGTTTATAGTTAAACAGACCAGGATCTTGCCGACTATGCTATCAGGCCATGCTGTTATCAAACTTCAGCTGGCTGTAGGGCAGGTGAACTGTGATTCAGTCTGGAATTTCAATATGAGTCTGCTGAATGATGAAATACTGTACTTGTCTCCAAGATTAAAGAGGATGTTGGACATTATGTGCAGATTAATACTACCAGGGATATTGCCATGAAATATGTCTGGGATGGGCTTAAAGTGGTGATCCAGGGTCATGTTATGCCTCCTTCAAAAAGAGGCAGAGGCAGGAAAAACACAAAAAAGTCATGGATCAGCTTACCAAGTCGGAGACTGAACATAAGTGAACAGGGGCTGTATATCAGTGTATGTAGGAGGTGAGAGCAAAGCTTAATCCTATGGCGCAGTATGAGGCAGAGGCACAGCTAAGGTTTTTGAATCAGAAATATTTTAAACTTCGTAATAGGGCTTGCCATCTGTTGACATTCAGACTTTGGAAGAGGGAAACAGTCAGGTATATCCTGGAGCTTAACAAAAGCTCTAACCCCTAGGAATTTTGTTATTTTCTCAGGGACATTGAGGTAGAATCTGAACACTTCTACAGGGCCTTGTATAAGAAAGGGTTGGGATCTGATACAGAAGCAATAAGTAAACGTTTTTTTTGCCAAAGCCAGCTCCTGCAGATTTCTCAGGTGTCAATGGCAATGCTTGATAGGCAGATCACGGGAGATGAAATAGCAAAAGTGACGCAAGATTTTCCTAACAACAAAGCCCCAGGCCCGGATGGATTTGGCTCTGCATTTTTTAAAACCTTCTTGGAGGAACTTAAAACCTTATTCAATGGAACAGAGGGTAAAGAAGATACAGTACACCCCATGCCTACAGTACATACATACAGTACACCCCATACCTACAGTACATACATACAGTACATACATACAGTAGACCCCATGCCTACAGTACGTACCATACATACATACAGTATGTCCCATACCTACAGTATGTACAGTACATATATACAGTACACCCCATACCTACAGTATGTACAGTACATACATACAGTACACCATACACCATAGAATGATGGCAGCAGAATGTCTGTGTGGTGCTCCCACATAGCTAAGTGAACATTTTCATTTTTTATTTTCAAATTTTTAAATATTTTTGTGTACAGTTTGTGGATTGAGAAGGAGTGTATTGTTGCCTACAGGACGGTGTGGGATTTGTGTGTTTCATGTTTGTTGGGAACAGGATAGTCAGAATAATTGTTCTATAATGTATGGTAGAATGTTGTTATAGGTAGAAATCTACCTTTTTATAACAACATTTTACCATCAATGTGACGTCACGATTTTGTTAACCCATCGATGGTACGTCACATCGATGGGTTAACAACCGGGAACAATCTGGGCATGCACGCAACTGGATCGGATGGCTTTGAAACGGCCGCGGCAGTGAGGGCAGAGCGGCGGTGACTGAAATAAAACTGCAGTAAGGAACTGCTTTCTTTTCTTAAAAATCTAAATGGTACCATACACTATAAAATATAATGTATGGTACATCGATGATTAACTGTTTTTTTGTGCCTTTTGTGGGGTTGATCTTGTCACCAGGGTTTGCTGGCTTGTTTGTCACTGTTTGAAGGGCTTTCTGGGCTGATGATTTCTTGTTTTAAAAAAGGCATTTCTTGAAAATGTTTTTTTAACTAGAATCAGGCTTTTGTTAAGAACCAGCTTTCCTGGCATAGTGTTCTATTTCTGGTGGAACATCAGAAGCAGCAGCCCACTGAGTTCTAGAATATTGAGATTTGCTGTTACATTTCTGTCATTGTTGCACTCACTGATTCGGTATAGCTAAGGGGGAAAGCACAATATTGAAATAGGCTACAGAGCTTGTATAAATGTAGGCTAATTATCATCAAGCAGAAGAAGAGAGGTGTTGTTGCCCGTTTACAAATCCATGGTGATACCCCACATGACATTCAGGATCCAATTCTGGAGACCCCACCTACATAAAGACATAGATGGGATTGAAAGGGTTCAGAGAAGGACAACCAAGATGGTACATGGAATGCATGGGAAGCCCTATGAGAAGGGTTCTATGTGATATTATACAATGGCAAGGAAAATTCCTCTTCTTTGATTGGTCAGTGTGTTCCTGGGACAGTGATGTTATTGAACAATAACATCACTGTATGAGGCCCAGGCACACAGGTGACCGCAGAACACTACAAGAAATCCCTCCCTTGCCATACAAGCCACCACGCAGCTCTCACTGCTGTGCCATGTAGAAACCCAAAAAAACAGAGTGAACACTGAATTCATCACTGCAGCCCTCCCCCCACCACCACCACCACCACCACCACTACACACAGCAATTTCAACTCGCCACTCAGGAGTAATAAAAATTTAATTGTGACCCTCTGTCCCTTGAAAAGAAAAAAATGCAGTTTTGTAACGTCTCACGCTCTTTTCTGTTGCGGTCAACACTGCGCAACTGACAGCGCCGCGTAACAGCTTACTGCCACGCCGTACACTCGCTGACTAAAATGCAGCCCATTAATTTTGTAATATTAAATTATTTAAGTCTTACAGGCTGCTGAGATTTACAACATGTAACTTAGCAGATAAGAGCTTTTCTCCCTGATCCACTCGAGCTTCCGACTGTACTTTCCTCCACTCCAACTCCTGTAGTCAGACTCTGGATTGCAACAGTACCAGCTTCTAAGACGAAAAACAAACTGAAATACAAAAAGTGTGTGTGGGAGAAGGAACGGCAATAAAAAGACGTGTGTGTGTGTATGGGGGGGGGTCACAGACACAAAAATATGGACAAGAACACTGACACATGCAAACTGTAAAAGCAGCAGCGCCATCTGCTGGACAACTTATAAAGTAGCCACGGACTCTTTTTTTTTTCAAAACTAGTATATACTTGCCCTAACCCAAAAAATATAATAATAATAATAAAAAATACTTCAAACAAATTTTCTCTTTCTTTTTTAAACAAATGAGCCATTGTATAATAGCAATAAGGCACTCTAGGGTGTGTGTTATCGTGTAATAACGTCACTCCTGGTGCTTCCACCACCAGGAGTGACGTTATTACACGATAAACACACACCCTGTTGTGCCTATTGCTTAAATAGTGACTGCACAAAGGATCTTGCTATTATCACAACCTGCATTATCACCAAAACATTTTCAAGCGATGTGCAGAAAAAGGCTACTGAATTGTGTGATGGGGGCTGAAGTTTCTCACCCCCTAAATAAAGATTCTCAACTCCAGGGGGGTACATGTCAGGAAGGGGGGCACATCCCTCTTCAAAAAAGAAATCTAAGTCCCACAGCTGTGGGATGCGCAAAACGATCACCCACCCCCAGTCCCGAACCTAGGACCTGCTCTGTCGGAGCCAACCTCCCTACCCACCACACCACATGGTTGGCTGGGCAGAAGAAGGCTCACCACAGGGTCACATCCCTGTTTCCCATCCCTCCACGTCCTGTCACCCACCCTCCCTTCCTGTCGCCTACCCTAATCTCACAGTCGCAATGTTTGCTGTCCCCTACAATCGCCCACGATGATAGCACCATCATAGGTGTCACTGTTATGACAGTCACCCATATGTGGTCACTACCATCATGGTATACCATGAGGAGAGGTGGAGGGAGTTAGATCTGTACCCACTGGAGGCTAGAAGGGAGAGGGGGGACTTGATAGAAACTTTTAAGTACGTGAAGGGGATTAATAAGGTAGGGAGAGCTTATTTATAAGAAAAGTAGGGGCTATTTGTTTCTGAATCCTGATTGAAACCTACACTGGGGGACCATTTGTGTGTTCTTCCTGTGCACAATGTGTTAAGGTCAGATAGAAAGGGTAGTAAGAAAGGGGGCAGGGTTGCTGTTTATTTTAAAGATCACTTTCAGGTTAGTTGTTTCAAATAGTATGGATTGTGATTGCTTGAATGATTGGGCTGTACTACGGTTAGTGTTGGGGGGGAGTAAATATGTTTATTTAGTAAGGATTTATAATCCACCTGATCGTGGTATTACAGGTCTGAAAAGTCTGTTGGACAGCTTTTCCAAATATGTTGCTGGTCCTGACTTTATTATGCTTGGTGATATTAATGTCAGTTGGGCTTTGTCTGACAGTTTAGGGTTGGAGAATCTATCACAATCTTTTTCTTTGACTTAGCTTATTAGTTTACCTACCAGGTTAAATACTATATAATGTATGGGAGAAGGTGATTACTGTCTGAAATCAGCACGTTTATAACATTGTTATGGTATCATTGTGACATCAAGAGGTTGCTAACCCCTCTTGAGTATGTCACAATGATACATAACAGCTTTAGCTCCTTTACGCATGCACGCCCCCTTTCCCGAGGTGGTTTCTGACTCTTTTCCCCCCCTCTTGTTACTTACTGGGGCTTGCACTGCTTAAAGCCGAGACAGAACTCCCCTCTAGTTCAATGTAGAGCGATCTCTGGCACACATCAAAACATAATCGTGGTTGTTCAGGAGGTCAGACATTTATGTGCTATCTCACACTTGCGTATCTCTCGGACACGAACGGACATGGCGGTGGTAGTGCAGCAGCAAAAGGAAAGGGTACAAAGAAAGAAAATAAAAGAAAAGGGTACAAAGAAAGAAAATAAAAGAAGTAAGGACGTTTTATTCATAACTTATTCTCATACACTATAAAATATAATGGATGGCCATCGGACAGTAATCTCACTTCAATCACTTCTCGAGTTTTCCATGACGAGAGTAAACCTCGAGAGTGTAGCTCCTGAGGTTTACCAAACTGTCATGGAAACCTCTCGAAGTGATTATGTCATGGTTACTGTCAGATGGCCATCCATTATCCGCTACATCTGGCAATCATTTGATCTTGGATTGGGTGGTGGTCACTGGTAGCCCTCGGAAAGTGTATCTGGCTGGAATGCTTCCTGAATCTGCCAGTGATTACCAAGCCATTTTCTATGTGCTTGACTTCAGGAATCTCCGAGTCCATTCTCGTTTTTTGCAATGCAGGAATTTTAAACAAGCTGATTTGTCTGCTCTATGTGTTAAATTGATGGAACTTGATTGGTCTTTTCCAGATTGTATACCTGACCCTGATATTGCATTTGATGTTTTCTGTAAGACATTAGTTCCTATACAGAACCTGTTTTTCCACTGCGAAGGATTCGAGTTAGAGGGGACTATAATCGTTGGCTTACAACTGAAATCAAGGACTGGATGAAGGCTAGGGATTTGTTCTAGAAGATTAATTTTAAGCAAATGCCTTCCCATTCTTTACTGGGTAGGTACAGGTTTCTCTGTAATAAAGTGTGTTATTTAGTGAAGGATGCTAAAACAGTGTTTTATAGTAAAAATTTAGAAGATAAGTTAACCAACCCTAAGTCCTTTCGGCAATCAGTTAATCAACTTTTGTCCCCCAAGGATAAGCGTGTTACTATCTCATTGACTACACCTAATAGGGTAGTGACCGACCCAAACAAAATTTCTAATTTATTTGGATTAAAATTTTTGGACCTCTTTAGTTATTGTGATAAAAGGTTAAAAACATCCACTGTGAAAGTTCCTTATCAAACCACCAGGTCCCCTTTTTACTTTCATTATGTTTCTTGTTCCCAGGTTTTCAAGCTATTATTAACTATTCTTAATAAATATAGTGACTGTGGGGAGAGCTTAGATGGACGTTTTATCAGGCTAATAGCTCCTTATATTTCGGACCCTTTGTGTACTATTTTTAATCTGGCTTCAACATCAGGTTTCTTCCCTGCTCAGTGGAAATGTGCATGTACTGTTCCTGTTCCAAAGAAACCTGGGGCTATTGGTTTAGATGATTTTCATCCTATTTCTATACTTAATCCTTTGAGTAAGCTTCTAGAAAAAAATGTTAATGAACAAACTACCACCTATTTACAAAAGTATGATGTATTGTGTCCTCAGCATCATGGCTTTTGGCCTAATCATGGTACTGAGACTGCCTTGGTCAGGTTCACGGATGCCACCCCCAGGGGCTTTGACAATGGCCTTATGCTGGGGCGGTCTTCATGGACCTAACCATGGCATTCGATCTTGTAAATCATTCTTTATTTTGTTGTGGATTGGGCATAAGTTTTTCTGACAATGTGGTGGCTTGGTTTAGGGACTATCTTCTGAATCGTTCTCTTTTTGTTTCTGTGGGTACTCCTATTTCCTCTACTTATTCTGTTCACTCTGGTGTCCCCCAGGGTTCTGCCTTGGGTCATCTTCTGTTTTCTTTGTTTATTAATCCTCTTCCCTCTGTTTGTTCTACTTGTGACAGATTACGTTATGCTGATGATTTGATTATTTTTACTCAGTCTTGCTCTATATCAATGTTAACTTCTTCCTTGGAGCAAGATTTCATTTCTGTTTGTCACTGGTTTCTTGATCATTTTATTTATTTCTTTATTTAAGAGTTTCACCAGGAAGGGCACATTGAGCAACGGGTTGCTCGTCTCACAGTGCGTCCTGGAGGGAGGGTACAATAGGGATATACATACACCAAAAACTGCTTGTCTTGAATTCTTCTAAAACTAAAACCATGTTGTTTGGGACTTCTTCTCAGCTCTGTAAACATTCCAATTTCGTAATTTGTGATCGTGATGGGGCTTGATTGGAGCAAGTTTTTGAATTCAAGTATTTAGGGTTTTTGCTGGATCCAGGTCTGACTCTCCATCTGCCAAAAGGTTAATCAAAAACTGGGTGTCATGTGTAAAATGAAACAGTATTTTACCCTTGAGATCAGGAAGGCTATAGCAAATGGGGTTCTTTTACTACATCTTGATTATGCTAGCAGCCTGTTTTATAAATTATCTGTTAGGGAAACTCAGGCTTTATCAACAGTGTACAACAACATCTGTCATAGAAACATAGAAACATAGACTTTGACGGCAGATAAGGACCACTTGGCCCACCCAGTCTGCCCATTTCCCTACCTACTGGATAAGCTGCAGATTCTAGTTAACCAACAGCCTATTTCCTGCAACCCCCCCACTATAATTGCCTTATGTCTGTCCCATGCATGTTTGAATTCCTCCACTGTTTTAGACCCCACAACCTCTCCAGGAAGGCGGTTCCATGCGTCCCACCACTCTCTCCGTGAAAAGAATTTCCTCACATTACCCTGAGCTGCCTCCTCTAACTTTAAATTGTGCCCTTGTTCTTACACATCTCTTTTTCTGAAAGATGCTACCTCCTGGACTTTGTTGATTCCTTGAGGTACTTAAAGTTTCTATCATGCCCCCGTCCCTCCTTTCATCAAGGGTATACATATTAAGCTCTCAGTCTCTCTTCATATGGTTTCTGATGTAGACCCTGCACCATTTTAGTTGCCCTCCTCTGGACTGCTTCCATCCTGTCTATGTCATTAGTGGATGGAGTCTCCAAAACTGCATGCAGTACTCCAGATGGGGTCTCACCAACTGTCTGTATAGAGGGATAAACACTTCCCTTTTTCTACTTGTGATGCCCCTCCTATGCATCCCAGTATCCCCCTGGCTTTCCCTACTGACTTCTCACATTGCATACCCACCTTTAGGTCATCTGATATGACTACACCCAGATCCCTTTCCATTATTGTTGTTGTTAGTACCTCCCCTGCTATTGTGTACTCTTCTCCTGGACTTTTTATTTCCCAGGTGCATTACTTTGCACTTCTTTGCATTGAATCTAAGTTGCCATATGTCTGACCATTCCTCCAACCTTGCAAGTCCCTTCTCATCCTTTCTACCCCCTTGTGTATCAACTCTGTTACAGATCTTTGTGTCATCCACAAAGAGGCATACCTTTCCTTCCAGACCTCTGCAATGTCACCTATAAAGACGTTAAAGAGGACTGGACCCAGTACTGAGCCCTGAGGTACTCCACTAGTAACCCCTTTCTTTAGAATGTGTTCCATTCACTATTACCTTCTGTGTCCTGTTGTGCAGCCAGTTTTCACCCAGGCTACCACCCTGGGACCCACTCCCAGGCTGGCTAACTTGATTATAATCTTTGTGCAGACTGTGTCAAATGCCTTGCTAAAGTCTAGAAGGCCATATCCACAGCCCCTCCCTGGTCTATTACTTTGGTCACCCAGTCAAAGAAATCGATTAGATTTGTCTGACATGACCTTCCTGCTGTGAATCCATGCTGCTTTGGGTCCAGTGCCCTGCTGGCCTCTAGGTACTCAACAATTCTTTCTTTTCAGAAGTGATTCCATCATTTTCCCCACCACTGAGGTCAAACTAACAGGTCTGTAGTTTCCTGCTTCTGCCTTGCTCCACTTTTGTGAGGGGAATCACATCTGCCCTCCTCCAGTCCTCAAGTACCACCCCATCTTCCCATGATTTGTTAAAAGTGTGGTCAGTGGTGTCACTAGGTCCTCCTTAGCTCTTTTAGGATTCTAGGGTGAATCCTGTCAGGCCCCATTGCTTTGTCCACCTTGAGTTTTAGAAGTTCTTTCAGTACTCTTTCTTTTAAATGAACTGGTATCAACCCCACCTCCAGAGTGCTTCTACTGTTTGGTTTAGGTAACCTCCTCTTCTTCTTTTGTGAATACTGAGCAAAAGTATTCATTCATTATCTCTGCCTTTTCACTGTCTCCCTCTGCCCACCTCCCCTCTCCTTTATTAATCTTCCCTATCCTTCCCTTAACCTTTCTATGTTCCTAATGTACCTATAAAAGGTTTTATCCCCCTTCTTAACTGAGTTGGCTATCCTTTCCTCGGTTTGGGCCTTCCTTTGCTTTTCTGACTGCCTTCCCCACTTCTTTCTGCTTTAATTGATACAGTTCCCTGTCGTGCTCTGTCTGTGATTCCTTATACTTTTTGAATGCAGCCTTTTTTTCCTTAACCTTCCCTGACACTTCTTTTGAGAGCCATAGTCGTTTTGTGTTAGGTGCTCTTTTCCTCGTTATATGTTTTATTTTTGTAGTTTCGTTTTTAAATCCCTTTTTTGTACAGAGCATTTCCCCTTATCTGATTTGTTAAGAATTCAATATTCTGCTCTTAATTTGAGATCTTTTAAGGGGTACCTTCCTTGTTACAACAAAAGTTGGTGCTCAGGCTTGTTCTGCCTCTGCACCCTTTTTATGGAATAATTTGCCTGAGGACATGAGAACTAATCGTTCCTTGGAATGTTTTAAAAGAAAACTGAAAGATTGTCTGCATGCTTCAAATGTATGTAAATGTTTTTAATTTTGTTCCTACTGGTTTCTTAAATGTTGTGTATACTGTTGTATTTGTTGTGTTTAGGTCAGACCTGAAAATGGGCTTCTCCCAGAGTCCTTACCCAAGTAACAAAATAAAACAAACAAAAACAAAACAATGAACTAGGGGTCATAGTCTAAGATTAAAAGGAGGAAGGTTTAGGGGCAATGTGACAGGGTGTTACTTCACGTAGAGGGTGGTGGATTCCTGGAACAGTCTGCTAGAAGAGGTGGTAGGGGCCTAAACAGTGGAAGGATTCAAAAAGGCATGGGACAGACACAAGGGGTTGACCAGTGAGAGGGATGGGAGACCTCTGAACAAAGGAGACAAGTAGGGAGGGAGGGTAAGAGGCAAACTCAATGGGCTAGTAGGGTCCTTTTCTGCCACTAAATTTCTATGATTCTGTGATTATATGATCATAACTAAATATTGCAACAAAAAAGTACTGTAACAAAACATCTGGAAATAGGTGAAATGCCCTATCTAAGTTAAGGTTAAAAAAAGGTTCTAAATAAGCAAAACAAAAACACACAGGGTAGAAAATAGATATGCTAGGAGTGGTGCAGTGCAGTGGCTGTGAGGCAGCAGTTTTCAGGGAAACTTTTTGGAGACTGAGGTGCTGCCGTGTGCACCTCTCTGGTCTCAGGGGGAGGTTGCTAGACTATGGTGGGGTCAGGAAGGGTAAGGATGTAGGGGAAAAGGTACATCTCCCCGATGGTACAACCACACAATTCCTAGGCAGTCCTAATGGAGAGGGACTGTCTCAGGGAGGCACCCATGGTAGTGACCAAGGGGGATGTGGGGGACCTCTGTAACAGAGTCCTCTGAAAGGGTGGCAGAGGACCCCACAGGATGGGGAAGCAACTCCTGGTGGGGGAGTCCATTATGAGGGGGGTAGATTTGGGAGTAAGAAGGTAGAGGGAGGTTAAGTGCCTGCCTGGTGCCTCGGCTTGGAGGGATAGAAAGCGGATCCTGAGGCTCACTAGTGCAGCATGACAGGAGGGAGAGCTGGATATCATTGTCCTCCTAGGGACTAAAGATCTGTCCAGGGATGAGGTTAGGATAGTGCAGAAGGAGTTCAGGGAGTTGGGGAGGAGTCTTAGGCAGGTAGCATATTCAGTGACCTTTTCCGAGGTACTACTTGTCTATGACAGCGGGGTGGATAGGGTAATCCATACTAGGAGCATCAATCAGTGGTTGAAGGAGTGACGCAGAGGGGAGGGATTCAGCTACATTGTGGACTGGGATGCCACCTGGATGGATAAAGACAAGGGAGATGGCCTGCATCCATCCGGAAGGGGAACAAAAGTCCTCAGTGAGCAGTTTAAATGTTACATAGGTGAACATTTAAGCTAGCAGGGGGGGTGACGGAAGGAACAGGGAGATGTAGACTGTCTCCCCCCCCCCGCTAGCCGAAGTAGTCAGTAGGGAGAACCATAAGGGTAGCAAATCCCCAAGGGTATCTGATAACAATAAAAACACAATGGTAGGTATTTATAGGGACTGACATGAGAGCAGAGTGGGTAAGGAAAGAAGGGAAAAGGGGTTGGCTGGCAAGCAGGGTGGTAGCAATATGTGGAAGGCCATGTGTGCAAATGCTAGAAGTCTGGGGAATAAGATCCCTGACCTGGTGGCCATTATGACCAAGACTGATCTAGACATTGTCATCATTACTGAGTCATGGTGCAATGAGAACCATGACTGGGATATAGCCATACCAGGATATATACTGTTCAGGAAGGACAGGGTGGGTAAAATAGTGGGAGGAGTTGGTCTTTATGTGAGGGATAGCATAAAAGCAACAGAGATGCAGGGAACACAGGAAGGGATGGAAATTCTGTGGGTCACCATAGAAAAGGGAAATGGAACCACTATTCACACTGGAGTGATCTACAGATGTCCAGCATGGGGGAGAAGATGGTCAAGATTCTAGCAGAAGACATTCAAAAGATGGCTAATAAAGGGGAGGTACTGTTGGTGGGGGACTTCAATATGCCTAATGTAGACTTGAGTCTCCCAGCTGCAGCTTCAGGTAGGAGCAGGGGCATCCTGGACTCCTTGCAGGGTGCATTCCTCAGGCAACTAGTAGAGGAGCACACTCATGAGGGAGCAATATTGGACCTTGTGCTCACCAACCGGGACAGTGTTGCAGATGTCAAAGTGGGTGGCCACCTGGGGAGCAGTGATCACTGTATGGTGTGGTTCAATATAAGAACTGTGTCAGAAATGAACCACACAAAGGCGAGGGTCCTGTTCTTCAGAAGAGCTTATTATACAATGATGGGAGAATGCCTCAGGGATACCTTGGCAGGGTGACAGGACTTGGGAGGAGTGGAGGAACAGTGGGTGAAGCTAAAAGGGGCAATATTGAAGGCACTAAACCTTTGCATCAGGCAGGTAAGTAAAAGGGAAAGGAGACCGCTATGGTGCTCAAAAGAGTTGGCTAGGAAGGTAAGGACAAAAAAGCTGGTGTTCAGGAGGTATAAAGAGACACAGAGGTAGGAGGATAGAGAGATGTATCAAGAGAAGCAGAGGAAGGCAGGGAAATCAATCAGGAGTGTAAAGGAGCAAACAGAGGAGAAGATAGCACAGGTAGTGAAAAAAGGGGACAAGACATTTTTCAGGTATGTTAGCGAAAGGAGAAAGACCAGGGGTGGGATTGTAAGGCTAAGGAGGGAAGGAGGGATTGTATGGAAGGGGACAAGGAAAAATCAGACTTCCTGAACAATTATTTTTGTTCAGTTTTCACAAATGAAAGGGAGGGTGAGGGACCACAGATCTGTGTCAGAGGAATCAAGGGAAGGGGCGTGAACACTAATCTATTTACAGAGGAGAAAGTCCTAAAACAATTTGCAAATCATAAGGTGGACAAGGCAAAGGAACCAGATGGGATACATCCAAGGTTTTTGAGGGAGCTCAAGGAGGTGCTGACTGCACCTCTGTCAGTCTTATTCAACCACTCACTGGAAACGGGAGTGGTCCCAGAGGACTAGAGGAGGGCAGATGTAGTACCACTTCATAAAAGTGGGAGCAGGGAGAGGCTGGCAATTACAGGACAGTCAGCCTGACTTCAGTGGTGGGGAAATTAATGGAATCACTACTGAAAGAAGTGATTGTGGAATATCCTGAATTCAATGGCTTACAAGATCCAAGGCAGCATGGATACACTAGGGGAAGGTCATGTCAAACTAATCCTATAGATTTCTTTGACTGGGTAACCAGGATGGAGCAGTAGATGCGGCCTACCTAGATTTCAGTAAGGCTTTCGACACAGTTCCACATAAACTCATAAACAAGCTGGGCAGCCTAGGAGTGGGGCTAAAAGTGGTAAACTAGGTAAGAAATTGGTTGAAGAATAGGTGACAGAGGATAGTGGTAAATGGAGTTCACTCTGATGAATGGAAGGTGACTAGCAGGGTGCCACAAGAATCAGTACTGGGATCAGTCCTCTTTAATATCTTTATAAGTGACATTGCAGAAGGAATAGAAGGGAAGGTATGTCTTTTTGCAGATGACACAAAAATCTGCAATAGTGTTGACATTGGGGGGGGGTTGAAAAAAATGAATGGAGATTTAGGTAAGCTTGAAGAGTGGTCTAGAAAGTGGCAACTAAGTTTCAATGCAAAAAAAAGCAAAATCATGTACTTGGGGTGTAAAAACCCAGGATCAGAGTACAAAATGGGGGGGGGGGGTGGTACTGGCGGCCACCAAACAGCAAAAAGACCTGGGTGTTATCTGATGACCTAAAGGTTGCCAAACAGAGTGACAAGGCAGTGTGGAGTGACCATGGGATGCTAGAGTGCATAGGGAAGTTATCACCAGCACAAAGAGGGAGGTGGTGATATCTCTGTATCAATCTCTGGTGAGACCTCACCTAGAATGCTGTGTCCAGTTCTGGAGTCCTCATCTCTGAAAGGACATAGACAGAGTTGAGGCAGTCCAGAGAAGGGCAATTAAAATGGTGTGGCACCTCATCAAAAGCCCTATGAGGAGAGACTGAAGGACATCAATATGTACAGACTGGAGGAAAGGAGGGAGACGGGATATGACTGAGACTTTCAGATACCTCAAGGGTTTAAATTAGGTTCAAGAGGGAAGCCTTTTTCAGAGGAAAGGATTCACTAGAGCAAGGGGTCATGTGATGAAGCTGAGGGGTAGAATCAGAGGAAATGCAAGAAAACACTTCTTCACAGAAAGTGTGGTGGATGCCTGGAACAGCCTCCCCGAGGAGATGGGAGCAAAAACTGTAATGGGATTTAAGAAGGCATGGGTTAAGTATAAGGCAACCTTAGAAACAAGGATGGGGGGGCTAAAGCCAGAGAGCAAGTAGAGTCCAAGGTGTGACAGTAGGTAGGGGTCTCTATCTGCAACAGCCTGTTTTTTTGAACTGTAAGACTAGTACGCATTTTAAACTTTTTTGAAGTAAAAGCTTTGTTTGACATACAGCCTGAATGGTGCTGATATTGCTTTCTGTGGATTGTTATTAGTTATCAAGCACATTGTTCAGCAGTGGAGCTGTTTTGCCTGGTTGTATTTTGTCTACAGTGTGACAGTAGGTAGGGAACATGGGCAGACTAGGTGGGCCAAGTGGTCCTTATCTACCATCAAATTCCATGTTTCTATACTCAGCAGGAGGCTCACATCACAGTGTTAATAATAATAATAAAATTTATTTAGTTAAGCGCCTTTCAGATTTTCAAGGCGCTGTACATAAAGCATAAGAACACCAGCATATTAATGCATACAATAAAACAGTACAACAAATATAACAGATTAAAAATAACCAATTATGGTATAACAGGGAATGCCTTATGCCATAAAAAAGACTCTAAGGCCCTTTTAAAACTTTTCACCATTGTACTCTCTCAGAGCGGTGTTGCCAAAACCTGGGGAAAAAAAACTATATTGCAGCTCGTAGAGAACTACCTTGTTATTGAATCAAGATGCCAAAACATAAGCCAAAGAGTTAGGGAATAGGTTGCACCAGGTAGTAGACTCAGTGATGCACCCAGATCAAGCAGAGTTCATACCCTGGCACCACCATTATGATAACCTATGTAAGGTATTGACAGTGGTAGAGGCTATGCAGCAAACATACACACCCAGCATGCTTCTGGCTAGAGATGCTGAAAAGGCATTTGACTGCCTTGAGCGGGACTTCCTGGGTAAGATATTGGTGGCATTTAGGATGGGTGACTCCTTTATTACTAGGTTCCTGGCCCTCTACGGGGAATCAGTGGCCCCAGTCAGAATTGAAGGGATTCACTCCGAGAACACTGCCATTGAGAGGGGGACGAGGCAGAGTTCCCTCTATCTTTCCTCCTTTTTGCCTTAAGTATTGAAGCCCCAGTAGCAGTTATTCAGTTCTCCATGGAAGACCATGACATTAGAGTGGCCAGTGAGGAAGTTCACATATCTTTGTACGTGGATGATACCTTCCTTTTTATTCAACATCAGGTAGACACTCTGACCCACCTAATGGGTATTTTGGAGGAATATGTGGTTGCATCCAAACTCAGTGTCAATATAGACAAGTCTGATGCGCTGTTTCTTAGTGGTCACCTCAAGGAAAACTGGAAGGGTCACTGTCGATATAAATGGGAGAACTCCTATTTTTGCTGCCTGGGGATTCAAGTCACTAGGGATAGGGATAGGTTATTCATGGTCAACTATGACCCCCTCCTATAAGCTCTGGAGTAGGATATTAAAAGATGGGCCGAGTTGCCTTTGAGTATTGTTGGGCGAGTGAAGTCCCTTCCTATGAATGTCTCCCAAGGCTCCTGTTTCTTTTCTCATCTCTTCTGATACCTTTACCTGAATCTGTTTGGCTGAGGATATGTGAAACATGGTATAGGTTTATTTGGGGGTAGAGATAGGCCAAGGATACCTTGGCAGACTTTGTTGCTGCCAAAACAGGAAAGTGTGGCTTGGTGTCCTGGATATATGAGGGTACTATCATGCAGTTCATATTCAGCATCTGATCGCCCAACTACTTTCAAAGGAGCAACCATATTAGGTTGCTGTGGATGGAGGAGGTGAAAAGGGGGCCCTAACCTTAGCAGGATAGAGTCTAAAGACGTCAAACATATGGGTAATGCCAACTCAAGTACAACCCTGGAATCCTGGTGTAATGCATTGAAGGAAGAGAGGTGAGATGGGGGTATCCAATCTTTCTACGATTTTTCTGTCCAAAGGTTTTAACCCAGGTAATATTGACCAGGCTTTTAAAAGATGATAAAGAGGGTGTCTCTGCAGATTAGGTCAGTTAATAACAGCAGGTAAAGTGAAGTCTTTCCTGCAGCTTAGGCTGGAATAGCAATTGCAACGTGACTTTTTTTTTTCAATTCTACTTATGCTCTTCCACTGCCTTACCCTGGACTCTCTCCAGGGGGTCACTCAGCTTCAGCCATGATCCCGCCCACCTGAATTCCTCCATTCCTCCTCCATTGGCTGCCTCTCCATCCGCTAGCTGGCCACCCAACACCCCCTGAGTCCCCTGAGGTGGGACCACCTACTCCTCCTGTCAGTCTATCTATAATCTAGCAGAGTGACCAGGCAGGGAGGAGAGCCGAAGGCATGAATGGAGAGACCCGTCACTGGACATGGTTGGCCGGCCCTGTACCCCCCTTCACGTACCAGGAGGCAGGCCATTTTCATTGTTCTGCCCCTAGTGCAGCTGTGCAATGGCATCAGTGCACAGAGTGAGCAAGCCCGCCCTCTCCCAAAGACACCCGCCAACACCAGACCCTATTTGCTGTCTCCACCCCAAGTGTTTTGCCCCCCAGCCTCCACCAGGAGCTGCCACCGAGCAGGGAAATCCCTAGAGCCCACCCCAGGAGAAGAGAGCAGTCCTCCGGATGCTCAATCTTCTCCTTCCCCTGCTGACCCTTAATGACCCAGGCTTGTTCCTGAACCCAGGGTGCCAGCATGGCACGAGGTGTGGAGTCCAGTGCCTCAACCCTCAGTGCCACTGGGCCGGCATGACTTTTATTGTTATTTGCAAATATGAAATTATATTACTAAGGAGCCCATAAAAACACAAGTACATTGCCTGCTGGGCTGCCTGTGGGAACTGGTTGAAATGTTTCTGAAAGGTACAAGAATAGAGCACTTAGCTTCACATATTTATTGTTTATGTTCCAGGACTAGCCATGCAGCCTTAGAAGCATGTCAAGCCAAGTGTGAGACTGAGGCATGGATATCCCTTTCCTAAGAGGAATGGGCAGGTGTTGGCTAAATTTCTGCAGGGTAACAGCCTCCAGCAAGTGGTGCGATCACAGCTGGAAGGTCTTGTCATGATTTTTCAGGACCCCGGTGATTACTGCTTACTTTGGTCAAGGCAGTTCGGAGAGATGTTGGAGACAGTGCTGTCAGAGAGGCCACCACGAGCACATTCTGTGGAGTTGTCCTAAGCTGATGCAGTACTGAAATGACATAGCACAGACAGTAGGGCAGGTCTTTGGGATCCCTTCTCCATGGGACATTAGGTTTCTTCTTTGGGGACTATACCCCTAGGGGATTAGCGGAAGGGGAAAACAATACCTAAATCAAATTCTAATAGTGGTTGCCTCTAAAGCCGTAACACAGCTATGGCTCCAACCTGCTCCCCCTACTCATGAAGGATGGTTGCATAATTCCAGACAAATCTTGAAGATGGAATGCCTCACCCCAAAACATATATATTAAGGTAGAAAAGGCTAAATCCCATTGGTCACCTTTTTGTTTTTTCTCTATAATGGCTCTTTATCCTCCCAATCCAGGGGCAGCTGTTCAGCCCTGCCCCCATTTCCCTGAGCCAGCAACTGCCTCCTCCAGGACCTACCTCAGTCAGTTAGTCTTCCACAAATATCCCCTCATGGTGGGGCCAGAGGGAGGAGGGCCCCGCCCCCCGATACACATATCCAGAGTGGACCGAGGCTTTGTCTCGGGTGATGGCGCGGACACAGATTGGACATGGCTTCACTAAGTCCCCAACTTATTTTCCACATTTACTCCCCCCACCATAAGACGTCCTGTGGGGGAGATGCTCACCCAGAAGGTTCCTCGGTTTCCACTCTTTGTGCCACCCATGCTGCAGTGCCACCAGGTCTCCACCAGGTGGCAGGCATTGGCCAGGTTGACATGCCACCCCTCCCCAGGAGAGGAGAGCAGTTTGTTGGATGCTCAATTCTCTCCAACCCTGAATGACCCCTGGCAACCCAAGCTCGTTCTCAAACTCGGGTTGCCAGCATGGGAAAAGATAAAGTGCAAGCAGCACCTCAACCCTTTTCACCACTGGTTCGGTTTGGTCACTCTTTTTTAAATACCTAGCACTGGTAGGAGATACCACAATCTTAGATCAAATTGCAAATCTTCCATAACCATCAGTATGTTGATACTTGGAAGCTCTATTATTCACAATTGCCTAGCACCCCATAGTTCTGATTGCTTGTCTTTGATTATGCACTGTATCATGTCTGCTGGTCTTTTTTTGATTGTGAAATGTATGATATTGTTTAGAATTTAGTTTTTGAGGTTTTCTTCCTAGCCCCCTCCATTACCCCCTCTTACCATAGGACCTCAGGAAGCAAGTGATAACTCTCTATCAGGGGGTTTACCTACACTGACGCGTGTCCCTCCTGAGGCGATGGAATGGTGGACAATATAGTGGAATTGAGTGGTGCAGTGAGGATCCTCTTCCCAGTCTCCCATCCCCCCTCACAACTTTTGACTTGAATATGGTAGTTTTATTGTTTTTGCATAATGTCATTGTCTTGTTATTGTATTATTGCAAAATGTTTAATAACCTTTCAGTCAAAAAAAATCACCAACATGGGAGGAGGGAATACAAGAGTCGAGGGTCGGTAACAGTTGCAGGAAAGGGCGTGACAGGTTCTCAAGAAACACTCTCAGCAAGGAGGACAAAGCTGAGCAGATGAACAAGGAGAGGAAGGACAAGAAGGTTAGGAAAACTATCCAAGAAGGCAGCTTGACCTTTGGAAGTTTTTCTGGAGAAGGAAGGGAGACGAAGAGGGTAGCAGTGTTCTGGAGAGGGTAGGAGGAAGGAGGGGGAGATGTAAGGAGGAGGGTAGAGGTGGGAAGAGTGATCCATCTGTCTGTCTATCTATCTATCTATCTATCTATCTCTAGAAAGAGACAGATAGATATAAATATAAAGATATACGAACATACAAAACTGTCAGCAGATACAGGCCATATGGTCTATCAAATCTGCTCGATTGTGCAGCTAGCAATTCATTACACTGCAGCTGCCCCTCCCTCCACACCCTCCTCACGGTGACCCTCCCCCTCATTTTATCCCATCCCTTTTAAAGCTACCCACCATCTTACAGGACACCACCTCCTCGGGCAGCGCATTCACTTAGACACCACCCTTTCCAAGAACACCTCCTCATTTCTCTCTTGAATCTCCCTCCCTCCAATCTCAGCCCATGTCCCCTAGTGTCCCTCCCTCCCTCCCCTCAACTTAAAAATACCCTCTGTACCAGCCTTGTTTATACTCTTCATGTATTTAAAGGTCTCAATTGTATCCCCCCATCCCCCCTCTCCTCCAGGGAGTACATATTCAGCTCCCTCAGCCTCCCTTCATAGGGTTTGTCTTCCAATCCCCGGATCATCTTTGTTACCCTGTGCTGGACCCCTTCCAGTAATCTAATATCCTTCTTCAAATATGGGCACCAGTGCTGCAAGCAGTACTCCAGGTGTGGCCTCACCAATGACCTGTACAGGGGTAGGATCACGTCCCCCCTCCTGGAGGTAATACCCCTAGCAATACACCCCAGAATCTTGTTGACCTTAGCTGCTGCTTTCCTGCACTGTGCTGAGTGGTTCATTTGCCCTGTTTTTATCAACCCAAGATCTTTCTCCTCTTCTGTAGTGGCTAACTGCACCCCTCCCAACTGATAACACCTCCTTGGGTTCCTTGCTCCCAAGTGCATGACCTTGCATTTCTTAGCATTGAACCCCAGCTGCCATGCATCTGACCAATCCTCGAGTTCAGCCAGATCATCATGCAGCCCTTGCCACCCTTCTGTGTCATCCACCACAGCACCAATCTTGGTGTCATCTGCAAAAAGACTAATCTTGTTTTTTAATACCATGTGAGATGTTGGCGATGAATATGCCAAACAATGCCGGGCCCAGTACCGAGCTCTGTGGTAACCCGCATGTTACAGTCCTTGGAGATGACAGTTCCCCCACCACCACCACTACCCTCTGTTGTCTCCCCTGCAGCCAGTTCTTGATCCAGTTCACCATCTTGTTCCCTGTTCCCTGGTATCCTACTTTACTAACCAGCCTCCCATGTGGCACTGAATTGAATGCCGTGCTGAAATCCAAATACAAAACATCCACTGCATGGCCCTTGTCAAGCCCCCTAGTCACCCAGCCATAATGGTAGACCAGGTTTGTCTGGCAGGATCTGCCCAAGACAAACCCATGTTGCTTTCTGTCCTGGAGTCCATTACCTTCCAGAAAAGTTACAAACCTCTCCTTCAAGATTGCCTCCAGTAACTTTCCCATAACAGACGTGAGGCTTACCGGTCTACAGTGATCCAGCTCATCCTTGGATCCGTTTTTTTGAGGGGCACCACGTGAGCCAATCTCCAGTTGTGTGATACACCCCTGTTTACCAGGACCTCCAACAATTCCTTCAGTACCCGGGGGTGTACTGGCGCCTTATCCACCCTCATTAACCTTAACCCTTCAAGCACCCTGCCCGCTGTGATTACCCCATCTGTCACCCCTCCCCCCTGTGCCTACCCTCCCTAACCCCTGCAGCAGTGCCCCATCCTTCTCCTTAGTAAATACAGAGCAGAAGTATTAATTTAGTACTTCTGCCTGCTCTGCCCCTTTTTCTGCCCACCCCCCATCCTTCCTGATCCTTACTATCTGATCTTTGCAGATCCTTCTCTCCCATATGTACCTGAAGAAGTCCTTTTCCCCATCCTTGATGCCCTGTACCAGCGTAAGCTCTCTGGAAGCCTTGGCTGCCCTGACTGTTCTGGTCACCTTTCTTGATTTCTTCAGGTACTCTTCTCTATCCTCCTCCCACCTGTTTCTCTTGAATCCCCTGAAGACTACCCTTTTTTCTCTCACCTTACCCAACACATCCCCACTTAACCAACTTGGTTTCTTGGCCCTAGCTTTTTTGCTTTGTGACTTGGTACAGGATCTAGTGGCCTCCGTGAGCCCTTGCTTGATAACTTCCCATTTTTGGTTAGCATCCATCTGTGGATGGATTTTGGCTAGGTACCTGGCCACTAATTCCCCCTTCTTATCAAAGTCAGCCCGTCTCAAGTCCAACACCCTGGTCCCTGTTCCCACAGCCTCCTTATCCATTGTGAGGGAGAACCACACTGTGTGTTGGCCGCTCTCTGCCAGTGGATCCTCCACCCCCAGTTCTCTGACAAATTCCCCATTAGACAGCACTAGGTCCAGAGTGTTGTCTAACCTGGTTGGCTCATTTACCATCTGTACCAAGAAAATGTCCTGGAAAGCCTCAGGGAGGATCTGCTTCCTTGCACTAGAGATGGCTGGGGTGCCCCAATCCACTCCTGCCAGATTGAAGTCCCCCACAGTCATGGTGTTACCCTTCCCACTCACCCTCCTTATCTGCTCTGCTACTTCTCTGTCCAAGTCTTCTCCCTGAGATGGTGGCCGATACACCACCCCCATCCTAAGTGACCTGTTTCTCAAATCTTGGAATTGTATCCATAATGCCTCTGTCCCTCCCTCCTCCCACTCCTCCCTGGTACACCTTATCCCCCCACACACACACACACACATAAATCGCCACCCCACCCTCTTCCCTTTTCTCTTTCCCTGTGGTATATCCTGTACCCTGGGATCTCCAGGTCCCAGTCCTGGTATTGGGTAGCCCAAGTTTCAGTGATGGCAGCAATGTCCACCTCCCCCTCCACCATGAAAGCCTGCAACTCTGCCATTTTGTTCCCCAGGCTCCTTGCATTCAGGGAGACTACTGTCCAATGGGTACCCTTCCCATCCTTCCTCCTCTTATGAACACTATTAATATCAACACTGTATAAACCCTCCTGTGTTTCTTAACTACTGGTATGGTTGGTAAGCCCATTAGGCTCCCTTGTTTGAATTCCACCTACTTTCCTCCCCCACACCTAGTTTAAATCCACCCTGGTTGCTATGTATTCCCCCAGTCTCCGCTTTAAGACCCCTGAGCCCTCCTTGCTCAAGTGTAACCTGTCCTGGGCATACATAGTGCTGTCATCCCAAGTTCTACCCATTCCTCCTACCAGCCCATACCCTTTTGTCTGACACCATGCTCCCAGACAAGTGTTAAACTCCTCTATTCTCAGTTTCCTTGTGGAATTTGCCCTGGGTACTGGGAATACTTCTGAGAAAGCTACAGAGCTCCCTGTTTCCTCACACATCTTTCCCAGCTCCACAAACCTCTCCTGTACCTCCTTGACTATGTTTCCCTCTAAATCATTTGTGCCCAAGTGCACCACTATATGATGTTTCTCCCTACCCCTCTTTGCATACTTAAGAATAAACTGTCCTACCCTACCTGCTGTCATTCCTGGCATGCACTCAACCCATATGGAACTATGCCTTTCCCATTTACTTCCCCATCTCACCCCTTTAAGTATTGAATCCCCCAAAACTAAGGGCCCCACCCCCTTTCTCAGGCTTTTTCCCCCAGTTTTTTTCCATTTTTCTGGCCCAAGTTCTAACTCCTCCCCCGTCCCATAACCCTGGTGCCCTCTATCCCACCTGCCTCCCCCATCTACTACCCTCGTCCCAACTCCCTCCACTGCGTCCCTTAGCTGACCCAACTGCCACTCCCTACTGCTTTCCTGCTTCATTTCCCTCCTTCCCATTCACCACAGACCCACTGCTTACTTCCCCAGCTTTGAGCCCCTCCCAGCTTTAGTCACCCCACCCTCCCTCTTCCCATTTACCCATTGTATCTCTGTTCCTCCATCCACCCTCATGTTGCCCTCTGGGTTGTCAGTCCCCTTCCTTCCTGCCCCATTCACTACTCCCTCTCCTTCCATATCCTCCAATGTAGCCAGCACTGAGTGCATATTGTTTGACCTCTGCACACTGCTCTGAGCTACCCCTGGCAAACGGTTTCATTATTTACTTTAACTGCCGGCTCTTGGGCCATTCCTGCCCCTATTCCCAATCTTCTTCCAGTCCCCTGGTTCAGTATCCTTAGGTTTCCGAGTGGGTGGCAATATTGGCTCCTTTATCCCTCTCCCCTTCTTTCCTCGGTCTGATATATCTGCTAACCTCGGGGGCACTCCTACGTACCCCAGGTCCTGGATGGTTCCCCCACACTACCCCCTCCCTTTCTACCCTTAACCAACAAATCTCACCTCTAAGCTGCTCAAGCTGCCTGCACACCAAGCACCCACCTGCTCTCCATGCCACCCTTAAAAAGATAGCTGCCCTACAGCTGTTGCATCCTACCACCCCCCATACCTCTGCCAGCCATATAGCTATCATTGTCCACTTATACCACTATTACCTTTGTTTTAATCATCTTCTTTCTCCCTCTGAATCCCAGGGATCTATATAGATACAGATACAGATAATACAGGTGTGGCAGCACCTGTATATTAGTGTTGAATGAGCATTTTGATGTTGAACCTCAATTTTGTACCTTATTTAGAAAGCACAGAGACAATACAAGGATCTCTGGATCTGGAATTTTTTGTGCAATCAGTTCACTAGTGGCAAAGTTACAGGGGGGACAAACCCCCAAAAATTACATAAATTAAGGCATTTTATTTTCAGCTATAACCAAACCAGCATGTGTCAATGCCGAATGTTTGCCATTTGCATTGCTATTGTATGTATCGGGTCTTGCTTGTACACATTTTTACTGTATATTTACCCATGCTAGACCAGATGAGATGTAATACGTAATTTGGAATGTGGTCCTGATTTCACACAGTTTTATACTGCATTTCTTACCTAGGACAGTAGAGGTGAGATACAATATCTAATTTTTGTGTGGTCCTGCTTTTATAACATATTTTTCTTAGATTATTATAGATGCAACATCTCCTTTTCAACGGAGTTCTACTGTAGCGTCCTGTTTTTACCCAGGTTTTTACACGGTTCTGCAATATATTTATCCAGGATAACCCAACTGAGATGCAATATCTCATCTGCAATAGGGTTCTGCTTTGACAAACGTTTGTACTGTATTTACCCAGGATTGCACAGCTCAGATGCTGTCTTGTTTTCAATGTGATCCTGCTTTTCCCAACTGTTACTCTCAGTGCCAGAATAACAGAAGGGCAAATGAAAGTGCCCCAATGACCTGAGCTCTGGGAGGTCCTCTGAGGGCCCTCTTTCCCTCCCCTCCTCCCTATGGTTCAAAATTTTATTGGTGCGCCAGCCCACCTGCCACATGCACCCACTGGGCATCTCACTGTTTTTTGAGTGGGTTTTTCTTGTTAGCGTTCTGCCTTAGGTAATTAGAGCAGTTTCAGGCTTACCACTAGGTGTGGCCATAGCTCTGCCAGCTGCCAGAAATTGCCAAAGGCAGCTCGCTTAACTGTGAATGCCCCTGAAGATGCCCTCATGGCTCATACCCAGGACACCTGATAGCAAAGTAGGACTGAGCACGAGTGCATGATCGTCCATGAAGTAAATGCCTTCCTGACCCGCTTCAGCAGCTTGCTGTCATGAGGAGGGAGTGAGCAAGTTCAAGTTCAAATTTAATTTATTGTTAATCAATTGGATAAGCCATTACAACATTAAGTACATTTTTAAAAAAGGTGCACTAATTATAAACTCAAGAATCTACACACAATACAAAGCATTTTACATACACAATGAAAATAATAAAAGGATGCTGAAAATAAAACATATCATTAAGCACCTCGATGAGTTTAAGAGTTGAACAAGTCATACAATAATAAGTTCAGTATTGCACAAATTTGATTCAGATTGAGTTTCCATTTACAAGGATGTTAATCTAAATTTTGCTATGCGCTCTGAACTCTTCGCAGTTATACATTATATTCCTGTGAGTCCTTGTTTGGTAAAACAGATAAATAGATGGACCCATAAGGACTTTCAGCCCTTTCCAGCAGGGGCATTCTGTCGGAATGTTGATGTTACTACAACAAAATTCCTGTTTTACAAGTATGGGGCACTCCATCAGCACCATTGTCTGTTAGCAAATACACATAAAACTTTTCAGATACTGTCTAGGGATCAATTCTGTCCTGTAGTCCTTATATGGACTGAGACACTACCCATAAGGAAACCGCTATATGCTGGCAAGAGCAATATCTCTATAGATTCCTTTTTAAGACTGGGCATCACTGTACCAAATTAAAATTTGAGTAATAGTCCACCCTGGCTGCTAGGTAGACATTCCATTTAGATCAATCATGGTCCATGATTACTAAACTTGGGAGTTAGAGTCCTGAGAAGCTATGATGTTGGCAAGAAAACAATAGGTCCTGTCACAGTATTCACCTTTGGACCACGAGTCATTGTTTTACAGCACATATTCTGTACTAAGTAATTGTGAGTGAAACTGGCAATAGAACCTAAAGAATACCTCCTCCCCATTTCAGGCAAAATTATTGGGCCACTCCAGGGCAGACATAGTACCCCAAGTAGAGAGGGACAGCCCTTCACAAGGTTACATCCAGATCAATTATTCAATGATATGAATAGGATAAAGGTTTATTAATTATTCTAACCTAAAATACTATGTAAGTCCCCCCTCCCCATCTAGGGGTATTAGATGGTGGTAGATATGTCGGGAGGGGGGCGCTTGACAAACACAAGCAACCACACTCCAAAGCATTTAAAGCAAAGACATCTTGTTACCTGGGTCCTGGAACCGGTGTGACTGGGTGTCACTGAAGGTGGGACGCAGACTTCATACTTAACCAGGTCTTCTCACCTGTGGGGCAATGGTGGTTAGGAAAAGGCAGACATGCACAGTCATTTTGAGAAAGTTCATTGTCCACTCCAGAATGAAAATGCAACAAACAATTGAATTAAACTTGGAAAATGGTAACAACCATTCCATGGAGCAGGGGGTATTAAACAGTGGGTTGCTTTCACAGACATCACTAGAAAATCTATTGCAACAGCCTCTTGTGCCAACAGACTATTTATTTCATGCAGATCTCCCTTCAGTCGTACAGAATAGAATTCCTGGCAGCGTTTCTAGGGCCGTTCAGGCCTCTAACCATGAGGTAGCATAAACATTGCGCCACTGCACTGACTCATATCTCATTCCTTCATCTATTCCTCTGTCTCGCTCTCTCTGCCCCAATCACTGCACTTTTCCTTTACTCTCTCTTCAGGCATTTCCATTCCTACATGGTAACTTTTGGCTTATGGCAGCACAAGACGTTTCTGCTGTCCCAAACCTTTACCCTCTCTTTACTTCATTTCCACCAGTCTGATATCATACTTTCTCGCAGATTTTCCACTTTCTCCATCCCCAGGGCTGTTTCTTACTGAAGCATACGTCTCGTCCCCTTTCGATCTTATTTCATACTTTAAAGGGATGTTATTTGGCAAGAACTGAACCATCAGAACCCTTTCAAAGATCCAATTGCTAACCTCAGCTGGTAACCGGGCCTATTTTGGGGTTTTGGGAGCCCCAAACCTCGAGTCCCAGTCCTTGCCAGCATGCTCCACTCACACAACGATTCCAACCTCTGAACTGATTCATCAGGGGGACTTCTGCCAGTGCCACACAGATCACCCAATGGACTGCCACCTCGCTGGGGTCCCAAACATTACTCCCCCAAATGGACTTCCCCCGCCTCCACAAGCGGCTCACACCATGGGTTCCAACTCTGTGGAGGCCTCCAACCCGAGGAAAAGGGGTAACTCTGCCACCGTTACAACCTCAACAACTGGGCTGCCACTTCCAGCCATGTCCCAGGCCCTAATTGCCATAGTGGGCACGCTCACAGTAGACACTATAGCCCAACAGCTGAACTACCCACAGGCAATACTTTCTTTTGGGCTTATAGGCTCTGTCGGTGCTTACCCACCAAGATGCTCTAGTTCGCATGGCAGGCCTCCAATTTAATTTTCTCTCCCCAGGCTCTGGCTCCCAAATGCACCAACAGGCCCCTTCTGCTTTTCTCTTCAAATCTCTGCTCCATTGTTCCCCTTTCATGTAAACCCAAACCGTCATTTTCCATTTCACGGGTCTTCAAGGTTGGTGGGCTTGAGTGGCAAGCAGACTACCCCGGACCCGCCACGGCCCTCTGGCCGAACTTGTGAGCTGACCCTCTGGCTCCTCTCCCTGGGTCTTTCTCTGCTCCTCCCTCTGAAGTCTCCTTTGGCACCCAAATCCCCATCTATTTATACCCTTATGGCAGGGGCCCCACCTACAGTCAGCAGGCAGTACCACATCCCAGACTCAGTGGCACCACTAGCCTTCTCTCTGCCTAACTACCCCCTAACAACTAAAAATTAACTAGTAAGCACTCAAAGGGTACTTACACATTCCCGTCACACAAAATGTTCACCTACTGACGAACGCCTAAGCAAGCTGTATTCCCGACCCATGAGAGGTGAGATATGCGCACTCTGTCTCCCACCAGTGGCCAGAGTACGAAGCTGTCAAAACCACCGAGGTGGAGAATTTATTACCCTAACCATTCTAGAAGTCCTAACTCTCTCGTAAAAGGTTATTAGGCAAGCCACCACTAGTTCCCACGGTCAATCCAAAGATACTAGCACACACCACCACCACCCCACCCCCCACATAGCATAGCATAGCATAACATTTAAACTTTCCTCTGCCAAAGTTGGCTATATTTACCGTTTGCCACAACCTAGCAGCACCCCTTAGAAGAAATGTGAATTCCAGTGTGGAGTAACATAAAAGGTCTGAGCATGCTATTTTTGGATTTAATTTAGTTCCCATGATCACCTGCCAGGTACTACAGTAATGGCGTTCCTTTCCCCTTTCTCACTCAACACGCTATCTTCCTCACTATCCAGCTCAATCATTTTTTCTTTAGTATCCCTTACTACCTAATCCTGCCAGAAATTGGAAACATTTCACTTATCGGACCCCCCAAACAAACGTGCACACATTGCAGCATTAATCATAAACACATTCTTGCCATTCTTAATCATGATGTTGTCCTATCCCCCCCCCCAACAGTAGATTCTACTACCTACACTCTCACTAGCAAAAGTTATACAGTCACTCACTATCATTCATTACACTATGAAAGGTTCATCTTCCCTCAGACGTTCTCTAAACAAACTTTAACTACATTCTCTGGATATAATGTAAACTCACTATGCTCTTAAAGGGACATGTTTTAGTCACCTTTAGGTACATCTTCATTATAATTGAAAAAACATTTTTTCTCATTTCAAACACATTATTCAAAGAGCAACATCTTGGCACAGCATAATTAATAGCATTAGAGGAACAGTACTCAAAATGTAAACAGTAAAAGTCTACGGCACTTACTGACCCAGTACCCAAACCCTGTGGAGGAAAAAACATTTTGATTTATTGTGAGAGTCTAGTAATATTTGGGGTCAGGCTTGGTGATAGCTTGCCCTGTAGAATCTCAGGAGATAAAGCACCATTTCATTCGCAGGTCAATCTCTTCTTGCACTAACGCAAAAGTCTTAAAGAGAGTAGCACCAGTCCACATCAAACAAGCATTTGTCAATGCCGAATGTTTGCTTGCTGGCATTGGCAGTGGTAGTGTAGAAGTTACAGAGCTGCGTAATAGCAATGGCAGTGAAGTATTGAACTGAAGCCAACCCCACCACCACCCTGCAGAGAGTGACAGGCATTGGGGTGTGCGTTTGGGTCATCAGGCATAACGGCCACGCCATTTCACCACACCCCACCCTGCAGAGACTGACAAGTGTCACGGTGTTCCTTGTGGTCTTTGGCCCTTATGCACCCCATTTCATTAGGAAATATGGTGAGATGGGTGAGATATAGGAGAATGGGGTGAAGTTTGGGGCCGAAGAGTCCAAGGCATACCTCGATGCCTCTCACTGACTGCAGGGTGTAGAACGGTATGAGCATCACAGGCAAGAATCCCAAGTCACACCCCTGATTCCTGTCATTCTCTATAGGGTTAGGCGTTATAGTTGAAAACCCTAATACCTCAGGCATTCGCTGGTATTTTCACTCCAAATTTTCAACATGTTTGTTTTGTGACCCTACCTCATGAACAGGGGGAATATCAGTTTGTTAGCCGAAAGCTGCTTATGCACAGTGACTACGGCATTTAGCACCACAGGTGCAAAAATATTCCGAACAGGATGTAAAAAATGACAACTGTACTCTTTCATGGGGAGGTGTAAAAAATGGCTATGTTGCAAATGTGTACTAAAAATATTGAAAAAAATGGTGAAGTCACGAGCGTACATAGAAACTCTGCAACGCACACCCGTAATATAATTAGGTTGGGGATTTCTTACAGCAGATTGTCAACTCAGGCATTTTGGTGCCTCCGATCATGAACAGTGTCACTGTGATTTTCTTTATCTGTGCCGAACAATGATTTCCCACAGCGACCACGCATCTCTGCACTGAAAGTGTGAAAACACTTCAGCCATGTTGTGAAAATGGCAGCTGTACTGTTCATAAGGAAGTGTGGAAAAATGTCACTGGTGAAAATGTGGACTGAAAATATTACAAAGTCGCCAAACTAACGAAGTTCGCGTGGAACCTGATAATGCTCACGTTAACACAGTCATTTTATGGACTTTTGTCTGCAAATTTTCAACATAGCCATTTTAAGACCTCTGCTCATGAACAGTGTAACTGTGATTTTCTTAATCTGTCCTAAACATTGCTTTCGCACACCAACAGCACCATTATGCGCTACATGTGTGAAAACACATTTTAGGCGACATATGAAAAATTGCAGCTGTACTGTTCATAAGGAAGTTTAATAAAATGGACATGTTGAAAATCTGGAGTGAAAATATTAAATTTGCAAACTTACGAGCATGCATAGGAACTGTACAGCGACGCTCGTTAAAGTCATTTTGGGGATTTTTTCACCAAATTTTCAACATAGCCATTTTAAGACCTCTGCTCATGAACAGTGTCACTGTGATTTTCTTAATTTGTCCTGTACATTGATTTCGCACACCGACTGCGCCATTGTGCACTACATGGGCGGAAACACGTTTTGGGTGAGATGTGAAAAATGACAGCTATACTACTCATAAGAAGGTGTGGTACAATGGCAATGTTGAAAATCTGGAGTGAAAATATTGAAAATTTGTGAACTAACGAGCGTTCGTAGGAACTGTACAACACACACTCGTAAAACAGTCATTTTTTGGAATTTTTTCACCAAATTTTCAACATAGCCATTTCAAGACCTTTGCTCATGAACAGTGTCACTGTGATTTTCTTAATTCATCCCATACATTGATTTCGCACACCGACTGCGCCATTGTGCGCTACATGGGCAGAAACACATTTTGGGTGAGATGTGAAAAATGACAGCTATACTACTCATAAGAAGGTGTGGCAAAATATCAATGTTGGAAATCTGGAGTGAAAATATTGAAAATTCGCGAACTTACAAGCATGCATAGGAACTGTACAACGCACGCTCGTAAAGCAGTCATTTTTTGGAATTCTTTCACCAAATTTTCAACATAGCCATTTTAAGACCTCTGCTCATGAACAGTGTCACTGTGATTTTCTTAATTTGTCCCATACATTGATTTCGCACACCAACTGCGCCATTGTGAGCTACAGGGGCAGAAACACATTTTGGGTGAGATGTAAAAAATGACAGCTGTACTACTCATAAGAAGGTGTGGTAAAATGGCAATGTTGAAAATCTGGAGTGAAAATATTGAAAATTTGCGAACTTACGAGCCTGCGTAGGAACTGCGCAACGCACGCTCGTAAAACAGTCATTTTTGTGAATTTTGGCACCAAATTTTCAACATGGGGTTTTTGGGACCCCTTCTCATGATTGATGTGACTGTCATGGTGTTACTCGGCCTGAAGGGTGATTTCACAGTCACTGCGCGAAATCACCCCTCGGGCCTGAATAACACCACGACAGTGACATAATTCATGAAGGGGTCCCAAAACTCATGTGGAAATGTGCAAAAATCAAAAAATGCCTGAGATATGCAACAAAGTTGAACCCCCATCTAGCCCATTATACAGCTTACCGGCATTTCCTCAGTTCGCGGTTGGCTTTGAAGAGTGCAGGCGTGTTCCCGGTCCACGAATATCGTCGCGCCAGAGTCGGGAGGTAAAGTATGGGGTGGGGGGTGGGGAGGCTGGATGCGCAGTGGGTGAGTGCGGGTTGTGGGAGGGGGCGGGAGACTCGCCCGTGGGACTGATTTTTCTTTGGTACAAAACAAAAAAAGCGGCGACATGGGACGTTTGCCAAGCTAGGGTGGGCTCCCGGCGTGGCACAAGATGTTGGGGGGTGTTTAGCCAACAGGGGATTGGGCACCCCCGTCGGCCTCAGGAATAGATTGCCACGCTGGGGTGGGCTCCCAGCATGGCACTTACTACTCGGGGAGGACAGTGCGGCCGGCCGGGATTGGGCACCCGTCGGCTATATTAGTTGCCACGCTGGGGTGGGCACCCAGCGTGGCATTTTAAACCTTTGGGGGAGGCGGAGGCGCAGCACAGCCCGACGGGATTGGGCACCCGTCGGCTATACAGTGCGTGCTTGAGGCGCTCACGCCTCGTGGGCGCGCGTGTGTGTGGGGGAGCTGCGCTGGCAGGCGTATCTTATCGCTGCTCACTCAAGCATAGCTCCCCTTTCAACTGTATGCCACTGCATTTTGGAGCGTGTCATAGACAGCTCCAGAATGCATTGGCTTACAGGGGCCGCTCCTGCCAGCACACTGAATGAATTGGAGGAGGAGGTGACACACCTCCGAATTCTCCGATGATGGCACTATGTTTCTTGCACATGCGTGCAAGCAAACATAAAAATCATACATTCTCCTAGTTTTACAGAAAAGTTTATTTCTGGTCAATTGGGGAAGCTCACAGTCTGTGTCCTCATGGGCCATCATGGAGTTTATAACCTTCTGGAACATCTGCTCCTCTCTATTCTCTTCAACAATGTCCCACATGTTTTCCATCAAATATGGATAATCACTAGCACAATACTCATGCTTAACACACTCTCTCATCCAGCACTCTGCAGGGGACCACTGAAGGTCCTTTAGCTTTGCTGATTCCTCAGCGGTACCTTTCTGCAGCCAGGGGCTAAACTTGTAATCCAACACATTAGGGTGTCTAGGGCTTATGGATTCCATCCACTCATGCCTTCATTTACACAGATCCAGCAGTCACCAGGGGATTTCAATCAATTCCTCAGGTGGCAAGTCCTATGGTTGTGGGATATCCCCATGATACATGGATCAGCAAACAAAAACATTTTGGAGTTAGTATCAGGGGCAGCGGCCAAAGTATTGCCCTCAGAATCAAAGGAGCATATCTCTAATGGTGGAATATTTTCTGCATCCTGGAGATCTAGGGTGGAGTATGTAGGCGAATAAGTAGAGTAAATACTCTCAGATGCCTCCAGACCCGGCTCCTGTGATTCCACAACCTCGGAGGGGTTACAAGGGCGAGTGGGCAGATTTGTGCCTGAAAACTGGGCCCCATTTGAAGCCTCTCCCTCTGCCACTGGGAGACATGGAATCCTGCAAGAAAAGGCTGGCCAGAAATCTGTTGCCATTTTCTGTAGCCTCCTCCTCTAGATCCCATAGTACTCACCTCATCCTCTCCCATGCCAGCACTCCTGCTAGGGAATCTAACCTGTCTCCTGGAACAGGGGCACCTGGCCAGCCCCAGCTCTCCATGTAGGGCATTACAGCCTCACTTGGATAAGGTACAGCTCCATTAACGCAAGCCAAACACACAGGCAAGTATACCAGTCTCTCCCCTCTGTCATTGCATACTACCACAATTGTCCATAGTGGAACTGCACTCCATCATATCCCAAATCCAAGACAACATTGACAGTGAGATAGTTATCGTGTTCTCGGGTTGCTCCTTCCATGGTGCTGCTCTCCACCACTTTACACAGCTGTGAACAACACTCCAATCCCATTTGGTTCACAAAATGGTGATGACTGCTAGCTGAGGAATCTCACACCACAGTCTGTTAGTCCCAACAGCCAGTCACAGCAAGGAAAATTAAAGAGTACACTATAGCATAGTCAAGAACGCGAAGGGGGTGCCCATAGGTGGCCAACCTTATGGACTAGAAATTGTGAAGACTAGATTAGGCTAAGAAATAGAAGAACTGTTGCAACAGATTGAAGAAAAGGTTGGTCATCAAGAGTGGCAGGAGCTTCCTGTCACATTCCGCTCATGCAGTGATTCCAATCTCTGAACTGACTCATCAGGGGGAGACGTCTTCCAGTGCCACACAGATCACCCAATGGACTGCCACCCCGCTGGGTCCCAAACATTATTCCCCCAAAGGGACTTTCCCTGCCTCCACAAGTGGCTCCTACCGTGGGTCCCAACTCTGTGGTGGCCTCCAATCTGAGGAAAAGGGGTAACTCTGCCACCATTACACCCTCAACAGCTGGGCTACCACTTCCAGCCGCACCCCAGGCCCCAATTGCTATAGTGGGCCTGCCCACAGTAAACACTATGGCCCAACAGCTGAACTACGCATGGGCAATACTTTCTTTAGGGCTTATAGGCCCTGTCGGTGCTTACCCACCAAGGGTCCGAAGGTCGCATGACAGGCCTCCAATTTCATTTTTTCTCCCCCAGGCTCCGGGTCCCAAATGCACTGACAGGCCCATTCTGCTTTTCACTTCAAAACTCTGCTCCATTGCTCCCCTTTCAATTAAAGCCGAACCAGCATTTTCCATTTCGTGGGTCTTCAAGGGTGATGGGCAGGGGCGGCAGGCAGGCCACCTCGGCCCAGCACATGGCCCTCCAGCTGAAATTGTGGGAGGACCCCCCCCGACTCCTCTCCCAGAGTCCTTCTCTGCTCTGACCTCCCCTTTGGTGCCTGTATCCCCAGCTATTTATACCCTTATGGGAGGGGCCCCACCTACAGTCAGCAGGCAGCACCACATCCCAGACTCAGCGGCACCACTAGCCTTCTTTCTGCCTAACTACTCCCTAGCAACTAACAAGCATCTGTCAATGCCGAATGTTGTCGTGCTGGCATTGGCATTGGCAGTGCCGAAGCTAGAGATGCATAATAGGAATGGCAGTGAAGTATTGAAGTGACGCCAACCCCACCCCCACCCTGTAGAGAGCGACAGGCATTGGGTGTGCCTTTGGGTCATCAGCTCTAACACTCATGCCATTGTACCTCACCCTACCCTGTATACACTGACACATGTTGGGGTGTGCTTTGGGGTCTTTGGGCGTTATGCTTCCCCATTCCATAAGAAAATATGCTTTCGTGGGTGCAGTATAGAAGTGTGGGGTGAACTTTGTGGCCGAACAGTGCAAGGCACACCACGATGCCTATCAGTGGCTGCAGGGTGGGGGGGTGGAATGGCGTGAGCATTACATCCGATGATCCCAAGTCACACCCTTGACGCCTGTCAGTCTGTACTGGGTGGGGTGCTACAGTTGGAAACCCTAACACAGAGGGCATGTGGTGGTAGTTTCACTCCACATTTTCAACATGGGCTGCTTGTCAGGACACCTCATGAAAAGCGGCACAATCACTTTGTTAGCTGAAAGGTGGTTTTGCATGGCGGCTGTGCCATTTGGCGACAGAGGGACGAAAAAACATTTTTGGGCAGGATGTGGAGAATGACAACTTTGTTCATGAGGAGGCATAAAAAAATGGCAACGTTGAAAATCTGGAGTGACAATATGAAATATTGGTGAAGCAATGAGCATGCATACAAACTGCGCAACACACGTACGTAACCCAATTATTTTTGGTTTGTTAGCCACATTTGTAACATAGGCATTTAGGACCTCCCTTATAGACAGTGGCACTGCAATTTTGTTAATCTGTTCCAAAGTTGATTTCCCACAACTGTACGCCACTGTGCGCCACAGGTGTGGAAACACATTTTAGGTAGGATGTGAAAAGCAGCTGTACTATTCATAAGGAGAGTGAAAAAAATGCCAGTGTTGAAAATCTGGCATGGAAATATTGCAAATTTGCGAAGTTACAAGGGTGCGTGGAAACTGTGCAACGCACACTTGCAACACAGTCATTTTATGGACTTTCGGCACCAAATTTTCAACATAGGCATTTTAGGACCTCTGCTCATGAACAGTGTCACCGTCATTTCCTCAAACTGTCCCGAAAAGTGATTTTGCACAGCAACCACGCTATTCTGTGCCAGACATGGAAAAACACATTTTGGCCCGGATATGTAAAATGACAGCTGTACTGTTCATCAGGAGGTATGGAAAAATGCCAATTTTGAAAATCTGGAGTGAAAATATTACAAATTCACGAATTTACAAGCGTGTGTGAAAACAGCGCAATGCACACTCGTAAAACAGCCATTTTTTGAATTTTTCCCCACCAAATTTGCAACATAGGCTTTTGAGAGCCCCCCTCATGAACAGTGGCACTGTTGTTTCATTAATCACTCCCGAAAGATGATTCTGCGCAGTGACTGCAAAATCACCTTTCGGGGGCTGATTAACACCATGACAGTGCCAGAATTCATGAGGAGAGGTCCCAAAGATCCCATGTTGAAAATTTGGTGCCAAAATTCCAAAACATGCCTGAGATATGCATCAAAGTTGAAAAAACACTATTTATTCCATTATACAGCTTACCGGCATTTCCTCAGTTCGCGGTCAGCTTTGAAGAGTGCAGACGTGTTCCCGGTCCACCGAAGATGGTCGCGCCAGACTCCGGAGGTAAATATGGGGTGAGGGGTGGGGAGGCAGGGTGCACAGTGGGTGGCGCCCGGGTTGTGGGAGGGGCAGGGGAGACCTCGGGGACTGTTTTATTTTACAGGTTAAAAAAAAAAAAAACATCGGGACTTTTTTAATGGGAGCTTTGTGCGTTGGGATTGGGGCCAGTGTGCCACCTAAGAATGTTTGTGGGGGGATATGCTGTAGCCAATAGGATTGGGCACCCCCATCGGCACACAAACGAAGCGGGGGGCAAGAGCCGAGGAGGGATTTTGGCACTCCCCTCAGCACATAACAAATGGAAGTTGGTATGCGGCAGGGAGACCTCTACGTCGGCACATACATTGAGGCAGGGCATGCCGACAGGGAGATTGGGGACCCCCGAAGTCGGCAGTATGGCAGGCAGTGTACCGCCATGTGCATTTTGTATTTCACCACCAGGGAAAGCACGTCGGGAGGTCCGCTGTGTATGACTGGCTTAGCTCGCATTGCAGTGGACCTTTCGTTTGATCTCATGGCCACATTAAGTATGCACGGTGTGGCGCCGGCACGCAGGCTGATTGGGGAATGAGGGACACACCTACTGATGCGTGCCCTGCATTCACCCAACAGTGACCGCTCCTCCAAATCTGCACTACCTCAAGATGTTGGCTGCGCAAGCGCGCCAACATAAAAATGAACTAGTAAGCGTCCAAAGGGTGCCTACAACTAAAAAGATTTACCTGCATGGGTTCCATTAGTAGGAAGATACTCATTCATATCAATTGCGAATAAAATATCAATGCAAGAATAGTAATATGAGAACATAATATAAAATGTAATAGTATAGCAAGTCAAAACTCCTTTAAGTTGTCCATTAGCAACACTGTGTTATCTCGCCCAGTGGAGTATAAAATATCTAAAACAGAAAGAAACAGTTAATGGGATACAATTTAATATCTTTACACCAGGTTTTAGTGACCAGCATGAAAGACTCCGCACATATCCTGCACTATTCTAGCCCGGGCCCAAGAAAGCAACAAACCTAGCTCAAGATGTAGAATGGGCCCGACGACTGCTAAACTCCCCAAGTTACAATCTTGTAAGATCCAAATGGGGAGGAGAAGGTTCTGCAGGTGGGGATCTTGTCCGACTCTATCAGTGACCACTCCCCTACTTGTATTCTTTGGTCGAACAAAAATGTCCGTCCTCCCCCAAAGTATCTGTCATTCCATAACTTCCAGAACACTGACTCCAGCAACCTACTTCATGACGTTTATGCAGTAAACTGGTCTGCCCTCAGCTCCCTGATGGATGTGTCCTTGGCAGTGAACTTCTTCACTGAAGCCCTCCTGATGATTCAATATAAACATTTCCTGATTACTACTAGAAGGGGAAGGGGTGGGTGCACCAGATGGGTCACAAAGGAGCTCTTGGCCCTAATGAAAGAAAGGGATTCAGCATGGATTGCCTACAAACAATCACCCACTCCCATCCTCTGGCACAATTTTAGGAACCTAAGTAACAAATGCAAGCAGTCTGCCAGAGACAGTAAACACAATTTCTACCAACGACTACACACTGAAAACTTTGCTAACCCTCGACAATCTTGGAACACCTGTAGCTCCCTCCTTACTTCTTGTTCCCACAGCCCTATATAGTCAACCTAAATTCCCCCACTGCCTACCTACTGACCTGTCGGAGGTTGCGCAAGCAAGTAACTTAAAGTTCACTGACCTCTCTGCCCACCTTTGTAAACTTCCCTCTCAGCAACCTCCCTCTCCAGCAGCGGGCGCTAGCAACTCACCCTTTCCATCCTCTCCCCATGCTCCTTCCCACCCTGCCTTTCTATTTCAGAGCTATCACAAAAAAGGTCACCACCAAGCTCCTTAGGAGTCTCCCCTCCCGGGGGAGCCCTGGCTCTGATGGCCTCTACCCCTCTTTGCTTAAGCTCGTAGCCCCTGCCATCTCCCAGCCTCTGACACTAATTTTTAACCTTGCCTTGGCCTCATCTACTATGCCTGCACCCTGGATGATTGCCAAAGTGGTCCCAATTTTTAAAGCTGGGGACCCCCTCTCTGACAATTACTGGCCGATCTCCATTCTCCCCCACATTAGCAAACTTCTGGAAAAGGTAGTCCACCGTCAACTCTCTGAGCATATTGATAAGTATAACCTCTTGTGTTATCAGCAACATGAGTTCAGAAAGAATCACAGCACCTCCTCTGCCCTTGCCCTATTTACCATTCATGTCCTCAGGAATATGGATTGGGGTAATGCCACTGGTGCAGTGTTTGTGGACTTGACTAAGGCTTTTGACCTGGTCAACCACCCCCCTCCTCCTTACGAAACTCCACCAGCTTGGCTGCTCCCTTGAGACTCAGCAATGGGTCCACAGTTACCTGACTGGCCGCTCCCAATCGGTGACTATTGGTACTGCCACCTTCCCAGGTCTGCCCATCACTACAGGTGTCCTACAGGGCTCCATCCTGCAACCACTGCTTTTCTCCCTATTCATTAACTCCCTCCCTGCTGACAGCCTAAATTGCCCTGCCCTACCCTACCCTACTGTACGTTGACAACCTGGTCCTCTACCATAGTGACAAATCCATCCAAAACATATCCTCTGTGCTGTTCCAAAATTATGGTCATGCCCACAACTGGTTCATATCTAACATGCTCCTGGTGAATGAGAAGAAAACCAAGGCAATGCTCCTTGGATCCAAACCCTATCTAGCTAATGATGCTAAATTCAACTCCTCCCTGTCAGTGCTCTCCCCATCTGGACCTCCACTGCAGACAATCTCTGATTTCAAATACCTGGGTGTAAACCTAGACCCATCCCTTTCATTCACTCTACACACAAACACTGTAGTATGCAGAATCAACCAAAAACTTGGGGCCGCTTATCACGTAAAGAATTATCTTACCCCCGCTGCCTGACTTGCCATTGCCCATGGAAACCTGCACCCCATCCTTGACTATTGCTCTCCAATTTACTCCTTCTCACTGTCTGCTGCCCTTCACCTTAGACTTAACTCGGTCTATAATAGCGTCTGCCATTTTGCACTGATGGTCCCCTTCTCCACCCATCACTGTGACTTATACATATCTCTTGGCTGGTCCTCACTTAAACATTATTTCGACTATGCCCTTGGTAGTATCATTGATGGCACATTATGTGATGGTAGAGTGTCCCTGTATGTTTCTCTTCTTAAGGTACGTACTGTCCCTAGGTGTCTGCGTAATACTTTTGTCCGCCCATTGGAAGTCCCCAGAGTCTCCACTGTTATGGGGAGAAAAGCTGTATCGGTTGCTGCACCATCTCTATGGAACAGCCTCCCTCCAGTTATCCGCACAGCTGCCTCGCAGCACTCCTTCAGATCCAATCTCAGAACCTGGTTACTTCTGGAGTCCACCTGCTCATGCTTCCTAGGGTGACCTTCCCATACAGGGGTGCAGTTACCTCTACCCCTTTCCTCACTCCATCCCCACCCCTTTTTTTTGGACTTTTTGTCTTTCTCTTCCCCCCCTTACATACTTGTTCTGTCACCTCTCCCCATCCCTACCCCTGATACTTTATGTCCCCTTTGCCACCACCTCCCCCTTTCCCCAGCTCTTTTTTCTAGATGTCCTGCCTTGTCTTCCTACTCTCTTTCCCTCCCCCTCTCTCTATTACCTAGTTACTTAGCAACCTGGTGTGCACCTATGACTCCACTGGCACGTAATATCACTTCTTTCCCTCCCTCTCCTACTATAGACCCCCTCCTAGGAATCTCACCCTGTCACTCGCCTCAGTGCCTGCTGCACTCTGATAACTCTGAACTGACTCTATTGTTCCCTGCCTGCACTCATCTCCCCTGCTTCTCCTTGTTTCACCTCCACCTAGGTATTGTTCTGCTTTCGAATTGTTTACCTTGTTTGACGTGTCTCAATTTAGTATTTACTGCTGGTAAAAAAAATTTTGGCTACTCTGTTTTGAAACTTGTAACTGTACATTATGCATTATCTCTCTGTACCATTGCTTACTCTGTCATGTACTGTTTTCTTTTAATTTATCTGTATTGCCTGTAACCTGCTACTACTATTTGGCTTGTATAATATCTCAAATTGTTTGTTCTGTGTCATGCCTGAAAATGGTCCTTGGATTAGTGTACTTACCCGGTAAACAAAGACTTAAATAAATAAATAAATATTCACAAAGGAACAATTTAAATTTGCAAACTTAGCTCCTTCTTCCAAGGCTAGGAGTCCATTAAAGTCAGTTGAAATCTGTGACGTTTTGGGAATACATAGGTGTTGCATGCTCCCTAATGGTCTCCGGGGCAGACACCCTCCGAGGTGATTTCCAGCATATCAATCTCACCTAGAAAGGAAAAGAGAACAACGTTTCACTGAGCATAGTAACTCCGGCACCTCCAGCATCTTATAAGACCCCCAGCCCTAGGCAACATTATCATACCTATTAACAAAATGTTTCGGCGTTTATACACATATCGTGCACCTGCAGTCCTCGTCCTCATCCGTTCAGCCAGTCCCCGGCTCTTGGTGAGAAGCTGCCATCCTCTGCCTCCAGCAGCCTTCTTAAAATCTTTAGGTCTAACACAAAATCCTTACTCGGAGACCAAAAGGTTTACCCATCAGCAAACTACTAGTGAGAAGCTACTATGCAAAAACTGAATACTCCGGTAACAAATGCACAGCCAGGGACCAGCAATTACTTATCGTCGGAATGCTTAGGATGACTCAATATTATAAACAGAAAACTGAAATATTAATTTCATTCAGTTAGATGAACGATATAAAGAAATAGTGGAGGTTTAAAGTATAAACGCCCAGCCAGACACAGAGCACGGAACAGTGGAGAGCGGAGCAGCTCTGTGGCCATCTTGCTGCCCCGACCTCCATTGAAACATAGACTTTGACGGCAGATAAGGACCACTTGGCCAACCTAATCTGCCCATTTCCCTACCTATTAGATAAGCTGCAGATCCTAGTCAACCAGCAGCCCACTTCCTCCTTACCCCCCCCAACTATAATTGCCTTATGTCTATCTTCAAATTGCCGCTTCTTGTACTTGTGCATCTCTTTTTCTGAAATATGCTACCCTTTAGGAGTTTGTTGATTCCCTTGAGGAACTTGAAAGTTTCTATCATGTCCCCCCTCTCCCGCCTTTCCTCAAGAGTATACATATTAAGCTCTTTTAGTCTCTCTTCATATGGCTTCTGATGCAGACCCTGCACCATTTTGGTTGCCCTCCTCTGGACTGCCTCCATCCTGTCTATGTCCTTGCAGAGATGTGGTCTCCAGAACTGCAAGCAGTACTCCACATGGAGTCTCACCAACTGTCTGTACAGAGGGATAACAACTTCCTGTTTTCTACTGGTGATGCCTCTCCCTATGTATCCCAGAATCCCTCCAGCCCTCCTTACTGCCTTCTCACATTACTTGCCTACCTTGAGGTCATCTGATATGAGTACCCCCAGGTCCCTTTCCATTTCTGTTGCTGTTAGTAAGCACCCCCCCCCACATTGTGTACTCTTCCCCTGGGTTTTTGTTTCCCAGGTGCATTATTTTGCACTTCTTTGCATTAAAACTAAGCTGCCATACTCTTGACCATTGCTCCAGCCTTGCCAAGTCCCTTTTCATCCTTTCCACCCCTCCTTGTGTATCAACCGTGTTGCAGATCTTTGTGTCGTCTGCAAAGAGGCATACTTTTCCTTCCAGACCCTCAGCAAGTCACCTATAAAGACATTAAAGAGTACCGGTCCCAGTACTGAACCCTGTGGTACCCCACTAGTAACTCCCGTTTCACCAGAGTGTACTGTTTACTATTACCCTCTGCATCCTGTTGTCCATAGAAACATAGGAACATAAACTTTGACGGCAGATAAGGACCACTTAGCCCACCTAGTCTGCCCATTTTCCTACCTTTTGGATAAGCTGCAGATCCTAGTTAACCATCAGCTTACTTCTTCCTACCCCCACCAGAATTGCCTTATGTCTGTCCCATACATTCTTGAATTCCCCCACTGTTTTTGACCCCATGACCTCCTCAGGAAGGCCGTTCCATGCACCCAGCACCCTCTCTGTGAAAAAATACTTCCTCACATTTCCCCTGAACCTTCCCCCCTCTATCTTCAGATTGCGTCCCCTTGTTCTTGCACATGTTTTTCTGAAAGATGCTACCCTCGTGGACTTTGTTGATTCCCTTGAGGTACTTAAAAGTTTCTATCATGGCCCCCCTCTCCCTCCTTTACTGAAGGGTATACATATTAAGCTCCTTTGGTCTCTCTTCATATGGCTTCTCTTGCAGACCCTGCACCATTTTAGTTGCTCTTCTCTGGACTGCCTCCATCCTGTCTATGTTCTTGCAGAGATGGGATCTCCAGAACTGCACGCAGTACTCCAGATGGGGTCTCACCAACTGTCTGTACAGAGAGATAACAACTTCCTGTTTCTCTGGTGATGCCTCTCACTGTGCATCCCGGTATCCCCCAGCCATCCTTACTGCCTTCTCACATTGCTTGCTTACCTTTAGGTCATCTGATATGACTACCCCAGGTCCCTTTCCATTTTATTTGTTGTTAGTACCCCCGCTATTGTGTACTCTTCCCCGGGGTTTTTGTTTCCCATGTGCATTACTTTGCACTTCTTTGCATTGAATCTAAGTTGCCATACTTTTGACCATTCCTCCAACCTTGCCATGTCCCTTCTCATCCTTTCCACCCCCCTTGTGTATCAACCCTGTTGCAGATCTTTGTCATCTGCAAAGAGGCATATTTTTCCTTCCAGTCCTACTGCAATGTCACTTATTAAGACATTAAAAAGGACCAGACCCAGTACTGAACCCTGCGGTACCCCAATAGTAACCCCACTTTCTTCGGACTGGACTCCGTTTAGTATTACCCTCTGTGTCCTGTTGTCCAACCAATTTTTTATCCAGGCTGCTGCCCTGGGACCCACTCCCAGGCTGGCTAATTTGTTTATTAATCTTTTTTGTGGAACTGTGTCAGATGCCTTGCTAAAGTCTAGATCGGCCATATCCACAGCCCCTCCCTGGTCTACTACTTTGGTCACCCAGTCAAAGGAATCTATTAGATTCATCTGACATGACCTTCCCACTGTGAATCCATGCTGCCTTGGGTCCTGTACCCCGCTGGCCTCTAGGTACCCAACAGTTCTTTCTTTCAGAAGTGATTCCATCATTTTCCCTACAACTGAGGTCACACTAACAGGTCTGCAGTTTCCTGCCTCTGCTTCGCTCCAACTTTTGTGAAGGGGAATCACATCCGCCCTCCTCCAGTCCTCAGATACCACACCATCCTCCCATGATTTGTTAAAAAGGGTAGTCAATGGGGTCACTAGTTCTCCCCTTAGTTCTTTTAGAATTCTGGGGTGAATCCCGTCAGGCCCCATTGCTTTGTCCATCTTCCATTCTAGGAGTTCTTTCAGAACCCTTTCTTCTGTGAAAGGACTGATATCGACCCCCTATCCAGAGTGCTTCTATTGATTGGATTAGGTACCTCGTCCTCCTCTTCTTTTGTGAATACTGAGCAGAAGTATTTGTTCAGTTCCTGCTTTTCACTGTCCCTCTGCCCACCCTCCCTCCCCTTTATTAAGCCTCACCTCCCTCCCTTGATCTGTTTTCCTCCCTAATGTACCTATAAAAGGTTTTATCCCCCTTCTTAACCAAGTTGGCTTTCTTTTCCTTGGTTTGGGCATTTGCTATTCTGACTGCCTTCCCCGCTTCCTTCTGCTTTAACTGGTACAGTTTTCTGTCCTGCTCCATCTGTGTTTCCTTATACTTCCTGAATGCTACCTTTTTCTCCCCCTAACCTTCCCTGCCACCTCTTTTGAGAACCACAGTATTTTTTTCTTTCATTTTGATTTGTTTATTTGCTGCACACAAAGGCTTTTTGACTCTGTGATGGCAGTTTTGATGTTTCCCCATTGTTCCTCTACCCCTCCTTCTTGCCTGTTTGCTAGTGCTTTTCTGAGGTGTAACCCCTAGGTGGCACTATCTTAAGGGCTACTAGCCCTGCCTACTTGGCTAGTAGAAGGTTAAGGGGGCCTGAGTTCTGAAACGGGTGCCTCCACCCGGAGGTCAGGGTTGGTAGTGGTCAAATTAACCTGGGCACAGCCCTCCGGGACACTGTAACCCCCCTCTTTCCCCTCTAGTGGCCTGAACACTGCACAATAATCATTTTCACAATACCCCTGGTACATCATGCAAGTACCCACATTGTTTGCACTTACCACCAGGGCTGGTTCCTCTGGCTCGACCCTAGGGACCCCCTGTAAAACAAGGTTATGCAAAGCAAATAGCAACAGTACAGTACTTTGAGCACAAACTGGAATCACAGTCAGATTACATGCAGAAAAAGTTAGATCTGATTTATTCAGGGGACTTGAACCAGGGAGGGACAAAATCAGGTTAATTAGCTTAAAGGTTATATCAATCAAGCAGTTATGCATGCACTTTGAGTCCCTCCACACAGTCACACCTCTGGGTACCCAAGTGGAGAAGAGATGGGCTAGCCAGGACTGTTGCCGGGGGTTGGCCGGCAACGCAGCTGATTGGGGCCCTGTGATGGAAAACACAACATGCACAGTACACAATATTTGTAATCCGGAGCCAGAGGACTCAGTTTGTAAAGGAAACAAATCAACAAGACAATCAGATGACACACTCAGATTAAGCAGTTGTTGCAGGGAGCTACGCTGGTATGTACTCATGATACCCAAGACTGGACACAGGCTGGACGAAAATCGAGACTGCAGGTGGTTGATCTGGAATGCCAGGAGAAGCAGGGCCCACAGGAGTCGCAGAGGCATCGTTCCTGTTCAAGCGTGGAGCAGGGTGCTGATCCCCAGGCAGGTCTCTCGTCGATGGCTTCTCTGTACAGTGGGTAGTCGGGCTGAGCCAGTCTGGCAAGGCCCGGACCGCATGGAGACAAATTCAGATGCAGTCCGTTTTGGGCTGGATACAGCTTACGGCAAGCAGAACACAGTACACACAGTGGGGAACTAACTCACGACCCAATAGCAGCTCATAGCACATTTACATGTAAGAGAATTCTACTGTACCAGGCAAAGTGCTCCCTGGTCACAATCACAAAGTCTCTGCACACACCGGGAGCTTAGGGGTAGCTGGAACTCCTGACAGGCCGATCGCATTCAGCAAAATCTTCGTTCTTCTTCAGGTTGAGCCTGGCCCACTTCAGTAGCTTACTTTAGTCACACAAACTTGGATTTAGTCCAAAATAATTCTCTTCTCTCCTTCTCGGGAGCAGCAGGCAGACATGCAAGCCAAAAACTCAGCCTTTTCACACTTCTCCCATGTGAATCCACTCAGGATTGCTGCCCAAAATACACTTGCGCTCTTCTCATTTCACTTCCCAGCTCAGAACTGCCCTAAACAGTAGGCAACTTGGGGAATTCCCTCAGATCCAAAAGGTTTGGTTGGCTGATCTGGCTGTCAGTCAAATCAAGAGCTCCCCCTTCCGTTGCAAAAAAGGCGCAAAAAGCTCAAAACTACAATTCTTACAGATTTTGACTTCAGACAGCTCCTGTAGTCCAGCGACATTTTAGGTTCCACCAAAACTGATTGGTCCAATTTGCAGTCCAGGACCATGATAGTGGAGACAAACAAAACAGTCCTTGCTGCAAAGAAAGCAGGTTAGACAAACTACATTATCATTATCACTCTAAATGATTTTCAGCAAATAGTTACATATTTCAACAGAGCTCCCTCTCAGATTACTTATGCTACAATCAGGCAGCTCTTAAAGTGACAGTACAGAGAGGCTATACAGGCTCTGGTAATCACATTTAAACTGCTAAAACGCAGGACACCAGCCTGGCAGTGGGAATTTAGGCAAGCTCAAGGAAGACTTTTTGGGAACCCCGATTTGTAGGGGGTTACAGAGGCACTCTCCCATTTTGACAAAGTCAGCCCTCCTAAAGTCCAGTACCCTCACTTTCTATGGCTTGACTCTGTAGCTACGTTTATCATGAACCACACTGTTTGGTGGGCACTTGTTCCAAGATGGCTACCCACTTCTAGATCTGAGATCCTCTCTCCATCCCCATTTGAGAGTACCAGGTTTAAGACTGCTCCCTCCCAAGTGGGTTCTAACACTAGCTGTCTGAGGCATGCCCCTGTAGGGCAACGAGAATGACACTGCTCTTGGATTTGGCTGCAGCAAAGGTGCTCCAGTTAACATCTGGCATATTCAGGTCCCCCATCAACAATATCTCCCCTTTTTCTGCCATCCTAAGGACGCCTTCTATTATTTCCTTTTCCATGTCCTCCCCGTGAAACGGGGGGTCTGTATACAACTAATGTGAGAATTGTGGTGCCATTTCCAGTCTCCAGGGTGGCCCACAGTGCCTCCTCTCCTCCCTGTTTACCCTTTAGTTCCATTGCTTTGATCCCTTCCCTTATGTAGAAAGCTACTCCTCCTCCTCTTTTAGCCAATTTGTTACCCAGACTACCACCCTGGGACCCACTTCCAGGATGGCTAACTTATTTATTAATCTTTTGTGTGGTACTGTGTCAAATGCCTTGCTAAAGTCTGAGTAGGCTATATCCACAGCCTCTCTCTGGTCTACTACTTTGATCACCCAATCAATGAATTCTATTAGATTTGTCTGACATGACCTTCCCACTGTGAATCCATGCTGCCTTGGATCCTGTGCCCCGCTTGTCTCTAAGTATTCGACAATTCTTTCTTTTGAAAGTGATTCCATCATTTTCCCTACCACTGAGGTCAAACTAACAGGTCTGTAGTGTCCTGCCTTTGCCTTGCTCCCACTCTTGTGAAGGGGGATCACATCCACCTTCCTCCAGTCCTCAGGTACCACACCATTCTCCCATGATTTGTTAAAAAGGATAGTCAGTGGTGTCACTAGGTCTCCCCTTAATGTTTTAGAATTCTAGGGTGAATCCCATCAGGTCCCATTGCTTTGTCCACCCTGAGTTTTAAGAGTTCTTTCAGGACCCTTTCTTCTGTGCATGGACTGATATCAACCCCCTGCCCAGAGTGCTTCTATTGTTTGGTTTAAGTACCTCCCCCTCTTCTTCTTTTGTGAATACTGAGCAAAAGTATTCGTTCAGTATCTCTGCCTTTTCACTGTTGCTCTTTGTCCACCCCCCTCCATTTTATTAAGCCTCATTATCCCTCCCCTGGTCTTTCTGTGCACCCTAATGTATCTATAGAAGGTTTTATCCCCCTTCTTAACTGAGCTGGCTATCCTTTCCTCAGTTTTGACCTTTGCTATTTTGACTGCCTTCCCCGCTTCCCTCTACTTTAACCTATACAGTTCTCTGTCCTGCTCCTTCTGTGATTCCTTATACTTCCTGAATGCTATCTTCTTCTCCCTAACCTTCCTTGCCACCTCTTTTGATAATCATAGTGTTTTTTTACTTCTTCCTGAAGGAATCAGCAAGAAAAAAGCACCATCTGTTCCTTGCCTGCTGTTTGCCATTAGGAGCTCTCGATGGTTCACCTTTGGAAAGTCGAGTTGCAGCAGATCAATTACCAACTGTATCATCTCCCCTCTCTAAAACAAAGATGGAAGGGAGGGCAACGATGGCCTGCCTCACCTGACCTGCCAGTAAGAGTAAACTACATGACTGACCAACCTGGCTGAACTGTTCCATTTATAATCTGATCTCCTCCCATTGGCACATGAGTTTACCCCCAATCCCCTCAAGCTGAACTGTTACAAGTTACTTTGATCTCCTGGTGATAATGGCCAACACTGCACATGAGTTTACCTTACCCACTCAAGTGACACTAATGCTCAGCTTGGCGTGAGTGGGTAAGGTAAACTCATGCAGTGTGCTGAACAAACTCTTAGATTTACTTAGACCTCCTAGTGCCAGGTGACAATTGGTATACGTACATATCCCAAGCTCTACATTGATATCAGCAGTGCTGGATCGTGGCTATCCTCTGGCACCCCAAAAACAAAATGAATTTTTAAGACAAGGAATGGGGATTGATAGTTATTATAAACCTGGCTAATACCATCACATTTTCTTCTGCCTGTCTCCTCACTTCACCATTCATCTCCTCCATCCATCCCCCACATTGATATTAACTGGTATCAAGGAACTGGGACCCCATCATGAACTGGTTCATATCACATGTGCTGGAAGCTGGAGGCAATATGCCCTTGACGCTGCAGTCATGATTGTTTCCTAGGGCAGAGCCAGAAAAACTGAGGGTGTCAGTGACGGTGTGTCACAAATTTTGCCTGAGTACAGGAAAGGGAGACGAGACAGTGCATTGTGTGGCATCAATTTCTAATAAATCCCTTGTTTGTTGTTTCTATATGTAACACCTAGGTGGCGCTATCCCATGGGCTACTACTCCTGCCTGCTTGGCTAGTAGCAGATTAAGGGGCCTGGGTACTGAAACGGGTGCCTCCACCCGGAGGTCAGGGTTGTTAGTGGTCAAGCTAACCTGGGCACAGCCCTCTGGGACACTGTAATCCCCCTCTGTCCCTTCTAGTGGCTGGAACAATACACAGTAATCACTCTTGCAATGCCCCTTATTCACCCTGCAAGTACCCACACTGCTTGCACTTACCACCAGGACTGGTTCCACCAGTTTGACCCTGGAGACCCCTTGTAAAACAAAGTTAGGCACAGTGAACAACAACAGTACAGTGCTTTCAGTGCAAACAGGAACCACAGTCAGGTTAGATGCAAAAAGAGTTAGATCTGTTTTATTCAGGGGACTTGAACAAGGAGAGGGTGTAATCGGGTTGATTGACTTAAAGGCTAAATTAATCAGACAGTTAAGCATGCACTTCAGAGTCCCTACACAGTCACACACTGTGGGTACCCAGGTAGGAAAATGGTGGGCTAGCCAGGAACAATGCCCGGGGTAGGCCAGCGTCGCAGCTAGTTGGGGCCCTGTGATGGAAGAAAGCAACATGCACAACACATACTATTTGTAATCCGGAGCCAGAGGGCTCAGTTCATGAAAGAAGAGACTACAAGGCAATCAGATGACAACACGTTAGATTTAGCTGTTGCTGCAGGGGGCTACTCTGATGTTTACTCATAATACCCAATGCAGGACACAGGCAGGATGAAATTGAGACTGCAGGTTGTTGAGCTGGAGTGCCAGGAGAAGCAGGGCCCACACGAATCACTGAGGTATCATTTCTGTTCAAGGCGTTGAACAGGAGGCTGATCCCCAGGAAGGTCTCTCATCGATGACTTTCTGTGTGCAGCAGGTATTCTGGCTGGGCCAGTGTGGCAAGGCCCAGGTCAAAAGGAGATTAATATGGATTCAGTCTGTGGAGCTGGATGCAGCCTCCAGCAAGCAGAGCACAGTTGAGACACACAGTGGGGAACCAAATCATGACCCATTATCAGCACACAGCACATTTACATGTAAGAAATTCTACTGTACCAAGCAGATTGCTATCCAGTCACAATTACAGGGTCTCTGCACAAAACGGGAGTTCAAAGGTGGCTGGAAATCCTGACAGGCCGATCACATTCAGCAAATCTTCGGTCTTCTTCAGATTAAAGCCTGGTCACAGTTCTGTGGCTTATCTCACTCTCACAATTCGGATTCAATCCGAATAAACTTCAGTTTCCCTCTCAGGGACAGCAGGCAGGCAAAAACTCAGCCCTTTCACAGTTCTCCCATGTGAATCTACACAGGACTGCTGCTCGACTACCTCGAGCTGTTACTCCTTCATGTTCCAACTCAGATCTGACTGAAGCTGCAAGCAGCCTGGGACTTTCCCTAGTATCCAAAAGGTTCGGTTGGCTGATCTGTCTGTCAGTCACAACAAGGGCTCCCCCTTCAGGTTCATTTAGGCGCCAAAAGCCCAAAACTGCAATTCCTACAGAATTTTGCTCCCACGAGACCCCTGGGGACAGGCTCCATTTTAATGTCCCCAAAGGTACTGATTGGCCCATTTCGGCAGTCCAGGACCAAGATGGTGGAAATAAACAGAACTGTCCATGCTGCAAAGAAAGCAGGTTAGAACAAACTGCAATATTATTACTATTCTAATAAATGATCAGAAAATAAGAACGTCTTTTAACAGAGCTCCCTCTGCGCTAATAGTGATGGCAAAATGGAGTGATTATCTAGCAGCCCAGGTGGGACTCAAGCATGGAAACACTCATCCCCCTCCCAGATTAATTATAACTGCAATCTAGGCAGCCCTTAAAGAGATAGTACATGGAGGCTATACAGGCACTCTCTGACAATACATTTGAACTGTTAAAATGCAGGACACCAGCCTGGCAGTGAGCATTTAGGCCAGCTCAAGGAAGACTTTTTGGGAACCCCCCATTTGTAGGGAGGGTTACACCCTTCCCTGCCTGAAGAAAACTTGGCATCCACGTCAAGTCTGTACCATCACAATATTGAAAATGCAATATAAACGAGACATCTATAATATTAGCATGCTATGCAAATAACATCTGATGCGTCAGTCAACTTAAACTTATCACTTTACTATACATATTCACTACACTTCACAATACTATATCCATAATGATAATACTTATGCATGTTTCATACAGGTGATACTGATTCCACTATGATTAACATACTTGTAACATCACAATACTGATTCATGTTATAACTTCTTGCACATTAAACAATGTAGGAGGGGGCCCTTCCCTATCAGCTAACTTGGGGCTGGATGGGACAGGGGCACCATACTGAGAAGGAAGAACAATCAACCTGGAATTGGCCATTTAGCTTAGTTTGAGTAGTGAGCTCTGAGAAATATAAACACCTTTGTTAACCACATTGAGAGGCAAATCCACTGGCCTCCCGGGAGAATCATAACTGAAGTGCAATACTGGCTTGACAGCTCAGCCAGTCTTTCTGGGGGGAACAGCCACAGTCTCTGTACTTTCAGCACTAACTTTGGAGATTTCATCATTCGTGAGGGGTGCTTCTGCATGGATGGCAATGTCCCAACTGGGAGCACTGTCAGCTCCTTGCTTTATAGGCTCTGGTTCCACAACACTTTGCTCATTATTATCTTCTGATGAGGGCCTAGCTGGCTCATTTTGAGAAGATTCAGACACAATTAGGCTTTGTGGCACTGAAAGGGGGCTGTCAGCACTCTCATACTGTTCCTCAAGTTCTGGTGTGTCACCAGAGAGACTCAGACCATCAGCCCCTTCTTTGGGCAAGTCACACAGTTCCACAAAACACAGGGAGTCCACAGCCTCAGACATAATACTTTGCACTTCACTTTCAGGGAGCATTGACTACAAGGATGAAGCTGGGGGGGTTAGGCAGTCCTGAAGGTCCAGCTTCATCCTCATGATTCAGCATAGGATTTCCTTGAAACAACTGGCTGAGTTCATATGAGGGATAATAGGCATTACCACAGTCAATTTCATCAGAGGTGGATTGACAGTCACTATCATTCAAGGCCTGCCGGGGAGAGGCTCCGACTCTTTAACAGCTGAAGCAAATGGACTCTGTCTCCCCCTTGCAGCAGCATGAGTCATCGGCCCAGGGGAATCAATTTCTGGTACTTCAGGTTCAATTATAACTTGGCCGATAGGCAGCAAGTGGTTATGGTGCATGGTCTTGACAGCTTTGGAGTTATTCTCTGCGCGTACCTTGTACACTGGTAGATCATCCAACTTTCCAACTACTACATGAGGAAGATGGTGCCACCTATCAGCAATTTTGTGCTTGCCATGTAGACCCAAATTGCATAACAACACATGGTCTCCGAGCCGTAGCTCTTGAGCCTTTACTCTCTTTGTTGGCGAGGTTCCTTTTAGCGGCCATTGTCTGGGCCAGTTGATATGCATGGTTCAATTGAGCTTTCAGTTTCTGTACGTACTGCAGGTAGTTTTTGGCTCAGACCCCGTCTGGAGAGACCCCCAAAGCCGACATCAACTGGCAAGCGGCCTCCCTCCCGAACATGAGACAGTAGGGGGAGAACCCAGTAGTGTCATTTTTGGTGCAATTGTATGCATGTACCAAGGTGCTAATCTGCTGGCTCCACTTATGCTTGTCTTTTGGATGGAGGGTGCCCAGCATGTCTAGAAGGGTGTGGTTAAAATGTTCTGGTTGAGGGTCCCCCTGCAGGTGTTAGGGGGTGGTTCTTGACTTCTGCACCCCCCACAGAGAGAGCATTTCTTTGATTAGCCTACTTTCAAAGTCTCTGCCTTTGTCAGAGTGGATCCGCTGGGGGGGCACCATAGTGGATGAAGAATTTTTCCACTAGCACCTTGGCCACGGTAGAAGCCTTTTGATCTTTAGTTGGAAAAGATTGTGCATACCATGTGAAATGATCTGTAACCACTAACACATTGCCAATATTCCGTTGATCAGGTTCTAAGCACAAAATATCTATGCAGACCAGTTCCATGGGGGCGCTGGTAGTGATATTGACAAGGGGGGCAGCCCTCTGAGGCAGGGCTTTTCTTTGAAGGCAATGACTACAGGTCTTTACATAGTGCTCAACATCGGCCCTCATCTTGGGCCAGTAGAATCGAGATCGTACCAGGTCGAGAGTCCTGTCAATACCGAGGTGCCCCATGTGATTGTGGAGGGACCTCAGTACCAAGTGTTTAAAGGCCATGGACAGGACCAATTGTTGCTTGTCCACCATGATCCACTGTCTCTCTGTATAAAAAACGATTGAGTAATTTCAACCTGGGGCCTTCTTTAAGCAGTAGGGCAGTTCGCAAGTCAGGGGAACGCAACTTAGACACATCTCTCCCCGCACACAGGGCATCAAGTGCTGGCTGAATCATAGGATCTTGGGATTGAGCCCACTGAATGCTGTCATTGTCAAATTGAGGTAGTGCACTAACATCTGGAGCAGAGAAATGGCAATAGGCAGCCGGTAAGCAGGTATCAAGAGAGCCCAAGCAATCTACTAAACAGTCCACTGTGTCTGCAGACATCTGTTCATCTCTGTCAATCTTTTGGCACAATGCTCAGATGTCAGGTTCAGACAGCCTGACCCAATCACTCTTGGAAGCAGGCCTTCGTGACAAGGCGTCAGCATCAATATGGTTCAGTCGCGGTCTGTATTCGACTGCATAATCATAGACTGATAAGGCAGAAAGCCACCAGTGCCCAGTGGCATCTAACTTAGCCAAAATCTCTATATAGGTCAATGGGTTATTGTCGGTCTTCACCAATATTTTTGCCCCATAGAGGTGCTCTTGAAACTGATCAACGATGGCCCATTTTAGGGCAAGGAACTCCGACTTATGCACAGGATAGTTTCACTCTGACGGGGTCAGACTCCTCCTGCTGGCAAAAGCTACTGGTCTCAAACCATCCTCATGGTCTTGATACAGCACAGCTCCTAGGCCCTGCAGACTAGCATCTGTATGTAGCACATAGGGCTTGGTAGAGTCAGCATAGGCGAGGATGGGGACATGGGTGAGCTGGTATATGACTTCGTGAAAGGCTGCTTCACATTTGGGTGTCCAATGGGGCCCAAAAGGTTCACTTGTGCAGACGTACACTTTCTCTGGTTCTTTGACAGACCCCTTTTTGTATTTACAGTTGGTGGGGGGAATAACCCTGGGTAAGATTCAGGAGTGGGTGAATCACCTTTGAATAGTCTTTTATGAACCTGCAGTAGTAGCCACAGAACCCCAGAAAATGTTGTAGTTCTTTCAAGTTATGGGTCTGGGGCCAAGTAGTCAGTGGCTCAACTTTACTGGGATCGGTCTCTATCCCTTATGCAGATACTATGTGCCCCACATACTTCACGGAGGTTTGAAAAAACTGGAACTTGTCAATGGACGGCTTAAGGCCGTAGTCTTCCAATCGGTCCAGCACTTTAAGCAGTTGGGTCCCATGCTCCTCTAATGTGCGTCCAAACACAATGACATCATCTAAGTACTCTAAACATTCCAGCAAGTTCATATCTCCCACCGCATGTTCCATCAGTCGCTGAAAGGTGGCCGGGGCACCCGAAATCCCCTGTGGCATTCTCAGGAATTCGTAGAACCCCAAAGGACAGATGAAGGCTGTTTTCTCATGGTCCTCCAGGGCCATCAGAATCTGGTAATATCCGCTGCGAAGATCCAATACTGAGAAATATTTGTTCCCATTCAAGCAATCCAGGGCATCTTGTATACGGGGCATGGTGTATTGTTCTGAGATGGTCCGCTGGTTCAGGGTTCAATAATCAACACACATCCTCATGGACCCATTCTTCTTACACATGACCACAATGGGAGAGGTACATGGGCTCCTTGGTTCTTGTATCACGCCAGCAGCGAGCATTTCCCGCAGGTGTCTCCTCACATCATCTATGTCAGCTGGGGTGAGGTGTTGGGATCTCTCTCGAAATGGCCGGTCATCATGCAGGCATATGTGATGCTCTGCACCCTGGACACACCCCACATCCCATTCTTTTAACGAAAACACTTGATCTCTCTGGGCAAGTTTCTTGCTAATGCTAGCCTTCCATTCAGCTGGCAACGGGGAATCACCAAAGTCAAATAAGAACAGGGTCACTCTCTCCTTCTCACCAGAGCACTTGTTACTGGGTAATACTGCAGTGTCTGCACAGTCTACTGTGGCTAGAGTGCACCCTCTGTTCACCCGGACCTCCCGATCTGATGCATTCCGAATCTGGACCATCACTCGTTATGCATAGGCATGGGCACGGGCAGGCAAGATGCTGAGCTTAACCAATAATCCTTCTGGCAACTTTCCATCGCCTGATGCATCCAACATTAATATTTTGTTCTTTACATCTTTCCGGAGGCGGACCTCCCTGTGAATGGTACAATGGGCATTGGGTGCCAGTACCAGAGAGTCAGGATCCTTCTTCCACACGATCCCCACAGGTTCATCCTGGTCTACTTCCTTGGGTTTCCATTGCAAGTCATAGGCCCTTCTGATTAGAGACAGAATTCTTAGGGCCCACCCAGTCCATTGCCCTTGTTTCTCGTGGCAGAGTTGCGCTAGTCTCCCAAATATATGGGTGTTTGTCCCAATTTTTTATTTATTTATTTATTAGCTTTTGTTGACCAGGTTGGTGCATTAGGCAAAAACCTGCCTATTTTCAAGCACGACCCGGGAGAGTACAACATATAGTTTTACACAAGACAAGCAGCAACTAATACATAACCAGCAGGTATCCTCGCAGGGATAGTTGTGGAACTAAAACATACATGTGACAATGGTCCTCCACGCAGGGAAGGAAGGAAGGAAGTAGGCCCAGTTATACAAATAACAAACAACAAGCAGCGAATAAATCAGAACCAGTAGATATCCTAGCAGGGATAGTTGTGGAAAACAGAACAAACATGTGACAGTGGTCATCCAAGCAGGGGATGAAGGCAAATAAACAAGGCAAAGGAGTTAATAAAATGCCGAGACAATGGTAAGCTAGCTTATGGAAAGCAAGAAAAAGGGGAGGATTAATTACAGACACAGGAATCAAGTGCATGTAGGTAGGAGAAAAGTGCAGTCTTGAAGGAGGAGTGGGATGGACAGCATTTAAGATTAGGAGGTAGAGAGTTCCACAATTAGGGAGCGAAGTGAGAGAAGGCTTGTTCCCACATTTTTGTAGAACAGTGAGGGACGGAAAGTGTAGAGGAATTAGAGGATCTCAGTAGTTGGGAGTGAGCCACAGGGATGAGCATAGACCCAATGCTGTCAGGGTGAGGGAGCCTAGTCATGGAGTCAGTGAAACAGCCCAGCGTGTATAAGCGCAGGTTTTGGGGGGACAGCCAATTTAGGGTGGAGTACAGGAGGCAGTGGTGAGTAAGGCACGGGGCAGACAGGGCAAATCTGCAAATGTTGTTATAGGTGGTGTTCCATTTATGAAAAATACCAATGTTAGTGTGGGAGAATATGGGGAGGGTGTACAGAAGCCTGGGAAGCAAAACCCCTCTGACCACTGAGATCCTAGCAGCAGAGGTTAGGGAGTGACACACCCTCTGTAAGCGGCGCCAATCCTAATGTTGACGGATCTACACAGCTCCAGTAGATGAGAGGAGAAATCAAGAGCAGGATCTAGGGTTACTCCTAGGTATTTGAAGGAGTCAGTGGACTGGACTGCAGACCCATCACAGCAGCGCACGCAAAGCTTAGGGGTCGCAGCATGGATTTTTCTAGCAGATCCAAAGAGCATGGACTGAGTCTTTGGTAGATTGAGGACCAGGGAGTTGGACTGGAGCCAGGATTGGAGCGTTTGGAACGCTGATGACAGGCGAACATTAAGGTCAGCTACAGAATGAGCGGCTGAGTAGAGCACCAAATCATCGGCGTACATGATGGAGTTACAGTCGGTGAAGGAAGAGGGACAATCATTGACAAAAATGGAGATAAGCAGTGGTCCTAGGATGGAACCTTGAGGGATGCCACAGGAGATTGGAGCCAGAGAGGAAAGGGTTTTATTAAAGGAGACAGATTGGGAACGGTTGGAGAGGTAACTAGTGATCCAGGATAAGGTGGACCGAGAGGCCCCAAGAGATTGCAATTTTTGTACAAGTAGAGGGTGATTAACCAGGTCGAAAGCTTTTGTTAGGTCAATGAACATGGCCCCGGGTGAGTAGGCCTGCATCCATGTTAGACTTAGCCTCACTAGTGAACAGGTTAAGAGCTGCAGTGGTGCTTTGACCAGCCCGGAAACCATGTTGAGCTGGCAACTGAAGATTGAAGTTTAATAAGTGGGCAGAGATCTGACAGTGAATAAGTTTTTCCAACGTCTTGCTGAGTGTTGGTAGAAGTGCAATGGGGCGATAATTGGACAGAACTTTAGGGTCACCTTTCTTGAACACTGGTATGATTTTGGCAGTTTTCCAGGCTAAAGGCATTATGGAGGTGCTAATAGACAAGTTAAAAAGCCGAGTGACTGGAGTGTAGCTGGGAGTGAGGCACTGGTCTGAGTATTCTGGGTTCAATACCGCCAGGTCCTGCGCTACCATGGTGGGGGAATGGACTGTAGTAACCCAAGAACGTCAAGGCAAGAGACAGGAGAAAGTAACAGGGTAGGGTGAGTATGTGATGGAGGTGTAGGAGACGGCTATGAGCCACTAGGTCCAGGAGGGGGGATATTGGGAACTTCAATGAAGAGCAAGTTGAAGGCGTTGGCAATTGTGTGGCCATTGTTGCAGACAGAATCATTAATTAACATGTCTTTTGGAGACTGAAGTTTAGTATTACCCAGGATTTCATTGATCTGGGTCCAGTATTTCCTGGGGTCATCAGCTGAAGACTGAAGGAGACCGCGGTAGTAGTTGCTCTTGGCAGCTCAGATAGACTTCTTGCAGGTATTACGCAAGATGCAGTACTCAGCAAAGTCAGATTGACTGGAGGATGATTTCCATTTTAGCCAAAGTTTATCTCACTGCTTGAGCAGTTTCAGGAGAGGGCGGTTCAGCCATTTGGTGACCTTCCCTCTGGCCCTGCGTTTACAGTATGGGATGTGCTTGTGCTGTAAAGCAAGTAAGGTAGTATTGAAGTAGTCGGTGGCCTGGTTGATGTCGTTGGTTGTGAATAGGGGAGACCAGTCAGTGAGTTTGAGATCAAGAAGTAACTTGGCTGGGTCTAGTAGAGAGAATTTAGCAAAGGATCGGACTTTGTGGGGTAGGGAGGATGGGGAGGAGTAATGGACGCAGAAGACAGGGCAGTGGTCACTGATCGAATCGGGTAAAATCCCAGCAGAGGAGTAGCAATCCATACGGTTAGTGAGAATCCAATCAATCATAGTACAGCTGGAGCTGTTCGGCGACTTCCGAGTTGGGGAAGAGATGAATTGGGATAGGTTGGCCTTACTGATGGTAGAAGCAAGAGAAGAAGCGGTCGGTCCAAGCCAGTCAAGGTTGAAGTCACCCAGGCAGCTGACCTGGTTTTTTTTGGACAAGGCGGGAATATAATCTATGAGCTCCTCCAGCCCAAGCTTACTGGTACATGGAGGTAAATAAGTCCCAATTATGTGCAGCTTCTTAGTTCTGTCAAGAAGTAGTACCATGTTAATGGCCTCACCATTATGGAGAGGAGGGTTAGGATAGAGGGTGACATACAGGTGAGCCTTGTAGTAAAGGGCAAGTCTGCCCCCTCTTTTGGGGGGTGGTCGGTCAGCCCGGTGCCTAAAATATCCAGGTAGTTTACAGCTTTGGCCCAAGATGGTTGGTTTCAGCCAGGTTTCCGATAGTACAAGGATATCCGGATTGTTCACCTGGACCTAAGCCTCCAGGTCAGAGAGGCTGGCCATGAGACTATGGATATTAAGGTGGGCAAAGGTTAGGTCTGAAGCCTGTGGCAAGTGATGAGTGGCCCCAATGTTGGTTTGTGAAAGAGTGACCTGGGGGCCAGGATTAGTTTCAATATCACCGGCAAGAGCAAGGGATAACGTGGTAGTCCAAATCATAGCTAGGGCAATGGTACATGCTACTAAGCCTGGTGAAGTAGTCTTCTTCTAGACAAAAAAACCTCACTAGAGATCCTAGAGCTTTAGGACTGAGATACCTTGGGGGAGTAGGGGTGGGGGTACGTGCAGCCATCATGTAAGAGTAGGTAAAGTCCCAGGTGGATGTCACAGGCAGGGGAGTGAGGGAACCTACGAAGAGGGATAGGGAGTTGAAGGCAAGTAGAACCACAATTGTAGAGGTTAGGCAACTAAGAACAGCCCGAGACATCGTGGCAGGAGGGAAAAAGAAGAGTGACAGGATAGTACTTGGAGAGTTACTCGCAGGGGAGAAGACGCTTGGAGATAGAGAAGCAGCTATGAATGATCAAGGGGGACAAGAAACTGGGCAGGATCGAGGAGGGTGGAGATAAAAGGACTGAGAGAAGGTAAGTAAGGTCAGCTGGGCTAAGAAAGGGGTAGGGGGGAGACCAGGAATCAGGGGGTGCAGAAATGCTGTTGTTAAAATAGGAAAGTAGTAACAGAGATCTGTTGCTGGAGCCAGAGGGAAAATTTGCTGATGTAAATGGAGAGAGGTGACACCTAGTGGTGGAAAAATATAACTTGGAATATTAACAGGGGAATCCCATCATACAGTCCGGTGGGTGGGGGGGGGGACACACTAAGGCAAGTGTCTTGACTTGTTCATCTACTCCAGCCACTGAGGTAGGGAAAGACAGCCAGATCCGAATATACCCCGAGTATGGAAATGACTTCTCGCTCAACCCCCATACATGTAAACCTTCAAAGGATTGTAGGGGCACATCAGGCAGATGCTTCTGGTACCAATCTTGGAATACAATAGTTACTTGAGATCCACTGTCAAGCACGTCCCGGGCGGACACACCATTCACCATCACTGTAGTTTCCATTGAAGGGCCCACCACCTTGGACCATTCTGGGGGACAATAGCAGGGGCTGGTACAGACAACTTAGCCACAAAGAAGTTGGAGTTGGGATTTCCAGAGACTTCACTGCGGTTGTTACCAGCACCCCTCGGCCATGGGTTCGCTTTCCAGAGCTCCCCTTGAAGTCTGTATACAACCTTATCTAAGTCTTTTGGGGACCGGCATTCTTTCTTCATATGACCCTCCTTCCCACAATTATGACAGAATATGCTTTCTAGAGTCTGGCAGGGCCGAGGCATCACATTGGGGGCTGAGGTGGGAGTACCACCAACAGAAAATCGTGATTCAACCTCTGGTGTGTGGTGAGGATGGGGAGATGCCTCAGTAATTCCCTTACTTCCATTGTCAATTCATCAATCTTTGAGCTGCTGTCAACAGGGGATGCCTAGGAGTGCACCCCCACCCCCATAGTGGACACGCTCTGAGAGGGGTTTGAGCCTGTTGCATCTCTAGAATGGGCTTGTAGGGAAACAGTAGCCCTCATTTCTCGGACCTCTCACAGTATCTCGCCCCATGGCGGGTGTCCTTGATAGCCTCCAGATGTTCAACTGGCACTGTATTTCGCCCGTGAGCATCACTCACATAGGCATCCTCAGTCACCTGAGCAGCAGCAACAGCAGATACAGGAGGGATCCCCCCATATGGCTGCCTCCTCTCAATCCTCCGAATTTCCTTCATCTGTCTGTCATAAGTAGGAGGCGCATCCAACCGAGCAGCAAGGCATAGTTGGAGCAGCAATAATTCAGAGAATAGGGCTGACTTGAGAAGTTGGTCCAACCTATTCTGATCTAACTTAGCTGGGGCCATGCCACCTTTCTTTAGGCATTCCTGTAGCACCACTTCGAGTCGAGGCACATACACAGATAAGGGCTCCCCTGGGTATTGCTGAGTGTTTTTGACCCTACCCCACAGGTCCTCATCCGAATCGGGACTCCCATACACATTTTCCAAAGCATTCAAAAAATCTTGAGCTGTTGCTTCTGGATTACTAGCCTGTGTAGCATGGATAGTAAGTTGGGTGGGGCCTCTGAGGCTTTCAACCATCTTTCTCCTCTTCTCTGGTTCGGGGCATTGTCATTCTCGGATTTGAGAGGCAACATAGTGTATCCAAGTCTCCCAATTGCCCTCCCCCTGGGGTGTGGGGAGGGTGCCTGAAAACATCCTCAGCCGGTGATATGATTTGTGACTAACTGCAGGCATGGAGGTGAGCACAGGAGCCGGTGAAGGAACAAGCACGGGAAGGGGTGTGGGAGAAGGAACACCCCCAGGTGGCAAGAATAACTTTTGGAAGTCCTCGATGGTCTTCCCCTCCTCCAGTAACAACTTGTTTAACTTCCCCTCAAAAGTCTCAGATAAGGGTGGGGGTTCATCCCCCCAGAGTCTTTACCATCCTTAGTTATTACCCTCCAGGTGGCTGGGACCCCTTCTGAGGCAATAGTCTGCGGCATTTTGGAGCTATCAACGGGGTCACTACACTCTAGTAGGGTCATGAAAGTTTGGCTGGTCAAATCAGCCTGTCGACCCACCACCACAGCGTTTGTTAAACATTCAACTTTGGAAAGTACTCCTTCTACAGTGTCTTTACTAATGCTTAAGAGAATATCCAATATAAGCAGGGCATTGTGAGGGTCAATCTCCTGCCCTGTACACCACCCCACCAACTGGTGCACAGACACTTTTGTTGTGGTAGCCATTTATGTTTGGCAATAATTCATGATTTTGGCCACTAGGGGATGCAAATCCCAGTGGTGCCTCCAAGATGTAACCCCTAGGTGGTGCTATCCCAAGGGCTACTACCCCTGCCTGCTTGGCTAGTAGCAGGTTAAGGGGCCTGGGTACTGAAACGGGTGCCTCCACCCAGAGGTCTGGGTTGTTAGTGGTAAAGCTAACCTGGGCACAGCCCTCTGGGACACTGTAACCCCCCCTCTCTCCCTTCTAGTGGCTGGAACAATACACAGTAATCACTCTTGCAATGCTCCTTATTCACCCTGCAAGTACCTACACTGCTTGCACTTACCATTAGGGCTAGTTCCACCAGTTTGACCCTGGAGACCCCCTGTAAAACAAGGTTAGGCACAGCAAACAACAACAGTACAGTGCTTTCAGTACAAACAGGAACCACAGTCAGGTTAAATGCAAAAAGAGTTAGATCTGATTTATTCAGGGGACTTGAACAAGGAGAGGGCATAATCAGGTTGATTGGCTTAAAGGCTAAAGTAATCAGACAGTTATGCATGCACTTCAGAGTCCCTACACAGTCACACACTCTGGGTACCCGGGTAGGAAAATGGTGGGCTAGCCAGGAACGTTGCCCGGGGTAGGCCGGCGTCACAGCTGGTTGGGGCCTTGTGATGGAAGAAAGCAACATGCACAACGCACACTATTTGTAATCCGGAGCTGGAGGGCTCAGTTCATGAAAGAAAAGACAACAAGGCAATCAGATGACAACATGTTAGATTTAGCTGTTGTTGCAGGGAGCTACCCTGATCTTTACTCACGATACTCAATACAGGACACAGGCAGGACAAAATCGAGACTGCAGGTTGTTGAGCTGGAGTGCCAGGAGAAGCAGGGCCCACACAAATCATTCCTGTCGTTCCTGTTCAAGGCATTGAGCAGGGGGCTGATCCCCAGGCAGGTCTCTCGTCGATGACTTTCTCTGTATAGCGGGTATTCTGGCTGGGCCAATATGGCAAGGCCCAGGCCGAATGGAGATGAATATGGATTCAGTCCGTGGAACTAGATGCAGCCTCCAGCAAGCAGAGCACAGTTGAGACACACAGTGGGGAACCAAATCATGACCCACTATCAGCACACAGCACATTTACATGTAAGAAATTCTACTGTACCAGGCAGATTGCTATCCAGTCACAATTACAGGGTCGCTGCACAAACCGGGAGTTCAAATGTGGCTGGAAATCCTGACAGGCAGATCGCATTCAGCAAATCTTCAGTCTTCTTCAGGTTAAAGCCTGGTCACAGTTCTGTGGCTTATCTCACTCTCACAATTCGGTTTCAGTCCGAATAAACTTCAATTTCCCTTTCGGGGACAGCAGGCAGGCCAAAACTCAACCCTTTCACAGTTCTCCCAGGCGAATCTTTGCAGGACTGCTGCTCGACTATCTCAAGCTGTTACTCCTTCACTTCCCAACTCAGATCTGACTGAAGCTGCAAGCAGCCTGGGACTTTCCCCAGGATCCAAAAGGTTTGGTTGGCTGATCTGTCTGTCAGTCAAAACAAGGGCTCACCTTCCAGGTTCAATTAGGGGCCAAAAGCCCAAAACTACAATTCCTACAGAATTTTGCTCCCACAAGACCCCTGGGGACAGGCTCCATTTTAAAGTCACCAAAGGCACTGATTGGCCCATTTCAGCAGTCCAGGACCAAGATGGTGGAAATAAACAGAACTGTCCATGCTGCAAAGAAGGCAGGTTAGAACAAACTGCAATATTATTACTATTCTAATAAATGATCAGCAAATAAGTACATCTTCTAACAGAGCTCCCTCTGAGCTAATAGCAATGGCAGAATAGAGCGATTATTTGGCAGCCCGGGCGGGACTCGAGCATGGAAACACTCAGCCCCCTCCCAGATTAATTATAGCTGCAATCAAGGCAGCTCTTAAAGAGACAGTACATGGAGGCTATACAGGCACTCTCTGGCAATACATTTGAACTGCTAAAATATAGGACACCAGCCTGGCAGTGAGCAATTTATTTATTTTATCTATTTGATTTTAGTTTTTGTTGACCGGGTAAGTGCACTAGACAAATCTATTTTCAGGCATGACCTGGGGAAGGGGGATACAGATGAATGCCAACTTGGGCCAGATGAATGCCAATTTAGGCCAGCTCAAGGAAGACTTTTCGGGAACCCCCATTTGTAGGGGGTTACATATATAATAATGAAGGTATATTGTTCTTTTTTTCTTGTGTCTGCTGCAAAACACCTGTAAATATGTGGAATTTCTATTATTTCTGGTGTGTTGATCATTAAATTGATCAAAGGAACATGAAGAGCACCAGATAAAATGTAATGGTGCTAAGGCAGCAAACTAGGCCAAGAGGAAAAAAAAGCATAGCACCTACAACATAAAAGGCCACACAAAAATGGAATAAATACACTGGGAGCTAGTAACAATCGAGGTCTGAATGAAAACATTAACCTTTCAGCCTTTCTCACTAAATTGAAATAATATGTGGGATTTGTATTTAATCTGTTCGATAGATGCATTATATTTAAAGATGCCTATATTTTATAATGCATATTTAATAGTGCATATTTAATTACATTTATTTCAAATACGCAAGTCTTTTTTACTCCATCCTTATGACACATGAATTGTTTGCAATTTAAATCAAGTTTTATACCTGGCAGCCACAGAATAGTGTGATTATAAAATCTTTCACTGATTTGAGTGTAATTCGGCACCTCCTAGTGGCTATCGTATTTTTAAGATGTTTGTTAAAATCAATCAGGCAATAATGTTATACATGTATTTTTAATAGGTTTGCCTGTATATAAGGGCACTTAATGGTGAGAGCAGCACAATCTGATGAAGCCTGTGATTACCTAGGTGAAACGTCATTGTATGGCATCAACTCTTCTGTGATGTCACTTATTATCTATCAGTGGTTTTACTGCAACTGTTGCACTGGGACATGTACTGTACATTTTTAAATCATTAAATAGTGATCATTTATTCCATCTTTAAGTTGAATGAGGCCTAGGTGTCTTGGTGACAAGCGAGCTCCAGATAACAGCATATAGAGTTCTAGGTTGTGGGGGGAGAAACCTCTTGATGCCCTGGCTCCGTGATATTACTCCCAAAAACTTAGAGGATGAGATTTCTTTGGGGTGTAATAACATTGAAGATAATGTATTGTCCGCTATCGGTAACAAGCGTGTGTAGCTATCAAGAGGTTGCCATGACAGCTGTTTAAACATCGAGAGCGAAGCCGAGAGGTTTTGGTTGTCTTGGCAACCTCAAGATGGCAACACATGCTTTGTTGCCGACAGTGGACCATACATTGTCTTTTATAATGTATGGTCCACATAAAGAGCAAAAATACAGAGGCAGGATCCTTACTTTAAGTTTTTTTTTAATCACCACCATTCTCTTCCAGGTCCAGCTCTCACCACCCTGGCTGGTTTAAGAAGACCGGAGGTTTGCAAAATGCGCATGTGCAAACGCATTCCATGTTGTTGTACCATCAATGTGACATACTCACGATGGTATAAGAACATCATGACATCACATCAAGGGTACAACAACCCTGTAAATTGATGAATCTTTGATGATGATAACATTCTACCATACATTATTTCATGGTTACAGCTCTGTACTGTGATCCGGGGAACGAAGGCTTGATTTTGAATCCCACCATGACCATGGTCTTGCTGTGTGACCTTGTGCAGGTAACCTAGAGCCCGTTTATACTTGGGCATTAGGGGACAGGGGGATGGAGGACCTTTATATGGGCTTTGTAACTATAAGCTGCTCAGAATGGTTGATGATGTGGGCACCTAGGGTAGCCATTATATAAAGTATGTGTGTACGAGATGTTCTCAACTCTCTTGAGCCAGGAAAACAATATCAATTTTGTTGTTGTTGTTGGGGGGTGATCTTTGTTTTAGCAGTGTGCATATATGTATGTGTGTGTGTGTGTGTGTGTGTGTGTGTGTGTGTGTGGTGTGTGTGTGTTTGAGTCTGGAAGGTACAGTAGCATAACGAGTGAAAAAAAAAACATAACATTTGTATTAAGGCCTTTTTTTTCTTTAATATTTGGTCATTTATGTGCTGTACTAGTGAAAAGCCTGTTGGGCTGATGGAGTTTTCCAGTCATTAGCCCTGCCAGCTAGTGGTTAAAAAAGTTAGCTTCAGTTCTAAAATCCATTTTCTGTAAAAGGAAGGAATCTCATACTTTCAGTTTTGGGGGGTGAGGAGGAGCCTTCAGCTTGAAAATGCCCAAGGGCCTTTTCAGTTTTAATCCAGCCCTGGTTTTTATTTATTTTATTTATTTGTAAAATCTGTTTACAACCTTTAAGCCAGAGGCTCGTTTCCAAAGGTACCTCGTCACATTAAAGACATACATAGTGTTTTTGGTTACATAGCATAGGTTTGCAAAACAATAGGCGTTCAACAGAGGCGCCACGTCACACTGAGGTCAGACAAATACATTTAGGTTACAGGGTACATGTAATTAAGAACAGTTGTTACACAAGTTGGTATCAAAAAATTGAGCAATCTAATAGGTATACAATGAAACAGCTGGCACTGGCCAGGTTAGACGTAGGCACGGTGTACCAGGAAGCAGTGGTGGGGATGGCTAGGTGGAGAGCCACCCGGAGGGCGTTGTCATGGTTACCTTGTATTTATCCAGAATAGCACAGCCAAAATGCAATATCTTGTTCTTGACAGGGCCCTGCTTTTACCCATTTTTATAATGTGTTTATCCAGGATAGCCCAGCTGAAAGGCAAGTTACATTTTCAGTGGGTCCAGCTTTTTACAATGTATTTTTCCCAAGGCTAGAGCAGCATAGATGCACAGTTCAGTGGGGGCCCTGCTGTACTTAGGTCCTGGTTTTACACATTTTTCCTTTATATTTAGCCAGGGTAACCCAGGTGAGATGCAATATATCATTTTTAGTGGTGCTTCAAAGGCAAAGGCAGTAAGGACAGGGATAGGGCTAAAAGGGGTAAAGCCATCAAAAAATGGAAGGTGATGAGTACCAATGCCCATAGTCTGTGTAACAAGTTCCCTGAACTAGTGGTCTTGATGGAAGAGGGATGCCTGGATATTGTGGCAGTCACTGAAACATGGTACATGGAGAACCATGACTGGGATGTCAACATACCAGGATACACAATCTACAGGTGGGACAGGGAGGGTAAAAGATGAGGAGGAGGAGGAGTAGCTCTTTATGTAAGGGAAGGGATTAAAGCAACAGAACTAAAGCGTAAACAGGAAGTAGATGAGTCACTAAGGGTCACCCTGGAGACAGGAGATTGCACCACAATCCACATGGGGGTTGTGTACAGACCCCCTTCTCAGGGGAGGGAATGGACAAGGAAATGATAGAAGGCATCCTTAGAATGTCAGAAAAGGGGAGATATTGTTGATGGGGAACCTGAATATTCCAGATGTTAACTGGAGCACCTTTGCTGCAGACACATACAAGAGCAGGATCATTCTTGATGCCCTACAAGGGACATGCCTCAGACAGCTAGTGTTGGAACCCACTTGGGAGGGAGCAATCTTAGACCTGGAACTCTCAAATGGGGACGGAGAAAGGATCTCAGATTTAGAAGTGGATAGCCATCTGGGAACAAGCAACCACCAAACAATGTGGGTCACAATAAACTCAATAGAGTCAAGCCATACAAAAGCAAGAGTATTGGACTTTAGGAGGGCTGACTTTGGGAAAATGAGAGAGTGCCTCAGAAAAGCACTAGCAAATGGACAAGAAGGAGGGGTGGAGTAACAATGGGGAATAATCCAAACAGCCATCACAGAGGCAACAAGCCTTTGTGTGAAGCAAATCAACAAAACAAAATGAATGAAAAAATCACTATGGTTCTCAAAAGAAGTGGTAGAGAAGGTTAAGGAGAAAAGGATAGCATTCAGGAAATATAAGGAAACACAGAAGGAGTAGGACAGAGAACTTTATCAGTTAAAGCAGAAGGAGGCTGGGGAGACAGTCAGAATAGCAAAGGCCAAAACCGAGGAAAAGATAGTCAATTCTGTTAGGATGGAGGATAAAACCTTTTATAGATACATTAGGGAGCAAAGAAAGACCAAGGGAGGGCTACTGAGGCTTAATAAAGGGGAGAGAATGTGGGCAGAGGGTGACAGTGAAAAAGCAGGGATACTGAATGAATATTTCTGCTCAGTATTTACAACGGAAGAAGAGGGGGAGGTACCTAAACCAAAAAAGAGAGGCACTCTGGATAGGGGGGGTCAATACCAGTCCATTCGTAGAAGAAAGGGTTTTGAAAGAACTCTTGAAACTGAGGGTAGCAAAACAATGGGGCCTGATGGGAATAACCTCAGAATTCTAAAAGAACTAAGGGTAGAACTAGTGACACCACTGACTGCTCTCTTTAACAAATCATGGGAGGATGGGGTGGTGTATGAGAACTGGAGGAGAGCGGATGTGATTCCACTTCACAAAAGTGGGAGCAGGGCAGAGGCAGGAAACTACAGACCAGTTAGTTTGACCTCAGAGGCAGGAAAAATGATGGAATCACTGCTGAAGGAAAGAATTGTTGAGTACCTAGAGGCCAGCAGGGCATAGGACCCAAGGCAGCATGGATTCACAGCGGGAAGGTCATGTCAGACAAATCTAATAGATTTCTTTGACTGGGTGACCAAAGTAGTAGACCAGTGAGGGGCTGTGGATATGGCCTACTTAGATTTTAGCAAGGCATTTGACACAGTCCCACACAAAAGATTAATATACAAGTTAGCCAGCCTTGGAGTGGATCCCAAGGTGGTAGCCTGGATAAAAAATTGATTGGACAACAGGACGCAAAGAGTAATAGTAAATGGAATCCACAGTGAAGAAAGGAGGGTAACTAACGGGGTACCACAGGGTTCAGTACTGGGACCGGTCCTCTTTAATGTTTCTATAAGTGACATTGGAGAGCACCTGGAAGGAAAAGTATGTTTCTTTGCAGACAGCACAAAGATCTGCAACAGGGCTGATGCACAAGGTGGGGTGGAAAGGATGAAAAGGGACTTGGCAAGGTTGGAGGAATGGTCAAATGTATGGCAGCTCAGATTCAACACAAAGAAGTGCAAAGTAATGCACCTGGGAAACAAAAACCCAGGGGAAAAGTACACAATGGGGAGTGAGATACTAACAACAACAAAAATCAAAAGAGATCTGGGGGTAATTATACCAGACAACCTAAAGGTGGGCAAGCAATGTGAGAAGGCAGTAAGGAGGGCTGTGGGGATACTGAGATGCACAGGGAGAGGCAACAGTAGAAAACAAGAAGTTGTTATCCCTCCGTACTGGCAGTTGATGAGATCCCATCTGGAGTACTGCATCCCCCATCTCCACAAAGACTTAGACAGAGTGGAGGCTGTTCAGAGGAGGGCAACCAAAATGGTGCAGGGCCTGCATCAGAAGACATATGAAGAAAGACTAAAGCAACTTAATATATATACCCTCGAGGAAAGGAGGGAGAGAGGGGACATGACAGAAACTTTCAAATATCTCAAGGGAATTAACAAAGTCCAAGAGGGTAGCATCTTTCAGAAAAAGAGATGTGCAAGAACAAGGGGGCACAATTTGAAGATAGAGGGGAGACGGCTCAGAGGTAATGTTAGAAAGTATTTTTTCACGGAGAGGATTCTGGAAGCATGGGACAGCCTTCCTGAGGAGGTTGTGGAGTCAAGAAGAATTGGAAAATTCAGGAATGCATGGGACAGACATAAGGCAATTCTAGTGGGGAGTAGGAGGAAGTAAGCTGTTGGTTGGCTAGGATCTGCAGTTTATCCATCAGGTAGGGAAATGGGCAGGCTAAGTGGGCCAAGCGGTCCTTATCTGCTGTCAGATTCTATGTTTCTATGTGTACTGCTTTTATACATTTTTAGATTGTATTTACCCAGGGTTGGCCAGATGAGAGGAAATATTTAATTTTTGTGGGCTCCCACATTTTGACCCCACTTTTCCAACAGTCTTTTTATGACCTGATGTTATGATCAGGACAAGTGGAATTTTATAATTCCCATCCAGAAGGGGATTTTGCAGTGCGACTGTGAAAATATGTCATGTTTAGGAGGTGGGTAACACAGGGGATAATTACTATTAGGGGCAGCAATCTGTAAAAATAAAGTTATGAGTAAACATTGGAACAATTCAATGTTTCTTCATAACTTAGTTGTTTTTTTACATTTTGACCCCACATTTTCAACATAGTCTTTTTATGACTCTTCCTTTTGAATGTGACAGTGTTATTTATAAAAAAACTGGCTGAAACATCATTTCATGCCATCTGTCTGTCTGTCTGTTCCTCTCCATCTTTCTTTCTTTCTGTCTTTCTTTCTTTCTTTCTTTCTTCATTGGTACATCCAATAATTGTAATTATGAATCAGTCTCTACATGCTATACAAACAGAATATGTTGCTGTGTTTACTTTTTAACATAAACCTAGCCAAACTTTTATCATACATTATATTTAATGCATGTCTCCATATTCCTTTGAAAAAGCTGTTGTGATATTGTTCAATGACAACCTTATTTGAAGGTCTTTTCAAGTTTGCACATACTGTGCATCAGTGGAGTGGAGTGGACACAGAAATGCTGTCAGTAGTTAATGAGCTGTTGACTTCTTGAGAGGAAAGTTTTTCACCACCTCCTGCATAGGTTTTTGAACATAATCTGTGTATTTTATATTATCATCTCTGTTAATACTTAACTGCAACCAGTTCTGCTACTATGCGTGGTTTCTCTGACTTACAGTGCTGACTATGAATTAAATTTGCATTTAATTCTAAATTCCCTTATAATTTATTTATGTAGTCCTACCATTTGTGCATTTACTCACTGCCTTTGAAAATAAATCCACCCTTCTTGTATTTCAGAAAAGACATTTTATATCTTTCTCTCCTTTCTCTCTTAGTTTCAAATTATTTCCTGCTATTTCTATTGCAGTGGATTGTTGCCAGCTTCAACCATATGAAAAAAAGAGTTTTTCCAAGGTTGAACACAATCAGCGCATGTACTCCCTTCCTTTTATTTCCTTTGTTGTACTGTTCAGTTTGTTTTACAGTCCATTAATGCAGTGAATGACTAGGTGTTGATTGTGGATGACAGCTAATTGCATGTGGCGGAATGTGAGAAGGGATTTTCTGAAGGACTAACCATTTTGTCAATATTTTCAGTCTCACCTGCTGTTTACTTTAAAGTATGTTCCTAAGAAGATAAACACCTCTCCAGTTTATAGGGAAAACAACCACATTTATAAATTATTTACAGTTAGGAGACAATTTTAGACTGGGTGGATGCCTGTATTTTTAAGAATTCATACTTTTGAACTTAGGCTCAAACCTTAAATATACAATAGTGTGCTAATAGTGTGCTTAGTGGAAGGCAATGTAGCCTAGCTATTAGGACAATGAGCTGTGAACCTGTAAAACCCAGGTTTGATTCCTGCTATCACTCCTTACTCACTGTGTGACCCTAAGCAAGTCTTAACCTCTCTGTTCTTAACTTCCTCCTTCCCCCTGTCTATGTACTTACATCTCTGAGTGTTCCGTAACCTACCCTACGGTATCTCACCTCCTCCTCCTTCTCTCTTTCTCCACCATTCTTTCTCTTCTGTACTTAAACCCCTATGCATTCCCTAACCTACTCTACACTATCTCATTCAACCTCCCTGTGCTTAAAGGGATACAGTCAGCTTTTGAGAGTATTTTTTGACACATTTTAAACTGGTGCCTTTTCCCATCTATATTACCAGTGATGGCATGTTTGCTCCATGGTTTCAGCATAATTTGTAAAAATTGTTGTTTTTTTTTGTTAAAATGTCCTTTCTGTTTAGCCTGGTACCTTACTACTGTGGCCAGCCGCTCCTGTGTGTCCCAGGTCACCAAAGACGCTGGTGATCCAGCACACTTGTGCATGATCAAATACTGTATTTTCTAAGCCTTATGATATACATATATAAATATATATATATATATATATATATATATATATATATAATTTGAATCTATTTTCCACTCATCTGTGCAAAGTACAAGGTCTCCAAAACCGAAGAGTATTTCATGTAAAAACAACATTTTGAAAAGTCAAGCTGTGACTGTGGGCATGCACATCAGTGTCAATGCTGATGTTCATGTCCATAGTCATGGCTTTACTTTTCAAATGAAATACCCTTCAGTTCTGGAAACCATGTACTTTGCACAAATGAGTGGAAACACAGATTCTAAATATATATATATATATATATATATATATATATGTGTGTGTGTGTCATAAGGTTTAGAAAATAGTCTTCGATCATGCATGAATGTGTTAAATCACTGGCATATTTCTTACCTGGGGACACACAGGAGCGGCTGACCATGGGAGTAAGGTCAGACTGAACAGAAAGGGCATTTTAAAAATCTACAGTTTTTACCAGTTATTCTGAAATCATGGACCAGATATGCCATCACTGGTTATATAGATGGTAAAAGGTACCAGTTCAAAATACGTAAACAAATGCCCACAAAAGCTAACAGTGTCCCTTTAACCTCCTCCTTCTCTCTCTTTCTATCTCTCTTTCCCTCTATTTAAACCCTAAGCAGTCCCTAACCTCCCATGCAATATCTCACTAACCTCTCTGTACTTAACCTCCTACCCCCTTTCTCCAGTATCAGTGTATGTGTGAGAGAGTGTGTGTGTGTGTGTGTGTGTGTGTGTGCCTGTGCAATGATAAACCTCAAATTTTGCACTTTAATAACTTTGCAACTGATCAGTGGATTTGCACAAAATGTTGTATGCACTGTTCTGTAGGGCAGATCTCATGACATGGCAAGTTTAGTTACGGTTGGATGTGCAGATTCTGAGATCTGGATAGTGAAAAAACCTTAAAAGTCACCACTTTTTGCAGTTTTTTGTTGATCGCCTTATGCCCAGACAGTGTGGAATTTTAGTGTGATTTTTTTTATGGTAGAAAGAACTTGGGTAATAAAACTGCCTGCATTTGTTTGGAGAAAAAATATATTAGTCTGTTGCAAAGTTATTCAGTTTTTAAGTTCCCATTATTTCCTATGGGAAGATCACTTTCCAGGATAGCGGTAAAAAGTTTGACAAAGGATTTGATTTTTGTGAAAAAGGATCAATTCTTGCGAGATCTGTTCCTTTTTTGTGAGGAAAAATCCTTTTTTCGTGAGGAAAAAATCTTTTTTTTTGCGAGCCGCCATCTTATTTTTTTCCACGAACTAAAAAGCATGGAAAATACATAAAAATATTGTCATTTTAGTAAACAATTACCAGAACCTAGCTAAATGGGCCCTGTTTAGCTAGATTCTGTTGGATTTTCACAATTAGCCTCAGAAATACTTTTTCTGGACACCCAAAATCCCAGGTACCTAACTTAGCAAAAGGAGTGCTTCCCCTGCATTCTCTATTTGAGAACCAAGGATTTTCTGTAGCTCTCCAGCCGTAGCTGAACTCGTGCTGCCGGCTGTAATGAGAGCCCCCTTGGCCTGGTGTCTAGTGGCACACCTTGCTCCCTGATTACTATCCCCCATAAATAAAAGATTTATTCCCTGGTATCTAGTGGCACCCCCTACCCTCATCACCATCCCTGTAATGTTTATTTTAGTCCCTGGTGTCTAGTGGCACCTTCCAATCACTTTTATCTCCTTTTTTTTTAATTGATATAATCCAACATTGGCATATATTGTACAGTACACAGTACTTGAGAAAGCATTCTGTGGCTGGCTCTGGTGGTGTGCGGAAGGTTCTGCAAGTTGTAGGATCCTGTTGCTGTTAGTGAGGGAATGGAGGTCAGGCAATGCTAAATGAGTGGGGAGGTGGGGCTCCACTAGATGACCTGGGAATATCTGTGCTTGTACCAGGTGAGTTCTAGGATCGGGGTGGGTGTGCAAAGACTGGGGAATTTTTTTATTCATACTCGGGTGAGATCGGTAAGCATGGGGGGCACTATACCACGTGGATGTTAATGACACTGGGGGGATCACAAGGATGGGGGCACTAGACTACCAGGGAATGCAAATTAATTACTGGGGCTGCTGTACACAAATATTATAATTAGACTTGGCAATTTTCGATTTTTTTTTTGCAAAATTGATGTAAAAAATCGATTTTAATTTTTTGAGCTCATCTTCGATTAATTTTGATGTATATTAAACCAGGCAAAAATATCATAAAAAATGTGTTTAACTCTTTAAATTCTGATTAAAATGTTACATTCAGAGTAATGGTTAAAATGACACAGACAAAGACACACACATACACAGAAACAAACAGTAAACATGCAACATTTAAGGAGAAGACATTGCCACACATATTCATGCAACACTTAAATATTATGAAAAGTAGTGTAGAAGCTGTGCAAATTATTTCATAGCATCATATTCATACCTGTGCAAATAGTATCCCCCCCCCCCCCCATTTAGAGTCATAAGATTCTGTATCGGTAAATCCCGCAAAATGTGCTGGGATGTCCTTATCATAATACAAGATGTTAAATAGACCAATCCTCTCCTCTGAAAGCTGCATTCTCCTTTTGTCTTGTACTTTTCTAAAAAAGGCTGAATGAATGCTCAACGGAAGTAGATGTAACTGGCACGGCTAGAGCCCGCATCGCAATACTGGATAATAATGAAAGTATCTGCATCTCACTTTTCCAGTAGTCCATGGGTGTTATCATGGTATCAGAGGGAACATCAAGCTTAATATATTGGTTGAATTGCCGTTCAAATTTTTCAGCTTTGCAATTGAAGGTAGTTATGATGTTACCTTACTGTGACACATCCTTTGACAGCTGAGACTTCATAAATGGGTCAAAAAGTCTGCAATTTTCAAACAATGAACCCATACTGTAAAGGCCACCTGGTATATCGTGGCTCAGTGTGGTGTTAAGCTTACTTTTAAAATTTTTAGCAAAGGCATGCATTGCCGCTGAAAGAGATCATCTTTTTGAGCCCATAGATTTTAAATCTACATCTTTTAGGGATGTTTTTACTTCTGATGCAACATTCAAATCACAGTTAAGGAGCCTGTCAATTTTGTGAATGAGTGGTGCTTTGGACTCCTCTGTTTGTTGGCACTTTTAAATAGTGCTGGGAAGTGAACCACAGTATCATGCACATCTGAAAACTCATCACTTTTAATATCGTGGTCAACAGCTACGTGTAGTAGATGTGCTATGCATTGTATGTGTAGCAAATGGGGGTAAATATCTTTCAGATCTTTTATTATTCACTGCATATACATGGCAGAGTCAGTGTTAATTGAAAACAGTCAGACCAGGATAACGAAGTCTCTCATCATATCATGTAGCAGGTTAAAGAGCACTCCAGCATTGCACTGTAACACCACAGTAGATTTTAAAAGCAGACAGTTAATGGATCTATTTTTAACACTGTAAAATACACCAAGTACATTTATTACTGGAAGACCTGCCAGCTCTGGGGTCTCGTCAACAATTAGGGAGACTTGCTCACCAGATATAAGGTCATTCGCTACTGATTTGTGGTTTGAAAAAACTTCAGAAATATATTTTTCTTCTAGTTGCCTTCGCTTTGGGCAGGCTCGAGTTGCTGGTGCATATTTCTGCAGGACAGCCATTAAGTAACTGGAACCCCTGGCAGCATTCATGGGAACATCCTTGTAGCATAAAGCCCACACCAGATCATGGGGAAAATCGACTGCCTCTTCTTTTTTCTGCTGCATATGTCCCATGAATGATTCCATAGAGGGTTGTGAGATAATTTCTTGACTAGCTTTTAGTTTTTAGTGGGTCTTAATATTGATATGCTCAGTGATGCAGTTCACTTGACCAGAAACTTCAGTTTTACAAATCTTGCTTCTCAACATGTCAGTGATTTCCCCATGCCGTTCTTTTTCACTGTCTTTAATTCGAGATCTGGGAACTCGCTACAGTACTCGTAAGCACACTTTCTTTTGCGACCCATAATGAAACACTGAGCAACACTGAGATAGTCAGAATTAGCCAGTTGCTGGAGTGAAGGTAAGCTAACAAGATATATGCTGGGTATGTGTTTAATTGGGCTGTTAAGAGCTGTGAAGTGCTCCCAGGACAGCTCACAGGAATGCAGAACCTGCTGAGTAGGTGCTAAAAGACGCTAATTGCTGTATTCAGTTAAAGTCAATTGACTACAACATGAGAGACAGGACAGACTGCTAACAGAGACTGCTAGCACAGTAATAGTAATTATGCGATGTTAATCGACATATACTTTTTATGTCGAAAGTCGAACTTTTGCAACCTTCAACAGTAATCAACGGTATTCGATTTTTATTGAAAACTGCCAAGCCAAATTATACTTCCACATATCGCTGCTGGTAATGGCCAGCTTTGCCCTGACACCCCACCTGCCTCCTCCTGTGCCACATATGCTCCTGACCCCATCCTGGCATGGTATTTCCTCCCCCCCACACTATTCCAACCACTCAGGTGTAATGCTGGGTGCGGGGGGGGGGGTTGGTTTCCTGCAGCAATGTCTGCATCTGTGCCACCTGTATGGCACAGCTAGTCACTTACAGAAAATCAGGGGAATTTGATGCAGGGATCCTGCTTTTTGTAAAATTGGGTGCAGAGTCCCTGGCACACCCAAGGATTGCTGCAGCTCTTAAAGCGATGCCGCTTGTGTCACTCTAAGGGTGCTTTGAAAATTGGGCCCCCTGTGTCTCAAACATCCTTAAATGTACATGCTTTTCCATTTTCATAGTTATCCAGTTTAGCATAATTTGCACCTAAATAACTTTGCAAGCATTCAACAGATGTGCATAAAGGTTTGCGTATATAATCTCATTGGGTGGGTCTGTTGATGTGGCAAATTTCCTTTTAATCACTTGTGTGGTTCCTGAAATACAGAGTCTCAAGCATCCTTAAAGTTACATGTTTTTCCATTTTTGCAAACAGGACATCCTGTTTTGCATATTTAACAACTTAATAACTTAACCTAACCCCCTAACCCCAACTCACAACCATAATGAAACCCTAACCTTAACCCCCTAAACCTAACCCTTAACCTTAACCCCAACTCTAACCCCCTAACTGTAATCTTAACCCTAAATTTAACCCTAATGCCCTAACACTAACCTCTAACCATAACCCTACCCTTAATCCTAATCCTAATCCTAACCCTAACCCCAATCCTAACCCTAACCCCTAGGGTTGTGAACCCTAATGCTCACCCCATTCTCCTATGCTGTACCCATCTTACCTTACTTACTCATGGAATGAGGTGACCATTAGGGTTCACAACCCCAAAACACACCCCTCATGCCTGTTCCTGCATGCACAGTAGGGATGGGGTATTAGGCTTGGGAACACTAAGGTCACATTTCCCTACTTTTGATGCTTTAACCCTAATGGTGCATTAACAAAGTTTTTTGCAATGAATATATATGTAATAGATATACCACTCTAGGGTGTGCGGTTGTGCTCTGATATACACACGCCTTGGTGTGCGTTGTGATGCCGAGGCCACAGGCCGAGTGCATTCAGCCACCCAAAGGCGTATGCGTATCAGAGCGCGCTACCTCCTAGAGTATATTCTATCTTATAAAATAAGACACATGTTTTGGGGGTGGGTGGAAAAATAATCCTCTCTCTAGCTGCTAAATGATATGCTGGCAGAGTTCAAAGTAAGTACTTCTGTGTTTAAAAAAAGATGAAAAGTGTGTACCTCCTGTTAGGTTGTGTTAGGTTTGAGTAAGAGAAGCTGCAGATGATCGTGGAGCACTTTCACTTTTCCTTGATGAACTATAGCGTGACCGAGCGGTGCGCATTGCAGGAAGTGACAACCCGTTAGGAGTTCAAAATAAGTCCTTCTGTGTTTAAAAAAGATGAAAAGTGTGTCCCTCCTGTTAGGTTCTGTTAGTTTGAGTAAGAGAAGCTGCATACTCTATGCAGAAGGGAGCGAGGACACAGTGAGTGAGTCGGCAGCTTTAGGAAGGTAGTCGGAAGCCAGAGCGAGTGATGAACTATAGCGTGACCAAGTGGTGCGCATTGCAGGAAGTGACAACCTGTTAGGAGTTCAAAGTAAGCCCTTCTGTGTTTAAAAAAGATAAAAGGTGTGTCCCTCCTGTTAGGTTCTGCTAGTTTGAGTAAGAGAAGCTGCAGACTCTATGCAGAAGGGAGCGAGGACACAGTGAGTGAGTCGGCAGCTTTAGGAAGGTAGTCGGAAGCCAGAGCGAGTGTTGCTATTGCAACACTCGCTCTGCTCATCTAGCTCAAAGCTGCCGACTAACTGGCATCTCGCGCCTTGCATACAGTCTGCAGCTTCTTAGTCAAACTAACACAACTAACAGGAGGGACACACTTTTCATCTTTTAAACACAGAAGGACTTACTTTGAACTTCTAACAGGTTGTCACTTCCCACAATGCACACCGCTCGGTCACGCTATAGTTCAGCAAGGAAAAGTGAAAGTGCTGCACGATTGGACAACTCTCCCTAGAAACAGATTTTTTTAACAGAAAGTAAGAGTAGAAACTAAGAGAAATGTAGTTTGTCTTGGTTTTTTCTACACAGTTAGGTTTCTGTTAAACACCTGCCATTATATTTTTTTGTAGAATTTAGACTGCTTGGTGACACAGTGTGCAGTAATAAAAGTCAGTGGCTCTGCAGTAAGAGTGTGAAAATGGCAGGCAGAATTTGATTTTTAGATGATATTTTATTTAAAAATGAATGGCGCAATCAAGCACATCAGGTTGTACAGTGTGGGACTACTAGTGGTATATTCAGTTATGCCTGTGGGTGCCAGTTGTGTGTGTGTGTGTGTGTGTGTGTATGTGTGTATGTGGCTGCCTAACTGCATTAGGTGTGGAGTGATCTCACTGCTGGTGAGAAGGTTTTGAGGGCTGGAAAGTTGTTTAGGCGTGCGGTCGTACTGGAAGGCGTGCAGTCATTGTGGAATAATGCACGGTCATGTGACATGTTTCAGCCAGTGAGCATACTGGATTTTCACTCATTTTCCTTACCCATTTTATAAATATATATATATATATATATATACACACACACAAAACAGCGACCTGTGGAATACATGATTTATTTTCACTAGTGCTGTTTGACCTTGGGTAACCTCATGAGTGGCATAAGCTGTTGTGTATTTCATTTATGCAATAGACAGAGACCTTGTGGTTTTTTTTTAGGTAAGGCATTGTCTTTATTGTTTATATTTTCATTTCATTTATTGATTTATCTGGTAAGCAGTGAGCAAAAATGCCCATTTTCACATGTAACCGGACCATAAAAAGCAGTGATAAGTAGTTATGTTTCAAACATAATAATTACAATCAGCCAAAGGTTTAAGATGAGTGAAGAGTCTAGATTTAAACATGAAAACAGAAGTACTAATAGAAACACTGTGAGGCAAATTATTATAAAAATAGGTAATTTTGGAAGATAAAGATCTTTGTCCAGCATTAGTATGTTTAAATGGAGAATAAAAGCATTTAACAGTCAAGGACCGGGTAACCCTATTTGAGGATGCAAGATGAAAAAGTTCAGGTACGCTATATGGACACTGGTCCAATGCAATTCGATGCATAAAAAGTGCATACTTATATGCTAAGTAAACATCAAATGGTAAAACATTCATCATCTGGTACAATACACAATGATGGGTCCTGTTATGAAGCCCGTTTACAAACCGGCAGGTAGAATTATAAAGAATCCTGACCTTAGATAAAAGTGTCTCACCTGCAGCAGAATAGCAGATCAGGTCATAATCGAGTATGGAAAATAAAAGCCCATCAGCCAGCAGTCTCCTAGAATCAAAAGGCAAAGACTTTTTTATTCTGACTAGCATCCTCATCCTTTGATGGACAGACTTAATCAAAGCCAAAATGTGACCCTCACAGGTCAGGGAACTATCAAGTGTTAATAAGTTCAATGTTTTTTTTTGTTTGTTTTTGTAAAATAATACTCCCCAGCTTGTGCGAAGCACTGTTGCTAGGGTGGTCACATTGGGTGCCACATCATGATGCTGGCATTGATGCAGCGACATTGCATCGGATTGCTGAAGGATTGACTTATTCAAAAAAATCAGAGGAACATGGGGCTGGTGTTTAGCGAGGAGCCCTTATCGAGACAGTGCAGTTTCTCCCAGAGAGGATGCTGTTTAAATTGCTGTGGTTTTGCTATTTTTTAACTATAATAAAGAAAAGAAACACCACTGTGTTTTTCTGCAGTTTAAGTGGGTGACCGTGGATTTTGGAGTATGCTAGCGGGAAAAGGAGCACGTTGATAAATACAGAACAGGTGGCTGGAGATGACGAGGAGAAAAGTGGACTGGCTTAAAACCTAAAGGTATCTTTTTTTTACAAACAGGATTGCTTCTTTCTCCATGGCAGTGTTAGAGCTGATGATATGACAGCACCATTCCGGAGCACCATTCGGTGCTCGAAGGAGAGAGCTGAGGCGGGTGGGCAGGTGGATGGGGAGAGGAAACGAGCAGTTTGCAGTATGACTTAATAAAAAAAGTCATACAATAAAGTGTTTGCAGTTTAAAGAGCAGTTATGTGGATCCTACGTGAATCAAAACTGTTTTTATAACTAAGCAGGTGTGGTAATAGCAAATCTACATTGTTCTGTGTTTATTTGTGGAGTACTGTATTTCACTGGGGGTGATGATCCATGGCGGTGTGGTGTGGTAATAGTAAATCTACGTTGTTCTGTGTTTATTTGTGGAGTACTGTATTTCACTGGGGTGATGATCCATGGCGGTGTGGTATGGTAATAGTAAATCTACGTTGTTCTGTGTTTATTCGTGGAGTACTGTTTTTCACTGGGGGTGATGATTCATGGCGGTGTGGTGTGGTAATAGTAAATCTACATTGTTCTGTGTTTATTCGTGGAGTACTGTATTTCACTGGAGTAGTGATCCATGGCAGTGTGGTGTGGTAATAGTAAATCTACGGTGTTCTGTGTTTATTTGTGGAGGACTGTATTTTACTGGAGTAGTGATCCATGGCGGCGTGGTGTGGTAATAGTAAATCTACATTGTTCTGTGTTTATTCGTGGAGTACTGTATTTCACTGGAGTAGTGATCCATGGCGATGTGGTGTGGTAATAGTAAATCTACGTTGTTCTGTGTTTATTTGTGGAGTACTGTATTTCACTGGGGGTGATGATCCATGGCGGTGTGGTGTGGTAATAGTAAATCTACATTGTTCTGTGTTTACTGGTGGAGTACTGTATTTCACTGGAGTGCTGATTCATGGCGGCGTGGTGTGGTAATATTAAATCTACATTGTTCTGTGTCTACTGGTGGAGTACTCTATTTCACTGGAGTGCTGATTCATGGCAACGTGGTGTGGTAATAATAAATCTACATTGTTGTGTGTTTATTTGTGGAGTACTGTATTTCACTGGAGTGCTGATTCATGGCGGTGTGGTGTGGTAATATTAAATCTACATTGTTCTGTGTTTATTCATGGAGGACTGTATTTCACTGGAGTGCTGATCCATGGCAGTGTGGTGTGGTAATAATAAATCTACATTGTTCTGTGTTTATTTGTGGAGTACTGTATTTCACTGGAGTGCTGATCCATGGCAGCGTGGTGTGATATTAGTAAATCTACATTGTTGTTCTATGGGTTGCCAGTATGCACTGTTTTTTCCTTTACTCTGTTTTTGCTTTAGTTGGTCTTGAGAGGTGCACTTTTGCCTTTTGGTGTTTTGCTGACTCTGTTTTTTATCTCATTGTATAATTTTTAGCTCAGTTGACATGGAACCTGTGTGTGTGTGTAAAAAAATATATATATATTTATATTTCTACACACACACACACACACACACACATATAATGTATTCTCTGTCTCGCTCTCTACTTTAAGATCAAATGCAAAGTATTCCAGTTAAAACCAGCATTTTTTCACCAATTAATCACTCACTTGTCTCCGTGTCTGACTTCCATTCTCTTATTTTCATTCAATATTGTGTTTTTAAATTTTCTAGGTTGTTATCCCCTAAGCCACCAAGACACTTGCTACCCGTCCTTTCTCCCTGCAACTTCCGTATGTGAGTGCAATGATACTAAAGGTGCTATCATTGTGCTTCATTCTTTATATCAAGGCAGCTGCTGCCAGTACAATTTGGTAGCAAAGGTGTGGCAGTTTCAACATGTCATCTTACGAGGTTGAAATTGAAAGTGACATCAATATCCTTTCATGTCAAGCTAGAAGTGGTGTTGTTCCTTATTCGAACCATGTGCTTCCTCTATTTTCATTCGAAATGGCAAAAATCTTGTCCAGCAACCTGGCTCAAGTGATTCTGAGGAGGGCAGTTGGTTGATGGTAGTGCCACCATACAGTATATGTTAGTGACTGGTGAGTCTGCTTTAATAAAGCATTATATGTTATGATTACATTTTGTAAGACATTGTCCCATACTTCAGTTTTACTCTGTTGACAAATCGGGAGATTAATTTAAGACATCTAATTTCATGCAGCTATCCACAACCTCTAAGTAGGTGTGATTGCTTTTTTCCCATATATGTCATTCACTTTCATAAAGCTCAGACAAACTCTAGTAGTAGTGATGTGTTCATTTGGGCAACTTACTTATACTGAATGTTGTCTTTGTATGCCATTTATGTCGGTGGTTCACTGATATCACCCCTACCTATCTGCACACTGTCAGTGTTTTTTGGGGTTGGGGACACCAAGTAAGTGTGTGTGTGTGTGTGTGTGTGTGTGTTTTGGTGTGCCTTCACATCTCATAGATCTCATAGACATGAACGAGCAAAGGAGGCCATGTGGCCCATATGATGCGCGTCCCTTTACAGAAGGGGGAATTACAGAAGGGGGAATATAGTACAGTCCCTTTCATAATACTTGTCTAGCTCATCCTTAAAGGTTGACATGTTGTTACTACCTACCACTTCGTGGGGTAAACTGTTCCAGATTGTGATCACCCTCTGGTTTAACCAAGTGGCCCTGTGGACTGTATTACATGTTTCTCTCTTTATCTGTAAACTGTGGGCTCTCATGTTGTAATTGTGTTCCTTTAATTCCAGGCCTAAGCAGTCCCAGAGGTCATTGTTTGTCAATAAACTGAAACGTAAACAGAGGTCCCCCCTTAATCTCCTGTACTCCAGTGTATATAGGTCCAAGGTTCTTAATCTGTCCTCCTAGCTAAATTCTCATTGTCCAGCAACTATTCTAGTTGCATTTCTTTGAATCCAGGGACAGTGCTAACATGCACCAAAAGGGCAAAAGTTGCATGCTTTCCAAAATTGACCCCTTTCCTTTGTCAGTGGGTCCAAACTGATGCACCTACTCTGTAACAATATCTAAAGGAAGGGAACGTGAACTGTTCAAAATCTGCCACTGATTATATTTTGACCCAGAAGTTTCCTCTTTAGACCAACATTTTTTACACCAGTGGGTCCAGTTCAACCCATGTTTTAAACCTTCCAGCGCTGTCACTGTTTGAACCCTTTCTAGAATATTGATCTCTGACTTGGTGCTTGGTGACCATAGCTGTATGCAGTGCTCTAAGTGTGGCCTTACCAGAGATGAATATACTGTAGTGGCACTATCACTTTGTTATCCCTGGAGGTGATATGCCTTCTGATGCTATTTAAAATTTTTTATGAAGTTGAGGCACAAGAGCAACATTAGCTCTTGGATTTTGAATCATTGGTAATCATGGCACCTACAGTAAGTCCCTTTTCTCCATAGTATCTTTAAGGATTTTACCATTTAAAACATAGGTTGCCATAATGTTTGATCTGCCAAAGTGCTTCACTGCACATTTTTCTAAGATAAAATTTAATTAGTGCTTATTTGCCCATTGCTCTAATATAAACTAGGTATCCTGCAATCTGACAGCATCCTGTGGAGTATTAACTATATAACCAATCTTAGCATCATCAGCAAATTTAGATACCCAAATGCCATCCCCACAGTTCAGTGTAGCAATGAAAAAAGTAAAAAAAGTTGGCCCCAGGACCAAACCCTGGGGGATCCCACTTGTTACATTTGCCCTGTAAGAGGATATTCCGTGGATCACCACTTGTTGTTTCCTGTCAAAAGCCAAGATTCGATCCTGGCCACAGTGTTATCGCTGATGCCTGCCCCTGCTAGTGCTTCCACTAGCTCATAGTGCGGAACATTGTCAAATGCCTTGCTGTGGTCTAAGTAAACAACATCAACTGATTTCCTCCTGTCCAGTTTCCTGCTGACCCTGCCAGAAAAATCCAATCAGTTAGTTAGACATGACCTTCCCTTGACAAAACCACGTTGCATAGGATCCGTCAAGTTGGAGTCCCCAATGTGTGTTTCTATTTTCCCCTTTATCAGACCTTCAAGGACTTTGCCAATAACTGTTGTCAGGCTAATTGGTCTATAGTTATTTACCTGACTTCTATTTCCTTTCTTAAAGATTGGAACCACAGTTGCCTTCCTCCAGCTATGTACCAATCTACCCATTTTGAGTGATGTTTAAAGCATAAGGGTAATTGGCTTGGCCAAAACATCAGACAGTTCCCATCATCTGGACCCAGAGCCTTGTTAGGGTTAATCTTTTGTAACCTGTTTCTTACATCACTCACTTCTAATCTTAGTCCATGTGCCATGGGGTCCACACTTAAGGGGACAAATTTATCAGCTTTTTTATTAAACACTGTACAGAAGTAAATATTTAACATTTGAACCATTTGTTTGGGGGGGGGCTCTTATCAAATGCTTTTTGTCACCTTGCAATGGGGCAAACCTGTATGTCATTGCCTCTCTTGTAATTGATATAATTATAGAACAACTTATAGCTGTCCTTAACATCATTAGCCAAGTGTTGTTCACAATTTCGTTTATTGGCCCTAGTAATCTTTTTTATAGACCTTCGCCTCATTCTTATATTTTGCCCATGCATTGGCTGTGTTGACTCTCCTAGCCTTAGTAAAGATCCTTTGTTTCCTTTTTATTGCCCTTGTGACTTTTGAATCCATCCATTTAGGAATTCTTCCCAGGTTATTGTATTTTATCTGCTCAGGGACATGCTTATTAACTAGTTCATTCAGTTTGCTAGCCAATATATTCCACATAGTGTTTAGGTCAGAATCCCTAAAGTCATCTTCCCAGTACCAGTCTTTAAAGAGCAGCTGACACCATTAGGAGATCTTTAACAAAACACAATATTTAGACACAGTTCAGCTTGTATTTCACATTAGTTCCATATTTCTCCTCCCCACTGTTTATCACTGAGGTTATTTGCATAAAAAAAGGATCTTTGCTCCAGATGAGTTCATCTATTTCTGTTGTTTTTTCCCTACCTGAGGTCATAGTGAACTGCTTGTGACATCACAGTTACTCCCATGGCAACAGACTGTGATGTCACAACAGAGGATTATGACTTGAAATAGGGAGTAAACTGTAGAGACAGAAAAACTCTACGGGAACTCTAATGGATGAATATCATGTATGCATGCAAATTTACTAAGTAATAAGTAATGGAAAAGAGAAATAGATTAGATTTGGAATGCAAGCAGAATTGTATCTAATTATTATGTTTTTCAAAGTGTTCTTTGAGGTGTCAGTTGCTCTTTAAGCTCTTGTCTCATTGTGTTAAAATCAGCTGTATAAAAGCATTTTATCTTGGTACCACCTTTTACTTTTAATGTGGTTACGATGATGACAGATCTAACCATATTGTGGTCACTGTTCCCCAGTGGGGGTAGTAATTCAACAGTCTGAGATTTCTTTACCCATATTGCTTAAAATTAGATCAAGGATATTGCCCTCTGTAGTGGCCGTGGTTACATATTGCTCCAGACCTTTGTCATTGATTACATCCAAGAACCTATTTTCAGTGTTACCTTTACCATTCAGCTTTTCCCAGTCTATTCCTGGCACATTTAAATCACATAGAAGGATCATTTTATTGTCAGGACTCAATGTGTTTAGGATTAGAAGGTCTGTATATCAGCCCAGGCAATATTTTTGTATCTGATTTTGGGTATAGTGCAATCCACACATGTTCTAGGTCATCATAGTATCCCACATTTAGGGGCTCTGCACGTGTAGTGTTTTTAACATAGAGGGCTACACCTCCATCCACCTTATTTACTCGCTCCTTACTAAACAGTTTGTATCCGTTGATGTTTCTCCCCCAGCAGTCCAGAGCCTGCCACCATGTTTTAGTGACAGCACATATCTGAATGTGCTCACATTTAAGAATGCATTCTAATTCATCAATTGTATTCACTAGACTTCTAGCAGCTAATAGCAGACACTTCCAGCTATGATTATCTGCAGTGATGGTTGGGCTGTCTGCTCCAGTAAACTGTTCTCCAGGATCTGTGGTAGTCGTCCGTCCTCCTTCCCCCTCATAATTAGTTTAAGTGTTTGTCTATACAGTTTCTGAATCTGTGCGCCAGGAGCCTACAACCTACTCTATTTAGACGAAGGCTGTCTCTACTGAACAGGCTGATGTCCTTGAATCTGTCCCAGTGCATCAGGAATACAAATCCTTCTCTTGCACACCATCTATGAAGCCAACCGTTTAGTAGTACTATTTATCTTGCTCTTGTAATGCTTGCCCTAGGGACTGGTAGGATTTTTGATATCATGACTTTGCACCCCTTCTTTTTTAGTTCTGTGTCTATTCCCTCAAAATCTCTATGTATGTCAAAGTCTTTCCTTCTGCCTATGTCATTTGTGCCAAAGTGCAGGATTGTAATTGGATTTTTAGAACCCTCTAGAAATCCACCTAAGTTATTACATACTGTATATCTTGTACTTTTGCATTGGATAATGAGGCCACTAATGAAGTTTCTTTCCTCCCACTGCAGATAATACTGTCACTATATTTAATCATGGAGTCCTCTAGCACCAGGACATCCTTCATTACTATATATTTTCCATTGTATTCTTGTCAGTCTGACTGGTATCTGAAAATTGTGATGCAGCCACTGTTTTTGGGTTGTTACGATTCCTTCTCCTCATCAGCCAAGGTGTTGTCATTAGTGGTCTCTGCTTCCACATTACCTGTTTCCTCTGTAGGTAACTCCCCTAGTACTTCATATCTGTTACTAAGTTTGCAAGTAGCCCCCCCCAAAGCTAGTCTTCTTCTTCTTTTCTTAGTGTTACCCTAAACAATACACCACTCATTTTTCCCCGATTCAAAATCTTCCTTGTCGCTTTTTCTTTTATTGGCCCCTCCTGGATAGTTGCTATGTGTTAAACTTGTACCAACATGTGCACAGGCCTGGCTGTCATTTGGATTTCACATTCTGCAGTGTCTATAAACTTCTCAAAATCTGCATTTCAAGTTACACACCTAGCCTTTTGTTCAGCCTTTCAGTCTCATCCTTTAATTCCTGTATTAACACACATTTTGAACATGTGAACTTTTTAGTGTCACCCCCCTCTTGAGTACATGTCATAAGATTCACATTATGAAAATTGTGTCTCCATGATGTTAATAGCAAGGAGTATCATATTCCTATTTGACCAACCCAGGTTAGGAAACCTTGAAAAGGTTTTATCTGCCTCCCTGTCATTTCCAGTGGACACAGTGGGCAGAGTACACATGTGCAGATGCTTTTGTCTCTGTGCCCGTCTCCATGCACACATGTGCTCGCCCCACTCACAGAGGGCTGCTATTTATTTGGGACCCGGAAGTGGTGTAGTGGGTCATGTGACCCCTCGTGACTCACTAAAACAAGATGCAGTTTTAACGAACATAGGAAATGATTTTTGCATAGTTAACTGCCTTTCCATCTTCCTTTTCATGCCAGTTATGTATTCTGATATGCTTTGATGATTTTTTTGATAAATAAATCTAGCTTTGGGGTGCCTTCAGATCTACATAGAGTTCCACTCTCCTCACCAGCTGCTGCTCATCATTTTCATATTTCTAAGACATTCTGTGAAGCTCCAGTTCCATGCTATTCATCTGAATGGTCTGGAATGGGTGTTTCTGATGTCACAGAATGTTCAGGTAGTATGAAAACAGAGAGCAGTAACTGCTGAGCAGAGAGGGAGTCAGGGTAGTTACAAAGGCAACAAAATTAGATTACTAATTTGACAAGAAAAGGTCAAAAACAATATCAGAATAGTGGGTAACCAATAAAAGAACAACTAGAGGGCATCTAGGGGTCCAAAAACTGTTTCCTATCACCTTTAAAAGCTTGTATTTCCCCACTGAAACACCTTCTGCCAGTTCACTCTGGGCTGTAGTAACCCACAGGCAGCTCCAACCTCTTTAGTTGTTAAAATATTTATTTCTCCACAGTTCTGTAGCTCAGGCAAGCAGCAAGGACTACAATCCCAACCTCTGTGCTGCCTTGTATCCTGGCAACGAGTGCCAAACAAATAGCCCCAGAGGAAATATTCATTCCTCTATTCCCATGCTATTTGCACGCACTGCAGCTCATGCTCTCTTAGTTAGTTAGCAATATATATACATATTTTTTTATATTGGTTTTGTGTTTGTGTGGGCTTGTGTATAAAGGAGTCAGTTGCATTGTTTATGTAGACAGACAGTGGTTATAATACACAGCTTAATGATTAATTTGCAATACCTGTGAGGTCTCTTTCAACTCCTAAAAAGAACTAAAACAAGGTTTCCCTTTGTTTGATTACAAATAGAATAATGGATATTAGACTGAGTTTTACAGGAGTAATACCATCAGAGGTTCTGGAGACATGGGAACCTCGAGGCCCGAGATGAGAGGTTCACATGTCCCAAACTCTCAGATGAGTTTTACCCCTTGTAAAACACAGTCTGCTATCAATTATTTTTTGTAATATATGGATCCAATTAGAAAAATTTCTCAGCTCCAAAATGGGTGCCCAACTGCTTCAATGAACAGTCACTCAACAACAGGCGACCAACGACTGCTCTGTACACTCCTCACTCACCAGGACCACTTCACTGAACTAAAGACTGTTAGAAGACAGATCACTTGAACTGAAGCAATGAACAGTCACTCAACAACAGGCGACCAACGACTGCTCTGTACACTCCTCACTCACCAGGACCACTTCACTGAACTAAAGACTGTTAGAAGACAGATCACTTGAACTGAAGCAATGAACAGTCACTCAACAACAGGCGACCAACGACTGCTCTGTACACTCCTCACTCACCAGGACCACTTCACTGAACTAAAGACTGTTAGAAGACAGATCACTTGAACTGAAGCAATGAACAGTAACTCAACAACAGGCGACCAACGACTGCTCTGAACACTCCTCACTCACCAGGACCACTTCACTGAACTAAAGACTGTTAGAAGACAGATCACTTGAACTGAAGACTGTACCTGTTAGATGTTTTGTGAGGTGCTTGAAAGGGATCAACCAGATAGTTATTTAAATTAGAACGTGAAAGAAAAACAAAAGAAAAATCGCTGATCGCAAGGAGGAAAATTCTATCGCAAAGCGACAGAAAGACGCCATGTTTTTAAAATTGTTCTGCCTGCCCACAAATGAAAAGCTGCCAGTCAGAAGGCACGCTTTAAAGATGTCACTTCACCTGTGCATTAAGGAGACTTAGCACCATGGCAACTGGGTTTCTGTGAGAGGCAGACTTGCGCATGCTCTGTTGCATTTCTGTGATAATACTATCATTCAGAGCTAAAACAATAGTATTACGGGCTCTGAATGATAGTATTATCGGTTGTCAACGATGGTATTATCACTTTTGGGGCAGTACTATTACAGGCTTGTCTGTATGTTTTACAAGCATTTAAAATGATGTAGCCATATATTACATTACATTTACATGGTGGTTTAGTTTTGCAATCTGTATGTTTCTGATGAAATTCTGACACTGAATGCATGTCATGCAGCACTGTCTTATGGCTGTTTTATCATGTGTCACAAGGTAACACAACGTGTGTGTTGCTGTGAGATATCAGCAATCATGTGCTGTCAAGGCTTGAGGCAATGCCAATTGCCTGCAGCACCAGATAACATGCAGCATCATTAAATAGCACACACCTTGTAATATTCGGTAAACATATGATATTGCCTGCATTACTGTTGGACATCACATGTTATCTGCTGCCATAGGCACTTGGTATTGGCTCATGCCTTGACATCTGAACAACATATCCTAGGGCAACAAGTGCACTGCAATAATGCTCAAAGTGCCATACATTGACCAGGTTTGATATCATGTGTGTTGCTGTGTGATATCGGCACTCATGTGATGCCAAGGCATGAGGCAATGCCAGGTTTCTCTAGCACCAGATAGTATGTGGCATCACCTAGTAAAGCTCATGTTGTAATAGTGTGTCAGACTGTGACAGCACTTGCATTACTGCTTAACAACATGTTATCTGCTTCTGTTTGTAGTTTGCATTGCCTCATGCCTCAGCATCAGAACGCATCATAGTACAGCATGTTTACTGCCGTAATGATCACAGTGCCATATGTTTACCAGGTTTGACACCGTGTGCATTGCAGTGAGATAGCAGCACTCATTTGATGTCAAGCCATTAGTCAATGCTGAGTTTCTCTAGCACCAGATAACTGGTGGCATCCTCTAGTAACACACACGTTGTAATACTCTGTCAAAATATGGCAGCATTTGTGTTACCGTTCGACATCACGTTATCTGCTGATGTAGGCACTCAGCATTGCCTCATTCCTCAACATTAGAACATGCAACAGAACAGCTATTTTTTTAACAGTAATGCTCACAGTACCATAGATTGATAAGGTATGCCACCATGTGCATTGCTGTGAGATGTCAGCATTCTTGTGCTGTTTAGACATGAAGCGATGCAGAGTGCCTCCAGCACTTCATAACAACACTTTGTAATACTCTGTCAGAATATGGCAGTGTTTTCATCAATGTTAGACATTGCATGTTATCTAGTGCTGAAAGCATTCAGCATTTGCTCATGCCTCCACTGCAGATCACATCATGGGACAGCCAATTTATCACAGTAATGCTAAAACTGTAATAGTCAACATGTATAACATTTTTTCAAATACTACAAGCTGGTTAGCAGTTATTGGTAGAATATTCTGTTGCAAGAGTGATGATGACTGTGAGTTAATAAATAATTTATTTGTGTGTTGCCTTTCTAACTTATTGTGTGCAATGTTGTTGTATGTGCCTTACTACAGTATATGCCTGTGTGGTGTTTGAATATTGGTGTCAGAGCTGTAATATAATGTGTGAGAGTGCACAAATGTTGTCATGTCTTCGAATGTTGTTGTCATATGTAGAATTCAGTATGATGTGTCATTAGGATGACAACTGAATGTGTATTGGCAGATGAAGATACTGATTGTAATATGCTTGAATACTGTGGGCATAGAGAATGCGGAACTTTACAGCAACTAATAACTTGTATGTTGATAACCAAGTATTAACAGCATCATTTACATATTAATTACATCTACTGTTTTTTCATTTACAAAAGGTGTCATTGTGGAAATTCTGCCCTGATGCCAACAGCAATAGAGAACCAGCGTTGTTGGTTTTATAGTGCCGTAACCACATAATTCAATGACAATGATGGTGTTACATATATTAACAAACACCCTGTTTTCCAGTCACTTAGTCTTGATCAGCACATGTTAAGGTCATCACTGAATGAATACAATGAGACTGATGATCCAGTCAGTGACAATGAATCTCACATTGAGTGAGTTAACCATATTGTACCTAGTGCACTATAATACATCATATGTGTATCGTTATGCACTCTATAGTGTACATTCAGTGTCCTGTATTGCTGATTATAGATCAAGATAGTGTTTCTGACCAATCAGAGTGCTTCTTTCCTCTGCGCGTGAAACAATCATGTTCTGCGAAGGCTGTCTCATGCACAGCTGCGCTAGAAAAGGGCACATTCAGGGACACATTTTGAAATACAAGCTTGATTAATAATATATTTATACTGCCCCTGAGACCACTATTACTGTTGTAATAATGGTCTCACTTATAGTCTTAGGATATCAGAACCCCTTATATTCAGTTTGAGATTCTCATACATTAGAACTGCACTTGCAACCATTATTAAAACCATCTGAGTTGTCTCAGCATGGGTATTAACATCAAATGTACATCTTCTGAATATTTAAACATTATAACACAATTCTGGAGTGTAGCAAGGCCCCTGATTTGCTACTGGATTGGTAAATATCACTGGCGGCACACACTCAACTCTGAATGTCTGTGCTGCCCCAAACCCAACTGCTACTTCCCCCGGCCCCCCACTTACTTGCCCAGCAAGGATGTACAGTACATGGGGTGAGGCCTGTAACTACACTTGCAGCTGTCATATAGATGACTCGTTGGTCATAGGTTGTTTTTTTTTTTTCATTTTCTCCTTGCCTACTACACTGTGGTACCAGACGGTGCTCTGATGGGCCTTGTTCACATGCAACGGCCACTGCTTCCAAACTCGTTCCTCATCGGGCAGCTCTGTTACAGGCTATCTTATTTACATATTATAGTAGTATTCTTTTTTCCTTTACAAAAATGAAGCCTCTTCCTACTCTTTTGCCAGAGAAAATTGTTGCAAAAGGAACATTCATGACAGCTGGTGCCACACATCTAAATCATACATGAAACAAAAAAAATTTATTTTTGCAATTAGACTTACAATCACAATAACAGTGCGGAAGACAGTCATTCCCTTTAACTACTGACTCAAGGGAGGTTGCAATTGGCTGTGCCTCTGACCAACCATCTCCCCAACTGATCATTAATAACTTGGAAATTACCTGCTTCGCAATCATTGTTGCTTAATCATTTTTCAGCATGCTCACCATTCCACTCTGGAGAGTTTGCACGTGCCTATACTGCAATTGCACATACTATTTGAGCAATGGCTATTCATAAACTGTCATAACATTTGATTTAACATGTATGTCCACATAGTGTTATCTACTTTCAAAATTGGTAGGTCAATCATAACATTGAAACATAGAAACATTGACTTTGACGACAGATAAGGACCACTTGGCCCACCCAGTCTGCCCATTTCCCTACCTACAGGATAAGCTGCAGACTGTTTTACAGTGACTTACATGATGTTATACTCTGCCAGTGAACGACAGTGTGCATTTTACCAGGCAATGTCAAATGTTTTATGTTTCTGGATGTAACTGGAATTGCCTCATGCTTCAACATCATAACAAATCATAGCATAGCCAATTTATAACAGAATTCCTTGTGTGAACATATGTTGAGATGATATGACACCAGGGATGTTTATGTGTGATGACAACTGTCATTTGGTGACAAGGCTTGTGGCAATGCTGAGTCCACCAGTATTGCACATACTATCATACCTTTATAGTGTATGGCACTGTGAGCTTTACTGTGTGTTGTAAAAGGTTTTATTGTGCTGGGGGCACATGGCATTGCTTATACCTCAACATGCAAACACATTATGGTACTGTTTTGGCAATCTCTCGTGAGTCAGCATTAGACCACCTTATAGTACAGCCAAGTTATGACACTGTCATACCTTGATGGTGTATGACAGTGTGTACTTTACTGTGTGCTGTCATATGTTCTCTTGTACTAGAAACACACCGCATTCCTCATGCCTTAACATTAGAATAAAGTATGGTACTGTAAATTTTGCCCACTAACACTATCAAAGGACAAAACTGACATGGTATGACACCATGTGAGTTACTGTGTGATATCAGCTGTCATGTGTTGTCAAGTCACGATACAATGCCAAGTCCATCCTGCTTAATGCATGACATAGCACAGTAGCTTACAGAGTCTCATATCTTAACAGTGCATAATACTGAGTGCTTTACTGTACGATGTCCAAATCTTTCTTCTGCTTGCTGTACTCAGCATTGCCTCATGCCTCAAAACTGGAACATATTATTGTACTGTCAATTTGTAAAGCATTTATTTGCCTTTTTGTTTTTTGGTTTCTTAGGCTGTGCTGTAATATAGTATACCATCATTTTATTTATTCAATTCAATTTATTGGAAAGCAAAATTGAGAGAAAATCTCTCTTTGTTCAAGTTGCATCCAACAAGGAACATGTATACATACTATCACATACATATGTTACAAAAAACATACACAAGTATTAAAGTTATCATTCATTTAAAACATCTACAAACATGTATCATTGCTCTGCAAATCAGTCATTTAAAACGTGATACAGAAACTACTGATGTCAGTTTCACCTTTTTTTTGTATAAAGATCCATGTCATAGGAACAGCAACAGCTGATCTATAACCACCAAATCTATTTCTACATTTAGGTAAGATGTACTGGGGTAAATCAGCAGATCTTTAAGCAATAAGGCATGACAAGGTGTGTGTTATCGCGTAATAACGTCACTCCTGGGGTGGGTTGAAGCACGGAGCGAAGCCGAGTGTTTCCACCACACCAGAAGTGACATTATTACATGATAACACACACCTTGGAGTGCCTTATTGCAATTATACAATGGCTCGATGTTATAGAAAACAAAAAATAAAAATAAAAATGTTTTTAGTAGATTTTTAGTGAGGCAGTGTATCTTTGTTTCTGAAAAAAAAAAAGGATCCTAATAATCATCCAAAAAATCAATGCAGTGATGTTATTGTGTAATAACATCACTGTCTCAGGCACACATTGACCAATCAGAGTCCAGAAAATTTTCTTGCCATTGTTTAATAAAGAATATCTGTTTAGTTCTTTACTGGTGACCAGACCAAGCAAATATGAAGGCAATTTGTTTAAAACAAACTTATAAACATAAACTGACCAGTGGGTTTCTATCTGGACTGACAGCAGCTACCAACCAATCTCAGAATAGAGACTGCAATGATGAGATCGCCATGGCAGCCCAGTGGCAAACCTCAGTGCACTGTGGTAAACAGGGTCTAAGACTTTCAAAACAGTGTCTGTCGTTCTCATGGAAATACAGTCACCATAGTCAATTTGTGACATGAACAAAGAATTTACCAGCTGTTTATGAATATTAAGACTGAAGCATACCTTATTTCTATAAAAAAATAATAATTGTTTAAGTTTGTTAGAAAGCATTTGTATATGTGACTCAAATTTCATAGAATCATCTAGTATTATACCTAGATATTTATATACAGATGTTCTAGTAAGGTTGGTCCTGTCAAGTGCTTTAATAGTTTTATTTATTTTATTTTGGGTATCTACTTTAGGTCTACCAGAGAATAAATCACATTGAGTTTTGCTTACATTTAAAGAGGCTCACCAAGATACACCCCTGCGCCATACCTTACATTTTTACGAGTGATGGATCTTTTTAAGTAGTTAAACCTTTTTGGACATCTTCACTTTATTTGGATCCTCTGGCGGCAAGGCACCAATAGGTATGGTGAAGGGGCTGACTGCTTTAATTTGGTGAGTCTTTTTAATAATAGGCAGGAATTAATCAAGGTATGCTGGTTGTTATCAAAGTCTTTCTGCAAAATATTTATAGCTTCTATAGGATCCTTGTTTTGACAATACATAATAGTGTCATCAGCACACAAAAGAATATTAGTGTCTGCTGACACACTGCTAGGTAAGTCATTATATAAACAAGAAATAAAAGGGGTCCCAGTACTGCCCCCTGGGGCACTCCCTTATTTACTATAACTACAGTAGGTCAGAGCAGCATTCATCTACTTTATTTATTGAATTTGGGAACACTCTGGTCATGGGAACAGAAAGATTCTTCCAACATGTGCCATGGCTGCCATGAGGAACTAATTTCCCTCTGAAACATACAAAGGTTTCCAATATGTGTGACATGTTTGTTGAAGTATTTTATGACAAATTGCCTTATAAAATGTAAATTTTTTACACTTGTGTCTGGTCAGACAATAGATGTCTACTGAATTTGAATTGTATTAGCAATGTAGTTTGCATTTAGTAATAAATGTATGTTATGGCAATAAGCACAGTGTTTATAAACTTGATGTCAATAAACTTCATTTTTTTTCCAGGCATTGATTACAATACATGAATGAATGAATTTAATTAAATATCGAAGTGCGGTAGCACCGCTATAGTTAGGGTTGAGCAGGGGTTTCCATGTTAAACCTAAAACTTTGTATTTTAATATCTTTGCAACCATTCAACAGATATGCACAAATGTTTGCAAGCATGGTCTCGGGAAGGGGGGGGTAGATCTCTTGATGTGCCAAGTTTCATTTTGGTTGGATGTGTGGATTTCAAGATCTGGATAGCAAAAAAAGTTTAAAAAATTTTTTTTTTTTTTTTTGCTATTTATTTGTCATCACATAGCACCCAGACAGTTTGGAATTTTGGTCTAAAATTTTAAGGGTAGAAAGAGCTTGGCCCACAGATGTGCATTTCACTGGTTTGGTGAAAAAAAATATTAATCCATTCCAAAGATATTCAATTTTAATATTTCAGTTCTGAGCATGCGCAATACAGTTTTTTGGATAGCTGCTTGGAATGAAAAAATAATTTGGTCCATATGAAAAAGGATCTTTTTCGTATGGGGTAATCCTTTTTCATAAAGAAAGAATCTTTTTTGCATGGCCGCTATCTTGTTTCATCTTTTTTTTATTTCAAAACCCACAAAAATGACATCATGCACATACTCCAATACATGCATCTTGCTAATCAGGAATCATTAGGTGGATTCTGCACTTAGTTTCTTTAAAAATAACCCAGGAATGTATTTTTTTTTTACATTTAAAAATCCTTTTTTGTGAGCCAATATTATTTTTGAATGGACATACAAAAAAAGAATTGGTCCATGTGAGAAAGGATGGCTTCATACGAAAAAAAGAATTTTGAGTTAGTTTTTTTCCAGTTCTTTTTTCATATGAAGGCATTCTTTTTTTGTACGAATGAAAAAAAGCTTATGAGAAAGGATACCTTCATACGAAAAAATAATGGGAAAAAATGCTAAGTCCAAATTCTTTTTTGATATGAAGGCATCCTTTTTCATGGTATACCGTTAGCACAGGGACTTCATTTTGGTGCTGCAATTAGGCCATCGCAACAAGGGCAACAAAGACAGGGACAATCTTGATTTTAGATTGACCCTCACTCATGCCATCCTTTGCGTCCACACAGTTTCTGCCCCCTTCAGGGCATGTATGCCCTGGAGGAGGATTTCTTTAGTTTTGGGGGGTGCAGGGGGTGAAGCTGCCCACATTGGGGGGGTGCAGTGGTGAAGCCCCCCACAAAACAGGACTGTTTCCTGGGATGGTGCTTTGGTACTATACATCCTGGGAGAAGCAAAGCCTGGTGCCATAATGCCAGGTGTCATATTACCTTCGCCCATATCAGCATCGACAAAATGACTGTTGCACCAATATGGGTGTACCCTTTTCTGTATGCTTTTTTCATTCATATGAAAAATGATGCCCTCTTACAAAAAAAGATTTTGGACTTAGTGTTTTTTTCCCATTCTTTTTTCATATGAAGTAATCCCTTTTCTTATTATGCTTTTTTCATTCATACAAAAAAAGAATGTTTTCATATGAAAAAATAATTTGGACTTGTGCTGCATTTACCTGGTTCCTGAAGAATGAAGATGGGGTGCCCAATGGCAGGGCCACTGCGGTTATGGGGGAATGCTGGTTAGTCTATTTTAACACACTGTAACAATGATTCCAATGTCCACATGGCAGTACAGTGCATTAAACAAATCCATTTAATTAAGAGAAGAATACAGCAGCCACTCCATACAACGTGGGAGTTATGCAGTAGATCATTCTGGGCACAACTGTACCTCTTCCCTTTTACCTTTTTATGATCGAGGAGACCTTACAGACATTGTCCTGCAGCCAAATCAGATGCACTAAGAGCTGGTGGCAACATTTTCATGGGCAGTCAAAACAGGCCAGCAGATTTCCCAGCACAGCTACTCCAGTTCCCGGAGCCTCCAACTTCAGCCAACCTGCTGGACAGGACTGGACCAGTAGTACATTTTGTACTCTACTGATGCTGCACAAACTGCCGGATGGGCCAGGGGGCAATCACCCCACCCGGTCCCCACTTTAACAACGAACCCACTGACACACTCCCTAGGAAACTCTTTCACATGCCAAAACCCCACTTCCTTTAATAGTCCCCTGTGCTGCCTTGTGGCCACCCACCTGCAGGTAGCCCAAGAAGACATCAGGAATGAAGCCTATGGCTACGGTTCCCCACAGTGGGGCTTACAGTTGTTAATGAGATATGCCATTTCCACTGCAGCTCCTGAGGTGGCATAATTTTAAAGACCTGTGACTGACATGTGATAATGCTTAACTAGTGCTGTGAGTTGGCATCAACAGGTTTGAATGGTGCGTATATCTAGTCATGCCTCCAGATGGCACACTGCACTGTCAATGTGTGGATGTCTATGTGGCACAGTTCCACACTCTGCGTACTGTACACTAGGGATATGGGTCTGGTCACAAAACATGGGTTTTCCACACAAGTACCTATACACCTTAACTACGTGGCTGCATGGTCCACCTAGACTCTTTGTGGATCAGTGACTGGGCCCTTAAGAAATGTTCCAATTCATTAAATCCAGTTTGAGTGGTGTTTTGGAAGACTGGCCACATATGGGACTCACTACATTATGGAGCACTGCCATCTGCCTAGAATAGTGCTTGAATTGTACTAAAGGGTTCAACCAGACCATAAATTTACAAAGTGAAAAGTATAAGGTCCAGAACTACGGTTATCTGTATGGACTTACCTATATTAGACTTAATTTTTGTTTCCACATCAGGTCTGTTTACTGAAACTTTTGATTTACCTGATGAATTTAGTGATCATTGCATATCATGGCCTGCAAAAGGAAGACACTGAATATTAAGGTTCCCCTCTAAATAAATTTGCTTTAGATCTTTTGCTAAATTTGATTATGGCATAGCTAGAAAAAATCTGGAAATCTGATTAGCTAAGTACTTTAGAACTCAGTGCTGTTGTCTGAGCACAACAGCACTGGTCGAAACTTAGAACCACCTAATGCTAAAAAAATCCACCCCTCACACATTCAAACCTGAGTTGAAACAAAGTTTTCAACCATCATTTTGAAATCTTCAATAATGGTAAAAAAAATGGAGGTCACCTTTGCCATGACCCAGGAAGACTCGTCCAATTGGATCAACAGAAGGTTTAAGAGACAAAATAGTGATCACTCTGAAGCAGAGACAGAAACAGCAACTGTAAGTGAAAATTCTGCTCAATTAGAGGATAATAGTAAAAAGTGTCACAGCGATCTGGCTCCAGACGAAATCGATGAGATAGAACTGAATAGAAATGAACAAAACACTAAACATCAAACTGACTGGGCCATGAACGTTTTCAATTATTAGCTGAAAGAAGAAAAATATGAAGTAGACCTTAAAACTATTCCTGTCCAACCCCTGAATGTCATCCTGCAAGAGTTTTTTCATTGTCAAAAACGGCAATGCAGAAGTTTATAGTGTGTCAAGTGACGTTGGGATCAGAGCAGGAAAAAACCGGTTCCTTAATGACCCCCTATGAGCCGCTCAGTTAACATTATGAAAGATACAGAGTTCTCCAACAGTTACAGAGACAGCAGAAAGACAAAGCCTGTCACCATCCACCACTGCCTGATTGCAGTCTAGAAAACATACGGAAATCAAAGGGCTTAGATGTAAACAGTGCTGGTGGTCTTGTTCACAAAGTATAGCTGGATGTTCAGCTATACTTAGCCCGTCAAGGGAGAGAGGCACTGAGAGAACTGAAAAGGGACAGCATAGTTATAAAACTTGATGAAAACGGGCTTAAATATGCCTGCATGTCATTTAATGAAAAAAAACTAAAATCACTCAGACCACTACAAAAGTTAGAAGCAGCAGTCTCTGGGGCTTCATGCCTCAGTTACCAGGCAACCCTATGTGCCTTATTGCTTCACTAGAAAAATACTTATCCAAAATGCCTGAAAATGTCCCAGCAGTTTCTATACACCTACAGAGAATACCAGAGGAATATTTTGAAACTCAGGAAGTTTGATACACTAAGGAACCCATGGGTGCTAATTACCTTTCAAGCATGCTACCACATATGTGCAAGCTGGCCAGATTGTCCACAGTTTACACAAATCACAGCCTGAGAAGCATTACCATACATCTGTTGTCATCTGCCAGCTTGCAGTCTAGAGAAATAATGACAGTAACAGGCTATAAATGCGCGTCCTTTCTTCACTCATACAGGGGCTCATCCATGAGTGATTGAAGAAATCGGAGCAATCTACTAGCAGGGCAGAACATAAACAGTAAACCAACAGTGTCCTCCAGCTAGCCCCTGATTGCTTACAGACAGATACAGTCTTCTCCTCCTCCACCCCCAAATAAAGTAAAATGCATCAGTTGTTTCACATTGCTAATGTATTATGTGTGTGGCTATATGTGTAAAAAAATTGCTTGCTTAAAACAAATAACACATTGGTAATCAAAGTAATTTGACAAATATCTGACAAATTTTAATTTTCTCTCTACATAGGAACATATGAAGACACCAGCAGAAACAGGCCCCATGGTCTATTGAGTCTGCTCAGTTGTGCAGCTAGCCCCTCAACTTGCAGCTGCTCTGCCCCCTCCCCTCTTCATACTTACCCCCTTCACTCTGTCCCAACCCCTCTTAAAACCGCCCACAGTCCTACAGGATACCACCTCATCAGGTAGAGTATTCCACTTGTCTGCCACCCATTCTGTGAAGAAATGCCTCCTGATCTCCCTCCAGAATCTCTCCTCTCCAATCTCAGCTGATGCCCTCTCGTGTCCCTCCCTCATCTAATCCACAAACTCTCCTCTGTATTAGTCTTGTTGAGCCCCTTTAAGTATTTTAAGGTTTCAATCATATCCTCCCTATCCCTCCTCTCCTCCAGGGGATACATGCTCAGCTCACCCAGCCTATCCTCATAGGATTTTCCTTCCGACCTCTGGATCATCTTAGTCACACTACACTGTATCCCCTCCAACAGTCGGATGTCCTTCTTCAGGAATGGACGCCAGTACTGTGCACAGTATTCCAGGTGCAGCCTGACCAGTGACCTGTACAGGGAAAGGATCTCCTCCCTATTTCTGGGGGAAATTCCTCTCGCTATACATCCCAGCATCTTGTTGGCTTTAGCTGCTCCCTTTCTGCACTGTGCTGAGTTGTTCATACTCCCTGTTATAAGAACCCCAAGATCCTTTTCCTCCTCTGAGCTTTCCAACAGCACCCCTCCCAGCTGATAGCTCCTCCCCTGGTTCCTAGCTCTGAAGTGCATTACCTTGCACTTCTTGGCATTGAACCCCAACTGCCATTTTTCTGACCACTCCTGAAGTTTGGGCAGGTCATCATGCAGCCCCCTCCACCCTTCTACCACAGCTCCCATCTTCATATCATCGGCGAACAGACTGATCTTACTCTGGATCACATGTGAGAGATCAGCTATGAATTTCCCACACAACACCGGCCCCAGCACTGATCCCTGTGGTACCCTGCTCATCACATCTCACAGAGCTGAAAGTTTTCCCCAAACTATCACCCTTTGCTACCTTACCTTCAGCCAGTTGGTGATCCAGTTGACCATCTTTGTTCCCACCTCTATATACTCCATCCCCCCAACCTCCCATGCGGCACGGAATCAAAGGCCTTGCTGAAATCTAAATACAGAACATCCACTGCATGGCCCCTGTCCAGTTCCCTGGTCACCCAGTCATAATACACTATTAGGTTTGTCTGGCAGGATCTACCCGAGACAAACCCGTGTTGTTGCTCGTCCTGGAGTCCATTGTCCTCCAGAAAAGACACCAGCCTCTCTTTTAGGATTGTCTCCATGAGTTTCCCCACAATTGATGTGAGGCCCACTGACCTGTAGTTGTCTGGTTCATCCTTTAGGACACTTTTGTGAATGGGCACCACGTGGGCCAACCTCCAGTCTTGTGGTATGCATCCTTTGTCCAGGGAGGCATTGAGCAGATCAGCCAATGGTCCTGCCAGGTCTCCACTAGTTCCTTAAGTACCCTAGGGTGAATGCCGTCTGGTCCCGGCACCTTGTCTACCCTCAGTGCCCTTAACCCTTCCAGTATCCTGTCCTCTGTTATCCATATATCAGTCACCCCCTCCTTCCCGCCCACTCCACCCCTCCCATAAGGTATCAGCCCCTCTTTCTTTTCCATGAATACAGAGCAGAAGTATTCATTTAGTGCCACTGCCTGATCCACTCCCTTCTCCACCCACCCCCCCGTCCTTCTTAATCCTCACAATTTGGTCTGTGTTTTTCTTTCTCTCACTGATGTATCTGAAGAAGTCTTTTTCTCCATCCTTAATACTTTGTGCCAGTCTCAGCTCTCTGGAAGCCTTAGCCACTCTGACCAGTCTGGTAACCTCCCTGTATTATTTTGTATACTCATCCTTGTCATTTTCCCTCCCGATTTCTTGAGTCTCTGAAAGGCTTTCCTCTTGGCCCTCACCCCTTCCATGACTTCCTGAGTCAACCAACTAGGTTTATTTGCCCTTCCCTTCTTACTCTGTGTCCTAGTACATGTCCCAGTAGCCTTCTCCTGCCCTTTTTTAGCAATATCCTTTTCTGGCTAGCATTCATTCCTGGTTGAATTCCTGCCAGTTGCCTTCCCAAGATTTCCCCCATCCTTTTAAAGTCCACCCCCTTAAATTCAGTTACCCTGGTGCCCATACCTCCTGCTTCCCTACCCATATTGAGTGTGAACCACACTGCATGGTGGTCAGTCCCAGCCATAGGGTCCTCCACCCCCAGATCCCTTACAGCCTCCCAATTTGAAAGTACCAGATCTAGTGTATTTCCCAACCTTGTCAGCTCTCAGACTAACTGTACCAGGAAGCTGTCCTGAAATGCCTCCAGTAAGACCTGCTCCTTTGCACTCATGGTGGTTGGGGTGCCCCAATCCACCCCAGGTAGGCTGAAGTCCCCCACCACCACTGTGTTCCACTTCCTACAAGCCCTTCAAATCTGCTCAGCTAGCTCCCTATCCAAGTCATCCCCTTGAGCTGGTGGCCTGTACACTACCCCATCCTCAGTGTCCTATTTTTCGAGTCTTGAAACTGCATCCATAGGGCCTCTGTCCTGCCTTCTTCCCCCTCCTCCCTTATACACCTCACCCTCTCCTTTACATAGATTGCCATGCCCCCCCTTTCCCCTTAGCCCTGTCCTTCTGGAAGATCCTATACCTTGGGATCATCATATCCCAGTTCTGGTACTGGGCGGCCCTCGTTTCCATGATGACCACGATGTCCACCCTCTCTACTGACAAGAGAGCCTGTAGCTCAGCTGATTTGTTCCCCAGGCTTCTTGCATTCAGTGTGACCACCCTCCAACCTGAATCTTTCCCATCCCTTCCCTGGTATCCTCCCTCTTACTCCCCCTGTGCTCCCACCCCAATACCCCCATAGCTTGGGGATGAGCTTGCTTGGCTCCCCTCTCCGGTGTCCCTGCCTACCAGCTGCTCACTTGCCACCCCCCACCTAGTTTAAATTCACCTTTGTTGCTATGTACCCCTCTATCCCCTGCTTTAATACCCCCTTCCTCTCCCTGCTCAAATTTAGCCTGTCCCCTGCAAATAGATCATTATTGTCCCAGGATCTGCCCCAGCCTCCCACTAACCTGTACCCCTTGGCCCGACACCATTCCCCAGCTAAGCGCTGAACTCCCCAATCCTTCCTTTCCTCACCATACTCGCACAGGGTACTGGGAGCACCTCTGAGAAGGCCACCGATTCCCCTATCTCCGCATACAGCCTACCCAGTTCTTTGAACCTCTCCCTCACTACCTCTACCTCATTTCCTGCAAGGTCATTTGTACTCATGCACCACAAGAAGTGGTTTCTTCCTACCCCTCCTTACACACTTTAGGATTGACTGCCATTACCCCAGGTATGGACTGCACTCATATGCAGCTATGCCTTTCCCCTTACTGCCCCACCTTATCCTTTTTAGTATGGAATCCCCTAGCACTAGTACACCTTCCTCCTCCTTTCTCACCCCTCCCCCACCCTTTTACCCAAGTACCTGTCTCTAGAGTCTGCCACCTCTGTACCTCTATCCTCCCCTGCAGCTCCTCCACACCCCTGACCTACCCCTCCCCCAACAAAGATCGCTCACTTTCATTCCCATCCTCCCATCCACCCTGGCCCCCTTCTGCTATGTCCCCTCATCCTCCTCATCAACATTGCTGCTCTCCCCTTACCCCGCTCCTTCATCTGCCTTTCCAACTGTGCCCCCCTGCCTTCACCTCCACCACTCTCCACAGACCGTCTGCTGTCCCCTGTGCATTCCCCACCCATCCCCAGCCCTCTTCTGAAGGTCCTGCACCCCCTCCTCCTCCTTCACCAATGTCCCCAGCACCGCAAAGCTGTTACCTGCCCCCTCTACATAGCCGTGCAATGACTCCTTCCTCCTGTCCAGAGCCTTCCCCCCAATGCTAGGCTCCTTGTTCGCTTTCCCCCACTCCCCTCCCCATCACCCCTTAAACCAATGTTCCTCCTCTGCTGTGTCTTCATGCTACTCCCTGGAGGAGGCCCTCCTGCCCCAGATTCCCCCCTCACCACCATCCTCTCCAACTCTCTACCAAGCCACAGCACTTCTTCTTCCAGACACCTCAGCCTGTGATAGATTGGACATCATCCCAGCCTCCACAGTATGTTCATCCAGACCGCCACCCCACATCCATTGCAGCCCACTGTTCTACCCAGGTTGCCCTTCCCAGCATTCTGCTGCCCTCTGTACTACCCACTACCACGCTTTCCTCATCTGCCCCCATTAGTGCCCCTCCACCCCTAGTGTGTCCTATGCTAACATGCTACATTTGCCTACTTCACTGTCTACCAAATGAAGAAAAATACAGCCCCAAAATACAGAGCCCCAAGTTCAGATCACAACCCCAGCACTACATCAAGGGTTAGCCACACTGCCAAATACAATAAAAAAAAGAAGTACCTTCAATAATTGTAGATCCTGCTACAGATCCAGCTGCCTTCATGGGCCCACTTCCAGCTCTCAAAGCTCCACCACTCCTTACTGATTCTTCCCCCTTCGAACCCCTCCCCTGCCTCCTTCCTATTGGTTCAGCCCTACCGGGAGGAGTCCAGTAGCAGCATTTAATAGAGAGGTGGTGTGGGGCGGATGACTGGGAGAAAAAAATAAAAGGCTAAAGCAGCTATAGCTCCTTTATGTTGCTTGTTCTTGTGGCTGGGCCCTATTTATAGGCCTGCAGCAAGTTTGAAAACCACACCCTGGCCTTCCGGTACTTCCTAATAGGCTCCAATTTGGAGCCTCCCGATTGGCCAGTTCCCCCTAGCTCTCAGCCTTGCTGAAAGCTCCTCGCCCTTCTACAGGCAACAATGAGGTGACACCTCCTATCCTTCTCCTGGATGCCTCCCGGCCGCCAATGTGGCCCTTCTCCGTTCCCCTCCCACCACCGATGCGATGCAAAAACTGCTGCATGTCCCCTTCCTCCGGCTGCCAAATGTGGCTAAAGCAGCTGTGGCTAAAGTGGCTACAGCTCCTTTCAACAGATCTTGTTGCTATTAATACAGACATACGAGCATAATTAGCAAGCTCACAGAATATTGGGAAAGCAGAGAAATTTAGTAAAAAAAAAAAGAAAGAAACAAGCAACATCTTTCCAAGACACCAAACTAACTAATGCCTTTTTTCCCTCTTAAATCTACAGGGATAACAGTCTCAGCCACCAGGACACAAGGACCGTGGCACCAACTTCTACAACCTCAACCACTATACGGTAAGTATGTCCAAATTTTAAAATGTGCACAGCTAAAAACCACCTGACATCATGTAAAAGATCAAAAGGAAGTGAAAATAAATGAAAAAATCATGAAGTATGCAGCCCCACCTCCTCCTTTTGTGTGTAGGGTCCCAATGATGTGTGAAAGTGGGGGCACACAGACCCAAAGAGTACCTTCCAGACACTTCTTAGCACTGGAAAAAAGACAGGCCTTGCCTTGCAGATGATAACAGGTCTCGTCTTAACCAGGTGCATACAGTTCAGGCACGGCGGCTTCTACTGACTTCAAAGTAAATGTGGGGGGGCTTCTTTAGGAGAAATTAAAGGACCTAATTCATTCAAAAAAACTCAGCACTACTAGGAAAAGTGAAAATAGAAACATTTTATTTTTGTTCAGAATGATTAGAACTATAAAAAAATTAAATGGAGGAGATCCATTGGGGTTTTAGAGCTAGAGAAGAGCAGACAAGGGTATTTGTTCCAGCCACAGCTAAATATAATTTTCCGGCCTAGGGCTTAGACCAAAACTGGCTCCACACCTTTCAGAATGAGCTGAAAACTAGCTCAGACTCTTTCCTCCATACTTGTTGTCCTTTTCTGTTCCTTACAGGTGAGTACTTTACTCCTCCTTGCCACCGAACCTTGGAGTGTACCGGGGCATGTTGCAGCCTAAATGCCTCCCTCGGCTGCTCCCAAATTTTGCTTTCCACCAGAGCCAAACCAGGTGCTCTCCCTCCTTTCTTTCTGAGCTGAAGCAAGCCTCTTAGAGCATGATGATGGTCCCCTCCTTTCCATTACTGTTTCCATAGGCCGCATCCCCTAATGGGTCTAATGGGTCCTGCCCCAGACACGGGCATGGCAGGACCTAAGATGAATCCCAGGATGTGGTCCCACCCCTCCTCTTACCTCCAGAAGCATGCCACCATGAATGGCTCCTCGAACCTGCCAACTCTGGGAAAGCTGTGCCATGATGCTGCCACCAACATCACAGCCCCACTACCTTGAGTCCACTCCATACCTTTGGGTGACCAGGCCCCCCTGGCCTCCAGATGGTCCCTGCAACTCTCCATCTTCATACTTCTCTACTTAGGTCAGCCTCAGGATCCCTGGTCCCAAACAGCCGACAAACTCCTGCTTCCTTCCCTCGGACACCTCCTTCATGCTGCACTGATGCTGCTAGCCGACCCCTACTGGGCCAGAAAGATTTTATGCCCCCCCCCAGCCACACTGGCCTTACACCAGACCGCCAAATCTCAAACTTTCTCGACCAACCCCCAACACCCGGGTTAAATATCGGCAAACTCTGCCACCTACTAGGCAGACAAGGGAATCACCCCCTTAAGCTTACTGATGGGACAAAATTGGGAGAAGGGGGCAGAGCAAAGATAGTAAGCCCACGCCACGGGGGGGCTTACACTCTCCCCTTCCCCTAAAACCATTTCCTCCTAAAATGGGGCAGAAGGGGGCTCTCACAAGGTTCCCCCAACCAGGATGAGTATGCACACTCCCCACCTGGCCCAGGGTCCCCTCCAGCACACCCAGAGACCAACCCCTGTTGCCTGTCACCCATCCCACCCCATGGAACAAGTACATTTTAAAGAAACTACGCTTACAGTTTTTTTTTTTTAAACACAAGCAGTACATATGCTATGGCCAGGCTGTCTGAAAAATACTAAACTTTTCAAAACCTTCAAAAAAAATTTTTTTTCTTAAGCATGCAAATCAGGTACTACTTAAGATAACAGCAAACCCCACTCACACACAACACTGTCTTTCACATGCCATACCTTCGCCATTCACCCCTTACTTTTGCTAATACACCATTCACCCAGAGGTAGAACAGTATTTGGGATTATTATTAATATGAGCAACTGCCCCAAAGGGAACAACTGCATAAATTATTTTAAATGTATCTCTTTTTTTTTTTTCAACACTCAAACATAACAGTCTCAGCAAGTCAGTCCAAGCAAAATCATTGTTCTTTTCTCCACGCAAAAGGGGAGGGATGGTCCCATGGCGACCTCAGCTGGGCACAGTACTTGAACAACTTTAACAGTCTCCAATATTTTGATTATATATTTCTTTTTTCAACAAAGAAATTCCTGGTAAATCATGGGATGCCAAGCCATTTCTTCCTCAAATGGCAGACCCTCCACCATGGGGGTAGTAGTAGTCCAGGTCCGGCTTTGTAGTCTCCTTAGCAAACAAATCTATGGCACTAATGTAGTATTTCATATGACAGCCCACTATGTCCTGCACCAAGGCGAAATGTTTGAAAAGTGTCAGCCCTGCCCAAGGTGATGAGAAGCATAAGGCTCTCGCCTTTTTGGTAATTGTTTGGTTGACCTTCTCAGGAGCTCCTGGTCATTGCAACAACTTGTGGACCATGCCTTGGAACTCCCAATCCACCTATTTCTCCTCTATGATGTCCCAAAGTCTCTCTGATATGTAGGGGTAGTTCACATCTGTGTATTCTATATGCATCCTTCTCCAAATCCACCTTTCTGCCTGTGATCATTCGGGCAGGTCCCTGACACTGTTCTCACACGCAGCTTCTGGCTCCAACCACACATGAGTGCAGTACAGGACATTTAAAGGGTCAGTACACAGGAGATCATCCACCTTCTCCTGCAGGGTCTTGCTCTGTGCTGGGAGGCATGGAGTAGTATCAGGCAGCTTTACAGCAGGCTGATGGTAAGCCTGGGGGACAGCCCAGTAGATTTCATGGTCAGCAAACTGAAAACACTGTAAATCCCATCTGGGGGCAATGGAACAGGCACCTCCCAAACCTTCTCATCCCTCATCTCCTGCATCTTCCTCTACAGCATGAATATGCTTGCTTGCTTGGCCTCCCCCTTTAAGGCTCTGGAGGAGCCACTGCTGACAGACAGAAAGCCCACAGCTGACCCCCTGGGCCCTGGGGGCCGCCAGCTGCTGTACCTTGTCCTCTGCCTATCCCTCTGCCACAGAGATAGTCAGCAGTGGCAAGTGGTGTGGAACTGGGCAGACTTCTGTGCCCCATATCACCCTCTTTGGCAGGTTCCATCCTTGGTGAACAATTGGAGTACGTAGCTAAATTCAAATACTTGGGGGTATGGCTGGATAATAGACTCTCCTTCCTAGAACACATAGAAGAACTGACAAAGAAACTTCGTCAAAGGCTTAGCCTTTTCTTCAGGATAAAAAACCTCCTCTCTTTGGACGCTAAGACAAGACTAATCCAAACTACTTTCCTCTCCCTCCTAGACTTCGCTGATTTCCTTTATAGTCAAGGACCCATCGGCACACTCTCAAAACTAGATACGTTTTATCACAGAGCCCTAAGGTTTATAACAGATCTTTCCTATTCCACCCACCATTGTGTGCTATACACTGCAGTAGGTTGGTCCTCTCTTAGCTTCAGATGCCAAAGAAATGCCGCCATCTGGACTTACAAAGCTATCATCAACAAACTGCCTGACTACATCACTGTCTATCTACCGCTTTGAACCTTAAGCAGATATGCTTTGAGAAGTGACTCCTACTTAACCTTGAAGGTATTTAAGGCCAGATCTCACTTTGGCAGGGCCTCTGTTAGTCATGTGCTGCTCCAAATATGGAACAAACTACAAAAAACTCTGAAATTAAAGCACAAAATTAGTGTAGCAGCTTTCAAAACACTTTACTCACATCATAACAAGGAATCCTGTGCTTGCTACCCCTGAACACATGATCCCCCATCCCTACGGAGCCCCTCATCTACTCTTGCCTCGGCCTCCTTCTTCGGTTACTGCTCCCAGCTACTGCCTGGCCCTCTCTGTCCCCCGCCTTCCTTCATGTCTCCTTGTCTTTTACCACCTGTCCTTTTCCTAGTATTGCACCTGCATTCCCCTACTTTTCGCCGCTGTTTAGTTCCCCTCCAATCGTATTATATCTTATAAGTTGCTTTTGTAGATCCTTATCCCCTATCCACTGCTCTTTCTAATATATGCCTTACTCCCCCTCCTCATCCTCCCTTCTCCCTCCACCCCTAGTCAAACCCCCCCATCTGGTTCTCCCGGGGTTCCAGTTAGTTCACCTTTTTATTTGTCCCTTAAGTCCACTAAGATTTCCTGAACTCATCTGCACTATTGTTATTCAGACTTTTTCACTCTGTATCTTTTGATGTACTTAACCTGTACTTCCTTACTTTTGTTGTTGCCTGTTGTTGATTTGCCAGTGAATTGTAACCACTGTGTACTTTCTTGTTATTTTGTATCTGTTGCACCCAGGTCCACCTCGAAAATGAGCTTGCTCAACAGTGGTCACCTGGTTAAATAAAGATTTTGATTGATTGATTAATTAATTGGTTCCTCCACGGCTTCCACCACTACATCTGCCTCCGGGTCCTCAAGTTGTGGCATCAAGACAGGGGCCAATGTCAGCCTCTGCTCCCAAATCCAGGCTTCCCTGCAAAAATAGCGATGTGGTGCCCACAGATGCTCCCACGGGGTAAGGCCAAGCATAATCAAAAGGACTGCCTTCCCAAATGCCCACGGTCGACCCACTGGAGAAGATTACACACAAGGGTAGCTTTACCACTCCTTCTCCTCGGTATCCACACCAAACATACCTCTCCACAGCTGCTCCTCTCCTGGCTGAATTCCATAACCATGCCAACAGTGATGTGGGGATGATAATATGGAGTTCTTTGGATGGGAATCTCGCGGACATTTTAGCAGATTTTTGTCTACGTGGCATCTCCTTCACCTCAACCACAGAAAATAGCATCTCCTGCTCACTCTCCCATGATGCTGCACAGAGTGGGCCAATCCTGAGCACTGCAGCTCCCCACCTGACCACCCCCACATCAATGGCGCCAAAGAAACCACACCATACCAAACTGGCGGCCCATGTAACTGCACCATACCAGCAAGGCCCACCACGAACCGGACCCCTATAAACTTCTTGCCCCCCCCAAGCAGCGCTAAAGCTCACAAGCACAAAAATGATCCTGGATGAGCCCCAATAATCTGAAGCCCCCCCTTCTCCTTTTGTGTCTAGTGGTCTTGATGGTATGTGAAGGGGGGCACACAGACCCAAAGAGTATCTTCCAGCCACTTCTTAGCACTGGAAAAAAGACAGGTCTTACCTTGCAGATGATAACCAGGCCTGCTCTTAACCAGGTGGATACAGTTCAGGCACCACAGCATCTGCTGGCTTCAAAGTAAATGGGGGGAGGGGCCTTCTTTAGTAGAAATTAAAGGAATTCATTCAATAAAACTCAGCACTCCTAGGAAAAGCGAAAAAGGAAAAATTTTATTTTTTTCAGAATGATTAGAACAATAAAACAATTAAACAGAGCAGCTGCATTCAGGTCTTAGAGCTAGAGAACAGCAGACAAGGGCATTTGCACTGGCCACAGCTAAATATGATTTTCTGGCTTAGAGCTTAGACCAAAACTGGCTCCACACCTTTTCAGAATGAGTTAAATACCAGCTCAGACCCTCTTCACCATACTTGTTGTCCTTTTCCTTTCCATACAGGGGAGTGCCTTACTCCTCCTTGCCACCAAACCTTAGAGTGTACCAGGGCATGTTGCAGTCTAAATGCCTTCCACGGCTGCTCTCAAACCTTGTTTTCCACCAAAGCCAAACTAAGTGCTGTCCCTCCTTTCTCTCCAAGCCAAAGCAAGCCTCTTAGAGCATGACGACAGCCCCCTCCTTTTTCACTACTGTTTCCATAGGCCGCATCCCTTAATGAGTCTAATGGGTCCTGCCCCAGACACAGGCATGGCAGGCCCTATGGTGAATCCCAGGATGTGGTCCCACCCCTCCTTTTTCCTCCAGCAGCTTGCCAACATTAACGGCTCCCTGAACCTACCACATCTGGGAAAGCCCTGTCCTGATGCTGCCACCACTATGACAGCCCCACTGCCCTGATTCCTCCTCATACCTTTGGGTAACCAGGCCCCCCTGGTCTCCAGATGGTCCCTGCAACTCTCCACCTTCATACTCCTCTACTTAGGTCAGCCTTAGAATCCCTGGTCCCAAACGGCCACCAAACTCCTGCTTCCTCCCCTCAGATGCCTCCCTCACATCACACCAATGTTGCAAGCTGATCTGTACCGGGCTGGGGAGATTTTATGCCCCACAGACACACTGGCCCTACAACAGCCTGCTGGATCTCCAACTCTCTCGACCAACCCCCAACACCCAGCTTAAATACTGTCAAACTCTGCCACCTACTGGACAGACAAGAGAATCACCCCCCCAAGCTGACTGATGGGACTAAAATGGGAGAAGAGGGCAGAGCAAAGATAGTAAGCCCACCCTTATGCAAGTACTAATACCCAACAGGGTGGGCGGTAATGGCAATCCTGGACTTCCCAGGGGTGTAATGAGGTCCAACGCCACAAGCGGAGGGCCTTATAACCCCTGGAAAGTCCGGTATTGTCCATACCAACACCCTGGAGGGTATTATTACACTTAGAAAACGGGCTACATGTGTTATTTTTTTATAGGATTACAAAAAGCCTAGAGTAATGCAAAAAAAATGGCCACAATTGAAGTTTTAGCCCTTTTTCTGGTAAAGTAGTCCCTCTACTGCTGGCATTGCTAGTGGAGGGCACTGTTTTCCAGCAGAGGTCACTGATAGTTTTGAGATCCAGCTATGTATGGCCAATTCAGAAATACACACTGGCAACACCACTCCAGTAATAAAGGCGCTCGCGGCTATACAGATCACAACTGCATAGATATGCATAACTATAGCGTGACAGCCACAAAGCAGGAGTAGGAGTCTGAAAAAAATGTGTTTACATTTCAACGGGAACCATCAAGTATTGAAGGTTTTTTTTCTGGCTATCCCAAAAAGAGCTGGGGTGAACGGGAGAACTGCGGGAGAGTAGCACTGAAATAAACCGCCACGTGTATTCTGGTTTGGTGGTTCTGTTTAAACAAAATACTATTTTCATGTTGATTGCTTGTGCCAAGTGGGTGACGGGGCAGGTGGCCGCTCACTAAGCAACAGAGCAGGGGGGGGCGCAAGAGCATTTCCGGGAGAGTGTTGCAGTTGAGAGAAACAGTCATTTGTCTGTCTTCCCGACCACAGAACAGAAACCTTTGTTTTTTTTATTGTAACCTAAAAGTTGGGGCTTCCATTTCATTCTTATAGCCCTTTTGCACTTCTTTGTGATTGGGTCTGTACTGCAAGTGGCAGGTGCTCTGTATACCAGCTGAAGTTGGTAGGGAGAGGGACATCCAAAGCGGTGCTGAGGAAATGTAAGCATGTTGAAGAACATATTGGCAGCAGAATGGAGCAAGAGAGATGAAGTGATGCTGGTAATGCCTGTGGCAGGATAAAGCCATACCTTATTATTTTAATCATATTTCATGTTATTTTATGTGTATAATACATCAGGGATGCCCATGGTGGCCCAGTCTAACTTGCAAGGGATCATAGGTACAGAGAAAACATGGACCCTAAAATTATGTAATCCCTTGTTGCTGGGCAGAAACTGTCAGCTGCTTAGCCAGGGTGTAGAGTTTGATTAAACCATTTAAAAGAAACAAAAGGGCTAATTAGGCTTAGCTGGGAGGCCAGGACTCCCAATTTGCTTGTGAAAGGCCCAGGCCTCTAGAGGAGCCAAGAAGACTAAGGACCTTTTGTCCTGAGAGGTCTACCCTGAGTTAATCTAATTATAGCTGAATAGACTAGCATTTAGGTAAATTGCTGTACTGGGTTTAGCTTAATTACAGTCAGTAAAAGGAGGTAGGGGAAGGCTTATGCTAGCCCCACGGCTGGTTCAGACTGACTTGGAAAAAAATCCTCTCTCTCATGCTCAGAACTGAACATTTGTTTCTTGCAATAAAATATTAAAACTTGATTGGTTGTGTAGACATGGAGACAGAATGGACCTGCCCTTTGAGAAACCCCATAAAACAGGGGTGCAAGACTTTATCAGGGCCTTTTTTGCTTTTTGATTTCTGCTTCTGTCTGCTGCCTTTTTGCCTGTTGCCAATTCATCTTACATCTGAAGAAACTGTGTGCACTTTGGACCTTGTTCTGCTGAGAGAGCAGAGACATTTCCTTTTTCAGGAAATTCTCCTGGACCACAAGAACCAAGATTTCAGCTATCATTTCTAAGTACACTTTGCACTTCAATTCAGCAACCAAGTACTTGGTGAGGTAGAACTTTAACCTCAGAATTTTAAAGTGTAGGTTTTTATTGTATATTTCCATTTTCTTTTTCATATCCTGTAACCAATGTCTAAAATTATCTGTCTTTAAATTATTTACTGTATTTAGTAATTAAATAGTAAAGCCTTTCACTTACTTTAAGATAACTCTGCCAGTGTCTTTTGTGTGTACTGTTTTGGGAAAGGGTTGTTCAAACTATTCTACACCTATGTGACTGCTTAAGGGCCAAACACTACTGAAATAAAGTACCATAAGGGACTCCGTGGTGAAAGGAGGGGAGGAATACGAAAGGCCTCCAGGAAGGGTCTGTGGGGGGTTTGAATCAGTCTATGCATTTTGGGGGAAAGACACATATAGGGTGTATAGGGCACTACCCGAAGGCCTATACACACCTGTGGCTTTCTGGTTCATTGTGCAGTAGACAAGAGGGTTCTATCACAGGAACACAAACTCGTGACTATATTTGCACCCCCTTGCATGGAGAGAGGGAACCTTGTGATCCTCTGGCATATGTTCAGTTGTGAAACAGTGAGCATGCTAAAAGGACAAAGGAGGGGTATCCCTGACTCTGATCACAAAGGGATTTTCTGTAGCACAGGGAATTCCTGCCCCACCGGAGTGGGCTTGTGACAATGCCAACTGTACTGGTATCCCAGTTTTCATTAATTTGTTTGAATAAGTGGTTGAATGCAGTGGAAGTTGTGAAATACTGGCCACTTACGGGGGGGGGGAGCTGAGCTGGAGGAGAGCCGTGATGGAACAGGTGGCTTCCAACAGGACCAAGCAGTCAGTGTACTTGGCATAAGTTACAATGATTGTATCTGACAGCCATTTGTGCATCCCTGTCTCCTTTCAAAAAATATTTTCTATGTACAGTGCTGTGATTTCTATTTTTTAATTTCTGGATGGTGTCTGGTCACTTGCTGCCTCGCTAAGTGATAAACACAAATGGTGGCAGTCTGAAATTGTGTGTCCAGTGCTACAGCCAATGACTAAGCAGGCTGGGTACAAGGATACTTAGCTGGGCATGAGGCAAGTTTGGGCTGGGACTTTTTATTTGGTGGGCATCTATTGAAAGTTAATGTACCCCTGTGGAATGGGTACCAGCGAATCCAATGCCTCTAAAAAAAAGCCCCTTTTCTAAAGGAGATTATTGGGAAGAAAACTCAAAAAGGATTTGAGGAAGTTTTTCTTCATGGAAAGGGTGTCAGAGCTTTAGAACAGATTGTTGGCAGAGGTTGAGGGGGAGAGGACTATTAATAGATTTAAACCCAGGTGGGACAAGGGCAGAGGATGCATAATCCCACTTTAGAGAACCAGTGAAGAGGAGAAAGCAGAAGGGAGCAGGGGAGAATAACCCACTGTGGCACTAGACTGGAGGGTAAGGTAGTAACAAGTATTGGCAGACTTGATGGGCTAGCTGTCTCTTTCTGCCAACAGATTCTATATTTCAGTTTTTCTATCACAAATTATGTGTTCTCCTTCCACAATTGCCAGTAGTTCCCTATGGCCACAGTCATGGATATTGTTGGTCTTCTTCACTAAATCCACCCTACTTCCCCAAAATAGGTTGAGATACTAAGTCCCTATGGGCAACTGCTTATTCAGGCACTAGTCTCATGCAAGAGCCATGCTGCACATGTTGTTCAGTTCAGTGCTGTTCAGTTCAATGCAGTTTAATTCAACACCTGATCCTATACCCAGAGGTTGAATCCCTTCTTACCTCTTTGTAGTTCAAGCAGTAGAAGGCTTTTTGGGTGCAGCACCATTCCAGTCCTCAAGGACAATGTGCATACCCTGTTCTGGCCCCATAAGTCCCATACATGGAGGTAATCAGCATGGGGTCATAATGTCGCAGACAATACCACACATATGACCACCGCGCAGAAGGCAACAGTGTGCAGCAAAGATAAACAGCTGTTCTTTTGTTTTGCAGGAGGCTTCATCCGCTGCAACCCGCATACCCCCAGAACTAGTATAATCCACTCTGAGTGGGTGTGGACACTGGAGCAAGAAATAAAAAATTAACTCTAAGAGATTCCCTACCAAGGAATCAAACTGTGATTCCCTCAACCCACACACTGCAGGGTCAGGTGCTCTAGCCACTCCACCATGGGAGCGGCTCAACCGAGCACCCGATCGGCAGTGGCTAACTACACTTCCTCCTTCCTGGTGAGTGACAGGGGATAATGATAGTATCACATCACTGATATTCCCCTGTCGCTCTACTCCCCTATGCGCTACCTGTAATGCACTCCTGCTCTGCACAGATTAGTATGTGCAGTTATCACCCGGTACCAAGGTGATATTCTGAACACAGTCTATACTTTACTTTGGTTAGTCCCAAAGAGTTGGTCACCAAATTACATATCCTTCACTCCTGCTTTTTCCCCGGTAGGGGCAACAAGATGTTGCTTGACTTCACCATTTCACTCAACTGTTTGGTACCCTGTCACAATCAATAAAAATCATTCTGGGATTGGGTTGGGCACTGCAAGACTCCCACCTGAGAGTCAGGCACATGAAAGCCTTATCTGGTCTCACTTCCTTCTCCTTTTTCCATCTCCTCCCCTTACATCAAAGTGCAAGTCACATTTAATCTTTGTTGACTGTTAATCACTCCCTCCATGGGCATGACTGTCACTGTCAGTCCCAAAGAACTATTCTATCGCACACAGGGAGCCTATCTAGGAAATCTTGGAGGTCAGGGTGGTTACATACTCCCTAATTATAGGTCTTGTGTCCACAGCAAGGGTATTGGACATCTTCTTACTCCCCCAAGGCTTTTCTGGAGAAAGATGCACATCTTCATCCTACTTACAGCCTACACAAGTAGAAACCCAAAGGAGCAATGGTGGCTATCTTATGATAATTTACCTGGACTGTGAAAGATTCAATAAGAGAACCTCACAATAAAACTTGTATAGGGATACTGGATACCCTGCACTATACACTTTATCTGTTGCTGGGGACCTCAGTCAGGAGTCCCAGACCCACGGTATACTGGGTATTGCCTCCTCTGACCCAGCATTTGCAACTCCTTGCCCCAATTCAACATGCAGGGCAATCCTTCTGGAACCTCTAAGACCACTGAAAAACACAAGTTAGTTAATTTTCAATACATTCTCTTGAATCTTTGTTTCTTCGTCAGTGGCTCCTGAATGAAAATGTACCAATCTGCCATATTCTTGAAGCTTTGTTTATTTTCACTTTTTACTTCTTTTTTTTAAACAAGAAGAAAGGGAAACCCTAATTGTCCATCTAATGAGGTACAAAAAAATTAGTCACTGAGGCAATGCTTCAAGTCTTGATGGATAACTGCATTAGAAGAGGTATCCAAAGGTCCTTTTAGATCAGTAGGAGCCTCACAGGGCTGAATGGGTAATAGAAAAAAAAAACAGACTCTTCCTTGAGAATGGGTAGTAACAGCCCTTCATTTTGATTGGAGCATCAACCATTTGGGTACGCAAGGGTGAGATTCTTCTCCTACCTGGGTTCAAGTGTCATTCACTGGGCTTAAACCCAATGGGGTAATAAAAAAGTTTGGATGCTCCTCTTGTAAGAGCAGTAACAGTCCCTGGCTGCTTCGAGTAGCTCAGTTTGGATTCAACTGACCATTGAACTCTTTAAGTAGGAAGGCTAAGGGAACACCAGAAAGGATTGATAGGGTTTAGTAGGATTGGAACAATTGTGGGAATCAAATGATTTGAAGGAGGGTACTGATGTAGTCTGGTAAGTAATGTGAATAATTGTTATGTAACATAATTGTAACTTTGGTTTGACTTTCTCTCACAAGATTTTTTTCTCTGTCTTCAGTTGAGACACTATGCGATGGAAAACAAGTGGAAAGGGATGTTTCAGACTGTAGAAGACCCTTTGCAATTTCTTGTTTTATCTTTAAGTGTAAACCAGAGGAAAGAGGCCTAATTTCCAGGGTTTATCAATGTTTCTTAAAGTTTGATTATGATACTCTGGTCTCCCTTAAGTGACAGTGGAAAGTAGAGGTGGGAATTCAGTGTTGGAAGAGAGCTGGGCTAGTATCTGGATGGGGATTCACCTCACTACGGCCTCTCCTTCATGGAGAGAATTTAGATGGAGATTTGTATTGAGGAATTTTTATACTCCAGTGCAGGTTCAGCATTACGGTAGACACAGCTCTGATCGATGTTGGAGGGGCTGTGGGGGTCGTAGGACTCACAAATATTTTTTGGTCTTGCCCATTTTTGCATTCTTATTGGAAACAGCTGACAGGTGTGATACGGAAGATTTTGGAGGTTAATTTACCCCTTCTCTTTCATGTCTGGATTCCTGGTTCACCGTCCCTGGGACTGAAGGGGAATGACTCTAAATATTTATTTTACGGTTTGATTGGGGCGGCCTTGAAGTCGATTACTCAATTATGGTTAAAATCGACAATTCCTGCTGTAGATCACTGTGTAAAAAACTGCATGAGGATTTTGACAATGGAATGGATTACTGCTTTTCTTAGGCTCCAACAAGATCAATTTCAGAGCTGTTGGCTCCCTTTTTTTCACTTTTTGGCGGAAAGAGAAGGGGTATCCTCTGAAGAAATCCTGGCTCGTTATTGTGCATAATCGGTGTCTGATGTCAGTCAACCATGGTCTTTTGGGTTTTGATTTGTTCCTTCATAGCTATGATTTACTGCTTTGTATAGTTTGGAGGGGTTTGATTCTGATGGTACAAAACTTGAATCAAGATTAATTACAAAAAAAAAAAATTGTAACTTTAGCTTACGATCTCTCTCTCTCTCTCTCTCTGCCTCTGCTACAGGGGCTGCCACCCTTTCAGGGTGCCAAGGATGCAAGGGAACTTTTTGAGGAGGATTCCACTGCTAGAGGTGCCACAGGTACAGGATTCCCCTTTAGACCAAAGGAACTGCAGGAAAGCAAAGTAAAATCCTAAGGAAAGAGACGTGACACCAGAAGAGGAGGGGTGGTTGGTGGTAGCAATAAACAGAGCATCCAAAGGCCCCCTGATAAAGACTTAGTGGGGCAAAGTGCTGGGGAAGTAGTGAGAGCTGGTTGCAAGTAATACTGTTGGTATCGTACCATAAGGAAAAACTTTGTAACTAGACTGTTGCTATGCTTATGAATTGGTAAAGATGGTTTGAATAGATTCTCCACTATTCTATTGTGGATTTGAAATGGATCGAACAGAAAGTTATAAGGATTTTGTCTCCCCGAGTCGCTCTGAATGCTATGTACTGGTTGTGTTGTTTAGGAGTGAGGCCTCCCATCAGAGCACCACTGTCCTGCACCAAGAAGCACAGATCCAATAGCAGTAAAAAATGAGGGATGCTTGGGCATGAGTGGTTTAATTACCATCACATGGGGGGGCATGGTGAGTGCCATCTACTACCCCACCTAACCACAGGAAAAGCCCTCAGGTTCAGTGGACCATCGAGCTTCTCGTGTAGGAATACTTAGGGAATACAGAGAAAGATTAGTAGGGTTTGGTAGGATTGGAAAAATTATGGAAAGCAAATGATTTTAAAGAGGTTACTGGAGAAATATGGTAAGTAGTAAGTAGAATGCTTGTGCAATATGATTTTAACTTTAGTTTATACTTTCTCTGACCCTGCTACAGGGCCTGCCACCCTTTTGGGGTGCGATAAAGACACAGGAACCCTCTTGAGGAGGATTCCACTACTAGAGGTGTTGCAGGAATGATTCCCCTTAGACCAGGGGTATCTAAAGGAAGAAGGTCCAAAACAGCAAACGAATGGATGAGCACTTACTTCCAATAGTGGAAAAGTGACAGAGCCTGGAGAAGAGGTACCAGTATTAAAGAAGGGAATACAAAGGCTGCAATTTAGGGACACCATTCAGCTTCAGGTCTCAGTGGAAAAATTAACTGATACTGAAGTTATGACCACTGGCATGGAGCAAAGCCCCCATTGAGGGACTTTCTAGGGAACCAAGGCCTTGGTCCTTACCATCCTTCTTGGCTTGGAAAATTAATTATGACATCTACAGTATGATCTTTGCTGAATTTGGAATCCAATTCGGGGGGGGTATGGATGGGCCAAGTCTTGCTCTATCCTTCTTATGGGATAATGCTGTAAAGTGTTTCTCAGTGAAGGGCTCCTTCCTCCTACCTAGAGGGTCCACCCTCAAGGTGTTGACTGAGGAGAGAAACAACTGCTGGAATACTTTTGCCAGACCATGGGTCTGAGAGTACTAAACTATGACTTATGATATGTGATGATGATAGGGGAATTAAAGGAAGGGGAATATGGAGGAGACCTAGCAGGTCATAAATAGACACTAGCATGGCTGCATTGAGATGTGCCACTGAGTTGATTTGCATGGCTGAAGTGACCCCCAAAGTAAGGGTCCTGCTCTGAAGACACAGGCGATAACAAGGAAAAACACCAAAAGGTGTAGCTGATTCCCTCTATGTGGCTAAACTGGTCCCCAGACGGAGAGGTTTCCACACACAAAAAGCAGGAAATCATAAATACCACATTGCAAGGTGCCGCTGAGTCAATCTGCATAGCAAAGGGTCCCCCATGGCAACAGTCCTACCCTCAAGGGGGGAAGGGGTAATAAGAATGTTGAAAGGTGCCATCAAGTCAATCTGTACGGCTAAAGGGACCCTGCTTGGTGAGGGCCCCACCCTCAAGATGTGGTCTTCATATTAAGCAGAGCAAGCATGCTGACCTGCTGGGTTAATAGTCCAAGAAGGTTTGCAAGGATGGTCATTGAGTGGAAAAAGTAAGGTATACTGCTGATGAAGGCAGGGGCAGGGTCCTGGAAGGTTGATTGAAAAGGAGGGCAAAGTTTAGTTAGGTAGTAAGAACTATGATAAGAGGGTGACTGTCCAGGTAGATAGTATGATAAGGAGGGCATAGCCCAGTAAGGGTAATAAACATGAGTGGTTAATGATAAAACCCAAAAGAGCAAGGAAGTATGGCACAGAGCAAGGGGATGAGAGAGCCCAGCAAGGCCGATGGCACTGGGGCAGTAGCCCACAGGAGGTAGTACACAGCAGCAGGAATAAGAAAAAGGATGGGGGACAGGAGAAAACTTTTTTCTAACTCGGCTTTATCCAGAGATATAAAGAGGCATTGCATACTGTGTCAGCATGCAATGTAATTTGCAGAACACAGCAATATGACAGTGGAACATTAGTAGTGTACAGGTCAGAATTATCTCAGTGTTGTAATACATGCCTTTCTGGGTCTAGTTCTCCTCCAAGTGGTTCCTGCCCCCTCTCAGACAATGTGGGACAGCTGGGACAAGTCCCCCGCCCCAGTGAGGAGTTTGACTTCACCTTCTCTAATCTCCTGGTACATATTAATATACCCTTCTGTCTCACATGCTGTCTGGATCTCAGATCCCTACTGTACCCCACCCAGGTTAAAAGACACCTAGCCTGCAAGCCTATGACCAGTAGTACCACCTCTAGGTGGCATCTCCTTTGGCTCTTCCTGGTGATCCTAGCTCTGGCCGGTGACATTGAACTCAATCCCAGCCCTACCTACCAGTCCTCCTCAATTCCTGTAGAATGGAGGTTGGGCAAGGGGTTAAAAGTTGCTCATCTTACAGTAATATTCATAGTCTGCTGCCCAATCTGGATGAGCTTGTCACATGGGTCGCACTCTATAAGCCCGATATTCTTGGAGTTACAGAGACCTGGTTAAAGCCCTCGATCCCCGAGTTGGTCTGTGTGCTCCCTGGCTATGAGCTCATACGACAGGATAGGTCTCAAAATAAGCAGGGTGGAGGCATCCTAATATACTTTAGGAGCCATTTTAAAGTATCTCTGGTGACACACCAGCCATCCCCCCTGTCCCCTTGCAAGCTGCTCCATGTAATGCTCCTACTTGGGAACACTAAGAAACTACATGTTGTATGTACCTATAATCCCCCTAAGGGTGGGCTACCTGGTCTTACCCACCTCTTGGATACTGTCGGTCCCAGTATTGGAGATAATGAACTCTTAATCCTGGGAGATGTGAACCTAAACTGGGCTGGTGGCGACACAAAGCAGTTTGAGCCTTTACTTGCAAACCTAACACTGACACAACTTGTACAGGAGCCAACCAGATGGTCGGCCAATGGATCCTCCAGCTCTCTACTGGACTGGATCCTGTCTAACCGCCCAGAAAGGATCTCCTCTGTCAGAACCCTATCTGACTCCATCTCAGACAATTCCCCGGTTTTCTGCATCTGGAAAATCCCCTCCCCAAAAATTCCCCACAAAATCATCCACATCAGAAATTTCTCCAGGTTTGATCCAGACACATTCCAGGAGGATCTGAGGCTCACTGATTGGTCTGGGGTGTTTAGTGCCCCTGATCCCTCTACAGCTGCTACCCAGTTTCTCGGCATCTTTGGTGCCCTGCAGGACAAGCATGCCCCAACTATAAGGCGGGGGGTAAGGAGGTCTGCCACAAAATGGTTGCATGGGAGTCTCCTTGCCCTTATGCAGGCTAGAGACAAGTGCTGAGCCCACTTCAAATGCTCCCTTGATCAGACCATTTATCAACAATATAGAAAACTCAGAAATGAGTGTAAAAAAGCTATTAGGGTAGCAAAAAGTGACTTCTGCGAATCCGCCCTACTTAGCTCTGCCAACGATCCACGAAGGTTCTGGAGAAATATAAAAACTCTTGTCTGCGGCTCCTCTAACTCAGGGGTATCCATCATGATTATTGGAGGGGTCTCCTGCAACAATCCATATATGATTGCAAATGCCCTTAATTCCTACTTCTCTGACCTATCGGCACTCTCCTCACTCTTCCCTCCTGATGAGAGTACCAGTGGCCCCACAGCCCCTGCCTGGCAGGAGTCTCACTCCTCCTGACCATTATTCTTTCTCAGGGCAGTGTCAGACATGGAGATGCTGAGTCTCGTCTCTGGCCTCTCCCAGCATTCCAGTGCTGGCCCTGATAACCTGGAGCCCAAGCTTCTGAAATTAGGCGTCCCTCACATCATCTCCCCAGTGGCCCACATTCTCAACCTGTCCCTTGCCACAGGGGTTATTCCTGACATCTGAAAGGTGGCCAGGATTGTCCCTGTACTGAAGCAGGGTAATCCCAAAGTTCCGGACAACTATCGGCCGATCGCCATCCTATTGGCTATTAGTAAACTCCTTGAAAAAAGCTGTGGCTGAACAACTCTCAGAGTACATTCAGGCCTACGATTTGCTGTCCCCAACCCAGCATGGATTTCGTAAAGGGCATAGCATGACCAAGGCCCTGATCTCTGTCTCATCTAGCATCAGAACAGCCATAGACCAGGGGAAACTCTCTGGAGCGATATTCATTGACTTGTCCAAGGCCTTTGACCTAGTAGACTATGCACTGCACTGTACTCAGATGCGGTCCCTTGGCCTGTCCCCTCCTGCTCTGAATTGGTTCAGCAGCTACCTGCAGGGCAGAGTACAGCTGACCAAATTCAACAAAGTCCTTTCTGATCCCTCACCGGTGATCCAAGGCATTCCTCAGGGCTCGGTCTTGGGACCATTTCTCTTCTCCCTCTTTATTAACCATCTCCCAGCCGCAGTAACAAACTGTAGTGTCACTTTTTATGCGGACGATCTGGTTATCCTGGCCCACTCCCAGGACATTGTGACTCTCAACCACCACTTGTCTGAGGACTTTAATAACATTCAGTCCTGGGTAACCAAACACAAGCTGGTCCTCAATCTGAAAAAAAATTCAGGCTATGTTATTTGGTTCATCAGCCAAGATAAAAGCCTCTCCAGCCCCTTTGCGTATCAATTGTGCAGATGGAGCTCCCCTTCTAACTGTGAACTCCATCAAATACCTTGGGGTGACACTTGACCCACAACTGGACCTAGGGAGTCATATCCTAAATGTCTGTAGAACTGTGAACTGTAAACTGGGTCTAGCCTATAGGGCCAAAAATAACCTGACACCTGCTGCACGTCTGGCTCTTGCTAGAGGTGTACTACTTCCCTCCCTTAGCTATGGTCTCCACCAATTTGCTCGTACCTCCAAAGCTCTTCTTACTCAGTGGCACACGATGTACAACAATATCTGCCACTTTGCACTGTCCGCCCCTGTCTCACCCACCATTGTGAGCTTTATGATAAACTAGGTTGGCTTTCCCCGACCAATCACCTGAACTTTGGGCTGGGATGCCTCGTGGGTAAAGTGATTAGAACCAGCACCCCCCTGGGGCTGGCACAGCTTCTCTCACCTCCTGACCCCTCCTCCTACCCTCTCAGGTCCCAGGGTCCTGGGATGCTAAAAGTACCCCTCACCCAAACCCTCATGGAGGACAGGGACTTTGCTGCATGCACTCCTAGGCTCTGAAACTCCTTTCCTGATCATGTTCGTTCTGCCTCCTCCCATCAGTGCTTCCGGAAGTCCCTGTGGGGGTATCTGAAGCTGGCCTCAGCGTGCGAGTGTCCCAAGCCTCCCTAGCCTAATGTCCCATGTACTGGACTCACATGTTGGTCACATATTTGGAACCCAACTGCTCCGAAGACCTGCTAATGATCTATTGGTCATTTCTCCTGATCCAATTTCTCTCCAAGGCACTTGACTGTGCTATGTATGTCCAAGACTATATATTGTTGATCATATGTGCTTTATCAATTTCTGTCATAGCAGTTACTCTATGCCTTTCCGTTTTATGACTCAGTGCATTTTGTTACTCAATGTACTTGCTTTACTTGCTGTTATGTTCTGATGTATCTGTATTACTTGTTGTACTCTCCCGGGTCATTCCTGAAAATAGGCATATAACTTGTCTAGTGTACCTACCCGGTTAACAAAAGCTAAATAAATAAAATAAACATCATACATTACCATCAGTATTCAAAATAGGAGCCTATCTCTGTAATGAACCCAAGTACAGTAACATCACAATCATTATACAACTGTAACAGATCAATGAAAAAGAAATAGTAATAAAAGAACATGGAACAAACCTAAAACGAAGTGCACTGTTTTTTGTTTGTTCTATCAGATTTACACAACATTTTTGTTTAGAGTGAAGGTGTTATAATAAGTATAGACAAGGACTGTTTGTCATTGTAATGTTTACTTATAGGAAGGAGTTAGGAGGGCTACCCCGGAGTGTCTCACTTCTGCAGACGTTATCTGTGTATTAGGGTCAAATTGGTGGAAGCAGTATCAGATGGGTTGTCCAGCAGCTGCATGGGCCTCCTGATTTGACACATTCCCTGAGTCCCACCTCTGCCAAACGCTCCACCTGTCCTGGTGTTTATGTTTACTCTCTCTCAGGTGCAGTTTTGCAGTCATTAGGCCTGATTCCAAGATGGGCTACGCCAGTGTAAGGTGAAATACACCAATCTCCATGGCATATCCCGCAACTTACACCATGCGATATACCCGGTGCTATTCCAGGAGGCGACTTGCACCATGGTTTATGCAGGCTGCGACAATCGCAGGATACGACACCACTTACACTGCAGCCCACAACGCCTGGCGCAACTGCGGGTTATGACAACAACATAGCCTAATTCCAGGAGGGCGGCTGCCGTAACCCACAGTTGTGATAACAGAACATGCAGTGGCATAGCGAATGTACAACAGCTTGGAGCTGTCCTAAGTGGCATCTTGCGGCTGGTACTGTCAGATGCCACCATGCAGCGCCACACCGACAGTGCCAGTATGTCCCCCATGCCCCCACAGGCACACCTCTGCCCCAACTCTCCATTCATGAGGGACCCCCGGGGTCTGTTTCAGTTGCACCCACCCTGATGCCTGTGCCATGTATCCTGCCCCCCCATGCTCCCTGGTGTGCACCAAGGTGGTCTGGGGCAGGGAGAGCTTTGGGAGGGCTCCTGTTGCTAGCCGCGAGTTGAGCTACCACCACACGCATGGTGTATCTCACATATTGCAAGTGCCAGGACCCTGCCACTTCTGGAATGTGGTGTAGGGGCAACTGGCGTAACTCACAATTGCATGCAAGTTACGCCAGTCATCTTGGAATCGGCCCCTTTATCTCTAGATCAAGGAAATAGAGTACTTTTTTCTGCCATCCCACCAATGCGGGGTATTCTTCTTGTAACCAGTGTGGTGTAATACATTTTAGGGCAGCTGTTATCAGAATGAGAGCTACAGGATGGACATCATTGGGTAGAGAAACAATTGTGGGGAAACCCAGCACCCAGTCAGTGAATGTGTCAGGGATAATTTTGTTCAAAATCTGAGTGACACAGCATCGAATATTTGCCCAGAATGGCTGAAGTTTTTGACAGCCCCCAAAATGTGCCAGTACTCCCCCCCACACACACCTGCATTTCCTCCACCAATCATCTGTGTGAGTAGTTTAGAAATGCTTTGTGACTGTATGAGTCTGGAAGTACCAAACCAAAATTCTCCAGAAAAGCTCCCTCCAGGTTGGTGAGGAAGTGGCCTTCCAGCCCTTCTTGAGCCTCCTTCTCCAGTCCACCACTGTGATAACACAGGAAACCTCTGCTTCCCAGTCTGCTTTAATGTATGCCACATAATCAGTTTTGGAAGACATAAACAACTTGTGTATAGCAAAGATATATTTCTGTGTTCCTCTCAGGGACACCATTCATTACACAAAGTTCTCCCATGGTGACATGTCCCAAGTCAAAGGGGCCTTACTGCTACCTGTATTAATGCAATGTCTGACTTGTAAAAATCTGTGGCACTCATAGTGTGTTAAATTAAACTTCTGTTTCAGAGTTTGAGATGTCATGCAGGACACATTTTCAAGCAACGGTGTAAAACGAGTAAGTCCCTTCCTTTCCAAGTGGCATATCCCTGATCTCATCTTGGTGGCAGGAAGACTGGGTGGTATCAAATCAGTGATGTGGTGTCCAATGATTCAAAAGAGTGTTGTGTTTTCCTGACCTTATTTCTCATTTATTGGGTGTGTTTCATCGATTTGTTTGATATGTCTCTGGCATACTGAGGGGATACTGGTGACAGAGCCAGGATGAAGAGTGGCTGTCTTCCTGCACTAGTATTTCCATTGTCATGCAGAAGACAAGCAAGGTGAGGGGCTCATCACTTCAGCAGTGTACACCCTGTCTGGTGCACACAAGGAACAGAGACCACAGCGCAGAGCCAGGAAACCAAAACTTTCCAACCCTCATGGCACAAACCATAAACAGTTGAACGTAATCACTGTCAACAACTGGCCAAAGAAATACAAAGACAGCTTACTTCTCTTGGGTGCAAGCTGCAATTTTATTTGTGCAAATAGAGTGAAAGGAAAACTCCAGCCATAGCATAAAGTGCAGAGTGTTAATGAGGTGACAGGACTTCTGGCAAAAAATTCAGTAAAGCAAAATTCCTTCCAGCACCTCCACAGGTGAACCGAAGTAGTGATCAGGTGGCTGGTAGACAGCAAGCATGCATGTGAAGTGCATGCGCAAAGGCCGATGCTTCAGCGGAACATCTTCCTCAGAGGTGATTGGCTCACACACCATAGCCTCATAAATAGGCAAGCTATTTGCATATTCATGAGTGTGTGTGATGCTGAGCTGTCAAAGACCCACTCCAAAATCAAGAAGTGAAAGCAGTGTGCAATGGTGCAACTGCCATAAAAACATATTAAACCCAAGTAATATATAGTTAGATGGATTAAAACTATTGAATATCAGGAATGAACAAACAGAACACAAACACAAAGGTCATGGCCGGGGAGGAGGGTGGGGGCAGGAAGGAAAACACAGAAAGGAGCATACAGATATCCCTAATGCAAAGTGCAAAATAATAAGCAAGGAATATCAGCAAGCAAGGCAATATATTGAATATTAAATAAAGCAATTCACTGCCATGTCTTCATTAAGTGCAAGAGGGTTTTCCCCGCAGTTTGTTATTCGTAGGAAGAACCGTAAGACTGTTGAACGGTTGAAGAAAAGTACAGTATGGAGGAACACACATGCAATATTACTAGGGGGACAACTGGCTACCCCTTTGGGTGCACATTTTAAGGCAGTGCCTGGTTCAGATGTTAGGAATTTTATTTTAATATTGTAGCCCTGGAACATATAAGAAAGCTTAAATGTGGAGGGGATCAAACCCACGTGTTACTTCAGCAGGAATCATTTTGGATTTTGTGCTGAGGGAGTTTGAAAACAAATGGATTAAATCATGATTTTAACTTAAACCCGTTCCTTTAAGTAGTGCCATGTGATATCAGTGTTTAGTACAAACAAATTCGCTTTCATTTGGATAATTCAGAATGGCCCCAAAAAAAGGGAGTAGTAAACTTGGTTTTACAACATTTAAATATTCAGTGCTTCCAATATGTAAGAGATAAATGTGCAGCCTTGTTAGGAACTAATACTCTGCATTTTCTTTCCCTTTGTATTTATTTCGCACTAAATGCCGCAAGTGTGAATTTGTCCCACTGTTATGGGTGTCGGAAATTAAGGCACTTGAAAGGAATATCTACAACTACCCTCTCCAGAAGTTCATAGAAGAAGTGTGAACCTTGAACATTGAGCAGTTTGAAAATGGCATACTAGACTTTAAAATATGTATATTGGACATTTTTTGTTGTATTAACAGCTGCAACTTTAATGCAAAGAAAGATACCTCCGTATCTTCACGTATGGGTAGAGTACCATGATTCATTGAAATCACACGAGACATGGTAATACAGTACAAAATATTCGTAAACATTCAAATGTGCATCTATTGCTTTGGATATAGCTGTTTTAGCCTTTTTGTACAATATTTTATTTATGTATTTAAAAATCGGTAACCGGGAAAGGCACACTGAGCCGAGGCTCGTTTCCAGGTGCGACCCAGGGAGAAGTGAGAAACAATTACAATACAAAGAGGCACAAAAATTTATACAAAAAGGCATATGTACAAAGAACACAATATGTGAGTATATTTACATTTACAGTACAAATAAGAAGTAGCAACCGAAGGAAACTGCAATTTGATAACAAAATTAGCCAAGTACACAGGTGGAAAACACTAGATAGGATGCAGCGACAAGCAGGTAAATAAGCTAGTTGACACACTGGTTCTGGGCCATGGGGAAGAAGGAGAGCAAGGAGGCTAAGAGGCAGCAGCAGGTAGCAATAGGGGTGGGTCTAAGTAATCGCTTAAGGACTGGGAAAGAGGGGGTTAGATGAATGGGTGGGGGGAACTGATTTCAGAGGGAGGGGTGGCAATTGGAAAAAGTTGACTAGCCGGCAGAGGAGTGGAGATGGGGCAGGGTGTAGGAATGAGAATAGGTGGAGCGCAGCAAGTAAGAAGTAGGAGTGGCAGGGAAAAGAAGAGAAGAGCAATAATATATGGAGCACTAATGTCACACAGGTGGATACGTTAAACTCCCAGGTCCTTACATTCTTTAGATAAAATGCAAGTCTTATGTAAAATTAACTTTTGAATACACATATCACAGCACCAGCAACAATTGGTTTGTCTTTTAAAAGGCTACCCAATAGGACTGTATACGGACCTTTAAATAAGGGAGTAGCTAGAAGCCCTTCCACCGTCCTTGACAAAGCTCAAGTATCGAAGCACTGGGGCATAGTTAGCTGGCAGTGAGGTGAGAGGCACAAATTTGATGCAGGCAAAGCCTTTTTAAATATTTAAGGGCACTATTTAGAAGCATTGTTTGGCCGGCCCGGTGGCACTGAGGGTTGAGGAGCTGGACGCCACACCTCATGCCATGCTGGTGACCCGGGTTCAGGAATAAGCCCGGGCCATCTGGGGTCTGCGGGGGAGGGAGAGGATTGAGCGTCCCAAGGACAGCTCTCCTCTCCCGAGAAGGGAGGAGTTGTGCTTCTGCCAAATTACTGCCCCCAGGTGGAGGTCTGGGGAAGTTGCGGGTCTGCAGGGTGCACAGAAGGGAGGGTGCTATGGGACTTCCGTGGACATGCGCATACCTCCACGTACACATGCCTGGTGTGTACGCCCCAGCAATGGGGATCGGGGAGAAAAGTAGAGGAAAAATGGATCCTCCGGCCGCAGGATGAACCCTGACCTTCCACAAGCTCCACTCCCAGGCCAGGCAGAAAGGTAAGCCCCGGTAAATTCTGGGAAGTCAGGGCTGGGGGTCGGTCTGAAGGGATACGGAGGATAGAAGTATAAGCTTGCTGTGACCGCGGCGCAGTGGTTAGTTTCACTGCGATGCCGGCGACCCGGGTTCAGGAACAGACTCGGTCGCCAGAGGCGGCCGGGAGAAGGACTAGCGCCTCACGACTGCCTCCTTATCCGGGAGGTGTGGTGAGTGCGGTGCACAGTGGACTCCTGGTGGAGACCGGGAGAACCCCAAGCACTCGGGACCTGATGTCAGATGGGGGTGGGGCAGACGCTGGTGTCATTGCACGCTCCCACACCCCCCTTAAAAAGGGGAAAAACTCTGCTCACCTACGATGCCTCTATGATGCCCGTCACTCGGGCTGCAATGAGCTCTCCCATGAAACACGGCTCCCAGCCTATTCGTGGATTCGTGGCACCCTAGGGCCGAGGGTGCCGTCCGCCTGGGGGCAAGCTAGGGGTACTGGGAGCGCAGCTCAAGAGGGGGGGATGCCACAGCAGGGGGGAATCTGTGACCAGGCGGAAAAATCTGACGTGGAGGAGGGGGCACAAAAAAAAAAAAAGAAGTATAAACATAATAGGGGAAAAAAAGAAGCATTGTTTGCACAAGCTTTGGAAAATGTGGATGTGTGGTGGTGTTGAGTAAATAAAGAGGTTTTGCATGAGTAGTCAAAGGTTTGGTGTGTTTCACTACCAGCTGGTAATCTGAAACATTTTTGGCTCAGAGCTCTAACATCCACTTCAAACAGTGCTGCCTCCCAATGCACTGGAAACAAGGTGGGAAGCAGCTGATATATTTTAAAGGCTTAGCCAACCCCTACTTTCGATGCACCAACCCTTAAGAGTGAGTAGTACCCTTGTTTTTGTGGAATTATGTACATTTTACCCTGCATGTCTGAGACAGCTTCCTGAGTTTGTTACTGAGCATAATAGGCAGCAAACCTGTCAGAGATGTCCAGGGCTGTACCAATGACTGTAACGAGCCCCCTGCAAAATATTTTGTGGGGCCCTACTCCCCCCCACCACCAATAAGTCAAAATACCCATTAGCATATATAACATATTTATAGTGTAGGTTCTCTGGTACCAGTCCTGCTGAGCATCAGTAGTATAAGTTCATATATCTCGTCAAATGTTAAATTTCAGCCAATCAGCGCGTGCCACGTCATTTGACAGGTGGGCGTGGCCTAAAACGGACCAATCAGAATCGCCCCTTGTTAAACCGGAAGTCCCTCCCTAAAATGCGCTATCCCTGCCCACTTCTGGCGGAAGTGATGCAACCTCAAACCCGTGCCCCGCCCCTTGCGCAGGAAATGACCTAACAGCACCATTTTGTAAGCGTCTTACGCCCCCTCCTTCTCGTACCCTCCTCGAGCCCCTGCCAGACCATCCTGTCTCGAACCCGAGTCCCACCATGCTAGGTTGAACTCCTGCATCCCCACCTGTCTCCTGCACTCCCACCATCCTGGCTCGAACCCCTGTCACCCACCCCTCATTCTCGTACACTCCTCGAGCCCCTGCCAGACCATCCTGTCTCGAACCCGAGTCCCACCATGCTAGGTTGAACTCCTGCATCCCCACCTGTCTCCTGCACTCCCACCATCCTGGCTCGAACCCCTGTCACCCACCCCTCATTCTCGTACACTCCTCGAGCCCCTGCCAGACCATCCTGTCTCGAACCCGAGTCCCACCATGCTAGGTTGAACTCCTGCGTCCCCACCTGTCTCCTGCACTCCCACCATCCTGGCTCAACCCTGCCCCCCCCCCTCATTCTCGTACACTCCTCGAGCCCCTGCCAGACCATCCTGTCTCGAACCCGAGTCCCACCATGCTAGGTTGAACTCCTGCGTCCCCTCCTTTCTCCTGCACACCACCATCCTGGCTCAAACCCCTGTCCCCTCTTCATCACCGTGCTCCTCCCAACCCCAAAAAATCAGTTAGTGTTTATGTAGTGGTGTGTGACCCCTTTAGGCCTATTGTATAACTGCAGGGGGCATGTGTGTGTTTTTGATTAGGGTATTTTCAGAAAGAAGTATCTAGGAGGGAACCTGATCGTGCAGAGATTTCACAGATCTGTGTGGAGACCCCCCACCGAGGAAATTCATCTGCCTGTGTGAGCACCCTTTTTTCTGTTTTGTAACAGTATACAAAATTATTTAACATGCAGCTGTAGGACTGTGTCAAACTTGCATCAAAAGGATAGCTTTATGTATACGCATGTAACATTTATAAGCTAAAACGGGGACCTCTGTGTAAATAAGATGGTTCAGCAGTTTTCTGGATAGCATTGCAACAATCGCTAAAAACTAATTATACTTTTGTCATGAATTAGAAAGAATAAAACTATATAAGAAAAAGGAATACACATACCTATAGTTCACCCCTCAGCTCTGTGTAGTATCAAGAAGAAGGCTGAAATGAAATGTGTGTGATATTTATAATGTTTTGAAAAATGATATCTTACAAAGAAAAGACAGAATGTAAAATGATAATGTTTCTCTTTCAAAAATAATTTTAAAGCACACAGTCTTAAAATGTATATACAGCTTTGCTTAGAGTCGTTGCAAAAAAATACACACTTTGTGTGTGTGTGTGTGTATGTGTGTCTGTCCATCATTAGGCACGCAGGAAAAAGCAATGTCTTTTGTGGATGTTTAAAATATAGATAGACTTTTTGGAGCTCACGGTCCTGTTGGCTGTGTGGTAGGGGTCTTTGTCTGTTAAGACGTGACAAAACATCTGTTGTTCATTTACACAGCCATGGCTACAAAGGCCTATTGATTCTCTTTGAAAACGTGTGTCTCAAGATTTTTGGATTACAGGGGTCTGTAAAAAAGTAGCTTTATGCATTTGTTGCAAAATGTCTATAGTTACATTATCAAAAAATTAAAAAGTCATGTAGTGCTAAATAGAAAAATAAATGATATGTTACAAAGATTTATATTCTGATTAGTGGTATGCAAGCAGTTTTACCGAATTACTAATTTAAAGGATGTAGCTGTTTAAAAAAGACAGAATTTCTTTTTTGACTTTTCAAAACAGAACTTATGCACTCCACTGCCTCTCTGTGTTTTAAGAGTGATAAAAAGTATCTGTGTTTTAAGAGTGATAAAAAGCATCTGTTTTAATTAGCAGTGTGGCATTTCTTTTTGAACTCTCCTACATAGTAAATGTGAAAAACTTGTGTTTCTCATGATTAACTTTTTAACAAAATAAGTTTTATATTCTGATTAGTGGTATGCAAGCAGTTTTACCGAATTACTAATTTAAAGGATGCAGCTGTTTAAAAAAGACAGAATTTCTTTTTTGACTTTTAAAGCATAACTTAGGCTTGCACTCCACTGCCTCTCTGTGTTTTAAGATTGATAAAAAAGCATCTGTTTTTAATTAGACTGTGACCAGCCTATTAGCAGAAAGGCATTTCTTAATGCCTTCCAGCTGTCGCAGGAAGTGAGAAACAAAAGCCTACATTGACTAGCATAGGGTCTTATATAGCCCACCCTTGGAGAATGGGGAGAGGGGGGTGTTGGTCTGATGGACAGTACCAGATGTTTTTTCACTACTTGACACATACTTGCGGTGGGTGGTGAGGTGAGGTGAGGTGAGGTGAGGGAAGGGGGGGTCTGAGTCATTTTTTATATAAGCATTTCAAGATACTGGAAGCTCAAGTAGCAGTTGTGTTAGTATCGCTCTGTCCTTTTGTCTTGAGCTGAAAAATTAAAAATATTCAACAATTAGCCATGGAACCGTGGACTCCTGATGAAGAGCTTATCCAAACATTTAATCGTTTGGCTAATCCTCAGATTACTGCTACAGAAGGTGTGTATTTTTATCTAGAAAATAGTAGATGCTGCATGTTTTAGAGTTTAAATGTTGTCTTATAAAAGTTTTAAAAATACCGAAGTAGTGACGGGGGCTTATTTTCTGTTTTTAAATAGAACCGCAGAGAAATCCTGGAGGGGTGAGGCTGGCTAACCCCCAGATTACTGCTACAGAAGGTATGTATTTTTATCTAGAAATAGTAGATGCTGCAGGTGTTAGAGTTTAAATGGTGTCTTATAAAAGTTTTAAAATACTGAAGTAGTGACAGGGGTTTATTTTCTGTTTTTAAATAGAACCGCAGAGAAATCCTGGAGGGGTGAGGCTGGCTAACCCCCAGATTACTGCTACAGTAGGTGTGTATTTTTATCTAGAAATAGTAGATGCTGCAGGTTTTAGAGTTTAAATGTTGTCTTATAAAAGTTTTAAAATACTGAAGTAGTGACAGGGGTTTATTTTCTGTTTTTAAACAGCCCCACAGACAAACCCTACAGGTGTGAGAGGGAAAAAGAGATCATTACATGAATGTGATGGTTTTCAAAGGCATGGCAGAATTTCAACTGGGGTCAGTGACCAGAATACATATAGCATAACTGAACAAGATATACAGCCATCTACGAGCAATGTATTAAGAGTCTCTGCAGCTGTAAAAGAACCAAATGTGCCAATAAACAATGTACAGCCATTTAGGAGGAGCAGCGGCTCAAGAGTTTCTGACCAAAGGTTTCAAGAAAGTGACATTGACATGATCAATATTGGGAAAGCCTATATTTTTAAAACAATTGATTGTTTGTTTAATGCCTTGGTAATTGAGGGCAGATTATCTAGTGAGGATTACAATCATCAGCTGCTTAAATCTGAGCTTTTTAAAAGTTCAGCTACTGTACTGAACAGTGTGCTTGGTTTATTGCAAATTTCTAAGCAGTCAATCCGAGAACTGAAGACTGCGTTTAGTGCAGCCGTCATGTATGAAAAGTACAGGGGCTTGGAGGAAAAAGCTGCCAAAAACAAAGAACAAAATACAAAGTGAAAGCACAGAAGCTGTCATAAACTGAGTACAAGGGGCTGCATCACTAGCAAAATGAAAAAAAATAACAAATGGGGTCCAAAAAGAAAAATCTGGGTAAAAAATAAAACAATACGAGAAAAGTTGATCAGAAAAGTAAAACATGCCAGGAAAATATTACAGCGTAGGTTGTTACAAAATGTTACAAATGGTCTGCAGTCTGAATTAGAAAACCATGATGATGATGATGATGATCAGGCTAACAGAGTGACCCCTACAGTGTATTTAGAAGCTGTACAGGAATATGAACGCAGTTTAAAAAAATTTAATGCTACAGAATTTCATCAAAGATATAAGTTTATAAATCTAGATAAAATAAAATCTTTTACAGAGGCTATTGCAGCAATGCACCAGGCTATAGAAGTTTGTTAGACAGTGTGAAGAGAAAACACAATATGGGGATTTTATACAGGTAAGATTAAATGCTGCTTCTTTGAATCACCCTTGTTCTCAAGAAAGACAAGTCCAAATGAACTAAATGCTGCAACCTTCTTAGATCAGATAGCTGATATGCTACAGAGCGATACTGAAGTAATTGCTGATTCCTCTATACATCTTCTGATAATGACCATCAGAAACCACCAGGGTCGGGTGGGGGAGACGGACACTGAGCTCCATCCTGTATAGCAGGATTTTACAAAAAAGAGACGATACCTGATTGATTTAAATAACAGAGACAATAGTTTGTGTTTCGGTGGCTCCATTCTCGCACTCTTAAATCCACATATGAGTGACAGTCAGTTGTTGAACAAGGCTAAAATATTGTATGCTGAGCTAGGTTTGTCAGACCAAAGCCTGTCACTTTTAGTGATGTGTCACAGTTTGAACGCTTTTTAGAGTCAAAATTAAGATTTTATATCATAATGAAGGAAACTGGCAAACATTTTCAAAAGGTCCAGAAAGATTTCCTAAAACACTGTTTGTATTATTACATGAAAAATTATTATGGCATCACTAATGTAAAAATTCATAGGCGCACAGTACCTCTGTGAATATTGTGATGTAGCCTACAGCCAGGAATCATATCCAGCACAATATAGAAAGTTTGTTTCACCCATGTTGTCTCGAAAAGAAATTGGCACAGTATCTTGTTACAAATGTAAGAAGATCTGTAGGTCTTCAGCATGCCTAGAAAGACATTTAGCTAGAGCTGATGGTGATACAGGGTCTTGTAAATCCATGAAACTGTGTGAACAATGTTTTGTTTTTTTACAAGGGATCTCATACATGTAAATTGATTCAGTGTAGCAGGTGTGGTTCTTTCATGACAGCCGACAAGCATCTGTGTTACATGTCACCACTCACAGTTGTAAAAAGCACTGAGAAATATATAGTGTTTGATTTTGAAGCCACGCAAGAAACGGGGGGTGCACATACCAAATTTTGTGTATGCTAAGCAGTTAGATGGGAAGAGGTCCTGGGAATTCGAAGGTGAAGATTGCATAAAAGATTTTGTAGGACATTTTATTGATGCCCCATTTAGACACTACACATTTATAGCACACAATGCCAAAGGCTATGACAGTTACTTTATCATTAGTCAGCTAGTCAAGGAAAGAATTGATATTAAATTGCTCACACAAGGAGGAAAAGTACTCTGTGTCACAGTGACATCCCTACACATCAGATTTATTGACAGCCATTGTTTTCTTCCTTTTAAACTAGCAAAAATCCCTACAGCCCTTGGATTTGAGAATGAGATTGCTAAAGGCTACTTCCCCAATTTTTTTAACACCAAGGCTAATGAAAATTATGTAGGACCCCTGCCCGATGCTCAGTTTTATGGTCCTGAATATATGTTGCCTGCAGAAAAGCAAGAGTTTTTGCAATGGTACCTAGCTAACAGACATAGAGAATTTAATCTGAAAAGAGAGCTTCGCTACTATTGTCAGTTAGATGTTGAAATTCTTCAAAAAGCCTGTGTCAGATTTAGAAATTAAGTACTGGAGATGACTAGGAAAAGTATTTTAAAACAGTCAGATGATGATACCATGGAGTATGAAACAGTATCCTTAGACCCCTTCCAGTACGTCACCATAGCCTCAGTTTCTATGGCGATGTACAGGTTTCTGTTTTTGGAAGAATGCACTGTTGCTGTTCTCCCCCCAGACAACTACCACAGACAATTGAAGAGGTACTCCACACCTGCTAGTCAGTGGCTTATGTACATATCTGAGAAAGAAAACATTTCTATTCAGCATGCGCTAAGGGGTGGTGAATTTAAGGTGGGTCCGTACTTTTTGGATGGCTATTCAGTCATAAATGGAATACCCACAGCATTTGAATTTAATGGTTGTTTTTTCATGGCTGCAACATCTGTTACTGTGAGAAGATAGAAACCACATGACAGGGACTAGTTTTGGACAGTTATTCAATAGGACCATGCACAAATTTCATTTTCTAAAAAGACAGGGTTTTGCAGTTAGAGTATTGTGGGAACATGAATGGAAAGCAATGCTGACCACGGATCAGGGTTTGAATAATTTTTTGAGGGACAGGCAGCTACCACAGCCACTCGAACCTAGGCAGTCACTGTTTGGGGGGAGAACAAATGCCATTTGTCTGTACTATAAGACACAGCTTGATGAGAAAATACACTATTATGATTTTACCAGCCTCTACCCTTTTGTTAACAAAACCAAACAGTATCCGGTCGGTCATCCTGACATCATTTATGACAATTTTGATGACCTCACTCAGTACTTTGGTTTAGCAAAAGTAAAAGTCTTACCCCCTCGAGGCCTTTTCTTTCCAGTGTTGCCATCCAGGATTGGTAAAAAGCTTGTGTTTACATTATGTCGTGCATGCTCTGAAAATAGACTTCAAACAACATCATGCGCACATGATGATGAGCAACGGTCACTTACTGGTACCTACTGTACCGTAGAACTAAACCTGGCACTGGAAAAAGGCTACAAAATCATTAACATTTATGAAGTTTGGCATTTTAAAGAGTCATGCACAGAGCTTTTGCAGATTACATCAAGCTGCATCTAAAAGGCAAGCAAGAGGTATCTGGTTTCCTTCATGGGTCAAAACTGAAGAGGATAAAGTCAGGTACATACAACAGTATTTTGAAAGGGAAAATGTACATTTGAACCCTGCAGCCATAACTGTTAACCCGCAAGAAGACAGATATCTAAACTGTTTTAAATTTCTTTGGGGCAAATTTGGGCAGAGAGCTAATTTACCGACAACGAGCATAGTAACTGACCCACAGAAATTATTTCAATATGTTCTCGCTCCTATTTCGATATCTCATCGTGCTTTTTCATCGATGATGAAACAGCTTGTTTAAGCTGAAATATACCAGCAATCATTACACAAATTCAATAATATCAACATATTTATAGCTAGTTTTACAACGGCATATGCCAGAGTCGAACTCTACAACCTGCTAGATAGGTTACAGGACAGGTGCCTTTACCACGACACAGACTCTGTCATTTTTGTGTCCAGACCGGGTGACTGGGCACCCCCTCTGGGTGATTATTTAGGGGAGCTGACCAGTGAAGTTCCTGCTGATGAACACATTACAGAGTTCATTTCTGCAGGCCCAAAAACGTACGGTTACAGGCTGTCCAGTGGTGAGGTTGTTCTTAAAGTGAAAGGGTTTACCCTTAATGTAGCCAGCAGTAAACACATTAATTTTGAAAGTCTGAAGGACCTGGTCTTTGACTATACGGGGTCACAGATCTCTAAAGAAATTATCGTGAGTCAACCCAGCATTGTTAGGAATAAAAAGCAGTGGTCCCTTGAAACAAAAACGCTGTCCAAGACACAGAGAGTAGTTTATGACAAGCGAGTTTTACAAGACAATTTTAAAACACTTCCTTACGGATACTGACTGAAAAATGGATATCAGGTTGCAGCATCCCTTTACTTGTCTGTTGGCTGGCCCCTCTAATAGTGGGAAGAGCTTCTTTATAAAACAGTTGTTGGAACATGCTGATGCCACTTTATCACACAAGCCTGAAAATATTGTCTGGTTCTACAGCTGTTGGCAATCTTTGGATAATGAATTGCTTTTAAAGTTCCCTCAGATTAAATTTGTGGAGGGGCTACTGATGTCACTAGCTGACAATGATCTCTTACCCCTTGGAAAGGTAAATTTTGTCGTTATAGATGATTTGATGGACTCTGCCTGTCAAAATAGTGAAGTGGAATATGGGTTTACCAAGTACAGTCATCATAAACAATTGACAATATTTTTAATTGTCCAGAATGTGTTCTGTCAAGGTAAAAAAAGCAGGACCATCACACTAAATGCCAAATACATGATTCTGTTTAAAAACCCCAGAGACAAGCTTCAGATCACAACACTAGCTAGACAAATGTATCCTGGTCAGACAAAATTTTTCTTAGAAGCTTTTGAAGATGCCACAAGAAAGCCTCATGGCTATTTACTGGTTGATTTAAGATCCAATACACCAGACGAATATAGACTGCATAGTGGGGTGTTTCCCCCTGACTGGCCTGTGGCATATGTCATGAAAAAAACACATTCTGCTTCTAAAAATATTTGATACTGTATTGTCATTATGTCAAAAAGACTGCAGAGAAATCTGTCTGTTTTAAAGTTACTAGTAAAAGGGCCTCCGAGCTTAAGAAAAGCTATTTTATGTTCAGCCTCTGATGATCTGATATCAACTATAGCTGAGATAGCCTTAAACACTCTCAGAGGAAATATTCCACTGTCAGCAAAGCAGTTAGGTGTACTGAAAAAAAACGGAGAGTTATTAAACTTTAGCGATAAACAAATAACCTTAAAAGGAAAAAGAAAATAGTTAATCAGACTGGTGGCTTTATAGGAACGCTGCTAGAATTGCCATCCCTTTGATCACAGGTCTGCTGGCTAACAGATAATGGATTTTACACAGAAAATGTATTTGGTACCTCAGCAACAGATGGATCACATTAAAACTAATTACCCTGATCAGGATATGAGAACAGTTGCAACTAACAGTTTGGACACTGACATGAGAGCTATACTGTCCCGGACTGATTTATCAGACTATGACAAAGCCAAGATGTACTCTGCTGTGTTACATTATCTGACTTTGGTAAGACAAGGAGAACAAGCTAAAACCAGTTTGACATTACTCATGCCTGAAAATGAATCGATGTCTGACCCCCTGCGGTCATGGCAGAGAGACAGCCTTACCTAGTACTATGGAAAAGACATTTAAGTAGTGTTGCTCATCGGTCTCAAAACCAATGCTGAACTTTTGTTAAAGCATATGGCCAAGAACAAGGATATTGTGTTTTGGAGTGATAAGGGTGAATTAATGTATAAAGGCACTGTTGTTTCTGGGTCTCACATGGTCGATTTAGTAAGAGCGGCTACAGCCACTCACGCAATTCCTGACCACAGAAAGCCAAAGGGCTGGGATGTTTTTGTCAAAGCAATGGCTGAGTCTAACATACCCACCTCAGTGTTTGCTCACTCAGCAAACAGGAGCTATGTGGAAAGGCTGAAATCGGGTAGCTGGTGCAAAACAGCCACAGCCATCTCCAGTTAGCCAATGGTCAGTGGCGCCAAAAGACAAAAAGTCTTTTAAGAAACCTGTGTGGATCACTATGTAAACTTAAAATGCAATCTCTATGTATAAATGTTAGATACCCAGTGCCTGTTGTGTACAGCATATGTTGAACATTTTATCTCATATTAAATATGTAATCCTACCTCAGTGACTGCTGTGTACAACCTATGTTAGCCATTTACCTCATACTGAATATGTAATCCTGTTTTACAAAAAAAGTGTTTATATTGATGCATGTTAGTCTACTTCATAGTTAAATATGTTAACATGTTTTTAGAAAGATGTGCTTATAATTCTACCTCAGGGCTATGGCGTATATAGTGTGCATTTTTAACAGGAGATGCTTTTGTTTTATTATATCATATCTATGATGTCACCACTGATGCTTGTTGTATTTTATTGCCAGTTTTACAATAAACGCCTTTGTATTTTATATATTTGTCATTATTGAAGACATTGCATATCTTATCCATGATGTTACCACTGATTTTGTTGTATTTTATTGGCAGTTTTTTTTCAATAAACACCTTTTATATTTATATATTTTTGTCATTATTGAAGACATTGCATATCTGAAAACGTTAAACACAGCCCCACCCCCAGTTTAAACACAGCAAACAGAGACACACAATTATGAGTGTTTATATATGATTTTTATAAGTGACTGGTTTTGAATAAAATTACAAGCTGCTGCATATTTTAAATTCATTACAAGACAAACAAGTCTGAACATGTTGCCACCTCACTGATACGTGCCCTGACATGTTCAGATGTCTGGAAAAGTGACGCACAAAACTAGTTACCATGGCATCATTTTTCAGCAAATCATTAGAGTACATTTTTAAAATCTGATCATAAGAAAGTCCTTTGCATCTGTGGTGTAAGAAAACTATGCAGTGAAATCCACAGGTGTAGAAAAGGTATCTTGTAACTGTGTGTTTAGGTACAAAATGTTGTTTGCATTTCTGTTTAAAAACCCCAATAGTTTGTGCATGATTGTCAGGATGAAAACCGTAGCTTGTCGAAGAACTCCCCAGTCCCATTTTCTGAAATGTATAGGCTAACCAGTGCTGTCCAGGGAGGTCATGGGGTCAGTATTGATGACTAGTGCTGCGGAAGGTTTCTCAGTCTCTCCTTGGGTAGCAGATCACAGGGAAACACGCCAGAAAGCAGTCACGGATGTGGGTGTCACTGGTTACAATTTTTCCAACTGCTTTGTGTTCATTTTATGGTTTATCACATATAATCAAAATGACATTTCTTCTCTGGTTTATCTCAATGACATTATCAAACACTGCATAGATAATGAGATTAACTGTTTGTGGAAGGGCTTCTGCAAATCTGTTCTCAGCTCTGAGGTTCCCAGTTTTAATTAAAGAATAATGATCAGCACATTCTTGGTCCGGAGGAGATCAAGGCAAACAGGGTGTACCTTTGGGTAAATTCCTGACGGTTAACTAAAAGCGGTCGATCTTTCATAGATTTCCCGCCACTAGTACTAGATTAAAATATTCTCTCACAGCATTCCCATTTCTAAAATCTGGCTGCAGAGGTTTAGCGGGATTTGTTCACATCATCAGATACAGAGCCACAAAATTAATGTTATAATGCTTAAAGTTAAAGGGTTTTTAGTGTAGGAACCACTAAAAGCATCATTGTCAACAAATCCCATGACTATCATTTTGGTAACTGTCCCAAAACAAATTATCTTGGTTGCAGACCCTGCTGCCTGCAGGAGGCTGAACACTTTCATACCCACTCTGTCTATAGGGTATTTAGCGTTGGAGGTGAGCAGGGCTTCTGAGTGTCCCAGACGGACTCCGGGGGTCACTTTAACCCTTTTGACAAACAAAGAGGCGGCCATGACTTTTAGCTTATAAGGCTCAGCATCTCCACTCATCAGGCAAAGCTGTCCCTGTTACGTGTCAGTTTAATTTTAATATCCACGCCATTCAGCATCAGTTTCTCTTGAAAAAAGTCTGTGTGCAAGTGTCCCAGCAGTTCTCACCTCTACTGAGATGTGTGAAGGAGCTTCTTTTATTAAAACCTACATTATCACCATCTCTGTCTGTGATTTCATGTTTCCTGGGGTGTCTTTGTAAAATAACCCTCATCAAAATTGTAGTAGAAAGGTCTCTTCACTGAAGTTCAGCACAGATTCTATGACAGCCCTGTAGGGGTAACAGTTATTGCTCTGACTGATGAGCCGATCACCAACAGTCACATCCAGCTGACTGAAAATGGTTGCCACTGGGTAGTTTATAAGGCACTTTGGCAGCTGCAGGTATATCACTACCATCCGCTTCAGTGATTTTGCAAACCAGGTAAAGAAGTGTGTTGTTTAGATCCAAATAGTCTTCACCAGTCCCTGCTATATAAAATTCAATCGGTGAGTTTTCTGAAAGGGCAGCCAGGGGTATCTCTACATAAATGCTTTTTCAATGCTTGTCTGTGTGGAGAAACGGCAAACAAGTCAAGTTCTGATTTTGTGCATTCTTCAGAACCACAGTGCACGAAAGCCATGTTTTTAGAACAGGTCTCTGCTTTTACTCTCGCCAAGATCCTTTTTTGCCTTTGGCGTTTTCTTTTATGTGAAGTTTTGCATTTTGAAACACCCTTTAAAGTAGTCAAAGCCATGATAGCTGGCGGTGCATCACTGCGCTTTCTTTTTACCTCTCTTGAATACAATCAGCCCTGAGCCAGCTCCTGAGTAGGCTTATCACCCCGACATCTTTTGAGCGACAGCACTAGTCACATGCCCACAACATCCTTTGCAACATTTTAGCAGCTGTCTGTAGATGTGGTTTTGCAATTCAAACCCCTTCTTAAAATGGAACTGCTTTTCTGAACAGACTACGAATATCCCTCCTATACCAGAACCATACATAGTAGGAAGACCATGAAAGCCTGGCAGACCGTATCCTGCCTGTGCCTTGTAATAGCTTCTGTACAAGGCAGGGTCCCCATAATGTCGAACAATCACCATCCTTGTTTAAATTTTAGAGCACTCTCTGGGGGCGAAAATGCAACTTCACGATCACCTTTCCAAATCGAAATGGTACAGGTTCATTTTGATCATTCTTTATTTCAATAGTGACTGTATCGATCTGATGTTTACTGACTGTTTGATAATGGGGTTTATCGTAGGTCACAGTCACTGTCTCATTGTCTTGGCTCTGACGGGTACGCATCTCAGCAAAGGCACTAGACTGTCACCCACTATTTCATGTGTGACAATGTCGTGTATATATATAATGTAAAAGCCCCCATTAATATCTGGAGGGTTTTTGCTAGATTCTTTCCTACACCTACCTCGAGTCTGCTAAAACCCAAAAGGTACTGTAACTGTCCATGCATAAACAAAATACATTTGATGTCACTGTCAGTGCTTATTTCTCTCCCGACGGTTTGTTGTTCCAAAACCACTGGCAGTTCATTTACTTCAAATATGCTTTTATTAATTTGAGCAATAACACCAGCCATGTTAGGATAATAGCCGATGGGATTTTAAATGCTGCTGACTCAGTAAAGGGTCCAGTTGGTGGTGTTTTACTGTGGGCTACATTTAGAGGCTGATAGAGCATACTGAACCTGTTTTCTGTGCAGGCACATTGTCCCAGGTATGAGGGTACTGAATTTCTGCTAGTCTACTTCCCATTCATCAGGTAGTTCAAGCGTTTGTGGTAACTTTACAGTAAAAGTGGATATAGTATTGTTGGGGAAAATGTTGTGCGATGCATTGCTGGGCAATGTGATATAAAATCCATTTTGAGCATATTAAGCCTTATCTGCTTCTAATGTCCTGAACTTGTGTTGCCTCAACCCAGCTATTAAATTTATCAGGCCACCTCTCCACTTTACCAGATACCAAGTTTTTCTGCCACGCTTTTTCTCCTTCAGGATTTTCTGCACCCTGTACACACGGTCCTCATCAGGTTCAGTTTTTTAGCTCCTCTGCGAAAGTACCTTTAATGTCTTCCCCTGATAGTCTTTTTAGCTACAGGTGGGCCTCTGTGTCTTTAAGACCTCGCCACAATAAATATCTCATCTGTGTACGTCTGTTCATATCCCTTTCAAACACCCCTTTAGCTTAGATAGTCTCACGTGATCATCTTTCTGAAGGGTACCTTTGTTTTTGCCAAGAACAGAATTACCAGTGATAGGATCTTCCATACACCCAGGGCATTGAAGGGTTAACATCCACAGGTCTGTGTTTAATGCTTCTGTGATAAGTATGGTTATAGCTGTGCACCAGGTCTGACAACACATCTGTATATTTCCAAGTATTCTGGGCTGTAAGAACGCCACATCGCGTGACTTCAGTGTCCTATTAAATCTTTCTACAATGCTGGCCTTAACTTCATTATTCGTCACAAATGATGTATTTTATTTTGTTTTAATAGGTTCTTTAAGGAAGCATTGGAAACTTTACCCTGATCAGTCTGCAACTTCTGAGGTGTGCGTCCACTTTTAAAAATAGTTTTAAAGGCTTGCATCACAGCCTTGCCTGATTTGTCTCTTAAAGTCACTACCCAGGCATACTTGGACAGCACATCGATGCACGCTGTATGTACTTAAACCCATTATTGTACTTTTGCATATTGACTCATATCCACTAAATCAGCTTGCCATTGTCTGTCTATGTCAGAAACAATGACAGGATTTCTCTTAAATCGGACTCTGGCTGCTTTGTGTAATGAATAGGGCTCCTGCTTGCAAGCCATTCTGCAACACCTTTCCTGGTGACTTCTTTATCAAGTTTTTTGCAGCCTTATACAGCTGAGTCACCCTGTGAAACTACCCACTTTTTGCATTAAATATATATTCTGGAACAGGTGATCATTCATCTCCTTTCGTCAACACCCGACACATCTGCTAGCTAGCAAAACTCTTGTCACCAGTAAAATAAAGTATGTGTTCTTTTGTTCTTTTAAAAACACTATGACAACCACAAATTGCAATGCATGATTATATTTTATTTATAAATACACTCGATATAACAGTATTTGAATATTTACTTTATAATACATCAACTAATGCATATAGGTTCTACATACAAAAGGCATAACACTATGACAACCACAAAGGGCAATGCATGATTATATTTTATTTATAAATACACACGCTATAACAGTATTTGAATATTTACTTTATAATACATCAACTAATGCATATAGGTTCTACATACAAAGGCATAACACATGGTAAGCATGCAACAGATTATATAATAATTTTGTTTTCTCTCTTCAATTTTTACACGCTTCACAATACCCTGAAACAGCAACTTTTGAGCTGTATGTTTTACACATGCATTGGCATCGTCCACTTCACCCTTAGTGATGAGGTATGCACAATACATACACACATATGCCATGCACCACTCAAAATAATAAGGCTGATTTTGAAGACATTCTGTTACATCAAAATGACATTCACCTTGCATACTGCTCTCACGTTACTGTTTTCCATTAGGTCAACATAGAATCTCCATACAAGGTGGCAACTCTTTAATCAGAGTCAGTGTTTTCTGCCAGTAAAGCAGCAGCATCTTCAGAGCAGACATTTAATGCAGGCTGCTTTCCAAAGTATATAGGTTCCTTTAAAATGTCCTTTATCACACGGTACATTGTAGACATCAAGACTTTCTGGAATATTGGAAGCATGCCAACGTTCCATCTGAAAGTACATTATAATACACTATTTAGGAAAAGCATATGCTAAATCTGGTTTATGAAACACAACAAAAGCGATAAAAGAAGCAAAATTTATGATGTCAGACTCAGACCCCCCGTTCTGCAAACTAAACACTAAAAAGTCAACAGCAGTACAGATAAAACCACAAAAGTGTATTACATCATAAGGGTTATGCATAAACTCTATAGCAATTTTAAACATTGCTTCCTCAAGAGTAGCCCTTCATCCTTAAAATAATCCACAGTTTCCTTTTGGGGTCCTCTGGGGACCATCAAAAGACCTTGCATGTCTCTAAAAGTACAGACGGTGCTTGTCCTGTAGGTAGATTTAAACCAGGTTGTTTAGCTTTGTGTCTGACTAGTTGGTAAATAAGCCTCTGGATGCACTGACAGGGTGTTTCTCAGCTGTTTACTCTGGAAAAAACATACATTTAGCAAGTGGTAAAAGCCAGGGTAACAATATGAACAATATTAAAATGGTAACAAGTAGCAGTTTTGGGGTGGGGGTGGGGGTGTTTTTAACAATGAAAACAGTGTTCTGAATTTCCTTATATCATTTTAAAGGGTCCTTTTTGACCAGTGGATTATTTCAGCAAGCAGAGAAGCCAGGTTAACAACACGCACAATATCACAAGGTTTTTTCTGCTTTGTAGTACACACACACATGACTATGACGATCATGATATAAAGTCCACAAAGACATTCATCGTCTTCCATGAATATATCGGCAATCACTTTAACATTTTCTACAAGTGGTAACACAGATTCATTTATATATTTATCTGTATCCTCCCATACTTCTGGAAGGGCAAACATCATCAGTTCATAGGCTGCATGTATCTCACAAAGGCAAATGTCATATTGAGGTGAACCAAACAGTGATGGATGACAGTAATGGCTAGGATCAGATACATAAACCTTTGGATTCTCTCTGTACTTGCATTCCAAGATGATTATCTGTAAAAATAAAATATGACACATTTTGGTACTGAAATGTTTCCATGTAGTAATTTGGGGAGGGTAGGGGGGGTGTTGGGGTAATTTTTTACAATATAAACAGTGTTCCTGAATTTCTTTTAGAAATTTTTTAAGGGAGCTTTTTGCTGACCAGACGGCAGGTATCTTTTTAATTTCACCGCCTGTCTGCTGTAACATTTGCATAACTAACCACATGGGGTCATCAGATTTTCTCACATCATTTAAAACATGACTTATAGTTTCCAGGGTACAATTGGTCATATTTAACCCCTGATGCTTCATAGCGATTGCCAAGATCACGGGCATGAGCTGCCCTATATGTATGGCTTCAGAAACATTTCTGTATGCTTCTTTAGACCTTAAGTCATCAAGGACACATGAATGGTTTTTCTGACTGGGATCATCTATCTCACACCCAGGACAGGAATCAACCAATTCACAATGTATTACCCTCTGTATCACTGAAGCAATTGCACCACGGATGGTATGATACATAATGTACTTACAATACATATCGTTGTCAGTTTTGGGGGTTTACTAAGGCCTGATTTTTCACATGAGGCCCCTGTCTAATCTCAGTAGAAGAAGAGGGTGTGTGGTGATCACAGCCTGTTCTGTGACATTTTGAAACATTCTATCGCTTCTGTATTTCTAACATACTGGTTCTCACACATCTCATTAACAACCACATTTGTATCTTTCACACAGCAAAGACAGGTCGCAGTAGATTTGTGGAAAGTCGAGAATCCATGCTGTCCGAATATGACTGCTGCTCCATCGCAAATCCTTCAGTCTATTAAAGTAAAACAAAAACAGCATTGGTCCTCTGACTCATTATAGGTAAGATTTAGTTCTACTGCTAACTCATCTCCCTCAGTTATGCCATGTAACCTCTCACATTTTTTATATGTTAAAATGCATTTACCTCATCAAGGCAACTCTTTTCTTCATTTTCTCATCTTTTCTTTCTTAGCCTGGGCCTGACTGCTTGTGGCTGCATTATCATCATCACCCTCTTGGTCAGAGTGCCCTCTTGGCTCTGTCTTGCATTTCTTTTCACAACTTTCTCTGATGCTTTTTGGCAGTGTCTCACTGACCATCATCTCTGGCTCCCTTCTTGTCACTCTCTGTTTTTGGTTTCATAGTAACTTTTTCTGCATCAGATTCACACCTCAGCAACTCTTCAAGGTCTTGCAGTGGTGTCTCTTCAGAAGAACAGTCAGGTTTAGGATTTTCTGATTCACCAAACTGTTCAGTGAGTTTCTTTTATGTCAGACACTCTTCCACTCAACAAGACTTGTGTGGGGCATTCGCTTTCACACCTCACGTAGTACACATACTTTGGCTTGGGTTGTGGGGCCCCGACAGCTATCTTCTTGCTTGGCTTTTCATCTCCAGACTTTTCATTAGGTGGTGTGACAATCTGGCTTGTTACAGGGAGGTTGAAATGAGAAGCGCTTGCCATCTTCTTGCTTGATGTTTTTGATAATCTGCTCCAAGTCTCTAAAACAGAATCTGAGAAATCTCTCAAAAGCTGTGCCTTCTGGCTTCAAATGCAGGGTTTATATAACGCTTAGCAAGATGGACTGCCCCTTGGTAAAACCATCACCACACCCCATCATACTATACATGGTAACGTGTCAGAGGTACATCTGTTGTAACCCCCAACCCCCCTTTTTCAAAACATTATAAATATCACACACATTTCATTTCAGCCTTCTCCTTGATACTACACAGAGCTGAGGGGGTGAACTATAGGTATGTATTCCTTTTCTTATATAGTTTTATTCTTTCTAATTCATGACAAAAGTATAATTAGTTTTAGCGATTGTTGCAATGCTATCCAGAGAAAACTGCTGAACCATCTTATTTACACAGAGGTCCCCTGCTTTAGCTTATAAATGTTACATGCGATATACATAAAGCTATCCTTTTGATACAAGTTTGACACAGTCCTACAGCTGCATGTTAAATAATTTTGTATACTGTTACAAAAACAGAAAAAAGGGGTACTCACACAGGCAGATGAATTTCCCTCGGGGTGGGGGTCTCCACACAGATCTGTGAAATCTCTGCACGATCAGGTTCCCTCCTAGATACTTCTTTCTGAAAATACCCTAATCAAAAAACACACACATGCCCCCTGCAGTTATACAATAGGCCTACAGGGGTCACACACCACTACATAAACACTAACTGATTTTTTGGGGTTGGGAGGAGCACGGTGATGAAGAGGGGACAGGGGTTTGAGCCATGATGGTGGGGTGCAGGAGAAAGGAGGGGACGCAGGAGTTCAACCTAGCATGGTGGGACTCGGGTTCGAGACAGGATGGTCTGGCAGGGGCTCGAGGAGTGTACGAATGAGGGTGGGGGCAGGGGTTCAAGCCAGGATGGTGGGTGTGCAGGAGACAGGTGGGGATGCAGGAGTTCAACCTAGCATGGTGGGACTTGGGTTGAGACAGGATGGTCTGGCAGGGCTCGAGGAGTGTGAGAATGAGGGGTGGGTGACAGGGGTTCGAGCCAGGATGGTGGGAGTGCAGGAGACAGGTGGGGATGCAGGAGTTCAACCTAGCATGGTGGGACTCGGGTTCGAGACAGGATGGTCTGGCAGGGGCTCGAGGAGGTACGAGAAATGAGGGGTGGGTGACAGGGTCTAGCCAGGATGGTGGGAGTGCAGGAGATAGGTGGGGATGCAGGAGTTCAACCTAGCACGGTGGGACTCGGGTTCGAGACAGGATGGTCTGGCAGGGGCTCGAGGAGTGTACGAGAAGGAGGGGGCATAAGACGCTTACAAAATGGTGCTGTTAGGTCATTTCCTGCGCAAGGGGTGGGGCACTGGGGTTCGAACGCATGTCATTTTCCGCCAAAAGGGGCTGGACACGGGTTCGAATGCATGTCATTTCCTGCGCAAGGGGCGGGGCACGGGTTTGAGGTTGCATCACTCCGGCCAGAAGTGGGCAGGGATAGTGCATTTTAGGGAGGGACTTCCGGTTTAACAAGGGGCGATTCTGAGTGGTCCGTTTTAGGCCACGCCCACCTGTCAAATGACGTGGCACGTGCTGATTGGCTGAAATTTAACATTTGATGAGATATATGAACTTATACTACTAGCATCGATAGTTTGTCCATGATACCCCCTGCTGGCACCATGATAAAGGAACTAAATGATGTAATGTGTATGTACCTGCTCCTCCTAGGGACAGCAGCATCAAGATCAAACGTTTTGAGTCATGGGCCCTATTGCTTCTTTGTTCTGTACCCCATCCCATGAAACCGGAGCTAGAATCTTAAGCACAGACCCCACTGCTGACAGAACCATTTTCAAAGGATAAGCAATGTAGTCACACTGGATTTGACTGACAACAGAAACTTCCTGTTTGGGAGCAAGAAGGAAGGGCTCACCAAGACACGTGAGATTCGCCATCCTTGAAGGAAAAGAGTAGCCCCCCCACAGGCTGCTGGAGGTCTGACTCTGAGCAAGAAAGGAGACTACAAGGAATACAGGAACTTCCTGTCCCAGAACAGGAATGGTGAGAACTGTAAGGGCACAAAGGAAGTAGGAAAGTAGGGAGGGGAAAAAATAGAGGGAGGAGAGATTAAGCATACAAAGGGACAGCAAAGGGGCCACAAATAAGACATGATGGGAGTGGTGCAGTGCAGTGGCTGTGGGGCGGCAGTCTTCCGGGAGACGTTCTGGAAGATGCAGTGCTGTTCCACCTGTAGGCACTTCTCTTGGCTGAGGGACAAGGTTGCTCATCTCCAGGCCAGGTTTGGCCAGGATTCAGGGGACCTCCTCCTTTGTCCAGGGACCACCGAGTCTGCCCCTGCTGCCTCAAAGGTTGCCTAGATAAAGAAGCAGCTGGACTAAGGTGGGCTCAGGAAGGGTGAGGGCAGTCAGACAGAGGCATATCCCTCCTATGGTTCCACTCCATAACTATTCTGCGTTGGCAGGGTGGGACTGACCCAAGGAGGCACCCGCAGTGGAGACCAAGGAGGATGTGGGGATTCTCTATGGTGGAGACCCCAGGGAGGAAGGCAGAGGATCACATAAGAGGAGGAAGCAATTCCTGGTGGGGGATTCTATTCTTAGGAGGGTAGACTTGGGGTGGATGGAGTGGGAGAGAAGGAGGTTAAGCATCTACGTGGTGGCTTGGAGGGATGGAAAGTGCATCCAGAGGATCGCTGAGGCAGCAGGATGGAAGGGAGAACTAGACATCATTGTCCACCTGGGGACAAATGATCTGGCTGGTGATGAGGTTAGGGTAGTGCAGGAGGACTTCAAGGAGCTGAGGAGGGGTCTTAGACAAGTGGCACAGAATGTAACCTTTTTGGAGGTGCTACTGGTCAATGACAAGGGGGAGGACAGGGCACTCCGCACCATCATGGTTGAATGACTGGTGCAGAGCAGAGGACATCAGCTTCATTGAGGACTGGGGTCCCACCTGGGGGGATACAGGCCTATACAAGTGGGATGGACTGCATCTGCCCAGGGGAGTAACCAGGATCCTCAGTGAGAGTTTTAAATGCTTAATTGGCAAGCATGTAAACTAGCCAAGGAGGAGGCAAAAGTAGGCAGGAAGAAACTAACTACCCTCCCCTCCACAGGATGAAACAGTCAGTAGGGAGGACCCCAGGGTTGGGAAATTGACACTAAAAACCTAAAATTGAGATAGGTAGAATGGCAGCGATAAGGAAGAATGGGAGTAAAAACAGGAGGGGAAGGGAGGGAAGACATGGTAATGGGGGGAGCTACTAGAATGGGAAGTTGCAAAACTTGGAAGACCATGTGCACTATTGCTCACAGCCTGGGAAATAAAATACCAGACCTAGTGGCCTTGATGGCAGAGGCAAACCTGGACATTGTCACTGTTACCAAGATATGGTACACGGGAAGCCATGAATGGGATATAGCCATACCAGGTTACACACTATTTAGAAAAGACAGGGTGGGAAAAAAGGGTGGCGGGGTGGCTATCTACAGTACATCAGGAAGGGAATTAAGGCAACTGAAGTTCAGGCAATGCAGGAGGGAGTGGAAGCACTGTGGGTCACCATGGAGACAGGAAATGGCACTGATATTCACACAGGTGTGATCTACAGACCTCCAGCACAAGGGGAGGAGATGGATGGGGTACTAGTGGATACCATTCACAAAATGACAGCCAGAGGTGAAGTGCTGTTGGTGGAAGACTTCAATCTGCATGATGTGGATTGGAACACCCAGGCTGCAGCCACAGCCAGGAGCAGAGGCATCCTGGAAGCCCTGCAGGGGGCGTGCCTCAAGCAGCTTGTGGCAGAACCCACCAGAGAAAGGAGGACTATTGGACCTGGTACTCACAGATGGGGACAGTCACCAATGTAATGGTAGGTAGCCACCTGGGGTCCAGTGATCATCGTACGGTGTGGTTCAATGTGAGAACAGTGGAGAAGTCAAACCACACGAAAGCAAGGGTCTAGTATTTCAGATGGGTTGACTTTGTAAAATTGGGGGAATGTCTCAAGGAAGCCCTGGCAAGGGAAGAAGGAGGAGAGGATGTAGATAAAAAATGCGCTAACTTTAAGAGAGACATAGCAGAGGAAACAAGCCTTTGTGTTAGGCAGCTAAGTAAAACAAAGTGAAAGAAAAAAACCCTATGGTTCTCAAAGGACTTGGCAGGGAAGGTAAGAGAGAAAAGGTTGTCTTTCAGGAGGTACAAGGAAACACAGAGGGGGAAGACAGTGAACTGTATCTGGAAAAGCAGAGGGAGGTGGGGAAAGCAGTCAGGAACGCAAAGGCACAAATAGAGGAAAAAATAACCCAGGCAATTAAGAAAGGAGACAAGACCTTTGCAGGTACATTAATGAAGGAAAGAAGACCAGGGGTGGGATTGTGAGGTTAAAAAGGGAGGGAGGGGTGTGTGCAGAGGGGGACCTAGAAAAAGCAACAATCCTGAAAAAATATTTTTGGTCAGTATTCACAGAAGAAGGGGAAGGAGAAGGACCACCATTGAGCGATAGAAACAACAGCCTGTTTACAGAGGAAAAAGTCCTAAAGGAACTAAAGAATCTGATAGAGGACAAGGCTATGAGGCCATATGGGATACATCCCAGAATATTAAAAGAACTTAGAGAGGGGATCACTTCGAGAAGGGAGGAGGTAATTCAGCCACTGTACAAATCCTTGGAGAGGCCGCACTTGGAGTACTGTGTGCAGTTCTGGCACCCTTACTTAAGAAGGACATTATGCTCCTGGAGAGGGTCCAGAGGAGGGCATCTAAGATGATCCTCGGCATGGGGAATAAGCCCTATGTGGAGAGACTTAGGGAGCTAAACATGTACTCCTTGGAAGACAGAAGGGACAGAGGGGACATGATCGAGACTATTAAATACTTGAACGGTATTAATAAACACAGAGAGGGTGTTCAGATTGAAGGGGGAAGGTACAACAAGGGATCATAGCCTGAAACTGGTTGGTGGGTAGTACAGAAGAGACCTGAGAAAGCATTACTTCATGGAAAGTGTGGTGATGCCTTTGTTTGTCTCCGCTTGCCATGCTTAAAACTCTATAAAACATCCAGAAAATTGCTATCACCAAAATGCACAAATTCTCAGTCTATTTGTTTTAAAATTCATTCCTTTAGTCTGCCCACTTTACTGAGTGACCTACGATTTGCTTTACTGCACAGTTGTTTACATTTCATTTTTTGCCCTCCTCCAACATGGCTGCTGCATTTTCCCACTGCATTACAATAGCACACTCACAGAGTTTTGCCCTTTGTTTCTTTGCACAAACACTTTACTTTCTGGTCCAGAACTTGTTTGCTTTGTACAAACCTTTTTTTTGTTTCACAAACTTGGTTACTTATAAAGCCTTGGCTACTTGCATAAACTTGTTTACTTTGCTTAGAACTTAGTTTTTTTGCACAGCCTTGGTTACTTGCATAAACTTGTTAACTTAGCTCAGCACTGCCCAGAAACTTGTTTTGTTTGGTTTTAAAATTTATGTTAGGGTACTCACTGAAATTGCTTGCTTCACTTTGCTGGATGCGACCTTCAGGCCAGTCAACGGCACTTGCGCTTGTTTCTTTTGGCGGTCCACCCAACGGTTAGCACAAAACACACAGCGATAGCTACTAGAACAATCACTTACTCAGTTTTCCTGGGAGAAGCCCAATTTAACTGTGGTCCACCCCCCACCACCAACAGCTAAGGGCAAAACACATTGTTCCCGGGGGGGGCTGCACACCATAGTAATCTCACCAGAAACCCTTGGGTTCAAAAGCATTGGAAAACAGCAACGATTTAGGCCTACCTGAGGATGCCTTCAAGGGCGGATGTTACCTTCAGGAATTATGGCCAAGAACTCCGAAGACACCCCCAGTTGACAGCAGGAATCCCCAGGCTGGTTCAACTTCACTCTTCAGCCACAGGAATTCTCCCTGAAGCCCCACGGTGCAGGATTTAATTAGGCAAAAAACCCTGAAACTGAACTCAATTGAAAGGTTAAAATCTTGAGGATTTACAGTTCATCTATCCTTATTTACAAACTGAGACAGACTCCTGGGCCAGGATTCACAAAGCTTTGCCCGGGTGCAAACCCAGTTTGACAGGGGCAAACTGGGCTTTGTGAATAGCTGGTATTCACAAACCCTATTTTGCCCCCGAAAACCAGGTTTGCACCTGGGCAAAGCAGTGAGAGTGGTGTAATGCTAATGAGGGGGTGGGGACATGCATATGCCCACAATCCCATTCACAAAGATTGCTCATGCAAGGACCTTGTGAAGGTCCTTGCATGAGACAAATCTCAGAAAAAACCTGGCAGGTAATCATAACCTTGTGTGGTTGGTGGGTACTGTGGCCCCCACCCTCTCCCATCCCCAATCAGTCGAGTACCCACCCAGTAAGAATGAAACATACCTAAAGTATTGCCATAGTGTAGTGATCCCTCCCCTTCTCCTAGTGACCCCCCATCCCCAATCACCCACCCAGTAATAAAAGAAAAATGTCAGTAATGGAGTGCCCCCTCATCCCAAGCACCTGCGTAGTAGTAAAACTAATGGTAGGAATACTGTGCCCACCCTCCAAATTCTGATCACCCACCCGGTAATAAAAATAATGACAGGAATACTGTGCCTGCCCCCTGAACTCCGATCACCCACCTGGCAATAAAAATAATGAAAGGAATACTGTGCCTTCCCCCCCAAACTCCAATCACCCGCTCAGTATTAATAAAACAAAAGTTTCCACAATGCAGTGGTCCCTCCCTGCTCCCCGATGGCCTGATCACCCACGCGTTATCAATAGAACCCCTTTTCTGTAGTGTAGTGGCCCCCCACCCACTCCATTAAGCACACACCACCTCGCTCCCCCCACCCCGGCACAGCCCCCAGTTGGCAAGCAGCACAACCCTCCACACACCTCCATGGCTGCCCACCGACTGAACCGTCAATGACAGTGTACAGCATATAGCACAAGCCTACTATAGTGCCTGGGCGCTATTGGCTTCCGAGTCATTTTCCTGGCTGGCTGTGGCAGCAGTGCTAACATGTATTGCACTGCTTATTTCTGGGTTAGCACTACCCCCTGCCGGCCCCCAATTCACAGTTGGATAGCCCACCGGGTTATCCAACTGTGAATAGCTCTGTTGCCCACCAGCACAACCAGGGAGTGCAGCGCAAACTTTTGCACTCACTTTGTGCTACCTTTGTGAATCCTGCCCCTGATCGCTTTCTTGAAACATAATCACTTTATTTTTCCTGAGCCCCAAATGATTTAACAGGGCTGCAGGGGGTCCATTTGTAACTTGCTATTAACTCTCCGCTCCAAGGAGCTAAACTTTATACAAACAAGAATGGCAGTAATTAAGGCAGAGCAAGGTCTTTAACAGCTCATTATACAGCAGATATGATTTTCCCCAGGAACACACACAGCAACCTCTTGTCCTGGACCATGAAGCTCTATAGATTCCACTGGCACTGGTAAGTACCTAAAATTTCCCTACTTAAACCAACTGGGGCTTTCTCCTATCTACGGGAGAGCATACAGCTTCTCCCCAACCCATTTTCTGACTCTTTTTCCCAGCCTCCCAGGGACATAGATGGTGTGGTACCAGCAAAACCCACCATACCATACCCCAAGTCTCTCTCCCCCAGGTCACTCTCCTGTTCTGCTTGGTCTATCCGGACCACTACTGACTATCTCCAGCATCCCTGCTAAGGGTGATTTTCCCCAGGGTCCCACAGATAAATGCTGCCAACCGCCCAACTCTCACTCACCCAGTGCTGCCTGATATGTGCAACCAGTGCCAGGAGAGACCTCTAAGGTGCTCTGCAGTCCACTCAGCAAAGTCCGGCAGCCCTGAGGCCTGTCCCTCCAAACAGGCCCTAACCAAGTAGAGGTTCCCCTAGGCCCCCTCACCATTGTCCCTGTGTCACCTTGCCATGCCAGGATGCAGCAGCCCTGCCACAACCTACTGCAACCCTGACAATCCAGGCACACTCTCAAAGATTCTACCAGAGGATAATCCAGACCTCAAGGCCTGCCTATCCTGCACTGACTCCTGGATCCTCCCTACAGCCTGACAGAGCCCAGGCCCCCCAAAACATGACTGCAGTTGCCTCTCCTAGAGCCCTCCCTCGGATGCTCACCCCAGATCCCCGGCGCATCGTCACTGGAGAAGCTGGCCTGCCTAAAGCAGGGGGGGACCCATGGCCCACCCCACACTGCCGTGCAGTGCCTGCCAGTCTCTCCTCTCCCTTAGGCAAAAAAAAACACCACAAATCTTCCTGTCCTGCCTATTTATATTCCTGAACCCTGCTCTCTGCTGCCACCAAATGGCAGCAAGCAGAAATTGTGCCCCACAAAGCACTAAAATTATCCCTAGCTCTGGGGGCAGCAAATATGGAAGTGGTCCCTAAAGGGAGTGTAAACCCCTCTCAAAAGAGAGGGAGCTTACATAACTGTTTTCAGCACTTTTTTGCTGTTCTTTTTGCAAAAAATCCAAAAGTCTACCAACGCTACAACTCTCACTCATGTGATGCCTCACACGCTCCTCTCTCTCTCCCCCTCACAAACACTTGCCAGGCCACCGAGCTCTAGCTAAGGGCCAGGACTTTGCTGAGAGAGAGACAATCACGTGATACCATGCAAATTAGCTTGATGCACACTCTCTCTCCTCCTCCTTGCTGATCCTCGAGTTGGTGGAGCCAAATTTAAACTGCAAAACTGACTTTTTTTTTGGCCTGTGTTTACAGTCCGCAAACAGGGCTCCTCACTGAATTTTGACATTGCAACACATTTGAAATACAGTTCCCTCTAGCGACTGCTATACTTCTTCCTCTGGCTTGGGGAGAAATTATATCTACAGTTCACAAACATTTTATGGCACAAAATCACTTGCAGCTGGCAAATTATTACCACCTTGACAATTTTAAGCACAGTTCCTCAGCTCCACAAACACAGTCCATTCAGAACATTTATCTCAAAAGTTGCACACTGTAGTCCACTCTCAGTACTGTACATTGCAAGGCAGCCATTTTCTTTGGCAAAATTGCAGCTTTTTTCCACAAATGATCCTTGGCATGGTGCACCGCCACCAGACAGAAAGACCACAGACATAACCCTCTAGTCCCAGCCTCTGCCTGTCTGCGCCAGTGGGGCAGCACTGGTGTGTGTGTCCTGGACAGTGGGGCTGTTGCAGCCACTGCAGCAGCACCATTGAAATCTGGAGAGCGGCAGCTGGAGGGGCAGTATCAGTAGCTGGCCAATGGCCATGGGGGTACAGTGTCAGGAGGCAGCATCAGTGCACTGCCTGTGGACATGACCAGGCCTGGCCCTGGTGTGCAGCACCCACTCTCAAGGGGTGATGATCATCAGGGCCATGAACACCATGAGGGATAGCATGCCGATCAGGCAGATGACCTCTTAGATGAGCACACCCGCATACTCCAAGCATCAATCAATCAGCAGATGTGGCTTGTGATGGCGGTGGATGCACTCAGTGTGGCTCCACACCAGGCAGAGGAGCAGCACAGCAGAGACACCGCTCTGCTCCTGGCAGGGATGGACCAGTTGCGGGAGGATGTGATTGCTGCCATTGACAGGCAGACACAGGCAATCACAGCTGTCATGGCCACAATAGGAACACAGTTATTTGCCCATGCATCGCAGACACCGTGCAGTGCAATGTCCACCCCGCCGTTCCCGGTGTCATGCAATACCTTCCTTGTCGACACCGAGTTCAGCTGTGGGCATCCCGAGCACGCCTGGCGCAGGCATGATCGGTGTGCAGCAGACCCCTGCGTGAGCACGGTTGCATTCATGCAGTGGAACCCCTAGGGGACCATTGGTGCCACCCCATGAGGCCATTGGTCAGCCTGTCTCTGCTGGCGGGTCTCGGCGGGGCTGCCCACGCATCCGTAGCAGCTGTAGCACTGTGGCGCATGACTGACCTGTCTCCCAGCACGGCTACTGTCTGATGCTGCCCTGTGTGCATTGTGTTGTTCAGCGTGCAATGCACGGGTGGGGTACCGGGCCCTGCACGCACACACATGTTCAATCTGCACACCCTCCTGGCTGCTGTCCGCTGTGGCATGTGCATGATGATGCCTGCATTGCACTTTCCGCCACTGTGCAATGGTGCCCAGCGTCTGACACATGCACAATGACAGGCAGTGGGCGTGGTGGTCTGTGGACATGTGTGTGGCTAGGGGTGGCGGTCTGGGTCGGCGTGCCTCCTACCCTTTGTGCATGTCTTGTGAGGTGTGTGTGTGTGTGTGTGTGTATATGACTGCATGCCATGTTAGACCTTGCCCATCCCTGGCAGTGTGTGTGGTTCCATGCTTGGCCACTTCCCTTGACAGCATGCACCCCTGGTGTTTGTCCATGCATGTTTGTGGGTTGTGCCTTTGTCACTGGTGGTTGCACATGGTCCCATGACTTACCTGGATTGGCTGAAGTGCTCCTCTGTGATGGTGTCCTGGTGCAGCTGTGCCAACCGGATCAGTCGGGGGTCCCATCACCCAAGGGGGGGCTGCTTATCACCATCTTCACCAGCGTCCTCATCGTCTCCATCGTTGTCCCCCTCTTCGACCTGTACGGCTATCCCACAGTCGGCCATGTTATGCAGGATGCAACAGGCCAGGAATAGCCCACAGGCCTTTGAGGGGCTGTACTTTAGGGCACCACCAGACATGTCCAGGCAACAGAAATGTGCCTTCAGCATCCCGAACACCTGCTCAATGACATTGTGTGTGGTGGCATGTGCCTCATTGTAGCGTTGCTGCGATGGGGTCACGGGACGCTGGTATGGTGTGAGCAGCCAGGGACGGAGTGGGTATCCACTGTCACCTGTATGTAGAGGGTGGAGGTTAGTTTGGTGATCAGCGTCGCCCTGCCTTGAGCCATCTAGGCCACTACCCATGTCACCTCTGACTATGCCCCTCCCAAGCTCTATGTTTTTCCACATGGTTTGCATACTCACTCACTAAGTGGCCAGTGGGGATGTCCCCACTCTCAAATCTGTGGAACAGTGCTGACTGGTGCCAGATGAAGGCATCATATGCTCCCCCAGGGTGCGTGGCACAGACATTGATTATGCACTCCCTGGCATCGCACACAACCTGGCAGTTGATGCTTGCATAGCCCTTCCGATTGATATATGTGACCCTTTCAGGGCCAGGTGGTGTGCAGATGGCCACATGGGTGCAGTCTATTGCCCCTAGCACGCCAGGCATATGTGCTACCCTGTGGAACTCCTGTATGTTTGCTGTGCCCGCCCGGTGTGCTGGGGAAATGGATGTACTCCGCAGCATGTGGCAGCAGTGCGCTGAGGAATTGGGTGAGGTGACGGATGCAGCCAACTGGGTTATGCCTGTGGTGTCCCCTGTTACTCTCTGGAAGGTACCCGTGGCGAGCAGGCACATGCATGCTATCACTTTTGTCTCCACTGACAGAGCATGGCTCCATCGTGTGGGTGCCTGCATCACATCACTGCACAGCTCACAGAGTCGCCTCAGAATTGCCCAGTTCAGGCGGTACCAGCCCACGATCTCGGTATCGGTGTACAGCTCGAAGCTAGTGCAGGTTCGGTACTGCCTGTTGGGGGCATACCACTGAAAGGCCCTTCCACGGCCGCGCCCCCCTGCTGCCTGCCTTCTCACCCCCCCCATAACTGCCTCCATCTGGATGGTGGCACTGGCCATGTCCCTGGCTTGTGTTCCCCCGGCTGTTTCTGTGTTCCCCCTGCTGTCCTGGCTTTACCTTCCCTGCACCGGGCACCTTCTCTGGTGGCCTTAGTGCTGTGTGGCACTTCCCCCTTCTGCACTGCACTGTGGCTGTGGCTCCCCACACCTTCCCTGTGCCTGTGGGTTCCAGGTACCCTTTCTCTGTCCTACCATGTGTGTGTGTGTGTTGCCTGTGTGGCTGGCTATGGTTCAGCAACATGTGCCTTCCCTGTAGCGTTCTTGCACCTCTCTCTTGTTCCTTTTTAGTTTGGCTCATTTCCGCTATCGCGCAACTTCCGCTTGCTCCCCTATTGCACATGGCGCATGTTGTTGAATATCGCACTGCACCATTTATGCATGGTTCCTCCCCCTTCAGTTGCACATGCATTCATTATCATTGCACTCTTGTGCAGTGTGATTTGGGGGGCGCATCTGCCTCCCACTGAATATCGCAGAATGGCACATTTTCGGACTTACTCTGGCGCAACCCTATTGCGCATGGCGCAACCCTTTTGAATATCTGGGCCCCAGTGTATTTTGGCCTGAGCATTCAGAGTTAACGTGTGTTGAAATTCAACCTCCCACAGCTCCCCTCTCCAACTGCTCCTTTATTGCTTGTCTTTGTGTAACCCCCCTGCAAATGGGGGTTCCCAAAAGACTTCCAGGAGCTTGCTTGAATGCTCCAAGCCTGAATGGTGTTTGGCGTTTAAGCCATTTATCAGTGAGTGTTTTTAGAGCCTCTGGTACTGTCTCTTTAAGAGCTGTCTGCTTGCAGACATAATTAGTTGTATGGGGGGACTGTGTGCTTCTCTGTTTGAGTACCACTCGAGCTGCTGCCAATTCACTCCATTTTGCAGTCACTAGAGTGCAAAGGAACCTATCTGAAAGATGTAACTGTTTGCCAGAAATCATTTACAGTAATAATGAAATTACAGTTTGTCTAACCTGCTTTCTTTGCAGTCAGAACTGTGTCTGCCTAGTTCCCCATTCTGGTTTTGAACTGCTGAACTGGACCAATCAGTGTGGGTAAGCTAGCTCTAAATGGTGCCTTGGACGAATCAGAACTTGGACTCATAATCTGAGCCAGCCACAAGAGGATTGTATGGGCAGTGACTCTGGGAGATGTAGTTCAGACTTGCGCCTTTTGGACCAACAGCAGCAGTCTATTGTGAGTGACAGCCAATCCAGTCAAGAACTGGGAGGAACTCAAAGGAAGTGCCTGGTTTTGTCTGTTGGAGTTTCAGTTTAGCTCTGGCAGTGAAGGGAAAGGAACCCTGTGTTTTTCAGTGCACAGTTTTAGTCAAAAACATGTGTAAGGTCCAGAGTTCCGTCTGCAGCTTGTGTAACTGCTTGTTAGGACTGAATCCATCCTGTGAAGAGAATCAAAGGATATCTGAAGAGTAGAAACCAGGCTCACCCTGTAGAAGACTGGAGAAATTGCTGAATTGCACTCGATCTGTCAGGAACTGAATCTGCTGTGTGTTCTCCCGGTATTGTGCAGTAATTCGATCGATAGAGAAGCAGCCTGCCTGGTATAGTACTTTCTTTTACCATATAAATGTGTGAGGAGGCTTGTGTACCTCAAGTGAATCCTGCTGCCATTAAGTGACTTTTGCCTGTGACTGTTTACCATATAAATGTGTGAGGAGTCTCTTGAGCTCAAGAGTAGCCCTGCTGACGTTGAAGGACCCTATCTTGTTTGGAGGTCGTGAGTACTAATTCAGGGTCGCTCCCTGTTGAATTGCCACATTAAATCCAAATGGAATCACTGTACTGCTGACTGTTTAAACTAATTTTTCTTTTCTGTGTGAAAGGGCCCCTCAACTGCTCACAGGTTTGGACTAGCCACTAGGCTTGGGTACCCAGGGACAGTAACTGGGAGAGATAGGCCTGTGCACAGAGCCATAGGTAGATGAGTAAAGTTATAAGCTAATTAACCTGATTTCCCCCTGTCCTTGTTATATCCCCCTAAATAAATCAGAGCTGCTTGTTTCAGCAAAGTTATACTGCCTGAGGTATTTGTATATGTTAAAGTACTGTACTGTGATTGTTGCACTGTATCTTATTTCACAGGAGGTCCCAGTGCCGGAACCAGTCCTGGGGGTAAGTGTATACTGTGAAGGTAATTCTGATATATTGTGTGGGCCACTAGTGGGAAGAAAGGGGGGTTGCAGTGTCCCAGAGGGCTGTGACCAAGTAAGTTTAACTATTGCAAACACTGACCTCTGGGTGGAGGCACCCACCATTGGATCCAGGCCCCTCAACCTGTTAGTGGCAAATCAGGCAGGGGTAGTAGCCCCTGGGATAGCGCCATCTAGGGGTTACATTTGCTTTTTAGCCCCCCCCGCACCATAGTTAATGATCACCCCTTGCAACACTGCCTTCAAAGTATCCCAATGCACTACTGTGGTTGTACTGTCTTTATAATTGCGTTTGTTTATTTATTTAAGTATGTATTTTCAAACATTTCACCAGGAAACACATACTGAGCTAAAAAATTGGTCGTTTCCAGATGCTTCCTGGGGGAGGGAGAAATAAAGATATAGGTACATAAAAGAATAATTGCTTATACAATAAAACAAAACATCATATAGAGATAAAATTAGACAGTGCAAGTATGTACATTAGAAGTGCGAGTGATCTATGCAAGAATATCACACAGAGTGATATATATCAAATAACAAAAAACAAGTAACATAGCAACATAAGACCAGCTGGAAGATATGCCCCATGGGTAGAATAGAGTAACAGAGAAAGAACCTTAAGTCAGTGTGGGTAGAAGGGCCTAGGGTGTAGAAGGGAGGAACGTTGAAGGGAGGAGGAAGGAAGTACAAAAATAGTGTGGAAAGGAGGAGGGAAGGGAGGAGGAAGAGGAGGTGATTGAAGGAGACTGATAGGAGTGCATTGTGGAAAGGAATGGCTAGGTAGAAGATGGAGGAGAATAGAGAAGGTGAGATTAAGGAAAAGGGTAGGGTTGGGTAGGGGGAAGGAGTTGAAGGAAAAAAATGGGGAGGAGGGAAAAGGAGGAGGAGAGGGGAAGGGCTTTGACTAAGGTCATTCACAGGAGGGAGCAGTGTGAACATGGAGTAGAGAGGAGAGAGATCATTGGGAGCAAGCAGAGCGAATGGTTAGGGAAAGAGAATTCCAGAGTTTAGGAAATCAGAAGGAGAAGGCAGCCTGACCAGCAAGGGATTTACAAGAGGGAAGCATAAGGGAACAATAGCCTGAGTTATGAAAGGGTATGGGGGAGGGGGTGAAGGGAGAGGAGAGAGCTGAGGTGGGGGGAGAGAAGCCAGCCAGAATTTAGAGATAAAAGAGGCAAGTGGGTTAGGCAGCGATTTTTCATGGGGAAGTCCTTAATTGTTTTTTGCTATCCGCTTTTTGAAGATATTGGAATTAAAGCACTGACAATTACCTGCCAGTTAGAGTTGCTTATGGTTGGAGTAAGACACATTTTTAAAAGCTATGGAGAGTGATCTGACAAGGACAGTTGTAGTATGCTGCAGGTTGTCACCTGATGTAGCCATTCTGTACAGAGCATAAACATATATTTTTTTTTTTTAGTCTTCGCTAACCGGGTAAGGCCCACTAGGTACAAGTGCCTGTTTTCAAGGGTGACCTGGGAGCACAGAGGTGGTTAAGTGACTTGCTTAGAGTCACACAGAATGCAAGTGGAGTTTGTGGGAATCAAACTCAGGTCTGATGGATGTACCAAGCTCATTCTCAGCTTATTACTCTAACCTCTAGGCTATACTGCCAGTCCTTATGTGGAAATAACTCCCATGCCAGCATGGGAAAGAAGCAAAGTCAAGTTTTTGAAGCCCAGGTGCAGGTGCCTCAGACTTCTGTAAAACCGGTTTCAACATTTTTCTGGGGAACAAACACCCCCCTGCCCTACTCCCGGTGCCAGCTTGTGGGCCCTTTCTGTCTAAGGGTCCTGGCATGACCATATTGAAATCATCACCAGTCACGTATAAAGAGTTGGGAGTCAGTAACTGTTTCCATCAGTACTTTTTTGAGGAAAATTTAGTTTTCTTTGTTCTCATTCTGGGCACAAATATTGAGAAAGGTGCAAGGCTGATCGCTATACCTGCCTCTCAGCTGGACAAATCATCTTGCTAGGTCTCCCTCTGAATGCTGGACTAAGAGTGGGCAGTCAAGGTGGATAAGAATTGCTGTGCCCCTCCTGTGTGGGTGAGCCATAGAGGTGGAAGCATGTACTTCCCCCACTTATGACTTCCTTAATTTGGCTTGTTCATCCTCAGTTAATTCTGCAAAAATGTCAGAGATGCCCCATATTTGTTAGCCTCTTGTAGGACCATAGATTCCTTTATGGGTCTATTTAGCCCGTTCATGAAGGATGGATAAGTCAACCACTGTCTTTATTGCAGCCCCAAGAACATAGCTTATGGGCTCCCCCCATGACCCCGTCACTGTAAATGCTATTGTTATACAATTCAGTGCACGTGAACCATAATCCCAAACCACAGGCAATATTTCAAACCAGAACTTAGAAACTGTTGTTAACAATCTATAGCCAGCCCACAGACATGAACTTTGGATATCTGTGCCAAGCTACCTCTCAACCTCAGGCAGCATCTGGACTGCTTCCAATTGTGCCATCCTGCCCCACTCCCTAAGATTTTCATAGGGGAGTGGGCGATACAGTGCATGCTTACTGCAATCTGTCTAACTTGAGAACATCTGGCAATGAGTGTGCTGTCAAACCCTCCATCAGCATTTTATTTGATTTAGTTTTTGTTTACCGGGTAAGTGCACTAGCCAACAGGTGACTATTTTCAGGCACGACCCGGGAGAGTACAAGACAAAAAACATACTGAGGGTGATAACATAAACAGTACAATTGTAAAGACAGAGGAGCAAAGCTATGAGGCTAGGATAACAATGTGGACACTAGTCAAAGTACAACGAAATACAACAATTGTTCTGAAATAGCTTATAGTAGGCAAAAGGCAAAAACGGGTACTGGTGCAGGGACAGAGTTATTCGTTGGTCCCAGGCAGACGTAGTATAAAGAAGCGGGGGAGGGAGGGGGGACGGAGTGGAGTTGGAGGCCTGAGGATCCGAAAGTGAGCAAGCTAGGACCACGCCGAGAAAACTGCTATTAGCAGCTCAGTGCACAGAAACGGCTTACGGCTTAGGCGTCTCAGGGTACTACCATGCGGCCGGGCTCATGGTACTGCTACCTGGGCGCGAAACACGGCAGCAAGCCCCTGAAAGCAGACATACCGGGGGGCGTAGGGTGAGGTCCATCGAAGTTTGTCATTCACAAATGGGTCCGATTGGCTACGGTGGTACCTCGGCAGCACTGAGGAAAAGGGAGGAGGGGTATCCGAAGCCCAAAAGGGATAGGGGGAAACTATACGGCGACTACGGCTTACGGTGGCACGGGTTACCTTAGAGTGACCCAGGGCACCTGGTTTGCTTATTGGTATCTTTGCGGCTGGTGACCACTGCAGTCAGGAGTGCCGAGGAGGGGCAACTCAGGTGACTACTAGGTAAGCGAAGCTCGAGGTGGGCCCCGAGACTATTCTGGTTAGTCCATGTCTGGGCTGTATCGGTAATTTACAGCTTTCGCGGTTGGAAGTAGGGACAAGCAGCCGGTCTCATGGTTCCAGTGCTGTCAGGGCTATGCGGGCAAAGACTTACAGCATTTCGGCTGTGAACGGCAATTTTACGGCTTTTGCGGCTGGAAGCAGAGACAAGCAGCCGGCCTCATGGTCCCGATGACGGGCATGGGAGCAGCATGCTGTCAGGGCTTAGTGGGTTTATCAGCAAATCTTATGGCTTCAGCGGCTGCAAGTAGGGATAAGTAGCCGGGCTCATGGTTCCGTTCCCAGGCTTGAGAGCGGCGAATTATCAGAGTTCAGAGGGGTTTTACGGCAGTCTTACGCCTTCGGTGGCCGAAAGTAGGAATAAGTAACCAGGCTCATGGTTCCATTGCCGGGCATGAGAGCTGCACGCTGTCGGGGTTCAGAGGGGTTTGCGGCAATCTAACGGCTTGGGAAGCTGAAAGGTAGGGACAAGTAGCCGGGCTCATGGATCCGTTGCTGGGCATGAGAGCTGCGCGCAGTCAGGGTTTTGAGGGATTATTGGCAATCTTGCGGTTTTAGCGGCTGTAAAAGGGAAAGAAGCCTGGCTCATGGATCCGTAGCCGGACATGAGCGTGGCGAGCAGTCCCGGTCAAACCAGGGGGAGTATTTCGCTGGGAGGGCAGGAGAGAGGCGAAGACCCTGGTTGTACCAGTACCCAATTTTCATATTCTGTCCGGCTGTAGAAAACAGTGAGGTCACATACAAGTTAAAAACAACAATGTTAAGACAACAATGTGTAGAGCAAAAGGCATAGTTCAGACATTGTACAGCATGAAATAATGGCATAGCAGTAAGGGCTTATTTCATAAGAGACGGTACTGGACAGATCAATAATACAGCTTGTATAGAGCAGTAGGCTACAAACCGAGCAGTTATGCTTAGAGGAACACAGGGAAATATAAGAGATCAGCAGGTAGATAAGGTATGAAAACAGGCAGGGGAGAGAAAGCATTAGGAAGAGGGTGAGCCAGAGTGAGGGGGGGGAGGCTAATAAGGCAGGGAATGGGGAGATAGTAGGACAGGCTATCGTAGGTACTGTCAGGTAGGGTCGAAACAGGCACATTGGTCAGAGGTAGCTAGGTAGTTATGTAGCCCTTGCTTGAAGAGGTAGTGCAACGAGGTATGCCTAAGATCCTGTGGCAGCATGTTCCACATCTGGGGGGCAGCATGCCCGAACGCACCAGTCCCTTTAGAGGTGCGACAACGGGGAACTCTCAAAAGAGATTTGTCAGATGATCTCAATTCACGAATAGAGGAAGCAGGATGAAGTAGCTCAGCTAGTGATCCAGGCTTGGCTAATCTGATAATAGAGTCACATAGACAGCCAAGATAGTATAGCCTGGTGGCAGTGGGGAAGAGCCAGCCAAGGTCACTATACAGTTGACAATGATGTTTGAGCCACGGGACCTTTGAAGCATACCGGCATACGTTGTTGTAGGTGACATCCCATTTTTGCAAGGCTGTTTTATGGGCAATAGTCAGGATGGAAGCGCAGTAGGTAAGGGTTGGTAAAAGGATCCCTCTGGCAATGGCCAACTTGGCTGTTGGTGTAAGCATATAGCTGGTTCTGTAGGCAGCCCCCAGCTTACAGTTTACAGCTTTACAGGTTGCTTGAATGTGTAGGTTAAGGTCCAGAGATTGGTCAAGTAGGATACCAAGATAGCGAAATGTGGTGACGACCTCTAGAGAGGTCCCATTCAGGTCCAGTACTTTTAAGGGGGAGGTGCAGGATCTAAGTTTCTGGGCGGTGCCCAGTAGCATAGCTTTAGTTTTGCTTGAGTTCAGGATAAGTCAATGAGAGCTTAGCCAGTTTTGTATATTGTTGAAGGCTGTGGTCAGAGACAAGTTTAGGTGGTCAATATTATGCGAGCTGGCATAGATGACCAGGTCATCAGCGTAGAGAAGAGAGGAGCAGGATGAAATATTGCTTGGTAGTTTGTTTATGAATAGGGAAAAAAGAAGAGGGCCCAGTATTGAGCCTTGGGGTACACCAATATTGATTGTGGTGCTGTTAGAGATTGCAGAATTGAATTTTACAGCTTGGGTCCTATCAGTTAAGTAGCTCCTGAACCAGTTGGTAACGGGAAATGAGAAGCCTGTTGATTGAAGGGTGGACAGGAGCAGGGAGTGATCCACGAGGTCGAAAGCCTTGGTAAGATCAATGAAGACAGCTCCTGTTAGCTGACCCTCGTCCATGTTAGAGAAAGTATCTGAGGTGAGTTTGGCTAGTGCTGTCGTAGTGCTATGATTCTTCCTGAAGCCATGTTGTGCTTCACAGAGCAGATTTGTAGATTCTAAGAATTCAAGGGTCTGGGTGGCTACAAGCTTTTCTAAGATTTTGCTGAGGACAGAGAGAATCACTACTGGTCTGTAGTTCATGATTTCATTCTTGTTGCCTTTCTTGAATATAGGAGTAATTCTTGCAGTTTTCCACATATCAGGGACAGTACCATTGGAGAGGGACAGTGTGAAAATCTTGGCCAGTGGCTCAGAGATGAGATGAGCAGCAGTTTTTAGAAGGCGGGGTTCCAGAGAGTCAGATCCAGGGCTGGTATTGTCAGATATGGTGCTTAGTAGATTTAAAACTTGAGCGCCAGTTACAGCCCTGAAATAGAAAGACTTGGTTGTTTGAGCCCCGGTTTGATAGGCTGGGAGGTCAGCTAGTTCACTAGCAGCAGGGGGCTGAGATGAGACTGGAGCCAGTGGCAGTGTGGAGGTGTAAGGTGAGAGATCCGAGAACATGTTGTTGAAGGCATTAGCTATGGTGAGGGAGTCGTTGCAGTGGATACCACCGAGGATCATCTCCAAGGGGGTTACAGATTGTGGGGTACCAAGGAAGGTCTTAATATGGCCCCAAAATTTTCGGGGATCATGTGCTGAGCTGGATAGTAGGTTCTGGCAGTACCTACTTTTTGCAAGCCTTATCTGCTTTTTGCAGGAGTTTCTGTGTTGTTTGTAAATTGAGTGGTCTCTGCAGACCAGTGCTTTGAAGTGCTTCCATAGTTTATCCCTGAGTCGAGCTGCCGAGTAGATCTTTTGGAGCCATCTCGTTTGTTTTCCCCTGACTCTTCTTTGCACTTTCGGTGCATGCCTATTCTGCACTTCCCTGAACCTAGTCAGGAACACGTTTAGGGCATCTTCAACTTTTGCTGCTTGGTGGATTTCAAACCAGTCAATGTTGGATACGACAAGGAGGAAGGCGTTTATATCCATATGGGCAAAGTTGGTAAATGTGACCAGGCGGGGCTGAGGAGAAGGTGGCGGACCAGAGCGCCATTGACAAAAAATGGGAGAGTGGTTGGTTATTGCATCGGCCAGGACACCTACCTTGGTCATGTGTTCAGGTCTGTTTGTGAGAATCCAGTCGATAAGTGTACCAGACTGAGAGGTTACCGTCCTGGTGTTCTCTGTTATACGCTAGTTGTGTGCACCCCTGGGTTTCAACCATACCATTTTCTGTGTCAAAGGCAGCTGTTGTCACAGACGACAATAACAGGGCCCACCTGAACTCATGCCCCAGGATCCCCTGCCCATATCTGCATGTGTCTCGGTTTGATACAGAGTGAGGTTGTCCCACTCGGCAGCCACTGAGGCGAGCCCCCCCCAACTCCGCAAGACCGAAAATGGAGGAGGGACACACAAGATTACTTAAGCATTTAACCTCACTAGGGATGTACCACCCCTTCCCCAAGGAGGGATAGAGAGAAGAAAATAAAATACCTGCCCTGGCTGTCCCCCCATGCCTCCCACCATCTTGCTGCCCCCACTTCCAACGTGAAGAAAACTATATACATATTTTTTATTTATTTTATTTATGACTTTGTTTACTGAGTAAATGCACTGATCCAAGAGACCGTTTTCAGGCATGACCCGGGCTGTAAGGCACGAGTAGAAAAGGTTACATTGAACAAATGATACAAACTTTAAACAGACAGTGGTAACAACAGGTTACAATCACAAGTGGTACAATACATTAAGCAGGCAGAGGTATCAACAGAAATTACAACTGAAGCAGCAAAGGAGAGATGACACAGTCCAGAGAACAATGTGCAACACCAATCACATTCCACACACCCCCACCACTCCTTATTAACAGCATACCCAGCCAGCAGAGATACCAATGGGAACAGGTCGGAATAAAAAGGGTCAAGCCATTGCATGGGGGGATACAGTAAAAAAAGGGTGGTGGTGGTACTACCTGGACTGACAGTTGCAGCTGTCGCGGGAGAGGAGCCCAGATTTGAGATTAAGTTTAAAGGAGTGGTGCACGGTAGAAGATCTGAGAGTTGCTGGAAGTCCATTCCAGAGTAAGGGGACCGCTACTGATATAGCATTGCTGCTCATCTTAGTTGACATCCTGGGACTATCAAGGGGTGACGACTGAGGTTCGGAGACACTTTGTCAAGGATCAGTGCTTGCAGAGAGTGGCGAGGAGGGAAGTAGGGCCACATCTAATGGTGGAGTCTATGAGGGTAAAGTTGAAGAGCCCCTGCAAGGAGAGCCAGCCTAGAGAGTAGTAGAGGTCACAGTGATGAAACATAGAGACATAGAATTTGGTGGCAGATAAGGACCACTTGGCCCACCCAGTCTGCCCATTTCCCTACATAATGGATAAGCTGCAGATCCTACTTAACCCACAGCCTACTTCCTTCTAACCCCACCTGCTAGAATTGCCTTATGTTTGTCCCCTGCATTCTTGAATACCACCACTGTTTTTGACTCCACAACCTCCTCAGGAAGGCTATTCCATGCATCCACAACCCTCTCCATGAAAAAATACTTCCTCACATTACCTCTGAGCCATTCCCTCTCTATCTTCAAATTGTGCCCCCTTGTTCTTGCACACCTCTTTTTCTGAAAGATGTTACCCTCTTGGACTTTGTTGATTTCCTTGACATACTTGAAAGTTTCTATCATGTCCCCTCTCTCCCTCCTTTCCTCGAGGGTATACATATTAAGCTCCTTAAGTCTCTCTTCATATGTCTTCTGGTGCAGACCCTGCACCATTTTAGTTGCCCTCCTCTGGACTGCCTTCATCCAGTCTATATCTTTGCAGAGACTGGGTCTCCACAACTGCACGCAGTACTCTAGATGGGGTCTCACCAGCTGTCTGTACAGAGGGATAACAACTTCTTTTTTTCTACTGGTGATGCCTCTCCCTATGCATCCCAGTATCCCCCAGCCCTCCTTACTGCCCTCTCACATTGCTTGCCCACCTTTAGGTCATCTGATATGACTACCCCCTGGTCCCTTTCCATTTTTGCGTTTAGTATCTCACCCCCCATTGTGTACTGTCCCCCTGGGTTTTTGTTTCCCAGGTGCATTACTTTGTACTTCTTAGCATTAAATATAAGCTGCCATACATTTGACCATTCCTCCAACCTTGCCAAGTCCCTTCTCATCCTTTCCACTCCACCTTGTGTATCAACCCTGTTGCAGATCTTTGTGTCGTCTGCAAAGAGACATACTTTTCTTCCAGTCCTCTGCAATGTCACTTATAGACATTGAAGAGGACCGTCCTAGTACTGAACCTCCGTGTACTCCACTAATAACCCTTTTTTCAGAGGACTCCATTTAACAACACCTCTGTGTCCTGTTCTCCAGCCACCTTTACCCAGGCTACCATCTTGGGACCCACTTCAAGGCTGACTAATTTGTATATTAATCTTTTGTGTGGGACTGTGTCAAATGCCTTGCTAAAGTCTAGGTAGGCCATGTCCACAGCCCTCCCTGATCTACTACTTTTGTCACCCATTCAAAGAAATCTATTAGATTCGTCTGACATGACCTTCCCGCTGTGAATCCATGCTGCCTTGGGTCCTGTGCCCCTCTGGCCTCTAGGTACTCAACAATTCTTTCCTTCAGAAGTGATTCCATCATTTTTCCTATCACTGAGGTTAAACTAACAGGTCTGCAGTTTCCTGCTTCTGCCCTGCTCCCACTTTTGTGAGCATAATTGTGTGAGCGTGAGTGTAATAAGAGGCAGACAGGGCAAAACGGCAGTTGCTATTGTATACAGATGAAAGTCTGGTTCGAAGGGTGGCGGAGGCACAGGTGTAGATTGGGGAACAGTAGTCCAAGATAGGGAGAAGGTTACCTCTGTCAATGGCCAAGCGGGCCTCAGTGGTTAGGTAGGGTTTGATGTGGTAAGCTGCACTGAACTTCTGATTGATCCTGCAGACCATGTGGCTGATATGGTCAGTGAAGGAGAGGGTGGAATCCAGTGTAACCCCTAAGTATTTGAGATTAGGGACGATATCAAGGGCAGGGCAGTCGGGGGGGGGGGTATATGAGGAGAGAGGAATTAGTTTTAAGAGTCATGGCTAGGAATGGCTTAGAACCAAACAGCATTGCCTTGGTCTTTTTGGTACTGACCAGCATCAAGTTGTTAGTAAACCAGTTGTGGGCAGCACAGTAGTTCTGGGTTAAAACTGAGGCTAAATGGGGAGGGAAATTGTCACTGTGAAAGATGATAGGGTCGTCCACGTAAAGGAGGGATTCATAGGTGAGGCAGTCAGAGGAGAGGGTGTTTACGAATATCGTGAAGAGCAGGGGGCCCAGAATGGAGCTTTGGGGTACCACTGTAGAGATCGACAGTGCAGAAGTGGATTTAAAACTTCACTAGATTACATTCAAGTCCACGCAAAATAAAGTTTATACAGTGATCCATATGAGTTCTGCAGTGTCCTGTAACAATCTGACCTCAAGTCAAGTGTCACTGCATCACCATAAAAAAGAAAAGAGCTGCCTGGAGGGCTCAGGATTGTTAGAGGGTTGTCATTATTTGTGGTGTGCCTGAATTCTTCCTCCCATGGAGACTGGTAAGCAGTTTATGGTAAGCTTTTGATTGGTGGGAGTAATATATGTAGCCCACCCCCTCCTCACTGTCTATAGGCAAATGTTCCCGAGGAGGGGGGCTACCCCCAAGAAACCTCATACCAGACTCAAAGGCAGAATAACACAGCGAAGAGTAAGGACATTAAAATTTCACCTTATCATGGCAGGAGAATCTCTGTGAAAGTTCTCACCCCTGTGAATTCCAGACGGAGCCTCCAATTCCTACGAGCTGGAAAGCCTTCCACTCTCCCCTCTGGATGCCTCCCAAGTCACTGAAGCCAGACTGAACTGAGGGCTGAAACTGCAAGGTCTTAGGGAAAAGTATGATTAATTTCATGGAACATTTCATCAAACTATAAATAGTTAAAAACTCTCTCTCAGTCTAGTTTGAGCAAAACCAATTTTATTCTCCTGAACCCCAAAGATCAACAGAGACCCAGGTGTCCCAGTTACATTAAAACATCTCTTCAGCTCCATGGGGCTATTACTATTATACATTGCTGGGGGTTAACATGAGAGACAGACTCACAGCAACATCACAAGGCATACAGATCTCCACTTCCAGGTAAGCTTGAATGATGTACCCAACAAGCACTTACAGAAGTGTGATGCTTCTGAACCATCTGGCACTGCTTAAGTCACACCATAACCGTTTCTTCACTGTACTCTCCCTGGTCAGAATCTCATGTGGAAGTGAGCAGCTTCTTCCACCTGGACTATGGACCCGTAATTCCACTCAGGGACCCTGGTTTTCACTTCCCCATCCAGACTCTCCACCTTACCGCAGAGCCTTACACCTTTTCCAATCTCGAAGCATCTTCAAACAGCCTTCAAAAATCCCTCACCATCCATGCTAGGTTGTTATTCCAGCCTTTCAGCTCTTACAGGCCACCTAACACTTGGTGCTCCTCTGATTTCATTTATAGAGAGGAAGATGACCCAAACTACCAGCATCCCCTTTTTCATCCCCCAGAGCTTGAGCTATGCCTGCAGGCCAGGGGAGGATTCTTCCAAGGCCTGTCACACATGACCTGCGGTTCGCCTGCCAAACATGACAGTGCCCAAAGACCTGCCCCTCCAAGCCAGCCCCCACTTGGGTGGAAGCTCCCCTGCACCCCCTCAACCCCCCGGGCTGCCCTGCCACACCGGGTGTGGAAGGGGACACTGCCATTGTCCTGTCCCCTGCAGGAGCCCTGCCACAACTCCTACAGCCCTGGCAACCCAGGAGAACAAACACAGTCCAGAGGCTGGGACTTTCCTAGGACCCTACATGCTCTCTCCTTACTAGGCCTCTCTGCGAACCTCCCAGGGAAACACAACTCCCCGTCAATGCATCCAGGCTGTCTAGCCCTCCTCCTCCCTCAGAGCACCCTGACTGCCACTGGCACCACGATGCTGTGACCACCGAACCTGACCACTCATTTAAAAGAGGGAACCCCCCTTTCAGGCTCAAACCTGGACCACCAAGCTCCTAGCCTCCTGCCTGCCTGCCATCTCCCTCCAATCCCCCAGAACCACCAAAATCTTTGCCTTATATAGGACTGCTCTATGCTGCCCGCCAGGTGGCGGCCAATGGAAACAGTCCAAAATTCCCCCTAGGGCCTATGCTTCAACCTAAATCCCTGGGGAAAATAAGGAAGGGGGTCCTAAGGGTGAGCTCTCAGAATGAGAGTGGACTTATATATAGTTGCAGGCATTGTAAATGCCCGAGCACTCACTTTCCATCCAGGACTCGCAAACTGAAGAAGATAACAACTGCAGCATGAAGTCTCACTGGGAAAGATAGATGCAAATTAAAAAAGATGAACAGCAAAAACTCACAGATCAAGTGCAATCACCATCTGGGTCACCTCCCACCATACTATGAGGCCTATCACTGTTCAAGTGTAGTCATCTGTGCTGCAAGAGATGGTCACTCCTTCTCTGTCTGCACTGCATGACGGTATCTCTGTTCCCGCTTTCCCACCACTGCTCTGTGTTCATAGATGCCTGCATGCTTCTTGCCACTATTTTGCCTCAGGGAGAAGATCCCACTGCATTGTCTGTCTTCTTACATCCCTGTTTCCAGGGAGTCCTCCCCTTTCTCTTCTAGAGTTCCTTGAGTTTGGCAGGGTCAATGATCTCGTCCAAAGCAATGCCCCATTTTAAGACAGTATTTTGAAAAGATTGAACCTCTGAGTCAGTAAATACCTTCAGGGTAGCTGGATAGTCAGTCCTAGCTTTTATGCCTTTGTCCCTCAGAGGTTTGACTATAGGGGAATAGTTCAATGGGCTTGCACAACTGGATGAGATGTATGGTTGTGTGACTACAATACATTGTGGCTGATCACCTCTCTATCCATATACAACCCTGTAGGTGTATGGTGCAGGAAACCTTAGAGGAGGGTCCCCCCTCCCCCCATAGGTGCCACAGGAATAATTCCCTTGGCTAAAGGTAGCTTAGGAAGAAGCCCAAAAAGAATACCCAAAAGGGAGTTGAGCATCGAAGAGGAGAAAAATCAGAATATGTCGAGACCAGAAATTCAGGTGATAGATGTAGATGGGAAGGACAGGAGAAGAAGATATTACAAGGACGATGAATGAAATGAAAGCAGACAAGATGCAGATGGGTGGACTTCCTAAAGAGAGAGGGAACAGGTGGGGCCACCATTCAACTCCACCCAACAGCGGAACTAAACTACGGAACCTAAGAAAACTCCAACCCTATCTAATATTATGACCATTGGCACGGAGGAGAGGAAAAACCTCCTTTGAGGAGGAAACCTCTGGGGATCCAAAGCCTAGGTCACTTTCCCTCCAGGCTGAAGGATGTTTTGATTAGTGATAGGTCAGCTACTGCAATTTAGAGTTGAGATTGAGGGAGAAGGAAAATATTCCAATTTAGAGGAAGCTCTTGCTCTGTCCTTCTAAATGGACAACTGTTGAGGGTTGCAAGCGATGTCTCTGCAACAAGACACTCAAAGGCAGGAGATGAGAAAGATGACAGGGAACCAGAGGTGGTCTTGATGGAGAATAGCATAGAGGGTGCCTCCGAACCCGCTCGGGCAGCCAAAGGGGCTCTGATGATGAGAGCCCCACCAGTCACAGCTGGAAGTCGTAAATTCTACATCCAGTGGTGTCACTGAAATGAGGGACAACTGAAGGTCCAGGTGAAGGTGAAGACATTCTCACTATGAGCCAGGGAGAAGGACCTCACTCTGAGCTTTGCTTACTCTAGATGTGGACTTCATGGGTGCAGAGCGAGACCGTCGCTTACAGGCTAGCCTGAGCCAAGGAGCAATGGACACTGAAGGCATGTCTCTGACTGGATAGCAGTTCGATGAAGTAGCTTAAGACCCAATGAGAGGTATGCTTGATTAATCGATGTGAATGAGTAGACCCTGAGGCTGGACTGAGCGAAGGAGAACCAGACTGATGTCATGAGAAAGCTACCCGTGAGTGGTAACTACGGGAGTCCATTGAGAGCCAAATTAGTAATGGATAGAATTGCATGAAGGTAGGAGCAAGAGCGGCAGGGTGAAGCCGGCAGCCGACAATGCGGTAGGCAGTACCAGGAGAACATCTGAATATGTTTGACTAGAACGAGGGAATAGAGTCGGAGGAGGAGGAGACTATTAGGCAGGGTGATGTGCAGGAGGGAATAATAGGTTATGTGAATGAGTAGGGTATAGTGGTAGAGTGAGACTGTAGGATAGGGAAGCCCCCAAAAGAAAGCAGAGGTCAGAGAAGGAGAGGACTGGAGGGCAGAGGGAATGGGAGGAGAAGGGTGAGTGCCCACCATGGGGAAGCACAGGCAGGACGAAATGAAGAAAGAGAAGCATGGTGTAACCAAGAGCAAGGAGCGATGAAGGCCAGAGTTAAAGATGAGTGATTGGGATAGAGGAAGAGGGACGGGTGAGATGGGAGCTCACCAAGTAGACGAAGGCCATGAAACACCTGCAGGCAACTCAGGATAGAGTGGGGAAGAGAAGATCAAAACTGGAAAGAAAATACAACAATGGAGACTGCACTCCAAACAAACCAGCGAGGTGCAGCTCAGGGTGCTACCCAAATGAGAACAACAAAATCAGGGGAGGCTGCATTCTAGGAGTAGCGTACAGAGCATACAAATGCACTGCAATGAATGGTCTGGTTTGAGTGAAATGGGTAGTGAGGAGATGTTCAATACAGTGTCAGTCAATGGGCAGAGCGACCGAGGAGGGAACAGCCTACAGTAGCGCCAGGAATGCCAAGCAGCAAAAAAAGGAGAGAAAAAGAAATTCATCGACTCCAGTAGCAGCACCTCCTAACTGTTATGCAAGATGTAGAGCACTATGAAATGCACACTTGATTACCCTTGTGCTGCATAGGTGTACTGACACTCGTACAAATATTACAGCCAGAGCTGGATACACAAACAAGTGCATCATTGAACTGAGTTGATAGAAACAGTCTGGGACACGAACTAGAAGGAGCACACTAATGGCGCACATAGTAAAGGTTAAACTAAGAAAGTGCAACATGGCACGGCAAGGTGTTATGAAGCTGGAAGGTCGGCACTATGATTGTCAACCCTGAGAGGTTCAGAGGGAGCAGCTAGAAACGAAAAGTGAGTGAAGTGACTTAGCAGCCATAGGGACGGCATTGCCACTGGGGCCAATCCACGCGATCCTGGGTGAGGTAGCAAGAGGAGGAGACACAGAAGTCGGGGTTCAGGATGGAACTGACAGTGGAGAGAGACAGGGGAGGACCCCAGGGCAACTGCAGCAGTCCACAGAAGTGGACCCGACTGACAGCAGGAGCAGCTGAAGGGAGAGGCAGAGTCACAGTCACTGAAGGAGAGATGGATGCAGGTGACAGCACAGTCAGAAGCACCAGCACAGCAATGGGGTGGCCTCCACCACCAAGGAGGAAATAGAAGGAACAGAAGAGTGAAGGAGAACCGGAGCCCCTAGGAGCCACAGTAAACAGGAAGGGAAAGCGGGAGGGAGTACAGGAGGGAGAACAATTGGAAGTGAGAGACAGGACCAGGCAGCCACTGGAACTGGCAGGGGAAATAAACGAAAGTGCAGGGAAAATCAAAAACAGAGGGGTGATTTGCGGGGGCAGCCGGAGACTACATGTGAAAATAGGGTGGAACGAGGAAAAAAATGAGAACAGAAGGAGGGGCAGCCAACGGAGTCTCCAGCTGTAACAAAGAAAAGGAATGACTGGCCCAGAGGAGGGCCTTTTAAGGCCTGGTTGGGGGAGTGGTTTGTTGCTTCACCCACTGAACTCCGGCCAGCCCTCAGCCATCAATTTGCTTGCATCTGTCCATAGTGCTAGGTGCATAATCATGCTCGAAGAAAAATCTCTTGTCCCCAAATAAAATTTCCTCTCTCCCAGGCTTTTCTCAGGATATTCGACTTGGTTCTGTAATCAAGAAAGGCAATTATCACTGACCTGGGCCTCATCTTTGTGTCTGAGGGCATCACTGTGCGGGCTCTGTGAGCCCTGATAATATTAAGCTGGCAGTTAATTCATATGAACATACGAAATTGCCAACAGAAACAGGCTATTTAGGTATATCCTGTAGATTTTACTGGAGCTGTCCCCGTGGAGTTTTCATCCCTCACACTCTTTTCCCCCATACCCATCATCCCCTTGTTATGACTCTCCCTTTCACCCTATCACATCCCCTTTTAAAGCTGCCCACTGCTTTCGATGAAACCTCTCATCCTGCAGCTCATTCCATTTGGACACCACTCTTTCTGTGAAAAAGTTCCTTCTCATTTCCTTTTTGAATCTTTCCCCCACCTAATTTCAGACTATGCTCCCTAGTGGTTCCATTTCCCCTTAAATTGAAAGTGCCCTCTATTCTAACCTTGTTTGTACCTTTTAGGTACTTGAAGGTTTCAATCATATCCCCCCTCGCCCTTCTGTCCTCCAGTGAATATAATATTGAGCTCCTGTAGCCTCTGCTTATAGGGTTTGTCCCCCAGACCCTGGGTCATCTTGGTCACCCTACACTGTACCCCCTCCAGTAGTCTGATGTCTTTTTTCAGATAAGGGTGCCAGAACTGCACCCAGTACTCCAAGTGTGGTCTCACCAATGACCTATACAAGGCCAAAATGACATCCCCTTTCCTAGAGGTGATTCCTCTGGCGATGCATCCCAGCATTTTCTTTGCTTTAGCTGCCACTTTAAGGCACTGTGCAGTGTCTCAGGGCCCTCTTAATGATTACTCCTAGATCTTTTTCATTGTCAGAACTGGTAACCTGTACACCTCCCAACCAGAAACTGGCCCCTAGGTTCTTAGCTCCCAGGTGCATGACCTTGCACTTCTTGGTGTTGAACCCCAACTGCCAAATACCTGACGATTTCTCAAGCCTAGCCAGGTCTGCCCTGAGCTTCTGTCTCCCCTCCACTATGTCCACTTTCCCAGAGTTTAGTGTCATGTATGAACAGGTAGAATTTACTTTTGACCCGCTTCACTATGTCACCAATAAAGATGTTAAACAACACTGGTCCGAGTACTGAGCTCTGTGGGACCCCACCAGTCACAGACCTAGGCTTCGATAGGTCCCCTCTACTATCACCCTCTGGTTTCTGTCCTATAGCCAGCTCTTGACCCACCCTACCAGCTTTTCCCAGACTCCCAGGTTCCTCAGTTTACTGAACAGCCTCCTATGTGGAACGGAGTCTAAGGCCTTACTGAAGTCCAGATACAGGACATCTACAGCATGGCCCCTGTTCAATTACCTTGTGACCCAATCGAAGAAGTCAATCAGGTTGGTCTGGCAGGATTTCCCCGAGACAAACCCATGCTGCCTTTCATCCTGGAGACCATTTACCTCCGGAAAATTCACTAGTCCCTCCATTAGTATGGTCTCCATTAGCTTGCCAACAATGGAGGTAAGGCTGAGTGGTCTATAATTACCAGGATCATCCCTGGGTCCACTCTTGTAGAGAGGCACCACATGTGCCATTCTCCAGTCCGGAGGCATGCACTCTGCCTCCACCGAGGTGTTAAACAGGTCCAACAGGGGCCAGCCAGGACCTCTGCCAATTTCCTCAGGATTCTCGGGTGTACGCCATCCGATCCAGGAGCCTTGTCCTCCGTAAGGGCCCTAAGGCCCTTTAAAACCAATTCCTCCTGTATTGTTCTATCAATTTCCTCCCTGCCCCATCTGAACCCCTATTTTTTCCTGTGGCATAGGTTCATCCTCCTGCCTAGTGAAGACCGAGCTGAAGTACTCGTTCAGTGACTCTGCCTGTTCCTCACTATTTTCCGCACATCCACCCTTCCTCTTAATCCTAACAATCCCATCCCTGCAGCTTCTTCTCTCCCTTATATACCTAAAAAAGTCCTTCTCCCCCTCCCTTATTCCTTGCGCCAGCTTTAGTTCTCTTGTGTCCTTAGCTGCCTGGACCACTGTACCTGCCTCTCTAGACATCCCTGAGTACTCCTCCCTGTCTTCCTCTCTCATAGTAAGTTTGTACTTACAAAAGGCTGCTCTCTTTTCCCTGACCTTCACTGCCACCTCATTGTTGAACCAGCTTGGTTTTTTTAATCTGGATTTCTTACTCTGAGCCTTTGTACATGTGCTAGTGGCTTCAGTCAGACCCAACTTAATAACAGGCCATTTCTGCTCTGCCTCCATCTCCTGACTGATGTTGGCAAAGTACCCCTGCAGGATTTCACCCATCCTACCAAAATCCGCCTTCTTAAAGTCCACTACCCTTGTTTTAGTCCTGGCTGTTTCCGTGCCCATACTGAGGTAAAACTTCACCATGCGGTGATCACTGCCTGCAAGTGAGTCTTCCACCTCTATTTGCTAGACAAGCTTCCCATCTGATAGCACTAGGTCCAGAATGGCTCCATCCCTGACTGGGTCTGTGACTCCCTGCACCAGGAAAAAATCCTGGAAAGCCTAGAGGAAGACCTGTTCCCTGGAGCAGGAGGTAGCTGGGGTCCTCCAATTAACTCCAGGCAGGTTGAAATCTCCTGTTATGACTGTGTTTCCCCTACTGTTTAGCGTTCTAATCTGCTCCCCCAGCTTTTTGTCCAAATCCTTTTCCTGTGAAGGTGGTATGTAAACAACCCCCATTTGAACCTTTCTCCCCTTGTTGTCCTGAAGCTTTACCCACAAGGCTGCAGTCTCTCATTCTCCTACTCGTCTTTCCTGGTGCCTATGATCCCTTCCCTCACAAATAAAGCTCCCCCTCTCTCTCTGTCCTTCTAGTAAATTCTATACCCAGGGATCACGAGGTCCCAGTCATGGTAGTAGGTGACCCACGCTTCCATGATGGCCGCTGTGTCCACCTCTCCCTCTGCCAACAATGAATAAAAATCTGCCATCTTGTTTGCCAGACTCCTTGCATTCAAGGGCACCACCTTCCACCATGACCCCTGTACCCCCATTGCCTCTTCCTGTCCCTTTTCATCCTTCCCCCTCCCTCATCCCCTTTCCCTCACCCCTCCTCTTCACCCTTCCTTCTGTCTGATGCTTTAATGGGTGGAGAGGCCTGTCAATCTCCCACACCTGATGACTACAGTTACATACTATACGAACATATGAAGAAGTCAGCAGAATAAGGCCATTTGGTCTATCAAGTCTGCTCATATTGCCGGGTCCACAGCTTGAGCTACTGTCCCTGCCCCCCCTCCCCACATCTCCCATCCTCCCTACCCATGATCATTACCTTCCTCTATGCCTATCCCAGCCTCTCTTAAAGCTGCCCACTGTCTTCAACGAGATGACCTCTTCCGGCAGTGCATTCCAAGTGTCCACCACCCTCTCTGTGAAGAAGTGCTTCCTGACCTCCCCCCCAAAACTCCCACCCTCCAGCTTAAGACTGTGTCCCCTCATGTTATGGTTGCCACTCAGCTTAAAGAGACTCTCCTTATCAACCTTATTTATCTCTTTTAGTACTTGAAGGTCCCAATCAAGTCCCCTCTCCCTCTCCCCTGTCTTCCAGGGAGTACATGTTCAGTGCCCTCAACCTCTCCACATATGCCTTACCCTGCTGACCCGCTATCATCTTTGTAGCCCTCCTCTGGACCTTCTCCAGCAGGTTAATGTCCTTTTTGAGGTGTGGGCATCAGTAATGAACTCCATACTCTAGATGCAGCCTTACCAGTGACCTGTACAAGGGCAGTATAACCTCCTCTCTCCTACTACTGATCTCCCTAGATATGCACCCCAGCATCTTGTTTACCTTTGCTGCTGCTTTGTTGCACTGTGTGGAGTGCTTCAGGTCACTAGTGATCATCACTCCCAGATCCTTATTCTCGTCTGATGAAGATACTCGGACTCCACCCAGGTAGTATTCTGTCCTGGGATTCTTGGCTCCAATATGCATAACTTTGCATTTCTTGGCATTGAAGCCAAGCTGCCAGATCCTGGACCACCTCCTCGGCTTTTCCAGATCTTCCTGTAAATCCTATATCCCTTCAGCTGTGTCCACTCTCCCACACAGCTTGGTGTCATCCATGAATAGGCACATTTTGCCCTTAATGCTATCCCAAATGTCATTGATGCAAACATTGAACAACACCGGCCCCAGCACTGAGCACTGCGGGACCCCACTGGTTACCTCTCTGGTGCCAGATAACTCTCCCCCCACAACCACCCTCTGTGTTCTGTCGCTCAGCCAGTTTTCTACCCATCTGACCATCTTTTCCCCAACCCTGAGATCCACCAACTTCCTGATCAACCTTTTGTGGGGCACAGAGTCAAAGGCCGTGCTGAAATCAAGATAGAGAATGTCTACCGCTTGGCCCATCTACTGTCTTAGTGACACAGTCAAAAAAGTCAAGTCAGATTCATTTGACATGATCTCCCCCCTCCATGAACCCATGCTGCCTCGCATCCTGGAGACCATTCTGCTCTAGATATTCCACCAACCTTTCCTTTAGTATGGTCTCCATGAGCTTGCCCACAATGGAGGTCAGACTGACTGGTCTGTAATTCCCTGGGTTATCTTTGGGACCGCTTCTGTGGAGGGGCACTACATGTGCTGTTCTCCCGTCCTGCAGTACCACACCTGACTCTAGTGAACTATTAAATAGGTCTGCCAGTGGCCCTGCCAGCTCCTCAGCCAGTTCCTTTAGTACCGTTGGATGTACTCTGTCCGGGCCTGGTGATTTGTCCACCTTCAATGCCAGCAGCCCTATCCTCACTATCCTCCTCTATTGCTACATCTGTATCCTTCCCCCCGCTCCTCTTTTTCCCTCCTGAAGGCACCGGTTTGTCCTTCTCCCTGGTGAAGACAGAACAGAAGTATTCATTTAGAATCTCTGCTTTTTCCCCATTATCCTCCACCCACTCCACCCCTTTCTTAAGCCTAACAATCCCTTCCTTCTTGCCCCTTTTCTCACTTATATAGCGAAAGAAAGCCTTCTCCCCCTTTTTAATTCCTTCAGCTATCTGCAGCTCCTTCTGTGTCTTTGCTCATGGACTTCCTTACTTGCCTCACTAGTCAACCTTAGGTAATTTTCCCTATCCACCTCTCTCTTGGTCTTCCTGAATTTTCTATAGGCCAACCTCTTTTCCCTTGCTGCGTGGGCAACCCCAGAACTGAATCACCTGAGCGCTTTGGCCCTTGTATTCTTCCCACTGAGCCTAATGCACTCATCTGTGGCAACCAGTATTCCTTGCTTAATGATGGATCACCTTTGGTCCACTCCATATCTGCTCTAATGCCCACCAGATGGCTTCGTAGCACTTCGTCTGTTTTCCTGAAGTCTGCCCTCCTGAAATCCAAGATTTTGGTCTTAGTCAGGATGCTTTCCCTGCCCATATCCAACCAGAACCACACTGTGCAATGGTCACTTCCACCCAGTGGCTCCCTGACCATTATTTCCTGTACATGCTCTCCATTTGTGGGCACCAGATCAAGAATTGCCTCAGCTCTTGTTGGTTCAGTGATGCCCTGAGTCAGGAACCCACTCAGCAGTCCTTCCAGGATCACCAGACTCCTAGCACGTGTTGTGGATGGTATGCTCCAATCCACCTTGGGCAGGTTGAAGTCCCCCACAATTAGCACTTCTCCTTTCCACAGTTGCAGCCCTCCCTAATGACCCCCCCTTCAGTTTAAATTCATAGACAAGCATTCCTCCAGCTTATCTTTCAAGACCCTGGTGCCCTGTCTACTTAAATACCGCCTATCCAGTGCATATAGATCCTTATTTTCCCATGTTCTACCCCCCGCTAGCCCATATCCCTCTGACTCTCACCACCCCTTCAATCAACTGTTAAGTTCCTCTATTCTCTGTTTCCTTACAGAACTCACCATAGGAATGGGAAGCACTTCAGAGAATGAAACTGACCTTCCTGCAATGCTGCAGATTTTTCCTTCCTCCCTAAACCTGTCCTGCACCACCCCTACTTCACACCATGTAAGGTCATTTGTACCCAGGTGTGCTGTAATGTGAGGTTTCTCACGCTACTGCCCTACACATTTAGGTATAGAAGGTCCCACTCTCCCCACCATCATGCCTGGCATATACTCCACCCATCTGCGGCTATACCTTGCTCACTTATATCCCCATCTTACCTCCTTCAGTACTGAATATCCCTGAATAACGACCATCTCTCCTTCTCCCCTCTCCAGGTTCAGAACCTCTTCACAAAGCTTTCCATGAATTCACTCATGTTCCCTGTTTCTGTTTTTTCAAGAGATCATGAACCTTAGTGTTCATGCTGTGTGTCCTATTCTCTAGGTCCTCACATTTTTACTGTAGGAGCAGTTCTCTGTCATGGAGTTGTAGCAGGGCTTTATTGTGCAGATCCACTGTAGCAGAAAGCTATGTAGTGTGGCTTTCCATGTCTACTAGCTTTTTCTCCTGCACCTTCAAGTTCCTGAGGATGTCAGCCACCTCACTCTGAATTTATTGAATGTCTCTCCAAGTTGGCGACGTTCTTCAAAAAGTCTTTTGGAGGTGATGGTTAAAGCAGTCTCTTCTTCTTCATCATAGTTACTGCTTAGAACTGGGTCCAGGGAGTTAGCCACCTTGAGGATGAGCAACTGGAGCTGTGGGTCTGCTCTGCAATTGCCAATTTCAGTGTAACCCCCAGGTGGCACTATCCAAAGGGCTACTACCCCTGCCTGCTTGACTACTGACAGGTTGAGGGGCCTAGGTTCTATGGTGGGTGCCTCCATCCAGAGGTCAGGGTTTGTAGTGGTTAGACTAGCTTGATCACAGCCCTCTGGGACACCGTGACCCCCTTTGGTTCCCTCTAGTGGCTCACACAGTACACAGGAGTTACAGCCCCAATACCCCACGATACACACTGTTCACTCATAAAGCACCACTTACCCCCGAGACTGATTCTGCAGCACGTCTCTGAGGACCCCCTGTAAAATAAGGTTAAACAACACACACAGCAAAATACAATACTGTTTCCATAAGTACCAACACCACAGACAGTATATAGTATAACAACAACAAATCTGATTTATTTAGGGGACAGTAACACGGGAGGGGGAAATCAGGTTAATCGGTGGCATTAAATCACAGTACTGTGCACACATACAGGGTCTGAAAAGTCACACTCTGGGTACCCAGGTCGGGGGGGGCGGGCTAGCCAGGTCTGTTGCCCGGGGTTGGCTGACAGGTGCAGATGGATAGGGCCCTGTAGAAGAAAATATATGCACAACACCCAATCGTAATCCGGAGCCGGATGCCTCAGTCCATGAAGCAGTGAAACAACAAGAATTAGATGACACACTTGTGACTGAAAACAGGCTGCAGGGGAATACCCTGATTTGTACTCACAATACCCAAGCTGAGAACCGGATGGTGGATGTTCTTTTGGATTGTCAGAAACAACAGGGCATGGAGACAAGGTCCTTGTGACTGGACCCCACTGCAGTTGATAGCAAACGGATTTAGTCCAAGACAAGCTGGGGTTTGCTTCCAGCTTCAACACACAGCACACAGCACAGGGTATTGGAAATAGCGATTCCCCCACAAGTACTACACACATTCATATGTAAAAAGAAAGTACTATACCAGGCAGGCTGCTCCTCGATCCCGATCGCACTTACTGCAAAATACCCGGGAGCACACACATCAGCTTCAGTTCCTGAAAGACCGAGTGTGATTCAGCAATTTCTCCAGTCTTCTACAGGGTGAGCCTGGTTTCCACACTTCTGGTGCTTCTTTCTCCTCACAACTTGGATTCAGTCCAAACTGGCACTCACAACGGCAGCAGGCCGATCTTCGGGGCCTCACACGCGCTTCCCACATGAAACTATACACCGCAGAAGCACAGAGCTCCTTCTCTCTTCACTGTCACAACTGATCTGAGCTTTCTAGTAACAGAGCAGGGCATTTCCTTTAGCTCCACACCCTTCTGTTGGCTGGTTCGGCTGTCACTCACAATAAGATTCCCTCTGTTGGTGAAAAAAGGCGCCAAGGTCAAAACTACATTTCCCAGAGTCACTGCCCATACAATCCCTTTGTGGCTGGCTCAAAATTGAGAGTCCAAGTTCCGATTCGTCCACAGGCTTCATCTTAAGGTCTCCCTATCATCCTGATTGGTCCAAGTCAGCAATTTAGGACCAAAATGAAAGAGCTACACTGAAACTGTTTGTGCTGAAATGAAGACAGGTAAGACAAACTACATTTTCTCAGTCACTCTAAATGATTTCTGGTAAACAGTTATATCTTTCAACAAGGCTCCCTCTGCACATGTAGCGACGGCAGAGACGGAGCGAATTGACAGCAGCTCGGTTGGGATTCGAGCATTAAATACACAGTCCCCCCATACAAACTAATTAAGTCTGCAGGCAGACAGTTCTTAAAGAGACAGTACGTGGAGGCTCAAATAGCACTCACTTGGAACCACATTTAAACAGCTCAGACGTCGAACACCGACCAGACTTGGAGCATTCAGGCAAGCTCCTGGAAGACTTTTGGGAACCCCCATTTGCAGGTGGGTTACACCCTTCCTGGCCTGGAAAAACTTGGCGTCCGCGTCAAGTAAGTACCCCCATAAATTTCAATACAACCATATACATTTACATTAGTATCACATTAGGCTTATACGTGTAATCATCAGTCAACATATCACCTTACCAGAAACACATTTCTGAAACTTTTCAGTACATCACTTTTTACACAGTATTATATACACATTGTACCAGAACTCAGGTTATTACCTCCCGCACATAAAACCTGAAGAGAGGGGGCCCTTCCCTATCAGCTATCTTGGGGCTGGATGGGGCAGGGGCACCATACCTAGAGTGTAACACAATTAACTTGGAGTTAGCACTTATGCTCAGTTTGGGCAATGAGCTCAGGGACACATACACTCCTTTATGGACAACACTGAAAGGCAAGTCCACAGGCCTCCCAGGAGAATCATAGCTGAGGTTCACCACAGGCTTTACAGCTTGACCAGTCTTTCTAAGGGGAACTGTTACAGTCTCTGCACTCAGCCTCATTTTCAGCATTGTCCTCACTTGCCAGGGGAGTCTCCATTGGGGTAGAGAGGCTAGAACTTGGGGCACTTTCAGCTCCAGGAGTTACAATTTCAGAGGTCACACCACTTGTTTCACAGGGAGGGCTCTCTGGCACTGGCAGTGAACTGTCAGGGCACTCAAAATACTCTTCTTGTTCTGGTATATCACCAGTCTGTTCCAGTTCATCATTTTCCTATTCTGAGAGCTCATACAGTTCCACCATGCACAGTGAATCCATGTCATCCGACTTGATACTTTGCACTTCACTTTCTGGGAGCATTGGCTCCAAGGACAAAGCTTGGGGCTTAGGCAGTCCAGAAGGCCCAGCTTAATCTCCAGGATTGGTTAGGGGATTTCCCTGAAACAATTGACTCAGTTCGTAAGAAGGGTAGTATTCACACTCACTTTCCTCTGACATGGACTGGCAGTCATGTTCAACTGGGACTTGTTGTGGGGAACACTTTAACTCAGCATCTGTAGGTGCAGACTTTCTTTGCGTTTGCTTAGCAGCAGCTTGGGTCACTGGTCCAGAGGGAGCACTTTCTGGGGGCTCAGACTCAATCAAGATTTTTCCAATGGGCAATAAGTGATTTCTATGCATTGTTTTAATGTTTTTTGAATTATTCTCAGGCCTTACTTTGTACACAGGCAGATCATCTAGTTTGCCTACCACAATGTGGGGAAGATGGTGCCACCTATCAGCAATCTTGTGTTTGCCATGCAGTCCCAGATTTCTTAGCAATACACGATCTCCCTCCTGGAGTTCCTGTGCTTTCACCTTTTTATCATAACTTTCTTTGTTGGACAGATTTCTTTTGGCAGCCATGGTTTGAGCCAGTTGGTATGCATGATTTAGCTGGGACTTTAACTTTTGCACATACTGGAGATACTTATCAGCTCGAACCCCATCAGGAGAAACTCCGAAACAAACATCTACTGGTATTTGGGCCTCTCTTCCAAACATCAAGCAGTAGGGGGAGAACCCAGTGGCATCACTTTTGGTGCAGTTGTAGGCATGTACCAAGGTGCTGATTTGTTGGCTCCATCTAGGTTTGTCCTTGGGGTGGAGGGTGCCCAGCATATCTAACAGAGTGCAGTTGAAACATTCAGGCTGTGGGTCCCCCTGAGGGTGGTAAGGGGTGGTTCTGGACTTTCACACCACCCACAGAGAAAGCATCTCTTTGATCAAATGACTCTCAAAGTCCCTCCCTTGATCAGAATGGATTCTCTGTGGAGCCCCATAGTGAACAAAAACGTTTTGTATAAGCACTTTGGCCACAGTGGATGCCTTCTGGTCCTTGGTGGGGGAAGCTTGGGCATATCTCGTGAAATGGTCAGTAACCACCAGCACATTGCTAATATTTCTTTGATTGGACTTCAAACTCAGAAAATCGATACAGACCAGCTCCATGGGGCACTGGTGGTGATGTTAACAAGGGGGGCATCCCTCTGGGGCAAAGCTTTCCTCTGTAAACAGTGACTACAAGTTCAAATGTGTTGCTCAACATCAGCCCTAATCTTAGGCCAATAGAATCTGGATCTCACCAAGTCAAGTGTTCTGTCTATACCAAGGTGCACCATGTGGTTGTGTAAGGACCTCAGTACTGAGTCTCGAAAGGCAGTGGGCAGCACTTGTTGTTGTTTGTCTATTTGTCCCCCTCTGTCTACTGTTTCTGTATATATCAGTTTCAACTTAGAACCTTCCTTGCATAACAATGCAGTTGTCAAATCAGTGGAGTGTAACTTGGACACATCTTTCCCTGTGTAGAGGGCTTCTAAAGCTGGTTTGATCATAGGATCTCGGGATTCAGCCTGCCGAATACTGTCATTGTCTAGCTGAAGCAATGCACCAATGTCTAATGCAGAAAAGTGGCAATAAGCAGCAGGTATGCAATTCTCAGAGGGCCCCAAACAATCCACCAGACAGTCTGCTGTGTCTGTGGCCACTTGTTCCTCTCGGTCAAACTTCTGGCCGAGTGCTCGAATATCAGGTTCTGACAGTCTGACCCAGACATTTCAGGAAACAGGCCTCCAGGAGAGAGCATCAGCATCTATATGGTTCAGGTCTGCTCTGTATTCAACAGCATAGTCGTATGTAGATAATGCAGAAAGCCACCTATGGCCAGTGGCATCCAACTTAGCCGAAGTCTGCACATAGGTCAAAGGATTATTGTCAGTTTTTACTAGTATCTTAGCCCCATACAAGCACTCATGGAATTGGTCAACAATGGCCCACTTCAAAGCTAGGAACTCTAACTTATGTACAGGATAGTTCTTTTCAGATGGGGTCAGGCTTCTACTGGCAAAGGCCACTGATCTCAGTCCATTCTCGTGCTCCTGGTACAACACAGCCCCCAAACCTTGCAAGCTAGCATCAGTGTGTAGGACATATGGTTTTGCTGGATCTGCATAGGCCAGGACAGGAGCGTGGGTAAGTTGATATATAATCTCATGAAAAGCAGCTTCACAATCAGGTGTCCATTGTGCCCCAAAAACTTCATTAGGATGGAAATACACTCTCTCAGTCTCAGGGGGAGTTGACCTCTTGTATTATTTGTGGGTAGGAGGGTAACCTTGAGTAACATTAAGTAAAGGACGGATCATTCTTGAATAGTCCTTGATCAAATGGTGATAGTAACCACAGAATCCCAGGAATCTTTGCAGTTCTTTTAGATTGTGGGGCTGTGGCCAGGTGGTCAAGGCCTCAACTTTACTTGGGTCGGTCTCTATTCCCTCGGTGGAGACTATATGCCCCACATACTTTACAGAGGTTTAGAAGAACTGACATTTATCGATGGACAGTTTCAGGCTAAAGTTTTCCAGTCGGTCCAACACCTTGAATAATCTGCTGTCATGTTCCTCTAGTGAGCTACCAAACACAATAACATCATCTAGGTATACCAGGCACTCTAATAAGTTCATGTCCCCCACTGCACGCTCCATCAGTCATTGAAAAGTGGCCGGGGCACCTGAAATCCCTTGAGGCATCCCCATGAATTCATAGAAGCCAAGTGGACAGATAAAGACTGCCTTCTCATGGTCTTCTGGGACCATCGGGATCTGGTTTTACCCACTGCGAAGATCCAGCACGGAGAACCACTTGCTACCATTCAGGCAGCCTAAAGCATCCTGGATGCGGGGCATTGTATACTGATCAGGGATAGTCCGCCGGTTCAAGGTGCGATAATCCATGCACATCCTTACTGTCCCATTCTTTTTTCTCACTACCACAACAGGTGAAACATATGGGCTTCTGGATTCTTGTATTATACCAGCAGCAAGCATCTCTTGCAGATGCCTTCTCACATCATCTATGTCAGCAGGCGCCAGACGTCGAGACCTCTCACAAAATGGCCTTTCATCATGCAGCCGGATATGGTGCTCAGCTCTTTGCACACATCCTATGTCCCATTCCTTTAAAGAAAACACCTGGTCTCTCTGGATAAGCTTCTCACTGATCCTCATTTTCCATTAAGCTGGCAATGGAGAGTCACCAAAATCGAACAAGTCGGGCGTCACTCTGTCACTCTTCCCCGAACACTTGTTACTGGGTAACACAGCAGTATCTGCACAATGTACATGAGCCAGGGTGCAACCTCTATTTACTCAAATCTCTCTCTATCAGACACATTATGAACTTGAACCATTACCCTTCTGGCATAAGCATGGGCTCTGGCAAGCAAAACACTTGGCTTGACCAGCAGTCCTTCCGGCAATTTCCCATCGCCTGGTGCATCCAGCATGAGTATTTTATTCTTGACATCCTTTCTGATACGGACCTCTCCCTGTAAGGTACACTGGGCATTTGGCACCAGGATCAGAGACTCAGACTCCTTCTTCCAGACAATTCCAACCGGTTCTTCTGGTTCCATATTTTCAGCATCTCTCTGTGCCTCATAGGCATTCTTGATCAAGGCCGGAATTCTTAAAGCTCTACCAGTCTGTGACCCCTGTTTCTCATAACACAACTGCGCCAACCATCCAAACATATGCACATTCATCCCAATTAGTAGAGGAACCCAATCATACAGTCCATTAGGGGAACACACTAAGGCCAGGGTCTCTACTTGCTCTGTCACTCCAGCCACAGAGGTAGGGAAAGATAGCCAAATTCGGATATACCCAGAGTAGGAGTAGGCCTTCTCATTTAACCCCCATACATGCAGTCCTTCCAATGATTGTAAGGGTACATCTGACAAATGCTTCTGATACCAATCCTGGAAAATAATTATCACTTGGGAGCCACTGTCCAACACAGCTCTGGTGGGCACACCATTCACTTTTACTGTAGCTTCCATTGAAGGGCCCACTATTCTGGACCAGTCTGGAGAGGCGGTAGCAAGGGCCTGGGTAGATGATCTAGCCACAGAAGGACATGAGTTAACATTTTTGGGACCTTCACTGCGGTCATTTCGTGCACCTCGTAACCACTGTTTTGTGCTCCAAAGCTCTCCTTGTAGCCGGCTCACCACTCTTTCTAAGTCTTTCCGAGACCGGCATTCCCTCTTCATGTGCCCATCCTTCCCACAATTATGGCAAAATATGTCTGCTGAAGTCTGGGGTGACCGAGGCATCACATTAGAGGCTGTGGCATTGGTACTATCAATAGAAAACCTTGGTGCCACCTCAGCCAGCGGTGGGTTGGACATTTGGAGACATCTCTTCGGTTCCCTCACCTCCATAGCCAAGACATCAAGTTTTGAACGGTCATCAACATGAGGTGCCTGGGTAGGCACCCCAACCCCCATAGCAGAAGTAGTCAGGCAAGTGTCAGTGCCTGTACTCGTAGGAGCAGCCTTCATGATGAGACTGTCTGTTGCTTTCCTAATCTCTCTCAGCAGCTCCTCCCAGTGTGGGACATCTGTAACCATCCCTCTCTGACTGGGCCCCGCTTGGCTAACTTGGGGATTTCGGATTGTGTCATGAGATTTCGATGATTCCGGACCATCAGCATCTGATCCTGCTCCTGGAGCAGGGGATGTAGCAGCTACAACTGCACAGGGCTCTGACACACCTTCCTCCTCCTCAACTTCCCGTACCTCCCTCATCAACACATGGAAAGGCAAGGGACTGGATTTCCTTTGATGCAATTGCAATTTGAGTAACACCCAGCTGGAGTGCCAGGCAGAGCAGAGTATATGATCCAGCCTTACCCGGTCCACTTCACTAGAGGTCCAGCCCCCCTTCCGAAAAATGGTCTGTAAGATCCCCTCTAATCGATCCATATAGGCAGATAACAATTCCCCCGGCTGTTGTCTAACTTCTCTAAGTCTCCATTTCAAGGCCTCAACACTAGTGGTACCCCAAACACATTCTCAAGGGCGATTAGGTACTCTTGGGCTTTGGCGTCAGGGTTAGAAGACCTCAGAGAGCGAAAGGTACGATGGGCGGGTCCCTGGAGGCTTTCCCCCAGGCTGGCCCTTTTTCTTTGGCCTCTGAGCATTGCCAGTCTTGTACCGCAAGAGCAGCAGAATCTATCCAGGTCTCCAGATCAACTTCCCCATTTGGAGTAGGGCGGATACCAGAGAATATCTTGAGCTTGCAGTAAGGTCCATGACTACTTGCTGGCTCGAGGGCAAGTATAGAAGTTGGCAGAAAGACAGGGATTGGAGCGGAAGCGGATGTTGGGGGTGGTACGCCCCCAGGTGGCAGGAACAGTTTCTTCAAGTCCTACAGTTTTCCTTCCTCCTCCAGCAACCATTTAGCAAATTCTCCTCAAAATTTCAGATAGTGTGGGGGCTCATCCCCCCCCCCGGGTCTTTACTGTCCTTAGTTATCACTCTCCAGGCAGTGAGGGCTCCCTCTGGGGTAATAGTCTGTGGCACTTTGGAGCTATCTAGGGGATCCTTATATACTACTAGGGCCGTGAAAGTGTGGGTGAGCAGATTAGCATGTTGACCCACCACCACAGGGTTTTGTAAACCTTCCACCTTAGAAAATACTCCCTCTACAGTGTTTTTACTGGTACCCAGTGGGATATCCAAGATAAGTATAGCATTTTGGGGGTCGATCTCCTGCCCAGTACACCACTCCACCAACTGGCTCGCAGCCACTTCTGTCAGGGTATCCATTTATTTTTAACAGTGATTCGTAAATGTGGCCACTAGGAGACGCTAATCCCAGCGGTGCCTCCAAGATGTAAGCCCCAGGTGGTGCTATCCCAAGGGCTGCTACCCCTGCCTGCTTGACTACTGACAGGTTGAGGGGCCTAGGTTCTATGGCGGGTGCCTCCACCCAGAGGTCAGGGTTTGTAGTGGTTAGACTAGCTTGATCACATCCCTCTGGGAAACTGTGGCCCCCTTTAGTTCCCTCTAGTGGCTCACACTGTACACAGGAGTTACAGCCCCAATACCCCATGTATACACTCTGTTCACTCATAAAGCTCCACTTACTCCCGAGACTGATTCTGCAGCACAGCGAAATACAATACTGTTTCCATAAGCACCAACACCACAGACAGTATATAGTATAACAACTGGGTACCCAGGTCTGGGGGGGGGGGCTAGCAAGGTCCATTGCCCGGGGTTGGCCGGCAGGTGCAGATGGATAGGGCCCTGTAGAAGAAAATATATGCACAACACCCAATTGTAATCCGGAGCTGGATGGCTCAGTCCATGAAGCAGTGAAACAACAAGAATTGGATGACACGCTTGTGATTGAAAACAGGCTGCAGGGGAATACCCTGATTTGTACTCACAATACCCAAGCTGAGAACCGGATGGTGGATATTCTTCTGGATTGTCAGAAACAACAGGGCATGGAGACAAGATCCTTGTGACTGGACCCCACTGCAGTTGATAGCAAATGGATTTAGTCCAAGACAAGCTGGGGTTTGCTTCCAGCTTCAACACACAGCACAGGTGATTGGAAATAGCGATTCCCCACAAGCACTACACACATTCATATGTAAAAGGAAAGTACTATACCAGGCAGGCTGCTCCTCGATCCCGATCACACTTACTGCAAAATACCCGGGAGCACACACAGTAGCTTCAGTTCCTGACAGACCGAGCGAGATTCAGCAATTTCTCCAGTCTTCTACAGGGTGAGCCTGGTTTCCACACTTCTGGTGCTTCTTTCTCCTCACAACTTGGATTCAGTCCAAACTGGCACTCACAACGGCTGCAGGCCGAACCTCGGGGCCTCACACACGCTTCCCGCGTGAAACTATACACCGCAGAAGCACAGAGCTCTTTCTCTCTTCACTGTCATAACTGATCTGAGCTTTCCAGTAACAGAGCAGGGCATTTCCTTTAGCTCCACACCATTCTGTTGGCTGGTTTTTGGGCATTTCGTCCAAGATATGAGAAATGACAGCTGTACTTTGGTGGCAAAATTCCCAAAAATGCCCGAGATATGCATCAAAGTTGAAAAACTCCCATTTATGTCATTATACAGCTTACCGGCATTTCTTCAGTTCGCGGTCAGCTTTGAAGAGTGCAGACGGTTCCCTGTCCACAGAAGATCATCGCGCTGGGCTCCAGAGGTAAGTATGAGGCGAGAGTCTGGGGAGGTGGGGCATGCAGTGGTGGGCACGGGTTGGGAGGGAGCTGCAGACTGCAGGGACCATTTTCTACTTTACAGGAAAAACATCGCAGGAAGGTTTTTATTTTTACAGGTACATTTGACACGCTGGGGTGGCGCCCAGCTGTCACCTGCATGTTTTTTTGGGACTGGAGTGAATGGGGATTGGGAACCCCATCTGCAAATAAAAGAGTGTTTGGGGGATGATGCCGACGGGATTGGGCCCCCTGCCGGGCAAATGAACTGGGAGGGGGTGTCACCTGCATGTTTTTTTTCAGGGGGGGACTGTAGCCGATGGGGATTGGGACCCTGTCAGCAAATAAAGAGTGTTGGGAGGGATGATGCTGATGGGGATTGGGCTCCCCTGTCAGCAGATGAATTGGGAAGGGGGGATTGTAGCCGACAGGGATTGGGCACCCCGTCAGCAACTAAAGAGTGTTGGGGAGATGATGCCAACAGGGGGATTGGGCACCCCCAAGTTGGCTTTTCTGGGGACTGTGCAAGCTAGATGGCACAGCCGTTGCCATGTCGCACTGAAACTCACACCGGGAAAGGCACGCCCTGCAATGAGGTGGAGCTCCCTCATTGCAGTGGCTAAAACCTTTCAAGGTGGTGGACACACTTTTGCACTGCTGTCATAGACAGCATGCAATCTAATTCATGCCACAGAGCCCAGTCCCAAAAAGCAGTGGCATCACAGGCCACAACAGGACCGCACCTCCAAAATCTGCTATTCTGAAGTTACTGCAACATGTTTCTTCTAGAGGCGCAAGGCAACATAAAAAACTGATGATCCATCCAGTCTGCCCATATTACCCTATCACACCTTGGGACCTATTGTCCCTGTAGGATTTTTGCTTATAGTGTCTCCCTTTCATTCCCCATGTTTCTGTCTACTTCTTCCTGCTGAGTGGTTACTATACCCTTGACTCTATCCCAGCCATGTTTGAACCCATTTATGGTTTTGGCAACAACCACCTCTGCCAGCAGACCATTCCACAGTTCAACCACTCTTTTTGTAAAGTAATATTTCCTCATATCCTTTTTAAACCTTCCTCCCATTAACCTTCACTCATGACACCATCTCTTAGCTTCTCTCTTCCTAGTAAAAAGTTCCTCACAGTTTATGTAGCCCAGGCACCATGTACCAGTGGGCTACTACCCCTGCCTGTTGACTACCACACAGGTTAAGGGGCCCGGGTTCTGTTGCGATAGTGATCGGGGGTTCTATCCCAGAACAGAAGTAAAATAGCATGCTGCCTCCATCCAGAGTAAGATAACAGTAGGCCATGTGTCTGTTTAGTACAACCCCTGGGATGCTGTACCTACCCATTTCCCCTTCCAGTCAGCCCCCCCCCCCAACACTAAGTACCACATTGTTTACCAATACTGTAAAACACATATACTTAATAGCTATAGCTAACAATATGCTATAATGGCCATGTGTAAGGCCTGGGATAGATCTTGGTCTACCTTTAAGTCCTCTCCTTCCCCTAGTTCAAGGCAAGTGTATAATATGACTAGAAATGCCTGCACTAAGGCCTTTCATAAAGCCAAGGCAGACTACTTCAAACATTGCCTAAATTCTGCACATACATCCTCCTTTTAGAATATTATACACTCCGTCATCAGTCCACCTCACCAATCGACCACCCCTACCCTAAAACACAAAGGCGCTGGCCCAGTGGCACAGAGGGTTGAGGCACTGGACGCCACACCTCGAACCATGCCGGGGACCCAGGTTCGGGAACGGACCGGGCACCAGGGGCTTGCAGGGGGATGGAGAGGATCGAGTGTCCAAAGGACTGCTCTCCTCTCCTGAGGAAGGCCTGGGGGGTAGCTCCACTCTGTAGTGGTCCCTGGTGGAGACCAGGGATACTGCACATAGCGGCGCAGGAGGGACTAAAGAAAGCCGGGGGGGGGGCCTCGGTGCCACCAGATGACGGCCACCATTCTCCATGCTCCCCGGAACCTCCTGAAGCTGCCTCCAACACAGCAGCACCCCCGGACTGAGAAAAATAGTCTGCTGGGCTTTCTCGCCACCTGGTGCCTTCCCTCTCGGAGGAGGGGGACCCGCCTGGCGGTGGGATATGCCGTAGCAACTTGGGGGATTGGTTGCAATGTGTGTGTGAGGGGGAGCTCCTGAAGAGGATTACCAGGGGTATGCAGCACTAGGCAGCCTGAAGGAGAGGAAGACGCCGGAGTTTGTAGGAAGAAGGTAAAAAAACACACAAAAAAAACAACGGCATCAAAGTTACAGACCCCATCCAAGTGGCAGATATCCTAAATTCTTTTTTCACCACCTGTGCCACTCCTGATCAAACCACATCTACTATGCCACCTACCTCAAATACTTTCCCTAAGCTTGTACCCAGGCAAAACCTCCTGTTAACTCCTACCTCCTCCGACGAAGTACTGCATGCCCCCCAATCCCTCAACATAACCAAATCCAGCCCGGACAGCCTACATCCTAGCCTTCTACGTCTCTCTGCCCCTGCCATAGCTTTCCCACTTACCCACATTATAAATTTGTCCTTCTCTTTGGGAGTTATCCCTATAGCATGGAAATCAGCATGCATTATCCCCCTCCACAAAGGAGGGTACCCTATGTCTCCTGGAAACTACCGCCCAATCTCACTCCTACTTGCTTTCGCAAAACTTCAGGAATGGCTGGTGCAACCCAGGTTGACTGAATTCCTCTTCTCCACAAATTTCCTTTCTTCCTGTCAATCAGGTTTTAAAAAGAACAACTCCACCCTATCATCCCTCCTCCGAGTCACAGGTCATATTCAGTCTGCTGAGGATAAAGGCCATCTTACTGATGCGGTCTTCATTGACCTGGCAAAAGCATTTGACTCAGTATCCCACCCTCTCCTCTTGGACACCCTTGAGGGTGCAGGGCTGGCTCCCCTCACCATCCAGTGGTTTAAATCATACCTCACCGGCAGGCTCCAATCAGTCAAAATTGCAAACTCCTCCTCTTCCTCCCCCCCTCTCCCCATCACAGTCAGTTTCCCTCAAGGCTCTATCCTTGGCCCTATCCTGTTTTCTGTCTTTATAAACAATCGCCCTTCTGCCTGTTCCACATTCCGCATACATAAGTACGCAGACAACACCATAATATATGCCTCCAGCTCCGATCATATCACTATCTTCTCTGTGCTACAACAAGATTTCCACTCAGTTCAAACTTGGTTTCAGTCAAAACAACTAAAACTTAACACTTCCAAAATTATCCCAGTGACCTTTGGAACCACACAAAGACTTGCCAAAGCTACAAATACCTCTCCAATAACATCTCCTGACGGCACCCCTCTTAAGGCTGTCCCTTCATACAAATATCTTGGAGTCTGGCTGGACCCGTAGCTAAATTTCTCTACCCACATCAACTACATGACCACCAAGCTCCATCCAAAGCTTGGTATTCTTTACTGAAATAAAGACTGTCTACCTCTCCATGTACACAAGGAACTTCTACACAAAATGATTCTCCCTGTCATTGACTATGCCGATATTGTTTACTGCACTGCACCCTCCACCTTGCTGTCTCGGCTCGACTCCCTCTATTATGCCTTTTGTCGTTTTGCCTCCAACTCTCCTTACAGATCTCATCACTGTTCTCTACTACCCTCTCTAAACCTCCCCCTGCGAGCACACAGACACAGTGTCCACTCTTTATCTTTTATTTCTAAATACTGGTTCAACCTGCTCCCTTCATGTATCTCTTCCCTTCTCAAGCCTGCCCCAGCCTTGTCATACTCCCTACGCTCTAGGGACTCATGCTCTTTCTCTCTCCCCACTCCCTCCTCAAACATGGGCAAATCTGCCTTCCACTACTGACCCCCCTCCCTTTGGAATACCCAGGCTCCTGCACTACGCAACTCTACCACTCACCAACCAGTCAAAACGCAGCTCTGGCTCCTACAGTACTGTACCCTACTTGCTCCCATTAACTCCTCTTAGCATTGTATTGTCTATCCCTTAGCTATCAAGCTGAGCATTGCACCACTTTGCACCATGTGAACAATCGTCTCATTGCTCTCCAACCCAGCCAAATCCAAGATACACTGTATTACTGTAAAGAAGCATTTTAGTGTGACTGTTTTTCTGTACCAGTGCTCATCAAATTTACTGAGGTATGATTGTCACTGTAAATATTGTATATTGCTTTAAATATTTGTATTCTTGCTTGTATTCATCTTGTACTTGATTTTGCCTTGTTTAATCTACTGTACACACTGTGTTTCCCCTGAACCCTGATGCTCCCAGGTCACACCTGAAGACAAGCCCTTGCTCAGTGTACCTTTCCCGGTCACCAAATGTTTAAATAATAATAAAAAAAAATAAAAATGTTCACAACACAGAAATTTCCAAGAACAAAACACAGCTTTATTTTTAAGGGGGAGGGCCAGGGAAGAGGTACCGGGACAAAGGATGGCTGTTAGGGACAGAAAAAAGATAAATATGGTTAACAGGACCCATAGGCCAAAATATCAATATTACCCACCCACACTAGTACCAGTGCACAGCCCCAATGTCCTGTCTGTCCTGACTAGATACCCAGATTTAACACAGGCCTGCTATATGCTGAGGGTTGGCTGCCACTGGGGCCCTTGAAATAGTTCATTCTAAGATGCTAGCAGTTTAACATTTTTACATTTTTTCTCCCCTTTGGCAGGGCAAGCCCTGGGTTACTCATGGTCTCATAGGCTGGAATTCAGCTACTGGCACAGTAGGTCCGGGCAGTCCAGAAGCAACCACTCCAAAGGGCAGCAAGCAAAGGGGCAGGACTGCTGGTCCGGATGATGAAGCAATGGCTTGTAGCTGGTAGACCTTAGACGTGCTTGAATATTCTTGCAGCTTGTCATCTTCTGACTTGCTTGAAGATCTTTGCAGCTTGTCACCTTCAGTCCCCCAAACAGGCCAGATTACAGAGCCCAGATGCAAGGCCTACCAAGCCACAAGGAACCCAGACCCAGGACTGACCCCATAGTCTGGCTCCCTTAATGGGCCCAAAGTGCCCTAGCACTCAGGCACATGCCTGTGGTCCCCTGCAGCCAAATCTGCCTCACTTGATAGAGGGTTGCAATTTCCCTACCTGGCTCCAAGTTGCAGCTGTGATGATTTGCAGTTTCGCCTTTCTCCTGAGCAGGAACAAACAGCTCCGGTGTGCAGCAACAAGTTCTCTGAGTTCCACCTTGCCAGTGGATTTTGGCTAGTGACTTGCAGTCTCTAGATTTGACCTCCACTTTTCCACAGCTGTTTTTTAGCAAAACAAAAGGCTCCCAAACTCTGGGTACCTGCAAACCTTTTTCCTCCAATATCCTCGGATTCAGGCCGAGTGCCAACCTTAGTCCTGGCACACACAGTTCTAATTAATTTCTTTCATGGGCTCCGTATTCTCCACACTAATGCAGGCTCACTGCAACACTGGATCTCCAAAACCACCAGCAGCTTTCACTTAATTTCCTTAGATGTTCAGCTGCAACATCACAGTTCTTTCAGCCAGAGAAAATTCTCTCTTCCGACTCTCAGACCATTGACCGATTGACCAATGAAGTCCAGTAAAAAGATCAGAGCCCACACCAGACTGCCCAACCTGCCAAAAGTCCCTGGGGTTTCACATGAAAATCCCGGCTTCTGATTTGTTAGGTCCTGCTGACAAACACAAATATTAATAATTATTAACCCAGTTCAATTGTTGATTGATAAATGGGTTTTGGCACCCGGAATTAGTTCATACCCTCTCTCGTAAGTTATTACAACAAGCTTTTTGGATGCCTAAGTTAATGATTGGCTGTCCATAGGGGTCAAAGTGACAAATATGGCTGCCTATGTACACAGTCCCATACAGTTCTATAGCAGTCCCAACTTTTACCAATTCCTGAAGCCAAATAAAGCAGCTTTAAGCCCTAATTGTTCCATTCTGTAGCTGCCTTTGTCCCCTGTAAAGCAGCTGCAGTATTATGTTTACACACAGCTTAGTTTTCTTCTCCATCTAGGAGTTTATCTCTCTCTCTCTGGTGGGCTGGTAGCTGGTGTCACCCGTCCATACCATGCATCAGCAGTTGTTTGAGGTCACCCCCACTTCACCTCGGTGGAACCACCATAACCAGCCTGAAGGCATCATCAAGCTGCAACCCCCGCATTTTTCCACATTTTCTCCCATTAATCCCCAGAGCCCCAGACAAGGTCCAGCACATGCTTACAGATGCGCGTGCACACCTTGGCCCGGCCAACTACATTACGCCACCCCTGACCTAGCGCCCAACTCCCACCACCATCACACCTCCATGTGGTGGTGGTCTTAGGCTGGGACAGCCGACTTCCCTGATCCGAGACAGGAGAGCTGCCTGGTGTCCACTCTATCCTCTCCCAGCCCTCCCCAAGCACACCCCCGGCAGCCTATGCTCGTTTCCAAACACGGGTCGCTGGTGTGGTGAGATGTAAGGTGCACAGCACCTCAGCCTTCAGCACCACCAGGCTGGCACACAACTTAGTTTTCTGGTCACTGCTATTGTTTCATAGTGTCCCCCAGGCAGCCAGGTGGCTCATTAATATTCATGTTAACCTTATAAATATGTAAACTGGGCTCCAATCCTTAAGCGCTATTGGCGCATCTAAAATAACGATTGCGGCCAATCTTAATGCAGGTGTCTGACCCCTGTTCAACTTACACGGGGGGCAGGATCACTGGATAGGCATGTAGTCAGCTGCAGCAGCAGTGCAAAGAAGGCACCACGCTATTGCTCATGTACGGCCTCCGAACTTGCTCCTCTGGACCTAGAGGATCCCAAAATAGCACAGGGGAGCCCGGGCAGAGACTTGGGGACAGCAGGACCAGGGACTGGCAGGGGGAGAGACAGGAGCAAAAATGGACTCATGGGCATTCAAGGTAAGCCCCACCCACAGGGGGCTACACCCCCCCATGCCTTAAACGCTTGCCGTCTGCGCCAAGTCCATTAGCAGAGGACCTGTAAATAGTAACACATTAAAACCTCAACAGATAACATTTTTATACATTTTTATTTAGACACCCGAGTCCTATCTATTGTAACAGTAAGGTACCCTTTAAAATGAACAATCAAACTATGTACAGACCACATGCTGATGCAGCACCTTGTCTTTGTTTTTCACAAACTATATACAGACATTTGTTACATTTTTTGTTGCCCCATTAGTCATAACAACCTTTCAACAGTTTTCCTCTAGCTCAGTGTTCAAGAAAACAGCTGCATATTAAATGCATAGACTTTTAACCTTCCCTTTTACCCCAAATACCAGCTTTCTCCTTCCCCTTTTGCGTTTGGCAAATTTCTCTCTGGGCCTGGGGGAGGGGTTACCATTAACAGGGCAGAAAAATATTTTTGGTAGTGACCTTGGGTAACATAGATGTCCTTATGAACTACAAACAGGGGCAAATCAGTGAACGCCCCAGGAGAGTCATATGTAAGTTTGAGTAAAGGTTTTACAGTTCTTTCTGAATGTCTTAAGGGTGTTTGTACTTTAGCCCTGATACCAGAGTCAGCCACCTCCTGTATGGAAGCTTGATTAGTGTCTCTTGCCTCTGTGGATTCCCCTCCTCTTTTAAATCCCCAGTCACAGCTTCTGTACTGCCAGTCTGTTCAGGGTGACTGTTCAGTGGCCACACAAAAGGCTCAGTCGAACTAGTGTTCAAGTTCAATGTGGTCTTTCAAGAGGCGTTGTCTCAGGGGAACTGTTCTAAGCCCACTCAAAAGGTTCACCCAGACTAGTGCTTAAGTTCAGGGTGATCCTTTCAAGAGGCATAGTTGGAACCGTTTCCCTTGTAGTGCCTGTTCAGCGGGCTCAACTAGATCCACTTTCACAGGTGCATCACTGCCTTGTACCACAGTCTCTTCAGAGGCAGGCCCCTCCTCAAGGAATGCAGGTTCAACCTCCGTCTCAGAGTCCTCTAACATATCTGCAGGCTGGCTTGGATCTTATAGCTCAGCAAGAGGGTGTCTGCTAGTTTCTGATGCCTTTGACGCCTATTGGAATTGCCAGGCCAGCTCAGGCATTGAATCGAAGTAGGTAAGGGGGAAGCAGAGCTCCTCCTCCAACTCATTATCTAAGCCATCCTCCTCGAGTGTCGCTTCCTTGCAAACAGGACCAGCTACTGGTTGATCAATATTTTGCTTTCTCTGTCGACTGTGGGCAGCAGCTCAAGTAATTGGAGGTGTGGGAGGGTCTGGCATGCCTTGCGCTGGGCCGATCACCTTATCTCCAATAGGCAGGTGATGCTTTCGGTGGATAACTTTATGTCCACTGGAGTCCCCTTCAAGCCGGATCTTGTAAACTGGCAGACCATTCAATTTCTCAAGCACCGCGTATGGTGTGCTTTCCCCACCTGTCTGCAATCTTGTGCTTTCCGGGAATGCCCAAGCTTCTCAATAGCACTCTGTCTCCTGGTAACAGCTCTTGCGTCCTGATCCTTTTGTCATACCTCTCTTTATTAGTTTGATTCTTTCTGCTGGCCACTTCAGCAGCTAAATGATATGCATCATTTAACTGATGCTTGAGCTTCTGTAGGTACTGCAAGTAGTTGTCCTCTTTAGTGTCATCAGCAGATACCCCAAAGCACAGGGGTTGACTGGGAGCTGGGTCTCTCTCCAGAACATGAGGCTGTATGGGGAGAACCCAGTCACATAATTTCTGGTGCAGTTGTAGGCATGGATCAGTGTGCTGACCTGCTGGCTCCATTTACTTTTATCTCTCGGTTCCAGGGTTCCCAACATGTCCAGTAGAGTTCTATTAAATCTTTCAGGTTGGGGGTCATCTTGGGGATGGTAGGGTGTCATTCTTGATTTTTGGACTCCCCACAGAGAGAAGATTTCTTTGATCAGCCTGCTCTCAAAGTTGTGACCCTGGTCTGATTGGATCCACTGTGGTGCCCAATACTGGAAGAAGAACTTTTCAACTAACACCTTAGCCATGGCGGAAGTCTTCTGGTCCTTCATGGCGTATGCTTGTGCATACCTTGTGAAATGATCCGTGACCACCAGAATATTTGAAATGTTCTTGGAGTCTGGCTCCAAGCTGAGGAAGTCAATACAAACCAGCTCCATGGGGGCACTTGTTGTGATGTTTACCAGGGGTGCAGCTTTTTGCAGGAGAGCTTTCTGTTGAATACACCTGCAGCAAGTCCTGCAATACTGTTCCATGTCTTGCTCCATTTTAGGCCACTAAACCTGCACCGAGCCAAGTCCAGGGTGCGCTCACTGCCCCGGTGGCCCATGTCATCATGGAGAACTTTTAGAACTGTCCTTTTGAACTTTGCTGGTAGCACCAATTGCACTCCAGGATCCCCTGCTGATCCTGTGTGTCTTGATACAGCAAGCCATTCTTCAGCTTTAACCTTGACCACTAACGTAACAGCAGCCTGGTACCGCAAACTTCAGTCACCACTTGGGTTGCATCGCCCCCTCTCTGCAGAACCCTAGTACCTCAGTGACAGTCGAATCTGACCTTTGCTTGCTCATTAAATCTTGATTTGTCAGCTGTTGGAGTGACCTCAAATCCAAGGTGGTTAGGTGGCAGTACACTCCAGGAAGGCAATTTCCAGGGGCACCAAGGCTGTCCACTAGGAAGGGACCAGACTCTGATACTGAGGGATCTTCAGTGTCAAATTTCTTACACAGGGCCTTTGCAGTCTGCTCAGATATCGTCACCCAGGCCAAGTTGTCACCAATAAGGGCTGTGGGGCATCAGGACAAAGCATCAGCATCCATGTGATTTAGACCAGTATGGTATTTGACACAGTAGTCATAGGTGGACAAGGTTGACAGCCACCTATGCCCAGCTACATCGAGTTTGGCTGTGGTTTGAACATAAGTCAGCGGATTATTGTCAGTTCTCACTGTGATCTTGGTTCCATATAGGTAGTCATGAGATTGGTCAACAATTTCCCATTTCAGCATAAGAAACTCCAGTTTGTGTACTGGGTGCTTTCTCTTTGCTGGGTTCAGGTTTCAACCAGCATATGCAACTGGTCACAGACTCTCCAGGTAGTTTTGATATCTGACAGCTCCACGACCACCAAAACTAGTGTCGGTGTGCAAGGTGTAAGACATTTGTGGGTCCTCGTATGCCAAAACTGGAGTATGGGTCAAACAATGAATGACATCTTCAAAAGCACTTTCGCAGTCCTCAGTCCACCTTGGGATGAATAGTTTGGATGGTTTAAAGTTATGTTGTTGCTCAGTGGTAACCCCTGGATGTTTGAGTCTTTTAGTTTTATTGATTGGAGGATAGCCTTGCAACAGGTTTAGAAGCAGTCTGACTACCCGGATATAATCCTTGATGAATCTCCGGTAATGCCCACAGAAGCCTAACAGGCACTGTAACTCTTTTAGGTTCTGGGGCCTAGACCAAGTGGTGAGCACCTCAACCTTGCTGGAGTCAGTTTGAATTCCTTGTGCTGACACGATGTGCCTAACATACTTCACGAAGGTTTGGAAGAACTGGTACTTGTTGATAGAAAGCTTGAGTCCAAACTCTTCCAGGCAATCCAGTACCTTCAATAACCTTGCCTCATGCTCTTCCAGGGTTTTTCTGAAAACTATTATATTGTCTAGAATACACTAGGCACTCCAGCAGATTCATATCCCTTATGGCCCTCTCCATAAGGCGCTGGAATGTAGCAGGGGCACCAGAAATGCCTTGGGGCATCTGCAGGAACTCATAAAACCTGAGGGGACATATGAAAGTGGTCTTTTCTCAGTCCTGGGGGACAACAGGAATCTGATAATACCCACTTCTCAGGTCCAACACTGAGAACCATTTACTGCCATTCTAGCAATCCAGGGTATCCTGAATCAGGGGCATCGTGTATTTGGTCAGGTATGGTCTGCTTATTTAATGTCTGATAGTCTATACACATTCGCTCAGCCCCACTTTTCTTTCTCACCACCACTATGGGCGAGGTGTATGGGTTCCTGGACTCCTGAATGATGCCTGCAGTCAACAATTTTTGGAGATGCCATCTTACATCATCAATCATCAATCATCAGTCATCAATATCTGCTGGGGCTAAGCGTGGAGACCTCTCCCTAAATGGGCGCTCGCCAGTGAGCCATATATGGTGCTGTTCCCCTGTCATACAGCCCACATCTTCTTCATGCAGGGAAAATACATTAGTTATTTTCGACAGTTTTTGTCAGATCTGAGCCTTCTACCCCTCTGGGATGGGGGAGTTACTAAGGTCAAATAAGTTAGGGTCAATACTAGGCAGGGTACCTCCTATGGAGGAAACGGGTTGCATTGCTGTGTCAGCACAATATACCTGGGCTAGGGTGCATCCCTTTCTAACAACCATGTCTCAGTCTGTCACATTCTTCGCTTGCACTGTGACTCCTCAGACATAAGCATGGGCCCGGGCTGGCAGCACACTGGGCTTGATGAAGAAGCAGTCAGGTAATCCATGCTCCTCAGGGGCATCCAACAATAGGATCTTGTTCTTCACCTCCTTCTTCAGATGTGCCATGATGCTAATATTACAAACAGCATTAGGGAGCAGCACTATTTCATCTGCATCCCACCTCCAGAAGATGCCCACCTTGTCATTCTGCTCTTGGGCCAAAGTTGTACTTGCTTCCTGTAAATCTCCTTTACCACTGAGTGAATGGGCACAACCTTCCCCTTCTGCTCAGTCTCCTGAGCTCAGCAGAGCTGTGTCAACCATCCAAACATGTGGGCATCTGTACACACCAGTACAGGCACCCCATTGTATAATCCAGCCTAAGGACAACTTAGAGCCAAAGTCTCTACCATGTCTCCCACTCTGGTCACCTTAGACAGGAAAGATATCCACACTTTAATGTAGCCAAGATAGGGCTAGGATTTGTCCCTGAGACCCTACACATTTAACCCCTCCAGTGGTTGCAACTCAAGGTGAGACAGGTGTTGGTCATACTAGGTTTTAAAGATGAGTATCACCTGGGAGCCACTGTCTAAGATGGCATGGGTGGACACCCAATTTATGATGACAGTAGGCTCAGTTGATGATCCCACCAACTTATCTGTCTCAGGTAGGAAAGGCTCTGGGGATTTTGCTTCAGATCTCCTTGTGAACATGGTGGAGCTGGGCATGATTGGGGCCCCAGTATGATTCCTTACTGGGCATCATTGAAGTTTCTCTGATTCTGGTGCTTCTCCATCAAAGCCAGTCCCTCATGCAGGCTGGGTCTTCACGTGATTGGCATTATCTTCAGATATCCCTTCCACACTTACAGCAGTAAATGCCTCCTCAACTTTGCCTGTTTGGGTAGGAAACTTCAACATCATGCCTGGAGTCTTAGTGACTGGGTTGCCCTGGGTACACTGGGGGAGCTGGGTCAATCGTTTGGGCCATAGCTACTCTCCTCTCCTCTCTAGTTCTCCTTGTATTGCAAGCCTTGAATTTTCAGTTCACTTACAGCCTGACACAGTTCATTCAGGTGTGGCTCAATATGAGGGGCCACAGGGATTGCCTGGCCCTGCACCCCCAGGCCCATTACAGAGAGGTTGGCTGAGGCTGTCAGAGCAGTCTGACTCAGAGGGGCATCTGGGTTTCTATTAAAGGCAGAGGCAGCCCTTCCAAGTACTTCCTTGTACTCTTTGAGCAGCTTTTTGAGCTCATAAGTCTCAGCGTGGGGGGGTCTTGTCAATGGCCTGAGTAGCAGCCACCACAGCAGGATAAAGTCTCCACTGAGCATCTTGCTCTTCCACCCACCCTCACTTCTCTGAGGAGGACCCAAAGAAGGAAGGGTCATTCAACCTTTCCTTTAAACTCAACTTCAGTAGCAACAGTTCAGAGTATTTGGCCCCCTCCTCAGCACCTGTTCTAAGTGAATTTTGTTCAAATCTGTAGACGGTACCACCCCTTTATGATACACCTTTTGTAAAGCCTTTTCCAACCACTGTATATACTCTAAGAGGGGCTACCCCCACTGTTGCAGGGTTGCTCTAAAGCCCCACAGCAGGTCCTCACAGAATTTAGTGCTGCCAAAGGCACTGTCCAAGGCAGCAATATAATCTTCCATGCTGGCCTTCGGTTCAGTGGCCTACAAGGACCAAATAGCATCAAGAGCGGGCCCCTTCAGACTTTCAGTCAAACTTTAACATTTTCCCCCCTCACGGCATTGCCAATCCTGCAACAGAAGGATCTTGTAATTAACCCATGTTTCATAATCTTCCTCCCCAGCTGGAGTGGGCTTCACCCTGGAGAACACCCTCAACTTTTGATAAGAATCTGAAGGAGGGGCACATAATGAGGGTGGGTCCTTTCACCAAGTAGGGGGTGTTGGTTTTGGCTCAGGCACAGCCTCCTCTTGGGGGGCTACACCAATCATATTTACAGTAGGCCATGCCTTTGGTGACCCCTCTGGAACTAAAGTATCAAGTGCCCAGGAGGCTTCAATTACATTTTTACATTCCACCAACACAATCAAAGTCCCTGTGACATAATCTAACATTCTTCCCTGCACTGTCACTTGGCCCAGCCTCTTTATGGCAGACAGAACCCTCTATAGACCCAGTATTTAATTTTGGGGGAACTCCCAGGAGCAGGAGGGTCCTCTGGGGGTCCATTTCCTGACCTCCATTCCACTCAACCAATATTAGTTTATCTGCCACCTAGACCATGCTTTGGGGTTTAGGAGGGGCAGAACTGGGGGTGAGGGGAACAATAAGGGCTTTTTCAACAGTGGCATCCATTGTGGGCATGGTTGGTGAACAGGGGATCCCAGTGGTGCCTCCAAAGATGTACCCCAGGCACCGTGTGCCAGTGGACTACTACCCCTGCCTGTTGACTACCACACAGCTTAAGAGGCGTGGGTTCTGTTGCGATGGTGATCAGGAATTTTATCCCAGAACAGAAGTAAAATAGCATGGTGCCTCCACCCAGAGTAAGATGACAGTGGGCCAGGTGTCTGTTTAATACAACCCCCTGGGATGCTGTACCTACCTACCTCCCCTTCCAGTCACTCCACACACTAAATACCATGTTGCTTACCAATACTGCAAAACACATATACTTAATAGCTATAGCTAACAATATGCTCACAACACAGAACTTTCCAAGAACAAAACACGGCTTTATTTTTTAGGGGGAGAGTTACGGAAGGGGTACCTGGACAAAGGATGGCTGTTAGGGACAGAAAAAAGATAAATATGGTTAACAGGACCCATAGGCCAAAATATCAATATTGCCCACCCCCACTAGTACCAGTGCACAGCCCCAATGTCCTGTCTGTCCTGACTGGGTACCCAGATTTAATGCAGGCCTGCTAGATGCCACGGGTTGGCCGGCGTTGGGGTGCTTTAAGTAGTTCTTTCTAAGATGCTAGCAGTTTTACAGTTTGCCTCCTTTTTGGTAGGGTAAGCCCTGGGTTACTCATGGTTCTGCAGACTGGAATTCTGTTACTGGAACAGTACGTTCAGGCAGACCAGAAACAATCACTTTGAAGGGTGTGTCTACCCGAAGCACTGGGGCAAGGTCAGCTCACGCTGTTTTTCCTCTGTTACTACCTGTCTGTGTAAATAAAAGTATGTATTTTGCAAGAACTGCATTGCTTTGTGACTGATTGTTGGGACAAGTCTTATGCTGCAGGGATTCTCAGAATTACACAGACAGCTACTGTTAATTACTGGCAAGTAAAAGCTAATTTATCAGTCTGGAGTGCACTCACCTTTGTGCTGTTGTTGATCATTTTGGGATTGCCTGCCTCTTGTGAAGTGCACCTGCCTGCATATCGTGGGTTCGCAGTAACCTTTTTGTTGTTGTCTCTACAAGTGGATTTGCTTTAAGCTACAAGCCGTACTTTGACAGTTGCAAGAAAGGGCTGATAGACGTAGTTTGAGGACAACAACATGAGCTTCGGTGCTGGTTGCTTGTTTTTGCTCACACAAGATAACATAACAAGCAAGGAAACAAAAACAGGGAATGCAGAACCGAGAAGGAGCTTCTGCATCAGGCAAAACAAGCTCCGCCAGCTGGGAAGGTAGTGAAACTCTAAATCAAAGAAAGAAAAGGGCTGCAGAATGTATTCAAACTGAGGTAACATCTAATTCTAATGATTCTAGAAACATAAAATTGATTTTCGATAAGCTTGAAAAATGTTTAAGTAAAGAAATTTACCTCACGTAACAACATTACTACTTTAGAACAATACTTAGCAAAGGACCAAGTTTCAAGACAGCTGAAAGTAATGCTTAACCCCTCTTCTGGTCTGGAGGATTTTGAATTTAAAAAGAGTGGATTGAAGCAGCTGAAGCATGCTCTAACAAATAACATTTTCACTGAACTTACTGTAATATTAGAGGTGATGTTGAAAAACACAAAAGGTTGCAAATTGAACTGAAAGAGGTGAAGGAACAAGCCTTAGCACTTAAAGATTCAGAGGGCTCTAAAGAGCTAGATAACATACTACAGAAATGTTTGGATAAATATGAAAATGAAATAACACGAAGAACACAAACGAAGCTTTTAAGGGACGAAGGAGGTTATCAGAAGGGAGACATTGCAGTGTGATCCAAACCGAAATTTTCAAGGCCTAAAAGCATAGGCAGATCTAAGATGCGGTTTCAAAAAAATAAAGAAAACTCAAGATCGAGATCAGGCAATAGAAGTTCACAGTCTAAAGAAAGTGAAGGTGAAGAACAAGCATCTACCTCAGGCACCAACAACACTAATCAAAAGCATCTACCTCAGGCACCAACAACACTAATCAAGTGCCATTTTAGACAAAGAAAAAAATGTAAAAGGAAAATGAGGAGAGGTAAAAGGAAACAGAGGGAAGCAAAGGACCTAGAAGAATTTAAGGAACAAGAAGGGACATAATTAACAATTATCAGTCTGATTCCACGCAGTGACAGCAAAATCACCTTTCGGGACTGTATAATGCCATGACAGTGACTGAATTCATGAGTAGGGGTCCTAATAACCCCATGTTGAAAATTTGGTGCCAAAAATGCCTGAGATATGCACCAAAGTTGAAAAAACCTATTTATGCTTACCAGCATTTCTTCAGCTCGTGGTCAGCTTTAAAGAGGGTAGATGTGTTCCCTGTCTACCTAAGATCGTCGTGCCATGCTCTGAAGGTAAGTATGGGGTGGGGGGAGGCAGGGTGCACAGAATGTGTGCGCGGGTTGGGAGGAGGGTCACCGGAGTCAATGAGGGACCGTTTTCTGCTTTTCAGGTTTAAAAAAAGAAAAATATCACAGGACAATTTTTCTTTTACAGGGAAATTTGGCACTGGGTGGGCTCCCAGCATGCAGTGGTGGCTCTACACCAGGGCCTGCCAGGCCACATGCCCTGGTAAAAAAATGCTGTGCCCCAGTTGGTGCCCCATATGGTGTAGAGCTTCCCCCATAGTAACAATATATCAGTGCCCTGGCTGCCATCTGTTGTGCCCCAGCTGTGCCCTGGTAACCATTTGTGGCTAGAGCCGCTACTGCCAGCATGCCACCTGAGTGTTTTTTTTGGGGGGGGTTCTGTAGCTGACAGGGGATTGGGCACCCCCATTGGCACACAACAAATGGGGGGGACACTATGCTGATGGGGAGTGGGCTCCTCATCTGAAAATTAAACTGGGAAGGGGGATATGATGCCAAGGGGGATTGGGCACCCCCTCGGCACACGCTTGAAATGGGGGGGTGCATTATGCTGACAGGGATTGGGCTACCCTATCGGCAAATAATGTGGGTTGGGGCATGCCAACAGGGGATTGGGCACCCCTGAAGTTGGCTGTCCATGCTGCGACAGTCAGAACCGCCATGTTAACTGAAGGGCTTCACCAGGAAAGGCACGTAGAGAGGGCGTGTTTTGGCGCCACTGCATGATGAGCTTGGCTCTCATTGCAGCGGACCTTCTGTTAGATGTGCTCGTAACATTATGTATTCCTGGTGCGGCACCTGCATGCTGGCTTATTGGGGAATAAGGGACCCTCCTACTGATGCGTGCCCTATATTCACCCAACAGTGACCACACCTCCAAATCTGCTACTACTGCAACATGTTGGCTGGCATGCAAGCACAAGCCAACATAAGAATTGGAGCAGTTCATTGATTTTCTACAAAAATGAGGCCTTTTAGTTAACTGGGTCCTGAAAGACACCACTGATGTATTGTGCAGAATAAAATATGTTAAATGGGACAAAACATAATATCTGGCATCTATTGATGTCAATTTTTTTACGTATATATCCATTGAACATAACAAAGGGATAGATGCATGTAGGTAATATTTGGAAAATTATGAGAACGTTGAAAACATGCCAGTAGAATTAATTATAGAAAACATTAAATACATCTTGACTCATAATTAATTTGAATTCAATGGTGCATACTACAGTTATTTGCAAAAATGAGGAATCGCAATGCGCTTCAATGGCAGCTAGTTATGTTAATTTATTTATTGGATACTGGGAATTGGTATGAGTGTTAAACAGTAGAAATAATCCATTTTTTTTTTTACAAAATACACAAATGATTTCATTTTGTGGATGATATTCTGTGTATTTGGAGAGGAGATTAGAAAGAGTTCAAAGATTTTATGAATTGGATACACACTAACAATCTTAACCTCACCTTTACACATTTCGCCAGTCCAAAAAGCATTAATTTCCTAGACTTATCTGTCTCTGAAGATGGTAAAGTGTTGGAAACTAAGTGCCACAGGAAAGAAACGGCAACCAATTCCCTATTAAAATTAGACAGTTCCCATCCCACTACACTGAAAAATTCCATCCCTTATGGACAATTTCTGAGGCTATATAGAAATTGTAGCAACATTGCAGATTTTGAGAAATAGGCACAAGAATTGAAACTGAGGTTCCTTGAAAGAGGATATACATCTTTCATACTGAAGGATGCAAGAGACAGAGTGTTGAGATTAGATAGGAATGACTTGCTGAAGAGTGCAAACATTAAAGTAAAGCAGATGGACAGAACATAACTTTCTCCACAGAGTTCAATAACTTCGCAGGCAGGATTGGTAACACAATCCACAAAAATTGGTTAATTTTAGAGTCAGATGAAATGTTAGCACTCACATCAGAACCTGCACCCAGAGTAACTTTCAGAAAGACAAAAAACTTTAGAGACATGTTTGTACACAGTACATATAGTGAACCAAAAAAAAACAGGGAAAGGCTGGTTCCCTGAAAAGTCACAAGTTGTTTTTTCAATGTAAAAAATGTAACATATGCACATATTGTGAATCTACAAAAAAATTCACACCCAAGATTTGAAGGCATCACTGTAGATGTAAGGGAACTAATAACATGTGAGACCCCATTTTGTGCATGCCCTATGGAGCACCTGCAATTTAATTTGTGTAGGCTGCACTGTGAGGCCACTAAAACAGAGGCTACAGGAACATGTTACGTCTATTATAAATGCTAGAGTAGATATTCCCATAGGGACTAATTTTATTATGAACCATGCATCTGATCCCAAATTTGTTAAATATGTTGGCCTAGAACATGTTCCTGTACCAAAATAAGGAAAAAATGGAAAGGACATATTATTAGAAAAAGAAAGCCTCTGGATATATACTTTGAGAGCAGTTAAATCTAATGGTTTGAACGAATGATGGGATTTGAAACCACACTTGTAACTGTAATTTGTGATATGGTGAGATTTATGATGTAAAGGTAGTGTGACCCCTTCCTCATCTGTTACCAAATTCAGACTTGCTTATAACTTTCCAGCATCACATCCTCTCCCTTCTCATACACTTTTCCTTAGAAACATAGAAACATAGACTTTGACGGCAGATAAGGACCACTTGGCCCACCCAGTCTGCCCATTTCCCTACCTACTGGATAAGCTGCAGATTCTAGTTAACCAACAGCCTACTTCCTGCCACCCCCCCACTACAATTGCCTTGTGTCTGTCCCATGCATGTTTGAATTCCCCCACTGTTTTAGCACCAACAACCTCCCAGGAAGGCAGTTCCACGATCCACCACTCTCTCCGTGAAAAAGATTTCCTCACATTACCTCTGAGCTGCCCCTCTATCTTTAAACTGTGTCCCTTGTTCTCTCTCTTTCTGGAAAGATGCTACCCTCCTGGACTTTGTTGATTCCCTTGAGGTACTTGAACGTTTCTATCATGTCCCCTGTCCCTCCTTTCATCAAGGGTATACATATTAAGCTCTCACAGTCTCTCTCTCATATGATTTCTGATGCAGACCCTGCACCATTTTAGTTGCCCTCCTCTGACTGCTTCCATCCTGTCTATGCCCTTGTGAGATGAGGTCTCCAAAACTGTACACAGTACTCAGATGGGGTCTCACCAACTGTCTGTACAGAGGATAACCACTTCCCTTTTTCTACTTGTGATGCCCTTCCTATGCATCCCAGTATTCCCCTGGCTCTCCTTACTGACTTCTCACATTGCTTACCCACCTTTAGATCATCTGATATGACTACCCCCAAGTCCCGTTCCATTTTTGTTGTTGTTAGTACCTCCCCTGATATTGTGTACTCTTCTCCTGGGTTTCTGTTTCCCAGGTGCAATACTTTGCACTTCTTTGCATTGAATCTAAGTTGCCATATGTCTGACCATTCCTCCAACCTTGCCAAGTCCCTTCTCATCCTTTCTACACCCCCTTATGTATTAACTCTATTAAAGATCTTTGTATCATCTGCAAAGAGGCATACCTTTCCCTCCAGACCCTCTGCAATGTCACCTATAAAGATGTTAAAGAGGAATGGACCCAGTACTGAGCCCTGAGGTACTCCACTAGCGATCCCCCTTTCTTCATAATGTGTTCCACTCACTATTACTTTCTGTGTCCTGTTGTGCAGCCAGTTTGCAACCCAGGCTACCACCCTGGGGCCCATTCCCAGGCTGGCTAACTTGATTATTAATCTTTTGTGTGGGACTGTGTCAAATGCCTTGCTAAAGTCTAGGTGGGCCATATCCACAGCCCCTCCCTGGTCTATTACTTTGGTCACCCAGTCAAAGAAATCTATTAGATTCGTCTGACATGACCTTCCTGCCGTAAATCCATGCTGCTTTGGGTCCTGTGCCCTGCTGGCCTCTAGGTATTAAACAATTCTTTCTTTCAGAAGTGATTCCATCATTTTCCCTACCACTGAGGTCAAACTTACAGGTCTGTAGTTTCCTGCTTCTGCCTTGCTCCCACTTTTGTGAAGGGGAATCACATCTGCCCTCCTCCAGTCCTCAGATACCACTCCATCTTCCCATGATTTTTTTAAAAGTATGGTCAGTGGTGTCACTAGGTCCTCCCTTAGTTCTTTTAGGATTCTGGGGTGAATCCCATCAGGCTCCATTGCTTTGTCCACCTTGAGTTTTAGGAGTTCTTTCAGGACTCTTTCTTCTGTAAATGGACTGGTATCAACCCTCCTACCCAGAGTGCTTCTATTGTCTGGTCTTCTCCAATAGCCTCCCATTCTCCTCCCCCCACCCTACCCATACCCTTCTCTTCTCCTGTTCATTCCTTTGGACACCATAGCTATGTTTACAGGCTGTCTCCACTTCTGTCCTTTTGCCCCTCTCCCTTTTGTGCTATCCCTTGTGCAAAAGAAGATAGGTCGTTTTTTTTTTTACCTTCTGCTAATAAATTGACCTCCGATACACAAAATCTCATGTTTATCTTAGAAAGCCATAAATTTGTTGGCATCTCTTCTAATGAACATTATTGGTCTTTCTTGAAACTTGGCTTCCCAACCAAATGACCTTTGAGGTAACCCTTGCCTTAGTGTTTACGCACTTTTATTTTAATGGGTTCACCACAACATATCCAAGGCACACTGTCTTAAGGGTAGCTGGTCCATTCCACTGGGGTGTCAAACAGACGAGGCATACTGATGAGTCCTGGTAGGACGAAACACGTGTCTATGTCTTCTGTTTGCACCCTTTGCAAACTGTGTGAGAGTCTTTCGGCACCATGCACCTCTGCTTAAAGTTGGACCAGCATAACATTCTGTGGTGATTTGCATATGCAGCCCATGATGCTTTGCATTGTGGGGCATGTGATTTTGTATTTTCTTGAAACTTGGCTTCCCAGCCAAATGCCATTTGGGTAACCTTGCCTCAGTGTTTGCACACAGAGGTTCTTTGTCTTTAAATAGTTTTTTTTATTTTAATGGGTTCACCACAACATATCCAAGGCACACTGTCTTAAGGGTAGCTGGTCCATTCCACTGGGGTGTCAAACAGACAAGGCATACTGATGAGTCCTGGTAGGACAAAACACGTGTCTATGTCTTTTGTTTGCACCCTTTGCAAACTATGTGAGAGGCCTTTTGGCATCATGTAATTCTGCTTAAAGTTGGACCAGCATAACATTCTGTGGTGATTTGCATATGCAGCCCATGATGCTTTGCATTGTGGGGGCATGTGTGATTTTGTATTTTATTGTTGGTCTTTGTTCATCTGAGCTTTACATATTTTATTCATGCATGTTTGTTTCTTCTTCTCTTTTGTAATCACATTTTAAGTCTGGGATCCAGTACGCAATATTGAATTGGACTGGTATCAATTGATGCAAAGGAGCACAGAATCTATGTACCAATCCACCACCCACTATATAAATTACTGGTCTTCCTTTCTTCTTCTTTTTTATACATATTTTGCTTCTTTTAAGATGATTGTATAACAAATCCTGAAAATGCTTCCATCTCTCCACCTTTGTAAATTCATTCCACATTTTTTTGATGTTAGAGTTTCATGTATGAGATGTCAACATGCCTAGTTATTTTTACTATAAGAAATGAGCAAATTATCATAGTGTATTTATATAAGTTATATTGATATAAAGCTACCTCTACGTATTGCATTAGCCGAGTATAGTTACTGCACTGATACATTTATTTAAAAAGAGAAATTGAGATTGACAGAAACTAATATCATCATGAAAAAGACATCTCAACATACTAAAGTATTTTTTTTGTATAAAAAGTGAATTCTTTAAAAAACATCTTGCATTCTTGTATAAAAAATATCTTTGTTTTGACTTTCAAGTTTATACACTAATGCATAATATTAATTATAGCAACTAGTTTGATCACAATATTTGCACTATCTTTATTGTGCATGTGTTATTTGATGGTGCTGAATTTTATTAATTAATTGTCAACTGCTGGTGTGCACTAATTAATGTATGCATAAGTTAAAGCTTGAAACCATCTATGAACCATGCCTTCTGAAGAAGGGTGTGTCTACCCGAAGTGCTGGGGCTAGGTCAGCTCACGCTGTTTTTCCTCTGTTACTACCTGTTTGTGTAAATCAAAGAATCTATTTTGCAAGAGCTGCAATGTTTTGCGACTGATTGTTGGGACAATTCTTATGTTGCAGAGATTCTCAAAATTGCACAGACAGCTACCATTAATTATTGGCGAGAAAAAGCTAATTTATCAGTCCGGAGTGCACTCACCTTTGTGCTGTTGTTGAAATTCGATTACTGGCATAGTAGGTTTGGGCAGCCCAGGAACAACCATTCTGAGGAGCAGCAAGAAAAGGGGCAAGGACTGCTTGTCTGGATGATGAAGCAATGGCCAGCAGCTGGTCAACCTTAGACTTGCTTGAAGATTCTTGTCGCTCATCACCTTTTGACTTGCTTGAAGATTCTTGCAGCTTGTCACCTTCTGACTTGCTTGAAGATTCTTGTAGCTTGTCACCTTCAGCCCACCAAGCAGTCCAGATAATGAGCCAAGGTACAAGGCCTACCAGGCCACAAGGAACCCACACCCAGGAGTGACCCCACTGTCCAGCTCCCCTAATGGGTCCAGAGTGCCCTAGCACTCAGGCAAGTGCCCGTGGCCCTCTGCAGCCAAGTCTGTCTCACTCAATAGGGGATTGCAGTCTCCCTACATGGCTTCAAGTTGTAGCTGTGAAGATCTGCAGTTTCGCCTTTCTCCTCAGCAAGAACAAACAGCTCCAGTCTGCAGCAACAAGTTCTCTGATTTCCACCTTGCCAGTGGATTTTGGCTAGTGACTTGCAGTCTCTAGATTTGACCTCCATGTTTCCACAGCTGGTTTTCAACAAAACAACTGGCTCCCAAACTCTGGGTACCTGCAAACCTTTTTCCTCCAATGTCCTCTGATTCCAGCCGAGTGCCAACTTTAGCTCTGGCACACACAGTTCCAATTAACCTCTTTCATGGGCTCTGTATTCTCCACACTGATGCAGGCTCACTGCAAAACTAGATCTCCAAAACCACCAGGAGCTTTTAACAAATTTCCTTAGATGTTCAGCTGCAACATCACAGTTCTTTCAGCCAGAGAAAATCCTCTTTTCTGATTCTTAGACCATTGACCAATTGACCAATGATATCCTGTAAAAGGCCTCCTTCAAGTCCAACACACAAACTGCGCCCTTCTTGACTCAATCAGAGGGAGCCCAGACCAGACTGCCTTAACTGCCCAAAGTCCCTTGGGTTCACGCAAAAATCCTGGCTTCTGATTGGTTAGATCCTGCAGACAATCACAAATATCAGTAGTTATTAACCCAGTCCGATTATTGATTGGTAAATGGGTTTTTGTGCCTAAAATTAGTTCACACCTCTCCTATAAGCCATTACAAGATTTTTCGGTACCTAGGTTAACGATTGGCTGTCCATAGGGGTCAAAGTGACAAAAATGACTGCCCATGTACACAGTCCCATACAGTTCTATAACAGTCCCAACTTTTACCAACTCCTGCAGCCAAATAAAGCAGCTATAAGCCCTATTTGCCCCATTGTTCTCTAGCTGACTTTGTCCCCTTTATAGCGACTGCAGTATTATGTTTACACACAGTTTCATTTTCTGATCACTGCTGTCATTTCATAGTGTCCCCCCAGGCAGCCAGGTGGCCCATTAATATTCATGGAAGACTTCTAAATATGTAAATTGGCTCCCAATCCTTAAGTACTATTGGTGCATCTAAAATAATGATTGTGGCCACTCTTAATGCACATCCTCCAGGTGTCTGACCCCCATTCAACTTACACAGGGGGTCAGGATCACCGGATAGGAGTGTAGTCAGCCGCAGCAGCAGCAGCAGCAAGAAGACAGCACCGTGCTACTGCACATGAGTGGCCACTGAACCTGCTCCTCCTGATCCAGAGGACCCAAAAATAGCAAAGGGGGGCCCAGACAAAGACTTAGGGGATAGCAGGACCCAGGACAGGCAGCAGGAGAGATGGGAGCAAAAATGGACACCCCAGGCATTCAAGGTAAGCCCCACCCATGGTGAGGGTTATATTTACATTGTTAATTGTTTTCAGGAACTTGAGGGTCTCTACCAAATCCCTCTTCTCTCATCGGTTTCCAGTAAGTACCTGTCCAGTGCTCTTAGTCAACCCTCATAGATCTGCCCTCTGTTCAGTGCTCTTAGTCAACTCTCATAGCATCTGCCCTCCTGACCCAGAATCATCTTGCTCACCCTGTGTTGTATCTTCTCTAGCCTCCTTCTCTGTCTTTTTTTAGGTGGGGATTTTAGAAAAGGGCAAAGTACTCCAGGTGTGGCCTCGCCAATGATTTATACAGTAGTAGCAATACCTCCTGCTTTCTACTGTCAGACCCTCTCCCAATGCACCCTACCACCCTGTTAGCCTTGCTGAAGGCCTTGTTAGATTGGCTGGTTTATGTAAGGGAGTCACTAATGATGGCTTCTAGGTCCTTTTCCTCTGATGTTGTGTCCAACTCAACCTTCCCCCCATCGAATACTCTGTTCTCAAGTTTTTGTTCCCTAAGTGCATCACTTTGCACTTCTTTGCATTCAATTTCAGTAGCCAAACAGTGGACAACTTTTCTAGCTTTTGCTGGTCTCTCTGCCATTCCGTTATCCTCTCTATGTTGTCAACCCTACCACAGAGTTTAATGTCATCTGCAAATAGACACAACCTGCCATCAATTTCCTCTCCTATATCACTGATGAGATGAACATATTGAAGAGGTATGGGCACAGAACAGATCCCTGTAATAACTTTTTCCCAAAACATTAGGCACTCACCTCCTCTTATAATGACACCACAGGATCAATTATTGTCTTGTATTTTTTAACTTCATTTTATTCAAATCATGTAAAATATGATAAACTCAGCATCCAGCATACATTCTGCTCAGCTCATATCTCATGCCTGGGACTCATTCCACACCTGATGCATTTCAGATCTAATGATCCTTTAACAAAGGGCTTTGTTTGCCTTTACAATCCTGATTACCCTCTTTGCCTCTTTAGTTTTTTCCTGATACTAATCCAATTCTTTATCTCCCTATTTCTCTTTGTACCTTGTAAAGGTCTTTTATTTTGACCCCTGCTGCCTCCCTAACCTTTTCAGAAAACCAAATCAGTCTCCCGTACTGTACTTTACTTTTATAATCTTTCCTCCACTTCCCTGATGCTGTCTACCAAGGACTAATTCCCTCATTTAGTTAAAATCCACCCTTCTGAAGTCTAGAACTTCAGCCTTAGATGAGGGCTTATTGGTGCCCAGGCATTACTGGTGCCAGGGATCCCAGAATACCCTGTAAATAGCAGATTCCCCTTCTGTTGTTTCCTTCATGACTCATGTTTTAAGCACTTACACCCTCAGAACTGTGTCCATCTCCACAAGCACCCAACAGCGCCTGCATACAGAATTAGCGCTGCCCCATCCACCAAAGATTTGCATGCCTCCCATTCACATAGGGCCTGGGCATTGCTGGTTTTTGATTTAATAAATCTTGCCAGACCCAAAAAACTAGCAATGCCAATTGCCTGCTGCTAAAACCCCTGTATGGGAACATTTGGCACTGGCATGCTAGTCGCAGTGCCACCTTCACCACCAACACCACTACCACTACTGACCAATGATGCATACATCATGGTCCCGAGTGTACCACCTCCAGTACATCCCTGAGTCCCATTTTCAGACTCTCTTCTTTTTATTTTCACCCACCAACACACACACACAAAAAAATGTTTCATAACTTACATCACAAAAATTATTAGGGAGAAAATTAATTTACCAAAAAAATCAGCAAGGAGTTTGCCAGACATTTGCACCAAAAGAATTGCCACAAAGCCCTTTACCATGAAGTGGCTTCTCTTTAATAGAAGACTAGCCCCTCTCCCAGCAAGCTCACACTAGCAGTGCAATACAGTAGATAATGTGAATTATAATCAGATGCCAGCATTGAACATCTGGACGATAGTGTTAATTGCACCAGCCTACATCACTTTCTATAATACATGCATTTTGGCTTTTGTGTAGTTGCAGCCCCACTCTTCAATTATTATCATACTGCTCTCCAAAGTTTTGTAACCTTGTTAAAAATTTAACTCTACAGAATTTTAGCTTGTGCAAGCACTCTTGTACAGCAAACTGTCATCATGTTGTAGTTTGTACATATGGTGCTATAGGTTTACAGTGTTACTCAGCGTTATTTAAAGACACCATTATTTCTGCTTTTGCTGGACTTTCCCCTCTATTTGCATACTATATCTGTTGTCAACCTGACCTCAGAAGGCAAAGGCATTCCATTGGCCATTGCTTAAGGAAGCAGAAATGAGCATGGCTCTAATATATTCATGTGCCTTGCCAGCCCTGGAACAGATGAAGTTGATGATTAATAGGTGCTTAGGACACAGAAACCAAAGGGAAAGTATAAAATGGGTGGAGTGGTATTGATGACTACAAAGCAGGAAAGAGACCTAAGTGTGGCCAGGCAGTGTGACAAGGCAGTTGGGAGAGTTAGCAGAATGCTGGGGTGCAAAGGGAGAGGTATCACCAGCAGAAAGAGGGAGGTGGTGCTGCCTCTGTATAGCTAATTGGTAAGACCCCACCTAGAGTACTGTGTCCTGTTCTGGAGCCCACATCTCTGGAAGGACATAGAGTGGAGATGGTCCAGAGGAGGGCAACTATAATGGTGCAGGGTCTACATCAACAGCTCTGCAAGGAGAGACTAAAGTACCTCAATATGTACACCCTGGAAGAGAGGAGGGAGAGGGGGTATAATAGAGACCTTTAAATACCTCATGGGGTAGATATGGTACAGGAGGGAAGTATTTTACAGCACAAAAGGAGACCATGAACAAGGGGACATGCTATGTAGCTGGAGGGGGGTAGATTCAGAAGAGATGTGAAGAAGTACTTTTTCAGAGAAAGAGTGATGGATTCCTGGAACAGCCTTCCAGCTGAGGCCATGGGGGAAAAACAGTAGTGGGGTTCAAGAATGCATGGGATAGGCACAAAGGACTCTTAGTGAAAAGGAAGAGGGGAGGGAAAAAGAACTACAGCTCAAGCAGGATCTTAGGCGATATTGTATGTAGAGAAAAATGGGCAGACGGAGTGAGCCAAGCAGTCCTTATCTGCTGAAAAATTCAATGTTTCTATGTTTAGGCTCAAGTTACTGATTTTGCAATATTTCATGTTCATATTAAATGTTTTAGGACAGTAGGGTTCCATAGTGGAAACTGACTGTAAGGGCATCCAGACTAAGAAATGTTCATTCTTTACAGAGTCAAGTGACTTTCTTTGGGTCAGTCTCCAAAACTTTGAATTCTGTGATCTTGGCAACCAACCTTTAAGGAACACTGGCCAGACGCGAAAGTTCACATAATCCCTAGACAGGTCAGAGTTTGAAATGAAGGGAAACAAATGTCATGGACAACTGGAGCAGGAGGCAAGAGGATGGTTCAGAATCTGAGCTACAAGGGACAGGCAAAGGGAGAGAAGAAGCAGAAGTACTGTAACCCCATGCACCCACAAGGAGAGGCTGATACTCAGACGTTATTGGCTTAAGATTTTATCCTTTGGATGAATGGTCTTGCGTGCAATGATGTTCTTTGGGTTCTCCACACCAATGAGAATTTTTTACTGGAGTGGGGGATAGGCTTAGGGGGCAGTGGAATAAATGGAAAGGCATTAATGACATGCAGATTAACAGTGCAACCCCCCTACCAACCAAGCAACAATTTCTCAATTAGCTGGTGCAACAGACTAACCCCCAATGCCATGTCCTTAGACATTCCTGTATAGTCCTTAAACTGACGGAACAAAGTTCTGGATGGATGCAGGCAATACACTGTGGTATCAGATTTCAGATAGCTACTTTTAATCCACCAGCAAACCAAACAATGAATGCCCTGAACTCAGGAAGTGACAAGGGTGATGCTCCAATCACTACGACAGAATCCACAGGTGTTCAATTGGGCTGTGTTTTGTTGCACAACCCAAACCGATCACCAACTAATCTTAGAAGTTTATTGAAATTATCATTTTTTTAACATACAGTAGAGGAAGCAAATACATGTCAAGATACACAAAGGATCATCTATACAACAGAAAGTGAGTCATTTCTAATACAGGAAGCCAGCAATGGAACAATTTAATGCTAAAACCCCAGAATATGAGGGCAATGTAAAAACACATGGCAGGGGTGAGGTATCAGTAATGCTGTCTACGAAGGTGGTGGGAGAGGTGGGGGAATCCATTATGACAAACATGAAGCCCCCTAAATGTACTGCAGGGTCAAAGCTAGGTATGACACCTGGGTAGTATCTAGTGAATGCCAGGTGTGGGGAGCACAAAGATGGCTAGAGAAGAAAGAAAAAAACTATCTCTATTGAGCAGTAGATGTTAATGTATAGAATTTATTTTCTATCTTATATTTCATGCATAGGTTAGCTCTTTCCAGCTATTTTTCTGCTAAAAATTGAATGTTTGGTATTGTGCTAGAGAACGCTGAATCAATTGAATTGGTATAGAGAAAAGGGACTTTATAAGTTGCTGCCAGAATGTTTATCCTTCAGTGTTACCATTTGTTTGTGTGTGTGCATCTCTCTCTCTCTCTCTCTCTCTCTCTCTCTCTCTGTCTGTAATAATAATTATGTATTTTATTTTATAAACTGAAATTCATAAAGTTGATAGCATATTTATGAAAAAGTAGCCATAAATAAATGCTGTAAAACTAGTTATTTTCATGCAAAGTAATTTTAGCGCAAACAAAAATGCAACCATAATTGCGCAAAATTAATTTAGGGCTAAGCCATTAGTGCCACATACACTACAATGGAAAAAGTGATAATAGCACTAATAAATGCACATTTGTTTTAGTGCTAAGTAGTGCTTCAGCAAAAATAGTGAAAATTGTTTGACAGTGGACATTTCAGGTTTTACAGTGCTAATGATGTTAATTGCTGTTTCCTCACTGAGTAGAGATTTCTGCATTCACCTAGGAGTAAACCACTTTGGACTATGCAGTCACTTTAAAGCTTGCTGAGTATAAAATAGGAAGCTAGGCTGCCTTACTACCTGACAAAGAGGTAACGATACCTCGAAGTGCCAGGACAATTTGACCTGGTGAGATTGAGGTAATTTGTAATTTAGGCAAAGCTGGACACTAATGTTTTTTTCACACTTTGACTCTATTGCACTATATGATACTTTGTGATATATTCACAGTAAAAGAATGAGCATTTGATAATACAAACTCAGTGTTGGTTGCCTTAGTTTAACCTCTACAAGAGTGCGGCATGTTCTCTTTGGTTCACCTACCCAAGAGAACCAGATGGCATGAGTATGATACATTCATTGGCCCCAAGACAGGAGGAAGGAAATGATGGAAGCCTTGAGCAGTCACTTCTTTGGACCCAAAGAGTGAGAAGCTGCCTCATAGTAGAAAAGCTGCCAGTGGAGGCAAAATGACCCATGATATGACTTGCGGTCTGGAAATCCGAATCTACCTTCCACCAATGTCTACTAAGAGTAGGGAAACCTGATCATGCTTTTTTCATGTCCCAACAAAAATTATGAAACAGCATTGCATTTAATAAACTAGGGCTGCAGTATATCTTTTTCATTTCTCCACCTTCACTGGCAAGACCCTCCTTTATGCTGGCTTCTCCAGCCCGATTACCCAGTGTCTCATAGTCTGGCCTTCCAACTCCATCCTCTACTTGTCACTCCCTCTCGGCAGGGGATGGCAGGCTAGGCCCCATGCCAATCAGACCTGATCCGAGATCAGAAGAGAGTCACACTTAGAGAGGGATGAAGTCCACAAAAATCACTATGCAAATCAATCCATGAATTTTATGCAATTCACAAAATAATCCATGGGTGCATATTGCAAAGTTCAATCCACGAAGTGTAGAATTTCACCCATGAAAGTACAGAATTCTCCCTGCAATGGCAGAATTTGGCCCTGAACTGCATAATTACACCACTCGCAGGTGAAATTCCAGACTTTGTGGGTGAAATTCCGCACTTCGTGGTGAAAATTCCACACTTTGCAGCAAAACATTTACATGTGAAATGGTAAAATTAGATAGACAAATTTATGGATTGCTCTGCGAAGGTGAATTTTCCAACTTCATCGGCGAATTAAAACTTCAGTGCATCTCCAGTCACACTGCCAGCGTGTGGTCTGCAGGAAGTCAGTATTCATCCTGCCTTGCTGGGGTTTTACACTTTTCCTGTTCCATCAGTCAGGATGAAGGCAGCAAGGTTGTGCATGCTCACGCACATGACCATGCTTAGTGCGGCACCAACCTGCACCCCCATACACCACTCTGACTGCACTGTCACCTGTGGTCACCAAGGTAGCAGTAGAGCAGCAGAGCTCGCAGCCCTTTCCTCTCAGGAGAAGGACAGCATCCTCTGGGGCACTCACTCCTCCTCCACCAACCAGCCTCCATCAACCCAAGTTCATTCCTGAATCCAGGTCACCAGCATTTCAGGCAGCAGTACTGTCACTGCACCAGTGGGTCAGCTGACTGCGGTATATCTAAGGGGAGATTCATAAGGACATACAAGATCTTGGGCATCATTACCATCTTGATGGCATTAACCTCACCCCACAGGGACAACAATAATTGGCACTATCTGGCTTTATAATTCTTGATCATACCAACCAAGAGGTCCAGCTTGGTGGCTACAGTTTAAGTGGATGTCTTACAAACACAGATACCCAGATATGTTAAGCCCTCAGGGTACCACAGGAAGGAGCAACAGCAGAATGGAGGCCTGGGTGAAGACCCATTTACAGGAAAAAACTTGAGACTTTGAGTCATTCAGCTTGCATCCAGAGATGGCTGAAAAATGTGAAGCAGTGACATGCAAAACTAGGAGTGAAGTGTGAAACTCGGAACGCATAATAATAAATGTGTTATCCTGACCTGTGCAATTACTTATTCTTGACAATGCCTCCCTACTGCTTGCTCTTTTGATTGCCACAGGTTACCTGTAATGTTGTATTGCTATTGTTACTTTATATGTTATTACTTTACATGTCACTCTGTAAGTAAGCAATAAGCACGAACGGGTGTGCATTAGAGATTTCTAATGCATGGCCAGGGGCATAGTGAAGGGCCGAGTGCCTTCAGCCCCTGGCCGTGCATTTGAAATGTCTAATACACACTCTTGGAGTGTCTTATTGCACTTATAAAATGGGTCCCTGTATCTAAGATGAATGAAAGAATGACAGTCAATAGGTTTAAATATTAAAATGCGTAAATGTGTGACTAAATTTGTCCTAAAATAGTTCATCTGCCTGTTTTATTTATTTATATAGAGAGAGAGAGGAGAGAGAGAGAGAGAGAGAGAGAGGGGGGGGAAAGGGGAAATTGTTTAACCATGAAAGGCACACTAAGCCAAAGCTTGTTTCCAGGTGCGACCTGGGAGCACAAGGAAGTTAAGTGACTTGCTCAGGGTCACACAGTATGCAAGCGAGGGCTGTGGGATTCAAACCTCAGTCTGGTCTGCAGGATGTCACCAGATTTGCAGCTCAGAGACTTAACATACATATATATATACATTCTGTGGTGATTTGCATATGCAGCCCATGATGCTTTGCATTGTGGGGGCATGTGCGATTTTTATATATATATATATATATATATATATATATATATATATATTTGCTTTAGGACTTTTATCCTAAATAGGCATTTGTATTGTATTTTACTGTCTGAGATAGTGTTTGCTGCATAGGTAGCTGCCTGTTTTCAAATTAGGTTTTATTCTTGTGAGCTGAGAGACTGTTTTTGCTATGTCTCTCGGCAACTAACAGGTTGCTCTGGGGAGCACATTGGCAGATGGAGCTGGCACTGAGTGAGGAAGCACCCAGATGTGAAGGCAAGTCTGAGAGACAACTGCAATCTCTTCGTAAGATTAAATGTTGTTTTTTTAAATTATTTATCATTAGGTTTTCTCTCTTTGGTCTTTTCCATTAAGGGACTAGATTTTTGTTGGAGCGTAATGGAGGAATTCAGCATGTGGTGGCAGGAAGTGCTGTAATGGCTGCGGGAATCACTCTCCAGCTCTCAGTATCAAGCAATAGTTTTTTACATAGCTGGGTGATACTTAGGGTTGCCACCTTTAAATGAGGTAAAAAACGTATCCTAAGTTCTGCCCGTAGCCCACCCCTTTTCATGACTCATCATGTATTGTTCCTCCTAGAAGGCCATTTGTTATATCAATAAAAACAATTAAAGCAGCAGTTTGACAAAAATGTTAAGGTACTGTACTGTACCTGTTAATTACTTTCCTAGGTTCGTCCTATTTATTTATTGACATTGGCTTACCAGATAAACATACAGAGATAAAATAAATCTAATTTAATTTCATTTGCAGACAGCAAGGAGAACCAGGGATAAAGGACAACCAAGGAAGGGGCTGGAGTAGAACAGCGAAACAGTCTTGGGGGTTGAATCATGGAAAGCCATGTGTGCAAATGCCAGGAGCCTTAGCAACAAGATGGAAGATCTGGAGGCTGTCATGGTGCAGTCAGACCTGGACATTGTGGCCGTCACTGAAACCTGGTGTAATGATAACCATGACTGGGAGATGGCCATACATGGCTACAACATATTCAGAATAGACAGGGCAGGCAGGAAGGGAGGGAGGAGGGGTGGCACTGTATGTGAAAAATGACATTAAGGCCACAGAGATCCAGGAGGAACAAAATGGGGGTGAGATACTGTGGGTTAAGCTGGAAAGGAAAATGGGGCCAGACATCCGCACAGGTATGGTCTATAGACCACCAGCCCAGAAGGCAGAAACAGATAGGGAGCTGATGCTAGCCATCTAAAGGATGGCAGACAAGGGTGAGGTAGTGCTGGTTGGAGACTTCAATACTGCAGATGTGGACTGGAGCATCCCAGCAGCAGCATCAACTAGGAGCAGATTTATCATGGACTCCCTCCAGGATGCCTTCCTCAAGCAACTGGTCATGGAACCAACTCGGCAGAAGGCAATACTGGACCTTGTGCTCACAAATAGGGACAGTGAGATGGGGGTAACAGTTGGGGAGCACCTGAGGAACAGTGACCACCAGTCATTGTGGTTTGAGATCACAGAAAGAGTAGAACCAAACCACACAAAAGCACATATCCTGGATTTTAGGGGGTCAGACTTTGGGAAAATAGGGAGATACTTGAAAGAGGCATTAAGGGGAATGGGGGCAGGAATCAGGGGTTGAGGAACAGTGGGCAGTATTTAAAATAGGGATTACAAGAGCAACAGAATTATGCATTAAGCAGGTTAGCAAGAGGAAAAGGAAGAAGAGACCATTATGGTTTTCCAAAGAGGTAGCAAAGAAAGTGAAAGCCAAAAAGATTGCATTCAGGCAATACAAAAAGACACAGGCAGAAGGGGATAGGGAGAAGTACCAGGAGAAGCAAAGGGAGGCAGGGGAGGTCAGTAAGGGAAGCCAAAGCTCAGACAGAAGAACACATTGCAAAATCAGTGGGTAGAGGGGACAAAATCTTTTACAAGTATAGAAGTGAAAAAAGAAAGGCAAAGGGAGGGATATTGAGACTGAAGGGGGGAGGATGACAACAGTAAAGCTGAGATACTGAACAGGTATTTCTGCTCAGTCTTTACTGAGGAAGAGGAGGGTAATGGGTCTGAAGAGAGTACAAGGGGTGAGAATGGTGCAGAAATGGACACAAGTCTCTTTACATGAGAAAGGGTCCTGAAGGAACTAGAAGTAATAAGAGTTGATAAAGCAATGGGACTAGATGGGGTGTACCCCAGGGTCCTTAAAGAACTAAGAGAGGTGGTGGCTGAACTTCTAGCTATCCTGTTTAGCCGATCACTGGAAACAGGCGAGGTACCCAAAGACTGGAGGACAGCAGATGTAGTCCCCTTATACAAAAGTGGGAACAAAGAGGAAGCGGGGAACTACAGACCAGTCAGCCTCACCGCGGTAGTGGGGAAGATCATGGAAGCACTACTAAAGGAGAGATTGGTGGAACATCTGGTTGTCAATAGACTACATGACCCAAGGCAGCATGGTTTCACCAGGGGGAGGTCATGTCAGACCAACCTCATTGAATTTTTTGACTGGGTGACTAGGGAGGTGGATCAGGGGAGGGCAGGGCAGGGCAATGGACATGGCCTATTTGGATTTCAGCAAGGCCTTTGACACTGTGCCACATAGAAGACTATTACACAAACTGGGGAATATGGGTGTGGGCAGGACAGTAGTGTGGTGGGTAGGTAACTGGCTGGGCGGCAGGACACAGAAGGTGGTAGTAAATGCCTGTCACTCCACAGAGAGAAGAGTGACCAGTGGGGTACCACAGGGATCAGTGCTGGGACCAGTCCTATTCAACATCTTCATCAGTGACATTGCGCAGGACCTAGAATGCAGAATTTCACTGCTCGCTGATGACACACAGCTCTGTAACAGAGTAGACACACCAGAGGGTGTAGACAGAATGAGAAGGGACCTGCAGAAACTTGAAGAATGGTCAGGGGTTTGGCAGTTGAAATTCAATGCAAAGAAGTGCAAGATAATGCATATGGGGCACAAAAACCCTGGCACAATATATAAGTTGGGGGTGAGGATATAGCATGCACCAAGCAGGAAAGGGATCTTGGGGTTATCATCTCTGATGACCTCAAGGTAGGGAAACAGTGTGACAAGGCAGTAGGTAGAGCAAATAGGATGTTGGGTTGCATAGGCAGGGGCATCACCAGCAGGAAAAGGGAGGTCATAATTCCACTATACAAGACACTAGTGAGGCCGCACCTGGAGCACAGTGTACAGTTCTGGAGACCTTACATATGTAAGGACATAGACAGGGTAGAGAAGGTTCAGAGGAGGGCAACAAAGATGGTGCATGGATTGCATCACAAGTCCTATGAGGACAAGTTAAAGGAACTGAACATGTACTCCCTGGAGGAGAGGAGGGAGAGAGGGTAGTGGATGCATGGAACAGCCTTCCTGAGGAGGTTGTGGGGTCTAAAACTGTGGGAGAATTCAAGAATGCATGGGACAGACATAAGGCAATTCTTGTGGGGGGTAGGAAGAAATAGGCTGTTGGTTAACTAGGATCTGAGGCCTATCCTGTAGGTAGGGAAATGGGCAGACTAGATGGGCCTAGCGGTCCTTATCTGCCGTCAAAGTCTATGTTTCTATGTTTCTATGAGGGGATATGATAGAGACATACAAGTATCTTACAGGGAGGAACAGGGTGCAGGAATACACTATTTTTAAGCGAAAAAGATGTTCCAGGACTAGAGGGCATGGGATGAAGTTAGAGGGAGGACGATTCAGAGGAAACGTGAGGAAGAATTTATTCACAGAACGGGTGATGGACAAGTGGAACACCCTGCCAGAGGAAGTGGTGGGGGCTGAAACAATCACGGGATTTAAGAATGCATGGGATAGACATAAAGGAATTCTGGAGGTCAGGGTAAGGGGCAACAGTCTTCTAGGAAAACATAAACTGAACTTACAAGCTCCAATGGGCAGACTGGGTGGGCCATAGGCCCTTATCTGCTGACACTGTCTGTGTATCTATGTATTTACAGAGATGATCTCGGGGTGACAATGGAAATACTGTAAATAGCATACAACAGTATAAAGGATATGTAATACAATAATACAGAAAGTGTTTCCTGTAATGTGTACTTTATTTATTTTTTCTGGCTGCATTTCCTCTTCATGTTCACAGTACTATTTCAAAGCTAAAGAAGTGACTGTACTCTTTTCTTGAGGGGAAAAAATATTTAAAAATGCCTAAATTCTGTTAGAGATGAAAATGTTACCAGCAAATGAAAGTGAAAGACAACTAGCTCTGTTACTGTTACAAAAGGTGGGGGCAGCTCTGCTGCTATGCCACTTTAAGATATAGTGGAAAAGGTTAGGTTAAGTAAGTGCTAATGGTGTTAACAGCCATACTTTACACCTCCCAGGCTGACTGCTTTCACAAACAAAGGGCTGTATTGACAACAAAACTTGTTTGTAACCTGGACATGTAGCTGAAACAATGAATGATATGACAAAATTGGTTTCAAAAGTATGCGAACACTCAAAATGGCTCAAAAACCTGACCAGCACAGAGCAGAACTGGATTACCTGATAGGGACCCTGAAAACCTGATCACCAGGTAAAAAAACCTGACAGGTGGCAACCCTAGTGATACCTGTGTTTTTCCACTCATGTACTGTGTGAGAGGCAACCACAAAGAAGCGACTTGGAGCCAAGTACTGGTTTCAGGGGGGGGGGAGTGAAGGGGTGTAGGTCAAATGAGCGAGTGAATGGTCAAGTGGGGGGCAGGACCTAATTAATTTTTTGAAAAATTTCACCCATAGAATGGTCGGATGGGGAGCCCATGAAAGTCAGTCAGAGGAGATCAGAGTGGCAGCAGACAGGAGCTTCGCAGAGTAGCTCTGCAACAAACTATGCTTTTTGGAATGTGGAGCAACGTGTCCCCACAGATTTATGCTGCTAGCTAGACTGCACAGTAATAGCAAGACAGCATGGCTACAGTACAGAGGACAGAAAAGTGAGGAAGTGAAAGCGGAGGCAGGGGCAGAGATCCGTGATTGGAAAATAAAATTAAAAAAAAACAAAAACAAGTAAGGGACTGTTTAAAAAAATCAATGTATGTATTCATGATTGTGAAGTGTTTATGACAAGGCTGTGAAAAGGACTGCAGGCGGAATCAGTAATGAATGAGCTAGCAGGGGAAAACAATGGTGGTTATTCAAAACATGAACATTCCATTTGGTTCTTAATACCTGATTTTTTACCTACGGTTGTGACTGCCTGAACTTGTTGCTAGCCATGCATTAGACATTTCTAATGCACAGCTTGCAACCAATCAAAATACAGGATTTTCCCTTCTCATTTTATAAATTTCAATATGTTGTACTGTACTCTCCCAGGTAGTACCAAAAAAGAGCTAGTGTACCCCACCTGGTTAACAAAAGCTAAATAAATAAATAATTTGTGCAAAGCAGGAGGCAATGGTGTTCAGGATCATATGTGACACCCAAGACTTCATGTAAAATACAGATCTTAGCTGAGAGGCTCTGTCACCAACAGGAACAAATACAGTGGAGCCCACTTCTAAGAACATCAGTTGCCAGCTCAGTGGCACAGAAGGCTGAGGTGGTGCAAAGAGCCTTATCCTGCCATGCCGGTGACCTGAGTTCAAGAAGGAGCACAAGATGCTGAAGGCTGGGGGCGGAGTCTGGAAGAAAGAGTGAGTGGCCCACAGGAAGCTCTCCACTCCTGGGGAGGAGTAGTTCACCTTCCCAGCTCTTGGCTGCCACCAGGTGGAAGCTTGTTGGTAGCACCAACACTCAGCTGGGCCAGACAGATGTCTGGGTGGGTGGAAGGAGGCCATGGTTACAGAGCACATGTGTATCTCCAGGCACATGCACTTCTGTGTTGTACCATGACACTGGGCTTAGTAGGAGAAAACAGGTGGAAAGTGGAGAGGAGAGGACTACATAAAGCCCTGCCTGAGGTGGCATAGCCCCCCAGCTGTAATGATGAGAGAGGGAATTCTTGATAAGAGTCACTGTGGGGTGGCCTTCCCTCCCTGGCCCTGCTAATGGGAACAATCCACAGAGGCCCCCAGAAGGAGACAGGTAGAAGGATGGCCAATGACACCTGGGTACAGACCTGAAACAAACACTCATTCTGCCCTGTAGAAATAAAAACCTTAATTAAAAAAATAGCCAACCCGGTGGCATTGAGGGTTGAGGCGCTGGATGCCACACTTCGCACTACGCTACCGACCCATGTTTGGGAGCAAGCGCAGGCCATCGGGGGTTGGCAGGAGTGGAGAAGGATGGAGCATCCCTGGGTAGAGGGGGCTTCCCAGCAGTCAGTGCATGCCTGACCCCTAGTGGTAGCTGGAGGCTGGCACACCAACACTGTGCCTAAAAGGGGGTGGCAGAGGAGCTGCCATCGAACATGCTGCATGCAGACACGTGCATGGCATGTCCCTAGACGGCATTGCATGGTTCACTGCCAAGGGGGAGAAAAGTGAGAAAAATAGGCGACCTGGTCGAGCGGCTTGATGACTGTCCGATGGAAGTGCCAGCTCTGGGGGTGTCGCCTGAACTGGATCCAGACATGGTGGGAGAGTTGGGGGATAAGCTGCACGGGAAGATGGCGAGGGCCCTAAGGGAGCTCAGGTGCGGATGGACGGTGGATGGAGTTCCAAGGGGTTGCCAGATGAAAGGTGCAAACCAGGGGAGCCAGGACGAAAACTAAAAACAAAAAAACAAATAAAATAGAATAACATCAATTAAGAGAACATCCTGGTTATAAAAAATTGTGCTGATGTCTCGATTTCTCCCTATGTGATCTTATGGCCTTAAAGTCCATTTATAAGAACTGCCAGCCTGGTTATAGGATCATGTTTTTTTCTTAGCAGTAATCAAAGTTGCATTCATGCCTATCATCATTCTCATTAGTGGCTGCTCAGGTATTGTACTACATGTTAATCACATCCTATTGAGCACATTCTTACCTGTATTCATGGATACAAAGCACCTTTTGTTTCCCTACCAGCCCCCAGCAGTACCTGCCAGGGCACAGAGAGCAAGAGAGCATAGACACACCAGGGATGACTGCAGAGGAGTTCTCTACTTACATGACTACCGAGGAAATGAAAACATTGGACATAATAACCCAGGAAAAACAATCTTACCAGAAGAGGAGTCCCAAGAAGAAAGGGATAGTCAGAGAACCCACCAACCAATGCAAAACGATATGAAAGGTTGTATGATAAAACTGCAACATTACATTCTCAGTAAGGAATTGGCTGATCTAAGCCACACTATGCACTCAATTCATACAGTGATTGTTTTGGAAAAAAATTAGTTTTTAAAGTTTATTTTAACATTTTTAACAGGTTTTTAACTTGAATTAAAGCTATGTCATCTAAGTATGTTTACCACTCCCTCCTGCCTCTTCCCCTTTAATGCCTCTCCATCACCCACATACGCTATGTTGTATTGTGCTGTATTGAACCTCTCAACAATACTGGTTACAAGGTCCTACATTTTTGTGTTTATTCTACATTGTTTGGCATTGAAATTTGTACAGTTCCTTTACATTGTTAGGCACTGAAAGTTGTCTCACTGTTATGCAACGAAATTTCAATCAGTCTTTATTTAGCCAGGTGAAACTCCATTGAGCAAGCTCATTTTCAAGGAGGGCCTGGTAGGTACAGAATAAATAATACAGTAGCACGATAGAACATATAGCACAAATGGGCACAGTAATACAATACATAGCAATAAAAACAAGGTACAAGGATAATCAGTGAGGCCCAGTGGTAAGGTGAAGCCTCATCCCAGTAAACAGTACGGCAGAGAGGTAGAAGCAAGTCAGCACCAATGTGCCAAACCAGTGATTTTAGACACTGATAGCTCTGGTACAGCAGAGTCAATGCTAGTGACAATTCATACAGTTCCTTCACTGTCCATTCTATTGTTTGATATGCTTGTTATTTTCATATGTTGCACTTTATGTATTGCCATGTTATTGTTTTTGTATTGTATTGAGTCCTACAGGACCTCCTTGAAAATGAGCTTGCTCAATGGAGTTTTCCTGGAAATAAATGTGAACTTAAAGAGCTGCTGGCGCCGCAAAGAAATCTTTAAAAAACATAATAATTAGGCACAATTTGGCCTGCATTATATTTACATTTTGTATATTTCTTTACCCCATAATTTATTATTAAGGAAATTTGCATGGGTATATGATATTTGTCCCTTGGAGTGTCTTCAGAGTCCATCTGCCTCTATAGCTTACTCCCTACTTCAAGTCATAATTCTCTGTTGTGACAGCACAATCTGTTGCTATGGGAGTAACTGTGATACCACGATGAGTGCTCTATGACTTCAGGTAGAGAGATAAATCAGCAGGAATAGATAAACTCTTCAGGAGCAAAGACCCTGTTTTCATTCAAATGACTTCAGTAATAAATAATGGGGAGGAGGAATACAGCACTAATGGGGAATACAAGTTGGACTGTGTCTAAATATTAGGTTTTACTAAAATTCTCCTTAACATGTCATCAGCTCTTTAAACCTGAACTTGAATAAATGCTTCCTGTATTATTTTGTTACTGCACTAGCACCACCATGTGTTTACCTATTGTTATTACAGCAAGCATGTACATGGGAAAAGCTGTTATGAGAACATTTTTCTTTGGCAAATGGGGAGTTCTTATAAACGTGCTCCACTGTAGCAGGAAAGGGGCTAGTCCTGCTAGTTTCCCAGATCAAAGGGAAAGGGGGAACATATTGATTAGTCAGGGCAACCACCACTGCTGCTCAGTAAAGGAACTAGAGTCCAGCGTGGTAAAAAGGTATTTCCACTGTATCTTGCCAACAAAGAGAGATAGTAAACAATCCTATAGGAGCAAAAGAGCTTACAGAGATTATTGCAAATTTAGAGAGTGACAACCTAACCTCAGAATTTTATAAAAAAATACAGGGAACAGCTAATACCAGAGCTTTTGAAACTATATCGGGCAGTGTTTGGTGGGAGAGGGGGCACCTATAACATGGCGAAGGGCACGAGCGTAGGTCTTCCTTGAGCCAGATAAAGACCCCACCAGGTGTGACTCATATCGACTCATATCTCTTCTTCCAGTGAACCTATAAATGTTTACTTCAGTGCTGCCCAGTAGGATGCAGCAGATGGGGATGTCCTAGTCAACCCAGATAAAACAGGATTTATTTAGGGGCAGAACTTAAATGATAATATCCGTTGCCTCCTTAACATCTTGTATGCACAGAAGGGTTCATGTGACTTTCAACTGCCTGTTTCAATCGATGCAGAAAAGGCATTTGACTGGGTTAATTGGGATTTCCTACTCCACACCCTGGAGAGTATAGGGGTTCAGGCCTACGTTTTTGACACATCTGGCCTCCCTTTATCAATCACCAGAGACCTAGATAAATGGGGTGATGTCCAGCAGATTCTCCTTGCAGAGAGGAACTAGGACAGGGGTGCCCCCTCTCCCCTCTTTTGTTTGTACTATGCATAGAACCACTAGCAATGGCAGTCCACTCCAATGAAGCCATAAAGAGGGAGAGGGTGGGGGAGTTGGGACAAAAAATATCTTTATGTGTAGATGACTACCTTTTTTTTTTTTTTTTAAGGGTATCCAAAGATGTCAGTTCCAGCCCTGATAGCAGAACACACCCAGTTTGGACAAGTTTCAGGACACAAAACAAACTACTAAGTCAGCATGAGATTAGGAGGCCGATTAAGGGGTAATGTGAGGAAGTTCTTTTTCACAGAAAGGGTAGTGGATGCATGGAACGGCCTACCTCAGGAAGTGGTGGATATGAATACAGTGCAGGGATTCAAACAGGCATGAGATAGGCATAAGGGAGCAATACAGATGATTATGAATAGATAGGCCATTGACAGAGCAAAGGCCGATGGCACATTCATAAGGCAGAAAAAGAAATGGGCAGACTGGATGGGCCTTGCGGTCCTTATCTGCCATCAACTTCTATGTTTCTATGTTTCAGAAGCTACGGTCATAGCAGGAACAAAGCCAGTCAGGTTCCTAGAAGATTTCCTCTTTAAGTGGACCCCTAGAAATGCTTTCTGTTACTTGGTTTAAGAATTACACCACAGCTGGCAAAACTGTTTAAGCCGAACTACCTAAAATTGCTAGACGAACTAGCTAGGGACTTACAAACTTGGAGACTATTTCCCTTGACAGTGGGAGGAAGGATGGACGTACTAAAGATGAACAAACTGCTCACTTCATGTTTCTGTTCCAAACTCTCCTGACTGTCCTATCTCACTCCTTTGGGAAAGCAATAAAATCCATGACCACAAATTTACCTGGCAGGGGCACAGGGTGTGGGTGGGGAATGCCACACTAACTTTTCCAAAGGACAAGGGAGGGGTAAGACTCCCAGATTTTGAGCTTTACTATTCAACGGCACAAGCCTCTCAAGTTTTCTCCATTATCAGACAAAACACTAATTCAAGAAAATACACTCTGGAAAACGGGGTTAGTCTGCCTGCCTCCTGTATACTTTACCAGGGGCCAAACTTACAGCCAGAGTTCTTATGCAGGTTGAGAACCCCTGGACCACACAGGCCTTCAAAGTGATCCAAAAGATCAGATCCGTCACACACACCAAATGAAACTGACCTGCTGACTGTCATCACAGGAGATCCAGAATCTGCTCCCCTTCACAGGGATCCAGGTTTTGCACAGCATAATAGGTTGACCTTAACCAGGTATAGGCAATTAGTGATGGGGAGGCACTGTGTTTCTTTTGACCACTTAAAGGTGGGGTTTCATATTCCCAATAGGGACCTACAGTATATACATATATATCTCCAGATTTGCTACTACATCATCACAGGTAATAACCTAGCACACACAAATAGGAACTTATCCCCATGGGAGGACATGTTATTCTAGGCCACAAGGCTCAACACAAAATGCAGATATATCTCAGTGTTATATAAACTTCTCCTTACATTGGGTGGACATAATTTATTTATTTATTGAAATTGTTTCACCAGGAAAGGCACACTGAGCAAAAAGATGCTCGTCTCACGGTGCGACCTGGGGGAAAGGGTTACAGTGGTGGCAGATTATGTACAGACAAAACAATATGGAATTGCTCAATACAGATGATGTACAATAGCTGGGAGGGATAACATGAGCACATTGTTTACAATAGATGGAACAATACTGGAGATCTATAACACATTTAAACAATAGGTGAAACAGTACAGAGATCAGAACATGAAGGACAGGGTATACATATCATGGAACAACTTCCGGTTAATACATGTTTAAGTGCCAGTAGCAATGCATGAGTGGTGATAGCATGACAAGAGTTGAGGCGAGTTGCACAAGTTGACAGTAGGAGTAGAAGAGGAGTGTGGGGTGATGAGGGTGGGGGGAGAAGTGAGCAGTAGTAAGCGTGAGGTTGAGAAGTGGTAGCTGAGGAGGGAGGGAAGGAGAGGGAAGGTAAGGAGAGATTAGGAGGGAAAAAGAAAAATAGAAGGGGGTGATGCAGAGCGTAGGGAGTGAATAAGCCAGGCAATTTGGTGAAGGCCGAGCCACTGGTCAGGCACAAGGAGGGATGGTGGGAGAGAGCTGACAGGGTGGGAGTCAGGGGCAGTTGCAATTTGGTGCAAGGAAATTGGTGAGGGCCGAGGATAGGGAGTGTTTGGATGATGAGAGGTGGGTCTGAGCTGGCAGGTAATTCCAGAGTTTAGGGAAGAGGTAAGAGAAGGCTGATTGGCGGGCAGTGGTCCCACGGTGAGGATGACCAATAGTCTTGCATCAGAAGATCTGAGGGAGTGGGTGGGGTGGGGGGAGACAGGGAGGATGTGGGGTAGGGAGGGAGGGAGCCAAACCAACAGTTGGAAGTGAATTTAGCACAGTGAATTAGGTGCCGGTTGCTCAGGGAAAGTAGGGCCAGGGATCGATAGAGCTCACAGTGATGAGAGCGGGGTGGGGGGGAGCATCGAGGGCCAAATGGCAGAAGGCATTAAAGAGGGGGTCAAGTTTGGTTAGGGTGGTCTTGGGAGCGGAGTTATAAACAACATCACAGTAGTCAAAGGAGGGTAAAATCATTTTCTGGACTAATTCCCTTCTGACCGGTAGAGGGAGACTAGAGCAGTTGCAATAGAGGGCACCAAGCTTTGGACGCAGTTTAGAAATGATGGCATCCACGTGTGTGGAGAAGGTGAGGTATCAATCCAGCCAAACCCCTAGAAATCTGAAGGAGGGCACATTCTCGAGGATGGCGTTATTAATATAATGTTATAATAAAATTATAATTATAATGTTAATAAAGTGAAGGCAAAGTGGGAAGAGGAGGCAGGGGTGATGATCCCCAAACAGGAGTGAGAATAAATGCTCGATGGAGGTTATAGAGTGACTTCCTCGCCCACATAATGTGAATATAGATGGAAGGTACTGGTAAGATTTTTTCCATACCCCCACCATTACAGCATATTTTAGGGGGACACATGGACCAGTGTTGGTGTGGGTGTCAGAAAAGGCGTAACCACTAACACATCTTCCGGAGGTGCCCAAAACTTCCAGAGTACAGGACTCAAATCCAAATAGAACTGAGAAAAATTTAGGGTCTGGAATTATATATGGGTTTTAAAATATGTATACTGAGGCTCCCCTCGAAGGGGTTAGGACACAAAAAATATCACTCAGTGTTTCTGCTGTATGCATGGTAACAGTGAAAGGCATCATTTCTCATTGGTTATCCCCACAGCTTTAGGTACCCCCATAGCAGAATGGGTTGCTAGGAGTGACTGTATAGTGCAGATGGAACGTTTAGTCTCAGATGAAATTTGGACACATCTGTAGATAAACTAGCCAAGAGGAATGCATATACTCTCCCAGATACCCTGGCAGATGCAGAGGGAAAGGACTAAAAGGTGTATGAGGAAGGAAAATACATGCTCCTAACATGCTAACCATGGACAGATCCAGTATAATAAGAAATGTTGAATTACCAAACAAAATTAAAAAAAGAACATGCAAATAATAATGCAGACATTTGAATATATTTGTGTTACCAAACTGATCAGTGTAGTGGTAGGCAGTACAAATAGGGCAGACTAGGTGGGCCTACTAGTCCTTTTATGCAGACACATTCTATGTTTCTTTGTTTCTAGTTTATTCATTTTATTTTTGGTTAATACAATTTCCATAATTTATTTCATAACAAAAAAACCATTTCGTAAGATTCAGAGAAGTGAAAATGTCATTGCATATCTTGCCTAAAGTGAACAATGTATTATACTGATGCCTTGCTTCTATGAATTTCTGCAATAAACTTGAAGTTACGAAAGGTCCAAGTCCAAAAAAGTCTATGGGCATTATAAGCATCTAAGCATCCTGAGACAAACCCAAGCTGACCAGAACAGTCATGATAAGGGCTAAAACCAGGGACAAGCAGACCAGTGCTGCAGCTAACATTTTGACACCAATACTGATCAGAGATATGGGTTTGAATTGGGAGCGTAGTGTACTCTCCTTCCCCTTCTTAAGAAGAACTGTGCTCAGTTCCTGGAGAAATGTGTTGTGGAGCATTCACGCTGATTCTGGCCTCATTAAGAACAACACTGAGACGTGAGCCTGGATTTCAGAAGGTCGATGCAGGGCTTACGTCTGGTCCTATGGCAAGCTCCTGTGTAGCCGCAGCTGTGGCATTGATGAGTGCCATGACTGCACCCAATTTTATAATCTCTGGTGCAGCAGTGGCAATTGGCTCTATCTGTGCCAGCTTGCTGCAAACCTCAGATGCAAGCTGCCAGTCAAGGTTCCCCATTTTAGATGAAATCTAGACCCCAAATAGATGGTTTAATGACTGTCTTTCTGACAGAAGGGACAGAAAACCCCTTTAGATTGCTGCAAGACTATTGCGCCATATATTTGGCAAATCCGAGGCTTGCAGTAATTCCAGAGTTTGTAAAATCTGGCCCATGGAGTTTAGCAGTCCAAGCAGGTGGCAGGAAAATTAGCTGTGAAGCCAACCATTCATGGGGATCTACTGAGGAAAGGAGGTAAATGGTGTCACACACTTCCACCTCAGTCAGGGGATTGACGATCAGCTCCGGATTTCGTGGGGGATATCTGTGAGAGTGTGAGATCAACCTAAAAAGGCATCAACAGCAGTAATTGGAGGTGGAGGACCTGCCAAGTAAAGATGATAGCATATTAATGAACTTGGGAGTGGTGTGAACCCTCCTGTCATCCCCATGAATGGGCATAATGTAGTGATTGCATTCTATTTCATTACTTTTATTTATACATATATTTTTAAAATGACAGAAACAACAGTGTTACTAAATGAATTATTTCATACAGGTTTGTTCAAATAATAACACTGCAATTCATGGAAATACAAAAATATATTTTTTACAAATTTAAAGAATATAAACCCTGTTTACATTTTTAATACAACTGTAAATTTTGGAGAAATGTAAAGTTTGTTTAAATGCCCCAGTGTATTGTTTTGTGTGCTTGATTTGAAGTAGTCCTTTTTTTCCTTATTTAGGGCCCAATAATAATGCAGCTTTTTTCCCACCTGATATTCATTTTTATGTTTGCTTGCACGCATGTGCAAGAAACATAGTGCCTTCATCGGAGATTTCGGAGGTGTGTCACCTCCTCCTCCAATTCAGTCAGTGGGCTGGCAGGCGCGGCCCCTGTAATCCAATGCATTTTGGAGCTGTCTATGACAGGCTCCAAAATGCAGTGGCATACAGTTGAAAGAGGGAGCTACGCTTGAGTGAGCACCGATAAGATATCGGCTGCTCACGCGCAGCCTCCCCCCCACGCACAGACAGACGGCGCGCCGCCTGCACTGTATAGCCGACAGGGTGCCCAATCCCGTCTGGCTGAGCTACGCCCCACCCCACAGTTAGTAGGTGCCACGCTGGGAGCCCACCCTAACGTGCAAGCACTGTAATCCTTTGGCGGCGGGGTGCCCAATCCCTCGTCAGCTGAACCCGCCTCCCCAAGTCCATGTGCCACGCTGAGAGCCCACCCAGCGTAGCCAACGGTGCCGCTATGATGTTTGCATTTTGCCGACGGGCTGCCTATTCCCCGTCGGCTGAACGCCTAAGTCCTTGTGCTATGCTGGGAGCCCACCCCAGCGTGGCAAACGGTGCCGCAAATTTTTTATTTTGCCGATGGGGTGCCCATCCCCATCGGCTGAATTACCCCACTGTTCTTGTGCCACGCTGGAGCCCACCCCAGCATGGCAAACGTCCTACGATGTCTTTTTTGTTTTTAACCCTGTAAATAAAACTGTCCTCATGCTGCCTCCCAACCCCTCCCAGAACCTGCACTCACCCACTGCGCACTCCAGCCTCCCCATACCCCCCACCCCACCCCATACTTACCTCGACTCTGGCGCAACGATCTTGGTGGACCGGGAACACGTCTGCACTCTTCAAAGTTGACCTGAACTGAGGAAATGCTGGTAAGCTGTATAATGGGTTACATAGGGGTTTCAACTTTTATTGCATATCTCGGGCATTTTAGGAATTTTTGCACCAAATTTTCAACATGGGGTTTTTGGGACCTCTTCTCATGAATTATGTCACTGTCATGGCGTTATTCAGGCCTGAAGGGTGATTTCGCGCAGTGACTGTGCAGTGACTGCGAAATCATACTCCGGGCCCGAATACCACCATGACAGTGACATCATTCATGAGAAGGGTCCAAACACCATGTTGGAAATTTGGTGCCAAAATTCCAATAAATGACTGTTTTCACGAGGGTGCGTTGCGCAGTTCCTACGAGGCCTCGTAAGTTCGCGAAATTTCAATATTTTCACTCCAGATTTCCAACATTGCCATTTTATGACACCTTCTTATGAGCAGTACAGCTGTCATTTTTCACATGTCACCCAAAACATGTTTCTGGCCATGTAGCACACAATGGCGCAGTCGGTGTGCGAGATCAATGTACGGGACAAATTAAGAAAATCACAGTGACACTGTTCATGAGCTCAGGTGTTAAAATGGCTATGTTGAAAATTTGGTGACAAAAGTCCATAAAATGACTGTGTTACGAGTGAGCAATGCGCAGTTTCCACGCACCTTCGTAAGTTCATGACTTTGTAATATTTTCAGTCCAGATTTTCACCAGTGGCATTTTTTCACACTTCCTTATGAACAGTACAGCTGTCATTTTTCACAACATGGCTGAAGTGTGTTTTCAAACTTTCAGCGCTGAGATGCATGGTCGCTGTGGGAAATCATTGTTCGGCACAGATAAAGAAAATCACAGTGACACTGCTCATGATCGGAGGCACCAAAATGCCTGAGTTGACAATCTGCTGTAAAATATCCCCAACCTAATTATATTACGGGTGTGCATTGCACAGTTTCTATGTACGCTCATGACTTCTCCATTTTTTTAAATATTTTTACTGCAGATTTGCAACATTGCCATTTTTTACACCTCCCCATGAACAGTACAGCTGTCATTTTTTACATCCTGTTCGGAATGTTTTTGCACCTGTGGTGCTAAATGCCGTACTTGCTGTGCATAAGCAGCTCGCTAAAAACTGATATTCCCCCTGTTCATGAGGTGGGGTCACGAAAAAAAATGTTGCAAATTTGGAGTGAAAATACCAACGAATGCCTGAGGTATTAGGGTTTCCAACCATAACGCCCAACCCTGTAGAGAATGACAGGCATCAGGGGTGTGACTTGGGATTCTTGCCTGTAATGCTCATACCATTCCACACCCTGCAGCCAGTGAGAGGCATCGAGGTATGCCTTGGACTCTTCAGCCCCAAAGTTCACCCCATTCTCCTATATCGCACCCATCTCACCGCATTTCCTAATGAAATAGGGTGCGCATAAGGGCCAAAGACCCCAAGGAACACCGTGACACTTGTCAGTGTCTGCAGGGTGGGGTGTGGTGAAATGGCGAGGCCGTTATGCCTGATGACCCAAATGCACACCCCAATGCCTGTCACTCTCTGCAGGGTGGTGGTGGGGTTGGCTTCAGTTCAGTACTTCACTGCCATTCCTATTACGCAGCTCTGTAACTTCTACATTACCACTGCCAATGCCAGCAAGCAAACATTCGGCATTGACAAATGCTTGTTTAATTACTTAACAGTTAGGACTGAGTGATATCAGCTGAGATGAAGACTAAAATGAAGTGGAACCCAGTGACATAACTGTCACTGGGTTTTGATTCATTGTAGCCTTCAGATCAACTGATGTCACTGGGTTCCAGAAATGCTACATAATCTAAAAAAATAATAATAATATTGGATATGGAAAAGGTTGCATTAAGGTGGGCCCTAAATAAGTAAAAAACAGAACTATTTCAAAACAAACACACAAAAAATACACTGGGTGATTAAAAAGACTCCACACATGCCCACATTAACAATTACATAAAAAAAATGTGAACAGGGTTTGCTACATGTTCCCTTAAATAAAGGTGTCCATATGTGTTCACAAAAGTTTATTAATTGACTTTTAAGAGAGGGTCATTATACGAACACACAAAATTAGCCAGAAGATAAAGGCCTATCGGTCTAGCAAGTCTGCTTGATTTTGTAGCTAGCTGCCCCTCCCTCCCCTCCTGTAACTCTCCATCTTACCCTGTCCTAGCCCCTTTTGAAGCAGCTCACTGTTCTGCAGGATATCACTTCTGCCAGTAGCGCGTTCCAATTAGCCACCACCCTCTCTGTAAATAGAGTCTTCTCATCTCCCTCCTGAACCTACCCCCCCACTAATCTCATAGCATGGCCTCTAGTATCCCTCCCTTCCCTTGCTTTGAAAAGCCCCACGCTTTTTTATGCCTTGCATGTACTTGAAGGTTTCTATCATATCCCCACCCCTTCCAGTGGGTACGTGTTCAATTCCTTCAGTCTGCTCTCGTATGGTAAGTCCTCTAGACCCTGGATCATCTTTGTTGCCCTTCACTGCACCCCCTCCAGTAACTTAATGTCTTTCTTCAGGTATGGGCGCCAGAACTGCATGCAGTACTCCAAGTGTGGCCTTACTAGCGATCTAAACAATGGTAGAATAACCTGTGCCCTCCTTGAGGATATATCCCTGGCAATACAACCCAGCATTTTAGTGGCCATTGCAGCCACTTTCCTATATTGAGCCGAGTTGTTCATTGATCCCATTATAATTACCTCCAAGATCCTTTTCTTACTCAGTCACGGCAAGCTGTACCCCATCCAGATGGTAGCTCCTTATTGAGTTTGTTTGCCCCAAAATGCAGCACCTTGCACTTTTTTGCATTGAACCCCAATTGTCAGATGTCTGACCAGGTCTCCAGCTTTGTCAGATCCTCTTGCAACCCCTGCCAGCCTCCTAGGTCAGGGGTTCTCAGACCTTCTCAGGTTGAGCCTCCCCTATGTCACTTTGGACAAGCCTGGGCCTCCCCATGTCTCAAGCACAGTAGAACACACTCAAAAGGATATGAAATTTCATGCGCGATTTCATGCGCAATCACGAAACAGGCAAAATATACTATGATAGTGTTTTATTTACAAAGTGAAGCACTGTGCATTGTAAATACAGTGCAAATGACTAATTAAAAGTCAACTGAAAGGCAGTTTACCACTGCACACCAGATACCATGCAAAGCAGCAATAAAAGTCAACTGATAAAAAATGTGCTGTACATCCAGTGCTGTTTAAGTCAGTCAGCTGAAGACAGCCTGTACGCCTGTTTTTCGCAGTCGTTAAAAGGCACCCCCACCACCAAATCTAGCATCTGAAAGTTTTAAAAAATCATTCAGCTGAAGGGAGCCTGTGAGCCTGCTTTTTGGCAGTCAGTTGCTGGATTCGTGGCTGCACTGTTGAGAGGTAGAGGCGCAAGTCATCTTCAACCCTGAGGCGGGACCTATACTTTGTCTTTATGGCAGCCAGTGCAGAGAACCCAGACTCACAGAGATAGGTTGAAGCAAAAGGCAGTAACACTTAAGCGCTCGTTGTTTTAATTCTGAAATTCACACCCCAGTGACAGCCAAAACTTAGCCAGTGGCAACTGTCCAAAAGAGACCTTCAGTGCTGGGTCTGTAGCCATATCTATAAGGCTTTCTTGCTCTCTTTAATGGCAGGTTGTCCACAGACCTCGGTTTAAAATGAACGGATTCCTAACCCACTGGTTACACTCCTCCTGCTGGTATTCAGGAAGTACTCACAGAGTTTTTCATGCAGTCCACTTAAATGTTCTGAAATTGGCATCTGGACACTGTCAATGGAAAGCTCATTTTCCTGCAGGAAATCCTCAGTGTGGGGAAGGAGGAAACCAATCCCTGCTGCAGTCTTGAAGACCATAATTGTAGTTTCTGACAAAATGCCTCAATCCTGTCCCTTACAATGAACATGTTGGTGTCCCGACCTTGAAGTGAGGCATTGAGTGTGTTGAGTCTGTCAAAACATCCGCTAAATATGCCAGCAATGCAAGCCACCGTGAATCATGGAAATTTTCCACAAGTGCAGAGCCACAGTCAGCAAGGAAAATACGCACTTCATCACGCAATTCAAAGAGACGTGTTAGTACTTTTCCCTGGACAGCCAACGGACTCTGTGTGCAGTAGTTGTTTGTGGTTTGCTCCATCTCCTCACACAGCACAGCAAAGAGTCTTGCATTTACTGGCCGTGCCTTGATAAAGTTCACGACTTTCACAGCATCTGCCAAGACTTTGTGAAGATCAGCTGGCATCCTCTTGGCTGCTAGTGCTTCCTGTGGATCATGCAGTGATTCCACACAGCACTAGGAGCCACTGCTTGCAACCTTGTCACCATGCCACTGTGTCTGCCAGTCATTGCCGTGCTCCATCACTACAAATTCCCCACATTGGCTCCAGGCAAGATCTTCTTCTGTAATGAATTTATTGAGCATGTGGAACAGCTCCTCCCCAGTTGCTCGTGCAGGCAGTGGTTGGCAAAACAGGAATTCTTCTGAGACTTCAGTCTCCATGGCATAACGGACATAGACAAGGAGCTGTGCAGCATGGGCAATGTCAGTGGACTCATCAATTTGTAATGCAAAGTATGGACTTTGCCGAACAGAGTCCAGTATCTGTTTCTTGACATCAACAGACAACTCCTCAATGCGCCGGCAAACTGTGTCATTGGAGAGGGGGATGACATCTAGCTGTGCTGCTGCTTTGTCTCCCAGCATTATTGCACACATTTCTTTTGCAGCAGGAAGAAGTAATTGCTCACCAATGCTGTGTGGTTTTCCTGCTTTGGCAATTGCAATGCCACACAATACGAGGCTTCCACAGCTTTGCTAGGCACAGTGCCATGCCTTTCCACCAGTTTCTTTTGGCCCCTCAGTTCTTGTAGTAGCAAGAAAGAATTCCAGAGGTTTGGAAACTAGGCTGGGATGCTTTGTCTCCAAATGCCGTCGAGCTTGCAGGGTCGCATGCTGTCTTGTGCCAGAACGTCAGCACATACCACACACTGTGGCGAGGTGCTTCACTGGTCCCAGTCCAGGTGAATCCCATCTTCAAGATATTCATCATCATACGCCTGGCCTTGCGCTTGCTTGAAGGCCTGCAGCTCCTTCATTACGCCAGCAACAGCTACTTCTCCATGCACGCGCTTTCTTCAGTCACCAGAAAGCGATCCATTATCTACGGTACATCAATGTTGGAAATTGTCAAACAATGTAACTAAATCCTCCTGGACATGCACATACTTGCATGTCCAACAACAGTCGGGCATTCCAAAAGAGGAAAACAATGATTGCAGAAACGCAGTACCCCAAACTGCATGTCAATTTGAAAAGAAGACGAGCATCATAAACAGACCAACAAATAAAAACACTGTTCCTCATATAGTTTCCATGTATCCATGAGACCAAAAACCAAGCAATGAGATGTTTAAAGAACGATTCACAATCCATTTCTATCCAGAACCAAACTTTCCCATTTGTCACTTTGGCATGCCAGGCCAACACTGCTTCACTCACAGTTCCCAAGCTAGCCAGTCCTGTGTTTCACTCCTCCAGCTCAAGCCAGACCAGCACACCAACCACAGATTCCATTCACCTTCTTTGACCTCAACATGGCAACTCCTGTCTGCTTGCTTCCTGATCTGCACAGCAAAGGTGACTCACAGAGGGAGGTACTGTAACTGTGCAGTCAGCTCAATGTCTTAATTTAAGTGCACATAAACACTTACGCTTGACAAAAGGGTTGAGGCACACTCAGCCAATCCTAGCACAAATTAGTATGCAAGGGCCTTGGGAAATGGATCCAAGTGCTTGTCTGTGCTCAGAGGCAGATGCAGTTTAGAGTAGGGACCCAGCTGATGGGAGGTCTACCTCAACGTGGTAGCTGGTGACTTCACAGCAGGGCCCTGCTGTGAATACCAAAGACCCCACTCCACTGAGCCTATTTTGGGCTGATGCACCCCATGTAAAGGTAAGCCATGAGCACAGCCTTCACTCCACGCTGTCCAACACACAGGCAAGACACAGGGGGTTGGGGGACGGGGGGAGCAAAGTAGAAATTCCTTCATACTTACCACGATTTTCTTATCAGTTAGTTCCAGCATGTCAGTGGGGTATTCATGTGGGATCTTCACTCCAAAGCCTCCCAACCCACCCAAATATGCAGACACAAGATTACAACACACATTTTGAACCCCACAGCACACATAGGTAAGGCAAATAATGCTTTTTACAGTGAAGGGTCTTGGATGGGTTTGGGGTGGGAACACTCCTGAAAACCTGAAGAAGCCTCTCACCCCACAAGCTACACCAGCAGACCCTTCACTCACAAAAACGAACATAACCAGCACCATTTGATACCCACGGCACACAAGAAAGGGAAATTATGCCTCACCAAGGGTCTCGTTTGGGTTGAGGGCCATTTCTTAAGACCTGAAGAAGCACCTCATGTCCAAGGTACACCTGCAGCCCACCCCCCAAAAAAGGGCACCATTTTAGTACCAAAAATCAATCATATATATGCCCCAAGCTACACCCACAGCTCTAGTCTCAGCCTCACTGTGAACCAGTGTAGATGGCATTATGTACCGTGCATCTCTCGTTTTTCATCTCCTCTTAAGAAACAAAAATATTTGTTCACACTAATAAAAACATTCTTTAAAATATTTTTTTATATATAACAATGAGCCATTGTATAATCGGAATAATGCACTCCAGGGTGTGTGTCGCTGGGATAACGTCACTTCTGGGGTGATTAATCACACTCGGCCTGTGGCCTCGTGCCTAATCACCCCAGGCATGATGTTATGCTGGGACGACACACACCCTGTCGTGCAGTATTACACCCCCTCCAAGTAAAACCACCAGGTCCATCACTTCAAAAACAGTAGCAGACACAACTGTGCATCTTCCCACAGAACAGAAGCATCCAAAAGTCTCCACAGCCCGAGCCCAAAGATGCAGATCCATCATTGTAGCATTGTAGCACCCCCCCCAGTCACCACAAGACTTCCTTTTGTGGCATTTCAACCATACCCCCTCCCATAAATACAAATAGAGTAGACCAGACATAAAAAACGAACCAGAAGCAATCCTTCCTGTGAAATAGTCAGCTCTGTCTATGTACACTCCCTTTGTTTCCAGTAACAATATTCATGGAACCTACTGGCTGAGAGTCCCATTTTCACAGCAGCAGATAGATGGGGGACATTTTTACCAACTGTACAACTCCTTCCTTAGAACCCCTCCAAGATGAGGGAGGGCAAGAACTATTTTTAGCAGCAGGTAAAACCCCAACCTTACAGACCCTTCCTTACTCCATCCTTGAAGGCCATCCATGGGGTCAAATGAACTTTTTTTGCACATTAAAGACCCAACCTTACAGACCCTCAATGGGGGGGTGAAATAAATGTTTTTTAAGAGGCATATTTAAAACACCAGCCTTGCAGCCCCCAGGCCCCTGCAGCAAAAACCCTGAGTTGACCAGCCCCTTCAGCAAAAACAACTAAAAAATCAATGCTTACCAGCCCCTTCAGCAACAGACGTAGGAGAGTTCAGTTCTACACTCCAGGTGGCAGCTGGCAGCTTCAACGAGATGAACTGTGAATGCACGGACGATCGAGTCGGCGATTTCGAAAGCAGTGGCTTCAAGAAGCAGTGGCAAAATGAACACGGACGATCGGAGTCGGCGAAATGACAGTGGCTTGAAGCAGCGGTCCCTCGGTTGAAATTTCAGCGCAGATCTTTCCGATTCAGCAGCTGTGAGAAAAAAGCATCCCGGCATGCTGCTTTATTGCCGGAACTGTTCTGCAGCACAGGGTAAGCAGCAGCTGATTGGTCAAGAAGTCTGCCAGCCATTGGCTGGAAATGTAGGCATACATTGGTTGCATTTCCTCCCTTCTCATTGGCTGTTATTTGCCTGCTCCTCATTGGTCCAGTACATATGAAATTCGGCCTCTTGATTGGTTGGCTTGTGACACCCTCCCTAGCCCCTCTAGGTCCTATGCCTTTCGCTTCTCCGGCACTGGCAGAAAGAAGTTGGCGCCTCTCATCAAGGTGCTATTAGCACCTCATCGAGTCATCAAGGGACAACTGGGACTGAAGACAAAGGTAGGGGAGAGGGGGGATGATGTGTTTGTGAAGAATGGATGGGGGATGTGCGCGTTTACAGTCCGCGGAGGCGCTGTTTTGCTGTTTTCAGTTTGGCTGCTTGTTTGCTTCCTGGTTTCACAAGCAAGCCTCCGCGCCTCCCCTGGAAGCAGCTCGCGCCTCCCCAGGGAGGCGCGCCTCACCATTTGAGAACCGCTGTCCTAGGTCATCCACCACTGCCACCATCTTGGTGTCATCTGCAAACAGACTGATCTTGTTGTTGATACCCACCGAAATGTCTGCAATGAATATTTCAAATAACACTGGTCCCAACACTGAGCCCTGCAGAGCTCCGCTTGTCGCCACCCTTGGTGATGAGAGCTCCCCATCCATCACCACTCTCTGTTGCCTTCCACTTAGCCAGTTTCTTACCCATCCCACCATCTTACCACCCGCCCCTGTGTCTTCTAGCTTACTTCCTAACCTCCAATGTGGCGCAGAGTCAAATGCCTTGCTGAAGTCCAGATACAGAACATCTACTGCATAGCTCCCATCCAACTATCTAGTAACCCAGTTGTAGTGTTCCACCAGGTTAATCTGACAGGATCGACCAGTGACAAAGCCATGCTGCTGATAGTCCTGAATCCCATTGGTCTCCAGAAGAGCCACTAGCCTCTCCTTCAGGATTATCTCCATCAACTTCCCCACGATAGATGTGAGGCTCACTACCTATAGTTCCATGGTTCATCCATGGGGTCACTCTTATGGAGGGGTACCACGTGAGCCATCCTCCATTCTTGAGGTACACACCCTGAGTCCAATGAGGCACTGATCTGGTCTGTCAAGGGCCTGCTAGGACCTCTGCCAGTTCCTTCAGTACCCAGGGTGGATACCATCTGGCCCTGGTGCCTTGTCCACCCTCTGCCCCCTCAAGTCCTCCAGCACCCTACTTTCTGTAACAACCCTGTCACCCTTCCCCCTCTGTACCTGCCCTCCCTCTCCCTTGGGTATCTCCCCCCCCTTTTGTTTTAGTAAATTGAGAGCAGAAGTAGTCATTACGTGCTTCTGCCTTTTCCTCCCCTTTTCCACCCAATCCCCATTCCTTCCTAATCCTTACTATCTGTTCCTTACACAATGATATAAAAACATTATAAAGGCAACATCTCACAAAGATATAATTTACTGTGCAAAAGAGCCACTGTAATTTCCACATAAAGGCAGATTGACACTCTCATCTGAGGAAATCTACTTTTGATTTACTTTAACAGTAAATCTGATTTTACCATAAGTCGGTACAAACAACAAGGATCATAACCTTATAATGTTCTGGAAGCAATAAGTATATCTGAATTACTTAAGGTCAGGATGGGTTTCAAATAGAGCACGTTGAAAAATGAATACGATGGCTGTGTAACTTGATATTGATATAAAAAGAGGAAGCAGTTAACATACTAACATACTATTTGCCAGCAGATTAGGCCTTACGGTCTATCGAGTCTGCTCGAACTTAGATCCTTAGTTGGGTGCCGAGACCCTCCCATCCCTTGTGCTCCAGAAACTCCTATCATCCATCCCCCAAGGACAGGCCATCATCTGATACATTTTCTGTGTCTGTCCCACCCTCTCTTGAAGCCCTCCACTGTGGATCTCTGAACCAGCTCACCAGGCAGTGCATTCCAAGGGTCCACCACCCTCAGTGAAAACCTCCTCCTCTTTTCCCCTCGCCTTCCACCTTCCAACTTCAAACCATGCCCTCTGGTGATACCTCCTGCTTTAGTCTAAAGATCCTCCATGTTTACCTATTTATTCCTTGAGGTACTTGAAGACCTCAATCATGTCCCCCTGTCTCCCTCTCCTCCAATGAAAACAGGCAGAGCTCCTCAAGTCTGTCCTCATAAGTCAAATCCCTAGCCCTTGCCTCATCTTTGTTGCCCTCCTCTGTACCCTCTCCAGGAGCTGTATGTCCCTCTTCAAGTGTGGTCTCCAGTACTGTACACAGTACTCAAGGTGTGGTCTAACCAGTCCATTGTACAGCGGCAGAATCACTTCCTTGCTCCTAGAGGTGATCCCCTCACGATGCATCCCAACATCCTGTTTGCCTTGCTAGCTGCTCTTCTGCTGCTCAGAGTTATTCATACATGTATCCACCATGACCCCTAGGTCTTTTTCCCCTATTGAGGCCTCCACGCCTCCCAGGGTGTACCTGTGTTTAGGGTTTCCGACCAAGATGCAACACCTGCACTTGGTGATATTGAAATTTATTTCCATGTGTGAGCCCAGCTTCCAGGGTGTCCAGGTCCTTGCAGGGCCAGCCTCCCTCTTCTCCCTCAACTACTGCTCCATCTTGGAGTCATCCGCGAATAGACTCATTTCACACCCTATACCTCCTGATGTCCGATATGTATGCATTAAACAGGATCGGACCCAGGACCGAGCCCTGTGGTACCCCATCACCTACCTCTCTGGGTTCGGAGCTCCCCACAGACCACTACTCTCTGAGTGCGTCCAGCTAGCCAGTTTTCAATCCATCTGACCATCAAAGGGCCTACTCCTAACCCCATTAGTTTCTCCACCAGACCATTGTGGGGGACAGAGTCAAACGCCTTGCTGAAGTCCAAGAATAATACATCCACAGGCTTACCCCTGTCCAGTTCTGATGTTACCCATTCATAGAACTCCACAAGGTTGGTTTGACATGATCTACCTGGCACAAACCCATGTTGCCGACTATCCAGACCTCCCACCTCCTCCAAGTACACCCCCAATTGTTCCTTTAGTATACTCTCCATTAATTTTCCCACCACCGAGGTCAAACTAAGTGGGTCTATAGTTCCCTGGTACTTCCTCGACTCCCCTTTATAGATTGGTACCCATGCCTCTCGCCAATCCCTAGGTACCCTCCCTGTCTCAAGTGACCTGCTGAAAAGCTCCGCCAGGGGTGCAGCCAGTATGTCCGCCAATTCCCATAGCACTCTCGGATGAATGCCATCCAGCCCAGGAGATTTGTCTTTCTTTAGGGCCTTGAGGGCTAACCACACCCTTTTGGCGGAGATAGCATCATCCGTCCCCTCCACCTTACTGGTCTTTTTATCCTTATCCAGGTGTGACACCCCTGGGGTACCTTTCCCTCCCTCTTGCTCCATTTCTGTTGCTCCCCTGATCCCACTCCCTGCCACTTCTATCCCTTCGTGCCTTGCTTTGTAGATATCCCATCCCTCCCTAGTGAACACAGAGGCAAAGTACTTGTTAAATACCTCCGCCTGGTCCTCGCCTCTTCCACCCACCTCCTTCTGATCTCAATCTGCCGAGATGGCTCTTGGTTTTCTCCGCTCCCAATGTACCGGAAGAACCCTTTCCTCCATGTATCCCATGTGCCAGCCGCTGCTCTTTACTGACTTTTCTCCTCACCATACGGGGTGACTTTTCTAGATGCAAGCTGGTACATTTCCTTATCCCTATCCTCTTGTTGTTTTATATTTTTGTACGCCTTCTTTTCTCTGACTGCTACCTGTACCTCACTGGACCACCAGCATGGTTTATGTGACCTTGCTCCTTACGTTTCAACTTAGCGCAGATCCTGACTGCCTCATGAAGTCCCTGCTTTATGACCTTCCATCTCCTTTCCACATTTGTCATTGAGGTAATCCCCTTCAAGTGATCCTTGAGAATATTTCCCATGCCCATAAAGTCTGCCCCCCTGAAGTCCACTGCCAGTGTCCTAGATCTCACCCCCACTCCCCCCATGCTTATTTGAAACCAGACAGTATTGTGGTCACTCCCAGTCAGGGGTCCTGTACAACCATGTCCCTACCAGATCCCCATCTGACAGAACCACATCCAGGACATGCCCTCCCTTGTGGGCTCCATCACATGCTGTGTTAAGAACACATCCTGGAAGCCATCCAGCAGCCTCTGCTCCTTGGCCACCTTAGAGGACATGGTTCCCCAGTTTGTACCTGGCATATTAGGTCCCCATCAACACCACTCCTTCCCTTTTGGACCACACTGGGCAATGATGTTGTCCAGCAAACATCCTCTAGAACATCACTCATCCTGGGGCCTATATGCTACTCCCAGCTTGAACTTATCTCCTGCTGGGGATCGAGTAGGTGACCCATAAGGCCTCAACGCTTCCTCTGCCTCTTCTACCATAGCAATTTCTATGTCATCTCTAATGAACATAGCCACTCCACCTCTCTGCCCTCCTTTCTATCCTTCCTACATAGTGTACCCCCGCACATTTAGGTCCTGGTCATGGTTTTGTTGGTCACGCTCGGTGACTGCCGCCACATCCACACCCCCCGAACAGCATGGCCTGGAACTCTGTCAACTTGTTTCCCAAGCTCCTGGCATTTACTAACACCAGCCCCCACCCCTTATCCCTGATCCTCTTTGTCGAACCCCACCCAGATTCCTTATACTTCCATCCTCCCCTGCTCCTCCTGAAACCTCCACCTCCAGTCTGTTTCCCTCCCCTTGGGCTTGAAGGCTACTCCTCATCTGGAGGAGAGGGCTTGGTCAGCCCTCCCTTATACTTCCCTCACAAGTTTAAACCCCACCTTTCTTGAATGTAGTCAGCCATCCCCTGTTTAAGGACTTCTTTCCCTAATGGGGCAAGATGAAGCCTGTCCTTGGCATACAGTCCCTTATCCTCCCAAACTCCTTTCCAGTTCCCTAACACCCCCAACCCACTCTCTTCACCCCACTTCCTGAGCCAGTCATTAACCTCTGTGAGCTTCATTTTTTTCTCCACTGAAGCCTTTGGTACTGGCAATATCTCCGAAAAGGAAATGTTGCATCCATTATCCCGACAGACTCTGGCAAGTTCTTGGAACCTTGCTTGGATTTCCAAAACGCTATTTCCCTCTAGATCATTAGTTCCCAAATGCACCAGGAAACTGTTTCTCCACAATCCCTAACCATTTTACACACCATGAACTTTGCTCTGTGCACTGTCAGCCCAGAGATACTCACTACCTTCACCTGGCTATGGCATCCACCCCCCTGTCCCTCCCAATGGATACCCCTAATCATCGAGTCTCCCAGTAACAGAACCTTAACACCGCCATCATCCTTATGGTGACCTCCACTATGCCCTCTCAGCCCCCCCCCCCTTTATTCATGATCTCAATTTCATGGGAGTCTTCCTGCCTTATTAGAGACCCCCTTGTCACCCTCCCCTTTCTGCCTCCCTCGTTATTTTGCCCGCTTAACTCAAACCCCCTCTGAATAGGTGTCCCCTTTAACCCTCTCTTATCTGAACCATTTATCCTGACCCTGATGGTTTCCCCTTCCCCCACACCACCATCCTCCCCCCTTGTAATAGTACCCCTGCCTCCAGAGGCTCTCTGTGGGTCACCTTTAGCTATGGCCCCATCCTTGGTACTGACCTCCCTGCTGAAGGGGGGCTCCTCTCCCACCTCCTTGTCTCCCAGTTTCTCTCCAATCATGCTCTCCTCCCTCATGTCTGAATATGTTGCATCTCCCCATTTGCTTAACATATATGTTTCCTTCTCCTCTGGGACTATGTCTATCCTTTCCACAGCTGGTCTGTGATGCCCTATGGGTATCCGACTCCTCCCCGGCCTCTGTATAAGTTTCCTCAGTTCCACCAACCCCTTCCTCCCTCTAGGTTGCTTAGTAGCTCAAATTTATTGTGACACCTCTATGTCAGCCTCCATCAAGTAACCCGGAAGTTTCCCCTGACTGCATCTCTAAACTGACCTCTTCTTCCTCTCTTGCACTGTTCACCTTAGGAGCTCCTTCCCACAGTCTGCTGTTTTAGGCTTCCACAACAGCCCCTCGACTCTTCCCCTCTAGTCTCTTTGTATTCAGAATGTTCACCTGTGATGCTTTCCCCTTAGCATCAACTTCTCTATCTAAGGGTCCTCTGTCCCTAATATCCCTCCTGCTTGCTGTAACATAACGTCCTGTAATTTCAGAGCGTTGCCCCAGCCTCCCTCAGCCCCACCCTTCTGCTGCCCATATCCACACCCCTTATCCTTGACACCCCCAGCCCCACAGCTACTCCTTAACCAATGTACCTCACTCCTGATACAAGATAGCTGTCTACAGAGTGGGCAGCCTCCCTCTCTCCAGGCCCAATTTAGAATTATTGCCATCCCACAGCCTGAGCAGCCTACAACCCTTCCGAAGATGCCTGCCATGGTGGAATATGGCCACCCTGATTGCCCCCCTCTGTTTATAATAGCACACACCCTTTTCTCAGTCCCTTTCCCCTGGAGTACAGTTTCTCTCTATACTGACTGTAGTTATTTACAAACCCAATTTCAACCCCACCAATAAAGTTCCCAAGTCTCACCAAACACATAGTCCAGTGTGTTCGTGTCCCATAACAGTGTGTAAGCAGACATCAGGTACCGTATGATGTCACAGGCCCTCCTGCTCCTGTTGCTTTGAATTTCAGTCCCAAACAGAAATATTCAGCCCTTCAATCCCAACCCCCAGTGGCTTTTCAGTATTTAAGAAAGCATACAAAACAGGGTGGGTGGGAGGACTCTTACCAAACACCAGGCAAACACATTTAAATTTCCCTCTAATTATCCCTGCCAAACAACTATCTCCAAAGTTACAATATCACAGCCCAAGTAACAGTTCTAATTCACGGTAATAATTTTTAACACATAGAACTAATTTCACTTACAAACTATTCAAATATTTCAGTTAAAACAGAATATAACTGCAGCCCTCTTTCCTACCATCCTGCTGTTTAAGCTCCCAAGTGAACAATGAAAGCCAAGGTAATTCCTGTTTAAAGACAAGGTAATTGCAGCTAATGTCCCTCCCCGAGCACCAGGCAAACACATTTAAATTTCCCTCTAATTATCCCTGCCAAACAACTATCACCAAAGTTACAATATCACAGCCCAAGTAACAGTTCTAATTCACGGTAATAATTTTTAACACATAGAACTAATTTCACTTACAAACTATTCAAATATTTCAGTTAAAACAGAATATAACTGCAGCCCTCTTTCCTACCATCCTGCTGTTTAAGCTCCCAAGTGAACAATGCTGCTGTTTAAGCTCCCAAGTGAACAATGCATTATGTTGCACACCTGTTCTCTTAAAAAATCATCTATTTCTCTCTAGGGTTACTAGATTTTATGCATAAGCAGTGCTCCTAAAGTGAAATGTTTCATAATACCTTCAGTACTAATATACTCCGATTGCTTCTGTAGTTTTTCAGGAAATTATAAAAAGGACTTTGGAATCCTAAAACTTTTGGTCTAAGCGCATCACATGACCATTCATTAATTCCCAGTAAATGCAGTTGGAAACTACCTAGCAACCATTAAAATTAAAACGTTCAATTGTTAAACACAATAACTTACAACATGACGTAAGTTTCTTCAAAATTATTTTCGAGTGCATTTAAAGTCATTCTGCCTTCATTATCAGACTCAGCTGTTCTACCTAGAAACAGCCTAACCACATCAAAATAAAACTTTTTTCATTATAAACAAAACTCTTCCATGTTATCAGCTCAGTATCCTACTCCAGCATATGCATTTCTTAAGGATTAATGCACTTGTCAGGCATCCCAAATCTTGTTTTCCTTGCCAGGTACTGTTGGTCTCATACCTTCCAGTTCATCTGAGGTATGCATTAATTCTCTAGAAATACATGCCATTGTGAGTTACTGCTTACATAATTACTGGTCAGCAATTTTTTTTCTATGGGCTGACTGAGTTGATATTTTCAGGTTATTATGGAATTTACATGCACTGTCCTTCAAAATGTACGCTCCTCATTGGCTCTCATTCAGTCCGTGGGTGGGCTTAATGCTTTTGTAAACAGAACGGCTCTATCTCTCACTTACCAAGGAGTCACAACAAGATGGGGCCACCACAAGAAGCCTGGCTTGTACTCTTACTATTTTTGTGATTTTTTTTTTTAAATCCTACCCTATTTAAAAATGAAGTGACTGCAGTATAACTCATATTTGGCTAATCCTGCTTTTTGTCTGCTTTAGGAACGGAGTCCCAACTCACAGCACTAGCGCGATTGCAATCCCGACAGACTGTAAGTGAAAAAAATATATAAAAAAATAAATGAGTAAAAACTACAACATAAAAGAATAAAATGCTCAATGTGAACAGAACAGTGAGCTAGAGACCTTGCAGCCCAGTTATTATATAAATTAAAAGATGGGAAGGGTGTGCATATGAGAATTTAATGAACACCCTCATTGTGGGATGCTTTGATAAACCCCTCGGGCTTCATTTAACATCCTACAACTCAGGTGTGCAATAAATTCTCATATCACACCCTTCCCCATCCTTTAGTCTACATTTACTATATAGTAAGTGTGAAAAAGGTGGACCAGAGCCAACTTTGGTGTGGCTTCGATTCAGGGCCTCAACATTTGGTTCAGCTTTGTCAGTTCAGCTGAACCACGTTGACTCCCAATGCAGTAACTGACATAGGGTAAAACAGATTACAAATGGGGGTGAAACAGCCTTGGGGTCATCAGTGTCTATAAATAACGGTAGCCTACTTGTGACAGATGCTGTTGGCACATACTTGCTGTGGATTACTGTTGGTGGTGTTGTGACAATGTCTGCAAGCACCACTAAGACCACCATGACCTAGTGTGAGCTACTGTAAATGCGGTTGCCCTAAGGGACAACCTAAATTGTCAGGGGATTCCAGGGAAAAAGGCACAGGAGGGACTGACTGGGGGGCATGCTGAGAGGCTCAGGTTAGAAGGGGGTGGTAGGAAGGAGGGCCCAGGTAAAGGGTAGGAGGGTCATGATGTCATTCCTGTAGTGACAAATATGACAGGACAGGTAAGCAGGTAGGGATTGGGTGGGGGGAGGAGGCAGGTGGCCTAGCGGGTATTTAGGTACCAGCAGAGGAGGGGGTCTCTCTCTTTTTGCTGGGTTTGAAAATTAGCAGAGCTCAGCACTTTGACTGGCAGGATTTTGGAATTGAGTTAAGGTTGGTAGGGAATAGTAGGCCCGGCCGCATGGTGGGGAATTTTTTGGACGGGGGGGGGGGTAGCCTAGCAGAGCCTGCAGGGGCCGGGAAGCAGGTTTTACTCTGACTTTTTTCATATACTGTTGGTTATTTTGTCACAGTTGGGAGTACATTTTGATAATATTTTAAAGAGCCTTATTTGGCATAGTTAGGATTTGTTAAAGGGTAATTTCTTATTTGCTTATGATGGTCTTGATCTATTTTTATTCGCCTTCCCACGTGGAATTCTGTGGTTGTGCCTGGAAGGGTGCTTCCCCTGGCTTGATGGAGATCTGGGCCATTGAGGGGCTGCTGGTGCTACAAACTGTGGAATTTTTGCTGGCTGGGAAGGGCGCTTGCCCTGCTTGATGGAGGTCCAGGTCGTCGGAGGCCGGAGGTGGTTGCAGCTGTGGAATTTTGCTGTCCAGGAAGGGCGGCTTGCCCTTTTTGAGGGAGGTCTGGGTCATCGGGGGATGTTGGTGGCCACAATTGGGAAGATTTGGTTGCTCTAGGAAGGGTACTTGCCCTGCTTGAGGGAGAACTGGGCTAGCAAGAGAAATATGGCTGGGAGGGATGCAGTAGGGCCACTGTTGGCCACAATGCGGTACGGGGCCAGGCGGGTAAGCCTTGGGCCTTTCAGAGACTGGGGCCTTTATTTTGGCCTGGATCAGGGAGGTTGTTCGGCTGGGAAAGAGCCACATTTGATGCTGGCGCCACAAGGAGGCGAGTCAGCAGATCCAGGATAGCTCTCTGGGTCGTGCAGCATCCAGGGCCGCATAGCTGAATGCTCCAGAGGGGAGCAAGTGGGTGGGCCATTGCATTTGGGCAACAGGGGAGGGTTTTTGCCATGCCATGCAGTACAGCCTCCCCTTAAACAAAAAACAGAAGTGCAAGAGTAGCTCCCAAGCTAGGTGGCTTTGATCCTTCCTGGTGTTTGGTAAGGAGTACAGGCAGCAGGCAATGGGAGCAGTTTGTGTGGTGGTTTGCTGGATTAGGTTTGGCTGGATTAAGGCCGGAGTCCATGGACGTGTATGGGGTATGCGCAATACGATACCATAACGGCAGTAACATGCGCGAAATGGTAAAGGGAGGCCAATTTTGTGGTTTTTTAGAAAAACAGGCAATCGGGACAGGGATGGCAAGGTGGAAATCAATAAAATAACATAGTTTTGATTTCCATTCTCATAATGAGGTGGTTTCAGTATTTACAAAAAAAAAAAAAAGGCAGCCATTCCTAGGAGTAAGTGCCAGCAAGATCTGATGGGATATAATACTTCACGTATCACTATAAATGATAGAATGTGTTGGTTTTGTGGAAGGATACAACAGAAGTTTCATTTATTTGACCACATCCCCCTGCAATGGACACTGTACACAGCTAATAGTAAGAAATACTGCTTGTGTTCTATTGTTTCTGAAATCACAATATTAGCTTGTTTGGTACACAGATTGTTTTGAAATTTTACAAATCTTTGTGTCCGGGTTATTTATGAAGTAGTGGTTGAAGGAGCAATAGTAGAAAGATGCAAGGCTAGTTCTGTTAGCCTTACTCCCCTATTCTCCATTGCCCTCCACTGAAACACCCCAACATGCATGTTGTTTAGCAGAAGGACCCTTCACCTCTTGACAACAATGCATGATTTGGGAGGGCGGTGGGATAATACATAACACTCAACAAGTAAGCCCAGTCAGGAGAGGACAGCCCCCCTCCCCAACCTGAGGCACAAGGTACTGCCATTCATCTATTTTACATGTGTTGGGGAGGCAGGGACAAAATGGGTGCTGTAGCAAAATATTCTGGTCTGCTATTGCAGGGGTGGTCACATGCGTTCTTTGGGCCTGGCAAAGATATTGAGATCCAGGAGGCTTGGGAGAGGGTATAACTGAGTTTTGTTTATATATCCCCCAAGTATTTACTTATATAGGATGGCAGGAAACGAAGATATCACTAGCGCCCAGATGATGGAGCAGGCAGCACAAACGATGGAGAAAGTCAATGAGATACTGCAAATGGTGCGGAAGAAGGAGGCAGAGGAAGAAGCTGCAAGGGCAAAAGCCAAGAAGACAGCAGGAAAAAGCTTGATGGAGAAGGTGAACGAGTTGAGGGAGAGGCAGCGAAGCAGAAGGAGGCGACTGAAACTGTAGGAAACCGGAAGACGCTAGCGGGGGGGGGGTGCTGGGAAGAGCCCAGCAGAAAAAAGGATGCCACTGGTGGTGCCAGAACAAGAACAGGATGCTGAGGAGAGCACGAGTGGTAAGAACAAGGGAGAGCAGACCCCAGAGGGGGATCTGACCGAGTATTTAGCAGGTATGCTGGGAGACATGGGAGAGAAGGGGGTAGAAAAAAATGGAAAAGGCTTTACAGCAACTTAAGGCAGATGGGAAGGAAGTGAACACAAAATCCAGGGTGGGCAATGATGGGATACCGGGTATGACGATGGGGGATCATGTACCTTTGTTAAAGAAAAAATATGGAAAGGCGAATATGTGGAGATGTAACCCCTAGGTGGCGCTATCCCACGGGCTACTACCTATGCCTGCTTGGCTAGTAGCAGGTTAAGGGGCCTAGGTTCTTCAACGGGTGCCTCCACCCGGAGGTCAGGGTTGGTAGTGGTCAAACTAACCTGGGCACAGCCCTCCGGGACACTATAACCCCCCCCTTTCCCTCTCTAGTGGCCTGAGCAATATATGATAATCACTTCACAGTACCCCTTGTGCACCATACAAGGTACCCACACTGCTTGCACTTACCACCAGGGCTGGTTCCTCTGGCTCAGCCCTGGGGACCCCCTGTAAAACAAGGTTATGCACAGCAAATAGCAACAGTACAGTACTCTTGGCACAAACTGGAACCACAGTCAGGTTAAATGCAGAAAAAGTCAGATCTGATTTATTCAGGGGACTTGAACAAGGAAGGGGCATAACCAGGTTGATTGGCTTAAAGGCTATATTAATCAAACAGTTATGCATTCACTTTAAGTCCCAACACAGTCACACCTCTGGGTACACAGGTAGGAAGACAATGGGCTAGCCAGGAACGTTGCAGCTGATTGGGGCCCTGTGATGGAAGAAAGCAACATGCACAACACACACTATTTGTAATCCAGAGCCGGAGGGCTCAGTTCATAAAAGAAAAAGCAACCAGACAATCAGATAACACTTTAGGTTTAGCTGTTGTTGGAGGGAGCTACCCTGATGTTTACTTACGCTACCCAATACTCGGCACAGGCAGGACGAAATCGAGACTGCAATTTGTTGAGCTGGAGTGCCCAGAAAAGCAGGGCCCACACGAATCACTTCGGCGTCATTCTTGTTCAAGTGTTGAGCAGAGGGCTGATCCCCAGGCAGGTCTCTAGTCAATGGCTTTCTCTGTGCAGCAGGTAGTCAGGCTGGGCTAGTGTAGCAAGGTCCAGTCCCAATGGAGATGAGTTTGGATTCAGTCCATGGGGCTGGATGCAGCTTTCGGCAAGCAGAACACACTTCCAACCACAGTGGGGAACCAAATCGGGACCCACTAGCAGCACACAGCACATTTACACATCAGGAAATTCTAATGCAGCTTCCAGCAAGCAGAACACAATTCAAACCACAAATGGGAACCAAATCACGAACCGCTATAAGCACACAACACATAAACATGTAAGGAAATTACACTGTACCAGGCAAAAGGCTCTCCGGTCACAATTACAGAGCCTCTGCACATTCCAGGAGTTCAGAGGTGGCTGGAGGTCCAGACAGGCTGATCGCATTCAGCAAATCTTTGGTCTTTTTCAGGTAGGAGCCTGGTCACAATTCAGTGGCTTACTTTGCTGTCCAAGTTCGGATTCAGTCCGAAAAAAGCACAAGTTCCCTCTCAGGGACAGCAGGCAGGCAGGCAGGCATGCAGGCCAAAACTCAGGCCTTTCCACAGTTCTCTCGCATGAATCCATGCCAGGGCTGCTGCTTGACTGTCTCAAGCTGTTGCTTCTTCAGCTCCCAACTTAGATCTGACTCAACTGCCAGCAAGCCTGGGACTTTCCCTAGAATCCAAAAGGTTTGGTTGGCTGATCTGTTTGTCAGTCACAACAAAGGCTCCCCTCCAGGTGCAAAAAGGTGCCAAAAGCCCAAAACTACAATTCCTACAGATTTTGACTCCAGACAGCTCCTGTAGTCCGGCTCCATTTTAGGTCCCACCAGAACTGATTGGTCCAATTCGCAGTCCCGGGCCAAATGGTAGGGATAAACAAGAAGTCCTTGCTGCAAAGAATGCAGGTTAGACAAACTGCATTATCATTATCACTCTAAATGATTTTCGGCAATAGTTACATCTTTCAACAGAGCTCCCTATCAGATTACTTATGACTGCAATCCAGGCAGCTCTTAAAGAGACAGTACATAGAGGCTATACAGGCACTCTCTGGCAATCACATTTAAACTGCTAAAACACAGGACACCAGCCTGACAGTGAGCATTTAGGCAAGCTCAAGGAAGACTTTTCAGGAATCCTCATTTGTAGGGGGGTTACACCCTTTCCTGCCTGGAGAAAACTTGGTGTCCGCGTCAAGTTTGTACCATCACAATATTGCAAATGCAAACTATACGAGCCCTTCATATCATTAGCATGTTATGCAAGTGACATCTGATGCATCAGTTAACGTAAACTTATACATTTTACTATAAATATTCTCTACACTTCACAATACTATATCCATTCTGACAATACATCATGCATATTTCACACAGGTAATTTACACATTACTATGCGAATAATGTAATAACTTCTTGTACATTGAACAGTGTAAGAAGGGGCCCTTCCCTATCAGCTAACTTGGGGCTAGATGGGGCAGGGGCACCATACCTAGAAAGCAGAACAATCAACTTGGAATTGGCACTTAGGCTCAGTTTAGGCAGTGAGCTCTGAGAAACATAAACCCCTTTGTGGATCACATTGAGAGGGAAATCCTCTGGCCTCCCGGGAGAATCATAACTGAAGTGTACTACTGGCTTGACAGCTCGGCCAGTCTTTCTGAGGGGGACAACTACAGTCTCTGTACTCTCAGCACTGGTATAGGGACTCTCAACACTTGTCAGGGGTGCCTCTGCCTGGGTGGGAATGTCCAAACTTGGGGCACTGTCGGCTCCTTGCTCTGCAGGCTCTGTTTCTACAACACTTGACTCATTTTGCAAAGGCTAACGCACAATCAAACTTTGAGGCACTGAAGGGGGGTTGTCCGCACTCTCATGGTGTTCTTCAAATTCTGGTATGTCACCAGAAGACTCAAACCATCAGCCCCTCCTTCAGGCAAATCATACAGTTCCACGATACACAGAGACTCAGCATCTTCAGACGCGATACTTTCCACTTCACTTTCTGGGAGCATTGGCTCCAAGGACGAAGCTGGGGGTAAGGCAGTCCAGAAGACCCAGCTTCATCCCCACAATTAGTCATAGGGTTACCTCGAAACAGCTGACTCAATTCATAAGAGGGGTAATGGGCATTGTCACATTCACTTTTGTCTGAGGTGGACTGACAGTCACTATCATTCCGGACCTGCTGTGAAGAAAACCTTGAACTTGTAACCACTGGGGTAGGTCGACTCTGTCTCTTTCTTGCAGCATCACAAGTCACCAGCCCAGAGGAATCAATCTCTGATTATTCAACCTCAATTATGACTTGGCCAATAGGTAGCAAGTGGTTACGTTGCATGGTCTTGACAGCTTTGGAGTTGTTCTCTGGGCACACCTTGTACACAGGTCAATCATCCAACTTTCCAACTACTACATGAGGAAGATGGTGCCACCGATCAGCAATTTTGTGTTTACCATGCAGTCTCAAATTGCGTAACAACACACAGTCTCCAGGTATAAGCTCTTGAGCCTTTACTTTTTTATCATGCCTCTCTTTGTTGGCTAGATTTCTCTTGGCGGCCATTGTCTGGGCCAGTTGATAGGCATGGTTCAATTGAGCTTTCAGTTTTTGTACATATTGCAAGTAATTTTTGGCTTGGACCCCATCTGGAGAGACCCCAAAACAGACATCAACTGGCAGCCGGGCCTCTCTCCTGAACATGAGGCAGTAGGGGGAGAATGCAGTAGCATCATTTTTCATGCAATTGTATGCATGTACCAAGGTGCTAATCTGCTGGCTCCATTTACAGTATGCTTGTCTTTTGGGTGGAGGGTGTCCAGCATGTCTAGAAGGGTGCGGTTAAAAAGTTCTGGTTGAGGGTCACCCAGTGGGTGATAAGGGGTGATTCTTGACTTTTGCTCCCCCCATAGAGAGAGCATTTCTTTGATCAGCCAACTTCCAAAATCTCTGCCTTGGTCAGAGTGGATCCGCTGAGGGGCACCATAGTGGACGAAGACATTTTCCACTAGCACCTTGGCCACGGTAGAGGCCTTTTGATCTTTAGTTGGAAAAGCTTTCGCATACTGTGTGAAATGATCCGTAACCACTAACACATTGTCAATATTCCGCCAATCAGGTTCTAAACAAAAAAGTCTATGCAGACCAGTTCCATGGGGTTGCTGGTAGTAATATTGACAAGGGGGCAGCTCTCTGAGGCAGGGTTTTCCTTTGCAGGCAGTAAGTGCAGGTCTTTACATGGGGCTCATCATCGGCCCTCATCTTAGGCCAGTAGAATCGAGATCGTACCAAGTCGAGAGTTCTGTCAAAACCAAGGTGCCCCATGTGATTGTGAATGGACCTCAGTACCAAATCTTTAAAGGCCTTGGGCAGGACCAATTGCTGCCTGTCTATTTGACTGCCACAATCCACTGTCTCCCTTTACAACAACAGATTGAGTAGCTTCAACATGGAGTCTTCTTTAAACAATAGAGAAGTTTGCAAGTCAGGGGAACGCAACTTGGACACATATTTTCCCTGCACGCAGGGCATGAAGTGTGGGCTGAATCATAGAATCTTGTGATTGAGCCCACTGAATGCTGTCATTGTCAAACTGAGGTAGTGCACTAATGTCTAGAGCAGAAAAGTGGCAATAGGCAGCCAGTATGCAGGTATCAGGAGGGCCCAAGCAATCTGCCAAACAGGCCACTGTATCTGCAGACATCTGTTCATCTCGGTCAAATATTTGGCACAAGGCTCAGATGTCAGGTTCAGACAGCCTGACCCAATCGCTTTTGGAAACTGGCCTTCGTGACAAGGGGTCAGGATCAATATGATTCAGTTCTGGCGTGTATTCAACAGCATAATCATAGGCTGATAAGGAGGAAAGCCACCGGTGCCCAGTGGTGTCTAACTTAGCTGAAGTCTGTACATAGGTTAACAGGTTATTGTCAGTCTTCACCAATATCTTTGCCCCATAGAGGTATTCATGAAACTGGTCGACGATGGCCCATTTCAGCGCAAGAAACTCCAGCTTGTGCACAGGGTAGTTTCATTCAAGCTCCTACTGATGAAGGTCACTGGTCTCAAATCATCCTCATGGGCTTGATACAGCACAGCTCCTAGACCCTGCAGACTGGCATCCATATTCAGCACATAGAGCTTGGTGGGGTCAGCATAGGCGAGGATTGGGGCATGGGTGAGCTGTTAGATGAATTAGTGAAAGAATGCTTCATATTTGGATGTCCAATGGGGCCCAAAAAGTTCACCTATGTGGAAGTACACTTTCTCTGGTTCTTTGACGACCCCTTTTTTATATTTATGGTTGGTAGGAGGGTAACCCTGGGTAAGATTCAAGAGCAGGCAAATCACCTTTGAATAGTCTTTTATGAACCTATGGTAGTAGCCACAGAACCCCTGGAAACATTGCTGTTCTTTCAAATTATGGGGCTGGAGCCAAGTAGTCTGGGATCTAACCTTACTGGGATCAGTCTCTATCCCTTCTGCAGATACTGTGTGCCCCATATACTTCATGGAGGTTTTAAAAAACTGGCACTTGTCAATGGACAGCTTGAGGCCAAAGTCTTCCAGTCGGTCTAGAACGTTAAACAGTCAGGTCTCATGCTCCTCTAATGTGTGCCCAAACACAATGACATTGTCTAGGTACACTAGACATTCCAGAAAGTTCATATTACCCACCGCACGTTCCATCAGTCGCTGAAAGGTGGCCAGGGCACTTGAAATCACCTGTGGCATTCTCAGGAATTCATAAAACCCCAAAGGACATATGAAAGCAGTTATCTCACAGTTCTCTGGGGCCATCGGGATCTGGTAGTATCCACTGTGAAGATCCAAAACCGAAAACCATTTGCTCCCATTCAAACAATCCAGGGCATCTTGTATACAAAGCATGGTGTATTGATCAGGGATGATCCACTGGTTCAGGGTTCGATAATCAACACACATCCTTACTGAACCATTCTTCTTATGCACAACCACAATGAGAGAGGCATATGGGCTCCTTAATTCTTGTATCACACCAGCAGTGAGCATTTCCTGCAGGTGTCTCCTCACATCATCTATGTCTGCTGGGGCAAGACACTGGGATCTCTCTCAAAATGGCCAGTCATCATGCAGGCGTATGCGATGCTCTGCACCCTGAACACACCCCACGTCCCATTCTTTTAATGAAAACACTTGGTCCCTCTGAGCAAGTTTCTTGCTAAGTCTAGTCATCCATTCAGTTGGCAACAGGGAGTCACCAAAGTCAAATAAGTCCGGGGTCACTCTCTCCTTCTCACCAGAGCACTTGCTGCTGGGCAATACGGCAGTATCGGCACAGTGTACTGTAGCTAGGGTGCACCCTCTGTTCACCTGAATCTCCTGCTCTGACACATTCTGAATCTGGACCATCACTCGTCGTGCATAGGTGTGGTCATGAGCTGGCAAGATTCTGGGTTTGACCAATAATCCCTCTGGCAACTTTCCATCTCCTGATGCATCCAACATTAATACTTTGTTCTTTACATTTCTCTTTAGGCAGACTTCTCTATGGATTGTGCACTGGGCATTGGGGGCCAATACCAAGGAGTCAGGTTCCCTTTTCCACACTACCCCCACTGGCTCATCTGGGTCCACTTCATCAGGTTTCCGTTGCCAGTCATAAGTCCTTTTTACTAAGGCTGGAATTCTTAGGGCCCATCCAGTCAGCTGTCCATGTTTCTCATGGCACAGTTGTACTAGTCTCCCAAACATGTGGGCCTTTGTTCCAATTAACAGGGAAACCCCATCATACAGTCCAGTGAGGGGACACACTAGGGCCAGTGTCTCCACTTGCTCCTCTATGACAGTATCTCATCCCCCATTGTGTACTCTTCCCCTGGGATTTTGTTTCCCAGGTGCATTACCGTGCACTTCTTATCATTGAATCTAAGCTGCCATACATTTGACCACTCCTCTAACCTTGCCAAGTCCCTTCTCATCCTTTCTATCCCACCTTGTGCATCAACTCTGTTGCAGATCTTTGAGTCATCTGCAAAGAGACATACTTTTCCTTCCAGTCCTTCTGCAATGTCGCTTATAAAGACATTGAAGAGGACCGGTCCTAATACTGAACCCTGCGGTACCCCACTAGTAACCCCTTTCTTCAGAGTGGATTCCATTTACTATTACTCTCTGTGTCCTATTCTCCAGCCAATTCTTTACCCAGGCTGTCATCTTGGGACCCACTCCCAGGCTGGCTAACTTCTATATTAATTTTTTGTGTGGAACTGTGTCAAATGCTTTGCTAAAGTCTAGGTAGGCCATGTCCACAGCCCCTCCCTGATCTACTACTTTGGTCACCCAGTCAAAGAAATCTATCAAATTTGTCTGGCATGACCCTCCCGCTGTGAATCCATGCTGCCTTGGGTCCTGTGCCCTCTGGCCTCTAGATACTGGATACATTCTTTCCTTCAGAAGTGATTCCATCATTTTCCTACCACTGAGGTTAAACTAACAGGTCTGTAGTTTCCGTTTCTGCCTTGCTCCCACTTTTGTGAAGGGAATCACATCTGCCTCCTCCAGTCCTCGGATACCACCCGTCCTTCCATGATTTGTTAAACAGGGTAGTCAGTGGTGTCACTAGTTCTACCCTTAGTTCTTTTAGAATTCTGCAATGAATCCCATCAGGCCCCATTGCTTGTCCACCTTCAGTTTTAAGAGTTCTTTCAGAACCCTTTCTTCTGTAAATGGGTTGGTATCAACTTCTGCATCCAGAGTGTTTCTACTGTTTGTTTTAGGTACCTCCCCCTCTTCCTTCATAAATACTGAGCAAAAATAGTTGTTTAGTATCTTTGCCTTTTCACAGTCACCTTCTGCCCACCCTTCCTCCCCTTTATTAAGCCTCACTATCCCTCCCTTGGTCTTCCTTTGCTCCCTGAAGTACCTATAAAAGGTTTTATCCCCCTTCTTAACTGAGTTGGCAGCTTTTCCTCAGTTTGGGCCTTTGCTGTTCTGACTGCCTTAACAGCTTTCTTTTGCTTTAACTGATACAGTTCTCTGTCCTGCTTCTTCTGTGATTCTTTGTACTTCCTGAATGCTTTCTTTTTCCCTTGAACCTTAACTGCCACTTCCTTTGAGAACCATAGTGGTTTCTTACATCATTTCGTTTTGTTTATTTGCTTCACACAAAGGCTTGTCACCTCTGTGATTGCAGTTTTTATTATTCTCCTTTGTTCTTCCACCCCTCCTTCCTGCCCATTTGCTAGTGCATTCCTTAGGCACTCACCCATTTTGGCAAAGTCAGCCCTCCTAAAGTCCAGTACTTTTGCCTTTGTATGGCTTGACTCTATTGCTGTGTTTATTGTGAACCATACTGTTCGATGGTCGCTAGTTCCCAGATGGCTACCCACTTCTACATCTGTGATCCTCTCTTCATCTCCATTTGAGAGAACCAGGTCTAAAATTGCTCCTCTTGAGTGGGCTCCAATACTAGTTGTCTAAGGCATGGCCCTGTAGGGCATCTAGAATAACCCCTCTTCAAGTGGCTGCTGCATCTGCCTCCAATTAACATCTGGCATATTCAGATCACCCTCAGCAATATCTCCCTTTTTCTGCCATTCTAAGTATACTTTCTATCATTTCCTTGTCCATTTCCTCCCTGAGAAGGGGGTCTGTATACTACCCCTGTGCGGATTGTGGTGCCATGTCGGTCTCCAAATTTACCCACAGTACTTCTTTCTCCTCCCTGTTTTCCTTTTGTTCCGTTGTTTTGATTCCTTCCCTATGTAAAGAGCTACTCCTCCTCCTCCTCCTCTTTACCCTCCCTGTCCCTCCTGTAGATAGTGTATCCTGGTATGTTTACGCCTCAGTCATGGTTTTGTGTGTACCATGTTTCTGTGACTGCCACGATATCCAGATGTTCCTCCTCCATCAAGGCCACTAATTCAGGAAGCTTGTTACTCAGACTACGGGCATTGGTACTTATTGCTCTCCATTTTTTGATGGCTTTACCTTCTTTTGCAGCATCCCCCACTGACCTTTCTACCAAGGTCTTTTTCTCATTTAGTACCCTGTTTTGTAGGGAGAGGCTGGGATTTTCCTGTTGCTTATCAGTGCCTCCCCCTTGACTAGTTTAAAAGCTTGCCAATGAAGCATTTAAACCAATTGCTCAAAAGACTTGTTCCCTTCCTGGACAGATGCAGACCATCCTGCCAGTATAGGCTGGTGTCCCTCCAGGTGGAACCCCAGTGCCCAATGAAGCCAAACCCCTGTGCTCCACACCATTTTTTTAACCATTCATTAAACTGCATGATGCAGAGTACCCTCACCTCACCTCACTCATGTCATTGACAGGCAGCACCTCAGAGAAGGATACTGTGTGTGCTACTTGTCTTAGGCCCCTCCTCAATTCTACAAAGTCCTTCTGCACTGCTCTAATCTCATGATGAGCCAATTCATTTGCCCCTAGGTGGACAATGATGTCCAGCTCAGACTCCCATGCAGCTGTTCTCGTGATCCTGAGGATGCGCTTCCTGTCCCTCCAAGCCATGGCACCAGGCAGGCACCTTACTTCAGTTTTCACTGCTCCCCCCAGTTCTATCCCCCTAATAATTGAGTCCCCCAACAGGAGCTGCTTCCTTTACTTGTGGTGCCCTCTGCCTCTTTCCTGTGGGCCTCCCTTGTGACAGTTGTCCTCAGCTTCCTTAGTCTCCATAGGGGAGCTATGCTCCCCCAGAATTGTGTATGGATTGTGGAGTGGAACAACTGACTGGGTGTGCCTCTGTTCCACCATCCTCACCCTCACCCTCACCCTCCCTGAGCCCACTGTGGTACAACTGCTGTGCTTTCTTTGCAACTCTGAGGTAGTTGTGGTGGCTCTGGTGCTTCCTGGATGGGGGAGGTTCCCTTCCTACCATCCAGTGTGGCCTGGGGGAAGGTTCCCTTACTACTGTCCAGTGTGGCCTGAAGACGGGCAACTTCTTCCCCCAGGGCAGAGAGTTGTCTACAAATAGGGCAGCATCTCAGCCTCCAGAATGACTCCCAGAAGACTGCTGCCCCACAGCCATTACATTGCACTACTCCCCACATGTTTATCTACTTTTTTTGTGTGTGTGTGTTTGTGTGTGATTGGTTTGTTATATAGAAATATATCTATTATACAAAGTGTATGCTTATATTGTCAGTGCAGTGTGCTAGAGAGGATATGACAGTGATATGCACCTTGCACTCTTGAGGAAATTATGTCGGAACCCCAGGTATAAAGGAACTATTTCCAGGGGTGGGTAGGGTGAGGGGTGGGAAGGGGTTGGGCCTAAACTGTGCCCTCACAAAACAATCAGCTAAAAGCTCTGACCCACCACTGCGATGAGTGCCTTCCTGTCAGCAAGATGCCCTACACAACAATTTGATGGAGAAAATATATGATGGGTGGTCTGAATATGCCAGATGTTAACTGGAGTGCAGTTGCAGCAGCCACTCCGAAGAGTGGGGTTATTCTAGATGCCCTGCAGGGGGCATGCCTTAGACAACTAGAATTGGATCCCACTCGAGAAGGAGCAATCTTAGACCTGGTTCTCTCAAATGGAGATGAAGAGAGGATCACAGATGTAGAAGTGGGTAGCCATCTGGGAACTAGTGACCATTGAACAGTATGGTTCACAATCAACACAGTAATAGAGTCAAGCCATACAAAGGCAAAAGTACTGGACTTTAGGAGGACTGACTTTGCCAAAATGGGTAAGTGCCTAAGGAATGCACTAGCAAATGGGAAGGAAGGAGGGGTGGAAGAACAAGGGGGAATAATAAAAACTGCCATCACAGAGGTAACAAGCCTTTGTCTGAAGCGAATAAACAAAATGAAACGATGTAAGAAACCACTATGGTTCTCAAAGGAAGTGGCAGTTAAGGTTCAGGAGAAAAAGAAAGCATTCAGGAAGTACAAGGAATCACAGAAGGAGCAGAACAGAGAACTGTATCAGTTAAAGCAAAAGAAAGCTGTTAAGGCAGTCAGAACAGCAAAGGCCCAAACTGAGGAAAAGCTAGCCAACTCAGTTAAGAAGGGGGATAAAGCCTTTTATAGGTACATCAGGGAGTGAAGGAAGACCAAGGAAGGGCTAGTGAGGCTTAATAAAGGGGAGGAAGGGTGGGCAAAGGGTGACTGTGAAAAGGCAGAGATACTAAACAACTATTTTTGCTCAGTATTTACAAAGGAAGAGGGGGAGGTACCTAAAACAAACAGTAGAAACACTCTGGATACAGAAGTTAATACCAGCCCATTTACAGAAGAAAGGGTTCTGAAAGAACTCTTAAAACTGAAGGTGGACAAAGCAATGGGGCTTGATGGGATTCATCGCAGAATTCTAAAAGAACTAAGGGTAGAACTAGTGACACCACTGACTAACCTCTTTAACAAATCATGGGAGGATGGGGTGGTACCCGAGGACTGGAGGAGGGCAGATGTGATTCCGCTTCACAAAAGTGGGAGCAAGACAGAAGCAGGAAACTACAGACCTGTTAGTTTAACCTCAGTGGTAGGGAAAATGATGGAATCACTTCTGAAGGAAAGAATTGTCGAGTATTTAGAGGCCAGAGGTGCACAGGACCCAAGGCAGCATAGATTCACAGCAGGAAGGTCATGCCAGACAAATCTGATAGATTTCTTTGACTGGGTGACCAAAGTAGTAGATCAGGGGAGGGGCTGTGGACATGGCCTACCTAGACTTTAGAAAGGCATTTGACACAGTCCCACACAAAAGATTAATATACAAGTTAGCCAGCCTGGGAGGGGGTCCCAAGGTGACAGTCTGGGTAGAGAATTGGCTGGAGAATAGGACACAGAGAGTAATAGTAAATGGAGTCCACTCTGAAGAAAGGAGGGTTACTAGTGGGGTACCGCAGGGTTCAGTATTAGGGACGGTCCTCTTCAATGTTTTTATAAGCAACATTGCAGAGGGACTGGAAGGAAAAGTATGTCTCTTTGCAGATGACACAAAGATCTGCAACAGAGTTGATGCAAAAGGTGGGGTGGAAATGATGAGAAGGGACTTGGCAAGGTTAGAGGAATGGTCAAATGTATGGCAGCTTAGATTCAATGCTAAGAAGTGCAAGGTAATGCACCTGGGAAACAAAAACCCAGGGGAAGAGTACCCAATGGGGGTGAGATACTAACAACAACAAAAATGGAAAGGGACCTGGGGTAGTCATATATCAGATGACCTAAAGGTGGGCAAGCAATGTGAAAGGGCAGCAAGGAGGGTTGGGGATACTGGGATGCATAGGAGAAGCATCACCAGTAGAAAACAGGAAGTTATTATCCCTCTGTACAGACAGCTGGTGAGACCCCATCTGAGTACTGCATGCAGTTCTGGAGACCCAATCTTCGAAAGACATAAACAGGATGGAAGCTGTCCAGAGGAGGGCACTAAATGGTGCAGGGTCTGCACCGAAGACATATGAAGAGAGACTTAAGGAGCTTAATATGTATAGCCTCGAGAAAAGGAGGGAGAGGGGAGACATGATAGAAATGTTCAAGTACCTCAAGGGAATCAACAAAGTCCAAGAGGGTAGCATCTTTCAAAAAGAGAGGTGTGCAAGAACAAGGGGGCACAATTTGAAGATGGGGGGGCGGCTCAGAGGTAATTTAAGGAAGTATTTTTTCACTGAGAGGGTTGTGGATGCATGGAACAGCCTTGGTTGTGGAATCAAAAACATTGGTGGAATTCAAGCATGCATGGGACAGTCATAAGGCAATTCTAGGGGGTAGGGGTAGGAAGAAGTAGGTTGCTGGTTAACTAGGATTAACAGCTTATCTATTAGGTAGGGAAATGGGCAGACTGGGTAGGTCAAGCGGTCCTTATCTGCTGTCAAATTCTGTGTTTCTAGAAGAAGAAGAAGAAGAATCAGTATTTATATAGCGCTTTTCATACATCCAAAGTGCTTTACAAGCAATGCTAGACTGGTAGTGAAGTAACTGAATGTGTGGTGGCAGCCATATCGCACATCATCACCCACACACAGCCTGGATAATTGCATGAACCAGTTTATGGGAAGGGGAATGTTGGCCAGGGCACCGGGAATGTTCCCTACACTTTGCAAAGAGTGCCCTGGGTTCTTTTACTTCCACCTGGACAACACCAGGATGGGTAGAAGGGACTTCGGTTTAACATCTCATCCGAAGGACGGCACACCCCAGCAGTACAGCACCCCCCAATACTGCACTCGGATGCCAGCGATTTTTAGGTGCAAGTCCAATCCCGGTGTGGGACGAGAACCCACGACCTTCTGGTCCAGAGGCGGATGTGCTACCAAATGAGCCACGCTGACACCTAACACAGGGTACCACGAGACACAAAGCACATCTTCTTGACCTGGAAGGACACTTGTACCCTGCTAATCAAACAGAGAAAAATCCAGACATCCAAGTCAGACACAGGTAAACCTCCCCAGCCCCAAAACAGTCTGGTGGTTTGTGCTCTGAAAGCAGTCAGCCCCAAATAAGTCAGCTGTGCTTTAAACTCTTCCTGCACTTAAAATCTTAAGAATTGTAACAAACGTAAAGCTAGATCCACCTCCCTCTGTTGCTTGAAAAACTGTCTTTTCCTGATAATTCTAAGTTCCTTATTTCACCTTTCAGTTAGAAGTAGCCTCCACCTGCAGAATATCTGCTACAAACCAAAGACAATTGTAAGGTTCATCTCCCTCTGTTGTGAGCACAAAGTGCAATATAGAATTTGCAAGTGCGATGTAGAATTTCTCACACTGCTCACAGCTGAATAAAGAAGTAGTGTCCTTCCAGGTCAAGAAGATGTGCTTTGTGTCTCTAAATATTGCAGTCACCAGTAACATATCTGATCTAGTCTGGATATCTCCAGCCAGGGCAATTTGTTGACAATGGTTGTGATGCAACCTTTCCTGTTCCAATACAACACTTTGTGATCTGAAAACAATGAGGCGAACAACTTCCTGCACCTAAGGCTGTCTGTGTTTCAATTCACACTGCAGGTTTTGCTATGACAATTCCTTAACCACAGTAACTTATTTAAAAATAGTTTAACTATCACAACCTCCTGCGCACCAGTAAATTATTTAAAAATAGTTTCTGTCCCAAAATCCTAGTAGTCAATCCAGCTACCCCCAAGGGACAACCAAAATGCAGTATTCAAACACTTGTGAAGTTACTTCCAAGATAAGCAGAGTTTGCAAGCTCCTTTTCAACTCCTCAGCCACCTGTAAATTTAAAAATAGTTTAACTGTCAGAAAATCCTAGTAGACAATCTAGCTACCTCCAAGGGTCTGCCCAAATGCAGTATTTAAATCCCTCTGAAGTTACTCACAAGATAAACAGTGTTTGCAAGCCCCTTCTTGGTTAAACACTAAATAAATACATAAATAAAAAGCAATTACCAAGGGTAGTTAGTTTCACCTTCCACAGAATTGAGCAAAAGTGCACATTGTTGCAGATATTAAGTGCAATATGGCATTCCCTCTTCATATAGCCATCCTTGCTGCAATTGTGACAAATGACATGCTCTCAGGGCATCTTTGGGGAGAACATAGCAGGGGATGCTGGAGCATCGATGGGAGATTGTGATCTGACTTCAGTGGGTAGTGTACCATGTCTCAAAGTTCCTTTAGGGTGGCAGTAAATTCCTTGAGCTCAGCCGAGAAACCACCCTCAGTAGAGGATACCTGAGGGTGCACCCCAACCCTCATAATAGTCACATACTGACAGGAGCCAGGGGCTCTGTCAGTAGAGGATACCTCAGTGAATGCACACGGCTGTACTTTTCTGACTTCCTTCAGCAACTCCTCCCTCCACGGTTTAGCCCACTGCAGGACAGTCTTAGTGGTTTCCATTTCGGAAGGACCTTCCAGTGCCATGATCACTTGGGCTGCATTCACCCCATAATTACAATCTCCCTCTTCACTTTCTACCTCCTGGAGTTCTTTTATCAAGTCACAGTAGTCAGGTGGGTTATCTCTCCTATCCTGGAGCCTTAACTGGATGATCCGCAGTTTAGAATGCTTGGCATGTTGCAGTATGTGCCCCAATCTCACATTGTTCAAATCACTAGAGGCTGCCCCATCTTTCCTGTAAGCTTTCTGCAGAGCTCTTTCTAGGTGAGTAACATACGCAGACAAACTTTCCCCCTTCCATTGTTTGATACCTTGGAATTTCCACATCAAAGTCTCTCCTGACTCAACGCTCCCAAAATTGCCTTCAAGTACAGATAGGTACTTCTCAGCAGATGCATCAGGGTTTGTGGACCTCAAAAATTTAATGGCTTCAAGGGCTGGCCCCCTCAAACTTTTTATGATTCTTTTCCACTTCTCAGCCTCGGCACACTGCCACTCAGGTACCAAGGGGGCAACATAGTCAGTCCAGGTCTCCCAGTCATCCTTCCCATGGGGGGTGAGGAGGGCACCCGAGAAGATTCTCAGCCTTCGGTAGGAGTCGTAACTAATGTCGGGTAAAGATATAGGGGCCAGCACTGGCATGGGCACAGAAGGCAGGGCAGTAACAGGTGCTGGAGTGGGAGGGGGTGTTGGGGAAAGAACACCCCCAAGTGGCAGGAACAGTTTCTTAAAAGTCCTCTATGGTTTTCCCTTCCTCCAACAACAACTTAGCAAATTTCTCCTCAAAAGTCTCAGATAATGGTGGGAACTCATCCTCCCCAGGGTCTTTACTGTCTTTTGTTATCACTCTCCAGGTGGCTGGGACCCCTTCTGAAGCAATAGTCTGTGGCACTTAAGAGCTGTCCATGAGGTCACTGCACTCTACCAAGGCTATGAAAGTTTGGGCAATCAAATCAGCCTGTCGATCCACCACGACAGGGTTTCTTAAACATTCAGCTTTGGAGAGTGCTCCTTCTACAGTGTCCTTACTGGTACCCAGGGGAATATCCAGTATAAAGCAGAGAATTTGGGGTGTCAATCTCCTGCCCAGTACACCACCCCACCAACTGGTGTAAAGCCATTTCTACTGGGATAGCCATTAATCTTTAACAATAATTCATCATTTTTGGCACTAGAAGGCACAAAATCCCAGAGGTGAGCCTCCAAGATGTAACCCCTAGGTGGTGCTATCCCACGGGCTACTACCCCTGTCTGCTTGACTAGTAGCAGGTTAAGGGGCCTAGGTTCTGCAACGGGTGCCTCCACCTGGAGGTCAGGGTTGGTAGTGGTCAAACTAACCTGGGCACAGCCCTCTGAGACACTGTAACCCCCCTCTTTCCTTTCTAGTGGCCTGAGCAATATGTGATAATCACTTTCACAGTACCTCTTGTGCACCGTACAAGTACCCACGCTGTTTGCACTTACCACCAGGGCTGGTTCCTCTGGCTCAACCCTGGGGACCCCCTGTAATATAAGGTTATGCACAGCAAATAGCAACAGTGCAGTACTCTTGGCACAAACTAGAACTACAGTCAGGTTAAATGCAGAAAAAGTCAGATCTGATTTATTCAGGGGACTTGAACAAGGAAGGGGAGTAATCAGATTGATTGTCTTAAAGGCTATATTAATCAAACAGTTATGCATGCGCTTTAAGTCCCCACACAGTCATACCTCTGGGTGCCCAGGTAGGGAGACAATGGGCTAGCCAGGAACGCAGCAGCTGGTTGGAGCCCTGTGATGGAAGAAAGCAACATGCACAACACACACTATTTGTAATCCGGAGCTGGAGGGCTCAGTTCGTGAAAGAAAAAGCAACCAGACAATCCAATGACAACACTTCAGATTTCGCTGTTGTTGCAGGGAGCTACCCTGATGTTTACTCATGATACCCAATACTGGACACAGGCAGGAAGAAATTGAAACTGCAGGTTGTTGAGCTGGAGTGCCCGGAGAAGCGGGGCCCACACAGATCACCAAGGCATCATTCCTGTTCAAGTGTTGAGCAGGGGGCTGCTCCCCTGGCAGGTCTCTCATTGATGGCTTTCTCTGAGCAGCAGGTAGTCAGGCTGGGTTAATGTGGCAAGGCCCAGGCCAAATGGAGATGATTTTGGATTCAGTCCATGTGGCTGGATACAGCTTCCAGCAAGCAGAATATAGTTCAAACCACAGTGGGGAACCAAATCATGACCCACTAGCAGCACACAGCATATTTACACATAAGGAAATTCTAATGCAGCTTCCAGCAAGCAGAATACAATTCAAACCACAGATGGGAACCAAATCACGACCCACTATAAGCACACAACACATTCACATGTAAGGAAATTCCACTGTACCAGGCAAAAGGCTCTCCAGTCACAGAGTCTCTGCACATTCCAGGAGTTCAGAGGTGGCTGGAGGTCCAGACAGGCTGATCACATTCAGCAAATCTTCGGTCTTCTTCAGGTAGGAGCCTGGTCACAATTCAGTGGCTTACTTTGCTGTCCAAGTTTGGATTCAGTCCGAAAAAGGCACAAGTTCCCTCTTATGGACAACATGCGGGCATGCAGGCCAAAACTCAGGCCTTTCGACAGTTCTCCCACATGAATCTACACCAAGGCTGCTGCTTGACTGTCTCAAGCTGTTGCTTCTTTAGCTCCCAACTTAGATCTGACTCAGCTGCCTGCAAGCTTGGGACTTTCCCTAGAATCCAAAAGGTTTGGTTGGCTGATCTGTCTGTCAGTCACAACAAAGGCTCCTCCTTCAGAAGCAAAAAGGTGCCAAAAGCCCAAAACTATGATTCCTACAGATTTTGACTCCAGACAGCTCCTGTAGTCTGGCTCCATTTTAGGTCCCACCAGTACTGATTGGTCCAACTCGCAGTCCCGGGCCAAATGGTTGGGATAAACAAGACAGTCCTTGCTGCAAAGAAAGCAGGTTAGACAAACTACATTATCACTCTAAATGATTTTCAGTAAATAGATACATCTTTCAACAGAGCTCCCTCTCAGATTACTTATGACTGCAATCCAAGCAGCTCTTAAAGAGACAGTACATAAAGGCTACGCAGGCACTCTCTGGCAATCACATTTAAACTGCTAAAACACAGGACACCAGCCTGGCAGTAAGCATTTAGGCAAGCTCAAGTAAGACTTTTTGGGAACCGCCATTCGTGGGGGGGGGGGTTACAGATATATTCGTGTTGGTAGACAAAGAGTCTGCAAAGAGGTACGCACAAAAATAAATGGTAGGAAGATCCAAGATGGTGGTGGCATTGGTGATCACTGGGAATAAGGTGGAGGAGGTAAGTTACAAGGGAAAATATATAGAGGCATGGCAAAAGGGTTTTTTTATGTTCAGCGCCATTCTGCTAGAGAAGAAGCTGGAGTTAGCCATCCCACTGCTCACATACCCCGCCACAACAAAGGATGCCTATAAGGTAAGGTTGGGCATGGGCTGGTTAAAATATGATGAAGCTTTCCAGCACAGGATGGCAGCAAGGAGAGATTTGAGGTGGGATTCCACTCATTCTGAGTTATGGGTGAGGAGTCTGTCAGGATACGGGGGGGGGTAGGAGAGGGTGGAGTAGACAATGGGGAAGCGGGCAACAGTAAAAACATGCTGGGAATTCAACAAAGCGTTGTGTTCATGGACCAACTGTAAGTTCAAACACGTATTTTTGAAATGCGTGAGCAGCATCCAGTGATGTGCTGCAGAGCAATGGGGGACAGAAAAAATGGGTAGTGGGGGAACGGGCGCCCTTCGGGGAGGAATGGGGGTTACCAAAACAGGAGGGGAGGGATTTCAAGGGAGAGGTATGGGTCCGGTGGCATGGGGAGCCAATGAGGGAAATTTGGGCAACAGTGAGGGGGTTGGGGTTAGCTAGGACTCCAATAAGGGTAGGGGTAGTTAAAGAATGGATGAGAGGATACCCAGATGTGAAGGCAGGGAAGATGCTAGTGGAAGGGCTTGAAAGTGGTTTTAATTTGGAGTATCAAGGGGTGAGAAGGAGCATGAGAGCCAAGAACTTGGCCTCACTAAAAGGTAAGGAGGATATAGCATTAAAGAAAATAAGGAAGGAAGCTGAGACCAGGAGGATAGAGGGTCCATTTCAGACCCCACCATTACCTAAGCGGTGGGTTTCACAATTGGGGTTGGTGGTGCCCAAGAAGTAACAAGGGGAATTCAGGCTTATTCATCACCTGTCATATCCAGAAGGGGCATCAGTGAATGATCACATCCCTGGAAAATGTAGCAGTTTCTTATGTAACATTGGAGCAGGCAGTGGAATTGATTATAGCAAAGGAAGGGGCATGGTTAGGAAAGATCGACATTGAGTCGGCTTTTTGGTTACTACCAGTAAGGCAGGAAGATTGAGACCTGTTGGGGTTTTACTTCCAAGGGTTCTTTTATTTTGACAAAGCAATGCCCATGGGCTGTTCCACAGCCTGTGTGAAGTTCAGGGCATTTAGCACTTGAATACAATGGGTGTTTGGGGAAAAATACTGGCACAAGGTGATGGTACATTTTTTAGATGATTTCCTTTTGGTGGGAGAGTGCAAAATGGAGACAAAGTTAATAGAAACATAGAAACATAGAATTTGACGGCAAATAAGGACCGCTTGGCCCACCCAGTCTGCCCATTTCCCTACCTGATGGATAAGCTGCAGATCCTAGTTAACTAGCAGCCTACTTCTTCCTACCCCCACCCCCTAGAATTGCCTTATGACTGGCCTATGCATGCTTGAATTCCACCACTGTTTGTGACTCCACAACCTCCTCTGGAAGGCCGTTCCATACATCCACCACCCTCTCTGTGAAAAAATACTTCCTTAAATTACCTCTGAGTCGCCCCCCTTCTATCTTCAAATTGTGCCCCCTTGTTCTTGCACACCTCTTTTTTTGAAAGATGCTACCCTCTTGGACTTTTTGATTCCCTTGAGGTACTTGAAAGTTTCTATCATGTCCCCTCTCCCTCCTTTCCTCGAGGCTATCATATTAAGCTCCTTAAGTCTCTCTTCATATGTCTTCCGGTGCAGACCCTGCACCATTTTAGTTGCCCTCCTCTGGACAGCTTCCATCCTGTCTATGTCGCTATGGAGATTGGGTCTCCAGAACTGCACGCAGTACTCCAGATGGGGTCTCACTAGCTGTCTGTACAGAGGGATAATAACTTCCTGTTTTCTACTGGTGATGCCTCTCCCTATGCATCCCAGTATCCCCCCAGCCCTCCTTGCTGCCCTCTCACATTGCTTGCCCACCTTTAGGTCATCTGATATGACTACCCCCAGGTCCCTTTCCATTTTTGTTGTTGTTAGTATCTCACCCCAATTGTGTACTCTTCCACTGGGTTTTTGTTTCCCAGGTGCATTACCTTGCACTTCTTAGCATTGAATCTAATCTGTCATACATTTGGCCATTCCTCTAACCTTGCCAAGTCCCTTCTCATCCTTTCCACCCCACCTTGTGCATCAACTCTGTTGCAGATCTTTGTGTCATCTGCAAAGAGGCATCATTTTCCTTCCAGTCCCTCTGCAATGTCACTTATAAAGACACTGAAGAGGACTGGTCCTAATACTGAACCCAGCGGTACCCCACTACTAACCCCCCTTTTTTCAGAGTGGACTCCATTTACTATTACTCTCAGTGGCCTATTCTCCAGCCAATTCTTTACCCAGGCTGTCATCTTGGGACCCACTCCCAGGCTGGCTAACTTGTATATTAGTCTTTTGTGTGGGACTGTGTCAAATGCTTGCTAAAGTCTGGCTAGGCCTTGTCCACAGCCCCTTCCTGATCAACTACTTTGGTCACCCAGTCAAAGAAATCTATCAGATTTGTCTGGCATGACCTTCCCGCTGTGAATCCATGCTGCCTTGGGTCCTGTGCCCCTCTGGCCTCTAGATATTTAACAATTCTTTCCTTCAGAAGTGATTCCATCATTTTCCCTACCACTGAGGTTAAACTAACAGGTCTGTAGTTTCCTGCTTCTGCCTTGCTCCCACTTTTGTAAGGGGAATCACATTTGCCCTCCTCCAGTCCTCGGGTACCACCCCATCCTCCCATGATTTGTTAAAGAGGGTAGTCAGTGGTGTCACTAGTTCTACCCTTAGTTCTTTTAGAATTCTGCGATGAATCCCATCAGGCCCCATTGCTTTGTCCACCTTCAGTTTTAAGAGTTCTTTCAGAACCCTTTCTTCTGTAAATGGGCTGGTATCAACTTCTGTATCCAGAGTGTTTCTACTGTTTGTTTTAGGTACCTCTCCCTCTTCCTTTGTAAATACTGAGCAAAAATATTTGTTTAGTATCCTGCCTTTTCACAGTCATCCTCTGCCCATCCTCCCTCCCCTTTATTAAGCCTCACTATCCCTCCCTTGGTCTTCCTTTGCTCCCTGATGTACCTATAAAAGGTTTTATCCCCCTTCTTAACTGAGTTGGCTATCTTTTCCTCGGTTTGGGCCTTTGCTGTTCTGACTGCCTTCCCAGCTTCCTTTTGCTTTAACTGATACAGTTCTCTGTCCTGTTCCTTCTGTGATTCCTTGTACTTCCTGAATGCTTTCTTTTTCTCTCTTGAACCTTCACTGCCACTTCCTTTGAGAACCATAGTGGTTTCTTACCTCGTTTCATTTTGTTTATTTACTTTACACAAAGGCTTGATACCTCTGTGATAGCAGTTTTTATTATTCCCATTGTTCTTCCACCCCTCCTTCCTGCCCATTTGCTAGTGCATTCCTTAGACACTCACCCATTTTGACAAAGTCAGCCCTCCTAAAATCCAGTACCTTTGTCTTTGTATGGCTTGACTCTATTGCTGTGTTTATACCCACTTCTACATCTGTGATCCTCTCTTCATCTCCATTTGAGAGAACCAGGTCTAAGATTGCTCCCTCTCGAGTGGGCTCCAATACTAGTTGTCTAAGGCATGCCCCCTGTAGGGCATCTAGAATAACCCCACTCTCAGAAGTGGCTGCTGCAACTGCACTCCAGTTAACATCTGGCATATTCAGATCACCCATCAGCAATATCTCCCCTTTTTCTGCCATTCTAAGTATACTTTCTATCATTTCCTTGTCCATTTCCTCCACCTGAGAAGTGGGGTCTGAATACAACCCCTGTGCGTATTGTGGTGAAATTGCCGGTCTCCAAATTTACCCACAGTGCTTCTTCTCCTCCTCCCTGTTTACCCTTTTGTTCTGTTGCTTTGATTCCTTCCCTTATGTAAAGAGCTACTCCTCCTCCTCTTTTACCCTTCCTGTCCCTCCTGTAGATAGTGTATCCTGGTATGTTTACATCCCAGTCATGGTTTTGTGTGTACCATGTTTCTGTGACTGCCACGATATTCAGATGTTCCTCCTCCATCAAGGCCACTATTTCAGGAAGCTTGTTACTCAGACTACGGGCATTGGTACTCTTTGCTCTCCATTTTTTGATGGCTTTACCTTCTGTTGCAGCATCCCCCACTGACCTTTCTACCTTGGTCTTTATCTCATTTAGTACCCTGTTTTGTAGGGGGAGGCCGGGATTTTCCTGCTGCTTATCAGTGCCTCCCCTTGGCCAGTTTAAAAGCTTGCCAATGAAGCATTTAAACCGATTGCTCAAAAGACTTGTTCCTTCCCTAGACAGATGCAGACCATCCTGCCAGTATAGGCTGGTGTCCCTCCAGGTGGAACCCTAGTCCCCAATGAAGCCAAACCCCTGTGCTCCACACCATTTTTTCAACCATTCATTAAACTGCATGGTGCAAAGTACCCTCGCCTCACTCATGCCATTGACAGGCAAAAAGGCATACCTTCCCTTCCAGTTCTTCTGTACTGTCACTTGGGGGGCAGCAGTGTTCATAAGCCACTGTGGAGATGATGTAATCAAATTCGCATACTTCCAAGTCACTGAAATCCCCTGCTCATGGCCAAGTCAGAAAAGTGTTGATGTCACGACATGCCAGTACTTGCACATCTGCCCTAATTGCAAAGGGTCAAAGCACAGTACTGTAGTTTGTACTGGGGGGGGGCAGACAGATGCTGCTACTGTGGCCCAAAACAGTCTTGCTGCTGTCACCTGGATTGTTGGATGTGTCAAGCCCTCAGGTTACCACTGCTTATGCATTCAAGATCTATGTATGACAAAATGCACTTGGATAACCCAAGACTGGTATAACTGCAATGCAGAGATGATTTCTATGTACAATACTGTATATTCAGAATGTTCTCTGTCCTGTAACGGATGTTTGGAGTAATTGTTTTCTTGTCTGCTTTTTCCATATGTTGAGGCTACTGGAGTGAGTAAAAAAAAAACAACAGATTACTCCTCTGTAACAGTAGTTGTAGAAGTGGTATATGATGTTCATCCACACTTCAGGCAGTGATCCTTTCCCCTTTAGTTCAGCCAGAATGTCTTCAAGCTGGCTACTACCACCAACCCGGGTAGTTACTGTCCTAGCACCACCCCATGATGTCAGATCTTCTCCGCTGGAAGCAAAACCTGTGTGCTACTTGCCAGGGGAGGTCACGTGGGTCAGTGTGGATGAAAATCATATACCACTCCTAAAACTAAAAAACTTCTAGATATTGAGGACATGTGCTGAAGGATAGGGGTTCCACTTGCAGAGGGGAAAATGGAAGGTCCAGCTAGGAAGCTGGAATTCCTGAGGATAGAGGTAGATGCAGAGGAGCAGGTCTTCAGGTTACCCCAACAGAAGTCGACCAGACTCAAGGAACTACTACAGGAGGTCAAGAAGAGGAGGAGAGCCCCCTTGAGTCAGATATAGTAACTGTTGGGGCATTTGAATTTTGCATGCACGGCAGTGGAACCTGGGAGGGTTTTCACCAGAAGATTAGCCAGGGCAACTGTGCGGGTTAAACTGCCACACCATTGGGTGGACATTTCACAGGGGATGAGGCAGATCCTAGAGGTGTGGCAGCAATTCTTAATAGACTACAATGGGGTCATGTTCTGACAGAAGGAGTGGCAAGGGAATAATGATTTGGACCTATACACGGACGCATCTGGTTCTCTTGGCATGAGGGCATATTTTTTGGGGAGGTGGATTTCAGAAGCATGGCCAGAGTCTTGGAGAGAGAGGGGGCTATTGAAGAATATAACATTGCTTGAGATTTTTCCCATATGGGTGGCGGTGCTGACGTGGGGGGAGCACCTAAAGAACAGGAAGATTATGTTTTGGTGTGACAGTAGAGCAGTAGTGGAAGTTATCAATCGGCAAGGAGGACACTCGATAACAGCAAACAGGGTTTTGAGACAACTAGTGCTGTGGGGTTTAAAACTAAATACGTCATTTAAAGCCAAGCATATTGAAAGGATTAAAAATGACATAGCTGACAGCTTTTCCCGTTTACAGCTGGAGAGGTTCAGGTCCGTGTTGCCACACGCAGCTGCACAAAGAATGCAGGTATCAGAGAAAGCATGGGATATTGGCTGGAAGGAACCCAACTTCTATATAGGAGCTCCTGGTCTGCAACATGCAGAGGGCATACAAAGGGATGTGGGGGGCATTTCAGGAGTTTCGGGAGCAGGAAGGGTTCAAGGTAAGTGAGCCAGTTTTACAGGACCAGATAATAAAAGACATGGTTAAAAAGTTGGAATCGGGAATGGCTAGGGAGACAATGGGAGTACAGTTAGCTGGGATAGGATGGGCTTGCAACATCAAAGGTTGGGCTGAACCAAATAAGTTTAAAGTGGTTTGGCGCATGTTGATGGGGTGGCAATGATTAAAAGGAGGGAAGGCAAATTTGAGGAAACCCATGGCAGGGAAAAAATCGAAGGTCTAGTTGGGCCCCTGGGGGAGATATGTACGGCAGACTTCAAAGCCTGCTTATTTAGGGTCATTTTTACAGTGATGGCAAAAGGCACTTTCAGGGTCAGCGAAGTAGTAGTGGGCAACTAAAGGGATGAGATAGGAGGTTTGTGGGAAAAGGAGATACACTGGGAACAAAAGAAGGTGACAATTTGACTAAGGTGTTCTAAGACTGACCAGATGGGGATGGGACAGAGATTGTATTGGGAAGACAAGAGACTGAGGTGACATGCCCAGTCACCTCTCTGTGGAAATACAAAGGGAGCAGGCAAAAAGGGGGAAGGCAGTTCTTTACACATAGTGATGGTAAGCCGGTTAAGTGCTTCCAAGTAACTGGGGTTCTAAAGAAAGGAATGGCACATTTTGGAGAGGACCCACAGAGTTACTCCTCTCATTCATTTAGGGTAGAAACCACGTCCATGCTGGTAGCAGAAGGAGGATAGGAGGAAGAAATTAAAAAAGCAGGAAGGTGGCTGTCAAATTGCTATAAGACATATGTAAGGAAACTGGTATAATGTGTGCATTTCTTACTTCCACAGGTCAGGAAAGGTGCAGGCGAGTCTGGATCCTCCAGCAATCCTACATTTATTGGGCAGAGAAGTGGGTCACCATCCATTGGGTGGGAAACAACTAGGGCAGGACCCTGACAAAGTGATAGTTTACTGGAAAGGGGTTCGGGGCATGAGGTGGGCACAGATCATGCCAGCCTTGGAGGAGCTGAAGCAAAAGTGGCCACAACCAGATCTACTGATAATACATTTGGGGGGCAATGATCTGGGAGATCGACCATAGGGATTCTTGTGTAAGGAAATGCTAAGGGACTTGGGGCAATTCAACAGTTTTGGCCACAGGCGAGGATAGCATGGTCAGAAATGGCACCAAGGATGGTTTGGCGGCAGGCCAGAGACATAAAAGGGGTGGAGCGGGCTAGGAAGAGGATTAACAGGCAAGTGGCAGTTTGGTTGGGGGGGACATACATATCCCATAAAGACATTGGATTTACCAACCCAGGGATGTGCAGGCAGGACAGGGTGCACCTTTTGACAGTAGGGATGTCAGCATATTTGCTTCAATTGGGAGATAGCATAGAACTTTGGGAAAAAGAGGGAAGGGGTGGGGGAAAGCCCACCATTCCATTGCATAAGCTGGAGATGGTCTAGTGGAAACTTTGGGGTAAAAAATAAAATGGGGGGTTTGGAAAGGAGGGGCAGGTAAGATCCACGGGCCGGGCTCAGATGCCCGGACATGGAGGCAGGTGAAAAATGAGGCATACAATTAAGGAAGTAATAATATGAGGGCCAGTTGCCATCAGTAGCTGGACCCAAAGAGAGGGCAGCAAGGGGAATAGGAGAAGGAGTATTGGGGTTTCAAGCATCCGGACCTTGAGAAGATGACAGATAACAGACTGTTTCAAGGGAAAGAAGATGAAGGGGTATCGGGCTTTACAAACATCTGGACCCCGAGAAGACAACAGGAGAACTTTACAAAAGACAAGTGAACTACGTGATTGAACAAAATATTAAATGTTGGACTTTATGATGGATAATGTGGAAAAAGATGAAGGAACGTTGTAAATATGTACATTTTAAAGTGGCAAAGTAAAGGCAAAGGTGTGATGTAAAATAAATTAATTGCCAGTCGAGTACCCACTATGAAGTCTGTGCGTTATTTTCTGGGGAATTTCCCTCTGACAAATGAGGTTGCCCCTAAGGGACAACCTAAATTGTCAGGGGGGATTCCAGGAAAAAAAGGCACAGGGGTAGGGACTGGCTGGGGGGGGGCATGCCAGGAGGCTCAGGTTACGGGGTGGGTGATGGTAAGAAGGAGGGCCCAGGTAAAGGGGAGGGGGGTCATGATGTCATTCCTGCAATGACAAATATGACAGGACAAGTAAACAGGTAAGGATTGGGCAGGGGGAAAAGAGGGGTGGCCTAGGAGGTATTTAGGTGCCAACAGAGGAGGGGGTCTCCCTCTTTTTGCTGGGATTTGAAAATTAGCACCCACACACCCGCCCAGTGGGTTAGTCACTGGGGGAAAAGGAGACATGGGCAGGTGGAATGGGAAAGGATAATAGGTCACAGAAAGAGGGTGACAAGAGAAGGGGACCAAGTCCTGGTCAACATAGGTTGGCAGAAGGGACCAACAAGAAAGGGAAAGAAGATGCCATGCCAGGGTAGGCAGGACTTGCTGGGAATAGGTTGCCAAAAGAGGGCAACAGGTCAGAGAGAAAAGAAAGGGCAAGGGTGCAAGGAATGGGTTGCCGAAAGAGGGAAATAGGTCGAAGAAGAAAGAAGGGTTCCCTAGAGAGATTTTTGTGTAGAAGGGGAAATTTAGGAGTAAAAAATAAAATGTTGGGGTTGGAAAGTGGGGGCAGGTAAAATCCACGGGCCGGGCACAGATGCCAGGACATGGAGGCAGGTGAAAAAGGAGGCATACGATTAAGGAAGTAATAATATAGGGGCAAGTTACCACTGGCAACCGGACCCAAAGAGAGGGCAACAAGGGGAATAGGAGAAGGGGTATTGGGATTTCAAGCATCCGAGAAGACGATGGACAACAGACTGTTTCAAGGGAAAGGAGATGAAGGAGTATCGGGCTTTACAAAGGTCCAGCCCCGAGAAGACAACAGGAGAACTTTACAAACAAGCATTTGTCAATGCCAAATGTTGCTTGCTTCTATGTGCTGTTTAGGTATTTGGAAGTCATTGGAGTGCAAATATTGAAAAATTGCGAACTTACGAGCGTGCATAGGAACTGCGCAACGCACGCTCGTAAAACAGTCATTGTTAGGAAATTTTTCACGAAATGTTCAACATAGCCATTTTAAGACCTCTGGTCAGGAACAGTGTCAGTGTGATTTTGTTAATGTGTCCCATACATTGAGTTTGCACACCAACTGCGCCATTGTGCACTACATGGGCATGGAAACACGTTTCGGGCAGGATGTGAAAATGACAGCTGTACTGCTCATAAGGAGGTGTGGTAAATGGCAATGTTGAAAATCTGGAGTGGAACTATTGAAAATTAGTCTCACGAAAGGCAGGGCTGTGGGAACTGCGCACGCATACCTGTGAAAACAGTCATTTTTAGGAATTCTTTCACCGAATTTTCAACATTGCCATTTTAAGATCTCTGCTCATGAACAGTGACACTGTGATTTTCTTAATGTGTCCCATACACTGAGTTCGCACACCGACTGCGCCATTGTGCGCTACACGGGCGGAAACATGTTTTGAGCAGGATGTAAAAATGACAGCTGTACTGCTCATGAGGAGGTGTGGTAAAATGGCAATGTTGAAAATCTGGAGTGAAAATATTGAAAATTTGTGAACTTACGAGCCTGCGTAGGAACTGCGCAACGCACGCTCGTAAAACAGTAATTTTTAGGAATTTTTTCACCAAATTTTCAACATAGCCATTTTAAGACCTTTGATCATGAACAGTGTCACTGTGATTTTCTTAATTTGTCCCATACATTGATTTCGCACATCGACTGCGCCATTCTGCGCCACAAGGGCAGAAACACATTTTGGGTGAGATGTGAAAATGACAGCTGTACTGCTCATAAGAAGGTGTGGTAAAATGGCAATGTTGAAAATCTGGAGTGAAAATATTGAATTTCGAACGCATGAGCTCGCGAGGAACTGCGCAACGCACGCCAGAAACAGTCATTTTCTGATTTTTGATCACTCAACATGAAGTGACTTTCTCATGAATGAAACATTGTCATGGCGGTATTCAGGCCCAAAGGTGATTTCGCGAGTCACTGCACAAAATCACCCTTCGCCCGAATAACGCCATGATAGTGACATCATTCATGGAGAAGGGGTCCTAAAACCCCATGTTGCAAATTTGGTGCATAAATTCCCAAAATGACTGAGATATGCACTAAAGTTGAACCCTCCTATTCTAGCCTCCATTATACAGCTTACCGGCATTTCCTCAGTTCGCGGTCGGCTTTGAAGAGTGCAGACGTGTTCCCCGGCCCACCAAGATTGTCCGGAGGTAAGTATGGGGTGAGGGGGTGGGGAGGCTGGGTACAGTGGGTGGGTGCGGGTTGTGGGGGTCAGGAGACGCATCATGAGACCGTTTTACAGGTTTAAAACAAAAAAAAAAAGACTACGAGGACGTTTACGCACGCTGGGGTGGGCTCAGCTGGCACAAGGATCGGGGGCACCAGCCGACGGGGATTGGGCACCCTGCTGCACAACAACTGATTGCCATGCTGAGGTGGGCCTCAGCGTGGCACCAGCTATGGGGAACGACAGCAGCTCAGCCGGGCGGATTGGACACCCGGTCGGTTACTCAGGCGTAAGTGGATAATGACGCCTGCGGTGTGGGGAGTTACTTATCGGTGCTCATCGAAGCGAGCCCCTTTCAACTGTGAGTGGCACTGCATTTTGGAGCGTGTCATAGACAGCTCCAAAATGTATTGGCTTACAGGGGCCGCGCCTGCCAGCTCACTGACTGAATTGGAGGAGGAGGTGACACACCTCCGAAATCTCCGATGATGGCACTATGTTTCTTGCACATGCATGCAAGCAACATAAAAACAAGTGAACTATGTAATTGAACAGAATATTAAATGTTGGACTTTATGATGCATAACGTGGAAAAAGATGAAGGAACGTTGTAAATATGTAAAGTTTAAAGTGGAAAAGTAAGGGTAATGGTGTGATGTATAAAATTAAATAATTGCCAGTCGAGCACCCACTAAGAAGTTGTCTGTGCATTATTTTCTGGGGAATCTCCCTCTGACAATAGTTACTGTATTTATTTATTTATTGAAATGTTTCGGCAGAAAGGCACACTGAGCAACAAGTTACTTGACTCCCAGTGCGACCGGGGGGGGGGTGTACAATAGGAATGAGATATTTAACATTCAAGTTACCAGATCAACATTAACATACGGTTGTAAGGCACGTGTTACAAACATTGTTACAATAGTGTTGTGCATAGTATGTATTAAGAGTGGACAATAATAAGTGCCAAGTTAATAAGTAAGCAAGTGCTTATGTGAAAGAAAAGGGTAAAAGGGAGGGAGGGTTAAGAGTAGTGTCCCTGGAGACCCCCTCAGGATGTGAGGAACTCTGCAAGGGGACTGTTCATTGCTGACCTCAGGGTGTGTGCCCCTGTAGTCTCCAACTCTCTACTTTATGTCATGCCAGTTTCTAGATTCTTCCATGTAGTGCCATAGATTTTACACATTATAGAATAATGTATGGGTTGGTGGTGATGTGTATAACAAGATTTTTCACACATTCAAGTTGTGGGATGCTACATAAACTGCAAGGGTGAAGCCCAAGGTGTTTATGAAATTAATCTCACAATGAGGGTGTGTTTAAAATCGAGTTTTACACACCACCCCATATTTTATTTTATATAATTGCTGGGTGTCATTTTTTCACTGCAGCAATTATATAAAATAAATGAGTCTCTTGTACTACTGCAGACCTGCTGGACTTTAGCGTGGCCCATGGTGGGAAGCACTTGGAGCAAGAAATATTCGTGTTTCTCCCCCCCCCGCGCACCAGAAAAACACATTTTTTAAAAAGGTAAAACAGTTTGCAGGTTAGCCCAGTGCTTTAGTTTACGAGCTCACTGCTTAGCTTGAGTAGTGGTGAAATCCCCATCTGACTTCCGTGACCGTGGGCAGCCAGTGCAAAGAGAAGAACCACAGCTAGCGCATGCCCAGATCTAGGGAAACCCGGCTTGTGTGTCCGCTTTTATAACCCGTGGGTTATAACAGCGAATTATAATCGGGTTTCCCTACGGGGAAAAAATGATACCCAGTTATTATATTTAGATTATGACGGTTGTTTTATGTTATTGTATCTATTATTTTTAAAGTATGTGTTTTATATATTAGATAATAGCAATATGGTGATGATAATAATAATATAAAAATCTGAGTTTTATTAGCATATTTTGTGGTTAATAAGTTTTAGTCGAATGTCAGTTAAGAACAATATCACATATCTGCTAAATCAGTGATAACAAATAACTTCCCAGGTATCATGTACATTTTTTAAGAATTTGTAAGTATTTTTATTGCTTTGACAAGATATCATGATTTGTGATAATGAGTGGTTTGTATTTACGAACATACGAAATGGCTGGCAGAAAAATGCTCATAGGTCTTTCGAGTCTGCCCGATTGTGCAGCTCTCAGTTTAATACCACTGCAGCTGTCCCCCAATCCCCTCCCTCCATCTCCCCGCCCAGTCCTTCCCCCCATTATGTTCTTGTCAGTACTAACCCTGCACCTGACTCTATCCCAGCCCTGCTTAAAGCTATCCACTGCCTTCAGTTCGATCAACTCCTCCAGCAGTGCGTTCCATCACGCCACCACTTTCTCTGTGAAGTAGTGCCTCCTCATTTCCCCTCTTGAACATTCCCCCTTCCAGCTTCAGACTGTGCCCCCTAGTGACCCTACCCCACTTTAAGCAGAACAGTCTTCCCTCTCTGACCTTGTTTATGCCTTTTAAGTACTTAAAGATCTCTATAATGTCCCCTTCCCTTTCGCTTCTCTCCTCCAGAGAGTACACGTTGAGCTTCCTCAATCTTTCCTCATAAGGCAACTCCCTCAGTCCCATGATCATTTCAGTAGCCCTACGCTGGGCCCCCTCCAGTAATCTTACATCCTTCTTGATGTATGGGCACCAGTACTGCACAAAGTACTCCAAGTGTGGCCTCACCAGTGATCTGTACTAGGGCAGGATGACCTCCTCCTTCCTAGAGGTGACCCCTCTGACAATGCACCCCAGCATCTGATTGCCCTTGCAGCTGCCCTCCTACACTGTGCTGATACCTTCGTGTCCCTTGTGACAATTACCCCCAGGCCCCTTTCCTCCTCTGAAGTTGATACAAGCACTCCCACCAGACAGTAGCTGGTTCTGGGATTTCTGGCTCCGAGGTGCATGACCATGCACTTTTTAGCGTTAAACCCCAACTGCCACTCCTTAGACCAATGTTTGAGTATAGCAATATCCTCCCTGAGTGCCTACCTGCCATCTTCACTGTCCACTTTTGCACAAATCTTAGTGTCATCTGCAAACAGGCTGATCTTAATCTTGACCCCCTCTGCAATGTCTCCAATGAAGACATTGAACAAAACAGAACCCAGCACTGAACCTTGCAGTACCCCACTAGTTGCTGGCTTTGGCCTGGGTGTCTCCTCCCCCTCACAACTACCCTCTGTTGTCTACCCTACAGTCAGCTCTCAATCCTCCCCACCTGTTTCTCCACCACCCCCACATCCCCCATCTTGCTCAGTAGCCTCCTGTGTGGCACCGAGTCAAAAGCCTTGCAGACATCCAGATACAGGACATCCACAGTATGGCCTTTGTCAAACGCCCTAGTGACCCAGTCGAAGAAGTCAATTAGGTTAGTTTGGCACGACCTTCCCGAGACAAACCCATATTGTCTCTCATCCTGTAGACTATTATTATCGAGAAAGATTATCAGCCTTTCCTTTAGAATGGTCTCCATCAACTTCCTCACTGTAGAAGTCAAGCTCACTGGTCTGTAATTGCCTAGTTCGTCCTTAGGTCCACTCTTGTGGAGAGCCACCACGTGAGCCTTCCTCCAATCTCTATGCACATTCCCAGTCTCCAAGGAGGTGTTAAACAGGTCTGTCAGAGGGCCTGCCAACACCTCTGCCAGCTCCTTCAGGACCCTTGGGTGTACACCATCCGGTCCTGGTGCCTTGTCAACCCGCAAGGCTTTAAGGCCCCTCAGAACTCTGTCCTCTTGGATGACCCCCTCTGTTATCTCTGCCCCCTCCTCCACCCTTGCCCCCTTTCCCTTGTGGTATTAGGCCATCTCTTTCTTTTGTAAACACTGAGCAGAAGTACTTGAGTACCTCTGCCTAGTCTTCCACATTTTCAGTCCATTCCACCTCCCTTTTGATTCTAACAATGTCATCCCTACAACTCTTCTTCTCCCTTATGTATCTAAAGAACTCCTTTTCCCCCCTTTCTAATCCCCTGGGTCAGTTTCAGTTCCTTTTCTGCCTTGGCTGCCCTGACTGCCCTGCTCACATCCCTAGATGCCTTTGTGTATACCTCCCTGTCCTCCTCATGCCCACATTTTTTGAATTTGATGAAGGCCAATCTTTTTCCCTCAGTTTCCCCTTCACTTCCTTGCTGAACCAGTATGGTTTTATTTGACCTCGACTGCTTACTCTGAGACTTGGCACACGTGTTTTTGGCCGCATTCAGTCCTTTCCTAATGATTACCCACTTCTGATCAGCATCCATCCCTGGACGAATACCAGCTAAATACCCCTCTAGGATGCTGCCCATTCTGGCAGCATCCTAGAGGGGTATGTAAATGTATTTATATAAAAATAAAAATGTATATGATAGTATAATTGCTGCTGAAGATCATGAATAATGGAATGTGTAACTTTCAAGTCCAAGTTTCAAGTTTCAAGCCCACCAAAATGGTAAGAACCACTGGAAGAGTTGCTTACTGTGCACTTTGGAGGCCTGATCATGTGCTTGCAGAAGTGGAGCAAGCTTTTGCATTACATTACATACCACCGTATACACTGTCTGGGCCTGACATGCCTAGAAAATACAAAGAATAATGGAATATTGTATTTGTGCTTCACTTCATGCAAAAGCCTTTGAAAGGCAATGTCTTCTACAATGGAGAATGGCTGAAGAACAAGAGAATTTAGTGGTCCCCAGTGAGTTATGAAATGAGTGCCAAGACACTGGTTCTTGTACTTCTGCTGGTACAGCCAGAGGAGCACAGAGGAGACCCATGGCATGAGTGACATGACAAATTTATTGGAGTACATTATAGTAATATAATCTAATACATTTTTTCTTAATATTTTAAGAATGTTTCTTATATATGTGACAAGAACACTTGATTTACAGCCCGGTGGTGCTGAGGGTTGAGGCACTGGATGCCACACCTCACGCCATCCCAATGACCCGGGTTCAGGAATGAGCCTGGGCCATCAGGGGTCAGCGGGGGAGAGAGGATTGAGCGTCCGATAGACTGCTCTCCTCTCTCGATGGAGGGATCTAGGGATAGTCCAGTGCAACAGCGGCCCCCGGAGGCGACCATTGTCACTGCTACGCATTGGGCTTGTGCACTACAGGGCGACGTTGGGCAGCTGCCTCTCTGACATGGTGGGAGCACCTATGTCGGGCTGGGCGGCATTGCACGTCCCACGTCAGGGGGGCATAACTAGAACATGGAAAAACCCAGCGCCGAGGATCAGGCGATGGCACCTATCCACCATGCCCAACACTGGGCTCTCCACTGGCAGCCTTCGATTTCCAGGATCCATTCCTCAACAGGTGACAGAGTCTGACTTGAAGTGCGCCCAGGTAGGAGGGGGCTACCCACCCCGGATAGGGTTAGCCGGGGTGCTGCCATTGGAGAGGAGGGAGACAGGAGGCTTGGCTCGAGGATCCTCAGGTGGGTAGGATAAGACTAGGATGCCTGAGAGAGGACTTTGGGGCCACGACCAGAGAGTAAAAGAATTGACAAAAAAAAAGAACACTTGATTTGAATGGACATGTGATGAGTTGGGAAGATAGTAATAAATAGCACCATCTATAGTGCCTTAAGGTGGATAGACAATTGTTCATGCACATGGGACACAGGTGGCTGTGGTGATACTGACAGCTGGTGTCATGCTGTTAATAATAAACATGTGATGCAGGCCTGCCAGCACAGCGGTAGTGCTACCATTCATGACACCAACAACCCAAGTTAAGGAACGGGCTCGGGTTGTCGGAGGGCCAGCCGGGGGGAGGAGGGTTGAGCATCCCAGGATCGCTCACATCCTCCGGGGAGGTGAGGGGAGCCACGGCTCAGTGCATGACTGGCCTCTAGCAGTGGCTGGAGTCTCGGCATGCCCATGCTGCATGCAAGGGGGTGGAGCGTGATGGACTCCCTCTGTAGAGTGTGATGGACGCTGGCTTTCGCCTTGGTGTCAGTACACATCATGTCTCTGGGAGGGGCATATACAAAAAGAAAATATCAGCTCAGAGAAACACCGACACGGAGGTTGGAAATGGCCTCCCCCTGCCGACCCAGTGACCGGGGATGGACCCCGATGAGGACACAAGGTACAGCTGGGGAGCAGTCTGAGCCTAGGGGCCCCTCCCACTTTGTCCCTACCTGAGGGTAAGCCAAGGCTCCATGGGGGGGTCCTCCTCCAGGGCCTGAGGTTGGTGGGTTCAGTTGGGTGACAGTGCAGGGCCATGAGGGGAAAAAATAAATAAATAAACATGTAACGAGTCATGAAGGTGATAAAAAAAAATAACACTATGGTAAGGTCTCAAGTCAGACAGGCAATTATCCAAGTCCATGGTGCACAGTACCACCTCTTATAGTTATGGATACCAGTCCTACTGATCCTACTGTACCATCTCTGTTCATTGTGCAGGCAAGGAACAAGGTGATGTCACCTACATGCTGCAGTGACATGTGGAAAGACAACTGGGATTTGTGATGGAGGGAGGAGAATGAAAATAGAACATAGAAACATAAATTGATGGCAGATAAGGACCACTAGGCCTATCTACTCTGCCTGTATACCCTACCTTTATTATCGGTCGCTGACCCTACCTGGTGATCGGCTTTAGCTTCTCTTTCCCACTTCTAGGGTTTCCTTATGCCTTAACTCCCCTATTCTGCTTGCCCCCACCACCTCATGGGCAGGCTATTCCATGTATCCATCTGTGAAAAAAAACTTCCTCACATTTTCCCTTATCCTGCCCCCTCCACTCTCATATTGTGCCCCCTCATCCTTGTACCTCTCATATACTGAAAGATGTCTCCCACTTATACCTTGTTTATGCCCGTAAGATACTTGAAGGTTTCTATCATATCTCCCCATTTCCTCCTCTGTTCTAGTGTATACATATCTAGATCTTTTGATCTTTCCTCATGTGTCTTCTGGTGCAAGCCCTGTACCATCTTAGTCGCCCTTCTCTGAACCGCCTCCATCCTGTCTATGTCCTTGAGAAGATGCAGCCTCCAGAACTGAACACTGTATTCTAGATGAGGCCTCAGTAGTGTTTTATACAGTGGTATCACCACCACCACCTCCCTCTTTCTGCTAGTGATACCCCTTCCTATGCACCCCAACATGCCACTGGCCCTTCCTACTGCTTTTGTATTCTGCTTGGCTACCTTTAGGTCATCTAAGGTGATGACCCCCAGATCCCTTTCTTCCCTGGTGACCATCCACAACTTGTCCCCCCACTCCACCCCCATCCTGTAGTTCTCTCCAGGGTTTCTGTGCCCCGGGTGCATGATTTTGCACTTTTTCACATTGAACCTCAGTTATAACACTTTGGACTAGTCTTCCAGCTTTCCTAGGTCCCCCCTCATTTTCTCCACCCCCACTGGAGAATTTACCCTGTTGCAAATCTTGGTGTCATCTGCAGACAGGAAAACCTTCCCTTCTAGCCCTTCTGCAATGTTACTAATGAAGACATTTAAAAGGACTGGCTCCAGGACTGATTCTTTAAGTGCCCCACTGGTCATCCCCCTCTCCTCGGATTGGATCCCATTACCACCACCCTCTTCTTCCTGTCCTCTAACCAGTTTCTAACCCAGTTCACCAACTTGTGGCCTATGTTCAGGCTACCCAACTTGTTAACCAGCCTTTTATGTGGAACGGTGTTGAAGGCCTTGCTGAAATTGAGGTAGGTGACATCTACCACTCCCCCTGATCCACTTCATTCGTCAGCCAGTTAAAATAAATCTGTAAGATTTGTTGGACGTGACCTTCCTGCAGTAAATTCATGCTGCCTCAGATCCTAGGCTCTACTGAATTCTAAGTGTTCCACAATCCTTTCCCTAAGCAGTGCCTCCATAATCTTCCCTACTATTGAGGTGAGGCTGACCAGCCAATAATTTCCTGCCTCCTCCCTGTGGAAGGGTGTGGGAACTGATAACACCAGACACAGCAGTAGGTTTTAAAACAAACAGTTTGCTTTGTGTGAATTTATTTTTCAGTTAGAAACATAATTAACTCAGAATAAAAAAGAAATAGACAAAATAATAAACGTAGCTCAAACTGAGCTTCCAGCACTACTCTCCCCTAGTAGGTGTGGCCACAGAGTGGATATACTTGACATCAGCTTCTCCTCATCTTCTGTGCATTAACCTCAAGTACTTACATTCAGTACTGCTCCCTAGGCTAATCTACCTGAACTGAGCTCAGAATTTAGCTTCTATATCATTCCTCTGCTGCATCACCTTACATCCACACAGTCCTGATCTGCCCTACACTAATACAGTATTAGTCCCTATACTAATACATACATTTGGGGGATCAGTTAGGCATAGAACACTTCATTAGTACATACATCTTCGTCAGTCTTTAAATACATTCCAATTCAAAAGAAAAAGCAGATATTAAAGCTGAATGTTTAATTGCTCGTTACAGAATCTAGGCCTGTCCCATAATACAGTGTCATAGGTTTCAGGGTTCCATAAATAAGCCTCTGTCTGGGCCGCTGGCTCCTTATAGAACAAATCAAAGGCATGCATAGCAACAGGTAAGAGGGCTATTATCTATCGCACCTTCTTACAGCAATCCGAGTCTCAACACATGGGTTATATCCGCTATATGCACTCTTCTCATAGGCTGATGCACAAAGGAATCCCAAATTCGAAATCCAATCCTTCTCCTCCCTTGTAGCTTCCAGAATCCCCAGTTTTTCTTTGTGCATCTTCCCAGGCTGGTCACGTTTTCATCTGGCTCTGTGCCAAACTTAAGGTAAGATACAGCATTAATTTTAAATCCCAAACAAAAAATATTTTGTGAATGCCTACAACAAGGGCTAGCCTTTAAAGAAATAGTGGCATGTTCTGAGAAAAAGACTGTGCTTTTTAAAAGCAATGCTAGAGCAGGATAGTCTCCGTGGCACAGGGCGCAGCATAGAGATGCATTTCAAACAATTCAGTAAAGCTGCACCAGTGTTTTTACTCCTACCAGCAATTTTGAGCCTCACAGTGCCCATCTATGTAGTCCTCCCCCCCTTGGTTTACCTCGTTCAGCCGAGGAGGGGAAGGAAGCTCTGCACACCTAACAAAGATTGAGAGCCCTCCTTGTCGGCTTATCTCATTCAGCTGACAAGGGAAATAGCTAATGCTGCACTTTGCAGCTCATGGAAGGTGCACTGGCTACCCTGGGGGTCACAGTTTACCTTGTTCAACCGTGACCGCCTTGGGGATCCCCCCTGTAGCTACCTCTGCTTGCTCTTTCAACGATCGCCTGCCCAAACGAACCTGTCGGCTTCCACTCACCAGGCGAGTCTCTACAAGTCCCCAAACTGCTCCCTCAGCATTTGGTCACTCCTTGTACTGCTGACTGCCAGCATCCTGCTATTCGAGCGACAGGGCTGTGCTCCACGCCATCTCCACGGGGTGCCTCCCTCTTCCCTTCTGTTCCAGATATCGCCATTTTGGCTAGGAATGCCACGAGGTGAGCTGCGGAAACCTCGTGGGACCTGGTAGCGAGACTTAAGGGAGAGATTCCCTTTCCAAGATGGTGGCGCCGTTCGCTCATTCGCTTTATGGCGCCCGCATCCAAGCCATGCCTCTTATATAGACAAGAGCCCCATTGGAGCACCATACCTGAGGGTTCCTTTTTAGCCCAGTGACATCCTGCAGAGCACAAGGGGCAAATATTCAGCAATGATAATCCCCATTTCTGCTGTATTCAGTACCTTTTATGCCCTTCCTTTGACTTATAGTGAAATAACAGCCTGCAGCTTTGCTGCTTAACAGTGCCCTTTTTATTCCCTACTATTTGGCTTCTTGGGAATTAACAGTCTACAGATGGGGCACGTGGTGCTGACTTCTTGTTTTGAATTGTCTCCTTTTGCCTTTAATTCGCTGACATTTCAAGCCCTAGGGTACTCTTGACTGGGGCTACGAACTAGTTTTGTATATTAAACTAACCTAGTCAATGTGGCACCAGGGCCAGCTAGAACTGTGTATTAAGGTACTTATTTAGGTTTACTGTGTCATTGCCTATGGAATTCATACCCTTCCCCCCCAGTTTACCTCATTCTGCCAAGGAAGGGGACCAGGTGCCTGGATCAGTTGTCCTGATCAGTCTGTAATTCGCTACCAGTGCCTTACTCAACCTCCCGGTTTACCTTGTTCAACCGTAGGTCGTGACCTCTGTACAGTGTATGTTCCCGAGTGGAGCATGGCGCTCCCCTGATCGTCTCATGGTTTACTGCGTTCAGAGGCAAGCCTGCCACTGGGGTTCAATTCTCCCTTCCCTTATGCCCCTTACTTTTGGAGTCTCAGGCGGTATAGTGCAGCGGTTTAAGGCTCTGAGTTGTACGTCCTGAAGACCTGGTTTTGAATCCCATGGCCCACTGTTGCATACGTGTGACCCTAAGCAAGTCACTTAACTTCTATCCTCCCAGGTTGTACCTGTAAGTAAGCCTTCAGCTTACCCACTTTGAGCAGGTTTCTGGAACTGGGACTGAGTCCTACCTCCATCCCTACCAGAAGGTACACCTCTGCGCAAGGGATACCCCGCCTGAGGTCCCAATGTACCAAATATTGGCAGGTACTTCCCGGCCCCTGCAATACAGCCTCCATACACTGTGGGATGCCCGACATTTGCCTTTTGTACTGCCATCCTTGGGAGCTACATTGCACTTCTCGCGATGCTTCTGTCCTCCCAGCACCTCTAGTGTTCTCTACATACTATTCTACCTCTAAGATGGAGGCAGCCAACGAGTACCGACCTAAGATGTCGGACACGAGAGGGTACCCCTTAAAGGGGGCCATACTCTTCATATGTTTTAAAAGGGAAATGGAGCAGATATAAGCCATAAATCAATAGAAGGAAATGTTACATTAAAGAGCAACAAGTTATACACCTGCCCTTTGAAACAAGAGAAGCTGGATGTATATCCTCCAGGCCTTGACTGTCCTCAGGAGTTTATTGAGCACCATTTCACTGTAGGTACCTAGTTCCAAAAATCTTGTGGCTTAAGCATTACTCCAATGGCTCAACCAGTGCAGGCTTAAACACTTTGTGTAGCAGGAATGAATACCATCTTTTAGTGAGACAAACTGTGTCCTCTATCCCCACAGGCAGTACTGTAATAACAAAGCTATGTTGCTCAATATTGGCACCCCGCACAACCCTTTCACATTTCAGTCATGCTCCACTCAGACTGGAAGCAGTGTCAGAGACTAAGCAGTCCCCACTCAACAACTGCATTCAGAGCCCTCACAGAATGCTCATTTGCTCCAAATACCTGGCACGCAATCCGAATGTCTCAGCAGGACTTATGACACTGGTGGTCTGGACAGGGTGGCTCACCAACTTCAGCCCCCCCCCCCTCGAGGAGGCTATCTTCTATGGTCTTAACCATTTTTCATTACAAGTACGGAGCTAAGTAGCCCCTACCGTTGAGAAGGAAGAAAAAAAAAATTTTTAACAAATTTTCTGAGCATGATATAATGGGTCATCCCGCATACTTAGGGGGAAAAGTGTGTGCGAACTGCAAGTACAGAACTATATAGTTAGTACAAAGCTGTATAGTCAATCATCGCAATGTACATAATTAAAAAGCAAGACATACAATGAGCTAAGGAAGGGCAAATGCATCACAGGTTGTGCATGTGCCACTCAGTCACAGCCATGCTGGGGAAGGGGGGAAGTTAAGCATACAAAGAGCGTGTTTGAAGGGGAACAATAGTACCCTTAATAAGAAAAGGCTGGCTATGCAGTGATTCATTGCAAGGGCTATTAATTTTACTCTGCATTTAATTCTGCTACAGCAGTACGCCAGTTTATGCCAATACTGAAGCCTGACTGATATCCTCAGAGCATCCTTTGGATACAATGATTGTTACAGTGCTATGGCTGCTCAGTAAGTCACAATCTGACTCAATCAATGTCCAGGGCAGCTTAAATATTTGCAGAAAATAACAATGGCATCTAGAAGCAGGAGGGTTTGGCTCTGGGGACCATATTGTTCCTTAGCATACTATGCCCCATGGCAAATGGCCATTCTGTCAGGTTTATCCATAAGGCGAGAGCTGCAAAACTTATTCTGACCGAGGGTCCCCGAGAAACAACTTTGATCGAGTTGTGGCAGTTCCACTCCGTTGACATTGGTTCCTCCATGAATACACTTTGGCTCCAGTGTAATCAATAACTATCTGTCAGCGGGCATCTCTTTGTCAGCTGGTGGGGTTGTGCCTGGGCTACTTTTTACATCTTCCTCCCAAAATGGCTCTGTTTGTCCCTGCTCTGTTCACAGGGCATACCCCCAAAACATCTGTGGCCATTTTGTTCTAGCCATCTTTCACCTAAGGGTGCTACCACCATCCCCCCGTGACTGCCCTAGCAGTTGATATCCCTTACAAACTACAGAAACAAAGGGGTGTGGTCCTAAGCTCACCCTCAGACAAGGGGGACTCTCAGAAACAGGAGCCACATTAAAATCACTGATTACTACCTAGAGCCACTGAGTTTAGGGACAGAGGTTGGCAATCCCAATCCAGGTTGACCCCCCATCCACCATCATCCTCCTTGCCTGTATCACAGGCCTAACAGGTATTCAGTGGTAGGCCAGGAAAGAAAAGGAGGCAAGAGGAACAGAACTTAGAAGCCCTATTAAGGGAGATACAACGTCTCCCAATATTTACCACTATGAGGTCTGGCTACATTTTGACAAAGAAGACAAAAGGGCACACATACAATGCATCCCTACATGGCAACTCTTGCCCAATAAGCCTGCCACATGCAGTGTATGGACTCAGTTACAATCATCAAATAAGCAGGCCACAGTGGGGAAGCCATAAGGGGATGAAAACCCTGAGCATAGCCGTATTTTTACTCAGACCACCTAAAATGCATGACCTAGCTACTGTTGTTAACAGTACTTTTGCAGCCATCTCAGCTGCACAAACAAACAGTCACGGAAATTAGGTAATTGGTGTGTTTTAATGCAATATAGGTCTCCTAAGGTAGAAGGTGCTGAAATTCTATTTCTTGGACCCACAGACATTTTCAAGAGGGAGATGTGGGGTGTATTCAACCTCCATTGACTTGCCATATGTGCTGGTAGACAGACTTCTTCCCAGGCATCCATACATACTGTATTTATAGGTAAAGACACCTACCCATATATGGGTTGATCAATCCTATCTGCCTAAATGTATAGCCAGATTTATGGGAACCGTCACACCCACCCCTTACACCAGGGTGCAGTGTTGGATTTGGAGGGTCATTCAGGGTAACACACAGACCAGGGGCAGTCTGACCAACCAGCTGTGATGTATTGAGTATCGTGTACCATATGACGGCACATACACACACACCACTAGCGAACCAAACACTAGATATGTGCCTTTAGTACTTTCAGCAGGGTGTAAAGAAGTGATCAATCCACTGGGAACCCACTGTCAGCCATGGCCAGTGACCTCCTGGAGCCCCCACTGCAGCGGCTCCTAGGGTGACACCCTCCTCCTCACATCACTTAATTAATCCAGATCATGGAGGAAGGGACAGGGAACCTTCATAACATTAAACCCAGGTATGACATGCAGATCAAGTACAGCAGACACTGTTAACACAGTCATACTTGGCCAGAGACTTCAATTCATTAGTTTTATGCATTTCAGTGCAGTTCAGTAAGTTTCTCAGTTCAGCCCCTCTTGTAGTGTCTACACTGTTTATATAGAGCTCTCTCACCAGTGACCACAGTTCAATACTCTTCTGTAGACAACACCGATCAAGACCTCCAGGGGCCAATCTGACACGTAGACCCCCGACCACTGAAACTGCCAGCATGGCCATTCAGAAGGCTACACTGTTGAATTTAGGGGTATCCGGTAAGGTGACGGACACCTTGATCTAAGCCAGTCGGGAGCTCACTAACAAAACATAATGACACTTTGCATGTAATACCGGTTGGATGCCGGACTAACAGCAAACTCGGAGTTTGATTGCAAGGTTCTCCAGACAGCTTTGAGTTATATTCCTCCTCCCTCCCAAGACACGTCCAATACTGCTGTATAATCACCCATGTGTTGAGACTCGGAGTGCTGTAAGAAGGTGCGATAGATAATGGTAGTTTACTCACCTGGTAAAGGTGATTATAGGAGCATCTTCTTACAGCACTCCATATCCCACCCATTGAGGAGGAACATAACAAGCAATAAACTGAATAATGGAATAAGGGATTATATATTAAAGAATGTATATGCAATACCGATCAGTAAATGTAGAGTAGCAGACGTTCAGTCCTGCACTGCCAGTAACAGTAGGACCATGTTGCCATGTTGATTGGAATACAATGGAAAGTAAATAATTTCCCTTTGCATAACTTTAAATTGTGTTGTGTTTCCCTACCCTCCAGCTTCCCTACAGGGGTGGCTGAGGGTTCTGTATGGTTGGATTTTTTATATTATATTTTCAGGAGTAGCATAAGCTCTGGAAGATTTCATACTGGGGATTCTGGGAGCTACAAGGGAGGAGAAGGATCGGATTTCGAATTTGGGATTCCTTTGTGCATCAGCCTATGAGAAGAGCTCATATAGCGCATATAACCCATGTGTTGAGACTCGGAGTGCTGTAAGAAGGTGCTCCTATAATCACCTTTACCAGGTGAGTAAACTACCATTTCTTTCCACATACTAATTCGTAGAAAAGCAACATTCCTACTTGTTTTTTTAGTATTTTTGAATTTTAGATACAATGCCACTAAATAATATTGCTAGAAAATTGTTTTAAAACAATAAAGATTTTCCTGTTAGCTGAAATTCGCAGCCGACAGGTACATATTTCAATTGGGCCCTTCATTGTCAGCTAGACCTGTGGGCTCTTCTACTGTTCCCCTTACATTCATTCATTCCTTATTTTATATCCTTTAACCCTCGAGTCAGGGTTTATATAATATAATGTAACCCCTCTGGGGGCGCTATCCTAAGGGTTACTGCCCCTGCCTGCCTTAACTGTAACAGGGTGAGGGGCCCAGATCCATTGGCGGGTGCCTCCACCCAGAGGTCGGGGTTAGAACAGTCAAGACTGACTTGGTCACAGCCCTCTGGGTTGCTGCAACCCCCCCTTCTTCCCACTAGTGGCCCACATAGTTTAGTTGCAGCGTTCTCACCATAGACTCTTACCCCCCGGTTCCAACCACTCAGCTCACTCCAGGGGCCCCCTGGAAAGTAAGGTACGGTTACACAATATTCACTGTGCAGTAGGTCACTATTAATACACAAACTAGCCAGTGTACTTTTGCAAAACAAGCAATCTGATTTATTCAAGGGGAAATAACAAGGACCAGGGGGAATCAGGATGATTGGCTTACCACTACAATGTATGAGTATCTACCTAGGGCTCTGTGCACAGGCCTAACCTATAAGTTGCTGTCTATGGGTACCCAAGCCCTAAAGGCTAGTTACTCGATGCAGCTGGTTGGGGCCCTGACACAACGAGCATTTAATTCCTATGAAGATTAGATGGAGCCCAGCAGGCTCAGTTAATGCAGTCAGAAAAGCAACCTGAAAATCTTGCCTTTGCTAGAAACCTGTGACAGGGAGCTACCCTGCTTCAGTACTCACAACTCCAGAAGAGAACCGCTCACACACACACTCACAGGGCTGAGCCTGCACTCCAGATACTTCTCCACACACTTATATGGAAAACAACAGAGGGGTACCATACCAGGCAGCTGCTCCTATGGCCCGACCGAACACACCGTTACTCGGGAGTCTCACTGCTGCTTCACCTTCCTGACAGACCTAGTGCACTTCAGCAGATCCTCCAGTCCTCTACAGGGTGAGCCTGGTAGGTAGCTGTGCTTTTACACAGCCTCCTCTGACCATGCCCCGTGGATTTAGTCCGAAGCTTGCTGGCTACTCAAATGGCCGAATCCGGTCTCTCATGCGCTTCCCACGTGAAAACTCAATGGCGCAAGAGCCCAGAGCTCCTTCCTTGTCCACAGTCATAATGTCTCTGCCCCTTGGCAGTGTGGGGAAATCCTCTAGCTTGGGTGCCACCCGATCCCATTGGCTGGCTAAAGGTGCCAGTCACTTAGTCCTGCTCTCAGTGGTGCAAAAAAGGCGCCATGGTCTAGCCTTCACTTCTCACAATTACCAGCTGTATCTCCATTGGTCCGTCAGCTCCCTAGAGAGCCCTTATTCTGGTTGGTCACCAGTTACTCCATTTGGGGCACCCCTTACCCCTACTGAACCCTTCAGAACGTCCTGGTCCAAAATGGAGGGGCACAGCACACACAGTCCCAGCTGCAGAAGAAGCAGGTTAGACAAACTGTAACCCCACCCACAGACTAACTAATTATGCCCAAACAGTTACTTCTTTCAAAAGGGGCTCCCTCTGCACATATAGCTACTGCCAAACGGGAGCGATTCTACCACAGCTCAGGCGGGATTCGAACAGGGAAACACCATTCCCCCCATATCAACCCAATGGAGCATGCGAGCAGGCAGTTCTTAAAGAGACAGTACTGGAGGCTTTGGAAGCACTCACAACACCCACAGTTAGGCGGCATGGCGCCGAACACCAGTTAGGCAGGGAGCATTTCAGGCAAGCTCCAGGAAGGCTCTCAGGAATCCCTATTTGTGAGGGGGTTACAATAAGACACTCTTTCTGGGACTTAATGTCCCCCTCTGGTGTTTTGGCACCAGCCCCAAAACACTCGGGGAGTCGTGCGTCTCTCTGTGAGTCTTTGTGCACACTTTCCTCACTTCTAGGAGCCCCTCTCGGCTTCAAAGCAGGTGATCACACCATGCGTCAAAGTCAGAGTCTATTTTGCTCCGTCCAATGCTGGTGAACCTCAGTGCGGCTTTTCTTTTCTTGCCACAATATGCGGGGGATCAAGCAGCACTTCTCTTTCTTTTAATACCACATGCGTGGTATCTAAATGAAGGTCCTCCTTACAACAGGAGTGGACAGTGCATGCAAGCAGCTACTGGTATGCTTTTTCAAATTTACAAACCTGCACACCCCGTAGCATCCAGTGGCTTCCTTAATTTGTACCTTTGCCAGCTTGGTGCAACACACTTAACCAGGCAGCAGCTCCCAGCAAAGTAGGGGTTCCTTTCTTATTTAGACCCTTTTGTTTAAATCAGGGAACATGATTTAAGTCTCAATACTAAGTTCACCAGCTACCTATAAGTAGTGTCAGGACCAGTAAGCACTGTAAACACTCCACATGCATGGTCCAAATGCACATTACATTCTAGTCCCTTTTCTTGCCCATATATCTAGACTTCAGGCAAAACAACTCAAGGGCTTTACTGAATGTAGGCATTTCAAGTGCCTTTACAAATAGCATCCGGGACAGGAAAAGAAATCAAGAAGGGAAAAAACAGTATAGAGATGCTTTGGTAGGTGGCCAAGGGTAGGCATGGCTCTAAACAAGGCCGGCAGATGGTTACTAGATGCTGACCAGTTCACGCATACCTTTGTACTCTATGAGCATGCAAACATACTAAGTCTCAAGAATAGAATCTCATACCAGACGTGCCTCCTAGGTAGGAAAGCCATGCTTGGTTTAACTCCTCCCTGTATTACAGACCTGATTACCTGAACCAGATCCATGTACAGTACCAAGAATAAAGAACTACACCCATTCTGTGTCGGACAGCTCTTGGTCAAAGATCCTTCTCCTACTGTGCCCCACTGTGGCTTAATGAGATCCCAGCTAACACTCTAAATGCTGCTAACCCTTGAACCTTCAAAGCCAAACTAGGTCATTAAGGAGAGTGGCAATTGCTGCAAAGTTCGGGTGTAAATCTTCTGTAATACCCTACCAAACCCCAAAATGATCATACTTGTTTCTAGGTCACAGCTATTTTTGCCACAGCCTCCACTTTACTGACCTGTGGTTTTATAAGCCCATTTCCTAAAATAAGCCCTAGATATCTAGTTTCTCGCATGGCTAGGGAACATTTTATGGGGGTTATGGTCATCCCAGCTTGTTTAATAGACCCAGTCACAGCCTTCAGGTGCACTAGGTAGGTGTTCCAGTTTGGGCTAAAAAAGACTGAGGGGCCAGCACTTGGTCCATGTAACACTGGAATGTTGCAGGCGCGCCATGGAGCCCGAAATACATTATTCTAAACTGAAACAAACCCACTGGCGTACTGAAGGCAGTCTTTTCTTTGGCTGTAGCTTCCAAGGGGATTTGCCAATATGCCGTGGTGAGGTCTAAGGTGGACATAAACTTGGCATTACCTATCCAATCAAGGATATCATCTACCCTAAGCATAGGGTAGGCATCAAATTGTGCCACCTGATTCAATCTCGGAAGTCGAGGCATAACCTTATGCCTCCTTCTTTCTTAGGCACTACAACTATAGGGGAACCACATGCACTCTTGGAAGATTCTATTATGTTAAGAGCCAGAAGTTTCTGACTTTTGCTGGACTTCAGCTCCTACCCTTTCAGGGAGTCTGTAGGGTTTCTTCCTAATGGGGGGTGATTCTGTTTTGATATGGTGTTCTACCCCTTTTGCTTTCCCAGGCTCACTGGTGAAAGTGGAAGCAAATGAGTATATCAGGTTTTGCGGATCCTTCTTTTGCGAAACATCTAGTTCCAGATTAATGTATACTTCTTGGAGTCCCTTGTTTGTTTCCAACCTGCTGTATGCCTCCTCTAAATCAGTGTCTTCTGACACTGGCATTATCAACATACCTATGTTCATTTTAGGTCTCTCGTGCTATTTATTTGCCATGGGCAAGTCATGTCCCAAATACAGCAAGTCCAGATTTCTGTGTCTTCCCCACCTGTAGAAAAAACGGTTTTAAGGATTCATCTGCTTTTTGCTGTTTAACCAAATCACTTTTTACAAACATAGTATTTACATTGTCTGGTAGTCCCCTTTGATCTATATGCCTGTGCTTTTGCAGTCTCTTCTTGGCATTCAGCGATAACTTTGTTTTTCCCTGGGTCCTCACTAACGTCTTCCTCAAAGGGAAACACTTCCTCCAGCTGTTGTTCCTTCTTACTCTGTGCCCTGGTGGCTACTGCAGCAACAGACCCTCTATCAATTAACAATGTAGTGAATTCAGGATAGTCATGCCCTATCAATATAGGGACTAGAAGTTTGGGCACTAGTCTTGCCGTGATTGCAGTAGTTTTTCCTTTTAAATTAATGCCAACACTGGTAGTGGGGTAGTGATGTGTGTCCCTATGGATGCAAACAACATTCACATCAGGTCCCCTTTTTGCTGTATTCACAAGTTCAGGTCTTATCATGTTGTTCTTACTACATGAGTCTATTAGCCCTACCATAGTTATGTTCTTTATTTGAACTTCAGTCATAAAGTAACTTGTATTCACTAGGGCGTTTCAACTCTTCTGGTGGGACAGTATCTCGCTATGTGTCTTAGTCCCTGACAGTTCCTGCATACTATGTAAGCAGGGAATGTTCTCCCACTTGACCCACTTCTACCCTTAGTTCTGGCATCATACTTAACATTTCGGTTCTGAGGGTTGGGTTTTACCACTTGTGATGACCTGGCTGCAGGGGGTTCAGGTGTGCGTTGTTCTCCCTTCTTGTAAGGCCAGTCGGCAGCAACTAAGTCTTCTGCAAGGGTAATAGCCTTTTCAGTAGTCTCAGGTTTGTGCATCAACAGGCAGAATTTGGAGAAATTGTTCTACCACAAATGTCTCTATGATGGCCGATACTGATTTACCATCTGGCTGTAACCATTTCCAACACAGTTCCCTTAATCTGGTAAATGTCTCTCTGGTGGTATCATTATTTTGATATTTTAGGGCCTGGAATCTTTGCCTGTATGTCTCTGAGCTGATATCATAAAGTTTAAGAATTTCAGTCTTAACCAAATCATAATTATCAGCCTTACATGTGTTCATATTACTGTAGGCTAACCGGGCCCTCCCAGCTAGATAGGGTGCCGAGCGCACCACCCACTGGGCTGATGGCCACCCATATGCTATGGCTACACGTTCAAACGTGGTCAGATAAGCTTCTATATCATCAGAAGCAGTAATTTTAGTTAGTTTAATTTCTTTAGGGTTGGAGGTTGCTCTGTCCCCACCATGTCCTTGCCCTGACCCCAGACACTGTAATGCTTTTAAAGTCTCTGCCCACCACAAGTCTTGTCTCCTCTGATCTTGTTCCTTTGCCTGGAAGTTGATATCCCTCTGTTCCTCAGTCTCAATTTGGCGCATGGACAGCCATCTCAATAAATCTATGATGTCTTCTGATGGATCTTCCCTGGTCTCTAAAGGTTCTGTCTTCGGCTCTGGATTCTCCTCTGAACAGACAACTACAGCCCCGAGTTCAGGGGTTCTCCTGTCCTCTCTGTCTGGGCTCGGGTCACAACACCCAGCTTCTTTTCATCCATGCCATTAACCATGTCTGCTTAGTTATCTTGGCAACAGGACTGGTACCCTACTGGGTTCTCCCTGTTTACCTAAGACAACCAACGATCCCACTTCTCACACCATTATGTGGAAGGGTGTGGGAACTGATAACACCAGACACAGCAGTAGGTTTTAAAACAAACAGTTTGCTTTGTGTGAATTGTATTTTTAGTTAGAAACATAATTAACTCAGAATAAAAAAGAAATAGACAAAATAATAAACGTAGCTCAAACTGAGCTTCCAGCACTACTCTCCCCTAGTAGATGTTGCCACAGAGTGGATATACTTGACGTCAGCTTCTCCTCATCTTCTGTACATTAACCTCAAGTACTTACATTCAGTACTGCTCCCTAGTCTAATCTACCTGAACTGAGCTCAGGAGTTGCTTTTATACAGTCTATCTGCTGCATCACATACATCACACATTCTACTGATCTGCCCCTACACTAATACAGTATTAGTCCTATGCTAATACATACATTTAGGGGATCAGTTAGACATAGAACACTTTATTAGTACATACAACATCTTCTACAGTTTTTAAATATATTCTAATTCAAAAGGAAAGGCAGATATTAAAGCTGATTGTTTAATTGCTCTTTAGAGAATCTAGGCCTGTCCCATAATACAGTGTCATAGGTTTCAGGGTTCCATAAATAAGACTCTTTCTGGGCCGCTGGCTCCTTATAGAACAAACCAGAAGCATGCATAGCAACAGGTAAGAGGGCTATCTCTTTCCTCATACTAATTCATAGAAAAGCAACATTCATACTCATTTGTTTAGTATTTTAGTGTAACCCCCAGCAGGCACTATCCCAAGGGCTACTACCCCACCCGTTCCGGCTGTAACAGGGTAAGGGGCCTAGATCCGTTGGCGGGTACCTCCACCCAGAGGTCGGGGTTAGGACAGTCGAGGTTGACTTGGTCACAGCCCTCTGGGTTGCTGCAACCCCCCTTTCTCCCCACTAGTGGCCTACACAGTTCAATTGCAGTGTCCTTACCACACACACTTACCCCCCAGCTCAGGCCACTCAGCTCACTCCGGGGACCCCCAGAAAAGTAAGGTGCAGTTACACAATATGCACTGAGTAGTAAGTCACCATTAATATACAAACTAGCCAGTGTACCTTTGCAAACAAGCAATCTGATTTATTTAAGGGGAGATAACAAGCACTGGGGGGAATCAAGTTGATTGACTTACCACCACAATATGTAAGTATCTACCTAGGGCTCTGTGCACAGGCCTAACCTATAAGTTACTGTCCCTGGGTACCCAAGCCCTAAAGGCTAGTTCCTCGATGCAGCTGGTTGGGGCCCTAACACAGAGACAGGTATGAGATTCGTACGAAGATTAAATAGAGCCAGCCAGCTCAGTTAGTGGTCAGAGAGGTAACCAGAAGATCTTGCCCTTATTAGGAACACTTGACGGGGAGTTACCCTGATTTAGTACTCACGACTCCAGAAGCCCTCACACCACTTACAGGACCAAGCCTGGACTCCAAACACTTCTCCATACATTTATATGGAAAGCAACAGAGGGGTACCATACCAGGCAGCTGCTCCTAGGGCCCGACCGAACTCACAGCTAATCGGGAGTCTCAACGCAGCTTCACACTTCCTGACAGACCAAGCGCGATTCAGCAGGTTCTCCAGTCCTCTAAAGGGTGAGCCTGGTAGGTAGCTGTGCTCCTGCAAAGCCTCCTCTGACCACTACCCAGCAGATTTAGTCAGAACTCGCTGGTGATTCAAACCGCCCGACACTGACCTTACATGTGCTTCCCACATGAAAACTCAATGGCGCAGGAGCCCAGAGCTCCTTCCTCGCTCACAACCACCACATCTCTGCCTCTTGGCAGTATGGGGCACTCTTCTCAGTTCGGGCACCACCCGATTCCATTGGCTGGCTACTGATGCCAGTCACTTAATGTTTGCCCTCATTGGTGCAAAGAGGCGCCATGGTCCAGACTTCACTTCCCAGAATTATCAGCTGTGTCTTCATTGGTCAGCCAGCTCACTAGAGAGTCCTAACTCTGGTTGGTCGAACAGATCTCCATTTTAGGGTCCCCCCATTTCCCATTGGCCCATTTCAATAGCCCAGGTCTAAAATGGAGGGACCAAGTGCTCACAGTACCAGCTGCAAAAGAAGCAGGTTAGACAAACTGTAATTCCACTTAATAGTCTTACTAGTTATAGCCAAATGGTTACATCTTTCAAAGGGGCTTCCGTTGCGCTTTTCAGTGACTACATGAAGAAAGCGATTTCCCTGCAGCTTAGGCGGGATTTGAACAGGGAAACCCCAGTCCCCCTATTCAAACCACTAAAACCTGTGAGCGGGTAACTCTTAAAAAGACAGTATTGGAGGCTCTAAAAGCACTCACTATGCCCGCATCTAGCAGCCTTACACCGAACACCAATTTGGCATAGAGCATTTAGACAAGCTCTGGAAAGGCTTTTAGGAACCCACATTCATAGGGGGGTTACACCCTTCCTGGAAAGAACTTGGCATCCGTGTCAAGTAGTTACCCTTAAATCACTTTAAGGCAAAACTGTTTAAATTAACAGCACATTAAACTGTTGATTGCACACATCACATAGTTTACTGTTCACCTATACAACAGCACGCATATTATAGCCCCTTTCTTTTATATATCAGGTCATTTCTTCCTGGCTATGCCACTTGGATAAAGGGGGCCCTTCTCTATCCTCTATCTGAGGGCTGACTGGGGCAGTAGCACTATACTCAGAGGGTAATACTAACAGTTGTGCATCATTCCCTAATACTAACTTGGGCAATGAACTTGGAGATACATAGACCCCCTTATGGACTACATTTAATGGTAGGTCCACAGGCTGGCCCAGAAACTCATAATTTAACCTTATTACAGGCCGTACTTCTTGGATAGTGCGTCTAGGGGTCTCAGTACAATCCGCTTAAGGCCCTGTCTCCACCTCAGCCTCACTGAGATCAGTAGAGGGAACCTCTACATGAGACAAGGACCCCATACCCATAGTACTTTCGGGAACGTGACCCTCTATATCTGGACCCACACTACTTGGTTCAGTCAAGGGTACTTCTGGCACTATGGGGATGCTATCAGGGCACTCAAAATATTCTTCTTGCTCAGGTGGATCCCGCACAGGTTCCCCCACATCACTTTTCCCTTCTGAAAAGCCAGACAGTTCAGTCAGCCCAGATAACTCAGCAAGACTCATAGACCCTACTTCTCCGGTTTTGAGGCCACTTGCTTCATCCTCGGGGAGCATGGGCTCCAGAAACAATGCTGGGGGCTCAGACAGTCCATAAAACCCAACTTCATCCCCAGAGTGAGCTAGGGGGTTGCCCTTAAAAAGTTGACTCAGTTCATAAGAGGGGTAATACTCCATAGCATGTTCACTGTCTTCAGCCACAGACGAAGGATCAATGTCAGCAGAGGGGAGAGGGGAAGGCTCCCGGGGTGTAAGTTCTGAGGAGTCAACCCCTCTGAATCTCTTTTTGGCAGCAGCTCTAGTTATAGGCCCAGAGGGAGGGGCATTAGGAGGTGCAGTCTCTATCAAAATCTGTCCAATCGGCAGCAGTTGATTTTGGTACAAAGTTTTTACATCTTTTGAATTATTTTTGGGCCTTACTTTGTACACAGGCAGATCATCTAGTTTGCCCACTACAATGTGAGGGAGATGGTGCCATCGATCAGCAATCTTGTGTTTGCCATGCAGTCCCAGATTTCTTAGCAATACCTGATCTCCTTCCTGCCGTTCCTGTGCATTCACCTTTTTATCATACCTTTCTTTGTTGGCCAGATTTCTTTTGGCAGCCATGGTTTGAGCCAGCTGGTACACATGATTTAGCTGGGCCTTTAACTTTTGCACATACTATAAATAGTTGTCAGCTCGAGCCCCATCAGGAGAGACTCCAAAGCACACATCTACTGGCAGTCGAGCTTCTCTTCCAAACATCAGGCGGTAGGGGGAGAACCCAGTGGCATCACTTTTGGTGCAGTTGTAAGCATGTACCAGGGTGCTAATTTGTTGGCTCCATCTAGGCTTGTTCTTTGGGTGGAGGGTGCCTAGCATATCTAGCAAAGTGCGGTTGATACGTTCAGGCTGTGGTTCACCCTGGGGGTGGTATGGGGTGGTTCTTGATTTCTGCACCCCCACAAGTATGGCATCTCTTTAATCAGATGGCTTTTGAAATCTCTTCCTTGATCGGAATGTATTCACTGGGGGGCCCCATAATGAACAAAGAAATTTTCCACAAGGACTTTAGCCACCATGGTTGCCTTCTGGTCCTTGGTGGGGAAAGCCTGGGCATATTCGGTGAAATGATCTGTGACCACCAATATATTACTGATATTTTTCAGATCAGGTTCTAAACTCAGGAAATCAATGCAGACCAACTCCATAGGGGTGCTGGTAGTGATGTTGACCATGGGGGCAGCTCTCTGAGGTAGAGCTTTTCTTTGCAAACAGCGGCCACAGGTCTCGACATACTGCTCTATGTCTGCACTCATTTTGGGCCAGTAGAATCGGGTCCGCACCAGGTCAAGAGTTCAGTCTATGCCAAGATGCCCCATGTGATTATGCAGGGACCTCAGCACCAGTTCTCTAAAAGCAGTGGGCAGCACCAGTTGTCGTTTGTCTATCTGCCCCTATTTGTCTACGGTCTCCTGATATAACAGTTTATTGTTCAGCTTTAACTTTGGACCTTCTTTGTATAACAGGGCAGTTCTCAAATCAGCGGACCGCAGTTGGGACACATCTCTCCCGGCTTGCAGCGCCTCTAAAACAGGTTGTATCATAGGATCTCGAGACTGAGCCAACTGGAGGCAATCATTATCGAAATGAGGCAGCATTAGCATGTCTAATGCAGAAAAGTGGCAGTAAGCAGCAGGCACACAGTTCTCAGATGGACCCAAGCAATCTACCATGCAGTCCACAGCATCAGGAGTCACCGGTTCCTCTTTGTTGAATTTTTGGCAAAGGGCTCTAATGTCAGGTTCAGACAACATGACCCAATCAGCTCGGGACACAGGCCTCTGAGAGAGAGCATCAGCATCTATATGGCTGAGGCCTGCTCTGTATTCAGTAGTGTAGTTGTAGGTGGATAATGCAGAGAGCAACCTGTGACCAGTGACATCTAGCTTGGCTGAGGTCTGAACATATGTCAAAGGATTATTATCAGTTTTCACCAGTATCTTAGCCCCATACAAGTAGTCATGGAATTGAGCAACAATGGCCCACTTTAGAGCCAGGAACTCTGTTTGTGTAGTGGATAATTCTTTTCAGCAGGAGTCAAACTGTGGCCGGCAAAAGCTACAGGTCTCAGACCATTCAAGTGCTCCTGGTACATTACGGCCCCCAATCCTTGCAGACTGACATCAGTATGAAGAACATAGGGTTTGGCTGGATCAGCACAGGCCAGCACTGGGGCATGTGTAAGTTTATATATAATGTCATAGAAAGCTTCCTTGCAGTCAGCAGTCCAGTGAGTACCAAACACATCATTGGGGCAGAAATAAGTCTTTTCAGTCCCAGACTGTGTAGCCTTCTTATATTTCTTATGGGTCGGGGTACCCTTGAGTAAGATTAAGCAGAGGCCGGATCACCCAAGAGTAGTCTCTAATGAATAATCGGTAGTACCCGCAGAACTCCAGGAACCGCTGTAGCTCCTTCAAATTTATGGGTTGGGGCCAAGTGGTTAAAGCCTCTACCTTGCTGGGTCAGTCTCTATGCGTTTAGTGGACACTATGTGGCCTACATATTTCACAGAGGTTTGAAAGAATTGGCATTTTTCAATAGATAACTTAAGGTCAAAATCCTCCAGCCAGTCTAGGACCTTGAACAAACGACTTTCATGTTCTTCCAATGAGCTGCCAAACACTATGACATCATCTAAGTAAACCAAACACTCGAGCAAGTTCATGTCCCCACGGCACGTTCCATCAGGTGCTGAAAAGGAGAGGCACGAGAATCCTTTGAGACTTCCGGATAAACTCACAGTGCCTCTAGGGGGCAAATGAACACAGTCTTCTCGATCCTCTGGAGCCATTGGAATCTGATAGTATCCACTGCGGAGGTCTAACACAGAGAACCACTTGCTGCCATTTAGACAGTCCAGAGCATCCTGTATGTGTGGCATGGTATACTGGTCAGGGACGGTCCGCCGGTTCAGGGTACGGTAGTCCACACACATCCAAACAGCCCCATTCTTTTTCCTCACTACTACAATGGGGGAAGCATAAGGGCTCCTGGATTCTTGTACCACACCAGCAGCCAGCATCTCTTGCAGATGCTGTCTCACATTGTCTATGTCAGCAGGGGCCAGGTGCCAAGACCGTTCATGAAAAGGCCTTTCATCATGTAGACGTATGTGCGTTCAGCCCCCTGCACACATCCCACATTCCATTCTTTTAGGGAAAATACCTGGTCTCTTTGGGCAAGCTTTTTACTGTTCCTTACTTTCCATTCAGCAGGCAACGGGGAGTCACCAAAATCAAACAAGTCAGGCGTGACTCTGTCATCTTTCCCCAAACCCTTGCTATTGGGGAGCACTGCAGTGTCTGCACAATGCACACTAGCCAGGGTACAGCCTCTATGTACCCGAATCTCTTTGTCAGATACATTATGGACTTGAACCATCACTCTCTTGGGATAAGCATGGGCTCTAGCAGGCAAGATACGGGGTTTTAACCAGCAGTCCCCCAGGCAGTTTTCCTTCCCCAGGTGCATCCAGCATCAACAGTTTATTCTTGACATCCTTTTTAAGCTGGACCTCCCCTTGTAAAACATACTGGGCATTTGGGGCTAGTAGCAATGGTTCCAGATCCTTCCTCCAGGCAACACTCACCAGGCCTTTAGGCTCCTCCTGACTAGCCTTTCTCTGAGTCTCATAGGCCTTCTGGATCAAAGCGGGTAGCCTAAGAGCACACTCAGTCCTGGACATTTGCTTTTCTGAACACAACTGTGCTAGTCGACCAAACATGTGGGCATTGGTCCCAATCAACAAGGGTACCCCATCATACAGTCCAGTGGGGGGGGGCAGACAAAGGCCAGGGTTTCCACCTGTTCATCCACCCCAGCCACAGAAGTAGGAAACGACAACCAGATCTGGATAAACCCCAAATTCGGATAAGCCTTGTCACTCAGCCCCATACATGTAGTGGCACCTCAGGTAAGTGAGTCCGATACCAGTCCTGGAACATAATGGTCACCTGAGAGACACTAACCAATACAGCTCGGGTGGGAATCCCATTCACTCATACCGGAGCCTCCATCAAGGGACCTACCACATCAGACCATTCAGGGGGCACAGCGCTGACAGTTGCTTGGGCATGGGCCTGGGTCACAAAGCCCTTCCTAGGGGGTCAGACGTAGGCCCTGCAATGCCAGGTAATCAGTCTGCTGTTCACCTTCCTTAAATTCTCCGGCAACTGGCACTCAGTCTGAAAGAGTCCATCCTCCCCACAATGGTAACAGAACTTGGGGTCCTGTGAGTCTATTGGGAGGGGAATACTTTATCTGCTGGGAGCCATCCGGGGGGGCGAGGGGACTCCCCCGGGCTTGGGTGTTTATTTCTAGATAACTCGGGTTCTCCAAACCTAACTGGGTGGGTAGTGGTTTGCTTCAAGTCCCTCACCAGTTCTCATAAATTCCTGATCTCAGCCCTCAACTCACTTTCTACTTGGGGATCAGAGGAAATGGCACGCATCCCAACCCCTCCTTGCAACTCTGGGGGTACATCAGGCCCCCCCAAAGGGTGGGTCTCATCGGGCTCGCTAAACTCAGGGGTTTGGCACAGATTCACAGCCCCCACATAGGGTTACCACCCCTCCTCATCAGTCTCTACTTCTCTAATCTCCCTCATCAATTGACAGTATTCAGGCGGGGCAGCTCGCTGATCATGCAACTTAAGTTTAAACAGTATCACACTGGAAAATCTAGCAGATTTTAAAACATGTTCCAACCTGACTTGGTTCAAGGCTGGGGCAGTGATCCCCCCTTTCGATAGACCTTCTATAAAGCCTGTTCCACCCTAGTAACAAAGGCGGAGAGCTTTTCATTCCTCCACTGCTTAGCAGACTTGAATTTCCACAATAAGTCTTCCCTGGTTTCTGTACTTCCCAACACTCCCTCTAAAACAGAAAGATATTTTGCTGCGGTAGCTTCTGGGCTAGTAGCCTGCAAAAACTGAATGGTTTCTAAAGCTGGACCCCGCAGGCTCTCCATCAGCCCCTTTCATTTCTCCCCCTCAGAGTATTGCCACTCCTGAACTAAAGGGGTGGCATAGTCCATCCACGCCTCCAAATCATCCTCCTCTGAAGGCACGGGCACTGTACCAGAAAAAAGTTTTAGCCTACGGTACGAGCCTAGCTGTATAGAAGGAACCACTAAGGGCGGTGGGGCCAAAACAGAACTCTTGGGGGGCCCAGAGGAGGTACCAGGGGAACCTGGGGGGTGGATTCACTGGAAAGATCCAAAGCCTGCAGTAACTCCTGGGTAGTCCTTCCCTCCACGGCCAACAATTTAAGCAGTTTGTCTTTGAAGCTAATAGTCTGGGGAGACCCTCCAGGAATAACTGACCCACTCCAGATGTGAATGACCCTCCATCCCTGTTGGGCACCCTCCAGGTAAATCACTGGGGGTACCCTCTCGGGGTCAATGGCTACACTACATAACAGCAGTACCTGCAAAGTCTGATCGAGCCATACGCCCTCTCACCTGTACCTTACCCAAACACTTAACCCGCTCCACCACGGAAATAAGGTCAGCGTTCGTGGTCCCTAGAGGTACATCTAACAGCAACACAATTCTCTGAGAGTCCAACTCTTTAGCTTCACCACAACCCATCAGTTTATGTACCATTGTCTTAATGGGGTCCAACTTGATTTTAGCCATGATATCCCCTTCCAACTTTTCCTTCAATTTATCCATTGTTAGGTACTTCGTCCACTCGGCCACTAGGGGGATGCTGATCCCAGCGGTGCCTCCACTACTTAACCTCCAGGGGGCACTATCCCAAGGGCTACTACACCTGCCTGTTCTGACTGTAACAGGGTAAGGGGCCTAGATCCATTGGTGGGTGCCTCCACCCAGAGGTCGGGGTTAGGACAGTCGAGGTTGACTTTGTCACAGCCCTCTGGGTTGCTGCAACCCACCTTTCTCCCCACTAGTGGCCCATACAGTTCAATAGCAGTGTCCTTACCATACACACTTACCCCCCCTAGGCTCGGGCCACTCAGCTCACTCCAGGGACCCCCGGAAAAGTAAGGTGCAGTTACATAATATGCACTGAGTAGTAAGTCATCATTAATACATAAACTAGCCAGTGTACCTATGCAAACAAGCAATCTGATTTATTTAAGGGGAGATAACAAGGACTGGGGGGAATAAAGTTGACTGGCTTACTGCCACAATATATAAGTATCTACCTAGGGCTCTGTGCACAGGCCTAACCTATAAGTTACTGTCCCTGGATACCCAAGCTCTAAAGGCTAGTTCCTCGATGCAGCTGGTTGGGGTCCTAACACAGAGACAGGCATGAGATTCCTACGAAAATTTAATAGAGCCAGCCAGCTCAGTTAGTGGTCAGAGAGGTAACCAGAAGATCTTGCCCTTACTAGGAATATTTGACAGGGAGCTTCCCTGATTTAGTACTCACAACTCCAGAAGCCCTCACACCACTTACAAGACCGAGCCTGGACTCCAAACTCTTCTTCATACATTTATATGGAAAACAACAGAGGGATACCATACCAGACAGCTGCTCCTAGGGCCCGACTGAACTCACAGCTAATCAGGAGTCTCACCGCAGCTTCACTCTTCCTGACAGACCAAGCGCAATTCAGCAGGTTCTCCCATCCTCTACAAGGTGAGCCTGGTAGGTTGCTGCACTCCTGCACAGCCTCCTCTGACCGCTACCCAGCGGATTTACTCCAAACTCGCTGGTGATTCAAACTGCCCGACACTGGCCTTACACGCGCTTCCCGCATGAAAACTCAATGGCGCTGGAGCCAAAAGCTCCTTCCTCGCTCACAACTACCATGTCTATGCCCCTTGGCAGTGTGGGGCAATCCTCTCAGTTCGGGCACTACCCAATCCCATTGGCTGGCTACTGATGCCAGTCACTTAATTTTTGCCCTCATTGGTGCGAAGAGGCGCCATGGTCCAGACTTCACTTCCCAGAATTATCAGCTGTGTCTACATTGGTCAGTCGGCTCACTAGAGAGTCCTAACTCCGGTTGGTCGTACAGATCTCCATTTTAGGGTCCTTCCATTTTCCATTGGCCCATTTCAATAGCCCAGGTCTAAAATGAAGGGGCCAAGTGCAAACAGTACCAACTGCAAAAGAAGCAGGTTAGACAAACTGTAATTCCACTTAATACTCTTACTAGTTATAGCCAAACGGTTACATCTTTCAAAGGGGCTCCCATTGCGCTTTTCAGCGCCTACATGAGGGGAGTGATTTCCCTGCAGCTTAGGTGGGATTCGAATAGGGAAACCCCAGTCCCCCCCATTCAAATCACTAAAACCTGCGCACAGGCAACTCTTAAAAAGACAGTACTGAAGACTCTAAAAGCACTCACTACGCCCGCATCTAGCAGCCTTACATCGAACACCAATTTGGCATAGAGCATTTAGACAAGCTCCAGAAAGGCTTTAGGAACCCCCATTCATAGGGGGGTTACATTAGAATTTTAGATACAATGCCACTAAATAATATTGCAAGAAAAGGATTTTAAAACAATAAAGATTTTCCTGTCGACTAAAATTTGCAGCCAACGGGAGCATATTTCAGTTGGGCCCTTCACAGTCAGCTAGACCTGTGGGCTCTTCTACTGCTCCTTTTACATTCATTCATTCCTTATTTTATGTCCTTTAACCCTCAAGTCAGAGTTTATATAATGCAGGACACTCTTTCTGGAACTTAATGTTCCCTCTGGTGTCTTGGCACCAGTACCAAAACACTCAGGGAGCCGTGCACCTCTCTGTGCGTCTTAGAGCACACTTTCCTCACTTCTAAAAGCTCCTTTTGGCTTCAAAGCAGGCAGTCACACCATTCATCAAAGTCAGAGCCTATTTTGCTCTGACTGGCACTGGTGGAATTCAGTGTGGCTTTTCTTTCCTTGCCGCAAGCTGCGGGGGATCAAGTGGCAGTTCTCTTTCTTTTAATAGTGCAAGCATCGGTATCTAAACTGAGGTCCTCCTTACAATAGGAGTAGACAGGGCATGGAAGCAGCTACTGGTGTGCGATTTCAAATTTACAAACCTTCACACTCCGTAGCATCCAGCGACTTCCTTAATTTGCACCTTTGCCATCCTGGGGCAACACACTTTACCAGACAGCGGCTCCCAGCACTGTAGGGGTTCCTTTCTTATTTAGTCCCTTTTGTTTAAAGCAGGGAACATGATTTAAGTCTCAATACTAAGTTCACTAGCTACCTATAAGTAGTGTCAGGACCGGTAAGCACTGTAAACGCTCCACGTGCATGGTCCAAATGCACATTACATTCTAGTCCCTTTTCTTGCCCATATATCTAGACTTCAGGCAAAACAACTCAAGGGCTTTACTGAATGTAGGCATTTCAAGTGCCTTTACAAATAGCATCCGGGACAGGAAAAGAAATAAAGAGGGCAAAGAACAGTGTAAAGATAATTTGGTAGGAAGCCACTCTACCAAAGCAGAAAAGTGAATAGTTAAGAACAGAATTAAATGCTGCTGCAGGAGGCTTTAGCAAAACAGGGAAAAGATAAGAGGAATGTCCTGGGGTGCATTCAGAAATCCTGAGGAAGGGGAGAGCCAGCTCTGCCACATTCCCTACTACCATTTTTGTGAAGAGAGACTACTTGTGCCCTCCTCCAGTGCTCTGTAGCCACTCTTGTGTTGAGCAACTCATTGACTATGGCTGCCAGCGGTGCTGCTAGCTCCATTTGTCATTCCTTTAATATCCTGGGATGCATGCCATCTGGTCCCATTGCCTTGTCCACCTTCAGTTTTATGAGCTCCTCTAAGACCCTCCTCTGTAAATGGACATGTTTTCACCTCCCTCCCCCTCTCTGTATCTGATGCCCAGCTGTGGTCCCTGCCCTTCCCCTTCTTCAGTGAATACTGAACAGAAGTATTTATTTGATATTGCTGCTTTTTCCATGTCTCCCTCCACACACTCCCCCTTCCTCCTCTCTGAGCCTTACAATCCCACCCGTGGACTTCCTTCTTTCACTGATGTATCTATTCTATAGAAGGTCTTGTCCCCTTTCTTTAGCATCTGTGCTAATCTTTCCTCTGTTTGTGCCTTTGCGCTCCTGACAGCTTTCCCTGCTTCCTTCAGACTATTTAGGTACACCACCCCATCCTCTTTCTTCTGTGTCTCCTTATATTTTATGAAACTCATCCTTTTGGCTCTTACTTTCTCTGCTACGTCTTTGAGAACCATGGTGGTTTCTTCCTTCTCTTGCCTTTGTTTCTCATCCTAATGCACTGATTTGTCACCTCCACTATGGCTGCCTTTAGGTGTGCCTACTGCTCCTCAATCCCTCCCACCTTGCCTCCTTCCTTTCCAGGGCTTCTTTGATACCAATCCCCATTCTATCAAAGTCCACCCTCTTGAAATCCAGGACCCTCACATTTGTGTGACTTGACTGCAACCCTGTCCCCATGTTGAACCATGCTGTGTGTTGGTTGCTGGACCCCAGGTGCTCTTCCACCTGGACTTCTGTAATTCTGTCTCCATTGGTCAGTACTAGGTTCAGAATCACCCTGTCCCTAGTGAGTTCTAGCACTAGCTACCTGAGTTTTGCCCCCTGCATGGAATCTAAGATATCTCAGTTCCTGGCTGAGGCATCCACTGGGATGGTCCAATCCACATCTGGCATATTAAAATCACCCAGCAGCAGTACCTCCCCTTTGTTTCCATCTCATGTATTTCTTCCACTAGCTTTCTAGCTACCTCTTCCTCCTGAGCTGGAGGCCTGTAAATCACCCCTGTGCTTATTGTTGTGCTATCGCCTGGCTCCCTCAACACCCCTGAGCCCAACATAGTCCATCCAGCCCTCTGCCTGAGCATCTGTTGTGGCAGTGGCTGGGGACATGGTGGCCTCTGGGTGGGAGTGAAGGTCCCCAGTACTCCTGCCACCTCAGCCCGGAGACTGGCCATCTCCACCCTCAGCCCAGAGAGGTGCCTGCATATGGGCAACACCACAGTATCCAGAACATCCTCCTGAAGACCACTGCCTCGCACCCACTGCACTGCTGCACTCCCTGCATTTTCCCTTTCTGCTCAATGTTACCACCTGCTTTGCTATCTACAACAGTCCTACTGTTATTTTTAAACTCCTGGTCTTATTGCTTTTATCCCGTGTCCTGTGTTTAGCCCTCTGTCCCAAGTATGGCCCCTAGTTGTGTTTTTTTTTTTCTTCTTCTTTCTCCTTTTCCTTTTCTCCCCTCTACCTCATCCCCCCCCCCATGCCTTCTTTGTCTTGTGACAGGAATTGCAGGTAGGCCCTATCCTGTTTCAGCTCTATGTAAGTGAACAAGCCTAGGTGGGTGTGATGGAGGAGAGAGGGTGGGATTAACTTCTGGTGCCACTCTGCTGAAAAGCAGTCAACACAGCCGCTCAAACACTCTCTGTCCTGACCTCCAGATTCCCTTCCCTTGTAGCCTAAAATAAGTAACCCCAAGATAAAATGTCCGCTTGAAAAGAAAAAGTCAAATATGCAATGTATTTGTGGATTTGTTCCCTACTACTACTCCAGTCACTCCTCCGACATCTTGGACTGTACCCCGGCAACCTTCCCTGAAATGAACCTAAAAGGACAAAAATAGCAAAGTTAATTTACAGGAGCAATCCTGTCTCCACTGGAGCTTCTTAGTGCTCCTCCCGGTCCTGCAGCCTGTAATACAATGATGAAGAGGAAGTGTTATTTCTGAACCAACCAACTTCTATGGTTCTTATCTTGATGGGGTCTATGGATTAATGTGTGGTTTGCCTATGAGCCATGGATCAGCAATGCGTAAGTAACCCAAATTTAGAATGCTGCACACCAGAAGTCCCACAGACCCCTGGTGGCATCAACAGAAGGGATGTGTGCCCCTTCCACACTGGATCCCTCAGCTGTTCCTGCAGCTACATGTGTGGACTGTCTGGAGGGGGTGTCTAGGGGTGTGCCTGCAGTATGCACTATTCATGAAGGCACGGAGTACCAGATAAGAGGAGCTCAAGATATGGCAGCATGGACTCTGTATATCCATTGTGTGCCCCCCCAATCCCCCAGATTACACTCACCAGCTGTGGCAGTTAAACAAAATGAAAGCTGAGCACAATTTCATAGGAAAACTCACACACAAAAAAAGTAAAAACTGGCACGCTCATCATGATTCCCAAAAGTGGATTTGGGGGGGGGGGCTAAGGGTACTATAGCGCCCCCATCATGGAGCTCCTCTATTAGTAACACACTGTGCTGCATTCTTACTCGGGATGCACTAATGCCTCCATGAAAGCCACCTAACCTACACGGGTCTCATCTGTCCTCCAGTGTCCTAGTAGTGCAGTAAACAACCACCCCCACCTGCATTCCATAGCTGATCCCCCCAGAAAAATTGGTCTCCAGCATGAATTTCTTACTAACTTTCATCCTGCGTGATGTGGTCAGGTCCCAGCACTGTGGCAGCAGCTGGTCTTGCCTTGGTGAGCCTGAGCATTCCTTCTCTACTTTTGCAGGCTTGGTGCAGCTCCTTTGTTCAGGTGCAGGGGGTGGTTCATGTGCAGGGGCAGTACAGCTGCAGCAAAGCAGAGTGGACCTTAACAATACAGATCTCAACCAGGTCGCCTGGTGCTCACTGCTCCTGATTTGCTGTTGCGTCCAGTAGTGACTGTGGCTAGCAAGAGGCGCCTTCTTTAAATGCCTGGGCTGCTGAAACAAGAGTAAGCTGTAATTCATTCACTTAGAAGATTAATATTGAAGCAAGACAGGAGCAAGTGTACTACTGAGGAGCAGACAGAAAGAGAGCAGAGCCTACGAGTAAACAGCAGAGCCTGGGTTTTTAGGCGGCAGCAGTCAAATAATGTAGGGTCGATGTGGCCTTCATAAATCAGCACAAGGAGTTGGAGTGAGGTTCAGGTCATCTTCTGGTAGCTGAAGAAAGCTGTAGCTGAGATCTCTGCTCATTAGGAGTCATGGGGTCAGTGTGTGCTGTCTAGAGAGAGAGAGAGAGAGTTCGGCGGCCAGGTGACCAGAGACGGTACTCAGCTAGGAGCACATAGACTTCAGCCTGCTGAAAATGGATCGAGTCTTCATTTAATCAGGAACTTCTTGCTTTAAAAATAAAGACTTTCACACAGTCTCAAACTATGGTGGGTGGGTGGGAGGTGGCTGCTGGGATGGAACAGGACATTAGTGTTCCATCAAACTGGATGTGTAATAAACGTACTAGTGTTATTAATTTCTAGTATGGGGAGCTTAAATTCATGACATTAAAATAGTTTAAGGTCACTGCTAGTTTGGTTCTATATGTCAGACTGATGTTGGTGTGGATTGGGAGTTGGAGGATAGTGCCCTCCAATAGCATGCTAGAAGTGGCACAAAACTAATGCTGGTGCAGGTCTGGTCTCAGCAACAGCAGGAACCAGGAGAGGCAGAGACTGGCACATGAGACCTTTGAACTGAGGTACAAAACTTCAGCATGTACTGTATGTCTAATCTGTGTGATCTTTTCAGTTGTGGTTGTACAGAGTGAATGAGCACAGAAGGAAGTTATAGACATAGGGGTTTTGAAGGTGTTCTGCTGTATATTACGGCACGTGCAGGAGTTTCTGCATGCTTGGAGACCAAAATTAGCAACAGAAGTCATAAGACCTTGTTTGGCACATTGACATAGGCGGTTACAAAACCAGAGAAAAAAGTGATAGGACCAAATATTTAGTTTATGTAGTTCTATGTGTTGAATGGGGTGGGGGGTACAAGTCGTGATGTACCCAAGCAAGTGCTGTTCCTAATATAAAAAATGCATTTTTATATTAATTTAAAAACTGTGTTCTGCTGTCTGTTTACTGACTTCTTGGACCTATCAGAAAAATGAGATGCCTCATACCATGGGTTATCCTAGTAAAGGAAATTTTAAAACAATAAAAAATGTTATATTTATTTAAAAATGTATTTTCTTTGGAATAAGTTGCTCTATGGAATAAAATCTGTTTTGCAAAAATGGCAAGCAAAATTTAAATTATATTTTCAGAAACTAGATTGCAGAGTGACTTTGTTCCCATTTCTCCATAGTTATATGTCTTTTTTTTACTGAGGTAAGGTTGCAGGGATAGGTCAATCTGTACTGCAGGACAAACTGGGATGGGTTGGCTTTATGGTAATGTCATAACGTGCTTGAGTGAGTTACATTTGTGAACTTGTTTACTTGGATTGTCATTTGTCTGGACTTTGTCTTTATCACCAAGACTCTTTCAACTTGTCTCATTTTTATGTGTTTCTGATGCACTGCTGCACAGCTGCAGTCTTTTGGTATTTTGTTTTATTTTTGGGTTGGGGAGGGTATTTTGGGCAACACACTGTCAAGTGGACTGTGGGGACTCTGGGGATGGTGCTAGAGTACAACTCACAAAGCACGAGGAGGGAGGAAGCGGGCAGAAATTGCATTAGAAATACCCTCCAAAATGCACCAGAATGCACCAAAATGTAAAAAAAATTTCTGGGGGCCTAGGCAACCCAGTCAGACCCCGGCCTATTATTTTTATTTTTTATCTGACTTGAGCTCCCACATCTATAGGACTCCTGGATCTGCCCCTGATTCCTACTACCAAATGAAATGGAGCAGCAAAAATTTATGTAACTACTGGTGCAGGGAGCTCATTACCAAGAAAGGTAAGTGAAAAATGTTGGCGATTTTACTCTGGTTCATTTTACTCATAATTGTGCAGATCAGGTTTTTTTTTATTACTGAAGAGGGAAGCAAACAGCACAAAATGGGAAACTGATAGGAACACAGCCCGACACAAAAAGAAGATAAGAGCTGCAAGTGATTCAGTGTCCCCCCCCCTCCCCCACAGTGACACGAGAGCAGTCTTTCCCGCTAGGGGTTTTAAAGAGAGAGCAGAAAACCATGATCACAAGAAAACACAGTAATAACAGCTCCACAATTCAGCATCTCTCATTATTTTTTGTACGCCTTTCCTGAACCAGCAAATATAAAAAATAAAACATGGTTAAGTAAGTAAACTCAGATTTTATGCACAATCTTGATGTGCGATGATCAGATAAACCCCTCGAGCTTTGCCTTTGGGGTTTATAGGGCATTGCACACCTCAATGTGCATAAAATCCTCATTATACACACTTCTCCATGCATTATTCTATATTTATTTTTATCTGCCATGAAAACATGAATTATGAAAATGAACTTACGATTTGGGCTTGTAGTCTGGCCCCCTTCTATCACGCTGTTTTCGGAAGCCACTAGTGACAATGGTGGGGGGCGCTTTGAAGAATTGGACAGTGAATGCGAGATGATTTTTTTTTGGGGGGGGCTAAACTTTACATTTCTGGATGATCACTTCAGTCTAAAATAGGAGAACTGGAAGCACATCAAGGAGGGAGAGTTCAAACTGTATTTTATTTTTTTTTTATTTAATTTTGGTAACTGGGTAGGTCCACTGAGACCATGACAGTCCCTTTTTAGGGGCGACCCAGAGTTAATTTTATATACAGTGATTGTTTGATAACAAGCAGAAGGATAGTAGACAGTGACACTTACAGTGGGATTCCCTCACAAGCTCTAACATTCAGAAACAGTAAATTGCATACAAACCAGTTAATATTATCATATATTTGACATTTGTTATTCCATAAAAGACAACTATGCAAACACATATGTACATAAGTTAGATCTAGTGCTTCATGGTAAGAGGGCAGAGGGTCTCCGCAATAACAGCTACATTGAGTGAGCTCTGAGAGGTGTACCTTGAGTCCCTTTTTAAACCCCCAAGGGATGAGCAATTCTACAGATTCTCAGGGAGTGCATTCCATATGGGTGGGATGCTTGCCAGAAAGGACCTTTGTCCTATGGCTGCTCTGACTTTGAGCACATTGAGGAGTATGCAGCTCGAGGATCGGAGGGATCTTCTAATTGGTTTGTCAAAGAGCAGTCCAGCCACACTTGGGGGGGGGCATTTTCCTGCCTAAATTTGAATGCCAGGCACAGAGATGGGTATTGCAATCACCCTTCTAGTGATGGCCATGATAGGGTACGCAGTACCTGGCAGTGGTGCTCATGGGGCGGGGCTCCTAATGCGTAGAAGCTAACCCAGTGGTAAAGGGTTCTAAGCCTTTGCATTTCCGCTTCTCTGACAGTTAGTAAAACTGGTGCACCCTTGAGAAAAGGACAGAAAGGGGCAACATGATCAAGTCATACAAGTACCTGCATGGTACAAGAGGAAACTCATTTAAACTCATGGGGTGGGGGAAGGGAATCCAGAAGGAACATTCATATCCCCTTAATCACAGAAAGAGTGGTGGAAAAGTGGAACAAGCTGGTGGAGGATGTAGTACAGCCAGGCCAAATCAGTGAGCAGCTTCAAGTAGGGATGGGACAGGTATATGGTATTAGTTAGAAAAGGGGGGTAGAAACAAAGGAGAGGATCACCACTAGGGCTAGTGTAGAGTAGTTAAGTAGAGTGGGCAGACTGGTTGGTCCAATGGGCCTTTTTCTGCTGTCATTGTCTCTGCATGTATGTTTATGTACCTATGGTGAGTTTCTTAAATTGCTCAGGATGTTTTTTATGTTTGCGTGCATGCATGTGCAAGAAACAGTGCCACCATATGTGTTTTCATAGGCGTGTCACCCCCGCTTCCAGTGCTCTGCTTCTTTTTGCAGGCATGGCTGCACCACACCAATGAATGTCCCAGCTGTCTATGACAGCAGTTCAGATGCAGTGGCATACAGTTCAGAGAAAAACAGTGCTTCAATCAGCGGGGGTAACGTGTAGGCAATTTGCATACTGCCATCGGCATTATGCAAATTTCCTACACGTCACCACTGCATCTGAATCCGTTTTGCCCAATTCATTTGCTGATGGGGAGCCACTCTGTCGGCATAATGCACCCCCATTTGTTGTGTGGTCAAGGGTGCCCAATCCCCTCAGCATCTTGCCCCAAACAGTCTATATGTTGACAATGGGGCCCAATCCTCATTGGCTTAAGTCCCCCTTCTTCAATGCAGGTGGCACACTGGGAGCCCACCCCAGTGTGCACAAATGAAGCCTGAAAAAAAAAAACCTTCCTGTGAAGTCATTTTTATTATTTTTGCCCCTGAAATAAAGAAAATTGTCCCTCACTGTCTTTTGTGCCCCTTCCCACAACCCGCGCCCACCCACTGTGCACCTACACCCCCCCTCACCCCATACTTACCTCTGGAGCCCAGCGCGACGATCTTCAGTAGACCGGGAACACGTCTTCACTCTTCAAAGCCAACCGCAAACTGAAGAAATGCTGGTCAGCTGTATACTAGCATAAATAGGGTTTTTTTTCAACTTTTGTGGATGTCATGGCCATTTTATGGACTTTTGCCACCAAATTTTCAACATGGGGTTATTGGGACTCCTCCTCATGAATGCATTCACTGTCATGGCATTATTCAGTCCTGAAAGGTGATTTTGAGATCACTGCATGAAATCACTTTTCAGGACTGAGTAACTAAACAACAGTGCCACTGTTCATGAGGTGGGTTCTCAAAAAGCCTATGTTGCAAATTTGGTGAAAAAAATCCAACAAATGACTGTTTTATGAGTGTGCATTGCGCAGTTTGGATGCTCCCTTGTAACTTTGCAAATTTGTAATATTTTCACTCCATATTTTCAAGTTTGGCATTTTCGTCACGTCCTTATGAACAGTACAGCTGTCATTTTTCACATCTTGGCTGAAATGTGTTTTCACACTTCTGGCACACAAAAGCGCGGTCACTGTGGGAAGTCAGTGATCGGGACAGAGTAAGAAAATCACAGTGACTCTGTTCATGAGCAGAGGTGTTAAAATGCCTATGCTGAAAATTTAGTGACAAAAGTCCATGAAATGACTGTATTATGAGCGTACGTTGCACAGTTTCCAAGCACCCCCGTAATTTTGCGCATTTGTAATATTTTCACTCCTGATTTTCAACATTGCCATTTTTTCACACCTCCTGCCTGAAATATGCGTTTACACATCTGGTTCAGAATTTAATTTATAGTATATGGTTAAGAGTTACTGTTAATTGAAAATGGTGGCTTTCAAAATGCTGTTGTAGGACAGTTCAAAGGTCAAAAGTTGTTGTACTATCGTTCTGACGTCACATCGATAGTACAACAACTTTTTTCCCTTGAGTTGCCACCTGATTGGTGGAAACTCTACTTCTCACAAAAAATTCAAACAATAATGGCAGTGCCTTAGTGAGCTGTCCGGTGAAAGGTTCAAAACAAGTTTGTACACGGACTGTCTTAGTTCCCTGTATTCATGCTTTCAATTTGCCCATTTTTAAAAAAATTTAAATCTGCTGTTTACCTTCGTGATTGGGATTGTGAACAGAGGGAACGTCTTCAGGGTCATTTCAGGAGAGGAGTGTGTCTGTAGTAAGTGTCTGTAGTGAGGACCGGGATGAAGCAGGCTGCGAATACACAAGGTATGAAACCTTGTGAAATGAATATTGTACACATTAGCCATTAGGGGAACCATATACTATAAAAAATAGTGGATGGTCACCCATCCACAACTAAGGCAGCGTTTCCCATCTCGGGAGTTGATGACATCATGGAGACCTCTCGAGCTTCGCTCGAGGTCTCTCTCTAATGTCATCAACCTTTGATGGAACGTTAGCCTTGCTGTGGATGGTCGCCCATCCACTATTCTATATATTTATTTAGCTTTTGTTGACCAGGTAGGTACACTAGACAAGTTATATGCCTATTTTCAGGTACAACCCAGGAGAGTACAATGAAAAATACAGGTTCAAACAAGGTACAATAACAACAAGAGGAGCAATGTACAGAGTAACAGAAGAGCAAGGTGAACATAGATAGTCTACAGTAAGTAGTAATAGGTAAAATATATACAGAATATATACATACAGAATAAAATAGGCTGTCATTCAATAGCAGTAATTACAGTGTGTGTGACCCTTTTTTTAGAGCCACAGAAACAAATACTTCCTGAGCAGATAAACAACCAAATCACATGCTTCCCAGAGTTAAAGGACAGTAAGCAGCACAATAGATCCCGCAAGGAGTATCTCAGAGTTGGGTGAGACCAATTGAGAGACCTGGTTAAGGTGGCTTGGGACTGCCAGTGGTTGCTGTGGGAAATTAATGTTTGGGACAGATTAATAAAATTATAGTGACAGTGTTCATGAGCAGAGGTCACAAAATGGCAATGTTGAAAATTTGGTGAAATATTTTCACTAAATGACTGTTACGCGCATGCATTGTGCAGTTTCCACGTGCACTCAGAAGTTCAAGCATTTTTATTATTTTCACTTCAGATTTTCAACATAGCATTTCTTCACACCTCCCTATGAGTAGTACAGCTGTCATTCTTCACATCCTGCCCGATCTGTGTTTTCGTACATCTGGCACAGAATGGCACAGTCGCTGTGGGAACTCAAAGTTCAGGACACATTAACAAAATCACAGTACCACTGTTCATGAGAAGAGGTCCCAAATGCTTTCATGAGGTGTGGGTCACAAAGAGGTCATGTTGAAAATTTGTGGTGCAAATACCACCACACGCATGGGGCATTAGGGTTTCTAACCATAACATCCTCCCTGCACATACTGACAGGCATCAGGGGTGTGCCTTTGGATTGCTGATTGTAATGCTCATGCCATTCCACCTCCACCCTGCAGCCAGTGACAGGCATTGAGGTGTGCCTTGGACTCTTTGGCCCCAGAGTTCACCCCATTCTCCTATACTGCACCCATTTCAGTGTATGTCCTTCTGGAATGGGGTGACTGTAAAGCCGAACACCCCAAGGCACACCTCAGCACTTGTTGGTATCTGCAGGATAGGGTGAGGTGAAATGGCATGAACATTATGGGTGACGACCCAAATGCATACCCCAATGCCTGTCCCTCTCTGCAGGGTGGAGGTGGGGTTAGCGTGAAGTTCAATACTTCATTCCCATTCCTATACTGCATCTATCTAACTCCTGCATTCCCAAGGCTAATACTAGCAAGCAAACATTCGGCATTGACAAATGCTTGTTTTTACCAGATACACTGGATGACCAGCAGGGAAGGCTGCTTGCACTTCAGTGGGGGTTAACAAATATATAGACCAACTACCAAACAAGAAATGATCATTTTGGGTCATATTAATAACTACTGGACAAATATTAGATCACTAACAGTCTCATCTTAAATATGAATTTGACACAGATAATGGAGATGCTAACACAAGTTAATTATAAAACAAAAACTTTCATTATCTTTGATTTGAAACTTGTGTCTCATCCAAATTGGATTTTGTTAAGTGAAGATATGGCTGACCTGCTGAGTGATAATAGCCCCATTCGTGTCTCTGATCTGTGCACAGACCTAAGACAGAACCAGGATGTAGCTATACACATATTACGAATGCAATTGGTGCCGGTCCGTTGGTGCTTAGGGCTGATGCGCTGGTCACCACACCTCACACCATACCAGCAACCCGGGTTTGGAAATGCCCTGTGGTCATCGAGGTGCCTGTATTGGGGTGGAGGGACAGAGCAGGATCAAGCAGCCTAACAGCAGCTCTCCTCTACTGGTGTGGTTGTCGCTGCACCGTAGTTCTGCTGCCACTGGGTGGAAGTCCGGTGGCAGCACAGACAGGGGGGCAGCAAGTCAGGAGGGCGCCTCGGGAACATGGCGTGCGCATGCCTCCACATGTGCACACCTGGGAAAGGGGGGGGATGAAAAATAGGGAAACACGCTGGATAAAAACATAATAGAAGAATATGAATGCAATCAATTAGGATGTCTTTAAGCAGGATGTTGCTGCAGTTGATTGGTCATATTTGGATACAAACCGAATATTGAACTGGTTATTTTTTTTTCTTTTTGTTAGAATTCACTAGAAAAAAAGAGTGAAAGAAGATTCCATAAGTTGGGTAACACCTAGGTTGTTAATAACGTTTTAGGGATTGTAATAGAATTTTGTTAAAATATGGAAAAATTGGAAAGCACAATGATTTAATTAAATATAAAGAACTTTGCAACCAGTGTAAAAGTAATACACAACAGGGCAAGGCTGACTGTTTTAGACAAAAACAAAATGAGACCTTCGGTTAGATTTTTAAAGGTGTTTTTTTTTCTGCAGTTCCTAGATTGTGGCAAAAAAACAGGATTTTCTATCACACGTGTCATTTAGTTGCCCGCTCTAGCAAGCAGCTTGTGAACACTTTTCCACAAGCTGCCATAAAGGAGGTCCAAGAACCGTAACTGTGTAAATATTAGAAACCAGGTGCAGTTATGGCATTAGGCTGTGGTGCAGTTGTGGCTTTAGACTGTGGTGCAGCTGTGGCATTAGGCTGTGGTGCAGTTGTGGCATTAGGCTGTGGTGCAGTTGTGGCATTAGGCTGTGGTGCAGCTGTGGCATTAGGCTGTGGTGCAATTGTGGCAATGCACAAGATTGAGGCAGGCAGTGTATCATCCTTTGAAAATGTGGCCCCTTGTCTAACCCATGAGCATTCTGGCAGGAGGTAAATAATTTACTGGGGGACAAAAATAAATCTGTGCCCACCACTCTACAATCAGCTAGTAAAATAATTGATAATGAGTTTACAGTAACTTAAATTTTATAATTAATATTTAGGTAACTTTGTAGTTCCTGAGGATTTAGATTCAACTTATAAAATTGGATGCAAAACTGAAATATATGACTGAACACCAAAATGTTACTTTCAGTCTGTTACAAGATTTGAGGTTTTAAAATACATTTGTAAAGCCAGTACAAAAACTAGTTTTGGTCCTGATAGAATTTTATTAGTTAGTTAGTTATGTATTTATTTATTGATTGATTGATGTTTTTATTTTGCTTTTGTTGAAAGAGAACGGAAAGCTACACAATTCTGCTTGTTTTCAGCCTCGTCTTGGGGTTGGGGGTGGGATACAGCTGCAAACTGGTATATTGAACCTGGTGATAGTATTTTTTAGTGAATGGGTGAAATTTGGCCAGGAAATCAGGGAAGGATAGACTAGAAATGTGAATTACGTTGCTTAAAAAAATAAAATGTCACTTATTTATGTATAAGGATCTTTTGTTATTTAGGATAAGGATTATGTACGACAAATTGTTTTCAGACTGTTATTTTGTCACATATGATTTTGTTGCCTTTCCTTTGCCATGTGATCTTTGATGTCTACCTGAACAACCACCAGAACAGGCAGTTGGGACTTCGGTTTAACATCTCATCTGAAATACGGTTTGATTCTCAACTCTTTAAAAGAGTATTTGAGCAGGTTGCTGCCCTGTTGCAAAAACCTATACATTTTTGTTTGAGTCTGCAGGCCTTTATAGCTGTTTGGAAAGAAAGCCATGTCACAACTATATTCAACAAGCATTTGTCAATGTCGAATGTTGCTTGCTGGCATTAACAGTGGAAGTGCAGGAGTTAGACAGATGCAGTATAGAAATGGCAGTGACATATTGAACTGACGCCAACTCCACCCCCAACCTGCAGAGATGGACAGGCATTGGGGTATGCCTTTGAGTCATCACCCATAGTGGTCATGACATTTCACCTCACCCTACCCCGCAGACACTGTCAAGTGTCGAGGTGTGCCTTGGTGTGTTCGGACTTTACACTTACCTCATTCCATAAAGAAATATGCTGAAATGGGTGCAGTATAGAATGGTGTGAACTCTGGAGCCAATGAGTCCAAGATGCACCTCGATGCCTGTCACTGGCTGCAGGATGGGGTTGGGGGTGGAATGGCGTGAGCATTACTGTTGACAATCCCAAGTCACACCCCAGACACCTGTCAGTCACTACAGGGTAGTGCGGATGCCTGTCAGACCCTACAGGGTAGGGCATTATGGTCGTAAACCCTAAGGCCCTGGGCGTGTCTTGGTATTTTTACCCTAAGTTTTCAACATGGGCTTTTTGTGACCCCACCGCGTGAACAGTGACACTATCAGTTTTTAGCCGAATGGTGATTTTTGCACAGTGACTGCATCATTTAGTGTCACAGGTGTGAAAACATATTTCCAACATGAAGTGAAAAATGACAGCTGTTCTGTTCATGAGGAGGTGTAAGAAAATGGTAATGTTGAAAATCTGGAACAAAAATATAAAAAAAAAACTGGTGAAGTCATGAGCGTGCATAGAAACTGCACAATACACACCCATAATGCAACTATTTGGGAGATTTTTTGCACCAGATTTTCAATCTGGAGTGAAAATATTACAAATCTGTGAAGTTACGAATGTGCACAGAAACTGCACAATGCACGCTCATAACACAGTCATTTTATGGGCATTTGTGACCAAATTTTCAATATAGGCATTTTAGGACCTCTGCAAGTGAACAGCATCACTGTGATTTTCTTAATCTGTCCCGAACACTGATTTTCCACAGTGACCGCGCTATTCTGCACCAGAAGTGCAAAAACACATTTTGGCCAGGATGTGAAAAATGACAGCTGTACTGTTTAAAATCTGGGGTGAAAATATTACAGATTCACAAATTTGCAAGTGTGCATGGAAACTTCGCAATGCACACTTGTAACACAGTCATTTTTAGGAATTTTTTCACCAAATTTGTAACATAGGCTTTTTGAGAGCCCACCTCATGAACAGTGAAACTGTCATTTCGTTAATCGGTCCTGAAAGGTGATTCCATGCAGTGACCGCAAAATCACCTTTCGGGAATAGAATAACCAAATGACAGTCACTGAACTCATGAGGTGGGGTCCCAAGAACCCCATGTTGAAAATTTGGTGTAAAAATTAAAAAAAATATGCACCAAAGTTGAAAAAACCCTATTTATGCCATTGTATAGCTTACCGGCATTTCTTTAGTTTGCGATCGGTTTTGAAGAGTGCAGACGTGTTCTCGGTCCACCGAAGATCATTTTTGCTTGTCTCCGGAGGTAAGTATAGGTAAGGTGTGTGTGGGGAGAGGTGGGGCACGAGAGGGTGGGCGAGGTTGAGGGGCAAGAGACAACGAGGGACCCTTTTCTTTGTTACAGGATTTTTAAATTTTACATAGATGAAGTGGGACTTTGCCACACTGGGGTGGGATCCCAGCAAGGCACATGGAAGTTTTGGGGCAGTTTAGCTAGTGGGGATTGGGCACCCCATTGGCCATACAGTGTTGGGGATCATGTGGACGCTTTTCTGCACTATGCCACGCCAGGTAATCAGAATGGTACCTGAAATGTGTGTTTTTTGGGGGGGGCCACTGGAGCCAACAGGGATTCTGCACCTCTGTTGGAGATATAGTGTGCTTGGGGGGGTGCATGAGCCAAAGGGGATTGGGCACCCCCTCAGCACACAACAAATGAGGGTGTGGCATGCATACAACCATCGCTACAATCAGTGATGGTGATGTGTGGGTCAATTTGCTTACTGCTGACGGCATAGCAGTATGCTAATTGCCTACACGTTACCACCACTGATCATAGCGGTCATTTGTTTCAACTGTACGCCACTGCATTTGAACTGCTGTCATAGACAGCTGGAACATTCATAGGTGCGGTGGGGCTGCACCTGCAAAAACCCTCAGGGCATTGGAAGCAGGGGTGCCACACCTACGAAAACTCATATGGTGACACTATGTTTCTTGCACATGCATGCAAGCAAACATAAAAATGGTAATAGCTTAGGTGTTTAAAACTACCACCCATTTCAATTTTGTCTCCAATATCTAAAACCTTTGAGAGGGTGGTTTATGATCAAGTAACAGAACACTTAAAGAAATTTAGTATTTTAACTCATACACAGTATAGTTTTTGAAAAGATTTCAAGGGGAACAATCAGCACTATGAACTCCATACTTAGATCTAGGGCTGGTCCCAATCTGCACTTTGTGTGTAAAAACATTATTATTTTTTTTTACTTACTTGCGGCTGCCCCTCCCCACCCCTCTGCATCATACCCCCCTCACCCTATCCCAATTCTCTTAAAGTCACTCACCATTCTACAGAACACCACCCCCTCAGGCATAATATTCTATCTGCCCACCACCCTTTCTGTGAAAAAATGCCTCCTGATTTCCCTCCTGAATCTTCCCCCCTTCAGTCTCAACTGGTGCCCTCTCATCTCCTTCCCTCATCCAAGCTGGAAAATCCCTTCCATATTAACCTTATTTATCCCGTTGAGGTATTTAAATGTCTCAATCATATCCCTCCTATCCTTCCTCTCCTCCAGGGAATGCATGTTCAGCTCTGCCAATCTCTCCTCATAGGACCTCCCCTCAAGTCCCTGGATTATGTTTGTCACCCTACGCTGTACCCCCTCCAGCAACTTGATGTCCTTCCTCAGGAACAGGCACCAGTACTGCACACAGCACTCCAGGTAAAGCCTGACCACAGTCCTGTACAGGGGGAGGATCACTTCAGTATTCCCGGAGGAGATTCCTTTCGCTATACATCTTAACATTCTATTGGCCTTTGCCGCCACCTTCCTGCACTGAGCCGAGTTGTTCATGCTGCCCATTATAATCACCCCCAGATCCTTTTCTTCCTCATTACTTTCCAGTTGTATCCTTCCCAGCTGATAGCCCCTCCCTTGGTTCCTAGCTCCAAAGTGCAGTACCTTGTACTTCTTGGCATTGAACCCCAGCTGTCATGTTTCTGACCACTCCTGTACTTTGTTCAGGTCTTCTGCAGCCCCTTCCATCCTTCAGTGTCATCTACCACAGCTCCTACTTTCGTACCATCCATGAACAGATTGATCCTGCTCCGGACCCCATGTGAGATATCAGCTATGAATATTCCAAACAGCACTGATCCCTGTGGCACCCCACTTGTCACTTCCCTTGGTGATGAGAGCCCCCCACCACCCTCTGCTGCCTTCCATTCAGCCAGTTAATGATCCAATTTACCATCTTTGTTCCCACCCCTATGTATTCCAGCTTCCCCCAGCCTCCCATGCAGCACGAAATCAAAGCCTTGCTGAAGTCCAAATACAGGACATCCACCGCATGGTCACTGTCCAGTTCCCTGGTCACCCAGTCTTAATATTCAATTAGATTTGTCTAGCGGGATCTGTCGGAGACAAACCCATGTTGATGACCATCCTGGAGACCACTGTTCTTCAAGAAGGTCACCAGCTGCTCCTTTAGGATTGTCTCCTTAATCTTCCCCACAATTGATGTGAGGCTCACTGGCCTGTAGTTGCCCACATGGGCCATCCTCCAGTCCTGTGGCATGCATCCTGTGTCCAGGGAGATATTCAACAGGTCAGTCAGTGGCCCCACCAGGGTCTCTGCCAGCTCCCTAAGTACCCTAGGGTGGATGCTGACCAGTCCTGGTGCCTTGTCCACCCTTAATGCCTCGAGTGCAGTATATAGCTGATTGTATTTAACTGATTCTTCTTACTTTCAAGCTGACATGTTTTATAAGAAAAATCTAAATCAACTTTATTAATCTGCAACATTGCTTTGTTCAAAATAAGTTAGTTTTAAATGTAAAGAAGGCAGAGACTATGATCTTTGCAAATTCAAGGAGAATAAGAGATGAAGACCCTTAAAATGAACCTTGTGACATCTGATGATGTACTTGTTGAAATGGTTAATACTGTACCTTCTGTTACTTAGGAATAATATTGGACAGGACCTCATCTTCAACTAGCAGTATAGAAAATCTGGTTAAATCTGTAAATAGAAGGCTTGGATTACTATGTCATAATAGAGCCTGTCTGACACTTGAGGCTCGGAAGTTGGTAGTAAAGAGTTGGATACTACCCCTTTTAGACTACGGCTTCTCTCTCTCTTTAAAGATCTACATCTGATAATAATTCTTCCAAAATGTGTGTCCTTTATAATACATAGAAACATAGAATTTGATGGCAGATAAGGACCGCTTGGCCCATCTAGTCCGCCCATTTCCCTACCTAACAGATAAGCTGCAGATCCTAGTTAACCAACAGCAAATTTCCTCCTACCCCCCACTAGAATTGCCTCATGTCTATCCATGCATTCTTGAATTCCCCCACTGTTTTTGACTCTATGACCTCCTCAGAATGGCTGTTCCATGCATCCACAACCCTCTCTGTGAAGAAATACTTCCTCACATTACCTCTGAGCTGTCCCGCCTCTATCTTCAAATTGTGCCCCCTTGTTCTTGCATATCTCTTTTTTTGAAAGATGCTACCCTCTTGGACTTTGTTGATTCACTTGAGGTATTTGAAAGTTTCTATCATGTCCCCCCTCTTTCTCCTTTCCTCAAGGCTATACATCTTAACCTCCTTTAGTCTTTCTTCATACGTCTTCTGCTGCAGACCCTGCACTATTTTAGTTGCCCTCCTCTGGACAGCCTCCACCTTGTCTATGTCTTTGCGGAGATGGGGTCTCAAGAACTGTACACAGTACTCCAGGTGTAGTCTTACCAACTGTCTGTACAGAGGGCCAACAACTTCCTGTTTTCTACTGGTGATGCCTCTCCCTATGCATCCCAGTATCCCCCCAGCCCTCCTCACTGCCTTCTCACATTGCTGGCCCACCTTTAGGTCATCTGATATGACTACCCCCCAGATCTCTTACCATTTTTGTTGTTGTCAGTATCTCACCTCCCAATGTGTACTCTTCCCCTGGGTTTTTGTTTCCCAAGTGCATTACTTTGCACTTCTTTGCGTTGAATCTAAGCTGCCATACATTTGACCATTCCTCTAACCTTGCCAAGTGCCTTTTCATTCTTTCTACCCCACCTTGCATATCAACCCTGTTGCAGATCTTTGTGTCATCTGCAAAGAGACATACCTTCCACTCCAGTCCCTCCACAATGTCAATTTTAAAGACATTAGAAAGGACCGGCCCCAGTACTGAACCCTGTGGTATCCCACTATGAACCCTCCTTTCTTCACTGCAGACTCCATTTACTATTACCCGCTGTATCCTGTTGTCCAGCCAGTGTTTTACCCAGGCTACCACCCTGGGATCCACTCCCAGGCTGGCTAATTTGTTTATTAATCTTTTGTGCGGGATTGTGTCAAATGCCTTGCTAAAGTCTAGGCAGGCCATGTCCACAGCCCCTCCCTAGTCTACTACTTTGGTCACCCAGTCAAAGAAATCAATTAGATTTGTTTGGCATGACCTTCCTGCTCTAAATCCATGCTGCCTTGGGTCCTGTGCCCCACTGGCCTGTAGGTACTATACAATTCTTTCCTTCAGAAGTGATTCCATCATTTTCCCTACCACTGAGGTCAAACTGACAGGTCTGTAGTTTCCTGCCTCTGTCTTGCTCCCACTTTTGTGAAGAGGAATCACATCCTCCCTTCTCCAGTTCTCAGGTACCAGACCATCCTCCCATGATTTATCAAAAAGGATAGTCAGTGGTGTTACTAGTTCTTCCCTTAGTTCTTTTAGAATTCTGGGGCGAATCCCATCAGGCCCCATTGCTTTATCCACCTTAAGTTTTAAGGGTTCTCTCAGAACTGTTTCTTCTGTGAAAGGACTAATATTAACCCTCCTATCCAGAGTGCTTCTATTGACTGGATTAGGATCTTTCCCCCTGCTTTTCCATTGTGAATACTGAGCAGAAATATTAGTTCAGTATCCCTGCTTTTTCACTGTCGCTCTCTGCCCAACCACCTTATTCAGCCTTAGTATCCCTGTCTTCATCTTTCTTTGCTCCTTAATGTACCTATAAAAGGTTTTATCCCCCTTCTTAACTGAGTTGGCTATCTTTTCCTCAGTTTGGGCCTTTGCTATTCTGACTGCCTTCCCTGCTTCCTTCTGCTTTAACTGGTACAGTTCTCTGTCCTGCTCCTTCTGTGTTTCCTTATACAGTACTTCCTGAATGCTATCTTTTTCTCCCTTGCCTTCCCTGCTACTTCTTTTGAGAACCATAGTGTTTTTTTCTTTTGTTTTGATTTGTTTATTTGCTTCACACAAAGACTTGTTGCCTCTGTGATGGCAGTTTTGATGTTTCCCCATTGTTGCTCCACCCCTCCTTCTAGCCTGTTTGCTAGTGCTTTTCTGAGGAACTCTCCCATTTTGACAAAATTAGCCCTCCTGAAGTCCAGTACCTTCACTTTTGTGTGGCTTGACTCTACAGCCAAGTTTATCGTGAACCACACTGTTTGGTGGTCGCTTGTTCCCAGATGGCTACCCACTTCAAGATCAGAGATCCTCTCTCCTTCCCCATTTGAGAGTACCAGGTCTAAGACTGCTCCCTCCTGAGTGGGTTCCAAAACTAATAATTCTTGCAAGTTTGTTTTAATGCGCACACATGAACACACCAGTGTCGCTTATATAAAAAAAATGTAACTGACTCTCTAATGGGACTGGAACATGCTATTTTGAAGCCTTAATGTTTCAGAAGACAGTAAATTGCAAAGCTCCACAGACTGTACAGAACATGTTCAATAGATCCACAGGTCATAGTAACCTTTGATCTACTAGTGAAAAAGCAAAAAAAAAGGAATGCCCTTCCACCTCTCATCTGTCAAGTTGCCTCCCCGCATATCCCCAACTCCCTTCTCAAGGACCATTCCCCCCTTCCTTTAGATGTGTGTAATGTGCAGATTAGTAACTTGCAATATTAATTTATAATTTATAAAACTGTTTCTTTTTTTCTTAGTCTCTTATCACATTTCTTGTTATTGTTGTTGTTTAATGTAGATAATTAATGTATGGTCAGCTGATGCAAGTTGTTCAATCCTGCACAACCCTTTCTCTTCCCCATGTTACAAAGGGACAGTAAACCTGACACTGTGTTTTGTACAGCTTCTATCAATTGGGGGGGGCAGAGGGGGGTCAGTGGTTGAAGACCCAGACAGACAAATCCTGAAACTGCGAGGAACTGGGCTGAGTTGGCACACTAACAGTGATTGTTCTTTAAAAATTTGGGTCAGTCCAAAGTCCAGTCTAGGCCAGAGGAGCTAAAGTAGTGGGAGGTAGAGAGACTATAGATTCCAGGTCTTTGCTGGGTGTGGCAGGCATGATGGTACACCTTGAAAAGATTTTGCTGCTTAAAAGACTGAATGTGCCTTCAGTGAAGCTCCATCTAGAGACAATTTGGAGCACAACTATTTTCTGCTTTACTGTTTCACAGAGGGAAGATTGCTAACTCCAGAAATACAGCAGATCCCAAGGCCCTCGCCTAATCCAGCTACCCAGCTAGATACACCCCTAAGGTAAACTACAACCTTGTTACTCACTGTGACTGTGCTCTTTCAGCAGACAAACCCAGCTGTCTCTTACGGGGTAGTGACTGCCCTAGAGAGAAGTGCTGTCATGCCACCAGATCAGGGGTTTGGGTCAGTAGCCACAGCCTGAGAGAAAAAGTAGTAGCAACCCGCGCTGAGGGTTTCACCAGTGTACAACTGACGTGGCCCGAAAGAAACTACAGATTTGGCCAGAGAGTCTACCTGCTGCTTGTTGACACCACAGAGTACCTGATGCCAAACTCGCAACTGCCAAACACTAGACCTTTTCCAATGAATACTGTATTTCCACAGCATCAACAGAACTGAGTACATCAGGGCCCAGGCTCCAATGCCTTTTCTTTAACTTTATCTAAACAAAAAAGAAAATATGGGAAAAGACACCTAATTCATCAAATTGTTTGCAACTTGTTTCACTGCATCTAAGTGTAAGGCTCTCCCATAGGGATTTTGTGGGGGGGGGAGTCAGCTGCACCTGCCCTGGGGAATCTTGGACTGAGGGGTTATGGGATTGTGGGAGTCTTATTAGGGTACAGTTTTACTGGTACCCCATTGCTTCCCGTTTTCCCTTGTGTCCCCCTTTGCTCTTTATTTCACACCCCTTCTAAATAAAGTTTGTTTATTTCATTTTATATTGGGTGTATTAATAATTTCTTTATAGTGTCACAGTTGCTTGTTTAAGATATTTTTGTGTGTGAGGAAAATCCTAATTATCTCCTTGGGGGCAGGTGAGTTCCTGAGCATACCCCTTGGGTGCCCTATATTCCTACCCAAGGTGGAGACACCACACTATTCATATAATTAATTCTCAGGTTGTCCACGAAGCAGAGAACCCAGGCTGGACCCCATGGAAAGATACAGGAGAGTTGGGACCTCCTGAGAGCTCCAGGGCCTGCAAATGTTATAGGGAACAAAAGTTTAAATGGTATGATGCATTGAGAGTATGCCCTAGAACCATGCAGACTGTTCACGCAGCACAGAAAAAAACACTCCCTCACTGGATTCATTCTCTGGAGGGGGTGACACCTAGAAGACCCTGCCATGATGAGTAAGCCATGGGGACCAGGTGAGTGGAGTTCTGGGTGCAGGATAGGCATCTGGGCTGGGAATAGTCATAGGATTCTGGGTAGGTTCGGGATCGAGGGAGAAAAATGAATTACTTTTGTTTTTGTAATTGGTTATCAAGAATATGAAAAAAATAATCAAGTATGATGTGGATTTTGCTGTGTCTGCTTCTGCAGCTCACAAAATGTACGAACAAAAAACAGAATATTATATCAGGGTGGGGGCTGAAAACAAACCAAAAAGGTAAAGTAAAAAGGCATACTGAAAACAGAGTTAGAATTAATATTTTGCCCATAGGTTTCCTTCAGTTATTATCTATAAAGAGAAAATTAGGCAAAGTTAGCAGAGAGGTAATGAGAAAGCAGGGATGTGCTATGTGAAAAGAAAATGAGTAGGTTGATCTGGCAGAAACAGTGACAATATGCAAGTTAAGAACAGAAGCAGAAAAACAATACAATGTTAATGGGGAAGAAGAGACACAGTAGGAACATACAAACATACGAAATTTGCCAGCAGATAAAGGCCTAGAGGTCTGTCAAGTCTGTTTGAATGTGCAGCTAGCACCCCTTATTCTGCAGCTGCCCCTCCCTTCCACCCTTCCCCTACATTGGCCCTCCCCCTTGTCCTGTCCCATCCTCGTTTGAAACAGTCCACTGTTCTACTGCATACCACTTCTGCAGGTAACGCATTCTGCCCAGTCACCACCCTCTCTGTAAAAAAGTGTCTCCTCATCTCCCTCCTGAACATTCCTCACTTCAGTCTCATATCATGGCCCCTGGTGGCCCTCCCTTCCCTTACTTTGAACAGCCCCCCTGTACCCATCTTGTTTATTCCTTTCATGTATTTAAAGATTTCAGTCATGTCACCCCTGCCTCTCCTCTCCTCCAATAAGTACATGTTCAACTCCTTCAACCTCCTCTCATATGATAAGTCCCCCAGCCCCTTGATCATCTTTGTCACCCTGCGCTGCACCCCCTCCAGTAACTTAATGTCCCTCTTCAGATACGAACGCCAGTACTGCATGCAGTACTCCAGGTGTGGTCTAACTAAAGACCCATACAGTGGCAGAATCACCTCCTCCCTCCTCGAGGATATACCCCTTGCAATACAACCCAGCATTTTGTTGGCCTTTGCAGCTGCCTTCCTACATTGTGCCGAGTTGTTTATTAACCCTGTAATGAGCACACCCAGATCCTTCTCCTCCTCTGTCTGGGCTAGCTGCACTCCCCCTAGCTGGTAACTCCTCCTTGAGTTCTTCATCCCAAAATGCAGCACCTTGCACTTTGTGGCATTAAACCCCAGTTGCCAGGTGTCTGACCAATTTTCAAGCTTTGCCAGATCATCCTGCAACCCCTGCCATCCCCCTAGGTCATCCACCACCACGCCAACCTTGGTATCATCAGCAAACAGACTGATCTTGCTCTTGACGTCCAATGATATGTCTGCAATGAATATCCCAAACAACACTGGTCCCAACACCGAGCCCTGTGGGACACCGCTCGTCACTGCCCTTGGGTGTGAGAGCTCTCCACCCACCACCACCCTCTGTTGCCTTCCCTGCAGCCAGTTTTCTACCCATCTCACCAGCTATGCACCCGCACCAGTGCCTACTAACTTCCTTTCCAGCCTTCCATGTGGCACCAAGTCGAATGCTTTACTGAAGTCCAGATACAGGACACCCACTGCATGGCCCCTGTCCAGTTGCCTAGTTACCCAGTCATAGAACTTGACCAGCTTGGTTTGGCAGGATCTGCCACGTATGAAGCCATGCTGTCTGCTGTCCTGTAGTCCTTTGGCCTCTAGGAGGGCCACCAGCCTCTCCTTCAGGATAGTCTCCATTAGCTTACCCACGATGGATATGAGGCTCACTGGTCTGTAGTTTCGGTTCATCCTTGGGCCACTCTTGTGGAGGGGCACCCATGACCCATCCTCAGTCACAAGTACACACCCAGATGTAGTGAGGCATTAAATAGGTCTGCCAAAGGTCCTGCAAGGACCTCTGCCAGCTCCTTCAGTACCCTGGGGTGAATGCCATCTGGGCCTGGTGCCTTGTCCACCCTCAGTGCCTTCAAGCCCTCTTGAACTCTGCCTCCATGATTTCCCATCTGTCACCACTTCCTGTTTCTGCCATTTCTCCCACCTTGGGTGTCACCCTCTTCTCTTTAGTAAATACTGAGCAGAAGTACTCATTTAGTGCTTCCGCCTATCGCACCTGCTTCCACCCAACCTCCTCCTTCCTAATCCTTACTATGTGGTCCTTACAGCTCCTTTTCTCCCTGATGTACTTAAATGAGTCCTTCTCCCCCTTCTGAATGCCTTGTGCCAGCCTGAGTTCCATAGATGCTTTGGCTCCCCTTACTGCCCTTGTCACCTCCTTCGATTCTGTCAAGTACTCATCTCTGTCCTCCCCCTCCCTGTTTTCTTGTACTTCCTAAAGGCAGCTCTTTTCCTCCTTACCTTCTCCATGACCTCATTGCTCAACTAGCTCAGTTTCTTAGCCCTAGCCTTCTTGCTCTGGGCTTTGCAGCAGGTTTTGGTTGCCTCCACTATCCCCAGCTTTATGAGCTCCCACCTCTGGTTAGTATCCATACTAGATTGAATTCTGGCCAGGTACCCTTTTACCACTTCCCCCATCCTCCCAAAGTTGGCCCTCCTGAAGTCCAGCAATCTTGTGCCAGATTCCACTCCTTCCTTGCCCATATCCAATGTGAGCCATATTGAGTGGTGGTCACTCCCTGACAGCGATTCCTCCACTGTAAGTTCTCTCACAAAGTCCCCATTTGCCAGCACAAGGTCAAGGGTATTCCCTTACCTGGTTAGTTCACTGACCATTTGCAGCAGGAAGCTGTCCTGGAAGGCATCCAGCAGTAACTGCTCCCTTCTTTTCCTGGTTGTTGGGGTGCTCCAGTCCACTCCTGGCATGTTGAAGTCCCCCACAATCACCACACTACCCTTCTCGCAGGTCCTCCTGATCTGTCCCGCTAGTTCCTGTCTAACTCCTCCGTCTGAGATGGTGGCCTGTACACCACTCCCATTCTAAGAATCCTATTCTTGGAATCCTGGATTTTCACCCAAAGTGACTCCGTACTACCCTCCTCCCCTTCCTCCCTTACACACTTCAGTTCTTCCTTCACATATAGTGCCACCCCCCTCATTTCCCAATCACTCTGTCCCTACGAAATAACCTATACCCTGGTACAGACAGGTCCCAGTCATTATATTGGGTGGCCCATGTTTCCATGATAGCTGCAATGTCCACCTCTCCCTCTGCCATGAGAACCTGTAACTCTGCAGTTTTCCTCCCAAGGCTCCTAGCATTAAGGGTAACCACCTTCCACCCTTTCCCTCCTATCCTGCCCTCCCTTACTAGCATCACCAACAGTACTTGCCATTTGTCCTTTGTCACTGTTATGGGGTAGCTCATATGATTTCCCAACCTGTGGTCTCTGCATATGTCTTCCTCAACTGCCACCCCCACTCCTAGTTTAAATTCCCAGCTTCCTCTATATACTCTTCCATCCTCTGTTTCAACACTTTCTTCCCTCCTCACTCAAGTGTAGTCTGTCCTTGGCATAGAGACTATTGTCCTCCCAGGTCCCTCCCTGCCCCCAACAGCCTACACTTTAGCACAACACCAGGTTCTTAGCCATCCATTAAATTCCTCTATTCTCAGCTTTGTTGTTGTGCTTCCCTTTGGCACCGGAAGTATCTTGGAAAAAGTTACTGATCTTCCTGCCACCTCACATAATTGTGCTAGTTCCTCAAACCTCCTCTGGACTATATCTACTGTCTTGTCAGCGACTATTTCTCTCCCCCTTGCTACCCCACCTAACTCCTCTTAGTATTGAGTCCCCCAGCACTAAGATTCCACCCCTCTTACTCCCTGCTTACTTCCATTCATCTTCCTCTCTTATTTCCAGCTCCTCTTCTTCCTCCTGCACATTATTTCCCCCTTTTACCCTGTTGCAATTCTCCCAGCCGAACTTCCCCCCGCTCCAGTTCGGTCCAGGCATTTATCAATTACTCCTCTAATTTCATCATTTCCCTCCTCCACTTTCTTCCTCTCTAGCAGTGCACAGCTGTTTTCTGAAGACCCTTCACAAATGCCTGCTCCCTTTCTCTTCATAGCAACCTGTTCTCTCCTTTCCACTCCATGACTTTTGCCACTTCTTCGCCTCTCCTCACAAGTCCCTATGTCCTCCTTCCATTTGTCTTTGTCTCCTGACCTGGTTTCCGGCAATCGTTCTTCCTGGCCTGGGCCCTTTGTCTCTGCTTCCCTTCTTCTGACCCTCTCCTCACCACTGTTGGCTTAAATCGCCCTCCCTCATCTCCCCTTCTTCCTCCCTCCAGTATTGGGCTAAACCCACCCCCAATCTACCTTGCCTGTCTTAGTTTCTCCTGCAGATCCTCAAGCTCCGTTCTAAGTTTTTTTATGTGGTTGCACACTAAACATCCTCCCACACTCCAGGCAATGTTTAGAAAGATTGGTGCACCACAGTTGTTGCAGCCTACCACCTACCCATTGCTGTCGGCTCACCAACTGACCCCCACCCTTCCAGATGCAGGATACCAAACACTTCCCCAAGTCTCCCTCTCCTCCTCTATCAGTGCAAAACATTTTCTTTATTTCCCTTACCTCCTTTGTTGCACACGTTTAGATATATTGAGCAACTGCTTTTTACATTACTATCCTTCCTATCCACACTCAAAAAGAGACTTTAAGTAGCCATTGCACAACCTTCTTCAAACTCCTACTCCTCCTTTTCCCAATGCAATATCAATGCGAAGAAGTAATAATGAAAGCTCCTAGATTTGCATTAACTTCCCTTCCACTGAGAGAGCAGTCACCTCTTCACTTGCTGCTGTTCCTTTCCTGGATGTCTGCTTCTGCTATGACAGGTGCATATCCTTTGTCTGTTTGAGGAAGTGATGTCGGAACCCCTAGTATAAAGGAAATAATGGACCAGGGGTGGGTGGGTGAGGGGTTTGTAGGGGTGGGACCAGCCCAAGTCTTCCAGAAACAATCAGGTAGCTGAGGCCTCTGGTCAGACCATTAGTACCCTTCCCCCACTGTGTACTCAAACTTTGCAGCTAGTGAAGCCAGCAACAGTGAATCACAATTCTACTCAAAGCCCCCCAAATAGGTTTGCTACCCAAAGAAACAGGACTCCAATTCAAACAGCTTCACCAACAACACATCAAAATAGGCTTGGAATTAGAAGATATAGGTCTCCAATTCAAAGAAACAGACACAGTTAAATTACACCACTTGTGTTTTAAAACAAAAGAAATAGGCCTCTACAAATGCAGCCTGCCACACAGTGAACCAAACAAATGAGCCCACTTATAGCTACCAAAACAGGTTTCAAAATTCCAACAGCCCCAAACAATACCCTGCTAGCCCCTTAGTAGTAAGAAAGAAATGAAATTACATTCTACCAAGTAGAATCCACAAAAAACAATGTAAAACAAGAAGCTACTGTACTGTGGATCTGATCTTGTCCCCTTTCTAGTTCCCTCTAGGAGTGAACAAGCTGAGGGGTTCTCAACTATGGTATGGGTATAGTACGAAGGCTGATGGGTGTCAGTGTGGGGGAAGGAGCCAGGTACTGAAATCCAGGATAAAAATGAACATAGACATGCACATATTGCAAAAATGCTCTCGTGGGTATGCCCACACACCCTGAATCTACTATACCTCTGTAGCTTCCCTGTACATTTCCTCATAGTTATTGATAGTTAAAACATGGTACATTTTGGCATCTATATATTTAGCATTTGTTGACTGTGAAAGGAAGACTAGCCCATTCTGCCTACTGTATCTCAGCCTCATCCTGAGGAAGATTCAGATGCAAACTGACATGCTGAATCAGGTTGAGCTGGTGGTGGCATTTTTTTTTTTCTTTTTTTTTCTGACTTTTCTGTTGCACGATGAAGTATGATTTTTCTTCCAATTTCGGGATATAAGTTTATTTTCTGATATGCTATTAACTTAGTATGATTGTTATGCTTTTCTTCTTTAATTACATTCCCCATGTCTTTTCAAGAAATGCCGTGTTATGTTTAATGTTCTCCTGAACAACCAGCAGAACAGACAGACAGGACCTCGGTTAATTTCACATCCAAAAGAAGGCACTTCGGGAATGCAGCACCTCCTTCATGCTGCAGTACAGTGTCATGGTTGGGATTTAATCCAAGTTCCAGGTGTGGAGCTAGAACCTACGACCTTCTGATCATCCAGCTTCAGAAGCAAGTATGCCACCTGCTGAGCCACTGTCATTGATTTACAGAACAGAATTACACATTTCTAGTCACGAGACCTTGATGACACGCTCAAATCGACCTTAACCTCTGCTGTTTCTCATGCTAATAATTCACTGAATTACATGACACATATCAACCACAAATTGTCTCTTTTCTTATGTAAACAATACAAACCAGTGGAAATTTTGTTTCATAGACAGTAGGCTAACCATTTTGTTTCTGTACAATACAGAATTTATTTAAATTTATGAAACCTGTCACTCTCAGTCCTGTTTCTAAACTATCATCGTCTTCGCCTGATGAACTCCATAATGATGCCTCCATTGGGAGGCAGTATAGCACAGTGGTTTAAGGCTCTGAGCTGCAAATCTGGAGACCTGGGTTTGAATCTCACAGCCCCCACTTGCATACTGTGCAACCCTGAGCAAGTCACTTAACTTCCCTGTGCTCCCAGGTCACACCTGTAAACAAGCTTTCAGCTTAGTGTGCCACTCCTGGTTAAACAACTGAAAAATTAAACAACCCAGTGAGTCTGGCTGAATGTATAAATGACTGTATTTGCTACTATGTGAGCTCACCAGGCTGACAGTTTTGCAGTAACAAGTACAGTTTTACACACTGACTTTGAACTCAGCAGTCTTCTGCCAACACTAGTTTACAAATTCTTGTTTCAACTGCATAAACCGATGGCAGTGGCAAGAAGCTGGCACAGAATGGGTCTGAGTCCTGCAAGCAGCTGAGTGTGCTTGTAGAAACATTCTAGTCCATGTCAGCCAAGGACAGAAAAGTGAGGCAATTGGCCAGCTTCCTTTTAAAATGCCATAATTGTTGATAACGATCAACAAGCCCTAATGGCAGTGCTTTGGAATCCATAGTTGGCTTGGGCTGCTGTTACTTTGCTCACATTTTCTGCTCAATTAGGCCGGCTCACTTGTGCAGTCAGTTTATCTCCATTTGTGGTCAAAAGTGAAAAGAGCAGGGCAAGCTGCCAGAGTAATAGCACAGTTCCTGTTTATTAACCAACGTTTGTGAATCTAGGGTCAAGTATGAATTCCACTGAACCCAAAAGTATCAGTTCTGGGGGACTGAAGCACACCATGATTAATAAAGGGTAAAGGACATTGCTGTACTGACTTGTACTGTTTCACTAGAACTGCTTTTAAGAACCCCTGCCTATGGGATTTTATCAGGATGACTTGAAACTTCATCTCCTCTGACAGTGGTTGCTATTTATACTAATTCTGATCACTTAAAAGTGACCTGTCGGTTCATTGGGGCACTTTCAATCTCACAACTCTCCTTCTCTCTCTCTGCATGCTCTTTGCTGTTCAAGACACTATCACCCTACATTTTCAGCTACCAAACTTTCAGCCACCTCTCTCTACTTGGTACAGTGACCTTTTTATATGCTGTTTAGTCTACTGAAGTATTCAAATGGACACCATGCTGCAGGGTAGTGATCAAGAAGTCTACGGTTCTACCATCGGAACACGCCCATCTGAGTGCGCCCGTCATTAGGGCGCCAGGATTTAAATTTGCCTCCTGCTTTTAATGCAGGGGGCTTTGCCCCCTGCACCTCCCCTCATGTGGGGGGATGTGCCCCCCATGCCTCCTCAACTAATGATTCTAACTCTGTGGGGGCGGACCTCAGGGAAGAGGCATTGAATTCTGACAATTTGTGCCCTATTGACGGGAGCACTTGGACCAGTGCACAGATGGCCAAAAGGGGTGTTCAAACAGGAAAAGAATCCTCTTCTAAAGAATGCAGTGAGGATGCATAGATTATTACTGCATACACTAGAGGAAGGACAGGGTGTGCAAGTGTCAGTAGATGCTCAGAAGCATGTTGAAAGTGTTTCTTCTGATAACTTGGACAGCCACTTCATGGGGGCAGAAAGACATCTATTCAGCCATCCCCATTAAAAGTCTCACTTTCTACTGTACTATGATTGCATGATTCTGTATATTTTTGCACTCAAGACTTCTACAGCCTTTCGCATCTGATGAATAGTCTTCCCAGTGATATTGCCTGCTCCACCGGCCTCTTGGGTGCTAAAGAGAAACTAAAACTTAATTTTGCATATTCTGCTCCTGCCTCAGAAGTCCACATTCACAGCATGCATACTGTCCAGCATCCTAGTATCATCTTGCTTCCATTTCCACATATTATGAACTTTAGTATGAACTCTAGTATGAATCTTAGTATGAACTCTGGTATAAACCTTAATATGAACTCTAGTATGAATCTTAGTATGAACTCTAGTATAAACCTTAATATGAACTCTAGTATGAATCTTAGTATGAACTCTAGTATAAACCTTAGTATGAACTCTAGTATTAGTCTTAGTATGAACTCTAGTATAAACCTTAGTATGAACACCAGTATTAATCTTAGTATGAACTCTAGTACAAACCTTAGTATGAACATTAGTAAATGAATCTTGGTATAAACTCTAGCATGAACCTTATAGGCAGAGGGAATCTGAGAATGAATTACTGGATGGGGGTGGGAGAGTTAGCCATACCTCAAAAGAAAATGACGTAGGGGTCATCAGCAATAGCCTCAAGTTGACTACTAAGTGCAGTACGGCATGTGGAAAGGCTAGCAGGATGCTGGGGTGCATAGGGATGGGGTTCACTAACAGGAGGGAAGGGGTACGTTTGATACTATATAAATCCCTGGTAAGACCTCAGCTGGAGTACTGTGTGCGACAGTTCTGGGGCCCACATCTGAAAAAGAAAAGAGCACATTTCCCAACCTTTTGTTACTGAAATGAGGGACATAGGCACTCAAAATGATGGACAACGGTCAGGACACTGACCGTCATAATGAGGGACACACCTCAAACATGGAGATACAAGCTCAGAACAGTGCAGAAATCACAGGCCTTGTCCACAGCCCTGCTACATTGTGCTGATGCCTTTACATTATACCATATGACTATTCACAGGTTCCTTTCCTCTGAGGTGCTTTCCACTACCACCCTATTCACCCTACATAGAAACATAGTAACATAGAATTTGACAGCAAATAAGGACCGCTTGGCCCATCTAGTCTGCCCATTTTCCTACCTAACAGATAAGCTGCAGATCCTAGTTAACCAACAGCTTACTTCCTCCTACCCCCCACTAGGACTGCCTTATGTCTGTCCCATGCATTCTTGAATTCTCCCACTGTTCTTGACTCCACAACCTCCTCAGGGAGGCTGTTCTATGCATCCACAACCCTCTCTGTGAAAAAATATTTCCTCACATTTCCTCTGAGCCATCCCCCCTCTATCTTCAAATTGTACCCCCTTGTTCTTGCACATCTCTTTTTCTGAAAGATGCCACCCTCTTGGACTTTGTTAATTACCTTGAAGTACTTGAAAGTTTCTATCATGTCCCCTCTCTCCCTTCTTTCCTCAATGCTATACATATTAAGCTCTTTTAGTCATTCTTAACATGTCTTCTGGTACAGACCCTGCACCATTTTGGTTGCCCTCCTCTGGACAGCCTCCACTCTGTCTATGTCTTTGCGGAGATGGGGTCTCCAGAACTGCATGCAGTACTCCAGATGGGGTCTCACCAACTGTCTGTACAGAGGGATAACAACTTCCTGTTTTCTACTATTGATGCCTCTCCCTATGCATCCCAGTATCCCCCAGCCTTCCTTACTGCCTTCTCACATTGCTTGCCCACCTTTAGGTCATCTGATATACTACCCCAGGTCCCTTTCCATTTTTACTCTTGTCAGTATCTCACCCTTCATTGTGTACTCTTCCCTGATTTTTGTTTCAGGTGCATTACATTGCACTTCTTGCATTGAATCTGAGCTGCCACATTTGACCATTCCTCCAACCATGCCAAGTCCCTTCTCATCCTTTCCACTCCATCTTGTGTATCAACCCTGTTGCAGATCTTTGTGTCGTCTGCAAAGAGACATACTTTTCCTTCCAGTTCCTCTGCAATGTCACTTATAAAGACATTAAAAAGGACCAGTCCCAGTACTGAACCCTGCAGTACCCCTCTAGTAACTCTCCTTTCTTCACTGTGGACTCCATTTACTACTACCCTTTGCGTCTTGTTGTCTAGCCAGTTTTTTATCCAGGCTACCACCTTGGGACCCACTGCAAGGCTGGATAACTTGTGTATTACTCTTTTGTGTGAGACTGTATCAAATGCCTTGCTAAAATCTAGGTAGGCCATGTCCACAGCCCCTCCCTGGTCTACTACTACTTTGGTCACCCAGTCAAAGAAATCTATTAGATTCGTCTGACACAACCTTCCCATCATGAATCCATGCTGCCTTGGGTCCTGTGCCCCACTGGCCTCTAGGTATTCAACAGTACTTTCCTTCAGAAGTGATTCAATCATTTTCCCTACCACTGAGGTCAAACTAACTCGTCTGTAGTTTCCAGCCTCTGTCCTGCTCCCACTTTTGTGAAGAGTAATTACATCCACCCTCCTCCAGTCCTCAGGTACCACCCCATCCTCCCATGATTTGTTAAAGAGAGTAGTCAGCGGTGTCACTAGTTCTACCCTTAGTTCTTTTAGAATTCTTGTGTGAATCCCATCAGATCCCATTGCTTTGTCCACCTTCAATTTTATCAGTTCTTTCAGAACCCTTTCTTCTGTAAATGGACTGGTATCAACCCCTGCCTTCAGGGTGTTTCTCTTGTTTGGTTTAGGCACCCTCCTCTTCCTTTGTGAATACTGAGCAGAAATATTTGTTCAGTATCCCTGCATTTTCACTGTCACCCTCTACCCACATTCCCTCCCCTTTTTTAAGCCTCACTATCCCTCCTTTGGTCTTTCTTCACTCCCTAATGTACCTATAAAAGGTCTTATCTGCCTTCTTAACAGAGTTGGCTATCCTTTCCTCGGTTTGGGCCTTTGCTATTCTGACTGCCTTCCCAGCCTCTATCTGCTTTAACTGATAAAGTTCTCTATCCTGCTCCTTCTGTGTTTCCTTATATTTCCTGAATGCTATCCTTTTCTCCTTAACCTTCCCTGCCACCTCTTTTGAGAACTATAGCATTTTTTTCCTTTGTTGTGTTTTGTTGATTTGATTTACACAAAGGCATGTTGCCTCTGTGATGGCTATTTTGATTACTTCCCACAGTTCCTCCACCTCTCCTTCTTGCCTGTTTGCTAGTGCTTTTCTGAGGCACTCACTCATTTTCCCAAAGTCAGCTCTCCTAAAGTCTAATACTCTTATTTTTGTATGGCTTGATTGTATGGCTGTGTTTATCGTGAACCACACTATTTGGTGGTTGCTTGTTCCCAGATGGCTACTCACTTCTAAATCTGAGATTCTTTCTCTGTCCCCATTTGAGAGTACCAGGTCTAAGATTGCTCCCTCCTGAGTGGGTTCCAACACTAGCTGTCTGAGGCATGCCTCTTGTAGGGCATCAAGAATGACCCTGCTCTTGAATGTGCCTACAGCAAAGGTGCTCCAGTTAACATCTGGCATATTCAGGTCCCCCATCAACAATATCTCCCCTTTTTCTACCATTCTAAGGATGCCTTCTATCATTTCCTAGTCCATTCCCTCCCCCTGAGATGGAGGTCTGTATATAACCCCCATGCGGATTGTGGTGCCATTTCCGGTCTCCAGGGTGACCCAGAGTGCCTTATCTGCTCCTGTTTACTCTTTAGCTCTGTTGCTTTGATCCCTTCCTTTACATAGAAAGCTACTCCTCCTCCTCTTTACCCTCCCTGTCCCTCCTGTAGATTGTGTATCCTGATATGTTGACATCCCAGTCACAGTTCTCTGTGTACCATGTTTCTGTGACTGCCACAATATCCAGGCAACCCTCTTCCATCAAGGCCACTAGTTCAGGGAGCTTCTTACACAGACTACTGGCATTGGTACTCATCACCCTCCACTTTTTTATGGCCTTACCCCTTTAAGCCCCATTTCTGTCCTTATTGCCTTTGCCGTTTTTTACATTTACTCTGTCCTGCTCCCTAATGACTTCTCTACCTTGGTGTTTACCTTACTAATTACCGTGTTTTGTGGGGGGAGGCTGGGATTTCCCTGCTCCTTTTCAGTGCCTCCCTCCTTGTCTAGTTTAAATGCTTGCCAATGAAGCATTTAAACCTCTCACCTAGGATCCTGGTTCCCCCCCCCGGATGGATGCAGACCATCGTGCCAGTATAGGTCTGCATCCCTCCAGGTGGCTGCCCAGTCCCCAATGAAGCCAAAACCCTGAGCTCCACACCAGTTTACCAACCATTCATTAAATTCTCTGGTGAGGAGTACCCTAGCATCACCCTTGCCATAGACAGGCAGCACCGCCGAGAAGGTTACCGTATGCGCTACTTGTCTAAGGCCCCTGTCCAACTCTACAAACTCCCCTTGCACTGCTCTGATCCCATTCCTAGCCAGGTCATTTGTCCCTAGGTGGACAATGACATCCGGCTCCCTCCCTCGTGCAGCTGCTCCCACAATCCTGAGGATTCGCTTCCTGTCCCTCCAAGCAGTGGCACCAGGCAGACACCTTACCTCCCTCTCCCCTTCCTCCCCCATTTCTACCCCCAATGATCAAGTCCCCCATCAGGAGCTGTTTCCTTCCCCTGTGGGGTCCCATTCCACCCTCCTGTGGGTCTCCTTTGTGAAGGTTCCCAGCATCCTCCTTGGTCTCCACTGCAGATGCCTCCATAGAGGAACCATTATCCACCAGAAGAGCGTATGAATTGTGGAAAGGTACAGCTGGAGGGAGGCAACTCTGTTCCACAACCCTCTCCCTCCCTAAGCCCACTCTGGTCCAGCCTCTCCTCTTTCTTGGCAACCTCTGAGGTAGTGGCATTGGCCCTGGTGGTCCCTGGGTGGGGGAGGAGGTTTCATGAATCCTAGCCAGGTCAGCCTGGAGACGGGCAACGTCCTCCCTCAGACCAGAGAGGTGCCTGCAAATAGGGCAGCATCGCAGCCTCCAGAATGTCTCCTGGAACACTGCCGCCCCACAGCCATTGCACTGCACCACTCCTATCATGTCTTATTTTGTGTCCCCTCTCCTGTTTCTCTGTATGCTTACTCTCTCCTCTCCTTACAACTCTCACCCTTCCTGTTCTATGACAGCAACTGCCTATATTCTTCAGTAGCCTCCTTCTTCCTTGCTCAGTGTCAGACCACCAGCAGCTGGGGGGGGGAGAGCGAGCTACTTTTTTCCTTTAGGGTTGACAAAACCAATGTTTCTCTATGATCCTTTCCTTCCTACTGCCAAACAAGAAGTTCCCGTTGTCAGTCAAATCCAGTGGCTATAAAAGTAGAACTGGCTTAGGGTGGGTGGGTGGATGGGTGGGATGAAGAGCAATTAGTAAGAAAAAAGGCTAGCAACAGGAAGCTGTAATTTGAGTCACCTGCTTTTATATTGTCTAAGCCACACCCCCAATTAAGCTCTCTCTCCTCCTACTGATTTAGCAAAGTAAGTTGATACAGTACCCTTCCCAGCACAGAACACACACTGACTTTATTTATTTTCTTTTTTAACCCTAAATAAGACCCCTTCTACTTCTATTAAAGTATCTGTCTGCTTAATCTCAACAGACACTGAGTCCTGCTGAGATAGAAGTGTTAAATTAATAAGAAAATGGCAGTTTCTTTTAGTTAGCTGCTTTCTGCTCTACAAGCAAGGCTAGCAACAGGAAGTTGTAATTTGAGTCACCTGCTTTTATATTGTCTAAGCCACACCCCCAATTAAGCTCTCTCTCCTCCTACTGATTTAGCAAAGTAAGTTGATACAGTACCCTTCCCAGCACAGAACACACACTGACTTTCTTTCTTTTCTTATTTTTAACCCTAAGTAAGACCCCTTCTACGTATAATAAAGTATATGTCTGCTTAATCTCAACAGACACTGAGTCCTGCTGAGATAGAAGTGTTAAATTAGTAAGAAAATGGTAGCTTCTTTTAGTTAGCCGCTTTTTGCTCTACAAGCAAGGCTAGCAACAGTCTTAGGTTCTTGGTCCCTATGCGCATTCCCTTGCAGTTTTTCACATTAAATTTCAGCTGCCACACCCTCGACCACCTCTCCAGATCTTCCAGATCTTTCTCTATGGCCCTTATCCCACATGTGGTCCCATTTTCAAAAATAATCTAACTTTATTGCAAAGCAGCAAGCCACCATACAATATATCTATTTACTGACAGTGAAATGATTCTCTGCTATCTGCAGGGGTGCTTACAGTGTGTACTCATTTATTTGTATGGATTTTGGAGATGTCACTGCAGTCTCCAGGGATGCATTCCTCTGCAAAAAAACAAAGCTTTGGCATACTGTACACAGCAGCTGGCTAAGCTGACACTGACAGACAACTCTGGGTTCTGTTTGAAAACTTGACCCAGATACTGTTTCAAAAGATGTATGCCTTATATGAGACTTATAAAAGAAATATTTTTTTTTAGAGTGGGTGGAATTCTATCAATTATAGCCATCAAAATCTATCAGTTGTTCATTACTCAGAAAATCCACCACGTTTTTTAAAAGCTGATTACACTGCTCCTACAACTGAGTCTTGACATCTGCAGTTCATGTTTATTTATGAATCGAGATGAAATATTCAGTGTTGCTCCTGTAATACCCTACTTCTAAAAAACTATAAATATCCTTTGAAAGCCTAGGCTATGTAACACAAACAAAAAATAAATGAATTAACATTTGACAATACTTACAAACATTTAGAGACAGACTTAGACCAAAGGTCCATTTAGTTTGTCCCCTTGTTATTCTTATAGTTGTTGTTACCGTTGATATTATTCTGTGCCAAGACCTTAGCTAGCCTAGCTTTAAAACTCTGCATGCTACTTACTTTTATAGCCACTTCCAACTAGCCATTCTACAAATTAACTACTCTCTGTGTGAAGTAGTAGTTCCTGGTGTTACCCTTTATGTTATCTCGCCCTGAGCCTAGATCCATGCACGTGTGTTCTACTACCTTGCATTACTGGGGATAATGTGCTATGGTTAATGTTCTCACGCTGTGTGAGTAGTCTGTTCTTGTCTAAAGAAAACATCCTTATGTACGCCAGCCTTTCTTCACAGCTCAGTCTTTGAACCTTTATCACTGCAGCAGCTCTGTGTCTTTTCCAGTTTGTCTACATCATTCTTATAGACCAGGGCCCATCAATGCACTCAGTACTTCAGGTGTAATTGTACAATTCTTTGTAACAGGTATCCTTAATCTCTATTGACCTGCTTTATACCCCCCACCTTAATGCTTGCCAGCATCCTGTTTGTCTTTTTAACTGCTGCCATTTACTGTTTTGAGTGGTTTAAAGATCCTCCAATATTACTCAAAGTCCTCCTGATCTGAAGCTGTATTTTTGCTCTCATTCAGCACATATTTTCTCCCCTGTTCCTTGCTCTTAGGTGCATTTCCTTTCATGTGCCCAAACTGAATAGCATTTGTCATTAATTCGCTTAGCTCCTAATATATCCAGGTCCATCTCCTTTACTGTAATTACTATTTCAGCTAGCTGCAGGCTTAACTATACCACAGCTGGTCTTAGTTTCTGAAGAATATATTGAAGAATAGAAGGCAATACTGTACTACAAAAATGCTATTTAAACATTTTTGCTGAATACTGCTACAGTATGATTATTCTTGATATAGCTGCATCACCCAGGTCACCTTCGCCCTGGTGAAAGGGAAAACTAGCTGGACCTTAGCCTTCAGGATCTGAAGCTTTAGAAATGTTGACTTTGCCATGATGAAGAACCTGGTGTTCAACAGTCTGGAGTAGATGACTGAGGCTGGTAATGCAGAGAACATGTGGTACTCATGGAAGAAAGTGCTCAAAGCAGCTGCAGAAGTCTGCATTCTTGTAAGCAATAAAGGAATATGGGCCAAAAATCACCCCCCCCAGCTTAGCAGGTACCTAAGGTTATGGTTACAGTTTGTGGGGCAGACATGGGTGGCATTGCCCTTTGAGGCTGTCCCCCCTCCACACACACACACACACACACACACTGGTTTAGAAATAGTATAGCCCTGTAGTTTCATGGTAGTAGCCCTGTAAGGTAACTGATTTTGAACAAAAAGGTTTCTGATGACTGGAAAGAGATGGGTTGTATCCAGTCCAAATAGGAGTGCACAGCAGCACCTAGGGGCTGCAAAACTAGAATTAAGACAGCAAGGAAAGGCTGGAAGCCAGGACAGTAGCAGGAACTCCAGACAGAACAAAAGCCTTCCTCCAGCACATATATAAAAGGAAGAAGAAGAAGAAAGTGAATGGGCTTGAAAACATGGGTGGGCTGAGGAACCTTCAAGAGCCAGAGGCAATGGCTGTGTTGCTTAATGAATGCTTCACATCATTGTTAACCACAGGGACCCTGGTGGGGAAAGGAAGCTCACTGCAAGGGCCCATAACATCAGGGATCACAATGAAGTAATTAGATGTCACGCCAGCCCTAGTAGCTGACTACAGTACCTGATAAAGATCAAGCAAGGTGAGTCCCAAGGGGCAGATGGGATACTCTTCAGGTTCATAATGGCGTCAAAGGGACAAATAGTGGGGCCACTTACAATACTCTTTCAGGTGTGGTGCCAGAGGACAGAAAAGTACCCATGTGATCTCCATTATCAAGAAGGGGGTATGGTCAGACCCCTGGCAACTACAGGATTGTTAACCTGACATCAGTGCTAGGCAAGTTCCAGGAGGTCATTATCAAGGCTGGAATAATGCAGCGCTTGGTTGATGCCAAGGTTCTTGCAACTCCCAGCATGGCTTTATGAGGGGCAGTTCATGCCAAACCAACCTGATCACCTTCTTCAAGGGGTGACAAGGAAGGTGGACATAGAAACATAGACAATGATGACAGAAGAAGACCAGAGGTCCATCCAGTCTACCCAAGTTCCCTATAATCCCTGGAAACTACTGTTCCTCCAGGGTACTAACCCTCCCTAACCTCCCTCTATTCTCCTTTTTGGTCCTGTTGTATCCAGTAACCACTATTCCCTTCATTATGTCCCAGCCCTGCTAGAATCCCCTGACTGTTTTCGCACCCACCACTTCTACTGACAGACTGTTTCAAGATTCCACCACCCATTCCATAAAATAGTACTTCCTCACATCTCTCCTGAACCTACCTCCTGTTAATTACCATTCATGTCCACGTGACTGCAAATTGGTATTCAGGCTAAATAGTTTCCCACAGTTCACTTTGTTAATTCCTTTAAGGAACTTGAAGGTCTCTGTCATATCTCCCCTCTCCCATCTGGTCTCCAGTGAATACATGTTTAGTGCCATGAAGCGCTTCTCATAGGATTTGCCCTGCTGGCCCTGAATCATTTTTGTTACTCTGTGCTGCACTGTCTCCAACCTATCCTTATCCTTTGAGGTGAGGACTCCAGAACTGGGTGCAGTACTCTAGGTGAGGCCTCACCAGGGACTTGTAAGAGGGGAAGTATTACCTCTTTTCTTCTGCTATCAATACCCTCCGATATATCCCAGCATCCTGTTAGCCTTGCTATAGGCCTTGTTGCACTACTCGATTAGCTTAAGTAAGCTGCTAATGATAACTCCCAGACCCCGTTCCTCAGCTGTAGTGATAAGTCTGTCTCCTCTCATCCATTACTCTGTCTTGGGGTTCTTTTTCCCTAGGTGCATTACCTTGCACTTTCTAACATAGAATTTTAACTGCCAGACCTTTGACCACTCCTCTTAGTAGGTCTGTCTACATTTCCCTTATTTCCTCATCACTATCCACCCTCCCATGTAATTTTGTGTCATCTGTGAAGTGACACAACCTGCCCCGGATTCCTTGTCCAGTGTCACTAATGAACATGTTGAAGAGGACTGACCCAGGACTGATTCCTGTGGGACCCCACCATAACCTCCCTCTCTGATTTAACCCCATTGACCACCACCCTCTGCTGCCTCCCCTCTAGCCAGTTACCCACCCAGTTCACTATGGGTATAGCTGCACCCAGGTCTTCCATTTTCTTGAGCAATCGTTTGTGAGGTACCAAGTCAAAAGCCTTGCTGAAGTCAAAGTACAGCAGATCCACAGCTTGGCCCTTGTCTAATTGATTTGTCATCCAGTCAAAAAATAACTGTCAGGTTAGTCTGACAAGATTTTCCTGCCATGAAACCATACTGTTTATTATCCTGGAGCCTGTTTCTCTCCAGGTAGTCTATGAGGTCCGCTTTGATTAGTGACTCATCAGCTTCTCTACTATAGAGGTTAGATTGACAGGCCTGTAGTTCCCTGGTTGCTCCTTATCCTCTCCTTTAAGCGGTACAACATCTGCCATCTTCTGATCCCTGGAACTTCCCAGATCTAAGTGAGCTGTTGAACAGACATATCAGTGGTTGAGCCAACTCCACTGCTAATTCCCTGAGTATCTTCAGATGCAACCCATCTGGTCCTGGAGCCTTACTCATCTTAAGGGCAGCCAGCCCTTTCCGAACCCTTTCACTAGTGAACAATGGCTGCCTCATTTCCAGGATTCCCTTAGTGGCCACTGTGATGCCACTCTCTTCATGTATCCGCTGTCCTCCTTAGTGAAAACTGAGCAAAAGTAACCATTTAGGATGGCGGCCTTTTGCCCATCCTCCTCCATCACCCTAACCTAAGGAGGCAGTGTAGCGCAGTGGTTTAAGGCTCTGAGCTGCAAACTTGGAGACCAGGGTTTGAATCCCACAATTCCCACTTGCATACTGTGTGACCCTGAGCAAGTCATTTAACTTCCTTGTGTTCCTAGGTTGCACCTATAAGCAAGCTTTCAGCTTAGTGTGTCTCTCCTGGTAAAAAAAAAAAAAAAAACATCAACTAGCCTTACAAATCCCCCACCCCTTTTTTTCCTTTTTTCACTAATATATCTGAAAAACTGTTTTTCTCCATTCATGACCCCCTCCACAATACACAGCTCTGTGTCTGCCTTGGCCTCCCTAATGGCCCTCTTTGCCTCCCTATTTTTCTATAGATAATCCTCCCATTCTCCCTCCGCCCGCTTTTTCTTGTATTGATAGAAGGCCTTCTTTTGGCCCTTACCGCTTCTCTGACCCTTGCTGAGAACCACAGTGGTCTCTTAAACCTGTTTTTGTTTTCATTATTGTTCTTGTGCATACTTTAGATGCCTCGAGGATGGCCCCCTTAATTATCCATCATCTCTCCTCCACCCCTCCTACAGTATGTCCTCCACCCCTACTATCCTATACATGACCAGTTCCCTCATCTTATTGAAGTCTGCCCTTCTAAAGTCAACGACTTCAATTCTCGATTGTGACTTGCCAGCCCCTAGGGCCAAGTCTTTCCAGTCGTTACCGTCTTTCGGATGAGACGTTAAACCGAGGTCCCATCTGCCTGGATTGGTGGTAGTTCAGGTGGATGTTAAAGATCCCATGGCACTTATCGAAAAGAGTAGGGGAATTTCAAGGTGTCCTGGCCAAATTTCCCTCATTCGCTAAAAATACCACCAATAGCTTAATCTGGTTCAAGGTCAGTTAGCATTCAGCTGTATCCCCCTCCCCCGGGTCGTGCCTGAAAATAGGCAGGATTTGTCTAGTGCACTTACCTGGTCAACAAAAACTAAATAAATAAATAAGTCAAACCAAACAGAGTTATGGTCGTTGTTCTCCAGCAGTTCCCCTACTCCCACCACTCCCACCATCTCTGAGTTGGTGAACACCACATCAAGGAATGTTCAGGGTGTTGGACATAGTCTATCTGGATTTCAGCAAGGGCTTTGGTATTCTGGTGCATGGCAAGCTACTGGGAAAAGTAAACTAGTGCAGTATATAACAAGACCAACTACAAATGATGGATAACTAACTGGCTTGGGGGTAGGAATCAGAAGGTGGTGGTGAACTGGCACTACTCTGAGTGAAGGGGAGTACTCTATGGCATCCTTAGGAATAGGTTCTGGGGTCACTGCTCTTCAATATCTTAATCAGTGCTCTGGAAACTATGGTCTCCAGTAGGCTGCTTAAGTTTATACACGATACTAATCTAGCTAGGGTGGTGGACTCCTTTGAGGGAGAGGACAAACTTCAGGAGGACCTCAACAAGATGAGCAATTGCTGTGACTTTTGGAGCCTCTGATTCAATGTAGTCAATTGCAAGGTGCGACATTTGAGGAGGAGAAAAAACAGGCAGAACCTGCACACTGTGTGGGGTTGCTGTTGTTGTAGTTGAGGAGAAATACAGTGGGCACTGCTTATGCTGGACAACTCTGTCATTCATTAATATGGCCAGTGTAAGCTTGTCCAAATCAACCACCTTTCTGTGACTGACAGTTCTGGGTGACAGTCACTGTGAGTGTAAGTGTGCGAAGAGGTAGATTACTGCACTGTATGATGAACAGGTCAAATAGCACACAGTTAAGTTTAGAAAATTAAAAAGAATACTTCATTAGGTACAACATTTCATGTCACATTAAAACACTGGCACACATACTGTGCAGTAAATCCTGCTATGTGCTGGTATTTCATTCATAAAGTCGGTGATTTTGGTTTGATGTTTCTGGGTGACTGTGTACTTTGTCCAGTTTGTTTCCATTACATGTATCAGCCTCCTATCAGGTACCATATCAGACCAGTGTTCCATGATCTTCTGAAGCATTAAAGGGCAGCTCTAACTTCTGCAGGGGTCATTGGTCAGTATGCAGATTAGAAACATAGAAACATAGAATTTGATGGCTGATAAGGACCACTTGGCCCACCTAGTCTGTCCATTTCCTTACTTGATGGATAAGCTGCAGATTCTAGTTAATCAACAGCTTATTTCCTCCTACCCCACTAGAATTGTTTTATGTCTGTCCCATGCATTCTTGAATTCTCCCGCTGTTCCTGATTCCACAACTTCCTCATGAAGGCTGTTCCATGCATCCACAACCCTCTCTGTGAAAAAATACTTTCTAACATTACCTCTGAGCCGCCTCCCCTCTATCTTCAAATTGTATCCCCTTGTTCTTGCACATCTCTTCTTGTGAAAGATATTACCCTCTTGTACTTTGTTAATTCCCTTGAGATACTTGAAAGTTTCTATCATGTCCCCCCTTTCCTCAAGGGTATACATATTAAGCTGCTTTAGTCTCTCCTCGTATGTCTTCTGCTGTAGACCCTGCACCATTTTGGTTGCCCTCCTCTGAACAGTCTCCACTCTGTCTATGTCTTTGCGGAGATGGGGTCTCCAGAATTACATGCAGTACTCCAGATGGGGTCTCACTAACTGTCTGTACAGTGGGATAACAACTTCCTGTTTTTTACTGTTGATGCCTCTCCCTATGCATCCCACTATCCCCCCAGCCCTCCTTACTGCCTTCTCACATTGCTTGTCCACCTTTAGGTCATCTGATATAATTACTCCTAGGTCTCTTTCAATTTTTGTTGTTATTATTAACTCACCCCTGTTGTGTACTCTTCCCCTGGGTTTTTGTTTCCCAGATGCATTACCTTGCTCTTCTTTGCATTGAATCTGAGCTGCCACATATTTGACCATTCCTCCAACCTTGCCAAGTCCCTTTTCATCCTTTCCACCTCACCTTGTATATCAACCCTGTTGCAGATCTTTGAGTCATCTGCAAAGAGACATGCCTTTCCTTCCAGGTGTTCTCCAATGTCACTTATAAAGACATTAAAGAGGACCGGTCCCAGTACCAAACCCTGCAGTACCCCACTAGTTACCCTCCTTTCTTCACTGTGGACTCCGTTTACTATTACCCTTTGCGTTCTGTTGTCCAGCCAGTTTTTTATCCAGGCTACCACCTTGGGACCCACTCCAAGGCTGGCTAACTTGTATATTAATCTTTTGTGTGAGACTGTGTCAAATGCCTTGCTAAAATCTAGGTAGGCCATAGCCACATCCCCTCCCTGGTCTACTACTTTGGTCACCCAGTCAAAGAAATCTATTAGGTTCGTCTGACATGACCTCCTGCTGTGAAACCATGCTGCCTTGGGTCCTGTGTCCCACTGGCCTCTAGGTACTCAGTTCTTTCCTTCAGAAGTGATTCCATCATTTTCCCGACCACTGAAGTCAAACTAACTGGTCTGTAGTTTCCTGCCTCTGCCCTGCTCCCACTTTTGTGAAGTGTAATCACATTTGCCCTCCTCTAGTCCTCAGGTACCACCCATCCTCCCATGATTTGTTAAAGAGAGTAGTCAGTGGTGTTACTAGCTCTACCCTTAGTTCTTTTAGAATTCTTGGGTGAATCCCATCAGGGATTGCTTTGTCCTGCTCACCTGACTCATCCTCCTCTCCTCTTCTCCTTCAGTTTCAGGTAGATGCACAGCCTTGCCAACTTGTCCGATATCTGAGATTTCCTCCTCATCTGTGTCACCCAGACAGCACAGCTAATCGAAATGTCTTAATAAATCCTGCTGGTGGTTCATTTAATGAGGATCCCTGAGGCTCAATTTAGGCATCTGCTTGATCTTCTGAAACATTTAAATTTTTTTTTTTTTTTTTTTTTAGTGAGCGAGACTGTGATTCATTGGGCGCATTGGCAGCCATGATCAGCAGTAAATGAGCCATTACACACAGGGGAGTAAAGGTAAGGTTTAAACAGGATGACAAATGCTTGTAAATATAGAACAGCCAGTTTGTTACTTGAGCATGAATTGACTGTCACTAGTGAAAACTGCTTGCTGGACTGTCCAATATAGCTGACATGTAGAAAATGGGGCATTCAATTATAACCCCCCCCCCACACAAATGGGGGTTCCCAAAAAGTCTTCCTAGAGCTTGTCTAAATGCTTGCTGCCCAGTTGGTGTTCAGCGCTATAGCTGTTTGTTTTTTTTTCAAATAACATTTTTATTAAAAACTTTTCCAATGCAGTTTGACAGTCACAATACATCGTGTTTTAAATTCAGTAATTATGCAGTAGTATATGACATTAGATTCCAACACTATTGAATTAACATAGTATTCTTCTTACATCTACAGTGCACAGCTTGACAATAATCGCTAAATGGCCCTAAGCTATTATCAGTCAGCAGATCTCTACGTCCTTTCTCCATTACCCGCCTCCACACACCCTCATAGCTTTGATTGGCACAATGTAAGTGTGCCATCCTAGACTAAAGCTTGAATTACAAGCTCATCATAACTGGTCTGAGCAGGTAGGCAAGATGATGTATTGCCCTAAGGTACAAAGTGCGGATCTTTGGGCATATATACAGTATCCATCTTCTCCACTTTAAGGAGGCAAGCTCTGACTTATTGTTTAGATTAAAAGTTATTCTTTCAGATCTATATATAAGATGGACTATTTCTCTCCATTCCAGTAGGGTTGGTATCTGCACTGTGAGCCAATGTTTGGTAATGGCCTTCTTTGCTGCTAGGAGGAGGATATTCAGCAGGTACCGGGAGTGTGAGTCACGTAGTTCGCCAGGGAGGCAGTGTAAAATAAAGAGATCTCCACTGTACGGTAGTCCAACCCCAAAGAGGTCCTCTAACTCCTCAAATAGTGCCTGTAAAAAGGGTCATAATTTGAGACAGGACCATAGGATGTGAGAGTGGTGGGCAACCATCTCGCCACATAAGCGCCAACATGCTGCCGAGCTCATAGAGCCATAATGTGAGGATATTACTGGGGTCCGGAAAATCTTGTTAGTAGTTGCCAGGAGAATAACCTCCAGGAGTGAGAATAAGTGATTTTCGACGTAATGCGCCAGAGAAGTTCCCACTGTTGTGGCATAATTTGGGATCCCAGTTCCTCGCTCCATTTTTCCTTAGCCCTGATGTATTGCCCTGCTGTTTCTCCCAATGATTTATATAGTGCAGACACCGTGTGCTAACCCCTGGGTTTTGAGTGATTATTGGATCAAATGGATCACCTGGGGGCACCCGTCAGGTGAGCGGACATTAAGGGGTAGGGATTCAAAATAATGTCGAAGCTGCAGATATCGAAAAAATCTGAGTTGCGGAAGTGAAATTCTCGGCTGATCTCTCCAAATTCTTTAAAGAAGGGTCCCGACTGCAGTTGCGAAAGATGTGAGAGATGGTTGTGTCTCCAGCTCCGAAAGGTGTGGTCCGAGAGAGCCGGGGGGAAATCCTCCAGCAAATCTATTGGGCAAAGCCTGACCAGGAAGGGAGTGATCCTTAAGGCTCTACGTAACAGGTACCAAACCTGTGCTTGGCACCTGACCCATGGGTTCCCGGTTAATTGACTGAGTGGTGGTGGACTTTTGTGAAGGATTACTTTTTGGTAATCCCGGAGAGAAAGAGCACTTTCCTCGATTTTCCTCCACTGGGCCGGGGTCACTCCGATCAAGCGTTGTAATATAAAAGAGAGGTGACCAGTAATAAAGTTTTAGGTCAGGAGTGCAAGTCCGCTTTGTAGTTTGGGGAGACATAGTATCCTCTCCTGATTCTTGGCATCTCCCTGCCCAGATAAACTTCATAATGGCCTTGTTCCAAACTCTAAAGAGATTATTCGGTAATTTAAGGGGGACATTTTGGAACAAATAGAGGGCTCTCGGGAGAGTTACCATTTGGACCACTTCAACACGTTGTAACATATTCAGCGGAAGAATATTCCACCTTTCAAGGTCCTGTTTCATATGAGACGTGAAGGTGCGGTAATTATTATTCAGGGCATCGTTAGCTTGGTGGGAAAGGTATATTCCTAAATATTTTAACTTAGTGAGACCCCAACGAAAAGGATGACTTTCTTTTAGTGAGTCAGAGGGAGTAAAATGAAAAGTGAGGGCGTCCGTCTTGCTAGTGTTCAGTCTATAACCCGAATATGTTCCAAAATCCGCCAAAAGTTGAAAGGTGGAGGGTATGGATCTGCTCGGGTTTAGTGAGGAATAGGACATCATCCACGATAAAGCTACACAGTGTTCTGTCCCATCTATGTTCACTCCCGAGATCCCAGGTGATTCCCTAATTGCCAGGGCCAGAGGTAGCGCATAGCTGTTTAAATGTATTGCCCATGAGTGCCGTGTGGCTCCTGTACTGTCTCTTTAAGAACTGCCTCTTGCAGATATAATTAATCAGAGAGGGGGACTGAGTGTTTCCATGCTCAAGTCCTGCTCGGGCTGCTGACTAATTGCACCGCTTTCTGCCATCGCATTGTGCAGAGGGAGCCCTGTGGAAAGATGTAACTAATTGCTGGAAAACTCTTAGAGTAATAATGATAATGTAGTTTGTTCTAACCTGCCTTCTTTGCAGTGAGGAGTTCTGTCTGTCTCCACCATTTTGGTCCTGAACTGCCAAATTGGACCAATCAGCACTTGGGGACTCTGAAATGGAGCCTGCTGAAATGGGGTTTGCAGATTACAAACTTGGGATGTGTAGTTTTGGACTGTTACGCCTTTTGCAACAGAAGGAGCTCTTACTTTGACTGACAGCTGAACTGACCAACCAAACCTTTTGGATCTAAGAAATCTCCCAAGCTGTCTCCTGGCAAGCCAGATCTAAGTGGGAAGCTGAGAGGTAACAGCTCGAATACTTGAGCAGCCGTTTGCATAGTAGTTCGCGCGGGAGAACAGTGGAAGGCCTGACTTCTGCCCTGCTTGCCTGTTTTTCTGCCCTGAGAGGGAGAAGAGGATTATTTTTGGACTAAATCTGATCTTGTGAGAGCAAAGAAGCCACCAAGGTGTAACCAGGCTCAACCTGTAGAAGACCGAAGATTTTGCTAAATGCGATCAGCCTGTCAGGAACTTCAGCTACTTCTGAGCTCCTGGTTTTGAGCAGTGACTTTGCGATCATGATCAGGGAGCAGTTTGTCTGATACAGTAATTCTTCCTTACATATAAACGTGCTATGTACTGAATGGGGGGTGCGATTTAGTTCCCCTGTTGTGTGAACTGTGTGCTGATTGCTGGAAGCTGTATCTATCACAAAACGGACTAAATCCGCAGTTAGCTCCATGCGGCTGGGCCTTGCCACAAGGGCCCCACCAGATTACCTTGCTGCACAGAGAAGAGCCATTGATGAGAGACCTGCCCGGGGAGCAGCCCCTCTTCTCCACGCCTGAACCGTAACAACGCCTCGGCGAATCGTGTGGGCCCTGATCCTCCTGGCGCTCCAGAGAATTCACCTGCTGTCTCAATTTCATCCATCCTGTGTCCTGTCTTGGGTATCGTGAGTAATCTCCAGGGTAGCTCCTGCAACATATAGCTAAATCAAAAGTGTGTCATCTGATTGTTTTGTTACCTTTTTCTTCTAACTGAGCCCTCCGCTCAATTACAGTTAGAGTGTGGTGCATGTCTGTTTCTTTCCCCACAGGGCCCCGACCAGCTGCAACGCCTGCCTACCCCATGCAACGGTCCTGGCAAGCCTACCTTCCTCCACCTGGGTACCCAGAGAGTGTGACTGTAGTAGGGGCTCTGAATGCATGCACAGTAGTGTGAACAATAGAGTATTTAAGCTAATTAACCTGATTACCCCTACCCTTGTTCATTCCCTCTGAATAAATCAGATCTACTCTTTTCTGCAATCCAACCAGACTGTGGTTCCAGTTTGTGCTCGAAGTATTGTACTGTTGCCATTTGTTCTGTCTAACCTTATTTTACAGGGGGTCCCCAGGTTCGAGCTGGAAAAACCGACTCTGGGGGTAAGTGCAAACTGTGTAGGTATTTGCAAAGCATATCAGAGGTATTGTGAAAGTAATTATTGTGTATTGTGTGGGCCACTAGCAGGAACAGAGGGGAGTACAGTATCCCAGAGGGCTGTGCCCTGGGTAGTTTGATCATTACCAACCCTGACCTCTGAGTGGGTGGAAGCACCTGTCACCGAACTTAGGCCCCTTAACCTGCTACTAGCTAAGCAGGCAGGGGTAGTAGCCCTTGGGATAGTGCCAACTAGGGGTTACACAATGGTGCCATAATGGCAGTTATGATGGCAATCAATGGTGCCAGTTTGGGAAAGTGGAAAACATGTGCTAGAAGCTATTGTCTGCTATAGGATGAACAATGTAGGTGGAGTGTATTGTAATAGACAAAGGGATGAAGCAGAACAGCAGTATGTGACCACTGTTACGTTTATGCCCTGTGCCTCTAACATGATGTGCTACAGTAGCATGCTTGTACCTTACAATTCCACCTGTAGGCGACTATTGCTAGCAGACAGGGCTGTGCATAACTACATAATGTTTACTGCCGTTATGCGTATTGCTCACTGCCGCTGTTCTTCTGATTATTTCTACTTGCTGCTCTCTGTATTATACTTGTTTTATGGTGTACTTAACTTATCCCAGTCACTCTCCCCAGGACACGTCTGTTAAAAAGATTCCTATGTATCTCTGTAAGTTTCTCCTGGATTACATTAACTAACTAGCTCAGTACATAAATAAATAAATAAATAACAAAATCAATCAATCAATAAATATGGGGGCATATCAAAAGTGGGGTAACCAGTGGATCAGGGAAAGTAATCCTGTCACTTTACAAGCTCCTTGTCAAGCCCTACCTGGAACACTGCATGCAGTTTTGGATGGCCCGATACAAAAAGGCATTGAGGCAATCGAGATAGTAAAACATAAGGCCACCAAAATGATTCGGGGTATGGCGGAGAACGCAGTTAGAAGCTAGAGGCCCTTAACATGTTCACCCTGGAGAAAAGATGGTTGATCTCAGTCTTTTGCATACTCAAGGGGATCCACAAGCTCAAAGTCTAATATTATTCATCTGGCATCCTCCAGCAGGATGTGGGGGCTTGCCCTGAAGCTCAAAGATGATAAATTAAACGGTAATGTTCAGAAGCACGTCTTCTCCCAGAGAGTAGTGAACCTATGGAATAGCCTACCAGTGGAGGCAGTGGACATGAAGACGGTGTAGGCCTTTAAGGTGAGCCTGGACACATTTCTGCTTACCCAGGGAAGGAGTGGTAAGGGAATCCCTGTTGGTATTTGATTGCACAGCACACTTATTTTACCCCTGCTTGTGACCTGGATCCTTTCTGACCTTAAATTACTATTACTAGTTTACCCCCACCCCACGGGTTGGGGCTTACCTTATTTCTGCTCCACAGACACTGTCCTGCCCTCCCACTGGTTCCCGGTCCAGTTCTGTGGTCCATGTGTTGCTTCTGCTGGCCCTGGTGTTAGAAGCCTGGGGGGGACCGGAGGAGCACTGTTAAAGTTAAAACTGCCTGTTCGGCAGTAGTTTAAAAGCAAGTGGTGCACAGCTTAGTGTGCACACATTCAAGCTGGGTCCTGCTCAAACTCGGGAGCAGGCAGGTTGGCTTGCAGACTTTGTGGAGTGCTGCAGCACTCAGTGTAAAAGCCGCTCTGGCATTAGTCCCCCTTCATGTGCTCTGACCCCTGGGACTTCAGAATTATAAGTGGGGTCTGAGGCACACAAGGGGAGAAGGCACAAACTTTGTTTAATTGCTTAAAGTGCTATATCTTTAGCCCTGCCTGCCACCTTGGGGAGAGCACCGTGGCACTCATGACAGGCAGGGGAGTTCCTGTAAAGCTACACTCTGTGACCGGATATCAAGCCACTGGAGCACCTATTGAGCCATGGGGACCATTAACATTAAAAGAATACAGGAGCCCTATAAAATAAACTTAAAGCTGGGACATTACACTGCTTGTTCTGAAGCAGCCTTCTGTGTTACCCCCTGACCCTCTATTCAGCTAATATGAGGTTAAGGAGCCCAGAGGACCACAGCAATGGCTCCTGGGTAAAGGGAGAGGACTGTGTTCTTGGCGCCCTTTCGTCCAGCCAATCATGCATCGAGTGAACATTCTACATACTAATTTGGTGGACTGACAGACTGTTAACACAATTGGATGCTGCCCTGATCTCACTAGACCCCATGGGCAGATACAGCTTGGGGCAGTCTGCCTGGAACCCTCAAACAGTAAGGAGGGCTCAAACTGGGTGTGTGTGCTGAAGGTTGGAGGCCTGCCTGAGGCTTCCACAGCCACTATTTGGAAGGTATTCCAGAAGGTTCACATAACCTGATAGCCAGTTGTTTAAAGTGAAGAGTTGTTTTGTGCATCAAAACCTGAGCATTGGAGAAATACTGAGAGACTGATTCCTGCCTTCAGCCATAGGAGGTGATCCAGTTCTATAACAGTAATTACACCACAGCTTCTAACCTACAATGTGAGTAAAGACTGTGTTCCAGAAATCCAAGAAGAACTCCCAAGCCTGCAGACGGTCTGGGAATCGTCCAGTCAGTACCACCACTAGGTGCTGACTATCATCTCACCCTGAGGGCTCGATGTCTGGATGGGTGGGTGAGGCATGTGGCCCTGGTCCCTATGACTTGTCCTTCCAGTTGCCTGCAATAGAAGCAGAAGACGAGTCAGGTCTGCAAAGAGAGACTGCTATCAGTTCAGCCTTTGAGATCTGCATCCTTGTTCGAAGCACTTCAGAGCTGCAACTTGAAAAACCTACAGCCTGAAAAGATTCACAGACTGGTATTTCCAGAAACGTGAATAACATCAGGTTTTGCCCTGCAGCTGGGGACTGTAAATAGTTTTTCACCAAAGCTACTATTTTGGCCATTGGGCCAAAATTTACAATTGCTTCCGCTAAACTGCCATTTTCGCAATTGCATGGCCTGTGGGGTTTGGGTTAACATATTTGTTTAAAGTGCACCAACATCAGCCATCCAGCTGCATCCTCATCGGGCCTGCACCATTCCAGTGGCTGGGTACCCAGTGAAGATAGCGGGAGCTCCTAACTTAGCTAACTGGGAGAAACTGGTACCACTTGGGAGTGGTAGTGCCCCAGTACAGGTGGGCTGTGAGAGAAGAGGAACTGTTCTGTTGCAGATGCTGGTGGGAGGCAGGCACTGTTTCTGTTAAAAGTATTCACAGCCAATGTGTTGTCATTTTGTTTAGTGGGCTAAACATGATCAGGCAACTACTTTCGGCCAGGGGGCTATTGCTTACTGCTATTTTCAACCCATTGCACACATGTTTTCTCTGCATCCCTTCCCCTTATACCTACCCTTGTAAATAAATAGTCTGTTATTCCTTTTAAAACTTTCTTGTGAGCATATAGTTTGTGAGCATAGGTGCTGACTCCAGGGGCATATTACTAGAGATAGCTAATAACTGCATGTGCATTGAAATGTTGCATCGGTGTTTGGTACTCCATGTGTGGGGTGACTGTGCAGGGAGGTGGGTAGGTACAGCCTCCCAGGGTATTGTACCACTTTGTCACCAGGCCCACTTAAATGTAACTCTGGGTGGAGGCACCGCGCTATTTGTCATTCTGTTGGAAATTAACCCCCCATTCAGGAAAAACAGAACCCAGGCCCCTCATCCTTCTTTGAGCACGCAAGGCAGGGGTAGTAACCGTAACATCCACAGTGACCCGGTTACACTACTGTATGCTAATGGGCCCTCTATAGGATGTCTCTTAGGTACAAGAGACTCGGATCCTGAGGTTTGGGCGAGAGGCTTGCAAACCGGAGTTGAGCAGTTCTGTATGCCCATACCACTGGAACGGAGTCTCTTATATCACAAGAGACATCCCTCGGAGGCCCTGTTAATTTATTATAAATCACCAGAGTTTAGTTTTAATTATTTATAATAAGTTCAGTCTTCATTTTTTTTAATTTATTGGGCCCTCATCCGCCCTGGCGTTGATGTGAGTGCTCCTTTCTAGTGCTCCCACATGAAAGCACACTGTATATGGATAAGAGGTACAGTAGTCCTGGGTGCTGATTGGCTGAAATCACGTTAGTGATTTATAATATATACTGTATTCTGTGTATATTATTTCAAAACATCATTATATCATAGGTAATGGATTACAGGTGTTGCAGGCCACAATCCGTACGTGTTGAAAGTCACCATCCTTGTTGAAAGCTTTATACTTAAGAAGATCTGCTGTTGGATGAATTTATTTTACTGGTAATACTTATTTCTTTACACAGTACAAAGTTATATAAGTTTGTGTAACCAGGTCACCATGGATGCTGCGGTTATTATCCCTGCCTTGTTGGCTCAGTCAAGGTTGAGGGGCCTGGGTCATTAATTCCCTGACTGGGATGGTTGTAGCCAAGGTTTACATAAAGTGCATGGTGCTTCACCTCCATCCAGATAAAAGTTAATGTGGGCCTGGTGTTAGTATGCTGCAAGATCTATTGTGACAGGCAGGGTCACCTGGCAGGGCTGAGGACTACAGTCACAGTCACCAGGAACGAGGAAGCACCACCACCAGATCTAGCAGAGAGTGCGATCAGGAGGGCAGGGAACGGAGTATGCTGCTGCTTACCACATGGTTTATTAGCAGTAGGCAGTGGAGGATGGCAGCTCATCGTGATTGGAACAAACTATCGAACTGTCAGTGGCAGATATGTTCTTTTCAATAGAATTTAATCAAAGGTGATCTGCACTTTTGCTTGATAATTTGTGGCTCCCACCATTGGGGACCCCTACAGAGATTCATACAGGGTGGCAGAGAATAAAGAGGGGCTCCTACTGGGAGGGGCACTCACACCAGGTGGCTAAAACGGGTCAGCAAATATGCACTGTATCATAGTGCTTCCATGGTAAGATGATTTGCTCAGTCACATAATTATTAGACAGAACTCAATAAACCAAATGACCTGTTCGTGTGAGTAGACACAATGACAGATATACAGTACAGCCGAAAGAGGCAGCACATTGACAATGGCTGATAAGCTTTTTACATTCTAACTTTTGCAAGATCTTAAATTACATTTTAGAAAAATGAGATACAATATAACACGCATATCAAATGGACAAGGTTGTTTTCTTCAGAAGAGAAAAAGGCACAGACTGATTAACAGAATATGTGATTTCACATGTTGTTAAACACAGAGGAGCATTACAAGTGCATCATGTTACACATCAACATCGCAGCTGTCTCCCCCTGCCCTCCACTTTCTGCCCTCCACCTTGTTTTGTCTGCCTTTACCCTGTTGCAGCTCCCTTTTGCCTCTTCCCCCCTCCCCCAACATCTCTCAGCACACACCATTCCCCTACACCTTTCTGTTGGAACCGTCTCTGCCATGCATCACCTTATCTATGTGGGACAGAAGAATTCTGAGGTGTAAGACATTGTAGCTCAGTGACCTGGAGGGAGGGAAATAAACCTACAAAACATGCACATTACCCCCACATCACACACACACACATGCGCCCTGCAGCAGTCAGTATCAGCTGCAATACACCTGGAAAGCCTCTTGGACCTGCTTGTCCCATTTTCTTTCTCAATCTATTGACCTTGGGTAGCCCAGCTGAGTTACAATATCACAGGCTCAGCTGTTCCATGATATTTGACAAGTGGAACTGCTGAGATGGGCAGAAACACTCTGAGTTCATGACTTACTCAGGGTCACACAGTGTCTGTGTGGTATGGGTGGGATTTATTTATTTATGTAGTTGCTGACTGGCTAAAGGCACTAGGCAAACAAATGCCTATTTTCAGGCACAGCCCAGGTAATTACATACATGAAATGCAATTACAAGGAACGGTACAAGGCAGTAACAATTCAGGCAGAGCAAAGCATTGTACAATACAGCATAAGAGGAAGGACAGTATATAAAACATTAAAACAAAAACAGTGAAAAGCTTCGACCAATTCACAGGGGACCAGAGATAAGGTGCATAGAGAAAATAAGCAGTCGTGGTCTAACTGTGTATAAAATAAATTAGCTATCATCACTAAGCAACTATGAAGGCACAGAAATCACCAAGACTTGGCCAGATCAAATATGATTCAGGGGCAGGAACAGTTAGACATTTTTAGAGGGTGTCAGTGACTCAGCAGGTTGCACACTTGCCTCTGAGGCCAGAAGATCAGAAGGCTGTGGGTTCTATCCCCACACCAAGCATTTGGGTAAATACTGACACTGTAGTGAAGCATGAGAGGGGTGCTGCACTCTGGAGGTGTCATCTTTCGGATGAGATGTTAAACCGAGGTCCCACCTGCCTGTTCTGGTGATAGTTCAAGTGGATGTTAAAGATCCCGTGGCACCTCTTGAAAAGAGATGGGGTGTTTTATTGATACACTTTGGGAGGGCTTGGCCCAAGGTTCAATATGGGGGAATAGTTTCTCCACAACCTCTAATTAAGCCCTCAGTAATGCACCTCCCTTGCTTAGGGAATCTTTAGATTCCTGGGCTCCTTGCAGTGGGTCCTATGGCTGTGCTGCCTCCACTCCCACTGCTCTTTCATTTGTTTCCCTTCTTTCTGTTCCCCCTTCCCTCCTGTCACTTGTTTGTCTCACCTGCTGTCTTTGTCCCGGCTTATTTTACCTCTCTCGGAGGCCGTTCTGCCTCCCTGCTCCCTTCCTCCACTCGTTGCTTTCCTCCCATTCCTGGGGGCTTTCACCTTATCTCATCTTGTTTTGGGCTTTTTGGCCCTTGTTCTGTTCCCATTACCACTGATGCCCTCCCTATTTTGGTGCTTCCTCCTTCTCCTATCCATAACACACCCGCTTTCTGGCCGCCCCCTGCAGGCATCTCATTCTCCACCTACTGCAGTCACAGCATGTGACTCCACTTTGCCTGTGAGCTGCACTTCCATCCAGAGAATGAGCATAAGACTCACCCAAGAATCCTGGCACCACTCCCGATGACTCCCCAGCTGCTGCACGCTGCTCTAACGCAGCACTCATGTGGGATTCCCCGCTGCCTTTCTCTGAAGTGCTCTCTCTCCGGTACATACCTCACACATTGACTTCATTTAATTGAATCCCCAGTTGAGAGGCACAGTTATATGCTCCAGCAAACACTGAACTCACTGTAATCTAAGACAGGCAGACTGTTCTGCCTATAACATGTACTTCCTCTTTGTGAGGTAAGCTACTAGTTTCTTTCTCATTACATATTTGCTATGCAAGTACTACCAAGCTCTTACAAAATCCAACAAGTCACTTTTATAACCGTTACACTGAATAGTATTCATCTGTAAGCTTATATTGGAACAATGATTCTCTCAAATGTTTCATTACACAGGAGTCGTATACAAAGTCTTAAGAAAAATACTCAGCCCAATGTCCATGGGGTCAAAGATATGTCTATTTCTGTTGCAGAATTCTCCAGTTCCTTTTGCCCATCTCCTTTGCAGTCCAAACAGACATCAGGTTATCTCCCTCAGGCTTATTTTATGCTACATTCTATATGTTTTTAACTCTGTTTAATAACAATATGTACCATATGAAACAAACTCATTTACACCGCCTCTTGTTCCTTTCACTGGTTTGCTGCGTTAACTCCCCCTCTCCATCTGCCATTGAAAGCCCACCTCCTGGTAAAACTTATAAACAAATAAATCTTTAATTTTTATGTATTCCGTCTCACATGTTACATGGCATCATTCTACTGTGACCCATACTGCATACCCTACTGCCACCTGTTACTGTCACCTGAGTTGGTGACTGTACTTGAAAGTCATCGGGGTCTGAATCCACGGTCAGTTCCTCATTTAACCCAACCATGGTAGCACTGCTTCAAGAGGATGTGTCAATGCTCCCCCTGCAGTACCTTTGGGGGGGGGTGTTGGGTGTGTGGCGGAGAGGGGCGTTACGTTCGTTTGCATTCTGCTTCTACATCCGATCCTTCTCTACAGCACTGCCTGTTGTCGTGCCTATTATTTCCATTCTGCTCCATCTGTCTTACCATACCTGTGTTTCATTCGTCATACCTATCTCATCTCTATTCCCTAATATACTCTTCTTCTACAGCAGTGTTCTGAGCTTCAGCCAGCCCATACCAGCAGTACTCAGGACTCCGTCCCTAACTCGCATCTTCTGAAGTGCTGAGCAAAGGTAGGCTTCCCCTGTCTATGGGATTCCATTTCATTCACTACCTCCTACTACTTACCAACCTGACAGCCTCCATCCCTAACTCTGCTGGACAGCATTGAGTGAAGGTTAGCTCACCAGGGATGGGAGTCATGTCTACAATCTTAACACGCTTCTCTACCTCATACCAGTTGCTGTTTCCCTTTGGGAATGGTACTTCTTCACCATATGCCCTCCTCATCCTACCTATGCCTAGATGCCTCATATCAGGATTATCTCACCTCAGCTGTCACCGATGGGTGTTTGAACTTCTATTCCACTGCTTCAGCTTTAGGCATTCACATCCTGATACCCGGACACTGCTTCCCTTTAGGAATATGACTTTGCCTGACTTGTCTTCTACACCCTACCTGGTCTGCAGCCTCGACTTATGGTCCAATCACACTGCTTCCCATTGGCTGGGAGCCAGACTCTGCATCTGCTGGTTTCCCTTTTTGCATCCTATACATGATGCTGGTTGCCGTTTCCCTTTGGGAACGGGGCCCCCTCACCTCATTTGCCTTCTAACTCTCCCTACCAGATTGGATGCAGGTCCTCTCACTCTGACTACCTTGTTTGGTTGCCTGTGTACGCGACTCCTCTAGTTCAGTACCATCTCTGTCTCATACCCAGTTACCATTTCCATTTTGAGCAGGCTCTCATCCACTCAGTTGTCTCCATCCTCCTACCTAAACCTGCTGGTTTCAGATTCAGGTGAGCTGTCCTCTAATACCAGGACTGGAAGCTCATTTCTGCACTTGTCTGTTTCAACTTTGTATGCTCTCTCCCAGAATATCACTTGCTGCTCCCCCTTGGACCTGAACCATTTACCGATTATGCCTCCATCATCATATCTTCTCTGGAGTGTCGTGTCCTGGTCATTTCACCTCTACTCCTTGCTTAGAAGCCTGCACCTGAAAGCTCATTCTTCTGCATTTTACCTCCTATCTAATTACAGCTTCCTCCAGAAACAGGACCCTCTGCTCCCAATGACTTCTACATCCTTCCTTACTGGTTCTCATACTGCACTTCCATGGATCTTCATACACGACTCATTTGGTCTCCTTTCCCTCAGAATTTGGATATTGCTTGCTCATTTAGTCTCTACCTCACTCCAGTCTGACTGCCTCATGGACTTCCTTGCTGCAGGCCACTTCTTCCAGCTGCTGTATGAGTCATTTGATTCTTCTGATGTGGGAACCTCATTCTTCTGTGCTCCAGCACCTTCCATAATTCCTCTAGTCATTTGAAGTCTTCATCAGCTGTAGGACTCATGTGTCTTAACTCAGTTGCTCATGGTGCTTGGCTTCAATCCTTGGTCTTCTGTGGATCTTACTCTGATACCTTACTATAGCCTTCCTGCTCTCAATCAATCAGTCAATCAATCAATCAAAATCTTTATTTATCCAGGCGGGCACCATTGAGCAGGGCTCATTTGCAAGATGGACCTGGTCATACAAAAATCACAATACAGTAACATGGTAAAACATAATGCAATATTATATAAAGAAGAAAAATATACATACAGTATGTACATCAACATTTGAGTGAGAGGGCCTTTACAACAGATAGGCTCATAACTGGGTACAGCCGGAATGTCCACTTAAAAGGAGAGAGAAAGGCAAGAAGAGGGATACCAGCTTAGGAAGAAATGACGAGGTTGGAATAGTTAACTTGGCCATGGCTAAAGATAGGCAGAGAAGCTAGTATTCTGGTAGGGAGAGAGGCAGGAGCAGAGGCAGGGTGGCAGGCAGGATGGGCAGGAGGGAAACTGGAAAATAGGTGAGCTAACGATGTGGGAAACATTTGCAGGATTCCTTCATGGAGTGGTCATAGAGTGACTTGAAAATATTCAGGCTAACAGGACAGCTCAGCTTCAAGTTTTTTTGCATATTGTCCCACAAGGAAGGCAACAACAAACTTATGGCAGCTCTGCCGAAACGAGATTTGACCTTAGGTAATTGCAAGGCAATTAGAGAATAGTTTCTTAGAGCATAGGCACTTATCACACTCAGGGGAATACAATCAGAGAAGTATAGGGGAGCTTGTTGGTAACCACTGTGAAAGCCCATAGAGCGGCATTTCTATTTCTCCTATAATGAAGGGAAGTCCAGCCCACCGTAGTGTACAAGGAGCAATGGTGTGTGGAAAGTGGAAGGCCCGTTATGAACCTGATTGCTCTGTGGTATAGGTGTCCAACTTAGCCAGGGCAGAGGCAGTACAATGGTTATGGAGAAGGTCTGCATAATCTATTAATGAAAGGAACGTGGCTTGAACCAACTGCTGCTTGGCATTCCTAGTAAGGAAGTGGTTAATTCTGTAGAATAGTCCTAGTCTTTGTCTTAGTTTCTTCTGTAGTTCTTGAAGATGTTCAGAGAAGAAGAGTTTGTGATTGAGCCATACACCCAGATATTTGAATTTTGGCACATACTTTAGATTTTCTCCAAGTACTGTGGTAATCTGAGGGATAGCCCCAATGCAAGCGGGGCTCGCTGCATAGAAGGAAGGGGAAAAGAGCATTGCTTTTGTTTTTTTCACATTAAGCAGAAGCTTTTTGTTTATGAGCTGGTATTGCAATAGGTTAAATTCAGCTTGAGGTCTTCACAGGCTGCTTCCGGATAGGATGACTCAAATAAAGTACTATGTCATCAGCGAACAAGTGGATATTGGCCTTATTGATGTTGTTAATGTAAACTGCAAACAACAGGGGACCAAGGATAGACCCCATGAGGCACATCTCTCTGTAGGGGTTTAAGTGGCGAAAGATCACCTTCAGCCTTAACCTGCTGTTTCTGTTCTGCAAGGTAGTAGGCAAACCAGCACATAGAGTTAGGGTCCAGATCTAGGTTACATAGGGAGGAAAGAAGCAGGCTATGGTCAACTGTGTCGAAGGCCTTACTTAGATCCAAAAAAACCGGCACAGACAAAATTCCTATTGTCAAGGTCAAGGAGCCAATCATTAGTCACTTTTGCTAGGGCAGTAATGGTGCTGTGCTTTGCTCTGAATCCAGACTGCACTGGGTTTAACAGACTCCTGGATTCAAGGTACGCCCTTAGCTGACCACTCACTATCTTTTCCAATAATTTAGACAGAATGGGGAGTAGGGAGATCGGTCTAATTATTAAGGTCACAAGGGTCACCTGATTTGAGCAGTGGGATGACATGAGCTACTTTGACTTTGGGAAAATGAAAGAGTGCCTCAGAAAAGCACTAGCAAACAGCAAGAAAGAGGGATGGAGGAACAATGGGGAATAATCAAAACAGCCATCGCGAGGCAACAAGCCTTTTTTGTGTGAAGCAAATCAACAAAACAAAATGAAGGAAAAAAACACTATGGTTCTCAAAAGAGGTGGAAGGTAAGGTTAAGGAGAAAAGGATAGCATTCAGGAAATATAAGGAAACACAGAAGGAGCAGGACAGAGAACTTTATCAGTTAAAGCAGAAGGAGGCAGGGAAGGCAGTCAGAATAGCAAAGGCACAAACCGAGGAAAAGATAGCCAACTCTGTTAAGAAGGGGGATAAAACCTTTTATATGTACATTGGGGAGAGAAGAAAGACCAGGGGATGGATACAGAGACTTAATAAAGGGGAGGGAATGTGGCAGAGGGTGACAGTGAAAAAGCAGGGATACTAAACGAATATTTCTGCTCAGTAGTCACAACAGAAGAGGAGGGGGAGGTACCTAAACCAAACAAGAGATAAACTCTAGATAGGTGGGTCGATACCAGTCCATTCACAGAAGAAAGAGTTCTGAAAGAACTCTTGAAACTGAGAGTGGACAAAGCAATGGGGCCTGATGGGATTCACCCAAGAATTCTAAAAGAACTAAGGGTAGAACTAGTAACATCACTGACTACTTTCTTTAACAAATCATGGGAGGATGGGGTGGTACCTGAGGACTGGAGGAGGGCAAATGTGATTCCACTTCACTAAAGTGGGAGCAGGGCAGAATCGGGAAACTACAGAACAGTTAGTTTGACCTCAGTAGTAGGGAAAATTATGGAATCACTTCTGAAGGAAAGAATTGTTGAGTACCTAGAGGCCAATGGGGCACAGGACCCAAGGCAACATGGTTTCACAGCAGGAAGGTCATGTCAGATGAACCTAATAGACTTCCTTGACTGGGTGACCAAAGTAGTAGATCAGGAAGGGGCTGTGGATATGGCCTACCTAGATTTTAGCAAGACATTTGACACAGTCTCACACAAAAGATTAATATACAAGTTAGCCAGGCTTGGAGTGGGTCCCAAGGTGGTAGCACGGATAAAAAACTGGCTGGACAACAGGACACAAAGGGTAATAGTAAATAGAGTCCACAGTGAAGAAAGGAGGGTAACTAGCGGGGTACCGCAGGGTTCGGTACTAGGACTGGTCCTCTTTAATGTCTTTATAAGTGACATTGGAGAGCACCTGGAAGGAAAGGTATGTCTCTTTGCAGATGACACAAAGATCTGCAACGGGTTGATACACAAGGTGGGGTGGAAAGGATGAAAAGGGACTTGGCAAGGTTGGAGGAATGGTCAAATACGTGGCAGCTCAGATTCAATGCAAAGAAGTGCAAGGTAATGCATCTGGGAAACAAAAACCCAGGGGAAGAGTACACAATGGGGGGTGAGTTAATAACAACAACAAAAACTGAAAGAGACTTAGGAGTAATTATATCAGATGACCTAAAGGTGGGCAAGCAATGTGAGAAGGCAGTAAGGAGGACTGGGGATACTGGGATACATATGGAGAGGCATCAACAGTAGAAAACAGGAAGTTGTTATCCCTCTGTACAGACAGTTGGTGAGACCCCATCTGGAGTACTGCATGCAATTCTTAGGCCCCATCTCTGCAAAGACATAGACAGAGTGGAGGCTGTTCAGAGGAGGGCAATGAAAATGATGCAGGGTCTGCAGCAGAAGACATATGAGGAGAGACTAAAGCAGCTTAATATGTATACCCTTGAGGAAGGGGGGACATGATAAAACTTTCAAGTATCTCAAAGGAACTAACAAAGTACAAGTGGGTAGCATCTTTCAGAAGAAGAGATGTGCAAGAACAAGGGGGCACAATTTGAAGATAGAGGGGGACGTCTCAGTGGTAATGTTAGAAAGTATTTTTTCACAGAGAGGGTTGTGGATGCATGGAACAGCCTTCCTGAGGAGGTTGTGGAGTCAGGAACAGTGGAGAATTCAAGAACATATGGGACAGGCATAAGGCAATTCTAGTGGGGGGTAGGAGGAAGTAAGCTGTTGATTAACTAGAATCTGCAGCTTATCCATCAGGTAGGGAAATGGGCAGACTAGGTGGGCCAAGCGGTCCTTATCTCCTGTCAAATTCTATGTTTCTTTGTTTACCGGGTTTAACATACCTAATCCTTCTTTCTTTTTTGGTAAACATGTTATTTCATGCTTGACTGGGTTTAACCGGCTTCCCCAAAATAGCTAGAAAAATACTCTAAATATTCTCATCTCCTGACCCTCAGAGAGGGGAAAGACCATACTCACACATGAGAAACACGGTAGTAGAAACTGTTTAATTATATATACCCTTTTTAATTTTGACATCTTCCAGTGCTTCCATCTTTCCACCTTCTGTTCCCCTTTAGTTACTCATTTCTCCTAATTATCTCTAGCTATGTGTTCCATCCCGAACTGTACACCTAAAATTTCTAAAGTTTGCACTGCTATTTTTATTTCCCCTATTTCTTCATTTCTACACCCCTTTTCCCCCAAGTATATTCCCTTGCTTTTATGTAGGTTTAATCTGGAGCCAGAAACTTTCCCATATTTCTGAAAATCCTGTAGCAACTTCTCCACCCCCACTCTATTCTTTATAAAAGGCCACAATATCATCAGTGTGTGCTATTATTTTTACCTCGCTCCCCTTCACTGTGTTACTTAGGCCTTTTATATGTGGATTAGCTACCACTTTTCTCAAGATTGGATCTAGTACAAATAGACACAATATGGGGTTCAATGGACATCCTTGTCGCACTCATTTATGGGGCTGAAATCTTTTCCCTGTGCCCCCTGTCATTACTGAGGCTATTACCACATTGTCATATAACAGTTTTATCCATCTCAAGAATTCTGGAGGCACTCCACATCATTGTAACACTCTAAACATAAAGGTATGGTTTACTCTATTGAAGGTCTTGCTCTGGTCTAGAGATATCATGTACCCGTCCACTTTATTTCTCTTACAAAATCCATATACATCTCTCTGTGATACTTAAGTTTACCTGAATCTTTTTTCCTGGAGTCCACATGTTTATGTAGAGTGAATCACTCTCTTGCAACTTTTTTAGCCTTTGTTATATAACAGAGGTTAATATTTTGAAGTCTGCATTAAGCAGGCATATAGGTCTCCAATTTTCTATGTTTTCCTTGTCTCCTGCTATGCATATAAATATATATATATATATATATATATATATATATATATATATATATTCATGGCAAAAACTCCATTTAATGCATCACTTAGGGTTGTTCCACAGTGACTAAAGTGAGGAAATTCAGTGTTAGGGCTGCCACCCCCTTCCACCCCACGCCCACCTTGCCCCCACCAACAGGCATCGGTGTGTGTGTTGGGGTGGTTGGCCCTAACTCTCACCCCATTCCTTGTGTAAACAAGCTGAGGTGGTGTAGTATAGGAGAATGGGGTGAGAATTAGGACCGATGACCCCAATGCACACCCCGATGCATGTTGGTGGGGGCGGGGTGGGCGTGGGGTGCAAGGGGTGGCAACCCTAACACCAAATTTCTTCGCTTTGTCTCTGTGGAACAACCCTAACTGATGCATAAACTGAGTTTTTGCCATGAATTTCCTTCTTTGAGAATGTGCACTATAAATAGTGAATGGAATATTTGTGGTGGGAGCACGGGGCCCTTGTGCCTTGCTCCCACCATGTGAATATGTTGTCACTTTGCTGCTCAAAACTGTGTGACCGACTGAAATGAAAATTGGTAAATGAAGACATGTACCATATCACAACATGTATAACAAATGTTATCTGAATATGTTCAACAGTTGCATAAGCGTCACCCGGAAAACTGCTGAAGGAGTGCGAAAATAACATTTTGCCACCTGCGCTACACAAGAACCATATATCCGACAGTTCCAAAATTGTTAAAGAAGACATGTACCATAGTACACCGAGTGTCCAGAATTGTGTGTACATCCATTAAACAGTCGCACAGCGCCATGAGCAAAGAACGTAACATGCACAATTCAGCAACCGTAAGTGCCAGTGACCCAAAAATTGTCACAGTCAAAGATGTATTATACATCTTTGTACATTCCAAATGCCAGGTAAATCGGATACACAGTTCAGAAGTTATTGAATCATAATGAACCAAATTTTCATTCGTCGGAGTGGCATAATTCTGCACCTGTTAATATTTTACACAGCAAACCACTGCAAGGCACCTCTGTACCACTACGGCTACCTATGCTATCAATATCAAGCCAGTAGCACCATGCAGAATGCTATGCGCAAAACGTTAACTGCGTCACACAGTATCTCCATAGCGAATTATTTTTTCCAACATGTAAACAGCATCATTCACATCCCCAGGACATTAAACTCAACACCCTCCAAATTTCATGTGTAAAGGCCAAACCATTCCAGAGATATTAAATTTTTACATTTCTGCACCTTTAATAAATCTTCCCCCACAAAATGGTGGAAATTGCAGCCAAAAATGTGCTAAAATGGTGGGCCAGGTGGCCAAAAAATCAGTATCTGCAAAGTGGGACAAATTCAAATGGCAATACTGTGGAATGGAACAACATTTTTTCACCAAACAATAGACTGGCATGTTCCTTGAACAAAGATCTTTCTACGTGCCAAGTTACAGATCAATCAGCCACAAACTGGCTGCATTATGTGTCACGGAAAACAGTGCAGAAAAATAGCAAAATCATAATGTTTTGCACTGCACTACGCAAATGCAAAAACAGAAATGGTAACATTAACACAAACAGTGATGGAAACAGTGAGGTAAAAAAAAATAGTAACGCTAATGGTAACACAAACGCAAGTGCAAACAGTAATGCACACAATGCAAATGAAAACGATAACGCAAATGGTAAGAGAAATGCAAGCTCAAATGTAAATGAAAGCAGAAATGGTAATGCAAACGGTAACGCAAACGCTAACAGCAACAGAAATGCAAATGGTAATGAAAACAGAAACGCAAATGCTAACAGCGACGGAAACACAAATGGTAACAAAACGGTAATTAAAATGCAAACGTAACACAACGTGCAACAGAAAAGAAATGGTAATGGCAATGGGGATGCAGCAGGAAACAGTAATGCATTCGACAACGGGAACACTACCGAAAATGCAAATGCTAAGGCCAACAGAAACGCAAACGCAAATGGTAATGAACGCACAATCGGTAACAGTAATGCAATTGGAAACGCAAACGGTTATGGTAACACCAAAGATGATGCCAAAGGAAACAGTAACGCAAACAGAAACAAACAGAAATGCAAAATGCAAGCGCGTATGCAAATGCAAATGATAACACACATGGTCACAGTAATGCAATTGGAAACGCAAACGCTTATGGTAACACCAATGATGACGCCAAAGAAAACACAAACGCAAATGCAAGCATGTACGTAAATGCAAATGGTAACGCACACACAGACGCTAAAGTAAATGCAAACAAAAACAGTAATGGAAGTGCAAGGTAACAGTAACGCAAATGCAAGCGCAAATGCAAAGGGGAATGCACACTCTGCCGTAAATGGAAACACTAACACAAACGGTTACGGAAATGCAAGTGGAAATGCTAACGGTAATAGTAATGTAAACGCACACCCTTTGTTTCCCAAAAGGTATCATTAGAAACACAGTGAATACAGAGAATGTATGCAAAATAATTTCCTCGGAGCAGAAAATGAGCACTCGGAATACTAAATTGCTTATATCTCAGTAACCGTACAACGTAGAAAAAAATGTAAAAATCTCATATTATTTATGACTTTCTAGGCTAGTTTTGTACTTAGCCCACAGTGGGGGACTAAGCATTCTTCCAAGAAAAAGTCCGTATCTCGAAGCGTTTTCAAGATATGGGCCCCTCAAAAGGCACGGAAGACGCCGTAATGTTAGCCTATGGGAAAAATTGTAAAATTTGGATTGCTGTAACTTTGCAGCCCTCTAATACTTTCTTACCAAACCACACAAAGACACATCTGTGGGATCTTGGCTTTCTTCCTTCCAAATTGCAGCCCAAAAGACCAAACCATTCTTTTGCAGCAGGGTGGCGAAGATTCCCTGTTGTTTTATCATAGTGTCGCAAGTACTTTCATAAATCACAATACTTTTCAAATGAAATCACAAAGTGTTGCATATGGAAGTATTCTGTGATACTATTTTTAAAAAATGTAAAAAAACATTTCTGGGGTGTTTTACCCCACAAAAAAAAGGCATGGCTAGCATCCTCAGGGCTCGACTAGGTGAACACAAGAATTGTGTCTCCTAAAGGGTCCCAAATTTAAATGCCAAGCATTTCTGTGACCACCAACTGAAAACAAGATGGCAGATATGCGACATTACAAGGGTCATTTGTGAAAGTAAAAAGTGCATTTGTGACACTTTCGCATATTTTGTTAACTTTTCCCATTTACTATAATAGGAAACTTGTTTTTTGAATAACTTTTGAAATGTTTACTATTTTTTCATGAAATCTTGAAAAGGCACATTGGGGACCCCGGCTGCATGTTCCCTGAAGGTTTAGGACCAGTCACGCAAACCATACGGACTGTAGGCATGAACAAACAATGTGCAAAAATGCATAATTTGTGCATTTTTGGGTGCTCTGTAGCTCCGCAACTGTACTTTCAACCATAACGAAACTTGGCAAGTCCAGAGATCTATGGTACCAGACTGTGCATGCCAAATTTCAGGCAAATCCGTCATACAGGGGCAAAGTTATTAAGCTGCCCAATTTTAGATTTAACCTTAAATACTCAACCTAACTATAGTGGTATATCACCATGTTAATTATATATATATATATATATATATATATATATACTCGTGGCAAAAACTCCATTTTAATGCATTGTTAGGGTTACTGAGAAAAGGGAGGAAATTTGATGTTAGGAGTTCGTCCCCTTTCACCCCGACCTCCCCCACCAACATGCATCTGGGTGGTGCTGCTGGGGTCATCTTGTCCCACCCCACCTTACGTAAACAAGCTGATGTGGTGCAGTACAGGAGAATGGGGTGAGAGTTAGGACCAACGACCCCAACGCACACCCCCTATGCCTGTTGGTGGGGGCAGGGTGCAAGGGGGGTGGGGACCCTAACATCAAATTTCCTCACTTTTGTCGCTGTGGAACAACCCTATGTGATACATTAAATGGAGTTTTTTGTCATGAATTTCCCTTCTTTTTGAGAATGTGCACTATAAATAGTGAAGTAATGGCAACGCAAACGCAAGCGCAAATGGTAACACACATGATGACGCAAACGTAAACAATAATGCAAATGGTAAGAGAAACACTAGCGCTAACATTAATGAAAACAGAAACGCAAACACAAGCGTGTACAGAAACGCAAACCGCAACGCGCACGGTCACGATAACGCAATTGGAAATGCAGACACTTACAGTAACAGCAACGATGACACCAAAGGAAATAGAAATGGAAATGCAAACGGAAGCACGTAGCAAACACAAATGGAAATGCACATGGTGATGCAAAAGGAAATGCAAACAAAAACAGTAATAGAAATGCAAATGTTTACAGTAACGCAAGTGCAAACAAAAATGGAAAGGGTAATGCACATGGTGGCATACACAGGAATGCTAACGCAAAACAGTAACAGAAACACAAGTGGAAACGCTAGTGTAACAGTAACAAAAATGCACGGCCTTTTTTCCCAAAAGATGCACAGAGAAACATGGTGAATACAAAGAATATATGCATAATAATGGGCCTCAGAGCAGAAAATGAACACTTGGAATACTAAATTGCTTATTTCTCAGGAACTGTATGACCTAGAAAAAAGTAAAATTTCACATAATTTATGACTTTCCTGGATAGTTTTGTACTTAGCCCTGTAAGAGGGGCTAAGCATTTTTCATAGAAAAGTCTGTATCTCAAGCCGTTTCGAGATACGGGCCCCAAAAGGCGCGGCAGATGCCGTAATATTATCCAATGGGAAAAATCATCAACTTCAGAGTACCATAACTTTGCAACCCTGTAATAATTTTCACCAAACCACCAAAAGGCACATCTGTGGGATCTTGGCTGTCTTCCTCAAATTTCAGCCCAAAGACCAAACTTTTCTTTGCAGCAGGGTGGCAAAATGTCCTATTCTTTTGGGCATAGTTATGCAAAGTAGTGCCACAAATCCGACACTTTCTAAAAATATCACGAAAGTGTCACAAGTGCGACACTACTTTTGTGACACTACAGTTTACAAACATTTAAAAACATATTTCTGGGGTGTTTAACCCCAAAAGACATGGCTAGCATCTTCAGGGCTCGATAGGTGAGCACAAAAGAATTGTGTAACTAGAGGGTCCCAAATTTAAATGACCAGCAACTGAAAACAAAATGGCAGAATTGTGACACTACAGGGGTCATTTAGACACTAAAACCGCATTTCATACACTGTCGAACTTTTGTTAACTTTTCCCATTGACTATAATGGGAAACTTGTTATTGAATAACTTTTGAACTGTTTAATATTTTTCATGAAATATTCAAAAGGCGCATCAGGGAACCCAGCTGCATGTTCCACAAAGTTTTGGACTGGTCATGAAAACCATGTAACCTGTAGGCAAGCAAAGAATGCACAAAAAGCGTAAATACGACTTTCTATTGCGCTTTCTTGCTCTGCAACCATATATCCAACCATTACAAAACTTGGCAGATCCAGAGATCTATGGTACTGCTCCATGCATGCCAAATTTTCGCAAATCTGTCATAATGTGGCAAAGTTATTAAGCTGCAAAATTTCACACTTTAACCTTAAATGGGGTACTTAACTCTAACTATAATATATATATATATATATATATATATATATATATAGCCCTAAGGGGCTACCCTTAGGGCTACTACCCCTGCCTGCCTCAGCTGTGACAGGGGTGAGGGCCCAGATCCGTTAATGGTGCCTCCACCCAGAGGTTGGGGTCAAGACAGTCGAGATTGACTCGGTCACAGTCCTCTGGGTTACTGCAACCCCTCTTTTGTCCCACTAGTGGCTCACATGAAGTAATGACAATACTTTTCCCTGGTAGACTTACCCCCCGGCTCGTATCTCTCAGCTCACTCCGGGGACCCCCTGAAAAGTTAGGTACCGTTATTATACTTTCACTATACAGTATATCTTCAGTAAAACACAATCCAGCCAGGGTATAGTTGCAAAACAAACAATCTGATTTATTTAAGGGGGAAATAACAAGGCTAGGGGGAAATCAAGGTGATTGGCTTATCACTATACTTATCTACCCAGGGCTCTGTGCACAGGCCTAAACCTAGTAGTTACTGTCAGTGGGTACCCAAGCCCTAATGGCTAGTCCTCATGGCAGCTGGTTGGGGCCCTGACACAAGTGAACATTTACTGTCCGAGCAGATCAGAATGAGCAGGAGGCTCAGTTAATACAGGCAGCAGTATAATGAAAAGGATCTTGGCCCTGCTTGTAAGCTAACAGGGAGCCACCCTGATCCAATACTCACAACTCCAGCAGATACACTTCCTTCACCAATTGCAGGGCTGAACCAGGAGCTTCACAAGCCTTCTCACATTTATATGGCAAACAACAGAGGGTATCATACCAGGTAGCGGCTTTCAGGACCCGAAAACAAACTCACGGCCGCTCGGACGGTAGCAGCCACTCAAATGTCCTAATGGACTAGCGTGATTCAGCAGATTCTCCAGTCCCCTTCAGGTAAAGCCTGGTAGGTAGCTGTATCCCTACACAGCCTCCTCCGACCGCACACCCGGTAGTTTAATCGAAGCACTGACAAGGCAACAAGCGGCTGCCTCAGGCCTTTCACGTGCTTCCAGCTGAACACTCAAGCGGGCGAGAAGCTCAGAGCTCCCTTCTCCTTCACAGCCACAACGAATCTGCCCCTAGCAGCATGGGGCACTCCTTACAGTTCAGGCACTACCCGATTCCATTGGCTGGCGTCACATGCCAGTCAATTACTGTGGCCCGAAAAAGCGCCATAGCCCATAATGCCTTTTCCAAAGTTACAAGCAGTCCCTCTATTGGTCAGACAGCTCCACGAGAGTCCCGAGGTACTGATTGGTGCAATTCGACAGTTCGGGACCAAAATGGAGGAGATAATCAAACAGTCTTTGCTGCAAAGGAAGCAGGTTAGAACAACTACATTATCATTATTACTCTAAGCTATCCCCAGCAAATAGTTACATCTTTTCAGAGAACTCCCTTGACACATCTAGCGATGGCAGAATGGGGCGCTTACTCAGCAGCCCGGGCGGGATTCGGGCATAAAACCACACAGCCCCCCCATTTCAACTAATTATGACTGCGGACAGGCAGCCCTTAAAGAGACAGTATGTGGAGGCTCTAAAGGCACTCACTGGCTTCCCATTTAAAATGGTTTAAACGCCAAACACCAACCAGGCAGGGAGCATTCAAACGAGCTCCGGGAAGCTTTTAGAGCCCCATTTATAGGGGTTACATATATATATATATATATATATATATATACACACCTGTGTATATATATATATATATATATATATAATTAACCTATGTAATTCTTCTGGTAGTCTCTCTGGGCTTGATTCCAAGATGGCTTCCACTGGTGCAAGTCAATTTACGCCAACCCCCCTTGACGTAAATCGCAACCTGCACCATGCCTTACGCCAGGTGCGATTCCAAAAGGCACTTTGTGCCATGCTGTATGCGGGTTGCACAGAATGTGGTATCTGCCACCCACTACACTGCAACCCGCAACAGCATGGCACAAGGGTGGGTCATGGCAGCAATTGCACCCTATTCCAAAAGGGCGGCTGCTGTAACCCACTTACGCTATTCTAGGAGCTGCAATGGCACAGTGGAGTTAGAACATCCTGGAGATGCTCTAAGGAGCATCTGTCAGTGCCATTCGATGGATGCCCACTCCGCAGTGCCGCAATAGGCATACCACTGTGCTCCCCATGCCCCTCGAACATATCCATGCCCCCCACCCCCGAATGTCAGGGACCCAGGGTCCGATAATCATTGTGCCCCCCAAATGCCAGTGCCACCTGGCCAGCCCACCCATGCCCCTGGGCATGCAGCAGTGTTCAGGGTGGGGAGGGCTCAGGCAGAGCAGTCTGCAGCGGGCTGCGACTTGCGGCATGCAGGAGTTGCGCTCATTCACGGGTGCTAGCTTATTCTACATAGTCACAGGTCATAGGTGCCAGGACCCTGACGCTCTTGAAATATGACACAGGGTCCCCAGCGTAGCAGCAAATGTCGCAACTAGCATACACCTGTGAGTTGTGACATTCATCTTGGAATCGGACCCTCTGTCTTTAGTAAATACCTAATAACCCTCCCCAGTAATGCAGCCATTATAGCCAGGAAGAGTTTATAGAACTCATTCAGTATTTTATCATCTCCCGGTGAAATTCCCTGTTTTAAGGTCTTTATACCCATCAAAATCTCTTCATCTTGTATTTGTCCCCCTAACTCATTACTTTGTTGAGCTTCTATTTTGGATAATTCTTGGTCCCTTATCTCTTCTAAATCGTTACCTTCTGCTCTAATAAATTCCTCCAAGTGTCTGTCTACTACTTCTATAATGCCCACTGTATCATCCCTCCTTTTTCCTTTCTTATCTATTAAGGCTGTGAAGTGTACCCTATTCTTCCTTTCTTTACACACCTGGCACAGATCTCCAAAAGGTGTTTTATTTGTCCCTAAGCTTAATTCCGCATATAAGGATTCTGCTCCGTAGTATTGTACACTTTTCATTTCTTGTTTTATTTGGGTTATTTGTTCTGTTAGATCAATTTGATAGCTTGCTGTTGTTGAAAGAAGCTTATACAGCTGAGTTCTCAGCGTGAGATACTTCAGGCCCTTGATGTCTGCTGCTTGCTTACCACAATCCTGCATCATAGAAACATAGAAGTTGACGGCAGATAAGAACCGCAAGGCCCATCCAGTCTGCCCATTTTTCTACCTTATGAATGTGCCGCAGGCCTTTACTCTGTCAATGGCTACCTATTCCTTAATACTCTCTATTGCTCATATGCCTATCCCATGCCTGTTTGAAGCCCTGCACTGTATATATATATATATATATATATATATCCACCACTTCCTGAGTAGGCCATTCCATGCATCCACCACCCTTTCTGTGAAAAAGAACTTCCTCACATTACCCCTTAATTGGCCTACCTCTAATCTCATGCTGTGTCCTCTTGTCTTGCTATTTTTCTTATATTGAAACATGTTAGACTCTTTCACCTTGTTAATGCCCCTAAGATGTTTGAATGTTTTGATCACATCACCTCTCTGCCTCCTGTGCTCTAGGGTATACAAACTGAGCTCCATTAATCTGTCCTCATATGTTTTCTGATGCAATCCCTGCACCATTTTGGTTGTCCTCCTCTGAACTGCCTCCATTTTGTTAATGTCCTTGTGCAGGTGTGGCCTTCAGTACTGCATGCAGTACTCCAGATGGGGCCTAACCAGTAGTTTGTAAGAGGAATTATTACCTCCCTCTTACGACTTGTGAGATCCCTACTAATACACTTCAACATCCCTCTAGCCTTATCTACTGCTTTAGTGGTCTGTTTGGATGATTTCAGGTCATCTGTGATGATGATGATGCCCAAGTCTCTTTCTTCCCTTGTGATAGCCAGCAACTCCTCCCAACCTATAGGTGGCTTCAGTGTTTCTCTTCCCTATGTGCATGATCTTGCATTTCTTTACGTTAAACCCTAGTTGCCACTCTTCAGACCACTTTACAGTTTTCCACATCTCTTCATTCTGCCCACCCCATCTGGATCATCTATTCTGTTGCAGATCTTGGTGTCATCTGTAAACAGGCAAACCTTACCTCCAGTCCATCTGCAATGTCACTGATGAAGATACTGAAGAGTACTGGCCCAGGACTGATCCCTGAGGTACCCAACTTGTGACTTGCATCTCTTCTGACTGTATACCATTTACCACCACCACTCTCTGTTTTCTGCCCACCAACCAGTTTGCCACCCAGTTGACCAACATCTGACCCACCCGAGGCTACCCAGCTTATTAATCAATCTTCTATGTGGAACAGTATCAAAAGCTTTGCTGAAGTCAAGGTGATGTACAAACTCGCTCAGCCGGTCAGCCCTCTACTCCCAAAGTGCCAAGCTCTGAGCAATGACTTGTGTACAGTGAACAGAAAAAGGTACCCCTCTTGTCTGTTTTGTGGGTTCAAGTCACCTTAGTCTCAAGCTCTGGAGGATTCAAACTGATAACCTCTTGTTAGCATACCCAATTATCAGGCTCAGATAATTCTGTCTTTGGGGGGCCAGATGTCTTTGCCTACGGGCACCCAATCAGGTCTTTCAAATGAACCCTTAGAACTCTATGCAAGACTTTAGAGAACTCTATCCATTTCCCAGTTTGGTATACAATAAGCTCATACACAGTGTTACTTATAACCTTTAAAAGCTCCACTTAAAATAAAATGAAATGTCAAGGCACTCCAGACAGTTTCCATTGTAAAACTATCTCTTTACTTTAAAATATCAAAACAGAACAATAAATACAGAACAAATATATATCCCAACACATACAGCCTTAAAACAAACAGGTAAAAGTGCGGTTCCTACAATTAATAACTTCAGACTAATCCTGTCTAAGGTCCTTACTTCAGTGCTTTGAAGGTCTCTCTTCTCTCAGTCAGCAATATTGTCTTGTGTGTCTCTGTCCAGGTTCTCTCAGCAATTAAACACAGTTCTGAGCTGGCCTTCTGATGACGTCACTAACTCCGCCTTGGTGTAACAACATCTATATTTGATCTCACAGGATGTCCAAATAAAATATTTAAAAAAACATAGTAGGTGACCTCACTGCTTTTCCTCCCTCAGGTTAACCAGACCAAACCAGTTTGTGCTCTGCTACACATACATCTCAAAAGTTCCTTTGATCTAAGTCACTATATTCAAAGCAAAAGTGTATTTGCCTTTTTAATCCCGTCTGGGCCTTGGAATCTACACCTCAAAGGTCTCTCTGATGTAATTCAAGGGTTCCCCGGGAAAGTATATTGGACCTTTCAAATTCATCTGGGTCCTCCCTGGCCCAGACATCAACCTCTCTTCAATGTCCATTCTGGCTTCTCTCTGACACCCCTCCCTCTCAAGTTCTTCCTGACAACTATTTCCAAGTCAAAGGATTTTCCCTGAGGGAATTATGAATAGCTAATCTTATTTCCTGGGATGAAAGCAAATTGACAAGGTAATTGCACCCCAGATATCTGCAGTTTAGCTATGTTCTGTCCTTTTAACTTATCCCTGGAGGTCTTGATGTGTCAGTTCCAGTAAGACAGTAGGTTCCTCAAACTGGCCTTCCCATCACATATTTTATATGTAATAAAAAAAATGTGATACAGCACTCAGATCTGGTTGTCTACATCACAGGCGACATCAGTTGCACCCCCTTGGTCCACCACTCTGGTTACCCAGTCAGAGAAATCTATGAGATTAGTTTGACAGGACCTTCCTTTTGGCCTTCAGTCAAAGGCCATTTGCTTATTTCTGTTTTGGAGTCTAACCATCTCCCTAGATCTTCATATAAGTGTAATGCTGACACTCTTGCTGTCAATGCCTTCATTATACCTTATTTCGCCTCATATACATTTCAGCTCTCCCACATTCATCCTCCACTGCTGCCTGGGTATAAACCCTGAATCCATTGTTATCTTTGACCACACTGCTATGTGCTCAGAGAATTCTACAAAGATACTTTTTGTGACTAATATTTTTATTCTTTTAGAAACAAATATGTAGTCTATTTTTGTAGATAAACTTCCTCTTACATATGTGTATTTTATTTGTGGGTCTGCTTTACCACAGCAGTCTTGTAGTTCAGCTGTGCCAGTACTTTTTTTTTAAACTATGGAATCACAATAGACTTTTTCCCTTGTAGTTTGTCACGTGTGGTGGTTTCTAGGGTGAGTTAAAGTCCCCCCATAATACACAAATCTAGCGGTAGCTAAATATGGTTGAATGGTCTCCATCATTCTCACTTTTCTGCCTTCATTGAGGGCTATAAACTACTATAAATCTACTTAGCTGGTTATGTCAGATACCATCCACGATTAAGGTTCTTCCAGGGTGTAGATCTACAATTTTCTGAAACTTAAAGAAACCACCTCGGAATAATATTCCTACCCGTCTGCCCTATCTTCCCGAAAGACCAGTATGATGGTCCCATATCCATTGCCTCTGTTACCATACAGGTAGATGAGGATTTGAACCATGTTTCCTGTACAAAAGCTACATCCACATTTAAATCCTTCAACCAAGAAAATACTGCATTTCTCTTTCCTGTGTTAACTGTACTATGAATATTAATTGTTAAACAGGAAAAAAGCAGGCATCTATTAAGTTTAAAGAAAATATTTCTTATTCATACAACAACATAAACATTTATCTTTTCCGTCTTCTTTTTTCTTTTTTTTTCTTTCCCTTCTATATGTTTAGTGCCTTGATGCGAAATGAGAGGAGGCGTGTCCAATTCCTGGTCTCCAGGTACAAACACCTCCACTGGATCTTGCCAGTGCTTCAAAGGGTTGTCACTTTCTGCTTCCTCCAAGGGTAGCTTTTACTTTTTAAACTCCATCTTCTTGGCAGAGGAGTTTTCCATTTGGGTGAATGGTTTACTGCCTTTGGTCTCTCTCCCTCTTTCTCAGAGGTGGGGGGGGGTCTTTACTTGTACTTGGGGTTGGGCATTCCTGTCCCATGTTCTCTTGCTGCATGGGGGTCGATTGGCTGTCCATCTGATCTGCAGAAGGTTCATCGTTGTCTTCTGCCTGCCCCATTTCACCCTCTGGTGTATGCTCTGGAGCTGTTTCACTGTCGTGAGCCTCCGGGGGGAGGTTCTCTCTCTTTTTGTTGTGCCCTTTTTATGAGCTCATCTTGGTTTAGGGGGTGTCTCTTGTTGTGGGCAGCCCATGGGCATCTTTGAAAATCGTGCCCACGTTCTCCGTAGAGGTCGCATCTGACTAAGTTTGTACATTGTTGATTTACATGTTCAATGCTATTACGTGCCCCACACCTTAATTTGTCATGTATATTCATAAGGTGTGTCCTGTCTCCTGGAGAGGGTATGGGGTCTAAAACAGTGGGGGAATTCAAACATGCATGGGACAGACATAAGGCAATTATAGTGGGGGGTTGCAGGAAGTTGGCTATTGGTTAACTAGAATCTGCAGTTTATCCAATAGGTAGGGAAACAGGCAGACTGGGTGGGCCAAGTGGTCCTTATCTGCTGTCAAAGTCTATGTTTCTATGTCTCCACATTTGTGGCATGCCTTTGGTTGGCCAGCATAGAAGAGTACACCTCTACTGCGGCCTAGGAAGAAGCTGTTTGCCAGATGAATCACTCTCTCTGCCGTTTGTCTGAGCTTGATTTTGAACTTCCAAGCTCCAGTCCATATGTGCTCTGCATCTATTACAGCTTCTGGTGCACTAAGAATCTTGCACCTGTGCTGTAACCAGTGCATGATGTTTCTGACTTGCTTGCACACCCTCATTTCGAAACATTACTGTTATGTATTTAATGGGTGGCTGAGACAGAGGAATATATATGAATGGGGACCACAAGGGGAAAACTTGAGCTGGTTGTATTTCACCCAGAACCTCTCTAATGAGTGAGGCGATTTAAACTTAAGTAAAAAAAATCTTCTCCAGAGATGTGGATAAGAGCGTAAACTTCTGAGGCCATAAACCTCATGGACTCTTTAATGAGTGTTTTCCCCACATAATATCTATCAGGTTTGTTCTGTAGTCCACTCTATACCTAATCCTCACTGCATTTCTCCACAGTGCAGGTTCCCCACTGTTGAATAAATCAGCAAAACGTTTTTGACTAGGTGGGTGGTCAGCGATCTTCACCTGTATTCCCCCTTTGATCTTCTTCTCCCCCATTTGGATTTGGACCCCTTTCATCTTGCCTCTCATTTGAGGTGGCCTGGGTTCTTGCCATGCTTTGCCCCTCACTTCTAGACCTTCCTTCATTCTTGTCCTCTTCCCCCTTCTCTCAGTACCTTGCCCATCTCTGGGTGTACCTTCAGGGCATTCTTCCTTCTCCCTTATTCTGTAATGGGCAGTTTGTTTCCTTACCCCCCTGCTGTTAAGTCCCTCCAATTGTCATACTTTATCCATCATGACTCTGTCTCTTAGTGTTTTTTTCCTGTATTTGTCTTCTGGTTACTTTGTTGCCCCCCTCCCCCCCACACATTCCTCATTTTTACCTGTGGGCAGTGTCTGGTGCCTCTGAAACAAGCCCCAACTCTAAAAAATCTGTACTCGTGTCTAGGTTCCATTTCCAGCATCATCCATTGTCAGCCTGCATTCCTCAGCGCTTCTTCTGTCGACCAGTCCTGCTGTTCCTCTGGTATTTCTCGTGTTCCATGTGCTTGTCTTATCAGTTCCTGGGCCATCAGCAGTCATCCTTCTGTTACATTGTACTGTTCCCTCCAGTAACTACATCCCGTTCATCAGGGTTCTGTCTGGTTCCTTCCTCCTCGGACGTATCTCCTGTGCTGCAAGTCCTTGTTCCTCCAACCCTCCATCCAAATTCTGCCTTTCCTGAAGAATTTCCTTTGGTAACTTTCTCCTCATGTACCTTTCTTCATCTTCAGCCAGGAGTTTAAATAATATTGTTCTCCTTTCGTCTAGTTCTTTTCCAGCTGTACCTTGGCATTTGTGACATTCTCCTGGGATACTTCCTGCATGTTTAAATTCACATCCCACATCTATGGCTCTGCAATCCTCATTTTCTGAAGCTTAAGCATTCAGATTTGCCATTCTCGTTTAGCTCAGACTATGCCAAACTTTCCCCAGCAATCTCCATCACTGTACCTGCAGGGGTGGAGATCATCTCCCCTGCAGGTACAAAAGCAGCATCCTCCTTCTCTTGTCTGTCCACCATACTGACGACCGGAGTGACACAGCACCCCTGCCAAGCAGAGTTGGGGTATTTCCCCAGTGTCCTGGCCAAATTTGCCCCCATTCAATAAAAATACCACTAACAGCTTAATCTGGTTCAGTGTCAGTTGGCATCCATCTGTATCCCCCTCCCCCAAGACAAGGCAGAAAATAGGCAGAATTGTCTAGTCTTCATTTCTCGGTCAATAAAAACTAACCAACTAACTTCTGTGACATGAGGATGTTGAGGGACTTTCAAATCTTGACTGGAATGGAGTTCCATAGTGTTGGTGCAGCAGTGATAAAAGAGAATTCCCCAGTCCTGGTTCTAAGTTTGTGGATCTCCAATGGGACATTTACTGTAGACCTCAGGGGGTATATACTGTGCACAGAATTAAGGATGGTGACAAGGGTCAGAGGTATATGATTTTGAAGGATGCCAGAGATGATACCACCTAGAGAGAGGTCACGAGACTGGGTTGAGGGAAGCCAGCCTAGTCTGTTATATAAGGAGTAGTGATGTGCCAGTCTATGCCAGAGCGAAATGACAAATGTTGTTATAGGCTACTTGCCATCTCAAGAAAGTGGTTTTTGAGACTGATAAAAAATCAGGAACACCATAGAGGAATTTGGGTAGGAGCATGTCTCTTGCAATGGCTAGTCTAGCTTGTGGGGTCAGATTACAGCTGACTTTGTAGGTGATACGTAGCATGGATTTGACAGATTTGCAGACATCTGACACATGCCTCAAGAAATCTAGCTGGTCCTGGGTCTCTTGGTTCCTACGGATGTGCTGTAACCCATAGTCCAAACAGGCTCATTTTTCTCACTGTTGGGATGAACTGTTGAGGGATGTGCCCCTCTGTTCTTCACAGACAGAAGCCTGCCATTCAGCAGTCTCTGTCACCTCTACTGCTCCCACACACCTGCTAAACCCAGCCCCTGTGCCACAGTGCAGCCATGCTGGATAGGGGGACTGGGTGCCCCCACTCTATCTTACTTCCCTCACTCCCCCAACCATCTCTACCACTCACCGTTTCTTGAAGAGAAGTAAGACATACTGTGATCTATTTTGAATTACCTGTGTCACAAATGTGAGCAAATAATACCAGGAATACAGCTTGCTGCTCTCAAACCAGTTTTGTCTAGGATTAATGCAAACAAAGCAGAGATACAACATGTGCCACACAGGAACACACCAGACAAACAATGCCAGACACTGTGACACCACTAGCCGCAGAGCCCTTACCTGTTGGATGAGTTTTGCTGCCAGTTACAACACTTTCTGGTTTCCGTCAGTGACTGTTTTCATAGATTTGTTTCTACAGCGCTGTATCCCAGCCTGAATCCCAATCAGCCTGGACAGTAAGATCTCCTCTGTCCTGCTGCAGAGTGCCAACATGCAGGCCAAATAAAAAAGCAGAATTCTGGAGCAGATCTGCCAAAGTGATCACTGAGCCAGCCTGTGCTTTACCTCTGACTAATGAGTACGGGAACCAGTAGCAGCAGGCCAGGCTGAGAACAAAGAGCTGGCAGGTGAGAGCGCTGTTAGGGGGAAGGAGCATGTAGGGGTTTGCATTTGGCTGAGCCGGGAACGGAGGGTTGGCATGTAGTAGCACTATCAGAGAGAGAGAGAGAGCATGAGTGGGGATTTTTACTTGACTGGGCCAGGAATGGAGGGTTGGTGGATGGGAGCACTGTCAGAGGGAGGGAGGGAGTGGGTAGGGGCTTTCACTTAGCAGGGCCAGAATGGAGGGTTGGCAGGTGGGAGTACTGTCAGAGGCAGGAGCAGATGGGGGTCTGAGCTTGGCTGGGCCAAAATGGAAGCAGACCATGGGAGCACTGGCTGAGGGAGAAAGGGAGCAGATGGGGGGTTTCACTTGGGAATGCCAGGAACCAAAGGTTGGCAGGTGGAAAAACTGTAAGAGGGAGGGAGTGGCTGGAGGTTTGCACTTGATCAGGCCAGGAATGAAGGGTTGACAGGTGAGAGCACTGTCAGAGGGAGGGAATGGGTAAAGGCTTGCACTTGGTCAGGCCAGAATGGAGGGTTAACAGATTGGAGTGCTGCCAGAGGGAGGAAGTGGGTGAGGGTTTGCACTTGTTCAAGCTGAGAATGGTGGGTTGGAGGGTGGAAGTGCTGTCAGGGAGGGGAGCGGATGGGGTTTGCACTTGGCAGGACTGGGATTGGCAGGTAGGAGTGCTGTCAGAGACAGGGATCGGGCAGGGGTTTTCACTTGGCCAGGCCAGAACAGAGGGTTAGCGGATGGGAGTGCTGCCAGAGGGAGGATGCAAGTGGGGGGTTGTACTCGTTCGGTTCAGTAATGGAAGGTTGGTGGATTGGAGTGCTGTCTGAGGGAGAGAGTGGGCGGGGGATTGCACTTGGCCAAATAGGAATGGAGGGTTGGCAGGTGGGAGTACTGTCAGAGGGAGGGAGGGAGGCAGAGGGCAGGGATTTCACTTGGCCAGGCCAGGAACACAGGGCTGGTGGCTGGGAGCACTGTCAGAGTGAGAGAGTGAATGGGGTTTTCACTTGCACACAGCAGGGCTGGGAACCGAAGTCTGGCAGGTAGGAGCGGCCCATGGGCAGAGCTGCCAGTGACAGCACTGAGAGATCCTGCTTGGTGATCCATGAGAAGAGCCACTGCTAGTGGTGTTGAGACAGCCCCCTTTGGGGGGAGAGAGAGATATCAGGTTTTGGTGGAGTGAGCTGGTAGCATAACTGATGATCATGCCCTCTTGGTAGAATAATGGGCAAACACTTTAAATGATAGGAGTGGCTTCCTTCTTTCATATGTAAGAAGGTCCTGCCCATCAGCAACCAGAACAGCATCATCACCAGCCTGCTTCTAATATGCTGCTCATGGCTAAGCCTCTACAACACTCAGCTCAATTGGCCACAACACCATCACTCCTTCAAAAGCCCTACAGTGCTAGTATGCTGCTAAGAAGTTTGCTTTGCGCTTGTACACAAGCAAACATAAAAAGAAGCCCTAATGCCCTCCCAAGTCTTAATAATTCTTTTGTAGCTGTAATGAATGTCTTCAGTCTTGATTACGTCAATCATAAAATGAACTCAGTGCTGATAAGATGGGGGTTGGGGTCTTCCCATTTAAATAAAAAAACATTCACTAGGAATAATGGTAGCAGGGTAGGACATTTTGGTCGGAGGAGGAGATAACATCCAGGACATATTAACACCAATTGTAACATGGCTCTGCAAAGGGGAGTGAAATGGAGCGTTCCAGTTGGTCGAAATGGGTCAGCTGGAGCGAATCCTAGTGGTGATTAAGCCACGAATAACGCCTGCTAGGCTAGTACCCACAGTGTCCACAGACGGCAGCACTCATTAGAGCCCGCTGGGTAAGTACACAGATTGTCCATCAGCCAGAGGGTGCAGTACTGGGGCGCCAACGAACAGCTCAGACATGCAATACTAACCCACCGGCCGGCATCGGGATCACGCAAAAGGAGAAGAGACAGAAGCAGTACGTGGTGCACTGTCCCTTTGTGAATGAGACTGTTGTTTATAAAATGAGGTTAGTACCGACTGAATAGCCGGCAGAGCACGAGAAACCCAGTAACCAAACCCTAATCAGTACACAAATCTAAACAGCAGTGCAAGCGCTCGAAAAAAACAAAATCACTGAAAGCATCCCGTTCTGCCCACATTTATTATTTATTTATTGAAAATGTTTCACCAGGAAAGGCACACTGAGCAAAAGATGCTGCTCTCAGTGCGACGGGGTTAAGAGGAGGCAGTATACATACAGTATTTGAACTTACAGTAGCAATGGATAATGTACATAGATGGGAGGGATTACATATGAACTTGTTGTATAGACAGAGCAGTACGAAACAGCACCAGATCAGCAGGCAGGTATACATACAGTATTTGAACTTACAGTAGCAATATGGATAATGTACTTAGATGGGAGGGATTACAAATAAACTTGTTGCATAGGCAGAGCAGTAAGACAGCACCGGATCAGCAAGTACAGGTTATACAAATCATGGTTACCCAACAAGGTAAGAACAGTACAGAACATGATCGTGGGGCATGGAATACAAAACAAGGGTACACATCAAGGCAATACATGAGATACATAAGTGCAGTTTACAGAACAGGGGTGGAGTAGCAGAACTTGAGTGCCAGTAGAGAGGTTGAGCTTCAGGGAGATCGTCAGTAGAAAGGAAGGATTTGGAGAGCAAGGAGGGGAAGAGAAGCAGGGGTAGGAGTGTAGGTGTATGGGGGAGGTAGGTGAGGAGGGATGGAGAGGCTGGGGAGCTAGGTTGCTTTGGAAGGGAGAGAGAATTGAGAGTGTGAAGAGTATAGAAGGGTATAATCATGAGGGTAGTATATGCCAGACAATTGGGCAATGGCTGGGCCGCTGGTCAGGCACAGAGAGGGGGGGGAGGAGGAGCTAACGGGGTGGTCAGGGGCAGAAGCAATTAGGTGCAAGGAAGTTAGGCGGGCATAGGAAAGGGAGAGTTTGGATGAAGAATGGCAGATCTGGGTGGGCAGGCTGTTCCAGAGTTTAAGGAAGAGGTAAGAGAATGCAGATTGGCCAGTGGTGGTCCTACGGTGAGGGATGAATAGTAGTCTAGGGTCAGTGGACCTGAGGGCGTGTCAGGGGTAGGAGGGGAGGATAAGGCAGATTCGAGGTAGGGAGGGAGGGAGCCGAGCCAGAAGTTAGAAGTGAATTTAGTGCTATGAATTAGGTGACAGTTGCTCAGGGATGTTAGGGACAGGGAACGATAAAGCATGCAGTGATGTGATCAAGGGGGGGCATTGAGGGCAAAGCGACAGAAAGCATTGAAAAGGGGGTCTAGTTTGGCTAGGGTGGTCTGTGCAGCGGAACTGTAAACCGCATCACAGTAATCGAAGAAGGGTAGAATCACTTTCAGGACAATATCTCGTCTAACAGGAAGTGGGAGACTAGTACGGTTTCTATAGAGGGCTCCAAGTTTTGGGTGCAGTTTGGAAATGATGGCATCGACGTGAGTGGAAAAGGAGAGGTGGCGGTTGAGCCAAACCCCAAGATACCTGAAGGAGGGTACTTCTTCGAGGATGGTGTTATTTAGGGTGTGGAATCTCAGAGGGGAGGCAAGTTTGGATAGGCGCTGTCTGGTGCCGAAAGTCATTGAGTTGGTTTTCTTAGCATTTAGGGAGAGTTGGTTGTTATTGAACCAGTGTTGGATTTTGTTGAAGTCGGTTTGAAGATTGGAGGTGACTTCTTCGTGGGTCAGGCCTAAGGTGAAGAAGACTGTGTTGTCTGCATACATGTGGATAGAGGAAGAGGAGCAGGAGTTTGGCAGGTCGTTTAGCAGGATGGAGAAGAGGATGGGGCCGAGAACTGAGCCTTGGGGTACACCCATGGTGATTGGGGGGGGGAGAGATGTGGTCAGCTATTTTAGTGGATTGGGTTCTATTTAGAAGGTAGGCACTGAACCAGTTTATGGCAGATTCAGCCAACCCAGCTCCAGAAAGGCAGGATAGTAGGAAAGAATGGGAAACAGTGTCGAAGGCTTTTGTTAGGTCAATGAAAACAGCAGCGGTGATTAGCCCTTTGTCCATCCCAGTGAGGATGTGGTCTGTGAGTCTGAGCAGGGAGGAGGTAGTGGAGTGATGTTTTCTGAACCCGGACTGGAAAGGGGTGAAGAAGTGAGTTTCGGTGAGGAAGGGGGAGAGTTGGGATAGCACAAGGTGTTCCTGGAGTTTTGCGAGGGTGGGGAGGAGGGAGATGGGGCAGTAGTTAGATGCAGAGGTAGTGTCCACCGCCTTTGGGAGGGGTAGAACCGTGGCATGCTTTCATTCAGAGGGAGAGACTTCGGTAGTGAAGGAAAGATTCAGTAGGGCCAAAAGGGGGTAGCGATGGCGAAGCAGATAAGAAGAGGAGCTTGTTGTCAAGACCATCAGGGATTTGCCTTTGGAGGGTTTGAGGAACAGAAGGGCATCTAAGGTTTCAGTGGGGAAATGTGTCTAAAGGAGAAGGGGTTCATGCCGGATAGTTGGGGGTAGGAGACTGAGGAGGTGGAGTGTTTCCAGGCGGAAGGGCTTCAAGGAGGGCCAGGACACAGGTAGTGAAATAGGAATTAAACTCGTGGTGACTTCAGGGGTTTGAAAGTAGAGACACTTGGGCAAGGAGAAGAGGTGGAGGGCTAGCTGTTTTGGGGGGAGAAAAGGGAGTTAATGACTTTCCAGAATTTGGAAGGTCTTCCGAGGTTTGCATTAAGAGTGTTGTTAAAATATTCAGACTTAGCTAGGCGGATGGCCTTAGTGCACCTATTGCGGAGGTATGGTCGCCTGGGAGGAGAGAGGATTTGTAGATTCGCCAGGCCTTATCACGGGCTTGTTGACAAGCAATCAGCTCAGAGGTGATCCAGGGTAGGTGGAACCACGGACTCTAGCCCGCGAGGGGGCGTGTTTGTCCCCACATATGTTTCTGTTGCTACGCAAGAGATTACCCATAGTCCTCTGCCACTGCACAGCATCGGATGTCAGAACGGAGGGTCAAGCAGTGAAATGGCCGCTAGCAATTAGGCATGCTAGGTATAGTTTTCCTCACAGAAACAGTACTACTCCAGTGCTCGGAAGTTTGAAATAGCGGACACCACGGTAATAGATCTCTATCGCGATGCTGGGATGCACACGGTGTCACAGTATCTCACTCTCCCTCATGATACCTAGCGCTGCATACTGCAGCATCCAGCAGTAGTACTGTGAGGCAACGGTTGTCTACAGCGATCTCAAATACTCACGGCACAATATCCCCGTCGCGCTTGCCATGTTACAAGTGCATTGATCACCTCCAGCGTCGGGCTGTACTGGGGATTAATGCCCCACTGGGTGGTTGGAGGCCCTCGGGCTTCGCCCTCGTATACCAACCCCCCCAGCAGGGCATTAATCCACAGGTAGAGCCCTCCTCTGTCGGTGATTAATGCTTACATAATCTAGTTTTGTATGTATTTTGAAGTGGAATCTGTGACAGGATTGAGTAAGACCATGTCCCAATTATGCATAGAGAGAAAAGCAAGGATCTTTTCTGTCCTCTCCTCATCTGTCACTTATCTGTCTTGCCTCTCTGATTGCACAATAAAATTTTCCTGTGGCCCCAGGGCTCTCCACCTGATGAGTGCCACAGCCCCCATATGCGCTATCTCCCTGCCTTCACTTTTGTTTCTGTCTTTTCTTGCCCCCTGCTTCTCTGTGACTGAGAAGATGTAGGTGGATATTTGTGTGAAGCTGGGATCCTTGGTCTAAATCAACTGCAGAAAGCTATTTCAGTTTATTAGAAAGATTCAGTTTACTAGAAAGGATAGCAAGCTGTAAAATACAAGGGGGTTGTGTGGACGTAAGGTGGGATACACGACTCTGACACCAGTGTAGATGGAATGCACTGCAACAATTTTATTCAAAAAACAAAATAAATGAAAGCGAACTGTTCGATTACAAAAAAAAATAAAACAAGGAGGAATACTTCTTCCAAGGAACAAATGCAGAATTCCAAATGAATGAGCAAGCAATCAACTCCTCTTAGAACAGACTAAGGTACTGGGGATAGCGCCTTGCTGAACCCCTGGACTAGACTAACTTTTGAATAACTCTTTGCTTACTTTTATAGTACCAAGTGGACATGTGATCCAGAAAACTCCCTTCTTATATAACAAGATTCAAAGAACTTATAATATAAATGCATATTATTTTAGATATTTCCCAAAAAATTAGTAAATAAAATCTTAAATATGTATAAGGGCTGGAGTAAAAGAAAAACAAGTTTAAACTTATTTGTACCACATACAGGGGCTGTTCCTATGCTCTCTGGGCTCCTCCCACACAGTCTCTGTATAAATGTTAGGAAGGTTGAGAAGGCTGGCGCTTAAAATAAACAGAGACTAAGCTGGAATGGAGACCTGAGCACATAGGATACAGAACTGAGTACGAAGAAATGATAATATAAGGAAATATATGTGCTGCAGGTAACAAACTTATACCTACTTTATTTACCCATACAGTTCAAGCCAGACAATATCATAATTTCAGCATTTGTTTAGGAGTGACTCTTTTACAGCAAACTTTATTAAACCAGGATGAGCTGGTCTGCAGGTTAGAGCTGAGTGTTTTCTGAGTGTAACCCCTAACAACTGCAGTGTTTAGAAGACTAGAAGGGTCTGGTACTCATACATTCATTTACTGTGCAGGCTGGGTCTCTAGGCTAACGTTTTTATTCTTTTTATTCCAGTTCTCTAGTTCCTTTATTAATGCCTGCACTGAAATGAGACTTCCCCTGATATGCTGAGCATCTCAGAACGCCTGTAGACTCTTACTTAGGACTGGGTCTGCTTGGTTTACCATGTGGGGTTTTCCTAATACCAAGAACTCTACAAATACCATCTGTAGTACTGAAAATAGGTTCCCCACACTGGACAGGCTGCAAAAAAAGGAAAAAACGATCATTCAAGACACCGACTTGCTACGCAGATGTGCGCACATGCGAGAAGGCATGCGCGCATCGATCGTAGGTGAGTGTGCGCACGCTTATGGAGGAGCGAATTAGATCGACCGCTCTGGTGACGGAAATATAAGAACATTAGGTAGGTGGCCTTCCTACCTAATGGGGAACCAGAAAGGGAGATTATAAAACAAAGTAGGGAAGTTGGGAAGTACAGGCACAGTGAAGGAAAGGGTGCTGTTGCAACAGTCTTGGGACAAAAGGGGAAGGTCTCCAGAGGTCAGTAATTCAGATCCTACCACAGGCTGACCTTGAGACCTTTAAACCTCTTAAGCTTGTTAAGAGAACTGTCTACAGGAGACACTTCCAGACATCCTGTTCTATTGTGTTACACCTGTGGAGCCTGGATGTACTTGCTCAGGAAAAAAACTGTCAAATTTGTTACATTTTGTGAAAAACAGGATGCAGCGAGAAACTGTGACGACAGCAATGTTTTTGTTTTTTGTGTTTTAGGTTTAGGTTTGGTGATGCACTAAAAAGGACTTTTGCTTGGACTGCCTGTGTGAAAAGCCATCCTGTGCAAATGTTATTTTTTTTATGTTATTGTTTTTATAATACTAAAGTTCTACTTTTGAATTCTGTAACTTTTCCTGGACTGCATATGCTTTCTGAGCTTTACATTTACACCTTGTATACTTAAAGCCAGAAGTTTTGTACCTGGGTACTAGAACTGGTACCAGGGAAGCACAGAAGAGAGATAGGGATCCTGCAACAGCAAGCCTGGGAGTGTTTGTGAGAAGAATGATAGCCAACCTAGAAGCAGAAAAAGAAGTCCAAACTGAGACTGTAAAGCCAGCACCAATGATGCAAGAAGCAGAAGAAGAAAATCAGAAAAGGCAGTACCTGTGAGCAGTCTGACTTTTTTAAATAGTGGAGTATACAACAAAAAGAGACTGAAAAACAGAGAGAAAAAGAGATTTGACATCCGGAAGTGCAGAGAAGAGATGCAGCAACAGGAGCAGCGATGGCTGGATGCTTTGCAAGCTGTCAAAGCTGGAGGCTCTGGTACAGATCCAACAGATCAACAAAATACAAACAACTTAAAAGACATTAAACTTACAAAGCTGTGTCCCTCAGATGATACTGAAGCATATTTGACCACTTCTGAAAGGGTCGCCAGAGCCTGCCAATGGCCAAAGCTGCAATGGGCAGTCAGGCTGGTACCTTATCTGACAGATAAAGCCCAACCTGCCTACAGCAATATTATTTATTTATTTTACTTATTTATTTGCAATCTTGGATTAACACCTTGGAGGACGAGCTCATTATATAGGTTCCACATCATGGAAAACAGACAATAAGAATGTAGTACAGACTTAGGGAGGAGCAAGTAGCAATGCCCTAGTACAGGAATGGTTATAGCTAGTAAGGTAAGGTAAAATTTATTTTTTAAGTACCTTTCAAATTATGAAGGCACTTTACAATAAAATACAGTATAAACAAATAATATAAATACAAATCATACAGAAAAAGTTTGGTAAAACAAGTCTTAAAATCAGATTTAAAACTCATGACAGTCGGACATTCTCTTAACTGATGAGGTAGAGAATTCCACAGGGTGGGAGCAGCATAAGAAAAAGCATGTGCCTAGATGTTTTAAACAAACCTGGGAATCTCTAGCAATCCCTCATCAGTGGATTGGAGATAGTGGCAGGGGCAGTAGGGAGTAAGAAGCTCTTGCAGATATCGGGTCCCCTGTTCATGTAGGGCTTTATAGGTCAGCAAGCCGACCTTAAAGGTGATCTGCCACTAAACCGCAACCAGTGCAGCTTGCTCAGCATCAGGCGCATTATGACTAGTCCTAGATGTACCAGTCAGAAGCCTGGCCACCAGTTGCAAGTGGCGGATATCAACCCCAGGAAGTCCTAGGTAGAGGGCATTGCAGTAATCAAGGCAGGTGGTTACAAAGGCATGGACCAATATAAGAAGATCAGTCAGAGGAACCAGGTGTTTCACCCAGGCAATATTCCTTAGATGGTAAAAGGAAGATTTAACGACAGCGGAGACTTGAGATTTCAGAGACAAACCACTATCAAAAATAACACCTAGGTTACACACCCGGTCTGAGGTCATGAGCTGGACACCATCGAGCCATAAACCTGAAGAATGTCCAGTCCCAAGACCCACCTCCAGACGACCCAGGTCCACAACCATCACCTCAGTCTTGTCTGGACTCAACCTCAGCCAGCTAGTGCTTATCCAATTTTTGAACTCGGTTAGACAGTTGTTTAGCACAGAGACCGCATCATCCTATCTGGGCATAAAGGACATATACAGTTGGGTATCATCTGCATAACAGTGAAAACCCAAACTGTACTTCCTAACGATATCTCCCAATGGCAACATGTACACTGAAAACAACATGGTGCTAATATGGAGCCCTTCGCACCTACAGAACAGGGGAGCACATCAGAGGAATAAATTCCGTGACCTGCCCATGAGGAAAGATCGAAACCAACTCAAAACTGTGGCAGATAATCCACAGAAATACCGCAGAGTTGCCAAAAGTAAACCGTGGTCCACAGTGTCAAATGCAAGAGATCACGATGGGCTAAGATAGTACAAGCCTTTTGATCTCTTGCCATTAGGAGATCATTTAACACCTGAACAAAGAGCGGTCTCGGTGCTACGCCTCTTCCTAAACCCAGACTGGAGAGCATTAGAAGTGTTAAATTAATAAGAAAATGGCAGTTTCTTTAGTTAGCTGCTTTCTGCTCTACAAGCAAGGCTAGCAACAGGAAGTTGTAATTTGAGTCACCTGCTTTTATATTGTCTAAGCCACACCCCAATTAAGCTCTCCTCCTCCTACTGATTTAGCAAAGTAAGTTGATACAGTACCCTTCCCAGCACAGAACACACACTGACTTTCTTTCTTTTCTTATTTTTAACCCTAAGTAAGACCCTTCTACGATAATAAAGTATATGTTCGTTTAATCTCAACAGACACTGAGTCCTGCTGAGATAGAAGTGTTAAATTAGTAAGAAAATGGTAGCTTTTAGGTTAATGCTTTTGCTCCACAAGCAAGGCTCACAGTCTTAGGTTCTGGTCCTTGCGCGCATTCCCTGCAGTTTTTCACATTAAATTTCAGCTGCCACACCGACCACCTCTCCAGATCTTCCAGATCTTTCTATGGCCCTTATCCCACATGTGGTCCCATTTTCAAAAATAATCTAACTTTATTGCAAAGCAGCAAGCCACCATACAATATATCTATTTACTGACAGTGAAATGATTCTCTGCTATCTGCAGGGTGCTACAGTGTGTACTCATTTATTTGTATGGATTTTGAGATGTCACTGCAGTCTCCAGGGATGCATTCCTCTGCAAAACAAAGCTTTGGCATACTGTACACAGCAGCTGGCTAGCTGACACTGACAGACAACTCTGGGTTCTGTTTGAAAACTTGACCCAGATACTGTTTCAAAAGATGTATGCCTTATATGAGACTTATAAAAGAAATATTTTTTTTTAGAGTGGGTGGAATTCTATCAATTATAGCCATCAAAATCTATCAGTTGTTCATTACTCAGAAAATCCACCACGTTTTTTTTAAAAGCTGATTACACTGCTCCTACAACTGAGTCTTGACATCTGCAGTTCATGTTTATTTATGAATCGAGATGAAATATTCAGTGTTGCTCCTGTAATACCCTACTTCTAAAAAAACTATAAATATCCTTTGAAAGCCTAGGCTATGTAACACAAACAAAAAATAAATGAATTAACATTTGACAATACTTACAAACATTTAGAGACAGACTTAGACCAAAGGTCCATTTAGTTTGTCCCTTGTTATTCTTATAGTTGTTGTTACCGTTGATATTATTCTGTGCCAAGACCTTAGCTAGCCTAGCTTTAAAACTCTGCATGCTACTTACTTTTATAGCCACTTCCAACTAGCTATTCTACAAATTAACTACTCTCTGTGTGAAGTAGTAGTTCCTGGTGTTACCCTTTATGTTATCTCGCCTCTGAGCCTAGATCCATGCACGGTGTTCTACTACCTTGCATTACTGGGGATAATGTGCTATGGTTAATGTTCTCACGCTGTGTGAGTAGTCTGTTCTTGTCTAAAGAAAACATCCTTATGTACGCCAGCCTTTCTTCACAGCTCAGTCTTTGAACCTTTATCACTGCAGCAGCTCTGTGTCTTTTCCAGTTTGTCTACATCATTCTTATAGACCAGGGCCCATCAATGCACTCAGTACTTCAGGTGTAATTGTACAATTCTTTGTAACAGGTATCCTTAATCTCTATTGACCTGCTTTATACCCCCCCACCTTAATGCTTGCCAGCATCCTGTTTGTCTTTTTAACTGCTGCCATTTACTGTTTTGAGTGGTTTAAAGATCCCTCCAATATTACTCCAAAGTCCTCCTGATCTGAAGCTGTATTTTTGCTCTCATTCAGCACATATTTTCTCCCCCTGTTCCTTGCTCTTAGGTGCATTTCCTTTCATGTGCCCAAACTGAATAGCATTTGTCATTAATTCGCTTAGCTCCTAATATATCCAGGTCCATCTCCTTTACTGTAATTACTATTTCAGCTAGCTGCAGGCTTAACTATACCACAGCTGGTCTTAGTTTCTGAAGAATATATTGAAGAATAGAAGGCATATTGTACTACAAAATGCTATTTAAACATTTTGCTGAATACTGCTACAGTATGATTATTCTTGATATAGCTGCATCACCCAGGTCACCTTCGCCCTGGTGAAAGGGAAAACTAGCTGGACCTTAGCCTTCAGGATCTGAAGCTTTAGAAATGTTGACTTTGCCATGATGAAGAACCTGGTGTTCAACAGTCTGGAGTAGATGACTGAGGCTGGTAATGCAGAGAACATGTGGTACTCATGGAAGAAAGTGCTCAAAGCAGCTGCAGGAAGTCTGCATTCTTGTAAGCAATAAAGGAATATGGGCCATCCTTAACCTTAGAGGTACCTAAAGGTTATGGTTACAGTTTGTGGGGCAGACATGGGTGGCATTGCCCTTTGAGGCTGTCCCCCCTCCACACACACACACACACACACACACTGGTTTAGAAATAGTATAGCCCTGTAGTTTCATGGTAGTAGCCCTGTAAGGTAACTGATTTTGAACAAAAAGGTTTCTGATGACTGGAAAGAGATGGGTTGTATCCAGTCCAAATAGGAGTGCACAGCAGCACCTAGGGGCTGCAAAACTAGAATTAAGACAGCAAGGAAAGGCTGGAAGCCAGGACAGTAGCAGGAACTCCAGACAGAACAAAAGCCTTCCTCCAGCACATATATAAAAGGAAGAAGAAGAAGAAAGTGAATGGGCTCTTGAAAACATGGGTGGGCTGAGGAACCTTCAAGAGAGCCAGAGGCAATGGCTGTGTTGCTTAATGAATGCTTCACATCATTGTTAACCACAGGGACCCTGGTGGGGAAAGGGAAGCTCACTGCAAGGGCCCATAACATCAGGGATCACAATGAAGTAATTAGATGTCACGCCAGCCCTAGTAGCTGACTACAGTACCTGATAAAGATCAAGCAAGGTGAGTCCCAAGGGGCAGATGGGATACTCTTCAGGTTCATAATGGCGTCAAAGGGACAAATAGTGGGGCCACTTTTAATACTCTTTCAGGTGTGGTGCCAGAGGATCCAGTACCCATGTGATCTCCATGTCAAGAAGGGGTATGGTCAGACCCCTGGCAACTACAGGATTGTTAACCTGACATCAGTGCTAAGGCAAGTTCCAGGAGGTCATTATCAAGGCTGGAATAATGCAGCGCTTGGTTGATGCCAAGGTTCTTGCAACTCCCAGCATGGCTTTATGAGGGGCAGTTCATGCCAAACCAACCTGATCACCTTCTTCAAGGGGTGACAAGGAAGGTGGACATAGAAACATAGACAATGATGACAGAAGAAGACCAGAGGTCCATCCAGTCTACCCAAGTTCCCTATAATCCCTGGAAACTACTGTTCCTCCAGGGTACTAACCCTCCCAACCTCCCTCTATTCTCCTTTTGGTCCTGTTGTATCCAGTAACCACTATTCCCTTCATTATGTCCCAGCCCTGCTAGAATCCCTGACTGTTTTCGCACTCACCACTTCTACTGACAGACTGTTTCAAGATTCCACCACCCATTCCATAAAATAGTACTTCCTCACATCTCTCCTGAACCTACCTCCTGTTAATTACCATTCATGTCCACGTGACTGCAAATTGGTATTCAGGCTAAATAGTTTCCACAGTTCACTTTGTTAATTCCTTTAAGGAACTTGAAGGTCTCTGTCATATCTCCCTCCCATCTGGTCTCCAGTGAATACATGTTTAGTGCCATGAAGCTTTCATAGGATTTGCCCTGCTGGCCCTGAATCATTTTTGTTACTCTGTGCTGCACTGTCTCCAACCTATCCTTATCCTTTGAGGTGAGGACTCCAGAACTGGGTGCAGTACTCTAGGTGAGGCCTCACCAGGGACTTGTAAGAGGGGAAGTATTACCTCTTTTCTTCTGCTATCAATACCCCTCCCGATATATCCCAGCATCCTGTTAGCCTTGCTATAGGCCTTGTTGCACTCACTCGATTGCTTAAGTAAGCTGCTAATGATAACTCCCAGACTCCGTTCCTCAGCTGTAGTGATAAGTCTGTCTCCTCTCATCCATTACTCTGTCTTGGGGTTCTTTTTCCCTAGGTGCATTACCTTGCACTTTCTAACATAGAATTTTAACTGCCAGACCTTTGACCACTCCTCTTAGTAGGTCTGTCTACATTTCCCTTATTTCCTCATCACTATCCACCCTCCCATGTAATTTTGTGTCATCTGTGAAGTGACACAACCTGCCCCGGATTCCTTGTCCAGTGTCACTAATGAACATGTTGAAGAGGACTGGACCCAGGACTGATTCCTGTGGGACCCCACTCATAACCTCCCTCTCCTCTGATTTAACCCCATTGACCACCACCCTCTGCTGCCTCCCCTCTAGCCAGTTACCCACCCAGTTCACTATGGGTATAGCTGCACCCAGGTCTTCCATTTTCTTGAGCAATCGTTTGTGAGGTACCAAGTCAAAAGCCTTGCTGAAGTCAAAGTACAGCAGATCCACAGCTTGGCCCTTGTCTAATTGATTTGTCATCCAGTCAAAAATAACTGTCAGGTTAGTCTGACAAGATTTTCCTGCCATGAAACCATACTGTTTATTATCCTGGAGCCTGTTTCTCTCCAGGTAGTCTATGAGGTCCGCTTTGATTAGTGACTCATCAGCTTCTCTACTATAGAGGTTAGATTGACAGGCCTGTAGTTCCCTGGTTGCTCCTTATCCTCTCCTTTACGAAGCGGTACAACATCTGCCATCTTCTGATCCCTTGGAACTTCCCCAGATCTAAGTGAGCTGTTGAACAGACATATCAGTGGTTGAGCCAACTCCACTGCTAATTCCCTGAGTATCTTCAGATGCAACCCATCTGGTCCTGGAGCCTTACCTATCTTAAGGGCAGCCAGCCCTTTCCGAACCCTTTCACTAGTGAACAATGGCTGCCTCATTTCCAGGATTCCCTTAGTGGCCACTGTGATGCCACTCTCTTTCATGTATCCGCTGTCCTCCTTAGTGAAAACTGAGCAAAAGTAACCATTTAGGATGGCGGCCTTTTGCCCATCCTCCTCCATCACCCTAACCTAAGGAGGCAGTGTAGCGCAGTGGTTTAAGGCTCTGAGCTGCAAACTTGGAGACCAGGGTTTGAATCCCACAATTCCCACTTGCATACTGTGTGACCCTGAGCAAGTCATTTAACTTCCTTGTGTTCCTAGGTTGCACCTATAAGCAAGCTTTCAGCTTAGTGTGTCTCTCCTGGTAAAAAAAAAAAAAAAAACATCAACTAGCCTTACAAATCCCCCACCCCTTTTTTTCCTTTTTTCACTAATATATCTGAAAAACTGTTTTTCTCCATTCATGACCCCCTCCACAATACACAGCTCTGTGTCTGCCTTGGCCTCCCTAATGGCCCTCTTTGCCTCCCTATTTTTCTATAGATAATCCTCCCATTCTCCTCCGCCCCGCTTTTTCTTGTATTGATAGAAGGCCTTCTTTTTTGGCCCTTACCGCTTCTCTGACCCTTGCTGAGAACCACAGTGGTCTCTTAAACCTGTTTTTTGTTTTCATTATTGTTCTTGTGCATACTTTAGATGCCTCGAGGATGGCCCCCTTAATTATCCATCATCTCTCCTCCACCCCTCCTACAGTATGTCCTCCACCCCTACTATCCTATACATGACCAGTTCCCTCATCTTATTGAAGTCTGCCCTTCTAAAGTCAACGACTTCAATTCTCGATTGTGACTTGCCAGCCCCTAGGGCCAAGTCTTTCCCGTCGTTACCGTCTTTCGGATGAGACGTTAAACCGAGGTCCCATCTGCCTGGATTGGTGGTAGTTCAGGTGGATGTTAAAGATCCCATGGCACTTATCTGAAAAGAGTAGGGGAATTTCAAGGTGTCCTGGCCAAATTTCCTCATTCGCTAAAAATACCACCAATAGCTTAATCTGGTTCAAGGTCAGTTAGCATTCAGCTGTATCCCTCCCCGGTCGTGCCTGAAAATAGGCAGGATTTGTCTAGTGCACTTACCTGGTCAACAAAACTAAATAAATAAATAAGTCAAACCAAACAGAGTTATGGTCGTTGTTCTCCAGCAGTTCTCTCATCTCCCACCACTCCCACCATCTCTGAGTTGGTGAACACCACATCAAGGAATGTTCAGGGTGTTGGACATAGTCTATCTGGATTTCAGCAAGGGCTTTGGTATTCTGGTGCATGGCAAGCTACTGGGAAAAGTAAACTAGTGCAGTATATAACAAGACCAACTACAAATGATGGATAACTAACTGGCTTGGGGGTAGGAATCAGAAGGTGGTGGTGAACTGGCACTACTCTGAGTGAAGGGGAGTACTCTATGGCATCCTTAGGAATAGGTTCTGGGGTCACTGTCTTCAATATCTTAATCAGTGCTCTGGAAACTATGGTCTCCAGTAGGCTGCTTAAGTTTATACACGATACTAATCTAGCTAGGTGGTGGACTCCTTGAGGGAGAGGACAAACTTCAGGAGGACCTCAACAAGATGAGCAATTGCTGTGACTTTTGGAGCCTCTGATTCAATGTAGTCAATTGCAAGGTGCGACATTTGAGGAGGAGAAAAAACAGGCAGAACCTGCACACTGTGTGGGGTTGCTGTTGTTGTAGTTGAGGAGAAATACAGTGGGCACTGCTTATGCTGGACAACTCTGTCATTCATTAATATGGCCAGTGTAAGCTTGTCCAAATCAACCACCTTTCTGTGACTGACAGTTCTGGGTGACAGTCACTGTGAGTGTAAGTGTGCGAAGAGGTAGATTACTGCACTGTATGATGAACAGGTCAAATAGCACACAGTTAAGTTTAGAAAATTAAAAAGAATACTTCATTAGGTACAACATTTCATGTCACATTAAAACACTGGCACACATACTGTGCAGTAAATCCTGCTATGTGCTGGTATTTCATTCATAAAGTCGGTGATTTTGGTTTGATGTTTCTGGGTGACTGTGTACTTTGTCCAGTTTGTTTCCATTACATGTATCAGCCTCCTATCAGGTACCATATCAGACCAGTGTTCCATGATCTTCTGAAGCATTAAAGGGCAGCTCTAACTTCTGCAGGGGTCATTGGGTCAGTATGCAGATTAGAAACATAGAAACATAGAATTTGATGGCTGATAAGGACCACTTGGCCCACCTAGTCTGTCCATTTCCCTACCTGATGGATAAGCTGCAGATTCTAGTTAATCAACAGCTTATTTCCTCCTACCCCCACTAGAATTGTTTTATGTCTGTCCCATGCATTCTTGAATTCTCCCGCTGTTCCTGATTCCACAACTTCCTCATGAAGGCTGTTCCATGCATCCACAACCCTCTCTGTGAAAAAATACTTTCTAACATTACCTCTGAGCCGTCTCCCCTCTATCTTCAAATTGTATCCCCTTGTTCTTGCACATCTCTTCTTGTGAAAGATATTACCCTCTTGTACTTTGTTAATTCCTTGAGATACTTGAAAGTTTCTATCATGTCCCCCTTCCTCAAGGGTATACATATTAAGCTGCTTTAGTCTCTCCTCGTATGTCTTCTGCTGTAGACCCTGCACCATTTTGGTTGCCCTCCTCTGAACAGTCTCCACTCTGTCTATGTCTTTGCGGAGATGGGGTCTCCAGAATTACATGCAGTACTCCAGATGGGGTCTCACTAACTGTCTGTACAGTGGGATAACAACTTCCTGTTTTTTACTGTTGATGCCTCTCCCTATGCATCCCACTATCCCCCCAGCCCTCCTTACTGCCTTCTCACATTGCTTGTCCACCTTTAGGTCATCTGATATAATTACTCCTAGGTCTCTTTCAATTTTTGTTGTTATTATTAACTCACCCCCTGTTGTGTACTCTTCCCCTGGGTTTTTGTTTCCCAGATGCATTACCTTGCTCTTCTTTGCATTGAATCTGAGCTGCCACATATTTGACCATTCCTCCAACCTTGCCAAGTCCCTTTTCATCCTTTCCACCTCACCTTGTATATCAACCCTGTTGCAGATCTTTGAGTCATCTGCAAAGAGACATGCCTTTCCTTCCAGGTGTTCTCCAATGTCACTTATAAAGACATTAAAGAGGACCGGTCCCAGTACCAAACCCTGCAGTACCCCACTAGTTACCCTCCTTTCTTCACTGTGGACTCCGTTTACTATTACCCTTTGCGTTCTGTTGTCCAGCCAGTTTTTTATCCAGGCTACCACCTTGGGACCCACTCCAAGGCTGGCTAACTTGTATATTAATCTTTTGTGTGAGACTGTGTCAAATGCCTTGCTAAAATCTAGGTAGGCCATAGCCACATCCCCTCCCTGGTCTACTACTTTGGTCACCCAGTCAAAGAAATCTATTAGGTTCGTCTGACATGACCTCCCTGCTGTGAAACCATGCTGCCTTGGGTCCTGTGTCCCACTGGCCTCTAGGTACTCAGTTCTTTCCTTCAGAAGTGATTCCATCATTTTCCCGACCACTGAAGTCAAACTAACTGGTCTGTAGTTTCCTGCCTCTGCCCTGCTCCCACTTTTGTGAAGTGTAATCACATTTGCCCTCCTCTAGTCCTCAGGTACCACCCATCCTCCCATGATTTGTTAAAGAGAGTAGTCAGTGGTGTTACTAGCTCTACCCTTAGTTCTTTAGATTCTTGGGTGAATCCCATCAGGATTGCTTTGTCCTGCTCACCTGACTCATCCTCCTCTTCTCCTTCAGTTTCAGGTAGATGCACAGCCTTGCCAACTTGTCCGATATCTGAGATTTCCTCCTCATCTGTGTCACCCAGACAGCACAGCTAATCAAATGTCTTAATAAATCCTGCTGGTGGTTCATTTAATGAGGATCCCTGAGGCTCAATTTAGGCATCTGCTTGATCTTCTGAAACATTTAAATTTTTTTTTTTTTTTTTTTTAGTGAGCGAGACTGTGATTCATTGGGCGATTACAGCCATGATCAGTAGTAAATGAGCCATTACACACAGGGAGTAAAGGTAAGGTTTAAACAGGATGACAAATGCTTGTAAATATAGAACAGCCAGTTTGTTACTTGAGCATGAATTGACTGTCACTAGTGAAAACTGCTTGCTGGACTGTCCAATATAGCTGACATGTAGAAATGGGGCATTCAATTAACCCCCCACACAAATGGGGTTCCCAAAAGTCTTCCTAGAGCTTGTCTAAATGCTTGCTGCCCAGTTGGTGTTCAGCGCTATAGCTGTTTGTTTTTTTCAAATAACATTTTTATTAAAAACTTTTCCAATGCAGTTTGACAGTCACAATACATCGTGTTTTAAATTCAGTAATTATGCAGTAGTATATGACATTAGATTCCAACACTATTGAATTAACATAGTATTCTTCTTACATCTACAGTGCACAGCTTGACAATAATCGCTAAATGGCCCTAAGCTATTATCAGTCAGCAGATCTCTCGCCTTTCTCCATTACCCGCCTACCACACACTCATAGCTTTGATTGGCACAATGTAAGTGTGCCATCCTAGACTAAAGCTTGAATTACAAGCTCATCATAACTGGTCTGAGCAGGTAGGCAAGATGATGTATTGCCCTAAGGTACAAAGTGCGGATCTTTGGGCATATATACAGTATCCATCTTCTCCACTTTAAGGAGGCAAGCTCTGACTTATTGTTTAGATTAAAAGTTATTCTTTCAGATCTATATATAAGATGGACTATTTCTCTCCATTCCAGTAGGGTTGGTATCTGCACTGTGAGCCAATGTTTGGTAATGGCCTTCTTTGCTGCTAGGAGGAGGATATTCAGCAGGTACCGGGAGTGTGAGTCACGTGATTCGCCAGGAGGCAGTGTAAAATAAAGAGATCTCCACTGTACGGTAGTCCAACCCCAAAGAGGTCCTCTAACTCCTCAAATAGTGCCTGTAAAAAGGGTCATAATTTGAGACAGGACCATAGGATGTGAGAGTGGTGGGCAACCATCTCGCCACATAAGCGCCAACATGCTGCCGAGCTCATAGAGCCATAATGTGAGGATATTACTGGGGTCCGGAAAAATCTTGTTAGTAGTTGCCAGGAGAATAACCTCCAGGAGTGAGAATAAGTGATTTTCGACGTAATGCGCCAGAGAAGTTCCCACTGTTGTGGCATAATTTGGGATCCCAGTTCCTCGTTCCATTTTTCCCTTAGCCCTGATGTATTGCCCCCTGCTGTTTCTCCCAATGATTTATATAGTGCAGACACTGCGTGTGCTAACCCCTGGGTTTTGAGTGATTATTGGATCAAATGGATCACCTGGGGGCACCCGTCAGGTGAGCGGACATTAAGGGGTAGGGATTCAAAATAATGTCGAAGCTGCAGATATCGAAAAAATCTGAGTTTTGGAAGTGAAATTCTCGGCTGATCTTCCAAATTTTTTAAAGAAGGGTCCCGACTGCAGTTGCGTAAAGATGTGAGATGGTTGTGTTCCAGCTCAAAGGTGTGGTCCGAGAGAGCCGGGGAAATCCTCCAGCAAATCTATTGGGCAAAGCCTGACCAGGAAGGGAGTGATCCTTAAGGCTCTACGTAACAGGTACCAAACCTGTGCTTGGCACCTGACCCATGGGTTCCCGGTTAATTGACTGAGTGGTGGTGGACTTTTGTGAAGGATTACTTTTTGGTAATCCCGGAGAGAAAGAGCACTTTCCTCGATTTTCCTCCACTGGGCCGGGGTCACTCCGATCAAGCGTTGTAATATAAAAGAGAGGTGGGACGCCCAGTAATAAAGTTTTAGGTCAGGGAGTGCAAGTCCGCCTTGTAGTTTGGGGAGACATAGTATCCCTCTCCTGATTCTTGGGCATCTCCCTGCCCAGATAAACTTCATAATGGCCTTGTTCCAAACTCTAAAGAGATTATTCGGTAATTTAAGGGGGACATTTTGGAACAAATAGAGGGCTCTCGGGAGAGTTACCATTTGGACCACTTCAACACGTTGTAACATATTCAGCGGAAGAATATTCCACCTTTCAAGGTCCTGTTTCATATGAGACGTGAAGGTGCGGTATATTATTCAGGGCATCGTTAGCTTGGTGGGAAAGGTATATTCCTAAATATTTTAACTTAGTGAGACCCCAACGAAAAGGATGACTTTCTTTTAGTGAGTCAGAGGGAGTAAAATGAAAAGTGAGGGCGTCCGTCTTGCTAGTGTTCAGTCTATAACCCGAATATGTTCCAAAATCCGCCAAAAGTTGAAAGGTGGAGGGTATGGATCGTTCGGGTTTAGTGAGGAATAGTAGGACATCATCCGCGTATAAAGCTACACAGTGTTCTGTCCCATCTATGTTCACTCCCGAGATCCCAGGTGATTCCCTAATTGCCAGGGCCAGAGGTAGCGCTATAGCTGTTTAAATGTATTGCCCATGAGTGCCGGTGTGGCCTCCGTGTACTGTCTCTTTAAGAACTGCCTCTTGCAGATATAATTAATCAGAGAGGGGGGACTGAGTGTTTCCATGCTCAAGTCCTGCTCGGGCTGCTGACTAATTGCACCGTTTCTGCCATCGCTAATTGTGCAGAGGGAGCCCTGTGGAAAGATGTAACTAATTGCTGGAAAACTCTTAGAGTAATAATGATAATGTAGTTTGTTCTAACCTGCCTTCTTTGCAGTGAGGAGTTCTGTCTGTCTCCACCATTTTGGTCCTGAACTGCCAAATTGGACCAATCAGCACTTGGGGACTCTGAAATGGAGCCTGCTGAAATGGGGTTGTGCAGATTACAAACTTGGGATGTGTAGTTTTGGACTGTTGGCGCCTTTTTGCAACAGAAGGGGGAGCTCTTACTTTGACTGACAGCTGAACTGACCAACCAAACCTTTTTGGATCTAAGGGAAATCTCCCAAGCTGTCTCCTGGCAAGCCAGATCTAAGTGGGAAGCTGAGAGAGTAACAGCTCGAATACTTCGAGCAGCCGTTTGCATAGTAGTTCGCGTGGGAGAACAGTGGAAGGCCTGACTTCTGCCCTGCTTGCCTGTTTTTCTGCCCTGAGAGGGAGAAGAGGATTATTTTTGGACTAAATCTGATCTTGTGAGAGCAAAGAAGCCACCAAGGTGTAACCAGGCTCAACCTGTAGAAGACCGAAGATTTTGCTAAATGCGATCAGCCTGTCAGGAACTTCAGCTACTTCTGAGCTCCTGGTTTTGAGCAGTGACTTTGCGATCATGATCAGGGAGCAGTTTGTCTGATACAGTAATTCTTCCTTACATATAAACGTGCTATGTACTGAATGGGGGGTGCGATTTAGTTCCCCTGTTGTGTGAACTGTGTGCTGATTGCTGGAAGCTGTATCTATCACAAAACGGACTCAAATCCGCAGTTAGCTCCATGCGGCTGGGCTTGCCACAAGGGCCCCACCAGATTACCTTGCTGCACAGAGAAGAGCCATTGATGAGAGACCCTGCCCGGGAGCAGCCCCTTCCACGCCTGAACCGTAACAACGCCTCGGCGAATCGTGTGGGCCCTGATCCTCCTGGCGCTCCAGAGAATTCACCTGCTGTCTCAATTTCATCCATCCTGTGTCCTGTCTTGGGTATCGTGAGTAATCTCCAGGGTAGCTCCCTGCAACATATAGCTAAATCAAAAGTGTGTCATCTGATTGTTTTGTTACCTTTTTCTTCACGAACTGAGCCCTCCGGCTCCGAATTACAGTTAGAGTGTGGTGCATGTCTGTTTCTTTCCTCACAGGGCCCCGACCAGCTGCAACGCCGGCCTACCCCATGCAACGGTCCTGGCAAGCCTACCTTCCCTCCACCTGGGTACCCAGAGAGTGTGACTGTAGTAGGGGCTCTGAATGCATGCACAGTAGTGTGAACAATAGAGTATTTAAGCTAATTAACCTGATTACCCCTACCCTTGTTCATTCCCCTCTGAATAAATCAGATCTACTCTTTTTCTGCAATCCAACCAGACTGTGGTTCCAGTTTGTGCTCGAAGTATTGTACTGTTGCCATTTGTTCTGTCTAACCTTATTTTACAGGGGGTCCCCAGGTTCGAGCTGGAAAAACCGACTCTGGGGGTAAGTGCAAACTGTGTAGGTATTTGCAAAGCATATCAGAGGTATTGTGAAAGTAATTATTGTGTATTGTGTGGGCCACTAGCAGGAACAGAGGGGAGTACAGTATCCCAGAGGGCTGTGCCCTGGGTAGTTTGATCATTACCAACCCTGACCTCTGAGTGGGTGGAAGCACCTGTCACCGAACTTAGGCCCCTTAACCTGCTACTAGCTAAGCAGGCAGGGGTAGTAGCCCTTGGGATAGTGCCAACTAGGGGTTACACAATGGTGCCATAATGGCAGTTATGATGGCAATCAATGGTGCCAGTTTGGGAAAGTGGAAAACATGTGCTAGAAGCTATTGTCTGCTATAGGATGAACAATGTAGGTGGAGTGTATTGTAATAGACAAAGGGATGAAGCAGAACAGCAGTATGTGACCACTGTTACGTTTATGCCCTGTGCCTCTAACATGATGTGCTACAGTAGCATGCTTGTACCTTACAATTCCACCTGTAGGTGACTATTGCTAGCAGACAGGGCTGTGCATAACTACATAATGTTTACTGCCGTTAAGCTTATTGCTCACTGCCGCTGTTCTTCTGATTATTTCTACTTGCTGCTCTCTGTATTATACTTGTTTTATGGTGTACTTAACTTATCCCGTCACTCTCCCCAGGACACGTCTGTTAAAAAGATTCCTATGTATCTCTGTAAGTTTCTCCTGGATTACATTAACTAACTAGCTCAGTACATAAATAAATAAAAATAACAAAATCAATCAATCAATAAATATGGGGCATATCAAAAGTGGGTAACCAGTGGATCAGGAAAGTAATCCTGTCACTTTACAAGCTCCTTGTCAAGCCCTACCTGGAACACTGCATGCAGTTTTGGATGGCCCGATACAAAAAGGCATTGAGGCAATCGAGATAGTAAAACATAAGGCCACCAAAATGATTCGGGGTATGGCGGAGAACGCAGTTAGAAGCTAGAGGCCCTTAACATGTTCACCCTGGAGAAAAGATGGTTGATCTCAGTCTTTTGCATACTCAAGGGGATCCACAAGCTCAAAGTCTAATATTATTCATCTGGCATCCTCCAGCAGGATGTGGGGCTTGCCCTGAAGCTCAAAGATGATAAATTAAACGGTAATGTTCAGAAGCACGTCTTCTCCCAGAGTAGTGAACCTATGGAATAGCCTACCAGTGGAGGCAGGACATGAAGACGGTGTAGGCCTTTAAGGTGAGCCTGGACACATTTCTGCTTACCCAGGGAAGGAGTGGTAAGGGAATCCCTGTTGGTATTTGATTGCACAGCACACTTATTTTACCCCTGCTTGTGACCTGGATCCTTTCTGACCTTAAATTACTATTACTAGTTTACCCCCACCCCACGGGTTGGGGCTTACCTTATTTCTGCTCCACAGACACTGTCCTGCCCTCCCACTGGTTCCCGGTCCAGTTCTGTGGTCCATGTGTTGCTTCTGCTGGCCCTGGTGTTAGAAGCCTGGGGGGGACCGGAGGAGCACTGTTAGGTTAAACTGCCTGTTCGGCAGTAGTTTAAAGCAAGTGGTGCACAGCTTAGTGTGCACACATTCAAGCTGGGTCCTGCTCAAACTCGGGAGCAGGCAGGTTGGCTTGCAGACTTTGTGGAGTGCTGCAGCACTCAGTGTAAAAGCCGCTCTGGCATTAGTCCCCCTTCATGTGCTCTGACCCCTGGGACTTCAGAATTATAAGTGGGGTCTGGAGGCACACAAGGGGAGAAGGCACAAACTTTGTTTAATTGCTTATAAGTGCTATATCTTTAGCCCTGCCTGCCACCTTGGGGGAGAGCACCGTGGCACTCATGACAGGCAGGGGGAGTTCCTGTAAAGCTACACTCTGTGACCGGATATCAAGCCACTGGAGCACCTATTGAGCCATGGGGACCATTAACATTAAAAGAATACAGGAGCCCTATAAAATAAACTTAAAGCTGGGACATTACACTGCTTGTTCTGAAGCAGCCTTCTGTGTTACCCCTGACCCTCTATTCAGCTAATATGAGGTTAAGGAGCCCAGAGGACCACAGCAATGGCTCCTGGGTAAAGGGAGAGGACTGTGTTCTTGGCGCCTCTTCTCCAGCCAATCATGCATCGAGTGAACATTCTACATACTAATTTGGTGGACTGACAGACTGTTAACACAATTGGATGCTGCCCTGATCTCACTAGACCCCATGGGCAGATACAGCTTGGGGCAGTCTGCCTGGAACCCTCAAACAGTAAGGAGGGCTCAAACTGGTGTGTGTGCTGAAGGTTGAGGCCTGCCTGAGGCTTCCACAGCCACTATTTGGAAGGTATTCCAGAAGGTTCACATAACCTGATAGCCAGTTGTTTAAAGTGAAGAGTTGTTTTGTGCATCAAAACCTGAGCATTGGAGAAATACTGAGAGACTGATTCCTGCCTTCAGCCATAGGAGGTGATCCAGTTCTATAACAGTAATTACACCACAGCTTCTAACCTACAATGTGAGTAAAGACTGTGTTCCAGAAATCCAAGAAGAACTCCCAAGCCTGCAGACGGTCTGGGGAATCGTCCAGTCAGTACCACCACTAGGTGCTGACTATCATCTCACCCTGAGGGCTCGATGTCTGGATGGGTGGGTGAGGCATGTGGCCCTGGTCCCTATGACTTGTCCTTCCAGTTGCCTGCAATAGAAGCAGAAGACGAGTCAGGTCTGCAAAGAGAGACTGCTATCAGTTCAGCCTTTGAGATCTGCATCCTTGTTCAGGCACTTCAGAGCTGCAACTTGAAAACCTACAGCCTGAAAAGATTCACAGACTGGTATTTCCAGAAACGTGAATAACATCAGGTTTTGCCCTGCAGCTGGGGACTGTAAATAGTTTTTCACCAGTTACTATTTTGGCCATTGGGCCAAAATTTACAATTGCTTCCGCTAAACTGCCATTTTCGCAATTGCATGGCCTGTGGGGTTTGGGTTAACATATTTGTTTAAAGTGCACCAACATCAGCCATCCAGCTGCATCCTCATCGGGCCTGCACCATTCCAGTGGCTGGGTACCCAGTGAAGATAGCGGGAGCTCCTAACTTAGCTAACTGGGAGAAACTGGTACCACTTGGGAGTGGGTAGTGCCCCCAGTACAGGTGGGCTGTGAGAGAAGAGGAACTGTTCTGTTGCAGATGCTGGTGGGAGGCAGGCACTGTTTCTGTTAAAAGTATTCACAGCCAATGTGTTGTCATTTTGTTTAGTGGGCTAAACATGATCAGGCAACTACTTTCGGCCAGGGGGCTATTGCTTACTGCTATTTTCAACCCATTGCACACATGTTTTCTCTGCATCCCTTCCCCTTATACCTACCCTTGTAAATAAATAGTCTGTTATTCCTTTTAAAACTTTCTTGTGAGCATATAGTTTGTGAGCATAGGTGCTGACTCCAGGGCATATTACTAGAGATAGCTAATAACTGCATGTGCATTGAAATGTTGCATCGGTGTTTGGTACTCCATGTGTGGGGTGATGTGCAGGGAGGTGGGTAGGTACAGCCTCCCAGGGTATTGTACCACTTTGTCACCAGGCCCACTTAAATGTAACTCTGGGTGGAGGCACCCGCTATTTGTCATTCTGTTGGAAATTAACCCCCATTCAGGAAAAACAGAACCCAGGCCCTCATCCTTCTTTGAGCACGCAGAGGTAGTAACCTGAACATCCACAGTGACCGGGTTACACTACTGTATGCTAATGGGTTTCTTCTATAGGATGTCTCTTAGGTACAAGAGACTCGGATCCTGGAGGTTTGGGCGAGGCTTGCAAACCGGTTGAGCAGTTCGTATGCCCATACTTCACTGAACGGAGTCTCTTATATCACAAGAGACATCCTCGAGGCCCTGTTAATTTATTATAAATCACCAGAGTTTAGTTTTAATTATTTATAATAAGTTCAGTCTTCATTTTTTTAATTTATTGGGCCCTCATCCGCTCTGGCGCTGATGTGAGTGTTCTTTCTAGTGCTCCCACATGAAAGCACACTGTATATTGTATATGGATAAGAGGTACAGTAGTCCTGGGTGCTGATTGGCTGAAATCACGTTAGTGATTTATAATATATACTGTATTCTGTGTATATTATTTCAAAACATCATTATATCATAGGTAATGGATTACAGGTGTTGCAGGCCACAACTGTACGTGTTGAAAGTCACCATCCTTGTTGAAAGCTTTATACTTAAGAAGATCTGCTGTTGGATGAATTTATTTTACTGGTAATACTTATTTCTTTACACAGTACAAAGTTATATAAGTTTGTGTAACCAGGTCACCATGGATGCTGCGGTTATTATCCCTGCCTTGTTGGCTCAGTCAAGGTTGAGGGGCCTGGGTCATTAATTCCCTGACTGGGATGGTTGTAGCCAAGGTTTACATAAAGTGCATGGTGCTTCACCTCCATCCAGATAAAAGTTAATGTGGGCCTGGTGTTAGTATGCTGCAAGATCTATTGTGACAGGCAGGGTCACCTGGCAGGGCTGAGGACTACAGTCACAGTCACCAGGAACGAGGAAGCACCACCACCAGATCTAGCAGAGAGTGCGATCAGGAGGGCAGGGAACGGAGTATGCTGCTGCTTACCACATGGTTTATTAGCAGTAGGTGCAGTGGAGGATGGGCAGCTCATCGTGATTGGAACAAACTATCGAACTGTCAGTGGCAGATATGTTCTTTTCAATAGAATTTAATCAAAGGTGATCTGCACTTTTGCTTGATAATTTGTGGCTCCCACCATTGGGGACCCCTACAGAGATTCATACAGGGTGGCAGAGAATAAAGAGGGGCTCTACTGGGAGGGCACTCACACCAGGTGGCTAAAACGGTCAGCAAATATGCACTGTATCATAGTGCTTCCATGGTAAGATGATTTGCTCAGTCACATAATTATTAGACAGAACTCAATAAACCAAATGACCTGTTCGTGTGAGTAGACACAATGACAGATATACAGTACAGCCAAAGAGGCAGCACATTGACAATGGCTGATAAGCTTTTACATTCTAACTTTTGCAAGATCTTAAATTACATTTTAGAAAAATGAGATACAATATAACACGCATATCAAATGGACAAGGTTGTTTTCTTCAGAAGAGAAAAGGCACAGACTGATTAACAGAATATGTGATTTCACATGTTGTTAAACACAGAGGAGCATTACAAGTGCATCATGTTACACATCAACATCGCAGCTGTCTCCCCTGCCTCCACTTTCTGCCCTCCACCTTGTTTTGTCTGCCTTTACCCTGTTGCAGCTCCTTTTGCCTCTTCCCCTCCCCCAACATCTCTCAGCACACACCATTCCCCTACACCTTTCTGTTGGAACCGTCTCTGCCATGCATCACCTTATCTATGTGGGACAGAAGAATTCTGAGGTGTAAGACATTGTAGCTCAGTGACCTGGAGGGAGGGAAATAAACCTACAAAACATGCACATTACCCCCCCACATACACACACACACACATGCGCCCTGCAGCAGTCAGTATCAGCTGCAATACACCTGGAAAGCCTCTTGGACCTGCTTGTCCCATTTTCTTTCTCAATCTATTGACCTTGGGTAGCCCAGCTGAGTTACAATATCACAGGCTCAGCTGTTCCATGATATTTGACAAGTGGAACTGCTGAGATGGGCAGAAACACTCTGAGTTCATGACTTACTCAGGGTCACACAGTGTCTGTGTGGTATGGGTGGGATTTATTTATTTATGTAGTTGCTGACTGGCTAAAGGCACTAGGCAAACAAATGCCTATTTTCAGGCACAGCCCAGGTAATTACATACATGAAATGCAATTACAAGGAACGGTACAAGGCAGTAACAATTCAGGCAGAGCAAAGCATTGTACAATACAGCATAAGAGGAAGGACAGTATATAAAACATTAAAAACAAAACAGTGAAAAGCTTCACCAATTCACAGGGACCAGAGATAAGGTGCATAGAGAAAATAAGCAGTCGTGGTCTAACTGTGTATAAAATAAATTAGCTATCATCACTAAGCAACTATGAAGGCACAGAAATCACCAAGACTTGGCCAGATCAAATATGATTCAGGGGCAGGAACAGTTAGACATTTTTAGAGGGTGTCAGTGACTCAGCAGGTTGCACACTTGCCTCTGAGGCCAGAAGATCAGAAGGCTGTGGGTTCTATCCCCACACCAAGCATTTGGGTAAATACTGACACTGTAGTGAAGCATGAGAGGGGTGCTGCACTCTGGAGGTGTCATCTTTCGGATGAGATGTTAAACCGAGGTCCCACCTGCCTGTTCTGGTGATAGTTCAAGTGGATGTTAAAGATCCCGTGGCACCTCTTGAAAAGAGATGGGGTGTTTTTATTGATACACTTTGGGAGGGCTTGGCCCAAGGTTCAATGTGGGGAATAGTTTCTCCCACAACCTCTAATTAAGCCCTCCAGTAATGCACCTCCCTTGCTTAGGGAATCTTTTCGTTCCCTGGGCTCCTTGCGTGGGTCCTATGGCTGTGCTGCCTCCACTCCCACTGCTCTTTCATTTGTTTCCCTTCTTTCTGTTCCCCCTTCCCTCCTGTCACTTGTTTGTCTCACCTGCTGTCTTTGTCCCGGCTTATTTTACCTCTCTCGGAGGCCGTTCTGCCTCCCTGCTCCCTTCCTCCACTCGTTGCTTTCCTCCCATTCCTGGGGGCTTTCACCTTATCTCATCTTGTTTTGGGCTTTTTTGCCCTTGTTCTGTTCCCATTACCACTGATGCCCTCCCTATTTTGGTGCTTCCTCCTTCTCCTATCCATAACACACCCGCTTTCTGGCCGCCCCCTGCAGGCATCTCTTCTCCACCTACTGCAGTCACAGCATGTGACTCCACTTTGCCTGTGAGCTGCACTTCCATCCAGAGAATGAGCATAAGACTCACCCAAGAATCCTGGCACCACTCCCGATGACTCCCAGCTGCTGCACGCTGCTCTAACGCAGCACTCATGTGGGATTCCCGCTGCCTTTCTCTGAAGTGCTCTCTCTCCTCCGTACATACCTCACACATTGACTTCATTTAATTGAATCCCCAGTTGAGAGGCACAGTTATATGCTCCAGCAAACACTGAACTCACTGTATCTAAGACAGGCAGACTGTTCTGCCTATAACATGTACTTCCTCTTTGTGAGGTAAGCTACTAGTTTCTTTCTCATTACATATTGCTATGCAAGTACTACCAAGCTCTTACAAATCCAACAAGTCACTTTTATAACCGTTAACTGAATAGTATTCATCTGTAGCTTATATTGGAACAATGATTCTCTCAAATGTTTCATTACACAGGAGTCGTATACAAAGTCTTAAGAAAAATACTCAGCCCAATGTCCATGGGGTCAAAGATATGTCTATTTCTGTTGCAGAATTCTCCAGTTCCTTTTGCCCATCTCCTTTGCAGTCCAAACAGACATCAGGTTATCTCCCTCAGGCTTATTTTATGCTACATTCTATATGTTTTTAACTCTGTTTAATAACAATATGTACCATATGAAACAAACTCATTTACACGCCTCTTGTTCCTTTCACTGGTTTGCTGCGTTAACTCCCTCCATCTGCCATTGAAAGCCCACCTCCTGGTAAAACTTATAAACAAATAAATCTTTAATTTTATGTATTCTGCCTCACATGTTACATGGCATCATTCTACTGTGACCCATACTGCATACCCTACTGCCACCTGTTACTGTCACCTGAGTTGGTGACTGTACTTGAAAGTCATCGGGTCTGAATCCACGGTCAGTTCCTCATTTAACCCAACCATGGTAGCACTGCTTCAAGAGGATGTGTCAATGCTCCCCTGCAGTACCTTGGGAGTGGGTTGGGTGCATGAGGGAGAGAGGCGGTACGTTCATTTGCATTCTGCTTCTCATCACGATTCTTTCTCTACAGCACTGCCTGTTGTCCATGACTATATTTCCATTCTGCTCCATCTTGTCTTACCATACCTGTGTTTCATTTATCATATACCTATCTCATCTCTATTCCCTAATATACCTTCTTCTACAGCAGTGTTCTGAGCTTCAGCCAGCCCATACCAGCAGTACTCAGGACTCCGTCCCTAACTCGCATCTTCTGAAGTGCTGAGCAAAGGTAGGCTTCCCCTGTCTATGGGATTCCATTTCATTCACTACCTCCTACTACTTACCAACCTGACAGCCTCCATCCCTAACTCTGCTGGACAGCATTGAGTGAAGGTTAGCTCACCAGGGATGGGAGTCATGTCTACAATCTTAACACGCTTCTACCTCATACCAGTTGCTGTTTCCTTTGGGAATGGTACTTCTCACCATATGCCTCCTCATCCTACCTATGCCTAGATGCCTCATATCAGGATTATCTCACCTCAGCTGTCACCGATGGGTGTTTGAACTTTATTCCACTGCTTCAGCTTTAGGCATTCACATCCTGATACCCGGACACTGCTTCCTTTAGGAATATGACTTTGCCTGACTTGTCTTCTACACCCTACCTGGTCTGCAGCCTCGACTTATGGTCCAATCACACTGCTTCCCATTGGCTGGGAGCCAGACTCTGCATCTGCTGGTTTCCTTTTGCATCCTATACATGATGTTGCCGCTTCCTTTGGGAACGGGGCCCTCACCTCATTTGCCTTCTAACTCTCCCTACCAGATTGGATGCAGGTCCTCTCACTCTGACTACCTTGTTTGGTTGCCTGTGTACGCGACTCCTCTAGTTCAGTACCATCTCTGTCTCATACCCAGTTACCATTTCCATTTTGAGCAGGCTCTCATCCACTCAGTTGTCTCCATCCTCCTACCTAAACCTGCTGGTTTCAGATTCAGGTGAGCTGTCCTCTAATACCAGGACTGGAAGCTCATTTCTGCACTTGTCTGTTTCAACTTTGTATGCTCTCTCCCAGAATATCACTTGCTGCTCCCCCTTGGACCTGAACCATTTACCGATTATGCCTCCATCATCATATCTTCTCTGGAGTGTCGTGTCCTGGTCATTTCACCTCTACTCCTTGCTTAGAAGCCTGCACCTGAAAGCTCATTCTTCTGCATTTTACCTCCTATCTAATTACAGCTTCCCTCCAGAAACAGGACCCCTCTGCTCCCAATGACTTCCTTACATCCTTCCTTACTGGTTTCCATACTGCACTTCCATGGATCTTCATACACGACCCCATTTGGTCTCCTTTCCCTCAGAATTTGGATATTGCTTGCTCATTTAGTCTCTACCTCACTCCAGTCTGACTGCCTCATGGACTTCCTTGCTGCAGGCCACTTCTTCCAGCTGCTGTATGAGTCATTTGATTCTTCTGATGTGGGAACCTCATTCTTCTGTGCTCCAGCACCTTCCATAATTTCCTCTAGTCATTTGAAGTCTTCATCAGCTGTAGGACTCATGTGTCTTAACTCAGTTGCTCATGGTGCTTGGCTTCAATCCTTGGTCTTCTGTGGATCTTACTCTGATACCTTACTATAGCCTTCCTGCATTCTCAATCAATCAGTCAATCAATCAATCAAAATCTTTATTTATCCAGGCGGGCACCATTGAGCAGGGCTCATTTGCAAGATGGACCTGGTCATACAAAAATCACAATACAGTAACATGGTAAAACATAATGCAATATTATATAAAGAAGAAAAATATACATACAGTATGTACATCAACATTTGAGTGAGAGGGCCTTTACAACAGATAGGCTCATAACTGGGTACAGCCGAATGTCCACTTAAAAGGAGAGAGAAAGGCAAGAAGAGGATACCAGCTTAGGAAGAAATGACGAGGTTGAATAGTTAACTTGGCCATGGCTAAAGATAGGCAGAGAAGCTAGTATTCTGGTAGGAGAGAGGCAGGAGCAGAGGCAGGGTGGCAGGCAGGATGGGCAGGAGGAAACTGGAAAATAGGTGAGCTAACGATGTGGGAAACATTTGCAGGATTCCTTCATGGAGTGGTCATAGAGTGACTTGAAAATATTCAGGCTAACAGGACAGCTCAGCTTCAAGTTTTTTGCATATTGTCCCACAAGAAGGCAACAACAAACTTATGGCAGCTCTGCCAAAGCTAGATTTGACCTTAGGTAATTGCAAGGCAATTAGAGAATAGTTTCTTAGAGCATAGGCACTTATCACACCTAGGGGAATACAATCAGAGAAGTATAGGGAGCTTTGTTGGTAACCACTGTGAAAGCCCATAGAGCGGCATTTCTATTTCTCCTATAATGAAGGGAAGTCCAGCCCACCGTAGTGTACAAGGAGCAATGGTGTGTGGAAAGTGGAAGGCCCGTTATGAACCTGATTGCTCTGTGGTATAGGTGTCCAACTTAGCCAGGGCAGAGGCAGTACAATGGTTATGGAGAAGGTCTGCATAATCTATTAATGAAAGGAACGTGGCTTGAACCAACTGCTGCTTGGCATTCCTAGTAAGGAAGTGGTTAATTCTGTAGAATAGTCCTAGTCTTTGTCTTAGTTTCTTCTGTAGTTCTTGAAGATGTTCAGAGAAGAAGAGTTTGTGATTGAGCCATACACCCAGATATTTGAATTTTGGCACATACTTTAGATTTTCTCCAAGTACTGTGGTAATCTGAGGGATAGCCCCAATGCAAGCGGGGCTCGCTGCATAGAAGGAAGGGGAAAAGAGCATTGCTTTTGTTTTTTTCACATTAAGCAGAAGCTTTTTGTTTATGAGCTGGTATTGCAATAGGTTAAATTCAGCTTGGAGGTCTTCACAGGCTGCTTCCGGCATAGGATGACTCAAATAAAGTACTATGTCATCAGCGAACAAGTGGATATTGGCCTTATTGATGTTGTTAATGTAAACTGCAAACAACAGGGGACCAAGGATAGACCCCATGAGGCACATCTCTCTGTAGGGGTTTAAGTGGCGAAAGATCACCTTCAGCCTTAACCTGCTGTTTCTGTTCTGCAAGGTAGTAGGCAAACCAGCACATAGAGTTAGGGTCCAGATCTAGGTTACATAGGGAGGAAAGAAGCAGGCTATGGTCAACTGTCGAGGCCTTACTTAGATCCAAAAACCGGCACAGACAAAATTCCTATTGTCAAGGTCAAGGAGCCAATCATTAGTCACTTTGCTAGGGCAGTAATGGTGTTGTGCTTTGCTCTGAATCCAGACTGCACTGGGTTTAACAGACTCCTGGATTCAAGGACGCCCTTAGCTGACCACTCACTATCTTTTCCAATAATTTAGACAGAATGGGGAGTAGGGAGATCGGTCTAATTATTAAGGTCACAAGGGTCACCTGATTTGAGCAGTGGGATGACATGAGCTACTTTGACTTTGGGAAAATGAAAGAGTGCCTCAGAAAAGCACTAGCAAACAGCAAGAAAGAGGGATGGAGGAACAATGGGGAATAATCAAAACAGCCATCGCGAGGCAACAAGCCTTTTTTGTGTGAAGCAAATCAACAAAACAAAATGAAGGAAAAAAACACTATGGTTCTCAAAAGAGGTGGAAGGTAAGGTTAAGGAGAAAAGGATAGCATTCAGGAAATATAAGGAAACACAGAAGGAGCAGGACAGAGAACTTTATCAGTTAAAGCAGAAGGAGGCAGGGAAGGCAGTCAGAATAGCAAAGGCACAAACCGAGGAAAAGATAGCCAACTCTGTTAAGAAGGGGGATAAAACCTTTTATATGTACATTGGGGAGAGAAGAAAGACCAGGGATGGATACAGAGACTTAATAAAGGGAGGAATGTGGCAGAGGTGACAGTGAAAAGCAGGGATACTAAACGAATATTTCTGCTCAGTAGTCACAACAGAAGAGGAGGGGAGGTACCTAAACCAAACAAGAGATAAACTCTAGATAGGTGGGTCGATACCAGTCCATTCACAGAAGAAAGAGTTCTGAAAGAACTCTTGAAACTGAGAGTGGACAAAGCAATGGGGCCTGATGGATTCACCCAAGAATTCTAAAAGAACTAAGGGTAGAAACTAGTAACATCACTGACTACTTTCTTTAACAAATCATGGGAGGATGGGTGGTACCTGAGGACTGGAGGAGGGCAAATGTGATTCCACTTCACTAAAGTGGGAGCAGGGCAGAATCGGGAAACTACAGAACAGTTAGTTTGACCTCAGTAGTAGGGAAAATTATGGAATCACTTCTGAAGGAAAGAATTGTTGAGTACCTAGAGGCCAATGGGGCACAGGACCCAAGGCAACATGGTTTCACAGCAGGAAGGTCATGTCAGATGAACCTAATAGACTTCCTTGACTGGGTGACCAAAGTAGTAGATCAGGGAAGGGCTGTGGATATGGCCTACCTAGATTTTAGCAAGACATTTGACACAGTCTCACACAAAAGATTAATATACAAGTTAGCCAGGCTTGGAGTGGGTCCCAAGGTGGTAGCACGGATAAAAAACTGGCTGGACAACAGGACACAAAGGGTAATAGTAAATAGAGTCCACAGTGAAGAAAGGAGGGTAACTAGCGGGGTACCGCAGGGTTCGGTACTGGGACTGGTCCTCTTTAATGTCTTTATAAGTGACATTGGAGAGCACCTGGAAGGAAAGGTATGTCTCTTTGCAGATGACACAAAGATCTGCAACGGGGTTGATACACAAGGTGGGGTGGAAAGGATGAAAAGGGACTTGGCAAGGTTGGAGGAATGGTCAAATATGTGGCAGCTCAGATTCAATGCAAAGAAGTGCAAGGTAATGCATCTGGGAAACAAAACCCAGGGGAAGAGTACACAATGGGGGGTGAGTTAATAACAACAACAAAAACTGAAAGAGACTTAGGAGTAATTATATCAGATGACCTAAAGGTGGGCAAGCAATGTGAGAAGGCAGTAAGGAGGACTGGGGGATACTGGGATACATATGGAGAGGCATCAACAGTAGAAAACAGGAAGTTGTTATCCCTCTGTACAGACAGTTGGTGAGACCCCATCTGGAGTACTGCATGCAATTCTTTAGGCCCCATCTCTGCAAAGACATAGACAGAGTGGAGGCTGTTCAGAGGAGGGCAATGAAAATGATGCAGGGTCTGCAGCAGAAGACATATGAGGAGAGACTAAAGCAGCTTAATATGTATACCCTTGAGGAAGGGGGGGGGACATGATAAAAACTTTCAAGTATCTCAAAGGAACTAACAAAGTACAAGTGGGTAGCATCTTTCAGAAGAAGAGATGTGCAAGAACAAGGGGGCACAATTTGAAGATAGAGGGGGACGTCTCAGTGGTAATGTTAGAAAGTATTTTTTCACAGAGAGGGTTGTGGATGCATGGAACAGCCTTCCTGAGGAGGTTGTGGAGTCAGGAACAGTGGAGAATTCAAGAACATATGGGACAGGCATAAGGCAATTCTAGTGGGGGTAGGAGGAAGTAAGCTGTTGATTAACTAGAATCTGCAGCTTATCCATCAGGTAGGGAAATGGGCAGACTAGGTGGGCCAAGCGGTCCTTATCTCCTGTCAAATTCTATGTTTTTGTTTACGGGTTTAACATACCTAATCCTTCTTTCTTTTGGTAAACATGTTATTTCATGCTTGACTGGGTTTAACGGCTTCCCCAAAATAGCTAGAAAAATACTCTAAATATTCTCATCTCCTGACCCTCAGAGAGGGAAAGACCATACTACACATGAAAACACGGTAGTAGAAACTGTTTAATTATATATACCCTTTTAATTTTGACATCTTCAGTGCTTCCATCTTTCCACCTTCTGTTCCCCTTTAGTTACTCATTTCTCCTAATTATCTCTAGCTATGTGTTCCATCCCGAACTGTACACCTAAAATTTCTAAAGTTTGCACTGCTATTTTTATTTCCCCTATTTCTTCATTTCTACACCCCTTTTCCCCCAAGTATATTCCCTTGCTTTTATGTAGGTTTAATCTGGAGCCAGAAACTTTCCCATATTTCTGAAAATCCTGTAGCAACTTCTCCACCCCCACTCTATTCTTTATAAAGGCCACAATATCATCAGTGTGTGCTATTATTTTTACCTCGCTCCCCTTCACTGTGTTACTTAGGCCTTTTATATGTGGATTAGCTACCACTTTTCTCAAGATTGGATCTAGTACAAATAGACACAATATGGGGTTCAATGGACATCCTTGTCGCACTCATTTATGGGGCTGAAATCTTTTCCCTGTGCCCCTGTCATTACTGAGGCTATTACCACATTGTCATATAACAGTTTTATCCATCTCAAGAATTCTGGAGGCACTCCACATCATTGTAACACTCTAAACATAAAGGTATGGTTTACTCTATTGAAGGTCTTGCTCTGGTCTAGAGATATCATGTACCCGTCCACTTTATTTCTCTTACAAAATCCATATACATCTCTCGTGATACTTAAGTTTACCTGAATCTTTTTTCCTGGGAGTCCACATGTTTATGTAGAGTGAATCACCTCTCTTGCAACTTTTTTTTAGCCTTTGTTATATAACAGAGGTTAATATTTTGAAGTCTGCATTAAGCAGGCATATAGGTCTCCAATTTTCTATGTTTTCCTTGTCTCCTGCTATGCATATAAATATATATATATATATATATATATATATATATATATATATTCATGGCAAAAACTCCATTTAATGCATCACTTAGGGTTGTTCACAGTGACTAAAGTGAGAAATTCAGTGTTAGGGCTGCCACCCCTTCCACCCCACGCCCACCTTGCCCCCACCAACAGGCATCGGTGTGTGTGTTGGGTGGTTTCTAACTCTCACCCCATTCCTTGTGTAAACAAGCTGAGGTGGTGTAGTATAGGAGAATGGGGTGAGAGTTAGGACCGATGACCCAATGCACCCGATGCATGTTGGTGGGGGCGGGGTGGGGCGTGGGGTGCAAGGGGTGGCAACCCTAACACCAAATTTCTTCGCTTTTGTCTCTGTGGAACAACCCTAACTGATGCATTAAACTGAGTTTTTGCCATGAATTTCCCTTCTTTTTGAGAATGTGCACTATAAATAGTGAATGGAATGTTGTGGTGGGAGCACGGGGCCCTTTGTGCCCCGCACTCCCACCATGTGAATGTTTGTCACTTTGCTGCTCAAAAACTGTGTGACCGACTGAAATGAAAATTGGTAAATGAAGACATGTACCATATCACAACATGTATAACAAATGTTATCTGAATATGTTCAACAGTTGCATAGCGTCACCCCGGGAAAACTGCGAAGGAGTGCCGAAAATAACATTTTTGCCACCTCGCTACACAAGAACCATATATCCGACAGTTCCAAAAATTGTTAAAAGAAGACATGTACCATAGTACACCGAGTGTCCAGAATTGTGTGTACATCCATTAAACAGTCGCACAGCGTCATGAGCAAAGAACGTAACATGCACAATTCAGCAACCGTAAGTGCCAGTGACCCAAAAATTGTCACAGTCAAAGATGTATTATACATCTTTGTACATTCCAAATGCCAGGTAAATCGGATACACAGTTCAGAAGTTATTGAATCATAATGAACCAAATTTTCATTCGTCGGAGTGGCATAATTCTGCACCTGTTAATATTTTACACAGCAAACCACTGCAAGGCACCTCTGTACCACTACGGCTACCTATGCTATCAATATCAAGCCAGTAGCACCATGCAGAATGCTATGCGCAAAACGTTAACTGCGTCACACAGTATCTCCATAGCGAATTATTTTTTCCAACATGTAAACAGCATCATTCACATCCCCAGGACATTAAACTCAACACCCTCCAAATTTCATGTGAAAGCCAAACCATTCCAGAGATATTAAATTTTACATTTCTGCACCTTTAATAAATCTTCCCCCACAAAATGGTGGAAATTGCAGCCAAAATGTGCTAAAATGGTGGAGCCTGGTAAAAAAAATCAGTATCTGCAAAAGTGGGACAAATTCAAATGGCAATACTGTGGAATGGAACAACATTTTTTCACCAAACAATAGACTGGCATGTTCCTTGAACAAAGATCTTTCTACGTGCCAAGTTACAGATCAATCAGCCACAAACTGGCTGCATTATGTGTCACGGAAAACAGTGCAGAAAAATAGCAAAATCATAATGTTTTGCACTGCACTACGCAAATGCAAAAACAGAAATGGTAACATTAACACAAACAGTGATGGAAACAGTGAGGTAAAAAAAAATAGTAACGCTAATGGTAACACAAACGCAAGTGCAAACAGTAATGCACACAATGCAAATGAAAACGATAACGCAAATGGTAAGAGAAATGCAAGCGCAAATGTAAATGAAAGCAGAAATGGTAATGCAAACGGTAACGCAAACGCTAACAGCAACAGAAATGCAAATGGTAATGAAAACAGAAACGCAAATGCTAACAGCGACGGAAACACAAATGGTAACAAAAACGGTAATTAAAATGCAAACGCTAACACAAACGCAAACAGAAAAGAAATGGTAATGGCAATGGGGATGCAGCAGGAAACAGTAATGCATTCGACAACGGGAACACTACCGAAAATGCAAATGCTAAGGCCAACAGAAACGCAAACGCAAATGGTAATGAACGCACAATCGGTAACAGTAATGCAATTGGAAACGCAAACGGTTATGGTAACACCAAAGATGATGCCAAAGGAAACAGTAACGCAAACAGAAACAAACAGAAATGCAAAATGCAAGCGGTATGCAAATGCAAATGATAACACACTGGTCACAGTAATCGCAATTGGAAACATAAACGCTTATGGTAACACCAATGATGACGCCTAAAGAAACACAACGCAAATGCAAGCATGTACGTAAATGCAAATGGTAACGCACACACAGACGCAAAAGTAAATGCAAACAAAAACAGTAATGGAAGTGCAAAGGGTAACAGTAACGCAAATGCAAGCGCAAATGCAAAGGGGAATGCACACTCTGCCGTAAATGGAAACACTAACACAAACGGTTACGGAAATGCAAGTGGAAATGCTAACGGTAACAGTAATGCAAACGCACACCCTTTTGTTTCCCAAAAAGGTGCATTCAGAAACACAGTGAATACAGAGAATGTATGCAAAATAATTTCCCTCGGAGCAGAAAATGAGCACTCGGAATACTAAATTGCTTATATCTCAGTAACCGTACAACGTAGAAAAAAATGTAAAAATCTCATATTATTTATGACTTTCTAGGCTAGTTTTGTACTTAGCCCACAGTGGGGACTAAGCATTCTTCAAGAAAAGTCCAGTATCTCGACGTTTTCCAAGATATGGGCCCCTCAAAAGGCACGGAAGACGTAATGTTAGCCTATGGGAAAAATTGTAAAATTTGGATTGCTGTAACTTTGCAGCCCTCTAATACTTTCTTACCAAACCACACAAAGACACATCTGTGGGATCTTGGCTTTCTTCCCTTCAAATTGCAGCCCAAAAGACCAAACCATTCTTTTGCAGCAGGGTGGCGAAGATTCCCTGTTGTTTTGGCCATAGTGTCGCAAAGTACTTTCACAAATCACAATACTTTTGCAAATGAAATCACAAAAGTGTTGCATATGCGGAAGTACTTTGTGATGCTATTTTTTAAAAAAATGTAAAAAAACATTTCTGGGGTGTTTTACCCCCAAAAAAAAGGCATGGCTAGCATCCTCAGGGCTCGACTAGGTGAACACAAGAATTGTGTCTCCTAAAGGGTCCCAAATTTAAATGCCAAGCATTTCAGGACCACCAACTGAAAACAAGATGGCGATATGCGATATTACAAGGGTCATTTGTGAAAGTAAAAAGTGCATTTGTGACACTTTCATATATTTGTTAACTTTTCCATTTACTATAATAGGAAACTTGTTTTGAATAACTTTTGAAATGTTTACTATTTTTCATGAAATCTTGAAAAGGCACATTGGGGACCCGGCTGCATGTTCCCGAAGGTTTAGGACCAGTCGCCAAACCATACGGACTGTAGGCATGAACAAACAATGTGCAAAAATGCATAATTTGTGCATTTTTGGGTGCTCTGTAGCTCCGGAACTGTACTTTCAACCATAACGAAACTTGGCAAGTCCAGAGATCTATGGTACCAGACTGTGCATGCCAAATTTCAGGCAAATCCGTCATACAGGGGCAAAGTTATTAAGCTGCCCAATTTTAGATTTAACCTTAAATACTCAACCCTAACTATAGTGGCATTACCATGCCACTATAATATATATATATATATATATATATATATATATATACGTGGCAAAAACTCCATTTAATGCATCGCAGGGTTGTTCCTCGGCGAAAAAGTGAGGAAATTTGATGTTAGAGGTTCCCATTCCCTTGACCCCGCCCCACCAACATGCATCAGGGTGTGCTGCTAGGTCATCGGTCCCACTCCCACCTTATGTAAACAAGCTGATGTGGTGCAGTACAGGAGAATGGGGTGAGAGTTAGACCAATCCACTCTCAACGCACACCCCTATGCCTGTTGGTGGGGGCAGGGGCAAGGGGTGGGGACCCTAACATCAAATTTCCTCACTTTTGTCGCTGTGGAACAACCCTATGTGATACATTAAATGGAGTTTTTGTCATGAATTTCCTTCTTTTGAGAATGTGCACTATAAATAGTGAAGTAATGGCAACGCAAAACGCAAGCGCAAATGGTAACACACATGATGACGCAAACGTAAACAATAATGCAAATGGTAAGAGAAACACTACGCTAACATTAATGAAAACAGAAGCGCAAACAAGCGTGTACAGAACGCAAACCCGTAACGCCGCACGGTCACGATAACGCAATTGAAATGCAGACACTTACAGTAACAGCAACGATGACACCAAAGGAAATAGAAATGGAAATGCAAACGGAAGCACGTAGCAAACACAAATGGAAATGCACATGGTGATGCAAAAGGAAATGCAAACAAAAACAGTAATAGAAATGCAAATGTTTACAGTAACGCAAGTGCAAACAAAAATGGAAAGGGTAATGCACATGGTGGCATACACAGGAATGCTAACGCAAACAGTAACAGAAACACAAGTGGAAACGCTAAGTGTAACAGTAACAAAAATGCACGGCCTTTTTTTCCCCAAAAGATGCACAGAGAAACATGGTGAATACAAAGAATATATGCATAATAATGGGCCTCAGAGCAGAAAATGAACACTTGGAATACTAAATTGCTTATTTCTCAGGAACTGTATGACCTAGAAAAAAAGTAAAAATTTCATATAATTTATGACTTTCCTGGATAGTTTTGTACTTAGCCCTGTAAGAGGGGGCTAAGCATTTTTCCGCAGAAAAGTCTGTATCTCGAAGCGTTTCCGAGATACGGGCCCCAAAAGGCGCGGCAGATGCCGTAATATTATCCAATGGGAAAAATCATCAACTTCAGAGTACCATAACTTTGCAACCCTGTAATAATTTTTCACCAAACCACCAAAAGGCACATCTGTGGGATCTTGGCTGTCTTCCCTCCAAATTTCAGCCCAAAAGACCAAACTTTTCTTTCGCAGCATGGTGGCAAAAATGTCCTATTCTTTTGGGCATAGTGTCGCAAAGTAGTGCCACAAATCACGACACTTTCGTAAAAAATATCACGAAAGTGTCACAAGTGCGACACTACTTTGTGACACTACAGTTTACAAACATTTAAAAAACATATTTCTGGGGTGTTTAACCCCCCAAAAAAGACATGGCTAGCATCTTCAGGGCTCGATAGGTGAGCACAAAAAGAATTGTGTAACTAGAGGGTCCCAAATTTAAATGACCAGCAACTGAAAACAAAATGGCAGAATTGTGACACTACAGGGGTCATTTGCGACACTAAAAACCGCATTTGCGACACTGTCGAACTTTTTGTTAACTTTTCCCATTGACTATAATGGGAAACTTGTTATTTGAATAACTTTTGAACTGTTTAATATTTTTTCATGAAATATTCAAAAGGCGCATCAGGGAACCCAGCTGCATGTTCCACAAAGTTTTTGGACTGGTCATGAAAACCATGTAACCTGTAGGCACGAGCAAAGAATGCACAAAAAAGCGTAAATACGACTTTCTATTGCGCTTTCTTGCTCTGCAACCATATATCCAACCATTACAAAACTTGGCAGATCCAGAGATCTATGGTACTGCTCCATGCATGCCAAATTTTCGGCAAAATCTGTCATACGGTGGCAAAGTTATTAAGCTGCAAAATTTCACACTTTAACCTAAATGGGGTACTTAACCTAACTATAATATATATATATATATATATATATATATATATATATAGCCCTAAGGGCGCTACCCTTAGGGCTACTACCCCTGCCTGCCTCAACTGTGACAGGGTGAGGGCCCAGATCCGTTAATGGTGCCTCCACCCAGAGGTTGGAGGTCAAGACAGTCGAGATTGACTCGGTCACAGTCCTCTGGGTTACTGCAACCCCTCTTTTGTCCCACTAGTGGCTCACATGAAGTAATGACAATACTTTTCCTGGTAGACTTACCCCGGCTCGTATCTCTCAGCTCACTCCGGGGACCCCTGAAAGTTAGGTACCGTTATTATACTTTCACTATACAGTATATCTTCAGTAAAACACAATCCAGCCAGGGTATAGTTGCAAAACAAACAATCTGATTTATTTAAGGGGGAAATAACAAGGCTAGGGGGAAATCAAGGTGATTGGCTTATCACTATACTTATCTACCCAGGGCTCTGTGCACAGGCCTAAACCTAGTAGTTACTGTCAGTGGGTACCCAAGCCCTAATGGCTAGTCCCTCATGGCAGCTGGTTGGGGCCCTGACACAAGTGAACATTTACTGTCCCGAGCAGATCAGAATGAGCAGGAGGCTCAGTTAATACAGGCAGCAGTATAATGAAAAGGATCTTGGCCACTGCTTGTAAGCTTAACAGGGAGCCACCCTGATCCAATACTCACAACTCCAGCAGATACACTTCCTTCACCAATTGCAGGGCTGAACCAGGAGCTTCACAAGCCTTCTCACACATTTATATGGCAAACAACAGAGGGGTATCATACCAGGCAGCGGCTTTCAGGACCCGAAACAAACTCACGGCCACTTCGGGCGGTAGCAGCCACTCCAAATGTCCTAATGGACCCAGCGTGATTCAGCAGATTCTCCAGTCCCCTTCAGGTAAAGCCTGGTAGGTAGCTGTATCCCTACACAGCCTCCTCCGACCGCACACCGGCGGATTTAATCCGAAGCACTGACAAGGCAACAACGGCTGCCTCAGGCCTTTTACGTGCTTCCCGCGCGAACACTCAAACGGCGCAGAAGCTCAGAGCTCCCTTCTCCTTCACAGCCACAACGAATCTGCCCCTAGCGGCATGGGGCACTCCTTACAGTTCAGGCACTACCCGATTCCATTGGCTGGGCGTCACATGCCAGTCAATTACTGTAGCCCAGTAGCCATAGCCATAATGCCTTTTCCAAAGTTACAAGCAGTCCCTCTATTGGTCAGACAGCTCCACGAGAGTCCGAGGTACTGATTGGTGCAATTCGACAGTTCGGGACCAAAATGGAGGAGATAATCAAACAGTCTTTGCTGCAAAGGAAGCAGGTTAGAACAACTACATTATCATTATTACTCTAAGCTATCCCCAGCAAATAGTTACATCTTTTCAGAGAACTCCCTTGACACATCTAGCGATGGCAGAATGGGCGCTTACTCAGCAGCCGGGCGGGATTCGGGCATAAAACCACACAGCCCCCATTTCAACTAATTATGACTGCGGACAGGCAGCCCTTAAAAGAGACAGTATGTGGGCTCTAAAGGCACTCACTGGCTTCCCATTTAAAATGGTTTAACGCCAAACACCAACCAGGCAGGGAGCATTCAAGCGAGCTCGGGAAGCTTTTAAGGCCCCATTTATAGGGGGTTACATATATATATATATATATATATATATATATACACACACCTGTGTGTATATATATATATATATATATATAATTAACCTATGTAATTCTTCTGGTAGTCTCTCTGGGCTTGATTCCAAGATGGCTTCCACTGGTGCAAGTCAATTTCAGCCAACCCCTTGGCGTGAAATCGCAACCTGCACCATGCCTTACGCCAGGTGCGATTCCAAAAGGCACTTTGTGCCATGCTGTATCTTGGGTTGCACAGAATGTGGTATCTGCCACCCACTACACTGCAACCCGCAACAGCATGGCACAAGGGTGGTCAGGGCAGCAATTGCACCCTATTCCAAAAGGGCGGCTGCTGTAACCCACTTACGCTATTCTAGGAGCTGCAATGGCACAGTGGAGTTAGAACATCCTGGAGATGCTCTAAGGGCATCTGTCAGTGCCGATTGATGGATGCCCACTCATGGTGCCCACTGGTAGGCATGCCACTGTGCTCCCATGCCCTCGAACATATCCCCCCCCACCCAGATGTCAGGGACCCAGGGTCCGATAATCATTGTGCCCCCAAATGCAGTGCCACCTGGCTAGCCCACCCATGCCCCTGGGCATGCAGCAGTGTTCAGGGTGGGGAGGGCTCAGGCAGGCAGTCTGCAGCGGGCTGCGACTTGCGGCATACAGGAGTTGCGCTCATTCACGGGTGCTAGCTTATTCTACATAGTCACAGGTCATAGGTGCCAGGACCCTGGCCTCTTGAAATATGACACAGGGTCCCCAGCGTAGCAGCAAATGTCGCAACTAGCATACACCTGTGAGTTGTGACATTCATCTTGGAATCGGACCCTCTGTCTTTAGTAAATACTAATAACCCTCCCCAGTAATGCAGCCATTATAGCCAGGAAGAGTTTATAGAACTCATTCAGTATTTTATCATCTCCCGGTGAAATTCCCTGTTTTAAGGTCTTTATACCCATCAAAATCTCTTCATCTTGTATTTGTCCCCCTAACTCATTACTTTGTTGAGCTTCTATTTTGGATAATTCTTGGTCCCTTATCTCTTCTAAATCGTTACCTTCTGCTCTAATAAATTCCTCCAAGTGTCTGTCTACTACTTCTATAATGCCCACTGTATCATCCCTCCTTTTTCCTTTCTTATCTATTAAGGCTGTGAAGTGTACCCTATTCTTCCTTTCTTTACACACCTGGCACAGATCTCCAAAGGTGTTTTATTTGTCCCTAAGCTTAATTCCATATAAAGTTCTGCTCCGTAGTATTGTACACTTTTCATTTCTTGTTTTATTTGGGTTATTTGTTCTGTTAGATCAATTTGATAGCTTGCTGTTGTTGAAAGAAGCTTATACAGCTGAGTTCTCAGCGTGAGATACTTCAGGCCCTTGATGTCTGCTGCTTGCTTACCACAATCCTGCATCATAGAAACATAGAAGTTGACGGCAGATAAGAACCGCAAGGCCCATCCAGTCTGCCCATTTTTTCTACCTTATGAATGTGCCATAGGCCTTTACTCTGTCAATGGCCTACCTATTCATACTCATCTGTATTGCTCCCTTATGCCTATCCCATGCCTGTTTGAAGCCCTGCACTGTATATATATATATATATATATATATATCCACCACTTCCTGAGGTAGGCCATTCCATGCATCCACCACCCTTTCTGTGAAAAAGAACTTCCTCACATTACCCCTTAATTGGCCTACCTCTAATCTCATGCTGTGTCCTCTTGTCTTGCTATTTTTCTTATATTGAAACATGTTAGACTCTTTCACCTTGTTAATGCCCCTAAGATGTTTGAATGTTTTGATCACATCACCTCTCTGCCTCCTGTGCTCTAGGGTATACAAACTGAGCTCCATTAATCTGTCCTCATATGTTTTCTGATGCAATCCCTGCACCATTTTGGTTGTCCTCCTCTGAACTGCCTCCATTTTGTTAATGTCCTTGTGCAGGTGTGGCCTTCAGTACTGCATGCAGTACTCCAGATGGGGCCTAACCAGTAGTTTGTAAAGAGGAATTATTACCTCCCTCTTACGACTTGTGAGATCCCTACTAATACACTTCAACATCCCTCTAGCCTTATCTACTGCTTTAGTGGTCTGTTTGGATGATTTCAGGTCATCTGTGATGATGATGATGCCCAAGTCTCTTTCTTCCCTTGTGATAGCCAGCAACTCCCCTCCCAACCTATAGGTGGCTTCAGGGTTTCTCTTCCCTATATGCATGATCTTGCACTTCTTTGCGTTAAACCCTAGTTGCCACTCTTCAGACCACTTTGCCAGTTTTCCACATCTCTCTTCATTCTGCCCACCCCATCTGGATCATCTATTCTGTTGCAGATCTTGGTGTCATCTGTAAACAGGCAAACCTTACCCTCCAGTCCATCTGCAATGTCACTGATGAAGATACTGAAGAGTACTGGCCCCAGGACTGATCCCTGAGGTACCCAACTTGTGACTTGCATCTCTTCTGACTGTATACCATTTACCACCACCACTCTCTGTTTTCTGCCCACCAACCAGTTTGCCACCCAGTTGACCAACATCTGACCCACCCCGAGGCTACCCAGCTTATTAATCAATCTTCTATGTGGAACAGTATCAAAAGCTTTGCTGAAGTCAAGGTAGGCGATGTCACAAACTCGCTCAGCCGGTCAGCCCTCTACTCCCAAAGTGCCAAGCTCTGAGCAATGACTTGTGTACAGTGAACAGAAAAAGGTACCCCTCTTGTCTGTTTTGTGGGTTCAAGTCACCTTAGTCTCAAGCTCTGGAGGGATTCAAACTGATAACCTCTTGTTAGCATACCCAATTATCAGGCTCAGATAATTCTGTCTTTGGGGGGCCAGATGTCTTTGCCTACAGGCACCCAATCAGGTCTTTCAAATGAACCCTTAGAACTCTATGCAAGACTTTAGAGAACTCTATCCATTTCCCAGTTTGGTATACAATAAGCTCATACACAGTGTTACTTATAACCTTTAAAGCTCCACTTAAAATAAAATGAAATGTCAAGGCACTCCAGACAGTTTCCATTGTAAAACTATCTCTTTACTTTAAAATATCAAAACAGAACAATAAATACAGAACAAATATATATCCCAACACATACAGCCTTAAAACAAACAGGTAAAAGTGCGGTTCCTACAATTAATAACTTCAGACTAATCCTGTCTAAGGTCCTTACTTCAAGTGCTTTGAAGGTCTCTCTTCTCTCAGTCAACAATATTGTCTTGTGTGTCTCTGTCCAGGTTCTCTCAGCAATTAAACACAGTTCTGAGCTGGCCTTCTGATGGCGTCACTAACTCCGCCTTGGTGTAACAACATCTATATTTGATCTCACAGGATGTCCAAATAAAATATTTAAAAAACATAGTAGGTGACCTCTGCTTTTCCTCCCTCAGGTTAACCAGACCAAACCAGTTTGTGCTCTGCTACACATACATCTCAAAAGTTCCTTTGATCTAAGTCACTATATTCAAAGCAAAAGTGTATTTGCCTTTTTAATCCCGTCTGGGCCTTGGAATCTACACCTCAAAGGTCTCTCTGATGTAATTCAAGGGTTCCCCGGGAAAGTATATTGGACCTTTCAAATTCATCTGGGTCCTCCCTGGCCCAGACATCAACCTCTCTTCAATGTCCATTCTGGCTTCTCTCTGACACCCCTCCCTCTCAAGTTCTTCCTGACAACTATTTCAAGTCAAAGGTTTTCCCCTGAGGGAATTATGAATGGCTAATCTTATTTCCTGGGATGAAAGCAAATTGACAAGGTAATTGCACCCCAGATATCTGCAGTTTAGCTATGTTCTGTCCTTTTAACTTATCCCTGGAGGTCTTGATGTGTCAGTTCCAGTAAGACAGTAGGTTCCTCAAACTGGCCTTCCCATCACATATTTTATATGTAATAAAAAAAATGTGATACAGCACTCAGATCTGGTTGTCTACATCACAGGCGACATCAGTTGCACCCCTTGGTCCACCACTCTGGTTACCCAGTCAGAGAAATCTATGAGATTAGTTTGACAGGACCTTCCTTTTGGCCTTCAGTCAAAGGCCATTTGCTTATTTCTGTTTTGGAGTCTAACCATCTCCCTAGATCTTCATATAAGTGTAATGCTGACACTCTTGCTGTCAATGCCTTCATTATACCTTATTTCGCCTCATATACATTTCAGCTCTCCACATTCATCCTCCACTGCTGCCTGGGTATAAAACCCCTGAATCCATTGTTATCTTTGACCACACTGCTATGTGCTCAGAGAATTCTACAAAGATACTTTTTGTGACTAATATTTTTATTCTTTTAGAAACAAATATGTAGTCTATTTTTGTAGATAAACTTCCTCTTACATATGTGTATTTTATTTGTGGGTCTGCTTTACCACAGCAGTCTTGTAGTTCAGCTGTGCCAGTACTTTTTTTTTAAACTATGGAATCACAATAGACTTTTTTCCCCTTGTGATTTGTACGTGTAGTGGTTTCTAGGGTGAAGTTAAAGTCCCCCCCCATAATACACAAATCTAGCGGTAGCTAAATATGGTTGAATGGTCTCCATCATTCTCACTTTTTCTGCCTTCGATTGAGGGCTATAAACTACTATAAATCTACTTAGCTGGTTATGTCAGATACCATCCACGATTAAGGTTCTTCCAGGGTGTAGATCTACAATTTTCTGAAACTTAAAGAAACCACCTCGGAATAATATTCCTACCCCGTCTGCCCTATCTTCCCGAAAGACCAGTATGATGGTCCCCATATCCATTGCCTCTGTTACCATACAGGTAGATGAGGATTTGAACCATGTTTCCTGTACAAAAGCTACATCCACATTTAAATCCTTCAACCAAGAAAATACTGCATTTCTCTTTCCTGTGTTAACTGTACTATGAATATTAATTGTTAAACAGGAAAAAAGCAGGCATCTATTAAGTTTAAAGAAAATATTTCTTATTCATACAACAACATAAACATTTATCTTTTCCGTCTTCTTTTTTCTTTTTTTTTCTTTCCCTTCTATATGTTCAGTGCCTTGATGCAGCAAATGAGAGGAAGACGTGTCCAATTCCTGGTCTCCCAGGTACAAACACCCTCCACTGGATCTTGCCAGTGCTTCAAAGGGGTTGTCACTTTCTGCTTCCTCCAAGGGTAGCTTTTACTTTTTTAAACTCCATCTTCTTGGCAGAGGAGTTTTCCATTTGGGTGAATGGTTTACTGCCTTTGGTCTCTCTCCCTCTTTCTCAGAGGTGGGGGGGGGTCTTTACTTGTACTTGGGGTTGGGCATTCCTGTCCCATGTTCTCTTGCTGCATGGGGTCGATTGGCTGTCCATCTGATCTGCAGAAGGTTCATCGTTGTCTTCTGCCTGCCCCATTTCACCCTCTGGTGTATGCTCTGGAGCTGTTTCACTGTCGTGAGCCTCCGGGGGGAGGTTCTCTCTCTTTTTGTTGTGCCCTTTTTATGAGCTCATCTTGGTTTAGGGGGTGTCTCTTGTTGTGGGCAGCCCATGGGCATCTTTGAAAGTCGTGCCCACGTTCTCCGAAGAGGTCGCATCTGACTAAGTTTGTACATTGTTGATTTACATGTTCAATGCTATTACGTGCCCCACACCTTAATTTGTCATGTATATTCATAAGGTGTGTCCTGTCTCCTGGAGAGGGTATGGGGTCTAAAACAGTGGGGGAATTCAAACATGCATGGGACAGACATAAGGCAATTATAGTGGGGGGTTGCAGGAAGTTGGCTATTGGTTAACTAGAATCTGCAGTTTATCCAATAGGTAGAAACAGGCAGACTGGGTGGGCCAAGTGGTCCTTATCTGCTGTCAAAGTCTGTGTTCTATGTCTCCACATTTGTAGCATGCCTTTGGTTGGCCAGCATAGAAAGTCACCTCGGCCTAGGAAGAAGCTGTTTGCCAGATGAATCACTCTCTCTGCCGTTTGTCTGAGCTTGATTTTGAACTTCCAAGCTCCAGTCCATATGTGCTCTGCATCTATTACAGCTTCTGGTGCACTAAGAATCTTGCACCTGTGCTGTAACCAGTGCATGATGTTTCTGACTTGCTTGCACACCCTCATTTCGAAACATTACTGTTATGTATTTAATGGGTGGCTGAGACAGAGGAATATATATGAATGGGGACCACAAGGGGAAAACTTGAGCTGGTTGTATTTCACCCAGAACCTCTCTAATGAGTGAGGCGATTTAAACTTAAGTAAAAAAAATCTTCTCCAGAGATGTGGATGAGGCGTAAACTCTGAGGCCATAAACCTCATGGACTCTTTAATGAGTGTTTTCCCCACATAATATCTATCAGGTTTGTTCTGTAGTCCACTCTATACCTAATCCTCACTGCATTTCTCCACAGTGCAGGTTCCCCACTGTTGAATAAATCAGCAAAACGTTTTTGACTAGGTGGGTGGTCAGCGATCTTCACCTGTATTCCCCCTTTGATCTTCTTCTCCCCCATTTGGATTTGGACCCCTTTCATCTTGCCTCTCATTTGAGGTGGCCTGGGTTCTTGCCATGCTTTGCCCCTCACTTCTAGACCTTCCTTCATTCTTGTCCTCTTCCCCCCTTCTCTCTCAGTACCTTGCCCATCTCTGGGTGTACCTTCAGGGCATTCTTCCCCTTCTCCCCTTATTCTGTAATGGGCAGTTTGTTTCCTTACCCCCCTGCTGTTAAGTCCCTCCAATTGTCATACTTTATCCATCATGACTCTGTCTCTTAGTGTTTTTTTCCTGTATTTGTCTTCTGGTTACTTTGTTGCCCCCCTCCCCCCCACACATTCCTCATTTTTACCTGTGGAAGCAGTGTCTGGTGCCTCTGAAACAAGCCCCAACTCTAAAAAATCTGTACTCGTGTCTAGGTTCCATTTCCCAGCATCATCCATTGTCCAGCCTGCATTCCTCAGCGCTTCTTCTGTCGACCAGTCCTGCTGTTCCCCTGGTATTTCTCGTGTTCCATGTGCTTGTCTTATCAGTTCCTGGGCCATCAGCAGTCATCCCTTCTGTTACATTGTACTGTTCCCTCCAGTAACTACATCCCGTTCATCAGGGTTCTGTCTGGTTCCTTCCTCCCTCGGACGTATCTCCTGTGCTGCAAGTCCTTGTTCCTCCAACCCTCCATCCAAATTCTGCCTTTCCTGAAGAATTTCCTTTGGTAACTTTCTCCTCATGTACCTTTCTTCATCTTCAGCCAGGAGTTTAAATAATATTGTTCTCCTTTCGTCTAGTTCTTTTTCCAGCTGTACCTTGGCATTTGTGACATTCTCCTGGGATACTTCCTGCATGTTTAAATTCACATCCACATCTATGGCTCTGCAATCCTCATTTTCTGAAGCTTCGCTTTCAGATTTGCCATTCTCGTTTAGCTCAGACTATGCCAAACTTTCCCCAGCAATCTCCATCACTGTACCTGCAGGGGTGGAGATCATCTCCCCTGCAGGTACAAAAGCAGCATCCTCCTTCTCTTGTCTGTCCACCATACTGACGACCGGAGTGACACAGCACCCCTGCCAAGCAGAGTTGGGGTATTTCCCCAGTGTCCTGGCCAAATTGCCCCATTCAATAAAATACCACTAACAGCTTAATCTGGTTCAGTGTCAGTTGGCATCCATCTGTATCCCCCTCCCCCAAGACAAGGCAGAAAATAGGCAGAATTGTCTAGTCTTCATTTCTCGGTCAATAAAAACTAACCAACTAACTTCTGTGACATGAGGATGTTGAGGGACTTTCAAATCTTGACTGGAATGGAGTTCCATAGTGTTGGTGCAGCAGTGATAAAAGAGAATTCCCCAGTCCTGGTTCTAAGTTTGTGGATCTCCAATGGGACATTTACTGTAGACCTCAGGGGGTATATACTGTGCACAGAATTAAGGATGGTGACAAGGGTCAGAGGTATATGATTTTGAAGGATGCCAGAGATGATACCACCTAGAGAGAGGTCACGAGACTGGGTTGAGGGAAGCCAGCCTAGTCTGTTATATAAGGAGTAGTGATGTGCCAGTCTATGCCAGAGCGAAATGACAAATGTTGTTATAGGCTACTTGCCATCTCAAGAAAGTGGTTTTTGAGACTGATAAAAAATCAGGAACACCATAGAGGAATTTGGGTAGGAGCATGTCTCTTGCAATGGCTAGTCTAGCTTGTGGGGTCAGATTACAGCTGACTTTGTAGGTGATACGTAGCATGGATTTGACAGATTTGCAGACATCTGACACATGCATAAGAAATCTAGCTGGTCCTGGGTCTCTTGGTTCCCTCGGATGTGCTGTAACCCATAGTCCAAACAGGCTCATTTTCTCACTGTTGGGATGAACTGTTGAGGATGTGCCCCTCTGTTCTTCACAGACAGAAGCCTGCCATTCAGCAGTCTCTGTCACCTCTACTGCTCCCACACACCTGCTAAACCCAGCCCCTGTGCCACAGTGCAGCCATGCTGGATAGGGGGACTGGGTGCCCCCACTCTATCTTACTTCCCTCACTCCCCCAACCATCTCTACCACTCACCGTTTCTTGAAGAGAAGTAAGACATACTGTGATCTATTTTGAATTACCTGTGTCACAAATGTGAGCAAATAATACCAGGAATACAGCTTGCTGCTCTCAAACCAGTTTTGTCTAGGATTAATGCAAACAAAGCAGAGATACAACATGTGCCACACAGGAACACACCAGACAAACAATGCCAGACACTGTGACACCACTAGCCGCAGAGCCCTTACCTGTTGGATGAGTTTTGCTGCCAGTTACAACACTTTCTGGTTTCCGTCAGTGACTGTTTTCATAGATTTGTTTCTACAGCGCTGTATCCCAGCCTGAATCCCAATCAGCCTGGACAGTAAGATCTCCTCTGTCCTGCTGCAGAGTGCCAACATGCAGGCCAAATAAAAAAGCAGAATTCTGGAGCAGATCTGCCAAAGTGATCACTGAGCCAGCCTGTGCTTTACCTCTGACTAATGCACGGAACCAGTAGCAGCAGGCCAGGCTGAGAACAAAGAGCTGGCAGGTGAGGCTGTTAGGGGAAGGAGCATGTAGGGGTTTGCATTTGGCTGAGCAGGAACGGAGGGTTGGCATGTAGTAGCACTATCAGAGAGAGAGAGCATGAGTGGGGATTTTTACTTGACTGGGCCAGGAATGGAGGGTTGGTGGATGGGAGCACTGTCAGAGGGAGGGAGGGAGTGGGTAGGGGCTTTCACTTAGCAGGGCCAGAATGGAGGGTTGGCAGGTGGGAGTACTGTCAGAGGCAGGAGCAGATGGGGGTCTGAGCTTGGCTGGGCCAAAATGGAAGCAGACCATGGGAGCACTGGCTGAGGGAGAAAGGGAGCAGATGGGGGGTTTCACTTGGGAATGCCAGGAACCAAAGGTTGGCAGGTGGAAAAACTGTAAGAGGGAGGGAGTGGCTGGAGGTTTGCACAGATCAGGCCAGGAATGAAGGTTGACAGGTGAGAGCACTGTCAGAGGAGGGAATGGGTAAAGGCTTGCACTTGGTCAGGCCAGAATGGAGGGTTAACAGATTGGAGTGCTGCCAGAGGAGGAAGTGGGTGAGGTTTGCACTTGTTCAAGCTGAGAATGGTGGGTTGGAGGGTGGAAGTGCTGTCAGGGAGGGGCGGATGGGGTTTGCACTTGGCAGGACTGGGATTGGCAGGTAGGAGTGCTGTCAGAGACAGGGATCGGCAGGGTTTTCACTTGGCCAGGCCAGAACAGAGGGTTAGCGGATGGGAGTGCTGCCAGAGGGAGGATGCAAGTGGGGGTTGTACTCGTTCGGTTCAGTAATGGAAGGTTGGTGGATTGGAGTGCTGTCTGAGGGAGAGGTGGGCGGGGATTGCACTTGGCCAAATAGGAATGGAGGGTTGGCAGGTGGGAGTACTGTCAGAGGGAGGAGGAGGCAGAGGGCAGGGATTTCACTTGGCCAGGCCAGGAACACAGGGCTGGTGGCTGGGAGCACTGTCAGAGTGAGAGAGTGAATGGGGTTTTCACTCACACAGCAGGGCTGGGAACCGAGTCTGGCAGGTAGGAGCGGCTCCATGGGCAGAGCTGCCAGTGACAGCACTGAGAGATCCTGCTTGGTGATCCATGAGAAGAGCCACTGCTAGTGGTGTTGAGACAGCCCCTTTGGGGAGAGAGAATATCAGGTTTTGGTGGAGTGAGCTGGTAGCATAACTGATGATCATGCCCTCTTGGTAGAATAATGGGCAAACACTTTAAATGATAGGAGTGGCTTCCTTCTTTCATATGTAAGAAGGTCCTGCCCATCAGCAACCAGAACAGCATCATCACCAGCCTGCTTCTAATATGCTGCTCATGGCTAAGCCTCTACAACACTCAGCTCAATTGGCCACAACACCATCACTCCTTCAAAAGCCCTACAGTGCTAGTATGCTGCTAAGAAGTTTGCTTAGCGCTGTACACAAGCAAACATAAAAGAAGCCCTAATGCCCTCCCAAGTCTTAATAATTCTTTTGTAGCTGTAATGAATGTCTTCCAGTCTTGATTACTCAATCATAAAATGAACTCAGTGCTGATAAGATGGGGTTGGGGTCTTCCCATTTAAATAAAAAAACATTCACTAGGAATAATGGTAGCAGGGTAGGACATTTTGGTCGGAGGAGGAGATAACATCCAGGACATATTAACACCAATTGTAACATGGCTCTGCAAAGGGGAGTGAAATGGAGCGTTCCAGTTGGTCGAAATGGGTCAGCTGAGCGAATCCTAGTGGTGATTAAGCCACGAATAACGCCTGCTAGGCTAGTACCCACAGTGTCCACAGACGGCAGCACTCATTAGAGCCCGCTGGGTAAGTACACAGATTGTCCATCAGCCAGAGGGTGCAGTACTGGGGCGCCAACGAACAGCTCAGACATGCAATACTAACCCACCGGCCGGCATCGGGATCACGCAAAAGGAGAAGAGACAGAAGCAGTACGTGGTGCACTGTCCCTTTGTGAATGAGACTGTCTGTGCCCATAAATGAGGTTAGTACACGACTGAATAGCCGGCAGAGCACGAGAAACCCAGTAACCAAAACCCTAATCAGTACACAAATCTAAACAGCAGTGCAAGCGCCGGAAAACAAACAAAATCACTGAAAGCATCCCCGTTCTGCCCACATTTATTATTTATTTATTGAAAATGTTTCACCAGGAAAGGCACACTGAGCAAAAAGATGCTCGTCTCACGGTGCGACCGGGGGGGGGGGGTTACAGAGGAGGCAGGTATACATACAGTATTTGAACTTACAGTAGCAATACGGATAATGTACATAGATGGGAGGGATTACATATGAACTTGTTGCATAGACAGAGCAGTACGAAACAGCACCAGATCAGCAGGCAGGTATACATACAGTATTTGAACTTACAGTAGCAATATGGATAATGTACTTAGATGGGAGGGATTACAAATAAACTTGTTGCATAGGCAGAGCAGTAAGACAGCACCGGATCAGCAAGTACAGGTTATACAAATCATGGTTACCCAACAAGGTAAGAACAGTACAGAACATGATCGTAAGGGCATGGAATACAAAACAAGGGTACACATCAAGGCAATACATGAGATACATAAGTGCAGTTTACAGAACAGGGGTGGAGTAGCAGAACTTGAGTGCCAGTAGAGAGTTGAGCTTCAGGGAGATCGTCAAGTAGAAGGAAGGATTTGGAGAGCAAGAGGAAGAAGAAGCAGGGGTAGGAGTGTAGGTGTGGGGGAGGTAGGTGAGGAGGATGGAGAGGCTGGGGAGCTAGGTTGCTTTGGAAGGGGGAGAGAGAAATTGAGAGTGTGAAGAGTATAGAAGGGGTATAACTGCGCAGGGTAGTATATATGCCAGACAATTGGGCAATGGCCGGGCCGCTGGTCAGGCACAGAGGGGAGTGGGGGAGGAGGAGCTAACGGGGGTGGTCAGGGGCAGAAGCAATTAGGTGCAAGGAAGTTAGAGCGGGCATAGGAAAGGGAGAGTTTGGATGAAGAATGGCAGATCTGGGTGGGCAGGCTGTTCCAGAGTTTAAGGAAGAGGTAAGAGAATGCAGATTGGCCAGTGGTGGTCCTACGGTGAGGGATGAATAGTAGTCTAGGGTCAGTGGACCTGAGGGCGTGTCAGGGGGTAGGAGGGGAGGATAAGGCAGATTCGAGGTAGGGAGGGAGGGAGCCGAGCCAGAAGTTAGAAGTGAATTTAGTGCTATGAATTAGGTGACAGTTGCTCAGGGATGTTAGGGACAGGGAACGATAAAGCATGCAGTGATGTGATCGAGGGGGGGCATTGAGGGCAAAGCGACAGAAAGCATTGAAAGGGGATCTAGTTTGGCTAGGGTGGTCTGTGCAAGCGAGACTAAACCGCATCACAGTAATCAAGAAGGGTAGAATCACTTTCAGGACAATATCTCGTCTAACAGGAAGTGGAGACTAATCAGTTTCTATAGAGGGCTCCAAGTTTTGGGTGCAGTTTGGAAATGATGGCATCGACGTGAGTGGAAAAGGAGAGGTGGCGGTTGAGCCAAACCCCAAGATACCTGAAGGAGGTACTTCTTCGAGGATGGTGTTATTTAGGTGTGGAATCTCAGAGGAGGCAAGTTTGGATGGCGCTGTCTGGTGCGAAAGTCATTGAGTTGGTTTCTTAGCATTTAGGAGAGTTGGTTGTTATTGAACCAGTGTTGGATTTGTTGAAGTCGGTTTGAAGATTGGAGGTGACTTGGGTCTGGCGAGTGAAGAAGACTGTGTTGTCTGCATACATGTGGATAGAGGAAGAGGAGCAGGAGTTTGGCAGGTCGTTAGCAGGATGGAGAAGAGGATGGGGCCGAGAACTGAGCCTTGGGGTACACCCATGGTGATTGGGGGGGGGAGAGATGTGGTCAGCTATTTTAGTGGATTGGGTTCTATTTAGAAGGTAGGCACTGAACCAGTTTATGGCAGATTCAGCCAACCCAGCTCCAGAAAGGCAGGATAGTAGGAAAGAATGGGAAACAGTGTCGAAGGCTTTTGTTAGGTCAATGAAAACAGCAGCGGTGATTAGCCCTTTGTCCATCCCAGTGAGGATGTGGTCTGTGAGTCTGAGCAGGGAGGAGGTAGTGGAGTGATGTTTTCTGAACCCGGACTGGAAAGGGGTGAAGAAGTGAGTTTCGGTGAGGAAGGGGGAGAGTTGGGATAGCACAAGGTGTTCCTGGAGTTTTGTGAGGGTGGGGAGGAGGGAGATGGGGCAGTAGTTAGATGCAGAGGTAGTGTCACCGCCTTTAGGGAGGGGTAGAACCGTGGCATGCTTTCATTCAGAGGGGAGAGACTCGGTAGTGAAGGAAAGATTCAGTAGGGCTGCAAGGGGGGTAGCGATGGCGGAAGCAGATAAGAAGAGGAGCTTGTTGTCAAGACCATCAGGGGATTTGCCTTTGGAGGGTTTAGGGCGAGAAGGGCATCTAAGGTTTCAGTGGGGGAAATGTGTCTAAAGGAGAAGGGGTTCATGCCGGATAGTTGGGGGGTAGGAGACTGAGGAGGTGGAGTGTTTCCAGGCGGAAGGGCTTCAAGGAGGGCCAGGACACAGGTAGTGAAATAGGAATTAAACTCGGTGGTGACTTCCAGGGGGTTTGAAAGTAGAGACACTTGGGCAAGGAGAAGAGGTGGAGGGCTAGCTGTTTTGGGGGGAGAAAAGGGAGTTAATGACTTTCCAGAATTTGGAAGGTCTTCCGAGGTTTGCATTAAGAGTGTTGTTAAAATATTCAGACTTAGCTAGGCGGATGGCCTTAGTGCACCTATTGCGGAGGTATGGTCGCCTGGGAGGAGAGAGGATTTGTAGATTCGCCAGGCCTTATCACGGGCTTGTTGACAAGCAATCAGCTCAGAGGTGATCCAGGGTAGGTGGGAACCACGGACTCTAGCCCGGCGTAGGGGGGCGTGTTTGTCCCCACATATGTTTCTGTTGCTACGCAAAGAGATTACCCATAGTCCTCTGCCACTGCACAGCATCGGGGATGTCAGAACGAAGGGTCAAGCAGTGAAATGGCCGCTAGCAATTAGGCATGCTAGGTATAGTTTTCCTCACAGAAACAGTACTACTCCAGTGCTCGGAAGTTTGAAATAGCGGACACCACGGTAATAGATCTCTATCGCGATGCTGGGATGCACACGGTGTCACAGTATCTCACTCTCCCTCATGATACCTAGCGCTGCATACTGCAGCATCCAGCAGTAGTACTGTGAGGCAACGGTTGTCTACAGCGATCTCAAATACTCACGGCACAATATCCCCGTCGCGCTTGCCATGTTACAAGTGCATTGATCACCTCCAGCGTCGGGCTGTACTGGGGATTAATGCCCCACTGGGTGGTTGGAAGCCCTTGGGCTTCGCCCTCGTATACCAACCCCCCCAGCAGGGCATTAATCCACAGGTAGAGCCCTCCTCTGTCGGTGATTAATGCTTACATAATCTAGTTTTGTATGTATTTTGAAGTGGAATCTGTGACAGGATTGAGTAAGACCATGTCCCAATTATGCATAGAGAGAGAAAAGCAAGGATCTTTTCTGTCCTCTCCTCATCTGTCACTTATCTGTCTTTGCCTCTCTGATTGCACAATAAAATTTTCCTGTGGCCCCCAGGGCTCTCCACCTGATGAGTGCCACAGCCCCCCCCCCATATGCGCTATCTCCCTGCCTTCACTTTTTGTTTCTGTCTTTTCTTGCCCCCTGCTTCTCTGTGACTGAGAAGATGTAGGTGGATATTTGTGTGAAGCTGGGATCCTTGGTCTAAATCAACTGCAGAAAGCTATTTCAGTTTATTAGAAAAGATTCAGTTTACTAGAAAGGATAGCAAGCTGTAAAATACAAGGGGGTTGTGTGGACGTAAGGTGGGATACACGACTCTGACACCAGTGTAGATGGAATGCACTGCAACAATTTTATTCAAAAAACAAAATAAATGAAAGCGAACTGTTCGATTACAAAAAAAAATAAAACAAGGAGGAATACTTCTTCCAAGGAACAAATGCAGAATTCCAAATGAATGAGCAAGCAATCAACTCCTCTTAGAACAGACTAAGGTACTGGGGATAGCGCCTTGCTGAACCCCTGGACTAGACTAACTTTTGAATAACTCTTTGCTTACTTTTATAGTACCAAGTGGACATGTGATCCAGAAAACCACTCCCCTTCTTATATAACAAGATTCAAAGAACTTATAATATAAATGCATATTATTTTAGATATTTCCCAAAAAATTAGTAAATAAAATCTTAAATATGTATAAGGGCTGGAGTAAAAGAAAAACAAGTTTAAACTTATTTGTACCACATACAGGGGCTGTTCCTATGCTCTCTGGGCTCCTCCACACAGTCTCTGTATAAATGTTAGGAAGGTTGAGAAGGCTGGCTTAAAATAAACAGAGACTAAGCTGGAATGGAGACCTGAGCACATAGGATACAGAACTGAGTACCTAAGAAATGATAATATAAGGAAATATATGTGCTGCAGGTAACAAACTTATACCTACTTTATTTACCCATACAGTTCAAGCCAGACAATATCATAATTTCAGCATTTGTTTAGGAGTGACTCTTTTACAGCAAACTTTATTAAACCAGGATGAGCTGGTCTGCAGGTTAGAGCTGAGTGTTTTCTGAGTGTAACCCCTAACAACTGCAGTGTTTAGAAGACTAGAAGGGTCTGGTACTCATACATTCATTTACTGTGCAGGCTGGGTCTCTAGGCTAACGTTTTTATTCTTTTTATTCCAGTTCTCTAGTTCCTTTATTAATGCCTGCACTGAAATGAGACTTCCCTGATATGCTGAGCATCTCAGAACGCCTGTAGACTCTTACTTAGGACTGGGTCTGCTTGGTTTACCATGTGGGTTTTCCTAATACCAAGAACTCTACAAATACCATCTGTAGTACTGAAAATAGGTTCCCCACACTGGACAGGCTGCAAAAAGGAAAAAAGCGATCATTCAAGACACCGACTTGCTACCCATGATGTCTTGCATGCAGTGATGGCATGCAGTCGATGGTAAGCCTGATGTACTACGTTATGGAGGAGCGAATTAGGATCGGACCGCCTCTGGTGACGGAAATAGTAAGAACATTAGGTAGGTGGCCTTCCTACCTAATGGGGAACCAGAAAGGAGATTATAAAACAAAGTAGGGAAGTTGGGAAGTACAGGCACAGTGAAGGAAAGGGTGCTGTTGCAACAGTCTTGGGACAAAGGGGAAGGTCTCAGAGGTCAGTAATTCAGATCCTACCACAGGCTGACCTTGAGACCTTTAAACCTCTTAAGCTTGTTAAGAGAACTGTCTACAGGAGACACTTCCAGACATCCTGTTCTATTGTGTTACACCTGTGGAGCCTGGATGTACTTGCTCAGGAAAAAAACTGTCAAATTTGTTACATTTTGTGAAAAACAGGATGCAGCGAGAAACTGTGACGACAGCAATGTTTTTGTTTTTTGTGTTTTAGGTTTAGGTTTGGTGATGCACTAAAAAGGACTTTTGCTTGGACTGCCTGTGTGAAAAGCCATCCTGTGCAAATGTTATTTTTTTTATGTTATTGTTTTTATAATACTAAAGTTCTACTTTTGAATTCTGTAACTTTTCCTGGACTGCATATGCTTTCTGAGCTTTACATTTACACCTTGTATACTTAAAGCCAGAAGTTTTGTACCTGGGTACTAGAACTGGTACCAGGGAAGCACAGAAGAGAGATAGGGATCCTGCAACAGCAAGCCTGGGAGTGTTTGTGAGAAGAATGATAGCCAACCTAGAAGCAGAAAAAAAGAAGTCCAAACTGAGACTGTAAAGCCAGCACCAATGATGCAAGAAGCAGAAGAAGAAAATCAGAAAAGGGCAGTACCTGTGAGCGAGTCTGACTTTTTTAAATAGTGGAGTATACAACAAAAAGAGACTGAAAAACAGAGAGAAAAAGAGATTTGACATCCGGAAGTGCAGAGAAGAGATGCAGCAACAGGAGCAGCGATGGCTGGATGCTTTGCAAGCTGTCAAAGCTGGAGGCTCTGGTACAGATCCAACAGATCAACAAAATACAAACAACTTAAAAGACATTAAACTTACAAAGCTGTGTCCCTCAGATGATACTGAAGCATATTTGACCACTTCTGAAAGAGTCGCCAGAGCCTGCCAATGGCCAAAAGCTGCAATGGGCAGTCAGGCTGGTACCTTATCTGACAGATAAAGCCCAACCTGCCTACAGCAATATTATTTATTTATTTTACTTATTTATTTGCAATCTTGGATTAACACCTTGGAGGACGAGCTCATTATATAGGTTCCACATCATGGAAAACAGACAATAAGAATGTAGTACAGACTTAGGGAGGAGCAAGTAGCAATGCCCTAGTACAGGAATGGTTATAGCTAGTAAGGTAAGGTAAAATTTATTTTTTAAGTACCTTTCAAATTATGAAGGCACTTTACAATAAAATACAGTATAAACAAATAATATAAATACAAATCATACAGAAAAAGTTTGGTAAAACAAGTCTTAAAATCAGATTTAAAACTCATGACAGTCGGACATTCTCTTAACTGATGAGGTAGAGAATTCCACAGGGTGGGAGCAGCATAAGAAAAAGCATGTGCCCTAGATGTTTTTAAACAAACCCTGGGAATCTCTAGCAATCCCTCATCAGTGGATTGGAGTGAGTGGCAGGGGCAGTAGGGAGTAAGAAGCTCTTGCAGATATCGGGTCCCCTGTTCATGTAGGGCTTTATAGGTCAGCAAGCCGACCTTAAAGGTGATCTGCCACTAAACCGGCAACCAGTGCAGCTTGCTCAGCATAGGCGTAATATGACTAGTCCTAGATGTACCAGTCAGAAGCCTGGCCACCAGTTGCAAGTGGCGGATATCAACCCCAGGAAGTCCTAGGTAGAGGGCATTGCAGTAATCAAGGCAGGTGGTTACAAAGGCATGGACCAATATAAGAAGATCAGTCAGAGGAACCAGGTGTTTCACCCAGGCAATATTCCTTAGATGGTAAAGGAAGATTTAACGACAGCGGAGACTTGAGATTTCGAGACAAACCACTATCAAAAATAACACCTAGGTTACACACCGGTCTGAGGTCATGAGCTGGACACCATCGAGCCATAAACCTGAAGAATGTCCAGTCCAAGACCCACCTCCAGGACTGACCAGGTCCACAACCATCACCTCAGTCTTGTCTGGACTCAACCTCAGCCAGCTAGTGCTTATCCAATTTTTGAACTCGGTTAGACAGTTGTTTAGCACAGAGACCGCATCATCCTATCTGGGCATAAAGGACATATACAGTTGGGTATCATCTGCATAACAGTGAAAACCCAAACTGTACTTCCTAACGATATCTCCCAATGGCAACATGTACACTGAAAACAACATGGGTGCCAATATGGAGCCCTTCGGCACCCCACAGAACAGGGGGAGCACATCAGAGGAATAAATTCCGGTGACCTGCCCATGAGGAAAGATCGAAACCAACTCAAAACTGTGGCAGATAATCCACAGAAATACCGCAGGCGTTCCAAAAGTAAACCGTGGTCCACAGTGTCAAATGCCGCCAAGAGATCACGATGGGCTAAGATAGTACAAGCCTTTTGATCTCTTGCCATTAGGAGATCATTTAACACCTGAACAAAGAGCGGTCTCGGTGCTACGTCTCTTCCTAAACCCAGACTGGAGAGCATCCAAGACATTGTGGGTTATAAGATGGTCAGCCAGCTGCAACACAACCACCTTCTCAATAACCTTACTCACAAAGGGTAGATTAGAGACAGGTCAGTAGTTCGCTAGACAGTCTGGATCCAAGGAAGGTTTTTTAAGGAGTGGTCAAATGACAGCCTCCTTGAGGGGAACAGGAAAAAAACCTTTTTTCAATTAACACCAGACAATTTCAGCAAGGATCAGGCAGATAACATCTATGCAACATACCAATAAGGGCGTAGGGCCCGGATCCAAACTACAGCAGGTTGTTCACAAAGTCTGGACAACCCTCACAATGTCCAAGAGTTCTGGTCTGCTGAAATTAGACCAGGCAGACCGGATGCATGCCACCTACCTCCCGCCGATATCCGCAATCCCTCATATAGGGAGTTGGGCTGATCCCCGTCCTGATGCTAGCAACCTTATCTGCAAAAAATCAAGCAAGCTCATCACACTTTATTTGTGAAAAACCTCTTCCAGACTGGAGACAGACTGGATTGCACAGTCTGTCCACAGTCCAAAAGAGCCGAACTGGTCGATTTCGTGCAGCAGCAATCTCCCCAGACAGGAATTCTGCCTTCGTACAGGTTATTGCTGATTGATAGAACTTATAATGTTCCATCAACCTAAGCCCATCAGCATCATGGCCGGATTTCCTCCAAGCTCTCTCTAGCCTTCGACCCACCCTCCTCAACTCCTTCAAGGACTAATCGAACCAAGGAGTCCTTGGGCACAGAGTGAGTGGGCGAATGCGAGCAGGAGCTATTGAATCCAGAGCATCTCCCACCACCCTATTATAGGCCAGTACAAGACTGTCTGGACTCATGCATTCACTCGATAAACCCAATAGGTCCAGCACCGCCAATAGGCCTTCTGGGGTAACTTCCCTTAATGGGTGGTACCGGACCATCTCCGTAGGGGCAGACCTACTAGGGGATGCCCCAAAACTGAAACTTATGGTGTGATGGTCTGACCAACAAACTGGTTCCACCCCCAAATCTGTGATTGCCATCCCCAGGAGGAACACAAGATCAAGAGAGTGACCCCCAATATGGGTAGCAGAGGTAACCACCTGTGTAAGGCCCAGCATAGTCATAAGCTGGAGGAGATTATTTCCAAACTGCGAGAGTTCATCGTCAACACAGACATTGAAGTCACCCAGAATTAACCATCTGGGCAACTCCAAGGCCATGTCAACAGTGAAGTCTGCAAACTCCTTCTGGAATTCTCCCCCATTACTGGGTGGGTGGTAAATGAGGAGTATCCTGAAGCCTACACCTGTTCCCAGGATACACTCAATGGATTGAGTGCACCCCACTGGCACATCTATAATGCCCAGTTTCGTTTTAAACACAATGGCTACACCCCCACCCCTATGATCCAGTCTCGGGCGATGTATGACCGAGAACCCAGATGGAACTGCAGATGCCAAGACAGGGCCTGCATTCTCATCCAACCAGATTTCAATGACGCAAGCCAGACCAAATGTTTCCAAAAGGTCAGCTATAATAGCTGTCTTGTTTCTAATCAATCTGGCATTGCATAACACCGCCCGAGTTAGATGGTTCAGGAAGGAAGATCCTGAGACCTCCCCACTATTTGTGGAGGCCTTGGGTATGGGAACCAGGCAGGGAGCCCCCCTTTCCTGACCCCATTTCGTCCCAGGACATCTCCTAGTCCCGACGACCTCAATCCGACCACCCCTCTACATTCTCCCACCATGCCAAGGTTGCCCTTTTTTCAGTCGATTTCTGACTACCCCCAAGGCTAGACATCTCTTATATACCTCAGCTGACGATGGGGGACAGTCAAAAGAGTGTAATGCCCTGAGCATGGTGGGAGAATAATGTCCAACCATCTCAAAACCCTCCCAACACATTTCAAACACAATTTATACCACAACGTAACCCTAATAATTAACCTATAAACCAACTTATTTCTAAAAATCTCCAAAACCCCCCAAATTATAAACCCTTAATTAATACTAATATAAAAGTCCATGAGTCCTTTAAAATGGATGTTCTGGAGTCCTTTACAGTCAGACAATAAAGTAAGGTCACAGTCGTGGGCTATGTGCAAATAGCTGGAGTCAGTTACGATAACTCTGGCAATTGTTGCAAAGGCTATGTGCAAATAGCAGGAGACAGTTACAATAACACAGGCAATTATTACAAAGGATGTGGGACAGAGAACAGACATCCTAAAGAGCAACTGACACAATCTGGCCAAAAGTGCTACATTGCAGAATTAGAATAAGCATATCCCCAGTAAATCTCATACCAAAAAGTAGATTTCTATGTTACTTCATTTTAAAGTTATTAGCCAACTGAGGCGATTTCTAAAAATGGCACTTTAAAACAATTATTTCATCTGCTTGTCAATGGGGGTGAGGCAGACTCATCTATGTTCTACTCTAAATTAAAATGATCATTTTACAAGAGCTAACACTTCCACCCCTAGTAGAAATTAACACATATAAGGCCCCTAGTAAGGCCAGCCTGGTGGCACTGAGGGTTGAGGCGCTAAATGTCACACCTCGTGCCATGCCGGCGACCTGGGTTCAGGAACGAGCCCGGGCCATGGGGGGGTTAGCAGGGGAGAGAGAGGATCGAGCATCTGGAGGACTGCTCTCCTCTCTCAGAGAGGGGGTCCAGGGACAGCCCGGCATTGCAGCAGCCTCCGGTGGAGACTGGAGGCACTGCAATGCTCAGGGCCACAGCAGTGGAAATGCAGAGCTGCGACGGGCGTCCCTGGTGTCAGTGCATGCTCAGGCTCTGCAGGGAGGGAGGAGGAGGGCATGGGATGTAACAAAGAAAAAAACCTTCCCTTGATAGTAGACGGTTCCTTGAAGTGCTAGATGCCACACACCCAACACTGGGTCCTTTCTCCACCCTTCGGTCTCTCGGTGGCTGAAGCTGGGTGATCTGGATTCTAGATAGAGCGCTGGAGTGGATGGTGGCCCTGCCCCAAGGGGCTCAGAGTCGGGCTTGCCTGGTGTAGGTCACCAAGGGGCAGTAACCATATACAGGAGGAGGACCAGGGGTGGGCGGTAGAGCATACCAGCAAGTCGGGGCAGCCTAAGAGAGTTCGGGGTAAGGAGAATAAATAGAGTTAAAAAAAAAATAAGGCCCCTAGTAAAACATATTGTAAAGCAGACTGTGACAAACAGCAGTGAAGTTACCAACATTACAATACTAGTAGCATGAGAACTTCCTAACAGGCACAGTAGAGTAGCACTCCAAATGGCTTCAGCAGCCTGGAAGCATGCTGACTCAGCATCCAGCAACCCTGAAGAAATAGACCAACCAAAACAGCATTAAATAATACAGTTTTGTCAGCTTTGTTACGAAGCCTGAAACACATATAGTTTTTATAGCAATGTTTTTGAATAGTGCTGCCTGGTTTACTTTTGACACTATTGCACATGATCTTTAAAACTTTGGAGAAACAGGTCCTATAAGCTTGCTGACAGGGAATACTAGACTGTGAGGCCCCTAGATTACATCAGCAGCAGCTTTCACTAACACCTGCTTTTGTTGCACAGGTAGTGTAATCAGGGTTACAAAATGGCTAATAACTTCAAAATGAAGTAACATAAAAATCTAGTTTTTGGTATGAGATTTACTGGGGGTATGCTTATTCGGATTGTTCAATGTAGCACTTTTGGCATCAGTGGCTCTTTAAGTTAACACACAGACAAGACAAGATAGGGACTAGAGGGGGAGGAAGGAAGATGAAAGGAATAGCCCAGTAGGCTATGACTGAACAGAAAGAGGCCAACTGCTCTGGCAGTATGTTTCAAGCTGCGGGGTGAGGCAGAGGGGGGAGTACAGGTTACTGGGCCTGCGAGTGGGGAAGGGGGGAGGATGAACTAATAAAATAAGGTGTGGAGGGATGGGAGAAATATGGGTGGGGGAGAGGAAGGCAGGTGAGGAAGATGTATTATAGGGGAAGTATGAGCAGAAGAGATTAAATACTAGTCAGAGTGGGAGCCAACAGGAGACAGAATAGGTGCAGTGCAGGTTATATAGGTGTGGACTGACAATTGGGCAGTATCCAGGATCGGCAGAATAGTCTCTAGAGATATACCAAGTAAGTTATAGGAAACAGTCACAGCTGGCATTCACAATTGGCTGTTGTCTCAGGTTTTTTTTTTTTTAAGAAACCGATCAAAGTTAGGGATGAAATATCAGTGTGAAGCGAGCTCAGCCAACCAGGGGCATGGTAGGTGAAGGATCTTTCACCTATGGAGGTGTGACAATGGGGGATTTTAAAGATTCGACTATCCGAACTGCGGGTGCAGTGCCAGTTATCATTGGGGGAGAGAAGATTCTGGACTCCTGTGGGTACCAGGCCAAGACAGCAGACAGGACTGGTAGAGGAGTCTGCTGGAAAACTGTAGCCAGTTCATCTGGGCATACAAGTCACAGGTGTGCTTTGGGCATTTGGCTCCTGTAACTAGTCAACAGGCTTTGTTTAATGCTACTTTTATGTGGTGAAGGGCAGTGTCTGTAGCAGAGCCATAAATTACCAGCCCATAGTCAATGAGGGTCACCAAGGAACTTTGCACAGCTAGCTTAAGGGCCTCAGGGGTTAGACTGTGCTTGTGCCAGTGCAGCAGATCAATTCGAGTATTCACGGCTTTAGTGACTTTGTCAATGTGGAGGTTCAAAGACATTGTGCTATTCAATGTGATCCCTAAATATTTGAAATGTTGCAGTAGCGCCAATGAACAGCCCACCTCATTTGTGATGAGAAGGGGGTGGGTTCTGTAATGATTTTGAGGGATGGAGAATATCATAATGTTTGTCTTTGTGTAGTTCATCACAAGTTTCTGTTCTTTAAACCAGCTTTCAACAGCTGAGAAATTGCTCTGAAGTTTGCATACAAGAGCAAGGGGGGGGGTTGAGTCACTGACAAACAGAACAGCATCATCTGCATATAATAGAAGACGATATTGGCAAGCAGATGGGAGTTGGTTTAGGAAAATGCTGAATAAAAGTGGGCCCAAAATGGACCCTTGTGGCACTCCTGAGCTGATACGTTGACTATCGGATAGAGTATTGCCAATCTTAACATGCTGAGTCCTGTTCTGCAGGTAGCTGGTAAACCAAGCTATAGTGTCAGGAGAGAGACCAATGAACTCAAGCTGCTTGATCAGTTGAGCATTATTCACCATGTCAAATGCTTTGAATAAGTCGATGTAGGTTGCACTAACAAGGAGACCTTGGTCAAGGGAGTTGTGTATATAACCCGAAAATTCAAGCAGTGCTGTAGAGATGCTGTGACCCTTTCGAAATTCATGTTGCTCCGGGCATTGCAGTTGATACTTTTCCAGGTATTCACCAAGCTGATCCACAACTATTCTCTCAAGTGCTTCCAAGAGCGGCGGTAGAATAGACATTGGACAATAGTTACCACTTAGCGCCCAATCGCCGCTCTTGAAGACTGGTGTCACAATCGCTGATTTTCACTTTTCGGGGAAGTGCAAGTACCTGAGTGAAATGTTGAGAATATGTGTAAGTGGAGCCAGTATTTCATCTAAGGTCAGTTCAACAAATTTCAGGTCCAGAGTGTCACTACTGTACCTAGATTTGCCCAGGACATTTTGGAGGTATTTACATGCTTCCTTGACTGATATGGATTTGAAATAGAAGGGGGGGATGGGAGGGGGACTGGGTAATTGTCACTCTAGTGGCAGCAGTGCCCAGCAGGCTGAGGAAGTCCAGGGGAATACCGCACTCAAATCCACAAAGGCATTGTTGAATGACTTTGCAATTGTTCTGCGATCCAAGGTGGGTAGCCGTCAATGTTGAGCAACGATGGGACTGAACTGTAATTTTTTCCAGTTACTTTCTTTAAATTATCCCAAAATATTCTGCCATCGCTCAATGTTTTGGATAGGGCTTCCTTATAGTACTGATTCTTTGCAGTGCGTATTACACAAGTAGTCATTCCGTCTTTTTTTTATAGCTTTGAATGTTAGCCTGCTTGCCAGAGGCTCGAGTCCTTGACCATAGACAGTCCCTGGATTTCAACAGGTCAAGAAGGTCAGGGGAGAACCAAGAGTTGCAATGGCCTATGACTTTGAGAGTGCACAGTCAGAAAACTATGACCTTGTGAAAAGCGAAACTCTAAACAGGTATGGCATCTCAGGAGTGACCTACAGGTAGAGATTCTGGTCCCTGAAGTACAACTCAGTCAGCAATGCTCAAGAAGCCTTCACCCAACTCAGAGGACTCCTTATTAAATGGCTCCAACCAGAGGGAAAAACAGTCCCACAGATCAGCGACACACTTGCAGTGGAGCAATTTATCATCATCCTGCCTACAGACATGCAGCTTTGAGTAAAAGAACACTGACCAGAAAGTGGGGAAAAGGCCGTTTCTTTGGCTGAAGACTATCAGCTGGCCAGACAGACCACACAACAGTGAAGTAACTGCCAAGGACTGGTAAGACCCTCTGTTTCCTGATTTAACTCCAGATCAGATAAGAACTCTGGTGGTGGAAACAAAGCTGCACCCAAAGACTTTATTTGCTATAGCTTTAATAAGATAGGCTATATTGCAAGAAGCTGTCATCAAGATAAGAAGGATAACACTGAAACAAATGTTTCCTTAGCAAGTTGGGGCAAGAATTCAGCAGATGTCAAAGTGAGGGATAAGACTGTTAAGGGACTTACTAATTTGGGAAACAGACAGACTCTGGTGCATGTTGATGTTCTGTGAAAGATCTGTGCAAAATGATCAGGTACTGGGGTCATCTGCATCCATGGGGACACTTGATACTGTGCAATCAGATTTGGAGAAAAACAACCCACTCATTGGTTTAGGTTTTAATAAAGTGAAAACCACTATATGTATATACTTTCAATCACTAGGATTTGTTTCAACGTTTCATAGTTTAACATACTGCTTCTTCAGGATCTCTAAATTAAAATTTAAATTTATTATAAATCAAAGTAAACTTATTTTTATATAATTTTAAATGACAGGACCACATCAGCAATAAATATTGTTATACATCATTATTATACTGACACTTATTGTGATTAATATTAATCAACTGTTTCTTTACTTGAGAAATAAATAAAATTAGATTCACTAACATCTGCTAGGAAACATGTTGTTAGACCATTTGTTTTAAAGCAATTGTTTTATACACACTTACTTAATTATAATAAAATAGAAAGAACACAGCCCACCTTGTAATGCAAGTAAAATGTTTAAACTTTCTTTCACTTCAGAAAAAATGTTCATATGCTGCTTAGTATCCTGTGGGTATTATATATACGTAATCTTTTTTTAGGAAAGGCTGCATCTGATTTATAAAGTAAATATACGTAAAATCTTGATGTTTACCTTTTTATGTAGTTGGAAAATCTTTTGGCTTTATTTCTGAAAGGAGCCCTCTTATTTCTGTTTATTTGTGTAACAGTCTGTAATTAGACACATATCTGTTATTATATTCAGCCTTGCCTTAATTTATAAAATATGAAAGAAACAACGGTTTTATTACTTGCTTACACAGGGCGTAGTTTTATTTTCAATACAGTTTGTTTTATTTTCTTATGGAAGCCCCCTAGCTTCTATTCAAGTTGTGAATCTAGTAGGGAATAGAATATAGTAAAGAGAGGCCTCTGTCGAGTCATCTTTGTGATATTCTTGTTGTATTTAAAGTACGCCCCTTTGCACATAGAGAAGCTACACACATTTCTAATTTGTGAATAAACACTTTTCACTTGTCTGCACAACACAGTTTACTTTACTGTTGTTTGCTAGTGTGAAAGACATTCTTTTTAGGTTCTAGGTCCGTTTCTCTGAAGGGAATAACATTTTCGCTTACCCGCTTCCCTGTTGCCTGCGGTCTTGCAAACTGGCTTCTTAATTGAGCTCTAAGTGCCATTTTGGTATGTTGCAGCGCTTTTTAAAATAGAGGCTCCGCCTCCTTGCATGTGTCACTTCATTTCTGTTGGTTTAGGGAGGGGTAAAGAAACGATTCAATTTCAAGCTTCTCAAGGGGCATTTTCTTGTGTCATGCGCAATGATGTAAAATTGACACTTAGATGGGGGAACCTGCATTTACAACAACACTTGTTTTCTTAATCTAATATTAATTTACACCATGCCTAACATGTCGTTAGTGAAACTAACTATTCTGTCTCATACTTACAAACCAATTCTTGTGTTATCTTTCCTGTTGTATTTTACATTTCATTTTAATATCTCATGAAAACAAATCTATAAAGACATTTACTGCTAGAACTAGAGGGCTAAATCGGGACAGTAGTGCCATGAGAATATGGCCCTGTGTCCTGACCCACCTGTGTCCAACTGACACAAAACTGGTGGCCAGAAAAGCGTTCCGGAGTCCACTAAAGTGGTCAGCCCATTACCAGGAAGACCAGAATGAAGAAAGAAAGAAACATTTTATTTACTGTTAAGTAAACCTAATAGTATCAATTCCAAATTAAGCATAATGGTTCAGTCTACAATTTCTTCATTAATACCACAGCGTTTATCCAGGGTTCCAAATCTATCAATACAAAATGCCTCTCTTTTGAGTAGGATAGTCTGGATATTACCCCCTCGGGGGTATTCACGCTTTCTAGCCCTATTAATCGAAACATGGATACATTGTGTTTATTCTCTATAAAATGCTTTGCTACTACTGAATCCAAATCTCCTCTTCTGATGTCACTACGATGCTCATTAAGTCTTAACTTCAACGGTCTAGATGTTTGTCTTATGTCACGAAGGTTGCAAGGGCATGTAAGTGCATATATTACTTGGTCTGTCTGGCATGTTATAAACTATCTAATTTCAATATGTTCATCTCTATAGGGGTTGTAGACTGTTTTAGTTTTCCTTGTACTGTTACAATTCTGGCATTTACCACACAGGTAATTACCAATACTTTTTGTTCTCTGCCATGCCATGTATAGGAACCCAGAGCCAAGACATGAAATCTTTAACTGCAGAACAAAAATTACAGTTGCTGTTCTACATACTGCTTTTCTGGGCCGTCAGGCTGCTATACTAGCAGATTAAATTGTTTTCAGGGATGAAATGTTGATACAGAACATACTAGGAAAGGTCCAGTGTCCTGCTGCATTAGCTCATCCTATTTCTGATTTTGTGGACATTATTGTCTGGACAATTGACTATCTGGAGATTACCCCCCACTATGCAGTATCAACTTGCTGCTTGTAATGTTCGCTAATATACTCATGTTGATGTTGTTACAGCTGAAGTTTTTATAGTAACTATGTACTGTTTTTATTTGGTAATGTGTTACCGTAAACTGAATAAAAATAAAGTTTAAAAAAGTGAGAAAATTAAAAATAAAAACTCAAAAATGGTTAAAAATCAATAGTTTTGAGTGAAATAGTCCCTCTACAAATGGGCTGTCACTGGTAACCTGAGTTGTGCTGTGTGAGCCACTATGGTGTGTGTGCGTTTTGTGTGAACAGTCTGTTGAAGGACACACACACACACACACACAGTTTTGTTCTAATCTTTTTCCTTAAATTGAAGGAAAAATCTTCATATTGTTTTCATTCTGTAACTGAATTGGAAATGATTGGCTTCCGGTGTTTTTCGCTCAGTGACTAAGCAGGCCAAGCAAAATAGTAGTGTGAATGAAAATGAAACCAGGATTAGGGCTTGCTGAACACTGATACTTTTAAGCAATATATCCCTCCAGGGTGTGGGTATATTGGTGGATTTGCCACACCAGAAGTGGTAGATCCACCAGTATACCCAATCCCTGGAGGGGTATGATGCTATTATACAATGGCCCCCTTTTTTATTTTTTTTTTGGTAAGAGAATAAAACTAGGAATAGTTTTTGTTTGTTTTTTTATTTTTTTTTAATTTTGTTGCTGTGCTAAAAAAAAAGTTCCTTGTTGCTAGGTAAAGTGATGTCACCAGCTCCTGTCGCTCCATGCTTCTTTAGATTTTTACGTTTGCTTGCGCGCATGAGCAAGAAACATGTTGTGGCAGCTTGCTGCCAAAGCAGGTTGTGGAGCTGTGGCACTGTTGTGGACAATGCCCCTGGTGCCTTTTGAGGCTTGGCCCGCGTTCTCCAATGGGGTGGCACACTGCTGCCAGTGTACCACCATCTTGAAATGTTTTAGGCACTACAATCAGGGGCCGCCTCGTCATTGCAGCATCAGACATTCCGCTGAAATGAGGGAGCGACCCGTCATTGCAAGGCGGTTCCTTGCATTCCCCCGACCCAGTTTGTCAGTGGGGAGCCCAGTCGTTGTCGGCATAATGCCTACACACACACAAAATTTATGCTGTATACCGAGGGGGTGGCTAATACCCCTCGGCGACCTTTCTTTGCTGATGGGGCGCCCAATCTCTGTCAGCTTCAGTCCCCCCTTCTAAGTTGCATTTAACCAACGGGGGAGCCCACTCTCCGTCGGCATAATGCCTCCCCCAATGAATTGTGTGCTGAGGGGGGTGCTCAATCCCCCTTAGCTCTTCCCTCCATGTGCCAACAGGGGTGCCCAATCCCCTGTCGGCTACAGCCCCCCCAAACACTCAGAAGGCATGCTGGGAGCCCACCCCAGCATTCCAAATGTACCTGTAAAAGTAAAAACCGTCCCGCGATGTCCCTTGTATTTTTAAAACCCTGTAAAGAAGAAAATGGTCCATCGCTGTTTGCCCCTCCCCAACCCGGTGCCCACCCACTGCCCCCTCACCCCATACTTACCTCCGGAGGCTGGCTCTCGACGATCTTCAGTGGACCAGGAACATGTCTACATGCTTCAAAGCCGACCGCAAACTGAAGAAATGCTAGTAAGCTGTATAATGGCATAAATAGTTTTTTTTTCAACTTCAGTGCATATCTCAGGCATTTTGAGGACTTTTGGCACCAAATTTTCAACATGGGGTTATTGGGACCCCTCCTCATGAATTCAGCCACTGTCATGGTGTTATTTGGTCCTGAAAGGTGATTTTACGGTCACTGCGCGGAATCACCTTTTGGGACTGATTAACGAAACGACAGTGCCAGTGTTCCTGAGGTGGGCTCTCAAAAAGCATATGTTGCAAACTTGGTGGAAAAAATCCAAAAAATGACTGTTTTACGAGCGTGCATTGCACAATTGCTGTGCATGCTCATAACTTCGTGAATTTGCAATATTTTCACACCAGATTTTCAACATTGGCATTTTTCCATGCCTCCTTATGAATAGTACAGCTGTCATTTTTCACATCCTGGCCGAAATGTGTTTTCGCACTTCTGGCGTAGAATAGTGCGGTTGCTGTGGAAAATCAGTGTTCAGGACACATTAAGAAAATCACAGTGACACTGTTCATTTGCAGAGGCCCTAAAATGCTTATGTTGAAAATTTTGTGATGAAAATCCATAAAATAGCGGTGTTACGAGCGTGCGTTGCACAGTTTCCATGCACCCTTGTGACTTTATAAATAAGTAATATTTTCATGCCAGATTTTCAACACTGACATTGTTTCACAACTCCTTATGAACAGTACAGCTGTCACTTTTCATATCCTGGCTGAAATGTGTTTTCACACTTCCGGCGCAGAATAGCGCAGTTGCTTTGGGAAATCAGTGTTTGGGACAGATTGAGATTGAGCGAGTGAAAGAGGGGGAGTGACCGAGCTCAAGTGAGCTCTGTCAGGACTGCTGCAGATTTCTTTGTGGGCAGAAAAAGGTGCCAACACAGGCAGGATCCCAGTTCAAAAGGGCGCCTGCAGCGTCGGGAGAAACGGAACGAGCGAGTGAGGGAGGGGGAGTGAGCGAGCACAACGGAGCTCTGTCAGGACTGCTGCGGATTTCTTAGTGGGCAGAAAAAGGCGACAATGTGGGCAGGGGCCCAGTACAAAAGGGCAGCCTGCAGTGGCAGGAGAAACAGAATGAGAGAGTGAGAGAGGGGGAGTGAGCGACTTCAGTGGAGCTCTATCGGGACTGCTGCAGATTTCTTTGTGGGAAGAAAAAGGCACCAATGGAGGCAGGAGTCCTGTACAAAAGGGAAGCATGCAGTGGCAGGAGAAACAGAATGAGAGAGTGAGAGAGGGGGAGTGAGCGACTTCAGTGGAGCTCTATCGGGACTGCTGCAGATTTCTTTGTGGGCAGAAAAAGGCACCAATGGAGGCAGGAGTCCTGTACAAAAGGGAAGCATGCAGTGATGGGAGAAACAGAATGAGCCAGTGAGGGAGGGGGAGTGAGCAAGCTCAGCAGAGCTCTGTCAGGACTGCTGCTGATTTCTTTGTGGGCAAAAAAAGGCACCAATGCAGGCTGGAGCCCAGTACAAAAGGGCAGCCTGCAGCGCCAGGAGAAATGGAATGAGAGAGTGAGAGAGGGAGAGGGGGAGAGTGAGCGAGCTCAACGGAGCTCTGTCGGGGCTGCTGCAGATTTCTTCATGAGCAGAAAAAGGCGCTAATGGAGGCAGGAGTCCAGTACAACAGGGCAGCCTGCAGCGCCAGGAGAAACAGAATGAGCAAGTGAGAGAGGGGGAGTGAGCGACCTCAACGGAGCTCTTTCGGGACAGCTGTGAATGTCTTTGTAGGCAGAAAAAGGTGCCAACGCAGGCAGGATCCCAGTACAAAAGGGCAGCTTGCTGCGCTGGGAGAAACAGAATGAGTGAGTGAAAGAGGGGGAGTGAGCGAGCTCAGCAGAGCTCTGTCGGGACTGCTGCAAATTTCTTTGTGGGAAGAAAAAGGTGCCAACACAGGCAGGAGCCCAGTATAAATGGGCAGCCTGCAGTGCCGGGAGAAACAGAACGAGTGAGTGAGAAAGAGGGAGTGAGCGAGCTCAACAGAGCTCTGTTGGGACTGCTACGGATTTCTTTGTGGGCAGAAAAAGGCGCCAATGCAAGCAGGAAAACAGTACAAAAGGGCAGCCTGCAGCACCGGGAGAAATAGACCGAATGAGTGAGTGAGAGAGGGGGAGTGAGTGAGCTCAATGTAGCTCTGCCGGGACTTTAGAGTTGTCCACCCTCCCGCCCAGGGTCCGCTGTGGTCCTATATTACTGCAGGGTCTCTGGAGTGGAGACAAAGCAATGATTGGATACTTTTAGGACTGCTGTAATAATAAAGATTTAGTTCTGTTTATTTCTCTAACTGAGCTAAATATTGAGCTATCTTGTATGATTGCTGTAATAATTCATATTTATTTGTTCTGTTTGTTTCTCTAACTGAGCTGAGTAATACTTGGAGTGCAATAGGATTTCTAACTGGGTTAAGTGAAACTATATGAGAGCTGAGAACAAAAAGTATGGTAGCTGAGGGGAAAAAACCAGACCAGGAGGCTTTAGGATTGCTACAGTAATACAGTATCTAATGGATGAGATTTGAGACTGAATTAACCCGGTCAGCAAGGGAGCAGTAGGGGGACTAGTGTGGGGGGCGGGACAGGAATTTGAGTAAATAGGGGCCTAACAGTTGTAGTAGGTACAGAACCTGGGAGTAAGAGCCCGTAACATAAGATGGGGGCCAAAATGGGGCAGGTGCTACATGTCAATAGGGCGGGCATCTTTGGAAGGGTGGTGGAGTGTACAGGGTGTGGGTCCGCCATGATCCTGGACTGGGCTTGGAGGATGGGAGGGTGTATGGTCTGTAGATGACTGGCTAGTTTGAGGGAGGAACTGTGGAGGTTAGGGAGGAGTCTAAGTGACAGGGCAGATGAGTATGGTAGGCATCCTGGCTGGGGGGGGGATAGGGGATGGCAAAGTGCGACAGAGGAAGAACAACAGGGAGTGAACCTGACCCCAGTATCAGTGGCACTAACAGAAAAGAGAGGAGAACAGAGGGGTGCCAAGGTGAAGGGGGGCCTCTGATGGGGGAGGAAGAGACCACGAGGAGTACCAGGGAGAGAGAGAGTAGATGGCTGCGGGTAGGAGGACCAGGGGTGGGACCAGGGGTGGCAATCGGAGGGGAACAAGTAGGAGGGGAACCGATAGAGGAAAGAGATGTTGAAGGGGTATCAACTCGGAATAGATTCAAACCTCTGCTATGGGAGAGAGAGGGGAAGCAGGAACATACTAAGGGGGGGAGGAGAAGTGGGGCATGAGAGGGATGGCAACAGGTAGGGGAAGAGATAGTGAGGAGGAAAGGGTAGAAGGTGGATAGTAAGTAAGGAGGGGTGGTGGCTGAAGGAGAGAAGGCTAGGGGAAGGGGGAAGGATGGGAGGGACATCACTATCTGGGTAGAAGGGAATGGGGGCTCTAAATCGACAACACCGGGGATAGGAGAGGGGTTGGAAATCAGCAGGGGAGGAGGGGAGGTCGACGTGGGAAACCCAGTAGGAAGTAGTCAGGCTGGGAAGGGGTTCAAGGGGGATGGGAAGAGTAAGGCAGAGAAAAGTGGTGAGGCAGAAGTAGGGGGTACAGATACAGAAGTCACAGAGGGAGCAGCTGGTGGGTATAAGGGGCAGGGAAGAACGAATACTGGGGTGGTGGAAGGGGCATTAGAAGGAAAAGGGGATAAGGGACGGGGGGGTACTCATCCTGGGGGATTCTGTACTGAAAGGAGTGAGATGAGGCAGCAGGAGGGAAAGGCACAGCCATATTTGGGTCGAAGCTGTTCCCAGGTTGACTGCAGGAGGGGAAGGGCAGGCACTGCTCAAATGTGCAGTGAGGGGGAGGAAGAAACCTCATTTAGTGTTGCATGTGGATACAAATGACTTGGCAGGGGGGACTGGGAAATTAGTGAAGGGGAGGTTTGAGTAGTTCAGCAGGCAGTGTGAGGGGGGGGAGTTGGTGGCATTCTCAAAGGTACTGCCGGTACCATGTGCAAGCATGGGGAGGAAGGGTAGGCTTGAAGAGTTCAACGAGTAGCTGAGGGATTGGTGCCACACCAAAAATTATGGGTTAGTGACTAACTGCGGAAGGGTCTGGGGGAATAGTGACTTGTACACGGGGGACAGGGCACACTTCAGCAAGGGAGGGAGTATTAAAGGTAGGATTAGAGGGGTATATCTCTACTAAGGTGGATTTAAACGGGGGGGGGTGGCCAAAAGACTGAGGTTGGTAGAAAGGTCCGGACAGAGGAACCTAATGAGCTCACCCCACTAGATACAGGTAAAGGCGGAGGTGTAGTTACCCTGGGAGGGGGCGGGCAGAGTGGTCTGAGTGTAATACAAAAGGCACCACCACCCAATAAGAATAAGGAGGAGAAAGGGCACGGACTACCGGGAGGAGGGACACAGGCCAAGGAGGAGAAAAGTGAGGAGAAGGAGGGGTATGGGTGGAAGGTGGTCTGACTAAATGGACAGAGAACTGGTTACAGAGAAGAGTGCAGAGGGTGGTGGTGGTGGGGTAGCTCTCGGCACCCAGAGCAGTGACAAGCGAGGTGCCGCAGGCGTCAGTGCTGGGCCCGGTGCTATTTGGGCTCTTTATCTCTGATATAACACATGGACTGGGGAGCAGGGTTAGTCTGTTCGCACATTATACCAAATTGGGGTTGGTGGTGGACTAAGAGGATGGATGGGGAAAACTGCAGGGGGACCTAACCAAACTACAGACATGGTCGGTGGAGTGGCAGGTAGGATTCAGTGCAAAGAAGTGTAAGGTGATGCACTTCAGGGCTAAGAACCAGAAGAGGGAGTATTGGTTGGGGATCACAGAGGAGGAGAAGGACCTGGGAGCATGAACAACAGCCCAGTGCAGGAAAGCAGCAGCGAAGGGAAAGAGGATGCTGGGATGCATCGCAAGGGGATTCTCATCCAGACACAGGGATGTGATCCTACCTCTCTACAGATCATTGGTCACACCACACCTACAGTAATGTGTGCAATACTGGAGGCAATACCTGAGGAGAGGTATAAAGTTACTGGAGGGGATGCAAAGGAGGGCAACAAAAATGTTAAAGGGGATGGAAGGAAAGGAATATGAAGTTAAGCTGATGGAGCTGAACATGTACACACTGGAGGACAGCAGGGATGGGGGGGATATGATTGAAGTGTTTAACTACCTGAGGGGGTAAATAAACCTAGCACCGAGGGGGTGTTTAAACTGAGGTGGAAGAGAGACGAGGTGGCACGGACTAAGGTTGGAATGGGGACGTTTCAAGAGGGAAATGAGGAGGCACTACTTCTCTGAGAGGGTGGTATCTAGTTGGAATGCGCTGCCAGAGAGGGTGGTAATATGTAGGACAGTCAATAGCTTTAAGGAGGAGTGGGATAAAGCAAGAGATAGAGTCCGGGGGCAGGGGCTGGGAAAAGCCGGGAGGAACTGAGGGGGAGGAGGCTGGGGCAGCTGCAATCTAGGGTGCTAGCTGCACACTCAGGCAGACTTACATAGACTGATTGGTGTGTTCTACTGGCAGATTCGTATGTTCATATGTTCGTATGTATGTTCGTATGTAAAATCACAGTGACGCTGTTCACGAGCAGTGGTCCTAAAATGCCTATGCTGAAAATTTGGTGACAAATGTCCATAAAATGACTGTGTTACAAGCGTGCGTCGTGCAGTTTCCACACACCTCATAATCAAGAAATTTGTAGTATTTTCACTCCAGATTTTCAACATTGCCATTTTTCCACACCTCTTTATGAACAATACAGCTGTCATTTTTCATGTTCTGCCCGAAATATGCGTTTAAACATCGGGCGCAGAATACCCCAGTTGCTGTGGGAAATCAATGTTCGGGACAGATTAAGAACATCATAGTGACAGTGTTCATGAGCAGAGGTCATAAAATGCCTATGTTGAAAATTTGGTGAAATAATTCCACTAAATGACTGTGTTATGCACATGTGTTGTGCAGTTTCCATGTACACTCGAAAGTTTGAGCATTTTTAATATTTTGACTACAGATTTTCAACATTGCCATCTCTTCACACCTCCCTATGATGGTACAGCTGTCATTCTTCACATCCTGCTCGATCTGTGTTTTCGTGTATCTGGCACACAATGCCACGGTCGCTGTGGAAACTCAAATTTCGGGACAGATTGACAAAAATCACAGTGCCACTGTTCATGAGAAGAGGTCCCAAATGCTTTCATGAGGTGGGGGCTACAAAATGGCCATGTTGAACATTTGTACTGCAAATACCAACAAATGACCGGGGTGTTATGGTTTCTAACCATAACGTCCCACCCTTTACGGACTGACAGACATCAGGGGTGTGCCTTTGGATTGCTGACTGTAATGCTCATGCCATTCCAACCCCACTCCCCCACCCCCAGCCACTGACAGACATTGAGCTGTACCTTCGACTCTTCAGCCCCACAGTTCCCCCCATTCTATATTGCACCCATTTTGGCATATGTCCTTATGGAGTGGGGTGACTGTAAAGCCATACACCCCAAGGCACACCTCAACACTTGTCAGTGTCTGCAGGATAGGGTGAGGTGAAAGGGCATGAACGTTATGGGTGGCAACCCAAATGCATACCCCAATGCCTGTCCATCTCTGCAGGGTGGAGATGGGGTTGGCATGAAGTTCAATACTTCACTGCCATTCCTACTCTGCATCTGTCTAACTCCTGCATTTCCAATGCTAATACCAGCAAGCAAACATTTGGCATTGACAAACGCTTGTTTAATCTGTCAGTGTCCTGTCCCGGAAGTGAAGCAGCATGTGTGAGATGACACTTTGGCGGCTTGGCATTTCAAGGTTCTAGATCTGAGAAGCCCGGAGGGCATACACGAGAAAAAACGTGAGCATGGATGTTCGTGCTGAGTGGGGCTGCCCAGTTGGCATTTACCATGGCCATGTTTCCCGTTGCAGTAGGAGTCCAAGGTGGCGACCGAGGATGTGGAAGTGTTTTATCGGGTAACATTTTAGTGTTGGATGGCTCGTTTACTTTAGTAAATATGTTTTCGAGTTCATCCATGTGAATTAAAAGGAATGGGTGTTCTTTTTATTTTTTTTAATTTAGCACGGGAATATAGTGTAAGTGGCATATGGAAATGGTGGCGGTTTGCTTGAAGTTGGCTGGGAGCAGTGATATGTCTTAGATGGCAGGAGATTCAGTTTGCTGGAACCTTTTCCAGTGGGTACACTGGAGAATTTACCATGCTGAAAAGGTGCCAACCAGCCAATGAAAATGCAGGATTTGGCGCTTTCAATTTACTCCATTGTATAATTAAACAATAATCCGTGACAGGGTGTGGGTTCTGGTGGGATTTATCCATGCCTGGTGTGGTTTGGTCACCAGAAGTGGGTAAAGCCCACCATAACCCACACCCTGGAGTAGATTATTGTGATTATGCAATGCCCCCCAGCTTTTTATAAAGTAAAATAAAGAAATAGATTTTTGTTCTGTTTTGATCATTTTTAATGAATTTATTGTTATGCCATAAAAAATATTTCCTAAACATAACAATAGGGTTAGCTGGGTAGAATAGGGTTGTAGTAGCCCACCACCCACCCCTCCACACACACTTTTTTAGCTTGGGCAAGAGAGTGTGGTATGAACGGGTACAGCGTGGTGCAGGCGGTTATTGGCTTCAGTAGTGTAGCGTGGTTTGAGCAGTGAGTGGCTTCTGTGCCAGCTGTTGAAAAAAGTTAATTATTAGAAGCCTCGAATGGGAGGTTTTTTTTTGGAGAGGAGGGATTTTTTTTGGGGGGGGAGAGTGTGTGGTATAAGCGGGTACAGCATGATGCAAATGGTTACCAGCTTCCATAGTGTTGCATAGTTCAAGCGGTGAGCAGCTTCTGTGCAAGCTGCTGAAAAAAGTTAATTACTACAAGGCTCGATTGGGAACTTGACTTGTTAAAATGTGGCAGTGGCGCCTGATTTTCTAATCGCAGATTTGGGAGAAGTAGCAATTGGTTTAGCCAGAGACAGGGTGTGAGGAGCAAAAGAGGTGAGGCAGATGTCAGTGCCATGGGAAAACTGCTAATTAAGCTCTTATTAGAGCTAGATATTGTATCTTCAAAATAATTTGTGTTTTAGAACTGTTTTTTGTAAATTGTCTTGTTTGGGGAGGTTTGTGTACTTCATTCAGGCAGCTTGAACAGATTCAAGATGTCGACAAAACAGACCTTTCAGAAAGAAAAAATGTGTAGTGATTTTTAGTTTTGCACAACAATAAGCCTGGAGGGCTGGAACTTTACCCCTTGGTTTTGCTTAGTCTTCACCAGGGAGGATAGTGGCACCCTCCCTGAGAGTGGCATCAAGGCAGCCATAGGAGAGATCCTGGGAACGGAGAATCCAGTACCTACTAGAGATAGGGTCTGCAAAGGCCTAGCAGTCATCTGGCCAGACAAGGCACCAAGTCCAGATGGGATGTACCTGAAGGTGCTCAGGGAATTGGCACATGAACTAACTGAATCTTTGGGAGGCCTCTTCAATAGTTTACTTCAGACGTGGGTTGTCCCATGGGATTGGAGGGTGGTGGACATGGTACCACTCCACAAGGGGGGGGGGGACAGGGAACAAGCAAGAAAATACAGACCTGTCAGTCTTACCTCTATCATGGGTAAGCTGGTGGAGTCACTCCTCAAAATAGACCTAGTAGACTATCTGAAGGGTAATGGTCTCCAGGATAGCAGACAGCACAACTTTGTTTCTGGGAGGTCCTGTCAGACTAACCTAATAGTCTTCTTCCCCGGATGACAAAAGAACTGGATAGAGGCCATGCCATAGGTCTACTTTACTTCAACTTCAGCAAAACTTTGGACTCTGTGCCTCACATATGCCTGCTGAGGACGTTGGAGGACCTGGGGGTGGCTAGGAATATACTGTAGTTAGACTGGTGGGAAGCTGGCTCAAGGAGAGGCAGCAGTGGGTTGTGATAAACAGAGTTGAAGTTCACTCACAACCCCTCTCCTATGGGCTCCAATCTACTGACCAAGCCCCTCTCCAAATCCCCAGATGCAAAACCAATAGGGGTGCACGTGCTTTTTCATACATGGCTCCAAAACACTGGAACGCCATACCTCAAACTATTCGTCAAGCTCCCAATCATGCTAACTTCAAGAAACTTCACTGTGATCATCTGCATATTGCTAGCCCCTGCACTTGCTTTCATCCACCTTAGACCATATCTTCTACCTGCCCTCTGCACCCCTAGACAAACCACTGCACTGACACCTTTCTCCACCTCTCTTATAACCCTCCTTTAATGCTTTCTCTCTTACCTTTCCCTCTTCCTCTGTTTCCCACCTCTCTCCCTTTCCCTCTGCTTTTCTGTCTCTACTCTACTCAAGTCAATGGCAACATAACGGCACTTATTGTATATCAGTATATTTGTATATCTGTATATTGTATATGCTTTTCTTCTGCAATGCCTGTTTTTTTCACATATTTTTCTGCATTCTTGTTTCTTTTGACCATCCAAACTGTAATGTTAGACCCTTGCTGAACTATGTTTCTCCTATCCCCATAGTTGATTGTGTGTGATCTCCCTCCTCACTGTGCTCATATGACGCATCACATGTATACTCATGTATTGTAACTTGTATTCTCCCGGGTCGTGCCTGAAAATAGGCATCCTTATGCCTAGTGCTCCCACCCGGTTACCAAAAGCAAATAAAATAATTAAATAAGAGGAGAGAGAGGTCACGATTGGGGTACCACAGGGGTCACTCCTGGGTAAGGTCCTTTTTAACATGTTCATCAGTGGCATCGGAAAAGGGATCCAGGATTGGATAAACCTCTTCACAGACAACACTAAACTCTGCAGAAGGGTGGATAGCACAGAGGGAATTAGAGAATTACAAGACGACCTGCAAAAGGTAGAGAGGTGGTTAAATGTTTGGCAGCTGAAATTCAATGCCAAAAAAAAGCAAAGTGATGCATCTAGGGAAAAAGAGCCCCAGGATAGAATACTGGTGGGAGGGATTAAACATAGTACCGCAGCTGTAGAATGGGGCCTAGGGGTCATCATCAGTGACACCCCACAACAGACTAGCCAATGCAATAAGGCTTGCAGTAAGGCAAATGTAACCCCCAGGTGGCACTATCCCAAGGGCTACTAGCCCTGCCTGACTGACTACTGACAGGTTGAGGGGCCTGGGTCCAATGGTGAGTGCCTCCACCCAGAGGTCAGGGTTTGCAGTAGTTAAACTAACTTGGTCACAGCCCTCTGGGACACTGTAACCCCCCTTTCTTCCCACTAGTGGCCCACACAATTCATCAGGAATATCTTCACAGTGTACACTTATCCCCAGGACTGGCTTTGTCGACTGGACGCTGGGGACCCCCTGTAAAACAAGATGATACAATGCAAACGCCACAGTACAATACTTTAACATAAACGAATACCTCTGACAGTGTAACTTTGCTGAAACAAACAGATCTAATTTATTTAAGGAGCTGTAACAAGGAAGGGAGAAATCAGGTTAACCAGGTTAAACACATTAATAATCACAGTACTGGGCACATAGAGTCCCAAATTGTCACTTTCACTGGGTACCCAGGATGGGGTGGGGGGCTATCCAGGATCGGTGCAGCTGGTTGGGGCCCTGTGATGGAAAAACACTGGCACAACACCCAAATTGTAATCCGGAGCCAGTTGACTCAGTTCATGAAGAAATGAAAAAAAACAACAATTAGATGACATACTTGCAATTCGATAAACAGATGGCAGGGAGCTACCCTGCTTCGTACTCACAAACTCAATGCTGAGAACTGGATGGAAGGCAGATTGTCCTGGATTGCCAGGAGGAGCAGACCCTGTGAACAAGATCCTTGTGACTGGACCCCACTGCAGTTTAGAGCAAATGGATGTAGTCTGGATTAAGCTGGGGTTCACTTCCAGCTTCATGTACTCAATTCACTGTACAGGGCATTTGAAACACGATTCCCCACAAGCACTACACACATTTATATGTAAAAGGAAAGTACTATACCAGGCAGGCTGCTTCTCTATCCTGATCGCAATTACTGTACAATACCCAGGAGAACACACAGCAGATTCAGTTCCTGACAGACTGAGCGCGATTCAGCAATTTCTCCAGTCTTCTATAGAGTGCGCCTGGTCTCTACTCTTCAGATCTCCTTGATTCTTTTCACAGGTCACATTTAGTCTGAACAGGCGCTTGCAAAAGCTGCAGACTGAAACTTAGGGCCTTACACGTGATTCCTGCGCTAAAACTACACACCGAAGAAGCACACAGCTCCCTGTCTCTTCACTGTCCAAACTGATCTGATCTTTCCAGTAGACAGAGCCGGGCATTTCCTTTGAGTTCCTCCCAGTTCAATTGTCTGGTTTGGCTGTCACTCACAATCAGACTCCCCCTGTTGGTGCAAAAAGGGGCCAAAGTCCAAGCTACAATTCCCAGAGGCATCTGCCATACAGTCCCATTGTGGCTGGCTCAACTTAAGAGTCCAAGTTCTGATTTGCCAGCAGCAGGCTCCATTTTAAAGGTCCCCCACGCTGATTGGTCCAGTTCAGCAGTTCAATTCCAACATGGAGGGGAAACACACACAGAGTCCCAGCTGCAATAAAACAGGTTAGATAAACTGCAATCTTACAAATGCTGCTAAATGATTACAGGCAAACAGTTACAGCTTTCAGATGGGCTCCCTTTGCACTTTTAGCGACTGCAAAAACGGAGCGAATTGGCAGCAGCCTGGGTGGGATTCGGGCATTAGAACACACAGTCCCCCCTCCTCAATGAGTTATGGTCACAAGCAGGCAGCTCTTAAAGAGACAGTACCAGAGGCTCTAAAAGCACTCACACTCAAGCAGCTTAAACACTGAACACCTCCAGACTTGGAGCATTCAAGCAAGTTCCTGGAAGACTTCTGGGAACCCCCATTCACTGGGGGGGTTACACAAACAAGATGCTGGGGTGTGTCGGGAGGGGTATTGCTAGCAGAAAATAAGAAGTGACGCTCCCCCTGTATAGATCCTCAGTGAGGCTGCACTTGGCATATTGTGCCTCATTCTGCAGCCCTCACCTTAGAAAGGATAAGGATGGGCTAGAGGTGGTACAGCATGGGGTGACGAAGATGATACAGGGCCAGCAGAGGACGTCCTATGAGGAACACCTCAAGGCACTGAGTATGTACTCACTGAAAACCAGAAGGGAGAGGGGGATATGACAGAAACCTTCAAATTCCTCTAAGTAATAAAGTAAACTGCCAGGAATTATTTAGCAGGAACACCACTTCGACAGCATGGGGGCACGACTGGAAGCTGATGAAAGAAAGGTTCAGAAGGGATGTAAGAAACTATCATTTTACTGAGAGGGAGGTGGAACCATGGAACAGTCTGCCAACTGGGGTGGTCGATACTAAAACTGTGGGGCTTCAAATGAGCTTAGGACAGAGTGAAAGGACTAGTGCTCACTTGTAGAGATGACTTATCAACACTAAGTCACGGGGTTATATGGGTCCAAATGGGCAGACTTGATGGACCTTGGTCTTTTTCTGCCGTCATTGTCTATTTTTTATGTTTTTGTGTTATGGTGAGATTTACCCAGGGGTAAAGACCTCAGCTGACCAATCAGGTTACTAGATTTTCTGACCTCATTGTATAATTAGTAATTGAGCAACATTGGTACTGGGACTTTTTCATACCTATCAGTTTTGTTATGTCATTCCAATGAGTAGGAACATGTTTCAGCCAATCAGGATGCAGTATTCTTAGTACCCATTTTATAAACCCAAATTATCCCATATTTTAAAATACTGATATCTGATTGAGGGAAGGAAACTATAATTCATATATATGGGTGCTTCATCCCTCCTGCACTGGGGGCATGCACTACCCTCTCCCCCCTCATACCGGTGTATACCCCTTTAAATCTATTAGTGAGCTCCTGGTGCTTCATTGCATACTCAGCCATGGAAACATTGTAGGACCAATGATGTTGCACATGGTTGGCTGGTGGTGCACCTAAACAAATGGCTTTCAAATTAAAACCGCAAATCCAAATGCTCTTTAAACCCAAATTGTGTATTTGTAAATCCTGGCCAGATGGCCAAGTCCAAGAAATGCTTTCCAACTATTTTACAGAAGGATGCAGGAGGTTGCAGGGCAAGCTATGCGTGTACTCACGGTTTCCCAGACCAAGGGTTCTCCCTCCATGTGCTGGGGCAATGACACGGTTTGTAGTATGTCCCTCTTTTTCTGGTTTTACTGTGTGTGTGTGTGTCTCTCTCTCTCTCTCTCTCTCTCTCTATCTCTCTCTCTCTCTCCATCTTCTATTATCTGGCACCTATTCTGTGTTGCATGCTACTGTGCTAAGTATCTGGCTGGTCAGGGCAGGGATCGTAAGAGTCCCCAGTTTCAACGACATGATTGCATTCCCTTCATTAGTGGCAGGTGGCCGCTTTGATGTGAAGCAGGATCCACTTTCATCATTGGTGCAAAGTCGCTGAAGATTCCTGGCTCCCTCATCCTCTCTCAGTCTAGTCCCCACAGCAGAAGTCTAGATCGGGGGACTGGAGGGAGCAACAGTGTGAGTGGCTTGTACCACGATGCAGGTTCTGTGGAGCCATAAAGGTAAACCCCCATTTGCCAGGGGTGGTTACATCCATAATAACAATCCAATGGATTGCTTTTTGCATTTTACACCCCTCTTGCTACAAAGGCAAAGTAAAAACTGAAAAGTAACCCTTTTGTAACAAAATCTTTCCCAGCTACAAAACAAAACCTACAGGTATTTTTTAATTTGGCAGTGAATTTTTACTGCTTGTAAAAGGTACCAGACCAACAGCACTGGAGACTGAAGCTCTGTGCTAATTCATGCATACAGCCTTGCGTTAGTTTAATTTTGCTTATATAGATGTAAGCCCCCCAATTTGGGCTTACCTGGTAGAGCTACGGCCCTACGACCCTCTGCCCGGTGTCCTCCGGGCGGCTGTGGTGTTAACGGGCTAAATTAAATAATCTGGGGCCCAACTTCAGGGAGCCTGCCAAGAAGACAAAATGGCAGTTCCCTAAAAAACTACAAACTGGTGCTGCTGGGAAAATACCCAGAGGCAGCCTGGAGATCACCTGGGGAGTTGCAGCCAATAATAGGGAGGCAGCTCAGGGGAAATGTAAGGCTGGTTTTTGGTGCCGAAAAGGAGTTGGAGGTCAAGAGGGACCACAGGGTGGATGTGAGAGGAGAGGCTGCTCTCATGAATACAGTCTAACTGGCTGTGAAAACCCTGCCTAGCTCCATCTGCCAAGCTGAGGGCAGGAGAAAAAGTAGCTGCTTGTGAGACTGACACAGGGTGGAGAAAAGCAGAGTTTGGTAGCAGCCCAGCTAGTTTGGATCTCAGTTTCAACTGACAAAATAAGAGATGGGCTGTGGACTTTGAAAATAACCCCTGCTCCCAAAGGTGCAGAAATCATTAAGTGAAGTTGACATTTCAGCCAGGGGAGAGTCTGCAAGTGTTGATCCAAGCTGCTGCGACAGGACCCAGCCTGCTGGTGAAAGTATCCTCAAGGTGAGAGGCTGTAGATTTTGAGACTGTGGAAGCACTGCTGCCCTGCGTTGGTCCTGAGGGAGGTTCTGCGTGCTTTGGAAAGGGTTTGGGGAACATAAGCAATCTTGGTTCCCTGGAGTGAAGACATCGACACACTGGGTTGAAAGACGAAACAGGCCTGCCTGTGTGAAGTATGTATATAAAGGCCCATAGGCAAAGTTGGCAAGGCCAGGCAGGTGAAGATCATCATCCCTGGAGTCATCCAGTTTTGCTTTCCCCACCGGTGGTGCACCATCTACGTCAGAACCTCCATGGTACCGTGCAGTGCAATTGCCTGTGTACCCCAAGAGTGGACTGCAAATCGTGAGTACCCCGAGCTGTGACTCTGGGGAGTCTTGTAGTTAGCTAGTCAGTTAGGAGTCTGGGGGTAAATCATTCCACCTCTGTTTAGAGACACTCAAGTCTGCAAGTACAGGATAATCAATCCAAAGTGTGTTGTGTTCGACTGGGCCCCGACAAAAGACCCCAGGCCTGCACCACTCCACAGGGACAATCTGGGTGCTCACAGGGGGTGGTGAGAAGGGTTGATCCTGGGGAAGGTATTGTGCCTAGAGTGAACTGTGTTTGATATTCTCCTCCTTGTTCCCCCTCCCCAATAAATAAGGTTACTGTTTGCATTTTATTCACTGTCCCTGCATTATTGAAAGAGTGCTGCTGGGGGGTGTGGGGCAATAGTGTAGAAATTGTAAATTGTGTGGTGAACACATTGTTGGGGCAGGGTACTATTTCCTGGGGGGTGGTAACTTGTTCTTTATCCACAAGATTCCCTTGCCATTACCCCAGGTGGAGGCACCGTGCCACATGAGCTGTCGCTGCAGCACCCAGGCTGGCCCCCTCAGAGGTGTGTTCAGAAGTACCCTGAGGGCGCCCCTGGAGCAGTCAAGGTGAGTCAAAGGGCTGTTACATAGAGGATAATGTCTAGATTATATCAGTAACCACTCTATAATCACTTGAGAGGTTATCAAGACAACTTTGCAAACCTCGAGAGCGAAGCTCGAGAGGTTTACTGTTGGCATGGCAACCTTGAGAAGCAATTTCAGTGAGGTTACCAATAAAAAAAAAAATTAGCTTTTATAGTGTATGGGATAATCAGCCTTGACATTAAAATATGGAGATAGTCCTTACTTTATCTCTTTTTTTCCTATATTGCCGTTCCCTGTAATACCAGATCTCACTGCCGCGCCCGTTCATTGTGAGCCACTACTTGAAATGCGTGCAGGTGCAGATCAGCTTCAGCTGTAATCCCGTTGCTATGATGTACTTAAGAGGGGTTAACACCCTGATGTCAGAGCGATGGGATTACCAGGAAATAATCATGCTGATTTCCAACGGTCATAGGGTGTTCCTATACATTATAATTTTATCTCATGCAATCTATATCCTGGTATGTTTTGCACTGTGTATTGTATATGACTTATTTCATTGTAATTGATTTTAGTATTTTTGCTTGAAACAATTGTTGCTGTTGTACTTTAGAGGGTGCCATTGGAAATCAAGCTTTTGCTCTATGTATTTAGGCATGGATAATCGGAAATTCTGATGAATAACATCTGATATTGACTTTTTAAATGTAGGAGAGGTTGGTATCAGTTTCTGATTCTACTTGAAATCAATAATTTCATTGAACTGGTTAATGATTATCTAAACCTTCTTCAGTGGTCTCTCAGTCATCAGGTAACACCGTAGGAACCTTCGCTGTTGGTGAAGGGGAATCCACACAAAAGATTTTCTGCAGTATAACTGGGGCTACCCACACCGTCAATGTCTGCCAACATCACCAACCCTATATAGGCTGGGGTGGCCCCGCTCCCTCCACAATTCTTTCCTGCTGTTGACTTACAAGCACAGTCTCCGAAGAAGCTCCGTCACAGTGTTCGTGCCTTTTTCAGCCTACAGCCATCTTTTTCTACTTTTGCAGATATTTCTTTTTATTTATGTCGAGAGTTAATCCTTCTGTTTTCCATCACTACTGCTGCGGAAAGAAGATTGCCTCTACTGACGAGCATTCGGTTTGTGTCTGCTGTCTTGGGCCTGACCACAATCCCTCTGACTGTGAGCTCTACCAGAAGTTTAACCAAACTACCATCAGGCAATGCAGGAAGGCTCTAAAAATCTTCATGGAACAACAGGTAGCCAGCTCCAAGCAAGGGTCCTCCAGGGCCACGGCCACCCAGTTGCCCTCCAGTTCTATGAGCTCCCAGGCCTCTTGGGTCCAAGACAAGTTCTCATGGAAAAATCACAAAGGACTGGGATTGTAACTACCCCGACAGCACATCCCATTTCCCGTCCGGCCTCTCCTTCTTAGGGGGATCTTCAGCAGGCTGCCAAGACACGAGACCAGCTGTCCAGGTCTCGGTTCCCACCAATCCCATACTGACAGCTTCTCTGCCCGACTCTCAGGGCACTTGTTCATTGACCTCCATGTCGTCGGCCCTCCCTCCATCAATGACAGACTCATCGTTGATGACTACTCAGTCAAGACCTGCCCATTCCTCTCCGAGGGCTATGGGCTCGTCGGGTCTACAAGATGGGTTGTCGGCTTCTGTGCCATTGAATCCTCCTCTGTCGATGGCCATGGACCTGAACGAATTTCTTGTTTGCATTAGCAATGTGCTAGTTCAGCAGTTGGGAGCCTTCAATAGGCCTTAGTTGCCTGCACCATCGATGAAGGCTTAGTCGTCGACACCTGTTCATTGACATAGTAGCCTTCCATGGGCGCTCAATGACTCATATGAGACAGGCCCAGGGAAGAGGTCAATGTCAAGGAGAAGTACCACCCTGACCTCATCCTTCCAGATGCTGTAGAGGAGGACGAGAAAAAGGAACAATTCCTCACCTCTGATAAGTCCACTGCCTCTTCAAGTCAGTGAGGACTCAGTCAAGCACACCCTTAGGTCACCTCCTGAGGATGTTGCCTTCTTTAACATCATGAAGCAGCTGTCTGCCACCTTGGGATTTCAGACAGAGGAGAAGGATGTCACAAGGAAGGATCTGTCTTGACTACTTGGAAATTCCTGAATCCCCCAAATTACCCCTCCTATGCTTCCTGCCCTACAAAATGCTACTACGGCAGCCTGGCACAGACCAGACATGGTGCCAGCCATACCCCACAGAGTGGATAAACTCTGTAATGCCCCACAGGGACTTCCTTGTTTTGCTGCCCAAGCTGAAACTGATTCTCTGGTCATTAAGGCAGCACATGACAAGTCTAAGGCATCTCAGCACCTTAGTTCACTCCCCCGGACAAGGAATCCTACAAGATTGACCTCTGGGGGAAGAGGGTATATGCTTCCTCTACCTTGGACTTGAGGATTGCCAAATACCTATCACACATGGTCAAACACCAGAATGCCAACTGGAGGAAGGGCAAAGCTGCCACACAGGCCCTTCCAGATCGTACTCACAAACAGGAGTTGCTTCAGTATTTCCAAACAGCTGAAGATGTCAGCAGACACCTTCTCAGGGCCCTCTGTGATATGGCAGACACTGTCGCCAGAGCAGCTGCCACTGGCATATGCCTTCATAGGTACTCATGGCTCAGGGTCTCTGGATTTGCAGCTGATATGCGAAATAAGGTGCTTAACACACCTTTCAATGTCACCAAGCTCTTTGTCCCTGGTGTCGAGGACCTCATTAACGATATGCAGGCCTCCGGCACAGCCATAGAGTCTGTGCATTCCCTCTACCACATGCAGCCCCATGGCAGAGGGCAGTTTGCTTTCTGTAGACAGGCCAAAAGGCCAGGCTTGGGCCCCCGCACCCAGGAAAAGCACAAAACTCAATCTTCCTTGCCCACCCCCTCCAATACTGGAGCAGTGGCCAAGCATCCCAGGACTGAAGAACCAGCCTCCACAGCTGGTCCTACCTCAGCTTGACTCCTTGCCAGACCCTCCTCCTCTGGGTCAGTCCCAGGAGGTGGTCAGAGGTCAGTTCTCCCTCCACAGTTCTTTCCTGCTGTCGACTTGCAAGCACAGTCGCCGCAGAAGCTCCATCACAGTGTTCGTGCCTTTTTCGGCCTACAGCCATCTTTTTCTACTTTTTCAGATATTTCTTTTTATTTATGTCAAGAGTTAATCCTTCTGTTTTCCATCACTACTGCTGCGGAAAGAAGATTGCCTCTACTGACGAGCATTTGGTTTGTGTCTGCTGTCTTGGGCCGGACCACGATGCCTCTGACTGTGAGCTCTACCAGAAGTTTAACCAAACTACCGTCAGGCAATTCAGGAAGGCTCTAAAAATCTTCATGGAACAACAGGTAGCCAGCTCCGAGTAAGGGTCCTCCAGGGCCATGGCCACCCAGTTATCCTCCAGCTCTATGAACTCCCAGGCCTCTTGGGTCCAAGACAAGTCCTCGGGGAAAAATCACAAAAAAGACTGGGATTGTAACTGCGCCCCCCCCCCCCCGGCAGCACATCCCATTCCCCGTCAGTCTCTCCTTCATAGGGGGGGATCTTCAACGGCGGCTGCCAAGACAAAGAGACCAGCTGTCCAGGTCTCGGTTCCCACCAGGCCCATACTGACAGCTTCTCTGCCCGACTCTCAGGGTACTTGTCCATTGACCTCCATGTCATCGGCCCTCCCTCCATCGATGACAGGCTCATCGTCAATGACTACCCACTTAAGACCTGCCCATTCCTCTCCAAGGGCTATGGGCTCGTCGGGTCTACAAGACGGGTTGTCAGCTTCTGTGCCATTGAATCCTTCTCCGTTGATGGCCATGGACCTGAATGAATTTCTTGTTTGCATTAGCAATGTGCTAGTTCAGCAGTTGGGAACCTTCAATAGGCCTTAGTTGCCTGCACCATCGATGAAGGCTTCGTCATCGACACCTGTTCATTGACATAGGTAGCCTTCCCATGGGCCGTCAATGACTCATATGACGGCAGGCCCAGAGGAAGAGGTCAATGTCAAGGAGAAGTACCACCCTGACCTCATCCTTCCAGATGCTGTAGAGGAGGACGAGAAAAAGGAACAATTCCTCACCTCTAAGTCCACTGCCTCTTCAAGTCAGTGAGGACTCAGTCAAGCACACCCTTAGGTCACCTCCTGAGGATGTTGCCTTCTTTAACATCATGAAGCAGCTGTCTGCCACCTTGGGATTTCAGACAGAGGAGAAGGATGTCACCAGGAAGGATCTGTCTTGACTACTTGGAGATTCCTGAATCCACCCCAAATTACCCCTCCTATGCTTCCTGCCCTACAAAATGCTACTACAGCAGCCTGGCACAGACCAGACATGGTGCCAGCCATACCCTGCAGAGTGAACAAACTCTGTAATGCCCCGCAGGGACTGTTATTTTGCTGCCCAAGCTGAAACTGATTCTCTGGTCATTAAGGCAACACATGACAAGTCTAAGGCATCTCAACACCTTAGTTCACTCCCCCCACCGGACAAGGAATCCCACAAGACTGACCTCTGGGGGAAGAGGGTATATGCTTCCTCTACCTTGGACTTGAGGATTGCCAAATACCTATCACACATGGTCAAATACCAGAATGCCAACTGGAGGAAGGGCAAAGCTGCCACACAGGCCCTTCCAGATGGTACTCACAAACAGGAGTTGCTTCAGTGTTTCCAAACAGCTGAAGATGTCAGCAGATACCTTCTCAGGGCCCTCTGTGATATGGCACACACTGTTGCCAGAGCAGCTGCCGCTGGCATATGCCTTCATAGGCACTCATGGCTCATGGTCTCTGGATTTGCAGCTGATGTGCGAAATAAGGTGCTTAACACACCCTTCAATGTCACCAAGCTCTTTGTCCCTGGTGTTGAGGACCTCATTAACGATATGCAGGCCTCCGGCACAGCCATCAAGTCTGTGAAATTCCCTCTACCACATGCAGCCCCATGGCAGAGGGCAGTCTACTTTCTGTAGACAGGCCAAAAGGCCAGGCTTGGGCCCCCGCACCCAGGAAAAACACAAAACTCAGTCTTCTTTGCCCACCCCCTCCAATACTGGAGCAGTGGCCAAGCATCCCAGGACTGAAGGACCAGCCTCCACAGCTGGTCCTACCTCAGCTTGACTCCTTGCCAGACCCCCTCCTCTGGGTCAGTCCCAGGAGGTGGTCAGAGGTTGGTTCTCCCTCCATCTGGATCAATGGAGAACCATACCTTCAGATGTTTAGATTCTGTAGATTATACAGAGTGGTCACACCCTGGAGCTCATCCAACAGCCACCAGATGCCACTCCACCACTCTCAAACTATCCCCCTGGCCCACCTGTCTGTTCTCTGGAAGGAAGTACAGTCTCATCTACACAAGCAGACAATTAAACTGGTGCCAAGGCATCAGAGAAACCAAGGGTTCTATTCCAGATTTTTTTCTGGTCCCCAAAAAGACCAGAGATCTGAGGCCCATCTTAGACTTCAAGGACCTCAGTCTCTGTCTAGTACAAAAATTCCAGATGGCAACTTTTCCAGGCCTCATGCCTCTCCTCAGGGCCAGGGACTGGCTCTGTTCAGTGGACATGCAGGACGCTTGCCTGCACATCTCAGTCTTTCCTCACAGGAGGTTTCTCCATTTTGCCTTTCAGGGTGAACACTACCAGTTCAAAGTGCTGCCCTTTGGTTTATCCTCTGTGCTGCATGTCTTTATCAAATGCTTGACAGTGGTTGCAGCAGCTCTCAGAAAAGAAGGTCCATATGTCTTCTCTTACCTGGACAATTGGCTTCTCAAGGCCCCATACATGGAACAGCTCCTGCCAACTCTGGAGCTAACTCTCCAGCTTTTCCATTCTCTGGGCATAACGGTCATCCTCCCCAAGTCTGTTCTAGTACTGTCCCAAAGACTGCAGTACACAGGGGTGGTCCTGGACTCTGAACAGAGGAAGGCCTTCTTACCCCAGAACAGGGTGGAATGCTTTATAGCTCAGGCTCAGGAGATTACTCAGTCAACACATTCCTGAAAGACTGTACATCAGACTATTGGATCTAATGGCAGCAGCCATTCCCACCGTTCTTCAAAGAGGTTGCGCTCACAAAAGAAGACAACATAAACGCATATCAGAACTATGTTCACATTTAATAAGCACCGCTGTGGAAGCCCCTAGCACATTGTATACTGTATATCTAATGCTAGCATAACCAAATGCTCAGCTATGTTCTATAAAGTTTTAAATATCCATAAGATAAATAGCAACTAGCATAAATAAGCCATTGTAGTTTACAACTATTGTTGCTTTATAGGCTGCATATGAAATACATATTACTTAATTTTTTTGTAAAAAAGGTATTTGTACTAATGTAAAGGTTTTTTATACAAGTAATTGTTATGGAGTGTTGATTGGATAATAATAATGTGATGTCACACACAAAGGTGTATTTAAATGTGTCTTTGGATTATTTGTAACTACACCCCCTTTGAAGGCACTTTTGCCGAGGCGCTAGGGGCTTCCACAGTGGTGCTTATTAAATGTGAACATAGTTCTGATATGCGATTATGTCGTCTTCTTTTGTGAGCGCAACCTCTTTGGAAATTTGTTGTTTTGAAGAGCGTCTCCCTTGGGTGCGAACCCCTGTTTTATGAGTACGACCTTTGCAGTTTGGACTTGGCATTCCCACCATTCCACTGGCCAGGCTTCACATGTGCACCTTTCAGTGGACCCTCAGAATGCAATGGGACCAGTGCACAGAGGAGTTCAACCAACAAGTCCTGGTCTCCTCTCCGGTTCGCAAGGTACTGCAGTGGTGGATGGACACTGCAAATCTTCTTCAGGGGGTTACCTTCCAGATTTCTTCCATGCATCAGATTATAACCACGGATGCTTTGGGTCTCAGATGGGGAGCACACCTAGGTTCTTTTCAAACCCCCAGCGGGAAGCTGCCCTGCATATCAATGTCATGGAAATGAGGGCGGTGCTCTATTCCTTGCAGGCTTTTCAGGAACATTTTGCTCCAGGCCAACTGCTGGTGCAGTCATACAATCTGAATGTTGTCTACTACATCAGCAAGCAGGGTGGAACTACTCATACCCCCTTTGCAGGGAGGCCATTAGAGTGCAGTACTGGGCACTGGAGCACAGTCTGACACTCTCTGTGCCGGCCCAAATGCATCAGCACCTCCACCTAGTGAAGGCCCCATTGACCCAGCATCTACTCCTAGTGGAGGCCCGTCAACCTCTGAGCACACTCAGGCCCCTGGACAAGAAACAGGAGAAGCATCTCAAGACAATACACAAAGTGTATTACCTCTCACCCCCCCCCCCCAGCTCTTGCCTGGAGGCACCTACCACTTCCAAAACTCAGAACAGGCAGTGCAATATGCCACCACCCACTTCCACATCAGAGTTTCAAACCCCCCATCTAAGAAGCATAACCAGCAAGCAATAATACCTGACAGGGTGGGTGGTACTGGGCAATACCGGACCGCCCAGGGGCATAATGAGGCCTGACACCACAGGCGGAGGGCCTTATAGCTCCTGGAAAGTATGGTATTGCCCATACCGCCCACCCTGGAGGGTATTATTGCGCTTAAAAAATGGGCTACATGTGCCATTTTTTATGGGATTAGAAAAAAAATCCTAATCTATAAAAATGACTACAAATGCATTTTTTTTTCCTTTTATTTAATAAAGTAGTCCCTATATCTACTGTATTAGCCAGTAGAGGGATGTGTAGTAGTTGCTGCATATTTTTCTGGTCGTACCCCCCCCCCCCCAATACACACTCACACACACACACTTTAAGATCACAATCGGTTCGCAAGTAAGAAAGTGAGACTTGGCAAGGTTTCTTTTATACTGTATTTTTGGGGGTTTTAAGGCAGAGATTTATGCTGAGGCATTATGTTGTGGACCAGGACAGCGTTGTTGCACTTGGTTGAAGGATCGGCATGTAAGTGTGGCTGCCACTGCGGCGAGAGGTTAAAGTGATGCAGTTGTTTACTTACAGCAAAAGATTTTAAATCTCCAACAGCTGAATGATGACAGCAATAGGGGACAGCAGGGGGAATGGTTTTAGAAGGGGAAAGATTGCTACAGAGAGTGAGAGCGCAGTCGGGAGATTACAGTCTTGTAAATGATTGTGGCTCGGCTGTGAGAAATCATTAATTCTGTTCTGGACCAGAATTCTGAATTGGAAGAGCATTGTAGTGGTTGGTTGAAGGATTGGCAAGAATATATTTTTTTATTTAAATCTCCAAATTACAGCCAGACAATGACAGAGTTAGGGGACAGCGGGGAAACAGTTTTAGAAGGGGAAAGATTGGTACAGAGTGCGAGGGCGCAGTCGAGAGAGTGCTGCCATCTTTGTAAATGACTGCGGCTATGAGGAAAAAAAAACTGCGGATTGTGTTTCTTTATTTCTTTTTGTACATGAACAACAGCCAGCTTTGAGAGGACAGGGTAGGAAGTGTACCAAGTAACTATTGAGCTTTGGGGAGACCCTATCTCTCGCTAAGCGAGACAAAAAAATGGCAATTTTAAATTGAAAATACCTGGTTTTAGTCAATTAGGAAGCAGGGTGGGCACTAAGATACTTTAGTGGGTGAAGGGGCACTATAGGCTGGTACTTTTTATTTCCTGGGCATCTATTGAAAGTTAAAGTACCCTCCCCCCCCGGCAAGGGTACTAGCCAATCAGATGCCAGGAACTAAAAAGCCCATTTTCTAAGGGCCTTTAGTAAACATGTTAGTCAGGTTTTGGATGTCTCCACTGGAAACTGTTTTCAAATTTTACAGGAACAGGAGGGAGATTCTAAATCAGATGTATCCTCTAAATCTGGGTTTATATCTGAAATGGAGTGTGAGGAGGAGGGTATCAGAGACTAAGAAAAAAAAAGGGGGAAAATGGAAAAAAGATGCCCAGAAACCATAAGGAAATCAAGTAAACAATAACCTATGGCAGAAATTAAACTTGTTTCCTTAAATGCTTGCAACATCAGGAATTATCAAAAAAAGGATTGCGTGTTTGCATTTTTGCCAAACCTTAAATGTAGATATTATATTACTACAGGAAACAAGGTTTAACTGTTTACATGACATAGGTCAAGCCAAAAAAACGTGGACTCGTGGGCCTACTTTCTGGGCCTATGGGGAAGATGCAGCAGATGGTCTGGGTATTCTGTTTAATTACACAAATGTACAAGTTACAAGGTTAGTGGAAATACACCCAGGGAAGGCCCTTATGTTAGATTGTGTGTATAAGGGGTTCCCACTTCGGATCTTAAATACATATACCCCTCAGGCTAAATCATCCCGAGTAGATCTATTTCATAGCATACAACCATATCTGTTTACACAAAAAACAAGTCATATGGGGGGGGGGGGAGAGACATGAACTGCAGCTTGGATTTAAAAGTCAAGGATGAAGTACAAAAAAAAGTCTACAGCAATACCCATGCTTTACAAAATGTCTTAAAACAAACTTCCCTTAAAGATGCTTATAGGGAGCTATATAGGGACGCAGGAGCTACCAGCAGACGAAGTGCTTTTTTTACTAGGATAGGCTATGTTTCTTTGTCCAGGAATCGCTTCACATCTGGTTTTAAATTACAACCGTGTGAATTCTCAGACCATTTGGTAGTAAAATGCACTGTAAACTTCTAAGATTTTCCCACTAGGTTTCCTGCAGTTGCATCAAGGTGAAAACTAAATTCCTCTATGTTAGAAAATCCAGAAATACAGAATAAATTAAACGCTCTGCTAGGAAGTCAACAGCTGTAATGTATGACTCCTGGGCACAATGGTGGGCAGACATTAAATCAGATATTAGGAATTTGTTCATTTCTGTTGGGAAAGAAAAAAGTAATAAGGATTACTTAACTTATTTAGAGTACCGTAATCAGCACTATGAGTTAACATCCCTACCAAATGTGTCAGATATAAGGATAAAAGAACAAACTGAGAGAATAAAAAGTCATATGAGGCAGTACCAATATGATTGGGCAGTCTTTCTGCAGGCTGAAATGAAGTGTGGAACTGCGAAAACACCCTCAACAGACCCATTTACAGCATGTAAGCAGAGATTGGACAACAAATGAATGGAGGGCCTTGTAAACAAGACTGGGCATCTGAAAAATACTAACATAGAGATGTTAGAAATGATAAGGGATTCTTTGCAGGAACAACAAGGGTCAGCTTTCACAGCATCAGCAAGGTGGGGGGAAATTCTTAACCGTGATTTGCCTGAACCATCAGAGGAGGAGAGTCATGAGTTGGAGAAACCCATTTCTAAAGAGGAAGTAAAACTAGAATCACTAAACTGAAATTAGATATATCACCAGGGGAAGATGGCCTCACAAATGAGCTTTATAAATTCTTAGTAGAAGATATGTGTGAGATCCTACAGAATGTGTACAATGAGATTTTAGAAACAGAAAAGATGCAAGGAAATTTCTCGGCAGCAATAATACTATATTTGCATAAAAAAGGGGATAAGAAGGATCTGGGAAACTGAAGGCCAATCAGCTTATTATATACAGACTATAAGATATTATCTGCCATTTTGTGTCATAGGTTACAAAAGACTGCTGCTACATTAATACACCCAGTTCAAACATGTTCTATCCCGGAGAGGAACATACAGCAAAATCTCACTTTTCTAAGAAATATTTGTGAGTTTGGGAGAAAACATAAATTGATAGGTTACCTATTAGCATCGGATCAAACCAAAGCTTTTGACAGAGTTTCCCATGAATTTCTCTTGCAAGTACTTGAGAAGTAGGGTATACCACTTAGATTTAGAACTTGGATACAAACTCTATATAAGGGGGCTACAATGATGCCCACGGTTAATGGGATGATAGGGGAAGGAGTATTCCTGAAAAGGGGACTAAGGCAGGGTGCCCTATAAGTCCCTTGCTGTATACGTTCATATTGGATCCCACTGTTAGGGACATCTTCAGTGATAGGACCATAAGAGGCCTGACACCATCACCAGAAATAGAGCCCCAAAAATTAGCAGTATATACATATAACATAGTAGTGATCGTACAAGATACAGAGTCAGGAATTAATGCATTAAGGGCTTTAGAAAGGTATGCACGCATAGCAGGGATAGAAATAAATTACAAAAAAAGCACAGGGATGTTCATAGGAGTGGGGTGCATGAGCCCACAATTGGGCAAATTAATATATCAGACACAACAATTAAGATTCTTGGCTGCCATTTTGGAAATGGTGCCTTGACACTATTAAACTGGGAAGAAAAAATAAGAGTGGGGGAGTTGAAAGTCCAAATATGGCAAGCATGGGCTCTCTCAAAAACTAAAAGAGTTTTGATTATAAAAAAATTATTACTCCCAATAATTTTATATATTTGTGCTGTATTTCCTATACCAGGGAATCTGGAAGCAAGTCTGCATAGTATTTTTTTTTCAAATGCTTTGGGGGAAGTCGCCTCAACCCGGTCAACAGGGATTTTACTTATCTATCAGTTAAACAAGGGGGATTAGGAATGTTACACCCATTGGTATTTTATTTCACCTTTTTCTTTAAAAATATGTTTCTAGGAGTGGTGGGACATGCACAACAATGGGACAAATGGACAGAATTATTGTTCAGGCCCTTCCTACAGAAATGGGGGGGAAGACATCCCTAAACTTCAAGCAACATTAGAGGTTCCAGATTTTGTAGTAGCTGCAATTAGAAAACTTAAGCTTTGGGGGGTCACAAAAGGACATATACAGGATCTACACAGAAAGTCCCTATATGCTGATATCATGGGGAGAAACTTTGCTATACAGGTGGACTTTCCAAAATGTGTACCCACAAAATTGAGGAATGCCTTAAGAACACTCACAGATAAAAGAATTCCGGTCAAAATGTGGGATGTACAGTGGCTCAGTTGCCACAGCAGGCTGAGGGTTAAAGGCAGCCTTAAGCATAAACCTATAATGGAACGACAGTGTATTAGAATAGAATGTAATGGTATGGAAGACACAATGGAACATTTTTACTTCAATTGTTTATATGCTAAACAATTCTGAACAGATTTGGCCACTAGATGGCGATGGGGATTAGCAAAGCACATCACATATGAAAGTTTGGTACTGGGAGATTATTTATTTATTTATTATATATTTATTTATAGCATAGGAATTACAACCCTTTGAGTCATAGACTCATTTCCAAAGGCTCTATGTCAAGTACAAGGTATGACAAAGACAAGTACAACAACCAGTAAATACAGTTTAACAATGGGCATAGTCATACAGGTGAGTCTGGCATATGTAGAGTTATTGCCTATACAATTGGGTGCAAAAAGAGAAGGAGGCAGAATTACATTCATACAGAATGTACAGATGCGCAGTGAACAAACTTTATACATGCAGAAGCTAAAAGATGCAGCAGTACAGTTTATGGTTGGATGCCAGGGTGATGTCACGAGTGATGTTTTGCAGTGTGCAGCCTTTTGAGGCATTGTCAGGAACCGACTAGGCGTGTGCTATGGGCTATCTAGGATAGGTCTAGGGCATAGGGCCCCGGGTGCAGGGGAAAGTGAATCAGCCTCATTAGAGACCTTGTCGGTGCCACAATAGCATCTACTGAACGGGCAGTGCCTAGGGTGAGTCTAGTGGTTGCACTGGCAGCTATGTTTTGATAAAATGTGGGCTTTTAGGGCCTTCTTAAATGGACCTAACTTGGTAGTTGCGGCAATGCCAGGGGGAAGGCATTGTACCATGAGGGGACTCTGAAGGGGAATGATCTTTGTGCTAATGAGTTCCTGATCCTGGGTACCTTCCAGATAGCACTGGAGGCAGCACGAGTGGCCACAGAGAGGGTAGCTGACTGGAGGGAGGCCACAACACTGACTGGGGTAAGGCCTAGGTGGATTTTTTTAGTGAGGAGACAGGTTTGATACTGCAGCCTTTCCTCTAGTGTGAGGACATTAGTGAGTGTGTAGATGGTGCAGGTGTGCATATGCTTGTCTACACCACAGAGAAGCCGGCAGGCCTTATTAATAACGAGTTGGCTTTGTTGGAGTTCCGTTGGGTCTGAGGCAGCATAGATGGCGAGTCCGTAATCCACCAGTGACAGGACTGAGGATGTTACTGCCAGGTACAATGCTTCTGGTGGTAGGCAATCTTTGTGCCTGTATAGGAGACCGATACGGGCATTAGTGGTGAGGATAGTATTTTAATGTGGTCATGGAACGAGAGGGTGGTGTCAAAGGTGACGCCTAGGTATTTATAGGTTTGGACCTGCTCCAGAGAAAGGAGAGACTTGGAGAGGATATTTAGTTAATAATCCTTGGCCCTGTTCTGTCGGTGGGCAAAGAGCATAGTTTTGGTCTTTTTAATGTTGACTACTAGTCTCTACTCATTGAACCAGTTTTCAATTTGTTTGAAGGAGTCTTGGAGCATGAGATGGAGAGAGGAAGGATCAGGATCAGAGGCATGAAGAACTGCATCATCCACAAACAGGAGAATATTCCCAGAGCAGGATTTAGGCAAGGCATTGAGATATATGCTGAAGAGCAGAAGGCCCAGTATAGATCCCTGGGGAACACCAGAGTGCACTGGGAGTGTGGTAGAAAGCGTATTGTTAATTTTGACACATTGGGTTCTGGTGGCCAGGTAGCTGGAGAACCAGGAGAGGGGGCCCTGGAAAACCCCAGTGTGTTGTAGAGTGTCAAGTAAAAGGGGGTGGGAAACTGTGTCGAAGACCTTAGAGAGGTCTATGAACACAGCCCCTACCAGGTGACCTTTGTCCAGTGTAGCATGAAGTGAGTTAGAAAATTCCATATGGGCTGTAGTGGTGCTACTGTATGACCAGCTCTGAAACCGTGTTGCTGTCTGCACAGTAGGCCGTGCGTGAGCAGGTATTCAGTGAGCTGGTCAGCCATGATTTTTTCAAGGGCTTTTGAAAGTGGAGGAAGAACTGAGATGGGCCGGTAATTGTTTGGGGAGGAGCAGTCACCGCTTTTTAGTATAGGGGTTATAGTGGCAGTTTTCCATGAGGTCAGGAACTGGCTCAGACACAGGGACTGGTTTAGTAGGTCAGTGAGCGGCGAGAGGACCGAGTGAATAACAAGGTTTAGGATTTGCGTGTCAAATGCTTCTTTACAATAATTGGAGCCACTGAGGGCTCTGGATAAGTAGTGTTTGGTTTCAATCTTGGTAATGACTTTGAGATGGAAAGGGGGGTTGTTGGAGATTTGACACTGGCTTGGGTTGTACTGGGTCAAAGAAGTTACTTGGTAGAACTGTGCTGAGGTCAGAGAACGTAGAGTTGAGGCAGTTTGCAATGGCTAGTGGGTCAGTGGTGATTGTGCCATTAATGTTAAGCTGGGATGGTAGGAGAGAGCAGGCTTTCACATTAAGATCCTTAATGTTATCCCAGAACTTACAAGAGCTACCCCAGGTGGCAGCCAGGATGGTTCTATAATGGTCCGCCTTGGCCTTGCGTATTGCCCATGTGCACTTATTGCAGGCAGTGTTGTAGGCTCTATGCTGTGGCATTATCTCATTATCACCCAAGCACTTTAAACTTGATATTTGCTTGTTTAAAGTTCTATATGTGGCAAGTGAGATGTCAATTTTCTTTACAGCATGTAAATATGCCAACAATGGTTTTAATAAAACAAATAGAAGCAACAGTTTGTAAACAGAAAGAATTGGAGAAATCATAGTTAGATACACAGAAATTCTGGATTTTATGGAAGCGTATATATATTGGTTATAATTAGAAGACCATGCAAGGTCCAGGAATAGTAGTAGTTTTTAATTTTAGCTTCCTTTGAACAGAATCTATGTATAAATTCTCTGTATAATATGAGTGATCAGATGTCTTTATTCAGGTGTTAGATGGGGAAGGTATGCAGGGCGCGGGAAAGTGGGAAAACTGTTATGTATATGTGCATTTTTGTCATTTGTTTCCTTCTGTAAATTATAGTTATGTTGTAATGATGTAATGTTTTTCTTTTGCAATAAAAATTCCCCTACTCTCCTGGAGGGGCTCCCTGGCCATCTGGCATTCTGCCAAGATGGCAACTGCTGAAAAGCTATATTCAAGGATTTGCTGGGAGCAGAGGAGAAGGCCTCCTCCTCTGCATCTGCTTCACCAGAGGCTGGTAATGTATGTGAGGAAAGTTCTACAAACAATCAGAATGAATTGGATTGTGATTCAGTTCCATGTCATATAGCGATTGCAAAACAGCGATGTATATCTCCGAAAAGCACATTGGCGATATACACATGCCGACAAGAAGACATCTGGCAACTAAAGTAAGTGTTGATGCAGGGGGGCTGCACCCCCCCCATGGGGGGGGCGTTATAAATTACCTTATGTAAAATATTAGAAGGGATTATTAAGGAATACATCATAAAACATATTCAAGAAAATAAGCTAGCCGTTAGTTCCCAGCATGGCTTTACCACAGGCCGATCATGTCAAACTAATAAGTTAGAATTCAACAATAGGGCTAGCATGAGCTTGGATGCAGGTAGATCAGTGAATGTGATATTTTTAGATTTTATTAAAGCTTTCAATAAATTACCTCATGATGAGTTAGTTCAGGTCCTCTTTAAAATGGGAATACATGAAAATGTTATCTCATGGGTTCATTCTTGGTTACTAGACAGAAGGCAAAGAGTCAGTATTAGGGGTGTACTCTCAGACTGGACTGACATAACAAGTGGAGTACCCCAGGGTTCAGTTCTGGGACCGTGTCTCTTCAACATTTACATCACATCCCTTCAGATCGAACATCAAAAATTATGGATGACAAAATTTGTAGATGACTGTAGGGTGGGGTAGAGATACTAAACCCCAGCGATACAATCAATCTGCGGGAGGCCGAGAATCACATAGACAAGTGGGACAACAAACATAAGTTACAGTTAATTCCAGTGTAATGCACAATGCACAGCTATACACATAGGGAAAAAAATCCGAAGGTCACCTATTGCCTGGCCAAAACAGCTTTCAGAAGCATAAACAAAAAAAGAGATTTGGACATTACTATCTCAAATGAGCTGCAATTTGGAGCGCACTGCAGGAAAGTGTGCCAAAAAGCAAATGGCATTTTAAATTGCATCATTAGGCATGTCTCTAGCAGAAGGAGAGAAGTTTTGGTGCCATTGTACGGCTCCCTGGTCAGACCATTATTGGAGTATGGCGCACAGTTGTGGTCGCCATATAAAAAAGCGAGATTGGTATGCTAGAGAAGGTACAGAAAAGGGCAACATGCAGTATAACAGGTCTTAAAGGGATGGATTATACCAACAGACTGAAGGAACTTGATGTGTTCTCACTACATTATAGAAGGGTAAGGGGAGATATGTGTCTGCTATTTAAGGCGCAAATGGATGGAGATCTATGTGAAAGACTGGGGTTCCACTTCAGAGATCAAACCTACCACACTAGTGCACATCCACTTCAACTGAGAGGGGAGAAATGCAGATCACGGAAAAGACAAAAATGGTATAACCAGAGGGTGATACCATTATGGAACGTGCTACCATTGGAAATTGTGGACAGCTCATCAGACAATAGCTGCAAGTTGAAGTTAAATGATCTACACAGGATGGGAAAGTTTGCTTTTTAAGTGATATATGAGCACCAAGGATGAACATCTATACAGCTCTGAATAAACCTATGTAACCTATGTAATTACCAACTCCAGAGGGTGCATGTTGGGGAGGGAGCGACACTCCATAAGAAAAAAAAACCAAAAACATGGTCGCAATAGGCAGCGGCAAAATGTTTTCCCCAGTTCCGAACCCAGTACCTGCTGCGCAAGAGCTAGCTACCCTCACCACCACACCACATGGCTAGCTTAGCTGCAGCAAGCACACTACTCCCCTCACAAACCCTCTTCCCTACCCCCCCTTCCCCTCGCTATTCCTCCCCTTTTGGTCACCCTACCCTACCATCTCCTTCACATGGGGTCGCTACCCTCGTAGGGTAACCCAAGAGGATAGCACTATAAATGAGTCACAGTTTTAGCAGTCACTCACTTACAGTCACTATTCTTACTGGATACCTTGTGCTTCTACTTTACTGGATCCTACCTCTATTCTTGCTGGGCCTGCTGTGCCAGTGAATGCGTTCCTAGCTGAGGAACTCCATCTGCAGGCTGATTTGGATGAAAAAAATTGGCATCTCCTCCACTTAACAGAAGAGGAAGAAAAGGTTTATTTCCAGAAACGGCGGCATCTTGCTGCAGTATCCTTTACCCTGTCCCGGATGCTGGATCAACTGACCCATGCAGTCTCTGCTACCACCCCTCATTTTTGGGCTGCTCCAGACAGTGAGGGCCTCATATCATGTAAGGATTCACCCACTACCTCAGCCACTCACGTATCTTCTCTGGGCTCCCAGCTGGTTACAGACTCCATTTCCTCCATGACTGCCTCCTCTACTGTTTCTGAATCCACCTCTGATTTCACTTTCTCCCCCCTCACCATCCAGCTGAGAATGGATGTTCCCCATGGGCCTGCCCCATGTGCTGTTTCTGTGGAGGCTCTGCTGTCAACTGATTTCCCCATTCTGGGGATGACTACCGATACGGGATGCTCTTCTATGGCTCCCTCCAAGTTAACCACTGGATTGCTCCCTCCTGTAGTATGCAAGGGGTATGTTACATCTGGCCACCCGGCCACAGGCTTTTCTCCTGCATCAGGTTCCACATGTTCGGATCCTACTCTGTTGCTGGGGGGGGGGACTTCTCAACCCTCATAGTGCAGCCCGCTACTTGCAGCTCAAATTCTCCTGCAGGATGTTTCTGCTTCTGACGCACTGAAAAACTTGGCTGAGTGCTCCGTATGAGGGACTAGCATTTCTGAGCCAGATATATTGGAATTTGGTACAGCGGGGATGACTGGAGGGGTTACTGTGCTGCACAAGACTGACTCTGATGCACCACTACCTCAGCTCCCAGCCAGGGAGGACATACAAGAAGCCACTCGTGTAACGAGTTCCACTGGGAGCTCACCTGGTCTACTGCTTATCTCTTTGGGGGCACCTGTAAAACAACTTCTACACCCTGCTGCCCACAAGTCTATGGACAAATGGTCCATGGAACCCGCTTTACTAGCCACAGGCTGGATGAGGGCTAAAAATGGGGTGTCATGGGTGCCCATGTTGATAGCTCCCTTCAACCGTTCCTCTGCCATTGTGGGTTCTACCACCTCTACCGATGCCCCCAGCACATCCTCCTCATGTGCTATGCATGAGCCTGTTGTATTGCATCCAGCCCACAGTGTTTCTACAATGTTGATCTGTCCTGCTGCACTTGTTTCCAAGGACCGTAACTCATGGGTGACTGATCCCCCCTCCTCTCTCTCTCTCTCTCTCCTCGTCAGAAATGTTCTCCTGATCCCCCTCCAAGATGTCCGACTTGCTTACCTTGGCCAGAGATCCTATTCCCCATAGGAATGTGATCTGGCTTTGTTACAGGGGTGGACTGGATAATCCCCCTGACAGGACATATGTGATACGTAAATAGTTGAAGGATTCCCTGGGTTACTGGCTTCGGATTTATATGCAGTTATTCACATAGCAGGGGAAGAAACATTGGATATTAGCTTCTGTACATCAGTCTTGCTAGACCGCTTTTGGTTAAAGTATGAAAAATTGAGGGAATCCCCCCTTGGGCTCCCTTTCACGCTATACCACTGACTAAACCTACTGTAAAGACCATAACATTCCTATTTAGGAATGAATGTGTAAACATCTCAGATGTGTTGTGCTGGGTAGATAAACAGTGTGAGGTTTTGGATACCCCCACCACCATTATAGAAACAGAAAAAGTGTGGACAGAGGGTTGGAAGCTTAAAGTAAAACTGTCCCTAACAGCTGCAGGGACTGATCATCTGCTAGGTGGCTTTTATATAGGAAGGGACAAGGGCATTTGTTTTTACCCAGGGCAACCCAAGACATGCCATAAGAGTGATGCTAGTAACCACTTTAGCTCCATGTGTGACACAACCCGCTGTTCTTGGTGTATGGAATATGGCCATCTACTTTGTAACTGTCCTAACCCATTTCATTGTAATTTATGTGAGGAACACAGCCATTCCTTTCGAGATTTCTCTTGGGCATCCCACAACAGATTAGTTGGCCTGAACCAGGATGCCATTATTACTCATGGACAGTCACTGGTGGTGGCTGAGGATGCGGCCTTAGTTCCTATAAGTGACCCCCCCTCCCAATCCTGCACCATCCCAGGATTACTGTGGACCCGGAGACTTTACTCTCCAGATGGGCATGGATTCCACTGATCACATGGAGGTCACCCCAGCAAGCCCTTCAGCTACTTCAGTTTTTGCCTGACCCATATGCCTCTGCCTCCTCTGCCTCCCCCAACTGATGTGGAATTCTCCTTGTCCCTACTAAGAAGACAGGAAGGCAAACCAAGGGATGGGGTAAGCGTACTGCCTTTCCAGCTATTCCCCTCCATAATACATTTACTGCCCTAGCTTCTCCTTCTCACTGGGGTAACACAGAGGATGAAGAAGGGGGAATGAATGTTTCTGTCACTTCCTCTCAGAAAGTCTTACAGTCATATACTGCGGATAGGCAGGGCCTACAATTGGCTAAATGGGTGCACAGTCGAACACGCTCTCAGATGCTGATGGGGGGGTAAACCTGCATGACATTTATGCCCCCCAATGCATATTTCCTTTTTGTCCCTAAATGTTAATAGTATAAAGTCTTATAAGAAGAAACTTCTTATATTTTCCCTACTGCATACTTTAATGAGTACAGTGGTCTTCTTACAAGACATATGCATTAAGACTCTCTATGAACTGGGTGCAGCCCAGAAACAATGGAATCATGTTCCTTCTTACTGGTCACAGGGCTCTGACTTGTGTGATAGTCTCAGGATCCTCACTGAGGGTTCGACTTTCAGTTAACTAGATTACTTGACCTATCTCCAGAGAGGTCACTAATGCTGGATCTTACATTGGGGCCACTATATTTCAGATTTATTAATGTGTATGCTCGTCAGTCAAAAGCAGTGAAGTTCATCTGTTTCATTTGATACAACCACGTTTGTTTATCTCCCATTTAGTGGTCTTGGGAGGAGACTTTAACTGTGGTTTAGGTTTGTGGGATAAGGAGGTAAAAACAGCTAAGGTGTTTTGCGATTCCACATTTTTTGAAATCCATGGTCATGACGGCTTGGCTGCACAACAGTCAGGCTTTGTCACCTGGAGCTTCTTACCCCACATTTGTGAAGGGTTCTCTCTCGACACGTATCGATTTTTGTTTGGTCCTCGGTTGTCCCAGTGGAATCCTTAGACCATTTGGAATTCAGTGTTCCTGTGCTGTGGGTCCTTCACCTCCCCCCCCCCCACCAAAGTCACCCTTGGTGACTTAATGCTAAGCTGCTTTCTGATCCCACCCTGTGTTCCGGCTGCAGACTCTGTTTTTTTCAGGTGGTTAGTCATTGCCTCATACGATGATTTTTCATGTGGTGGTATGATTCTAAGAGGAATTTTCACCCCTTTTTTCATGGCAAAGCTCAATGGTTGCATTCCACCAGGTACCTAAAGTATTTGGATTTGTGCTATAGACTGCAGAAGTTGATTTCTGTGATGCATTCCATGGGTAGGGACTGCACAGAGGCTATTGCAGCACTCAGGTCTCAAATGCTGACTTACCAGTATGACGGTGAAATCCCTGGAGCTGGAAGCGAAATTTGGCACTCATGGCTGAGTCAAACCTCGGATGAGTTTAAAGCATGTGACCCACAGTTGCAGTGTTGACACATGAGGACTTAATGCCTTATGGATCTTACCGAGCCATCATCTGATCACGCCACAATCATGTCCACGGTTCAGGAGTATGTTCAACTGAAATTTGGTCCACCTGCTGCTCCTATTTTTACTGGGCCCATCACCCCATCCTTAGATATCCCATACTTGCCACCATAGGTTTGCGACACTCTGGCCCTACTGATCACCCTATTGGAGGTGAGGGAGCTATTAAGGGACTTCCCAATAATGTTGCTTCTGGGCCAGATGGTCTCCCCCCAGAATTCTATAAGATCTTTGTGGATGACCTGGCTTCCACACTTCAGGTACTTTACACACAGCTCTTGGCTGAGACATCCCTACCCACAATATGGGTGAGGCGTTTATGATCTTTTTATTTAAAAAAGGTGATTGTGGGGGGCGCTGTGGAGCATTCAACTGGGCGGACATTCTTTTCAGAGCTCCATTTTCAGTTCTCCTAAACTCTGCATTTAAACTAATTTATCTGAAATAAAATCTAGCTCATCTTACAAAAATTACAACTGGAGTCGACGGCGTGCAAAATGAGCCCGGAAAAGCAGCACCAGCACGTATCGTCGGGGCTCGATACCTACTTCAATTCTCCATGGGACCAGTGCTTCTGATAAATCAGGAGGCCCAATCTCTTCCTCATCGACAGAGCTGGTGCAGATTCTCCTGCACCTAACAAAGTTAAAGGAGATGAGAGAAGAGATGAATAAGCAGTTGGCAGCTATGGGGTAGAGATTTACAGACATGCAGAATAAAATTGATGAGAATACTATGGCAATCACAGATCTTAAGGTATCTTTGGAGCGACAGTCTGAGGTCAATACAGGCCTAATCTGGGACACCAGTTTCCTGAGAGCAAAGGTGGAGATGTTGGAGAATGGCATGAGACAAAAGAACGTTAGGATTCTTGGTTTTCCCCACGTTATGCCAGCTGCTCAGAATTGTTGCCAGCACTTGATCACATGATTTTTGATGATCTGGAACTTTTAAACAGGGACATGGGTATAAATATTGTGCAGGCCTTCATCATCCCTCTGCACCCTCGACCTAGAAGGGGCTTTACCACACGACCATTGACAGCAATCATGACCTTGTCTACCCCAGAGGCCAGTCTTCCTTTATTGGAAGCTGCTAGGAAGAAAGGGAACATTGTCTGGAAAGGCAAACGTTTGGGATTTTTCCCAGTTCTAGCCTCCCAAACACAAGATCACAAGGAAAAACTGCAATCTATTAAAAACTCTTTGCTGGCTAAGGGGGTGAAGGCCCAGATGCTTTACCCTGCATGTTTACAGATTTTGCACCAGAAAAAGACTAACATCTTTACAGATCCAGAGGCAGCCTCCAGTTTTTCAGAAAAACTGTTTTCCCAAATGGAGTCCGAGGCTTCGGATCCAGACTCTGAAGGGTACTCAGAGTGACTACAGCAGGACTGTGGTTGACTCAGGTGCTATTCAGTGTAATTCAATAAGTTCTCCCGGTCATACTAAAATTGACAGCCCAGTGAGTGCTTCATAATATACACAGTTTGTAGGTTAAAAAGTTCTGACTATTATGTTTTCAGGTGAACTGACTGATAAACGTTTAGCCTACTGGTAATTTTTATTTGCAAAGGGACAGAGCCCTAATTTGTGTACTGTGGTGCACAGCTCAGTTCGTGGACTTTAAATATACCCTGAGAGAGCACTCTTCCTTCTGCATGATCCCCTAGAAGTGGCATGGGAGCGTAGGGTCTTAGCTTAACTTAACTGAGCCCAGACAATCTACTGTACTGTATAGTGTCCAGTTTGCATAGATTCTCCCACTATTACCTTAAGTAAGTCTGTGCATGAGAGGAAAGTTTGGTGCATTGAATTATTTAAGACCCTGAGGTGAGAGTATGTTTTTTCTATGAGCTTATTCTCTCTGTACATTTCCTTCTATTGATATTTGAGGGTGGAGGGTTCTTGTCTGAGAATCATATCGTTTTGATAGTTTTTATTGTCCGTTTTACTGAACAATGTGTGCCTTCTACCGATTTATGGACTATGTACATCTTTGTGTGTACATGTTGCTATTTGTATGATGAAAAGTCATAAATAAAAGGTACAAAAAAGAAGATGATTGCACATTGTTGAGCAATTGGAGACCTTTATGTCTCCTTAATATGGACTATAAAATGCTAATGAAAGTATTAGCTAGATGCCTAGCGATAGTGGCTCAGTCTTTAATTTCCACATCTCAGAGTCATGCAGTCCCACACCGTCACATTTCAGATAACCTCATTTTGCTTCGTGAAGTTTTTGATCGGAGCATGAGAGGATCCACCCATGGATACTTACTCTCCTTGGATCAGGAACAGACGTTTGATAGAGTGGCTTTGCCTTTCCCGTTTGATGATCTACTGCAATATGGTATCCCTTCCCTGTTTGTGTCCTGGATATGAAAGTTGTATTCTGCTGCTACTTTGATACCATTAGCGAATCACATTGTGGGTTCTCCAGTGATTCAAACTATTGGGGTGTGGCAGGGCTGCCCACTAAGCCTGCTCCTTTACGTCTTCTCCATTGACCCTCTCTTATGGCTCCTTCAAATGTCTATGTCCTTTCGAGGTCTGCAATTCACTACTGACATCTCAGAATTGTGGGTGTTGGCATATGCAGATGACACTTGTGTATTTATAGGGGATTCTGCTTCGGGTGATGCAGTTACATCCCTGGTGGATGTCTTTTCATTACGTTTGGGGTCTAAAATCAATTATGCAAAGAGTAGGGTGATTCCATTAGGGGACATTACAAGTTCCATGGACTCCACTTGTTCTGGTATTTGGGTATGCCAGGAACCAGTGAAATTCCTGGGCATTTATTGTAACCATTTTGAGGCTGCAGTATATAATTGGATGGACCAGTTCAAGCTGGCAGACAGTATTTTGGCCCAGTGGAAACAGTGAAATATATCACAATCAAGGAGAATTCATTTAATTAAAGCACTACTATGATACTCTGGGTAGCATGTTGAAGGGGCAAATGTATTAAAATTATATTTTGTGTAAGTGGCAGTATTGCCATGAGGTGGTCTTGGGGCCATCCTTTTGGTATCTGTTCATTTAGTGCAATGTACCAGAATGTTTCTGAGCTTATAAAGTATTGAAAGCTGATGTATAAGAGCTGTATAAGTTTCTAAAATTTAAGGCAACTGTAACAGTACCATAATGTGTAAGCAATGCTTGCTGTTCATGGGGAGATGACTGCTGTAGGGGTCATTATTATTCTATGTATATTCCCGAACCGTGAAACAGGTTTAAACATCAATCTAACTTACAGGACTTGTTGTCCAGGATTACCCCCTACTCCTATTGCACCAGATTACATGGACAAAACTATGTGTATATCAACAATCTGTAACTGTGACTTGTGTTTCCTATGCCCTGTATGAGTTTTTGTGGATGTTAATTGTCTGCTTATACAGAAAATTAATAAACATAAAAAAAAAAAAAAAAATCTACTATTACCATGCTTCACACATCTTAATTATGTTTATCCACCCTCCTCAGTCATTGGAGACTAGACTTTACAGTACCTTTTTTCAAGGTCTATGGGGATCTCACTCAATCCTATTAAGAGGAATGTCATTTATTTTAAACCAAGAGTGGGGGGGGGGTCTATGTATGGTGAACCCATTGATGTTCTATTTTTGTATCTGTTTTACTAGTAATTTTCCCCCGGTGCTTCATGAAGTGCAGAATAGTTGGGTACACTTGGTAGAAGATTGGTTGGTACCTTTCATATTGTATTGGAACACGCATGGAGCACAGCCTCCGGGTCATAATTGCATCTCTTGGGTATTATCTTATCTGTTGACAGCTGTTCATAAACTTTTTCAGTGGCACATAACTCCTGTGGAGTGCACCACTTTGCCAAGGAAATCTCTGTATCAGCATGTATTTGATATGAACTTCGCTTCCCAGTTAACACTGAAGTTTTACTCTCCCCTGCTGAAGTCCATGTTGCGCTATCGCAGCTCACAAATAAATCCATTCCTCTATTCATGTAGGATGTGCTATGGCTCAGTATGCATGGGAAACCACCTGTCCATGGTTCACTGAAGCATAAATCAATGACGGAACGTATGTATCCCAGGTGCACATGTGCAGGGATATTAGAGACACAGTCCCATTTTCTTTTTGACTTTTCATATAGTTGTGATTTTTGGCAGCATCGCTGCATTTTGTGGCGTAACCATCTTTTTTCCACGATCATGTATGAAATTGTTGTACTGGGCATATATCCTCCGCCATGGTCGAAGTTCACTAGATGTACTGTCCAAGTATATTTTGCATCCTGTAAATACTTTCTTTGGCAGTCTCATTGTGCCGTTACACTGCTACAGAAATCAATCGTTCCTTCTGCTGTAGTGAATATGGTGCACGCACATGGTCGATCACTGTATTCTAAAGAACAGTCTTCCTTTTCTGTTCATTTGTTCCACAAGTCATGGTTGGGCTTTCACCACATATTTCGATAGCAAAATGATTGCTTCTGTTTGATTGTTTTTGCTTTTTGTTTCTATTGTATGTATCTTGACTGCTATTATTGCACTAATAAAAATTCTCATGCTCTTGAGAGGGGACGATGCTGACCCATTTCCAAGATGGTGGATCCGGAGGCTGCAGAAGAGGATGAGCCACAGCAGGCTGTGGAGACAACCTCCCTTCCTGCTGGTGAATGCCAGGAGACTACAGGCTTGAGAATACAGACTCCAGTTCAAACTAGAACCTAAATCCTCCTTATTTTTATATAAACAAGTTTTGAATTTGACTCCCTCTTCCATAATGCTTTTTTTCCCTAGACTCCTAAATTCTTGTGGGTCCCAGTCCCAAAACAATTTAAAATTCATAATTCCCCTTGTTAAAAAAACTGTGGGCCAAAGATCACTTCTGTATACCCATTTCAACTCCCTTCCCCCTTACATAACAAATCAGTTATCTTTGCACAGTTTTAAAAAGTTGTTACAGAACTGACTTTTGAACAATGACAAGTGCAGTTGTTTTCAGGAATAAGATTCTTTTTTATCTTTCATTATGCTGCTTGTATCTGTTTAATTGTTATTTATGCTGTTTTGTAACATGTATATAAATGTTTGTATTTTGTATTTTGTAAACTTGTCGCTTATGAAAATGGGCAGTTTTGCTCATAATGCTTACAAGTATAAAATAAAGAAAAAAAAAAGAAAAAGGAAGAACAGAAGATGTGCAGATGAGTCCGAATGTTAGTATGGATGTGGAAGTGGAAAATGGGGAAGACATTCCTCAAAATACATCAGAGAGTGGTATTGCTGCTGCAGAAGGCCAGCTGGAGAAAGAAATGTTAGAGAGACAACAAATGCTAGCAACACCATACCTCTCAAGTGTCCCTGATTTTCAGGGATGTCCCTGATTTTGCCTCAAAATTTTACTCTGTCCCTCCTAAAATTTGTGTTTTTGTGGCTAAACAGTGGGAACTGTAAGCACAAAACAATGTCAAGCATTAAAGTTACAGACTTGTTCTTCTTTAGAAAATGCATTTTGCGCTAAGCCCCATATTCTAGCAGTTTTCTGGGTGGATATCTCTAATTTTGAAGATGTGTCCCTGATTTTGGTCCTTTGTCCCTGATTTTTTTAAGCCTTGTCCCTGATTTATGAGGTAGGAGGTTGAGAGGTATGAGCAACACTATTAGTGAAAGATGAGGAGCATTATAACAGGAGGAAAGATGCACTTAAAAAATGTGTGTGCTTGAAAGATGCCCCAAGTAAAGTTAACAGAAAAGAGACAGAAGCAGTACATTCAGAGGCATTTGGTGTAGACGCTGCAAGGGGTAATTTGAGAAGCCAGGTGGGCTTTGACAAACAGTTGACTTGCATAGATCAAAGAACACTGACGTCAGCCAGGGTGAGAATCTCTGTAGCTTTCAAAGTTCAAGAGCAGACCCAAAATGCAAAAGCCTCAACTTCAGAATAGGCTTTAAGGGAAGAAGAATGGAAAAAATAGAGAATGGCAAGTGGGTCCCAGATCCTGGATGGGATGAAGCATTTTCTAACAGCTTCCAAGCACAGCAATAAGGAGTAGAGACAATGGCCGTTTCGATGGGAGAACTGGGACTGAGTGTGCAGCACATGGCTGATGAAAGACAAATACAGTCTGAAAATATTACAGATGGACAAGTAAACCCAAATATAGTTGATATTACTGGGAAAAGAAAAAATGGTGATCCTGCTAGCACAGTTACTATGGTATCCAGTGATATGGGCAAGGTCAAATTGAATGACTAAATATGAGCTACTCAATTTGACCGCACATAAGAAATGTGGGTGTGGAAGAATAGCTAGTAGGGGAATAGCGAGGGTGTGCTACAAGAATAGTGAGTATAGAAACAGGCTGCATGTGGGACAGGGAGAGGGTGGTAACAGGATATGATAGTCAGTCTGGCAGTTTAAGTTTCAAGCTGACCATCTAGCATAGTGGTAGGATGCGTGCCACTACTGCAGAAGGTTCTGGGTTCGGAGCTTGTGGTATATGAGATATTTTGCTGATTTTTAATTCACACTTGTCCCCTGTGTCAGGCCCCCCTCTGAGTTTATTATATGATTTATAGGGTGCGGGGGGGGGGCCAAAAAACTTATAGTAAGTGTTTATTTCTGTACATGGGGCTGATTCTTGCTGTTATTCAAATCACTGTTGTGCAAAACGCCGTTGCAGTTTTCGGTGACTTGAACTCACTGTAATGGTCGGCGCTATTAAAACATTGCCAATATAACATGGAACCATTACTACAGGCACTACCAGTGCTGCACAAGAGACAGAATTACAGTTAAATACTAATGGTGCCAATGGGTCTGGGGCACATACTAATTTAGCAGCTGCACAACAAAAAGAGACTGACATTGTAATTATTAGGAAGACTGGAAATGATGGAGCGCCAAAGAATATGAAAGGGACAGTTAACTCCAGTACTGACAAAGAACACTGTACCAGACAAAATCATCAAGCAGATAATGAAACAGAGTTTGAACTTTCCACAGAGGAAGAGGCAGGAGATGTTGGGAAAAATTCTGGTGGTCTGCTGCCCCGCACCCCCCCCCCCCGGCATGACAGGGTACCAGTGTTGCAGACCTGTTTAAAACTAGGGCAGAACCTGCTCCGAGGAAAAACACCGTTTGGATTAGATATAAAGGAGGGATGGACCCCAGACCAGACAGAGAGTTTATTGGGAGAAAGCTGTTAAAAGAATCAGTGAATTTTGGGCCCTCAGATGTATATGCTCCGTTTCATGTGTCCAGTGAAGATAACTTGATTAGCAGTTCAATACTCCACAAGGTTTGCAACATTTCTGGATCAGGTATAATCAAGTAACATTTTCTCCCCTTTAGTTCCCTTTATTGTTATACCATTAACTAAACCAATGGTGAAACAAGTAACGACCAGGTTTCGTAATGAAGGCGTAAATGTAGGGGATATACACCACTGGCTACAACAACAATGTGAGGTACTAGGCACAACAGAGGTAGTTATAGACTCTGAGGCTTTTTGGACTGGAGGATGGTGTTTCAAAGTAAAATTAGGACAAGATGAATTTGGCATATTACATTTACCAAACAGGTTTTTTTCCTTGGAAGAGACAGAGAAGTATGTTTTTACTCTGGTCAGCCAAAAGCTTGCTATAAATGTGGGGCAAGACCTCATCTTTCAAGTACCTGTGATAAACTTTGACGCAGGCTTTGTAGTGAACTTGGTCACATCAGTATGCAATGTGAGAATTATTATAAATGTAATTTATGTGAAGGAAAAGGACATGTTTTCCAAAATTGTCCCTGGGCAGCTCTTAACAGATGGAGTTGACTAAGAGGTTTTAATAAGAACTGTGCAGAGGAAAGGTGGTAACATGGGATTTCCACAAAGAGAGAATACCGCTGAGGGAAGCCTGCTACCACCTATGTTAGAAAACCAGGAAGAAATCTAGGAAGATATAGACCTTACACTTCAGACTAACAGAGGAGATAATTCTCAGTATGATGCAAGAAATGTTACAACCCAACAAAAAATGGGAGAACAGGGAAAGAACACTCAGGACTGGACAGATTTCAGAGGAGACCGTGGAGGGTCATACAAATGGAATACCTAAAACCAGCGACACGATTGTACAAGATCAGACAGGGTAGAGTTTGGAAGGCACATCAGATATGCCTCCTCCTTGGGGATGGACAGTGCCTGTTACAAGAACAAGGAGTTCTAGAAAAGCACAGGTGTTACAGAAAAAAAAACAGATCTTTCTTTAGACAACAATATGACATTCTATCAGAAAAGACACATTGGTGGGACTCTGATTCAGATGCCTCCTCAGTTCTTTCTTCATAATTTTCCTCAGAGATCATGCAGTTAAAAGGGAAATGAAAGAAAAAGAAGAAGAGACATGAAGATGTGACTTCTGCTAACCTTATGACCTTCTTGAATTTTTTTCATGATGCAGTTTAAACTTGCCACTTTAAATGTCTGCAGCATTAGGAATACAAAAAAAGGCAGGCAATCTTTTCGTTATTACAAGAACACAACATAGATATGATCTTTTTGTAGGAAACATGAATGTTTTCAATATTTTCTTTGGTACAGACTAGAAGAGATTGGGTATGGGGACCATCTTTTTGGTCCTTTGGTGAAGACAGAGCAGATGGGGTAGGAATTTTGTTTAAAGGTTCAGGTTTTACCCTACATAAATTAATATACTTGATACCAGGTAGGGTTTTGATTTTGGATGGGGGTTGGGAAGGGCAGCCAAGTCTATTTATTAATGTTTATGCACCACGGATTAAATCAGAAAGGGTGGCCCTGCTGGAGAAAGTACAACACTTTTTAGCAACTGCTAAACAGATATTTTTGGGAGGCAATTTCAACTGCACCTTGATTTTGATAAAAAAAAATATGCCTGTGGAAATAAAAAAGGTTTATTGTGATTCTGTGGCTTTAATGTGTGGAGATTGCTGGTTTAATATACTGCTATAGTGATAAAAGGGCAGGTCCAGGTAATACTTACATAAGAGGCCAGTTAGCCACAAGAATAGATTATGTGTTTATTTCCAAAAATATGAATGTCATAGGGGCCAAACAGTTCCTATAGAGTTTTCAGATCATTTGATGTTAGAGGTGGTGGTTGGTACTGTAACTAATAATATTAAAAATAATAAGAGATGGAAGATGAATGTAGATCTTTAAAAAGATGCGGCAGTACCAAAAGGAGTTAGATGGTTATTAGCAGCTAGGTGATCTGTTTTATGTCTTTATAAGGATATGATGATTGGTGGGAAGGCACCAAAACAGAAATAAGAACTTAGATGCAGAAGTTTAGTAGGAATAAACAGAGCCATACATTTTTATGTTGGCTTGCCACGCTTGCGCGCAAGTCAACATCTTGCGGTAGTGCAGATTTGTAGGCGCTGTCACTATAGTAATGCAGGGCACGCATCAGCAGGTGCGTCCCCATTCCCCAATCAACTTGCATGCCCCATGCATGCTAATGTGGCGAGCATATCTAAGAAGGTCCACTGCAATCCGAGCAAAGCTTGGCTCAGACACAACGGACCTTCCTGCGTGCTCGCCACTTGAGCAACATAGTTGGGCGGATGACTTTGGGGTGCCAATCTGGCAGCTTACTGTGGCGCACAAGCAACCCGCCCTATTTCCTATATGCCGAGGGGTGCCCAATCCCCCTCGGTTCTTGCATCCCCCCACTTTTATTGTTGCCGGCCAGAAGTCCCTCCCCGTCAGCATAAATCAGCCACCCCAATATTTCTTATATGCCATGGGTGCCCAATCCCCCGGCTTTTGCCTCCCCGACTTTCATTGTGCTCGGATAGGGGTGCCCAGTCCCCATCGGCATAAATTCACCCCATTTTCTGCGGCGAAGGTGCCTAATCCCCGTCGGCTGCAGCACCAAAAAAACAGTCAGGTGGCACACTAGAAGCCACCCCAGCGTGCCACGTCCTCGAAAAAAAGTCCATGAATGTAATTTTTTTCTTCCTGTAACAAAACGTCCCTTGTCTCCTCGCCCCCACCCGCACCCACCCATCGCGCACCCCTGCCTCCCCACATCTCCCTCACCCCCTCACCCCATACTTACCTCCAGAGTCCGGCGCAACGATCTTCGGTGGACCGGGAACACGTCTGCACTCTTCAAAGCCAACTGCGAACTGAGGAAATGCCAGTAAGCTGTATAATGGAATGAATAGGGGTTTTTCAACTTTGCTGCATATCTCAGGCATTTGTTGGAATTTTGGCACCAAATTTTCAACATGGGGGTTTTGGGGCCCCTCCTCATGAATTCTATCACTGTCATGGCGTTAATCGGCATCGAAAGGTGATTTTGCAGTTACTGCGCAAAATCACCTTTTGGGACCCAGTAACGAAATGACAGTGCCAGTGTTCATGAGGTGGCCTCTCAAAAACCCTATGTTCCAAATTTGGTGGAAAAAATCCAACAAATGCCTGTTTTACAAGCGTGTGTTGCGCAGTTGCTACACAGGCTCGTAACTTCACACATTCACAATATTTTAATGCCAGATTTTCAGCATTGTCATTTTTGTACACCTCCTTGTGAACAGTATAGCTGTCATTTTCCACATCCTGCCCGAAATATGTTTCCACATTTCCGGTGCACAATAGCACAGTCGCTGTGGGAAATCAGTGTTTGGGCCAGATTATGAAAATGACAGTGACACAGTTCATGAGCAGAGGTCCTAAAATGTCTATGTTGAAAATTTGGTGATGATACTCCATAAAATGACTGTGTTACGAGCATGCATTGGCAGATTGCATGCACGCCGCATCGTCGCGCATTTGTGATATTTTCACTCTGGATTTTCACCATTGCCATTTTTCCACACCTCTTGATGAACAGTACAGCCATCATTTCACATATCCTGCCCAAAATGTGTTTTCGCACTTCTGGTGCAGAATAGCATGCTCGCTGTGCGAAATCACTTCTTGGGACACTTTGAGGAAATAATAGTGACACTGTACATGAGCAGAGATGCTAAAATGCCTATGTTGAAAATTTGGTGCTGAACGCCCATATGTGTAGAGACTGACAGGTGTCAGGGGTGTGACTTGGGATTGTCGGACATAATGCTCACGCCATTCCACCCCCACCCCCACCCTGCAGCCAGTGACAATCATCAAGATGTGCCTTGGACGCTCTGGCTCCAAAGTTCACCTCACTGTTCTATACTGCACCCATCTCAGTGTATTTCCTTATGGAATGGGGTGAGCGTAAAGCCCGAAGACCCCAATGCACACCGCGACACTTGTCAGTGTCTGCAGGATAAGGAGAGGTAAAATGGCATGAGCACTATGGCCAGCACCCAAAGGGACACCCCAATGCCTGTCAGTCTCTGCTGGGTGGGGGTGGGTTGGCATCAGTTCAATACTTCACTGCCATTCCTATTATGCATTCTCTCTAACTCCTGCACTACCAATGCCAATGACAGCAAGACAACATTCGGCATTGACAAATGCTTGTTTAAATACTTACAATTAAGAGACCAATTACAAAATAAATAATTTCAATAGTGGATCAAACAGGCTAGGACTTTTCTGAGCAAATAAAACAGTTGTTCTTAAATAAGAATAAATAAAATTAAAGAACGAAATGCAAAAATATCAGTTAGACAGGGCAAGCACTTTGGCAAACAGAATTAAATTATGGTGCTCAAACACCTTATGGTGACACATGTACAGCCTGTAAGGATAGGGTAAGTGCTTCTAATTTTACAATTCTGCAGGATCATGTGGGAAACCTTATGTCAGATAGGGATAAGATTAGGAAGTTAGTGGAACAACAGTTGAGAAAGGACAATATGACAAAAGGAATAGGGATGGAAGAAATACAACATTTCTTTGTGATAGCAGGGTATAAAGTAACCAAAACAGACAACAAGAAATTAGTATTTCACATTACAGTGCAAGAAGTGAATATAGTAATTTAGAAAATGGCTTAAAAAAATCCACCAATCTGATTGGTTGATGTGGCACCAAACCTAGGCAATTATTTTTACATACTGCCCAGTAAAAATCAAGTCCTACAGCATGGCAACAGAGGTGCCACATCACCCAATCAAATCAATGACACAAACAAAACATTCTTCAATTAAGATACTGTAATCACCGCGAAGCGCGGTTTTCCAACTCGACTGACAAGACCAACGTTAGCAACACAAATGACAGCCCCAACTGACAACATACCTCACGTAAACTTCAATATGATGGCACAGGAAGATCTCGAGCAGTTGTTCAAGGAATCATCTGAGGGAGACGAGTCGCTAAACGACGAAAACCTGTGGAAAAAAACAGAAATGTCAGTCAGCACCACAAAACGTCACGTCTCAGTCACTACCACTCAGCTGACAGAGATTGAAGAAAACCGGGAAGAAATCAATACTCGCAAAACCATAACCTGGGCACTGTCAGTGATTCATGACCGGGCTAAAGAAAGTGGCATTAAAATAAATTGGGAAACAGATAGCCCCAGTATCCTAAATGAGACCTTCCGTAAATTCTATGCGGAAGTCAGAAAAGCAACTGGCGAGCAGTACTCGGTAGCTGGCTACTGCATTTTATGAGCAGGGCTTAACAGGCACCTAAACAGCCTAGCAATATGCCGAAACATAAACCTCATCACAGACCCTCAATTTAAAACAAGCAACAACGTCTTCGAAAGCATCCTTAAACAATACAGAAAAGAAAAAAAGGATCACTCTGCACACCACCCACCGATCTCTGACACAGATCTGGCAAAACTCAGGAAATCAACAGCACTCTTCATAGACACTGCGCTGGGCTTGCTGAATCGTGTTTGGTTTGAAATTCAATTACACCTAGCCCGGCGCGGTAGAGAAGGCCTGCGAGAGCTCACCCCCTCCTCCTTTGAACTGCAGAAAGACCACCATGATCAAGAGTTTGTTACCCTGGCTTACAACCCTGACAGAAAAAACCACAAAGACCCACTAGAAACCAACAAAGAATTCCAAAGAGGCTGCATGTATGCAATTCCTGACAACCCCAAATGCCCAGTCAGCATTTAAAAATACATCAGCAAACTTCCTCCCAACCCCAAAGCACTGTACCTCCACCGAGACAGAGCTCCACAAGAGTTCCTCAACACGCAGACAACCTGGTACACAGGAACCGCTTAGGAAAAAACTACCTCGGAGACATGAAAAAAAATAAGTAAAGCAGCAAATCTTAGCCATGTATACACTAACCACAGTATTCATAGCTCTGCTGTGCAAATCCTCTCAAACGCCAGTCTACAGTCGCTAAATTATGACCATTACTGGTCGCAGGTGTGAACAAAGCCTCAAATCTTACTGGAGACCAAAGGAAGAAGACAGGAAAAATTGGAGCACCCTCCTCTCCGGAAAAACCTCCAACCAGCAGCACAAGCAATCAAGCAAGCACCAGCAAAGCAAAGGAAGCAACGCCATCTACTGGAATCACAACAGTACAGAGCTCCTTCAATCTAATGAACTGCACCTTCTCAGGACCAGTTAATTTTATTGAAAATAAAAAATAAATATCCCAAAACAGCTGCAATTCTTTGTAAAAGTTTAAATGTTCAAAACGTTTGAAAAGTTTTATTATTAAAAAGTTTTAAAAAACACAATTTCATTGGCAATTCCATTGGCAATTTTCTTCTGCACTACTTTTCCTCTCTTAGTATTTATTGACACAAAATAAAAGTTAACATTTTAAAAGCAATCATTTCTTTGTGTGACTATTTTTTTAAATACAGTGAAGCCATTTTCTAAGCGCAATAATACCCTCCAGGGTGGGCATTATTGGGAAATACTGGACCTTCCAGGGGCTATAAGGCCCTCTGCCTGCGTCGTCGGGCCTCATCACGCCCCTGGGTGGTCCGGTATTTCCCAATAATGTCCACCCTGTCGAGTATTATTGCTTACAAAATCTTTAAAACTGGGCTCATCACTGGGATGGGATGGAATTCCAAATGAGCTCTACAAAGTATTTAGGGAGTAGATGACTGAATTTTTGATGATAATTTTTTTCTTATTTTTTGTCTGGGACTCAAATTCCATCCACCTTCACAAAAGGTTTATTTATTTATAATTATTTATTGAAAATGTTTCACCAGGTAAGCACGCTGAACAACAAGTTGCTCGTCTCCCAGTGCGACCGGGGGGGAGTACAGCAGGGGAGATACATACAGTTAACAGTACAGAATCAGTTATTACACTGGGAGGAATACAATACAGAAAAGGTACTGCAATGGCAAACTTGCAATAAAAAGGTAAGCGATACAGACAACAACAATTTAGGGAATGGTAGGTGATATAAGAATTCAAAGAACATGAACATTGAACGCTGGAGCAGTAAAAATAATGAATGCTGGAATAGTAAACAATTAATATGAAAATTAAAGTGCTGGTATTTTATACTTAAGTACATGAGGGTACTGGCTGAAGCAGTCCTGGTTAGGGTGAGTTTATTCACATGCATGCGGCAAATCCAAACTCGGTTACCCATACTGTTTCCAAGAAAAGATATCCAAATCATCAATGCAAATGGTTAAAAGGTAAACTTTATTCTTTTACCTCCAGCAAATGCAGTTCAAAAGTGCAGACACCCCTCCCCGCAGCCAAATGTTTTCACGTGAGACTTGTGCTTTTTCAAGGCATTGCATTGATGCTTTGGATATCTTTTCTTGGAAACAGTATGGGTAGCCAAGTTTGTATTTGCTTACATGCGAGTGCGCTTTATTGGCTCTGTTATTTTGCTTTGAGCTGCCTTTTTTGCAAATTTGTAGGGTGAAAAGTTGATGAGAGTTAGGGAGCTTAAGACCGAGGGAAACAGGTGCAGTTAGAGGAGAGGAAGTTGTGAAAGGCTGTGGAGAGGGAGTAGGAGGATGAGGAGTGGTGTATTTGTAGGGGAAGGGAATTCCAGATTTTAGGGAAGTGGTAGGTAAAAGCTGAGTGGGCTGCAAAAGTAGAACAGCAGGGAATAGCAAAGGTTCGTATATCAGTGGATCGTAGGGAATTCACAGCTGGGGGAAGGGTAGTGAGAGAGGAGGATAGATATGAGGTAAGAGAGCCAAGCCAGTAATTACACATGAGTCTGGCACAATGAGAGAGCCACCTGTTAGCAGCAGAAGGGAAAGACAGAGAGTGATAGAGATTGCAGTGGTGAGTATAAGCAGGAGAGCTAAGAGCAAAGTGACAGAACGCGTTAAAAAGGGGTCCAGTTTGGATAGGGTGGATTTGGGAGCGGCACTGTAGAATACATCACAATAGTCAATGATCGGGAGAATCATTTTCTGGATGATTTCATGCCTGGCCGTAAGAGGAATGCCATTATAGTTCCTGTAAAGGGCAACAAGCTTGGGATGCAGCTTTTTCAGGATGGCATCAATATGCCCAGAGAAGCTGACGTGTTGGTCCAGCCATCCTCCAAGGTATCTAAAAGAGGAGGTGTCATCAAGTGAAGTCCAACCTAGGGTGTGGAAAGTGGGCAGAACAGGGAGCCTGGCAAGCCTGTGCCCTGTGCCAAAGGTCATGGAGACTGTTTTTTTGGCATTGAGAAAGAGCTGATGAGAGGCAAGCCAGTGCTGGAGCTTGTTGAAGTCGTGCTGTAATCTGGCTTCCATGTCACGGGGCGAGAGGCCAGAGGTGAATAGGATGGTATCGTCCATGTACATGTGACTTGAGGAGGTGGAGCAGACTGATGGTAAGTCATTTAGAAAGATGGAAAAGAGAATGGGTCCCAGCACTGATCCCTGAGGTACTCCAGTGTGGATTTGGTGTGGAGGGGAGTAATTCTAACTGATTGCGTCCAACCTGAGAGGTAGGTCCTGAACCAGTTTGTAGCAAAAGGTGAGAGACCAGCAGAGGAGAGGGAGTGGAGAAGCAGTGAGTGGGAAGCAGCGTTGAATGCTTTGGCAAGGTCGAGAAAGATGGCCGAGGTAATCAAGCCTTTGTCCATTCCAGTGAGGACTGAATCAGTAAGCCTGAGTAGGGAGGTTGTGGTAGAATGGTGTTTCCGAAATCCAGATTGGAAAGGAGTAAAAAATTAGTGACAGAGAGGAAAGAGGAGATTTGAGAGAGAGAACTAAATGTTTTTGGAGTTTAGCTAGAGTTGGGAGCAGGGAGAGAGGGCTGTAGCTCCCTGGAGAAGTGAAGTCACCAGCTTTTGGGAGCAGGAGGACAACTGTGTGCTTCTAAAGTGTGGGGACCTCAGCAGTCAGGAAGGACAGATTTAGAATTTCAGAGAGAGGATAGGCTATAACTGAGACAGAGAGATAGAGAAGCTTGTGGTCAAGTTCATCAGAAGAACTGCCTTTAGATGGATTAATGGCCAGAAAAACAGTAAGTGTGTCAGCAGGCAAGACTGAGGAGAATGAGAAAGGGAGATAGTCAAGGGCTTTGCAAGAGTCATTTTTGTTGCTTTTGGTGGGGGATATCAGATCAGAAGAGAAGGGGACAGCTGCTAATAGGGTCGAGGCACACAATGTAAAGTAGGAATTAAATTCTTCAGCCACTGAACCGTGGTCCACTATGAGAGTCTTATTTATTTTAAGGACTGGGGTGGGGGATGAGAGGTGGGAGAAGAGGGAGTTAACTACTATACAGAATTTGGAAGGGGAATTTAAAATCGTGTGGAAAGTAGATTTATAGTACTCGGCCTTAGCTAACCTAGTTGCTTTAGTACATGCGTTGCAAAATTTACTGTAGGCGATGAAATCACTCAGAAGTTGAGAAGATTTGTGTTTCTTCCATGCCTGATCATGAATTCTATGACAGGCCAGCAGATCTGGGGTTACCCAAGGGACATGGTTTCCTCGTACTCTGGTACATTTCAGTGGGGCACAGTGGTTTTAGATGGTGAGGAACATTTCTGTAAAATAGGCTAGGGCATTATCCACCTTAGGGGCAGATGTGATTGGAGTCCAGTCTGTGTTAGCTAGGTCATGGAGGAGAGGTGCAAGGTTGAGGTATTTATAAGAGCGTGTCAGTAGTATTTTGTGGGGAGATTTAGGCCTGTGGACCTTCCTAACCTGGAAAATCAGATGGTGGTCACTTATAACGTCAGGTAAGATGCCAGATTTGATGACGTGATGTGGGTGGATGTTGAGGGCCCAGTCTATTAGGGTGTGATTTGGGGTTTATTGTTCAGGTGGGTGGGTTCATTGATAAGCTGGGTTAAGTCAAGGGTGGCTATGGAGTTGTGTATGTTGTTTTGAATGGGAGACAACCAGTTTAACTTGAGGTCACCGAAGAGGAACAGTTTGCCTGATTGTGAGTGTGAAACAATGGTAGAGATAAGATCGGTGGCCACAGAGGAGGGGAGGTTAGGGCAACAGTAGATGCCTGTGACAAATATGGGAATGGTAAAGGGTAAGGATACTCGAATGACCAGGGACTCAATTTGCAGGTAGAGAGGTGGAAAGCATGGTGGCACATTGGAGGGTAGAGGAGATATACATAGCTATACCCCCAATGTGTCCAAATCAGTCTTGCCTACCTAAGGAATACCCTAGGATAGAGATGGCATCGTCAGGTATCTTCTTACTAAGCTATGTTTCAGTGAGGATTAGTATATCTGGGAACAGTGAGACAGTCATGGTTTGGAGGAGGCCTAATTTGGGCAGTAGGCTGCGTATATTTAAGTGAAGTAACTGAAGACCACTAGGTAGGGTAGTACTGTTAGTGGAATCCAGGACAGAATCATTTGGGAGGGCCCAGGAATGGTGTATGCATAAGGTCCTGGGTTAGGATGGACGTTTCCTGATGAAAGGAGCAGGAGAGCGATAATTAGATAATGAGACTTAGAATTTTTAGAGGGCTGCTTCTGCTTAAAATATTTGAGGTTAGTTGGAGGGGTGCAGGAGAGCAGTGTCATTTAATAGGAGCTTAATAACGGCAATCAAGATGGGAATAGATAATAGAGAGGCTGCAGGGGGCTGGAGGTAGGGACATCAATGATGGAAGGAGGGAGCAGGGGTGGCAGCTTTATTGAAGGAGTAGAAATTGGAAACAGGGCACAGAAATACAGAGGAGTCAGGAAGCTTGAGTTTAGAAAGGAGGGGAAGGAAAGGATAGGGAGGAAGAGCAGGAGGAGGAGGAGGAGGGGTGAGGGGATAGAGATAGCATCTTCAAGCAAGGTAGTTATAGAAATAAAAGTAAACAGGTTGCAGAAAGTTAGAGAGCAATACAGGGGCGAGTACTGATCATGTCAGCAGTGGAGCAGCGCAGTAGCACTGCAATGTTGGAAAAAAAGACACTTGAGCATTTACTAGATGGTGATTAGGTACACTGAGCAGGTGGGTGGAATGGAGAAATGCTGCAGGAGCATTTAAAAAGTGCTGGGGTGGGGGTAGGGGAAAGGGAGGGTAGGCAGGATAAAATTTCAAAAGCTCATTGTTCTAGGAGCTGGAAAAGCCACTGATGCACTTCAGAGAGCTTAGCCAATAGTGTAGGTGCTGAGGGAAGCACTTCCAATCGCGGATTTTCAACTCTGCCTTTCAGCTCTGATGGGGAGCCAGCCCAGCGGAGCCAGTGAGAAGCGTGGCTTAAGAGCCTGGTGGTAGAAGAAAACAAAATTCAGCAGGCATACCTGAAGCTAGTAGCAGGGAGCAGAGTGTGGCTGCTGGCCCTGAAGGGCAAGCCATAGCCGCAGGCAGCACTGGTGCCCAATCAAGGGCGAGAGTCGGAATCAGGTAGCAGGAAGCAGAGTGCAGCTGCTGGCCCTAAAGAGCAAGCCACGGCCGCAGGCAGTGTCGGTGACCATTCAAGGTTGAGAGTCTGAAGCTGGTAGCGGGCAGCAGAGTGTGGCTTCTACCTACGAAGGGCATGCCACAGCTGCAAGCATTTTCAGTGCATGATCAAGGGCGAGAGTCTGAAGTTGGTAATGGTGAGCAGAGTGCGGCTGCTGGCCCTGAAGAACAAGCCAGAGCCACAGGCAGCATCAGTGCCCGATCAGGGGCGAGAGTCTGAAGCTGGCAGTGGGGAGCAGAGTTCGGCTGCCGTCCCTGAAGAGTAAGCCACAGCCACAGGCAGCATCGGTGTTAAAGTCTGGAGATAAGACATTACTTTAAAAGTGGAGGCCCATTTGCATTCTAAACTCAGATTTTAAAATTCTATCTAAAATAGTACATACTAGATTAAGGGAAACAGCATAGTATTTACCCATATGGAAAAGAAATATATTTTAGATCTATTTATAAAAGTATATTTCAAATATATGTTTGATCATATGTCTGAAGTATATGCAAAATATCTCAAATTGGCTGATTATGAAATATCTGATTTATTTGCAGAATAAATGTGACAGATACAGTATATTTCAGATAGATCATAAATATATTTCCATGATATATTTATTATAGGTGCATGTATATATTTTATATATCTGCTTATTTATATTGAGTATTAATAGATATACTTTTTTATGTAGTTGACACATATCTGAAATATTTTTTTAAATATATGCATTGTAAAAATACCCAGACAATAGATTAATCTTGATATAATTACTGGTGACTCCCTTTAATAACTGGAATTCAGACACACTAAAAACGCTGTAACATCCCAAACTCGAGTTATTACGGCGTTCACTAAACTTTTTTTAACCACTAGTGTCCATTGTCTGTCACTCTAGCATATTGAGCCACTTAATTGACTCGCGCTCTGCTTGTGGGCGGGCTGAGCAGTATTTCAGAAAATGGTGGCTCGGTTTTCCGTCTACCGAGGAGCCGCTTTTGTTTAATTCCCTATCCACTTCTCTATTAATTTGTTTATCTTTATCTGGTTGATCCTGCCTTTCAAACACAAAATGAATATCTGGTTGATCCCGCCATGCCCCCGAATTGGTAGATGCGCAGACTCCTACTGAAATCCACGACAGACCCTACATAGCACAAGCCGTGGATGACACCTAAAAGAAAAAAATTAAGTAAGTCAAAGCAGAGCGGGAGAAAAGGAAGGAGTGTGTGTGTGTGTGTGTGAAAGACAGTGTCTGTGTGAGTGTGAGAGACAGTGTCTGTGTAAGTGTGAGAGATAGTGTCTGTTAGAGAGTGTGTGTGTTTGTAAATAGCAGATATACTGAGACACAGAGCAAACTCTGCACCAGTAATTATAAAAAATAAAAAATAAGTAACTGTGTGTATATGGATTTTTTTAACACACCCTCGGGGTGTGATGACCTCATAAACCTCTCTAGCTTCGCTCTCGAGGTTTATGGGTCATCACACACCTTGGGTGTGTAAAGAAAATCCATAACAAACAGCTGCTTATCTATTATTCTCTATGTAGCATATCTTTAACTATACATTTGGAATTCCTCTTTTTAGTAATCATTTAGATACCTATAGTACAATTACCATTTGATGATGCACCATTACCACAGACTTTATGTTTATACTTATTCATAGGACTTGCCTCTTAATCTCACAATATACAAAAGCTCAAATTGGTATTTATACCACCCCAGTTTGGTTTCCTTTTATGGCGGGGTGAGTTCCTAAATGTACTTGTTTTTTACTCTTTACCTTTCCCTCTGGTCTGTAAGCTAATGCTGTCAGTTCAAAACTATTTTAAAAATAGAAATTACCCTGATTTTGGTTGATAAACTGTACTTTTGAAATATGCAAATTAGTTATGCAAATATGTACACAGTACCACAGCAGGCATTTGCAAAAATGTATTCATATATATATAAATCTATATTCTGCATATACAGTATTCTACACATACTATATCTTGCAAGCAAACAAGATTCATATTTTACTCACAGTAGAAGTTAGGCATACACTCACACTGGACGGGGAGTTCCAGAAGGCACGTCATGGATTTTCCATCAGTAAAGAAAAAATTGTCAAATAAAAGCCAAAAGTAGCAACAGTAAAAAACAAACCTCCCCACAGGACTGACATTTTGCAATGTTCTTGAAAATGCATGAGAACAGCATGAAATGTCAATCATGTGGGGAGGTCTGATTTTTATTATAGCTAATTTTGGCTTTAGTTTAACAACATTTTATTTTTCATACAAATAAACTTTGTGGTGGAAAATCTAAGACTTGTCTTCAGGAGTTCCTGATCTGGTGTATAGTATATGTGTTTGTGCCTAGCTTTTACCATGAGTGCTGTTTACATTTATGTTGTGAGCACCACTACATTTTGGAGCTGCATCCTTTGCTTGTATACATATTTTGTTATAATAAGATATGTAGAAATAGTGCATTCAATATATATTTAAAGAATGTAGTCTATATATATTATAAAGGTATATGTAGTATATATTCTGGTCATATTTATAAACGATAAAACATATTTATTTGCTATGTAAAACATATATTTAAAATGTATTATCAGTATATAGATACAGGATCAATAATACATATATTACATATACTTTCAGAATGTATATCAGGCCACACCAATTTTAACATACTGTATATAAAATATATATCTCAGAAACTACATCTCTAATATAGTGAAAATGTATGTTGCTAACATGCACTTATTGTGGAAATTACAGAGTAAAATTACGATTGCATAAAACTATAATAATATTTCATTAGAGAGTCCATAACAACATTAAAAAGTAAAACAACATATTTTCTTTGATAGTATAAGAAAACATATACATTTAGTATATGATTGCCAAATATAAGACATACCTTATTGAATTCTGCAAAACTGGTAAAATGCACAGATATCGAAATGTGTGATATATATTTAGGCATATTCACATATAGTCTACATATTAACAAAATACAATATACTTCTTTTCCATATGTGAATAATTTAAAACTATTTTATGAATTTATTTTTGTGTTTTTTTATATATTCAGCATCTTACAAGGGATACCAAAAATGAAAAGATATAAGTAACTTAGAATATGTAAGTTGGATAGATTCAAAATATATGTTTACCTAAAATGCAAAATATGTAGAAACTGCAATAATGTGTATGCACAAATAAGTATTTATTTTTTTGTGTTATCGTATTTATTCGCCCCATTGTGCTCGGTGACCCCCACTCCTTCAGGCTCCACAGGTCCGTTCCAGCCCCACTGTCATTACTTCGAGCCTCTCTGACTCCTCATATTGCAGCTGGTCCCTGGGGTATCCCGGACGTATCCCTTCACTGGGTGGGCCCCTCTCCTCCAAGGGGAAGGGCACCGGGGGAGGATGGCCCAGCACACTATTAATAGGCTCCAGGGATGCTGCCGAGGAGAAGGAGGCCTTGGGAAGGCACCAGAGGTTTCAGGGACAGACAGCCATCATCCAGTGAGCAGTATTTCCACTTTTTTTTTGCTAGGTTCCCCTGCGCTTCACTCATGTGGTGCCCCCAGTCTCCACTGGGGCCACTACTGAGCGAGACCATCCCCAAACCCACCCCAGGATAGGATAGCAATCCTACGGATGCTCAATCCTAACCTCCCCTGCCGACCCCCAGCAACCCGAGTCCTTTCCCAAACCTGGGTCGCCGGCGTGGTTCAAGGTGTGGCATCCAGTGCCTCAACCCTCTGTGCCACTGGGCCCACCAACAAATAAGTATTTTTGATTTTATTCAAGAACATAACATTGAAAGAACAAAAACTTGAATTTTTAAATATATATATATATATATATATATATATTAGAGGCCAAAAACTCCATTTAATGCATTAGTTAGGGTTGTTCCACAGCGACAAAAGTGAGAAATTGCTGTTAGGGTTGAAAACCCCCTTGGACCCCCACCCACCCCCAACCCGGCATTGGGAGCGCATTGGGATCGTCAGCCTAACTCTCACCCCATGACATGTGTAAAGCAGCAGAAGTATAGGAGGAATGGGGTGAGTTGGGACCCCACAGGTAATCGCCTGGCCGATTGAGGTGAGCGAGGGTCAAGGGTTTTCAACCTAACAGCAGGCCCTCTCACTAATAACTATGCTCATTAAATGCAGTTTTTACCTCAATCCCTTCTTTTGAGAATGATACGCTGCATAATGCGTTGGCGGGCCCACGCTCCCGCCACATGATGTATTGTGGCATACTAACAGGGACAGCAACGCAAACAGAAATGCTAACAGTGGCGCACATGGTAACACAAGCACGAATGAGAACAGAAAGGGTAACGCACATGGTGGCGTAGACGGGAATGGTCTGCCACGTGATGTGTTGTCACATAGTAACATGGTGCCTGCAAACAGAAATGTCAATGGGCATGGTGATGTAAAGTGAAACAGTAAGATGAACAGTACTGTAGACAGAAATGGCAAAAATAACAGAAAGCAAGCGCAAATGAAGCAAAAGGATAACACACATGGTGGCAGGACGTCAATGATAAGTGAACGGTACGGATCCATAAGCGGAAAGGGCAACAGTAACAGTAATGTAAGCACACAGGCTGGTTTTCCCCAAAACCTGCATTGAGAAAGACAGTGAGTACAAATAATGTATGCAAAATAATGAGTATCGGCGCAGAAAATGAGATCTTGGAATACTAAATACATTATATCTCAGGAACCGTACAACGAAAAAAATTTAAAAGTCATATTATTTACAACTGTCCAGGCTAATTTGGATTTTAGCCCCATTGGGGGGCTAAGAAATTTTCCGACGAAAAGTCCGGGATCTCGTGACCGCTTCCTAGATACGGCCCTGGAAAGGCGCCAAGCTAATGCCGTAATGTTATCCTATGGGAAAAGAAAAGTTCGAGCACCATAACTTTGCCTCCCTGTAATGTTTTTTCACCAAACTACTGAAAGGACATCTGTGAGCTGTTGGCTGTCTTCCTCCAAATTTCAGGAAAAGACCAAACCGTTATTTTGCAGCAGGGCTCCAAATGATTTCTGTTAAGTGTCGGCCATAATGTTATCCTATGGGAAAACGTCAATTTTGGAGTCCGTAACTTTTGCCGCCATGTTATATTTTTTCACCAAACTACTGAAAGGCACATCTGTGTACTGTTGGCTGTCTTCCCTCCAAATTTCAGGAAAAAAGACCAAACCGTTATTTTGCAGCCGGGTGCCAAAAGATTCCTGTAATGCTTCGGGCGCCGTAATATTATCCTATGGGAAAAACTGTCAACTTTGGAGTGCCATAACTTTGCCGTCGTGTAATATTTTTTCAATACAACACTGAAAGGCACATCTGTGAGATGTTGGCTGCGTTCCCTCCAAATTTCAGCCCAAAACTCCCAACGGTTATTTTGCAGTGCAGTGCCAAAGAATTGCTGTCATTTTCCCACAGACTAGAAAAATTACTGCTTCATGAATTTTTGAAAGCTTTCGTTGTGTGGCTTCACACTTTCGCGGAGTAACGTAAAGTAATTTGCAAAGTACTTTTCCAGAAATTTGAAAAACATATTTCGGGGTGTTTTACCACAAATAAAGACGTGGCAAGCATCCTCAGGGCCCGACTAGGTGAATACAAAAAAATTAGGTTGCTAGAGGGTCCCAAATTTAAATGCCAACCATTTTCTGATCACCAACTGAAAACAAAATGGCCGATTCTGGAAGCAACAGGCTCATTATGAAAGTAAAATGCATTTGCGAAAGTGTTGAACTTTTTGTTAACTTTTCCATTGACTTATAATGGGAAACTGTTTTTGAATAACTTTGAACCGTTTAATATTTTTCACGAAACCTTCGAAAGGCACATACGGGGACCCCGGCTGCACGTTTCCTGAAGATTTTGGGCCAGTCCATAAACCGTCTGACCTGTGGAAGTGGACCACAGAATTCCAGAAAAGCGTACGGCGCAGCAGATCACACTTAATAACTCCGTAGTCGTATATCCGACTAGCATGAAACTTGGCAGATCCCAAGGCCTATGGTTCTTGATCATAAATTCCAAATTTCAGGCAAATCCATCAAACGGTTGCAAAGTTATTAAGGTGCAAAGTTTTGGGGTTTAACATAGAAATGGCTCCTCAACCCTAACTATGGTAGCACTACCGTGCTACCATAATATATATATATATATATATATATAAAATATGTTTCCCAAATATGATACCTTTTGGATAATTCCATGAATATCTAGAATATATCTCAAAATATATCTGAAAAGTGTGAATGTATCTGACATATATTTTAAACATATTTGGGGATACATGGATGTATTTCAGATATTAAAAAACAAATAGATCATTCCCATATGGGTAATTCACCTGGTACGGACTTGTTCATTACCTAACAGGAATATACAAGAGAATATTTTTATAATAAGGAATGCATGGGAATACTGTGCAAGAAACAACTGTTCTGGACTACTTTTATCCCTAGATCAAAGTAAAGCATTTGACAGAGTCAATCATGATTTCTTTTCTCAGGTATTGTTGAAATATGGTGTCCCTGAAGGATTTGTGAAATGGTTACAGAGTTTGTATGAAAAAACAATGGTGGTACCTTTTAAGTAAGGAAGGGACAGAGATTAAGGTGAAAGTAGGGGCGTGGCAAAGCTGCCCTCTCAGACCTTTACTGTATGTTTTCGATGTGGACCCTTTTATTAGAGAAATCATTAAAAATGATGTGATAGAGGGGACTTCTTTCCTCATCAACAAGGATTTCTTAAAGTAACAGCATATGCAGATGATGTGTGTGTGTTTTTGTGTGCAATATAAGCGTAGCAGCAGCACTGGATGTAAAGCAGAAATATATTTTAGTTTCAGGAGCTAAACTACATTTAGGAAAATGTAAAGGTATACAGCTAGGGAAACAACTCAGTGATCTACAGCAGGTAGCAGGTATAAGGATTTTCAATGAATCAATAAAAATATTAGGGATCAAGTTTGGGCCAGGCGAGGTAGCAGACAGTGATCGGGAAGAAGTAATGAAGATTTATGAACAGAAAGTAAATAAATGGAAAGGGTGGAGGCTGTCCAAGCAAAAAAAAGTATTTATTCTGAAGAAATTTATAGTACCTAGCTTATTGTACATTAGCTTCATTGTACTTACTACTGATAAAGTCTAAATTCTAGGTGACTTTCCACAGAAGTTAAAGCTGCACTGTCAGCTTTTTCGTACTTTTTACCATTTCACTTACCGAGATAACCTTAGATGCCCATCCTCTCAGACATTCTTTTGTTTCACTCCCAAGTGAGTTCATGTTACAATCGCTATTAAGTTCAACACTAAATTCATATTTTTGGTTCTTCCCGCTCCACCTTCTTTGTTCCCCACAAAGCAAAGTGTAGCCTGCGTGCATGCTAGCGTACCTGTTGGAATGTGGGGGAGGGTCAATGCGCATAAATTTACTTGCTTTTGAAACTCTTTCCTTCCCCCAACTCTGTGCTCTTATATTTTGCTGCCAACCACTGTGCCTTCAATTGTTTGCTGAACGGTTCAGAGATGTCTACAGTGCATCATTGATGTCCTCCTGTATGCTTCAAGAAGGCCTAGGCAGTTGGTAATCGGGTTTGCTTTTTATGTATTACTAGTGAAATCTGAACTGACTTTACTGTTGCAAAAAACAACATAAAAAAGTGACAGATTACCTTTTTTTTTGGCTTAGCAACTTTTATTAGCAAGAATTTAAGTTACTACCAGGCTATGGTAGATTTTATCAATAAACTCATTTATTTGTTCCTGTTTATAACAGCAATTTTTTTCTCCAACTTAGATGCACAACACATATAACAATCTTGTCACAAATGAACTAATGAGAAAACGAATACATTTTTTATTGATGTTCATGGGTGATGAGTAATGTCAATACATGTATTTTTTATACTGATGGCAAGACAGGACTGTCCGTACAACTCAATAACTTCTGGGGCCAATTTCAAAGTAAAAGGTCATTCGGGTGCCATGAGTAGAGAAGTCCCTTTTATTTTTGTTATGACAGCTAGCGTTAGTGCCACAATAAATACAAAGTCCAGCTACACCAGCATGTTTTCTCGTAAGCAGCAACACTTGTGGCAATGTGCGTCTTTGAAAAACCTCTGTCAAATCTTGTTTCTTTTTGTGCATCACTAACCCAATAAATTAACTAAAAGGCACACAATTATGGAGTGCACTGCAAGATGCATTCTGATTTTGTAAAAACAAACTATGCGGAATAACACAATACTGTAATTTCTCCCTGATCCATCTACAGGTTTTGTTTCTGTTTTACAATACTGTCTTATTTCTCCTAGGTTTTTTTTCACAACATCAGAACCCCTATAGCTGCATGATCTATCCTTCTGTGGATAACAATCTAATTCCAGTGACAGTAATTCAAAAAAAAATTCTGCCCGATGTTTTCTACACAGGGGTATTAAAAGTGGCAGCAAACAATATGAGAAAAACGTCCTGCAGAAGTCTGTGATGGCATGGTTCTCTCACCCTTCGCTTTTCTAAGTTTTGTATTGGTCCCCATGACAGTTTTTTATTTCCTGCATTTAGCAACTGACTGAGACACATAATACTGACATCCCTAGTATGATCACCTTTTTACGAAGTTAATTGAATAATAATGAATATCAGTGTTTAATACGGAAATTACATGGCAAGCTGCACTTCGAGTGGTACAAGATAAACAAGCATTTGTCAATGCCGAATGTTGCTTGCTTCTATGTGCTGTTTAGGTATTTGGAAGTCATTGGAGTGCAAATATTGAAAATTTGCAAACTTACGAGCGTGCGTAGGAACTGCGCAACGCCATGCTTGTAAAACAGTCATTGTTAGGAAATTTTTCATGAAATGTTCAACATAGCTATTTTAAGACCTCTGGTCATGAACAGTGTCAGTGTGATTTTGTTAATGTGTCCCATACATTGAGTTTGCACACCGACTGCGCCATTGTGCGCTACATGGGCGGAAATATGTTTTGGGCAGGATGTGAAAAATGACAGCTGTACTGCTCATAAGGAGGTGTGGTAAAATGGCAATGTTGAAAATCTGGAGTGGAAATATTGAAAATTCGCAAACCCACAATGCAGGAACTGTGCAACGACACCAGAAAAACAGTCATTTTTAGAATTCTTTCACCAAATTTTCAACATTGCCATTTTAAGATCTTGCTCATGAACAGTGACACTGTGATTTTCTTAATGTGTCCCATACACTGAGTTCACACACCGACTGCGCTATTAATAAGCTACATAGGCGGAAACATGTTTTGAGCAGGATGTGAAAAATGACAGCTGTACTGCTCATGAGGAGGTGTGGTAAAATAAGGCAATGTTGAAAATCTGGGTGAAAATATTGAAAATTTGTGAACTTACGGAGCCTGTAGGAACTGCGTAACACGGCTCGTAAAACAGTCATTTTTAGAATTTTTTCACCAAATTTTCAACATAGCCATTTTAAGACCTCTGCTCATGAACAGTGTCACTGTGATTTTCTTAATTGTCCCATACATTGATTTGCACACCGACTACGCCATTCTTGTGCTACAAAGCGGAAACACATTTTGGGTGAGATGTGAAAAATGACAGCTGTACTGCTCATAAGAAGGTGTGGTAAAATGGCAATGTTGAAAATCTGGAGTGAAAATATTGAAATTTCGCGAACTATGAGCCTGTGTAGGAACTTCTTAGCACCCTACATAAAACAGTCATTTTTTGAAATTTTTGGACCAAATTTTCAACATGGGGTTTTGGGACCCCTTCTCTTGAATGATGTCACTGTCATGGTGGTATTTGGGCCGAAGGTGATTTACGCAGTCACTGCAGAAATCACCTTGAGATAATGCACGCCATGACAATGTTGTCATAATCTCCTGTTAATTTAATCTGCATTCCCAAAAACACCTGAGATATGCAATAAAGTTGAACCCCTCCTATCTAGCCCATTATACAGCTTACGGCATTTCCTCAGTTCGCGGTCGGCTTTGAAGAGTACAGACATGTTCCTGGTCCACTGAAGATCATCGCGCCAGAGTCCGGAGGTAAGTATGGGGTGGGGGGTGTGGGAGGCTGGGTGCGCAGTGGGTGAGTGCGGTTGTGGGAGGGGTCGGGAGGCAGCGCCGCAGGACCGTTTTGTTTTACAGGTTTAAAATAAAAAAGCGTCTTGGGACCATTTGCCACGCTGGGGTGGGCTCCCAGCGTGGCACAAACGAGGGGTGGGGGGCCGTTCAGCGGTGGGGGATTGGGCACCCCGTCGGCCAAGGAGCTGATTCACGCTGGGGTGGGCTCCCAGCATGGCACCAGCTACGGGGGAGGAACAGCAGCTCAGCCAGCGGGGATTGGGCACCCGTCGGCTACACAGAGACGTCTGGGGGAACACTGCGCCTGCGTGTGGGGGGAGCTATGCTTATCGGTGTTCACTGAAGCATAGCTCCCCCTTTCAACTGCATGCCACTGCATTTTGGAGCATGTCATAGACAGCTCCAAAATGCATTGGCTTACAGGGGCCGCACCTGCCAGCTCACTGACTGAATTGGAGGAGGAGGTGACACACCTCCGAAATCTCCGATGATGGCACTATGTTTCTTGCACATGCGTGTAAGCAACATAAAAATTGCCTGTAACATGAGTCAAGATGGAGTAAAAGTACTGACATTCTTTTTTATCACTTTCTGCATTGCAATCCTTGTATCCATAGCATTGTATATTAACGTAGAACCTTTAAAAAAGAACTCATAGCACAAAGCTATTCTGCTGAATTGAATACATCAGTACATCAACAAAAGACATCAAACTGAGTGCTACTGCAACTAAAATGTTTATTTCAGAAGTCTAAAAAACAGATGGCAGCATGTTGGCAGTAGTCTGATACGTGCATCCACATGCCCTGACTGACCGTTTACTGATGCACTGTGCATCACGATATCTCTGGACATGCATGGCTAAGTTTTGTAAACTGTGTATCATGTATATGCATCATAGACAAAAGTATTACATTATGTTAGTTGACATGATAAAAGAGAGCAGGTCATTAGAGATTTGGACTGGTTTTGGGTTATCATACAATACAGTACGAGCAACCAATGAGCAAAAACTGGAGTTAGTTACATGCTGCGTCTCTGTGATGACACATTATATGCAGGACATGCATCTTTGGAGACAGGTGCCAAAAAAACAATAGGCATTGTTGGATGATTATGTAACATGAAAAGTAACGTTATGGCAACAGCACAATGCACAACCAAAAATGTCAATCTGATGTGTGCAGAAGTGAAGGCACAACACAGCCTTAGTGAAAAACTGGCCACAGAGCCTGAAGTGGCAATCTAACAAATGTACAGTTGAACACCATTGTTATACCTTGTTAATGATGCCTTCTTATGTTTTTGACTTCTCAGCTCTGTAACAGTTAGTTTCCATTGTTGCACTGTAAATATGTTTTATTGAAATGAGTTCGTACCATGCCTTGTCATCTTGCTTTATATATTCCAGTGCTGTATGTCCTATGATTTGCCTTCTTGTATCTGCTCTGTCTCTGTACAACGTATCTTGACCCCAGATTGACACTGAAAAATGGACTATAATTGTCTCAGTGAACTTACCCTGTCACCAAAACTCAAATAAATAAATAAAATAATAAATGCAGGCACACAGCTCATTTCCAGAAGTGTCCTTGGGGTATAAGAGTTGGGAGAACAAGCATCACATAGCAATATACAAGCAGTACAAGTACAATTTGTCAAGCTCAACAGTGTAACACAATTACTGAGCAGAATAACCCAGTCCAACCGACCAGGGTAAACAATTCATATTTGAATATAGCAGGCACTGCAACAACCCAAGAGTAAGTGATCCAGTAGGGTGTGGATTAGAAGATATATGACATATATGAAGTGCTAGAGGTAGTAGGCTGAGCACAAGATTCGAAGTGCTAACGTATACACAAGGGAGGGAAGATTTTAAGACAAGTGGGGAAGAGGGCGGGAGAGGGGTGAAGGTGGGTGGATGGATGAAGGAGAGAAGAGGGACAGCCAATATCTATACCCCTTCAGGATGCTAAGAACTCTGAAAGGGGATAGGATCAGGCAGAGAGGGAGTGGAGATAAGGGGGTTGGGAGGTAGAGAAGAGAGGGACGGGAGAACGGGGGGGGAGAGAAGATAAGGAAGCAGGGAAGTGGGCGGGTGCAGAACTAGAAAGTGAGAAAGAGGGACAGCCAAGATCTATACCCCTTCAGGATGCTGAGAACCCTGCAAGGTGACAGTACCAGACAGACAGGGAGGGGAGATAAGGGGGTGGGTTTTAAAGTTTTAAGGGGTGGGTTTTTTAATCACTGGGTGAGATCATCAGATGGTATGGTACGGAGTTTCACTGCCAGGCAGATGATACTCAGCTATACTTGTCTGCCACTCCTGATGGGAATCAGGCAGCTTCTGTACTGGGGATCTGTCTGGCTGAAATGAACAATTGGATGGCCTCCAAACTTGCTATGCCTCAACTCAGGTAAGATGAAGGTCATGATTATTGAGCAGGGTAAGCAGGGCCTTGTGATGATGGGTGGAGTGGCACTGGGCAGCCAACCATTCAGAGATTTAGATGCGGTGAAGAATTTGGGGATCATCTTTGGATTCTAGGCTGAAACTTGATCAGCAGGAGTCAGCCCTGGTTCAAGCCGACTTTTATCATCTCAAAAACATTGCCAGGGTTGGACTACCTCTAGCTTCTGTGGATCTAGCTACAATTGTTCTTGCCTTTGTCACCTCCAGGATTGACTATTGCAACACTTTGTACTTAGGGTTATCTGAAGGTTTGGTGCAACACCTGCAGCTAATCCTGCAGCACCACCCCATCCAAGCACTCTGCCTTGGTGCTGATAAGTCTAACTACCTTTTTTTACATTAGCAGGTTATACAGACCTGCCACTAGAGGGATTCTTGGTCTTCTACATAAATCACTGTATTCATTCGTGGGCAATAAGGCCTGCATTATCATTCTACTTCTTTCCCAGTGCTGCTACAAGGGGACTTGAGTCTGAAGGGTGGATGGCCGCTAACTAAGCTGCTCCTGCTCTCCTTGTTCCCCTTTCTGCTGTATTTTCTCATCTAGGTTTTAAGTGAGTACCTAGGTGGGCAAATTACTTACCTAGAAAATATTGCACTAGTACAAATCACAAGATCACTCAATCTGGGACCATGGCTCTCCTTATTGTGTTTTTATTGCTCCTAAGGTGCAGAGTTTTCAGCAGTACAGTGCAATTCGAAGTACCTCAATGCAATTCAGTTCTCCAATGTACCTTATCAATACCTAATGTTATAACAGTCTACCGTGCAGACACTATGTCATTCTCCTCTCCCCTTTTAGCCTATTCCCCCCAGTTAGCCTACACCCCCCTTGCTACTATCCTCACCTATGTCTACCCAAGCACTTACATTGATCACGATCAACTGTCATTACAGTGGTGCCGCCTCTTGCGCAGTACGATATGGGTTGCCGCGAAGAAATAAAAAAGCAGTCTCCATTCTTATAAGCTCCATAAATAAAGTTATACTTCTGCTTCTTCTCTGCTCAGGAAATGTGGAGCTCAACCCTGGCCCCCCCCCCCCTACAACTTTCCTCGCCTATCGATTTTGCTGAGGCCACAGGTCTCAAAATGATGATGGTCAACATTTTAAGCCTGCCCTAAAAACTTGTACAGCTGCAAGCCTGGGCTGCACCACGTTAACCCAGACCTTATCATAATTATTGAGTTGTGGTTAAAAAGGCGAACACTGATCAACAAATATCACTGCAGGGCTACAATTTATTTAGAGGCAGATAGAGAGTCTAGAGGCAGGGGTGTGGTTATCTCGCCAAATCTAAGTACTTGGTCATCAATATTAGTTGCAAATCTCTAGCCAAAGGAATTTGAGTTAGTTTAAGCACAGCCTTCATCTCCCCTCCTCGGAATGTATCACTATCCTAGGTGGCTATAGACCCCCGTCTGGTGGTGATGAAGTCCTTGATCTTTTGAAATCCATATTCATAGATGCAAAAGCTGAAACAATATTTCTAGGAGATCTAAATATGGACTGGCTGTCACCTAAATCACACGGCCTCAAATCCCTTTGTGACGAGCTAGGTCTTGGGCAATTAGTCAGTGAACCTACTAGGAACAACACTCTAAATACTGCCAACAGTTCCATTCTAGATGTGGTACTAACCACCTATCCACACAAAATATCTCATTTGGCAGTGTTTCATAGCGACATGGCGATCATGGAATTGTTGCTACATAAGATCTCAAATTAAGGCCTGGCATCAACCCATCTTTATAACAAAAGATCCTTTCGCAAATTCAGTGCAGTAAGCTCAGTATCTGACCTGAGCATGATCAGATGGCAAGATCTTTACCTAGCCAAAGATGTCAACAAGGCAGCTTGCATCCCTAATGACAAACTCACTACAATAATAAATAAGCATGCCCTTTCATCAAAGTAAAGTGCGGAACAATTCCAACCCTGGTTCACCTCGGATCTCAAGGCAGCCCTTATAGCTCGAGATAAGCTCTGGGCTAAAGCTAGACATTCAAAGAATCTTCAGATTGGCAGGCCTTTAGAACAGCCAGGAATAACTGTGTGAAAACACTTTGCTCTGCTAAAGCTAACTATTATATTTCTACTCTCGAACAAGCTAAAGGTAACCCTCATAAAATATGGAAGACTATCAAAGCTATAGAAGGACGGCCCATGGCCCCCTCCGTCCCAACAAAGATAGTTGCAAGTGGCAAGATTGTGGAAAGCAAGTCCCTAATCCTGGAGGAACTTAACTCCCACTTTGCCACAGCTGGATTAGCTTTTGACTCGTCACCTTATGCTGGTGCTGCGGTGAGCCAGCATACCCCTCCCGCCACATCTAGTCCTGCACCCAGCCCCTTTCAACTGCGAGATAACTTATAAAAGTAGAAGATTCTCTTCTTAACTTAGACACAAAAAAGCGCGGGGACGATGGCTTGGAACCCTTTTCCTAAGGTCAGGCTATGCCCATCTCACTGCCCAATTCTCCCACATCTTCAATCTTTCCATTACATCTGCTACTGTGCCGTCCTGCTGGAAATCAGCACATATCCTCCCTCTATTTAAATCTGGTGACCCGTGCGATGTAAACAACTATAGGCCTATCTCCATATTGCCTATCCTTTCTAAAGTTCTCGAAAAACTGATCCACATTCAGTTAAAATCTCACTTGAAACCTTCTCTCTCATTAACCCAGCTCAATCTGGCTTCGGGCTAATCATAGCACAATCACTGCACTAGCAAAAGTAACCAATGATTGGATCTCTGCTATAGATGCTAAGAAGGTAACTGGTGCAGTCTTTTGGACCTCAGCAAAGCTTTTGATACTGTTGATCACAAACTATTAGTCAATTGCCTTGCAAAGTTGGGTGCCACATACCATACCACCCAGTGGTTCTCTAGCTACCTAACTGGAAGATTCCAAAAAGTAAAGGCGGAAGGCTTTTTTTCTGCTGCCTTGTCCCCCAAGGATCCATCTTAGGCCCTATCTTATTTTCTCTGTACATTAATGACTTAGATGCTAACATATCTACGTCCAATCTGCACTTTTTTGCAGATGATACTGTGTTGTATACTTCTGGCTCATCGTTATCTGAAGTCAAGGGAGTGCTTCAAGCGGACTTCGCACAACTTGAGCATAACCTAATAAAGGCAAAGCTTCTGCTCAATGCTAAGAAGACTAAAGGGATGATATTCTCTAGCAGTGCTGTCACAGGTCCCCCCAATACCCTTGCCCAAGACTTCATTGTCACCACGCTAAACGAGCCTCTGGAAGTTGTAACCAAATTTAAATATCTAGGTATCTGGATCGACAATAAATTATCTTTCAGTGACCACGTCGAAGATGTCTCTAGAAGGTTAAAAGCAAGGTTAGGTTTCTTCTACAAAAATAGGCCCTTTTCACCTGAAACTCGAAACAAGCTTGTACAGGCCACTTTTCTCCCCCTACTCAACTATGGTGATGTAATCTATTCCTCCACCACTCTTGCAAATCTAAGTAAACTGGACATCCTTTATCACGTGCGTTACGGTTCATTACCAACTCCCCTTACCGTTCGCACCACTGTGACTTATATGCAGCTGTTGGTTGGACATCCCTTACTACTAGACGCCTGCTCCATGCTGGGCTATGGACTCTTAAACTGCTCCTGCAGAAATTGCCAAGCTATCTCTCTTCCCTTATTAGTATCTCACATAGTGCATACTAGTTAAGAAAATCTGACTTTATTATGCTTGACATACCAAGGGCGCGGACTTCCTTTGGTAAGCGATGCTGTGCATATGCCTTCCCTCCATTTGGAACCAATTACAAACCGTACTGAAACTAACTAGCGCAGTTTCAATAAACTTCTACAAATCGCTAAGTTCAGCCAAAATAAAAGACACCTGTAACTGTCATTAAGTCTCTTCCTTCCCCATGTGTGCCATATTTATCCACTGGTAAGGTATAATTGATTTGTCATATTAACTGCTTTCCCTTTCCCTTCTACTCCTGGCTTTATCTTTGCTTACGCTCCATTGTTACTCTATCAAATCCTCCTCCCCCATATCAGTTGTAGACTGTTGTTTGTTCTAGCTGCTAAAATACTGTATATGTATTGACACACCAGTCATCATGTTTCATTTATCAGTATGCAACCTGTAAGTCGCTTCCCTGTCTCATATCAATGTTTACCACCTGCGGTCACCCTATGTGGTACCCTTGTATGTATATCCAGCTTGTATCATGTAACGTGCATTTCATGTATATACTGTTATTACCTATCTGTGTTTGTACTTTAAGTGTTTATGTCACAGGACCTTCTTGTGAATGAGCTTGCTCAATGGAGTTTTCCTGCAATAAACTTGAACTTGAACTTGAACTAATCCAGAATGATGCAGCCTGGTTGACTGTGGGCTCCTCTTGGAGGGACCCTATCACACCAGTTCTGTGTGCACTGCGTTGGCTACCTGTGCAGAGGTGCATCACCTTCAAGACAAGTTTGATTACATTCAAAGCCTTATGTGGTTTGGGACTTGATTATATGAAAGACCTCCTGATTCCTTATCAACCAACTTGTTCCCTTCATTGATCCAGTGCAGGCCTGCTCTCTGTTCCTACCTCATGTTTGTGCCAATCTGGGAACAGGACATTCAGTGTGGCAGCTCCTGTATTATGGAATGCCTTACCTGGCAATATTGGATCAGCTCACATGGTTGAGGCCTTCAAGACTCCCTTAAAAAACGTTCTTATTTAATGAAGTATACCCAGATGGTTTTAGAATTTTTCCTCTGTATGTTATTTATTTTATTGTTATTTTGACTGTAATGCTGCTGAATTATTTGGTATATGTGAAGTGCCCTGAGCCTTTAGGAAAGCGTGCCGAAGAAATAAATTTGCCTTGCCTTGCTATTAGTACCCTTCCTCCCAGTGTCCACTTCATAGCTGTAGTGTACAATACAACCCTACCACTCTCCTCCCTCCACCTGACTCCAGTAAAACAACATTAGACTCTCACTTTACTGCCCTCTGGTGCCCCCCATGCTCCTCCCTCCCACTCCCCCCAAAAGAGCACTCAGTGATGCCCGATCGGTCAGTGAGGTGTCCCGTAATAAAGAAAACTTTCCCTCTGCACAGTGACCAGTCACTAACAGCCTTAAGTCTTCTTAAGCCAAACGCCATTAACTGAATGAAACCAGTGTGTGTTCCTACAGTAACATATGATTTGGGGGGTGAACTGTGGGAAAGGAGGTGGCGGGTGACAGAGGTTGGTGGGGTGAGAGTTTATCCTTGTTGTTTTACTGGATCAGGTGGGAGGAAGTGGGTGATAGGGTTGTATTGTTCACTCTGGCTAAAAGTGGACACTGGGTAGGGAGGGTACTACTAATAATATACAACTTTAAGGAGACTGGGGGAGGAGGAGGAGGGAGGCATAGGTGGTACGAGGATGGGGCTTTTATTTCTAAGGTCAGGGCTTGTGGGAGGGGGTGGGAGAACATAGCTATGAGGGTAGGGGTGTTAAACACCAAAACAAAAAGTAATTGCGAATAATTTCACCCATCTCTATTACCAATTAGGAATGCCAAAATTGTCCTTTTAAAGTCGCGCTGGAACCGGATAATGACGGATAATCCCGAACATCCATCAGATCAGGTACCGCAATATACAAGCATTTCTAGTTCAATCACTTTGTACATCTGATGCAAATAAAAATTTATTTACTTACGTACATATGACAGAGTGCAGGAAACTGCAGTGCAAGCAAACAGAATATAAAACTACATTCAACAATAATTCCTTATGTCAGAAAGCATGGGCAAAGCCATAACAAGAATATATAATTACAGAAACACTCAGATAAAGAAAGTACAACAACCAAACATTTTTTTCAAGTGTCTTTATGTAAGGTAGCTAAGGAATAGTCATCATGTTTACTGCAAGGCCCCCCTTCCCCACTGCCTGTATTGTTTTGCGGTTCAGTGAGTGCATCAGGCTCATTCTACAACATATTCAATATATAATTTACGTTATGTTGCAGCAAACCATGTTTTTCAAAGGCTGCTGGTGTATGTCAACAGAAAGTGGATTGGTAAAGGTTCTGCTAGGCTCCTCAGAGAGTTCTGCAGCATAGTAAAACAGATTACCTCAAAATGGTGTTGAAGCAGAGCAGGGCTCAGTTCTGTCTAATTGCCTGCACGACCTTGCAGGGCTGTGGTATCGAGAGGTTGCTGTAACATCCCACAGTTATAAATGCCCTCAGGGGAAAATTTTAGTAATCCTTAACCATAATTGTCATGAAGTAGTACAAATGGTAAATATGTTTGTTCAGCTGACCCTGCTGGTTTCAGACCTGACCAGTGAGTAAAATGCAAGACTACCTGTCTTATTCTATAGGGCCGCACAGGCTCACCTTGTCCTGGATTAAATATAAAGTGAACTATTCAAAGCTGAAATCAAATATACAGAAACACTCCTTAGCACTAACTCCTCCATGGTACCCACTATGACATTCTCCTGCATTTCCCCAGCCTGAACAGGAGCTCTCATTCCACTACCTCAGATACCCTTCTCCTCCACCTAGGAGAACTTACTAGAATTCTAAACTCGTCATCCACCACCCCAGGGCCTGTAGTTTGACCCGGGGGGGGACTCCAAGACTAGGCTCTTTGAAGGAAATAATTACTCTGTTGCAAAGCAGATCTGGGAAGAGAGGACTACATCAGGTGTGGGGATCCCAGACAAGGGTCATTAATGGGCATGGGAGGCGAAAAGGATTTCATTAGGCTGGCTCGGTGGGGTTGAGGCACTAGCCGCCACATGTTGCTTCATGCCGCTAACCTGTGTTCGGAAAAGAACATGGGTTGCCGGAGGTCAGCCAGTAGAGGGGAGAGGACTGAGCATCTGAGGGACTGCCCTACTGTCCTGGGAGGGAAGGATTGCTGGCTCCAGTGGATGACTGCTACAGAGGCCTGATGGCAGTGCAAGTTGGGAACGGCAGAAAGTGGGTGGTGCTGCCGGTCCCTGCGGCGCACACACATGCATGCTGACAAGCATGCCCCAGTATGGGGAAGGGAAGGGAGACAACCAGTGGACAACAGTGGTGAGACAGACTTTCATGATTCCCTGCCTACAGATCCCTCACCCACCTCACCGCCAGGACTCCGAAGACAAAAACAGAATGAGTGCTTTTGGGGGGGGGCCCTAACCCTCTTGGCCAGCCATAGGGGGAAATCCGTGGGGGTATCTGGCCATCTGGTAAGTCTTGGGGAGTAGTGAATGGTGGAGTTCAGTGGGGCAGTGCTAAAGGGAGCCCTAACCTGTCCTAAACGTAGGAGAAGAAAGTGTATAAAAAAGAAAGGGACTTTATGCTCTCAAGCCAGCAGGCAATAATTCCCTATCACATTCATCTCTGGCTCCGCTTCTGTAAGGTCTTCTGTGGGCAGACTGCATGAAGATTGGGCATGCCTATTCACCAATCATTCAGTGACAACATCTTTGCCTTCTTTGGTCTATGATTCCTGCCCCGCCATGTCCAGTGTCAGATGATCATGATCAAGACACCTGTCAGAGTCAGGAGATACACAATAGGACCCTGGATTCCATTTTTAATTTTTATTTTCTTGTTTATGCCCCCTCACTCTCTGATCTGCCCCTTTCTGCCAGATTCCCAGCCCCATCCCCCTGCCTTCTCAAGGTGTGTATCCTATACCTCCTCGCTCCATAGCTTGTTGTACATGTCGGGGCTGTCAGGGTTCCCCAAAGCCCTCTTGAGTTATCAATTAGTGGAAGAGGGTGCCACAGTCAGCAGTGTGGGATGGTAGGGAGCTGGCTGCATCCTGTCCTAGCCAGCATTTTTCCTTTTTTCTCCTGTAGCCCCCCCCTTCAATTTGGGGGGTTACATCAGGTGTCGCCCAGGGCTCCATCAATGCTCACTGCCAGGCAGACATCCTGCAGAGGTAGTAAATCCATGGTTATTTGTTTGATCCTGTTGTTTTATGAGAGAGTGCCAAGCTGTGTCTCCACACCTGTCACTTTAAGACTTTAGTCAGTATGTGTATAGTAAATGGTCTGGGCTGGGTCCGAGTGCATCAACGCTCACGACCGGCCAGACACTGCTTTAATTTGCTCCACTCTGTTGTCGATAAAAGAGCAGAGGGAGCTTAAGCCAGTACTATAAATATTTACTTCCAACTTGCTCTTATATTTGAATTGGAGAGTTTGTTCTAACCTTCCTTTTTGCTGCTTTATTTAGCTGAATGGGAGCCACCATATTAGGTCTGGGACTTCCAGCATTTGGACCAATGGGACACAGGGGCCTTTAAAGGTCCTTAACTCAAGTGCCTCATGGGAAGGAAAATCTGTAGTTTTTGTAGTTTTTAGGTTGGACCTAAACTGAACTGAAGGGGGCATCCGAACTGTGACCAACAGTTCCCCTAGACAACGAGAACTCTGGAAACGAAGGGAAATCCCCAGAACTGTTAGAGAAAGTAGTTCAGTTGGAGGTAAAGCTTGAAGAGTGAGCAGCTCAAGCTATCGAGAAGTTGCTCCAGGAAGGAGCCCAGGAGAATCGGCAGGGAAGGGCCTGACTTGCCTCTCTGCTACTGTTTTCCTGCTTTGGACTACCAGATTGCAGAAATCAGAATAATCAGAATTGTGACTTTGAACTGCAGCAGAAAGCTCCAAGATATTAGAAGGTACAGCCTGAGATTTGGACAGAGAAGAAGCTCCTGTGAAGCGATCGGCCCAGAGGTTGTGAGATACTGATTTAATGATCGAGAGGTTTGCTCAGTAAATCATCTGCAATAGCAACTGCCTGAATACTGAACTGAGATTTAGAGAAGTTGATGCTGTTCTTGTTAAATGTGCTGAATGTTTATCATGGACTGTAGCCTGTTTTGTCAGTGACTGAACTGTGTTGCCAGCTGGAGGCCTTTACCAGCAAACCAACTGAATTTTTCCAGAATTGCCTATTCAGCCTTGGGCCTATGCCAATCTCGGCCCAAGCCACTATTCCTGCACCAGAGACTGTTCTTCGACGAGAGACTGGCTTTGGGGATCCAGCCCCTCATAGAGACAACTCGCAGAATGTGGCCACGTGGAGGGAAAGGCCATGAAGTGGAGGTGTGTCGTGTGGGCCTCGCTTCCCAATGTTCATTGGTGAACTCCATGAGGTCTCCATATCGCCTGATCCACCACATTCCACTGGTAGCGTGAGTAAATCCAGGGTAGCTCCCTGCAACACATCCTTTAATTATCTGTGGTACCATCTGATTGTTATAGTAATATTCTGGGTTACAAGAGACTGGACCAACCTGCCAAGATTACAAATAATCAAAGCTGTGCATGTTAACTGCCTTTTTCTTTCCATCAAGGGCCCCAACAACAGCTGCAATGCCAGCCACCTCTGGGCAACCCCTCTGGCTAGCCAGTATATCATCCTGGGTACCCAGTGTTGTAGAATTGATTATTTGGGGCTAAAAGTGCATGCCAAATAACCTGAGTTCAATCAGTATCGTAATCATTCAACTATACTCACACCCCTTCCTTGTTTGTGACCCTTTAATAAATCTAATTTTTGTTTCATGTTTAACCTGCCTTATGAGCATATTATTAGTTGGGTTACAGAACTGAAAGTCTGTACTTGCTTTGCTAACCTTGTTTTTATAGGAGTTCCAGGGAAATTGCTGATGGCCAGACCCTGGTGGTAAGTGTAAAGGATGTGTGCATATTATTAATGTTACTTGCTGACTGTGTGTTAACTGCTGTTAAAAGTACAAAGCCACTAGGAGGGTTGGTGGGTGGTTCTAGCTTCCCAGGGCGACATGACAGAAAATTTCAAGTACCTCAAGGGAATCAACAAAGTCCAAGAGCGTAGCATCATGGTCCTCTTTAATGTCTTCATAGGTTACATTGTGGAGGGACTGGAAGGAAAAGTATGCCTCTTTGCAGACGACACAAAGATTTGCAACACGGTTGATACACAAGGTGGGTGGAAAAGATGACAAGGGACTTGGCAAGGTTGGAGGAATGGTCAAGAGTCTGGCAGCTTAGATTCAGTGCCAAGAAGTGCAAAGTAATGCACCTGGGAAACAAAAACCCAGGGGAAGAGTACACAATGGGGGAGAAGCACTAACAACAACAAAAGTGGAAAGGGACCTGGGGGTAGTCATATCAGAGGATATAAAGGTAGGCAAACAATGTGAGAAGGCAGTAAGGAGGGCTGGGGAGATACTGAGATGCATAGGGAGTGGCATCACCAGTATAAAACAGGAAGTTGTCATCCCTCTGTACAGACAGTTGGTGAGATCCCATCTGGAGTATTGCGTGCAGTTCTGGAGACCCCATTTCTGCAAGGACATAGACAGGATGGATGCAGTCCAGAAGGGACTTGGCAAGGTTGCAAATCTTTGTGTTGTCTGTAAAGAGACATACTTTTCCTTCCAGTCCCTCCGCAATGTCACTTATAAAAACATTAAAGAGGACCAGTTCCAGTATTGAACCCTGAGGTACCCCACTAGCAACCCCTCTTCTTCAGCATCGACTCTGTTTACTATTACCCTCTGTGTCCTGTTGTCCAGCCAATTTTTTACCCAGGCTACCACCTTGGGACCCACTCCAAGGCTGGCTAACTTGTACATTGTCTAGGTAGGCCATGTCCACAGTCCCTCCGTGGTCTACTACTTTGGTCACTCAGTCAAAGAAATGTATTAGATTTGTCTGACACGACCTTCCCACTGTGAACCCATGTTGCCTTGGGTCCTGTGCCCTGCTGGCCTCTAGGTACTTAACAATGCTTTCCTTCAGTGATTCCATCATTTTCCCTACCACTGAGGTCAAACTAACAGATCTGTAGTTTCCTGCCTCTGCCTTGCTCCCACTTTTGTGAAGTGGAATCAATCTAGTCCTCAGGTACCACCCCATCCTCCCATGATTTGTTAAAGAGGGTAGTCAGTGGTGTCACTAGTTTTACCCTTAGTTCTTTTAGAATTCTTGGGTGTATCTCATCAGGCCCCATTGCTTTGTCCACCTTCAGTTTTAAGAGTTCTTTCAGAATCCTTTCTTCTGTGAATGGACTGGTATCGACCCCCCCCCATCCAAAGTGTTTCTATTGTTTGGTTTAGGTACCTCCTTCTCCTCTTCTTTTGTGAATACTGAGCAGAAGTATTCGTTCAGTATCCCTGCTTTTTAACTGTCATCCTCTGTCCACATTTCCTCCCCTTTATTAAGCCTCAGTACCCATCCGTTGATCTTTCTTCGCTCCTTGATTTACCTGTAAAAGGTGTTATCCACCTTCTTAACAGAGCTGGCTATCTTTTCCTCAGTTTGGGCCTTTCGTATTCTGAATGCATTCCCTGCTTCCTTCTGCTTTAACAGATATAGTTCTCTGTCCTGCTCCTTCTGTATTTCCTTATGTTTCCTGAATGCTATCCTTTTCTCCATAACCTTCTCTGCCACCTCTTTTGAAAACCATAATGGCTTTTTCCTTCACTTTGTTTTGTTGATTTGCTTTACACAAAGGCTTGTTGTCTCTGTGATGCCAGTTTTGATTTTACCCCATTGTTCTTCCACCCCTCTTTCTTGCCTGTTTGCTAGTGCTTTTCTGAGGCACTCTCCCATTTTTCCAAAGTGAGCCCTCCCAAAGTCCAACACCCTTGCTTTTGTATTGCTTCACTCTACAGCTGGGTTTATTGTGAACCACACTGTTTGGTGGTCACTTGTTCCCAAATGGCTACCTACTTCTAAATCTGAGATCCTCTCTCCATCCCCATTTGAGAGTACCAGGTCTAAGATTGCTCCCTCCCAAGTGGGTTCCAATACTAGCTGTTTGAGGCATGCCCCCTGTAGGGCATCGAGAATGACCCTGCTCTTGGATGTGGCTGCAGTAAAGGTGCTCCAGTTAACATCTGGCATATTCAGGTCCCCCATCAACAATATCTCTCCTTTTTCTGCCATTCTAAGGATTCCTTCTAGCATTTCCTTGTCCATTGCCTCCCCCTGAGATGGGGGTCTGTAAACAACCCCTGTGCGGATTGTGGTGCCATTTCTTGTCTTCAGGGTAACCCACAGTGCCTCCTCCCCTCCCTATTTACCCTTTAGTTCTGTTACTTTGCTTCCTTTTCTTATGTAGAGAGCTACTCCTCCTCATGTTTTACACTCCCTGTCCCTCCTGTAGATGTGTACCTTAGTATGTTGACATCCCAGTCATGGTTTTCTGTGTACCATGTTTCTGTGACTGCCATGATATCCAGGTGTACCTCTTCCAACAAGGCCACTAGTTCAGGGAGCTTGTAACCCAGACTATGGGCATTGGTACTCATTGCCCTCCATTTCTTGATGGCCTTACCACTTTTAGGCCCATCTCTGTCCTTATTGCCTTTGTCTTTTTCTGGATTTACCTCTGTCCTGCTCCCTATTAACACTGCTACCTTTGTGTCTACTTTGTTAACTTCTCTGTTTTGTGGGGGGGAGCTGGGATTTCCCCTGCTTCTCTTCAGTGCCTCTCCTTTAGCTAATGCTTGCCAATGAAGCATTTAAACATATCACCTAGGATCCTGGTTCCCCTCCCGGACAGATGCAGACCATCACACTAGTATAGGCCTGTATCCCTCCAAGTGGACCCCCGGTCCCCAATGAAGCCAAATCCCTGAGCTCCGCACCAGTTTTTTAACCAGTCATTGAATCCCATGGTGGGGAGTACCCTAGCCTCACCCATGCCATAGACAGGTAGCACTTCTGAGAAATATACCATGCATGCCACTTGTCTAAGGCCCCTCCCCAACTCCACAACTCCTGCTGCACTGCTCTGATCCCATTCCCAGCCAGGTCATTTGTCCCTAGGTGGACAATGACATCCAGTTCCCTTCCTGTACGGCTGCTCCCACGATCCTGAGGATTTGCTTCCTGTTCCTCCAAGCCATGGCACCGGGCAGGCACCTTACCTCCCTCTCCCTTTCCTCCCCCTGTTCTAACCCCCTAATGATTGAGTCCCCCACCAGGAGTTGTTTCCTTCCCCTGTGGGGTCCCTTGTCACCCTCCTGTGGGTCTCCTATGTGGAGGTTCCCAGCATCCTTCTTGGTCTCCACTGTGGGTGCCTCCATAGAGAAAATACACTCTGCCAGAATGGTGAATGAATTGTGAAGAGGCACAACTGGAGAAATGTGCCTCTGTTCCACCACCATCACACTCCATGAGCACACCGTGGTCCAACCACTCCTCCTTCTTGACAACCTCTGAGGCAGTGGTGGTGGTGGCCTGGGTGGTTCCTGGGTGGAGGAGGAGGTTTCCCAATTCCTCACCAGGTCAGCATGGAGACAGACAACCTCCTCCCTTAGACCAGAGAGGTGCCTACAAATAGGGCAGCAATGCAGCATCCAGAATGTCTCCCAGAAGACTGCTACTCCACAGCCAGTGCATTACACCACTCCACACATGTCTGTCTCCCTTCCTGTTTAAGATGTTTTCTATTTTTTTTCAGTGTGTGCAAGCGTGTGAGTGTGTTTGCCCCCTAGTCAATGTGCTGTGCCTTTAAGGATATGAACAGGTATATGTCCTTTGCACTTTTGGGGAAGTGATATCAGAACCCCTGATATAAACGAAATGATGCACTTGGGATGGGTGGGATGAGAGGCAGGGTGGTTGGGACTAAGCCCGTGCCCTCCAGAAACAATCAACTACAACTCTGACCCACCTCCCCAGTGAGTGCCTTCCTTCCTTTCAGACACCTATTTCACAGAGTTTAAGTAACAGGTCTAGTCACAAATGACTGCAGATATTCTCCCAGCTAGATTTCCTCCCTGGCAAATAAAAGTTACACTAAGAAAAGTCAACCCAAAAACAGAGAACCAAAATAATTATTTTTATTTACTTACACAGGCCCCAAAATTAAAAATTAAATTTAGTGTACTCTATTAAATCACCACCTTGCTATAAGGAAGCTGGTGGCTGCTCTTTCTCTCTCAGCTGCAGCAAGCACTGTCCACAAACAACTCCTATTTTGAATCCACAGTTCCTCAGGCCTCTTTCAACTCTTCCCCTTATCAGACATCTATTTCACAGAGCTTAATTAACAGGTCTAGTCACAGATGACTGCAAATATTCTTCCAGCTAGATTTTCTCCCTGGCAAATAAAAGTCACACTAAGAAACGTCAACCCAAAAACAGAGAACCAAAATAATTATTTTTATTTACTTACACAGGCCCCAAAATTAAAAATTTAATTCAGTGTACTCTATTAAATCACCTCCTTGCTATAAAGAAGCTGGTGGTTGCTCTCTGTCTCAGCTACAGTAGCAAGTACAAGTAAATAAACACAGCAGAGGCTGTAAGCTCTCATCCCAACACAGCATGTTTGATACAGCCAAGGTGAATAGGTGCTTTAGGTTTTAGAATTTTTCTTAAAGAGCTCAGCTGAAGCACAGGATGGAATGTGAAATGGTAAAGAGTTACACAACAGTGGAGCAGCTACTCCAAATGCTCTGTCCCCTGAAGTCTTAGGAGTGAGAAACAACTAAAATATTGGCTTAAGAGGAGCACAGTGGGTGGGCTGGGGCATATGGCTTCAAGGTGGTCTGTATGCCATATGGCATACAGACCACCTGATGCCATATGCCCCAGCCCACCCACTGTAGCATATGGCACATGGCATCAGGTGATCCTTTAAGTAGTAAAATCCCAGTCCACTTAAAGCCTTGAACGTTACCAGGTGATAAACCCTTAATAGTGAAGTGCCACCCCAGCAGCAGCAGCCAAAACAGTTCATGCAGCACAAGTGTGATGTGATCTAACATTTGTGAGGAAGCTGTAAGTCAGGCTGCAGAGTTCTGCACCAACTAATCCCCCAAGATGCCATAAAATGTTACAGTAGTTCAAATGGGATGTCACAAAGACATGCACTGCAATGTGACAAAGTCCTCTCCTACCAGATATGGCTTCAACCTGTCAGTGTTATTCAAATGGAAAAAGATACAATAAACTACTGTTTTATGAGCATGCGTTGCACTGTTCCTACCCACACTCGTAAGTTCGTGAATTTTCAATATATTCACTCCAGATTTTCAACATTGCCATTTTACCACACCTTCTTATGAGCAGTACAGCTGTCATTTTCCGCATCTCACCCAAAATGTGTTTCCATGCATGTAGCGCACAATGGCGCAGTCAGTGTGCAAAATCAATGTTCGGGACAGATTAAGAAAATCACGGTGATACTGTTAACGAGCAGAGGTGTTAAAATGGCTATATTAAAAATTTGGTGAAAAAATTCCCAAAAATGACTGTGTTACGAGCGACCATTGCGCAGTTTCCATGCACTCTTCTAAGTTCATGGATTTCTAATATTTTCAGTCCAGATTTTCACCACTGGCATTTTTCACACTTCCTTATGAACAGTACAGCTGACATTTTTCACACCATGGCTGAAATGTGTTTTCGCACTTCCAGCACAGAAATGCATGGTCGCTGTGGGAAATCACTGTTTGGGACAGATTAAGAAAATCACAGTGACACTGTTCATGAGTGGAGGTTCCAAAATGCCTGTGTTGACAATCTGCTGTAAAAAATTCCCAAACTAATTGCATTACGGGTGTACGTTGCGCAGTTTCTACGCATGCTCAAGACTTCACCAGTTTTTTTTAATATTTTTACTGCAGATTTTCAACATTGTCATTTTTTGCACCTCCCCATGCTGTCATAGATCAATCTGTACAGCTGTCATTTTTCACATCCTGTTCAAAATGTGTTTTCGCACCTGTGATGCCAAATGGCGTAGTCGCTGTGCAAAATCAGCTTTCGGCTAACGCACTGATATTGCCACTGTTCATAAGGTGGGGGTCACAAAAAACCCATGTTGAAAATTTGGAGTGAAAATGCCAACGAATGCCTGAGGCGTTAGGGTTTCCCACCATAAAGCACCACCCTGTAGAAACTGACAGGCATCAGGGGTGTGACTTGGGATTCTCGCCTGTAATGCTCATATCATTCCACACCCTGCAGCCAGTGAGAGGCATTGAGGTGTGCTTTGGACTTTTTGGCCCCAAAGTTCACCCCATTCTCCTATACAGCACCCATCTCACTGTATTTCCTGATGGAATGGGGTGAGCATAAGGGCCAAAGACCCCAAGGCACACTGTGACACTTGGTGTCTGCAGGGTAGGGCGTGGTGAAATGTCGTGGCTGTTACGCCTGATGATGCAAAGGCACACCCCAATGCCTGTCAGTCTCTACAGGGTGGTGGGGGGGTTGGCTTCAGTTCAGTACTTCACTGCCATTCCTATTATGCAGCTCTCTAACTCCTACACTACCAATGCCAGTGCCAGCAAGCACACAATTGACAAATGCTTGTTCTGTGTGCTTCAGCAATCATTCCCAACCCTCAGATGATCCTAAAGATTAGGGCATGCACTTAATTATTTATGTCCAACTCTGTTAGTTGCACCTTATCACTTGAAACTTGATACACTAAGGGGTCTTGTGCAGGAATCTGCTTTAAAACACTAGCTGTGTTTCTGCTGTATCCCCACTGTATCCCTTGTATCCCTTTCAAGAGTTCTTCCTCACCACGGCAAGATCAATATATGTGCCCTTAAAAGTGATGAGGCTTTCAGGTCCAGCCCCCAGGGATGTTCCTACCAGTCTGCAGGTTGATGGGTGAGTGTCTTTGTGCTCTATTCAGAACCAGCCAAGTTGCTAAAAGTGGGTTGACTTAGTGGGGGTTTAAAATGTTTAGTCCCCTTGTTGCCAGCCCATTTGTTTTCCAGCGAGGTTATTTGGAAGGTTTCCTGTCCCTTAGAGGAGCCCCAGTTATGTACTCAAGCTCTTTGATCCTCAGTTAAGTGGTACTACTCACTGCTGAAGAAGGTAAGTGTTCAGATTTGACTGCTGGCTGGATATAATGTGGTGTTCATGTTATCTCATGGACAACTGGTAATGTTTTTGCACCCATGAATATTTTAGCATGCTCAGCCAGGTCAGAGGCTGGCTAGGGTGCATTTCCTGATCCTGAATTGGCTTAGCTTGTTTGCCCCACCACATGGCATCATGCAGTGTGTTTGAGTACATGGCTGATATGTGTTGCAGCTGTTTCTGTAATTGAGTGTGGCTTCAGATAATGTTTGATGAACAAATAGTAAGCCAAAAAGATAATGGGGGCATTTTCCGACAATATGAAACAGAAACATATAAGTTGTCGGTAGAAAAGGACCACTTGGCCTGCCTAGTCTGCCCAAAATTCCCTACCTATAGTTCCACCATAGACCACACTTGGACTCTGGCTTACATCCTCCCGCTTGTTTCTAAGATTCCCTTGTGTCTGCCCCATGCATTCTTAAATCCTGTGACTGTTTTAGCCCCCACCACTTCCTCTGGAAGGCTGTTCCAAGTGTCCACTGTGACACTCAGACAGCTGGTACTGATTGATCTATGATTTTTGTAATATAAAAATGTGTTATTGAGTGTCTCTCATGAGACATGCTGAAACATTCTGTGGAATGATCCCCCCCCCCAAAGTTCTGGCTACAAAGTGTTACCTGGAAGGCTAGGAGATAATTACAGGCTAGAAGAGGCCTAAATTAAGCATCTCCTGTTTATCTAGCTTAATAGTAGCTTGCCAGCTGCTAGGATGGGAAATCATAAACTTTTATAATGGTTAGAGGAAGAGAGCAGGTTATGACGGTTTAGTGCGTAGTCATAAAAGATTCTTTGATGTGTCCTGGGAAGAAGTGCTACTTGAGATCAAAGAGGGGATGTAATTTAAAGAAAGTAATGTGGGGACATGAGTTTTGCTGCGGTCATGTTTATTAATTTATCTCCTGCTGAATAGACATCCTGATTGTATAATTTTTAATTAACAGAGGAGGAGCTGGGTGACATCATGGAGAAGGCAGGCTCAAGACAGTGTTTTTAATTATGCTGTGAGTGACTTGTAGACACACATGTTTGGACTCTCTTGACAACATCTGTCTATCAGCCCTATTAGAAGAGATACATTAGATATATGAGTCTAATTGTCTGGTGGTAGGAATTTTGCACTTTTTTTAACCCTTGTTTTTTTAAATGATTGTATGTTTTTTGTGGTATATGGTTCTGTATTTACATTTTACATTTTTTTATCTATTTTTAAGTAAACCTCTACTTTAGAGACTAATTGGTGTGCCTTTGAAATTCTTTTTCTTGACAAGTGAAGCCTACATGATTAAAGTTGGTACTGTACAAAGCTTACTGGTTTTACCAAACTGGGAAAAGGTAAGAGTTTATTCTGAGGGCTTAAATAGAGTTTTAAGGGTTCATTTTGCATGTCTGGTTAGGTGCTCGTAGGCAAAAGATATCTGCCCCCCCCGAAGAGCAGAATTATCTAAGCCTGTACATTGGGTATGCTAGCAAGAGGTTCACAGTTTGAATCCCTCCAGAACTTGAGACCAAAGTTTGATTCGAACCCACAAACAGACAGGATGGTTACCCTGTTCTGTTAACTGTTCACAAGACTGTGCATGGAGGTTGGCACTGTGGGAGCAGAGGGCCTGACCTGCTGAGTGGGGTTGTGATAGACTGGTTGGCAGCGGTGCAAAAAATTTTGGTATTACAAGCTCTGATTGTTCAGTCTGTCAGCTTAAGACTGTCAGCTCACTTGCAAAAAAAAAAGGGCAGTAATATTTTTTTAAAAAGGAGACAGAACTGTATCACTTGGCATACAGTCAAGTTCCTACCCGGTTTATTTTTTTTTCTAAAGTGGAAGTCAGAGTAACCGTAGTTAGGGAAGAAGATGGCTTCCAACTACTGTACAGCAGGCACACTGTAGACTACTTAAAGCAGTTGTGCGGGGACAGAGGAGTCCCGTTTGAGGTGAAAGCCAGCAAACAGAACCTCGTGGATGCCCTGATAGTAGCAGATACCCAGAGCACTGAGTCACAGACAGTGACTGTAAGGGACCAAACCTTGAATGTGGAAGGGCTAGCGGCCAGTGCGGTGCCCAGATCCAATGGGGAGGGCAACAGAGCCACTGTCAGTGAAGGGTCACAGCAGCAGGGGAAGGTCACCAGTATCCTGGATCCAAAAGTACTCAGGCTGCAAATTGAGTTGCGCAGAATGGAACTGGAGTTCCAGAGGGAGAAGAACCGTGAACAGCGGGAGGTGGACCATGAGGCAGAGTGAGAACGTTCAGAGGCAGAGTGAGAACAGAGAGATGCTGACCATGAGGAGTGTGAGCGCCAGCGAGCTGCAGAGGAGAAGAGGGAGCGAGAACGCTGAGATGCAGACCATGTGGCGCGTGAGCGCTAGAGGCAACATGAACTGGAGAAGCTACGACTCCAACCAGCAGCACCAGAGAAGGTAAGTGGCTTAGGTTTAACTGGGACTAGAGGACTGGGTTACAAATTGAATTCCAAATTGATAGCCAAATTTAAAGAGGGGGAGGATATGGATGCCTTTTTAAATTCTTTTGAAAAATGTTGTATTCAGGCTAAAATTCCTAGGGAGTCCTGGAGCTTCCAGCTATCCCCGCTACTTACCGGGAAAGCTCAGGATGCATTGGGTCAAATGGACAATGAGGACAGTGATAAGTACAGCAAACTTAAAGCTGCACTGTTAAAGAAATTGAATTAACTGCTGAATCATACAGAGCTAAATTCCGTAAGCTCAGGAGAAGCCCTGACATGAGCTACAAGGAGCTAGCCATGAAACAACGTCAGTTTTTAAAACGTTGGTGGGAAAGAATTGAAGCAAACTCTGTTGATAAAATTGCAAATGTGATTCTGTTAGAACAATTTTTCTGGGCATGCCTAGCGAGCTGAAAACCTGGCTGGAGGACCGAGATCCCAAAACAGTGCAAGAGGCTGCTGAACTCTCAGACCGCGATGCCAAGAGCAGACCTGCTCTGAGAGCGAATAGGGTGGGCATGGCAGCGCAGAAAGGGAAAAGCGTGCCTTCAGGGCAGCTAAAACCCTCACTGCCTCCACCAAAACCAGTTAGCTCCAGGTTTCAGAGAAAAGAAATTAATGTTGATTGTGTAAAGAAACTGGGCATATTGCCAGACAGTGTCCCAAATGGACGAGCAATAATATGCAAGGTGGTGCTAGGAAGGAAGTGGGTTGTTTGTGTGTCCCTGGGAGCATGCCAGTGAACATGAGGGAACACATGTACCCAGTCATGGTGAATGGTGTGCAGATGCAAAGGTTAAGGGACACCAGGGCATCCCTGACATTGGTAAAAAAAGGGGATCTAGTAGAGCCAGGTCAGCTTATACCCAATAAATACATCACTGTACAGGACTTTACTGGTGAAGAGAGAACATTGCCACTGGCCAGTGTTCTCCTGGACTGGGGTGAAACAGGGGTAACTTTGCAACAGATGGCTGTAGCCAAAACCTTAGCAGTGGATGTGATCCTGGGCAACAATCTCAAACAGGAGATGGTGTGTGCAGTTACCCATAGCCAAGCAGCAAAGGAAAATTGTAGTTCCCTGAACCCCACAGAAGCCATTGTGGAAACCGCTGAGAGGCTGATTCCCCAGCCTGTGTCTCCAGATGGGGAGATTAATGAAAAGGGGGTAGAAATTTCCCCAGTAGCAGTTAACCACACAGCTACGGAGGGTTACTCCGAAGAGGGAGGGGTGACTCATTGTCAGAGGGTTGGGATTGACAGTGATCCTGAGTGCCCTGACGCTAGTGCTAGGGACCCTAGATTAGCAACAGAAGGGGACCTGTCCCATGCCTTGGGAATGTGTGAGGGGTTTGCAGCTGCTCAGAGAAGTGACCCTAGTCTAGAGAAGCTGAGGGCTTGGGCAGACTCTTATGTAGCACAGGGAGGTGATGGCAGACTTAAGGTTTATTGGGAAAATGGACTTATGTATACTCAGGCAGTGCAGCCAGAGGAAGGGGTACTAGGCAGACTGCTTGTCATTCCCCAGGGGTATCGTGAGCAGTTGCTCAGGATTGCACATGATATTCCCTTGTCTGGTCATCTGGGACTCACACACACTATGCAGTGGTTGGCCCAGAATTTCTATTGGCCTAACTTCACTCAGCAGGTGAAGGAGTACTGCAGGTCTTGTCACTGGTACCAAGAAATAGGGAAGGTGGACAAGAAAACCCAAGCTGCCCTGATTCCATTGTCCATAGTGCATTAGCCATTCCAGAGGGTGGGACTGGATATTGTGGGGCCTTCAAATACCCCTAGCTCCTCAGAGAAGAGATTCATCCTGACTGTGGTGGATTATGCCACATGGTACCCAGAAGCAGTTGCCCTATCCCCACTGAGGACAGACAAAGTGGAAGATTCTTTACTTGGGATTTTCTCCCGTGTTGGGTTTCTGCAGGAGGTTATCACCGATCGAGAGGGTTCCTTCATGCCGGACCTGATGAAATGTTTATGGGAGAAGTGCGAGGTGATGCAGAGATGCACAACACCGTATCACCCACAAGCCAATGGGCTTATGGAAAGATTCAATGGTACCCTAAAGTCAATGCTCCGGGCATTTACTGAACAGCATGGGAGGGACTGGGAGAAATACATTCCCCACCTGTTGTTTGCATACAGGGAGGTGCCCCAAGAGTCAACAGGATTCTCCCCCTTCGAACTCTTATATGGACGCCGGATACATGGGCCCCCTAGATTTGATCCGGGAGGACTGGGAAGGCAAGCATGCCACCCAGGGAACTCCCATTGTGGATTACATCCTTAGGTTTAGGGAAAGGCTGAAGGAGCTTATGGGGACAGCCCAGAGCAACCTGGCAGCTGCTCAACAGAAACAAAAAGTGTGGCATGACCGCAGAGCCAGAGCTTGCTCGTACATGGTGGGTCAGGAAGTCATGGTCCTTATTCCAGTCCAGAAAGACAAGTTGCAGGCAGAGTGGGCAGGATCATACAAAGTGGTTAGGAAGGTAAATGATGTGAACTATATTGTAGAGTTACCTGACCAAAGACAGACAGAAAGGATGTACCATGTCAACATGATGAAGCCATATGCAAATAGGGCTGACATGGTGTTTGTAGTGTGTAGTCCTGGGGAGGGGACAGACGAAGGAGACCCCCCTTCTAAACTTGCTGGAAGAAAGTAAGTGGGAGTCCTCTGTGGAGGCAGTTAAATTGTCTCCCCAGCTGACCCTGGACCAGGTCCCGAAAGTAAGGGAGGTTTTAGCAGACTTTGCCCCATTATTTAACGCCAAGCCTGGACTAACCCCCTTAGCAACTCACATGTGGAGACAGGGACACAGACGCCCATACAGCAGACAGCATATCAGGTGTCAGAGGCTGTCCAAAAGGACATTAGGAGGGAAGTGGAGAAGATGCTGGATTTAGGCATAATCCAGAGATTCCACAGCCCCTGGGCCTCACCTGTAGTCCTTGTGCCCAAGCCAGATGGCTCTACTCATTTCTGTGTGGACTATCATGGACTGAATGCAGTCACAAAGTCAGACTCCCACCCGAAGCCCTGGATAGATGAACTCCTGGACAAGCTGGGGGGGGCGACCTACCTTACGACCACTGACCTGACCAACGGGTATTGGCAGGTAGAGTTGACGGACAGAGATAGTAATGCCTTTTGGAATGAAGAACGCCCCGGCCACTTTCCAAAGGTTGGTGAACCAGGTGTTAAGTGGTGCTGAGGAATATGCCATGGCGTACCTGGATGACATTGCCATCTTTAGCACCAGCTGGGAGGAACATCTATCTCACCTTAGGGAAGTGCTGGACAGGATACAGAGGGCTGGGCTCACTGTCAAAGCCAGGAAGTGCCAGGTGGCCATGGGAGAAGTGGCATACCTTGGGCATGTGGTAGGCCGAGGACAGCTCCATCCTAACCAAATAAAAATAGAGGTAATCCAGGCATGGCCCATACCAGAAACACAGAAGCAGGTCAGGAGTTTTCTTGTGACAGCAGGGTACTATAGAAAATTTGTACCCAATTACAGTGCCCTGGCTGCTCCCCTATCTGACCTGATAAACAAAAGGATGCCAAAGAAAATTACCTGGGGACCAGCCTGTGAAGAAGCCTTTACCAGACTGAAGGAGGCACTGTGCAGTGCTCCTGTTTTGACAAGTCCTGACTATAGCAGACCCTTTATAGTTCAGGCTGATGCCTCAGACATGGGTATTGGGGAAGTACTGAGTCAGACATCCAGCCAAGGGAAAGATCACCCTGTAGTGTATCTGAGTAAGAAGTTACTTCCCAGGGAGCAGACATACTCTACTGTGGAAAAAGAGTGTCTTGCCATAGTGTGGGCCCTAATGAAATTAGAGCCATACTTGTATGGGCAGCATTTTGTGGTACAGACTGACCACAACCCCCTGGTTTGGCTGTCACAGATGAGAAAAACAATGGTAGATTGCCAAGATGGAATCTTGCTTTGCAAGGGTATGATATGACAATATTACATTGGGCTGGAGCCAAAAATCAGAACTCCAATGGGCTGTCTTGTGTCTACGAGGAGTGAAATGATTTGGGAAACTCATCCCATGTAGGGGATTGAGCCCCCAAATTCAATCTAGGTGGGGAGGAATTGTGACACTCAGACAGATGGGTCTGATTAAGGTATGATTTTTGTAATATAAAAATGTGTTATTAAGTGTCTCTCATGAGACATGCTGAAACATCCTGTGGAATGATGCCCCCTCCCAGGTTTTGGCTACAAGGTGTTACCTGGAAGGCTAGGAGATAATTACAGGCTAGAAGAGGCCTAAATTAAGCACCTCCTGTTTATCTAGCTTAATAGTAGCTTGCCAGCTGCTAGGATGGGAAAACATAATCTTTTATAATGTTTAGAGGAAGAGAGCAGGTTATGATGCTTTAGTTCAAAGTCCTAAAAGATTTGTGGATGTATCCTGAGAAGAAGAGCTACTTGAGATCAAAGAGAGGACATTATTTAAAGAAAGGCATGTGGGTACATGAGTTTTGCTGAGGTCACATTTATTAATTTACCTCCTGCTGAATAGACATCCTGATTGTATCATTTTTAATAAACAGAGGAGGAGCTGAGTGACATCATGGAGAAGGCAGGGTTAAGACAGTGTTTTAATTATGCTGTGAGTGACCTGTAGAGACACATTTGGAGTCTCTTGACAACAACATCTATCAGCACTATTAGAAGAGATACATTAGATATATGAGTCTAATTGTCTGGTGGTAGGAATTTTGCACTTTTTTAATCCTTGTTCTTTTAAATGATTGTATGTTTTTGTGATATATGGTTCTGTATTTACAGTTTACATTTTTAATCTATTTTTAAGTAAGCATCTACTTTAGAGACTACTTGGTGTGCCTTTGAAATTCTTTTTCTTGACAAGTGAAGCATGCATGGTTAAAGTTGACACTGTACAAAGCTTACTGGTTTTACCAAACTGGGAATAGGTAAGAGTTTATTCTGAGGTCTGTAACAGAGTTTTAAGGGTTCATTTTGTACGCCTGGTTAGGTGCCCGTAGGCAGAAGATATCTGCCCCCCCAAAGAGCAGAATTATCTGAGCCTGTACATTGGGTCCGCTAGCAAGAGGTTCACAGTTTGAATCCCTCCAGAACTTGAGACCAAAGTTTGATTCGAACCCACAAATCAGACAGGAGGGTTACCCTGTTCTGTTAACTGTTCACAAGGCTGCACCTGGAGGTTGCCACTGTGGAAGCAGAGGGTCTGACCTGCTGAGTGGGGTTGTGACTTCCACCACCCTCTCTGTGAAGAAGTGTTTCCTCAAGTTACCACTGAGCCCCCCGCCAGCTTCATATAGTGTCCCCTTGTCCTCGAGCATCTTTTCCTTTGGAAAATGCTCCCATCCTGTACCCTGTTTATCTCTGTTAGGTACTTTAAAGTCTCTATCATATCCCCCTTTCTCTCCTGTCTTCCAGAGAATATATATTCAAATCATGGAGTCTCTCTTTGTAGGGCTTCTGACATAGGCCTTGCACCATTTTGGTTGCCCTACTTTGTACCACCTCCACCCTATCTATGTCCTTTCAGAGATTGAACCTCCAGAAATGGACACAGTACTCAAGGTGGTGTCTCACCAGTAATCTATACAGGGACAATATTTTCTCCCTCCTTCTGCTGGTGACACTCTTCCCTGTGCATCCGAGCATTCCACTAGCTTTTCCCACTGCCTTGTCACACTATCTAGCTACCTTTAACTCATCACAGAAATGATCACCCCAATTCCCTGTCTTGCTTTGTGACTGTTAGGACCTCTTCCCCCATTTCAGTGGCCTACACAGTCAGTATAGTGTTATGCTTGTGCAACTGTGTTAGATTGTTTTTTGCCGTTCACACTCTCTGTGCCAGAGGAATTACCACCCTGTAGGGGTACAAAAGGCAAGGAACCTTCAAAGAGGGTTCCACCCCTAGAGGTGCCGCTGGACGAGTCCCATGGCTAAAGGTACCTTAGGAAGGATCCCAAGAAGAGAAGTGCTGCTGCTGGAGGAGGAGGGGAGGATGGTGGGGTAATGAAAAAGTGCTTCACAAGGAGGCTGAGAGGAACAGCTTATATATCTCAGGAAGTGGGAGTGGCTGGCTGCTTGTCCATTTAACTCCAAGCTAAGCCTTCCAATTCAATAGCCTATGCAGTCAGTATAGTGTCATGCTTGTGCAACTGTGTTAGTTTGATTTTGGCTGTTCGCACTCTCTATGCCAGAGGAATTACCACCCTGTAGGGGTACCAAAGGCAAGGAACCCTTGAAGAGGTTTCCACCCCTAGAGGTGCCACGAGATGATTCCCATGGCTAAAGGTACCTTAGGAAGGATCCCCCCAAAAGAATGAATTACGAAGCATATAAGCAGGCAGTAACTGTGACATAGTAGTAAGCATGCATAGACAGTTTGATAACATAATAAGATGCTCAGGCTGGTAACGTAAACGATATGCCCAAGCTTGTGTGGCATGATTCTGATGGTTTGCATTGAGAATAAGGGGATCCTTTAAGGAGAGAGGGAACGGCAGGGACACCATCCACCTCCATTCAACAGCAGAACCTACCTAAAGAGGCTAGGGACACTACTATGCTAACTAACAGTTATGACCTGAGGCAACGGAGGAGAGGAAAAAAAACCCTGTAAGGAGGAAATCTCTGGGGATCCGAGGCCTAGGTCACCTTCCCTCTAGGCTTGGGATGTTTTATTTAGTGACAGCTCTGCAGGTGCAATTTGGAAACCCAATTAAAGGGAGGTGGAAAATATTCCAATTTGTAGAAAGGCTCTCAAAACCCTCTAGCAAGAACGCCGCAGAAGGTTGCGAGAAAACTCTGCAACTACACATGCAACCAAGATGGACAGAGGAGAGCAATGACTGCTAAGGCACTCACCTGGCCTACACATCCTAAATTCAAACCAGGTGAACCAGAGGCAGTCGTAGGGAGAATGTGGTGAAGGTGCCTTGCTAGGGAAACCACTAAAGCCATGGATAACCATTATAGTGGAACACTAGAGCCAAAGGAGGTAACTGTTTCCATCCTTCACAGCTAGTCTTAAACTCTACACCAGGAGCTACTGCCACATAGTGAACAGCTAAAGCCGAGCCCAGAACGAGGACATTCCCAGCTATGGGCCAGGTGAGAAGGACCCAACCCCAAGTCAGGCATGCTCAAGATGTGGACTAAATGCAGAGCGAGACCGTCTGCTGCAGGGAACCCTGCACCAGAATGGTATGGCTGGCATGCCCCAAACATAGAGAACTGAAAAGCTGGTGAGCAGCTGAATGAGTGCAGGTATGTTGAAATGTAATGAGCGTTGATTGCTGAGACCTTGCAAGGTCAAAAACAGATTGAGTGCAGCAGACAACCCAGAGGCTGAAGCCGAAGGGTTGCACTAGGCATGAGCAACGATAGCATAAGCAAGAGTGAACCTGCACATAGGTCAGTAAACAGGGTAGTAATAGGTGGACCTGCGTGTAGGTCTGCATAACATAGTAGCAGTGATCAGCACAGAATAGTGGGGCAAGCCAGCCAAGCATCCAAAAACTAATAGGAGTGACACATACTCAGATGATGTGTCAGCGGCGGAGACAGGATTTAGAATTAGCCACACGGGGCCACGTCTCCCCAAACACTTCCAAGTCCCCGCCACAGGAGAAACAAGAAAGTGATGGAAGGGCCGAGACCCACATGCAGGTATTGAAACTAAGCTACAGCCTCAGCAGTAGTTTTAGCCAACCTCTGAGAATAACAGGTGCATAAACATAGACGCTACATGTGTATGGAGTATGCTGCATTGTAAAGCTGCAATAAACATAAGTAAAGAGACACAATGCTCTGAAAGCAGGTGTAACCAGCCAATGCAATGAAGCTGCTGCAATGAAGTAAGTAGAATGAGAGCATTATTGAGCTGCATAGCTAGGTTCAGAGTAAGCCTGAGTCAGGTGAAAACAATTTAATTGAGTATGCAACATGGAGAAGCTATGGTTAAGCTGAAACACGCAAATAACAATTGCAGTTGCATTGCAGTAGTTTGAGAGATGTAGGTAACAGAGCAAATAGTAGAAGCTCAGGATCGATATGCTAGGAGCTTGGAAACAAAAGCCCCTCAGAAAAAACAAAAACAAAGACACACAAACACAGAAAACAGGGAACAAAGACAGAAGAAGCACACACAGCCGAAGGCAAACTACAAAGCAGAAGCAGGAAAGAAACATAGAAGTCCAGCAGACAAGCAGGAGCAGCCGGGGGTAGGCCCCAACCAGCTCAGAGGATAGACCGACAGAGCATTCGACTGCAACGAAAAAGTACTTCACAAGGAGGCTGAGAGGAACAGCTTATATACCTCAGGAAGTGGGAGTGGCTGGCTGCTTGTCCATTGAACTCCAGGCTAAGCCTTCCAATTGATATGTTTCCCCCGGGTTCCTGTGCCCCATTTGCATGATTTTGCACTTTCTTGCATTAAATCCCAGCTGCCAAGCCCACAAACATTCTTCCATTTTTTTTAAATCGTCCTTCATTCTATCTACCCCCCCCTTCCCTGGTATGTCCACTCTGTTGCAGAGCTTTCTGTCATCCACGAACAGGTACACCTTTCCTTCCAGTCCCTTTGCTGTGTCACTTATAAAAACATTGAAGAGGACCGGTCTCAACACTAACCCCTGCAGCACCCCACTAGTCACTTTGCCTATTCCAGAGTGGGTGCCATTGACCACCACCCTTTGACTCCTAGCTCAGCTAACTTCCCACCCATTTTACCACTTTAGGCCCTACCCCCAGGCTCTTCAGCTTGCTTAGTAGCCTCCTATGTGGAATGATGTTGAAGGCCTTGCTGAAATCCAGGTGGGCCACGTCCACCACCTCTCCCTGACCCAAATCCTTGGTTGCCCAATCAAAACACTCAATCAGGTTTGTCTTGCAAGACCTTCCCCCTGTGAAACTATGTTGCCTCGGATTCTGCAGTACATTGGCAACAAGGTATTCCCCCAATCCTTTTCTTCAGAAGTGATTCCATTACCTTGCCCACCACCGACATCAGGCTGACAGGCAAGTAATTCCCTACCTCCTCCCTATTCCCACTTTAGTGTAGTGGGACTAGATATGCCCTCCTCCAGCCCTGTGGCACCTTTCCAGTTTCCAATGACAGGCTGAAAAGGGTCCTCAGAGGTGCAGCCAGCACCTCTTTCAGTTCTCTCAGTATCCTCAAGTGCACTCCATCTGGCCCCATTGCCCTGTTTACTTTTCACATTGATAGTTCCTTAAGCACTCTTTCTTCTGTAAAAAGATTTTTATATACCTCCTGCCCCATCCTACCCTTACCCTCAGTCTTTGGCCCACTTCCATCCTCCTTCTCCCTGAATACCAAGCAGAAGCATCTGTTCAAGATATATGCTTTTTGTTGGTCCTCTTCCATGTAACCCCCTCCTTCCTCTTTCAGCCTTACTATTCCTCCCTTTGTCTTTCTCTTTTCACTCACTGTATGTATCTAAAAAATGTTTTATCCTCCTTTGACACTGATCTGGCAATTATTTCCTCTGTTTGCACTTTAGTGCTCCAAACTACCTTCCCTGCCTCCCTTTGTTTCTCACGGTTAGTCTCCTTGCCCTCCTCCTTCTTCTGTGTTTCTTTGTACCTTCACATCTGGTAGACTGAAATCACTTACCAGCAATACTTCCCCCTTGCGAGCCACTAGGATTGCTTTTGTCATTTCCTTATCGACCTCTTCCCCCTGTGTCGGAGGTCTGTAAATCACTCCCATCTGAATAGCTGCCCTTTCCTTCTCTGCAGAGTGACCCACAGTATCTCCACCTCTCCCTGTTCCCCCTGTATTTCCATGGCTTTTATGCCATCTTTTACATAAAGTGCCACTCCCCCCCCCCCCCACCTATCCTGTCCTTTCTGAACAGAGTGTAACCCGGTATGGCTACTTCCCAGCCCTTGTTTACATTGTACCAGGTCTCTGTGATGGCAACTATGTCCAAGTCTGCTTCTGCCATTGTAGCCTCCAGGTCTGTCAACTTGTTGCAGAGATTTCAGGCATTGACACACATGGCTCTCCAGGTTAGATTGCCATCCTCTATCCTTAGTCCCTTTTGCCCTCCCATCCCGATGTGTCTACTATTTTTCTTAGTTTTATTCATGCTCTTTAACCCATGGCATTTATCATTATTTGTTCCCTTTCTGGTTGTCTCTGCCTCGTTATTCCCAATTTTTTGTCTCATGAGCCTGTGGGGGAGGACAGTTTTTGCTTCCCTGCCTCCTTCCACCTCCCCCTTAACTAGTTTAAATGCTTGCAAATGAAGCATTTAAACCGTTCACTAAGGACCTCGGTTCCTCCTCCAGAAGGATGCAAGACATCACCCCTGTACAGGCACTCATCCCTCCAGGTGGGGCCCCAGTCCCCAGTGAAGCCAAAATCCTCCTCTCTACACCATTCCCTCAACCATGCATTGAATTCCCTGGTATGGAGTTTCCTAGCCTCAACCTTGCCGTAGACAGGCAGAGCCTCCGAGAAGGTCACAGGAAGTGCTACTTGTCTAAGGCCTCTCCCCAGCTCTCTAAACTCCTCCTGCACTGTCCCAATCCCTGTAAAATCCCTTGTCATGTCATTCATCCCCAAGTACACAATGACATCCGGCTCCCCCTTCCTTGCTACTGCCCTTGCGATCTTCAGGATCCACTTCCCATCCCTCTGAGCAGTACTTCGGGTAGGCACTTTACCTCCCTCTCCCCCGCTACCTGTCGCTAACTCTACTCCCCTAACGATGGAGTCCTCAAACAGGATTTGCTCCCTCCTCTTCTGGGGTCCCCTGTCACCCACTCTTGGGGTGCCATCATGGAGGAACCACTCATCCTCCTTGGTGACTACTACAGGTGGCACTGTGGAACCTTCCCGCTCTGCCAGGACAGCGTAGGAGATCTGTAGTTTCATCAGTTGAGGGATGTGCCTCTGTCCCACTGCTCTCACCCTCCCCGAGCCCACTGTAGTCCATCTGTTCCCCCCTGCTCGGCAACCTTCGAGGAAGTGGTGGCAGCCTTGGTAGTCCCTGGGTGGGCAAGAAGGTTCCCTGAATCCTAGCCAACTAGGCTTTGAGACCAGTAGCTTCCACCCTCCACCCAGAGAGGTGCTTGCAAATAGGGCAGCACTGCAGTATCCAGAAGGTCCTCCTGAAGACTGCCACCCCAGAGCCACTGCATTACACCACTCCCAGCATCTCCCCCTTCTTCGCTGTCTGTCCCTGCTTTTCTTTATGAAAAAAAGTGTTTTTTGTTATCCCCGTTCCTCCTGCTGTGCTGTGCGTTTTGTCCTCAATCTAGGCACCTATATATGTGTCCTTGTTGTAGCCTGCCATTCCTGCACTTGAGCAGGAATTTCCAGCTGTCACTCAGATTTCATTGCCTATATATGGGAGGGAGGGAATGCACATCTGTCTGCTGCTACTGTACTTCCCAAGGAAACACCCACACAAAGAACCTGCAGTAAGGAGCTGAAATCAGTGGAAATCTGGTCCCCTGTTACAGCAAAACACGCCTCCTGTTACAGAAAAAAAAAAAATCAGTTAGTATTGTAGTGTATAGTGCTTGTTCTGATCCCTGATTCAGGCATGTTCCTGTTCTTGGAAGTCTTTTGCTGCTTTCCTGAGTAGAAGCTGCTGTCTCCGCTTGTCTCTCCCCTGGAACAAGCAGCAACCCCACAATCCAGAAAAAAATTTTCAAATAGTGAGAAAAAAAATATGGAGCGTTTTCTGACTTTGGGACCTGATCTATTCTCAGGTCCCCGATCATCTCCCAGAAGTTTGGCCCACTGCATGGCAGCCTGTGCTTGTTGTCCTGTGCCATACCATGTTCTGCTCAGGGTATGTTAATGAGCGTGTCTTTTATAGTATGTTTTGTGCATTGTATTGAAAGTGCTTTGTACATGGCCCTTCATACACTGGTAGCCCATGTGAACATGGGTGTTGATATGGGGGAACAGGTGTGCAGACATGAGCAATTCATTTATGGTTTGCAACTGGTAGCCCATGTGTGTTACTGGCCATTTTGGAATGATACAGCACCCAGTAAGCTTGTGAAGCCTTTGGGCCTACCCTTTGACCAAGTAACAAAGAGCTACACTTGTTTGGGGGGGGATTACCAGATGCACATGGGTTGCCAGTTTAAAAACATAGCGCCTCTGTTGTTTGAAAACTGCTTGCATTAATGTGAATTTTTAATGGTTTGAAAACTAGCAGCTCCTGGTCATTTTTGGGGTGGATTGTATGAGCTACTTGAACCACCTAGCCATGTGCGTCTCCACCACCAAACAAAACGTTGATTGTTCTTTGCGGCATGCTCGTTGTTTTGTAGGGGAAGTAGTCTCAGATGTTCCTGTGTAGCTTGTGAGATCTTCAGCCTACCCCTTGACTGAGTATGCAGCAAAGAGTAGTTCACAATTGTTTGGGGTGGGGGGGAGACCGGATGTACATTGTCTGCCTGTTAAGTGTGCATCCATCCTGTTTGCAGCTGGGTGGAAGTGTGCCTCCATTTGCAGCAGGGTGGATGCATCCCTCCATTTTGTTTGCAGCCATCTAGATGCATGGCTCCCTTTTGTTGCCAGATGGGTGTATATTTGCCTCCATTTTGTTGGCAGAGCTGTGGATGCCTGGCTTCATTTTTTTACTTTTTCTTTTTGTTTGATTTTATTCAGGCAGATGGGATGATACATGGCTCCAATCGTATTGCGATTATTGGTAAAAGGAGGCTGTATAGCATAATGGTTAAGGGCACTGAGCTGCAAACTTAGAGAGCTGGGTTTGAATCCCATCAGCCCCCACTTGCATACTGTGTGACCCTGAGCAAGTCACTTCTTCCTTGTGCTCTCAGGTCACACCTGGAAACAAGCTGTGGTTTAGTGTGCCTTTCCTTTAAACACAAGTCAAGGAAGGAGAGGGGAGGGTGAATGGCACTGGGAGAAGGTAGTATAGGGCAAGATAGTGAAGGGAGATGGGGAAGTGTGGTAAGGTAGGTAGTGTGGGGGTGATGGGAAGGAAACATAGAAACATAGAAACATAGACTTTGACAGCAGAGAAGGACCACTTGGCCCACCCAGTCTGCCCATTTCCCTACCTATTGGATAAGCTGCAGATTCTAGTTAACCAACAGCCTGCTTCCTGCAACCCCGCACTATAATTGCTTTGTGTCTGTCCCAAGCATGTTTGAATTCCCCCACTGTTTTAGACCACTGACCTCCTCAGGAAGGCTATTCCATGTATCCACCACTCTCTCCGTGGAAAAGAATTTCCTCACATTACCCCTGAGCCATCCCCCTTCTATCTTTAAACTGTGCCCCCTTGTTCTTACACATCTCTTTTTCTGAAAGATGCTACCCTCCTGGACTTTGTTGATTCCCTTGAGGTACTTGAACGTTTCTATCATGTCCCCCCTGTCCCTTCTTTCATCAAGGGTACACATATTAAGCTCTCTCAGTCTCTCTTCATATGGTTTCTGATGTAGACCCTGCACCATTTTAGTTGCCCTCCTCTGGACTGCTTCCATCCTGTCTATGTCCTTGTGTAGATGAGGTCTCCAAAACTGCACACAGTACTCCAGATGGGGTCTCACCCACTGTCTGTACAGAGGGATAATCACTTCCCTTTTTCTACTTGTGATGCCCCTTCCTATGCATCCCAGTATCCCCTGGCTCTCCTTACTGACTTCTCACATTGCTTACCCACCTTTAGGTCATCTGATATGACTACTCCCAGGTCCCTTTCCATTTTGTTGTTGTTAGTACCTCCCTGCTATTGTGTACTCTCCTCCTGGGTTTTGTTTCCCAGGTGCATTACTTTGCACTTCTTTGCATTGAATCTAAGTTGCCATATGTCGAGCCATTCCTCCAACCTTGCCAAGTCCCTTCTCATCTTTTCTACCCCCTCTTGTGTATCAACTCTGTTACAGATCTTTGTGTCATCTGCAAAGAGGCATACCTTTCCCTCCAGACCCTCTGCAATGTCACTTATAAAGATGTTAAAGAGGATTGGACCCAGTACTGAGCCCTGAGGTACTCCACTAGTAACCCCCCTTTCTTCGGAATGTGTTCCATTCACTATTACCTTCTGTGTCCTGTTGTGCAGCCAGTTCGCTACCCAGGCTACCACCCTGGGACCCACTCCCAGGCTGGCTAACTGATTATTAATCTTTGTGCGGGACTGTGTCAAATGCCTTCTACAAAGTCTAGGTAGGCCATATCCACAGCCCTCCTGATATATTACTTTGGTCACCCAGTCAAAGAAATCAATTAGATTAGTCTGACATGACCTTCCTGCTGTAAATCCATGTTGCTTGGGGTCCTGTGCCCCTAGCCTCTAGGTGCTCAACAATTCTTTCTTTCAGAAGTGATTCCATCATTTTCCCCACCACTGAGGTCAAACTTACAGGTCTGTAGTTTCCTGCTTCTGCCTTGCTCCACTTTTGTAAAGAATCACATCTGCCCTCCTCCAGTCCTCAGGTACCACCCCATCCTGCCATGATTTGTTAAAAGTGTGGTCAGTGGTGTCACTAGGTCCCCTTAGTTCTTTTAGGATTCTGGGGTGAATCCCATCAAGCCCCATTGCTTTGTCCACCTTGAGTTTTAGGAGTTCTTTCAGGACTCTTTTTTCTGTGAATGGACTGGTATCAACCCCTACCAGAGTGCTTCTATTGTCTGGTTTAGGTAACTGCTCCTCATCTTCTTTTTGTGAATACTGAGCAAAAGTATTCATTCAGTATCTCTGCCTTTTCACTGTCTCCCTCTGCCCACCTCCTCTCCTTTATTAATCTTCCCTATCCCTCCTTAACCTTTCTATGTTCCCTAATGTACCTATAAAAGGTTTTATCCCCCTTTTTGACCGAGTTGGCTATTTTTTCCTCGGTTTGTGCCTTTGCTATTCTGACTGCCTTTCCTACTTCTTTCTGCTTTAATTGATACAGTTTCCTGTCGTGCTCCCTCTGTGATTTCTTATACTTTTTGAATGCAGCCTTTTTTTCCTTAACCTTCCCTGCCACCTCTTTTGAGAACCATAGTGGTTTTTTTACTCCACTTTGTTTTCTTTATTTGTTTTACACAAAGACTTGTTGCCTCTATGATGGCAGTTTTGATTTTTCTCTATTGTTCTTCCACCCCTCCTATTTGGCCATTTGCTAGTGCATTCTTCAGGTGTTCACCCATTTTGCCAAAGTCAGCCCTTCTAAAGTCCAGTATCCTTGTTTTTGTATGGCTTATCTCCATGGTTGTGCTCATTGTGAAGCACACTGTGCGTAGCGCTTGTTCCCAGATGTCTACTGACTTCTAAATTTGTGATCCTCTCTCCCATTTGAGAGTACCAGGTCTAGTATTGCTCCCTCCCGAGTGGGTTCCAGCACTAGCTGTCGAGTCTACCCCTGCAGGGCATCGAGAATGACCCTGCTCTTGGATGTGGCTGCAGTACATGTCCTCCAGTTAACATCTGGCATATTCAGGTCCCCCATCAACAGTATCTCCCCTTTTTCAGCCATTTTGAGAATGTCCTCTATCATTTTCTTGTCCATTTCCTCCCCTTGAGACGGGGGACTGTATACAACCCCTGTGCGGATTGCGATGCCATTCCCCATCTCCAAGGTAACCCAGAGTGCCTCTTGTCCTCCCCCTTTACTTTTTAGTTCTGTAGCTTTGATCCCTTCCCTTGTGTATAGAGCTACTCCACCTCCTCTTTTGCCTTCCCTTTCCCTTCTGTAGATTGTGTACCTGGTATGTTGACATCCCATTCATGGTTCTCGGTGTACCATGTTTCTGTGACTGACACAATATCCAATTGTTCATCTTCCATCAAAGCTACTAGCTCAGAAAGCTTGTTTCCCAGACTACGGGCATTAGTAGTCATTGCCCTCCATTTAATGTTGGCTTGATCCTTTTTCCCCATCCCTGCTCTTATTGTCTTATCTATTTTAACATTTACCCCCATCCTGCCCTGTGTTGAGCTTTGTACCTCAGTGTTTACCCTACTACCTGCCCTGTTTTGTGGGGGGAGGCTTGACTTTTCCTGCCTTTTATCAGCACCTCCCCCCTTATCTAGTTTAAAAGCTTGCCAAGGAAGCATTTAAACCTGTCACCTAGGAGCTTGGTCTCCTTTGTGGACAAATGCAGACCATTTGGGCTGGACATCCTTACCTACTAGATACCCCATTTATGATGAAGGAAGTCAGGACAGAGAGTGTGAGTTACTTATTGGAGAAGTGAAGAGAGATGTGGTAGACATACAGTCAGCGACCTACACAGGAGTCTTCAATTTTGCTGTTGACTAGCTAGGGGGATTAGGCTTTTAAGTCTGAGGCAGGATTGGGCTTTGTTCCAGGCTGCTGGGCGCGCATGGCTTATAGCCATTCCTCCTACCTGAGATCGAGTGCTTGGAACATCAAGCATAATGTGATCATTGCTACGTAAGCTGTATAAACAGGCAGTATGATGAAAAAGAGGCGGTATGTAGGGGGGAGCTTTGACAAAAGAGCTTTATAGAGCCAGGCACGAGAATAAATGGGGTATCTAGTAGATAAGGATGTCCAGCCCAAGTAGGCATATAGGTCGCAGTGATGCATGTGACAGTGGGCATTTGAGATGAATCATATCACTGAATGGTAGAATGTGTCTAGTTGATGTAGTAGAGAGTCCAGGCATCAGCCATAAACTACGTTAGCGTAGTCAAGGAGTGGTATGAAAGTTGTCTGGACCAATCGCAGTCTGGCTTTGGTGATAAAAAGAGATTTTTTCCTGCAGAAAAAGCCAATTCGTTGTTGCAGTTTTTTCGCAAGGGAAGTAATATGGGCAGAGAATGTTAGGTGCTGATCTAAATCTCAACCTAGGTATTTAAAGCTGTTGACTACCTCGAGGTCATCATCAAGGAGAGGTTTGATAGGGCAGGGATACTAGCGTATTTGAGATATTAGTGAGATGGTTGAAATAGAAGTACATGACTTCTGTTTTTTTTGGCATTTAAGGGAAGTTTTAGTTATGCCAGGTGGAGTTGGAGGAGGTCAAACTCAGTTTGGAGCTCCATTTGGGCTTTGACTACTGTTGGTCTGGATATATATATATATATATATATATATAAAACCCCTAGGTGGCACTATCCCAAGGGCTACTACCCCTGCCTGCTTGACTACTGACAGGTTAAGGGGCCTAGGTTCTATGGCGGGTGCCTCTACCCAGAGGTCAGGGTTTGTAATGGTCGGTCTAGTTTGGTCACAGCCCTCTGGGACACTGAGACCCCCTTCTAATCCCTCTAATGGCCCACATGATGCACAGGAGTTACAGTACCAATACCCCACATGTACACACTGTTCATTCATAAGGTTCCACTTACCCTCGAGACTGATTCGCAGGTTCATCTCTGAGGACCCATTGAAAAATAAGGTTAAGCAGCATACACAAACCAATACAGTGCTTGGCATGAAGGTACTGACATTTCAGACAGTTTAAAGTTTAACAACAACAACAAATCTGATTTATTTAGGGAAGAGTAACACAGGCATAGCCGGTCTTAGGCACCAGCGAACCCTGCAGTTGCTGGGGGCCCCCTGCTAACTAGGGGCCCCAGCCAGACCAAGAGTACCACTTAAATTAATTTTTAATTATTATTTTTCATGTTGAATGTAAAACAGCACCCAAAGACATCACTAGGCTCTGTGGAGCCTTTTCTTGAGGTGTTGTAACATCATGAAATGATTCACTAAGGTGTGCCCTGTCCAATCAGAGGCTAATGAACAGACATTGATTGAATGGACAATGGGGCTCCAAAAACTAACATTGCTACCACTCCCTAAAAACACAAATATAACTGGTTGTATAGAAAGTAAAATGTTGTGCATTCTGGACAAAATAAAATATGAAGTATGTTGTGGATGAGGAAGGGCCCCATGCCTTGTCTTGCTGGAGGCCCCCACAATCCTAAAGCCAGCTCTGAACACGGGAGGGGGAAATCAGGTTAATTAGTGGCATTAAATCACAGTACTCTTCACACATAGAGGGTCTGAAAAGTCACACTCTGGGTACCCAGGTTGGGAGGGGGGCTAGCCAGGTTCGTTGCCCAGGGTTGGCCGGCAGGTGCAGAAGGATAGGGCCCTGTAGAAGAAAATATATGCACAACACCCAATTGTAATCCAGAGCCTGATGGCTCAGTCCGTGAAGCAAAGAAACAACAAGAATTAGATGACACACTTGTGATTGAAGACAGGCTGCAGGGAAATACCCTAATTTGTACTCACAATACCCAAGCTGAGAACCGGGTGGTGGATGTTCTTCTGGATTGCCAGAAACAGCAGGGCATGGAGACAAGGTCCTTGTAACTGGACTCCACTGCAGTTTATAGCAAACAGATTTAGTTTGAGACAAGCTGGGGTTTGCCTCCAGCTTCAACACACAGCACACGGCACAGGGGATTGGAAATAGCCATTCCCCACAAGCACTACGCACATTTATATGTAAAAGGAAAGTACTATACCATGCAGGCTGCTCTTCGATCCCAATCGCAATTATTGCAAAATACCCGGGAGAACACACAGCAGCTTCAGTTCCTGACAGACCGATCGCGATTCAGCAATTTCTCCAGTCTTCTACAGGGTGAGCCTGGTTTCCACACTTCTAGTGCTTCTTTCTCCTCACAACTCAGATTCAGTCCAAACTGCCACTCACAAAGGCTGCAGACCGAAACTCAGGGCCTGACACGTGCTTCCTGTGCGAAACTATACTCCGAAGAAGTACACAGCTCCTTCTCTCTTCACTGCCACAACTGATCTGATCTTTCCAGTCACAGAACAGGGCATTTCCTTTAGCGCCACACTATTCTGTTGGCTGATTCAGCTGTCACTCACAATAAGACTCCCTCTGTTGGTAGAAAAAGGTGCCAAGGTCAAAACTACATTTCCCAGAGTCACTGCCCATACAATCCCCTTGTGGCTGGCTCAAATTAAGAGTCCAAGTTCTGATTCGTCCACAGTCTCCATTTTAGGGCTTCCTTAACCCAATTGGCCTAGCACAGCAGTTTAGATCCATAATGGAGAGGTAACACACACAGAGTCCCAGTTGCAATAAAGGCAGGTTAGACAAACTACAGTTTTGCTAATGCTTTAAATGATTACAGGCAAACCGTTACAGCTTTCAGATGGGTTCCTTTTTTTTGCACCTTCAGCGACCGAAAAATGGAGTGATTACTCTGCAGCTCGGGCGGGATTCGACCATTAAATACACAGTCCCCCCATACAAACTAATTAAGTCTGCAAGCAGACAGCTGTTAAAGAGACAGTACGTGGAGGCTCAAATAGCACTCACTTGCAGCCACAGTTAAGCAGCTCTAACACCAAACACCACCCAGGCTTGGAGCATTCAGGCAAGCTTCTGGAAGACTTTTGGGAACCCCCATTTGCAAGGGGGTTACACCCTTACTGGCCTGGAAAAACTTGGCGTCCTCGTCAAGTAAGTACCCCATAAGTTTCAATACAACCATATATATTTACATCAGCATCACATTAGGCTTATACATGTAATTATCAGTCAACATATCACCTTACCAGAAACACATTTCTGAAACTTTCCAGTACATCACTTTTTCACAGTAATATACACATGTTGTACCATAACTTAGGTTATTACCTCCTGCACATGAAACCTGAAGAGAGGGGACCCTTCCCTATCAGCTACCTTGGGGCTGGATGGGGCAGGGGCACCACACCTAGAGGGCAACACAAGTAACTTGGAGTTAGCACTGATGTTCAGTTTGGGCAATGAGCTCAGGGACACATACGCTCCTTTATGGACAACATTGAGAGGCAAGTCCACAGGCCTCCCAAGGGAATCATAACTGAGGTGCACCACAGGCTTTACAGCTCGACCAGTCTTTCTAGGGGGGAACTGTTACAGTCTCTGCACTCTGATCCTCATTTTCAGCATTGTCCTCACGTGTCAGGGGAGTCTTCACTGGGGTAGAGAGGCTAGAACTTGGGGCACTTTCAGCTCCAGGAGTTACAATCTCTGAGTCCACAACACTTGGCTCACATGGAGAGAGCTTTCGGACACTGGCAGAGGACCATCAGGGCACTCAAAATACTCTTCTTGTTCTGGTATATCACCAGTCTGTTCCAGTCCATCATTTTCCTCCTCTGAAAGGTCAAACAGTTCAACCATACACAATGATTCCATATCATCTGACTTGATGCTTTGCACTTCACTTTCTGGGAGCATTGGCTCCAGGGACAAAGCTGGGGGCTTAGACAGTCCAGAAGGCCCAGCTTCATCTCCAGGATTGACTAGGGGATTGCCCCGAAACGATTGACTCAGTTCATAAGAAGGGTAGTATTCAAAGCCACACTCACTTTCCTCTGACATGGACTGACAGTCATGTTCAACTGGGACTTGTGGAGGGGAACACTTTAACCCAGCTTCTGTAGGTGCAGACTTTCTTTTTTTTTTTCTTAGCAGCAGCTCTAGTCACTGTTTCCAGAGGGGGCATTTTCTGGGGGCTCAGACTCAATCAAGATTTGTCCAATGGGCAGTAAATGATTTCTATGCATTGTTTTAACATCTTTTGAATTATTCTCAGGACTTACTTTGTACACAGGAAGATCATCTAGTTTGCCTACTACAATGTGAGGGAGATGGTGCCATCTGTCAGCAATCTTATGTTTGCCATGCAGTCCCAGATTTCTTAGTAATACCCAATGTCCCTCCTGGAGTTCCTGTGCTTTCACCTTTCTATCATACCTTTCTTTGTTGGCCACATTTCTTTTGGCAGCCATGGTTTGAGCCAGTTGGTACGCATGATTTAGCTGGGCCTTTAACTTCTGCACATACTGTAAATAGTTGTCAGCTCGAACCCCATCAGGAGAAACTCCAAAACATACATCTACCGGTAGTCGAGCTTCTCTTCCAAACATAAGGCGGTAGGGGGAGAACCCAGTGGCATCACTTTTGGTGCAGTTGTAGGCATGTACCAGGGTGCTAATTTGTTGCTACATCTAGGCTTGTCCTTTGGGTGGAGGTGCCTAACATATCTAGCAAAGAAATCAGGTTGAAACGTTCAGGCTATGGGTCCCCTGGGTGGTAAGGGTGGTTCTGGATTTTGCACTCCCACAGAGAAAGCATCTTTTGATCAGATGACTGTCAAAGTCTCTCCCTTGATCAGAATGGATTCTTTGTGGAGTCCATAGTGAACAAAAGTTTTCTACAAGTACTTTTGCCACAGTGGATGCCTTCTGGTCCTTGGTGGGGAAAGCTTGGACATATCTCGTAAAATGGTCAGTGACCACCAGCACATTACTAATGTTTCTTTGATCTGACTCCAAACTCAGAAAATCAATACAGACCAGCTCCATGGGTGCACTGGTGGTGATGTTAACAAGGGGGGCAGCCCTCTGGGGTGAAGCTTTCCTCTGTAAGCAGCGACTACAATTTTGAATGTGTTGCATAACATCAGTCCCCATCTTAGGCCAATAGAATCTGGATCTCACCAAGTCAAGTGTTCTGTCTATACCAAGGTGCCCCATGTGGTTGTGTAAGGACCTCAGTACTGAGTCTCGAATGGCAGTGGGCAGCACTAGTTGTTGTTTGTCTACTTGTCCCCCTCTGTCTGCTGTTTCTCTGTATAACAGTTTATTGATCAGTTTCAACTTAGGACCTTCTTTGTATAACAGTGCAGTTCTCAAATCAGTGGAGCGTAATTTGGACACATCTTTCCCTGCATAGAGGGCTTCTAAAGCTGATTTGATCATGGGATCTCGGGATTAAGTCCGCTGAATACTGTCATTGTCCAGCTGAGGCAGTGCACCAATGTCTATTGCAGAAAAGTGGCAATAAGCAGCAGGTATGCAATTCTCAGAGGGTCCCAAACAATCCACCATACAGTCCACTGTGTCCGTGGACATTTGTTCCTCCCTGTCAAACTTCTGGCAGAGTGCTCAAATATCAAGTTCTGACAGTCTGACCCAGTCATTCCGGAGAATAGGCCTCCAGGAGAGAGCATCAGTATCTATGTGGTTCAGGCCTGCTCTGTATTCAACAGTATAGTCGTATGTAGATAATGCAGAAAGCCATCTATGGCCAGTGGCATCCAACTTAGCTGAAGTCTGCACATAGGTCAAAGGATTATTGTCAGTTTTTACTAGTATCTTAGCCCCATACAAGTACTCGTGGAACTGGTCAACAATAGCCCACTTCAAAGCTAGGAACTCTAAATTATGTACAGGATAGTTCTTTTCGAATGGGGTCAGGCTTCTACTGGCAAAGACCACTGGTCTCAGGCCATTCTTGTGCTCTTGGTACAATACAGCGCCCAAGCCTTGCAGGCTAGCATTAATGTGCAAGACATAGGGCTTCGCTGGATCTGCATAGGCAAGGACAGGAGCATGGGTAAGTTGATATATAATCTCATGAAAAGCAGCTTCACCCTCAGGTGTCCATCTGGCTCCAAATACTTCATTGGGACAGAAATACACTCTCTCAGGCTCAGAAGAAACTGACTTCTTGTATTTTTTGTGGGTAGGAGGGTGACCTTGAGTAAGATTAGGTAAAGAACGGATCACTCTTGAATAGTCCTTGATGAAATGGCGATAGTAGCCACAAAATCCCAGGAATCTTTGCAGTTCTTTTAGATAACGGGGCTGTAGCCAGGTGGTCAAGGCCTCAACTTTACTTGGGTCAGTCTCTATTCCTTCGGTGGAGACTAAGTGTCCCACATACTTCACAGATGTTTGGAAGAATTGACATTTATCGATGGACAGTTTTAGGACAAAGTCTTCCAGTCGGTCCAACACCTTGAATAATCTGCTCTCATGTTCCTCCAGTGAGCTGCCAAACACAATAACATCATCCAGGTACACCAGGCACTCTAATAAGTTCATGTCCCCCACTGCACGCTCCATCAGTCATTGAAAAGTGGCTGGGGCACCTGAAATCCCTTGAAGCATCCTCATGAATTCATAGAAGCCAAGCGGACAGATAAAGGCTGTCTTCTCATGGTCTTCCAGGGCCATCGGGATCTGGTAGTACCCACTACAAAGATCCAGCACAGAGAACCACTTGCTACCATTCAGGCAGTCTGAAGCATCCTGGATGTAGGGCATAGTGTACTGATCAGGGATAGTCGGCCGGTTTAAAGTGCGATAATCCATGCACATCCTTACTGTCCCATTCTTTTTTCTCACTACTACAATAGGTGAAGTATATGGGCTTCTGGATTCTTGTATTATACCAGCAGCAAGCATCTCTTGCAGATGCTGTCTCACATCATCTATGTCAGCAGGTGCCAGGTGTCAAGATCTCTCATGCAGCCGGATGTGGTGCTCAGCTACTTGTACACATCCTACGTCCCATTCTTTGAAAGAAAACACCTGGTCTCTCTGGGCAAGCTTTCTGCTGATTCTCATCCTCCATTCGGCTGGCAATGGGGAGTCACCAAAATCAAACAAGTCGGGCATCACTCTGTCATTCTCCCCCAAACACTTGTTACTAGGCAACGCTGCAGTATCTGCACAATGCACATTAGCCAGGGTGCAACCTCTATTTATTCGAGTCTCTCTATCAGACAGACACATTATGAACTTGGACCATTACCCGTCTTGCATAAGCATGGGCTCTGGCAGGCAAAATACTTGGCTTGACCAGCAGTCCTTCTGGCAATTTCCCATCGTCTGGAGCATCCAGCATGAGGATTTTATTCTTGATATCCTTTCTGATACGAACATCTCCCTGTAAGGCACACTGGGCATTTGGCACCAGGATCAGAGACTCAGGATCCTTTTTCCAGACAATTCCAACCGGTTCCTCTGGTTCCACTTTGTCAACATCTCTCTGGGCATCATAGGCCTTCTTGATCAATGCCGGAATTCTTAAAGCTCTACCAGTCTGTGACCCCTGTTTCTCATAACACAACTGCGCTAACCATCCAAACATGTGAGCATTCATCCCAATTAGTAGCAGAACCCCATCATACAGTCCAGTAGGGGGACACATTAAGGCCAGGGTCTCTACTTGCTCTGCCACTCCAGCCACGGAAGTGGGGAAAGACAGCCGAATTCAGATATACCCAGAGTACGGGTAGGCCTTCTCACTTAACCCCAACACATGCAGTCCTTCCAATGATTATAAGGGTACGTCTGACAAATGCTTCTGATACCAATCCTGGAACATAATTGTCACTTGGGAGCCACTGTCTAATACAGCTCTTGTAGACAATCCATTCACCTTTACAGTGGTCTCCATGGAGGGACCCACTATTCTGGACCAGTCTGGAGAGGTGGTAGTGGGGGCCTGGGCAACTGACCTTGCCACAAAGGGATGTGAGTTAGCATTTTTGGGACCCTCACTGGGATCATTTCGTGCACCTCTTAACCACTGATTTGTTCTCCGAAGCTCTCCTTGTAGCCTATATACAACTTTGTCTGTGTCTTTTGGGGACCGGCATTCTCTCTTCATGTGCCCATCCTTAGCACAATTATAGCAAAACATACTTTCTGGAGTTTGAGATGGTCAAGGCGTCACACTGGGAGCCAGGACGGGGGTAATACTATTTGGACACCTTGGTGCCATCTCTGTCTGTGGCATGATAAACATTTGGAGGCATCTCATCAATTTCCCCACTTCCATGGTCAAGACATTGAGTTTTGAGCTGTTGTCAGCAGGAGATGCCTGGGTGGGTACCCCCACCCCCATAGCAGATGCAGTCAGATATAGGTCGGGGCCTGTACTTGCAGGCACAGCCTTCATAAAGGGACTGTTTTTGAATTCCCTGATCTCTCTCAGCAGTTCACCCCATGGTGGCACACCCTCATTGATCCCCACTTCACAAGGACCTTCCGATGCTGTGATCACTTGGGCTGCGCTCACCCCAGAATTAGAATCCCCCTCCTCATCTTCAACCCCCCGAAGTTCTTTTATTAAGTCACAATAGTCCAGTGGGTTACCCCTTCTGTCTAGGAGCCTTAATTGAAGGAGCTGCAATTTAGAATGCTTTGCATGCTGTAGTAGGTGCTCCAACCTTACACGGTTTAAGTCACTGACGGTTACCCCACCTTTTCGGTAAGCCTTCTGCAGAGCTCTTTCCAGACGAGTAACATATGCAGAAAAACTTTCCCCTGGCCACTATTTTGTACCTTGAAATTTCCACATCAAGCTCTCCCCTGACTCAATGCTCCCAAAATTGCCTTCAAGCACAGATAGGTACTTCTGGGTAGGTGCAACAGGATTTGTGGACCTCAAAAATTTAATGGCCTCTAGGGCAGGACCCTTCAGACTTTCTATGATTCTTTTTCATTTCTCAGCCTCCACACACTGCCATTCAGGTATCAGGGGAGCAACACAATCTATCCAGGTGTCCCAATCATCCTCCCCCTGTGGGGTGGGGAGGGTGCCAGAGAAGATCCTCAACCTTCTGTAAGAGTAGTGACTAATGGCAGGTGCAGAAATAGGAGCCTGCATTGGTTCAGCCACCATAACGGGTACTGGAGTGGGAGAGGGTGTTGGGGGAGGAACACCCCCAGGTGGCAAGAATAGTTTCTTCAAGTCCTCCACAGTTTTCCCTTCCTCCAGCAACAATTTAGCAAATTTCTCCTCAAACATTTCAGATAGTGGGGGGGGGCTCATTCCCTCCCCGGGTCTCTACTGTCCTTAATTATCACTCTCCAGGCAGTGAGGGCTCCCTCTGGGGTTATAGTCTGTGGCACTTTGGAGCTATCTATGGGGTCCTTATACCCTACTAGGGCTATGAAAGTGTGGGTGAGCAGATCAGCATGTCAACCCACCACCACAGGGTTTTGTAAACCTTCCACCTTGGAAAGTACTCCCTGTACAGTGTCCGTATTAATACCCAGGGGGATGTCCAGGATAAGCATAGTATTTTGGGAGTCGATCTCCTCCTCAGTACACCACTCCACCAACCGGTGCACAGCCACTTCTGTCGGGGTACCCATTTATTTTTTTTTAACAGTGGTTCGTAAATATGGCCACTAGAGGACACAAAATCACAGCTGTGAGCCTCCAAGATGTAACCCCCAGCCAGGTGGTGCTATCCCAAGGGCTACTACCCCTGCCTGCTTGACTACTGACAGGTTGAGGGGCCTAGGTTCTATGGCAGGTGCCTCCACCCAGAGGTCAGGGTTTGTAATGGTTGGTCTAGTTTGGTCACAGCCCTCTGGGACACTGAGACCCTTCTAATCTCTCTAATGGCCCACACGATGCACAGGAGTTACAGTACCAATACCCCACATGTACACACTGTTCATTCATAAGGTACCACTTACCCTCGAGACTGATTCGCGGGCTCATCTCTGAGGACCCTCTGAAAAATAAGGTTAAGCAGCATACACAAACCAATACAGTGCTTTGCATGAAGGTACTGACACTTCAGACAGTTTAAAGTTTAACAACAACAACAAATCTGATTTATTTAGGGAACAGTAACACGGGAGGGGGAAATCAGGTTAATTAGTGGCATTAAATCACAGTGCTGTGCACACAAACAGCGTCTGAAAAGTCACACTCTAGGTACCCAGGTTGGTGGGGGGGGCTAGCCAGGTCCGTTGTCCTGGGTTGGCCGGCAGGTGCAGATGGATAGGGCCCTGTAGAAGAAAATATATGCACAACACACAATTGTAATCCAGAGCCAGATGGCTCAGACCATAAAGCAGTGATACAACAAGAATTAGATGACACACTTGTGATTGAAAACAGGCTGCAGGGAGATACCCTGATTTGTACTCACAATACCCAAGCTGAGAACCGGATGGTGGATGTTCTTCTGGATTGTCAGAAACAGCAGGGCATGGAGACAAGGTCCTTGTGACTGGACCCCATTGCAGTTTATAGGCAGCAAATGGATTTAGTTCGAGACAAACTGGGGTTTGCTTCCAGCTTCAGCACACAGCACACAGCACAGGGGATTGGAAATAGCAATTTCCCATAAACACTACACATATTTATATGTAAAAGGAAAGAACTATACCAAGCAGGCTGCTCCTCAATCCTGATCGCAATTACTGCAAAATACCCGGGAGCACACACAGCAGCTTCAGTTCCTGACAGACCGAGTGCGATTCAGCAATTTCTCCAGTCTTCTATAAGGGTGAGCCTGGTTTCCACACTTCTAGTGCTTCTTTCTCCACACAACTTGGATTCAGTCCAAACTGCCACTCACAAAGGCTGCAGACCGAAACTCAGGGCCTCACACGTGCCTCCCGCGCGAAACTATACACTGCAGAAGCACACAGCTCCTTCTCTCTTCACTGCCACAACTGATCTGATCTTTCCAGTCACAGAGCAGGGCATTTCCTTTAGCTCCGCACTATTCTGTTGGCTGATTCAGCTGTCACTCACAATAAGACTCCCTCTGTTGGTAGAAAAAGGCACCAAGATCAAAACTACATTTCCCAGGGTCACTGCCCATACAATCCCCTTGTGGCTGGCTCACATAAGGAGTCCAATTTTTGATTCGTCCACAGGCTCCATTTTAGAGCTTCCTTAACCCAATTGGCCCAGCAAAGCAGTTTAGGTCCAAAATGGAGAGGTAACACACACAGAGTCCCAGCTGCAATAAAGGCAGGTTAGACAAACTACAATTTTGCTAATGCTTTAAATGATTACAGGAAACAGTTACAGCTTTCAGATGGGCTCCCTTTGCACCTTCAGCGACCGCAAAATGGAGTGATTACTTCGCAGCTCGGGTGGGATTCAAGCATTAAATACACAGTCACCCATATAAACTAATTAAGTCTGCAAGCAGACAGCTCTTAAAGAGACAGTACGTGGAGGCTCAAATAGCACTCACTTGCAACCACAGTTAAGCAGCTCAGACGCCGAACACCACCCTGGCTTGGAGCATTCAGGCAAGCTCCTGGAAGACTTTTGGGAACCCCCACTTGCAGGGGGGTTACATATATATCACTGTATCATCCATGAACAGATTAATTTTAGCCTTGTTAATGTTATTTCCAACTGTATTGATACATAGCATGAACAGTAGAGGTCCAAGTATTGAACCTTGTGGTACCCCTCTCGTGTTAGGAAGGAGCAGGGAGAGTGACCCATCCACTTTCATCTGTTGCAGTCTACCAGTCTGGTAGCTGTTGAACCATGACAGGGCAGGTTCAGTGGTGCCATGGCTGTTTAGTGTGTCTAGGAGCAAAGCATGATCAACTGTGTCAAAGGCTTTACTGAGATCCAGGAAGACAGCCCCTGTGACTTGCTTCTTGTCCATGGAGAGGAGCCAGTCATTTGTGACTGAACCTAGGGCTGAGGTAGTACTGTGTGTTGGCCTGAATCCAGATTGGCAGGGTTTATTATGTTGGTTTTCTCAAGATAATCTCTTATTTGGGCATTTGCTAACTTTTCGAGGAGTTTTGAGAGTAGTGGTGCTCGGATAGTTCCGGACCAATCCAGATCCTCCAGATACCTGCCCTTTGTGGCAGGATAGTGAATCCACCAGATACCACCCCTATCTGCCCGTGGATCCCTGGTAGGATCCCACATTATCCAACGGTCGGATCCAGGGATCTGGCGCAGGATACAGGGATCCAATACCGGATCACTGGAGCTGGTGCTGGGATCCGATGCCAGATACAGGTGTCTGGCAACAGATCCCTGGATCCTGAGCCAGATCCCACTCAAATAGTGCCACCATCTGCCAGATGACTGGTGGATCCACAGCAGCACTATCTGACCAACACTTTGAGAGTAGGGGTAAAATGGAAATGGGACAATAGTTGTTCAGGTCCATGGGGTCACCTGATTTAAATAATGGTAGTATCTGAGCTATCTTCCATGCCTCAGGAACAGTACTGGAGCTGTTGGACAGATTAAACAGGTGCAATATGGAAGCAGTTAAGTACCAGAAACCAGCTTTAAGGAAGTCTGGTCCTATTCCGTCAGCACCAGCACCTTTGTTAATATTTAGTTGGATTAAGAGGTCTTCTACTTCTTTGAATTGAAATGGGGTAAAGGAGAAAATTTGGAGAGTGCCAGTGAGTTCCTAGGTAAACTGGAGATAAGTGTGGCAGCTTTAGAGCTATCGAATGCAAGACCTCCAGTTGAAAAGTGGTCATTAAAACTATGTAGAAGGTCTGGTTAGTTGGAGAAGGTCTGACCCTTAAACGAGATCTTGCTGGTTAACGAGGAAGCCAATTTATTGCCTTCTGCTGATTTAAGGATTCACCAGAATTTGTTGGAGTTACCCTTTGTGGAATCAAAGGTGGATAAGTAGTAATTTGCTTTCGAGGCCCTAATTTCTTTGGTACAGTTATTCCGGTAGGCTCTGAAGGCTGCCCAGTCTGAAGGGAGTTTGATTCGTCTGGCTGTAGACCAGCGCAGTCTCTTATGTTTAGTGCATTCTTTAGTTCAGGTATGAACCAGGGGCAGGCAAGCTTCCAGGCTCTGCATTTTATCATTGGGATATGTCTGTTGATAATGTTGCTTAGGGTGTTATTGAAAATCGAAGCTGCATCATTGATGGATGTGGCCAGGTAAAAGTCAGTCCAGTCGATGTCTCTGAGTTCAGATAGGTAGTGGGGCAGATTGAATTTATGGAAGCTCCTTTTCCAAGTGAACTTATTTGCCAGCTTGAGATGGGTCTGTCCTCTAATACAGGCCATGGCGCAGTGGTCACTGACATTATTGTGGAACACTGCTGTGTGGGTGATCTTGTGAGGTCTGTTTGTAAGAATTAAGTCTATTAGTGATCCTTGTGAGAGAGTTTTGGAGTTTGGACATGTGAATTCAGGGACTAACTGTGTGAAACCAGCTTCATTGCAGTAGTCTTTGAACTGTAAACAATTGTTGCAGTTTTTTAGCCAATCAAGGTTTAGGTTGCCAAGGAGGACTCTTTCATTCTGTCTTGAGTCTGATACAGTACACAGATAATTCAGAAGCTCCAGCCTCCCAGAGGGTGGTCTGTAACAACCTATTATTGATTGATTGTTTTGACGTTGGGTTGCGATTTTTGGTAATGTGGAAACAAAAACATGAACAAAATGCTTTTTATTTACTTATTTATTTTTAACTTGGATGCCACCATAGAGACTACCTGCTATTTTGGTTTAAATTTTTTAAATCACCAAACACACGCATATGGCAGCTTACTGTTTTCAAACAGCTTGTGTTGGGCTGATGATATTTTCAGAACCCATTTTGTGTGTGACTACATCCCCAAACCCCACCCCCCAAATAGACAGGTGTGCATATTGCACGTATGTGTCTGGTACACCCGTACACCAATTACCTATTTATGCACATTTGAGTTTTATGCCCAGGTAGGCAACAACTAGTTTCAATGGTGTGGCTGGTTTGTGTGCTGTGACTCAGACATTGTTTGGGTGCTGCTGCTGCTGCTGCATTAGTTAACTTGCTTGGCGCAGCCCACAATATTCAATATTTTGTGCATTAAAAGTATTTGTTATTGTGCCTTTGTGATTTTCTGGTTGCATCACAGGGCAACCACAGCATATCAGCATATTGTTAATCACAGCACAAAACCATACGAGGAGGCAGTATGGTGCAGTGGTTTAAGGCTCTGAGCTACAAATCTGGAGACCTGGGTTTAAATCTCACAGCCCCCACTTGCATACTGTGTGACCCTGAGCAAGTCACTTAACTTCTGTTGCACCTGTAAACGAGCTTTCAGCTTAGTGTGTCTCACCTGGTTAAATAATTGAAAAAAATATATATAGTCACTGTTTTTGGTGGGGGTGCTTTATGCTAAAAAGTACTCTCCCCACGCTGCTTGTTGTGGTGCTCTAATTCACACTATTCTCTGGTCCATTTTGGTCAGCCATATCATACACGTGTTTGGTGGTTTTATAGAACTTTGCGTAGCAAAAAACAAGGAAATGACTGTGAAAACCTGTTTTATGTCGGTGTTGTCTATGTTCGGTTTATACTGACAGTCCATTATCCAGGTGATATGGACTGATGAGGCCCTGCTCAGAATGTATGCTCTAATGATTTTTTGTCAGATTCCATCAGCTATTTAGTTGTTTGCCTCTTTGTTGTCTGCAGACAGGTGGAGGTGTGGTTCCATGTTGTCTGCAGACAGGTGGAGGTGTGGTTCCATGTTGTCTTCAGACAGGTGGAGGTATGGTTCCATGTTGTCTTCAGACAGGTGGTGGTGTGGTTCCATGTTGTCTGCAGATGGGTGGTGTCATGCTGCCATACTGTGTGCAGACAGGTGCTGGCGTGGTTCCATGTTGTCTGCAGATGGGTGGTGGCGTGATACCATGCTGTGTGCAGATGGGTGGTGTCATGCTGCCATACTGTGTGCAGACAGGTGCTGGCGTGGTTCCATGTTGTCTGCAGATGTGTGGTGGCGTGATACCATGCTGTGTGCAGATGGGTGGTGTCATGCTGCCATACTGTGTGCAGACAGGTGTTGGCATGGTTCCATGTTGTCTGCAGATGACTGGTGGTGTGCCTTCATGTTGTCTGCAGATGGGTGGTGGCATGATAACATGTTGTGTGCAGATGGTTGGTGACATATCTCCATGTTGTGTGCAGATGGGTGGTGGCATACCTCCATGTTGTCTGCAGACAGGTGGTGGCAAGCCTCCATGTTGTGTGAAGATGGGTGGTGGAGTGTCTCCATATTGTTGCAGACTGGTGCTGACATGCCTCCATGTTGTCTGCAGACAGGTGCTGGCATGCCTGCATGTTGTGTGCAGATGGGTGGTGGCGTGCCTCCATGCTGTGTATAGACAGGTGATGGTGTGCCTCCATGTTGTGTGCAGATGGGCGGTGGCATGCCTCCATGTTGTCTGCAGATGGGTGGTGGCATGATTCCATGTTGTGTGCAGATGGGAGGTGGCATGTCTCCATGTTGTGTGCAGACAGGTGGTGGCATGCCTGCATGTTGTGTGCAGATGGGTGGTGGTGTGCCTCCATGCTGTGTATAGACAGGTGATGGTGTGCCTCCATGTTGTGTGCAGATGGATGATGGTATGCCCCCATGTTGTGTGCAGATGGTTGGTGACATATCTCCATGTTGTGTGCAGATGGGTGGTGGCATATCTCCATGTTGTCTGCAGACAGGTGGTGGCAAGCCTCCATGTTGTCTGCAGATGGGTGGTGGCTTGCCTTCTTGTTGTCTACAGACGGGTGGTGGCATGCCTCCAAGTTGTCTGCAGATGGGTGGTGGCATGCCTCCATGTTGTCTGCAGATGGGTGGTGGCATGCCTCCATGTTGTCTGCAGATGGGGGGTGGCATGCCTCCAAGTTGTCTGCAGATGGGGGGTGGCATGCCTCCATGTTGTCTGCAGATGGGGGGGTGGCATGCCTCCATGTTGTCTGCAGACAGGTAGTGGCATGCCTCCATGTTATGAATATATGAATATACAAACATATGAAAGCGCTGACAGAAAAAAGCCCTACAAAGTCTAGTGATTCTGCCCGAGTGTGCAGCTAGCAGTATACTTTACTGCAGCTGTCCCCCCAAGTCCCCCCTCCTGAAAATCCCCGCCTACAAACATCATCCTCCCTAGCCTCCCTTCTGTTCTGATCTTTCCTTTGAGCCTATCCAACCCCATTTTAAAACTGCCTATATTCTTTAGCGAGATCACCTCCTCCAGTAATTTGTTCCAACCGGCCACCACCCTTTCTGTAAAGTAATTCCTCCTTGATTCCCTCCTGAATCTTCCCCCCTCCAATTTCAGTCCCCTCGTGACCCTCTCTCCCTTTAAGCTGAACAAAACCTCCATGCTAGCCCTATTTATACATTTTTTTTCCATATGTGCTTTTGTGTATCCCCCCCCTTTTTCTCCCCGACCCGGGACCCCAGCAGACACATACTTGTGCATGTATGGAGGTGCACACGCATGCTGGGTACCGGCTCGGCCCCTTCCGGCCCACCCCTGGCTATCACCACCATGCCCTCATGCCTATACTTTCCACTGGACCTTCACCCGAGAGGAACTACGGAGGGTGCATGCACACACACCCCTCCCGGGAGGGGAGAGCGGCCTTGCAGCTGCTCAGTCCTGCTCTCTTCCCCCCCACGCCAGCTCCCCAACGACCCAAGGTCATTCCCAAACAAGAGTCGCTGGCATGGCATGGAGTAAGGCGTCCAGTACCTCAGCTGTCAGCAACACCGGGCCTGTCCCAATGAGGTATACTTTTATATATTTGAATGTCTCTATCATGTCCCCCCTCTCCCTTCTGTCTTCCAGGGAATACACGTTGCGCTCCCTCAGTCTTTCATTACAGGGTTTTTCCCCCAGTCTCAGAATCATCTTCGTCGCCCTACACCGCAACCCATCTAGTAATTTGACCTCCTTTTTAGGGCTGCATGGACAGAGCCCTGCAGTCCTCTTGCTAGGACTATGAGAAAAGCAGCTTGTGAACGAACAACCTCATGAGTTGATAAAAGTCACCTCCACATCTGTGCACCATGGCACACTCCGCGGTCAAACTACTTTTTTTTTTTTACCTACCGTAAATGTGCGGTTATCCTCCACTACTGCGCATGCATGGTCATTTCTTATATTTATATATATATATATATTTTTTTTTTACTCCCCACAAGACCCTCCCTCCCTCTCAGTGCCCTTCCCCACCCACATAAACATAACTGTGACACTGGGGTGCCCAATCCCCTAGTGTCGATTGGCATCTCCATCCTGTTTTTTTTTTGTATCCTCGTCCCGTCCACCTCCACTACCACACATGCACAGTCATTTCTTTTTATATATATATATATATAATAATAACATTTTTTAACTTTCCTCCTCCCAGCCGACTCTCCCTCTCAGTGCCCACCATCCCACACACCCCCAGAAACATAACAGTGACACTGGGGGTGCCTTATCCCCAGTGTCTATTGGCATCTCCATCCAGTTTGTTCTTTTTTTTCTTTTCTGTAACCAGTAACAAGAAAACCATCCATCTATCTATGTCTTTTGTGCCATTAAAGTCCCCCAACCCGAGCCTCCCACTCAGTGCCCATCACCCCACACCCCCAAGCCCTTACTTACCCATGGGTGTCCAAAGCCGTAATCCTCTCTGGACCACAGACATGTCTTCACTTTTCAAAGCCAGACTGTGAACTGAAGAAACAGGCATGCTGTTCAAAGTATTTCAATGGGGATTGGAACTTAGAACTTGCTAATTTTATTAAAACAGAGGAAACTTAGGAGCAGCTTTAATTTTGCACCACTTTGTTTTGCCTTTTTTTTTTTACTTTCAGCAGTCAGCAATCTGTAACTGCTGAAATACTTGACAGCATGAATAATCAACAGTAGCAAGGCTCTCATTTTGATCTAGACAGGAACAGGAGGCAGTATAGTGCAGAGGTTTAGGGCTCTGAGCTGCAACCCTGGAGATCTGGGTTTAAATCCCACAGCCCCTGCTTGCATGCTGTGTGACCCTAAGTAAGTCATTTAACTTCCCTGTGCTCTCAGGTTGCACCTGGAAACAAGCTTCCGCTTAGTGTGCCTTTCCTGGTTAAACAACTTTTCCTCTTAAATACCCTGCTTGTACCTGAAAGTAAGCAAGCCCATCCACTGATGTCTCCGTTCATTTCAAGAGTTCAGAATTACATAGCTACTGAGCGATTTTCATGTTGGTACTATCCCTATGCGTACAAAATATTTACCAATTAAAAGCAAGGATATAGACATAGCCTAGCAATAAATAAACAACAGAATATAGATGCATTTTGCCAATGTCGAATACATTCAAGAATTCTCTGCAATACCAAAAAGCTTTTGTAGTGCTCTGAAAATGTATTTGTTTAACTTTTGTTTGGTTTTATGCACATTTTGTCATTTATCCATTTGTATTGATGATCGTGTATTTTAGGAGGAACAGCAAGTTAATTCTACTATGAAACATTCTTAATAAATAATAATAAAGTTACATTTTACTAAGGAATTTTAGATGCTTTATATATTTGAAAATCAGATTATATTTCATATAACCTTGCTGCTAAAGGTAAACTTATAACATTATGCCAGTGCAAACTATGTAGCTGCACAGGGCCCCAAGAGCAAACAAAAGGCCCCAAAAAGCCTTAGCTGTCAAGCTGACACTAGTTCTTCCTGGTTTTCTGTCTGTGTCCAGTTTTTTAAAGGCTTTATTTGTAAGCCAGGGCATTTTCTGGTCCCACAGATATTACATCCAAATTTAGGGAGCATATAAAAAACAACAGAAAACTCATTGTTAAACTGAAGAGGGAGGCATTTGTTTTTCATTTATTTTACAATTTGTTTGTCTGGGAAAGGCACACTGAGCCAAAGCTCATTACCAGATTTATCCCAGGAACACCGGGAGGTTAAGTGACTTGCTCAGGGTCACACCGTATGCAAGTGGAGGTTGTGGGAATCAAACCCAGATCTGCTGGATGTATGAAGCTCATTTACAGCTTATTGCTCTAACCTCTAGGTTCAGTGACATGAGACATAAAGAGAAAGGGGTGGCAGCTTCAGCTAGGAGAATGTATCTTGAGGGCTTCCCACTCCCCACCTCATGAGAAAGTTTGCACAGTGGTCCCTGAATCACTAGGGCCACTCCTGCATTTGAGATAGGGTTGGCAGTTTTTTTTTTTTTTTTTTTATTTTCACTTCAGCAAGTGGTGCCTAGACAAGAAATCTCACTGTTCATTGCATTGCGGTAGGGCTTTAAGTCCAAGGTTCAATGGGCAGAGCAACTAAGTCACTCCCCCGTCAGGCTTATAAGGTCGTTCATCCTGGGGCTCTCCAGGATTCATTTCTTGTTGCGACTGGAGGCACCGCTCATTTCTACTGCCTGCCTTCCTGTCTCTCGCTCATTTCTTCAATATTGCAGAGCCTCCGGACCCCCACTCTATTCCCTTCCCTGCCGCCTCTCTTGCAGCTCACTCCTCATACAGTGTGCTGTGTGCTGCTTGTTTTCGAACTGCATTGCTTACTGTGCTACTCATCTAGCTCCGTATGTATTGCCATCTCAGCAGCCCTTCTGCTTTCTGCTGCTGCCTTGTTCTGCTTGCTGGCACTCGGGTGTGTCATCACCCGCTGGCTTGTCTCCAGCTTGTGGGACATCTTTGGCGGTAGTACTACATTTCGGACTGCCTCACAGACGCTAGACATTCATCCACATATAGTGTATGGTGGAATGCGGTTGTGTATGGAAATCCATACACCGCAAAAAGTTGTTCTGCTGCAGTAGTGACGTCCTAACTAATGCAGAACGACTTTTCGTTCTGCGTTAGTGAGGACGTCATAATACAAGGGGCTACAGCAGATGTCCTGATTAGTCCTTGCTGTGTGTGAGGTAAGCGGCGCGCCAAGTGTGCTGGGCAGCGGCAGCTGCTGTGGATCGAGGGCCTCGGCAGAACCGAGTGAAAATATGGAAAAGCGAGTCTCTTTTTGTCTTTTTCAGGCACCATAAACTATAAAGAACAGTGTGTGGTTACCCAAACACTACTCGGCTATTCTTTCACCTCGTAGATACAATGCCGACTTGAAGACCTCTCGAGCTTCGTTCTCGAGGTCATCAGTTGGCATTGTATCCACTTGGTGGAAGAATAGCCTTGTAGTGTAAGGGTCACCATATACTAGCCTGTATTTCCTGATCTTTACAGTTGCCTCATGATACTGCGTGACCGTATGTGGTTTCTGATGCCGTAGATTCTTGCAGTGCTGTATGTCATACCTGCAGTATGCTGACAAACTGCTCCATTGCAGCGTCTTCATCTGCCGGTTGCCGTGGGGGTCGCTGTCGTCATTCTTGTCTGCCTGCTACCAGCTCCTTTTGCCTGCTAGCTGCGCACCCTGTTGGACTTCCCCCTTTGGCATCTCTCCATTTTTTTCCCCATCAGGTGCTCGTTCTTGAACCAGGACTATGGCCATTCCTCTTTTGTACCCTGTGATTTCTGGCTTCTCATGCTGAGCAGCATCTCTGTTCAAATTACTTGCATTAGGAACCAATTCATCTAAGTCAGGCTATGGTTTTTGGCTCCTAGAACATCTCAATGAGCTAGCTGGTAGGGACCTATTTAATCATGACTGTTGGGTCTTTCATTTCATTGAGTGTGAATGTCTCATATATTGGCAGCTGGGAACATCATTTCTAGGAGCGTGGATATGTTGTTCATCCACACTCTTTGGCATGTCCCTTTCCCTTTAAATCTTGCCGGAAGTCTTCAAGCTGGCTCCTCCCACCCACTCGGGTGGTATAACTCTCAGCTCCGCCCTATGATGCCAGATCTCCATTTCCGCTGGAAGATTCAGGTTCCCTCATGCTAACTCTAGCAATCATAGGCTCAGGCTTGGCAACGTCGGTTTTTACCTCATTTATCTCTTAAACTCATTCGAGTTGTCGATTCCGATAATATCGTATCGGATATGGAGGACAAGTCACTCCCCGGATTTTGGCGGTGTTCATGAGGCCAGAAAATGTCGCGCACTGATCCCCACCTTACCTGTGTGAACCGCCTTTTGCTTAGCGTTCCATCCTAACGTTTTGGATGACCGCATGGTGCGCCTTAAGCTGGGGAGACCGGAGAAAAGGAACCTGCCGGTGAAATTGAAGGAGGCGAGGTGGGTGGTTTCCGTGGCCGTGGGATCCGCCAAACAGCTAGAGCAGGTGAAGGCTTTTGAGGAAGAAGCTGCTCAGGCTTCGGCCAGCCGAAGTTTTTTCATTCCTCTCAACCTTGGCTCCACCTTCTCAGGTTCCTTTAGGGAGTTGTGCCAGTCTCTCCCCAGCAGGGTGAGGTGCCTTCAGGCTCGCACTCCTCCCGCCCTCTCAAGAGGGACAAGGATCTGAAGTCTTCCTCCAGAAGACGCTCCTGGGACCGAGAGAGGTCAGAGTCCCAGGAAATGGCAGTCTCGACTTTGGTCGAGATCGCTTCCTCGGCCGCCAGCTTCACGGATCTTCCGTCTGGCCAGGCAGACACCAATCATCGGCTGAACCAACCGAGATTTTTCTCGAGCCGATCGAGCCACTTTCACTGACTCCGGTCGACAATTCTCTAGAGAGGACACCTGTCCTCTCTTTCCCCAATCACGAGACGCCTCCTGTGGGTGTCTTGATCGAGGGAATTGAATCGGAACCTCGCTTTTCCCGAGTCCGGTTTCCCCCGATTGAACTAACTGACCCCATTGGTCTTGATCGAGGACTCGGTCTTCTTCGACCAAAATCAAAGAAAGGCCACTGGCATTCAAAAAAGAAGCACCGCCACAGATCCTCATCCTCCTCGAACGAGGAGAGGCTTCGACGGAAACTCCGTCGACACTATGAGGAGCTCATGTGGCAACAGCTGATTTGGCCAGGCAGAAGACGGCTACGCCATCCACCCCAGCCATTACTTGGCCTACGCCGACCCCTCCGGAACCAAAGGCTTCAGTTCCTCCACCTGGGGGGCCGGTCTGTATTCTGGCTAGGCCCATACCAGTCTCACCACCTATTAGAGTAGAGCCACCACCTAAGCAGCCCCCCCCCCAGTGGGGCTCCCTCGAAAGAGAATCTTCCAGACAGCGGGCTTCCCTGATGTCTGTCCATCACGGTCACTCCAGATCGCCCTTGGCAGATCAAAGGGGACATGGGCGGGAGACCGCTGTACCCCGACTCCTCGGATTTGGATACCACTGGTTTGCACTCTGATCCTGCTGATGAGGAGTCACTCTCGGCAGCCTTGGAGGAAGGTCCCTCCTCCTTTCAGAGCATTCTCCGCCTTATCTCCGATTCTACCGGGATGCCCTTGGAGTCCATCCAGAAAAAGGCGGAGTACCCCTTACGGATATCCTTAAGAGGGGGGGATACCACAATGGAGGCCTTTCCAATAGCGGAAGCCATTACTGGTCCAGCCCTTGAGCTTTGGCAGCGTCCAGCCTCCTGCCCAGCACCGTCTGCCCGTATGGCCCATAAGTATGCAGTGCCTATGGGATCTCTGCCGGGATTCACGGGACATCCCTCGGCTGAGAGCCTGGTGACTGCTTCCGTCTTTAGACGTACTGGTAGCTTGAAAGACACCAACTGACCTCTGGACAAGGAGTCCAAGAACATGGACCACTCTGCCCATAAGGTCTATGCTGCCTCTTCCTTGGGCCTTTGTCAGGCCAGTTTGGCTGTAATCATGGCACACTTCTCCCATGTCCTCCTAGGGTCATTGGATGAAGTACTTCCTCACCTCCGCACGGACATGCAGACTGTGGTCAAGCAAGTCCGTGATCAGGGCCATGCTGTTGCCAAACAGCAGCTCCAGACGGCCCTGGACATCGGGGATTCTTGTGCCTGCTCTTTAGCAGCCGCAGTGGCCACCCGACGCAGGGCTTGGCTGTGGTTATCCTCCTTTCCGGCGGATACCCAGCACAAGTTAGCTGATGCGCCTTTCCTTGGTACCGACTTGTTCAGACAGGAGTGGCAGGCCACCTTCAATGTACTGAACAGTCCAATGCCACCTTGGATGCCACTTCTGCTAAGGGTTCCTCAGGCAAGAACCAGCAGAAGTGGAAGAGGAATCCTTTTTGGCAGTCCTCCCCTGTGGTCAGGCAGCCCTCCTATCAAGGAGGTCAGCAGCAACAGCAGCAGCAGGCTCAAGCTTGGCATCCTAGGCCTAAGCAGGGCCCTCAACAGCCCCATAAAGGAGGCCGAGGCGCTAGTCCAGGAGCTTCCTCCTTCTCCTCTAAGCCTGCTTAGTGATGGGTTGGGGGTTGCCACCCCTACATACATCACGCCTGCCCTGATCCTCCCAAGGGAAGTCAACTCCACCACTTTCTTTCCGCCTGGTCCAATATCACTTTGGACAGGTGAGTTCTAGAAGTGGTAGGGCAGGGACTGCCTCTGGAATTCCAGCAGTACCCGCCCAGCCGAGCCCGAGCCCGCGCCTCTCGGGAGGATAGGATCTCAGCTCGCACGCGGTCAGCTCTTTGAGATGATGTACCTCAGCTCCTCTGCAAGGAGGCGGTAGCTCCAGTGCCAAATGCACCTGTAGACCCAGGCTTTGTATCCAGGTACTTCCTGGTGCCCAAGCAGATGGGGGGTTGCTGCCCCATCCAGATCTCCACGACCTGAATCAGTATCTCAGGTCTCACACCTTCCGGATGGTAACTCTGAACCAGATCATACCATCCCTGGAGCGAAACATGTGGTTTTGTTCACTGGATCTACAGGACACATTTATTCACATCCCAATCCATCCATCCCACCAGCGGTTCCTCCACTTCAGGGTTGAAGGGACCCTGTATGAGTTCTGAGCCATGCCGTTCGGCCTGTCATCGGGCCCTTGGGTCTTCACCAAATGCATTGCAGTGGTGGCAGCCCATCTTCGGCATTGAGGAGTTCGAATTTACCCTTATCTCGATGACTGGCTCCTGGCAGGTTCCTCCCTTCAGGAGGTGGAGAGATTCCGGGACCTGGCTCTCAGAACCTGCTCTTTAGCTAATAACCCTATCATGTCTCCTATGCCATCAAGCATACCACTCCTTGGGTCTTATGCTACCTCATCGAACCACTGCACTCCTGCGGCGCTCATCACCATCAGTATTCATCTTCCTCAGTCTTTTCATGAGCGCATCTGGATACCCCTTGCTCCTCTGACTTCTACATGGATCTACTCCTTCCTATCATCTACTCGAGCGTACCCCTCTTGGGTCCCTGCTGCCTCATGTTCCTTCTCCGATCTGTGCTTTCTTTTGGGGGGTTTTCCCTATCCCGTCACCATTCTCCTTACTCATCTCCTTCTTTTTAACGGATCCTTCTCTTTAACGACATACGTCCTTAAATCAAACGTCATCAGCCTGGAGGGAAGGTGACCTAGGCCTTGGGTCCCCATAGTACTTCCTTAGGTTAATTAGTTAGGTTCTACTGTTGGATGGAGATGGATGGTGGCACCGGCTTTCCGCTCTCTCCTTAGGAAATCCACCCTTATCATCTTCTCAGAATTCATTCATTTATCATCCTTGCCCCTTCGATGCTCAACTCCTGACTGGGTATTCTTTTTGGGCTTCTTTCTAAGCTACCTTTAGCCGATGCTATCATTCCCACGGCACCTGTGGGGGGGCCCTCCTCTAGGGTTCCTTGTGTCGTACCCCTACAGGGTGGTATATCCCACAGACAGAGAGGCAGAAAGTCACAAAAGTAAATTAAGTCACACAAGCATCATCTCATCTCATCTAGTTGCGTAAGTAGATTGAACTAATAAAACCCAAGGAAACAGCATACCATTGTAAAAAATCCCTTTACCAGTCATAGATTTTCTTGCAGGGAGAGCTCATTTTTAATTTTATGAAACATAGAAACATAGAATTTGACAGCAGATAAGGACCGCATGGCCCACCTAGTCTGCCCATTTCTCTACCTGATGGATAAGCTGCAGATTCTAGTTAATCAACAGCTTACTTCCTCCTGCCCCCAGCTAGAATTGCCTTATGCCTGTTACATGCATTCTTCAATTCTCCCACTGTTCTTGACTCCACAACCTCCTCAGAAAAGCTGTTCCATGCATCCACAACCCTCCCTGTGAAAAAATACTTTCTAACATTACCTCTAAGTTGTCCCCCCTCTATCTTCAAATTGTGACCCCTTGTTCTTGCACATCTCTTCTTCTGAAAGATGGTACCCTCTTGTACTTTGTTAATTCCCTTGAGATACTTGAAAGAAAACAGGGGAACATCAGGAACAGCTTTAATTTTTCAGGATCATCTTCACAAGTTACAAATACTAACAAGCCTTTGAGTATCACACTCCAGCATCCAGGATATATACGGTTTACATTTAGCAAGATTTCCTTTTCTTAACATAAAACATCTCTACTGGGCAAACTCCAGGCAACACCAGTGTGCAATCATATGTGTGTGAGTGTGTGTGTGTGTGTGTGTATCTATATATGTGTGCCAGTGTTTTTAATAATGTTGCTACCTGTGTTTAGGTGGTGTAATTCATATGATATCGATATATATTATATATTATATTATATATATTTCATATCGATGTATATCAGTGTTGTAGACATAAGCTTTGTACAAAAGAATTCATGCATGTTCTGTAAATGTGGAGCAGTCATTGAAATTTAACAATTTGTGAATTCAGTGGCTATTTTGTTATGTTCTGTCTAATAATTGGTCTAGTGAATAAAAATATTTTACTGGTGAAGTGTCAAGCAGCTTTGTTGTTATTTGAATGTTTCTTTGTTTTGTCAGACTGAGCTGTACCCTTTACATAAAACTTCTGTTGTACGTTCTGAGCCCTTTTTTTACTGTTTATTTACCCAGCATGGCTGTGATCTAAAATGTTTTATTTCAACAAAGTCCTGGTTCTGCTCACTTTTGCAGCTGAGTGGATTGATGAGCTGAAGGATGAAGTGACTTGCTCAGGGTTACAGAGGGAGTGGCTGGTTTTGGTGGGATTTGAATCTGGTGCTTCAGGTTCACAAACCTGTACTCTAACCACTCAACCACACAGCCTCCACCTGGGTCAAGAATACAGACAGCAGGCCTGTGTCATGAATGTTAGTTTTTAGCAAGGCTCCTGCGTCTCATGGGCACTTCATCCCTACATCCTGCTGATGGACTTGTACATGACTACGGCAGAGTCCACTCCCCTAGTGGGTCAAGGTTGATTTACCTCTGTGATGGATTTTTGTCCACAGCCATTAGCCAGTTCTGCATTTGTATCATTTTTGCAAAATCTCTACCTCCACCTCCCAGCACGTAGCAGCAGGTCTGCTGCCTCAAATAAAATCTAGCCCCCTCTACATCTTTATCCTACCCCCCTACCTCTCCAAGCACCTATCCCCCCTACCTCCCCAAGCATCTCTCTCCCTCGACCTTCACCCTTTCCCTCGTTGCCTCTGTCCCATTTGTTACTCGCCTCCCCACCTCTTCTACCACCCCACCTACCTTCGTACCCTTTACTCATTACGTCTGCCATAAAACTTGACAAGGTTAACTTTTGGCTGTTTCACTGTTGCTGAATTATTATTATATATGCTCCCACCTCATTGTCATTTCTTCTACTTTGTTTTTTCATATTATTGTTGAATCACCTGTCTAATTTGTCAAGTACAATGCTGGCTGTTTGCTGTATCCTGAAATATGGTTATTCCATTACTGCCTGTTTAGTCTATGAATTGTTCTAACTGTATGTCATGTTTGTTCTCTGACGTGGAACCTTTGTAAAAGAGCTTCTAGCTCAAAGGTATTGTAATCCAAGACTCCAGATTAATAAATAAATAAAAATAGCGACAACATTTGCCGTAACTTATCAATGCTGTTTATTAAAATAGTGACATTTTCCCCAGATTTCATTTTTTTTAAACTGCAGTTTCAACAGATGGTACCATTTACCCTAAATCATTGATTTTCAAACATTTGATTAAAAAAAACATAATTTCAACCAAAAATGTGCATTTTAAACTCATCGAATTTGCAAAATTAACATGAAATTAATGCACTTTCAAGAAAAGTGCCTGAAACTGATTTTTCTAATAAACATACATTTTACTAAGGAATTTTAGATGCTTTATATATCTAAAAATCAGATTATATTTCCTGTAACCTTGCTGCTAAAGGTAAACTTCATGTCAACATTTTGGAGAGAAATGCAAAGTCACTTATTGCAGCTTCTCTGAGTTCTGTTTGAATCTCAGCAATACTTTCTTTTAGCAGTACTTTTTCTTCGACAGTGGACCACCTTGTCTTCCACCCCTCCTAACACAGTGTGAAAGGAAGTGCAAATCCTTTGTGATTCGGTGCATTGGCACAGAATGTCCCAGTCAATTGGGGTACACCTAATGCTCGTATTTGTGCTGAAGCTTTTGTAACTTCACAGTAAAATTCTATTTTATCGTTTAACCTATTTACACGTGTTCTGATTCAATTTCATTTTATTATGCATATGTGTGTAGTTACCAGTTTAGTGAAATAACACTCTAGTTTCCTACAGCATTTTGTTTTGGAGGGTTTTCAAGTTTTACCCTTACAGTGTTCTCACTGGCACTTGCTCTGGTGTTAGAGTCAGTCCACTCCCTTATCTCAGCTGCCGTAACACTAATGGAAATTTGATCAATTTACCTCGCTGATAGAATGTAATGCAACTCATAAACAAGCATTTGTCAATGCCGAATGTTGCTTGCTTCTATGTGCTGTTTAGGTATTTGGAAGTCATTGGAGTGCAAATATTGAAAAATTGCGAATTTATGAGCGTGCGTAGGAACTGCGCAACGCGCGCTCGTAAAACAGTCATTGTTAGGAAATTTTTCACCAAATTTTCAACATTGCTATTTTAAGATCTCTGCTCATGAACAGTGGCACTGTGATTTTCTTAATGTGTCCCATACACTGAGTTCGCACCGACTGCGCCATTGTGCGCTACAGAAGGCTGACATGTTTTGAGCAGGATGTGAAAAATGACAGCTGTACTGCTCATGAGGAGATGTGGTAAAATGGCAATGTTGAAAATCTGGAGTGAAAATATTGAAAATTTGTGAACTTACGAGCCTGCGTAGGAACTGCATAGCACTGCGACTCAGTAAAACAGTCATTTTAGAAATTTTTCACCAAATTTTCAACATAGCCATTTTAAGACCTCTGCTCATGAACAGTGTCACTGTGATTTTCTTAATTTGTCCCTACATTGATTTACGCATCGACTCACCATTCTGCGCTACAAAGGCGGAAACACATTTTGGGTGAGATGTGAAAAATGACAGCTGTACTGCTCATAGAAGAGGTGTGGTAAAATGGCAATGTTGAAAATCTGGAGTGAAAATATTGAAATTTCACGAACTTACAAGCCTGCGTTGGAACTGCGCAATGCACGCTCGTAAAACAGTCATTTTTTGGAATTTTTGGACCAAATTTTCAACATGGGGTTTTTGGGACCCCTTCTCATGAATGATGTCACTGTCATGGTGGTATTCAGGCCTGAAGGGTGATTTCGCAGTCACGGCGCGAAATCACCCTTCGGGCCCGAATAACGCCATGACAGTGACATCATTCATGAGAAGGGGTCCTAAAAACCCCATGTTGAAAATTTGGTGCAAAAATTCCCAAAAATGCCTGAGATATGCAATAAAGTTGAACCCCTCCTATCTAGCCCATTATACAGCTACGGCATTTCCTCAGTTCGCGGTCGCTTTGAAGGGGCAGGCGTGTTCCAGTCCACGAAGATTGTTGCGCGGTCCGGAGTAAGTATGGGGTGAGGCTGGGGGTGTGGGGAGGCTGGAGTGGTTGTGGGAAGGGGTGGGAGGCGCACGCATGAGACCGTTTTTTTTACAGGTTTAAAACAAAAAAAGACTACGAAGGACGTTGCCATGCTGGGGTGGGCTCCCAGCAGGCTACAAGACGAGGGCCTTCAACCGGCAGAGGATTGGGCACCCCCGTCGGCCAAACAAACAAAAAAAAAAAAAAGACTACGAGGGCGTTTGCCCCACGCTGGGGTGGGCTCCCAGCATGGCACAAGGGCAGGGGGAGCACCTCGGCCGGCGGAGTTGGGCACCCCGTCGTGGCTAACACTGTGCCACTGGGGTGGGCTCCCAGCGTGGCACCAGGTCCAGGGGGGACGACAGCAGCTCAGCCGGCGGGATTGGGCACCTTCGGCTACACAGGACATCTTGAGGCTTGCGCCTGCGTGTGGGGGGAGCTCAGCTATCGGTGTTTGCTGAGCGTGAGCTCCCCTTTCAACTTATGCACTGCATTTTGAGCGTGTCATAGACAGCTCCAAAATGCATTGGCTTACAGGGGCCGCGCCTGCCAGCTCACTGACTGAATTGGAGGAGGAGGTGACACACCTCCGAAATCTCCGATGATGGCACTATGTTTCTTGCACATGCATGCAAGCAACATAAAAATGAACCCAGAAATATAAAAACTAACTTCATGTTTGTCTGGGTCTAGACAAAGGTGTTTTTCTGAGACATCAGATTTGAATACCTGCTGGCATCCTTCTATCCGATAGCAAAGAATCTCACTGTGTTCATATCGAGATGTTCAGAAATTATCTTGGCAGGAATCAAACCAGCACAAATGGGTAGGTACCAAATGCGTCGGTACCGGTCCCTTTCTGGTGTCATAGTCACCAAAGTGTATTTTGTCCCTGGAGAGGTTTGGAAGAATACTAAACTGGTTGATGCCTGCCTGCCTGGCAAAGTTTAACCTGTTTTTGACGCTTGTTATAAATGTCCCAATCAGCCCGATTCACTTTTTTCATTCATTTATCCCCATTTGGTCCGAGGTTTTCCAAACAGGTGCACAATATTTTGACTTAGCTTAGACCTTGTATAAGAGATGATCTGAGACATATTCGGGGTGTTGCTCACATGCATAGTTGATAGCTACGTGGACCCATAGCCAGTCAGCTGAAAAATCACAGCAAACTTTATTACATAGAGAATAATGGCTGGGTAGGGGGTTATAACAGGATTTTACATCACCCTGAGGTGTGGGATGCCACATAAGCCCAGAGAGCAAAGCTTGAGGGGTTTATAAAGACATCCTACACCAAGGGGTTGGTGTAAAATTCTAGTTAAAACCCCCTGCCCAGCCTTTATTTGATATACTTGCTGAACAGTTATTTTTTGCCACAGCAATTATATATAATATAATTCACAATAAAAAATGTACAGTACAGAGTACATACTCATTGATAGAACCACGTTCAACCAATGAGCGCATACTCTGTACTGTACACACTCTTTGACAGTTCAGTCAGTGGCTGGCCATGGTGGTGTGAAGAGAGCTAAGCCAGTCGCCAGTTCGGTTGGGTTAGGGTGGGGGTGGGTTGGGGGTCCCATCCTAACAGGGTGGGGTGGGGGGCCACTAGACTACTGGGGATATTGGGGGGCTTTGATTTTATCCTGAGGACAATCGGGGCTAGGGAGGGGTTTAACACTGCAGTACTGGGGATACTGGGGGTGTTATTTTCATTCTGAGGATGACTGAGGCTGAGATGGGGTACCATTTGACTACCGGGGCTGGCAGGGGTCCTATATTTATTTTCTATCATGATCAGGGCTGGGATGGGGGTACTGCTAGACTACCAGGGCTGGCAGAGGCACTATATTTATTTTTCATTTTGATCGGGGCTGGGAGGGGGACCTCTGGACTACCAGGGAGTGCAGGGGATCTATTTTTATCCCCATGGATGTTTGCAGCTGGGGGGTTCCTCTATGGAAACTGCAGGGATTGCCAGCCCACTGGCACAGTGGTAGGGTTACCACTCACGGCGCCAGCTACCCAGGTTCGGGAACGGACCTGGGCTGCTGGAGGGCTGGCTGAGGGGAGGAGGACTAAGCACCCAGAGGCCACTCCCCTCCTCCAGGTGGGGTGGGATGCATGTTCCGCCACTCTACCACCACCTGGATGACCACAGGTAGAGGTGCAGCGGGACTGCAGAAAGAAGGGAGGGGGGGATGTGGGCCGGGGGCCGGAGCGCTCACACGTTATGATGTGCGCCACCGCTAGGCTCCCCTAGCATGCCAGCATCCTGTGGGAGGGGGCAGAAAATGTGAAAATGGACCCTTGGATGCAGGCATAATGGACTATCTAGCTCCCAGACACCATAACTCGGCTCTCATAGGGGACTGACTGAGATCACCTGACACATACTCTAATGGACTGGAGGGGGAAATGTGGGGTCCCCCTCCTCCTCACCCGGGGGCGGGGTTAGGCCGAGGCAGCATGGAGGTGGATCTGATGGCTCCCCGAGAGGTACCGGGGGTGGACAGAGTGAGCATGAGCGGCTTCCAAGATGAGAAGGGGCACAAAAAACAAAAAAAAAGAGAAACCGCAGGGATTGGTCCTTGATGTTTACTGTTGCTGGATCAGGGCTGGTCTGGCGCATTCTGCTGGGCGCAGCCATGCTAATGAGCCCCATGCATGCCCAATGAGCCCATTAGCACATTCTGGCTGAATATCACCCTTGGGGGACATGGCGCATCCAGGTATGTGCCATGTATTCCCCAGTAGTGGTCTTCAGCCCCGGACCCTGAATGGGCTGCGACAAACATGGTGGCCGCCAGCTGTGTGCTCCACATCCAGGGTCCAATATTCAAACAGAATGCGTGATCTCTTCCAATTGCGCATTCTGTTTGATTATCCCTTTAGGGTCATCCGACCCATTTTTGGGGGCGGATCATCTATTTGTGCCGCACATCCGGATGGCTCTAAATATGTCCAACAGTGTGTGTGTGTGGTAATTGCTAAGAGTTTCATTTTTGTTTCTAAGAAACATTATTTGGCAAAAGCTAATGGATAGTCAAGGTTCGAATTCTTTTACCCCAAACAGATTAATGCCTGTCTGTCCATCTGTCTGCATATCTAGCCAGCTATCCTGAGACTGAATTACTGTATACGAGGAAAAAGGGAAAAATATAATGCATGTAATCTTTGCCTCATCAGTTTGTAATATTATTGGATAATAGTGACCCAAACAACTTTGATTTTTAGTCAGGATTTATAGGCAATAAATGATCTCCTCTTTATTAACTGTTAACCGAAATGCAAGCTTATCAAGATTAAAGACTGTATAACACTGCTGACAAATTATTTGGTTCACAAAAGAATAAACCAGCAAAGACACTTACATATTTACCAAAAGCATTTCATTGAGCATTGTGGATTTTCTGTTTTGCAAATGTTTAGTAGATTTTAGTAGTAGTAGTAGATTTCATTTATTTAAGGCGCCCTTCCCAAAGGCCCAGGGCGCCCTTACAAAACAGTTAAAATACAAGCATAGAAAAAAAGACAAAAAACAGTAAAGCTAAAAATAGTACAAGAAATAACAAGAATTAAAATCAAAGTCTAAACAGGTAAAACAGTTCTCCATCTAAGCAGTTAAAGCACCTACCTCAAACCCAGGAAAAGCTTGACTAAAAAAGAAAGTTTTTAGTTCATGTTTAAATATTTCCAGTGACGGTGCCTCCTGGTAACGGTCGGGCAAAGAGTTCCAAAGAATTGAAGCAGCAACTTCAAATGCCCGATCCCCAGAGCTCTTCAACCTTGCTCTGGAGATTTCCAGGAGGACACTAGAGGCTGATCTCAGAGACCAAGACAGGATGGAGGGATGCAAGAGCTCCTTCAGATAGCTTGGACCCAAACCATGTAGGGCCTTATAGCTCAAAAGACCTATCCTGAAGGTGATGCACCAGTGCACCGGCAGCCAATGCAGCTTGCGCAGCACAGAGGTGATATGGCTAAATCTAGAATGATCAGTCAACACCCGTGCTGCTGCATTCTGCAAAAGCTGCAGGTGATGCAACTCACCACCCCCCCAACCCCGAGGTAGAGGGTGTTACAGTAGTCAAGTTTTGAGGTCACAAATGCATGTACCTCTGAGGCCAAGTCCTGGGGCAGGACAAAGGGCTTAATCCAGGTGATGTTCCAGAGATGGTAAGAACTGGTTTGGACTATAGCTGACACCTGAGCATCAAATGCCGGCTTCCTGTCAAACACAATGCCCAGATTTTTCACCCTTGAGGAGACCTCCAGTTCTGTTGGGCCAATAAAAAGGCCTAATCTGTCACCGGAGGTTCCCAAACTCACCCTTCGACCAGGCTTTATCACCAGTACCTTGGTCTTCCCGGGGTTTAATCCCATCCAGTTTGAGGCCATCCAGGCCTGGGTCTCAACCAAGCATTTATTCGGTATACTGAGAGCATCAGGGCTATCAGGTTAGAAAGACAGGTAGAGCTGAGTATCATTAGTGTAACAATGAAAACTCAGCCCGTACTGTCTTATGACCTCACCCAGAGGTAGCAAGTATGCTGCGAACAATATAGGGGAGAGGACAGAGCCTTGGGGAACTCCACAGGGCAGGTCCTTAGTATCAGAGGAACAATTCCCCAAAACTACCCTCAGAGACCTGCCCTGGAGAAAGGACTCAAGCCAGCTGATGACCTCGCCAGTAAGTCCTACATATTCCTTCAGCATGTCCAACAACACCCCATGGTCGACAGTATCAAAAGCTGAGGAGAGATCAAGGAGCATGAGAATGGTACGCTCTGCTCGATCTCTTGCCCTGAGCAGGTCATTCAACACCTTGACCAATGCTGTCTCTGTACTGTGCATGGTCTGAAATCAGGACTAGAGAGGTTCATAAATCTGGAAGTCTGTAAGATGCTCCTCAAGCTGTTCTGCTATCACCTTCTCAAGAACATTCGCTAAGAAAGGAAGGTTTGAGATACTGTAGGTTGATAATTTGCCAGAACATCAGGGTCCAAAGATCGTTTCTTCAGCAACGACCTAACCAGAGCTTGCATTAAAGACTCTGGAAAGACTCCAGCCAACAAAGAGCTCCCGACTGTCCTGGCAAAGACCAGACCAAGGACCATGATGCAGCCAAGTAGTAACCACATTGGGCCCTGGTCCAGGTCACAAAACATTGGTTTAAGCCCACGGATAATCCTACAGACCTCCTGTGCCATCACCATCCGGAACTCACTCCAGAGCAGCCAAGTGAGATCCCTCAGTCAACAAGTACCACTGTTGGAGGCTTGAATTCCACTGGAGGCAATTCTAGATCTCACAGAGGACACTGTCCAAGAAGAATCAACCAAACTCCTCACATTTGTGAGTTAAAAAAGCTCTAATGGGTTCCAGACAGGCCAAATGTAGCAACCTGTCCACAACCTGGAAGAGCTGAGCTGGTCGATTCTTCCCAGTTGCAATCATCCTAGACATGAAAGCTGCCTTTTTTTGGATGATTGCCTTCTGATATTCATGATAATGAGATATCAGAACCAGCTTGTCCTCAGGAGATCCAGTTTTCCTCCTATGCCTCTCCAACCTCCACCCCATTGTCTTCAACTTCTTCAGCTCTCCATCAACCAGGGGAAGCCGAGGTGAGAGGTAAGGGGGCATACACGGATCAGCACCAGATGGTCCAGAGCCCCAGCAACAGCACTATTATAGGCAGCAACTGCCTTCTCTGAACTGCTGGGGCAAGCATCCAACACAGATGAAATGTCCAGTTCTGCTAATAATCCCTCTGGTCGAACACCTCTCAAAGAGCGGAACTGGACCATTTCCACAGGGGATGGGACCCTCAGGGGGGCGGTAAAGCTGAACTCAATGGTGCAGTGATCGGACCAGACTACCTGATCAATCTTGAAAGTATCACTTTCAAGCCCCATCTAGAACACCAGATCGAGCACATGGCCGGATTGGTGGGTCACAGACAGGAAAGCAGGGTCAGGCCCAGAGCCTCTATATTTTTCAGGTGATCTCTGACCCCAGGCGATGACATATCATCCGCCCAGGTGTTGAAGTCTCTGACAACTAGCCATCTCAGAGACTCCAAAACTCTCTCAGTGACAAAGGACGTTACCTCCTGCAGAAAGCCCCGCTCATACCAAAGTGGACGGTAAACCTATAGCTCCATTTTTAATTGTTCTGTGGGGTAGCCAGTGATGTGGGCACATAGAGAATAGCTCATGTAAAATAAGCATGTTCACATGCACAACTGTTAGTTCAGCAAGCACACAAGATGGACATGGAAGCATCAAGGGCACCAGTTCATTTAATGCCCCAACATCAAAATAGCGAACGGGCATTACAGTGCCTGCAAGAAGTATGATAGTGGAAATGGGTAAGTGGCAACAGGGTGAACCCCAGAAATGGCAATCACCCCCATGTGCACGTGCATATGTGCACAAACACGCCAACAGTACCTGCACCCGCCTGCTTGACCACACAGCCATAACCTGTGGCAGAGCTGCATGCCCCTGAGTACCCTTTGGGAGTGGTGTGAATGCCAGTTAGCATGCTGTTGTTGTGGCATTGGCCGATCGGACACAGCCACATACACTGAGGAGCTGTGGGGGGGGGGGCATTTGCAGTGGGATCAAATCCCCTCCACCGCAGCACCCCCCATACCATCTACTGCACACTGCTAAATACCACCACTACACACATGGACATAACTAGGCAGTGCAGGACTGGTGCTGCCAACAAAAAGTACTCACCGTCACAGCCATCAGGGTCATGGATGGGTAAGTAATGCAGCGGACATAGGGCAACAGCGTCATGCCCCCACCTCATGTCAGCAAGACTATGCCTGATGTGGGCAACAGGGAGTCCTCCATTTAGCACCAGCTGCCAGACGGGGTGGACGGTGGGGGCACGTACACACGTCAGACAGCTGCAGGGTCACCTGACACACCTGGGCTGCTAAAAGGGCACTGACAAGGAAGTAAAGCCGTCTCACAAGGGTAGCGAACTCAAAAGATGGAAGAAGTGAGGCAGTATAGCGTAGTGGTCTAAGGCTCTGAGCTGCAAATTTGGTGACATCCAGCAGACCAGACCTGGGTTTGAATCCCACAGCTTCCACTTGCATACTGTGTGGCCCTGAGCAAGTCACTTAACCTCCTTGTGCTCCCAGGTTGCTCCTGTAAAAAAGCTTTCAGCTTAGTGTGCTATACCTGGTTAAACAACTAAATAAAAAAAAAAAAAAGTGACTTTTTTGATGAGCCAAAAGGGGAGTCCACTCCTGTCCCATCTCAGCCTCATTTACCGCCGGGACAAGGAGCTTAAGAGCAAGGTCTACTGGCGCTGTGTGCAGGACCACAAGTTCCAATGTCCTGCAAGGATCCACATCAAGGCAGACCATGTCGTTTATACCGGCTGCTCGCACAACCATGTGCCTGATGTGGGTGAGGTTGGTGTCCAGAGTGTGCTGGCCAATGTGAGGGACCAGGCAAGGCCCAGCCTGGAAAGCACCTCACAGGTGCTGGTTCAGCACACCATGGGAGGTGCCAGATGCTGTCTCTGGCAGGCTGCTGGTACGCCCGGTCATGAAGCGGATGGTCCAGAGGGTACAGCAGGCATGGAGGGCTGCACTGCCACCCGGCGACCGTGGCCCTTCTCCACCCCAGTACATCCACAGAGTGGGGTAGCCATTCTACAATATGGCAGGGGACAGGGTGCTCCTGTTTGCCATCAAAGGTCCCTGCAGTTCCTGGAGGGGGGGGGTGCTAGGACTGGTTGTTGATGGCACCTTCTGCTCCACACCACCACTCTTTGGGCAGCTCTACACCATACATGTATCTGCTCGGCGGTCAGCTTACCCGCAGTATACATCCTTATGGGCTTCCTGACCAAAAAGGCATACACAAATGTATTTGCGGAAGTGTGGCATCGAGTGGGGAGCTTCCAGCCCAGGGCTCCGCTCCTGAACTTTTGAGTGAGCAGCCTGGTGGACATTTTTGGTGGTGTTTGAGGAGGCTATCATCCGTGGGTGCTTCTATCACTTTTGCCAGGTGGTCTGGTGGTGCATACAACAGGCCCCTGAGGTGCATTCACAGTATGCCAGGGATGAGGAGTTCACCCTACAGCTGCGCATGCTCCTCACCCTGACATTCATGCCCATGTGCGTCATTGCTGATGCCTATGTGGAGCTCAGAGACCTTCCATTTTTCCACGACAATGAGGAGCTCCTGTGCCCCATCCTCGACTATGTGGAGGACACATGGGAGGCAACCTTTGTTCTGGGTGACTGCCTGGAACATGTACAAGCCCACCCATGCTTGCCTGGCATGAACTGACGATGTGGTGGAGAGCTGGCACCAGAGATTCAACACTCGGCTTGGTGCCAGCCATCCCAGCATCTGGTGGTTCCTGGACTGCCTTCAGGAGAAGCAGAGGCTCAGTGACCTCAAGATCAAGCAGCTGGTGTCTGGGTTAGGTGGTGCTGTGAAATGGAGCAGGTACAGGGATATGACCTGGTGCATAGAGGCTATAGTGGCTGAGTACAGGGAGCACAGCACACATGACAACCTGCGTGAGCTGGCATACAACTTTCAGACACACCACCGGTTGTATTGTTTCTTCTGTGCCACAGTCAGGTGTCTATCTGTGTCCCATGTACCTATGGCTGATGCTCCCCTCCACTCCCCCGCAGCTGCTACCCACAGCAGTGGTTCCTCCCCCCCCACATTGCCCATTTCGGTGCCACCACCCCGTGTACACTGTACCAGTTGCTGAGCCACCCCTTACACATTCCTGTGGTGGTGTTTATCCCCCCCCCATGTGTTCCCCATAGTGGGAGGGCAGCATCTGCTTCCATACACCGTGGCTGCTCTGTGCCCTGCTGCCTGCGGGATCACACTGTGGTCCATGGGCTGCAACTGACGGGCCACCTGTCTTGGCCCATCCGTTCCAGTGGCCGCCTGTCATGTTGGTGTTCTTTACATTCCAGTAAATCCAGGATCCAGTAGATCCAGGAAAGGAACAGCAGCAAGTGAAGAGGTGACTGCTGTCTCGGTGGAAGGGAAGTAAATGTAAATCTAGGAGCTTTCATTATTACTTCTTCGCATTGATATTGCATTGGGGAAAGGAGGAGTAGGAGTTTGAAGAAGGTTGTGCAATGGCTACTTAAAGTCTGTTTTTGAGTGTAGATAGGATAGGAAGGATAGGAATATAAAAAGCAGTTGCTCAATATATCTAAACGTGTGCAACAAAGGAGGTAAGGGAAATAAAGAAAATGTTTTGCACTGATAGAGGAGGGAGAGGGGAGACTTGGGGGAGTGTTTGGTGTCCTGCATCTGGAAGGGTGGGGGGTCATTGGTGGGCAACGACAGCAATGGGTAGGGTGGTAGGCTGCAACAACTGCGGTGCACCAATCTTTCTAAAAATTGCCTGGAGTGTGGGAGGATGTTTAGTGTGCAACCACTTAGAAAAACTTAGAAAGGAGATTGAGGGTCTGCAGGAGGAACTAAGACAGGCAAGGCAGATTGGGGGTGGGTTTAGCCCAATACTGGAGGGAGGAAGAAGGGGAGATGAGGGAGGGCGATTTAAGCCAACAGTGGTGAGGAGAGGGTCAGAAGAAGGGAAGCAGAGATGAAGGGGCCCAGGCCAGGAAGAACAATTGCCAGGGAAACCAGGTCAGGAGACAAAAGACAAATGGAATGAGGAGATAGGGACTTGTGAGGGGAGGCGAAGAAGTGGCAAAAGACATGGAGTGGAAAGGAGAGAACAGGTTATTGTGAAGAGACAGGGAGCGGGCATTTGTGAAGGGCCTTCAGAAAATAGTTGTGCACTGCTAGAGAGGAAGAAGATGGAGGAGGGAAATTATGAAATTAGAGAAGTAACTGATAAATGCCTGGACCAAACTGGAGCGGGGGGAAGTTCTGGTGGGAGAATTGCAACAGGGGTAAAAGGGGGAAATAATGTGCAGGAGGAAGAAGAGGAGCTGGAAATGAGAGAGGAGATGAATGGAAGCAAGCAGGGAGTAAGAGGTGGAATCTTAGTGTGGGGACTCCAATACTAAGAGGAGTTAGTGGGGTAGCAAGGGAGAGGCATAGTCGCATTTGGGTGGAGGCCATGCCAGAATGACAGCGGAAAGGGTGGGACAGTCTGTTCTGAAATATGCTAGAAGGGGTAGGGACAATCCTCATTTAATTATACATCTTGGGACAAACTACCTGGCTGACAAGACAGTAGATATAGTCCAGAGGAGGTTTGAGGAACTAGCACAATTATGTGAGGGGGCAGGAAGATCAGTAGCGTTTTCCGAGATACTTCCGGTGCCAAAGGCAAGCACAACAAGAAAGCGGAGAATAGAGGAATTTAATGGATGGCTAAGAACCTGGTGTTGTGCTAAAGGGTATGGGCTGTTGGGGGGTGGGAGGGACCTGGGAGGACAGTAGTCTCTATGCCAAGGACAGACTACACTTGAGTGAGGAGGGAAAGAAAGTGTTGAAACAGAGGATGGAGGAGTGCATAGAGGAAGTTGGGAATTTAAACTAGGAGTGGGGGGTGACAGTTGGGGAAGAGATATGCAGAGACCACAGGTTGGGAAACCATATGAGCTTACCCCCCATAACAGTGACAAAGGACAAATGGCAAGTATTGTTGGTGATGCTAGGAAAGGAGGGCAGGATGGGGGGGTTGGGAAGGGTGGAAGGTGGTTACCCTTAATGCTAGGAGTCTTGGGAGGAAAACTGCAGAGTTACAGGTTCTCAGGGCAGAGGGAGAGGTGGACATTGCAGCCATCATGGAAACATGGGCCACCCAATACAATGACTGGGACCTGTCTGTACCAGGGTACAGGTTATTTAGTACGGACAGGATGAATGGGAAAGGTGGGGAGGGTGGCACTATATGTGAAGGAAGGACTGAGGTGTGTAAGGGAGGAAGGGGAGGAAGGTAGTACGGAGTCACTTTGGATGCAAATCCAGGATTCCAAGAATAGGATTCTTAGAATGGGAGTGGTGTATAGGCCACCATCTCAGATGGAGGAGTTAGACAGGGAACTAGCTGGATAGATCAGGAGGACCTGCGAGAAGGGTAGTGTGGTGATTGTGGGGGACTTCAACATGCCAGGAGTGGACTGAAGCACCCCAACAACCAGGAGCAGAAGGGAGCAGGTACTGCTGGATGCCTTCCAGGACAGCTTCCTGCTGCAAATGGTCAGTGAACCAACCAGGTTAGGAAATACCCTTGACCTTGTGCTGGCAAATGGGGACTTTGTGAGGGAACTTACAGCGGAGGAACCGCTGTCAGGGAGTGACCACCGCTCAGTATGGCTCACATTGGATATGGGCAAGGAAGGAGTGGAATCTGGCACAATAATGCTGGACTTAAGGAGGGCCGACTTTGGGAGGATGGGGGAAGTGGTAAAAGGGTACCTGGCCAGAATTCAATCTAGTATGGACACTAACCAGAGGTGGGAGCTCATAAAGCTGGGGATAGTGGAGGCAACCAAAACCTGCTGTAAAGCCCACAGCAAGAAGGCTAGGGCTAAGAAACCGATTTGGTTGAGCAAGGAAGTCATGGAAAAGGTAAGGAGAAAAAGAGCTGCCTTTAGGAAGTACAAGAAAACAGGGAGGGGGGAGGACAGGGAGGAGTACTTGACAGAATCGAAGGAGGTGACTAGGGCAGTAAGGGGAGCCAAAGCATCTACGGAACTCAGGCTGGCACAAGGCATTAATGTAACCCCTAGATGGCGCTATCCCAGGGGCTACTACCCCTGCCTGATTTGCCACTAACAGGTTGAGGGGCCTGGATCCAATGGCGGGTGCCTCCACCCAGAGGTCAGGGTTTGCAATAGTTAAACTTACTTGGTCACAGCCCTCTGGGACACTGCAACCCCCCTTTCTTCCCACTAGTGGCCCACACAATATATCAGAATTACCTTCACAGTATACACTTACCCCAGGGCTGGTTCAGGCACCAGGACCTCCTGTAAAATAAGATACAGTGCAACAATCACAGTACAATACTTTAACATAGACAAATACCTCAGGCAGTATAACTTTGCTGAAACAAGCAGCTCTGATTTATTTAGGGGAATATAACAAGGACAGGGGGAAATCAGGTTAATTAGCTTATCACTTTACTATCTACCTATGGCTCTGTGCACAGGCCTATCCCTACCAGTTACTGTCCCTGGGTACCCAAGCCCTAGTGGCTAGTCCAAACCGTGGCAGCTGGTAGGGGCCCTTTCCCACAGAGAAAAGAAAAATTAGTTTAAACAGTCAGCAGTACAGTGATTCAACAGGGAGCGACCCTGAATTAGTACTCACGACCTTCAAACAAGATAGGGTCCTTCAATGTCAGCAGGGCTACTCTTGAGCTCCACGAGTCTCCTCACACATTTATATGGCAAAAAGAAAGTACTATACCAGGCAGGCTGCTTCTCTATCCCGATCGCAATTACTGCACAATACCCGGGAGAACACACAGCAGATTCAGTTCCTGACAGACCGAGTGCAATTCAGCAATTTCTCCAGTCTTCTACAGGGTGAGCCTGGTTTCTACTCTTCAGATATCCTTTGATTTTCTTCACAGGACGGATTCAGTCCTAACAAGCAGTTACACAAGCTGCAGACCGGAACTCTGGGCCTTACACACGTTTCCCGACTAAAACTGCACTGAAGGAGCACAGGGTTCCTTTCCCCTTCACTGCCAGAGCTAAAAACTGAAACTCCAACAGACAAAACCGGGCACTTCCTTTGAGTTCCTCCCAGTTCTTGACTGGATTGGCTGTCACTCACAATAGACTGCTCCTGTTGGTCCAAAAAGGCGCCGAAGTCTAAACTACATCTCCCAGAGTCACTGCCCATACAATCCTCTTGTGGCTGGCTCAGATTATGAGTCCAAGTTCTTTTTTCTCCTCTCCCGCAGTCCCCCTCTTCGGGAGACACTTCACGGCCTTTCAGCCCTCGCCACCTGCCTGTAGACCAGAGCAGTCCATCCCCACGGAGCCTTGTTTCCTCAGGCGGGTAATGGGTGGGGGCCTCCACCCGAGACTTACTTGAATTTCGCCGGGATGCTGTCTCTGGGCAGGCAGGGGCTTTGAGGGTCGGGGCCTAGTGCTCCGCTCACCGGGGACAACGCGAGGTGCTTTTCAGGTGTTCTGTCACACGCGTCGCGTGTCCCCGGACGCCAAGGCGCTGAGCGCCGACGCCTGGCACGCCAGCCCCTTCTTCCTGCCATCGGCCTTGCTGCGCCAGGTCTCCACCTGGGGACAGTCAAGCGCCCGGGCTCTGGATCCCCTCCCGGAGGGCAGGCAGTCCCTGGGACGCTCAACCCTCTCTCCGGCCGGCCCTCCAGCTCGGGCTCGTTTCAACACGGGTCGCTGGGCGCATGCCGAAATCCAACCGCCATGCCGCGGGCCGGCCTATGAGTCCAAGTTCTGATTCGGCCCAAGGCACCATTTTAGAGCTAGCTTACCCCACACTGATTGGTCCAGTTCAGCAGTTCAAAACCAGAATGGGAACTAGGCAGACACAGTTCTGACTGCAAAGAAAGCAGGTTAGACAAACTGTAATTTCATTATTACTCTAAATGATTTCTGGCAAACAGTTACATCTTTCAGATAGGTTCCCTTTGCACTCCTAGTGACTGCAAAAATTGAGTGAATTGGCAGCAGCTCGAGTGGTACTCAAACAGAGAAGCACACAGTCCCCCCATACAAACTAATTATGTCTGCAAGCAGACAGCTCTTAAAGAGACAGTACCAGAGGCTCTAAAAACACTCACTGATAAATGGCTTAAACGCCAAACACCATTCAGGCTTGGAGCATTCAAGCAAGCTCCTGGAAGTCTTTTGGGAACCCCCATTTGCAGGGGGGTTACACCCTTCCTGGCCTGGGAAAGCTTGACGTCCGCGTCAAGCAAGTACCCCCATAAGTTTTAACTGCAACATATACATTTGCATTAGGCTCACACATGTAATCATCAGTCAATATATCATTTTACCAAGAACACATTTCTGAAACATTGCAGTACGTCACTCTTTACACAGTATAACACACATTGTACCATAACTCAAGTTATTACCTCTTGTACATGAAACCTGAAGAGAGGGGCCTTCCTATCAGTTACCTTGGGGCTGGACGGGGCAAGGGCACCATACTTAGAGGGCAACACAAGTAACTTGGAGTTAGCACTGACGCCAGTTTGGGCAATGAGCTCGGGACACGTGACACTCCTTTATGGACAACATTGAGAGGCAAGTCCACAGGCCTCCCAAGTGAATCATAACTGAGGTGCACCACAGGCTTTACAGCTCGACCAGTCTTTCTAGGGGGAACTGTTACAGTCTTGCACTCTGAGCCTCATTTTCAGCATTGTCCTCACTTGTCAGGGGAGTCTCCATGGGGAGTAGAGGCTAGAACTTTGGGCACTTTCAGCTCCAGGAGTTACAGTTTCTGAGTCCACAACATCTGGCTCGCATGGAGGCTTTTCGACACTGGCAGTGGACTGTCAGGGCACTCAAAATACTCTTCTTGTTCGGTGTATCACCAGTCTGCCCCAATCTATCATTTCCTCCCTGAAAGCTCAAACAGTTCAACCATGCACAATGATTCCATTTCATCTGATCTGATGCTTTGCACTTCACTTTCTGGGAGCATTGGCTCCAGGGACGAAGCTGGGGGCTCAGACAGTCCAGAAGGCCCAGCTTCATCTCCAGTATTGACTAGGGATTGCCCTCAAACAATTGACTCAGTTCGTAAGAAGGATAGTATTCAAAGTCACTCACTTTCTTCCGATATGGACTGACAGTCATGCTCAACTGGGACTTGTGGAGGGAACACTTTAACTTTGCTTCTGTAGGGTGCAGACTTTCTTGATCTTTCTTAGCAGCAGCTCTAGTCACTGGTCCAGAGGGGCATCTTCTGGGGGCTCAGACTCAATCAAGATTTGTCCAATGGGCAGTAAATGATTTCTATGCATTGTTTTTACATCTTTTGAATTATTCTCAGGCCTTACTTTGTACACTGGCAGATCATCTAGTTTGCCCACTACAATGTGAGGGAGATGGTGCCATCTGTCAGCAATCTTGTGTTTGCCATGCAGTCACAGATTTCTTAGCAATACCCGATCTCCCTCCTGGAGTTCCTGTGCTTTCACCTTTTTATCATACCTTTCTTTGTTGGCCAGATTTCTTTTGGCAGCCATGGTTTGAGCCAGTTGGTACGCATGAGTTAGCTGGGCCTTTAACTTTGCACATACTGTAAATAGTTGTCAGCTTGAACCCCATCAGAGAGACCCCAAAACACACATCTACCGATAGTCGAGCTTCTTTCCAAACATCAGGCGGTGAGGGGAGAACCCAGTGGCATCACTTTTGGTGCAGTTATAAGCATGTACCAGGGTGCTAATTTGTTGGCTCCATCTAGGCTTGTCCTTTGGGTGCAGGGTGCCTAGCATATCTAGCAAAGTGCGTTGAAACGTTCAGGCTGTGGGTCCCCTGGGGTGGTAAGGAGTGGTTCTGAACTTCGCACTCCCCACAGAGAAAGCATCTCTTTGATCAGACGACTCTCAAAGTCTCTCCCTTGATCAGAATGGATTCTTTGTGGAGCCCCATAGTGAACAAAAAAGTTTTCTACAAGTATTTTGGCTACAGTGGATGCTTTCTGGTCTTTGGTGGGGAAAGCTTGGGCATATCTTGTGAAATGGTCAGTGACCACCAGCACATTACTGATATTTCTTTGATCTGACTCCAAACTCAGAAAATCAATACAGACCAGCTCCATGGGTGCACTGCTGGTTATGTTAACAAGGGGGGCAGCCCTCTGGGGCAAAGCTTTCCTCTGTAAGCAGCGACTACAAGTTCGAATGTGTTGCTCACATCAGCCCCATCTTAGGCCAATAGAATCTGGATCTCACCAAGTCAAGTGTTCTGTCTATACCAAGGTGCCCCATGTGGTTGTGCAAGGACATCAGTACTGAGTCTCGAAGGCAGTGGGCAGCACTAGTTGTTGTTTGTCTACTTGTCCCCTCTGTCTACTGTTTCTCTTTATAACAGTTTATTGATCAGTTTCAACTTAAGACCTTCTTTGTATAATAGTGCAGTTCTCAATTCCGTGGGCGTAATTTGGACACATCTTTTCCTGCATAGAGGGCTTCTAAAGCTGCTTGATCATGGGATCGTGAGTTGAGCCCATGAATACTGTCATTGTCCAGCTGAGGCAGTGCACCAATGTCTATTGCAGAAAAGTGGCAATAAGCAGCGGGTATGCAATTCTCAGAGGGTCCCAAGCAATCCACCATGCAGTCCACTGCGTCCGTGGACATTTGTTCCTCCCTGTCAAACTTCTGGCAGAGTGCCCGAATGTCAGGTTCTGCCAATCGGACCCAATCATTCTGGGGAACAGGCCTCCAGGAGAGAGCATCAGCATCTATGTGGTTCAGACCTGCTCAGTATTCGAGAGCATAGTCATATGTAGATAATGCAGAAAGCCACCTATGGCCAGTGGCATCCAACTAGCTGAGGTCTGCACATAGGTCAAAGGATTATTGTCAGTTTTTACTAGTATTTTAGCCCCATACAAGTACTCATGGAATTGGTCAACATAGCCCACTTCAAAGCTAGGAACTCTAACTTATGTACAGGATAGTTCTTTTCGGATGGGGTCAGGCTTCTACTGGCAAAGGCCACTGGTCTCAGGCCATTCTCGTGCTCTTGGTACAACACAGCCCCAACCCTTGCAAGCTAGCATCAGTGTGCAGGACGTAAGGTTTTCTTGGATCTGCATAGGCCAGCACTGGAGCATGGGTAAGTTGATATGATCTCATGAAAAGCAGTCTCACAATCAGGAGTCCAGCGGGCCTCAAATACTTCACTTGGATGAAAATACACTCTTTCAGTCTTGAGGGACGCTGACTTTTGTATTTTTGTGGGTTGGGGATACCCTTGAGTAAGGTTAAGTAAAGGGCGGATCACTCTTGAATAGTCCTTGATGAAAGCGCCGATAATAACCACAGAATCTCAGGAATCTTTGCAGTTCTTTTTAGATTTTGGGCTGCTAGGCCAGGTGGTCAAGGCCTCAACTTTACTTGGGTCGGTCTCTTATTCCCTCGTGGATACTATGTGTCCCACATACTTTACTGATGTTTGAAAGAATTGACACTTATCAATGGACAGTTTAAGGCCAAAGTCCTCCAGTCGGTCCAATACCTTAAATAATCTGCTCTCATATTCCTCCAGTGAGCTGCCAAACACAATAACATCATCTAGGTATACCAGGCACTCTAGTAGGTTCATGTCCCCACTGCACGCTCCATCAATCGTTGAAAAGTGGCTGGGGCACCTGAAATCCATGAGGCATCTCATGAATTCATAAGTAGCCCGGACAGATAAAGGCTATCTTCTCACAGTCCTCTGGGGCCAGCCGGGATCTGGTAGTGCCCACTGCAGAAATCCAGCACAGAGAACCACTTGCTCCCTGTTAGGCAGTCCAAAGCATCCTGAATGCGGGCATTGTGTACTGATCAGGATAGTCCGCCGTTTAAGGTGCGATAATCCACGCACATCCTTACTGTCCCATTCTTTTTCCTCACTACCACAATGGGGAAGCATAGGGCTTCTGGATCTTGTATTACACCAGCAGCTAACATCTCTTGCAGATGCCGTCTCACATCATCTATATCAGCAGGTGCCAGGCGTCGAGACCTCTCATAAATGGTCTTTCGTCATGCAGCGGATATTGTGCTCAGCTCCTTGCATGCATCCTACGTCCCATTCCTCTAAAGAAAACACCTGGTCTCTCTGGGCAAGCTTCTCACTGATCCTCACTTTCCATTCAGCTGGCAACGGGAGTCGCGAAATCAAACAAGTCAGGCAGCTATCTGTCATTCTTCCTCGAACTCTTGCTGCTGGGTAGTACTGCAGTGTCTGCACAATGCACATTAGCCAGGATGCAACCTCTATTTACTCGAATGTCTCTTTCAGACACATTATGAACTTGGACCATTACCCTTCTGGCATAAGCATGGGCTCTAGTGGCAAAATACTAGGCTTGACCAGCAGTCCCTCTGGCAATTTTCCATCGCCTGGTGCATCCAACATTAATATTTTATTCTTAACATCCTTTCTGATACAGACCTCTCCCTGTAAGGTACACTGGGCATTTGGCCAGGATCAGAGACTCAGGATCCTTCTTCCATACAATTCTGACCGTTCCTCTGGTTCTATTTTTTCAGCATCTCTCTGTGCCTCATAGGCCTTCTTAATTAAAGCGGAACTCTTAAAGCTCTACTAGTCTTTGACCCTGTTTTCATAACACAACTGTGCCAGCCTTCCGAACATATGAGCATTTGTTCCAATCAACAAAGGGACACCATCATACAGTCCAGTGGGGGACACACTAAGCTAGGGTCTCTACTTGTTCGGCCACTCCAGCCACGGAGGTGGGGAAAGACAGCCAAATTTGGATATACCCGAATAGGGTAGGCTCTTCACTTAACCCCATACATGCAGTCCTTCTAATGGTTGTAGTGGCACGTCTGACAAATGCTTCTGATACCAATCCTGGAACATAATTGTCACTTGGGAGCCACTGTCTAATACAGCTCTTGTAGACACTCCATTCACCTTTACAGTGGTCTCCATGGAGGGACCCACTATTCTGGACCAGTCTGGAGAGGCGGTAGTGGGGGCCTGGGCAACTGACCTTGCCACAAAAAGACGTGAGTTAGCATTTTTGGTGCCCTCACTGAAATCATTTTGTGCACCTCTTAACCACTGATTTGTTCTCCGAAGCTCTCCTTGTAGCCTATATGCAACTTTGTCAGTGTCTTTTGGGGACTGGCATTCCCTCTTCATGTACCCATCCTTCCCGCAATTATAGCAAAACATACTTTCTGGAGTTTGAGTAGGCCGAGGTGCCACACTGGGAGCCAGGGCAGGGGTACTACTAACTGGAAACCTTGGTGCCATCTCTGTCTGCGGCGTGATAAGCATTTGGAGACATCTTGTCAGTTTCTCCACTTCCATGGTCAAGGAATTGAGTTTGGAGCTGTTATCAGCAGGAGATACATGGGTGGGTACCCCCACCCCCATAGCAGATGCAGTCGGATATAGGTCAGGGCCCGTACTTGCAGGCGTGGCCTTCATAAAGGGACTGTTTTTGAATTCCCGGATCTCTCTCAACAGTTCGCCCCATTGTGGCATATTTTTTTCCTTGTCAGAGCACTCATTGACTGTCAACCTCTGCCCCTGAACTTCACTTGATGGGTCACCCTCAGTCACTCGGGTCATAGCCGCAGCTATTGGTGCAGGTCCCTCCCGAGGTCACCTTTTCTCAACTCCTCAATTTCTCTCATTAACTCATCATAGGAGGGTGGGGATTCCAGTCGATTTGCCAGGCGTAACTGAAGCAACAGCAGTTCTGAGAAGGGGGCAGACTTAAGGATCCTGTCCAGTCTGGTTCAGTCCAGTTCAATCGCTGGCAAACTACCCTTTCTGAGGCATTCTTGCAACAATTTTTCCAGCCGAGATACATACACAGAAACAACTCCCTTGGTACTGTTGTGCATTTCTTACTCTCCACCATAGATCCTCATCAGAATCTGGGCTCCCATACACATTCTCCAAGGCCTCAAGATAGGCCTGTGCAGTCACTTCAGGGTTACTGGCCCGTTTGCGGATGGTAGCCAGGGCAGGACATCGGGGCTCTCACTAACCCTCTTTCACTTTTCGGCTTCGAGCATTGCCATTCTAGCACTTGGGGGCAACATAGTCTATCCAGGTCTCCCAGTCATCCTCCCCTTGGGGGGTGGGAGGTGCCAGAGAAGATCCTAAACCTTGTAAGAGTCGTGACTAATGGCAGGTGCAGAAATAGGAGTCTGCATTGGTTCAGCCACCATTACGGGTACTGGAGTGGGAGAGGGTGTTGGGGAGGAACACCCCAGGTGGCAAGAATAGTTTCTTCAAGTCCTCCACAGTTTTCCTTCCCCAGCAACCATTTAGCAAATTTCTCCTCAAAGTTTCAGACAGTGGTGGGGCTCATTCCCCGGGTCTTTACTGTACTTAGTTATCACTCTCCAGGCAGTGAGGCTCCCTCTGGGGTAATGGTCTGTGGCACTTTGGAGCTATCTATGGGATCCTTAAACTCTACTAGGGCCAGGAAAGTGTGGGTGAGCAGATTAGCATGCCGACCCACCACCACAGGGTTTTGTAAACCTTCCACCTTGGAAAGTACTCCTGTATAGTGTCCGTATTGATACCCAGGGGATGTCCAGGATAAGCATAGCATTTTGGGGTCAGTCTCCTCCCAGTACACCACTCCACCAGCCGGTGCACAGCCACTTCTGTCGGGTACCATTTTTTTTTTAACAGTGGTTAGTAAATATGGCCACTAGAGGACACACAATCCCAGCGGTGAGCCTCCAAGATGTAACCCTAGATGGCGCTATCCCAGGGGCTACTACCCCTACCTGATTTGCCACTAACAGGTTGAGGGGCCTGGATCCAATGGCGGGTGCCTCCACCCAGAGGTCAGGGTTTGCAATAGTTAAACTTACTTGGTCACAGCCCTCTGGGACACTGCAACCCCCCTTTCTTCCCACTAGTGGCCCACACAATATATCAGAATTACCTTCACAGTATACACTTACCCCCAGGGCTGGTTCAGGCACCGGGACCTCCTGTAAAATAAGATACAGTGCAACAATCACAGTACAATACTTTAACATAGACAAATACCTCAGGCAGTATAACTTTGCTGAAACAAGCAGCTCTGATTTATTTAGGGGAATATAACAAGGACAGGGGGAAATCAGGTTAATTAGCTTATCACTTTACTATCTACTCTATGGCTCTGTGCATAGCCTATCCCTACCAGTTACTGTCCCTGGGCACCCAAGCCCTAGTGGCTAGTCCAAACCGTGGCAGCTGGTAGGGTCCTTTCCCACAGAGAAAAGAAAATTAGTTTAAACAGTCAGCAGTACAGTGATTCCATTTGGATTTATTGTGGCAATTCAACAGGGAGCGACCCTGAATTAGTACTCAACACCTCCAAACAAGATAGGGTCCTTCAATGTCAGCAGGCTACTCTTGAGCTCCACGAGTCTCCTCACACATTTATATGGCAAAAGAAAGTACTATACCAGGCAGGCTGCTTCTATCCCGATCGCAATTACTGCACAATACCCGGGAGAACACACAGCAGATTCAGTTCCTGACAGACCGAGTGCAATTCAGCAATTTCTCCAGTCTTCTACAGGGTGAGCCTGGTTTCTACTCTTCAGATATCCTTTGATTCTCTTCACAGGACGGATTCAGTCCTAACAAGCAGTTACACAAGCTGCAGACCGGAACTCTGGGCCTTACACACGTTTCCCGACTAAAACTGCACTGAAGGAGCACAGGGTTCCTTTCCCTTTCACTGCCAGAGCTAAAAACTGAAACTCCAACAGACAAAACTGGACACTTCCTTTGAGTTCCTCCCAGTTCTTGACTGGATTGGCTGTCACTCACAACAGACTGCTCCTGTTGGTCCAGAAAGGCGCCAAAGTCTAAACTACATCTCCCAGAGTCACTGCCCATACAATCCTCTTGTGGCTGGCTCAGATTATGAGTCCAAGTTCTGATTCGTCCAAGGCACCATTTTAGAGCTAGCTTACCCCACACTGATTGGTCCAGTTCAGCAGTTCAAAACCAGAATGGGAACTAGGCAGACACAGTTCTGACTGCAAAGAAAGCAGGTTAGACAAACTGTAATTTCATTATTACCTAAATGATTTCTGGCAAACAGTTACATCTTTCAGATAGGTTCCTTGCACTCCTAGTGACTGCAAAATTGAGTGAATTGGCAGCAGCCTGAGTGGTACTCAAACAGAGAAGCACACAGTCCCCCATACAAACTAATTATGTCTGCAAGCAGACAGCTCTTAAAGAGACAGTACCAGAGGCTCTAAAACACTCACTGATAAATGGCTTAAATGCCAAACACCATTCAGGCTTGGAGCATTCAAGCAAGCTCCTGAAGTTCTTTGGGAACCCCATTTGCAGGGGGTTCATTAAGAAGGAGAAAAGGACGTATTAAGTACATCAGGGAGAAAAGGAGCTGTAAGGACCACATAGTAAGGATTAGGAAGGAGGGGTTGGGTGGAAGCAGGGTGCGATAAGGCGGAAGCACTAAATGAGTACTTCTGCTCAGTAGTTACTAAAGAGAAGGGGGTGACACCCAAGGTGGGAGAAATGGCAGAAGCAGGGGAGGAGGTGGTGACAGATGGGGAAATCATGGAGAGCAGAGTTCGAGAGGGTTTGAAGGCACTGAGGGTGGACAAGGCGCCAGGCCCAGATGGCATCCACCCCAGGATACTGAAAGAGCTGGCAGAGGTCCTTGCAGGACCTTTGGCAGACCTATTTAATGCCTCACTACATTCGGGGTGTGTACCTCAGGACTGCAGGATGGCTCATGTGGTGCCCCTCCACAAGAGTGGCCCCAAGGATGAACTGGGAAACTACAGACCAGTGAGCCTCACATCCATCATGGGTAAGCTAATGGAGACTATCCTGAAGGAGAGGCTGGTGGCCCTCCTAGAGGCCAAAGGACTACAGGACAGCAGGCAGCATGACTTACATGTGGCAGATCCTGCCAAACCAACCTGGTCGAGTTCTATGACTGGGTAACTAGGCAACTGGACAGGGGCCATGCAGTGGATGTCCTGTATCTGGACTTCAGTAAGGCATTCAACTCAGTGCCACATGGAAGGCTGGAAGGAAGTTAGTAGGCACGGGCGGTGCAAAGCTGGTGAGATGGGTAGGAAACTGGCTGCAGGGAAGGCAACAGAGGGTGGTGGTGGGTGGGGAGCTCTCACACCCAAGGGCAGTGACGAGTGGTGTTCCACAGGGCTCGGTGTTGAGACCAGTGTTTGGGATATTCATTGCAGACATATCATGGGACATCAAGAGCAAGATCAGTCTGTTTGCTGATGATACCAAGGTAGGCATGGTGGTGGATGACCTAGGGGGATGGCAGGGGTTGCAGGATGATCTGGCAAAGCTTGAAACCTGGTCAGACACCTGGCAACTGGGCTTTAATGCCAAAAAGTGCAAGGTGCTGCATTTTGGGATGAAGAACCCAAGGAGGAGTTACCAGCTAGGGGGAGTGCAGCTAGCCTAGAGAGAGGAGGAGAAGGATCTGGGTGTGCTCATTACAGGGTCAATGAACAACTCTGCACAATGTAGGAAGGCAGCTGCAAAGGCCAACAAAATGCTGGGTTGTATTGCAAGGCGTATATCCTCGAGGAGGGAGGAGGTGATTCTGCCACTGTATAGGTCATTAGTTAGACCACACCTGGAGTACTGCGTGCAGTACTGGCGTCCATATCTGAAGAGGGACATTAAGTTACTGGAGGGGGTGCAGCGCAGAGTGACAAAGATGATCAAGAGGCTGGGGGACTTACCATACGAGACGAGGTTGAAGGAGTTGAACATGTACGCACTGGAGGAGAGGAGAGACAGGGGTGACATGATTGAAACCTTTAAATACATGAAAGGACTAAACAAAATGGGTACAGAGGGGCTGTTCAAAGTAAGGGAGGGGAGGGCCACCAGGGGCCATGATAAGAGATTGGAGCGAGGAAGGTTCAGAAGGGAGATGAGGAGACACTTTTTTACAGAGAGGGTGGTGGCTGGGTGGAATGCGTTACCTGCTGAAGTGATATGCAGTAGAACAGTGGACTGCTTCAAACGAGGATGGGACAGGACAAGGGGGAGGGTTAATGAAGGGGAAGGGTGGAAGGGAGGGGCAGCTGCAGAATAAGGGGTGCTAGCTGCACATTCGAGCAGACTTGATAGACCTCTAGGCCTTTATCTGCTGGCAAATTTTGTATGTTCGTATGTTGTTCTGTTCATTCCTTTGCACTCTGGTGGTGGTTGTGGTAGCTTTTTGGGGGGGGAGAGTTAAATACAATGTGGTCATGACTCTGACGCTCACTATTGTTGTCTCAGTGCTGTCAATGCCTGCGGTGTTGAGCCTGCACTGTTTCTGGCTTCACCTTACTGCATTCACCCTCATGACATGGAACCATTCTGTGGCTGTCAGACAAGAATTAGTTCAAGCATTTGGAAAATTGTTAATGCCTGGCTAAATGCATCATTTTATCAAAAATAGTAGAAATGACGAACCAAGAGGTGATAGAATATGTTGTTGTTATGTTGTCACAATTGTTAGCTTGCATGTTAGTTTTATCATAGTGAAGTATTGAACCAATCAGCAGATTTCATAATGTCATATGTAATTGTCTGAAGTGTCGCACTGAAGCCCATAGCTGAAATCAAAGAAAAACAGTGCAATCTTTAGACAAACAGCAGTTCCAATATGAAATATATCACGTTTGACTCAATATCTGTAGTTTATCATGCCTTGTGAGGGGCAGGAGTCCAGGACTGGTATAACTCACATGTGGACCAGTCACTCCTAAGTTATTGTCCTGCCCCTCATACTTCCTGACATTATACAGAGAGAGAGACAGACAGACAGAGAGCGAAGGAGAGACAGATACAGAGAGATAATGCTGTTGCATTGATTAGCAAATTCAATAACACTTCTCTTACTTAAATAACCATATTGAAAGACACACTTCCATGACAGTATTCATACAAAATCCAACGGCCCACGAGTTTCAATACACTTAAAATGTTTAACTAAAAAATATATACAATACTGGACAACCCAGAGGCACCAGACTACGGTTTATATGAGCACGTTACTTCATTCATATTGCAGCGTGTATCAGTCACTGTGATTGACAAGGTTGAAGGCCTTAGTCAGTTCAGTGTAGATGGCTTCCTCTGGAAGACCACTAACAAGGGCCTCATTCAGGTAGTTTGATATACTCCATGAGGGCAGTGCTGGTGCTGTGGAGCTTCTGAATCCATGCTGTTGTGTGCATTGGATATTGCATTTTCCCATATAGGTGAATAGTTGGTCCAATATGATTCGCTCGAGGGCCTTGGGCAGGGGGGAGAGGATTGAAATTGGTCTGTAATTAGCCAGGTTGGAGCGGTCACCATTTTTGAAAACAGAGAAGTGGGAATACCGTGTGAAAAATTGAATAATTTAGATATGGGGAGGGCAAGTTCCTCGAGAGCCTGGGCCAACAGCTTCAATCTATTGTATTACCTTCCAGCCTAGTTTTACCTAGGACTCTTTTGACATACTTTAGGGTATCTTTTGTTGAAATAGACTTGAAATAGAATTCGGAGCTGGACACGCTTCTACTGGGCCTAGTTGACGGAGGCCAGATGGGCTTTGTTAGGAGCCAACAAACCCAAGACAATATAAAAAGAACAAACACCATGTCACCCAGGCAAAATCTCCATTTTTATTACTCAGTTTGAACGCTGAAAAAGTCTTTGCCTGGGTGGCATGGCAGTTTCCATTCTCGGTCATGGATCATATGGGCTTCCCAACCACCTTTATTAATAATTTACAGGCCCTGTACACTTCACATCAGGCATACATCAAAGTGCAAGTTGATTTCATAGTCCCTGCTCAAAATCGCCATTAGGCAAGGCGTTGAACATTTTGTCTGCCCTTTTCCATGAGTCAGTGTCTTAACAAGGCTGTGTTGAAAATTTGGTGTAAAAATATTAAAAAACACTTTTTCAATATTTGTACCCCAAATTCCTCAGCTGCACCCCATCAGCTCTGGCCAGAGTTTGTTTAACTAGGGGTACCAGAACTGCACACGGTACTCCAAGTGTGGTCTCACCAGTGACCTGTACAGTGGCATGATGACTTCCTCCCTCCTAGAGGGGATTCCTCTGGCGATGCACCCCAGCATTTGGTTGGCACTTGCTGCTGCTCTATGGCACTGCACCAAGAGCTTCATGTCACCTGTGACTAGCACTCCTAAGTCCTTTTCCTGCTCCGTAATAGATACCTGCACTATGCCCAGCCAGTAGCTAGTCCTGGGTTTTCTGGCTACTATGTGCATGACCTTGCACTTCTTAGCATTAAACCCCATTTGCAATATACTTGACCAGTGCTCGAGTTTTTCCAGGTCCTCCCTGAGTTCTTGACTCCCTTATTCACTGACCACTGTCACGTAGATCTTTGTGTTGTCTGCGAACAGGCTGATCTTACTCTTGATCCCCTTTGCAATATACCCGATAAAGATGTTGAATAACACCGGTCCTAGCACTGAGCCCTGAGATACCTCACTGGTCACAGGTCTTGGCTTTGAGGGCTCGCCCCTTCCAATTATATTCTGCTATCTATTCTGCAGCCAGCTCCTGACCCACCCAACTAGTTTCCCCCCAAACCCCAGATTCATCAGTTTGCCCAGCGACCTACTATGTGGCACCGAGTCGAAGGCTTTGCTGAAGTCCAGATACAGGGCATCCACAGCATGGCCCCTGTCACATGCCCTTGTGACCCAATTGAAAAAGTCAATTAGGTTGGTCTGACAGGATCTCCCTGAGACAAACTCATGTTGCCTTTCATCCTGAAGACCATTGTCATCTAGAAAGGTTACCAATCTCTCCTTTAGAATGATCTTCATTAACTTTCCCACAATGGATGTAAGGCTGACCTGTCTATAGTTACCCGACACGTCACTGGGACCACTGTTGTGGAGAGGCACCACATGCACCATCCTACAATCCAGGGGCACGCACCCCATCTCCAGTGAGTTGTTGAATAGGTCCACCAGTGGGCCCACCAAGACCTCCGCTAGCTCTCTCAGGACTCTCGGATACACTCCATCTGGTGCTGAGTCCTTGTCCACCTTTAAGGCTTTAAGGCCCTTTAAGACCCTATCTACCAGGATTACCCCATCTTTTACCCCTGCTGCTCCTGTTCCCATTCCTCTTTTCCCTTATGGTATAGGCCCATCCTTTTTTCTGGTGAACACTGAACAGAAGTACTCATTAAGTGCCTCCTCCTGGTCCACTATCTTCTCTGCCCAACCCCTTTCCCTCTTAATTAGGACAGTCTCATCTTTACAGCTCCTCTTCTCTCTTATGTACCTGAAGAAATCCTTTTTCCCTTCTCTGATCCCCTGTGACAGCTCCCCTGAAGCTTTAGCCACCCTGACCACTCTGCTCAATTTTCTGGATTTCCTCGAGTACTCCATGTCGTGTGCAGATGGGTGGTGACATGCCTCCATGTTGTCTCCAGATGGGTGTTTAGTCTGTAGTGAATTTAGTCTGTGGTCATAGTTCAGCGTGTGTTTACAGCTGGTGTAGTAAACCAAAATGATGTTTTGTTACTATTTAATAAATGGTTTGTTTTTTTATATATCACTAAATATGCACGTTTTTAAGTCTGTGGTAATGGAGTAGTCTGTAGTTACAGCCAAAATAGTTAACTGATGCATTACATCGAATCGCTTTTTGCTGTAAATATTGAATACTTTTTTTAAATGTATGGTTATATGACCCATTTGACCTTTTTAACGAGAATGATCAACTTTGTGAAACCCGAACTGCTATTTCCTGTCTCTTATTACATGTTGTGGTACTTTTATGTCCCCTGTTACATGTGCAGCCATACTTTTATGTTTCCTGTTACATGTGCAACTTTATGGAGGCTTTTTCTCAGGACCTGAAATGGGAGTTATCCTGCACCATACTGCGTTTTTATAAGGTGAGACACAGCATAAAAAATGCTTATAATAATTACTATATTATGACTTTAAAAAATTGACACTAACGTCACACTTTGGTAGCTCTTTTTCATGCATAAACCCAGTTACCTAATTTACACTTCAACATATGTATTTTAATCTTTAAACTAATTTAAAAAAATTACCCATTTTGTAAGTGCAATAAGACACTGAGCTGTGCATTCAACAGATATGATCGCACGTCCAGAGGTTCACTACACCCCTGGGTGTGCAAACATATCTGTTCAGCGCACACCCCATTGTGTCTTATTGTTTACACATCATGGGTGGTTTTCTTACTGCTTCTGTAAGCAGCAGAGCAGAAAGAATGAGCAGCAGAGCAGCATCCATTTAAGACACAAAAATGTTGAGGATTCCATTCAGTGACATGCAATTTCCGTGTGACACTGGTGAAAGAATTCAAAATCTGCGAACCAGTCAAGATTCTGTGATTTGTGCTGTTTTTTTCCTGTGAAAAGCAGAAAACCAGGGTTCTTGCTTTTCTCCTCTAGTATAAGTACATCTTCACGTTCACGAGCTTCTGTACATATGAGATATCCTGTTGTCCTTGGATCATTTTCGCAGCCATTTTCTGCACAACCTTCAGCTGTTTTATGTCCTTCCTGAGGTAGGAGTTCCATTGCTGCACACAGTACTCCAGATGCAGTCAGATGCACCATGGCTCAGTACAGGGGCAGAATGACCTCCTTCCTCCTATTGGTGAAGCACATTGATATGCAACCCAGCATCCTGTTACCTTTACTGCCACCTTTTTGCATTGCAATGAAGGTTTCAGGTTACTTGTGATTGCTGTCCCCAGGTCCTTCTTCTCCTCCAAGACTGTGACATCACCCCCAAGGCTTTACTTGGCTCTGGGGTTCATCCTCCCTGTATGAATTACTTTGTACCTTTTTACAGAGAACCGCAGCTGCCAAATTTCAGACCACCTTTCCAACCTCGCCATGTCCTCCCTTGAATCGCTTGTGCCCTCCTCAGTTTCCACCCTCCCATGGAGCTTGGTATCCCAAGGTATTAAAGGAAAGCTGTCATTTGCAGGGGCTCCCGCCTCTACAAACCTTACCCTCCGGTTAAGCTTTTTTGAGAAAAGCAAATTTTTTTATGTCCGGGAAAGTAATTTAATTTAAGAACAAAAAGTCTGCTGCCCGGAATTATGATGGACTATCGGACAGCTCTATTAACTGTAAAGGTGCAGCGCCGCACCCTGCACTTTAATACAAATGCACAGAAGCGCATGGTGCAGCGCTGCACTTTTACAGTTAATGAAGCCGCCTGATAGTCCGCCATACTTCCGGGCAGCGGACTTTTTGTTCTTAAATTAAATTACTTTCCTGGACAGAAAAAAAGGTGCTTTTCTCAAAAAAAGCTTAACCAGAGGGTAAGGTTTGTAGGGGCGGGAGCCCCTGCAAATGACAGTTTTCCTTTAAACAAGCTGGAAAAAATGATTAGCAATTTTGCACGTGAAAGTGCTAACCAATTGTGAAAATCCATAACACTTGCCTTAATTTGATTAGCAGAACTAAAAAAGGTTAAACATGTGTAACCCCTAGATGGCGCTATCCCAGGGGCTACTACCCCTGCCTGATTTGCCACTAACAGGTTGAGGGGCCTGGATCCAATGGCGGGTGCCTCCACCCAGAGGTCAGGGTTTGCAATAGTTAAACTAACTTGGTCACAGCCCTCTGGGACACTGCAACCCCCCTCCTTTCTTCCCACTAGTGGCCCACACAATATATCAGAATTACCTTTACAGTATACACTTACCCCCAGGTCTGGTTCCGGCACTAGGACCTCCTGTGAAATGAGATACAGTGCAACAATCACAGTACAGTACTTTAACATAGACAAATACCTCAGGCAGTATAACTTTGCTGAAACAAGCAGCTCTGATTTATTTAGGGGATATAACAAGGACAGGGAAATCAGGTTAATTAGCTTATCACTCTAATAATCTACCTATGGCTCTGTGCACAGGCCTATCCCTATCAGTTACTGTCCCTGGGTACCCAAGCCCTAGTGGCTAGTCCAAACCGTGGCAGCTGGTAGGGGCCCTTTCACACAGAGAAAAGGAGAATTAAACAGTCAACAGTACAGTAATTCCATTTGGATTTAATGTGGCAATTCAACAGGAGCCGACTCTGAATTAGTACTCACGACCTCCAAATAAGATAGGGTCCTTCAATGTCAGCAGGGCTCACTTGAGGTACACAAACCTCTTCACACATCCATATAAAAGAACGCACTATACCAGGCAGGCTGCATCTGTATCCCGATCGCAATTACTGCACAATACCCGGGAGAACACACAGCAGATTCAGTTCCTGACAGACCGAGTGCAATTTTCAGCAATTCTTCCAGTCTTCTACAGGGTGAGCCTCGTTTCTACTCTTCAGAGATCCTTTGATTCTTTTCACAGGACGGATTCAGTCCTAACAAGCTGTTACACAAGCTGCAGACCGGAACTCTGGGCCTTACACACGTTTTTTGACTAAAACTGCACACTGAAAAAGCACAGGGCTCCTTCCTTCTTCACTGCCAAAGCTCAACTGAAACTCCAACCCGACAAAACTGGGCACTTCCTTTGAGTTCCTCCCAGTTCTTGACTGGATTGGCTGTCACTCACAATAGACTGCTGCTGTTGGTCCAAAAAGGCACTGAAGTCTAAACTACATCTCCCAGAGTCACTGCCCATACAATCCTCTTGTGGCTGGCTCAGATTATGAGTCCAAGTTCTGATTCGTCCAAGGCACCATTTTAGAGCTAGCTTACCCCACACTGATTGGTCCAGTTCAGCAGTTCAAAACCAGAATGGGGAACTAGGCAGACACTGTTCTGACTGCAAAAGAAATCAGGTTAGACAAACTGTAATTTCATTATTACTGTAAATGATTTCTGGCAAACAGTTACATCTTTCAGATAGGTTCCCTTTGCACTCCTAGTGACTGCAAAAATGAAGTGAATTGGCAGCAGCTTGAGTGGTACTCAATCAAAGAAACACACAGTCCCCCATACAAACTAATTATGTTGCAAGCAGACAGCTCTTAAAGAGACAGTACCAGAGGTTCTAAAACACTCACTGATAAATGGCTTAATGCCAAACACCATTCAGGCTTGGAGCATTCAAGCAAGCTCCTGAAGTCTTTTGGAACCCCCATTTGCAGGGGGTTACACCCTTCCTGGCCTGGGAAAGCTTGACGTCGCGTCAAGTAAGTACCCATAAGTTTCAACTGCAACCATATACATTTGCATTAGGCTCGCATATGTAATCATCAGTCAATATATCATTTTACCAAGAACACATTTCTGAAACATTGCAGTACGTCCACTTTACACAGTATTACATACACATTGTACCATAACTCAAGTTATTACCTCTTGTACATGAAACCTGAAGAGGGGCCGTTCCTATCAGTTACCTTGGGGCTGGATGGGGCAAGGGCACCATACTTAAGAGGGCAACACAAGTAACTTGGAGTTAGCACTGATGCTCAGTTTGGGCAATGAGCTCGGGGACATACACTCTTTATGGACAACATTGAGAGGCAAGTCCACAGGCCTCCCAAGTGAATCATAACTGAGGTGCACCACAGGCTTTACAGCTCGACCAGTCTTTCTAGGGGAACTGTTATAGTCTCTGCACTCTGAGCCTCATCTTCAGCATTGTCCTCACTTGTCAGGAGTCTCCATGGGGTAGAGAGGCTAGAACTTGGGGCACTTTCAGCTCCAGGAGTTACAGTTTCTGAGTCCACAACATTTGGCTCTGCATGGAGAGCTTTGGACACTGGCAGTGGACTGTCAGGGCACTCAAAATACTCTTCTTGTTCGGGTGTATCACCAGTCTGCCCCAATCTATCATTTTCCTCCCTGAAAGCTCAAACAGTTCAACCATGCACAATGATTCCATTTCATCTGATCTGATGCTTTGCACTTCACTTTCTGGGAGCATTGGCTCCAGGGATGAAGCTGGGGCTTAGACAGTCCAGAAGGCCCAGCTTCATCTCCAGTATTGACTAGGGATTGCCCGAAACAATTGACTCAGTTCGTGAAGGATAGTACTCAAAGTCACTCTCACTTTCTTCCGATATGGACTGACAGTCATGCTCAACTGGGACTTGTGGAGGGAACACTTTAACTTTGCTTCTGTAGGTGCAGACTTTCTTGATCTTTTCTTAGCAGCAGCTCTAGTCACTGGTCCAGAGGGGCATCTTCTAGGGCTCAGACTCAATTAAGATTTGTCCAATGGGCAGTAAATGATTTCTATGCATTGTTTTTACATCTTTTGAATTATTCTCAGGCCTTACTTTGTACACTGGCAGATCATCTAGTTTGCCCACTACAATGTGAGGGAGATGGTGCCATCTGTCAGCAATCTTGTGCTTGCCATGCAGTCCCAGATTTCTTAGCAATACCCGATCTCCTCCTGGAGTTCCTGTGCTTTCACCTTTTTATCATACCTTTCTTTGTTGGCCAGATTTCTTTTGGCAGCCATGGTTTGAGCCAGTTGGTACGATGAGTTAGCTGGGCCTTTAACTTTGCACATACTGTAAATAGTTGTCAGCTTGAACCCCATCAGGAGAGACCCAAAACACACATCTACTGGTAGTCGAGCTTCTTCCAAACATCAGGCGGTAGGGGAGAATCCAGTGGCATCACTTTTGGTGCAGTTATAAGCATGTACCAGGGTGCTAATTTGTTGGCTCCATCTAGGCTTGTCCTTTGGGTGCAGGGTGCCTAGCATATCTAGCAAAGTGCGGTTGAAACGCTCAGGCTGTGGGTCCCCTGGGGTGGTAAGGAGGGTTCTGGACTTCGCAACTCCCCACAGAGAAAGCATCTCTTTGATCAGACGACTCTCTCAAAGTCTCCCTTGATCAGAATGGATTCTTTGTGGAGCCCCATAGTGAACAAAAAGTTTTCTACAAGTACTTTGGCCACAGTGGATGCTTTCTGGTCTTTGGTGGGGAAAGCTTGGGCATATCTCGTGAAATGGTCAGTGACCACCAGCACTTACTGATATTTCTTTGATCTGACTCCAAACTCAGAAAATCAATACAGACCAGCTCCATGGGTGCACTGGTGGTGATGTTAACAAGGGGCAGCCCTCTGGGGCAAAGCTTTCCTCTGTAAGCAGCGACTACAAGTTCGATGTGTTGCTCCACATCAGCCCCCATCTTAGGCCAATAGAATCTGGATCTCACCAAGTCAAGTGTTCTGTCTATACCAAGGTGCCCCATGTGGTTGTGCAAGGACCTCAGTACTGAGTCTCGAAAGGCAGTGGGCAGCACTAGTTGTTGTTTGTCTACTTGTCCCCTCTGTCTACTGTTTCTCTGTATAACAGTTTATTGATCAGTTTCAACTTAGGACCTTCTTTGTATAACAGTGCAGTTCTCAAATCAGTGGAGCGAATTTGACACATCTTTCCTGCATAGAGGGCTTCTAAAGCTGCTTTGATCATGGGATCGCGGGATTGAGCCCGCTAATACTGTCATTGTCCAGCTGAGGCAGTGCACCAATGTCTATTGCAGAAAAGTGGCAATAAGCAGCAGGTGCAATTCTCAGAGGCTCCCAAGCAATCCACCATGCAGTCCACTGCGTCCGTGGACATTTGTTCCTCCCTGTCAAACTTCGGCAGAGTGCCCGAATGTCAGGTTCTGCCAATCGGACCCAATCATTCTGGGGAACAGGCCTCCGGAGAGAGCATCAGCATCTATGTGGTTCAGACCTGCTCGGTATTCGAGCATAGTCATATGTAGATAATGCAGAAAGCCACCTATGGCCAGTGGCATCCAACTTAGCTGAGGTCTGCACATAGGTCAAAGGATTATTGTCAGTTTTACTAGTATTTTAGCCCCATACAAGTACTCATGGAATTGGTCAACAATAGCCCACTTCAAAGCTAGAACTCTAACTTATGTACAGGATAGTTCTTTCGGATGGGGTCAGGCTTCTACTGGCAAAGGCCACTGGTCTCAGGCCATTCTCGTGCTCTTGGTACAACACAGCCCCCAACCCTTGCAAGCTAGCATCAGTGTGCAGGACGAGGTTTTCTTGGATCGGCATAGGCCAGCACTGGAGCATGGGTAAGTTGATATATGATCTCATGAAAAGCAGTCTCACTAATCAGGAGTCCAGCGGCCCCAAATACTTCACTGATGAAAATACACTCTTTCAGTCTTGAGGGACGCTGACTTTGGTATTTTTGTGGGTTGGGGATACCCTTGAGTAAGGTTAAGTAAAGGGCGGATCACTCTTGAATAGTCCTTGATGAAGCCGATATAACCACAGAATCCCAGGAATCTTTGCAGTTCTTTAGATTTTTGGCTGTGGCCAGGTGGTCAAGGCCTCAACTTTACTTGGGTCGGTCTCTATTCCTCGGTGGATACTATGTGTCCCACATACTTACTGATGTTTGAAAGAATTGACACTTATCAATGGACAGTTTAAGGCCAAAGTCCTCCAGTCGGTCCAATACCTTAAATAATCTGCTCTCATGTTCCTCCAGTGAGCTGCCAAACACAATAACATCATCTAGGTATACCAGGCACTCTAGTAAGTTCATGTCCCCACTGCACGCCCATCAATCGCTGAAAAGTGGCTGGGGCACCTGAAATCCTTGAGGCATCCTCATGAATTCATAGAAGCCAGCGGACAGATAAAGGCCGTCTTCTCACGGTCCTCTGGGGCCATCGGGATCTGGTAGTACCCACTGCGGAGATCCAGCACAGAGAACCACTTGCTCCCGCTTAGGCAGTCCAAAGCATCCTGAATGCGGGCATTGTGTACTGATCAGGATAGTCCGCCGTTTAAGGTGCGATAATCCACACACATCCTTACTGTTCCATTCTTTTTCCTCACTACCACAATGGGGGAAGCATAAGGGCTTCTGGATTCTTGTATTACACCAGCAGCTAACATCTCTTGCAGATGCCGTCTCACATCATCTATGTCAGCAGGTGCCAGGCGTCGAGACCTCTCACGAAATGGTCTTTCGTCATGCAGCCGGATATTGTGCTCAGCTCCTTGCACGCATCCTACATCCCATTCCTTTAAAGAAAACACCTGGTCTCTCTGGGCAAGCTTCTCACTGATCCTCACTTTCCATTCAGCTGGCAGCGGAGTCGCGAAATCAAACAAGTCAGGCGTTACTCTGTCATTCTTCCTTGAACTTTGCTGCTGGGTAGCACTGCAGTGTCTGCACAATGCACATTAGCCAGGATGCAACCTCTGTTTACTCGAATGTCTCTTTCAGACACATTATGAACTTGGACCATTACCCTTCTGGCATAAGCATGGGCTCTAGCGGCAAAATACTAGGCTTGACCAGCAGTCCTCTGGCAATTTTCCATCGCCTGGTGCATCCAACATTAATATTTTATTCTTAACATCCTTTCTGATAATGGACCTCTCCTGTAAGGTACACTGGGCATTTGGCGCCAGGATCAGAGACTCAGGATCCTTCTTCCATACAATTCGACCGGTTCCTCTGGTTCTGTTTTTCAGCATCTCTCTGTGCCTCATAGGCCTTCTTAATTAAAGCCGGAACTCTTAAAGCTCTACTAGTCTTTGACCCCTGTTTTTCATAACACAACTGTGCCAGCCTTCCAACATATGAGCATTTGTTCCAATCAACAAAGGGACACCATCATACAGTCCAGTGGGGGACACACTAAGGCTAGGGTCTCTACTTGTTCGGCCACCCAGCCACGGAGGTGGGGAAAGACAGCCAAATTCGGATATACCCGGAATAGGGTAGGCCTTCTCACTTAACCCCATACATGCAGTCCTTCTAATGGTTGTAAGGGTACGCCTGACAAATGCTTCTGATACCAATCCTGGAACATAATTGTCACTTGGGAGCCACTGTCTAATACAGCTCTTGTAGACACTCCATTCATCTTTACAGTGGTCTCCATGGAGGACCCACTATTCTGGACCAGTCTGAGAGGCGGTAGTGGGGCCTGGGCAACTGACCTGCCACAAAAGGACGTGAATTAGCATTTTGGTGCCCTCACTGGGATCATGTCGTGCACCTCTTAACCACTGATTTCTTCTCCAAGCTCTCCTTGTAGCCTATATGCAACTTTTGTCAGTGTCTTTTGGGACGGCATTCTCTTTCATGTGCCCATCTTTCCCACAATTATAGCAAAACATACTTTCTGGAGTTTGAGCTGGCCGAGGCACCACACTGGGAGCCAGGGGGGTATTACTAACTGGAAACCTGGGTGCCATCTCTGTCTGCGACGTGATAAGCATTTGGAGACATCTCGTCAGTTTCTCCACTCCATGGTCAAGGAATTGAGTTTGGAGCTGTTATCAGCAGGAGATACATGGGTGGGTACCCCACCCCCATAGCAGATGCAGTCGGATATAGGTCAGGGCCTGCATTGCAGGCGTGGCCTTCATAAAGGGACTGTTTTTGAATTCTCGGATCTCTCTCAACAGTTCGCCCCATTGTGCGATATCTTTTCCTTGTCAGAGCACTCATTTACTGTCAACCTCTGCCCCTGAACTTCACTTGATGGGTCACCCTCAGTCACTCGGTCGAGCCACAGCTGTTGGTGCAGGTACCTCCCGAGGTCGCTTTTTTCAACTCCTCAATTTCTCTCATTAACTCATCATAGGAGGGTGGGGATTCCAGTCGATTTGCCAGGCGAACTGAAGCAACAGCAGTTCTGAGAAGGGGCAGACTTAAGGGATTCTGTCCAGTCTGGTTCGTCCAGTTCAATCGCTGGCAAACTACCCTTTCTGAGGCATTCTTGCAACAATTTTTCCAGCCGAGACATACACAGACAACAACTCCTTGGTACTGTTGTGCATTTCTACTCTCCACCATAGGTCCTCATCAGAATCTGGGCTCCCATACACATTCTCCAAGGCCTCAAGATAGGCCTGTGCAGTCGCTTCAGGGTTACTGGCCCGTTTAGCACGGATGGTAGCCAGGGCAGGACCTCGGAGGCTCACTAACCCTCTTTCGCTTCCTTCCGAGCATTGCCATTCTAGCACTTGGGGCAACATAGTCTATCCAGGTCTCCCAGTCATCCTCCCTTGGGGTGGAGGGTGCCAGAGAAGATCCTCAACCTTCGTAAGAGTCGTGACTAATGGCAGGTACAGAAATAGGAGTCTGCATTGGTTCAGCCACCATTACGGGCACTGGAGCAGGAGAGGGTGTTGGGGAGGAACACCCCAGGTGGCAAGAATAGTTTCTTCAAGTCCTCCACAGTTTTCCCTCTCCCAGCAACCATTCAGCAAATTCTCCTCAAAAGTTTCAGATAGTGGTGGGGCTGATTCCCCCGGGTCTTTACTGTCCTTAGTTATCACTCCAAGCAGTGAGGGCTCCTCTGGGGTAATGGTCTGTGGCACTTTGGAGCTATCTATGGGATCCTTAAACTCTACTAGGCCAGGAAAGTGTGGGTGAGCAGATTAGCATGCCGACCCACCACCACAGGGTTTTGTAAACCTTCCACCTTGGAAAGTACTCCTGCACAGTGTCCGTATTGATACCCAGGGATGTCCAGGATAAGCATAGCATTTGGGGGTCGATCTCCTCCCAGTACACCACTCCACCAGCCGGTGCACAGCCACTTCTGTCGGGTACCCATTTTTTCTTAACAGTGGTTCAGAATATGGCCACTAGAGGACACACAATCCCAGCGGTGAGCTCCAAGATGTAACCCCTAGATGGCGCTATCCCAGGGCTACTACCCCTGCCTGATTTGCTACTAACAGGTTGAGGGGCCTGGATCCAATGGCGGGTGCCTCCACCCAGAGGTCAGGGTTTGCAATAGTTAAACTAACTTGGTCACAGCCCTCTGGGACACTGCAACCCCCTTTCTTCCCACTAGTGGCCCACACAATATATCAGAATTACCTTTACAGTATACACTTACCCCAGGTCTGGTTCCGCACTAGGACCTCCTGTGAAATGAGATACAGTGCAACAATCACAGTACAGTACTTTAACATAGACAAATACCTCAGGCAGTATAACTTTGCTGAAACAAGCAGCTCTGATTTATTTAGGGGGATATAACAAGGACAGGGGAAATCAGGTTAATTAGCTTATCACTCTAATAATCTACTCTATGGCTCTGTGCACAGGCCTATCCCTATCAGTTACTGTCCCTAGTACCCAAGCCCTAGTGGCTAGTCCAAACCGTGGCAGCTGGTGGGCCCTTTCACACATGAAGAAAAGGAGAATTAAACAGTCAACAGTACAGTAATCCATTTGGATTTAATGTGGCAATCCAACAGGGAGCGACTCTGAATTAGTACTCACGACCTCCAAATAAGATAGGGTCCTTCAATGTCAGCAGGGCTCACTTGAGGTACACAAACCTCTTCACACATCCATATAAAAGAACGACTATACCAGGCAGGCTGCATCTGTATCCCGATCGCAATTACTGCACAATACCGGGAGAACACACAGCAGATTCAGTTCCTGACAGACCGAGTGCAATTTTCAGCAATTCTTCCAGTCTTCTACAGGGTGAGCCTCGTTTCTACTCTTCAGAGATCCTTTGATTCTTTTCACAGGACGGATTCAGTCCTAACAAGCTGTTACACAAGCTGCAGACCGGAACTCTGGGCCTTACACACGTTTTTTGACTAAAACTGCACACTGAAAAGCACAGGGCTCCTTCCTTCTTCACTGCCAAAGCTCAACTGAAACTCCAACCGACAAAACCGGCACTTCCTTTGAGTTCCTCCCAGTTCTTGACTGGATTGGCTGTCACCACAATAGACTGCTGCTGTTGGTCCAAAAAGGCACTGAAGTCTAAACTACATCTCCCAGAGTCACTGCCCATACAATCCTCTTGTGGCTGGCTCAGATTATGAGTCCAAGTTCTGATTCGTCCAAGGCACCATTTTAGATCTAGCTTACCCCACACTGATTGGTCCAGTTCAGCAGTTCAAAACCAGAATGGGGAACTAGGCAGACACTGTTCTGACTGCAAAGAAATCAGGTTAGACAAACTGTAATTTCATTATTACTGTAAATGATTTCTGGCAAACAGTTACATCTTTCAGATAGGTTCCCTTGCACTCCTAGTGACTGCAAAATGAAGTGAATTGGCAGCAGCTTGAGTGGTACTCAATCAAAGAAACACACAGTCCCCCATACAAACTAATTATGTCTGCAAGCAGACAGCTCTTAAAGAGACAGTACCAGAGGTTCTAAAAACACTCACTGATAAATGGCTTAAATGCCAAACACCATTCAGGCTTGGAGCATTCAAGCAAGCTCCTGGAAGTCTTTTGGGAACCCCCATTTGCAGTGGGGTTACACATGTATATACAGATACTTTAAAAAAATATTTTAACCTGAATCAAGTCCAATTAAAATTAACTGTGTGTTAGCTTCATCTGTTTGAATACCCCCCTCCCCCATACATGCGCTTACTTTTCCTTCGGGAAAGGCATGCTGCTTTCCTGTACCCCACCAAATCTGGTGAGGCACCGGCTGATAGCCCCCCAACCCCATGTATGGTACAACCCTTCCCCACTCATCTGAGACCCATCATCCTCCCCACCCATGTCCCCTTTGCCAGAAACTAAGCCTACTGTTCAGGGATAAAGTAATTTCGAAATATAGGAGCAGCAGGATAACTCATGAGGCACTAGAATCTGAAGAACCCAAAGCTAGAGTCTTGCTATTTAGCTAAAGTAGCACTTCTGTTAGCTTAGGCTAGCAGTCTCTGTTATACCCCAACTGGCCTTTCTTGTGTTGCATCACTGTACTGTGCCAATTCTTTTTGTGTTATGTGCAGGGCCAATGCTGCAGATTGAAAAGTAAGAGGGTCCTATGCTATTTAAACTGAAGTTATATAGTATATAGAGAATAATACACATGCAGGTGTGTTTTATGAGGATTTTTTAGACACCGGTATGTGATAATCCATAAACCTCGAGGCGAAGCTTGAGGCAGTGGCGTGATTATGGGGGCAGGTGGGGCAGGCTGCCCCTGAGAAATGTGACGGACTTTTTTCTCCGTCTGTTTTATTTATTTTTTTATTTTTACTCTTCTCTCCTTCCTTGGCTGAGGAAACGGGTCAAGGCATATGTGTGTGTGTGTGTGTGTGTGTGTGTGTTGGAGCGGTGCCTTTCCTTAAATTGTCCCAATCTGATGCACCTTACATCTTTCATACTGTCCCGATTGGCTGCTCGAACCTGATGCTCCGATTGTCAGCCAATTGCAGTGACCATACCATACTCGAGTCTCCCGCGCACCACAAGTAGCATAAGAGTAGCTTGAAATGTGCCATAAAAAAACATATCTGCAGGTCTGCTCCATTTTTTTCCCTGATTCAAAAATATTCCTCAAGTCACTCACTCCTTATCATAATTGTGCGACACTTGTGTCGAACTCGGGGGAGTTGGCCCGTGGTCTGGACCAAAGAGAGAGGAGCTGGACTAAATGTACAAAATCAAACTCACTCAGTCATCTGGGACTGACTCGACAGGGGCAACCATAATGCTGGTTGCTGTTGGGCTGGGTTTTTCTTTATTTTTTTTTTTTATTTCTATTTCCAAAGTTTCAATCCGGGGCACCTTGAGAGCTTTAAGAGATTATCACATACTGAGGATGTGTAAAAATCTTTATAAAACACACCTGCATATGTTTTATTTTTTATAATAACTGGTGCAGGATATTTTGGTGAAGTGCCAAGACAGAAAGGAGCGCACATGCCGGCAAATGCCGTAATAAGCCGGTGTGACATCACACCAGGTTATTATGGTGTTTGAAAAGTTACTGAAGGCGTTGTTACAAGGGGTCACCAGTTATTATGTAAGTAATAATACCCAACAGGGTGGGCGTTATTGGGATATAACGGACCACCCAGGGGCGTAATGAGGCCCGACACTGCAGGCAGAGGGCCTTATAGCCCCTGGAAGGTCTGTTATATCCCATAACGCCCACCCTGGAGGGTATTATTACACTTAGAAAATATGGTATTGCTGTAATTTTTTGGAAAAGTATAATAATAAAGATTTATATATAAAAAAATAAATAGAAAATAATAAAAGTTAAATTTTATAGTAAAATAATCCCTGTGCTGCTGGAATCACCACAGGAGGGCGCTACCGTGTTTGTGTGTGTTCCATGATCTTGTGTAGTTGCTTTGTTTCTTCAAGCAGTGGTTCACAGACACGAGAGCTGCTTTTTGTGGTTGTTGTTTCAGTTTGTGTCTCGTTCTTCGGTTAGTGAGACAGGCACAGAACTGGAAAGAAAGATCATTCGTCAGAACAGGGGAATGTTGTTTGGTTATTTGTATTTCAAGAGAGGTACTTTTGTTTCTGTGCTGTGAAATGTGGCACCCTGTGAGTTTGCAGCTCACTGTAACAGTCGGGTGTATATTGAGACGGAGCACAATCACGCTCAGTAAGGAAAGTTACATTTGTTATAAGAAAAATTAGTCTTGCAGGTTTTGTTTTTTAGAACATCCAGTGTCAGTGTCCACGAAAGTTAGTGTCGGTAAGCGAGCGGGGAAAAATGGCAGCTGGCGAGTTTCGAAATTCAAGGTGCCCAAGGATAGTTTTAGTAATAGGGTACCCCCAATTGGAACTTGTTTTTTGCAGGGCGTTGTAAAAAAATAGCCCAGGTGAGAGGCTGGTTCAGTGAATCAGGAGGCGAGTTTTCATTTAGCTATTTTCTAAATAATGATTTTACATATGCAAAAAAGCCTTGTCATTTCTTCTATACGGTTTTATTTACTATTCTGACATCTTCACCCAGTCTTTTTAGTCATCTGCCAAAACCCTGCCCCCACCCATCTCAACCCCACCACCATCCCCACTCATGCCCCCTCGATAGATTCTCACCCACAAGTAGTTCTATGGCCCCATTGTAGGGTGCCTCCAATAGTATGCTAACAGTCTCACTGCAGCGGGCCTGAATGCTGGCAATTGCTCTCAGTAGTGCTTTTCAATATTGCATGTGCTAGTGATTGCCAGTGTTCAGGCCTGTGGCAGTGAAACTGTTAGCAAACTAGTGGCTGCACCCTACAATGGGCTGCAGAACTATGTTAGATGAGTGTCTGCCAAGGGGACATGAGTGGGTAGGGTGGTCCACACAACTAAAACGATGGATCACATTTTTTTTGCGATCCAGTCCTAGGAATGCATCACATTAGCAGCCGGTTTGCATCACAAACTGCAATGTTATACTAGCTATTTAATACCCATGTATCATCCTTGAAAAGACATATCTTGCTTTGATGCTGTCCCCAGTGTCATTAATGAAGACACTGAACAGGACCAAGCACTGACCCCTGTGGAACCCCAATAGTAACTTTTCCTCATCCCTGAGTGCTGTCACCCTACCACACCCACTGCTGTCCCCCCCAGCCAGTTTGCAACCCAACTGGTCAGTTTCTCCCCTGTCCCTGTGTCTGACAACCTTTTGATCAACCTTTTCTGGAGCTGAGTCAAAGGCTTTGCTGAAGTCCAGGTATAGTTTTTTTTTTCCAAAAATATTTTATTGTAATTTTCTGCAAATACGTAGTATGAGGTAAACAGCAATATCATTCTGAATTATAATTCAAAAGGACTGACTGTACCACCCGATGAAAAGAAATTGCAAGATATGACTAATTACAATCTTGCTTGTTAGATGTACATTAAACACAAAAGGCATTAAAAAAAGCTGAAAACAACACAAGAGGAGGGGGAAAGGGGACGATGGTATTCTTTGCAACATTGAAACTTAAATCCTTAGAAGGGGGTAAAAGGGACACCAACTCTCTCCATGCAGTACCTGTAATATCATCTACAGTACACCAACTACATCTTGCCATAACTTTTCATGTGAGAGCGTTTCCCTCACGGTGACACCTTTTTTGTAAATTAAGCTTACGTTGACTACAGCTGCTCCAATATTCCAATAACAAGCATTTTGAAGTCCAAGGGCACAATATTCAGCTAGGAGCAAAGCATAGCGCTATGTTTGCAGTGCGCTTTGCAATAGCCCAGGGTCCCAGGAGGTTTATTCAGTGGTGCACTACCCGACTGAATATAGGGCCTTGTTGACACAGTGCTAAGTCAGGTAGCGCCACTCTACATGGGTCCCGGAGTTGGTCTCAAGAGTCGATAGTACTGCAGCGCTATCAACAATTTTCAAAGGTACCCATGTAAATGAGCCCATCGGGAATGCAAGGTGCTTGGCCATTTGCAATCTATTATTGGTTAACCAGTTTCAATAGTCAGCACATACACAGAAATAGTAGATTCAGAGTGCAGTGCAAAAATGATTTATCGGCTGGAGCCACACTGGAAGTTGGTGTAGCTCCGGCTTGCCATTAAATCATTTTTTTGCACTTACACTCTGAATTGCTGGCATTTTTTCTGTGTGTGTGTGTGCTGACTATTTGGAATTGGTTGTACATTTTGGGCTAGCTTCCCACTGTCGGCACCTGCCTCCGCAGTTGCTGCACAGCCATATTCGGGGATCTTCCTCCATTATTGGTCAATTTGCATGGGTAGCAGAGGCAGGTAGCATGACACCACCCCTCTCACCATCCATGGCATCTGTAGCTATCCCTGGTGCTAGTGGTCCCCCCCAAGTTAAAATACAATCCCTGGTGGTAGTGTCCCCCCCCCTCCCCAATCTCCAGTCCTCATCAAAAAACTGAATCCCTGGTGGTAGTAGTGGTCCCCTCCTCCCTCCGATTGCCTGCCTAGGATTAAATAAATGAATCCCTGGTGGTAGTGGTCCCCTCCTTCCTCCGATTGCCTGCCTGGGATTAAATAAATAAATCCCTGGTGGTAGTGCTCCCCCTCTCTCTCTGATTGCCCACTAGCATTAAATAAATGAATCCCTGGTGGTAGTGGTCCCCCCTCCAACTGCCCACCCTGCATTAAATAAATTAATCCCTGGTGGCAGTGGTCCCTCCCCTCCAATCATCCACCCAGCATTAAATAAATGAATCCCTGGTGATAGTGGTTGTCAAAAACCCCACTTAGCAGGTCAGCCCTGTACTCCCAAAGTGCCAACCTCTGAGTGTAGAGTTGTGAACGGTTAACAGAATAAGGTAAACCTCTTGTCTGTTTTTGTGGGTTTGAGTCACCTTTTGTCTCAAGTTCCGGAGGGATTCAAACTGATAACCTCTTGTTAGCTCAGATAATTCTGTCTTTGGGGGGCCAGATATCTTTGCCTACAGGCACCTAAGCAGGTATTACAAAATGAACCCTTAGAAGTCTGTGCAAGACCTAGAGAACTCTTACCTGTTTCCCAGTTTGGTACCACAATAAGCTCATGCACAGTGTCAACTATAACCATCTAAGCTTCACTTATAAAAAAAAAAAAGAAGTTTCAAGGCACACCAGGCAATTTCTATTTTTAAAATATATTTCTTTACTTTAAAATAGATAAAAATAGGAAAACAGTAAATACAGAACAAGATATCCCAACACTTACAATCTTAAAAACAAAACAGGATTAAAAGTGCAAATTAATACAACCCATACACTCAGACTGGTCTTTTCTAATGTATCCTTACTTTCTTAATCTTTCAGTGCTTTGATGTTCCTTTTTCTCAGTCAGAAAATGAATGGCCCTCTGTGACTCTAAGGTCTGCTCAGTATACTTAAAAGCAGTCTTGAGCCAGCCTTCTCTCTGAGGTCACCTAACTCCGCCTTGGTGTATTAAAATTTATATTTTATAACACAGGATGTCCTAATAAGATATTTAAAAAAAATAGGTGACATCAGTGAATCTCCTCTCTTCTTGTGACTTCCCCAAACCAGTCTGTGATCTGCTTCACACAGACATCAAAGTCTCTTTGATGTATTTAACTGGCTTCCTCTGATGACACTCCACACAAATGCATATGCCCCTTTCCTCATGACACCTAGTGCAAATCAAAGGATTTCCCTGAGGACGTCATACAATAGGATGTATTAGTTCCTGGCTTCAAAGCAAACTGACAAAGCTAATTGCATCCCAGATATCTGTAGTTTAACCTACGTCCTGTCCTTTGAACTTATACCTGGGGGGTTGATGTGTCATTTCAGCAAGACAGTAGTTTCTCCTGACAGACACTCCCCTACATATTTTATATTGCAGAAAAAATATCATAGTATAATCAGAACCAGATGTCCACGTGCCACAATCCTCCCCACCTAGACTGAATTTGGGGGCTCCATCCCCTGCATGGGATGAGCTTCTCAAATCAGTTCACTCCTCGTAGACACGAGACAGCCCATCTGAGTTCTGATTGGTCACTCCAGCCCTATGTAGAATGGTCATGTCATACCCTTGCAAAGCAAGATTCCATTTTAGCAATCTACCATTGTTTTCCCCATCTGCTTCAGCCAAACCAGAGGGTTGTGGTCAGTCTGCACCACAAAATGCTGCCCATTCAAGTATGGCTCCAATTTCTTTAGGGACCACACTGTGGCAAGACACTCCTTTTCCACTGTGGAGTATGCCTGCTCCCTGGGAAGTAACTTTTTACTCAGGTAGCCTATTGGGTGATCCCTCCCTTGGCTGGATGTCTGACTTAGTACTGCCCCAATACCCACATCTAAGGTGTCAGTCTGAACTATAAAAGGTTTGCTATAGTCAGGACCTGTCAAAACAGGAGCACTGCACAGTGCCTCCTTTAGTTTGGAAAAGGCTTCCTCACAGGCTGGGCCCCAGGTAATTTTCTTGGGCATCATTTTCTTTGTCAGGTCAGATAGGGGAGCAGCCAGGGCACTGTAATTGGGTACAAATTTTCTATAGTACCTTGCTGTCCCGAGAAAACTCCTGACCTGCTTCTGAGTTTCTGGTCTGGGTCACTGGTCTGGGCCATGCCTGGATTACCTCTATTTTTATTTGGTTAGGATAGAGCTGTCCCTGGCCTACCACATGCCCGAGGTATGCCACCTCTCCCATGGTCACCTGGCACTTCTCAGCTTTGACAGTGAGCCCGGCCCTCTATATCCTGCCCAGCACTTCCCTAAGTTGGCATAGGTGTTCCTCCCAGCTGGTACTGAAGAAGGAAATGTCATCCAGGTATGCCACAGTGTACTCCTCAGCACCATTTAACATCTGGTTCACCAACCTTTGGAAAGTGGCCAGGGCGTTCTTCATTCCGAAATGCATTACTTTAAACTCAAATAAGCCTATCAGAGTGATGAAGGCCGACCTCTCCCTAGCTCTGTCTGTCAACTCTACTTGCCAATACCCCTTGGTTAGGTCAATCGGCATAAGATAGGTCACCCCCCCCAACTTGTCCAGGAGTTCGTCCGTCCAGGGCATCAGGTGGGCATCTGACTTTGTGACTGCATTCAGTCCTTGATAGTCCACACAGAAATGAGTTGAGCCATCTGGCTTGGGTACAAGGACTACGGGTGAGGCTCAGGGGCTGTGGGATCTCTGGATTACCCCTAAATACAGCATCTCCTCCACTTCCCTCCTAATGTCCTTTCGGACAGCCTCTGACACCTGATATGCTGTCTGCCGTATGGGCGTCTGTGTCCCTGTCTCCACATTGTATGTCGCTAAGGGGGTTAGTCCAGGCTGGGCGCTAAACAAGGGGGCAAAGTCTGTTAAAACCTCTCTCACTTCCTGCATCTGGCCCGGGGTCAGCTGGGGAGACAATTTAACTGCCTCCACAGAGGACTCCCATTTACTCTCTTCCAGCAAGTCCAGAAGGGGGTCTCTTTCGTCCATCCCCTCCCCAGGACTGCACACTGCAAACACCATGTCAGCCCTATTTGCATATGGCTTCATCATGTTGACATGGCACATCCTTTCTGTCTTTCTTTGGTCAGGTAACTCCACAATGTAGTTCACATCATTTATCTTCCTAACCACTTTGTACGGTCCTGCCCACTCAGCCTGCAGCTTGTCTTTCAGGACCGGAATAAGAACCATAACTTTCTGACTCACCATGTACGAGCGAGCTCTGGCTCTGCGGTCGTACCACACTTTTTGTTTCTGTTGGGCAGCTACCAGGTTGCTCTGGACAGTCCCCATAAGCTCCTTCAGCCTTTCCGTAAACCTAAGGATGTAATCCACAATGGGAGTTCCCTGGGTGGCGTGCTTGCCTTCCCAGTCCTCCTGGATCAAGTCTAGGGGCTCATGTACCCAGCGTCCATATAAGAGTTTGAAGGGGGAAAATCCTATCAACTCTTGGGACACCTCCCTGTATGCAAACAACAGGTGGGGAAAGTATTTCTCCCAATCCCTCCCATGCTGTTCAGCAAACACCCGGAGCATTGACTTTAGGGTACCATTGAATCGTTCTACAAGTACATTGGCTTGTGGGTGATACGGTGTCGTGCATCTCTGCACCACCCCACACTTCTCCCATAAACATTTCATCAGGTCCGACATGAAGGAACCCTCTCGATCAGTGATTACCTCCTGTGGAAACCCAACATGAGAGAAAATCATAGGTAAGGCATCTGCCACCTTGTCTGTCCTCAGAGAAGATAGGGTGACTGCCTCTGGGTATCAGGTGGCATAATCCACCACAGTCAGGATGAATCTCTTCCCTGAGGAGCTGGGGTTATTTAAAGGCCCCACAATATCCATTCCCACCCTGTGGAATGGCTCCTCCACTATGAGCAATGGGATCAGGGCTGCTTGGGTTTTCTTGCCCGACTTCCCTATTTCTTGGCACCAGTGACAAGACTTGCAATACTCCTTCACCTGCTGGATTTAGTTAGGCCAATAGAAATTCTGGGCCAACCACTGCATAGTGCGTGCAATTCCCAGATGACCAGACAAGGAAATATCATGGGCAATCTTGAACAACTGCTCACGATACCCCTGGGGAACAATAAACTGCCTACCTAGCATCCCTCCCTCTGTCTGTACTGCCTGAGTATACATAAGTCCATTTTCCCAATAAACCTTATGTCTGCCGTCACCTCCCTGTGTGCCGTCCAAGTCTGCCGAAGCCCTCAGCTTCTCTAAACTAGGGTCACTTCTCTGAGCAGCTGCGAACCCCTCATACATTCCCAAGGCATGGGACAGGTCCCCTTCAGTCGCTAAACTAGTGTCCCTAGCACTAGCGTCAGGGCACTCAGGATCACTGTCAATCCCAACCCTCTGATAAGGGGTCCTCCTCCTTTGGAGTAACCCTCTGTAGCTGTGTGGTTACTTGCTACTGGGGAAATTTCTACCCCCTTTTTATCAGTCTCCCCATCTGGAGACAGGCTGGGGAACCAGCCTCTCAGTGGTTTCTACGATGGTTTCTGTGGGGTTCAGGGAACTACAATTTTCCCTTGCCGCTTGGCTATGGGTAACTGCACATACCATCCCCTGCTGGAGATTGTTACCCAGGATCACATCCACTGCTAATGTTTTGACTACAGCCACCTGTTGCACAGTTCCCCCTGTTTCACCCCAGTCTAGGAGAACACTAGCGAGGGGCAATGTTTTCTCCCCACCCGCAAAGTACTGTACAGTGACATATTTATTGCATATAAGCTGACCAGGCTGTACCAGATCCCCCTTTACCAAGGTCAGGGATGCCCCGTGTCCCTTAACCCCAGCGTCTGTACATCATTCACCATGACTGGGTGCATGTGTTTCCTCATGTTCACTGGCATGCTTCCAGGGACACACAAACAACCCACTTCTTTTCTAGCCCCCTGCTGTGTATTATTGCTCGCCTTTTTGGGATACTGTCTGGCAATATGCCCAGTTTCTTTACACAACCAGCATTCATTTCTTCTCTCAGAGAAATCTTTTCTCTGAAACCTGGGGCTAAGGTTTTGGTGGAGGCAGTGAAGGTTTTAGCTGCCCTGAAGGCATGCTTTTCCCTTTCTGTGCTGCCCCGCCTGCCCCATTCGCTCTCAGAGCAGGTCTCCTCTGGCATAGCGGTCCGAGAGTTCAGCAGCCTCTTGCACTGTTTTGGGATCTCGGTTCTCTAGCCAGGTTTTTAGCTCTGCTGGGCATGCCCAGAAAAACTGTTCTAACAGAATCATATTTTCAATTTTATCAACAGAGTTTGCCTCAATTTCTTCCCACCGTTTTAAAAACTGACGTTGTTTCGTGGCTAGCTTCTCGTAGCTCATGTCAGAGCTTCTCCTGAGCTTACGGAATTTAGCTCTGTATGATTCAGCAGTTAATTCAGACTTTTTTAACAGTGCAGCTTTAAGTTTGCTGTAATCATTGCTGTCCTCATTGTCCATTTGACCCAGTGCATCCTGAGCTTTCCCGGTAAGTAGCAGGGATAGCTGGAGGCCCAAGGACTGTCTAGGAATTTTAGCCTGAATACAAACTTTTTCAAAATAATTTAAAAAGGCATCTATATCCTCCCCCTCTTTAAATTCAGCTATTAATTTGGAGTTCAATTTGTAACCCAGTCCTGCAGTCCCAATTAAACCCAAGCCACTTACCTGCTCTGGTGCCGCTGGTCGGAGTCGTATCTTCTCCAGTTTGTGTTGCCTCTGGTGCTTCTGCTCCGCACATTCAGCGTCTCTGTTCTCGCTCTGCCTCTCGGCATTCTCGCTCTGCCTCACAGTCCGCCTCTCGCTTCTCTCGCTCCCTCTTCTCCTGGAACTCCAGTTCCATCCTGCGCAACTCAATTTGCAGCCCGAGCAACTCTGGATCCAGGATATTGGTGACCTTCCCCTGCTGCTGTGGCCCTTCACTGACAGTGGCCATGTTGTCCTCCTCATCGGATCTGGACACTGCACTGGCCGCTAGCCCTGCCACACTCGAGGTTTGGTCCTTTTCAGTCATGGTCCGTGACTCGCTGCTCTGGGTATCTGCTACCATCAGGGCATCTATGAGGTTCTGCTTGCTGGCTTTCACTGCAAACAGGACTCCTCTGTCCCCACACAACTGCTTTAAGGAGTCTATAGTGTGCCTGCTGCAGTCTGAAGTCATCTTTCCTAACTACTACTACTCTGACTGGCACTTTAGAAAAAAAAATAAAATGGGTAGGAACTTGACTGTAAGCCAAGGGATATAGTTCTGTTTCCTTTTGAAATAAAACACCGGCTTTCTTTTTTTTTTCCCCGAGTGAGCTGAACAGTCTCAAGCTGACACACTGAACAATAAAGCTTATACCACCAAACTTTTTTGCACCGCTGCCAACCAATCGGTCACAACCCCACTCTGCAGGTCAGCCCTCTACTCCCAAAGTGCTAACCTCTGAGCATAGAATTGTGAACAGTTAACAGAACAAGGTAACCCTCTTGTCTGTTTTTGTGGGTTTGAGTCACCTTTTGTCCCAAGTTCTGGAGGGATTCAAACTGATAACCTCTTGTTAGCGTACCCAGTTGTCAGGCTCAGATAATTCTGTCTTCGGGGGGCCAGATATCTTTGCCTATGGGCACCTAAGCAGGTATTACAAAATGAACCCTTAGAAGTCTGTGCAAGACCTAGAGAACTCTTACCAGTTTCCCAGTTTGGTACCACAGTAAGCTCATGCACAGTGTCAACTGTAACCATCTAAGCTTCACTTATAAAAAAAGAAGTTTCAAGGCACACCAGGCAGTTTCTGTTTTTAAAATATATATCTTTACTTTAAAATAGGTAAAAATAGGAAAACAGTAAATACAGAACAAGATATCCCAACGCTTACAATCTTAAAAACAAAACAGGTTTAAAAGTGCAAATTCCTACAACCCATAGATTGGTCTTATCCTTACTTTCTTAATCTTTCAGTACTTTGATGTTCCTCTTTCTCAGTCAGAAAATGAATGTCTCTCTGTAACTCTAAGGTCTGCTCAGTATACTTAAAAGCAGTCTTGAGCCAGCCTTCTCTCTGAGGTCACCTAACTCCGCCCTTGGTGTATTAAAATTTATATTTTATAACACAGGATGTCCTAATAAGATATTTTAAAATATAGGTGACATCAGTGAATCTCCTTTCTTCATGTGACTTACCCAAACCAGTCTGTGATCTGCTTCACACAGACATCAAAGTCTGTTTGATGTATTTAACTGGCTTCCTCTGATGACACTCCACACAAATGCATATGCCCCTTTCCTCATGACACCTAGTGCAAATCAAAGGATTTCTCTGAGGACGTCATACAATAGGATATAATAGTTCCTGGCTTCAAAGCAAACTGACAAAGCTAATTGCATCCCAGATATCTGTAGTTTAACCTATGTCCTGCCCTTTGAACTTAAACCTGGGGGGGTTGATGTGTCATTTCAGCAAGACAGTAGTTTCTCCTGACAGACACTCCCCTACATGATTTATATTGCAGAAAAAATATCATAATGTAATCAGAACCAGCTGTCCACATGACACAGTGGTCTCCTCTCCAGTCACCCACCCTGAATTAAATAAATTAATCCCTGCTGGCAGTGGTCCCCCCCCAATCGCCAGTCTGGAATTAAAAAACAAAACTCTCTGGCATCTAGCACACACCTACACCACAGCACCAAGCACACCCCCAGTCCCCTTACCAGTATCCTCAGTGCTGTAAGTACATACAGCAACCGGCACAGCCCTCCTCACTCCTCCTCGACCAGCCACTGCATGTCCAGGCAGAGAGCGTGCCTCTTATTTATAGGACAGGATGTGTCACCCTGTCATATAAATAAGAGGTGTGCTCCCTGCTTGGACATATGGCAGCCAGACAAGGAGGTGTGAGGAGGGCTGTGCCGGTCACTGTATGCACCTGTGGCACAAGGCTACTGGTAAGGGGATGGGGTGGATGGGTGCTCAGTGCCATGGTGGAGGGAGTGCTAGATGCCTGGGAGGGGCTTGTTTTTTAATTCTGGGCTGGATTGGAAGGGGGACCATTACTACCAGGGATTCATTTATTTATTTAATGCTGGTGGGCAGTTGGGGGGGCACTACCACCAGGGATTCATTTATTTAGTGCTGGTGGGCAATCAGATGGGGGGAACTACTACCACAAGGAATTCATTTATTTAATGCCAGGCAGGCAGTTGGAAGGCGGTGGAGACCACTACCACCACGGAGTCATTTATTTAATGCCGAGCAGGCAATCAGAGGGCAGGGGGGACCACTACCACTGGGGATTCATTTATTTAATGCCAGATGGGCAATCGGAGGGCAAGGGGACCACTACCACTGGGGATTCATTTATTTAATGTGGTGCAGGCAATGGGGGCAGGGGGACCACTACCGCCAGGGATTCATTTATTTAATGCGGTGCAGGCAATTGGGGGCAGGGGGACCACTACCACCAGGGATGCATTTATTTAATGCGGTGCAGGCAATCGGGGGCAGGAGGCACTAGCACCAGGGAGTTAACATTCCATACGTGCTGGTGATGGGGCCACGGACAACGGGGGTTGGTATGCTCTCCAAGCAGCCAACTGGCTGGTTGGCTGCATTATTTCTGCCAGCCACTAGGGTTGTGCTTAGTAAAAGGAGGTTTTCTTACTATTGATGCTGAGAAGGCTTTTGACCACCTTGACTAGGATTTTCTTTTCACTGTATGAACTTAATATGGCTTTGGTCACCAATTTTTAGGTGGATTAAGGCTTTGTATCGAGCTCCATCAGCACAGGTGAGGGCTAATGGCACTGTGTCTGATCCGTTGCCTGTACATTGAGGGACCAGGCAGGGTTGTCCCCTCTCTCCTATGCTTTTCACCCTGAGCATTGAACTGATGGCTGGACTGATTTGGTCACATCCAAATCTGGAAGGAATACAAACAGAAGGGGAAGAAAATAGAATTTCCATATATGCGGATGGCACAGTGCTTTTTCTACAGAACCCAATGTGCACCTTTCTAATCCTGTGAGATATCCTTCAGAAATATGGGCAAGTATCAGGCTTTTAAATAAATATGGATAAAACGGAAGTTATTCTGGTTAGTGGCTCCATGACACGCACCCTTAAACAATTGATACCCTTTAAATGGGTTACCACACAGACTAGGTATTTGGAGGGCGTTTCTTCCAGTTGATTTAACAAATGTATACCACGTGAACTACGCAAAACTTATTACAGAGGTGCTAACTGATCGTAAGAGATGGGAGATACTCCTTCTCCCTTTCCTTGGCAAAGTAGATGCTATTCGCATGAATATTCTACCCTGTTTTTTATTTCTTTTTTAGACACATACATAGATATTCCTCAAAGGGAATGGCTTAAAATTAATAAAGCCTTACATCATTTTGTATGGGGAGGTCACAGAGCTCAAATCAGGTGGTTAGACCCTCAGAGACCTAAGGAACACGGAGAGTTGGGTTGCTCAATTTAAAATTATATTTTCTGATGGCTCAGCTACTCCCTTGGATTGCATATTTATGACAAGACCCAGCTAATGTGTGGGTATCACAAGAGATAGAAAGTAATTTAGGCTTGAACTGCATAACGGGTTTCGATGGCCCAGTAGAACAGGTAACACAAAGAGTAGTGACCAATCCATGGACACAGCAACTCTATAAAGTGTGGAGGGCAGTTAAAAGGGATTTAGGAATAAGGGAGTTTCTAACGTCCCTCACTCAATTAACTCAATGTGCTTGATTTCTTCCTCCACAGATGGATAACACCTTCATGGATGGAGGAGACTGGGTCTGAATCCTTTTTCCCAGTTTATTAGGGGGAGAATTATACGATTATTTGCAGATATGCAGAGAGAGTCTCATGTATCGAAGCAGGACTTCTTTAGATATCTCCAAGTGGTTTCCTTTCTTAGATCAGGCTCCCATTTAATGGATGCTGAGAATGAACCTCACCCTATATGGTTGGTGCTCATGACAGCAGCAGAGGGATTCATAGATTACTACGAGTTAGAAGTCAATCAAGAAATGCGACACTTGCTAGTGGAAGCACACACGTCTGTCTATGCCCACATAGGCATCCAATGAACATTTGAAAGCATCCACAGTATTACTTGTTACCACGCTTTCCGGTAAGGAGTTCCATACTGATATCACCCTCTGGGTCAATCACTTCTTTCTCCTCTCAGTTCTTACTGTTTCAGCCTTTAACTTGAAGGTATGTGCCCTGGTGGTTTTATTGGTATTGTATCTAGTTAGACCTACACTTTATACTATAGATTATTTTTTCATAGCATTGAACACAATGCCTAAGTCTCCTCTCATACTCCTGTATTCCATGGCGAAAAGATTTAACTCCCTCAATCTTTCTCTGTATGTCTTGTGTTTTAGGCCCTTCATTTTTTTTGGTTGCTTTCCTTTGCACTCTCTCTCAATTAGTTTTTTTCGTCCAAAGCTTTGTGGTGCACAGAGGGGGGAGCAGTATTCGAAGTGGGGCCTAACCAGTGATGAGTAAAGTGGCCAAATCACTGTTCTGTCCCTACTTCAAATATTTCTAAGTATACATCCAAGAACCCTCTGACCCTCTTTGGCTGCATTTCTAGTGTGCATCTCAAATGAAAGGCTGTCAGTTATAGTGACACCAAGGTCCTTCTCGTCCGTTGTCTCTTGAATGATGATGTTATTTAACAAGTAGTTATGCCTGGGGGTTTTGGTTCCCTACATTTTCTCTCATTAACTCCATGGCCGCTGCTGAAATCCTTCCCCTCCTGGCTGCTCTCCTGGTCCCGGCTGACAGATCCCACAGCTAGGGACCCGTGCATGAGCGGCGCCGACAGATATCGTGCGACTGAACTCCACGGCCGCTGCTGAAACCGTCCCCTCCTGGCTGCATTCCTGGTCCCAGCTGATGGATCCTACAGCCAGGTACTATCGCTTCTACTTTCCTGGACCCAGCTCGAGCCGGGAGCCTCTGATTGGTGAGGCTTTCTTGGAGGCTGAGTCCCATTGGGCACTTTGCTCCAGAGGCCCAATCTGATTGGTGCACCTTTCCCCATAGACTTATCATTGATTATTTGTTTTGGAGCTGCAGTTTGAACTGAACACTGAGCTCGGGTTTTTCTCCCACCCCCCACCCCTCCTAGGCCTCCTTTAAATACTCCAATGCTCCACCCCTTGGTGACTCTATTGAACCTATTGGCTAACTACGACCCTGCAATCTGATCCCTCCTCGCCTGCTGTTATTTCTCCAGTCTCACTATTAGTCTGCCCTCTAGTGGTATTCTCCTTCCTTGGCTCCTCTCCTATTTTCCAGCCAGTCCCCAGGTTGCAAAAATGAATCTACAAATGATATTACTTGTTCTAATACTTGCTACAGCTCTCCTACCTCTATCTCTGCCTTCTGCTCCCTGTGCCTCCTTAGCCACCCCCATTTTCCTGCCTCATGATTTCCTTTTCTCCAACCTTCTCCTGCTTCCCACTCTCAGACCAGACCCTTCTCCTCTACTAATAAATAGAACTTGGATTCACTTGACTGCTTATGCCATAAAAATCTATCCCCTGCACACTAACACCGTCTGCACCTTCCTGCGATGCAAACTCTGGTATTTTCTCCTTCTGGCAATACTGCTCTCAGGTGATGTACATTCTTACCCTGGACCTGATACAGTCTTACCTAGTACCCTTGCTAATGTTAAAGGTCTAACTATAGTTCACCATAACATCAGGAACCTCTTGCACAACTTCACTGAACTAGAGTCTTGGACTAACCTCTATAAACCCGACATCATCTGCCTCACAGAAACCTGACTCAGACCCTCCACTTCTGATTCACTTTGCTCCCTTCCATCCTATAATCTTTTGAGGTTTGATAGACCTGCTTCAAAAAGAGGAGACAGTACAGCCATCTTTTTTAAGGATCACCTGCATCTCTCTGAATCTGCTCTTCTCCCCCAACACACTATGAAGCCATACATTTCCTTCTCTCTCTCGGCTCCAAAAATTACACATAGTGTGTTCATACAACCCCCAGCTAGTGGCCTAAAGGGTCTAGATGAGATGCTCAATCACTCAAACCTCTCTTCTTTCTGGAAGAAATGAGGTTCTTATACTTGGTGATTTTAACTTAAATTGGCTAGGAAACTCTCAATCCTCACTACTGACTAGGCTACAAAGTGCAAACCTAAACCAGATGATCAAGGACCCCGCCAGGATTGCACAGCACTCAAACTCCAGTACTCTGCTGGACTGGGTAATGACCAGCCACCCTGAAAACATAATCACCTCAGGCATACTTGCTGACTCCATTTCTGACCACTCCCCCACCTTTTGTATATGTGGAAAGGCTAGGCCTGCTCCCTCAAAACCATGTTTCATTAATTTCCGTAACTATGCGCAACTCGACTCACAATCCTTCCTACAGGATATCGCCACTATTGATTGGCCCCCCTCTTTAAATCATGTAATGCTCAGTCCATCCTTAATCTATTTCTGTCCAACTTTCTGGTAATACAGAACAAACACTGTCCACTCATAACACAGAGGGTCAAAAATAAGCCCACCCGCTGGCTGAAATCTGACTTACTTTCTAAACTACGTCAAAGGGATAAAAGTTGGTTCCACTACAAAAGTACTGTGCTACCTACTGATCTAAATGTTTATACAACTCTGCACAATTCATGTAAAAAGGAAATCAAAAGGGCAAAAAGTGCCTACTGTAAGGATCTTCTGACCAACTCTTATGGCGATTCCAAGAAATTCTGGTCCCATATAAAGCTCTTCCTAGGTTCTAACCTGGCCTCTGCTCCTACTGACATGTCCTTAAACAGGATTCACTGTAACAATCCCAAAACCATTGCTAACTTTTTCAATACTCAATTCTCTGACCTCTCCAAATGCACCTCCTCCTTCCCTGCCCAACCGAACCTGACCACACAGCCTGATGTCTCCGGACCTTCCTTCTATTTCAAGTCTGTCACCAACCGTGAAGTACTCAGGATGCTAAACAATATATCTGATTTCATTGCGGCTGGATCTGACAATCTTGAACCAAAGCTCTTGAAACGCTTTGCCCCCTTCATTGCTGCGCCTCTAGCTAAGATTTTTAACCTCTCCCTGTGTCAATGTAGTGTTCCTGATATCTGGAAGATGGCTAGGGTAAACCCTGTTTTCAAAAAGGTGATCGCAAAGATCCATCAAACTATAGGCCTGTTGCTATATTATCTGTTCTTAGCAAAATACTTGAGAAACTTATTGCCTCCCAAACCATTGACTTTCTCCAAAAACATGACCTTCTCTCCTCTGCCCAACATGGCTTCCACAAAGGTCATAGTACAACCACTGCACTAGTCAAGTTTATGTCAGATACCCTTGTGGCCATGGACTCTGGCTCCTTAACTGGTGCAGTGTTTATCGACATGACCAAAGCTTTTGACCTGGTTGACCATGCCCTACTCTTAATGACCTTGAGATCTCTAAGTTTCTCACTGAATGTAGTTATGTGGTTTGGCAGCTATTTATCTGCTAGGACTCAAGTAGTTAAATACAACTCCACCCTATCGGACCTAACCTCTATCAACATAGGTGTGCCCCAAGGGTCCATCCTTGGTCCCCTGCTTTTCTCCATATGTATAAATAATGTCACCCGCAACCTCCAGCAGACCTCCTCCCTATTATATGCTGATGACATTGTCCTGTATGATAGTTCTAGACACATTTCTGACATCAACCAGCATCTCTCCCAGGACTTTGCACTAATTCAACAATGGCTGGCTCACCATAAGCTTGTCCTCAATGTAGTTAAGACCCAAGCCATGTTATTTGGGACTAATGCCATGCCAAGCTCAAACACTCCCTACCTCATTACATATCCCCACAGTTAATGGCACATCTGTAAGTGTGGTAAATTCATTTAAATACCTTGGTATTACCCTTGACCTGGCTCTTAATTTTGACCTTCACATCCAGCAGACCTGTAAATCTGTAAACATGAAACTTGGCATTGCCTACCGCTCCAGCTATACGCTAACCCCATCAGCTAGGATAGCCATAGGTCATGGTATTCTCCTCCTGTCCCTCACCTATGGAGTTGCAACCTATGCTGCCACAAGTAAATCTAGTCTTTGGAAGTGGGATGTTACCTACAATAAAGTCTGTCGCTATGCCTCCTCATCTCACTGGCTTACACACCACAGCCTCCTTTATACCAAACTTGGATGGCTCTCGCCCCTTGCTTCTCGGTCTTTTGCATATGGTTTATTTATTGGTAACATTATCAGAACTCATATACCTAAGCCTCTGGCAGGACTATTTCTGGCTCGGAAGTCTAGTTATGGCCTGCGCTCCGTGGTCAGTGCGCCTGTCCTTATTCTTAGGCATCACTCCTCTAAAGGGGCAAGTGCCTTTGCATGTCATGCCCCCCAATTTTGGAACTCTCTCCCTCTAACTTTACGCCTTGCCCCTTCCCATGCCTCCTTCAAGAGACTACTATGCCAACACCTAGCTGATTCATGTAACTGCATTTGCTTCCAACCACCCTAGTCTGTTTATCCCCCCCCCTTACCCTGACCCCTTAAACCACTTTTTTCCAGTCATAGCCCCAAACGTGCAGCACTTCTTTTTCTATTTACCTGTCTGGCCTACTCTCATCCACTTGTAGTCCTCTCCTCTTCTCCTGTCTTTATCCTTTCTTTTCTCTATCTTCCTCCTATCCCTCATTCCAATCCTCATGACTACCTCCTCTCCTTTATCTATCCTGTAAGTCCACTCTTGTGTTACAGCACAGCTTTTTCCCTGCTTTATCCTAACCTTATTTGACTTATATCCTGACCATATGACATTAGCAAATGTATTGTTTTTTCCCTCTTAGATAATGAACCTACTCTAAATTGTATTTTTTTTACCTTGTTTGATATTTTTTTCTCATTTTCCTGCTTGCGATGTATTCCCATCCATGTCACATTGTTCATTTTAATGTAATGTCATGATGTATGGTTATGTTATTGCTGATGCCCTGTATTCGTCTTCACTGTTTTGTAATCTCCCGGGTTGTGCCTGAAAATAGTCATTCCCATGGCTAGTGCACCCTACCCGGTAAACAAAAACTAAATAAATAAATAAATGTCATCTTATTTCTTGATGCTCAGCATTCCAAACCAGTTATGTCTTCCTGAAGCTTTTGTATTGCTGCATCTTTATTCACAATTGATCCTACTTTGCTATCATCTGTGTATTTGCAGATCCATATGGTATTAGATGTTTGTATTGAAGATATGAAGATGTTAAAAAGTGAGGGGCCCTAGGACCAATCCCTGTGGCACACCACTTACCACATCACCCCATTCCGAGTAAAATCCTCTAATGCCTACCTTTGTCGCCTTCCTCCCAGCCAAGTATTCACCCATGAGATTATTTTTGTATGCAGTTTCATATCTGCTAACCTCTCCAACAAGAATTTATGGGATATAGAATCAAATGCTTTAGCATAGTCCAGGAATATAACATCAGCTGGCAGGCCCTTGTCCAATGCTGCACTAACCGGTTCAAAAAAATTGAAGTAGGTTTGTTAGACATTAGCGGTCTGCACTAAATCCATGCTGAGTTATATCCATAAGTCCATGTTTATTAGTATGACTTACTATACAATCCTGGGCTATTCCCTCCATTAATTGTCCTAAAATGGACATCAAGCAAATTGGATGGTAGTTTCCTACTTCCTGCCTATCTCCCCCCTTGTGTATTGGTGTCACTACAGCCTTTCTCCATTCGGCAAGTGGGTTCCCATCCTGCAAGGATGCAGAGAAAAGCATTTGATATTGGGCCTGCTAATTCATCTGCCACTTCTTTGAGAAATTTGGGATGAATGCCATCGGGACCTAGTGATGTTGTTGGTTTTAGTTTTTTGATTTTGCCCAGTACATTCTTGTGTGTTATAGTTAAATCTATATTTGTGTGTCCAGACTGTGTACTTGGGAGTTTTACTGATTTATTGTCTTGATACATACTTAAAAAGTAGTTATTCAGTTCACTAGCTATATCCTTTTCTTCTGTAATTAATCTCTCATCAGTTTTTAATAGACCTGTTGTTTTTGGATTGCCCCTTAGAGTGCTTATATAATTAAAAATTGTTTCTTATTGTCCTCTATATACATTGCTAATGTCTTTTCAGCTTTGCATTTAGCTTTCTTTATCATACTTTTGCATCTATTTGCTTGTTTTTTGTATTTCTCCCAGCTTTCATGGTTCCATGTTTGTCTATAGAGTTTATATAACTTTGTTTCATTTGGATGTTATGCTTAATTTGTGTGTTAAACCATGCAAGTATTCTGACCTTTTTATTGTATTTTTTAATTTCTGGTACGAATGAGTTTATGCAATGATCAATTTTTTGTTTTAACTTATCCCATATTGCCTGCATTCCTAGCCCCTTTAAATCCTCCATCCAGTTCCTGGATTTCAAGTAAGTTCACATTTGGTTGTAGTCAGCGTTATTGTGGCATTTGATCCATGTTTCCCCTCTGACTGCCCCAAAGGTTTTGTTTATTCCCACAGTAATTGCTTTGTGGTCACTATCTCCAAGTGGGTCTTGCACTTTAACGTTTGTGACCCTTTCAACTAAGTTACGAAAGATCGAGTATGTTATTCCCCCTGGTGTTATCTATGACTAGCTGTTCTAGTTTTTTATTTATTGTGGTTTCAATTAACCTTGTGTCTAGGGCTGAGGGTCCTTGCAAGGTGTTCCAATCAATGTTAGGCAGGTTAAAATCTCCTAGAAGCATATAATCTCCTTCTACGTCCGTGCTATCTATTACCTCCATGAAGATATTATTTTCCTCATTAGTAAGGCTTGGTGAGTGATAGCCTACTCCTATTGTTAATGTTTTGTATGGAAATTTAATTTCCACCCTCATGATTTCTGCTTCCTTTGCCAAATTCCCTTTTGGTTTAACTTCATGTACTTTCATGTCCTCTCGGAAGTATATTGCTATACTACCTCCTCTTTTAACCTTACAGTCTTTATCATAAAGGATATAACCAGGTATTTCCATTCCCCAATCTCCTTCCCCAAACCAGGTTTCTGTAATAGTGCAAATGGTAACTTTGCCCTATGTAATCTATAAGTTAACTCCTCCATTTTGTTTCGCAAACTTCTACCATTTGCATCAAGTATCTTAATTTCTGTTTCAGTATGACCTTTTAAGTCACTCTGTTTTTACTTTGAACGTCCTGTATTTTTTTTTTTTCAATTTTATTTCTAAGGGTCCTAGGTAACTCAGCCCTAGTTGGTTACTTGTCCCTCTCCCTTACTAGTTTAAAGACTTTAGGATGCATTCTTTAAACTGTTTCCCCAGAAGATCACTTCCAGCTCTGTTAAGTTGTAGGTTGTCTCTAGAAAAGAGGTGTTTTTTTACCTTTGTACATTTCCCATGTTCTAATACATTATATCTCACTTGTTAGGCACCATTGCCTCATCCAATTGTTTATTCTCAGTATTTTTTGTTTGTCGTTTGATTTTCCCTAGGTATAGGCAATATTTCAGAAAATATAGTTTCACAGTTGAAGCTGGTCAAGATCACGTGTATTTCTTTAAGTGCATTGAAATTATCCCCCACTGAATTGTGTTTTACATCATTTGCCCCAATGTGAATAATCACCAGTGGGTTTGCTGAGGCATTTTTCATGATGTCTGGTATTATTGTTATCAGGTCCCTTACTCCTGCCCCTGAAAAACAGCAGCTTGTCACTAATTATTTACTGATGTTAGTGGTTAGGTGGTCCATATAGCTAATAATAGAGTCCCCTAAGATATATACCCTTCTTTTTATGTTGTCTTGCGCATGCGCAAGCAACATCTTGTGGTAGTAGCACAGTGAGAGGTGTGTCAGTGTTGGCGAATGCAGGGCAGGCTTTAATAGGTGCGTCCCACATTCCCCAATTTGTCAGCATGTTAGCACTGATGCAAAAATTATGTAAGTGCCACCAACTTGAAAGAAAGGTGCCACTGCAATCAGAGACTAGCTCATCATGCAGCGGCAGAGATGACATGCCTCCTACTGCATATGTGCCTTTCCTGGTGAAACATTTCAATAAACATGGCAGCGGCTCCTGCCACCACCACACAATCTCCAAACAAAGCCGACATCAAGTCACATCAAGGGTGCAACTCCCATGTTGGGATGTCCCCCCCACATTGTGGGGCACACTGGGAGCCCACCCCAGTGTGCCGCCACTCACACAAAGCCAACCGTGTCAGCATGTTCCTCCCCCACCCCACCCCACTGTGTGGCACTGGGAGCCCACCCCAGTGTACCCAACAAACCATCCCACGATGTCTGGTTCTGGATTTTTTTTTCCTGAAAAAAAATTAAATGGTCCCTCATTGTCCGCGGTGCTGCCTTCCCCCAACCGATGGAGTGGGAACACGTCTGGACTCTTCAAAGCTGAATTGCAAAATTAAGAAATGCTGGTAAGCATTATAATGGCATGGATGGGGGGAAGGGTTCAACTTAGGTGGATATCTCAGCCATTTTTTTTAATTTTGGCCCCAAATTTTCAACATGGGGTTCTTGGGACCTCCACCTCATGAACACATGCACTGTCATCTCATTATTCGGTCTCGAAGGTGATGTCACGGTCACTGCGCAGAATCACCTTTCAGGACTAATTAACAAAATGACAGTGCCACTGTTCATGAGGCGGGGTCCCAAAAGCCTATAGTTGCAAATTTAGTGAAAAATTCCAAAATGATCAGTGTTATGAGTGCATTGCAGTTTCCACGCACACTGTAATCTCGACAATTTTTATATTTTCACTCCAGATTTTCAACATTGCCATTTTTTACACTTCCTTATGAACAGTACAACTGTCATTTTTCACATCCTGCCCAAAATGTGTTTTCACATCTGGCGCATAATGGCGCTGTCGCTGTGGGAAATCAACTTTCAGGACAGATTAACAAAATCACAGTGCCACTGTTCATGAGCAGAGGTCCCAAAATGCCTATGGTGAAAATTTGGTTAAAAAAAAAATCCTCAAATTAATTGTATTTCAGGCATGTGTTGCGCAGTTTCTACACACACTCGTGACTTCACCAATTTTTCATATTTTCACTCCAGATTTTCAACATTGCCATTTTTTACACCTCCTCATGAACAGTACAGCTGTCATTTTTCACATCCTGCCAGAAAAATGTTTTCATACCTGTGGTGCCAAATGGCGCAGTCACTGTGCAAAATCACCTTTCGGCTAATGAACTGATAGTGCCACTGTTCATGAGGTGGGGTCACAAAAAGCTCATGTTGAGAATTTGGAGTGAAAATACCAACAAATTCCCAGAGCATTAGGGTTTCCAACCATAATGCCCCACTCTGTAGAGACTGACTTGGGATTGTCGGCTCTAATGTTCATGCCATTCCACCCCCACTGCCACTGTGAAGCCAGTGACAGGCATCGAGGTGTGCCTTGGAATCTTTGGCCCCAAAGTTCACCCCATTCTCCTATACTGCACCCATCTCAGCATATTTCCTTATGGAATGGGGTAGGCATAAGGCCTGAAGACCCCAAGGCACACCGCGACACTTGTTGGTGTCTGCAGGGTAGGGTGAGGTGAAATGGCTTGAGCGTTATGGCTGGCAACCTAAAGGCACACCCCAATGCCTGTCAGTCTCTGCAGGGTGGGGTTGGAGTTGGTGTCAGTTCAGTACTTCACTGCCATTCTTATTATGCATCTCTCTAACTCCTGCACTACCAATGCCAATGCCAGCAAGACAACATTCGGCATTGACAAATGCTTGTATCTTGTAGTTCTGTCTCCATGATTTGGCTTGTTTCATCTACTGTTTCAGTTGTTGCTTCGACCTCCATGTTACATGTTCTATGTTGATTTGTTTCTACAGGTTCAGTTTGTCTTTCTGTATCAATCCCTTAGTCCATATTGGATACTTCCTCCAGTAGTTCATTGGTTTGCCTATTAATGTCCTCCATCAACTGGATTAGTGGGGTGAACTGATTTTGTGTTGGGATCTGAAATTGCATTGCTCGTTTGCCCTTTTTTGCTTGGTTCCTAGGTTATTCTGTTTGTTAGTATCTGTCTCTTTCTGTTCCCTTGTTCTTTTCCCAGTACCCTCACCATTTTTTTTTATTTATTCTCTGCAGATGTTGGTGTGGAGTTAACTTTTTGTTTGCCTGAGATACTTGTAACACATTTTAATTCTAATTCATGGCCAATTACTTTCACCCTTAATCCTTTTATTTCAAGACATTGTTTACGTGTGTACTGACTAAAGTCCGTAATTTCTTCTAAACTGAATTTGTTGCAGGTAACACATTTAACTCCACTTTTGCCCCATCAGTGTGACAAGTTTCTATCTATTTCAGTTCTATTTTTCCATGAATTCCACGCTAGAGCATTCTATAGGTACTTATTTCCTCATACTACTCTCTTGATATAGGTTTAGTCTCTTACCTTGGGATGGATAACTAAAAGGTATATCCCAACATTAGTCCAAACCTACCTGCAAACTAACATACAAACCCCACCACAGTATCAATCAGCTTGGGAGGAGGAATCAGGCCTTAATCTGACTTTCCAATATTGGCATAGTGTCTGGAATGGAGTTTTTCGTACCTCAGCCTCCAACACTTGAAGGAAATTTTAAAAATTATCAGTTGGTTCTTTCTAACTCACATTAGAACAAAACACTACACAAGGAATCACTCAGAAAGATGCTGGCATAATTGTGGGGAGAAAAGCACCCCATACTACATATTTTGGGGATGTCGGGCACTACAGCGCTTTTGGGAGGAGATGAGAATATAATATTGGCAAATGGCAGAGATTCAAGAAAACATGGGGTTTGAACATATGATTTGGGGTTTGCACACCAAAAGGGAGAAGATTGAATTATCAAAAATCATTTTGGGGCTAGCCTGGTGGCACTGAGGTGCTAGACACCTTATCTCGCGTTACGCCGGTGACCCGTGTTCGGGAACAAGCACAGGCCGCTGGGGGTCGGCAGGGAAGGAGAAGGATTGAGCATCCAAAGGACTGCTCTCCTTCTCCAGGGATGGGAGTTCACCAGCAGTCGGTGCATGACTGGCCCCTGGTGGCAGCTAGGGGACAGTGCACTGATGTGCCAGAAAGGGGAGGAGAGGAGGCAGACGCTTGGAGGAGTGCGTGCAGATGCGTGTGAGCTCTCTCCATAGGGCATCATTGCATGCCTCCTCTCCTAAGGGGGAGAAAAATGGAGGAAAAAGCATCCCGGGTGCAGCAAGATGAATACTGATCCCTGCAGGCCCCGCACCCGTGAACAGGCAGTAACCTCCACACTGAATCCATTCCAACTGGTTGAGAGATCCCTGTCGCCCCACTATGGGGGAAACCGTGGAGGAAAGTGGAAGGTAAGCTGTGAGCAGGAGATGGGGCTGGGGGATCAGGCAGGATGGAGAGCCACCTGGTGACAGAGGGAGTAAAGAAACTAGCTGTAAAAAAATATAATTTGGGGGAATCATGCTAGTATCGGCATGTACAGCTATCACCAAGAGGTAGCTGTTTCCTGACCCCCCCTCACTGCAAGATTGGGTGAGTAATGTAAAAACTATCTGCTGTGTGGAAAAACTCATGGCTGACCTTCATCTGCAAATGGAGAAATTTCAAGGTGCTTGGTAGCCCTTCATGGTCTTCTTTGAAAGGCATGAAGAAAACTCAGTTCCCTCTCAGCAGGCATGGGGCCCCTGACTGACCTGTGATCCCCAACTTGGAATTATATCTTGTGGCAATGGTTACTTACTTTTGAATATTAACAACCCAGCTGAACCTCCGGCAGGTCTTCAATTGTTTGTTACTGGTTATTAATTGTTGTTTTACTTTACACGTGTCAAAAAAGATAAATATGGTCTATGGCATATATTACACATCATAGAGAGTAGCTTTATATTAGATCATGTTGTAAATGTTTTCTAGAGTAAGAAAGAGGGCAGTCTGCTTATAATGAATATCTTTACGGTGGTAGAATTACTATAGATATCCAAAGGTAATATAGTTTTTACTTTACTGCTTTTGGAATCTGATTGTGAAGCTACACATATATAACTGAAAAATTACGACCTTAGCCACTCAAGGCTAAATGTGATGTGATGTGACATTAACCCTGCTGTGTAGATAATGTGGAAATGACCATGTCAATAAAGAAGTTTTAAAAAAAGGAGGTTTTCTTCTGTGGTATTAGTGTGGCGCAAAAGAACAGAATGGATAAATCCGCTGAATATTGGCTTGCACCAATATTCCTGTCCCTGCTCCACCATATGCATACCCTCCCCCCTTTATAGTTTGCACATGTGCTGCTCCTGTTCATAGGGGCACCAGAGCCTTTTCAATTTTGGGCTCCAGTGCAAAACCTGGTTTGCATGGGCAAACACTGGTTAGCGCCCACGCAAACTTTTGAGTATCAGGCCCCAGATATATATGTCTACCACCTGGCCCTCGTCCACCACCTTACTGACCCAAGCAAACAAGTTGATCAAATATGTTTGTTATGACCCTGACCGATGAAATGGTCACTTTGTTGCAGTGGTCAGACTTAAACATATTTCAGCTGAAAGATAAGACCAAGAATTCCTCTAGCAATCTAAAACCTGACCGATGAGGTGGTCACATTGTCGCAGTGGTCAGGTGTGAACATATTTCATCTGAAAGATGAGACCAAGAACCCCTATAACTACCTAAAATAAGTAGCAATACTGGTGTTATTTGAATAAATTGCAGGCTTATAAGCAGCAGAGTGGAGGGGGGAGTACTGGTATCTTAATTATATGCTTTTGTTTGGTCACACACCAGGCGCACCCCTATAAATCTTATAAAAATGTATTGTAAATGTGATGGGTTGAGGTTTGCCAAGCCCTTTGTACTGAATTGGTATGACCTCCCTGCCATGAACTCATGCTGCCTGCTGTCCTGGAGCCTGTTCAAGGAACTGGACCAAATTTTCCTTTTGGATGGTGTCCATCAGCTTGCCAACAACTAATGTCAGACTGACTGGTCTGTAGTTCCCCGGTTCATCTCTTGGTCCACTCTTATGCAGGGGCTCCATATCAACTGTCCTTCACTGATGAGTAGCCACCACTGTGTCCAGACAGCAGTTGAACTGGCAACCAGGGATGCTCCAAGAACTGCCACCTGATCTCTCAACACACTTGGGTGAATGCCATCCAGCCCTGGGGACTTGTCCACCTTGAGGGACTTGAGCCCTTTCATGACTCTGTCTTCCATTATTGCTTCCTCGCTCTTGATCTCCTTATCCCAATTTCCCCTTGTGTTAGTAGCCCATCCTTCTTCTTTGTGAAGACTGAATAGAAATACTTGTTTAGTGCTTCTGCCTTCTCCCTGTGTTCCTCTACCCACTGTATCCCCCTATTCGGCTTTAATAGGCCCTCTTTTGTTGTTCTTTCCTCCGGGTTGTATCAAAAGAAGGTCTTATCTCACTCTCAGACCTCCTCACCTAGTTTTAGTTCTGTCTTGACTTCTTGGTCTGCCTTACCAACTTGCAAGTTAATTTCAGCTTCCCTGCATATTCCACCCTCTCCTCTCCCGTTGGATCTTCTTGACCTTCCAGCATGAAGCCCTTTTCTCTATCACAGCTCTGACCATCTCCTCTGTAAAGCACAGCGGCTTTCTCTACTTACTTTTATTCACTTCTGTTTAAGGCAGGTTGCAGTGACTGCCAGGAACACCCTCCCCCCGCATCTTGTTTGTTTGTTGAATTTTGTTGACCCGGTAAGCCCACTGGGCCTAGAAGTCCCTTTTTCAGGGGCGACCGGTGGGGGGAGGGTACTGATAGTAAGCAATTGAATTTGAACCAGATTAAGCTGTTGGTGGTATTTTAGTGAATGAGGGAAATTTGGCCAGGACACCGGGGAAATTCCCCTACTGCTCGGCCAGTAGGGGGACAGGTTGTTGCTGGATAGCAGGTCAGTTGGTGACCTGCATGCAAGGAGGATGGAAGTGGAGGAGCAAGCAGAGCAGCCGAGGGCTGCAAAGGAACCAATGCTTCTACTAGGAACAACAGAGAATACAGAGGAATACGAGGAAGGAGAAGAAAAAGACCAATTTGTTTCAACGGAGGATTTAACAACGCTTATAACGAATATGCCAATATTAGAGTCAACGGAGCTTACACCTAAGGTGAGACAACTAAAAATAAATTGGAAACATTACAGCATGAGCAGAAAAGTAGCAGAAGAATTAAAAGCACTGGCATGCAACAAACGGAGCGACTTACAAAACCAAACAACGAAGTAGATCGGGTACAAGTCCTGGGTAACACGAGTCCCAAACAATCCTTGAGTGGTGTTTGCAGTGAGAAGACGAAGGATGAAGTTCAGACAGATAAGGTGACAGACATGAGCGATAATTTGAATGATGTGCCTTCACGGAGAGTTGAACTGGAGACCGAGAGGGGAAACAGGAACGATGTACAACAGATATTGCAGGTGCACAAGGACGTTGTAATGAGAAAGGAAGAGAGAAAGGGGACAGCTTTTCGGGATGGACAAGGAAGTCCTGTATTGAATTCAAAGGGTTTTGTATTTCAGCCTGGAAACAATATGGAGAAACGGACTACAGAACAGGAGAAACACTGCATCTATCAAACGGTGCCAGGAATACAGACTGGGGTAACGGACTTTTCATTCAACAAACGACTGGTGGATAAGGTAGGAGAAGAAGGAAAGGAAAAAAGAATGGCATTGACTTTTGCAAAACGTAACTTGATACTGCCTATAGTGGGAACAGATGGACAGTTAATTACTGATCAGCAAGGGGAAAAAGAAACAGTGGTAGGCAATATCTGTACTGCACCTATTTCTACTGATAACTGGTCCCCACAGAAAGCGTTAAGTGAAGCAGGTTGGACATTGGATAATGGATCGTGAAAACCCATGCCTGACTGGGACCCAAAATTAAATTTCTCCCAAAATGAACCTACTTGGAAACCAAAGATACAAGAAGCTGGTAATTCACAAGAGTGTGAAAAGAGGATAAATGGGAATGAGGGAGGTACCCCTATGGAGAGTTCAATCTGGGGAAAAGGAACCTTCAATGCCTAGGGTACAAGCACAAGGAGGCACAGGACCGTAGCGCGAACTCAGTGGGGATAAACCATTGATGTCAGAGTTATTTTCTAAAATTAAACAGGACGCTGCACTCGTGGAGAAATGCGGTACGCATTAGGTATAAAGGAGGTTTAGAGGTTCGACCTGACAGGCAGTATGTGGAAAAGTTTATTAAAGGAATCTTTGCATTTTCACCTAGAGAGGTGTTTGCACTTATTAATATTTCTGGAGAGGATAATTTCGATGTGAGTTTTCGCTCTACCTATGCTCTTGATATGTTTTGGGAAAGATATACTAGTTAAATTTTCCCCTTGTGGACTCCATTTATGGTAATACCTTTAACAAAGCCTTTAATTAAATATGTCACTGTTATGTTTAGAAACGAGGGGTGCATATTGATGATATTATTTACTGGCTAGGCCAAAATGTGAAATTCAAAGTGACCCTGAAGCAATACTAGATTCAGAGCAATTCTGGACAGGGTTGGCATTTTAAAGTAAAATTAAGGCAGACAGAGGCAGGTATTGAACACATTCCGAATTCCTTTTATTAGGAGGGATAGAGGGTGTGTTTCTATGCGGACAACCACGCGCATGCTATAAATGTGGGGCTAGATGCATTTATCAAGTTCATGTGACAAACCTAGATGTGAAAACTGTGGAGAAGTGGGCCATAGTACATTACAGTGTGTTAGCTCCACAAAGTGTGATTTGTGTGAAGAGGCAGGACATGTATTTGCTGATTGTACATGGGCAGCAAAATAAAGGTTGTTAGGTAGTCCAGATCTATTAATTCAGAAAGCACAGGATTCGATAATAGGAAAACCTTGGTTGGTTCCACACAGCCACTGTAGACATAACCACAGGGATACATCAAATGGACAAGGGACAGATGTACCGGAAGTAGCCGGTCAAAATGGCACTTCAAACCTAGATACAGGGGAAACTCTTGTAGAGAAAGGCACAACAACAGGAGACCTTTCGGACTCCAGTGGTTGCTGTTAGGCGTTCTCACGAAATGTTAAAAATCTTTCTCAACAGCCGATTTTGGAAGTGGAAACCAGTAATTCTTTTGCCTTACTGACCAGTCAATGGGAGAATCAGATATGGATGGACCTGAGGATGATTCCCAGTTGATAACGGACAGTCCACCTTCCTCAATAGGCTTACAAGAGGATTATAAAGGAAAGAAAAAGAAAAGGAGGAAAAGATAGATGAAGGTAGACTTTGAATAGGAATGCTGCAATTTAGGTTAGGTTCAGTGAATGTACACAGTATATTGAATTATAAGAGACGGCAGATAATTTATGATTCAGTTCATGCTCTAGTTAGATGTCTGTTTAATACAAGAAACTTGGATATGTAATATGTCACAAGTTAGGTTTTCAACAAGAATGGTGCTGGGGCCCATCCTATTGGTCCTTTGGCCGCAGTCAGCAGATGGCATAGGTTTTTGTTTCATTCCTATGAGTTTTCTTTAATTAGGTTGATAGATTTGATACCAGGATGGTTGATGATCTTAGATGGGATGTGGAAAGGCAGGTCTTGTAGATTTATTAATGTATATGGTTCACAGCTTAAAGCTGAAAGGGTTGCACTTTGTAATATGTTACAACCTTATTTATTGACTTCACTGGAGGTGTTTTTGTGTGGGGATTTTAATTGTACTTTATTAGATGTTGAGAATCCAATTAAAAAATAAAAAATAAAAGATTTATTGTGATACTAGGGCACTTTATAAAATGATCCATTCTGCAGGTTTAATTAATGAGTAGTAAACAGAGTTCAGGGCCCACGCTTACATTCAAAAGGAATCAATTTACTTCTACTATAGATTATATTTTTCTATCCAGACAAATTTATTTTACATATCAAACATGCCCAGTGTCCTTTTCTGATCATTTGCTGTTACTTTGTAATGTTTCTCCTTCCGGTAATCTGAGAAAGCAGAAAGTAAGATGGAAATTGAATCCTTTATTATTGACCTCAAAAGAAATATTGGAAAAAATTCAGTTGTTGTTAACAGCACGATTATCAGTAGAATTTTTATACAGCTCAAAGAGTAAATGGTGGAAGGATTCTAAGGATGACATTTGTCATCTATTACAACAGCAAGGAAAAGCAAAGGCAAATAATGATTTTTACACTATTTAAAATTAAGACAGCAATTATATAATTTATTTTCAATAGCCAATATTTCTCAATGGAATATGATTCACAGATTAGGTTAGTAAAAGCTCAGCTTTGAAAGTTCAGTATAATAGGGCCAGAACTCTAAATGCACATTTACGTTATAGGATCAAGAAGCAGCCGGAGGGATCCATATGCTGCTTTTAAAATTTATACACAAGCCACATTTGACTACACTTCGGAATAAGGTGGGTCTGTTAGTACAAGATCAGAAGTCGCTTTCTTCATTATTAAACAATTATTTTTGGAATATAAGCCAGCTAGGCCCCAACTGTTCAGAACATTAAGGACTTTCTAGACCAGATTCAGGTACCAGACCATGGGATAGAGTCCTCAGAGGTGCTTAGGCCAGTTACGACACAGGAAATAATTGAAGCCATTCAAATACAAAATACAGGAACTTCCCCGGGGATTGATGGATTAACAGCAGAACTATATAAAGCTTTTCCAATGGAATTTGCTAAATGTTTGGTTATTGTATTTAATGCATTTCTGGATAGCCCTGACTTTCCAAGCTGGTTTGCAGAGGGGTTGCTGATTTTTTTATAAGTCTGGGTGATAAATTTGACTTAAAAATTGGAGACCAATTACGCTCTGAATGTAGATTATAAATTATTTATGAGAATTTTGAATGAGAGATTAAAACAATTAGCAGTAAGAGTACTTTCCCCATATCAGTTTTGTGGAGTGCCTGGGAAAACATACACCAAGCCCATATGGTCTTAAGAGATATAGTGGAGTTGGCAAAAAGGCAAAAGATATCAGGATGTATTGTCTCTGTTGACCAAATGAAGGCCTTTGATAGAGTATACCAACCTTTTTTATTTGAATCCCTATGGAAGTATGGAGTTCCGAAAGGTTTTATACACATTATAAAAGAACTTTATGATTCAGCAATAACACATCCAGTAATACAACTTGAGATACGGGAAGGATTTCATATTCCCACTGGAGTACGACAAGGTTGTCCATTAAGCCCCTTGTTATATGCATTTACGATTGATTCACTGATTAGATCATTAATACAAACACCGCGGTGGACAGGAATTGGTTGGACTGTTGATGTGGATAGGTGGTGTATATACAAGCTTATGCTGATGATTTGTGTGTCTTTTTTTCTGATAGTTCACAAGTAAAGTTATTTTTAGATTACATGGAAAAATATGCAGTATTGGCAAATTCAGCTATTAACAAAACAAAAAGTAAAGGAGTATTTATTGGAACCAATGGCATAGCTGAGGTAATAGTACAAGGTCTTCGTATTTCCTGTGATCCAATTAAAATATTGGGTTTATTTTATGGACCAAATAATATACCAGAATTTAATTGGATGACAGTATTAAAGTCTATTGATCTTAAAATTAGTATTTGGAAACATTGGAAACTGGATAAAATTAAAAGGGTTGCGATTATTAAAAAATTTATTGTTCCAAAGTTACTATACACAGCATTAATTTTCCCTTTGCCCTCATTCTTGGAAACCAGATTATATAGTTTATTTTTTCAGATGTTGTGGGGTAGTAGGCTTAACCCAATTAAGAGACAATTTACATACTTGAAAAAACAGAAAGGCGGATAGAATGATAGATCCGGGTTGTTTTTTGCCACTCTATTTATTTCAACCAATAGCAAATTAGGATGGAAGCACTATGGGAAACATTGGATTGTTACATAGACAAGTCATGGGGAGATATTATACCTTTGGAACAATAGACCACCAAAACCGATACCACACTGTTACTTCCAGTATATTACATTCCAATTGCAAAAAAATTGTTTAAATGGGGTTAGAAGCACAGGTGGTCAAAGTTAGTTCAGGTTCACAGCTGTATAAATCTGTCTTACTTCAATTATATCCAAGTGAACCAGAGTTTAAGAACTGTCATAAGGACTATAGGAAGGAGGTTTTAAGTAAATTAAAAATACAAGATTACCTACTTATATGTGGGACACTTATGGCTTACGTATATGGTCTAATTGAGTTAGAGGGAATGCTAAGCATAAACCTTTACAGGAATGAAACTGTCCATTTTAGAGTGTATAGCACAAGAAGAAACAGTTCAACATTTTCTTTTGAATGTTCCTATGCTAATAACCTATGGAAGTTTTTAGTATTCGATGGGATATGAAATGGCTAGTATGTATGGATTATGAGATATTAGTATTGGGTCATGTTCCTCAATTTCAGTTATTATACCATAAAGATACTTTTACAAATTTTGCAGCACATTGGTATACTATTTGTGGCAAGCTAGATGCCAATGGGTACTCTATCAAAGATTAATGCCTTATGACACGGGTTCAGAGACTAATACAAGGGGCTATGTACAGGATTTATAGTTATGATATTACATTTTTTCTTCCAAAAAGTGAGAGAATGGTGGAAAGGTTTCTCAAAATTCATTAAATACAAATGAGAATTTTGGAAACATTATGGATATAGAAATGTTCATTTGAGAGTTTAGTATTTTTACAGATGCTTTATATTGAGTTTATAATTTCGGATTTAACCTTTGTTAAAGTATATTATGTCTCTATTAAAAAAAAGAGAGAAACTGGGAAGGGACTATTATTAATATTATTAAGGGAATAGATTAATATTAATTGCAGATTTAATTTGTAGTAATATGAGGTAATACTATGGATATTGTGGTGTTTTTCCTTTGTCTGTATGTATATATATGATTTGTGTTGTAAATTTCTCATATTATGTAACTGTGGCTTTGATATTGTTTGATGTTACTTTAATAAAATATTCCCCTACTCTTTTCGATAAGTGCCATGGGATCTTTAACATCCACCTGAACTACCACCAATCCAGGCAGATGGGACCTCGGTTTAACGTCTCATCCGAAAGACGGCACCTCAGAAGTGCAGCACCCCTCTTGGCTGAGCTCCTTCAATTGTTCCACTAATATCAACCCCATGTATGCAAAGTCCACCTTCCTGCACTTCACATCTCATATCCACCCCAATTCACAGAGACTGATGATTGCTCCCTCCCAAAGGGGTCAGCAACTCTGATGCTTTTGACGTGATTGATGTTCACCAGTACTAGGTCTAGGATGGCCTGATCCCTTGTTGGCTTTATTAACCCCCTGCATCAAAAACCCATCCTGGAGCACATCTAGGATCATGTGGCTCCTGCTGCTGTCCTGCAAGACGCTCTAATCCATATCTGGCACATTGCAGTCCCCCACTATTACCACTTCTCCAGCCTCTGCAGACTTTCTTATCTCATCCCCCTGCTGCCTTGGCACTCTATACACCCCCCCCAATTGTACCATAGTGTCTGTAGCCTCCTACGTCTTCCCTTGTGACCTAATCCCTTCTGTAACATAGATTGCTACCCCTCCCCCCCCAAAATGTTTTGTTCTGTCCTTCCTATAAAGGGTATATCTTCGAACAGACAAATCCTAGCCATGGTTCAGGGCTGCCCAGGTCTCTGTGACTTCCACCAGATCTGCTCGGCCCTCCAACACCATGGCTTGGAGGTTATCCATTTTGTTTCCTAAACTCCTGGCATTTATGAATATCACTCTCCACAGCCCATGTTTCTCCCCCTCTCTTACATCCCAGCCCCTTTCCTCCTGCTTATTTCTCCCATTCCAAGTCCTTTCCCTCCCCCTTCCTTTCCATCAGCCCCCCCACTGTTTTCTCCATAACCCTCATGTCCACTCCATCCCCCCTTTTGCTCACTGTGCCCTCTGCTTGGGGGAAGCCTTCTTGCCTCCTCCTGTTGAGAATGCCATTTAACGATGGAGTTACAGCACTGTTTCTAGTCATTGCTGTCGAATGAAGGCTTGGTCCAATCAGCAGCACATCTGTTTTAGTGGAATTTAGAATCAGAGAGCTAGTTCACTGCCATTCAGTCATTTTTTTTTTTTGACAGACATTATGTACTCTGATCTAGCGAATTTGTCCTGTCAGGTGCAAATGACAAGTGCAGCTGAGTACCATCTGATTCTAATCTGCCTACTAGTGAAACTCTGTGCTGTACCATCTAACACTCTAATCCAAGGGCAGCATGTACACAGCAACAAACACTGGGGAGAAGAGCAAACCTTGTGGCACCTCACAGCTGAGAGCAGCCGGCTTTGAGGAGTGCATGCCCATCTTTACCAGCTGCTCTCTGCTGGTCAGGAATAACTTAATTAATCCAATGCAGCACCACCCCAGTTAGTCCCCCATAGTGCTCAAGGCAATCTGTTAGTACCTGATGGTCCACAGTACTGAATGCTGAAGAGAGATCAAGGAGGACAACAGAGCCCACACCCATGTCCCTCGCTAAGAGGTCATTCAGCACCTTAACAAGAGCAGTCTCTGGGCTGTGCTGAGGTGTGAAACCAGACTGAAGTGGCTCATAGCTATCAAATTGCTTGAGATGAGCCTCATGCTGCAACACCCCCACCTTCTCAAGTACCTTCCCTGAAAGGGTGGGGTTAGAGACAGGTCTAAAATTTGCAAGAGCCTCCAGGTCCAGTAATGACTTTTTTGAGGAAGGGTTTTACCATATTCTGGGCAACAGGAAAGGTATCTTTATCATCACCTGAGCACCTGACAATTCAAGCAAACACAGGACCCAGGCCATCCATGTTGGAGGTGAACCCTGTTCCCCACCACTTGATGGGCAGTACTATTTTCTTATGTAAATCAAGAAAAAGCTGCACTTTATGGTTGTATATTCTTCATTCAAAAGGCCCAATACTATACATGTAAGTGTTGAGATACATGTATGACTATATTTTACACAATACAAAGCAATACAACACAATAACACTTATTTGGTATAGAATCTTTCATTCAACATGTACCTCAAAAGGCTTCACAGTGGAGGTAAAGCCCCAAAACATGAAATATAGTATACAAAATACAAGGAATACAACATTTAAAACAGTACAATATATTACATAAATATACATCAGGCACTTGGTCAGCTTAGGTAGCACCAAGTGCAGGCAGTGCGAGGTTCAGCAGTTAGTAGTTAGTCAGCCATAATAAGTGATTACAGTGTTTGCTGGGTTCATTTTAAGTTAGCAGAAACCCAAAGAGGGGGTCGCCCACAGGAACATGGTGCATTAGGCTAAATACTGAAGCCAAACAACCGAACGGGCCTCGTGCATGCACTACCTGAGAGTAAAGAGCCTGAACAAGATAATAAGGTGCAATACATTTTGTATTTACTACTTACAAGTGCAAAATGGCATGAGGTGCAAGGCATATAGCCACAGGTGTGCAGCCTGACCTTTGACTCTTAGTCTGTGGGGAGTGCAACTGTGGCTTTAAGCCTTGTACATCATATTAGTTTGCACTTGTGAGTAGCAAATAAAAACCTGTATTGCACTTTATTATCTTGTTCAGCCTCCTTACTCTCTGGTAGTGCATGTGTGAGGCCAGTCTGGTTGTTTGCCTTTTGTTTTATGTCAGCCTATGGGATTGCCCTGAAATGGGAAGTACTTAAAGTTATAACAAGCAGGGCATAAAATGTGAGCCTATGAAAGACAGAAGACAAACAATAGAAGTGAGCGAGAGAGAAGAAGGGGGTTGGGCAGATGGCCTGTGGTGACTGCGAGACTAGGAGAAACCTCTGGCCCCTGGTTATGGCACTGGCCCAATGAAGCTGAGTCCAGACAGGTCTGGTTTCCTGTGGTACCATTTCCTTCGAGCCCCACCTTGAAATGTGCTTGGGAGTGAACAGTGGCTGCAAAAGTGAGGCAAATGGGTGTTCGAACCAGTCTACACCTGCACTTTTGAGTGCATGGTAGTTTGTTGGGAGGAACTCCTGCTTCAAAAAAGGAGGGTCTCTATCTATAGCCTAGGATAGAGAAAGAGAGGAGTACAGCTAGGTCCAGGGTTGCCAAGGGTAACTCTCCATTATCCTAAACAGGCATGAAAGCCCAGAAGCTCCAGAGGCAGTGAGAGCTAGTAACCCAGAGGTCTCAGGGGTTTGAGTCCCACCACAGCCATAAAGACCCACTAAAGAGAGCCATGCCATTGAGGTTGTAGTCACAGTATGAGAAGAAGACACGTTAATCCCTAGATAAAAGATAAGGGGGTACCATGAGCTCCCCAGAGGGAGAGAGTGTCTGGATTCTATCTGATCCCCCAAGTGGCCATCAAATCCCACAGACTATTCCAGTGAGGGAAAGAAAGTGTTTATGTCTTTGCAAGGCTCTTTGCTGATTGGAAATAAAATGAGTTGCTGCTTGAAGTAAGTGTGTGTGTGTGTGTGTGAGAGAGTGTGTGTGTGTGTGTGTGTGTGTGTGTGTGTGTATGTGTTTTGCCTGGAATAAACTAACTTTATTTTACTAGAAAGCTGAGCCCTGGAGGCAATGCTGGCGTGAGAACCTCAGATGAAAGGGATACCAGGTACTGGTTTGTTAATTCACACATAAGGTGCTCCCATAGTGTGGACTGTATGTGGTGAGCTAAGTGACTGGGCTGGTATCACACAACCTATCTCTCTCACTATTCCCCACCGCATAGTGATTGTACTTGCAGCTAAGTACGATCCCTGGCCAGCCCCTCAAATATTTGTATTTAGTGTTTAGTTTTTGTTGACTAGGAAATGAGGGCTTGTTTTCAGCCCCTTACAGTGGCGGGGGTGGGGGGGGGAATACAGATGCAAACTAAGATATTGAATGAGGTCAGAATGTAGTCTTGGTTGAATACCCACTGCATTGCAAGTGCTATAAGATCAGCATAACTGTTATTTTACCTGTACATTTTATCAGTGTCAGGTGAGATGTTGGTTCATGCTACAACAAATACAATCTACTCAAATTTCCATCATTCAACAGGTGAAGAAAGCACTTTGTGAGATGTATCATATAGAACAAACTACCCTTCCTGTTCACAAGTTTCATACTCTCTGAAAAGGTATAACCTGAATTTCAGTAGGGCATTTAGAATTTTTTTTCAAATCTTGGCTCTACTTTTACTTGTCGCAGTGTTACAGTGTTTTAGGTTACATTATTTTTTCTCTTAAAGTATCCTGGGATTGAGCAGAGTCACAGGATTAGGGGAAGGTTTACTCTTTGTTTTGTTGTTTTACATTTGAGCAGGTTCGCTGACTGCTTATGTTTCTTTTTCCTTTTTTTGTATGATGTCATTCTCAAATAATTGATTTCTTGTATGGCTTATAGCACGTTTTATAACTGTCCTTGGTTTGTACTTTGTTTGATATTTATAGTAATAAAATTCCCCATGCCATGAATTAACATCCACTTGAACAACCACTAGGGCAAGCAAACAGGAACCTGCTTTAATGTTCCATCAGAATGATAGCACCTCAGGAGTGCAGTACCCCCCTTCCCCGGCTGCACTGCAGTGTCATCACTGAAATTTTAACCCATGTTCCTGATGTGTGGCTAGAACCCACAACCGCCAATCGTTCAACCTCAGAGATGAGTGTTGAACCTTCTAGGCCACTGACACTGCAATAGTGGGAAACCACACCAGAGTGCCCAGTAACATAAGCAAAAGTGAAAAAATGGTGATCGTAGAGAGAGTGCTATAAGCACATAGAACGGAGAAAAGTAATTCCAGCACTTGAGATAAAGAAAAGTGTGTCTCTGTGAAACACGTTGCACAATCTCAGCACGTTATGCTTACACCATGCAGTTTGATGCACTGCTCAGTTCTAAAACTATTAAATCAATGGCAGGGTCAGCTGGCAGCAGTTTATTTACCATTAGCAGTGCCCTGTGAGGTCAATAGATAAGAATTAATGACATTTTCTTGGGAGGCATTGTTAAGTACACCATAGAATCAATGCAGCAACTTCTAAACAGCACTGTCCAGGAGTGACGCAAAGAAATCCATTAGCATTTCACTTTTTTCATTTCAGTCAAACTTGTGTTCCAAATGCAAACCCTTTAAGAGTAGTGAGCATATCTGCCTGTTGCATGCTGCACTGCCCATTGCTTTTGAAGAAACTCTGCGTGAGGGGCAATCATTTAACATGTGTCCCAGGAAGTATATGTTCCTTGGTAACATTCTGCTGGGCGCTGAGAAATCTTAGCTTTGGTACACTTAAACATTTATTTACATAGGATCGAATTTGCTGCTGCGTTATGTCTTGGATTATTAAACATGAAATTTCAGGAAATGGGTTAAACCAAGATTACTACTTCTGCTCACTAGTGTTAAAAGTGGACTGTGTCTTCAGCCTCTATGTAGCTTCTTATATTAAATGTATAACATTAGACCCAGTTCATTAAAACCAATAAGCAAAGTCTTCTTTAGCATAAACCTTTTGATTATTACAAAAAAACCTATCCTTATCTCCAACTTAGAAACTGGTAAACATAAGGTCCAAGAGGCAGGGCCATGTCTTTGCTCTACGCTTCAAAATGTTGCTGTCCTGACAAATGTGTCACTTGTGGTATAGAATAAGCTGTCCGTACCACATAGGGTCCTCACGTTACTCTCTACACGTGCATATCTACGTTGATGTTTTGAAAAAAGCTATTCATATTGGGTGCAAACAAAATTGAAAGAACAATACCAACAAAGGCAATTCATTGAGATCTCACACATAATCGTGTAAGTGATAACCACTTCGGGATGCTGACGATCGAGAGGGAGTATGGGTATTCTTATACGCAGCTGGTGGTCTATAAGGAGGAGCACGCATTTGACTTCTGTCTCGGGGTTGGTGCATTACATTTCTGTTTTCTTTGCAAGAAGTGCAGAGTATGGCTCCTCCTATAATGGTCAAAGAAGCTGAGATGAACCCAACATAAAGCGCCTGACCTAGTTCGAACTTCATCCCATTTGGAAGCATAGGGTTGTAGAAGTCTCTAATCACATCATTGGCTGACCAAGAAACAGGAACCAGGCACATGGTTCCCGCAAGTATGAAACAGATCCCACCAGAGACAGCGATAAAGGATTTAGACTTCCTGGCACAGCGAGTGCACTTCATACCAATCACAGACAGGACAGATGCCAGAATAGAAAGGGCGCAGGAGATCAGCATCATGGCACGGGCTGCTTGGAGGTCACGAGGCAGTGCCAACTGCGACCTGTGGAACTGACACTGGTACATTCCAGTGCTGTGCCAGACACACTCCATCCACAGCCCCTTCATGTATGCCACAGCTGTTATCAGATTTGCGCCCACATGTGCTGTTCTCCTCCAGTGTGGCAGCAGAGTAGCAGTTACTGTCCCAAACAGTCCAAGAAGTCCCAGAAAAAAGCCTAGTAGCTGAACTGCATTGCTAGCCATTTTTGTGGGTCAATCCTGGGCAGGCATGTGGAGGTAGCAACTTCAGGTTTCCGTGTTTCAGCTGCAGTTTCTTCTAAGAGCTCTGTTCTTATTTAGTGCGTACTGCCAGTCAAGTCCTAATAAATAGCAGGTCGTGGGAAAAGAAGAAAAAAATGTTAACCATTTGCTAAATTAATGATTATTGCAACCAATAAGAAGCATCCTGTGTGCAGGTTGTATAGTAATTAACATACTAATAGCAGTTTCAGGCATCTGTGAACAGAAACTGTGATGCAAACACTCGAGTTAAAAAACTCAATTCATAATGTTTTAACTGAGCAGAGAGAAAATATCTGGTAAGATGAGAGGCTTTCAAATCACTACACTTTTTGTTCTTTAACTTGATTCTCTGTGCTAATTCTTGATTATAAAGTGCTGTAAAATTTTATGAGAAACAATTAAAATAGTAGTTTGAATTAAAACAGTGTTGTTAAAAATTTATTTTAATGGCATTTGAGCATGCCAGTCATTCAGATGGTGCTACTTAGTAAAGCATGGCAACATCAAGAACAAGGAGGGTGAGCTTCTCTGTTAGCAAGCCTCATGAATAAGGAGACTCTTTATAAATGCGGGCCGAAGTGGAGGCTACTGTACTTTTTACCTATGAATGCTGCTAGCATTTGTGGTTACCAAAGGTAAAATCACACTAATTCATACATTCCTGCGCAAAACACACACAGAATCAGCTGGGAATTTGATAACCTCCTTCTAAGTAAAGATTTCACTGCAGACTTCCACTTGCTTGCCGGCTGTCATGTTACTAAAATCTGGTTTGCATATAACTGCCCGTACACACAGTATGCCCTCATGAAGTGTTCTCAGCAATGATTCTGAGCTGTAGGAGGCCCACTAGTGTTGAAATGTGTGTGTAGATACTCTTAGTGATGCTGTCACACGGGTCATGGGGGGTGGGTTTGCTATCTTCCAGGATGATGTTTTGGTGCCCTCTGCTCCCCAATTATGGTTGAAGATAGAATGGGCTCTTTAATCCAGCAATGCACATTTTGAAAATAGTATTACTTGAAGCTCAGATCCGTGCTGAAATAGGACGTTCTCCACAGCAGATGGTGAATAATACCTACTGCAGGAGTTCAAATGGTAGTCTGTAACACATCTAGCACACACAGGCACCCAATGAGATTATTACTAATCCTTTTTAGAGAGGCTCATTGAAAAACAGGGAAGCCGGGGAAGCCCGCTCATTAATGTGGTTTTTAAAAACAATTTGTGCATTGTGGCAAACTAGCATGATACTACCTGTTTTATAGGATGGTCAATATTTGCCAGAATTTTGTTAGGATTCTCATGACAACTGTTGGGTTGGTCACAGCTTTAGATCACACAAGCACACATATAAAACTGTTAGTAACCCTCTTTAGAGAGACACTTAAATAGAGCAGCTATTCCAGTTTGACTGATACTTATGTTCTAGTTGTTACTAGTACCATAAGAACACAAATTTAAAGTAGCTGCCATTTGTGAATAAGAAATGAAGCATTCTGGTTGGCAGTAATACTATATTTAAGCAATGGTTATTGAAACCGAGAGCATTTTGGAGTATGGATTAGCTGCTTACAGCAAACCAGTCTGTCTATTCCACAATGATGGCCCGGCAATGTGGGACTTGCAGTTCTTATAAACTTTTGAAGATACAAAATAGTTTTACTGCTTTCATGCTCTGACTTAGCAGTGCCCGAGGCTTCATGGTGATTATCTTGAAATGCAGAACAGTTTTCAGACAATCAGATTAAGGGATTCCAGGCCATAGCGTTATAATATAATTTAAGAATGAACCATTTGGCAATCACAATACTGCAATATTCATTATCAGCCAGTTTAGGCACTGTTCACACTGCACGATCTGAAATGGTTCTCAGGTTAAACCATTTCAGATCCATGCCAGCATCCTTCACGTTCGCACCTATTCCACTTCGGGACAAGTTTTCAAGAACCGTGCTAAAACCCTGATCGGACCTAGGCTATAGCATGGTTCTTGAAAACACTTCAATTAGAAAATCATTTTAACTTACAGTGCAAACACTCTTTTCCCTGCATCCATGTTGCAATGGATCCATGTTCCCACTGTCCTCTGTTTTGACCCCTAATACCCGGAAAAACACGCTACCATACTGTGCTACAGATAGCACAAATACTGACACCAGTGTGAACGGAGAAGCATGCTTAGGAAGAAACGCTTTTAAAAACGGATTAGACAGTGCAAGCGCAGCAGCATGGTAAGGCTTAATTTGTTTTAAAAAATGTTTTTCCTTACCGTGCTATAGTGTAAACAGGGCCTTAAAGTCAACCACTTACAGCTGCTTAGGATCTCTAGCTAGACAACTTATATGACATTTCAGAAGATAGTGTTAGGACCCCTTATTCATGATTTTTTTTTTTTCCCCCCCTTCTATTTATCTCCTCCTCATCCTGCCAGCCCCAACCCTTCGGGGCTGCTAAGGAGTCATCCTCCTGCCTCCGCTCTACCCATCTCCACCTCCGTATCTCCATGGAGCCTTGGATTACCCCCCCCCCAGGTGGGGACAGGGTGAGGTCCCAACCCCCCAAGCTACTTATTTTGTCGGTTTCGGAGGTGGCAGGGTGAGTGGGGGCACATCAGAGGCTTGCTCCAAGCAGCCCATTTTCCTGGCCCTGGCAGGCATCTTCCCTTTTTCCTCCCACCCCTACAGCGTAAGACCCCGACGTCAAGGCGTAGAATGCCGAGGTCATGCTGTTGTGACACTGCCGCACATCCCCTTGATTCTAGGGGCTTGGAATACTCCGAGCCTCTGCTCGGAGTCGTACAAGAGCGTGGGGCATTGGCCTCATCCCTCCCCGGAGTAGGTGAGCTGTTGTGGTACGCTCAAGCCTATCTCCCCCCGGCCAGACCACCAGCGACCCGAGTCCGCTCCCAAACCCGGGTCGCCAGCGTGGAGCTAGGTGTGGCGTCCAGTGCCTCAACCCTCAGCGCCACTGGGCCGGCCCCTATTCATGATTTTTAACATAATTGTAGACTTGCAATAGCTGTGTCATGTAATACTGTACAGTAATGTATGACTACTGTGTTCCAAAGCAAACACTGCTCCTACTGACATGCAGAAGAAATATCTTGGCTTCCACGGTGTTTGTGGGCTTTACCAGTTGCATTGCCTACCAAATAGCTGTCATGTTGCTTAGAGGTGAGTAGAAACCATTTTAAATACATGCACCTTAAAATATTCTTTTGTTTCCTCTTCTCATATGCTTCGTTTCTTTTTGTTTTGTCTTTTTTTATTTTATTTTTTTATTGATACTGTTCTTTGTCTGCCTTATTCCTGTTCCTTTGAAGCTATTGTGGTCCCTTGATGGTCTGTGATGTCGGTTCTGCCATTCTGCAGCAATGAGAAATTAGTAGTGAACAGACATCATAGAATGCCCTGGAAACCATGACACACAGTAGTGAACCCTGAGAAAACTGAATACAAGGTAGGCAAAAAAAAAAAGTAAAAAAAAAAATAGTACTCTTTTACAAAAAAGAATATGCCTAAGTGTATCAGCTGAGTGGCTATCAAGGATATGAAGAAACAAGACAGCATTTTAAAAGATTTTAAAGCATTTCCTATCACTTTTAAACTGCAGCTGACACCGCCAAGAGAACTTCAGAAAACATAGCAATAAGTCACAGTTCAGCTTCTATTTCAAACTAGTTCTGTACCTTTCTTCCTCATTATTATTTGCTGATGTAATCTGCATAAAACATCATTTTTGTACCTTAAGAGGTTGTCTGCTTTTGTTGCTTATTCCCCAGCTTAAGTCATAATACTCTTATTGTGATATCACAGTTATTCGCACGGCAACAGATTGTGATGTCATAAATGAGAACTGTAACTACAAGTAGGGAATAAATCACATGGCCAGATTAACTGCACAGGATTAAGATCCTATTTTCATGCAAAATGTCCTCAGGAATAAATAACAGGGAGACGAGATCTCTAAAATGAATATAAAATAGTGTATAGCAGAGCACTGTTCTGTATACAATTCCATCCCTTTCAAAATACTGTTATACTACAGTTCAAATTTCATAAAATATGATTGTACCCTTCTGTGGTACAACAGCATTCTGAAACCTGTAGAGACTGCACATCAGTTTCATTCTGAAAGAAAAAATACAGGATGAGCAGCTTTATGCACAACCAGTGAATTCTGCCACCTCAGTGTTCTGATTCCCATAGACCTCTCGAGCTTTGCTCTCGAGGTCAGAGGGAATTAGAACTCCTCTGTGGCAGAACACACTGGTTGTGCATTGTTGCCCATCCAGTATTCTCTATATACGTGATGAATTGTACCTCATAATAAAATGGGTAAGAGGAACCAAGACTTGTAGTTAGTCAGACGTGATCACAAGACCGTGGATTAGCTCAGCATGACAGCACAGGTCAGAAATATTTAACTTTCTGAACCTTGTTGCTCATTTTTCTTTTAAATAGAAATCAAGGGACCATTTTATAATCTGAATAAAGCACTCCATGGTGTGCCTAATTGTGGGATGACTGACCTTCTTAGGTGCATAAGGCAGTCAGCATTGCCTTGTGCCTCACATCCCTCAGCATGCCATTGTCCTACAACAGTGCACACCATGTTTTGTCTTATTGCTTAAACATTCTGTTTTTCCTGAGGCATCAACAGTTCTTTTAAGAGATCTTATTTATGGTCTGGGCTTTGCAAGGACTCCAATGACAACTACGTAATAAATTCAGGGTTGTTGTAATATATTTGTTTGTGAATTTCTTGTTTATAAATACACTGACCAAAGTTATGTAATTTTGCTTTAAACATCAGAACTGATTTTGCATTTTGGTCAAATGTTTACAAAAATTCGAGAAACTCACAAGTCAAAGAAATTTTATTTGTGCATAGTTATGCATTTATTTTAATACTTTGTTAACCAGGTAAAGCCCACTAGGCACAAGTGCCTATTTTCAGGGGCAACCCAGTTGCTTTGGGATGGTTAAAGTAACATGCTCGGAGTCACACAGTAGGCAAGTGGAGGTTGTGGGAATCAACCCCAGATCTGCTGGACGTGCCAAGTTCATTTACAGTTTATTACTCTAACCTTTAGGCTATACTGCCAGCTCAGTTGATTGCAGCTTGTAGCATGGCCAGGTTTCTGAAGTTTCAGGGTATTAATGTTTTGCTGACTGTGTTAAAATTAACCAGTAACAAGCAGGAAAAAAAAGATCGTTCTGTCATGGAACATTTAAACATTCAGATGGAGCAGCAGGAAAGTACCCCATGCTATACGAGAGGTCTTTACGTGCTGCAGCTTTAAACATTCACTTCAGTGGAATAAAAAAAAGGCAAGCTTTATAAAACAAAGAATGAGAGGACAATAAACATGTGCATTGTCGGATCAACTATATCTGATCATAACTGTCAGTGTTTTTGCTAACGTGCCCAGAGCTCTTTTGAAGCAGCAGAATTTGTTAGCAACATTTTTCATCATATAGTGTTTTTTGTATTTTTGGAGGTTTTTTTTAGCAAAAATGTATTTTGGACTCCGAAGATTCATTATCAAGTTTTTTTTTTTTTTTCATTTCTCAGCTATTTTAAAAACAGCTTTTGTAACTATTTTTGTAATTAATGAATTAGGTCATTAAAGACGGCTGCCTCTCAAAATATTTAACAGTCTCTTACACTGCAGGTAAATTTTGCTTGTAAATACTGGATTTATACTGCAGATGTATTTGGGGAGCGCAGCTAGCTCAAGTTTCTGATGATACAGTTAATAGCACCTTACCACACCAAGGGCCAGAGATTCAAAACTTTGCACCAAGCGCAAACCAATTGCACCACGATTGCACCACATTTGCACAGGATTGCTATATTCAAAGGGCCAAATTCTGCCAGTGCAATGTGTTAGTGCTGATACTAAAAGATAATGTATGTGCAGTACAAAGTGAGGGGCGGGACATGCATACAGGCACAACGGTATATCTAAAAGGATAGCGCTGTGCAATGTGCGTTAGCGCGACATGTTATGTGGCACATGTTACTGCCTATGAAAAGGTAGTCTTAGCCTTAGGCAAACCATGGATGGGGGGGCATGGACACAGCAGCAACAGGGAATAAGGCTGTATGTAGCCAATGAGGAGGCAGTGTGGGCAGACGGCCACCCTAGGCCACTCCATATGCACAGGCACCCAAACTGTGGAATACACCGCAGTACTATTGCTTGGTAGCTAACCATCCTGTCATCAATAGAACTGAGCAGAAACAGCACCTACAGCAGAAATGGTTTGCAATGTGACAGAATGTGACACTAGACTGCGGTGGTGCCGGAGGACTGGAGCCCGCTGCATAAGGGGTGGGAGGGAGGGAGGAGGTGGAAATACAGGCCCATGAGCTTGATAACGGTGGTAGGAAAGCTCATGGAGAAACTAATAAAAGGCAGGATCACCAGCTACCTGGAGGAAAGCGGCCTGATGATTCCAAGGCAGCATAGTTTTACTAGGGGCAGATCCTGTCAAACAAATTTGATAGAGTTTTTTGACAGGGTCAGCAAGGAACTGGATCAGGGGAGGGTGGTAGATGTGGCTTATTTGGATTTCAGGAAGGCGTTTGACTCCGTGCCCCAAGGGAAGCTGCTGTGTAAAATGGCAGGACTGGGGCTGGGGTAAAGGGTAGTTAAATGGGTGGGAAACTAGCTGGGGGAAAGGAGACAGAGGGTCATAATAAATGGGGTGGCATCTGGAGAGGGCAAGGTCACAAGAGGGGTCCCTCAGACATCAATGCTGGGGCCCCTACTATTCAATATATTTGTAGGGAACATTGTGGAGGGCCTTGAGGGAGGTGTGAGTCTGTTTGCGGACGGTATCAAAATCTACAATAGGGTGGACATGCAGGAAGGGGTAAAACAAATGCAGACAGATTTGGGGAGGCTTGAAGCATGGTCAAGGAGGTGGCAGCTTGCATTCAATACAGGAAAACGTAAAATCATGCATCTTGGCTACAGAAATCAGAGGGCAGGGTACTGCATGGGGGGTAGAGATCTGGAGGAGATGGAACAAGAAAGGGACCTAGGCATCATTATATCTGGACCAGACGGTGGAAAGGCAGTGCGGGAGGACAGTGGCTAGGGGGAGTGGAATGCTGGGATGCATTGGAAGGGGGATCATCAGTAGAAATAGGGAGGTCATAGTACCCTTGTACGCCCATTTAGTTAGACCGCACTTGGAGTATTTGAGTCCAGTTCTAGCGCTTACACTCAGGAAGTGATGTGGGAAGTGCCACAGCGAGTTCAGAGGAGAGTGACAAAGATAGTAAAGGGTTAAGCCACCTATCCCATGAAGAAAGGTTGAGAGATCTGAACATGTACTCTGGAACAGAGGAGGGAGAGGGGGGACATGATCGACACCTTCAAGTACCTTAAGGGTATAAACAGGGTGCCAGTGGGGAGCATCTTCCAGATGAAGGGAAATCAGAGGACGAGGGGGTATGGCCTGCAGTTGGGGGGGGGCAGTTCAGGGGTAACATTAGGAAATACTGTTTCACAGAGAGAGTGGTGGAAAAGTGGAACAGACTCCCAGAGGCAGTCATTGGAGAGGAAACAGTGGAGGGATTCAAAAGGGCATGGGACAACCACAGGGGAGTGTTATGGGGGGGGCCCATTTGTCCAAGCAGATAGCTGGACAAATGGGCAGACTTGGTGGGCCTTGTTTGGTCCTTTTCTGCCATCACACTTCTATGAATCTATGAATCTATAAATGTTGCACATTGTGAATTGTGTGTTGCTGTTAATGGTATGTATTTAGTGTACCCTGTATCATCTCAGTCACACATGGAGTGGCTCTGGGTGGTTACCGACAATGGGCCTTGGCCCAGTGTGCTTACCCGGACAACAAGGTAATAAATAAACAGAGAAAGAAACCAGACATGGAAGAGACATGCTGCATAAGGACGGCACCTCCTATGTCGCCATCATCTGGCACCGGTCCCAACCATGCCAGGCATTATTGGGTGACCCAGCACCCAGTGGACACCATGGCGGTGTGTCCATACAGCACACACTCCCAATCCCCCCATTGGGGTACACCAACACAATCCCGCACACACATGCAGCACTGGGGGTGAGGAGGGTGTTGAGGGGAGGATGTACAGGTGGTCAAGCTGCACCACATACTGGGTGCTGCCACAATGCTGGGACCATTCACGCAGTGCACATGGTACAGTGTAGGGAATACCCCAACACCAGTGTGCCTGTCTGATGGTATGTGCCTCCCACCCGGGCCACATACCATACATCTGTACAGACACCTCAGCACACACAACCAGCCATGTGTATGTTACTGTGAGTATCCCACAACAGTGATGCAGCATCTGTGGGTCATATGACAGTATGACAGCAGTGTCCACTGTCAGAACACACCTACCAGCTGGGCCTGTCACTGAGTGGAGTGCTGCAGTCATCGATGCCTGACACACACTAGGCATTGCTGCATCCCTCACACTACCAGCCACCTTGTTACTGTAGCGTCTGCTATACATTGTAGCAGGGACTGCAGTTTGACTATTGCATGCAGCACAACCACCTCTACCTGTGCTGCATAGTCCCCTGAGGAACAATAGTCTCTGCAGCTGTATTCAAACGTAGCCTGCAGCTACCCCCATACTCTTCAAGACTGATATACATGTAACCCTCCTGCAAATGGGGGTTCCCAAAAGTCTTCCAGGAGCTTGCCTGAATGCTCCAAGCCTGGGTGGTGTTCGGCATCTGAGCTGCGTAACTGTGGTTGCAAGTGAGTGCTATTTGAGCCTCCACGTACTGTCTCTTTAAGAGTTGTCTGCTTGCAGACTTAGTTAGTTTGTATGGGGGGACTGTGTATTTAATGCTCGAATCCTGCTCGAGCTGCGGAGTAATCGTCCCATTTTGCGGTCGCTGAAGGTGCAAAGGGAGCTCATCTGAAAGCTGTAACTGTTTGCCTGTAATCATTTATAAAGCATTAGCAAAATTGTAGTTTGTCTAACCTTCCTTTATTGCAGCTGGGACTCTGTGTGTGTTACCTCTCCATTTTGGACCTAAACTGCTATGCTAGGCCAATTGGGTTAAGGGAGCCCTAAAATGGAGCCTGTGGACGAATCAGAACTTGGACTCTTAATTTGAGCCAGCCACAAGGAGATTGCATGAGCAGTGACTCTGGGAAATGTAATTTTGACCTTGGCGCCTTTTTCTACCAACAGAGGGAGTCTTATTGTGAGTGACAGCTGAATCAGCCAACAGAATAGTGTGGAGCTAAAGGAAATGCCCTGCTCTGTGACTGGAAAGATCAGATAGTTGTGGCAGTGAAGAGAGAAGGAGCTGTGTGCTTCCGCGGTGTATAGTTTTGCGCGGGAAGCACGTGTGAGGCCCTGAGTTTCGGGTCTGCAGCCTTTGTGAGTGCCATGTTGGACTGAATCTGAGTTGTGAGGAGAAAGAAGCACTAGAAGTGTGGAAACCAGGCTTACCCTGTAGAAGACTGGAGAAATTGCTGAATCGCACTCGGTCTGTCAGGAACTGAAGCTGCTGTGTGTGCTCCCAGGTATTTTGCAGTAATTGCGATCAGGATCAAGGAGCAACCTGCCTGGTATAGTACTTTCCTTTTACATATAAATATGCGTAGTGTTTGTGGGGAATCGCTATTTCAAATCCCCTGTACAGTGAATTGTGTGCTGAAGCTGGAAGTAAACCCCAGCTTAATTCAGACTACATCCGTTTGCTATCAACTGCAGTGGGGTGCAGTCACAAGGACCTTGTCCTCATGCCCTGCTCTTCTGGCAATCCAGAGGGACATTCTCCATCCATCCTCAGCTTGGGTGTTGTGAGTACAAATCAGGGTATTCCTCTGCAGCTTGTTTTTCAATCACAAGTGTGTCATCTAATTCTTGTTGTTTCACTGTTTTCATGGACTGAGCCCTCCGGCTCCGGATTACAGTTGGGTGTTGTGCATATATTTTCTTCTACAGGGCACTATCCATCTGCATCTGCCAGCCAACCCCGGGCAACAGACCTGGCTAGACCCCCACCCAACCTGGGTACCCAGAGTGTGACTTTTCAGACCCTGTATGTGTGCACAGTACTGTGATTTAATGCCACCAATTAACCTGATTTCCTCCTCCCATGTTACTGCCCCCTAAATAAATCAGATTTGTTGTTGTTATACTACATGCTGCCTGTGGGGTTGGTACTTATGGAAACAGTATTGTGTTTTGCTGTGTATGTTGTTTAACCTTATTTTACAGGGGGTCCTCAGAGACGTGCTGTAGAATCAGTCTCGAGGGTAAGTGGTATCTATATGAGTGAACAGTGTGTATACGAGGGGTATTGGGGCTATAACTCTGTGTGAGCCACTAGAGGGAATAAAAGGGGGTCTCAGTGTCCCAGAGGGCTGTGACCAAGCTAGTCTAACCACTACAAACCCTGACCTCTGGGTGGAGGCACCCGATATAGGACCTAGGACCCTCAACCTGTCCGTAGTCAAACAGGGAGGTATAGTAACCCTTGGGATAGCGTCACCTAGGGGTTACATCTTGGAGGCTCACCGCTGGGATTTTGTGTCCTCTAGTGGCCACGTCTACGAACCACTGTTAAAAAATAAATAAATGAGTACCCCGACAGAAGTGGCTGTGCACAGGTTGGTGGAGTGGTGTACTGGGGAGGAGATCGAACCCCAAAATGCTATGCTTATCCTGGACATCCACCTGGGTATCAATACGGACACTGTACAGGGAGTACTTTCCAAGGTGGAAGGTTTACAAAACCCTGTGGTGGTGGGTCGACATGCTGATCTGCTCACCCACACTTTCATGGCCCTAGTAGAGTATAAGGACCCCATAGATAGCTCCAAAGTGCCACAGACTATTACCCCAGAAGGAGCCCTCACTGCCTGGAGAGTGATAACTAAGGACAGTAAAGACCCAGGGGGAAATGAGTCCCTTCCACTATCTGAAAGTTTTGAGGAGAAATTTGCTAAGTTGTTGCTGGAGGAAGGGAAAACTGTGGAGGACTTAAAGAAGTTATTTCTGCCACCTGGGGGTGTTCCTCCTCCAACAACCCCTCCTGCTCCAGCACCAGTTATTGCCCCTCTTTCTGTGGCTGAACCAATGCAGGCTCCTATTTCTGCACCTGCCATTAGTCATGACTCTTACTGAAAGTTGAGGATCTTCTCTGGCACCCTCCCCACCCCCCAAGGGGAGGATGATTGGGACACCTGGATAGATTGTGTTGCCCCCCTGATACCTGAATGGCAGTGTGTGGAGGCTGAGAAATGAAAAAGAATCATAGAAAGTCTGAGGGGTCCTGCCCTAGAGGCCATTACATTTTTGAGGTCCACAAATCCTGATGCATCTGCCCAGAAGTACCTATTTGCACTTGAAGGCAATTTTGGGAGCACTGAGTCAGGGGAGAGCCTAATGTGGAAATTTCAAGGTACAAAACAGTGGCCAGAGGAAAGTTTTTCTGCATATGTTACTCGTCTGTAAAGTGCTCTGCAGAAGGCTTACCGAAAAGGTGGGGTGACCACCAGTGACTTAAACCGTGTAAGGTTGGAGCACCTACTACAACATGCAAAGCATTCTAAATTGCAGCTCCTTCAATTAAGGCTCCCAGACAGAAGGGGTAACCCACCAGACTATTGTGACTTAATAAAAGAACTTCGGGAGGTTGAAGATGAGGAGGGGGATTTTAATGCTGGGGTGAGAGCAGCCCAAGTGATCACAGCATCGGAAGGTCCTGGTGAAGTGGGGACTAATGAGGGTGTGCCGCCATAGGGTGAACTGCTGAGAGAGTTCAGGGAAATAAAAAACAGTCTCTTTATGAAGGCCTCTCCTGCAAGTACAGGCCCCGACCCTCATCCGACTGCATCTGCTAAGGGGGTTGGGGTACCCACTCACGCATCTCCTGTTGACAACAGCTCAAAACTCGATGTCTTGACCATGGAAGTGGGGAAATTGACGAGATGTCTCCAAATAATCACGCCGCAGACAGAGATGGCACCAAGGTTTCCAGTTAGTAGTACCCCCGCCCTGGCTCCCAGTGTGACACCTCGGCCAGCTCAAACTCCAGAAAGTATGTTTTGCTATAATTGTGGGAAGGATGGGCACATAAAGAGAGAATGCCGGTCCCCAAAAGATACAGACAAAGTTGCATATAGGCTACAAGGAGAGCTTCGGAGAACAAATCAGTGGTTAAGAGGTGCACGAAATGATTCCAGTGAGGGCCCCAAAAATGCTAACTCACATCCCTTTGTGGCAAGGTCAGTTGCCCAGACCCCCACTACCACCTCTCCAGACTGGTCCAGAATAGTGGGTCTCTCCATGGAGACCACTGTAAAGGTGAATGGAGTATCTACAAGAGCTACATTAGACAGTGGCTCCCAAATGACAATTATGTTCCAAGACTGGTATCAGAAGCATTTGTCTGATGTACCTTTACAACCATTGGAGGGGCTGCATGTCTGGGGGTTAAGTGAGAAGGCCTACCCCTACTCTGGATATATCCGAATTTGGCTGTCTTTTCCCACCTCCATGGCTGGAGTGGCTGAGCAAGTAGAGACCCTGGCCTTAGTGTGTCCCCCTACCGGACTGTATGATGGGGTTCCTCTACTAACTGGGACTAATGCACATATGTTTGGATGGCTGGCGCAGTTGTGTTATGAAAAACATAGGTCCCGGACTGGTAGAGCTCTAAGAATTCCAGCCTTGATCTGGAAGGCCTACGATGCCCAGAGAGATGCTGACAAAGTGGAACCAACCAGAGGAACCGGTTGGAGTTGTCTGGAAAAAGGATCCTAAGTCTGTGATCCTGGCACCAAATATCCAGTGTACCTTATAGGGAGAGGTCCATATCAGAAAGGATGTCAAGAATAAAATATTAATGTTGGATGCACCAGGCGATGTAAAATTGTCGGAGGGACTGCTGGTCAAGCCTAGTATTTTGCCTGCTAGAGCCTATGCTTATGCCAAAAGGGTAATGGTTCAAGTTCATAATGTGTGTGACAGAGAGATTCGAGTAAACAGAGGTTGCACCCTGGCTATTGTGTGTTGTGCAGACACTGCAGTGCTACCCAGTAGCAAGAGTTCGGGGAAGAATGACAGAGTAACGCCTGACTTGTTTGATTTCAGTGACTCCCCGATGCCAGCTGAATGGAAAGTGAGGATCAGTGAGAAGCTTGCCCAGAGAGACCAGGTGTTTTCTTTAAAGGAATGGGACGTAGGATGCGTGCAAGGAGATGAGCACCATATCCGACTGCATGATGAAAAGCAATTTCGTGAGAGGCCTCAACACCTGGCACCTGCTGTCATAGATGATGTGAGACGGCATCTGCAAGAGATGCTTGCTGCTGGTGTAATACAAGAATCCAGAAGCCCATATGCTTCACCTATCATGGTAGTGAGGAAAAAGAATGGGACCGTAAGGATGTCCATGGATTATCGCACCTTGAACCAGCGGACTATTCCTGATCAGTACACAATGCCCGGCATTCAGGATGCCTTAGACTGCCTAAACGGTAGTAAGTGGTTCTCTGTGTTGGATCTTTGCAGTGGGTACTACCAGATCCCGATGGCCCCAGAAGACTGTGAAAAGACAGCCTTTCTCTGTCCGCTTGGTTTCTATGAATTCATGAGGATGCCTCAAGGGATTTCAGGTGCTCCAGCCACTTTTCAACAACTGATGGAGTGTGCGGTGGGGGACATGAACTTGTTAGAGTAAGCCTGGTATACCTAGATGATGTTATTGTGTTTGGCAGCTCACTCAAGGAACATAAGAGCAGATTGTTCAAGGTGTTGCACCGACTGGAAGACTTTGGCCTTAAACTATCCATCTATAAATGTCAGTTCTTCCAAACCTCTGTAAAGTATGTGGGACACATAGTATCCACCAAGGAAATACAAACAGACCCAAGTAAAGTTGAGGCCTTGACCACCTGGCCACAGCCCCACAATCTAAAAGAACTGCAAAGATTCCTGGGATTCTGTGGTTACTATCACCGGTTCATCAAGGACTATTCAAGAGTGATTCGTCCTTTACTTAATCTTACTCAAGGTTACCCTCCTACTAACAAAAAATATAAGAGGTCAGTTTCTTCTGAGCCTGAGAGAGTGTATTTCCATCCTAATGAAGTATTTGGAGCGAGATGGACACCTGAGTGTGAAGCTGCTTTTCATGAGATTATATATCAACTTACCCATGCTCCTGTCCTTGCCTATGCAGATCCAGCGAAGCCCTATGTCTTGCACACTGATGCTAGCCTGCAAGCTTGAGGGCTGTATTGTACCAAGAGCATGAGAATGGCCTGAGACCAGTGGCCTTTGCCAGTAGAAGCCTGACCCCATCCGAAAAGAACTATCCTGTACATAAGTTAGAGTTCCTAGCTTTGAAGTGGGCCATTGTTGACCAGTTCTACGAGTACTTGTATGGGGCTAAGATACTGGTAAAAACTGACAATAATCCTTTGACCTATGTGCAGACTTCAGCTAGTTGGATGCCATCATGATAATAGGTGCCTTTCTGCATTATCTACATATGACTATGCTGTTGAATACAGAGCAGACCTGAACTACATAGATGCTGATGCTCTCTCCCGGAGGCCTGTTCCCCAGAATGACTGAGTCAGACTGTCAGAACCTGATATTCGAGCACTCTGCCAGAAGTTTGACAGGGAGGAACAAAAGTCCACAGACGCAGTGGACTGTATGGTGGATTGTTTGGGACCCTCTGAGAATTGCATACCGCGTTTATTGCTACTTTTTCTGCAATAGACATTGGTGTACTCGCCTCAGCTGGACAATGACAGTATTCAGCGGGCTCAACTCGAGATCCCATGATCAAATCAGCTTTAGAAGCCCTCTACGCAGGGAAAGATGTGTCCAAATTACGCTCCACTGATTTGAGAACTGCATTGTTATACAAGGAAGGTCCTAAGTTGAAACTGATCAATAGACTGTTATACAGAGAAACAGTAGACAGAGGGGGACAAATAAACAGACAACAACTAGTGCTGCCCACTGCCTTTCGAGACTCAGTACTGAGGTCCTTACACAACCACATGGGGCATCTTGGTATAGACAGAACACTTGACTTGGTGAGATCCAGATTCTATTGGCCTAAGATGGGGGCTGATATAGAGCAACACATTCGAACTTGTAGTTGCTGTTTACAGAGGAAAGCCCTGCGCCAAAGGGCTGCCCCCCCTTGTTAACATCACCACCAGTGCACCCATGGAGCTGGTCTGTATTGATTTCCTGAGTTTGGAGTTGGATCAAAGAAATATTAGAAATGTGCTGCTGGTCACTGACCATTTTATGAGATATGCCCAAGCTTTCCCCACCAAAGACCAGAAGGCATCCACTGTGGCAAAAGTACTTGTAGAAAACTTTTTTGTTCACTATGGGGCTCCACAAAAAATCCATTCTGATCAAGGGAGAGACTTTGAGAGTCATCTGATCAAAGCGATGCTTTCTCTGTGGGGAGTGCGAAAGTCCAGAACCACCCTTGCCACCCCCAGGGGACCCACAGCCTGAACATTTCAACCGCGATTTTGCTAGATATACTAGGCACCTCCACCCAAAGGACAAGCCTCAGATGGAGCCAACAAATTAGCACCCTGGTGCTGCTGCTCAACTGCACCAAAAGTGATGCTACTGGGTTCTCCTCCCATATGATGTTTGGAAGAGTAGCTCGACTGCCAGTAGATGTATGTTTTGGAGTTTCTCCTGATGGGTTTGAGCTGACAACCATTTACAGTATGTGCAAAAAGAAGGCCCAGCTAAATCATGCATACTAACTGGCTCAAACCATGGCTGCCAAAAGAAATCTCAATAACAAAGAAAGGTATGATAAAAGGTGAAAGCACAGGAACCCAGGAGGAGATCGGGTATTGCTAAGAAATCTGGGACTGCATGGCAAACATAAAATTGCTGACAGATGGCACCATCTCCCTCACATTGTAGTGGGCAAACTAGATGATCTGCCTGTGTACAAAGTAAGGCCTAAGAATAATTCAAAAGATGTTAAAACAATGCATAGAAATCATTTACTGCCCATTGGACAAATCTTGATTGAGTTTGAGCCCCCAGAAAATGCCCCCTCTGGACCAGTGACTAGAGCTGCTGCTAAGAAAAAATCAAGAAAGTCTGCACCACAAAAAGTGTTCCCCTTCAAAAGTCCCAGTTGAACATGACTGTCAGTCGATGTCAGAGGAAAGTGAGTGTGGCTTCTTACGAACTGAGTAAATTGTTTCGGGGCAATCCCCTAGTCAATCCTGGAGATGAAGCTGGGCCTTCCGGACTGTCTAAGCCCCCCAGCTTTGACCCTGAAGCCAATTCTCCCAGAAAGTGAAGTGCAAAGCATCAAGTCAGATGATATGGAATCATTGTGTATGGTTGAATTGTTTGAGCTTTCAGAGGAGGAAAATGATGGGCTGGAACAGACTGGTGATATATCAGAACAAGAAGAGTATTTTGAGTGCCCTGATGGTCCACTGCCAGTGTCTGAAAGCTCTCCATGTGAGCCAAGTGTTGTGTACTCAGAGATTGTAACTCCTGGAGCTGAAAGTGCCCCAAGTTCTAGCCTCTCTATCCCAATGGAGACTCCCCTGACAAGTGAGGACAATGCTGAAAATGAGGCTTAGAGTGCAGAGACTGTAACAGTTCCCCTAGAAAGACTGGTCGAGCTGTAAAGCCTGTGGTGCACCTCAGTTATGATTCCCTTGGGAGGCCTGTGGACTTGCCTCTCAATGTTGTCCATAAAGGAGGTGTATGTGTCCCAGGCTCATTGGCCAAACTGAACATCAAAGTGCTAACTCCAAGTTACTTGTGTTGCTCTCTAGGGTATGGCCCTGCCCCATCCAGCCCCAAGGTAACTGATAGGGAAGGGTCCCCTCTCTTCAGGTTTCATGTGCAAGTGGTAATAGCCTGAGTTATGGTATAGTGAGTGTATAATACTGTGAAAAAGTGATGTACTGAAAAGTTTCAGAAATGTGTTTCTGGTAAGGTGATATGTTGACTGATAATTACATGTATAAGCCTAATGTGATACTGATGTAAATATATATGGTTGTATTGAAACTTATGGGGGTTTGTACTTGACGCGGACGCCAAGTTTTTCCAGGCAAGGAAGGGTGTAACCCCCCTGAAAATGGGGGTTCCCAAAAGTCTTCCAGGAGCTTGCCTGAATGCTCCAAGCTTGGATGGTGTTCGGTGTCTGAGCTCCTTAACTGTGGTTGAAAGTGAGTGCTATTTGAGCCTCCACGTACTGTCTCTTTAAGAGCTGTCTGCTTGCAGACTTAGTTAGTTTGTATGGGGGGACTGTGTATTTAATGCTCGAATCCCTCCCGAGCTGCAAAGTAATCGCTCCATTTTGCGGTCGCTGAAGGTGCAAAGGGAGCCCATCTGAAAGCTGTAACTGTTTGCCTGTAATCATTTAAAGCATTAGTAAAATTGTAGTTTGTCTAACCTGCCTTTATTGCAGCTGGGACTCTGTGTGTGTTACCTCTCCATTTTGGACCTAAACTGCTGGGGCAAATTGGGTTAAGGAGCCCTAAATGGAGCCTGTGATCAAATCAGAACTTGACTCTTAATTTGAACCAGCCACAAGGGGATTGTATGGGCAGTCACTCTGGGAAATGTAGTTTTGACCTTGGCGCCTTTTTCTACCAACAGAGGGAGTCTTATTGTGAGTGACAGCTGAATCAGCCAACAGAATAGTGTGGAGCTAAAGGAATTGCCCTGCTCTGTGACTGGAAAGATCAGATCAGTTCTGGTAGTGAAGAGACAAAGAGCTGTGTGCTTCTGCGGTGTATAGTTTCGCGCAGGAAGCAAGTGTGAGGCCCTGAGTTTCGGTCTGCAGCCTTTGCGAGTGCCAGTTTGGACTGAATCTGAGTTGTGAGGAGAAAGAAGCACTAGAAGTGTGGAAACCAGGCTTACCCTGTAGAAGACTGGAGAAATTGATGAATCACGCCGGGTCTGTCAGGAACTGAAGCTGCTGTGTGTCTCCTGGGTATTTTGCAGTATTGCAATCGGGATCGAGGAGCAGCCTGCCTGGTACAGTACTTTCCTTTTACATATAAATGTGTGTAGTGCTTGTAGAGATCACTATTTCAAATCCCTGTACAGTGAATTGTGTGCTGAAGCTGAAGTAAACCCCCTGGCTAAATTGGACTACATCTAGATTATCAACTGCAGTGGTCCAGTCACAAGGACCTTGTCCTCTCTCGCTGCTCTTCTAGCAATCCAGCGACATTCTCCATCTGATCCTCAGCTTGATGTTGTGAGTACAAATCAGGGTATTTGCAGCTTGTTTTTCAATCACAAGTGTGTCATCTAATTCTTGTTGTTTCACTGTTTCATGGACTGAGCCCTCTAGCTCCGGATTACAATTGGGTGTTGTGCATATATTTTCCTCTACACAACCCTATCCATCTGCACCTGCCGGCCAACCCCGGGCAATGGACCTGGCTAGCCCCCAACCTGGGTACCCAGAGTGTGACTTTTCAGACCCTGTATGTGTGCACAGTACTGTGATTTAATGCCACCAATTAAACTGATTTCCTCCCGCAGTTACTGCCCCCAAATAAATCAGATTTGTTGTTGTTATACTATATACTGTCTGAGGTGCTGATACTTATGGAAACAGTATTGTGTTTTGCTAGTGTTGTTTAAACTTATTATATAGGGGTCCTCTGAGACGCATGGTAGAATCAGTCTCAAGGGTAAAGTGGTATCGACATAAGTGAACAGTGTGTATACGTGTATTGGGCTGTAACTCCGTTGTACTGTAAGCCACTAGAGGAATAAAAAGGGATCTCAGTGTCCCAGAGGGTTGTGACCAAGCTAGTCTAACCACTACAAACCCTGACCTCTGGGTGTAGGCACCCGTCATAGGACCTAGGGCCCCCTCAACCTCTCCGTAGTCAAACAGGCAGGGGTAGTAGCCCTTGGGATAGCACCACTTAGGGGTTACATACAGGTGGAGTTGTGAGCAGACGCAGCCTGGCTCTGTACTTCCAGATTGACATACAGGTGGTCCTGTGAGCAGATGCAGCCTAGCCCTATACTTCCAGACTGACATACAGGTGGAGCTGTGAGCAGACGCAGCCTGCCCCTGTACTTCCAGACTGACCTACAGGTGGAGCTGTGAGCAGACGTAGCCTGCCCCTGTACTTCCAGACTGACCTACAGGTGGAGCTGTGAGCAGATGCAGACGCAGCCTACCCCTGTACTTCCAGACTGACCTACAGGTGGAGCTGTGAGCTGACGCAGCCTGCCCCGGTACTTCCAGACTGACATACAGGTGAAGCTGTGAGCAGATGCAGCCTGCCCCTGTACTTCCAGACTGACATACAGGTGGAGCTGTGAGCCAGGCGCAACCTGCCCCTGCTTCAGACTGACATACAGGTGGAGCGTGAGCAAGCAACCTGCCCTGTACTTCCAGACTGACCTACAGGGTGAGCTGTGAAGCAGAACCAGTCTGCCCTGTACTTCCAGACTGACCTACAGGTGGAGCTGTGAGCAGCGAGCCCGCGCCCTGTACTTCAGACTGACCTACAGGTGGAGCTGTGAGCAGAACCAGTCTGCCCCTGTACTTCCAGACTGACCTACAGGTGAAGCTGTGAGCAGACGCAGCCCGCCCCTGTACTTCCAGACTGACCTACAGGTGGAGCTGTGAGCAGACGCAGCCTGCCCCTGTACTTCCAGACTGACCTACAGGTGGAGCTGTGAGCAGATGCAGACGCAGCCTACCCCTGTACTTCCAGACTGACCTACAGGTGGAGCTGTGAGCAGACGCAGCCTGCCCCAGTACTTCCAGACTGACATACAGGTGAAGCTGTGAGCAGATGCAGCCTGCCCCTGTACTTCCAGACTGACATACAGGTGGAGCTGTGAGCAGACGCAGCCTGCCCCTGTACTTCCAGACTGACATACAGGTAGAGCTGTGAGCAGACGCAGACTGCCCCTGTACTTCCAGACTGACATACAGGTGGAGCTGTGAGCAGACGCAGCCTGCCCCTGTACTTCCAGACTGACCTACAGGTGGAGCTGTGAGCAGAACCAGTCTGCCCCTGTACTTCCAGACTGACCTACAGGTGGAGCTGTGAGCAGAACCAGCCTGCCCCTGTACTTCCAGACGTACATACAGGTGGAGCTGTGAGCGGACGCAGCCTGCCCCTATACTTCCAGACTGACATACAGGTGGAGCCGTTGGACCCTGCAATAGAGCTGGGCAATCTACATGCAAATCAGGCCATAATGAGATGCTAATATGGGTGTTTGCCAACCGACTGCCTAAGTAGTCTCATTTGCATATTACTTTCGAATACAGCAAATTTTTGTCCCGGGGAAACATCTTAGCACCGGGTAAACCTGTTAGCACTGCACAAGCACTGTGTAAATATGTTTGCGCAGCACAAACCTATCCAAACCATTGCACAGTTCTGCAATATTTGGCCTGCACTGTTGTTTGCAGCTTTTGTGAATCTGCTTCTTTGCTAACACACTCATTGGCCATATAGTTCACCTTTACCTTCCTCCACGTCTCTGTGCACTTGGCTGCTGTTGTGGTCTGAACTTCTCAGATGCTATATTCAGAGCTCTCTTATTCATTGGGCTATTTTTGCAATGCACTCCTAGCTGTTTGCACAGCTTCATTTGCATGCTATATTCAACTGATTTAGTCCCAGGACTATTCCTTTAAATATAGAATGCAAATTGTTCCAGGCTAATTTAAGATACCGTGCAGTGCTAATTTTGCCCTGGGGCTAAGTTTTGAAAATCTGGCCCCAAGATGTTTCATTTTTGCCTAGATTTTGCAAGGGAGCAAAAACTTTTCAAAACTTTGAAATCATGTATTGTATTTCAGGAATGAAAAAAGTGAAAAATTAAAAAAAATAGGTATAGTGCTGTTTTTTTGTTTTTGTTTTTGTCAGAAATACATTACTGATAGAAAAAAAGAAATGCCACCAATTAACCTGATTTCCCACTCCCATGTTACTGCCCCCTAAATAAATCAGATTTGTTGTTGTTATACTATATCCTGTCAGTGGTGCTGATACTTATGGAAACAGTATTGTGTTTTGTTGTGTATGTTGTTTAACCTTATTATACAGGGGGTCCTCTAAGACGTGCTGTAGAATCAGTCTTGTGGGTTAGTGGTATCTATATGAGTGAACAGTGTGTATACATGGGGTATTGGGGCTGTAACTCCGGTGTACTGTGTGAGCCACTAGAGGGAATAAAAGGGGGTCTCAGTGTCCCAGAGGACTATGACCAAGCAAGTCTAACCACTACAAACCCTGACCTCTGGGTGGATGCACCCGTCATAGGACCTAGGCCCCCTCAACCTGTCCGTAGTCAAACAGGCAGGGGTAGTAGCCCTTGGGATAGTGCCACCTATGGGTTACACACTGGTGTAGCTGTGAGCAGACACAGCCTGCCCCTGTACTTCCAGACGGACATACAGGTGGACCTGTGAGCAGACGCAGCCTGCCCCTGTGCTTCCAGACTGACATACAGGTGGAGCTGTGAGCAGAACCAGCCTGCCCCTGTGCTTCCAGACTGACATACAGGTGGAGCTGTGAGCAGACGCAGCCTGCCCCTGTACTTCCAGACTGACATACAGGAGGAGCTGTGAGCAGACGCAGCCTGCCCTTGTACTTCCAGACTGACATACAGGAGGAGGTGTGAGCAGACGCAGCCTGCCCCTGTACTTCCAGACTGACATACAGGTGGAGCTTTGAGCTCACGCAGCCTGCCACTGTACTTCCAGACTGACATACAGGTGGAGCTGTGAGCAGACGCAGCCTGCCCCTGTACTTCCAGACTGACATACAGGTGGAGCTGTGAGCAGACGCAGCCTGCCACTGTACTTCCAGTCTGACATACCGGTGGAGCTGTGAGCAGACGCGGCCTGCCCCTGCATTCCAGACTGACATACAGGTGGAGCTGTGAGCAGGCGCCAGCCTGCCCTGTATTTCCAGACTGACATACAGGTGGAGATGTGAGCAGACGCAGCCTGCCCCTGTACTTCCAGACTGACACACAGGTGGAGCTGTGAGCAGACGCAGCCTGCCCGTATACTTCCAGACTGACATACAGGTGGAGCTGTTGGACCCTGCAATAGAGCTGGGCAATCTGCATGCAAAGCAAGCCATAATGAGATGCTAATATGGCTGTTTGCCCACCGACTTCCTAAGTAGTCTCATCTGCATATCACTTTAAATACAGCAAATTTTTGTCCTGGGATACATCTTAAACCGGTAAACTTAGTTAGCACTGCACAAGCGTGTGCAAAAAATGTTTCAGCGCAAACTCTATCCAAACTATAGCACAGTTCTACAATATTTGGTCTGCACTGTTCTTTGCACCTTTAATGTATTCGCTCTTTGCTAACACACTCATTGGCCATTTAGTTCACCTTTATCTTCTTCCACGTCTCTGTGCACTTGGCTGCTGTTCTGGTTTGAACTTCCCGGATGCTATATTCAGAGCTGTCTTATTTGCTAGGCTATTTTTGCACTGCACTCCCAGCTCTGTTTGCACAGCTTCATTTGTATGCTATATTCAACTGATTAAGCCCCAGGGCTATTCCTTTAAATATAGAATGCAAATGGTTCAAGGCTAATTTAACAAACCGTGCAGTACTAATTTTGCCCCGGGGCTAAGTTTTGAAAATCTGGCCCCAAGATGTTTCATTTTTACCTACATCTTGCAAGGGAGCAAGAACTCTTCAAAACTTTGAAATCATATCTTGTATTTCAGGAATGAAAAAAGTGAAAAATAAAAAAAATAGGTATAGTGCTGTTTTTTTGTTTTTGTTTTTGTCAGAAATACATTACTGATAGAAAAAAAGACATGCCACCAATTAACCTGATTTCCCCCTTCCGTGTTACTGCCCCCTAAATAAATCAGATTTGTTGTTGTTATACTATATACTATCTGTGCTGCTGATACTTATGGAAACAGTATTGTGTTTTGCTGTGTATGTTGTTTAACCTATTATACAGGGGTCCTCTGAGACGTGCTGTAGAATCAGTCTCGAGGGTAAGTGGTATCTATATGAGTGAACAGTGTGTCATATGGAGGTATTGGGGCTGTAACTCTGGAGTACTGTGTGAGCCACTAGAAAGAATAAAAGGGGTCTCAGTGTCCCAGAGGACTGTGACCAAGCTAGTCTAAAGACTACAAACCCTGACCTCTGGGTGCAGGCACCCGTCATAGGACCTAGGCCCCCTCAACCTATCCGTAGTCAAACAGGCAGGGTTAGTAGCCCTTGGGATAGCGCCACATATGGGTTACACACAGGTGTAGCTGTGAGCAGACGCAGCATGCCCCTGTAGTTCCAGACTGACATACAGGTGGAACTGTGAGCAGACGCAGCCTGCCCTTGTACTTCCAGACTGACATACAGATGGAGCTGTGAGCAGAACCAGCCTGCCGCTGTACTTCCAGACTGACATACAGGTGGAGCTGTGAGCAGAACCAGCCTGCCCCTGTGCTTCCAGACTGACATACAGGTGGAGCTGTGAGCAGAACCAGCCTGCCCCTGTGCTTCCAGACTGACATACAGGAGGAGCTGTGAGCAGAACCAGCCTGCCCTGTGTTTCCAGACTGACATACAGGAGGAGCTGTGAGCAGCGCAGCCCGCCCTGTACTGCCAGACTGACATACAGGTTGAGCTGTGAGCAGACGCAGCCCGCCCTGTACTTCAAGACTGACATACAGGTGGAGCTGTGAGCAGACGCTGCCTGCCCCTGTACTTCCAGACTGACATACAGGTGGAGCTTTGAGCAGATGCAGCCTGCCCCTGTACTTCCAGACTGACATACAGGTGGAGCTTTGAGCAGATGCAGCCTGCCCCTGTACTTCCAGACTGACATACAGGTGGAGCTGTGAGCAGACGCAGCCTGCCACTGTACTTCCAGACTGACATACAGGTGGAGGCGGTGAGCAGAGCGCAGCCTGCCCCTGTGCTTCCAGACTGACATACAGGTGGAGCTGTGAGCAGATGCAGCCTGCCCTGTATTTCCAGGCTGACATACAGGTGGAGCTGTGAGCAGACGCAGCCTGCCCCTGTATTTCCAGACTGACACACAGGTGGTGCTGTGAGCAGACGCAGCCTGCCCCTGTACTTCCAGACTGACACACAGGTGGTGCTGTGAGCAGACGCAGCCTGCCCCTGTACTTCCAGACTGACATACAAGTGGTGCTGTGAGCAGACGCAGCCTGCCCCTGTGCTTCCAGACTGACATACAGGAGGAGCTGTGAGCAGACGCAGCCTACCCCTGTACTTCCCGACTGACATACAGGTGGAGCGGTGAGCAGACGCAGCCTGCCCCTATACTTCCAGACTGACATACAGGTGGAGCTGTGAGCAGACGCAGCCTGCCCCTGTATTTCCAGACTGACATACAGGTGGAGCTGTGAGCAGACGCAGCCTGCCACTGTATTTCCAGACTGACACACAGGTGGAGCTGTGAGCAGACGCAGCCTGCCACTGTACTTCCAGACTGACATACAGGTGGAGCTGTGAGCAGACGCAGCCTGCCCCTGTATTTCCAGACTGACACACAGGTGGAGCTGTGAGCAGACGCAGCCTGCCACTGTACTTCCAGTCTGACATACCGGTGGAGCTGTGAGCAGACGCAGCCTGCCCCTGTACTTCCAGACTGACATACAGGTGGAGCTGTGAGCAGACGCAGCCTGCCCCTGTATTTCCAGACTGACATACAGGTGGAGATGTGAGCAGACGCAGCCTGCCCCTGTACTTCCAGACTGACACACAGGTGGAGCTGTGAGCAGACGCAGCCTGCCCGTATACTTCCAGACTGACATACAGGTGGAGCTGTTGGACCCTGCAATAGAGCTGGGCAATCTGCATGCAAAGCAAGCCATAATGAGATGCTAATATGGCTGTTTGCCCACCGACTTCCTAAGTAGTCTCATCTGCATATCACTTTTAAATACAGCAAATTTTTGTCCCGGGGATACATCTTAAAACCGGGTAAACCTGTTAGCACTGCACAAGCAGTGTGCAAAAAATGTTTCCCCAGCGCAAACCTATCCAAACCATAGCACAGTTCTACAATATTTGGTCTGCACTGTTCTTTGCACCTTTAATGTATTCGCTTCTTTGCTAACACACTCATTGGCCATTTAGTTCACCTTTATCTTCTTCCACGTCTCTGTGCACTTGGCTGCTGTTCTGGTTTGAACTTCCCGGATGCTATATTCAGAGCTGTCTTATTTGCTAGGCTATTTTTGCACTGCACTCCCAGCTCTGTTTGCACAGCTTCATTTGTATGCTATATTCAACTGATTAAGCCCCAGGGCTATTCCTTTAAATATAGAATGCAAATGGTTCAAGGCTAATTTAACAAACTGCAGTACTAATTTGCTCCGGCTAAGTTTTGAAAATCTGGCCCCAAGATGTTTCATTTTACCTACATCTTGCAAGGGAGCAAGAACTCTTCAAAACTTTGAAATCATATCTTGTATTTCAGGAATGAAAAAAGTGAAAAATAAAAAAAATAGGTATAGTGCTGTTTTTTTGTTTTTGTTTTTGTCAGAAATACATTACTGATAGAAAAAAAGACATGCCACCAATTAACCTGATTTCCCCCTTCCGTGTTACTGCCCCCTAAATAAATCAGATTTGTTGTTGTTATACTATATACTATCTGTGCTGCTGATACTTATGGAAACAGTATTGTGTTTTGCTGTGTATGTTGTTTAACCTTATTATACAGGGGGTCCTCTGAGACGTGCTGTAGAATCAGTCTCGAGGGTAAGTGGTATCTATATGAGTGAACAGTGTGTATACGTGGGGTATTGGGGCTGTAACTCTGGAGTACTGTGTGAGCCACTAGAAAGAATAAAAGGGGGTCTCAGTGTCCCAGAGGACTGTGACCAAGCTAGTCTAAAGACTACAAACCCTGACCTCTGGGTGCAGGCACCCGTCATAGGACCTAGGCCCCCTCAACCTATCCGTAGTCAAACAGGCAGGGTTAGTAGCCCTTGGGATAGCGCCACATATGGGTTACACACAGGTGTAGCTGTGAGCAGACGCAGCATGCCCCTGTAGTTCCAGACTGACATACAGGTGGAACTGTGAGCAGACGCAGCCTGCCCTTGTACTTCCAGACTGACATACAGATGGAGCTGTGAGCAGAACCAGCCTGCCGCTGTACTTCCAGACTGACATACAGGTGGAGCTGTGAGCAGAACCAGCCTGCCCCTGTGCTTCCAGACTGACATACAGGTGGAGCTGTGAGCAGAACCAGCCTGCCCCTGTGCTTCCAGACTGACATACAGGAGGAGCTGTGAGCAGAACCAGCCTGCCCCTGTGCTTCCAGACTGACATACAGGAGGAGCTGTGAGCAGGCGCAGCCCGCCCCTGTACTGCCAGACTGACATACAGGTTGAGCTGTGAGCAGACGCAGCCCGCCCCTGTACTTCAAGACTGACATACAGGTGGAGCTGTGAGCAGACGCTGCCTGCCCCTGTACTTCCAGACTGACATACAGGTGGAGCTTTGAGCAGATGCAGCCTGCCCCTGTACTTCCAGACTGACATACAGGTGGAGCTTTGAGCAGATGCAGCCTGCCCCTGTACTTCCAGACTGACATACAAGTGGTGCTGTGAGCAGACGCAGCCTGCCCCTGTGCTTCCAGACTGACATACAGGTGGAGCTGTGAGCAGACGCAGCCTGCCACTGTACTTCCAGACTGACATACAGGTGGAGCGGTGAGCAGACGCAGCCTGCCCCTGTACTTCCAGACTGACATACAGGTGGAGCTGTGAGCAGATGCAGCCTGCCCCTGTATTTCCAGGCTGACATACAGGTGGAGCTGTGAGCAGACGCAGCCTGCCCCTGTATTTCCAGACTGACACACAGGTGGTGCTGTGAGCAGACGCAGCCTGCCCCTGTACTTCCAGACTGACACACAGGTGGTGCTGTGAGCAGACGCAGCCTGCCCCTGTACTTCCAGACTGACATACAAGTGGTGCTGTGAGCAGACGCAGCCTGCCCCTGTGCTTCCAGACTGACATACAGGAGGAGCTGTGAGCAGACGCAGCCTACCCCTGTACTTCCCGACTGACATACAGGTGGAGCGGTGAGCAGACGCAGCCTGCCCCTATACTTCCAGACTGACATACAGGTGGAGCTGTGAGCAGACGCAGCCTGCCCCTGTATTTCCAGACTGACATACAGGTGGAGCTGTGAGCAGACGCAGCCTGCCACTGTATTTCCAGACTGACACACAGGTGGAGCTGTGAGCAGACGCAGCCTGCCACTGTACTTCCAGACTGACATACAGGTGGAGCTGTGAGCAGACGCAGCCTGCCCCTGTATTTCCAGACTGACACACAGGTGGAGCTGTGAGCAGACGCAGCCTGCCACTGTACTTCCAGACTGACATACAGGTGGAGCTGTGAGCAGAACCAGCCTGCCCCTATACTTCCAGACTGACATACAGATGGAGCTGTGAGCAGATGCAGCCTGCCCCTGTATTTCCAGGCTGACATACAGGTGGAGCTGTGAGCAGAACCAGCCTGCCCCTATACTTCCAGACTGACATACAGGTGGAGCTGTTGGATCCTGCAATAGAGCTGGGCAATCTACATGCAAATCAGGCTATAATGAGATGCTAATATGGGTGTTTGCCAACCGACTGCCTAAGTACTCTCATTTGCATATCACTTTCGAATACAGCAAATTTTTGTCCCGGGGAAACATCTTAGCTCCGGGTAAACCTGTTAGCACTGCACAAGCACTGTGTAAATATGTTTTCGCAGTGCAAACCTATCCAAACCATTGCACAGTTCAGCAATATTTGGCCTGCACTGTTGTTTGCAGCTTTAGTGAATCCGCTTCTTTGCTAACACACTCATTGGCCATGTAGTTCACCTTTACCTTCCTCCACGTCTCTGTGCACTTGGCTGCTGTTATGGTTTGAATTTCCCAGATGCTATATTTAGAGCTCTCTTATTTGCAGGGCTATTTTTGTACTGCACTCCCAGCCCTGTTTGCGCAGCTTCATTTGCATGCAATATTCAACTGATTTAGCCCCAGGGCTATTCCTTTAAATATAGACTGCAAATCGTTCCAGGCTAATTTAACATAACGTGCAGTGCTAATTTTGCCTCGGGACTAACTTTTGAAAATCTGGCCCAAGATGTTTCAATTTTACCTAGCTCTTGCAGGGGAGCAAGAACTTTTCAAAACTTTGAAATCATATATTGTATTTCAGGAATGAAAAAAGTGAAAAATTAAAAAAAAAAGTATAGTGCTGTTTTTTTGTTTTTGTCAGAAATACATTACTGATAGAAAAAAAAGACATGCCACCAATTAACCTGTTTTCACCCTCCCGTGTTACTGCCCCCTAAATAAATCAGATTTGTTGTTGTTATACTATATACTGTCTGTGGTGCTGATACTTATGGAAACAGTATTGTGTTTTGCTGTGTATGTTGTTTAAACTTATTATACAGGGGGTCCTCTGAGACGTGCTGTAGAATCATTCTCGAGGGTAAGTGGTATCTATATGAGTGAACAGTGTGTATCAGTGGGGTATTGGGGCTGTAACTCCGGTGTACTGTGTGAGCCACTGGAGGGAATAAAAGGGGGTCTCAGTGTCCCAGAGGGCTGTGACCAAGCTTGTCTAACCACTACAAACCCTGATCTCTGGGTGGAGGCACCCGTCATAGGACCTAGGCCCCCCTCAACCTGTCTGTAGTCAAACAGGCAGGGGTAGTAGCACTTGGGATAGCGCCACCTAGGGGTTACATACAGGTGGAGCTGTGAGCAGACGCAGTCTGCCCCGTACTTCCAAACTGACATACAGGTGGAGCTGTGAGCAGAACCAGCCTGCCCCTATACTTCCAGACTGACATACAGGTGGAGTAGTGAACAGAACCAGTCGGCCCCTGTACTTCCAGACTGACATACAGGTGCAGCTGTGAGCAGACGCAGCCTGCTCCTGTACTTCCAGACTGACATACAGGTGGAGCTGTGAGCAGACGCAGCCTGCCCCTGTACTTCCAGACTGACATACAGGTGGAGCTGTGAGCAGAACCAGCCTGCCCCTATACTTCCAGACTGACATAGAGGTGGAGCAGTGAGCAGAACCAGTCGGCCCCTGTACTTCCAGACTGACCAACAGGTGGAGCTGTGAGCAGACGCAGCCTGCCCCTGTACTTCCAGACTGACGTACAAGTGGAGCTGTGAGCAGACGCAGCCTGCCCCTGTACTTTCAGACTGACCTACAGGTGGAGCTGTGAGCAGACGCAGCCTGCCCCTGCACTTCCAGACTGACATACTGGTGGAGTTGTGAGCAGACGCAGCCTGCCCCTGTACTTCCAGACTGACATACTGGTGGAGCTGTGAGCAGACGCAGCCTGCCCCTGTACTTCCAGACTGACGTACAAGTGGAGCTGTGAGCAAACGCAGCCTGCCCCTGTACTTCTAGACTGACCTACAGGTGGAGCTGTGAGCAGACGCAGCCTGCCCCTGCACTTCCAGACTGACATACTGGTGGAGTTGTGAGCAGACGCAGCCTGCCCCTGTACTTCCAGACTGACATACTGGTGGAGCTGTGAGCAGATGCAGCCTGCCCCTGTACTTCCAGACTGACATACAGGTGGAGCTGTGAGCAGAACCAACCTGCCCCTGTACTTCCAGACTGACATACAGGTGGCGTTGTGAGCAGAACCAGTCTACCCCTGTACTTCCAGACTGACCTACAGGTGGAGCTGTGAGCAGACGCAGCATGCCCCTGTACTTCCAGACTGACATACAGGTGGAGCTGTGAGCAGACGCAGCCTGCACCTGTACTTCCAGACAGACATACAGGTGGAGCTGTGAGCAGATGCAGCCTGCCCCTGTACTTCCAGACTGACATACAGGTGGAGCTGTGAGCAGAACCAGCCTGCCCCTGTACTTCCAGACTGACCTACAGGTGGAGCTGTGAGCAGAACCAGTCTGCCCCTGTAGTTCCAGACTGACCTACAGGTGGAGCTGTGAGCAGACGCAGCCTGCCCCTTTACTTCCAGACTGACATACAGGTGGAGCTGTTGGTCCCTGCAATAGAGCTGGGCAATCTACATGCAAATCAGGCCATAATGAGACGCTAATATGGGTGTTTGCCAACCGACTGCCTAAGTAGTCTCATTTGCATATCACTTTCGAATACAGCAAATTTTTGTCCCGGGGAAACATCTTAGCACCGGGTAAACCTCTTAGCACTGCAGAAGCACTGTGCAAAAAATCTTTGCGCAGCGCAAACCTATCCAAACCATAGCACAGTTCTGCAATATTTGGCCTGCACTGTTGTTTGCAGCTTTAGTGAATCCGCTTCTTTGCTAAAACACTCATTGGCCATGTAGTTCACCTTTACCTTCCTCCACGTCTCTGTGCACTTGGCTGCTGTTGTGGTTTGAACTTCCCAGATGTTATATTCAGAGCTGTCTTATTTGCTGGGCTATTTTTGTACTGCACTCCCAGTCCTGTTTGCATAACTTCATTTGCATGCTATATTCAACTGATTTAGCTCCAGAGCTATTCCTTTAAATATTGAATGCAGATGTTTCAGGCTAATTTAACGTACCGTGCAGTGCTAATTTTGCCCCGGGGCTAAGTTTTGAATATCTGGCCCCAAAATATTTCATTTTTTCCTAGATCTTACAAGGGAGCAAGAACTTTTCAAAAGTTTGAAATCAAATATTATATTTCTGGAATGAAAAAAGTGAAAAATAAAAAAAAAAATAGGTATAGTGCTGTTTTTTTGTTTTTTTCAGAAATACATTACTGATAGAAAAAAAAGACATGCCACCAATTAACCTGATTTCCCCCTTCCGTGTTACTGCCCCCTAAATAAATCAGATTTTTTGTTGTTATACTATATATTGTCTGTGGTGCTGATACTTATGGAAACAGTATTGTGTTTTGCTGTGTATGTTGTTTAACCTTATTATACAGGGGGTCCTCGGAGACGTGCTGTAGAATCAGTCTCGAGGGTAAGTGGTATCTATATGAGTGAACAGTGTGTATACGTGGGGTATTGGGGCTGTAACTCCGGTGTACTGTGTGAGCCACTACAGGGAATAAAAGGGGGTCTCAGTGTCCTAGAGGGCTATGACCAAGCTAATCTAACCACTACAAACCCTGACCTCTGGGTGGAGGCACCCGTCATAGGACCTAGGCCCCCTCAACCTGTCCGTAGTCAAACAGGCATGGGAAGTAGCCCTTGGGATAGCACCACCTAGGGGTTACATAGAGCTGGAGCTGTGAGCAGACGCAGTCTGCCCCTGTACTTCCAGACTGACATACAGGTGGAGCTGTGAGCAGATGCAGCCTGCCCCTGTACTTCCAGACTGACATACAGGTGGAGCTGTGAGCAGAACCAGCCTGCCCCTGTACTTCCAGACTGACATACAGGTGGAGCTGTGAGCAGAACCAGTCGGCCCCTGTACTTCCAGACTGACATACAGGTGGAGCTGTGAGCAGACGCAGCCTGCCCCTGTACTTCCAGACTGATGTACAGGTGGAGCTGTGAGCAGACGCAGCCTGTACCTGTACTTCCAGACTGACATACAGGTGGAGCTGTGAGCAGACGCAGCCTGCCCCTGTACTTCCAGACTGACATACAGGTGGAGCTGTGAGCAGAACCAGCCTGCCCCTGTACTTCCAGACTGACCTACAGGTGGAGCTGTGAGCAGACGCAGCCTGCCCCTATACTTCCAGACTGACATACAGGTGGAGCCGTTGGACCCTGCAATAGAGCTGGGCAATCTACATGCAAATCAGGCCATAATGGGACGCTAATATGGGTGTTTGCCAACCGACTGCCTAAGTAGTCTCATTTGCATATCACTTTTCGAATACAGTAAATTTTTGTTCCGGGGAAACATCTTAGCACCGGGTAAACCTGTTAGCACTGCACAAGCACTGTGCAAATATGTTTGCGCAGCGCAAACCTATCCAAACCATTGCACAGTTCTGCAATATTTGGCCTGCACTGTTGTTTGCAGCTTTTGTGAATCCGCTTCTTTCTTTGCTAACACACTCATTGGCCATGTAGTTCACCTTTACCTTCCTCCACGTCTCTGTGCACTTGGCTGCTGTTGTGGTTTGAACTTCTCAGATGCTATATTCAGAGCTCTCTTATTTGTTGGGCTATTTTTGCACTGCACTCCCAGCCGTTTGCACAGCTTCATTTGCATGCTATAGTCAACTGATTTAGCCCCAGGGCTATTCCTTTAAATATAGAATGGAAATCGTTCCAGGCTAATTTAACATACCGTGCAGTGCTAATTTTGCCCCGGGGCTAAGTTTTGAAAATCTGGCCCCAAGATGTTTTATTTTTACCTAGATCTTGCAAGGGAGCAAGAACTTTTCAAAACTTTGAAATCATATCTTGGACTTCCGGTGACGTCACCAACTAGATGGCAGCTCTGAACTAAAGCTCCTATCTCCCCCGAGATTAAAAGCCCCCTAACTACTACAAAAGCTTCACAAAATCGGCAAAAAAGAGAAAGAAATGTCGGGGGGACATAAGCCAGACCGATCCCAGGGGAAAAAAACGTCAAACGTTAAGGATGGAAAAGGATTCTCAACTGGAAAGGCTCACAGCAGAAGTGCCTCTCCTGCCAGCAGCATGGCCTACGATGCAGACACAGACCAGGAAATGGAGCATCTCTCGAGATCCCGATTCAAATGATAATGGCAGAGTTAAAGTCCTTCAGGGCTGAAACCAAATCGAATTTCAAACGTAAATACCAAAATTATAGAAATGGAGAACAGAACTGAGAGAGCGGAGCAAAGAATAGCCGATGCAGAGGACGAAATGAGAGATGCAGGCAGCAGCGAGTTCATCATTACACATGAAAAAATACAAGAGAAATTAATGGACCTGAAGCGAGATTAGAAGAGATAATATTAAATTTACGGTCTCCCAGAAAACACTGAAACAGGCCGATGGAGGACTTTATAACAGATTTACTCAAGAGATATCTTGGATTTACCTGGCACATTCCAATTTAAGGTGGAGAGAGCACATCGATCTCTGGCAAACAAACCTACAAACCCGAAAGCCAGACCAAGGTCAATAGTGATAAAACTGTCCAGCTTCAGAGATAAAGAATACATACTACGAACAGCGTGGCAAAAACGAATAATTAAATATCTTACAGCCAGACTAATATTTGACCATGACTATCCTGCAGAAATTCGAAGAAGAGGCAGCATTCTCACATGTACTCAGAGTTCTCCGGGACCACAAAGTTAAATTTCAAACACCCTTCCTTCAGATTAAAAATAATGTGGGACTGGATTGAAGTGTAATGAAACACCGAAGAGGCCAAAAGGAACTACAGAAGAGGGGATGGGTTCCCCAGTCAGAAGAAGAGGAAGTGAGGCACTCAAAACCGGAAAAGGCACAGTGGAAGAAGATGATTCGGAACAGGCAAGGCCGAGGAGCACAACAAACAATGCTGCAGTCCCTACGAGACGTTCGGAGGCTTTTGGACAGATCGACTGAGAGGGATGGAGAACCGCGGAGACAAGATGCAACCTGAGAGGTAGCAAATGACTCTAGGGTTTCAGAGACCTACAAAACATCGCAGTGGCCCACGATGAAGGTTAACTTCATGAAGGTGGATTAAGGTGCTTGCCACACAATGGGACAATGGACGAATTATCTGGGACATTACTTAAATATATATAATATAGAAGATGCAGACCGGGGCTGTTAAAGGGGAATAGGCATCGAGGGAAATGGATAGATTAAACTTAATAAAAGGGAAGGGGACAGGAAAAGAGGAAAAGATCACGAATAGATGGGGAGAATTCAGACAATTAGGAAGGGGAGAAGTATTGGGTTTGGATCCTAAATAGCGGAAATGGAAAGCGAGAGGGATGAGGGGATGGGGGGACAAAGGTACTCTGATAGGAGAGGGATGAAAAGTGGAGATTCATTGGTAATAAACAGGAGAACAATGCAAACTTAGGATACAGAGAAAATAAAGAATGACCCGAAACAAGTGGGGTTGAAAGTGTACCGTATCCTATACCAAGATGGAACAAGGAAAAAAACTTGGGAGGGGGGGAGGAAGGGAAGGAAGGAAGGAGGGAAAAAGGGGGAAAATTTTTGTGTCCTTTCTCCGCTCACCTCAGCTCCTCGTACCCTACCTTTAAGTTTCCTGGGGGGATTATAAAATAGAAGGGGGATGGATAAGGAGAGGAGCGAAAGCCATGATACAAGGTCTCGAAGAGAGAGGGACCTGGGGGGGAGGTCGGTATAGCAACCTACTAGTCCCCCCCATCAAGGGGACTTCCAGAAATGAGGTACCCCTTGATAAATGCAGAGGGAGTAATTTTACTCACTCCAACCTTGGAAGCAAACATGTATATAGTTATAGTTATAGTTATAATGTTCACAATAGCAATGTAGTAATGTTCTGTATAAATGTTGTGTATGTTAGCAGAAGGCATAGGAAGATCACAAACAAAAGAGTGAACCTGATACATGATATACATGAAGAACAGAGGGAGATGGTTAAAGTGAAGAAAGTATGGAACAGAATAACATGTTATAGCCAAAGGAGATGAATAAGCAGAGACAGATAGGGATATGTTCCCTTAATGTGAACGGCATTAACAACCCTGTTAAAAGAAGCAAAATAATATCCCTGGTGAGGAGACAGAAACCCAGTTTTGTTTTATTGCAGGAGATGCATTTAACGAAGGAGGAGCACAGTAAATTAACTAAATATGGGTTCAGAATAGTGATGGCTTCATCGTATCAGACAGGGAAAAGGAGAGGAGCAGCGGTATTGATTCCCCATAATGTACAATTTCAGCAAACAGACATGTACACAGATAAGGAGGAATTAGGTTAGCAATAGTTACAGGGCTCTTAGAAGGACATGCAATTACAGTAGCCTCTGTATACATCCCACCTGGATCAGAATCCAAGAAATAAAGAAATTATGCCAGAAAATAACGGAGCATCAAAGAGGGACCCTAATCTTAGGAGGGACCATAATATGATTATGACCCACTAGACACATCCAAAAGCAACCCCAAAAAGAAAAGCAAACCAGAAGATAGCTATTAAATACTTCCAGGATATGAAATGGGTGACGTGTGGCGATCACAAACACCCTAAGGAGAGGGCATACACCCATTACTCAGCACCTCACAGAATCTATACATGTATAGATTATTTACATATATCTAGGGACTCAGTCGATCTGATACAGGAATGTCAGATAATTCCTAATCCCATCTCAGATCATTCAATGCTGACATTAAGTCTGAGATGGCCTAACAGGAGACGAAAAACGTTGTGGAGGTTCAACAATTTTTTCCTGAACCACAAGAATTTCAAGCAGATGATAGCAAATAGAATACCCCAAATAATAAGAGAAAACGAAGCCACTAACTTATCAAAAGCTACCCTGTGGAATACGATTAAAACAGTATTAAGAGGAGATATAATCAAATATACCTCATGGTACAAAAAACAACAAAATTTACAACAGGAGAAATTAGAAGGGCAGCTGAGAGAGGCACAGGGAAAACATGCAGCAGGTGATTTAAGTTATAAAACAATAATACAAGAAATCCAAAGTAAATTACAGAACATACTAGATGTTAAGACAGAACAGGCGCTACAAAACCTTAGACAAAAGTATTATGAGGAGGGACCAAGGGCAACTAGATTGCTGGCTCACAGACTACGAAGAAAGGAGGCCCAATCAATTATTCCACAAATAAGAGATCCAGTAAAGAGACACCTAATAAGGGATCCCTCCCTTGTGGAGAAGGTTTTCTTGAGCCATTATCAGAATCTGTACACCCCAGAGCAGGAGATAGATAGAGAAAGAATGATGAGGTTCTTAGATAACTTAAAAACACCTACCTTGTCTCTAACACAACAACAGTATTTAACCTCTCCAATAACAGAGGACGAGCTAAACAAAGCTATAACAAACCTTAAGACCAACAAAAGCCCCGGTCCAGATGGATATTCAGGAGAATTCTATAAAATGTTTCGAGTAACCATACTACCCACACTGGAGAGGGTATTTAGAGAGATACAACAGGACAGGGGGATGTCCAGACACTTGGAGATATGCAACCATAACTAGTATCCTAAAACCTGAGAAAGATATTACTAATTGCAGTTCGTACCGCCCAATATCTGTCCTTAACATAGACTACAAACTTTTCACTTCTATTCTAGCTAAAAGAATGGAACTGTTACTCCCAGAGCTAATAGATCAAGACCAGACAGGATTCATAGTGAATAGACAGGCACAAGACAATATTAAGAGAACACTACATATATTGCACTATGCTCATAAGTCGAAAAAACCTTTTTTGCTTCTCAGCCTAGATGCTGAGAAAGCTTTCGACAGAGTGGAATGGCCCTTTTTTAAGGGCTACCCTGGAAAAGATGGGATTCCCACAGGAATTTAGAGCAATTATAGACTCTATATACAAGGATCCTAAAGCATATATTAAAATAAATGGCTCTGTCTCTGCCCCAATCACATTAAAAAGAGGAACCAGACAGGGATCACAGTATCCCACTCTTATTTGCGATATATTTAGAACCACTGGCGCGCATACGACAACATGATGAAATAAGAAGGAATTCAGGTGGGGAGGATACTCACAAGTTAGCTTTATATGCAGACGATCTTCTTGTCTATCTCACAAGACCGGAGAGCTCACTACCACCCTTATGGAATACATTATCAGAATTTGGAGAAATAGCAGGATATAAAATTAATACTCTTAAGACAGAGGTTCTGGGGTATGCTATTCACCTTCAACGAGATGGAAAATAAATTTAGATTTAGATGGCACATCCCTTCCTTAAATATTTGGGAATCTGGGAGCGTAGAACATGAGAAATTATATGAGCTTAACTATAAACCTCTAATAGCACAAATACAAAAAGATATAGAAAGATGGAAATTAATACCGATACCCTTTATACAAAAGATAGAAGCGGTTAGGATGGTAATCTTGCCCCGCTTTTTATATTTAGCGCAGACTATACCCTGCATAGTCCCGAAACAATTCTATTCAGTAATAAGCAAGAAAATATCACAATATATCTGGGGGTTACAAAAACCAAGAATCAGACAAACAATCTTACAACTACCTAAAGAGGAAGGCGGTCTCTCTCTCCCAAACTTCAGGTACTACCATATGGCAGCCCAACTACGTACAGTTATATACTGGCTCCATCCCTTGTATAAGGCCAAATGGAAAGAGATTGAGCTGAAAGAGGAGGATATCAGGGAACCACAGAAAATTTTACTTGTGGATGAGAGAGACAAGGATAGAGAGAACATAGAAAACCCACTCACTTTAGCAACTCTGGGGTCATGGAAACAGGTATGGGGCTCCCAAAGAATGATCCTCTGGAGACCATTGTTTTGGTCCATCGTATATTCAGGAAAGTTCATGCCAGCTAAAATGGATACTGGCTACAAAACCTGGGAAAGGAAAGGAATACATATAGTATTCCAATTTCTGAAAGAAGGAAACATGATAACATTTTCAGAATTGGAAGAAAAATATGGTATAACACATAGAGACAGGTTCCGTTATTTCCAAGAGATTTTATTAAAAAAATAAATAAGGAACAGTGGGGTAGAGATACCAGGCCGCAACTTATTGAAATTATCCAGAAAGTCCTGGAAGGTCAAGCAAATCTTACACACATAATGACCTACCTATATAGGGCAATCAGATCATTTGAGGGAGACACAGTAGAATCCATTAAAAAAGCATGGGAGAGAGATCTGAGGTTCGAAATCACAGAAGAGACTTGGAGAAATCATTTATTACATATACACTCAGGTACAGCAGCACCCCAATGGAGAGAATTCACATGGAAAAACACGGTTAGATTTTTTAGAACACCGGCTATACAGATAAAATATAGAAATGTAAGGAAGGCCTCTTGCTGGAGGCAATGTGGGGATCAATCAGCTACCCATGGGCATCTGTTCTGGGAATGCCCAAAGATTCAACCATACTTAGAAGAAATACGGGTGGCTATAAGTTATATTGTGAATCCGATGATCTCTTTAGACCCATCCTTGTATTTCCTGTCTACCTTTCCTGAGGGTTGTGAAGACTCCAAAACTAAGAAGCTACTATTGTTATTAATACTAGCTATCAAGAAAACGATAACCAAGAATTGGCTGTCCCCTAATCCTCCCCACATTGCTCAATGGCAAGATACAGTAACAGATATATATCACATGGAGAAATTAACTGCAATGTTAAATAAGAAATATACACAGTTCGAAAATATTTGGAGGAGGTGGATTATGTATATCACCCCCTTAAGGGGAAATATAGTTATATAGGAACAGGGCTAGTTTCACATGAAGAAAGATCAGCCAGAGTCTCTTGCTATCCATAATGATATACACAGTTGGCTATATTAATTCACAAAAGCATGAACCTCTTATCTGTATCTGTATAAGCAATACATGACACTCTTATGACATATGTATAAGAACTTGAGTTTAAAGAATGTATAGATTACCTCCTATGCATGTAAATAGTTAAGGATGGTATGAAAAATGACCTAAAGGAACAACATAAAGAAAGTATAAAAAAAAAAGAAATCATATCTTGTATTTCAGGAATGAAAAAAAGTGAAAAATAAAAAAAAATAGGTATAGTGCTGTTTTTTTGTTTTTGGTTTTGTCAGAAATACATTACTGATAGAAAAAAAGACATGCACCAATTAACCTGATATCCCCCTTCCGTGTTACTGCCCCCTAAATAAATCAGATTTGTTGTTGTTATACTATATACTGTCTGTGGTGCTGATACTTATGGAAACAGTATTGTGTTTTGCTGTGTATGTTGTTTAACCTTATTATACAGGGGGTCCTCTGAGACGTGCTGTAGAATCAGTCTCGAGAGGAAGTGGTATCTATATGAGTGAACAGTGTGTATACGTGGGGTATTGGGGCTGTAACTCTGGTGTACTGTGTGAGCCACTAGAAAGAATAAAAGGGGGTCTCAGTGTCCCAGAGGACTGTGACCAAGCTAGTCTAAAGACTACAAACCCTGACCTCTGGGTGGAGGCACCCGTCATAGGACCTAGGCCTCCTCAACCTATCCGTAGTCAAACAGGCAGGGGTAGTAGCCCTTGGGATAGCGCCACATATGGGTTACACACAGGTGGAGCTGTGAGCAGAAGCAGCCTGCCCCTGTACTTCCAGACTGACATACAGGTGGAACTGTGAGCAGACACAGCCTGCCCTTGTACTTCCAGACTGACATACAGATGGAGCTGTGAGCAGAACCAGCCTGCCCCTGTACTTCCAGACTGACATACAGGTGGAGCTGTGAGCAGAACCAGCCTGCCCCTGTGCTTCCAGACTGACATACAGGTGGAGCTGTGTGCAGAACCAGCCAGCCCCTGTGCTTCCAGACTGACATACAGGAGGAGCTGTGAGCAGAACCAGCCTGCCCCTGTGCTTCCAGACTGACATACAGATGGAGCTGTGAGCAGACGCAGCCTGCCCCTGTACTTCCAGACTGACATACAGGAGGAGCTATGAGCAGACGCAGCCTGCCACTGTACTTCCACACTGACATACAGGTTGAGCTGTGAGCAGACGCAGCCCGCCCCTGTACTTCCAGACTGACATACAGGTGGAGCTGTGAGCAGACGCAGCCTGCCCCTATCCTTCCAGACTGACATACAGGTGGAGCTTTGAGCAGATGCAGCCTGCCCCTGTACTTCCAGCCTAACATACAAGTGGTGCTGTGAGCAGACGCAGCCTGCCCCTGTGCTTCCAGACTGACATACAGGTGGAGCTGTGAGCAGACGCCGCCTACCCCTGTACTTCCCGACTGACATACAGGTGGAGCGGAGAGCAGATGCAGCCTGCCACTGTACTTCCAGACTGACATACAGGTGGAGCTGTGAGCAGACGCAGCCTGCCCCTGTACTTCCAGACTGACATACAGGTGGAGCTGTGAGCAGACGCACCCTGCCCCTATACTTCCAGACTGACATACAGGTGGAGCTGTGAGCAGACGCAGCCTGCCCCTGTATTTCCAGACTGACACACAGGTGGAGCTGTGAGCAGAAGCAGCCTGCCCCTATACTTCCAGACTGACATACAGGTGGAGCTGTTGGACCCTGCAATAGAGCTGGGCAATCTACATGCAAATCAGGCCATAATGAGATGCTAATAAGGATGTTTGCCAACCGACTGCCTAAGTACTCTCATTTGCATATCACTTTCGAATACAGCAAATGTTTGTCCTGGGGAAACATCTTAGCTCCGGGTAAACCTGTTATCACTGCACAAGCACCGTGCAAATATGTTTGCGCAGTGCAAACCTATCCAAACCATTGCACAGTTCAGCAATATTTGGCCTGCACTGTTGTTTGCAGGTTCAGTGAATCTGCTTCTTTGCTAACACAGTCATTGGCCATGTAGTTCATCTTTACCTTCCTCCACGTCTCTGTGCACTTGGCTGCTGTTATGGTTTGAATTTCCCAGATGCTATATTCAGAGCTCTCTTATTTGCTGGGCTATTTTTGTACTGCACTCCCAGCCCTGTTTGCACAGCTTCATTTGCATGCAATATTCAACTGATTTAGCCCCAGGGCTATTCCTTTAAATATAGAATGCAAATAGTTCCAGACTAATTTAACATACCGTGCAGTGCTAATTTTGCCTCGGGACTAACTTTTGAAAATCTGGCCCCAAGATGTTTCAATTTTACCTAGCTCTTGCAGGGGAGCAAGAACTTTTCAAAACTTTGAAGTCATATATTGTATTTCAGGAATGAAAAAAGTGAAAAATAAAAAAAAAAAGTATAGTGCTGTTTTTTTGGTTTTGTCAGAAATACATTACTGATAGAAAAAAAAGACATGCCACCAATTAACCTGTTTTCACCCTCCCGTGTTACTGCCCCCTAAATAACTCAGATTTGTTGTTGTTATACTACATACTGTCTGTGGTGCTGATACTTATGGAAACAGTATTGTGTTTTGTTGTGTATGTTGTTTAACCTTATTATACAGGGGGTCCTCTGAGACGTGCTGTAGAATCAGTCTCGAGGGTAAGTGGTATCTATATGAGTGAACAGTGTGTATACGTGGGGTATTGGGGCTGTAACTCCGGTGTACTGTGTGAGCCACAGGAGGGAAAAAAAGGGGGTCTCAGTGTCCCAGAGGGCTGTGACCAATCTAGTCTAACCACTACAAACCCTGACCTCTGGGTGGAGGCACCAGTCATAGGACCTAGGCCCCCCTCAACCTGTCTGTAGTCAAACAGGCAGGGGTAGAAGCACTTGGGATAGCGCCACCTAGGGGATACATACAGGTGGAGCTGTGAGCAGACGCAGGCTGCCCCTGTATTTCCAAACTGACATACAGGTGGAGCTGTGAGCAGAACCAGCCTGCCCCTATACTTCCAGACTGACATACAGGTGGAGCAGTGAGCAGAACCAGTCGGCCCCTGTACTTCTAGACTGACATACAGGTGGAGCTGTGAGGAGACGCAGCCTGCTCCAGTACTTCCAGACTGACATACAGGTGGAGCTGTGAACAGACGCAGCCTGCCCCTGTACTTCCAGACTGACATATAGGAGGAGCTGTGAGCAGACGCCGCCTACCCCTGTACTTCCCGACTGACATACAGGTGGAGCGGTGAGCAGGCGCAGCCTGCCACTGTACTTCCAGACTGACATACAGGTGGAGCTGTGAGCAGACGCAGCCTGCCCCTGTACTTCCAGACTGACATACAGGTGGAGCTGTGAGCAGACGCAGCCTGCCCCTATACTTCCAGACTGACATACAGGTGGAGCTGTGAGCAGATGTAGCCTGCCCCTGTATTTCCAGACTGACACACAGGTGGAGCTGTGAGCAGATGCAGCCTGCCCCTATACTTCCAGACTGACATACAGGTGGAGCCGTTGGACCCTGCAATAGAGCTGGGCAATCTACATGCAAATCAGGCCATAATGGGACGCTAATATGGGTGTTTGCCAACCGACTGCCTATGTAGTCTCATTTGCATATCACTTTCGAAAACAGTAGATTTTTGTCCCGGAAACATCTTAGCACCGGGTAAACCTGTTAGCACTGCACAAGCACTGTGCAAATATGTTTGCGCAGCGCAAACCTATCCAAACCATTGCACAGTTCTGCAATATTTGGCCTGCACTGTTGTTTGCAGCTTTTGTGAATCCGCTTCTTTGCTAACACACTCATTGGCCATGTAGTTCACCTTTAACTTCCTCCACGTCTCTGTGCACTTGGCTGCTGTTGTGGTTTGAACTTCTCAGATGCTATATTCAGAGCTCTCTTATTTGTTGGGCTATTTTTGCACTGCACTCCCAACCGTTTGCACAGCTTCATTTGCATGCTATATTCAACTGATTTAGCCCCAGGGCTATTCTTTTAAATATAGAATGCAAATCGTTCCAGGCTAATTTAACATACCGTGCAGTGCTAATTTTGCCTCAGGACTAACTTTTGAAAATCTGGCCCCAAGATGTTTCAATTTTACCTAGCTCTTGCAGGGGAGCAAGAACTTTTCAAAACTTTGAAATCATATATTGTATTTCAGGAATGAAAAAACTGAAAAAAAAAAAAGTATAGTGCTGTTTTTTTGTTTTTGTCAGAAATACATTACTGATAGAAAAAAAGACATGCCACCAATTAACCTGTTTTCACCCTCCCGTGTTACTGCCCCCTAAATAAATCAGATTTGTTGTTGTTATACTATATACTGTCTGTGGTGCTGATACTTAGGAAACAGTATTGTGTTTTGCTGTGTGTGTTGTTTAACCTTATTATACAGGGGTCCTCTGAGACGTGCTGTAGAATCAGTCTCGAGGGTAAGTGGTATCTATTGAGTGAACAGTGTGTATAAGTGGGGTATTGGGGCTGTAACTCCGGTGTACTGTGTGAGCCACTGGAGGGAATAAAAGGGGGTCTCAGTGTCCCAGAGGGCTGTGACCAAGCTAGTCTAACCACTACAAACCCTGACCTCTGGGTGGAGGCACCCGTCATAGGACCTAGGCCCCCCTCAACCTGTCTGTAGTCAAACAGGCAGGGGTAGAAGCACTTGGGATAGTACCACCTAGGGGTTACATACAGGTGGAGCTGTGAGCAGACGCAGTCTGCCCCTGTACTTCCAGACTGACATACAGGTGGAGCTGTGAGCAGAACCAGCCTGCCCCTATACTTCCAGACTGACATACAGGTGAAGCAGTGAGCAGAACCAGTCGGCCCCTGTACTTCCAGACTGACATACAGGTGGAGCTGTGAGCAGACGCAGCCTGCTCCTGTACTTCCAGACTGACATACAGGTGGAGCTGTGAACAAACGCAGCCTGCCCCTCTACTTCCAGACTGACATATAGGAGGAGCTGTGAGCAGATGCAGCCTGCCCCTGTACTTCCAGACTGACATACACGTGCAGTTGTGAGCAGACGGAGCCTGCCCCTGTACGTCCAGGCTGACATACAGGTGGAGCTGTCAGCAGAACCAGTCTACCCCTGTACTTCCAGACTGACCAACAGGTGGAGCTGTGAGCAGACGCAGCCTGCCCCTGTACTTCTAGACTGACGTACAGGTGGAGCTGTGAGCAGATGCAGCCTGCCTCTGTACTTCCAGACTGACCAACAGGTGGAGCTGTGAGCAGACGCACCCTGCCCCTACACTTCCAGACTGACGTACAGGTGTAGCAGTGAGCAGATGCAGCCTGCCCCTGTACTTCCAGACTGACCTACAGGTGTAGCTGTGAGCAGACGCACCCTGCCCCAGTACTTCCAGACTGACATACAGGTGTAGCTATGAGTAGACGCAGCCTGCCCCTGTATTTCCAGACTGACATACAGGTGTAGCTGTGAGCAGACGCAGTCTGCCCCTGTACTTCCAGACTGACATACAGGTGGAGCTGTCAGCAGACGCAGCCTGCCCCTGTATTTCCAGATTGACATACATGTGGAGCTGTTAGCAGAACCAGTCTGCCCCTGTACTTCCAGACTGACATACAGGTGGAGCTCTGAGCAGAACCAGCCTGCCCCTGTACTTCCAGACTAACATAGAGGTGGACCTGTGAGCAGAACCAGTCTGCCCCTGTACGTCCAGACTGACCTACAGGTGGAGCTGTGAGCAGACGCAGCCTGCCCCTGTACTTCCAGACTGACATACAGGTGGAGCTGTAAGCAGAACCACTCTGCCCCTGTACTTCCAGACTGACCTACAGGTGGAGCTATGAGCAGACGCACCCTGGCCCTGTACTTCCAGACTGACATACAGGTAGAGCTCTGAGCAGACGCAGCCTGCCCCTGTACTTCCAGACTGACCTACAGGTGGAGCTGTGAGCAGAAGCAGCCTGACCCTACACTTCCAGACTGACATACAGATGGGGCTGTGAGCAGATGCAGCCTGCCCCTGTACTTCCAGACTGACATACAGATGGGGCTGTGAGCAGACGCAGCCTGCCCCTGTACTTCCAGACTGACATACAGGTGGAGCTGTGAGCAGATGCAGCCTGCCCCTGTACTTCCAGACTGACATACAGGTGGAGCTGTGAGCAGACGCAGCCTGCCCCTATACTACCAGACTGATATACAGGTGGAGCTGTGAGCAGAACCAGTCTGACCCTGTACTTCCAGACTGACCTACAGGTGGAGCTGTGAGCAGAACCATTCTGCCCCTGTACTTCCAGACTGACCTACAGGTGGAGCTGTGAGCAGACGCAGCCTGCCCCTGTACTTCCAGACTGACCGACAGGTGGACCTGTGAGCAGACGCAGCCTGCCCCTGTACTTCCAGACTGACATACAGCTGGAGCTCTGAGCAGATGCAGCCTGCCCCTCTACTTCCAGACTGACATACAGGTGGAGCTGTGAGCAGACGCAGCCTGTCCCTGTACTTCCAGACTGACATACAGGTGGAGCTGTGAGCAGACGCAGCCTGCCCCTGTACTTCCAGACTGACATACAGGTGGAGCTGTGAGCAGAACCAGCCTGCCCCTGTACTTCCAGACTGACATACAGTTGGAACTGTAAGCAGACCAGTCTGCCCCTGTACTTCCAGACTGACCTACAGGTGGAGCTGTGAGCAGACGCAGCCTGCCCCTATACTTCCAGAGTGACATACAGGTGGAGCCGTTGGACCCTGCAATAGAGATGGGCAATCTACATGCAAATCAGGCCATAATGAGATGCTAATATGGGTGTTTGCCAACCGACTGCCTAAAGTAGTCTCATTTGCAAGTCACTTTCGAATACAGCAAGAATTTTGTCCGGAAACATCTTAGCACCGGTAAACTGAACAAGCACTGTGCAAATATGTTTTGCGTAGCGCAAACCTATCCAAACCATTGCACAGCTCTGCAATGATATTTGGCTGCACTGTTGTTTGCAGCTTTAATGAATCCGCTTCTTTGCTAATACACTCATTGGCCATCTAATTCTTTACCTACCTCAAGTCTCTGTGTACTTGGCTGCTGTTGTGGTTTGAACTTCCCAGATGCTATATTCAGAGCTCTCTTATTTGTTGGGCTATTTTTGCACTGCATTCCCAGCCATTTGCACAGCTTCATTTGCATGCTATATTCAACTGATTTAGCCCCAGGGCTATTTCTTTAAATATAGAACGCAAATGGTTCCAGGCTAATTAAACATACCGTGCAGTGTTATTTTCCCCGGGGCTAAGTTTTGAAAATCTGGCCCCAAGATGTTTCTTTTTTGCCCAGATCTTGCAAGGGAGCAAGAACTTTTCAAAACTTTGAAATCGTATGTTGTATTTCAGGAATGAAAAAGTGAAAAATTAAAAAAAATAGGTACAGTGCTGTTTTTTTGTTGTTTTTGTCAGAAATACATTACTGATAGAAAAAAAGACATGCCACCAATTAACCTGATTTCCCCCTCCCATGTTACTGCCCCCTAAATAAATCAGATTTGTTGTTCTTATACTATATACTGTCTGTGGTGCTGATACTCATGGAAACAGTATTGTGTTTTGCTGTGTATGTTGTTTAACCTTATTATACAGGGGGTCCTCTGAGACGTGCTGTAGAATCAGTCTCGAGATTTGGTGGTATCTATAAGAGTGAACAGTGTGTATAGGTGGGGTATTGGGGCTGTAAGTGCGGTGTACTGTGTGAGCCACTAGAGAGAATAAAAGGGGGTCTCAGTGTCCCAGAGGACTGTGACCAAACTAGTCTAACCAGTACAAACCCTGACCTCTGGGTGGAGGCATCCGTCATAGGACCTAGGCCCCCTCAACCGGTCTGTGGTCAAACAGGCAGGGGTAGAAGCCCTTGGGATTGCGCCACCTATGGGTTACACACAGGTGTAGCTGTGAGCAGACGCAGCCTGCCCCTGTACTTCCAGACTGACATACAGGTGGAACTGTGAGGAGACGCAGCCTGCCCCTGTATTTCCAGACTGACATAAAGGTGGAGCTGTGAGCAGAACCAGCCTGCCCCTGTGCTTCCAGACTGACATACAGGTGGAGCTGTGAGCAGAACCAGCCTGCCCCTGTACTTCCAGACTGACATACAGGTGGAGCTGTGAGCAGACGCAGCCTGCCCCTGTACTTCCAGACTGACATACAGGTGGAGCTGTGAGCAGGCGCAGCCTGCCCCTGTACTTCAGACGACACACAGGTGGAGCTGTGAGCAGACACAGCCTGCCCCTATACTTCAGACTGACATACAGGTGAAGCTGTTGGACCCTGCAATGAGAGCTGGGCAATCTACATGCAAAGTAGGCCATAATGAGATGCTAATATGGATGTTTGCCCACCTACTGCCTAAGTAGTCTCATTTGCATATCACTTTCAAGTACAGCAAATTTTAGTCCCGTGTAAACATCTTAGCACCAGGTAAACCTGTTAGCACTGCACAAGCACTGTGCAAAAAAATGTTTGCCTAGCACAAACCTATCCAAACCATAGCACAGTTCTGCAATATTTGGCCTGCACTGTTGTTTGCACCTTTAGTGAATTCACTTCTTTGCTAACACACTCATTGGCCATGTAGTTCACCTTTACCTTCCTCCACGTCTCTGTGCACTTGGCTGCTGTTGTGGTGTGAACTTCTCAGATGGTATATTCAGAGCTGTCTTATTTGCTGGGCTATTTTTGCACTGCACTCCCAGCCCTGTTTGTACTGCTTCATTTGCATGCTATATTCAACTGATTAAGCCCCAGGGCAATTCCTTTAAATATAAAATGCAAATGGTTACAGACTAATTTAACATACCATGCAGTGCTAATTTTGCCCCGGGGCAAACTTTTGAATATCTGGCCGCAAGATGTTATATTTTTTCCTAGATCTTGCAAGGGAGCAAGAACTTTTCAAAACTTTGAAATCCTATATTGTATTTCAGGAATGAAAAAGTGAAAATAAAAAAAAATAGGTATAGTGCTGTTTTTGTTTTTGTCAGAAATACATTACTGATGAAAAAAAGACATGCCACCAATTAACCTGATTGCCCCTCCGTGTTACTGCCCCTAAATAAATCAGATTGTTGTTGTTATACTATATACTGTCTCTGGTGCTGATACTTATGGAAACAGTATTGTGTTTTGCTGTGTATGTTGTTTAACCTTATTATACAGGGGGTCCTCTGAGACGTGCTGTAGAATCAGTCTCGAGAGTAAGTGGTATCTCTATGAGTGAACAGTGTGTATACGTGGGCTATCGGGGTTCTAACTCCGGTGTACTGTGTGAGCCACTAGAGGGAATAAAAGGGAGTCACAGTGTCCCAGAGGACTGTGATCAAGCTAGTCTAACCACTACAAACCCTGACCTCTGGGTGGAGGCACCCGTCATAGGACCTAGGCCCCCTCAACCTGTCCGTAGTCAAACAGGCAGGGGTAATAGCCCTTGGGATAGCGCCACCTATAGGTTACACACAGGTGTAGCTGTGAGCAGACGCAGCCTGCCCCTGTACTTCCAGACTGACATACACGTGGAGCTGTGAGCAGAGCCAGCCTGCCCCTGTGCTTTCAGACAGAGATAAAGGTGGAGCTGTGAGCAGACGCAGCCTGCCCCTATACTTCCAGACTGACATACAGGTGGAGCTGTGAGCAGACGCAGCCTGCTCCTGTACTTCAGACTGACATACAGGTGGAGCTGTGAACAGGCGCAGCCTGCCCTGTGCTCCAGACTGACATATAGGAGGAGCTGTGAGCAGGCGCCGACTATCCCTGTACTTCCGACTGACGCCTACGAGTGGAGGCGGTGAAAGCAGGCGCAGCCTGCCCTGTACTTCCAGACTGACATACAGGTGTAGCTGTGAGCAGGCGCAGCCTGCCCCTGCACTCCAGACTGACATACCGTGGAGCTGTGAGCAGAGCCAGCCTGCCCCTGTGCTTTCAGACAGAGATAAAGGTGGAGCTGTGAGCAGGCCGCAGCCTGCCCTATACTTCCAGACTGACATACAGGTGGAGCTGTGAGAGACGCAGCCTGCTCCTGTACTTCAGACTGACATACAGGTGGAGCTGCGAACAGGCGCAGCCTGCCCTGTACTTCCAGACTGACATATAGGAGGGCTGTGAGCAGGCGCCGCCTACCCTGTACTTCGACTGACATACAGGTGGAGGCGGTAGCAGGCGCGGCCTGCCACTGTACTTCAGACTGACATACAGGTGGAGCTGTGAGCAGGCGCAGCCTGCCCTGTACTTCAGACTGACATACAGGTGGAGCTGTGAGCAGCAGCCTGCCCCTAACTTCCAGACTGACATACAGGTGGAGCTGTGAGCAGGCGTAGCTGCCCCTGTATTTCAGACTGACACACAGGTGGAGCTGTGAGCAGGCGCAGCCTGCCCCTATACTTCCAGACTGACATACAGGTGGAGCCGTTGGACCCTGCAATAGAGCTGGGCAATCTCACATGCAAATCAGGCCACAATGGGGCGCTAATATGGGTGTTTGCCAACTGACTGCCTAAGTAGTCTCATTTGCATATCACTTTCGAATACAGTAAATTTTGTCCCGGAAACATCTTGCACGGGTAAACCTGTTAGCACTGCACAAGCACTGTGCAAATATTTTCGCAGCGCAAACCTATCCAAACCATTGCACAGTTCTGCAATATTTGGCCTGCACTATTGTTTGCAGCTTTTGTGAATCCGCTTCTTTGCTAACACACTCATTGGCCATGTAGTTCACCTTTACCTTCCTCCACGTCTCTGTGCACTTGGCTGCTGTTCTGGTTTGAACTTCTCAGATGCTATATTCAGAACTCTCTTATTTGTTGGGCTATTTTTGCACTGCACTCCCAGCTGTTTGCACAGCTTCATTTGCATGCTATATTCAACTGATTTAGCCCCAGGGCTATTCCTTTAAATATAGAATGCAAATCGTTCAAGGCTAATTTAACATACCGTGCAGTGCTAATTTTGCCCCGGGGCTAAGTTTTGAAAATCTGGCCCCAAGATGTTTCATTTTTACCTAGATCTTGCAAGGGAGCATGAACTTTTCAAAACTTTGAAATCATATCTTGTATTTCAGGAATGAAAAAAGTGAAAAATAAAAAAAAAATAGGTATAGTGCTGTTTTTTTGTTTTTGTTTTTGTCAGAAATACATTACTGATAGAAAAAAAGACATGCCACCAATTAACCTGATTTCCCCCTTCCGTGTTACTGCCCCCTAAATAAATCAGATTTGTTGTTGTTATACTATATACTGTCTGTGGTGCTGATACTTAAGGAAACAGTATTGTGTTTTGCTGTGTATGTTGTTTAACCTTATTATACAGGGGATCCTCTGAGACGTGCTGTAGAATCAGTCTCGAGGGTAAGTGGTATCTATATGAGTGAACAGTGTGTATACGTGGGGCATTGGGGCTGTAACTCTGGTGTACTGTGTGAGCCAGTAGAAAGAATAAAAGGGGGTCTCAGTGTCCCAGAGGACTGTGACCAAGCTAGTCTAAAGACTACAAACCCTGACCTCTGGGTGGAGGCACCCGTCATAGGACCTAGGCCTCCTCAACCTATCCGTAGTCAAACAGGCAGGGGAAGTAGCCCTTGGGATAGCGCCACCTATGGGTTACACACAGGTGTAGCTGTGAGCAGATGCAGCCTGCCCCTGTACTTCCAGACTGACATACAGGTGGAACTGTGAGGAGACGCAGCCTGCCCCTTTACTTCCAGACTGATATAAAGGTGGAGCTGTGAGCAGAACCAGCCTGCCCCTGTACTTCCAGACTGACATACAGGTGGAGCTTTGAGCAGAACCAGCCTGCCCCTGTGCTTGCAGACTGACATACAGGTGGAGATGTGAGCAGAACCAGCCTGCCCCTGTGCTTCAGACTGACATACAGGTGGAGCTGGGAGCAGGCGCAGCCTACCCTGTACTTCCGACTGACACACGGTGGAGCTGTGAGCAGCGAGCCTGTCCCTGTACTTCCAGACTGACATACAGGTGGAGCTGTGAGCAGAACCAGCCTGCCCCTGTACTTCCAGACTGACATACAGTTGGTGCTGTAAGCAGAACCAGTCTGCCCCTGTACTTCCAGACTGACCTACAGGTGGAGCTGTGAGCAGACGCAGCCTGCCCCTATACTTCCAGAGTGACATACAGGTGGGCAGCTGGACCCTGCAATAGAGATGGGCAATCTACATGCAAATCAGGCCATAATGAGATGCTAATATGGGTGTTTGCCAACCGACTGCCTAAGTAGTCTCATTTGCAAGTCACTTTCGAATACAGCAAATTTTTGTCCCGGGGAAACATCTTAGCACCGGGTAAACCTGTTAGCACTGAACAAGCACTGTGCAAATATGTTTGCGCAGCGCAAACCTATCCAAACCATTGCACAGCTCTGCAATATTTGGCCTGCACTGTTGTTTGCAGCTTTAGTGAATCCGCTTCTTTGCTAATACACTCATTGGCCATGTAGTTCACCTTTACCTACCTCCACGTCTCTGTGCACTTGGCTGCTGTTGTGGTTTGAACTTCCCAGATGCTATATTCAGAGCTCTCTTAATTGTTGGGCTATTTTTGCACTGCACTCCCAGCCGTTTGCACAGTTTCATTTGCATGCTATATTCATCTGATTTAGCCCCAGGGCTATTCCTTTAAATATGGAACGCATATGGTTCCAGGCTAATTAAACATACCGTGCAGTGTTATTTGCCCCGGGGCTAAGTTTTGAAAATCTGGCCCCAAGATGTTTCTTTTTTACCTAGATCTTGCAAGGGAGCAAGAACTTTTCAAAACTTTGAAATCCTATATTGTATTTCAGGAATGAAAAAAGTGAAAAAAAAAAAAATAGGTATAGTGCTGTTTTTTTGTTTTTGTCAGAAATACATTACTGATAGAAAAAAAGACATGCCACCAATTAACCTGATTGCCCCCTCCCGTGTTACTGCCCCCTAAATAAATCAGATTGTTGTTGTTATACTATATACTGTCTCTGGTGCTGATACTTATGGAAACAGTATTGTGTTTTGCTGTGTATGTTGTTTAACCTTATTATACAGGGGGTCCTCTGAGACGTGCTGTAGAATCAGTCTCGAGAGTAAGTGGTATCTCTATGAGTGAACAGTGTGTATATGTGGGCTATTGGGGTTGTAACTCTGGTGTACTGTGTGAGCCACTAGAGGGAATTAAAGGGAGTCACAGTGTCCCAGAGGACTGTGATCAAGCTAGTCTAACCACTACAAACCCTGACCTCTGGGTGGAGGCACCCGTCATAGGAGCTAGGCCCCCTCAACCTGTCCGTAGTCAAACAGGCAGGGGTAATAGCCCTTGGGATAGCGCCACTTATGGGTTACACACAGGTGTAGCTGTGAGCAGACGCAGCCTGCCCCTGTACTTCCAGACTGACATACAGGTGGAACTGTGAGCAGACGCAGCCTGCCCCTGTACTTCCAGACTGACATAAAGGTGGAGCTGTGAGCAGAACCAGCCTGCCCCTCTACTTCCAGACTGACATACAGGTGGAGCTGTGAGCAGAACCAGCCTGCCCCTGTGCTTCCAGACTGACATACAGGTGGAGCTGTGAGCAGACGCAGCCTGCCCCTGTACTTCCAGACTGACATACAGGTGGAGCTGTGAGCAGACGCAGCCTGCCGCTGTACTTCCAGACTGACATACAGGTGGTGCTGTGAGCAGACGCAGCCTGCCCCTGTACTTCCAGACTGACACACAGGTGGAGCTGTGAGCAGATGCAGCCTGCCCTATACTTCCAGACTGACATACAGGTGGAGCTGTTGGACCCTGCAATAGAGCTGGGCAATCTACATGCAAAGCAGGCCATAATGAGATACTAATATGGATGTTGCCCACGAATGACTAAGTAGTCTCATTTGCATATCACTTTCGAATAGAGCAAATTTTTGTCCGGGAATCATCTTAGCACTGGGTAAACCTGCTAGACCTCAGCAAGCACTGTGCAAAAATGCTTCAGTTCAGCACAAACCTATCCAAACCATAGCACAGGTCTGCAATATTTGGCCTGCACTGTTGTTTGCACCTTTAGTGAATTCGCTTTTTTGCTAACACACTCATTGGCCATGTAGTTCACCTTTACCTTCCTCCACGTCGCTGTGCACTTGGCTGCTGTTGTGGTTTGAACTTCCCAGATGCTATATTCAGAGCTGTCTTACTTGCTGGGCTATTTTTTTGCACTGCACTCTCAGCCCTGTTTGCACAGTTTCATTTGCATGCTATATTCAACTGATTAAACCCCAGAGCCATTCCTTTAAATATAGAATGCAAATAATTCCAGGCTAATTTAACATACCGTGCAATGCTAATTTTGCCCCGGGGCAAACTTTTGAATATCTGGCCCCAAGATGTTATATTTTTTCCTACATCTTGCAAAGGAGCAAGAACTTTTCAAAACTTTGAAATCCTATATTGTATTTCAGGAATGAAAAAAGTGAAAAAAAAAAAAGGTATAGTGCTGTTTTTTTGTTTTTGTCAGAAATACATAACTGATAGAAAAAAAGACATGCCACCAATTAACCTGATTTCCCCCTCCCATGTTACTGCCCCCTAAATAAATCAGATTTGTTGTTGTTATACTATATACTGTCTGTGGTGCTGATACTTATGGAAACAGTATTGTGTTTTGCTGTGTATGTTGTTTAACCTTATTATACAGGGGGTCCTCTGAGACGTGCTGTAGAATCAGTCTATAGAGTAAGTGGTATCTGTATGAGTGAACAGTGTGTATATGTGGGGTATTGGGGTTGTAACTCCGGTGTACTGTGTGAGCCACTAGAGGGAATAAAAGGGGGTCTCAATGTCCCAGAGGACTGTGACCAAGCTAGTTTAACCACTACAAACCCTGACCTCTGGGTGGAGGCACCCGTCATAGGACCTAGGCCCCCTCAACCTGTTCGTAGTCAAACAGGCAGGGGTAGTAGCACTTGGGATAGCGCCACCTAGGGGTTACACACAGGTGTAGCTGTGAGCAGATGCAGCCTGCCCCTGTACTTCCAGACTGACATACAGTTGGTCCTGTGAGCAGACGCAGCCTGCCCCTGTACTTCCAGACTGACCTACAGGTGGAGCTGTGAGCAGAACCAGCCTACCCCTGTACTTCCAGACTGACATACACGTGGAGCTGTGAGCAGAGCCAGCCTGCCCCTGTGCTTTCAGACAGAGATAAAGGTGGAGCTGTGAGCAGAACAAGCCTGCCCCTGTGCTTCCAGACTGACATACAGGTGGAACTGTGAGCAGACGCAGCCTGCCCTGTAGTTCCAGACTGAAATACAGGTGAGCTCTGAGCAGAACCAGCCTGCCCTGTGCTTCCAGACTGACATACAGGTGGAGCTGTGAGCAGAACCAGCCTGCCCTGTGCTTCCAGACTGACATACAGGTGGAGCTCTGAGCAGGCCAGCGTGCCCCTGTACTTCCAGACTGACATAAAGGTGGAGCTGTGGCAGAACCAGCCTGCCCTGTACTTCAGACTGACATACAGGTGGTGCTGTGAGCAGACGCAGCCTGCCCCTGTGCTTCCAGACTGACATACAGGTGAGCGGTGAGAGACGCCAGCCTGTCACTGTACTTCCAGACTGACATACAGGTGGAGCTGGAGCAGGCGCAGCCTGCCTGTACTCCAGACTGACATGGGGTGGAGCTGTGAGCAGGCAGCAGCCTGCCCTGTGCTTCCAGACTGACATACAGGTGGAGCTGTGAGCAGATGCAGCCTGCCCCTGTGCTTCCAGACTGACACACAAAGTGGAGCTGTGAGCAGACAGCCTGCCCTATACTTCCAGACTGACATACAGGTGGAGCCTGTTGGACCCTGCAATAGAGCTGGGCAAACTACATACAAATCGGGCCATAATGAGATGCTAATATGGATGTTTGCCAACCGACTACCTAAGTGAGTCTCATTTGCATATCACTTACGATACAGCAAATTTGTGTCCGGGAAACATCTTAGCACCGGGTAAACCTGTTAGCACTGCACAAGCACTGTGCAAATATCTTTCATGAGTGCAAACCTTTCAAACCATTGCACAGTTCAGCAATATTTGGCCTGCACTGTTGTTTGCAAGCTTTAGTGAATCTGCTTCTTTGCTAACACACTCATTGGCCATGTCTTCACCTTTACCTTCCTCCACTCTCTGTGCACTTGGCTGCTGTTATGGTTTGAACTTCCCAGATGCTATATTCAGAGCTCTCTTATTTCTGGGCTATTTTTGTACTGCATTCTCAGCCCTGTTTGGACAGCTTCATTTGCATGCTATATTCAACTGATTTAGCCCCAGGGCTATTCCTTTAAATGTAGAATGCAAATGGTTTCCAAACTAATTTAACATACCGTGCAGTACTAATTTTGCCCAGGGCTAAGTTTTGAAAATCAGCTAAGCTGTTTCATTTTACCTAGATCTTGCAAGGAGCAAGAACTTTCAAAACTTTGAAATCATATATTGTATTTCAGGAATGAAAAAGTGAAAAATAAAAAAATAGGTGTAGTGCTGTTTTTTGTTTTTGTCAAATACATTACTGATAGAAAAAAGACATGCCACCAATTAACGGTTCCCCTCCGTGTTACTGCCCCCTAAATAAATCAGATTTGTTGTTGTTATACTATCTACTGTCTGTGGTGCTGATACTTATGGAAACAGTATTGTGTTTTGCTGTGTATGTTGTTTAACCTTATTATACAGGGGGTCCTCTGAGACGTGCTGTAGAATCAGTCTCGAGGGTAAGTGGTATCTATACGAGTGAACAGTGTGTATAAGTGGGTTATTGGGGCTGTAACTCCGGTGTACTGTGTGAGCCACTGGAGGGAATAAAAGGGGGTCTCAGTGTCCCAGAGGGCTGTGACCCAGCTAGTCTAACCACTACAAACCCTGACTTCTGGGTGGAAGCACCCCGTCAAGGGACCTAGGCCCCTCAACCAGTCCGTGAGTCAAACAGGCGGGATAGTAGCCCTTGGGATAGCGCCACCTGGGGATACATACAGGTGGAGCTGTGAGCAGACCAGCCTGCCCCTGTGCTTCCAGACTGACATACAGGTGGAGCTGTGAGCAGACACAGCCTACCCTGTAGTTTCAGACTGACATACAGGTGGAGCTGTGAGCAGGAACAGCCTGCCCTGTACTTCCAGACTGACATACAGGTGGGCTGTGAGCAGAACCAGCCTGCCCCTGTACAAAAGACACAGACAGAAGGGGATAGGGAGAAGCAAAGGGAGGCAGGGAGGTCAGTAAGGGAAGCCAAAGCTCAGACAGAAGAACACATTGCAAAATCAGTGGTAGAGTGGACAAATCCTTTTTCTGGTACATAAGTGAAAAAAGAAAGACAAAGGGAGGGATAGTGAGACTGAAGGGGGAGGATGGGAGCTGCATGCAGGATGACAACAGTAAAGCTGACATATTGAACAGGTATTTCTGCTCAGTCTTTACTGAGGAAAAGGAGGGTAATGGGTCTGAAGGGAGTACAAGGGGTGAGAATGGTGAAGAAATGGACACAAGTCCCTTTACACGTGAAAGGATCCTGAAGGAACTGGAAGTAATAAGAGTTGATAAAGCAATGGGGCCAGACAGGGGTGCACCCAGAGTCCTAAAGAACTAAGAGAGTGGTGGCTGAACCTCTGGCTATCCTGTTTAGCGATCACTGGAAACAGGAGGTACCCAAAGACTGGAGGACAGCAGGCGTAGTCCCTTATACAAAAGTGGGAACAAAGAGGAAGCAGGGAACTACAGACCAGTCAGCCTCACCTCGGTAGTGGGAAGATCATGGAAGCACTACAGAAGAGGAGATTGGTGGAACATCTGGTTATCAATGGACTACAGGACCCAAGGCAGCACGGTTTCACCAGGGGAGGTCATGTCAGACCAACCTTGTTGACTTTTGACTGGGTGACTAGGGAGGTGGATCAGGGAGGGCAGTGGACATGGCCTATCTGGACTTCAGCAAGGCCTTTGACACTGTGCCACATAGAAGACTATTACACAAACTGGGAATATGGGTGTGGGCAGGACAGTAGTGTGGTGGGTAGGTAACTGGCTGGGTGGCAGGACACAGAGGGTGGTGGTAAATGGCTGTCACATCACAGAGGAAGAATGACAGTGGGGTACCACAGGGATCAGTGCTGGGACCGGTCCTATTCAACATCTTCATCAGTGACATTGCGGGATCTAGAAGGCAGAATTTCACTGTTCGCTGATGACACAAAGCTCTGTAACAGAGTAGACACCAGAAGGTGTAGACAGAATGAAGCGACCTGCAGAAACTTGAAGAATGGTCAGGGGTTTGGCAGTTGAAATTCAATGCAATGAAGTGCAAGATAATGCATATGGGGCACAAAAACCCTGGCACAATATATCAGTTGGGGGTGAGGATATAGCATGCACCAAGCAGGAAAGGGATCTTGGGGTTGTCATCTCTGATGACCTCAAGGTAGGGAAACAGTGTGACAAGGCAGCAGGTAAAGCAAATAAGATGCTGGGATGTATAGGCAGGGCATCACCAGCAGGAAAAGGAGGTCATAATTCTGCTATATAAGACACTAGTGAGGCCCCACCTGGAGTACAGTGTACAGTTCTGGAGACCATACCCACGTAAGGACATAGACAGGGTAGAGAAGGTTCAGAGGAGGCAACAAAGATGGTGCATGGATTGCATCACAAGTCCTATGAAGACAGGTTGAAGGAAATGAACATGTACTCCCTGGAGGAGAGGGAGGGAGAAGGGATATGATAGAGACATGCAAGTATCTTACAGGAGGAACAGGGTGCAGGAAAACACTATTTTAAGCGAAAAAGATGTTCCAGGACTAGAGGCATGGGATGAAGTTGGAGGGAGGACGATTCAGAGGAAACATGAGAAAGAATTTCTTCACAGAACGGGTGGTGGACAAGTGGAACACCCTGCCAGAGAAAGTGGTGGGGGCTGAAACAATCACGGGATTTAAGAATGCATGGGATAGACATAAAGGAATTCTAGAGGTCAGGGGTAAGGGGCAACAGACTTCTAGGAAAATAAACTGAACTTACAAGCTCAAATGGGCAGACTGGGTGGGCCATAGGCCCTTATCTGCCGACACTGTCTATGTATCTAAGTATGTATCTATGTATTTCCAGACTGACATACAAGTGGAGCTGTGAGCAGATGTAGCCTGCCCCTGTACTTCCAGACTGACATACAGGTGGAGCTGTGAGCAGAACCAGCCTGCCCCTGTACAAAAAGACACAGGCAGAAGGGGATAGGGGGAAGTACCAGGAGAAGCAAAGGGAGGCAGCTAGGTCAGTAAGGGAAGCCAAAGCTCAGACAGAAGAACACATTGCAAAATCAGTGGGTAGAGTGGACAAAACCTTTTTCATGTACATAAGTGAAAAAAGAAAGACAAAGGGAGGGATAGTGAGACTGAAGGGGGAGGATGGGAGCCGCATGGAGGATGACAACAGTAAAGCTGACATATTGAACAGGATTTCTGCTCAGTCTTTACTGAGGAAGAGGAGGTAATGGGTCTGAAGGGAGTAGAAGGGTGAGAATGGTGGAGAAATGGACACAAGTCCCTTTACACGTGAAAGGGTCCTGAAGGAACTGGAAGTAATAAGAGTTGATAAAGCAATGGGGCCAGCAGGGTGCACCCAGGGTCCTTAAAGAACTAAGAGAGGTGGTGGCTGAACCTCTGGCTATCCTGTTTAGCCGATCACTGGAAACAGGGAGGTACCCAAAGACTGGAGGACAGCAGGCGAGTCCCTTATACAAAAGTGGGAACAAAGAGGAAGCAGGGAACTACAGACCAGTCAGCCTCACCTCGGTAGTGGGGAAGATCATGGAAGCACTACTGAAGGAGAGATTGGTGGAACATCTGGTTATCAATGGACTACAGGACCCAAGGCAGCATGGATTTCACCAGGGGAGGTCATGTCAGACCAACCTCGTTGAATTTTTTGACTGGGTGACTAGGGAGGTGGATCAGGGGAGGGCAGTGGACATGGCCTATCTGGACTTCAGCAAGGCCTTTGACACTGTGCCACATAGAAGACTATTACACAAACTGGGGAATATGGGTGTGGGCAGGACATTAGTGTGGTGGGTAGGTAACTGGCTGGGTGGCAGGACACAGAGGGTGGTGGTAAATGGCTGTCACTCCACAGAGGGAAGAGTGACCAGTGGGGTACCACAGGGATCAGTGCTGGGACCGGTCCTATTCAACATCTTCATCAGTGACATTGCACAGGATCTAGAAGGCAGAATGTCACTGTTCGCTGATGACACAAAGCTCTGTAACAGAGTAGACACACCAGAGGGTGTAGACAGAATGAGAAGCGACCTGCAGAAACTTGAAGTTGAAATTCAATGCAAAGAAGTGCAAGATAATGCATATGGGGCACAAAAACCCTGGCACAATATATCAGTTGGGGGGTGAGGATATAGCATGCACCAAGCAGGAAAGGGATCTTGGGGTTGTCATCTCTGATGACCTCAAGGTAGGGAAACAGTGTGACAAGGCAGCAGGTAAAGCAAATAGGATGCTGGGATGTATAGGCAGGGGCATCACCAGCAGGAAAAGGGAGGTCATAATTCCGCTATATAAGACACTAGTGAGGCCCCACCTGGAGTACAGTGTACAGTTCTGGAGACCATACCTACGTAAGGACATAGACAGGGTAGAGAAGGTTCAGAGGAGGGCAACAAAGATGGTGCATGGATTGCATCACAAGTCCTATGAAGACAGGTTGAAGAAAATGAACATGTACTCCCTGGAGGAGAGTAGGGAGAGAAGGGATATGATAGAGGCGATTCAGAGGAAACATGAGAAGAATTTCTTACAGAGCGGGTGGTGGACAAGTGGAACACCCTGCCAGAGTAAGTGGTGGGGCTGAAACAATCACGGATTTAGAATGCATGGGATAGACATAAGAATTCTAGAGGTCAGGGTAAGGGGCAACAGACTTCTAGGAAAACAAACTGAACTTACAAGCTCAAATGGGCAGACTGGGTGGGCCATAGGCCCTTATCTGCCGACACTGTCTATGTATCTATGTATGTATCTATGTACTTCCAGACTGACATACAGGTGGAGCTGTGAGCAGACGCAGCCTGCCCCTATACTTCCAGACTGACCTACAGGTGGAGCTGTGAGCAGATGCAGCCTGCCCCTACACCTCCAGACTGACATACAGGTGTAGCTGTGAGCCGACGCAGCCTGCCCCTGTACTTCCAGACTGACATACAGGTGTAGCTGTGAGCAGACTCCAGCCTGCCCTGTACTTCCAGACTGGACATGCAGGTGGAGCTGTGAGCAGAACCAGTCTGCCCCTGTACTCCAGACTGACATACAGGTGGAGCTGTGAGCAGAACCAGCCTGCCCTAGTACTCCAGACTGACATACAGGTGGAGCTGTGAGCAGAACCAGAATGCCCCTATACTTCCAGACTGACATACAGGTGGAGCTGTGAGCAAAACCAGCCTGCCCCTGTACTTTCAGACTGACCTACAGGTGGAGCTGTGAGCAGAACCAGCCTGCCCCTGAACTTCCAGACTGACCTACAGGTGGAGCTGTGAGCAGACGTAGCCTGCCCCCGTACTTCCAGACTGACATACAGGAGGAGCTGTGAGCAGACACAACCTGCCCCTGTACTTCCAGACTGACATACAGGTGGAGCTGTGAGCAGACGCAGCCTGCCCCGTACTTTCAGACTGACACAGGTGGAGCTGTGAGCAGACGCAGCCTGCCCCTGTACTTCGAGACTGACCTACAGGTGGAGCTGTGAGCAGACGCAGCCTGCCCCTGTACTTCCAGACTGACATACAGGTGGAGCTGTGAGCAGACGCAGCCTGCTCCTATACTTCCAGACTGACATACAGGTGGAGCTGTTGGACCCTGCAATAGAGCTGGGCAATCTACATGCAAATCAGGCCATAATGAGATGCTAATATGGATGTTTGCCCACCGACTGCCTAAGTAGTCTCATTTGCATATCACTTTCGAATACAGCAAATTTTTGTCCCGGGGAAACATCTTAGCACCGGGTAAACCTGTTAGCACTGCACAAGCACTGTGCAAATATGTTTGCGCAGCGCAAACCTATCCAAACCATAGCACATTTCTGCAATATTTGGCCTGCACTGTTGTTTGCAGCTTTAGTGAATCCGCTTCTTTGCTAACACACTTATTGGCCATGTAGTTCACCTTTACCTTCCTCAACGTCTCTCTGCACTTGGCTGCTGTTGTGGTCTGAACTTCTCAGATGTTGTATTCAGAGCTGTCTTATTTGCTGGGCTAATTTTGTACTAGCTCCCAGCTTCTGCACAGCTTCATTTGCATGCTATATTCAACTGATTTAGCCCCAGGGCTATTTCTTTAAATATAGAATACAAATGGTTCCAGGCTAATTTAACATACTGTGCAGTGCTAATTTTGCTCTGGGGCTAAATTTTGAATATCTGGCCCCAAGATGTTTAATTTTTTCCTAGATCTTGCAAGGGAGCAAGAACTTTTCAAAACTTTGAAATCATATATTGTATTTCAGGAATGAAAAAGTGAAAAATAAAAAAAATAAGTATAGTGCTGCTTTTTTGTTTTTGTTTTCAACCTGTCCGTAGTCAAATAGGCAGGGGTAGTAGCCCTTGGGATAGTGCCACCTAGGGGTTACATACAGGTGGAGCTGTGAGCAGAACCAGTCTTTCCCTATACTTCCAGACTGACATACAAGTGGAGTTGTGAGCAGAACCAGCCTGTCTCTGTACTTCCAGACTGACATACAGGTGGAGCTGTGAGCAGACGCAGCCTGCCCCTGTACTTCCAGACTGACATACAGGTGGAACTGTGAGCAGATCGCAGCCTGCCCCTGTAATTTCAGACTGACATACAGGTGGAGCTGTGAGCAGACGCAGCCTGCCCCTGTACTTCCAGACTGACATACAGGTGGAGTAGTTGGACCCTGCAATAGAGTGGGGCAATCTACATGCAAATCTGGCCATAATGAGATTCTAATATGGATGTTTGCCCACCGACTGCCTAAGTAGTTTCATTTGCATATCACTTTTGAATACAGCAAATTTTTGTCCCGGGCAAACATCTTAGCGCCGGGTAAGCCTGTTAGCACTGCACAAGCACTGTGCAAATATGTTTGCGCAGCGCAAACCTATCCAAACCATAGCACAGTTCTGCAATATTTGGCCGGCACTGTTGTTTGCAGCTTTAGTGAATTTGCTTCTTTGCTAACACATTCATTGGCCATGTAGTTCACCTTTACCTTCCTCCACATCTCTGTGCACTTGGCTGCTGTTGTGGTTTGAACTTCCCAGATGCTATATTCAGAGCTGTCTTATTTGCTGGGCTATTTTGCACTGCACTCCAGCCCTGTTTGCACAGCTTCATTTGCATGCTATATTCAACTGATTTAGCCCCAGGACTATTCTTTAAATATAGAATACAAATGGTTCCAGGCTAATTAACATACTGTGCAGTGCTAATTTTGCTCGGGCTAAGTTTTCAATAACTGGCCCCAAGTTGTTTCATTTTTCCTAGATCTTGCAAGGGGCAAGAACTTTTCAAAACTTTGAAATCATATATTGTATTTCAGGAATGAAAAAGTGAAAAATAAAAAAATAGGTATAGTGCTGTTTTTGTTTTGTCAGAAATACATTACTGATAGAAAAAAAGACATGATGAGTATCAAATACAGCTATTTTGAGTAGTATTTATAAATACAGCACACTTTCCTCAACTATTATTTAAAACATACAAACTTTTGCTTTTTATAAAGCAATGGGTAGAAATAGAGCATTCTGAATGAGTGACTTGAAACCCAAAGAGTTACATTTAACAGCTCGCAACCTTTGTTTTCAGTAGAACTTTTAGAATTTAGGCTACAAAAGCATTAAATTAAAAAAAAAGAAAAAACAGTTTTGTTTCATAATAGCATTAAAGCACTCCAGAGGTTGGGTTGTCTTTGTAAACCTAACCTTCGGGGCATAAGACACTCAGCTTCAACTTGTGCTGCGTGGCTCTCCAAGGGTTAGATTAACTGACAGTATCTCAACCCCTTGCTATGCCTTAATGCTTAAGGAGTTCCATTCTACAGCATTCTGTTTTATTTTGCTCTGTTGTAGAATGTCCTCCAGATGTACTGTTCTAGGATATCCTGTTCAGGCACAAAGATGATGTATAAAATTGTTGTCTTCAGGTGTGAATGAGGGCATCCTTAGCCCCTGTGGCTGCTGGTGCCCCTGCTCATAGAGGGCTCCAGAGAAAGCTGATACATGTCATCAGGCCTTAAACTCTAAAAATGTTGTGTTGCTTGTTGTTTTCACTTTATTTCCTTACTGTGCCTGTGGAAATAGCACACAGGAGACTGGGCAGAAACCTCCAAAAAGGTATCAATAAAATTAGAAACATAGACTTTGACGGCAGATAAGGACCGCTTGGCCCATCTAGTCTGCCCATTTCCCTACCTACAGGAAGGGCGGCAGATCCTAGTTAACCAACAGCCTATTTCTTCCTACATTTTTCCTAAATTGCGAGGTTACTCGCCATGATGAAGAAGAAGACGCTAAAGAAGAAAAATTGTTTGCATGTATATAGTGCGTTTCAAAAACATTGTATCCGAAACTTTGTTCATTTGTTTGTTTTATTTTGGTAACCAAGTAAAACCTTAGAGCATGAATGACTGGGTGGGCCAAGTGGTTCTTATCTGCCGTCAAAGTCCATGTTTCTATGAATGCTAATTTTCATGGATGACCCAAAACAACATACAAGCAATAAAATACACAGGGTGGGATATTCAGACTGCCCCAGGCAGGGGAGCAAGCCTGGGCACAGCGCAACTGGGATGCGCCAGGGCATGGGCCGGGTGATATTCAACGGCACTGCGCCATGGCCCAGCGCCATTCAATATGGCACTGGGGGGCACCTGCAATGCACATGGCGAAGTGGCACTGTGCATAGCGCGGTGGCTCTGCACCAGAGCAAGTGGCAGGTGAGGAGCTAGGGGCTGCGCCAGCGCAAGTGCAATTGCGCTAGGTGCAGCAAGAGCGATATTCAGATGTGAGCATACAAATGAGGTCATTATGTATGCAAGGCACAAATGGGGCAATTTGCATATCATTATGGCCCCATTTGCATGCGATGCACCGATTCCTGGCGACTTGTGCCTGGCGCCCTGCCAGGCTGCAGCTGTCGGGGACCAACGCCCCCTGCCCCTCAGTGGGAAATGCCTCCAACGACCCATCAAAGGGCATAGTAAAATATCCCTGGTGGGTCCAGTGGACCCTACCCCATTGCCCGATTCCGGGCATTATATAACTATATCCCTGGTGGTCCAGTGGACCTGCTCCCCTGCCCAATCACAGGCATAATATACACATATCTCTGGTGGTCCAGTGGACCCTACCGCAACCCCTGATCGCAGGCATAGTTAGAACAATCCCTGGTCATCCAGTGGACCCGATCCCCTGCCCAATCGCGTGCATAAAATGGAATTAAATTCCCTGGTGGTTCAGTGGACCCAATCCATTGCCCGATCATCTGCATAAAATGGAATTAAATTCCCTGGTGGTCCAGTGGACTCGATCCCCTGCCTGATCGAGGGCATATGGTCAGAACTCCCTGGTGGTCCAGCAGTACCCCTCCCCACCCGCCCACTGAGACCCGCCACCCTGCACCACCCCAGTCAGTGGTGGGCGGCAGCTCACCACCTGCAAGGTGTCAGCCAGCCCACCAACTGACAGTGTACAGTACAGCTGTCGCCTATTGGTCCACTGCATGGTACAATGGGTGTGCAGACCGTACTGTACTACAGTCCTGAAATGTGCTGAACCATTCACATTTCGGACTGTCTCTGACGCACGGTCAGTACTCACCATTGGCCCATGCAGTGGAAAATAACGCATACAGTCACATTGTATGTTGTCAGTCAGCCGGAGGCCAGGCGGCTTGAGGGTAGGGAGCTACCACCCGCCACATATGCATGGGCACGTCCCCCCCACACTTGTGCCACATACATTACTGCTGTCCCCCGGCGCATCGGGAATTGCGCAGAGCAACAAACCCCTCTGAATATCGTGCTGGGGCACATCAGTGGGTTACGCATGGTGCAACACTGTTGCGCCATCTGCAACCCCTTTGAATATCCCACCCATAGTAAACAAGGTACACATAACATGCATCAAATACAATTACACTTACGAACCTCCATCAGGTACCATTTCAAATCAGATTTAAAAGTACAATATGTACAGCACTTTAAGATTGTTTATGGACAGGAATTCCAAAGTTCAGTTGCCTGGAAGAACAAACTCTGGCCAGAGCGGGTACGGCTGCAGCCAGGGTCACGTAGGAACACTGCACAGTCTGCCATGTCTAAGATGGCCAGTGGAGTTCTCTGCGCATATGCGACAATTTGCGCATGCACACTGGGCTCCAGTGGCCATTCTGGACACGGTAGACTGTGTCTCCATACCCCCGGAGTTCAGTGCACATGCGCAAGTCGTTGCGCATGTGCATAGAACTCCAGAGGCCATCTCGGACACGGCAGTCAGTTCTGTGTTCCGCCGGCACCGAGGGACAAAATAGTGAGGTCAACGTGCAGTGATTGCCGTTCACCTCCATTATTTAAAAAGTCTGTTCGGTATCCAGTAAGCTACCTTTTCTCTGCTTCTCTAATGTAGGAGGCAGTGTAGCATAGTGGTTAAGAGTACTGAGCTGCAAACCTGGAGACCTGGGTTTGTATTCCATCAGCCACCACTTGCATATTGTGTTACCCTGAGCAAGTCACTTAACTTCCTTGTGCTCCCAGGTCACACCTGGAAACAAGTTCCGGTTTAGTGTGCCTTTCCTGGTTAAAGAATTTCCCCTTCCCTTCCTACTGTGATCACAAGACGTCTGCAGTGCTATGCCCAGTGCAGCTGTAAAAATGAGCACTGACCTCAAGAGGTATTTCTCAGAGGAAGCACCAATTTATTCATTTTACTTGAAAGTGTATTGTGATTTAAATTTAGTACCAACAAAAATTGTTTTTTTTTTATCAGTTATCTCCCCAACCTTAAAGCTCTTCAAAAGATTAACCCCATAAACAATTGACCCGGGCTGCACAAGGAAGACAACCCAGACAATCATAAAGTTGGCAGTGGTCGTCCCACAGTCCACATTACAGATATGTCTGTCAACATAATGTACAGCACACCTGTTCTAAACTAGTCAATAGGTGCTTTTACACTACCTGTTCTGTAACGGAATAACCATTGCAGAAGCAGTTTACCGTTACCTCCATTGGTGTGTAAACTGCATGTGTTCCAATTCCACAGCAAACGCTCGCCTGAACCGCATTCCCTGGTTGGCATGGTTCGTGCCGATGTGTTCCGGTTCACTCCGTTGTGTGCAATGACCATTCCGGTACCAGTCATTACCTTGAATGGAATTCTGGGGAAGCAGAATGAAATGCTAGAAAATGGAAGACGAGTTTTCCGACAGAGTGCTGTGTGTGTAAGGTCAGCATGAAATGGAACAGACTACACGGCGCCACATTGGTACTGAATATTTTGGTAAAGAAACCTGAGTGTAAAAGCACATATAGTGACAGATTTGTAAATAATACAACAGTAATTGATTAACAGTAATATCATGCTCAAGGCAGCCAGTTTTCTTACTTCTTCAGTAAGACAACTCTTAACCCTGTGTAGTGTAGTATAGTTAGCCTTCCTTATGCAGATTTGAACCAGCTATCGATATGCTTTGCAAAGTCAAGGACTCATCCACTATCATTCTCAGGTACCTATAATGTTCCACTTGCTCAATCTTTTGAGAATCTACTATGCTGATCTTCAGGGGAGATTCGTTTGCAATATCCTTATGTGATTTCCAAAGATTATACACTTTGTTTTATATTTAGGACTAATTTATTCTTAAGTAACCTCTTCTGAATTATGTAAAAACATCTAGCAAAGTTAAACTTAAAGCAGAGTGATCATTATCCCAGGCAGATAATTAAGTAAAGAGAGGCCTTCCTAACAACACTGGAAAAGCCTGTACAAACTAAAACTAAAGGACTTACAATTGATCCTTGTGGAATGCCTGAAGATACTGGCTGAGAATTAGAATACGGCTGAATCCAGTTTTACCCATTGCAATCTATTATATAAATAACTCGTGGACCAATCCGGAATGTTCCTAGAAAAACTAACTGTTCCCAGCTTGGTCAGCAGGTGACCATGGTCCACAAGGTCAAAAGCCTTTGACAGACTGAGAAACATGTCAACCCCAATGTGCTTTACAAATAATGATAGACTAGTAGTGAAGTGACTGTAAATGTACAGTGGCAGAGATTTTGCACATCAGCTCCCACACACTGCCTTAGACAATTGCCTGAACCAGTTTTATGAGAATAGGAACATCGTCCAAGACACAGGAGAAAATCCCTTACTCTTTTGCATGTGAATTACTGTTTTGTCCTTCACTGTAATGTAATGAAATGATGAATATCTTCTTCAATAACAATGCCCTTACTCTCATGAAAGGTACCTTTGGTTCTTTGACTTCAACCAGGACACCCAGTAAGACAACACCAGAGGTGGGCAGAAGGGACCTTGATTTAAAGTCTCATCTGTAGGGTGGCATCCCCTGACAGTACAGCATCCCCCTAATAAAGCAGTCTGGCGCCAGAGTTTTATACAGTATTATGAGTGCAGGTCCTGGTGTGGGACAAGAACCCCTGACCTTCTGGTCAGAGGCAGATGTGTTACCAGATGAGACACACTGACACCAAGATAGAGGGACACAATGGATAGACCAGACCCCTGGAAGTAATCCTATGGAGGAACCCAAAAAACATAAGGCCATCACTGACTGTGTATACTTCTAGGCAGCTGGGGATGACTTAGAGAGTATACTTGTTGGTAATTTTGATTGAGTTGTTTTATTTATGATGTTTATTATTATCAGTTCCCATTTTGTTGCTATGTATCCCCTTATTCCCCTCGCTGGTGTCGGGCACCACCTGGGTTGCCCCCTTCTTCTGGCTTAGTTAGAGGGCAAGTGAGTGGCTTTGTTCACAGAAGATGCCAATGAGCTACTTGACCACCTGGCAGGGAGGGCATGAATGTCCAGTGACCACACCAGTCCTGTTTTCATGGAAATATCATATAAAGAATACAGTATGAGAGAAAGATACTACATAGAATATGAGCTAAATGATATGTATTTAGTGTAGTTTTAAAATTGTCCCTGTGATAACAAAATAGCAAAAGGAAAACTATCACTGGGTCATTTCAGGAGGCTTTGATCTCTTAGACTGAAAATGAAACAGAAATTAAAATCCAGATGTTATTATAAGTAAGCAATATGACATGACAGGGTGGGCCTTAAGTAAGTAATAAGCAATGACAGGGTATGTATTATGGAAGCAATAAGGCACAAAGAGGTGTGTGTAAACCATATTTTACAGCACGGCCACGGGCGTAGTAAGGCACGAGGCCAATGGCCAAGTGACTTCAGCTACTGGCCGTGCTGTAAAATCTGATTACACACCTAGTGCTGTATTATGCTTATAAAATTGACTTCTTTTTTTTTACTTTTGACTATTGGGAAAGCATGTTTATATGTAGAAAAATAGATTTACTTTGTGCATTTTTATAAAATAATCCTTCTGCCCACCGCAAGTGATGTCATTGATGATGTCATTGTATTATTGCCTACTTTCTTCTTCCTGTTTTTTTTTTTTTCTCTGTTGTTCCCCACATTCAAGATATGGAATGTTTATTATGGAATGTTTACCACAGAATACATGGATTCAAAATTCTGCTCAGTTCCACTAGCAGAATGTTTCTCTCCTACACACTGTACACACAGACAACAACAAAAAATTACTCACCTTAGTAATGTTGTTTCTTCTAATGAAGTCTTGCTATATTATGACAATTGCAGTATGACCCAGAGTTAGAACTGCTCCGAGGTGAAATAGTTAACTTTCCATGCAGGCATGGAACTTAAAGCGAGCTCGGTTGAAAACTCTGTCTGTTGCGCTTCAACGCAAACTGTCAGATCTTACCGAGCTAAAACTCATTAAGATTCTGTGTGGAAGCTGTAAACCTACACTAGCCAACTGGCTACTAACATAAACACTCATTTTTGGCCTAAAACAAAGACTCAAGTCAGGAGACCAAAAATGCAAAAACACAACACCAATTCACCCAAAAAGGTAGGTGAAAAACAACAAGGTGGGCATCAAAAAACGTGCCAACCCTGTACTGCCCACCCACATCCCCAAAACAGAGGTTCTCAGAGGGGCAGGGAGGGAGGTCATAATATAGCAAGACTCCATTAGAAGAAACAACATTACTAAGGTAATTTTTTCTTCAAACAACATGAAGTCTTGCTATATTATGACAATTGCAGACTACACAGCAGTACCCCCATGGAGAAGGGACAGAACCTACCTAGGAAATAGGCTCTGAAGCATGGCTGTGCCAAACCGAGCATCACTCCTAGCCTGGATGTCCAGGGAGTAATGCTTGGTAAAAGTGTGAACTGTTTTCCAGGTAGCTGCTTGACATATTTCTAGAATAGGAATGTCTCTGGCCGCAGCCAGAAAAGCAGCTGTACCTCTGGTAGAGTGGGCCCTCAGGCCTGAGGGGGGAACTTTACCCAACTTCTCATAGCAGAATTGGATACAAGAGAATACAATCCACCTGGCAATGGATCTTTTAGTGGCTGGCTTCCCTTTACCAACTTCGCCATAGGTGAGGAACAGTTGAAGGGAGTCAAACCTAGGACCCTTGGTACACTCTATGTAGTAACTAAGGGCTCTCTTCACATCTAGGCTGTGCAGCATCCTCTCCCCAGAGGAGGAGTGGTCAATGAAGTACACTGTAAGTGAAATAGATTGATTAAGGTGGAAATCTGAAACCACCTCAGGCAGGAACTTTCTGTTAGTCCGAAGGACCACCTTATCTCTGTGAAAAGAGATAAGCTCCTGCTTCACTGACAAAGCTTGTAATTCACTTATGCGTCTGGCAGAGGTGATGGCTACCAAAAACACAGTTTTCCAAGTCAAGTACTTGAGCTCAGCTGAAGACAAGGGCTCAAAGGAGGGTTGCATAAGCTGAGCAATGCAAACATTAAGATCCCAGGCAGGGCAGGATCCCTGAATGGAGGGTTGGGTGAAACAACCCCTTAAAAACTTGGAAAATACAGGATGAGCTGAAAGGGAAGAGGATTTACCTGCTGAAATAAAAGCAGACACAGCTGCCAAGTGCACCTTCAGGGTAGCTGGTCTCAGCCCCAAAGAATTCAGGTGGACCATATAATCCAGGACTGTGGGTAGATCAGCAGAGACTGGGGAAATATGCTTTTCCGAGCACCATATGGAAAACCTTTTCCATTTGGAATTGTAAGTAACCCTGGTGGAAGGCTTCCTTGCGGCCTTCAATATATCCATTACACCTTGGGAAAGGTGTAAATCAACAAACTCTAACTCTTCAGAACCAAGCCTTGAGATTGAGAGATTTGAGATTAGGTACAGACCCTTCCCTGGGCACAGGTTAACAGATTGTGATTCCTGGGAAGGGACAGGGGAGGATGGACTACTAAGGACAGCAGGAGTAGATACCAGGGCTGTCTGTCCCAATCCGGAGCTATCAGAATGACTTTGCATGATTGGGATCTGATTTTGACTAGCACTTTGAACAGGAGAGGAAAGGGAGGGAAGGCATAGAGAAACTTCCCCTCCCAACTGAGGGCTAAGGCATCCAGTGGGAGTGAGCCCAACACTGGGGGCCTGCAGCAAAAAAGAGGAAGTTGGTGATTGTCTGGGGCTGCAAAAAGATCTATCTGTGGGGTGCCCCATCTGGCAAATACTACTCCCAAGACCAGGGGATCCAGTGACCATTCGTGGTGGCCCTGGGAAATCCTGCTGAGAGCATCTGCCAGGACATTGTCCTTGCCTGGGAGGTGAACTGCCGTAAGGGAGGTGTTCAGGGAGTAAGCCAGAGACCACAACTTCATTGCTTTGGTGCACAAGGCCGTAGACCGAGTGCCCCCTTGCTTGTTGATGTACCACATTGTAGTGGTGTTGTCTGTTCTGACCTGAACACTCTTGTTCTGAACAGATTTGGAAAAAGCTTGAAGTGCTAGAAAAACTGCTCTGAGCTCCAACAGGTTGATGTGGAGCAGAGATTCCTGGGAGACCACAGACCCTGGGTGGTGAGGTCGCCCATGTGAGCTCCGTAGCCCAAGAGGGATGCATCTGTAGTAAGGATTAGAGAATGAGACTGAGTGACAAAAAAGAACCCCTTGTCTCAGGTTGCTCTGATCCTGCTACCACTGTAGGAGCTTGGATCAGGGTTCGAGTTACTGGGATCAGCTTGGTAAGAGGATCCTTTCTTTGAGACAAAAAGCTCTCAAATGGAACTGGATGTCCCTCATCTGAAATCTTGCTCCTTGCACAACTGCTGTGGAAGCAGCCATGTGTCCTAGGAGCTGCAGAAAATGCCTTGCTGGCCGGAGACCTGCAGGGTAAATCAGGAGGCCAGGAGACTAGGGTCTTTGCCCTGTCCAGGAGGAGGAAGGCCCTGGCTTCCTGTGTTCAGTTCTGCGCCTATGAAGGTAAGAAGCTGGACCGGCTCTAGAACTGACTTTGAGAGATTCAGAAGGAAACCTAGAGAGGTAAGCAGTTGCTGCATTATCTGAAAGTGTAAATTGACCTGGTCTGGGGACTGGCCTACTAGAGCCAATTGTCCAGGTAAGGAAAGATGGCAATCTTTGCCTTCTTAGGTAGGCAACTGCTACAGCCAGGCATTTGGTGAATACCCTTGGGGCAGAAGTGAGGCAGTGCATTGCTCTGAACTGGTAGTGGCCTGAGGGCAGCTCGAACCTGAGGTACTTTCGATGGGAGCTTCTGATGGGAATATGGAAGTAGGCATCCTTGAGGTCCAGGAAGCTAGCCAGTCCCTGGCCTAGAGAGGTAGGATAATTCCCAGAGTCGCCATTTTGAACTTTGGCTTTAAAAGTGCTTGTTTAAATATCTGAGATCCAGGATGGGCCACCATTCTCCTGTCTTTTGGGGTAAGGAAGTACCTGGAGTACAAACCTTTGCCCTGGTGTAGGGAGGAACCCTTTCCACAGCTCTGAGAGCCAGGAGGGTAGAGACCTCTGCCTCTGAGGCGAATGCCTCTGATGGAGTTGCAGGTGGAAAAGATCTGGTTCTCAGCTTTGGAAATTTTTGAAGCTGAGAACCAGTCCCTGCTCACTACTTCCAGGACCCACTTGTCTGATGTTAAAGACTTCCAGTCCTGGACAAAGTAAAGCCTGCCCCCTACAGGTAGAGGAGAATCAGCCCTGGCAATCCCATCAGGGTGCCTGCTTGGCAGGGGCTTTGGGCTGAGGGGTGGAAGCAGACCTGCTTGTACCCTATCTGCCTCTCCCTCTAAAGAACCCCCTCTGAGCATAGGCGGAGGAGAAAGCTTGGGCTTGGTAAAAAGGCCTATGAAAAGGCCTGCCCCTGCCTCTAGGAAGCTGCTTTTGAGGAGTGGCCTGCCTTTCCTTGGCCTGTGCACTCCTATAGGTGGTCCTATTTTCATCCATTTTCTTCATGTAATTCTCTGTTTGCTCCCCAAATAGAGAATTTCCCTAACAGATAAATCCATGGCCTTTAGACTGGGTATCCTGAGACAGGGTAGTACATCTGAGCCAAGCCATCCTGAGAAGTGCCACAGATGTAGCCATGACTCTTGATGAAACATCATTAGAGTCCACTGCAGCATGAAATTGCACCTTGGATGCCTCAATACCATCCATAGCCACCTGTTCCAACTCCCTGGCAAGCTGGTCAGGGACTTGTTTCTAGGGCCAGCACAGTATCCCATCTGGATTTCTGGTACCTAGCAGCATAAACCATATAATTTGCTTGTCTGAGTCCCAAAGATACTGCCAAGTACTGTTTCTTTGCCCATAGCATCAATCTTCCTGGAGTCCTGCTCAAGGGGTGTGAAGCTAGGGGAATATTAGCCTTGTCACAGGCTGCAGCCTGCATTACCCCACATGGCTGCATTGTTGAGTGAGGAAATCAGTGTCAGAGCCTGATAAGGTATACCTCTTGTCCATCCTTTTATCCACAGGAGGTATAGTGTGAGGAGTTTTAAAACTTTTACTGTCTGTTTCCGAAAAAGATTTATGCAAAGGAATAGACAGTCTCCTAGACTCTGGAATATCCATCATTTCTACATAGTCTGGCTCCTCTTGGTCATCAACAGCTTCCTCAACAGGGAGCTGGAAGTTTCAACAACTTTTTATAAAACATGAAATGAGAAGGGACTCAGAAAACCTTGGAGGAGAAACCCTAGGGGTCTATCTGTTGAGATGTCCGGATCAATGGGCACATCAGATCTTCAAAACCATATTCACTCTCCTCATATTCCTCTTCCCCCTCCCCCGGTTCATAAAAATCCTCAAAATCATAATCTTGAACCGGTGGAACCGGCCGAACCGAACGCTTACCTGAAGGTTTCGGTTTGGTTGGAACCGGAGAGAGAGACTGGACAATTTGAATTGCTTTAGCTATTTCCTCAGCAGTTGGGGAGAGAACTTTTGGCTCTACACTAGCTGACTTTCTAGTCCTTTTTGCTGGAACCGGCTCCTCAGAACTGGCTCTTCGTTTGCCCGAGGAAGTATCGCCCTGGTCAGAGGGCACTCCCTTCAGTTCGGTTGGCACCGAACCGGGCTGGCCATCCGGGGCAGCTGACTTTTTGGCCTCCCTTTCCCTGAACCTACCAACTCTCTTATCTATGGTGGCAGCAGGAAATTGTGACAAATCTGGCAGTCTGAATTGAGGTGGTCAAACCCCAGACAATAGACACATGTGGTGTGTGGGTCAGCCTAAGCAAAAGCTTCCCCACAAACACTACAGTGTTGAAACCCAGTGGGTCTGGTTTTTCTTTTGGGTTTCTCAGACATCATGCCAGCCTAACCAACTTGCCTGTTTATGGCAATCCACCAAGCAAGACACCCTTATCGGTTCCCAACTGTGTCACGGGTCGTGGAAAAAACCGTAATGAAATCCATTTTTTTTAGAACTGATAAGAACCGGGAACCGCACTCTAAAAAAGGACTAGTAGATTTTAAATACAACCTGATCGGTTCAAACCGAACCGATAAAGAATTACAAGTTCCACACAGAAAAAATAAATGTAAAATCTATCTATTACTTACATTACCACAGACAGAACTTGAACCGACCGGTTGCGGTTTAATTTCGGCTAAAAACCGAAAAATAATACTTTTAAACTGACAAAATGAACTGAGCTGAAGGAGAAATCTCCGGAGCGACTGTTCAGTGAGGCGGAGTAAAGAATCTGACAGTTTGCGTTTGAAGCACAACAGACAGAGTTTTCAACCGAGCTCACGCTCTAAGTTCCATGCCTGCATGGAAAGTTAACTATTTCACCTCCGGAGCAGTTCTAACCTGCGGTCATACTGCCATTGTCATAATATAGCAAGACTTCATGCTGTTTGAAAGGCTTTTGTTACAGCCAGAGACTCAGTTATCTCACTCTCAGGGCAAGAAGAAGAGTTCCCTGATAAGCAGTAAAAAGATAGAAGGGATTTTGACTGTCAGCAAAGAAACAGTTGTAGTGAAAACTATAACGATACTTATTGTTTCTAATCTGTTTATGTATGTAAGGAGAGTGTGATAATAAGGAACAACATTTAATTCATTTGTTTTATTTTTTATTTAAGGTAGTTTTATTTTAGGGCTAGAGTTGCCACCTGTCAGGTTTTTACCTGGTGATCAGGTTTTCAGGGTCCTTATCAGGTAATCCGGTTTTGCTCCGTGCTGGTCAGGTTTTGAGCCATTTGAGTGCTCACATAATTTTGAAACAAATGTTGTCATATTATTCATTGTTTCAGCTGCATATCCAGCTTACAAACAAGTTCTGTTGTCAATATAGCCCTTTGTTTGTGGAAGCAGTCAATCTGGGAGGTGTAAAGTATGTCTATTAACACCATTAGCATTTACTTAACCTAATCTTTTCCACTACATCTTAAAGTGGCATAGCAGCACAGCTGCCCCCACCTTTTGTAACAGTAACGTAGCCAGTTGTCTTCCACTTTCATTTGCTGGTAAACATTTTCATCTCTAACAGAATTTAGGCATTTTTAAATGTTTTAAATTATTTTTTTTCCTCAAGAAAAAAGTATGGTCAGTTCTTTGGCTTTGAAATAGTACTGTGGACATGAACAGGAGGCAGACCAGAAAAAGATATAAAAGTACACATTATAGGAAACAATTTCTTATGTATTATTCTATACCATGTATACTGTTGTATGCTATTTACAATATTTCAATTGTCACCCCAGATCACATCTGTAAATTATATTTCTTTCATCTCTGTATGTTTATTTGGTAAACCAATGTCAATAAATTAATATGTAAGTAAATGGATGTCTAGGAAGAACCTAGGAAAGTAACTTTAACAGGTACAGTACAGTATCTTAACATTTTTGTTGAATTGCTGCTTGTCTTTTATTGATATAACAAATGGCCTTCATTGGAGGAACAATGCTTGATGAGTCATGAAAAGGGGTGGGGCTGGGGCGGAGCTTAGGATCCGGTTTTTGGCCCCATCCAAAGGTGGCAACCCTATTTAGGGTCCAGTTGAAGTTTTTTTTACAGTGTAAAAGGTAGCAGCCATGTTTGTGGTGGAAGATCAGCTCTGGCAGTAGAGGCTAACTCTGAAATGCCTGTGTTCCAAATGCCCATTGATCTGTGTTGCAGACTCTTCACTGCTGAGCAGTCCTTTTTACCATGTGTAAACCTATTTTACACATAAATAAAACCAATCAGATTACATGATTTTACCCTGCCATTTATAAAGAATTTTAATGCACGCCCCAGTGGTGTAGTGAGGCACAAGACCAAGTGTCCTCATGCCCTGGGAAGTGCATTAAAATCTATGATGCACACTCTGGAGGGGCTTATTACATTTACAAAAGGGCTCTAAGTAGTTTTCTTGGGGGCAAAGGAACATGAGATTCGGCATCTGTCCATGCATTTATACAGCTTTAATGCATGGTCAGGTGACATTTATTTGCCAATGAAATTTCTAGATTTTTTTCTTGCCATTTTATAAAGGTTTTAATGCATGCCCCATGGGTGTATGAGGCACAAGGCTGAAGGCCAAGAGTTGTGTCTTTATGCCCTTGGGAAGTGCATCAACACACTATGGGCTTATAAATTGTCTCACTGCTTTTACATATTACATGTAAAGTGAAACTGTTTTAATATTTTTTTTATATAATGTCATTTGTTTAAATACCTTTTAATTAACAAAATATACACATGAAGTAGTCCCTGACCATCTGATCTTGCATTACTAGTTTTTTAATGCCGATCAGATGATTATTCAATCAATGAGGCTTCAGGTTTTTCTTTCCATTTTATAAATCTATGCATAACAAAAGACTCCTGAGGAGTATCAAAAGTTACAATTCTAAATCAAAAGTTGCAGTTTTAATTGTGGTATATCAGAAGTTACAATTCTAATTGTGATACATCAAAAGATACTGTTCTAATTGTTATTTATCAAAAGCTACAGTTTCGTTTTTTCTTCTCCTCCTAGTAAGCTGTGCCCCATCCTGAACCCCCCCCAAGCCCCATCACGCTACTTCTCATGGTCTTACTTGCTTTTCCCCTGCCTGCCTCCATGACTTGCTCCCCCTGGCGTGGTGCAGCAGGACCCCCAACTGCCACTGAACCAGATCTGGTTGCCAGGGAAGCTTGCCATGTCATCAGTGCAGGGCCTGCAAGGGGTCTGTCTATCGCTCAGCCCTGGCCTGCCACTGTTTCCTCTAGTTTTCTCCCCTCCCTCGCGATGCCGGCCTGGAAGTACTCTGGATAGGGGGGTTGAGCCCAGTCCTTTCACAGAAGAAAGGGTTCTGAAAGAACTCCTAAAACTGAAGGTGGACAAAGCAATGGGGCCTGATGGAATTCACCCCAGAATTCTAAAAGAATTAAGGAGAGAACTAGTGACATCACTGACTACCCTTTTTAACAAATCATGGGAGGATGGGATGGTGTGGTACCTGAGGACTGGAGGAAGGCGGATGTGATTCCCCTTCACAAAAGTGGGAGCAAGACAGAAGCAGGAAACTACAGACCTGTCAGTTTGACCTCTGTGGTAGGGAAAGTGATGGAATCACTTCCGAAGGAAAGAATAGTTGAGTACCTAGAGGCCAGTGGGGCACAGGACCCTAGGCTGCATGGGTTCACAGCGGGAAGGTCATGTCAGACAAATCTACTTGATTTCTTTGACTGGGTGACCAAAGTAGTAGACCAGGGAGGGGCTGTGGACATGGCCTACCTAGACTTTAGCAAGGCATTTGACACAGTCCCACACAAAAGATTAATAGTCAAATTAACCAGCCTGGGAGTGGGTCCCAGGATGGTAGCCTGGGTAAAACATTGGCTGGACAACAGGACACAGAAGGTAATTGCAAATGGAGTCCACTCTGAAGAAAGAGGGGTTACTAGTTGGGTACCGCAGGGTTCAGTACTGGGTCCAGTCCTTTTTAATGTCTTTATAAGTGACATTGCAGAGGGACTGGAAGGAAAAGTATGCCTCTTTGCAGATAACACAAAGATCTGCTATAGGGTCGATACACAAGGAGGCGTGGAAAGGATGAGAAGGGACTTGGCAAGGTTAGAGGCATGGTCAGAAGTATGGCAGCTTGGATTCAATGCAAAGAAGTGCAAAATAATGTACCTGGGAAACAAAAGCCCAGGGAAAGATTACACAATGGGGGGGAGAGGGGCAGTAACAACAACAAAAATGGAAAGGGACCTGGGGATAATCATATCAGATGACCTTAAGGTAAGCAAGCAATGTGAGAAGGCAGTATGGAGGCTGGGAGGATACTGGGATGTATAGGAGAGGCATCACCAGTAGAAAACAGGAAGTTGTTATCCCTCTGAACAGACAGTTGGTGAGACCCCATCTGGAGTACTGCATCCAGTTCTGGAGACCCCATCTGCAAGGACATAGACAGGATGGAGGCAGTCCAGAGGAGGGCAACTAAAATGGTGCAGGGTCTGTAAGAGAAGCCATACGAGGAGAGACTAAAGGAGCTTAATATGTATACCCTTGAGGAAAGGAGGGAGAGGGAGATGATAGAAACTTTTAAGTACCTCAGTGGAATCAACAAAGTCCAAGAGGGTAGCATCTTTCAGAAAAAGAGTTGTGCAAGAACAAGGGACACAATTTGAAGATAGAGGGGGCATGGCTCAGGGGCAATGTGAGGAAGTATTTTTTCACAGAGAGGGTAGTGATGCATGGAACAGCCTTCCTGAGGAGGTTGTGGGGTCTAAAACTGTGGGAGAATTCAAGAATGCATGGGACAGACATGAAGCAATTTTTGTGGGGGATAGGAAGAAATAGGCTGTTGGTTAAATAGGATCTACAGTTTATCCTGTAGGTAGGGAAATGGGCATATTAGGTGGGCCAAGCAGTCCTTACCTGCCGTCAAAGTCTATGTTTCTATGTAAAGTGATGCAAGCATGCACATAAACATGGTGTGCATCATATGCCAGTCTGTCCCCCCCCAACAAGCCGCTCCCAGGTGTACTGTCACCTGTGGTCACCCAGGTTGCACTCATGCACCAGAGCTGGCTACCTTCTTTCCCTCCCTGGAGGAGGAGGAGAGCATTCTATGGGATCTTCAGTCCTCCTGTGCCCGGCCAGCCCCCAATGACTCAGGCTTGCTTCTGAACACAGGACACCGGCGTTGCAATCAGTAGTGCTACCTCTGCACCAATGGGCCATCTCATAAGTTCCAGTTCTAATTGTTTTATATCAAAAGTGCAGTTGTAGTTCTGATTAATGAGGGCATTAATGCCAGGAAGGTTACTAATGGGGACTCGCCTCAGACTTTATGTTCAGTGTTTTAGTTGGCAGACTGTGAATTTAATCTCTGATCTAATGTTAAAGTTCAATTCACCTTATTCATCGACACATAGGACGTGACAATCATTATTATATAAAATATAGATAAATTATACAATACATAGCAGGCGTGGCATTCTTTACAACAATAAATATAATATACCCTAAAAGCATGTAGTAATAAAGGTTGGATGAACAGTAATAGACATTTCAAGATGTTATTTTATTTAATATGCAGTTTTGACCAGGAAAGGCACACTAAGCTATGGTAGCTTATTTCCAGGTGCTCCTGGGGGGTGCATTGCAAGGGCATGTATTATTAACAAGGGGAATGCTGGCTACGACACTGGAGAAACTCTTTGAAGGGGGGATACTGTGGCTGTCTTGCTGTTTGGCAAGATGGCTGACCCTGGAGGTGAAAGAGAAGGAGGTGGAATGCTGCCTGTTACTAATGTTTTTGAGCAAAGCACTATGGATGTGGAAATCACCCAGTATAACCTGATGGTCAGCGTCCCAAAAATAATGAATATCTTTAAGCAGTCTACAGTGCAATGACAGACTGCAACAAGGCAAACAAGTAGAGTGGAATCTGTACCTGAGAGACTGAATGTCAGAGAAGATGGCCAGCCAGAAGATCTATCTTCTGAGGACTGCCCAGAGGAGGAACTGCTCCTGACTGGAATCTCAGAGCAACGTTCCCTTCTGCTATGAACGCTGGCTGAGGAGGAGGAGGAGGAGGATGCTCTTTGCTGCCTGCAGCATGCAGAGTCAGAGATTGTGGAAAACATGACATACAGGTGGAGCTGTGAGCAGAACCAGCCTGCCCTGTACTTCCAGACTGACATACAGTTGGAACTGTAAGCAGAACCAGTCTGCCCCTGTACTCCAGACTGACCTACAGGTGGAGCTGTGAGCAGAGCAGCCTGCCCCTATACTTCCAGAGTGACATACAGGTGGAGCCGTTGGACCCTGCAATAGAGATGGGCAACTACATGCAAATCAGGCCATAATGAGATGCTAATATGGGTGTTTGCCAACCGACTGCCTAAGTAGTCTCATTTGCAAGTCACTTTCGAATACAGCAAATTTTTGTCCCGGGGAAACATCTTAGCACCGGGTAAACTGAACAAGCACTGTGCAAATATGTTTGCGCAGCGCAAACCTATCCAAACCATTGCACAGCTCTGCAATATTTGGCCTGCACTGTTGTTTGCAGCTTTAATGAATCCGCTTCTTTGCTAATACACTCATTGGCCATGTAATTCACCTTTACCTACCTCCAAGTCTCTGTGTACTTGGCTGCTGTTGTGGTTTGAACTTCCCAGATGCTATATTCAGAGCTCTCTTATTTGTTGGGCTATTTTTGCACTGCATTCCCAGCCATTTGCACAGCTTCATTTGCATGCTATATTCAACTGATTTAGCCCCAGGGCTATTTCTTTAAATATAGAACGCAAATGGTTCCAGGCTAATTAAACATACCGTGCAGTGTTATTTTCCCCGGGGCTAAGTTTTGAAAATCTGGCCCCAAGATGTTTCTTTTTTGCCCAGATCTTGCAAGGGAGCAAGAACTTTTCAAAACTTTGAAATCGTATGTTGTATTTCAGGAATGAAAAAGTGAAAAATAAAAAAATAGGTACAGTGCTGTTTTGTTTTTTGTCAGAAATACATTACTGATAGAAAAAAGACATGCCACCAATTAACCTGATTTCCCTCCTCGTTACTTGCCCTAAATAAATCAGATTTGTTGTTCTTATACTATATACTGTCTGTGGTGCTGATACTCATGGAAACAGTATTGTGTTTTGCTGTGTATGTTGTTTAACTTATTATACAGGGGTCCTCTGAGACGTGCTGTAGAATCAGTCTCTAGATTTGGTGGTATCTATAAGAGTGAACAGTGTGTATAGGTGGGGTATTGGGGCTGTAAGTGCGGTGTACTGTGTGAGCCACTAGAGAGAATAAAAGGGGGTCTCAGTGTCCCAGAGGACTGTGACCAAACTAGTCTAACCAGTACAAACCCTGACCTCTGGGTGGAGGCATCCGTCATGGGACCTAGGCCCCCTCAGCGGTCTGTGGTCAAACAGGCAGGGGTAGAAGCCCTTGGGCGCTACCCATGGGTTACACACAGGTGTAGCTGTGAGCAGGCGCAGCCTGCCCTGTACTTCCAGACTGACATACAGGTGGAACTGTGAGGGAGGCGCAGCCTGCCCTGTATTTCAGACTGACATAAAGGTGGAGCTGTGAGCAGAACCAGCCTGCCCCTGTGCTTCCAGACTGACATACAGGTGGAGCTGTGAGCAGAACCAGCCTGCCCCTGTACTTCCAGACTGACATACAGGTGGAGCTGTGAGCAGACGCAGCCTGCCCCTGTACTTCCAGACTGACATACAGGTGGAGCTGTGAGCAGACGCAGCCTGCCCCTGTACTTCCAGACTGACACACAGGTGGAGCTGTGAGCAGACACAGCCTGCCCCTATACTTCCAGACTGACATACAGGTGAAGCTGTTGGACCCTGCAATAGAGCTGGGCAATCTACATGCAAAGTAGGCCATAATGAGATGCTAATATGGATGTTTGCCCACCTACTGCCTAAGTAGTCTCATTTGCATATCACTTTCAAGTACAGCAAATTTTAGTCCCGTGTAAACATCTTAGCACCAGGTAAACCTGTTAGCACTGCACAAGCACTGTGCAAAAAATGTTGCCTAGCACAAAACCTATCAAACCATAGCACAGTTCTGCAATATTTGGCCTGCACTGTTGTTTGCACTTTAGTGAATCCTTCTTTGCTAACACACTCATTGGCCATGTAGTTCACCTTACCTTCCTCCACGCTCTGTGCACTTGGCTGCTGTTGTGGTTTGAACTTCTCAGATGGTATATTCAGAGCTGTCTTATTTGTTGGCTATTTTGCACTGCACTCCCAGCCCTGTTTGTACTGCTTCATTTGCATGCTATATTCAACTGATTAGCCTAGGGCAATTCCTTTAAATATAAAATGCAAATGGTTACAGACTAATTTAACATACCATGCAGTGCTAATTTTGCCCAGGCAAACTTTTGAATATCTGGCACAGATGTTATATTTTTCCTAGATCTTGCAAGGGAGCAAGAACTTTTCAAAACTTTGAAATCCTATATTGTATTTCAGGAATGAAAAAGTGAAAATAAAAAAAAATAGGTATAGTGCTGTTTTTTGTTTTTGTCAGAAATACATTACTGATAGAAAAAAGACATGCCACCAATTAACCTGATTGCCCCTCCGTGTTACTGCCCCTAAATAAATCAGATTGTTGTTGTTATACTATACTGTCTCTGGTGCTGATACTTATGGAAACAGTATTGTGTTTTGCTGTGTATGTTGTTTAACCTTATTATACAGGGGTCCTCTGAGCGTGCTGTAGAATCAGTCTCGAGAGTGTGGTATCTCTATGAGTGAACAGTGTGTCGTGGGCTATCGGGTTCTAACTCCGTGTACTGTGAGCCACTAGAGGAATAAAGGAGTCACAGTGTCCCAGAGGACTGTGATCAAGCTAGTCTAACCACTACAAACCCTGACCTCTGGGTGGAGGCACCCGTCATAGGACCTAGGCCCCCTCAACCTGTCCGTGATCAAACAGGCAGGGTAATGGCCCTTGGGATAAGCGCCACCTATGGGTTACACACAGGTGTAGCTGTGAGCAGACGCAGCCTGCCCCTGTACTTCCAGACTGACATACACGTGGAGCTGTGAGCAGAGCCAGCCTGCCCCTGTGCTTTCGGACAGAGATAAAGGTGGAGCTGTGAGCAGACGCAGCCTGCCCCTATACTTCCAGACTGACATACAGGTGGAGCTGTGAGCAGACGCAGCCTGCTCCTGTACTTCCAGACTGACATACAGGTGGAGCTGTGAACAGACGCAGCCTGCCCCTGTACTTCCAGACTGACATATAGGAGGAGCTGTGAGCAGACGCCGACTATCCCTGTACTTCCCGACTGACATACAAGTGGAGCGGTAAGCAGACGCAGCCTGCCCCTGTACTTCCAGACTGACATACAGGTGTAGCTGTGAGCAGACGCAGCCTGCCCCTGTACTTCCAGACTGACATACACGTGGAGCTGTGAGCAGAGCCAGCCTGCCCCTGTGCTTTCAGACAGAGATAAAGGTGGAGCTGTGAGCAGACGCAGCCTGCCCCTATACTTCCAGACTGACATACAGGTGGAGCTGTGAGCAGACGCAGCCTGCTCCTGTACTTCCAGACTGACATACAGGTGGAGCTGCGAACAGACGCAGCCTGCCCCTGTACTTCCAGACTGACATATAGGAGGAGCTGTGAGCAGCGCCGCCTACCCTGTGCTTCGACTGACATACAGGTGGAGGCGGTAGCAGGCGCAGCCTGCCACTGTACTTCCAGACTGACATACAGGTGGAGCTGTGAGCAGGACGCAGCCTGCCCTGTACTTCCAGACTGACATACAGGTGGAGCTGTGAGCAGACTGCCTGCCCCTATACTTCCAGACTGACATACAGGTGGAGCTGGTGAGCAGACGTAGCCTGCCCCTGTATTTCAGACTGACACACAGGTGGAGCGTGAGCAGACGCAGCCTGCCCCTATACTTCCAGACTGACATACAGGTGGAGCCGTTGGACCCTGCAATAGAGACTGGGCAATCTACACATGCAAATCAGGCCACAATGGGGCGCTAATATGGGTGTTTGCCAACGGCTGCCTGAGTAGTCTCATTTTCATATCACTTTCGAATACAGTAAATTTTGTCCTGGGAAACATCTTAGCACTGGGTAAACCTGTTACACTGGTACAAGCACTGTGCAAATATGTCAAGCGCAAACCTATCCAAACCATTGCACAGTTCTGCAATATTTGGCCTGACTATTGTTTGCAGCTTTTGTGAATCCGCTTCTTTGCTAACACACTCATTGGCATGTAGTTCACCTTTACCTTCCTCCGTCTCTGTGCACTTGGCTGCTGTTCTGGTTTGAACTTCTCAGATGCTATATTCAGAACTCTCTTATTTGTTGGGCTATTTTTGCACTGCACTCCCAGCTGTTTGCACAGCTTCATTTGCATGCTATATTCAACTGATTTAGCCCCAGGGCTATTCCTTTAAATATAGAATGCAAATCGTTCAAGGCTAATTTAACATACCGTGCAGTGCTAATTTTGCCCCGGGGCTAAGTTTTGAAAATCTGGCCCCAAGATGTTTCATTTTTACCTAGATCTTGCAAGGGAGCATGAACTTTTCAAAACTTTGAAATCATATCTTGTATTTCAGGAATGAAAAAAGTGAAAAATAAAAAAAATAGGTATAGTGCTGTTTTTTTGTTTTTGTTTTTGTCAGAAATACATTACTGATAGAAAAAAAGACATGCCACCAATTAACCTGATTTCCCCCTTCCGTGTTACTGCCCCCTAAATAAATCAGATTTGTTGTTGTTATACTATATACTGTCTGTGGTGCTGATACTTAAGGAAACAGTATTGTGTTTTGCTGTGTATGTTGTTTAACCTTATTATACAGGGGATCCTCTGGGGCGTGCTGTAGAATCAGTCTGAGGTAAGTGGTATCTATGAGTGAACAGTGTGTATCGTGGGGCATTGGGGCTGTAACTCTGGTGGTACTGTGTGAGCCAGTAGAAGGATAAAAGGGGTCTCAGTGTCCCAGAGGACTGTGACCAAGCTAGTCTAAAGACTACAAACCCTGACCTCTGGGTGGAGGCACCGGTCATAGGACCTAGGCCTCCTCAACCTATCCGTAGTCAAACAGGCAGGGAAGTAGCCCTTGGGATGCGCCACCTATGGGTTACACACAGGTGTAGCTGTGAGCAGATGCAGCCTGCCCCTGTACTTCAGACTGACATACAGGTGGAACTGTGAGGAGGCTAGCCTGCCCCTGTACTTCCAGACTGATATAAAGGTGGAGCTGTGAGCAGAACCAGCCTGCCCCTGTACTTCCAGACTGACATACAGGTGGAGCTTTGAGCAGAACCAGCCTGCCCCTGTGCTTGCAGACTGACATACAGGTGGAGATGTGAGCAGAACCAGCCTGCCCCTGTGCTTCCAGACTGACATACAGGTGGAGCTGGGAGCAGACGCAGCCTACCCCTGTACTTCCCGACTGACATACAGGTGGAGCTGTGAGCAGACGCAGCCTGTCCCTGTACTTCCAGACTGACATACAGGTGGAGCTGTGAGCAGAACCAGCCTGCCCCTGTACTTCCAGACTGACATACAGTTGGTGCTGTAAGCAGAACCAGTCTGCCCCTGTACTTCCAGACTGACCTACAGGTGGAGCTGTGAGCAGACGCAGCCTGCCCCTATACTTCCAGAGTGACATACAGGTGGAGCCGTTGGACCCTGCAATAGAGATGGGCAATCTACATGCAAATCAGGCCATAATGAGATGCTAATATGGGTGTTTGCCAACCGACTGCCTAAGTAGTCTCATTTGCAAGTCACTTTCGAATACAGCAAATTTTTGTCCCGTGGAAACATCTTAGCACCGGGTAAACCTGTTAGCACTGAACAAGCACTGTGCAAATATGTTTGCGCAGCGCAAACCTATCCAAACCATTGCACAGCTCTGCAATATTTGGCCTGCACTGTTGTTTGCAGCTTTAGTGAATCCGCGTCTTTGCTAATACACTCATTGGCCATGTAGTTCACCTTTACCTACCTCCACGTCTCTGTGCACTTGGCTGCTGTTGTGGTTTGAACTTCCCAGATGCTATATTCAGAGCTCTCTTAATTGTTGGGCTATTTTTGCACTGCACTCCCAGCCGTTTGCACAGTTTCATTTGCATGCTATATTCATCTGATTTAGCCCCAGGGCTATTCCTTTAAATATGGAACGCATATGGTTCCAGGCTAATTAAACATACCGTGCAGTGTTATTTGCCCCGGGGCTAAGTTTTGAAAATCTGGCCCCAAGATGTTTCTTTTTTACCTAGATCTTGCAAGGGAGCAAGAACTTTTCAAAACTTTGAAATCCTATATTGTATTTCAGGAATGAAAAAGTGAAAAATAAAAAAATAGGTATAGTGCTGTTTTTTGTTTTTGTCAGAAATACTTACTGATAGAAAAAGACATGCCACCAATTAACCTGATTGCCCCTCCCGTGTTACTGCCCCTAAATAAATCAGATTGTTGTTGTTATACTATATACTGTCTCTGGTGCTGATACTTATGGAAACAGTATTGTGTTTTGCTGTGTGTTGTTTAACCTTATTATAAGGGGGTCCTCTGAGACGTGCTAGAATCAGTCTCGAGAGTAGTGGTATCTCTATGAGTGAACAGTGTGTATATGTGGGCTATTGGGGTTGTAACTCTGGTGTACTGTGTGAGCCACTAGAGGAATTAAAGGAGTCACAGTGTCCCAGAGGACTGTGATCAAGCTAGTCTAACCACTACAAACCCTGACCTCTGGGTGGAGGCACCATTATAGGAGCTAGCCCCTCAACCTGTCCGTAGTCAAACAGGCAGGGGTAATAGCCCTTGGGATAGCGCCACTTATGGGTTACACAGGTGTAGCTGTGAGCAGACGTAGCCTGCCCCTGACTTCCAGACTGACATACAGGTGGAACTGTGAGCAGACGCAGCCTGCCCCTGTACTTCCAGACTGACATAAAGGTGGAGCTGTGAGCAGAACCAGCCTGCCCCTCTACTTCCAGACTGACATACAGGTGGAGCTGTGAGCAGAACCAGCCTGCCCCTGTGCTTCCAGACTGACATACAGGTGGAGCTGTGAGCAGACGCAGCCTGCCCCTGTACTTCCAGACTGACATACAGGTGGAGCTGTGAGCAGACGCAGCCTGCCGCTGTACTTCCAGACTGACATACAGGTGGTGCTGTGAGCAGACGCAGCCTGCCCCTGTACTTCCAGACTGACACACAGGTGGAGCTGTGAGCAGATGCAGCCTGCCCCTATACTTCCAGACTGACATACAGGTGGAGCTGTTGGACCCTGCAATAGAGCTGGGCAATCTACATGCAAAGCAGGCCATAATGAGATGCTAATATGGATGTTTGCCCACCGAATGCCTAAGTAGTCTCATTTGCATATCACTTTCGAATAGAGCAAATTTTTGTCCCGGGGAATCATCTTAGCACTGGGTAAACCTGCTAGCACTGCGCAAGCACTGTGCAAAAAATGTTTGCCCAGCACAAACCTATCCAAACCATAGCACAGGTCTGCAATATTTGGCCTGCACTGTTGTTTGCACCTTTAGTGAATTCGCTTTTTTGCTAACACACTCATTGGCCATGTAGTTCACCTTTACCTTCCTCCACGTCGCTGTGCACTTGGCTGCTGTTGTGGTTTGAACTTCCCAGATGCTATATTCAGAGCTGTCTTACTTGCTGGGCTATTTTTTTCACTGCACTCTCAGCCCTGTTTGCACAGTTTCATTTGCATGCTATATTCAACTGATTAAACCCAGAGCCATTCCTTTAAATATAGAATGCAAATAATTCCAGGCTAATTTAACATACCGTGCATGCTAATTTGCCCCGGGCAAACTTTTAATTATCTGGCCCTAAGATGTTATATTTTCCTACATCTTGCAAAGGAGCAAGAACTTTTCAAAACTTTGAAATCCTATATTGTATTTCAGGAATGAAAAAGTGAAAAAAAAAGGTATAGTGGTTTTTTTGTTTTTGTCAGAAATACAATAACTGATAGAAAAGACATGCCACCAATTAACCTGATTTCCCCCTCCCATGTTACTGCCCCCTAAATAAATCAGATTTGTTGTTGTTATACTATATACTGTCTGTGGTGCTGATACTTATGGAAACAGTATTGTGTTTTGCTGTGTATGTTGTTTAACCTTATTATACAGGGGGTCCTCTGAGACGTGCTGTAGAATCAGTCTAGAGAGTAAGTGGTATCTGTATGAGTGAACAGTGTGTATATGTGGGGTATTGGGGTTGTAACTCCGGTGTACTGTGTGAGCCACTAGAGGGGAATAAAGGGTCTCAATGTCCCAGAGGACTGTGACCAAGCTAGTTTAACCACTAAAACCCTGACCTCTGGGTGGAGGCACCATCATAGGACCTAGGTCTCTCAACCTGTTACGTAGTCAAACAGGCAGGGGTAGTAGCACTTGGGATAGCGCCACCTAGGGGTTACACACAGGTGTAGCTGTGAGCAGATGCAGCCTGCCCCTGTACTTCCAGACTGACATACAGTTGGTCCTGTGAGCAGACGCAGCCTGCCCCTGTACTTCCAGACTGACCTACAGGTGGAGCTGTGAGCAGAACCAGCCTACCCCTGTACTTCCAGACTGACATACACGTGGAGCTGTGAGCAGAGCCAGCCTGCCCCTGTGCTTTCAGACAGAGATAAAGGTGGAGCTGTGAGCAGAACAAGCCTGCCCCTGTGCTTCCAGACTGACATACAGGTGGAACTGTGAGCAGACGCAGCCTGCCCCTGTAGTTCCAGACTGAAATACAGGTGGAGCTCTGAGCAGAACCAGCCTGCCCCTGTGCTTCCAGACTGACATACAGGTGGAGCTGTGAGCAGAACCAGCCTGCCCCTGTGCTTCCAGACTGACATACAGGTGGAGCTCTGAGCAGACGCAGCGTGCCCCTGTACTTCCAGACTGACATAAAGGTGGAGCTGTGAGCAGAACCAGCCTGCCCCTGTACTTCCAGACTGACATACAGGTGGTGCTGTGAGCAGACGCAGCCTGCCCCTGTGCTTCCAGACTGACATACAGGTGGAGCGGTGAGGAGACGCAGCCTGTCACTGTACTTCCAGACTGACATACAGGTGGAGCTGTGAGCAGACGCAGCCTGCCTGTACTTCCAGACTGACATGGGGTGGAGCTGTGAGCAGACGCAGCCTGCCCCTGTGCTTCCAGACTGACATACAGGTGGAGCTGTGAGCAGATGCAGCCTGCCCCTGTGCTTCCAGACTGACACACAAGTGGAGCTGTGAGCAGACGCAGCCTGCCCCTATACTTCCAGACTGACATACAGGTGGAGCTGTTGGACCCTGCAATAGAGCTGGGCAAACTACATACAAATCGGGCCATAATGAGATGCTAATATGGATGTTTGCCAACCGACTGCCTAAGTAGTCTCATTTGCATATCACTTTCGAATACAGCAAATTTGTGTCCCGGGGAAACATCTTAGCACCGGGTAAACCTGTTAGCACTGCACAAGCACTGTGCAAATATCTTTGCGCAGTGCAAACCTTTCCAAACCATTGCACAGTTCAGCAATATTTGGCCTGCACTGTTGTTTGCAGCTTTAGTGAATCTGCTTCTTTGCTAACACACTCATTGGCCATGTACTTCACCTTTACCTTCCTCCACGTCTCTGTGCACTTGGCTGCTGTTATGGTTTGAACTTCCCAGATGCTATATTCAGAGCTCTCTTATTTACTGGGCTATTTTTGTACTGCATTCTCAGCCCTGTTTGCACAGCTTCATTTGCATGCTATATTCAACTGATTTAGCCCCAGGGCTATTCCTTTAAATGTAGAATGCAAATGGTTCCAGGCTAATTTAACATACCGTGCAGTACTAATTTTGCCCCGGGGCTAAGTTTTGAAAATCTGGCCCCAAGCTGTTTCATTTTTACCTAGATCTTGCAAGGGAGCAAGAACTTTTCAAAACTTTGAAATCATATATTGTATTTCAGGAATGAAAAAAGTGAAAAATAAAAAAAATAGGTGTAGTGCTGTTTTTTTGTTTTTGTCAGAAATACATTACTGATAGAAAAAAAAGACATGCCACCAATTAACCGGATTTCCCCCTTCCGTGTTACTGCCCCCTAAATAAATCAGATTTGTTGTTGTTATACTATCTACTGTCTGTGGTGCTGATACTTATGGAAACAGTATTGTGTTTTGCTGTGTATGTTGTTTAACACTTATTATACAGGGGGTCCTCTGAGGCGTGCTGTAGAAATCAGTCTCGAGGGTAAGTGGTATCTATACGAGTGAACAGTGTGTATAAGTGGGTTATTGGGGCTGTAACTCCGGTGTACTGTGTGAGCCACTGGAGGGAATAAAAGGGGGTCTCAGTGTCCCAGAGGGCTGTGACCCAGCTAGTCTAACCACTACAAACCCTGACTTCTGGGTGGAAGCACCCGTCATAGGACCTAGGCCCCCTCAACCAGTCCGTAGTCAAACAGGCAGGGATAGTAGCCCTTGGGATAGCGCCACCTAGGGGATACATACAGGTGGAGCTGTGAGCAGACGCAGCCTGCCCCTGTACTTCCAGACTGACATACAGGTGGAGCTGTGAGCAGACACAGCCTACCCCTGTAGTTTCCAGACTGACATACAGGTGGAGCTGTGAGCAGGAACAGCCTGCCCCTGTACTTCCAGACTGACATACAGGTGGAGCTGTGAGCAGAACCAGCCTGCCCCTGTACAAAAAGACACAGACAGAAGGGGATAGGGAGAAGCAAAGGGAGGCAGGGAGGTCAGTAAGGGAAGCCAAAGCTCAGACAGAAGAACACATTGCAAAATCAGTGGGTAGAGTGGACAAATCCTTTTTCTGGTACATAAGTGAAAAAAGAAAGACAAAGGGAGGGATAGTGAGACTGAAGGGGGAGGATGGGAGCTGCATGCAGGATGACAACAGTAAAGCTGACATATTGAACAGGTATTTCTGCTCAGTCTTTACTGAGGAAAAGGAGGGTAATGGGTCTGAAGGGAGTACAAGGGGTGAGAATGGTGAAGAAATGGACACAAGTCCCTTTACACGTGAAAGGATCCTGAAGGAACTGGAAGTAATAAGAGTTGATAAAGCAATGGGGCCAGACGGGGTGCACCCCAGAGTCCTAAAAGAACTAAGAGAGGTGGTGGCTGAACCTCTGGCTATCCTGTTTAGCGATCACTGGAAACAGGAGGTACCCAAAGACTGGAGGACAGCAGGCGTAGTCCCTTATACAAAAGTGGGAACAAAGAGGAAGCAGGGAACTACAGACCAGTCAGCCTCACCTCGGTGGTGGGAAGATCATGGAAGCACTACAAGGAGGAGATTGGTGGAACATCTGGTTATCAATGGACTACAGGACCCAAGGCAGCACGGTTTCACCAGGGGAGGTCATGTCAGACCAACCTTGTTGACTTTTGACTGGGTGACTAGGAGGTGGATCAGGGAGGGCAGTGGACATGGCCTATCTGGACTTCAGCAAGGCCTTTGACACTGTGCCACATAGAAGACTATTCACAAACTGGGAATATGGGTGTGGGCAGGACAGTAGTGTGGTGGGTAGGTAACTGGCTGGGTGGCAGGACACAGAGGGTGGTGGTTAAATGGCTGTCACTCCACAGAGGAAAGAATGACCAGTGGGGTACCACAGGGATCAGTGCTGGGACGGTCCTATTCAACATCTTCATCAGTGACATTCGCGGGATCTAGAAGGCAGAATTTCACTGTTCGCTGATGACACAAAGCTCTGTAACAGAGTAGACACACCAGAAGGTGTAGACAGAATGAGAGCGACCTGCAGAAACTTGAAGAATGGTCAGGGGTTTGGCAGTTGAAATTCAATGCAATGAAGTGCAAGATAATGCATATGGGGCACAAAAACCTGGCACAATATATCAGTTGGGGGTGAGGATATAGCATGCACCAAGCAGGAAAGGGATCTTGGGGTTGTCATCTCTGATGACCTCAAAGTGAGGAAACAGTGTGACAAGGCAGCAGGTAAAGCAAATAAGATGCTGGGATGTATAGGCAGGGGCATCACCAGCAGGAAAAGGAGGTCATAATTCTGCTATATAAGACACTAGTGAGGCCCCACCTGGAGTACAGTGTACAGTTCTGGAGACCATACCTACGTAGGACATAGACAGGGTGAGAAGGTTCAGAGGAGGCAACAAAGATGGTGCATGGATTGCATCACAAGTCCTATGAAGACAGGTTGAAGGAAATGAACATGTACTCCCTGGAGGAGAGGAGGAGAAGGGATATGATAGAGACATGCAAGTATCTTACAGGAGGAACAGGGTGCAGGAAAACACTATTTTTAAGCTAAAAGATGTTCCAGGACTAGAGGGCATGGGATGAAGTTGGAGGGAGGACGATTCAGAGGAAACATGAGAAAGAATTTCTTCACAGAACGGGTGGTGGACAAGTGGAACACCCTGCCAGAGAAAGTGGTGGGGGCTGAAACAATCACGGATTTAAGAATGCATGGGATAGACATAAAGGAATTCTAGAGGTCAGGGTAGGGCAACAGACTTCTAGGAAAATAAACTGAACTTACAAGCTCAAATGGGCAGACTGGGTGGGCCATAGGCCCTTATCTGCCGACACTGTCTATGTATCTAAGTATGTATCTATGTATTTCCAGACTGACATACAAGTGGAGCTGTGAGCAGATGTAGCCTGCCCCTGTACTTCCAGACTGACATACAGGTGGAGCTGTGAGCAGAACCAGCCTGCCCCTGTACAAAAAGACACAGGCAGAAGGGGATAGGGGGAAGTACCAGGAGAAGCAAAGGGAGGCAGCTAGGTCAGTAAGGGAAGCCAAAGCTCAGACAGAAGAACACATTGCAAAATCAGTGGGTAGAGTGGACAAAACCTTTTTCATGTACATAAGTGAAAAAAGAAAGACAAAGGGAGGGATAGTGAGACTGAAGGGGGAGGATGGGAGCCGCATGGAGGATGACAACAGTAAAGCTGACATATTGAACAGGTATTTCTGCTCAGTCTTTACTGAGGAAGAGGAGGGTAATGGGTCTGAAGGGAGTAGAAGGGGTGAGAATGGTGGAGAAATGGACACAAGTCCCTTTACACGTGAAAGGGTCCTGAAGGAACTGGAAGTAATAAGAGTTGATAAAGCAATGGGGCCGAGCAGGGTGCACCCAGGGTCCTTAAAGAACTAAGAGAGGTGGTGGCTGAACCTCTGGCTATCCTGTTTAGCCGATCACTGGAAACAGGGAGGTACCCAAAGACTGGAGGACAGCAGGCGAGTCCCTTTATACAAAAGTGGGAACAAAGAGGAAGCAGGGAACTACAGACCAGTCAGCCTCACCTCGGTAGTGGGGAAGATCATGGAAGCACTACTGAAGGAGAGATTGGTGAACATCTGGTTATCAATGGACTACAGGACCCAAGGCAGCATGGTTTCACCAGGGGAGGTCATGTCAGACCAACCTCGTTAGATTTTTGACTGGGTGACTAGGGAGGTGGATCAGGGGAGGGCAGTGGACATGGCCTATCTGGACTTCAGCAAGGCCTTTGACACTGTGCCACATAGAAGACTATTACACAAACTGGGGAATATGGGTGTGGGCAGGACATTAGTGTGGTGGGTAGGTAACTGGCTGGGTGGCAGGACACAGAGGGTGGTGGTAAATGGCTGTCACTCCACAGAGGGAAGAGTGACCAGTGGGGTACCACAGGGATCAGTGCTGGGACCGGTCCTATTCAACATCTTCATCAGTGACATTGCACAGGATCTAGAAGGCAGAATGTCACTGTTCGCTGATGACACAAAGCTCTGTAACAGAGTAGACACACCAGAGGGTGTAGACAGAATGAGAAGCGACCTGCAGAAACTTGAAGTTGAAATTCAATGCAAAGAAGTGCAAGATAATGCATATGGGGCACAAAAACCCTGGCACAATATATCAGTTGGGTGGTGAGGATATAGCATGCACCAAGCAGGAAAGGGATCTTGGGGTTGTCATCTCTGATGACCTCAAGGTAGGGAAACAGTGTGACAAGGCAGCAGGTAAAGCAAATAGGATGCTGGGATGTATAGGCAGGGGCATCACCAGCAGGAAAAGGGAGGTCATAATTCCGCTATATAAGACACTAGTGAGGCCCCACCTGGAGTACAGTGTACAGTTCTGGAGACCATACCTACGTAAGGACATAGACAGGGTAGAGAAGGTTCAGAGGAGGGCAACAAAGATGGTGCATGGATTGCATCACAAGTCCTATGAAGACAGGTTGAAGAAAATGAACATGTACTCCCTGGAGGAGAGTAGGGAGAGAAGGGATATGATAGAGACGATTCAGAGGAAACATGAGAAAGAATTTCTTCACAGAACGGGTGGTGGACAAGTGGAACACCCTGCCAGAGTAAGTGGTGGGGGCTGAAACAATCACGGGATTTAAGAATGCATGGGATAGACATAAAGGAATTCTAGAGGTCAGGGGTAAGGGGCAACAGACTTCTAGGAAAACAAACTGAACTTACAAGCTCAAATGGGCAGACTGGGTGGGCCATAGGCCCTTATCTGCCGACACTGTCTATGTATCTATGTATGTATCTATGTACTTCCAGACTGACATACAGGTGGAGCTGTGAGCAGACGCAGCCTGCCCCTATACTTCCAGACTGACCTACAGGTGGAGCTGTGAGCAGATGCAGCCTGCCCCTACACTTCCAGACTGACATACAGGTGTAGCTGTGAGCCGACGCAGCCTGCCCCTGTACTTCCAGACTGACATACAGGTGTAGCTGTGAGCAGACGCAGCCTGCCCCTGTACTTCCAGACTGACATGCAGGTGGAGCTGTGAGCAGAACCAGTCTGCCCCTGTACTTCCAGACTGACATACAGGTGGAGCTGTGAGCAGAACCAGCCTGCCCTAGTACTTCCAGACTGACATACAGGTGGAGCTGTGAGCAGAACCAGAATGCCCCTATACTTCCAGACTGACATACAGGTGGAGCTGTGAGCAAAACCAGCCTGCCCCTGTACTTTCAGACTGACCTACAGGTGGAGCTGTGAGCAGAACCAGCCTGCCCCTGAACTTCCAGACTGACCTACAGGTGGAGCTGTGAGCAGACGTAGCCTGCCCCCTGCATTCTCAGACTGACATACAGGAGGAGCTGTGAGCAGACACAACCTGCCCCTGTACTCTCCAGACTGACATACAGGTGGAGCTGTGAGCAGACGCAGCCTGCCCTGTGTCTCAGACTGACACAGGTGGAGCTGTGAGCAGACGCAGCCTGCCCCTGTACTTCGAGACTGACCTACAGGTGGAGCTGTGAGCAGACGCAGCCTGCCCCTGTACTTCCAGACTGACATACAGGTGGAGCTGTGAGCAGACGCAGCCTGCTCCTATACTTCCAGACTGACATACAGGTGGAGCTGTTGGACCCTGCAATAGAGCTGGGCAATCTACATGCAAATCAGGCCATAATGAGATGCTAATATGGATGTTTGCCCACCGACTGCCTAAGTAGTCTCATTTGCATATCACTTTGAATACAGCAAATTTTTGTCCGGAAACATCTTAGCATACGGGTAAACCTATTAGCACTACAAGCACTGTGCAAATATGTTTCTAGTAACAACCTATCCAAACCATAGCACATTTCTGCAATATTTGGCCTGCACTGTTGTTTGCAGCTTTAGTGAATCCGCTTCTTTGCTAACACACTTATTGGCCATGTAGTTCACCTTTACCTTCCTCAACGTCTCTCTGCACTTGGCTGCTGTTGTGGTCTGAACTTCTCAGATGTTGTATTCAGAGCTGTCTTATTTGCTGGGCTAATTTTGTACTGCGCTCCCAGCTCTGCACAGCTTCATTTGCATGCTATATTCAACTGATTTAGCCCCAGGGCTATTTCTTTAAATATAGAATACAAATGGTTCCAGGCTAATTTAACATACTGTGCAGTGCTAATTTTGCTCTGGGGCTAAATTTTGAATATCTGGCCCCAAGATGTTTAATTTTTTCCTAGATCTTGCAAGGGAGCAAGAACTTTTCAAAACTTTGAAATCATATATTGTATTTCAGGAATGAAAAAGTGAAAATAAAAAAATAAGTATAGTGCTGCTTTTTGTTTTGTTTTCAACCTGTCCGTAGTCAAATAGGCAGGGGTAGTAGCCCTTGGGATAGTGCCACCTAGGGGTTACATACAGGTGGAGCTGTGAGCAGAACCAGTCTTTCCCTATACTTCCAGACTGACATACAAGTGGAGTTGTGAGCAGAACCAGCCTGTCTCTGTACTTCCAGACTGACATACAGGTGGAGCTGTGAGCAGACGCAGCCTGCCCCTGTACTTCCAGACTGACATACAGGTGGAACTGTGAGCAGACGCAGCCTGCCCCTGTAATTTCAGACTGACATACAGGTGGAGCTGTGAGCAGACTCAGCCTGCCCCTGTACTTCCAGACTGACATACAGGTGGAGTAGTTGGACCCTGCAATAGAGTGGGGCAATCTACATGCAAATCTGGCCATAATGAGATTCTAATATGGATGTTTGCCCACCGACTGCCTAAGTAGTTTCATTTGCATATCACTTTTGAATACAGCAAATTTTTGTCCCGGGCAAACATCTTAGCGCCGGGTAAGCCTGTTAGCACTGCACAAGCACTGTGCAAATATGTTTGCGCAGCGCAAACCTATCCAAACCATAGCACAGTTCTGCAATATTTGGCCGGCACTGTTGTTTGCAGCTTTAGTGAATTTGCTTCTTTGCTAACACATTCATTGGCCATGTAGTTCACCTTTACCTTCCTCCACATCTCTGTGCACTTGGCTGCTGTTGTGGTTTGAACTTCCCAGATGCTATATTCAGAGCTGTCTTATTTGCTGGGCTATTTTGCACTGCACTCCCAGCCCTGTTTGCACAGCTTCATTTGCATGCTATATTCAACTGATTTAGCCCCAGGGCTATTCCTTTAAATATAGAATACAAATGGTTCCAGGCTAATTTAACATACTGTGCAGTGCTAATTTTGCTCCGGGGCTAAGTTTTCAATAACTGGCCCCAAGTTGTTTCATTTTTCCCTAGATCTTGCAAGGGGGCAAGAACTTTTCAAAACTTTGAAATCATATATTGTATTTCAGGAATGAAAAAAGTGAAAAATAAAAAAAATAGGTATAGTGCTGTTTTTTTGGTTTTGTCAGAAATACATTACTGATAGAAAAAAAAGACATGATGAGTATCAAATACAGCTATTTTGAGTAGTATTTATAAATACAGCACACTTTCCTCAACTATTATTTTGAAAACATAATACAAACTTTTGCTTTTTATAAAGCAATGGGTAGAAATAGAGCATTCTGAATGAGTGACTTGAAACCCAAAGAGTTACATTTAACAGCTCGCAACCTTTGTTTTCAGTAGAACTTTTAGAATTTAGGCTACAAAAGCATTAAATTAAAAAAAAAGGAAAAACAGTTTTGTTTCATAATAGCATTAAAGCACTCCAGAGGTTGGGTTGTCTTTGTAAACCTAACCTTCGGGGCATAAGACACTCAGCTTCAACTTGTGCTGCGTGGCTCTCCAAGGGTTAGATTAACTGACAGTATCTCAACCCCTTGCTATGCCTTAATGCTTAAGGAGTTCCATTCTACAGCATTCTGTTTTATTTTGCTCTGTTGTAGAATGTCCTCCAGATGTACTGTTCTAGGATATCCTGTTCAGGCACAAAGATGATGTATAAAATTGTTGTCTTCAGGTGTGAATGAGGGCATCCTTAGCCCCCGTGGCTGCTGGGTGCCCCCTGCTCATAGAGGGCTCCAGAGAAAGCTGATACATGTCATCAGGCCTTAAACTCTAAAAATGTTGTGTTGCTTGTTGTTTTCACTTTATTTCACTTACTGTGCCCTGTGGAAATAGCACACAGGGAGACTGGGCAGAAACCTCCAAAAAGGTATCAATAAAATTAGAAACATAGACTTTGACGGCAGATAAGGACCGCTTGGCCCATCTAGTCTGCCCATTTCCCTACCTACAGGAAGGGCCGCAGATCCTAGTTAACCAACAGCCTATTTCTTCCTACATTTTTCCTAAATTGCGAGGTTACTCGCCATGATGAAGAAGAAGACGCTAAAGAAGAAAAATTGTTTGCATGTATATAGTGCGTTTCAAAACATTGTATCCGAAACTTTGTTCATTTGTTTGTTTTATTTTGGTAACCAAGTAAAACCTTAGAGCATGAATGACTGGGTAGGCCAAGTGGTTCTTATCTGCCGTCAAAGTCCATGTTTCTATGAATGCTAATTTTATGGATGACCCAAAACAACATACAAGCAATAAAATACACAGGTGGGATATTCAGACTGCCCAGGCAGGAGCAAGCCTGGGCACAGCGCAACTGGGATGCGCCAGGGCATGGGCGGGTGATATTCAACGGCACTGCGCCATGGCCCAGCGCCATTCAATATGGCACTGGGGCACCTGCAATGCACATGGCGAAGTGGCACTGCATAGCGTGTGGCCCAAACCAGGAGCAAGTGGCAGGTGAGGAGTGTTGGCTGCGCCAGCGCAAGTGCAATTCGCGCCTAGGTGCAGCAAGAGCGATATTCAGATGTGAGCATACAAATGGGTCATTATGTATGCAAGGCACAAATGGGGCAATTTGCATATCATTATGGCCCCATTTGCATGCGATGCACCGATTCCTGGCGACTTGTGCCTGGCGCCCTGCCAGGCTGCAGCTGTCGGGGACCAACGCCCCCTGCCCCTCAGTGGGAAATGCGCCCCAACGACCGATCGCGGGCATAGTAGTAAAATATCCCTGGTGGGTCCAGTGGACCCTACCCCATTGCCCGATTCCGGGCATTATATAACTATATCCCTGGTGGTCCAGTGGACCTGCTCCCCTGCCCAATCACAGGCATAATATACACATATCTCTGGTGGTCCAGTGGACCCTACCGCAACCCCTGATCGCAGGCATAGTTAGAACAATCCCTGGTCATCCAGTGGACCCGATCCCCTGCCCAATCGCGTGCATAAAATGGAATTAAATTCCCTGGTGGTTCAGTGGACCCAATCCATTGCCCGATCATCTGCATAAAATGGAATTAAATTCCCTGGTGGTCCAGTGGACTCGATCCCCTGCCTGATCGAGGGCATATGGTCAGAACTCCCTGGTGGTCCAGCAGTACCCCTCCCCACCCGCCCACGAGACCCGCCACCCTGCACCACCCCAGTCAGTGGTGGGCGGCAGCTCACCACCTGCAAGGTGTCAGCCATCCCACCAACTGACAGTGTACAGTACAGCTGTCGCCCCTGTTAGTCCACTGCATGGTCTAATGGGTGTGCAGACCGTACTGTACTCACAGTCCCTGAAATGTGCATGAACCATTCACATTTCGATCAGTATCATAGTACGGTCAGCACGCCCATTGGCCCATGCAGTGGATAAAGAGGCATACAGCCAGCATTGTATGTTGTCAGTCAGTCTGGAGGCCAGGCGCGCTGGAGGGGTAGGAGCTACCACCGCCACATATGCATGGGCACGCCCCCACACTTTGTGCCATACACATTAGCTGTTGCCCTCAAGATCGGGAATTGGCGAGACAACAAAACCCCTCTGAATATCGTGGTTAGTACATCAGTGGGTTACGTGATGGTGCAACACTGTTGGCGCCATCTGCAACCCCTTGAATATCCCACCCATAGTAAACAAGGTACACATAACATGCATCAAATACAATTACACTTACGAACCTCCATCAGGTACCATTTCAAATCAGATTTAAAAGTACAATATGTACAGCACTTTAAGATTGTTTATGGACAGGAATTCCAAAGTTCAGTTGCCTGGAAGAACAAACTCTGGCCAGGCGGATGCGGCTGCAGCCAGGGTCACGATAGGAACACTGCACAGTCTGCCATGTCTAAGATGGCCAGTGAGTTCTCTGCGCATATCGACAATTGCGCTGCACACTGGGCTCCAGTGGCCATTCTGGACACGGTAGACTCTTATCCATACCCCCGGAGTTCAGTGCACATGCGCGAAATCGTTGCGCATGTGCATAAAACTCAGAGCCATCTCCGGACACGGCAGTCAGTTCTGTGTTCCGCCGCACCGAGGGACAAAATAGTGAGGTCAACGTGCAGTGATTGCCGCTCACCTCCATTATTTAAAAAGTCTGTTCGGTATCCAGTAAGCTACCTTTTCTGCTTCTCTAATGTAGGAGGCAGTGTAGCATAGTGGTTAGAGTACTGAGCTGCAAACCTGGAGACCTGGGTTTGTATTCCATCAGCCACCACTTGCATATTGTGTTACCCTGAGCAAGTCACTTAACTTCCTTGTGCTCCCAGGTCACACCTGAAACAAGTTCCGTTTAGTGTGCCTTTCCTGGTTAAAGAATTTCCTTCCCTTCCTACTGTGATCACAAGACGCCTGCAGTGCTATGCCCAGTGCAGCTGTAAAATGAGCACTGACCTCAAGAGGTATTTCTCAGAGGAAGCACCAATTTATTCATTTTACTTGAAAGTGTATTGTGATTTAAATTTAGTACCAACAAAAATTGTTTTTTTTTTATCAGTTATCTCCCCAACCTTAAAGCTCTTCAAAAGATTAACCCCCATAAACAATTGACCCCGGGCTGCACAAGGAAGACAACCCAGACAATCATAAAGTTGGCAGTGGTGCGTCCCACAGTCCACATTACAGATATGTCTGTCAACATAATTGTACAGCACACACACCTGTTCTAAACTAGTCAATAGGTGCTTTTACACTACCTGTTCTGTAACGGAATAACCATTGCAGAAGCAGTTTACCGTTACCTCCATTGGTGTGTAAACTGCATGTGTTCCAATTCCACAGCAAACGCTCGCCTGAACCGCATTCCCTGGTTGGCATGGTTCGTGCCGATGTGTTCCGCTTCACCTGCTAGGTGCAATGACCATTCCGTACTAGTCATTACCTTGAATGGAATTTGGGAAGCAGAATGAAATGCTAGAAAATGGAAGACGAGTTTTCCGACAGAGTGCTGTGTGTAAGGTCAGCATGAAATGGAACAGACTCACGGACGCCACATTGGTACTGAATATTTTGGTAAAGAAACCTGAGTGTAAAAGCACATATAGTGACAGATTTGTAAATAATACAACAGTAATTGATTAACAGTAATATCATGCTCAAGGCAGCCAGTTTTCTTACTTCTTCAGTAAGACAACTCTTAACCCTGTGTAGTGTAGTATAGTTAGCCTTCCTTATGCAGATTTGAACCAGCTATCGATATGCTTTGCAAAGTCAAGGACTCATCCACTATCATTCTCAGGTACCTATAATGTTCCACTTGCTCAATCTTTTGAGAATCTACTATGCTGATCTTCAGGGGAGATTCGTTTGCAATATCCTTATGTGATTTCCCAAAGATTATACACTTTGTTTTATATTTAGGACTAATTTATTCTTAAGTAACCTCTTCTGAATTATGTAAAAAACATCTAGCAAAGTTAAACTTAAAGCAGAGTGATCATTATCCCAGGCAGATAATTAAGTAAAAGAGAGGCCTTCCTAACAACACTGGAAAAGCCTGTACAAACTAAAAACTAAAGGACTTACAATTGATCCTTGTGGAATGCCTGAAGATACTGGCTGAGAATTAGATACGGCTGAATCCAGTTTTACCCATTGCAATCTATTATATAAATAACTCGTGGACCAATCCGGAATGTTCCTAGAAAAACTAACTGTTCCCAGCTTGGTCAGCAGGTGACCATGGTCCACAAGGTCAAAAGCCTTTGACAGACTGAGAAACATGTCAACCCCAATGTGCTTTACAAATAATGATAGACTAGTAGTGAAGTGACTGTAAATGTACAGTGGCAGAGATTTTGCACATCAGCTCCCACACACTGCCTTAGACAATTGCCTGAACCAGTTTTATGAGAATAGGAACATCGGCCAAGACACAGGAGAAAATCCCTTACTCTTTTTGCATGTGAATTACTGTTTTGTCCTTCACTGTAATGTAATGAAATGATGAATATCTTCTTTCAATAACAATGCCCTTACTCTCATGAAAGGTACCTTTGGTTCTTTGACTTCAACCAGGACACCCAGTAAGACAACACCAGAGGTGGGCAGAAGGGACCTTGATTTAAAGTCTCATCTGTAGGGTGGCATCCCCTGACAGTACAGCATCCCCCTAATAAAGCAGTCTGGCGCCAGAGTTTTATACAGTATTATGATGCAGGTCCTGGTGTGGGACAAGAACCCTGACCTTCTGGTCAGAGGCAGATGTGTTACCAGATGAGACACACTGACACCAAGATAGAGGGACACAATGGATAGACCAGACCCCTGGAAGTAATCCTATGGAGGAACCCAAAAACATAAGGCCATCACTGACTGTGTATACTTCTAGGCAGCTGGGGATGACTTAGAGTATACTTGTTGGTAATTTTGATTGAGTTGTTTTATTTATGATGTTTATTATTATCAGTTCCCATTTTGTTGCTATGTATCCCTTATTCCCTCGCTGGTGTAGGCACACCTGGGTTGCCCCTTCTTCTGGCTTAGTTAGAGGGCAAGTGAGTGGCTTTGTTCACAGAAGATGCCAATGAGCTACTTGACCACCTGGCAGGAGGGCATGAATGTCCAGTGACCACACCAGTCCTGTTTTCATGGAAATATCATATAAAGAATATATATGAGAGAAAGATACTACATAGAATATGAGCTAAATGATATGTATTTAGTGTAGTTTTAAAATTGTCCTGTGATAACAAAATAGCAAAAGGAAAACTATCACTGGGTCATTTCAGGAGGCTTTGATCTCTTAGACTGAAAATGAAACAGAAATTAAAATCAGATGTTATTATAAGTAAGCAATATGACATGACAGGGTGGGCCTTAAGTAAGTAATAAGCAATGACAGGGTATGTATTATGGAAGCAATAAGGCACAAAGAGGTGTGTGTAAACCATATTTTACAGCACGGCCACGGGCGTAGTAAGGCACGAGGCCAATGGCCAAGTGACTTCAGCTACTGGCCGTGCTGTAAAATACGGTTTACACACACCCCTGAGTGCCTTATTATGCTTATAAAATTGACTTCTTTTTTTTTTTTACTTTTGACTATTGGGAAAAGCATGTTTATATGTAGAAAAATAGATTTACTTTGTGCATTTTTTATAAAATAATCCTTCTGCCCACCGCAAGTGATGTCATTGATGATGTCATTGTATTATTGCCTACTTTCTTCTTCCTGTTTTTTTTTTTTTCTCTGTTGTTCCCCACATTCAAGATATGGAATGTTTATTATGGAATGTTTACCACAGAATACATGGATTCAAAATTCTGCTCAGTTCCACTAGCAGAATGTTTCTCTCCTACACACTGTACACACAGACAACAACAAAAAATTACTCACCTTAGTAATGTTGTTTCTTCTAATGAAGTCTTGCTATATTATGACAATTGCAGTATGACCGCAGGTTAGAACTGCTCCGGAGGTGAAATAGTTAACTTTCCATGCAGGCATGGAACTTAGAGCGCGAGCTCGGTTGAAAACTCTGTCTGTTGCGCTTCAAACGCAAACTGTCAGATCTTTACGAGCTAAAACTCATTAAGATCTCTGTGTGGAAGCTGTAAACTCACACTAGCCAACTGGCTACTAACATAAACACTCATTTTGGCCTAAAACAAAGACTCAAGTCAGGAGACCAAAAATGCAAAAACACAACACCAATTCACCCAAAAGGTAGGTGAAAAACAACAAGGTGGGCATCAAAAAACGTGCCAACCCTGTACTGCCCACCCACATCCCCAAAACAGAGGTTCTCAGAGGGCAGGGAGGAGGTCATAATATAGCAAGACTCCATTAGAAGAAACAACATTACTAAGGTAATTTTTCTTCCAAACAACATGAAGTCTTGCTATATTATGACAATTGCAGAGACTGCCACAGCAAAATTTCCATGGGAGAAGGACAGAACTTACCTAGGAAATAGGCTCTGAAGCATGGCTGTGTTGAAACCGAGCATCACTCCTAGCCTGGATGTCCAGGGAGTAATGCTTGGTAAAAGTGTGAAATTGTTTCCAGGTAGCTGCTTGACATATTTCTAGAATAGAATGTCTCTGGCCGCAGCCAGAAAAGCAGCTGTACCTCTGGTAGAGTGGGCCCTCAGGCCTGAGGGGAACTTACCCAACTTCTCATAGCAGAATTGGATACAAGAGAATACAATCCACCTGGCAATGGATCTTTAGTGGCTGGCTTCCCTTTACCAACTGCCATAGGTGAGGAACAGTTGAAGGAGTCAAACCTAGGACCCTTGGTACACTTTATGTAGTAACTAGGCTCTCTTCACATCTAGGTTGTGCAGCATCCCTCCCAGAGGAGGAGTGGTCAATGAAGTACACTGTAAGTGAAATAGATTGATTAAGGTGGAAATCTGAAACCACCTCAGGCAGGAACTTTCTGTTAGTCCGAAGGACCACCTTATCTCTGTGAAAGAGATAAGCTCCTGCTTCACTGACAAAGCTTGTAATTCACTTGTCGTCTGGCAGAGGTGATGGCTACCAAAAACACAGTTTTCCAAGTCAAGTACTTGAGCTCAGCTGAAGACAAGGGCTCAAAGGAGGGTTGCATAAGCTGAGCAATGCAAACATTAAGATCCCAGGCAGGGGCAGGATCCCTGAATGGAGGGTTGGTGTGAAACAACCCCTTAAAAAACTTGGAAAATACAGGATGAGCTGAAAGGGAAGAGGATTTACCTGCTGAAATAAAAGCAGACACAGCTGCCAAGTGCACCTTCAGGGTAGCTGGTCTCAGCCCCAAAAGAATTCAGGTGGACCATATAATCCAGGACTGTGGGTAGATCAGCAGAGACTGGGGAAATATGCTTTTTCGAGCACCATATGGAAAACCTTTTCCATTTGGAATTGTAAGTAGCCCTGGTGGAAGGCTTCCTTGCTGACCTTCAATATATCCATTACACCTTGGGAAAGTGTAAATCAACAAACTCTAACTCTTCAAGAACCAAGCCTTGAGATTGAGAGATTTGAGATTGGTACAGACCCTTCCCTGGGCACAGGTTAACAGATTGTGATTCCTGGGAAGGGACAGGGGAGGATGGACTACTAAGGACAGCAGGAGTAGATACTAGGCTGTCTGTCCCAATCCGGAGCTATCAGAATGACTTTGCATGATTGGGATCTGATTTTGACTAGCACTTTGAACAGGAGAGGAAAGGGAGGAAGGCATAGAACTTCCCTCCCAACTGAGAGCTAAGGCATCCAGTGGGAGTGAGCCCAACACTGGGGCCTGCAGCAAAAGAGGAAGTTGGTGATTGTCTGGGGATGCAAAAGATCTATCTGTGGGGTGCCCCATCTGGCAAATACTACTCCCAAGACCAGGGATCCAGTGACCATTCGTGGTGGCCCTGGGAAATCCTGCTGAGAGCATCTGCCAGGACATTGTCCTTGCCTGGGAGGTGAACTGCCGTAAGGGAGGTGTTCAGGGAGTAAGCCAGAGACCACAACTTCATTGCTTTGGTGCACAAGGCCGTAACCGAGTGCCCCCTTGCTTGTTGATGTACCACATTGTAGTGGTGTTGTCTGTTCTGACCTGAACACTCTTGTTCTGAACAGATTTGGAAAAAGCTTGAAGTGCTAGAAAAACTGCTCTGAGCTCCAACAGGTTGATGTGGAGCAGAGATTCCTGGGGAGACCACAGACCCTGGGTGGTGAGGTCGCCCATGTGAGCTCCCCAGCCCAAGAGGGATGCATCTGTAGTAAGGATTAGAGAATGAGACTGAGTGACAAAAAGAACCCCTTGTCTCAGGTTGCTCTGATCCTGCTACCACTGTAGGGCTTGGATCAGGGTTCGAGTTACTGGGATCAGCTTGGTAAGAGGATCCTTTCTTTGAGACCAAAAAGCTCTCAAATGGAACTGGATGTCCCTCATCTGAAATCTTGCTCCTTGCACAACTGCTGTGGAAGCAGCCATGTGTCCTAGGAGCTGCAGAAAATGCCTTGCTGGCCGGGAGACCTGCAGGGTAAATCAGGAGGCCAGGGGAGACTAGGGTCTTTGCCCTGTCCAGGAGGAGGAAGGCCCTGGCTTCCTGTGTTCAGTTCTGCGCCTATGAAGGTAAGAAGCTGGACCGGCTCTAGAACTGACTTTGAGAGATTCAGAAGGAAACCTAGAGAGGTAAGCAGTTGCTGCATTATCTGAAAGTGTAAATTGACCTGGTCTGGGGACTGGCCTACTAAGAGCCAATTGTCCAGGTAAGGAAAGATGGCAATCTTTTGCCTTCTTAGGTAGGCAACTGCTACAGCCAGGCATTTGGTGAATACCCTTGGGGCAGAAGTGAGGCCGAAGTGCATTGCTCTGAACTGGTAGTGGCCTGAGGGCAGCTCGAACCTGAGGTACTTTCGATGGGAGCTTCTGATGGGATATGAGTAGGCATCCTTGAGGTCCAGGAAGCTAGCCAGTCCCTGGCCTTAGAGGTAGGATAATTCCCAGAGTCGCCATTTTGAACTTTGGCTTTAAAAGGTGCTTGTTTAAATATCTGAGATCCAGGATGGGCCACCATTCTCCTGTCTTTTGGGGTAAGGAAGTACCTGGAGTACAAACCTTTGCCCTGGTGTAGGGAGGAACCCTTTCCACAGCTCTGAGAGCCAGGAGGTAGAGACCTCTGCCTCTAGGGGCGAATGCCTCTGATGGAGTTGCAGGTGGAAAAGATCTGGTTCTCAGCTTTGGAAATTTTTTGAAGCTGAGAACCAGTCCCTGGCTCACTACTTCCAGGACCCACTTGTCTGATGTTAAAGACTTCCAGTCCTGGACAAAGTAAGCCAGCCTGCCCCCTACAGGTAGAGGAGAATCAGCCCTGGCAATCCCATCAGGGTGCCTGCTTGGCAGGGGCTTTGGGCTGAGGGGTGGAAGCAGACCTGCTTGTACCCTATCTGCCTCTCCCTCTAAAGAACCCCCTCTGAGCATAGGCGGAGGAGAAAGCTTGGGCTTGGTAAAAAGGCCTATGAAAAGGCCTGCCCCTGCCTCTAGGAAGCTGCTTTTGAGGAGTGGCCTGCCTTTCCTTGGCCTGTGCACTCCTATAGGTGGTCCTATTTTCATCCATTTTCTTCATGTAATTCTCTGTTTGCTCCCCAAATAGAGAATTTCCCACAACAGGTAAATCCATGGCCTTAGACTGGGTATCCTGAGACAGGGTAGTACATCTGAGCCAAGCCATCCTGCGAAGTGCCACAGATGTAGCCATGACTCTTGATGAAACATCATTAGAGTCCACTGCAGCATGAAATTGCACCTTGGATGCCTCAATACCATCCATAGCCACCTGTTCCAACTCCCTGGCAAGCTGGTCAGGGACTTGTTTCGCTAGGGCCAGCACAGTATCCCATCTGGATTTCTGGTACCTAGCAGCATAAGCCATATAATTTGCTTGTCTGAGTCCCAAAGATACTGCCAAGTACTGTTTCTTTGCCATAGCATCAATCTTCCTGGAGTCCTGCTCAAGGGGGTGTGAAGCTAGGGGAATATTAGCCTTGTCACAGGCTGCAGCCTGCATTACCCCCACATGGCTGCATTGTTGAGTGAGGAAATCAGTGTCAGAGCCTGATAAGGTATACCTCTTGTCCATCCTTTTATCCACAGGAGGTATAGTGTGAGGAGTTTTTAAAACTTTTACTGTCTGTTTCCGAAAAGATTTATGCAAAGGAATAGACAGTCTCCTAGACTCTGGAATATCCATCATTTCTACATAGTCTGGCTCCTCTTGGTCATCAACAGCTTCCTCAACAGGGAGCTGGAGAGTTTCAGCAACTTTTTTATAAAACATGAAATGAGAAGGGGACTCAGAAAACCTTGGAGGAGAAACCCCTAGGGGTCTATCTGTTGAGATGTCCGGATCAATGGGCACATCCAGATCTTCAAAACCATATTCACTCTCCTCATATTCCTCTTCCCTCCCCGGTTCATAAAAACTCTCAAAATCATAATCTTGAACTGTGGAACCGGCCGAATCAACGCTACCTGAAGGTTTCGGTTTGGTTGGAACCGGAGAGAGAGACTGGACAATTTGAATTGCTTTAGCTATTTCCTCAGCAGTTGGGGAGAGAACTTTTGGCTCTACACTAGCTGACTTTCTAGTCCTTTTTGCTGGAACCGGCTCCTCAGAACTGGCTCTTCGTTTGCCCGAGGAAGTATCGCCCTGGTCAGAGGGCACTCCCTTCAGTTCGGTTGGCACCGAACCGGGCTGGCCATCCGGGGCAGCTGACTTTTTGGCCTCCCTTTCCCTGAACCTACCAACTCTCTTATCTATGGTGGCAGCAGGGAAATTGTGACAAATCTGGCAGTCTGAATTGAGGTGGTCAAACCCCAGACAATAGACACATGTGGTGTGTGGGTCAGCCTTAGCAAAAGCTTCCCCACAAACACTACAGTGTTGAAACCCAGTGGTCTGGTTTTTCTTTGGGTTTCTCAGACATCATGCCAGCCTAACCAACTTGCCTGTTTATGGCAATCCACCAAGCAAGACACCCTATCAGTTCCCAACTGTGTCACGGGTCATGGAAAAACCGTAATGAAACTGTATTTTTTAGAACTGATAAGAACCGGGAACCGCACTCTAAAAAAGGACTAGTAGATTTTAAATACAACCTGATCGGTTCAAACCGAACCGATAAAGAATTACAAGTTCCACACAGAAAAAATAAATGTAAAATCTATCTATTACTTACATTACCACAGACAGAACTTGAACCGACCGGTTGCGGTTAATTTAAAGCTAAAAACCGAAAAATAATACTTTTAAACTGACAAAATGAGACCGAGCTGAAGGAGAAATCTCCGGAGCGACTGTTCAGTGAGGCGGAGTAAAGAATCTGACAGTTTGCGTTTGAAGCACAACAGACAGAGTTTTCAACCGAGCTCACGCTCTAAGTTCCATGCCTGCATGGAAAGTTAACTATTTCACCTCCGGAGCAGTTCTAACCTGCGGTCATACTGCAATTGTCATAATATAGCAAGACTTCATGCTGTTTGAAAGGCTTTTGTTACAGCCAGAGACTCAGTTATCTCACTCTCAGGGCAAGAAGAAGAGAGTTCCCTGATAAGCAGTAAAAGATAGAAGGGGAATTTTGACTGTCAGCAAAGAAACAGTTGTAGTGAAAACTATAAACGATACTTATTGTTTCTAATCTGTTTATGTATGTAAGGAGAGTGTGATAATAAGGGAACAGCATTTAATTCATTTGTTTTATTTTTTATTTAAGGTAGTTTTATTTTTAGGGCTAGAGTTGCCACCTGTCAGGTTTTTTACCTGGTGATCAGGTTTTCAGGGTCCTTATCAGGTAATCCGGTTTTGCTCCGTGCTGGTCAGGTTTTTGAGCCATTTTGAGTGCTCACATAATTTTGAAACAAATGTTGTCATATTATTCATTGTTTCAGCTGCATATCCAGCTTACAAACAAGTTCTGTTGTCAATATAGCCCTTTGTTTGTGGAAGCAGTCAATCTGGGAGGTGTAAAGTATGTCTATTAACACCATTAGCATTTACTTAACCTAATCTTTTCCACTACATCTTAAAGTGGCATAGCAGCACAGCTGCCCCCACCTTTTGTAACAGTAACGTAGCCAGTTGTCTTCCACTTTCATTTGCTGGTAAACATTTTCATCTCTAACAGAATTTAGGCATTTTTAAATGTTTTAAATTATTTTTTTTCCTCAAGAAAAAAGTATGGTCAGTTCTTTGGCTTTGAAATAGTACTGTGGACATGAACAGGGAACGGAGCCAGAAAAAGATATAAAAGTACACATTATAGGAAACAATTTCTTATGTATTATTCTATACCATGTATACTGTTGTATGCTATTTACAATATTTCAATTGTCACCCCCCAGATCACATCTGTAAATTATATTTCTTTCATCTCTGTATGTTTATTTGGTAAACCAATGTCAATAAATTAATATGTAAGTAAATGGATGTCTAGGAAGAACCTAGGAAAGTAACTTTAACAGGTACAGTACAGTATCTTAACATTTTTGTTGAATTGCTGCTTGTCTTTTATTGATATAACAAATGGCCTTCATTGGAGGAACAATGCTTGATGAGTCATGAAAAGGGTGGGGCTGGGGCGGAGCTTAGGATCCGGTTTTTGGCCCCATCCAAAGGTGGCAACCCTATTTAGGGTCCAGTTGAAGTTTTTTTTACAGTGTAAAGGTAGCAGCCATGTTTGTGGTGGAAGATCAGCTCTGGCAGTAGAGGGCTAACTGAAATGCCTGTGTTCCAAATGCCCATTGATCTGTGTTGCAGACTCTTCACTGCTGAGCAGTCCTTTTTTTTACCCATGTGTAAACCGTATTTTACACATAAATAAGAGCCAATCAGATTACATGATTTTACCCTGCCATTTTATAAAGAATTTTAATGCACGCCCCAGTGGTGTAGTGAGGCACAAGACCAAGTGTCCTCATGCCCCTGGGAAGTGCATTAAAATCCTATGATGCACACTCTGGAGGGGCTTATTACATTTACAAAAGGGCTCTAAGTAGTTTTCTTGGGGGCAAAGGAACATGAGATTCGGCATCTGTCCATGCATTTATACAGCTTTAATGCATGGTCAGGTGACATTTATTTGCCAATGAAATTTCTAGATTTTTTTCTTGCCATTTTATAAAGGATTTTAATGCATGCCCCATGGGTGTGAGGCACAAGGCTGAAGGCCAAGAGTTGTGTCTTTATGCCCTTGGGAAGTGCATCCAACACACTATGGGCTTATAAATTGTCTCACTGCTTTTACATATTACATGTAAAGTGAAACTGTTTTAATATTTTTTTTATATAATGTCATTTGTTTAAATACCTTTTAATTAACAAAATATACACATGAAGTAGTCCCTGACCATCTGATCTTGCATTACTAGTTTTTTAATGCACGATCAGATGATGTTGTTCAATCAATGAGGCTTCAGGGTTTTTTCTTTCCATTTTATAAATCTATGCATAACAAAAGACTCCTGAGGAGTATCAAAAGTTACAATTCTAAATCAAAAGTTGCAGTTTTAATTGTGGTATATCAGAAGTTACAATTCTAATTGTGATACATCAAAAGATACTGTTCTAATTGTTATTTATCAAAAGCTACAGTTTCGTTTTTTTTTCTTCTCCTCCTGGTAAGCTGTGCCCCCATCCTGAACCCCCCCCAAGCCCCATCACGCTACTTCTCATGGTCTTACTTGCTTTTCCCCTGCCTGCCTCATGACTTGCTCCCCTGGCGTGGTGCAGCAGGACCCCAACTGCCACTGAACCAGATCTGCGTTGGTGAAGCTTGCATGTCATCAGTGCAGGGCCTGCAAGGGGTCTGTCTATCGCTCAGCCCTGGCCTGCCACTGTTTCCTCTAGTTTTCTCCCTCCCTCGCGATGCCGGCCTGGAAGTACTCTGGATAGAGGTTGAGCCCAGTCCTTCACAGAAGAAAGGGTTCTGAAAGAAACCCTAAAACTGAAGGTGGACAAAGCAATGGGGCCTGATGGAATTCACCCCAGAATTCTAAAAGAATTAAGGAGAGAACTAGTGACATCACTGACTACCCTTTTTAACAAATCATGGGAGGATGGGATGGTGTGGTACCTGAGGACTGGAGGAAGGCGGATGTGATTCCCCTTCACAAAAGTGGGAGCAAGACAGAAGCAGGAAACTACAGACCTGTCAGTTTGACCTCTGTGGTAGGGAAAGTGATGGAATCACTTCCGAAGGAAAGAATAGTTGAGTACCTAGAGGCCAGTGGGGCACAGGACCCTAGGCTGCATGGGTTCACAGCGGGAAGGTCATGTCAGACAAATCTACTTGATTTCTTTGACTGGGTGACCAAAGTAGTAGACCAGGGAGGGCTGTGGACATGGCCTACCTAGACTTAGCAAGGCATTTGACACAGTCCCACACAAAGATTAATAGTCAAATTAACCAGCCTGGGAGTGGGTCCCAGGATGGTAGCCTGTAAACATTGGCTGGACAACAGGACACAGAAGGTAATTGCAAATGGAGTCCACTCTGAAGAAAGAGGGTTACTAGTTGGGTACCGAAGGGTTCAGTACTAGGTCCAGTCCTTTTAATGTCTTATAAGTGACATTGCAGAGGGACTGGAAGGAAAAGTATGCCTCTTGCAGATAACACAAAGATCTGCTATAGGGTCGATACACAGGAGGCGTGGAAAGGATGAGAAGGGACTTGGCAAGGTTAGAGGCATGGTCAGAAGTATGGCAGCTTGGATTCAATGCAAAGAAGTGCAAAATAATGTACCTGGGAAACAAAAGCCCAGGGAAAGATTACACAATGGGGGGGAGAGGGGCAGTAACAACAACAAAAATGGAAAGGGACCTGGGGATAATCATATCAGATGACCTTAAGGTAAGCAAGCAATGTGAGAAGGCAGTATGGAGGGCTGGGAGGATACTGGGATGTATAGGGAGAGGCATCACCAGTAGAAAACAGGAAGTTGTTATCCCTCTGAACAGACAGTTGGTGAGACCCCATCTGGAGTACTGCATCCAGTTCTGGAGACCCCATCTCTGCAAAGACACAGACAGGATGGAGGCAGTCCAGAGGAGGGCAACTAAAATGGTGCAGGGTCTGTAAGAGAAGCCATACGAGGAGAGACTAAAGGAACTTAATATGTATACCCTCAAGGAAAGGAGGGAGAGGGGGGGAGTTGATAGAAACTTTTAAGTACCTCAGTGGAATCAACAAAGTCCAAGAGGGTAGCATCTTTCAGAAAAAGAGTTGTGCAAGAACAAGGGACACAATTTGAAGATAGAGGGGGCATGGCTCAGGGGCAATGTGAGGAAGTATTTTTTCACAGAGAGGGTAGTGATGCATGGAACAGCCTTCCTGAGGAGGTTGTGGGGTCTAAAACTGTGGGAGAATTCAAGAATGCATGGGACAGACATGAAGCAATTTTGTGGGGGATAGGAAGAAATAGGCTGTTGGTTAAATAGGATCTACAGTTTATCCTGTAGGTAGGAAATGGGCATATTAAATTGGGCCAAGCAGTCCTTACCTGCCGTCAAAAGTCTATGTTTCTATGTAAAGTGATGCAAGCATGCACATAAACATGGTGTGCATCATATGCCAGTCTGTCCCCCAACAAGCCGCCTCCCAGGTGTACTGTCACCTGTGGTCACCCAGGTTGCACTCATGCACCAGAGCTGGCTACCTTCTTTCCCTCCTGGAGGAGGAGGAGAGCATTCTATGGGATCTTCAGTCCTCCTGTGCCCGGCCTTCCCAATGACTCAGGCTTGCTTCTGAACACAGGACACCGGCGTTGCAATCAGTAGTGCTACCTCTGCACCAATGGGCCATCTCATAAGTTCCAGTTCTAATTGTTTTATATCAAAAGTGCAGTTGTAGTTCTGATTAATGAGGCATTAATGCCAGGAAGGTTACTAATGAGGGACTCGCCTCAGACTTTATGTTCAGTGTTTTTAGTTGGCAGACTGTGAATTTAATCTCTGATCTAATGTTAAAGTTCAATTCACCTTATTCATCGACACATAGGACGTGACAATCATTATTATATAAAATATAGATAAATTATACAATACATAGCAGACGTGGCATTCTTTACAACAATAAATATAATATACCCTAAAAGCATGTAGTAATAAAGGTTGGATGAACAGTAATAGACATTTCAAGATGTTATTTTATTTAATATGCAGTTTTTGACCAGGAAAGGCACACTAAGCTATGGTAGCTTATTTCCAGGTGCCTCCTGGGGGGTGCATTGCAAGGGCATGTATTATTAACAAGGGGAATGCTGGCTACGACACTGGAGAAACTCTTTGAAGGGGGATACTGTGGCTGTCTTGCTGTTTGGCAAGATGGCTGACCCTGGAGGTGAAGAGAAGGAGGTGGAATGCTGCCTGTTACTAATGTTTTGAGCAAAGCACTATGGATGTGGAAATCACCCAGTATAACCTGATGGTCAGCGTCCCAAAAATAATGAATATCTTTAAGCAGTCTACAGTGCAATGACAGACTGCAACAAGGCAAACAAGTAGAGTGGAATCTGTACCTGAGAGACTGAATGTCAGAGAAGATGGCCAGCCAGAAGATCTATCTTCTGAGGACTGCCCAGAGGAGGAACTGCTCCTGACTGGAATCTCAGAGCAACGTTCCCTTCTGCTATGAACGCTGGCTGAGGAGGAGGAGGAGGAGGATGCTCTTGCTGCTGCCTGCAGCATGCAGAGTCAGAGATTGTGGAAAAAAACACATCTTTCCGCCACATCGCGTACTTCAAAGGTACTACCGATGTCAGCCTTGAGGCTGACAGTATCAAACACCACTTCAGAGTCAGCTGTACATCAAAGAAAGCCACCAGAGGGCTGTCAGCCAGAGCAGTAGAGCGGCCAACACACCCCGACCCCCAAGCTGTCAGACACCTGGTCAGTCATGAAATAACTGGAAGCTGCGGGAAGGGTGAAACAATGGGATGGGAAATGGAATGCTGGATAACCTCCACATGCTGCTGATATCATAGCGCTGAACAAACAGGTAAGTGCTACATCGATTGTAAGGGGCATATAGTTATGAAAGTGACAGTAAAAAAGACTGCTAGAGACATTAGTTCATAGCCTGTATCTACTGAAAATGGTGCCAAACTTGTCAGAGATTCAACTGCTGAGGCAGCCAGAACAGGTCTGAGGGTCACTCCAAACTGCAAAGAGAACTGTTGCCCCAACGGCTTGATTTGCTGGGATAGAAACGAAACATCCAAGAAGCACAGAATCCCTGCACCAGCCACCAACCTCTGAATAATCAGAAACAGACACCAAAGTAGACTTACAAGTTACTTGTTTTATTCATGAAGTGTAGAAACCAACAAACCTCTCAACGAGGATGCTAGCAGGGACAACTTGCACCAAACCTCCAACCGGTTTCGCTCAATGCATCATCAGGATGTGGTGTCTGTTTCTGCTTATTCGGAGGTTGGTGGATGGTGCATGGATTTTGTGCTTCCTGAGGGTCACTCCCCCAGCATCACTGCTCCCCAGAATTTTACCTTGGGTACAGAGAAATTGTTTTAAATCAGGAACAGGACACTGCTCTGACAGACTTTTATCCTAACAGTCTAGCCACATCTCTCATAAATCCTGTTCCTGTAAGTGTTACTGTTTGGAAGTGAAGGGGTTAGCATATCAGATAAAAAGTACTGGTTATCCCAGAAATGTGATGTGTTGGATGCTCCTACTCCTATCTTGGATGACGAAAAAATTTGGACTGGAGGGTGGTGTTTTAGGGTGAAGTTGAAATATGGAGGAATAGATTTAATATACCTCTCAAGCAGCTTTTTCTTGGGTAAAGACAGAGGGGTTTGTTTAATCAGGAACAACCCTGAGCATGTTTCAAATGTGGGTCTCTAGCACACCTTAGTAATACCTGTGACCAGGAAAAATGTGGTCTGTGTTTATCATATGGCTGTCATAGTTGCACTGTAATAACCCATTCAAATGCAACCTCTGTGAGGAGTAAGGCCACTCTTCTAGAAATTGTCCCCGGGCCTTTCGTAACAGTGAGGAATGATACAATCAAGACTACTTCATTGATAAGGACCAGCAAGACCAACCACCTTGTCATGCTGGAGGGTACCCAAATAGGCCCTCAAAACAGACTGATCCACAATCTCCTGGAGAGGACATTGCTGATCCAGAACTCTACCCACACACCTGCCAAAGACTGAGGTTTTAAGGGATAGTCTAATAGAAAAGAGTGGTGATGGGAAACATTTGAGCACCAACTAATAAAGATTTGTTCTTGAAGGTAGATGATACTCCCTCTGTTTCTGCCACTGCTGAGCAATCAGATCACAGCAGCACAGTTGCTGAGAATTGTATACCTCCTCCCCAGCTCCTTCAAGACAGGAGGAGACCATGAATATGACTGAGCAAGCAGGGGACTACCTCACCCCAGCCCCTAGAAAAAAAGAGGGGTAGAAGTCATAAACCTAAGATAGTGAAAACAGCCCCTCTTCTTGTTTCAAATAGGTTTTGGTACTACAGAGGAGAAAAATGTGGGGTGATAAATATGAGGAAGAGAAAGAAGAGTCCAAGGAATCCTCTGTTACCTTGCAGAAGGATCCTTCTTCAGACCTTGAGGATTCCCAGGCAGAGACATTGTCCTCACAGAGGAAATGTAACCACACCCGATCCCAGTCATTATGCATCCAGGGTAGTTCTTTATGATGTACAGTTTAACTTTTTCCCTTTGGTTTTGCTTGTACATGTCCATCATTAAGGTACTTACCCTGAATATAAATAGTATAAAATCTTTGCCAAAGCAAAGGACAGTACCCAAACCAAGGATTTCAATTTAAAACAGATAGTGTACTTTATTGTCACAAAAGTGCTCCAATGCTTATAAATCTCAAGGCTGAAAAAGTCACATATAGTAAGTAACCAGTAATGCGGTAAAAAACTTACGTTTCACTTGGTCCACTGCCAAGCTTCATCAGAGCTGTCTCATTACAAACATTGCCTTAAATACAATTTGTGCCCACAAACACTTCTGCATTGTGAAACTAATTAAAATCAATTAAACTTGACCATTGAACAGGTACATTCCTTCCTGTTGTGTTATGTAAATCCTAGCCAATGCTTAATTAAAACTAAATGGTATTTTAACCAGGCACAAACTTCATTACACATTTAAAGGCAGAGATAGTATTAGAAACACCAGCCACCGTCAGTATAGTTATTTTAAAAATCCCTCATCTCCTCCATTTATAGTGACCATAAGAATAACAGATTGTACAGTATATGCACTGTTATTCGCCCAAACTTTAATTGTATCTAACGCATCTCATGTTCAGTAAAAACCATTCAATTTTGCTATTCCAATGTGACGTAAAATTTGTTTCACAGAGCACAGCCTTAGCAGGTGGGGGGGAGAGGTTTTGGGAGTTAGAGGGAACACTGAAAAGAACACCCCCAGATGTTAAAATAGATTTTAACACTGCTACTCAGAAAATCACTTTTTACAATAAAACATTTGTTTCAAAAGGCGTGAAAAACAATACACCTATATACTGTTAAACAATTTTCCACCAGTTTCTGCTATGCATGCCACACATCTATTTAGTTATAATCATTTCAGTACCACATTGCCTTATAATGTAATGGAAATTCACAAAACACAGCCACGGTAGATATGAGTGGGGGCCGGGGAGATTATAAAGGTGGAGGTCAAAGAGAGAAAAAACCCTGGTGCTGATACATCCCCTCCATTTATAGTGGTCATAAGAATAGCAGATTATACAGTATATGCGCTGTCATTCATCCAAACTTTAATTGTATCTGACACATCTCATGTTCAATAAAAACTATTCAATTTAACAATTCTGTTGTGATGTAAAATGCATTTCACAGAGCACAACCTTAGCGGGTAGGGGGAGAGGTTTCTGGAATTAGAGGGAACATTTAAAAAGAACACTCCCTAGATGTTGAAATAGATTTTAACATTGTCACTCAAAACAGCACTTTTTACGATAAAACATTTGTTGCAAAAGGCATGAAAAACAAGACAGCAATACCAGCACTGCTCAAACTACTGAAAACAGCTTTTTTAATGAGTGCAAAATTCACATACCACCGTACAAACAATCAACCAGCAACTAGCAACAGTATCCCCTACCAGTTTTGCACTAGGTGCACCATCAGAAGAATGACCAGTGTATCACATGCATGGTTTAAAAGCAGTATAATTAAAGAAACAGTACTTTCATATGTGCAATGAGTTCTAAAGTGCTCAGTACTATACATGTAGGACTACAAAAATTATTTTATTTTATTCCTTACTTACACAAATATGCATATAAAAAAGTGTTTTTTATATATGCATATTTGTGTAAGGAATAAAATTAAATCATTTTTGTAGTCCTATATGTACAGTACTGTGCACTTTAGAACTCATTGCACATATGAAGGTACTGTTTCTTTAATTATACTGTTTTTAAACCATGCATGTGATATACTGTTCATCCTTCTGATGACGCACTTAGTGTGAAACCAATAGGGGATACTGTTGCTACCCACTGGTTGGTTGTTTGTATGACGGTATGTGAATTTTACTCTCATTAACGAAGCTGTTTTCAGTAGTTTGAGCAGTGCTGGAATTGATTTCCTGCCACATGTTTTTGTTACCCTGCACACTTTTCAGCAGTGGAGCTGTATTGTTGGACTGGATGAAAAACAATACCCCTATACACTGTTAAACAACTTTCCACCAATTTCTGCTCTGCATGTCACACTTCTATTTAGCTATAATTATTTCAGCACCCCATGCAATTAATGTAATGGAGAATCACAAAACACCGCCATGCTGGACATGAGTGGATGGTTGGGGGGAGGTTTTAAAGGCAGAAGTCAAGAAGGTCAAAGAGAGAAAAACCCCGAGTACTGATAGGATTTTAACATCTTACCACCTAGAACGCATTTTTTCACAATGGAAAATTAATTATAAGAATGCTGCTAAATCTATATTATCATTTAAGGCATCCTCTCTTTCCATTAACTCAAAAATCCAATAGCTCTCTCATTGGCAAATTTTTTTGTTCCAGATTACCACCCCTCTGACCCACAGTGACACTTTCCAGTCCGACAAACTTAATATCTTGTTTGTTATGAGGGCAGTCAGTGACATGTTGAACAATGACATACGTCATGTCTCTTATATCAATTGCCCTCACATGTTCCCCAACTCTTGTACAAAATTCTTTGGTGGACCTTCCTACATAAAACATCCCACAGGATTCTAAGACATACACTACTCCAGTAGTATAACAACAGATACAGTTCCTCAGTTGGTATACCCTACCTGTTCTAGGATGGGTGTAACTATTTGTCTTTCTTATGGACCCGCAATACTTGCTCTTCCCTCATCTATGTGTTTCATTCGTTGGTGGTAAGGACCACAAAGTATTTACTTTGTGATTACTAGTTTGCAGATAAATATGGACTACCTTGTCACCTACTGTAGGCGCTCTTCTATATACCATCTGTGGGCCACTCTCTAATGTATGATTAAGTTTTTCATCCATACCTAGAATGTCCAAATTTTTTTCCAAAATATTCCTAATTTTATAGGCTCTAATACTGTAATCTGTGATAAAACTCCAGTTTTTATTCCTATCAGAGTTCATCATTTTTCTGTTCTTTACCGTCAAAGTACTGAATCGATACATTTTGTCCACAGTATCCACCACATCACAAATAACTTAATTACTGCATCCCCTCTGTTTAAAATGTTCAGTTTGTTTTGCTTTATTATGTAAGGATTCTTCCCTATTTTTATAGTTACACAGAGTCTGAATTAATTGCCCTTTTGGAATATTTCTTGACACATCGACTGAATAGCAGCTACTAGCCAACAGAAGGCTATTCCTATCTGTAGGTTTTGTGAATAAAGGGGTGGCTACATCCCCATTTTCTGTCTTATAAACTTTTTAATCTAAGAATGTAATTTCCTCATTGTTGATATTCACTTTAAAGCACAAATGTGGGTTCGTTTGTTCGAGCCATGCCACAAGATCAAAAAATAGTCTGCTCCATCCTCCTCCATATTATCGAAATGTCATCAATAAAATGGCACCACAGTTCCAATTCAGAAATATGTGCTGTCCTTTATTTTGATTGCTTTGACTCTTGAATTTTGCACCAAACCTGTTCCTTGTGCAACTATTCATTTGAATTGAGTATAAAATCTTACAAGAAATGCCTCACCAGTTTGGAAATTTTAAACCAGCAGCCTGGGGGTATCCTGCAGGATACTAGACTGAAATCCAAATCTGAGATCTCCAGAGCACAGAACCAGTGGACCTTGGGGTCCTTGTGAAGTGAGCAAAGAGAAGTAGTGAAGATGTAGTGTGGTAGTACTTAGTTGAGTAGAGAAGCTCGCTCTCTGGGGTGGAGAGGAGATAAGTTGACTGGGTGGTAGAGCGATTCTTTGAATATCTGGCTACACGATACTAGTTTCACCAAAATTGAGAGGCAGGAGGTACAACTTTTGAAAAGGACCAGTTTATTGTGCAACTGACCAAAGAACTTGAAACAGCAGGAAAAGGGTGCTATGACATACTCTTTCACTTACTATTTCTACTATAACTCTATAGAACCTTACACCATGAGTACTAAGACTAATATTGTCACTAAGTGGATCTATTGAAGACTCTAAGACTCTATGTCTGTGACATCTACACAGCTCCACCACAAAGTACATTAGGGTTCACTGGAGGCCATGAATAGCAGAGGAATGCACAACAAGAAACCTCTGCCCATGTGCTTCCACTGGCCAGCTTGTAGAGCAGGTGAGATAAAGACTTGGCCACTGGGCATTGATCAAACCCAGCAATATGAGTAAATACGCTTGTATTCCAAAGGACTGATGAAAACTGAAATCTTCTTGGCTGTCACCACTAACCCAGGAAAAGGGCTTGAAGACTGAAGATTGAAGAACTGTGCACAAGACACCTCCAGGCCATCACCACTGACCCAGGAAACTTGAAGAACTGAAGCTGAAGACTTCATGAACTGAAGAACTGTAACACAAGAACACCACTGGGCCATCACCACCAACCCAGGAAACTTGAAAAACTGAACTGAAGATTCGACAACCTGGAAAACTGGAACACTTCCACTGAAGAACCTCTGGAAGGTTAAAGACCTGCAACAAAAACCCTATCCACTGGGAGACAGATCCCTATATGTGAACCAGACCAGTTCCCTGCACTACCTAGCTCACTGTTAGGGAGGAGATGGCCTGAAGATCTGTCGAAGAAGCAAGTGACAGGGAGTTCCTTAGCTCTCTACACTATTCCTATGCTGATGACCAACCCCAGATTTTCCAAATTCAGATGGCTGTCAAGTCTCTGGGTGGTCACTGTTAGTGACAGTCTTTGGTAGAGCAATCATTAAAAATGATAGACATTAGGCAGGGAAGTTCATAAACATGCAGGCAGTTCGATGGCATGCAGGGTAGTTCATAACATGCAGGGCAAGTTCTGGGTTAATCCAATAGTCTTTGAAATAAACGAGGCAAATTCAAGCAGGAAGGGCAATTTGGTTCATGCAGATAATTCACATTGTTACATTTCAGGCGTTTTCCCTTTAAGTGCAGTCTCAAGTCAATAAAAGTTTTACTCTTTTTCACAATTCACATACAGTTCACCATTTCACTTTCACAGTGTTCCACAGAATTGTTTCTATAATAGATACACTAGGAAAGGTAATAACAAGGGGAAAACCTTACAAATGCTGGATATACCTAGCTACGCAGGGACCCTGAGGTACATTCTCCTTCCCACAGGTATTTACTTGGGTTAAAAGAACTTAACAGGAGGATTACCCTATTGGCTGTCCTACATGCTAGGGATCCCATGCTAACTGTCCCTCCATGGCTTAGGGGGCTACGGGTCAGTTACCCAGGTTACTAACGCTTGACTAGGGCTGTGGCTACTATACTCCTGGGGTGGCTAACTGGCTGGTCCACTCCCTTCCTTGTGCTCCTGGCTGGAGCTGGTACTAGTACACTCCAAATTAGCAGAATTTCCCACTTTTCAAACACTAGCCTTGGCCTGGCTACTGGTGACCACTTGGCTACTAGCCATCTTTATCACCCTGGGGCACTCTCACTTTATGACCTGGGGCTTGCTTCCCCTAACTCTCCCACCTGGAGATTTCCCTGAACAAAATAATAAAGCAACTTTTGGGCTAGCCAGCCCTTATTCACTAGCCCAACTGGCTAACCTGGCTTGAACCTGGACTTTGCCCTACCTCTGCTCCTGGATGGAGCTTTCTTTCTTTTTTTGTTCTTAATATTGTTCACTTTAAATAGGGTCTCCCCTGCCCTAGGCTGCACCTTTGGGAGCTTAATTTACATACAGCCTGCCCCATCCTATGCCCCCCTGCTGGAGCTTATTTTAATAAATTTAAATAGTTTTGAATGGGGTCACCCTTGCACTATGATCCCTTACTGGAGTGTGATTTCAATTATTTAAATACATCCATGCTTGGGCAGTCTTTGGTCCCAGGGCTTTTCCCAAGTCTCAATCACAATCACCACCATATTTATTGCACCACACCCTCTTCTCTCTGAAGAGAAACTTTTTTTAATTTAAAATATCAGTTCAGGCAGTCAGCACCTGCCCAGTGGCACTGCCGCCAACTCACCGCCTGGTCCGGGCAGAAGAAACTGATGAAGGAGGCAGATTTTGGCAACTGATAAACAGACTGGCTGCAGGCAGATGGGCTGTCTTCTCTTCATGACCTTGCTGTGCAAGTGACTCCACCGACACTCCTCCTACCCAGTGCTCTCTGCTAAAAAATGCAGTCCCGCTTGTGGGTGCTGCTGCCGAGGGGCTGTAATTTACTTGTATTTTATCTATAAATTCACAAACAGGGCTATACAGAGCCCTCACCAGGACCGACTGCTGATCATTGCTTCTTCTGGGGACCCACCAATCACTGGAGGACCACCACACTACACAGACCACCACATCATTACAGGGATGAAAGGAGGACTGCAGGTACTACCCTTTAACCTATTACCTCCCTGCATCCCCTCTCTCCCTTCTTGGCCATGAAACTTCTCTTTTCTTTCTTTGGGTTGCCTGAAAGCACTCCCTCGACTGGACTCCTCGCTGGCCAGCTGAACTCTGCAAAACAGCCGTTACTGGCCACACTTGGAACTCTACCAGACATTCAGGATGCTGAGACCCTAATGACCAGGGGAGCAACCAGTAGTACAGCGCGAGCTGGACCTTAGGGCTGGCACAGGCTCATACCTTGGCTGGGCAGACTGCAGTGGAAAATAACTTTAAACTGCAGGGATGCAGTTGGATTTCTAGGGGTCTCTGCCACTTTGTTTACTTCCCCTTGTCACCTAAACTAACAGGGCCACCTGGGCACCTTATTTCGGCTTACTGGGGACACTTCAGCTTTCTAGGGACCCAGTCTTTGGGGTATTACATTCATACTGGTCCCCAGGTGAGGAGCTCTGTGATGGGGTAGGAATTTTTTTCAGAGGTTTCCACTGGCATCTCTCCAAGCTAGTGGATATATATCCCCCGGAAGGGCATGAATGCTGGACATCACTGGTGGGTGTTAGCAATTCAGAGCGCTTTCATTATATGCACCACAGACAAAGGCTTTGCAGGTTGAGCTCTTTCAGAAAGGTCACCCTGGGCTGTTTATATCGCAGTAATATTAGGTGGTGATTTCAATTGCCCCATTCCCCAGGCTGCTGAATGAAATAAGAATAAAAAGTGTATTGTGATTCCAACTTATTAGTAGCGATGGTCACCAAGCAGGATTGTATGATGCCTGCTGCTCCCTACACAAGACAGGAGGATACAGGTACCAAAGAGGTGCCATGGCAACCAGGATTGATTTTATTTTTATTTCTCAACATGCTGCTGTGATGGATACTAACACACTGCAGTTGAAACATCAGATCATCTATTGCTACAGAGTGCTGTCGCAACAGCTGAGGTGCCTTTAAAAGGGAATTGAGCCTGGCACACGAATGCCTCTGTCTTGACAGAAAAGGAGGACAGAGTAAAAGAGGAAAATCTTTGGAAAGCACAGAGTTTGGTTCAATGTGCTTATGACTCCTGGAGCAAAAGGTGGGAGGAGTCTAAGGCAGATTTTAGAGCCTTTGCTCCAAATTAACATCATGTAGGACCTGTAATAAGTCAGAAATATTTGAGCCAGCATGCAAAGCTGCATAGATTTCTTGATCTGGCCTGTAGAAAATGAGGTAATTACCCTACCCAAATAAAGGAAGTTAAACAGGCCTTGTTTCTGTATCAGTATAATAGAGCAGAGGCCCTATAACAGGAATTCCAGTTTGGGACACAGGGTAATGTGCAGTCATGTGATGTTCTTAAATGGTGTCAAAAAAGACATGAATGTAGGAGAGTTATTTCGCTACAAGGTCAACAAGGGTGTATACAGACACAGATGTCAGCCTTATTAAAACTGTGGAAAATTGTGTATCTATATCTTTCTCTCGTACTTCCTCTATCAAGTCTGATATGGAGGATTTTTTGGCCAGTAATTATACCCCAGTATTACAGGATTCTTTGGGGTAGGCCATGGTTTGGCCAAATTCTGCTTCAGAAGTGGAATGTGCACTAGAATCACTATAGGGTAGTAAGTCCCCTGGTTGCAATAGCACACCTATTGAATTTTATGAAAGCTTTTGTCATCTGTTATATACAGCATCGGTAGAGTTGTATAATGAAATTCTATCTATAAAGTCTTTACTTGAATCTATGCATGTGACACTGATTTTTTTTCAATTTAAAAATGGAGGCAGATCCTTATGTCAAACTGCAGAACAATCTGCCTGCCAAATACAGGTTTAAAGATTTTATCTAAACTTTTGGCAAATCATCTTGTGCAGGTAGCTGGGGATCTTATCTCTCCACAAGCATGTGCTATTCCTACCAGGTTGATTCAGGATAGGTTAGTAATGGTTAGTGAGATTTCTGAGTGAGAGAGAAAGAAGTATGGTATCTGATAGTATGCCGCCACTACAGTGACACCCACACAGTAAACATCCCCACCACCCCTAAATTGGCAGCAACGGGGGTTTTGTTTTGAGACACTTTAGAGCAATGGGGGGGGGGTAAATATCTAACTCCACTGTCTGTGTGACATGGAATTAGATATAAATAGTAGGGAGGTGCGGGGGGTGCATCTCCCTGCACTGTGCATCACGATGGTGCTGGTCAGTTCGGGGTCATGTCGCAGTCGGGGGTATTGATGGGTTCCCAGTGCTGTAGCAGACATTGTGGTCAGAGTTGTAGTGCCAGTATCATGGATCCGTATCTGGTTATTTCCTCTCTTTAGATCAGGAGGGGGCATTAGCTCATGCCTATCTGTTTAAAGTCCTTCCGTACTATGGAATTCCTACAATCTTCATTAACTGGATAAAAACATTATATAGTCAAGCATGTGTTGTACCCCTGATTAGTGAGTGGATGGGTTCAGAGGTGGGAATTTTTAGCGGATGAGACAGGGATGCCCCTTACTCCCATTTTATATATTTTGGCAATTGACTCTCTAATCAGGAAAATTCAAATTGATAATCAAATTTTAGGTCTGCAGCCAAGGCTGGATTTCCAGATCTAAAAATACTTGCATGTGCAGACTATATTAGTCTTGTTATTCAGGAAACATCTGCTGCTGCACTTTCGAAAATAATATTGCTGTCCTTTTCGAAAGCATCTGACTCTAGAATAAATGCATTATACAGCATAGGGATTGGTTTAGGGATGAACCGAAAGCACATACAAGTATAGCTGGTGTTGAAATCAAGGGGCCCGATTCCAAGTCACATGGCGCAACTCGCGGGCGTATGCGAGTTGCACCATGTGGCGCTATGCTGGGGACCATGTGCCAAATTCCAAGACAGGCAGAGTCCCCAGCACCTATGTCCCGCGACTTGTGGCAGCCGCAGGCTATCGCCACAGAAATGGAGCAATGGACCTGGATTCCACAAGTCACAGTCCGTGATTTACTGCCCCACACAGCCCCCCCAAAATGCAACTGCAACCACCTGGGGGCATTGGTGGGGCTGGCTGGGAGGCACAGGCATTTGGGGGGCAGTGTGGGAAATGGACCCCGAGGGGGTCCCCCGACATTCGGGGGTGGAGGGCATAACCATGCTGGGGGGGGGTGTGGAGTAGGGATATGTTCTTTCTGCAGTGCTGTGGAGTGAGCATCCATCAGCTGGCAAGGGCAGATGCCCATTAGACCACCTCCATGCTGGTCTAAGTCTGCAGCACCATAGCAGGTCTTGGAATGGGATTAGTGGGTTATGGCAGCCGCCCTTCTGGAATAGGGTGCAGCTGCTGCCATGACGCACCCTTGCACCATGCTGCAGCAGGTTGCGGGCATAGTGGGTGGTGTAGCCCACCTTTGGTGCAATCTGCATGTGGCATGGCGCAAGCCGCAACTTGGAATACCAACTTACAGAATGCATGGTGCAAGGTGTGATTTACGCCATTGGGTCTGGCGTAAAGCACCTTGCACCATGCGTAAGACATTTTGAAACTGGGCCCAAGGGGTTCAGCATAGATATGTTGGGCCTGACTTTTGTGGATGGAGACATGGCCCTACTGAACTGGTACATGTATAATTCAGCTTTTCATCAAGTACAAACATGAACATCTTTGTCTTTTTGAATGTGTTTCCACTCCCTGTAGTTTAAGAAACAAGGTTGCTTAGTCTTTTTTTTTTCTGGGGGAGCAGATTGAACCCCATAAAGTGTGGAGTGACTTACCTGCCCATTTTGCACAGGGTGGGGTTGGAATGCTTAACCCTGTTGTGTTTTTTCATTGTCTATTTTTTTCAGTTTAATTTTTAAATACTGCTCCAAAAGAGAAGTAAACTGTGGGTTCTGTTCGTAGTAAAACGGTTGGAGTTTCTTCTTTCTAACTGGTAGGTGTCTAAATTTCACCAGCTGACTAAAGCTTTGCATGGGTTATAACTTAAATATATAGCAGCTAATTCCACTGGAACTAAAATCATTTTCTAGAAAATTGCTCCAAGAGACATTTATGTCTAAATACTTTCATGTAGACACAAATTTTCCCTCCTGTCCTGCTGTTCATGTCACAGGAACTTTAAAAGTTAACTAATAAAAGGATCCCTCCCATATGTGTGATGTGTTATGGCTGTGCGTCTACGGGAGGTTGGGAGTAAGGGATTCCTGGAACCTATAAGCCAGGCAGAGAGAACTTGTCGTAGACCAGAACGTGCAAAGGTTCTGAAAATCAGGAACATCTTTTTATGAGATGTCCCTTTGTTACTGGATTATGGAACTATTTGGCAAATGTGTGGAATTGGGATCTACCCAAATGTTTAACTCCTGAGGGATTAGTTTGTTGCTTTATAATTACTGGTCCTTGTTTTTTCACATAGGGAAACCCGGTTGTAATTTTGCCATTATAACGAGCTGGTTATAACAGCGAACATGCACATGGTTTCCCATGTTCTTTCCATGCACCAGCTGCCACTCTTGCTTTCCTCTCTGCTGGCCACAATTCCTCAGTGCTGACCTATTCACCGCCATTCGGAGTCAGTGGTAAGTACATGTAAAAAAAAAAATGACTGGGCTAAAAAAAAAAAGCTTTTACAGTTTTAAACAGGGCTGCTACTTAAAGAAGAAAAATAGAAAGGTTTCTTTCAAGAGCCCCTTCCAACAACAGACCATGCTGAAACATGCTCAGTCCATGGCTCCACAGGAAAACTGTTAATTTTATATAATTGCTGTGGTGTAAAAATGATCCCCAGCAATTATATAAAATAAAGGCTGGGTAGGGGGTGTAAAACTTGAATTTTACCCAACCCCTTGGTGTGGGATGCCTTTTTATAAACCCCTCAAGCTTCAGTCTCGGGGTTATATGTGGCATCCCACACCTCGGGATGTGTCAAATTCTTGTTATAACCCCCTACCCAACCATTATTCACTATGTATCAGACAAATGAAAATCCTTGCATCCTGATACACTGTGTGTGATGTTCTATGTATGGCAAGCAAGATGTATGTGTGCTGTACAACAAAAACAATTATACAATGGCAAGAAAAAATGCTGACCTCTGATTGGTCAGTCTGGGACTGGATCCAATGTTATCCCAGTACAACATCATAGGTCTAGTCCCAGCACAGAGATGACCGCATCAATAGTTATAGGAATCACTCCACAAATCCTGCTTTAGTCACCTCCGCTTGAACACACAGCTTCACACCTTCCCTCTTGCAAGCTGCAGGACAAACCACCACAAAAAACAGCTTCTTGTAACTGCCAACTATCTTACAGCAGTCCCCAGTAAAGAGCTATGAATAAAACATAAAAGAAAAACACCTTTTTTAAAATGCTGGAACTAGAGCACCCTAGCCATTCACTCCTACAGCACCATTTCACTGCAACCACTTCTGTTCTCACAGTAAGTGACTGCTTCCCCCGCCCATTACCCACACTGCTTGAAGTAGCAGTTCTCTCGTATTCTCCCATAGTGTGGCAGTCATTCACACTGTGAAAGAAAAAAAAATAATACTAGAACCTGCAGTTGAGAGACTGAGTGGAACGAACAAGCGAGCAAGCGCAAGTTACCACACGCCTGTAACGCTCTCTCGATCTTCAAATCACTATCCTTTCCCTGTTTTTCTTTTTAACCACAGCAATAAAATCACTGGAAAAGCATCCTTCGTACCTCTTTTCCTCTCACAGCAGCAGCACAGAGTGACCGATCAGAAGAGCGGGGGTGGCAGCAATGTCCACTTCACAAGCAGCAGCACAGCACAAACATCAAGTAACAAAAAGACAAACTGGAAAAACACAAACTGAGAAGCATGAAAGAACAAAACATTAAAACCGAGGCAATAGGGTATAATAACAAAGACTGGCAGCCCTGATATTACTATGGAGATTGCAGAGCCACAAGAAAAAGACATCAGCTCCACCTGTTGGCTGAAATAATAAATCGGCACTATTTTTTTATAAAGTAACCTTACCCATTCCAAAAAGTGACAAAAAAAGTGTCTTTAAATGTAGTTTTTCAGCTTTTTTTCTTTGTTCTACAAATGAGCCATTGTATAATCGCAATAATGCACTCCAGGGTGTGTGTTGTGCTGGAATAACGTCACGCCCGTGGCGGTGGATGCACTCGGCCCCCAACCACTACAGGCATGACATTATCCCAGCACAACACACGCCCTGTCATGAACAGCTAATATTTTTCAAGTCAAACTACCTCTTGCTGGGAGTTGCAATACTGAACATAGGATTTGCAAGAAAGCGAGTTGTGCTCACAACAGAGGGAGGTGAACCTTACAATTTTCTTTGGTTTGTAGCATATATTCTGCAGGTGGAGGCTACTTCTAATTGAAAGGTGAAATAAGGAACTTAGAATTATCAGGAAAAGACAGTCTTGTTACAATTCGTAAGATTTTCAGTGCAGGAAGAGTTTAAAGCACAGCTGACTTATCTTGGGGCTGACTGCTTTCAGAGCACAAACCACCAGGCTGTTTTGGGGCTGGGGAGGTTTACCTGTGTCTGACTTGGATGTCTGGATTTTCTGTTTGATTAGCAGGGATTTTTCTGTCAAATTGTTGTGTATGGTATCTTGCTGACAGGAAGCCTTGTCGCAGCGGTGGGTCAGAGCTCTTAGCTGATTGTTTTGTGGCCATTGGTTTAGGCCCAACCTTCCCACCCACCCCTAGAAATAGTTCCTTTATACCTGGGGTCCTGACATCATTTCCTCAGGAGTGCAAGGTGCATATCAATGTCATATCCTCTCTAGCACACAGCACTGAAACTATAAGCATACACATTGTATAATATATATATATTTCTATATAACAAACCAATCACACACACAAACACACACACACACACAAAAAAGTACATAATCATGTGGGGAGTAGTGCAATGTAATGGCTGTGGGGCAGCAGTCTTCCGGGAGTCTTTCTGGAGGCTGAGATGCTGCCCTATTTGCAGACAACTCTCTGCCCTGAGGGAGGAATTTGCCTGTCTTCAGGCCACACTGGACAGCAGTAAGGGAACCTTCCCCCAGGCCAGACTGGATGGTAGGAAGGGAACCTCCTCCATCCAGGGAGCACCACAGCCACCACCACTACCTCAGAGGTTGCAAAGAAAGCACAGCAGTTGGACCACAGTGGGCTCAGGGAGGGTGAGGATGGTGGAACAGAGGGACACCCAGTCAGTTGTTCCACTCCACAATCCATAAACCATTCTGGGGGAGCACAGCTCCCCTATGGATGCACCCACAGAGGAGATTAAGGAGGCTGAGGACACCTGTCACAAGGGAGGCCCACAGGAAGGAGGCAGAGGACACCACAAGGAAAGGAAGCAGCTCCTGGTGGGGGACTCAATTATTAGGGGGATAGAACTGGGGGGAGCAGGGAAAACTGAAGTAAGGTGCCTGCCTGGTGTCATGGCTTGTAGGGACAGGAAGCGATCCTCAGGATCACGAGAACAGCTGCAAGGGATTCTGAGCTGGACGTCATTGTCCACCTAGGGACAAATGACTTGGCTCAACATGAGATTAGAGCAGTGCAGAAGGACTTGTAGAACTGGGGAGGGCCTCAAGACAAGTAGCACACACAGTATCCTTCTCAGAGGTGCTGCCTGTCAATGGCATGAGTGAGGCAAGGGTACTTTGCACCATGCAGTTTAATGAATGGTTGAAAAAATGGTGTGGAGCACAGGGGTTTGGCTTCATTGGGGACTGGGGTTCCACCTGGAAGGACACCAGCCTATACTGGCAGGATGGTCTGCATCTGTCCAGGAAGGGAACAAGTCTTTTGAGCAATCGGTTTAAGTGCTTCATTGGCAAGCTTTTAAACTAGTCAAGGGGGGAGGCACTGATAAGCAGCAGGAAAATCCCAGCCTCTCCCTACAAAACATGGTACTAAATGAGAAAAAGACCGAGGTAGAAAGGTCAGTGGGGGATGCTGCAACAGAAGGTAAAGCCATCAAGAAATGGAAAGCAATGAGTACCAATGCCCGTAGTCTGAGTAACAAGCTTCCTGAATTAGTGGCCTTGATGGAGGAGGAACATCTGGATATCGTAGAAGTCACAGAAACATGGTTCACAAAAACCATGACTGGGACGAAACATACCAGGATACACTATCTATAGGAGGGACAGAGAGGTAAAAGAGGAGGAGGAGTAGCCTTTACATAAGGGAAGGAATCAAAGCAACAGAACAAAAGGGAAAACAGGGAGGAGAAGAAGCACTGTGGGTAAATTTGAGACCGGCAATAGCACCACAATCCGCATAGGAGTTAGAGCAGACTTTCTCAGGGGAGGAAATGGACAAGAAATGACAGAAAGTATACTTAGTATGGCAGAAAAAGGGGAGATATTGCTGATGGGCGATCTGAATATGCCAGATGTTAACTGGAGTGCAGTTGCAGCAGCCACTTCGAAGAGTGGGGTTATTCTAGATGCCCTACAGGGGGCATGCCTTAGACAACTAGTATTGGAGCCCACTCGAGAGGGAGCAATCTTAGACCTGGTTCTCTCAAATGGAGATGAAGAGAGGATCACAGATGTAGAAGTGGGCAGTCATCTGGGAACTAGCACCATCGAACAGTATGGTTCACAATAAACACAGCAATAGAGTCAAGCCATACAAAGGCAAAGGTACTGGACTTTAGGAGGGCTGACTTTGCCAAAATGGGTGAGTGCCTAAGGAATGCACCAGCAAATGGGCAGGAAGGAGAGGTGGAAGAACAATGGGGAATAATAAAAAACTGCCATCACAGAGGTAACAAGCCTCTGTGTGAAGCAAATAAACAAAACTAAATGATGTAAGAAACCACTATGGTTCTCAAAGGAAGTGGCAGTGAAGGTTCACAAGAAAAAGAAAGCTTCCAGGAAGTACAAGGAATCACAGAAGGAGCAGGACAGAGAACTGTATCAGTTAAAGCAAAAGGAATCTGGGAAGGCAGTCAGAACAGCAAAGGCCCAAACCGAGGAAAAGATAGCCAACTCAGTTAAGAAGGGGGATAAAACCTTTTTATGGGTACATCAGGGAGCGAAGGAAGACCAAGGGAGGGATAGTGAGGCTTAATAAAGGGGAGGGAGGGTGGGCAGAGGGAGACTGTGAAAAGGCAGAGATACTAAACAAATATTTTGCTCAGTATTTACAAAGGAAGAGGGGGAGGTACCTAAAACAAACAGTAGAAACACTCTGGATACAGAAGTTGATACCAGCCCATTTACAGAAGAAAGGGTTCTGAAAGAATTCTTAAAACGGAAGGTGGACAAAGCAATGGGGCCTGATGGGATTCATCCCAGAATTCTAAAAGAACTAAGGGTAGAATTAGTGACACCACTGACTCACCCTGTTTAACAAATCATGGGAGGATGGGGTGGTACCGAGGACTGGAGGAGGGCAGATGTGATTCCCTCTCACAAAAGTGGGAGCAAGGCAGAAGCAGGAAACTACAGACCTGTTAGTTTAACCTCAGTGGTAGGGAAAATGATGGAATCACTCTGAAGGAAAGAATTGTCGAGTATCTAGAGGCCAGAGGGGCACAGGACCCAAGGCAGCATGGATTCACAGCAGGAAGGTCATGCCAGACAAATCTGATAGATTTCTTTGACTGGGTGACCAAAGTAGTAGATCAGGGAGGGGCTGTGGACATCGCCTGCCTAGACTTTAGCAAGGCATTTGACACAGTCCCACACAAAAGATTAATATACAAGTAGCTAGCCTGGGAGTGGGTCCCAAGATGACAGCCTGGGCAAAAATTGGCTGGAGAATAGGACATAGAGAGTAATAGTAAATGGAGTCCACTCTGAAGAAAGGGGGTTACTAGTGGGCACCGTGAGGGTTCAGTATTAGACCGGTCCTCTTCAATGTCTTATAAGCTTACATTGCAGAGGGACTGGAAGGAAAAGTATGTCTCTTTGCAGAGATGACACAGATCTGCAACAGAGTTGATGCAAGGTGGGATGGAAAGGATGAAAAGGGACTTGGCAAGGTTAGAGGAATGGTCAAATGTATGGCAGCTTAGATTCAATGCTAAGAAGTGAAGGTAATGCACCTGGGAAACAAAACCCAGGGAAGAGTACACAATGGGGGTGAGATACTAACAACAACAAAATGGAAAGGGACCTGGGGGTAGTCATATCAGATGACCCAAAGGTGGGCAAGCAATGTGAGAGGGCAGCAAGGAGGGTTGGGGATACTGGGATGCATAGGAGAGGCAACACCAGTAGAAAACAGGAAGTTACTATCCCTCTGTACAGACAGCTGGTCAGACCCCATCTGGAGTACTGCGTGCAGTTCTGGAGACCCAGTCTTCGCAAAGACATAGACAGGATGGACGCTGTCCAGAGGAGGGCAACTAAAATGGTGCAGGGTCTGCACCGGAAGACATATGAAGAGAGACTTAAGGAGCTTAATATGTATAGCCTCGAGGAGAGGGGACATGATAGAAACTTTCAAGTACCTCAAGGGAATCAACAAAGTCCAAGAGGGTAGCATCTTTCAAAAAAAGAGGTGTGCAAGAACAAGGGGGCACAATTTGAAGATGGGGGGGTGGCTCAGAGGTAATTTAAGGAAGTATTTTTTCACAGAGAGGGTTGTGGATGCATGGAACGGCCCTGAGGAGGTTGTGGAGTCAAAAACAGTGGTGGAATTCAAGCATGCATGGGACAGTCATAAGGCAATTCTAGGGGGTGGGGGTAGGAAGAAGTAGGCTGCTGGTTAACTAGGATCTGCAGCTTATCCAGTAGGCAGGGAAATGGGCAGACTGGGTGGGCCAAGCGGTCCTTATCTGCTGTCAAATTCTATGTTTCTATGTTTCTATTATTGCTTAAGTGATGTACAGTATAAGTAACTGCAAGTCTCCATCCAATTAGCTACTGCAGTAGTTTATCACAGGGATTGCTCCATGTTTTCCTGATCTCATCTGGGTCATTTATAGATGGATTTTCCCTCTGTACTATATACATGAATTGTATAAAATCAGTGAGAGGCTACAGCTTCTGTGGTGACCCATTTACATACTTAGATAATTGTATTTGTCTTTTTCAGTTCCTGTGACTTTTTCCCCCTCGAATAACTGATTTTGTTTCTCTTGTTTTTTTTTAGTTAATTGTGCCTTAATTTTTGCATTATTCTCTTGTTGTATGTGCAGTATGTTTTCTTTTCTCTCTGTTTCTGCATCAGCAATGTAAATCTTCTCTGTAACCTTTTTATTTCATCAATAAAACATTCCCCCACTCTCCAGCAGGGAGGGGGATGCTGTTTGTCTGAGCAAGATTCAGACACCACCGCTGTGGAAGTGGAAGGTGCAGGAGCTGGGGAGCAAACCTTCTCCCTAGCTCCTTTTCAACCTGAGGTCATACTAGTTTCTGATGGAAATGCTAAAAAAGTGACTATTGACAATGCAGCTATAGAAATTGATTGGGGGTTGTCTTTCGCAGCAGCCTGAGATGGAAATAGATTTAGCTGCAGAAAAAGCTAAATTGAAGTAAGCTTTGGAACTCATAGTCTCACATGATGACCCTCAAACCTACTGCTGCTGCCCCCCCCCAAAAAAAAGACAGCCTCTAAAGACAAACCACTAGGGGAACAACTATCTGACTATGGCTTGATGAACAAGCATGTGTCAATGCCGAATGTTGGTTTGCTGGCATTGGCATTGGTAGTGCAGGAGTTAGAGAGATGCATAATAGGACTGGCAGTGAAGTAGTGAACTGACGCCAGCCCCGGACCCACCCTGCAGAGAGTGACAGGCATTGCGGTGTGCCTTTGGTTAGTCGGCCATAATGCTCATGTCATTTCACCTCACCCTAAACCACAGACACCGACAAGTGTCACGGTGTGCCTTGGGATCTTCCAGCCTTACTCTCACCCCATTCCATAAGGAAATACGCTGAGATGGGTGCAGTATAGGAGAATGGGGTGAACTTTGGGGCCAAAGAGTCCAAGGCATACCTCTATGCCTGTCACTGGCTGCAGGGTTGGGATGGGGTGGAATAGCATGAGCATTACAGCCGACAATGCCAAGTCACACCCCTGATGCCTGTCAGTCTCCACGCGGTGGGGTGTTATGGTTAGAAACCGTAATGCCCCGGGGGTGTGTTGATATTTTCACTCCAAATTTTCAACATGGGCTTTTTGTGACCCCACCTCATGAACAGTGGCACTATGAGTTTATTAGCCAAAAGGTTATTTTGTACAGGGACTGTGCCGTTTGGCACCACAGGTGCAAAAGCACATTTCAGGCAGGATGTGAAAAATGAGAGCTATACTGTACATGAGGAGGTGTCAAAAAATGGCAATGTTGAAAATCTGGAGTGAAAATATGAAAAATTGGTGAAGTAACGAGCGTGCGTAGAAACTGCGTAACGCAATTATTTGGGGGAATTTATTAACCACATTTTCAACATAGGCATTTTGGAAACTCTGTTCATGACCAGTGTCACTGTGATTTTGTTAATCTGTCCAGAACATCGATTTCCCACAGTGACTGCGCCGTAGTGCGCTATATGTGCGAAAACACATTTTGGGCAGGATGTGAAAAATGACAGCTGTACTGAGGAGGTGTAAAAAATGGCAATGTTGAAAATCTGCAGTGAAAATATGAAAAATTCAAGTCACAAGCATGCGCAGAAGCTGTGCAACGCATACCCATAATGCAATTATTTGGGGGAATTTTTAACCAAATTTCCAAATAGGCATTTTGGGACCTCTGCTCATGAACAGCATCACAGTGATTTTGGCAATGTGTCCTGAACGTTGACTTTACACAGCGACTGTGCCATTGTGTGCCACATGCGCAAAAACACATTTCGGGCAGGATGTGAAAAATGGCAGCTGTACTGTTCACAAGGAGATGTGAAAAAATGGCAATGTTAAAAATGTGGAGTGAAAATATTAAAAATTATCGAACTTACGAGACTGCGTGGAAACTGCGCAATGTACACTCATAAAACAGTCATTATTTGGAATTTTTCCACCAAATTTGCAAGATAGACTTTTTGGGATGCCACCTCATGAACAGTGGCACTGTTGTTTCATTAATCAGTCCCAAAAGGTGATTCCACGCAGTGACCATGAAATGACCTCTAGGGACTGAATAACGAGATGACAGTGCATGTGTTCATGAGGTGGGGTCCCACTAACCCCATGTTGAAAATTTGGAGGCAAAATTCAAACAAAATGGCTGAGATATCCACCTAAGTTGAACCCCCCCCCCCCATTTATGCCATTATACAGCTTATTGGCATTTCTTCAGTTTGCGGTCGGCTTTGAAGAGTGCAGACATGTTCCCACTCCACCAAAGATCGCAGCGCCGCCCTCTGGAGGTAAGTATGGGGTGAGGGGGTGTGGGGAGGTGGAGTGCACAGAGGGTGGGTGCGGGTTGGGGGAGAGGGATCGTTTTCTTTGTTTCAGGCACAGTAAAAAAAAAGAAACAAACACTGCAGATGGTTTTCTTTCTTTACAGGTATAAGAAAAGAGATGTTGGGCACACTGGGTGGGTTCCCAGTGTGCCCCATGATTTTGGGGGTGATGTTGGCCACACTAGGGTGGGCTCCCAGTGTGCCACCCAATGGGGATGGGGTGGGGGCAGGAACATGCTGACACGGTCGGCTTTCGATCACACAGAGGCATATTGGGGTGGGCTCCCAGTGTGCCACACAATCTTGGGGGGTATTAAACATGCTCACAGGGGGATTGAGCACCCCTGAATTTAGCCTTCTGGGGATTGTGTGTGGCAGACGGTGGCAGCCACCACCGCCGTGTTTATTGAAATACTTCACCAGGAAAGGCACATCGGGAGGCGTGTCATCTGTGCCGCTGCATGACAAGCTTGTCTCTGACTGCAGTAGCACTTTCCTTATAAGTTGTGTCCACTTTATATAAGTCTGGTGTCAGCGATAGCATGCTGGCTTATTGGGGAATGAGGGATGCACCTACTAAAGCATGCCCTGCATTCACCAACACAGATACACCTCTGAAATTTGCTGCTAGCACAAGATGTTGCTTGCACATGCGTGCAAGCCAACATTAAAAGCACAGCCAGTCACCTTCTGAGATGCCAGCAAGAAAATGGTGCAGGATTATCTGGATGAGAACATGCTGCTTGCAGAAGGAGATAAGCCTCTATTGTACTGGTACCAAAAAAAGACCATTTGGCCCTCTCTAACACAGGCAGCTATTAAACACATCAGTTGCCCACCTGCAAGTATATGATCACAGTGAACTTTGTAATGTTGCTTGCAATATTGTCACCAACAGGAGAACATGCCTTTCGAGTCAAAATGTAGAGATGCTCACTCTTTGAAAAATTAATGTAACCCTGGTACTGTTATATGGAGAGATACTACCCCTGCCTGCTTCCCTAGCAACAGGTTGAGGGGCCTGGGTTCGGAATTAACTGCTACTTGGGCCTCCCTACCCTCAGTGTACCAACAATGATGGTGCCTCCACCCAGAGTAGTGCTCAAGTGAGTTCCTAACAGAATTGGTACAGCTCTCTGGGAAGCTATAACCACCCACAATCCTGCCTAGTGACCTTTTACACTTAGTTTTACAACTGCAGCACTTAACACTGAGAATACAGGCTAATACCAGCATTAATGATATGCTCATATACAGTTCACTTACTAACAGGGTTCAGTCTCCTGGCATTCACCCTTCAACCCCCTGTAAAAGACAATTTCAATAACACAACATGCACCTTCAGAATGCTTTGCTAATGTTTCAGTAACTCTAGACCAAATAATGATATGCTCACAGGCCAGGTTAAGAGTAAAACAGTAAATCAGATTTACTGAGGGAGCGTGAACAAGGAAGGGGCAAGAATCTAGGCAAACAATTACTTTACTATTCTGAAACAGGCTTGTTTGCTTTTCAATTACTTTAGTCCCTGACTTATCAGTCTCTACAACTACTGGGTACCCAGAGTGGAAAACTGGCATGCCTGAGACGGCGCTACGGGTTGGCCGACATTGCAGCTGATGTTGGGGCCCTTGATGGAAAGAAATGGTGATTAAATATGAGCAAACACACTTGCAACACCATAAAGCAATTGCAATCCTTACCAGATGGCCCAGTCATGTTAAAACACATTAACTGGCAAATTGAATCAGATGGTACCATTAAACAATTGAGGCTTCATTGCAGGGAACTAACATGGTTTTACTCACTGTACCCAATGAATGGAAGAAGGCGCTTGTGACATCAAGACCTGTTGCTTGCTTGAGCTGTTGGTAGGGACCGGGGCTGACATGACTCACCTTCCGCTTCACAGCCTTTCCCTGTAGGTGGCCGCAACCTGCTTTGGATTACTGTGCAGAGACTGATTCCCCAGTGCTGGTCTCTCACCAGAGTACAGGAACAGTCTGGCTAGGCTGTTGTTGGCATAGGCTCTGCTGAAGTAATTGTCTTTTAAGTTTAGGCTGCATGTTGGTGACCCTCCAGCTGGGCTTCGGAAAATGTCTCTCCTACATCGAAGTGGCTCCTGTTTTTGACACAAGAGTCCCAGGATCAATAGCAGTGTCAGTGGCTCAGTAGGTAGCACACTTGCCTCTGGGGCCGGGAGATCAGAGGGCTGTGGGTTCAGTTCCCACATCTGGCACTTGGGTTAACATCCCAGTACTGACACTGTAGTGCAGCATGAGAAGGGTGCCATCTTTCCGATGAGATGTTTAACCAAGGTCCCATCTGCCTGGATTGGTGGTAGTTCAGGTGGATGTTAAAGATCCCATGGCACTTATCGAAAAGAGTAGGGGTGTTTTTATTTAAAAACAAAACATATGTACAAACTTTTTCAGAAACAAAACAAAAATACAGCAATAATACAAATGTCAAAACCAGAAAACCATCAAATACGTGAAAAAATACAATAAAGAAAACATCTCATAAGCAAATAACACAGTGAATCAAAAGAAATTCCAATATCGTTCCCATATGCCTGTCTTAAGAGATTTTCTTTCTTTCTCTTTGAAGTAATCAAGGTAATTCAATATTTTGTAAATAATTCATCAGGGTGAGGTAACGCTGCTGAAATAAAACCAACATCTAATCTGCCACACCCAGTACAATATTACAACTGCCACTATGTTCAAAGTACTAGGATTGAAGATGCCCAAGTATCTGAAAAAGACCAAAGAAAAGAGCTTTCTGATCCCAGTGGCACCATACCTTGTTCCAAAATGTCGACGCTACAAAACCAGAAACGAAGAATAAATGGGCAAGAAAATATAAATGAGACATTGTCTCTACATCAGATCTGGACAAGAATCACAGAAACAATATCTGTCAGCTATTTGCTTGTGTTTCAAGTTACACAGACATTAATTCTACCGTGGACTCCTAACCAACTAATATCCCACATTGTGATAGGGATCCGTGGATCAATTAAGCGATTACCAATTTGTGTCCGTTCTGGTAACGTAAAGTCTGGAAAAATGTCTTCGGTAAAGTGAGATGTAATAATATGTGTATATAACTGTTTTCTAGTGAGGGTTTTGATCATCTGTACTGTTATATGCCATGTCTTTAACATATCAAACGTTATCATCCAATCTGGAGATAAAACATAACGCCTTTTGTTTTATGTAGAAAATACCTACAGTCCATTCTGAAAAATTTCAGTGAGGGACATATGCACAAAGGGATCCAAAGTTTTAGAGATTCCGTAACCAAAGGTTTCAAATTGGTAATAAAAAATAGAAAAAAGAATACTACTGAGTGAATCATAGTCACACCTCCCTGACGATAGGGACTGTAATAAAACATTACGCTTAATGGGATTTAAACGACTACCCCAAAAGCAAGAAAAGAAAAGACTAAGGAGAGGGACGAAAAACATTTGGACAACGAAAAACATGTAAGCATGTAAAAATGGGTAGTAAACAGGTCTTAATCAAAAAATATGTTTCTTTTGCCTAGATACCATTTATTCCATTTACATATCCTTTCCTGCCTTTGTTTATACACAACTCCCAATTATATTTGGCCATATCTGGAATACTAAAATAAAGTCCTAATAATTTATGGAGTATCCACTAGTTGAATACCAGCAATCGAGCCACAGTTGTGATAGACACAGTGAGATTAAAGCAGACACTTTTTGTAAATTTAACCGAGAGCCAATAACTGATAAAAATGGGTAATACTGTACATAGTAAGTGCCCTATCAGGACCGAGGGACAAGAACACATAAGTCATCTGCATAACAGATTACTTTGGAATAGTTTTATCATGAAGGCCTAGAAGTCTTGGGATTTGGAAAGAAGTCGAATTATAGGGTCTAGAGCGATAACAAATAATAAAGGGCTTAAAGGGCAACCTTGCACCCCCTGCGGATGTAGCAAGGGGAACCAATTCTACCATTAACATATGGTCTTACATAAGCTAGGGAATAGCATAAACGAAGCCAATTAATAAAAGGACTCGGAAACCCCATAAGCATTAAGTGTTAACCAAATAAATTCTTGAGAAATACGGTCAAAAGCTTTGGAGAGGTCAAAATTAAATAAATAACCGTTAAGGGCACCTTGTTGACCTTGGGAAAATAATTCCCTAAGTAAAAGCAAAGCATCATGAATAGATCTGCCAGTGACTGAACAATATTGGGATGGGGAGAGTACTGACGGTAAAAGTTTAGACAGTCGGTTCCCTAACAATTTAGAAAAAACCTTATAATCAGTATTAAGTAATGTGATCGGTCTCCAATTTGTCAGGTCACATCTATCACCTTTTTTATAGAGAAATAGCATTAACCCCTCATACATCTGGTTAGTCAGTCGGTCTTCCTGCAGAAAGGCATTAAAAAATAGCTAGTAACTGACTTGGCATATATTGCCATAAAGATTTATAAATTTCCGCTGAAAGACCATCTGACCCTATCTTTAAAACTAAAAATAACCTGTCTCACTTCCTCAGAGGTAAAAGGTGCTAGAAGTTCAGACTTCTGTGATGTTGTTATAGTCGGTACATCTAACGTCTGTAACAGAAGTTCCATATCAGGTGATTCAACAACAGGGGTCTCAAAAGTTGTTTTGATAAAAAATGTTACATATTTCATGAGATTGTTTTGTCCAGTAAGTACACAGTGTTGATCATCACGCAGTTGGTGTATTTGTTTACTATGAAATTTGTCAGTAGCTAGTTCAAAGGGTTAAATTGATACTGTGTCCCAGTAGTACGATATTTTGTTCAAAGAGATAGTTTTTGTCTGTCATATTGTTCTTTAGCCAGAGCAATTTTAACTTCCTTAATCACGGGCTGAACAATCAACATTATATATATGGATTTAGAAAACAATTCCAACAGTTCAGCCCTTAAAAACTTGCAGTACGGTGTTGTGTGTCAGCTAGAAACCTAGCATAGTATTTAAAGTAAGAAATCACATAGTTTTTAGTGTCAGTCCACCAGTCTATTATAGAATCGTAAAGAATCTCCACAGAGATACGGTCTATACTTAGGTTCTGAAACCCTTTAAGAAACTCAGGAAGAGATAGCAAGGACGAGTTTACTCTCCAAGTCCCCGGACCCTGTGCTATAGTCTCTCCTAACGGTATTCGTAGACCTATTAAATGGTGGTCCGAGGTAGCCATAGGTGTAGTAATACCAGTCGCAACCTTAACAGTCTGAGAACAAAACCAAAAGTCTATTCTGGAGGTCAATTTTCCTTTTGAAAAGGTAGGTAACCGATTGGGCCAATATATCAAGTAGATGTGTCTCTTTAATAATGGTATTTAAAACAGACGTATCACAATAGGTTTTCTTATTGGGGATGTCCAAGCTGGTATTAAAATCACCACCCATAAAATAGTTCGGTTAGTAAATAAAAATGGTTTGATCAAACGGAAAGCTGAACTCTGGTAGCTTTTTGTTGTGGTGCATAGATATTAATAAGTCGATATGGGGAATCATACCATAATAGATCCAAAATTAATACTCTTCGGAACTAAATCTACCATTTTTGCAAAAGGAAAATTGAAGAACAAAACAAAAGCCCACACTAGAACATAAATCCTGCCTTACAGACCAATAAGAGGGCCCTAAACCCCAGTTCCGTGAGGCAGTTGTGACTTCCTCCGCTGTATACAACCTAATGTCTTGCAGCAAGTAAATATCATAATTTAAACTTTGTAATGCTGAAAAGGTCATGATGCGCTTATATGGAGAACCGAATACTATACATTAAGACTGGTTAGTCAATGAAAGACATAAGCAAAGGAAAAGGTAAACCACAGATAGCAATAACACTTACTTTTTCCGTGTTCTGACTGACTTTTTTCCGTGACAGGAATCCCAGAAGTAGTAGTTAATGGCACTGAGGCAGCCGTGGAAGGTTGGGAAAGAGAAGAGTCATCTAAGTCCTCTTCTTCCATAGCATCGCCTCAACTTTGTAACTGGTCATAAGGATTTGAGACTGGATGGGAGGCATAGTTATTGGGTCTAACTGTTTGGTAGAGCAAAGACAGCGAGTTGTCGGGCGGGGAGGGGTTGAATGATCCCCAGCCTTACATCTTCACTAACTGGAAGAGAAGTAGGTGGGTCCACAATCGGGCTGGAACAACAGAAGATACTGCACAATCGAAATCTCCATAGATCTGGGGGTTAGTCAACCATATCTGGTAAACTCTCAGAAGGAGGAGAAACCTTCACAGACTGAGGTACCGAAGTGGAGAGGCCTATAACTGTGTTCCCATAGTGTGCACAGAGCTCTGGGTGTTGTGCAGTAGCCGATGATTTATCTATATATGAATCATGCTCCGTAATCCGTAGTATTATGGGCCATGGAAAAGTTTCGAAATGTGGGAAGAATCACCACATAAGTTACAAGTAGGTGGTACCGTGCAAGATAGCACCGAATGACCTAGCAGACCCAAGAAGCACATTTCAACTGTTCACAGTCGGAACTTAAATGGGATAACGAACCGCATCTGTAACAAGAACGTGGCTGACCAGGATAAAACAATACACTTCGGTCCCTGCCTAGATAGAAACAATTAGGGAGGTGTTGTACCCCTGCTTCAGTGATTTTAAGTTGTACAGTAAACTTCCACCCTCCCGTCCAAAACCCATTGTCATCTATGACTGCATGTGGAACACCAGTTACTGTACAGCGTTGCTCTACCAATATACAATATCTAGTACATTAACTCCTTCATTTCGAAAGAGAACAGTTACAACTTTAGCGTTGGTCTGGTAAGAGGAATAACAATAAAATGTTTCAAACTGAGTCCATCCGGGCAGTATAATAAGCTGCCCAAAATTTATCTAATAATGCAGCAGTTCTGAATGAGATATCAAAGTTACGATCTCCTGAGGTATGAATAAAGGCATAAACATCAGCAGGGCGAATCCTTAGAGAGTCAATTAGTAGAGATTTGCCCACATAATGATGGTCAGGGAAGTTCTAAGCCTCCTTTATAGTGAATTCGGGCAACAAAACGTTTTCTGGCTGGTATGTCCTTATTTTTAAAGAGGGAGGCATAACTTACTGGTTTAAAGGCTGGTTTGTTGGGGTGGGGGAGGTGAGTCAGGAGGAACAGTACCTTTAACAGCTGTAAAGTCCCGATCAATACACCGGTCTTGTGGCATAGGGTCCGATGCTGTAGTGTCCAGAATCCCTGTGTCCGTGTTGTCTGGCATTTTGATTCTTCCATCGACGTTCTCTGTGGCGCAAAGGTCCATTTTCGGCTGGGAAACATCAGGGCTCCTGGATTCAGCCGAGGAAGGCGGAAGTGACACGGTGTTCCGTCCGTCTACCAAAATTGGTCCCTCCATCAACAGTGTACCGAAAACAGTTCCTGGTTCAAAGAAGCTGTTCCTGGCAACGGATCGACGGATCTGGTATCCATGCCTCGGGGTCTGTATCCAACCTGCCGCCTGCAGTGCTCTTTCAGGGGACCAAGCAGCAAACGGGCTGAAAAGGGAAAGAATCCCATCCATTTCTTGAACGCCAGCAATATCACCTTGCAGGTCAGCAGTGTTTGTCTTAACACTTTTTTGCCATATTAGAGCAAACTGTCTGTCCCAGTTCTAAACGCCTCCGTTCTTATCCTCCTCAGCAGCTATATTCATTAAGGCATTGGTCTCACCTATATCAGTGAATAAGTCAGACTGGGGTAACTCTTCATTACCACTGCAGAATCATATTGTAACTCCTTTGCTGAAGAAAAAGCAACCTCCTCAAGTGTTGCATTGGGTATCTGAGGACCATCGTCTACCACCTCCACTCCTGCTGGTGACTGAGACATTCTGAACCAAGTTCAGATGTCTCATGGGAAGGGTTCCCCACCCCTCAGAGTAGGGGAATTTCCCCGGTGTCCTGGCCAAATTTCCCTCATTCACTAAAAATACCACCAACAGCTTAATCTGGTTCAAGGTCACTTGGCATTCATCTGTATCCCCCTCCCCCGGGTCGTGCCTGAAAATAGGCAGGATTTGTCTAGTGCACTTACCTGGTCAACAAAAACTAAAAAAAAATATATATATATATCTCCACATACGCGGTAGGCCACAGTCCTGGTGGTTGAAGAAACAGCAAACTTTCTCCTTCTTGGTGAACGGCCGGTTTTCCTTCAGACCTCTACTGAAGAAACCTCTCAAGCTGCTTAGTTGCAGTCCTGGATTGAATAGATCCCCTTTTGGGATCGAGCTGGGTCCACAGGAGGCAAAACAGACCTCCTTTCCTGCAGTTCCTCTCAGCTCTGCTACAGGCTGTTACCTTCTCAGTGGCTTGAGTAGACTTTGCTTCCAAACTGCTGCAAAAGTTTATTTCTCTCTGCTTTAAAGCAGTCCGATTTCTTTCAGGTACAGCAGGGAGGCAGGACAGGACTTTGTCCCTGCTCTTTTCCTCAGCCCACACAGGAGCTCCTTCTCAGTGGCTCAAGCTGAACACAACTGCACTTTTTCAACACAATTTCACTGAAGGACCGGGATCTCTGTATTCTGGTTGGCTATCAATCAAAGTCTGTGTGCCCCTATTGGTCAATTTAGGCACCAACAAGAAAAGTTCACAGTTTCACCCATAAGGCATTGTAATTAGGACCCCTTGAGGACCCCTTAGTTCTGATTGGTCCAAAATGGGAGTCCAGGACCAAAGATGGCAGCTTCCATCAGAGAGAACAGAACTGACAACACTGGCAGTACAAACAACTTATTTTATTTAAAGAACAGTAAGGATTTAGACATAAGTATTTACAGATTTTAGCAGTGCTCCCTCTGCTCTGTAATCGACGGCAGAATGGAGCTGATTAGGGGGATGCCTGGCTAGTTGCGCCCTGGAGCACTCAGACCCAGTGCAGGCTATTTACACTGTACCCAGACTAAAACTCTTAAAGGGATAGTGCGGAGGCATGGCAGTGCACACTCATGCACAGCAACAGCAGAACATTAACAACCATGGATTTACCTTCCTTTACTGAACGTCTGCCAGACAGTGGACATCAGAGGAGCCAGGGAAAAAATCAAGGTAAGCCCCCCAAATGGGGGGGCACACTAATCTGCCACTTTTTCCAAACCCCTTTTCCATGGTTTATGGATGATGAATCTCCTACACTTCTAGCCAGGCTAGAAGCATGAGGATGATGAGGTGGATAGGGAGGGCTTCTGTGTCTGTTCGTGTAACCCCCATGCCAAATTAGGGGGTTACTAGTGATGCCCCATTAGCATCGAGAATGGGCATGTGTGATGCCAGGTCTGCCAAGGGGCAGAGTCTGAGCATCACACACTGGAATTCAAGCACCAACTGGCACAACGGTGGCAGTTGAGAGTCTGTGAGGAGTCAGGGAAGGTGAGGAGCGGTGAGGCGTGCTGCTAGGCCGGTCAGGGATTGGGCCACCAGCTGGGGCCTGGGAGTCCTGGGGGCCGGGGTAGAGAGATTCTCCCCCAGTCCCAAAAGTGTGTATGGATCCCCACAAGCCTTCAGTGGGGAGGGAAGACAGCTGTCCACAGCAGCGTGAAGGAGGAGAGTCAGTTTGTTGGAGTCCCTTCAGCTCCGTGAAGGAGAGAGAGTGCTGGGGTGGCTGCCATGGCTGGCCCAGACCACAGTGTGCCAGATGCAATTACGGAGGCCCTAAATCCATCTCCACTCATCTGAAAGAAGGGAGCTGCTGTGGTGGAGTTAGAGAGCTGTGCACAAGGAAAGGTGGCCACTGCCCTGTGCGAACTCTACCCGTGGATCGGCAGGTGGATGGCCTAGGAGGTTGGACTGTGCCTGTTATAACATCAGAATGCCCCAAGGAGGAAGCTATGCCCTGAAGTAAGAGTTTGTCCTGCTTCCACTGGAGGGGATACAGAAAATTAGCCTATGTGTGTGGAGTGCCAAAGGGTGCTGGAAGAGGGGAGAGGAGCCCGTTCAACTCACCAGGATCCAGGTTCTGGACTCAGGTCCCTCAAGTAGTTTGTGCCGTGGCTGCCATGCTGTAATGACTGTGATGAGATAAACTGAAATGCTCTGCTGCTCCATGGAGCCGATCTGTTTGTGGCTTGAGCCTTTTGACTTTTTAACAAAATAAAATGTGCTTGATTGCATCCTTATTCTTGCCTGGGCCAAATCTTTGAGTCCTGAGCCATATTGAACTGTGTTTATGTTGTTCTAAAAAGTTTGCTCTAATAGATAAAAGGCTGTGCCTGTGCCCACCAGCCAAGACAAAGGGAAGAATCAGCCTGCACCCAGACGGAGCTCACGTCATCACGAGAAGAATCACAAAATCTGCACATCTAAGGTACTGTGTTCATTACCCTGCTGAAATGACTGTGGACACTGCCTGTCAGGAACTGGTGCCCCCCCCCCCATGAACTGTAACATCACCTAAATGCTCCTAGACAGGTAGGGAAGGAGGGATGCCGCTTGAGAAGTCACCTTCAGAGACTGGGATTGGTTGAGCTGCCTGCCCTAGTCAGTAACTTTGAAAGCTAGTTTCTGTGAGCACGGGGTAGGAGCTGAAGAAAGTCTGTATTTTTACCAAGCTGCACCAGGAGATTATAGCAAGAGAGCAGGGGTTACAAAATGGAGGCTATTGTCCAGGTTCTAAAAAAGGGTGCTCAACACCTACCTGTCAAGGCTGGAGGGTATTGTTCTGAGGTGATGAAATGCTGATGGGCCAGAGTGCTGAGTAGGAGTTTGGAGTTGCCGCCTGAGTGTGAAGTACTTTGTGAGGAGATAAAATGGCACTGGAGATTTATGCTCAAAAATGTGATGAATGCCTAATCAATTGGAGCACCTTGCATTTGGACTAGTGATGGGACTAATGAGATGCAAGCATATAAGAGTGAGACCATGTGAGAGACTGTTATTCTGCCTTCTGACTCTTGTTGCATCTAGAAGTCCACTAAACTCACGGAGCTGTTTGGTGCATTTTGCCACTGCAGGAAAAAAAAAATAAACCTGTGGATTACAAAGTTTTTGCGGCTGTAGTGGGGAGCAAGCAGAAAAAGAACACAATTCAGCGTGATGATGTTTGCTTCAGGAGCTGCTGGCCAAAATGGAACTGTAGCATACACAGTTAAGCAGGAAACCTGCTAAAATGCTGGTGCACTGCAGCACTGGCTCAAAAGCAGATTGCTTTATCAAACAAATAAAGGAACTGCTTACCATTTGCAGGTATCTCTTTTTTATTCAGGTGCATGGTGGGGAGAAGCAGCTTCTGGTGAGTCCTGCATTTATTGTGGAATCAGTGGGAGTGGGATTTTGTGACAGCCTGTATGCGTTCAGTGCTCCTGCAGTGCTGCAAATGTTCCACCTGTGCCACCGCCAGTGCTGCCCTGGTCCTGGGGCTGAGTATGAAGAATGGCATCTCCCACAAGGAGTGAGTGTTCCACTGTGGAACCACTGGAGCAGTGGGAGGAAGTGGCAACTAATCTTCCAGAGGCAAAGTCAATGGTGGTGGAAGGGCCCAGCTGTCTGCCCAGCCCTTCCCCATTGCTGGGTGCCCAAGAACTTCCCCCTGGCAGAGGGCAGGGCCACATGTGGGCCGTGTAAATGCCATATGCTGGGACTGGCTTTGTGAGGGATGAACCAGTCCAGCTGAGGCATCCCAAGGCTGTGGCACCCAGCTTCGTGGCCAAGGTACAAGCACCATCCTCTCCAAAGAAGGTGGAGGAGGAAAGAGCAATTGTAAAACCAGCAGCACCCCCAAAGAAGGTGGAGGCGGCATCAGCATCTAATGAACCCACCCCACTCCCCATGGTGCAGAAAAATGCACAAGCCAGATAGGAACCTGATGTGGTCGTGGAAGCAGTAATGAAGGGTCCAGGCTCAGATGTGGATAGTGACAGGGGACATCCAGAGGTAGTGTCTGTGTATTCCCAGCCAAAAGAGGTAATGACCCAAATGTTTGAGGATCTGGTGGTGAAAAGAGACATTCCCCAACCCTGTGTTCTGCCTATTATGGGACTGCTTGAAACAACCCCCTTGCTCCCTGGAAAAATGCAGACACCGGCTAGTAAACATGGACTCCAGGCACCACATGGACCTGACCTACCTGAATTAGAGAGATGGCACTTGATTGCCCAAAAGACTTGCCCCACAGTCCAGTGTGCACTCAGTTCCCATTTGGAGCCAAGCTGAGTGCTGGGTGAGGAGGTATTTGCTGATGAAGTACCCCTATATCAGTGAACAAATGTGGTACAGTACTGAAGTTCACCGATCGGACTGGGTATTCCATGGTGCCGTGGAGAAAGTACATTTGAGAAACCAGGTGCACCCCTCTGATTCTGCATATGATAGACATAAGGTGGCAACCACTGTAAGATCAATGTGTGCCTCATCTGTATGGGAAGGAGCTACCCTGTTTAAGACTTTTGCCGTGGTGCAAAATAAGTTTGGGAACAGGGTCAAATACTATGTTTTTAGCCATGACTGTCGTGTAGTTGAATGCAGAAAGCCAAACCCTTGTTTTCACTGTGCTCCTGAAGAGCCACCAAAAGGCTCCAAGGCAGTGACAAAAAGAAGAACATAAAACACTCAGTGCCCCTGGCACCGCTGTGGACTTCTGCCCCCTATTTGCCACTAAGAGACTACCTGGGTAAGACTGTCCTTTGCTATATACATGCTTACAATAGCAAGGAGTGTAGATCAAGTAATATGCCATGTTAATTGTTTGAAAAAGAAAGAGCTGTTAAATGTGACCTTCATTTGATAGAACTGTGTGCCTTGAAATTTACAGATATATAGCAATAGATAAGATATAGTAGCTATAGATAAGATCAGAATTGTTAGTGTAGAAATGTTAAATAGCATTGTTAAATAGGTTTAGTTATTCATTCTGTACTCAAAAAAGTTGGAGCTGGTTATACGGACTCAAAGTTAAAGAGGCTGCCATCTAATGGACTCCACGGGACTTTGCATTTAGAGCACGTAGAAGTGTTTTTCTCAGGCCTGTAAAATGTAACGCATATTGTCAAGTAGCCTAGAAGGTAGGATAGCTGTTTAGATAGTATAGACTTAACTTTACCTTAACAGATATGATAGGTTATTGTAGATAAGTAGACAGATATGTAAATGGATACCAGGTATTTCTGTGTGTGTGGGGGGGGGGGGACAGCAACTCTGCAGCTTACCATTTAAAAGCTGAAGTAACTGTGTTCCACCCTGGTGGAGGTTTAGTTAGATAGACAGGAAAATGTATTTGGTTTAAACGCAATGTTTACTGCTGAATGTCATTTGGATGCACCAAATTAGTTCCCCCGGAATAGTTTGGGTTCTGTTAGTAAAGGGAATAGGTTTGGAGTCCCTTTGAGGGTGACTAGGGTGGGATGCCAGCTCTGAAAGTACCAGTGATTTGTCTTTGGGAACTCAGGCCAGGTAGCCATGCCCCCAATGTTGTGACCCAGGTTAGTACACATAGGTGGGTTTGCCAACCTCAAATCAGGGAGGCTACACTTACCTGGCCAGGTTGGGGTGGCCTGTGGGAGAGTGCACATTATCCCATGAGGTCCAACAGCCTGGTTAGCCAGTATTAGAGAGCTTCCCCAGAAGGTAAAGCATTTCTGTAGGGGGAAAGTGTAACCCCCATCCCAAATTGGGGGGTTACTAGTGATGCTTCATTGGGATCAGGCATGGCATGCATGATGCCAGGTTTGCCAAGGGCTAGAACCTGGGCATCACACACTGGAGTTCACATGCCAACTGGCGCGAGGGTGGCAGTTGAGAGTCTGTGAGGAGTCGGGGAAGGTAAGGAGTGGTAAGGCCTACTGCTAGGCTGGTTGGAGATTAAATGGACCACCTGTCAAGACCAGAGAGGCCCATGGCCTGGGTGGGGAGATTGACCCCAGTCCCAAAAGTGTGGATGGACCCCCACAAGCCATCGGTGGGGAAGGCGGTTAGCTGTCCACAGCAGTGTGAAGGAGGGAGTCAGTTTGTTGGAACCCCTGTGTCTCCATGAAGTAGAGAGAGTGCTGGGGTGGCTGCCATGGCTGGCCCTGACCGCGGTGTGGCAGAAGCAGTTCTGGAGGCCCTAAGTCCATCTCCACTCATCTGGAAGAAGGGAGCTGCTGTGGTGGAGTTAAAGAGCTGTGCACAAGGGAAGGTGGCCACTGCCCTGCGTGAACCCTGCCCGTGAATCGGTAGACGGATGGCCTAGGAGGATGGACTGTGCCTGTTATAACAGCAGAATGCCCCGAGGAGGAAACTGTGCACTCAGGTAAGAGTGTGTCCTGCTCCCACTGGCAGGAATACAGAAAAGATTAGCATATGTGTGTAGAGTGCCAAAGAGTGCTGGAAGAGGGGCGAGGAGCCTGTTCGGTTCACCAGAAGTAAATATGCAGGATGCAGGTTCGGGACCCTGGTCCCTCAAGTAGTTTGTGCCATGGTTGCCATGCCTAGTGACTGTGATGAGATAAACTGAAATGCTCTGCTGCTCCATGGAGCCGATCTGTTTGTGGCTTGAGCCTTTTGACTTTTTAACAAAATAAAATGTGCTTGATTGCATCCTAATTCTTGCCTGGGTCGAATCTTTGAGTCCTGAGCCATATCGAACTGTGTTTATGTTGTTCTAACAAGTTTGCTCTAATAAATAAAAGGCTGTGCCTGTGCCGACCAGCCAAGAAAAGAGGGAAGAGAGAGAACATCAGCTTGCACCCAGATGGAGGTGACACCATCACAAGAAGAATACCAAAATTTGTACATCAAAGGTACTGTGTTTATTACCCTGCTGAGATGTCTATGAACACTGCCTGTCAGGAACTGGTGCTCCCCCCTCCCCAAGAACTCACTTAAATACCCCTAGACAGGGAGGGAGGGAAGGAGGGATGCCGCTCGAGGAGTCACCTTCAGAGACTGGGAGTGGTTGAGCTGCCTGCCCTAGTCAGTAACTTTGAAAGCTAGTTTCTGAAAGCCCATGGCAGGAGCTGAAAAAAGACTGTATTTTTACCAAGTTGCCCCAGGAGATTATAACAAGAGATCAGGGGGTTACATTTACATTAATTTTTTGTTTTTTTGTTTTTGAATCAGTAGTCTACAGACACACTGTAGAATGCTGCATTGTTGTTACTCAGTCTGCTTTAAATTAATGTTTGGTGATTTTTTGGCAGGTACACAGGCCGAATAAATATTTTTTTGAGAAATCTTGTCCATGTAACCAGTCTGCACAGCACTTATTCATGGCATAACTGTAGGCATTGTCCATGTTTGGCACTGTCCTAATGGGCACACAATTTTTGGAACCAGTAGCCCATGCTGTGGGATTCTGTACTGATATTTTGTGGACATAATAAGCCTTGCAAGAGCAGTGATCATGGCAGAAATGGGCTTTCATGCTCTCTGCCCACTCCGGTGAATGATCGCTGACCTGAGGACACTGAGGGAACCCTGAAAATCAGAGCTAGGAGCTCTGCATAAGCTTCAGAAGAGGAGCCAATCAGCGAAGAAGCCAGGAAGAAAATGCATCTCCTCAGGTCACTTCAACCAATCCCAGGCTAGCAGGAAGTAGGCAGGGGATATTTAACAGCCCAGTCACCAGACCACTTACCAAAAGAGCAGTGATCATGGCAGGAATGGGTTTTCACACTGTCTGCCTACGCCGGTGAATGATCGCCAATCTAAGGACACTGGGGGAACCCTGAAAAGTGGAGCTAGGAGCAGTAGGCTTCAGAAGAGGAGACAATTAGTGAAGAAGTCAGGAAGAAGCTGTGCCTCCTTAGGGTGCTACAACCAATCTCAGACAAGCAGGAAGCAGGCAGGGGATTACTTAAGGGGAGGTCCACCAAGCAGCCTCCCGTGCTGCAGCCCCCCCTCACATGAAGAATCCACATGAAAAGGACATCAGAGTCAGCACAGTGAGGCAGCCTGGCACTGTATACCTCAGCAGTGAGCGAGTAGTTCAGTGAAGGAGTGGAATAGGCATCCTACATCAGCACACATCCCAGAAGGAAACAGGGAAGCAGGAGGTCTACCTGGTAATGGTGGTAAGATTCCAGTTCACTCCTTTTGCAGCACACACACACACTGCAAGGGAAAGTTGAAAGACAGGGGTGGACTAAAGGTGGGAATAGGTGAAACACACAATCCAGGACAGGGGTACATGAGAGTTAATAAAAAAGAGAAAAAAGGGGGTAAGAGGAGACAGTAGGTAGAAATCTATCCCGGAAGCAAGACTAGGGAAGGGATAAGTGCTGGTGCCTCAGCAGGTAAAGCTGAGGGCATAAAGGAAGAAACACTGATTACTACAGGGTATTACTAGCTGAGCAAGGTAATAGGGTACACCCTATCGGGGGAAAAGGGACCAAGTATTTCCAGGGGAGACAGAGTAGAAATTATGCTGAAAGTGGTGCAGTGCAGTGGCTGTGGGGTGGCAGTTTTCAGGGAGACATTTTGAAGACTGTGGTGCTGCCTCATCTGCAGGCACCTCTCTGGGGTGAGGAAGGAGGCTGCTAGACTCCGGGCTGAGTTGGCCAGAATCCGGTAGGCCTCCTCCCCCACCCAGGAACCACCAAATCTGCCACCATTACCTCAGAGGATGCCAAGGAGGAGGAGGAGCGGCTGGACTATGGTGGGCTCTGGGAGGGTGAGAATGGTGGGTCAGAGGCACATTCCTCATCTGGTTCCACTACACAACTCCTACGCCACTGTGGTAAGGCAGGACTGTCCCATGGAGGCACCCATGGTAGTGACCAGGGAGGATGTGGGGGTCCTCCATAGAAGAGACCCCAAGGAGGGTGGCAGAGGACCCCAAAAGAGGAGGAAGCAACTCCAGGTGGGGGACTCAATTGTAAAATGGATAGAATTGGGAATAGGAAGGGGGAGAGGGAGGTTAGGTGCCTAAGTAATGCCAGGGCTCAGAGTGATGGAAAGCAGATCCTGAGGATCGCTAGGGCAGCAGGAAGGGAGAGGGAGCTGGATGTCATTGTTCACCTGGAGACTAATGACTTGACTAGGGACAAGGTTGGAATTGTACAGGAGGAATTCAGGTCGTTGGGGAGGGGTCTTAGGCAAGTAGCATGCTCAATGACATTTTCTGAGGTGCTGCATGTCTATGACAGTGGGGAGGACAGGATACTTTGTACCAGAAGCTTCAACTCATGGTTGAAGGAGTGGTGCAGAGAGAAGGGGTTCAGTGACATTGGGGACCGCGGTCCCACCTGGAGTGACAAGGGCCTACACAGAGAAGATGGTCTGCATTCATCCAGGAGGGGGACCATGGTCCTCAGTGAACAGTTTAAATTTTACTTTCGTGAACATTTAATCTAGCTGGGGAGGGGTGGCGGAGTAACAAAGGCAGGCATAAAATGCCCCCCCCCATGTGCAGAAGTAGTCAGTAGGGAGAACCATAAGGGAGAGAAATCCCCAAGGGTACCCATTAATGAAAAATGCAAAAAGGTAGTAATGAAGGGAGATGGGAATGAGAACAGAGGGAGCAGGGAAAGAGAGTGAAAGGGAAAAGGAAGGGGTGAAAAGCAGGGTAGTAGCAAAATCTGGAAGGCCATGTGTGCCAATGCTCGAAGTCTGGAAAATAAAATTCCAGACCTACAGACCATTATGGCAGAGGCAGACCTAGATATTGTCACCATTACCGAGTCATGGTGCATGGTACATAGATACATAGACAGTGTCGGCAGATAAGGGCCTATGGCCCACCCAGTCTGCCCATTTGAGGTTGTAAGTTCAGTTTATGTTTTCGTAGAAGTCTGTTGCCCCTTACCCCTGACCTCCAGAATTCCTTTATGTCTATCCCATGCATTCTTAAATCCCGTGATTCTTTCAGCCCCCACCACTTCCTCTGGCAGGGTGTTCCACTTGTCCACCACCCGTTCTGTGAAGAAATTCTTCCTCATGTTTCCTCTGAATCGTCCTCCCTCCAACTTCATCCCATGCCCTCTAGTCCTGGAACATCTTTTTTGCTTAAAAATAGCGTATTCCTGCACCCTGTTCCTCCCTGTGAGATACTTGTATGTCTCTATCATATCCCTCTCTCCCTCCTCCCTCCAGGGAGTACATGTTCAGTTCCTTCAAACTGTCTTCATAGGACTTGTGATGCAATCCATGCACCATCTTTGTTGCCCTCCTCTGAACCTTCTCTACCCTGTCTATGTCCTTACATAGGTATGGTCTCCAAAACTGTACACTGTACTCCAGGTGGGGCCTCACTAGTGTCTTGTATAGCGGAATTATGACCTCCCTTTTCCTGCTGGTGTTGCCTCTGCCTATACATCCCAGCATCCTATTTGCTTTACCTGCTGCCTTGTCACACTGTTCCCCTACCTTGACGTCATCAGAGATGATAATCCCAAGATCCCTTTCCTGCTTGGTGCATGCTATGGCAGGCATAAAATGCCCCTGTGCTATGGTGAACTATGACTGAGATATAGCCATACCAGGCTATGCTCTGTTCAGGAAGGACAGGGTGGGGGGAAAAAAGGAGGAGTGGCTCTTTATTTGAGGGAAAGCATAGAGGCAACAGAGATACAGGGAATGCATGGAGGGGCAGAGGTACAGTGAGTCACCCTAGAGATGGGGAATGGAGTCACTGATTGCACTGGCGTGATCTACAGATCTCCAGCACGGGGTGGGGGGGTGGGTTGCTGGATAAGAATCTGGTGGATGCCATCCAAAAGATGGCAAATAAGGGGGAGGTGCTGCTGGTGGGGGACTTCAATCTGCTGGATATAGATTGAAGCCTCCCAGCTGCAGTTTCATCTAGGAGCAGGGAAATTCTGGACTCCCTGCAGGGGTCATTCCTCAGGCTACTAGTAAGGGAACCCACTCATGATGGGGCAATACTGGACTTGTACTCGCTAATGGGGACAGGGTTGCAGACATCACAGTGGGAGCCTACCTGGGGACTAGTGATCACCATACAGTGGGGTTCAATATAAGAACAATGGCAGAATCGATCCACACAAGGGTGACGGTCCTGTACTTCGGGAGGGCTGATTCTAAAAGATGGATGAATGCCTCAGAGATATGCTGGCAGGGCGGAGGACTTTAGTGGAGTGGAAGAACAGGGGGTGAAGATAAAAGGGGCCATGGTGAAGGCAACAAACCTCTGCATCAAGCAAGTGAGCAAAAGCGAGAGGAAAAAGAAACCGCTATGGTTCTCAAAAGAGGTGGTTGAGAAGGTAAGAGCAAAAAAGTTAGCATTCAGGGGGTATACAAAAACACATCACCCTATCTTCCTCCTCCCTCAGTATCAGAAGAAACAGAGGGAGGCAGGGAAAGCAGTAAGGAGTGCAAAGGCACAAGCGGAGGAGAGAATAGCCTAGGCAGTAGCAAAAGGGGACAAGACATTTTTCAGGTATGTAAGTGAAAAAAAGGAAGACCGGGGCGGTATTGTAAGGCTAAGAAAGGAATGGGGGGATTGGGTGGAGGGGGACCAGAAAAAGAGTCAATGTGGGTAGGCTTGCAACCCTCCCATAGGTGAGATTATGAATAGAGTCCAAACTAAGAAAAGTGTGTCTTGCAAAAATAATATTTATTAACTTTACAATATAAGCAAACTTGAAAAAATATGTAGAAAATATGGTGCCACCCTCGCAAAAAAAGCCAGAGGGGCCACAGAAACACAACAGAAGCATCGAAGGAAGGGAGGTAGATGGACACCAGTCCATTTTCAGAGGAGACAGTCCTGAAGGAACTTGCAAATCTGAAGCTGGACAAGATAATGGGGACAGATGGGGAACATCTAAGAATATTGAGGGAGCTTAGGGAGGTACTAGCTGCACCTCTGACAGCCCTGTTCAACCACTCACTGGAGAGTGGAGTGGTTCCCGAAGACTGGAGAAGGGCAGATGAAGTCCCACTTCACAAGAGTGGTAGCAGGGAGGAGGCTGGCAAGTACAGGCCAGTCAGTCAGTTTGATTTCCATGGTAGTGAAATTAATGGAATCATTACCAAAGGAAAGGATTTTGGAATATCTTGAATCCAGTAGCTTACAAGATCCGAGCAGCATGGATTCACTAGGTGGAGATCATGTCAAACGGATCTGACAGATTTCTTTGACTGGGTGACCAGGGAATTGAATCAGGGTGGAGCGGTGGATGTGGCCTATCTAGATTTCAGTAAGGCCTTCAACACTGTTCCATATAGGAGACTCGTAAGCAAGCTGAGCAGCCTAGGAGTGGGTCCAAAAGTGGTAAACTGGGTAAGAAATTGGATAGGGGATAGGTGTCAGAAGGTGATGGTAAATGGAGTTCACTGTGAGGAAGGGAGGGTGACTAGTGGGGTGCACAGGGATCAGTACTGGAGCCGGTCCACTTTAATGTCTTTACTAATGAAATTGCAGAGGGGCTGGATGGGTAGGTTTGTCTTTTTGCGGATGATACTAAATTCTGAAATAGGGTAGACATTCCAGGAGGGGTGGAAAATATGTGTACTGATCTGAGAAAGTTAGAGAAGTGGTCTAGGTTATGACAGCTAAGTTTCAATGTGAAAAACTGCAAAATCATGCACTTAGGCCACAGAAACCCAGGGGTGGAGTACAACATGGGGGGAGTGGTACTGACAATTACCAAACAGGAAAGAAACCAGGGGTAATCATATACGATGACCTAAAGGTGGCCCAGACAGTGTGACAAGGCTGTTAGGAGAGTAAGTGGATGCTGAGGTGCATAGGAAGAGGTATCAGCAGCAGCAAGAGGGAGGCGTAATTGCCTCTGTATAGAATTATCTATCTATTTATGTATGCATGTATGTATGTATGTATGTATGTACAGTATGTATTTGATAACCGGGTAGGTACACTGTTCCAAAGGACCGTTTTCAGATACGATCCGGGCCATCTAGATGGCACACGGTACAAAAAAAAAACATGATCAGCAAGGCATTACAACAGTTTACACTCAAATTATAGACAAAAGGATTGTTACGAGTACAGAGTCTAAACATTTAGACCAGCACAGTGGGATAACAATTAGTTAAAGAATCACAGTGAACAGGTATCGCTTGACCCCTGTCAAGTAAAAGTACCAGTACACACTTAAGTACATAGTGCTGATTGGCGTACTAGTTAGCAGTTACAGGACGCATTAGATGTTAGTGCCTTCTTTAAGTGCATTTTGAAGGTTGGGGGATCCAAGGGAGTAAAGTTCTTCCGGGAGTGTGTTTCAAAACTTAGGGGCCGCCCAAGAGAAAGCACTTTGACCCATAACCGTGGATAACCTGGGGCATTCAAGAAGCTTATTAGAGAGGACTTCAGTTGGCGAGAAACCTGTTTGGTGGTAAACATGCCCAATAGTGGGAATTTCTCACTGTTGTGGAGAGTTTTTAAAATGAAAGACCCAAACAACAGGTCTCTATGTGCCTGGGGGGACAGCCATCCTATCGATTGATATAAGATACAGTGGTGGGTACTATAAGGGGCTAGAGTAACAAACCTGCAGATATTGTTATACGCTGTGTTCAATTGATTGAGGAGTTGAGGTAAGGTAGAGGATAAGATGGGAGAGCAGTAGTCCAGGACGGGAAGGGTGCCCCGTCTTATTGCAAGTCTCGCCTGTGGTGTCAAACAGTGTTTCCGTCAGTAGCACACACCCAGCCACTGATTGATCCTTTTGACTGCCTGGTCTATATCTGTAGTGATGCTAATGGAGGGGTCTGGAGTTACCCCCAGGTACTTAAAATCACTGACTTGCTCCAGAGTGGATCTGTCTGGGGTTCGAATGTTAAGGGAGTTCAGGAGATTCCACGAGTGCATAGTAAGCCTGTGTTTGGAATCGAACAACATAGATTTAGGTTTTTTTTTTTTTTTTGCATTGACAACTAGCCTGTGTTGAGTGAACCACTGAACTACTGAAGAGAAATCCTTGGAGAGGGATTGAGAGAGTATAGAGATGGAGCTGTCACTGCTGAATAGGATGAGATCATCTGCATACATGATCCCATGATTTATAGTTGGTTTCAAAAGGAGAGGGTTGACAAAGATTGAATAGAGTAGGGGTCCAAGGATGGACTCCTGGGGGACTCCAGTAAGCACCTGCAGTGGACTGGATAAGGTTCACCCAATGCGGATCATCTGGATCCTGTTTGTAAGGTAATTTTTAACCCAACTAGAGGAGTTGAGGGACATCCCTAAAGCAGTCAGTTCATTGTGTAGTATACCATGATTCACCATGTCGAACACTTTAGAGAGGTCCATGAATGTAGCCCCAGTGAAGCTCCCCTATCCGCCTCCCTGAGGACATGATCTGTGAATCGTGAAAGGGCTGTGGTAGTGCTATAGCCCTTTCTGAAACCATGCTGGTCTGAAGATAGTAGGTTATATGATGCGAGAAGTTCAAATATTTGCCGAAATGCTACTTTCTACAGGATCTTGCTCAGTGCAATAGAATCAACCTATAGTTCTCAAAAAGACTACGGTCTTCTGTTTTAAGGATAGGGACAACTCTGGTCTCTTTCCAAAGTGCTGGAATGACGGAGCTAGTCAAAAGTCAGACTAAGCTAGTCAGAGATAGGTTGATGATGCACACAAGTAGTTTGGCAACGAAGTCTGTTGTTAATTTCAGAAACTTGGGGTAGAGCCCATCACTCCGAGCACTGCCTGAATCCGGTAGTTCAGAGGTGAGACCTCAACTAGAGTACTGTGTCAGTTCTGGAGACCTCATGTCTAGAAGGACATAGACAGAGTGAAGGCAGTCCAGAGGAGTGCAACTAAAATGATGCAGGGTCTGCATAAAAAATCCTATGAGAAAAGATTATGTACACCCTGGAGGTAAGGAGGGAAGGGGGGATATGAAAGAGGCTTGCAGATAACTCATGGGTATAAATAAGGTACAAGAGGGAAGCATTTTTCAGAAAAAAGATGCTCGAGAACAAGGGGCCATGCTATGAAGCTGGAGGGGGGTATACTCGGGGGGAGATGTGAGAAAGTACTTCTTCACAGAAAAAGTGCTGAATGCCTGGAACAGCCTCCCAGCAGAGGCAGTGGGACAAAAACTATAGTGGGGTTCAGGAATGCATGGGATAGGCAGAAGAAAACCTTTATGGTAAGGCAAGGGGAAGTAGAGCAGGAGTTCAGGTAGGATCTGCGGTGAAGCAGTAGGTAGGGAAAAATGGGCAGACTAGGGAGGCCAAGTGGTCCTTACCTGCCGTCAAATTCTATGTTTCTATGCTTCTTACAATTACAACCATTTAATTTTTTATTTGAGCATTGTTATTTAGCCTCATGCTGTTGTTTATTATTACTAGCATTGTCCATGTGTGACACTGACTGAGCAGACACCATTTTTGGAACCAGTTTATTGAGGCTGGTATATAGCCTAGAGGTAAGATTAATGAGATGTGAATGAGCTTGGTACATCCAGCAGACCTGGGATTCCCACAACCCCCATCTGCATACTGTGTGACTCTGAGCAAGTCATTTAACCTTCCCAGTGCACTCATGAAAACAGGCACTCGTGCCTAGTGGGCCTTACCCAGTTAACAAAGAATAAACAAACAAAAAAACAGTACCCCCTCAATGTGGCCCACTGCATCATCCTGCTGTTGTGGGTGCTTCATCAGTCCAGTGCATTGTGTTATTTAATGTGATTCCATTTCCAAATACTTATCAATGGTCATAAAAGTGTGAGCTAGTCCACTGTAAAGAGAACTTTGGCGAACTTTACACGAGTCGACAGTCAAAGCTCACATGGTTGAACTTCTGCAGATTTGCATAGTCCTAAATTGGAGAGTGGGAAAATGTTTGTACAAGGCTCCAAAACAACAGAATTTAATACATATTTTTTGTAACTAAAGTTGTACAGGTAACACAGGCTTGCCTTAAACCCTATCACTCAGTCCGACACGTACAATGGGGCCTGGATGGTGGTAGCTTAATGAGGGGACGTTAGTAGATCTACTTCTACAGAAGCAATGTCCTAAGCATTTTATACTGTAGACAGTATACGCATTCCCTGTCATTCCATAGGGCAGCCAGCTGAGATGGTGAGAGAAGGGCTGTGCCAGTAGCCATATGGGATCCACGCAGCACCGGAAGAGAAGAAATAAGGGTGGTGACAGGGTGGGTTGCTTGGCATGGGTGGTGCAGGAGATCCAGTAGACACCAGGGAATAACTATTCTATTACCGGGACAAGGATCAGAGGGCGGGGATGCCACTGGACAACAGGGATGAACTATTATTTTACTGGAACAGGGATCAGAGGGCGGGTGCAACAAGAATGAGGATGGAATGCAGGGGTGCCATTGGAAACCAAGGAATAACTGTTCTATTATGCGGATGGGGATTGGAGGGGGGTGTCACTAGACACCAGGGACTAACTATTCTATTATGGAAACAAGGATTGGAGGGCAGGGGGTGCCACTGGACTTCAGGGAGTAACTACTCTAGTATGAGGTCAGGGATCAGAGGGTGGGGAGGTGCCACTAGACACCACAGAGGTCATGTAACTGGTGGGGTAGAGCATTTGGGGTGTGAGGGGGATACTCACCACCCTGCCTTATGTGGTGGGCGGCCTCTGTAGGGCGCAACCTTCTGACACTTTCCATGCAAATGATCCCATAATGGGCAAGGATGTGGTCCTTAGAGCCATGCAAGCTCAATGGGCTAATTTGCATGTTGCTGGCTAAATATCATGCTGGGGGCTCCTGGCACCACGAGGTCAGGGGGCGCTGTTCTCTGCCTATCCCCATGGACTGCATACAACCCAGATCCCTGTCAGAGCAGCACTACTTGACGTTGCACTGTGCCGACATGCCCCCATATTCAGTCTGATAACGCTGGTGCGCTATCTGACTGAATATAGCATCCTCAGGGTCATGGACAATTGACAAGTGCAGTACAAACCTTTCTGCTCTGCTTTTGCCCATATTCCAATATCAGGCCCCAAGAGTCATATTTTCCATTTTGAAATTCCAAATCTGACATCACACATGTCTGTGGTTACTACAACAAAAATATACAGTGCTCCTCAGAGGGAGTTAGCACAACAGATTACTAATTTTGTGCATTCAAGTTTCAGATTGAAGACAGATGGATTACATTTTCCCAGGCAGGATTATGCTGGAGGAATATACACTGGATACAGAAAGTGTAAGAAAAATGTTATCTGTTTTATGAATATGATTGCTTAACCAAGCTTTCTTTTCTATGTTTAATAAATTTCAGTTCTTAGTTTTTTTCAAGCCCTGAAACACTACAATAATGTTGTAACATGAAGCGTCATTGAAACAGTGACTATCTGAGCAGGACACGATATTGAAGTCTTTATATTTTCTCTTTTTTCCCCTCTCGCTGTCTAGATTTTATGTCTTGTTAGTTTTTGTTTTTTTTCTTTCACCCAGGGATCCATTTGGATATGTACTACCTTAGGCTGGCAACAGAATTCAAATGTATAGGAATTCTGGACTGATACCTCAGTATGTGGCACAGCAAGGACATTTTTTTCATATAGCTTTCTCGTAGGGCTGGCAGGCAGCTCCGAACCCCTGGGACTCAGTTCTGTCTCCAATAGCGCACCTCCGCTGAGGCCATGGAGCCTGCCAGGCCCATTTTTCTGTGTTCTCCCCACCCCTTGTTGCAGTTGCACATACTCATGTGAAAGCGCACACACACTGTGAACCCGCAACACCCTCCCTTGATGCCGTCCTCTGCCCTACAATGCCCTTAGGCCTCCACCCAGTAGCAGTCATGCAGCAGGAGTGACAATGTCCCTCCCCAGGAGAGGAGAGCCACCTTACAGCAGCTCAGTCCAGCCCCTGTCCTCCACCCCAACTGACCCCCGATGACCCAGGTCTGTTACCAAACCTAGGTCATCAGCGTGGCGTGGCGTGATGTGGTGTCCAGCACCTCAATCCTCAGTGCCACCGGGCCAGCAAGGAAATTCGTATGTAACCCCCTACAAATGGGAGTTCCCAAAAAGTCTTCCTTGAGCTTGCCTAAATGCTCACTGCCAGGCTGGTGTCCCGCATTTTAGCAGTTTAAATGTATTGCCAGAGAGTGCCTATATAGCCTCTGTGTACTGTCTCTTTAAGAGCTGCCTGGATTGCAGTCATAATTAATCTGAGAGGGAGCTCTGTTAGAAGATGTACTTGTTTGCTGATCATTTGTTAGAGTAGTAATAATATTGCAGTTTGTTCTAATCTGCCTTCTTTGCCACATGGACAGTTCTGTTTGTTTCCATCATCTTGGTCCTGGACTGCAGAATGGGCCAATCAGTACATTTGGGACTCTAAAATGGAGCCTGCCTACAGGGGCTTGGTGGGGCCAAAACTTGTAGGAATTGTAGTTTTGGGCTTTTGGCGCCTAAAATAACCAGGAGGGGGAGCCTTTGTTGTGACTGACAGACAGATCAGCCAACCAAACCTTTTGGATCTTGGGGAAAGTCCCACACTGCTTGCAGTTTCAGTTAGATCTGAGTTGGGAAGTGAAGAAGTAACAGCTCGAGATAGTTCGAGCAGCAATCCATAGTGGATTCACGCGGGTGAACTGTGGAAAGACCTGAGTTTGGCCTGCATGCCTGCCTGCTGTTCCTGAGAGGGAACTTGTGTTTTTTTTTCGGACTGAATCCGAATTTGGAGAGCAAATTAAGCCACTGAATTGTGACCAGGCTTTAACCTGAAAAAGACCGAAGATTTGCTGAATGTGATAGGCCTGTCAGGACTTCCAGCTACCTCTAAACTCCCAGATTGTGCAGAGACCCTGTAATTGTGACCAGAGAGCCATTTGCCTAGTACAGTGGGATTTCCTTACACGTGAATGTGCTGTGTGCTTATAGTGGGTCGTGATTTGGTTCCCCGCTGTGTGTTTGAACTGTGTTTTGCTTGCTGGAGGCTGTATCCAGCTCCACAGACTGAATCCGTATCCATTTACATTTGCCTGAGCCCTGCTACACTAGCCGAGCCAGAATACCTGCTATGCAGAGAAAGTCATCGACAAGAGACTGGCCTGGGGATCATCCCCCTGGTCAACGCCTTGAACAGGAACGACGCCTTGGTGATTCGTGTGGGCCCTGCTTCTCCGGGCACTCCAGCTCAACAGCCTGCAGTCTCGATTTCGTCCTGCCTGTGTCCAGTATTGGGTATCATGACTAAACATCAGGGTAGCTCCCTGCAACAACAGCTAAATCTAAAAGTGTTGTCATCTGATTGTCTTGTTGCCTTTTCTTTCACGAGCTGAGCCCTCCGGCTCCTGATTACAAATAGTGTGTGTTGTGCATGTTGCTTTCTTCCATCACAGGGCCCCAACCAGCTGCAATGTTCCTGGCTAGCCCATCGTTTTCATACCTGGGTTCCCAGAGTGTGTGACTGTGTAGGGACTCTGAATTGCATGCATAACTGTCTAGAAATATAGCTTTTAAGCAAATCAACCTGATTACGCCCCTTCCTTGTTCAAGTCCCCTGAGTAAATCAGATTTAACTTTGTTTGCATTTAACCTGACTGTGGTTCCAGTTTGTGCCAAAAGTATTGTACTGTTGCTATTGGCTGTGCTTAACCTTGTTTTACAGTGGGTCTCCAGGGTCAAGCTAGAGGAACCAGCCCTGGTGGTAAGTGCAAACAGTGTGGGTAATTGCCTGGTGAATAAGTGTCATTGTGAAAATAATTATTGTATATTATTCAGGCCACTAGAAGGGAAAGAGGGAGGTTACAGTGTCCTGGAGGGCTGTGCCCAGGTTAGCGTGACCACTAACAACCCTGACCTCCGGGTGGAGGCACCAGTTTCATTACCCAGGCCCCTTAACCTGCTACTAGCCAAGCAGGCAGGGGTAGTAGTCTTTGGGATAGCACCATCTAGGGGTTACACTTACAGTATTTCCTTACTTTTTTCTTGATTGGTTTTGTTTCAGTTTTGCCATTATGTTTCACATATTGCATTATTACTTTTTTAATAAAAAATGTTCTTACTCTTCTTCAATATGTGCCATGAGATCTTTTACATCCACCTGGACAACCACAGATGGGAAGAAGGGGCCTCGGTTTAATATGCCATTCTAAAGGATGGCACGTCAACAGTGCGGCACCCCCATACTACACTGCAGTGTCAGGTATGGGTATCACTCCAAGTGCCTGGTGTGGGGCTGGAACCCATGACCTTCTAATCTTCCGGCCCCAGAGGTGAGTGTGTGATAACCTACTGAGCTACTGACACTGTATATAATAATAATTATTTGCAAAAAACTTTGCTAATGCGCCTGTTAGGGTAACTCAATGCCACAAAAGTAGGGAAATGTGGTGTTAGGGTATCTAACCCTAACTTCCCACTTCCACCGCCCAAGCAGCAAAAGGAAAAAATCGTTACTCTTTCGGCTGTCCTGAGTCTTGGCGAGTCAGGGTAGGGTCTTCCTTGGGGTTTTCAACCCTAGCACTTACCCCATTTTGATGTAGTATTTAAATGTGCAGAACTGTGTCTCCTCACATGTTGCCAACAACCTGTGGGCCCTGCCTGAAGAATACAGATCAAATCTGACCTTATTTGCTCATGGAATGGGGGGAGCGGTAGGGTTGAAAACCCCAAGGAACCACCCTGATTCGCCAAGACTCAGGACAGCCAAAACCATAATGATTTTTTTCCTTTTGCTGCTTGGGAGGGGGTGGGTGGGTGGGGTGAAATCTAGGATTAGAAACCCTAACACCACATTTCCCTACTTTTGTGGCATTAAGTTACCCTAACTGGTGCACTCATGAAGCTTTTTGCAAAGAATCTCCTTTCTTTTTGAGATAGTGGAATTGTATCCTTATTCATACAGGTCCCTTCATGACCTATGTGAACAGGTGCAGATGTGCAGGGCCCTCTTGTCCCTGCACCATGGAAAGAATCCATCTGCCTACAGAAGTGCAGGACCTGGCACATTCACTCTTTACACATTCACTCTACAGATTCACTTTTAACACATTTATTCTTCACACATTCACTCTGTACTTTTTTTTTTAATTTTGATCCAAATGGCGTGGTGGCACTGAGGGGTGAGGCACTGGACGCCAAACCTTGCTCTATGCCAGCGACCCTGGTTCGGGAACAACCTCGGGTCATCAGGGTGCCGGCATGGGGAGGAAGGTGGAGCAGGATCGAGCATGCTGATGGGCAGCTCTCCTCTCCCGAGGGTGGTGAGCGTGGGTTGGCAACACCCCCATAGTTATAGTCCCACCGGGTGGAGGTCTGTTGGGTAGCGTGGGCAGAAAGGGGCAGGAAACAGTTACGGGAGGTGGAAGGGGCTGAGGTGGTGCCATGGGGTGCATGGCATGCCTCCACACACTCACATGGGCATGTGCTGGGGCCTCAAGGGGGTCAGGGGAGAAAACCTATAAAATACCTATGTGTCCCCGTCGCCAGTTGGTGGGGGAGGCAACAGGGACCAAATAGCTCTGTAAAAGAAATGTTGACCCCAAATATTCAAGATAGTCATTTTATGACTGCCTTATAAACATGACATGTAGCATTTATGGTATATAGCTGAATTGTCATTTCACACCAGAAGTTTGGAAACACGTCTCATCCAAGATTTAAAAAATAACACCTGTCACGTTTATGAGGTGGTGTGAAAAAATAGTTATGTTGAGAGTTTGAAGTCAAAATATCAAAAATTAAAGAAGTTATGAGTGAATGTTGAACTACTGCAATGTTTAGTCATAACCTGGGCTTTTTACTGTATTTGTACACCAGAATTTCAGCATAGCCTTTTTGTTATCCCACCTCATGATCCTGGTAGGTAAAATATTCAAATCACTGCCAAAATGTGATTCTGTACCACTGTAACATCATTTCGTGCCACATGTCCAAAAACACATTTTGACCAGGAGTTTAAAAATGACAGCTGACACATTCATGAGGTGGTGTGAAAAAATGGCTATGTTAAAAGTCTGGGGTCAGAATATTTAAAATTACTAAAGTTATAAGGGAGGTTAGACAAATTTCAACATACACTCATAACTTTGCCATTTTTACATATTTGTAGCCCAGATTTTCAACATAGCCTTCTTGTGACCCCACCTCATGAGCAATGTCAGTGAAAATGTTCAAATCCCCCTGGCAGAAAGATGATTTCACCAAATAACTGCAAAATCGACTTTTAGGCCCGGTTGGCATAATTCCACTGTTATTGGTCATGAGGTGGATTCCCAAAAAGGCCATGTTTAAAATTTTGGGTGAAAATATGCAAAAATGGCAAAGTTATACATCAGAGTTCAAAACCTTATTGAAATACATTGAACCAGGAAAGCATTGCATACATAAGTGGATGGCGATGGTGGGGGGGGCCACTAGACACCAGGGAAACATAACATACATAAGGGGATCGCAATGGGAGGGTGAGGGCACCACTAGGCACCAGGGAAATATTATATACATAAGGGGACGGTGATCGGAGGGTGGGGCTGCCACTAGATACCAGGGAAACATTATATACATAAGGGGTTGGCGATCAGAGGGTGGGGGTACCACTGGACACCAGGGGAGCATTATGTAACTATGGGACTGATGATCAGAGGATGGGAAATGCCACTAGATACCAGGGAAACATTATACACATAAGGGGACAGTGATTGGAGGGCAGGGGGTGCTAATAGACACTAGGGAAAAATTATATGCATAAGAGGATGGTGATCAGAGAGTGGGGGGGGCTCCACTTAACACCAGGGAAACATTATATGCATATGATGATCAGAGGGTGGGGGGCACCACTAGACACCAGAGAAACATTAGATACATAAGGGGATGCCGATGGGATGGTGGGGGATGCCACTAGACACCAGTGAAATGGCAGCTCGCTGCTCTCAGGGCAGCCCACAGCATGAGTTCCAGCTGTGGCTGCAGAACTCAAGAAGGTCCTGCTGTTCTCATACAGAGAGCACAGCTCAACAGCTCCTCTTGCTAAGCTGGGCACCCAGGATTTTGGGGTGCCCAGAAAAGGTATTTATGGCCATTCATTTAAGAAACAAACATCAGAATCTGCTAAACGGGCCCTGTTCAGCTAGGTTCTGGTGGTTGTTTTTTAAAATGATGGCATTTTTATGTATTTTCCATGCTTATTAGTTCGAGGAGAAAAGAAACAAGGTGGCGACTCTCATGGCATAAAAAAAGTTGTGTTGTGAGAAGCAAGTGGTGAGAAACCAAAAACCGGTCTTGCGACATAGACTTTTTGGTGTTGTATCAGAACGTTATACCAAGAACCCTACTGAGCATGCTCAGAACAGAAAAACACAAAACTTTAAAGCCTTATAACTCTAAAATCATTTGATATTTTTTCATAAAACCCTTCAAAGGCACTACCTTAGGACACCACACCTGTACCCTGAAAGTTTGGGGAAAACATTCCATTCCTTGTAGGCTGTAGGTGAGAGCAAAATAAAATCACATATGAAATACAGGAAAAAAATTAGACATCTACAGAAAAATGACATACGTGGATCTCAGAAACTGCACAAGCTACCACCACAAAACTTTCCACAGATTTAGATCTTACCTCCCATACAACACATGAAAATTTTCAGCTGATTTTGTCAAACACTGCTAAAGCTGTTGAGGTGCAAAGTTAGGGGTTTAATATTGAACACCCCACTCAACCTTAACTATAGTGGCACTACTGTACCCCTATAATAAATTAAAGCAAAAAAAGCAGGCCCATGTAACCCAACCTCCAAGACACATCTGGAAATGAGTTGTCACAGTTCAGTAAGCTTTTCTTAGTCATAGATTCTGTATAAAAAAGTAAGGTATCCTGCAGCTCCTCCATGATTTTGTTTTCAGTTTGTTCAAACCCTTACTTGTTTCTGTCATCACAGTAACATAATATTGAGGGCTATACATGAATGCAAGCCAGATACGTATGAAGGGCAGGCACCTGTCTTGTGCAGCTTTGCACCTGTGGACAGGTGCATAGGGCGTGGCATACACTAATGCATGCCACTGTGCACTGTCTATCCAAGGCCCTGCCCCCCCCCCCAGCAAGCTGTTGCACAGGGGGTGGATCAAAGGATATAGGTGTGCATCCAATCAGATGCCTGAGCTGGTCCCATAGTGGATCCTCTGCTCTGCCTGGAGCAACAGATTGTGGAACACTGCCAGTCTGGAATTTTAATAAAGAATGGGCGAGTGCACAAATGGTTAACCCCAACCTTCCCTACCTGTCCAGAGGGCTGGGTCAGCAATGGCGGAGGGGTTTAGGTTCCACCATGGCCGGTGGATGTACTGTGTGGAGGGCACACACCAGCTACAGCAGGGTACCTGCTGCATAGCCTGTACCCCCTCATCTGACACTCAGCACCTTTGTGAATGGCGTGGAGTGCAGGCACACCCATTGACATTCTCCAGACCATCCACACGCATAGCTGCATGAACCACTGGGGGATAGAGTGCAGAAGGAGCACACATCCCTTTCATGAATACTGTCAGGGCTCCAAGAGACCCCCAGCGTATGACATTCTCACTTAAGGTTGCCTATGCACTGCGCATCTGTGGTGTGTAGGCAATCTGCCTGGTAATGCACAAACAACATTGTGGTAATAGAAGGAATTTAGGCTTCATCTTCTCCACTGCTTCTGCAGCATGGCTGTCATTATACTCCATTTCAGTATAGACACTCATTCTGTATAACCATCAATGCCATTATCCTTCAGGAATCTGTCTAGTCCTGCTTTGAAAGCAGCAAGTACAGAAATAAAAGATGCTGACTCAATCCACATCCCTGGGTAGGCCATTCCTATGTTATCCATCCTCTGATGGAATTAATGCGTTCAGATATCTTCCCTACTCCCACCCTCTCCACTCCCATCTGAGGACATGCCTTCTAGTTCTGTTTGCCATCACCAGCTCAAACATATGTGTATACTCCATCCTGTCTCTCTGGAAAACCATGATCATGCCCCCTCTCAGATTTCTGTTTTCTAGGCTAAATACAGCTGGATATGTTCAATCTCATCTCATGACTCTTGTCTCCTGAGCCACTAATGAGCTTAGTGACCCTCTGCTGGACACTCCCAATCTGTTTAATGTCTGATCTTTATTGCAGTGACCAGAACGAGACACGGTACTCCAGGTGCGGTTAAATCAATGTCTTTTACAGGGGAGGACCCCTTTCCTTGACCTGCTCCTTTCCCCTGCTAATATATCACAGCATTTCATGTGCATTCTTGACTGTGGCAGCACACTAGCTGGCTGCAGCTTGTAGTCCATAACTACCCCAGATTCTTTTCCACTGTTGTGCCGGCCTCTGTTGCACCACACAGGGTGTACCTGGACCCTAGGTGCAGTACCTTGCACTTCTCTGCATTAAATCTAAGCCCCCAATTTTCTGCCCATGCTCCAAATGTGTGCCAGTCCCCCTGTAGTGCTTCCCCTTCCTCTGCTGTGTCCACTCTTTTTTCCAATTTAGTGTAATCTGCAAACTTTAGCAGCCTTCACCTGACCTCCTCATTCAGGTCATTAATAAATATGTTAAAGAGCAATGGGTCCAGCCCTGACCCCTGAGGTTCTCCCTCAGCAGTGAGCACATCCCTCCACTCTGAATCATACCTCTCAACCTCCTGCCTCATAAATCAGGGACAAGACTTAATAAAGTCCAGGGACAAAGGACCAAAATCAGGGACACATCTTCAAAACTGGTGATATCCACTCAGGAAGCTAGTAGAATAAGGGGCTTAGTGTTAAATGCATTTTCTAAGGGAGAACACGTCTGTAACTTTAATGTTTGACATTATTTGGTGCTAACAACCCTCACTGTTTGGTCATGGAAACACAATTTTTCGGAGGGACAGAGTAAAATTTTAAGGCAGAAATAAGGGACATCCCTGAAAATCAGGGACAGTTGAGAGGTATGCTCCGAATTGTGACCATCTACCACCACTCTTTGCTTCCTACTATACCGATCAGCCAATTTGTTATCCACCATCTATGCATTTTGTGAACATCATATTATGCTACTTTACCCATGAGGTTTCATGTGATACAGTCTCAAAGGCCTTGTTGAAGTCTAGAAAAACAACATCCATCGCCCAGCTCCAGTCCACCTCCCCAATTATCTCCTTGAAGAAGGCAACCAGGCTGCTCATCTCCATCTTCATTCCTGAGAAAAGAAAACAACTAAAATGGCACTACAATTGAAGGCCTAGTCTGTTGACCCCCTGGCACAGTTGTTCCCCTCCCATATTCTAGACCCTCTAAAACTGATGCCCCTGTCCCTGGAGCCCCAGCCAATAAAATAAATGTAATTAAATTACTCCAATCTCAGATCTGTGTATTATTATTTGTTTTAACATTTAAATACATTGAAGTTAAAGGAGTATTTGATCTGAGTGTGTATTACAATATAAACTAAGTTTATTTTAAGTTAAGTTTCTCTCTCACTAATACAGTTCTTTTTTAGGATGGGGTTCAGAGTGGAGGTGCTCAGTTGTGGGGACTGTGGGGCATTCTTCTCCAGGGATGTGCTCTGGAGGAGGGGCACTGCCCCATCTATAGGACCATAGCAGAGCTCCATGTTCAGCTGATAGCAGCAAGAGTAGAAATATCTCAGCTGCGCACTCAGTTCAGCAGGAGCTCACCCTCCATACCTCCACTCCCCCAGAAACCCAGTGGCCCAGATGGATGGAGAGTGGTGGGGCAGGGGTAGCCATAAGGAGGTTGTCCAGCCCAGTACCTTCGAGACGGTGAATCACTTTGCACCCCTGGAAGGAGGTTCAGGCACCTGACTTTGCCAGGGGGTACTCCGGGTCAGTCAAAGGGAAAGGGCAGAACAACCTGATGGCACCTAAAGGGTGAAAGGCTGCCAGGAAAGTACTAGTGGTCGGGGACTCAATGATTAGGGGGGTTGAAAGGGTGATAGAGGAGGAGTTGGATAGGAGGGGGCTGATCTGATGCCTGCCAGGAGCATCAGCCATCTGGGATTTAGACAGAATAGGGAGGAGGGGGAACTGGGGATGCTGGTACACCTGGGTACCAACGATCTGGCAAACCTGTCAGTGGAGACAGTAAAGAGGAACTTTTTTAGACTGGGAGACAGATTGGTGGCATACTCAGCCTCTCTGGCCTTTTCTGAAGTTCTTTCTGTGTGGGGCAGGGAGAGAGAGAGAGGTAGGATAGGATAAGGAGTGCTGAAATTAAGGAGTTTACAGTAATAGTCGGCTTAAGAGTTGATGTCGAGTCATGGGGTACCACTTTGTAGGGGACTGGGGGACTTCTGGGACAGAAGACTCTTCAAGGGTGATGGTCTTCACCTGATAAGAGAGGGGGCCAGCGCATTGGGGAAGACGTTTGACGTCTATATCAGACATTTAAACTGACTGTGGGAGTGTCTGGGTCTAGGATAACCATGGTGGATGGTGAGCAGAAGAGGATCCTAGTTAGTACTTCCTCACATCCAGGGGACTCTAGCAACAAAGAGGCACAAAGGCAGCAGTAGTGCTTACAGGACCGAAGGAATGGGCAGTAGTTAGTGGTGCTCGGACAGTGTTGCCATGGATCCGCCAGTGATCCGGCGGATGGCAGCACTATTCGAGTAGGATCTGTCCCGGGATCCAGCTGAATATGGAGGTCGGATCCCAGGTTGGATCCCGCATTATCCATCACTGGATCCAGGGATCTGGCATCGGATCCCAGCACCGGATACAGGGATCCGGTGTCAGATCCTGGTATCTGACGCCAGATCCCAGGATTCAGACAATGGATAATGCAGGATCTGACCCAGGATCCAACGGCCAGATCCACGGGCAGATAGTGGTGGTATGTGGCCGGATCCACTATTCTGCCATGAGGGCAGGTATCTGTTGGATCCGGATTGGTCTGGATACCATCCGAGCACCACTAATAGTAGTGACAAATAAAACAAAGGGTGAAAGCCCCAACAAGGGTGGGATTAAACATTGAAAACAGAAGCACAGTAGCAAAGTAAGAGCAGGGGTCAGATGGAAAGAGGTATGTCTTAACGCCAGGAGCCTAGGTAACAAATTAGGTGAGTTCCAGGCACTAATAGCAGACACTGAGGTGGACCTTGTGGCCATCATGGAAATGTGGGCCACAAATAATAATGACTGGGAGATGATGGTCCCTGGCTATTCACTGTAGCCAGGAGGGATAGAAGAACTGGTAAAGGGGGAAGGGGAGGAGTTTCCCTTTTTGTCAAGGAACGCATCAAGGTGGTAGAAGATTGGTGCATTAGAGATAGCAGCGGTGAGGCTGAGTCAGTATGGGTGCAACTCACAGCAGCCTCAGGCAAGAAAGTACATTTGGGGTGATATATACAGCAGGTCTCCATGGCAAGGGGAGGAAAGGGACAGAGAACTTATAGAAGAACTTGAAAGAGTGGTAGCAAAAGGGGAAGTAGTGGTGGTAGGAGATCTAAACCTGCTAGACATCGATTGGCAGGTCCCGGTTCTGAAGAGTGCCAGGAATCAGGCTTTGCTGGATGCCTTCCAAGGCTGTCTACTGGTGCAGCTAGTTAAGGAGCCCACCAGGCAGACTGCAGTCCTTGATGTGGTGCTCACCAACTCAGAGATGGTAGGAGTGGTGGGAGTAGGGGAGCCAATGGGGAACAGCGACCATAAATAAGTAACCATAATATGTAAATATATAAAACCATAATATGTAAATGTAGCCCATGCCCCAACCACCAGCAGCGTCTGGCAACTGGGACCCCCCTAACTCGTACCACAAACAGGGCAAACAGGCCACCAGATGGCAGAAACAAAAAAGGCTTCACCCCTAGCATTGAAGTGACTGTCTGGCTCAGATGTCTAAAGGGGTCAAGTTGATACTGGGTCATAACTAGCACACTAACCCACACATAGCAAGAGCGCATTGTGGGTAGCACGTATGGGATTAGAGTGACAAGGGAATATCAGCGATACGAAAGTATTGCTACCCCCTGTCACTCACCCCAGAGGAGGAAGTGGATGTAGACACTGTCGGTCGGGCACTCAGTTGAGCCACTTCCATGGAGGAGTGGCTAAAGCACCTGACCCTGCAGTGTACTGGTTGGGAGGATCCTGGTTTGATTCCCTGCTAAGGAATCTCTTACTTTTATTTTTTTTTTCTTGCCACAGTGTCCACACCCCCTTGGAGTTGATTATAATAGTTCTGGTGGGTGTGGGGGGGGTGCTAGGGGCTTAACCCCCTACAAAACAAAAGAAGACCTTTCGGATGTTGCTGCACGCTCTTCGTTGCTGAGCAGTCGTAATGTCCGCGGTTTCATCTGCGACATTATGACCCCATGCCTCGGGAGTTTAGAGTACAAAATAACATTTATATTTGGTCCAGGTTCTGGGGAGAGGTGCTAGGCATATTCTAGGTCTAAAACTATCACAGGGGCCTCGATAACAATCCACACTGGAAGTAGAGATCTAATGTCCACACAGGAATTGGGATTGTGAAATATGGCTTTATTCTGACAGACACGCTGGAAAATGCAGACAGGGTGGTTCCCCAAGTTTGGCATTGTACACATACAGAAGCAGACTTTTTTCCTTCCAGAACAACAATGCTATGGCAATTTAGAGCAACATTTCACCACATGCTGTTCGATCTGTAAATTCCTCTGTACTAGGAATCTCTGGACTTTTTCTTCCAACAAAGTGTATTATTGTGGGCTTTTCCACACACTTAAAATATTTCCCCTGGGGCAATGACATCCATTAACATGCCCAGTTTAAACTGGTGCCCATACGTGACTCAGTTAGCCCTGACTGGAGTTTCGAATGGCATTCCTCCCACCCTAGCCCCAGCCAGCCTCTGCCATTCCTTTCTGAGTTACACCAAATGGATCCTTTATTTCCCCCTGAAATGCTAAAGGCCATCCAGCACTTTCTCTTGAACATTCAACACATTTTTGTGGTGAAACAGGGGCCCTAACAGGTGCACTCTAGCCTGATCTCTGGACACATGCACCTCAGACCACCCCCCAAAAACACAGTTCCATGAATCTGTACTCATGGCTTTGTTTGTTCCTTTGTTACAGACATGGAAATTTGAAGGAAAATCTCTCTTCCCTTCCAGGTAGCTTTGTCATAGATTCCCAGCTCCACACACATCTCTCTTTTGGCAGCTGAAAACATTGGGATTTTCAGGGGATTGCCCCTTGGCTCCACTGAAACATGGTCTATTCAGACAAAAGGTCTCCACCACTTCTGTTGGCACTGATGCTGTTCCCCAAACTAGGGTGAGAAAAATGACCAAGGTCCTTCACCCAGTTAGCCACTGGACTGACCAGCAGGAACCTCACTACAGAGCTTCTCTCTGTTCCACTGCTAGCTACAGACTGACTACATTACCATCTCAACATTCTAAAACTCCCCGGAGCAGCTGATTCCAAAGTAGCTTATGTTGCTACGAGAGTTCTAAATGACATAATCCATTCTCTGCCCAGCCTAGCTCAGTAAACAATGATGTCATCTACCCCAGAGCTCCTAATGAGCTCTCTACCTTCCTAGGGCTAACCTGATGGGATTCTAGTAACCCCAGAGGACTGGACGGTTACAATCACCTCCAGCCAGACACGCCTTGCTGTCGCAGCAAGCGCTATGATCTGCAACGCAGGCCATCACAACTCTGGGCACCCTATGGGATGAGTTGGCTAAGCTAACCCCTACCTTGGCCGAAATATAGGTAGGTTGCACCAGAGGACAGATGCACACTTAAACAACTCAGCGTCACCTAACAATTATCTCTGGACTTTCAGTGGCTCCAAGAAATTGCCTGAAACATGCCCTGACAGACCAGAACCAAAGGCCTGTACTCGAGTTAAGACCTCCAGCCTGTCCATCCCCCTAGCCCTCTAGGGAAAAGCTATCTGGCCTATGCTACCTACTGGAGAAAACCCTATCCCCAACACTTTTCACAATTCTAAACTGTAAACTGCTTTAGAAACATGCATATGACATTGGTATGCATTTCCAAAAGCCCACATTTTATACCTGAAAAGCAGAAAATGGTTAACGTCTATTAGTTAAACACATTTCCCAACAAACAGTCTAACAGAGAACTCCGTTGATTTCTAAACTTCCTCTTCTTGTCTTCTTTTCTTCTCCCAGGCACACCTGTATAAGAAAACCTGCAAACAAAAAACAACCTGCAAGGAAACAATGACCAAACCTCCCACCAAGCAAAATACTACACAATCCCAAAAAGTATTTTAAAAGGTTTTCCACAAAACAGCATAAAAATTAAAAACACGACTTCTGGTTGGGCTTCCAAGCAGCATGGCGGTGTAAAAGCAGAGCTCCGCTACACCCCTTGCTAATCTCCCCGATTTGATGCCTTTAACGACAAACAACTTGAAAAAAAAAACAAGATCTAGATATCGGGGACATACGTAAGAAGTATTGTAAAGAAGAAAAATTAAAGAAATTTTACAATTACGGGCAGCAGTGAGCAGAATAAAATCGAGCAGCAATGTCGGCCCAGGAGCCCTCCGACTCGGAAAACTCTCAAGCACCAGCAGAACGGCAGGATCAGATGACCATACCAAATAATAAAGTGAGAAACAAATGCATAAAGTTAGATACTATATACAAGGAGCTATCATCGTTTAGTGCAAAAATTAAAGATCTTTACGGAGAGCTTCGCAGAGACGTAGTGAGCCTAGAGCAACGAGCTGATGCATTGGAGAGACAGATAACAGCAGTAGAGAACAGAGTAGGCAACATGGAGAATACAGTTCAACTCTTACAAGATCAATGTATACAACTGCAAGAAAAACAAGAAGATATGCAAAATAGAGCATGCAGAAAGAATCTAAGATTATATTGCATTCCTGAAGGCTCAGAAGGTCAGGACATTACTGAATTTACTATTGCTTTGCTCAAAACAGCTCTTGAATTGCCCTCAGATATTCAATTATCATTAGAGAGAGTTCACCGTGCACTGGGCCCACGGCCTACAGATCTGAATGCTAGGCCTCGATCTATTATTATGCGCTTTCTTAGCTACACAGTCAAGGAGACAGTATTAACACCAGCATGGCGAAAGGGCAAGGTCTTTTACAGACAAACACTTCTATGTTGATAATGATTACACTCCACAAACTATGCGTAATCGCAGAGCATATGCAGACATCTTACCAGCTTTGAAGGAGGCAGCCATTAGATTCACAACACCATACCCAGCCAGACTTGTAGTGCAACTTCCATTGGGAAGGAAGGAATTTCATACTGCGGAGGAGGCCAGAGACAAGCTTCTTCAAGCGGGAATTCAAATAAAAACAAAATCCACGTTAGGATTACAGAAAACTGACCCACCGCGTTGGCATACAGTGAATTTGGGCAGAACAAGGAATGACGGAGAAGTAACAAAGAGGGGTAACATTTCTAATCGTTGGCAACTTTTGCCGATCGGCAAGGGGAAGAACCTGACTGATAGAAGCTGAAGCTTGGCTTATGATTACTTGATGATCCTCTGGTTAGAGGTCTTTGAAAGCTGATGTCTGATGAGAGGGGCTGGAAATTCAGTTGTTTGAACTGGGATCTTTATTAGATGACAACTCTCTCACAGGAGGTTGGACAGAGAAAAGAAAAGCTTAATAAGTGTACCTGCAGAGAATTTTGTCATAACAACGAAACAAGCAAAACATTTGATCTGGCTGTTTGAACTGGCCCTGACGATCGCTTTGAAGGAGGCAACGGATATAACTTTAAAGAGCAGATTATTGTGCTCTGCTTGATTTGTTTTCAGGGTTAACCTGACATAAGGGCCTGAGAAAAGTTGCCCTAGTTGAATAATACAGAATTTAGTTAATCATAAAATAAACAATTTACTTTGGGGGGGGGGAGTATCTCCAGACGTTACAGGGAAGCCCATTTCAAATCAAAGACAGACAGGCAGACTATTTTGAGTTAACATTTAGATTTGTATTTAGCTTGTCTGCATATTTCTTTTTATTTTTTTATTAGGGGAGCAGTATATCCCCAGGAGGCCTGGGCATTTGGTGTTACCAGATATCCTCCGGTGACCCCAAACTATCAGGAGGCACACTTAGGGAGTAGGTTCTGATACTCCCCTACCTTGGAAGTCAATTTTATTTGGAATACAGTGTATGTACATAGTTATCAAGACAAAGGTCAGACATATACTGACAATTTGCTTCAGATTTCAAAAGATTTGATAAGATCGCAGCAGGAGATGTTTAAGAATAATCTAGACGGGAAAGGCATAAAATGTTTTAAAAAAAGGGACGTTCAGAAAGATGGCTCGGGTGGAACATCAGTATGGTGATCCCTCAGGAATGGGATTATTAAGATTGGGACAACAGGAGAGAATATGTTTCCATAAGGGAATAAGATGGCTACTCAGATTGTAAAAGCACTCTCACTTAATATAAATGGGCTTAACAACCCCATTAAAAGGGCCAGACTGTTCCAATATATCAAAAAACACCCCAGTGATTTTTATTATCTCCGGGAAACACACTTAACAGATACCAAACATGCAAAATTGAATTGGGGCAGGTTTTGGGATACAAGGTCCTTTCAAAGGGAAACGACGAGGAGTAGCCATTTTAATACCTAGGACCTCTCCTTTTTATTTAGAAACACAGTGCGTAGACCCAGAGGGAAGGTATGTAATCTTAAAAGGTACCCTTTATGGGACACAGGTCACGTTAGTGAATGTGTATTTTCCCCCTCTTACATCTGTTTGTCTTTTTAAAAGATTTTTTGCAAAACTCCTAGACATTATGCACAGCTGCCTTATCATAGGGGGAGATATCAATTTAACTTTGACTCCTCGGTTGGACTCCTCTGCACCTACCAAATATAGGCTAACATCAGCGCAAAGATTATTTATTTCTCAACTTAGGGCATTGGGTCTAATCGATGTATGGAGACATTTTTAACCTCTTTCGCGGGGGATATACGTTTTTCTCCCCTAGACACAATTCCTACTCAAGATTGGACTACTTTTTCATTTCAAAAGAACATTTGGACTGTTTACAAGATTTAACTATAGGACCTAGATTTTTTTCTGATCATTCTCCCCTATTTTTGAGGCTAGATTTTAAAATACCAAAGAAATCCACTGGGTGGCACTTGAATACATCTTTTTTAAAGGATAAAGCTTTTAGGGACAGCTTTAACTCAAAAACAGCTCAGGTTATTGCAGAAAATTCATCCCAGAAGACATCCAATACAATAGTTTGGGATGCTGTGAAGGCTGTGATCGGGGGGAGATAACTGCGTATTCAGCATACAAGAAGAGATACTGGGAAACAAGATATGGTGAATTTCATGAGAAATTAAGGGAAATACAAACAAAGTTTACCCCTATTACCACAGAGGCCCAAGCCCACATTAATCAGACAAAGGCTGAGATCCAGAAACTTTTAGACAAAAAAACACAACAGGCACTATTTTACTTAAAAACATACAGGTATGAGGGAGGGACAGAAGGGGCAAGAAATTTAGCCTGGAGGCTTAAGGGACATAGGACAGCCACAATCGTAACACATTTAGTGGACCCGGAGAGAAAAACAAGAGCTCTTAACTCACAGCAGATATTGCAACTGTTCCAGAAATATTATAGGCAGCTATATGAGAAACCACAAGGTCCAGAATTTAACAAAATAGGGAATTTTTTTCCCCCCTTACATTAAGAAAGCTAACTAAGGAAATGGAAATCAGATTAAAAGCCCCTATCAGATCAGAGGAAGTCAGACGTGCCATAAAAGAAAGTAAATCATTAAAAACCCCTGGTCCAAATGGATTTCCGTTGGAGTGGTACAAGACTTTTAGTAAACAACTGACTCCTTTACTACTAAAGCCCTTTTTAGAAATTCAACAGGAGAGCCCCCTCCTCCATCATGGGATTACACTAATATTTCACCTATTTTAAAAGTAGGCAAACCAGCAGAATTAACTACTTCATATAGGCTAATATCCATATTAAACATGGACTACAAGTTATTTATGTCCATATGGGCACATAGACTGGAGGAACTGTTACCCTATTTGATTAATTCAGATCAATCTGGGTTCATTCGAGCCAGAGAAACCACAGATAATATACGTAGAACGATCCACTTGTTGGACCACTTAAATCAGAGACAGATACAGGCAGTATTGCTCAGCCTCGACGCAGACAAAGCTTTTGATCACGTCAGTTGGCCTTTTTTATGGGAAAATTTGCTCAAGTTTGGATTTCCTGGAGAATTCTCTAGCATGATACAGAGAATTTATACCTCTCTGAAGGCATACGTTAAAGTGAATGGACAGTTATCTTCAATAATACAGCTGGGAAGGGGAACTAGGCAGGGTTGCCCACTTTCTCCCTTACTGTTTGCCATACACACTGAGCCATTGGCTGAAGCCATAAGGCAACATCCTAATATTCAGGGAGTCCCTTTAGAAGGGAGGGATTTTACTGTATCATTATATGCAGATGATGTATTGTTAACACTCCTAGAACCTGAAAAGTCCATTCCTGCTACTTTACAAGTGATAGATATGTTTTCAGAAATAGCCGGATACAAAATAAATATACAAAAAACAGAGTTATTATCTTTAAATTTCACCCCCTCTCAGTCTCTGAAGAACCAAATCCCTCTGAAATGGAGAAATAATAAGATTAAATATTTGGGTGTATATATTCCCCAGAAACTGGAACATTTGGAACTGTTAATTTAGAGCCTCTATCGATAGAGATAGAGAATTAAGCTGGGAACTAGACACATCAGGTATTATCTTTTTCAGCTCGAATACAAGCTATTCGGATGACCTTATTTCCTAAGATATTATATTATTTCCAGACTTTACCAATTATTCCATCACAATTCTACTTTGCATCCTGGGCTAGAATTTTTTCGAGGTTTGTATGGGCTGGGCAATAGCCAAGGGTCAGATGGTATCTGTTACAGTCACCAGTGGCAAAGGGGGGTTGTAATCTTCCAAACCTTAGAGATTACCATAAGGCAGTAACATGTAAAATAGTGATGACATGGCTGAATCCTCAGGTAGAGAAACCATGGAAATTTATTGAATTTATACTAAATGATCTAGTAAACATTATCCCTATTATATTTGCCCCCCCAAATTCTTATCCATGGTTACAAAACTTTACATTTGGAACCCGTTATACGTTAAAGGCTTGGTATGAGATAAGGGTGTCTACTACATTAACTGAAGTTTTCGGTTATTTTAAACTAATAGGTACAGAAAGTGCACCTTTGGAGATGGGTGCTGTTTGGGTCCATCAAGAATGGCAGAAAAAAGGTCTGCTTTCGTTATATCAATACCTGGATGTGAATGGAGTACTGCCCTTTGCCACACTACAGGCAAAATATCAGTTCCCACATACACATCATTATAGATATTTACAGATTCAGACATTTATACAGAAAGAATTAGCATTAAATACTCTGCCCTCTCTCATACCTATGTTGATGTCCCTTTTTAGGGACGCTATAGAAGACAGGGAACAAATTCATTTAATTGGACAAATATATAAAGCAATAAGAGATTTTTGGAAGGAATCCACTGAGGATATCTTAGGGAGATGGAATAGAGAATTAGGGACTCAGATAACTTATGAGAAATGGTTGGAACCTATTCCTCACTCGATGAGAGTATTACAGTCATCATATTGGTCAGAATATATATGGCAATGTCATAGTAAATATTTTTATACCCCTGACAAAATTGCTAAATTTGTATCTATGGGGCATGGCCTTTGTTGGAGGGAATGTGGAGAAAAAATTGCAAATATAACACATATTTTTTGTGCTTGTCCGAAAGTTACCCAATAATGGTTAGATATAGGAAAGAGCATACAAAATATTGTGGGACCAGAAATTAAATTATCCAATCAGATGATTCTGCTTTATATTGGGGAAGACGGAAAAGTTCCACCAAGTAGAAATAAGTTATACCTGTACCTGGCAGCAGCAGCTAAAAAGGTTATAACTTGCCTGTGACGAATGGCTAAAGTACCCACCCTCTCTGATTGGCATGCATTGATGACTGAGATATACTATCTAGAGAGGATAGTAGCTTCTAGAGCTGGAAGGAGGTCACAATTTGAGCTCCAATGGAGGCCATGGGTTTTCTATATCTCGCCTCTGGATGAAACATTTGTTCCCTGATACAGCTATTTGAAAGTGACCAATTTTTGTAGGATATGAATTTTGATCTAGTGTCATTTGATTTATAAAGGAATGATGTTGTAGAAACATGAATTGCCAACCTGAAGAACAATCCATGTATTGTAAGACAAAAGAGCAATACTGTATAGATGTACTCCTGCTGTCATATATATATATATATATATATATATATTTAAAAAAATTAAAAATAAAGAATATTAAAAATAAATAATAAAAAACACATTTACAACACATTTAGGGGAGGGGGTCCCTATAAAGTTCTGGTAACCTAAAAGGAAAGAATGTCCAGAGTGCACATGGCACTACACACAAGAAGAGTCTTTCCTAGGCTGAAGCTTGTTGAAAACTGTTCTTGCACAGACACTAGGCCTGCATAACTGTAGTCCAGATCCAAGAGTGTCTCTTTAGGACCAACAGTTCCACGAACATCTTCACTAGGGTTGAATAGTCAATAAACATAAAAAGTCAAAGAAGAAATTATACTCCTTACCAGACTCTAGGCACAGGCTGAAATTCTGGATCACCTCTCTGGATCTTGGCTGGATTCTTCTCATATCTGGACTGATGAAAATCTTCGGATCAGATTCTTCTACACTTCCTGCTAGACATGGGCCGGACTCTTCTTCTGCAAGGTTGATGAAAATCTTTGGATCAAGCTCCTCCATGCCTCCTGCTGGACCTAGGCTGGAACCCAACCTGGATCACCAGTGGAGTTGCATCCTCTTCTGACAGGCAAGTTCCTTCTCTGGCATACTGCACCACTTGGCTGTTGTCATCTTGGCAACTGGCACACAGCTAGACTAGTGGCACTCACGGATAGTACCACTCAGGATGGGGGGCATAGACAATTTCCCCATCTGGTTGAGTCATTCGCACATTGTAAACTGCCTCTGCCAGCTGTAGCCACAATTTGGACAGAGTCTATGTACAGAGTTCTGCCACGGTTCCAGAATTGCAGTCTCTTGTGACACAACTTGATTCTTATGTAACCCCCTCCCCCTTTGGGGCCAACCTTATTTGCCCCCGTTTCTCCTGTCCTTCTGGTGATCTCATGGCATCCCCTGATCACCTCTGGTACCCCAGATCCTCCCCAAATGGCCTTTTTTTTAAATTCCAGCCCAGTCTGGGCTTACATTCTAAACCACGAGCTGCCAGCATTTCCCTAGTGCTTTAATGTTTCTGACCGCCATTGCAGTAAAAAAAAGGGAGGTAGTTGTCGGTCCCGGTGCCCCTAGTGTATTAAATGAGGACGGAGACCTGAAGGAGTTGGGCAAAAGCCCCACCAATGTTTTAAATAAAAAAGTTTGGAATCGACATGAACAAGGGCTCATGAATCATTCATGAGCTAGCATGAATATTAATGAGGTTACTGCCAGCTGCCTATGGAAACAGAGCTTTGGTGGCAGTGTCACGGAAACTCCTGGGGTTATTATTTGACAGTGGGCTCGTTTTGTAGGGGACAGTTGGGGCTACAACCTGGAAGGGGGCATTAACTAACAAAGTGCTTAGTCTGGTTGCACCAGATATTTGAAAGCCATAAACTGTTTTGGACTGCATAGATCTTAATGGGAGCTGACATTTTGGTGGCACTTTCACCTTTTCTAGCAGTCAATTGTCTGATTAGGTGCCTAGAATGGTGGCAGAGGGACTCCTGGGAAAAGAAGGGGACTAACTGAAGTGCCTAAACCATGCCCCAATAAAGGAGCAGTAAATATTGATCTGTATGGATATCGAATATTGATAGGCTACATCAGCCAGTCAGGACACTGGGTTTTCAACTGAACCAGTGTGGACTTTCTGGGATTTCTTCAGTCTGTTCCTGGGCTCTGTACAAGTCAGGAGCACCCTGTGAGAGTGGACTCTGGATGTTAGGGGTTTACGCAGGCCCCATGTGGAGACTGCTGTGTTGCAGAATTGGAGATTGCTGTGTTGCAGAATCAGATGGAGAAGGGGATGGAGAGAAAGAGACTGACCTGTGATCCTGATTCCCCGGGTATTGAGAAATTACTGGCTAATTGTTGGGAGAAAATAAATTACAGACCTAGAAGCTGAATTGGCTGAGAGGACTGTGCAAATTATCTGAGGGCTTCAGTTACTGCTGAGAGGTCGTTTGCTTGTGTGAGACTGAAATTGAAATTCCAAAGAAGCAAAGCATCTCTGGACATCAGGGTGCTAGCCAGCAGTGGCACATGTCCTGAGTGAACTGGTGAAAGTAGTTAAGAGCTAAGGCCCAGCTGCAGCTGAAGAAAAGGTTATGGACACTGCTTAACTGGAAAGCATGAACTGGTGTGCAGGGGGGTTTGTTGTTCTGGGATTCCCCTTTCAGATTGCACCTGCGCTTCTTGGAATTAAGGCTAGCACTTACTCAAACTGACATTGGACTTTATTGGAGGGATTGACTGTGAACTTTTCTTGCTTGGAATTCAGTGCAGGGACTGCAGGAGGAGCCCCACCATTCAGGAGTTCTCCTCCAGAGCCATGGAGGGAACCTGCTAACCCCCTCCCAAGTGGGACTTCTTGTCTCAGGAGGTCACCAGTGCTTGCTGGAGTGCTAGGGCACCTACAACCCATCGGGAGAGCCAGGCTGTGGTGCCACTGCTGGGTCTGGGCCTTCTGGGGCTGGTGCTGTCCTGCTGCAGAGCTGTGCAATGGGCCAGGGGTGGCTGAAGGTGACAAGCGGACAGAACTATAATCAAGGTGACCAGCTACAAGATCCTCAAGCAAGTTCATCTGCCTGAGGGACCAAGGCCGTCTTTCCTCTGCCCCATTCTAAACTGGATAAGGAGCTCCATCCTTCAGGGTTTTGAGGTCATCTAATCATGAGTACCCAGGACTTGGTTCTTGGAAAGAAAAAAACAAAAGGAAGTTGTGTTGTTTATTCTTAAAACCAAGTCCTTTTCCAATATTTTAAGGGCCCAACAGCTGGCCAACCTGCGACACCGTACCAGGCCTGCACCTAGTGGGTACCTCTAAGAATATCCAGGAACACTGGTACTAGTGGTGGTGGGTTTGACCTGCAGGCCCCAATGTTTATAGTTGCTGCTTATTTTCACTAACCAGTTTTTTTATCCACAGCCATCCTTTGTCTCGTTACCCCTTCCCTAGTCTTTACCCCAAATAAAGCTGTGGTATACCATTTGAAATTGTGTGTGTACAGGAATTCTCTGAGCCTGTCAAAGCATTACTGGTCATGGTTTGTAGTGGTACTGAACTGTTGGGTGTCCAGTGTACGGAGTGGTTAGTGGGGGAGGTGGGTAGGTGCAGCATCCCAGGGGGCTGTGCCAGCTAGTCACCTGACCCACTTCTAACTCTCTCTCTCTCTCTCTCTGGGTGGAGGCACCATGCTATTTTTATTATCTTTGGGTAGGGCCCCCGAATGCCACTGTAGTAGGACCCAGGCCCCTTAAACTGTTGGAGGGACAACAAGGAGGGGTAGTAACCAACTGGTACACAGTGCCTGGGCTACATCTTTTGAGGTACCTCTGGGATCTCCTGTTCACCAGCCATGCCCACCATGGAGGACTCAGCTGTAAAGACACCTGTGAGGTCTCCAGCACCCAAGTCTATCCTCCCCCCGGCCGAAAGGTAGGCCTCAAGAAAAGGATAAAGTGAGGTTGGTGGAATGGAGTGGGGGTATGGGGATGGACCCACAGAGGTCCTTTTTGCTGCTAGGAGTACCCCCTGAGATGTACAAGGGTGAAATAGAGAAGCACTTGTCCACCATAATGAAACTGGGTAAAGTGAAAGTGCGGTGAGAGATGCTTGATTCAGGTACTGGGAAGTTAACTGTGTTGATGGAATGTATAAATGCTATAGAGGCTGCCTGGGTGCTGGAGGCCATAGAGGTAGAGGGCAAGGCAGAGGCCCGGGCTATAGTGACAATTTTCAGCGTGGTTCCCCCAGGGAGAGGAGAGCCTGACCTTTTATGGATCCCTGCGCCAGATGCAAGGCTTAGGCAAGGGCAGGTGCCCACCCCCATGGAATCTTATAGGAAGTTGAGGATGTTTTCTGGGATAAAGTCTACTCCTATGGGTAAGGAGAATTATGAGTCATGGATAAACTATGTTTTACCACTGCTCCAAGATTCGCAGTGCAGTGAAGGGAAAAAATGGAAAAGGTTAACGGAGAGCTTGTGGGGCCCTGCTCTCAATGCTATTTGGTCTCTGCGGACCACTGACCCTGAGACCAAGGTAGAAGACTGTATAGCTGCCTTGGACAGTGCTTTCAGTAGCACAGAGACATGTGAAGACTTATGGTGGGGGTTGAGACCAACCTACCAGCAGAAGGGGAAACCCTTGTCTGAATATCTGCAGAGGCTGTAGAAGGCTCTGCAGAAGGTGTATAGGAAAGGGGAGATCCAGGCCTCTGACTTGAATAAGACTAGATTAGAACAAGTACTGAGGGGTGCCTGGTACTCAGAGTTGTTGCAACTAAAGTTGGTCCTGAAAGACAAAATGAGTAATCCACCTCCACTCTGAATGCTCCTTAGGGAGGTTGGGGCGGGGGGTTGGCCCACTATAGTAGCTATTGCTCAGGTCTAGGAAACCACTTCCCCGGCTGAGGTTTCTGATGTGAAGAAGTTACTGAAAGAATGCAGGGAAATGTTGGATAAGGTTGGTGTTGGTCCTGTTAGGACCCCTGAAGCTTCCGCTGAACAGTCCACTCAGGCAATCTCTGCCACTCTTCCCGTGATGGTCCTGGGGGTTTACCTACACTCCCCCCTTCTAATACCTCAGATTGAAACCCTGTTTCAGGAACTGAATCAGGTTGGTAAAGAGCTAAAGACCCAGGGGGTGGTAAGGGTAGGAACTTCTGAACCAGTAGCTATAGCCCAATCAATAGTCCCAGTTTACTGTTCTGTTCTCTTATTGTACCCAGTGGCCCCAAGCTATCCACCACCCTGACTGCCTCCTGAGGCCTACTACCCTATACAAACAAAGTGAGAAGGGATAATTTGTTACCATTGTGGAAGAAATGGGCATTACTGGAGAGGGTACCAGTCCCCAGCGGATCCCCTTTGAGTGGCTAACAGACTATTGGGCAAGGAAGGAAAGACACAGGGAAACTTCGGTGGGGCCCAGTAAAGGAGCATACCGGGACCCCATCCAGGTCCTGCTCTGTAGCTAATGTGAAATCCTCTTCAGCGAAAGCCACCTCAGTTGCACTCCTTGATATGCACCAGCTAGTGGGGCAGTCAACTGAAACCCTTGTCACCACAGAGGGTGTCGCCACCCATCCCATCCTTAATAGTGTCTCCCAGGTAATTATCATCTTCAAGAGCTGGTGTGACAGACACTCATCCCACCTGGAGTTGCAGCCTTTGGAAGGACTACACATGTGGGGGCTTAGTGAGAAGTCTTACCCCTACCTCGGACATGTCAGAGTATGGATGGCTTTCCCCACTAATGTGGTTGGAGTAGGAGACACGGTTGAGACCCTGGCTTTAATCTGCCCTGAAACTGGTGTGTATGACGGGATACTTGTGCTGGTGGGCACATATGCTCATATGTTCGGGAGGCTTGCTTAGCTTTGCCAAGCCAGAAAAGCAGAACAGCAAGGGAGGAAATTACCTATTCACACAGTGGTCCAGGAGGCCTATAAGAGACAAGGGCAAACCCACCCCTGAAAGGTACGCAGACCGTACAGCTGAAACTCAAGATGGCAAAATCCTCAAGAGTGACAACTTTACAGGATTCAAGATTGTCGCCAGGAGGGAGTCAAGGCAACTAGTCTTCTCCTTTGCCATGTGTCCTCTCGAATCAACCCAACTCGGAGTTGATAATCAATAGTGGGGCATAGTACAGCCCCTGTATGGGCTGGGGGCACAGCCCCCAAGAGAAACACACCAATGTTGGACAGGCCAAAGTGCGCCTGTTGACATTGGGAACATCGCCATGTTGAACGTCAACAACAGTGTTGTCGACTCAGCATAGGTAAACCCCCCCTGAAGATGTAGCTGAATCTGTGGACATAATTTGGAGGAGAGATGCCGAGGAGACTGTGTTTCCCCCAATGTGGAGTGTAGTATCAACGGAGTAGTGCGGTTAAAAAAGGAGGTAAAGAACAAAATTTTAACACTAGATGCCCCTGTGGAACATGGATTGCCAGCTGGATTATTAGTGAAACCCAGTCTTTTACCAGCAGGGGTGCATGCCTATGTTCGAAGAGTGACAGTGCGGGTGAGGAACACAACCAACAGAGAAAAGGTCATCAGTAGGGGCAGGACGTTAGCTAGGGTTTACTGTGCTGACACAGCGGTGCAGCCCGCTGCTCAAGGGAGAAGTGATTATAGTGGTATTAATCCTGCCTTGTTTGATTTGAGTAACTCTCCCATCCCGGAGCAGTGGAAGTAGCATGTCCAGAGGAAGTTGGCTACCAGGACAAAAGTGTTTTCCTTGCATGAGTGGGATGTTGGCTGCATTATGGGAGAGCAGCATCGCATAAGGCTAACAGATGAGCACCCCTTCAGGAAGCGATCCAGATGTCTCACCCCCACTGACATAGATGATGTAAGGAGGCACCTTCAGGAGGTGTTGGCTGCAGGCATCATCCAGGAGTCCCAAAGTCCATATGCCTCGCCTAAAATGGTTGTGAGGAAAAAGAGTGGGGCTATCAGGATTTGCCTGGACTACCGCACCTTAAACAAGCGCACTGTGCCAGATCAATATACGATGCTACAAATACAAGATGCTCTAGATTGCTTGAATGGCAGCCAGTGGTTTTCGGTTTGGGACTTAAGAAGTGGGTATAATCAAATTCCCATTGCCCTACAGGATAGGGAGAAGGCAGTTTTTATATGCCCCCTAGGATTTTATGAATTTCTGAGAATGTCTCAGGGCATTTCAGGTGCCCCTGTGACATTTTAGCACCTTATGGAAAGGGCTGTGCGGGACATGAACCTGCTGGGTTTACTTGGATGACATTATCGTGTTTGGAAAGACTCTGAAAGAGCATGAGACATGGCTACTCAAGGTGTTAGACCCACTCGAAGAATTTGGCCTGAAGCTCTCTGTTGACAAGTGCCAATTCTTCCAGACCTCGGTCAAATATGTTGGATACATCGTCTCCGCCAAGGGCATTCAGACCAACCCCAGTAAAGCGGAGGCCCTCACCACTTGACCAAAACCCAGAAACCTGAAAAAACTACAATGGCTGCGTGGCTTTTGTGGGTATTACCAGAGATTCATGAGGGACTACCCCAGAGTAGTCAGGCCTCTTTTGAACTTACTGCAGGGGTATCCTCCAACAAATAAGAGCAAAGGACCCCTCCAACCTAAATATTTTCATCCATCTGAACCTTTTGGCTCCCAGGGGACCAAGGAGTGTGATAGAGCTTTTGAGGACACTACATTCTGCCTGACTCGCGCACTGGTGCTCGCCTATGCCGACCCACAGAAGGCCTATATCCTTCATACAGGTGCAAGTTTCAGTGGCCTTGGGGCAGTATTGTATCAAGAATATCCAGAGGGTCTGCATCCAGTGGTATATGTGAGTTGGAGTCCCAACCCCTCGGAAAGGAGGTATCCTGTCCTCACGCTGGAATTTTTGGCATTGAAGCGGGCTATTGAGGACCAATTTCATGATTACCTATACGGGGCGAAGATTACTGTGAAGATCAATAATAACCCGCTTGCTTATTTACAGATCACAGCCAAACTAGGGAGATTTTTTATTTATTTATTTATTTATTGTAGAGAATCAGTTTTACAACCTTTGAGTCAAAGACTCATTTACAAAGGTACCTCGTCAATAAAGGGGGGGAAGACAACAATAAAAGAAGAGGTTAGAACAGTGGAATGACAGAACATGTTAGATACATAAAAAAATAAATATACACTTGGAGAGCAGACAGCTAGGCTGCGCTGGATTAAACTTGTGGAAGGTCTAGCATAGGTAAAACAACACGGATTCAAATCGATAGCAAGTCATAAGTTAAGTAGGTAGGGTAACATTGGTGTAACGATAATGGTTACAGTATTCAAAGTGAGCATGCTAATATGTGGGTATATAGAGACCGGTGTGCTGGGGATTTGAAAGGGATTAGCAGGGACCGCAAAGGGAGAGGGTCAGGCAAGAGGCAGTTACAGGCATTTCACATCGGCTGTCCATAATATGCTGGCTAAGAGCAATTTTGAAGCGGCCAATGCCAGGGATCTTGGAGATGGTTTCGGGAAGGGAGTTGAAACAGGACGGGGCTTGGTGATGGAAGGATCTTTGGCACCGAGAGGTCCTTGCTCTGGGGACTATGAAAGTGGCCGTGGCGGCATACCGGGTTGGCAGTGACCTAGCAGCACGCTGCAAAGGTCCAGAGACCCCAGGAGGGCAGAGTCCTGACAGGGATTTTTTGGCCAGAAGGCAGGTTTGATAATTCAGTCTTTCCTCAAGAGTGAGTATTTTAGCGGCAGAGTATAGTAAACAGGTGTGGGTTCTGCTGTGGGCACCGGTAAGGAGCCTACATGCTCTATTAATAGAGGTCTGAACTTTGGATAAGGCAGAGGCATCAGTAGCGGCATAGACAGAGTCCATAGTCAGCCAGCGATAGTCCGATGAGGTGATAGCTGGTTTTGGGCGTTCAGGAGACAGTCTTTATGCCGATAGAGTAGACCGATCCTGGAGTTTATAGCAGATGACAGTGCGTTGAGGTGGGCATGGAAAGTAAGGCCAGAGTCGAAGGTGATACCCAGGTACTTATAGGATGCAACCTGCTCCAAGAGGTGGGGCGTGCTGGTGGTGATGTGGAAGGGGAAGTTTCTGGCATTGTTTTGCCGATGGGCAAAGAGCATGGACTTTGTTTTCTTTAGGTTCAGGACTAGGCGGTGATTATCGAACCACTTTTCGGTTTGGAGGAAGGCGCTTTGCAACATGCTTTGGAGTGGGAATGGGTCAGGGTGTGATGCAAGGATAACGGCGTCATCTGCATAGAGTAATATTTTACTGGAGCAGGAGCTGGGGAAGGTGTTCAGGAATAGGCTGAAAAGGGTTGGGCCAGGGATAGAGCCTTGGGGACACCGAGAATACTGGAAGATAGGAGAGAGGGTCCCATTTAGTTTTGACTCTTTGGGACCTGTTGTGTAGAGTAGCTTGCAAACCATTTCAGGGGCCAGTTGCGAGGACCGAGTGTACTGAGGGAGTTAAGTAGTAGGGGTGGCACACTGTGTGAAGGCCTTGGACAGGTCTATGAGGACCGCCCCAGCAAGATGACCTTTGTCAAGTGCTGAGTGAATGTGGTGGGAGAATTCCAGAAGGGCAGTGGTTGTGCACTGACCGGGTGAAGACTCGTGTTGCTCCGGACACGAAGATTGTAGTTAGTAAGGTATTCCGAGAGCTGAGTGTTTACTATTTTGAGGGCTTTGGATAGGGGGAAGGATGGAGATGGGCCTGTGAGTTGTTAGGCAGAGTGCGGTCCCGGACTTATGGATGGGGGTTACTTCTGCATGCTTCCAGGCCTTAGGGAATTGGCCGAGGCATAGTGGTTTGTTAATGATAGCGTCAAGCGGGTGAGCATGACATCCAGTACGAGGCGAAGAATCCTGGAGTCGAGGGGGTCATTGGTAGGGTTCTGAGATGAGGGCCTTTTATTAAGAAAGGTTTGGCATCATGGGGTGAGATCACTCGGAAGTGGAATTACGGCCTGGAAATGGGTACGTGGGAGGGTTTGGCAGCGGGTCAGAAAAATGGGGCTGAGAGGATGGCACTTAAGTCAGCGAAGGTTTGGTTGAGGCAGTTAGCATTACTGGTGGGGTCAGTCGAGACAGTCCCATTTATGTCAATCTGGGATGGGGAGCGGGTCTTACCATTTAGGTCTTTAATGTTGTCCCAGAAAGCTCTGGACGAGCCCCAGGTGGATGTCAACGTGGCTGGTAAAATTTGGCTTTAGCCTGCTTGATTGACCAGGAGCATTGATTACGGGCTGCCCGGTAGGCTTGCCTGTCAGCAACCCTGCAGGAGTCGTTAGCTAGGTGCCAGAGGTTATCTCTCTTTTTTAGTTGTTGGATCAGCGCTGGAGTGATCCATGCAACAGTCTGTTTTTTTATCCTATGAGTGTTTAGGGGTGCATACATGTCACAGGTGTGGTTGAAGGCCGTGGAGAGATAGGTAAGGGCAGAATTTATGTCAGGAGCGCTGGCTAGTGGGGACCAGTCGATTTTGGCGAGGTGACGTTTGAGGTTGTTGAGACCTCCGGGGAGAAACCGACAGCGGGGGGTCCTGCTAAAACCAGGGCTGAGGGTTGGGGAGGACCAGAAACAGGTGACTGGGGAGTGGTCACTGAGTGAGTCTGCAAGGACATCGACGGAGATGACTTTATGAGGTCTATTAGAGAGGATGACGTCCAGGAGGGAGCTTGTTCCTGTTACTTTGTTTAGTCTAGTGGGCTGAGTGACCAGTTGGGACAGGTCAAGGGCTGCAAGGTCATTTTTTCAGACTATCTGATGAGGAGCTGAGCCAATTTGAATTTAGGTCACCCATAATTAGCTGTTCAGCTTGTTGTGGCGGTGAACAGACTAGCTCAGCTCTTCTGCACAGTGGATGGGCTTTTACATCCTGCCTGTCTCCGTGTTGGGGGGGCGGGTTCTAGCATTAGGTGCAAGGAGCTGGCTCTGTTCTTTGCCGACAAGGTGTCCTCTATCAGGGCCGAGGTGTCTTCGAGTATCTCTCGAAAGGGCTGCAGGGTCCGGCCTGAGCTGTGCCAGAACACTCCTCCTGTCTGGGATGAGTTTGAGTTGGTTGCGGTGGAGGATGCAGTGGGAGATAATCTTGAAGCTGCTGCCAACACAATGTGATCTAAACCCAGGCACAACCCGACTTTTGATTGGATGTCTCGACCTGATTGGATCTGTGGTTGCTGAGGTTGTCTGGAGTTTCTTGAGGAGTGGGGTCTTCCCGTTGTCCTTGAAAGAGACCTTCGTTAGATCCCTTTTGAAGAAGCCCTCTTCGGACCAGGAATGCCTCAGCAATTACAGGACAGTCTCTAGCCTTCCATTCTTAGGGAAGGTTATTGAAAAGGTGGTGGTCATTCAGCTCGAGAGACATCTTGCCTTTTTCTTCACCTATGAGTCTTTCCAGTCTGGGTTTTGCGTGGGGCATAGTACGGAGACTGCTCTGATGAGGGTGCTAAATGAGGTTTTACTGTAGTGGGGTGACATCCTCGTCATTGGCAGACACAATGCAGAGTGTCGGCATTATACTGTCGGGGATGTGCAAGTGTTTTCTTTGGGGGGCTGTGCCCCCAACTCCCAATAATGGGGGCTCCACCCCACACTTACGGTCTCTAAATATACAACTCTGAGTCGGAGTTGTATCGGGGAGGGGGCGCAACATGGGGAGATGCACCGCCGGTGTCTGCAGGTACCAGTACAGCGGCCCGGCGATTTCAGGTGAAATCTGTCACTGTGCTTGTCTTTGCAGTTGCGGTGCGGACCTACGGTCTGCATACCGCTAAATGATCTTCTGATGGCAAGGGACAGGATAGACCATACCATCCTGGTCCTCTTGGACCTCTCTGCGCCGATTGACACCGTGGATCATGAGGTGCTACTTGACCACCTGCAGTTCTGGTGTGGCCTGTCCAGTAATGTCATCAACTGGTTCAGGTCATACCTAACAGACAGATGCAAAGGGTGATAATGGGATTAGTCTCATCTAACCCGAAGTCTCTGTGCTGTGGGGTTCCGCAGGGTTCGGTCTTGTTGCCCTTACTGTTCACGGTATATATGCTGCCATTGGGGACATTATCAGATGGTATGGGCTGGGTTTTCACTGCTATGCAGATGATACCCAGCTGTACTTGTCCTGTGCACCCGATACCCAGATGTCAGCCTCCATATTTAACAGCTGCCTTGAGGAAATCCAGACATGGATAACTCAAAACTGGCTTAAGCCACACAAGACTGAGGTACTGGTTGTAGACCTGGGTCATCGGGGCAGGGGGGTGTGGGGTTACTCCTTGGCCTAATGTTGAGGGGTGTTCCCCTTAACCCATCTAGACAGATGAAGGATTTGGGCATGATTCTGGATGACGGTCTGACGCTTGATGCTCAGGTGTCAGCCATGATCAAGAGCGGATTTTATCATCTTAGGAATATCGCCCGAATCCGAACCCTGATCCCACCTGAGGACCTGACCACACTGGTACATGCTTTTGTCACTTCCCGGTTGGACTACTGTAATGCCCTGTACCTAGGGTTATCGGGAGGCAACCTCCGCAGGCTGCAGCTAGTGCAGAATGTGGCGGCAAGATTACTGACGGGGGTGAGAAGATGTGAGCATATCACCCCGGTCCTCCGTGAGCTGCACTGGCTGCCAGTCAGGTAGAGGATTGTCTTCAAGGTAGGGTTCCTGACCTACAAGACCCTGCATGAGAGGAGACTGTCTATCTGCAAGATCTCCTGTCCCCTACCGTGGCGCCCCCACGCATTTGCCTGGGAGGCCTTCTTGGAGTTCCCAGGGCTAGGATGCGGCATTCTGGGGACAGAGCATTCTCGGTGGCTGTGCCTACCCTGTGGAACTCCTTACCTGTTTATTTAAAGAAGGGTCCCTCAGCAGAAGCCTTTAAGAAGGGCCTGAAGATGTATTTGTTCCAGCAAACGTTTAGCAATTAATTTTGTGCTTTTATGGGATAGATTATTACTATGCTCCCAGTTGTATTGCTATTTACATATATATATTCTGTGTAGGATTTTAACTAATTTTACTGTTGTTGTTGGTTTGTACAGCACCCAATAAAATATCTATCTATCTATCTATCTATCTATCTATCTATCTATCTATCTATCTATCTATCTATCTAAACTAGATGCAGCTGGCCACCAGTGGTTGTCAGCTCTGTCTACCTACGACTACGGTGTAGAGTACCAGCCTGGGCTGAATAATATAGAAGCCAATGCTTTGTCTCAACATCCTTTAACTCAGGGGGCTGACCATTCCAGCTGGGTCAAGATACCTGAACAATTGGTAAAAGCTCTGTATAAGAAATTTGTTGGTGATGAGTCCCCTTCTCTCGAAAATGCCCCTCTCTTGGTGAACTGCTTAGGAGCATCTAGGAGTTGCCTGCCTATAGCTTACTGCCATTTGACCACCCTGGATATGAGGTCTTTGCCCCAGCTGACTACTCAGGACTTACAAAAAGAGCAGCAGGACAGTTCTGTCATGGGTGAGATAATCACGTGCTTCAAAGAAAAGGAGATCCAGCTCAAGTAAAAGCTAGTGATCCACATGCCCGTTTATTACTGTGAGAATGGCAAAATTTCAGCTAAAGAAAGGACTGTTCTACTGAGTGACTCAGGACCACCAGGGGGCACTCTGTGTGCAGTTGGTATTGCCTAACTGTTTCCAAGGCCTGGTGATGCAAGCTCTACATGGTGATATGGGCCACTTGGGCAGCAAACGTACCCTGGAATTGGTAAAGAGCAGATTCTATTGGCACACGATGGAAGTTGATGTAGAATATTATTGCAAGCACTGTCAGCAGTGTATCCAGAGAAAAGCACTTCCCCAAAAGGCTGCCCCATTAGTTAACATCAGTACCAGTGCACCGATGGAATTAGTGTGCATCGATTTTCTCGTGTTGGAACCAGACTCCAAGAATGTCTCCAACATACTGATGATTACAGACCATTTCACCCAGTACGCTCAAACTTACCCCAACAAGGACCAGAGGGCCTTCGTGGTGGCCAAAGTGTTGGTTGAGAAGTTTTTTGTCCACTACGGAGCACCTCAAAGAATCCATTTCGACCAGGGATGTGATTTCGAGAGCCAGTTGATAAAAGAGCTTTTGTCCTCATGGGGTATCAGAAAGTCTCGAACCACGCCTTACCACCCTCAGGGTGACCCCCAGCCCAAGAAATTCAACAGAACCCTATTGGACATGCTGGGCATCCTGGATCCAAGAGACAAGTGTACCTGGAGTCAATGAGTAAGCACTTTGGTCTATGGATACAATTGCACAAAAAATGACGTCATGACTTTCTCTCCATACCACCTGATGTTGGGGAGGGAGGCCTGCCTCCCCATGGACCTGTGTTTCGGAGTGTCAGTGACTTCATCAAAGACAACGAATATTTGCAATACATGAGCAAGCTTAAACAACAGTTGAATGATGCCGTTCTACCATGATGCATCGACACCAAAGGCATCGACATCCCCTACATCGACATACACAATGCCGAGTTTTGCCGTTGTGCTGTCAGTTTTCCTGTGGGCTCCCCCCCAGTATTTTAATAACCAAATCTGAGTCCGAGTTGTCTCAGGGAAGGGGCGAAACACTGGGAGATGCAGTGCCGGTGTCAGCGGGGACCATTACAGTGACCTGTCGATTTCTGTCGCTGTAACGGTCTTCACTGTAGGAGTTTCGTTGTTCAGTCGGTATACCGAATGATGCCTAATAACTAGCCTCAGAGAGAGCCACCAAGCGAAATCAGGCCAATAAAGAGAGGTATGATAAAAAAGTGCAGGCGCAAGACTTGGGAGCCTGGTGAACGAGTGTTACTCAGGAGTCTGGTCATACCTGGGAAACATAATCCCCACACCAGGCACTTGAGTTAAATCCCAATACTGACACTGTAGTGCAGCATGAGGGGGGTTCTGCACTCCTGAGGTGCTGTCTTTCAGATGAGACGTTAAACCAAGGTCCCATCTGCCTGTTCTGGTGATAGTTCAGGTGAATGTTAAAAGATCCTATGGCACTTCTCAAAAAGAAGAGGAGCAATTTTATTGAAAAATTCAATACAAAACATAAAATAACACATTTTATCACATACAAATAGAAGGAAAAAAAATTCCCTGCCAGTCCCTTATGCCCCTCCAAAAAAAACCACGCACACACACACACACACACACACACACACACATGACACCCACACACATGTCCTCCACCCCCTTTGTGTGTTTTTTTTAAAGCATAATAAAAAAAGGAACAATGTCACTATAAAAAATAAAAGGATTGTCCTTACTCGTTACCTTCGGAAAAAGTAAATTTTAAAAAAAGGAAAAAGAAAAGAAAGAAAAGAATAGTACAAAAAAATAATAACAGTACTACAACTAGAATGCCGAAATTCAGGCAGGGTTCCTTAAATAAACTTTAAGAAACCAATAGTTGAAAAACTATCAGGGCTGTAAACTACCCCCCCCAAATTAATATTTAGCACTAATTCTGCATCACCATGTGTAATCCATAAATCACATACTGTAACCCCCCACCTGAACCTCAGAACAATATCTGAGTTAAACCTTTCCACAAGTTATTAACAGTAGTTCTGGAGAACTTTTGAAGATCATTATTATAAACTTCTAGGAATGCTGCTTCAATTAATTTACTAATAGCCGTAAACGTCAATCTCTGTTGTTGAATGACACATCAGCTTCTAGCCTGCCATAGATAAAACTTGAAACAGGCAAAAAAAACTTCCCAAGGTAGCTTGATTATAAAATGCACATCTACCATGGTACTGGCCAAGAGCTAATTGCTCGTATGTTAACCTAGGAAGCCAAGGCAGGTTCCATTTAGCTGCTAAAAAGCACAGCAGCTGAGAAGAGACCTACATTCCAACAAAAAGTGTGGCATTGTTTCCACAGGTGCATTACAATCATCATAAGGACACCCGTGTTCTTCCACAGATTAGTGCTTCAGGTTACCTTTAACATTTAATTTACCATATGTACATAACCACAAATTATCCCACATCCTACCCAGAATTCTCAGGTTATTCAGTTGAGACAGAGCACAAGAAATCAAGGACGGGGTACAAAATTTGAACTCTGGAAAAGATGGACCTGTCCTGTCTAGAACCATGGCATACAGTTGTTTACCTGAAGAGTTCAATATCTGAGTTTTTGACACCTTCCAAATACACAGTTTCCTTAATGTGGGCTTCAGAAAGTCAGGTATCCTTCATTCTAGGCAAATCTTTAACAGGATTATCTTGCCAGTTATCAAAATACTCTTGTACCTAATGTTGTGAACATCCCTCCGTTTCCCCACTAAGACCTGGAGGAAATGATAATTTGTTGATATTCCCAACAAGAACAAGCATTTGTCAATGCCGAATGTTGCTTGCTTCTATGTGCTGTTTAGGTATTTGGAAGTCATTGGAGTGCAGATATTGAAAATTTGTGAACTTACGAGCGTGCGTAGGAACTGCGCAATGCACGCTCGTAAAACAGTCATTGTTAGGAATTTTTTCACAAAATGTTCAACATAGCCATTTTAAGACCTCTGGTCATGAACAGTGTCAGTGTGATTTTGTTAATGTGTCCCATACATTGAGTTTGCACACCGACTGCGCCATTGTGCGCTACATGGGCGGAAACACGTTTTGGGCAGGATGTGAAAATGACAGCTGTACTGCTCATAAGGAGGTGTGGTAAAATGGCAATGTTGAAAATCTGGAGTGGAAATATTGAAAATTCGCAAACCCACGAAAGGCGGGGAACTGTGCAACGCACACCGTGAAACAGTCATTTTTAGGAATTTTTCAACAAATTTTCAATAGCCATTTTAGACCTCTGCTCATGAACAGTGTCACTGTGATTTTCTTAATTTGTCGATACATTGATTTACGCACATTGACTCAGCCATTCTGCACTACAATGGAAACATTTTGGGTGAGATGAAAAATGACAGCTGTACTACTCATAAGAAGGTGTGGTAAAATGGCAATGTTGAAAATCTGGAGTGAAAATATTGAAATTTCGTAAACTTACGAGCCTGCGTAGGAACTGCGCAACGTATGCTCGTAAAACAGTCATTTTTTGGAATTTTGGACCAAATTTTCAACATGGGGTTTTGGGACCCCTTCTCATGAATGATGTCACTGTCATGGTGGTATTCAGGCCGAAGGGTGATTTCGCAATCACTGCGCGAAATCACCCTTCAGGCCCGAATAACGCCATGACAGTGACATCATTCATGAGAAGGGGTCCTAAAACCCCATGTTGAAAATTTGGTGCCAAAATTCCCAAAATGCCTGAGATATGCAATAAAGTTGAACCCCTCCTATCTAGCCCATTATACAGCTTACCGGCATTTCCTCAGTTCGCGGTCGGCTTTGAAGAGTGCAGACGTGTTCCCGGTCCACCGAAGATCGTCGCGCGGAGTCCGGAGAGTATGGGGTGAGGGAGGTGTGGGGAGGCTGGAGTGCGCAGTGGGTGGGTGCGGGTTGTGGGAGAGGGGTTGGGAGACGCCGCGGGACCGTTTTGTTTTACAGGTTTAAAACAAAAAAGGCGTCGATGAGACCGTTGCCACACTGGGGTGGGCTCCAACCTTGGCACAAGGATGGGGGGCCGTTCAGCCGACGGGGATTGGGCACCCCATCGGTCAAATAACTGATTGCCAAGCTGGGGTGGGCTCCAGCGTGGCACCAGCTACGAGGGGGCGACAGCAGCTCAGCCAGCGGGGATTGGGCATCCGTCGCTACACAGGACATGCGGGGGCTGCATGCCTGCATTTTGGGGAGCTACGCTTATCGGTGCTCACTGAAGCGTAGTTCCCCTTTCAGTTGGGGAGAAACATTGCATTTTGGAGCGTGTCATAGACAGCTCCAAAATGCATTGGCTTACAGGGGCCGCGCCTGCCAGCTTACTGACTGAATTGGAGGAGGAGGTGACACACCTCCGAAATCTCCGATGATGGCACTATGTTTCTTGCAAATGTGTACAAGCAACATAAAAATAGCATGAAAGAAAACCAAAGGATGAAGCATACCCACTCCCCTTTTTGTTTAGCACGGTAGGTATATTCTCTCTTAATAGGGTTAAGCCTACTGCCCCACAACACACGAAAAGAAATACTATAAATTCTTGTTTCTAAATTAAAGGGACTAGGATAAATCCAGGAAACATAAAGGTGTAAGGGGAGGGATGTGGCTAGCTTCTGAACATGGTGGGCGCTTCCTAGCCAGCTTCTTCAGGCACTGCCCTTGAAAGTATCTAAAAGGCCTCCTAAACTGAGTAAAGTCAGTAAAAAAAAAAATCAGGAGCAACCTGTCATTCATGGCTTCTTGCAAATCCAAAAATCGCCAGACTAAACTAAAATTTGGACCAGCATCAACGTCGAGGGAGCCATGTTGGGGCTCAGAGACCTACGCCAGCTCTCAGGCCCTCTGGGCTGCCAATTCTGTTATTTCCTCAACACCTGAGATGTCAGAACTTGAGCGCTCCCTCGCAGGTGTCCCTGCAACTCTCACTCAGATGCAGCATGAAACGAAGGCCAATTTTACAAATATCACAGCACAGATTACCCATTTACAAAGCATGGTTACTGGCCTGTCTGAAATTTCTGCATCTCACAGGTCGCAAATATCTGAGTTGGAACATCAGGTCAGTGATCTGGAAGACACCTTACAGGCGATCCCAAATGAAAGACATGACCTAAAAAAGGCGATGGAAGAACTCACAATGCATGTGGATGACCAGAAAAAACGGTCAAGGCACTCCAGTCTCTGAATTGTCGGTCTCCCGGAAGGAACTGAAGGGTGCAGTCCAGAAACAGAGCTGCAGAAATGGCTTGTTGACCACTTAGAGCTCCCAGATCAGGCCTCTAGTTTTTAAATTGAACGTGCTCATAGGGTGGGCCCACCACTGAAACCTGGAGACAAGCCACAGCATTGCCTGATAAAATATCTGAGGTACGTGGACAAGGAGGTTATCCTCCACAAACCCAAATTTAAAGGGCCTATCCAATACAAGAATACCAAGGTTCATATTTTTCAAGACTACAGTCGGGAGCTGCAGCAGCAGAGGCAAAGTTTCAATGTGGTTAAAACTAAGCTGTACAACCTCGGCTGGTCCTTCGCCTTCCTGTAACCTGCAAAGCTGAAAATTGATGAGCCTGGGCAATCCCCTATTTTATTCACTTGCCTGAAACTGGCAGAGAGGTGGGTGGTGGAGGAAGGAGCCAGAAGGAAGCGTGCTGGCGACTCGCTAGCCCAAGACGGAGATGGAGTCAGTTAAATGTTTAAAATGACTTATTATCAGTAGCTTGAACTACCTATACCCCTTGAGCTCCAGGACTGAGTGGTCTTGATCGGTGACTGGCAGTCTAAGCACCATCGGTCAGTATCTACCCCATGGTATTGCCGGTTTTGGAACACTGTGGCTGACCCAATGTCTGTGTTTTTCTTTGCCACTCTTGGCCCTGTGTGAGCTCCTGGGCCCCCCCAACCATGTCTGGGGACACGGGTACCAACGGGGGGAGGAGGTGAATGGTTCGGGGACTCAGAGGCCTACTCATCTGTTCTTGACTTTCTCAGCTTTCCTTTAGTAACTTCAGGGCAGGTCTGGGCCCTAACCCACAATTTCTTGGTACTGTTCATTATCTGTTAGTTATTACTTGCTGACCTATCTGCTATCACCCCTTTGTCAGTTCTGATGTTTAAAATCTTGAACCTCTGTGTGCTCTTCTGTTAGTGGCAGCTGAGTACAGCCATAAATTTGCTTTTGGCTTGTTGTTATTAATTAAGGTTACCTCCTGGCCTGTTCTGTTAATAGGGGACCTTAACCATAAAAAACAATGCTTATCTTGTGCCTGTAATGATTCGCACTAATGTACACAATAACTATAATACTGTTACTGGTTACCAGTTGTTTGTATGGGGAATTTATTCAGGCATTTACTGGTCTGAATTGGAGTGGGGGTGGGGGGTGCTCAATTTGTTCAGTTTATTAATTGGTTATGGGAATCCAGCGTGGGGTGGGCGGATTGCTCTCAAGTTTGTGGTTGGGGGGCAACAATAAGGGATGGATGGGATGTGGGGGGTGCGGGGGTGCTCCTTGGCTGTCTGGAATAAAACAATCTGAGTTTTCTGTGCGGTGGATGGGCTCCTGGCATGCTCTCTGTGCTTTAGGGGGTGATGTGGGGAAGTGTTTAGGAGGTTACATATTGGAAAAAATGTGGATGTTGCTGCTTGAGGAGTACTTAGTGATCTATAGCAGGGAGGATTGGCTCTATGATGAGAAATGGCAGGCTGGTTTGAAGAGATCAGCCACGCCACCTACTACTTGCTGCACTTGCATAGGTGTATTGTACCCATGGGCATAATGGCTAGGTTAATCCAAATGGCTACCTGGAGGGTTAATGGGTTAAAATAAGTAGTTAAAAAGAAAAGGGTGCTAGCTGAAGTGAAGAGATCTAAGTGGCAGGTGGTTATCCTACAAGAGGCCCACATGTCTCTGGGCAAGGCCCTGAAGACTAGTGCTTCTCTGGGGGGCATTTGGATATCCTCCACTTTTTCCTCGAAGGCCAGAGGTAAACATAGAAACATAGAAACATACCTCTGCTTGGTTTCCTTAGGGTACCCAGGTTTGGGTTCTGAGGCAGATCATAGATGCAGCAGGTAGATATTCCCTGATTAGAGCTGAAATTTGTGGCTTGGGTACCTTTTCATTTGGCTCCATCTATGCACCTAACATGGAGGACCCTGTTTTTTTCCAGAGGTTAGCACTGGATATGGCGAGCTGAGGGGGCCCTGGATCTTGGGGGTGACTTCAACTGTGTGAGAGACACAGGTCTGGATAGATCCAACACTACCCCGTCTCCTTATCTAATAACGCTAGGGCATTGGGTGAGCTAGAGCAGGAGATTAACCTAGTTGATTTATGGAGACATAGGCACCCTACGGGTAGAGATTATAGTTTCTATTCTCACTCACATCGCTCATATGCCCTACTGTACAGGCTCCTGATCAGTCCACCCCTTCTGGCTTTGGTAGACAGGGTGCATTATTCTGCTATCATCCTGTCGGGCCATGTTTCCCTGTCCATGGGTCTGGTTGCCCCCGGTTCCCCTCCGGTGTTACGTCAATGGAGATTAGATCCCCTGCTGCTGAAAAACCAGGACTACATAGATATAATATCTAAGAATATGAAGGAATTCCTACAGTTTAACAAAATGGGTGACACCTCTCACCGATGTAGGTGGGAAGCCCTGAAGGCATACATTCGGGGGCAGACCATAGCCTTCGCAACATATGCTAGAAGACAAGGAGAGAACGAGATCACCCGCCTACAGGAGAAAATCGAAGCTTGTGATGCCACCCTCAGGTCAAGGCCTACCCTCTCACTGTACAGGGTAATTCAAAAGCAGGGCCGGATAAATTACATCCCAGAGTGCTGAAGGAACTGGCGGATATCCTGGCAAAACCCCTGGCGGAGCTATTCAGCATCTCTCTGAGGATAGAGTGGGTGCCCCAGGACTGGAAGGTGGCACATATAGTGCCTATCCACAAGGGGGGATCAAGGGAAGTGGCAGGGAACTACAGGCCCATCAGCCTGACATCGGTGGTGGGCAAGGTGATGGAGGGCATTGTCAAGGAGAGACTGGGGGGACCTGGAAAAGTTGGGATGCCTGGACGATAGACAGCATGGATTTGTCCTGGGGAAATCGTGTCAGACAAACCTTGTGGAGTTCTATGACTGGGTGACAAGTGCCTTGGACCTGGGTAGACCAGTGGACGTCCTCTTTCTTGACTTCAGCAAGGCATTTGACTCTGTTCCTCACAGGGGCCTGTTGGATAATCTAGGAGAAATAGGGGTCGGGAACCAGATGGATAGGAAATTGGCTCCAGAACCGGACCCAGAGGGTTGTGGTTGGCAGAATAGTCTCATCCCCAAGGAGGGTCATTAGTGAAGTCCCTCAGGGATCGGTCCTTGGGCCCCTCCTGTTCAACGCCTACGTCTATGACATAAGGAAGGATATTAGGGGTGAGGTGAGTCTCTTTGCGGATGACTCAAAACTGGGGGCGGTGGTGGATGGGGAGGAGGGGAGGGTGGCCCTACATGGGGACCTGGAGGCTCTGGAAAGATGGTCTAAAAAGCGGAAGCTGAGGTTCAATGCAGGGAAATGCAAGGTACTGCACCTGGGAGCCAGAAACCCGGGCCAAGAGTACACCCTGGGGGGGGAATGCTAAAAGTCTTGATGGCTGAGAGGGACCTGGGGGTCGTGGTGGATGTCAAGATGAACAACTCGGAGACTTGCAGGAGGGCAGTGGCAAAGGCCAACAGGATGCTTGGATGCATCACTAGGGGGATCACCTCCAGAAGGAAGGGAGTGATATTCCCACTGTATAACTGCTTGGTGAGGCCGCACCTCGAGTACTGCGAGCAGTTTTGGACGCCACATTTAAAGAGGGACACTGAACTCCTGGAGAAGGTCCATAGGAGGGCAGCCAAAATGATTTGGGGCTTGGGGGATAGGACCTATGGGGAGAGGCTCGAAGAGCTAAATATGTACACATTGGAAGAGAGAAGGGACCAGGGGGACATGATAGAGGTCTTCAGGTACATGAAGGGGGTAAATAGGGGAGGAGTAGTCAGGGTGCTCTTAAGAAAGGAGGGGGGGCAACTAGAGGGCATGGGTGGAAGCTGGAGGGGGAGATCTGTGGAGCCATGGAATGCGCTGCCCAGGGGCTGGTGGAGGCAGAAACGTGGAGGGGTTCAAGAGTGGTGGGACAGGTACAGGGAAGGGTTCTGGAAGCAAAAACCAGTGCAGCGAGAATATCCAGGACTGGGAAGGGAGAAGCCAGAGAGGGAGAGGGGGGCAGCAAGGTCAGCTCCCAGGGTGGGGGCTGACCAAACGAGCAGACTCGAAAGACCATTAGGCCTATTCTGCTGGCATTTTAGTATGTTAGTATGTAAAATGGCATTATAATACTCTCAGTAGTGCCAGAGTAGAGCATGCCATTCTTTTAACCCAAGCCGGAGCATACTTTGATGGGGATAGAGGGGGGAAAACTGCTTGCTTGACAGCTTCATCGTCGGGGGAGAGAGAGGGCAGTGGTACAAATACATGACCAGTTTGGATCTCTGGTGCAGGATCAGGTTGTTATAGGCAGTGCATTTAACGCCTTATACAAGGCCCTGTACACTTCCGAGGTTGCCCCAACCTCACAGGAGATGGAACAGTTTTACACTAAAGCTCCCATATCTGTATTGGGAAGAATGTGGCCAGGGAGTTAGACCTACCTATTACTGGGGGGAGTTGTGGACTGCTATGAGGGCCCTCAAAGGGGGGGAAAGCTCCTGGACCAGATGGCCTCCTGATAGACTTTTTTACAGCATTTGCTCCTTTGCTTATAGAACCCCTGTTTGACGTGCTTAAAGAAAGTTTGGAAGTGGGAGAGTTGCCCCTCTCCACATGGTCAGCCATGATTACGGTGCTCCCCAAACCAGGGAAAGACCCTTCTTGATGTGCCTCATATAGGCCGATATCATTGCTGACAGCAGACTATAAAATACTAGCAAAGATTTTGGCCTCTAGATTAGACCCAGTACTCCCATCATTGATCCATCCTGATCAGTCTGGCTTTGTTCGGGGTCGACAGGGGAAGCATAATATCCATCGAACATTAAATGTGATTCATAGATGGGGTAAAAATATATAGAGCCATGGGACAGATGTCCTTGCTATTGATGCAGAAAAGGCTTTTGACTGTGTGGAGTGGGGGTATCTTTTTGAAACCTTAAAAAGGTTAGGCCTAGGACCTTGCATCAGATCCTGGATCCATGTCCTTTACAATAAACCGCAGGCCCAGATAGTTGTTAATGGTATGGTGACCCCCTCATTCACCTTAGGGTGAGACACCAGACAGGGCTGTCCTCTCCTTTGCTGTATGTCCTCTCCCTGGAGCCTCTTGCAGCTGCTCTGAGAGTACATAAGGGGATTAGAGGCCGGAGGGGGGGGGTCCGAGCATAGAATTGCATTGTACGCAGATGACCTGCTCCTATATCTCCACTACCCAGCACAGAACCTGCCCCAGGTACACCATTTAATGAGTGAATATGGGACATTGTCTGGTCACAAGGTCAAGTGCACCAAAAGTGAACTTCTCCCCATAGGGGTACAAGATAGAGCACTGTTAATCTCAAACCTGAGGGGTCTGCAATTAGTTAAAAAAATAAAGTATCTGGGTGTCAACATCTCTGCTAGGACTGGCTCACTCTGCACTTTAAATTATAAACCCCTCCTCTCTAAAATCTCAGAGGACTGTGAAAGATGGACTGCATTACCTTTATCCCCACTAGGGTGGGTAGAAGTAGTGAAAATGAACATTTTACCTAAATGCCTGTACCTTTACCAGTCACTCCCCATTTAAGTACCCAAAATGCACTTCAGGTACCTGGGTGCCATCCTGCACAGATTCCTTTGGAAGGGCAAAAGTGCTAGGGTTAAAAAAGATACACTACAGCAACTCACAAACCTAGGGGGGACCGGTCTCCTTGACTTTCAGGCCTACTACCTTGCTGTCCAGCTTACCTTTGTCCCTTTTGGGATCATTGGGGATGGGGATTGGTTGACTCAGAATGGAGGAGGACACCTTGTTAGGTCCGCTGAAAGAAGACTACCTAGCTATGGTCTTGAACTCGGACCCTCCTTATATAATATCAGATCCATTCACAGCAAACCTACTAAAGGCCTGGTTGGAGGCGCACAGGCGTATTGGGCAGCCTAGGCAGCTTTCACTAAATGTGGGTATTTTGCCCTTTATAAAAACCAAGTGCCCCTGCCTGACCACTCTAATACAGAGGCTGCTGGAGTGGAGATGAAGGGGTCTCAGTGGGGCAACTCTATACAAGGGACATGTTAAAAAATGTTGTTACCATATGTGCAGAATGAGGCATACAGCCAGGTGACTTTTTTGTTTATCTCAGGATCTGGCACTGGTGTGGGGTGTCTCTATCTGCCGAATATGGCTGGTCCCCCCCTCACCCCTTGAGGAAGAGTTGTTTCACCCCCAAACTGGGTTCTAAACTGCTCTCCATTTATTACCATACCATTCAGGGGAGATCCTGCAAGGTATCAAAGGGGGTTAGGGATAAGTGAAGCCAGTGTCTCCTTGCACCAATACACTCTAAAGTATGGCACATGGCAAGTCAACACTTACAGCTATGCTCTCGCAGCGACAAGCTCAGGCAAATCCAGTTGAATTTTATGTACCGAACCTATCTCACCCCAAAGAGGTTACATGCAATGGAAGCATTCAGTCCTAGCCTCTGCCCGAAATGTGGCATTCAGGAGGGTGACTTTCTCCACATGACTCTGACCTGTCCCAGGGTGATCCCATTTTGGCATGAAATGCATCATATAATGTGCAGAGTCCTTGGCTATTGCCCCTCAAAATCTCCTCTCGAATTATCGCTGGGTGCGGACCCACAACACCAAGGCGGGACGCTGCATAACCCCCTATGGTCTCTTGCCCTGACTAATGCCAGAAAAATGGTGGCACAGGCATGGATATCCCCTCCCTCCCACAATATCCCATCCGATCAATAACCTTAAGATGAGCTTGACCCTGGAGAAAACCCAGCTCCATGCAATGGGTAAACATATGTCCTTCCTGCAAGTCTAGCAGCCCCTCATAGCAGCCATTGAATCAGGTATAATACCCTCATAGGAGAATGGCCCCACATTCTCATCCCTATACGGTATGAGGCTGAGGTGGGGGAGAACCCCCACCCACTTCCCCAGCTCTGCTGTGCTATGTATCCTTGGCTAGTGACTCCTGTGTTTTCAACATCTAGGTCAGCCCCTGCTGTGGTTAACATAGAAACATAGACTTTGATGGCAGATAAGGACTGCTTGGCCCACCTAGTCTGCCCATTTCCCTACCTAGAGGATAAGCTGCAGATCCTATTTAACCAACAGCCTATTTCTTCCTACCCCCCACAAAAATTGCCTTATGTCTGTCCCATGCATTCTTGAATTCTCCCACTGTTTTAGACCCCACAACCTCCTCAGGAAGGCTGTTCCATGCGTCCACCACCCTCTCTGTGAAAAAATACTTCTTCACATTGCCCCTGAGCCGTCCCTCTCTATCTTCATATTGTGTCCCCTTGTTCTTGCACATCTCTTTTTCTGAAAGATGCTACCCTCTTCGACTTTGTTGATTCCACTGAGGTACTTAAATGTTTCTATCATTGTCCCCCCTCTCCCTCCTTTCCGCAAGGGTATACATATTAAGCTCCTTTAGTCTCTCCTCGTATGGCTTCTCTTGCAGACCCTGCACCATTTTAGTTGCCCTCCTCTGAACTTCCTCCATCCTGTCTATGTCCTTGCGGACAGGGTTCCAGAACTGGATGCAGTACTCAGATGGGGTCTCACCAACTGTCTGTACAGGGATAACAACTTGCTGTTTCTGCTGGTGATGCCTCTCCCTATACATCAGTATCCCCCAGCCCTCCTACTGCCTTCTCGCATTGCTTGCCAACCTTAAGGTCATCTGATATTATTACCCTCAGGCTCTTTCCATTTTGTTGTTGTTACTACCTCCCCCATTGTGTAATCTTTCCCCGGTTTTTGTTTCCAGGTGCATTACTTGCACTTCTGCATTGAATCCAAGCTGCCATACTTTGACCATTCCTCCAACTCTGCCAAGTCCTTCTCATCCTTTCCACGCCTCCTGTGTATCAACCCTGTTGCAGATCTTTGTGTCATCTGCAAAGAGGCATACTTTTCCTTCCAGTCCTCTGTAATGTCACTTATAAAGACATTAAAAGGACTGGAACCAGTATCGAACCCCTGCGGTACCCCACTAGTAACCCTTCTTTCTTCAGTGGACTCCATTTACAATTACCTTCTGTGTCCTGTTGTTCAGCTACTTTTACCCAGGCTACCACCTTGGGACCCACTCCCAGGCTGGTTAATTTGACTACTAATCTTTGTGTGAGACTGTGTCAAATGCCTTAGTTAAAGTCTGAGTGAGCTATGTCCACATCCCTCCCTGGTCTACTACATGTCACCCAGTCAAAGAAATCAGTTAGATTTGTCTGAGCGACCTTCCTGCTGTGAACCCATGCTGCCTTGGGTCCTGTGCCCCACTGGCCTCTAGGTACTCAACAGTTCTTTCCTTCAGAAGTGATTCCATCACTTTTCCTACCACAGAGGTCAAACTGACAGGTCTGTAGTTCCTGCTCCATCTTGGTCCTACTTTGTGAAGGGAATCACATCCGCCTTCTTCCAGTCCTCAGGTACCACTCCATCCTCCCATGATTTGTTAAAATGTGAGTCAGTGGTGTCACTAGTTCTCTGGTTAATTCTTTTAGAATTTGTAAATTCCATCTGGCCCCATTGCTTTGTCCACCTTCAGTTTTAGGATTTCTTTTCAGAACCCTTTCTTCTGTGAAAGGACTGGGATCAACCCCCCGAGTGTGCTTCTGTTAATTGGATTAGGCACCTCCCCCACTTCCTCTTTTGTGAATACTGAACAGAAGTATTTATTCAGTATCCCTGCTTTATCACTGTCACTCTCTGCCCACCCACCATCCATTCTATTTAGCCTCACTATCCCTCCCTTTGTCTTTCTACGCTCCCTGATGTACCTATAAAAGGTTTTATCCCCCTTCTTTACCAAGTTAGCTATCTTTTCCTCAGTTTGTGCCTTTGCTATTCTGACTACCCTCCTGCTTCCTTCTGCCTTAACTGGTACAGTTCTCTGTCCTGCTCCTCTGTGTTTCTTATACTCTAAACGCCATCTTTTTCTCCTAACCTTCACTGCCACCCTTTTGAGGAAACTACAGTAGTGTTTCTTGTTTGTTTGATTTGTTTGTTTGCACACAAAGGCTTGTTGCCTCTGTGATGGCAGTTTGATATTTGCCCATTGTTGCTCCACCTCCTTCTAGCCTGTTTGCTAGTGCTTTTCTAAGGCACTCTCCCATCTTGCCAAGTCAGCCTCCTGAGTCCAGAACCCTCACTTTTGTATGGCTTGACTCTGTAGCAGAGTTTATCATGAACCACACAGTTTGGTGGTCACTTGTTCCCAAATGGCTACCCACTTCTAGATCTGAGATCCTCTCACTGTCCCCATTTGAGAGTACGCGGTCTAAGAGTGTTCCCTCACGAGTGGGTTCCAAAACTAGCTGTTTGAGGCATGCCACCTGAAGGGCATCAAGAATGGTCCTGCTTTTGGATGTGGCTGCCGCAAAGGTGCTCCAGTTAACATCTAGCATGTTAAGGTCCCCCATCAACAGTCTGTCCCCTTTCTCTGCCATGCTAAGTATGCCTTCTATCATATCCTTGTCCATTCTCTCCCCCTGACATGGGGGTCTATATACAACCCCTGTGCGGATTGTGGTGCCATTTCCAGTCACTAAGGTGATGCACAGTGCCTCCTCTCCTCCCTGTTTACTCTTTTGTTCAGTTGCTTTTATCCCTTCCCTTACATAGAGAGCTACCCCCCCTTCTGTCCTCCCTGTCTCTCCTGTAGGTTGTGTACCCTGGTATGTTAACATCCCAGTCATGGTTCTCTGTGTACCATGTTTCTGTGACAGCTACAATATCCAGGCATCCCTCTTCCATCAAGGCCACCAGTTCAGGGAGCTTGTTGCCCAGACTACGGGCATTGGTACTCATTGCCCTCCATTTCTTGATGGCCTTACCTTTTGCCCCCATCCCTGTCCTTATTGCATTTGTCACTTTCTCCATGCCCCTCAGCTTCTCCCTATTGACATCTCTATGTTGGTGTCTCACCTCACTTAGTACCCTTGATATTTTGGGGGTTAGGATTTCCCTGCTCCTTTCCAGTGCCTACCTCTTGGCTGGTTTAAATACTTGTTCAATGAAGTATTTAAACTTATTATCTTGGATCCTGGTTCCCTCCTGGACAGATGCAGACCATTATGCCAGTATAGGCCTGCATCCCTCCAGGTGGACCCCAGTCTCCAATGAAGCCAAATCCCCAATCTCTGCACCAGTTTTTCAACCATTGATTGAATCCCATGGTGTGGAGCACCCTAGCCTCACCCGTGCCATAGACAGGCAGCACCTCTGAGAAAGTTACCGTGTGTGCTATTTGTCTAAGACCCCTCCCCATCTCCACAAATGTTTCTTGCACTGCTCTGATCCCTTTCTTAGCCAGGTCATTTGTCCCTAGGTGGACAATGACATCCAGCTCCCTCCCCTGTGCAGCTGCTCTTGTGATCCTGAGGATTCGCTCCCTGTCTCTCCAAGCCATGGTGCCAGGCAGGCACCCTCCTCTCCCTTCCTCCCCAGTTCTACCTTCCTAACAATGGAGTCCCCCACCAGGAGTTGTTTCCCCTGTGGGGTCCCATGCCACCCTCCTTTGGGTCTCCTTTGTGAGGTTCAGCATATTCCTTGGTCTCCACTGTGGGTGCCTCCATAAGGAACCACACTTTTCAGAACAACATAGAAATTGTGGAGAGGCAGCTGGAGGATGAGACCTGTCTCACCACCCTCACCCTCCCTGAGCCCGCTGTGGTCCAACCACTCCTCTTTCTTGGCAACCTCTGCAGACGAGCAGTGACCCTGGTGGTCCCTGGGTGGAGAGGAGGTCCCACAAATCCTGGCCACTCAGCCTGGAGATGAGCAACCTCCTCCCTCAGCCCAGAGAGGTGTCTGCAGATGGGACAACACTGCATCCTCCAAAACATCTCCCGGAAGACTGCTGCTCCACAGCCACTGCACTGCACCACTCCCATCATGTCTTTTTTCTGGCCCCCTAACTGTTATTTGGAATACTTACTCTTTCCTCTGTTTGTTTATTTCTTTTTTTTCTTTTCTTCATACTTACTTATTGCCTCTGCACTCTTTTATCTCCTGATCTTCCTGTTCTGAGACAAAAAGTTCCTATATTTCTCAGTAGTCTCCTTACTTGCTCAGAGTCAGACCTCCAGCAGCTAGGGGGGGATGCAGAGCTACTCTTGCCCTTCTAGAATGGTGAGTCTTTGGTGGCTCTGTGATCACTAACTTTCTGCTCCCTGTTGTCAGTTAAATCCTGTGCCTATAAAAGTAGAACTGGTTTAGGGTGGGGGGTGGAGGGGAGGGAAGGAGGGCAATATAGTCCCAGTAGAGAAGTTATACCAGTAGCTCCTTCCTCCTGGAGTTCTGTCTATCCTCTGGCAGAAGCTATCTAGGGCAGTATTTATATCTGGTCTTAACCTGGCTCTTTCTAGCTAAGCCACTCCCCCTACTTTTCAAATCTTTCTACACTTAGTTAATTTCACAGATAACAATTCCCTTCTGACACCTGTGACAAGCACCTAGATAAGTACACAGATAACACAGATAACAGATAACAATTTACTTCAACTACCTCTGACAAACACACCAACTCCTTTTTTTTTTTTGTTTTTTTACCCTTAATTGAAGATACCAGTTCAAGAGATCTAGTTCTTAGTCCCAGTAGAGAAGTTTTAGTTATACCAGTAGCTCCTTCCTCCTGGAGTTCTGTCTGTCCTCTGGCAGAAGCTAGACTGATGTTATAATCTGTACCATATTACTGGAATGCCTATACTCTGCTTAATGTATGTAAGTTTGTGCTACACCTTATGATGCTCCTTGTTCAACGTGCTATCAATAAAAGTTTGAAAAAAAAATAAATAAAGAAGTATGGGAAATGAAAACTGCTTCATAATAAAAATCTTCTTTTGCTTAGACATTAGCCAATTTTTCCATCTATCCACTCTCCATTCAGACTTGGATATTGCATTTATCCAGTTATTTTGTGCCATTTCCCCTCACCAAAATATAAACCAAGAATTTTAATAGGGGATGTGGAGATAGTAATACCTTCTATACATTGCTCGACCTTTTGTGTATCAATACAAATTCCTACATCCTTAATGATATTCAGTTGTGCTCCTGAGACATCCCCATACCACTGTAATTCTTGAATGACATATCCTATACATTCTTTGGATGTCACAAAGAGACATAAGTCATCTATGTAGACTGAAATTTTGGTTTCTCCAGTCTGTCCAGGCAGCTGCAGTCCCTTAACCAAACTGTTCACCGCAATATGTCTAATACAAGTATCAAACACCATAGTGTATAACATAGAGAATAATGGATGGGTAGGTGGTTATAACGAGGATTTTATATCCCATCGAGGGATGCCACATAAACCCCAAGAGCAAAGATTGAGGGGTTTGTTAAGACATCTCATCCCAAGGGAGTGTGTAAAATCCGAGTTTTACACACCTACCCATCCTTTATTTTGTATAATTGCTGGGGGTTGTTTTTTTTGCCACAGCAATTACACAAAACAAATGCATATCTCTATGGAGCTGAACCGCAGACCATTAGTGCTTCAGCATGGTCCGTAGCAGCTTGGCTCCTGACGTACAGCACTGTTTACATTTTTTTTTATTTCCGACCAAAAAAAAATAAAAACATTTTATGTGGCCAGCAGTCATATATTTGTTTAAAAAAGAAGAACTTACTGCCGACTTCTACGGTCGGCGTCAGCAAACTGCAGAGCGTTGAGGAGCGGGACGGCAGGGGACACGCAGAATAGAGGAGGATCGTAGCTACAGTACAAATCACATTAAACTGTTCTTCCAACTCACTGGTTTAGCATTTTTCAGTGGGTTGTTTAATGTGTGCACTGATCATTGCACTGCAATAATAAAAGTTTCCTAATAGTTTGTCTGCAGCTGCTTTTTAGCTTCAACTTACTTTGCAACTCTCTGAAAACTCTTAATTAATGCAGACATTTAGCAACCCATAAAAATGCTTAAACTCTGTACAGGTACTGTACTGCAGCTTCTCAGTAAAACACAGTACTGTACATTTTCTCTCACTCTCTCTCTCTCTCAGTATGGAGCCACAGTTGGGTGCATGAAAATAAATTAAATGCTATAAAATACTATGTGGATGTACTGTATTAAATAAATAAAGCTGAAAACTGGAGTGCCGTCTATGGTAAAGTACTGTACAGTACTTACTTCCGGGTTGATCGATCTGTCTTACGGGACCCTCCATGGTGGTTCTATTAGCTTACAGCACAGGTACAGTGCCTGCAACTCTATAGTATCTGAGTACAGCACTGAATAAATAAATGTAAGCTGTCAGTGGGTCAGTGAGGTGGAGTCAGCGCCTGTCACTTAGAATTGGTTGGGGGTGAGAGCAGGAGCAAGCGAGCAATCAGGAGAGCAAGACAACGGCAGCACATTTATTAAGTAAAGCACTGTACTGTATACTGTAAAAGTAAAGTATTCTTTATTTAAAAAATGTATAACATCAGAAGTCAGGCATTTCACAGATCTTGCACGAGTGCTGTACAGAACAGTACAGTGTCAGTTTGGGGACCATGCTGAGCGGCAGTGGCATGGGGCAGTGAGGATCGGTGGTCCAGCTTAGTGGTACAGTGCAGTACATTAATCAGCTCAGGCAACTTGAATTCTGTTTTTTTTTAGACAGCTTAAAATAATGAATAGCAAAATAAAAACACAAACAGCAGCTGAATTCCAGTAATTACTGCATTGCAAGTGCATTTAAAAATGGGGAGCTGAAGGAATTTACAGTGGCTAAAAGTGCACTGCTTGTGCATTACATGTGAGTTCACATTTGGTTGAAAAGGAGTTTCTATTTTAAACATTTTGAGTTGCCACTGCATTGCCAGCATATAAAATCAATGCCAGAGAAGTGAGTTGGAGGAACAGTTTAATGTGACTCGAACTGTAGTGCATGTGCCAAGCTAGGGAAACTGGGCACGTGGCTGTCATTAATAACCAGCTGGTTATACTAGAGTTGTCCATCCTAGTTTCACAAGCTTCACACGGATCTCCCGCAGGGTTTTTATAGTTCCATACTGCAAGACAACCGTGAGCGTTGCAGCCCTATCATATTGAAACATCTTCATCTGGTTTTTAAGTTGTGTTATTTGTGAACTAAAATCATAAGTAGTGGTATTAACTAAAGAGTATAAACACGGTAACTGTTGCCGGAGAGTTAAATATTTTATAAATTTTGTATTCTGTTTCACTTTCCCATATTTCTGAAAACATTTTTTCAATTCTGGTTTAGTGTCTTCCTACAATTCACCAACAGAATAGTATTAACAAACAATCATGCTAAGAGCTCATAGGGTCTCTCTAACATGTCTCTGAATGTCCTTATCCTATAGTAAATCAACGTTTAATTTCCAACTGCCCGTCGAGCATTGTACGGAACAGTTGGTTTGAACCCTCAGAAGTAACATGGAATGGTCAGAAAATTCCATTGGAGTCTCCTCGAACTCCATTAACTTGATATTGGGGGATAGGAACCAGTAATCAATCATGGTAGCTAGTCGCCCCCTCACATACTGTATGTATTATCCAAGTTTTTAACTTGCATTAGTTTTGCAGCATCTTTCAAGCCTGCTACCCTCAAAACAGTCTGCAATGCATGTGTATCACAATACACCTTCTTCACATGTAAAGGACTTGAAGACACAGCCAAGAGGCAACTGAAATCTCTCCCTAAGAAACATTGTCCAGTGGTCATTAAAAAGGGCTATAAGATCTTAAACAATTCGACCCTATCTGCCTTACTCTGGAGTGCATAAACTGAAATCAGTCTACTGGCCATGCCATCTAGGAGGCTGTCTAAGATGAATATTTGCCTGAGTAGGACATCTGTTAATTTATGCAGTGTAAACTGTACCCCTTGAAACAAAATGCTCAGCCTGTCAGCCCTCTCAAGGCCAAAGGATCAATAAGATGGCCCCCACAGCCAAGCCTTCTTGCATTGATTTAGTATAGCTTTAGAAAACTAGAATCCTGGTTCGCCAATCATCGATTACTACTTCACTACAACTATGATCGCTGCTCACCGCCAAAACCCCAACAGTAATGCCCTGCTATCTATCTCAAATTCTCAGGGCACCCACATAGAACAGGTCCCTAACTTTAAATATCTGGGCATCACTCTGGATACATCCCTTACATACCATTTACATATTAAGCACCTCTCCACCTCTGCAAACACCCTGCTTGGGATATTATACAGACACAAACACTGCCTTCCCCCCAGGCGCTAAGGCTGGCGGTAACCAGCTCAGTCCTATCCGTGGTCGATTATGGGATAATAATCTATGGCACAGCTGACAACACAGCCCTAAACAGCATCAAACTAGCCCTCAACAAAGCCTGCAGACTGGTCACAAGCAGCGATAGATTAACCCATACATGTGAGTTCTATAAGCGAGCAGACTGGCTGACCTTTGAAGGCAGACTAATGTATCACACTTGCCTCCTAGCAAAAAAGATCCAAATGAATCTTGCACCCAAGGGCCTTCACCCCCTCATCCAACCAACCCCCCACAGGAGCACCCCTAGGCACCTGGCAAACACCCCTCTCCTAGTGCCCCACTGTAGGACTACCCTAGGGCAAAGGTCTTTCCAGTATCGTGCTCCACTCTGGCTAAATAAACTTTCCTCCTCCATCTACCTGGCCGCTAGCCTTAGCCTATTTAAAAATGGTATCAAGAGATTTCTCCTTGACTCGGAGATATGTGGCTGTAACAACCAGTCCTCACTAACATGGTAGGTGTCTGAAAGCTAGCGTTTCCCAGAGCTCCAAACCAAGGCCAACATAGCTAACGGTGCCGAAAAACACAAACTCCCGGATTGGAGATGGCCTCTGAATTGGTAACCAGTCCCTCTCCCCCACAATGACCCAGGGTCCTTTAGCAACCCTAGAGATCCTAACCAAGCAGTGTAAAGCGAGCCATGTAAATTAACCTGTACAGAGTAACCATGTATAATTTGTCTAATGTAATGTTTTGCTTAGTAAGCAATGTACAATTTGTCTTTAAGTTATGTTTCTGTTTTATACTGACATGGAGCCTTTGCAAAGGAGTCATTAACTCAAAGGATTGTAATTCCAAAAATTTCAATAAAATAAATAAATAGCAGAAGACTTAAGCCAAGTCTCCTGTACAAAAATGACATTTACAGCCTGCTGTTTTAGCGAGAAAACACTGCTTTCCTTTTACTCTCATTGAGAATGTTACAAACATTCCAGGTAGCCAAGGTGAAAGAGCTGTTCACCATAGAGATTTAAAGGGAAAGAATCAACCATTCGGATCGTCCTCTACATGTTTTTTTTCTTCTTTTTCTTTTTCCTTCCCTCTTGCCTTTCAATACGGGGAAGAGATGTAGAAATGTCTGAATCTGTCCTGTCAGTCCCAGATTCCCCCGAATCCTTGGATTCTGACAGGGCTTCATATTTATTCTAAAGAAGAGTATCAGGAATAGAGGAAGACTGCAGCCTTGCACTCCGCCTAGGTACTGGAGTCAACCAGGTCTGTTGAGGAGGGGGAAGGAGCATATTCTGCCTTGAATCCGTCACCTGTACAGGGTTAATATTTCTGACCTCTGTGTGCTGGATTTGGGGGGGGGGGGCAGAGGTCTGTTGATCAGTCAGCTCTTGTGGAGGGGAAGAGTGATTCTGTTGTGGTTATCCAGATCAGCAGTATGACTATGTGCTGTATGTAGGTGGAGAGTGCATAGTGGATGGTGTGGCTCTCCCCTCCATGTTCTGGTGCCCAGATTCGGGTTCTTTTGTGTGTTTGGTCAGTAGCGTCAGAGTGCCCTTCAGCCTTTCTTTGCACTTTCTGGATTAACGTGTCCTGATTAACACCATCTTCTCTGTTGTGGACCACCCATGGGCCTTTATAAAACACATGGCCTCTTGCATCACACAAATTGCATCTAGCAACATTTCTACACTCTGTGCTGACGTGATTATATTCGCCACACAAGATGCATTTGAGTTTATCACAGGTACTAGCCAGATGAGTTCTATCACCACATTTATGGCAAGCTTTAGGTTGCCCTGAGTAAAAGCATACTCCATGCTCCCTACCAATAAAGAAACTATTAGGGAGGTGGATGATACCTGCATCATTTTGTTGTAGTTTTATGTGAAAATGCTACCCTCCCCCCCCGGCCAGAAGGATTCAGAGTCAATAATAGGTTCTGGAGAGCTAAGAACATAACAACACTTCTGTAGCCAGTGGAGGATGTCCCCTATGCGTACACATTCAGTTCTGAACATTATTGTTATTCTTTTCACCACAAGCTTTGTCAGGGGAATAGCTAAGAATGGAGTCCATAAAGGGGAAAACTTTTTTCCGATTGTAAAGAGTCCAGAACTTTTCCAAACCATGAATAGTGTGAAAACTTATGTCACAATTTTCTTCCCCTGCAAAGTGCAACACGTCATGAACTTCAGCTGGCACAAAATGTAAAGAGTTCTTTAATAATGTTTTCCCCACATATTCCCTATCTGGTAACAACTCTACCCCCCCCCAACTTTGTAACGCAGTCTTACTGCATGCCTAAAAAGCAAAGGAGGAGACCTATCAAATAAATCAGAGAATCTAGTAGAACATGGCAGTGGTTTCACATTATGTCTATCACCAGTCTCTTGATGTGTATCTCCTGTGTCTTCATTTTGTGTGTTTCTGTGTTCTGTTCCTTGTCCTGCCTCCACTGAAGGATCTGCAAGGTCAGAGCTATCAGAATCCATAAGCACATTCCTACTGTTTGATCTGACCCCCCATCTGAATACAACTGTAAGTGCTCCAAGACCCTTGAATCTGTCTCTGGTATTGTCTGCTGACGGTCAACAACTACGGTGTCCTGACCAGTTGGTAGCTCATTCAAGGTAATCTGTATCTCATTACTTTTGCCTGTATCAGAAATCTCCCTTTTTTTTTTTTTGCCATTATCCTCATTCACTATGTCCAGTTGAGCAGGGATCATTACAGTTTCTAGTGGTATCTTTCCTGACCACGACTCCACATTAGAGTCACCTGCAGTCCCTAGGTCCCCCTATTAAACCCTCTTGTCTACCTTCCTCCATATTCTGGAGTCTTCCACTCAAAGGGTAGCAAAAAACATTGTCATCATCAAAGTCAGGGTCAGGAACCCACTTACCTGAAGCCTCTTGCAGCCAGCCAGTATTCTGCAAGGCTTGCTCGGGTGTCCAATCTTCCTCGGGCACTCCTGGCATATTTATTGAAAAAGCCTCCTTCAATCGTTCTCTGGCCATTTGACGTTTTTCTCTTGGGCAACCTCCCTTGTTTCCTAATGGGGCTGCCAGACCTTTCTGTCTCAGTTTGGTGTTACATTTTTGTTTTCTGGCCTCTTTTGAGGCTTTATGAGTTTGCCGCCGTGATCCCATACATTTCCGTGACAAAGCCTCCGTCTGTCTCACTGCCTCTGATGGACCTGCGGTTGCTGGCAACCCCACTGCATCCTGAAAATCCTCTGAGGCAGTATCCATTCCAGAAAAGTCCTCTGAAGCTGCATCCTGCTCAACATCCATCTCAGAGGTATGTTCTAACAAGATCTGAGGTACCTGACCTGGCGGTTTTTTTTGTAGCCATCACCATAGGTGCATTCAGGTCCACTCGTATAATATTCATAACAGCGTTCTCCTGGCTTGTCGTGGTTGGGAGGGAGAACAGCTCCCCAACCGACCAGACCGCCTCCTCTACAGCTTCACCAGGAACCTCCATCTTTGAATGGCCAACAGCACCCCCTTCCAAGAGTAGGGGAATTTCCCCTCATTCACTAAAAATACTACCAACAGCTTAATGTGGTTCAAGGTCAGTTGGCTTTCATCTGTATCCCCCTTCCCTGGGTCGGGCCTGAAACTAGGCAGAATTTGTCTAGTGCACTTACCCAGTCAACAAAAACTAAATAAATAAATAAATAAAATTGCTGACTGGTGGGGAAGCAAGCCATATGTGGTAACTGAGAAACTGGAAGGGTTACCTGTATACAGGATTCGACCAGAGGGAAAAACCACAGGGTGCAAAGTGATGTACAGGAACCACCTCCTTCCCATCAGAGATATAATTGTTGGATCAGAGACTGATTTGATAGAGCCACCTGTATTTGCAACCACTTGAGTTGCTGCAAGAAGATGACAGAAGAGGAAAAATGGAGATGCTACAGGGGCTGGACCTGCCCAGTTACAGGAGGCATTCGAGGAAGACGATTTGGCTGAGGAATCAGACAGAGTCTGAAGACATGCCTGTGTGTTTTTACCCTACACCTGAACCAGAGAGACTGTTTCATGGGCTGCCCCTGACATTAGAGGCTGGTCCTGTGATAGAAGGGCTCAGTGCAAGTGACACAGAGGTCCCTGGACAGAGTAGCACAGGAGAGGAAGACCTGCGGTACCCTGCCCCAGCTGAAGAAGAAGGCACAGGCCAAGGGGAAAGTGACATAGACTCTGTCTCTGAGCAGGAGGTAGCCACTAAACCTGAAGTACAAGAAACACCCAGAAGGTCAGGGAGGACTGTACAGCCCCTACTGAAGTTGACTTACGATGCACCAGGGGTGCCCACTGACCTGCCCTTGTTTGCAGTACACAAGGGGGTATATATATCACACCCAGGTCCCTGGAAAGGGTATTCATGTGCCCTGTTAGTGCTAGACCCTCCCCCAGGCCCAAAGGGAAGGTGGCAAAAAGGAAAAGAGGGAGGTGAAAGAATACAATGGGAAAGAGTGGTACAAGTATACTATGAGGTACTAAAGTTCCTATGGTTCTAGAGGTTAACCATATGGGTGCCACATCTTATGTGACCAGTGAGTTAATTAAAGGGGAAAGTCTTTACTGAACTGTATATAATGTTTCCTGTTCTTAAATGGTTGATGTTATGATAGTTAGGAAACAGGTGTATAGTTAGAAATGTTAATGTGTGTTAATGCTAAAATTTACTTGATGGTAATTTTATAGTACTTTCATCTTAGGCTTGAGATGGAAGCCAAGCATTTAAGGGGGGAGTGTAACCCCCCCTTTGGGGGCTTACTTTAATTGCCCCCATTTCTCCCGTCCTTCTGATGGTTTCATGGTGTCCCCCGATCACCTCTGGTGCCCCAAATCCTCCCTGAATGGCCTTTTGGTTTAATTCCAGCCCAGTCTGGACTTACATCCTAAACCACCAAGCTGCCGGCATCTCCCTAATGCTGCCGGCACTCACGCATTAATGTTTCCAACCGGCGTTGTGGTAAAAAAAATGGGAGGTAGTTGTCGGTCCCGGTACCCCTAGTGTAATAAATCAGGACTGGAGACCCGAAGGAGTTTGGCAAAAGCCCCATCAATATTTTAAATAAAAAGTTTGGAATTGGGGCATGAACAAGGGCTCATGAATCATTCATGAGCCCTCATGAATATTAATGAGATTGCTGCCGGCCGCCTAGGGGGACCGAGCCTCGTCAGCAGCAACACAAAAACTTTTGGGGTCATTCTTAATTTATTTATTTATTTCAATTTCGGAAAGAACCTTTGAGTCAGTGACTCATTTACAAAGGTTCCACGTCAAATAGACAGTATACAGAAACTTACTACACATAGAACATAAGTAATCAGTGGAAAAGTACAACAAACCAGAGAGTGTAATACATTAGAGCCATAATACATATAAAACATATAATCATCCAAGAATATTTACAACAGTTCTAACAGCGTGGAACACTGGATAAGTGGGACTGTGCAAGGTAATTCAATGTGATATACAACAGCTAGCGCAACAGTTACCATGAAAACACAGTGGACGGTAAATACCATAAAGCAAGGGAGTACAGCAGAGGGTAGATATGTGACCATGAATGGTCAGCTCCCAGCAATAACACAGAGTGCAAAAGTAGCAGGTGATAGGCAGTCAGATTTGTTAACTGAAAACAGTTCTGAGGACAGGGGTAACAAAAAGTAGCCAAGAACAAAGTGCCAACAGTAGGAGGAGGGTATAGGAGGCAGGAGACAGCAGGGTATAGGAGGAAGATAGAAAGTGGATGGGAAGGGGGGGACAAAGTGGGAGGAGTAGGGAGGGATGAGGCACAAAAGGACAGTAGGAGGTCAAGAGGTCAGAGGGGAAGAATCGTTGGGTATGCATGACAGGGTAGGGTGGATGGAGGCAGGAAAGGGAGGGAATAAAAAGGGTGAAAGTCAGGATTAGGGGAAGGGAGGTACAGTAGGGGGGTTTGGTAGAGTTCGAGGAGGGGACTATGCACATGAGGGAGGGGTAGAGGAGTGCTAGACAGGAGGGACCAGTGGGCTCATTTTGTAGGGGACAATTGGGGCTACAACCCGGAGAGAAGTATTAACTAAAAAGGTATTAAGTCTGGCTGCACCAGATATTTGAAAGCTAGGAACTGTGTTGAACTGCATAGATCTTAATGGGAGCTGACATTTTCGTGGCACTTTAACCTTTTCCAGCAGCCAATCTTCTGGTTAGGTGCCTAGAATGGTGGCAAAGGGATTCCTGGGAAAAGGAGGGGACAAATTCAGGTGCCTAAACCACGCCACAATAAAGGAGCAGGAAATACTGATCTCTGTGGAAATCAAATATTGATAGACTCCATCAGCCAATCAGGATGCTGAGTTTTCGGCTGAAACAGTGTGGACTTTCTGGGATTTCTTCAGTCTGTTTCCAGGCTCTGTACGAGTCAGAAGTACCTTGTGAGAGTGGACATTAAGGGCTTGCCCAAGCCCCTTGTGGAGATTGCTCTGTTGCAGAATTGGAGATTGCTGTGTTTGTAGAATCGGACTGTGAAGGGGAAAGAGGGAAAGAGAGAAACAGACTGAACTGTGATCCTGATTCCCCAGGTATTGAGAAATTGCTTGCATATTGTTGAGAGTGAATAAAAGCTGCAGAAACCCTGCACTGGAAGCTGAACTGGCTGAGAGGACTGTGCGAATTTCCTGAGTGCTACAGTTACTGCTGAAAGGTCGTTTGCTTGTGTGGGACTGAAATATAAATTTTAAAGAAGCAAAGCATTTCTGGACATCGGGGTGCTAGCCAGGAGTGGTACATGTCCTGAGAGAACTGGTGAAAGTGGCTGAGAGCTGAGGCCCAGCTGCAGCCGAAGAAAAGATTGTGGACATTGTTAACTGGAAAGTGTGAACTGGTGTGCAGGGGGGTTTGTTGTTCTGGGATTCCCCTGTCAGATTGCACCTGCACTTCTTGGAATTAAGGCTAGCACCCACTCATATTGGCATTGGACCCTCCTGTGGCTGGTGCTGTCCTGCCACAGAGCTCTGTAACGGGCCAGAAGCGGCTAAAGGTGATAAACGGCCAGAACTATAATCAAGGTGACCAGCTGCAAGATCCTTGAGCAAGTCCATCCTGCCTGAAGTACCAAGGCCGGCCTTTCTTCTGCCCTGTTCTACACTGAACGAGGAGCTCCATCCTTCAGGATTTTGTGGTAATTTAATCATGAGTACCCAGGACCTGGTTCATGGAAAGAAAAAAACTAAAGGAAGTTATGTTGTTTATTCTTAAAACCAATTCCTTTTCTGATATTTTAAGGGCCCCAGCAGCCGGCCAACCCACGGCACCATACCAGTCCTGCACCTAGTGGGTACCCCTAAGAACATCCGGAAACACTGGTACCAGTGGCGGGTGGGTTTGACCTGCAGGCCCAAATGTTTATTGTTGTTGCTTATTTTCACTAACCAGTTTTTTTTTTTATCCACAACCATCCTTTTTCCCGGCAACCTTTCCCTAGTCCTTACCCCAAATAAAGCTGTGGTTTACTATTTGAAATTGTGTGTGTGTGTGGGAATTCTCTGAGTCTGTCAAAGCATTACTGTTCATGGTTTATGGTGGTACTGAATTGTTGGGTATCCAGTGTGTGGGGTGGTTGGTAAGGAAGGTGGGTAGGTGCAACATCCCAGGGGACTGTGCCAGCCAGTCACCTGATCCACTTTTAATTCTCTCTGGGTGAAGGCACTGCGCTATTTTTGTTATCTTTGGGATAGGACCCCCAAACACCACCATAGCAGGACCCAGGCCCCTTAACCTGTTAGCGGGCCAACAGGCAGGGGTAGTAGTCCACTGGTACATGGCACCTGGGCTACACTTACAAACTTGTTCACTTTTGGATTGACATTTGCACTGGCTTCTTCCCATAACCAGGCATGCCTGTTGTTTTCTATTTCTTCCCATATGCACTTTGGAAAAAAATGGATAGGTCTGTCCATACTCGGCCTCAGTCTGATTAAACATTCTTCTTTACTGCTTTTTGGCAGGTCTAAACCCATGGCTTAGCCGGGGATGGCCAAACCTGGTGTATCCAGCTACTGATGGTCTGGACAGGGAAAAAGCAGTCCATCCCTGTCATTTCCACAACTTCTGAACCCCCCACAGTCTTTTGTGGCTCGCTAGCAATTGGGGCCATTGACAGCTCAGTCTCACTGTCAGTCGCCTTACCAACTTGCTCCAGTTCTGCTTGCTGTACTAGCTCTGCCCAGGAACTGACTGCTGCTTCAGCCCCCGAAACTGTCCATTGCTCAATGCCTTCTGAGGTGGTTACCTCCCAATGCAGAGCATCTTTCATTTTATCCTCTCCAATGAGGCTTGGGTTTGTCCCTGCCACCCACAGATTTACAGACTCAGTCTCTGAGGGGTCTCTTTCCACCTTTTCTGGTGTGGAAAAGACCATTTCCTCCTGCCCTTACAAGACATCCTGTGAACCTCCCTTGAAGAACTCTCTGACTAGCTCTTCAGAATCTGTCTGCTAGCACTCAGCCTTTTGCTGCACTGTACAGATGGGGCTATCTAGCAATGTTCACATAGGATCCAGATAGATTGCTTTTGCTTTGGCTTGTACTGTGCCTCCTGTATCACACATACCATACTGCCTTCTGCAGTCCTTGCAGTGTGGTATCATTAGGACGTCCCTTCCTGGCCTCAAGCAAACAACACAGACTTGTACTGGGAAGTCTGGGAGTCCTACATCTTTTGGGGCTCCTTCACAATGATATAACTGTTTATACTCTGAAAGCTCTCTTTCTCTTTGGTTGACCCACATTCTAGCATTGAGGGGGTAACCCATTCAGTGACAGGACATTTTTCTGGAAAATAAACACACAAGTCCCAAATTACTGCTCTGCACTTTGCATTTAGTACTGGTTCTGATCTGATACACACTGCACAGTTCTTATTTACTTTCTCTGTACTGCTGAAACATGCTGCCTGACTTTGGAACGAGTTCAAACATTTTTCCACACATTTTCTGTTGCTTTCTGGTACTGCACCCTTTGCTCAACATGGCATCTGTTGTTGTTTACTTTCTTACAGACTACGCCCCAACATGGCCACTGAAAACATTTCTGTATCACACACACTTTGCTTTGGCTTGCATTTGCTCTCTGACACAGCGTTTTACTTTTCGTTATGCACAACTTTACAATTTTCACATTCAGCATAAATTCAGCACAGTCCTGTATTCTTTGCTACTTTTTAGAACTCTGTTTAGCACTGCCCATGGTTAGACTTTAGCTTGTTTGCTTGCTACCAGCTACAGCTGCCACAACTTAGTCCATTAACGTTCAAACATTTTGCTTTGCTCAATCTTGCTGCACTTAGCCTCCAATCTATTACATTGCACACAGTTCTTTATCATTTATTTGTACTCACTCCAAAAAGTAGCTGGTTCCCTCCATGGATGGTGTTGCGGTCTTGCTACCAATTTGAGGGATTTTGGGTCACTTGGGCCACTGAGCCCACAGCTCGGTACTACTTGCACCAGGATCGCTGCCTTAGTGGTCGATTTACAGGAGAAGCCCGAATTTTTCTGCAAAAGTCCCACAAATGAGTTTAAAAGCTTCCCCTCATTCATGACGGTTGCTGCTGCTCACACACTGCTCACACGCTCTACAGTCTCCTCCTCAAACACTCCTCTGACTCAGAGACTCCAGGCACAGGGCGGGACTTGGTTGTGTTTGACCAACCACATGACACCATGCAAATGCTCTCTCTCTCTCTCTTCTCTCCTCTCCTCTCCCTGATGAAGATCATCGAGCAAGCAAATTTAAACTGCAAACTGTCACTTTTTTCCATGGCTTAAAATTTCAATGGCAAGAGCACTTTTTGGCAATTTGGCATAGTTTTATGTACATTTCTATTAGTAACTTTCTCAGTTTTCAGAACAAGCACGTGAAACATTCTGAGCACTTAAGCAACACTGTTCTTAAAGTCCACAAATACTATTTACTCTGGCATTTTGACTTTTAAACTGTTTTTTAAAACAGTTTTGGATGGCAAAGGCACACATTCCTCTTCCAGGTCTGCTCCGCCTCTTCAGTGGCCAAGGCTTGAACTGCCTGCTGGCCTTGGCACCTCCATGCTTCACCGAGGCCTTCAATCCCTCAATAAGTCGCTGGTACCTCCGAGTGTTCCTTGGATCTAGGTTTACCACCTTTTAAGAAGCCCAAAGTGGGACATTTCTTACTGAAACATGATTTTTCGCAGGACAGTACGTAACCTTGACCAGTGCAACAGACTTGTTTTCTCTATATAATCAGAATTAAGGCTAAGTAATGTAGTTTCTTGGTTGCTTCTATGGTTTCATATCATTTTAATGTATTTTAATTAAGGTACTATAGTTTTCTACAAGATTTAGTGGAAAGTTAGAAAATATTTTTTCTACTGAAAAGTCAGGACATGTAGTATTTTTCATGTTTTTTTGCAGGACACAGCTGCCCAAATCAGGACTGTCCTGCAAAACTCAGGACAGGTGATAACCCTACTTGGATCCGATTGGCTGCTGCCTTATACTGTCTGTACGCCATTGGTCTGTGCATCTACGGCTTTGGATTTCATTGGCCTGACGCTTGATACTGCAGTTTTCTTATGCTAGTTTGGTAGCCAAAGCTGTAGTTGTGAGCCAGCTGAGTCTTTTGAATTTTTTGGCTTGGGACACTGTTTCTGACTGCTAGATGTTTGTTGAAGTGGCAAAAATAGATGGAAGGGTAGTGTATTTTTCTAAGTGCTGCTATTCTCTTTGCTAAGGTTATCTGTGAGTACAGAGTATTTTTTAACTTTTATGTACTGTCATTTGCCTTAATTGTGGACTGTGTGTAATTCTGGGGCCTTTCTGGGAGAAACACTAGTTTGTTTGGGTATGAAACTAATGGGATTTACAGTGTACTATCTGCACCTTATGCTGCTTTTCCCTCGGGGCTGTTCCTCCTGAAATATACACTACCTGCATTGTTTCTCTCTGCTACCTTTGCTAACTAATTGCCTGCTCCATCCCCCTCTCTGCCAACGGCTTTTGTTTTCTTGCATTGTTTTTCTAGTTAAGCTCTGCCCAAGGGCGCCTGTGTTAATGTGCTGTCTGGCCAACGGCCCCCCTCCTTCCCTCCTCCATGCCTCTTTCCTGTTCCTTTTCTTTGTGTCCCCACCTTGCCCCATGCCCCCCAATTTAGCCCTTGTTTCAGCTTTTGTTCTACCCCTTCATTTTGCTAACCTCAGCCTCTGTTTTCCCCTCTTCCAGGTCTGCTCTGCCTCTGCAGCGTCCGAGGCTTGAACTGCCCGCTGACTGCAGCACGTCCGCCGCCCAGCCAGAAGCCTTCCAATTCTTCGGTAAGACTGCTGGTGCCGCCGGGAGTGTTCCTTGGATCTGATTGGCTGCTGCCTTACACTGTCTGTGCGCCATTGGTCTGTGTATCTACGGCTTTGGATCTCATTGGCCCGGTGCTCGATACTGCGGTTTTCTTATGCTAGTTTGGTAGTTGTGAGTGCCAGCTGAGTCTTTTGAATTTTTCAGCCCTCTGGTCCATCCCTCATCACGCCTTAATTAAATATAGTTGTGCTCTGCCCCTACCCCTTATATCCTACATGATAGGTTGCTTGGACCTGCTCCTAATTGGTCCTGTCTAGGTTCACAATTCTATGCCCTTCATCCAATGTCTTTGGATACTAGAACAAGTTTCTAACTTGGTTGTCTTGGTTTGTGGTTCTTCCTTATCACATAGCATTCTTACTGCTCCTACTGTGACCTGTATTTTAAGTCTACCACTTCTGCTGTGCCCACTACTAAATTGGCTTATACTTGCACTACTACTTCTCCAACTTTGGAACTTAACCCCTACCTCTCTGTCTCACTTCAACCTGTGTGCCCTGTGTGCTGAATTAGTAATTTTACCCCCTGCTAGCGCCGCCCCCCCAAGTTTTGGGAGCTGATACTCCCCCTACCCTTCCTGCTCTTTTAAGGGCTAGTGACCGTAGGCTTACCATCATGGGACACCTCTGCTGGTTGTTATTCCTGACTGCCTCTCCGTCCTGTGTGCAGCAGACCAGTTTATTGCCCTCTCTTTATGGTCACCCTCAAGGAAAGTTACCTCCCCACCATGCCATACCTGCCTTGAATATCAACTGTGCAACTGCATATACTGTGCCTGCCTAGGTATAGAGCTGCACTTATTGGGCGTTGGTTTAGAAAATGGTTATGTATACCTCCTACTCCTATTGTCCTTAATGGGATGTCCTGTGTCTCACTAACAACTCGCATATTGGTTTTCCTGCTCTTAGCAAGAGCAGGTGATATTGAGCTCAACCCTGGGCCCCTTAGCACTGCCTTGGTTCACAACTCTGTTTCCGCTTCCCATCCTACTCCCATAGGCCACACAAATCAATTTCATGCTACTCTGCATGCTCCAAAAGGCCTTAACATAGCCCACATGAACGTTCAAAGCCTTCACTCAAAAATGGCTGCATGGGAGGCCTGGGTGACTCAGAAGACCTCTGATATTCTATGCATCACTAAGACTTGGCTTAAGCTATCCATTATGCAGTACGAGGTAGTCTTACCTGGCTTCAACTGCTTTAGGAATGACAGGTTAGGGAGAAGAGCTGGAGGGGTTCTTATCTACACCCGGTCTGACCTGGTTGCCATTGAACTAACTGAGTTTAGTTGTGGTTCATCTGTTGTTGAATCTACATTCCTCTCCTTGACTCTTGGCACAGTTAAGAAGTTAATCATTGGGTGTGTCTATGTGCCACCTAACAAAGTTCACACTGAGCTCCTCCCTTTTCTTACCTCCCTTACTAATTTCCCTCGCCGGGACCTAGTACTGTGTGGGGACTTCAACTTCAATTGGCTCAGTCCTTCTGTTGGCAAATTACAAACTGTTTTTGCTGACCTGAACCTTACACAACACATTCTGGACCTCACACATCTTAACAACAAGACTGGAAAGCATACATTGCTGGACTGGATGATCACCAACTGCCCTCTCAAAGTTATAGCTGAGGGAGTCTTGTGGATTGTATTAGTGATCATTCTCCAACCTACTGTGTTTGGTGAGATAATTGCCCAACCCCCAATCACCCTTTCCATGATATGTCCAGGCTGGATGTCAGTAGTTTTTTCCTCCATCAGCAGTACTGACTGGAGTCCTATGAGACCTTCCAGATATCAATCAAGCCCTGGATTTTTTGTGTCTACCTTCTGTCAGATTATTGATAGCCATGACCCTAAAAGATGCAAATCAAAAGGTATCAAGGCCCTTGGCTCAGTAAGGATCCAAGGACCTTGATGTCCTTCAGGGACCATGCTTGGCAATCCTACAAGAAAAGTGGTCTGGATAAAGATTGTCAGATCTATAGACAGCTCCGTAATAAATGTAAAACCTCTCTTCATAAAGCCAAACACCATCACTTTAAATCACTTCAAGCCGAACACCTCTGTAAACCTAAGGAGCCCTGGAAGCATATTAATTCTTTGATGAAAGGTAAGACTGCTGAACTTCCAAGCTCCTTTTTTTTTTTTTACCAATTATTTTACCAGGTGAGACACACTAAGCTGAAAGCTTGTTTGCAGGTGCAACCTGGGAGCATGAGGAAGTTAATTGACTTGCTCAGGGTCACACAGTATGTAAGTGGGGGCTGTGGGATTCAAACCCAGGTCTCCAGATTTGCAGCTCAGAGCCTTAAACCACTGCGCCATATGCCTCCACAGGCATTTAACACAGGGTGTCTCTAACTGACCAACAAGTCTGTGCCACTGGCTTTAATGACTTTTTTACAGACCTACACAAGTATACCGTACAATTCCACAACTCTCCTGTAGGTCCCACAGTTCCTCAGCCTATGGTGGAACTAGGGTCTAAATCTCATTTACAGCTGAAACTGGCCTCACATAATGAGGTCCTGAGGCTTCTTACTAATCTGAAGGCTGAAAGTTCCCTGGGTCATGACACCCTGGAGCCTCAGCCTGGAGACTCAAGCAGGATGTGTCTGCCCTTGCTCGCCCTGTTCGTGACTTACTTAACTGGTTCTTTTTATCTTGTACTGTTCCCGACAAATGGAAGGTAGCTTTGGTAGTACCAGTGCACAAGGGTGGATCCAACTCTGCTGTCGAAAATTTTAGACCAATCTCCATCCTGTGCCTCTTGGCCAAAATACAGGAGCGACTAATACACAATCACCTCCAGGACTATCTGGACAACCATAATCTGCTCTCTCCATTCCAACATGGGTTCGGAAAGAACCACAGCACCCTCACGGCCCTCTTAAAAGTTACCTCAGACATTTATAATCCATGGACCTCGGTTTTGCCACTGGTGCCATTTTTGTCAACCTTACGAAAGCATTCAATCTGGTGAATCATGGTCTTCTGCTACAGAAGCTTCAAAACATTGGCCTTGATGCAAGTGCCCTTCTCTGGGTCCATAGCTAACTATCTAACCGCTCTCAAATGATCAAATGGGCTAGCTCTATATCGGATCTCAGACGCAATACACATGGGGTACCTCAAGGCTCCATACTGAGTCCATTGTTGTTTTCACTTTTCATCAACGAGTTACCCAACAACTGTGGTGGGGCTGCTGAGCATCTCTTTGCTGATGATGCCATCCTTTACAGATCTTCCCAGATGTGGTATGGATCAACAGTGAACTCGCAAGTGACTTTGCTGACCTTGAGGGCTGGTTCTTGTGTGACCAGCTTGTCCGCAACACAAAAAAGATGAAGAGTATGCTCTTTTTGCACCTTCCTTCTCCCTCCCACTCCCCATCCCTCTCTGTATTTCCTCCCTTAAAGATGATATTCTGGAGACTGTCCAAATCTTCAGATATCTGGGTATTATCCTTGACTCCTCTCTCCCCCTCAATGTCCACATCTCTATTGTAGTCAAATCTTTGAATCAGAAATTGGGTTTTCTGTATCACATCCGTCCCTTTCTCACTGCTACCTCTTGCCTCATGATTGCCTCTTTTTAACTTCTTCCACTCCTTTCATATGAGGCCCCCATTGCTCTCCAGCAATGCATCTTCTATGTCTCTCCTATCGCAGGCATACAATCGAGTAGGTAGATTTGCCCTAACGGTCAGCTCCTGCTGTGATGTGGACAGTCAGTTCTGAGTGCTGTAGTATCATTTTTTGTAATATCAAAATGGGTTATGGACTGTCTGTCATGAGAGATGCTGATAAATCTCATGCTCTTGGAGTAACCTTGCTCCACACCCACCAGGTTTCAGCTGAAAGAGGAAAGCCGTGAGAAAATGCTGAAACAGCATGTGAGATCATACACACACATGTTTTAGAGACAAGGTGTTACATGGCAGGCCAGAAGCTAATTACAGACTTTTCTAAGTTAATTATAAGCTGTAGTTGTTAAGAGGGAAGTCATAAAAAAAAGTTTATGGCGTTAGAGGGGGAAACCAGGTTTAGCAAACTGGTGCAAAGTTGTAAATGCTCCTCTGATGCCTGTATGAGAGTGGATACTGATTAAGATCAAAGAAATATCATTTGAAGAACATGAGTCATGCTGAGGATTGCAGAATTTAATACTTGGAAAAGACATTCTGTCTTTTATATAGATATATTTGTTATATATTCTGACAGGGAGGAGCTAGGTGACCTCATGCAAATAGGTGGGGAAAACCAACTTTTTAAAGATTATTCTGTTTTCTTTCAGAGACACTTCCATCTAGACTCTGACAAAGAAACATCTTTGGAGCACTTTACGCAGGTATTTAGAGAGAGAGACAAATCTAAGTACAGTAGTAAGAATTGCACTGTTTAAAACCTTGTTCTTTTAATAGATTTGTATGTCTTGTGATATAATAGTTCTGTATTTTGTGTTTTACATATTTTTATCTATTTTAGTAAAACTCTTTTTAGAGCGTACTTGGTCTGTCTCTGATTTCTTTCATTTGCAAGAAAAGTATATATGGTTATAGCTGACACTAGGCATAAGCTTGAATGGCGATACCAAACTGGAAAGAGAAGCATTTTAAATCTGAGGTCTTTATTAAAGTTTTTAAGGGTTCATTTCTGTACACCTGGTTAGGTTTCTGTAGGCAAAGATATCCGGCCCCCCAAAGACAGAAGTATCTGAACCTGTACATTGGGTACGCTAGCAAGAGGTTCACAGTTTGAATTCCTCCAAGACTGGAGACCAAAGGTTGATCCGAACTCACAAAACAGACAAGAGGGTTGCCTTGTTCTGTTAAACTATTCACAAGACTGTGCTCAGAGGTTGGCACTTTGGAAGTAGAGGGCTGACCTGCTGAGTGGGTTTGTGAAACCCGCCTCCACCACTGAGATGCCCTCTCCTTTTTAGGATGGTTACCCTATGAATCAAAATTGAGGCTCTCCTCTATGAGCTTCATGTACAAACCTGTCCGCAACTTCACCCCTCCCTACCTTAGTGAGATTATAGCCCTGAAAATAGCTCCTCATGCACTCAGATCTGCCTCCCTCCCTGTTCTTCGAAGACCTAATTTGCGACTAGCTGTTGCATGTAAATCATTCTCCTTTGCGGCAGTCACTGACTGGAACTCCCTGCTTCCCTCAGTCCTGTCCTGCACCTCACTTCCCTCATTCCAGTCCTGCATTTATGCCTTCCTTGCCTCTTCAGTAAAGTGCTCTTGCCTCCATAGATGACTTTTCCCTGCTGAGACTGAGTCAGTCCATTTCTAACTCTGTTGCCTGAAAACCCATTAGTGCCAACCTCTTCCTCACCCCCTCCTTTTATATTTATTCTTGATTTTTGTTTTGTTTATTTTTCTTATCTCCTCCCCCCCTTCTCTCCCTCACTACCCTCGCACCTATTAACTTCCTGTTCTATTACTTTTTTCTCCCAACTTACTTACCTGTCACTTGTTGTGTTTGCTGATGGTGCCTAATTTTTTGTACATTTCTTTGCATTGCATATGTCCATAAGCATAATTAGCTGTCCGCTGCTATATCTTGATAGGTACAGTTACGTATACTCGCCTTTTCTGACAAAGTTGCCATCAATTTGTACCTAGGTTTGCATACTTAACTTGTAAATACTTTCTGTCTTTGTATTGCACTATTTATGTACATGCAATCCTAGTCTGTAATCTCCTCTACCTGAAATTTGCTTTAATTACACTGTATATATATATATATATATATGCTGTCATGCCTGGGTCGACCCTGAAAAAGGGACTGCAATTGTCTCAGTGGTCTTACCCAGTTACCAAAATTCAAATAAATAAATTGCTTGGTTCACAGTCAATTTTAAGCACAGTCCCTAAGCATATTCAGCACATTTTCCACAGAGAACACAGGCAGCAAATCCTTTAGATGGCACTTTTCTTGGCACAAAACTTTACCTTCCAGATGGTGAATCACTTTGCACCCTGGAGAAGGTTGAGGCACCTGACTTCTAGGGGGAACTCTGGGTCAGTCAAAAGGAAAAGGCAGGACAACTTGATGCCACCCAAGGAGGGCAAGGCTGCCAGAAAGGTCCAAGTGGTCGGGGACTTCATGATTAGGAGGGTTGAAAGGGTGATAGAGGATGGGTTGGATAGGAGGGGGCTGGTTTAATGCCTGCCTGGAGCATCAGCAATCTGGGATTTAGAATAGGGAGGATGGTGGAGAGGGAACTGGGGGTGCTGGTACACCTGGGTACCAATAATCTGGCAAACCAGTCAGTGGACATGGTAAATCGGAACTTCTGTAGACTGGGGGACAGATTGGTGGCACACTCAGCCTCCCTGGCCTTTTCTGAAGTGTCCTTCCTGTGTGGGGCAGGGAAGGAGGCAGGATAGGATAAGGAGGGCTAAAACTGAGGAGTTTAACAGTTGTCTTAAGAGTTGATGTCGAGACATGGGGTACCACTTTTTAGGGGACTGGGGGGGCTTCTGGAACAGAAGACTCTTCACCGGTGATGATCTTCACTTGATGAGAGAGGGGACCCGAGCATTGGGGCAGACGTTTGGCATTTATATCAGACATTTAAACTGACTGCAGGGGAGTCTGGGTCTAGGGTAACCATGATGGATGGTGAGCAAAAGGGGATCCTAGATAGTACTTAATCACATCCAGGGGACTCTAGCAACAAACAGGTACAAAGATAGCAGTAGTGTTTACAGGACCAAGGGAATTGGCAGTGGTGACAGACAAAATAAAGGGCAAAAGCCCCAACAAGAGTGAGAGAAAACACTGAAAACAGAAGCACAACAGCAAAGTAAGAGAAGGGGTCAGATGGAAGGGGACATACCTTAACACTAGGAACCTAGGTAACAAACTCAGTGAGTTCCGGGCACTGATAGCAGACACTGAGGTGGACCTTGTGGCCATCACGGAAACATGAGCCACATTTAAATAATGACTGGGAGATGATGGTCCCTGGCTATTCACTGTTCAGGAGGGATAGAGGAACTGGTAGGGGGGGGCCCTTTTGCCAAGAAAAGCATCAATGTGGTAGAATATTGGTGCATTAGAGGTAGCAGCAGTGAGGTTGAGTTAGTATGGGTGCATCTCACAGCAGCCTCGGGCAGGAAAGTACGCTTGGGGTGATATATACAGCAGGCCTCCATGGCAAGGGGAGGAAAGGGACAAAACTCACAAAGGAACTTGAAAGAGGGGTAGCAAAGGAGGAAGTAGTGGTGATAGGAGACCTGAACCTGACAAACATCGATTGGGAGGTCCCGGTGCCCAAGAACACCAGGAGTTAGGCTTCACATGATGCCTTCTAAGGCTGTCTACTGGTGCAGCTAGTTAAGAAACCCACCAGGCAGACTGCAGTCCTTTTTGTGGTGCTTACTAACCCAGAGATGGTGGAATTGGTTGGAGTAGGGTAGCCACTGGGGAACAGCAAAAATATATAACCATAATATGTAAATATCTGTATATGTATGTATGTATATGTGATATATATATATATATATATATATATATATATATATATATATATATATAAAACCTATAATATGTAAATGTAACCATGCCCCAGCCACCAGCAGCATCTGGCAACCAGGACCCCCCCAACTCGTGCCACAAACAGGGCAAGCAGGCCACCAGATGGCATAAACAAAAAAGGCATCACCCCTAGCATTCAGGTGATTGCCTGGCTCAGCAGTCTAAAGGGGTCAGGGGTTTAGGGTACAAAATAACATTTATATTTAATCCAAGTTCTGGGGAGAGGTGCTAGGCATATGTTAGGTCTAAAACTATCACAGGAGCCCCAATAACAATCCATACTGGAAACAGAGATCTAATGTCCACACAGGAATTGGAATTGTGAAGTATGGCTATATTCTGACTGACACGCTGGAAAATGCAGACAGGGTGGTCCCCCAAGTTTGGCATTGTACAAACACAGAAGCAGACTTTTTTCCTTCCAGAACAACAATGGTTATGGCAATTTAGAGCATCATTTCACCACACACACAGTTCGACCTGTCCACCCCTCTGTACTAGGAATCCCTGGACTTTTACTTCCAACAAAGTGTATTATTGAGGGAGTTTCCACACACTTAAAACATTTCCCCTGAGGCAATGACATCTATTAACATGCCCAGTTTAAACTGGTGCCCATACGTGAATCAGTTAGCCCTGACTGGAGTTTTGAATGGCATTCCTCCCACCATAGCCCCAGCCAGCCTCTGAAATTCCTTTCTGAGTTACACCAATAGATCTTTCATTTCCCCCCGAAATGCTAAAGGATATCCAGCACTTTATGTTGAACATTCAGCATATTTTTGTGGTGAAACAGGGGGCCCTAACAGATGCACTCTAGCCTTATCTCTGGGCACTTACACCTCAGATCAACCTCCCAAAACACAGTCCCATGAATCTGTACTCATGGCCTTGTTTGTTCCTTTCTTACAGACATGGAAATTCTAAGGAAAACCTCTCCTCCCTTCCAGGTAGCTTTGTCACAGATTCCCAACTGCACACACATCTCTCTTTTGTCAGCTAAAAACATTGGGATCATCCAGGGATTGCCCCTTGGTTCCACTGAAAAACAGTCTATTCAGACAAATGGTCTCCATCACTTCAGTTGGCACTGATGCTGTTCCCCAAACTAGGGTGATATAAATGACTGAGGTCCTTCACCCAGTCAGCAACTGGACTGACCAGCAGGAACCTCACTACAGAGCTCATCTCTGTTCCACTGCTAACTGCAGACTGACTACACTACCGTCTGAACATTCTAAAACTCCCCAGAGCAGCTGATTCCAAAGTGGCTTATGCTGCTGCAAGAATTCTAAATAACATAATCCATTATCTGCCCAGCCTTGCTGAGTAAACAATGATGTCATCTACCCCAGAGCTCCTAATGAGCTCTCTACCTTCCTAGGGCTAACCTGATGGGATTCTAGTAACTCCAGGGGACTGGGTGGTTACATAAATATCTGTATATTCTTCACCAATTGTTTGTTCATTGTAACTCTTTTTGGATTGTAAATATCTGTATATACTCTTCTTCCCCTTCCCCAAGTCGCACCTGGAAACAAGCTCCAGCTCAGTGTGCCTCACCCAGCTACCAACTTTTAAATAAATAAATAAACTCTGTTTGGTTTGAATTAGCCCTCGGGCCAGCAAGTCACAATCCAGAAGTGAAGTCTTTGCATTTAGAAGGTGGCCTTTGATAGGATGAGGGAACTGGTCAGGAATAAGTTGGTGGGGGTGGAGGACATAGGCGGGGTGGAGGAGGGAGGGGGAAGTAATTAAGGGGGCCATCCTCAAGGCATCTCAAGTATGTGTAAGAACAGTAACAAAGAAAAACAGGTTTAAGAGACCATTATGGTTCTCAGAAAGGGTCAGGTAAGTGGTGAGGGACAAAAAGAAAGCCATCTATAAATACAAAGAAAATCAGGGGGAGGTAGAATGGGAGGATTATTAACAGAAAAATAGGAAGGCAAAGAGGATCATTCAGGAGGCCAAAGCAGACACAGAGCTGCGTATCACGGAAAGATACATAGATACATAGACACTATTGGCAGATAAGGGCCTATGACCCACACAGTCTGCCCATTTGAGCTTGTAAGAGAGGGTCAGGAATGGAGAAAAAGAGTTTTAAGAAATATTAGTGGAAAAAAGGTGGGGGGATCATAAGGCTAGTTGAGGGGGGTAGGGTGACAGAGGAGGCTGGGGAAAAGACTGCTATCCTAAATGGTTACTTTTGCTTAGTTTTCACTAAGAAGGACATTGGATCCATGCCAGAGAGTGGCATCAAAGCGGCCACTAAGGAAATCCTGGAAATGAGACAGCCATTGTTCACTAGTGAAAGGATTCTGAAAGGGCTGGCTGCCCTTAAGATAGATAAGGCCCTGGGACCAGATGGGTTGCATCCGAGGATACTCAGGGAATTAGCAGTGGAGCTGATTGAACCACTGGTATGTCTGTTTAACAGCTCACATAGGTCTGGGGAAGTTCCAAGGGACTGGAAGGTGGCAGATGTTGTACCACTCCATGGGGGATAAGGAGCAACCAGGGAACTACAGACCTGTCAGTCTAACCTCTATTGTAGGAAAGCTGATGGAGTCGCTGATCAAAGAGGACCCCACAGACAACCTGGAGAGCAACAGGCTCCAGGATAGTAAACAGCACAGTTTCTTGGCAGGAAGATCTTGTCAGACTAACCTGACAGTTTTCTTTGACTGGGTGATAAAGGAGTTAGACAAGGGCCACACTGTGGATCTGCTCTACTTTGACTTCAGCAAGGCTTTTGACTTGGTACCTCACAAACGATTGATCAGGAAGAAGGAAGACCTGGGTGCAGCTAAAGCCATAGTGAACTGGGTGGGTAACTATCTAGAGGGGGAGGCAGCAGAGGGTGGTGATCAATGGGGTTAAATCAGAAGAGTGAAAGGTTATAAGCAGGGTTCCACTGGGATCAGTCTTCTGGTCCTCTTCAACATGTTCATTAGTGACACTGGAGAAGGAATCCAGGGTAGGCTGTGTCTCTTCGCAGATGAAGCAAAACTATATGGGAGGGTGGATAGTGATGAGGGAATAAGGGAAATGCAAAGAGGCCTACAAAAACTAGAGGGGTGGTCAAAGGTCTGGCAGTTAAAGTGCAATGCTAAAAAGTGTAAGGTAATGCAACTAGGAGAAAAAAAAAACCAAGCCAGAGTACAGGATTGGAGGAGAGAGACTTAACACAACAGATGAGAAACAGGATCTGGGAGTTATCATTAGCAAGTCATTTAAGCAATGAAGTCAGTACAACAAGGCCTACAGCAAGTCTAACAGGATGCTGGGAAGAATCAAGAGGGGTACTGACAGCAGAAGAAAAGAGGTAATTCTTCCCCTCTACAAGTCCTTGGTGAGGCCTCACCTAGAGCAGGGGTTCTCAAATGGTGAGGCCGGCCTCCCTGAGGAGGCCCCAACCTGTTTCAGGGGAGGCTCAAGCAAGTCTTGAAAAAGTATTATATATTACTTTTGAACTTTATAGATTTTGTGTGAAGGGATAAGGCAAACTGAAAGAGGATAAAAGTAGGTGAATTTATGTATTTATTCACAAGTCTGTGACCAGGGAAGGTACTGTACACTGAGCCATGGCTTATTTCAGGTGTATCCTGGGAAGGGTAGTGAGAGAATATAATTCAAAATGTAACTGAAAAATACTCAAGCAATACAAAATGAATAAAAGTACAAACAAATTAAGAATACTAAGCTAACAATGTGAAGAACAACTGATCAATTAGACTGGCAGCAGAATTGTCCACATACAAGAGTTAACCATACTGGTACTAGGAATAAGAGCAGGATGGAGCAAAATGATCCCTGAGAAGTTGCTTAAGAGCAGAGGGAGAGGGGGAGAGGCAGAGGTCGGCAGGAAGGTTATTCCAGTTAGAGGGGAAACAGAAAAAGCAGTCTGACCCAAGAAGGCATGGCAGTAAGGGTAACAATAGTTTGAGAGTCAAAATACTGGAGCAAGTAGGTTATCCTGTTGGGGGGGGGGTGTTACAATAAGCTTAATAACATGAGAGCCAGCTATGCCAAGAAGTTTCAATTTATTCCTGATGTACTGTGGAAAGTAGGCTATTTTTCTATGGGGAGGCCCAAAAATATTTTTGTATTTTGGGGGAGGCTCAAGATCATTTCCATGGCTTAGGAGAGGCTCACTATGACAATGTTTGAGAACTGTTGACCTAGAGTAATGCACCCAGTTCGGGAGTCCTCATCTCAGAAAGGATAAGGATGGGTTGGAGACAGTGCAGCTCAGAGTAACAAAAAATGATTCAGGGCCAGCAGGGCAGATCCTATAAGGAGCGCCTCAAGGCTCTTAATATGTATTCATTGGAGGCCAGAAGGGAGAGGGGAGATATGACAGAGACTTTCAAGTTCCTTAAAGGAATTAACAAAGTGAACTGCGGGGAACTATTTAGCCAGAGTACCAATTCATGGTCATACGGACACAAATGGGAATTTACAGGAGGTAGGTTCGTGATGTGAGGAAGAACTACTTTACAGAAAAGGTGGTGGAACCTTGGAACAGTCTGTCAGCTGAGGTGGTGGGTGTGAAAACAGTCAGGGGATTCAAACAGGGCTGGAACATAATGAAGGGAATAGTGATTGCCAGAGTCGACAGGACCATGGAGGAGAATAGAGAGATGACAGGGAAGGTTAGTACCCTGGAGGAACAGTAGGTTCCAGGGATTATAGGGAACTTGAGCAGACTGGATGACGTCTGGTCTTTTTCTGCCATCATTGTCTATGTTTCTATGCTTTTATATTTTATTGAACAAGACTATAAAGCTAATTTTAGGGACCTCCTGACAACATAAACTAATCAAGTTTCACTCTCACCGTTTATGATGTCACTACAAACTCTTGACCTTGATTACCTTGAAATTCACAGTTACCTATCTAATACCTGTACAGTCATTAGGCACTTTAATCGTGGGCCTACAGGCTGGAGAAAAAAAATGTTTTAACGTCTAATTGTTTTATCCATTTATCAAAACTGCACCATAACCATAGAAAAATGAGTCCATTGCAAAGGGCTGCAATGGAGGTTTTCAAGGTTTTTAAGGTCATGTTGTAGGTTTTTAATTCAAGACAAAAAATCTGGAGGCTAAAGACTGAATAAGCATCAGTTATTGCTCCCAGGAAATGAACTCAGGTTAAAATATTCAACTCATTGACAGAATGTATTTTTAGGTGCCATTTAAAGTACTATTTATAGCATATTGTGTATAATTATAGAAACTAATTTAGATAATGGTCTCTGAGAGACTCTACTTGATGGATGTCATTTTTTCCATGTTCTATTTTTAGATTTCAGTGGCTATTACTGGAGCTGTTAGAGAATGCTTAACCACAAGAACCATTTCACTTTCCACATTATTACTGTTAAACGTCGTCCTCAACTATCACATTTAAAACCTGACAATGTTGCTAGTACTCATTAAAGGCTTTTTCGCTACCTATTTATTGGTAATTACTTTGTACTAGCAGATATGGTAAAAGCATATATACTAAAGAAACAAAACAAACACACATGAGTTGGCTGCATAGAAGAATAGCACTGAAGTTTGTGAAACAAACGCCAACAGCTAACAATACAGTACCTGGACATGCCCCATTTATCAGTACACATATTGGGCTTTTCGTAACCCGCAACCAACTGCATTCCTAGGACACAGGTTATTCACGAGTGTGGATCCCAAGTATTATGCACCGCTTCTCCCAACTGTGAAATGCTGCTCGTAAACCAGTCCTTATTTGCTTACAGAGTTCTGCAGGAGCTGGGCTGGGGACATGCTAGGAGGAAGACACATGGAAGCTGCATGCAGTCAGATAAAATAACAACTCTGAAATGCACACCAAAGTTGAAAAACTTGTGGTTTAATTGCCAACAGGGAGAATATACAGTATATAGTGGGCACTGCAGGCCCAGCACCCCCTGGTGAAGGGTCTTGCTCAGATCCAAAGCACTGGGGCTAACCGCCATATTTGCTCTCCTTGTTGGCAATTAAACCTGGGTTTTCCAACTTTATTTTGCATTTCTGAATTATTATTTGATCTGATTGAGTGTGACATCCAGGTGCTGTCCGGGGTGTCCTGTTTAAGCAAGAACCTGCTGAATTGTTTGAGTGCGCATGGATCTCTGTGTTTGCCAGGAGGAAGACCCTGTCTCTGGAGCATACATTACAGTACCTGAAATCAGTCAAAAGTTAAGCATGTGGGACTCCCACCATAATGTATTTATGTCTCACTTCTGTGGTCTCTGAGACATGCCCATGGCCTTCATTGGCCTCCAAACATCAGTTGCTAGCCTTCCTCTCTGGAACAGAAGGCTTGGAGATTGCAGGGAACAATTTCCTTTTTTATTAAGAAAAATTATATATCCTAAAGGGATGCGGCAGTCCTATCTATAGACTGTTAAATCCCATAATCCCCAGCTCATGCAGACATGGGGATAGTCCAGGGCTGACCAAGGATTCTAATAAGGTCACCCCTTCCTCCACATGGAACTGTACAACTGAACCTTTGGGTGGCTAAGATGAAAGCAGTCCTCTTTCAGATCACCGCTGGGTATAGCGTAGCATGAACCAGCTATGCTAAAATGTTTAAGTTGTGCTAAATTGGCCCACATCATAAATCAAGGCATATATACATATACATATATATATATATATATATATATATATATATATTTATTATTTATTTATTTGAGAATTGCATCAAATAGTAGGATGTACCCTAAGATACAATTTCTCATTTCAATTGGCTTCCTTAATATAGCAAGACACAAAAAGTGTTTAGTGTATAGTGTTGTAATTTAGTGTATAGTGCTGTACAATAGGATACATAAGTGCTAATTCCAAAAGCATTCACAAATGCAAGGCACTTGCTGTTCAATACAGGTTATTGCAGTAGTTAGGAATAATTAATCATACAGCAACCTACAAAGTAACAGGACCACTGCACAGCATGGTGCTCATAGGCCAAAACTGAATTAGTAAAGACTGGATCCAGCACTCAGAAGGAATAAGGAAGGACAAGTGCCAGACTGCTGACTCCTCAAAGATGTCTATTAAACTCACATGCCCGCAGCACAATCAAATGAGAAAACAGGTGCTCCAAACAAACATGCAGGAGGACCACCAGAGACTGTGGACATATATGTTTTGAGGAGTCAGCAGTCAGGCACTTGTCCTTCCTCATCACTCCTGAGTGCTGTATCCTGTCTGTACTAATCGTACAAGTAGGGGATGCTAGCCATTCACATAGAGGGTACTCCTTTATATACAGACACGCATCACTGAGTGTTGACAAGGAGGCAGGTGATAATATTTCACACAAAGCAGTAAATATTGTAGGGGCAATAAGAGGGAGGATTCGGGGTGGAAGAACATCAGCAGTATTTGGATGTTTCAGCTGCTCATTTAGCAGCCTTTTGAATGTGGGAAGATTAGAGGTTTGTGAAATGGGGGCTGGTAGGTTGTCCCATTCAGCAAGGCCTAAGGAGAAAGTCTATCTTCTCATGTCTTTTCAGAAGATTAGATAGCTAGATAGATAGATATATAGATAGACAGACAGCTAGACAGATAGACAGATTATAGGATATACAATTCGATGACTCAAGTGTGAGGGGGCAGGACCATAACTCATGAGTGACAGAGCCTCAAGTGAGTTATGAAAGTCCTGCCCACTCACAAGTGATGATAAATTGCATATTTTGAGTCAGGCTATTGTATATTTGATATATACAACAGTAATTTACAAGTTATAGCTTTTAAATCGCAGTTTATTTTAAAATGTTGCTGCTTTTCTTTGATTTTAACTGCCTGCTTTAGTGCTGCACTAGGCATTATCCATTATGATGTCATCAGCATTGTAGAAGCTGCTCTCTGATTGGTTCAGTATTGCACTGTGCTAACAGTAACTTAAAAGATATTCATTGTGACAACAGCAGCAATGATATTTTTTGATATCTTGTTGTTACTGATGTCACTAAGATATCTTTTTTATCTTGTCATAGTTACCCCCTCTCCTGTTGTGTATATATAGATAGATGGATAGACAGACAGACACAAATCTTTATTTTATTTGTATACAGGATAAAGACTGTTAGGACAAAACTACTATTTACAAAGTCATCCTGTTCCTGGTGCCTAGTCACAGAATAAAAGTTGGTTACAAAATGAAATTAACAAAATTACTATAACTCCAGTTACCTGAAATAAATGCAAACATAATCAGATAAACAATATACCCAATTTGGATACTGTCCAACTGGTAGCTTTGGTCAGTCTTAGAGAAATGGGGGGTAGGGACAGGGGTGGAGAGGAACGTAAGACAGGTACAGGGTATGAGGACCGGAAAGCAGCCATCTTCAAAAAAGGGTAAGATCAGAGCCTGACTACAGCAGGTCAATGAGCCTGACATTAGTGCTGGGAAGAGACCTAGAATCCTAATAAATCTGAGATTTGATGTGATGTCAGTTTTAAGCACACTTGAAGGTACTGGCAAGACCAAACATACAGTGACATTTAATCTGGTACCTTGTGTAGCAGGACATGATGACCTACCCCAAAGCTTAGATGTGGTAAATTCAGCAGGGACATTAGGAAGGATTTCTTCTCCCAAAGGGTTATGAACCCATGGAGCAGCCTACCAGTGGGCATGAACAGAATATGGCTTTCAAGGTAAGCCAGACTAAATTTCTGCTTGCCAGTGAAATCACTGGATACCCGGGCAGCTGAGTGGGTAGGAAACCTCTTAGCACATGTTCTCATGGCGCACTTATTATTTTTTTTTAATATTTCTTATTTATTTTAAATGTTTTTCCAGGACAGACGTACTCAGGTGATACCAGTTCATTCTGCTGATGCATCCTAAGGGAAAGGGGAGCAGGACGTCACAATGGAGAGAGCAAAACTGTATCAATACACGGGCAAGGAACACAATTAACATACTCTATTGTGAAATACAGGAGTAAAGAGTATCAAAAATAGCATAAATATAACAAAAACAGGAGCATAACAAATACATTAAATACAAGGAAAATACAAGGTGCAGAGTAATAAAATCTGCTCAGTGATGGAGGCCAAATAATAAGGTATAAAAGAAATAGTGCACATGAAGAGTAAAGTGCAAATGCTGTTTTAATTCACTGTGTAAAACCAGCATGCCATAAGCCTGGCGCTTCATGGCACACTGCCACTTTGTCAGGGAAGGTGTGTTCAATGACACAATACATCCTCTTAAATAGCTTATGTAACCCCTCACCCCTGTCTCTTTTACTAAAACGACAGGTGGCATGCTGTTGGTGTTGGCAGCAATACCTGGTGGGGACCTGGGTTCGGTGAGGATGAGGTTTCCTGGCACAAGGGACCTAGGTTTGACTACTCTGCACAGGGGCACCCAAGTAAATCCAACTACAGGAAGCGATAACTGTAATGTCCAGAACCAGGATTGGGATTTTTCAGTGTGGCTTTATTCAAAACTAGCTGAAACAAGACAACGCATTGTATGGTCCCCCAAGGGGCTACGTTCACTGTATATGCAGATAGAGACTAAAGATGGTCCATTGGAGAATGAACACATTTTTACATTGTCTGGCTCTGGACCCACCAGGCACTCAGCCCAGACTTTGCATGCGCTTTGGATACACAGCCCGACTGGCCCGGCTCCCCTGCCAGCCACTTGACTGACGGTCCACTTGAAGAATGAACCCAAACTTTACTTGGAAAGACTCCCATCAAATAAGAAGACTCCCAAACTGTGGCTCCCCACACCACTTAGAGTCTGTGACTCCTAGAGAGATTTGTTTTCTTAATTCCAATCGAACTCCCATCAAACAAGGAGTATATTTCCCATCCTGTGGCTCCCCACACCACTTAGAGTCTGCGATTCCTAGAAAGATTTTCAAGTTGCGACCCACGTCTGGGTACCCACCTCATCACTGGCCAAGTGCATGAGGCAAGTAGCAAATCACAGAAGAAATCCGTAGAGGTGGGCCTGGTTACTAAAGATGGGGGTTTTTCCCACCTCCAGCTCCCACAGCCCATACCCGGCCATTTCTCTGGACAAACAGAAAACTTAAAACTTTAATATGTAGATTGAACGGTGGATGACCTGAAGCACCCCCTCTACAGCATCACTTGAAATCCAATAAAACTTTAGACTTTTTGACTGCTCCATTTGTTTGTCCTAGTAACATAGTCCTCCCAAATAGCAGTCCACATCCATTTCCCAACTGAAGAAAACAATTTGTTTGCCCCTTCAAATGGAGCCAAACACTCACCCTTTCGTTGCAGGTGCCCCACAGGCGAAGTAACACTTTCTTTGCTGTTATACAAGAACAGACTGACAAAAACCAGGCAGCTTCCTTCCATAGTGGGTAAAGGGGATTGCCCCTGGGACCCACAGAGAACTTTTTCTCCCCCCCCGGAGGGAGGGGGCACTGAGACCTGAAACGCGGTCTCCACCACTTAAAAGGTAAAACAGGATGACTTCCTTCCTGTTTGCTTTAGGACAAACTCAAGACTGGCTTTGAAAACTCCCAAAGTTCTAAACTCACTCCCTGAGCTGCAGATTCCAATGTGGCTTATGCAGCTGCGACAGTTCTATGGTGATGTCATCTCTCAAGTCTCAGCTGTGACTGAGAACAGAGTGAGACAGTGTGAAACCCATTTAACTGGAGTTTCACAAGCTGCCTTCCCTGCCTACCACTAGGTCTTACTGGGATTCTAGTAACCCCGGGTAACAAGGGGTTACACTCGCCCTTGACCAGGAAAATGACTGTCCCCAGTCATTATGCACCCGGCCTTAGGCCATCCCACCCTATGTGCTACCTGCGGAGGAGGGTGATCAGGCCCCCTCCTACCATGTGCAAGCACAGGTAGGCAACACTAAGGGCCTAGAGGCCTATAGCTGACATATCAGCCTCTACTCTATCCACTTACTATGGACACCTAGTGGCTCTGGTAGAACCATCCGGAGCGTAGCCCTGACAGATCAGCACTGCAGTCCCTATGGCCACTAAGGACCACAGCCTGTCTATCCCCCTAACCCTCTAGGGAAAACCTATCTGCCTCTAACATAACATCCCAAACAAAAACAAAACCCGGGGACCTCCCCGACCTTGGGCAACCTACAACTACAACACAACACTTTAAATTCTACTCAATAAAGCACTGACGAGGAACTCCGATGAGCCCCTCCTCCTCTTCTCTTCTGTCTTCCCAGGAACACCTGTAAGAAAAAGACAAAAACAAAACACACTCCTAATCTGCATGCACAATCTATCTAAACAACAACAACCACCCCTACCATACAGAAAAACACTGAACAATCCCAAAAAAGATTTTTTTAGAAAAAAGGTAGAAAAACACAGTATTTACATTAGAGTACAGTAATGACATTAGTTACAATACACATTTGGGGGGATGGAGTGCCCTAAAAGTCCCAACTAGTGACCATAAGGCCCGAAGGCTAGTCCATTAAAGAGTCTCTCCTGGGCCAGAGCCCCGTGAAACATAGTTCTTAAAGGCCAAAATCCCGAAGGGGAGAGTCTTTGCAGACAGTTCACACATTTTTGAAGTCTGTAGTGTAGGGTGTGTACTGCAATGTCATAAAGATAGAAAAGGTTTTTTTCGGACTTACCAGCCTTTTGAAGTATTCGAACATCACAAACCTGGTCCCTGCCGAAGACACTCCCTGGCAGCATTTCTTCTGATACAGCCGGACGGACATCTTCCAGGAACACAGGAGGGCACATCTGGAAACAGCTGGGCTGATGTCATCTCTGGAGAAGAAACCTTAGAACAGGAACAAAAAGAAAAACAGCTGGTCCGACATCATCCGATTACCAGGCGATGAACAGGAAAACAGCTGGGCTGGTGTCCTCTCTGGATCTGAAGTCATCTGGTGGGCCAGTAGATGGTTGCTGAACAAGACAGTACACTGTAGACTGAAGAATGTGGAGCACCTGAGTCCTTGGTTATTCATATTGGCGGATCAATAAGGGCACTTCACAGTCTAGATGTGGCAGTATTGACTACCATTGCTCGGCTCTCCATTTTGTAGGCATGGGCTTAATTACTGGGAGGTCCTTGCACTGAGGCCAATAGTAGAGGGGGTCAGGGGCTTGAATTATTACTCCGTCTGGACGCACATAATTCACACAGTGGGAGACTTCACGTCCCTCTCCATCCACTATTCTCACTCTGTCCATAAACAGTGTCCTGCCTCTCTTCCACTATGTATACTTTTCGTGGAACAGTCTATTCTTTACATGCTGGTTAGCCCCAGGATGCACATGTTTCATTGCTTCATCCCAGATCCAGGATTTCCTGCAGTTCTCAATCTCCTCCCAAACTCTCCGAGGAAAGGTAGGAAAGGTCATACCATAGATTTCATTGGCCTTTCTATGAACCAGTCTCTCCTCTTTACTTGCTTTGGTCAATCTGAGACCGCTGGCCTGGCTTGGGGGTGGCCAGTCCTGGTTCTGCCAGCTTCGCATCCTCAAAGAAATTAAAAATGGATCTCTGACTTCTTCTTCTTTAAAGCCAAGGCAGTGGCATCACCACCTTCTTGAACACATTCCTCCGAGGCAAGATCTTGAGGCTGTGTACCCGCTCCTTTTCTCACAAGGCCACATAGGTTCCCCCTCATCTTCCTCTTCACTGAGGATCTGAGCCCAGGAGTGAGCAGTTGTTCTCACCCCGAGACTATCCATTCATCACTAGGAGCGGAGGTCGACACCTCCCATTCAAAGGCCTCCCGCATCTCATCTTCACCTTCGAGACTTGGGCTAGGCCCCCCCACCCAGGGGTCTATTGATGCTTTATCTGAACTTTCCTTCTGAGATCCAGCATCCAAAGCTTCAATTTCAGATTCAGTCTCTAATTCTGCACCCTCTAGCTTTGTGCCACACTCCCCCGAAGGACCTTCCTCCACAGGCTCCGCCTGATGCTGTGTGCTGCCAACTGCAGATTCTTGAATTTTTGTCCATGTGGGAGCCAAACGAATTGGAGGCACTTATACGTTTTATTTTGTAGACATCCAGCACAGTGAGGAATCATGAAGACATCCCTTCCAGCACTCAAGCACATCTGGCATACACGCACTGGATAATTAGGAATTGCCACATCAGGAGGGAGTTGCCCTCTATAGCACCATTTTTCAATATCTCTCACTCTATTTACTGCTGCTGTTACTGCAACCCGGGCATGATCCGAGTAACAAGCTGGTCCTGAGGCCATAACTGCAGAAAAACAAACAAAATTCACTGTAACTGAAAGTCCCACTTTAATGAACACACTCTGTAGCTTTAAAATGGCTCCTCTGCTGCTGTGTTTACTTTACTACCCCACCCTGTAATGGCGGCGGTAGCACTCCTGTGCATCAACATTCAGACTCTGGGTCAAGCCACTGCGCACCCGATTTACATCAGCTACTAATAACTTTCACTCTCACTGCACAACTTGCTCTGTTCTGGCTGTTCACACATTTACAGGATTTTCCTTGGACTTTTCACATGCTGGCAACATATCTATTTAATTACAGTCCCTTAAAACTTCAGGTTTCAGCACAGGATTGCCTGCTTCTACTAGTGTTGCACTTTTTACAACCCACAGTCTCTCTCTGCTGCAAACTTTAAACTGAGGCTACTTTCATTGCTATGCACACATTCAATGGCTTTACAGACTTGCACTTGCCAGCAGGACATCACACAATCGCTACTTGCAAAGCGACTATACAGCTGCACACACATTTTATATGGCATTACTGAAAATCACTGATTGAGCAGTTTTTTAATTGTTTACTCACTGTTATTGTAGCAACTTGCTGCAATGGGGTAAAACGGCCTGCAGCCAGATTTTGAAGGCCTCAGAATGCAAACGGGTGGGCAGTCTCCGCAATCGTCATTTTAACCACACAATTCACTGATCCCATGATCGATTTGCGGGTTGAGCCCGATTTTTAAACTAGAAAGTCACTTTTTTGAACTGTTTCACAGCGCTTTGAATCCTCGCGATGCTCCTCCACTGCCAGTACACGCACTACTCTCTGTCTCCCTCTCGAATGCTGAAGCAGTCACAGAAGAGCTGGCTGAGGGCGGACTAATGGCAAACTGACCAACCACACGACGCCATGCAAATTAGCCTCTTCTTCCTCACGAGGGCTCCTCTCCTCACGGTGATCATTGAGCAGGCAAATTTAAACTGTAAAATGCACTTTTTTTTTTTTCAACTGACTCCACGGCGGGAGCCCATTTCAACCATGTAACATTGCCATTAACTCTGCAGTCTCTAGCATTGCACAGAAAGCATTTCCAATGTCCAGGGCATATTTTCTCTGTTGCTACCCTTAGTTTTCCATACTTTCCTTCACAGAAATTCATTTTAAAACTGACAAAAACGCTGTAAACTTTTTTGATGATGCAGGACAAGGGCACACTCTTTGGCTTTACAGCTCCTTGGTAAACAGTTGGCATTTTTTAAACAGCAGCACAAGATTCACAGCACACAGCAACACACTAGGGAAATTGCTTCAACTTTTTGGGCTACCCACTGCCAGATAGCCAAAACGCTAGCCCACTTGCCCAAGCACCTTCCTTCCCGAACAAATCCAAAGCGGTGCCTCCATTTTTGTAACCCTTCACCCCTGCCTTTTTACTAAAACGACAGGTGGCATGCTGTTGGCATTGGCAGCAATACCTGGTGGGGACCTGGGTTCGGGGAGGATGAGGTAACCTGGCACAAGGGACCTAGGTTTGGCTACTCTGCACAGGGGCACCCAAGTAAATCCAACTACAGGAAGCGATAACTGTAATGTCCAGAACCAGGATTGGGATTTTTCAGTGTGGCTTTATTCAAAACTAGCTGAAACATGACAAAGCATTGTATGGTCCCCCAAGGGGCTACGTTCACTGTATATGCAGATAGAGACTAAAGGCGGTCCATTGAAGAATGAACACATTTTTACATTGTCTGGCTCTGGACCCACCAGGCACTCAGCCCGGACTTTGCATGCGCTTTGGTACACAGCCAGACTGGCCCGGCTCCCCTGCCGGCCACTTGACTGACAGTCCACTTGAAGAATGAACCCAAACTTTACTTAGAAAGACTCCCATCAAACAAGGAGACTCCCAAACTGTGGCTCCCCACACCACTTAGAGTCTGCGACTCCTAGAGAGATTTGTTTTCTTAATTCCAATCAAACTCCCATCAAACAAGGAGTATATTTCCCATCCTGTGGCTCCCCACACCACTTAGAGTCTGTGACTCCTAGAGAGATTTTCAAGTTGCGACCCACGTCTGGGTACCCACCTCATCACTGGCCAAGTGCATGAGGCAAGTAGCAAATCACAGTGTAACCCCCCTGCAAATGGGGGTTCCCAAAAGACTTCCAGGAGCTTGCTTGAATGCTCCAAGCCTGAATGGTGTTTGGCTTAAGCCATTTATCAGTGAGTGTTTTAGAACCTCTGGTACTGTTCTTTAAGAGCTGTCTGCTTGCAGACATAATTAGTTTGTATGGGGACTGTGTTTCTTTGATTGAGTACCACTCGAGCTGCTGCCAATTCACTCCATTTTTGCAGTCACTAGGAGTGCAAAGGGAACCTATCTGAAAGATGTAACTGTTTGCCAGAAATCATTTACAGTAATAATGAAATTACAGTTTGTCTAACCTGCTTTCTTTGCAGTCAGAACTGTGTCTGCCTAGTTCCCCCATTCTGGTTTTGAACTGCTGAACTGGACCAATCAGTGTGGGGTAAGCTAGCTCTAAAATGGTGCCTTGGACGAATCAGAACTTGGACTCATAATCTGAGCCAGCCACAAGAGGATTGTATGAGCAGTCACTCTGGGAGATGTAGTTTAGACTTCAGCGCCTTTTGGACCAACAGCAGCAGTCTATTGTGAGTGACAGCCAATCCAGTCAAGAACTGGGAGGAACTCAAAGGAAGTGCCCGGTTTTGTCGGTTGGAGTTTCAGTTGAGCTTTGCAGTGAAGAAGGAAGGAGCCCTGTGCTTTTTCAGTGTGCAGTTTTAGTCAAAACGTGTAAGGCCCAGAGTTCGGTCTGCAGCTTGAGTAACTGCTTGTTAGGACTGAATCCGTCCTGTGAAAAGAATCAAAGGATCTCTGAAGAGTAGAAACCAGGCTCACCCTGTAGAAGACTGGAGAAATTGTTGAATTACACTCGGTCTGTCAGGAACTGAATCTGCTGTGTGTTCTCCCGAGTATTGTGCAGTAGTGCGATCGGGATAGAGAAGCAGCCTGCCTGGTATAGTACTTTTTTTTTTTACCATATAAATGTGTGAAGAGTCTCTTGGAGCTCAAGAGTAGCCCTGCTGATATTGAAGGACCCTATCTTATTTGGAGGTCGTGAGTACTAATTCAGGGTCGCGCCCTGTTGAATTGCCACATTAAATCCAAATGGAATTACTGTACTGCTGACTGTTTAATTTTCCTTTTCTCTGTGTGAAAGGGCCCCTACCAGCTGCCACGGTTTGGACTAGCCACTAGGGCTTGGGTACCCAGGGACAGTAACTGATAGGGATAGGCCTGTGCACAGAGCCATAGGTCGATGATTAGAGTGATAAGATAATTAACCTGATTTCCCCCTGTCCTTGTTATATCCCCCTAAATAAATCAGAGCTGCTTGTTCCAGCAAAGTTATACTGCCTGAGGTATTTGTCTATGTTAAAGTACTGTACTGTGATTGTTGCACTGTATCTCATTTCACAGGAGGTCCCAGTCGGAACCAGTCCTGGGGTAAGTGTATACTGTGAAGGTAATTCTGATATATTGTGTGGGCCACTAGTGGGAAGAAAGGGGGGTTGCAGTGTCCCAGAGGGCTGTGACCAAGTTAGTTTAACTATTGCAAACCCTGACTTCTGGGTGGAGGCACCAGCCATTGGATCCAGGCCCCTCAACCTGTTAGTGGCAAATCAGGCAGGGGTAGTAGCCCCTGGGATAGCGCCATCTAGGGGTTACAACAGAAGAAATCCATAAAGATGGACCTGGTTACTAAAGATGGGGGGTTTTCCCACCTCCAGCTCCCACAGCCCATACCTGGCCATTTCTCTGGACAAACAGAAAACTTAAAACTTTAATATGTAGATTGAATGGTGGATGACCTGAAGCACCCCCTCTACAGCATCCCTTGAAATCCAATAAAACTTTAGACTTTTTTTGACTGCTCCATTTGTTTGTCCTAGTAACATAGTCCTCCCAAATAGCAATCCACATCCATTTCCCAACTGAAGAAAACAATTTGTTTGCCCCTTCAAATGGAGCCAAACACTCACCCTTTCGTTGCAGGTGCCCCACAGGCGAAGTAACATTTTCTTTGCTGTTATACAAGAACAGACTGACAAAAACCAGGCAGCTTCCTTCCATAGTGGGTAAAGGGGATTGCCCCTGGGATCCACAGAGAACTTTTCTCCCCCCCCCCCCCGGAGGGAGGGGGCACTGAGACCTGAAACGCGGTCTCCACCACTTAAAAGGTAAAACAGAATGACTTCCTTCCTGTTTGCTTTAGGACAAACTCAAGACTGGCTTTGAAAACTCCCAAAGTTCTAAACTCACTCCCTGAGCTGCAGATTCCAATGTGGCTTATGCAGCTGCGACAGTTCTATGGTGATGTCATCTCTCAAGTCTCAGCTATGACTGAGAACAGAGTGAGACAGTGTGAAACCCATTTAACTGGAGTTTCACAAGCTGCCTTCCCTGCCTACCACTAGGTCTTACTGGGATTCTAGTAACCCCGGGTAACAAGGGGGTTACACTTAATCATGTCACATGGTTGGTGCTAGTCAGAAATGATCAGCAGAGAAAAACAGCAGTAGAATCATTTATTTAAATAAACACAAGAGGCATAATAATCTGAATTAATGTGGTAGCACAGAATCTCTGCAAAGCTCACTAAACGACCAGCTCACTGAGGGCACCGTACGGCAATGCAGAAACTTTGTAAAGGCATCAGCCATTTAAAGAGGAGCTACTTTAATTAGTTACGATAGTTCAGAAGTCAAATGTTTTAGTAGTGTCATGACTGTACTACAGAAAACCCAATAAAAGTATAACTTATACAAACAGGATAAAGACAAAAGAGAAATAGAGAAAAAGGTGATGGCTAAGTGTGCCAAAACATTCCTCATTATACCTGGAAAAGTAAACCCATACCATGAGTTAAAACCTGAATACTTACAAAAAAGGCAACTCTTGGAAAGCCTGACTGAACTGGTAGGGGTCAGTAGTTCAGGAGTAGGCCATAAAGTCATGGAGGAGGGTTTTTAGAGATGGAGTAGAAGCAGAAAGGATAGCTGTGTGGAGGTGAGACCAGAGTTTAGAGACTCTAAAGTCAAACACAGCTTGACCAGCAGATGACTCTGTGTGAGGGAGGAAGAGTGAATGAGCGTCTGTTTTGTTGGAAATAAGTGGAGGAAGGGGGTGATTTAGAAGGGAGCTATGGTACAGTGGGAGAAAGCCAAATCAGAATTTAAGAAATAAAAGAGGCATCGTGAGAGAGGCACTTTGCTAAAGAGAGGGGGAAGTGCTAGAGAAAAGAGAACAGTGGAGAGTACCAGGGTATGGGGGAACAGTAAAGGTTGAAATGGCAGAAGGCGTGAAAGAAGGAGCCCCATCTAGCTAGGGTGGATTTGGGTGCAGCACTACACAAAGTGTCACCATACTGTAGCCAAAGATCAGGAGACTCATTATGTTTGTTTGCACGCATGTGCAAGAAACATAGTGCCATCATCCGAGATTTCGGAGGTGTGTCACCCCCTCTTCCAATTCAGTCAGTGTGTTGGCAGGCGTGGCCCCTGTAAGCCAATGCATGCTGCAGCTGTCTGTGACAAGCTCCAAAATGCAGCGGCATACAGTTGAAAGGGGGAGCTACACTTCAGTGAGCAGTGATAAGATATCGCCTGCTCATGCGCAGCTCCCCCTACACACACACGCACGCATATTGCTTGCTGCCCCCACGCACACATACCTATAGCCGACGGGTGCCCATCTCGTCGGTTGTTGCTGTCGCCTAAAGTCCTTCCAGAATGCCACGCTGGGTGCCCACCCCAGCGTGGTAACTTCGATGGTATAGCCGACGGGGTGCCCAATCCCCGTCAGCTTCACTCTCTCCCTCCTCCCCATGCTATCACCGATGGGGGGCGCTCAATCCAAGCTTCCTCTCCCAGTACAAGGTGCCGCTGGGAGCCCACCAAAGCGTGGCAAGTGATGCTATGGCCAATGGGGTCCCCTAATCCCCCGTCGGCTGAACGCCTCTAACCGCCTTCTGTGGCTATGCTGGAGCCTACCCCAGCGTGGCAAACGGCCCTGCATCGCCATTTAAAAACCCTGTAAAGAATAAACGGTCCCACATAGTCTCCTGGCCCCTTCCACAACCCGCACTCCACCATAGCACTGCCTCCCTCCCCCACAGCCCCTCACCCCATACTTACTCTCCGACCTTGGCGCCGACGATCTTCGTGGACTGAATATCTGGCGCTTCTTTTCAAAGCCGACCGCTTAACTGAGGAAATGCCGGTAAGCTGTATAATGGCTAGATAGTTTTTTCAACTTTGTTGCATATCTCAGGTATTTTTGAATTTTTGCACCAAATTTTCAACATGGGGTTTTGGGACCCCTTCTCATGAATGATGTCACTGTCGTGGCATGTATTCGTGCACTAATGGTGATTCCAGTCACTGTGCGAAATCACCTTTTCGCGACCGATTAACGAAACAACACTGCCAGTGTTCATAAGGTGGGCTCTCAAGAAGCCTATTTTAAAATTTGGTGGAAAAATTCCAAAACACGACTGTTTTACGAGCGTGCGTTGCGCAGTTCCTACGCACGCTCGTAAGTTCGCGAATTTTCAATATTTTCACTCCAGATTTTCAACATTGCCATTTTACCACACCTTCTTATGAGTAGTCCAGCTGTCATTTTTCACATCTCACCCAAAACATGTTTCTGCCCATGTAGCGCACAATGGCGAAGTCGGTGTGCGAAACCAATGTACAGGACAAATTAAGAAAACCACAGTGTCACTGTTCATGAGCAGAGGTCTTAAAATGGCTATGTTGAAAATTTGGTGAAAAAGTTCCTAACAATGACTGTTTTACGAGCATGCGTTGCGCAGTTCCTACGCACGCTCATAAGTTCGCGAATTTTCAATATTTTCACTCCAGATTTTCAACATTGCCATTTTACCATACCTTCTTATGAGTAGTACAGCTGTCATTTTTCACATCTCACCCAAAACGTGTTTCTGCCCATGTAGCACACAATGGCACAGTTGGTGTGCGAAATCAATGTACGGGACAAATTAAGAAAATCACAGTGACACTGTTCATGAGTAGAGGTCTTAAAATGGCTATGTTGAAAATTTGGTGAAAAAATTCCTAAAAATGACTGTTTTACAAGCGTGCGTTGTGCAGTTCCTACGCACCCTCGTAAATTCGCGAATTTTCAATATTTTCACTCCAGATTTTCCACATTGCCATTTTTCCACACCTCCTTATGAGCAGTACAGCTGTCATTTTTCACATCTTGCTCAAAATGTGTTTTCGCCCATGTAGCTTGGCAGAAGACACCAAGAGAAAGGACTGCTGAGTGACTGAACTTCTCTGCTGGGACTAAAGTAGAAGAACTTTTGTATTTGGACCTTTAATTTAGGGTAAAAAAACTAACATACAAATAAAAAAGTGTGTGTTTGGGTTAACTGAATTGAATGGGTATGTAAAGAGTTATCTAGGTGTAAATCTCAGGTGACTGAAAGGACTTAACTGCTGTGAGGTTTAAATTACTTGTAGAAAGATCTGGTAAGTAGGGGGAGTGGCTTAGCTAGAAGGAAGCTACATTTAAAGACTGCCTTAGAAAGTTTCAGCTAATAGCTTGGCAGAAGACACCAGGAGAAAGGACTGCTGAGTGACTGAACTTCTCTGCTGGGACTATATTGCCCTCCTTCCCTCCCCTCCACCCTGCCACCCAAAGCTAGTTCTATTTTAATAGGCACAGGATTTGACTGACAACAGAAACTTCCTGTTTAGGGGCAGGAAGTGAGTGATCATAGAACCACCAAGGACCCACCATCCTAGAAGAGCAAGAGTAGCTCTACGGCCCCCTCTAGCTGCTGGAGGTCTGCCTCTGAGCAAGTAAGTGGTCTATGAGAAATATAGGATATTCTTGTCTCAGAACAGGACAATCAGGAGCTTAAAGGGCACACAGGCAGAAAGTAAGAAGAGAGAAAAAAAAACAGAGGAAAGAGTAAGGATTGCAAACAGTTAAGGGGCCAGAAATAAGACATGATTGGAGTGGTGCAGTGCAGTGGCTGTGGAGCAGCAGTCTTCCGGGAGATGTTCTGGAGGATGCGGTGTTGTCCCATCTGCAGGCACCTCTCTGGGCTGAGGGAGGAGGTTGCTCATCTCCAGGCTGTGTTGTCCAGGATTTGTGGGACCTCCTCTCCCATCCAGGGACCACCAGTGCCACTGCCGTTGCCTCAGAGGTTGCCAAGAAAGAGGAGCAGTTGGACCACAGTGGGCCCAGAGGGTGAGGGTGGTGGAACAGAGGCACATCCTCTCAGTTGTACCTCTCACAATTCTATGCCATTCTGGCAAAGTGTGGTTCTCTGCGGAGGCACCCACAGTGGAGACCAAGGAGGATGCTGGGAACCTCCACAAAGGAGACCCACAGGAAGGTGGCAGGGGACCCCACAGGAAGGAACAACTCTGGTGGGGACTCCATTGTTAGGAAGGTAGAACTGGGGAGGAAGGGGAGAGGGAGGTGCCTGCCAGGCACCATGGCTTGAGGGACAGGGAGCAAATCCTCAGGATTGCCAGAGCAGCTGCACAGGAGGAGCTGGATGTCATTGTCCACCCAGGGACAAATGACCTGCAGCTGAGAAAAGGACGGACAAGTGCAGGAATAGTTTGTGGAATTAGAGAGGGGCCTTAGTCAAGTAGCACGCACGGTAACCTTCTCAGAGGTGCTACCCATCTATGGCATAGGAGAGGCTAGGGTGTTCCGCACCATGGGATTCAATCAGTGGTTGAAAAACTGGTGTGGAGCTCAGGGATTTGGCTTCATTGGGGACTGGGGGTCCACCTGGAGTGATGCAAGCCTATACTGGCATGATGGGCTGCATCTGTCCGGAAGGGGAACCAGGATCCTAGGTGATAGGTTTAAATGCTTCATTGGCAAGCTTTTAAACTAGCCAAGGGGGGAGGCACTGGAAAGGAGCAGGAAAATCCTAGCCCCCAAATAATCACGGTAGTAAGTGCAGCAAACACCAACATAGAGGTGTCGATAGGGAGAAGGGCAGGGGTAAATGGAGAAAGGGACAAAGGCAAGAAGGACAGGGATGTGGCAAAGGGAGTAAGGCCATCAGGAAATGGAGGGTAATGAGTACCAATGCCTCGTAGTCTGGGCAACAAGCCCTGAGCTGATGGCCTTAATGGAAGAGGGATGCCTGGATATCATAGCAGTCACAGAAACATGGTACACAGAGAACCATGACTGGGATGTTAACATACCAGGTACATAACCTACAGGAGAGACAGGCAGGGGAGAGAGGGGAGGAGTAGCTCTCTGTAAGGAAGGGATAAAGCAACTGAACAAAAGAGTAAACAGGGAGGAGAAGAGGCACTGTGGGTCACCTTGGAGACTGGAAAGGACACCACAATCCGCACAGGGTTGGTACAGACCCCCATGTCAGGGGAAGAAATGGACAAGGATATGATAGAAGGCATTCTTAGCATGGCAGAGAAAGGGAGATACTGTTGATGGGAGACCTGAATATGCCAGATGTTAACTGGAGCACATTTTCTGCAGCCACATCCAAGAGCAGGGCCATTCTTGATGCCCTACAGGTGGCAGGCATTAGACAGCTAGTTTCGAACCCACTCGTGAGGGAGCAATCTTAGACCTCGTACTCTCAAACGGGGCAGGGAGAGGATCTCAGATCTAGAAGTGGTTGCCATCTGGGGCAAGTGACCATCAAACAGTGTGGTTCACGTTAACTCAGCTACAGAGTCAAGCCATCACAAAAGTGAGGGTACTGGACTTTAGGAGGGCTGACTTTGTCAAGATGAGAGAGTGCCTCAGAAAAGCACTAGCAAACAGGCTAGAAGGAGGTGTGGAGCAACAATGGGGAATCATCAAAACTGCCATCACAGAGGCAACAAGCCTTTGTGTGAAGCAAATAAACAAATCAAAATGAAAGAAAAAGCCACTATGGTTCTCAAAAGAGGTGGCTGTGAAAGTCAGGAAGAAAAAGATAGCATTCCGGAAGTATAAGGAAACACAGAAGGAGCAGGACAGAGAGCTGTACCAGTTAAGGCAGAAGGAAGCAGGGAGGGAAGTCAGAATAGCAAAGGCCCAAACTGAGGAAAAGATAGCCAACTCAGTTAAGAAGGGGGATAAAACCATTTATAGGTACATCAGCGAGTGTAGAAAGACAAAGGGAGGGATAGTGAGGCTGAATAGAATGAACGGTGGGTGGGCAGAGGGGGACAGTGAAAAAGCAGGAATACTGAATGAATATTTCTGCTCAGTATTCACAAAAGAGGAGGGGGAAGTGCCTAATCCAATTAACAGAAACACTCTTGATAGAGGGGTCAATCCCAGTCCTTTCACAGAAGAAAGGGTTCTGCAAGAACTCTAAAACTGAAGGTGGACAAAGCAATGGGTCCTGATGGAATTCACCCAGAATTCTAAAAGAATTAAGGGAGGAACTAGTGAAACCACTGGCTACTCTTTTAATAAATCATGGGAGGATGGGGTGTACCGAGGACTGGAGGAAGGCGGATGTGATTCCCTTCACAAAAGTGGGACAAGACAGAGGCAGGAAACTACAGACCTGTCAGTCTGACCTCTGTGGTAGGGAAAGTGATGGAGTCACTTGAAGGAAAGAATTAGTTGAGTACCTAGAGGCCAGTGGGCACAGGACCCAAGGCAGCATGGGTTCACAGTGGAAGGTCATGTCAGACAAATCTAATAGATTTCTTTGACTGGGTGACCAAAGTAGTAGACCAGAGAGGGGCTGTGGACATGGCCTACCTAGACTTTAGCAAGGCATTTGACACAGTCCCACACAAAAGATTAATAGTCAAATTAACCAGCCTGGGAGTGGGTCCCAGGGTGGTAGCCTGGGTAAACATTGGCTGGACAACAGGACACAGAAGGTAATTGTAAATGGAGTCCACTCTGAAGAATGGGGGTTACTAGTGGGGTACCGAGGTTCAGTATTGGGTCCAGTCCTTTTAATGTCTTCATCAGTGACATTGCAGAGGGACTGGAAGGAAAAGTATGCCTTTGCAGATGACACAAAGATCTGCAACAGGGTTGATACACAAGGAGGCGTGGAAAGGATGAGAAAGGGACTTGAAGGTTGGAGGAATGGTCAGAAGTATGGCAGCTAGGATTCAATGCAAAGAAGTGCAAAATAATGCACCTGAGAAACAAGAACCCAGGGGAAGAATACACAATGGGTGGGTAGTAACAACAATAAACAAGCATTTGTCAATGCCGAATGTTGCTTGCTTCTATGTGCTGTTTAGGTATTTGAAGTCATTGGGTGCAAATATTGAAAATTTAGCGACTTACGAGCGTGCATAGGAACTGCGCAACGCACGCTCGTAAAACAGTCATTTTTAGGAATTTTTTCACCAAATTTTCAACATAGCCATTTTAAGACCTCTGCTCATGAACAGTGTCACTGTGATTTTCTTAATGTGTCCCATACATTGATTTTGCACACCGACCGCGCCATTGTGCGCTACATGGGCGGAAACACGCTTTGGGCAGGATGTGAAAATGACAGCTGTACTGCTCATAAGGAGGTGTGGTAAAATGGCAATGTTGAAAATCTGGAGTGAAAATATTGAAATTTGCGAACTTACGAAGCGCATGGGAACTGAATGCACGACTCAGAAACAGTCATTTTAGGAATTTTTCACCAAATTTTCAACATAGCCATTTTAAGACCTCTGTTCATGAACAGTGTCACTGTGATTTTTTAATTTGTCCCGCATATTGATTTAGCACACCGACTGCGCCATTCTGGCCTACATGGGCTGGAAACACACATTTTGGGTGAGATGTGAAAATGACAGCTGTACGCATCATAAGCAGGTATGGTAAATGGCAATGTTGAAAATCTGGAGTGAAAATATTGAAATTTCACGAACTTAATGAGCCTGCGAGGAACTGCATAACACGCGCTACATAAAACAGTCATTTTGGAATTCTTGCTACTATTTTCAACATGGGGTTTGGGACGCTCTACCTCTTGAATGATGTCACTGTCATGGTGGTCTTGAGCCAGAAGGGTGATTCGCGGTGACTGTGCGGTCTCTTGCGAAATCACCGGTCGGTAATCTTGCCCATGACAGTGACGCTATTCATGAGAAGGGTCCCAAAACCCCATGTTGAAAATTTGCAGCAAAATTCCCAAAATGCCTGAGATATGCACAAAGTTGAAACCCTATCTAGCCCATTATACAGCTTACCGCATTTCCTCAGTTCACGGTCGGGCTTTGAAGAGTGGCAGACGTGTTCCCGGTCCACCGAAGGTCGCCGCACGGAGTCCGGAGGTAGGTATGGGGTGAGGGGCGTGGGAGGCTGGGTGCACAGTGGGTGGCGCGGGGTTGTGGGGGTCAGAAGAAGCTCACGGGACGGTTTTGGTTTCAGGTGAAAAAAAAAGAAAGACAACATTGGACGTTTCCCACGCTGGGTGGGCTCCCAGCATGGCACAAGCACTTTGAGGCGTTCAGCCGATGGGGATTGGGCACCCGTCGGCAACAAAAAAAAAAAACTTGTGGGCGTTTGCCACGCTGGGTGAGGCTCCCAGCGTGGCACAAGCACTTTGGGGTGTTTATTAAGTGATTGCCACACTGGGGTGGGCTCATGGCGTGGCACCAGCTACGGGGGGCGACAGCAGCCTTAGCCGGCGGTGTACAGTGCGTGCGGGAGGCGCGCACGCCTGGGGAGCTCGGCGTGAGCATTGTCTTATCGCTGCTCACTGGCGTAACTCCCCTTTCAACTGTATGCCACTGCATTTTGGGCGTGTCATAGACAGCTCCAAAATGCGATAGACACGAGGCAGCGCCACCAGCCCAGTGCCTGAATTGAGGAGGAGGTGACACACCCGAAATCTCCGTTCATGGCACTATGTTTCTTGCACATGCGTCAAGCAACATAAAAGGAAAGGGACCTGGGGGTAATCATATCAGATGACCTTAAGGTTAGCAAACAATGTGAGAAGGCAGTAGGGTATACTGGGATGTACAGGGAGAGGCATCATCAGCAGAAAACAGGAAGTTGTTATCCCTCTGTACAGACAGTTGGTGAGACCCCATCTGGAGTACTGTGTCCAGTTCTGGAGACCCCATCTCCGCAAGGACATAGACAGGATAGAGGCAGTCCAGAGGAGGGCAACTAAAATGGTGCAGGGTCTGCAAGAGAAGCCGTATGAGGAGAGACTAAAGGAGCTTAATATGTATACCCTTGAGGAAAGAAGGGGGGGACATGATAGAAACTTTTAAGTACCTCAATGGAATCAACAAAATCCAAAAGGGTAGCATCTTTCAGAAAAAGAGACTTGCAAGAACAAGGGGACACAATTTAAAGATAGAAGGAGGGCGGTTCAGGGGCAATGTGAGGAAGTATTATTTCACAGAGAGGGTAGTGGATGCATGGAACAGCCTTTCTGAGAGTTGTGGGGTCTAAAACTCGGGGAGAATTCAATAATGCATGGGACAGACATAAGGCAATTCTTGTGGGGGGTAGGAAGAAATAGACAGTTGGTTAACTAGGATCTGCGGCCTATCCTGTAGGTAGGGAAATGGGCAGACTAGATGGGCCTAGCGGTCCTTATCTGCCGTCAAAGTCTATGTTTCTATGGCGCAGTCAATGTGCTAAATCAATGTATGGGACACATTAAGAAAATCACAGTGACACTGTTCATGAGCAGAGGTCTTAAAATGGCTATGTTGAAAATTTGGTGAAAAAATTCCTTAAAATGACTGTTTTATGAGCGTGCGTTGTGCAGTTTCTATGCATGCTCATAAGTTTGCAAATTTAATATTTTCACTCCAGATTTTCAACATTGCCATTTTATTATGCTTCCTTATGAACAGTACAGCTGCCATTTTTCATATGCCACCCAAAATGTGTTTTCGCACATGTAGCGCACAATGGTGCTGTTGGTGTGCAAAAGCAATGTTTGGGACAGATTAAGAAAATCACAGTTACACTGTTCATGAGCAGAGGTCTTAAAATGGCTATGTTGAAAATTTGGTGACAAAAGTCTATAAAATGACTGTGTTACGAGTGAGCATTGCGCAGTTTCCATGCACCCTCGTAAGTTCATGACTTTGTAATATTTTAAGTCCAGATTTTCACCAGTGGCATTTTTCCACACTGCCTTATTTACAGTACAGCTGTCATTTTTCACAACTTGGCCAAAGTGTGTTTTCACACTTTCAGCGCTGAGATGCGTGATCGCTGTGGGAAATCATTGTTCGGGACAGATAAAGAAAATCACAGTGACACTGTTCATGATCGGAGGCACCAAAATGCCTGAGTTGACAATCTGCTATAAAAAAATCCCCCAACCTAATTATATTACGGGTGTGCGTTGCACAGTTTCTATGTACACTCGTGACTTCACCATTTTGTTAAATATTTTTACTGCAGATTTGCAACATTGCCATTTTTTACACCTCCCCATGAACAGTACAGCTGTCATTTTTTACTTCCTGTTCAGAATGTTTTTGCACCCGTGGTGCTAAATGCCGTAGTCGCTGTGCATAAGCAGCTTTTGGCTAAGAAACTGATATTCCCCCTGTTCATGAGGTGGGGTCACAAAAAAACCATGTTGAACATTTGGAGTGAAAATACCAACGAATGCCTGAGGTATTAGGGTTTCCAACCATAACGCCCAACCCTGTAGAGAATGACAGGCATCAGAGATGTGACTTGGGATTCTTGCCTGTAATGCTCATACCATTCCACACCCTGCAGCCAGTGAGAGGCATTGAGGTATGCCTTGGACTCTTTGGCCCCAAAGTTCACCCCATTCTCCTATATCACACCCATCTCACTGTATTTCCTAATGGAATGGGGTGCGCATAAGGGCCAAAGACCCCAAGGAACACCGTGACACTTGCCAGTGTCTGCAGGGTGGGGTGTACTGAAATGGCGTGGCCGTTATGCCTGACGACCCAAAGGCACACCCCAATGCCTGTCATTCTCTGCAGGGTGGTGATGGGGTTGGCTTCAGTTCAATACTTCACTGCCATTCCTATTACGCAGCTCTGTAACTTCTACGCTACCACTGCCAATGCCAGCAAGCAAACATTCGGTGTTGACAAATGCTTGTTTTAGGGATAATCTCTCTACAGACAGGAAGTGGGATACCTAGGAAGTTTTGGTTCCAAGCTGTCTGATCCTGTACTCTTTCATTTATTTTTTATTTAAATAAAATTTCTGCTTGCCCAGCAGAGCACATTGAGCTGTAGACAACACATTTCCAGGTGCATGCAGTCAGAAGGGGATGAGGGTACACAACAGAAAGCATATAAGAGAGTACAAATAGGCAGTAAATGAACTAAGTATATAATGCCTTGAGGAAACAGTCCCAATCTGAGCACAGAAATACAATACAGCATATAGCGGTGAGGAAGCAAGGGTAAGTAAGGGACAGTTAAGGACAGGAACACACACGGGTATGGAGGGCAAGGCAGAGCAGGGCCTTGAGCATTCCACTGGGTGGATGAATCAAAGGTGCATTTTCAAGTAGAACATACAGGAATGATTGGAGGTGCCCATGTTCCCAGCTTAGTGGTTGTGGGGTTGGCTTGGCGGGTTAATAAAGTGGTTCTTTAGCACATTACCTGCACTATACTCATCCAGGACTGGGCCTAGGAGGGACAGAAAAGGATGCAGGTGATGGGGTCAAGGTGGGAGATGCTGAGGAGCTCTTTGAGGCTGGCCTAGAAGGTCCAGTGGTTAGAAGCAGGGATGGACAAAAGGTTCGCTAAAGAAAATGGCTCCCAGTGAACTGGGGGAGCATTTATTTTGAACCAGACTGAATGCTGAAGGCAAATTGTGGCTCAACGATTAATTATTGTTCATAATAAGAAAAATGAACAGCAAATGAACCTGGAAACAAACAGTAAAAAGGCACAAACAGGAGGGAAATACCCCCTTGTGCATTTTGACATCTAAGACATCTCCTGAATGTCTTTGTATGTTCAAGGGGGTTATCCTACTTTTCAGCAGTGCTGGACCACTTGAGAAGGAGCTGCTGATGGGAGATGACAGTTCAAGAGCACAAGAGAAAGGGAAAAGAAAACAACCTGTGAAAAAACAAACTTTGAAAAATAGTCTCACAACCAAAAGCCCTTTTAAGTTCTACTTGCTAGATATCATAGAAAAACACAGGTGGGGTGCATGCCCCCACCTGTAAAGGTGCACCAGCTGGTTACAACACTTTGAAAAAAAAAAGAGAGAGCTAGGCACACACCTAGAACAGATGCTTGCTAAGTGAATTTATTAATGAAGCCAAAATATGCAATCAGAATTATTGGGCTAACACCAAATACCAGGCTTGTACCACCAGTGAATCTCTGTAACACTGGTTGCTCCTGTAAGCTAATTTCTATGTACTGTATCATTATACTGTATTGTTGCTGTGATGTATTGCTTTCTTGATGAGGTACCTTTGTAAATGAGTCTTTGACTCAAAGGTCTGTAAACCGATGATCTAATAAATAAATAAATAACACCTCTATTTATCGCGTCAAAACGAGGCTTCCTCGGAGGACAGAGTTAGCCAAAGCTATTACTTCTTAAATACCCCACTGTAGTGACATAAACAATTTTCATTGGCCTACCAATTAAAATGAACAAAGTGCTCAGTATTAGATAGTGTACGGAATACAAATTTTAAAGCAGTGTTATAAAAATTATGAGTAGGGATGTAAGTTTGTCATGGATGAGGTTTTAATGACTCATTGTTTGTTCATGAAATCATTAGTAAACAGTAGTAAATGTTGTGGCACTGTCATCATTGCTACATTCTGATGACACTAGTGAAAGTCGTGGAAGTCCTGAATAAAGATCAAACATCATGGAATCAATGACATGTATGACTGCCATGACAAACTTACATCCCTAATTATGAGGCAATTATTTGTTGAAATTCACACAAAAACATACAAACATTGTATGTACAGTTATTGGAGCATAACTGCAAATGGGTCCCCATTTTCATTTCATAATTTCAGTAACGTAAGAGAAAGTGTAGTTCTACTGATGAGAAAGGAAGCCAATGTGTTGCCAGATGGAGCTTTCTACATACATCTTATGTTTAATTATACCTCGGTTTTTAAAAATGTCTTCTATGATATCATTGAGTGAGCATTGTCAGAGGGATGGGATGATGAAGATGAAATGATGCTTCCCATCACTCCCACACTCTATATGTTGCCAAAGGTTCACAAGTCTGTGAGGGACCCTCCTGGGTGACCTACAACCTCCAGATTCATGGACCATTTTCTGAAACAGCTTGTGGTTACAGCAAGTTATATTCATGTTGGAACTAATCTACTTAATTAAAACTAAAGGATTTGAATGGTCTGGTAACTACTGCTGGCTAACCATAGATACCACTTCTTTGTATACTGTACGTGTATCAAACACGGACATGGCACAGTGGCAAACAGTTATTTTTTGAATGCAGATCCAGACATGGCCCATGCCCCAAAGGAAGTTATTGTGGGGTTGCTTCAATTTATGCTTACCCACAACTATTTTTGCTTTGGCGATAAAATCTACTTGTGACAACAGGGCACGGCAATGGGGACAGCTCTAGTCCCATTGTATGCTAATTTCTTGTTAGCATGGTGACAGAAGCATGTTATTTTCACTGAAATCAGCACCCACCTCAGACATATTGTGGTACGGTATTGTTTTATTGACTGTATCATATTTGTCTGGGGTGGGAGTATGGAAACTGTAGCAGTCTTTATGGACTGGTTGAATACCAATTATTTATTTTTTGTTGACTGGGTAAGTGCACTAGACAAATCCTGCCTATTTTCAGGCACAACCTGGGGAAGGGGGATACAGATGAATGCCAACTAACCTTGAACCAGATTAAGCTGTTGGGTGGTATTTTTTAGTGAATGAAGGAAATTTGGCCAGGACACCGGGGAAATTTCCCTACTCTTTTCAATAAGTGCCATGGGATCTTTAACATCCACCTGAACTACCACCAATCCAGGCAGATGGGACCTCGGTTTAACGTATCATCCGAAAGACGGCACCTCAGAAGTGCAGCACCCCTCTCATGCTGCACTACAGTGCCAGTATTGGGATATTAACCCAAGTGCCAGATGTGGGCACTGAACCCACAGCCCTCTGATCTCCTGGCCTCAGAGGCGAGTGTGCTACCTACTGAGCCACTGACACTGACAATACTCTTAATCTGGCATGTACAGGCAGGGCTGACTCAAAAAGTATTTACATGTATTATAGAAATGTGAGACTCAGTGCGAATGACAACTTGAGGATTGAAAGTTCTCCCTATAGGCAAGGCCCCCTGTTTTCTGCAGTTCTGTGGCACACGATAATTGTCACAGACATCAAGATCAGCCACAGAATTTGGGGTTTGCCACAGAAATTACACAGACACTACCCCAGTAAGTTGGACCGAGACTGCCCACATTCTTTCAGTTCATTACCCTGCCTGACTGTAGTTTCATAAGAACCAAAATTCACCACAGCCATGTCAGCCCCTCATGCCCTCCCCACTGAGCCCCGTTTTTTTATATTAGCACCCTTTTTTGGTCAAATTCTACATGATGATCCACTGCCTTTTCCTATCACTGCAAGTGGGCCAAATCTCATACCACTGGTGCTTTCTGGGGCACACACAAAGCCATTCTGGAAACCCAGTATTTGGGCCCAGCCCTAAAAGGAAAAGGTAGTGAATCATCCTACAGTGTTTGATAAAAAATAAGCATTTGCCAAAGCCGGATGTTCACTATTGGTATTGCTGTTGTACATGCCCTCCATATTTTCCTGTGTATATTCCTCTGCCTTGCATTGTAAGGCATCACTCTCAACACAAATTTCTTATGTTCTTCCAGCACTGGTTCACTTCATTAGAAAAACAAGCATTTGTCAATGCCGAATGTTTGCTTGATGGTACTGGCATAGGTAGTGCAGGAGTTATGGAGATGCATAATAGGAACGGCAGTGAAGTATTGAAGTAATGCCAACCCCCACCCTGCAGACACCGACCGGTGTCACAGTGTGCCTTGAGGTCTTCGGCCCTTATGCTCACCCCATTCCATAAGGAAATAGGCTGAGATGGGTGCAGGATAGGAGAATGGGGTGAACATTAGGGCCGAATACCCCATGGCACAACTTGATGCCTGTCAGTGGCTGCAGGATGGGGGTGGGGTGGAATGGGGTGAGCATTACGGCCGATGATCCCAAGTCACACAAACACGACACCTGTCAGTCTGTACAGGGTGGGCATTACAGTTGGAAACCCTAATGCCCTGGGCGTTTGTTGGTATTTTTGCACCATATTTTCAATATGGGCTTTCTGGGACCCCACCTCATGAACAGTGGCAGTATCATTTCGATACTCAATCCCAAAAGGTGATTTCGCATAGTGAGTGTGCCATTTGGCACCACAGGTGCCAAAACACATTTTGGGCAGGATGTGAAAAATGACAGCTGTACTTTTCATGAGGAGGTGTGAAGAAATGGCAATGTTGAAAATCTGGAGTGATAATATGAAAAAGTGGTGAAGTTACGAGTGTGCGTAGAAACTGTGCAATGCACGCTCGTAATGCAGTCATTTTTTGGAATATTTTCACCAAATTTTCAACATGGCCTTTTTGGGACCTCCCCTCATAAATAGTGGCACTGGGATTTCATTAATCTGTCCCAAAAGTTGATTTCGCACAGCGACCATGCCATAAAACACATTTTGGGAAGGATGCAAAAAATGACAGCTGTACTGTTTATAAGGGGGTGTGAAAAAATGGCAATGTTGCAAATATGGAGTGAAAATATTAAAAATTGATGGTTACTGTGCAATGGATGCTCATAACGCAGTCATTTTTGGGAGTTATTTCACCAAATCTGCAACAGGAGTTTTTGGGACCACACCTCTTGAACAGTGGCACTGTCGTTTCATTAATTAGTCCTGAAAAGTGATTCCTCGCAGTGACCGTGAAATCACTTTTCAGGATTGAGAAATGAAATGACAGTGACAGTGTTCATGAGGTGGGGTCCCAGGAACCCCAAGTTGAAAATTTGTGACCTAAACTCCAAAAAGTGGCTGAGATATCAACCTAAGTTGAAACCCCTCATTGATTGCCATTATAGGGCTTACCGTGATTTTCTTCAGTTTGCGGTCAGCTTTTGAAGAGTGCAGATGTGTTCCAGGCCCACAGAAGATCACTGCTCCTGACCTCCGGAGGTAAATATAGGTCAGGGGGTGCAGGGAGGTGGGGTGCGCAGAGGGCAGGTACAGGTTGGGGGAGAGGGGCCGGCAGGAACGATGAGGGACCGTTCTCTTTTTTTTTCAGGTTTAAAAAAAGACCTCCTGGGACTGTTTTCCTTTTCATAGATAAAATACTAATAACATGGATTTTGGCATACTAGGGTGGGCTTCCAGTGTGCCAGAGTACTGGGAGGGGATCAATGCTGACCCAGGGACTGGGCACCCCAAGGTCGGCTGAGAATATAGGGGCGTGGGGAGGGTGGCACATCCAACACCGGAAGTGGATATCCCAGTGTCGGAAACATCAGAGGTAGTTTTTTGGCACACTGGGGTGGGCTCCTATTGTGCCACATCAAAGGGGGAAGGGGATACATGCTGACATGAAGATTGATCACCCCAGTATCAGCAGGTGAGGGGGATCCGCTAGCGCGATTGCGCTTAAAGTGGAAATGCCTTCGGGCACTGTATATTCCCAGTCCGCATGGAGCTTAGGCTGTGGCCTACTCCGCAAGGGTGGGAGAAGAGGAGCAAAAGGAGTCAGCGGGAAGTGGAGGAGGCAGGGGAGGAAAGCGCCTCCTCCCACCTTCCAGGAAGAGACTGGTGGGGTGGTGGGGGGGGCAGAGACATCAGCCAGGTTGATCAGTAGGCAAACAGCTGTTTGCTGTGCGGTGACCTGCAGATGAAAAGAAAAAGCCACCGCATGATTGGTGTGGCTTTTTCTTTTCAAGTGCAGACCACTTCAGGCAAAACAGCATCTCGATCAGTCTGAGTGATGATTGGTGTGATACTGACAAGCCCCTTGCAGAGCACTCTGCATTGGACAGACAGTGTCACACCCCTCAAAAGTCACTCATCCCAAGAAGTTTGACGCACATGCTCGAACTTAAAAAGTGACGATATAAAAAACAAAGTGACTTGATGAGCCACTGAGTGGAGTGAATTTTTGGGCTAAGACATGCAGGGTGTTTTTTGTTTTTGTTTTTTGTTTTATGAGGTGGCTGAGTAATGTCCAAGTGAAGACCTTACAATACTTTTGAGAGAGAAACAGGCAGAGGGTCATTGTACAGTGTTGGACTGGATAATAACATAGGCCACTCAATGGTACTATCTAGGCTGGTTAGGAAAGTAGTAGGGCTGAGATGGGCGGGGGTGCGTTTATCTGTTTGAAAACCATGAGAGGGTGAAGTGCTTGCTGGGGCAGAAGGCAGTTTGTAATCATTATGGGGTTAAGGACATAGGTCAGTAGGTGTACCCCAGGGGTCTATACTGGGCCCTCTCCCCTTCAGCATCTTTGTGAACCACCTCCCTGATGCCTGCCCCACGTCTGAGATCCTGCTATATGCAGACGACACAGTGCTATTCTCATAAAACTCCTGCCAGGAAGCATGGACTCGGGAGTTGCAGAACAACTTTAACCTACTACAGGAATGGTTAAAGGACAGTATGCTGGTGCTCAATAGTGAAAAAAACAAGGCAATGCTCTTTGCCGGACGACAAAAGAAGAGGTCCACTGCACCTCTCTCAATTACCTGCAGCTCTCACACCACACAGGAGCAGGTAACTTCCTTCCAGTATCTTGGTCTCACCATAGATGAGTCCCTATCGTTCGACAAAGATATACGCAACATTACCACAGTGTTCAATAGGAAACTAGGGGCTCTGTACATGCAATGGTTCTGTCTTACTCCCGAGGCCAGGACACAGGCAGTCAGAGGTACAATCCTTCCATCCCTGGACTATGGGAATGTAGTCTGATCCCGGTCGGTTGTGAGGGCCTGAGTGCAGACGCCCTCCCCCCCCCGAAGCTGAACTACTGCAGCCATTCCCTGGATCCCGGTCGGTCGCGAGGGCCTGAGTGCAGACGCCCCCCCCCCAAAGCCGAACTACTGCAGGTATGGAACGGAACGCACGCGGGCCCAGCATAGAAGTGGAGGACTGTGGCGCAGTTCAAACCACTGTGCTTTGGCGCCTTTTCTGTCTCTAACATTTTCTGTCAGCATAGCAGTGGAGATAGTTTTATTTCAGTGGAATCTCCACTGCCTTTACTTGTATGGCCCTAATTGTGTACCTTAAAGGAACTCTGAAACTATGATTACTGTATTTCAAAGTAAACTAATTCTGTGCCTTAAGGAGCTCAGAAACTGTGATTGCTGTGAGTACAGAAAATTAATTTTGTGCCTTAAGAAGCTCAGGAACTGTGATTACTGTCGGAATACGAACTTTAACAACTGCTACCAGGCTAATTTACTGAAAGTCTCTCAGCCATTTGCTTAGCTTTAAACAACTGCTACCAGGCTAATTTAGTTAAAATCACTTCAGCCATTTGCAAATCAGTTAGAAACTCACTGCAGCCATTTGCATGTCCCAATAGAACTGTAGTCCTGCAAGTCTCCACCCCGTTTCCCACAGCATAAATAACACTGACCTGCTTCCTCTCCACAGCCATTCCCTGAATCCCAGTCAATCGCGAGGGCCTGAATGCAGATGCCCCCCCCCCCGAAGCCGAACTACTGGAGGTACGGAACGGAACGCACGCGGGCCCAGTATAGAAGTGGAGGACTATGGCGCAGTTCAAACCACTGTGCTTTGGCACCTTTTCTGTCTCTACATTTTCTGTCAGCATAGCAGTGGAGATAGTTTTATTTCAGTGGAATCTCCACTGCCTTTACTTGTATGGCCCTAATTGTGTACCTTAAAGGAACTCTGAAACTGTGATTACTGTATTTCAAAGTAAACTAATTCTGTGCCTTAAGGAGCTCAGAAACTGTGACTGCTGTGTGGACAGAAAATTAATTTTGTGCCTTAAGAAGCTCAGGAACTGTAATTACTGTCGGAATAGGAACTTTAACAACTGCTGCCAGGCTAATTTACTTAAACTCAGTTCAGCCATTTGCTTAGCTTTAACAACTGCTACCAGGCTAATTTAGTTAAAATCACTTCAGCCATTTGCAATTCAGTTAGAAACTCACTGCAGCCATTTGCGGTCCCGATAGAACTGCAGACCTGTAAGTCTCCACCTCGTTTCCCACAGCATAAATAACACTGACCTGCCTCCTCTCCACAGCCATTCCCTGGATCCCGGTCGGTTGCGAGGGCCTGAGTGCAGACGCTCCCCCGAAGGCGAACTACTGCAGGTATGGAACAGAATGCACACGGGCCCAGCATAGAAGCGGAGGACTGTGGCGCAGTTCAAACCACTGTGCTGCCCCGCCGATACTCTGCATCGGCTCCACATCACCCCCACCACCACCCTTGGTCGACATGCAGCTATATAGGGTGGCTTAACCAATAGGATGATAGGAGGAGGACGCGTTTTAGCCAATCAGCCCACTTCTCCACCTGCAGATTATATTCATTGGCCACTAGGGGGATCCTGCCTGCCACCACCTATCTGTCTTCCTCACATCCCATCCCCCAGTATGTCCCTTGCAGTGTTCTCTATACTTGCTCTGCTCCTCACTGTGCTGTTCCCCCTCCCCACTATCCCTCTGATGAATCTCTCCAGCTCCGTTGTAAGCCCACATCTGCCACACGGTCAGCCTCCACTCGCCAATCCACCCATTGCTCCTAGCATCCCCATCTGTTTTCCGCTCACCACTAACTCACCTCACATGCTGGACCACCCTATCACTCCACCACACTCCCCACTAACATCCACTCCCCTACCCCCTGTACACGGTGCAGGTTGGGCTCTCTCCGTCCTAGCCAGACCTTCCCTTAGCTCCCTACCCATCCCCTGCACTGCCCCCCCAGATCCTCGCATATTCCCAAGCTCTTCTACGCCAACCGCCGTAGTCCTCTTCTCCGACTCATCACCTTACTCCTTCTGCTCTCTGGGAATGTCCACCCTAACCCTGGACCTGGACATTCTACCCCCCTTCGACCCCTACTGGGCGTGGCCTCCGCATTGCCTCTATGAATATCTGCAGTCTCCGAAAGAAAACTGCTGCACTCCAGTGCTGGGTCACCCAACACAAGCCTGACATTCTTACCATAGTGGAGACCTGGCTCTCCGTAGTAACCCCTGACTCTGCTGTCTCCCTTCCCGGCTTCACCCTTTTCAGAGAAGATCGTGTGGGTAAGCGTGGGGGCGGATGTGCAGTCTACTGATGTGACTCCCTCTTGGGCCACGCACTAGCTCCCCCCAAGCTCGATCATGGTGCCCAAGCCATCACCCTAAAAATCTCCCCTGACCCGGGCCTTGGCCCTCTTTATCTTAGAGCCACTTACATACCCCCATGGGCACAAAGTCTTGCTATCCACTCCCTCACTGACTATCTCTCTACCCTGCCACACAAAGCTGAACAGCTTGTCCTAGGTGACTTCAACATCAACTGGCTTGGCTCTACTGCAGCACACATAAAGGACACCTTCTCGGCCCTTGACCTAACTCAAATAGTCACTCATCCCACCAGATTCAACCAACCAAGTGGGTCCAGCTCCCTCCTTGATATAATACTCTCCAACCGTCCCCACAAATTCAAGTCTGTTAATGTCCTAGCCAACTCCCTTAGTGACCGCTCCCCTATCCTCTTTTTCTGGTCCTCCCCCACGCTCAATCCCGTGTGCAAAGTCACCCCCACCACCGTTTTCACCCCAGGGGGCCTTAACAAGCTAAAGCAGTACCTAGCCCAGCTTGACTGGTCCCCGATCTCCCTTGCAACCGATATAGATACTGCTCTAGCCTTCCTCACCAGAGCCTTCTGCAAGGCCTGTGACATGTTTGTCCCTGTTACCAGCACTCACTCCAAAAGACACAATGCTGCCTGGATTTCTCCCCTCCCTGATCCAGCAACTGAAGCAGTGAGATAACCTTTGGCACACTGCGGTCGAGTCAGGCAAGATGGCAGACAGACAAGCCTATAATGCTGCTCACAACCAATGCACCTAGGCCATAAGGCAAGCCAAGGTCAGATACTACCAAACCACCCTGGCCTCATCCTGAGGCTCTGCATAAGCTTTCTGGGATAATATTAAGGAGCTTAATGGGAAAACCCGCTTCCCCCCTTCAGATGGTTGTTAACGGCGCTATTACCACTGACCCCCCACTTGTTGCCGACTGCCTCAACATGACCTTTTCCGACCTAAGTGCAGTCCTTCCTGCCCACTTCTTTGATCCTATCCATGCCTCCTACCCCTCTGCTATTAATCGCCCCCCTTTCTCCTCCGGACCATATCTCCCTGCGACACCAAACAACTCCTACTAAAAGCCCTCTCAAGCCGTAACCCCAGTTGTGACCCCCTTGATTCCAGGATTCTCCGCCTAACGCTTGATGTCATGTTAGCCCCTCCCACTGACCTTTTTAACCCATCTCTATGCCTCGGCCAATTTCCGAGCACATGGAAATCAGCTGAAATTACCCCAATTCATAAAAATGGAGACCGCACATTACCAAACAACTACCGACCAATCTCCATCCTCCCCCTCTCTCTACAGCCCTGGAGAAAATAGTATCCACTCAACTCATGGATTATCTATTCAAGTACAACATATTATGCCCAGAGCAGCATGGTTTCCATCCTGGACACAGCACCACTTCAGCCCTATTGGAGTTCTCCCACCAAATACATTCTGCACTTGACTCTGGGGAGATCGCTGGGGCAGTGTTCATTGACCTATCCAAGGCCTTTGACACTGTATGTCACCCCCTTTTGCTTGACTGCCTCCATCATCTTGGTTTCTCATCTGACCCCCTGGCCTGGTTCTCCAGCTACCTCCATGACAGATCCCAACGGGTCAAAATCAATGGTATCCTATCAACTGCCCTACCTGTACGCTCTGGGTTACCTCAGGGCTCCATCCTGGGCCTCACATTGTTCAGTCTCTTTCTAAACACCCTCCCCAGCTCCTGCTCAGGCAAAATGCTTCTATACGCTGACGATGCGGTCCTCGTCGCCTCCCGCCCCGAGCCACTCACCCTCCAGAGCTCCTTGCAACTCACCTTCAGCCAAGCTGAAAAATGGTTCCTCGACCATCGTCTGGTTCTGAACCACAAGAAGATGAAATCTATGATTTTTGCACACCGCCAAAGTAACTCCAGAAATGCCCCCCTTCTCATCCTCTCCCACACCCTACACCCCCTTGAGCAGGTGTCTACTTACAAATACCTGGGCATCACCTTCGACTCATCTTTCTCCTTCCATGCCCATCTTAACTCGCTGTCCTCTGCCATGAATGCCCGGATTAGACTCCTTTACCGACACAAAGACTGCCTCCCTGAGTATGCCCTACGACTGGCTATCACCTCCTCCATCCTGTCTTTGGTTGATTATGGGCTCCCTATCTATGCAGCTGCTGACCCCACTGCCCTCACCAAAGTCTAGACCTCTATCAACAAAGCCTGCTGGCGCCTGACCGGTGCCCCCAGCAGAACGCACACATGCCAGCTTTACTCCACCTCAAACCTATTCACCTTTGAAGAGCGCCTGCGTTACCACACCTGTATACTGGCCAAAAAGATGCTTCTTGGGCTCTCCCCTCCAGGAGTCACTACATCCCTACAACGGGCCACCCACTCGGTCGCCACCCGAAATACAACCAAAGCCACCTTCCAGGTGCTGAGAGCTAGGACCTCGCTCACCCAAAGATCTTTCCACTACAGCGCCCCCTCCTGGTATAATTCCCTCCCCACTCACATCACAACCATCTCTAAAATTGGCCCCTTCAAAATTGCCCTACACAAACACCTCACTGACACTCGGAGCTGCAAATGCCTATGACAGGGCCTAACCTATAGCTCCGTCCATGCCAATCCACAGACATAGTCCCCTGGTCTACCACTCTCCCTAGCAACTACCCCTCTGCACCCCCCCAGGTATCTGCCACCTAATATCCCTAGGGATCTTATAGTATTACATATGTACTAGTTTATTTAGATTAGCTTACTTGTAGTCTGTACACCATGCATTGAAACCTGCGTGCTCCACTGTATTCACTGAAATTGTTTTGTATGTCCATTTGCTTTGCTTTGTATGCTCTTTTTGTATTTCACTTGTATTGTTCCGCACTGTTTTGCACCACCAAAATGTTGTCTCCCCTCCCTGCGACAAGGTGTCTTTGTAAATGAGTCTTTGACTCAAAGGTTGTAAATCCGAATTGTGAATAAATAAATAAATAAAGTCTATGGGGCCGCCACTGAAACTAGCCTGCTCAAAGTGCACGCTTCCTTAAATAAAGCCTGTAGGTTTGTATTAGGGGCAGATCGCCTATTGCATACATGTAAACTGTACATACGGACTGAATGGTTCCCACTTATGGACTGCATTAAGCTCCATACCTGCATCTTGGGACAGAAGACCCTACTTGGACTTGTACCTCCCTCTATACAAGCCTTATTCCATCCTGCTCCAACTGAACATGCCACAAGAAGAGTTACCAAACATGCATTAGCTGTTCCATTCAGAAGAACTGCCTTGGGGAGATGAGCCTTTGCCATCAGGACCCCTGCTTGGATAAATGAGCTACCAACTGCCACCACAAGCCTTACCCAACCTGGGCCTTTCAAGTCCGAGCTAAGGAAGTCTGTCCACCCTCCTGTACAATGCTATTGCCACTCTTAACCCACAAGCCAGCACATCTCTGTTCCCCAAAGCCATGCTCCTAAAGACTATGGGCCCGATTCTCAAAGCCCTGTATCTGACACAAGGTGCCTGTGCCAAACAGAGATGGTGCAAGGTGCACCTTGCATCCAGAGCTGCCCACCACGCAATCCACAAAAGTGGCCTGCATCAACCACAGGCTGCCTGCCCCAAACAGGGCTTGCGTCAGCCCTGCACCCTGCGCTGTGCTATGACAGGGTGCTAGGTGGTCTACGCCAACGCGAGCTGCAGCTTGCTATTCACAGACATCACCCAGTTGGAGAAATTCTAAGTGCCCTTAGACCAGCCAGGACTGGTGTAAGGGGACTTAGACATCTCTCCCCTAGGTGAGCTGTGGTAGCATAGGTGCTGCGGGTCCCACCTCCACAACCCGATGTACCCCACATGCACCCCATATGGAGCACATCCCTTCCAGGAAGTGTGCCCATGGCAATACATGGCAGCCACCCCCTCCAGATCCCTGTCATGGCCCTCCCCGACTATGCACCGGACCCCGGGTGTCCCCGCCATGCAGATGCATGGCATATGCCCACGCACTGTAGGTCCTGTACCCCCCACCCAAACAGGTAGTGCCCACCCCATCCCAAGATAGAGCAGGGGACCAGCATAGCCCTCCACACACCTCCCCGGCCGGTCCCCAACTGACGGGAATGTGCAACACACTGTACAGTGTATACGCTAATATTAGCGTGTACACTGTAGAGTCCACTGCATATTGGTCAGTCGGGGACCAGCCACGGAGGTGTGTGGAGGGCTATGCTGGTCTCCTGCTCTATCTGGGGATGGGTGGTACCACCTGTTTGGATGGCTGGACCACCACTGGAAGGGTCATTGGACTGTGCTGGGGCCATCAGAGATGGGGGGGACTAGCTGGGCATTGCTTGGGGATTTGCGCACACCCCTTCCATGCGCCTTGTGTTAAATGCATGGCGGGTGCTGCTGCATGTAAGGGGACTTATGCGTGGGACACCTCCTGTACCTAAATTGGGTGAAGGGTCCCTGGCACAGGGGCGTCAGCACAAGCTGCTGTTTGCTGCAACTTGCGCCAGATGCAGCCCCGTTTGTGAATCGGGCCTATCTCCCCTCCTGTATGCTGCCACAGGCACTCTTAGCCTAGCAAGTACCAGAACTCTAGGCTTGCCACGGTTCTTCTTTCACTCTACAATTTGATGCAAAACTCCCTATTCTCCACCTGCCCATGTCTGCCCACCTGCCTGCTCACCTTTCTCCTCTCACACTCTCCCCGACAAACCTTCACCCGCTTACCTCCTTATACCGCTCACCTTTGAGCCTACTGTCATCCCCCTCCTCTGATTCCTTTTCTCCTGCCTAATCCCGATTGGTTCCCTCTACCCTTTCTGACTACCATGCCTAGTCTGACTCCTCTGACTATAGCCTAGCAACCTTTGGGTATCAGTTTTGATTAACATCTCCATCTCCTGTTTCCTCCCAATACAAGATCCTGCCTAGCTTCCACCTCTGAGTGTTTCTCACACTAGCACCTAACTCTGACTTAAGCACTTAATTGTATGGCACGAAGTGTGAACCCAGCCCCATTGACTATGTACCCATGTTTTGGTTATGTGTTATTTGCCTGTGTTATCCTACATTGTTATGCTATTGCCAATGTTTACTGATTTCTCCTGTTCACATTTTTCTTACTATTAGATGTTCTTAACAATGCCTATTAAGCTGCTACCGACTCCAAACTTATGTACCCTCCCCTACCCATGTGACGATGATCCTTTGTAAATGAGCTTCTAGCTCAAAGGTTGTAATTCTGATTACTAAATAAATAAAACAAATAAGCATATGAGGTGGCTGTGATAGGGCTGGGAGGGTGCAACCTGATAGGTCAGCTCTGGTGGTAGGGGAGAACAATTTAAATTATAAAAAAAAAGAAAGTAAAGGGACAGCTAAGTAAACAAAATTGCTGGGGCACAAAAAGTGGCAGAATGCTGAATAGATTACAGAAACTAAAAAGATGAGCCCAAGATAAGAAAAGTGAAAAGCCAGTGCTAAAGATTATTTTTTGCAAAATGCGGATGCTAAAAAGGGAAGCAGTAAGCAACTAGAGGAAACAGAGAAAAAAATCACAATGACACTGCAGGTGATGTTGGTGATGGCACAAAATGTAAGGGTGGATAAGGGATGTGTGGGCAAGACGGATTATAAGCTTACTATGTCTCAACTGAAAATGTTGCTGAGGGACAAGAAGATTTATAAGATTTACTTAAAAAGAACAAATGTAGCTTTAATTTAAAATAAAAAGCAAAACTAGCTTAATCTTCCTATACAGTTGTCAAAGTAATCAAAAATGTATTTAAGGATGGGACTTACTTAAGTGCATGTATTAAATGTTGTCTCTGTGGAACTGACAGCTCTCTCTCTTCCACTTCTATAGTCTGACAGCCAGCCCCAGTGTCTCAACATTCTGTGATGAAATTGCTTGGAGAGCATTGCAAATATAATCCTTTTCCTTCCGGTGGGACGCTGAGATGGTGGTGGGGCTACACTGGATTTTAAAAACTGGAATAAGGAAAAGCTGTTGGTGGGAGGGCAGAGGCAGGATTATGTAAGGGAGAGGGGAGGGGAGAGGACAGAGAATCTCACTGCTATTAGGTCCAGAGTGGGGAGGAGGAGAAAGAGCATTGCTATCAATAAGGGAGAGGGAGCATTGTTGCCATTAGGTCTGGGGAAGAGAGGAGAGAGCACTGCTGTCATTGTGTGGATTTGGGGAAGGGAGACTATTGCTGCCATTAGGTGAGTGGGGTGGGGAAAAGAAAGCTTTTCAATCTGGAACTGGGTGTGACCCCCTCCTGATCACACCCAATTCCAGGTTGGCTGCTGGCAGGCGGTCCTTTGCCTTTACAACAACATCGGCATGGAACTCACTCCCACATGAGATCCTCTCCTTCACCTCCCTCACCCAATTCAAGCATAATCTGTCCCGTTGTCTTTTAGTCCCTCCTCCCTGCACCTGTTTCCGCTAATCTCTATATGGACTATCCCATCTATTTGTACTCCCCATATGAATACTTCCAGATTGTTACTGCCAGTTCAGATTGCACTGTATTGCTTGCACTTAGCATACTCCATGTTTGTTATGATGTAATAAAGTCTAGCACAGTGGCATCCTGGTGCTTTGTACCTGTTATTTTGTATATTGTATATTGATGTATCAAACTATGGTTGCTTTATATTGTTGCTGTTTGTACTTGTATACTACTGTATCAAATTGTTGTTGCTGTTACTGCTCACATGTTTGATGTACTCATATGTGTGTACTGTTTTCTCCAGGTCACTCCTGAAAAAGGGACTATATTGTCTCAGTGGGCATACCCAGTTACCAAAACTCAAGTTGGTGGGCAGGGGGGGTGAGACAGCAAAGAGCACTGCAGCCTTTTGGACTGGGGTGGAGAAAGCTTTTGTCACATTATTTCCTCTGGGAAGGGGAGCTTTCCCTGACATAGAAACACACAGAATCTATGACCACTCGATGACAAAAATTTTTTTGAACGACAGTACAGTGAAATCTTTATGTCGACCTCATTTGCGGTTGGTATAAAGAATAGACACTGCCTCCCATGTTTTTCTTTAGGGGCTCTTCAAACCCCCAAGCAGGGATCAGCCACACTTCATTTCAATATAATCAACTCCAAGTCAGAGCTGATTAGGGAGGAGGCAAGACCAGATAACAGTGCCGGGGTCCAGCACCAACACTACAGAGACCTGTGGTGCTGTTGTCACTGTAGTGTTGGTTGACAGCCACATGTCACTGTCAGGGCGGTATACCAAACACACACAAGGAGACTACAGACACAGAAGAAAAAAGTGAAAATAGCTAGCTTGGGGGGGCGCTATTGAGCATGCTCGCCGATAGGACGCACTCATGAGAGGTCTTCACTTCGTGGAGCCCTATATTTGGATTTATGTTTAAAAAACAACTTTTCTGCTAAAATTCGGTGGTACCTTCGTGTAGGCGTCAGTTTGCTGTGTTTCGATTGATACCAAAAGCAAACATGGGCCGAATGCAAAAAATGGGAGGTAATGCTCTGAAAAATCAGACGGACTCCGTCCCACAGGCCTCATCCAACACTGGGCAGCTTCCTGTTACTGAACCTCCCTGGAAGGCATTACAGGCCTCAATGCAGGCCATAGACATAAAAGTGGAATCATTCCTGCAGCGTTTCGTGGACCAAGATATTAAAATTGAAGGTGCGGTTAAGACATCAGTGACTGCAGAATCCATGGCTGCAAAAGAACTTACCTCAACAACAAAGTTAATTCAAGAAAATTCACAGCTCAGATACTGGTTGGAGGCTCTTGAAAAATCAAACAGAGCCTCCAATGTTCGCATCATTGGTCTGACCAAGGGCTGTGAAGGGGACCTGGCTGCCGGCAACCCTGCATCTAGACCCAACCTCTCTGGAACATGCCTTTACCAAAGCTTATTGTATTACTCCTAGGTCAGCTGGGGCACATGGCACTGTACCACAAACAGTACTGTTGGGGACTTTCTCTGCCTGAGTCCGAGATCGTTTGCTTGGGGCAGCCTATTCGGCTGAAAAACTTACATTAAACTGAGGAACTATGCACCTGTTTCCGAACTTGTCGTATGCTACTAGGGCTCGCCAAAAGAAATTTCACGCTGTCCAGGCTAGACTGCAAGGCCTAGGAGTAGCCCACTCTCTGCTCATGCCTGCTCGACTCTGCATCCAATACAGAGGTCGCACATTCCAATACACAGACCCAGTTGATGCCAGCAAAAAGGCTGAAGCTATTGCCTGAGAATTTGAAACAGCAGGACCCCAGATGAGTTCAGAATTGGAGGACAATACTTGAACTTATACATAAATGTACTGTTGGCTCTAATGCCGCCTATTAACAGGGTTTGTTCTGTCCCTTAAAGTTTAGCAGAAGTTTGAGTGCAAGCTAATGCCAATTTCTGGCTTGTACCTGAGGGTTCAAAAATCATTGGAATAAATAGAAACATAGAAGTTGACGGCAGATAAGGACCACAAGGCCCATCCAGTCTGCCCATTTCTTTTTCTACCCTATAAATGTGCCATCGGCCTTTGCTCTGTCAGTGGCCTATCTATTCATAGTCATTTGTATTGTTCCCTTATGCCTATCCCATGACTGTTTGAAGCCCTGCACCGTATTCATAGCCACAACTTCTTGTGGTAAGCCATTCCATGCATCCACCACCCTTTCTGTGAAAAGAATTTCCTCATATCTCCCTTAATGCCCCTCTAATCTCATGCTTTGTCCTCTTGTCCTGCTATTTTTTAGATTTAACATGTTAGACTCTTTCACCTTGTTAATGCCCTTAAGGTGTTTGAATGCCTGATCATATCACCTCTCTCCCTCTTTGCTCAAGGGTATACATATTGAGCTCTGTTAATCTGTCCTCATATGTCTTCTGATGCAGTCCCTGCATCATTTTGATTGCCCTTCTCTGGACTGCCTCAATTTGTTAATGTCCTTGTGAAGGTGTGGCCTCAATACTGCACGCAGTACTCCAGATGGGGCCTAACCAGCGTCTTGTAAAGAGGGATTATTACCTCCCTCTTATGACTTGTGATACCCCTACTAATACACCCTAACACCCCCCTAGCCTTACCTACTGCTTTAGAGGTCTGCTTGGATGATTTCAGGTCATCAGTGATGATGATGATGCCCAAGTCTCTTTCTTCCTTTGTGACTGCTAGCAACTCCCCTCCCAGCCTATAGGTGGCTTCAGGGTTTCTCTTCCCTATGTGCATGATTTTCCACTTCTTTGCATTAAATCCCAGTTGCCACTCTTCTGACCATTTTGCTAGTTTATCCAGATCTCTTTTCATTCTGCCCACCACATCTGGATCATCTACTCTGTTGCAGATCTTGGTGTCATCTGCAAACAGACAAGCCTTACCCTCTAGTCCATCTGCAAGGTCACTAATGAAGATGTTGAAGAGGACTGGCCCCAGGACTGATCCTGAGGTACCCACTTGTGACTTGCATCTCTTCTGACTGTATACCATTTACCACCACTCTGTTTTCTGCCCGTCAACCAGTTTGCCACCCAGTTGACCAACTTCTGACCACCCGAGCCTACCCAGCTTATTTATCCATCTTCTATGGAACAGTGTCAAAAGCTTTGCTGAAGTCAAGGTAGACAACATCAACTGCCCCTTGGTCCACCACTCTGGTTACCCAGTCAAAGAAATCTGAGATTAGTTTGACAGGACCTTCCTTTTGTAAACCCATGCTGTCTTGGATCCTGTGCCTATGGATTCCAGGTGTTGCACTATCCTTTCCTTAAGGAGTGCCTCCATAATCTTGCCCACTACTGAGGTAAGACTGACTGGTCTGTAGTTACGCCTCCTCCTGCTACCACTCTTGTGGGCGGGATACATGAGCCCTTCTCCAGTCTTCTGGGACCTCTCCTGTGCTTAGAGACTCACTAAACAGTTCTGCTAATGGCTCTGCTAATTCCACCTTTAGCTCCTTAAGTACCCTGGGATGTATGCCATCAGGTCCCATTTCCTTATCCACCCTGAGCTTAGCAAGCTCTTGTAGGACCCTTTCTTTTGTGAAGGGAGTATTGCTCACCTCCCTCCGCCTGTGTCCATGATGCTGAGCTGTGGGCCCTGCCCTACCTTCTCTTCAGTAAATACTGAGCAAAAGGATCTATTTAGGATAGATGCCTTACAGGGTCCTCCTCCTCACATGCTCCCTTTCTCCATTAAGCATAATACCCTCTGGACTTTCTCCTTTCACTAATGTATCTATAGAAAGTCTTGTCACCTTCTTTACTGTTCGTGCTAGTGTTTCCTCAGTTTGAGACTTTGCCTGCCTTACTGCCTTCCCTGCTTCCCTTAGGGCAATTTGGTATGCCTCCTATCTTCATCCGCTGTGTTCCCTTATATTTCCTGAAGGCCAGCCTTTGGCTCTGACCTTTTCTGCTACTGTATTTGAGAACCAAAGTGGTTTCCTTCTTCTTTGCACTTCCTTTTCTGTCTAACACAATGGGATGTTGCTTCAAGTATTGCATCCTTAATGCTTGCCCACTTTGCCTGTACCCCTCACCTGTGTTTCTTTTGCCAGGGCTAGCTTAACTCTGTTGGCCATCTTATCAAAGTCAGCTCCTCTGAAGTCCCATGTTTTGCCTTGGAATGGGATGATTTAGATGAAGTAGCCAAATTGAACCATACCATGTGATGGTCACTGGCCCCAGGTGACCTTCTACCCGAGATCTGTGATCCTTCCTTGTTAGTCAGTACTAGATCTAGGATAGCCCTGTCTCTTGTGGGTTGCTGTACCAGTTGTTTGAGGCCCTCCCTGCAGGGAATCCACTATGTGTCTAGTTCTGGCAGATGTTCCTGCTGGTATTGACCAATCTGTATCTGGCATGTTGAAGTCTCCCATTATCAGAACCTCCCCTTTAGCTGTCATGTTTTGTATATCTTCTAACAGTGATGTGTCTATGTCCTCCCCCTGGTCTGGGGGCCTGTAGACAACCCCAGTTCTTATGGCTGTCCCATTTCCTGTTTCCAGGGTGACCTACAGTTCTTCTGGCTCCTTATGTGTATTCTGAATTTCTGTAGCTTTGATATTTTCATTGACATACAGGGCCACTCCTCCCCTTTTGCACCTCGGTCTCTTCTGAACAATACTTAGCCAGGTACTGAAGTCTCCCAAGTGTGGTTACTGGTAAACCACGACTCACTAATTGCTACTATGTCCAGTTTAGCCTCTGACATTATTGCCTGCAGGTCTGGGATCTTATTTCCCAGGCTGTGAGCATTTGTGTACATGATTTTCCATTGGCCAGATTTTTGGTGTGTTAGTTGTTGGGTGAGGTTTGGCATTACCCCTGTGCGTCGTATGGGGAGACAAACCTTTTTTCTTACCTGGTGATGCAAATGAACTGCAAACATGCTGAATCCCTGTTTGACCACTAGCTGAGGGGGGAGGGGTGTTCTTCCCATTCGATGTATGAGGTGCTGCACCCCTCTCCCCATTTGCTAGTTTAAATATTCTGCAAAGACGTCAAACTTCTGCCCCAATGCACTGACTCCCTCCTTAGTCAGATGCAGTCCATCAAATTTAAAGAACTTTCGCTCCCAGAACTGTTGCCTGTTCCTGCATAAATCTGTGTCCTTTTTCCTGGCACCAGCCCTTGAGCCACTGTTTAGCTCCCCATCTCCCTTCTCTGACCTTCCGTCCATCTGCTCCCCTCTCCCAGACTGGCAGGATCTCACAGAAGGAGATGCCGGATGAAATAGATGATAGTTGTCACCCAGCCTGGTCAGGTGTTCCTTGGTCTCCACAACTGACCGGCTGGCGAGATCATTAGTCCCTATTTGTACTAGGACATCAATGTTTTCTCCTGCTTTGTGAGCAATTTTAGCAATCGGTCAGTGTCTCTCCATGCTGATGTACCTGGAGACATCTGACCATTACCCTGGCTGGAGATGGGTATCAACTCCCGAATCATGGAGTCTCCTATGATCAGAAGTTTTTGATTTTTGCTTTTTGTTTTGGTTCCTGATTTGGTGAGTTTTGTTGTGCTAGCTCTTGTGTTGCAGTGTCCTGTTGCAGTGTCTTCTGCCTCTTTGTTTGATTTCAGAGATAGAGGCAGATACCTGTTTGTAGTGTTTATATGGTTTTGGAGGTAATATGTTGGAGAGCAGAGGTGATGGGGCACCCGATTTGCCTCCTAACCACCTGCCAACCTCCTGGACCAACTACCCTCTGGGTCGAGGTTTTTCTGTTGGATGCTGGGGAAATGGCGGTGGTTCTTATAATGTATTTCCTCTTGAATATGAAATTTGAGGCGGCAATCTCTGCCCATGCTGCCCGGAGGTGAGCCCTAAGATCTCCAAAGGCCCAGCATGTAAGACAGTGTCCTAAATCCTGTAAGACTGTCCTTCTGAAAATTGTTCCACAGTACCTGCAGTTAATGATATCCATTCCAGATAAGTTGCTGGGTTTATAACCTAGTCAGAGTAATTAGAAGGAAAAAAAAATGAAAAAAAAAATGCAAGCAATGGTTTGATTGTGTTTTGTTTAACTTGTTATAACAAGTTAAATTACTAGTGCCCCTGTAAATGAGCTCACCTTGTGGAGGCCTCACTGATCCACCCCTTTCTGCTCTGCCACAAGAAATGTCACAACTGTGGTACCCTATAAAAGGAGTGTAGTGTGGGGTGGTTGGGCCCTTCACCTGCCGCAAAAGAAGAACCATGGACGAAAGAACAAGGAGGTAAGAGCAGAAACAATCAGTCAACAACAAATGCAGTAACCCTGAAAGCTTATCCTAATGTCAGTGTCAGTGGCTCAGTAGGTAGCACACTCGTCTCTGAGGCCGGGAGATCAGAGGGCTGTGGGTTCAGTTCCGACATCTGGCACTTGGGTTAATATCCCAGTACTGACACTGTAATGCAGTATGAGAGGGGTGCTGCATTTCTGAGGTGCCGTCTTTCAGATGAGATGTTAAACCGAGGTCCCATCTGCCTGGATTGGTGGTAGTTCAGGTGGATGTTAAAGATCCCATGGCACTTATTGAAAAGAGTAGGGGAATTTCCCCGGTGTCCTGGCCAAAATTTCCCTCATTCACTAAAAATTCCAGCAACAGCTTAATCTGGTTCAAGGTCAGTTGGCATTCATCTGTATTCCCCCCCCAGGTCGTGCCTGAAAATAGGCAGGATTTGTCTAGTGCACTTACCCGGTCAACAAAAGCTAAATAAATAAATAAATGTTAGATAAAACTTTAAAACCTGTAAAGCACCACCTGTAATAATTTCAGAGAAGATATACGCTGTAAGAAACACTTTGCTACAGAGAAAAATAAAACAATTAAATGTTAGCAACAAACAGTAGCAATCCCTGTGAGTAAAAAATAAAAATAACACCACACAGTAAATCTGCTTAGCCAAAATAAGTCTTAATCCTTTTCCCTTGCTCTGGTAAGTTTCTCTACTCTGCCTTTCAAGCAGTCTTAGAAGGAAAGAGCTCAGGTGAAGCTAGGTGCCTTGGCCAGCAAACCAAGTCTTCTACCTCCAAGATTTCAACTAACCTGACTTTTTAATCCATCTTTCTGTTGGAAATTACTGACAGTTTGCCAGCTCCACCCCCCACATACACACCTAATCCTTTGGAAGAGCTGTGGGAGGAAAGCAATTAGCTCCTTCAATGTGAGAAGGAGACTGAAACACCTCTGAGACAACAAACCTTTTCAACAAACACAAAAAAAAAAACAAGAATAAAATAAAACAGTGTCAAACAGTAATTTTGCTTAGCCCAATGATAAAAAAGTCACAAAAATGTAAGCTCCACCTGTAATACAGTAATTTCAGAGAATATATACCCTGTAAGAAACACTTTGCTACAGAGAAAAATAAAGCAGTAACAGAAGATATACCTTGCAAAAGACAATTTGAATCAGATTACAGCAGTAATCTGTTAGCACACACCTGTAGGCACACCTTGTAATAATGCAGAAGAAGGTATACTAGCAACAACAATTTGAATCAGAGCAAAATAAAGCAATGAAATGTTAGCAACAAACAGTAGCAATCCCTGTGAGTAAAAAATAAAAATAACACCACACAGTAAATCTGCTTAGCCAAAATAAGTCTTAATCCTTTTCCCTTGCTCTGGTAAGTTTCTCTACTCTGCCTTTCAAGCAGTTTTAGAAGGAAAGAGCTCAGGTGAAGCTAGGTGCCTTGGCCAACAAACCAATTAGTTTCTTTATGTTTTTATGTCTATTTGGAGCTCCATAGGGAGTGAGCCTTATTTCACGTCTGCTAACCATGTTATGGGGTACCTTTCAGGGGAAGGGGTCACATCAGCATTGATTGTTGAGGAGAGAGCATGTTGTAAGAAAAATATTTAAGTTTAAGACTCCCCAGATCTTGTGAGGTATAGCATCTGTTGGATATTAAATTGTAGGGTAAAGATATGTTGAAATACTCCCATATCCTTAAATAAGAATGTATAGACTATTAACACGCTGTGTACATTGGATGTCTCTGTAATTAATTTTTATGTCTTACATGAGGTTTTTTTATTGTTTGCAATTGCTAATGAAAATATGCAATAAACAAAGGGTTAAAAAAAAGCTAGCTTAGCCACCCTGATAGGCCAGTGGCAGTGTATCAAGGCAACCCATGTTCAGCTGCAATCCTGAGATCACGTGCTGTAGAACAGCTCATGGTCAGGGTGTGTTGCATGTAACCCCTAGGTAGCACTATCCTTTGGGCTACTACCCCTGCCTGTGTGGCCATGCACAGGTTAAGGGTCCTGAGTTCTGTGAAGAGGTGCCTCCACCCGGAGGAATGGTATTGGGGTAGCTTAACTGCTTTAGTATAGCCCTCAGTGGGTGAGATACTGACAACAGTAAAAATGAAAAGGGACCTGGGGGTAATTATATCAGATGACCTAAAGGTGGGCAAGCAATGTGAGAAGGCAGTAAGGAAGGCTTGGGGGATACTGGGATGCATAAGGAGAGGCATCAATTGTAGAAAACAGGAAGTTGTTATCCCTCTGTACAGACAGTTGGTGAGACCCCATCTGGAGTACTGTGTGCAGTTCTGGAGACCCTATCTTCGCAAAGACATAGACAAAGTGGAGGCTGTCTAGAGGAGGGCAACCAAAATGGTGCAGGGTCTGCACCAAAATACATACGAAGAAAGACTAAAGGAGCTTAATATGTATACCCTTGAGGAAAGAAGGGAGAGAGGGGACATGATAGAAATTTTCGAGTACCTCAAGGGAATCAACAAAGTCCAAGAGGGTAGCATCTTTCAGAAAAAGAGATGTGCAAGAACAAGGGGGCACAATTTGAAGATAGAGGGGGGACGGCTCAGAGGTAATGTGAGAAAGTATTTTTTCACGGAGAGGGTTGTGGATGCATGGAATAGCCTCCTTGAGGAGGTCATGGAGTCAAGAACAGTGAGGGAATTCAAGAATGCATGGGACAGACATAAGGCAATTCTAGTGGGAGGTAGGAGGAAGTAAGCTGTTGGTTAACTAGGATCTGCAGCTTATATGTTAGGTAGGAAAATGGGCAAACTAGGTGGGCTAAGCAGTCCTTATTTGCCGTCAAATTCTATGTTTCTATGTTTCCTACGGGATGCTATAACCACCCACCAACCCTTCTAGTGGCCTAAACAGTAACACCATAGAACATTCACATCCACTGAATGACAGTAATAATATGCTCATGCCCCTTCCACCAGGGCTGGATCAGTGGCAACTTCCCTGGAGACCCCCTGAAAAATAAGGTCAACAATGCAACAATACAATATTACCACTGTAACCCAACTAATAATATGCACACTAGCCATGTTAAATGTGAAACAAGATAATCTGGTTTATTGGGGCAGTGAACGTGGGAGGGGCGTGATTCTAATAGAATGATTGACACTTTGATTTAGCCTAGGTTGGTTCAGCATCCACTGTAACTCCCTTTGAAACAGTCACACAAACTTAGGTACCCAGTGTGTTATGCAGGCTAGCCTGAAGTGTCGCCTGGGGTGGCCAGCATTGCAGCTGTTGTTGGGACCCCTAGGAAGGAAAACAGTTAACGTGCACAACCCAAATAATTGTAATCCCTAGCCAAAGGGCTCAGTCTGTTTGCAATAACCCAGAACAAAAACAATCAGATGCCACACAATGATTTGCAGCTGTTGTTGCAGGGAGCTACCTTGATTTGTACTCATGCTACCCAGACCAGGATGTAGGACAGGTGAGATGAAGACCTCATGGCATTGATCTGGAGGGCCAGGGGAAGCAGGGCCTACACGACTCATCTCCTGGTGGTCGCTACCTGTTCAATAGTGTTGTGCAGGGGGCTGAATCCCCATGCGGGTCTTTCGCCAATATGACCTCTGAAATGGAGGCAGCAGCTTAGGCCGAGATGGCAAGGCCCAAGCAGGATGAACAGTTCTGAAAGTGTTTGAGATATTCTGCTGGAAAAACTTCCAGCGGGCGTGACAGAATTCACCATGGGGAACCAAATCGTGACCCACCAAACACATTCAGCTCACTTAAATCAGTTATTTCTCTAAGCCACAGTTCAGATACAGACCAGCTGCTAATTACAGCTTCACTGCGCAAACCTTTCTCTCCGAGGCTATCTTCTCTATCAGGCAGGCCTATTGCTTCTGGAGCAAGTCTTCAATCCAAAACCCAAGTTGCCACAACAGTTCTCTTCTCTCTCCTGCTGCTGATTTAAGCCAGCAAACGGAAAGGTCTGACCTCTGCAATGGGCAGTTTAAAGGCAGGAGAACATGGCAAGCAGGCCAGCAAAGCCTTCCTGCCGATTCTCCTATGCTCCTGCTAGGAACATCTGCTCAACGGCTCAAGCTGTTCACTCTTCAACCTCCAACTTTCTACTGACTATTGCTTCAGGCAGTTCTGGGAATTTCCTGGTAATCCAAAAGGTTTGGTTGGCTAAGGGAACTGTCTGTCACAGAAATGGCTCCCCCTCCATGTCTATTTAGGCGTCAAACACTTAAAACTACAAAAACTACAGGATTTCCTTCCCACAAGACCCCTGGAGACAGTCTCCATTTTAGGTCCCCAGAGGTTTGATTGGTTCAACACTGGACGTCCAGAACCAAAATGGTGACTCCTATTCAAAATCATAAGCTGCAATTGAACGCAGGTTAGACAAACTCCTCTTTTTTTATTATAACAGATAAACAGCAAATAATCACATTTCCTAACAGGGCTCCCTCTGCACGTATAGCGACTGCAGAGTGGGGCAATATACCAGACAGTCTGGCCAGTCACAAGCCTTAATTACTCTGACCCAGCCCAGACTGATTTCCAAACACAGAATAATAATAATCAATTTTATTTCTGAAACGCCTTTCAATTTTCAAGGCACTGTACAAAACAAGCAATACAAGTCAAATATTATAATTCAGTATAAAAAACAGATAAAACTACAATCTCATCAACAGCTTAAACACAGTCAGTACTCCAAGAAGGCAATTTAATAAAAATGAGTTTTTAAACCCCTCTTAAATTCCTCCACGGAGGTGCACTCCCGTAACCGACGGGGTAGAGAATTCCAAAGTGTGGGAGCAGCATAAGAAAAAGCTCTACAACCAGATGAATTTAGACTCACTCTTGGAATCTCTAGCAACCCCTCATCGGACGAACGGAGCAATCAGCCTGGGCAGTAAAGAACCAGAAGATCTTTCAGATAGGCTGGACCCTGATCATGTAGGGCTCTGAAAGTCAGTAAACAGACTTTAAAGGTGATCCACCACCGAACAGGAAGCCAGTGCAGATCGCGTAGCACCGGGGTAATATGAGCAAGCACTTATCCCAGTCAAAACCTGGGCTGCAGCGTTCCTGCACTAGCTGGCGTGATTTCAACCCCAGAAAGCCCAAAATACAGGAGTTGCAGTAGTCCAAACGTGAGGACACGAAGGTGTGGACCAACGTTGGTAATGTGTCAGACGGAACAAGGTGCTTCACTCTAGCGATATTCCTAAGATGGTAAAAGGAAGTCTTGACGACTGCTGACACCTGTGACTGTAGTGTCAGCCTGTCATCCAAGATAACCCCTAGGTTACGCACCCATTTGGAGGTCAGAAGTGACATACCGCCAAGAAAAATTCCTGAGGGTGCACCAACAGGCGGCCCCTCTATCTGAGCCCGGATCCACAACCAGAGTAGGCGCTGTCTTAAAGAGACAGGTGCGGAGACTCACTAAAGCACTCTCACGCAGACTAAGAGAACTACTGCAGACATGACACCATCCTGGCAGTGGGTATTAGGAGCCCAGGAAGACAATATAGTAAACCTCAGTTTGTAGGGGGAGTTACACTCTTCCCTGCCTGGAAAAACTTGGCATCTGCATCAAGTCTACACATACTATCGAATTCTATATGAAAACATTATATGAGAATACATGCATGTTTCATTTGGTATACCACAAAATAAAGCTGATGCATCAGTAAATAAACTGGTCCTAAGCATTACTATACTTTTCCATTTGCAATAACATTTCCACAGTAACACATTTTCATACAGTTTCATAAACGTATTAGCAAGTATAAACAGTTAAACACATTACTCTCATAACTCTATTTTGTATCACCTCCTGTACTCTAACCCACATGGCCTATCAGCTACACTAGGGCTACATCAGACAAGGGCATCAGTACACTGATCTGAGGGCTTAACTATCAACTTAGAAGTAGCCAAATAACTAAGTTTTGGAAGAGAGCTTTCAGAAATATACACCCCCTTGTGAACTACATGTAATAGAAGATCTACAAGCCTTCCTGGGGAGTAGTAACTGAGGCATATCAACGATTTGGTGGCTCTTCCTGACTTTCAGAGAGGAACAGGCACAGGTTCCATTCTTTCATCATTTGCATTGGGATTTCTCAGTCCCGGCTCACTGATTGTCAACAAGTCTGCTTCTGTAGAAAGGGTTGCCTCTGCACTGGTTGTCTGTTCTGTATTAGAAGCACTATCAGATCCAGACTCTGTTTGCTCTGGTTCAACAACATTACTGTCTATACTTGGCTCTGAAGAAATTCCAGGTTCGTCATTAAGAGGAAGTTCCATGGAATTTAAGTCTTGCAACACTTGACTAATACTCTCAACATCATTTTCCACAACACTGCTAGATTTATTGTTTTCAAACAGTTTTGTATTTATTGGTATGTCACCCGTGGTGCTTTCTGTCTCTTGTTCTCTTTCTTGAAGTTCAGCTGGTTCTACTAGGCACAAAGCATCAGCTATATCGGAAGTCACACTCTGCACCTCACTTTCAGGGGACACCAGTTCGGTGGAGAAGACTGGAGGGTTAGACAGTCCTGAAGGTCCAGCTTCATCTCCGAAATTGTACATGGGGTTACCTTGAAACAACTGACTCAGTTCATAAGATGGGTAATAGGATGCTTCACACCTACTGTCATCAGATTCAGACTAGCAATCAATGTCATTTTGGATCTGACCGATGGAAGGCCTTCAATCCTTGACAACTGGAGAGGGGGTTGACTGTTTCTTTTTAGCTGCAACTCTGGTTATAGGCCCAGAAGGGGCAGTGTCTTGGGGTGCAGAATTGATGATGATTTGACCAATGGACAGCAAATGATTCCTGTACATTGTCTTGATAGCTCATGGGTCATTTTCTGGACGCACTTTATAGACTGGTAGATCCTCCAGATTGCTGACAACAATGTAGGGGGTGTGATGCCACCTATTGGCAATTTTATGTTTTCCATGCAGTCCCAAATTTCGTAACAGAACTCTTTCTCCAGGTTGCAGTTCTTGGGCCTTGACATGCTTGTCATGCCTTTCTTTATTGGCTAAGTTCCACTGTGCTGCCATTGTGTGTGCTAGTTGGTAGGCATGGTTTAACTGGGCCTTTAACTTTTGAACATATTGAAGATTTTCAGCTCTGACTCCATCAGGGGACACTCCGAAGCAGACGTCTACTGGCAACCGGACTTCCCAACCAAACATCAAGTGGTATGGGGAGAACCCAGTGGCATCACTTTTGATGCAGTTATAGGCATATACCAAGGTGCTTATCTCCTGGCTCCATTTGAACTTGTCCTGAGGACGGAGGGTGCCCAGCATATCTTGTAAAGTTCAGTTAAACCTTTCTGGCTGTGGATCCCCGTGGGGGTGATAGGGGATAGTTCTGGACTTTTGCATTCCCCAGAGTGAGAGCATTTCCTTGATTAAGTGGCTGTCAAAGTCTCTCCCTTGATCGGAGTGAATTCTCTGAGGGGCACCATAATGGACAAAGAACTTTTCAATGAGAACCTTTGCCACTGTGGATGCTTTCTGATCCTTAGTTGGATATGCCTGCGCTTAACGAGTAAAATGATCTGTAACCACTAGCACATTGCCAATATTCTTTTGATCTGGTTTGAGACACAAGAAGTCAATACATACAGGCTCCATGGGTGCACTAGTGGAGATATTGACTAAGGGGGCAGCCCTGTGGGGCTGGGCTTTCCTCTGTAAATACCGACTGCAAGTTTTAATGTGAGTCCCTATGTCAGCTCCCATCTTCAGCCAGTAGAAGCAAGCACGGGCAAAGTCAGTAGTTCGATCACAGCCTAGATGCCCCATTTGGTCATGAAGGGCATGTAGCACCACCTGTTTGAAAGCTGTAGGTAACACTAATTGCTGCTTAATGATTTGCCCTTGTCAATCAGTGGTCTCTCTATAAAGTAATTAGTTATGCAACTTTAGTCGGGGCCCCTCCCTGAACAACACAGCAGTTTTCGAATCTGAAGAATGAAGTTTGGACACATTTTTTCCAGCATGAATGGCATCCAGCACTGGTTTGATCATGGAGTCTTGTGCTTGAGCCCACTGTATATTATCAGGGGTGAGATGGGGCAACGTGCTGAGATCCAAGGCTGCCAGGTGACAGTAGGCCTCAGGAACACAAGTGTCAGGAGGATCTAGCAGTCTACCAGGCAGTCAACTGTTTCAGGGAAGGGATGCTCATCTTTGTCAAATTTTTGACATAGTGCTTTGACAGACTGTTCAGACATTTTCTCCCAATTTGCATTAGAGTCAGGTCTTCTGGGGAAGGGATCAGTATCAGTGTGATTCAGGCCCGATCTATATTCTACTGAATAATTGTAAGTGGCAAGTGCAGATAACCAGCAATGCCCAGTGGTATCCAACTTAGCTGAAGTCTGGACATAGGTGAGGGGGTTGTTGTCAGTTTTCACTAGAATCTTTGTGCCATAAAGATATTCATGAAATTGGTCTAGCATGACCCACTTCAATGCAAGGAATTCAAGTTTGTGTACTGGGTAGTTCTTCTCAGATGGGGTTAGACTCCAACTAGCAAATGCCACTGGATGCAACCCTTCCTCATGTTCTTTTTTTTTTTCTTCCTTCAACTATTTTTATCTCCTACCTTGTTGGGGCATCTCTCAGGCTCCCTCACTCAACCTGCAGCTGCTTACCACCTGCCTGGACCAGTCACCCCAACAGTATAATTGGTATCGTGTCCCCCGGCCCCTTGTAGAGGCCAAGGATCCCCCGGGGGGTTAGAGTTGGGGGTCATGGTCGGCGTTAGACATGTGGGGCCTCAGTTACTGGAGATCGTTGTCACCTCACCTGGCCAGTAGGGTTTTTTTCAGCTTTTCTCCCCTTGGCTCAGACATGCAATGCATCCAGCATGAGCATGCACGCTCCCGCACATGCCTGCAGGATCGCTGCCTTAGCCAATCTCCATCGTTGTGGATCTCAGGCTTGTTGTGCCCTGGACTGCTGCCAGGAGCCCCCAGAGCCCGGGATCTGGATCCTGCTCCCTCCCAGGACAGGAGAGAAGTCTTCCAGATACTCAATCCTGTCCTTCCCCTGCTGACCCCCGGCGGCCCAAGCTCACTCCCAAACCCGGGTCGCCGGCATGGTGCAAGGTGTGGCATCCAGCGCCTCACCCCTCAGCACCACCAAGCCAGCTAGTGTCCTCATATTCTTGATAAAGAACAGCACCAAGTCCCCTTAAACTGGCATCAGTGTGCAACACATAGGGTCTAGCAGGATCTGCATATGCAAGTGCAGGCCATGGGTGAGTTGATGAATAATATCATAGAAGGCCCCTTCACACTCAGAAGTCCACCTGGCTCCAAAAAGTTCCTTAGTCCAAAAGTAAACCTTTTCCTCCTCTTTAACTGCATTTTTCTTACACTTTTTGTTTGTAGGTGGGTAACCCTGAGTTAAATTGAGCAAAGGGCGGCTGACTTTGGTGTAATCTTTTATGAACTAATAATGATGGTAATAATCACAGAACCCCAAGAATCTTTGCAGTTCCTTAAAATTGTTAGGCTGAGGCCAGGTGGTCAAAGACTCCACTTAGCTCGGGTCTGTCTGAATCCCATCAGCTGACACTATGTGATCAACATATTTCATTGATTTTTGAAAGAATTGACACTTGTCTACTGATAACTTGAGTCCAAATTCCTCTAATCGGTCAAGAACCTTAAACAGGCAAGCTTCATGTTCCTCAAGGGTCTGGCCAAACACAATGACATCATCCAGATAGATCAGACATTCCAGTAAGTTCATGTTCCCCATGGCTCACTCCATCAACTGCTGGAAAGTGGCGGGTGCCCCCGAAATACCTTGAGGCATGCGAAGAAACTCTTAGAAATCCAGGGGACAAATGAAGGCTGTTTTCTCTCTGTCTTCTGGGGCAATCAGGATTTGATAATACTCACTCCGAAGGTCGAGTATTGAGAACCACTGGCTCCCACTGAGGCAGTCTAAGGCATCCTAAATATGGGGCATGGTGTATTGGTCCTGGACAGTTCTTCGATTTAACGTCCGGTAGTCCCCACACATCCTCGCTGATCCAGTTTTCTTCCAAACTACTAAAATCAGGGAGGCATATGGGTTTCGAGACTCTAGGGTGATCCTGCTGCCAGTATTTCCTAAAGATGGCATCAAACATCGTCAATGTCAGCAGATGCAAAGCAATGGGACCTCTCTCTCTGAACGGCCTCCCATCATGAAGTCTAATGTAGTGTTCAGCCCCTGTGGCACAACCTACATCCCATTCTTTCAAGGAGAACACTTGGCTTCTCTGAGCCAACTTCTGGCTGATCTTAGCATTCCATTCTGTGGGAAGGGGGGACTCTCCAAAGTCAAACAGATCAGAGGTCACCTCATTACTCTCTCCACGGTGCTTTTTGCTGGGCAGTACAGCTGTATCCGCACACAATATACAGTGGCTCAGATGCACTCTCGATTCACCAGAACCTCCCAATCTGACAATGTTCTGAACTTGCACTACTACCCACCAAGTGTAGGCATGGGCCCAGGCAGGTAGAATTCTAGGCTTGACCAATAGTCCCTCAGGCAGTTTCCCCTCTTCTGGGGAGTCCAGCATAAGGATTTTGTTTTCTACATCCTTTTTTAGGTGGACTTCACCACTAATGGTACACTGAGCATTTGGAGGTAATACCAGTGAGCCTGGGTCTTTTTTTTTAATACTACTCCCGCGGGTTCATCTCTCTCAATCTCTTGGGTTTGCATCTGTAAATCATAGGCTCGGCATACTTAGGCAGGAATGTGCAGGGCTCTTCCAGTTCATTTAGCTTGTTTCTCTTGACAGAGCTGGGCTAACTGGCTGAACATATGGACACTGGTACCAATTAGTAAAGGGACACCATCATACAATCCAGTTGGAGGGCACACCAGGGCAAGGGTATCCACTTGTTCATCTACTCTAGCCACAGCAGTAGGGGAAAGACAACCAAATTCATACATACCCCCTGTACGGATAGGATTTTTCACTCAATCCCCATACATGCAGTCCTTCAAGGGGTAGGAGTGGGAGGTCAGATAAGTGCTGATCTTACCAATCTTGAAATATAATGGTGACCTGCGAGCCACTGTCTGGCACAGCTCGAGTGGAAATGCCACTAACTGTTACTGTAGTCTCCATAGAGGGACCCACCATCTCAGACCAATCCGGGGATGTCTGTTTGGCAGACTGGCCCACAGCAGTTTTAGAGGAAAAAGATTTTTGCGTGGGCCTGGCTGGGGTTTTATATAACTCTATTGAACCAAACTGAGCAGTTTGGCAGTGACTTTCCACAGGTCTTCTGGAGAATTACAACTTTGTCAGGTATGCGCATCTTCTCCACACCTGTAGCAGAACACCTGTTCCCTAGGACCTCTGGAGCAGTTGGATTCTTCCCGAACTTTGTGCCGGTTGGAGGAGGGAGTTCTACTGTCCTCTTTTGGTTTAGGTTCAGGTTCCCTGTCTCTGCCATTCCACCAGAGGGTAGAAGTTCAGGTATGAGGTCCCCCACTAAAGCTCGCAGCTCTCTCATTTCTTCCACCAGTCTGGATTCAGCTCTAGGTTCAGGGGCAATAGCATGAGTCCCCACACCCACGGGTGGAGCCTTGCCTTTAGTCTCAGTCTTAGGCGGGCAAAGATTAGAGCTTCAGGTTGCTTCAGCTGTGGCTTCTTGGCTAGCTCGCATCTCCTTCAGTTCCTTCAGCAACCCTCAGACCTGGTTTGTCTCAAGAGCTTGCTCTGTCTCTTCGGGTTGGTCTGGGGTCGGATGGGTGCGTACAGACCCAGCATAGGGTTCCCACCCATCCTCATCATTCTCAGCCTCTCAAATCTCCTTCATCAGCCAGCAGTATTTGGGAGGGTTAGCTTTCCTGTCTTGAAACTTCAGTTTTGGCATGAGCACACTAGAGTAACATGCAGATTTTAGGATGTGCTCCAGCCAGATGCAATTCAGTTCACTAGGTGGGACACCCCCTTTCTTCTGGGCTGTCTGCAAGGCCAACTCAATCAAAGTGACAAAAGCAAACAGCTTCTCATTTTTCCATTGTTTAGCAGACTTGAACTTCCACATTAAGTCTTCCCCAGACTCGGTGTTGCCAAACACCCCTTCTAAAACAGAGAGGTACTCAGCTGCAGTGGCCTCTGGGTTTGTGGATTGGAGAATTGGATAGCTTCCAGTGCAGGGTCCCTTAAGCTTTCCATAAATCTTTCTCTTCTCCCTTCGGAACATTGCCACTCTTGGACCAGCGGAGTAGCAGTCTATCCATGTTTCTAGGTCATCCTCCCCCACTGGTATATTAACTGAACCAGAGAACAATCTGAGCCTGTGATAAGAGTCCAGGTGTACAGAAGGTATCACGATGGGGGAGGTTATAATAGGGAATGCCCTGGGAGTGGACTGAGAGGCCAGAGGAGATTACAAAGGAGTGGTCTCCTCCAAATCCTTCAAACGCCTTAAATCCAATGAGTAACTATGATCTACGAAGCCATTCACTAATTACTTTGAAAATCCCCAGGATCAGTAACCATTTTGGTAGGGCTGCCATAAGCCATGCACTGCCCACACTCTGGAATAAGATACAAAGATCGCTGAGACTTAGTTCTCCAGTCAGCATCGCCCTTTTCAGGACTATTTATGATAAAGCATTCACCGAAAACTGTAAGTGTTTCCACAGTCACTAGTAGTCCTGCAGACGGTTCCCCCTCTGGTTCTATCACACTCAGCCATGAACCTAGTTCTATCTTTCCTCATTTAACTAGTCACTAAGCAGCTGCCATTCTGGCCTTCGGCACCTTGGCATCTCTTTTTTCTACTCTCCTGCAGCCTCTGAAGCAGGAGATATTGTCCTCTCTGTGGGTCCATCTGTAAACTGGGACCCTCACCTAAGCATATAAACAGTTACTGAGGGGTGAAATGAAATTATTTGTACCCTTCCATGTAGGCAATAATACTCATGATACCTCATCTCTGTGTACATGAAGGTTGTAAATACTGCATTAATGTTATGTACACATGTAGGATCTCTGTGAACAATTGGAATGTATATATTGCATTTAACATGTTGCTGTACGATTGTTTGTTTTGTATCCTGATTCTCATTTTTTATCCTGTGCTTTACTGTATGTATGTATATTTGTCCTTGACCACAGCAGGTCCACCTTGTAAATGAGCTTGCTCAATGGTGATCGCCTGGATAAATAAAGATTTTGATTGATTGATTGATTGATTGATTGATCAACGCTTTAGCCAACTGCCCTTCTGCACCTATAAGTCTCATCAGTTTATCTTTAAACCCCTCAATTCTTGGGGACAGGTCACTATGCAAGTGAATAACTCTCCAACCCTTCTGGGATCCTTCTGGCATGATAACAGGGGGTACCATTTTGGGGTCTATGGGAAGGCTACAAGAAAGGAGGGCCACCAATGTCTGATCAAATAGATCCGAGTCCCGGCCCCATACTTCAACCTTTCCCAGACAATTAACCTTCCCCACTGTTTCTTCAATAGTTTCATTAGTGGTCCCCACAGCAATATCAAGTAGCAACATGGCATGGCGGGGGTATACCCCCTCGGCCTCACTCCACCCCATCATGCGGTGCACAACCAGATTGTGGGGAGACATTTTTCTTTTGGGTATAGTAAGCACCTCCATTTCAATTCCTGTCTCAATTTTGCACTTGCCTGCGATTTCAACTTGTGATCACTAGAGGCTACTAATCCCAGTGGTGCCTCCGAGATGTAACCCCTAGGTGGCACTGTCCTATGGGCTACTACACTGGCCTGTGTGGCTATGTACAGGTTGAGGGGCCTGAGTTCTGTGAACGAGTGCCTCCACCTGGAGGAATAGTTTTGGGGTAGCTTAACTACTTTGGTATAGCCTTCCGGGATGCTATAACCACCCACCAACTCTTCTAGTGGCTGAAACAGTAACACCATAGAACATTCACATCCACTGAATAACAGTAATAATATGCTCACGCCCCTTGCACTTACCACCAGGGCTGGATCAGCTGCAACTGCCCTGGAGACCCCCTGGAAAATAAGGTCAGCAATGCAACAATACAATATTACCACTGTAACCCAACTAATAATATGCACACTAGCCAGGTTAAACGTGAAAAAAGATAATCTGGTTTATTCAGGGGGAGTGAACGCAGGAGGGGCATGAATCTAATAGAATGATTGACACTTTGATTTAGCCTAGGTTGGTTCAGCATGCACTGTAAGTCCCTTTGAAACAGGCCCACAAACCTGGGTACCCAGTGTGTTATGCAGGCTAGCCCGAAGCATTGCAGCTGTTGTTGGGGTCCTTAGGAAGTAAAACAGTTAATATGTGCACAACCCAAATAATTGTAATCCCTAGCTGGAGGGCTCAGTCCATTTGCAATAACCCAGAACAAAAACAATCAGATGCCACACAATGATTTGCAGCTGTTGTTGCAGGGAGCTACCCTGATTTGTACTCACGCTACCCAGACCAGGATTTAGGACATGCGAGATGAAGACCTCATGGCGTTGATCTGGAGGGCCAGAGGAAGCAAGGCCTACATGACTCACCTCCTGGTGGTCATTACCTGTTCCATGGTTTTGAGCTGGGGCTGAATCCCCAAGCTGGTCTTTTGCTGAGATGATCTCTGAAATTGGGGCAGCAGCTTAGGCTGAGATGGCAAGGCCCAAGCAGGATGAACAGTTCTAAAAGAGTTTGCGATCTTCTGCTGGCAAAGCCTCCAGTGGGCGTAACAGAATTCACCATAGGCAACCAAATCGCGACCCACCAAACACATTCAGCACACTTAAATCAGTTATTTCTCTAAGCCACAGTTCGGATACAGACCAGCTGTTAATTACAGCTTCACTGCGTAAACCTTTCTCTCTGAAGCTGTCTTCTCTATCAGGCAGGCCTATTGCTTCTGGAGCAAGTCTTGATTCTAAAACCCAAGTCACCACAATAATTCTCTTCTCTCTTCTGCTGCTGATTTAAGCCAGCAAACAGAAAGGTCTGACTTCTGCAATGGGCAGTTTAAAGGCAGGAGAACATGGCAAGCAGGCCAGCAGAGCCTGTCTGCCGATTCTCCTAAGCTCCTCCTAGCAGCAGCTGCTCAACAGCTTGAGCTGTTTACTCTTCAACCTCCAACTCTCGACTGACTACTGCTTCAGGCAGTTCTGGGGATTTCCTGGTAATACAAAGGTTCGGTTGGCCGAGGGAACTGTCTGTCACAGAAAGGGCCCCCCCCCCCTTCAGGTCTATTTAGGCGCCAAACACTTAAAACTACAAAAAAACTACAGAATTTCCTTCCCCACAAGACCCCTGGGGACAGACTTCATTTTAGGTCCCCAAAGGTTCGATTGGTCCAACACTGGAAGTCCAGAACCAAAATGATGGCTCCTATTCAAATGCTCAAGCTGCTATTGAAAGCATATTAGACAAACTCCTCTAGCTTTATTATGACAACAGATACACGGCAAATAATCACATTCCCTAACAGGGCTCCCTCTGCACGTATAGCAACTGCAGAGTGGGGCAATATAGCAGGCAGTCTGGCCAGTCACAAGCCTTAGTTACCCTGACCCAGCCCAGACTGATTTCCAAACACAGAATAGGTGCTCTCTTGAAGAGACAGACATGGAGACTCGCTAAAGCACTCTTACGCAGACTAATAGAACTACTGCAGACATGACACCATCCTGGCAGTGGGCATTAGGAGCCCAGGAAGACAATATAGTAAACCCCAATTTGTAGGTGGCTTACATGCAGATGCCAGGATATTTAGTCTAGGGGAGGGAGGCATATATGAAAGAAAATGAAGAAAAGTTAAAGCCAGAGTAAGAAAGATGACAACAAAGCAAAAGATTACTTATTCAAAATGAGAAAAATAAACAAGGAAAGAGTAAAACAAAGAGAGAAATAATCACACTGACACTGTAGCTGTGTAATGTTTTATATTTTTAACACTTGCTGTGCCGCGGACTAATATATCAGTCCAAAATTCCTATACATTCTAATTCTGTTGGCAGCCTAAGGGTTAAGATATGGCAGTTTTTCAGTGATGGTTGTAGGGAGAGCCTCTGTGGGCCCTAAAAGCCCACCGTCCTCAACTGCAACTGCGTATAGAGGCCTCTGATAGGGATTCACAGAAGAGGTGAGTCTTGGGTGCTTTATGACTAGGCTACTTTGAGCTCCTCTTGGAGGAACAATTATTTAGCGGTGTCCTTTGCAGCCAGCAGGTGGGGGGATGCCTGCCAGTAGCTGTCAATATTGCATGTAATGACACTAAGCCCCGAATAGAGCTGAATGAACACGGAGAGCCAGAACAGCTGCTGAAAAGCATAAAACTGGAAATTATGTAACTTACAATTATGAGGTGGGAGTTAAAGATCCTCCTCACCAGCCATCCATGCTTGATCCCCCAAAATTGTAATGCTGGATCTGTATTACTTATTTATGAATGTACTACTGAATTTTGAAGAGCTAGTGTAATCAATCCTTTCTGATCGATGGCTGTGACTGGAATATTGAATTAGTGTGTTTCAATTGTGAATGTAATATTATAAAGTTTCTGATTTATATTTATACATTCAAAAGCCTGGCTGCACATATTCTGCGACCGAAACGTGAACTGCTCACTGTGCATACAGCAATCCTGTGAGAGCAGGTGACGCTGTAGGACGAAAGTTGTACCAGATGGCTTGACATCAGGAGTATCTGTGTTTGTTAAGTATTTGTATTAGTCTTCATTAATGTATTGGTTAATAATGCTTTTTATGCATATCAAATATATGTTTACAGTATGCGTTTGAATCTAAGTTCTTTGCGTTTGTTTTTTATTTCAGAAGCAATGACGAATTAATACTTGGGGTGAAGAAACATTATCTTGCAATCCAGCTTGCTATCAACCATGCTCACCCCTGCCCCCAGACAAAGAAAATATTCAAGCACCATTCTACCAACTACCCCAACATCTATGTAAAAGGTGTATCTTAATAAATGTATTTTTAATTAATACAAAATTCCCATAGATGCAGTCGTGTGCGTGGCACCAGATTTGTGTCAAAGAATTGATCATAAACTGTGGTTCTCAGTGAAATACTGTTAAAGCTGATTACCAGATTCCCTATATTGTTGAGCATAGCCTTTCTGATATTTTTTATTTATTTATTGAGAGTATCAGATTACAACCTTTGAGTCAGGGGCTCATTTCCAAAGGCTCCACGTCAGTGTAAAAATGCATATCAGTAAAAAGTAGAGGGAATAACAGGTTTGAATAATACAAATCAAATAGCAGGCATTATAAAATATTATAGTGAGAGAAGGAAGAGATAACAGACGGGTTAATACAGTAGCATTGGTCCTATACATTTGGATAGCTACACATGCCCTGGGGTGGGCTTGTTAACATCAGAGAGCAGTACAATCAATGTTAAGGCTAGGCATATACTCTAGCATGTGGTGCGAGCAGTCAGGATACTAACATTGTCATCAACACACAGTAACAACAGTAGGATAAAGAGAAATTCTAAACCAAAATAATCTCGCCATACATGGGCAGCTTCCTATACCTAGTAGGAGCATTGGCAGAGTTGGGCACAGATTATGTAGTTTTTGAGGGCTAGTTTAAAGGGGCCTAGCCTGGAGATAGAGGTAATGGCCAGGGGGAGCTCATTGTACCAGGTTGGTGTTCTGTAGGAAAAGGACCTTTGTGCCAGGGTGGTTGAGACCCTAGGAACATGCTGACATTCTGCTGGATAGCCCAGTTGGGACCAAGGCATCCTACTATCAATTTCTCTTCATGGCTTGCTGACTGTGCTCTAGCTTTCTGGTAATCTAGAAAGAGTGGAGCTTGTGAGCACCGAAGGGTTGTGGTGGCAAAAGTGTCCGGTGACAAACTAGTGATTGTGGCAGCAACCCCTGCAAATGGCAACTCTGTCTACAGAGTGTGATGTAGACAGCCAGTTCTGAGTGCTGTATCATTTTTTTGTAAATATAAAAATGGGTTATGGACTGTCTGTCATGAGAGGTGGTGAAACAGCATGTGAACCTGACACATCAAAACCCCCAGGGATAAGTTCAAAGAACAGGACATAGCTTAAACTGCAGATATCTGGGGTGCAATTATCTTGTCAATTTGCTGTGATCCCAGGAAATAAAATTAGCCATTCATGATGTTCTCAGGGAAATCCTTTGCTGTGCATTAGGTGTCCTGAGAAAAGGGACACTGGCCAGTGTAATGAATAACCTCCCAGGAAGTCAGCTCATTTCATCAAAGAGACCTTTGATGTCTAGATACCAAGTTCCAGATGAAAGTAAGGAGTCAAATATACATTTGCGTGGAATATACAGTGACTTACATCAAAGAGACTTTTGATGTCCAGGGGAAACAGATCACAGACCGGTTTGGTCTAGTTACATAGAGAGGCGATTTATTATGTCATCTCTTATTTTTTTAAATAACTTAGTAGGCCATCTTGGTGATATAAAATATAGATTTTGTTACACCAAGGTGGAGTTTGGTGACCTCAGAGAGAAGGCCGGCTCAGGACTGTTTTTAAACCTACTGAGCAAACCTTAGAACTCACTTTTTCATATTATCTGACTGAGAGAACAGAGACCATCACAGCACTGAAAGATTTAAATAAGCATACATTAGATCAGACCAGTCTGAGTGTTATTATTTGTAGGAATCTGTACTTTTAACCTGTTTGTTTTAAGGCTGTATGTGTTGGGATATTTTGTTCTGTAATTTTACTGTTTTCCTATTTTATCTATTTTAAAGTAAAGACATATATTTTTAAAACAGAATCTGCCTGGTGTGCCTTGAAATTTATTTTCATAAGTGAAGCTTTGAAGGTTATAGTTGACACTGTGTATGAGCCTATTGTAATACCAAACTGGGACATGGATAGAGTTCTCTACGGTCCTGCATAGAGTTCTAAGGGTTCATTTTGCACTACCTGGTTAGGTGCCCTTAGGCAAAGATATCTGGCCCCCCCAAAGGCAGAATTATCTGAGCCTGATAATTGGGTACACTAACAAGAGGTTATCAGTTTGAATCCCTCCAGAACTTGAGACTAAGGTGACTCGAACCCACAAAACAGACAAGAGGGTTACCTTGTACTGTTAGCTGTCCACAAATCCTACACTCAGAGGTTGGCACTTTGGGAGGAGAGGGCAGACCGGCTGTGTGAATTTGTGACACAGAGTTCTTGATGTGCTGTCAACAGTGTAAGTAGAGAGGTGGCTGGTACAGATGTCTGTAACAGTGAACCTGAGACCTTTATCCACTCACCACTCCAAGTGAATCAGAGTCTCTATTGTACTCAAGTGGGATTGAAGGTTGTGATGACCAGTGTATGAGTGACAAGTTTAGAGACAACTTGCACCTGTTGAGATTGGCCCATATTGTTGCATGTGGCTACCAGTGGACTGTAGCTTTTCCCTGCAGGCTGGCTTTTTAGTGCTCTACTATATGAGATGGTGAGTGGGGGTAAGTAGTGCGAGTCTGTGGCCCTGACAGGAGTCAGGTATTAACCGGTAGGTACCTTGGTTTTCATTTATATCTCCTCTTCTATTAGGTTGTTCATATCCTTAATCCAACTAAAGGAGATGGGACATTATTTTTACATGAATAAAGATGATTTTAAATGTTATGTAGTGTGTTGCATTTTTTATGTCTCTACATGTTAGTTGTTAAGCATTATATCTGATCTTTGTTTTTTGTTCACTTCAGGTGCTCACATTTACAGTAAGCTGGCACTGCAGCTTGTAAGAAACATTCCTAATTCTGAGGCAGATCTTCCCAGCATGCTGCATGCTGTGATAGATAGCAGTAACTGGTCCAACACCTTTGACAACTTTCTTTTTCTTTTATTTAGTATGCTTTATTGAAGTTATTAACAGTAACAAGAACAAGCAACAGGTATAAAATCATGTCTAAAAGGAACAAAACCAACAGTAACAATGACAGGAGAACAAGAAAGAAACAAAAAGGAACATTACCATCTACAATCCCCTACACCAAAGGTGCTGCCCGTAAAATATAAAAGAAGATTAGAGCAGGAGCCAGGTGCATTTATCTATGTGTCTGGGTCTGAAAGGTTTGATGACTGTTTGTCATGTAAAAAAGTGTGTAGAATTCAGATTTCCAACTCTTATTCGCCCATAGTTGTACATTTTCTTGGAAAATGCACTTTCTTAAGAGTAACTAAAAATGATACATTTATGTAATAGATTTGGTTTACTTAGCTATTTATTTAATTGATCTAATTTATTTAATATACTCAGTTTACTTAGTTATTAATGTAATTTATTTAATGTTTCAGATATGGCTAGCAAGACTTCTCACAAACTGCAGAGGCAATGCATCCTACACACTGATCCAAGAGTTAGCACAGACCATAGAGACCCACTACGTTTTGATGATGCTCATTGGAAGAAAGTAGCTGATGCAAAGGAAAGGTGTTCTAGTCAAACACTGTCAAAGTACAACATGGTGTGTCTTGAATTGCCTGAACATTACTCCAGCAGCTATGGGTGTCATTATATCTGCTACAAGAACTTTACTGCATATAAGCATTCCGGTAAACTTGCAGCTGGTGAAACTTTAAAAAAAGACATCATAAAGAGTTATCCAGCAAAATTGCTTCGCTCCCAAGTTCATAGTACTCTATCTGAATCTGCAACATCTACATCAAGCATATTCCCAAATGAATGTATATTTTGCAAACCATACAAGAAAAGGAATCCTAAGGGGTCAAAGGAGAATTTTGAATATCCTACATCATGTGTAACATATGGGGCAGCAGATAGCATAAAAAATGCAGCAAAAGAAATGGACGATCAACAAATGGATATGATGGTAGGCAGTATTGATCTCATAGCCAAAGAAGTGAAGTACCACAACAGCTGTAAGAACAAGTATGTAAAAAAAGGCAGAATGAATAAATGGCACAGGTACAAAATGTGACTACAGTCAGTTGAGGAACAGTCACCAGGTTGCCTTTTCCAGACTTGTTAAGTATGTGCACTGCATCATTGTTAATGGAATGCAAGAAGAATCATTGCTATCTCTACACAAAAGGTACATGGACATTCTTATGGAGTGTCGTGGGCATGAAACAAATTACAACCCACAGAGCTTGCAGTCAAAACTGGCGGAACACTTCAAAGATGGAATATATGATACCAAAAGTACAAAAGTGGGTACAATCATCAGGTCTGCTAAGAAACAGGCTGACTGAAGGGAAGCACAAGTAGGTAACACATAAGAGAACAGTTGTTGGAACTCCTAAAGGTACAGCCTCATAATAAAACCAAAGTTAAAGTTGAAGACTTAATAGAAGAAAATGTAAAACTGCCACCCATTCTTCAGACATTCCTACGTACTGTACTCACAGGTTCATCAGAAGTTGGCAGTGAATGACAGGAGAGGGTAGTTCAATCTATTGCAGATGACAGTGTTTGCAGTGTCAAGGGGAATAATCAAACCACAAAAACACCTCTTGTTGGGCATGGGTATTAAATCCATGACAGGCAATAAGAAAGTTTTAACTATTTTGAACAGGTTTGGTCACTGTGCCAGCTACCATGTTGTGGAGGAACTCGAAACTGCAGTCACAACCAATATAACAGAGAAGAATATGGCTACACCAGATGTATTGCTCATACAGCCAGGTTTAGCCACTGCTTTGGCTTTCAACAATTAGATGAGATGACAGAGACACTTGATTGTCATGACACTTCACATGGCACTGTGAGTATAGCTTATCAAAACATATCATCCAGTATTGAGGAGATAGCTGTACCCAAAGAAAGGTCTGAAGAAGCTATGACAAGAACACACATTGATGACCAAGCACCAGCAAGAAAATAAACACACACAATAGAAACAAACACAGATAACCAAAGATCAGAAGTTGATGCCCATGACCAGGCAGGTCCATCTTTAACATCTAAGAGCAAATTACGCAGAACATCAAAACAAAGGCTGAAGATTTTGATGAAGACTATTTGCCAAGTGTAAAGAAGCAGATATTGCAGCCAATGGCACGACAGGAACAAGACACTGTACCCAGGCGCATTCAAACATCTCAGAGAAAAAGAGCTCTAGATATTGGTGAGAAAGACATAGGACCAAATACATCTGGAAAACTAAAAATAAGACAGTATCAATATAAGATGACAGAAAGCTCTGAACCAAAAAAAACTCATGCAAGCCAAGAGAAGGGACATTGCTTGAATGATATCTTGTGTAAGTGTAGATGCTACTCCAATGTGGCATGGATAGAATGCCCTTGTTTCTGTAGGTGACCTGCCACAGCAGATCATATCATACATGGACCCTATAGGAAAACCTCCTACAAAACTTGATGTAGTGCAAGACACCATGGATACTGCTATTAAGGTTATGGATGAATGCCAGGAGGACTATATGCCTATTATTTATGACTTGGCCATAGGAAAATCTGTGCTACAAATTCAGTCCACAAAGTCCCCGGAATATGACAGACTTCATATGTTTTGGACCATTCCATATACAATTAGCATATTTCAGAGGTCTTGGATACCTCCTGAATAGTTCTGATGGAGACCGCATTCTTGATGAAAGTGGTGCATTGGCATTGAGACCCCTGAATGGACTTCAATGAACATTTTTCAATCGGGCAAAGAGGCTTCACTCAATGCTATCAGCAGCATTCAGAATCAAACATTCACAGTGCTTTATACAATATAAAAGCTTGTCAGACTTTCCAATCTGAAAGCATCTGCAGCAGCTACTTAATGACCCATCACCTTCCTCGATGGTGGACCTAGAGAACACAGCTGAGTTCAAGACATGCAAGGAAGCATATGAAATATTATCAGATTCCATACACCATGGTGAGCATGGCACAACTGCCCAATATTGGCTGCAGTACTGCAGTTTGGTAGAGTTGTACCAACTCTTCTGCTGTTCCATCAGGACAAATGACTTGCCTCTCTTTGTATAAAGCTTGAAGAAGATGATACCTCTTTACTTCGCAACTGGGCACTGTGACACTTAGACAGCTGGTTCTGATAACTCCATGATTTTTGTAATATAAAAATGTAGTGGGATTTGTCTGTCATGAAAAATCCCGTGCCTGGGATGACAAAACCCCACCCCCGGTATCAGTTCAAAAGACAGGATATATGTTAAACCAGCAGATCTCTAAATGTAATTAACTTGTCAGTTTGATTTGAAGCCAGGAACTAATATATCCATTTTATAACGTCCTCAGGAAAGTCATTTAATTGCACCTGGTGTCATAAGGAAGTGGAATATCCATCTTATGACGTCCTCAGGAAAGTCAGTTGATTGCACCTGGTTTCATAAAAAGTCATTTGATGTGTTTGAGAAAAGGGAACTGCTCATGGATCAAAGGGACTGAGAAATTACAGTCTTAATTAAGAGTATCATCATTTGGACAATGGGTCTTGCTGGAGTCACAGAATCCAATACCTTGATGGGACTTCCTGTTTTGTGTATATATATATATATTTTTTATATATATATATATATATATATATATATATATATATATATATCCTGAAAGGGAGGAGCTAGATGATGACATCATGAAGAGGGATGAAACACAGCATTTTTAAACTGTAGTCTGTTTTCCATTGATACACATTCATATACTTGGACTGAGAGAAGGAACATCTAAGAGCACTGAAAGATTATAAGAAATACCTTAGATATATAAGTCTAATGGTTGGTAGGAATTTTGCACTTTTAAACCTGTTTTGTTTTTAAGATTGTATGCGTTGGGAATATTTTGTTCTGTATTTACTGTTTACCTATTTTTATCTATCTTAAAGTAAAGATACATATTTTAAAACAGAAACTGCCTGGTGTGCCTTGAAACTTCTTTTTTTGTAAGTGAAGCTTAGATGGTTAAATTGACACTGTGCTTGAGCTTATTGGGATACCAAATTGGGAAACAGGTAAGAGTTTCTCGAAGGTCTTGCATAGAGTTTTTAAGGGTTCATTTTGTAATACCTGGAAGGGTGCCCGTGGCAAAAGATATCTGGTATTTCCCCGAACAGCAGAATTATCTGAGCCTGTACATTGGGTATGCTAGCAAGAGGTTAACAGTTTGAATCCCTCCAGAACTTGAGACCAAAGTTTGATTCTAACCCACAAAACAGACAGGAGGGTTACCCTGATCTGTTAACTGTTCACCATACTATGCTCAGAAGTTGGCACTTTGGGAGTAGAGGGCTGACCTGCTGAGTGGGGTTGTGACAGGCACCACAACTATGCCAAGTGGATGACCCTGTACCTTATGAATTTGCTAAACATGGATAAGACCCACCCTGGACTAAGGAAATAATTTGAGAATGGAGCATTAACCATTGCAAGATCAAAGAGAGGGTTTAGCAGAAATGATGGAGACTTGACCTTGGAACAGACAATTAATGTCAATGCTGCATCAAGATTAACTGGGATTTCTTCTTTGACACAGAACATCAACGCAAGGAGGAGGTGGAACATTCTGCAGTCAGCTCAAAGTAAAATTGTTGGAAGTCTTATGGAAAACATTGGTCTTGTCAGCCATGAAGAAGCCAGCCAAGAGCTGAAGAGTTTTAGAGTTAGAAAAGAGTTTAAGGATCTAAACATGCTGTTGAACACAATAGACTCCTCCAAGAATCCATTCCGGGATGTGTTTGAGGACAGCAATCTTTATTCAATAGGTAGTGGAAAAGCAGTACCACAAGAGGTAGCAAATGAAGTGGTACAGGTTACTGAGATAGGTATTCAGATGTATCATGTGTTTAGAGACAAATGCATTACCAAAAGCAGTAGATTCGAGGAACCCATCAAAAGATACAAGTTGAAGGACTTTGCACATGATGCAATGAAGGTGAAGATTAAGAACAAGGACACGAAAATCATTGAGTTGAAAGGAACTCAAGACCTCTTTGGATACTTGCTATATCTATCTGTGACTTCAACAGTTGAACTTATGATGTTGTTTACCTACCCACTAACCCCAGCACCCATCTCCTTAGGAAACATTGATGGATCAATGAACACAACAATGAAGTCAACACTGCGGAAGAAACTTGAGACCAAAGTCCAAAGTAGCCACCCGATGCTGTAAATGCCACTGTGGTTGATGTCATGTTCTTGATCAGAAGTCTTACAAACCTGCCACCAACATTCCTCGGTGTTACAAACACCATCTTGTCTCTTGTTTGTTGTACTTCCGCAAACAAAGTCCACCTTGTCAGTGACTGTTACAAGTCACCATCGATCGAAGGTCTTGAATAAAAGAAGAGAGGAAAGCACAGCATCTCTCCACTCTCCTATCTCACAACCGGTCCTTACCAAAGCTAACCAAGAGACTTTGCTGGATCCCTGTCTTCATCTTCATTCAAGATGGCACTCCTAGGTTTTCTAGCTACAGCATGGAATTCTGATGTGTACTGTGAAGTTCTAGGTGATAAAAAGCTCATGTATGCAGTAGGAGAAATGTGTTACTCATACAAAGTGGAAGCTGGACATATGATCAGTGCAAGGCCCTAAAAAGCAAACACATAGAAGCAGGCACAAGAATCTTGCAACACATAAACTACATTTGCAGTCAAAATGAGGGTGAAGATGTGCATGTAGTGGTCAGGGCAGTTGATATTGATATTCTGGTCATTCTGCTGTATCATGCAAGTCTAAACGATAATCTCAAACTGCACATGGACATTGGCCATTTAGGGAATGACACAAGAAGATTCATAGATGTATCCCGCTTGTCAGCAGAGTTAGGCAGACCTGTGTGTGCAGCTCTACCAGGTCTCCGTGCACTAACAATGTGCGACTATTCACCAGCATTCAAAGGCAAGGGGAAGGTGCGACCTCTAAAAATTATGGAAAAGAATACAGAGTACATGCAGGCATTTGGAAAACTGGGATGTCCACACTTGTGTAAAGAAACTGAGGATACAATTGAGAGCTTTGTGTGTACCTTGTATGGACAGAAAGTAAAGAGTGTCAGCACAGCCTGCTACAGTATGTTCAATGTTAAGTATCATCCAAGTGACAGAGACACACCCTTAGAAAAGTTCAAAGAAGTAGACACAAGCTTGCTGCCACTATGCAAATCAAGTCTGACACAACACATCTGCCATGCAAATTACATTTCATTGTTATAGAAAAATGCAGACAAACCAGAAATGACACTACTGAAGCCAGAGGACAATGGCTGGACCTATGAAGATGGTAAATACAGCCAACGTGGTTCACATGTGAAGTTGTACCACCAATCTTATGTGAGCAATTGAACGAACACGACAACAATCCAAATGAAGAAGATGACGACAGTGACTGTGACATCGATATTGATGAGACAGATTTGCTTAACATGTCAGATAATGAAGACGGTGAACAAGAATACTGATTGTTGTACTTAGGTTCATAAAACGTCTTAATAAGTTGATTGTTTCAAGTTAAATATGGAATAAAATACATAATAACGTTAATATTAAGCCTTTGATACATATGTTGCTTAAAGCTGATACAACTGAAATTAAAGAAGGAACCATTAATTAAAATGTACACAATTTTCACCAACAGTTCAATTTTTCATTTTCCAAGAAAACTTTCAACTTTGAGCAAATACGAGCTATAAATCTGGATTCTACACACTTTTTTACATAAGAAACAGTCATCAAACCTTTTGGACCTAGACACATAAATAAATGCACCTGGCTCCTGGACTATAAGGAGTTCTGCATGCCATTCTGTCCAAAACGGGACTGCATCTGATAACCTATGTCTCAAAAGGACTTTCTTAGCAGCTGCAGAAATCAAAGCAATATATCTCTTCCTGTAACTGGGAATAAGGCCACGAAAGTTCCCAACCAGACAAATTTCTGGGGTGAAAGTGGCCATTAAGTCAAGAGCTGGATCTAAACGTGATTTAATATTGATCCAAAAAAAGAGACACTGTCACACTTCCATAACATGTGTAATAAGGTTCCTTCTGTCAGATGGCACCTGAAGCAGAGGGGAAAATTCTGATGACCCAACTGACACAATTTCAAAGGGGTAAAGTAAAGATCACGTAAACTCTGACACCTTTCTCTACTGAATACAATTGGAGAGTTCCGTCTCCTAGGAATGACAGTTCTACCTCCTATAAATGTATACATGAGTGTTCCTCCTCCTAAACATTTCCAACATAACCATAGATTATATCCTGCTTTTGAAGTAAAGCAAAGTAGCATGGAGTGTGTTCCCTGGGGAAACAGTGCCTGATGAGCAGTGCTGACATGGAATAACTGCACAACTCATGGGTAAGAATGGTACTTTTATATTGTTAAAGTAACACACACTTGTAATGACATATAGGGAGCACAGGAGGAGCCCCGAAATAAGGCACAAGCAAATTAACCATTTCACATTTACTGTATGGACAGTACTTGCACAGATTGATTGGGACACTAAAGAGGTACACCTGGGAAGAAAGAGTCTCCTACTGACTGCTGTCCATGCTGATGCTACCAGAGTGGTGCCTGTATGCTCCTGGCCAAGCGCTCCAGCCTGCTAATACAATATGGCTGTGACAGCACTTTGCAGCAGTCATTAGTACACGGCACAGGTAGAGGCTATAATACTGCATTTAGCAGATTCCTTTACCTACAAAAATATGTAGGCAGGGGCTATGGTTTGCACCTGGCAGCAGTACCTAGAACACTATGTAGACAGAGGTTAGGGGTTACACCAAGCAGCAGTACCTGAACAATGTGTAGGCTAAGACCATTGATAACATTTTGCTGCAGTACCTAGAATAATATGCAGACACAGGCTATGGATTGCACTAAGCAGTGGTACCTGAATAGCATGTGTGTAGAGGTTAGTGGTTACACTTCGCAGCAAACAGAGAACCATAGATGACAGCAGAAAAGAAAAAATGACTTACCATAGCAATGCTGTTTCTTCCAAAGGGATCCCTTACTAAGTTTAACAAGTGCCATCATTCCAATGGAATGAGCAGCCTCAGAGCTTTACAATTTTGTATAAATTATGAAATTTAAAATTAAATTCAAACTCTGCTGTATGGTCACACTCATCCTTGCACAATAACATCAGATTTACTTCTAAGCTAGGGTGAGCTGTGATCACTAAAACTAGCTAAATGGTTACCATCAGTGCTAAAATGTTTATCAAAATAATTTTGATTGGTTAAAACAAGGCAAAACAAATTAATTTGTTGTGAAAAAATAAAGTCACTCAAACCACTTAGTAAAAATTGTAAAGGCACTGTGACAAGTAGCGCTCAAGCAAGCAGAAAAAAAACTGATTCTTGTCTGAACCTTTTTACAGGTTCTGGAAGGGGAGTCAGGGATTAGGGACTGTGAAACATAGTGAGGGATCCCTTTGGAAGAAACAACATTACTGTGTGGTGAATAATTTTTTTCTTCAAACCCCAAGAATCCCTCAATTATTTTTAACAACTGCAGACTCCATAGCAGTACCTTGGGAGGCTGGGTACAGAACCTATTTATGGAAAAGGTTCTGCAAGACAACAGTGCCAAAACTGGCAACCCTTCTAGACTGTATGTCCAGACAGTAGAGATTAGTGAAAGTGTGCATTGTTTTCTAGGTAGCTGCTTTATGAATCTCTTGCAGGGGATTACACCTTAATGCTGCCACAGAGGCAGAGGTGCCTCTTGTAGAGTGTGCCCGGCACCCTTAGGGAGGCAGTTTACCAGCTTTGTCATAACAGAACTGTATGCAGGAGACTATCCAGCAAGAAACGGTTCTCTTGGATGCTGTTTTGCCTATTCCCTACTTCCCCATAAATAACAAATAGTTGAGCGCTAGTGGACCTGACTTCCCTTGTGTGGTCCAAATAGTAACTCAGTGCCCTTTTCACATCCAGACTGTGGAGCTTTTGCTCTTCTGCACTGGATTTTCCTGTGAAGAAAACTGGAAGGGCAATTGACTGATAAGACACCATTTTGGGGAGGAATTTCCTGTGTGTCCTTAGGAATACCTTATCCGTACAAAAAAACGATGTAGTTATGATATGCAGAAACATAGGCAATGAAGGCAGACAAAGATTCATGGTCTATCCAGTCTGGCTGGGGACCCTAGTTAGCCATGGGACCAACTGTCCTTCCAGGATCTTGGCTATCCCCAACCACCACCCCAATTTCTCCAGTTTCTGCCACCCTGAGGAACCATTATACCTATCATACTGTCACAACTGTGCTTGAAACCACCAACAGTTTTTGCACGTACCACTTTGGCTGGTAGATTTTTCCATGGCTCCACCACCCTTCCTGTAAAATATTACTTCCTCATGTCCCTCCTGAACCTCCCTCCTGTCAGTTTCCACTCATGTCCATGTGACCACAAGCTAGTATTCAAGCTAAATAGTTCCCTACAGTTCCCTTTGTCAATTCCGTGAAGGTCTCTATCATAGCTGCCCTCTCACTTCTGGTCTCCAGTAAGTACATGTTCAGTGCCTTGAAGCACTCCTCATAGGACCTGCCTTGTTGGATCTGAATCATTTCCATCACCCTGCACTGTATCATCTTCAGCCTATTCCTAGCTATCCTGAGTTGAGGACTCCAGAACTGGGTGCAGTACTCCAGGTTTGGCCTCACTAAGGATCTATATATGGAAAGTATTACCTCTTCCCTTCTGTTATCAATGCCCCTCCCAACACAACACAGCAACTTACATTGCTATATACCTTGTTGCACTGATTTGATTGTTTGAGGGAATCACTGATGATAACTCCAAGGTCCCGTTCTACAACCATAGTGCTATGTCTCACCCCACCCATCCAGTATTCTGTCCTGGGACTCTTGTTCCCTAGCTGCATTATCTTGCACATTTTGGCATTGAATTTCAACTGCCAAACCTTAGACCACCCCTCTAGTGTTATCCTCCATCTTCTTCAGTAAGCAGCATCTGTGAGGCTCTGAGTTGAAAGGTTTGCTGAAGTCAAAATGGAGCAAATCCACAACACGACCCCTATCCAGTTCCCTCATCACTCAGTCAGAGAAAACTATCAGTTGAATGTGGCAAGACCTCCCTGCCATGAATCTATGCTGTTTACTATCCTGGATCCTGTTGTTCTCCAAGTAGTCCACGAGATTCTCTTTGACCAGTGATTCCATCAGCTTCTGTACAATAGAGAAAAGACTGACAAGTCCGTAGTTCCCTGCTTGTTCCTCCCCCTGCCCCATGGAGCAGAACCACATCTGCCACCCCCAATCCTTTGAAACCACCCCCATCCCCAGTGAGTTGTAAAATTGACCTACCAGGGGTTTGTCCAGTTCCACTTCCAGTTCCCTGAGTAACCTCAGATGCATCCTATCTGGTCCTAGGGCCTTATATATCTTTAGGGCTGCTAGCCCTTTCTTGGCTCTTTGGCTTGTAAGTGTTGGATGCCTCATCTCCTGGACCCTGTTAGTGGCCGCCTTGGTGCTACTCCCTGGCAAGGGCCCACCATCTTCCATAGTAAAAACTAAGCAAAAGTAATCATTGAGGATGTTCATTCTCCTTTATTGCCCTGTCCCCATAATTCCCCTTCCTTTCTTTTCACAATTATATATCAGAAGAACTGTTTTTCTCTGTTCTTGACACCCTCCACAATACATAGCTCTGTGTCTGATTGGCCCTCACCACTTCCTTGACCCTTGCTGAGAACCATAATGGTCTTTTGAACCTGTTCTTTTTAGTTTCCGTTCTCATGCATAAGTTAGGTGCCTTGAGAATGGCCCCCTTAATTGTCTTTCACTTCTACCCCACCTACAGTGGCGCCCCCCAGGATGAAACCCAATTCTGCAGCATTTTGCACGACTCTGCAGAATGCTGCAACAGACCTACTGAATAAAACAATGTAATTTCAATGGCAACTAGTCCCTTTTGTCATTCAGGAAAATGTGACATTGCCAGGATGAAGTGAATGCCACAGTTTTCTGCATGACAAAAGGGACTAATTGCCATTGAAATTACATTGCTTTATTCAGTATGTCTGCTGCAGCGTACTGCAAAGTGCTTTAAAAGTGGGTTTCATCCTGGGGGACGCTACTGCATGTTGCCCACCCCAACTAACATTTCCCTAACCAACTTCTTCAGCCTACTGAAGTCTACCCTTCTAAGATCAAGGACTTCAGCTCTTGATTGGGGTTTTCTGGACCCAAGGGCCAGTTCAAACCAAAGAGAGTTATGGTACTAGTTCCCAGTGGCTCCCTTATTCTCATAGCTCCTACTGCCTCTGAGTTAGTGAGAGAACTGCAGTCTGCCTAGTGGGTTCCTCAACTAGCCATACCAGTAGACAGTACCGGAAGGTGCCCAGCAAGATCTAGCTTCTGGTGTGACCTGGCCACTGGAACATCCCAGTCAACTTCTGACAGGTTCAGATCATCCACCATCACTACTTCCCCCTTTGCCACCCCTCTTTCAAATTCTTCCCTGAGCTCTCTGTCCCTCTCTTCCCCTTGCCCCATAGGTCTATAGACCACCCTCAAGTGCAGTTTCTTGCATGAGGCTGCTATAAGGATCTGTGCAGAGTCCTTGTAGACTTGCTCACCCTTCTGGCAGATGTCACTGCCATCAGAACAACTGTTTTCCAGGTGATATACTTCAGTTCAGTAGTGGTAATGGACTCAAAAGGGGCCTCTATCAGCTGGGTGATGCATATATTCAAATCCCAGGGAGGGACAGGGTCCCTCACTGCAGGGTACAGGTGATTAAGACCCTTGAGAAACCTTTTTGAAAATGGGTTATGAGGCCACTTACCTTTCTTTGCCAGCTGATGTGTAAGCTGATACTGCTGACAAAAGGACCTTCAGGGTTGAGGGCTTTAGGCCCAAAGGCTGGAGGTGGACTAGGTAGTCCAGTATTGTAGATAGGCCTGCCCAGAGGGGATTGATCTGTCTAGGAAAACACCAGAAGATGAATCCTTTCCACTTCTGAAGCATACATTCTCCATGTTGTTGGTTTCCTAGGAAACCTTCAGCACTTCCATTGCTTTTTCAGAAAGATTTCGCCCACAGAACTCTAGCTCTTCAAGAATCATGCTCTGTGACTTATAGTTCTCACATCTGGGATGTTATGCTGCCCTGGGACAGTGTCAACAGATAGCATCTCAGGGGTAGGTTGCTTGTTAAGTCTGTTGGAGAAGGACAGGAACAGGGACTATCGGGTCTGCCTGGATAAGTCTGGAGCTATGAAAATCACTATTGCTGACTTCTCAGTAAAATTGGGAAGGGAAGGAAGGCATAGAGAAACTTCCCTGACCAGCTGAGGACTACAGCATCCTCTAAGGCTCAGCCCACAGCTGAGATCTGCAACAAAAGAGTGGGAGCTGGTTGTTCTCCCTGGGGGCAAATAGGTCGATTTCAGGTGTATCCCACCATCTGAACACCGATGCCCATCACCTGCTGGTTCAGGGTCCATTCGTGATTGCCCTTGCTGATCCTGCTCAAGGAGTCTGCCAGCACACTGTCCTTCCCTAACTGGTGTGCTACAGATAGCTGAACTACCAGGGAATAGGTTAAGTTCTAGATCTTCGTGGCTTCTGTGCACAACTTTGAAGATCTTGTTCCTCCCCACTTGTTTATGTAATACATTATAATGTATGGTAGAACGCTGTTAACCTTGGGAAATCATCATTTCCTAAGGTTGTTAACCTATCGATCTGACGTAGAAATGTTGTTAACCTATCAATGCTACGTCACATCGATAGGTTAACAACAGCGATTGGTCTGTGCATGTGCGCACTTTTTTTTACATGGGGAACCGACGGATGAAGGCAGCGGTTAGGGAAGGACTGAACGGCCGTTTCGGTGACTATTTTTCAAAAAGTAAGCAGCCATTTTACTTTTTATGTGGGACCATACACTATAAAAAATAATGTATGGTCCCTCTATCGGCAACCGGTCACTGCTAACCATCTCGAGGTTGCCATGGTGATGTAAACCTCTCGAGCTTCGCTCTCAAGGTTTACACGGTCGCCCTGGCAACCTCTCGACAGTTAACTGACCGGTTACTGATAGAGGACCATACATTATCCTCTATGTTATGGTGTTGTCTGTTCTAATCCAGACAGCTTGACCTTTGATCTGGAAAGAAAAGGCCTGAATTGCCAGGTATACTGCCCTGAGCTCTAGGAGATCTGTGTGCTCTAAAGTCTCCTGTGTGCTCCACATGCAACCCACAGTAAAGTAATCTAGGTGTGCACCCATCCTAGGAGAGAGGCATCTGTTATAAGTATAACTGTGGGGGATTGATGAAGAAAAGGAATTCCCTTCTGAGGTTGTCTACCCCCTTCCACCATTCCAGTGTCCTTAATTAAAGGGCTCTGCCCACAGTTCAATGGGCAGGGATAATCTCCATACTTAACTCCCCTAGCCCAGCTCAGCGTCACTTAGCTGTTCATTTGGACACTGAGCCGAACATTGTGGGTTTCTGCACTTGCTGCAGTTCTTTTGCTTCCTGCTGTCCCTCGCACCTCTTTGTTTCCCCTCCTGTTCCTTTCTTTTTCCCTGGTCCTTGCTGCCCCCCCCCCATTGCTCCTTCTGGCTTCTCCGTGGTTCTGGCCCTCCCACCGGGCTCGCAGCTCCTCCCCCTCTTCTGGGTGCCTTTTCGTTCTTTGCCCACCTCACTGCCTGCTTGATTCTTCTGGTCATTGCTTTTCATGTCCCTTGTGGTTTACGCTGTCACTTGTTTGAGTTTTTCCTTTTTGCTCCCTTCCAGCGGCCTGTGCACTGCCTCAGCCTCCCCCTGTTCCTGGCCTCCTCTTTTGCAGGCCCATGTTTTTTGGCCCTTGCTATACTCTTTGTTCCAGCCCTTCAGGCCGGTCAATGTGTTTGCTCCCCCCCCCCACCTCGTTCTCCTCCCCTGCTCCCGCTTACTTGGCCTTCTTAACTTTTTTTTCCCTTTTCTTTTTTTTGGGTGTTTTGTCCCTGATCCTACATGTCCTAGCCATAAGTCCCTGCTCCATTCCCCTGTGCTGTTGCTCTCATCTCCTGCTCCTTACTTCCTGGTTCTGCTTTAAAGCTATACTGCTCCTTTGGCTCTTACAGCTCTCCTGCTCTTCCTTTCTCCCCAACAGTTCATGCCAGCATACCATGTTTATTTAGCCTTAGTGAGCCACTTGTTCTCTACTGCCTGCTCATTTTAGTGTGCTCTGCAACCATGTGGGGGTCGCAGCTGCTTTTCTTTGTCCTGTACCCACATACAGGTACTTGGACATCCCCTGCTCAGCTTTTCCTTTACCTATGTGGAGGTCTCAGGATAAAGGCTCCAGTTTGATATTTACTGCTCCCTCTTCCTACATGGAGGCTTCAGGAGTTTTCTACCTGACCTACGTGGAGGTTACAGGCATTTCGATTACTCCCCTTTCTTGGAGCTACGTGGAGGTTCCAGGTATATATATTTTCTATCCCCTTTCCTGAACCTATGTGGAGGTTTCAGGAGTTGTTTTTTAGCTCCCCTCAAGTCTGAGGACCATGTGTTCTCTCATTCCCATCCCTGGATCGTTCTCTTCTGGACATTCCCTTCTTCATCCAGGATACCCTATCATTGCCATGAGCACATCAGATCTGGAAGGAGGTCCGTCACCTGTCCCTCCACCTACCATCTGGAAGAAGACTTCCAAGTTCAGATATTCTTTGAAAGATTGGACCGTTCCCACGTTGATTACTGAATTGCAGAAACTGGGGATTTCATACTCCTCTTCTGCCAGAAAGCAGGAATTGTTTGATCTCTTTGTGGCCGTACAGTCTAACAAAACTCCTCGCCCTGCTTCTCCTCCCTAACTCCTCCTCCACAGAATCTGGATGCTTTCTCTGAAATTAAGGATCTAATTACTCAAATGGCTGCATCGATGAACACTATCCAATCCCACATCACAGCTCTTGAAAACCATATTCCTTCACAGCCTCCCGACCAGCCTTCTCCTGTGATAGTGGATACGCCTATACCGCTGCCATCCTTGACTCCAGCTCCTCCATCAGATCCGGCTTCACCTGCAGTCCAAGGTACGATTTCTCTATCCTCTACATTGCCTACTATTTCCCCTATACATCTAGTCTCCAGTTATCATGGAAAGGACATTATCAAAGGAAAGGACATCAATCTGATTTTCTTACTCATTTCCTCCCATGATTCCATAGAAAATTGAATCGTCTCCTGTGGAGACAAGTGTCAGTCGTATTGAAGTCCAAGGACCCTAGGCTGTCTAAAATGCTCACCGTTCCAGAATTTGTCCTCACCTCCAGCCTCTATAGAGACATTCTTTGCTCTGCCTTTCCTTCCAGAAGAGAAGAACTCAACTCTTACATATATTTAGTAGTCGATCTCGGAGTCCGGTATGGGGATCCCATTTTCTTGACTACTATAAATCCTTTTCTGCTAAAGCAGTGGCCGCCCTTGCTCATTTCAACAAGAGACTCAATTGGGGTGTCTTGGAAAATGAATTATTCTGTAGGCACTTCGTGGGTCAAAGCACCCTCACCTGTCAGCTCAGGGGCTCATTTTCACATTCTGATTCCCTCTGCACATTAACCGTATCAGTCTCCTCATCTAACAGTCCTCCTTCATTGATGTCAATGTCCATCCCCCACACCATTCGCAATCCAACTGCCTTGCCCCGTTCCTCCTATGACAGACTTGGCCGACCTATTACATACCTTGACAGAAAACCCATCTGCAATGCTTTCAACTCTTTAGGGTGTTTCTCCCATGGATGCAGATTCTTCCATTCTCAACTTGTGTCACGTCCCTGCTGCAATCCACTTGCTTGATGATTTCTTGCTCATTCAACTGCCCAATTCTCCCCCAGCAGCAAGCATTTCTGCCTTGAAGTCACTTTTTCAACAACTTTCTGTACACATTTCCAAACCAAAAACTATCGGTCCTATAACTGCCATAGAATTTTTTGGCATTGAACTGAATTCACAGAAGATGGAAGTCAGGTTACCTCTCAACAAGTTACATTGCATTCAAGTCCTAGTTCGTTCCTTTTCCACAAGGAAGTCCTGCACTAAACAAGAATTGCTGTCTCTTCTTGGGTACTTGAACTTTGCAATGCGCATTATTCCCCAAGGCTGCTCCTTCATATCATATTTTCTTGAACTAGATGCAACTGTCCCAGCATTGCATCATCATGTTTCCATATCCTCCTCGACTAAGTCAGATTTAGTCATGTGGTCTCTATTTCTCAAATCCTGGAATGGTTGTTCCATGTTTTATAAGGATGTCTCTCCAGACCTAGAGCCAAAAATCTTCACTGATGCTACCCCCACTTGCAGATTTGCTGCCTTTTTCAAGACCTCCTGGATTGCTGCCCCATGGCCACTGGAAATTCTGCAACTTCCCTATTTTTCAGCCTCCTTGTCCTTATTTGAAATTTACCAATAGTAGCGCCCGCCTTTACACGGGGTCATCTCTGGTTTTTGTGCACAGTTTCCATGTTTTCAGATAATGCAGCACTAGTTGACATCATTAACAAAGGCAGATCTGCATCTCCTTCCATAATGCTGTCCCTGCAGAGACTGACTTGGATTTCATTACATCACAATTTTTCAATTCGTTGTTTCCATATTCCAGGAACTCTCAATTCTGCTGCAGATCATCTTTCTCAATTTTGTTTCCAGGACTTCTTCATCCTTCTTCCTTACACAGACCTGACCACGACTCCTCCTCCTCCCGGATTCAAAGACCTAATCATGCCTTAAACTTTTACCTCCACCAAGCTCAGCAAATGATGTGGACCGCTCTATCCCCTTCTACCCGAGCTGCCTATTCGGTAGCCTGGAAGAAATATGTTACATTTTGTGCCATAATGTCAATCGCACCTGTGCCTGCCTCACTATATCTTGGCCTTTATTTCTTATTTATTTTATTTATTTATTTAAGAGATTAACCAGGCAAGCATACTGAGCGGGGGCCGCTCGTTTCCAGATGCGACCTGAGGGTTACATAGAGAATACACAGGATAAGTACATGCTGGAGCATACATATTGATACAGTTTAGCTAAACATGGTTAGGTCCTAAGACCCCAGCGTATACAGTTAGCTATTACAAGGTTAAGACCTAAGTACCTTGGAGTATAAACAGGCAGAGATCATGCAGCTTACAGTAACTTGCTGATAGTGTAGTACTATCAAGGTACAGTTAGATGCCCCTTGGTAGCGGGTCTGGGTAGTTGGTAACAGTTGCATATGTCTAAGAAATGGTCATCGAGGAGCAGCTTAAGAAGCCTTTGGGTGGGAGAGAGCCTGATGTCCACAGGGAGGTCATTCCAGAGTTTGGGCAAGTGATATCTGAAAGTGGATTGGCCCTTCAAGGTGTGCATGAAGGGGAGCTGGAGTAGCCTGGAGTCGGAGCACCTGAGTGAGTAGATCAGGGAGGATTGTGCTGTCAAGACGGAGCTGAGATGGGGGGAGGGAGTTAGTCCAGAATTTGGCTATGACATTTGCGCAGTGTATCTGATGATGGGCCTCGAGCGAAGGGAGATCTAAGGCGCTGTAAAGGTCACAATGATGGGTGGTGGGTGGGCATTCGAGGATGAAATGGCAGAAGGAGTCAAAGAGGGTGTCCAAGCTGGCCAAGGTTGATGAAGGTGCTGAGCTGTAGACCACGTCGCTGTAGTCAAAGATAGGGAGGATCATTTTATGCACTAATTCCCTCCTGACCGTGGTGGGCAGACACCCTTTGTTCCGATGAAAAGCTCCCAGTTTGGGGTGAAGTTTTTTGTGTAGCAAGTCAATGTGGACAGAATAATCAAGATGTTGATCAAGCCAAACTCCCAGGTATCTAAAGGAGGTGCAGGCCTCCAATGTGGACCTGTCCAGGGTGTGGAAGGTGGGGGGAGCAGCGAGGTGGGAGAGTCTAGGTTGTGAGCCGAAGGTTAGGGAGACTGTTTTTTTTGAGTTAAGTACTAATTGATTTGATCTGAGCCATTTTTGAACGGCATCAAAATCCTGTTGGAAGACTGTCAATACGGCCCCAGTGGAGGGGCCAGAGGCGTACAGAACGGTGTCGTCTGCATACATTTGTGTGGCTGAGTTCGAGCAGGTCAGTGGGACGTCATTTAAGAATATGGAAAAGAGTAAGGGGCCCAGGACTGAGCCTTGGGGGACCCCCATGGTGACTGGGAGTGGGGGGGGATACCTGTGTTCCAATTTTTACAGACTGTTGTCTGCCTGTCAGGTAGGCCTGAAACCAACTAGTGGATAGGTGGGAGAGGCCTGCGTCTTGTAGTTTAGTGAGTAGCTTTGGGTGGGAGACGGTGTCGAATGCCTTGGCTAGGTCTATAAAAGTGGCCAAGGTGATATGTCTCTTGTCCATCCCTGAGGAGATAACATTAGAGAGTCTTAAAAGCATGGTGATGGTGGAGTGAGATTTTCAAAACCCTGATTGATATGGGGTGAAGAAGGAGGTAGAGTCGAGAAATTGTGTGAGTTGGGTAAGGACTAGGTGTTCCTGTAGTTTGGACAGAATTGGGAGAAGGGAGATGGGGCCGTAGCTCCCAGGGGCAGAAGGATCTCCACCCTTTGGTAGCAGGATGATGACCGCCTGCTTCCAGGCGGTTGGAATTTGTGCAGTGGAGAAACAGAGGTTTAGGAGGTCGGCTAGGGGGGTGTCAATGGCAGGGGCTGATAGGTGTAGGAGTTTGGCATCAAGTCCTAGAGGGCATGTGCCTTAGTTGGGATCAAGAGAACGTGGTGCATGAAGTACTTCTGCCGTTGTGACAGGACGGAATGAATACTTGGGGACGGGAGGGATGCTGGGTTTGTGGGGAGTGACTGGGTGTGGCTGAGGTGCATTGGTTGTTTGCAAGGAGAGAAGCAGTGCAGTTAGTGAAAAAGATGTTGAAAGTTGAGGCAACTTTGCTAGGGTCTGAGACAGTGTTGCCATGGATAGTTAGGGTTGGGGTGGGTGGCTGGACTGGGGAGTGAGCAGGGTTTTGATGGATTTCCAGAATTTAGAAAGGTGGTTGAAATTGGAGGAGAGGGCCACCCTGAAATAGTTATTTTTCGCCCTCCGAATGGCTTTAGTGCAGAAGTTACAGAGGGTCCGATATCACTGCTTGGATTCCAGGGAACATGATTGCTTATGTTTTTTCCAGGCCTGGTCCCTAGCTTGACAGCTACTGATGATGTTGGCTGTGACCCATGGGAGATGGTAGCCCTTGACCCTTGTGCATCTTACGGGGGCGTGATAGTCCCATACAGCTAGCACATTATCTCTGAACATGCAAAAGCATTATCAATAGAGGATGTCAGCTGAATGAAAGACCAATCTACATGGGCGAGGTCATTTAGTAGGGGCTGAAGACAAAGGGAATTATATGCTGTCATGAGGAGTGTCCTGGGGGGTGGTGGTTAGCTGGTCTATGCACCCTTCTGACCATATAAACCATATGGTGATCACTCAGGGAGTCAGGGAGTAGTCTGGCTTTAATTATCCTGTGTGGTTGTGTTGTGAGGGCCCAGTCCAGGAGTGAGTGGTTTTGTGTTTTTAAGTTTTGGCGGGTGGGTTGATCAATTTGTTGGGAGAGGTTTAGGGAGTGAATCTTGCTCCGTATTTTAGCGCAGTCTTTTCCTAGCCAGTTGTAGTTGAAATCCCAGAGGATGTAAAGCTCGCCTGCAGCGGCAGCCAACTTTAGAGTAACTATATGGTCAAGGACGATGGTCGCAGGGGTAGCTGGGGCGCAGTATGTCCCTGCTATGTACACCGGGGAGGAGTGAGGTAGAGAAAGCTTAATCAGCAAGGATTCTATTTGGGGTGTGGGTCCTGGGATCTGGACATGGGTGAACTGGGGCCTGGTGGATATGTATATGGCAACTCCTCCCCCTTTCTTTTTGCCGTGTCTGTCCTGCCTGATTACTGTGTAGTCAGGGGGGCTATTTCAGAATCAGTATGGTGTGGTTTCAGCCACGTCTCAGATATTATGCAGACATCTGGGCAGAGGATTTGGGTAGTGAGTTGCAGCTCGGGTACCTTGTTCAGGAGGCTGCAGATGTTTACGTGAAGTAGTCTAAGGCCCTTGGGAAGGGTAAGTGGGGTCAGATGGGGCGATGGCCCAGGGTTAGTCTTGACGTCCCCCGCCAAGAGGAGAAGCAGGGTGATGTAGTGTAGAGAGGTGTACCTTGCATTTCTGGATTTGAGCTTACGGTGGTTTGTTTGTGGGGAGTGGAGGGAGGCCGCTGTAGCTATGTTGCGTAGGGCCGGTAGACCAGTAAAGAAAGAGGGAGGGAGGACAGAAGAGCTTAGAGCCCATGTCTGGGTGGGCATGTATGTCTGGAGCATGGAGGTGGAGGCTGATGGGGGGCCAAATATAGAGGGCTGGCTGTAGTGAGGGTGTAGGTTAGGGTCTTGCAGGGGCTGGGATGTTGGGGGGAGAGAGGTAAGAGGGATAGCTAGGGAGAGGAGTGGTATGAGGTACAGGAGCATGGTTGCTGTGTGGAGGAAGCAAGTAAGCAAACTTCTCAGTGTAGCAGCCACTAGTGGTGAGACGTTATAATCTGCTAATGTGAAAGTGGGCTGATAGGCTCTGGCGCATCACCTGACACAGCCTATAAAAGGGGGCATCACCTGACACAGCCTATAAAAGGGAGTGACGAGCAAGGGTGGTGGTGGGGGCGGTGGGGAGCCGGCACAAAGTGTCAGCGTGGCCAACAATGAGCAAGCCTTGCTTGTACCAGCTCTGTTACAGCTGGATTGGCGCCAAAGGAAACAAAGGGATTTTGAGATTCACAATGTCGAGCGGCCCTCCGTACCTGTCTGTATCTCCGGTTTGGTTTCGGGCAGGTCCTGTGGCACTCTGTGGGGAGGGCTCTTGCCTTAAGCCCCTCGCGACCCGCTGTGGAGAAGGAGAAGGAGAAGGTTATTTATAGTTTGAAAAAAGCGGGGGCGGAGTTCAGAGAAGCAGCAGGTGAGTGTAACAGGTTCAGTTTCAAATAATCCCCCGGCAACAGCTAAGACCTATTTGCCTTCACTGCATGCCCTCCCTTAGAGTAAGTTAACTTAAATGCTGTACAAATGCCGTGGCAGGTTAACTTAAATGCTGTAAAATACCATAGCAGATGTGGGACAGTTGCCTTCTCTGCACACCCTCCCATAAAGTAGTTAACTGAAATGCTGTAAAATGCCGTGGCAGGTTAACTTATAATGCTCTACAATTCCATGGCAGATGTGGGAAAATGGCAGAGAAAAAACAAGCACACCCTCCCTTAAAGTAGTTCACTGAAATGCTGTAAAATGCCGTGGCAGGTTAACTTATAATGCTCTATAATTCCATGGCAGATGTGGGAAAATGGCAGAGAAAAAAACAAGCACACCCTCCCTTAAAGTAGTTCACTGAAATGCTGTAAAATGCCGTGGCAGGTTAACATATAATGCTCTACAATTCCCTGGCATATGTGGAAAAATGGCAGAGAAAAAAACAAGCACACCCTCCCTTAAAGTAGTTCACTGAAATGCTGTAAAATGCTGTGGCAGGTTAACTTTTAATGATCTACAATTCCATGGCAGATGTGGGAAAATGGCAGAGAAAAAAACAATCAGTAGAGCTCTCCAATTTCTTACTGCCACAAAACCCATAATCTGACTTATGGTACCATTAAACAATATATATCTGGAGTTAAAGTTATCCTGTCTCAATCTGATCGGTCTGGTACCTCACTTCTTTCCAATCCTTCAGTCAAGCTATTGTTGTCTGGACTATACAAATCTTCACTTCAGAAACAAACCAAAAAGACAACCTATAGATGGCACTGTCTTCCAACAGTTACTCGACTTACTTCAATCACAGCCATTAGACACCCCTCAGACTTTAATCTTATCTGCTACAATATGCCTGGCCGTTTATGGGTACATTCACCCTGGCGAATTCACAGTCTCGTCCCATTCCACCTCTACCTTCCTTTCTGTGGATAATCTTCGCAAACAAGGGGATCATTATACACTGCATCTTTCATCATCAAAAATGGACAGACTGCAGCAAGGAGTCCTCATTTCATATTTTCCTACATTCAATAACTGGTGCCCAATTCAGATTTTTGATGAACTGCTCTTCTACCACTCCAAATCCAAGCTATCAGACCGGCTGCTACCTTCTTCAACTTCATCTCCACTAACAATGAAAGAATTCATGACCTCCATTAGAAGTCTTCTCCAATGCCTCGGATATGACCCCTTTTCCTTTTCAGGCCATTCCTTCCGAATAGGAGGAGCAGCATCCTCAGCATCCAAGAATAACATCCCAGCTCACATAATAAAAAGAATGGGCAGATGGTCTTCCTCTTGTTTCAAGACATACATTCCCAATCCAGATAAAGAACTCCACTCTGCCTTTCAGGCTATCTCCTCTTAGTATGACTAGAGGGAAGGTAACTTGGTGGCCATGGTTCCCTGGAGGTTTCCTCCTCTAACAGGGTTTTTTTCCTTCCTGCAAGCTACCGAGTACACTCTCTGTGAGTTGGAGGAGATTCTTTTAATTTCCATGTCTTCTTTTTGGTCCTTTATTCCTAAAATATTCAAACCTCTATTGAGGGTGGGAATGAGCAAAGGCCAAACCAAAATCAGTAAAGCACCAAGCACTCCAGTAATACACAAGCACTATTGTCTCTGCACATTGAATTAAAGGACTCCACCCACGGTTCAATGGGCAGGGATAAGCTCCCTACTTAACGCCCCCAGCCCAGCTCAGTGTCACTTAGCTGTTCATTTGTCCCTCCACCTCCCCTTCTCCTCCTTCTCTGGCACTCTTCTCACCCTCCTTCCGGGCCTTCATTTCTAAAATATTCAAGCCTCTATTGAGGGTGGGAATGAGTAAAGGCCTACCAAAATCAGTAAAGCATCAAGCACTCCAGTGAAACACAAGCATTATTGTCCCTGCACATTGAACATATTTTTGTAACAGGCACCAGCTTGGACAAAGGATCCAACCTCTGGGAGCAATGTCACCTATACTAGGACACTGAATGCCCTCATTTGGAACCTAACTGCTAGCACCTCTACAGTGGCTAAGGCCATGTGACCCAGTAATCATAGAAAGTCCCTTGCAGGTCTTGTCTGACCTGCTTGAAGGATTCTGCAGTTGTAATCAGATTTTGCTAACCTTGCTTGAGGGAAGAATGCCTTCTCTTGCAGGGTATCTAGCTCAGGAGCTGAGGTGAGGTGGAAGGAACGAGCTGTTAACTCATAAAGGCAGTTCTCCAACTTGAACTTGAGGTTCTTAGCCTGACTGGTATGTGATAGTAGATGTCTTCCATATCCAGTGATCCTAGCCAGTCTCCTATTTGTAGAGATAGAATCACTAAGCCCAGTGTTACCATTTTGAACTTTCTTTCTTTAAATGTTTATTCCGATATCTTAGGTCTAAAATAGGTTGCCATCTCCATTTTTCTTGTGTGCCAGAAAATATCTGGAATAAAGTTCCCTGCCCCATTTCGAGGCAGGCAGTTTTTCCACTGCATTTGCTTGCAACAATTTCTTCTCCTCCATCTCCAACAGAATTTTTTCTGCTGGGGTGTGAGGCTGAAAACCTTTGGGATATACAGTTTGGGGAATTTCCTGAACTATAGGGACCCTGACTTACCATTTCCAGGTCCCACCTGTCTGTGGTTACTTGTCTATTCCTGGAAGTAGCAAGCCGGTCTTCTCCCCACTGACAATGGATAGGTGACCTAGGCAGACTTGTCGGGGGTTTTGCTTTGTCTGAGGTTATTGGGCTGGCACTGCAGCTGTATGCCTAGTGCTCCTTCTACCCCTGGCCTATAGTAACCCCCTTTGTGGAATGTACTCATACGAAACATAAGCATGAGGGTCGTATCACCTACCCCTACCTCCCTTTCCACAAGACCTGTAGGAAGTGGAAGCCTTTTTTTCTCAGTATTGCTTTTGTAGGTGGTTTTGTACTCATCCACCTTTTTCATGAAAGCCTCTGTCTTGTCATCAGACAGTAAATTTCCCTCATAGGGGAAATCCATTGCTTTTGCTTGAGTGTCCTGGGATATATTTGCAGTTCTAAGACAGGCACGGCATGGGTCATGATCCTAGATGTGATGTCATTTGTGTCCACTGCCATATAAAACTGGTATGTTGTGGCATCTGTGGCTGATCTTGCTGTGTCGGCCATATCCTGTGCCAAGCCTCCAGTATCTTTTTCGCTCAGTGCCAGTGTGGAATTCCATAAGGCTCTCTGGTACTGGGCTGTATACAGGGGTTAAATTAAGCAGGAACTCAGTTCAACCTCCTCTGACACCTTTTACCATTGAATACAATTAGAGAGTTCCACCTTTTAGGTATGACAGTTCCACTTCCTACAAATAAAGAGATTATAGTTCCACCGCCTAAACATTTCCAGTTTAACCACTGGGCTGTAGAAGCTAAGTAAGCTGCCTGCCTCAGGAGCAGGGAAGCTGACATAGTCTCCTGGAATCTTCTTCAGGAGGATGGGAGAAAACAGGCACTTTGGCCTTGTCACAAGTAGCAGTCTGGACCACTTCCTTGTGATGAGGGTGGGAGTACAGGTACTCAGCATACTGTTTCTCTACCTGATATGTTTTTCTTGATTTTCTTGTCAATGCCAGCAGCTGAAGTGGGTGTTGACATGACTTTGAATGTGGCTTTTTGAAAGATTTGTGATTAGGCAGCAGCAATCTCCTTCTGGTTGTTAAGCCCATCATATCCATGAAGTCTACCTCCTCTTCATCTTCCTCAGTCTCTTGGCAGGAGAGGTTGAGAGTATTTACCATATGCTTTACAAAGGTATAGCGATAAGTGTAATTCTCTGAAGACCTAGCAGAAGAGCCAAATTCTTGCTCAGGAAAAACATCTGATTCTATGGGTTCTCCTTCCTCCTCTTCATTGTAATAAACTTCAGCCTCCGCCTTCACAGGCATTGGGAATGGAACCCGAATCTGGAGAAGAGGATGCAGGTATATTCATGAAAGTCCCCATAGCCTGGAATGCCTAGAAAAACTGCCATGCCTTTGTCATCTCCTCTATTAAGGGCATTTTTTGTGCCCACTGGCGGTTCCTTTGCTTCTTCAGGAGGAGAAGGAACAACAATATGTTTTTTCTTCTTTTTCCTTGGTAGGCACCAGATCCGGTACCTGCTCAGAGGCTCTTCTATTTTTACCAGATTCAGGGTCCCCTCTTTCGGACACCCTGAGTTCTGAATTATCTTTAGCAGCTTTATCTTTTTTACTGTCCCCCTTGACATGGACTGCTGCTTACTCTGAGGGGCTGGACCCTCTGGTGAGCTTTTTACTGATGTGGAGGCAGACTGAGAAGCCTTTAAAATCTTCTAATTTTTTAGCCTTTTTCTTTTGTGTTTTAGGGCAAAACTTGATATGGAGATCACAATTGGCAAAATTACGGTCTGACCTAGGCACTTTAGATACAGCTTGTAGCAGTCTGCCTTTGTCAGGAGCTGAAAACAAACTGTATACTTTTAAAGCATGTAGGTCCTGTCTTCTTTTTTGGTCTGTCATTCATGCCAAATGCTTATGACCCCGAGAAGATATTACCAGTTCCCAACAGAAATGACCAAAGTTCAATAAGCCCAAGAATTGTTTAAAAAAGGGGTTAAATGAAATAATGTAGTTTGGTTCTTCAATAAAATAAACCACGAGTAAATTTTCCCTCAGAAGAGGTTTTAATCATAGAAATAGCAAATAAATTGTGTAAGTTCCCCAAAATGGGGAACTGGGAATAATTTAGCGTAAAACACAAAACAGTTAAATAAAAAGTTAGTTTTATTTAGGTTTTAAAAGATTAAATAGTGGAGCTATGCTGAGTCCGGCCTTCTCTGGTTCCTGGGAACCGATCAGGAACCAGAGAAAAATGACAAATTGCACAGTAAAATACAAGTAACCCCCTAACTAATGCAGACTATCAAAAAGATAAACTAAAACACTATGGGCCAGATATTCCAACTGCGCTATTTTGTGGAGCAGCTTGGCTGCAGAAATAGTGCGCTGAGGTGATGCTGAGGCGATATTCAAGCGGATTTAAGCCCTTGAGCAACTCCTTTGAATATCACCCCACCCACAGCCACTGTACATGGCGCAGTGGAACTGCGCCACTGCAACTGGTCAGAATGGAGCATTCAACCTGCGGTGGCGCAAGTACCATTGCACCATGCGCAAAATTCCGATATTCAAAAGGTGACATGCAAATGGGGCCATAATTCATGCAAGGCGCAGGGGGGGCCATTTGCATCTGATTATGGCCCCATTTGCATGCCATTAGCATGCAGGTGCACCGATCCCCAAGGACTTGCGCCTGGCGCCCTGCCAGGCAGCAGCCATCGGGGACCGACGCCCCCTGCAGCCCGATTGCGGGCAAAAGAGTGTAAAATCCACCACCACTCTCACTGGCCGATCACGGGCATTGTTTAAACCCCCACTTGCCTGATTGCGGGCAATGTCCCCCAACACATCCCTGGTGGTCCAGTGGACCGATAAGCCCGATCCCAGGCTGGAGTTTTCAAACACACCCCCACCTCCCGAACATATCCCTGGTGGTCCAGTGGACCACTAAGCCTGATCCCAGGCTGGAGTTTGCAAGCGCCACCCGAACACATGCCTGGTGACCTAGTGTCCCCACCCCACCCACCCACGAAACCCCACCACCCGCTCCCCGCGGCCGGTGAGGTAGCATCCACCCGCCTGCTGCCCCACCGCCCGCCGCCCACCCGACTGACTGCCGGTAGGGCTGCACACCATTGGTGCAGAGCAGAGCCAATGGCGTGTAGCCATACCGTTCAAGACAGTCAGATTTGTGAATGAATACATTCATTCCACAAATCTGGACTGTCTTATACGGTATGGGCTGCTGCCATTGATGTCTGCTCTACACAATAGACATAGCCCTACCGGGCAATCCATCGGCAGGCGTTGGGACGGCAGGTGGAGTGAGATGCTGCCGCCCACCGGCTGCGGTGGGGGAGGCGAGGCGTGGGGCTTCATGGGTGGGTGGGGTGGGGGACACTAGGTCACCAGGGATGTGTTCGGGGTGTTTGCAAACTCAATCCACAATCGGGATTTTCGGTCCACTGGACCACCAGGGATATGTTGGGGACACTTTGCTGCCCGCGATCGGGCTGGTGGGGGGGAATTAAAGCTATGCCCACGATCGGGCCAGTGGGGGTGGTGGTGGTGATTTTACACTCTTTTGCCTGCGATCGGGCTGCAGGGGGGCACAGAGAGTGGGTTGTAGGCCAGCCACAGGTGGCAGCTGCTGTGTTGCGCCCTGCAATGCGGCAGCTCACCTGTGGGTGGCCCTCGACTTGATACTTTTTGGGCTCAAAGTTGTCGGAGCATGTTGGGGGTTGCGCTTGCACAACTCTGCACAGCCCGGCTGAATATCGGGCTGTGCAGTTTATGCATGGTTCCTCCCCTCCAGTTCAGCATGCATTCATTTGCATTGCACTGTTGCTCAGCATGTTTTCAGTGGCGCAACTGCCTCCTGCTGAATATCACAGAATGGAGCAATTTCGGACTTGCGCAGGCGCAACCTTATTGCGCATGGTGCAACCCTTTTGAATATCTGGCCCTATAAATATAAAAACAATAAACCATAAAACATCCAGAAGTGTAGAGAAGACATCAGAGCCACTGCTCTCTTCGGGTGGGGGGAATAAATCTGATGTTAGAGTGCAGGGGTGAGTGTGATCACACAGCAGAGTTTGAAAATTCATCCTAAATTCCATAATTTACATAAAAACTCTAAGGTTCCGGGGCTATTTATTCCAGGGGAAAGACTGCATTCGTTAAACATACCTGAAGGATTCCTGGGGTTTGAAAGACTGATGGTCCATCAAGTCTGCCCATGTTATACTATCATACCCTGGCACCTTTTGTCCCCGGCGGGTCTTTGCTTACCCTATTCTCCCAATTGTTTTCTGCGTTTCCACCACCCTCATCCCTCAGAGTAGCTAGTATACCATTTGCCCTCCCAGCCGTGTTTGAAATTGTTCATGATTTTTGCACCCACTACCTTTGCTGGAAGACCACTCCATTGCTCTACCACTCTTTCTGTAAAATAATACTTCCTTACATCTTTTTTAAACCTTCCCCCATTAACTTCCACTCATGGTCCCATAACCTAGCCTCTGTGTTCCTGGTAAACAGCTCTTCACATTTCATCTTGTTTGTTCCTTTCAGGAACTTAAAGATCTCTATCATGTCCCCCCCCCATTGTCTGGTTTAGAGTGAATACACGTTCAGCACCTTTAGTTGATCCTCATAGTATCTGCCCTCCTGGTTCTGAATTATCTTGGTCACCCTGCATTATACAGTCTCTAGCCTGCCCTGTCCTTTATTAGGTGTGGACTCCAGAATTGGGCACAGTACTCCAGGCGTGGCTTCACTAGTGACCTGTACTGAGATAACAGTACCTCCTGTTTCCTACTGTCAAAGCCCCTACTGAAGGCATTTTTACATTAGCTGGTTTGTTTAAAGGAATCACTAATGATGACTCCTGTGTCCCCGCCTCTCCCAACCAATACTCTGTTCTGGGTTTTTTGTCCCCTACGTGCATCATTTTGCACTTCTTGGCATTGAATTTCAGTTGCCATACTTTGGACCAATTTTCCAGCCTTTGCAAGTCTCTCTAAAATTCCCTTATCCTCTCCATGTTATCAACTCTACCACAGAGTTTAGTGTCATTTGTGAACAGAGACAACCTGCCTTGGATTCCCTCTCCAGTGTCACTGATTAACATATTAAAGAGAAGTGGGCCCAGGACAGATCCATATGGCACTCTGCTGGTGACCTCTCTTTTCACTGATCTGACCCCATTCACCACAATTCTCTGCTGCCTCTCCTCCAGCCAACTCCCTACACACCTTACTATTTCCTTAGCTGTTTCCAGATCCCCCATCTTCTTCAGCTGTCTTCTTTGTGGCACCAAGTCAGATGATTACTGATGTCGAAGTAAAATAAGTCTACTGCATGCCCTTTTTCAACTTCTACAGTAACCCAGTCAAAGAATACTATCAGGATGGTCTGACAAGACCTCCCTGCCATGAACCGTGGTGCCTACTATCTTGAAGTCCATTTTTCTCCACATATTCCACTAGGTCCTCTTTGACTAGTGTCTCCATCTGTTTCCCTACCATAGAGGTAAGGCTGATTAGGCTATAGTTTCTTGGTTACTCCTTGTCCTATTCCTTGTGCAGTGGAACTACTTCTGCCATTCTCCAGTCCTTAGGAACCTCCCCTTGCCACAAAGAGCTATGGAACAGCCCACCAGGGGTCTGGCTAACAAGGATGCCAGTTTCCTTAGTACCCTCATATGTATCCCATCTGGCCCCAAGGCCTTGTTTACCTCAGGTGCTGCAAACCCTTTCCTGACTGTTTTCTAGTATATTTCTGCAGCGTCCTTTCTGGGACCCCTCTATCAGCGATCTTTATCCCGCTCTCTGGCAAAGGCCCACTGTTCTCCCTAGCGAATACTGAGCACAAGTAGTCATTCAGCGTGGCTGCTTTTCACCCATCTTCTATTACCTTGCCTCATTGTGATTATACAAATACCATGAAATTGCACTTTACAGCAGCATCTAGAAAATTATGCTGGAAGATGCTATAGATAATAGATAGAGAATTATTCAAGATGGCGACAGTGTGTGAGCTGCCTGAGCTGCTCTGAGTTTTAAACTTTTTGCGTTTTGTACTGTTTTTTTGTTTCAGTTTAGTTTAGTTAGTTAAGGTATGTGAGTTATTTAGAATTGTAAATCGTATTATTCGCACCAGTAGTCTAGTGGGGTTTGTAGCTTTATGTTTTGAATCACAATTGTTGTGGTTTGAAACTAACATTATATTTTTTCGTTTGAGCTGCCATTACTCCGTTTTGCATTGGAGCTCCGTTTTCAACTGCGTTATCTCACTTCGTTTGAGCTGCCCTTACTCCGTTTTGTATCGGAACTCCATTTTTAACTGCATTATCTCACTGCTATACTACGGCTGTGGTCTATGGGTTAAAACCGTTATTAGTTTTACTTTATTGCGGCGGAGATTTGTGGAGCCTGCTGTTTGGAGTATCGCTTCGGTAACAGGCTGACTTTGAAAGTGAGGAATCCCAGTGCCAAATACAGCTGGAAATCGAGCAAGACTGTTTTTACAAGTACCCTTAGTGACTGGGGGAACATTTGAAGGTGGCTGTGGAGTGTGGAGTCTGCTGCCCTTAACGCTTGTTTATGGAGTTGGCGCTGATGTGGTGAGAGCGCATTTAACATTCAGAGTGCTGAAGGAGTATCTTAGAGCGGTGTTCACTCCTCGGGATTCCAGCTTTTGAGGAGTTGCGACTGTTTTGGTGATTTGCGCTGTCGAGGATTTTTCTGGTAAATGACTAGGAAGATCTGAAGATCCGGATAAATTGGATTTTTATGCTGTGGGATGTGCTTTTCCCCACTTTGACTGTGGTGTGGAGTGCCTACGAGGATCCTGGATCATTCTACTGGATTGACTTTTTATAGTACAGGTGGGCCTAGCTCTCAGTGTCTGGCCATTGGTTTTTGCTGTGGTTACAGGTGACGGGGCTGTAGAGTAGCCAGGGAACTGACTGATGAGCCCTTTGTTTTCCTAGACTCTTGTGGTTTGACTATAGGTTTAGTAATTCCCCGGGGGTTGAAGTACCCAAGCAATTATTTTTGGTTGTGGACGCTGGGAGTGGAGCCTGTTATTTCCCATCTTTTCGTTATTTGGATTTTTTAGATATTTGCTGCTGAAAGCTTTGGGAGCTGCTGGTAGTTCTCTGGATGCTGGTTTTTTGGAGGGGCTTCGTTGGAAGAATCGACATGTAATATTTTTCCTGCTCAGCAAAGGATGTGATTACCCCAGGTCAGACTGTTTCTTTCTTTCTTCCTGCATATTTTGGTGAAGCAGTGAGAGTGCTTTGCTTTGTATTAAGAACAAATTTGTGTGACTGTTTACTTGCCTATGAGAGATAGGCCCGGGACAAATTCCTCAGGGGTGAGAGCTCTGAGGGTCTTTTCATTATTCTTAGTTTTCAGTGGTATACAGGTCTAAGGAAATTGAGACTCTGCATTCACACTCTGCTTTAGGTGTTAAAATTTATTCAGACTGTTTAAGACTTTTTCTAGGGAGTTTTGTCTGAAGGGAAATGGATAATTGTTTTATTTTGTGTTAGAAATGGGAAGTGGGGCTGCCATTTAGGATAAATAAGTTTGCAGCACCGATAGTATTAATCAAATTGGTCAATTGATTATTATCTGTTTTTAAATATTTGGCAGCATGTGTTGGGACCGGGTTTCCGTGTTCAGGCGCTATTCCCCCTCTAGGCTGAGGGACCTGCGCCCCTTAGATAGCCCCCCATTGCAACCCGAGGTATATAGGCGTTGTCATGCCTTGGGGATTGCACGGAGGAGGCGGAAGGGGAGGGGGGTTCCTTGGCTGCGAGAGGGGGAGCAGAGTGGGTGGATAAGGGTCGTGGGGTCTAGGAGATGCCCTGGGGCAAAATGGGTCCAGGATAGGGGAGTGCGATGCCTGGTTCCCATACCCAAGGGTTCCACTGAGAGTGGGCAAGTGGCCTGCTCCTCCAGGGCCTTTCATCCAACCCAGGTAGTGTTATGCAATGCCAGGTCTATAAAAAACATGACAGCAATTATTGCTGATCTTCTTGAGTCAACTGACTTGACTTGCATTACCAGAGGTTGGACCTGGCCGGACGAGAATGCTGGTCCCATATTGGAATCAGCTGTTCCAGCCGGGTACCCGGTAATACATCACCAGAGGTTGGATCGAAGGGGTGGGAGGGGGTCGCTATTTGTTTTAAATCGCAGTTGGGTCTTGTGGAGGTTCCAGTGGTGGCCTCTAGATCCTTTGAGTGTATCATGGGAGCAGGTGTGGGCAGCAGAATCGTACTCGTCTACCGTCCACCCGGTGATGAGAACGTTTTTCTGCAGGAGGTTGCAGACTTCATTGTCGACCTAGTGTTGGAGCCCTCCAGGTGGTTGGTCCTGGGAGACTTCAATGCATGGGTCGACGATGAACTCTCGCATTTTGGTCAAAACTTCCTCCAATTAATGATTTTGTTGGGCTTCGCACAGGTTGTTACCGCTGCTACCCATATTCACTGTCACTCTCTGGATCTGGTGTTCACCCTGGGGATGGAGATCACGGAACAGGTGGTGGAACCAGTTGGGTGGTCTGACCATCACTCCATAAGATTCAATTTCCCGACCCCACTTGCGAGACCTACCCCTTTGGAGATGGTCCAGTACTGCCCTTTGAGGGGAGTTACCCCTGAGGGTCTGAAGGCAGTGCTGGACCTATCGAATTGGCCTATGGAGTGCATGGAACCAGATGCCTTAGTGGTGCACTTTAATAATATGGTGCTGAGGGCACTGGATTCCATTGCTCCTGTCCATGTTCGCCCCCTCTCCCTTTGCCCTCGGTGCCCCTGGTTTGATGGGACATTGAGAAAGTTGAGGAGAAAGGGGCAAAGATTGGAGTGCTGTTGGTGGAAATCTGGCCTGGAAGGTGACAGACTTAGATTGATGGCCCATTATGTGGACTATCAATCAGAAATCTCCCGTAAGAAGGCAGAGTTCCTGTCCCGGGAGATAGCTGCATCAAGAAATCGACCAGCTCAGCTTTTCCAGACCTTGGAAAGACTGTGCAATCCAGCCTGTCTGCGGGGTCGGAGAGCCTTTTCACAAATAAAGTGTGACGAGTTTGCTCGGTTCTTTGAGGATAAGGTGTCATCGATCAGGTCAGAGATCCGCGGTATGCATTCTAAGGAGCATGGCAGTGATCAATGTGGGGTTGCAGGCCCTTGGTCTGCTTGGACAGATTCTGACCAGCCAGCGATCATGGATATCATGAAGATTGTCCAGGACTTGCAACCAACTTGCTGTAGTTTGGATCCTGGTCCCACGTGCCTCCTTGTGGGGTGCATGGATGTGATCGGACCAGTCCTTGCTGAGATAGTCTGGTGCTCTTTGGACCAAGGGGTGTTTCTGGAGGCTTTGAAAGAGGCTATCGTAGCACCCCTTTTAAAGAAGCCTTCCCTTGACCCAGACTGTCTAGCTAACTACAGACCGATCTCTAACCTTCCCTTTTTGAGCAAGGTTATTGAGAAAGTAGTTGTGTTGCAGCTCAATGACTTTCTTACCACCCATGAGGTCTATGATTCTCTCCAGTCCAGTTTCAGGAAGAGGCATAGTACCGAGACGGTGTTGGTTCGGGTACTTAATGATCTCCTAATAGCGAAAGATCGGAGGAGCCATTCAATCTTGGTCCTCCTTGATCTCTCTGCAGCATTTGACACCGTAGACCATGGGATGTTGCTAGATTGCCTGCGGCTGTTCTGTGGACTGTCGGGGACAGTCCTCAGATGGTTCTACTCTTTCCTCACAGGCAGAAGTCAGAGGGTAGTCTCAGGAATATTTTCCTCTGCTCCCTTTGCTCTGTCCTGTGGGGTGTCACAGGGTTCTGTGCTTTCCCCCATGTTGTTCACGGTGTATATGCTACCGTTGGGAGACATTATAAGGCGTTATGGGCTGAGTTTTCACTGCTATGCATTTGACACTCAGCTCTATATGTCCTTTGTACCTGAACAGAATGACGCATTATCGGTCTTTAATAACTGCCTCGCTGAGATTCAGGACTGGATGACTGCAAACTGGTTGAAACTAAATCCGGATAAGACTGAGGTGTTGGTTGTGGACTTGGGTCATCGTGTAGAGAAGTTGACTCCTAGGTCTCCCTCTGGCCTTGTGTTAGGGGGTAACCAGTTGAGACCTTCTGAACAGGTGCAGAATCTGGGTGTAATTCTTGACAGTGAGTTAATGTTGAAGGCACAGGTATCTGCTGCTGTCAAGTCTTCCTTTTACCATCTGAGGAATATTGCCTGGATAAAACACCTTGTTCCACATGATGACCTCCATGTGTTGGTCCACACCTTTGTTTTCTCGCGTCTTGATTACTGTAATGCTCTATATCTAGGGTTGCTGGGGGTGGATCTCCATTGCCTGCAGTTGGTGCAGAACGCTGCAGCCAGGTTGTTGACTGGGCTACCAAGAACTTGCCATGTCACTCCTGTGCTGCGCGAACTGCACTGGCTGCCAGTGCAGTGGAGAATCACCTTCAAGGTCGCATTGCTGACCTATAAGACCCTACATGGTCAGGGACCAGGCTACTTGGAAGATCTCCTTTGACCTTACTGCCCTCTCCACCCACTCCACTCTGCTGAAGAGGGATTGATAGAGATTCCCAGGGTTCGCCTTCAGTTATCTGGGGCCAGAGCTTTTTCTTTCATGGCCCCAGCCCTGTGGAATTCTCTGCCTCATCAGATTAGAGAGTGCCTGTCCATGGAATCATTTAAGGTGTCCCTGAAGAGTTATTTATTCGAACTAGTATTTGGATAGGTTTATTGATTTTTATTGTTTTAAAGTCATTATTATATAAGATGCTGTTTTGTACTTGGGCTTTGATATGTTGAAAAGCGCATTATAAATAAATTTTGATTGATTGATTGAGATATACTGTTTGGCATACAACAATTGTGTACATTGCAGACCATATGATTTATGAAATACAATGCATATAATAGGTTCATAGGTTCATAGGTAGGATTTCAAGTCAAGCGGCTGCAAAGCTATGTGAGACTTGCCACATTTCAGTGGAGTTACTCAGTGGCTTGTTCTCCCATAAATTTGTCTAAGTGATTTTTAAAAGCTCTCATAGTGGGTGCTTCCACAACTGTAGAGGGAAGTGAATTCCATTTACTGACTACCCGCTGATTGAACCATTATCCTCATTTAGTAATTTTGTACAGTTCTCCCTTTATTTGGTTATTATGTAACCTAGTTCCTCTTTCGTTACCAGATTTATTTGTAACCCAGCAGATTCCCATAACATCCTGTCCTTGTGTGCCCTGTAAACAAAACATTGGTCTCCCCTGGTCTTCCTGTATGAGAGTGAGAACAGTCCCAAATGACTCGATCTGTTACTGTAGTCTTCATTTTTCATGCCTTTGATTCTTTTTGTGAACCTTCTCTGTACTCTCTCCCTAAGTTTTGTTATACCTACTCCTTGCGGGGTAGTTAAAGGTGACCCATATTCTAAAACTGGTCTAACCATGGATCTGTACAAGGGTACCAAGACATCCTTGTTCCTACTATTTATGTTTCTAAATATATTCCCCATCACTTTATTTGTCTTTTTTATGGCCTCTTTATTATATGCATCAAACTGTTAGTCACTTGTTATCATCACTCCCAGGTCCTTTTCACTCTCTGTGCAAGCTAAGGCCTTATTTTTTGTGTATACAGCTCACTGGTTGTTTGTACCAAAATGCATCACTTTGCATTTGTTTTCATTGAATTGAAGATTGCGTCTCTGTGCCCATACCTCCAGCTCATTTAATTGATTTTGCAGATGTTGTATAGCAGCTGTATCATTAACAATTGGTCCCACTTTTGTATCGTCAGCATACTTTTTTAGCCATGCCCCACATGACACCTGCATACTTGTTACAAAGGTGGAGAACAGCATTTGTCCCAGGACCAACCCCTACGGAACTTCTCTCGTGACTCTGCCCCATTTGGAAGTATAACCTCTAATCTGTACCCTCTGTAAATGACCTGAAAGCCAAGACTGTATCCATTTAATTAGGAATGGGTCCACCTCCATCTCATGAAGTGTTTCTATTAGTTTGCAATGTGACACAGAGTTAAACGCCTTTGCATAATCCAGGTATACTACGTCAAAGGGTAATCCCTGGTCCACAGCCTGACTCACTGTTTCAAAGAAGTCTAAAAGATTGCTGGTACAAGACTTTCCCCTCTCAAACCTGTGTTGGGACACAATACCCAATTCACTTAGCTTAGCTTCAAGGAAACTTTTGACAAAGCTTTCTGTTACTTTACCCATGACGGAAGTTATGTTTATCGATCGGTAGTTTTCTGCCAAGGATTTATCCCCTGCCTTATAAATCGCGGTAATGTCAGCTAATCTCCATTGCTCCAGTGTTTCCCCTGCTTATGCAGACTTATTGAATAGTAATGGGAGTGGCCCTGAGATTTCTTTAGCAATTGTGTTTAGAAATTGGGGATATAGCCCATCTGGACCATTTGATTTGTTCTTTGTAAGTATTTTTAATTTCTCATATACTTGTATTTCAGAGATTCTAAAATTTGACCTTCAAGATTTGTATTTTTAGTATGGTTTAAGTTGTTTTGTTTCTGGAAAAGACCTAGAAAATAATCATTACATTTTTTTGCAATTTCAGTTTTCTTATCCAATATTTCAGCTCCATCTTTCAGATTTGGTATCTGACCGTTAAGCTTTTCTAAGGCTACCTAGTGTAACTATACTAACAGCTGTGAACTACTATCATGAACACAGGCAAAACTGAGGGAGCCATAATTGAAGGACCCTTTAGCCAAAAAGGACAGCAAGACCAAGCACTCTCCCACAGTAAGATTGGCAATGTGGCAAAAGGTACCAAAGTTCAAATCATAAGTTGTCAAGATACTAGTCATTGTTGAGGGGGGCCATCCCCACCCCCAAATGGCCCGGCGCTGGAATCTGGTCCTGGCCCTGGTTGGGCCTGAAATGCTTCCACTCATAGGAATTGTTGTACCTGACTAGCTATTGGATTGGTTCTGCTAGCCAGCTTTGAGCAGAGAAAGAGGTAGGGGATTTCGTGAAAGCAACCTCCAGCAGCCTGATTTGCTGGGTGTCGGAAGGGTCCAAAGTTCAAAGTCACAAGCTGTCCTCAGATTAGTGGTTGTTTGGGGGAGGGCCTTTCCAGACCCTATATGAAGTATGAGAGAAAATGTTAGATATTATTGCAGATGTCAGTGATAAGAGTTTCTGTCAGGTATGAATCAGACTTTCAGAATATTAAACTGTACTTTGCTGCAGTTAACAATTAGTTCTGTCTGATACCCAGTTGAGGCATGTCTTGGTCTGAATGCAATTTACTGGAAAAGCATTGCTTCAAGTTGGCAACATTTGTATTACTAATCTCCACTGTAGCTGTAAATCAGCTGTGTATGAGGGGGGCAATACTCAATGCAGGATATACTGTACACTCTTTATTTTATTATTATTTATTCAACATTTTAACAAGGAAGGACATACTGAGCTTGTAACGGTTCGTTTCCAGATGCAGTACATGATGTGCAAGTAAAAATACTATACATCATGTAAGGTGCTGTAGTAATACAAAATGAAGTGCAGTAAAAACTCATAAATAAAATAAAGTAAAAATAAATAATGCACAGTCACAATTTACAGACTCAGGGCAGGATATTCAGACTGCACCAGGCAGTGGCACAAGTCTGGGTGCAGCACAACTGGGCTGCGCCAGGACCAGGTGATATTCAATGGTGATGCTGAATATGGCAAGGGCGGCGCACATACTGTGCATGGCGCAGTGGCACTGCACCAGTGCAAGGCACAGAGGGGGAGCACGGGGATACGCCAGTGCAAGTGCTGTTGCGCTAGGCGCATCACCCTCGATATTCAGCAGGGAGCATGTAAAAATGAGGCCATAATCTATGCAAGGCACAAATGGGGCCATTTGCATGTCATTATGGCCCCATTTGCATGCGGTGCACTGGGCTTTCTGGCGAATTGCGCCTGGCACCCAGCCACACTGCTATCATCAGGAGTTGGCTCCCTGGTGGGCTATTGCAGCTCCCCCATATGCCCGATCGCAGGCAGTAGTAAGAAGTAGTATAATCCTGGTGGTCTAGTGGACTCCCCTCTCTCCCAGTATGCCCGATCATGGGCAGTAGTACGCATAAATAAGATCCTATGCCCATCACGGGCTGCAGTAATATGAGAGATCAACCTGGTGGTCTAGTGGTACCTCTCCCCACCCACCCCTCAGAAGCTCCCATGGACAGAGGACAAGAGCTTAAGAAAATGATACAAGAAGGCAGCTTGGCCCATGAATGTTTTCCTGGGGAAGGGTTGGAATGGAAAGCAGGGTTCCAGAGGGGGAAACAGGAAGGGGGAGGAGAAAGGAGGGCAGAAAGGTGGGGGACAGAGCCAAATCAGAATTTGGAGTTAATGATGACATGGTGTATGAGGCATCTGGCATTGAGGACAGAGAGTGAGAGAGAGGAGCAGAGAGAGCAGTGGTGTGTATGAAGGGTGTAGTCCACGGCAAAGTGGCAGAAAGAGTGGAAGAGGGGATCCAGTCTGGCATGGGTGGACTTGGGAGCAGCACTGTAGACTCTGTCATTGTAGTCAAAGACAGGAAGGATCATCTTCATGACTAACTCCCTGTAGGCAGGGAGAGGGATACAGGCTTTGTTTCTATATAGCGCTTCCACATTGGGGTGAAGCTTTTGGTGGATAGCATCAAAGTACACCAAGAAGTCAAGATGTCAGTCCAGCCAGACCCCAGTCATTTAAAGGAAGGGACATCCACAAATGCAGTACCACCAGGCTTCTGGAAGGAGAGGAGGGAAGAGAGTCTGGCAAGCCTTTGTTGGGAGCCAAAGGTCATAGAGACAGTTTTCTTGGCATTGTGGCACAGAAGGTTTGAGCAGAACCAGCACTGAACACTGTTAAAATCCTGTTGAAGATGGACAGCAAGGTCAGCAGGAGAGGAGCCAGAAGCAAACAGCACAGTGTCATCTGTGTGCATATAGATGGTAACAGAGGAACAGACAGAGGGCAGTTCATTTAGGAATATGGAGAAAAGTATGGGGCCCAGGACGGATCCTTGGGGGACACCTGAGCAGATAGGGAGTTGGAAGGGAACAGATGTCTCCAATATGGACAGCTTGTGATCTTCCCTAAAGATAGAAGTGGAACCAGCTGATTGAGGAAACAGAAAAACCCAGTGTCTTAAGGTTGTCCAGAAGAAGGGTGTGTGATACAGTATCAAAATCTTTGGCCAAGTTGACAAAGATGGCAGAAGTAATTTGGCCCTGGTCCATACTGGACAGGATAGAGTCTGTGAGCCAGAGGAGGGAGGGAGGCAGATGTGGAGTGGGACTTCCTTAAACCAGATTGGAAGGGAGTGAAAAAGGAGGAGTCAAGGAATAGGGTGAGTTGTGAGAGGACAAGATATTCCTGGAGCTTGGACAGTGTGGGCTGGAGGGAAATTGGATGAAAGTTTCCAGGAGTGGAAGGGTCACCTCTTTCAGGAGGTGAATGACAGTAGCCCGCTTCCAGGTATCAGTGACAGAGGTGGAGGAGAAGGAGAAGTTAAGGAGGAAGGAGATTGGAAAGGCTATGGCTGGTGCAGAGATACAGAAGCTTGGGGTCAAGGCCATCTGGACTTGTACTCTTGTGGGGGTTAAGAGCTAAAAGGGCCTGAAAGAAGGTCAAGTGTGTGGTAGGAGAGAAGGAGAAGGAGAGTAAGGGAAGACTGGGGGAACGAGGGGGAGGGGGAGGGGGGAGGAGGAGGAAAGATAGGGAGCAGGTGGTGAAGAAGGAATTGAAAGAAGCAACAACGGCAGCAAGGTCAGTGATGTGGGAATTGCCAGCCTTGATAATGGGCAGGGAGAATTAGGTTATAGGGAGTTGAAGAAGGAGTGGATAACTTTCCAGAACTTAGAATGGTGTTTATGGTAGTTCTGGAGTGTAGATATGAAGTATGGTGTTCTCATCTACCAGTTATTAGATATGAAGTAACATTTCACAAGTCTGGTGCTTTGGTGCAACCATTGTGAAGGGTCCAATAATTTAGCAGGACGACAGGGGGTCCCAGTGAACTTAGAGGACCACCGGCCAGATCAAAAGCTCAAAGGCAGGCCAGAAGCTAAGCAGGGATCCAGGGAAGGTGTAAACACTCAGACCCTGGTTTTCCTTGGGAGGGTGGGTGTGGTTGTCCCAGACTGCCATAAATTTGTTATGGAAGGAGTCAAGGGCCAAGTTGATGTTGGTGGCGGTAGACATGTGATACCAGTCAATGGCTGATAGGTCTGTGTGGAGGGAGAATAAGTCCAGCAACCTGAAGGCTGCAGGAGGATGATTTTAAGGGGGGGCTTTGAGAAAATGGATCTTACAAGCACAGTAGATCATATGATGGTCACTGAGTGCCTCTGGCAGAATACCTTCATCCACAGTACAGTGGGGGTGAGAGGAGCGTACTCAGCCCAGTAGAGTGTGGTATAAGGGTTTATGATTAAGACAAAATGAGTCCAAAATTAGCTGGAAGGATTTAGCATACTGGCTAAGTTTGTGCATGGGGGGTGGTGAAGAGTCAATTAGTGTTAGCTGGATGCAGTAGGTCGTGCTTGAACACAGAGGCCAGACCAGTAAGTAGGATAATGCTTGCCAGGTACTAGTAGTATGAAATGATTTGTGCTTAGGTACTTCGCATAGACATGAGCAAGTCAGTGATTTTAGTACATATGAACTAGATAGAATATGCAAGGTGCTTAGATGCCTGAACTGATGAGTCACTTGTTATGATTTGACAGTTTGGGCCTTTCTCTGTATCCCACCATAGGAAGAATGCTTAGTCCAGTATTATGAGACCCCCCCCAAAAAGTAATGATATCAACGATTGTTCTGTATCCGACTGTTGCAGGAGTCGAGTAGGATGATATCCCTAAGAAAATGAGTAGAAGTATGATCACCTCCTCCAACTCTGGAGAGTGTGACCAGCAGCACGCTGGAGAGGAAAAACCCCCTTGGGAGGAAACCTCTGAGGACTCATGGCTACTGATCTGCCCATCCTTCTGGGCATACTAAAGGAGAGTAATCCTAAAATGTAATTAATCAGCTAATCCAAACTCCAAGTTGAAGAACCTGATCCAGAAAAACAGAGAAATTAAGTAGTAGTGAATTATGACATATCAGGTAAAACAGAGCAAGCATCCTCTTACTAAACTCCAAGGTCGAGAATCCATGTGCAGGTCGGAATGATAGTAGAATGGAATCCATGATCGATATGAATTGAAAGCGATGAGTTGCAGTGGTGAAGCTCTCCAGCAGGTGAGGATGACTTTACAGAGATAAACCAGGAATCAAAGGCTCAGCATCCATGTCCAGAGAAGGAGGACTGTTGGGTCATGTTCCGCTTGGCAAGCGTAGCAAATGAAGACCATGGCAATGAAGCACAGGAACTGGTGTATGCTGCATGATCGGGAGAATGAGCAGTAGGAACCTCCAATCCAGAAAGGGGAAGCAAGTACACAGTAGGTAGGGATCATGGTACGAATAAGTAGATATAAGTCAGATGTATTTCCAGCTCACAAGGAGCGAAGTAGGTTGTAAAATCGGAGAGTTAGTTGTAATGACCTCTAGGCCCTGTAAGGGTGAAGCAGGTAGTATGAGCAATTAAGGTAAATAAGTGGACCTGTACATAGGCCAGTTGTAGTAGTAAGTAAAGTTGCATGATGCAGACGTAGTAGCAGGGAAGCAGTATCGCATAGCATATGAGCGGTATACAGGAAGAAGCATGAAGAATAGTAATAGCACAGAAATCGATGAGTTTCATCTGAATCCAAATGGTTGCGTAACAATGTTGATGTCCAGGGTTCAAAGCCGGAATAGTACATTAGCTAGAATTGACTTGGTAAGAATAGTCTGACGAGTCCTGAATAGTAGAACTTATGAGTCATGGATGGTGATAATAGAAGAGGCTGAGTCAAACGAAGTAGAGACGTCACGGGGTCCAAAAAGCCTTAGAGTATAAATCAGGATATGAAGGTCTTCTGGATAGCTTTACTAAAATCCTGGTAAGAGTGTAGTAGTAATTTCATAAGACTGAAATGGCAGGGCAGAAGCATCCAAGATAGAGGACAATGGCTAAACAATCCAGATTTGAGTCCATGGTTAGGGGGCTCCTAGGGCTGGCTGACACGGCAGCAAGATAGGCGTAAGGTAGACTATGCAAATCTCCAGGCCCCGAGCTGGCGAGGCAGGTGTAGCGTAGAAGTAATTAAAACCCTCGGCCCGAGGGGCAAAAGCAGGTCATGGAAATAGGCAATTATGGTGCAGTAAGATAGGAGCAAGGGACCTCCGAGCCGTAGGGGTGCAGGTCTGGCGAGAGCGATAGCAAACCTCCGGCCCCGAGGGGCGAGGCAGGTTGCAGAGCAGTGGTAGATGATGTAATGGAAATGTCAAACTGCATGCAATGCAGAAATAGCAACAAAGTTGTGTGGAAAAGTTGTAAATGGAATTGTAATGGCAGCATATCTTGAGTCAGTTTCATGCGGAGTAGTACTGCAGTTTTGGCAGACTTATGACAGCAAAACAGTGCTTTAGATTGTCGTTTCATGGAGATCGAGGATGGTAAGGATTGCAGTGAAAAGACCTTGGCGGAAGAGTTGGCAACTCAATGAGGTAATAAGCATCCTGAAACTGTAGTAATCAATGTTGTAGGCATCAGTTAAACAAAAGAAGACAGCGTGGAATAAAGGTCAGCAGGGAATCCTGGCGGAGACAGTAGTAGTAACTCCAGGTAGTTGAAGTAGCACAGCAAGGAGCATCTGAGAAGTAAAGCAAATAACTTGATGTACTCCAAAATAATCCAATGGATGGTGGGAGCTTAGGGAGCATATTTTGGAAAGGTAGGTTGAAATGGAAAGCAGGTCTGTAGGAAGCATCCATGGAGATAGGAAGGTGCGGCTAGACCACATGTATGTCAGCCGATGAGCCATAGATGGTACAGTTGAGTGAGTATGTAGCTGGTGAGTAAATAGAATTAGTAGCTAAATCCAAGAAGGCTAGAATGCAGCTAGACCATGCGAGGTCAGCTGATAAGGTAAGTAAAGAGTGGCAGCTAGCCCCACATAAGCTAGCATGCGCAGCTAGACCGCACGTAGGTCAGCAGGTAAGGTGAGTAAATAGTGGCAGCAAAGCCCCATAAAGGGTATCCAATACAGCTGGACCACACGTAGGTCAGTTGATAAGTGAGTAGTAAGAAAGTAAAATGCAGCGTATCAATATATCAAGCATCTAGGGACAGGTAGGAATTTAGAGACGTAGCGTAAAGGAGTTATTAGTGGAGCACGAATGGGCATCCCAGACAAATGGGGAGGTGGAAGCAGGGTGAGAACAGAGCATCCTGAAGTCCAGTGGTGAGGCTAGAGATCCTGGAGTGTAGCTGTCCAAGCCATAGAGGAGTTGCCTGTGTTGCTGGTAACTGAACTCGGAGAGGCAATAAGGGGAGGACTCCCCGTAGTCCGGAGGAGTTGTGGAATACATTCCTGAAGAAGCTAGAGCAGTACTAAACTATGGTGCCATCTAGTGGGTTGATGTAGGATGCACAGACATGGAAGGGACTGTAATCTGGAAGGAAGGAGAAGCATTGTTAAATAAGCATATAGTACCCAGCAGCTGCTGATCGGAAGCATTTCAAGCCATGTACAAATGGTGGTGCATAGAGGCATATGTATATACATGGTAGCCGATATAGGTGGTATGAGGCAGCCCAAGAAGCACTGGAGTGCAAATGAATGAGATAAGCGCTGGCAGCCTAATTGGGGAGAGAGCCAGAGAGTGTAAGTGGCAGTGTGATGCTGCAGGTGAGATATCCAAGCAGGGAAAGGCACTACTGAGCTGAAAGCGAGTAGGAATAGTCTGTGAGGGAAAGTCAGAGTGCAATTGCAGTTCAAATCCAACGAATAGCTGGCCAGGCAGGCGCGGAATCGCAGTGAAGGGTAAATATACCGTGAGGGTCCTGGACGGTAGTAGAATGCTGACTGAATGAGGGAGGTTGGAGGCATCCCAGGCAACATACAAGCAGGAGCGGCGTGGAGCTGGCAGAATGCGCGAGGCAGTAGTGTGCAGCATGGCGAGACAATGGATGCTCCAGTAAGAAGGTCGGTAAGTAGAGGGAAACAAATCCAAGCTAATGAAACATAGTGGCTGCAAGGCCATGGCTGTAGGGAAAAAAAAGGGAGGAACGGCAGGACAGAAGCAGGAGACATTAAACAGTGGCTAGAAGCTCAAGGGCAGGTAGGCAGCGAAAGGAGCACAAGTCAGGCACAGAACCCACCCCCAAAAAAGGGAAGGAAAAAACGGACAATCTGACAGGACCAAGAGCATGAAGGGGTAAGAACAGATGAGACAAGAAGTAAGCAGGGGACGAATGGGGGGGGGGCAGGCAGAGCGGGAAAAGCAACCACAACGGAGCAGCACGTAGTGAACGCAATGAGTGCGACTCACTCTAAGCAGGGTGGTGCACAGCCTGCTGATTTAAATAGGATGTGGGGGAGGAGCTCTTCCCCCATTTAACTACGGGCATGGCCCTAAATTTTAAGGGGTTACTGTATATGGGCTTCATGTAGATGGAGGAGCCTAAATGAACAATTGTGGGCTATGTATTTCATTCAGAAGGGTGGAAGCCTAAATTAACAATTTAGGGGGTATGTGAGATTCGACCAAATAGGGTGAAAACCACAATAACAATTTTAGTGGGGGATGCAGGCTTCACACAGATATAGTGTGAGCCTGAAGGAACAGTTTAGAGGGGGATGAGGTCTTCACCCAGATAGGGTAGAAAACAAAGTAATAATTTTAGAGTGGATGTGGGCTTCAACCAGATAGAGTGGGAGCCTAATTAAACAATTTATGAGGGATGTGAGCAACACCCATGCAGAGAAGAAGCCTGAAAGAACAATTTAGGCGGGATGCAGGCTTAATACAGATAGGGAGAAGGCCTAAAGTGCATAGATGGGGGTGGGTATGTGGGCTAACTGCTAAGAATTTAGGACAGGGCAGTAATCACAGCACGTGGAAGCGGTTCAAGAGTAATAGCACCTACAAGCAGTACATGGTGGACAGCTAAACCTTGGCTGGTATCAAAGATAACTAATAGTTACAACTCTTGATAAAAAGCAGAAGTAAGTTCAAAAGTTGAACGATGGCACCTCACAGCAAAGAAATCTCCCGCACTGCAGCACCCCACAAATGTCAGTCTTGCATCCCCATATGACTCTTAAAAATCCCAGATGAGCCCCATGATGTAAGCCCTTCTCCCAATGTCTTGGGGTTTTCCAGATGGTACTTAGCGGGCAGGGGGCACATGCAGCCACGAAAAGCACAGTCCCTGAAATTAAAACTTGTTACCTGGGTTCAGTTGAGTTGTTTTCGGGGGGGGGGGTTCAGGCAGTTCATAGATATGAGGTGCAGGCAATTACAGGGGCAACACTTAGTCCAATCACAAGGTGCAATAATTAAATCCTTTGACCATTCAGAAGTAAAAGAGAAAAGAAAATGATTTAATTGTGCAAAAGTTGATCAGTCCACTCCATGGAGTGTGGGGTGCAAACTCAAATGGTGGGTAACTTTACCTAGGCACAGGGCCTGACACAGTCTGCAGTAACTGTAGTTTCCCAAAAGCTCCTTCTACAGTGCTTCCCTTAGAGCTGAGGAGGATCTGCAAATCCTGGCAGCAGCACTTTACAGTCGGCCGAAATAGGCCATGAAAGATTTCCCTCCAAGCTTCTCTCCTGCACAGACTTACTCTGACTCCACTTCTCATTTCACCAGACAAACTTTTGGACAACCCAAAACAGCTATGGACTTTAGAGCTGCAAAACAAGTGGTCCCAAATCCTTACAACAGTGGTTCAATCCTGGAGCTCTCCCAAACCTGTGTGGTCTGCCTCACAAACTGAGACCCGAAAGAAATAGCCAAGTCCCCTCTTTCTAAAGCCAGTGCAATGCTTCGAGCATCTCAGGGTATCATAGCACACTGCAGGGCCCTGGCAATCCCGGAGACCTAGAGCACTTCTCTTCTTCGGCTGCTCAGAATTCTTGATCACCTCCCAGCCAGACCGCAGTGCCACACAGAAAGGGAGACAGGCTGCCACCACTGACCTCACTACAGTACAGACTGCCACCACCGTACTGCCCCAATGGCCTGGCTATACCTGGGACTCCAAACTTACTCTTGCCCCATGGACAAGGATGCCCAGGACCCCACTTGTGCCACCCCACCTCGGTGCCAGAGATCACGAGGAGGGTACCACTTAACTCCCCGGGCTCCAACTCTCCAAAAATGGCGCAGGTGATCCCATTAATGCTCACACCATTTACCACTGCACAACTGCTCACAACCCCACCGATCTTTGAGGGCAGTGGGCCAGGATGGTAAATGGCCCACCCCGGCCCCGAACCTCGGTCCTCATGGCTGAACACACAATGGCCCACACTCCTCTCTCTCTTTTCTCTCTGAGCTCTTCCCCGAGCTCCTGCCCAAACCTCCCTTTTATATCCCTCTGATCTGATGTCCCCCTACCAGCAGGCAGGGTCCCAGCTCCAGACTTAGTGGCTACGCTATTTAACTAGTAAGCTCCCAAAGGGGGTTACATAAGCAAAACACTGAAATAAATTTTTTGACACACTTACTTAAATGTAGATTAGTGTTTTATCTGGTTGATCCTGCAATCCTTCACCTGCCATGTTCAAAATTAACTTTCCTTGTGTCCCACATAGTCAGCCCTCTGATGACATGAGCAATAAACTAAGCCACAGGGTACGTCCATGTGCTGGCACTCCTGTGTGCTGTCTAATATAGTAATGTAGCACATGACTGTGCTTATTGTACCCGTACCAATCATGCTTGATCGATACTGGTACAATTAGTGCCATCATGCGCACTATTACCGCCATATATTAAACAGCAAACAGGAGTGCCAGCACATAGATGTACCCCCGTGGCTTAGCCAGTCACTTGTATCATCAGAAGACTGGCCGCAGTGGACACTGGGAAAGTTAGTTCGTGGACATGGTGGGTGGGGTGTTGCAGGATTAACCAGATAAAACACTAAACTACATAGAAACATAGAAACAAAGAATTTGATGGCAGATAAGGACCGCTTGGCCCACCCAGTCTGCCCATTTCCCTACCTGATGGATAAGCTACAGATTCTAGTTAATCAACAGCTTACTTCCTCCTGCCCCCCTCTAGAACTGCCTTATGTCTGTCCCATGCATTCTTGAATTCTCCCACTGTTCCTGACTCCACAACCTCCTCAGGAAGGCATTTAACTAAGTGTACCAAAAAATTTAATTTCAATGTGTTTCGCTTAATCTGGAACTCATGATCCTGAAGCATGTCTAATAGACAGCTGAGAGTTCCATTTTAAAAGCAGCTCCTGTTGCTTCAGGAAGGCTGGTGGAGATTTACAAGTCCTGGTGAGCCCTGTCTGGACCCAGGATTGCTAACCCTGGTGCAAGATGCCATTATCCAACCATGAGGCTGGCATCCAGTTGAAGAGTTGGCCCCGACTGGGTGACTTGAGATGCAGCAAATTAGACCAGATGTGGTTCAGCCTTCTAGACAGTCCAAAGGAAAGCAGGTCAGAAAAAATATCCAGGAAGAGCAGACCCAGGACAAACTGAAAGAGCAGTAGATAGCTCAGTTACAACGGAGAGCCATTCAAAAAATGTGTGACTTACTGCCCCAGGACAGGAGCAGCCGGGTTCTTTGTCTATGAAGTGTAGCAGATATTTGAAGTTTCCAGCACCAGATAGTTGTGTTATGTTCCATGTTAACGTCACTTGGTGCTGTTGCAGCTACAGTTTCTGTATTCCAATGTGGTGAATAAGATAGCTTTTCTTAGTTTTGCTCAAGATGGCTTCCAAAACATTGACTTAAAATGAAACTGCTGATACCTTATGTACAAGTGATACCTTATGGTGAAACGTTGTTAAAATGTGGTCCATTCTTATTGCATGAGTTTCCTGTAGCTACTGTGTGTAGCTATGTGGGGGAAGGTTATAGCATGCCCTTGGGGTCATTTGATCCACTTATTTACCTATTACATACAGAAATATAGAATATGTCGGCAGATAAGGACCGCTTGGCCTACCCAGTCCGTCCATTTTGTCCCTGCCTACACTGTCTCCACAGAGTGCCCAGACCCTATCTGATCTCCAGTTACTCCCCCCCACTTTCCTACCAAGATTCATTTGTGCCTATCCCATGCATGCTTGAAACCCACCACTGTTCTATTATATATTCCTAAGAGAACAGCAAGTTTCAAGCTCACCACTGTTTTATTATATATTCCTAAGAGAACAGCAAGTTTCATTCACAACATACAAGAACATCACATACAGACTTCCGGGGATGTCACCATCCCTAATGGGCACGTGAAACCTTCACTGAGGAGACACCATTAGTGAGATCCATGCTTAAATCCACTCTACCCAGTCAAACAAACCTGTAGCCAAACCCTAATACAGCTACTAGATGGGAGGATCAGGGAAAAAGAACATTGAACACTACACAGCTATTTCACTGCTGTGATCGGAGAACACCACATCATCATCCTCAGGGAGCGTGGCTTCCTCACCACATGGTCCTATAGGTGCTACCATGTCAGAAGTCACTAACAACTGCTTGTTAACAGAACTCATAGCCTTTTGCACTGAGGTGCAGGACTCCCTGGTGGGAGTCTGACAAGATATCAGCATGCTTAAACAGGAACAAAAAGACTTTCAGCATGCCTCTACAGCTCTAACAGAGAAAATGGACACCTTGGCGGATTTGCTATTACAGGACCCTGAAGGTTGAAGGAGGAAAAATTTATGTTTCCAATGAGATACACGAGTGTGAGGAGGGGGACACAAACAACAGCATTCACGGAGAAACTGATTGAAGACAAACTGCAACTACTAGCAGACCTCAGCTTAGGCCTGGAAAGGGTCCACCATGCTGTTGGGCCAAAACCTGCCCGTGAAGAGCATTCTCGCTCTATTATCAAGAAGATCCTCTGATAGCAGGCCAAAGAACAGGTTCTTCCTACTGTTCGGAGACAGAAAACTGTTAAGTATAAAGACATAAATATATTTTGATCACAACTTTTCTCCTGCCATCTAGAAGAAATGATGGGCATGCACCCCATATCTACATGCCCTCAAGCAGACTGGGATCTGATTTCACCCCATATCTGGTGAAAGAGCACTTTATGCAGACAGTGAGTTTTTATATCATACCCCAACAGAGGCCAAGTTGGACATAGAAAAAAATGAGGCATAGCCATCCCTCTACTTCCTCACCCACTGCAGCACCCTTAACCTCAGCGAGTACGCTGACAGTCCACATCAGCAACCCATGTATCATCATGGGAGACCTCCTTGGCCACCAATGAACAAGATGACAGAAGGCAGCAATCCCAGGTGGCCCTCCACACCAGAAGGAACTTACTAAAATAATTTGAGAGACGCGTCAGATGAAGACATATACTGGACTTGGGAGCTGGCTCCAGCAATGTGCTGTCTCCTGAATATTTGCATCCTGTACTCTCTAAATGCTCCACACCTGGATATCTGATCTCATCTTATGAAAGTAAGGAAGGGAACTGGGTATTGGACTGGGAATTGTTCAGGGGGGTTGGGGAAGTCTCCCACTAATGCCACCACCGGCTCCCTTTCAGCTGCCCGACCCAATCATAGCTCAAGCTCTCTCTGAAAAGGTGATATTATCCCAGTGCCCCCCCCAAGAGGGTTGATCTGCAGAAGGGGAGGGTGCTGCCTCAAATGAGGCTCTGTATGAGTAGCCTGGGTCAGCGTGTGCATCCTTATCGGGGGTAGACAACCCACTTGGTGTTAAATAATTTCAGTCTATGTACACCATGGAATGCTAGTGAAGTGGGCTGTGGTGCAGAGCCCCACCACATGGGGCAGCCAGGCCTACCGCCTCTCGCCAACTGCTCCCTGATGACGTACTGCTCTTTCTAGCTTTAAGACACTATGGGATGGCCAATGCTGACTGGGTGACTTTCTTCTAATTTTGGGTGGCTGGGACTGCCTCCTCCCAGGCCGCTGATTCTAATTATTAGCATCGTCTGTCTTCCCTCTCCTCCGGCATCCCCAGTTCGAAGCCCCTCTCCACCCAGATGGCTGACCGGATCACAGCTTTTCCTACACAGTTGCAAAGAGATTGGTATTGGTGGGCCCCCACACTTTAAGCAAAAGCAACCAGTGAATGAACTGAAAGTACTCCTGTTTACTAGTTGTCCTACTAGCAGGATGCAGAGCCAGGGTCTGTGGAGATTCATTTCAGCCCCGGGTTTACATGATTGCCTATCTCTTGGGACTGTACTTACACTCTGCAGACTGGCTACAGGGACTCTTACAGTTTCATGAAATGTTTTATTCTGTTATTTTATGGCTATGTTCAGATAAGAACACCACCCACTGCACACCAGCTTTCAGAAGGCTGGACTTACAGTCCATACTTCAGCAATCAATGCTGTTTGCCCTCATAAATATCTACAGATCTGTTACCTATGCTTCATGGCTGGCTGTTCTGGGGGATTGGCAGGCACTCATTCACAACAAAGTATATCTCCCCTTCCCCAAGATGCATATTTGTCTTTGATTATTAGCTGGCACTGTGGATTCTCTTTTGGGGGAGATCATTTTAAAGCTCCTATGATTAATTGTTAGTCTTTTCTAATTTTTAAATAAGCAGAGTTTCCAGAGATATACAGTACACCCTTTGTTAGACTTCTCACCTTTCTCAACTTGGGTTTAATGTTCTCTGACTTTCCCTCTGGCCCGTCCCCCTCATATACTCTTGTAGAAATTTCCAGTACTGAGGGACCAGTACACTGTAGTGACTGACCCCCAAGCAGAGCTGTGGCAGGGGGAACTCCCTGTCACGGTAATGGACCACCTTTTTTCATTTACTGAAACTTCTGTTGCAACAGTTCTCTCATTTCTCCTTTATTCTATCCCTGTATTTTCTCGTTTGGAACTCTGGCCACCTTTGGGTGCTCCCTCCCCCCTTTCTCTTAGCTATCACCCACTTTTATTTCCTTTTTTCCTCTTTAAAGATCCAGTTATAAGAAGAATAAGAAAGTGACCTCTGCAACATTTTGATGAAAGGTGCCCCATGTGGGGATTATGAGGAAAAGTACTGGTACCAGTAATGAAATTCCCTGAGCAACAGTACACTCAGAACAGGAACATATAACCTATTATTTGTCAGAGCAAACGGCCCCGACATTAGGTTGATGGAGCGGCCAGCTTTTTATGTTTCTGTATCCCTGTAGTTTCCTTGCCACTCCATAGTATTGTATATAAAATTGCTGAGATAGTAAGCCGAACCTCAGCTGAGGAGAGATGCAGCTGTCGAGTCCCATATAAGTTCAGTGGCTTTCTGTGCATATTAACCTAAAAACTAACTAGAAACCAGCCCAAACCCTCAATGATATCAAAGTTAAATATTGTTTTCTTCTCAGGTCTTTGGACATAAAACAAAACTAAGAGTATAGTTACAAAATGAGAGGGCAGTTTTAATATAAGAATAAAAAAACTTGTGTCTGCTTTTTCTAAATGTTAGCAGCCCCTTTCTAAGATAATTTTTCAGCAGACAGCATGGGGTAATATGTCCCTGCAGGAGAGGAGTTTAAGAGAGCACAGAATGTTCTGACCTTTTCCAATGCTGTACAAAAAAAATGCACGTTATGTGCTGTGCTCCAGGTGGCTGCCAACTGAACTATTTTCTATGGGACAGCAGTGGCCCCAGAGGCTAGTTTTATGTTATGTCTGCTGTCAATCAAAAGGCAGTAGAAATTTTTCCAACTTCTAGTAAACTTATAAAAGCCCTACCTCAGTTCTGAAAAGATAGAGAATCAGTACTTGCTGACTAGGTGTACGTGAAGGACTGAGGAGAGGCTGTTACTGCACTTTGAAGTGGAAATTAAAGCAAAGAGTGCCACAATTTGCATAATTATTTTCTGCTTTATTTTATTTGTTTTGATTGCTGTGCATCAGTTGTTTATGACACAATAAACATCACACAAGCCAACATGTGTTAACCTGAATTGAATGAGTTAGTGTCCATCTGTTATCCCACACTCCTACAGATGGTGTGAGAAATGGGATAACTGCTGGCTGTGTCTTGCCAAGGAAGGGAGACGTTGTTCTGGCAGGTACCATCCTGGTGCCCTAGATGGACACGTTCCAGGACAAGGACTCTGGAAAAGTAGCCACAGGTGTTTTGACAAGGAGAATGGCAGACAAGACAGGAGCAGCCCTGCATCCAGGCTTGGATGACCAACCCAAGATGAAGCCAAAACCAGAGGAAGAGAATGCTAAGCTGGAGAAGGAAGAGGAAGATGGCTGTCCAGTACTGGAGGAAGTTCCCCCCGAGGATGTCGAAGAGCTGCTGAAATGGCTATGCATCAAGCAGATGCAAATAGACAAGAAGCAAGACCTGAAACATAGAAGGCAAGATGCCAAGTGGGCAGACATGATGCGTGTGCTGCATGCCATCCAAACTGGGACAACGGACAGAGTGAGTGGTCCGAGAAACATTCAATTATCAAAATGAATGGACACAGATGATATAGAGGCATACCTCACAATATTTGAGAGGGTAGCCAGAATGTGTGGATGACCCAAGGAACAATGGGTCATGAGACTCGCCCCACAAGTCACTGGCTGGGCCCAAATCTTCTATAGCCACATGGATATGACAGATGCAGAGGACTATGACAAGGTAAAGAGGGAAATCCTGAGATGGTACGATATAAACACAGAGACGTACCATCAGAGGTTCCATTATCTAAAGATGTAATCTGCAGTCACACCACAGGAAACCTTCGCCAGATTGAAGGATCTTTGTTACAAATGGTTGCAACCTGATAGTAAGATGGTGCATCAACTGCTTGAGGCCATCATCATTGAATAGTTTGTTAAAGTGTTACCTCAGGATGCCCAGATCTGGGTGCAGGAGCGCAAATCAGAGGGAGCAAAGAAAACAATAGATTTAGCAGATTTCCTGGCTGCTTGACCCTCCAGATTGCAACACGCCCAAGGGACCACCTCCACCTCCACTAGTCTGGTAAGAAATTGATCTTTTTCTAATACTACTCAGACTGGCAAAAGTGACTGGAGGGCAGACAAAAAGAGAGGATACAACTGTCAGAAATTGTGTGTCATGGGTGTCAGAAGAAGGGCCATTTGATTAGGGACTGCCCATTTGAATGCAGATTATTTGTCATGATATGAGGCAGGTGTTGATGAAATATCTTGAAAATATCTTGAATAATGACAATGTAATGTCTGATATATAATGTCGGTGTAGAAGACATACATCATGAAATATGATGCACATATTTGTCTCAGGGTAATTGTATTGCTGTAAATTCACTTTGGTAATGGTAAACCTTAGTGACTGTTAGTTATTCATAGAGACCTTGAGACTGAGCTTCTGGAGTGGGTGGGTGGAAGCTCCATCACTTCCAGAGATAGAAAGGTGGAAAACAGTCTTAAAGAAAACTGTTTCCCTCCCTCTTAAGGTGGGGGATGTGTGGCGGGTTAACTCCCTGTCATGGCACTGGACCATCTTTTCTCGTTTACTAAAACTTCTACTGCAACAGTTCTCTCATTTCTTCTTTTATTCTATCACTGTATTTTCTAGTTTGGAAGGTTGGCCACCTTTGGGTACCCCCCCCACCCTTTTCACTTAGCTATCATCCACTTTTATTTCCTTTTTTCCTCTTTAAAGGTCCAGCTATAGGGAGGTTAAGAAAGCAACCTCCACAACATTTTGATGAAAGGTGCCCCATGTGGGGATTATGAGGAAACGTACTGGTACCAGTAATGAAATGCCCTCAGCAACAGTACGCTCAGGACAAGAATGTGTAACCTGTTATTTGTCAGAGCAAATGGCCCTGACACCTGGTTGATGGAGCTGCCCGATTTGTATGTTTCTGTATCCCTGTAGTTTCCCCTGCTGCTCCATAGTATTGTATATAAAATTGCTGAGATATTAAGTCGAACTCTAGCTGAGGATCCATGTTATGGTCATGGAAACTGAAGCAAAGTTTGCCACAATTTGTATTATTATTTTTCTGCTTTATTTTGTTTGTTTTTATTTCTGTGCATCAATTGTTTATGATACAATAAACATCACACAAGCCAAAATGTGTTAACCTGAACTGAACGAGTTGGTGTCCATCTGTTATCCCACACTCCTACAAGAGCACCATTAACAGCTCTGCTAGGAGCATGTTTCACATGGCTTCCACACTTGGAAGTCACACCTCATTAAAATACCAGCTCTAGTTATTTGAGTTCATCATATAGCCTCAGGGTGCCTCTGGTTTCATGGCACCCCAGTTCCCCGTTAAACTGTTTTTAGGTTGCTTACCTACCTGCCTCCTAGTCCTGTTGGCATTATCAATTGTTGCCCCGATGCAAATTAAATCAGGTTTTCAAATGAAATTACAGATTTTATGGTTAGCTACAGGAGAGAATTGTGTCACCCAAAGTATTACACAGGAATCCCAGGTGGCCCGAGGTAGGCATTACAGCTTTGTACAGAATCTCTGTGACTCAATACCTGAAGGAGCTAAGTTGATGTTCATTTTGCTCCACTGGGGGTCAGGTATCTTAATCTTGCCCCCACCCTCTTTAAATGCTGTGTAGAGGGGGGGAGCAGGTGCCTGACTCCAGGTGCCACGTGGTGCTATGGCACCATGCTGACACATCAACTCTATATAGTTGATCTTGACTTGGACACCCCCACTAAGTTACTATCTTGGAACATTAATGGGTTGAACAACCTGGTCAAGCATAGCAAGATGTTTCAACTCTTGACAAACAAGCATTTGTCAATGCCAAATGTTGCTTGCTTCTATGTGCTGTTTAGGTATTTGGAAGTCATTGGAGTGTAAATATTGAAAATTTGCGAACTTACAAGCGTGCGTAGGAACTGCGCAACGCATGCTCGTAAAACAGTCATTTTTAGGATTTTTTTCACCAAATGTTCAACATAGCCATTTTAAGACCTCTGGTCATGAACAGTGTCACTGTGATTTTGTTAATGTGTCCCATACATTGAGTTTGCACACCGACTGCGCCATTGTGCGCTACATGGGCGGAAACACGCTTTGGGCAGGATGTGAAAACAGCTGTACTGCTCATGGAGGTGTGGTAAAATGGCAATGTTGAAAATCTGGAGTGGAAATACTGAAGATTAGCAGACCCTCTGACGTGCAGTGTGGAACTGTGCAACGCACACTCGTACAACAGTCATTTTTAGGAATTCTTTCACCAAATTTTCAACATTGCCATTTTAAGATCTCTGCTCATGAACAGTGACACTGTGATTTTCTTAATGTGTCCCATACACTGAGTTCGCACAATGACTGCACCTTTGTGCGCTACATGGGCAGAAACACATTTTGGGTGAGATGTGAAAAATGACAGCTGTACTACTCATAAGAAGGTGTGGAAAAATGGCAATGTTGAAAATCTGGAGTGGAAATATTGAAAATTCACAAACCTACGAGCGTGCATAGGAACTGCGCAACGCACGCTCGTAAAACAGTCATTTTTAGGAATTTTTTCACCAAATTTTCAACATAGCCATTTTAAGACCTCTGCTCATGAACAGTGTCACTGTGATTTTCTTAATTTGTCCCATACATTGATTTCACACACCGACTGTGCCATTCTGCGCTACATGGGCGGAAACACATTTTGGGTGAGATGTGAAAAATGACAGCTGTACTACTCATAAGAAGGTGTGGTAAAATGGCAATGTTGAAAATCTGGAGTGAATATATTGAAATTTCACGAACTTACGAGCCTGTGTAGGAACTGCACAATGCACACTCGTAAAACAGTCATTTTTTGGAATTTTCAACATGGGGGTTTTGGGCCCCCTTCTCATGAATGATGTCACTGTCAGTAGTCAGCCCGGCGGGTGATTTCACAGTCACTACGCAGTCACTGCGAAATCACCCTTCGGGCCCGAATAACGCCATGACAGTGACATCATTCATGAGAAGGGGTCCCAAAAACCCCATGTTGAAAATTTGGTGCAAAGATTCCCAAAAATGGCTGAGATATGCAATAAAGTTGAAACCCCCCTATCTAGCCCATTATACAGCTTACCGGCATTTCCTCAGTTTGCGGTCGGCTTTGAAGAGTGCAGACGTGTTCCCGGTCCACCGAAGATCATCGCGCCGGAGTCCGGAGGTAAGTATGGGGTGAGGGGGTGTGGGGAGGCTGGGTGCGCAGTGGGTGGGTGCGGGTTGTGGGAGGGTCAGGAGACGCACCACGGGACCGTTTTGTCTTACAGGTAAAAAAAAAAAACGACGTCAGGAACTGCTTGCCACGCTGGGGTGGGCTCCCAGCATGGCACAAGGACATTGGGGCGTTCAGCCGACGGGGATTGGGCACCCCTGCCAAGGAGTGGAGTGCCACGCTGGGGTGGCCCCAGCGCAAGCACCCAACTACTGGGGAGACGACGACGCCCAGCCGACGGGATTGGGCACCCTACGGCTATACAGTGCGTCTTGGGCGTGCACCTGCGGGTGGGGGAGCTGCACGTGAGCAGCTTCTTATCGCTGCTCACTCAAGCGTAGCTCCCCCTTTCAACTGTATGCCACTGCATTTTGGAGCGTGTCATAGACAGCTTCAAAATGCATTGGCTTACAGGGGCCACGCCTGCCAGCACACTGCCTGAATTGGAGGAGGAGGTGACACACCTCCGAAATCTCCGATGATGGCACTGTTTCTTGCACATGCATGCAAGCAACATAAAAATGCCCTGATCTCTACCTTCAGGAAACCCATTTGACTGCTACGTAACATGCTAAACTGGCCCAGGAGACTGTGTATGGGAAGCAGAGGAGCTGTCATATCACGCTGGTAATGCAGTCATTTTGGGGGAATTTTTTCACCAAATTTGCAACATGGGCTTTTTGGGACCTCTCTTTATGAACACTGTCACTGTGATTTTCGTGATCTGTCCTGAACACTGATTTCACCTAGCAACCGTGCCACTGTGTGCCACATGTGCTAAAATACATTTCGGGCCAGATGTGAAAAATCACAACTGTACTGTTCATAAGGAGGTGTGGAAAATGGCAATGTTGAAACTCTGGCGTGAAAATATTAAAAATTCTTGAAATTATGAGCGTGCATGGGAACTGCGCAATACACGCTCATAACACAGTAATTTTTTGGAATTTTCTCACCAAATTTGCAACATAGGCTTTTTTGGGAGCCCACCTCATGAACAGTGACACTGTTGTTTTGTTAATCAGTCCCGGAAGGTGATTCCACACAGTGACCATGAAATCACCTTTTGGGACCAAATAACGACATGACAGTGACTGAGTTCATGAGGCGGGGTCCCAAGAACCCCATGTTGAAAATTTGGTGCTAAAAGTCGCAAAAATGGCCGACATATCCACCTAAATTGAAACCCCCCATTATACCATTATACAGCTTACTAGCATTTTCCAGTTCGCAGTCGGTTTGAAGAGCGTAGACATGTTCCCGCTTTCCACCGAAGATCGACACGCTGGGTTCTGGAGGTAAGTATGGGGTGAGGGAGGCGGGGAGGTGGGTGTGCAGAGGGTGGGTGCAGGTTGGGGAAGGGGGCACTGCAGACAATGAGGGACCCTTTTCTTGTTTACAGGTTTAAAAAAAAACTTTGTGGGAAGGTTTTCTTGTTTTACAGGTACATTTGACATGCTGGGATGGGCTCCCAGTGTGCCACCTGTATTTTTGGAGAGGGGAGACTGAAGCCGACAGGGATTGGGTACCCTGTTGGCAAAGAAAAAGGATGTGTTTGGGGGGGCATCATGCCGAGGGGGATTGGGCACCCCCCTCAGCAGACATATTATGGGGGGACATTATGCCAACAGGGTTGGGCTCCCCCATTGGCAAATGAACTGGGGAGGAGCCATGCTATCAGGGGGATTGGCCACCCCACACGTCGGCTTTTCTGGGACTGTGAGAGGTGGACAGCGACAGCCGCCATCATGTTTATTGAAATGTAACACCAGGAAAGGCACTCCCTGCAATAAGGGGGTGCTCCCTCAGTGCAGCAGTGAAATGGTTTCAAGTTGGTGGCACGCTTCTGAGCTGCTGTCATAGACAGCGTGCTCATTTAGTGGTGCCACAGACACAAGCCCCCAAAAGCAGTGGCGGCACTGGCCACAACACAACTGCATCTCCACAACCTGCTTCTACAGCAAGCTGTCACAGCATGTTTCTTGTGCATGTGTGCAAGCAAACATAAAAAAGCAGGGGACCAAGAAAGAAAGAATTCGGTGGAGAGGAACAAAAGCAGTGATGATGCATTATGTAGAAGCAGTAACACAGCTGAAACAAGCCAAGAATCCAGGGGACAGCAGGTAGAACATGAAAATGAATCTGCAAGAGAAATGGAAAATAGAGAAAATCTAGAGCCAGTGAAAGAAAGAATGGCAGTAGGAGATTCAGTTCTTTGATTCCCAGATAGGAAAATATTCAGAGACAGAAAGGACAACACGCTTGTTACCAGTTTAGCCGGTGCTGGTGCCAAAATAAGGAATATCAGCCAGAATGTTGTTGGTAGATTAATTGAGGGAAGGCACCAACCTGTAGTTGTGATTCATGTGGATAGCAATGATGTGGGAGGAACAAAACAATCAGACATTGAAAAGCAGTTTCAAGAAATTGGGGCAATACTTCAAAACAAAAACTGTAAGGTGGTGATTTCCGAGATCTTACCTATTTCTGGTTGGGGAGTTGTGAGGAATAAAACAATGAAATACACAGATGGTTGGTAAGGTGGTGGTGTGGACAGGAAAGATTTGTGTTTTTTGGCACAGATTCATTCACAGCCCAGAATCATTTTGCGAATGATGGGCTGCATCTCAAGAAGATAGGAGTGGGTACACTTGGGGGTAGAATCAACTTCAGTATCATATGCTGTTTAAACTGGGCCATAAGGGGGAGGAGGGAGGATTGAGTGTTAATACTCCAAGTGATGAAGTACAAACTAGTAGCATCAAAAAGGCAAGGTCAGCACCAAACTGTCAAGACTGGGCCTTCTTACTGATACTGTAAATGCTAGAACCTTGGAAATAAGATAGAAGAACTAGTCAGTTGTGCATGAAAACAACACTGATTGCTGTGCAGTAACTGAGACATGGTGGGGACAAGACTGTAACTGGGGAAATTGAGTGGCAGGGTATATTCTATTCATGAAGGACAGTTGGTCACAGGGTAGGAGTGGCACTGTATATAAGGGAAGGCATTGATGCAGTGCAGGTCCTACAGGAAGAGGGTGAAGGGCTAGATGTACTATGGGTCAAGGTCACTTTTAGAAATCCTTAAAAAATGTTTATAGGTATGATCTATAAGCCTCAAAATATAACAAGAGAACAGACTGAAAAGTAATATGTTACTGAGCTCATTTAAGAGAGAGAACAAGCTGTATATATGTGGTGATTTCAACATGCCAGGGACAGGATGGGATACAATGTCAACTACAAATACACAAGAATTTGTGGAGGTGGCAGTGGAGCTGACTTTGGACCAGAATGTCGACGAAAATCTTGGACCTTGTTTTTAGTAATACTGATGGAGGGATTAAGGAGTGGAAGGTAACATAACCCTTGGCCAGCAGTGACCATAACATGAATCCAAAATAAGGAAGTGAGAGATGAGGGTAAGACCATTCTAAAAGTTTTTATATTTTTCCGAGAGCAGATTCTGATGGCATGAGAAGAATCCTAAGTATGTGGGACTGGAAGAAGGACTTGATAGGCAAAGGATTAGACACGATATAGGATATTCTAACTTAGAAACAAATATTTAATTCCAACCAAGGTGAAATATAGTGGGAAAGGCAAAGCTCCACAATAGTTGAACAGGAATATCAAAAGAATGTTAAAAACTAAACAAAAAGCATACATAGCCGGACTGCCGGTGCAGTGGTTGGATTTCCTCTTGCGACGCCGGTGAACTGGGTTTGGGAATGAGCCCAGGTCGTCAAAAGGCTGGCAGGGGGAGAAGGATCGAGCATCCCTAGGACTGCTCTCCTTTTCCAGGGGATGGGTGGGGGTCTCTGCGCTCAGTGCAGAAGTGACACCTAGCGGAAGCTAGGTGCATCACCCTGAGCACCGATGCATGGTCAAGGGGTACTGGGGCAGGACAGATGCCGGCGTTATTGCACATCTCTGCCCCAGCCTATAGGGACAAAAAATCCCTCCTCGATGGACGTCTCTATGATGCCCTGCCCCCGGGCTTCAATTAGCCACCTGGCCGAGGGCTCTCCCAACCAGTTACGCTCACATGACACTGATACCTGTCACAGTGCCATGCCCCGCCTCCTGGGGGGAAAGCCAGGAGTGACCAGAAGAGCAAGGGTCTCAACAGGCGGTGGAAGCATCAGGGGCACCATGACCAGGGGGGTGCTCTGACAGATGGCAGGAGGACAAAAAGTGAGGTAAATATTACAAAAATTTTTTTAAAAAAAGCATACATTATGACTAAGAAAAGTAGTAACAAGGCACTTTGGGTTATCTATAAAAGACATAATAAACAGTGCAGAAAATCCATAAAGTTAAGTAAAGCAGCTGAGGAGTTCAAGTTGGCAGTGTCAGCTAAGGACAGTCACTAAGCATTCCGCAGTTATATAAAGAGAGCAAAAGGAAACAACCAAAATATAGGCCCCTTAGAAACTGGAGAAGTAGTAACCAAAAAAGAGGAGATGGAGAATATTTTCAATGAATATTTTTGTTCCGCATACCACAAAGAAAAATATAGAAATGAGTGATGTCAACAGCTCTGTTACAGTCAGCGAAATTGAAACAGATCAAAATAAACTGAAAAGACAGACACAGGTAAAGGTGAACACAGGGACGGTGATGCCAGTTCCAATACAGACAACTCAGAAAAGTAAGAGAACCACACTCACCACTTGCTAAGGAAGACACAGAAAGGTGACACTTTTAGACGTGCATAAAAACCTTTTACATTGGTTGCATGCATGCGTAAACCAATGTATTGTTGCAGTACGGGATTCTGAGGGGGTGTTGCTGCCAAGCCCATTGCAGTACACAAAACCAGGGGCTTGCAATGGTCTCAGCAGTCGGCACCAATGACCACTCAGTGTGGTCCTGACACAAACCTCTGCTAGGTGGGATGAACAGTCCAGGCACTTCTAAGGACTGAAGCCGCTCCAATCACAGAGGGTTTTGGTCCTTTGATTTGCATGAAGCCCACATCAACAAATAGCTGATTGGTTTGTGTAACAGCGGCAATCAGTGCATGCATCTGGCCAAAAGCAAGGGCCAACCTACCACCCGCAGCCTCACACACTGGCTGGGAGCTGCAAGTAAGGAGTTCCTGTCTGCACTGCCCCTCCCTCCACCCCACTCTCGTTGTCGCTGCCCCATCACTATATACCACCACCCCATTCATTTATCAATCTGCCCACAGGCTTCTGCTGTCAGTACTCAACCTCTTCTATCTGCTCTCTGTGGAGGAGTTGTGGGATAACAGATTGACCAGACACCGAACTTCAGGTTCAACACACAATCTCTTGTGATGTTCATTCAGAATATAGGAAATACGCTTCAGCAATAGCATATTCCTTCTTCAGTACATCAGTTTGCAGCAACAGACTATGAATGTCCTTTCTCTGCACTTAGCCAGAACCTACTGACACTGTTCTCTGATCTAAACATTTTTAGTGAAATCCCTTCATCCCTATGTGGGCCTTGTTTGCTTGAGTAGTGGGGGCTCAAAAAAAAAAAAAAAAAAACAAGCTATAGACAAAGAACCACAATGCAGAATCACTTTAAAAGGGTTACCCCAAAGGGCACTGGCAACAAATCAAGTTTCAAAGAAATACATCATCATACATACTTCCATAATGCAAAGCATCATGAGATACAGTATATATGCAAATCACCATGAAATTTCAAACTTGTTCAGTTTACAGTATTTACATGCATTTTAAATAGCACAACTAGCTTAATTTCTATTATAGTCACCTAGTACTTTTTACCATTATCAAAAACACCTAGTGCCATGGTATTTTCAACATTTACAGGTTTCATAAATATAAGGGGCATGATTCTTGATGGTTGGCACAAGTAGCCGCCAAACGCAACTTGCGCCAACCGCAACTGTGACATTGACCCTGCACCCTATTCTAGAAGGGGCAGGGTCTCCGCAGCTAAGCCCTGCGACTTGTGACATGCGGCCAGGTACTCCGAACAGCGGGTGCACCTGACGAGCATGTCGCAAGCCACAACACAGGTCGCAAGTGCCCCCTTTATGCCCAGGAAGCCACAGACACCCCCCACAGGGCCACCCATACTCACTGACCCCCAAATCCAACAGTAACTGCCCCACAGGGCTGCCTACACCCCCTGGCCCCCAAATCTAACAATAACTGCCTACAGGGCTGCCAACTAACTGCCCCCTGATGCAACCATGATGTACCACCCAGGGCACCCACCCCCAGCCCCTGAAGCCTTCCAATGCAGGTACCCGCAAGTGTTCCCCACACCCCAGTCCCCCAAATCCTCCACTGTGATATGCCCCACAGGGTGGTGCTGTCATCCCCCCACCCATGCCCCAACCCTGAGTCACAAATACAGCAAATACCGTGCCCTGGTAGCCCAGTGGCCCCCATCAGCTGTGCCAGCCCATCTAGCATCCCCCACCAGTCCCCAGTTGGCGACTGGCGCAGCCCACCTCTCACCTCCACGGCTAGCCACCGACTGAGTTTAGTAGTAGTGCGTACAGAAAAGATGTGCTCAGAAATTAATTTATGAGTGCGTCTTTTGTGTACGCTCTCCTACTGAGCTCAGTCAGCAGCTGGCCATGGAGGTGAGAGGTGGGCTGTGCCAGTCGCCGGCTGGGGATGGGTGGAGGGTTGCTGGGTGGGCTGGCACAGCTGGGTGGAGGTGTGGGGGGCCACTAGGCTACCAGGGCAAGGTATTTGACGTGTTTGCGGCTGAGACTTGGGGTTGGGGCACAGGTTCTCATATATTCTTATTATAAACTTATTATATGTCTGTTTTATAATAAGCTCACTACACTGTTAAATCTGTTATTAAACTGCTGATTGTAATCTGAAATAAGCATTCAAACACAAAGTCGCATTTGAGGCAGTGACTCGGGTTGGGGCACTGGTGGGGGGATTACAGCAACCACTCCCTGCGGGACATATCACAACGGGATTTGGTGGGCTGGGAGGTGGGTGCTCATGGGCACTCTACTGGAGGCTTGGAGGACAGGGTGGGCAGCCCTGTGAGGCTGTTACTGTGTGGGGTACAGGGGCATGTATAGCACATGGATGGGGCGCGGGGTGATGCCCATTGGGGCACCTACGGCAGTGGTCTGGGCATGGGGGGAGGGCACATGGACCGGATTCTGCAGTACACTCGTAGGATGTATGTAAGTTACACCAGCTAAATGCAGGTATAACTTACATTGCCGGTTCTCCTCCGGGGTTCTTGTAGAATCCCGACAATGGAGACTTTGTTGCTGCCCTTCTGGAATGGGGCGCAACTGCTGCTGTAAACCCCATAGCGCCATGTCGCAGGGGGTTTATGACGCAACTGCCAACGTAACAGCTGTTCAGCGCAAGTGGCCTGCGACATGTTGCAGGCCACTTTGTAGAATCGCGAAAGTTGTAACTGCTGGCGTAAGTTGCTACTTGCGCCATTGTACTTGGCGCAAGTGCTGTTATACCAGGCGTAACTTTTCTAGAATTGGGGCCAAGGTGTATACATCAAGCTACTTTATGACATAGTGCTATTACATACTAAATCCAACAACAATAAACACAGCCTGTTGTACATACGCTTGGAGGTCACCACAATAACCTCCTTGTATGAGGACCTGAGAGGGAAAAGGAAAATTAAAGAGGACACTATACCATAGTCAAGAAAGGGGAGGGGGTGCCCATAGGTGGACAACCTTGTGGACCAGAAACTGCAAAGAATAGATAAGGCTAAGAAATAGAAGAACTTTTGCAACAGATTTAAGAAAAGGTCGGCCCTCAAGAGTGGCAGGAGCTCCCTGTCACACCCTCCCAAAACTCTCCCAACTGGGCCCATAATTCATCAAATGTGGCTACTGGTTGGTTTCTTTTCTTTCCTGTAACTCTCAACTTTGCCATCATTGGCACTTAAACTTTCCCTAGACCCCAAGTTCTTCTATCACTCATCCTCTGTATACTGCTGCCCCATTCAACCAACGTCCTGTATCCCCCCCACCTCCTACTGCAATCGGTAATACCCATAATCGACATCAATTGCTGTTCATTTCCTCCATTTGTTAAATGCAGCACTAGACAGACACTAACCAGAAGGGATCCCCTCCATCCAACCTCACTTTTCAAGCCCTTTAAAAAAAAACATCAAAATCAGAAATTCGATCATCATTTCAAACTTTTATGTTTTTTGTTCCATGTCCAGCCCCCAATGCAGATGGACCTACGCTGATGTCTGAGGAAAATGAATTTTTTTTTAAATCCTCTCCACTTCTCTGCTTATTTATTTATTTTTTTGGGTCAGTGGCTCTGACAGTGGGGGATTAGAAATACATATATTTTTGAAAGGTGAAAGCGACCACAAAGATGACATGCTCTGATGGACTCAGAGGGACGTTTAGTAACCACACGGCAGTGAACAGTTGTACCTGTCTGTACCCGGGTCGCACCTGGAAATAAGCCTTGGCTCAGTGTGCCTTTCCTGGTCATCAAATTTTAAATAAATAAATAAATAAAAATAAACAGTTGAGTTTTCCTTGGTAGTTGGTTTCTTGCTTGTGTCGGAGGCTGAAATTAAACTGAAGAGCCAGCCAATGACATTTCGCCCCTTCCCCATCCATCGAATCTGAGGAGTTTAATTTACTGCATCAAAGTTCTTCAGTGACCTCCTTTGCTTAATTTTGTTTAGAGAGAGATGAGATGACAGCCAGTTAACTCAAAACCGAGTACATTGTGACTATCTGTGTGTGTGTGTTGCAATGCTGCGCACGTTTTGGTGAGGGTGAGGTGTGTGCTGAATCTACTACTTAGGGGAAATTTTCAGCCCTCAATCAGCCCAATGGTAATTTATTTAAAAGGGGTATTTCTGTTTTTGTTTCTCTCTTATCTGCTCCCTAGTGTCCTGGAGTGGTGTTGGTGGGGGCTGCTCCTCACATGGCATCTCACATTTTGGAACTGCTTGCTGGTGTCAGACTTGGTGACCATCTTGGGAAGGAGGATGTCAAAAAGAAAGGAGACTAGTCATTGTGTACCCCCCTCCTCCCACCGAAAAACCAGATCCAGTCTTTAGGAAGTGTAATTCAGCTTGAGCTGGGGGGTAATGTACCCAATGCCTGAGCACACTTCAGATATAACACCCAGGGCTAGATTGTTGTGAACAAAGCATGTCACAGTGCTTCATCGAGAGCACTTCTTTTATGGCATTAGCCCTGTTTACACAGCAGGAGCGACTGAAAATATCCGCTGCTCCTCACTTGCTGCGCTGTTTGTGGACTCAGCAATTCGTGTTTACACAGCCCCTCCCCGGTTGCACCGCAAGTCGTGCCTCGGGGTGGCTGTTCCTTCAGTGGCGGCATGTTTCCTGATGCCAGGAAAAAAGAACTGCAGAGGATCAAGCGCATAATTGCATTTACAGTAATGAAAAATGTGCTCGATCCGAAACGGGTACCCTCTCCCGCACCGATCCAAAATCAGAAACTGAAGGCATCCTGAGGCGCTCTGGTGAGTGTCCACACAGTGACATTTGCAGCGCATCAACCACTGAGCATGGGTCAATGCACTGCAAATAAGGTAGTGTAAATGGGGCTCTAGTGTTGCAGCTGCTGCACATTGTATTTGGAGGTTTAGTGGTGGAGGGGGGAACTTTGATTCTTTTGGGGGAGGTCCAGGTTGGGGGTATTATAAATGTAACTTGGTGGTAAACAAACTGGTTGGCAACCATGGATTTTCAAAGTTGTATGCATTACCTTTTGTATCAACTATTTTTGTATCTACTATTGTTGTTGTCGAAACGCCACTGTGTGGCCCAGGTCATGCCTGAAAACCATCCCCTGGATCAGTGCACTTACCCGGTTACCAAAGACTAAATAAATAAATAACTACTTCCTGTTTGTATTGCAGAGTGCTGCCAGGGAGTTACCAGGGCAGTAATGGTGTGTGGGTGTGTGTGTGTGTGTGTGTTGTTTTTATACACATTCAGAGCTGGAAACGACACGTTTTTGCATCATTGTTTTATTTGTGCTTTTTTAAAGCAGCCATGCATGACAGCAGTGAAAGTTTGGAACTTAACCTTTTTAATTTTAATTTAGAATGCCCCTTGTCTCCCGACTTGTACGATATCCTTTTTCCCCCTGATTCTGAGTCTGCTTTACCACTTTTTATGTTTGCTTGCACGCATGTGCAAGAAACATAGTGCCTTCATCGGAGATTTCGGAGGTGTGTCACCTCCTCCTCCAATTCAGTCAGTGGGCTGGCAGGCGCGGCGCCTGTAAGCCAATGCATTTTGGAGCTGTCTATGACACGCTCCAAAATGCAGTGGCATCTGATTGAAAGGGGAGCTACGGCGAGTGAGCACTGATAAGATGCCGGCTGCTCACGCAGCTCCCCCCGCCACGCACTGACAGACGTCGCGCCCCGTACTGTATAGCCGACGGGTTGCCCAATCCCTGTCGGCTGAGCTGCGTCCACCCCCAGTCCTGAGCGCGTCCCCACCCCCAGTTGTAGGTTATACCGCGCTGGAGCCCACCCCAGCGTGGCAAGCACTGTAGTCCTTTGGCCGGCGGGGTGCCTAACTCTCACTGCCAAGCACGCCCTCTGTGTCCTTGTCAGCTGGGAGCCCACCCTGCGTTGGCAAACGTCCCACGACGCTCTTTTTTTTTAAACCTGTAAAATAAAACTGTCCTGCGGCGTAGTCTCCCAACGCCCATCCCACAACCCGCACCCACCCACTGCGCACTCCAGCTTCTCACACCCCCACCCCATACTTACCTCCGGACTCTGGCGACGATCTTCGTGGATCGGGAACACGCCTGCACTCTTCAAAGCCGACCGCAAACTGAGGAAATGCCGTAAGCTGTATAATGGGTTACATGGGGGTTCAACTTTATTGTATATCTCGGTATTTTGAGAATTAATATCATAGCTTAGACCCTTCTCCGATTTTGTCACTGTCATGAGATATTCATTCGGCGGGTGATTTCGCAGTGACTGCAAAATCACCCTTGGGCCTGAATACCACCATGACAGTGACATCATTCATGAGAAGGGGTCCCAAAAACCCCATGTTGAAAATTTGGTGCCAAAATTCCCAAAATGACTGTTTTACGAGGGTGCGTTCTGCAGTTCCTACGCAGGCTCGTAAGTTCATGAAATTTCAATATTTTCACTCCAGATTTTCAACATTGCCATTTTACCACACCTTCTTATGAGCAGTACAGCTGTCATTTTTCACATCTCACCCAAAATGTGTTTCTGCCATGTAGCTAGGAATGGCTAGTGCTTCAAAGCAAATCAATGTATGGGACAAATTAAGAAAATCACAGTGATACCATTCATGAGCAGAGGTCTTAAATGGCTATGTTGAAAATTTGGTGAAAAAATTCAAAATGACTGTTTTAATGAGCGTGGCTATGCAGTTCCCACGCATCAGAAGGTCACGTAATTTTCAATATTTTCACCCAGATTTCCAACATTGCCATTTTATCACACCTTCTTATGAGCAGTACAGCTGCCATTTTTCACATGTCACCCAAAACGCAGTTTCTGCCCATGTAGCACACAATGGCGCAGTCGAAAAGTAGATCAATGTACGAGACAAATTAAGAAAATCACAGTGACACTGTTCATGAGCTCAGGTGTTAAAATGGCTATGTAGAAAATTTGGTGAAAAATTCCAAAATTGACTGTTTTATGAGTTGGGCGTTGTACAGTTCCCTACGCATACGTAAGTTCGGCGATTTTCAATATTTTCACTCCAGATTTTCAACATTGCCATTTTATTACACTTCCTATGAACAGTACAGCTGCTATTTTTCATATGTCGCCTAAAATGTGTTTTCAAGATGTAGCGACAATGGTGCTGTTGTGTGCAAAAGCAATGTTTAGACAGATTAAGAAAATCACAGTTACGCTGTTCATGAGCAGAGGTCTTAAAATGGCTATGTTGAAAATTTGGTGACAAAAGTCCATAAATGACTGTGTTACGAGTGAGCAATGCGCAGTTTCCACGCACTCGTAAGTTCATGACTTTGTAATATCAGTCCAGATTTTCACCAGTGGCATTTTTCACACTTCCTTATGAACAGTACAGCTGTCATTTTTTCACAACATGGCTGAAGTGTGTTTTCACACTTTCAGCGCTTGAGATGCATGGTCGCTGTGGAAAATCATTGTTCGGGACAGATAAAGAAAATCACAGTGACACTGTTCATGATCGAGGCACCAAAATGCCTGAGTTGACAATCTGCTGTAAAATCCCCAACCTAATTATATTACGGGTGTGGTTGCACAGTTTCTATGTACGCCATGACTTCACCATTTTTAAATATTTTACTGCAGATTTGCAACATTGCCATTTTTACACCTCCCATGAACAGTACAGCTGTCATTTTTACATCCTGTTCGAATGTTTTGCACCTGTGGTGCTAAATGCCGTAGTCGCTGTGCATAAGCAGCTTTTGGCTAACAAACTGATATTCCCCTGTTCATGAGATGGGGTCACAAAAACATGTTGAAAATTTGCAGTGAAAATACCACAATGCCTGAGGTATTAGGGTTTCCAACCATAACGCCCAACCCTGTAGAGAATGACAGGCATCAGGGTGTGACTTGGAATTCTTGCCTGTAATGCTCATACCATTCCACACCCTGCAGCCAGTGAGAGGCATCAGGTATGCCTTGGACTCTTCAGCCCCAAAGTTCACCCCATTCTCCTATATCGCACCCATCTCACCGCATTTCCTAATGAAATGGGTGCGATAAGGCCAAAGACCCCAAGGAACACCGTGACACTTGTCAGTGTCTGCAGGGTGGGGTGTGGTGAAATGGCGAGGTCGTTATGCCTGACGACCCAAATGCACACCCCAATGCCTGTCACTCTCTGCAGGGTGGTGGTGGGGTTGGCTTCAGTTCAGTACTTCACTGCCATTCCTATTACGCAGCTCTGTAACTTCTACATTACCACAGCCAATGCCAGCAAGCAAACATTCGGCATTGACAAATGCTTGTTCTTATGGCTGAAATAATAAAAAGACCACTCCTTTAAGTAACATTGCTCGGACCAGGTTTTCAGCAGTATTCGCTCTTATTTCCTTAACACCACTCTTTAAGATCACTTTCTTTGTGACTGTTGTTAATTAGCTTGCAGTAGATAGTGCTTCATAAATTCACAGGGTAACTGGTGAACAGAAACAGCTGAGAATACTGAAGACAGTCAGGTAGGATCCATATTAAAAGGAATGTCCCATTTATTATTTTAAGTTAGAAGAAAAGGGCTAGAACAGACTCAAAATGGGAACGTGCAAGTACTACTTTAATTCAATTTTCCTTTTTTTGTGAGAGTATGGGGGAGGCAGAACAGAGAGGGAGTGAGTAAGCTAGCGATTTTTCAGATTATGCTTTTCGTGTGCAGTTTGTCTCAAAGGGAGTTTAGATGTTCTTGAGCTTCTTGAAAAACAAACCAACCCCAGGGGCATTATCACCAGGAACAAAACAGCATCTTAAAACCTAAAAGTGTGTGTGTGTGTGTGTGTGTGTTTTCGTTTGATATCCTTCCCGGTCAGTTGTCCCTCATCAGGTCATCCATCCATCCCACTTTCCCTCATCAGGTCATACAACCCACTTTTTTTTTTTTGTTAACCACTTGGGAGTCCTTTTATCCCACATGATGAAAGGAGCGATCTGGAGAGACAGCGTTCATATTTATCCTGAATGCTCTGTTAAAGTGAAATGGTATTAAAACAAGGGCACTGGTCTGTTCTATGTTTCTTAGCTTGCACATCTGTGTTTGATGAGTTGTATTGGGGGGGGGATTCCTATGCATCCATGCAGAAAATCCTGTTTGGCTCATTTCTTTCCCCACACTCCTCAGTCTGCCCCATTCCCAGTTATGCTGCCTCTTTACATGTATTTCTCTGTTGCTATTTCTCTGTGCCCCTAATGAAAACGAGATGCTGCAGTTTCTGGGGACAATCCCAGTGGACAAAACTGTAAGTAAAAATAAACATTTGTGAGGATAAATAAAATGGTGGGAGTTATAAGTTGTTCAAGGGTCTCGTACCTGAAGTAATGTTCTTTCAAACATTATTTTATTTTGCTTTTATTTGGGTAACTGACAAAAATGCAGGTTCCTTATTCACACCATCTTCTGATATTTTCCTTTTTCCCCTTGCTTTTTTTTTTTTTCAAAGCAAGCATGGGGGTACAAAAGTGGAATGGCCAAACAATATTTGATTTTGCTTTCTGTTCAGGTAACATTCCATCAAAATGTTCTGGTCCTGTTCAAATAATATTTTAATTTATACCTGGTAGCTGCGCAGAAAAATAAAAATAAAAGGGTCTTTAAAGTTTAGAAGTAACGCAGAATAGGAGCCCTTGAATTTGTCCTTTTTATGTTGGCTGCATGCATGCACAAACAAACTTATTGTTGCAGTACAGGACTTTGGGGGGTGTTGCTGCCAAGCCTATTGCAGTACACAAAACCAAGGGCTTGCAATGGGCTCAGCAGTTCGCACCAATGACCACTTGGTGTGGTCCTGACACTACCCTCTGCTAGGTGGGCTGAACGGTCATGCACTTCAAAGGACTGAAGCTGCTCCAATCACAGAGGGCTTTGGTCTTTTGATTTGCATGAAGCCCAAGTCAGCAAACAGCTAATCGGCTTGTGGATTGAAAGGGGAAGTCTTGCGTGACAGCAGCAATCAGTGCACATGTGCCACTGAAAGCAAGGGTCAACCTACCCCCTAGCAGTGACACCGCCGGTAGCAGGAAATAGGAAGCCAAGGTGGTGGGTTGATGGCTGGTTCTACCTAATCAGCATTGGCGGTTGGTGGGTTCACGCTCCAGTAAGTGCAGTTTAGCACTCTCATTTGATTCTAGTGGCATGAGAAATTACTGAGTTGAGTAGCTGTGAGCAGCGGTATTGGAGTGTGCAGGGTTTCCCAGCAGGGCTGGCTTTTGGGGGGGAGCAGTCAGGGCAGCTGCCCTGAGTTCTAAGGTGGCATTTTTGGGTGAGGGGGTCTCTTTTCCACACAGCAAATCAGCAATTCTCTCTGACAGGCATGGCAGGCAGAGTCAGTCAGTGGCATGGATGGAATTGCACAACCCCCGTGACCACCCCCCCCCCATTTGTTGACTACCAGTGACTATCTGTGTCATGTCTTTCATTCAGTATAATGAACGTTCGGTCGGTGCAGCCAGGACAGAACAGAGCCAGGGCACTGCAGGGTGGACCAAAAAAGGAGCAGAGGGTAGAGCCGAGCTGAGGAAGAAAGGACTCGTACGTGTCACCACCATGTGATGTAGTGACTCCGAATGTGTGTAGATTAGAGCCAAGCACGTTCTGCTGGTGCTGCGGAGCAGACCTGATCAGTCAGTCGTTTGGTGTGTGTGGTCGGTTTCGCTCTCCTGTCTCCTTGTCAATGTTCACTGTGTGCGACCCGTCCCTTTCCTTTGCCCAAGCCAGCCATAACTGAATTTGAAGCAGAGACTTCAGAGCAACAGAGCCAGGAATCGGGGCAAACAAGGCAAGGCCTATGAGGGAGGTGGCCAAATCTGACAGAGGTAGTGGACTACGGCTGGGTGTGTTGGTGAGTATTCACTGATGATTGTTACCTCATAATTCCTAATTTGCCTGATGATTAGTAAGTAAAGTTAGGGTCATCCAGTAGACTGGGGATATTTTCTACCCCCAGCCACCCACAGGATAGTATTTAATTGCACAGCCTAGGGACCAGGTGCATGCATGAACTTTTAGGGGAGATAGCCAGTTTAGGGATCACATTTCAAATGTAGGGACATCCCTGAAAAATCGGGGACATGTAGTATGTTGCAAAAACAGCAGAGATTAGAAAATTAGCTGTTCCTTGCTTTGAGGCACAGCAAACACAATAGGTACATTCTGCAATTTTTTTTTTGCAGTAAAATACTGCCAGTATGTAACGCAGAATAAATGGATTAAATTTTGCATCATGCAACCAGGGAAAGCAGGAAAGCCCTTAGTACACCATTCTGTCTAATCAATATTTCATACCAGACTTTCTATAGCCTGAGCAGAATCTTATGAAGGCAGTCTGGCACAGGTATTTATATAGTAAATGAGGGCACAGGCAAGATGATTGTATGTGAAGCTGTTAAATAGGACAGCAAGCAGACACCAGACTGCTGATGGTGTATTATAGACATCTCGTGTTTTACCTCTGCCCCAGGCCCCACAAAGTCCGGCACTGTTTCCTGGTTAACGAGAGTCCAGATCCAGGTAAGTGGCATTTGAAGTTCGGGCAACCAGCTGGGCTGCCAACTTCTGCTGGAGTTGGGAAGTTGAGTTGCAGAGAGATGGAATGAAACAGTAGTACCGAGTGTGTGTGAAGGGACCAGCACCAAGTCAGGAACAAGTGTGTCTATAAATTCCTGGACACTGTCCCTGTGAACACAATGCCGGTTTGAATAAATAGTATCGAGCCAGGGGAGTGGTGACTGGTACAGTGGTGGGATTGTCAGTACTGGGCCAGGGGTGACTATGAATATGGCAGTTGATAGAGTGGCAGCAGATCTGGGTGTGAGACCGAAGGGAGAGCTGATCACAGACGGATGGACTGACTGTAACAGTCGGTTGTAGGGGGTAGCCAGTTCCAGGTGTGTTAGGGTGATAGCACAGTATACATTGGTCTCAGAACTCCTACACTTTTCATTGTCTTTTCCATCCTATTTCTAAAGTCACAGATGTCGAGACAGTGCTTTTAACTTGGTGAGTCTTGCAGACCCCCGACTCCATCATACAAGAATTCTTTAAACTGGAATTTTGGCCAGTTCTAATCTGACTGATTTTAGCCAAATGAACTCTTAACCCATTGTAAACTTGTCATTGACTACTTCAGCCTCTGGGACTGTAGTTGGCAATTTGACTACTTGAACAATGTTATCTGATAGACCAGTATCTCTGGCCACCTCAGTTTTAACTTGTCCTTTCAAGTAAGTAGTAAGATGACTCCAATATGGTAAGGACTTCATAACAGATCAGGTCCCCTCAGCTTTCCCTTCAAATTCTGTCTAAACTCTACAATGGCTTTTGACTTGCACTTTGATGTAAATGAAGCGAGCAGAGCTACAATAGCTGTTCTTTTCTTTCCATGTCCAGTTTGATAAACTCAATTAGTGTAACATTTACACTGAAACTCCTGTTGCGGTGGGTTGTAACTTGAAAAAAGCAGCCAGAAGGGATGATGTCAAATGTACTGTACCGCTACAAATAACAAGCCCCTCCCAACACTTCCGGCCTGTAATGATACCCACCCCATCCAGTTCTGTGTACCCCATTTGTCCCAGTTTTGCCTAGAAAGTCTCATAATTACTCCTGCCCCATTCTTGGTGTACAGTACTCAGTTGTCTAGTTTGTGAAGATCTCTGACTGGAATATATGCCCCCCCAACCCGGATTCTGCTGTTGCAGATTTTGGCCCTCAAACTTATTTCACTGTGGGTACTAAAACGTGCCCCACCCCGCTACTGCTGACTGACACACTACTACAGCCTGCAGTTGTTGTCCCCCAATATGATCACAAAATGGCACCACACTGTGCTTGCCATTTGTGGAGGAAAAATCTTAAGAGGCAAGGTTGCGCTGAAGACCGGTTCGTCTTTCGGTCACCCACACCGAAATACATACAACGTTCAGTTATGTTTCTAACATTAAACTTTTTTGCTGAATTGTTTAACAAGCAACTAATGTTCGGCATTGACAAATGCTTGTTTATTTCTTTTGCTGGTGAAAAATAACAAACAGCGTGCAGGCATTTGGAGCATCGGACAAGGAGGCATCTGCTGACCAAACATTTTGTTCTTTCCGGACTAGCTGGAAGAATGTCTGTGGATTCAGGGGCAGATAGCTTGAAGGATAATGGCACGTAGTTTAAAAATGGACTGTGATTTTGATATTATGCACTGGGGATTGTTTTTGATGTGTATTAGGTGTTTCACTTTGTTTCAGTATTTTACACTTCTGTAAACTGTATTTGCAATCATTTTTTTGAATGCTCTACAAGCCAATAGTGCTAGCTTATGTCTATATTAGATTCATTGCAAAAAAACTTCTGTTAATGCATCAGTTAGGGTTCATATTACAGCAATAAAAGTATGGAAATTTGGTGTACGGGTTACCAACTCTACCACCCCACCCTCCACACACCAACAGGCATTGTGTTGTGCCTTGGGGTCGTCAGACCTAATTCTTATTCCATTCCATGTGTAAGGAAGTTGAGATGGTACAGTATAGGAGAATGGGGTGAGAGTTAGATCCGACAACCCCAAGGCACACCCCAACACCTGTTGGTGTTTGGAGGGTGGGGGGTTGGTGGTAGGGTTGGTAACACTAACAACAAATTTCCATACTTTTGTCGCTGTAATATGAACCCTTTCTGATGCATTAATTGAGTTTTTTGCAATGAATTTCCCTTCTTTTTGAGAAAGTGTAATCTTATCCGTATCAGTCTGTAGTGTGTTATGGGACATGCATACTGTAATTGTCTCAGATTTTCATGGGCCCTGCACTCACATCATGCTTCCATCACTCCATAATGGTATCCATTTGTAGGAGTGCAGTGCCCTATGGGTCCTGGGCTCCCATCTATCCATAAGTATAGAGACATTGTAATGAACCCTCATCTCTCTGTGGGAGCGTAGAGCTCCCAGTACTGTGCAATGGAGGGCCCTGTGCTTTCATTATTGCATAATGATATCCATATGTGGGAGTGCAGGGCCCTGGGAGTGCAGGTCCATTAGGGCCCTGCACTCCCATCTACCCATAAGTTTAGAGACACAGCACAGGCTTAGAGACGTTCCAAGTAACTGTTGTGCTACAAATGGCGTAATATCTCCGTAACCATAGTACTATTGGAAAAAAATTCACTGCAGTTGTAATCATGGACAGGCAACCTGTATGCATGCTTAGTACACTTAAGCTGCATTTAGCAAAAAATCCATATCGCAAACCGTTTTCGAGATATAGTCACCAAAAGGTACTGTGGCCACCACAATGTTATCCTAGGGGATATTTCTAAATTTTGGAACGTTATAACTATGGAACTGATGAAAATGTTTTCACCAAACCAGAAAAAGGCACATCTGTAGGACAAGCTCTTTCAACCCTGCAAATTTCAGCCCAGAAGTCCAAACCATTTATTTGCAGTGAAGTGGCAAAGAAATAGCAATTTTCTGAAAGTACTTTAGCAAATTTGTGAAACTTTCACAAATTTTGTGAAACTTTTATAAACTATGTGAAAGTACATTTGTGAAATTTTTGCAAATTTGTGAAAGTTTCGAAAAAGTACATTCATAAATTTGCAACACTTCAAATGGCCAAATTGAACAAACATATTTACAGCCATTATTTTTAAAAACTAATGTCAGGATAGTGTTCCTCGGGCTCCGATTAGGTAAGCACAACTATTGGTGTTTACCAAGGGGCAATATTTTTTGAATTACAGCATTTGTTACCCGTTGCTAACTGAAAACAAGATGGCAGTAGCACGGCAGTACTAAACCCATTTGCGGCAGTAAAATGGACTATTACGAAAGTAAAAAGTGCTTTCAAGCCATATATATATATATATATATATATGTTTTTCCTATAGGCTATAATGGGAAACTTTAAACTTTAATAACTTTTGAATGGTTTAATGTTTTTTCACCAAACCTTCAAAAGGCACAGCAGTGACCCAGACCCCATAAACTCTAACAATTTCAGACCAGACCCCTAAATCATTTCGGACTTATGCCCAAGCAAAGAATTTGCATCTAAATGGTAAATTTCACATTTTGTGGTGCTCAGCAGCTCCGAAGCTACACCACCGACCAAAATGAAGCTTGCCAGATCCAGACATCTATGGCACCAGACAGCGCATGCAAATTTTCAGGCAAATCTGTCAAATGGTTGCAAAGTTATTGAAGTGCAAAATTTGAGGTTTAACATAGAAGTGTTCATGTGACCCTAATTATAGGGCACTACCATGCCCTATAATGAGTATTTGAATGATGTAATTCACAAGACTGATGTTATTTCTATGTCTATGTTTTTTGACTCTGTCCCTAAACTCAAGACCGTTCCTTTGTCAATGGCGGTCCTTGACACGGGTGGATCTCAATTACAATCTGTCTCATCCTTTAACTATCTTGGGGTCCTGCTGGATCAATCCCTGGATCGCAATCTGCATATTTAAACTACCTGCAAGGCAGTAAATAACAAATTGGGTGCTGTGTACAAGACAAGCTATATGCTAACACCATCAGCTAAACTGGCCATTGCAAGGGGAATTCTGTTGCCTACACTCAACTATTGTGTCCCCATCCTTGGTGCTGCCCATAAAACCTCCCTACTGAAATGGGACAATACTTACAATAATATATGCTGCTATGTGTCCTCTTCCCCTCGACTTAGGCACCATTGCCAACTTTATGAGGACCTGGGCTGGCTCTCCCCTATGGCTACTAGACAATACTACCTTGGCTCTCTTGTTAATTCTATTATCAGGCTGGAAACCCCAACAACACTGGCAGAGATGTTACTTCCTCTCACTTCCTCTCATGAACTGAGATCAGTTGAAAAATCCTTATTGAAAGTTCCCAGATGTCTTACCTCTAAAGGTGCAGGTGCTTTTCGACTTGTGGCTCCTCAGTTCTGGAATACTCTCCCCCTGGAAGTCTGTCAGACTGGGTCCCACCTACACTTCAAAACTATGCTCTGTCACTATCTTATGCAGGCTGACCATTGTACTTGTTTGGACCCTCCCTAATTCCTGCCTGTCAGGCCCCCTATCTCAATGCCCATGTTTCATGCACTAAGCACTTGTCCAAGTCCCTACTAATCTTCGGACCTGGGTAGACAGCATCTCTCCTTGGCTGCTCTCTCTACCCTCACTTATACTCTATCCTCAACTGTTAGTCTCCACCTGGATCTCCTTTTTACTGCACTATGTTAATACTTTTCCTGTAACTTAGTTCGTTAGCAGTGCTTGTCCTACTGCTATGTTTTTTATTTCCTCCACAGGATGCACCTACTATTCATTTCCTGTTAATTATAGTGTTGACCTTGTGTTTCATGCTCAAACTCCTCACATTCTGTGTATAAGGATTTGTCTTCCCTAAGATGTAAGGTCTACTTCTCTTTGTTGGATTTGTTCTGTACCTATTTTCATGATGTTATGTACTCTCCCGGGTTGTGCCTGAAAATAATCACACTGCTGGCTAGTGCACCTACCCGGTAAACAAAAACTAAATAAAATAAAATGAAAAATTTCTGAAGCCATTGATTGGCACTAGTTTATGAATATGTATTAGATGGGTATTTAAAAGACATAACTTGCAAGGCTGACGTTATCTCTGACAAAAGCCCTGATTGGCTGGGGTGAAACGTTAGGTCAGTGGATGCATTGCACCCAGTGCTCCGAATGCCTGTATGCTGTTTGTTATTTTTCACCGGCAAAAGAAATAAAAATAAGTTTTTATGCACTTCTAAAAGTTTCACCTTTCTGTGTCTTCCTTAGCAAGTGGTGAATGTTTTCTTGCTTTTCTGAGAAACTCAAAAGACACTTGCTTGACTTGAAAACAAATAAAGCCCAGGGACCAGATGCAATGCACCCAAGGATGATCAAGGAACTGCCACAGGAATTATCCAATCCACTGAAATATCTGTTAGAAAAATCACTAAATACTGGAAGAATGATGAAGACTTGGAAGGAAGCTCATGTGATTCCTGTTTATAAGAAAGACTCAAAAGGGGATTATCATAACTATAGGCCATAAGTCTGACCTCTATTATTGGCAATTATTAGAAACCTTTGTAAAGGAAGAAATTGAATGTTACATTAAAGAGAACAACATGTTAGATTAGAGGGGGCAGATTGTGTCAAACCATCTCATCAGTTATTTTGAGCCAGTTAGTAAGGCTCTAAATGCAGGGCTACCCCTGGACCTGGTCTATTTGGATTACAGCAAGGCCTTTGATACCACGCTGCATAAGAAATTGGTAGAACAAATAGGAAAACTGGGAATCAGTAACAACCTTGTCAATTGGATAAGTTCATGGTTGGCAAATAGGACTCAGAGGGTTACCATAAAGGAACATGTCTCAAAGCAAAGGTATGTAACAAAATGTTTGCCACAGTAGTCAATGCTGGGACCACTTCTGTTTAACCTATATATTAAATATATGCAATGAACTGAAGGAGAGTGGATGGGCAAGTCTGCAGATGATGCAAATTAGGTATAATTGTGAACAGTATGGAAGATGTCAAAGCCATGAGGCAAAATCTGGCAGAAGTAGAGAAATTGGTGAGCAATGCTAAGCTGTAATTTAATATTAGCAAGTCTGCCATCATGCACCAGGGACTCAAGAACCTTAAAGCATCATATAAACTCTATGGTCAACAGTTAAAAGAAATGGAAGAAGAAAAGAACCTTGAAATAATAGTCACAAAAGAGTTGAATTTTGACAGAGCAAGAAAGTGTCTATGAAAGCATATAGGATTCTTGGCTGTATTGGTAGAACATAAATAACAGAAATAGGGTGGAAATCCTTCCACTGTACAATGTATTGGTGGGATCACATACAGAGTACTGTGGGCAATTTTGGGCACCACAATACAAGAGAGATATCAAACTTATAGAGGGGGTGCAGAGATGGGTTACACAGATGGTCAATGGAATGAGGGGACTAGGTTATGAGGAGCAATTGGCTGAGGTAAATATGTATTGTCTGGAGAGAAGGGGACTGTGAGGGGACGTGTTTAGTTTTCAAGGCTTTTCAGAATAGAGAATTACAAGTGCTTATGGTTGCAAGCTAAAGAAAGTCACTACGATGGAGGGAGGAACAGTAGACAAGGACAGGGAAGTGTGTATAGAACAATTAGAAGGGTAAGGTGGCTCACTCAGAGGGTGGTATCATTGTGAAACTCCTTACTGGACTCAGTGGTGCTTTGTGAAACTGTGCAAAGTTTCAAGGCAAATCTGGACAGCTATGTGGATATAATCAGTACTTATGGATACATCCATTGCTGAAATGGTGAGCAACTAAAGGGCTCTTGTAGCTCAGTTCTCTTATATCTGTCCTATAAATCCCATGAAAAGATGGAATTACTCCAGTTTAACTCCCCCCCCAGCCTACTAAAAAAACACTTTCCTTTTAAATGGAATAGAACAATAACCAAATATTTAGGAGTTAACATCCCATCCAAATTGGAGAACACAGAACCTTTTAAACTATGAGCCACTTTCCCAGCAAGTTATACTAGACCTCATTAAATGGCAGTCCCTCCCCCTTAGCATTTTTTTTTTTTTATAAAACTGATGCTATCTGGATGATAGTCTTCTCTCGAGTGTTGTACCTTTTTCAAACTCTCCCTGTTTATCTTTCCTTATACTATTTTAGCTTTTGGGAAAAATTGGTTTCTCATTCTATAAGGGGCAACCAGCACCCTAGAATTAGATTGTTCACTCCACAGCCTCCCAGAAACCACAGTGAGGTAAATTTGCCAGATTTCCATACTTATGCCCAGGTGGCACAGCTCCACATAGTCTGCAACTGGATAACCCCAGCATGCAGTACCTATCCCCATGACAAAGTACCGAATTTCATTTGAATGATATGTTTTATTTTGCCCACTACCTCTTTCCGTACACCCCCCCCATCAGCTTAGCCTCCGTGACTTCGCCACCTATACAGCAGTCACCTTGACCCCTTTGTGGCAAATTTGTAAAGGTACCTGCTGATTCATCACTGCTCTGGTGCTGTAGGTTGTCCCCACAAGACGTGAGTTTAATCATTTGTAGCTGGATATAGCTTTTAAATGCTGGATGCAGCTAGGCCTCCATTATATATTTCAGTTCTTAACTGACAGGGAATATTTCCCTTTGAATATCTACAGACTGCTCATGTCCTAATAGATCAAGAACACTTAAGGTACTTACAAATTCATACGTACCTCCTACTTCCTGTAAACCGCTATGTTCTCCTAAACTTCCAAACCCCTGTCCACTCCTTCTTAACATATTTATGGGTCTTCTATGGGGGAGACAGTTGGCAACACTTAATTCGTCACTCATATGGAGGTATACAGAACTGTGGCATCACAATACCAGATATATACTAAACAAATGGAACTCTGAATGCTTCCTACACCTATGAACAATGAATTAAATATTCCCTTATGCCTCTCTGAGTCGCAGCTTCTGTTAGTTGGTGTGAATTTGCCTGGAAGTGTAACAGTGATACTTCATTAAACCTAGGATTCAATCCAAATACATTGGGGACCAGTTAGGTTCCTGTTGGAGAGGCTGTGGGGAAAAGGGAGCTGACCAGACTCAAATCTTTTGGTCCTGTCCTGTTTTGGAGGAATTCTGGCAACAGTTAAAAAATCACCTGTCCCTCTTCTCCATAGACCCACAGGTTCTTCATCCTGCCACCATCTTCCTAGCCATCCCAATGGAAGGACAGAGATCTCAGTTTCTCTTATTACTTCACATTTTCCTCTTGGCTGCAAAGAAGACCATAACCCAGTGTTGGTTGCAGCCAGGCCCATCAACTATATCACAATGGCAACAGACTGAACTACAAATATGTAGTTTAGAAAACCGAGTATACAGTACAGTACCAACTGAAGGGGAAACTACTGCAATTTTAAGACAAATGGCAAACTTGTATACTGTACTATATATGGCACAAAATAATGAGTTTATTCCTTAGTGCTTATGGATTAATTTACTATGTTGCACAGTCAGATGCTTGCTAACTGGGGTCTCTTGGATATCACCTGGGACTCTGCCTTACTTTTGTATTTTGAGTGTGCCAGTCTCATGTACTTGTAACGTTAGACTATTTGTTCAGAGTCTACTGCTGCATGTTAAATGGTACACCTCTTCTGTATCTTCAACTGGCTGACTACCTGTATTATACCTGAAAAATAGTTTAACAAACTTTAAATAAAGAACATCACATACATAGCGGCCGAGAACCTTAAACAGACAATTATGCATATATATATATATTTTAAATACAGAATGCCAAACTAAACTTGAACACAGCAGTCTTTGAAATAAGGGACCAGATTTTCAGAATCCCGAGAGTGCCAAAAGGGCTGGGTGCACCAAACATATGGTGCACCAGGCTTGCGGCAAGCTAATGGGAATTTCTATCCCGTACAGCAATTGATGCAAGTTAAACCATCTTTTTTTGGTCTAGCTTGCATCAATATCAGGAACTGTTTTTACGGAGCCTGCGCCCAAAATTTAGCACAAGTTTCTGTAATGCGGGAAAGCTGTTGAAACTGCATCTGAGCTTTGACAGTCTGGCACTGGTGCAGCACACGGGAATGGCACTGCTGTGGGAACAAAGTGTTGTGATGCAGGACTTGATGAAAGCCCTGTTTCACCCTTTGCAAATCCAGCCCTATGTTAATTAGAGGTGATGCTCGGCCTAAGGACCACCTTAATCCCACCTCTGGCTCCTCCTTCAGACAGTCCTTAATTTGCATAGGCATATAACTAGGGGAAAGGAATGGTCAGCAGGCTCCTATAGGAACATCACGGGACCCAAGTATCCCTTGAGTCTGAGGTCTGAAAATGAGGTAACTGACTTTGCATGTTCTAATTTCTTTACTGCCATTTAATGAGGGTAGCACATCATTTCAGCACTGCAATTTCAGTGAGTCAATTACAGCAATGCTATTATAGCGACTGCAATAATAGCGATTGCTGCATTACAGCACGGAACAGTTTCAGCGACTATGGGGTAATAGCCTACCTCTGAGGTCCAGGTGCACCTCGGAGGATGTTATTTTAGAAATGAGGGGGTGCAGGGGGGCAAAGCCCCCCTGCAATACTAGTCCATACCACTCTTCTATCCTATCGTAAGTGCACTTCGGATAGCACTTGTAACTGCCCCAATGTCTGAAGTCGTGATTTGACTGACCACATGTTTGGAGTTGTACAGGAGTACAGCACACAGTCACAGTAGGATTACTTGCAAGGAGTGGCATTTAGTTCACAATAGCACATTCAAAGATGAGCGCTAAATAGACATTTGCTGAATTTCCCAATCGCTGAAATGGGCTTCACTATTAAAAACTCGCTGAACTTGCACTCGCTGAAATATATTCGCTGTATTGACATAGAACCTTTCATGAGTCTTTTAGTACTTTCTTACAGTGTTGTGCCCTTCCTTACATGGCTTTATTAGTGACAGGAGAAAGTATTTAGTATTAAGCATTTGAGATATAGGCACTAAACTGCGCTAGTCTCCCTTTAAGGGATCTATAAATGCAGCTTTGAACAACGGTTTTCCAGGTCTCTCTCAGTAATTCTCTGTCTACAAATTATACTAAAATGAAAATATAGGCACATGATTTAGTACATCAATACAGCCCTGTTATTAGCACTAAACTTTGGGGTGGGGGTTGCGGGGTAAAGAAAACATACAGTAGCAGCAGAGTAAAGGAAAGCAGAATGTTGTACGGTACAATAACTGGTACATCATGTAACATACCTAGGCACCGAATAACATAAAATAAAAAGCATTTACAGTACATGCTTTTTATTTTATGTTATTAAGTGCCTAGGTATATTACAGTTTGAGGATATCCTTTTTATTTCTCTAACTGGCACTAAGCAAGGGTACTCTGTCATGGCCATGTCATTTACCACTAATACACTGACAATCTCTTGAGAGGCTTTAATCTAGTCACAGTCCCCCAGTAAAGACCAGTTTTTCTTTCTCACTACAATTTATGTTGTATATGAGAAATTGCTAGTGAGGAGGGAAATCCAATGATCAGAAAAAGGTTATAGGTTCTAGTCCCACACCAGGAACTTGGGCCAATACCCAACACTGACAGTAAAAAATGTCCTTGTAACCTCCTCCCTATAGACCTAGAAAGTAGCTATTATAGCTCATTGGACAGAAACTACCAAGAGCTCAAATTAACGTGACCTCCCTGTGCTTTCTTCCCACCAGCTGTAAATAAGAGTATTATGAATTTATGAATTTATTTTTTCTGTTTTTTTTTTTTAACTTCTGCTGTTATTAGTCTAATACATATTTCAGGCAATGTTTACCTATGGAATTGCACTATGGCTGTCATGTAGGTTAGTTTCTTGTCTTAGGGCATGCTGCATGTGACAGTTGTGGACATTGAGGATCTGAACAAGTTTTGCTGTGTAAACTGTGCAAGATTACAAAAGAAATTCAGCCCCTGTGAACTCCATGGAACTTCTAGCCACAAATAGGATACAGTGCCACCCCTTTCTATGGACCTGGTGGTCTAGCAGTCCCTGCAAAGGGCCTCTCCTGGTGGCCTGCAGGAACAGGAACTGAAATTCCAGCATCCACTAGAAAGGCAAGTCTCTCCTAGTGTCCAGTTACCACCAACACAGCAGGCCTCTCCTGGTTTCAAGCAGGAACAGAAAACTGAGGATCTGCCAGCATAACGAACCTCTCTTGTTGTCCTGCAGGAGACGAAATAGACAACCCAGCATCCACCAGCAGGCCTCTTCTGGTATCCTGCACAAGCAGGAATGGAATACTTGGCATCTGCCAGTATGGTGGGCCTCTCCTAGTGTCCCATGCAGGAATGAGAATGGAAAACTTGGCATTCCCCAGCTGGCTTGAGCAGTGACAGGGAGAGGGCTCTAGAACTTGCCTTGACGTGAGGAAATGAACTCTTAGGCTGCTGGAAGAATTAGAACATAATTCTGGACTGATGTATCAGTTCGCAGCACAGCAAGGGTTAGCAACAACAACAACAACAGTAACCGTGGAACCCCTTGCCTGTGTCCTGGACTCCAGATGATCTCCGGCCCAACATCACTATCAGATGGACAGGCACTGTCACATGAAGGAGCATTCATGACGATTCTCCAGCAGCATCGGCAGACTGCGAGTACTGACGGTAAAACACTTTCGATCTGTGCTTTTGTATGGTATTTAAAGTATTGTATGCGTAGTTGAGGGGGCATCAATAACATGTTTTGCTAGGCAAATCTTTTTTTTGTAATTAAATATTTTTTAACTTTTTCAGGAGCAGTGCCAAGTTACATTCCATTAATATAATTCAGAGACACAGATTATTTTAATGACCATTGTTTATATCCATACTTCATACTGACAGATATTCTTGAATTTATTCATCTACCGTAAAAGCATTTATAGGTGGTCTAATCCCTAACTAAAATTCCTCACAAGGACAAGTCCCTAGATTTTGAATCTTTTCTCAGGTACAATCTCTGGTCTATGATTCATAATCCAAAGCAACGATTTGTTCCATAATTCAGTGAAACGTTTCATTCTTAAGTTAATTCCTGCGGTCATCTTTTCTAGCTGGTAAATTTGGTGTACCGTATTCTTCCAGTCCCTTTGAGTGGGGACTTCTTTTTGTAGCCATTTTTGGGAAATTACCTTTTTAGCTGCTGTGAACGTAATAGCTAGCAGCCTCTTAGTGTGTTTATTTTTTTATCTGAGCTGGGAGATAATGTTACATAGCGCTAGAAGGTGTTAAGGCCCCCTTCTCTGGAAAGAGCTGTTGTAGAGCTTTCTCTATTGTCTGCCAGAAGGGCTACAATAATCTGCAGCTCCAAAAGAAATGTGTGTGTGTCACAGGTTTCCCCACATTCCCTCCAACACCTTGTTCCTCAAGTTATATCATATTTCCCTGTTATCTGTGGTGTTTTAAAAATATAGAATAAAGTATAGGTCGGTGTAACGATTATTACACTCGAGTTGTGGGATGCTACATAAACCCCGAGGCTAAGCCCGAGAGGTTTGTGAAAAAGCATCCCACAACAAGGGTGTAAAATCGAGTTTGATAGCCCGACCCATTTTTTATTTTATATAATTGCTGGGTTTGCCTTTTTTGCCTCAGCAATTATATAAAATAAACAGCTCTGTGTATCCTGCTACTGTATGCCAAGGTCAATCCTTTTACTCCGGTGCCAAGATTTTTGTATTTTAATTTATTTTATTTTTTTTCCATTTCTTCAGGACTTTCTGTGCAGGGTATAAGGGGGGAGAAAAGAAGAGGACTTACCGCCGAGTTGTTCTGGCGGTTCTATTTCGGTAACACGGAAGCGATGAGTGCTCTTGGCTGGTCGAGCTGCTGCGTGAGCATGCGCAGAGGAAGGGAAATCGTGCGTGTTTGCCGTTATAAATGCTCCTTTATAACGGCAATGGTTTCCCTATGGGAAAAAGGCAGAGCCGGTAATTATTATCTAATAACAGACTTCCACCCATATTTTCTCCAGATGTAGGAACCTGTGATTTTATGTTGTGTCGTATATATTTGTCCAGTCCTCATCCGTTGGTGTTATCCCTAGTACCTCAGTCCATCTTTTGTGTATTTTTGTTATGGCTTAATCTGTTTCTGCCAAAATGGATTTATTCACCAGTGATATTATGTGGTCTGGCATTTTCCTCTCTATTGTTGTTTTGATAATTTCTATTATAGGATGTGCTTCTGTCATCTGCCATGTTAATCTGAACCTCTATGCTAAATAGTGCCAAACTTGCAGATATCTGAAATGGTCTTGATTTCTAAGATGGTACTTTTGTCTTAATAATTGAAAGGTTTGGAAGGTGCCTTGTTCGTAGTATTGATAGTTGTGGTTTGGGCCTAGTTTTTGCCACTGTCTAAAAGTATCCAGCTTAGCTGGCTCGAAGTTCGGGTCTATGGTTAAAATTTCTAAATATCTAGCTGTTGGTTTGATGTCTGGAATAGATAGCAGATTTCTCCAGTTTTCAGCACATGTTTTGTGTATGTTGATTGTTTGTCCCCATCAATTTCTGTTTTATTAGTGGCCCTCTTGAACAACCATTCATATATTTTATTCATATTTTCTGTTAGTTCTAAATCCTTCCAGTGTTGCTCTGATTCTTTATCTAACCAGTGTGGTACAAACGAAATATGAGTTGCTTGACAATATCTTTCCAGACTTGGCAGTGCTAAGCCTCCTTTATTCTTAGGAAGCTGAAGTACTGTAAATGCTTTCCTCAGTTTTCCCCCAGCCCATATGCATTTAGATATTAATTTATTCCATTTTCTGAATTCAGTTTTTTCATGTAACAGAGGAGTATTGAAATAAATATAGAAATATTGGGAGAATATTCATTCTTATGATATCTATTCTTTGTATCAGAGGGAGGGGTAAGTGAGTCCATTTCTGCAAATCTTCTTGTATAGCTATTAAAAGTGGGTTAAAATTTATTTGGCATAAGGTAGTTAAATCGTGGTAAGATTGCAAATTTATTAGTTCCTCCTTTGTTTTTGGATGCAGCCATGCCTCACCTGCTATTTTTTAGTACAATTAATGTTTTTTAGCAATATATTGCAAGGTTTTTAAGATGCGGTGGTAGAAAGTTCGCTCCTCAAGCGACCATTCGAGTGAAGAGTTGCACTGGAAGTCTACTAGGTGAATCTTGAGGTCTAAGGATGACCCAAGGTGTGCAGTTGAATAATCAACCCCACTGTTTGCCTTTGCCGCTTTACAAACTGTGTTAATTACAGGGGTTATAGCTCTGTGTTTCTATATCCTTGTTATGGCAGGAGTCCTGATAGATGCTGTGTTTCAGACCCCAGCTGCAAAGTCACATCCTTTTCATTCAGGGAAAGCCTGTCAGCCCTCTTTCTGGCCACATAATTATTTCACACTTTACTAACCATCCCTTGGTGCCTTTGGTACCATTGGTATTTTGATTAATGAGGCTGTACTTCTCATTGGTAGGGATGTAAGTTTGTCAGGGATGAGGTTTTAATGACCTATTAGTTGTTCAACAAATCATTAGTAAACATTAGTAAACGTCGTGGCACTGTCATCATTGCTACGTTTTGATGACAATAGTGAAAGTCATGGAAGTCCTGAATAAAGACCAAACGTCATGGAGTCCATGATGTGTATGACTGCCATGACAAACTTACATCCCTACTCATTGGCCTCTGTTTTGGAGTGTCAGTAGAGATGGAGCTGCTCCAGCCATGCATTTGGCATATACTCGCTGACGTCCACTATAGCAGTTGGAAGCATACTGTTTAGCTGCAGAAGCTGCCACCAAGAGCCAAACTGCTAACAAAAGCCACTATAACCAGAAAGTTCATCTGCAAGTGTTACATCCAGGGAGCCAAGTCTTACTGTGACACTTTTGCCTGCATGGAAAATGCAAACCTGTTGATTGATGGGTTGCAGAGTCCTATGTTATTGTTGAAAAATTGTCTGATATGCTGCAAGAGACACATTTCTGCATCAGAAGTTGCCTCCAAGGCAGAACTTTACTATTGCACTTACAGTATTTCGCACATTGAAGTCCCTTTTCCTACATACCGTATTTACCATTCCAACTCCCCACCACCGTGGGTCACCGCTCCAGTGAAATTCTGGCCAAAGAAAATGGGGATGTTGTCTGGATTCAGACTCACAGTCTCTTGCTCATCAGGCCTTTCCACTACCCCACCAAGCTGGCACAGCAGTGAAGCTCAGACATTTAGCTGTAGAGGTTAAAGCCCTGCCTAGGAGGCAGCCCATTCATAATGTCTGCCTCAGAAGCAGACCTACCTAGGAGGCAGCAATGCCTTGGAGGCGAGGTTGCTTTAAAGAATCTATCTCTTGCTAAGTTGCTCGTCTACGGGATTCATCAGGAGAAGGGATGTGGGACTGCAAAGCCTGTGCATCATAACCACCTTCTACCCATTGGGCAACTGACCCCTGTACAGCCATCAGAGCATGCCAAATTGGACTCCTAAGACTTGGAATCATTGCAAACAAAAGGTCTCGGAGGAAGAAAACAATTAATTCTCTACCTCATGCAACCACAGATACAAAAAATGTTTCAGACAATGAGGAGTAATGCTGTACTTAGTTATTATGCCTGGCACCTTTTCTCAATCCAAACAGACTGCCAGTGGACTCTGTTTCTATTAGGATCACTAACTCACCTAACATGAACCCAGATGCTGCACTCTGTAAACCTGCTGAATCTGTAGCTGATTGAAAATACAAAAATCACACATGCCCTCACAATGCAAAGCATCATGGGCTGCATATGCAAATCACCACAGAATATTATGCTGGGCCAACTTTAAGCAGAATTGCATGGTGCCGAAAGGCCTCTCACACAGTTTGCAAAGGGTGCTAACAGAAGACATAGACACGTGTTTCATCCTACCAGGACTCCTCAGTATGCCTCGTCTGTTTGAAACCCCAGTGGAATGGACCAGCTACCCTTAAGGCAGTGTGCCTTGGATATATTGTGGTGAACCCATTAAAATAAAAAACTATTTAAAAGACAAAGAACCTCTGTGTGCAAACACTGAGGCAAGGGTTACCCCAAAGGGCATTTGGCTGGGAAGCCAAGTTTCAAGAAAATACAAAATGGTGTACTTGATCATCATTGATCAATGGACTTTGATATGGAAACCAGGTTGGAATGTGTGCTGGAAGAAGTTGAGATTGAGTTTGGCCCTCAGGACACTTGTCACCCTCACTGGTAACAGCTAAGCCCTAGTCTCTGTTCCTTGATTTCTGCCTAACACTCTGCTGCTCCGTTATTCTGGAGGCTGTCAACCTTTTTCCTACTCATGTTTAATCCTGTTATTTGCTAGCTACCTACCTACCATCATACTCTAATATTTATCTACAGCCCAGGATGCATGGCCACTATATTCTCCCCAATGCACTTCACCCTCTCCCCGGCTATGATTTTCCTTACTCTATACCTCCTCCCTTTCCTTTTCACCCTCTCCCACCTCCCTCTGCCATTTGTTTGCCCATCTCCTACTCCCTCCTCCCCTTCCCCAATCCCCCTCCTCCTCTCTTTCTACCCTGTCTTCCACCTCCTGGTATCTTGGATGCAGCCTTTATTTTCCTAGTTCTATCTTGAATCCCCCTGGTGCCTACTCCCTACCTATTCTGCTCCATATCCCCTTCCCTCCTCTCCACCCAAGTGTCTCATAGGCTCTTAAGCTCCTTGTCTCCTTGCTGATTATTGTGGTAGGCAATGTTGAGCTATATCCTGGTTCACTCTTCAGAACCCCAATGCAGCTCCTTAAAGGAAGCACATTAACTCAAAAATAGGGCACTCACCACCGTTATAAAACTGACACTCAATCTAAATAATCATTTAAGATGCCATATTTTATTTAGTACAAAGTACACAAATGCCCTCTATTGCCTGACAAGTTTTGTATTTTCTCAATCCTTTCTCAAAAGCGATTTCCTCACAGGTCACATCATTTAAATAGGCCTCAACCATATAACATCATAATGACATCACCATGGGGCCCAATTCAAACAACCCAGTTACAAAAACACAACACACAAATAAAGTACAAATGATGGTGATAAAATAGAGATTTAAAACATACTCATTAAAATATAACTACCTTGTCCCTTCATACTATATCATTAATTTCAAAACTTCATTTCGGCACTTAGTTATAAATCTAGCACAACATTCAATTTTGTCTCAGATTTTTGTATTTTTATTATCGCTTGCTGCAGGTGTATTTACATAGTTTTATCTTTCAATTTGCACTTTCTTTTTCCATATAGGTTTTTATTTTCTTGTCACCCCAACTGCCCTCTTCAGACCAATGCCCCCACCCCCGTCACACCAGTATCACTGGGACTTATCTACAGAGTTCTGCCCAGTCACCAGGTGTGGAGCCTGTAGAAGGTCAGCCGTCACCTGCAGCAAGGAATTTCTTCCTCCATTTTTGTCCTCCCATCCCCACTGCTGGGGCACACATGCCAGATGTGTGTACATGGAGACACGCACGTGTCCATTCAAGTCCCACAGCACCCTCCCTTCCTTGGTACCCACAGACCCACACTACCCTTGGGCCTCCACCTGGGGGCAGTCATTCAGCTGGAGCGGCAATCCTCCCTCCCTGGAAGAGGAGATCAGTCCTTTGGACGCTTGATCCTCCCCCCGCAGCTGACCCCTGGCGGGCTGCTCATATCGCAAATATAGGTCACCGGCATGGCTGGAGATAAGGCATGGATGCCTCAGTCCTCCACAACACTTGGCCAGCCCTACATTTCCACTTTCTAACTAGCAATGAGACCACTTACGTGGATATTATATGTGAACTTTAGATATTCTAAGTGTTAGTTTTATAACTAGGTGCCGATATGAAGTTTTAAAATTAATGATGTATTATGAAGGCACAAGATAGTTATATTTTTATGTCTATGTTTTAAATCTCTGTGTTATTACCAAATAAAATATAGCACCATAAATGATTATTTAGACTAAGTGTCAATTTTATAACTGTGGTGAGTGTCCAGTTTTCGAGTTAATGTGTTTGCTTAGTTGTTATTATGAGCACCACCTTCCCAGTGCAAACTTTTTTGTGTTTTAATTAGCTCCCTAAAGGATTAAGATTGGCACACTTAAAACATCTGCAGTCTCCTCCCCAAGTTGGATCAGTTGCAACCACTGATGCTCAACCTCCAACTGGATATCCTGGTTATTTCAGAATCTTGGATCATCTACGAGATTTATTTATTCATGTTATTTATGACTTTGATAAACAGGTAGGTGCATTGGTCCAATAGACTGTTTATAGGCACGACCTGAGCCACAAGGGACAAGTAGAGACAATACAATAGCATAACTATTTACAAGGTTACAATTGTCATATAGAACATAACAATGATTGCACATAGTTGGGTACAAGGCAGCAGTAAAATTCTCTGGTAAGAGGAACAATGCAGCAATAGTTACAATTTCAAGACATCGCAGGAAGACATATACATATACAGAGATACCATGTTACTGGTAGCTTAGATAGGGGAGACCATGCTTCATCAGGAGATACACAATGAGACCAACACCCAACCAGAGCAGGAAGATGGGAGAAGAAGGAGGCAGGAGAAACAGAAAACAGGAAAGTGCTTGATGTGATTAGTGAGCGAGGCACCTGCATCGACTCTTGTCCAGAAGCCAAGCTTTTAGGCTCAGTTTGATGGGTGTTGGAAATTCACAGGGTGGGGGGGTAGCCCGTTCCACAGAGAGGGAGCCACCACCAAGAGAGCTTTCCCACCCACATTACTTAGTGGTGGTCCTAGGTACCTCAAGGGTGGGGGGAAGTGGAGGAGCGATGACATCTCACTGGTGTTCTTGTACTGAAAAGGGGTAGAGAGAGAGGAGAAGTGTTGCCACACCTAAGAGCAGCATCCAAAAAACAACCAACTGAGTAGTCAAAGTGACCCTGTATGGGGAGCTAGCCAAGGGAGCAATAGAGGTTGCAGTGGTGTGTGGAATAGGGGACTGCTAGGGTGAAGCAGCAGGCACTGTTGTGTGCAGCAGAGAGTCTAGTCAGCAGGGCAGTAGACTCTAGAGTAGATTGGGGAGCAATAATCAAAAACTAGTAGGAGATTACCCATGGTGATGGCCAAGTGAGCCTCTTTTGTTAGGAAGGGCTTTAGGCAGTAGGCCGCTCCCAACTTCATATTAACCCGGCAGACTAATTGGTTTATGTGGTCTTTGAAGGAGAGAGAAGGGTCAAGTGTTACCCTTAGGTATTTGAAAGACAAGAAGTTTTCAAGGGTGGGGCCATCAGGGGGGCCTGATTCCTGATGCCTCCATTTCTCTCCCCCCTGCTTCTAAATCACCAAGTGGGATGGAGCAAAGAGGGAAACTACAGTGAATATCTACACCTCCACTTGCATCCAAGTCAAGCCTGTGTTCTCCGTCTTCTCCCCTTCCACTTATGAGCGGCTCCTCCTGAAACTCCCCCCTCCCTTTCTCTATTAATATCTTCTTTGCCGGGGTTTACTGCTGCCCTGGTTCTTCACGTGCTAATATCACTGAACTTTCACTCTGCCATTTCTGCTCACTCCACCTTGAGTAAGCTACTCATTATTAAAGACTTCACTGTCAGCTGGCTCACTCCTTCTTCACATCAGTGTTGTCTAAACATGCCGGCCCAGTGGCGCTGAGGGTTGAGGTGGTGGATGCCACACCTCGCACCATGCTTGCAATCCAAGTTCTGGAATGATCTTGGGCCGTTGGGGTGCCAGCACCGGAGGGGAAGGGCAGAGCAGGATTGAGCAGCGTAACAACATCTCTCCTCTCCTGGAGTGGTTGTTGCCCCCCCCATAGTTTTCTGGCCACTGGGTGAAGGTCCGGTGGCAGTGCAGGTGGGAGGGGGCGGCAAGTCAGGAGGGCGCCTCGGAATGTGATGCGCATGTGGCTCCACATGCACCCGTGTGTGCCCAATGAAGGGGTGGGTAAAAAATAGGGGAAAAAACAGATAAACACATAATAGAAAAAAAACAATGTCAAAACATAAATCCCCTACAACTCTCTTGGCTGACTGCTGTCCCCACCTGACTTACTCTTGAAACTCTAAACTGCTCCCTCCTTGACTTAGTTTTCTCCTCCCATCCCACCATATCATGAATGTTGGTGCCCTCCCAGACACCCTCAGTCACCACCAAATGGTCTACTGCATGCTCAGAATTTGTCCACCCAATGCCCCCTTCCCAAAAATTATCAACATTCACTGCTTTGGGAAACTAGATTTTTCTTCTCTCCATACTGACCTTTTCTCTTCTGATTGATCCCCCAACCCTGCAGCCAACAATGTACACTCTGCCCTCCAAACTTTCCAATCTAAATTCATGGCTGTCTGGAATTACCATGACCCCTCAGAAAAACAAACTCTGGTCAGAGCAGATATGGCTGTGGAGAGCTTTAAGGAGTGGCAAGAGTGGTGAAAAGAATATGTGGTGCTCTCGGCACACCCTGAGTCTGACCTGCAGTAACTGATACTGCAGAGATTACAGAACTGTGCATGCATGATACTCGTGCATTTGCAGTTTGCCCCAGAGTCAGCCGTGTGTAACACGGCAGTGCTTGACTATGTATGTGCGATACTCACATATGTGCAGTTTAAATCAGCACTGCCATGTCGCACACAGTGGCCATCAGTATCTCAGCAAAGCTATCCTGTGTCAGTACATTGCACGCAGACATAAAACTGAGTAAAAGTAAGACCCCACTGAAAATGAGATACTGCATCTCAGCCAGGCTAACCCGTATCAGTACTTTGTGAATATGGGTACAATTAGGACACCCCTGAAAATGAGATACTGCATCTCAGCAAAGTTATCCTGTGTCAGTACATTGCCAAATGGATAAAAGTATGACCCCACTGAATATGAGATAGTGCATCTCAGCCAAGCTATCCTGTGTCAGTACATTGTAACAGGGCTATAAAACCAGCAAGAGGTTCTGGGGACATGTGAACCTTGAGAACAAAACTTGAGAGATTCCAACATTTTTCCAGAGCCTCTGTGATATGTTGCAGGTGAGTTTTACCATTTAAAATAAATAAGAACACATAAAACAGCTTTAACATTTGTTATAGTGATTTTACTGACATGCATAATGAAGTCAGTTGTGTACATGTATTGATTTGAGCATACAGGAAAATGTACAGGAGTTTTGTCCCAGTTTTGCATGGAAAATACAGGGAAAAGGAGGGTGCCCTACAGGGAAATGCTTTGTTCAAGCTAGGAACACTGCAGTTGACACCACTATGATTTCTTTGTAATCTCCTATGATGCCCCTTGCAACCTCTGAAAACCCCTAAAACACTAGCTGCCTAGCATTTCCCCTTCCTACAAATATAAAACCATGAGTGTTCCAATGCCACAAATTAGATATGCCCTGAAAGGGTTAACATAAATCAACTCTTCAGAGGAAATACTGTAAATCCTTGCTATGCACATACACACATTGGGGGAGATGACCAAGAATGAAATTTGAAACTGCTCTGTAGTTAGATGCTGTATCCTCTGTTGGAAGTCAAACACAGGTAAAAGTAAGACCCCACTGAAAATGAGATACTGCATCTCAGCCAGGCTAACCTGTATCAGTACATTGTAAAAATGGATAAAAGTATGACCCCACTGAATATGAGATACTGCATCTTAGCAAAGCTGTCCTGTGTCAGTAGCAAAGTTATCCTGTGTCAGTACAATGTAACAAGGCTATAATACCATCGAGAGGTCCGGGGGACATGTGAACACTGAGAGCAAAGCTTGAGAGATTCCAACATTTTTCCAGAGCCTCTGTTATATGTTGCAGGTGAGTTTTACTATTTAAAATAAATATGAAAGTTTACAAAAACCAAAACACATAAAACAGCATTAACATTTGTTATAGTGATTTTACTGACAGGTATAATGAAGTCAGTTGTGTACACGTATTGATGTGAGCATACAGAAAAATGTACACATGTTTTGTCCCAGTTTTACATGGAAAATACAGGGAAAAGAAGGGTGCCCTACAAGAAAAAATTACTCACCTTAGTAACGTTGTTTCTTCTAATGGAGTCTTGCTATATTATGACATATGCAGTATAACCCCAGGTTAGAACTGCTCCGGAGGTGAAAGAGTTAACTTTCCATGCAGGGCATGGAATCTTGAGCGCGAGCTCGGTTGAACACTCTGTCTGTTGAAGCTCAAACTTGAACTGTCAGATCTTTACGAGCAAAAACTCACTAAGGTTCTGTGGAAGTCAGAACCTACACTAGCCACTGGCTACTAACTACAAAAACACAATTTTGATCTTGATCCCAAAACAAAGACTCAAGTCAGGGGATTCAAGAAAGAAAAATAAGCATAACACCTAAGCACCCAAAGAAAGCGTGAAAATAAAGTGGTCATCTATGAAGTGCCAACATTGCACTGCCCACCCACATCCCAAAAAAGAGGTTCTGAGAGGGGCAGGCTGGTAGGGAGGTCATAATATAGCAAGACTCCATTAGAAGAAACAACATTACTAAGGTGAGTAATTTTTTCTTCAAACAACATGAAGTCTTGCTATATTATGACATATGCAGACTACACAGCAGTACCTCCATGGAGGAGGACAGAACCTACTTGGGAAATAGGCTCTGAAGCACAGCTGTGTTAAATCGAGCATCACTCCTAGCCTGGATATCCAGGGAGTAATGCTTAGTAAAAGTGTGAACTGTTTTCCAGGTAGCTGCTTGACATATCTCTAGGATAGGGATGTCCCAGGCAGCAGCCAGAGATGCAGCTGTACCTCTGGTAGAGTGAGCCCTCAGGCCTGAGGGAGGAACCTTACCCAGTTTTTCATAGCAGAATTGGATACAAGAGACAATCCACCTGGCAATGGATCTTTTAGTGGCAGGTTTCCCGGAACAATTGGAGGGATTCGAACCTGTGACCCTTGGTACGTTCTATATAGTAACTAAGGGCTCTTTTGACATCTAAACTGTGCAATCTCCTCTCACCAGAGGAGGAGTGGTCAGTAAAGTACACAGGAAGAGACATGGATTGATTAAGGTGGAAGTCTGAAACCACCTTAGGCAAAAACTTCCTGTTAGTCCTGAGGACCACCTTATCTCTATGAAAGGAGATAAAATCAGGCTCTACTGACAATGCTCGTAGCTCACTTATGCGCCTGGCAGAGGTGATGGCTACCAGAAACACAGTTTTCCAAGTCAAGTACTTAAGCTCTGCTGAAGACAATGGCTCAAAAGGGGTTGCATAAGCTGAGCAATGCAAATATTAAGATCCCAAGCAGGGGCAGGATCCCTGAACGGAGGGTTGGTGTGAAGCAACCCTTTAAAAAACTTGGAGAACATAGGGTGAGCTGAAAAAGAAGAGGGCTTACCTGCTGATAAGAAGACAGACACAGCTGCCAAGTGCACTTTTAGAGTAGCTGGTCTCAGGCCCAAGGAATTCAAATGCACCAAATAATCCAGGATCGTGGGCACGCCAGCAGATTCTGGGGAAATATGCTTACCAGCACACCATATGGAAAATCTTTTCAATTTTGAATTATAAGTAGCCCTGGTGGAAGGCTTCCTAGAGGCCTTCAATATATCCAATACACCTTGGGAAAGGTGTAGGTCAGCAAACTCTAACTCTTCAAGAGCCATGCCTTGAGATCGAGAGATTTGAGGTTCGGATACCAAACTCTCCCCTGGGCACAGGTTAACAGGTTGTGATTCCTGGGAAGACACAGGGGAAGGTGGATTGCTAAGGACATGAGGAGTTGGTACCAGGGCTGCCTGGCCCAATCTGGAGCAATCAGGATCATCTTGCAGGGTTGAGATCTGATTCTGACTAGCACCTTGAAAAGGAGGGGGAAGGGGGGAAAAGCATAGAGAAACATCCCTTCCCAACTGAGTAGAAAGGCATCCAGAGGGACTGAGCCCAACACTGGGGGCCTGCAGCAAAAAAGGGGAAGTTGGTGATTGCCTGGGGCTGCAAAGAGATCTATCTGCGGGGTGCCCCATCTGGCAAATACTACCTCCAGTACTAGGGGATTCAATGCCCATTCGTGATGGCCCTGGGAAATCCTGCTGAGAGCATCCACTAGGACATTGTCCTTGCCTGGGAGGTGAACAGCCGTGAGGGAGACCACAACTTCATTGCTTCGGTGTACAAGGCCGTAGACCGAGTGCCCCCTTGCTTGTTGATGTACCACATTGTAGTGGTATTGTCTGTTCTGATCTGAACAACCTTGTTCTGAACAGATGTGGAAAAAACCTGGAGTGCTAGAAAAACTTCTCCGAGTTCCAGCAAATTGATGTGGAGCAGAGATTCCTGAGGGGACCACAGCCCTTGGGTGGAAAGGTCGCCCATTTGAGCTCCCCACCCCAAGAGGGATGCATCTGTAGTAAGGGTCAAGGAGTGAGACTGGGGAGTGAAGGAACCCCTGTCTCAGATTGCTCTGATCCTGCCACCACTGAAGGGCCTGGATCAGGTTCTGAGTCACTGGATCAACTTGGTTAGAGGATCTGTCCTTTGAGACCAAAAGGCTCTCAAATGGAACTGGATGTCCCTCATCTGAAATCTTGCTCCTGCACTACTGCTGTAGAAGCAGCCATGTGCCCCAGGAGCTGTAGAAAATGCCTTGCTGGTTGAGAGACCTGCAGGGTGAAAGAAGAGGCCAGAGAGACCAAGGTCCTTGCTCTTTCCAGAGGGAGGAAGGCTCTGGCTTCTTTTGTGTTCAGTTCTGCACCTGTAAAGGTGAGAAGCTGGACAGGCTCCAGAACTGACTTTGGAAGACTGAAAAGGAAACCTAGGGATGTCAACAGTTGCTGGGTTACTTGTAAGTGTAGTTTGACCTGTTCTGGAGACTGGCCTACAATGAGCCAGTCGTCCAGATAAGGAAAGATGGCAATCTTTTGCCTTCTTAAATGAGCAACTGCTACTGCCAGGCATTTTGTGAACACCCTCTGGGCCGAGGTGAGGCCGAAGGGCATTGCTCTGAACTGGTAATGGCCTGAGGGCAGTTCGAATCTGAGGTACTTTCGATGGGAGCTTCTGATGAGAACATGGAAGTAGGCATCCTTGAGGTCCAGGGAGGCTAGCCAGTCCCCTGGCCTTAGAGAGGGTAAAATAATTCCCAGAGTCACCATTTTGAACTTTGGTTTTAAAAGGTGCTTGTTTAGATACCTGAGATCCAGGATGGGCTGCCATTCTCCTGTCTTTTTTGGGGTAAGGAAGTACCTGGAGTACAAGCCTTTGCCCTGGTGTATGGGCCTCTGATGGGTTTGCAGGTGGAAAAGACCTGGCTCTCATCTTCGGAAATTCTTTGAAGCTGAGAACCAGTCCCTGGCTTACTACTTCCAGGACCCACTTGTCTGATGTTAAAGACTTCCAGTCCTGGACAAAGTAAGCCAGCCTGCACCCTACCGGTAGTGGAGAATCGGCCCTGGCCACCCCATCAGTGAGCCTGTTTTGCAGGGGCTTTGGGTTGAGGGGTAGAAGCAGGCTTACTAGAACCCCTTCTGCCCCTTCCTCTAAAGAACCCCCTCTGGGCATAAGCAGAAGAGGAGGCCTGGGCTTGGTATAAAGGCCTATGAAAAGGCCTGCCCTGCCCCTGACATGCTGCCTTGAGGAGTGGCTTGCTCTTCTTGGCCGTGCACTCCTATAGGTGGTCCTATACTCATCCATTTTTCATATAATTCTCTGTCTGCTCCCAAACAGAGAATTGCCCACAACAGGAGAATCCATAGCCTTAGACTGAGTATCCTGTGACAGGGCAGTACATCTGAGCCAGGCCATTCTGCTGAAGAGACACAGATGTAGCCGTGACTCTTGATGAAACATCATTAGAGTCTACTGCAGCATGAAATTGCACCTTGGATGCCTCATCACTCCGCAGCCACCTGCTCCAGCTCCCTGGCAAGCTGGTCAGGGCCTGTTTTGCTAGGGCCAGAACAGTATCCCATCTGGATTTCTGGTACCTAGCTGCGTAAGCCATATAATTTGCCTGTCTGAGTCCCAAAGATGCTGCCATGTACTGTTTCTTGCCATGGCATCCATCCTCCTGGAATCCTTTTCAGGAGGGTGAGAGGCTAGAGGAATATTAGCCTTGTCACAGGCTGCAGCCTGCACTCACCACATGGCTGCACTGCTGGGAGAGGAACTCCATATCAGAGCCTGATAAAGCATACCTCTGTCCATCCTTTTATCCACAGGAGGATAGAATGAAGAGTTTTCAGAATTTTTACTGTCTGTTTCCAAAAGACTTGTGCAAGGGAATAGACAGTCTCCTAGACTCTGGAATACCCATCATTTCCACAAAATCAGGCTCTTCTTGATCATCAACAGCTTCCTCAACAGGGAGTTGCAGAGTCTCAGCAACTTTCTTGTAAAACAAAAAATGAGAAAGGGACTCAGATAGCCTGGGAGGGGACACCCCTGAGGATCTGTCTGGAGAGATGTCCGGTTCAATGGGCACATCCAGACTTTCAAAATCACACTCACTCCCCTCATACCCACCCCACCCCTTCCTCCGGTTCATAAAAATCCTCAAAATCATAATTTTGAACCAGCTGTCCGAACCGAGCACTTCCCTAATGTTGTCGGTTCGGACGGAACTGGGGAAAGAGACTGGACAATTTGAATAGCTTTGGCTATTTCCTCAGCGGTTGGAGAAAGAACTTCTGGCCCCAAACTAGCTGACTTTCTAGTCCTTTTAGTTGGAACTGGCTCCTCAGAGCTGGCTCTTCGTTTGCCCGAGGAAGTATCGCCCTGGTCAGAGGGCACTCCCTCAGGTTCGGTTGGAACCGAACCGGCTAGCCATCCGGTCAGCGGACTTTTGCCTCCCTTTCCTAAGCCTACCAACCTCTTTTCCACGGTGGCAGCAGAAAAATTCTTACAAATCTGGCAGTCTCTGCATTGAGGTGGTCAAACCCCAGACAATATACACAAGTGGTGTGTGGTCAGCCTTAGCAAAGGCTTCCCACAGAGGCCACAGTGCTGAAACCCAGTGGGTCCGGTTTTTCTTTTGGGTTCTCAGACATAGTGCCAGCCTAACCAAAACTTGCCCATTAATGGCAATCCGCTAAGCAAGACTTCTTTATCGGTTCCTAAATCGTGTCACGGAAATGTGGAAAAACGTAATAAGATCCGTCTTTTTTAGAACTGATAAGAACCGGGAACCGCACTCTAAAGGACTAGAAAGTAATTTTAAACCCAATCTGATCGGTTCAAACCGAACCAAAAAGACGTTTACAAGTTCCACACAGAAGAAAATAAACAAAAGCCTATCTATTACTTACAATACCACAGACAGAGCTTGAACCGACGATTGAGGTTAAATTTCAATAAAATAAACTGAGAATTACACTTTTAAACCGACAAACGAACCGAGCAGCAGGAGGAATCTCCGGAGCGACTGTTCAGTGAGGCAGAGTAAAGAATCTGACAGTTTAAGTTTGAGCTTCAACAGACAGAGTGTTCAACCGAGCTCGCGCTCAAGATTCCATGCCCTGCTTGGAAAGTTAACTCTTTCACCTCCGGAGCAGTTCTAACCTGGGGTTATACTGCATATGTCATAATATAGCAAGACTTCATGTTGTTTGAAGGAAATGCTCTGTTCAGTCAGGGAGCACTGCAGTTGACACCGCCATGATTTCTTTGTAATCCCCTATGATGCCCCTTGCAACCTATGGAAGCCCCTAGCATTTACCCTTCCTACAACTATAAAACCATTATAGTTTCAATGTTACTAATTAGATTCTGAAAGGGTTAACATAAATCAACTCTACACACATTTGGTGAGATGACCAAGAATGTAATTTGAAACTGCTCTGCAGTTAGATGCTGTGTCTGTTGGAAGTCACGTCAGTAAATTATTAGTCTCCAAAGATAGCAAGTCACATTGCAATAATAAACAAGCTGAAAAAATAGTGCTGAAATAAGTCTACTCAACAGAAACAAGGGAGTATTTTATTTAACTGGCATAATGATTTGCAGTTGGGGGAGGATACACTGAAAACTCAAAAAATGTGTTCCACGGTATCCCATTTTTCCAGCTACAGACAGCAAGATGGCTGTAGGCTCCACCCATAGCCATAAAAACAAGGTTAAAGAGTTTCCACCTCCCGTGGATTTTCAGACGAAGTGCTTGCCTGCCTCAATGCAAGGAACCTAGCTTGACAGGCTCACAGGGCTTCTGGATCCCTCACTGAACTGGTTAAATTCCAGGCCCTTCCCATCCCCTGCAGCAAAGCTACCAGGCTTACCAAATCTAAATACTTTGCCTCCACACTTCAAAACAATCTAAGCCATCCCTCTATGGTCTGGAAAGTCATCCACTCCTTATTCTCCTACAAACATAGAAACATAGAATTTGACAGCAAATAAGGCTCACCTGGCCCATCTAGTCTGCCCATTTCCCTACCTACTGTATAAACTTTAGATCTTACTTGATCTGCAGCCTACCACCTCTTTCTCATCCTACTGTTGCCTTCTGCCTGTCTCATGTATTCTTGAATTCACCTACCATTGTTGCCCCCACAACCTCCTCAGGGAGGCTGTTCTATGCATCCACCACCCGTTCTGTGAAAAAATACTTCTTCACATTGCCCCTGAGTCTTCCCCCTCCAGCCTCATATTGTGACCCCTTGTCCTTGACCATCTTCTTTTCTAAGAGCTGCTACCCTCTTGAACTCTATTGATCCCCTTGAGGTATTTTAATGTCTCTATCATATCCCCCCCTCCCTCCTTTCTTCCAGTGTATACACATTGAGTTCCTTCAACCTTTCCTCATATGATTTCTGGTGTAGCCCCTGCACCATTTTTGTTGCCCGTCTCTGGACTGCCTCCACCTTGTCAATGTCCTATCAGAGATGAGGTCTTCAGAACTGCACACAGTACTCCAGATGAGGCCTCACCAACTGCCAGTACAGCGGCATCACCACCTCCTGTTTTCCATTGGTGATACCTCTCCCTATGTACCCCAGCACCCCCCCAGCTTTCCTCACTGCCTCCTCACATTGATTGTCTACTTTTAGATCATCTGGTATGACTATCCCCAGGTCTCTTTTCAGTTTGGTTGTTGTTAGTGTCCCCCTTCCCCATCATGTATTCCTCCCCTGGGTTGCACTTTTTGGCATTGAATCCAAGCTGCCACACTACTGGCCACTCCTCCAACTTGGCTAAGTCTCTCCTCATCTTCTCCACCCCCCCCAGAGCCTCAACCCTATTGCAGATCTTGGTGTCATCTGCAAAGAGGCATACCTTTCCTCTGAGTCCCTCCGCAATGTTGCTAATAAAGACATTAAAGAGAACTGGCCCTAGTACAAAACCCTGTGGCACCCCACTGGTTACTTCCCTTTCTTCAGATTGAACTCCATTTACCACCACCCTCCATGTCCTGTTACTAAGCCAATTTCTGACCCAGTTTACCACCTTGTGACCCACTCCCAAACTGCCCAACTTGTATACTAACCTCTTGTGTAGGACTGTGTCAAATGCCTTGCAAAAATCTAGGTAGGCCATGTTCACCACCCCTTCCTGATCTACTACCCTAGTCACCCAGTCAAAAAAATCTTTCAGATTCATTTGACAAGACCTTCCTGTTGTGAGTCCATGTTGCCTTGGGTCCAGTTCCCCACTGGCTTCTAGATATTCCACAATCCTTTCCTTTAACAGTGATTCCATCATCTTTCCCACCACCAAGGTCAAACTGACTGGTCTATAGTTTCCCGCTTCTACCTAGCTTCCAATTTTGTGAAGGGATATCACATTCACCCTCCTCCAGTCCTCTGGTACTATTCCTTCCTCCAACGATTTGTTGAATAGGGCTGTCAGTTGTGTCAGTAGCATCTCTCTAAGTTCTTTTAGTATTCTTGGATGTATCCCATTTGGCCCCATCGCCTTGTTCTCCTTCAGTTTCAAGAGTTCCTTTAGAACTCTCTCCCTTCTGTGAATGGTCTGGTGTCCACCCCTCTTCCCTGTTTGTGTCTGTCTCCATTTGTGAGGACCAGGTTCAATATCACCCCCTCCCGGGTGTGTTTCACTACTAGCTGCATGAGGTATGCCCCCTGCAGGGCATCCAGGATGACCCTGCTCCTAGATGTGGCCGCAGCATAGGTGTTCCAGTTAACATCAGGCATATTTAGGTCCCCTACCAACAACATTTCCCCCTTTTCTGCCATTTTATGGATGTTATCTACAATTTCCCTGTTTCCTCCCCTTGCGCTGGGGGTCTGTAGATAACCCCCATGCGGATAGTGTTGCCATTTCCTGACTCCAGAGTGACCCACAGTGCCTCCTCTCCTCCTTGCTTTCCCTTTTTCAGTTGCTTTGATCCCCTCTTTGATGTAGATCACTAACCCTCCTCCCTTTTTGCCCTCCCTGTCTTTCCTGTATACTATATACCCAGGTATATTATCATCCCAGTCATGGCTTTCCGTATACCATGTTTTAGTGACTGCCACAATATCCAGATCTCCCTCTGCCATCAAAGTCACCAGATCAGGGATCTTGTTACCCAAGCTGCAGGCATTTGTACACATGGCCCTCCATTTTTTGATGGCTTCGCCCCTACTTGTTTCCCTCCTATCCCTTCCCCCTGTGCTTCCCCTGAGATTACCACCTGTTTTAGTCTGTTGTGTTTTCCCATCCTTAGTATCCTCTTGTCTGACTACCTTAGCCTGTTGGGGGGGGCAGTTGAGTTCTTCTACCCTTGGTATCCATATCACATCTATCCTTAACTTCTCATTTTCCCTCACTTCTGTCCCTGATCTTTGAAAGAAGGCAACAGTCACCCCCCTTCCCAAAGCAGGAGAATGCTACTCTGCTTAGGTACCATTACCCAGTCCCCACTCTCCTTACGCTGGCAAATCTCCAAGAACACCTAGTTTTCTCATAACTCTCTCCACTACTTGACTTCTCCTCCTTATTCTCCCTCTTCCAATCTGACTTCCAGAAGTCCCTCTCCACTTCTGTTCTCTGGCTCGCTGACTTGGTCCTAACTGGAATGGACCAGGCTCTGATACTGCTGCAATCTTTGTTGACTTGGCCATGACTTTTGACACAGCTGCACACCCTTCTTCTCCTGGACAAGCTTCAAGGCGTGGTGCTTTCTTATCATTCAGCTAGCTGGTGCCCATCCGAACTCATGGGCAGGTTCCAATCTGCCACATCATAGACACATGATGAACTCTCACAGTTTGGTCAACATTTCCTCCAGTTGATGGAATCACTGGGCATAGCACAAGTAGTTACGTCTGTGACCCATCAATATGATCATGCCTTGGACTTAGTTTTCACCCTGGGACTTGAAATAAATAACCTCGACACTGATCAGGTCAGTTGGTCAGATCAATGCATGGTGAGGTTCTCGTTTGGGCCCCTCTTTGTACTCTACCCCCTGTTGAGATGATCAACTACAGCTCTTTGAAAGGCTTGTCCCCTGAAGGACTCCAGATGGTGATCAATGTCTCAGAAGTGATAGCTACTTGTGCAACTGGCTCAGCGGAGGCAGTGGTGACTTATAATAAGGCCATTGCCTTGGCCTTCAATGCAGTTGCACTAGTCCATATATGACCAAAGACTTCAAAACTTGGATCCCATGGTTTGAAGGGGAGCTCAGGGAGATAAGGTCTGTGGGTTGAAGGTTGGAACGTTGTTGGAGGAGGCTGCAGTCAAATGAGGACTAACTGGTTTTGATGACTCATTACTGTGAGTATCAAAAGGCAATTTCTCATAAGAAGGCAGCATTCCTGTCCAGGGAAATTGCAGTGGGGAGAAACTGACCAGCTCAGCTCTTCTGGATGGAAGACAGACTGCTTAATCCAGTCTGTCTGCAACCAGTAAGAGCAAATTCATCCACACGGTTTGCTCATTTTTTCTCCAACAGGGTATCTTCAGTTCAATCTGGTATTTCCCCAACCAGGTTATCATGACCTGGAATGGTCGAGCTGGGAATTTACAGGAGTCCACCAAGGGCCTCCTAGCAGTTCTGAGAGTCAGGCTGAAAACCTTGGAGGACCATGCATTTGAGTTGGTTGGCCCGCTCCTCTGGAACTTGCTCCCCTAGATCTCTGAGGGGTGCTCCATTGGTACAGTTGCAACCTTCAGAAGAGGCAAAGACCGGACCCAACTCCGTCCCCTAGCTCCACCCCTTTTGATGACTGATGCTGCATTGCTCCTCTTCCAAAGCCATTTGTTATTTATTTATTTATTTGCTTTTGGTAACCGGGTGGATGCACTAGGCATAGCAAGGCATATTTTCAGGCATGACCTGGGGGGGTATAAGGAGTACAATGACAACAAGCAGTTTGTAGAGTACAGCAGTAGGTGAAAACAGTGGGTGCAGGTTTATAACAATTTTCAGTAAAATAGAAGTACCATATACACAAAGCAACAATAGATAACGGGATAACATAAACATAGTACAGAAATAGCACAAGTGCAAGTTTACCCATTTAGGGTTACAAAATGGGAGAAAGAGCTAAAATAAGGTACAAAATGCAGTGCAAAATTTGAGATGGGTTCTAAGCACAAATCGATTATCTTGAGCAAAACCAGAGGACTAGAGGTCCAAAGAGGGTAGTAGAGTTACAATTCAGAGAGAAAACCAGGCAGAGAATGGGGGGGGAGTAAGCACAAAGCTTTGGACAGGGGAAGGAAAAGTGGAGGAGAAATTAGGGGATATGGGGGGGTGAAGCATGAGAGAGGGTAGTGGAAGACAGGGGTAGGGTAGAGAAGAAAATTGAGGAGCAAATGGCAGTGAAAGGACGGGGGTGGAAGATGAGAGGGTCTACGGAGGATGAAAGCAGGCACAGAGGGTTGAACCAAGTAGATGATTGCGGTGTAGCTTCTTGAAGCAGGCATGGGTCGGAGCGAGAAAAATTGTTTGGGGAAGAGAGTTCTAATATTTCAGTGCAGCATGCGAGAAAGCCCACTCACCCATTACAGTTTTGTATCTGGGAATGTGACGAGGCACTTGATCAGTGGATCGAAGCCCATAGGATATGGCTTGTGCTTCTAGCATGGTAGCTAGGGATTGGGGGAGACCTGATCTCGTGATGCTGTCAATGAGAAATCCAATGGACCGAAGCTGATATGCCACAGGGAGGGCCAGTTTAGGTCAGCATAAAGCTGACAGTGGTGCTTTTATTGAGGGGATGCTGAGGCATATCTGCAGATGTTATTATAGGTGGTGCCCCACTTGTGAAGAGAAGTCTTAAAAACTCCTTGGTAGGTGACCGAGCCATAAGATAGTGCCAGTAGCAGAATGCCTTGTGCAATAGCGAGCCTGGCCAATAGGGTAAGGGCATAACTAGTCCGGTAGGCACTCCTGAGTTTACCATTTACAGACTTGCAGGTGGCAGTAATGTGTTGATCAAAACCCAGAGATTCGACGAGCAGGATACCCAGGTATTTGAAGGAGCTAGTATTGACCAAAAGTGAGCCATCAGAGCAAAAGATTTTGAGGGGGTTCTGCTTTGTTCAGAGTCTAGCTGGGGAGCCGAAGAGCATGGAGTGTGTCTTTCCCATGTTTAGAACAAGGGCATTTGCTGTCAACCAGGATAGAATGTGGATGAAGTCTGAGGAAAGAGAGTGATTTATGTCCAAGATGTTTCTGGCACTGGAGTAGAGAACACGGCCATCCGCATATAACAGAGCTGGGCACTCAGGAGAGGGAAGGGGAAGATCATTTACAAAAATCGAAAAAAAGTAGGAGACCCAGAATGAATCCCTGTGGAACACCAATATTTATGGTGGAGAGTTTGGACAGGACAGAGTTAATAATTCATGGCCTGCTTCCTATCTAGCAAGTATCTATGGAACCACGCCACTGCTTCTGTGGAGAAGCAAGGGATTGGAGCTTGTAGAGAAGAATGGAGTGGTTTACAAGGTCGAACGCCTTAGGTCAATAAAGACTGCCCCAGTCAGGAGGCCTTTGTCCACTGCTGTATAGATATCATTAGTGAATTTTAAGAGAGCCGTGGCAGTGTTGTGGCCTTTGTAGAAGCCGTGCTGGGAGTTGGAGAGAAGGTTATGTTCTAGTAGGAAGGAGATGGTTTGCTTGGCAACTAGTTTTTCGAGAATTTTGCTGAGAATGGTTATGGGCCGGTAGTTGACAATATCTGTGGGGTCTCCTTTTTTAAATATAGGAGTGATTTTTGCTATTTTCCAGATGCTGCAGCATAGAAGTAAAGATTTTAGCTATGGGTGAGGCAATGATGGGAGCGGCGAGTTTCAGGAGCGTTGGCACAAGACCATCTGAGCCAGTAGCAGTACTATCGGGGATGGCTAGCAGCATCTTTAGGACTTCCTGCCTGGTGATGGTTCAAAATCGGAAGAGAAGGTAATTATACCATGATCCACTGTCTGCAGGGAGGAGGGGGGAGGAGGGCCGCATGCTTGAGTGGGGGAGGAAGATAAGTAGTTAGATAAATCTGAGAACTGGAGATTGAAGGAGTTTGCAATGGTGCCCAGATTGTTACAATGTACACCATCTATTACCATATCGTTGGAAATTCTGGTATGTTTGGCTCCGAGGAGTGACTTTATATGAGCCCAGAACTTTCTGAAGTCATCTGCAGCATTTATTAATAGACATTTGCAAAACAAGGTCTTTGCTAGGCGAATGTTGCTTTTGCAAGAGTTCCTCTGTGTTCTGTAGTCATTGTAGTCTGACAGTAGGCCTGAGACTTTGTAACGCCGTCAGCTCTTGTCCCTGGCCCTGAGTTTGATGAGTACACAACATGTGATAAGGGGTGCATGGATGTTTCGGAGAGATCCAAACAGGATAAGAAAGTGGTCTAGAGTTACCTGGGCATTGGTGGCAGAGTAGATACAGTTCCAGTCAAGCATGGTAAGATCACTCTGAAACTGGGAAAAATCAAGGTTGGCCAAGTTGCAGAAGGTGATGAGTTTTGGTGAGGGGTGGGCTGTCTACTAGAGTGCCAGACACAGTATATTGGGGAGTGGTCACTTATGGCATCAGTGAGGGTACCTGAGGAGACTATACAATCAATATGACTGGTCAGGGCCCAGTCAATTAGACTACTGGATCTTGGGGGAGGCATGACCCTAGTGGGGTCAGTGATAAGTTGGTGGAGGTTGTGGCCTTGTACCATAGTGTGGAGAGATTTGTTTGGTTTCCCAATCCAACTGAGGTTTAGGTCTCCAAGAATTAGGACTTAATTTCGGCCAGCGGCTGAGTCCACATATGAGAGGAGTTCCTCGAGGCCAGCAGTGCCACCTAGAGGGGGGTTATAAGCACATACTATATGGAGTTTCTTGGAGCCAAGCAAGAGGGTGGCATGGATGGATTCACAGTGGGAGAGGTCAGGTAAGGTTACATTTGAGAGGTTTAGGTGTGATTTATAGAAGATGGCAACTCCACCGCCCCATTTTGAGGTGGGCCTGCCACATCTGATGAGGTGATAGTTAGGCATTAAGCAGGCAGAATTAGGGGTAGAGAGTTTAAGCCAAGTCTCGGAGGTGAAGACTTTAATGGAACAGTAAAAGATAACACTTAAAGCAGCAGTTCAACAAATGGTAACATGCTGTACCTTTTAAATTTGATTTTCTAGGTTCTTCCTAGTAATCAAGTAATTTATTATGTTGCTTGCACGCATGTGCAAGAAACATAGTGCCATCATCGGAGATTTCGGAGGTGTGTCACCTCCTCCTCCAATTCAGTCAGTGAGCTGGCAGCCCGCGCGGTCCCTTGGCCGATGCATTTTGGAGCTGTCTGTGACACGCTCCAAAATGCAGTAACTCTGATTGAAGGAAGAACTCGCCTAGTGAGCAGAGTAAGAAGCCCACTGGCGTGGCTCCCCCACCAGCGTGTGCGCTCCCCTCACCTACTGCGTAGCCGGCGGGGTGCCCAATCCCCGTCGGCTGAGCTGCGTCTCCCCTCAGTTGTAGGTGCCGCGCTGGGGCACCCACCAGTGTGGCAATGAGTCCTTTGGCCGGCGGGGTGCCCAATCCCCGTCAGCTGAGCGCCCCAACATCCTTGTGCCACGCTGGGAGCCCACCCCAGCGTGGCAAACGGTCCCACAACGCCTTTTTTTTTTAAACCTGAAAACGAAACGGTCCCGCTGGAGGCCTCCCACCCCTCCCACAACCCGCACTCCACCCACTGCGCACCCAGCCTCCCACGCCCTCACCCCATACTTACCTCCAGACTCTGGCGCGATGATCTTCGGTGGACGGCGAACACGTCTGCACTCTTCAAAGCCGACCGCGAACTGAGGAAATGCCGGTAAGCTGTATAATGGCCTAGATAGGGGGGTTTCAACTTTGTTGCATATCTCAGGCATTTTGGGAATTTTTGCACAAATTTTCAGCATGGGGTTTGGGACCCCTTCTCATGAATGATGTCACTGTCATGGCGTTATTGTGCGCCGAAGGTGATTTCGGCGCAGTGACTGCGCAGTGACTGTGAAATCACCCTTCAGGCCTGAATACCACCATGACAGTGACATCATTCATGAGAAGGGGTCCCAAAAACCCCATGTTGAAAATTTGGTGCAAAATTCCAAAAAATGACTGTTTTACGAGCATGCGTTGCGCAGTTCCTACACAGGCTCGTAAGTTCGCTAAATTTCAATATTTTCACTCCAGATTTTCAACATTGCCATTTTACCACACCTTCTTATGAGCAGTACAGCTGTCATTTTTCACATCTCACCCAAAATGTGTTTCCACCCATGTAGCGCAGAATGGTGCTGTTGGTGTGCGAAATCAATGTACGGGACAAATTAAGAAAATCACAGTGACACTGTTCATGAGCAGAGGTCTTAAAATGGCTATGTTGAAAATTTGGTGAAAAATTCCCAAAATTACTGTTTTACGAGCGTGCATTGCGCAGTTCCTACGCAGGCTCGTAAGTTCGCAAATTTTCATTATTTTCACTCCAGATTTTCAACATTGCCATTTTACCATACCTCCTTATGAGCAGTACAGCTGTCATTTTTCACATCCTGCCCAAAATGTGTTTCCGCCCATGTAGCGCACAATGGCGCAGTCGGTGTGCAAACTCAATGTGTGAGACACATTAACAAAATCACAATGACACTGTTCATGAGTAGAGGTCTTAAAATGTCTATGTTGAAAATTTGGTGAAAAAATTCCTAAAAATGACTGTTTTACGAGCGTGCGTTTCGCAGTTCCTACGTACGCTCGTAAGTTCGCAAATTTTCAATATTTGCACTCCAATGACTTCCAAATACCTAAACAGCACATAGAAGCAAGCAACATTCGGCATTGACAAATGCTTGTTTATTTAGTTATTTATTGAAATTGTTTTACCAGGTAAACATACAGAGATAAAGAAAATCTCATTTACAGATATAATCTGGGGGGGGGGGACAAGAGAAGTACTGTAAATAGTATACAATCATATATAACAAACAAATTGTTTGACAAGTTAGCCAACCAAGGAGTGGGTCCCAGGGTGGTAGCCTGGGTAAAGAATTGGCTAGACAACAGGACACAGACTGAAATAGTAAACGGAATCCACTCTGAAGAAAGGGGGGGTTACTAGTGGGGTATCGCAGGGTTCAGTACTGAGTCTGGTCCTTTTTAATATCTTTATAAGTGACATTGCAGAGTGACTGGAAGGAAAAGTATGCCTCTTTGCAGAAGACACAAAGATCTGTAACAGGGTTGATACACAAGGGTGTGTGTGGAAAGAATGAGAAAGGACATGGCTAGGTTGGAGGAATGGTCTAAAGTATGGCAGCTTAAATTCAATGCAAAGAAGTGCAAAGTAATGCACCTGGGAAACAAAGACCCAGGAAAAAGTACACAATTGTTGGGGGAGGTACTAACAACAACAAAAATGGAAAGGGACCTGGGGGTAGTCATATCAGATGACCTAAAGGTAGACAATTTTTGCAATGTGAGAAGGCAGTAAGGGGGACTGGGGGGATACTGGGATGTATAGGGAGAGGCATCACCAGCAGAAAACAGGAAGTTGTTATCCTTCTGTACAGACAGTTGGTGAGGTCCCATCTAGAGTACTGCGTGCAGTTCTGGAGACCCCATCTCCACAAGGACAAAGGATGGAGGCAGTCCAGAGGAGGGCAACTAAAATGGTGCAGGGTTTGCAACAGAAGCCATATGAAGAGAGGTTAAAGGAGCTTAATATGTATACCCTCGAGGAAAGGCCGGAGAGGGGGGACATCATAGAAACTTTCAAGTACCTCAAGGGAATCAACACAGTCCAAGAGGGTAGCATATTTCAGAAAAAGAGATGTGCAAGAACAAGGGGGCACAATCTGAAGATAGAGGGGGGACAGTTCAAGGGCAATGTGAGGAAGTATTTTTTCACAGAGAGGGTGGTGGACACATGGAACAGCCTTCCTGAGGAGGTCATGGGGTAAAAAATAGTGGGGGAATTCAAGAATGCATGGGACAGACATAAGGCAATTCTAGTGGGGGGTAAGAAGAAGTAAGCTGTTGATTAACTATGATCTGCAGCTTATCCAACAGGTAGGGAAATGGGCAGACTAGGTCCTTATCCGCCATCAAAGTCTATGTTTCTGTGTTTCTAGAGTGTATACTTCATATACTGATCCAATTCCTTTTCATGTCCACAATATTATTATGAAGTCAAAAGAAATTAGCATATTTTTTTCTAGAGGAAAAAAACTAATTTAAAACATTTAAACATGCTTACATTTTGTTAGAGATAGAAAAGTCTACCAGCAAATTAAAGTGGAAGATAACTGAATCTTTTCCTGTTAAAAAAGGTAGAGTCAGACGTTTTGCCCAGCTTTTCTGCAGTGGTGCTTTAAGGTGCAGAGTGGAAAAGATTACATTAAGTAGCTGCTAATTCATTTATTTATTTATTTATTTATTTATTAGCTTTTGGTAACCGGGTAAGTGCGCTAGGCAACAGACCTGCCTATTTTCAGGCACGATCCGGGAGAAAACAGGACATTGGTTACAATATGCAGAAATGCACAGACATAATATAGGTGTACAGGAGCAAAACAAGATATACATTGGGTTTTAATGGCCGTACTTTACACCTCCAAGGTTGATTGTTTTTACAAAGAAGGGGCTATACTGGCAACAGAACTTGTTTGTAACCTGGACATGCAGCTGCAATAATGAATTATTTGACAAAATCTGTTCTAAATGTATGTGAGCACCCAAAGCGGCTCAAAACCTATCACTGAGCAAAACCAGACTACCGGATAGGGACCCAGAAATCCAGATTACCAGGTAAAAAAACTGACAGGTGGCAACCCTATCAGACCATAGGGGGAGGCTTTAAAAGGTGTCTGAAGACACACCTCTTCAGAGAAGTCTTTTTCAGCTAGCTGCAGCACTGATATTGTTTATTAATTATTGATTTTAATTGTATTTATTTTACAGAACCTTTATGTATTTCTTGTATTGGAATTTTGTATGTCTCTTATACCTATTTGCAAAGCACCCAGAGCCTCTGGGATTGGGCACTGGAGAAATAAAGATTTACTTACTTACCTACTTATTCTGCCTGTTTAGGAGTAGTTTAGGCTGGTGTAGATGTGAAGTCATCTCGGCGCTGCATACCACCTTTTGTGAACTGGATCTGGACCCAACACACCTTGTAGCAGGGTGTGTGGGGTTTCCGGGTCCTGTGTTCACTGAGTTAGTCCACTGCCCACTTTCTGAGGGGGTCTTTCCAAGCATATTGAAAAATGTGCTGGTTAGGTCTCTCCATAAGAAACAATTTGGAACCCTGAACCCTGACTGCTTGGAGGACTTTAGGCCTAACCTTCCTGTTCTGGGAAAGGTTATTGAGAAAACAGTGGAACTACAGCTTGAGGAAAAATTCATAGCCTTTGATATCTATGAACCTCTTCAATCCAGGTTTAGGTTAAGGCACAGCATTAAGACTGCACTGATCAAGGTGCACAATTACCTTCTTAGGGCAAGAGACAGAGGAGAGGAGAGGAGAGGAGAGCAATCAGTTCACATCCTCCTTGATCTCTCCTCAGCATTTGACACCACGGACCGTGGCTTGTTGGATCATCTCGGGGAGCACTGTGGAATCACCAGCACAGTCATCTGGTGATTTGAGCCTTTCTCAGAGATTGGATGCAGAGGGTAGTGATGGGGAGTTTCTCCTTACTCCCAAAGTCCCTGCACTGTGGTATGCCTCAGGGTTCTATCCTCTCACCAATGCTGGTTGCAGGGTACATACTGCCCCTAGGAGGTATCATTAGATGGTACAACTTGGGGTTTTAGTGTTATGCTAGTGATACCCAGTTGTACTTGTCTTTTGCATGTGAGATGCCTGATGCAGTCAAGGTACTAAATTTGTGCCTGGCTGAGATTCAGGACTGGATGTGATCTAGCTGGCTTAGACTTAACCCAGACAAAATGGAGGTACTGGTGATTGAGCCTGGTCATTGGTGGGGTGCATGCCATTGAGGAGTCAGTGAGCGTAGTGCTTGGCTCCTCTAGTTTAGTGGCCTCTACCAAGGTGAAGAATCTTGGGGTCATTCTGGATGAGAGGCTAACATTTGAGGCACATGTGCCAGCTGTAGTCTGGAATGGTTTTTACCATCTCAGAAACATTGCTAGATTAAAGCCTTGATCCCCACAAAAGACTTTCTTTCATTGATGCATGTTTTTGTTACATCCCAACTTGATTATTGTAATGCTGTATACCTTGGGGTGAGTGGATGTGTGCTACAACACCTGCAGCTTGTGCAGAATGTTGCAGCCAGTTGTTGACATGCCTACCGAGGTCTTGTCATATAACCCCGGTTTTGCGCGAACTGCACTGGCTGCCAGTGAAGTGGTGGGTCACCTTCAAAGTCAGTTTGCTGACCTATAAGACCCTATACTGACTGGGTCCTATTTACCTGAATGATCTCCTTATCCCTTATCAGACTTCCTGTCCCTTCCATTCCTCTGAGGTGGGCCTCCTAGCCATTCCCAGTGACCAAGCATTTGCTCACGTGGGACCTGCTCTGTAGAACAGGCTCCCTCGATCTCTTCAGGAGGCCCCCTTGGTGGTGGCCTTTAGGAGGGGTCTAAAATCCTTCTTGTTTCAGGAAGCTTTCGATTAATATAATCAGCTCCTGGGCTGATCCTGCCTGTTGTGATGCTGAAATTGCTTTACCAAGCTGCACCTTTTGCATATATTTATGTTGGATTGCTTTCTTTATTGTATGCTTCTTTTGTTTCTTGTTTTAATATGGTATTTTATTCTACGGAGCTCTGAACCTCTGGGAATAAGCACTTAACAAATAAATATTTACTTACGTACTTATTCACACTCTCCCCCCTCTCCATAGCTTCTGAGGCATTCCCATCTTTGGCCCAATCCTGCTTCCTAGTTTCCTAAATGACCTATCAAATGCCTGTAACTCCATGGTCATCCACATGTATGCCGATGATACTGTGCTCTTCACCTCTGGCACCACCATCCCTGACCTGGACACTCATCTCCAATTGTACTTCTTCAACATCTAGTACTAGTTGTGGGCAAATCAAATCCCCTTAATGCCAAAAAAAGGGTCACTGTGACCTTTGTCACCATGCAGAGGCAGGACAGACTCTCATCCTTCACCTCCTTCACCTCCTTCCTTACGCTTGTTGGTTCTGTGATTGAGGAAGTCACCTCTTTTAAACACCTCAGCGTATGGCTAGACCATCAGCTTGATTGAGAAATCAATGTGGGTGCCATCCACCTGAAGCTCCACCCTAAATTCAATGCTTTGTACAGGAACAAAGCATGCATCCTGCTTCCTGCTGCCAAAGAAATTGTCTTGGAGAGGTTCCTTCCTATCCTTAATTATAGTGACATTGTTTACAGTGCTGCTCCAAAATCTATGCTGTCCAGACTGGACCTCCTTTTTCACTCTTTCTGCCACTTTGCACTGGACTATCCTCCTTGTACCTGCCACTGTTCCCCCTGCTTCTCCCATTCGTTCCCCTCTTTTGATGCCAGATGCCTCTCTCACTGTATTTCCTTTACTGTATCCACAAATTCTGTCTTGGCTTCCTCCCACCTTTCCTTACATACCTTCTCTCGTGTCCCTCTGCCCTTCTGTACTCCTTTTGTAATTCTGACTCCAGTCTCTCCCATGAAATCTTCTGCAGATCAAGCTGCTTTCTCCTTCAGAGTCCCAAAGCCGTGGTCTTGTCTCCCCTCTACAACTCACTTCACCTCCTTCCTCTAGTCTGTTAAAACTCTCCTTAATGACTTCAGAATGCACTCCTGCAAATGCCCCTGACCCAACTGAGCTCACCTAATTGGAGCACTGAGATCCCCCCCCCCGTGTGATCAGCTTAGTTACTAGCTACTTGGTATCATGCACTGTTCTAGTGTTGATTCTGTGTGAACTGTTTCTTTAGTAATGGCGCAATTGTACTTTTATCTGAATTTTGTATTACTGCTTAGACAGTTATTGTTCTATTTATTTTGTATGTGTCTTATTGTATTTACTGTTTTGAACTGTACTCCCTTTTTCCCCTCTCCCAGGCTGTATTGATGGAAACACAGAAACATAGAAGTTGACAGCAGATAAGGACCGCAAGGCCCATCCAGTCTTCCCATTTTTTCTACCTTATGAATGTGCCATGGGCCTTTACTCTGTCAATGGCCTATATATTCATACTCATCTGTATTGCTCCCTTATGCCTATCCCATTCCTGTTTGAAGCCCTGCATTGTATTCATAACCATCACTTCCTGAGGTAGGCCGTTCCATGCATCCACCACCCTTTCTGTGAAAAAGAACTTCCACACATTACCCCTTAATCGGCCTCCCTCTAATTTCATGCTGTGTCCTCTTGTCCTGCTATTTTCTTATATTGAAACATGTTAGACTCTTTCACCTTGTTAATGTATCTGGAAACAAGCTGATACCAGCTCAGTATAACTTTTGAAATAAATAAATAAATCCCATGCTGGACACAAGACTAGATAAGGAGTAGGTGCCATCTCTTTCTTCAGAAGAGGATTTAATGTTACCTAAAATATTTCAGCATGAACATCATCCACCCATGATGCTCTCTTATGATCTTCCCATTGTCTTCTCTTATGTGCTCAAATGAGTTTTCAATAACAATGCAGGTCCATCGGTGGATTCCCTAGTCCATTCCCTTTCTAATGTGTCCTATGTATATGTTCAGTTTGAAAAGAATGGGGGGATGTTACATTGATGATTAGAGTGTATCTGCTTAGAAACTTCATAGAGAGGCATGCTATGTCTAGCTAGCCTTGATACATTTATTCCTGTAAATATAATTGGAATTTGGGTAGTTGGGCACCAATTATTAGTTAGAAAGTACAGTTCTATAAGAACTTACCTTAACAGTAGATCTTCAAGAGTATCTCTTGCAGCAGGTCATAACATATGAAATATCAGCCACAGGCGTCATTTCCTCAGGATGATTTCTTAGCAATCAACTCTGGGACCTCCCTCTAATGTTACCACATGGTGTCTGTGTAGTATGTATAAAAAGAGGGAGGTCCCAGCTACTCTTCAGTTCTTTTCTATCCTAGCGACCAAATGAGAAACTATTTCTCAGGCCTCTGATGGGAACCGAGGAGGGAAATAAAGCAGCAGCTTGTGGAGTCATAGAAAGACAGAAGCAAGGCACCCTTCTGAAGTAACAGCAAGGGGGAAGGTGGGTGGGGCTGCATGACCTGCTGCAAGAGATATTCTCGAAGATCTACTGTTACGGTAAGTTATTACGCAACTGTACTATCTTCTTTGAAACAATCTCTTGCAGCAGGTCATAACACATGGGATGATTCCCATGCAGTTATTATTCCTAAGGGGGAGGAGTAAGCAAGCAATCAGGACTTAGGACAGGAGGCCTTGTAGAATGGCCCATCCAAAACTGGTCCACTTCTTGGAAGCGATGTCTAGACTGTAATGCATTGTGAATGTATGTACAGTAGACTACATGGTGGCTTCACAAATTTCTAAGACAGAGATACCCCAGAAACCCACTGTAGAGGCAGCCATGCCTCTGGGGGAATGGGGTTTCACAACCTCCGTGAGACATATTTTGTATTTTGTATAGATAAACAAAATGCAGTTGCCCAACAATGTGGACAAGCACTGCTGTGAAATCCCAATGCCCTGGTTTCCGGGGTGAAAGAGACAAAAAGTTGCTCAGTTTTTTGCAACTGTGAGGTGCGGAGTAGATAATGTCTCAATGTGCTATGCACATCGAGAGTATGAAGCAGGGATTCTCCTGGATTCACAAGCTCCACATAATACACTGGTAAGTGGATAGCCTGTTTGAAAGTAAATTCAGAAACAACCTTAGGCAAAAACAATGGGTTTTAGCGGAAAGACACCCTATTGTTATGGAATTGCATTTAGGGAGCTATGCACATTAATGCCTGTAACTCTGAGATATGTCTGTCCTACGTAATGGCAACTAAAATTATACTTTTCCAAGAATGATAACAGAGCACACTGGAAACAGTGGGCTCAAAAGGGCTTAAAGCCAATTTTTCAAGCACAACATTCAAATCCCACACTGGGACTGGATCCCTGATAGGGGATGAAAGTGCAGAAAACCTACTAAAAGATTTTGCATCAGAGATAACTGGTACAACAGTTTGTTGCCCACAGGTAAATGAAATGCAGCAATGGCCGAAAGGTGGACATTCACAGTGGAATATTTCAGTCCACCCTCCGACAAACAGAGCAAATAGTGTAAGATGCTCTGAGAGGAACACTCATAAGGATCTAAGGCCTGTGTAGACACCCAAAAGGGAGAAGCGTTTCTACTTTGTAGAATAGGAAGACCATGTAGACTGCTTTCTGGCAGCTGTTAGGACTTCCACCACCTTCGGGGACACCCTGAAGTGCAAGAGGACTATGTCATCAGAAGCCAGGCATGCAGATGGAGGGAGCGAAGATCTGGGTGTAACAAGGATCCTTACACTTGAGACAACAGACCCCGGCAAATTGGCAGAGGAAGGGGATCCAGTTCTGAGAGCTGTAAAAGTACAGGGAACCAAATCTGTCTCGGCCAGAATGGCACTATAAGAATCATAGATGCCCTCTCCCGGACCAGTTTGAATAGTACTGTCTGAATGAGAGGAAATGAATGAGAGGAAAGGGCAGGAAGGCGTAAAGAAATCTTCCTGTCCAGGAAAGATATAACGTACCCCACCACACAGTTCCAGGACCTCGCTTGAGAGAGCAGTAAAGCGGCAGTTTTACGTTTTGTGGAGGGGCAAATATGTCACACTCCCAGGTGGCCCCATTGGTGAAAGACATCATTTAGGACATCCTGTAGGATTTCCAATTCATGGGCTCGGGCAGTGGATCTACTCAGGGCATCCACCAGGGTGTTGGACACTCCGGGGATGTGAACTGCCAGGAGATGGCTACTTCCCTGGATCACCCAGTACCAGACCCTCATCGATTCTCTGCAGAGAGGGTAAGAACAGGTGCCTCCTTGCTTGTACAGGTAGTGAACTACCGTAGAATTGTCTGATTGCCCCTGAGGGCAACCAGGGGGAAGAAGAGTCTTGAACACCTGTAAGGCACGGAGGACTGCCCTCATTTCCAAGACACTGATGTGGAGATGGGTCTCTACCGGCATCCAGGGTCCTTGGGATCAGATATACAGGAGAGGAGCTCCCCACCCTGTCAAGGTGGTGTCTGTAGTCAAAATAAGACACGGGATAGAAGAACTAAATGGCATGCCTCACATGAAGTTGTCAGTGGACTTCCACCATTGTAGAGCTCGAAGAGCTGGGGAAGACATCAGAACCGGAGCATTGACACTGTCCTCCCGCTGGTCCCATTAGACTCTCAGGGACCACTGAAGGACCCCCATATTCAGCCTGGTATGGGGGACCATCAGTATCATGGCTGCCAAATCACCCAGGAGGCACAGGTAGTCATGTGTTGAGATCAACCTACTGGACTCTTGTCTGTGCGCCAAAGCAATCAGGGTGTCCACCCGAGCCTAGGGCAAAAATGCCATCCCCAAGGAGGTGTCCAACATGACTCCAATGTATAGGAGGCATTGTATGGGGTCCAACTTGGATTTCAGATAGTTTATAGCTATCTCTACCTGGGCAAACAACTGAAGGGTTCAAGAAAAGCAGGAACAGCAGCCTTTGGCAGGAAGATGCTATCAGGAGCCAGTCATCCAGGTAAGGAAAGACATAGAGGCCTTCCCTGCAGAGGGCCGCTGCGACGGCCGCTACACATTGTGTGAACACCCTTGGGGCTGCGGAAAGGCCAAATGAGAGGGCTCTGAACTGGTTATGATGACCCTGTAACAAAAAATGGAGAAACCATTTGTGAGCAGGGTGCATCTGGATATGGAGGTATGCACCCTTCGGAGCGAGCAGAACCAGTCTTCCATGTTCAGCAAGGGGAAAGGTGTCAGAAGAGAGACCATCCTGCACTTTTCGTAACTACAGAAGCTGAGACCCCTAAGATTCAAAATGGGGCGTAAGTCCCCTGTCCATCTGGGAACCAGGAAGAAAGGGAATAAATTCCCGCTCCCTTCTGTTGGAAGTGGAACTGGTTTTATGGCATGTTTTTTGAGCAGAGCATTAAATTCATCTTGTAAGACCAATGCAGGAACTGGGGGGGTCAAAGAGAGTGGAGTATCCATAGATGTAAAGTAAGGGAAAACCTGCCCCCAATGGCCATGGGAATTAAGGGTCTCACACCCCATGACCGGAGAAAGGTCCTCAGGCTGAAGGCTGATCCTGCTGAGGGGCAACAGGGACATAATGGGTTGCAGGGTTAACAGAGCCTTACACTTAGTAGCAGGCTACTCTGAATCTTAGGTCTAGACCCATGAGGGTGGTTTCTTTGAAGGACCCCTTGTGCATTAAGGAGATATGTTTTATATCCTGTGAGAGACCTGAAACCCTCAGCCAGCTTGCATGGCATCTAAGACAAACACCCACAGAGGAAGCCTGAGCTGATGTATCAACAGCGTCATATGGCAGTGTCAGTGGCTCAGTAGGTAGCACACTCGCCTCTGAGACTGGGAGATCAGAGGGCTGTGGGTTCAGTTCACACATCTGGCACTTGGGTTAATATCCCAGTACTGACACTGTAGTGCAGCATGAGAGGGGTGCTGCACTTCTGAGGTGCCATCTTTCGGATGAGACGTTAAACCGAGGTCCCATCTGCCTGGATTGGTGGTAGTTCAGGTGGATGTTAAAGATCCCATAGCACTTATAGAAAAGAGTAGGGGAATTTCCCCGGTGTCCAGGCCAAATTTCCCTCATTCACTAAAAATACCACCAACAGCTTAATCTGGTTCAAAGTCAGTTGGCATTCATCTGTATCCCCCTTCCCCAGGTCGTGCCTGAAAATAGGCAGGATTTGTCTAGTGCACTTACCTGGTCAACAAAAACTAAATAAATAAATATGTGGCCCTAAGCAGATGGCAGGCATACTGCTGCTGCAGTAAACATCTTTTCAGGGAGATCATCCTGAGGAGAACCAGCAGGAAAGGTTCTAATGAAGAAGTGCAGAACACTCTCATCCCCAAGACATTCAATTTCTTGGAGTCCCCGGTAGTTGTCGAGGTGTATCAGACCAATCATGTCAGGGGCTGGCTCATCCTGTATGGAAGATACAGCCTGTAGGAATGGGACTGCTAAATTTATTTATTTATTTATTGAAATTGTTTCACCAGAAAAAGCACACTGAGCAAGAACTGCTCGTCTCCCGGTGCGACCTGGGGGGAGGGGTACAGTTGGGTAGAGGACAAGGGTAGTGCAGGTCCTGACATATACATACAATTACAATACAGTTGAAAACATTTGAAAGAAATAGTTGGGCATAGATGACAATTTATCCTGACTTATAGTATAGTAGCAATTACATGGGGAAGTCATGCTTTATACCTTGAAAACATATAATTAGATAATACAGCCGTATATGTTTGACAGGAATAGGTGAGTGTGGATTAATACATATACCCTAATAGTCAAGAGTAACAGTTACAATGAGGAAATCCTGCTAAGGTATTGGGTTGTGATATATATAATGAGATAGAGGTAAGTGCAAGCTAGCTAGCTCAAAAGTTGAGATCAAGTGCAGTAGTTGAGTGTGGTTAGCGAAGTGGCACCATTGGGCATACTGAGAGAAGAAATATAGGAGTGTCTGAGGTAGAAAGATTAGAGAGTTAGCTGCAGGAGCAGTTTACTGAGCAGTGGTTGGCAAGGGCATAGGATAGTCCCCATCCCTTGGATGTAATCCGAGGAAACAGGGGAAGAGTCAGTCGCCCTTGAGATAAAAGAAGGCCTGGAGGGAGCAGAAGTAGGGACCTCTGCCTCATCAGTTATGGCAAGGGGTGGACTTTTGGAAGGTCCAGGATAGTGTTCTTTGTACTACAGCCTGGACATCAACCATGGCCAGCTGCCCTGTGAACATGGTGGGAACAGTATGGATACAGCGAATGGGAACCACTGAAGGAATACAGTAGTGCATACCTGACAGACCCTGATGAAGGGTGAGTATACAGTGATGACCACACAAAAGCATAGGAACAGCACAGTATAGCACCGTTGTGCAAACACACAACATATTGAGTAACAATTGTACCTCTACAGTGTGAAGACTTGTGTCACATAGTTGATGAGGGAGTCAACACTGAGCTCTGAGAAACTCATCCAGTCATCGACGAGAGGATCTTTGACAGGCCAGAAATACAGTGGTAAAATATACATGTGTGCGAGTACCACTGTATGACCCCAATGTCCTTGACGAGGTAGGCAACAGTGAGCTCTCAGAGACCAGGCTGGTCACAGATGAGAGAATTGTCAACAGGCCAGAAGCCATCATTGATGGACAATGACATTCTGAGAAGGGGGAGGCAGTGATGGAAGCCACAGGAGAACCCCTGAACTCACCATCGATGGAAGTAAGAGAGAAGCCAGCAGTCGTAGTAGTAGTCGTACCAGTCGCTAGAGCTCATGCACTTGTCGTTCACGACAAGGGTTTGGAAGAAATGTGCATAGTTCCTGCTAGCATGGTTCCCACCTGGACCCAGGGCCGTCAATGATGAGGAGAGTACACCAGCAGAGCGGTGAGCCCCCGAGGAGGACCTGTGTTGAACCGTTTTCAGAGGCACACCCAGGTGCCATGTACAGGGCTAAGGCACTGAACAGATGTTCTGGAGACCCTCTGTGGTGATTCAGTTATCACAGGAACACTTTCAGAATAAGGGATCCAAAGACATCAGTAGATGAACATGTTTAGAATGGACGTTTAGTTGGTAGAACTCTTCGTCAACAACTGGTAAGCCGAGCTGTGAATGAGGACTTATTGCATGTAGGTCACAGTTGAAAAGAACTGAGGAGTAGCTAGGACCTCCCCCTTTTATACGTGCCATACAGACACCACCTGGTAACGTTAGGGTGAGGTCCCAGGGCCGACTGCTGAGAAGTCATCTGGAGGAAATGATGCCTGCAGCTGATATCCCATGTGTTATGATCTGCTGCAAGAGATTGTCTCGAAGAAGATGTGTTGTTATTGCTTCTGGTGTTAAAGCAAACATACGCACCAAGTCTTCACAAGAACAGCAAGAGTTTACTGTGAGAGTGTGTAATCCCCTCACTAATAGTGGGTGTTTATTAAATCTTTTGCACTGCTGGTTCCCCTGTTAAGACTGCCATTCTGGGATCAGTTGAATACCCGGATCAGCCTAGTGAAGCTTTGGGTTGTACAGTATGTTTTAGAACTCTGTGTAAAGTGGCTGTTGCCATGTGAGTCTCAGTGTTTCAACTTGCCTGGTTGTTCCTGGGGAAAATCCGGCAAGTCTGCAACAATCAGGGGCTCCAGTTTTGTGGCACACCCTGCATGCAGCCTTGCCCAGGTAACCATGGAGACATAAGGAACAACAGGGCTTTGAGTTCCCTGGACTATAAATATGACTTGCTCATGTTGCTCACTGCTTTTTTGACTTTGGCTACTGCTGTTTAGCCATTACCATTAGAGAATCACCAGTTACTGCTTGCAACCCTTAGGCTTCAGGCCAACTTGTGTTAGAATCGTTGTGAGACTGATAGAGATTCACTTGATAAGAGACATTTTCTGCTGTGATTACCTAAGCACTGCAGACTAGGTGAATTGATGCATTGAGAAGTTTGAACTTGAATTCTACCACTACTGCTACAGTTGCTTTTGCAATCAAGCCTTGGAGGTGTCTGGAAATCAGCCGTTGCTCTGCTCCTGAACTGCTAGGCCTATCCATGGAAGGTCTCACCTAATACAGTGACCCAGCCAGGTACATCCTTGGTATCTTCAGGTACTCACTACAACTGTGTCCACAGTGGACTGAACCCTATGGCCCCTTTGCAGGGTTAATTACTGACCCAGTGGAGCGCCTTGGTGCTTCACCAGGTTAGAGGGAGTGGGGGCACTAGTGCAGTCTTGTTGGAAGGAGGACAGTGATAGAGGGAGCAAGATCATGCGAAACCATTTCACTAGCAGACATCAAGAATCGCGAAGATTGAGTACTCTGCCAGAGGTCATATTTTCATATCACTGATCAGCCATTTTGCACTATCACAATGAACCTGCCAACCTTGCTCATCCCTGCCATGCAGTAGAGACATCCAACAACCACTTGTTCATCTCGTTCAACACAGCATGAGCAACTTGGAGTTTAGGCTCTAATAGCTTTTGTTTGTTAGTAAAGGGACATTAGGAAAACCTCTTTCTGTCACCTTTGACTAAATAATGGTGATGCTAAGTGTGTGAACACCAATGGCCCACAGCTCCCACTTAGCAATGTTTGTCTCAGCAAGGCACCCGCTGCACTAAGACAAGAACTCTCCTGATAAGGTCTTTGGGTGCGGTGAAATTGGGGGTGGCACCTGCAGAAAGAGGGAGAACAGGGACTACTTGGGGAGGGCCCCGTGGGCTGCTGTTGTTTATCAATAAAGTTATATAGAGTATGAGGGCCCTTTTCCAATTTTGCTTGCTAATCCCCTTGTCGTTTCCACCCTCCCTTGTTAGTATAACTGCTGGTTGTTTATTATACTGTTGTGGAGTGGAAACTGTGTGGGAAGTGTCCCACCTAATATAGATTGTTTCCATATAGGTCTGTGTGAATCCCAGGTTTCCCCTATCACTACCCCAGGTGGAGGCATCATGTTGGTTCAAAGGGGAACAGTCAGTACTAAAGGCCTACACCCAAGTGTGGTGCTGATCCCAATTTGCACATTATTTGTAAAAATATGTTTTTACTTACTGTTTACTGCAGCACAGTAGATTGAATCAGACTGATTCTGCTGACTTTCAAGCTGACATTTTTCTTAACTACAAACCCCAGAATCCTTTGCAGTTGACATCACAGTAAAGCTGCATCACTGGGATATTCAAAAGCCTGCAGTGCATGTTAGAGTGTGTCTAAGCTCTAATCTTTTGCTTGCTGGTCCCGCTGTGCTCCTTGGACTAGATACAGTCCCAGCGGTGTGCTGACTCTTCCTCTTTAAATTCAAATGAACCCCTGACTTCTTGCAGGCTGGCCCCCCTGGATGGCAACAAGAAAGAGAGGGAGCCCCCAAGGACTCCAGGTGTAAAGCAGCCTGCCACATCTGAAGGCCCTGCCACATGTTTGAAGACACATTGTTCAAACAATCTGTTGGAAAAACTGAGGTACCAGATATGCAGGTGGCCAACTCTGAAGGAGCTGATGGTGGAATTTGTGGTGTCAATATAATCAAGGCACTGGGCAGTTTATTATGCATTTCATGCTTGGCCCATTGTGTGAACCCATTAGTGACTAAAATTCTCAAAGACCAGACACAAGTTACTACCATAGTCAGCACTGTAAAGAAATTGTGGGCCACTCGGTCACTCATCAAATGCACATGGTCTGTTCTCTGAGTTGAGGACAATACACCACCTCCTCCAACACCAACTCATTCAGGATGTTGCTACCCTTTGGACGCCTTTCTTTTATATGCTGGAGTGGATTCTCAAGCAAAGGGTAGCAGTCAGTGCCTACACAGAGGACCATGGGATAGCAGATGGTGTGACACTAAAGCACCCTACTGGAATCTCATAGACTACATCTGTGTTATCTTGAGACCCTTTAAGATTGCAACTAGGGATGTGCACAAAAGATCAAGCATCATCCAGGTGATCCCGGAGACTTGCTTTCTGCACCTAAACATGGCCCAACTGAAGACTATGTTTACTGAGTCAGGTGCAGACAAGACAGCAATGGCACTAGCAGCAAGTATGACTGAGTGGTTAGATAATGGTGATCAGTTTTTTTTTATCATTTAATATTTTTTGTCGCCCCCCTGGACAGCCCCCATCTGCCCCCCCCCCCAGCCTCATTACCCGGAATTACCAGGGTTTACCTTAAGTCTGGCCCGGGACTGGAGCCTGCGGGGAGTCAGTTGCCATCCTGCCGCCAGCTTTTTCCTCCGCTTTTACCCCAGGGGCCCCAGGAGTGGGTACGCATGCGTGTGGAGGCACGCATTAGTCCCATGGCCCCGGTAATGGCCCCTTACCTCCTACCCCAGGCCTAGCACCTGGCTCCTCCTGGCCTGTGCTGCCCCCAGCCTCCACCAGGTGGCAGCCATCAGCCAGAGAAAGCCCCTTGCACCTCCCCGGAGAGGAGAGCTTGCCTGTCGGCAGCTCCACCCAGCTCCGCCTCCCCCCCCACTGACCTCCGATGGCCCAGGCTCATTCCCGAACCCGGGTCGCCGGTGTGCCATGAGGTAAAGCATCCAGCGTCTCAGCCCTCAGCGCCACCGGGCCAGTGTATGGTGGTCAGTTTGATGACATGCTGACATGTACGGACAGAATCTTTGCCTCATCCCTTGAGCCCTGAATAAAAGTAGGTCAGTTACCTAAGAACATGCAGGACAGTTAGTACAAAATGTTACAAATAGAAGAACTTCATATCATGCCTGTTGTTAAGAATCTTCAAAAAAAAATCACAGCCACAAATATCCTGTGAGCTTGCAGCGGGTGGGCAGCAAGCCCTTCAGTGCCAGAGTACGTGACATCATTATGATCTCTCATATCTTTCTGATCTCTCAGTCAGTCTGTGACTATCTGATCAGCAAACTCTGCAAAGGCTGAAAACAGAAGATACAGATATGTGTTTCATCCTATACAGGACTCATCAGTGTGCCTGTACTGCAACAGCCCAAGGGAAGGGACCATACACTCTTGGTAAAAGCAGAACCAGTCTAGACCCTTTCATGGTGATTTGCATTTACTTCCCACATGGCTTTGCATTCTGGGGATATGTGTAATTTTACATTTCTTTTGAAACCTGGCTTTATTGCCAATGCCCTTGCCAGGTAACCCTTGCCTCAGTGCTATTGTGCTGAGGTTCTTTATCTTTTATATCAGGATCCTTATGTGCACTGGTATAGTAGGAAAGACACCTTGCCTAAACTCAAGCAGCTTGCATGCAAATAGCTGTCCTGCCCACCCACTAGCACTTACTCTGAAAAGATTTTAGGACCACTGTTTCTCTCTGTGCAGAAGTAACTTGACCTGTCAGAATGGGTAGAAGGGCATATTCCTCATAATCAATGTACCACATTATAGGTGCAAACTTGATGTGGCAGAAGAATTATTTTTTTTAATTCAGTTTTTGTTGACCAAGAAAGGAGGACTAGACAATTCTGCCTATTTTCAACCTCGTTCCGGGGTAGGCGGATACAGATGGATGCCAACTGACATTGAACCAGATTAAGCTGTTGGTGGTATTTTTAGTGAATAAAGATAGCTAGTACAGTAATTCCAAGAGCCTTAAGTACAGCATCATCACAAGTACTGTACTTTCTCTCAATACATAACATTTTGTTTATATAATATTAATGACATCTGTTTGGGTTGCAGCATTCTGTAGAGCATTATCAGAAAACATCTGTCAGGTGATGCATGCTGAGTGACTGTACCCTGCAGTAGGGATTACACAACACTCTGAGGCCATGGTACAGACAACATTAATTGGCAGGAAACCAAAACCTAGGAGGCAAAGTTACCTCTGAGACTATAGTTCCACCTCAGGGTTGCAAATAAAAAAAAATATAATAACTGGCTTCCCCTTTTTCCCATAGGGAAACCGTGGCATAATTTGCCATTATAAAGGAGTGTTTGTAACGGCAAACACGCGCACGGTTTCCCTTGATGTGCGCATGCTCACGCAGCAGCACGACCATTCCAGACCACTCACTGCTTCCGTGTCGCAGAAATAGAACCACCAGAAGAACTCAGCAGTAAGTTGTTTTCTTTTATATTTTCTCCATATACCATGAAAACATTCAATGACCTGCACAAAGTAAAAACAAAAGTTTAAAGAAAGGCAAATCTCAGCACCAGACGAAAATGCAACCGAACCTAGGATACACTGGCAGCTCTTTATTTTATATAGTTGCTGAGGTGAAAAAAGGAAACCCAGCAATTATATAAAATAAAATATGGTCTGGGTGTGTGTAAACTCGAATTTACACACACCCTCAAGGTTAGATGCTTCACATAAACCCCTCGGGTGTGTGTAAATTCTTGTTACACACCCAGACCCATACTTTATTCTCTATATTAGGATTCTGAGCAGTAATACTTTCTCCATCACCTTTACTGTAACCCATTTATCCATAACTATGTTCACCATGCCACACATCCACAACATGATGCTATCAACACTGTTTCACGTTTTGTACTGCATCTGACACTGTTTTCCCTATCAGAACCCTCTTACACTCAATTTCCCATAGAGATGTATTAAATTATCAGTTTGAAAATAAGAATCTTCTTCAGGTTTTTCATGAAATGTTCTAACCTCTCGTGAACCAAATTGAGGTACAGTTGTTCCACAGCTCGAGGTAGTAGTTAACCTAAGCAGATATGGGCACAGTCTTCAAGTGATTGTATAGCTGCCTATAGATGTCGCCATGGCCAGCATCCCGAGATCACCTGAACATGGTCCAGCCTATATCTTTGTGGTCATAGAGTTCGGGGTGTTCCATGAAGATTCAGGGATGGAGCTGGCCCCTCACCTTTGCAGTTCTGAAGGGAGTATGGCAGTTGCAAACACTAAATATCTTTTCTTGGAAGAAAGCCCAGGCAGAGTCTACACCTTGGACAAGGCCAACATACAGTACCCCCCCACAGGTAACAGATGAGTTCATACATGAAGCCTTCAAGATTGAGGTACCTGTACAAACTGACCATGATATGTTTATGGATGGGTTTGGGGTTCCAGATATTCTAGACTCAGTGAGAGAGAGACTGGTTGCTGCAGACCTCAGGCAGCATATGCAGCTATGACATCTAGTTAACTTACTAAGATCTCATTAAGGAGGGAATGCTTGCCAGCTGTGGGATTCAGGCAGGTGGATCCTGTGGTAATTTTGTAGAGGTTTGTGCCCACTAAGGCGCTGGACTACCAGGGAACTTTCCTAACTCAGCCCAAGTTGATATCATCAATTAAGACTACCTCAAGGCTGCAACCACTGACCACATCCATTATGAATGAGGCCAGGTCCTTGAGGGAGGACTTTACCAAGGCTGGCCAGTAGATACAGCCTATCAGTAATGACTTGACCTGGCTAAGCTTGACCTGGATAAACAGGGTTGCTGCATGCCCTGCAAGAGTGAAGGTATGGGTGGCTGTGCTAGGGTAGGGGAGGTATGGGTGGCTGTTCTAGGGTGGGGGAGGTATGGGTGGCTGTGCTAGGGTGGAGGAGGTATGGGTGGCTGTGCTAGGGTGGAGGAGGTATGGGTGGCTGTGCTAGGGTGGGGGAGGTATGGGTGGCTGTGCTAGGGTGGGAGAGGTATGGGTGGCTGTGCTAGGGTGGGGGAGGTATGGGTGGCTGTGCTAGGGTGGGGGAAGTATGAGTGGCTGTGCTAGGGTGGGGAAGGCATGGGTGGCTGTGCTAGGGTGGAGGAGGCAGTGTAGATTGCTACTCACCTCTCCTCTTTATTTTTGTAACCCCATGGAGAGAACAGTTCAGGAGAGAGACCTGGTGAATCGAAGTCTTTGAATAGTGTCAAATTTTCCTAATTACCATGTTTCCCCGTGTGTGGGAATGGACCCTATCTCAGAGCTTATCCAGCTTTTGGAGGGGTAAGGGAATGCAGACATTTATACTGGCTAGTTCAAGTTTCTTAGTGTGTGTGTGTCAGCTTGCACAGCACACTTGGGATAGCTGATTGTTCTTGTATTGGCCTGGGTTTAGCTATACATTGCCATTAAGGAGAAGTACAGTGGAGTCAGGATGCAGCATTGTAAATGACATATCACAAATACTGCATGACAACAAGGCTTAATTGCCACTGAATTGTACTGTTCCCAGCAGTATACTGTATCACTCTGCAGAAATATTGGAAGGTACAACGCTTCATCCTGGCTGACTCAACTGTAGACAGAGGATGACAAACCTTGTGAGAGTGAACTTGTTGGAACAGCAATGCCTAGTTCTATTTGGGCCTCTACTCTAGTATTGCTCACTATTTCCATGCCCCTACTTTGGGGCCATGAGAATACAGGGAGAGGTGGTCTTGTAGGGGTTTCATGTCATGGGGATCGTGAGCATTGATGGTACACAGTACCCTTGTAGAGCACTTAGATGAATTAAGAGATCATGAGGGGTGTCATTTATGAGGTGGATATGGGGGGAGAGGTGCAATTCCATCCAAAATGTTCAGATGTGGAGTGCTAGTGTTAAAATGTGAGCCTCATCTCTCAATTGTTTTTATTGCAAAGTGCCTGATTTAAAAACTACGTGATTATTAAGCTAATATGAAATATACAGCAGCTTCTCATCTCATTGAGGCATGACCATTTCAGTTCCCTGACCCTCCCAACTGCAATCAGTAAATTAGAGACTAGCTGAGACCAGCTCACCAACAGGTCCTCAGAACTGCAGCAAGTGCTGCTTGCAATAAGTTTTCTGTGCTAAAATAAAGCAGCACTGCAGCAGGTGCTGCTTGCAATAATTTCTCTTTGCTAAAATAAAGCAGTACTGCAGCAGGAGCTGCTTGCAATAAATTTTCTGTGCTAAAATAAAGCTGTACTGCAGCAGGTGCTGCTTGCAATATTTTTTCTGTGCTACAGTAAAGCAGAACTTTTGTACATTTAGAAAGTATTAAGCACTTGAGAGTGTTTAGAACTTGTTGGCATAGTAATGATCATTCCTTTAATGAGATGAGAAGCTGTTGTATATTTCATGTTGGAAAGGCAAGATAGAGTGAAAAAGCTACAGTTATAAAGAAAATAAACTTTTTTAAATAAAAGAAAGCCTATTTCTAGTGTTCAAATAAATACTTTTACATTTTGAACCATTAAAATGTCCTCTATTGAGTATTCCCAATATCACTTATACCAGTTATCTTTCCTATCACACACCAGCACAAAACAATAACAGATTTATTAAAGGTAGCCTTCTTGAGATGTAACATCTTGTTTCCAGTGGTATCCTATTTCTACCCATTTGTACAGCTGAGTGGAATGGAGCACAGGGAGGTCAAGTCACTTGCTGAAGATCACACTGTTAGTATTTGTCTCTACTGAGGTTTGAATCTGTGACCTCCCAGGTGCAAATATGGTGTTCAAACCAACAGATCACACAGCCTCTTATTACACAAAATGATGCTAGCAAAACAACAATTATACACAACTGCTTCAGTACAAAGAAATGTATAGCAGCACTGGTGCAAACATTGTTTACAGTGGTACTAGCAGGACTCTTTGCAAACCATACAGGCACAAAACATTTCACTCAACTGTAATGTCACAAAACATTGTACAAATCAACAGAGCCCCAAAGGAGCACGGAAACTATTGGCACTGGCAGCACACAACTTGTTTTACAACAGGGCAATATACTGTACTTGTAGCTTCATGCAACCACGGTTTTACAAATTTGTCAGGCGGCAGGGATGATGATGTCTGAAAATGCCATCAGCACAATTTACCGCAAATGTAACTGAGAGTTGAGGGGATCAAAAATTATTAATTATAAATTACTGACAGCACTGTATTTTCCCTCTGTTTCCCCCAATGTGATGTCATTTCCTGTGCCTGTGAATTTAGAAAGTGGATGCCTGCAGCTATAAAGGGAGGGTAAACTAAATGGGTTACAATTCTGACCCTAAAAGTGTTACAGGTTCAGCCAATAGCTTATGTAAAGCAGATTTCCATTGATAACAATACTGATGCATTTTATAATTTCATGTTAGTTTCCCTTTAAATGTCATAAAGAGAGGCATTTTCCCAAGCTACTCTACATCATCCAAATAATTCTGTTGGTGTTTATGAAGTCTGGTATTTTTAGGCTAAATCAGTCTTTCACAAAATGTTTCTAAGCATCTTAGAATTGCATTATTTACCCCAAACATGCTTTTCTCTAGAGGTGGATTCTCTTTTCCAGGTACTACAGGACTACAGTAGCTATAGCCAGCTTATATTTATTAAGGACCAGGTGTTTAGAAGTCAAGCACTCACCTGGCTAAACCAGGTGGGCTTGGATTTGTGTGACTGCACTGCTCAAAATCTCCTAGTCTCCTCCATGATACTGTATCTGATACTGCATGTGTAACGATATTCTTTTGGCTATAAAAAAAGATAGAAAACTCATAGGAGACAGTTTGGTAGCTCTGATCTATTATGTATGTATTCAGATAATTCTGTTTTCCTAGTGGAGAATAGATATCCCACTATGACTAGCTGGGAATCTTTTGTTTATGATCTCTGCAGTCATGCTCTGATTAAACTTTCCCAAATCCTTCAGGGTGACATGACTGTTGGTCACTGCCAGTTCCTCAGATATCTCCAAATACTGTGCATAACTTTGTTCTAAATAAACCTAAACTGGAATCCTGCATGAGAAATGTACTGAAATGGTAGGACATCATGTGGCAAAAAAAAAAAAAACAGAACTCCACTAAAAAATTCATACAGTGGTAGTCAAGGATATAGCTCAGTAAATCTTTAGATTTATAAAATAGGCCATGAATCTCCTGTAACCTCACTGGTTTGAAACATGTCACATGACTGGTTATGATTCTCTTACAACCACACACTTCAATACAACTACATATGTTTTAACAAATAAAAGCCCTTTTTATAAGTGGGACAACACATTCTATGGTGTGTGTTCATAAGAGAATAGTACACGTCTTACGTGATTGTCGGACATGACTATACCTCATGTCTAACAGCCACCCAAGGTGTGCATTACTCTCTTAAAACTGTACACTTTGTCATGCATTATCCCCACTATATCCAGATATTGCACAGGTAGTCCCATTATAATGAATGGAAATTTCCTGTGAAATTTCAAAATTTAACTAAATACAGTGGGATTTATGTCTGGGTATCACTGTAAAAATGTACAAGGGCCTTAAAGACAGCAGGGAAGCTCCCTCATTTATTGAGTTGCAAACCAGATGGGGTCATTGTATGAACTGTGACATCTCCCAGGAAGCATGGCTTACCATTGAGAGACACATATGTATTGTTGTTTAACAAAGCAGTTGAAATGCAGTAACACAGCATCAATGAGCATTTATATTGCTTCAACTGACCAGTGAATCTATCTTACCTTAATGTGTGTCATGCCTCAAATGCAAAACAGGGGTAGCATCCTTAACACTTTGCTTTTGGACCAGTCCTGCCTACATCAGGCAGTGAACTCCATTATGCAATTCCTGTTCCAGGACAGGCCCAAAATTGTTACTGATTGGGATTAAACATTTTGATTGTTCACTCATACAGACTAGGTGGGAATTACTGAACATACTGTACTAACATATGTGGCTAAGAAGCTCATCTTCTCTTGCTAGACTGGTAGAATGTTCATGTCTGAACATACTAATTATTGAGATGATGACTTATAGGCTGAGGATTAATCTGGCAGGATTTTAGAAAGTCTAGGTGCTGTAGCTGCAGTAACTCAGTTCTTATTCTGTTCAAAATTGATGGACTCCACAGTTAGAAAGTACAATTCTATAGCAGGGCCTCTGGTTCTGGCTAGAATGTCCTACCTTGTCTGAACAATCATGAAATTACCACCACCACCCCATGATAACATACGGTAGACACCCTTAACTGGTTTACAGATTTTGTATGGCTGGCATATCTTGCTCTGACTTTTCTACACAAATATTTATCCCTACGTAAAAAGAACTACATTGATTCATTTTTTTCTGTTTCTAATGATTATGATTTAATGTTGGAAATAGAGTCAAGACTTTTATATGTAACTTGCTATGGTAGTTGTCACCTGCACTGTATGTGGGACTACAGTATACGGTACATATCATTTCCAATAAATCAGTTAGTATAATTACATTCTAAATTATTCATTTTTTAAAATGGCATGAACAGTGTTACCTTGCAATAACACAGGAAAAAAACAATGTTGTTGAAAAAGTGCTTTATTCGATGGCCAGCAGTTCTAATAGTTCTACAATATGGAGTCCCAAAAGCCATTCTCTGTTAAAACTGAGTAATAACTTCCAGATACTGTAGTCAGAAAAAATTGCATCTTACTTCATTAAGAATGAATTCAGTATAGTCTGCACCAAGAACAGCACAATACTGAAAACTGACTGAAAGCATATACTAATGCTATTATGTGTTACTGTCATTTAACTGATGTACTAACACTGTACAGTATACTGCAACATGTGTATCTTTAGATTCCTGTAGAACTCAGCTATAAGGGCAATCTACAGAACTGGCTAATCTAGCTTTAAGGAGATTCTGTAGAGAAATGAAAAAAATCATATTTGTTATGGGGGCAGGAAATTATTTCTAACTGGTGACTGCTTATAATGTTTCTATACACCACAATGCAAATAAAGCAGGTTTTCAAGTTCCTGTTTTTATTGATCAATCGTTGATTATTTCAGACGTACAAATAACAATACATAAATATTAACCATTTCATGGAGTATTTAAGCACCTTGTAAAGGGATCACATGAGATTACTACATTTTATCATAATAACATTAAAATACAGAAGCATATTTGAGCATTTTCTTTGTCTTAATATTGTGCTGAGATTACAGGTAACTGAAGGGTATTAAACTACATAATTGATGCAGATAGAGAGATTGCCTTAAAGAAAAACTACACCCTCGGAACTTGTAAATTTTATTTGTTTCCATGTCAATAGACAACTGTTTTCCTGTAGCTGTTAGTGGTGTACGTGTTTGCCTTAGTTTGTTTTCATTGTTTATACTAGCCCCTATAACTACCCTGGGGTCTCCATTTTATGGTTGTAGAAATCTCATTATCCATGAGAGCTACATTAGTACATGAGAACATGATGTCATATATCACCCATTTATACCATGTACAGTATCTCTATGTTGAAAGTACAAATATTCTGGAAACACATAAACTGAATGCAACTTAGAGGGAAAAACCCTGCATTACAACTTAGACAGTTTGCAAAGCTAACTGTAAGAAAATGTGGTATTTCACACCTTGCTGCATCTTGTTTTGTTGAACTATAATTAAGCAGACAGGCATACTGTGGAGTCTGAAGGGTGCTGACATCATGTTCTCATATGCTTATGTAGCTCTCAGGGACAATGAGATTTCAACAACCAGAACAATGGAGCCCCGATAGTTCAGGGACTATCATGGACAGTAAAAACAAACTAAAGCAATCACATATATCCCTAACAGCTACACAAAAAGATCTGTCTGTTGGCATGGAAGCAAAATTTACAAGATATAAGGGTGTAGTTTTCCTTTAATATTTACAGTTTTACAAGTAAGTAAAATGACAATAATGCTGGTGAGATGTATTGATGTAAATGGGGGATACATTAATCCTGGTGCTGGAATACACTATTTATGTGAATGAGGGGAGAGTGACCTCAGATATCCTCATGAGTTGTGGAGTGTGGCTAGACCCACGGATGATGTTGGCAAGTCACTCTCCACTCAGTCGCATAAATTGTGTATTCTACCACTGGCCATAAAGTATCTGATTTATACAGTAGGACTGTGTTTTGTGCTTTTTCTTGGTTTGATGATGTCACAACTGTTGGTATAAATGGATTTATTTCACTGTGGTGATGTCACAACTGTTGGTATAAATGGATTTATTCCACTGCAGTGAGAATACATGTTTTTATGCAATGAGTTATTTGCTCACTCCTTCTGTATAAATTAAAATTCTTAATGTTTAACTGTACTGTTTCACAAAAAGTTGAATAAACTGGATTTAATAGTACATCCAGACAATTAGATAAGGCATTTTTATAAAGATGTGATTCAGAAGGTACTTTTGCCCTCCATTTTGTGTATAACGGACATGCAAACGATATATGAAAAACATTTTCCAAACATCCACTGTTATAAAAACATTCCACAGATAGTGGTGGAGAGTGTTTTATTTCCTGCTGCCTTATTTCAATATGATTGAAGGGCAAGATGACAACACATATACTGGTTACTTTTGTTGGGAAGGAGAGAAAATGTTAAATAAGATTCACATCTGTGATATAGTCAAACACAGCATAAAAGCCATACTTCAGAGGATTCCTTTTTAACTATAGCTGAATAAACAAGCATTTGTCAATGCCAAATGTTTGCTTGCTGGCATTGGCATTGGTAGTGTAGAAGTTACAGAGCTGCATAATAGGAATGGCAGTGAAGTATTGAACTGAAGCCAACCCCACCACCCCCCTGCAGAGAGTGACAGGCATTGGGGTGTGCCTTTGGGTCATCAGGCATAGGGCCACGCCATTTCACCACACCCTACCCTGCAGACACTGACAAGTGTCACGGTGCGCCTTGGGATCTTTGGCCCTTATGCGCACCCCATTCCATCAGGAAATACAGTGAGATGGGTGCGGTATAGGAGAATGGGGTAAACTTTGGGGCCGAAGAGTCCAAGGCATACCTCGATGCCTCTCACTGGCTGCAGAGTGTGAAATGGTATGAGCATTGCAGGCAAGAATCCCAAGTCACACCCCTGATGCCTGTCATTCTCTACATGGTGGGGTGTTATGGTTGGAAACCCTAACACCTCAGGCATTCGTTGGTATTTTCACTCCAAATTTTCAACATGTTTTTTCTGTGACCCCCACCTCATGAACAGTGGCAATATCAGTTTGTTAGCTAAAAGCTGCTTATGCTCAGCGACTATGGCATTTAGCACCACAGGTGCAAAAACACATTCTGAACGGGATGTGAAAAATGACAGCTTTACTGTTCATGGGGAGGTGTAAAAAAATGGCAATGTTGCAAATCTGCAGTAAAAATATAAAAAAAACGGGTGAAGTCACAGCAGCATAGGTATGCAACGACACCGTAATGTATTTTGGGGATTTTACAGCAGATTGTCAACACAGGCATTTTGGGACCTCTGATCATGAATAGTGTCACTGTGATTTTCTTTATCTGTCCCAACAATGATTTCCCACAGCAACCACAAGATCTCGCGCTGAAAGTGTGAAAACACATTTCGCCATGTTGTGAAAATGACAGCTGTACTGTTCATAAGGAAGTATGGAAAAATGCCACTGGTGAAAATCTGGACTGAAAATATTACAAAGTCATGAACTTACGAGGGTGCGTGGAAACTGCGCAATGCTCACTCATAACACAGTCATTTTATGGACTTTTGTCACCAAATTTTCAACATAGCCATTTTAAGACCTCTGCTCATGAACAGCATTAACTGTGATTTTCTTAATCTGTCCCAAACATTGGTTTCTCACACCGACTGCACCATTGCGCGCTACATGTGCGGAAACACATTTATGGCGACATGTGAAAAATGGCAGCTGTACTGTTCATAAGGAAGTGTAATAAAATGGCAATGTTGAAAATCTAGAGTGAAAATATTGAAAATTCGCAAATTTACGAGCGAGTGTAGGAACTGTGCAAAGCACGCTCGTAAAACAGTCATTTTTAGGAATTTTTTCACCAAATTTTCAACATAGCCATTTCAAGACCTCTGCTCATGAACAGTGCCACTGTGATTTTCTTAATGTGTCCCGTACATTGATTCTGCACACCAACTGCGCCATTGTGCACTACATGTGCGGAAACAATGGGCGGAAACACGTTTTGGGCGAGATGTGAAAATGACAGCTGTACTGCTCATAAGGAGGTGTGGTAAAATGGCAATGTTGAAAATCTGGAGTGAAAATATTGAAAATTCACGAACTTACGAGCGTGCGTAGGAACTGCGCAATGCATGCTTGTAAAACAGTAATTTTTAAGAATTTTTCCACCAAATTGTCAACATAGGCTTTTTGAGAGCCCACCTTATGAACAGTGACAGTGTCATTTCATTACTTGGTCCCACAAGGTGATTTCACGCAGTGACTGCAAAATCACCCTTCGGGCCAGATTAATGCCATGACAGTGAGAGCATTCATGAGAAGGGGTCCCAAAAACCCCATGTTGAAAATTTGGTGCAAAAATTCCAAAAAATGCCTGAGATATGCAGCAAATTTGAAAAAACCCTATCTATCCCATTGTACAGCTTACCGGCATTTCCTCAGTTCGTGGTCAGCTTTGAAGAGTGCAGACATGTTCCTGGTCCACCGAAGATCATCGCACCAGAGTCCAGAGGTAAGTATGGGGTGAGTGGGGGTGTGGGGAGGCAGGGTGCGCAGTGGGTGAGCTGGGTGGGGGCAGAGACAGCGCGGGACTGTTTTTGTGTTTCAGGGTTTTTTTAAAAAAAGGAATACGACGCGGGACGTTTGCCATGCTGGGGTGGGCTCCCAGCGTGGCACAAGGACAGCTGCTTGGGGGGTGTGGAGCCGACGGGGGATTGGGCACCCCTGTCAGTGATAGCATCTGTTGTCACTCTGGGGTGGGCTCCCAGCATGGCACTCCGTACTCTCTGGGGGGGGCAGGAGCTGACGGGGGATTGGGAACCCCCGTCGGCTATACGATGTGTAGCCACGCTGGGGTGGGCATCCAGCATGCATGTGGAACTGTGTTTGGGGAAGGAGCGCAGCACAGCCAATGGGGGATTGGGCACCCCCATCGGCTATACAGTGTGTGCGTGAGGCGAGACACGCGGTATGCGTGCGTGTGTATTAATGAGGGCAGCGCGCCAGCAGGCGATATCTATCACGCTGCTCACTAAAGCGTAGCTCCCCTTTTCAACTGTACTCCATTGCATTTTTGACTGCTGTCATAGACAGCTCCAGCAGCCATTGGAGAACTGCGGCCGCGCCTGCAAACACACTGACTGAATTGGAAGAGGGCTACGACACCTCCAAAAACTCGAATGATGGCACTATGTTTCTTGCACATGCATGCAAGCAAAACTTAATAATGTCATTGTACTTTGATAGCTGTTTAACAATCAATTTGCATGGTTTCCTGTTATTGTTTTAGCTGGTAAGACTGTCTTTGGTCTTCCGTTTTGCTTTTTTACATGTATAATTATCCCCATCCATACCTCTCAACTGTACCACATTACGAGGAACTTTCCTCATTTTACTTCAGAAAAGCTCTCTGTTCCACATTGTGAGGACTTGTTCCACATTCAAAGTCAATATTTTGCAGCATAACTCCGTAGTAAATGATGCAAATAAATATATTATTCGATTAGTAACAGACTTTCTGAACATAAAAGAAACATTTTAACAGCATTTTGAGCTTCTTAGGTAAAGATTTGATTAAGTGTTCCACATTTTGCCCATTTGTTCCACATTATAATAGGCAATGTTCCACATTTGGGGGACATAAGGTTCAGAGGTATGTCCCCATCACAGTATGTATATTTGGGTGTTGTATTGGGAAGTTTATATAATCAAAAAAGAGTGTTATTTTTATACTTTGTGTATGGAAATCAACTGGTTTAAAATCATCCTTGTGCACAATTCAAATGGCTGTGTGGTTCCTAAATTAGTGGTGGGCTCCAAACTAAACCAAGCAACTTGGGGGACAGAGTCCGTTTGAGCAGTGTGTTATAAACTTTATTGGGTAGCAGCGGTGAGTAACTAATAAGGACAGTCACAAAGGTAGAAAGCCGGGCACTCGTCCCCACAAATAGACTGACTGCTGTTGCTACAGAAATATATTTTTTATTGAGGTGTCCTGTCGTAAGCAACTTGATAGTGTGCCAGGTAAGCTGGTGCTCCCGCTGCCCAGCAACTTTCGCACTCCAAAAAAGTGCTATTTTTCCCTCTCCTTAAAATGTGTGTTTGGGGTGGGAAATGCCGCTGGAGATGTTTCTATTTATTTGAAAGCTGTGCCACGGTGGTGGCTCGCTTGAGCCCTTTGTTAACCCTAACCGACTCTGTTTACTGCTGGGTCATTCAGCGCGGCTTTTAGCTTTGGTTTGTAGCTGTAGCCTGTCCCAGGTGAAAACGCCAAGGACAGCGGGAAAAGGACGAGCGCGAGCGGGACTGCCAGTTTGTGTAACAGAAAAGGGAAGGGGGGGGGGTTACAAACCAAAGTGTGTATGTGTCGGGGGGGGAGCGTGGAAATCAATGAAATTATACAAATAAGAACAGGACAACCTCGTTAGCAGCGATCAGTAAGTACTGAGTGTATAGTAAACCCAAGTGACAGAAAACTGTTGGGGAGGGTGGTATAATAAAAAAAACCAAAAAATAAAAACTGTTGAGGGGTATAAAAAAGCACAAAAATAAAAATGATGAATGTGCAAATTGCAGGGATGATTATAATAAGGAGAAGCGTATGACACGGAGAGCTGGTTTTCTGTTAAAGAGTTTAAATATGTATGGTTACGTTTTTCTGCCAAAAAAGACCCCTGACACCCCAATGAAAAAAGTTCAGCAAGGTATTTTATGGGAACTGTATTTGATTCCTTCAGGTATAGCCAGAGGACTCATCTCCTTCTCAGTGTGTGGGGGGGGGGGGCAAGCATGCTGTATGCATGCGTGTGTGTGTGTGTGTGTGTGTGTGTGTAAGGGGAGCGCGCATGGGCAGGCGATATCTTATCGCTGCTCACTGAAGTGTAGCTCCCCCTTTCAACTGTACTCCACTGCATTTTGGAGTTGTCATAGACAGCTCCAGCAGCCATTGGAGAACTGCGGCCGCGCCTGCAAACACACTGACTGATTTGGAAGAGGGCTGCCACACCTCCGAAAACTCGGATGATGGCACTATGTATCTTGCACATGCATGCAAGCAAACATAAAAATGCTGTGAAAATGTTGTTTTCTATTGATTTCATTTTATAGACTGCATTCTATGTGTGTGTACAGAATGTTAGGCATGAGCTGTTGACCTATCAGAGCAGAGCTCAGAGTTTAGTACACAAACCATGACACAGTATAAACTCCAAATTACTAGTTCCATGAAGAGAACTGCACAGAATGTTGCCCATAAAAAAATAAAGCAAAGTAAAGTTTTCCGCAGAGAGATTTTTGTTCTGGTAGAGTTAAATATGGATCATTTGGGGATATGCATATTTCTGAAGTTAGGAATATTATAAACAGCTGCTGATGAGAAATAATATCCTATCCCTTTTCAGGCTTTATTCTCAAAGTGCTCTGATGTCTTTTGCACCACAAATGAGCCCACAAATCTATGCAGGAAAACAATATGTGCCCCAGTGCATGGGGCATTCAAAAGAGTAATGAAAGTAATACATGCATCATGCACAGTGCGAGCTAGTTTGTGAAAGCGGTCAAGTTCTGGGTGATACTTTATGTATCTGCCTCAACAATTTATGTTTTTTCGGAGGCCCTTAAGGAGCTACATAATGGGTGTTTAGGGAGGGGGGTGAAGATGTTGCCTTTGCTTGCATGTCAGGTGTAACTGTTTGTGCTTCTAGAGTCTGACAATCGCACTTAACCCCTTTGATCCAATGCCCCAGGGTCCTTGCTTGTACCTAAAATCAAGACCAACTTTAGAAAACTGTCCTTTGCTGCCCCCACTGTCTGGAACTCTATCCCTGTTGCTATCTGGCAGTATGAGTCCTCTCATGCTTTTAAAAAGGCTTATCGCTCATACCTCTCCCAAACCACAGTATGCTATTGCCCCTAGGCTGAACTGGGCATTTTTAATTTTTTTCTCTTCCCCCATCTGCTCTGTGTCATTCTGGTATCTTAAGTGACAAATTAAACATATACTATGTTATATGACTTAGTATGGTTGTACTTTCTGCTATATGTACTGTACTGTATGTCTATTGCTTTTGTATAATGTATGTTGAATTTTCCTGTAAGCCAATTGTTGTTAATATATTTTTAAGTGTTGTACCGTACACCATACTCTTATCAACTCAATTTTCATTTCTTCATTTGTATTGTTTTATGCTGACTTCATTACCATGTTGTACTCTTTCCAGGTCATTCCTGAAAATAGGCAACTGTTACTACTTAGTGCACTTACCTGGTAAATAAAAACTAACTCAATAAATAAACTGCTACATGCACATTTCAACCGAAATCAGGATTTATCTTTCTTCTTTATGGAAAACAAATTGGAATTTATAGGGTGCCTCTTACACACAATGTATCCCAAAGTGCTTTACAGGCCAGGAATGGCTGCATGAGAAGTTTAAGTGAGGTTTGAAATGTTAAGTCAAGCAGATACATTAAGCTCAAAAAAGGGGGCGAGAGAGACAGGAAAGGACAAGGCAGGCAAAGTGGCCTTCTCAAGCTCGCACACTAAGTGGCAGGGGTGGGATTAAATTAATGAAGTCTGTTTCAGGCTATTTGGGCTATTAAAATGTTTCTATTATTTCAGAATTTGAGTACTGTAAAGGGGATGTTTCCCTGACCCATAGTGACCATAACAGTGAATTTTGATTGGAATTCCATTGTCCAGTTGCTTTACACTTATGCTACCTCTTCAGTTGCCCAATCTGCAGTGACACTGGCTCAGAAAAGGCACATAGATGAAATTTCAAGCTGGTCTATGTTGACAGCTATATGTCTGCTTTGCTGGGACATATCTGGCTTTGGCCTGGACTGTCACTGGCAACTGAAGTAAATGAAATTAAATAATCCATCATACAGTCTGCAATAAAAAGTCAAATATGTTGTCAGCCCAATTAAATATTTTCAGTCAGCCTGAGTTTGCTGTACATGAACATCAGCCTGGTTCATTAAACTACTGTACAAGGATCAGAAAAGGATAAAATTCCAGCAGCAGTTCTATAATCCTTCGATACAGGAGCTGAACATTGAGAAAAAGGTTTAATTGGGGCTTTTTTATACTGCAGTTCCTATCTATGGAATTTGTTTTTCATTCTGGTAATCTAGTTTAGAACTCATCTTACAATTCAGCTCACCTGCTGGCTCATCAACGGAAGTGCTTTAGACCACTAGTAAACACTTGCCATTGGTAATGATAACCTGGATCTTGAGTAAATATTTTGGTAGGTTGACATAAAGTGAATAAAGTATTAGTGAACACAAATGGATGTAAACATAAAATTATGTCAGTGTAAATTTCTCTTACCTTGCTTTGCTTTTGTTTGTCAAAACTGCATCAGCGGCAGGGCAAGTCCTAAGCAATCATTTTCCTGACACTGAAGTGATCTTGGTATGTGCTTGCAGGGGCATGCACTTATATAGCCTGCCCCTTCTTCCTAAGGCAAGAAGTCAATAACATCAATAATATGGCTGTGTTCACTGACAAAGTATTTCTGCTCCAGGCTGATATAAAAATTATTTTATTGTCAGGTTAGAAGTGATGGGATAGAAATCCACTTGCACTCAAGAGCAGAATAAATTGATGCTGTCGGAATTATACAGGGTATGGTGCTTCCATGTGAAACAGAGGAATCAGTGTGCTGTGTGGCAGAAAGGGTTTCCTAATCAAGTTGAAACTCTGGACGTGCTGATGCTTCTAAGCCTTAAAATTACCAAACTCACTCTTGTCAGTGGAAGCTAATAAGACAGACCAGTATAAAAACCTGCAGGCTAATTCAATTTATAAAATGGGCTCCAAACATCCTGCACTCTGGTTGGTTAAAACATGTCATGTAGAGCCCAGTTAAGGAAGCACAACCCACAGCAGTGTATTTTCCAAGGAACCCCAACCAAAGCACACTATTAAAGCAGGAGCACACCCACAGCTGAATAGTGTTTGGATCCCTACGCTAACCAAGGTAGACTTAAAGCCCTTCACCTAAGCCACTCTAAGTACAGCTAGAGTAAACAGGAGTTTTATTTTTTATTTATTTCTGATCGCGGAATAACCATTTGAGCTCAGAGCTCTTTACATAGGCTCCACATTAGTACATTTAGAACAAGCAGGTGATTATACAGAGGATTGAGACAAACAAGGCAATAGAATTAGAATGAGAACATTTAGGTACATTTGGTCTTTAAACAAAGGAATACAAAAAATACAGTGAAAACTAAAACTTGAATAAGTAAACACAGTCAGATACATGCAGGAACAGACTAAATAACTGTGCCCAACAGGGAACCTGTTAGTTCTCAGCAACACAAGGGGGTTAGCGCATAGATGTGCTGGAGAGATGGGGTGGGGGGGTTCAGCCCCAAGTGCAGGGTGTCCTAGAGAGAGAGAGAGAGAGAGTTAACTGTAGCCAACCGATTTGAGCAGTTTTGCAATCTCAGGGGTAGTGTTCTGCATTTAGGTAATGACAAGTTAAGAGTTATGCCCCCCCCAGTCCACACACAAGAGCCCACCAGACCAAAATAAATCAGTTCAACGCTGCATTTATTAAACATTCCCTTCTCCCTCTAAGTGAACCCTGTAAAATCCTTCAGTAGGCTTTTCGGTCCTTCCACCCTCAACACCAACACCTTAATGGACCCTCTGTTCCAACTATAACTCACAATGAACAGTAGCCTCATTTTTTTAAACTATATGTTTATTGAGATCATTCAATACAAACAAGTGCATAAATCCAATAACAGAAACATTACATTTATATCCCATAAAAAAGAATTATAATAGTTTTGCAAACTTCTTGTAACAACATAATATGCAATATGTACTACTATAACATACTTAAGGAAAATAAGTTGTTATTGCTTGTTAAAGAGAAAAAAAGAAGATGAAAAGAAGAGAATAGTAAATAGGTAGTAAAAGTGAGGCTCAGATTTAGATATGTACACCCATAGAACCATTACATTCTATCATTAAGTAGTAGGAAATTAATCTTTTTGTTTTAAATGTTTTATCAAGTTACATAAATCCCAACATTTCTTATCAAATCCCAACAAATTATCTCTCAGTCCATTTGAGTTTTATGAACAACAGCCTCATATCTGTCCCACTCTGCCCTCATACTATCTTACTGCCTCTGGGCCAGTGTGTCAGTTAGGTTTACACTAATAGTGCTTTGAGAAACTTTGCTGGAAAGCACTACAGAGTGGTGTTAATCAGTAAGTCCAGAGGAAGGTTGGTTACAGGGCTAAGGGGGTGCCCTCGGGAGAAGGGCAAACTAGGGCCAAGGTGCAGAAAAAGCAGGACATAAAAATGCAAACTTCTTGTGCCTGATTTGCTTTAGTCTGCCTAGAGCAGAGCAGTCACAATGGCAAACCACAGTTTGCGCATGAAACAGTTAACACAAATTTGCCAGAGAATCAGTCACATGGTACAAGCCTCATTTTAGTGTCAGCTCACAGTTGGAGTGCCGTGATACTGCTCACTTGTACACTTGGTGTCAGGCAGAGAGGTGGCTACAGTACTCAGGATTTTAGCTAGAACATCTTCTTCTTCTACCATAACTTGTGAAAAATATCCTAAAATTAGAGGCAGCAGAGAAGCTCCCACAGCAAGGGGATTACAAGAGGAAATCGAGCCACAAATGGTACAGGGTGGCGGTTCCAAGGTTTGAATGACAATACATCCACACACACACACACACATTCACAAAAACACTTGCATATGCAGTGGACCACCTGGGGCCCTCAGGGTTCACCTCTCCAAATCCTCCGAGGGGGCTGGCATGGGTGGCCTGAAGTTGTGCTATACTGGGTATTAAGGCCTAGAAGTTGCACGGCACCTCCACCTGGGGTAGCAATATGAGTTACCTGGATGCTGACACACAAGGTTAGTACCCTCCCCAAGAAAAAGTATATACCATGACTACACAGTCCTGCCCCCAGAACAAGTGACACTATGACAGCAATAACAACCCGCAAACCAAGAAATGTTCAAACAATTTATTTAAAGGGGCGGGTATGGAAAGGAAAAGGGGACAATAGAGATCTAGTACAGACCAACAGGGAACAGATCACATATCTCCAGGTAGAAGGTCATCTGGGGGCCAGTGACCATCACATGGTATGGTTCAATTTGGCCACTACATCTAAATCATCCCATTCCAAGGCAAAAACATGGGACTTCAGAGGAGCTGACTTTGATAAGATGGCCAACAGAGTTAAGCTAGCCTTGGCAAAAAGAAACACAGGTGAGAGGGTACAGGCAAAGTGGGCAAGCATTAAGGATGCAATACTTGAAGCAACATCCCATTGTGTTAGACAGAAAAGGAAGTGCAAAAGAAGAAGGAAACCACTTTGGTTCTCAAATACAGTAGCAGAAAAGATCAGAGCCAAAAGGCTGGCCTTCAGGAAATATAAGGGAACACAGGGATGAAGATAGGGAGGCATACCAAACTGCCCTAAGGGAAGCAGGGAAGGCAGTAAGGCAGGCAAAGTCCCAAACTGAGGAAACACTAACACAAACAGTAAAGAAGGTGACAAGACTTTCTATAGATACATTAGTGAAAGGAGAAAGTCCAGAGGGTATGCTAAGCTCAAAGGAGAAGAGGGCATGTGAGGAGGAGGAGGACCCTGTAAAAATCTATCCCAAATAGATACTTTTGCTCAGTATTTACTGAAGAGAAGGTAGCTGCAGGCCCACAGCTCATCACCATGGACACAGGGGAAGGGAGGTTAGCACTACTCCCTTCACAAAAAGAAAGGGTCCTACAAGAGCTCGCTAAGCTCAGGGTGGATAAGGCAATGGGACCTGATGGCATACATCCCAGGGTACTTAAGGAGCTAAGGGTGGAATTAGCAGAGCATTAGCAAACTGTTTAGTGAGTCTCTGAGCACAGGACAGGTCCCAGAAGACTGGAGAAGGCCTCATGTGATCCCGCCCACAAGAGTGGTAGCAGGGAGGAGGCAGGAAACTACAGACCAGTCAGTCTTACCTCAGTAGTGGTCAAGATTATGGAGGCACTCCTTAAGGAAAGGATAGTGCAACACCTGGAATCCATAGGGGCACAGGATCCAAGACAGCATGGGTTTACAAAGGAAGGTCCTGTCAAACCAATCTCAGAGATTTTGACTGGGTAACCAGAGTGGTGGACCAAGGGGAGCAGTTGATGTCACCTACCTTGACTTCAGCAAAGCTTTCGACACTGTTCCATAGAATATTGATAAATAAGCTGGGTAGGCTCGGTGGGTCAGAAGTTGGTCAACTGGGTGGCAAACTGGTTGACGGGCAGAAAACGGAGGAGGTGGTAAATGGTATACAGTCAGAAGAGATGCAGTCACAAGTGAGGTGTGCCTCAGGGATCAGTTCCGAGGCCAGTCCTCTTCAATATCTTCATTAGTGACATTGCAGATGGACTAGCGGGTAAGGCTTGTCTGTTTGCAGATGACACCAAGATCTGCAACAGAGTAGATGATCCAGATGGGCTGGGCAGAATGAGAAGAGATCTGGATAAACTAGCAAAATGGTCAGAAGAGTGGCAACTGGGATTTAATGCAAAGAAGTGCAAGATCATGCACATAGGGAAGAGAAACCCTGAAGCCATCTATAGGCTGGGTGGGGAGTTGCTGGCAGTCACAAAGGAAGAAAGAGACTTGGGCATCATCATCATCACTGAGGACCTGAAATCATCCAAGCAGACCTCTGAAGCAGTAGGTAAGGCTAGAGGGATGTTAGGGTGTATTAGTAGGGAATCACAAGTCATAAGAGGGAGGTAATAATCCCTTTTTACAAGACACTGGTTAGGCCCCATCTGGAGTACTGCGTGCAGTACTGGAGGCCACACCTTCACAAGGACATTAACCAAAGTGAGGCAGTCCAGAGAAGGGCAACCAAAATGGTGCAGGAACTGCATCAGAAGACACATGAGGACAGATTAACGGAGCTCAATATATATACCCTTGAGCAAAGGAGGGAGAGACGTGATATGATCGAAACATTCAAACACCTTAAGGGCATTAACAAGGTGAAAGAGTCTAACATGTTTAAATATAAGAAAAATAGCAGGACAAAAGGACACAGCATGAGATTAGAGGGAGGCCGATTAAGGGGGAATGTGAGGACATTCTTTTTCACAGAAAGAGTGGTGGATGCATGGAACGGCCTACCTCAGGAAGTGGTGGCTATGAATACAGTGCAGGGCTTCAAACAGGCATGGGATAGGCATAAGGAAGCAATACAGATGAGTACGAATAGATAGGCCACTGACAGAGCAAAGGCCAATGGCACATTTATAAGGTAGAAAAAGAAATGGGCAGACTGGATGGGCCTTGCAGTCTTTATCTGCCGTCGACCTCTATGTTTCTATGTTTCTATGTAAATGGGAGCAATGGGGTAGCTGTAAAATTCTTACACTCTATGCAGGAACAACCACAGCAATTTACCCCACATGATCTGCCCACCACTGGCAGTGCTTCAACCCCAAGTGGGTGCACCTGACTTAAATCACCCCAAAGACCATGGGTGAGACCTCTCTTTTTAGTTGCAGTGAGTACCTCACTGAGGATGTAGTTGATGCTAGTAGGGTAGGAGCTCGGTGGCACACTTTAACTGTTGCAGTCAGACACAATTTAAAACCCTAACTGTTGCTGAACAATTTAATTATAAAGGGTTGAAAAGGGTTCCCTATGGTCAATCCACACACAAATGAGTGGCCACTGCCTGAGCATATCAAAGTGGCAAAGTCCCGCCCAAGGCTACTCCCTCAGTCACTGGCACTATCACAATTTTCCAAGTTGCGAGGCTGAAACCCCGATGGTTACTCATGGTTTTGCAGCTTCACAGATACCTCTGTTGTCTGATGATGGAACAGGCGAGATGGCAGGACGTGCTTCTGACTGGAAAGCAGGCATTCCCAGGGTCATCTGGTGTTCTCTCATTGGTCTCAGTTCTCTACAGTCAGTTTGGTGCTGGTGGTGCAGGGGGTCCAGTCGGTCTTTGAAGGAGCTTGTCCCCCAGAGGGGAAAGTCACTGGTGGGGTAGGAAAAACCCCAGCTCCAATCATTGCCTTCAAACTGTTAGTTATGATAAACACTGTTATAATGTATGGTAGAATGCTGTTGAGCATGGAAATCCATGCCCCCAACAGCATTGTTGTGCTTGCCTCAATGCGTCATGATCTTGTTGTGCTGCACTGAGTACATCACCGGTGCAGCACAACAAGATCGAATGCATTCACGCATGCGCGGTTTAAACCACGTCAGCGAGGGGCGGTAGCACTGGGCGAGCCACAACGTGAAGCCAAGTAAGGCTGATTTAAAAATTTCTGTCCATTCACTATTTTGTCATGAATAGACTCCCCATACACTATAAAGATTGTCTAGTGGAGTCATTCACAAACGAGATCTTCTTTCGATCTCGGAGGGTCTCTTAGGTCTGACTCACCTCTCAAGCTTCGCCTCGAGGTCTAACGTTGCCAAGGATACCTCTCAATTGAGAATATCCTTGTTGTGAATGAGTCCCCATAGACAATCCTCTACGTCTTTTTCACAAAGGATAAGGTGCTCACATCCTAGACTTCTTTAGCTGCGAGGACTGCAGTGTCTAGCAGACAGTGCTCACTGGCTCACAGCTTCTCTCTGCCACACTGGCAGAACTGGCTGAGCCCAGCTTGTTTACTTCAATTTCCTTTTTATGTTGGCTTGTGCATTGTGGTCGTTGCACTGTACTAACACTTTCAAAGGTGTGTTAGTGTTGTGGCGAATCCAAGGGATGCTTTAGCCAGTGTGTCCCTCAGCCGCCAACCAGTGAGCATGCTGCCAATGACAGCAGTTTCAGAGATTGCCACCAACTTGAAAGAAATCCGCTGCTGCAATGAGAGACAGGCTTGTCATTGCAGTGGCAGATCTGACACATCTCCCCTATGTGCCTTGCCTGGTGAAACATTTCAATAAACATGGCGGCAGCTCTCGCCATCCGCCTCTCACAATCCCTAGGAAGCTGACTTCGGGGGTGTCCAATACCCTTGTTGGCATGCCCCTTCCCAGTTCAATTTGTTTGCAGATAGGGGTGCCCAATCCCCATCGGCATAATATCCCCCTAGTTTAATCTGCCTGCTGATGGGGGTGCCCAATCCCCCTCGGCATCATGTCCCCCCCAAACACAGACACACTTTCTTTGCCAATGGGGTGCTCAATCCCCCCAAACAACCCAAGTGGCACACTGGGATCCCACCCCAGCATGCCCAATGTATTACCTAAAAAAAAGAAAACCTTCTCCTGAAGTGGTTTTTTTTTTCAAATTTTGATCTGTAAACAAGAAAACTGTCCCTCCTTGTCTGTGGTGACCCCCTCTCCCAGCCTGCACCCACCCTCTGCACACCCCCCTCACCCCATACTTACCTCCGGAGGCTGGTGCCGCGATCTTCGGTGGAGCGGGAACATGTCTGCACTCTTTAAATCTGACCACGAACTGAAGAAATGCCGGTAAGCTGTATAATGGCATAAATGGAGTTTTTTTCAACTTAGGTGGATATCTCAGCCATTTTTTTGACTTTTGCCACCGAATTTTCAACATGGGGTTCTTGGGACCCCACCTCATGGAATCAGTCACTGTCATTTCGTTATTCAGTCCTGAAAGGTGATTTCGCGGTCACTGCGAGGAATCACCTTTCGGGACCAATTAATGAAACAACAGTGCCACTGTTCATGGGGTGGGCTCCCAAAAAGCCTACGTTGCAAATCTGGTGTATAAATTCCAAAAAATGACTGTGTTACGAGCATGCATTGCACAGTTTCCATGCACGCTTGTAACTTCGAGAATTTTTAATATTTTCAGTCCAGATTTTCAACATTGCCATTTTTTCACACCTCCTTATGAACAGTACAGCTGTCATTTTTCACATCCTGCCTGAAATGTGTTTTCGCACATGTGATGCACAATGGCGCGATTGCTGTGGGAAATTAATGTTTGGGACAGATTAAGAAAATCAGTGACACCATTTATGAGCAGAGGTCCCAAAATGCCTATGTTGAAAATTTGGTGAAAAAATTCCAAAAAATGACTGTATCACGAGTGTGCATTGCTCAGTTTCCACACATGCTCGTAACTTCCAGAATTTTTAATATTTTCAATCCAGATTTTCAACATTGTCATTTTTCACAGCTCCTTATGAATAGCACAGCTGTCATTTTTCACATCCTGCCCCAAATATGTTTTGGCACCTGTGGCGCACAATGGGCGTGGTCACTGTGCAAAGTAAACTTTCAGGACAGAGTAACAAAATCACCCTGCCACTGTTCATGAGGAGAGGTCCCAAAATGCCCATGTTGAAAATTTGGTAAATAAATTCCCCAAATGACTGCATTATGGGCATGCATTGCACAGTATCTACACACACTTGTAAGTTTGCAAATTTTTCATATTTTCTCTCCAGATTTTCAACATTGCCATTTCTTTACACCTTCTCATGAACAGTGCAGCTGTCATTTTTGACATCCGGCCTGAAATGTGTTTCTGCACCTGTGGCTCCTAATGGCGCAGTTGCTGTGCAAAATCACTTTTCAGGATTGAGTAACAAAATGACAGCACCACTGTTCATGAGGTGGGGTCCCAAAAAAGCCACTGTTGAAAATTTGGAGTGAAAATACCAACAAACACCCAGGGCATTAAGGTTTCCAACCATGCACCCACCCTATAGAGACTGACAGGCATCGGGGACGTAACTTGGGTTCGTCAGCCATGATGTTCACAGAATTCTACCCCCACCCTACAGCCACTGACAGGCATTGAGGTGTGCCTTGGGTTCTGTCACCCTAACGTTCACACCATTCTCCTATATTGTACCCATCTCAGCTTATTTCCTTGTGGAATAGGGTGAGCATAAGGGCCGAAGACCCCAATGCACACCCCCCGACACCTGTTGCTCTCTGCAGGGTGGGGTGAGGTGGAAAGGCATAAGCGTTATGGCCGACCCAAAGCCACACTCTCAGCACCTTTCAGTCTCTGCAGGGGGGGTGGAGGGTGTTGGCATTACTTCAATACTTCACTGCCATTCCTATTTTGCATTTCTAACTCCTGCACCACCAATGCCAGTGCCAGCAAGCCAACATTCGGCATTGAGAAATGATTGTTTATTTATGGAACTCAAATGCCCTTTTGCTGTATTGCTCTAAAAATCCCTAGGTTGACTGAGCTCCTGGAGTGCCAGCCCTGCCGTGCAAAGCATGCATGCAGAGTCTGTAGTGTTGAAAAGAGATGACTGGCCCAAATTCCCTGAGCTGGAGATCTGTGACCTCTGACCCATTTTCTAGCAGTTTTGGGGGAGCCAAAGGCTTGGAACTGCATGGTTGTTGCCCAGTGTGTTTATATCCCGCCATTCTCTTGTTTTAGCCTCTGCTGCTTTTATTTTAATCCACAAGGGCTGCTTTATTCCTGTTCTGATTCTTTGTCTGCTATGGGGCTTGGACTGCTTTTAATTTTCATGGCATGTAGCCTACATTACAGCTTACTGTGGGCTTTCTAAATGTTACAATATGCAATGGTATCCCCTGCTTGTAGAGGACTTTCTTGATACTGAATGAATGAATGAATGAATGAATACTTTATTTTTAAGAATCGCCTTTCCAAAACCAAGGAGCTTTTACAACAAATCAGTACATAAAACTTAAATTCCTAAAATCAATCCATAAATATATTTTAAAAATCTGGATATGCTAAATTGAACAAATAAGTCTTTAGGGCTGTCTTAAAGCTTTGGACAGTCAGGCATTCTCTTACCCGATGAGGTAGAGAATTCCACAGGGTTGGGGCCGTAAAACTAAATGACCTTGCCCCTGATGTCTTTAAACGAACCCTGGGAATCTCTAGCAATCCCTCTTAGGTGGATCAGAGCCGACAGGAAGGACAGTAGGGACGAAGAAGATCTTGCAGGTAACTAGGTCCCTGATTGTGTAGGGCCTTATAGGTCAGCAAACCGACCTTGAAGGTGATTCGCCATTGAATTGGCAGCCAGTGCAGTCCACGGAGGACAGGAGTTATATGACTGGTCCTTGACGTAGCGGTCAAAAGCCTGGCCGACGCGTTCTGCACCAGCTGCAAACGGCGAATATCCACCCCCAGTAGCCCTAGGTACAGGGCATTGCAGTAGTCTAAGCGGGAGGTAATGAAGGCGTGGACCAATGTTGGAAGGTCATCAACAGGAACCAGATGCTTCACTCAGGCTATATTCCTCAGAAGGTAAAAGGAGGTTTTGACAACAGCTGACACCTGATGTTTAAGGGTCAGACAGTCAAAAAATATAACACCCAAGTTCTGCACCCGGTCTGAAGTCGTCAGCTGGGTCCCCCCAAGCCAAAGACCTGAGGATGACCCAGTCAGCGAACCTGCCCCTCGATGGCCTGGGTCCACAACCAACACCTCAGTTTTTTCCGGGTTTAACTGCAACCAGCTCACAGTCATCCAGTCCTGAATTTCAGTAAGACAGTTATTAAAGACCGAGACAGCATCACCCAGGTCAGGCACAAAGGACATGTACAGCTGAGTATCATCTGCATAGCAGTGAAAACTCAAGCCATACCACCTAATGATCACTCCCAATGGCAGCATATATACAGCAAATAACATGGGTGCTAAAATAGAGCCCTGCGGCACCCCAGAGGATAGGGGGAGTGATGCCAAGGAACAAATCCCTGACACCACCCTCTGAGTCCTACCCTCAAGGAATGATCGAAACCAACTGAGGACTAAACCAGATAGTCCATAGATAACCCGCAGGTGCTCCAAAAGCACCCCATGATCAACGGTATCAAATGCTGCAGAGCGATCAAGAAGGACCAAGATGGAACGAGTCTTTCGATCTCTCGCTATTAGGAGGTCATTTAGTACTCTAACAAGGGCTGTCTCGGTACTATGTCTTTTCCTAAATCCATACTGGAGAGAATCATAGACATTGTGGCTGGTCAAATGATCATCCAGCTGCAACGCAACCACCTTCTCAATAACCTTACCTACAAAAGGCAGGTTAGAGACAGGCCTGTAGTTAGCCAGACATTCCGGGTCTAAGGAGGGTTTTTTAGAAGGGGCCTAATCACGGCTTCCTTCAAGGGGTCAGGAAAGATCCCCTTCTCCAGTGACAACCAGATTATCTCAGTAAGGATCAAGGTGATTTTATCCACACATCCTACTAAGAGGCAGGTGGGGCCCGGATCCAAACTACAGTTGATCGGTCGCAGTGATTGGACGATCATCACTATGTCATCGATTGTGGGTCAGTCAAAGTCAAACCACACAGACTGAGTGTCTGACATCTCCTGCCAAGCACCACAACTCCCATTTGAGAGAGTTAGAAGGAGATCGGACCTGATTGCGGCAACCTTATCTGCAAAGAATCGAGCAAACTCCTCACACCGTTCCTGTGATAATGCTCTCTCAGGCTGAAGACAGAGTGGATTGCACAGTCTGTCCACGGTCCAAAAGAGCTGGGCTGGTCAATTCTTGCTGCAGCAGCAATTTCCTGGACAGAATTCTGCCTTCTTACAGGTAATTGCTGATTGATAGACACAATAATAGTCCATCAAACTAAGCCTGTCACACTCCAGACCCGATTTCCATAACATCTCTCAAGCCTTCTTCCCACTCTCTCAATTCCCTCAAAGTCTTATCAAACCAAGGACTTGGCTAAGGGTGAGGTCGAACACGTTCAGGAGCAATGGAGTCTAGGGCTCCTACAACCGCCTTATTATAGGCAAGAACCAGGTCCCCAGGATCCATGCATTCACTTGACAAACTCGATAGATCCAGTACCACCATCAGGTCTTCTGGGGTAACACCCCTCTAAGGGCGGTACCAGACCATCTCCGTAGAGACCGACCTACCGGGGGCCAAGAAACTGAACCTAATGGTGTGATGGTCAGACCATCCAACTGTCTCCACCGTCAAATTGGATATCTCCATCCCCAGGAGGAATACCAAGTCCAATGAAGGACCATCTATATGGGCAGAGAAAGAAATAACCTGTGTGAAGCCCAGCGAATTCACTAGCTGGAGGAAGTCTCGACCAAACTGCCAGAGTTCATCGTCAACCCAGGCTTTGAAATCCCCCAGGGTCAGCCATCTGGAGGATCCCAATGTCATGTTGATGATGAAGTCTGCAACTTCCTGTAGGAAAAAATTCCCATTACCTGGTGGACGGTAAATGAGAAGAATCCTGTACCCCACACCCTCACCCAGGATACATTCAAAAGAGTTGGTAATTCCTACTCCTACCTCCATCAGGCTCAGTTCCATTCTAAAACAGATTGCCCCCCACCTCTATGATCCAATCTCGGGCGGTGTATCACCGAGTACCCAACTGGTACAGCTGAAGCCAAAACCGGGCCAGCATTATCGTCCAGCCAGGTCTCGGTGATGCATGCCAGGTCCGATGATCCGACAAGATCAACTATTATAGCAGTCTTGTTTTTAATGGACCTGGCATTACATAACACTGTCCAAGTTGGATGAGTTGCCAGTGAAGACCGGGCCACCTGCCTGCTAGAAGCAGAGCCCTTGGGTATGGGAATCAGGCAAGGAGGCCCTCTTTTCTGAGCCCATTTCGCCCCAGGGCATCTTCTTGTCCCCACTATCCCAATCCGTCCGCTCTTTTCCATTCCCCCTCCAGGTCCGGCCTCCATCTTCCTCCTCCTCACAATCCCCAGAGCCCTACAGCATCTATATACCTCCAGGGATAATGGGGGGCAATTAAAAGGGCGGAGGTCCTTGAGCCGGGAAGGGGAATAATGCCTGACCATCCAAATAACTCCCCAACACATCTTCACACAAAAATATACACACTAAATTCAAACCAATAACACAACACCATGCACCCAACCACTCAACTCTCAATCATACACCACAAAACAAAAATAAAATCAATAAAAAACAAAACAATTATTACAACAAGGTTATGAGGGGAAAATTAATACAAATCTCTCCAAAACAGTTTATAATTTCTGGGAGCTCTCACTTCACCAGAAACAAATATCCCCCCACCAAACTCTCACTTCAGTAGTACAATTTGGGATATAATATATAAATAATTCTTTAAAAGAAAGCAAGACACTTTCAATGTTCCCAATATGTCATTAAACTGTCTGTGAGAGAAAAACATTCATATTGTCCTCCAGGCAGGGAGTAAAATAAATCCTTTAAACTGTCTTTAAAGAAGAAACAGTCCATCCAGCAGGAAAATAAAAGAAATGTTCTTACTAGGCTGTAGAGATCTCACCAGCTCACTTTCTGATATTACTCTCCACAAACTCAAAAGTCGATGGACTTACATATCAAAACGCTGCTCCTTATTCCAATTCTTAACCTCTCCAACATCGAACCACCAACCATCTCCCGAGAGGAACACCAGCAAGGATCTGAATAAATCGGATCTGGGTGAGGGACAAGCTCTTCAGCTCCCCCCCCCAGACCCAAGAGGCCCTTCTACCCTCTACTCATCCTCCGATAACAGAGGGCCTAGTCCTCACATCAAATCCCACCAGTGATACCCCCCAGGTTCAGGTTCAGGTAACCAATCCAAAAGAAGTCAGTGATCTTCTTGACTATACAGCCTTGTACTTCGGGAGCAGGTCTTTTATCCACAATCGAGATTTTTAAACTTAATCACACACACTGACCATCAATATATTTGACTGAGAGGAGACGGCAGAGTCACAAACAAAGGTAGCCAGGAAGCCAAAACTCTGTTTCGACAGATTCTTCACCCAGCAGATCGGGCATAAACATTTAAATTTCTAGGTACTGTAAATTACCAGTCACTAAGGAGTCTTACCAAGCCCCAAACCCTTTCCCAGATCCGTTCGATACCACGGCAGCCCACCAGTTGCTGAACTAACAAACAGAAGTACTGTAAGAACGGCCACCCAACAGTAGCAGACATACAGTACACAACTAGGCTTAGGCTAGGGCCAGAAAAAACTCCTCTCCAACAGTTTACCTAGCAGCTGCTACCAAGCAGGATCTTCTCTCCTTTCAATCCACAGCAAAACAAGCTGCCGGCTCTTTCATCTCCCACAGTCTTTCACTCCGCCTTCAAACTCCAATCTCAGTCACTATGGTCCCATCTACTGCCCGACTCATAGTACTTCAGGCGATTTTCCGATGTTTCCATCTCGCTCTCTGAGCAAACGCCCTACATGCATGGAGAAAAGTCAGCAGATCACAGCAGATCAGAGCCAGAGTAAAACAATCCACAGACTCCAATCAAAAGTGACAAATGGCAACAACAAAATAGATTTAAAAATGATTGCACAACACAAAATAACACGTAAATAACGACACGAAAGAAATAAAATAAAATAAATGTAATGTAAATAACACAAAAATGAGCAAACAACTTAAAAAACTCAAATCTCAAAACCACACTGCTTACAGCCAGCCCAGCCCAGCAGCCATATTGTTTGCTTGGGGGGGAGCTCAGCCACTACCACTGGCAACAATGGCTTCCAGCCACAGAGGGCCTTTATAATTTTGCCACCAGCTGCAGCAACTCTCTTGTCGAACAGTTACCTGAACTTGCTCTCACCCCTAAAACATATGGTCTGGTCCCACTTGTCCAAACATTTTGCTGGTTGGTGAAACACCACCACCAGAAAGTTACACTGGCGGCAGGAGCAATGGAGAAATACATAGTCTGAGCAGCATCGTAGGCTGTTGAGAGTGAGATGAGGACGTTCCTGTCAGGGACTGCTGGGTGTGTGTTGGACATGCCCTGATGTACAACTGTACAGGAAAAAGTTCCCAAACAGTGCTACAGACTGCATAACTGATTCACGATGAACTCACACATAGGATAACATTAATTCTGGCAAAATTTATGTAACCCATGCCCTATCTAGGCGCAGACCAGGGGCCCCCTAACTTATGCCACAGGCAAGGCAACAGGCCACCAGTTGGTAAAACAAAAGGATCACCCCTAGCTCTGAGGTGAATACCCGGCTCGGCAGTCTAAAGGGTTCGGGGGTTTAGGGCACAAAATAACATTTTTATTTATTCTAGGTTCTGGGGAGAGGTGCAAGGCGTAGGGGCCCCAATAGCATTTCACTCAGGAAGCAGAGATTTAATATCCAAACAGAAAAATGGGATTGTGAAGTATGGCTTTATTTTGACAAGTTGGCAAACAAATGCAGAACAGAGTGGTCCCCCAAGTTTTGTCAATGTGCAGGTGAGGAATGCTGACACTCTTTTCTCAGAACACACAAGGCAAAATTGTACTTTCTTCTGTTAGCACAACAATTTGAACACTGTCCTGCCCTTATGTTCAAGGATATCTAGACATTTTACTCTTTCCAAAACTGGCACCATCCACCCCTCTTTCTTAGGGGTATGCTGGACATTTCTTCTCCACAAGTGTCTATTTACGTGGTGGGTTGCCACACACTCAGAACATCTCCTGACTTTGATGGGCTTAGTTAACATCCATAGGCTTAAACTTTGCGTCCTTCCAAGACCAGTTAGCCCTGACTGGAGTTTCAGATGATGTTCCTCCCACCCTAACCTCAGCCAGCCTCTGCCATCCCTTTGGTGTTGCACAAAAATTGTCCTCCACCCTCACCAGGGTCCTAGAGGCATCCACAGTCAATTAAAAAACATTCAGCACATATCTGTGGTGAGGCTGGGTCTCTGCCTGGTGTACTCTGGCCTTAGTTGTAGCACATACAACCAGCAGACAGAAACCCAGAAAAAAACATTGTTTAGTCTCTGTACTTACAGCTTTGTTGCACTTTTCTGTACAGACATCTGACTGAAATTCACACTTGCATCATAGCTCTCAGACCTGGAAACACTCTGTCTCCTCTAGGGTAGCTGGCTTTCTTTTTGGTCATCAGGGGATTGCCCCTCGGGCACATTGAACTGCAGTCCCACTCTCTCTTCTCACAGTAAAATGACATACAGTTGTCTTGGAATCAGCAGGTTTCCACCACTTCAGATGACACTGTGGTTGCCTCACTAAATAGGGTGAGAAATACTGGAACAGGGGCCCTTCACCCAGCTATTTGGCTAAGCCGGCAGGCACCTCACAGTCAGAGCTTCTCTTTGTACTGCTGCCTAACACTTGACAGATTGCTGTATAGATTTTACTGGCCTGGAATTCATGAAGATATTGTTATGTATTGTAATTCCTGTGCTGAGTGTCAGAAAGTAGCCCCAGTCACTAGAGAAGACAAGGTGCCCCTGGTGCCCCTACCCTTGATAGATGTGCCTTTTGAGAGAATTGCAATGGATGTGGTTGGCCCTTTAGACAAAAGTATAAAGGGTAATAGATTTATGCTGGTAGTATGCGAATATGTTACTTGATACCCAGAAGCAGTTCCAATGCGAACTGTCACAGCTTCAAAAGTGGCAGCAGAGCTTGCAATAATGTTCAGCAGAGTGGGCATACCTAAAGAAATTATTACTGATCAGGGTAGTAATGTTGGTGCTGCATTACTAAAGGGACTGTACACACTACTAGCTATCACTGCCATAAGAACCTCCCCATCACCCTCAGACAGATGGCCTTGTTGAGCGTTTTAACCAAACCCTTAAACGCATGTTAAAAAGGTTTGTAAAAGGGAAGAGAAAGATTGGGACCAATACTTTCCTTACCTACTTTTTGCTTACAAAGAAGTGCCATGGGAATCAACAGGGTTTTCACCATTTGAAATGCTATATGGTAGGCAGCCAAGAGGACCACTGGATGTGATAAAAGAAATGTGGGAAGATAACCTCACTCAGAAACAATCTATACTGTCTTATATGTGTGCCCTAAGAAAGAAGCTGGCAAAGTATGTTGAAATTGCCATAGTAATCAGGAAGAGGCCCAAAATTGGCAGAAGATATATTATGACCATGGTGTAAAAAAAAAAGGTTTTTGAGCCAAGTGAAAAGGTTTTGCTACTGTTACCCGCAACAGCAATGGTCAGGTCAGGTGATTACTGGATGGCGGACGTCCCGGCCCAATGATCACTCCATGTTTTAATCCTGCCCCCCAAGTGTGCACGCAACTCCACCCCCAGCTCGGCCCCCAGGAGTAGTTCATCCACTCCACTCAAGTCTGTATAGTCCACATATAATAGTCCCCCTAGTTTAGTAAGGTATCCTACATATCCAGTCAATACTAATCCTCAATCCTTCCAGGTGTGGCAGTGGGCACTGAACTGTGGCATTCCACCCATCCAATACACACATGCCCCCTCACCCATCCACAGCCGAAACCCTGAGAGAGAGATCTGAATTTGGCACAGCAGAGAGGGACCCCTCCCCCTTTGTGTCCCACAGTCAGCTAGTAGAAGTAAAAAAAAAAGTTAATCCTTATAGTCACTGATCTTCACACTAAGCAGGACCATCGGGTTGGAGATGGGTGCAGGGGGGGCCTGTGTATGTATGATAGATGGAATGCCATTGCCCAGTGCCAGCTGCCACATGTGGAATGGATGAAGGACTCCTGGGTGGATATATAATGGATATAGGTTTTAATAGAACTTACTGGAAATGGACTAAAAGTAAATACTAGCGGACTACTTCACAGACTGGCGTAGAGTCTCGGGCACTGGGGGGGGTCATGCGCACTAGGGTGGCTGGTGATCATTCTTTGCCTGCAACTCAGCAAGAAGTGATCTTGGGGCCAGCACCTCCACTATGTCACTAGCGGTGAAAGTGTCCACCAGACCTGAACAGACCACCGCTGCCAAGGATGCCCACTGCTTGAGGTAAGGGGAGAGAGAGAGAGGCAAAGGTGGAGGGTGAGGGAATTTTCTAGCCCAAGAGTAACTTTTACTGGGTGGGAGGAGGTTTTGAGATGGACCACAGTTACAGAAGTGAAGTCAAATGCAGAATTGGAACTTCTGATTCCATCTCTGATTCCATTCTGATTCCTTAATCAGAGTCGGAATGGAATTGGAATTTTGGAAATTTCGACTGGGTGCAGATAGATCAGATTCTAGAGAATCTGAGCAACCCTAGTTGCTAAATGAACACCCACTTGCTTTCTGCAGCCTTCTGCAAGCCTTTACCATCTGTCTCACACAGCACCATGGTGGCAGCAAGTCTCACTGGCCAGAACTTGAGTCAGGTCACCGCAGTGCTTGGCCAAGTCCTAAGGGATACATCTGAACTAAAGCTAGTGGCCATTCAAACAAATAAAGCACCATCTTCTCTGGGGGAATGGATGGAACGGACCAAATCATGCATCACCCATGTTGAAACCAGAAATGACAAACTAGAGGCCCAGCTTTGAGAACAATCCCACACCATACAGTATCTGTTCAACAAAACAGATGATATGGAAAACCGGGCCAGAATAAATAAAAGGTGTGTGCTGACCTCCAGGTAGCAGCCCTGTAGATTTCCAGGATAGGGATGTCCTTGGAAGCAGCCACTGAGGCACCTGTAAGATGGGTAGTATGAGCCCTTAGCCCTCCTGGAGGCTCCTTACCCACCAACCTATAGCAGAGGTTGATGAAGGATACAATCCACATGTCAATCATCTGCTTAGCTGCTGGTCTGCCAGGTGGAGCTTCAGAACAGGTGACAAACAACTGGTGAACCTCTCCCCAAACTCCAGCTGTGTGCCCCTTATAGTAGGCAAGCGCTTGCTGCAGGTCCAAAGTATGGAGCCTGTGCTCAGCCTCTGAGGTGTGATTGGTGAAGTACACCAGGAGGTTAATCACCTGATTAAGGTGAAACTCTGACGCAACCTTCGGGAGGAACTTTGGGTTGGGGCACAAGACAACCTTGTCCCTGTGGAAGAAAAGGTAGGGAGATGCCACCGAAAGCACCTGGAGTTCACTGATCCTTCTGGCTGACTTGGTAGCCACCAAGAAGGTGGACTTCCACAACAGATGAGACATGTCACACCTGTGCATTGGCTCAAATGGCTTGCCCATGAGCTTTGCAAAAACCAGCAGCAATTCCCACGGTGGTGGTGGTGGTGGTGGTTCACATGCCAGAGGGGAAATGTGGTCAAGGCCTTTGAAAAAATGCCAGACCACCTTCTCCTGTGCCACTGACTGCTGACTGGCCCACACCCGGTAAGCAGAGATGGCTGCCAGGTTCACCTTAAGGGTCGTTGAATGAAGGCCCACCTTAGACAACAGATAGTCAAGGATGCTAGCCACTGGACAGGACAAGGGGTCCAGCCCCTTGCCCAGGAACCAAATAGAGAATCTCTTCCACTTGAAGATAAGTGGAGGGAAGGCATAGAAGAGGACTGGGGTTCAGGGCCTTGAGAAGGTATCCTCCTGCAGTGTTCCCTGCTGAGGGGGGTGGGCACAAAACAGCACCAGCTTTTCACTCTCTCTGGAAGTGAACAGGCTCACCTGAGGGGTGCCCCACTGGGAGAACAGGCTGTGTATTACCTCTGAGTGGAGACCACTCGTGAGACGCCTCACTCACAAGACTGAAAGCATCCTCTAGCTGGTTGGAGGCCCCTGCCACATGGATGGCTAGGAGATTGGCCTCCAAGCTGCACATGAGTGTCCACACATGGAGAGCTTCCTTGCACAGTGGCAGGGAGTGCATCCTGCCCTGTTTGTTGAGGTAGTATATGGTCATAGTCTTGTCCGTCTGGACCTGGACCACCCAAACCCGGATGTGTGGAGTGAATGCAGTCAGCACCAGCTGAATTGATCAGAGCTCCAGCAGGTTGACGTGGCACTGGGACTCCTTGAGGGTCCACAGCCAGTGGACTCTGTGTTCCCCCAGGAGGGCACCCCAGCCCATGAGAGAGGCATCAGTCATCAGGAAGATCGTCGGCTCTGGGCAGACAAACAGGATCCCTTCTTGCAGATGTTCTGGGACTAACCACCACTGGAGGGCATTCCACATCAGCTGGGTCACAGTGACCAGCTGGTCAAAGTGACTCCTGGACTGAGACCACTGGCTGGCCAGCTCCCTGTGACATAATTGAATAAGGCCCTGCCCCATACTCACCTTAGTAATGTTGTTTCTTCTAATGGAGTCTTGCTGTATTCTGACAATTTGCAGTGATCTCCAACCTTTGAACTGCCCCGGAGAGGAAAGAGTTAACTTTCCATGCAAGGCATGGAGCGCTGCGCTCGAGCTTGGTTGAGCCTCTGTCTGCTGTTGTTTGAACCCCAACCGCCAGATCTTTATGAGCTATACTCACCGGGCGTCCTGTGTGGAAACTGTAAACTCCCACTAACCAACTAGCAACTAAATTTAACAAGCATTTGTCAATGCCGAATGTTGGCTTGCTGGCATTGGCATTGGTAGTGCAGGAGTTAGACAGATGCATCATAGGAATGGCAGTGAAGTATTGAACTGATGGCAACCCACCCCCACCCTGCAGAGAGTGACAAGCATTAGGGTGTCCCTTTGGGTGTTTGGCAGTGCAGTGCGGGAAAACATGTCAGGCAGGATGTGAGAAATGACAGCTGTACAGTTCATAGGAGGTGTAAAAAATGCCAGTGTTGAAAATGTAGCATGTAAATATACCAAATTCTTGAAGCTACTAGGGTGCATAGGAAATAAGCAATGCACTTGCAACACTGCCATTATAGGCGTTCGGCACCAAATTTTCAACATAGGCATTTTAGCACCTCTGCTCATGTACAGTGTCACTGTTATTTCCTCAAAGTGTCCCAAGAGTGATTTACTTTAGCGACCAGCTATTCTCTTGGAGGTGCAAAACACATTTTGGGCAGGGTATGTCATATGACGGCTGTACTGTTCATCAAGAGGTGTGGGGAAAATGGCAATGGTGAAAATCCAGACTAAGAAAATATCACAAATGCATGGCGATGCAGCGTGCATGCAATCAACGCACGCCTGTCTAACACAGTTATTTTATGGAGTATCATCACCAAATTTTCAACATAGGCATTTTAGGTCCTCTGCTCATGAACTGTGTCACTGTCATTTCATAATCTGGCCCAAACACTGATTTCCCACAGTGACAAGCGCTATTATCTTTGTCGGAAATGCGGAAACACATTTCGGGCAGGATGTGAAAATGACAGCTGTACTGTTCACAAGGTGTACAAAATGACAGTGCTGAAAATCCAGCAGTAAAATATTGTGAATCACGAAGTTACGAGACTAAAGCAACTGCATAGCATGAGCGCTCATAAAACAGGCATTTGTTGGATTTTCCACCAAATTTGGAACTTAGGCTTTTAGAGGGCACCTCATGAACACCACCACTGTCATTTTCGTTAATGTACCCCAAAAGGTGATTTACCAGTGACACAAAATCACCTTTCAAGAGCTGATTACTTGTCATGACAATGACATAATTCATGAGGAGGGCACAAAAAACCCCATGTTGAAAATTTGGTGCAAAAATCAAGAAATGCCTGAGATATCAACAAAGCTGAAAAAACCCTATTCACTCCATTATACAGCTTACCGGCATTTCCTCAGTTCGCGGTTGGTTTTGAAGAGTGCAGACGTGTTCCCAGTCCACTGAAGATCGTCGTGACAGAGTCCGGAGGTAAGTATGGGGTGAGGAGGGTGAGGGAGGCAGGGTGTGCAGTGGGTGGAGTGCGGGTGGGGGAGGTGGACCTAGACTACGAGGGACGGTTTCATATTCTAGGGAAAAAGAAAACGCTGCGGGACAGTTTTGGCACTCTGGGATGGGATCCCAGCGTGCCACCAGTAGGTTGGGGGTCCAGTAGCCGACGGGGTTGGGCACCCCGCTGGCAAACAAAGTCAGGAGGCGCGGAGCACGGGGATTAGGCACCCCTCGGCCACTCAACAGTTAGAAGTGATGCCAACAGGGGTAGAGCTCCTTACGAGGCGTCTGTCTGAGCGCGAGCCGAGGGATGGGCACCCCCTCGGCATTCCACATTTGCGGGGGATGCCGACAGGAGTGGGCTCCCATCCAGCACACACAAACACGGGGGTTGCCGGCTTGCCGACCATGGCCATAATGGTGGTGAGCACATCAAGCAAGGACTGCTGCATATGACAATTGCAGCGGTCCTTTGCTTTGATGTGCTCGCACCATTATGAATGCATGGTGTGGTGGTTCCATGCAGGCTGATTGGGGAATGAAGGATGCACCAACTGATGCATGCCCTGCATTCACCCAACAGCGGCCGTACCCCCAAATCTGCACTCTCCCTATATATTGCCTGCGGCAAGCCAACATAATAAAAAGGGTTTTTTGGTTTCAAAGCAAAGACTCAAGTCAGGAAACCCAAAAAACAAAACACAACACACACCCAAAAATTAAAGAGGGCGAGAAAAGGAGGCACCTCTAGGGTGCCAACACTGCTCCTGCCCACCCACATCCCAAAACCAGGTTCTGAGAGGGGAGGCAGGGGGGAGGTCAGAATACAGCAAGACTCCATTAGAAGAAACAACATTACTAAGGTGAGTAATTTTTTCTTCAAACAACATGAAGTCTTGCTGTATTCTGACAATTTGCAGACTATCAAGCAGTACCTCCATGGAGCAGAGACAGAACCTACTTTGGGAACAGGCTCTGAAGTACTGCTGTGCCAAACCGAGCATCACTCCTAGCCTGGATATCCAGAGAGTAAGGCTTGGTAAAAGTATGGACTGTTTTCCAGGTGGCTGCTTGACATATCTCTAAGATAGGAATATCCCTGGCAGCAGCCAGGGAAGCAGCTGTACCTCTAGTAGAGTGAGCCCTCAGGCCTGAGGGTGGAGTCCTACCCAATTTTTCATAGCAGAATTGTATACAAGAGACAATCCACTTGGCAATAGATCTTTTAGTGGCAGGTTTTCCCATACCAACCTCACCATAAGTGAGGAACAATTGGAGGGAGTCAAACCTGTGACCCTTGGTGCGCTCTATGTAGTAGCTAAGGGCCCTTTTCACGTCCAGGCTGTGCAGCCTCCTCTCTCCAGAGGAGGAATGGTCAGTGAAGAAAACAGGAAGAGACATAGACTGGTTAAGGTGGAAATCTGAGACCACCTTGGGCAAAAACTTCCTATTAGTTCTTAGGACCACCTTATCTCTATGAAAAGAGATAAAATCAGGCTCCACTGACAGGGCCTGTAACTCACTGATGCATCTAGCAGAAGTAATGGCTACCAAGAACACAGTTTTCCAAGTCAAGTACTTAAGCTCTGCTGAGGACAAAGGCTCAAAAAGGGGTTGCATAAGCTGAGCATTGCAAACATTTAGGTACCAAGCAGGAACAGGGTCCCTGAAGGGAGGATTGGTGTGCAACAATCCCCTGAAGAATTTACAAAATACAGGATGAGCTGAAAGAGAAGATGGCTTACCTACTGACATAAAAGCAGAAACAGCTGCTAAATGTACTTTGAGTGTAACTGGTCTGAGCCCCAAGCTATTGAGATGAACCATACAGTCCAGAACTATAGGCAACCCAGCAGACTCTGGAGAAATATGCTTACCAGAGCACCAAATAGTGAACCTTTTCCATTTGGAATTGTAAGTCTTTCTGGTGGAAGGCTTTCGAGAAGCCTTTAGAATATCCAGAACACCTTGAGAGAGATGCAGATCAGCAAACTCTAACTCTTCAAGAGCCAGGCCTTGAGATTGAGAGATTTGAGATTCGAATATCAAACCCTCCCCTGAGAGGATGTCAACAGGTTGTAATTCCTGGGATGAGACAGGGGAAGGTGGACTGCTAAGGACAGCAACAGTGGGTACCAGGGCTGTCTGGCCCAGTCTGGAGCAATCAGAATCACTTTGCAGGGTTGAGACCTGATTTTGACTAGTACGTTGAACAGGAGAGGGAAGGGGGGAAAAGCATACAAAAACCTCCCTTCCCAATTAGAACTAGAATCCAGGGACTGAGCCCAATACTGCGGGTCTGCAGCAAAAAAGGGGGAGTTGGTGATTGTCTGGGGCTGCAAAAAGATCTATCTGTGGAGTGCCCCATCTGGAGAAAATCACCTTCAAAACTAGGGGATCTAGGGACCATTCGTGATGGCCCTGAGATATCCTGCTGAGAGCATCTGCCAGGACATTGTCCTTCCCTGGGAGGCGCACTGCTATCAGAGAGGTTTTCAGGGAATAGGCCAGAGACCACAACTTCATTGCTTCTGTGCACAAGGCCGTAGACCGAGTGCCCCTTTGCTTGTTGATGTACCACTTTGTGGTGGTATTGTCTGTTCTGATCTGGACTACTTTGTTCTGAACAGACTTGGAAAAAACTTGCAGTGCCAGAAACACTGCTCTGAGTGCCAAGAGATTGATGTGAAGCAGAGATTCTTGAGGTGACCACAGCCCTTGGGTGGTCGGATCCCCCAAGTGGGCTCCCCAACCCAAGAGGGAGGCATCTGTGGTAAGGATTAGAGAATGAGATTGAGTGACAAAGGAACTCCTTGCCTTAGATTGTCCTGATCCTGCCACCACTGCAAAGTCTGGATCAGGGTTCGAGTCACAGGGACTAGTTTGGTCAGAGAATCCTTTCTCTTGGACCAGAAGGCTCTTAAGTGGAACTGAATGTCCCTCATCTGAAACCTTGCTCCCTGGACTACTGCCGTAGAGGCTGCCATGTGACCCAGGAGCTGCAGAAATTGCCTTGCTGGTCAAGACACCTGAAGGGTGAATGAAGAGGCCAGTTTCATAAGGGTCCTTGCCCTGTACAGGGGAAGGAAGGCTCTTGCCCTTATTGTATCCAGTTCTGCCCCTATAAAGGTGAGGAGCTGTACTGGCTCCAGAACTGACTTTGAGAGATTTAGGAGGAACCCTAAGGAAGTGAACAATTGCTGAGTTATCTGGAGATGTGACTTGACTAGGTCTGGAAACTGACCCACTATAAGCCAGTCGTCCAGGTATGGAAAGATGGAGATCTTTTTTCTCCTTAGGAAAGCAACCACTATTGCCAGGCATTCTGTGAACACCCTTGGGGCTGATGTTAGGCCAAAGGGCATTGCTCTGAATTGATAGTGGCCTGAGGGCAACTCGAACCTGAGGTACTTTCTGTGGGAGCACCTGATGGGAATGTGAAAATAGGCATCCTTGAGGTCCAGGGAGACTAGCCAGTCCCCTGGCCTTAGAGAGGGCAGAATTATTCTCAGAGCCACCATTTTGAATTTTGGCTTTAAAAGGTGCTTGTTTAAATATCTTAGATCCAGGATGGGCCGCCATTCTCCTGTCTTTTTGGGGGTTAGGAAGTACCTGGAGTACAATCCTTTTCCCCTGTGCAAGGATGGAACCCTTTCTATGGCTCTGAGAGCCAAGAGGGAAGAGACCTCTGCCTCTAGAGCAAGGGCCTCTGAAGGATTTGCAGGTGGAAAGGATCTGGTACTCATCTTGGGGAATTTTTTGAAGCTGAGAACCAGTCCCTGGCTTACTACTTCCAGGACCCACTTGTCTGATGTTAAAGACTTCCAGTCCTGGACAAAGTAAGCCAGCCTGCCCCCTTCATGTAGCAGAGAATCGGCCCGGGCAGACCCATCAGGGTGCCTGCTTGGCAGGGGCTTTAGGCTGAGGAGTGGGAGCAGGCCTGCTCATACCCCATCTGCCTCTCCCTCTAAAGAACTCCCTCTGAGCAAAGGCAGAAGAGGAGGCCTGGGCTTGGTAAAAAGGCCTATGAAAAGGCCTGCCCCTGCCCCTGGAATGCTGCCTCTGAGGAGTGGCTTGCCTTTCTTTGGCCTGAGCACTCCTGTAGGTGGTCCTGTCCTCGTCCATTTTCTTCATGTAGTTCTCTGTCTGCTCCCCAAACAGAGAATTACCAATGACAGGAAAATTCATGGCCTTAGTCTGAGTATCCTGTGACAGGCTAGTACATCTGAGCCAAGCCATCCTTTAAAGGGCCACAGATGCAGCCATGACGCTAGATGAAACATCATTGGAGTCCACAGCAGCATGAAATTGCACCTCGGATGCCTCAATCCCATCTGCAGCCACCTGCTCCAGCTCCTTGGCAAGCTGGTCAGGGACCTGTTTAGCTAGAGCCATCACAGTGTCCCACCTGTACTTCTGGCATATAGCTGTGTAGGCTATATAATTAGCCTGCCTGAGTCCCAAAGATGCTGCCATGTATTGTTTCTTTGCCATGGCATCAATCCTTCTGGAGTCCTTATCTGGGGGGTGTGAAGCCAAGGATATATTTGCCTTATCACAGGCAGCAGCCTGCACTACCCCAACATGGCTGCATTGCTGGGAAAGAAACTCTGTATCTGAGCCTGAAAGAGTATACCTCTTGTCCATTCTTCTGTCCATAGGAGGTATAGAATTAGGAGTTTTTAGAATTTTAAATGTCTGTTTCCCAAAAGACTTATGAAGGGGAATAGACAATCTCCTGGACTCTGGGATGTCCATCATCTCAACGTAATCAGGCTCCTCTTGATCCTCTACGGCTTCTTCCATAGGAAGCTGGAGGGTTTCAGCCACTTTTTTGTAAAACATAAAGTGGGAAGGGGACTCAGAAAGCCTAGGAGGAGAAACACCTGAAGGTCTGTCTGGGGGAGATGTCCGGGTCAATGGGCACATCCAGACTTTCATAATCACCATCACTATCTTCATACTCTCCCTCCTCCTCCTCCAGTTCATAAAATTCTTCTAAATTATAATCTGGAACCGGGGGAACCGACCGAACCAAGCCCCTAACCGATGGTGCCGGTTCAGTCGGAACCGAAGTTAGCGATTGAACAATCCTTATTGCTTTGGCTATTTCATCAGCAGTCAGAGAAAGAACCTGTGGATCCGAACTGGCTGACTTATCCCTTCTTTTTCTTTTAATGGAACCGACTCCTCAGAGTCGGTTCTCCTTTTGCCCAAAGAAGTCTCGCCCTGGTCAGAGGGCACTCCTTCTGGTTCGGTCGGAACCAAACTGGGCTGGCCATCTGGGTCAGCGGACTTCTCGGCCTCCCTTTCCCTCAGTCTGCCTACTCTCTTATCCAGGGTAGCTTTGGGAAAACTTTTTGCAAATCTGGCAGTCTGAATCGAGGTGGTCAAACCCCAGACAATAAACACAGGTGGTGTGGGGATCAGCCTTAGCAAAGGCTTCCCCACACACACTACAGTGTTGAAACCCAGTGGGGCCCATTTTTTTCTTGGGTTTCTCAGACATGGCCAGTCCTAACCAAACTTACCCTTTTTTCAGCAATCCACCAGGCAAGACACCCCTATCGGTTCCTGACCATGTTACGGGTCTTGGAAAAAAACGTAATGAAATCCGTTTTTTTTAGAACCGATACGGACCGGTTACCGCACTCTAATAAATCAGAAAAAACCTTTTCACAAACCTGATTGGTTCAAACCAAACCGATCAGATGTTTACAAGTTCCACACAGAAAACTAATATAGAAACCTATCTTGTACTCACGGTACCACAGACAGAGACTTAACCGACAGGTTAGGTTGTAGAAATTCAGTTGAAACCAAGAGAAAAAACGACATTTTAACCAACTTTTTTGAACTGAGAGAAGGAGAAATCTCTGGAGCGACTGTTCAGTGAGGTGGAGTAAAGAATCTGGCGGTTGGGGTTCAAACAACAGCAGACAGAGGCTCAACCGAGCTCGAGCTCTGCGTTCCATGCCTTGCATGGAAAGTTAACTCTTTCCTCTCCAGGGCAGTTCAAAGGTTGGAGATCACTGCAAATTGTCAGAATACAGCAAGACTTCATGTTGTTTGAAGAGTTTAAACACAAGGGTCTGTTCTAGCCTCTTCTTTTCTGTTTCTTCTCTGTCTGGTTGCGCACTCAAATTTTCTTGTGAGACCTAGGAACTGATCACGCCAACAATTTCACAATTCTCTGCCTCTCACTAGCTCTCTGCCTTCCCTTGCTATTTCTGTCTTTTTCCTCACATGCATATATGCGGGAATAAAAATATATGTGAATCTTTATGTGGAAATGTCACTGATACTGGGATCCCATTGTTTAAAACTGTATATAGTTATACTGTTGAAGTGAATGCAAAACACTATTTGGAACTCAAGGGGTTAACCCGAGAAGCTGGTTTGCAAACTCTCTGAGATGCTGTAAACATGAGGCCAGTTCTGAGTCACAATGTTCTTTTTGCCGCACCTGCTGAAACTGACAAGAACACTGTGTGAAAAGCAGAATGTTCTCTTAACAAGCTGCCTGCAAAGAAAGCCTAGGAGCAGAGATGGAAGTCCAAGCCGAGACAGTTCAGCCAGCACCAGAGATGGAAAAAGAACAGGCAGTGACAGAACCTGAAAGCCTGATTGTCTTTTTTCCAGTGGTGGGCAATACAACAAAAAGAGATGGAGAAACAGAGAAGAGAGGAGCTGCAGCAGAGAGAAAAAGAGATTCAATGTTTAGATGCACAGAGAAAAGAAGAAGTACAACAACTCAAACAGCAGAGAAAAGAGATGCAGCGATAGGAGCAACAAAGAAGAGAAGAGATGCAGTGATGGATGGATGCCTTGCAAGTTAACAAAGCTGGGGGATCCAGCACAGTTCCAGCAGAGCAACAAAACACCAACAACTTAAAAGACTTAAAACTTACAAAGCTGTGTTCCTCAGATGATATCAAAGCATACCTGACAATTTTTGAAAGGGTTACCGCAGCCTGCCAGTGGCCAAAGCAGCACTGGGCAATCAGATTGGTACCTTACCTGACAGGTAAAGCCCAACTTGCTGACAGAAATATGAACACTGCACAGTCAGAAAACTATGACCTGGTGAAAAGCGAAATCCTGAAAAGGTATGACATCTCAGGAGAGATATACAGGCAGAGATTTTAGTCTCTGAAGTACAACTCAGTCGACAATCCTCAAGAAGCCTTCACCCGATTCAGAGAACTCTTTATGAAATGGCTCCAACTAGAGGGCAAAACAGTCCTACAGATCATCGGCACATTTGTAATAGAACAGTTCATCAACATGCGACCCACAGATGTACAGCTTTGGGTAAAAGAACACCAACCAGAAAGTGGGGAAAAGGCTGTGTCTTTGACTGAAGACTACTAAATGGCCAGAGATGCCACAGCAGTGAGGTAACAGCCAAGCACCGGTAAGACACTCTTTTTCCCATTTAAACTCCAAGTCTGATAAGAACTCTGGTGAGGGTAACAAATCTGCACCCAAAGACTTAATTTGCTATAACTGTAATAAGCCAGGTCATATTGCAAGAAATTGCTGCAGTAAGAAGAGTGACACTGGAACAGATTTGTCCTTCGCAAATTGGGGCAAGTACTTAACAGATGTCAAGGTGGAGATAAGACTGTGAAGGGACTTGTAGATTCAGGAAGCAGACAGACCGTAGTGCATGTTGAAGTGCTGGAAAAACAATGTCCAAAAGGACCAGGTACTGGTGTCATCTGCATCCACGGGGACACTCGATACTATCCAACCAGCCAAGTGACTTTATTAAAGGGGTGTCACACCAAATGAAAGTGGGGGTAGTACCTAAGTTACCTGTACCTGTGATTGCTGAAAATGACTTTCCAGGATTTACTGAGTCAATCAAAGAGGGATTAAATCCTGATGTTTCAGCAGCTGTGGTGACAAGAGCTCAGACAAAAAAAATCTCAGATGGTGGGGGCTCTTTTTCCATAGATTTTGATTCAGACTTGTTTAAGCACAACTCCAAGATCTGGAAGTACAGGAAAGAAAGACAACGCCTGAAGAAACAGTGGCAACAAACGGCTGATGGACATAAAGGGTTAATATATGAAAATGCTGAAACTAAACTGATCACTGATTGTTATTTTCTTTCAGAAGAAGTTAATGATGTTTTTCTCCAGGGTTATTTTAAGCAGCTAGGGGTGAAACCAAAACAGGGTGAACCTATGGTATGTTTCAAAAATGTAATGGACTACTGTACAGAGTTTGGGTTAAACCTCAGAGACAGGACCAGATAGAACAATTGGTTATACCACAAAAGTATAGATCTGAGTTGTTATAAATAGCACATGATAGTCCTATGGCTGGTCACTCAAGGAGGGATCAAACTCTTGCCAGATTGCTGTACAGATTTTATTGGCCTAGAATTCATGAAGATGTTGCTACCTACTGTAGTTCTTGCGCTGAGTGTGAGAAGGTAGTCCTAGTGACTAAAAAAAGACAAGGTGCCCCTTCCCTTGATATACGTGCCTTTTGAGAGAATTGCAATGGATGTTGTTGGCCCCTTAGACAAAAGTAAAAAGGATAATTGATTCATTTTGGAAGTATGTGACTATGCTACTTGATACCAGAGGCAATTCCAATGTGTACTGTCACAGCCCCAAAAGTGGCAGCGGAGCATGCCAACATTTTCAGCAGGGTAGACATAGCTAAAGAGATTATTACTGATCAGGGTAATAATTTTGGTGCTGCATTACTGAAGGAACTGTGCCAACGACCTACCCGGGTTGCCCCTGAAAAAAGGACCTTCGGGGCTCAGTGGACCTACCCGGTCACCAAAATTTAATAAATAAACTACTAGGTATCACTGCCGTAAGAAGTGAATGACTTCATTCACATATTTGGGACTGTCTAGTACAGTATGCACTGCAAGCCCATACTGTACCTGTCATTCAGCAGATGGCCGGGTGGTATGCAGGCGGGTTGCAGCTGCCTGCCGATGATGGGGGTGTGTGGGGTGGGCGAGGGGTCCTGTGTAGGTGGGAGGGTGGGGGTGCCACTGGATCACCAGGGAATTAATTTAGGGTGCTTTACTGCGATCAGGGAATCAGGAGGGAGGGAGGGCCACTGGACTACCAGAGAATGCATTAATATACATTTACCGTGATCAGGGAATTGGGAGGGGGCCACTAGACTACCAGGGAATGCTGTAATATACATTACCACGATCGGGGAGTGGGAGGGAGGAGGGGTCCACTAGACTACCAGGGAATGCTTCAATATACATTTACATGATCGGGAATCAGGAGGGAGGGTCCACTCAGCCAGGGAATGCTTTAATATACATTTACCGCGCCGCTAACCGGAGGGAGGGGGTCCACTAGCCTACCAGGGAATGCTTTAATATACATTTATCGCGATTGGTGAATCGGGAGGGAGGGCGGTCCACTAGACTATCAGGGTATAATTTTGCTGAATATCGTAGGTGATGCACCAGCGCAACTGCATTTGCACTGGTGCATCCCCGTGCTCCCTATCTGTGGCTTGCACCGTTGAATATCACCTGGTCCTGGCCCCAGTGCATCCCTGTTGCGCTGCGCCCCTGCCAGGCACAGTCTGAATATCCGGGCCCCCGTATATATGCTTCAATATTTTTCCTTTTTTCTCTGTAAACCTTGTATTTTTGTAATGTTTGTTCAAGTATGCAACTTTTCTCACTGATTCTCCCAATTAATGTAAACTATTGAACTTTTATTTTTACCTAATTACGTCATTGTAAAACATTGTTTTTAATGTTTATTTTTTACCTAATCATGTGATTGTAAAACCTTGTTTATCTCTGTATGTAATATGTCTCTACCCCAAATCAAATTGTATTTCATTGTTCACCCTGCTTATTGTAATTCTCCTGGGTCGCGCCTGAAAACAGTCATGTTTTGGCTAATGGCACTTAACCGGTAAACAAAAACTAAATAAATAAATTAATAAACATTGATGTGGAACCTTTGAAAATGAGTCCTTTATTCAAATGTATTGATCCCAAACTGAAATAAATAAATGTAACCACATAAGTGTACCTATGTCATCATCCACTGGCTCCAAACTGCCTAACTGCTCATGTGCGCACAGTGGGTCAACCTGACCTAGGAGAAACAATGAGTTTCACTCACACCATAGCAACATACAACAGCATGAGCCTGCATGTCCTTATATGGGTCTAGCAGAAACCAAAGTGTAGAATGCAATACCCAAGAATGCCCAAACATGTCTAGACAAGTTCTGCCTAGATGCTAACAACAAAATGATTTTATTGGTACATGGGTGATTTTATGCTGAAGGGGGGGAGATGATGTGTGTGTGTGTGTGTGTGTGTGTGTGTATATATATATATATATATATATATATACTTGCTTGCTTTTCCTAGGAGAAAAGAAAATGTAACATCAACGGCTTTATAGCACCATGCTAAAGTAAACGTATCTTTTACTCTTCCCACTGCATCTGTGTCATCTGTATCATAAATGTACAACTAGGTTCCAAGGTAATACGTAGCCTGGAGGACCCCCAGCTATAATTCCTCCACTACAATTGGCGCCGCGACTCGGATCGCTTTTAAATGGGGGAACACCAACCCAGGATCTCGACGTAGTCTGTCCATGCCGTAAGAAATTGCCCTGAGTGCATTTAATCCTTGGAAAGTTCGGTGCCACGGGAGAGACTGATCACCGCAACCAACCACGGGGCTCCACAAGGTAACGTATGCTCAGAGATTTAATAAGTAAGCAACTGTTAACTGTTAACTAGAGATTACTGTTTGAACTCGAGAGGCAGAACTCTAGGGAACAAAATATAGGCTAGAGGCCACTGTTACTTGCAAGACAGGGCTCTAGGGGGGTCATAAGACTAGCCCGTACAGGGTCACCACTGGTGCACAAGGGGGTGATACTTTGTCAGAGTTAGCAGACGGATAAGTGTCGAACCGTGTGGATAGTACCCGACAGAATTAATCTGTAAACACAACGCAATATAGTTAGCAATGGAGGTAGAGATACACAAGTATCTGGGAAAAAGATGCAAGTTAGGAGCATACGATGCCCCTCCAGAGGACAAGTCAGTCCGAGAGTATTTTAACAGGCTAGTGCTGGATCGTAATTCAGCAACCAAAAATGAAAAAGAGAAGCTAGCAAATGCTGTACAAGGTCTGTGGCAATACAGCCAGGAGGTAACTCGTCAACACATGAGACTTTTAAAGAAGCTGTATGAGCAGCAAGAGATAGTAACCCAACTACAGTTGGTAATAGATGGTTTAAAAATGCAAATAAATCAAGAGACAGAGCAGCAAGATGTAGTAACCCAGCTACAGTCAGAAATAGATAGTCTAAAGATGCAAATAAGTCAAGAGTCAGAATCACTGCAGGAGGAGAACCAGCAACTAAAGTCACAGTTAGTAAAGGTACAGGGAGACCTTTGTCTTTTATATAGGGATAATTCTCTTCTAAAAATAAAGGTAGATCAGCAGTCACAGGAACATGCTTCTGAAGAGCGTAGATTAAGTTTTGATAATAATAAGTTACGAGAGGAAGTAGAAGAGTTATTGGAGTCGATAGTAGAGTGTCAGAGTAAGTTAAAAAGGCAAGAGAAGAAGGAACAACCAAACAAAGAAGAAGCCATTGTAAAGATGGCGCCGGTCTTCATGAGGGGCATGGCCGCCGCAGGCGGTACGATGTCTCAGGCAACTAGACAAAAACAGGAAGAGGTTTTACTTTCATTAGAAGGAAAAAGGAACAGATATGAATTAAACTGTAAACATGCTGAAGAAAGGGGTAACGTAAGCGAGGTAGCCAAGTTCACACAGTTAGGAGAGAACCTTAAAAAGAAAATAAGATGGATACAGGAACAGCTTGACGCAGATGAAGAGGCGAGGAACAGCCAGCTAGACGAAAGTGCGCTGGGAGGAGATGATAAAAAGGTAATAAATGGTAGATGGGCTACCCTAGAGCGGCAAGACGAAATGACGGAAGAAGCACTGGAGATGGAGCAAGATCAGGAAGGGATCGTAAAACCAACAGGAAAGTATACCCGAACAAAAAGGATAGTAAATAGGCATATTGTGGATAATCCAGACCCGGGACCCGAAGTTAGGGACCTAACTATTGAGGAGTTAACACAATTGAGTCAGGAAACAGGGCCCATTGATTATAAGACAAATTTGGTAGAGTTAGGAAGAAAGTTAAAAACATCCAAACTACTATGGGGCTGACTAGCAAAGATGTCTGCCGCATTGTAATGTTTAAACTTAGTCCGCATTTGGCGGAGGCAATGCCAGACAAGGTGCAAGGCACGCACAAGGATATGTCCAAAAACCCCAACTCATAGGCAGATTACAATGAAATAGTAGATGCCATAAAACGGGCAAGGGGTGAATCAAAATAACAGGAAGTCGACTGCGACAAAATATTACAAACCAAGCCGACAACAGGGGAGGGGCCACGGGCATTTATCCCGAGGCTCTTCGAAGTTTACCAGTGACACAGGGGGCAGGAGTGCCCCACCAAGGAGGATCCAACCTTTAGGGACCTGTGGATACGGGCGTACGACCTGGGTCCCACCCTAAGGTCCGTGTTAAAGTTATCAAAATCACATGATGAGAGGTTAGAATTACTAGAGACATATCTCAGTGAAAAGCAAAAGCGCAGTAAAGTTGCTGCAGCCACTTGGGTAAATGAGGGTCCCAGCAAATATCCACCTGCTGGCAAATCAAACTTAACGTGTTTTAATTGCAAGTGAACAGGGCAGGTTGGGCCCGAGGGGGAGGACAGGAAGGAAAGGGTCTGAGGCAGATGCAAGATAGGGGGAAGGGTCGAGTGAGAGGTCCGCCAATGGGCAGACAGAGTAATGAGGGAGACACTGTAGCGGATCTGATTGATCGCCTACAAGTGGTTTTAAAGGTGGCCCAGAGAGAAGGGCAGGAGTCATCCTTGGATGATGATGATGTCATAAGGAAGCTTAGTGCCATACGTGAAATAGATGAGCAATAGGGGAAGCGGAGGCTCCAGTAACCCTGAAGCTAAATGGGTATGCGCTTTACATACTGATAGGGGAGGACTACAGCTAAGGTTACCATCAACGGTCATACCGTAGAAGCACTCATAGACACCGGAGCAGCCGTATCAATTACGAATGTCAGCATACCCTTAGACCTTGAAAGACCACCAATGTATATAGAGGGATGTACAGGACATACCACAGAAGGGTATTGGTCCCAACCACAACACATAAGGCTGGGAGGTACACCCGTGGGCTGCCAAGCCTTCGCATGGGCGGAGGGGGGGGGCTCACGGAAGGCAACATCATTGGTAGCGATTGTCTAACTAAACATCAGCTTGTTGTAGATCTTAGTAATCAATGTCTATGGAAAGTAAATGTTAAAAGTTTTAAACCAATTACTGTTGTGGAAACTTATGCTTTAGCCTCTGTAAAATCAAATGCTGCAACAAGTGTTAAAAGTTTAGAGACACGATTAAAGCACCCCGAATTTAAGCAAGTTATACAGAATTATGAGATGGCATGGGCACAAACTGGCATGGATTGTGGACAGGTAAGCAACATAAAAATAGCTGTAGAAGGTCCATGTCTGGGGCACACTAAACAGTACCCAATACCAAAAGAGGCAGTAGAGGGAATCAGACCAGTCATCCAACAGTTGTTGCAACAAGGAGTCATTAGGCCCGTGTGCTCAACAGCTAACGGTCCCATCTGGCCAGTGTTAAAGCCAAATGGAAAATACCGCCTGACCACCGATCACCATAATTTAAACAAAGTAACCCCTCAGGTTAGCCCTGTTACTAGTTCCAATACTGAGATTTATAACAAATTACGTCCAGAGAGCAAATTCTTCTCTGTCCTAGATTTGGCTAATGGGTTCTGGTCCCTGCCCCTCAAGGCAGAGGACCAGTATAAATTTACATTTACCTTTGAGGGTAAACAGTAGACATTTACTCGATTGCCACAGGGCTTCCACTTAGCGCCAACCTTGTTCCACAGATACATAAAATAAATTCTGGAGGAAGAAGGGTTGGGAGACTCAGTAGTTCAATACATAGATGACCTCCTGCTACAAAGTCCAACAAAGGAGGACCACCTAGTGCTGCTGGATAGGGTACTAGGCTTATTGGAAAGAAAAGGATTAAAGGTAAATCCAGACAAAGCACAAATTGGTGACCAGAGGGTCACCTTTTTAGGAACCATTATTTCTCCCCAGGGGAGACGAATAAACCCTGCCAGAACAGCACTAATCCAGACCCTACCATTACCAACTACCATTACTGGCTTAAGAAAATTATTGGGTATGACAAATTTCTGTAGGGATTATATCGAAGGGTACTCAGAGATTACGAAGCCATTATATAGTATGTTAAAGGACGACCCAAAAGGCCAGTATAAGCTCACCTGGGAGGGAGAAGAGTTATACTGTTTTAATAAGTTAAAAAAAGCACTACAGACAGCACCAGCCTTAATACAAGCTGATTACTCAAAACCATTTATTTTACAAGCCAATGCAACTGATGACACCATCATTGTGGTGCTGTTACAGAAACGAAATGGAAAACCAGTACCAGTCACCTACCTAAACAGACAACTATCAGAGGTAGAGAGAGGCTTTAATATATGTGAGAGAGCAGTCCTAGCCATTGCTTGGGCTGTACAAGCAAGTGAGGCAACCACTAGGTTTAACCCCATCATAATACAAACTACACACACCCCTTTAAAATTATTGTTAGAAAACAAAGTCAAGGGAGTTAGCCTAACCCGACAAGCAAGGTGGCTGTTAGGCCTGAAAGATAAAAACATTACCGTTGAGAAATTGACAGCGCCACACATGTTACAGTACCTGGATTACCAGGGAGAGTCACATGATTGTGGGGGGTCCAACAAAACCATGCAAATTGTCAAATCTAAATACTGGTGGCCTAACATGGACAATGCCATTGCAGACAGCCTACATCACTGTCTTATATGTTTGCAACTAGACCCCAAGAGGGGCAAACCAAAATTACAACCATTGCCGCTGGCAGATGGCCCCTGGGATGCATTACAAATTGACTATGTGAGGCCACTCCCAATGGCAAAGGGAGAATATAAGTACATGCTGGTTATTATAGACATGTTTTCTAAATGAGTGGAGGCATTCCCCACCAAAAACAACACAGCAAAAACAACGGCAAAAACTCTATATAACCAGGTGTGCACTAGGTGGGGCTTCCTCAATATTGTCGAATCAGACAGAGGCACACATTTTGTAAACCATGTAATGGCCACAATGTGCCAAATAATTGGGGTCCAGCAAAGATACCACCTACCATACCATCCCCAGTCATCGGGAATGATAGAAAGAATAAATAGAATGCTTACAAATGCATTAAAAAAGTGCATTTTAGACGCAGGAAAAGATTGGGTAGATCACTTGCCCGGTATTCTAATGGCAGTCAGAGGGACTGTCCAGGCAAGCACTGGATTATCACCCTATGAATTAACGATGGGGTGAAAGATGAGGTTAACGTACCCGGCAGATGTGCCTTCTCCAAGTAGCCCTATTAGTGATAAGGTAAAACATGAAAAGTTTCTGTCTGGGGTACAATTACAGTTGGAACAGTACCTAGGATTTGCCACTCAAAACATGGCCAGGGCATATAAAAAGAATGTTAACTATAGACAGCCCTCTATGGGATGGGCCACCCCAATAAAAGAGGGGGGACACGGTCATGGTCCGAAATTGGGAACAAAAATCACCTTGGAAAGATGCCAATTGGCTAGGACCCTATACCATGCTAAAGAAATTGGGACAGACTGCAGTATATGTAAAGAGAATTACTAAAGAAATCAAAACAGTGCCCCAAGCTGTGCATCAACAATATGGGGAACAATTAGCTTTTGTAAACAAAAAGAAAATACAAAAGACCAGGCCGGAATTTTGGTTCCATGCTGACCAGTGTAAAAAGTATCAGATAAAGCTGACTAGGCAATTATACTGCATTTGATTTGTCTTTCTAGGTTGACACCATGCTTACATTACTACCATTGATGGTGGCGACCTACTATAAAGTGTCTTCTGACATACAAGTAATCACATAGCCGTAGATTATGAGGACACTGCCCACTTGAGAATAAACTATACCAGAGACTGCAATGATGCTACAACCTATGTCCGAGATATAACCTGGACACTAAACAATACGCAGATCAACATCTTGAGGTTTTGTCCTGAGAGAGGAAGTGGGCCGGTCAATGAACTGTTAAAATGGAAAACACCCTATTGTGACCTGCCTTGGTCACCCCACTGAGGATGGATTAAACCAGATACCGGAACCCTGGTGTTGGAAAAGGTAGCCCCTGAAGATTCAGGGGGGAGTTATCTCCCATAAAACTAACTCTCGAGAGACTAGTGCACAAGTGACACTAACTGTTAACCCTGCCACATGTCCTAACCTCACTGCAGGGCCAAACAGTGGGCTTACATCAACACCCACTGATCAAACTCTTGTAAATAACGTACAACACATTAGATTACCTGTTAGGTTTGATTTTTCAAGTTAGGACTTAAATAGTACAAGTGATTGTGCCAATACAAATGTATCAGAGTTTTATGCCACAATGTTGTTAGATATGGTCAGTGCTTTCCATGCCCGAGAGAGGAGGGGGTTCATGATTACTAATCAGAAAAGAAGAAAAAGAGAGGCCTGTAAGGTGACATAACAGGACTCTTTGGCTCTGGAATGAGTATCTGGAATCGAGCCGATCTGGAAGCCATTAGAGAAGACCAAAATACTGTAAACCTACAGGAGGAGAGAGAGGTCCTCCTACCATTAGCAATCAACCAGTCTGGACTGACAGCCGAGGAGCGACTGACCGTATATAATATGCATGAGATAGCTAAGCTTTTTAAACAAGTTGAGAATAAAATAAATGACATTATAGATGAGCATAATGAGGAAGTAGGGCACCGTTACTATAGGGAAAGTTATAACCTGTTCTGCTTATGGATCTTATGTACCAACCACTGTAAATAAGCTGTTACAACAACTAAGCAATAACAAGTTGCCTGATCAAATGTCAGATGCCCAAATCAAATTATGGTATTGCCCCATGGGTCAGGATGTCAATGAATCCCACTGTTTAAACTCTTGCACTTACAATAGAGCCCCGCCCATTTGGTGGGTAAAAAAGTGGCCAAAGTATATATAAGACCACAAGGGTTTAGGCCAAATAGCACGCCAGACACAATGAAGGTACTCCTCACTGTAAAATTACCCCAAGTACAGTATGCCGAGCAAAGGTATACTAGTGTTGTCAAGGTCCATTCTAGGGTCAACTCCAGGGAATTACTATGCATACCGTGTGAACCACCTAATATACTAGTGCAAGAATAAGAATGGGTCCTGGGTAGCGCCAAATTTACATTGTTGTGAGAAGATAAACAGCCAGTGGATCTGCCAGTGCAATGTTATGTCACAAATTCAACCAGTTTGTGGGGAACGTTCAATGAGAAAAATAAACACTAACACTGTCTAGTGTCCAGTTCAAATACAAAAATGGACCACCCAGCGTGTAATCTCTACTTATAACTCTACTAACCAATATTGTATTGTAACAAATGTTAAAACATTAACACAGCAAGGCAAAACCTGTCCTATTACCCAACCTAACTTTTGCTTTGTACCTAATGGTGAAGTACAAATTGGAGACTAACCCTTTCATCCTATATCACATCATAAGTCATCTCAAATTAACATTCAGACTCAAACTCCCCATCAGGCATATCAAATTAATAACTATGCACCTGCATTTAAAGCACCAATACCGCCACTTGCTCTAAATTTACAGAACCTGCTAGACCGTAAGGACACACATCTGATTAACATTGAGAATTCAGCACATAACATACAGCTTAAGGTTCAAGAATTACTTAGTGATCCTGATAATGAACACTTGATCTACAATACACTGGGTGGGCCATGGGGTGTGCTAACCTTCAAAGCCCTATCAGTACTACAACTGGTGTTGGTAGCCATTTTAATGTTTAGTGCATGCTGCCTAAGATGTACCATCAGAGGCATGAGGCAGGAACTGCAAACACTGCGTGGAGCAGGACTAGTGAGAGCAGCCATGTCGTAATTAATAAATAGTCTCCAGACTGCATATTTATAGGAAAAGCTGCCCAGAGGGTCCCTAATAGGGCCCCCTATCGGAGGACTTCCACTACGGCACAGGAGACCTAAATTTTCCAAAATTGACTGGCTGTCTCCATAGGTATAAGGGGGGATTGTAACCACATAAGTGTACCTATGCTGTCATCCACTGGCTCCAAACTGCCTAACTGCTCATGCGCGCATGGTGGGTCAACTTGACCTAGGAGAAACAATGAGTATCACTCACACCATAGCAACATACAACAGCATGAGCCTGCATGTCCTTATATGGGTCTAGCAGAAACCAATGTGTAGAATGCAATACCCAAGAATGCCCAAACATGTCTAGACAAGTTCTGCCTAGATGCTAATAACAAAATGATTTTATTGGTACATGGGTGATTTTATGCTGAAGGGGGGGGGAGAGGATGTGTATGTATGTGTATATATATATATATATATATATATATATATATATATATATATATATATATATATATATATGCTTGCTTGCTTTTCCTAGGAGAAGAAAAAATGTAACATCAACGGCTGTATAGCACCATGCTAAAGTAAATGTATAGTTTACTCTTCCAACTGCGTCTGTGTCATCTATATCATAAATGTACAACTAGGTCCCGAGGTAATACATAGCCTGGAGGACCCCCAGCTATAATTCCTCCACTACAATAAATAAATAATGTATAATACTGTCCTGTGACAACATTGCCAAGCAGTACTGTAAATCACAACCAAACAGTCTCATCTACCATACATTACAAGGGACGTCCCTCATTGTAACACTCAGTATTGCTTCTGGCTAGGAATATCAAGCAGCATATTTTAATTGGCATCTAGTTAACTGGCATGATGTATGTTTGGTACCAGTGAGCAATTAATGGAACAGATTATAAGCAAATACCCAAAATGGCAGCTTGTATGAAAAAAAAATGGCAGCTCGTTTTATTTTGTTCGAGCGACTGAAGAAAAAACGTATGGACGATGACAACTATAAATAAGTCCACCACAAACGTCGGTCCAATGAAAAGGCCATATGGCAATGCAAACCGGTGGTAATAAAAGAAAAGAGCTGCAATGCCAGGGTGCACACCCTAAGTTACGATGAACCCGTGATTATTTCTAAATTCAGTACACACACACCCATGCTCTAGACCCTGTTGCTGTGGACAGGGGAGAGGCAGTGAACTAAGCATAGGAGCACGCTGCCAGCTCTCAAGACACCAGAGCTCAGGTGTTCCTACATTGCTAGCAAAATGTCTCTTTGGCAGCTCAAGGAACTTTGGTGGACGGAAACATGAAATGCACCATACAAAGAGTGTGAGTGCACAGTGCCCCCCCTCCCCGAATCCAAGAAATCTGACTGATCTCATTATCCCAGACCAATACACCAAGCTCTGGAGTTGAAAAAATTAACTTTCTGATGTATGATAGTGGCCCCGGAGGTGACCCCATTTTAGTGTTTGGCATAGAATCATATCTTACATTTTTAGAAAATGCCAAGCACTGGTATGTGGATGGGACCTTCAGAGTTGCCGCCCCCCCTTCCAGCAAATGTACATTATCCTTGGTGGGTGCCTCAGGAATATGCAGCCTGCAATATATGCTCTGTTGCCAGGCAAGTGGAGGGATACCTGCGAATGACTGTTGTGGGCACTTAAGGAAATCAACCCAAGGCTCAATCCAACTGTTGTGATGACCAGTTATGAAAAAGCAACAGAACAAGCTTTCAAAATTATTTCTCCTAATGCATGACAAGTTGGGTGTTTTTTTTCACTTTACAAGGTGCATTTACAGAAAAATTCAAAGTGAGGGACTTGGTGCAAGGTATGCACAGGACAGCTAGTTCAGCACCAAATGTCACTACTTGCCAGCCTTAGCGTTCTATCCTCCCAACCAGGTAGTAGCTCAGTTCAAGGATGTCACAGACAAAACTCCGAATATGTTTCCTCCAGAACTAGAGCCAGTTATCGACTAGTTTGAGGATACCTGGGTCAGGAGGAGGAACAGATGTGGCACTGGACACAGACCACCTCAGTTTGCCATAGAGCTGTGAAACCACAGCAACACAATTAGAGAAAAAAGGGCCAAAACTAACAATGCTATGGAGGCACTTCACAGAGGGACACAAAGCATCCTATGCATGGTACACCTGACACTGTGGGCATTTGTAGATGGTACTGGTGCATACAATAAAAAGGGATACAGAGATTGAGTAACTAATCACAGGACATGCTCCTAACATTTCAAGGTGTAGGTACAGAGATAATGCGGCCAAGTTGGAGAATATTGTGAACAAGTGTGCTGAGCGCACAACAGAGGAATTTGTACGGGGTGTTGCACATACTTTTGAGTACTGACATTATCATTGAGAAAGACAGTGATGGATTTTAAATTTTGTAATAAAATTCTGTTTTTAATGGTTTGCCTGCTGCTGTGGAAAGATTCCTGGCTTCTACCTAGGGATTTGTGATTACACATCAAATGACAACTTCCAACAGTCAGGTAAGAAGACTTTTTATTTTAAGAGTCTGCCCCCCACTTTGCATTGCTGACAGAGTTCTCCATCAGTGCTAGTATTTTGGTAGGATATTTGCAAGCTTCCAGACAACTTCCTACCTTCAGGTAACAAATATTTATACTGTATATCATTTTGCATTGCTGATAGAGTTCGCCACTGTATTTTGGTAGGGGATTTAAATTGTGAGAGTTTGCTGTGCTTGAAAGCTTCCAGACAACTTCCAACCTTTTGGTAACAAACATTTAAACAGTTAGAGTTCCTCCTGACAGAGTTCTCCCTCACTGCTTCTGCTTGCAAGCTAGGGAACGAGTTGCCGGTGAGTGACATTGCAGGGAGTAAAAAGTGCAGGGAGTGAGTTGTCGGGGAATGAATTAGCGGGAGCGAATTGATGTGCTCCCGCATCAACTGGTTTTTCACCATTTGAGATGTTGTTTGGTAGACAACCTAGAGGGTCACTAGATGTAATAAAAGAAACATGGGAAGATAACTCCCATCAGAAACAATCTATTACATCTTATATGTGTGCCCTGAGAAAGAAGCTGGCAATATATGTTGAAATCACCTATAGTAATCAGGAAGAGGCCCAAAACCAGCAGATGTATTATAACCATGGGGTAAAAAAAAAGTTTTTGAGCCAGGTGAAAAGGTCTTGCTACTGTTACCCACTACAGAAAATAAACTGTTAATGAAGTGGCAAGGTCCTTATAAAGTTCTTAGACATAATGGGACAGTTAACTAGGAGACTGGGACCCCTGATAGGAAAAATTCTACTAAGATATACCATGTTAACTTCCTCAAGAAATGGGTTGAAAAAAACACCAGAAGCTGTTCTGCTGGTTTTATCAGAAACTGATAAAGAAGATATTCATATAGCTTGGGATAGACTGGAACAAACAACTGCTGATGCTGTAAATGTGAATGTTTCCTAAACTTCCAAACAAGCCACAGAAATTTGTAACTTGCTAAAGACATTTAACAGTACTTTTAAAACAGAACCAGGCTGAGCAAAAGGGGTCGAGCACGTAATAATGGCAAGAAGTGCTCACCCTATTAGACAAAAGACATACAGATTACCAGAGCAGTTAAGAGCAGATGTGGTTAAAGAAATACAAAAAATGAAAGAATCGGGTATCATAGAAGAGTTGAGAAGTGCTTAGTCATCACCAATGGTGATTGTAAACAAAAAAGAAGGGGGTGTAAGAATCTGCCTTGATTTTATGAATCTTAATCAAGTGTTAGAATTTGACAGTTATCTTATGCCCAGAATAGATGATTTAGTGAACAGACTGGGGAGTGCCAAGTAAATCAATACCCTTAATTTTACCAAGGGCTACTGGCAAATCCCCTTAGCTAAAGAATCCAAAGATAAAACTGCATTTGCCACTCCTATAGGATTCTATCAGTTCACCACCATGCCGTTTGGTTTACAGGGCGCACCCGCTATATTTCAGCAGTAAATGGATGTAATTTCATCCCCTCACACTGGTTATTGTGCTGCATACCTGGATGACGTTGTGGTGTACAGTCCAGCCTGGAAAAGTCACCTGAAACACCTACGAGCAGTTATCCAATCAATCAAAAATGCAGGTCTGACAATTAATCTTAACAAGTGTGCATTGGGCATGTAGGAAACCAGATATTTGGGCTACGTTTTGGGGAATGGGAAGTCTAGCCAGAGGTTTCCAAGATAGAAACTGTAGCTAACAGCCCTGTCCACAAAACCAAGAAACATGTCAGGTAATTTTTAGGGCTGGCTGATTATTATCGTAAGTTTGTTCCCAGCTTTGCCAAGTTAACTACTCCCCTCACTGAACTCACAAAGAAACGGTTGCTGAATAATGTGAAATGGACCCCAGTGTGTGATGAAGCTTTTCGGGCCATTATGGCTACATTATGTTCAGCCCCTGTTTTAAGAAGCCTAGACTTTGAGAAACAAATTCTGTTACAGACTGATGCATCTGAGGTAGGCCTAGGTGCAGTCCTGAGTAAACATATAGATGGGAAAGAACATCATATTCTGTACATAAATAGGAAATTGCCTGACAGAGAGAAAAGATACTCCACCACTGAAAAAGAATGCCTTGCAGCAAGTGAGCCATGGAGTCCCTTAAAGGGAAACATCCACATCTTCCAAACAGCAGTACTGTGCCCTAGAAGCTGCAGTCTTAAAATTGCAATGCAAACCAATTGGAAAAACATGAGCTTACCTTTCATTTTTGACTTTTAATAAATATTGCTGTTCCTCTTCCATTTTCCATGCTGCTTGACCTCTGGGGAATGCTTCCGACTCATGTTGCACCAGAAGTGACATTTCAAATGGGGACACAACAGGCTGCTTACATTGTTTTATTATAATATCCTATATTACCTCTTTTCCGGTTCCTACCTGTTTTGCCACATCATGTGTCAATGCCAGTGAATTAATGAAAATTATCATTACACAACAGTGTATACTGATCTCCCCAGCTCTATTAGTAACATTGTCCGCTGTATATTAAGCAATCTGTGCTGTTCTGCAAGCAGTTGGCAAATCTCTGACTGCAGTCGCACACAGTGAACGTGTCTGGTGCCTTGCTTCAGTCTATCCATCGCAATTTTCCCACTCTATGCAGTTTTTGACATGGGAGATAGGGACAAAGAGTTATTCTAAACTACAGAGAGATGTTTGTTTTATTAACTGCCTTATTACTTGGCTCCCTACTGGAATGTAACAGAATGGAATGCTATGACACATCTGGGTTACTGTAATGCCGAAGCAACTCGCTGAGCCCCATGGCAAGTGACAAAACTATTTTGAAAGTTGTAAATAGTGTATGGAGTAAAACAGAATAACTCCCTACATGACACTCAGTAAGGAAGGTGTGCCAAGGCATTCCATTTGGTTGCATTCCGATAGGGACCTGTGTAATAAGTGTATGAAAAAACAAATACCAGCATTCCTCAGGACTGGACAATAGAAATACTTTATTGTTAAAAGTGACAACACCAACAGCAACCGACCAGACTGACCCTCTACCGGTTTTGTACGTCACTGGTGCGTCATCAGGAGGTGCTAGCAAATGGGTGTTACTAGTTTTAAATACAATTCTTTAAAGGTGCAGTGTGCCAATTTAAACCATGCAGAACATAAGTAAAAGTGCAAAAAGTGCTGATAGTGCAATCAATACAATAACCACATATTTATAACAGGCTAAAATTAAAAACACACCCTAAGCATGTATACTAAAATGCCAGCAGAATAGGCCTAATGGTCTTTCGTGTCTGCTCGTTTGGTCAGCCCCCACCCTGGGAGCTGACATTGCTGCTCCCCCTCCCTCTCTGGCTTCTCCCTTCCCAGTCCCGGCTATTCTCGCTGTACTGGATTTTGCTTCCAGAACCCTTCCCCTATACCTGTTCCACCTCCTCTTGAACCCCTCCATCACTTCTGCCTCCACCAGCCCCCTAGGCAGCACATTCCATGGCTCCACCACCCTCTCAGTGAAGTAGCACCTCCTCCTTTCTCCCCTGAATCTCCCCCTTCCAGCTTCCACCCATGCCCTCTAGTTGCCCCGCTTCCTTCATTTGGAGCACCCCAACTGCCCCTTCCCTATTTACCCCCTTCATGTACCTGAAGACCTCTATCATGTCCCCTCGGTCCCTTCTCTCTTCCAGTGGGTACATATTTAGCTCTTTGAGCCTCTCCCCATAGGTCCTATGCCCCAAGCCCTAAATCATTTTAGTTGCCCTCCTCTGGACCCTCACCAGGAGTTCAGTGTCACTCTTTAAATGTGGCCTTCAAAACTGCGTGCAGTACTTGAGGTGCGGCCTCACCAAGTAGTTATACAGTGGGAGTATCACTTCCCTCCTTTTGGAGCTGAAACCCCTAGTGATGCATCCAAGCATCCTGTTGGTCTTTGCCACTGCCCTCCTACAAGTCTCCGAGTCGTTCATCTTGACATCCACTACCACCCCCAGGTCCCTCTCACCCATCGAGACTTGTAGCATTCCCCCCCAAGGGTGTACACTTGGCCCGGGTTTCTGGCTCCCAGGTGCAGTACCTTGCATTTCCCTGCATTGAACCTCAGCTTCCATTTTCTAGACCACCTTTCCAGAGCCTCCAGGTCCCCCTGTAGGACCACCCTCTCCTCCTCCCCTTCCACCACTGCCCCCAGTTTTGAGTCATCTGCAAAGAGACTCATCTCACTCCTGATACCCTTTCTTATGTCAGAGACATAGGTGTTGAACAGGAGGGGCCCAAGGACCAATCCCTGAGGGACTCCACTAACGACCCTCCTTGGGGATGAGACTATCCTGCCAACCACGACCCTCTGTGTCTGGTTCTGGAGCCAATTGCCTATCCATCTGATCATCTGGTTCCCCACCCCCATTTCTCCCAGCTTATCCAACAGGCCTCTGTGAGGAACAGAGTCAAACACCTTGCTGAAGTCAAGAAAGAGGACTTCCACTGGTCTACCCATGTCCAAGGCACTCGTCACTCAGTCATAGAACTCCACAAGGTTTGTCTGACATTATTTCCCTGGGACAAATCCATGCTGTCTATCATTCAGGCACCACAACTTTTCCAGGTCCCCCATAGTCTCTCCTTGACAATGCCCTCCATCACCTTGCCCACCACCAATGTCAGGCTGACGGGCCTGTAGTTCCCTGCCACCTCCCTTGATCCCCCCTTGTGAATAGGCACTATATGTGCCACCTTCCAGTTCTGGGATACCCACCCTGTCCTCAGAGAGATGCTGAAGAGCTCTGCCAGGTTGTGGCACAGTATGAGCAACAATGAAAACAGCTTAATCGCTAAGCGAGGGTGCTAGAGTAAAACATTCAAAGGAAAACAAACAGAACTCAGCACTCCTCGGCTAGGCGCACACACAGGGCATAATTTATTGAAAATAGATGCCACAATAAGCCATAGGCTACAAGCAACAAACGTTCCAGACTGATTTCGTGCTACCAGCACGTCATCAGGGGGTGGTACCTTGTAAAAACAGACTTGCATAAATAGGGAGAATTTAAAGCTACACATACCAAGGTAGTAATTGCTGGTACACATACAATTAAACTGGCAACATTCATTTTACACACATAAACATCAATTGACATTTTATATATGTGTATCTAAGAAAGCACAGCAAATAATGTGTTAGCATATACCTTTCTGTAATAAACAGCCAATTATGTAATAGGCTATAATGTGTTAGAGTTTCCCTATTTATATATAAAACACAATTATAATTAAAATACAGCAGCCATGGTGATATCCAATTTGAAACAATAAAAGATTATTGTAGAATCCATAATGATGCTATACTACACAGGAGAACAGCTCCCCAGCCACCGGGATACACAGTGTAATGCTTCATGTCATGGGATTATTAATCATCAGATTTATCTGTAAAAAAATAACTATAATAATGGTAAGATAAAGCATATACAATAAACAATATAAAGCTTAAATATATAACCATCAAAAAAAGAGAGAAAAGGCCCAATATACAAGTCACAATCTAAGGAAGGCCAAAAAAGAGGTGGAGGGGGAGGGGGGAAGGGGGGAAGAGAAAAAAAGGAAAGGAAAAGAAGAAAAATATCACCAAGCCATATAGTCACAAAGTACAAAGACTATATATGTAAATATACATATAAGTTCCAGACATGGGAGAGGGGTTATCTTTTTCTCTAAACAGGCTAATAGATCAGTATACATTATTTCAATTTGCTGTGCTGGGAACTGATTAAGGAAAGGACAACTGCATATGCTCAGTACGAATTTCAAGTTTCAACTAACAAAACTTTTATTGGGAAAAAAAGGGAAATTCAGAGAAATAGCAAACCCAAATAAATGAGTAAGTCCATTCTCAATAAACTTTTGTCCTCCAAAATTCATCCAAAATGGCTTGGACATTATGGCTTGGCCCTAAAAAAAGCATAACAGAGGAATTAGTTTAAGGCATTAATATTGATAATAATAATAATGATAAATATTTAAGTGATAACAGTTGCTTGGAGTATACTCGTAATAACCGGCTTCTGTGGGTGATTAAATGCCGAGGCGAAGCTGAGGCGTTTAATCATACACAGAAGCCGGTTATTACTAGTATACTCCAAGCAACTGAATGTTATCACTATCCTATGACTTGGAGTTATGTACATTTGTAGTAAAATAGCAGGAGGAACACATTTTGGGTCGACAGAAAGTTCAGTGGTGTGCATTCACTCACTGCTGCAGTGCAAAGCCGAGGGGAAACTGATTCGTAAATGAGTTACACATTTTTGACAAAACACAAATACAAGATAGCGTTTGATACACCTGGCAGCACAGAACAGCACAAATTTACTGATAGGGTGAAACGAGCGCTGTAAATTATGTAGTTTGCATTTAAAAATAGAAGCAAGATTTCAGGCATGCGTATTAGAGGATGTGTTAATGCGCATGCTTGGAATCTCACTTTAGTTTTTGGACGGAAACTAGTTAACTTTATAGCATTCAGCTTAGGCTACGAGTGAATTTGTGCTATTCTGTGCTGTGATGTGTATCAAAAAGTATTGTTTAGTTGTATTTTGGCAGAAATGTGTCACTTGTTTACAAACAAGTTTTCCGTTGACTCCATGGTGCTGGAGGGAGTGAACACGGGGCAATGAGCTTTGCGACGGTGGATGCAGAATGTGAGTGTAATTAATATCTGAAAAAAAGCAGTTTAGAATACAGTTAAGAGGTTATTTTTATTTTACAATGGTAATTCAGACTGGACAAACCTCTACTTGTTCTGAATTCTGTTACTCTGCTCAGTGTGGGCTTGGCATGTCTCTCATTAAACGACCGTGGGCGTGCTTACGGTTCATTAACTGACTGTGGGCGGGGTTATTGTTTCATTAAATGACTGTGGGTGGGATTTGAGTAAATAAATGATTCGGGGGGGGTTGGTTTGCAGTTTGTGAGGGAATAACTGACAGGTATTCTGTTCTGTGATTGGTTGAGAACAGATACCTGTCGTATAATAATAGATAAAAACAGTTACATAATAAATAGCAGATACACACTCTAGGTAGCAAAATACTATATTATATTATCAATATTGATGCCTTAAACTAATACCTCTGTTGTTATGCTTTTTTAGGGCCAAGCCATAATGTCCAAGCCATACATATCAATTTTATGTCCCATAGCATAAACTGTATATAATAGAAATATAGAGCGCTATAATCCATGTATAAAGCTGCTAGATGTGTTGCCTACTCCAGATAATCTTGTGCACATTCTGCTTTGTGAGTGGGTGGAGGCTCGCAGCACGGAGTGCAGTCTCACACTGTAACAGTAAAAGTGTCTCGAGCCCATTTGTATTGTAGACAATTTCTGCAGTATGAGATCAGGCTGCAAGGTATGGTGTCATGAAGTACCAGGCAATGTTTTTTATACTGGCTGCCTTATCACAATGCTGTGCCCTACTGGAATGCAACTGAACGCAGTGCCATAGCACACCTGGGTTACTGTCGTCATGTACTATTACGGTGTATGCATTTGCGCAGCTTTCTAAATTGTTTGGTGCCAGCAAACTACCCTCCCAAGCTGGCTCGCATGAATGTGCTGCCTTGTTTTTCTGTATGTCCCGTGGAAGCAACTCGCACTGAATATCACATGACAAAATCACATTGGCATGGGCTGTTTATTTTTTATTGAAGTCTGTACATTTCTAAAATGTTGCACACTGCTGCCTGTGTGATTATTGAATGGCAGCATCTCAGAAAGCACGGGAGGAAAGTTATGTAGCAATTTTGTCTAATGGTCACACAGGCAATAATGCACAGCACAACAAGGCTGCTCATACTGACAGGCTAGCCCAGATGTGCAGGCTGACGCTGTTTTCATGGGTGACAAAAAACAGTATTTCTAGTTTGTTGGAAAAATTTCACAGCGTGAAAGAATGTAGCACACCACATTACAGTAATCCAGGTATGTAATGGCATTCCGCCAGGGAGCCGGGTAATAAAGCAGCCAATATAACAATCCTTCCTCTGTTGTTCAGACAACCATACTTTGCCACCCTATGTCCCATAGCATAAACTATATGGGATAAAACTACAGAACTCCCTAATCCTTGGGAAAGTCTGGCTAAATGTACTGCCAGCTCCAGGTGACCTTGGTGTGCACATTTCGTTTTGTGATTGGTGGCCTGATCGATGCATGGGGTGCTGTCTCAAACAGTAACATTGACAGTGTCTGGTGCCCTGCTCTCTCCATTCAGTCTATCATTCCCGATATTTGTATTCTACGTAGTTTATCATATTTAAGCTCAGACCAAAATTAAGGAGAGATGTTTCATATATTGACTGCCTTATTCTTGCCTATTGGAAAGGCACAGAATGTAATGCCATAGCACACCTGAGTTACTGTCACAAGGTGTGCTATTTCGTTTGACTGCAAAATTGTCTTGTGACACATATAAAATGGCAGCAATCTGCTTTCACAGGCTCACTTGCCTGTATATGTTGCCTTGTTTTGCTGTTCGGTTCGTGTAATCAACTCCCTGCACCTAATGTCCAGTGAGACCGCGATATTGGCATGGGATGTTCTTCCATATTGTAGACCGACCATTTCTGAAATGCTGTATGCTACTACCTGTGTGTTTATGAATGGCTTCATCTTGTGAAGCACCGGAGGAAAGGTTATGCAGCAAGTATGTCTAACCTTCACACGTGCAGTAGTGCACAGCACCACAAAAGGCAGTTCATACAGGCAAGCTAGGTTGGGAGTGCAGTTTGAGGCAGTTTTCATTGGTGCCACACAACTAATTTGGAAGTGGTAAACATGGAGTAAACTGAAGTAGCAGACCACATGATAGTAATGCAGGTGTGCTACGGAATTCCGTTAGGAAGCCGGGTACTTCTCTGTAGTTCAGCCCACCAGATTATGCAACCCTATCTCACATATCACAATCCATGCGTAATAAAAATGCAGAACTCCCTAATTCTGTGTTGAAGTCCACTAAATGTATAGCCTACCCCCTTGATCTTGGTGTGCATATTCCATTTTGTGAGTAGGTGGCACATCGCCACACCTAGTGCACTCTGACACAGTAACTGTGAACTTGTCTGGTGCCCGGTTGTCCCTATTCAGTCTATTCCTCTCGGTAATTGTATTCTACACATTTCATGCAATTTAAGCTAGGACTCTATGGTCTCATGAATAAACAACCCATGTTTCATATATTGGCTCTCTACTTACTGCTCCCCATTGGAAATCTTCAGAACATGATGCTGCAGCACACCTGGGTTACTAGCATGTGGTGTGCTATTGCACTGTTCTCCATACATTTTAACGGCTTGCAAAAATTGGTATGTGGCACACATGAAAACTGAAGCAACCTGCTTTCCCACACTTGCTTGCCTGTTTGAGCTGCCTTGTGCTGTGTGGTCCCTGGAAGCTACTTGCTGCACTGAATGTGAAGTGACACGGTGATATTGCCATGGGCTGTTCTTTTTTTATAGTAGTCCGTCAATGCCTAAAATGTTGTACACCACTGCCTGTGCGCTTACTGTCCGTCTTCTTCACTGACAGCACTGGCGGAAAGGTAATGCTGCAATTATGTGTAACGTTCACACAGGCAGTACTTCACAGCACAACAAGGCAGCTCATACAGTCTGGCTAGCTCAGGAAAGCATTTTGATGCTGGTTTCATTGGTACCACAAAACAAGTTTAGAAGCTGTAAAAACGTACACACTAAACCAAACTAGCTCACCAGGATAGGAATTCCATAGCACACCTGGGTTACTATCAGTAGCCGGATTAGGGTTACCACCTTTTAAGAAGCCCAAAGTGGGACATTTCTTACTGAAACATGATTTTTCGCAGGACAAAATGTCAGCTCGACCAATACAACAGACTTATTTTCACTAAATAAGCAGAATTAAGACTAAGTGTTGTAGTTTTTCAGTTGTTTCTGGTGTTTCTTATCATTTTATGGTATTTTAATAAAGGTATTACAGTTTTTTGCAACATTTAGAGGAAAGTAAAAAAATATTTTTTCTACTATAATGTCAGGACAAGTAGTATTTTTCATGTTTTTACGCAGGACACAGCTGCCCAAATCAGGACTGTCCTGCGAAAATAGGGACAGGTGGTAACCCTAAGCCGGATAATAAGACAGCCAATATAAGAAACCTTGCTCTATAGTTCAGCCAACCAGACTTTTCAATCCCATCTCCTCTAGCAGAATCTATACAGAATAAAAATATGGAGCTACCAAATCCTTGTTCAAGACTACAAAATGTATTGCCTTTGCTTGGTGACCTTGTTGTGCACATTGCGTTTTGTGAGTGGGTGGCAGCTCGAAGCATGGAGTGCAATCACACAGGGTAACAGTAAAAGTGTGCTTTGCTGTCTCGCCTTAGTCTATCCATGTAGAGATTGCATTCCACACTGTTTATTATGTTTGTGCTAGGACCAAAAACTATGGTCTCATGATCTAACGAGTGATGTTGCTTATATCGGCAGCCTTACTACTGCTGCTCCCTGTTAGAAATCAACAGTACCAAATGCCATAGTACACCTGGGTTACTGTCATGTGATGTACTATTTCATTTTATACAATATATTGTAACATCTTTCAAAAATTTTTGTGCCACATATGAAAACTGCAGAAAAATGAAAATTACGTACCTACCACAATTGTTGATCTTTCTCTGTATCTTCACCATTCATCACTAGTGGGTATAAGCGCCAGAGCTAGGACCTACGGTAAATTATTTTTTTTTTTCTACGGGTGGGTCGTGAAGGGCGGTCAGCCCCTTCAGGCTGAGCATTCTATGTGGTGCCTCGTGGGTTGGCCATTAATCTGTCATCGATCAGCCTCCCAGCCCCAGTTCTGAAACGCCTTGAGAGTGTAAGGAAAGGGAGGTGGAGTGGGGAAAGAGAGCCCAAGGAATAGATAAAAGGAAAGGATATAATAAACTAAAAGGAGAAATAAATGACAGAGGAGACAGGAGAGAGAAACCAGACATGGGAAATTGGGGAAAGGAAAGGGGCCCCAATCTCTGGAAGGAAGGAGAGAAAAGGAGGGATAAGAGGGGGGGGGGAGAGAACTACCCCCCTCCCAGAAATGATCCTGCATCCTAGGATTTTGACAATAATGATAGCACAAACTGGACTACCAAGGTTTAAGCTGCCGGGAGGCAAAGTCTGAGCTATTAACAGCATTCACCCGGGAGGGCAAACCTTAACAGAGGGGTCAGGATGGGGGGGTGTCTCGTACTCTTCCCCCTCCCTCCCAAAATAGGGATTCTGGAAGGGGCCACGGTGCAGACCCTCGCTCTTCCCTGGATAGGTCCTCGAGAGGGACTTCAACTTTTGAGGTCAGAGGCCGTCCTTCTGGACTCACACAGTCCCAGTCACCTCACAAGGAGATTTCTTCCCATGGGCACAGCTCTGACCATTCTGATCCAGTTGAATGGCTGTTAGCTGCTGGGACCTTCTGATCTCCCTCCTTGTGGGGAGTTTCCTCTTGGCCCCCTCTGCCCTGACAGAGACCATTCCCCTGTTGCTAGGAGCTTGTCCACCCAGCCTCCGTCTCCATCTCTGGCTATCCCAGGTATTCACGGTCCTAGAGGACCTCTTACCTGGGAAAAGTTCAGAAGTTCCACTGCACATTTCCCTACCTATCTCCATGCCCTGGACCAGCAGGTGTTCCACCATGATACTGTGCAGCGGGACCCTGAACCTCAGAGCTTACCTGCATCTTCTTCCTCCTCCTCGGGAGAGAGGAATTATCTATCCACATCTCCCCAGCATCTGATCTCTCTTCCTATCAGCGCTTCCTCACGAAGATGTTGTACGAGCTCCATCTTACCCCAGTCCCTGTCAGCAATCCCGAGCATGTGACTCACACCTTCCTAGGTGAGTACAGTGCTGCCAACCTGGTGGTTCCCGCCTGGCCTGTTCCATTCCAGGAAGTGTCACATTGGCTTTAGCTGCATTCCTTCTCCACTGTTCTAGCTCCAAGGGACCTACGCCAATGGTATTGCGCCCCCTCGGGTCTCCAGGTTCTCTGCCTCATCCCTCTTTGGGCTTGACCTCCCTGGACACCCCCTCCAGACCTTGCGCCCCTCACCGTGACCGATCCCTGGACTCAGACTCTGCGGACTTCAATTTCTGGGGGAGAAGAGTTTTCTATTTGGCACAGATCCTCCTTTCTATTGTTTCGCATCAGGCCAACTTTGCCGCCTACGATAGGTTCTTGTGGTCCAGGTTAAGACAGCTTCTAGCCTCAATGCCTGATATGGAGGAAACCAGGCAAGCCATTGCCCTCTATGCTCAGGATCTGGGGCTAGCAAGGCACCAAGCAAGGCATCTTATGATGCCAATGAGGTGACATCCAGAGTGATAGGGACAGCAATCTGCATTAGGTGGACGGCATGGCTTCACTTATCCCAGTTGTCACCCTTGGTCTGGCATAGGGTGATCTCCTCCACATACTGGAGAACCCACCTCTTCTCCCGCAGGGTGAGATGGAGGCTTTCGGGGCACCTTCCCTCCCCCACTGGGGGCTCCCCGTCTCACCTGGACCAGTCTCAGACCTCCCCAGGCCTGTAAGGGTTCTCTCCTCCAGTGTCTCACCCACTGGAGGCTAAGGAATTTACTCTCTTGGGGTAGTTTAGGGCCCCCTTCGGAGTCAGAGAGGGACCTCATCCTCATAGCCACCAGCCTAGGCAGCTGACAACTCCAGGCAGCCTCCGAGGAGTCCACCCAGGGAACGGTATCCTCCCCTTCCTGGCGTGCCCCAGGCTGTCCCAATCTTGGACTATCCAAACACACCAGGGAGAAGGGGGTGCCCCAACTGGAGGAGCAGAAGTACCAGTGGCCCCAGGCTGCATTGCAGTGGCCACTGGGACCACTGCTGGCTGGTCAGAACCACTGACCATAGGGCCTACTAGTGATGACTGACCCCCAAAGGGAGGCTGAGTGGGGGCTGAGATGCTGGAAATGGAGGGATCAGAGGATTCCAAAGAATCTGGGAGCCAATCTGGACCAGACCCAGAATCCGCCTCCGAGGAGGTAGACTCAGAGGTACAATGCCAGATGACCCCTCGATCCCCCCAGTTCTTGGACCATGAGTCAGTCCACCTTTCACCCCGGTACTGCAGATGGCACCGGAGTCGAGCATGGCACCGTGCCAGACGACGTCACCCTTCCCGGTGCCATGAATGGCACTGGAGTCAGGTGGGACACCGAGCACAGCGCCATGCTCTCCTCCAGTGCCACAAGTGGCACCAGAGTCAAGCATGGCACCATGCCTGATGCCATCACCTCCCAGCGCCGTGAATGGCACCGGAGTTAGGCGTGACAACAGGTGCGGCACTAGAGCCGAGGATGCTGCTGAACGTGATGCTGTCCCCATCTCTGGTGCCACAAATGGTGCCAGAGTCAGGGGCTGTGCCAGGTTCAGCCATGGCACCAGAAACAAAAACAGGCACAGAAACCGCTGAAGCACTACCCACGGCACCGCTGACATCCCCGATACTGCGAATGGTGCCAGGAGCAACAGCGGCACCAAGAGATGGCCCGGTGCCAACTGCGGCACCACCCTCCAAGCCTGTAGAGTCACGAGAGACACTGGGACCAAGAATGGTGCCACCAGACGATGCCGAGGACGGTGCCAGTCCAGACCTGGAGGGTCCAGAACATGACACTGAAGGAGCCTTCGCATCTGAAGAGGTGACTGCCAGAGCGGTGCCTCTAGACTGTCCCCCGAGAGGGACAGACTGGGCCTTCTGCACCATGTAAGGAGCCCACACCATGGCAAGGCTAAGAGAGGTGGAGGCCCCCTCCTCCATGGGCCATATAAGACTGGGAGGGGACCCGGAGAAAGGGCTGAGAATCCTCACCTTGGCCTGTAGACTGTGATCCATCCTCTGAAAGTCGTGGCCGTCCAACGGAGCATGTAGTTCGACAACTCGGGGTCCGTGAAGCAGACATCCAGCTGTCCATATCATGGGTCGGGTTGAGGCTGGAGAGGCAGCGGTCATGCTGGTCTATCACGGAATAAAGGCGGCCACAGGGGCACCAACGCGTAGGAGGCCGCCCCGCTTTCGACAGTTTCTTGCCCCCCCGGATGAGACATGACCATATGGCAAACAATAGCAAAAACAGTACTCAACACCACTTAACTCACTGAGACCTCAGGAGCTCTTTGAGAGTTCTACCAGTTGTGGCCTGTATACTTCTAACAGTGCAACCTGGAGCTTTCTGAACAAAATCAAGTCATAACAGCATGCCACAAACAAATGTGAATACCTCATGAACCATAAGTGCTACACACAAAGTATGAGCAGCAAAGTCATTCAGCACAAAATTACCTTTCCAATGGTACTATGCAATTAAATATAAGTAGTTTCTATTTTTTCCATATTGGTTGAAATAACGAAAACATTTTTTTTTTCAATAAAAAAGGCAACAGAAACCATTTTTTGTGGGAAAATATTTAACATATCAACACAAAATTAAACATCCATACATTAGATGAAGGTAGAAAACAAATTTTGTGCAAAAAAAAAATTTCTAATATGATACATGTATTTCATTTCTGTTTTATTAGGGTGGCTAGGTGAAGCTTGAGAGACAAATGTCAGCCATGCACATCATACCATACAGAAATGTGAATATCTTTTAAAGTATACATAACAGACATAAAGCATCAGTGGCAAAGTTGTTCAGCAGAACATTACCTTTCCAACGGTGCTATGCAGTCAATTCTACTCACTTCAGTTTGTGAAATATTTAAGTTTTAAGCAGTGATGTCCTCAGGCGTCAAAAGTCCTCAGTGGCACAAAGTGCAGCACGTCTGGAGTCGTTAAAAACCTAGGAGTATATTTTCTGCTGCCACCTACAGGCATCTTGGGGCCTCAATGAGTTAAAAAGTAATGAAACAATCTTACCAGCAGAAGCGACGTCGAGCAGGGTGAACAGAACTGAGGCACACATAGACACAAGGCTGACGAACTAGGCCGCAAATCTTGATAGCAGAGCAGAGTCTCCACTTGAGGTCTTCAGTCGATGGCGGGAGAAGAACTGGGTCTGGGGCAGAGTCAACGACAGATAATGGCCAACCCGCAAGCACCACTTTGAACGTTGGCCCCAAGGGCAGCACTGGTCCTGCGTCAACTCCGCCCACAGGAAAAAAAAAAGTCTCCTGCAGGGTCCTAGCTCCGGCGCTATACCCACTAGTGATGAATGGTGAAGATTGACACAGATAACATCTGTACTCCACAGCTAGTGTACCAGTATGAGCTGCCTTGTTATGCTGTTCCTTCCATGGAAGCAACTCACTTCACCCAATGTCAAGTGACAAGTTATATTGGCGTGGGCTGTCCGTTTTTTGGTAGTCCATCAATGTCTGAACTGTACAGCCTGTGTGTGTACTGAAGGCACGGGGTCATTATGTCACACGGCAGAATGCCGTGCTGCACAATCACGTTGCACGATTTCTTGTAGACTATTGTTCTGTGGGGGGCTGTGCCCCCGGACTCCCCCACTAAAGATTCCAACTCTGGGGGGTCCAACTCGGAGAACACACAGGTCCAGGTTTCGCCATAATGCCGTACACTATTAAGCGTACAACATTATGACCCGTGCATGTACTGAATGGCTGCATCTCTGAAAGCATCAGTTATGCAGCAATTCTATCTGACGTTCACACAGGCAGTAGTGCACAACACTTGGCACCTCATACAGGCAGGCTACCTCGGACTTGCAGGTTGATGCTGTTTTCATATGTGACACAAAAAAAATTAGAAAGTAGTAATAATGTATGAAATAAAACAAATGGCTCCCCCACATGACACTGAGTAACCAAGGTTTGCCACGGCATTCCATTCTGTTGCATTCCAATAGGGAGCAACATAAGTTAGCCAACATGAGAAACATTGGTGGTAGTTCAGCCAACTATACTTTTCAATTCTATCTTCCATAGCATTACCTGCGTCCAATACAATACTAGAGCTTGCTAATCCTTGAGTTCAGGGCTGCTGCTACAGGCAAGGGATACAACATTCATCCATTAGAATGTGGAACTTTGCCATTTTTTTTTTTAGAAATACTCAGATATTTTGCTGGTGCCAAAAAGCAGACAATGTGCTCTCTGTTAGCTGGTGAAGCAGTGCCCCATCCTGTTAATAGTGCCCATGTTTTGGTTATGTATATACCTTGCTTTCTGCCACCTTATTACTTGCAAGCTCACTTCTCCCTGGCAACATCATTTTTTCATTTTACACTTCTTGTTTTGCATCTTACACTCTGCTGAATGTATTGCAGACTCAAAGTCCCTGTGATCTTGTTGTGCACACTAACTTTTATATGTTCTGCATACTGTATGGGCTTTGCGGTCCTTATGTGCCACCAACTTCTATGTTTCTATGTAACGGCTTTTCTGCCCTCATTTGATTTATATATCTGCCTTATTCAATTCTATCTGCTGAAATCACTGTATTCATCTTGTCCTTCTAGCACAAGCATGGCTGCCCAATTCTGGTGTGGGAGTAAAACCCACAACTTTGTGGCACAGCAGTGTACTGTATGTGGTGACAAGCTGACTCACGCTGACACCTGAATGCCTGTGCTCTCTCTCCTCCCTTTGTAATCTTTTCTATGGTATTGGTTGGATCGTCATGGCATCAGGTTTCAAATTAGAAAATGAGTCTCAAAAATCAGTTTCAACAGAAGCAACTTGGTATGTGCCCATGACTGTCTGATGCACAAACTATTATCTTCCACGAGGATAGCAAACGAGGTGGCAGCCGCCTATGTGGTGGAAGATGGCAATACTAAATATTGCTGTAATTTTCCAATGTATTAGATCTATGAGGAATCCACATGTAGGGAATGGTAGCAATTCACAGTGAGTGGATGCAACTGCCACCGAGTGATTGTGTTTTTTGGACGGTCATTGGGAAGAGTCATAGGCAAACAAAATAAACAGTTATGTGCCTTTTCTTATGTACGGCAGTGTAGTCAATGTGTATTGTTGGATCGTACATGGACAACTATGGGAATGTGAAGATTGCAACCCATGGTCTAGAATGAGCTAACTGGCATATAGGATATGCCATGATATCTAGGCCACAATGAAAATTGCCATAACTGCCCCATTGGGTGTTAGGGAAAAAAAGTCACATTTGTTGCACCATGTTATGGCTCCAGCTGTTTTCACTGACTACTATACATTGGTCCTGATACAATCAGCGATCTGCATGGAGTGGATGGGTCAGAACCCTGTGTGTGTGTGTGTGTGTGCATTCTCCTCGAGATTGGGGTCTGGACATTGCCAAGCAACAATCTGAAGCTGCCTTGTGTCAGTAATGACAGACTGATTGGTAATCATCACATGCAGGAATTCAGTCATTGTCATAGGGAGGTACACATATGCTGTGATCTCGATCACACTGGGATCACTGTCCACACAGTACTGCTCATCGGTAACTCAACAGGGCATTTTTTGTTTTCAAAGCTGAAGGAAGAAGGCTCAAAATTATAGCGAGGGGTTTGTTGTTCGGGATAATTTGGATGTGTGCGGCGATTAACCCCTGTGGGGCCACAGACCGCTCAATTATGTACTATTGTGACTCCAAAAAAAAAAAAATGGAATATTGACTTGTTGTGCACACATTCATCCACTTTCAATGATAATAATCTACCACTGATGCTATAAGGCATAAGCGCAGGTGAGAGCCCGCTTGTACCTGACTGAATGCCATCTGCAGTTAGATAGCAGTGCAACTGCAGGTGATGACAGTGGAAGAGGGGTCTCATATGCATCTACAGTGGAATTACATGGTCAGGTTCAATACTGGCCACCCTAAAAAAAATGGTTCACATAAATTAGATCTACTAGAAAATCCGCATATAGGGCTCTGTAGCAGTCGCCCGTGAAGGGACGGATCATACAGTGAGTGACAGTCATGGGCAGGATAATCCGAAATCAAAGAAAACAGTTATGTGACTTTCCATATGGCAGCCTAGTCAAAGTGCATACTATGCTCATGCTGGAACAATACAGAAATGTACAGATGGTGACCTGTGGTCTAGAACAGACGGACTGGCATGCATGATATGACATGATATGAACATTGCCATTACTGACCCATCTGGCATTATCATAAGAACGTGCACTGACATATGCTCCTATCTTCATTTCACAGGGATTACTATCAAACTACAGTATTGCTCACAGGTATCTACATGTTCTTTTTTTTCCCCTTCACAGCTGAATGGAGAAGGCTTAATATTACATGGCAGGTGCTGTTGTTAGGGATATTTTTGATGTGTGCACAGATTAGCCAATGTCAGACCCAGACAATGCTCAGCATGTGCTGTTGGGGCTGATGACCAAACTGAACAGGTGCCTAGATAAGTGCATATGAATCCACATCACAGGACAGTAATCGACGTTTGAGGCTAGTAGTCATAGGTGCATATGAGACTCAGTTTCACCTTCGTGACCTCCCACTGCAGTTAGCCAGGGGTGCATTGGCTGGCTTTGTACCTCAAATTGGAGGTCACCAAGGTGAAAGCAGGTCTCATAGGCACCCTTAGTAGAATAAACAAGTATGATTCAGTAGTGGGCCAAGTAATACATCTGCAGACGTTTACATAGAGGCACACAGCTTAGCAGCTGCAATGCGAGATTACAGTCATGACACTGGGAGTCATATGTGCCGAGCAAGTCACCATTTCAGGTTGCACTGGCAGTCCCTATCAGTAAGGTGAATATGCATTGTGCAAACATTCAGTAGAGGACATTTTTAGACAGTGTATTGGACAAATTCTGAAGTCCACCACTCACCGCTGAACAGCAAAAGAGGTGCTAACCCGTTATGTGTATGGAGATGGCAATACTACACATTTATGAAATTGTCTACTATATTCTATTGGAGCAGAACTCAGCATATGGGTTACCATTTGTAATTCAATGCAAAGGGATGCGACTGCTACTGCTCTGCCAATTTCAGAGAGGGTAAACATGTATTCCACATGTTAACACTATATTAAGACCCCCTTACCAGAATTTAGGGCTATGGGGTATGGCAGTCACTGTAGAGTGAAAACAGAAATTTAGATTTTGAAACAAAACACATAATTTCACAAATACAGGTGTGCACTGTCGCACCTTACTGAGACAAAGGGGGTTCAGCACCCACTATGTATCTCCTGAGGCTACTTTCATATTGTCAGCCACCTAGGACAAGCTCATGTCTGAATGGGTAACATTTTTACATGGTCACACAAGGATAGGGGACACAAAATCTACACGCATAAAGACATATGCCATTCACAAGTGGGAGATCGTAGGAATTAACAGTTTCCAAGAAGGGAGTATTTGAAGAGCCAATATCGAATAGTGATGTAATTAACCTGCAGATCTCTCTCGTAAGTCGGACAAGAAATACAAAGAACAAATCACTGTATTTCTACTGTGTATGCCTGGTAGATATTACCTCTTTGATGCATGCTTTACAGAGTGCACATAAGCTATTCTTGGGGGGGAGGGGGAGTGTGGAAGGACAGTTGTCAGCACTCTGATTTTCAGCTGTCACTCCAGCAGCCCACAACACAGCAGTACACCATGCTACTGGTAAGAGAAACCGGATGTTCTCAAAACTATTTTCACTGCTGACAAGTAGTGTTGGCAAGATGCAGACAAATACTGACAGAATGACACACTGAAAATAAGTAAACTGTCACAGACTAACAGTTACAATGGTTGATATACAGCACTATCAAACTCTGTCACTCTCTCTCTCTATATATATATATATTTATATATACATACACATATATAGTTTCCCGATCTCCCCTCATCTGACGTCACGGCTGGACTGAGCACAGCGTGCAGGTGCAGGCAGACCGCAAATGTCATGGTGCAGGGAGGGTCAAGCCAGTGGAAATATTAATTTGCAAGGGAGACGCACAAAGAACAGCGCAAGTAAGAAAATAAAGTTTTCAATGGGAGAGAAGTATGTCGGGCACCCAATGTGACTATGGCAACAGCCAGTAAATAGACATTTCCCTCTAAGTTGTACTTACTAGGAGCTGACTTTGTGCTTGTAACAGATCACAATCCTCTCTATTGGCTTAACCAAATGAAGGATAAAAATTCTAGAATCACACGGTGGTACCTGGCATTACAGCCATTTAAATTTAAAGTGATGCACAAATCTGGGAAAGAAAATGTCAATGCTGACTTTCTGTCAAGAGATGGATCAGGAATTGAAAATTCCGAAGGTTGAAAAAATGTGAGTTGAAACTGCTCTATTTGCTATTCTGCATATGCACTGAACTGTAAAGGTTATAAGTCTAAGGTTGTATGTCTGTCACCCTTCCCACTGACGTGGAACCTTTGTAAAAGAGTTGTTATGTGCTCAAAGGTATTGTAATCCGAGAATGAATAAATAAATAAGCTAATGTTAGACAGAAATTTAATAGAACATTTTGGAAACCTGTTTTTGTAAAACAGGTCCCCTCTTAAAGAGAGGGGTACGTGACAGGGTTGAATAAGGCCCTGCCCCATTTGTTATGCAGAAAGAGTTTAAATGCAAGGGTCTGTTCTAGCCTCTTCTTTTCTGTCTCTTCTCTGTCTGGTTGTGCACCCAGATTTTCTTGTGAGACCAAGGAAGTGAACACTTTAATGGTTTTGCAATTCTCTGCCTCTCGCTATTTCTCTGCCTTCCCTTGCTATTTCTGTCTTTTCTACCCCCATGCATAGCTGTGGGTATAAAAATATATGTGAATCTTTATGTGAAAATGTCACTGATACTTGGATCCCTTTGTTTAAAACTGTATATAGTTATACTGTTGAAATTATTGCAAAAAGCTATTTGGAACTCAAGGGGTTAACCCAAGAAGCTGGTTTGAAAATTCTCCAAGATGCTGTAAACAAGAGGCTAGTTCTGAGTCACAATGTTCTTTTTGTTGCAGCTACTGAAACTGACAAGAGCACTGTGTGAGAAGCAGAATTTTCTTTTAATGAGCTCCCTGCAAAGACTTGTTATAAAAAGAGCTGTAATGTTTTGCAAGGGGGAGAGACAGAGATCAAGATTGGAAATTGAAAGAAAAACTCAGACATAGGACTCTGTTTTCTTTGTTTGTACTGCCATTGTAAATAGTTATACTGAACAGTTTTTATTTTTTATTTTGCTGTTATTAATAATAAAATGCTATTTGCAAATTTTGAAATTGCTCCTGGTTTTCCTATGCTTCCTAACCTGTGCCTCGATGACACTCCCACAGCAGGGAGTGCATTCTCCAGTGGGCCCATCGGACCATGCTGGTGCAGGCCACCATGTAAACCAGCAGGAGCCAGAAGTCCCGCGCAGGGCGCAATTGCCCAACCTGAAATGATTGCTCAAAGGAGGAGAGAGAGCCTCCACCTTGTCCACTGGGAGCCAGGCTCTGGTTCTGCAAGAGTCGAGCTCTGCCCTGATGAAGTGGATCACCTACAAAGGTATGAGTTCCAACTTGGCCTCACTGACCAGGGGGCCAAGTTTGACACAGGTCTGGAGGGCCAGGTTCCTGGACAGCTCCATCTCCTGCCTGGAGGGACCTGCTATCAGCCATTCGCCTCAAGTAAGCTGCCATTACTGCGATGCACTTAATGAAGATCCTGGGAGCCACAGACAGGCCGAATGGTATGGCCTGGAACTTGTAGAGAGTTTCTTGGCTCAGAAAAGGAGGAACCTTCAGTGTGATGGATGGATCAGGGCATTGAAAGAACTCATCCTGAAGATCCAGAGAGCAAAACCACATGTCTAGCTCTAGAGATGGTATGATCTGAGACAGAGTTACCATCCTAAAGGTGCACGACTTGCAAAACTTGTTCAGCTCATGCAGATCTAGAATGGGGTGCCAAAATCCCCATCTGCTTTGGCACCAGGAATATCTGGTGACAAATCCTGGGTATTTCGGAGGATCCACAACAGGAACCATGACATCCTTGTGGAGGAGCTGGGCTATGTCATCTCTGAGAGATGACAGAATGTCTGCGGATACCAAGTCCTCCCGTGGGGTGCGGGTTCAGCAAGGAGGGTACTTCTCAAATTCCAGAGGTAGACCCTGACTCACCACCTCGAGAACCCACCTGTCCGTGGTGACAGTGGACCAGGTGGAAAGGAAGTGGTGGAGTCAGCCCCCACAGGAGGACCCAGACGAGGTGTGATAGGCATGACAGAGGCACCCATAATCCTGACATTGCAAGCTTAGAGGAGAAGAGTCTGGCTGAGGGGTCACTGGAGCCTCTCTCCCTACGCTAACAGATGACTGAGGTCATTGACTTCAGCCAAAGTCCCCAGGCCCAGGCCTGTTGACCGGCCTGGGTTTGGGCTGGTTTGGCTGCAGGAGTAGAGGTGGACCAAAAGGGTTTCCTTTTCTGCTGCTGCTGCTGCTTGGAGCCCTTGGTGTCCTTTTGGGCAGATGTCATGGAGTCCAAGGTGGCACTGGACTTCTTGCTGTGGGTGAGGTGGCCCTCGGGCCCGCACTCAAACAAGTCGGTGCCAGGAAAGGGACATCTGCCAGTTTGTGCTAAGTGCCTGCCATGAAGGTCACGATCCTCAGCTATGCCCTGTGGTGCATGGCCACTGTGGCCACCACAGAGCTGGCACAGGAGTCCCCAATGTCCATGGCTGTCAGGAGCTGTTGTTTTGCTACAGCCCTGCCCCGGACCTGTTTGACTGTGGTCTGAAGGTCCACCGGCAGTTGAGGAAGCACCTCATGCAGGGTGCTCAGCAGGGCATGGAAGAAGTGGGCCATAAGGAGGGCTGAGCTCACCTGGCGAAGTCCAAGCAAGGAGGCAACGTAGACCTTTTTTGCCGCATGATCCAACTTTTTGGACTCCTTGTCTGGTGGCTTGTCAACATCCCCAGTGTTGCTGGAGTGCCTAAACACAGAATCTGGCAACAGCCCATCCACTGAGGGGTGTTCTGTGAATCCAGAGAGGGAACCGGTAGGTACCGCATACTTGCAGGCCATCCAGGAAGACAGGACAGGGCAAGAAGCAGGGCGCTGCCAAAGCTCCAGCTCCACCACCGGGAAAACCTCCATATGAGTATCTCCCTGGTCGAGGATCTCAGTCAACTGGTAACAAGCATATTTCTGGATGGGCTCCATTTTCATACCTGTAGACTCAAAGATCAGGCAGAGAAGGTCCACAAAAGAGGAAGGGCCTTCGTCCATCAAGAGATCCCCCACTGACTCCACGTCGACCAGACAGGAGTGTAGGGAGGAACCCTCTGACTCTGAGGAGTCGTTAAAGAAGGGTTGACCGTCCAAGCCCCCACTGACCCTCCTTGGACAGTCAGGGGTGATGGTGACCGACAGCTGATGGGGAAGTCTCTTGGTCGGCTGAAACTCTTTGGTCAGAGTGCCGGATGGTGGCTGTTTAGGTGGCAGCTCCAAGAGAATTGCTGGAGACACCAGGGTTGGTCAAGTCGGGACTGTCTTGGTCGGCTCCTCAGGCATCGACCTGTCGGGTGAAAGCCAGGTGATGCCAGCTTAATAGCTGGAGTCAGCTTTACGCCAGTGAGCACCAGCTGTTGCCACATGAGATCCTCATAGCATTGATGCAACTTGTGCCAAAGCCTCTCCTCAGTTTAGGAGGATGAGGATAAAGAGTAGCGGTGGCGCTTTCTATGGTGTCGAGAGCCAGAGCACTGATCTTGGCAGGAACTGCTTGACCCACAGGAAGAAGACCAAGACCTCAACCTCGACCACTGGAGGGACTGGCAGCAGGGTTCAGAGAGTGTCAGTGAGTGCCGAGGCTCCTCTGGGTTCTGGTCATCGACCAGAGGCAACGAATCAGTGGACTGATCCTTCCCAATGGCCTGAGTCAGGACTGGAGTCTTGGATAAGTAAGAGTTGGCCTCTTCAGTCAACAACTGGTTGATTGGTTCAAAAAAAATCTCGGCCAGAAGACCAGCCAGCATCTTGGCCAACTGGCCCGATGTGGTTACTATGGAGCCGGCAGCCTGGGCTGAGGATTCGACTGAAGTCAGTTCCAGAGAAGCATGAGAATCTGAAGCTCTCGATCGAGAGCGTACCCGATACCACAAATGTCGACGAGACTGTTTTTTGGACTCTTTCTTCAACTTAGATTTGTGCCAGGAGGGTCCCTGACTAAGGATTGGCAAGGACTGGCACAACTGTTTGAAGGATCCTATAAAAGTTGAACCCAGCTCAAGCAGCACAATGGCAGCCATCGAAGAGGAGTGGGAAGTGGCCTGGGCTACAGCCTCCTCAAATGCCGCAAGCCATTTAGCAGACCCTGCAGCTACGGAGACCACCCAATGGGCATCCTTAGATTTGACTGGTGGGTTCCTTTTGCTTGGTTGGCCTAACTTGAGTCGGGTGAGATGGTCTTCGAGAACAGTAAGATGGAAAGTTTGACAAATGTCGCAGGCCCTGAGAATCATGCTCGTGCCCCGGGCAACAGACGCACGTGCATGCGGATCAGTTTGAAACATCTTCTGCCCGCAAGGGCACTGACAGGACCCGGGAGCGGTCTTGCCATCAATCATGGTCACGATCGATGATCGAGCTGAAGACACAAAGTATTAAACTTTTTAGGAAGTAAATCTATCGATTTAGTCGCAAGGGCTTACTCTGCGTGAGAACGGTAAGGAAGGAACCTGCTTCTTCCAGCGGAATGGAAGATCTGGTGTCATGGGGCGGAGCCAAGGGAGTTACCATCCAGGTGGGTGGGAGGGGCCAGCTTGAAGACATTTCTGACAAGTCTTAAAGTGAAAGGCAACTGTCAGAAGTGTGGATAGAAGATCATGTTCATATCCCTAGTAAGGGGCCCTTTGCTGCAATATGGTCTTTTCACATGGATGTGGACTCTGTGCTACCAAACGAAGTCTAAGGAGGATGAGCTTGATGACAACTGCCAATGCTGGTGCCAATGGCGGGGTCGTGAATTAGATCTAGACCATGCTGATGTGGGTTTCAGGGAGGCTGGAGTCAGCTACTCCACTACTGGTCAGAGAAATCACAGGGTTCAAGATGACAGACAACAGCTACGCAGACTGAGGGCCAGTTGGTGGAAGCGCGATTGAAATGGAGACGAATCAGCATTTATATAGCACTTTTCATACACACTGTATCCCAAAGCACTTTATAAGCAATGCTAGACCGGTAGTGAAATGACTGAACATGTAGTGGCAGCCATTTTGCACATCAACACCCACACGCAGCCTTGGAAAACTGCACAAACTGGTATTATGGGGAAGGGGAATATTGCCCAGGACACTGGAAAACGTCCTCTACTCTTTGTGAAAAGTGTCGTGGTTTCTTTTACTTCCACCTGGACACCCACCAGAACAGCACCAGACAGGGTACAAGGGACCTCAGATTAACATCTCATCTGAAGGACAGCACACCCCAACAGTACAGCACCCCCCTAATACTGCTCTCAGGTACCAGCGTTTAGGTATGAGTTCAATTCTTGTGTGGGACTAGAACCCCCGACCTTCTGGCCCATAGGCGGATGTGTTACAAAATGAGCCACGCTCCCCCCACTTGCCAGCTGGGGCTGCAGTGCCAGTGGTGGAAGCACTGGAGTCCATAAGTGGGATGATTCTTCCCCCTCAACTGAGTTGTCATCAACTGGTCCCGAAGTGTCTGGCTACATTGATGGAATATTTGTGGGCAGACAGACTTGCTACATGTGTAGTTCAACTTCCTTGGAGGATGATGAACCATAAGGGCCCTTCAGCAGGAGCAAGTGTGAAAGGTCCATCAACCGGCAATGCTCTCAAGACTGTTCTTGACTTAGTTGTGCTTGAGGCCTGGCACCACTGGCAACTGCTAAACCCAGACAGTGGATACAGGTATCATGGATTCATGGCTTTTGGTAACTGACAAGGTAGTCCTGTCGATGATTCACCTCTTGGCTTCCTCCTCTGATTCGCTAGGTTTTGGTAAGAGGCAAGACGGCAATTGCCCATAGAAGCCTCTGTCATTCACCCATAACATTCCAGTTTGTTATGTAACTTATAAGTATCAAGTTTATTTTTATAAGTTTGGACTTACAAATCACAGTTTCAGTCAGGAGTTTGTTCCATGGATTAACAATTCTCTGTGAGAAAAAATAGCAACTTTTTTTGTGTTAAATTTAGGACGTGTTAATTGTAAAGGATGACCGCTTGTATTTATGTTGGTTTGTTTTAAATCAAGGCCTGTTTCAGACATCAAATATTTGACATTTATGAGATCTCTAGTCAATAGAAGGTCACCTCTCAACCTCCTTGTTTCCAAGGACATTAGATTGAACCTCTTAAGCCTATCCTCATATGACAGTTCTTTCGCACCTTTAATTTGGTAATTTTATGTTGAATTTTTTCCATTTTGTCGATATCTTTATGTTTATATGGACTCCATAGTTGCGAAGAACAATCAAGCCGTGGACGTACATAGGCTCTATGTAGAGGTAAAAGGACAGTTTCGTCTCTGGATCTGATGTTTCGCTTAGCAGACCACCAGACTTTATTTGCACAAGCTATTTTTTCAGAGATTTGTTTATTAAAAGAGAGATCATTAGAAATATAAACTCCTAGATCCTTTTCACATATGGTTTTCTGAAGTAATTGATCATTTAGAGTATACTGATATTGTGATTTGGGCCTAAGTGCATAATACAGCATTTGTTTGTATGAAATGATAAACCCCATTTAAGGGGCCAATCATATAAGGTATCCAGATAATTTTGGAGAGTTGTGTGATCTTCAATGGAACTACAAGGATAACCTGTTTTGCAGTCACCTGCATATTTAGATGATTAGCTATTAATATTGAGTGTAAAGTCGGAAAGAACAGGTTACTCACCTGTAACAGTAGTTCTAGTAGTGGTATAAGTTGTTCATTCACGCTCTTTAGCATGTCCCCTTCCACTTTAAATCTTGTCAGAAGTCTTCAAGCTGGCTCCTCCCACCCACCCGGGTGGTATATACCTCAGCTCTGCCCCACGATGCCAGATCTTAGCCCGCTGGAAGCCAGGTTGTGTGCGTCCGCGGCCGGGGAGGTCGGGTGGGTCCGTGTGGATGAACAACATATACCACTCCTAGAACTACTTTTACAGGTGAGTAACCTGTTCTTCAAGGAGCGTGGATAGGTTTTTCATCCACACTCTTTGTCAGACTCCTAGCAGTTCTCCAGGAGGCGGGAGGCAAGGCACACATCCCCTACTTAGGGAACAGAGATTGGAGAACTGAGGCCCCAAAACCAGCATCCCGGCATGACTCAAGGTCGATGTGGTAGTGGGTGATGAAGGTGTTTGCTGACTTCCAAGTAGCAGCCTGGCAGATTTCTTGGATAGGGATGTCCCTGGAAGCAGCCACTGATGCAGCAGTATGGTGGGTAGAATGAGCTCTTATCCCTCTGGGAGGCTCCTTGCCCACCAACTTACAGCACAGACCTATGCATGATGTAATCCATCTTGCAATAGTCCACTTCACGGCAGGTCTGCCAGAAGCAGCTTCAGCGTAGGTGACAAACAGCTGGTGAACCTCTCCCCGAATGTCTGCCATCCTCTCCTTGTAATAGGGGAAAGCACATCTCAGGTTCAAGGTATGGAGCCTGTACTCGGCCTCCGAAGTGTAATTAGGGTAGTATACCGGCAGAGTCAACACCTGGTTAAGGTGAAACTCTAACAACACCTTCGGAAGGAATTTTGGGTGGGAGCGTAGGACGACCTTGTCCCTGTGGAAGACCAGATAAGGGGACTCCACTGAAAGTGCCTCAAGTTCTCCTGTCCTTCTGGCAGATGTGATAGCCACCAGGAAGGCAGTCTTCCACGGCAAGTGTGACAAGGTACACTTGTGCATTGGTTTGAATGGCTTGCCCATGAGCTTTGCCAGTGCCAGCAGTAGATCCCATGGAGGTGGAGGTTCATGCATCAGAGGGGATATGTGATCCAGACCTTTGAAAAAGCACCCGACCACTGTCTCCTGCACCAACGTCAGCTGACTGGCCCACGCCCGGTAAGCAGAGATGGCTGCTAGGTGCACCCTAAGGGTCGATGACTGCAGACCCCCTTTGGAGAGAGATCAAAGGTAGTCAAGAATGTTAGCCACTGGACAGGACAGAGGGTGCAGGCCTTTGCCCTGACACCAAATGGAAAACCTTTTCAATTTGAAGGCATAACACTTCTTGGTCAATTCCTTTCTAGATGCCTCCACCATGGTGTAGACATCTTCAGAAAGACCCAAAGCCTGGAACTCTAGCCACTCAGGTACCAGGCTGTGAGGTGCAGGGATTGAAGGTCCGGGGTGGAATACCTTTCCCTCTTTGAGTGATATCAGGTCCAGGCGTGTACAAAGCCGCTCCAGTGGCCTGTAGCTGAGGCCGAGGAGATCTGGATACCAGAACTGGCATGGCCAGTCTGGGGCTACCAGGATCACCTTCACCTTGTCCCTCCTCACCTTGAGGAGCACCTTGTGGATCAAGGGAAATGGAGGGAAGGCGTAGAGGAGGCCTGGGGTCCACGGCCTCGAGAAGGCATCCCCTGCAGTGAGCCCTGCTAAGGGGGGGGGCAGACATGAAACAGCCTCAGTTTGGTGTTTTCCCTGGAGGCAAACAGGTCAACCATCAGTTTGCCCAAACGGGAGAACAGACTGTATGCTACCTCTAGATGGATAGACCACTCATGGGATGTCTGGCCCAAGCGTCTGAGAGCATCCGCCAGATGATTCAAGCATCCTGCCACATGGATGGCTAGGAGATCCGCCTCCAATCAGCTCACAAGGGTCCAGATGCAGAGCACCTCCTTGCATAGCAGATGGGAGTGCGTGCCACCCTGTTTAGTGAGGTAGTACATGGTCGTGGTACTGTTCGTCTGGACTTGAACTACTTGACCCCGGAGCTGAGGAGCGAAAGCTGACAGTGCAAGTCTGACTGCTCTGAGCTCCAACAAGTTGATATGGCATCGGGACTCTTGGGGGTCCAGAGCCTGTGGGCCCTTTTGTCCCCCATGTTGGCTCCCCAGGCTATGAGAGAGGAATCGGTCATAAGGACCACCGTCGGCTGGGGGTGGACAAATGGGATCCCTTCCTGCAACCAGTCTGGGGTGGTCCACCATTGGAGAGTGTCCCACATCTTCTGGGTTACAGTGATCAGCTGGTCGAAATGACCATGGCACTGAGTCCACTGGGTGGCCAGCTTCCATTGGAGGGGGTGCACGTGCAACCGGGCCCAACGGACCATGAAGGTGCATGCCGCCATGTAACACAGAAGGCGCAGAAAGTCCCAGGCATGGCGCAAGTGCCCAACCAGAAATGATTGGGCAAAGGAGGCAAGAACCTCCACCCTGTCTGCCGGGAGTTGAGCTCTGGCTTGACAAGAGTCGAGCTCTGCCCGATGGAGCCCATCACCTGAGAAAGCACAAGTTCCGACTTGGCCCCGTTGATCAGGAGGCTGGGTTGAGAGCAGGTCTGGAGGGCCAGATCCCTGGACCTCTCCACTTCCTGCTGGGCGGAACCTGCTAGGAGCCAATTATCGATGTAGGGGTAAATTCTGACCCCACGACGCCGCCACCACTGCAATGCATTTGGTGAAGACCCATGAGGCCGATGACAGGCCAAACAGCATGGCTCAGAACTTGTACAGGGTCCCTTTAACCCTGAAGTGGAGGAACCACTGATGGGACGGATGGATTGGGACGTGAAAGAACACATCCTGCAGATCCAGTGAACAGAACCACATGTTTCACTCCAAGTATGGTGTGATCTGGGACAGAGTGACCATCCAAAAGGTGCGTGACCTGAGATATTGATTCAAGTCGTGCAGATCTAGAATGGGGTGCAAGCCCCCCCATCTGCTTGGGCACCGGGAAGTACCTGGAGGCGAAGCCTGGGTCTGCTGGAGGATTTGCTACTGAAGTTACTGCCTCCTTGAGGAGGAGCTGAGCAATGTCGTCTTGAGGAGTCAACTGGGTGTGCGTGGAAATCCATTCTTCCCGAGGGGCACAGACTCTGCTGGGAGGGTCCTGCTCGAATTCTAGAGGCAGTCCCTGACCGACCTCTTCGAGAACCCACCTGTCCAACGTGATGACGGATCAGGTGGAAAGGAAGTGACAGAGCCGGACCCTCACGGGAGGACCTAGAGCTGGCGTGAAGGCAGTAGTGGTGGCAGCCCCCACCCCGTCACTGGGTAGGCTTGGAGGAGGCTCCAGGACCTGAGCCTTGGCCTCCTTTACGGGCCCGTTGAGGTCCAGACTTGGGCTGAGGGCACCAAGATTGAGCCTGCTGTTGATGCTGGTGCTGCTATCCCCCTTGAAAGGAGGACTGCTGATCCGCAGGGAAAGAGTGCCGAAAAGGCTTCTTCTTCTGCTGGTTCTTGCCCGAAGAACTCTTGGCTGAAGTAGCGTCCAAGATAGCATTGGACTGCTCTATACGCTGGAGGTGACCGGCAACTCCTGGGCCGAACATGTCGGTCCCAAGGAAGGGCTAATTTGTGCTGAGTATCTGCCAGGAAGGAGGAGAGCCTCGGCCAAGCCCTGCAGCGAGATGCAACTGCGGCAGCCATCGAGCGGGCACAAGAGTTCCCGATGTCCAAGGCCGTCTGGAGCTGCTGTTTGGCAACAGCTCGGCCTTGGTCTCGGACCTGCTTGACCATGGTCTGCATGTCCACGGGGAGGTGTGGGAGGACCTCATCTCACAACTTGAGAAGGGCGTGAGAGAAGTGCGCCATGATGACGGCCGAACTTGCCTGATGAAGGCCTAAGGAGGAAGCCGCATAGACCTTCCTCATCGAATGGTCCAAGAGCTTGGACTCTTTATGAGGAGGTCAGTCCATGTCGTCAGAACTGCCAGTATGCCTGAACACAGAGGAGGTCACTAGGCTCTCAGCTGAAGGGTGCTCTGTGAACCCCGCTAGGGACCCCATGGGCACCGCATACTTGCTGGCCATGTGGGCAGACGGAGCTGGGCAGGAGGTAGGACATTGCCAGAGTTCAAGGGCCAGACCAACGATGGCCTTGGCCACAGGAAAGGCCTCCATCGGAGTATCCCCTCTTTTCAGGATGTCCGTAAGAGGGTACTCCGCCTTTTTCTGGATGGGCTCCAGGGTCATCCCTGTGGAATTAGAGATGAGGTGAAGGATCCCTTGGAAGGTGGAAAGGTCTTCCTCTATCTCTAAGCCAAGGGATGATTCATCATCCCCAGGATGAGAATGAAGACTGGTGACGTCTGAATCCGACGAATCCAGATACAGCGGCCTGCTGCCCAAATCACCCTCGACACGCCAAGGGCGGTCCAGGGTGACTGTGACCGACAAACGCCAGGGAAGCCTGGAGTCCGTTCTGCCTTCTTTCAAAGGAGTTCCTCCCACAGGCTGCTTAGGTGGTGGTTCCACCACAATCGGTGGGGAGACTGGCTTAGGCCGAACAGGTGGTCTCGCTGGCCCCGCAGGTAGGGGAACTGAATATTTCGGCTCCGAAGGGGTCGGCTTCTGGCTAGGAGGTGAAAGACAAGTAATGGCCGGGGTAGAAGCCGGGCGCAGGTCATGCCCGGACAAGACTCAGCTATTGCCACATGAGGTCCTCGAGTGCCGATGGAGTTTCAAGAGGAGTTCCCTCTCATCCGAGGAGGACGAGGATGACCAATGGCCGCTTCTTTGGAGCACTTATGGCTCTTCCTTGGCCTTTCGGATGAGGGAGTTCTAGACCTCGACCGAGATCAGGCGGGCTGACTCAGTCGCTCGGGAGACACCGGTGGGACCGGTGACTTGCAGGGGTCCGGAACTGGGTCCTCAATGGGGACACCAGCAGACTGGGTCTCCTCATCAGGGAAGACAAGGACTGGAGTCCTCTGTAATGAGTCGTCGACCGGGGTCGGCGACAGCGGGTCGATTGGGTCGAGAACAATCTCGATCTCATTGGCCGCATCCTCGGTCGGCTGGCCTGACGGAAGGTCCATGAAGCCAGCAGCCAACGAAGCGATCTCGACCTTGGTCGAGACTGCATGCTCCTGAGACTGAGACCTCTCCCGGTCCCAGGAGCACCTTCTCCGAGACGAAGACTTGCTTGGTTCCCTCTCCTGCTTATGGGATTGAGAGGAGTGCAAGCCCACAGGCGCCTCTCCCCTGGTGGGAAGAGAGTGGCACAACTCCCTGAAGGAGCCCGAGAAGGTGGAGCCCAGGTTGAGCAGAACGAAGAAGCTTCAAGAGTCTGCAGCATGAGCGGCTTCTTCCTCGAACACTTGCATGCACTCCAATTGCTCGGTGGATCCTGCAGCAATGAAAACTGCCCACCTAGCTTCCTTGGACTTCACCGGAGGGTTCCTCTTCTCCAGTATCCCCAGTTTCAAATGTGCAAGACGGTCATCCAGGATGTTGGGATGGAAGGCCAAACAAAAGCTGCAGGACGAGGTGTCACGGCTGACACTGAGGCAGTAGACGGCAAGAACACCAGCAAAATCTGGGGGAAGATTTTTCTTCCATAATCGAAGATGCAAAAAGGTGATCGCTAACTCGAACTATTTTTAATTTCGGTAGAACCGAAGTTTTGAAAGCCAGGGCCTACGAAATGCATGAGCACGAGGGAGGCAACCTGAATCTTCCAGCGGAAAGGAAGATCTGGCGTCATGGGGCGGAGCCGAGGTATATATCACCCGGGTGGGTGGGAAGAGCCAGCTTGAAGTCTTCCAGCAAGATTTAAAGTGGAAGGGGACATGCCAAAGAGTGTGGATGAACAACACATCCACGCTCCTAGAATGAATACTTGAAAAATAAAAGGGGATATAACGGCACCTTGAAGTACTCCACTTGTTACTGGAAGCCAGTCAGAAGTATGACCATCTATGATTACTCTTTGGAGTCGATTTTTAATTGGTTGTAAATCCAACTGACAATACTAGGGTGGATGGAACAAGATATTAGTTTATCAAGAAGAGCCCAGTGTGGAATGGAATCAAAGGCTTTCTTAAAGTCAAGATATGCTGCATCACATGGTATTTTGTTACCTAGTTTGGAACTAACTTTGTCATAGAAACTAAGAAGATTACTGACACAAGAGCACCCCTTTGAAAAACCATGCTGGTTACAATCGAAGCTGCCTAAGTTGGCAGACATTCTTGATTTTATAATGCCTTCCAAAAGTTTAAAAATAACTGGAGTCAAACTAATTGAACGATAATTATCCACATCTTCTCTATCTCCCTTCTTAAATAATGGCATCACATTTGCCTTTTTCCAATCAAGTGGTATGTCACCTGTTTTTATACTTTGATTAAACAAGTTCTGGAAAGGCAGAAGAACAGGTTACTCACCTGTAATAGTAGTTCTAGGAGTGGTATATGTTATTCATCCACACTTTTTGGCATGTCCCCTTCCACTATAAATCTTGCTGGAAGTCTTCAAGCTGGCTCCTCCAACCCACCCAGGTGGTATATACCTCAGCTCCACCTCATGACGCCAGATCTTAGCCTGCTGGAAGCCAGGTTGTGTGCGTCTGTAGCCAGGGAGGTCGGGTGGGTCCGTGTGGATGAACAACATTTACCACTCCTAGAACTACTGTTACAGGTGAGTAACTTGTTCTTCTAGTGGTGTGGATATGTTGTTAATCCACACTCTTTGGCAGACTCCTAGCAGTTCTCTGGGAGCAGGGAGGCAAACCGCACACCCCCTACTTAGGGAACAGATATTGGAGAACTGAGGCCCCCAAACCAGCATCCCGGTGTGACTCGAGGTCGATGTAGCAGTGGGTGATGAAGGTGTTTGATGACTTCCAGGTAGCAGCCCGACATATTTCCTGGATAGGGATGTCCCTGGAAGCAGCCACCGATGCAGCAGTATGGCAGGTAGAATGAGCATTTATCCATCTGGGAGGCTCACTGCCCACCAAATCATAGCACAGACCTATGCATGATGTAATCCATCTTGCAATAGTCCATTTCACGGCAGGTCTGCCAGAAGCAGCTTCAGTGTAGGTGACAAACGGCTGGCAAACCTCTCCCCTAATGTCCACCGTCCTCTCCTTGTAATAGGAGAGAGCACGTCTCAGGTCTAAGGTATGGAGCCTGTACTCGGCCTCCGAAGTGTCATTAGGGTAGTATACCGGCAGAGTCAACACCTGGTTAAGGCGAAACACTGACACCACCTTTGGAAGGAATTTTGGGTGGGGGCGTAGGACAACCTTGTCCCTGTGGAAGACCAGATAAGGGGATTCCACTGAAAGTGCCTGGAGTGCCCCTGTCCTTCTGGCAGACGTGATAGCCACCAGGAAAGCCATCTTCCACGACAAGAGTGACAAGGCACACTTGTGCATCGGTTTGAATGGCTTGCCCATGAGCTTTGCCAGTGCCAGCAGTAGATCCCATGGAGGTGGAAGTTCACGCACTGGAGGGGAAATGTGATCCAGGCCTTTGAAAAAATGCCCAACCACTGTCTCCTGCACCAACGCTGGTTGACCGGCCCGCATTCGGTAAGCAGAGATGGCTGCCTGGTGCACCCTAAGGGTTGATGACCGTAGACCCCCTTCGGAGAGAGACCAAAGGTAGTCGAGAATGTTAGCCACAGGACAGGACAAAGGGTCCAGGCCCTTGCCCTGACACCAAATGGAAAACCTTTTCCATTTGAAGGCATAACACTTCCTGGTTGATTCCTTTCTAGATGCCTCCACCATGGTGTAGACATCTTCGAAAAGACCCAAAGCCTGGAACTCTAGTCAATCAAGTACCAGACTGTGAGGTGCAGGGATTGAAGGCCCGGATGGAATATCTTCCCCTGATTGAGTGATATCCGGTCCAGGCATGTACAAAGCCATTCCGGGGGCCTGCAGTTTAGGCTGAGGATATCTGGATACCAGAACTGGCGTGGCCAGTCTGGGGCTACCAGGATCATCTTCACCTTGTCCCTCCTCACCTTGAGGAGCACCTTGTGGATCAAGGAAAATGGAGAGAAGGCATAGAGGAGGCCTGGGGTCCATGGTCTCAAGAAGGCATCCCCCTGCAGCGAGCCCTGCTGAGAGGGGAGGGCATGAAACAGCCGCAGCTTGGTGTTTTCCCTGGAGGCAAACAGGTCCACCATCAGTTTTCCCCAACAGGAGAACAGGCTGTATGCTACCTCTGGATGGAGAGACCACTCGTGGGATGTCTGGCCCAAGCAGCTGAGAGCATCCGCCAGATGATTCGAGGCTCCTACCACATGGATGGCTAGGAGATCCGCCTCCAATCTGCTCACGAGAGTCCAGATGTGGAGTACCTCCTTGCATAGCAGACAGCAGTGTGTGCCACCATGTTTGTTGAGGTAGTACATGGTCGTGGTATTGTCCGTCTGGACTTGAACCACTTGACCTTGGAGCTGAGGAGCGAATGCTGACAGTGCCAGTCTGACTGCTCTGAGCTCCAACAGGTTGATGTGGCATCGGGACTCCTCAGGGGTCCAGAGCCCATGGGCCATTTTGTCCCCCATGTGGGTTCCCCAGCCCATGAGAGAGGCATCGGTCATAAGGATGACCGTTGGCTTGGGGTGGACAAATGGGATCCGTTCCTGCAACCAGTCTAGGGCGGTCCACCATTGGAGAGTGTCCCACATCTTCTGGGTTACAGTGATCAGCTGGTCGAAACGACTGTGGCGCTGAGTCCACTGGGCGGCTAGCTCCCATTGGAGGGGGCGCATGCGCAATCTGGCCCAATGGACCACTGAAGTGCATGCCACCATGTAACCCAGAATGCACAGAAAGTCCTGGGCAGGGCGCAAGTGCCCAACCAGAAATGATTGGGCAAAGGAGGAAAGAACCTCCACCCTGTCTGCCAGGAGCTGAGCTCTGGCTTGACAAGAGTCGAGCTCTGCCCCGATGAAGCCCATCACCTGAGAAGGCATGAGTTCCGACTTGGCCTCGCTGATCAGGAGGCCGAGTTGAGAGCAGGTCTGGAGGGCCAGATCCCTGGACCTCTCCACCTCCTGCTGGGTGGAACCTGCTAGGAGCCAATCGTTGAGGTAGGGGTAAATTCTGACCCCCCAATGCCGTAAATGGACCACCACCACTGCAATGCATTTGGTGAGGACCCATGGGGCTGATGACAGGCCGAACGGCATGGCTCAGAACTCATACAGGGTCCCTTCGACCCTGAAGCGGAGGAACCGCTGATCGGATGGACAGATTTGGGACATGAAAGAATGTGTCCTGCAGATCCAGTGAACAGAACCACATGTTTCGTTCCAAGGATGGTATGATCTGGGACAGAGTGACCATCCAAAAGTTGCGTGACCTGAAATATTGATTCAGGTCATGCAGCTCTAGAATGGGGCACCAGCCGCCCATCTGCTTGGGCACCAGAAAGTACCTGGAGACAAAGTCTGGGTCTGCTGGAGGATCCGCCACTGGAGCTACTGCCTCCTTGAGGAGGAGCTGAGCGATGTCTCAAAGAGCTGACTGGGTGTGTGCGGAAATCCGTTCTTCCCGAGGGGCACGGGCTTGGCTGGGAGGATACTGCTCAAATTCTAGAGGCAGTCCCTGACCGACCACTTCGAGAACTCACTTGTCCGACATGATGACGGACCAGACGTAAAGGAAGTGACGGAGCTGGATGCCCATGGGAGGACCCAGAGCTGGCATGACGGAAGTAGTGGTGGCAGCCCCCACCCCATCACTGGGCAGGCTTAGAGGAGGAGGAGGAGGAGACTCCAGGACCTGAGCCTCAGCCTTCTTTACGGGCCTGTTGGGGTCCAGACTTGGGCCGAGGGTGCCAAGCCTGAGCCTGCTGTTGATGCTGGTGCTGCTGTCCCCCTTGAAAGGAGGACTTCTGAGCCACAGGAGAAGAGTGCTGAAAGAGCTTCTTCTTCTGCTGGTCCTTGCCTGAACAACTCTTAGCAGAAGTAGCATACAAGGTGGCATTGGACTGCTCTATGCGCTGGAGGTGACAAGCCACTCCTGGGCCGAACAAGTCAGTCTCAAGGAAGGGCACATCAGCTAATTTGTGCTGAGTATCCCCCAGGAAGGAGGAAAGCTGCAGCCAAGCCCTGCGGCAAGAGGCAACTGCGGCAGCCATCGAGCAGGCACAAGAATCCCCAATGTCCAAGGCCATCTGGAGCTGCTGTTTGGCAAAAGCTCGGCCTTGGTCTCAGACCTGCTTGACCGTGGTCTGCATGTCTGCGGGGAAGTGTGGGAAGACTTCATACAAAGACCCCAAGAGGGCATGGGAGAAGTGCGCCATGATTATGGCCGAACTTGCCTGATGAAGGCCTAAGGAGGAGGCCGCATAGACCTTTCTCGCAGAATGGTCCAAGAGCTTGGACTCTTTATCGGAAGGTCGTTCCATGTCGGCAGATCTGTCAGTATGCCTGAACACTGAGGCAGTCACCAGGCTCTCGGCCGAAGGCTGCTCTGTGAACCCCGCTAGGGACCCCATGGGCACCGCATACTTGCAGGCCATGTGGGCAGACAGAGCTGGGCAGGAGGCAGGACATTTCCAGAGTTCAAGGGCTGGACCAAAGGCCTCTGTTGGAGTATCCCCTCCTTTCAGGATGTCAGTAAGAGGGTACTCTGCCTTTTTCTGGATGGGCTCCAGGGACATCCCTGTGGAATCAGAGGATCCCTTGGAAGGAGGAAGGGCCTTCCTCCATCCCTAAGCCAATGGAGGAATCATCATCCCCAGGATGAGAATGAAGCCCGGTGACGTCCGAATCAGATGACTCCAGATACAGCGGCCTGCTGCCCAAGTCACCCCCGACACGCCAAGGGCGGTCCGGGGTGACCGTGACCTACAAACACCGGGGACGCCTGGAGTTCCATCTGTCTTCTTTGGAAGGAGCCCCTTCCACAGGCTGCTTAGGTGGCAGTTCCACCACGATCAGTGAAGAGACCGGCTTAGGCCGAACAGGTGGTCTTGCCAGACCCGCGGGCAGGGGAACCAAAGATTTCGGCTCCAAAGTGGTCGGCTTTAGCCTAGGAGGCGAAAGCCAAGTAATGGCTGGGGAAGGAGCCGGAGTCGGCCTGTGCCCGGACAAGATCAGCTAACATGAGGTCCTCATAGCACCTACGGAATTTCCGCCAGATCCTCTCCTCATCTGAGATGGAAGAGGACAACCGATGGCGTCGCCTATTTTTGGAGTGCTTATGGCTCTTCCTTGGCCTTTCGGATGAGGGAGTTCTAGACCTTGACCGAGATCAGGTGGGCTGACTCGGTCGCTCGGGAGACACTGGTGGGACTGGTGACTTCCAGGGGTCCAGAACCGGGTCCTTGATGGGGATACCAGTGGGCTGGGTCTCCTCATCGGGGAAGACAAGTACTGGAGTCCTCTCTAAAGAGTCATCGACTGAGGTTGGCGACAGCAGGTCGATTGGGTCAAGAACAATCTCGACCTCATCGGCCGCATCCTCGGTTGGCTGGCCCGACGGAAGGTCCATGAAGCCGGTGGCCGAAGGAGCGATCTCAACTGAGGTCGAGATCGCATGCTCCTGGGACTGAGACCTCTCCCGGTCCCAAGAGCGCCTTCTCCGAGACGAAGGCTTGCTCGGTTCCCTCTCCCACTTAAGAGATCGGGAGGAATGCCAGCCCGCAGGCGCCTCTCCCCTGGTGGGAAGAAACTGGCAAAACTCCCTGAAGGAGCCTGAGAAGGTGGAGCCCAGGTTGAGCGGAACAAAGAAGCTTCGAGAGTCCGCAGCACAAGCGGCTTCTTCCCCAAATGCTTGCATGCGTTGGCATGCTTGGCAGATCCCACAGCTGCGGAAACCGCCCACCTAGCTGCCTTGAACTTCACCAGAGGGTTCCTCTTCTCCAGTCTCCCCAGTTTCAAATGTGCAAGATGGTCGTCCAGGATGTTGGGATGGAAGGCCAAACAAAAGCTGCAGGACGAGGTGTCACGGCCGACACCGAGGCAGTAGACGCACGTGAGATGGGGGATCGGTGCGCAACATTTTTTGGCCTCAAGGACACTGGCGAAATCCAGGGGAAGATTTTTCTTCCATAATTGAAGATGCGAAGAGGCGATCGCTAACGCGAACGATTTTTAATTTCGGTAGAACCAAAGTTTTGAAAGCCAGGGCCTACAAAATGTGTGAGCATGAAGGAGGCAACCTGAATCTTCCAGCGGAAAGGAAGATCTGGCATCATGGGGCGGAGCTGAGGTATATACCACCCGGGTGGGTGGGAGGAGCCAGCTTGAAGACTTCTGGCAAGATTTAAAGTGGAAGGGGACATGCCAAAGGGTGTGGATGAACAACATATCCACGCTCCTAGAACTAGATGTTTTTGCATAATTTTAATCATATCAGTTGATATACCATCTGGTCCTGTAGATGAACCATTTTTTTAACTTATTTATTGAGTCCATAATTTCTTCTTTATTAAAGGTAATGTCTTCGCTTGGTAGGAAATCAGTAGGGCAGGGTACTGAAGTTAAATTTGTAAATGCCTTGCAGAAGTGTCTATTCAAATGGGAGGCCATCTCTATTGGAGAATTAATAGAGGTTGTAAAAATTATGAGCGGGCCAACTTTACAGTTTTGTGTTTTTTTGTAATTTTTATTTATTGATTTTGTAAGCAAAACTTACATCACAATTGTACATAGGATAGCCATATACATTACTATGCACAAACATTCAACTTATAAAGTACTGATGAAGGACACCCCCCCTCTAGTGTTAGATCATGGGGGGAATTGCCTAACCTTTTATCATTTAAAAGCAGTATAACTGAGCATATAGCCAGGAAGACCAAAGGGGAATCATTCCAAGGAAACTATCACCCCACATACCCTATTATCATGTTTGACTGATGTCAAATCGATTCCCCCAATGCTACCCAGATATCTTTTAAAGGAAACAATGAAATCCTAAACTCCCAGAAAGAAAACCGGAAGTTTTTTACTAAACAAAACAATACTAGTTATGTATCCTTATTCAAGTTGTAGGAAAATGGCATTTATATTGAACCACAATGTAATTTGTAGTGGGAAGCCCCAAAACTATACTGTTGTGTCCAAACTATATTGAAGGAGGAAGAAAAAGGAGCAACAGTCCTTGTTTTAACTGTGTGGGTGCATGACATTTAGCTGTAACATTTTAAGAACCACCTATTTGCTAATAATTCAATATGCCCCTAACAGATACCACTGTATAGGCCCCACTAAAGGCAAAAGTAAGAACTGTGTTTATAAGTATAATTATGTCCAGAAAGGGCTCAAGTCCCACAAGTAGTCACTGGAAAAATATGATCTTTTAGGCCCTTCAGGACCCCAGAGTACATTACCGGCCTTGCCAGACACTTTAGTTCCCATCTGAGGAAGAACCTTTGTCACCTTTGGCCACCTCTGACTCAATCCATGCAATCAGCTTCTCTGCCTCCCGGGCTTCGTTGAACAGATACTGCTGGCCATTCCAAACGATCTGGAGCTTGGCCGGCAGCAACAACTGGTGAGGGATTTTTAGCAGACGAAGCCACCCTCTGAGTCCATTAAAAGCCTTGCATCTTTGGCGGGTACTGTATGATAAATCAGGAAACAGCAGAAGGGAGTCCTCGCCATACTTGAGGGCTCTACGATGTCTAGTGATCATCAAGGCTCTGCACAGGTCCCCTATGCCAGTGCAGATGATCAGGAATGTCCGTGCAGTTGCAGGGTTGGCTGCGGCATGCCGGGGGGGTGACCCGGTAGACCTTCTCAAGAGACAGTGGGGGATCAGTTTCTTCCATGCCCAGGATAGCTGAAAGCAGGGATCTAGCAAAAAACAAAAGGTCATCTCCCTGAGCCCCTTCCAACAGGCCAATTATTCTTAAATTGCATTCCCTGGCCTGATTTTCTACTGTTTCTATGTGTTGGCAGAGGAGTGAGTTTTCTTTTATCTGCTTTGCAGTCGTATCCACTGATCTGAGCGCTGAGGCGTCTGCTCACTGCACAGTAGCCTCGCAGTGCTCCATCCTTGTTTCCAGTGTGGATACTCTAGGAGTTAGATTGTCAAACTTTTTATCTAAGTCCTGTACAGCTTTTCACTAACTGATGTAAAGTAGACTGGATAGTAGTGAGGGATGCCGCCTCCGTTGGTTCAGTAACAGAGTCTGATGTAGCACCACGTTGCCCAGGCCTTGCCTCCCGATTCTGTCTTTTGGGAGAAAAGAAATCGCCCGCTGCAGCAGCTGTTCCCTTATTTTTCCCCATCTTAGCGTTTTCCCAACGAGGCTAAATTCCTCTACCCTTTGAACGTTTTAATTCAGATTCCGGATGCAAGAAAAGCACTATTTTAGTTTTAAAACTAAATTTTCTCCCGGGAACTTGAAGTAAATGCTGCTTCCTCTTAGGCTGCTCAGCAGCGCCCCCCAGTTTAGTTTTTTTAATGAATTTATGTAACTGTAGAATAACTTACTGTCTCCTTTTTTGGCGTGTTTAGCCAAGTTGTTTTCTGCTTTTGTTTTGGCTTTTTTGATTGCAGTTTTACAGGTCTAAAATGCTTTTTTATAAGCATCCAAGCGATGATCTGATTTATAAATCAGGTACTATTTATACAGTTTTTTTCTTTCTTTTAATAAGTTTTTTTTTATTTTATTATTAATCCATTTCGGGTTTAGGGTAGAAGGATTATTATCTGATTTCATAATAGATGGAATACAGAGTTCAGCAGTATTGAGAATAATAGATTTGAGAATTAACCACATTTCCTCAACAGATTTGTCTTTAAGTACAATGGGCCAATCTATTTCTGACGATAATTAATGGATTTTAGAAATAGCCTTCTTGTATAAATATATTTTTGATTTTTTAACAGATGGTTCAAACTTAGTTTGAATATCAAATTGGACCATATTATGGCCACTATTTGCCAAAGGCAGAGTGACACAACAGTTTTGTATATTTATAGAATCTGATGTAACTATATAATTGATATTGTAATCCCTAGTGGTATAGACATATGTTGGGAGAGAGCTGGTTCTGCATAGAGATTCAAACATTTTTTTATGGACTGTAAGATGCTGTCCTGGAGTTCCAATTTATATCTCTGTAATTTAAATCACCTAGGAAAAGGATTTCTCCTATTTCTGCAGCTGTTTCAAGTTCTTTCAGAATAAATTAATTTTGTATGGGCGGGAGATCAGGAGGACGATAACAGAAGCCAACTATTATTTTACCCATAACTCCTCCATTTATCTGTGTCCAAACAGTTTCAATATCATTCGATATTTTGATTTTATTAGATATATCAATTGGTTGAAGTTCAGAGTGGATGTATAAGGTGACACCTCCTCCTTTTCTATCTGTTCCATTAAACTTAAAAAGATCATAACCAGTTATATTTTTCCCCATAGATCTATATTTGGCCACCAGCTTTCGGTTATGGCTACTAAATCTGGTTTCTCAGAACTGAATAGAAGTAGAAGTTCATCAGATTTATTATTTACACTTTGTGCATTGATTAGAAAACTTTTAATTTTATTTTTGGATATTGTAACATTCTTATTTAGCACTAAATTACTACTAGTACAATTTATAGATGGACTATATGGGCTAGAAATTACCTCCCCATTGTTTAGTTTAAAGTTAGACACGAGAGAACCGCCTACTAGGAGGGAGGTGCTACATGGTGCTATGACAACAGCTGTGTGAGCGGTAGCTGCATCGTTCTCCCCCAGGTCTCTGTCAACTTCAACCTTCGTTTTAAATTCGTTTTCGTTTGGATGCTATGTTCTGTGATGAAGAATACTCACTAGAAAGCCTGGCTGCATCAGAGAAACGTAATTCCAAACTTTACAACGCTTTTGGCATAATGGCTACTAGAAGGGAATCTAGAAAGGTAACTGCTGGTACCAAGCAAAAAGCCGCTAAATCGTTTTCTATTACCACAACTTGTAAGCAGCAAAACTTAACTGCTAAAGCCCCTCTTAGTGAGGTTTTGGAATCAGACTCACCGTGGCTCGGCGGAGGTGTTCTCCTGGTCTTTCCCATTTTTATGGCAGACAAAAATGCAGCTAAAGTAGAGACTAGAGCCAAACTCGAAATTGCGAGCCAATAAACCTTTCTGAAACTGGAATAGACCTTTCCTTAGAAATTGAACAAATGGGTATTTTGGAAGGAGATGGAGCAACGGCACGGCATTGCATGGAGAATTTGGGATGGGGGAGACGCACTCTCACGAAAAACAGGTTACTCACCTGTAACAATAGATCTAGGAGTGGTATATGTTGTTCATCCACATTTATTGGCATGTCTGCTTCTGCTTTAAATCTGACCGGACATCTTCAAGCTGTCTCCTCCCACCCATTCGGGTGGTATATACATCTGCTCCACCCCATGATGCCAGATCTTAACCCGCTGGAAGCTAGGTTGTGTGCATCTGCAGCTGGGGAGGTCGGGTGGGTCCGTGTGGATGAACAACATATACCACTCCAAGAACTACTGCTACAGGTGAGTAACCTGTTTTCTAGGATAGTGGGTATGTTGTTCATCCACACTTATTGGCAGACTCCTAGCAGTTCTCCGGGTGGAGGGAGGCAAGGCGCACACCCTCTACTTAGGGAACAGAGATTGGAGAACTGAGGCCCCAAAACCAGCATCCTGGCATGACTCAAGGTCGATGTGGTAGTGGGTGATGAAGGTGTTTGCTGACTTTCAGGTAGTGGCCCGACATATTTCCTGGATAGGGATGTCCCTGGAAGCAGCCACCGATGCAGCAGGTGGGTAGAATGAGCTCTTCTCCCCCTGGGAGGCTCCTTGCCCACCAACTCATAGCACAGACCTATGCATGAATTAATCCACCTTGCAATATTCTGTTTGGCTGAAGGTCTGCCAGAAGCGGCATCAGCGTAGGTGACAAACAGCTGGTGAACCTCTCCCCGAATTTCCGCCATCCTCTCCTTATAGTAGGAGACAGCATGTCGCAGGTCCAAAGTATGGAGCCTGTACTCAGCCTCCGAGGTGTAAATAGGGTAGTATACTGGCAGAGTCAACACCTGGTTAAGTTGAAACTCTGACACCATCTTCAGAAGGAATTTCGGGTGGGGGCGTTGGACGACCTTGTCCCTGTGGAAGACCAGATAAGGGTGCTCCACCGAAAGCGCCTGGAGTTCACCTGTCCTTCTGGTAGACGTGATAGCCACCAGGAAGGCCATCTTCCACGACAAGTGTGACAAGGCACACTTGTGCATTGGTTCAAATGGCTTGCCCATGAGCTCTGCCAGTACCAGCAGTAGATCCCACGGAGGTGGAGGTTCACGCACCGGAGGGGATATGTGATCCAGGCCTCTGAAAAAGCTCCTGATCACTATCTCCTGTGCCACTGTCAGCTGACCGGCCCCTACCCGGTAAGCAGAGATGGCTGCCAGGTGCACCATAAGAGTCAAAGACTGTAGACCCCCTTCGGAGAGAGACCAAAGGTAATCAAGAATGTTAGCCACTGGACAGGACAGGGGGTCCAGGCCCTTGCCCTGACACCAAATGGAAAACTTTTTCCATTTGAAGGCATAACATTTCCTGGTCAATTCCTTTCAGGATGCCTCCACCACGGTGTAGACATCTTCGGAAAGACCCAAAGCCTGGAACCCTAGCTGCTCAGGTACCAGGCTGTGAGGTGCAGGGATTGAAGGTCCGGATGGAATACCTTTCCCTGAGTGATATGAGGTCTGGGCATATGCAAAGCCACTCTGGGGGCCTGTAGCTGAGGCTGAGGAGATCTGGATACCAGAACTGGCATGGCCAGTCTGGGGCTTATCATAATCACCTTCGCCTTATCCCTCCTAACCTTGAGTAACACCTTGTGGATCAAGGGAAATGGAGGGAAGGTGTAGAGGAGGCCTGGGGTCCATGGCCTTGAGAAGGCATCCCCCTGCAGTGAGCCCTGCTGAGGGGGGTGGGCATTAAACAGATTCAGCTTGGTGTTGTCCCTGGAGGCAAACAGGTCCAACACTGGTTTGTCCCAATGGGAGAACAGACTGTAAGCTACCTCTGGATGGAGAGACCACTCATGGAATGTCTGGTCTAAGTGGTTGAGAGCATCCCCCAGATGGTTTGAGGCTCCTGCCATGTGGATGGCTAGGAGATCCGCCTCCAATCATCTCACAAGGGTCAAGATGCAGAGCGCCTCCTTGCACAGCAGATGGGAATGTGTGCCACCCTATTTGTTGAGGTAGTACATGGTCGTGGTATTGTCCATCTGGACTTGAACCACTTGACCCTGGAGCTGCGGAGCAAAAGCTGACAGTGTCAGTCTGACTACTCTGAGCTCCAACAGGTTGATGTGGCATCCGGACTCCTCAGGGGTCCAGAGCCCATGGGCCCTTTTGTCCCCCATGTGGGCTCCCCAGCCCATGAGAGAGGCATCGGTCATGAAGATGACCATTGGCTCGGGGCGGACAAATAGGATCCCGTCCTGCAACCAGTCTGGGGCGGTCCACCATTGAAGAGCGTCCCACATCTTCTGGGTTACAGTGATCAGCTTGGGCACCAGAAAGTATCTGGAGACAAAGCCTGGGTATGCTGGAGGATCCACCACTGGAGCTACTGCCTCCTTGAGAAGCAGCTCAGTGATGTCATCTTGAGGAGCCCACTGGGTCTGAGTGGATACTCTTTCCTCCCGAGGGGTGAGGGCTCAGCTTGGAGGGTACTGCTCAAATTCCAGGGGCAGTCCCTGACTGACCACTTCGAGAACCCACCTGTCCGAAGTGACAACGGACCAGGCAGAAAGGAAGTGGTGGAGCTGGCCCGCCCACAGGAGAACCCAGAGCTGGTGTGATGGGAGAGGGGGTGGCAACCCCTGCCCCATCACTGAGCAGGCTTGGAGGAGGAGGAGGCTCCAGGACCTGAGCCTTGGCCACCTTTATGGGCCTGTTGGGGTCCGGGCTTGGGCTGAGGGTGCCAAGCCTGGGCCTGCTGCTGATGCTGCTGTCCACCTTGAAAGGAGGACTGCTGGGCCACAGGGGAAGAGTGCCATAAAGGCTTCTTCTTTTTCTTCTGTTGGTTCTTCCCCGAAGAACCCTTGGCAGAAGTAGCATCCAAGGTGGCACTGGACTGCTCAATGCGCTGAAGGTGACTGGCTACTCCTGGGCCGAACAAGTCGGTCCCTAGGAAGGCACATCAGCTAGTTTGTGCTGGGTATCTGTCGGGAAGGAGGAGAGCCTCAGCCAAGCCCTGCGACGAGAGGCAACTGCGGCAGCCATTGAGCAGGCACAAGAATCTCCAATGTTTAGGGCCATCTGGAGCTGCTGTTTGGCACCAGCTCGGCCCTGATCCCAGACCTGCTTAACCGTGGTCTGCATGTCCGTGGGGAGATGTGGGAGGACTTCATCTAGCGACCACAGAAGGGCGTGAGAGAAATGTGCCATGATGACGGCCGAACTTGCCTGACGAAGGCCCAAGGAGGAAGCTGCATAGACCTTCCTGGCTGAATGGTCCAAGAGCTTGGACTCTTTATCAGGAGGTTGGTCTGTGTCGGCAGAACTGCCAATACGCCTGAACACAGAGGTGGTCACCAGGCTCTTGGCTGAAGGGTGCTCTGGGAACCCTGCTAGGGACCCCATGGGCACAGCGTAGTTGCCTGCCATGCGGGCAGATGGAGATGGACACAAGGCAGGACATTGCCAAAGTTCTAGGGCCAGTCCAACAATGGCCTCGGCCACAGGAAAGGCCTCCATCGGGGTATGCCCTCTCTTAAGGATGTCCGTAACAGAGTACTCTGCCTTTTTCTGGATTGGCACCAGGGGCATCCCTGTAGACTCAGAGATGAGGCGGAGGATCCCTTGAAAAGACGAGGGACCTTCCTCCGTCTGTAGGCCAGCAGTCGATTCATCATCGCCTGGATGTGAATGTAAACTGGTGACATCCGAATCCGAGGACTCTGGGTACAAAGGCCTACCGCCCAAGTCACCTTCAACTCACCGGGGGCGGTCTGAGGTAACCATGACCGACAATCGCTGGGGAAGCCCGGTGTCCAGTCTGTCTTCCTTGGAAGGAGCCCCTCCCACAGGCTGTTTGGGTGGTGGTTCCACCACAATAGGTGGAGAGACCGTTTTGGGGTGAACAGGTGGTCTTGCTGGCTCTGTGGGCTTGGGAACCAATTTGGGTGGCTCCAAAGGAGTTGGCTTCAGCCTGGGAGGCAAAAGCCAAGTAATGGCTGGGGTGGAAACCGTGGTAGGCTTAAGCCCAGACAAAATCAGCTGCTGATACATGAGGTCCTCATAGCGCTGACAGAGTTTCCGCCAGAGCCCCTCCTCATCAGAGGAGGACGAGGACAACTGATGGCATCACCTCTTTTTGGAGTGCTTATGGCTCTTCCTTGGTCTGTCAGTCGAGGGGGTCCTAGACCTCGATCGAGACCTGGCAGGCCAACTCAGTCGGTCGGAAGACACTGGCGGGGCCGGTGACTTCCTAGAATCCGGGGCCGGTTCCTTGATGAGGACTCCAGGAGGCTGGGTGTCCTCATCGGGAAAACAAGAACTGGAGTCGGCGACAAAGGGTCAATAGGATCGATGGCGATTTCCACGTCGTCGATCAAACCCTCGGTCAGCTGGCTTGATGGCAAGTTCGAAAAGCCAGTGGCCGAAGAAGTGATCTCGACTGAGGTCAAGACTGCATGTTCCTGGGACCGAGATCTCTCCAGTTGCCAAGACTGTCTCCTTCGAGACGAAGATGCACTCGAATCCTTCTCCCGCTTACAGGATCGAGAGGAGTGCAAGCCCACAGGCACCTCTCCCTTGGTAGGGAGAGACTGGCACAACACCCAGAAGAACCCAAGAAGGTGGTGCCCAGGTTGAGCAGAACGAAAAAGCTCCGAGAAGACTCAGTGGCACGAGTCGCCTGCTCCTCGAACGCTTGCATACATTCCAACTGCTCAGCGGATCCTGCAGCTGTGGAAACCACCCACTGAGCCTCCTTGGATGTCACCAGAGGGTTCCTCTTCTCCGGCCTCCCCAGTTTCAGGCGTGCGAGACAGTCATCAAGGACGTTGGGATGAAAAGCCAAACACAGACTGCAAGTCGAGGTGTCGTGGCCGACACCGAGGCAGTAGATGCATGCGGTATGGGGATCAGTACACAACATCTTCTGGCCGCACAGGCACCGACGAAATCCGGGGGAGATTTTTCTTCCATGATCAAAGCTGCAAACTTGCGATTGTTAATATGACAATGCGAAGTTTCAGTAAACCCAAAGGTTTGAAAGCCAGGGCCTACGAAATGCCAGAGCACAAGGGAGGCAACCCGAGGAAAGGAAGATCTGGTGTCATGGGGCAGAGCCGAGGTATATCCCACCCAGATGGGTGGGAGGAGCCAGCTTGAAGACTTTAGGTCAGATTTAAAGTGGAAGGGGACATGCCAATAAGTGTGGATGAACAACATATCCACTATCCTAGAATGGACGATTTTGACTGAACAACCAGCTGCCTGTAATCTAAAAAGCTCGGAGGCTGTTTTTCAAAACTCTACAAAGGAGAAATACATTGTCCAAATGGAAGCTGCATTTTGATGTCCTGATCCAAGACAGAAGGCCAATGCTGAACCAGGCTGGGAGTTAACTAAACAACTTGATGCGAACCTCATCGAGGTGGGAAGCAGCGCAAAAGAGAAGACTTCTCAATCAGAGGAACAGAACCAAAAACAAGCAAGCAACAAAGAGATAAAAGCTGCACAAATGAATGGGACCAATCCTACCCAGAGTGAAACCACTTTACAACATGGACCAAAAGTGGTAAGAGAAGTTTTTTTACCGTCTGACAAATATCAAAACATTAATGGGGACATTAATATGGCTGATAAGGTCAGTCTAGAAACTGATGATCAAATAAAACATGTATTACATCTGGAAGCAATGGGAGACATGGAAAATTTAGAGAGTTCATATGAATCCTGCTCTGAAGATGAAGCTGCAGATGATTTGTCTGATCTGGAGGGTGACCTCCCCCCCAAATGGGCCAAGTGTCTCTTTGCTAAAATCAGTAATATAACTAGTACCTGGGATATAATGTTGAAGCTCTAGACTCAAATAGAACAATATATTCTGTTGACTCAGGAGCTTATAAAAAAAAAAACTATAAAAAACTGACAGTTTTGATATTAAAAAGCACCTGAGCCAATTAACAGATGAAACTGTGCCTATGACTAACAAGATAAAATCACTTGAACTGGCTAATATTGAATTAAAAGAGAAAGTATTGGATCAAGAAGCAAGGTCAAGGTGAAACAATGTTAGAGTTTTGGGAATTCCTGAAAACTGGAACAATATTAGATCTTTACATGAATCTTTTAAAATAATTGCAGCAGCCTATATGAACACAGACCCTACGAATATAGTTTTCTGTAGAAAGAATCCACAGAACTTTACGATCTAAAGGAACTGATGATGCTCCATCAAGGCCAGTCATACTGCACTTCTTGAATTATGCGGATAAAGAAAAACTTATGTCTTATGTTTACTAAAAAAAGAGACAAACGATTCTTGGAACAAATATAGCGCTATATAATGATTTACCATAACAGACAGTACTAGAAAGGAAAAAAGTTAGACCTTTTAAGGAATAAATTGTGAGGGCTGGGATATAGAGCAGTAATGGTTCACCCTGCCAAAATGAAGGTGATTATTGATGTTAAAAGCTATGTTTATGGAAATGCTGAAAATGCATGGACTGAATTGAAAACTAACATTCCAAAATTGTAATAACAAAAAACTGAATGTATTTGGTTTTCAAATGAGGAAATTATAACTTATTTTCTTCAGCAACTGATCGAGTATAGACAGAGGGGGGGGAGACAAGTAATGTGGCTATATTCAGTATTTAGGGATGTCCTTAAAAAATGAATGTTTTTTGAATTCTGTTTGGAGACAAAATAAAGAATCTGCTTGTATGAAATATAAATGGGAGCCAGAATTACTTGAAGAAATGTTGAAATATAGAGAATATAGAATGGTTGAGTTCAAAGAAAGAAGTCAGATTAAGGCTGGAATAACTGAAATAAATGGATAATGTGATAATAGCCTCATTAAATATGAATGGAATCCATCCCCCCACGAAGAGAACTAGATTGTTATCTTATCTTAAAAGATTAAAAGTGCAGATAATGTGTTTACAAGAAGTACATCTGGAAGAAAAAGAAATAGCTAAGTTGAAAGTGAGATGGGTAGGAGAGATTCATTATTCATTAGGTACCAGGAAGAGTAGGGGGGTAGCAATATTAATAAAAAAAGGTAGTAATATTAAGGTACTAGAAGTTTACAAGGATAATCAAGGACGAATATTAATGTTAAAGCTCTTAGTACAGCAAGTACATAGATAGTATTGGGAACAGTATATGCACCATTTGATAAATATGCTGACTTTCTGGCTGAAATTACACAAGGGCTGCAGAAGATGCAAATTAGCAGTGTCATACTGGTGGGTGATTATAATGCCTTGTATAATCCATTACAAGATAAATCTGTGCCTCCAAATAAAGGGAACAATAATATATCAAGGAAACTAAATTCGTTTTAGAACAAGAACAATTAATAGACATATGGAGACACAAAAATCCCCTTATTACTAAGTACACTCATTTTGATAAGCAGTATAAAATATTTACAAGGATTGATTACTTCTTTATAACTAAAGATCTGGTAAATAGGACCTCAACAACACTAATTGATAGCAACTTATTTCAGACCATGCTGCAATACTAATTGGCCTTAATTTATTAGATAAAGATAAGTTTATTACAAAAACATGGACATTTAATAATATGTTATTGAAATACCCTGAGTTTGTATTAACAATTAGAAAGGCAATTAAAGAATATTTGTACTTTAATTATTCAGGGCAAAGGCCAATTACAGAATTATGGGATGCTTTCCAAAGCAACAATTAGAGGACAAATAATTTCATATCAAAGTAATAACAAAAAGATTGGAGCAATTAGACAAACTAATAATAATTGATTACCCAAGTTATAAAGAAGAATGTCTTAATTTAAGAGCTAAAAAACAAAATTATGTACAACAGGAAGCAATTAAGAATGCAGCTTTCCTGAAAAAGTAAAAATATTTTCATATGTATAAATCAGAAAAACTTCTAGAGAATTTATTAAAAACAGAGAAGCAAAAAAACGTAATTTTAAAAATTAAAGATCAACAAGGGAATATCTATACAGCCGGCCCGGTGATGCTGAGGATTGAGGTGCAGGATGCCACACCTCGTGCCATGACGGTGACCCGGGTTCAGGAACGGGCACTGGTCATTGGGGGTCGGCGGGAGGGGAGGGAGAGGACTGCGAGAGGCTGCCGGCTGGTGAACCCTCTACCTTGGGAGTGACAGACCGGTCTCTCGGAGCATGGCTGCCACCCAGTGGAGGCTGGCTGGTAGTGCCGCTTCCGAGAGCCTGGGGCGAAAGGCCATGGGGATGGTGGGAGGAGCTGTTGACTGGAGCTGCGGTGCTCATGGGGGCCTCCACCTGCATGTAGTCACTGCTTCCAGGGCTCTGGGATTAGGAAGGAAAGAAAAATGGAAAAAATATGGGGGTTCCTGCTCGATGAAGCCTCCGGGCCAGCTCGGGAGTTCCGCCAGGATGTGCATAGTGCAGGCAAGTTCCTGAATGACCCCAAGTCTGGTAGGGTGGCCAAGATCTGCAAAGACCTGCCAAGGAGGATAAAGTCTACAAAAACAAGCATTTGTCAATGCCAAATGTTGCTTGCTTCTATGTGCTGTTTAGGTATTTGGAAGTCATCGGAGTGCACATGGGTATGACTTACGAATGCCTAGAACCGGCGCATGACGCCGTGAAACAGTCATTTTAGGAATTTTTCAATCAAATTTTCAACATAGCCATTTTAAGACCTCTGCTCATGAACAGTGTCACTGTGATTTTGTTAATGTGTCCCATACATTGAGTTTGCACACCGACTGCATTTGCGCAGCTACATGGGAAACACGTTTTGGGCAGGATGTCAAAAATGACAGCTGTAATGCTTATAAGGAGGTGTGGTAAAATGGCAGTGTTGAAAATCTGGAGTGAAAATATTGAATTACCGGCGAACTTCCACGAGCCTCTGTATTAAGACTACTGCTTAGCTAAATAAAACAGTCATTTTGAACTTGCGCAAATTTTCAGCATGGGGTTTTGAGACCCTTCTCTGAATGATGTCACTGTCATGGCGGTATTCAGGCCGAAGGGTGATTTCGCAGTGACTGCGCAGTCACTGCGCGAAATCACCCTTCGAGCCCGAATAACGCCATGACAGTGACATCATTCATGAGAAGGGGTCCCAAAAACCCCATGTTGAAAATTTGGTGCAAAAATTCCCAAAAATGCCTGAGATATGCAATAAAGTTGAAACCCCCTATCTAGCCCATTATACAGCTTACCGGCATTTCCTCAGTTCGCGGTCGGCTTTGAAGAGTGCAGACGTGTTCCCGGTCCACCGAAGATCGTCGCGCCGGAGTCCGGAGGTAAGTATGGGGTGTGGGGAGGCTGGGTGCGCAGTGGGTGGGCGTGGGTTGTGGGAGGAGGGTGGGAGAAGCTCTGCGGACGGTTTTGGTTTCAGGTGAAAAAAAGACAACGTGGGACCGTTTGCCCGCGCTGGGTGGGCTCCCAGCATAGCACAAGCACTCTGGAAGCGTTCAGCCGACTAGGGATTGGGCACCCCGTCGGCAAAACAAACTCGTGGAGCGTTTGCCGCTGGGAGTGGGCTCCCAAGCGTGCACAAGCTGCACTGGAGGGGCATTTAGCCGGCGGAGTTGGGCACCCCACCGACTACATAAGTGATTGCCACGCTGGGGTGAGGCTCCCAGCGTGGCACCATCTGGAGGCGACAACAGTTTAGCCGACGGTGGGCTCCGTCGGCTACTTTGATGCGTCTTGAACCTTGCACACACCTGGTAAAGTCGGGAGCTGCGCGTGAGCAGCGCCTTATCGCTGCTCACTCAAGCGTAGTCCCCTTTTAATCAGAGGTCCACTGCATTTTGAGTGTGTCATAGACAGCTCCAAAATGCATTGGTTTACAGGGGCCGCGCCTGCCAGCCCAGTGCCTGAATTGGAGGAGGAGGTGACACACCTCCGAAATCTCCGTTCATGGCACTATGTTTCTTGCACATGCGTGCAAGCAACATAAAAAGGGAATATCTATACAACTGATGAAAGTATTGCTAAAAGTTTTTTCAATACTTACAAAATATAACAAAAGGAATTAACACCCACTAAAAAAGATATTCTTTTTTTCATAAAGCAAACATAGTCTCTGCTCCTATTGAATATCTACCAGTCACACTTCAAGAAATAAAAGAGGCCATTATGTCACTACCTAGAAATAAATCACCAGGCCTAGATGGCCTAACTAGTGAGTTTTACCAGTTTTTTGTAGAAGAACTTGCGCCATGGTTTAAAAGGATAATTGAAGAATTAGTAGAAAATGAAAATCACATACACATCCCTCTAGCTATGCAAACAGCAACGATAGTATTTATCAAGAAGGTAAACCTATCGATTCTACAGAAAGTTAAAGACTGATAGTATTACTTAATACTTAATGTAGATTACAAACTAATTGCAAAAATCATTAACAATTACAATTTCATTTAAATAAATATATACATCCCAATCAAATATGGGTTTATGCTGGGAAGAACATTATATCGAGCCAATGAAAAAATTCAAACCATAATTCATTTGATAAATTCAGATAAAGAGTATGAAAGAGAAATTTTTTATACCTTGGCTATAGATGCTAGCAAGGGTTTGATCTTATAAATAGAGAATTTATATATTTAACATTGGAGAAATGGGTTATACCTCTTCAATTGATATTATTAATAAAGAAGCTATACCATAGAACTACTGTTAGATTCCTTATTAATAGATATTTAACAGAGGAATTTTTTATGTTGAATGGCGTAAGGTAAGGCTGCCCCCTTTCACCAACCCTTTTCATATTAGCAATAGAAGCTTTCTTATCTGCAATTAGGGGTGATAAGAGAATTAAGGGATTTAGTTATCAGAATCAGACCACCAAAATCAGTGTTTTTGCAGATGATCTCTTGTTAATAGTCAAGGGAATAAATACTTCTCTTCCACACTTTTTACAATTGATTGATATTTTCTCTAAAATATCAGGATATCAGTTAAATAAAAATAAAACAGTTATGATGAAGCTATCCAAATTAAATGACGATCACAATAACCTATGTTTAAAACGCAGCAACAAATTAAGTATTTAGGTATTTACCTCTCTGTTAATCAACAAAATATTAAAGTTAATTTTGAAAAAGCAAAGGAAAAGATAAAACATTTAATAGAAAACTGGAAAGATCTCACCTTGTCTCTGTGGGGGAAAATAGATACTATTAAAATGATGGCAATTTTAGGGGCACCAGGAGTGAAATGGTTTCAAGATATTAAAAGAATATTTCATAAATTTCTTTGAAGGGGAGGTAAATACAGGTTACTTACCTGTAACAGGAGTTCTAGGAATGGTATATGTTGTTCATCCACACTGTCTGGCAGGTTCCTTGCCGCTTTAAATCTTGCCGGAAGGTCTTCAAGCTGGCTCCTCCCCCCCCAACCGGGTGGTAAACCTCTCGGCTCCGCCCCATGACGCTAGATCTAGCCTGCTGGAAGCCAGGTTGTGCGTCAAAGCCGGGGAGGTCAGGTGGGTCGTGTGGATGAACAACATATACCATTCCTAAACCCGTTACAGGTGAGTAACCTGTATTTCTAGGGACATGGATATGTTGTTCATCCACACTGTCTGGCAGACTCCTAGCAGTTCTCCGGAGGAGAGGAAGCAAGCGCACACCCCTACTTAGGGAATAAGACTGGAGAACCGAGGCCCCAAAACCAGCATCCCGGTGTAACTCAAGGTCGATGTGGTAGTGGGTGATGAAGGTGTGTGCTGACTTCCAGGTAGCAGCCCTGCAGATTTCCTGGATAGGGACGTCCCTGGAAGCAGCCACCGATGCAGCGGTATGGCGGGTAGAATGAGCTCTTATCCCTCTGGGAGGCTCCATGCCCACCAACCTATAGCAGAGATCTATGCAGGAGGTGACCCACCTGCCTATCGTCCGCTTGGCTGCAGGTCTGCCAGGTGCGGCTTCAGTGTAGGTGACAAACAGCTGGCGAACCTCTCCCCGAACTTCAGCCGTCCACTCCTTATAATAAGCGAGCTCTTCTAGGATCCAAAGTATGGAGCCTATATTCGGCCTCTGAGGTGTGATTGGGGTAGAACACCGGCAGAGTCAACACCTGGTTAAGGTGAAACTCCGACACCACCTTCAGAAGGAATTTCGGGTCGGGCACAGGACAACCTTCTCCCTGTGGAAGACCAGATAAGGAGACTCAATGGAAAGCGCCTGGAGCTCTCCCATCCTTCTGGCTGACATGATAGCCACCAAGAAGGTGGTCTTCCACGACAGGTGAGAGATGTCACACCTGTGCATTGGTTCGAATGGCTTGCCCATGAGCTTAGCCAATACCAGCAGTAGATCCCACGGAGGTGGAGGTTCTCGCACCGGAGGGGATATGTGATCAAGGCCTTTGAAAAAGCACCCGACCACCTTCTCCTGCGCCACAGACTGCTTCCCGCCCGCCTGCAAGCGAGATGGCTGCCAGGTGCACCCAAGGGTCACTCCAATCAAGCCCTAGCTGAGAAAGGGACCACAGGTAGTCCAGAATGCTTGCCAAGGAACAGAAGGAAGGGTCCAGGCCTTTGCCCTGACACCAAATGAAGAATCTCTTCCATTTAAAGGCATAGCATTTCCTGGTCGACTCCTTATGGTACGCCTCAATGACGTTGAGGACCTCGTCAGAAAGACCCAAGGCCTGGAACTCTAGCCGCTCAGGAACCAGGCCATCAGGTGCAGGGATTGAAGGTCTGGATGGAATACCTTCCCCTGATTGACTGAGATCAGGTCCAGGCAGGCTGGAAGCCGCCCCGGGAGCCTGGAGCTGAGACTGAGGAGATCTGCATACCAGAACTGATGGGGCCACTCTGGGGCTACCAGAATCACTTGTGCCTTGTCCCTCCTTGCCTTGAGAAGCACCTTGTGGATCAAGGGAAATGGGGGAAAGGCGTAGAAGAGGCCCGGGGTCCACGGCCTCGAGAAGGCATCCCCATGCAGTGAGCCCTGCTGAGGGGGGTGGGCATGAAACAGTCTCAGCTTCGCATTCTCCCTGGAGGCAAACAGGTTCACCTGAGGCGTGCCCCAGTGGGAGAAGAGATCTTGTACTACCTCCGACAGGAGAGACTACTCGTGAGACGCAGCCCCTATCCGGCTTAGGGCATCGGCCAGGGTGTTGGAGGCTCCTGCCACGTGAATGGCGAGGAGATCCGCCTCCAGGCTGCGTACGAGAGACCAAATGTGGAGAGCTTCCCTGCACAGAGGCATGGAGCGCGTCCCGCCCTGGTGGTTTAGGTAGTACATGGTCGTGGTATTGTCCGCCTGGACCTGAACCACTTGACCCCGTAGAAATGGAGCGAAGGTGGTGAGGGCTAGATGAACCGCTCAAAGCTCCAGCAGGTTGATGTGGCATCGGGACTCCCGAGGGGACCAGAGGCCGTGCACTCTGTGCTCCCCCAGATGGGCACCCCAACCCATCAGAGAGGCATCGGTCGATAGAGAGACCGTCGGCTCGGGCGGACAAACGGGATGCCCTCCTGCAGATGTGCCAGAACGGTCCACATCCATTGGGTCACTGTCACTAGCTGATCCAATGGATCGAAGCGCTGTGACCACTGGCTGGCCAGCCCCCACTGAAGGGGACGCATGTACCAGCGGGCCCAATGGACCATGCTGGTGCAGGCCGCCATGAGGCCCAGGAGGCACAGGAAGTCCCGGGCAGGGCACGATTGCCCAACCTGAAATGATTGGGCAGAGGAGGAAAGAACCTCGGCCCTGTCCGCCGGGAGCCATGCTCTGGCTCGAAGAGAGTCGAGCTCTGCCCTGATGAAATGTATCACCTGCTTTGGCACGAGTTCCGACTTGGCCTTGTTGATGAGGAGGCCAATCGGAGAGCAAACCTGGAGAGCCAGATCTCTGGACCGCTCCACCTCCACTCTGGAGGGGGCTGCAATCAGCCAGCCGTCCAGGTAGGGGTACACCCAGACCCTTTGGTGCCGCAGGAATGCTGTCACCACTGCCATGCATTTGGTGAAGACCCTGGGAGCTAGGGAGAGGCCAAAGGGCATGGCCCGGAACTCGTAAAGGGATCCCACCGCTCTGAAGTGGAGGAATCTCTGATGAGACGGACGGATTGGGACATGAAAACGAACACATCCTGGAAGTTCAGGGAACAGAACCACACGCCTCGTTACAAGGATGGGATTATCTGAGCCAGAGTGACCATCCTGAAGGTCCGAGACCTTAGGAACCTGTTCAGGTCGTGCAGGTCGAGAATGGGTCGCCAGCCCCCTGTCCGTTTTGGGACCAGGAAATACCTGGACACAAACCCCGGGTCTGGAGGAGGATCCGCCACCTTCCTGATCACCTCTTTTTCAAGGAGCAGGGCAATATCGGCTCGGCGGGCTGACAGCAAGGCTGCGGACCCTGTGGCCCTCCGAAGGACGACAGCTTAAAAGGGTGGGGTCTGCTCGAACTCCAGAGGCAGGCCCTTTCCTACCACTTCCAACACCCAGCGGTCCGTGGTGATAGCGGACCAGGCGGAAAGGAAGTGGCGGAGCCATCCCCCCATGGGGGGAACCCAGGGGGAAGTGATGAGGCTGGGGGCGACACCCCCAACCCGTCACTGGGCAGGCTTGGAGGAGGGACTGACCGAGGGACCTCCTGGGCCTTTACCTCCTTGCTTCCTGTTGGAGGAAGCCGCGGGCTTGGGTTTGGGATGCCAAGCACGAGCCCTGGTGCTGGTGCTGTTGGGCCGGACATGCCGCAGGCACAGAAGGATGAAAGGGCTTGTGCTGCTGCTGTCAGCGGCCTTTGTCCTTCTGGGTGGAGGTGGCCGAGTGCAGAGTGGCACTAGACTTTCAATCCGCGGAGGTGGCCTTCCACTCAGGGCCGTAGAGGTCGGTCCCCAAGAGGGGCGTCCACCAACTGTGCTGGGTATCCGTAGAAGGTGGATATCTCAGCCATGCCTCTGGCATGGCCACCGCGGCCGCAACTGATCTGGCACAGGAGTCCTGTATGTCCAGAGCTGTTTGGAGCTGCTGCTTCGCCACCGCCCTACCCTGGTCCCGAGCCTGCTGGACCGTGGTCTGCAGGTCGGCCGGGAGATGAGGGATCACCTCATCCAGGGAACCCATGAGGGCGTGGAAGAAGTGTGCCATCAGCACGGCCGAGCTGGCCTGGCGGAGGCCAAGGGAGGATGCAGCGTACACCTTGGGCCCGGCGTAGTCCAGCTTTTTGGACTCCTTGCTGGGGGGCTTACCCATGTCCCTAGCATTCCTGGAATGCCGGAAAACACTGTTGGTGACCAACCCCTTGGCAGAGGGGTGCTCTGAAAACCCGGGCAAAGAGCCGGTAGGGACCGCATACTTCCTGGCCATCCTGGCCGAGGGCGCAGGACAGGAAGCAGGCCACTGCCAAAGCTCCAAGACTGGGCCGACAATGGCCTCAGCCACCGGAAAGGCCTCTGTGGGTGAATCCCCTCGGTCCAGTATCTCAGTTAGCGGATACTTGGTCTGTTTGGATATGGGCTCGAGCTGCATCCCGGTGGACTCCGAGATGAGCTGAAGCAGATCCATGAAGGACGATGGGCTTTCGTCCAGTGACTGGCCCCTGGAGGACTCCAGGTCAACCGGCCTGGAGAACAGGGTGGAGTCGTTGTCGGATTCCGAGGAGTCCGCGAAGAGCTGCCTAGGGCCTGAGCCACCCTCCACCTGCCGAGGACGGTTGGGAGTGAGGGTGACCAACAACCTGTGGGGCAGGCCTTGACCTGACCAAGAGTCCTTGGTCGGTGCCCCCGATTTCGGTTGTGGAGGCGGAGGTTCCACCACAATCGGTGGGGCAGCAGGTTTCAGCTGAACAACAGGCCCAGGCTTGGGCATCTAGACTGCAGTGAGAGGCTGTTTCGGCCGTTCGGGTGACAGCCACTTGATGGCCGGGGAAGGCGTCGATGTCGACTTGCTCCCGGACAAAAGTAACTGCTGCCACATCAGCTCCCTGTAGCGTTGACGCAATTTACGCCAAAGCCTCTCCTCATCTGAGGAGGAAGATGAGGACGAGCGGCGTCGCCGCTTACCTCGGTGCCAAGACCGAGACAGCCGATGTCGGTGGGATTGGCTGGACCGAGAAGAGGTCCAAGACCGAGATCCTCGGTGTGTCCGAGGACGGGCCTGGGAGGGAGCGGGGGACACCCGCTCTTCCCTCGGCTCGACACTCAACTGGGGATCGCTGCACCGAGGGCAGGCAACCGGTTTCACCGGGAACCGCGAAGAAGGGTTGTCGGCTTCACCAGTCGACAATCTGTCCAACGGGTCGAGAAAAATCTCGACCGTTTCGACGGATGTCTCAGCCGGCTGACCTGACGGGGATGCCGTGAAGCCAGCGGCCTTAGCTGCAACCTCGACCGAAGTCGACGGTCAGCTGTCCGGGGAAGGGGACCTCTCCCGCTCTCAAGAACACCGACGATGGGACTTACCCTTGGAATTCTTCTTTTTGGACCAAGAGGAATGTCCTGATGGCCCGTCTCCCTTCGTGGAAAGGGAATGGCAAAGCTCCTTGAACAGAGCAGAATACAAGGTACCCAGAGAGAGCGGGATAAATGCCGCGACCGAGGAGGAGGAAAATGTGGTCTGGGCCGCCTCCTCCTCAAGGGTGATCATCTGCTCAAGCTGCTCAGCCGAGCCAGCCGCCACGGTAACCGCCCAACAGGCCTCTTTCAACGTTACCGGCGGATAGCGCTTCTCGGGGCACCCAAGCTTCAACCAGGCAGCACGGTCCTCCAAGACATTGGCTGAGAACGAACAGCATGACTTGCAGCCCTGCAGGTCGTGTTCTAGGCCGAGGCAGTAGACGCACGTGGAGTGCGGATCTGTCCTGGACATTTTCTGCCCACAAGGGCACTGCCGAAAACTGGGAGGCAATTTGTCCATCGCAGTCACGAGGGAAAAGGAAGACCAAAGTCTTGAAAATTTTAAAACGAGTTTCGGATGAACCGAAGAGTTAGGATCCAGTCTATCATGCAGAGCGTTAAGGAGGGAACCTGAGCTTCCAAGCGGTTAGGAAGATCTGGCATCATGGGGCGGAGCCGAGAGTTTTACCACCTGGGTGGGTGGGAGGAGCCAGCTTCAAGACGTTCCGGCAAGATTTAAAGTGGCAAGGAACCTGCCAGACAGTGTGGATGAACAACATATCCATTTCCCTAGAAACCACGAATACCACGGAGTCTAATGATAACACCTAAAGCTGCAAGAGGAATGGGATATCCAAGCCCATTCAAATATATGGAGGCCAATATAGTGGCCAATTACTATCAATGGTCCTTTTTCCTAATAGAGACCAATATTTATATCAAGCGATGATGTTCCCTTTTAAACCTCACACTAAGTTACATCAAATATTTTTCGATAATGAACTTTATAATTGTAAAGACCATATGTTGAACACATGGTTCCAATACGTTAAAAAACATATTAATAAACCATTTATGCTTCAATTACCATGGCTGTTTTTTCCCATTGACTACAATAATAGGATATGGGATAATTACACCAATTTTAATTTTCAATTTTTGCAAAATAACCATATTGATAATTGGAAGCAATTATTATAAAAAGGGGGAAATACCAACCTATCAGGATTGTATTAAAGATAAAGATGGGAAGGGATGGAGCCAACTATTTCATTACACATTAAAGATTAAATTTCAAAATATGAATAAGAGATTTAATAATGGAAAAGATAACATAATAACACAAATAAAACAACAAGAGAAAATATTATAGCTAGGAACAAAAAAACTTTTGGCTAGATTCAATAATTTACTGGCAGATGCACCTAAACGAAATATTAAGAATAAGAATCATTCTTGGAACCATGAGGCCAATGTGGACTTAACTTACGTACAGTGGGAATATTTAAGAAAAAATTAATAATAAGAATTATGTATCTGCTAGGAATAAAACTATACAAGCCAAAATAATTAATAGAGCATACTGGGCTCCTGTTACTATTCATAAAATAAATTCTGAATATCCAGATTCTTGTTGGCATAAGTGTGGGTTAAAGGGAACATTAACACATTGTTTATGGTCGTGCCCATATATACAGTATATGGTTGGTGGGGTAAGATACAACAGATAAAAGCTATAATCGATATAGGAAATGGACAGGAAAATGATAGAGGGCATTCTCAAGATGGCTGAAAAAGGGGAGATGCTGTTGATGGGGGACCTGAATATGCCAGATGTTAACTGGGCGACATGGACTGCAGCCACATCCAAGAGCAGGGTCATTCTCGATGCCCTACAGGGAGCATGCCTTAGACAGCTAGTGGTGGAACCCACTCGGGAGGGAGCAATATTAGAGCTGGTACTCTCAAATGGAGAGAGGATCACAAACTTAGAAGTCAGTAGACACCTGGGAACAAGCGACCACTGCACAGCGTGCTTCACAATAAACACAACCATGGAGACAAGCCATACAAATACAAGGATACTGGACTTTAGAAGGGCTGACTTTGGCATAATGGGTGAATACCTAAGGAATGCATTAGCAAATGGCCAGAAAGGAGGGGTGGAAGAACAATGGAGAATAATCAAAACTGCCATCATGGAGGCAACAAGCCTTTGTGTGAAACAAATAAAGAAAACAAAGTGGAATAAAAAACCACTATGGCTCTCAAAAGAAGTGTCAGGGAAGGTTAAGAAGAAAAAGGCTGCATTCAAAAAGTATAAGGAATCACAGACGGAACACGACAGGGAACTGTATCAATTAAAGCAGAAAGAAGTGGGGAAGGCAGTCAGAAAAGCAAAGGCCCAAACCAAGAAAAGGATAGCCAACTCAGTTAAGAAGGGGGATAAAACCTTTTATAGGTACATTAGGGAACATAGAAAGGTTAAGGGAGGGATAGGGAAGATTAATAAAGGAGAGGGGAGGTGGGCAGAGGGAGACAGTGAAAAGGCAGAGATAATGAATACTTTTGCTCAGTATTCACAAAAGAAGAAGAGGAAGAGATACCTAAACCAAACAGTAGAAGCACTCTGGATAGTGGGGTTGATACCAGTCCATTTAAAGAAGAAAGAGTACTGAAAGAACTTCTAAAACTCAAGGTGGACAAAGCAATGGGGCCTGTGGATTCACCCTAGAATCCTAAAGAGCTAAGGAGGACCTAGTGACACCACTAACCACACTTTTAACAAATCATGGGAAGATGGGGTGGTACCTGAGGACTGGAGGAGGGCAGATGTGATTCCCCTTCACAAAGGTGGGAGCAAGGCAGAAGCAGGAAACTACAGACCTGTTAGTTTGACCTCAGTGGTGGGGAAAATGATGGAATCACTTCTGAAAGAAAGAATTGTTGAGTACCTAGAGGCCTGCAGGGCACTGGACCCAAAGCAGCATGGATTCACAGCAGGAAGGTCATGTCAGGCAAATCTAATTGATTTCTTTGACTGGGTGACCAAAGTAATAGACCAGGGAGGGGCTGTGGATATGGCCTACCTAGACTTCAGCAAGGCATTTGACACAGTCTCGCACAAAAGATTAATAATCAAGTTAGCCAGCCTGGGAGTGGGTCCCAGGGGTGGTAGCCTAGTGAAAACTGGCTGCACAACAGGACACAGAAGGTAATAGTGAATGGAACATTCTGAAGAAAGGGGGGTTACTAGTGGAGTACCTCAGGGCTCAGTACTGGGTCCAGTCCTCTTTAACGTCTTTATAGGTGACATTGCAGAGGGTCTGGAAGGAAAGGTATGCCTCTTTGCGAATGACACAAAGATCTGTAACAGAGTTGATACACAAGTGGGGGTAGAAAGGATGAGAAGGGACTTGGCAAGGTTGGAGGAATGGTCAGACATATGGCAACTTAGATTCAATGCAAAGAAGTGCAAAGTAATGCACCTGGGAAATAAAAATCCAGGAGAAGAGTACACAATAGCAGGAGAGGTACTAACAACAACAATAATGGAAAGGGATCTGGGTGTAGTCATATCAGATTACCTAAAGGTGGGTATGCAATGTGAGAAGTCAGTAGGGAAAGCTAGGGGGATACTGGGATGCATAGGGAGGGGCATCACAAGTAGAAAAAGGGAAGTGGTTATCCCTCTATACAGACAGTTGGTGAGACCCCATCTGGAGTACTGCGTGCAGTTTTGGAGACCTCATCTACGCAAAGACGTAGACAGGATGGAAGCAGTCCATAGGAGGGCAACTAAAATGGTGCAGGGTCTACATCAGAAACCATATGAAGAGAGACTGAGAGAGCTTAATATGTATACCCTTGATGAAAGGAGGGACGGGGGGACATGATAGAAACTTTCAAGTACCTCAAGGGAATCAACAAAGTCCAGGAGGGTAGCGTCTTTCAGAAAAAGAGATGTGTAAGAACAAGGGGGCACAATTTAAAGTTAGAGGGGGGACGGCTCAGGGGTAATGTGAGGAAATTCTTTTTCACCAAGAGAGTGGTGGATGCATGGAACCGCCTTTCTGCAGAGGTTGTGGGGTCTAAAACAGTGGAGGAATTCAAACATGCATGGGACAGACATAAGGCAATTATAGTGGGGGGTTGCAGGAAATAGGCTGTTGGTTAACTAGAATCTGCAGCTTATCCAGTAGGTAGGGAAGTGGGCAGACTTGGTGGGCCAAGTGGTCCTTATCTGCCGTCAAAGTCTATGTTTCTATGTTTCTAGAAATACCATTGAAAATCGATGCATACTTATTTAACAATATTTCATGTTATATTCAAGATCATACCTCTAGGAGGATATTTTACTTAGCAACGATAGCAATGAAACGCATGATTCTTGAGAACTGGAAAAATTAAACATTGTTAAAACTGGATTATCATAAATGGTGGTATCAATATATTGAAACACTGAATTATGAAGATTTAATTATGAACACTGACCCAAATTTAGATGATCCTGAAGGAACTTCATGGAAAAATATAATAGATAATTTACCTCCGATTAATAGATGTGATTAGATCTAGAAAGAGGCCCCTTTCTTTTTTTCTTTTAGATTTTTTTTTTGCTGCCTTCTGTATCTGAACTAAGAAATGTCTATTTGAATCGACTATAAATACAGTATATAGCTATATAATAATTCTAGCAAAATTTATTATAGAATTTAATTCTTTATAATCATACAAGATTAGTTGTAGGGAGGGGGACTATACAGTAAATTATTTATATTACTGAATTGTGAGCTATGTATTCTAGCACTTTATATTTACACTTTAGATGCTTAGACAGTTGTGAAATATTAAGTGTCTAATGTAAGAACTGTTAAAATACTGCTTGAATATGGATGGAATTTTTTCTCTGTTATTAATGTGATATAGACATTGATGTTAAAAAAAAAAAAAAGTTTCAAGTTAGACACTGTTCTGCTGCCATAAAATGAGATGCTAGTTTCATGGTACCTTTTTTGTTTAAATGAAGGCTGCCTTTAGTGAATAGTGACTTATCATGGAAAAAAATATTCCAATGATCTATAAAAAGAACGTTTTCTTTTAAACACCAGTTTTGGAGCCTGGCGTTTATTCTAGCAATGGTTGCATTTTTTTCTGGGTGGGCATGTGGAATTGGAAGAATGCCCAATATTGCTATTCAGCAATGACAGGACTGTAGCTGAATTTTCACTTGTCCCAGTTCATTAAAATGAAATTAGCTATTTTTTTACTTGCCCTCCAAGGAAATTTAATTGCCACGGACAGGGGCAATAGGATTTGTCACCCCTGTCTTTTGTCCTTTCAGATATTATTACTAGCTTGGGAAACAATTTCATTAGCTGTGGGAGTTGAAGGCAATAGTTGCAGATTGGCCTGGGGTACCATGTTTGTAGGTGGTAGGGTCGTTGCCTCAAGTGGGATGTTCCTAATCATATTGTCTACGTAGTTTTCCAAGTCCCTAGTTTTCTTTAACTTTGTAAGCTCAGTTTTGAGAATATTGCTCTCCTCTAACAAGGTGGCTATTTTAGAACAGTTTTAACAATTTTTTGGAGATTTTGCCATAGTATCCTGGTAAGTTGTTATTGAGAAGTGGCTACATGAGCAGCAAATATTGGCTGTTTCTCCATTTGACATTATAATAGTTTTATGTGGGTTCAAAGAGCTTGTCATATTCATAAAAATGAAAAAACTTACTAATATGGTTTTACAGACAGAGATGACTCTACAGTAGTGTTACCTTCTGAGTTAAATATACAGACAACAGAAGTTATAGGGTTAACTTTGTGCCTTTAGTCACCTGGTCTCCGCTGGACGCGCACTAAGAATGTGTGCGTCTCCACGCGCTCGTGGCAAGTCAACTTATGGTACGCCACCCAGACGTGGCTAGGCGGTCACGTGACCTGCAACACCAGTGCTTTCAACCAAATCAAAATAAGTCGTGTTCTAACAACACAAAACTCAAATAACACCCAAACTGCTCAGTGTCACATCTTTTAAAGCACAAATTGCAGTTATCAGTTTAAAAGTATATCACTTTAGAGGTAGTTGTAGTTCCCTTCCGTAGGACATGTGAAAACTACAAGCACCAAAGCGCAGTGTTCATTAGATAAAGGCCTAGCTGTCACAAGACCCAGACAGTCCATATTTTGTGTAAAGAGTTTGTGTAAAAAGAGTAAATACACTGTAAATTAAACCACTGCAATCCTTAGCACACAACAGGGTTTAACATGAGCATTTCAGAGGTACATTTATCAGCTCGCTCACTTGTGGCAAGTCAATTTATGGTGTGCCACCCAGAAGTGGCTAAGCGGTCACGTGACCTTCAACACCAGTGCTTTCAACCGAATTAAAATGTCATGTTCTAACAATACAAAACTCAAATAACACCTGAACTGCTGATCCATGGCAATTGATAGGAGCAGTAAGCTGGAGTTGGAAGTGCATACAGTAAGATGGCCAACAGAAAAATCCAAAATAATTAAAAAACTCTACAGGTATTTTCTCACACAAGCAAGAACTGTGAAGGAGAAGACCTATTCTTTCCAGTGGAGGAAACAATTTGACAATACTGAGGATGGAGCCAAAGGACATATAACTGGATGGTAGAAGGAGTCATGCTTGTAAACTTTTCCAGTGACTAAGCATGCTTAGAGGAAGTGTGAATGTGAGCGGGCTACAAGTACTGCATTAGAACTATAGTTTTTATTTATTTGAAAACTGGTAACCAGGAGAGGCTCACTGAGCCAAGGCTAGTCTTCAGGTGTGACCCGGGAGATGGGAATATAGGAAAGAACAGCAGCACAATACATATACTGTAAGTATTTTATCAACACACAATACAAAACTGATACAAAATTAGAATAAAATAAACAGTTGTATGTGCAGAAAGTAAAGTGTGATGTTGCACCTGACCTGGTCAGCTAAGATCTTTGATTGTGTTAACTGTGTCCATACCTCTCAACCTTTTGTCACCGAAATGAGGGACACACAGACCATCGTAATGAGGAACACATCCTCTAACATGGAGATACAAGCTCAGAACACCGGAAACCACTGCATTTACTTGTACAAAGTTTATTTTTGCTGTAGCATCTTAGAATATTGTGAATTTATGCTTTAAAGTCTGAATCTATAGCACATTTTCTGTGTGAACACCTTTTCCATGAGGGGTGGATGAGGGATCGGTTACCTGTATGGGTGAGACAGCTTTTTCCTCACAATGTCTGATGTTTTGGAATACATTGCCTATTGACTGTATCCTTACTTTCAGTCAAGAACATTGAAAAAGGGCCTTGGCCCAGTGATCTTACCTGGTAAATAAAGTGAATTGAATTGGGACAGAGTAATTTTACATGGTAAAATGAGGGATGTCCCTCATAATCAGGGACAGTTGAGAGGTACTGTACACATGGGTCCATTGTATAATCACAATTAGACACTCCAGGGCATGGGTAATTGGGATATTACCCACCCCTCGTGTGGTTAAGTCGCTCTACAGCACCTCCTGACAAAACTACATGAAATGTGGGTAATTATCTGTCTTTAAATAACTTTCAGTCCCATGTTATTTACAGTACATTTATTTAATTATTTCAAGTGTGGATAGTGAAATGAAAATAACGTACTCAGGACCCTGCGGAGGCCAAAACTTTTCAGGAAGGTTGGCGCTGGGGTAAGCTGCATGCATGCATGGCACAAGGCTGGCTCATGCTGCATGGCGTACCTCAGTACCAACCCTCAACTGCCTCAGTAGCTCTTTTACCAAGGATGTGCAGCATAACCTAACAAGTACTTGTGCACTTAACCTAAGGACATAAGATAGCCCTGGTGACCCAGTGTGAGAAAGGTAAACAAACCAGTAACACAGTGTCTTCACCGCTCAAACAAAGAACAGAGAGCTGGTGGGGGGTGACTCAATGGTGAAGATAAGTCTTAGAAGATCAAGAATTACAGAGAGTACATAATCTTCATATCTTCCAGGAACCAATCTTCACCACTGATTCACACTACTGGATCATACCAAGCTCAGACAAAATCCCTTGGACTAGGCAATAGGAGCCAATGATTCACTCAGGACAGTAGTCAATTCAGAACTGTCCTGCCAAAGGTGGCATGCTGTCTGGCATGCACATCCAGGACACAGTGCTTAACAAAGATGTGCACTGTATTCCAAGTGGCAGCTCTGCAGCTTTCACAGATGGTTACAGGGTGAGTCTCTGCCAGGGACATGGCAACTACTCTAGCGGAGTGGGCATGTACCTGACCCTCCAGGTTGACCATAGTCACACCACAGCAGTGGTGTAGGCAGAAATGTACTTGACTGTAACAGGCTGTCCATTCCGACTGAGACCAAAGGAGACAGATAGCTGTTTGGATTGCTTGAAGTCCTTAGTTCTATCCAGGTAAAAAGTAAGGACCCTCTTAACATCCAGGGAACAGTGTGTGCACTTTCCTTCATTCTGGAAGTTGGCCAAGTAGGTTGACAGCACTAGAGTTTGGTTCAGATGGAACTCCGACACCACTTTAGGTAAGAATGTAGGGTGTGTGCAGAGAAAGTTCAGTTACGTAAGAACTTACCGTAACAGTAGATCTTCGAGAGAGGTTACTGCAGTAGGTCATAACATGTAGGACTGCGGCCTCTGGCATCAGGACAGCATGGCAAACTTTTCCTAGCAATGTCTGATGGGGACCACCCACCCGACGTCATGTGACTGACGTCAGCGTGACCCTGTAAGTGGGCGGTCTCTATGCCTGCCTTCTACTCCTGCCAGAGACCCAAGAGAGTGCGACAGGAAAAAAGGATATAGTCCCTGGAGCCCAATCCAAACATGCCTGCAAGAACAAACAGAAGACTGGGGGAAGGAGGGAGGCAAAAGGATGACCTACTGCAGGAACCTCTCTCGAGGATCTATTGGTACGGTAAGTTCTTACGTAACTGTACTATCTTACTTCGAGAGGGTCCCTGCAGAAGGTCATAACATGTAGGACCGAGTCGAGTCCCAAGCAGTAAACTGATCAGGACAAACTGAAGCACAGAAGGGAGGAAGGTCTGCATAAAGACCAGAACAGGTCTATGACAGAAGGCCCTGCAGGACGGCTAGGCCAAAACTCGCCCTATGCCTAGAGGCAATGTCCAGACTGTAATGTTTAGTGAAGGTGTGGACTGAACTCCAAGTTGCAACAGCACAAATCTCCGCTGCAGACACATTCATGAAAAAGGCAGCAGAGGTGGCCACACCTCTGGTGGAATCACCTCTGACCTCTCCCGGAAGAGGCTTGCCATCCTTCTTGTCACATAAATAAATGCAGTTAGCCAACCATTTGGACAAGCACTGCTTAGGGACTGCCGACCCCAGAGTCTTGGTGGCAAAGGACACAAAAAGCTAGTCGTCTTTATGGACGTTCTTAGTCCTGTTAATGTAGTAGCACAATATCCTGTGCACATATAAAGTGTGCAGGAGTGCCTCACCCCTATTTGCGTAAGCCGGATAACAGACTGGTAGCTCAATCTTTTGATTCAGAGTGAACTCAGACACCACCTTGGGAAGAAACTTAGGATTTGTTTGCAGAGCCACCCAGTCTCTGTGGAAAATCATATAAGGCTCCTTACACATATCAGGGCCTGAAGCTCAGAGATCCTTCGAGCAGAAGTAATGGCAACTAAAAGGAGTGTCTTCCAAGACAGATAGCACATCTCACAGCTTACTGCTGGTTCAAATGGAGGTAAAGTAAGCTTTTCCAAAATAAAATTCAAATCCCAAGGGGGACGGGGTTACGTATAGGGGGTTTCATATGGGGTAATCCCTCTCAGAAATGTTGAGCAATCGTCTTCCCATCCACCAGGGAGTGGTAGGCAGAGATAGCAGATAGATGGACCTTTACGAAGAGTAACCGAGTCCTGAGTCAGACAGGTGCAAGAGGTACTCCATCACCTGGGGCACCGGACACAAAAGAGGGTCCCACTCTTTTGAGGCCACCCAAATGGAAAACCGTTTCCATTTCATAGCATAAGTAGCTCTAATGGAAGGCTTTCTGGCCTCCACCAAAACTTGGGCAACCCTGTCGGAGACTCCAAAACAGTTTGCGATTATGTCTGAAGGAACCACGCAAAGAGATGTGGGGACCTGAGGCCCAGATTCACCAGTCTGCCCTGATCCTGCGTCAACAGATCGTATCAGAGAGGCAGAGGTACTGGGGTTCCACAGCCAACTGCTGTAGGAGTGGAAACCAAATCTGCCTGGGCCAGAGGGGGGTGATCAGCAATAGTTGTGCCTCCTTTGCTTGAAGTTTCAGCAGAACCTTCTGCAGGATGGGAAAGGGAGGGAAGGTGTACAAGTATCTTCCAGTCCAGTAGAGAGATAACGCATTTAGCCAGATAACACCAGGCCCTTGAACGAGTGAGCAAAGCTTGGGAAGCTTTGTGATGGATGGGGAGGTGAATAGGTCTACCTCTGGACGCCCCCAGTGGTGGAACAGATTTTTGGCCACTTCCTGGTGTAGTTCCCATTTGTGAGCTAGGGCTAAGGTATGGCTGAGGCTGTCCGTTAGGATGTTGTACTCACCTGGAGCATGCACGGCCGTGAGATGTAGTCCGTGCTGGACCGTCCAGTACCAGACCCGCATCGCTTCCCTGCACAGGGGTATGATTGGGTGCCTCCTTGCTTGTTGATGAACTAGACCATGGACATATTGTCGGTCTATACCAACAGTGTTCCCGCTGTCAGAAGGGGCTGGAAGGCCTCAAGGGCGTACAGGACTGTCTTCATCTCCAGAATGTTTATGTGGAGTGAGGATTCCAACTGGGACCATTTCCCCTGGGTTTGGTGGTCCCCAAGTGAGTTTCCCAACCCAGACCCGATGGATCTGTGGTGAGGGTTGAAGAAGGCAGGGAGGGCCTGAACGGTGTCCCCCAAGACATGTTCAGAGGGTCCTGCCATCACAAGAGGTCCTTCTTGAGCACACTGGACACCAGAATAAGATGATCCAGGTTGTCTGTATCCTGATCCCATTGGACCCAAAAGGTCCATTGGGTGACCCTTATATGCAGCCTGGCCAGAGGTATGGTCGGAATGACCTTCGGCCATCAAGCCAAAGAGGCGTAAACACACCCTAGTTGGGGCATGGCTGGAGCAGACTACCAGCTTTGCCTGCTCCTGCAAAGTATCCACTCTGTCCAATGGGAGGAAGGCCTTGCCCTGGACCGTGTCCAGTACTGCCCCAATTAATTGGAGAAGCTGAGATGGGACCAAAGACGACTTGGGGTAATTGATAGTAATATCCAGTCATGCAAAAAGGTCCAGGGTGAAGGACAGGGAATCCTTCAGGCTGCTCCTGGACGGAGCTGCTATGAGCCAATTGTCCAGGTACGGGAACACATAAATTATCTGGCAACGAAGTACTGCTGCCACCACCAGTAGGCACTTGGTGAAGACTCTGGGTGCTAAAGAAAGGCCAAAGGGGAGGGCTTTTAACTGGAAATGCTCCCCTCGGAAGGAAACCGCAGGAAGCAGTGGGAAAACTGGGATGTGCAGGTATGCGTCCTGCATATTCAGTGCGCAGAGCCAATGGTCTGTCTGGAGCAGGGGCAGGAGTCACTGGAGCGTCAACATGTGGAACCTTTTGTACTCTACATAAAGGTTCAGCTGGCTAAGGTCCAAGATGGGCCAGAGATCACCCGTCTTTTTGGGAACAAGGAAGAAATGGGAGTAATACCCCTTTCCCCTCTGTGCCTAGGGAACTGGCTTTATCGTGGATTTTTGGAGTAGAGCCTGGATCTCGTCCCTCACCAGTGTTATGTGGTCTGAGGGATAATGAGATCGTCTTGGAGGAGAGTCTGGAGGTTTCTCCAGAAACTCGATGGTGTGCCCTCTTGCTATGAGTTGAATGACCCAGGAATCTGAAGTGATGCCATGCCACTCTGCTAGATGGAGGGCAAATCTTCCCCCCACTGGCTCCACATTGTTTAGAGGTGGAGGCAGAGGGGGGCTGAAGGAGTCAGGAGGTGGAGGAATGGGTGGGTAAGGCATTGCCTGCAGCTCGTTGGGTCTTGGAGGCAGGGGGAGAGACAACGGCAGGTCCTGATGCTCTCCTTTTGTTTTGACTCCTGTTAAAAGGCTGTTTGCCTTGGTGCTTTTGCTGGCACCAAAAAGGCAGCTTAGGCTCAAAGCCCACCTTGTACATGGACTTAACTCATCTCAGGGCCTGTCCGCTGTCCTGGAGGCCCGTGATGATGTCTTAGGTATCGCCTTTGAAGAGGACAGAGTCTCAGAAGGGGGCGTCCTGTATGGCTGCCTGAATGTCCTGGGACAGCCCGGAAATACGAAGCCAAGTGTGGTGCCTGAGGCATACTGCTGTTGCCAAAGAGTGAGCCACTGCATCTACAGCATCATAGGTGGCTCTCAATGCATGCCTACAAGAGATCTTAGACAGCCTCAGGGCCTTGGTGAGCTCTGGCTTAAGGTCCGAGTCCTCCACTGTTTCCAGCCTAGCCTCGAGTTGAGCCATGGTAGCTTTTTGGTATGAAATCATATGCACTACATAGTTCAAGGAACGTAAAGCACATGTAGAGGAGGAGTAGATCTTACATCCAAACTGATCCAACTGCCTCGACTCCTTGTCAGGAGGGGAGGTACTCATATGTTTAGGTTTGGCAGTATGGTCGTGAGCCGCAGCAATCATGATGGAGTCTGCCTTTGGGTGAAAGCACAGATAAGGAGCGCTCTCAGGAGAACGGTAGACCCAGTCCGCATTCTTGGGGACAGCCAGGATGGAATGAGGCATCTGACACATAGTGGAGGTAAGATCCTCGTGGGGCTCTGTCCACGGGGGGGGGGGGATCGGAATGGGTGATGCCTCTGCTAAATCCAAGTGCTCAGCTAGACACTTGTGTTTCCGGTCTTGCTCCTCTGCATTTCAACCGTTAGCTTGTTGGAGGATGCGGAGGAGTTCGGTGAAGGAGGGGTCTTCGGGAGAAGACTTGGGAGACTCCTTACCCTTGGAAAACGTAGCTCCTGAAATGTTTCCGGATGACACGTTGGAGGAGTCAGCCTCTGGGGATTCCCCCATCAGAGGTCTTAGCCTCAGTCAGAGTGACCGCTGGAGTAGCACCCCCAGAAATATGTGCCGTGATGGAACAGTCTGACCTATGTGAACCCACGGGAGATAAGGACTGTGGGGTACACCAATAGGGCCGGCAGTCTCTTGTGTAAATCTGCCACCAACTTGGATCTGGCCTCTTGCTACCAGGTCTGGAGGTCTTGCTGAGGCTGAGTTTGAGGTGGAGGCTAGAAATATTGGTAACCTACCCCTGGGTAATGAGGGGCAAGGTAACCTGGATCCTGAAAAGGGGGGCCATTGCCTGGAGCCTGATATCCAGGATAAAAACTGTGGGCGAAAGGAACCAATGTTGGGCCTGATGATGGGTAACCTGACATTGGCAGGCCCGGGTAATGTGAACTGCCCAAGGGTGGACCATAGGAATACCCTGATGGTCCAAGGGGGTCCCCGAAGGAGGTGAAGCAGAGGGCCCTGGTAAGTTAGCTGGCATCGGGAGTCCCGGCGTCAGGATATCTGGTGTTGGGGCCGGCACCAGGAAGCCTGGTGTCTGGTTTTCAGGCGTTGGGAAAGATGACATCAGATGCAGGAGGCCTGACGGAGGATCCGACGGGAGGTGGCCCAAGGAGTCATAAGGGGCACCTGAGGTCAAAGGCCCAGAGCCGGGGGGCCTGGCGTCAGGATAGATGAAGGACTCAAAAGGACAGAAAGGTCCCTGGGAGACGGTGGAGGAACTGACTCCAATGTAAGGGTCCTGGGAGGGTCATCCGTCGGGTTCTGGAGAATTACCAGTGTTGGAGTGGGAGGAGAAAGGACCACTTCCAGGGGACCAACTTCCCCCTCCGTCCTGGATACAGGGTCAGGCACAGGAGGTTCCACCAGCAAATATAGAGGGGAAGGCTTCTGGTCCGGGGTGACCTGACGGGAGGGCATCCGCGAGCCCAGCCGGATGTCGGGTGTGTCGGCATCAGCCCCCGATGGGCAAGCTTTGACAAGCAGACGCCAGAGTCCCCTGCGTCCGACTTATCAGTTGGTGAAGAAAGAGCTGGGCAGGCGGGGGGGCGAGCACCCGACTGGCTTATCGGCTGACGTCGGGCAAGTTCCCTCTGGGCGAGAACCCGAGTTACCAAGGACTCGGTGGGCTCTAGAAGAACCGGAGTATGGCCTACCGGTGGTGATTGGGTGTCCGCCGGAGGTTCCGGAGGGCAGCTTATCGGTTGAGGATATCTGCTTGGAACCTGCCTTGATGGGCTTAAGAGAAGAGGTGGTACCTGGAGAACCGGATGACAAGGCCTGGACAGTCACCAGGGGAGGCGGTGGAGCAGTTTTGTCCGCAGGCTTGAGCCCGGTGGCCTTACTGATCGAGGGCCGCTCTCGGTCTTCCAGGCACTCCCGCTGCTTCTTTTTCTTTTTGTGCTCTGAAGAAGGGGAAGAAGCAGAGTCCTTCAGCTTCTGCATCTCTTGCTCTAAAGTGGCCATCCTGGACTTCAAAAGATGGGCTTCTAGGGCCTGCGGCCTGTGTTTACATGTAGCCTGATCGAAGGCCTTGCAATCCAGGCAGGACTTGATGTCGTGGGCCAGGCCTAGGCAGATGAGGCAGAGCTTGTGCCTGCTTTTGTGAGGGATCTGCGCGACGCACTTCTTCATATTTGGAGAAGACTTAAAGAAGAAAAAACCATTATTGAAGAAAAGGAAGAAATACTTATCAAAATGGCGATCAACTGAGCAACGTTCACCGTGAGGTCCTTGCGCAGGTCGAACAAAGAATTGGAAGGTGGGCGTGGGGATTACCCACTTATAGGGTCATGCTGTCACATGATGTCGGGTGAGCGGTCCCCCACCAGACACTGCTAGCAAAAGTTTGCCGTGTGGTCCTGACGCCAGAAGGCACAGTCCTACATGTTATGACCTACTGCAGGAACCCTCTCGAAGTAAGATCTACCTTGTCCTTATGGAAAACAGTATACAGCAGATCTGTGACCAAGTCATGGATTCAGTTGCTTTGCGAGCAAAAGTGATAGGCACTAGAAATACAGGTTACTCACCTGTAACATGAGTTCTAGGAATGATATATGTTCATCCACACTATCTGGCAGGTTCCTTGCCGCTTTAAATCTTGCCGGAAGGTCTTCAAGCTGGCTCCTCCCACCCACCCGGGTGGTAAAACTCTCGGCTCCGCCCCATGACGCCAGATCTAGCTCGCTGAAGCAGGGTTGTGTGCTGAAGTCAAATGTAGTGTGGATGAACAACATATACCATTCCTAGAACTCCTGTTACAGGTGAGTAACCTGTACTTCTAGGGACATGGATATGTTGTTCATCCACACTATCTAGCAGACTCCTAGCAGTTCTCTGGGAGGAAGGAGGCAAGGCGCACACCCCATACTTAGGGAATAAAGACTGGAGAACCGAGGCCCCAAAACCAGCATCCCGGCGTGACTCAAGGTCGATGTGGTAGTGGGTGATGAAGGTGAATGCTGACTTCCAGGTAGCAGCCCTGCAGATTTCCTAGATTGGGATGTCCCTGGAAGCAGCCACCGATGCAGCAATATGGTGGGTAGAATGAGCTCTTATCCCTCTGTGAGGCTCCATGCCCACCAACCTACAGCAGAGATCTATGCAGGAGGTGACCCACCTGCCTATCATCCACTTGGCTGCAGGTCTGCCAGGTGCGGTTCAGCATAGGTGACAAACAGATGGCGAACCTCTCCCCGAACCTCAGTCGTCCGCTCCTTGTAATAAGCGAGTGCTCTTCAAGGGTCCAAAGTATGGAGCCTATATTCGGCCTCCGAGGTGTGACTGGGGTAGAACACCGGCAGAATCAATACCTGGTTAAGGTGAAACTCCGTCACCACCTTCGGAAGGAATTTCGGGTGGGGGCGCAGGACAACCTTGTCCCTGTGGAAGACCAGATAAGGAGACTCGATGGAAAGCGCCTGGAGCTCTCCCATCTTTCTGGCTGACGTGATAGACACCAAAAAGGTGGTCTTCCACGACAGGTGAGAGAATGTCACACCTGAGTCGGTTCGAATAGCCTGCCCATGAGCAGCCAATAACAGCAGTAGATCCCATGGAGGTGAGGTTTCTCGCTTTGGAGGGATATGTGATCAAGACCTTGAAAAAGTGCCCGACCACCTCTCTCTGCACCACCGACTACTTCCGGCCCGCGCCTCCGGTAAGCAGAGATGGCTGCCAGGTACACCTTAAGGGTCGACGACCAAAGCCCTTGCTGAGAAAGGGACCACAGGTAGTCCAGAATGCTTGCTAAGGAACAGGAGGAAGGGTCCAGGCCCTTGCCCTGACACCAAATGGAGAATCTCTTCCATTTGAAGGTGTAGCATTTTCTGGTCGACTCCTTAAGGGACGCCTCAACGACGTTGAGGACCTCGTCGGAAAGACCCAAGGCCTGGAACTCTAGCCGCTCAGGAACCAGGCTGTCAGGTGCAGGGATTGAAGGTCCGGATGGAATACCTTCCCCTGACTGACAGAGATCAGGTCCGGGCGGGCTGGAAGCCGCCTCCGGAGCCTGGAGCTGAGACTGAGGAGATCTGGATACCAGAACTGGCGGGGCCAGTCTGGGGCTACCAGAATCATCTGCGCCTTGTCCCTCCTCACCTTGAGAAGCACCTTGTGGATCAAGGGAAATGGGGGAAAGGCGTAGAAGAGGCCCGGGGTCCACAGCCTCGAGAAGGCATCCCCCTGCAGCGAGCCCTGCTGAGGGGGGGCGGGCATGAAACAGTCTCAGCTTCACATTCTCCCTGGAGGCAAACAGGTCCACCTGAGACGTGCCCCAGTGGGAGAAGAGATCTTGTACTACCTCCGGCAGGAAAGACCACTCGTGAGACGCAGCCCCTATCCGGCTTAGGGCATCGGCCAGGGTGTTGGAGGCTCCTGCCACGTGAATGGCGAGGAGATCCGCCGCCAGGCTGCGTACGAGAGACCATATGCGGAGAGCTTCCGTGCACAAAGGCATGGAGCGCATCCCGCCCTGGCGGTTTAGGTAGTACATGGTCATGATATTGTCCGTCTGGACCTGAACCACTTGACCCCGTAGGAATGGAGTGAAGACGGTGAGGGCTAGATGAATTGCTCGAAGCTCCAGCAGGTTGATATGGCATCGGGACTCCCGAGGGGACTAGAGGCTGTGCACTCTGTGCTCCCCCAGATGGGCACCCCAACCCATCAGAGAGGCATCGGTCGATAGAGAGACTGTCGGCTCGGGGCGGACAAACGGGATGCCCTCCTGCAGATGTGCTGGAATGGTCCACCACTGGAGAGCGTTCCACATCCTCTGGGTCACTGTCACTAGCTGAATCAGCGTATTGAAGTGCTATGACCATTGGCTGGCCAGTCCCCACTGAAGGGGATGCATGTACCAGCGGGCCCAACAGACCACGCTGGTGCAGGCCGCCATGAGGCCCAGGAGGCACAGGAAGTCCCGGGCAGGGCGCGATTGCCCAATCTGAAATGATTGGGCAAAGGAGGAAAGAACCTCGGCTCTGTCCGCCGGGAGCCGTGCTCTGGCTCGAAGAGAGTCGAGCTCTGCCCCGATGAAATGTATCACCTGTTTTGGCACGAGTTCCGACTTGGCCTCGTTGATGAGGAGGCCAATCTGAGAGCAAACCTGGAGGGCCAGACATCTGGACTGCTCCACCTCCGCTCTGGAGGGGGCTGCAATCAGCCAGTCGTCCAGGTAGGGGAACCTGGACCCTTCGGTGCCACAGGAATGCTGTCACCACTGCCATGCATTTGATGAAGACCCTGGGAGCTAGGGAGAGGCCAAAGGGCATGGCCCAGAACTCGTAAAGGGATCCCTCTGCTCTGAAGCGGAGGAATCTCTGATGGGACGGACGGATTGGGACATGAAAGACTGCGTCCTGAAGGTCCAGGGAACAGAACCCAAGCCTCGTTCCAAGGATGGGATTATCCAGGCCAGGTGACCAACCTGAAGGTCCGAGACCTTAGGAACCTGTTCAGGTTGTGCAGGTTGAGAATGGGCGCCAGACCCCCGTCCGCTTTGGGACCAGGAAATACCTGGACACAAACCCGGGTCTGGAGGGAATCCGCCACCTTCCTGATCACCTCTTTTTGAGAAGCAGGGCAATATATAGAGCGGCGGGCCGACAAGCCCGGGCTGTGGACCCCGTGGGCCTTCGAGGGCGTGGCTCGGAAGGGTGGGGCCTGCTCAAACTCAGAGGCAGGCCCTTTCCTACCACCTCCAACACCCAGCGGTCCGTGGTGATAGCGGACCAGGCGGAAAGGAAGTGGCGGAGCCATCCCCAGGGGCACCCAGGGAGTGGCGAGGGCTGGGGCGACACCCCTCAACCTGTCACTGGGCAGGCTTGGAGGAGGGACCCGCCAAGGGACCTCCTGGTCCTTACCTCCCTGCTTCCTGTTAGAAAGCCGCAGGCTTGGGTTTGGGATGCCAGCCTTGAGCCTGCTGGCCCTGGTGTTGTTGGGCCAGGCGTGCATGAGCCTGCAGAAGGACGAAAGGATTTGTGCTGCTGCTGTTGGCGGCCTTTGTCCTCCTGAGCGGAGGTGACCGAGTCCAGAGTGGCATTGGACTTCTCGATCCGCTGGAGGTGACCCTCCACTCCAGGGCCGAAGAGGTCGGTCCCTAAGAACGGGACATCCACCAATTTGTGCTGGGTATCCACCGTGAAGGTGGATATCCTCAGCCATGCTCTGTGGCTGCAACCAATCTGGCACAGGAGTCTCCTATGTCCAGAGCTGTTTGGAGCTGCTGCTTCGCCACTGCCCTACCCTGGCCCCAAACCTGCTGGACCGTGGTCTGCAGGTCGGCCGGGAGATGAGGGATCACCTCATCCAGGGAGACCATGAGGGTGTGGGAGAAGTGTGCCATCAGCACGGCCGAGCTGGCCTGGCAGAGGCCAAGGGAGGACGCAGCATACACCTTGCATCTGGCGTAGTCCAGCTTTTTGGACTCCTTGTCGGGGGGCTTGTCCACATCCCTAGCGTTCCCGGAATGTCGGAAAATGCTGTCGGTGACCAACCCCTCGGCAGAAGGGTGTTCAAACCCAGCCAAAGAGCCGGTAGAGGACCGCATACTTCCTGGCCATCCTGGCCGGGGCGCAGGGCAGGAAGCAGGCAGCTGCCAAAGCTCAAGGCTGGGCCAACAATGGCCTCAGCCACGGAAGGCCTCCGTGGGTGAATCCTCGTCCAGTATCTCTATCAGGGGATACTTAGCCCGTTTGGATACGGGCTCGAGCTGCATCCTGGTGGACTCCGAGATGAGCCGAAGCAAACCCATGAAGGACGATGGGCTTTCATCCAACGACTGGCCCCTGGAGGACTCCAGGTCAACCGGCCTGGAGAACAGGGAGGAGTCGTCGTCGGACTCCGAGGAGTCTGTGAAGTGCTGCCTAGGGCCTGAGCCTCCCTCCACCTGCCAAGGACGGTCGGGAGTGAGGGTGACCGACAACCTGTGGGGCAGGCCTTGACCTGACCGAGAGTCCTTGGTCGGCGCCCCCGATTTCGGTTGTGGAGGCGGAGGTTCCACCACAATCGGTGGGGCAGCAGGTTTTGGCCGAACAACCGGCCCAGGCTTGGGCAGCTCGACCGCAGCGAGTGTTACTTCGCCACTCGGGTGATACAGCCACTTGATGGCCGGGAGGCGTCGGCGCCGACTTGCTCCCGGACAGAAGTAACTGCTGCCACATCAGGTCCTTGTAGCGTTAGCCGAAATTGCCCGAAGTCTCTCCTCTTCAAGGAGGAAGGCGAGGAAGCGGCGTGCCGCTTACCTAGAATCCGAGACAGAGAGACCGCCCGATGTCGTGGGATTGGTTGGACTGAGAAGAAGTCCGAGACGAGATCGGGTCTGGGAAGGGCGGGGACACCCGCTCTTCCTCGGCTCGGACACGTTAACAGGGGACTGCTGCACGGGGCACAGGCAGATCCTCGGTCTCCACCGGGGACCGGTGAAGAAGGGTGTCGGCTTAACGCAGTCGACAGCCGATCGACAGGTCGAGAAAAATCTCGGCAGCGTCGGCAGAGATCCTCAACCGTCTAGTCCGGCGGGGGCGCCCGTGAAGCCAGCGGCCTTAGCTACAGCGCCTCGACCGAGAAGTCGACAGTTGGCCGTCCGAGGAAGGAGACCTCTCCGGCTCCATGAAACGCCCGGCGATGGGACTTACCATAGAATCCTTCTTTATGGACGAGAGGAATGTCCCGATGGCCCCTCTCCCTTCGTGCACAAGAAAGGACTGGCAAAGCTCCTTGAGCGAAGCTGATCACGAGGTACCCAAAAGAGGCGGGATAAATGCCGACGAGGAAGATCTTGGCCTGGGCTGCCTCCTCCTCAAGGCGATCATCTCTTGAGCTGCTCAGCTGAGCCACGGCCTTGTGATAACACGCCCAATGGGCTCTGCGACCCGATTGGGTGGCCTTTGGGCGCCCTAGCTTTAACTTGACCGTAGCGGTCCTCCAGGACGTTGGCCGAGCGAACAGCGTGGCTATGAGCCTGGGTCGTGTTCTAGGCCGAGGCGGTAGGCCTTGCGTGGAGTCACGGGGTCCATCCTGTGTCTTCTGCCCGGGATGTCACCAGAAGCAAGTCGATTTGTCCATCGCAGCACCGAGGAAAGATGACCGAAGTCTTGAAAATTTTAAAATGAGTTTTGGGCGAACTGAAGAATTAGGATCCAGTCCATCACGCAGAGCATTAAGGAGGGAACCTGAGCTTCCAAGTGGTAAGGAAGATCTGGCGTCATTGGGCAGAGCTGAGAGTTTTACCACCCGGGTGGGTGGGAGGAGCCAGCTTGAAGACCTACCGGCAAGATTTAAAGCGGCAAGGAACTTGCCAGATAGTGTGGATGAACAACATATCCATGTCCCTAGAAATGATGCTTTCCAAGTTAATAATTTCAGCTCACATGCTACAAGGGGCTCAAAAGGTTTGTGGGTGAGCATTTCCATCACAAGGATGATATCACAGGCAGCCACTGGCTTCCTGATGGGAGACCTTGTGTGTAAGATGCCCTTAAGGAATCTCTTGAACAGTGGAAACTGTACTAGGCAGAGCATACCTATGGGCTTATGGAATGCAGATACAACACACAAGTGGACCTTAACTGTGGAATACTATAGGCTAGCATCAGAAAGGTCCAGCAAGTACTCCAGAACTTTGTCAGGTTGGCACCCAAAGAGGTCCATGCGGGAATGGAGAGAAAAATCTTTCCAATTGGCTGTGTAAGTCTTCCTTAGTGGAAGGCTTATGGGCAGCCAAATATATTTAGGAGATCCTCAGAGATACCTTGTACCTGTTTACTTCCATCTCTTCAGAAGCCAAGCCTGAAGATGAAAGGAGTGCAGGTTGGGATGGACCAGATGACCCCAAGTCAGCAAGTCCATCCTCAGTGGAAGAATTCTCAGTTTGCTGACTGATAGTCTGCTCAACAAAGGAAACCATATCTGTCGAAGCTAGCAAGTGGTGGCCAGTATCATCTTGCTCCATGTGCCTCCACTTTAAGCAATACTCTCTTCACTAGAGGGACTAGTGGGAATGCATACAGAAAAGTACAGTTACGTAAGAACTTACCGTAATAGTAGATCTTCGAGAGGAGCTCCTGCAGCAGGCTACACCATAAGGACCATGCTACCAGGCACTAAGACTGCACAGAAAAATTCTTAGCTAGCAGTACCCAGCAGGGACCGCCACCGACATCCACCAATGGTATAAAAGGGTCAGTCCCTGGCCACACCCCAGTTCTCCTGCCGGAGACCTGGCTGACAAATAATAGAGAACAGAGGTGAGTGTGAATACCCCGCCTAGGACAAGGAAAGAAAGGAGAAAAGGACCAGGGGGAAGGAGGGAGGGAGGAAGGGAGGGAGGGAAATAATGCCTGCTGCAAGAGCTCTTCTTGAAGCTCTATTGTTACGCTAAGTTCTTATATAACTGAACTATCTTACTTCGAGTGGGAGCTCTTGCAGCAGGCTGCACCATAAGGACTGAGTATCAAGCAGTACTAAAAGGATCACAGACAGATTGGGAGGTGGAATCTTTAGCAGCGGGAAGCTTCAAGACAAAAGGCACTGACGTACTGCTAAACCAAACCCAACTCTCCAACGAGAAGCAACATCCAGGCTGTAGTGCTTCAAAAAGATGCGCACCGAGCCCCAAGTAGCTGATGCGCAGATGTCTGCCACAGAAATGTTCCTAAGTGCTGCAAAAGATGTGGAAACACCCCTGGTGGAATGACCCTTAACCAAGCCCAGTAAGGGTTTGCTGTATTTATTGTAGCAGCAGGTGATGCAATGGACTAGCATCTGGACAGAGTCTGCTTTGCCACAGGTGCCCCCAGGGTTCTCGGGGCAAAGGAAACAAAAACGTGTTCAGATCTTCTGAAAATCTGAGTGCGGTTAATGTAGTACCTAAGCACTCTATGTACATCCAGAGTATGAAGAAGGGCCTCCCCTCAATTAGCATACTCTGGATAATAGACCAGAAGGTTAATGTCCTAATTAAGGGTAAACTAGGACACCACTTTAAGAAGGAACTTATGGTCCTCAAGAACACCCTGTCCTTGTGGAAAATCAAATACGGCTCTTTAGCCATCAGAGCCAGAAGCTTGGAAATCCTCCGAGCAGAAGTAACAGCAACTAAAAACAACGCTTTCTGCAACAGAAAATGTAGCTCACAATCCGCGGCTGGCTCGAAGGGAGGCAACGTAAGCTTCTGTAACAAAAACAAAAGATCCCAAGGAGTGATGGGGGCCCTAATAGGAGGTTTAAGAGGAAGGATTCCCCTCAAAAATGTTCGGGCCAGATTCATGTGGGCAACATATTTGCCACCCACCAGTGCAAAATAAGCAGAGATAACAGATGGAAGAATAGCAGAGGCCCGAGTCTGACAGGGAGAGGAGGTACTCAAGGACAGCATTCAGAGGGTATAGGAGAGGGTCCAGACATCGATTGGAGGCCCACAAGCAAACGTGCTTCCAGTTCATGACATAGGTAGCCCTAGAGGAAGATTTCCTGGCTGCCACCAAGACCTTGGCCACTCTAGGAAACGCTCCAAAATGAGAAGTGACTACATCTGCAGGTGCCAGGCATGCAGATGTAGGGACTGGAGGTCCTGGTGAATCAGCCTGCCCTGCTTTTGAGACAGTAAGCGGGAGGACAAGGGCAGGGGGATCAGAGGTTCCACTGTCAGCTGCTGCAGTAGCAGAAACCATATCTGGCGAGGTCAAAGCGGAGCTATAATAATCATCTCTGCTCCTTACGCTTGGAGTCTGAGTAGGACTCTCTGCAGAAGAGGAAATGAAGGGAAGGCATACAGAAACCTCCCTGTCCAGCAGAGGGACAATGCGACTCGCCAGAAAACACCAGGCCCATAATCGAGTGAGCAGAAACTGGGCAGTTCTGGGTTGCACAGTGACGCGAAGAGGTCCAGCTCTGGATGACTCCATCTTTGGAAAAGGTCGTCCACTACAGACTGCAGGAGTTCCCATTCATGAGTACTCAACCAAGACTGGCTTAAGGTGTCGGCCAAGGTGATTTGGACCCCTGGAACATGCACTGCAGTGAGCAATAGGCCACGGTCTAGAGCCCAGAACCACACTCCCATAGCTTCCCGACAAAGAGGATAGGAGTGAGTTCCCCCAGCTTGTTGATGTAGTTGGAAAAGACTGACATGTTGTCCGTCTGCACCAACAGGGGACCTGGATGGAGGTGTGGGAGAAACGCATATAGAGCACACAGAACTGCCCTTATCTCCAGAATATTGATGTGGAGGGTCAGCTCCAAAGAAGATCATGCACCTTGCGTCTGATGATTCTGAAAATCAGCTCCATAACCTAGGCTCAAGGCATTGGTTGTGAGAACCTGCGAAGGGGCTTCTCTCTGAAAGTGGACTTCGGACTCCAGATTCTGGGGACAGAGCCACCAAGACAGAGTCTGTACCACTGCTTTGGGGATCAAGACTGGCTGGTCGAGATCGTCCTCCCTCTGATCTCATTGCACTCTTAGGGTCCACTGAGGGGCCCTCATAAACAGATATGCTGAGAGAACGGTCACTATGGCCGCAGCCATATGGCCAAATTCTGTGGTCCCCACTTTTACTGGGGGGGGAGAGAAGGGCGCATCACACAATTCACACAGGTAGACAGTTCTTTCTGTGTTTCAATTGTCTTATTCTTTTATTGTAAATGTTGGCTCAAATCCATATGGCCCAGGAGCTGGAGGATGGTCTGAGCTGGGACCTGGTGAGCAGCTGAAACTTTGTGGGCCAAAGAGCGAGGCGTATTACCCTGTCTGGAGGGAAAAAAGCCTTCCCTTGCTCTGTGTCTAGGATTGCCCCTATGTATTGTAACCTTTGACATGGCTTTGGGAATGACTTGGCCATGTTTTGGGTGATCCCCAGGGAGCTGATCAGGCTGAAGGTGTCCTCTAAAGCCGCCAGAAGCCGATCCTTTGTGGCAGCGGTCAGATGACAATCATTGAGGTAGGGATAAATGAAGTGTCCCTGCCTCCTTAGGACTGCTGCCACCACCGCTAGACACTTCGTGAACATGTGCAGTGCCGAAGAAAGGCCGATGGGCAAGGCCCGAAACTGGAAATGCCTTTCCTGAAAGGAGAACCTCAGGAACCTCCTGTGAGCTGGAAGCACCACAATATGGAGGTAGACATCTTGCATGTCCAGGGAGCAAAGCCAGTCCCCTTGATGCAACGTGGGAAGAATGCCCGGCAAGGTGATCATCCTGAACCTCTTGTGCTCTATGTAATTGTTCAACAGACTTGGGTCCAGAATCAGGTGCAGTTCTCCTGTCTTCTTGGGAACCAAGAAGAAATGAGAGTAGGACCCTTTCCCCACTGTGGGGCTGGAATGGGTTCTATGGTCTTCTTGTCTAGCAGGAACTGTACCTCCTCCCAAATTAGGTCAGCATGGGAGGGAAAGTAGGTTGTCTGGACCAGGAGATTGTCTGGGGGGATCTGCAGGAATTCCAGCGCGTGACCCTGCTCTATCAACTGGAGGACCCACGCATCGGTAGTGATGGTGGCCCATCCGTCGAGGTAAAGCGAGAACCGACCCCTTATTACCTCTGCCCTGGACTCGACAAGGGGTGGGGGGTTGGGCAAGGAGTCAGGCGCTGGAGCCCGGGGTGGGCAGAGGGATCTGAGAGGATTTGGTGTTCCGAGGTCCCTGTGATCCACCAGGTTGAGAAGGAGGTTTACAGCGAAAGTTGCCTCTCTGTTGCTGTCCTTTAGGTTTCTGCTCCCCTGGCGACGAAACTGCCGTCTGCCTGGGGTCTGATCAGATCTGTACAACTGATGCACAGACTGGATGGCCTTACCCAAGTCCTGGAGGTCCGAGATAATTTTTGTCAATGTCTGGTCCGAAGAGCACTAGCCCATTTAATGGGGCATCAATGATGTCATCCTGAAGGTCCTGCCTAAATCCAGAAACCCAAAGCCAAGAATACCTCTGCATACAAACCCCTGTGGTGGCTGCCGTGTCCACCGAATCACAGAAGGACCTCAAGACGTGCATTCCCCATGTCCAGACTGGACTGGAGCACGTCCAGGTGTTCTGTGATTGGAATCAGGCTGTCTTTTTGCAAGCGCGATGGCCTTGTTCCAGAGTGATTTCTGGTACTAAACCATGTGCGCCAAGAGTTGAGTGAGTGAATGGTGCAGGTACCTGATGAATAGACCTTCTGGCTGAACTGATCCAGACATTTGGATTCCTTGTCCGGCAGATGGGAGCTCATGTGCCGGGGCTGTTTGGTCCTGCCATGGGCAGCCATCAGCACGATCGAGTCTGCCTTGGGCTGTTCACCAAGGAATGGCTCATTCATCGGGGTACAATACAGCCCGTCTGCTTTCTTAGGTATAGCGGAGGCTGTAGAAGGGTGTCTCCAGGCTAGCCTGGTAGCGTCCTGAAAGGGAGACACCAAGGGTGATATGACTAAAGGTTTGGGCTCATTCATACCCAAGAAATGAGCCAGCCTTTTTCTCTCTGGATCACGATCCTCAGTTTCCCACTGATTCAAATACTGGATGTGGTGCATCACGTCCAAGAACGTGGGATCATCCGGGGGAGAGTGAGGCGAAACCCCCGGAGAGTCAGGGTGGTGGGGAGTAGAGGAAAACTCCCCTGAGAATCTGAAGGAGGCAGAAGAATTTAAATCAGATGACCTCGAGGAAGATCTGGAGCGGGAATGCCGGTGCCTCTTCCTGTAACGTCTGGAGGACAATCTGGAACGATATCTGCATCATTCAGAAGACCTGTCATCTGACTGAGCAGGAGACTTTTCCCTTGGGGAAGGTGATGACTGTGGAGGCCGCTGCGGGGAGTCTACGGTGAGAGGTTGCGTCGTGGGAACCTGGGGTTCCTTGGGGATTATGTCTTTCCTGACAGTGTCCCACCAGGAACTGAAAAAGTCCTTGACTTTGGCCAGAGAGACCATGGCTGAGGCTGATGCGCCTGGCATCTCAGACCTGTTGTCAGGCTTCTCGGGTGGCAAACCTGATGGCTTGTCGGGGGCTGGCGTACACTCTGGTGACTTAGGTTTCTCCGCTGTCTGGCCCTGCGGAGGCACTGGAGCTGGCGGCAGGTCAACTGGCTTACCTGGCGTCTGACTGCCCGACGTCAACGAGTCAGGCGTCGGGGGAGGCATCTCCTTGGCTGGCAACTGCGCCCCTTCTGAAGGTAGCTTAGGGGGTGCAGGTGGCAGGAAGACCGACGGTGAAGATGTCAAAGACGTCGGGGTAGAGCACCAGGAGTCTGACGCCTGATACTTCGGAGAGCTGGCGTCACGGTGAGACTCCGGTTCTAAATGCTGCTTCCTGTCGTCAGGTCCAGCCAGACAATCCAATGAGGAGGAGGAAGCCTTCACCTGGGGACGAGAGGCAGGGAGTCTGTTGCCCACCCCTTGACCAGCGGAATCCTTGAACTTAGACTCAGAGGCATGGCTGTAGGGCCTAAGACTAAGGGAAGGGGCTGAAGGTCCTTTTTCCCCCAAAGAAACACCACCTGATGTACGCACCAATGCCAGGGGTTTCAAGGCCAACAACCTGGAGGAAACTTGGGTTGGCGGGCGGGGCAGAGTCCGACCTCCCATGGGAGGAAGGACTGGAGTTGGCCATTTTCCTATGCGGAGACCTGGATCGTGAGTCCGAACAGGTCCTGTCCTTTGCATGATGATGGTGTTTTCCACAAGACTTTTTCTCCTTAGATTTGTGAGAAGTCCCTGACCCCAAAGAAGAAGGGGATCCTAGGCCTGATGGGGTCTTTTGCATGGCGGCCAGCTGCTGTTCTAGGAGGTAAGTCTTCAACGTCTTCAGTCGATGGATGCGGGTCCAGCGGTTGAAACTTCAGCAGTGCAGGCAGAAGTCAGTGTCATGATCAGGCCCCAGGCAGATGAGGTAGGCCGAGTGACCATCTCGAGCTGGAATCTGCTTCCCGCATGTGCACGTGGATTTCAGTCACTGGCTGGAGGACAACGGAGAAGACATGCATCGAATAGTGGTTAAACAATAACGGAACTTTAGTTCAGGAAGCTTGTAGAAAAGTTAGCGAAAATGGCTGTCGATTGTTAGCAGTAGGTGTCTGTGGAGCCGATGTGAACGGGTCAATGGTGTGAAAAGAACTGGCATGTGGCCGGAGACTGCCCCTTTTACACCACAGGCGGACGTCAGGGGGCAGTCCCTGCTGGGTACTGCTAGCTACTAATTTTTCCGTGGGGTCCTAGTGCCTGACGTCATAGTCCTTATGGTGTAGCCTGCTGCAAGAGTTCCCACTCGAAGTAAGACCGGATGTTACCATTGCAGTCTGAATGCATTCTGACACAAAATGCCATGTCCATTTCTGGAGCAGAATCAAGGCAGTTTGGCATTAAGTGAGGATGGAAAAAGGTCCACATCTGGGGTACCCCACTCGAACAGCTATCCCACGACATCTGGAGTAAGTGACCATTCATGAGGATTGGCCTCTGTTCAGTTGAGCTCATCTTCCAGAGTATTTTGGACTCCTGGCAGATAGATGGTTTGAAGCAGGATCTTCCTGCTCCAGGCACCATTCCTGTACTCTCATCACCTCCCTGCAGAGTGGGTAAGAGTGTGCTCCTGTTTGTTGATGCAGTACATCACAGACTTGCTGTCTGTATGCAGGACTGTTTTGTGGCTGGCAAGATCCACTAGGGAATCGCAGGCTGTAAAAAACTGCTCACACCACCAACACATTGATGTGGAGATGAGTCTCTGATGGGTCCCAGACACCTTGTGTTTGGAGGCCCTGACAGTGGGTCCCCCACCCTCACAAGGAGGCATCCATGGTGAGAGTCACCTGAGGCTCCGTTTGGGAGAAGGGAAAGCACTGGAGGAGACTGTCCTCCGCTGACCACCATGTGAGAGACCGAACCGAGGGTTGATTGCCTGAATGGGGGTAGGTCAGAAGATGTGATGCTTGTGACACTGTGCACTGAGCATCCATGGAGTCGTTCCGTGCAACCGTGATGGGCACTGTGAACACTGGGGAAGCAGTCAGACCTAGTGTGTGCTGCATGGAGTGGGCTTGAACAGTTTTGTGCCCCATGGTGTAGCATGCCATCTGCAGAATCGCCTACACTCTGCTATATGGTAGAAAGGCTTGGGCCTTGCTCATACCCAGAATGGCTCATATGAACAGCAGCTGCTATGAGGGTTGGACCCGAGACTACTGTAGATTCAGCAGAACCCCTCTGAAGTGAGAAACTGAGAGGCAGTGGCAACTGTCTGTTCTGTCTCCACCCTGGGTGGACTGGATATCAGCCTGCTGTCCAGGTAAGGGTAAACCTGGACTCCAATCTTTCTCAGGTGCACTGTAAGTACTGCAAAGCATGTTGTAAAGACATGAGGCGCCAAGGACAGCCCAAAGGACAGGACTCTAAACTGACAATGCTGTCTCAGCACAATGAATCGAAAGTATCTGTGATGGCTGGAGTGCACCAGTATGTGCTGCTATGCATTCTGCATATCCAGGGAAGCTAACCAATCCTGAGATTTCAGGAAGGGAAACAGAGACCCCCAAGAAATCATTTCAAGTTTTTCCCGATCCAAGAATTTGTTCAAATTTCTGAGGTCAAGAATGGGACACACACCCCTTGATTTCTTTAGTATTAGGAAGTAGCGGGAGTAGAAGCCTGTGCTGTGCTCCGACTCTGGCACCACTTCCACTGCCCTGTTTCTCAGAAGGCCCACAATCTTCTGCACCATAATCTCTGACATATAAGCTGATGAAAGAGGCTACTTTCTGGGCAGATAGACCGGAAGGATTTCTGTTAAGTCCAGGGAATATCCATCCCAGATAATCCTGAGGACCCACTTGTCCATCATAATGGACTCCCACTGATGGTAAAACTGGGTCAGCCCCCCCCAAACAGCTGAGACAGGACTGGAGCCAGAACTTCAGAGGATGGGACTAGGTGCTTTTGGCATCTGCGCCTTTGACTGCACCTTTTTCTAAGGCTGGGATTTGTTTTGGGCTCCCCTGCCTTTCCCATAAAAGGACTGCCCATTTTGAAAGAAACCATGTCCTTTTCCCCTCTGAGGATTGGCAGGGGTTGGGTTCGAAGTCTTAGGGGTAGTCCTTGTTTCATGAGATGGCTTAAGAGACTTATCTACCTGCTGTCCAAACAAATAAATTCCATCAAAGGGATTATTCATAACCTGTTGTTGGAAATCTTGTGAAAAGCCAGAGGTACGTAGCCAGGAATGCCTTCTGATGCAGATGCTTGCTGCAGCAGAGCGGGAAGCAGTATCAGAGGCATCCATAGCAGCTTTGAGCTGATGTTGTTGGGACTTAATTTTACGTGTGGCAGTCAGCAGACTCTTTTGCTTAGTCTCAGAATCTGGCAAGAACTCTGCCAGAGACTTAAGCAAGTTCCAAAGGGTATACTCATATTTGAAAATATACCACTGGTAGCTAGCAATCTGCATGCCTAGGGTAGCTGCTGCATAAGCCTGCTTTCCCACAGTGTCAATCTTGCACAACTCTTTGATAATAGGGTGTGCAGTGACCTCTTGAGCAATAACAGCTTTGTCATTCTAAGCAAGAATAACAATGACATCAGCTATAGGTTGAGAAGCATACACCGATCTATACTTTGGGGCAGTGTATTTTCTATATGCTTGCAGACATTTGAAACAGAAGCAGGTCTACTCCAGAAAGCATCAGACAAGGCTTCAAATGTGGGTGGAATAGTGGAAAAGTACAGTTACGTAAAAACTTACCGTAACAGTAGATCTTCGAGAGAGGCTCTTGCAGTAGGTAATTACATATAAGACTGCTGCCGGCAGGCGGCAGGACCTAGGAAAAATTTCTAGCTAGCAGTCTCTGGCGAGGAACCGCCCCCACGTCAGGTGACCAGCGTCAGGAGACGTTGGTATAAAGGGGCGGTCCCTCATGCCTGCCTTCCAGTTCTTTCCCGCCATAGGCCAAAAAAGGCCGGACAAGAGAGAAGCAGGTATTTCCCTCACTGGAAAAGGAGCTGAAAAAGCTGAGAGGGATGGTGGGCGGGAAGGTATTACCTACTGCAAGAGCCTCTCTTGAAGATCTACTGTTACCGTAAGTTCTTACGTAACTGTACTATCTTACTTTGAGAGGAATCTTGCAGTAGGTAATTACATATAGGACTGAGTCCCAAGCAGTCTGGAACAAGAAGAAGCACACCGGAGGAGGAACGCTACTCAAAGTAGATCCTCTAGCTGTGAAGGCCTTAAGAAAGGAGGCCTTGCAGAACAGCCAGCCCGAAACCTGCTCTACGGCGAGAGGCAATATCCAAACTGTAATGTTTTGTAAAGGTATGGACGGAAGTCCAAGTGGCGGCAGCACAGATATCTGCTGCTGACACATTCTTGAAACAAGCTGCTGAGGCAGAGACTCCTCTGGTGGAGTGGCCTCGTACTTGACCCGGGAGGGTCTTGTACTTGTCATACAGAAAGTGATGCAATGAGCCAACCATTTGGAAAAGCATTGTTTAGAAACAGCATCTTTCTGAAATCCTTTGTCCTGATAGTGTAGTATCTCAGAATCCAGTGAACATCCATAGTATGTAGTAAATACTTCCCTTGATTGGGGTACTGCGTAAAGAAAGCAGGTAACTCTATGGACTGGTTCAATGTAGATTCCTCTACCACCTTGGGGAGAAATTTAGGACTGGTGCGCAGAGCCACATGTTCCTTGTGAAAAATCAAGTATGGAATTTTACACATCAGGGCCTGGAGCTCAGAAATCCTCCGAGCAGAGGTAATGGCCACGAGGAAGAGTGTCTTCCATGAAAGGAGCTTCAAGTCTGCGGAAGCTGCCGGTTCAAAAGGAGGCAGAGTAAGTTTCTCAAGAACAAAGTTCAAATCCCAAGGGGGGGTGGGAACTCGGATAGGGGGTCTCAGGTGAAGAATCCCTCTGAGTAAAGTCTTAGAGACTTCCAGTTGAGCGAACATTCTGTCTGCAAAGGGAACATGATAGGCCGAAATGGCCGCCATGTGAACTTTCAGAGACGAGTGACTAAGACCCAGGTCAAAGAGATGGTGCAGGTACTCCAGCAGTCGCCCAACCGAGCAGGAGAAAGGCTCAATGTCTTTCAAAGCAGCCCAGATTGTGAACCTTTTCCACTTCATGGCATAGGTAGACCTACTGGAGGGTTTCCTAGCCTCCACCAGAATCTCCACCACCTGGGGAGAAACTCTAAAGCGGGCTTGAGCTATGTCTGCAGCAGCCATGCATGTAGCTGAAGGGACTTGAGACCTGGATGGACCAGGGTCCCCCGATCCTGGGTCAGCAAACATCGTAACAGAGGAAGAGGAAGAGGAGGTTCCTCTGAGTATTGTTGCAGAAGAGAGAACCAAACTTGCCTGGGCCAGAAAGGAGCGATCAAAATCATTCGTGCTCCTTCTGAACCTAGTTTCTGCAAGACCCACGGGATCAGAGGAATGTGGGGAAAGGCATAGACGAATCTGTCCTTCCAATCTAGAGACAGAGTGTCTCTCCAAAAAATGCCTAGCTCTTGAGCGAGCAGAAGTCGGGAAGTTTTGCATTTTGAGGGGAAGCGAACAGGTCGACCTGTGGTGTTCCCCAACGTAGGAAGACATAGTCTTGGACCCCTAGATCCGGTTCCCACTCGTGAGCCAGAGCAGATGAGCAACTCAGCTTGTCTGCCAAGGTGTTCTCGACTCCCGGAACATGAATTGCCATAAGGTGAAGGTCGTATTGTGCTGCCCAATCCCAAACTCTCATTGCTTCCCTGTAAAGAGGGTAGGACCAAGTCCCTCCTTGTTTGTTGATGTACCATACCACCCACATATTGTCTGTCAGGACGGCTAGGTGGCTGGGAAGGAGATAAAGATGAAGGGCTTGGAGAGCATAAAGTACTGCCCAAAGCTCGAGCACATTGATGTGAAGTGTTTGTTCAAGCTTGCACCAAGAGCCCTGGGTCTAATGAGGACCGAGATGGGCTCCCCAACCTTTGCGTGAGGCGTCTGTAGTCAGAGTCTGGGGGGGGGAGGGGGAGGAAGAATGTAACTCCCCGAAGAAGGTTCTCTCGAACCATCCACCACTGCTAGTCATGAACCATGGGAGAGGAGACTAGGACCAACTGATCCAAGTTGTCCACCAACTGATCCCATTGGGAGCGAAGCGTCCACTGAGAAATCCTCATGTGGAGCCGAGCATGAGGGACTGTTGGGATAGCAGCTGCCATAAGCCCGAGGAGGCAAACAACCGACCTTGCACTGACCTGACTGCGGCCAGACAACATGCTTACCTGAGTCTGGAGAGCAGCTGTCCTGTCCTGTGGCAGGAAGGCCCTGCCCAAGGTCATGTCCAGTATCGCCTCGATAAACTGGAGTCTCTGGGATGGGATCAAGTAAGACTTGGAATGGTTGATGGTAATACCCAGGCAGGCAAGGAAAAAAATTACTCACCTTAGTATTGTTGTTTCTTCTAATGGAGTCTTGCTATATTCTGACTATTGCAGAGATATCCAATCTTTGAACTGCCTCAGAGAGGAAAGAGTAAACTTTCCATGCAAGGCATGGAACGCTGAACTCGAGCTCAGTTGAGACTCTGTCTGTTGTTGTTTGAACCCAAAGCGCCAGATCTTTACGAGCTTACTCACTGGGCGTCCTGTGTGGAAACTGTAAACTTACACTAGCCAACTGGCAACTAAATCGAATAAAAAGGTTTTTTGGTTCCAAGGCAAAGACTCAAGTCAGGAAACCCAAAAAACAAAACACAACACACACCCAAAATAAGAGGGTGAGAAAAAGGGGGCACCTCTAGGGTGCCAACACTGTTCCTGCCCACCCACATCCCAAAACCCAGGTTCTGAGAGGGGAGGCAGGGGAGGTCAGAATACAGCAAGACTCCATTAGAAGAAACAACATTACTAAGGTGAGTAATTTTTTCTTCAAACAACATGAAGTCTTGCTGTATTCTGACTATCTGCAGACTACCAAGCAGTACCTCCACGGAGGAGGACAGAACCCACTTCAGAAACAGGCTCTAAGCACTGCTGTGCCAAACCGAGCATCCTCCTAGCCTGGATATCCAGAGAGTAATGGTTGGTGAAGTATGTACTGTTTTCCAGGTGGCTGCTTGACAAATCTCTAAGATAGGAATATCCCTGGCAGCAGCCAGGGAAGCAGCTGTACCTCTGGTAGAGTGAGCCCTCAGGCCTGAGGGTGGGATCCTACCTAATTTTTTCATAGCAAAATTGTATACAAGAGACAATCCACCTGGCAATAGATCTCTTAGTGGCAGGTTTTCCCTTACCAACCTCACCATAAGTGAGGAACAGTTGGAGGGAGTCAAACCTGTGACCCTTGGTGCACTCTATGTAGTAGCTAAGGGCCCTTTTCACGTCCAGGCTGTGCAGCCTCCTCTCCCCAGAGGAGGAATGGTCAGTGAAGAAAACAGGAAGAGACATAGACTGGTTAAGGTGGAAATCCGAAACCACCTTAGGCAAAAACTTCCTATTAGTCCCGAGGACCACCTTATCTCTATGGAAAGAGAGAAAATCAGGCTCCACTGACAGGGCCTGTAACTCACTTATGTGTCTGGCAGAAGTAATGGCTACCAAGAACACAGTTTTCCAAGTCAAGTACTTAAGCTCTGCTGAGGACAAAGGCTCAAAAGTGAGTTGCATAAGCTGAGCAATGCAAACATTAAGGTCCCAAGCAGGGCAGGGTCCCTGAAGGGAGGATTGGTATGCAGCAATCCCTTGAAGAATTTACAGAATACAGGATGAGCTGAAAGGGAAGAGTGCTTGCCTGCTGACAAGAAGGCAGAGACAGCTGCCAGATGCACTCTAAGTGTAGCTGGTCTGAGTCTAAGCTATTGAGATGAATCATATAGTCAAGCACTGTGAGCAGCACCAGCAGACTCTGGAGAAATATGCTTCCCCAGAGCACCAAATAGTAAACCTTTTTCCATTTGGAGTTGTAAGTCTTTCTGGTGGAAGGCTTTCGAGAAGCCTTTAAAATATCCAGAACACCTTGAGAGAGATGCAAATCAGCAAACTCTAACTCTTCAAGAGCCAGGCTTTGAGATTGAGAGATTTGAGATTCAGATACCAAACCCTCCCCTGAGAACATGTTAACAGGTTGTAATTCCTGGGAAGAGACAGGGGAAGGTGGACTGCTAAGGACAGCAAGAGAGGGTACCAGGGCTGTCTGGCCCAGTCTGGAGCAATCAGAATCACTTTGCAGGGTTGAGACCTGATTTTGACTAGTACCTTGAACAGGAGAGGGAAGGGGAAGCATACAGGAACTTCCCTTCCCAATTGAGAACTAGGGCATCCAGGGGGACTGAGCCCAACACTGGGGGCCTGCAGCAAAAAAGAGGAAGTTGGTGATTGCCTGGGGCTGCAAAAAGATCTATCTGTGGGGTGCCCCATCTGGAGAAGATCACCAACAAAATCAGGGGATCTAGGGACATTCGTGATGGCCCTGAGATATCCTGCTGAGAGCATCTGCCAGGACATTGTCCTTCCCTGGGAGGTGCACTGCTATCAGGGAGGTATTCAGGGAATAGGCCAGAGACCACAACTTCATTGCCTCTGTGCACAAGGCCGTAGACCGAGTGCCCCCTTGCTTGTTGATGTACCACCTTGTGGTGGTATTGTCTGTCCTGATCTGAACTACTTTGTTCTGAACAGACTTGGAAAAAACTTGAAGTGCTAGAAACACTGCTCTGAGTTCTAAGAGATTGATGTGGAGCAAAGATTCTTGAGGTGACCACAACCCTTGGGTGGTCAGATCCCCCAAGTGGGCTCCCCAGCCCAAGAGGGAGGCATCTGTGGTAAGGATTAGAGAATGAGATTGAGTGACAAAGGAAACTCCTTGCCTTAGGTTGTCCTGATCCTGCCACCATTACAAAGCCTGGATCAGGGTTCGAGTCACTGGGATTAGCTTGGTCAGAAAATCCTTTCTCTGGGACCAGAAGGCTCTTAAGGGGAACTGACTGTCCCTCATCTGAAATCGTGCTCCTTGGACCACTGCTGTAGAGGCAGCCATGTGGCCCAGGAGCTGCCGAAAATGCCTTGCTGGTCGACACCTGGAGGGTGGAAAGAAGGGCCAGTGTAACAAGGGTCTTGCCCTGTCCAGGGAAGGAAGGCCTTGCCCTTATTGTATCCAGCTCTGCCCCTATGAAGGTGAGGAGCTGCACTGGCTCTAGAACTGACTTTGAAAGATTTAGAAGGAATCCTAGAGAAGTGAGCAGTTGCTGAGTTATCTGTAGGTGTGACTTGACTTGGTCTGGAGACTGACCCACTATGAGCCAGTCGTCCAGGTATGGAAAGATGGAGATCTTTTTTCTCCTTAGGAAAGCAATCACTACTGCCAGGCATTTTGTGAACACCCTTGAAGCTGATGTTAGGCCAAAGGGCATTGCTCTGAATTGATAGTGGCCTGAGGGCATCTCGAACCTGAGGTACTTTCTGTGGGAGCATCTGATGAGAATGTGGAAACAGGCATCCTTGAGGTCCAGGGAAACTAGCCAGTCCCCTGGCCTTAGAGAGGGCAGAATTATTCCCCAAGTCACCATTTTGAACTTTGGCTTTAAAAGGTGCTTATTTAAATATCTAAGATAGGATGGGCTGCCATTCTCCTGTCTTTTTGGGAGTTAGGAAGTACCTGGAGTACAATCCCTTTCCCTTGTGTAGGGGTGGAACCCTTTCTATGGCTCTCAGAGCCAAGAGGGAAGAGACCTCTGCCTCTAAGGCAAGGGCCTCTGAAGGATTTGCAGGTGGAAAGGACCTGGTTCTCATCTTGGGAAATTGAAGCTGAGAACCAGTCCCTGGCTTACTACTTCCAGGACCCATTTGTCTGATGTTAAAGACATCCAGTCCTGGACAAAGTAAGCCAGCCTGCCCCCTACAGGTAGTGGAGAATCGGCCCAGGCAAACCCATCAGGGTGCCTGTTTGGCAGGGGCTTTAGGCTGAGGGGTGATAGCAGGCCTGCTTGTAGCCCGTCTGCCTCTCCCTCTGAAGAACCCCCTCTGGGCAAAGGCAGAAGAGGAGGCCTGGGCTTGGTAGAAAGGCCTATGAAAAGGCCTGCCCCTGCCCCTGGAATGCTGCCTCTGGGGAGTGGCTTACCTTTCCTTGGCCTGAGCACCCCTATAGGTGGTCCTGTACTCATCCATTTTCTTCATGTAGTGCTCTGTCTGCTCCCCAAACAGAGAATTACCAACAACAGGAAAATCCATGGCCTTAGTCTGGGTATCCTGTGACAGACTAGTACATCTGAGCCAAGCCATCCTATGAAGGGCCACAGATGTAGCCATGACTCTAGATGAAACATCATTGGAGTCCACTGCAGCATGAAATTGCACCTTGGATGCCTCAGTAACATCTGCAGCCACCTGCTCCAGCTCCTTGGCAAGCTGGCGAGGGACCTGTTCAGCTAGAGCCATCACAATGTCCCATCTAGACTTCTGGTATCTAGCTGTGTAGGCCATATAATTAGTCTGCCTGAGTCCCAAAGATGCTGCCATGTACTGTTTCTTTGCCATGGCATCAATCCTCCTGGAGTCTTTATCGGGGGGGGTGTGAAGCCAAGGGTATATTTGCCTTATCACAGGCAGCAGCCTGCACTACCCCAACATGGCTGCATTGCTGGGAAAGGAACTCCGTATCTGAACCTGAAAGAGTATACCTCTTGTCCATTCTTCTGTCCACAGGAGGTATAGAATTAGGAGTCTTTAAAATTTTAAATGTCTGTTTCCCAAAAGACTTATGGAGGGGAATAGACAGCCTCCTGGACTCTGGGATGTCCATCATCTCAACATAATCAGGCTCCTCCTGATCCTCTACTGCTTCCTCCATAGGAAGCTGAAGAGTTTCAGCCACTTTTTTGTAAAACATAAAGTGGGAAGGGGACTCAGAAAGCCTAGGAGGGGAAACCCCTAAAGGTCTGTCTGGGGAGATGTCCAGGTCAATGGGCACATCCAGACTTTCATAATCACCATCACTATCCTCATACCCTCCTTCCTCCTCCTCCGGTTCATAAAAATCCTCTAAATTATAATCCGGAACCGGGAGAACTGACCGATCCGAGCCCCTAACAGATGGTGCCAGTTTGGTCAGAACTGGAGTTAGCGATTGAACAATCCTTATCACTTTGGCTATTTCATCAGCGGTCGGAGAAAGAACTTGTGGATCTGAACCGGCTGACTTATCCCTTCTTTTTCCTTTAACCAGAACCGACTCCTCAGAGTCGGTTCTCCTTTTGCCCGAAGAAGTTTCGCCCTGGTCAGAGGGCACTCCTTCTGGTTCGGTTGAAACCGAACGGGCTGACCATCTGGGTGTGACGGACTTTACCTTCCTTTCCCTCAACCTACCTACTGTCTTTTCCAGGGTAGCTGTGGGAAAACCTTAAATCTGGCAGTCTGAATCGAGGTGGTCAAACCCAGACAATAAACACAGGTGGTGTGGGGTCAGCCTTAGCAAAGGCTTCCCCCACACACACTAGGTGTTGAAACCCAGTGGGCGGTTTTTCTCTTGGGTTTCTGAACTGGCCAGTCCTAACCAAACTTACCCTTTTTTCGGCAATCCGCCAGGCACGACACCCTTATCAGTTCCTGACTGTGTTACGGGTCGTGGAAAAAAACGTAATGAAATCCGTTTTTTTTAGAATCAATAAGGACCGGTTACCACACTCTAAAAAGCAGAACAAACTTTTTTAACAAACCTGATCGGTTCAAACCGAACCGATCCGACGTTTACAAGTTCCACACAGAAGCTAACAATAATAAACCTATCTAGTACTCACGGTACCACAGACAGAGACTGAACTGACAGGTTAGATGAAATAAATTCGGTTGAAACCAAGGGAAAAAAACGACACTTTAACCGACTAAATTGAACCGAGCAAAGGAGAAATCTCCGGAGCGACTGTTCAGTGAGGCGGAGTAAAGAATCTGGTGGTATGGGTTCAAACAACAACAGACAGAGTCTCAACCGAGCTCGAGCTCAGCGTTCCATGCCTTACATGGAAAGTTAACTCTTTCCTCTCCGGGGCAGTTCAAAGGTTGGATATTACTGCAATAATCAGAATACAGCAAGACTTCATGTTGTTTGAAAAACCTGCTGGGTGAGGGAGAGGCAGTGCAGGAGTTCCTCCCTGGACGAGGTCGCCAGGATCCAGTCGTCTAGGTACGGGAAAACCTGCACCTCCCGGGTACGCAGGTAGGCCGCCACCACCGCAAGGCATTTGGTAAATACTTGTGAAGCCGAGGACAGGCCAAATGGAAGTGCCTTGAACTGGTAGTGGTCCCCCAGGAAAGCAAAACGAAGATATTTGCGGTGAGACGGGCAGATAGATATGTGCAGGTAAGCATCCTGCATATCCAGAGCGCACAGCCACTGGCCCTAGCGGAGGAGAGGCAGAAGGCTCTGCAGTGAGAGCATTCTGAACCTCTTGTGCTCCACGAATAGGTTCAGGGAACTGAGATCTAGAATTGGTCTTACATCTCCTGTCTTCTTCAGGACCAGGAAGAAGTGGGAATAGTAACCCATTCCCTGTAGAGGGAGGGGGACAGGTTCTATTGCCTCTTTCAGCAACAGTGCTGAAATCTCTTCCTGGACAAGAAGAAGATGTTCCTGAGAATACGACGACCTTGCGGGAGGGTGATGAGGTGGTTTCTGTAGAAACTCTATTGAGTGTCTTTCTGCGATTAGCTGCAGCACCCATGAATCTGATGTTATCCTCTCCCAGCCCGGAAGGTGGAGGGAAAACCTCCCTTCTACCGGTTCCTCCGGGAAGCCCGGAGGCTGTGGGAGAGGGAAGGAGTCAGGTGGTGTGGGGCAGCGCCACAGCTGAAGCACCCGCTGCTTTTTTGGGTGGGGGGGGCTTGGCAGCTGTAGAGGCCCGGTGTTTAGTGGCCCGCTTTCCCGGAGGTTTTGCCTTTGGCCGATTCTGTCTGCGAAAGGGATGGTGCTGCAATTGATGGGGATGATACACAGAGTCAATGGACTTTAGTGCCGTCCTCTTCTCCTGCAGATCAGTGATGATGTCCTTGACATCGCCACCGAAGAGAACCGAACCCCGGAAGGGCGCTTCCTGTATAGCGGATTGCACTTCCAGGACCAACCCTAACACACGGAGCCAAGCATGATGTCGTAAGCCTACGCTAAAAGCTGAGCTCCATCCAGCAGTGTTCACTGCATCGTAAGTCGCACGAAGCATGTGTCGACTGGCTGAATGTGCAGAGCGGACAAGGTCAGCCAGTTCCTGCTTGACTTGTGAGTCCGGCAGGGAGTCCAATTTGGTTTCCACCTCAGTAAGAATTGCCTTCTGGTAATCCCCCATGTGACCGACATAGTTCAGGGCCCTGATCCCCAGTGTGGTAGAAGCTAAAATCTTCCTGCCATACAGGTCCAGCATGCGAGATTCTTTATCAGGAGGCGACAAGCTAAGATGTTTTGGGTTAGCTGTCCAGCCATGAGCAGCGCTAATCACGACCGAGTCAGCTCGAGGGTGAGAATCTAAATAGTCAACACCATCGGGAGCCTGATATAGCCTGTTCGACTTCCGGGGAAGAGGGGCTAACGCCGATGGCTGTTTCCAAATGGTGGTAATGAGGTCGGCATCAGGCTCGATCCAGGATGGCACCAAGGTGGGAGCTGTCACGGGCAGATCCAGATGCTCAGCGAGTTTCACCCGCTGTGGATCTGGCTCCAAGGATTGCCACTTATGTACCGCCTGGATTTTGCGTAGCAACTCCGTGAAAGAAGGATCCTCTGGAGGGGACTTCGGAGGAGTCCTTGGCCTGGGTTTTGATGGAGAGTGAGGCTCGTTGTCCCACTTGGAGCAGCTGTCTGAGGAGTCGGAGGTGTCCGAGGAGGAAGAGGAAGACGGTGGAGAAGAAGACTCCCTCTCCCGTCTAGGGGGAGGAATGGACCCCTTGGGAAGCCCTCAGGGAAGCGTGACCTGCCCCTCTCTGGACCCAGAGGATTTAGCCCTGGTGTCCGGAGGCGGTGAGGGACTTTGTCGTCGTGGACGTATGGGAACTGGTACCGGCACCATCGTTGGAAGACGACTCTCCACCTCTCTGGTGAGCTGAGCCTTGGCCTCAGCCCACCAGGAGGCCAGAGTCTCCTGCAAGTCCACTGGCAGCTGGGGGGGCGGTGGAGGAGGAGGAGGTGGGGGATATGGGTATGGGTTATACCCATAAGGCGAGTATCCATAACTCGATGGCGGAAAGCCCGGTGTCGGGTATTGTGGCGCCGGGTACTGCAGCGTTGGCTAGGCTGGCGTCGGGTACTGAGGTATCGGATACTGTGGTCCCGGATACAATGGCATCGGATAAGACGGGGTCGGGTACCCGGGAGCTCGGGGAGCTGCTGGGGCAGATGGCCCGGCCGGAGGCCTCCAGCAGGCGGATCTGGAGCAGAAGGCCGGAGGGCCCAGCGTCGGGTGGCATCCGGAAGTGGGATGTCGCCGGAGTTGGCAATACCGCGTCGGAGCAGGCGTCTGAAACCCGATGTCAGATCGGTCGGACCAGCGGGTGGACGGTCTGACTGAGGCGGAACAGGGACCTCAGCATCGCCCGGGGATGGAGGGGAGAAATCCTTGCGGTTGAGCTGAGGAGACTCGGGGTCCCTGGAAGGCAGTAAAGGCTGCGGGGAGCCGGGGACGATGGACGTGGGAGGGTCTGGCGTCGGCTCTTCCGATGTGCGGACGTCGGGCGAACCAATGTGCGGCTTAGCAGCGGGATCTGGGCGGGCGCCGGAGGGGCCGGTGTCTGACTTAATGGATCCATCGCTGGAGGCAAGCCGTGATGGAGGGGTGGCCTGGTCCAACGGAATAGGGGTTGCGCGCCGACCCATAGGGTCGAGCGACTTACCAGCCTTCTCCGTGCGGACGCCGGCTCTTCGAGATCGGCTTATCAGGAGCTGCTAACGCCAGTAGGCAGCGAAACCACGGCTTAACAGAGTGGAGGCCTCCAAAGCCTGGAGGTGCCAGAGGAGCCTAAGCGTGAGCCAGACGGGCGGGCTGGACGCCGACTTGAAGCCTCTAGGCGGCCATCGTGGAAGCCGTCCCAGGGGACGTTACCTTCTTAACACCAACACCAGAGAAGTCGCGGTGGGTGAGGAGCCCCTTGTCCCGGTGCTTTTCTTTATCCTTTTTCTTGCTATAGCCTTCAGGGAAGTTGATGCCTGCTGAAGCTTTTTCAATTCTTTCTCCATGGAGCTCATTTTCTTTTTCAAAATGTGGGCTTCCAGGGACTGCTGCCACCTTCTCCGGGTGGCCGCGTTGAAACTAAGGCAGTGCTGGCACTTCTCTACTGGATGGTCGGGGCCTAGGCAAAAAAGGCACAGGGAATGGCCATCCTTGTGCGGGAGTTGGGCGCCGCATGAGTCGCACTTGTTTTTGTGCTCGGAGGGTGTCGGGGATGACACACACAGACAAATACCTGACACTGATAGGAAAAAATCGAAAATACTCGGTAAAAATACAGACGAAAGAGCCTGACAGTCAAGGAACTTTACCGCGAGGCGCTGGCATGAGCTAACGGCGGGAAAGAACTGGAAGATGGGTGCGAGGGACCGCCCCTTTATACCGATATCTCCTGATGCCAGTCACCTGACATGGGCGCGGTCCCTCGCCAGAGACCGCTAGCTAGAAATTTGTCCTGCGCTTCCGCAAGGCCAGTCCCATATGCGTAATTACCTACAGCAAGAGCCCTCTCGAAGTAAGATCTAAATTGACTAGCGTGGTAGAAACGCTTAATCACTGCAGAGAGAGGGATTTTTACCTGGTTCAGTGACTGAAGGCTCAAAATCAAGGGCAGAATGCATATTACTGTGGAACAGAAGTAGGCCCTGGAACTGAAGGGCCCAGACTTGAGAAAGAGTCTGTGTTGTTGCCCTCGGAAATGATGCAGTTGGGATCAGACTCATCCCTCTCCACATCCTTCCCAGAGGGAGGATCGTGGGTGATGGATCGTAGGCCCCCCCAATCCAGAACATGGCCTTGGTAACACCAACGTGGCCTCGGAAACACTGGCGACACTGGCCCCAAAGGACAAGGGGGGTGGTGCCAGAAGTGGCCCTGTAATCGGAGATGAATCTGACACAGGGGAGATCCCAGGTGCCGAGGGTAGCACCAGAACTGAAACCAGGCCAGGCCACAAGAGGCCCATTCCCGGTGCCAACACTGATGCCGAACCCAGCGACAATGGTACTGTGGCTGGTCCCACCGCAGTCACACTGGACGTGGGGGTGCGGCAAGAGGGACAGGAGTCGGTGGTATGGTCACTGGCAAGGGCCCTTGGGCTATTGCCAGAGCCAAACACGCTACCTGTTTTGAGGGCCACATCTGCGGATCCAATTCCACCATCCCCAAAGGGCCAGGGACAAGTTCTGCTGGCAGAGACAAATGAACCACATGCTGTACCCACTGTTCCACAAGAGCTGCCCAATGGTGAAACTGCTCAACGGAGTCCCCACTTACAGACAGAGTGGGGCTCTAGACCCGAGACCTTGACCCCCTAGAAATGAAAATTACGTACCTACCGTAGTTGTGATCTTTCTGTGTATATAGAAACATAGAAACATTCATCACATATGGGTTCAGGGCTGGAGGTCATGACCCCGCGAGAGCTCTTTTTTTTTGGTAGGCGGAGCCGACGTACCATCAGCGCCACCCTCGAGGCCAATGTATTGCGTGGTGCTCGCGGGTTGGCCGTTAGGCGCTGTCGACTCCGCCTGCCTGCCAGTTCTGAGTCGCCGGAGAGGTAAGAGGAAGGGAGTGGAGGGTGGGACAAGGAAGTCCAAGGGACAGGAAAAAGGAAAGGATATAAAACTAAAAGGAGAAATAACGACTGAGAGGACAGAAAGAGAGAAGTCAGGAACTAAAGGGATTGGGAGGGGCCCCAATCTCTGGAAATAGAGGAGGGAGGTAGGGTGGGGTAAAGAGTTTAGAAGGTGGGGAAGGGAGGGGAAGTGATAACGTATCTCAGACCCTGGTCCTGCCTCAGATTGTATAGGAACTGCAAGGAGTAGCCAAAGGCTTCTTGCCAGAATTCAAGGCACAGAATAGCTGGCAAAACTCCAGATGAGCAGAGTCGATTATTCTGGAAGATGGACAGGGCACAGGGAATTAACACCCTCTGAAGGAAAAAATTTTGGTGAAAAAGGAAAAAGATTTCTTTTTTTTTTTTTGAAGGATAATCCAAAGGACAAGAAAAAATGAGATGGACGGGGAAAAAGGAGGAGGAGAGAATGGAGGGCAACTGCCAACTCCCACCCCACAGGGGTGGAGCTAAAGCACTGGAGAAGGAGTGCCCCCCATGCTGACCACTCTCCCCAGAACCTTATCCCCTATGTGCCCCTGTTCACCCCACTCCTAAGGGGGGGGAGGTTGGGCACACAGAGGGAAGTGGACCCAGAGACTGGGGCCCCAGGGGGATGGAGGGCGGGATTGTGATGAATGGTGAAGATACACAGAAAGATCACAATTATGGTAGGTACATAATTTTCATATCTTAGCTGTGTCAATCTTCACCATTCATCACATATGGGTGAGTGCCGAGCCCTCCGGAAGGGGGTTTTCTTAACACCCTAAAGGAAAAAGTCCCTTAGCTCTCAGTGGGTGACACACTAAGAGGGAGAACCTTCAGGGCCTGGGGAGGCCCGAGAGTGGGAAGAGTGAGACCCCCCGGGGGGGGAAGGAAGTTGGCCCGACAAACGCCGTCTCGCTCTACGGGAGAAGAGACGGGTTCTCTGGTCAGTGGAGTTAATCACCCTACGCCGGACCAAGGGTGACAACCGGGAAAGACGCAGCCATGCCATCCGCCTAATGTAGATCGCTGTCCCTATGACCCTGGTAGCTACCTCGTTGGCATCATAGGATGCCCTCGCTTGGTGCGTTGCTGGCTCAGGCCACGTGCAGAGGTGCAATGGCTTGTCTGGTTTGCTCCGTCGTGTCAGACAGCACGAGGCTAGAGCTGACCCAGCCTAGAACCACAAGAACCTGTCATAGGCTGCATAGTGGGCCTGATGTGCAGAAATGGAAAGCAACAACCATGCCGAGTAAAAGCCTCCTACCCCAGAAGTCAAAATCTGAGGAATCTTGATTTGGGGGCTGGTCACGGTGAAGGGCGCGAAGCCCATCAGGAGTGTCCAACTGCGTCAATCTGGACTGTGGATGACGCATGGAACCTGGAGACTCCTGGGGGGCGCAATACCGCTGGCAGAGATCCCTAGGGGCAGGCACTCCGGAGAAGGGCCTCTGCCAGGAGTGCAACGACGCCTCCCAAAAGGGAGCAGGCCAGGGGGGCACCACAAGGGTGGCCTCACTGAAATTGCCTAGAAAGACATGCGTCGAGTGCTCTGGATTGCTTACAGTGGAAGGGGTGAGGTGCAAGTCCTCTAACATCCTCAAGAGGAAACGCTGATACTCAGCAAGATCAGCGGCTGGAGAGATGTGGACAGAAGGCTCCTCTTCCCCAGAAGAGGGGGATGAAGAGTTGGAGGGCACCGACTGCTCAGAGAGCGGCTGCTCGGGGGAGGTTGAAAAACCTGTCTGTCCATCGCCCTAACGTAAGCTGGGAACCGAGCAGCCACAGCCCTGAACTGTTCCCAGGAGAGAGGCCTGCTAGGACCAAAGATGCCTAGGAGCGCAGGAGAATGTGACAGAGGGATGGGGACAGAGCCGAGAAGAGATGCCGGCTAACCTCCGCCTGGGCTAAGGAGCGGACCAAGAGCACCCGAAGAAGAAAGTGCTCCGGAAGACTCCACAGCCGACAGCTGAACAACCATTTCAGTACTGCCTTGGCAGCACCCGGAAGAATCCCCTGTGAGGTGACGGGGCTGTATAGATCAGAAGGGCGGGTCCCCTACCTCAAAAGAATGGGGCTCTCTCAAAGAGACCGAGGAGGAAGAGCGGAGATCCGCACTACGGCTTCTTCCAGAGCCCGGGTGGGCCTCAGAAAAAGGTCGCTGTGCAGACCCCATACCCCTCAACCCCTTGGAGCCTGAGAGAGCCCTCCTCCTCGAGAGGGCCAGCCTAGGTAGCCAACAGGATAAAGCGACAAAAATGAAAATTACGTACCTACCGTAATTCTTGATCTTCTTGGACGAGTCTCCACCACTCATTCACACTACTGGGATCTGCGCCGGAGGCACAAGGACCCATCAGGAGCAAACTTTTTTGCTGGAGGGTTGGCGCCGGAGATGGCACCGCGAGCCTCAGCTCACGCTGTAATGACTATCTCGGTGTCGACCCTCCAACCGCCTCAGTACCTTTTTTACCAAGGAGGTGCAGCGTAACTAACCTAGAAGGGTAGCTTTAACCTAAAAACCAGACATAAGATAGTCCGGATGACCCGTATAAGAAGGGTCAACAAAGAAGTCTTCACAGCCTAAAGATTTGAGGGAGTGAAGACCAACAACAGAGGTGAGCTCGGGGGACGGAGGGTGGGCGTGTGAATGAGTGGTGGAGACTCGTCCAAGAAGATCAAGAATTATGGTAGGTACGTAATTTTCATATCTTCCTGGACATAAGTCTCCACCACTCATTCACACTATTGGGAGAGTACCGAGCTAATAATCCCCCGAGAGGGCGGCAGGAGTGACCAAGAGCTCACATTTCTAAGACAGAAGTCCATTAAGGATGGCTCTGCCAAAGGAAGAATGTCGTCTGGCATGGACATCTAGTGCATAATGTTTAACAAAAGTATGCACTGAGCTCCAGGTGGCCGCATTGCAAATATCTGCAATGGGCATATTGCGAATTTCCGCTAGGGATGCTGCGACCGCTCTAGTAGAGTGAGCGTAAACCCTGCCCTCCAACTTAACCTGTGCCATGGAATACCAGTGGCGAAGGCATGCCACTACCCATGCTGAGATGCATCTGATAGCAACAGGTTGACCCAGCCGGGTCTCGCTGAAGGAAACGAACAGTTGCTGGGCTTTGCGAAAGTCCTTGGTTCTATCCAGATAGAAACGCAAGGCCCTCTTAACGTCCAAAGAATGAAGAGAACGCTCTCCTTCATTTTGGAAGTTCGCAAAGTAAGAGGGAAGGACCAAAGGTTGGTTTAGATGAAATTCTGACACAACCTTAGGAAGAAATTTAGGATGAGTCTGAAGAACTACTTTGTCCCTATGGAACACAGTATATGGAGGGTTGTGACCAGGCCATGTATCTCTGTGAGACCCTCACGGGCTGAGGTACTGGCCACTAGGAAGGCAGTCTTCCAAGTGAGAAATTTTAGCTCACAGGTAGCCAGAGGTTCAAAAGGTTTCCGAGTGAGTATATCTAGCACAAGATTGATGTCCCAGGCTGCAACTGGACGTCCTGTATGAGGTCTGGTATGCAGAATTCCTTTAAGAAACCTCTTAACCACAGGTAACTGAGCCAGTGACAGGGAAAATAGTGGCTCATGATAAGCTGAAATAGCACAAAGGTGAACTTTAACTGTAGAGTACTGTAGGCCTGAATTTGAGAGGTCTAAGAGGTACTCCATAACTTTATCTGGTGGGCAGGAAAAAGGATTCAAAGAGGACTTTGCACACCAGAGTGAGAAACGCTTCCATTTGGCTGTGTAAGTTTTCCTAGTGGCTGGTTTCCGTGCAGCCAGAAGAATATCTGAAACTCTTCGAGACACATTGAACCGGTTTCTTCTACCCTTCAGGAGCCAGTGTGAAGGTGAAGTGATCTCTAGGTTAGGGGTGACCACAGGCCCCTGAGTCAAAAAGGTTCATCTGTGGGGAAGTGGTCTGGAGGAACTGCCAACATATTGTTGAGAAGTGAAACCACCAGCTGTCGAGGCCAGAAGGGAGCAATGAGGATCATTTGTCCCCTGGGATTCGAACTGAGGAGTACCCTCTGAGTTAGAGGAAGAGGTGGAAAGGCGTAAAGAAAGCGTTTTGTCCACTGCAGCCTGAACGCATCCTGACAGAAAATGCCAGGCCCTGGATTTCTGGAGCAGAAGAGAGGCAGTTTTGCGTTGAGTGGGGATGCAAAAGGTCCAGGTCTGGAGTTCCCCACTCTTGAATAGTGACTGAACTATGGTTGAGTCAGAGACCACTCGTGAGGGTCTGTCTCTGTTCTGCTGAGACGGTCTGCCAGTTCGTTCTGAATACCTGGCAGGTAGACCACTTGAATTAGAGCCTCGTGCTCCAAGCACCATTCCCATACCCTCATTGCTTCCCTACAGAAGGAGTAAGAATGAGCACCGCCCTGCTTGTTGATGTAATACATCACTGCTTTATTGTCTGTTTGAAGGAGAATGTTCTTGTGACACAGAATGTCCTTCAAAGCTCGGACCGCATAAAGGATGGCTCTCATTTCTAGGACGTTTATGTGGAGCTGGGACTCGACTTGAGCCCACGCACCTTGAGTGTGGAGAGCCTGACAGTGAGCTCCCCACCCCATTAGGGATGCGTCCGTGGTAATGGAGATCTGATGGTCCAGAGGAGGAAAGGGATACCCCTCCAGGAGATTGCTCTCTTGAGACCACCAGGTGAGTGACCTCTTTAAAGGTTCTGTCACCTTTATGAGACAGGACTGCGGGTGAGTGGTTGGGGACCACTGAGTACTGAGCATCCATTGAGTGGTTCTCATGTGCAGACGTGCTAGGGGAACAGTGAACAGTGAGGAAGCCATGAGGCCTAGCATCCATTGCATCGAGAGAGCAGTAACTGAGGTGTTCTCCACGATGTGACGGGCCATTTGAAGGATATCGTTCCTTCTGTCTTCTGGAAGAAAAGCCTTCGCACAGGAGGTGTCCAGAAGAGTCCCTATAAAGAGGAGCCTCTGGGAGGGCTGCAGTTACATTTCTTGAGGTTCAGCAGAACTCCCATGGACGTAAGGAGGCGGAAGCTGTCTCTATGGCGCCCAGAGTCCCTTGCCTGGAAGGGACTTGCTAGAAGCCAATCGTCCAGATAAGGGAACACCTGTATCCCGACCTTTCTGAGGTCTTGCTCACGAGAACTGCACAACACTGTAAAAACCCACACGGCGCGAGGATAGCCCAAAGGGCAGGACTCTGAACTGATAATGCTGTCCCAGAGCCACAAACCTCAGGAATTTGTGATGCCTCGGGTGAATAGGAATGTGCTGGTAAGCATCCTGCATGTCTAGGGAGGCTAGCCAGTCGTGTTGATGAAACAAAGGTAACAGGGTTCCCAGAGAAATCATTTTGAATTTCTCCTTGGGGAGAAATTTGTATAGCTTTCTGAGATCCAGAATGGGGCGCATACCCCCAGACTTCTTTGGAACCAGAAAGTAATGGGAGTAGAAACCCGTGTTCCGTTGATGCAGTGGCACCAGTTCTACTGCCCTATTGTTCAGAAGGCCCTGAATCTCGGCGGCGAGAAGGTCTGACTGAGGAGTCGACAGCCTGGGCTGCCGTTTGGGAGGACGATCGGGGGGGGGAGGTCTCCAGAAGACTGAGTGAATACCCCTCGCGAATTATCCGAAGGACCCATTTGTCTGAGGTTATGGACTTCCACTGGTTGTAGAAGTGCATCAGACGACCTCCCACCAGAGAGGAAAAGTCCACCTTGGGCAGCTGAGATGGGACTTGGGCCAGACATTCATAAGGTAGCGCTGGGCGCTTTGGGCCCTTGCGCTTTCTGTTGCATCTTCTTTTGAGGTTGGGCAGGTTGGTTTTTATGGAAACCGCCTCTGCCTCGAAAGGACTGATGATTATGAAACTGACGTTTATTGACATGCCCTCGAGAGGGGCAGGAGGGGGTCGAGCCAACTTAATGGCTGACCTAGTCTTTTGAGTAGCTTCTAGAGCTTGCTCTACCTGAGGACCAAAAGATCGCGCACCATCAAGAGGCAAGCGCCATTACCCTGCTACTCTGCGTCATTCGTGAAACCGAAGTGCGCAGCCAGGAATGACGCCGGTGCAAATACCAGCAGCCGCTGAATGGGAAGCAGTGTTGAAAGCATCCATGACTGCTTTAACCTGCTGGTTGTTAGATTCGATACCTCTGGTAATGGTTTGAAGAAGCTCGACTTTACATCCGACTCGGAAGAGCTTCAACCATCTGCTTGAGATAGAGTGCCACGGATATACTCATACTGTGAGAAATAGCCTGGTAGCTGGCAATCACGATACCAGAGTAGAAGCAGCAAAAACTCTCTTACCTAAGGTGTCTATCTTTACGAGATTCTTTGTTAATAAAGTCGAGCTGTAGTAGTTTGGGGCAGGACGACCTTATCATTCTCTGCCAGGACTACAATAGGATCCATAAGACTTGAGATGCCAAAATGGGACGATCCTTGGGGGCTGAATATTTCCTATCTATGGATTTAGCCACGGAAGGGTGAGAGCAGGATTATTCCATACCATTTGAGACAGCCGTCTCGAAGGAACTGAACGGAGGAGTCAAATCCGTACGGATCTCCGGAACATGAAGGTATTGGAGTCTTAACAATTTCCCAGGATCGATGTCTGTAGTCTGGAGAGAAAGAGTGGAACTCAGATTTTTTAGCAGAGACTTAAATGACAGGTCCTCGACAACAGGCTCTGCAGCAGAGATAGATCCTGCTTCGTCCACTTCATCACCCAACCGAAGGTCTGGGTCAGGCTCAATGTCATCTCCTGACAGTCCAGGAGGGACTGTATGGACAGGAAAGGAATGAAAATCAGAAGAGAGGAAGACGGAAACGAGTGAAAGAGAGTCCTGAAAAGCAGAGAGCCGAGAGCCCCAGGCGCGAGGCGCACAACACCGAAGCGATGGCGAGGATACCCGGCACGGCGATGCCGAGGGACCACGTGGCACCAAAGCGGTGCGAGAATCCGCACAGTGCCGAAGAGGCGCGAGAAGCCATGCAGGCGCGAGGATGGCGCTGGCGCCACGGTGCCAAAGCCGGCGCCCGAAATGCCGAAATCACCCCAGACTCTGAAAAACAGGATTTGAAGGAAGAAGAGCAGGAGATAAAGGCATCAGTGTGGCCCCTGCGCCGCAGCCATGTGAGGGGGGAAACACCTAAGCCCTGGAGTCGACGGCACCGAGTTATGCGCGCTGGCGACCAGGAAAGTCCAACTGTTCTACTTGGTCTCACTGAGCCTGAAAGCCCACGGCGACCGAGCCAGGTAGCTGAACTAACCTCCGAGCCCACTGCTCCATAAGAGCGGCCCACTGATGAAACTGCTCATCTGAAGACCTACCTGCGGGTGGGGTAGGACTTTGATGTCGAAGCCGCTGGCTACCAGAAGCAGAGGTTGACGACTCCGAAGGAGGAGACCGGCAACTAGCCCCAATAACCGAATGTCTACACGGGTGATGCCTTCTCTTTTTAGACCCGTGGGCCGAAGAAGAGCTCGAGGCGAATGGTGCCGAGAATGAGCCGTTTATTTTTATGCTTCCGCGAGACATCCATCCCCAGGCATTGGACTGACCATTGTCAGACCCCCCCCCCGGAGAAGGCAGCGGACCGGACCCAGCCCGACTGACTGAACAGCTTTCATACGAAGTCTCCCTACCATCACCTGACCTGCTCATGGTCAACTCTGTCAAAGTAGGCTGAGACTTCTTTATTTTTAAAATAAGACTAAGCGATGCTGTATCGTGATAATATTACAAAATAACAAACTGAAAACTATGCTGCTAGTTGAAGTTTGACTCCTGGCTGGCGAGCGATGTCGTCACTGAAGCGCACTCGACGGCTGGAAAAAAGGAACTGAGGCGGTTGGAGGGTTGACGCCGAGATAGTCATTACAGCTGAGCTGAGGCTCGGTGCCGGCGCTCACGGCGCCATCTCCAGTGCCGACCCTCCAGCAAAAAAGTTTGCTCCCGATGGGTCCTGGTGCCTCCGGCGCAGATCCCAATAGTGTGAATGCGTGGTGGAGACTCTTGTCCAGGAAGATCCAACACTACTCCAGACTTAAAGTTATAAAAGGCTTTTAATCACAAATATTACAAGGGTACCTCAAAAGAATGGGGCTCTCTCAAAGAGACCGAGGAGGAAGAGCAGAGATCCGCATTATGGCTTCTTCCAGAGCCCAGGTTGGCCTCAGAAAAAGGTCGCCGTGCAGACCCCATGCCCCTCGACCCCTCGGAGTCCGAGAGAGCCCTCCTCCTTGAGAGGGCCAGCCTAGGTAGCCGACAGGATAAAGCGAAGAAACCAGCACTACTCCAGACCTAAAGTTATAAAAGGCTTTTAATCACAAATATTACAAGGGAGGCTAAATGCCTGCAACATATCATCTGTAGCCCAGCAGCAAAAAAGACCCAGACCGGTTTCGCAACTAGTGCGTCATCAGGGCGCAGCACCCTCCCCGCCCATAGAAGCCTTACTTGGCCCCAAAGTTGGGCGATCCAGGCACACCACAGGCGGGGGTACCACTGCTGAGGGGTCAGTGAACCCACCAAGACCGGGCTGCAGAGCAATGGTGGCCTGCACCACTGCCTGCTGGTCAGCACCCCTGACCCCCGTCTCGGCAGCCACCAACCCCACCTCAGAAGGGGTCTGACTCCGGTTTTTCGAGGACACTACAGGGCTGCCCACACCAACAGAGCCCGACTCCACCTCCGAAGAGGTAGAGGCCGAGGCCCTGTGCCAGACCATAGGAGGGCGCCCGGTGCCATCCCTGCACCACGCCCGAGGCAGTGCCAGTGCCCCCACAGCACCACGAGCGGTGCTCGCGGAGGACACGGCTCAGGCACGAACAGCAGCCCCAGAGACAGAACCAGTCAGGGTGATGTCGGGCCGCTTGGCGCAGTGATGGTGATGGTACTCTGGGCACACGTCCAGCTTCACGGCCTTGAATGGCGCCGAGACAGGGGTGGCACGAAGCAGAATCTGATGATGGGGACAGCACCGGCAGCGGCTCTGATGGTGTCATCGGCCACGGATGGCGCCGTCAGGCTCCGGCACCGTGAACAGCCGACAACAACGCCCGACAGTAGAATCAGGAATGCCCCTCCACGGTGCTGAGTCACAAGGGTGGACACAAGCGCTGTGCTCAGCCTCAGCGCCGCGAACGGCGCCGAGGTGAGAAGAAGACAAAGACGGCACTGTCAGGCCTCCCATGGCACCGCTAGCAGTATCGGTGCCACGAACGGCGCCAACAGCAGCCACAGTGCCGAGAGATAAACCGGCGCCGACGAGAGCTCTGTCAGAGCCCATGGTGCTGCGAACGGCGCCGAGGCCCACAATGGCGCTGACTGAGGGCGTTGACCCAGGCCTTGCGAACTGCATGTCCGACACCGGTGGAGTCTTCACCCCCGAAGGGGCGAATGCTCTGGCGGTGCCTCCTGCCCACCCCCCGAAAGGAGTGGGACAGGCCTCCTGCACCGCGGAAGGAGCCTCAGCAGCGGCCAGGCTACAAGAAGCTGAGGCCCCTCCTCCTCCAGTCCGTGTAGGGCCGGAGGGACCCGGAGGAAGGCCGAGTACATGGCTTGGCCCGGAAAGCACCGACCCCGAAAGTCGGCAGAGCTCGCCCCACTTTCCACGCGCGTTGTTCAATGACTCGGCGGTCCATGGAGAAGCAGGCATCGCATGAATCCATGTTGTGAAATAGGCCAAGACACATAAAGCAATGGTCGTGCTGGTCGGTGACGGAAAATTTATAGCTGCAAGGGCATCATCGCATGGGGGGCTGTCCCGTCTTTGAAGTCTTCTTGCTCTCCGACCGAGACATGACCTATGAGGAAAAAAACACCAAAAACAGACTCGACGTCGCCAAGAATAAAAATAAATGGAAAGATCTTACCAAGCGACGTCGAGTAGGCAACTAGAACTGGCAGGAACGGGACCGACGGACTGCGGCATGGACGAATAACGGCAGAACAAAACTGCGTAGGTGGTAGGCCTCAAGTTCAGTAGAGCTTCCACACGAGGTGACCTCGACGGCGGGAGATGAAGAACTGGCAGGCAGGTTTAGTCGACAGCGCCCAACGGCCAACCTGCAAGCGCCATGCAATACGTCAGCCTCGAGGGTGGCGCCAATGGTGCATCGGCTCCACCTACAAAAAAAAAGAGCTCCCGTGGGGTCATGACCCCCGGCCCTGAACCCGTATGTGATGAATGGTGAAGACTGACATAGATAAGATCTAGAGGCCCCTGATGGTGCCAGTGAGGGCCTCTAGCTCCAGGAGACTGAGGATCTCATGGCAGACCTCACAAAGGATGACCCTGAGTGGTACTGTTTCTTCCCCTTCTGACGGGAAGAACTCAAGGCTGAGCAGTGTCATGAACCCAACTGGGATCGGGAATGGATATGCTTCTTTTTGTGCTTCACTGAAGACTGTCATTCTTCCCAAGAAGAGGGCTGCCTGTGGTCAGAACCCTTCCCCAATGAAAAAAGTGGGCTGGACATGGCAGCGCTGCTGAAGCAGCCTGCCTGAGAAGGCCCCCTGCCGACATCCTCCATGGCTGTCTACCGTTGACTTGGAAGGGCTGAAAGAGACAGACATATACTTTTGTAAAATCATTAAACTGACACAAAAATAGCAAACTCTAGCTTTAAACACTAAAACCGAGAAGAAATGAATTGTTGTTGTAAAGATGTGACGTTCTGACTCCTGGTGGGTGAGTGACATTATCACTGATGCGCACTAGATGGCAGCGAAAAATGGAATTGAGGCCGTTGAAGGCTGGTGCCGACATAAGCCATGCAGTGCGAGCCAGTCTCACGGCACCGTGCATACATGCAGTTTACTTTGGCGCCAGCCCTCCTGAAAAGTTCTGGCTCCCAGGGCCTCCAGCTAAGACCCACTAGTGTGAATTAATGGTGAAGACTGATTCCTGGAAGATCTGAATTTACAGTAGGTACAAAAATTAGTAATACGCAAGGTACAGTGCAGCATTTTTAAACTTAGGAAGCCCAAGATTATTTGATAGGCTGGAAGACTCTTTACCATAAAGTTTAAAAATCTACTGGGCTCTAGAGTGATGTGGTAAATGCCCATTGCAACTTTGTAGGAGATCAAAGCAAGTCAGTGGTTTCATTTACAAGAACTTTGTACCTCTCTGTCTGGGTACCTTTCTGGAGAGACTAAGAACACAATATAAAAGAAATACACCAAATTCCTTTTATTTCTTTTCCAATAAATAACAAACATTTGGGTAGTTCTTTGCAATAATTATTCTATTTGTAAACAAGACTATAACCACCTCATAAATCAGTGCATTATTCAGCAGTTTGCCATGGGCTACTTTTTCAATTAAAGATCAGTCTACCTTATTTGGAACAATTTACTAGTAACAGACCTCTGTTGTATTCATAATTACTCCACAGAAGTGCACATATTTATGGCTTAAATGGCAGTAGCAACAGCTGAAACTCAACTGCAAAAATGTAAGGTTATTAATTAAACCAGCTAAGAACTCTACTGCCTCCTTGTACTCTCCAATTCCTGGTGCATTTTTAGGTACAGGTGTTCTGTACAGTGCACTAGATAAAAACGGGTATTAATATTTTAAGGACCACAGAATTATAAATATTTAGCTGTACTTGTCCAGAGTGTAGGCCAAGCCTATTTCCAGGACAATCTGCATTATTCTGTGCAAATATAAAAAGGATGACAAGGGGCTAAGGAGTGACAAGCAGTGTGCAGCTATCATCAAGAAAGCTACAAGAATGCTGGTGTGCATCAACGGGGGTGGGGAGGGGACCAGCAGAGAAGGAGAGGTCATTCTGCCATTTTACAAAGCCCTGGCCAGGTCCCACCAGCAGAGACAGAAGACATTAAGACAGTACAGGCCTTAACAGCAAGCCTGGCTAAACTCCTGCTTCCTATCACGGGGAGCAGAGTGGGTGGTAAATCCATATAACACAGTACATGTGTGCAGAGCATACTTGCTGGTCCCTGCTTCTGAAGTGGGTGAGATGGGAACGGGAGGACATAATGGTCCAAGACATCCTTCTGACATTTAATTACTGCAGTACTTTAAATTCCGTGCTCAAGAAGGCTAGAGTACTGACCAGTTTGTTTATTACGTCCCTCAGTACCACTCGTACTATAAGAGTGGTTGCATGTGTGTTCGATGGGTGAAAGTAACAAGGCAAAACACTCAACAGATGCAAGTAAAACCACTCTTATACTTAAATAAATGACTCAGAGAGATGTTAATACAATACAGGTCCAGGAAGTGCTACTGTTTTTTTTTTAACAAATAAAAAATTTAAAATAGACACTCCGAATGTGCCAGTTTCCAGAGCAGCTGTACACGTGACACTTTCTGCTCAATAAGAGTGTCTCTTATGCAGGTAAACAGAGAGCTGTGATTGGTCAGCAGCAATCTCCTGTCATAATCTGAGTCATGAAATATATCTGGGGCAAGATTTATTCACTTTTGGGAAAGCAGTTGGCAGTTTATAGCATTTCTTACTTCTTCTAGGACTACACACCTTTGTATTATATCGCACACATTAAGCGGCAGGATAAACACTGTGTTTGATCATCACATGCTTAAGACACTTGCTTTACATTTCATGCTGATTAATACAGAGCTTATACCCGACACAATCTTACACCTGTCAATTCTATCTGGAGGGTAGTACCTCAAACTGAAACATTGTTATTTTAATGTAGATAGAATTATGCTTGTGTAAAAGGCACTTCAAGGAGGAAATTGACAGGAAAAGTCTAACAATACTACCAATCAGTTCTAACATAACCTCTAGGCACAGTACAGTACATTAGTTACAGCAGCAATGCATTCTATCTATCTAGGCAGTTGCTTAGTAAACAGCACAAATGGCTGGTACAGAGTGTACTGAATGTTTTTTGCTTCTTCCCTTTATCGTACTTTTTCTGTTGCAGCCCTGCTCTGGCCCTTGCCAGTCCTGCTCGTTAACTTTGGGGGGTGGCATGGATACCTGCGAGGGTGTCTGTTACAGCTCTCACTGTCTCTCTCTTTCCCTAAATGTACATATGCTGCAAGAGATCAGAGAGCAACACGGAGGGCTGAGTTATGAACAATTTTCATCAGAAAATGCTGAACAAAACGGAAGACTCTTGTTTGATTAAATGAAGCCATGCAGGCGTTGTGCTGCTAGGCAGCATGGAGCTGCTTGCCATGGCAGGAGCCAGAATCCTTGGTGGGATGGCTATGTAGGGCTGCTCTGGTGGTGTCACCTAGGGGTGGCCTGGTTGAGGTACTGTTGGCAGCGAGTTACCCCCTCCCCCACGGCGACTGAGATCCTGCACATGCTCATGTTGCATAGGTCCATCACAAGGGGAAAAATCCACCACAGGCTGCATAGGTGAGACTGTGTGGACCAAAGGCTGCCTGTGTTTCATGGATATGCAAATATCAGACTGCACCCCCGTCAGAGTGCTGCGATCTGTTATCACCCCCTTCCCCAACTACAACCTGGTCAGAAGGAATGGGAGAAGTTGAGGTAGTGTGGCAGCACCAGTGGTGTTGTCTGCGAAGAATACGGTAGGTACAGGAGATCCTGGATGGGATGTGGCAGCAGACAGCAAAAGACAGGAAGGCAAGCTTGAAGGGGCACATAAAATAAATATGAATACAAAAAACAAGAGGCTGCTGTGCTGACTCCAATATGAACCGTTGTTTAAATGATCAGCAAAGTCGTAAATCAAGTTTTCAACCCATTATCTAAAAAGACTTTCTTCCGGTAAACAGTATATAATTCTCAAGTGGATCCTTTACGGAGGAAATAAAATACTTCTGAAACCAACATTTTTACATTAGAACATCATTCTCAGATATTTGAATGGAACTGCAAGCAAGAGCATGAGACTTAGTGTTAGATATTCCTCTAATCGTGTATGTTGATGTTTTCACTGAATGCACTGCAAAACGCAAAAAGTACTGGCCATTCTCATTTGTGTTTCACAACGTTAATTCACTGTCTAATTTGAAATGATGCTGCATCAAAGAATATAGTTCCAGGGCTTAAAATACCAACCCTGGGAATCTTAAGGATGCCATTCAGTTCTTCACATAGAACGTGAAAAGACATTAGCAATCCACTCTGTTTGCTGTATTGTTCCAGGCACTAAATCTCTCCTTTTGAAACTGTTTTTTAGTTCGTGTCTCTGACTCAAACCCCAAAAAGAATCTTAAGATCAGCCAAAGAGAGCTTGGTGACTGCATCTCCTGTTCCTGACAGAACCTTCTTAGCCAGTTCTTTCTTCTTCTCCTGGAGCTTACAAATCTTTTCTTCAACTGTCTCTTCACACACAAATCTTCAAATAAGCAAACATTTTTGAAAATTAGGAGCAGTTTAAACCAACACTAATAGTGAACAATAAATAAACTTCAGTGAACTGCGGTGGGTAATGCCTGAAACGCTGGTAGGGTTACCAACTTTGGATAAGGCCAGTATTCTAAGGATATACTTACTAATTTTGGATATTGCCAGTGGTATTGTAATGCTATACTTTTATCTGCCAACAATCACATACTGTCTAATAAAAGTACCTGTGCCAGCTAACCCCATCACCCTACATATTAAGATGCCAATTAGAAGATTGCCTTTTTAAAATGGCTGCCATTTTTTCTCCCCAACACCACCCCCCTTTCTGTTTGCATCTTCATACAGTAATACACCCTGGCCACTACCTCCTAAATGTCTACATGTTGTATCCCTCCTCCCCAAGTGAAAAACAAGCACTAGTGTAAAGCACCAGCATAGAACTCCCACTGAGGTCCTAGCTGCCCACCCACTTATAACCTCCGCCACTAGTTCACTTGTGCACTTGTGTCAATCTTTTATTTCAGTTTTTTCTTTTCCTAAACATGACTGTCAACTGCTCGCTCACGACCAGCATCACTCACACTGCTGTCTGCATCTCCAGCTTCATGTCTCTCACTTCCTATAAAGGCTCATACCAGGGCAACACACAGCAAGTCGCGGTCCTGCATGACCCTGTACTGTAGTAGTGACCTATGCACAGAAGGGCTAGTTTACAAAGTCATCTTTTAAAACATTTTTAAATTTTTTTTTTTTTTTTTTTTAAACATTTCACACAGACCACATTTTCTATACGTGATAAGAAACTGCACGGTGTAGCGTACGGGAAGTTAAACACACTTCCAGGAGCCTCACTACATCGCAGGCGTGCAGGTATACCCCAACATCCCACACCCTATCGTTTTATTGCTTACATTAACCACACCCAAACATCACCTTTTTTCATGACTAAGGACAATGCGGACCTCCTCCAATGTCATTAGGTATATCAGAGAAAACATCTGAGCAGTATAGAACTGTACTTAAAACGTAAAGTGGAACAGGTTAGGTTACGATACTGTTGATCTTAACAGTTGTACTTTTCACTAAACTGATTGGCTGGTTTTACAAGCAAATGTCTGCATGTAAGTGAACACATGCAGCAACCCAATTGAAAAGCTTTGAAAGCATGTCACCATTTGCTCAAAAAAAAAACAAAAAAAAAGACTTTTTTGGTTGGTCTGCATACGAAATACGGTATTAAATTAATCAATGTGTTCAAAGTTTACAGGTAAGAAGAAAAAGGCCCTCGGAAGTCACGCTAATTTGGCATTGTTATTTTCTCTTCAAATGAAGTGCAGCAGGAAACAAAGGGTTGAGTAAATCACACACACTCACCTGTGAATCGTCACATTTTTGGACTGACCCACTCTATAAATACGATCACATGCTTGATCTTCGAGAGCTGGATTCCTAAACAGGAAAGCAAATATAAATACCTGTGTATACTGTATGAGGGTGACTAAGTTTAGTTATTTACCAGTAACAGTAGGTCTTTGAGAGAATCTCCCTCCATGGAGCCACACCTCTGGAACTGCATGTCATCGACAGCAGGACCACCTGGATACTTTTGTCAGGCTGAGAAAACCTTGTTGATGAAGGTCCGAGCTGCATATATACCATGGGTGGCTTTTTTTTTTTTTAAACTCTGGTTTATCGAGTATTTGTACAGGTACACATTACATAGGTAATACATACTTGATATCCCAACCAAAATCAAGTATAATCAGAAGGGTAGGATACCAATGCGGTTTAATCTTAAAATAAGTAAGATGATAAACACCAAAAATAGAGCTTATAAGAAAGCTACAAGGGAAGATCTTCCAAAAATAAGAAACCGTATAAACAAAGACTCAGGACCCTGAAAACATATATAAAAAAAGCTAAAAATGACATGGAGTTGAAATTAGTTAATAGGGTTGCTAATTAAAAAAAAAAACAACTTTTTTTAACTATACTGGAAGTCTTAAAAACAATAATAATATTGTAGGGCCTCCCACACAGGGCAATATGATCATTTAAGACTGCCAGGCTATGGCTGAACTGTTTAATAGCTATTTTGCAAGTGTTATCAGCCAAATGGCTGGCAGTATAGCCTAGAGGTTAGAGGAACGAGGTGTGAACGAGCTTGATACATCCAGCAAACCAGATCCGAGTTTGATTCTCACACCCTCCACTTGCATACTATGTGACTCTGAGCAAGTCACTTAACTGCCCAGTGCTCCCAGGTCGCCCCTGAAAACAGGCACTTGTGCCTAGTGGGCCTTACCCAGTTATCAAAGACTAAGATAAATAAAAAAAATGACATGGGAAACTCTGATGTGGTAAAGGGCATAGCAAATAATGTAGTAATTACACATGGTAAGGAATACACTGGAAAAACTAGATCCCACCAGGTTTGTAAGACCTGATAAATTGCACGCCAGGTTCCTAAGGGAATTAACATCCGTACTTTGTGATCCCATACATGCTATACTGGTTAAATCCTTAGATGAAGGTGTTCTTCCAGAAGACTGGCTATTGGCCAATGTTATGCCAATCTATAAAAAGGGGCCTAAAACAGACAATTCAAATTACAGGCCAATCAGGTGGAGGAGGAGGAGGCAGGGGATAAGAATATGGGCTATACCCATATGGAGCGTATCCAAAACCCGGTGTCAGGTATTGAGGCGTCGAGTACTGCGGCATCGGGGAAGCCAGGAAGCGGTACTGCGGCGTTCCTGGGTACATCGGTGTCGAATAAGATGGCGGGTACCCGAGCAGAGGGCTGCCTGCGAGATGGCCCAGCTGGGAACCTCGCTGGTGTCCACAGCGGAGAGCCCAGAGGGTGCCCGATGGGAGCAGGAACTCTCCCCTGAGTCGGGTAGGCCGTACGCCAGGGCCGACGGAGGAGGCCCTGATGCCGGAGGCACCGCCGGAGCTGGCGTCTGGGGAGCCAACGCCAGGTCCGGCCGCCCAGATGGAGGAGGGACTAACGGAGGCAAAAATCCCAGCTGCGCCTGGGCGGAGGGAGAAGCCCCGGGTCAGGATGGGGGCTCTGGTTCCCCAGATGGCAGCGAGGCTGCGGGAACCGGGAAGACGGATGTTTGGGGGTCCGTCGTCGGTTCCCTCGCTGGCCAAACGTCGGACAAGCCAACATGAGGCATAGAGGCAAGCTCTCGGCAGGCACCAGAGGAGCAGACATCTGACTTACGAGAGCCCTCACCGGAGACAGGTCGAGAGGAAGGGTCGGCCTGGTCCAGTGGGGAAGAAGCCGTGCATTGCCCCGGAAGGTCGCACGTCTTACCAGCCCTCTCCGGGCGGATGTCAAAGGAGCCGATGTCCGGCTTACCGGAGTCGCCCATGATGGTAGGCCGCAAGCCTGTGGCCGAACCAGGGGCGGAGGCCTCCAACTGCCCGCAAGGCTGGAGTGCGAGCCAGACGGGCCGGCCGCCGCCACCTCAGAAACCTCAGAGGCGGCCATCGAGGAGCGATCCCCCGGAGGGGATGTTACCTGTGTGCCTGCGACTCCCGAGGGAGACGCGGTGGAGGAGCCTTTGTCCTGGTGCCTCTCCTTGTCCGTCTTCTTTCGATGGCCTTCGGGGGAAGTGGATGCCTGCCTTAGCTTTTTAAGCCCCTTCTCCATAGAGCTCATTTTCTGTTTAAGAATATAGGCCTCCAGGATTGCTGCCGTCTTTTTGGGTGGCGCGTTAAAGCTAAGCAAGACAATACTGGCACCGACTTGATGATCTGGGCCTAGGCAGAACAGGCACAGGAGTGGCTTTCGTCCCAGCGGGTAGTTACGCCACACTAATCGCGACTTGTTCTTGTGCTCGGAGGGTGTAGGGATGACATACACCGATGTTAGTACTGACGTTGTCGAAAAACAAGATTTTTCGTGAAAAAACGACAAAGGTAGGGCTGACCAGGCACAAACTTTTCTATGAGCGCTGCACTGAGGCCAACGGCGGAAAGAACTGGAAGCGGCGTCCGGGACCACCCTTTATACCACGCCCTGACACCGGTCACCTGATGTAGGGGCGGTCCCTCACCAGGGACTAACTAGAAATTTTTCCGTGGGGTCCTGCTGCCTGCCGGCGTCAGTCCTATATGTAATTACCTACTGCAAGAGCCCTCTCGAAGTAAGATCTGTGCACCAAAGCCAAACTTGTCCAAGACTTCCACCAAATAGTCCCACTGCAAGCAATCAAACACTTTTTCAGCATCGATAGCAATTTCAATCTGCTGTTCTTTTGCCTGCTGCCCCAAGTGCACGATATTTAAACAATGTCTAATGTTGTCTTGAAGATGGCGGTTAGGTACAAATCCTGCCTGATCTGGGTTTATCAGATCTCGTAGAAACCTATTTGCCCTATTTGCTAATATTTTTGTAAACTTTTGAATCAACATTAAGTAATGATATTGGGCAATAAGAGGAACAGGAGTCAGGTGACTTTCCCTCCTTTGGAATCACCATAAAGGCATCCCTCCAGGTGTTGGGACAATCTTCTTCCTCCTTACATGAATTGAAGAGGCCAGCCATCATGGGGCTCAGCTTGGTGGAGAGCTTTTGATAGAATTCGGCTATAAAGCTGTCTGGACCCGGGGATTTACCGATCTTCAGATTTCTGATAGGGCAATTTCAGGTAAAGTTACTGGGGATTCAAGGGAGAGTTTGTTCTCCTCAGACAGGCGCAGGAGCTTTACCATTTGTAGGAATTTGTTATGTCTGTCTACTCCATCCATGCCCTGTTTATCTACTGCATACAGAGATGCATAGTATGCTTTAAATACTTCCGCTGTCTGTTTTGGGGTATAACAATTGTGTATTTGTTGACCTGTATTTTTATAACATATCTCTCTATTTGCGATTTTTGCAGTTTAAAGGCCAGTAGTCTACCTGCCTTATTACAACGTTCATATGATGTCTGGTTAGTATACCCAAGGTTACCTTCTACCCGTTTGTCTAGGAGACCTTGAAACTCTGACCTAACCTTCACCAACTCTTTCCAAGTTGTCTGTGAGCCATTTAGTTTATGTTCCCTGTTCAATTGGTTTAATCTTTTTTTCAATGCTTCCTGCCTTTCCCTGCATTGTTTCTTAAGTCTAGATGAGCAAGCTATAATGTGGCCCCTTAAGACTGCTTTAAGTCCGTTATTGTCTCAGTCATTAAATTTAGGAAGTCCTCCCTCCCCAGAGGAGAGGCACTCATTCGCCAAGTGGTGTTCCTTTCCCAATCTCCCAGGTTAAGTTCTAGTGTAACTGTTGAATGGTCCGAGACCAGTTTAGGATGGATAGAACAGTCCTTGATCCTGTGCAAGTCTGATCCGCTACACAAAAAGTAGTCAGTCCTTGAATAGGATCTGAGTAAAATTCATAGTCCCTAGCACTGGGATTAAGTTCATGCCAAACATCTAACAATGCCAACTCTTGCATCCCCCCCCCACCCCAACGGCTCTACCCATCTGTTTGTAGATGAGGTGTGTAAAGAACGATCCAGCCTCGGATCTGTGACACAGTTAAAATCACCTCCAAGCACCATCATTCCTGCCCCCAGGCCCGAAGTCCTTTGAAATACTGAGTTATAAAAGGAAGGTCTGTTTTCATTAGGGCCATAGACACTTATTAAGTGTATTTTTTGTTTAACAATCTGCCCTGCAACGGAGACAAAATCTGCCATCTGTTCTGTGGTTCTCTGATTCAGTCTCTAAAGGGATATCCCTTCTTAACAAAATTGCTGTACCCACCTTCTTGCTTGTGAGATATGATGAACTGACTACTTTCCCCACCCATAAGCAGGCTAATTTCTAATGTTCAATTCAGATAACTTCGTCTCCTGTTGGAAACATATGTCTGCTCTTAGCTTCTTAAGGTAGTGAAGAACTTTACTTTTTTTATATTGGAGGGTTTATATCCTGAACAACCCCATTTATATGTCAATAAAAGCACAAGTTAGACCTGATACACAGTATAATATCTTGCCTTTCGTCTCTCTCTCCCCCCCAACACGTCCCCCTCCCAGGACGCCCCCCACACCCCATCTTCCAAACCAGAGTCACAGCCTCTAAAACCTTTCATATCTGCCAGCCAGTAAATGTAGGCAAAGTTCAAATGATAAGCACTTAAAGGAAAAAAAAAACAGAACAATAACTGGTAAGCATAAACTGCTTCCTAGGTAGAATGATGTTGATTCGCTAGAAAGTGGATGTTGTGTAGCTGGAGCTACTATGCCTGTTAATGTCACAGGCCTGACCCTTAAAGAATCAGTAGTTTAGAAATGTCACCAGGAGGCCTCCACGTGTTAACCACAACTTGGAAAGCTCGGCCGCTGTTGGTAGCTCTAATGCGAGGCCACTGTTGAGGGTCCGGGAGGCACCGCCTGAACATCTCTCTCTACCATCTTTAGTGTGACACCTATTTTAGTGCCATAAAACATTGTTTCATCCCAATCGTTGAATAGACATGTAAAATAAAGCCCAACTGAAATATATAACACAGGTTCCATGTCCATTCCAGTCTGAAAATACTTTAGTACTGTAGTTTGTAACCAGCTACTATGACTACAGTTTTACCATATAGTGGGAGTCAATAAACAGCTGGTTCGATGGTCAAAAGAGAAACATGAAAGAGAAAATGGGGGTTAAAACTCTCTCCCCTCCTTTACTTAGGCTAAAAAACCCTCCATGCAGTCTGTTCAAGTAGTGGGTTCTGTCGCTCGATACAAATTCTGTTGGTCCCCTTCCATGGGAGTACAAATTTCCCTGGCGAGTAACTCCTTCAAGTCAGCCCTGAGATATAACATCCAGCCTACCGCAGTAGGTTGAGAACATTGTGGTCGGCCTGCCCTGTGCCACGCCACTCGAGTAATCTCCAGTTCCAGCGCCACAGACTTGAGGTCAGGTACACGGATCCCCAGTTTGCATGGGGTGGGGGCTGCTTCGTAGAGAGAGTCAAAAAGTTGAGGACTGATTTTCAAAAAGACACGGACACGTGCTGGGTATTGTAGCTGTATTGTCAAGTTTTTTTCCTTCGCCACATGTATCATTTCCTTGACCTGCTTCCTTTTATTATTGAGGAAATCTGACAAGTCCTGATCAAAGGACAGGCGTTGACCATCTAGTGTGCTGTTCTTTGATTTCCAACCTGTCTGTGGTATAAGCTGGCAGTCTTTATAATTTAACATCCTGACAATTATTAAGCATGGCCGAGCCAATTGATCCTTTTGCTTCTGACCCAAGGAACAATGAGCTCTTTCTATAATCAGAGGGTGGTCAGCTTTTAGTTTTAGGACTGAGTCAATGATGTGTGACACAAACTCTTTCATGTTTGAAAAGGAATCTTCCATACAGGGTGGGACAAATCACTTTTTGACCTGGTGGCCAGTTTGGCCGCCATGCTTCAAAATCTGATGGGCAAACATTTTTTTTAGGTGGCCAATTGTTTTACATCCACTATACTATAAAATATGGTGGCCATTTTTTTAACTTGCCTTTCAGCCGAGGAACTGTCTATTAACCTACATTTGGCAAAGTCTTTACCAGAGATCCTGATGAGAATTAGCCTGCCAGAACAGCATCAAGTATTACACAGGAGGGAGAATTTATGAAGTACAAATTCAAAGTCCTGGCCTGCCTGTCAAATCTGAAAAGGGAAGCAAGGGTGGCACAACTATGAGAAAATGAGACGAAAATCACCAAGAGGGTAACCAACTACTGAAGATGGGAGGGACGGGACCATGGGAGAAACACCATGACCAAATCCAAAAAGGGAAGGGCAGCACAACTATGAGAAAATGAGACGAAAATCACCAAGAGGATTACTACTTAAGATGGGACTTCACTGTGGAGAAACGCCATGAGTGGACTGGATTCCGACCAGATCATGCTGATTTAGAAAAAGTGGAAACAAGTCCTAAAAGTGTACACTTCTTTTTTAAATAAAGCAATAAAACTTTCAGAATAGATGTGGTTCTCTTATTGTCTTGTGTGTCCTTTTTTTGCAGGGGAGGGGGTGGGGTTACTTTTTTGTGACTTATTTTGTTTTCATGACATGGCCAGGCCTGCACTGCTGATGTGCTGTTACCACCACTGTATGGTCACTGAAATTAAAATTTGTGAAGGCAAGGGTACAAAATAAATTTTAAATGATTCCTAAAACTATGGCTGACAGATTGCTAATAGTATTTCTGTTGCTGTCTTCAAAATGGGTCCATCCATCCACCTCCCACTCCAACTACTCCTGTGTCTGTGTCCACTTTCAAGTCATCTCCTCAGCTCAGAGTCAGACTCCTAATCTGTTTCCGCGTCCAAGTCCATTACATTTGGATGTGTGACTTTATGCCCAGAAAGATGCCGATATTCAGGTGATGATGAGTACCAGTGATCAACTGATGGGTCTGGATTAAAGTCCTCAATTGTGGGTCCATTTAAACTGATCATCAGCAGATCATCCACAGTGCTATCAATAAGATTGCTATGAAATATTGTTTTAATCCTGTTATGAGCACTAAATCCCTTTTCGCAAGCAGCTGTACTCCCTGGCATTACCTGAAAAACTGTGACCAACAACCGTAACAGACCAAATCTCTTTAGATTTTGGTGAACCTTTCTTAATGTGAGCTCTGTATTTTGATTTTTTTACAGCATTTTTGAAATCTTGCCTCTCTTCCAAAAGTTGTTGCGTAATTTCTCTTTCAAGTTCGGCATCCAGCTCTGGATCAGAAAATAGTTGCCCTGAACCGTATTGCTTTTTCTGGAATGGCATGTAACTCTGGCAAAGCCCCGTGATGGATTCCTGAGCAAAATTTAGAAAGAGAGGGTCATCAGGAGAAAGCCAAACAGTTGTGTCAAATACTGAAAATCATCTGTAGTCTTCCGACTGCCACATGGGCTCAAATCTGTGACATAAGAATCCAACCACACTGTCGCATACTTTCTCCTTGATCAGTTTGCGTGCATTTTCACTGGAAACAATCTCCTCGGCTGCTTGGTCTGAAGCAGTGGCCTGCCTGGTTCTTTTTTGCCTTTTATTCCTATTTTTATCTACAGGAGGAGCTACAGGACTAGGAATGCTTCCATCCACACCACCAGTAAGGAGAGTGCCCTCCGAACTTGCATACTCTAAAAACTGTGCCTCAGCAGGGCCTGCACTGGTCTTCAGCTCGATGAGCTCTGAAATGCCACTCTCCATGCGTGGCTGTACCTGAATAAGAAGCAGACACACTTTCTGGAAATTTTGAGAAACCCTTCCAAGAATAGATAAATAATCTTGTTGAAAGGCCAAGAACCACATTTTTTTTTTTTTTTTTTTTTACAAAGTTCAAGTGTCCTTTAGCACTATCTGCATCAGGACTCCCACTGTGCTGTGATGCAGTGTTCTCTAAGTGTGCAATTATTGCTGGCAGGTTGTGGAGAAGAGCTGACACAGCACTGTGGTGCGAACCGACCCAGCGCACTGTGAAAATGCTGACCAGTTTTTTCAGCTCAATGAAAAGGGTGTTAGCGGCCTCCTCCAAGGCTCTCATTCTTTGGTGAGAAGAATGATAAAATGAATACAGGGCCCTCAAGCCATTTTCGTTTTCTTCAACTTCTGGCACATGTTTTTGGGCATCCAGAATGGCAAGCTGTAAAAGATGCACGATGCAGTAAGTTGCAATTAACCAAGGCAGGTCACTGCTCTGTAGCTTGGCTGTGACTCTGCCACGTTGTCCTCGCATGACTGATGCACCATCAGTGGCCATCCCAGAAATCCATGGAAGATTTTTCCATTAAGGGATGTTAAGTTTGTTAAAGAGTGAATCCAATGCTGCAATGTATCCACTGGCATCTGCTTCATTAATAGCTCAGTACCAACGAAGGAAGTATTTGGAGTACCATCATCACCAATATAACTGATAAACACATTCACAAATTCCCTTACACTTCTGTCAGTGCTTCCGTCTATTAACAGCCCAACAGCTGGAGATTTTTTCATTGCTTCAGTTTTGTTTGTGCGTAGTACTGTTGCAATGTGATGCACAAACTCGCAGCACCTTTTATGATTTGTGTATTGTTCAATCACTTTTATATAATGAAATGGAAAGTCCCGGAATGTCCTATCCCTTGACACCAAAAAGTAGGCAACATTAAAAAGACACTGCATGGATTCCTTCATTGCAGCATTCATCTTTTTCAAAAGGCCATAGGTGTTGATTCGGGTGCCCTTTGAGCCCTTTCAGCCAGAATACATTTTGCATGGGAACTGCTTGCATCATGAATTTTTATAGACTCCATTTTGAAAGTACTGCTACCAGCAAAAAACACAGATGTATGATCTGCCAGATGGGGTTGCTTCCTACACACCTTGCAACTCATAGTGTTGCTTTGCTTATCATACTGAAGCCAATCAAATTCCCGTGATCATTCAACCCTGAATTTGCGTTTCACTGAATCTTTTTTCCTGTTGGTAGGATTTACTCTGGGCAGAGAGCTGGAGGAAGATGAAGTACCTGCAACGGAAACACTGCTGGAAGTAGCGGAAACACTATGAACCTGAACGCCAGTAGCCTTTACTGATGGTCTGTCAGTGTCAATACGGTTGCGAAAGTCACCCTGCCCCCCCCCCCCCGATATAGAAGAAGAAGAAGCAACAGCAGCAGGATTAGCAACAGGAGGATTTACATTCACATGTACCTCATCAGCAACATCAACACTGTCACTGTCAGTGTGACTGATGACGTGGATGGTTTTGTTACAGAATTCTTCCACAGCAGATAGACTGGGTTTCATAAAGCCAAAGGAAAACTAATTTGGTTGTCGTTTTTGTTTCTTTCCAGACATTTTCTATTACTCCAATTACAACAGTATGAAGAAGGAGGAGTGGTTGGTGATGGCAGCACAGCAGCAGACAGTTTTTGCGTGTACCCTCCACACCAAGAAAGCCTGACACACAACCACAGGAGGACTGGATGAGACTGATGCTTGTACACAACCAGACTAGAGAGAGACACTGAGCCTGAGTGTCACTAATATGCACACAGGTTATAGAGTACTATAGACTGTTAATTGTGGCAAGTTTTATTTATTTATGTTTGGTCCCCCACAAAAAAAAGGCGAAGCCTGGCACAACCACTAGAGGACTGGACGAGACAGATGGACTGTCAAAAAACAAGAGACGCGGTCAGTAATATGCACACAGGTAGTAGTATGTGAACTATTGTAGTAAGCTTGTAATATTTTCAGGTTCTTGTCCCACCAAAAAAGTCTGACTTACACAACCACTAGAGGACTGGATGAGACAGATGGACTGTCAAAAAACAAGAGATGCGGTCAGTAATATGCACACAGGTAGTACTATGTGAACTATTGTAGCAAGCTTGTATTATTTTCGGGTTCTTGTCCCACCAAAAAAGTCCGACTTACACAAGCACTAGAGGACTGGATGAGACAGGTGGACTGTCAAACAACAAGACGTTGTTACCAATAATATGCACGCACTAGGTAGTACTATGGACTAATTAATGCAGTGGCAAGCTTTATTTCTTGGGGTTGGGTCCCCACCAAAAAAAAAAACCTTAGACAACCACAACAGGAATGGATCGAGACTGATGGACTGTCAAGACAATAGAGATGCTGTCAATTATATGCACACAGACACAGGACAGGACAGGTACTGGTAACACTGTATGGCTGGACAGACTTTTATTAATTGTACCAAGCTGCTTTAAATTTTTTTGTGGGTCTCCAGTGCTCTCCACAAAAAAGCTTAAGTCAGACAACCACAACAGGTCAGGAAAGGACCTGGATGGGACTGTCAAAACTAAAAGACAATACAGATTAGACCGAGACGCTGACTGTCAATAATATGCACACAGATCAGGTGAAAAGGTGGTATTATATGTAAGCTATAAGACACAACGGGGTGTGCAGTAGACAGTTCTAATGCACGGCTAGGGGGATGTAGTGAGGCACGAGGCTATAGGCCGAGTGCATCCAGTCCTCTAGCCGTGCATTAGAACTGTCTAATACACATCCCTGGAGTTGCTTATTGCACTTATAAAATGGGTCGGTGTACTTTAAAAGTGGTTTCTAGTTTTAACTGTGCATTAGACACTTCTAATGCACAGCTAACAACCAATCAGATTGCTTGAAATCCTTTGCCCATTTTATAAGGACTTTTACTGAATTGGGTTAGTCTTGTTCTTCTGATTTCTTTTAAGCTGTATATTACTCATTATTAGCACAAAAAGTGTAATGCTGCATCATTATATAACAGCGGGATGCTGCTGCTGCACATAAGACAAATGACTGGACTTGGGCAGGACACTAGCTACCTGACTAACTCTACTTCTGTCCAAAAAAACTTACAATCTCCTAACACATGCAGCACAGCACTGTCTGCAGTAAGTGAGTTTTATTTTTCTGCAATTTTAATTAGTCCTCCTGATCACTGACCAACAGACCAAACAAGAACAGCACAGATGGAATTTAAACAAGTTTAGCTGCCACCCATTGCTGGTCTAACTTGTCCCAGCCCACACCAAACAATGATCACTGATGTGGGGGAATAGGTAATTTACAGCAACTCCAAGACTCAACACAGCAGTAGTGATTCTGCCCCAGGTACAACCAGCTCCTGACCTCATCCCCTCCCCCCTCCGTCAGTAGTGCTGCACAAGTTCTCTCCCCCACTACACAGTAAAAAAAAGTATATATTTTTAGCAACTACTGTATTGCTGAATGATCACTCAGCCACCTTCAGAATATTTAGACTAGTTCGCCACTGCAGCCCTTAAAGGGGCGTTTTTTTTTTATTTCAAATAAGCACTGCGTCTGTCTGACATATGCTTTGCTTTCACTCTCTCAGCTGCTCCGATCACTATGGCGCTTGGTGGGCTTTGGAACTAACATACTAACAGCACCCCTTATGTGGTCGCCTGGCATCTTACCTCGTGGTGTGGCTCCCAGTAGTTTTTAAATATTTGCTGCACATCCCAGAACACTGGAGTCACGGGTAGCTGGACTCTGGAGGGCAGGAGGTATGGCGTCTGTCAGTCACTGCTGGAGGTGGAGCGAGCTAACATCGATGTGAGGTCTGTCCGAGTCTCTGAGACACATTACAAGTGCCGTACATGCGCATTGGCGCGGCTCACTGGTTAAAGGCAAAAATGCCTGCACTCTCTCGCACATGCGCACGGCTGAATCCAGCACTACTACCTGCCAGAATGGCGAGTTTTAAAGGAAATCTGATGGCCAGTGTGATTAGCCAGGTCGCATCTGGCGACCCTATTTGTCCCACCCTGCTTCCATACCTTCATATACTCCAAATAAACAAAAGTTATTCTGACTGCAGCGATTCTCTTGGTCATCTAGTTTTGACTGTGATTCCCTTTCCCTTGTAAGCAGGTACAGTATTGCTTGGTCATCCTGGCTTGTTGGGTTCGCAAGAGACTCTATGGATTGCTCAGTTCCGGTGGTTCATTTATCAATGCTCCGAATGTCTGCCCTGACATCCGCCACCGAGGATTCCACATGATGGAGAGTTTGATTTTGCCGTCTAACTTTAACATAATGGCCTGCTGATCCATCGGTTCCCCTCCTTCCTCTGAATCCACTATTGCTTGCCACAGGAGAAACTGGTCGGGAAATGAGCGGTAGGCCCTGTTTTTTTGTCCCCATCCATCAGGGCTTTAATCTTTGCTGCATGAGAGTGTTTACCCTTCATTTTGATCGACACCATCCTGATGTAGTAGTATTTCAGTCTACAGATATTAGATGGCAGGGTTGAAGGCTATTTTTATATTTTTATCTAGCCTTCCTTAGGGGGTGTTCATTTAGAGCTTAGCCAGCTTCCTTAGAGCTGCAACACAGTACTGTCTGTATTTTGAGAATTAATTTCTTGATCGTAACTTTTTCTTTCTCTTACTGGCTTAAAGTGTATGTTAATCTCTGCACCAGATGCATTTTATGTGTATAGATTTAGTAATCTTAGCCTAGGCAGGATTCTCTAGAGTTTACTTATTTGAAATTAATTGTTTGTAGCTGGCTCGATTCTCCGGAGATTACTTAATTGTAATTCATTGCTAGTAGTTGGTGCACAGCCACTGCTAAATCCCTGCTGTTCTCTACCACTACTGTAGTGGCCCCCACTGATCCACCCCCTCCTACCCACTCCCAGATTACTCCAGAACGTCCTTGTTATTTGTCCCCTTTTGTTCACCACTATCCCTCCTCCTTTTCTTTCTGCTAATATTTGTGTTTTTGTCCCTTTTTTCTCCAGGGGACAGATGGCCTTCATCGGGCAGGAAGCTCCTTGAACTTGGACCGTGCCTGAAGTTCGAATCCCGCCCCCCCGAAGTCCCAAGCCACCAGCCTGCCTTTCAACGATCCCTACGTACGGACAGGACCTGTGCTATTTAAACTTGGCGCTTTTTGTCAACGCTACTCTAACTGGCACACGGACCCCTGCTTGCTGCAGATCCTTGCTAGCCTGCTCATTTAGAGCTTAGACAGCTCCCTTAGAGCTGCACACAGTATAGTCTTTATTTTGGCCCACCTGCCCTTTCCAGCCCCGTCCTCTATTAAATACGCCTTTGCCCCACCACTTCTTCAATGAAGTTCACTCCGACCTCTTAAAGGGGCAATACCTCTGAAGCCATTTAAAGGGGCAACGTCACCTAAGTTAGCATAAGGGAGTCCTCTATTGCTCTAATACACAATTACTACAAAAGTACAGCAATCAATCAATCAATCTTTATTTATCCAGGCGAAAACACCATTGAGACATCTCATTTACAAGGTGGTCCTGGTAGGGGCATATATATAAAAAGTAGATGAACATATAATATGAGGCTGGCAATCTGTCATCCTAGCTTTCCCAAACACGTTTACTCTCGTGACAACTCTTAATTCCCCAAAACTCTAATTCCTGTGTCCAAGCACAGATCTACTGTGGTAATTTCTGGCTACTTTCTTATTGCTGCTGTGCCAGGCTGACATCATCCCCCTTGCCATTGCTCTTACCACCTTTACACAATGATACAAACGCTACTCCTTGTAGTCTTCCTGCCTTGCCTATCTACAGACTTAACCATGGATGTTCAACCCTTGTCCATCCTAGCCCTGCAAATCATACCCTACCCTCACTATACCCAGAGGCACCGTTCCCCTCTATCCCATCAACCACACTCCCCCTGGTCTTCTCTACCCACCTAAGCTGTTCTACCTTCAACCCCTCACCTCCCCTATGGCCATTAGAGCGCTCACCCATCTGTCCACCAATTGTAACCTTTGCATCTCTATCCCCTAACCAAAATACACGTCCCCCTTTCCTCTGGTGTTATCAAAGTAGAAAAGCACTTACCTCAATTAAGGGCTTTTTAAATATGCTAATCTTGCTGCTTTTGCTGTGCTCGGGCAATGTGGAGGTAAACCCTGGTCCTCCAGGACCCCTCACCTCCCCCTCAGACGTTACATCTGCACCAGTCCTAAAAATGATACTAGTAAACATCCGAAGCCTGATAAAGAAATTTGCTCAACGACAAGTCGGGGCCGCCCACACTGACCCAGACCTTATTATCATCGCAGAGTCATGGCTCAAAAGCACCATCCCAGATCAGCAAACATGCCTACCAGGTTATAAACTTTCCAGGACTGACAGAGCATCTAGAGGGGGTGGTGTGGTCATCTACTCTAAAGAAAAACACAACATTACAGACATCTGGTGCATGTCCAAGCCGAAAGAATCTGAATCTGTGTCCCTGAAACTCCATCTACCTTCCTCAGAAATCCTTACCACTGTTGGCTGTTACAGGCCCCCAGCTGGTGGCTCAGCTATACTCACAACTTTATAAAGTCTATCATCCCCCCCCCCACCCCAACAATAATGAAATTATTATTCTCGGGGATCTAAACATGGACTGACTTACCTACAAATCCAATAACCTTAAAGGTCTTTGTGACAATCTCGGCCTTTCCCAGGTCATCACTGAACCCACCAGGATTAACAATGGTAACAATGCGAACAGCTCTCTCCTCGATGTTATAACAACTAACCATTCCCATAAAATTCTGTAATCTGCATCTTCCAAAATGACATGAGCGATCACTGGATCGTAGTCTGCAGAGCCCTCCCTAGGGGCACCTTTTTCACCCAAGCTCTTCACGAAACGGTCTTTTAGCAAGTTTAACCCTGCTAGCTACCTGACTGACCTAAGAAACTCAAATTGGAAAAGCTTATATCTAGCCAATACGGCAGATGAAGCAGTCACTATCCTGAATGACAAACTTACCCACCTAGCCAACAAGCATGTCCCTTCATCAAAATCAGAGCTCACAAATTCTCCCACCCCTGGTGTCAGCGTGGCTCAGCTGGTAGCACATCCGCCTCTTGACCAGAAGGTTGTGGGTTCTCGTCCCACACTGGGATTGGACTTGTACCTAAAAATCGCTGGCATCTGAGTGCAGTACTGGGGGGTGCTGTACTGCTGGGGTGTGCTGTCCTTCGGATGAGACGTTAAACCGAAGTCAATTCTGCCCATCCTGGTGTTGTCCTGGTGGGTGTCCAGGTGGAAGTAAAAGAACCCAGGGCACTCTTCGCAAAGAGCAGGGAACATACCCGGTGCCCTGGCCAACATTTCCCTTCCCATAAACCGGTTCATGCAATTATCCAGGCTGTGTGTGGGTGATGATGTGCGATATGGCCGCCACCACACATTCAGTCACTTCACTACCAGTCTAGCATTGCTTGTAAAGCGCTTTGGGATACTGTGTAAGAAAAGTGCTACATAAATGCTGCTGCTTCTTCTTCTTGGTTTACACCTGACCTCAGAGCTGCGCTCTCCGACTGTGACAAACTGGTCCCACGCAAGGCGTACTAAATGCCCACCTGACTGGCAGGCCTTCAGAGCTGCAAGAAACGCTTGTGTTAAACACATAAGTGCTGCCAAATCAAATTTTTACATCACTACCTTCAAACAGGCCAATGGGAACTCTGCCAAAATCTAGAGCACTCTAAAATCTGTTGAAGGTCGTCCGGCCGCTCCATGCATTCCTTCCAAGATTCACGCTAAGGGTAGTCCTATGGAAGACCATGGCCTAATCCTCGAAGAACTTAACTCGCACTTCGCCACTGCTGGACTGGCTTTCGACACATCACCTTATGCCGGTCTAGTCAATCCAACCCTGGCCAGCCATCCTTCTCAAGGTCTTCGTTCACCACATCCCTTCCAACTACTGCCTATCTCCTACAAAGAAGCAGAAGACCTTCTCATCAGATCAGACCAGACAGTAGGAAGTGTGGTGGTGAGGATGGTTTAGAAGAACAGATTACTCACCTGTAACAGTAGTTCTAGGAGTGGTATATATGTTGCTCATCCACACTCATTGGCATTTCCTCTTCCGTTTTAAATCTCACTGTAAGTCTTCAAGCTGGCTCCTCCCACCCACCCTGGTGGTATATCCCTTGGCTCCGCCCCATGATGCCAGATCTTAGTCTGCTGGAAGCCAGGTCGTGTGCTTCCGCACAGCCGGGTTGGTTGGGTGGGTCCGTGTGGATGAACAACATATACCACTCCTAGAACTACTGTTACAAGTGAATAACCTCACGGTTTTAAATAATTGATTAGCAGTTTTTTCCTTGGGACAATACTAACTGTACTGAAAGCATTTGTATAGGTTTTCTAGAGGTGTTACGTTTGTTAAATACAGTGAGGCAAGTGCTATACATTTTCACAATGTTTTAGAACTTTTATGAGCAAAACGCTAATCAATTTTTGGAGTTACATAAAACCCTGAACCTGTTCTTCTAGGAGCTTGGATATGTTGTTCATCCATACTCATTAGCAGACTCCTAGCAGTTCTCCGGGAGGAGGGAGGCAAGGTGCACACCCACTCAATACTTACTTGGGGAAAAGAGATTGGAGAACTGAGGCCCCAAAACCAGCATCCCCGGTGAGACTCAAAGTCGATGCGGTAGTGGGTGATCAAGGTGTTTGCTGACTTCCAGATAGCAGCCCGACAGATTTCCTGGATAGGGATGTCCCTGGATGCAGCAGTATGGCGGGTAGAATGATCTCTTATTCCTTTGGGAGGCTCCTTGTCCGCAACTCATAGAACAGACCTATGCAAGATGTAATCCACCTTACGGTGGTCTGCTTAGCTGCAGGTCTGCCAGAAGCGGCTTCAGCGTAGGTGACAAACAGCTGGCAAACCTCTCCAAGAATTTCTGCCGTTCTCTCCTTATAATAGGAGAGAGCACGTCTCGGGTCCAAAGTATGGAGCCTGTACTCGGCCTCAGAGGTGCAGTTTGGGTAGTACACTGGCAGAGTTAACACTTGGTTAAGGTGAAACTCTGACACTACCTTCGGAAGGAATTTCAGGTGGGGGCGTAGGATAACCTTGTTGCTGTGGAAGACCAGATAAGGGGACTCCACCGAAAGCACCTGGAGTTCCCCTGTCCTTCTGGTAGACGTGATAGCCACCAGGAAGGCCATCTTCCAAGACAAGAATGACAAAAGCACACTTGTGCACTGGTTCGAATGGCTTGCCCATGAGCTTTGCCAGTACCAGCAGTAGATCCCACGGAGGTGGATGTTCATGCACTGGAGGGGATGTGTGATCCAGGCCATTGAAAAAGCACCCGACCACTGTCTCCTGCACCACCATCGTCTGACCGGCCCACTACCAGTAAGCAGAGAAGGCTGCCAGGTGCACCCTAAGGGTCAATGACTGTAGACCCCCTTTGGAGAGAGAGACCAAAGGTAGTCAAGAATGTTAGCCACCGGACAGGACAGAGGGTCCAGGCCCTTGCCCTGACACCAAATGGAAAACCTTTTCCATTTGAAGGCATGAAATTTCTTGGTCGATTCCTTTCTGGATGCCTCCACCACAGTGTAGACATCTTCGGAAAGACCCAAAGCCTGGAAATCTAGCCGCTCAGGTACCAGGCTGTCAGGTGCAGGGATTGAAGGGTGGAATACCGTCTCCTGACTGAGTGATATCAGGTCCAGGCATGTGCAAAGCCGCTCCGGGGGCCTGTAGCTGAGGCTGAGGAGATCTGGATACCAGTACTGACATGGCCAGTATGGGGCTACCAGGATCAACTTCGCCTTGTCCCTCCTTACCTTGAGGAGCACCTTGTGGATCAAGGAATATGGAGGGAAGGCGTAGAGGAGGCCTGGGGTCCATGGTCTTGAGAAGACATCCCCCCGCAGCAAGCCCTGCTGAGAAGGGCGAGCATGGAACAGCCTTAGCTTGGTGTTGTCCCTGGAGGCAAATAGGTCCACCATCGGTTTGCCCCAATGGGAGAACAAACTGTAAGCTACCTCTGGATGGAGAGACCACTCGTGGGATGTCTGGCCTAAGTAGCTGAGAGCATCCGCCAGATGGTTCAAGGCTCCTGCCACATGGATGGGCTAGGAGATCCACCTCCAATTGGCTCAAGAGGGTCCAGATGTGGAGCGCCTCCTTTGTTGAGGTAGTACAAGGTTGTGGTATTGTCCGTCTGGACTTGAACCACTTGACCCCGGAACCGAGGAGCGAAAGCTGACAGTGCCAGTCTGACTGCTCTGAGCGCCAACAGATTGATGTGGCATTGGGACTCCTTGGGAGTCCACAGCTCGTGGGCCCTTTTGTCCTCCATGTGGGTTCCCCAGCCCATGAGAGAGACATCAGCCGTAAGGACGACAATCGGCTCGGAGCGGACAAACAGGATCCCTTCCTGCAACTGGTCTGGGGCGGTCCACCAGAGGAAAGCGTCCCAGATCTTCTGGGTTACAGTGATCAACTGGTCGAAATGACTGCGGTGCTGAGTCCAATGGGCGGCCAGTTCCCACTGTAGGGGGCGTATATGCAGCCAGGCCCAACGGACCACTGAGGTACACGCCGCTATGTAACCCAGAAGGCGCAGAAAGTCCTGGGCAGGGCGCAAGTGCCCAACCAGAAATGATTGGGCAAAGGAGGAAAAAACCTCCGCCCTGTCTGCCGGGAGCCGAGCTCTGGATTGACAAGAGTCGAGCTCTGCCCCGATAAAGCCCATCACCTGAAAAGGCACGAGTTCCGACATGGCCTCACTGATCAGAAGGCCAAGTTGGGAGCAGGTCTGGAGGGCCAGGCCCTGGACATCTCCACCTCCTGCTGGGTGGAACCTGCTAGGAGCCAATCATCAAGGTAGGGATAGATTCTGACTCCCCGATGCTGGATATGGGCTGCCACCACTGCAATGCATTTGGTGAAGACCCGTGGGGCCGATGACAGGCCGAACAGCATGGCTCGGGACTCGTACAGGGTCCCTTCGACCCTGAAGCGGAGGAACTGCTGATAGGACGGAGAGATTGGGATGTGAAAGAACGCATCCTGCAGATCCAGTGAACAGAACCACATGTTTCGCTCCAAGGATGGTATGATCTGGGACACAGTGACCATCCGAAAGGTGCGTGAACTGAGATATTGATTCAGGTCATGCAGATCTAGAATGGGGCGCCAGCACCCCATCCGCTTGGGCACCAGGAAGTACTTGGAGACAAAGCCTGGGTCTGCTGGAGGATCCACCACAGGAGCTACTGCCTCCTTGAGGAGGAGCTGAGTGATGTCGTCTCGAAGAGCCGACTGGGTGTGAGCGGATACTCATTCCTCCCAAGGGGCGCGGGCTCGGCGGGGAGGGTACTGCTGGAATTCCAGGAGCAGTCCCTGACTGACCACTTTGAGAACCCACCTGTCCGAAGTGACAACGGACCAGGCAGAAAGGAAGTAGTGGAGCCGGACCCCCACGGGATGACCCAGAGATGGCATGATGGGAGAAACGGTGGCAACCCCCAACCCGTCACTGAGCAGGCTTGGAGGAGGAGGAGGAGGTGGCTCCAGGACCTGAGCCTTGGCCTCCTTTACGGGCTTGTTGGGGTCCGGGCTTGGGCCGAGGGTGCCAAGCTTGAGCCTGCTGCTGATGCTGGTGCTGCAGCCCCCCTTGAAAGGAGAACTACTGAGCCACAGGGGAAGAATGCTGAAAGGGCTTCTTCTTTTGTTGGTTCTTGCCCGAAGAACCCTTAACAGAAGTAGCGTCCAAGGTGGCAATGGACTGCTCAACGAGCTGAAGGTGACCGGCCACTCCTGGGCCGAACAAGTCGGTCCCGAGGAAAGGCACGTCAACTAGTTTGTCCTGAGTATCCGCCGGAAAGGAAGAGAGCCTCAGCCAAGCCCTGAGAAGAGAACCAACTGCAGTAGCCATCGGGTGGGCACAGGAATCCCCTTGCCAGGGCCGTCTGAAGCTGCTGTTTGGCAACAGCTGGGCCCTGATCCCGGACCTGCTTGACCATGGTCTGCATGTCTGCGGGGAGATGTGGGAGGACTTCATCCAGTGACCCAAGAAGGATGTGAGAGAAGTGTGCCATGATGACGGCCAAACTTGCCTGACGAAGGCCCAAGGAGGAAGCCGCATAGACCTTCCTGGCTGAATGGTCCAAAAGCTTGGACTCATTATCAGTAGGTCGGTCTGTATCGGCAGAACTGCCAGTACACCTGAACACAGAGGCAGTCACTAGGCTCTCGGCCGAAGGGTACTCTGTGAACCCCGCTAGGGACCCTATGGGCACTGCATACTTGTGGGCCATGTGGGCAGACAGAGCTGGACAAGAGGCAGGACGTTGCCAAAGTTCAAGAGCAGGGTCAACAATGGCCTCAGCCACAGGAAAGGCCTCCGTCGGGGTATCCCCTCTCTTAAGGATGTCCGTAAAAGGGTACTCCGCCTTTTTCTGGATAGGCTCCAGGGGCATCCCTGTAGATTCAGAGATGAGGCAAAGGATCCCTTGGAAAGACGAGGGACCTTCCTCCATATCCAGGCCAGTGGTCGATTCATCATCCTATGGATGAGAATGTAAACCGGTGACATCCGAATCCGAGGAATTGTGATACAATGGCCTACTGCCCAGGTCAACTTCGACTCGCCGGGGGCGGTCTGGGGTGACCGTGACTAACAAACGCTGGGAAATCCCAGTGTCCGGTCTGCCTTCCTTGGAAGGAGCCCCTCCCACAGGCTATTTAGGCGGTGGTTCCACCACAATTGGTGGAAAGACCGTTTTAGACCGAACAGGTAGTTTTGCCGGCCCTACGGGCGGAGGAACCAAAGATTTTGTCTCCAGAGGAGTTGGTTTCGGCCTAAGAGGCGAAAGCCAAGTAATGGCCAGGGTAGAAGCCGGAGTGGGCTTGTGCCCGGACAAAATCAGTTGCTGCCACATGAGGTCCTCATAGCGCCGATGGAGTTTCCAGTGGAGCTTCTTCTCATCTTTTTAGAGCTCTTATGGCTCTTCCTTGGCCTATTGGACGAGGGACTCCTACACCTTGAACGAGATCGGCCAGGCTGACGCTGCCAGTCGGGAGACATTGGCGGGGCTGGTGACTTCCCAGGGTCCGGGACCAATTCCTTGATGGGGACTCCAGCAGGCTGGGTCTCATCGGGAAAAACGAGGACCGGAGTCCTCTCCAAGGAGTAATCGACTGGAGTCGGAGACAGAGGATCGATAGGGTTGATGACTATTTCAGCGTCTTTGACCACACCCTCGGTCGGCTGGTTCAACGGAAGGTCAGAGAAGCCAGCAGCCGAAGAAGCAATCTCGACTGAAGTAGAGACCGCGTGCTCCTGGGACTGAGATCTCTCCCGCTCCCAAGAGCCTCTTCGTCGAGACGAAGACATACTTAGATCCTTCTCCCACTTACTAGATCGAGAGGAGAGCGAGCTCACAGGCGCCTTTCCCTTGGTAGGGAGAGACTGGCACAACTCCCAGAAGGAACCCAAGAAGGTGGCGCAAGGTTGAGCAGAATGAAGAAGCTCCGAGAAGTCTCCACAGCACGAGCCGCTTCCTCCTCGAACACTTGCATGCGTTCCCATTGCTTGGCAGATCCTGCAGCCATGGAAACCGCCCGCTGAGCCTCCTTGATTTCACCAGAGGATTCCTCTTCTCCAGCCTCCCAAGTTTTAGGCATGCGAGACGATTGTCAAGGATGTTGGGATGGAAAGCCAAACATAGACTGCAAGTTGAGGTGTCATGGCTGACACCAAGGCAGTAGATGCAAGCGGTATGGGGATCAGTACACAACATCATCTGGCCGCAAGGGCACCGACAAAATCTGGGGGAAGATTTATCTTCCATGATCGAAGATGCGAAGTTGTGATCGCTAACTTTCGAGCAATTGATTTAGTAAAACCAAGATTTGAAAGCCAGGCCTACGAAATATGTGAGCACGAGGGAGGCAACCTGAATCTTCCAGCGGAAGGGAAGATCTGGTGTCATGGGGAGCAGCCATGGAATATACCACCTGGGAGGGTGGGAGAAGCCAGCTTGAAGATTTCCGGTGAGATTTAAAGCAGAAGAGGACATGCCAATGAGTGTGGATGAACAACAAATCCAGGCTCGTAGAACCCTATTTTCTTAAACTAGGCCATCACTACCTTACAGCCCCTATACTTCACATATTTAATCTTTCCAGCGAGACTGCCTCCGTACCTTCCTGCTGGAAATCTGCACACATTCTTCCTTTATTCAAATCTGGTGACCCATGTGACCTTAATAATTAAACGCCTATCTCTATTTTGCCCAATCTATCCAAAATCTTAGAAACGTTAATCTACAAACAACTAAAACATCATATCGGAAGTTACTCCCTCCTCAACCCTGTATAATCCGGCTTCAGGCCAAACCACAGTACCATCTCGGCCCTCGCTAATGTTACCAATGATTGGATTGTAGCGCCTGACTCCAAAATGGTCACAGGGGCCATTTTTCTAGACCTCAGCAAGGTGTTCGACACCGCTGACCACAACCTAGTCATCCTTGCCTACTCAACCTGGGAGCCACTGCATCCACAGCACAATGATTCACAAGCTACCTTTCAGGTAGATTCCAGAAAATCAAGGCTGATGGCCTTTTCTCAGCTTCCCTCCCCATCTCTACGGGCATTTCACAAGGATCCATCCAAGGACCCATTCACTTCTCCATTTATATTAATAGTCTCGACTCCAACACCAACAAACCCAAGCTGCATTTCTTTGCAGATGACACACTACTGTATACATCCAAGCCAACGCTGTCCAAAGTCCGAGACTACCTTCAAGCAGACTTTTCTCAGCTTGATATGAGCCTCATTAACTCGAAGCTCCTACTCAGTGCAAAAAAAAAATAAAAACAAGGCCATATTCTTCAATCTCAACACCACCACCACCACCTCCTCCAGCCCATCCCAGTTCATTGCACCCATTACAACAACCTTAGGGGAACCCCTCAAGGTAGTCTCTAAATCCAAAAATCTAGGCATCTGGCTCGATAGCAAACTCTCCTTTAACGTTCACATTGACACTCTCGCCAACCGTCTTAAAACAAGGTTAGGCTTCTTTTTCCGTAACAGGTCCCTCTTCCTGCCCGATATTAGACTAAGGCTCATGCAGGCCACTTTTCTTCCCCTACTTGATTATGGTGACTTAATCTATAATCCTGCTTCGGTCAGTAATCTCCACAAACCAGATGTTCTTTATCATTGTGCCCTACGATTTATCACCAACGCTCCTTTCAGAACTCATTGTGGTGATTTATATGCAGCTGTCGGATGGATGTCTCTCTCCGCAAGATGCCTTGTACACTCTGGAATCTGGACGCTCAAAATTCTGCTGAACAAACTCCCGGACTATATATCTTCCCTTATCCAGATCTCCCATTGTCTATACACCTCAGGAAATCTGACTTTATCTACTTGGATGTTCCAAGGACTCGTACCTCCTTTGGCAAGCGTACCATCTCCTATACCCTTCCTACAGCCTGGAACCGCCTCCAATCAGTCATTAAACTAACTAGCCTCATATCTATCAACATCTTCAAAGCCTTAGCTGCAAACAAAGTGAAAGCCCTATGTACCTGTCCTAGATCCTAGCCTTGGCAACCCCTCCCCAGCTCCTAGCCTTGGCTCCCACATTCCCTCCCCTTGGTAATTCCTGCTCCTCCCCCCTCTTGCACCCTTCCTTTCTCTCTCACCATCTGCCTTCTCTCTAGATCCCCAACCACTCACTATGTTCGATAGTGTTTAAGCTTTCACCGTGAGTCTGATCCAACTGTCAACTGCCTGCCCATCTGCAGAAAGCTTGCCTTGTAAACTCCATTCCTATCATGTTTAAGATAAGAATTTAGTTAGGTCTGATCATCTTGGCACTCCTGATACATACTGGAGGGGCACTTTGTAAAATCTCTCCCTAAACTTGTATATAATTGCATATTGTGTAAATGTTTGCATATATTTGTATCATATGTTATTATTTGTACCAGGACTGTTCGTATCCTTCTGTTGTTTCACAATATATGTTCCTGATAGATGTTCCTCAGGACCTCCTTGTGAATGAGCTTGCTCAACCGAGTTATTCCAGTAATAAACTTGAACCTGAACAATGGGCAAAATGGCTAAAAGGAGTAGGTGTTGCTGGTGGAGGACGTCAATCTGCCGGATGTAGCTTGGAGCCTTTCTGCTGCAACATCAGCTAGGAGCAGGGGCATTCTTCAGGGAAGCAGTCGGTGAACCTACTCATGTTGAAGCAATACTGGACATGGTTCTTATTAACAGGGTCAATATTGCAGATATAAAGGTTGGAAGCCATCTGGGGACCAGCAATCATCGTACCGAGTCGTTGGAACATAAGAACAGTGGCAGACTCCAACCACACAAGGGCAAGGGTCCTGGCCTTCAGAAGAGCTGATGGTACAAAGACTGCTGAATGCCTTAGGAATGACCTGGCATGGAGAGATGGCCTGGGGGTGTGGAGGCGGTGTGTGGAGGGAAAGTGAGTCAAACTAAAAGAGGGCATAGTGAAGGCAACAAACCTCAGTGTCAAGCAAGTAAGCAAAAGCAAAAGATGACACCGCTATGGTTTTTGGAAAAAAGGTAAAGGCTGAAAGAGTAGCATTCAGAAGGTAGACCCAGAGGTAGGAGGAGCATACGGAAGCATATCAGGGAAAACAGAAAGAGGCAGTAAGGAGGGCAAAGGCACAAAGTGATGAAAGAATAGCTCAGGCAGTATCAAATGGGGACAAGATATTTTTAGGGTATGTTAGCGAGAAAAGGAAGACAAAGGGAGGGATTCTACAGTTAAAGGGGGGAGAGACTGTATGGAGGGGGACCAAGAAACGGCAGACATCTTAAACAAATACTTCTACTCAGTGTTCACAGTAGAAGGTGAAGGAGAGGGATCACCAGGGGCTTTGATAGGAGGTAAATTGTCACTAGCCCCTTTTCTGAGGAGAGAATCCAGAAAGAACTCACTAATCTGAAGGTGGACAAAGCTATGGGGCCAGATAGGGAGCATCCAAGGGTGCTGAGGGAGCTAAGGGAGGTACTAGCTGCACCTCTGACAGACTTATTTAGCAGATCACTGGAGACCGGCAAGGTACCAGAATTTATTTTTTATTTATTTTATTTTTATTTAAACTTTTGTTTTCCAGGTAAGTATAGGAGTTGAAGCCCTTTTTCATATACGACCTGGGGCTAAAAGCCAGTGGTGTTACAAAGTTAAATAACATAGCCATAAATACATAACACAGGTACAAACATTACAAAGAAAACATGTAATTAACAACAAAGGGTCAATGATAACAATTGTAACACATTTGTTCACAATCAAATTATTTTAAACCTGTTTTAAAGGAAACATGACTAATCCCTTCACGTAACATTTTTGGAAGAGTATTCCAACATCTGGCTGCACAAACACTAAAAGCACGACCCCCTACAGTAGTCCTAAACTTAGGAATAACAAGAGAAAAATTATTTGCAGATCTCAAGGATCTAACCTCTGGCTTTGTGTTCAAGCAGTGAAAATAAGGGAGATATAACTCTTTGTCATAAGGTTCTATCAACTAGAGGAAATAAGCTATATTCACAGCTAAATCTAGGCGGCAGCCAATCCAGCATACTATAACGTATGCAGTGATGTGTACCAAAAGGAAGTTGTAAAACTGGAAGACTGAAGAAAGGCAGATGTACTCCAACTTCAAGAAAGGGGCAGCAGTGGTATAGCAACTTTGCATAGGGCCAGGGTTCAAGGGTATGTTATTGGACTCCCCACCCGGCCCCGTTCCTGCCCCCATTTGAGATCTAAGTACTTGTTAGCTTATGTTAACCAGTTTGGACAAATCATTAATGAACTACAATTTCTGTTTCTGAGCCTTTAGTTCAGCAAAGTGGCAGGGCCGACTGTAGTAGTAGTAGTAGAGTGTTATTTATAAGTTTGGGTTTTGATTATTTTATTGGATTTGCTTGTCATGCCTTTTGAAAAAGGTCCTACAATCCAAAATGCATTAAGGCGTGTTTCAGCTTTTTGGCACTTAATAAAGTTGGTCTTTTATTTCAGTTCTGAGAGCTGCATCTTTCTGATATAAAGGTAAAGAGTGATGGATTCCGCTGCTTTGTATATTTTAAACGTATCTACATGCATACCATCCCAGTCTGTGTCCCTATTCTGTTCTCATGATTACAATCACCCAGTTGTAATTTGATGTCACAACTAAGTGGTTGTATCTACCGTCTGTCAATCACACTCACGCTTATCTCAGTGCAAGCAAATCCAAATAACTACCACACTAAAATAATCAGAACCCAAACTTATAAATAATAATCTACTACTAATACTAACAAAAAACAAAACAAGTGTGGATGTGTCACTCATAACTTTACACACTCCCTCAGTGTGAGATGCTTCTATAAATCCCTTGAGTTTCGCTCTTCAGGTTTATGTAACATCCCACACCCCAGGTGTATGGAATATACAGGTTACTTACCTGTAAGAGGAGTTCTAGGAATGGTATATGTTGTTCATCCACATTGTCTGGCAGGTTCCTTGCCGCTTTAAATCTTACTGGAAGGTCTTCAAGCTGGATCCTCCCACTCACCCGGGTGGTAAAACTCTCGGCTCCGCCCCATGACGCCAGATCTAGCCCGCTGGAAGCCAGGTTGTGGGTCAAAGCCGGGGAGGTCGGGTGGGTCATGTGGATGAACAACATATACAATTCCTAGAACTCCTGTTACGGGCGAGTAACCTGTATTTCTAGGGACATGGATATGTTGTTCATCCACACTGTCTGGCAGACTCCTAGCAGTTCTCTGGGAGGAGGGAGGCCAGGCGCACACCCCCTACTTAGGGAATAAAGACTGGAGAACCGAGGCCCCACAACCAGCATCCCGGCGTGACTCAAGGTCGATGTGGTAGTGGGTGATGAAGGTGTGTGCTGACTTCCAGGTAGCAGCCCTGCAGATTTCCTGGATAGGGATGTCCCTGGAAGCAGCCACTGAAGCAGCAGTATGGCGGGTAGAATGAGCTCTTATCCCTCTGAGAGGCTCCATGCCCGCCAACCTATAGCAGAGATCTATGCAGGAGGTGACCCACCTGCCTACTGTCTGCTTGGCTGCAGGTCTGCCAGGTGCGGCTTCAGTGTAGGTGACAAACAGCTGGCGAACCTCTCCCCGAACTTCAGCCGTCCGCTCCTTATAGTAAGCGAGCGCTCTTCTAGGGTCCAAAGTATGGAGTATATATTCGGCCTCCGAGGTGTGACTGGGGTAGAACACCGGCAGAGTCAACAGCTGGTTAAGGTGAAACTCAGACACCACCTTTGGAAGGAATTTCAGTTGGGGGCGCAGGACCACCTTGTCCCTGTGGAAGACCAGATAAGGAGACTCGATGGAAAGCGCTTGGAGCTCTCCCATCCTTCTGCCTGACATGGTAGCCACCAAGAAAGCGGTCTTCCACGACAGGTGTGAGATGTCACACCTGTGCATCGGTTCGAATGGCTTGCCCATGAGCTTAGCCAATACCAGCAGTAGATCCCATGGAGTTGGAGGTTCTCGCACCAGAGGGGATATGTGATCAAGGCCTTTGAAAACGTGCCCGACCACCTTCTCCTGCGCCACCGACTGCTTCCTGGCCCGCACCCGGTAAGCAGAGATGGCTGCCAGGTGCACCTTAAGGGTTGTCGACCGGAAGCCCTTGCTGAGAAAGGGACCACAGGTAATCCAGAATGCTTGCCAAGGAACAGGAGGAAGGGTCCAGGCCCTTGCCCTGACACCAAATGGAGAATCTCTTCCATTTGAAGGCATAGCATTTTCTGGTCGACTCCTTACGGGACACCTCAATGACGTTGAGGACCTTGTCGGAAAGACCCAAGGCCTGGAACTCTAGCCGCTCAGGAACCAGGTGGTCAGGTGCAGGGATTGAAGGTCTGGATGGCATACCTTCCCCTGATTGACTGAGATCAGGTTCGGGCGGGCTGGAAGCTGCCTCGGAAGCCTGGAGCTGAGACTGAGGAGATCTGGATACCAGAACTGGCGGGGCCAGTCTGGGGCTACCAGAATCACCTGCGCCTTGTCCCTCCTTGCCTTGAGAAGCACCTTGTGGATCAAGGGAAACGGGGGAAAGGTGTAGAAGAGGCCCGGGGTCCATGGCCTCGAGAAGGCATTCCCCCCTGCAGCAAGCCCTGCTGAAGGGGACGGGCATGAAACAGTCTCAGCTTCGCATTCTACCTGGAGGTAAACAGGCCCACCTGAGGCGTGCCCCAGTGGGAGAGCAGATCTTGTACTACCTCCGGCAGGAGAGACCACTTGTGAGACGCAGCCCCTATCCGGCTTAGGGCATCGGCCAGGGTGTTGGAGGCTCCTGCCACATGGATGGCAAGAAGATCCGACTCCAGGCTGCGCACGAGTGACCAAATGCGGTGAGCTTCCCTGCACAGAGGCATGGAGCGTGTCCCGCCCTGGTGGTTTAGGTAGTACATGGTCGTGGTATTGTCTGTCTGGATCTCAACCACTTGACCCCGTAGAAACGGAGCGAAGGCGGTGAGGGCTAGACGAACCGCTCGAAGCTCCAGCAGGTTGATGTGGCATCGGGACTCCCAAGGGGACCAGAGGCCGTGCGCTCTGTGCTCCCCCAGATGGGCACCCCAACCCATCAGAGAGGCATCGGTCGATTGAGAGGCTGTCGACTCTGGAGGGGGACAAACGGGATGCCCTCCTGCAGATGTGCTGGAACGGTCCACCACTGGAGAGCGTTCCACATCCTCTGGGTCACTGCCACTAGCTGAATCAGTGGATCGAAGTGCTGTGACCATTGGCTGACTAGCCCCCATTGAAGGGGACGCATGTACCAGCGGGCCCAATGGACCACGCTGGTGCAGGCCGCCATGAGGTGCAGGAAGTCCTGGGCAGGGCGCGATTGCCCAACCTGAAATGATTGGGCAAAGGAGGAAAGAACCTCGGCCCTGTCCGCCGGGAGCCGTGCTCTGGCTCGTAGACAGTCGAGCTCTGCCCCGATGAATTGTATCACCTGCTTTGGCACGAGTTCCGACTTGGCCTCGTTGATGAGGAGGCCAACCTGAGAGCAAACCTGGAGGGCCAGATCTCTGGACTGCTCCACCTCCGCTCTGGAGGGGGCTGCAATTAGCCAAGTCGTCCAGGTAGGGGTACACCTGGATCCTTCGGCGCCGCAAGAATGCTGTCACCACTGCCATGCATTTGGTGAAGAACCTGGGAGCTAGGGAAAGGCTGAAGGGCATGGCCCAGAACTCGTACAGGGATCCCTCTGCCCTGAAGCGAAGGAATCTCTGGTGGGATGGACGAATTGGGATGTGAAAGAACGCGTCCTGGAGGTCCAGAGAACAGAACCACATGCCTCATTCCAAGGATGGGAATATCTGAGCCAGAGTGACCATCCTGAAGGTCTGAGACCTTAGGAACCTGTTCAGGTCGTGCAGGTCGAGAATGGGGTGCCAGCCCCCCATCCGTTTTGGGACCAGGAAGTACCTGGACACAAACCCTGGGTCTGGAGGAGGATCCGCCACCTTCCTGATCACCTCTTTTTAGAGGAGCAGGGTGATATCGGCTCAGCGAGCCGACAAGGCTTCAGGACCCGTGGCTCCTCCCCCCGAGGGGCGACGGCTCGAAAGGGCGGGGCCTGATCGAACTCAGGGGCAGGCCCTTTCCTACCACCTCCAACACCCAACGGTCCGTGGTGATAAAGGACCAAGCGGAAAGGAAGTGGCGGAGTCGTCCCCCCACGAGGGGAGTGACGAGGCTGGGGGCAACACCCCTCAACCCATCACTGGGCAGGCTTAGAGGAGAGACCGGCCAAGGGACCTCCTGGGCCTTTACCTCCCTGCTCCCTGTTGGAGGAAGCCACGGGCTTGGGTTTGGGATGCCAACCGCGAGCCTGCTGGCCTTGGTGCTGGTGCTGTTGGGCCAGACGTGCCGTAGGCGCAGAAGGACGAAAGGACTTGTGCTGCTGCTGTCGGCGGCCTTTGTCCTTCTGGGCGGAGGTGACCGAGCCCAGAGTGGCACTGGACTTTTCAATCCGCTGGAGGTGACCTTCCACTCCAGGGCCGAAGAGGTCTGTCCCCAGGAAGGGGACATCCACCAGTTTGTGCTGGGCATCCGCCGTGAAGGTGGATATCCTCAGCCATGTTCTGTGGCGCATGGCCACCGCGGCCGCAACCGATCTAGCACAGGAGTCTCCAATGTCCAGAGCTGTTTGGAGCTGCTGTTTAGCCACCGCCCTTCCCTGGTCCCGTACCTGCCGGACTGTGGTCTACAGGTCAGCCGGGAGATGAGGGATCACCTCATCCAGGGAGCCAATGAGGGCATGGGAGAAGTGTGCCATCAGCACAGTCGAGCTGGCCTGGCGGAGGCCAAGGGAAGATGCAGCATACACCTTGCGCCCAGCATAGTCCAGCTTTTTGGACTCCTTGTCGGGGGGCTTGTCCACATCCCTAGCGTTCCCGGAATGCCGGAAAACGCTGTCGGTGACCAACCCCTCGGCAGAGGGGTGTTCCGAAAACCCGGGCAAAGAGCCGGTAGGGACCGCATACTTCCTGGCCATCCTGGCCGAAGGCGCAGGACAAGAAGTAGGCCACTGCCAAAGCTCCAAGGCTGGGCCAACAATGGCTTCAGCCACCGGAAAGGCATCCGTGGGTGAATCCCCTCGGTCCAGTATCTCCGTCAGGGGATACTTGGCTCACTTGGATACGGGCTCGAGCTGCATCCCGGTGGACTCCGAGATGTGCCGAAGCAAACCCATGAAGGACAATGGGCTTTCGTCCATCGACTGGCCCCTGGAGGACTCCAGGTCAATGGGCCTGGAGAACAGGGAGGCGTCGTCATCGGACTCCGAGGAGTCTGAGAAGAGCTGCCTGGGGCCTGAGCCACCCTCCACCTGCCGAGGACGGTTGGGAGTGAGGGTGACCGACAACCTGTGGGGCAGGCCCTGACCCGACCGAGAGTCCTTGGTCGGTGCCCTCGATTTCAGTTGTGGAGGCGGAGGTTCCACCACAATTGGTGGGGCAGCTGGTTTCGGCCGAACAACTGGCCCAGGCTTGGGCACCTCGACTATGGCGAGGGGATGTTTCGGCCGCTCGGGTAACAGCCACTTGATGGCCGGGGAAGGAGACGGTGTCGGCTTGTTCCCGGACAGAAGTAACTGCTGCCACATCAGGTCCTCGTAGCGTCCACGCAACTTGCGCCGAAACCTCTCCTCTTCCGAGGAGGAAGAAGAAGAGGACGAGCGGTGGTGCCGCTTACTTCGGTGCTGAGACCGAGACCGCTGACGTCGGGATCGGCTGGACCGGGCGATGTCGAGACAGAGATCCGCGCGTTTCCGAGGACGGGTCTGGGAAGGGGCGGGGAACACCCGCTCTTCCCTCGGCTCGGAAGCCTTAACCAGGGACTGCGGCACCGGAGGCGCAGGCAAGTCCTCGGTCTCTAGCGGGGGAACCGGTGAAGAAGGGTTGTAGGCTTCACCAGTCGACAGCCTGTCCGACGGGTTGAAAAAAATCTCAACCGCGTCAACGGGTGTCTCGGCCGGCTGACCTGACGGGGACACCGTGAAGCCAGCAGCCTTAGCCGCAACCTCGACTGAAGCCGAGTGTTGACTGTCCAGGGAAGCGGACCTCTCCCGCTCCCACGAATGCCGACGATGGGACTTACCTTTTGAGTCCTTCTTTCTGGACCGACAGGAATGTCCTGATGGCCCCTCTCCCTTCGTGGAAAGGGATTGGCAAAGCTCCTTGAAAGAAGCTGAATATGAGGTACCCAGAGAGAGTGGGATAAATACCGCGACCGAGGAAGAAGATGATGCGGCCTGTGCCGCCTCCTCCTCGAGGGTAATCATCTGCTTGAGTTGCTCAGCCGAGCCAGCCACCGTGGTAACCGCCTAGCAGCCTCTTCCGACTTTACCGGTGGATGGCGCTTCTCGGGCGTCAAGCTGTAACCGGCACGCAGCGGTCTTCCAGGACGCGTTGGCAGAACGAAAGCATAACCCGCAGCCCTGCGGGTCATGTTCTAGGCCGAGGCAGTAGACGCACGTGGAGTGCAGGTCCGTTCTGGACATTTTCTGCCCACGAGGGCACCGCTGAAATCCGGGAGGCGATTTGTCCATCGCAGCCACGAGGGAGAAAGTTGACCGAAGTCTTGAAAATTTTAAAATAAGTTTCGGGCGAACCGAAGAATTAGGATCCAGTCTACATGCAGAGCGTTAAGGAGGGAATCTGAGCTTTCAAGCGGTAAGGAAGATCTGGCGTCATGGGGCGGAGCCGAGAGTTTTACCACCTGGGTAGGTGGGAGGAGACAGCTTTAAGACTTTCCGGCAAGATTTAAAGCGGCAAGGAACCTGCCAGATAGTGTGGATGAACAACATATCTACGTCCCTAGAACAAGGCTATGTTGAAAATTTGGTGTACAAATATTACAAAACAACAGATTTATGAGCCTACAATACATTTTCCTAATGCAGGCTCATAACTTTGGTAATTTTCTATATTTTGTACCCCACATTCCTGCTATTCAGCCTTATCGGCTCTGGCCAGAGTTTGTTTGACATAGTAGCCACCTTTTCTCTATTTGGAAGAGTACAGTTATGTGAAAGACCAGGTCTAATAGGGCCTGAAGACTATAGGGAACTGCTCTCATCTCCAGCACATTAATATGGAGATGCCTCTTTGAGGTGCTCCGGACTGCTTGAGTTTGGACACTTTTGACAGTGGTCTCACCACCTCGATGAGGAGGTGTTTGTGCTGAGAGTCACTTGCAGCTCTGGGAAAGAGAAGAGAAAGCCTTGAAGGAGATTTCCCTTCACAGACCACCGCTCGAGCGCAAGTCATTTGCAGAACAGGTCCTATGAACAGCAGTCTCTGGGAGGGCACTAACTGGGATTTGTGATGGTTCAGTAGTACTCCCATCTAGAGCAGAAACTGTGAGGATGTTGCCACTATCTGCTCTGTGTCCATCCCAAATAGATTCTTCATTAGCCAGTCCAGGTAAAGAAAGACTTGGGAGTTCTTTCTTTATGATGTTTGCTGCGAGTACTGCACACATTTTGTGAAGACGTGGTATGGCAGAAAGCCTCCAAAAAAACAGGAAAGGGCTCTGAACTGGCAAAGTCCCCCCACCCCACAAACCAGAGGTACTTGTGGTGTTTGGGGTTGACCAGAAGATGCTGGTGTGCATCCTGCATGTCCAGCAATGATAGCCAGTCCTGGGTTTCAAATAGGGTAGAAGTGACTCCAGTGAAACCACTTTACTTTTCTCTCACTTTATAAACACGTTCAGTTTCCTGAGCTGAAGAATGGAGCACATGCCACCCAATTTGCTTTAGGAAGTACCCCTCTTGGATAATCAGCAAGACTGCTTTCTCTGTCTTAACTGATTTCTGGTGCTAAGAGAACTCCTAAAACTGAAGGTGGAAAAAGCAATGGGGCCTGATGGAATTCACCCCAGAATTCTAAAAGAATTAAGGGAGGAACTAGTGAAACCACTGGCTACTCTTTTTAATAAATCATGGGAGGAAGGCGGATGTGATTCCCCGTCACAAAAGTGGGACCAAGACAGAGGCAGGAAACTACAGACCTGTCAGTCTGACCTCTGTGGTAGGGAAAGCTATGGAGTCACTTCTGAAGGAAAGAATAGCTGAGTACCTAGAGGCCAGTGGGGCACAGGACCCAAGGCAGCATGGGTTCACAGCAGGAAGGTCATGTCAGACGAATCTAATAGATTTCTTTGACTGGGTGACCAAAGTAGTAGACCAGGGAGGGGCTGTGGACATGGCCTACCTAGACTTTAGCAAGGCATTTGACACAGTCCCACACAAAAGATAAACAGTCAAATTAACCAGTCTGGGAGTGGGTCCCAGGGTGGTAGCCTGGGTAAAACATTGGCTGCACAACAGGATACAGAAGGTAATTGTAAACGGAGTCCACTCTGAAGAAAGAGGGGTTACTAGTGGGGTACCGCAAGAGGTTCAGTATTGGTCCAGTCCTTTTAATGTCTTCATCAGTGACATTGCAGCGGGACTGGAAGGAAAAGATGCCTTTTGCAGATGACACAAAGATCTGCAACAGGGTTGATACACAAGGAGGCGTGGAAAGGATGAGAAGGGACTTGGCAAGGTTGGAGGAATGGGCAGAAGTATGGCAGCTAGGATTCAATGCAAAAAAGTGCAAAGTAATGCACCTGGGAAACAAGAACCCAGGGGAAGAATACACAATGGGGGGGTTGGGGAGGTAGTAACAACAACAAAAAAGGAAAGGGACCTGGGGGTAATCATATCAGATGACCTTAAGGTTAGCAAGCAATGTGAGAAGGCAGTAGGGAGGGCTGGGGGTATACTGGAACGCATAGGGAGAGGCAGCAGCAGCAGCAGAAAACAGGAAGTTGTTATCCCTCTGTACAGACAGTTGGTGAGACCCCATCTGGAGTACTGCGTCCAGTTCTGGAGACCCTATCTCCGAAAGGACATAGACAAGATAGAGGCAGTCCAGAGGAGGGCAACTAAAATGGTGCAGGGTCTGCAAGAGAAGCCATATGAGGAGAGACTAAAGGAGCTTAATATGTATACCCTTGAGGAAAGAAGGGGGGACATGATAGAAACTTTTAAGTACCTCAGTGGAATCAACAAAGTCCAAGAGGGTAGCATCTTTCAGAAAAAGAGACGTGCAAGAACAAGGGGACACAATTTAAAGACAGAAGGGGGGGTGATTCAGGGGCAATGTGAGGAAGTATTATTTCACAGAGAGGGTAGTGGATGCATGGAACAGCTTTCCTGAGGAGGTTGTGGGGTCTAAAACTGTGGGAGAATTCAATAATGCATGGGACAGAAATAAGGCAATTCTTGTGGGGGGTAGGAAGAAATAGGCTGTTGGTTAACTAGGATCTGCGGCCTATCCTGTAGGTAGGGAAATCGGCAGACTAGATGGGCCAAGCGATCCTTATCTGCTGTCAAAGTCTATGTTTCTAGATGCCCACCACTGGAGAATAGTGTTCTACCTTGGGCAGCTGAGGTGGACACTGGGCCAGCACACTGTCATTTGGGCACCTGTGCCTTCTGAAGTTTCTTTTGTTGCTGCTGTTGATCAGGTTAGACATTATACCCACAAGAGACAAGGTTATCCTAGATCTAGTACTGACTAACAAGGAAAGGATCACAGATCAGATAAAGATTGGTCAATACCAGCAGGAACATCTGCCAGAACTAGACACATGTGGATTCCCTGCAGAGGGAGGGCCTCAAACAACTGGTACAACAACCCACAAGAGACGGGGCTATCCTAGATCTAGTACTGACTAACAGGGAAAGGATCACAGATCTCCAGGTAGAAGGTCACCTGGGGGCCAGTGACCATCACATGGTATGGTTCAGTTTGGCCACTGCAACTAAATCATCCCATTCCAAGGCAAAAATAAGGGACTTCAGAGGAGCTGACTTTGATAAGATGGCCACAGAGTTAAGCTAACCCTAGCAAAAAGAAATACAGGTGAGGGGGTACAGGCAAAGTGGGCAAGCATTAAGGATGCAATACTTGAAGCAACATCCCATTGTGTTAGAGAGAAAAGGAAGTGCAAAAGAAGAAGGAAACCACTTTGGTTCTCAAAAACAGTAGCAGAAAAGGTCACAGCCAAAAGGCTGGCCTTCAGGAAATATAAAGGAATGCAGTGGGATGAAGATAGGGAGGCACACCAAACTTCCCTAAGGGAAGCAGGGAAGGCAGTAAGGCAGGCAAAGGCCCAAACCGAGGAAGCACTAGCACAGACAGTAAAAGAAGGTGACAAGACTTTCTATAGATACATTAGTGAAAAGAGAAAGTCCAGAGGGGTATTGCTAAGGTCAAAGGAGATAAGGGGGCATGTGAGGAGGACCACTATGTAAAAGCATCTATCCTAAATAGATACTTCTGCTCAGTATATACTGAAGACAAGGTGGAGCAGGGCTCACAGGTCAGCACCATGGACACAGGGAGGAGGGAGGTGAGCACTAGTCCCTTCACAAAAGAAAGGGTCCTACAAGAGCTCGATAAGCTCAGGGTGGACAAGGCAATGGGACCTGATGGCATACATCCCAGGGTACTAAAGGAGCTAAGTGTGGAACTAGCAGAGCCATTATTAGAACTGTTTAGTGAGTCTCTGAGCAGAGGAGAGGTCCCAGAAGACTGGAGAAGGGCTCATGTGATCCCACTCCACAAGAATGGTAGCAGGGAGGAGGCAGGGAACTACAGACCAGTCAGTCATACCTCAGTAGTGGGCAAGATTATGGAGGCACTTCTTAAGGAAAGGATAGTGCAACACCTGGAATCCACAGGAGCACAGGATCCAAGACAGCATGGGTTTACAAAAGGAAGGCCCTGTCAAACTAATCTCATAGATTTCTTTGACTGGGTAACCTGGCGGACCAAGGGGGAGCAGCTGATGTCGCCTACCTTGACTTCAGCAAAGCTTTCGATACTGTTCCACATAGAAGATTGATTAATAAGCTGCGTAGATTCAGGTGGGTCAGGAGTTGGTCAACTAGGTGACAAACTGGTTGACGGGCAGAAAACAGAGAGTGGTGGTAAATGGTATACAGTCAGAAGAGATGCAAGTCACAAGTGGGGTACCTCAGGGATCAGTCCTGGAGCCAGTCCGATACACTATCTTCATCAGTGACATTGCAGATGGACTGGAGGGTAAGGTTTATCTGTTTGCAGATGACACCAAGATCTGCAACAGAGTAGATGATCCAGATGGGGTGGGCAGAATGAGAAGAGATCTGGATAAACTAGTAAAATTGTCAGAAGAGTGGCAACTGGGGTTTAATGCAAAGAAGTGCAAGATCATGCACGTAGGGAAGAGAAACCCTGAGGCCACCTATAGGCTGGGAGGGGAGTTGCTGGCAGTAAGGGAAGAAAGAGACTTGATCATCATCATCATCATCACCGATGACCTGAAATCATCCAAGCAGACCACTAAAGCAGTAGGTAAGGCTAAGGAGATGTTAGGGTATATTAGTAGGGGTATCACAAGTCGGAAGAGGGAGGTAATAATCCCTCTTTACAAGACACTGGTTAGGCCCCATCTGGATTACTGCGTGCAGTACTGGAGGCCACACCTTCACAAGGACATCAACCAAATTGAGGCAGTCCAGAGAAAGACAACCAAAATGGTGCAGGGACTGCATCAGAAAACATATGAGGGTAGATTAACGGAGCTCAATATGTATACCCTAGAGCAAAGGAGGGAGAGAGGTGATATGATCGAAACATTCAAACACCTTAAGGGCATTAACAAGGTGAAAGAGTCTAACATGTTTCAGTATAAGAAAAATAGCAGGACAAGAGGACACAGCATGAGATTAGAGGGAGGCCGATTAAGGGGTAATGTGAGGAATTTTTTTTCACAGAAAGGGTGGTGGATGCATGGAATGGCCTACCTCAGGAAGTGGTGGATATGAATACAGTGCAGGGCTTCAAACAGGCATGGGATTGGCACAAGGGAGCAATACAGATGAGTATGAATAGATAGACCATTGACAGAGCAAAGGCCAATGGCACATTTATAAGGTAGAAAAAGAAATGGGCAGACTGGATGGGCCTTGCTGTCCTTATCTGCCATCAACTTCTAAGTTTCTATGTTACTGATGGTGGTAGCCCCATCGGGCTGGCTTGCCATGAAAAGGATGGTTTATTGTGGTAATACCCCTGCCTCCTCCCTCTTGGGTGGACCTGCTGGTCCTAGCTTCTTTTAGGGTCAATTTCTATTTGTTCAACTCATTGAGCGCTCCTTCCACATATTGTCCCAAAGAGATAAATGTCATCAAATGGCATTTCATTATGTGCTGTTGGATACTGGAGGTAAAGGAGGCAATTGTGTAGCCAGGAGTCGTTCCAAATGTAAATCACTGTGGCTGCAGAGTGAGCTGCTGCATCAGAGGAATCAATGAAGGCTTTAATTATTGACTGTTGAGACTCAGTGCCTTGAGTAAAAGCCACCTAAAGCTCTTGCTTTAAGGCAGAGCCGAGAAAGCTCTCTGCAGTGGATCTGAGATTATGCCATAAGTGATACTTGTACTTTGAAAAATGGACTTGGTAGCTTGCTATCTGCAGGCCCAAAGAGGCAGCAGCAAACACCCTTTAACCCATAATGTCCACTTTATGTGACTCCTTGTTAGTGTATTGCACAGTTTCCTCTTTTGGGTCTACAGCCATGTCATTATTACCAATAATATCAACAACATCCACTACAGACGAGGTGTAGTACACTGGTATTGTTTTGGGAGCCAAGTGTTTCCCATCCGACAGACTTGGGACAGCTGGAATAGATGCGGACCTGCTACAAGACATCTCCTGTGATGGTCTGCAGAGCAGGCTAGATTGGCAGAACCAGAGACACTGGCACTGTTGGCACATTTAAAAATTCAAATTGTATCCGTCTTGCTTGAACTACAACTGTCTCAAATTTTTAGGATACTCTAAGTTTTTGAGCAGCACCTGAAATGTGAGATCTTCCTAGGGAGAGCCTTGCCTGAAGTAGGTTTTCATTCTACTGGGTCCAGGGATTCCTCATCATTGAAGTCAAAATCCAGAAGGAGATTTGGATTGTACTCATTCTAATTTGTATGAACCAGAGACAGAAGGATAAAGTATGGACCCACAGTTCCCAGTACCAGTGACAGTACCATTAAAGATGTAGGTCCCAGTGCTGGATGTGGTACCATGTGCTGTTCCTTCCGTGGGCACCACCAACATCTGTGCCAGGACCAAAACCGACCTCGAGGCCAGAACACTTGCCCAGAGAGGAGTGGTGGCCAAACACAGCACTGTTGCTGAAGCAACTTCTCCTGTTTAGGCTCTCTACCTTCCATGGGGTTGACCAGTCTTGGGAGGTAGGATTGTAGCATCAAGTCGCACCCATGACGGGGCCAGGTGGGGCAGGCATCAGATGTCCTCGATTCAGGCCTAGAGTCACCAATACCCACTGTTGACCACTGCCTTCTCACATTTGTGGCTCAGTTAATGACAACCACCTCAAGATCAAGGTGCTGGCTGAGGTCTCAGTCTCATTCTCGCTGAGAACAAGACTGAGACCTCAAACAGCACCTCGATCTTGAGTGTCAATCCACAAGTCAATGAATGTGTGACAGTCATGGAGCACTATAAACCACAAGTTGGACCGAAGTTGGGACAACCAATGGAGACTGCACAGGGGTAGGCTCCACTGGTGTGGGGGGACAAGCCTTGTCCCCCTCCAACTCCAGACTGCCTGCGTAGACAACAATTTTGAGTGGATTATTGACCAGAATTGGCCTGGTTGTCAACTCCCCTGAGTGTACCACTGGAATGTCTAGTGGCTCCTCTGATATGAACGATCTCGACTAATGTTGAGTGCTCCAGGGAACCCAACGACCATGAGGAATGGGAATGTTCCACCTCCCACGATGTTGGCATTTCTTGTGATTTAAATGATGCAGAGAGCCATCTTTGTTGAAGCTGGAGTGCAAGGACAGGAAACATGCACAAAACTCTGGGTGCTCTTGGAATGGGAACCACTCCACAGTCGCCCCCACTGGAACCAAGGCTAGGGCTGATGAGGACCCTGCTGTTGCCGTCTCCTTCATGGCTTAAAGCTGCATCACTGAACTGTGGCCTTCCTTTCCTGAGGCCTACCTTGGAGGAAGCTCATTCTGTGCTTATTGAGGGATGACGGATGCAAGGCCTGACACAATGGGCAGTTCCTTACACTGTGTTGTGCCCCAAGGCAATAAAGACATGCACCATGGCGGATATTTTCTGCCCGAAAAGGAGACATCACTGAAATCCTGCTTTCTTGCATTCCATCTTGCTACTCATTGATGAAGCGGTAACCAGAAGACAAGATAAGCAAATCAGTCAGACACTGGAACTTTTAATTAGGAGAATTGCGAATCTAAATACTTGAAAACTCTGAAACCTTTGCTCACTGTGGAGCTGTGTAGAAAGAGACTTGCCCCTTCCAGCAAAACTGAAGATCTGACATCAAGGAGGGTGGAGACAGAAGATGACACCATGGGTGTTGAGGAGGAGTTAAGTTAAAAGAAGTTTAGTGACTCAGTTATGCCCATTCTAAATGTGGATGGTCAACTGAATTCTGGTAATTAGCAGTATTTTTTTAGTTTATCTTATTGAATGCAACCTACATCTTAGTGCTTGTATTTGCAGATTGTTCTGGTGAAAAAGATGGGCAGTAGGACATCAATATCTTGGTGGCAGGGCCTCAAACTTAGTGGTGGCACAATTGGTAAATATAAAACTAAGTGCTGTCACTGAATTTAAACAGCCTGAAGAGAGCACTGGAATATACAGTATCTTTGATAATTGCTGGCTGTAAAACCTAAGCCATTAGCTAAGCACTGTCAACCCATCTGGGCCTAAAAAAACATTTTACAAAACCAAAATCTGAATTCCTGTTAAAATCACACACAGTCGCACACTATTTTTCTGAGGTTGTTCAAATAAATATTATAACAACAGGGCATCGTTTTTTCCCTTAGGGAAACCCAGTTGTAATTAGCTGTTCTAACCCGAGGGTTATAATGGTAAACAGCCACCGGGTTTCCCTGTTTTGCGCATGCCAAAGTCACAGCTCTTCCCTTGCTCACTGCCAGCCTTTGTTCTTTAGTGCCCAACTCTGCCACTTGAACTTGGCGGGTTTGCCGACCTGGTGATAGTGAGGGTTGAGGCGCTGGATGCCACGCCTCGTGCCATGCTGGCGACCCGTGTTCAGGAACAATCTCGGGTTGCTGGGGGTCGGCAGGGGAGGGAGAGGATTGAACATCCGGAGGACAGCTCTCCTCTCCTCTCCTGGGAGGGTCAGGGGTCCCGAGTCGGTGCTCAGCTGCCCTCTGGTGGAGGCCGGAGATGCAGCAAGCGCTGACGACGTAGAGAAGGCGGGGGGTGGAGGCGTCGGTTCCATACCCATGGCCGATCAGGCGCCAGCCACTCCCAGAAACAGAGGCCCGCTTCGGCTCTGAGAGGCAGGAGCACTGGAGCTTGCCCTCGATCTGCGTGCTACCGCCCACCCAGCACCCCACCGACGCTCATGGATGCTTAGGGTTGGCCCACCTCGTCACCACCCGGGTGTTAAAAACGCATTCTATCCTATTGTCACTTAGAATCTTCAGGTACTCTCTGCCTGCTGCTAGAGCACCTGTGTTCCTGAAGGGATTTAAAATCTGCAGCATTCATACAAACACACTGTGCTAAAACCTACATAACCTAAAAACCATACATCCAATTTTAAAACTGTAAAAAGAAACGTTTTTCAGGACAAAACGTTTTTGAAAATGAGCGAGGTTTTGTAATGTCTATTTAACTAGATTTAATGTTGTGTAAGGTTGTTTTCATATTTTAATAAATTCTGATGCTTTTATCTAAATATAATTATGCTCTGTTTACTTAGTTATGCAAAAATATTAAATTTCTGTAAAATTGTTGGTTAAAATTTTTAAAAATATACAATAAACATCTGTCATTGTCTAAATATAAATTTTGCAAGTTTTTTTTTTTTACCATTTTTTTAGTCAGAAATCAATATCTGAATCTCTTGTTATTACAGCTTGAGTTTTTGTCCCACTCCACTGGTTGGAATTTTTACAGTGTTTAATTCTTCTTACCCACTGATTTTAGTCTATGAATCTGATTATCATTTTTTTTTGTTTTTCCCCTAGTTTAGTAAGAACATATTTACACATTACCTTAGAAGGACATATCAGGAAGTGATGCAGGAATTAAGTGCTTTGTGAGGTCAAGTGATATAAATAGGAAGAACACTTCCAGTGTAGGTCAGTGAGCTGACATAGGAAATGGATACATTTTTTAGTGCTGGAGGTCTCTCTATGATTAATTGCATATGTGCTGTAGTTAAAATGTGTAATTTCATTGAAATAAACTATTTTATTTTATTTTTGTAATAAAATCCCATAATAAATATAGGAAACTGTATTTTATTTGTGCTGTTTGCTTTATACTGTAAATGAAGCATGATGTTCATGTAAAGGTTCACAGTCTTTCAGTAAACATCATGTTACATAAATGTAGTAGTAGTAAAAAGTTTATTTCTGATATCAGAAACAGGATAAAACCCAATTTAGCACCAGCTAATTTACAATGGGGTCCTACTGTACAGAAGAAATATCAGTTTCATTTTTAAATACATACAGATGCAAACACTATACATACATAAAAACATAGTACATATACAACCAAAGAAACAAAGAAATAAAAAAAAAAGGAAAACAAGATAATAATTACAACAATAAACCATATATGTAAACATCTCAAGTGCAGCAGATCTTTAAAGACATTGCTTCCTTTACAAGCCATGATTTTATTTCATTCCAAGATACTTTATTTGTACTTGACCTCAGATGGCCTGGTAATAAATTCCACAGTTTTGGACCTTCATATAGATAACAATGTTGGCCCTTCACTGTTCTCATAGGGGGTACCCTAAATTTTACTTCCTCTTCAGATCTCAAACCTACCTTAGCATTCCATTCCTCCAGAAACTCCACTAGATATCCTGGAGCTTTTTTACAGTAACAGCGATAAGTTAACCATTGCACATGCATATTTCGCCGTTCTGTCAAGGATATCCAATTTAAGTTCCTGTAAAGAGTGCAATGATGTGTTTTCTGAGGTGCATCCAAGACAAAACGCGCATATCTATTATAGATGACATCAAGCTTTTCTAAATTACTCCTAACTGCCCCTCTATATATGATATCTCCATAATCGATATGTGGAATTATCATTGAATTAACTATCCTTAACCTAGCATCAAATGAAAGACAACTTCTATGCTTATACAATACCCCAAACTTTTTACACAATTTTTGTGTCAAGCTATCAACATGAGAATCCCAGCTACAATGAGAGTCCAACCATACTCCCAAATATTTATAACGATCCAAAGAGGTCAGGCTATGCCCATCAAGGGTCTTAATATCCAGCTCCACAGGTACTTTTTTATTTGAAAACAACATTACCTGTGACTTCTGTGAATTCAAAACCAAACCATGTTCTGAAAAATATATTTGTAATGTATTAAAACATTTCTGCAATTTATCCTGTATATATCCCACAGATTTCCCTTCAAGGTACAAAATTGTATCATCTGCATACAAATGGTGCCGGACATCATTCATCAGATGTCCGACACCATTTGTATATATATTAAATAGAATGGGTCCTAACACTGACTCCTGAGGAACACCAGAATTAACATCTAGATAGCCAGACACAAAGTTACTACCTAACCTAACCCTTTGTTGTCTACCATCCAGGTAGCCATGGAACCAATTCTGGGCTTCCTGGCTGAGGCCTACAGATCCTAGTTCTTCCATCAATACCTGATGTCCCAAGGTATCGAAGGCCTTTGATAAATCAATATAAATTGCTCCAACCAGAAAGCCCCTATCCATGGCCACCTGGATGTCCGTCACAACCTTAACAAGTGCAGTAGTGGTACTCTGTTGTGCCCTAAAACCTGACTGATATTTATTATATTTTTCATTTTTTTCAAGATAGCTATTTAATTGAGAAACCACAATTTTTTCAAACACTTTAGAAGTAACCGAGAGCAATGATATTGGTCTATAATTCCGCATATCATTTCTCACCCCTCCCTTAAACACTGGTATCACTTCTGCCTGTTTCCAGACTAATGGGTAAGTACCCGTCTTCAGTGAGAGGTTAAAAATGTCAGTCAATATTGGTGCTATTACTGGGGCAGCAATTTTTAACAAAAAAGATGGAATCCCATCTGAACCTTGGGCCTTATTTATATTTATTTTTAATAATTCCCAATAGACCTGACTTGGAATAATATTTTGAAAACAGAATAATAAACCATTTTCATCTTTCTTTTCTTGATTTCTCACTTGCTTAATTATACCAGGAAGGGAAAGTACAGTTACGTAAGAACTTACTGTAACAGTAGATCTTTGAGAACAGCTCTTGCAGCAGGTTACACCATTAGGACTGAAGCCAGCAGGTGTCAGGACCCCACGGAAAAATTCTAGCTAGCTATCTTCAGCGGAGACCGCCCCCAAAGTCGGTCCCGCCTCCGACGTCAGATGTAGTACATAAGGGGGCGGTCTCGCCCGATTCCCCAGTTCTCCCGCTGGAGACTTGCGGCCGCAGGCTGACATCGAAATGGGAGACCGAGGATCCACCGTCAGAAGACAAAAGGAACAAATCCTGATAGTAAAGGCGAAAGCCATGCCTCCTCCAAGGGGGAAGGTGGGCGGGAAGGTACCTGCTGCAAGAGCTGTTCTGAAGATCTACTGTTACGGTAAGTTCTACGAATTGTACTATCTTACTGAGACACAGCTCTTGCAGCAGGTTACACCATTAGACTGATTCCCAAGCAGTAACGCTGCCAAAATTCTGGGAGAAGGAAGCTAGGAAATACATTCCAGGTCCTGAATCTAGGACAGGAGACCCTGTAGTACCGTCAGGCCGAAGCCGGCTCTTCGCCGAGAGGCGATGTCCAGGCTATAATGCCTGATAAATGTATGCACAAAGCTCCAAGTAGCTGCAGCACATATGGCAGAAGTGGAGACGTTTCGGAGTGCTGCAAAGGAGGTGGCCACACCCCTAGTAGAATGACCCCGGACTGTACCCAGGAGGGGCTTTTATTTGATATCATAACAGAATGAAATACACTGGACAAGCCAGCGAGACAGGGACTGTTTGGATACAGGTTGGCCCATCATCCTTTCAGAAAAGGAAACGAAAATTTGCTCAGAACTACGAGTAGTTTAGTTCTGTTGAGGTAATACCTCAAGCTGCGGTGAACATCCAGGGTGTGGAGCAGAGCCTCTCCTCTATTAGAGTAGTTGGAAGTAGACCGCAGGTCAATATCCTGATTGAGAGGAGTGTAGAGACCACCTTAGGCAAAAATTTTGGATTCGTCCTCAGGGATACTCTGTCCCGGTGGAAAACTAAATAAGACTCTTTGCACATGAGAGCGTGAAGCTCAGAAATTCTTCTCGCTGAAGTAACAGCAACCAAAAATAGCATTTTCCATGACAGAAAACGTAGCTCACAATCCGCGGCAGGTTCGAAGGGGGGAAGCGTGAGTTGTTCCAGGACAAAGAGCAAATCCCATGGAGGCACTGGGTCCTTAATGGGTGGCCTAAGGTGTGACATCCCTCTCAAAAATTCCCGAGAGGCGTCTAATTGTGCCACTGTGTAATGTCCCACCGGAAGGTGGTAGGCAGAGATGGCACAGAGGTGCACCTTGATAGAGGAGTAGGCTAGACCCGAACGGAAAAGGGAGAGCAGGTAGTCCAACACCACTCCCACGGCAACCTAAAGGAAAAATCGCGTGCTCGCGACCATAACAAAAACAGCGCCATTTCATGGCGTACGTCATGCGCTATCGTGGGCTTTCTGGCTGCAGAAAGAACTTCCAACTCTTGCGAGACCCCGTGACGAAGATGGCTATGTCTCTAGGAGCCATGCATGCAGGGTTCAGTGGCGTAAGTCGGGTGGACCAGTGAACCTTCCTCCTGAGACAAGAGATGGGAGCTGAGCGGCAGAGGAGGCGGAGGTTCCGGGATAGCTGAATTAGCAAGGGGAACCAGATCTGTCTGGGCCAGAAAGGGGCCACTAAGATCATTGTTGCATGCTCCCTGCGCAGTTTGAGAAGAACTCTCTGGATCAATGGGAAGGGAGGGAAAGCGTAGAGGAATCTGTCCGCCCAGGAGAGGGACAACGCGTCTCGCCAGAAAACACCAGGCCCTGGATCTAGCGAGCAGAAATTGGGCAGTTTTGCGTTGGATGGGGATGCGAACAAGTCCAACTCTGGAGTTCACCATCGAAGAAACAGATCCTCTGTTACCTCTTGAAGAAGTTCCCACTCGTGGACTCTGGCCTGGGAGCGACTCAGGCCATCTGCAATCATGTTGTCCACCCCGGGAACATGTACAGTGATCAGATTCGCGCCGTGTCGGATTACCCAATCCCACACCCTTATGGCCTCCCTGCAAAGGGGGTAAGAGTGTGCGCCTCCTTGTTTGTTGAGGTAATACATCACTGCTGTGTCGTCTGTCTGAAGCAGGAGAGTACTCAGTGGGATTTCTGACTAAAAGGCCTGCAGGGCATAAAGGACCGCCCTCATCTCTAGAACATTGATATGGAGATGAGCCTCCAGAGGGGTCCACGTACCCTGGGACTTCACCCGTCAGGTGTGCCCCCACCCTAGATCTGAGGCGTCTGTGGTGAAGATTACCTCCGAGGCCAGGCACAAACGGAGACGCCCGTGGAGGCGACCCTGGGTCCTAGCCACCACTGCCAGTCTCGAATCACAGTGTTACGTGATTCTGACGGGATGCTGCATGTGGTCTTGCCTTTGATCCCATTGCACCTTGAGCATCCACTGAGTTACCCACATGTGGAGCCTTGCGAAAGGGATGGTAGGAATGGCAGCAGCCATGTGTCCAAGCAAGCGAAGGACCGACCTGGCAGGGACGGTCTCGTTCGACGATAGCTCCCTGATGAGGGATCTGATCGCTCGCTCTGTCGCCTGGAAGAAAAGCTCTTCCCTGAGCGGTGTCAGTACTGCGCCTATAAATTGCAGCTTCTGCATGACGGTACCAGGAAGACTTCTCATGGTTGATTAAGATGCCCAGAGATCGGAACAGAGACCTGGAGGTGCTCTGGATCGCCGTAACAACGCCTCTCTGAGGCGGCCATGAGAAAGCCAATCATCCGGAATCAGGGAACACATAATGGCCCTGTCTTCTTAGAGACGCTGCCACGACTGCCATGCATTTGGTAAAGACCCTGGGTGTGGATGACAGTCCGAATGGAAGGGCTCGGAATTGAAGGTGGTGGTCGAGAAACTCGAAGTGCTGGAACCTCTTGTGCGCCTGAGCTATAGGGATGTGCAGGTATGTGTCCTGCATGTCTAGAGACGCTAAGAAGGCGTCTTGCTTCAGCATGGGAATAAGACCCGGAAGAGTCACCATGCGGAATCTCTTGTAGGCGACCGACATGTTGAGGTCGCTGAGGTCCAGAATCGGACGGAGGTCCCCTGTTTTCTTTGGAACCAGGAAGAAGTGGGAATAGTATCCTTGTCTCTCTGGTTCCCCGGGACGACTCTATCGCTCCCTTTTGCAAGGCGCGAGTACTTCTTGCCAGATCAGAGACTTGTGCTGACCCGGATACCGGAGAGGCAAAGGAGGCCTCGAGGGTGGCTTTTCTGCGAATTCTATATAGTGGCCTCTTCCGCCAACTCAAGAACCCACCTGTCGGTGGTTATAGCCTGCCATCCCGGCAGGAAGTTCGCTATGCGACTCCGACCATGATTTCCGTTGATCCTGAGGTGGGGGCGGAAAGGAGTCAGGCTCGGCGGCTGAGGGTCCGCTGGCTGGGCCGGCTTGGAAGTTCGCTGACTTCGGCCTGCGGGCTGTTTCCCCTGGGCTCTGCGAAGCGGAGCCCTCTGTTGTGGGAGGCGGGCGGACTGTTGCCTCTCGTCCGTCCATGAAATCGGCTTTGGTTCCCTGCGAAAGGAACTAAGCTTGGGTCGGTACATGGCCTGAACCCGACCTCACGCCTTCCAGCCTCTTGAAGTTTGGTAATAGTCTTCTCTGAGGGCTTACCAAACAAGACTTCTCCTCGAATGGGGCGTCCATGATATTCTTCTAGGCGTTCAGGGTAAGCAGGAGACACGTAACCAGAGTGTCTCCAGTGCATCGCCTAAGCTGCTGCTCGGGCCGAGGAGTCCATGAGCCATCTGACTCTCATAGCACCAGGTTCCCATGTCTGAACCCGTATGGAGGACTGAGGCATCTCCTCCTTCTGCTCACCTTCGGCAGTTTTCAGCTGCATCAGACCCTGTTCCCACAAGGCATTTTGGAACTGTACCATGTGGGTCAAGTAATTCAGGGATCTGATGGCGAGGTAGCAGAAGCTATCGTCGCCTACCCATAGCATCCAACTGTTTGGACTCTGGGTCCGGGTGGCAGGGTGCTCAGATGTTGTAGTCTCTGGGACCCGGTCATGTGAGGGCTGTTATGACCAGACAGTCGGCCTGGGCTGCTGGAAGTCAAGTACTGGTCTTCTCTAGGAGCCTTGTACAAGTGATCAGCTTTCTCGGCATCGCCAGGAGCCGAATGTGGATGCTTCCACGCTGCCTTGGTGACATCCACGAAGTGTCTACCAAGGGTGGCACCACCACAGGCTTGGGGTCCTTCTGCAAGATACTTGGCACAGGCGTAGCCTTCGAGGTCTAGCTCTTCAATCCCATCCCATTTCTCTTGGATGTGTCTCATAATATCTGAGCGAAGGGTCATCCAGAGGAGACTTCGACATCTCGCGTGGATCCAGAGAAGGGATGGAGAGGGAGATGGGGATCTGGATGTTGAGAACTCTGATCCCGTGTCCTCCATCGAAGGCCATCGTCAGCGTCTTCTGGGTCTCTTGGGGCTGGGTGACCTAGAAGAGGATTTGGACGGAGGTCTCCGTTTGTCTGGTCTCCCCCTGGGAGGTGTTCTGTGCTCCCGGGGAGGAGGTAATCGGCCTGCCGACCCCGATGGCGAGGGGGGTGCAGGAACCGGAGGAGTAATCGGTGTAGGAGGAAGAGGAGGAGGAGTGGGAACCATGTCCTTCTTTATGGTGTCCCACCAGTAAGTGAACAGCTCCTTCACATCTACCATAGAAAGGCCCGACGACGGTCCGGGCGCCGGTGGACGGTCGTCGGGTCCCGGCGTCGGCTCCACAGGGGGGCTCGGGTAACGGCGAGGGTTCCCTGGGCATCTCGACAGGACCGGGGTCGCCCGTCTGGTTCTCGGGCTGAGTCAATTCCTCCTCGGTTATGGTCTCCTGACCGACGTCGGTTGGAGGCGTCGGGGTTCTCTTCTCGATAGAAGCGGGCGCCGGTCCCCCTACCGGCGTCCGATGAGGTGTTGGCCTGGCCGGCGGCGGTCGTCTGGCGGCAGCGGCTCAGGGATCTATGGCGAGAAGGGCGGCAGCGGACTTGCCAGCGTCGGGTCCTGCGGTCTCTTCAGAGGTAGCTCCAAGGTCTTGCGAGGAGGCAAGGAAGCCGACCTGGCGTCCCGGGGTTCAGAAGAGGGACACAACTTATGATGGGTGGCGATCCCCAGACTTGACCAAGGCCCTGGAGGACAGGGCGCCTGGCAGTCTTGGCCTGAGAGAGAGACTTCTTAACCGCAGCAGGGGGAGGCTGAGAGCTGGCCCTGGAGGGGGAGCGGTCGGACCTGGAACCGGAGCTGCGTGAGTCTGAGGCCCTGGAAGGGGCCTTCTCCCTTCGTTTTTCAGCGTGCTTGTGGGTCTTTTTTGAAGAGTCCCCCTTGGAAGACATGGTCTTTAGCTTTTCTTCCAGTAAAAAAGCCTGAAGGGCCTTCTGGCGACGGATCCGGGTTCTGCTATTAAACCCCTGGCAGAAGGAGCAGGCCCGGGTATCGTGGTCTGGGGCTAGGCACCGGACGCAGGCAGCGTGAGGGTCTTTGAAGGGGATCTGTTTCCAAGCACACACTTGAAGGGGTGACCCGGAGGAGGAGGACATCAGAGAAAAACTTTGCTTGAAGAAATCCAAATTTCCGTGAGAAAGAACTTAACCGCGTCGCCAAGCTAGAGCTAGACGAAGGAGTCGAGGACATCTGAAGTCGGCCAGTGAGGAAGAACTAGAGAATCGGAACAGGACGCCCCCCTTGTACCCTACGTCTGACGTCGGAGGCCGGGACCGGCGTCGAAGCAGTCCCGCTGAGATAGCTAGTTAGAATTTTTGATTAGGGTCCTGACACCTGCCGGCTTCAGTCCTAATGGTGTAACCTGCTGCAAGAGCTGTGTCTCGAAGTAAGATCATGCATTAATCTGAGAAGACCCTATATCGACAAACATTTTATTCAGCATAGCAGCTGCCCCATCTGAAAGTTTTACTGGGCCATTTTCTGCCATAAATTCATTTGGCAGTTCTGAGGTCTTATTTCCTTGTAATTTTTTAACCATATTCCAGAAATCCCTAGGTTTTTTAAACTGGTCAGTTGCCATTCCAGAAAGATAGAAATCTGATTTAGCTTTCCTTATTTGTGCAATATGCAAATTACGTGCTGCTCGATATTTTTCCCAAAGCACTCTCTCGTTTTTTTTCTTTGCCAATCTCCATGCAACATCCCTTTTCTTGCGATAAACTCTTAGCTTTGCAGTATACCAAAAGGAATTTTTTTGTTTAACTTTCCTACTTTGGATAGGTGCAAAAATATCACATACAGATATAAATTCACCACAAAAATATGACCAGACACTATCTATATCAGGAATCAAAGTTAATCGAGACCAGTTTCTTGATTCCAGTTCAACCATAAAGGATGTATAGTCCAAGTTCTTAAAACTACGATAATATTTAATTTGAGGAACTGTCAGTTGCTTAGCTGTTTTCCTAATACAAAAAGTTATCTGATGGTCACTAAATGAATCTGGAAGCACTCCAGCCACTGAATATTTAGTAGAATCAGAAGTAAATATCAGATCCAAAATAGTGGAGGAATTAGGAGTTTTAGCATTTAGTCTTGTAGCTGTGGCAATCAACTGAGACAAACCAATATTGTTTTAAATGCATTATTTTGCTGGTGGGTGTACCTCATCCAATCTATATTCATGTCCCCCATAATCATAAGCTCATGACTTTCCCTATAGGAAACAAAAGATCCTGGAGAACAAGAAACTGTTGGTCATCTCCCCTGGGGAAGGTAACAACCCACCAGCAACAATGGTCTACAATAAAGGTTTTTATCTCCAGGACTACCTTTTCCATGCCGATGTACTAGCACAATTTAGATTCTTAATTTCCAGAGCTACAGTACCATAGACCAAAAGCCTCCCCCTTTTCTCCGATCGTGCCTCCATAATTGTAACAGGTACCTGTATTTCACCATCCTGTATCTTTTATTTAGCCAGGATTCAGTTATTACTATAATATCTGGTTTAAATTCCAGGATCCATTCCCTTATCATATCAAATTTTGGAAAGAAACTCCTAGCATTCAACTGAACAAGCGAAGTTTATTACTTTGTAAAATATCAGCTGTGTACATATTCTCATTACCTAGCTCCTAATTTAAACAGATATTGGCTGGACCTGGATTCAAATGGATATTTCCTGACATCAGTAAGCTCAAAGCTATAAGAATTTTTAATTTTGCAACCATTCCATACTGCTTTAAAGAAGTCTTGAACCATAAGGCAAAATAATGCCTATAATTTGCCTCACGGTTCAATTTCCATTTACCTATCAAAACAGCCAGTCTGCAAGATATAGAGCTTTGTATTTGAATTAGCAACTGAGCAATCGGCCTAATCTTTGTTCCCAAAAAAATTAAGGGTAGTGTTTGAGTGTCCCCACATTGCTTAACAATCAGATTTCCTAATTGGACTCCAGTCACATTTCCATATTTAAAATTTGTATTTCCAAACATGGAAAAAAGGGGAAAAATACCAATCATAAAGCATACTACCATCAGAACATTAGTTAATATTTTACTCATTTGCAAAGTATGTATCCAAATAACTAGAAAATAGAAACAAAATAAAACAAATTTTACAGTAGGTATATTTAGAGACAGCAAGACAAACTCTTGCTATCAATAGAATCTATATATGTTTTCCCCAAGTAGCAATAATTACCCAATCTTCTATTAAAATACAGGATTGTTCAATAAGGGCAATTTTGGAACATTACAAGAGACTTTTAAACAATCCCAAAATAAAGATAAAAAATGGCCCTTTACACACCAGTCCAAATGCTCTTCTGTTTGCTCTCTTAATTTCAGTTTTCTTCTACCAAGTGGCGCTCGCGCTGTGGACAGCGCGAGTCTCTTATAGGGAACTGCCCCTCCTCCTCCGTGAGTATGTGTGTATTATTTAATTTCCTGGCATAGTTTATTTTTGGAGGGTTGTATTATGGGATGGTTTAAGGTGAGGGAATGACTGTATGATGAAGCACTGTGTGTTAGTGGCGGGGGTGTCCTGCATTTATAATACAGGCTCAGATGCGCTTCATATGTTCTGGGAAAATGAGAGGGGCTGTATGCATGTAATAATGGTGTTAACAGACACTGTAGATACATTATGGGTATACATATAGGATGATGAAGCTGCTGAAAAGGCACTGGTAATCTGGGGTATACTGTGTCATGGGAAGGGGATGGGTATGCCTGTACCAAGGAATGATGCTCATAGGCACTGCAGTCATTTTGCGTCATGAAGGCACCTGTCCTTGGGGTATACTCAGTTGTAGGGAAGCAGGTGGGGCTGCCTACACCTGGTAATGGTGTTCATATGCCATGCAGAAACATTGTGGGTACACATACAGGGTGATGAAATGGGCACCTGTAAAGGTTGTGTACTATGTGATGTGTCACATGGTTTGCCTGCATACATGTGTGATATGTTGCAACATTCAGTATGGCGCACTGTGTGGGTGGGAAGGAGTGTGGGTATGCCTGCACCATGGAGTGATGTTCATTGTACATATGTGTACTATATGCTTGTTCATTTGAATGGACTGTAAGGTCATACACTGGCACTGATCACATCCCAGTGCATCAGAGGTAAGGGCTGGTCTGAAGCATTATGAGCACTAGGGACTAAACAAGTGGTGCGGAGTGATTCAAACTTGAATAGAACATTACAGTGCATCTGAGGGTAGCGTTGGAATGAATCTTGATGTGCACAATGGACTACACCATGGTGACTGAGGAGGGATCCATATCAGTTATGCACATCACAGAGTGTCAGAGATAAAGGTTGGACTGAAGACTGATGAACAGATGGACTAAATCAGTGACTCTGGTGGGATTTGAACCTGAACAGCACTTTACAATGCGGTAGAGGTTGGGACTGGACTGACACCAGATCAGTCAATGGACAACACCATTGGCTGTGGAGGGATCTGAACCTGAAATGCACTTCACTGTTCACTACAGTTTGGGGCTCGACTGATGCATGATAAGGAGATAGATTTTACAAGTGGCTGTGGAGGGATTTGAACCTGAAGAATACTTTACAGTGCATCAGAGATTGGGGCTGAACTGATGTCATATGAATTGATGTACTGTACTACACCAGTGGATGTGGAGGGTTTTGAACATGAAATGCACTTCGCAGTGCATTATGGGATTGGTCTGGACTGATGCATGGTAAGTCGATGGACAACACCATCATTTGAGGAGGGATCTGAACCTAAGATGCACTTCACTGTTCACTACAGTTTGGGGCTCGACTGATGCATGGTAAGGAGCAAGATTTTACAAGTGGCTGTGGAGGGATTTTAACCTGAAGAACACTTTACAGTGTATCAGAGGTTGAGTCTGGACTGACGTCCTACGAGTCGATGGACAACACCAGTGACTGTGGAGGGATTCAAAACTGATCTGGCCTTTACAGTGCATCAGAGATTGGAGCTGGATCGATGCCAGATAAGTTGAAGACAACACCATTATTTTTTCATTTTAAACAATCAGCAACTGCGTACTAGGGAGAAAACTCAAGTGCAGAGCATGAGACAAACATGCTACTGACACTAACCCACTTATCATCCATAACGCAGGGAGCAACATGCCACACAGATTTTAACATAGCCATAATCCGAACATAAACTCTTTAAAAAGTAACAAAAGGTGCTGAATTCATGTGACCTCATGCAGTACATGCACAAGAAACACTCTCTCCCATCAGGAATGCCAGCTGGATCCATAAGATGTCATCACACAAGATGACCAGAAATGATCCCAAAATGAACAAAGTGACAACTACGAAAACTTTTATCATAAATAAAAAAAAAAATAATAAAGTAAATGCAGATTACAAATCAAGGTTTTGGCATGAAAATGAAGCGAGTATTTTAGGATGAGAGCAGCACCTCCATCTTGAAACTAAGTTTCCAGTCACCATGCTCCTCCTGCACCAGTGTGTGCTCTGACTAGTTAATGGAAATAGTGACGTGTACAATAAGCACACAGCAAGCATGGCAACAGTGAGGATCAATATGACCAAATGGTGATGCACTACAGAGCTAGGGTGGATGCAGATGAGGGCTGTGACCCCTAACTGAAACATTAAAAAAAAAAAATCACTGTACACTCCAGAGCCCAGAGAGCCACTTTCCCTCCAGTGATGGTTGTAAAAAAAATACGAGTCCTTGCTTGAATGCTAAATAAGGATTTAGTCTAATGTTTTAGGCATACTCATTGAATAGAATAGTGGAAGACAACAAAAAGATCTGCGGGCAGGTTCCCTGGTGCTTCGACAACTAAGGCTTCATCAGGGGGATGGTGCCTGCATCTAAAACAATCCCTTTATATCAGTTAAATTAAGAATTGATGATGTCAGAAAATCTGACCAATCACAGAGCTCGATTTTTAAATACAGAAATATTCAGCTCACTTATTGGTATAAATGGACTAATAGTTATAACAATCATGATATCAGTCACAACATGTTATTGTAGAAAAATACCCCAAAAGACATAACAAAATACACCAAATATGCTAACGGCCAATCAGATTGCTTGAATAAAAAAAATATAAATTATGAAATTAATTATAGTGTTAACCTAATCAGCTTAACATGTTACACTAAAACGAGATGATTTGTTGTTAGAAGACAAACTAATGGCAGAATGAACATAATACATTTTTCACAGCACATGCAAAAAATAGTAAATTTATTTATGTATTAAGGCTCGTTTTCTCAAAAATAGCCAATGGGAGCGCATATTATATTAGGTAAAATCAGTAAGGGTACGATGTCCCTATTAGCTGGTACAACTCAATTCATCAAATGTAAAACAAATGCTTGAGCTGCACCAAGAGAAAGACATGGGCATGTCAGTCATCAATTTTACAGCACATGATTTAGGACGCCATATGGCGTCATCAGGAAAAAGAGGTATGTTTTTTATGATGCCATATGGCGTCATCAGGAAAGAATAAGTTAAACCAAGGCTACATGGGCGACGGAAGACTGTCCAGGTAGGGCGGACCGCAGAGGGATGACTCTTTGGTGCTCCCGAGGAGACCAGAGCTGAGGGGCAGAGAGCAGGAATATACACAAAAACAAAACAAAAAAAAAAAAAAGAACTTAGTGGTTTTAATTACACATACAAAAAAAATTAACTGGGCACTTTACACTACAACTATTAACCATTAAATAAATAAATAAAGTAAGGGAAACGTTTCCCTTTAGCAGCCGCTTCTGACCGAGGACCATGCTGTTGAAACCTGACCGGAATGCACAGGGATGTCTTTGTATTTTATATAATTGCTCTGGCAAAAACACAATTACCAGCAATAAAGGCTGGGTAGCTGTGTAAAACTTTTACACACCTCCTCAGTGTAGGATGCCTTTATAAACCCCTTGAGCTTCGCTCTCGGGATTTATGTGGAGTCCCACACCTCAGGTGTGTGCAAAATTCTTGTTACAACCATGTCCTCAGCCATTATTTTATATTTCATGCAGACATTTATAGAAAATGAAACAGCAATTCACAATGTTGGTGCTCCATCACTGAAGTTCATTAGTGACAAACTATTGTTACTGTTACGCCCTAGTATCCAAATAAAAATGATTTTAAACAGAACAAATCTAGCACATTTATGTTTAATTTCTGGTCAAATTTCTATTTTAGTTATCAAAAAGCTTTTTTTTATACCAAAAAGAGGTTAATGGTATCCCATTCCTATCAGATCTTGTGTGTTGTGTACAAACAGAGCTTTAAACAGAGTTTTACTTGGTGTGAAGTTAACGGATTCAGTCAATCCCATCAGGTTTATTAAAATAAGTATTTTTTTAATGCTTTAAAACAAATTACAGAATATGATGTAATAAACAGCCTTGCCCCAGGTTTAGTCTGTAAGATCAAAGCAGCCCTGGACTGGATATGGCAGTGTCCCTCAAACTGGAAATTTGTTTTGGGTTCTAATGTTGATTAGGCTCAATTATAGGTGCCTTTTGCTCTTACCAGTGCATGTCTAGTAGGAAGAGGTGATTTCCTCCAATCAGGTTTAAACCAACACCTCCAGCACAGAGCGACACCAGCATCACCTGCAAATAATTAAAAACAAAGCAAAGAGTCACTTGGCATGAAGGTCAATTATTGCATCATCTTTCTCATTTATGATCCAGGATTCGAAATCCAACTCGACTGCAGTACATTTGAGACACATTTTGTTCCTAAATGCTGTTGCAGGTACAGTATCATTTATTATGACACAAAACATAATGTTCGGTCAATACTGTAGTAAACGTGATTTACAAATGGAGCTAAGTAGCACAGTACATACCGCACAGGATCTTTACTGATTAACAGCTGGGCTTCTGTGCCAGCGCAGGTCTCAAAGGACATTAATTTGATAGTCTATGTGTAGCTGCCAGCAAATTACAGTGCACGTCATGAAACCGTCATACACAGTGCAGCACAATTTAGGCACAGGGCTGAGTAAACAGTGGCAAAATTACCCCATTCGTCAGGAAAGAAGGTCAATTCAGGTCACAGCAGAGGTGCAGTGGCACTGCTCCAGTCACATACAGTACTTCCCATGTCTGCCCTTGCACCAACCCCCCCCCCCCCCAATCAAGGTCACTGATTTTCATTTGTTATTAGAAAACCTGGTAAAATTCTATAATTTGGACTTTCTACACAAAAAACAAAAAATGTCACAAAATCTGGCTTTTTTTTTTTAATCAGGTCAGTGAATCTACAGAACTTGAATTTTTCAATAAATTCTTTCTTGTACTTTTTTAATTTTGCTTTATTCAGTTTGTTGTATTCAGTCTTCTTTTATTCTGAATATTTATACACATACTAGAAGTTTGACAGCAGAATCCGGTTAAAATCTGGCAATAAGCCTAGCAATTACTGGTACGATCACAGAATGTCAAAAACTTGAAAATGGAGTTCCATTACTTCGAATACCATAAATCAGTGGCCTTGCCCGTTATCGTTAGCTCAGATCTACTGTTGGCCTGATGCACTGATTTGTAATGCATCACACTGTTCTACTGCTGCGTTGTTACTGTGTATTCTTTGTTCCTCAATGTACCCTTCCCCCAAGACACCTCTGGGAATGGGCTGTAAACTGCTCATTAGGTCCCTCCTGGTAAAACCTATAACTAAATAAAATGTCACTAACATGTCCCTAGACAAAGAGGCACACAAAAATCCAAAATAGGAAAGTTACTTGCCAGAACTCTTGATCTAGATGATGGTCTTCACAAAACCACACACTGGCTTTAATACTGGAGAGCACGTACCTCCACATTGGGTAGATGTGACAAACCACAAGGCTTTCTGCTGCTGGCTTAGTTCTGTTTCTACAATTCTAAGGAATCAGAACTTTTGGGGGAATGTAATTACATGTCAGCACCATACATAAGGGATCTCCAGGCCAAACTGCCTAAGATCCTCTTTTTTTAACCAAGGAATGCAAGAAATGAGGATTATTCACCTGTAACCATAGTGCTAGGAGTGGTATATGGTGCACACCCACACTTTTGGCAGTCTTCCTTCCCCTTTAATTCCTGCCGGAACATCTTCAATCTGAGCTCCTCCCGCCCACTATGACATCATCCTCCTCCTGCAGCAGTATAAGAGTGGGTGGCCCCAGCTATCTTCAGTTCCCTGCTGGATTCAGCTCACTAAGCGAGGACCGAGGGAGAGACGAGATACCTTAGGTATCCCATATATGTGTGTATATTTGGATCAGAAGTTGTTCTGTTAGAGAAGGAGGGGGATAGAAGGAGGGACCGTACCTGCTGCAAGCGATAACCCTCGAAGATCTACTGTTACAGTAAGTACGCAACTGTACTATCTTCCACGGAGATAATTTCTTGCAGCAGGTAATACACTTGGGATGAATCCCAAGCAGTAAACCCAGGAAGGGTGGAAAAGTTATGATAGAAGACCTTGTAGAACAGTGCGGCCAAAGGCTGTCCTACAGCGAAAAGCAACGTCTAAATTGTAGTGTTTTGTGAAGGTATGTACTGTGGACCATGTGGCTGCATTGCAGATATCTGTGATAGACGCCCCTTTGAAGCAGGTCGCTGTAATGGCCAAGACTTGGGTAGAATGGGCTTGGACAGGTCCTGGGTAATGGGGAACGAGAGGAGGGGTAGCAATGATAGTCAAAAACTGCATTGGCATGGGGGGGGTAGAGGAGGTGGAGGGAACCGTGGAAGCGATTTGGGTCACCTTGAAAACAAGGGGGGGCAAGAGAGTAAAAATAGGAGTGGTGTATAGACCCCCTGCCCTGGCGAAGGAGCTGGAGGAGAGTCTGGTGGCAGATGTGGGGAGACACTGCAGACTGGGCAGAGGAACGGTGGTGATGTTGGGGGACTTAAACATGCCGGGAACAGACTGGGAGACTATGACATCTTCTGTGACCAGGGAACAGAGGTTGTTGGATGTCTTTCAAGATGCGTTCCTAACTCAGCAGGTGGGGGAACCGACCAGGGAGGCGCGGGTACTGGATGTGGTCCTGGCAGACAGTGACCAGATTAGGAGCCTGAGGTAAGGGACCCGTTGGTGGGGAGTGACCATGCCACTGTCTGGTTCTGCCTGGACCTAGGAGGCTGAAGAGCTGCACAAAGAGCAGGTAACTGGCTTCCAGGGAACGGATTTTGAGGAAATGGGAAGGATCCTTAGGAGCATTTGGATGGGATTCGGTCAGACATGGGCTGATAGTAGGTGGGAAATCATCAGGAGAGGGTGCAAGATGCTACTAGCACCTGTGCAAGAGTAAGACTAATAACGGTGAGGCCTGAAAACCCTGCTGGTGGACCAGGGAGGTCCAGGAGGTGGTGCAGGAAAGAAGGCAGCCTATAGGCAATTCAAGTGCTCAAGGAGTGAAAGGGATCGAGGGGAGTATGAGCTGATGGCTAGAAGGGCCACTAGGGTGGTGAGGGCGGCTAAGGCAAGGAAGGAGCAGAACCTGGCCAGGGAAATCAGGAGAGGGAACAAGGGGTTCTTTAGATACACTGGGGAAAAACGAAGGGTGAAGGGGCAGATTAGCAGGATTAAATCAAGGGAGAGATGGGCACAAGACCTGGGGGAGCAGGCTGAGGTACTAAATGAGTACTTCACCTCAGTTTTCACCAAGGAAAATGGGGTGCTGCATCATACATGGGAGAGACAGAGATACTGAGGAGGGGGACCCTTACCCATCGGCGGGTCTGGGGAGGGAGGCATCACTGGCAGGAGGGGAGGGCTAAGCAGGAGAAGAGGTACAGAGGTGGAAATCACAGCAGAGAAGTGAGGGAAGCCCTCAGCTCCCTTAAAGACGGGGAGAAAGCACCGGGGCCGGATAGAATTACATCCCAGGAGTGCTGGAAGGAACTTGCGGATGTCCTGGCGAGAAACCCCTGGCGGAGCTTTTCACCATCTCTCTGAGGATGGGGTGGGTGCCCAGGACTGGAAGGTGGCACATATAGTGCCTATCCACAAGGGGGATCAAGGGAGGTGGCAGAGAACTACAGGCCTGTCAGCCTGACATCGGTGGTGGGCAAGGTGATGGAGGCATTGTCAAGGGAGAGCTAGGGGGACCTGGAAAGTCAGGGTGCCTGGACAATAGACAGCATGGATTGCCTCCGGGAAATCGTGTCAGACAAACCTTGTGAGTTCTATGACTGGGTGATGAGTGCCTTGGACCTTGGTAGACCAGTGGACGTCCTCTTTCTAGACTTCAGCAAGGCATTTGACTCTGTTCCTCACATGGGCCTGTTGGATAAGCTGGGAGAAATGGGGGTGGGGAACCAGATGATCAGATGGATAGGCAATTGGCTCCAGGTCGTAGTTGGTGATATAGTCTCATCCCCAAAGAGGGTCATTAGTGGGGTCCCACAGGGATCAGTCCTTGGGCCCCTCCTGTTCAATGCCTACGTCTCTGACATGAGGACAGAAATCATGGGTGAGAGATGAGTCTCTTTCTGCGGATGACTCAAAACTGGGGAGGCGGTGTGGTGGATGGGGAGGCGGCCCTACAGGGGGACCTGGAGGCTCTGGAAAGATGGTCTAGAAAGTGGAAGCTGAGGTTCAGTGCAGGGAAATGCAAGGTACTCCACCTGGGGGCCAGAAACCCGGGCCAAGTGTACACCCTGGGGGGGGTGGGGGAGAGATGCTACAAGTCTTGATGGCTGAAAGGGACCTGGGGATGGTGGTGGATGTCAAGATGAACAACTCGGAGACTTGTAGGAGGGCAGCAGCCAAGGCCAACAGGATGCTGGGATGCATCGCTAGGGGGATCACCTCCAGAAGGAGGAAGTGATGCTCCTGTATAACTTCTTGAGGCCACACCTTGAGTACATGGCGAGTTTTGGAGGCCACACTTAAAGAGGGACATTAAACTCCTGGAGAGGGTCCAGAGGATGGCAACAAAATGATTTGGGGCTTGGGGGACAGGACCTATGAGGAGATGCTCAAGAGCTAAATATATACACATTGGAAGAGAGAAGGGACCGGGGGACATGATAGAAGTCTTCAAGTACATGAAGAGGGTAAACAGGAGAGGAACAGTCAGGGTGCTTGAAGGAAGGAGGAGGGGCCACTAGAGGACATGGGTGGAAGCTGGAGGGGAAGATTCAGGGGAGAAAGGAGGAGGTGCTACTTCACTGAGAGGGTGGTGGAGCCATGGAATGCACTGCCTAGGGGGCTGGTGGAGGCAGAGACGGTGGAGGGGTTCAAGAGGGGCTGGGACAGGTACAGGGGAAGGGTTCTGGAAGCAAAATCCAATGCAGCAAGAATATCCGGAACTGGGAAGGGAGAAGCCAGAGAAGGGGAGGGGGGCAGCAAGGTCAGCACCCAGGGTGGGGGCTGACCAATCGAGCAGACTCGAAAGACCGTTAGGCCTATTCTGCTGGCATTTTAGTATGTTAGTATGTAATGGTTTGTTACACTAAGAAACAGAGAAACATAGACTTTGACTGCAGATAAGGATCGCTTGGCCCACCTAGTCTGCCCATTTCCCTACCCACAGGATAAGCTGCAGATCTTACTTCGACATACAGCTCTTGCAGCAGGTTACATCATTAGGACTGAAGCTGTCAGGCACCAGGACCCCATGGAAATTTTCTACCTAGCAGTCTTCAGCGGGGAACGCCTCCGACGTCGGTACCGCCCCCGACGTCAGGCGTAGTACATAAGGAGGCGGTCTCCCCACAATCCCCAGTTCTTTTCCCGCTGTCAACATCGCAAGCATCAGCCTCTCTGTCACTTTCTAGCATGCAACGACTCAGAAACTACGATGCTCTCTTTCTTATACGAATTTGGATTCGTCTGATGTCCTCTTCATACACCTCTCTGGAAGGTCACCCATCAAAGTGTGCCTGCGGTAAACAGATCCCCTTCAAGGACCCTCACTCAGCCTGTGTGCGTTGTCAAGGCCCAGAACACGACACCAAGGCTTGCTCCTTCTGCCAGGGCTTCAACAGTTGCACCAGGATCTGCCGTCAGAAGGCCCTTCAAGCGTTTCTCTTGGAGGAGAAACTAAAGACCATGGATAGGGAACCTTCCTCCAGGAGGCAGTCATCAGGGAAGACCCACAAACACCGGGAAAAACACCGGGAGAAGGATAGGCCCAGGTCCCCGACGAGGGCCTCGGACTCCCGAAGTTCCACCTCGCGGTCAGACCACTCTCCTTCCAGGGCTCAATCTCAGCCTCCCCCGGTTCAGGTCAGATCCTCCAGCGGCTCCTCCTCCCTGCAGCCTCTCAAGACTTCCAGGCCGTTGGCTTCATCCCTCCTTCTAAGGCCTCGTCAAGTCTGGGGGCGCCACAAATCCTCCTCCCACTGTCAGGACTCGGCGCCAGGTGGTGTCCCCACAGCCTCAGCGTGGAGTGGGACCCGGTCCAGTAAGACAGAGACCAGCGTCCTAAAGCGGACGCTGGACCCGATATTAAGCCACCAGCGTCGACCAAGCATCAGAGGCACTCCCAGGGCGGCGACAGCAAGACACCTATCGCCCGACTGGGCATTCGCCTCCCAGGGTGTTGGCTAGGGGACCGTCGCGCTTCCCCAGAGAGGAGGACTGCACCACCGTCACCAGCTGACGTTGGTCGAAAGGAATCATCAGAGGAGGACACCACTCAGCCCAAGGACCAGGCGAGCGACACTGGAGTCGTCGGGCTCCCACGGGAACCCTCACCAGAGTGGGAGACCCCCGCGATCCAACGCCTCACCCTGGCGACAGGCCTCTGGCGCCCGGCCCGTCGTCGGGCCTGAATTTGGCAAACGTAAAGGAGGTCTTTACCTTCTGGTGGGACACCATCAGGAAGGATGTGGTCGCCACGCACCCTCCTCCTACTCCGGCTCCACCTCCACCCACTCATTCACTGCCTACACCCCCTCCTACGCCCAAGGGGCCCATAGGATGGTCATCAACCCCCAAGGAGCCAACACCTCCTCCTAGGGGCAGATCCTCAGATAGGAGAACACCTCCCTCAAGATCCACTTCAGGGTCACCTAGCCCTAAGAGACCCAGACGACGCCGATACACCATGTCTGCGGAGGACTCCAGATCTCCTCCTCCCATCAGCATTCCCTCCCCAGACCCAGACCTACCCACCCAGTCTCCTCGGATGAGCCCTCTTCTGCAGAGATCATGAGGCACATTCAGGAGAATATGGGGTGGGATGCTGAAGAGCTAGACCCCGAGAGACAGCGCCTTGCCCACTACTTTCGGCAGAAAGACCCAAAGCCTGTGGTAGTGCCACCCTTGGTGGACACCTTTGCGGACATCACCAAGGTTGCGTGGAAGCATCTGCATTCGACTCCGGCAGTGCCGAAGAAGGCTGACCACATATACAAGGCCCTGAGGGAGGACCAGTATCTGGCGAACCATCCTCTGGCCGATTCCCTGGTCATCACTGCCTTGCATGACCAGTCTCAGAGACCTCAGCACTTGAGCACACAGCTACCGGACTCGGAATCCAAGCAACTGGATGTCCTGGGTAGGCACAAGTATGCGGCTGCGACTTGCGCCATCAGGTCTCTAAATTACCTCACCCACATGGTTCAATTCCAGAACGCACTGTGGGAACAGGGACAGGACCTGTTTGAGAAGATGCCCGATGGTGGTCAAAGGCAGGAGCTTTTAAACCTCCTCCATACGGGTTCGGATGTCGGGATCCAGGTGCTCAGAGCCGCATATGACTCTGCGGACTCTTCCGCCAGAGCTGCAGCCTCAGGCGTGTGTCTCCGGAGACACTCTTGGCTCCGCATCTCCGGTTTTACCCTGGATGTCCAGAAGAACATCCTAGACGTCCCTTACAATGGGGAAGTCATTTTTGGTGAAACCTCCGAGAAGGTGATCACCAAACTTCAGGACACAGGGAAGGCAGTTAGATCTGTTCAGACCATGTACAGATTCCGACCTAGTTCCTTTCGTAGGAACCAGAGTCGCTTTCGTGGCTGGACACAAAGGCAACAACCACGTTCCGGCCAACAGCTGAGGGGCTCCTTTACCTGAAAAGCCCCGGCCAAGTCAACCCCAGGAGAGGCCAACGAGTCGCAAAGTTGGCCCAGCCTGCGGGATCTAACGCTGCCACAGCATGACTCCTTCCCAGCCCCCGCCCCTCCTCAGGATCAACGGGAAATGAAGGTCGGTGGTCGACGCACGTCACTGCCAGGGTGGCAGCTTCCATCACCACCGGCAGGTGGGTACAAACTGGCTCTGAAAAAGGCCACTATATAGAATTTATGGCAGCCCACCCACAAGACCTCCCTGCTTTCCCGCCCACTCGGGTCAGCCGCCCTGCTTATACAGCAAGAGGTGCTCACGCTCTGGACAAGGAAGCCTTAGAGCACGCCCAGAGAACCAGAGAGGCTAGGGTATTATACGCACTTCTTCCTGGTTCCAAAGAAAACAGGGGACCTCCGTCCAATTCTGGACCTCAGCGACCTCAATCTGTCGGTCGTTTATAAACGCTTCCGCCTGGTGACCCTTCCTGGCCTAATTCCCATGCTGAAGCGGGACACCTTTCTGGCATCTTTGGACATGCAGGACGCCTACCTGCACATTCCAATTGCTCAAGTGCACAGGAGGTTCCTGCGCTTCGAGTTTCAGAGCCACCATTATCAGTTCCGAGCGCTTCCTTTCGGGCTGTCATCGGCACCTCGCGCGTTTACGAAGTGCACGGCGGTCGTAGCAGCGTCTCTGAGGAGACAAGCACACCACGTGTTCCCATACCTGGACGACTGGCTTCTCATGACTCCCTCCTAGGAGGCACTGATGATGGCCATTCATCGCACCCAGTCCCTTTTTCAATCACTGTGTATCCTCATCAATTACGAGAAGTCTCTCCTGGTACCGTCCCAGAAACCGCAGTTCATAGGAGCAGTTCTGGACACCGTCAGAGGGAAAGCCTTTCTTCCCTCAGATAGAGCAGAACACATCAGATCCCTCATCAGGGACCTGTCAGTGAGGAAGACCATCCCGGCAAGACTGGTCCTTCGCCTACTTGGACATATGGCTGCGACCATTGCAACAGTCCCGATGGCACGGCTCCACATGCGGGTAACCCAGTGGATGCTAAGGGTGCAATGGGACCAAAGGCAAGACCATCTGCAGCAGCCAATTCGAATCACGAAGGCCGCATTACGACTGGCAGTGGTGGCTACATCCGGAGAATCTCTCTGCGGGGGTTCCCTTCATAGCGCCATCTCAGACTGTGACTCTCTCCACAGACGCCTCAGGTCTCGGGTGGGGAGCACACCTAGATGGTGTACGGTCTCAGGGCATATGGACAGCCCAGGAATCTCATCTCCACATCAACATTTTGGAGATGAGGGCAGTACCTTACGTGCTGCAGGCCTTCCAGTCGGAGATTCCACCGGGCACTCTCCTGTTACAAACAGACAATATCGCGGTGATGTATTACCTCAACAAACAAGGCACTCACTCCTACCCACTTTGCAGGGAGGCCATGAGAGTGTGGGAGTGGGTAGTGCAACACGACGCAAACCTAATTGCAGTAAACATCCCAGGAGTGGACAACACCGTCGCAGACAGTCTGAGTCGCTCTCAGGCCAGAGTCCACAAGTGGGAACTTCTACAGGAGGTGCCAGAGGATCTGTTTCACAGATGGGGCACTCTAGAGTTCGACCTTTTCGCGTCCCCATCCAACGCAAGACTGCCCAATTTTTGCTTGCTAGATCCAGGGCCTGGTGTTTTCTGGCGAGACGCGTTGTCCCTCTCCTGGGCAGGTGGATTCCTCTATGCCTTCCCTCCTTTCCCGTTGATCCAGAGAGTTCTCTTAAAACTTTGCAGGGAGCAGGCGATGCTCATTTTGATAGCGCCTTTCTGGCCCAGACAAATTTGGTTCCCTTTTCTGCATCAGCCATCCCAGGAACCTCCACTTCCTTTGCCAATCAGCTCCCATCTGCTGTCTCAGGAGGAGGGTTCATTAGTCCATCCAGACTTACGTTCTTTGAACCTGCACGCTTGGCTCCTAGAGACATAGCCATGTTGCGATACGGGGTCTCACAAGAAGTGGCAGATGTACCCTCTGCCGCCAGAAAACCGGCAACCCACGCAACATACGCCATGAAATGGCGCAATTTTGCTTATAGCTCAATCGCTGCTGTTTCGCCGTTAGAAGTCCCTGAAAAAGCTGGTTCTGGATTACCTGCTTTCCTCTTTTCATTCGGACTAGCTTACTCCTTGATTAAGGTGCACCTTTGTGCAATTTCGGCTTACCATTCCTCCATAGGCCATCGGATGGTGGCCCAATTGGACACTACTTGTGCTTTTTTAAGGGAAGTCCTCCACCTTAGGCCGCCTATCAAGGATCCGATTCCTCCTTGGGACTTGCCCTTCATCCTGGAGCAGCTTATGCTGCCACCTTTTGAACCAGCCGTGGATTGTGAGCTACGTTTTCAGTCGTGGAAAATGTTATTCCTAGTTGCGGTTACTTTGGCAAGAAGGATTTCCGAATTGCATGCACTAATGTGCAAAGAGCCTTATTTAGTTTTCCATCAGGATAGGGTATCCCTGAGGACAAATCCAAAGTGTCTGCCTAAGGTGGTTTCAGTCCTCACCCTTAATCAGGATATCGACTTACCAGTGTATTTCCCAAGGTACACCAACCGAGGAGAAGCCCTTCTGCACACCCTTGATGTACACAGGTGCCTCAGATATTATCTGACCAGAACCAAACAGTTTCGAAAGACGGATCAACTGTTTGTCTCATTTGCTGTTAGAATGAAAGGAGCTCCTGTCTCTAAACAGTCTGTCTCGAGGTGGCTCATCCAGTGCATCACTTTCTGTTATGATAAGCGCAATAAACCCTTACCAGGCGCGGTTAAGGGTCATTCCACGAGAGGGGTGGCCACTTCCTTTGCAGTGTTAAGGAACGTCTCCACCTCAGCTATTTGCGCTGCAGCCACTTGGAGCTCTGTGCATAACTTTATCGGGCATTACAGCCTGGACATTGCTTCAAGGCGAAGAGCAGGGTTCAGCCTAGCTGTTCTTCAGGGACTTCTGTCCTAGGCTCAAGTTGCACTGAGACTTCTACCTTTCCTCCTCCCTGTGGCGTAAGATTGCCACTATTGCTTGGAAATCAGTCCTAATGGTGTAACCTGCTGCAAGAGCTGTATCTCGAAGTAAGATAGTACAGTTACGTAAGAACTTACCGTAAGAGTAGATCTTCGAGAACAACTCTTGCAGCAGGTACCTTCCCGCCCACCATCCCCCTTCTTGTGGAGGTAGGTTGTAGCCAAACATCCATCTTACAAGATGGAACGTTCTGTTTTTAGTCTTGCCCATCTGGTGGCGGATCCTCGGTCTCCTCTTCTGATGTCATCCAATGGCCGGGAGTCTCCGGCAAGAGAACTGGGGATTGGGGGGAACGCCTCCTTATGTACTACACCTGACGTCGGGGGGAGGGACAGACGTCGGAGGCGGTCCCCGCTGAAGACTGCTAGCTAGAAAATTTCCGTGGGGTCCTGGCGCCTGACGGCTTCAGTCCTAATGGTGTAACCTGCTGCAAGAGCTGTTCTCGAAGATCTACTGTTACAGTAAGTTCTTACGTAACTGTACTATCCTATTTAACCAACAGCCTATTTCTTCCTACCCCCCACAAAAATTGCCTTATGTCTGTCCCATGCATTCTTGAATTCTCCCACAGTTTTAGACACCACAACCTCCTCAAGAAGGCTGTTCCATGCGTCTACCACCCTCTCTGTGAAAAAATACTTACTCATATTGCCCTGAGCTGTCCCCCCTCTATCTTCAAATTGTGTCCCTTGTTCTTGCACATCTCTTTTTCTGAAAGATGCTACCCCTCTTGGACTTTGCTGATTCCACTGAGGTACTTAAGTTTCCATCATGTCCCCACTCTCCCTCCTTTCCTCAAGGGTATACACATCAAGCTCCTTTAGTCTCTCCTCGTATGACTTCTCTTGCAGACCCTGCACCATTTTAGTTGCCCTCCTCTGGATAGCCTCCATCTAGTCTACGGCCTTGCGGAGATGGGGTCTCCAGAACTGGACGCAGTACTCCAGATGGGGTTTCACCAACTGTCTGTACAGAGGGATAACAACTTCCTGTTTTCTGCTGGTGATGCCTCTCCCTATGCATCCCAGTATCCCCCCAGTCCTCCCTACTGCCTTCTCACATTGCTTGCTAACCTTAAGGTCATATGATATGATCACCCCCAGATCCCTTTCCATTTTTGTTGTTGTTACTACCTCCCTCCCATTGTGTAATCTTCTCCTGAGTTTTCATTTCCCAGGTGCATTATTTTGCACTTCTTTGCATTGAATCCAAGGTGCCATACTTCTGACCATTCCTCCAACCTTGCCATTGCCAAGTCCCTTCTCATCCTTTCCACTCCTCCTTGTGTATCAACCCTGTGGCAGATCTTTGTGTCATCTGCAAAGAGGCATACTTTTCCTTCCAGTCCCTCTGCAATGTCACTTATAAAGACATTAAAAAGGACTGGACCCAGTACTGAATGCTGTTACCCCACTAGTAACCCCTCTTTCTTCAGAGTGGACTCCATTTACAATTACCTTCTGTGTCCTGTTGTCCAGCCAATGTTTTATCCAGGTTACCACCCTGGGACCCACTCCCAAGCTGGTTAATTTGTTTATTAATCTTGTGTGTGGACTGTGTCAAATGCCTTGCTAAAGTCTAGGTAGGCCATGTCCACAGCCCCTCCCTGGTCTACTACTTTGGTCACCCAGTCAAATAAATCAATTAGATTCATCTGACATGACCTTCCCACTGTGAACCCATGCTGCCTTGGGTCCTATGCCCTACTGGCCTCTAGGTACTTAACAATTATTTCCTTCAGAAGTGATTCCATAACTTTTTTATTTTTTTATTTCAGTCTTTTGGTAACCGGGTTAGGCCCACTAGGCACAAGTGCCTGTTTTCAGGGGCGACCTGGGAGCACTGGGCGGTTAAGTGACTTGCTCAGAGTCACACAGTATGCAAGTGAAAGTTGTGAGAATCAAACTCAGGTCTGGTCTCCTGGATGTACCAAGCTAGTTCACACCTTGTTCCTCTAACCTCTAGGCTATACTTTCCCTACCACAGAGGTCAAACTGACAGGTCAGTAGTTTCCTGCCTCTGTCTTGCTCCCGCTTTTGTGAACGGGAATCACATCTGCCTTCCTCCAGTCCTCAGGTACCACACCATCCTCCCATGATTTGTTAAAAAGGGTAGTCAGTGGTGTCACTAGTTCTCTCCTTAATTCTTTTAGAATTCTGGGGTTAATTCCATCAGGCCCCATTGCTTTGTCCACCTTCAGTTTTAAGAGTTCTTTCAGAACCCTTTCTTCTGTGAAAGGACTGGGATCGACACCCCCTATCCAGAGTGCTTCTGTTAATTGGATTAGGCACCTCACCTTCCTCCTCTTTTGTGAAAACTGAGCAGAAGTATTCGTTCAGTATCCCTGCTTTTTCACTGTCCCTCTCTGCCCACCCACCGTCCACTCTATTCAGCCTCACTATCCCTCCCTTTGTCAGTTTTATCCCCCTTCTTAACCGAGTTGGCCATCTTTTCCTCAGTTTAGGCCTTTGCTATTCTGACTACCCTCCCTGCTTCCTTCTGCCTTAACTGGTACAGTTCTCTGTCCTGCTCCTTTTGTGTTTTCTTATACTTCCTAAATGCTATCTCTTTCTCCCTAACCTTCATCGCCACCTCTTTTGAGAACCATAGTGGCTTTTTCTTTCATTTTGATTTGTTTATTTGCTTCACACAAATGCTTGTTACCTCTGTGATGGAAGTTTTGATGTTTCACCATTGCTGGTCCACCCCTCCTTCTAGCCTGTTTGCTAGTGCTTTTCTAAGGCACTCTCCCATCTTGCCAAAGTCAACCCTCCTGAAGTCCAGAACCCTCACTTTTGTATGGCTTGACTCTGTAACCGAGTTTATCGTCAACCACACTGTTTGGTAGTCACTTGTTCCCAGATAGCTACCCACTTCTAGCTCTGAGATCCTCTCACTGTCCCCATTTGAGAGTACGAGGTCTAAGATTGCTCCCTCACGAGTGGGTTCCAAAACTAGCTGTCTGAGGCATGCCACCTGAAGGGCATCAAGAATGGCCCTGCTTTTGGATGTGGAAGCAGCAAAGGTGCTCCAGTTAACATCTGGCATATTAATGTCCAACATCAACAGTATCTCCCCTTTCTCTACTATTCTAAGGATGCCTTCTATCATATCCTTGTCCATTTCCTCCCCCTGACATGAGGGTCTGTATAGAACCCCTGTGTGGACTGTGGTGCCATTTCCAGTCTCTAAGGTGACCCACAGTGCCTCTTCTCCTCCCTGTTTACTCTTTTGTTCAGCTGCTTTTATCCCTTCCCTTCCATAGCGAGCTACTCCACCCCCTCTTCTCCCCTCCCTGTCTCTCCTGTAGGTTGTGTACCCTGGTATGTTAACATCCCAGTCATGGTTCTCTGTGTACCATGTTTCTGTGACTGCAACGATATCCAGGCATCCCTCAAGTCCACCAGTTCAGGGAGCTTGTTGCCCAGACTATGGGCATTGGTACTCATTACCCTCCATTTCTTGATGGCCTTACTCCTTTTTGCTCCATCCTTGTCCTTATTGCGTTTGTCATTTTCTCCATTTACCCCTGCCCTTCTCCCTATCGACATCTCCATCTTGGTGTTTATCTCACTTAGTACCCTGATTTTTTTTTTTGGGGGGGGCTAGGATTTCCCTGCTCCTCTCCAGTGCCTCCCCCCTTGCCTAGTTTAAATGCTTGCCAATGAGGCATTTAAACCTATCACCTAGGATCCTGGTTCCCCTCCTGGACAGATGCAGACCATCACGCCAGTATAGGCCTGCATCCCTCCAGGTGGACCCCCAGTCCCCAATGAAGCCAAATCCCTGAGCTCTGGTTATACAATGTGCCAACCAGTTGGAGAGGGTCTGTTTAGTGACCAGAAAGCCTTTCCTGGTTGAGGCAAAGGTAACAAAAAGTTAAGGAGTCTTCCTGAAAGGTTTGGTACGACTGATATAATATCTCAAGATGCGGTGACCATCTAGAGTATGTAGTAGGTATTCTACTGAATTAGAGTGCTCAGGGAAATAGACAGGCAGTTCTATGGACTGATTTAAGGTGTGTTCCGAGACCATCTTGGGTAAAAAGGAGGTATTAGTACAAAAAGATACTCTGTCTTTATGGAAAATGAAGTAAGGTTCTCTACACATTAGGGCATGAAGTTCAGAAATACAGAGAGCTGAAGTGACAGCCACTAGAAATAAGGTCTTCCAGGCTAGGAAGTGGAGATCGCAAGTTACCGCCAGCTCAAAGGGGTCAAGGGCCCACTTTTCCAGCAGGAAATTCAAGTCCCATGGAGGGATGGGCCATCTAATGGGAGGTTTGAGGTGTAACATGCCTCTTAGAAACATCTTGGCAAGGTGATGCTGATAAAGTAATCTCCCTTCTAAAGGTTCATGAAAGACTGAGTTAGAGGCCAGATGGACTTTAATAGAGGAGTAGCTCAAGCCCGTTGATGCAAGTGATGCCAAGTAGTTAAATACCTTAGTCAATGGACATGAATAAGAGTCCAAGGACTGGAAAAAGGCCCATATGGAGAAGCATTTCCATTTGGCGTTATAGGTTTGGCTGGTAGATGGTTTTCGTGAGGCCAAAAGAATGTTGGCCACTGGTGAGGAGTCTTGAAGGTGGGCTATGAAAGTGTCCTTAGGAGCCAAGCATGAAGGTGTAGTGACTTCAGGTTGGGGTGAAGAAGGATTCCCTGATCCTGAGTTAACAGGTCTGGCCTGACTGGCAATGGGATTGGATCCGCTACGGAGAACTGTAGAAGTAGGGGAAACCATACCTGCCATGGCAACTGAGGGGCTATAAGGATCAAGGTTGCAGGTTCAAGTTGTTATTTCAGTAAAGTTCATTGCTAAGTTGGGATGGGGGAGGAGCATATAAGAGTCCTGTCCACGGTTGGGACAGGGCATCTATAGACAGTCCCTTTCTGTTTGGGATAATGGAATAGTATCTGGGGAGTCCATGTTTGTTGGGGGAGGCAAAGAGGTCAAGGTGCGGGGTCCGCCACAACTGAAAGATCATCTGAAGAACTTTGTGATGAAATGTCTGGCGACTGAGAATGTCTACCAGGGTATTGTGGCATCCTGGTAGATGGACAGCAATCAATGATAGATGTTGAAGTATGGCTTTGTGCCAAACCGCCATCACCTCCTTGCAGAGAGTGTGAGACTTGGTACCTCCTTGATTGTTCAGGTAATACACAAATGAGGTGTTGTCTGACTGGATCAGTAGAGGTCCCGGGGTAAGGTGAGGGAGCAAAGCCTGAAGGGTGAGGCGGACTGCTCTCATTTCCTAGATTTATATGAGGAGGGATGGAGAATTGGGGCCACCTGCCCTTTGTCTTGTAGGAACCCAGGTGTGCCCCCCAGTCATCGGAGGAAGCATCCGTGGTCAAAGTCTACTGGGGAGGAGGGAACTGGAAAGGCATGCCTTGAGATAGGTTGGCACGATGGGTCCACCAGTCTAGGGCTGAGCGTAGCATGGGAGTGACTCTGATTCTGTCTTTAAAATCCCCTGTTTTTTCACCTCCATTGACTCTGAAGCGTCCACTGGATTGGTCTTAAATGTAGACGGGCAAAGACCACCATGGGGATGGCCGTGGCCATATGTCCCAAAAGGCATAACAGATGTCTGGCTGTGATAAATTGTTGAGTTTGCATCTGGGAAGCCAGAGACAGAAGTCTGTCTTGTCTGTCAGCAGGGAGGTAAGCCCTGGCGAAGGATGTGTCCAGAACGGTTCCTATATACTGGAGCAGCTGGGTAGGAATTGGATTGGATTTGGGCCAGTTGACTGTAATTCCTAGGGACTGGAACAGAGTGAAAGTTACCCGGAGGGACAAAAGCAGAGAGGTTTTGGAATCCGCTTTTATGAACCAATCATTCAAGTATGGGAAGACTAAATGTCCTTCCGGTCTCGGGGCTGCCGCCACCACTGCTAGGCACTTGGTAAAGACTCTCGGAGTAGAAGAGAGACCGAACGGGAGTGCTTGAAATTGGTAATGTTGTCCTAGTAGGTAGAAGCGGAGGAACTGGTGGTGGGCGGGATAAATGGGGATATGTAGGTAGGCATCTTTCATGTCTAATGTGCAAAGCCAATCTCCTTGTTTTAACATCGGCATAATGGATGTTAAAATGTCCATCCGGAACCTCTTGTACTGAATGTGTAGGTTCAGTTGTCTGAGGTCTAGTATAGGTCTGAGATCCCCTGTGCATTTGGGCGCCAGAAAACAATGGAAGTAGAATCCTTGATGGTACTCCAAAGGAGGAACTGGATAGACAGAATTCTTGTGAAGAAATGCCTGAAGTTCTTCTTGAAGAATGGGGATATGGTTGGGTGGGTAACAGACAGAGTGGGGAGGATGGGGGGGGGGGGGGGCAATGAGGTGAGTTCCAGTGTATGCCCCATCCTTATGATCTGAAGAACCCACTAATCTGATGTTATCGCCTACCAGGCCTCTAAATGGAGGGCAAAGCAACCACCCATGGCTTCCGAGGCCTGGTTGAGGAAGACTGGACAAAGCCCCAGTTGGTCACTGATCACACTATATCTGCTCCCAAACGGAGCCCTTGACTTGAAGCACCGGAGCCTCTTGCAGCACAGGCTCCCCTGCACACTACATCTGCTCCCAAATGGAGCCCTTGCCCTGAAGCACCACTGGAGCCTCTTGCAGCACAGGTACACAGGAGTCAGAGGAGCTGCATCTGCCTTGTTCAGCTTGCTGGTTTAAAGCACACTCTAATTTCAGTCAGCAGACTGATGGAGATTGATTTGTGCTTTACTGCCTGTGGGGTTAATGTGTTAGTCTGGTAGAATTAGGCACAAGCACTGTAGCTTGTAATTCTACTAATGCTGCTTATAAATCTACGGTTTAATTCTACTCAGTTGTACCTGCCTGTGTGACTGCTTTCCTTTAGAGTTACAGACAAACACTACATTTTGTTGTTTAATTCGGATTTACTTGTATGCTGTAGCATTTCTCCTCAGAGCTTTTTGTGTTGCATATGCAGAATACATGTCTCCGCTCCTCCACTCTCTTGTGATCTTCCCGCCCTAGGTTTCACTCCTTTGTTCCCAGGTTTATTCCCCCATCTAATGCTGGATAATTGTCCTTCTCTTCCAGGCTCCCCTGCACACATCATCTGCTCCAAAACGGAGCCCTTGTTCTGAAGTGCTGCAGGAGCCTCTCGCAGCACAGGCTCTCCTGCATACTACATCTGCTCCCAAATAGAGCCCTTGTTCTGAAGTGCTGCAGGAGCCTCTCGCAGCACAGGTATGCAGGAGTCATACAGAGGAGCTGCATCTGCCTTGTTCAGCTTGCTAGTGTAGCCCGTCGACGCGCAAGTGCGTCAACTGCCCATCCCACCCTTGTCCGACTAAATTTATAGGCCCCCCCAGTCACGTGACCACTGCCTGTTATGGTTTCTAAGTCCCCACTTCTCCATTAGTAGGTTATGCTCAATGGCCACTAGTGTGCCCTTTCTTTCTTTTCCCTTCCAGTTACTCCCAGACCTTAACCTCCTTCTCATTCTACTACTTTTACTAGCCTATCGCTCAATCTTCCAAGTGTCTCACTCTATTTCTACCACCTGCCCCTCCGGGATTTTGAACCCTCGATCCTCTCTACCACAGGCAGGCACCTCACTCTGTGGCATGCACTCCTTTCTGACATGTCACGATCCAGCAATGGAGAGGGACAGGGCACAAATGGTGGAAAAACACCCGCGGCGGCAAGATGAAAACTGACCCCCAGCAGGCTCTGCACCAGTGGCTGGGCAAGACCAAGGTTCTGTGGCCAGGATGGCTCAAGGTAAGATCCCAGAGAAGTCAGGTGACAGGGCCACTCATGTGATATCTCCTCCTGAAACACTGCCAGATACATCCTGATTGAGAAGGCCTTCAAGGCTGCTCCCTGGTCCAGCGCACACATGTTCCTATCCCACTGCAACATCAATGTGCTCAGTCATCACAGTGCTGCATGCGAGGTATCAGTTCTCCAGTCTCTTTTCACCTAATTTGGGGTGCATGCCTTGACCAACTGGCATGCCCTACCCCTGCGCTACCTATCTGGCCCAAAGTAAGATGAGCAGTATCTCCATCTTAACCTCCTCCTCCAACCTGCCCTTGCCTAGTCCCTTTTGCTGCCCCCCTTTTTTCTCTTCCTTAAGAACTTACACCAAACTAGCGTGACCCACTCAGCTGCCACAGACATCCTTACCCTTAACCACCCCTGCCTCACAAACCCAACTTGCACACTTATATTTCCCCAGTCTCCCTTGGTAAAGCACCTGGTAAATCATGAGACCTGCTGCATACCCTCTTACACTTGCCGCCCTGCTGGTACTAATTATCCCCAGTGATTCATTATATCACCCGCTACATTTCCCCTCCCCGTTCCTACTCTATCAGACACAATACCTCCATCATGCATCTCAAGTGCAAGCACAACCCACCACCCTGCGTGACTTAACACACCTATACACGTCCTGGCCCTATCATAACTCTCTCTCTCTCTAGCATCGCATCTTGCTTTCCTCCCATTGCCCCTGTCAGCTAAATCTGCCCTAAAGCGTCATGCTATCCACAGACTTCAGCTGCTAAAGCTCATGCTACTTGGGCAAGCCTTTGCTGCTCTCAGGTAATATGCACTCCACCCCGGCCCTCTGCAGCAATCTCACACTAAACATACTAACTTCAATGGACTTAAGATAGCCTTCCTCAACGTCTGCAGTAAGCTAGACCAGCTGCAAATCTGGGTTCACCAACACAAGCCTGACATTCTAGCCACTGCTGAAACCTGGCTCTCTCCCAAAACACCAGACTCCGCAGCTGCCCTTGTAGTCTTTTTCCATTTACTTATCTGATCAACCGTGTTGCATGCCTTCGCGTAGACTAAAGAGAAAGTGTTCTAAGTGTGGCGCGCAGATCCCACACAGGGACGACCACTCCCTCTGCGTTCTCAGCTTGTAGCCTAAACATAAAGTAGCAGAATGCTCAATCTGCCAATCCTTCAACCAGGCACGCGCTCCAGTCGCCAAAAGGCCCTAGATGCTCACCTTTTGAAACAGCGCCTTGTATCTATGGAAAAAGAGCTTCAGGAGCTGGGGAAACGCTCTTCTTCATCCACTTCAGAGAAAGAGAAAAAGAAGGAAACGGCCTGGTGGCACAGAGGGTTGAGGCGCTGGACGCCACACCTCGCACCACGCCGGCGACCTGGGTTTGGGAACAAGCCCGGGCTGTCGAGGGTCAGCAGGGGAAGGAGAAGACTGAGTGTCCGAAGGACAGCTCTTCTCTTGTGGGAGGGAGGGGGGTACATGCTCGGTGCCTGACTGGCCTCTGGTGGAAGCCGGAGGCATAGCAGGAGCATGAGCATAAAGAAAGGATTGGGAGTGGAGGACGTCGGTGGAGATGCCTTGACGTTGGGGCATGCACCACTCCCATAGAAAATGGGGGGAAAAAACACCCCGCAGCACTCCTGGAAGACTGAGCACCTGGCCCCAATCCGCAATGACCCTGCCTGACCAGCATCCCGGCGAGAACAAGGAGGACTTCTGGGGTGTCCCTACCCCGTGCCCGCCTGGGGGACACAGCCACGGCTACATGGGGGATGGACTCCACGGGCTCCAGAGTGAGGCAGGGGACTACAAGGCCATAGGTGACTCCGAAGAGTGGGGCGCTGGGCAGGGGGTGTATAAAACAAGTAAAAAAAAAAAAAAAAAAGGAGAAACACGGGAGGCCAGGACATCTGTCAGGCCGCCAGAGAGCCGACAAAGGGACATTGGGTGGGGCCTCCACGCCTGTGAGTACCCCACCTCCTAGGTCTCCATCTGCCCCGGCAGATCGGATGCCTCCCCTTCCTCCTGCCTTGGTCAGTGGGCAGCCGGGGGGGCCTCCTCTCTGAGGGATCTTCCTTCAGAGACTGTTGTAAGCTCGGCCCATAAGTCACCCTCCGGCTCCGCTGCCAGGCGCCTGGCCTCGGTCGTCCTGCCTGACTCCAGAATCTCTGCTGTTGTCGGCCTGACCTCTACTTGTAAGTTGGATGTCTGCTCCTCCAACGCCCGCCAGGCTGACGCCGTTAAGTCGGTCACCAGTTCACCCAGCATCCGCCCGGTGGTGGCTTTCCCGTCGGATACCCGGGTAGCCTCAGACACTGCGCAGCGCGAGCTTCCAGGCTCTCCTCGGTCCCGTGAGGGTTCTCCCTCCTGGGCCTCACTGACCCCACCTGACATCTCTCTCCCCCGGCCTGCGAGGGATTTGAGGGTTGCTGTCCAGGAGACTTCTCCTAAGTCCTAAGTATAGGACTGAGTCCCAAGCAGTCTGGAACAAGGAAAACACTCAGAGGAGGATTGTCATCCATAACATAAAACCTTAGGGTTGAACAGGTCTCATGAGAGAAGACCATGTAGGACAGCCAACCAGAAGCCTGCTCTACGGTGAGAGGCAATGTCCAAACCATAGTGTTTCATTAAGGTATGGACAGAAGTCCAAGTTGCGGCTGCACAAATGCCTGCCACTGACACATTTTTGAAACAAGCAGCAGAGGCAGCTACCCCTCTGGTGGAGTGACCTCTGACTTGACCCGGAAGGGTCTTGTTGTACTTGTCATAACAGAAAGTGATACAGTTCACCAACCATTTTGAGAGGCATTGCTTAAAAACAGCATTGCTTTCTCTTTTGTGAGTGAAAGAGACAGAGAGCTGATCAGTCTTCCTGGGATCCTTAGTCTGATTGGTGTAGTATCTCAGGATTCTGTGAACGTCCAAAGTATGCAAGAGGTACTCCCCTTGATTGGAGTGTTGTGTAAAGAAAGTGAGAAGCTCAACAGATTAATTCAGCTTAGATTCAGCCACCACCTTAGGGAGAAACCTAGGGTTGGTGCGTAGAGCCACACGTTCCTTGTGGAAAATCAAATACGGGATTTTACACATCAAGGCCTGTAGCTCAGAAATGCGTTGAGCAGAAGTGATGGCCACTAGGAATAGCATCTTCCAAGACAGCAACTTTAAGTCTGCTTCCGTTGCGGGCTCGAAGGGAGGCAGTGTGAGCTTCTCCAGGATAAAATTAAAGTCCCATGAAGGGGCAGGAATGCGAATGGGGGGTCTCAAGTGGAGAACCCCTCTAAGAAAAGTCTTAGAGACGTCCAACTGAGCAAAAGTCCTGTTTCCAAAGGGAATATGGTAGGCTGAAATAGCTGCCATATGGACCATTAACGAAGAATGGCTGAGACCCAGGTCGAAGAGGTGACGCATGTAATCCAGGACTTTGTTGGCTGGGCACGAGAAAGGCTCTAAGTCTTTAGACTTAGCCCAGATGGAAAACCGTTTCCACTTCATAGCGTAGTTGGACCTGGTGGAAGGCTTCCTAGTCTCTATCAAAATGTCCGCTACTAAAGAAGAGACTTCAAAGCAGGCTTTAGTTACATCTGCAGGAGCCACGCATGGAGATGAAGGGATTTGGGGCCTGGATGAACAAGGGTCCCCTGATCCTGGGTCAACAACTGCTGCAACAGAGGAAGAGGAAGAGGTAGTTTCTCTGAAAACTGTTGCAGAAGAGAGAACCAAACTTTCCTGGGCCAGAAGGGGGGTGATGAGAATCATTCGAGTCCCTTCTGATCGGAGTTTGTTCAGGATCCTCGGAATCAAAGGAATGGGAGAGAAGGCATAAACGGATCTGTCCCTCCAACAGAGAGACAGAGCATTCCGCCAGAAAGCGTCTCGCCCTGGAGCGAGCGAGCAAAAGGTGGGAAGTTTTGCATTTTGGCGGGGAGATGAAGAGGTCTACCTGAGATGTCCCCCACTGCCGAAAGATGTCGTTTATGACCTGCTAATCTAACTCCCATTCGTGAGACCTGACTGAGGACCGACTGAGTTCATCTGCCAGTGTGTTTTCCCAGAACGTGAACTGCAGTCAGGTGAAGGTGGTGCTGGGCTGCCCAATATCAGATTCTCATCGCCTCCCGGCACAGGGGATAGGGACGTCTTCCTCCCTGTTTGTTGAGGTACCAGACTACACACATTTGTCTGATTGGATGAGAAGATGACCAGGAAGAATGAAGGGAAGAAGAGCCTGGAGGGCATAAAGGACTGCTCTCAGTTCGAGCACATTAATGTGCAGATTCTGCTCGAACCTGGACCAGCTGCCCTGAGTCCGGTGAGACCCTAGGTGGGCACCCCAGCCTTCCTCTGACACATCTGTTGTCAACGTCTGGGACAGAGGAGCGATGCAGAAAGGAACTCCCAGACACAGGTTCTCCTGAAACATCCACCAATGCAAGTCCCTGGTCATAGGATCCAACACTAGCACCTCTTGATCTAGATCATTTATGATCTGGTCCCACTGTGACTGAAGCATCCACTGAAAGATCCTCATATGGAGCCGGGCGAAAGGGACTGTTGGAATGGCAGCCACCATTAGCCGAGGAGCTGGAGGACTGATCTGGCTCCGACCCGCCTGTGACCGGACAGAAGACGAGTCTGATTCTGAAGGGTCTCGACCCTGTCCGGAAGCAAAAAGGCTTTGCCTGTGGTCGTGTCCAGTAGCGCCCCTATAAATTGGAGGCGTTGACAAGGGACCAAGTGGGATTTGGCCTGGTTGATGGTGATACCCAGGCTGGTAAAAAGCTGCAGGGTAAGGGAAAGGGAGTGCAGGAGTTCCTCCCTGGATGGGGCTGCCAGGAGCCAATCGTCCAGGTACGGGAATAACTGCACGCCCTGGGTATGCAGGTGAGTCACTACCACTGACAGGCATTTGGTAAACACTCGGGGAGCTGAGGAGAGACCAAATGGGAGGGCCCTGAATTGGTAATGGTCCCCCTGAAAACAAAAAAAGAGGTATCTGTGATGGGAAGGGCATATGGGAATATGTAGGTACGCATCCTGCATGTCCAGAGCACATAGCCACTGTCCCAGCTGGACTAACAGTAGAAGGCTCTGCAAGGAGAGCATTCTGAAGCTTTTGTACTCCACGAACATGTTTAGGGAGCTGAGGTCTAGAACTGGCCTCAAGTCTCCCATCTTCTTTGGGACTAGAAAGAAATGGGAATAGTAACCCGTCCCCCAAAGATTTGTGGGGACTGGCTCTATCGACGCCTTCGACAGAAGAGATACGATTTCCTCTAGAACCAGAGGAAGATGTTGTGGGGAGTAAGACGATTGAGAGGGTGGTTTTTGGGGAGGTTTCTGCAGAAACTCTATTGAGTGTCCGGCCAATATTAGCAGGAGCACCCAAGCGTCTGATGTTATCCTCTCCCAACCAGGCAGATGGGAGGAGAATCTCCTCCCTATCAGTTCCTCTGGAAAGGCGAGAGGCAAGGAGTCAGGAGGCGTGGGGCAGCACAGCAGCCGAGGCTCCTGCGGACTTGTTGCTGGGGGAAGTCTTGGTTGCTGGAGGGGCCAGACATTTGTTGGTGCGCTTTCCTTGAAGCTTCTGCTTTTGTTGGGTTTGGCGACGAAAAGGACGTTGCTGCCCCTGAGTGGGTCTGTACAAAGTCTGGACAGACTTTAGTGCCCTTCTTTTTGCAGTTCGGTTATGATGTGCTTGACATCACCCCCGAACAGCACCGAACCCCTGAAGGGAGCATCCTGTATAGTGGACTGTACCTCAGGGACCATTCCTGACACACGGAGCCAGGCATGGAGCTGTAGGCCCACGGCGAAAGCCGAGCTCATGCCAGTTGTGTCCACCACATCGTGAGTGGCACAAAGCATGTGCCTACAGGCCAAATGAGTGGAACGGACTAGGTCTCCCAGTTCCTGTTTAGTCTGCAAATCAGGTAGGGAGTCCAACTTGGATTCCACCTGGCTAAGGATGGACTTCTTGAAATCCCCCATATGGCCAACGTAATTGAGGGCCCTGATGCCTAGGGTCGAAAAGGAAGTAGATCTTCTTCCCATATTGATCCAGAAGCCAGGATTCCTTGTCAGGCAGGGACGAGCTCAGATGTTTAGGGTTGGTGGAGCGGCCGTGGGCGGTGCTGATGACAACCTAATCCACCCTTGGGTGAAGACTGAGAAAGTCTATACCCTTAGGAGCCTGATACAGCCTATCCGCCTTCCTTGGTAGGGGGGATAGAGCGGAAGGTTGTTTCCAGATGGTGGAAACAAGATCGTAGTGAGGCTCTATCCAGGGTGGAATCAGTGTGGGATCGGTCTTGGGCAGATCCGAGTTTCTTACGCTGTGGGTCTGGCTCCACTGATTGCCAGTGGCGTGTTTCCTGGATCTTCCTTAAGAGCTCCAGAAAGGAAGAGTCCTCCGGAGGACCTCTCGGCCTTGGGCATTCTCGAGTATGGGGCTCGCCTCCATTATCAGAGTGGTGGGACTCGAGGTCTGAGTCAGATGTCTCTGAGGAAGAAGACTCTACCTGGGAGGAGGACGACTCTTCTGGGGAGCTCCAGGGGTGCGTGTCCTCCCGCCCGGCAGAAGGTTCTCTTCTGGCATCGGGTAAGGGAGGGAGTCTCCTGTTTCAGACGTAAGGGGTCCGCCCTAGCCTTAGCCCACCAGGAGGCCAAGGTCTCTTTCAGATCCACCGGCGGCTGAGGAGTGGATGGCAGAGGTGGGGGATAGGGTAGCGTGGGTACCTGTACTAGAAGTATCCGTAGCCCGACGACGGGAAGCCCAGCATCAGGTACTACGGCACCGGGTAATGTGGCATTGGGTACTGCGGTGTCAGAATCTATGGTGCCGGTTACTGTGGCACCGGGTATTGCAGTCTTGGGTACCTTGGCGCCAGGAGGGCTGATGGAACAGAAGGACCTGACAAGACGGAGAGAGCGTCAGCCCCATGAGCATCGGGCCCGGCGTAAGTATAACGTCAAGTGGGTCTGATGGAGGAACGGGTCTTCCATCGGGCAAAGGGACGCCAGAGGGTGGCGTCGGGTCAGCCGGCATCTGAGGGGCCGGCGTAGGCGGGGGACCCCTGAGGGCAGCTTCCCAAGGTCATCGGTCTTAACCGGGGAAGGAGGGTTGAAATCCCCGGGTGTAAACTGAGGGGATGCGGGGACCTCAGCAGGCAATGGGGTTATCTGTTGCGGAGAGCCTGGGGCATCAGATGTGATGACAGGGTCTGGCGCAGGCTGATTGACCAGGTGATCGTTGGAGAAGCCAGCAGCCGTCTTATCGGCAGTGTCCGGCAGACATCGGAGGAGCCGGCATCCAATTTATCAGACTCCCTGTCTGAGGAAGGCCGTGAAGGAGTGGCAGCCTTGCCGGAAGGGTGTTGGGCTGGGCAATCACCTGAAGAGGTGAGTGGCTTAGCAGTCCTGTTCGGGCGGGCATCGGTAGGACCGACGTCCGACTTAGCGGACCCACTCGGACCGAAGGCCATAAAGGAGGCCAACCTTAGCGGAGTGGAGGCCTCCTTTGCCCGGAGGCTCCCTGAATGGCCCGAGTGAGAGCCTGCAAGAGGGGTGACTCTTCTCAGTAGCCACCAAGACGGCCGACGGGAGCGATCCCCCGGAGAGGATGTTACCTTTAGGGCCGCGACTCCAGCCGGAGCCGCGGCTGCTGTGGAAGATGACTCCTGCTCCCGGTGCTTCTCCTTGTCACTCTTCTTTTTGTGGCCTTCAGGGATTGTGGATACCTGACTAAGCTTCTTCAACTCTTTTTCCACGGAGGCCATTTTCTTCTTGAGGAGATGGGCTTCCAGGGACTGCTGCCTTCTCTTGCGGGTAGCCGAGTTGAACTTCTGGCAGTGCTGGCACTTCTCCACAGGGTGGCCAGTGCCTAGATAGAAGAGGCACAAGGAGTGGCCGTCCTTGTGTGGAAGCTGGGAACCACATGAGCTGCACTTGTTTTTATGCGATTCAGAGGATGTCTGGGATGACATACACAGCAGATACTGTAGGAAAAATGAAGAAATTGAGAAAAAAGGTTGAAAAAGTTGAAGACTTTAGGACCGACGAATGAACTGACAAGCGCTGTTCTACTGCCAGAAACTTTTACAAGCTGATGGCGGCAAAGAACTGGAAGGTGGGCGTGGGGTAACGCGCCTTTATACCGATGTTGCATGATGCCGGTCACCTGACATGGAGGTGGTCCCACGCCAGAGACTGCCAGCTAGAAGTTTTCTGTGGGGGTCCTGACACCTGGCGGCTTAGTCCTATATGTGAATACCTACGGCAAGAGCCCTCTCAAAGCAAGATCTCTCAGTTCCTTGTCCTTTTTACGGGACTGGGAGATATGCGAGCCTGAAGGTCCCTCATCCTCAGTTGGGAGAGATTAGCACAACTCGAGGAAGGAACCTGAGAATGTTGAGCCCAGGTTGAGAGGAACGAAAATCATCCGAGAGGAGAGTTCCACGGCCCGTGTTGCTTCTTCCTTGAAGGCCTGCATGTGTTCAGACTGCTCGGTGGACCCCGCAGCCATGAAGACCGTACACCGGGCTTCTTTGGAGTTCACCGGAGCATTAGGTTTCTCGGGCCTGACCAACTTGAGGCGTGCGAGGCGATTATCGAGGATGTTCGGATGGAAAATGAGACATATTTCGCAAGCCTGGTTGTCGTGGCCGACACCCAAGTAGTACACACACGTGGTATGAGGGTCAGTGTGCAACATTTTCTGGCCACATGGGCACCGGCGAAAACCGGGGGAAGATCTATCTTGCATGATCGAATAGTACAAATTGCAATTGCTAGCTCAAATGTGTTGAATCTTCAGAGGATCCGAAGAATTTGAAGGCAGGGCCTACAAAACGCGGTAGCGGAGAGGTAGCAACCTGCATCTTCCAGCGGAAAGGAAGATCTGGCGTCACTGGGCTGAGCCGAGGGTTATACCACCCAGATGGGTGGAAGGAGCCAGCTTGAAGACCTTCCGGCAAGAATTAAAGGGGAAAGGGACATGACAAGATGTGTGGATGAACAACATATCCACGCCCCTAACAAGGGTTTCTGTAGACATACTTATCGATCGGTGAGAAGCTACTGTCATCCAGCACAATTTTCCTGTCTTCCGTGATTCAGCTAATTTAACATATACATTTATTTTTCTAGACTGACATACAGTACACATTTTCTGGCATTTTTTCAGAGGCAGCACATACCTGAGGACCCTTAGGGTTCATGTTAAACTCCTCCACCAGGTCCATTCTCTTTTTGGGATTGACTGAACCATCAATTGTTGCATAGGCCAATCCAATTTTCTTCAAGTGAATTGCAACAACATTCAGCATGCTCGTCCACTGTGAGACTATTACACTATGATAAAGAAAACAACTTCCCTTAGAACATTATATTAGATCACGGACTGTGAAACATCACAGGACTACAGCTAAACTACTGTCATCTAAAGCCCCGTTCACATGGCCAATTCTGTGCCATTGTTGGTGGTGCACAGCAGTGAGATCATTGCCACTGTGCATGTCTGAATGCCACCATCTGCCATTTTCAGGTTGCTTTTCATTGTGACTGTGATCCCTCTTTTCTTGGGATCGCGTAGTGGTGCTGGCGTTTTGCGCCATTTTGCGTGGCTGTCTGAACACCTGGCACCACTCACAACCATGCAAGGTGATTTGCCAGGCTGCAATTTGTTTTGATTTCTGGAAGACTGTGGCAATGCAGAAAGCAAGCCTGCAACAGTGCACAGCCGTATCATGTGAACGCTGGTTGGCAGCATTGCAGATACAGCGGTGGATCCGACGGGGATGGCAGCAATCCCGATACTTGCCATGTGAATGAGGCATAAGATGGTGGACCAATCTGTCTGATCAGCTGAAATCCAATTATAAACTCTAAAGAAAATTTAGGAACATTTTTTCCAGAGTCTTTCCCTCAGCCTCCCTCCTCCCTTACAACATTCTCGATCTTGCAGCCCCATATCTCACCTCTGTAGCAACCCATCATATGATTAGGGCAATCGTGATTCATCACTGGAGACCCACAGAAAGAAAAGGATCCAGTCTGGTGGATGAGGAGGTGAGCCCAACAGAGGCTTGCATATGGCACTTGACTAAAGAGCTAGGTCAGGGGTTGCCTCTATGGCCCATGCCAGTGTCCATTTGGGTGCTTCATGACTTCCATCCCCCTGCACCACCAGAGAGCAAACACATCTCAGAGTTTGCCATAAATGTCCTTGAAGTATTATGTTCCCGGAAAACTGTGCTAAAACTCCTATATGACTATATGAATCTGGCTTCCCTGTATGGAAAGCACACATAACATAACCATTAGGCTCACTTTTTCTCTGCTACTTTTCTCCGTTTTAAATGTGTATCTCAACATACTGGTAACACTGCTTCACTTCACCCAGCTTTTGATGTCTGGTCATATTAGACAAATTTTAAGTTCAGAAACATAGATTACTCACCTGTTACAGCAGTTCTAGGAGTAGTATATGATGTTCATCCACACTGTCTGGCATTGTCCTTTCCCCTTTAAATCTTGCCGGAAGTCTTCAAGCTGGCTCCTCCCACCCACCATGGCGGTATAATCTTTGGCTCCGCCCCATGACACCAGATCTTTGCCCACTGGAAGCAGAGGTTGTGCGCCTGAGCCCGGGTGGGTCCGTGTGGATGAACATCATATACCACTCCTAGAAAGTACAGTCACGAAAAAACTTACTGTAACAGTAGATCTTCGAGGAGTGTCTCTTGCAGTAGGTAATACTTTTGGGTATCCAGCAGAGGTCACTGTGGTGCACAGCAGCTCTTCTAGCAGTTTTTCACCAGGGAGCGCCCACACATGACATCAGCTTCCTGTTTCCTATATAAGTGTGAGCAGTCCCTGATATCGTCAGTTCCCCCGCTAGGTTCAGCTCGCAAAGTGAGGACCGAGGGGAAGCCGAGGTACCAAAGGAGTCCCAACTCTAGTCATTGGACCAGAACTTGCTCTCTTAGAGAAGGAGGGGGATGGAGGGTGGGAACCGACCTACTGCAAGAGACACTCCTCAAAGATCTACTGTTATTAAGTTTTTACATAACTGTACTATCTTCCACAGAATGGTCTCTTGCAGTAGGTAATAGTTTTGGGATAAATCCCAAGCAGTTATGTCCATGTGGGAGGACAATTATGATAGGAGACCTTGTAGGACTGTACAGCTGAAGGTCGTCCTATGTCGTGAGGCAATATCCAGATTGTAGTGTCTTGCGAATATATGGATTGTGGACCAGGTAGCTGCATTGCAGACATCTGAAATGGAGGCTCCTTTAAAGCAAGCCGCTGTGGTGGCCATAGCTCTAGTGGAGAGCGCTTGGACAGATCCAGGTAAAGGCTTGTTGTACTTTTTGTAACAAAAAGAAATACAAATATGCCAATCCAGGATGAAAGAGTACGTGTAACAACCGGGAGGCCTTCCTGACCTGGGGCAAAAGAGACGAACAGTTAAGACGTCTTTCTAATCAAAACTGAGTTTGATTAGTATAGCAGCGTAGTATACGATGGACATTTAAGTATGCAGCAGATGTTCACCTTGATTGGATTAGTCAGGATAGTAGACTGGAAGCTCCAAGGACTGATTTAAAGTATGTTCAGAAACTACTTTAGGAAGAAAGGGTTGGTATGAAGGACCACCCTGTCTTTGTGGAAAATCAAATAAGGTTCCCTACACATGACAGCATGAAGTTCGGAAATACATTGAGCAGAAGTGATAGCCACCAGAAACAGAGTTCGCAAGTGGCTGCTGGCTCAAAAGTCAATTTTTCTATCATAAAATTGAGATCCCAGAGGAGTGGATCTTCTGGTAGGAGGTTTAATATGTAACATTCCTTTCAAAAACATCTTAGCTAGATGATGTTGGTACAGTAACCTGCCATCAAGTGGCTCATGGAAAGCTGAGATGGCAGCCAAGTGAACTTTAATGAAACAATAACTTAAACTGGACTCAGTGAGGCTAGGTAGTCCAGAACCTTTATCAGTGGACAGAAGTAAGGGTCCAAAGATCGAGAGGCTGACCAGATGGAAAAGTGTTTCCATTTGGAATTGTATGTTGCACTTGTTGCAGGTTTATGGGAGGCCAAGAGTACACTGGCAACAGGAGAGGACACTTGTAATCGAGTTATGAAAGCGTCCTCAGGAGCCAAGCGTGAAGGTGTAGAGCCTTCAGGTTGGAGTGTAGGAGAGACCTGTGACACTGGGTAAAGTGGTCGGGTCTGACTGTGAAGGGGACAGGTTCCTGTACTGACAGTTGTAGGAGTAGGGGAAACCACGTCTGGCGAGTCCACAGTGGGGATATGAGTATCATTGTGGCCGGCTCTAACTGTAGTTTTAGTAGAGCCCGTTGCAGGACAGGGACCGGGGGGTGGGGGTGGAGAGAGCGAGCATTGTGATAGGGTGGAATAAGAACCTGTCCCATTTGTTAGAGAACATGTTTAAATACAAGGATCTGTCCTTTTCTGTCTCTTCTCTGGTTGCGCAAATTTTCCTGTGAGACCTCAGACTTGATCAGCCCAAACAATCTCGTAATTCTTTGCCTCTCTGTTTTCTCTTGCTGTTTTCCTCCCTTGCATATCTACATCTGGTAATATAAGAATATGTGCAAATCAATATATGGAAATGAAACTGATAATGGGATCACGTTTGTATAGGAAATATCTGGTGTTACTGTTGAAATGTGTGTGTGTGTGTGTGTGTGTATATATATATATATATATATATTCATGGCAAAAACTCTGTTTAATGCATCAGTTAGGGTTGTTCCACAGTGACAAAGTGAAATTCAGTGTTAGTGTTGAAAAGCTTCGCAGCCCCCAGCTCACTCTCAAACAGCTCTCGGGTGTGCACGGGGTCGCCGCCCCAACTCTCACCTCCTCACATGTGTAAACAAGCTGAGGTACAGGAGAATGGGTTGAGAGTTAGACTCGACGCTTCAACGCACACCCAGCCGCTTGGGGGTGGGCGGGGTGCAAGGGGCTTTCAACCCTAACACTGAATTTCCTCTCTTTTGTTGCTGTGGAACAACCCTAACTTATGCATTAAATGGAATTTTTTGCCATGAATTTCCCTTCTTTTTGAGAATGAGGACTATAAATAATGAATGGAATGTGGTGGTGGAAGCGTGGGCCCTTCGGGCCCCGCACTCCCACCACATGATTTTTTTGTGACACAGTAACAGTAACTGCAACGTAAACGCAAGCGCTAACGGTTACGCACGTGATGATGCAAACGTATATGGTAAAGCAAACGTTAATACAAACGCAAGCGCAAATTGATGGCAAAGCGAACAGTGACGCAAAGGGAGATGCAAGCACGTATGGAAATGCAGCTGGTAACACGCACGGTCATGGTACCACTATTGTAAATGCAAATGGTAACTGTAACAGCAACAATAACGCCAAAGGAAAGAGAAACGGAAATGCAAACTCAAGTGCGTATGGAAACGCAAAGTGTAACACGCATGGTCACGGTACCGCAATTGCAAATGGCAATGGCAATGGTAATGGTAACAGCAAAAATAATGCCAAAGGAAACAGAAACGCAAAAGGAAACGCAAGTGCATACGGAAATGCAAACTTGCTTATATCTCAGGAACCGTACAATGTAGAAAAAAAATTAAAATTTTCTATGATTCATGACTTTCCTGGCTACGTTTGCACAGTATGCTTAGCCCCTCAAGGGGCTAAGCATTTTTCTGATGAAAAGTCCATATCTCACACCGTTTCTGAGATATGGGCCCCGAAAGGCGCGGCGGACGCCGCAATGTTAGTCTATGGGGAAACATGTCAACTTCGGAGCACCGTAACTTTGTATCCCTGCAATATTTTTTCACCAAACCACCAAAAGGCACATGTGTGAGATGTTGGCTTTCTTCCCTCCAAATTTCAGACCAAAAGACCAAACCATTCTTTTGCAGCAGGGTGGAAAACAATTCCTGTCATTTTGGCCATAGTGTTGCAAAGTAGTGTCGTGATTTGCTAAACTTTCGCAGTAACACGCACGAGGGCGCGATAATAACTTTTCCCAAAAATTTCAAAAACATTTCTAGGGTGTTTAACCCCAAAATAAAGACATGCCTAGCATCCTCAGGGCTCGACTAGGTAAACACAAAAAGAACTGTGTTCCTAGATGGTCCCATTTCTAAATGCTACGCATTTCTGTGATCAGTAACTGAAAACAAAATGGCTGACTCACGACACTACATGGGTCATTTGGGACACTAAAAACTGTATTTGCAACACTGTCAAACTTTCTGTTAACGTTTCCATTTGACTATAATGGGAAACTTGCTTTTTGAATAAGTTTTGAACCGTTCAATATTTTTTCACGAAATCTTCAAAAGGCACATTGAGGACTCTGGCCACATGTTCCCTGAAGTTTTTGGACTGGTCAGCATAAACGTGCTACCTGTAAGTATGAGCAAAAGAATGCATAAAAAGGTAAATCGCCCAGAATGTAAACTTAATAACTCCACAATCGTATTCTGACCGGTACAAAAGTCGTCAGATCCCAAGATCTATGATTACGCCCCGTGCCTGCCAAATTTCTTGCAAATCTGTTGAACAGTGGCAAAGTTATTAAGGTGCAAAGTTTCACTATTTAACCTTAAATGGGGAACTCAACCCTAACTATGGTAGCACTACCGTGATACCATCATATATATATATGTATTTCTAATTTGAGATAACTGTAAAAAGCCAGAGGTTATTTGAGTGCAAATGTCTGAGCCTTTTGCAAAGGCTGGAGGGACCTCAGGAAGCTCTCAGTGTTCTAGCTGCTCCTGAAATTTACAAAGAACAGGATGCTTGCAAAGGATGGGGGCTGAAAAAGACTTCTAAAAACAGCTAAGCTGAGCTGCGAGAGAGATTTTTTTTTTTTACAAGAGATTTTATTTTGCTTCTGTATATAGTTATTCTGAACAGGTTTATTTAATTTTATGTTACTGCAACTACAAATAAACAGTTTTTTGGAATTTTACAACTGCTCCTGGGTTTTCTCTATGCTTCCTGACCTATGCACTGACAACACGCATATAAGAGGAGACCTGTCCAGGGTTTGGACAGGGCATCTACAGATTGTCCCTTTCTGTTCGGGATAATGGAAATATGCTTGGGAAGATGGTAATTCTCTGGGGAGGCAAACAGATCCATCTGTGGGGTTCCCCATAGGTTGAAGATTTCTTGGAGCATTTGTTCATGAAGTGTCCAGTCGTGAGTTGTGGACTGGCGACTCAGCCGGTCAACTAACTAGTTGCAATGTCCAGGTAGGTGGACATCTGTCAGTGTCAATTGTTGCCGTTGGGCTTCTTGCCAAACTGCAAGGGTCTCTCTGCATAGGGAGCGAGACTTTGTACCCCCTTGCTTGTTGAGGTAGAACACTACAGTAGTGTTGTCCGATTGGATCAGTAACAATCCTAGCTCGAGGTAGGGCCAGAATGTCTGAAGGGCCAGATGGACCGCTTTCATCTCTAAGAGACTGATATGAGACAGATGGGGAGAAGCGGGCCATTTGCCTTGGGTCTGATAAGGACCTAAGTGCACTCCCCAGCCCAGCAGGGAAGCATCTGTGGTTAGCGTTTGTGTGTGTGTGTGGGGGACTGGAAATGCATACCTTGATTCAGATTGGTTCCGATTGTCCACCATGTCAGGGTTGACTTCAGAGAGGGAGTGACTCTGATTTTGTTTTCGAACTGTCCTGTTTTTTTTTGGACCACTGATTCTGGAGGGTCCATTGGACAGGTCTCATGTGGAGACGGGCGAATGCCACCACAGGGATGGCAGCGGATATGTGATCCAGAAGGCGTAGCATTTGTCAGGCTGTGAGGATCTTCTCAGTCTGTATGTGTAATGCCAGAGCTATAAGCGTACCCTGCCGGGCAGGCGGGAGGAAAGCCCTGGCCGTGACTGTATCTAGGACAGCTCCAATGTATTGGAGAGACTGCGTTGGGTTTGGACTGGACTTTGGCCAACTGACAGTGACTCCTAGACCTGCGAACAGTTTCAAGATGGCATCTAGTGAGGCAAGCAGAGCTACACTGGAGTCTGCTTTTGTTAGCTAACCGTCTAGATATGGAAAGATGAAGTGCCCTTCTCTTTGCAAGGCTGCTGCTACCAATGCTAGGCACTTGGTGAACACTCTGGAGACTAATGAGAGGCTAAAAGAGAGTGCTTGATACTGATAATTTTGACCTAGTAAGTGGAAGCGTAAAAATTTGTGGTGTGCAGGGTGGATGGGAATATGGAGGTAGGCATCTTTCATCTCTAGGGTGCAAAGCCAATTGCCCTGTTTCAGAATTGGCATGACAGCAGGTAGGGTGGTCATGCAGAAAAATTTGTACTGAATGTTAAGGTTCAGTAGTCTGAGATCCAAAATTGGCCTGAGGTCTCCTGTACATTTGGGGACCAGAAAGAAGTGGGAGTAAAATCCTGTTTGATGTTCCAGAAGAGGCTCTGGAACAATGGCATGTTTGGTCAAAAGGGCCGTCAATTCCTTCTGCAGGATGATCTAGAGGATAATAAATCTTGCATGGAGGGCAAGGGCATGGAGTGGGGAGGAACTCCAGAGTATGACCCTTCTGGATAATCTGAAGTACCCAACAGTCAGAAGTGATCGTTTGCCATGCCTCCAGATGGAGGGCAAAATGACCCCTATAGCCTCCGAGGCCTGGTTGAGGTGTCCTGGGGGTATGCCCTAGTGGGTCACTGGGAGGTGGGCTGTGCAGCTCCACCGGAAGGGCGGGAGTGGGCACCCGGGCAGTAGACGCATTGGCTCTGTTGGATTGAGCACAACTTCTGAAGCTGCCTTTGTTTATTACCTCTGTATCTGCCACCTCTTTTGGACTAACAGGAGTGTTGAGTACAGTAGGTTGTGGCTGAGTATGATACATACCATGTACCGTAAGGAGGGTTCTACCTGATGCCTGTAAGTCATCCAGTAGAGTTTGCGTACCAGGCCCAAACAGCTTGGACCCGTTAAAGGGGGCATTAGCTACTATATGTTGTATATCAGGTGCAAAGACTGAAACGCGAAGCCAGGCATGGCGATGCAGTGTGATACCAGTGGCTGATAGTCGGGCTGAGGTATCTACGGCTTCATATCCCGACCTGAGAAGGTGACGAGAGAGAGAGAGAGAATTACTAGTTTTCACTGTAGCCAATAATTTATCCTTGACCTGTGAGGGAGGGAGTTTATTGATAAGCACAATGGCAGAAGACCCCAGGGTACGCTGACATTTAATCATACGACCCATATAGTTCAAAATTCTGATATTCAAAGCACCTGAGGAATAGACCCCCGCGACAGTCAGTTCTTCAGGATTCCTTATCAAGAGGTAAAGAGTTCATGTACTTGGGTTTTTTGGCACAGGAGAAGGTGGTCTGGTGCTTTTTCAAAGGCCTAAAAGCCTTTTCATGAGTGGCAGTAATGACCACAGAATCTGCCTCTGGAATACCAGACAGAAAGGGATGGTCTAGAGGGGCCTGATATAGATGATCCACTTTGTGGGGAATAGCTCTAATAGCTGAAGGAGACAGAGGGAATGGGATGGGTAGTATGAGCAGGTCTTGTACCTGAATAGTAAAGACCAGGGTCCCAATTTCTTTCCGCCTGATCCCTATAAGAAGCCATCTGAGTAGGCGGAGGGGTAGTCAATAGGGCATAACACACAGGTTTCCCCTGAGGAATGTGGGGTCTCATCAACAAGCCTGCAGGGGGGAAAAAGAAAAAAAAAAAAAAAGTTCTTTTCACTCAAAATGTCAGATGCTGTCGATGGGAGCCGGGCCCCCGTTGACAGAGCAACTGCATTTAAAGTGCTGGAAAGCGCTGTCGACGAGAGGGTGTGCGCTCCCGCGGATGAAGAAGTGTTTAAAGGACTTCCCATCGCTGAAGGGACACCAGAAACAGTGTCCGTCGATGGACATTTAGGCAGGGCGTGTGAGTTTTTCTTCTTCTCCTTCCGGCAACGAGAACCAGCAGAGGGGGAGCCCTTGGTATGAGACCCCTGGTTCTCAGAGACATTTTTTGCTCCATCAGAAGTCATTGAATTTCAAGCAACCATCGCCAACAAGTTGCTTGATTAAAGTCCTGACGTAAGCTGCAGGAATTGGTGTCGGGTGTGGGTCCCAGACAACTTACACAAAGTGTATGATTGTCAAAGTGGTATATCTTCCTACTGCAACGGCAGGAATGAAAAAAAGCTTGTTTAATTGAAGAATAAGTAGACATTCGTCTTAGTTCCAGATTTCTCATCAATGACTGCTACACAGAAGTTGCACTAGCTGCTGCGTGAGCTGAAGACAGCGGGAAAGTGAACTGAGGATACTAGGGACCGCCCACACTTGTATAGGAAACAGGAAGCTGATGTAATGTGTGGGCGGTCCCTGGTGAAAAACTGCTAGAAGAGCTGCCGTGTACCACAGCAACCTCTGCTGCATACCCAAAAGTATTACGTACTGCAAGAGACCACTCCATGGAAGATCTATTGTTACAGGTGAGTAACCTGTGTTTCTAGGGATGTGGATATGATGTTCTATCCACACTGTCTGGCAGGCTCCTAACAGTTCTCCAGGAGGAGGGAGGCAAGGCGCACACTCCCTACTTAGGAAATGATGACTGTAGAACTGAGGTCCCAAAACCAGCATCCCATCATGACTCTAAATCAATGTGGTAATGGGAAATGAAGGTGTGTGTGCTGACTTCCAGGTAGCAGCCCTGCAGATTTTCTGGATAGGGACGTCCCTAGAAGCAGCCACCGTCGCAGCGGTATGGCAGGTGAAATGAGCCCTAAGCCCTCTGGGAGGCTCTCTACCCACCAACCTATAGCAGAGATCAATGTAGGAAGTGATCCACCTGCCAATCGCCCACTTGGCTGCAGGTCTGCCAAGGGCGGCTTTAGCGTAGGTGAGAAAAAGCTGGCGAACCTCTCCCCGAACTCCAGCCATGCGCTCTTTGTAATAAGCGAGCGCTCGCCTCAGATCCAGAGTATGGAGCCTGTGTTTAGCCACCGAGGTGTAATTCGGGAAGAACACAGGAAGAGTCATCACCTGGTTTAGATGAAACTCTGACACAACCTTTGGGAGGAACTTCGGGTTGAGGTGAAGGACAACCTTGTCCCTATGGAAGACCAGGTAAGGAAAATTCACTGAGAGTGCCTGGAGCTCAGTGATCCTTCTGGCTGATGTGACAGCCACCAGGAAGGCGGTCTTCCACGACAGGCGAGACAAGTCACACCTACGCACCGGTTCAAATGGCTTGTCCATGAGCTTTGCCAAAACCAGCAACAAGTCCCACAGTGGTGGTGGTTCACGCACCAGAGGGGAAATGTAATCTAGGCCTTTGAAAAGGCACCAGACCACCTTCTCCTGTGCCGACTGCTGACCAGCCCGCGCCCGGTAAGCAGAGATGGCTGCCAGGTGCACCTTAAGGGTCATCGATAGAAGTCCCCGTTGGCAGTGAGACCACAGGTAGTCCAAAATGCTAGCCACAGAACAGGTCGAAGTGTCCAACCCCTTGCCCTGACACCAAATGGAGAATCTCTTCCATTTGAAGGAGTATCATTTTCTGGTCGATTCTTTTCTAAATGCCTCCATGACAGTGAGGACATCTTCAGAGAGACCCAAAACCTGAAACTCTAGCTGCTCTGGAACCAGGCTGTCAGGTGCAGGGATTGAAGGTCCCGGTAGGGAACCTTCCACTGAGTGATTGAGAGCATGCTGGTCCAGGCGTACAGGAAGACGTTGTGGGAGCCTGTTGCTGAGGCTGAGGAGATCTGGGTACCAAAATTGGTGGGTCTGGTCCAGTGTCACCAGGATCACCTGTGCCTTGTCCCTCCTGGCCTTGAGCAGCACGTGTGGATCAAGGGAAGTGAGGGAAGGCATAGAAGAGGCCTGGGGTCCAAGGCCTCAAGAAGGCATCCACCTGTAGCGTTCCCTGCTGATGGAAGCAGGCACAATACAGCCTCAGCTTTGCGTTCTCCCTGGAGATGAATAGGTCCACCTGAGGGGTGCCGCACCAGGAGAACTGACTGTAAACTACCTCCGCATGGAGGGACCATCATGAGACGCCTTGCCCACCCAGCTGAGTGTATCCGCCAGCTGACTGGAGGCTCCTGCCACGTGGAAGGCTAGAAGATTCGCCTCCAGGTTGCCCACAAGAGTCCAAATGCAGAGGGCTTCCTCGCACAGGGGCAGGGAGCATGTTCCGCCTTGTTTGTTGAGGCAGTACATGGTCGTGGTATTGTCCATCTGGACTTGGACCACTTGGCCCTGAACAAACTGAGTGAAGGCAGTCAGAGCCAGCCGGACTGCTCGGAGCTCCAGCAGGTAAATATGGCATCAGGATTTCTCGGGGGTCCAGAGCCCATGGACTCTTTGTTCCCCCAGATGGGCACCCCAGCCTGTGAGAGAGGCATTGGTCGTCAGGATGACCGTTGGCTTGGGGAGGACAAACAGGATCCCTTCCTACAGATGCTCTGGGACTAACCACCACTGGAGTGCGTCCCACATCATCTGGGTCACAGGGACCAACTGGTCGAAGTGACCTTTTCGCTGAGACCACTGGCTGGTCAGCTCCCATTGCAGGGAGTGCATATGCCAACAGGCCCACAGAAGCACACTGGTGCAGGCCGCCATGTAACCCAGAAGGTGCTGCAGGAAGTCCCAGGAAGGGTGCAAGTTCCCAACCAGAAATAATTGGGCAAAGGAGGAGAGAATCTCCTCCCTGTCCGCTGGGAGCCGAGCTCTGGCTCAGCAAGAGATGAGCTCTGCCCCGATGAAGCTGATCACCTGCAAGGGCATGAGTTTCGACTTGGCCTCATTAACCAAGAGGCCAAGGTTGATGCAGGTTTGGAGGGTCGGGTCCCTGGACCGCTCCACCTCCTGTTTGGAGGGACCTGCTATCAGCCAGACGTTCAGGTAGGGGTACACCCGGACCCCTCGGCGCCTCAGGTAAGCTGCCACCACTGCTATACATTTGGTGAAGATCCTAGGGGCCGAGGAGAGGCCAAAAGGCATAGCTTGGAACTCGTAAAGCACTCCCTTGGCTCGGAAGTGGAGGAACCTTCGGTGAGACAGATGGATCGGGATGTGAAAGAATGCGTCCTGAAGATCCAGAGAGCAAAACCACATGTTTTGCCCCAGAAATGGTGTGATCTGGGACAGAGTTACCATCCAGAAGGTGCATGACCTGAGGAATTTGTTCAGGTCTTGCAGATCTAGAATGGAGCACCAGCCCCCCCCCCATCTGCTTTGGCACCAGGAAGTACCTGGAGACAAACCCTGGATGTTCCAGAGGATCCGCAACTCTGAACATGATCTCCTTGCAGAGGAGCAGGTCTACAGTATGTCATCTCAGAGAGACGACCAAGTGTTTGCGGATACCAAGTCCTCCCGTGGGGCGTGGGCTTGGCTGGGAGGGTACTGCTTGAACTCTAGAGGCAGGCCCTGATCGACCACTTCCAGAACCCACCTGTCTGTGGTGACAGCAGACCTGGCAGAAAGAAAGTGGTGGAGCCGGCCCCCTCACAAGAGGACCCAGAAGAGGCATGAAGGGCATGAGGGTGGCAACCCCCATCCTGTCAGTGAGCAGGCTTAGAGGAGGAAGATCTGGCTGAGGAGCCACCAAGTCCCTTCCCTCTGGGTTTTCGGACCGCTGAAGCCACAGATTTGGGCCGTCGCCAGGACTGAGCCTACTGGCCAGACTGATGTTGGACTTGTTTCGCCGTAGGAGTGGAGGGCTGAAAGGGCTTACGCTTCTGCTGCGAACATCACGGAGTCCAAGATGGCACTGGACTTCTCGATATGCTGGAGGTGACCCTCCACACTGGGCCCAAACAGGTCGGTGCCAAAGAAGGGATGTCCCCCAGCTTGTGCTGAGTGTCTGCCGTTAAGGTTGAAATCCTCAGCCAAGCCCTATGGCGCAAGGCGACCATGGCACAGGAATCCCCAATGTCCAGGGCTGTCTGAAATTGCTGTTTAGCCACAGCATGACCCTGGACCCGGACCTGTTTGACCGTAGTCTGGAGGTCCACAGGAAGATGAGGAATCACCTCATCCAGAGAGCCCAGAAGGGCATGGGATAAGTGCGCCATCACGATGACAAAACTCACCTGGCGGAAGCTGGATGAGGAGGCAGCACAGACCTTTTTGGCTGAGTGGTCCAATTTCTTGGACTCCTTATCCGGGGGTCTACTGATATCCCCTGAATTGCCTGTGCGACGAAACATAGAGTTGGCCACCAACCCTTCAGCCAAAGGGTGCTCCATGAACCCCGAGAGGGTACTGGTGGGCACCGCATACTTGCAGGCCAACCGGGCCGAGGGCGCAGGGCAAGAGGCATGGCGCTGCCAGAGCTCCAGGGCTGGGCCGACTATAACTTCGGCCACTGGCAAAGCCTCCATCAGAGTCCCCTTTGTCCAGAGTCTCTGTGAGGGGATAGCGAGCCCACTTCTGAACAGGCTCCAATTTCATCCCTGTGTACTTGGAGATGAGACGGAGGATGCCGTGTGTCCTTCCTCCATTGGAAGGTCCCACACTGACTCCATATTGATCAGACGGGAGTACAGTGAGGAATCCTTGGACTCCGCATAGAGTGCCCTACCACCTAAGTCACTCTGGACCCACTGCTGGTGGTCAGGTGTAAGAGTGACCGACAGCCAATGGGGAAGTCCCTGAGCCAACAGAGACTCCCTTGGTCAGAGCACCGGTCAGTGGCTGTTGGGGCAACGACTCCACCACGATCGGTGGAGAGGCCAACTTCGGCTGAACTGAAGTGGTCTGTACCGGCTCCACGGGCGGAGAAGCGGTTTCGACCAGCCCTGCTGGAAGCACTGGTGTCGGCCTGTCAGGCGACAGCCAAGTGATGGCCGGTATGGGAGCAGAGGTCGGCTTTGGACCGGACAACACCAACTGTTGCCACATCAAGTCTTCGTAGCATCGACATAGTTTGCACTGAAACCTCTCCTCACCCGAGGATGAAGACAAGTAGTGGCGGTGCTGCTTCCCATGGTGTCAAGAGCGAGACCGCTGAAGGCCAGTGGGATCTGCTTGACTCAGAGGATGAGGACGAGGATGAGGATGACCTAGATCTCAACTTCTGCGGTGCTGACAGGGGATATTGGAGGGAGCTGGGGAGTGCTGTGACTCCTCCTAGTCTAGGTCGGTGACCAGAGGGTCCAGTTCAGCAGGCTGAGCCAACTCTTTGGAGGTCACCAGCAGGACCAGAGTCCTGAATAAGGAGTTGTTGGCCTCTCTGGATGACAACTGGTTGACAGGGTCGAGAAAAATCTCGGCCGCATCGTCGGTTGGCATCTCAGCCAGCTGGCCCAACGGGGGTACCGTGAATCCAGTGGCCAAGGCCGCGGTTTTGACTGTAGTCAAAACCTGAGAGTCCTGAGACCAAGAACGTTCTCGGTCCCAAGAACTTCGACGGTGAGTCTTCTCCTTATCTTTCCTGGACTCCTCCTTGTGAGACCGAGAGTTGAGCAAACCCAAAGAGCCCTCTCCCTTAGTTTGGAGAGACTGGCACAGCTCTTTGAAGGAGCCTGAATAAGTGGGGCCCAACTTGAGCGGAATGAAGGCCGAGGCCAGGACTCAAGTGCTTGGTCCGCCTCCTCCTCCTCCTCAAAGTCCTTAAGCTGCTCCAGCTGCTTGGTGGACCCCACAGCCGCGAAGACCACGCAACAGGCATCCTTAGATTTGACCGGTGGATGCTGTTTTTCTGAAAGGCCCAACTTCAGATGGGCAAGGTGGTCCTTGACGACCAACATGTGAAATGACTGGAATATCCTGCAAGCCTGGGGATTGTGCTCGTACCCCAGGCAGTAAACGTACATGGCGTGTGGGATGGTATGCAACAACTTCTGCCTGCATGGGCACTGGCGAAATCCAGGAAGGACTGTACCTCTATTGCGGTCGTAATCAGAAGATCAAGCTAAAGACGAAACTCCTTCATACTTACCGTAATGTCCTTTAATGTTAGCTACAACGTTGTCCAAGGGGAATTATTATATATGGGTGATATATTCCCCAGTAGAATAGTGGTACAGCCCAAAAGCTGTGACCGCAGCATAGAACCCTGAGGTCATGAACATCCCACACAACAGTTACTCCAGTTTACTTTTTTCCACGCAGTACTTCCAAACAACACACACAAAAACAGACCATCGTGCCCCCAGGTGAGCCTATATAATAAAACATTGACTATTCGAACTTGAGACAAACAATAAAAGGAACATAATGTAGATCTACCTTATCTTGGAAGACATCTTTCAAAGGGACAGAGGGGTCCCTGTGGAATGCAAGGGAGAGCCACAGGAAATGATAACAGTCCAAAAGATATGTACTGCTGCAACCCCCGGATGCTAGTCCATATCAAAGGGGCCAGCAAAACATATAAATAAATATAAATGCATACCTTAGTTCTTGATCTTCTAGGAATACCTTTACCATTGAGTCACACTAATGGGTTCTGAGCCGGAGTCGCTAGGACCCTGAGGGAGGGCCAGCGTCGAGGTAGGCAGCGCTGGAGGCTGAGTCAGATGGAATGTCAACACCACCTTAGGTAGGAACTTAGGATGTGTGCAGAGAAAGTACACTTGCGTCAGAACTTACTGTAAGTACAGGTTACTCACCTGTAACAGTAGTTCTAGGAGTGGTATATGTTGTTCATCCACACTTCTTGGCATGTCCCTTTCCCCTTTAAATCTTGCTGGAAAGTCTTCAAGCTGGCTCCTCCCACCCACCCAGGTGGTAAATACCTTGGCTCCGCCCCATGACACCAGATTTTAGCCCGTTGAAGCAAGGTTGTGCACCTAAAGCCGGGGAGGTCAGGTGGGTGCGTCTGGATGAACAACATATACCACTCCTAGAACTACTGTTACAGGTGAGTAACCTGTTCTTCTAGGAGGGTGGATATGTTGTTCATCCACACTTCTTGGCAGACTCCTAGCAGTTCTCCAGGAGGAGAGAGGCAAGGCACACACCCCCTACTTAGGAAACAGAGATTGGAGAACCGAGGCCCCCAAACCAGCATCCCGTTGTGACTCGAGGTCGATGTGGTAGTGGGTAATGAAGGTGTTTGCTGACTTTCAGGTAGCAGCCCGACAGATTTCCTGGATAGGGATGTACCTGGAAGCAGCCACGATGCAGCAGTATGGCGGGTAGAATGAGCTCTTATCCCTCTGGGAGGCTCCTTGCCCGCCAACTCATAGCACAGACCTATGCATGATGTAATCCCCCTTGCAATGGTCCATTTGGGTGCAGGTCTGCCAGAAGCGGCTTCAGCGTAGGTGACAAACAGCTGGCGAAACCTCTCCATGAATTTCCGTCATTCTCTCCTTGTAATAGGAGAGAGTACATCTCAGGTCCAGAGTATGGAGCCTGTACTCGGCGTCTGAGGTGTAGTTAGGGAAGTATACCGGCAGAGTCAGCGCCTGGTTAAGGTGAAACTCTGTTACCACCTTCGGAAGGATTTTGGGTGGGGGCACAGGACAACTTTGTCCCTGTGAAAGACCAGATAAGGGGAGTCCTCCGGAAGCGCCTGGAGCTCCCCTGTCCTTCTGGCTGACATGATAGCCACCAGCAAGGCCGTCTTCCACGACAAATGTGAGAGCTCACACTTGTGCATGGTTTCGAATGGCTTGCCCATGAGCTTTGCCAAAACCAGCAACAGATCCCATGGAGGTGGAGGTTCATGCACCGGAGGGGATATGTGATCCAGGCCTTTGAAGAAGCGCCCAACCACTGTCTCTTGCGCCAATGATGGCTGACCGGCCCGTACCCGGTTAGCAGAAATGGCTGCCAGGTGCAGCCTAAGGGTCGATGACCATAGATCCCCTTTGGAGAGAGACCAAAGATAGTCCAGAATGTTAGCCACGGAGCAGGATAAGGGGTCCAGACCCTTACCCTGGCACCAAATGGAAAACCTTTTCCATTTGAAGGCATAACATTTCCCGGTCGATTCTTACGAGATGCCTCCACCACAGTGTAGACATCCTCGGAAAGACCCAGAGCCTGGAACTCTAGCCGCTCAGGTACCAGGCTGTGAGGTGCAGGGATTGAAGGTCCGGATGGAATACCTTCCCCTGGTTCAATTATATCCAGTCCGGGCGTGTACAAAGCCACTCCGGGGGTCTGCAGCTGAGGCTGAGGAGATCTGGGTACCAGAAGTGGCGCAGCCAATCTGGGGCTACAAGGATCACCTTCGCCTTCTCCCTCCTCACCTTGAGTAACACCCTGTGGATCAAGGGAAATGAAGGAAAGGCATATAGGAAGCCTGGGGTCCACAGCCTCGAGAAGGCATCCCCCTGCAAAGAGCCCTGCTGAGGGGGGCGGGCATGGTACAGCCTCAGCTTGGTGTTTTCCCTTGAGGCAAACAGGTCCACCAACGGTTTTCCCCAACGGGAGAACAGACTAAGCTACCTCTGGATGGAAAGATCACTCATGGGATGTCTGGCCTAGACAGCTGAGAGCATCTGCCAACTGGTTTGAGACTCCTGCCACATGAATGGCTAGGAGATCCGCCTCCAACCAGCTTGCGAGGGTCCACATGCGGAGCACCTCCTTGCACAGCAGACGAGAGTGCATGCCGCCCTGTTAGTTGAGGTAGTACATGGTCGTGGTATTGTCCATCTGGACTTGAACCACTTGACCCCGGAGCTGAGGAGCGAAAGCTGACAGTGCCAGTCTGACTGCTCTGAGCTCCAACAGGTTGATGTGGCATCAGGACTCCTCAGGGGTCCAGAACCCGTGGGCCCTGTTGTCCCCCATGTGGGCTCCCCAGCCCATGAGAGAAGCATCAGTGGTAAGGACGACCGTCGGCTCGGGGCGGACAAACAGAATCCCTTCCTGCAACCGTTCTGGGGCGGTCCACCACTGAAGAGCGTCCCACATCTTCTGCGTTACAGTGATCAGTTGGTCGAAATGACCGTGGTGCCGAGTCCACTGGGTGGCCAGGTCCCATTGGAGGGGGCGCATGTGCCACCTGGCCCAATGGACCACTGATGTGCATGCCGCCATGCAACCCAGAAGGCCCTGAAAGTCCTGGACAGGGCGCAAGTGCCCAACCAGAAATGATCGGGCAAAGGAGGAAAGAACCTCTGCCCTGTCCGCCGGAAGCTGAACTCCGGCTTGACAAGAGTCCAGCTCTGCCCAGATGAAGCCCATCACCTGAGAGGGCACGAGTTCCGACTTGGCCTCATTGATCAGGAGGCCGAGTTGGGAGCAGGTTCGGAGGGCCAGATCCCTGGACCTCTCCACCTCCTGAAAAGAGGAACCTGCCAAGAGCCAGTTTTTGAGATAAGGGTAGATTCATACTCCTCAACGCCGAAGATGGGCTTCCACCACTGCAATGCACTTGGTGAAGACCCGTGGGGCCGATGACAGGCCGAACGGCATGGCTTGGAACTCGTACAGGGTCCCCTTGACCCTGAAGCGGAAGAACCGCTGATGGGATGGATGGATTGGGATGTGAAAGAACGCGTCTTGCAGATCCAGTGAACAGAACCACACGTTTCGCTCCAGGGATGATATGATCTGGTTCAGAGTTACCATCTGGAAGGTGCAAGACCCGAGATATTGATTCAGGTCGTGGGGATCTAGGATGGGGCGCCAACCCCCCGTCCGCTTGGTCACCAGGAAGTACCTGGACACGAAGCCTGGGTCTGTAGGAGGATCCGGCACTGGAGCTACTGCCTCCTTGCGGAGGAGCGGAGCTATGTCGTCTCGGAGATCCGACTGAGTACAAGCTGTGATCCTTTCCTCCCGAGGGGCGCGGGCTCGGCTGGGAAGGTACTGCTCAAATTCTAGAGGCAGTCCCTAACCGACCACTTTGAGAACCCACCTGCCCAAGGTGATATCGGACCAGGTGGAAAGAAAGTGATGGAGCCGGTCCCCCACGGGAGGACTCAGAGCTGGCGTGACGGGTGTAGGGGTGGCAACCCCCAACCCATCACTGAGCAGGCTTAGAGGAGGAGGAGGCTCCTGGACCTGCGCCTTGGCCTCCTTGATATGAGGGTTGCCTGACCGCAGGAGAAGAGTGCTGAAAAGGCTTCTTCTTACGCTTCTGCTGGTTCTTGCCTGAAGAACCCTTCACAGAAATAGCATCCAAGGTGGCTGTGGACTGCTCTATGCACTGAAGGTGACCAGCCACTCCTGGACCGAACAGATCAGTGCCTAGGAAGGGCACGTCAGCTAATTTGTGCTGAGTATCCACCGGAAAGGAGGAAAGCCTCAGCCAAGCCCTGCGGCGAGAAGCCACTGCAGCTGCTAAAGAGTGGGTACAAGAATCCCCGATGTCCAGGGCCGTCTGGAGCTGGCTTGATCACGGACTTGCTTCACTGTGGTCTGCATGTCCGCCGGGAGATGAGGAAGAACTTTGTCTAATGATCCAAGGAGGGCATGAGAGAAGTGTGCCATTATAACAGCCGAGCTGGCCTGACGAAGGCCTAAGGAAGAGGCCGTATAGACCTTATTGGCGGAATGGTCCATATTTTTGGACTTCTTGTCTGGGGGTCGGTCAGTGTCGGCTGAGCTACCAGTATGCCTGAACACAGAAGCGGCCACCAGGCTGTCGGCCGAAGGATGTTCTGTGAACCCCGCCAGGAACCCCATGGACACTGTGTATTTGCGGGCCATGCAGGCAGACTGTGCTGGGCAGGAAGCTGGACACTGCCAAAGCTCAAGGGCCGGGCCAACAATGGTTTCGGCCACTGGAAAGGCCTCTGTCGGGGTATCCCCCCCTTTTGAGGATATTCGTGAGGGGGTACTCCGCCTTCTTCAGGATGGACTCCAGGGGCATTCCGGTGGATTCTGAGATCAGGTGGAGAATGCCCTGAAAAGAGGAAGGGCCTTCCTCCAAACCCACAACGGACGACTCATCATCCCCAGGATGGGAGTGCAATCCGGTGGCGCCCGAGTCCGAAGAGTTGGGATACAATGGCCTCCTGCCTAGGTCTCCCTCGATGCACTGAGGGCGATCAGGGACGACCGTAATTGACAGATGTTGGGGAAGCCCGGTGTCTGTACGGTCCTCTTTCGAAGGAGCCCCTCCTTGAAGCTGCTTAGGCAGTGGTTCCACCAAAATCGGTGGAGAGACCAAGACAGGCCGAATAGGGATACGGGACGGCCCTACGGGCGGGGGAACTGAAAACTTTGGTTCCGGAGGGGTCGGCCTAGGAGGTGGAAGCCAAATGATAGCCGGGGTGGCCGGCCTCTGCCCTTACAAAATCAGCTATTGCCACATGAGATCTTCATAGCGTTGACGGAGTTTCCGCCGAAGCTTCTCCTCGTCCGAGAAGGATGAAGATCTGTGGCGATGCCTCTTCATAGAATGCTTATGACTCTTTTTCGGCCGTTCGGCCGGAAGGGTTCAGGACCTCGATCGAGACCGAGGGAGTAGAACCGATCGATCAGGAGATATAGTTGTTGGTGAAAACCGAGGGTCCAGAACCGTTTCCTCGATAGAGACACCAGCGAGCTGCGTCTCCTCATCCGGAAAAACAAGGACCGGAGTCCTTTTCAAAGAGTTGTCAACTGGGGTCGGAGACAGAGGGTCGACTGGGTCAAGAGTAATCTCAGCCTCATCGGCCATTTCCTCGGTCCCCTGGCCAGATGGGATGTCCGAACAGCCGGCGGCTGAGGATGCGATCTTGACCGAGGCCGAGACCGCGTGCTCTTGGGACTCAGACCTTTCTCAGTCCCAAGAACGTCTTCACTTAGACGAAGACTTTGGTTCCTCATCCCTCTTGTGAGGGTTGGAGGAGTGCGAGCCCAAGGGTGCCTCACCACTGGTGGAGAGAGACTGGCACAACTCCTTGAAGAAGCCTGTAAAGGTGGAGCCAAGTTTGAGCGGAACAAAAAAGCTTCGACTGGCCGAAGCTTAAGCTGCTTCCTCCTCGAATGCCTTCATTTGCTGCAGCTGCTCGGCGGATCCCGCAGCCGCGGAAACCACCTAACTCCCCTCCTTCAATTTCACCATCGGGTTCCTTTTCTCCGGTCTCCCCAGTTTTAGGTGCGCCTTGTGGTCGTCCAGGATGTTGGGATGGAAGGCCAGGCAGAAAGTGCAAGACGAGGTGTCATGTTCGACACCTAGGCAATAAACGCATGTTAGGTGGGGATCGGTGCGTGCCATCTTCTGGCCACAGGTACACCAGTGAAATCCAGGGGACAATTTATCCTCCATGTCCGATGCGCTACAATCGGAGCCACTAACTTGAGCAATTTTAAGGTTAGTTTCGGTAAACACCGACGCTTTGAATCCAGGGCCTACGAATTGCTGTGAGAGCATGAGGAACCTGTATCTTCCAGCATAAAGGAAGATCTGGTGTCATGGGGCGGAGCCGAGGTATTTACCACCCGGGTGGGAGGAGCCAGCTTGAAGACTTTCCGACAAGATTTAAAGGGGAAAGGGACATGCCAAGAAGTGTGGATGAACAACATATCCACGCTCCTAGAACAGTAGATCTTCGAGGGAATCTCTTTCATTAGGTCACACCTACGGAACTTAGCCGTCAGGCACTAGGATCCCACAGAAGCCTTTTTCTGCAGCAGTCTATCAGGACCACCCATGCCGATGTCACCTGCCAACGTCATCTACCTTATACAGGCATAGGTGGCCCTGCTCCCTCCTCAGTCCTTTCCTACCAGAGACCTTTCCCATCCAGCTATCGCCAGGGAACCCAACAAGAGAGACAGAGTGCCTCACCCTTTATAAGGCTGGAGCGCTACATAACCAGTGTGGAACAGAGAAGACCCCAAAGGGGGATGGAGGGTGGGACAGCATGATGTGACAAAAGAGATTCCTTTAAAGATCTACTATAAGGCTAAGTTCTTATGCAACTGCATTATCTTCATCGGGGATATCTCTTTCATCAGGTCACACTTACAGGATGAGTCCCAAGCATTGCTGACAGTAAAGCAACAATGGGTGGCAGGGGGCTAGAGACCTAAGAAAGGAGGCCCTGAAGCACAACCAGACCAAACCCTGCCCGCCTGCATGAGGCAATGTCCAAACTATAGTGCTTGGTGAAAGAGTGGACAGTACTCCAAGTGGAAGCAGCACAGATGTCCGCAGCTGACACATTCCATAAACAGGCAACAGAAGTGGCTGTACCCCTGGCTGAATGGCCCTTGACAGTCCCTGGAAGTTCCTTACCATAGTTCCCACATTTGGACAAGGACTGTTTTGAAATTGGGGTGCCCTCTTTCCCAGGGTCAAAAGAAACAAACAATTACTTGGACTTCCTGCAGTCCTTAGTACGGTGTACTTAGTAATGCAGAATTCTATGCACATCCAATGTGCAGAGCAATACTTTCCATGGATTGTCATGCTCTGGATAATAAACAGGCAGGTGGATGGACTGATTTAGGGTAAACACAGACACCACCCTAGGAAGAAAAGTACAGTTATGCAAGAACTTACTGTAACAATAGACCTTCGAGAGGAGCTCTTGCAGCAGGCAACACTGCTAGGACTGAAGCTACTGCCAGGCACCAGAACCACATGGAAAACATCTAGGTAGCAGTCTATCATGGGGGCCCCCTCTGACGTCTGCCTATCTTATAAAGGGGGCGGTCTCCCAAACCTACATCACTTCTCTCGCTGGAGACCTGGAGCAGGAGGTAGAAAGGAGAACCAAGGCAGCTCCTCAGAGCCAAGGAAAAGTAGAAGAGATGCAAGGAGAAGAAACTATCAGGGGGAAGGAGGAAAGGAAAGCAGCGCCTGCTGCAAAAGCTGCTCTCGAAGATCTGCTGTTATGGTAAGTTCTTACGTAACTATACTATCTTACCTCGAGGGGGTTCTTTCAGCAGGCAACACCAGTAGGACCGAGTCCCAATCAGTACTAGAACTGACCACAAAGTCAGTCGGGAGGAGGCAAAAAGGTAACAGCAGGGGCTCAGGAAAGAAGGTCCTAAAGGACAGAGAGTCTGAAATTGGCCCTGTGTCTAGAAGCAATGTCCAGACTGTAGTGACGAATGAAAGCAAGGACAGAACGTGGCAGCGGCACAGATGTCCGCAGCAGACACATTCTTGAAACAAGTGGTAGAGGCAGCCATACCTCTGGTAGAGTGTCCTTTTACCACCCCAGGCAAGGGCTTATTGTACTTATGGTAACAGTAAACAATGCAATTAGCCAACCATTTTGACAAACACGGTTTTGAATCAGGTGCCCCTTCTTTCTTGGGAGCAAACAAAATAAATGAATCAGTTTTCCTAATAGTCCGGGTGTGGTCAATATACTACCGAAGCCACCAATGGATGTCCAAAGTATGGAGTAAGGCCTCCCCCAGGTTAGAATACTCAGGGAAATAAACGTGTAGGTGGATGGATTGGTTTATCGTAAACTCACCTTAGCCAAAAACTTAGGATTTGTGCGCAAAGACACCCTGTCTTTGTAAAAAACAAAATAAGGCTCTTTACACATCAGAGCCTAAAGCTCAGAAATCCTCAAAGTAACAGCGGAAGTAACAGCAACTAAAAATAATGCTTTCCACGACACAGAGCATAGCTCGCAACTCATGGCCAGTTCAAAAGGAGGCAGAGTGAGTTTTTCCAGCATGAAAAGAAGGTCCCAGGAAGGACGGAATCCTGGATGGGAGGCTTCAAATGCAAGTTTCCCCGCAAAAATGTGTGGGATACCTCCAGCTGGGTGACAGATTTGCCCTCAATAGGTGCATGGCATGCAGAGATGGCAGAAAGGTGCACCTTAAGGGAGGAGCATCGTAGGCCTGAGTCTGAAAAGGAGAGCAGGTACTACAAAATCAGGTTCACTGGACAGGTGATGAGATCCAGGAGGCGAGCAGCGGGGGAGGGAGAAGGGCTTCCACTTCGAGGCACAGATGGCTCTCGTGGAAGGTTTTCTAGCAGCAACCAGGATATCAACAACCCTGGAGGAACCCCAAAGCGAGCGACAGCTAAGTCTGCAGGAGCCATGCATTCAGATGTAGAGACTTGAGATCTGGATGGACCAGGGTCAGGGGCAAGGGAACTGGAGATTCCACTGCTAGCTGCTGCAGCAGAGGGAACCAAATCTGACAAGTCCAGTAGGGAGCTATGAGAATCATCTCTGCCCCCTTTGACTGGAGCTTGAGAAGAACCCTCTGCAGGAGCAGGAAGGCATACAGGAAGCTCCCCTTCCAGGAGAGGGACAACGCGACGCACCAGAAAACTCCAGGCCCTGGATCGAGTGAGCAGAAAAGCGGCAGTTTTTTGTTGAGTGGGGACACAAAAAGGTCCAGCTCTGGGTGGCATCACCTGCTCAAGAGATCTTTGACCACTGGAGACAGAAATTCCCATTTGTGAATCCTTGACCTGGACTGGCTTAGGGCGTTTTGGTCGTCTGGAACATGGGACGGCTGAGAGCTCCAGGTTTGCTTCCTGACAGAGGGGGTATGAGTGAGTGCCCCGTGCTTCTTGATGTAGTATACGCTAACATGTTGTCCGTCTGCACTAGCAGTGGGCTGGGAAAAATGTGGTCTGGAAGGTCTGCAGAGCATAAAGAAATGAAAAATTACGTACCTACCGTAATTCTTGATCTCCTTGTATTCACCACTCATTATTGCTGGGTGTAAGCAAGGTGTGCACCTGCATGGCATTTTTTTTTGGGGGGGGGGGAGAAGCCGGCGCTGACAGCACCGCACATGAGATCCATGCACTGTGTGGCACACATGGGTTGGCCATTATGCGCCACAGGCTCCTCCTCTACCCCAGTTCTCTTTTGCAGAAGAGGAAAGAAAAAAAGGGGATAGAGAAAACCAAAGATGAGGCAAGAGAGCTGAGGGATAGGAAAAGGAAAGGATATAAAGTGAAAAAGGAATAAGCCAACCAGGGGACAGAGGATACAGAGCTTCTTCTTAACTGGATGTAGGGCCCCAGCCCCTGGGTGGCAGCACAGAAAAAGAGAACAAAGACAGGGAGAAAGGAAGGAGAGGAGGAGAAGAAGAAGAAATAGGGGGAAAAAGGGGGGGGGGGGATCTGCCGTTGCTGGGAGACCATTGGCTTATTTTAGCTTTAAACCCGGAGAGGTAAGAAGACACAGGAGCAAGGATCCTGTCAACTTCAGGGATCACCGGATTTAGGCCCAGAACATTTTGTTTAAATGGTCTTGGGAGATGCAAGCCTGGCAGAAGGATACTCCCCACCCCTAGATCCACATCTGGGATGAAGTCCTGGAACATGGCTCTCTCCGGCTTACCACCAGAGGGTCAGCCAAAGGGGAAACACTTCTTAACAGGAGAGGACTTTGTCCAGAAACTACCCCTAGAACAGAAAGGGGAACAGCGAAAAAGGGGAAGATGGAGGGAGTCCCCATGGGACCTCCTATAGGATACACTTACAAAGTCCTCACCCTTAAAAAAGCGTATGATGGAACAACAGATCCATGCCACGTCATGCAAGGACCCCAAGTGTACACCACTGAGAACCCCGGGGAGTTCCATCTAAGGCAGGGCAAGGACCGTACTCGCCGTCCTCCTAGGTTGGGCGCCCTGTGACTTTTAGAGAAGGAAACAGGGGTCACTGAGGAACCAGGGAGACTCTGCCCCCAACTGGCCTCGAAGAGGGGAAGGCGAGCAGGGTGACGGCACCCAGAAGCTAAGGCCCAAGAGGGGAAGGTGGGTGGGATCAGTAATGAATGGTGAAGATACAACAGAAGATCAAGAATTATGGTAGGTACGTCATTTTCATATCTTCCCTTGTCAGTCTTCCACATTCATTACTACTGGGTGAGTATCAAGCCCCCAGGAGGGGACCTGGCACTGCCCTGAGGGAACAGATTCCCTCAGCCTCCTGCTGGGGAGATGCAGGAGGGAGAGACGCCATAGCCCTGCTAGACCATACATGGCCTAAGGCTGGTCAGGTTGAGGAGGGTGTCCCCTGTGGCTGGGGGGATGGCTGACACCCCTGTAAGTTCCTCCTCGCCCTGCAGGAGAAGAGACGGGTCCCGCTGAAAGTGGAGGAAATCACCCTATGCCGGGCAACGGGTGACAACCTGGATAGGCGAAGCCATGCTGTCCACCTGATGCAGACCGTTGTCCCTGCCAGTCTGGAAGCCACTTAACTGGCATCATATAATGCCCTTGCTTGGTGCCTTTCAAGCTCCAGACCCTGAGCAGAGATGGCAATGGCTCGCTAGATTCTTCTGAATCAGGCAATGATGCTAGCACTTGCACTAGCATCAAACACAGATGCCTGTTGTAGGCAGAGTGGTGAGCTTGATGTGAACTAATGCAAAGTAGCACACGAGCTGGAGAGAAAACTTTTCTTCCCCACCGGTCGGACTCAGCAGAATCTGGATCTGGAGGTCAGTCATGTGCCAGGTGTTGAAGCCCAGAAGGAGTATCTAAGGCCGTCAGCCCCGAAGGAGGGCGAGGCAGAGAACCTAGAGACTCCTGGGGAGCACAATACCTTCTTCTGCAGTCCGCTGGGGCCAAGGATGAGGTGGCTGGTGACTGCCAGGTGCGGACTAATGCTTCCTGGAATGGAATAGGCCAGGAAGGTACCCACTAAACTCCCTCAGAAAGAAGTGCATCTACCACTTGGTATTGTGTCTTACCATGTGGGATATATGGAGTTCCTGTACTAACCTTGAGAGGAACCGCTGATATTCAGTAAAATCAGCATCGGAGGAAAGGTAGACTGAACATTCCTCTTCCTCAGATGAGCTCGGGTGCTCAGAGTCCTCTGGCAGCAGTGGAGACAGGCGGAAGACCTGCTGGTCCATGGCTCTAACATACCTAGGGAAGGCCGCTGCAGTGGACCTGAACATCTCCCAGGTTAAGGGCCCCGTAGGGTCCACATGGCCAGGGAGAGGGGGAGGTGTCTGTAAAGGGAGTGGGAAAGGGCACCTAACTGAAAGTGCACCTCTGTCAGGGATCTGAGACCTCGCAGTAGATCCTCCAGCTCGAGGGGATCCAAGGGTCGACTCAGTCAGCATACGCTGTACATGTGAAAACATATCCTGGCTGAGCCTCGAGGGGCAATCTCCCCAGTGATGCAACCGGGGTTGCATGGATCCAGAAGGGCAAACCCCAACACCACCTACTAAGGGCACCTCTGAGGACTCTGAGTAAGATAAGCGAGGCTCTGCATTGTGACTCCTTCCCACTCCCTGCAGGGAAGTGGAAGAGGGCCTGCGTGCTTCACCCCAGCCCCTCAACCCCTCGGACTCTGAGGCTGCCCTCTTTCTTGAACCCAGTGCTAAGGGGTCCCCCGATCCTGCAGACCCCCTAAAGGAGGAAGTAGCAGAAGAAAGGGTCCCCATTACAACCGAGACAGCCAAGGCACCACCAGTCATGGCAGCTGCCCCAAGGTCGAGACTGCCACACCAGGCCCCCCGGAACTGTTATCCACCGCAGGGCCCCCAACACTGGAATCAGTGAGGGGGCCCGCAGAGACCACAGAGTCCGGGAACACTGGGTCGCTTGGTGCTGCGTCCATGGGGCTACCTGACTACAAGGAGTCGGGACACCAGTCTGGATCGACCAGCGAGTCATCCTCCTCCTCCAAAGAGGAGACCATGCATATCGCCAGACTGGCAACCCTGGGAGCTCCAGAACCGATGCTGCAGGACATGGCACCGCATGTGGCGCCACCTCAATCACCGACACCGTGAATGGAGCCGGGATCCAAAGCAGCACCGGCAGGTGGCATCGAGGGTCCGCTGGTGCCAAGCCCAGCAGCCATGGACTGCAACACCGGGGAAGCCTGTACCTCCATGGAAGTGACTTCCATGGCGGTGCTCTCAACCCAGCTCCACAGAGAACCGAGCTGCTCCTCCGGCACCGCGGAAGAAACCTCCTTGACGGCAAGGCTGGAATCAGAGGAGGTTTCCTCCTCACTAGGCCATATAGACCTGGAGGCAGGTCAAGAGATCTTGCCATGGCATCCCCAGAATGACACCATCCTCCGAAAGTCGGTGGGGCCCTACCGACTTTAAATGCACGGATAACAAGAACGCAGCAGTCCATGTAGAAACAGGCACTGCAATTGTCCATATCGTGGTCGGGACCCAGGCAATGCAGACAAACGTCATGTCAGTCCATAAAGGGAAAATGCCGGCCACAGGGGCACCGTTGCATGGGGGCACAGCCCACTTTGGAGTTTCTCTTTGGCCCCGAACCAGACCAGACATGACGCAAAAATAATTCAACAAATTAGCAGAAAAGGATCCAGCGCCATTGGTAATAAAAAATAAATGGAATGGGCTTATCAGTTTCCAAACAGCGTCCAGTGAAACTCAGAACCATGACAGAGAGGCAGTAATACAGCGTCGAAATTCAGTGAAGGCCCGATGATGCAGCAAACTCTAACTTGCAGAGCAGGTGTGACCTTGATGGTGGGAGAAACAGAACTGGGGTGGAGGAGGAGCCTCTGGTGCCTAATGGCCAACCAGCATGCGCCACACAGTGTGTGGGTCAGTGGCGCACTTCGTTCACTCATAAAAAACAAAAACTCCGTGCAGGTATATGCCTCCGCCACACCCAGTAGTAATGAATGGTGAAGACTGACAAGGGAAGATCTGCCTGCATCTCCAGCACATTGATGTGGAGATGCTGCTCCACCTCGGACCAGGTCCCCTGGGTTTGACGGTTCACTAAGTGCACACCCCGGACCAGACCAGAGGCATCCATCATGAGGATCTGTCTAGGGGACACAGTTTAAAAGGGGACCCCATGGAGGAGATTGGCTGGGTTCTGCCACCACTCTAAGGTCCTCCTTACTGGGTCCGAGACTAGTACCAGCTGATCCAGGTCGTCGGTACGTTGGTCTCGATGGAGCCTAAGGGTCCATTCAGAAACCCTCATATGCAGACTGGCCAAGAGAACAGTGGCTATAGCCACTGCCGTATATCCTCAACAGGTGGGGGAACACTTTGTCCAGCATTTGTCAGCTGGAGGAGACTAACCGGGCCTGTGCTATCAAGCATTCCACTCTGTCCGCGGGCAGGAAAGCTCTGCCCTGGAAAGAGTCCAGGACAGCCCCAATAAACTGGAGGTGCTGGCCTGGAAAGAGACAAGGCTTCATCAGACTGCCCGTGATCACTAAGGCCTGGAAAAGCTGAAAGGTGCATTCCAGGGTCTGCAGCAAAAGGACCCTGGAAGGGGCTGTCAGCAGCTAGTCGTTTAGGGAAGGGAACACATAAAAGCCCTGTCTCCTCAGAACCGCAGCCACTACTGCTAGGCACTTGGTGAAAACCTGAGGTGCACAGGAAAGGCCAAAAGGGAGGGCCCTGAAGTAAAAGTGGTCTCCCTGAAAGCAGAAACAGAGGAAGCGGTGGTGGGCCGGGAAAACCTGAATACAGAGGTAGGCATCCTGCATGTCCAGGGAACAGAGCCAGTCTTCTCTGGTGAAGAAGGGGTAGCAACCCCTGGAGAGCGAATATCCTGAAGCTCTTGTACTCTACATACAGGTTCAGGTGGCTGAGGTCCAGGATAGGACTTAGATCCCCTATTTTGGGGGGAGAAGAGGAAGAAGTGGGAATAAAAACCCTTCCTCTTTGAGCCAAGGGGATAGGCTTTATGGCTTTTTTGCAGACAGCCTGAATCTCTTCCCAGATGAGGGCTGGAGAGTAGTGGGAGTACAAGGGATGGTTTTTTGGAGGAGGTTCCAGAAATTCTAAGGTGTGCCCGCGCTTGATACGCTGTTACACCCATTGGTCTGAGGTCACTGCTTGCCACCCGTCGCAGTAAAGGGAGAACCGACCCCTGACTACCTCCCCCAAAGTTTCCACTGGGGGAGTGGTGGTCGGGTAAGGAGTCAGGCGGTGGAGCTGGGGGTGGGCAGAGCAACTGTGGGCACTCTGGGGGCCCTAAGGGTAGCCCCTCCAGCTGTGGGTGTGTAGCCTTGCACTTGAAAGGGCCTTTCACCTGTTGGCCCTTGGCAGGCTGGCAAGAGGACTGATGAAAGGACTGCTGCTGGGTAGTCCGAGGCTGAGATTGGTCGAGGGAATGAACCGACCTAAGGGCTTTGCCCGATTACTGGAGGTGGGAGATAATGTCCTGGGCATCTTCCCCAAACAGAACAGAACCCCTGCAAGGGGTATTTAGGATGCTGGTTTGAACATCAGGTGCAAAGCCAGACATCCTCAGCCACGAGTGGTGGCGAAGGCAGATTCCTGCCGCCACCCCACGCCCAGAGGCATCAAGCGTATCGTATGATTCCCTCAGGACATGGGTGGCCCACATCCGACCCTAATCTCAGAAGTTGGGCCAACTGTGTTTTGGTCCTCAGGGAGGGTTTGAACCAGATCCCTCGCCTGATCCCAGAGAGTATTCTGGTACTGTACCATGAGGGCTAAATAATTAACCGCTTGAATGGCTAGTGTGGCAGAGGCATACACCTTCTTGCCCCACTGGTCTAGTTGCCGAGACTCCTTGTCAAGGGGGTGGGTACTGAGATGCTTAGGTGCCTTTTGTATGGTCATGTGCTGCATTCATGACCACGGAGTTTGCTGTGGGATGCTCACCATGGAAGGGCTTGCCCACCGGCACATGATAAATCTTGGGTAAAGCCAGGATGGAGGAAGGGTAGCTCCATGCCACTTTAGTAATGTCTTTGTTAGAGTCAGTTAAAGCAGGGACCACCAAAGGAAGGGTCTCCTTTTTTCTGGAGGTGTATAGCCAGGCAATGGTGCTCCGGGTTAAGCTCCTCTATTTCCCAACCCATAAGGGATCGGATATGATGCATAATGTCAAGGAAAGAGGGGTCATCAGGAGGGGATTTAGGGGCCTCCCTGGCTTGATCCTGCCCCTCAAAGGTGCCCCGGAGCCCTCCGAAGACTCTGACGATGAAGAACAGGAGTTGTCTCCAGACTGATCACTGTCAGTGACCGACATCTGAGGGCAACGGTCGTCCACATGCTGGCCAGAGCCTACCAGAAGACCCTGTAGTATGAGGGTTGCTAGGTCCTACCTGGTCTGTGTCCTGAGGAGGGGGTTCCCGGGGAAGGGGAGAAGGCCTTCTAGGTGCATCCTTATCTTGCACAAAAGACCACCAGGCATTAAACAGGGCATTATACTCCACCGGCGGGGGTGAATTATAGTGGGGATAAGGATACTGAAGTGTGTGTGTGTGTGAGGGGGTACTGATATGTCGGTGGAGGAGCCGATGTAGGGTACCGTGGTGGACCAGCCAGCATCAGCTGTGGCGCAGGCTGAGGTAAGGACAGCTGAGGAGGTGCCATCGGCAAGGCCAGTGCTGGCCTAAGAGGCAAAGGTTGGAGTCAGTCCGGGAAAGAAGCCAACGTTGGCCCCAGAGGTGAAGTAGGTGCTTATGGGGAAGAAGTACCTCGAGACAAGGGAAGAGGCATCGCTTGTGTGGAAGAAGAGGTGAGTGCTTGCTCCAGGTGATGCCTGGAGAGCTAGTGCCAGCCCTGAAGTTGGGGACTGACAAAGACAACACCATGGCCTGGGGAGAGATAAACCGCCACCAGAAGTACCAACCCTGGCTGAGGACCCATTACTGCTAACAGTCTGAGCGCAGAGCTAGGAGGCAGGGGATGATGTCCACTACCCCGAAGAGCCACCACCCAAAATGGAGATGAGGGCAGGTGGCTGCACCACTGGCAGCCTGGAGGGGGTGAGGGCTGATGCGGAAGGAGGGGCTGACCCCCTGCAGGAGGATGACCCAGAGGTGGTGGCCAGTCCATGCGGCGACTGCAAGCGACAGGCTGACCAAAGATGGTCCCGGTGCTTATGCTTCCCACTCAACTTCTTCTGGGAAGAAGATGCCCCAGATGACTGAGCTGGGGAAGTAGAAGAACTTTTGGCCTGAAGCTCCTGCTCCATCGCAGCCAACTTCTGCTTGAGCAGGTAGCTTTCCAGGATCTTCAATCGACATCTCTGTGAGGCCTGATTGAAATGCTGGAAGGCCTCAGTGTCGTGGTTGGGGCCTATGCAGAGCAGGCAGGAACAGCAACCATCTTTGGCGGATAGCTGTTTGCTGCAGGCACACTTTGTAGGCCAGTTGGAAGATGAGGCTGGAGAAGAAGACATAAACCTGATGGAGAAAAACACAGAAATTTCAATGTTAAGAGTACGGGTAAAACATGAGAAAATGGTGGTCGACTGTAGCAGGCGTCCATAAAGGTCCGACATGCGCGGGTCGACGGCGGGAAGAGAACCCAGGTAGGTCTAGGGGACCACCCCCTTACAGGCTAGGTGGATGTCAAAATGCTGACATTGGCAGGGGCGGTCCTCTGTGATAGACGGCTAGTTAGAAGTTTTCCGTGTGGTCCTGGTGCCTGGTGGCTTCGGTCCTACTGGTGCCGCTTGCTGCAAGAGCTCCCTCGAAGTAAGATCTTAGGGCTAGCATGCAACAAGAGCCTGTCTTTGTGGACAATCAAATAAGGCTGCTCACACATGAGAGCTTGAAGCTCTAAAATTCTTCAAGCAGAAATATCGGCAACTAAAAATAACTTTCCATGACGGAAAGCATAGCTCGCAAGACACCACCGGTTCACAAGGAGACAGGGTAAGCCGGCCCACTGATGCAGGGTGCCGACCTGTGATGCCGGCAACCCAGGTTCAGGAACGGATATGGGAAGTTGGAGGGCCAGTCGGGAATATTTAGCATCCAGCGACTGCTCTCCTTCTCCGGGAGGGGGCGAGTTTTTCGGTGTTTCTGTGACACCTAGCAGAGGCTGGGTGTACTGCGACGCGGCTAATGCCGACATGCTCGGGGCGGATGCTGGCCATCACTGAATGTTCCCACCTCAAGACATAGGGAAAAACCCAGCTGCCTGCCACCTAAATGAAGCCAGCCCTCTGCTTTGATTAGCTCCCAGGGCCGGCTCCCTGACTTATCCTGTTGATTACGGCACTTAGGGCTGGTGCTGCAACCCTGCCCTGAGGGGGTAAGCCCGGGGGTATTGGATAGTCACGGCTGAAGTTGGGTGGAAGCGGAAGGGGTCCATGACCAGCCTGAGGTCCCGGTGGCATGGCAAACAAAATTAAAAAAGAAAGAGACATGGTCAGCTTCTCCAACAAAAAATCAAGCTGGGACAGGACTATGAACAGGTGGCTTCAAGTGAAGGATGCCCCTCAAAAACATACAAGCCACTTCTAACTGGGCTATCGGAAGGCCATCTACAGGCATATGGCAGGCAGAGATGACAGACATGTGCACTTTAAAGGAAGAGTATTTAAGCCCAGAGTCTGAAAGGGACAACAGGTACTCCAAAACCTGGTTCACTGGACAGGTGAAGGGGTCCAAGTGGTGAGCGCAGGCCCAAATGGCAAAGCACTTTCATTTCATAGAATACATTGCCCTTGTGGAGGGTTTCCTGGCAGCCACCAGGACATCAACAACCTTCTGAGAACCCCCAAAGTGAGCTATAGCTATGTCCTCAGGAGACAAGCGTGCAGCTGAAGGGACTTGAGATCCAGATGGACCAGGGTCCCTTGGGCCTGCGTAAGTAGGTCCCGGCAGAGCTGGAGATGAGTTGGAGGATCCACCATCAGCTGTTGCAATAACGGAAACCAAATTTGCCGAGGCCAGAATGGTGCCACCAGAATGAGGGAGGCCCACTCCATCTGCATCCTCTGGATCAGCAGAAAGGAGGGAAAGGCTTACAGGAACCTCCCTTCCCAGGAGAAAGACAACGCATCTTGCCAGAAATCTCCAGGCCCTGGATCTAGCAAGCAGAAAAGCAGCAGTTTTGCAACAAAGGTTGAACGCTGGGCATCCCCACCTTTCAAACAGGACCTTGGCTACAGAAGACAGCAGTTCCCATTTGTACTTCCAGGACTGCTGAGGCTGTCTGCTAAGACGTTTTGGTCTCCTGGAACAAGTACAGACTACAGCTCGAGACTGTGGTACAGGACCTCCTTGTGAATGAGCTTGCTCAATGGAGTTTTCCTGCAATAAACTTGAACTTGAAACTTGAGAGTCCAGTACCAAGACTCTCACTGCCTCCCGGCACAAGGGGTAAGAATGTGTGCTCCCCCTGCTTGTTGAGATAGTACACCACATTGAGGTTGTCCAACTGCACTTGCAGGTCACCCGGGGACAAGTGGTTCTGAAAGGCCAGGAGGGCATACAGGACTGCTCTCATTTCTAGCATGTTTATGTGGAAGGTGGCCTCTGCAGGAGACCAGAATCCCTGAGTCTGTAGAGGACCCAGATGGGCTCCCCAACTGGTATCTGAGGCATCTGTAGTCAGGATCTGCTTGGAAGAGGGAATGAGGAAGGGGACTCCCCGCAACAGATTGGGAGGGTTCTGCCACCACTGCAGTAACTTGCAAACTGGAGAGACTAGGACCAATTGGTCCATGTCATTGGAGCGCTGGTCCCATTTAACATGCAGGTTCCACTGGGGCACTCGCATATGAAGTCTGTCCAACGGCACCATGAAGCCTAGGAGCTGGAGGCAGGACCTGGCTGTAACATATCAGTCCTGAGCACAAAGGGAGGCCATGTCCATCAGGCAGTCTGCCCTGTCCTGGGGCAGGAAAGCCTTGCTCTGGGAGGAACCCGGAACTACGCCTATGTACGGAAGGTGCTGAGATGGAGAAAGGGTGGCTTGGGTAAGTTCACCATAATACCTAGGGAAACAGCTGCAGGGTCCTGTGCATGGTGGCCAGCAAGAGCTCCCTGGATGGGGCTTTTAACAGCCAGTCGTCCAGATATAGGAGCACATGCAGGCCATCTCAGCGAGGGTCGCTGCCTGCATCGCTAAGCACTTGGTAAAGAGCGGCAGCACAGAAAACAAACCAAAGGGCAAGACTCTGAACTGGAAATGATCCCCAGGAACCAGAAGAAAAAATTACTCACCTTAGTAATGTTGTTTCTTCTAATGGAGTCTTGCTGTATTCTGACAAATTGCAGTGATGTCCAACCTTTGAACTGCCCCGGAGATGAAAGAGTTAACGTTCCATGCCAGGCATGGAACGCTGAGCTCGAGCTTGGTTGAGACTCTGTCTGTTGCTGTTTGAACTCAAACCATCAGATCTTTACGAACTATACTCACTGGGTGTCCTGTGTGGAAACTGTAAACTTACACTAGCCAACTGACTACTAAATATAATAAACAGATTTTCTGGTCCCAAAACAAAGACTCAAGTCAGGAAACCCAAAAAATAAAACAAACACAACACCCACCCACCCAAACTAAAGGGGTGAGAAATAAGGGGTGGGGCACCTCTCGAGTGCCAACACTGCTACTGCCCACCCACATCCCAAAACAAAGGTTCTGAGAGGGGAGGCAGGGGGGAGGTCAGAAGAAAAAATTACTCACCTTAGTAATGTTGTTTCTTCTAATGGAGTCTTGCTATATTATGACATATGCAGTATAACCCCAGGTTAGAACTGCTCCGGAGGTGAAAGAGTTAACTTTCCATGCAAGGCATGGAACCTTGAGCGCGAGCTCGGTTGAACACTCTGTCTGTTGATGCTCAAACTCAAAATGTCAGATCTTTACGAGCAAAACTCACTAAGGTTCTGTGTGGAAGCCGTAAATCTACACTAGCCCACTGGCTACTTAACTACAAAAACACATTTTTGTTCTTGATCTCAAAACAAAGACTCAAGTCAGGGGATTCAAGAAAGAAAAAATATATATAAAGACACCTAAGCACCCTAAGAGGGGTGAAAATAAAGTGGGCATCTATGAAATGCCAAGATTGCCCTGCCCACCCACATCCCCAAAGTAAAGGTTCTGAGAGGGGCAGGCTGGGGGGAGGTCATACTATAGCAAGACTCCATTAGAAGAAACAACATTACTAAGGTGAGTAATTTTTTCTTTAAACAACATGAAGTCTTGCTATATTATGACATATGCAGATTACACAGCAGTACCTCCAAGAGGAGGGACAGAACCTACTTAGAAATAGGCTCTGAAGCACAGCTGTGTTAAATCGAGCATCACCCTAGCCTGGATGTCCAGGGAGTAATGCTTAGTAAAAGTGTGAACTGTTTTCCAGGTAGCTGCTTGACATATCTCTAGGATAGGGATGTCCCTGGCAGCAGCCAGAGACGCAGCTGTACCTCTGGTAGAGTGAGCCCTCAGGCCTGAGGGGGAACCTTACCCAGTTTTTCATAACAAAATTGGATACAAGAGACAATCCACCTGGCAATGGATCTTTTAGTGGCAGGTTTTCCTTTTCCAACCTCACCATAAGTGAGGAACAATTTGAGGGAGTCAAACCTGTGGCCCTTGGTACGTTCTATATAGTAACTAAGGGCTCTTTTGACATCTAAACTGTGCAATCTCCTCTCGCCAGAGGAGGAATGGTCAGTGAAGTACACAGGAAGAGACATGGATTGATTAAGGTGGAAGTCTGAAACCACCTTAGGCAAAATCTCTGTTAGTCCTGAGGACCACCTTATCTCTGTGAAAGGAGATAAAATCAGGCTCCACTGACAATGCTTGCAATTCACTTATGCGCCTGGCAGAAGTGATGGCTACCAAAAACACAGTTTTCCAAGTCAAGTACTTAAGCTCTGCTGAAGACAATGGCTCAAAAGGGGGTTGCATAAGCTGGGCAATGCAAATATTAAGATCCCAAGCAGGGGCAGGGTCCCTGAATGGGGGATTGGTGTACAGCAACCTCTTGAAAAACTTGGTGAATACAGGATGAGCTGAAAAGGAAGAGGGTTTACCTGCTGATAGGAAAGCAGACATGGCTGCCAGGTGCACTTTTAGGGTAGCTGGTCTAAGCCCCAACGAATTCAAATGCACCAAATAATCTAAGATTGTGGGCAAGTCAGCAGATTCTGGGGAAATGTGTTTGCCAGAGCACCATATGGAAAACCTCTTCCATTTGGAATTATAAGTGGCCCTGGTGGAAGGCTTTCTAGAGGCCTTCAAAATATCCAATACACCTTGGGAAAGGTGTAGGTCAGCAAACTCTAACTCCTCAAGAGCCAAGCCTTGAGACTGAGAGATTTGAGGTTCAGATACCAAACCCTCCCCTGGGCACAGGATAACAGGTTGTGATTCCTGGGAAGGCACAGGGGAAGGTGGACTGCTAAGGACAAAGGAGAGAGTACCAGGGCTGCCTGGCCCAATCTGGGGCAATCAGGATCACCTTGCAGGGTTGAGATCTGATTTTGACTAGCACCTTGAACAGGAGAGGGAAGGGGGGGAAGCATAGAGAAACTTCCCTTCCCAACTGAGAAGGAAGGCATCCAGAGGGACTGAGCCCAACACTGGGGGCCTGCAGCAAAAAAGGGGAAGTTGGTGATTGTCTGGGGCTGCAAAAAGATCTATCTGCGGGGTGCCCCATCTGTCAAATACTACCTCCAATATTAGGGGATCCAAGGCCATTCGTGATGGCCCTGGGAAATCCTGCTGAGAGCATCTGCCAGGACATTGTCCTTGCCTGGTAGGTGAACTGCCGTAAGGGAGGTGTTCAGGGAATAAGCCAGAGACCACAACTTCATCGCTTCGGTGCACAAGGCCGTAGACCGAGTGCCCCCTTGCTTGTTGATGTGCCACATCGTAGTGGTATTGTCTGTTCTGACCTGAACCACTTTGTTCTGAACAAATGTGGAAAAAACTTGAAGTGCTAGAAAAACTGCTCTGAGTTCCAACAGATTGATGCGGAGCAGAGATTCCTGAGGGGACCACAATCCCTGGGTAGTGAGGTCGCCCATGTGAGCTCCCCACCGCAAGAGGGATGCATCTGTCGTAAGGACTAAGGAGTGAGACTGGGGGGTGAAAGGGACCCCCTGTCTTAGATTGCTCTGGTCCTGCCACCACTGAAGGGCCTGGATCAGAGTCCGAGTCACTGGGATCAATTTGGTTAGAGGGTCCCTCTTTTGAGACCAAAAGGCTCTCAAATGGAACTGGACGTCCCTCATCTGAAACCTTGCTCCCTGCACTACTGCTGTAGAGGCAGCCATGTGCCCTAGGAGCTGAAGAAAGTGCCTAGCTGGTCGAAAGACCTGAATGGTGAAAGAAGAGGCCAGTGAGACCAGGGTCCTTGCTCTTTCCAGAGGAAGGAAGGCTCTGGCCTCTTTTGTGTTCAGTTCTGCACCTATGAAGGTGAGAAGCTGGACAGGCTCTAGGACTGACTTTGGGAGATTGAGAAGGAAACCTAGAGATGTGAGCAGTTGCTGAGTTACCTGAAGGTGTAGTCTGACCTGATCTGGAGACTGGCCTACTATGAGCCAGTCATCCAGATAAGGAAAGATGGCAATCCTTTGCCTTCTTAAGTGGGCAACTGCTACTGCCAGGCATTTTGTGAATACCCTCGGGGCCGAGGTGAGGTCAAGGGCATTGCTCTGAACTGATAATGGCCTGAGGGCAGTTCGAATCTGAGGTACTTTCGATGGGAGCTTCTGATAAGAACATGGAAGTAGGCATCCTTGAGGTCCAGGGAGGCTAGCCAGTCCCCTGGCCTTAGAGAGGGTAAAATAATTCCCAGAGTCACCATTCTGAACTTTGGTTTTAAAAGGTGCTTGTTTATTTATTTATTTAGCTTTTGTTGACCGGGTAAGTGCACTAGACAAATCCTGCCTATTTTCAGGCACGACCCGGGGGAAGGGGATACAGATGAATGCCAACTGACCTTGAACCAGATTAAGCTGTTGGTGGTATTTTTAGTGAATGAGGGAAATTTGGCCAGGACACCGGGGAAATTCCCCTACTCTTTTCGATAAGTGCCATGGGATCTTTAACATCCATCTGAACTACCACCAATCCAGGCAGAATGGGACCTCGGTTTAACGTCTCATCCGAAAGACGGCACCTCAGAAGTGCAGCACCCCTCTCATGCTGCACTGCACTGCAGTGTCAGTACTGGGATATTAACCCAAGTGCCAGATGTGGGAACTGAACCCACAGCCCTCTGATCTCCCGGCCTCAGAGGCGAGTGTGCTACCTACTGAGCCACTGACACTGACACTTAAGTATCTGAGATCTAGGATGGGCCGCCATTCTCCTGTCTTTTTTGGGGTAAGGAAGTACCTGGAGTACAACCCTTTGCCCTGGTGTAGGGGTGGAACCCTCTCCACATCTCTGAGAGCCAGGAGGTAGAAACTTCTGTTTCTAGGGCAAGAGCCTCTGATGGATTTGCAGGTGAAAGGATCTGATTCTCATCTTGGAAACTTTTGAAGCTGAGAACCAGTCCCTGGCTTACTACTTCCAGGACCCACTTGTCTGCTGTTAAAGACCTCCAGTCCTGGACAAAGTAAGCCAGCCTGCCCCCTACCGGTAGAGGCCAGCTCGGCCCTGGCCACCCCATCAGGGAGCCTGCTTGGCAGGGGCTTTAGGCTGAGGGGTAGAAGTGGGCCATTTGCACCCCATCTGCCTCTCCTCTGAAGAACCCCCTCTGGGCATAAGCAGAAGAGGAGGCCTGGGCTTGGTAAAAAGGCCTATGAAAGGGCCTGCCCCTGCCCCTGAGATGCTGCCTTTGAGGAGTGGCTTGCCTTTCTTTGGCATGTGCACTCCTATAGGTGGTCCTATATTCATCCATGTTCTACATATAATTGTCTGCTCCCCAAACAGAGAATTACCCACAACAGGAAAATCCATAGTCTTAGACTGGGTATCCTGTGACAGGGTAGTACATCTGAGCCAAGCCATTCTGCCAAGAGCCACAGATGTAGCCATGACCCTTGATGACCCATCATTAGAGTATACTGCAGCATGAAATTGCACCTTGGATGCCTCAATACTATCTGCAGCCACCTGCTCCAGCTCCCTGGCAAGCTGGTCAGGGACTTGTTTCGCTAGGGCCAGCACAGTATCCCATCTGGACTTCTGGTACCTAGCAGCATAAGCCATATAATTTGCCTGTCTGAGTCCTAAAGATGCTGCCATGTATTGTTTCTTTGCCATGGCATCCATCTTTCTAGAGTCCTTTTCAGGAGGGTGCGAGGCTAGGGGAATATTTGCTTTGTCACAAGCTGCAGCCTGCACTACCCCCACATGGCTGCACTGCTGAGAGAGGAACTCAGTATCAGAGCCTGATAAAGTATACCTCTTGTCCATCCTTTTATCAACAGGGAGGATGGAGTGAGGAGTTTTTAGAATTTTTACTGTCTGTTTCCTAAAAGATTCATGCAAGGGACTAGACAGTCTCCTAGACTCTGGAATATCCATCATTTCTACAAAATCAGGCTCCTCTTGGTCATCAACAGCTTCCTCAACAGGGAGTTGGAGAGTTTCAGCAACTTTCTTATAGAACATAAATGAGAAGGGGCTCCAGATAGCCTGGGGGTGGGGAGACTCCAGACAGCCTGTCTGAGAGATGTCTGATTCAATGGACACATCCAGACCTTCAAAATCACATTCACTCTCCCATATTCCTCCTCCTCTCCTCGGTTCATAAAATCCTCAAAATCAAAATCTTGAACCGGTGGAACCGACCGCTTTCCTGATGGTGCCGGTCCGGATGGAACCGGGAAAGTGCCTGGACAATTTGAATTGCTTTAGCTATTTCTTCAGCGGTTGGAGAAAGAACTTTGGCTCCAAACTAGCTGACTTTCTAGCCCTTTAGTTGGAACCGCCTCAGAGCTGGCTCTTCATTTGCCCGAGGAAGCATCGCCTGGTCAGAGGGCACTCCTCCAGTTCGGTTGAACTCAACAGGGCTGGCCTATCCGGTCAGCTGACTTTTGGCCTCCCTTCCTGAGCCTACCAACTCTTTTCCACGGTGGCAGCAGGAAAATTCTTACAAATCTGGCAGTCTGCATTGAGGTGGTCAAACCCAGACAATATACAAAGTGGTGTCTGTTCTAGCCTTAGCAAAGGCTTCCCACAGAGACCACAGTGTTGAAACCCAGTGGGCCCGTTTTCTTTTGGGTTTCTAGACATAGTGCCGCTCAACCTAACTTGCTCGTAATGGCAATCCGCTACAACACTTTATCGGCTCCCAGCCGTATTAATGGCCGTGGAAACCGTAATGAAATCAGTTTTTTAGAACCGATAAGAACCGGAACCGCACTCTAAAGGACTAGAAAGTCTGTAAAATAACCTGATCGGTTCAAACTGAACCGAAAACACGCTTACAAGTTCCACACAGAAGAAAATAAATGTAAGCCTGGTCTATTACTTGCAATACTACAGACAGAGCTTGAACCGACCGGTTGCTGTTTAATTTCGGTTAAGAAACCGAAAAAATAAAACTTTTAACTGACAAACGAACCGAGCAGAAGGAGAAATCTCCGGAGCGACTGTTCAGTGAGGCGGAGTAAAGAATCTGACAGTTTGAGTTTGAGCATCAACAGACAGAGTGTTCAACCGAGCTCATGCTCAAGGTTCCATGCCTTGCATGGAAAGTTAACTCTCTCACCTCCGGAGCAGTTCTAACCTGGGGTTATACTGCATATGTCATAATATAGCAAGACTTCATGTTGTTTGAATACAGTAAGACTCCATTACAAGAAACAACATTACTAAGGTGAGTAATTTTTTCTTCAAACAACATGAAGTCTTGCTGTATTCTGACAAATTGCAGACTACCAAGCAGTACCTCCATGGAGGAGGGACAGAACCTACCTAGGAAATAGGCTCTGAAGCACTGCTGTGCCAAACCGAGCATCACTCCTAGCCTGGATATCCAGAGAGTAATGCTTGGTAAAAGTGTGTACTGTTTTCCAAGTGCCTGCTTGACAAATCTCTAAGATAGGAATATCCTGGCAGCAGCCAGGGAAGCAGCTGTACCTCTGGTAGAGTGAACCCTCAGGCCTGAGGGTGGAGTCCTACCTAGTTTTTCATAGCAAAACTGAATGCAAGAGACAATCCACCTGGCAACTGATCTCTTAGTGGCATGTCTTCCCTTACCAACCACACCAGAAGTGAGGAACAGTTGGAGGGAGTCAAACCTGTGACCCTTGGTACAATCTATGTAGTAGCTAAGGGCCCTGTTCACATCCAAACTGTGCAGCCTCCTCTCCCCAGAGGAGGAATGGTCAGGGAAGAGACACAGACTGGTTAAGGTGGAAGTCTGAAACCACCTTAGGCAAAAGCTTCCTATTAGTCCTGAGGACCACCTTATTTCTATGGAAAGAGATAAAATCAGGCTCCACTGACAGGGCTTGTAACTCTAGCGCCTAGGCAGAAGTGATGGCCACCAAGAAAACAAGTTTTCCAAGTCAAGTACTTAAGCTCATGCTGAGGACAAAGGCTCAAAAGGGGTTGTATAAGCTGAGCAATGCAAACATTAAGGTCCCAAACAGGGGCAGGGTCCCTGAATGGAGGATTGGTATGAAGCAATCCCTTTGAAAATTTAGAAAATACAGGATGGGCTGAAAGGGAAGACAGCTTGCCTGCAAGGAAGAAGCAGAGACAGCTGCCAGATGCACTCTTAGTGTAGCTGGTCTGAGTCCCAAGCTATTAAGATGAACCATATAGTCCAGGACTGTGGACAGGCCAGCAGACTCTGGGGAAATATGCTTCCCAGAGCACCATACAGAAAATCTTTTCCACTTGGAGTTGTAAGTGTTTCTGGTGGAGACTTCCAGAAGCCTTTAGGATATCCATAACACCTTGAGAGAGGTGCAAATCAGTAAACCTAACTCTTCAAGAGCCAGGCCTTGAGATTGAGAGAGTTTGAGATTGGATACCAAACCCTCCCCTGAGCACATGTTAATAGGTTGTAATTCCTGGGAAGAGATAGGGGAAGGTGGACTGCTAAGGACAACAAGAGAGGGTACCAGGCTGTCTGGCCCAGTCTGGAGCAATCAGAATCACCTTGCAGGGTTGAGACCTGATTTTGAGGTTGAACAGGAGAGGGAAGGGGGGGGGGGAGCATACAGGAACTTCCCTTCCCAATTGAGAACTAGGGCATCCAGGGGGACTGAGCCCAACACTGGGGGCCTACAGCAGAAGAGAGGAAGTTGGTGATTGTCTGGGGCTGCAAAAAGATCTATCTGTGGGGTGCCCCATCTGGAGAAGATCACCTTCAAAACCAGGGGATCCAAGGACCATTCGTGATGGCCCTGAGATATCCTGCCGACAGCATCCGCCAGGGCATTGTCCTTGCCTGGGAGGTGTACTGTTGTAAGAGAGGTGTTTAGGGAATAGGCCAGAGACCATAACTTCATTGCCTCTGTGCACAAGGCCGTAGACCGAGTGCCCCCTTGCTTGTTGATATACCACATTGTGGCAGTATTGTCTGTCCTGATCTGAACTACTTTGTTCTGAACAGACTTGGAAAAAGCTTGAAGTGCTAGAAACACTGCTCTGAGTTCTAATAGATTGATGTGAAGCAGAGATTCCTGAGGAGACCACAACCCTGGGTGGTCAGGTGTCCCAAGTGTGCTCCCACCCAAGAGGGAGGCATCTGTAGTAAGGATTAGAGAATGAGACTGAGTGACAAAAGGAACTCCCTGTCTTAAATTGTCCTGATCCAGCCACCACTGTAACGCCTGGATCAGGGTTCGAGTCACTGGAATTAGTTTGGTCAGAGGGTCCCTTTTCTGAGACCAAAAGGCTCTCAAGTGGAACTGAATATCCCTCATTTGAAATCTTGCTCCCTGCACCACTGCTGTAGAGGCAGCCATGTGTCCCAGGAGTTGCAGAAAATGCCTTGCTGGTCGAGACACCTGGGGGGTGAATGAAGAGGCCAGTGAAATAAGGGTCCCTGCCCTGTCCAGGGGAAGGAAGGCTCTTGCTTTTACTGTATCCAGTTATGCCCCTATGAAGGTGAGGAGCTGCACAGGCTCTAGAACTGACTTTGAAAGATTCAGAAGGAAACCTAGAGAAGAGAGCAGTTGCCGAGTTATCTGTAGGTGTGACTGACTTGGTCTGGAGACTGGCCTACTGATGGCCAGTCGCCAGGTATGAAATATGGAGATCCTTTTTCTCCTTAGGAAGGCAACTACTACTGCCAGGCATTTTGTGAACACCCTTGGAGCAGAAGTTAGGCCGAAGGGCATTGCTCTGAATTGGTAGTGGCCTGAGGGCAGCTCGAACCTGAAGTACTTTCAGTGGGAGCTTCTGATGACAATATGGAAATAGGCATCCTTGAGGTCCAGGGAGACTAGCCAGTCCCCTGGCCTTAGAGAGGGTAGAATTATTCCCAGAGTCACCATTTTGAACTTTGGCTTTAAAAGGTGCTTGTTTAAATATCTGAGATCCAGGATGGGCCGCCATTCTCCTGTCTTTTTGGGGGTTAGGGTACCTAGAGTACAACCTTTCCCTTTGTGTAGGGGTGGAACCTCTCTATGGCTCTGAGAGCCAAGAGGAAGAGACCTCTGCCTCCAGGGCAAGTGCCTCTGAAGGATTTGCAGGTGGAAAGGATCTGGTTCTCATCTTTGGAAATTTTTTGAAGCTGAGAACCAGCCGCTGGCTTACTACTTCCAGGACCCATTTGTCTGATGTTAAAGACTTCCAGTCCTGGACAAAGTAAGCCAGCCTGCCCCCTACAGGTGGTGGAGAATCGGCCCTGGCAAACCCATCAGGGTGCCTGCTTGGCAGGGGGTTTAGGCTGAGGTGTGGAAGCAGGCCTGCTTGTATCCCTTCTGCCTCTTCCTCTAAAGAACCTCCTCTGAGCATAGGCAGAAGAGGAGGCCTGGGCTTGGCAGAAAGGCCTATGAAAAGGCCTGCCCCTGCCCCTGGGATGCTGCCTCTGAGGAGTGGCCTGCCTTTCCTTGGCCTGTGCACTCCAATAGGTGGTCCTATATGCGTCCATTTTCTTCATGTAATTCTCTGTTTGCTCCCCAAACAGAGAATTACTCACAAAGGGAAAATCCATGGCCTTAGTCTGGGTATCCTGAGACAGGCTAGTACATCTGAGCCAAGCCATCCTACGAAGGGCCACAGATGTAGCCATGACTCTAGATGAAACATCACTGGAGTCCACTGCAGCATGGAATTGCACCTTGGATCTCTCAATACCATCCACAGCTACCTGCTCCAGCTCCTTGGCAAGCTGGACAGGGACCTGTTTAGCTAAAGCCATTACAGTGTCCCATCTAGATTTCTGATATCTAGCTGTATAGGCCATATAATTAGCCTGCCTGAGTCCCAAGGATGCTGCCATGTACTGTTTCTTTGCCATGGCATCAATCCTCCTGGAGTCCTTATCTGGAGGGTGTGAAGCCAAGGGTATATTTGCCTTATCACAGGCTGCAGCCTGCACTACCCCAACATGGCTGCACTGTTGGGTAAGAAACTCCGTATCTGAGCCTGAGAGAGTATACCTCTTGTCCATTCTCTTATCCACAGGAGGTATAGAATTAGGAGTCTTTAAAATTTTTGTCTGTTTCCCAAAGGACTTATGAAGGGGAATAGACAGCCTCCTGGACTCTGGGATATCCATCATTTCAACATAGGCAGGCTCCTCCTGGTCATCCACAGCTTCTTCCATAGGAAGCTGAAGAGTTTCAGCCACTTTCTTGTAAAACATGAAATGGGAAGGGGACTCAGAAAGCCTAGGAGGAGACACTCCTGAAGGTCTGTCTGGGGAGATGCCCGGGTCAATGGGCACATCCAGACTCTCATAATCACACTCACTTTCCTCATACTCTCCTTCCTCCTCCTCCAGTTCATAAAATTCCTCTAAATCATAATCCAGAACCGGTGGAACCGACCGCCTTCCTAATGGTGCCGGTTCGGTCGGAACCGGGGATAGCAACTGAACAATTTTTATCACTTTGGCTATTTCATCAGCGGTCGGAGAAAGAACTTTGGATCTGCACCGCTGATTTATCCTTCTTGTTCTCTTAACGGAAAGCGACTCCTCGAATCGGTTCTTTTGCCGAAGAAGTTTCGCCCTGGTCAGAGGGTTTCCTTCTGGTTCGGTTGAACCGAACCGGGCTGGCCATCCGGGTCAGCGGACTTCTTGCCTCCCTTTCCTGAGCCTACTAACTCTTTTCCAGGGTAGCTGCAGGAAAATTTTTACAAATCTGGCAGTCTAGAATCGGTGGTCTAACCCCAGACAATAAACACAGGTGGTGTGGGGATCAGCCTTAGCAAAAGACCCCCACACACTACAATGTTGAAACCAGTGGGCCGGTTTTTCTTTGGGTTTCTCAGACATGGCCAGTTCTAACAAAACTTACCGTTTTCGGCAATCCGCCAGGCAAGACACCCTTATCGTGGTTCCTGACCGTGTTACGGTCGGGAAAAAGGTAACAAAATCCGTTTTTTAGAACCGATAAGGACCGGTTACCACACTCTAAAAGCAGAATAAACTTTTTTGAACAACCTGAGCGGTTCAAACCAAACCGATCCCTCGTTTACAAGTTCCACACAGAAAAAAACAACAAATATAAGCCTATCTAGTACTCACGAAACCACAGACAGAGACTGAACCGGTAGGTTATGGTTTAAATTCGGTCGAAAACCGAGAAAAACGGTACTTTAACCGACAAGTTGAACCGAGCAAAGGAGAAAATCTCCAGAGCGACTGTTCAGTGAGGCGGAGTAAAGAATCTGACGGTTTGAGTTCAAACAGCAACAGACAGAGTCTCAACCGAGCTCGAGCTCAGTGTTCAATGCCTGGCATGGAAAGTTAACTCTTTCATCTCTGGGGCAGTTCAAAGGTTGGACATCACTGCAATTTGTCAGAATACAGCAAGACTTCATGTTGTTTGAAATAGCAGTTACGTAAGAACTTACCGTAACAGCAGATCTTCAAGAGAGGTTCCTGCAGTAGGTCTTCACAAGTAGGACTGCACCCCCTGGCATCTGGACCGCACGGCAAAATTGTAGCTAGCAGTCATCAGTGGGAACTGCCCCCAGCATCAGGTGATGGATGTCAGCGTGACTATAAATAGGGACGGTCCCCTGCCTGGACTCCAGTTCTTCTGCCGGAGACCTCTAAAGAGGAAGCAGGAAAAAAGGGAGTGAAAACTCCTGGGACCCTGAGCCCTGGATAAAACAAAGTCCTGGGACGGTAATAGAGATGAAAAAATATAGGAGCTGGGGGAAGGTGGGTGGGAAATCTCGACCTACCGCAGGAACTTCTCTCAAAGATATACTGTTATGGTAAGTTCTTACATAACTGCTATATCTTACTTCAAGAGGGTTCCTGCAGTAGGTCTTTACAGCAGAACTGAGTGCCAAGCAGTCAACTGAAAAGAAGTAGTCATACTAGGTTCCGAGAGGAGGAAAATGTCTGCCAACTACAGGCTGCTCACGACAGAAGTCCTTGCAGGACTGCTAGACAAAAGCCAGCCCTGCGCCTAAAAGCAATGTACAGTCTGTAATGCTTTGTGAAAGTGTAGACAGAGGACCAAGTGGCCACTGTGCATATGTCTGCAGTGGACACATTCCTGAAAAAAATCAGTGGAAGTGGCCACTCCCCTGGCTGAGTGGCCCTTGACCATCCCCGGAAGGGGCTTCTTGTACTTCTGGTAAATGTAGTGAATATAATTTGCCAGCCACCTAGACAAAGTCTTTTTTGAAATAGTCTTGCCCTGGCACTTGGGAGCAAAGGCTACGAAAAGTTGATCTGACTAGCAAACCTCCTTAGTCCTTGAGACATAATATGTCAAATTCCTGTGCACATCAAGGGTGTGCAGGAGATACTCCCCCCGTTGGAGTGCTCTGGGTAAAACAGCGGCAGTTCAATATTTAGATTTAGCGTGAATTCCGAAACTACCTTCGGAAGAAAGCCAACCGGTCTCTGTGGGAAATTAAGTAAGGCTCTCTACAAACTAGAGCCTGAAACTCTGAAACGCTTCGAGCTGAAGTGATAGCAACTAAAAAGAGCATTTCCCATGCCACGTAATGCATATCACTACTTGCTGTTGGCTCAAAAGGTGGCACAGTAAGTTTTTCTAAAATAAAATTAAGATCCGGGGGGGAGAGACAGGATTCTGGACCGGAGGTTTGATATGAAAGATCCCCTTCAGAAAGGTTCTGGAAACCTCTAGCCGAGTTGGGTTTTGACCTCCATCGGAAGGTGGTAGGCCAAAACCGCAGAGAGATGGACCTTCAGAAAGGAATAACTGATGCCCAATTCTGACAGATGCAAGAGGTACTCTAAAACCTGGGAAGCCGAGCAGCAAAATGGGTCTGGGCCTTTGGCTGTGGCCCAGATAGAAAATCTTTTCCACTTCATAGCATACGTGGATCTAGTGGAGGGTTTTCTGGCTTCCACTATGATCTGAGCGACTCTGGAGGAGACACCATAGCGAGAAACCGCTATGTCCAAAGGTACCACGCATGAAGGTAGAGCAATTTGAGGCTCAGATGTACCAGGGTGCCCTGCTCCTGAGACAGAAGGTTGTGAGAGAGAGGAAGAGGTACTGGGGGTTCCAGTGTTAGTTGTTTTAGCAATGGAAACCATATCTGCTGAGTCCATAAGAGAGCAGTGAGGATCATTTGCGCTCTCTCTGCCTGTAGGTTCAGCAGAACCTTCTGCAGAACAGGAAAGGGAGAGAAAGCATACAGAAATCTCCCTGTCCAAGATGAAGATAGTGCGTCTCACCAAAACACACCATGCCCGGGAACAAGCAAGCAAAAGCTGGGCAGTTCTGCACTGGATGGGAAGGCGAAGAGGTCTATTTCTGGCAGACCCCACCAAAGGAAGAGATCTTCCACTACCTCCTGCTTTAATTCCCACTCGTGAGCCCTAGTGACCAATCGTCTGACACTGTCCGCCAGAATGCTGTGCACACCTGGCACATGGACTGCTGTCAAAGACAGGCCGTGTTGAACAGCCCAGTACGACACCCGCATCGCTCCCCTACAAAGGCGGTACGAACGGGTGCCTCCCTGTTTGTTGATGTATCAGACCGTTGCCATGTTGTTAGTCTGGATGAGAAGTGTTCTTGGAACTAAGAGGGACTGAAATGCTTGGACAGCATACAGCACTGCTCTTGTCTCCAAGATACTGATGTGAAGATTCTCCTCCGTGAGGGACCATGTCCCTTATGTTTGATGGTCTCCCAAGTGGGCCCCTCATCCGAGATTCGAGGCATCTGACGTGAGAGTCATGGCGGGGGATGGGGAGTGGAATGGGACCCCCACTGAGAGGTTGGAAAGGTCCTGCCACCAAAGGAGATCCCTCTGCAGGCTGCTGGCGACTAGCACCATCTGATCCACTGGGTCACCCTCATGTGCATTATAGCCAAAAGGACTTTTGGGTATGGTGGCTGCCTTCAGGCCCAGCAGTCTTAAGACAGAGCGTGCTGTGGTTCAATGAGTGGAGGCCACCAGTGCGGCTTGTAGGGTAAGGGTCTCTGCCCTGTCGGCGGGAAGGAAGGCCGTGCCCTGGACTGTGCCCAGCACTGCTCCAATGAACTGGAGGTGCTGGGAGGGTGACAGTTGAGACTTGAGGTAGTTGACTGTAATGCCAAGTCTGGAGAAACGATCCAGGGTGAAGTAAAGGGAATCCTTCAGACCGTCCTGGGATGGGGCTGAAAACAGCCAATCGTCCAGGTACAGGAAAACATAAATGACCTCGAGATGCAGGTTCGCCGCTACCAACGCTAGGCACTTGGTGAAAACCCAAGGTGCCAAAGAGAGGCCGAAGGGGAGGGCTGTGAACTGAGAATGCTCCTCTTGGAAGGAGAATCTCAGGAAGTAGCAGTGGGCCGGTAGAATGGGGATATGTAGGTAGGCATCCTGCATATCCAGTGAATACAATCATTTGGTTGGAGCAGGGGCAAGAGTCCCTGGAGTGTCAACATGCGAAACCTCTTGTATTTCACAAAAAATTTGAGCATGCTGAGATCTAGGATAGGCCTGAGAGCTCCCATCTTTTTGGGTACTAGGAAGAAGTGGGAATAAAAACCCCTTCCTATCTGCTTTGTTGGAACCCGCTCTATGGCCGATTTTTGCAGTACAGCTAGGATTTCCTGTAGGACCAAACTTTGTTTACCTGACGGGTAATGAGACCTTCCCGGAGGGTTGGTGGGTGGTCTCTCTAGAAACTATCAGGTGACCTCTTGTGACTGGTTGTAGGACCCACATGTCTGCGGTTATGGCTTTTCACCCATCCAGGTGGAGGCCGTATCTCCCCCCCCACTGGTTCCTCCGCAGGAAGGGGAGGTAACGAGGGGGGGGGGGCCCGTAAGTCAGGACACTGAGGGGAAGGGCGTCCTGCCCCCAGTGGCTGTCTTTGGGAACTTAGCCTGCAGGGTTTGATTGCCAGAGCCAGGGGCCCGACGTTTGTTTTGGTATGTGCCCTGGTTCTGTTTGTTCCATTTCCGTTGGGGGCAACGAAAATTCTGCTTGGGTTTCTGACCCATGCGATACATCGAGCGGACATCTCTCAGGGATTTGCTGCTTTCCTGCAGTTCAGTGATTATGTCTTTAGCATCACCCCCGAACAGAACTGGACCCCTGAAAGAAGCGTCCAAACGGGTGCTCTGTACATCTTGTGCCAAACCTGCGAGACAGAGCCAGGCAAGGCGCCTTAGACAGACGCCCACAGCTGTGCAGTGTGCCACTGAATCGACCGAGTCGTAGGTTGCTCATACAGCATGGCACAGGACGATTTGTTCAGCCTGATTTTGTCTAGAAGCTTGTTCCTGAGTTGTTCATCAGGTATTTCTAGGATGTCCTTTTCCAGGTCGGACAGGACCGACTTCTGGAAAGCCACCATGTGGGCTACGGAGTTAATTGAACATATGGCACAGGTAGAGAGATCTTGCATCCATATTGGTCCATCTGTTTTGACTCCTTGTCAGGAGGAGAAGCACTGAGATGTTTGGGTTGGGCTGACCTATCATTCGCTGCAGTGATGATGATAGAGTCATGCTTAGGTTGAGCGGTAAGGGGGGAAACCCCTTCCGGGGGGTGGCAAGTCCTGTCGGCTTTCTTTGAAACTGCAGGAATAAACGACGGCTGTTGCCAAATTGTAGATGTCAGATCTTCATGCGGCTCCATATAAGGTGGGATGGGGAGGGCGTCTGCATTAACCAGGTCCAGATGCTCTGCAAGTCTTCTGTGTTTAGGGTCCAATTCCTGGGACGTCCACCCTCAGGACCTTCGAACAGACCTGAGGAGCTCTGTGAAAGACGGATCCTCCGGGGTAGAGTTAGGCAAATCCTTTGGCTGAGGCTCTGTGGGAGAGTGGGGTTCCGACTGGTCCCCCATGTCCAAATCCTCATTGGAGACAGAGGATCCCGCCCTACCTAGCAAAGAAATGGCATCTGGAACCACCTCTGTGACCTTAGTCCCCAGAGAGATGCCTGATGACAGAGCGCCTGCATCACTGTCAGAAACTCTGCTGGAAGGAGCAGGGCTTCCTGGTGGTACCCTATGGGACAGGGTAGCCCTGACTACCAGCTGGGGCTGACCCAACTCTTATAGAAGTAGGGACCTGGTGTCCTGCCATCAATCCCTGATGGATTCTTGATGTTCTGGCTGAGGAGGTGGAGGAGGAGGTGGTGGTGGAGGGTATCCTGCATACCCCATGGGATAAGAGGGGTAGCTAGGTGGTTGATACCAATAAGGACTTTCACCAGTAACTGCTTGTCATCAGGGAAGCGAGAGAGGACATTATCCAGCACTCCAGCAGGGAGTGACCAAAGTGGGCCATCATCAAGGCATAGCTCACCTGACAGAGATCAAGTGAGGAAGCAGCATAGACCATCTTGGTTGTATGGTCAAGCTTCCTGGACTCAATGACGGCCTTGTTCACGTCCTCAGTGTTTCTAGATTTCCACAAGACCGAGTCCACGACCAGACCCTCAGCCAAGGGTTGGTTCGAAAAACTGGACACAGAGCCGGTAGGGAGCACATACTTGCAGACCATACTGGCTGAGAGTGCTGGGCAAGGTGCCAGATGCTGCCAGAGCTCCAGGGCCATATGATGATGGCCTACACCATGGGAACGGTAACCGCTGGGTATCTGCCACTATCCAGAAAGTCAATAAAAGGGTACTTAGCCCTTTTTTGAACAGGCTCCAAAGGGATGTTGTTCATAGACTCAGAAGTAAGTCGCAGAACAGCCTCAAATGACACTGTACCATGGCTGGTAGTCAGCTCCTTTTACCGATTCCTGGTCGAAAGTATGTGTTCATGGGAGTCATAGGAATATAGAAGCACAGTTAAGGTACTGGATCCTTTATAGTGTTTGCCATTTCAATGATGGTTGTATTTTTTGGATACAATTCACATCCAGGTACTTGTCCAGACTAGGTTTAAAGCTTTTCATTTGTTTACTTATAATCACGTAATCAGGCAACGAATTCCAAATGAAGACCACCGTCTAAGAAAACTATTTCCCCCTTCATGTTGTTTTGTATAGGTCTCCTTTTAATTACCTGCTATTTCTTCTTATTGGAAATTGACTAACCTTCATTTGTAATCCTAAGCACCTCAGCAGATCACTGCTTTGGAAAGCTTTAAAAACAAAATCACACACATACCCCCACAATGCAAAGCATCATGGGCTGCATATGCAAATCACCACAGAATGTTATGCTGGTCCAACTTTAAGCAGAATTGCATGGTGCCGAAAGGCCTCTCACACAGTTTGCAAAGGGTGCTAACAGAAGACATAGACACGTGTTTCATCCTACCAGGACTCATCAGTATGCCTCGTCTGTTTGACACCCCAGTGGAATGGACCAGCTACCCCTAAGGCAGTGTGCCTGGGATATATTGTGGTGAACCCATTAAAATAAAAAAAAACTATTTAAAAGACAAAGAACCTCTGTGCGTAAACACTGAGGCAAGGGTTACCCCAAAGGGCATTTGGCTGGGAAGCCAACTTTCAAGAAAATACAAAATCACACATGCCCCCACAATGCAACAAGGCACATATCCCTCCCTCTTAGCCTTCTCTTCTCCAAGCTGTACATCTCCAGCCTTTCCAGCCCTTCCTAAAAACCTATGCCCCTCACATTTCCAATCATCCTTGTTACTCTTCTCTGCAAGCCTTCTAGCAACTTTATATTACGTTTATTTTGAGGTGCCCAGAACTGACCACAGTACTCAACATGTGGTTTCACAAAGGCCCCATACAGTGGCAGGATTAACTCTTGTTTCTGCTTGTGATAGTTCTAATACTTCCCAAAATTCTGGATCTCTTTTTTGCCACTTGCCTGCACTCGCTCTCAAATTTTAAGTCCTTTGTTACCAGTATTCCCAAATCTCTCCTATTGTTTCTTTTAGTTCTCTCCCATATAGTTTATATGTGGCCTTTGGATTTTATGTCCCACGTGCATAACACAGCACTTATCAATGTTACATACTAATTTGTCCCTGTCTGCCCAACCCTCTATATTTTGCAGATTTTTCTGCATGGTCTCTACCTCATCTTCACTGTCCATGATCATACACAACTTTGTATCATCTGCAAATCTGCTCAGCCATGGTCCCCCTTTGCATTGCATAAATGATACATAACTATTGAAAAGTACGGGTCCCAAAACTGATCCCTGTGGCACCCCACTAGTCACACTACCCCAACTTGAAACTTGCACTCTGATGGCCACTCTTTGCCTCCTCCCTATCAGCCATGATTTTACCCACTGTACTATTTTGGTGTTAATTCCTATTTTTGCCATTTCGTCCACTAGTTCTTGATGTGGTACAGTACCAAATGCCTTGCTGTAATCCAGACACACCATGTCAACTGGCATTCCACAGTCCAGTGCTTTGCTAACTGGTTCAGAAAACTCACTTAGATTAGTATGACATGATCTACCCTCTCTAAACCCATGTTGGGTATCGTCAAATGAGTTGTTCTCCTTGAGATAGAGCACAATTTCATCCTTTATTAGGGTTTCAAGTAATTTCCCTAGGATACACATTAAACTCACTGGTCTATAATTCTGGTAGTCTTCTCTAGAGTCCTTTTTACAGCAGCAGTGGGCAGAGTCTGCAGCAGTCTTGCGATTGCCTAAAAAACAAGCGACCGGATCCAACCCAACAACAAAGCTGAAGTTGCAGCATGATCACTCCGTAAGTTGGAGCACTCTGTTCCAGTACATTGCCATTTGTTTAGCACCCTCCCCCACCCCCATGGGCACACTATTTCTTTCCATCATGTCTGGTAAAGCCCGGCGTGTCCAAGATAGCCGCCAGAACTCAGTGCGCATGCGCTGGTGGCCATCTTGGGCATGGTGGACTGTTCTGCTGTGAGCTCAGCGAGCGCTCTTAAACAGCAACTGCAGCCATAACGTCATTCACCAGAACTTGTTATAAATAGGTACCACACATGCTTCCCTCCAGGAACTTACTACCCTGCTGGTGTTTAATGACCTTTCAAATAAATACTTCAGTGGTTCCGTTATTTCCATTGCCAGCTCCTTAATAATACTAGGGTGCACTGCATCAGGTCCATGGGCCTTATTTGTTTTCAGATCTAATAAAAGGTTCTCCAACTTGTTGTGCTCTAATTTGTTATCTGTGTTATCCTTTATGCTATACTGTTCTGCCTTATTTTCTGTACAGTGATGATAGATGGAACAAAAATATTTATTACAGATGTCCACCATATCCTCATTCCTTGTTATAAGTTCCTCCTCCATAAGTATTTGGCCTACTGTACGACTTAAACCTCTGTTATTAGTTATGCAACTTTAAAAAGACATATAATTTTCATTAGCTGCCACTAATTTAAATTCCACTATTGTTTATTTCCTTCTTGCACTGTTTTACTAGCCATCTGTATGTTTCTCAATAGTGTTCTCGATGACTGCAAGGAGAAACCATCTGAGTAGTCCAAAGACTCACCAAAAATGGCTCTCAGCTGTTTACCACCGTGAACCACCCAAGAGTCGTCTGAGTGATTTCCACTCACAGCTGGCCTGGCAAGCTGGTCACAGCACGTGAGTCCTAGGTTGGGGCTCCCCGCACAGGCTGTAGTGGAGGCAGTTCCACCAGTAGGTGTGGAAAGACAGATGTCAGCAACAACTGTTTTGGAAGGACTGGTGTGGGCTTGACTGGCATCGGCCAATCAACAACAGGGGTCGGGGGTAGAGCCCTACCCTGCCCCACCAAGGTCCACTGCTGCCAAAGGAGCTCTTTGTAACACTGTCACATACACTGGCAGAGTCTCTCATTATCGGAAGTAGAGGATGAGAAATGTCGATGGTGATGTCATCCAGCCAAGTGGGTCTGAATGTGCGAAGAGCATCTCAACTTTGACACTAAACCTGGGCGCCAATATCGAGGAGAACCTGCTGGAGATGACATATCCTGCTTAGACAGTTGAGGGCATCTGCCAGCTGATAGTTCACTCCCACGATATTCATCACCAGGAGATCTGCACTCATGCTGTGCATGAGGGTCCAGCTGCATACAGCCTCCTAACACAACTCAAGACTGTGTGTCCCACCCTGCCTCTTCAGATACAACATGGTTGTGGTGTTCTCTATCTGGCTCTTTATGACTTGGCCGGGATAAGTGAAGCAAACGAAGTCAGACCTAGAGTACCGACTGGGCCATATTCTCCTGAGTAAGGACTGAGAGTGCTGGGGCCTTGGAGATCGACTCTTCATCAGTCTCTTCTTGCAGCCAGTCAACTGGTTCGATAAAACTCTTGACCGCCTGCTCAACTGGAGTCAACGTAGTTACCATGGAGCCCTCAACAGTCCCCCAATGATAGGATGCGCGACCAAAGCTGAGCAATCAAGGGAGTTGAAGGAGAGGGAAAAGTGTGATATTTCCCGATCATATGAACTGTGACAACGCTTTTTGTGTTTCCTGATATAGTGAGAATGGCCATTTCTGAAGGTCTGGAGGGCCATTCGCATTTCTCTGAACTTATCAGAGAAATGACCCTTTGACACTAGCCCCAGCCAGGATCAGTGCCGAGACCAATGTGGAATTCACTGCAGCCTCCTCTTCCATGACCGCAAGCTAAGCAGTCAACAAAGCCACTACCGAGGCCTTCTTGCAGTCTTACAGCCATTCGAGGGCCAATCTGGCTTTCTGGTCTTTGATGGACTAATGAAGCATGGCCCCGTAAAGACTGTATCCCTCGACATCATGTGGATTGTCCAGGAAGTACAAGCATGTGTCATGTGGCTCAGTGGCCTACATGTTCTGCATACACTGAAAGTGGAACTTAAACCCTGGTTTCTTGCTCTCCATTGTCAACTGCAATCGTGAAGTAGAAACTGAACACCCAATAACAAATGAAATAATGAAAAATGACTGAAAACGATTCGCCAAAAAAGCACATGAAAATCAAAATTGCTTCAACATTGTAGAGGTGCAAAGGGGGAGAAGACCTGTCCCATCCAGTGGAAAGAAAGATCTGACATCACAGGGTGGAGCTGGAAGATACACCACCCAAGTGGTGGAAGGTGCTTACCTTGAAGACTTCCCATGACTTGGTTGTCTTTAGCAGAACTGCGAGAGTGTGAACAGTGAACTGAATCAAAGTAACTAGAATGAAAGTTCCAATATGGTGCTGTTGCAGAAAACAGAAATCAATAGTGTGAATGGTTATTCGCTGATCCTTGGGAAACTCATGAAGTCGAGATGCTGCACCTCAACAGGTCATCAAGGTAAGCCAAATCTTCAATAAATAAATAAATAAACAAATAAGTAAACTCCTTTGTTATTAGTTGAAGTGGCTACTAGTCATGGTATCACTGTTGGTTACTGCAAGGGTCAGCAGCACAGAAACTTTCTGGGAGCAGAACACTGTGGGTCAGCTGCTAATCTGTTTGACTTGTTTCATGCACCTTCAATTTTGGTGCATTTCTTTCTACAAAAATGTTTTAAAGTTTGTTTTGGTTTACACGTTAAAATTAGATTAAGTACCACTGCCAGTGTACTGCTATGTGAAATTATATTTTTTACTTTGAGTCAAAGTGTGTGGTGAAAATGTAAGCCTTTACCTTTTTTGTTGCCCTGGGCTGCTTCTGATTGCTTCAAGTTGTACCAGAAGGGAAGAGATCTGGTGGAAAAAACAACAGATTTTTATAATATAAAACTTAAGTCTAAAATGCTTCCTTACTGTCTACTCAAAACAAGGGACTCTGAAAATACAGTTACGTAAGAACTTACCGTAACAGTAGATCTTATTTATTTATTTAAATTTTGGTGACCAGGTAGGCCCACTGAGACCATTCCAGTTCCTTTTTTCAGGGGCGTCCTGGTATTAAGTACAGTACATACAAAGAGAAAACAATAAGAAGAGCACAAGAAATTGGGTAATACATACACCGCGGTAGGGACATAACAGATGATACATAGGCAGTTAGGTACAATTTAAAACAGCATAAGAAATAAAATAGTTATAGAAAAATCTAACAAATCTGCACAGCTTATCAGAATGGTAAGGGGCACAATATTGGAAGGCAAGGGTAAGCCAGGGGGCCAGCAAGAGCCGATGAGGTGGCCCATTGGAGTGTTCAGAATGCTCAGCTTCTCAGTCTTCTAGAAGAGCTCTTGCAGCAGGCTACACAATAAGGACTATGCTGCCAAATACTACCATCCGAACAGAAAACTGCTAGCTAGTAGTTCACAGCGGGGACCGCCTCAGATGTCAACCAATGGTATAAAGGGAGTGGTCTCCAGCCTCACCGCAGTTCTCCTGCCTGAGACCCAGTTGAGCAAAAAAAGATTTGGAGAACCAAGGGGGTTCAACAGTTCCCAAGCATAAAGACCAGGGGAAATGAGGGAGAGAAATCAACACCTTCTGCAAGAGCTCTTCTCGAAGATCTACTGTTACGGTAAGTTCTTACGTAACTGTACTATCTTACTTAAAGAGTTTGAGCTCTTGCAGCAGGCTACACAATAAGGACTGAGTACCAAGCAGTATCAGAGAGACCCAGACCGAAAGGGTGGAGAAGCCAAACTTAATGAGAGCCTTCATGAGAGGAGTCCTTGAAGGACTGCAAGGCTGAAGCCTGCTCTCCTACAATATTAGACCTGGTACTCTCAAATGGAGAGAGGATCATAAATTTAGAAGTCAGTAGACATCTGGGAACAAGTGGCCACTGCACAGTGTGCTTCACAATAAACACAACCATGGAGACAAGCCATACAAAGACAAGGATACTGAACTTTAGAAGGGCTGACTTTGGCATAATGGGTGAATACCTGAGGAATGCATTAGCAAATGGCCAGAAAGGAGGGGTGGAAGAACAATGGAGAAAAATCAAAACTGCCATCATGGAGGCAACAAGCCTTTGTGTGAAACAAAGAAAACAAAGCGGAATAAAAAACCACTATGGTTCTCAAAAGAGGTGTCAGGGAAGGTTAAGGAGAAAAAGGCTGCATTCAAAAAGTATAAGGAATCACAGACGGAGCACGACAGGGAATTGTATCAATTAAAGCAAAAAGAAGTGGGGAAGGCAGTCAGAAAATCAAAGGCCCAAACTGAGGAAAAGATAGCCAACTCAGTTAAGAAGGGGGATAAAACCTTTTTTAAGGAGCATAGAAAGGTTAAGGGAGGGATAGTGAAGATTAATAAAGGAGAAGGGAGGTGGGCAGAGGGAGACAGTGAAAAGGCAGGGATACTGAATGAATACTTTTGCTCAGTATTCACAAAAGAAGAAGAGGAGGAGTTACCTAAACCAAACAGTAGAAGCACTCTGGATAGTGGGATTGACACCAGTCCATTTACAGAAGAAAGAGTACTGAAAGAAGTCCTAAAACTCAAGGTGGACAAAGCAATGGGGCCTGACGGGATTCACCCTAGAATCCAAAAAGAGCTAAGGAAGGACCTAGTGACACCACTAACCATACTTTTTAACAAATCATGGGAAGATGGGGTAGTACCTGAAGACTGGAGGAGGGCAGATGTGATTCCCCTTCACAAAAGTGGGAGCAAGGCAGAAGCAGGAAACTACAGACCTGTTAGTTTGACCTCAGTGGTGGGGAAAATGATGGAATCACTTCTGAAAGAAAGAACTGTTGAGTACCTAGAGGCCAGGGGGGCACAGGGCCCAAAGCAGCATGGATTCACAGCAGGAAGGTTATGTCAGACGAATCTAATCAATTTCTTTGACTGGGTGACCAAGTAATTGACCAGGGGGCGCTGTGGATATGGCCTACCTAGACTTTAGCAAGGCATTTGACACAGTCCTGCACAAAAGATTAATAATCAAGTTAGCCAGCCTGGGAGTGGGTCTCAGGGTGGTAGCCTGGGTAGCAAACTGGCTGCACAACAGGACACAGAAGGTAATAGTGAATGGAACACATTCTGAAGAAAGGGGGGTTACTAGTGGAGTACCTCAGGGCTCAGTACTGTGTCTAGTCCTCTTTAACGTCTTTATAGGTGACATTGCAGAGGGTCTGGAAGGAAAGGTATGCCTCTTTGCAGATGACACAAAGATCTGTAACAGAGTTGATACACAAGGAGGGGGGGTAGAAAGGATGAGAAAGGACTTGGCAAGGTTGGAGGAATGGTGAGACATATGGCAAGTTGGATTCAATACAAAGAAGTACAAAGTAATACACCTGGGAAATAAAAATCCAGGAGAAGAGTACACAATAGCAGGGGAGGTACTAACGACAACAATAATGTAAAGGGATCTGGGTGTAGTCATATCAGATGACCTAAAGGTGGGTAAGCAATGTGAGAAGTCAGTAAGGAGAGCCAGGGGGATACTGGGATGCATAGAGAGGGGCATCACAAGTAGAAAAAGGGAAGTGGTTATCCATCTATACAGACAGTTGGTGAGACCCCATCTGGAGTACTGCGTGCAGTTTTGGAGACCTCATCTACGCAAGGACATAGACAGGATGGAAGCAGTCCAGAGGAGGGCAACTAAAATAGTGCAGGGTCTACATCAGAAACCATATGAAGAGAGACTGAGACAGCTTAATATGTATACCCTTGATGAAAGGAGGGACAGGGGGGACATGATAGAAACTTTTAAGTACCTCAAGTGAATCATCAAAGTCCAGGAGGGTAGCATCTTTCAGAAAAAGAGATGTGTAGGAACAAGAGGGCACAATTTAAAGTTAGAGGGGGGACGGCTCAGGGGTAATGTGAGGAAATTATTTTTCACGGAGAGAGTGGTGGACGCATGGAACCGCCTTCCTGGAGAGGTTGTGGGGTCTAAAACAGTGGGGGAATTCAAATATGCATGGGACAGACATAAGGCAATTATAGTGGGGGGTTGCAGGAAGTAGGCTGTTGGTTAACTAGAATCTGCAGCTTATCCAATAGGTAGGGAAATGGACAAACTGGGTGGGCCAAGTGGTCCTTATCTGCCATCAAAGTCTATGTTTCTAAGACCCATAACCGAGCCCGGTAAGGGTTTGTCGTATTTGTTGTAGCAAAAAAGTGATGCAATTTACTAGCCACTGGTGAGCCTAATGACTTTGGGGCAAAGGAATTGAACAGTTGCTCAGACTTCCTTGTGGATCTAGTGTGAGTCGCATAATAGCAGAGAATCCTATGGATGTCGAGACTATGCAGGAGGGCTTCCCCCGATTCGCATACTCCGGATAATACACCGGCAAATGAATGTCCTGATTGAGGGTGAACTCGGACACCACTCTGGGAAGAAACTTAGAATTGGTTCTGAAGGACACCTTGTCCTTGTGAAAAACAAGGAAGGGCTCTTTCCACATAAGAGCCTGTAGCTTGGAAATCCTCAGAGTGGAACTAACGGCAACTAAAAATAACGCTTTCCACAAAAGAAAATGAAGCTCGCAGTCTGCGGCTGGTTCAAATGGGGGCAAGGTGAGCTTCTCTAACAAAAATAAAAGATCCCAGGGGGGATAGGGTCCCTAATGGGAGGTTTTAGATGCAATATGCCACGTAAAAAGGTATGGGGTGTAACGTGATTAACCCTCTACTAGTTCTAATTATATTTGTGATATAAATATATGTTTATTTGAATGTCTGCTTAAGGAAATGGCAGCCATCAGCTTTTAAAGGGGCCTGACCTTTTGAGCCCAAAGACCCTGGCTGGCTGAAAACAATGGACTATAGTAACACTGACTCAGTGAATTAATTAAGAGGCTTCCTTTTACATCTCCTGTCATGCCTGTCTTAGCTATTATATGACAGTCATAAACTATCCCTGTACTTTGATCTATAGGGACAAAGTATGCATTTTATGACCTTTGAGGAAAAGGCAATTTTAAATTTTTCTGTTAGCTTTCACACCTGTAATAAAAATGTTTGTCAGGATGTATTTCTGAACATCAAAGGTGAATGCTCTGATCAAAGAGACTGTCATATTTTGATATTGCTATCTTGCAGATTTCAACCCAGCAGTAAAATGACATCCTTTTGGATATACTTGGTCAGGTTACAAATTATTTACAGGCTAACAGTGACCTCATGAGCTGTCACCTCACAGGATGGGAAGGGCATTTTCTTTTACCATCACTCTGGCTGAAAGTAGTGGGACACTTCTATCTCTGAACTCCTAAAAGAACAAATACAGTGTGTGTCTGAACTAAAAAGGCACTTCTATCAAAACTGATGACATCAAACTGGAACTAAGTTAGACTTAGAATTTAAGCACCAGGCGTTTTGTTTCTGTAATTTCCAATTTATTTTTGACTGTAAGTATTTATGTTATATGTTCTATGTTTTGTATGTATATGTATTTACTATTTTTTTTTTTATTCCAGTAAACATTTTGATTTCCTTCATCCTGCTTGAGACTTTTCTTTTGCATGTGGAGGCTGAAACAGTATTGGATAATTCTGACAAAAACTGTTTAGAGCTTAAAAGTGTGTTACTATCTTACTAAGATATGAATATACCTAGGTCTCAAACTGAGTCAAAAGGGCAGCATTGTGAACCGGGCTTGGTGCCCACTGGGTGAAGTATTGTACTGCATTACCCCAAAGAGAGTGAGATATCAGAGTCTGTTAACTTGGTGTGCTAGTGAAAAATGGTTCATATCTGACCCCAGCATTCGAGGTTAGTAGGCGATTCGAACCCAAAACAGAAAGGAGGGTTACCCGGTTTGTCTCCTGTTCGCATATTGCACTTCGAGGTTTGGCACTGTGGGAGCAGAAGGCCTGACATGCAGAGCAAGTTTGTGACAGATCTAGTTGGCAGTGGTGTGATTTAAAAGTATTTGGTAACACAAGCATTAACAGTCCAGTGTGTCAGATTAATAACTGCAACAGCTCACATGCAGAATAAGGCAGTGATTTAAAAAGTAAAGAACTATAGCATTGTGCTTACAGTCTAAGTTCCCAAACTGTTTTTTTTTTCCCGGTGTAAGCTAGTGTAGCTGTAGCTTAGGGAAGAAGATGGCTTCCAACTACAGCGAGTACACTGCAGACTATCTGAGGCAGTTGTGCCAAGAGAGAGGTGGTCCAGCACGAGGGGTGAGTCAAAAAGCATCTCATGGAGGCTCTTGTGGCAGCCGATGCCCAAGACGTCGAGTCACAGTCTGTGACTGAAAAGGACCAAACCTTGGGTGTGGAGGGTCCAGGGTCCAACGCAGTGTCCAGACCCAGGGAGGAGGACAGCAGGAACAGTGCAAGCCAAGAGCCGCAGCAGCAGGGGAAGGTCACCAGCATTTTTGAGTTAGAAGGGATCAGGCTGCGGAAAGAGTTGCGGAGAATGGAGCTGGAGTTTGAACAGAAAATGTTTGAAGCCCAGGGAGCTTGAACAGAGGGCGATGGAAAAAGAGGAAAGAAAGCGAGAGGCCGAGGAAAAAGAAAACCAGTGTCGAAGAGAGGCTGAGCGAGAGCAGCAAGAAGCCGAGCGACAGGAAAGAAAGCGCCAGAGGAAATCTGAACTGGAGAAGATACAATTCCCAAGACCAGCGCCATAGCAGGTAAGTGGCCTGGGTGAAACTGGAACTCCAGAACTGGGTTACAAATTAAATTCTAAATTGATAGCTGAATTTAAAGACGAGGGAGATATGGATGCAATTTTAAATTCCTTTGAAAAAGTATGTATTCAGGCAAAAATTCCCCAGACAGTCCTGGAACTTCCAGCTATCCCTGCTACTTAGCGGGAAAGCTAGGGATACAATGGGTCAAATGGACAATCAGGACAGTAATGATTATAGCAAACTTAAAGCTGCACTGTTAAAGAAATATGATTTAACAGCAGAGGCATACAGAGTTAAATTCCATAAGCTCAGGAGAAGCCCTGACATAAGCTACGAGGAGCTAGCCAATGAACAATGTCAGTTTTTAAAAGTGGGTGGGAAGGGACTGAAGCAGACTCTGTAGAGAAAATTGAAAATGTTGTACTGTTAGAGCAGTTTTTTTGGGGCGTGCCCAGCAGAGCTGAAAACCTGGCTAGAGGACCGAGATCCAAAAACAGTGCAGGAGGCTGCCGAACTCTTGGACAGCTGACCTGCTCTGAGAGGGAATGGGGAGGGCGTGGTAGCACAGAAAGGGAAAAGCGCACCTTCAGGGCAGCTAAAACCCTCCCTGCCTCCACTGAAATCAGGCAACCCCAGGTTACAAAGAAAAGATTTGCCTGATAAAAGAAATTAATGTTGGGTTTGCAGACAACCTGGGCACCTTGCCAGACAGTGTCCAAAAAGTGCAGACAGTGCACAAAGTGGTGCTAGGAAAGAAGTGGGTTGTTTGTGTGTCCCTGAAAGCATGCCAGTAAACATGAGGGAACACATACACCCAGTATGGATTAAGGGACATGGGGGCATCCCTGACTTTGGTAAAAGGGGATTTGGTAGAGCCTGAACAGCTTATACCCAATCAATTTGTGACTGTACGGGGATTCACTGGGGAAGAGAAAACACTGCCACTTGCTAGGTTCTCCTGGACTGGGGTGAGACATGGGAGACTGTGCACAAGATTGCAGTAGCAGAGAATCTTACTTTAGATGTAATTATTGAAAACAATCTCCAACAGGGAATGGTGTGTGCAGTTACCCGCAGTCAAGCAGCAGAGGTAAATTGTAGTTCCCTATACCCCATAGAAGCCCCCGTGGAAACCACTTGGAGACTGGTCCCTAGCTAGGGACCCTGGTTTAGAAACTAGAAGGGACCTGTCCCATGCCTTGGGAATGTGTAAGGATTTTACAGCTGCTCAGAAAAGTGACCCTAGTTTAGAGAGGCTGAGGGCTTGGGCAGACTCTGGTGGAGCATGGGGAGGCGACAGGAAACAAAGTTTATTGGGATAATGGACTGATGTATAAGCAGGACCTAAGGACAGAGGGAGGGGTGATGAACAGGCAGCTTGTCGTTCCCCAGGGGTACCATGAGCGGTTGCTCAAGATTGCTTATGAAATTCCCATGTCTGGACATCTGGGAATCGTGCAAATGACACAGCAATTGGCCCAGAATTTCTCTTGGCCCAACTTCACCCAGCAGGTGAAGGAGTACTGCAGGTCTTGTCACCGGTGCCAAGAAATAGGGAAGGCGGGTAGGAAAACCCAGTGCACCCTAATTCCTTTGCCCATAGTGGAGGAGCCATTTCAAAGGTTAGGAATGGATATTGTGGGTCCCTTGAATACCCCTAGCTCCTCTGGGAAGAGGTTTATCCTAACCATGGTGGATTATGCCACCCGGTACCCAGAGGCAGTCGCCCTATCCTCACTGAGGACAGACAAAGTGGCAGACGCCTTGCTAGGGATTTTCTCCTGTGTTGGGTTTCTGCAGGAGGTTATCACCGATCAAGAGGGTTTCTTCACATTGGAGCTGATCAAATGTTTATGGGAGAAGTGCGGGGTGATGCAGAGATACACAACAACTCATCAGCCAATGGGCTTGTGGAAAGATTCAATGGTATTCTTAAATCGATGTGCCAAGTGTTTTCTGAACAGCATGGGAGGAACTGGGAGAAATACCTTCCTTACCTATTGTTCGCATACAGGGAGGTGCCACAAGAGTCGACAGAGTTTTCCCTCTTTGAGCTTTTATATGGACGCAGGGTATGTGGGCCCCTAGACTTGATCTGGGATGACTGGGAAGGCAAGCACGCCACCCAGGGAACTACCATAGTGGATTATGTCCATAAGTTTAGGGAAAAGCAGAAGGAGCTTATGGGAACAGCCCAGAGCAACCTGGCAGCTGCCCAACAAAAACAAAAGGTATGGTATGACTGCAGAGTCAGAGCTTGCTTATACACTGTGGGTCAGGAGGTCATGGTCCTAATCCTGGTCCAGAAAGATAAGCTGCAGGCCGAGTGGGCAGGATGGTACAAAGTAGTCAAACAGGTGAATGATGTAAACTACATTATAGAACTACCTGATGGGAGACATACCCAAAGAATGTACCATGTCAACATGATGAAGCCATATGCTAATAGGGCTGACATGACCTTTGTAGTGTGTAGTCCTGGGCAGGGGATGGACGAAGGAGACCCCCTTCTGGACTTGCTGGAAGAAAGCAAGCGGGAATCCTCTGTGGAGGCAATTAAAATGTCATCCCAGTTGACCCCGGACCAGATCCAGGAAGTAAGGGAGGTTTAAGCAGACTTTGCCCCACTGTTTAGCGCCAAGCCTGGACTAACCCCCTTAGTGACACACGATGTGCAGACAGGGACGCAAATGCCCATATGGCGGATGACATCTTGGATGTCAGAGGCTGTCCAAAAGGACATTAGGAGGGAGGTGGAGGAAATGCTGGATTTAGGGGTAATACACAAATCCACAGCCCCTGGGCCTCATCCATAGTGCTTGTTCCCAAGCCAGATGGCTCAACTCATTTTTGTGTGGATTATCGTGGACACAACGCAGTCATGAAGTCGAGACACCGATCCAATGCCATGAACAGACGAACTCCTGGACAAGTTGGGAGGGGCGATATATCTTATCACTACTGACCTGACAAAAGGGTATTGGCAGGCAGAGTTAACTGCAAGAGCTAGGGAGAGGACGGCCTTCGTCACTCCGACAGGGTTATTTGAGTTTAAAGTAACGCCTTTCCGAATGAAGAATGCCCCTGCCACCTTCCAGAGGTTGGTGAACCAGGTGTTAAATGGTACTGAGGAGTACGCCATGGCATAGCTGGACAACACTGCCATCTTCAGTACCAGCTGGGAGGAACACCTGTCCCACCTTAGGAAAGTGCTGGGCAGGATACAGAGGGTCTGACTCACTGTAAAAGTTGAAAAATGCCACGTGGCCATGGCTGAGGTGGCATACCTCGGGCAAGTAGTAGGCCGGACACAGCTCTGTCCTAACCAAACAAAAATTGAGGCAAGCAAGGAATGGCCCAGACCTGAAACACAGAAGCAGGTTCAGAGTTTTCTAGGGACAGCGGGGTACTATAGGCCACTCCCCTATCTAGCCTGTTAAAGAAAAGAATGCCTAAGAAAGTTATCTAGGAACCAGCCTGTGAACAAGCCTTAACACGACTAAAGGAGGCACTGTGCAGCGTTCCTGTATCAGCCAGTCCAGACTATAGTAAACCCTTTGTAGTCCAGACGGATGCCTCAGATGTGAGTACTGGGGCAGTGCTTAATCAAATGTCTAACCAAGGGAAAGATCACCCAATAGTGTACCTCAGTAAGAAGTTACTTCCCAGGGAGCAGGCTTACTCTACAGTGGAAAAAGAATGTCTTGCCATGGTGTAGGCACTAAAGAAGTTAGAGTCACACCTATATGGGCAGCATTTTGAGGTATAAAGAGATCAGAATCTCCTGGTTTGGCTGGCACAAATGGGTAAAACAAATGGTAGGCTGTTAAGATGGAGTCTTGCCTTGCAGGACTGTGGCATGACTGTCTCACACAGGGCTGGGGAAGCCAACGAAAACACAGACAAGTTATTGCGTCAGTTTGAGAAGTGAACTGAATTTGGGGAACTCAACCCATGCTGGGAATAGATTCCCCCAAGTTCAGTCTAGGAGGGAGGAGTGTAATGTGATTAAACCTCTACTAGTTATAATTACATCTATGATATAAATATATGTTTATTTGATTGTCTGCTTAGGGAAATGGCAGCCATCAGCTTTTAAACAGGCCTGACCGTTTGACCCCAAAGGCCCTGGCTGGACGAAAACAACTGACTATAGTAACACTGACTCAGTGAATGAATTAATTAAGACGCTTCCTTTGACATCTCCTGTCATGCCTGTGTTAGTTGTTATATGACAGTCGTAAACTATCCTTGTACTTTGATCTATAGGGACAAAGTATGAATTTTATAACCTTTGAGGAAAAGGCCATTTGTAACTGATTTCTGTTGGCTTTCACACCTGTAAGAAAATTTTTTGTCAGGATGTGTTTCTGAACAACAAAGGTGAATGCTCTGATCAAAGAGACTGTCATATTTTGATATTGCAATCTTGCAGATTTCCACCCAGCAGTAAAATGACACCCTTTTGGTTATACTTGGTCAGGTTACAAATTATTGACAGGACTAACAGTGACCTCATGAGCTGTGACCTCACAGGATGGGAAGGGCATTTTGTTTTATTATTACTCTGGCTGAAAGTAGTGGGACACTTCTATCTTTGGACTCCTAAAGAACACATACAGTGTGTGTGTTTGAACTAAAAAGGCACTTCTGTCAAAATAGATAACATCAAACTGGAACTAAGTTAGACTTAGAATTTAAGCACCAGGCATTCTGTTTCTGTAATTTCCAATTTATTTTTGACTGTAAGTATTTATGTAACATGTTCTATGTTTTGTATGTAGTTACAATTTTTATGTTTGCTTGCACACAGCGCAAGAAACATATTGCAGCAGCTTGGTGCCAAAGCAGGTTCTGGAGGTGCGGCACTGTTGTGGCCAATACCGGCATGGCATTTTGGGGCGTGTGTGATGTCCACCAATACTGGGGGACACAGCTGGTGACACTAGTTTGGAACCTTGCCACCAACTTGAAAGAAAATAGCCGCGCCCGGATCGCTCTCCCCACACACACCGCATAATCGTGCTAATCGCCCCACTGTATGGCAGCCAGGGTGCCCAGTCCCCGTCGGCTCCAATGTTCCCCCAAACAGTTTTCAGCTGCCACGCTGGGGAGCTCACTTCCCAGCGGGCAAAAAGTGCCACATCGCCCAAGAAAAAAGAAACCTGAAAGAGAAAACCTTCCCTCGCTGACTGTCCTTAACCCCGCCTCCCACATGCACCCACCCTCTGTGCACCCTTCCTCCCCACAGCCTCCCTCACCCCATACTTACCTCCGGAGTCCAGCGCGATGATCTTCGGTGAACCGGGAACATGTCTGCACTCTTCAAAGTTGACTGCGAACTGAGGAAATGCCTGTAAGCTGTAAAATGTAATAAATAGGGTTTTTTCAACTTTGATGCATATCTCAGGCATTTTTGGGAATTTTTTCACCAAATTTCCAACATGGGGTTTTCGGGACCCCACCTCATGAATTCTTTCACTGTCATTTTGTTAACTGGCCCCAAAAGGTGATTTCGCGGTCACTGCACGGAACCACCTTTCCGGACCGATTTACGAAATGATAGTGTCACAGTTCATGAGGTAGGCCCCCCAAAACCTTATTAAGAAAATCACAGTGACACTGTTCATGAGCAGAGGTGTTAAAATGGCTATGTTAAAAATTTGGTGAAAAAATTCCCAAAAATAACTGTTTTACGAGCATGCGTTGCGTTGTTCCCATGCACGCTCGTAAGTTCATGACTTTTTAATATTTTCACTCCAGATTTTAAACATTGCCATTTTACCAAACCTCCTTATGAGCAGTACAGCTGTCATTTTTCACATTTCGTCCAAAATATGTTTCCGCATATGTAGCGCACAATGGCACAGTCGGTGTGCGAAATCAATGTTCGGGACAGGTTACGAAAATCACAGAGACACTGTTCATGAACAGAGGTGTTACAATGGCTGTGTTAAAAATTTGCTGAAAAAAGTCCATAAAATGACTGTGTTACGAGCAACCATTGCGCAGTTTCCACGCACCCTCGTAAGTTCATGGATTTCTAATATTTTCAGTCCAGATTTTCACCACTGGCATTTTTCCACACTTCCTTATGAACAGTACAACTGACATTTTTCACACCATGGCCGAAATGTGTTTTCGCACTTCCAGCGCAGAAATGCGTGGTCGCTGTGGGAAATCATTATCCGGGACTGATTAAAAAAATCACAGTGACACTGTTTATGAGCAGAGGTCCCAAAATGCCTGTGTTGACAATCTGCTGTAAAAAATCCCCAAACTAATTGCATTATGGGTGTGCGTTGTGCAGTTTCTACACACGCTCGTGACTTCACCAGTTTTTTTAATATTTTCACTGCAGATTTTCAACATTGCCATTTTTTCCACCTCCTCATGAACAGTACAGCTGTCATTTTTCACATCCTGTTCGAAATGTGTTTTCACACCTGTGGTGCCAAATGGCGTAGTCGTTGTGCAAAAGCAGCTTTTGGCTAACAAACTGATATTGCCACTGTTCATGAGGTGGGGGGTCACAAAAAACCCATGTTGAAAATTTGGAGTGAAAATGCCAACGAACGCCTGAGACGTTAGGGTTTCCAACCATAACAGCCACCCTGTAGAGACTGACAGGCATCAGGGGTGTGACTTGGGATTCTCGCCTGTAATGCTCATACCATTCCACACCCTGCAGCCAGTGAGAGGAATCGAGGTGTGCCTTGGACTCTTTGGCCTCAAAGTTCACCCCATTCTCCTATACAGCACCCATCTCACCATATTTCCTGATGGAATGGGGTGAGCATAAGGGCCAAAGACCCAAGGCACACCGTGACACTTGTCCGTGTCTGCAGGGTAGGGTGTGGTGAAATGGCATGGCCGTTATGCCTGATGACCCAAAGGCACACCCTAATGCCTATCAGTCTCTGCAGGGTGGTGACGGGGTTGGCTTCAGTTAAATACTTCACTGCCATTCCTATTATGCAGCTCTCTAATTCCTACACTACCAATGCCAATGCCAGCAAGCAAACATTCGGCACTGACAAATGCTTGTTTTTTCATTCCAGTAAACATTTTGATTTCCTTAATCTTGCTTGAGACTTTTCTTTTGCATGTGGAGGCTGAAACAGTATTGGATAATTCTGACAAAAAGTGTTAAAGGCTTAAAAGTGTGTTACTATCTTGCTAAGGTAAGAATATACCTAGGTCTCAAATTGAGTCAAAAGTGGTAGCATCGTGACCCAGACTTTGTGCCCACTGGGTGAAGTATTGCATTGCATTTCCCCGAAGAAAGTGTGATATCTGAGCCTGCTAACTGGGTGTGCTAGCGAAAAAAGGTTCATATTTGACCCCATGACTCAAAGCTAGTAGGTGATTCAGACCTAAAACAGACAGGACGGTAACCATTTGTCTCCTGTTCACATATTGCACTTTGAGGTTTGGCACTGTGGCAGCAGAGGGCCTGACCTGTGGAGCACGTTTATGACATGAGGCAGGTCCAGCTGGGCAACTTATTTGTCCTCCACAGGTGTAATGGTAGGCTGAAATCACTGAAAAGTGCATTCTTAATGGAGGAATAATGGAGTCCGGCATCCGAGCAGGAAAGTAGGTACTCCAGGACAGAATTAACAGGGCAGGAGAACAGGTTCAGATCATGAGCGGAAGCTCATAGGCAGAAACGCTTCCATTTCATGGCATAAGTAACCCTGGTGGAAGGTTTTTGAGCTGCGATCAAGACTTCCACGACCCTTGAGAAGACTCCGAAATGGGTTGTAACTACGTCTGTAGGGGCCATGCATGCAGATGTTGGGATCTCAGATCTGGATGGACCAAAGAACCCCGCTCCTGGGACAGCAAGTGGGAGGATAGGGGCAGGGGGACCAGAGTTTCCACCGCTAGCTGTTGCAGCAGCAGGAACCAAATCTGATGTGGCCTGAGTGGAGCAAATAGAATCATGTCCGCACTCTCTTCTTGGAGCTTGAGAAAGACCCTTTGAAGAAGAGTGATGAGGTTGAAGGCATACAGAAATCTCCCTATCCAAGAAAGAGGCAACGTGTCTCACCAAAAATCACCAGGCCCTGGATCTAGCGAGCAGAAATTGGGCAGTTCGGCATGGGATGGGGATGAGAAAAGGTCCAAATCTGGACAGCCCCATCTTTCGAACAGGTCTTCCACTACGGACTGCTGGAGCTCCCACTGGTGCACCTTGGACCAAGAGCGGCTGAGTCCGTCAGCCAAGGTGTTTTGGACTCCTGGAACATGGACCACTGTAAGGGTTAGACCATGTTCTATGGCCCAGAATTACACTCTCATGGCCTCTAGACATAGAAGATAAGAGAGGGGCCCCCCTCTGTTGATGTAAAAGATGATGGACATGCTGTTCATCTGAATCAACAAGGGCCCGGAGAAAGATCAGTTGGAAATGCCTGGAGAGTGTAAAGAACTGCCTTCATCTCCAGGACGTTGATATGCAGGCTCTGTTCCATAGCAGACCAGGAGTCCTGTGTGTGTTTGTTTTTTTTGGAGATGGGCTCACTGTCCTAGACCCAACGTGTCCGTTATCAAAATTTACTGTGGAGAACCCTTCTGAAAGGGAAATCCCTGCTCCAAATTGGGGGAAGTCAGCCACCAAGAGAAGGTCTGAGTCACTGCACTGGCGATTCGGATGGGCTGATCGAGGTCGTCCGACCTTTTGTCCCCATTGAACTCAAGAGTCCACTGTAGAATTCCCATAAATAATCGAGCCAGCGGTACCGTCACTATGGCCACTGCCATATGACAGAGGAGCTGCAGCATTTTTGAAGAGGAAACCATCTGAGCCAGCGTCTGGAGTCGAGCTGCTCTGTTGAGGGGGGAGGGCCTTTCCATGTGATGTGTCCAAGATGGCTCCTATGTATTAGAGATGCTGGGAGGGCCAGGGGAATGACTTTACGATATTCAGTATGATTCCCAGATCTCTGAACAGAAGAAAAGTGTCCAACAGGGTGGTCAGAAGCCGATCCTTGGTGGGGGCTGCTAGGAGTCAATTGTCCACACAGAGGTAGATGTAACAGCCTTGGCGCCTGAGGGCTGCAGCCACCACCACATGGCACTTGGTGAAGACCTGTGGTGCCTTGGAAAGGCCCGGAATTGGTAATGTTCCCCCTGAAAGGAGAACCGCAGGAACCTCCTGTTGGTCGGAAGAACCAAGGCGTGGCGGCAAGCATCATGCATATCTAGGGAACAGAGCCAGTCCCCTTGACAGAGCATGGAGAGGAGGCCCTGCATGGTTACCATCCTGAATCTCTTGTATTCAATGTAATTGTTCAGGAGGCTTAGGTCTAGGATGGGACGGAGATACCCCATCTTCTTGGAGACCAATAAGAAGTGGGAGCAAAACCCTTTCCCATGTTGGGACGGGGAACGGGCTCTATGGCCTGCTTGTCCAGGAGGGTCTGAATCTCCTCTTGAATGAGGATAGTGAGGGATGGGGAGTAGGCAGAAGGGACCTGGGGATTGTCTGGAGGAATCTGTCCGAATTCCAGTGGGTGACCCCTTTCGATCAACTGGACGAACCAGGTGTCGGAAGTTACTCTGGTCCACCTCTCTAGACAGAGGGAGAACCGACCCCTACCGCTTCCCCCAAGGATTCCGCTGGGGTCGGGCACAGAGTCAGGCAGAGCCTTTCAGGAGTGGGAAGGGAGACCTGGGAGGACTTCGCGTTCCGAGGTCCCGAGGCACATGAAGGCTGAGAGGGGGCCTTGTGCCTTAAGGGCCCACTTGCTTGTTGCCCTTTGGATCTCTGACCGGCAGGGCAACGAAAAGGCTTCTGTTGTGCTAGATGAGAGTCGGACTTGTACATTTGGTATACAGATTGGATGGCTTGCCCGAATCCTGAAGGCACATAATTATTTTGTCTGAGTCCTCTCCAAATAAAACAGACCCGTGGAAGGGGGCATCCATGACAGCGTCCTGGAGATCCTGCCTAAATCCAGAAACCCTGAGCTAAGAGTATCTTCTGAGGCAGACCCCTGTGGCTGCTGCTCTTGCTGCAGTGTCTGTCAAGTCATAAGAAGACCTCAAGATGCGCTTTCCACATCAAGGCCAGATCGGAAAACACTGAGGCCGGACTGGAGAACATCCAAGAGCTCTGATTTTTGTGGAGAGACAGGCTGCTTTTCAGACAACTCCAGGGCCTTCTGCCACAAGGATTTTTGATACTGCACCATATGTGCTAAAAAATTTAGCGAATGTATGGTGCAGGTGGCCGAGGAATAGATTTTTTGGCCAAATTGATCCAGTTTCTTGGATTCTTTGTCTGGTGGCTGTGAACTCATGTGGCAGGGCTGCTTGATCCCGTCATGGGCAGCCATGAGGACCATAGAGTCCATTTTCAGATGTTCCCTCCAAAAGGGCTAATTTTGGGGGGTCCTACACTATCTGGCTGCCTTTTTAGGGACAGCAGAAGTTGAAGAAGGGTGTCTCCAGGCTAGCTTGGTAATATCCTGAAATGGAGCTAAGGGCGGGACTACCAGTGGCTTTGGATTGCTCATGCCTAAAAAATGAGCCAACTGTCGCCTCTCCAGATCCAAGTCCTTGGTGTCCCACTGGTTTAAGAATTGAATGTGATGCATCACATCCATGAAAGTAGGGTCGCCTGGGGGTGACCAAGGGGTGTCACCATAGGCCTCCGGCCAAGGAGGAGAGGCAAATCCCTTTGAGGATCCAGAGGATGGAGAGGAACTCCTGTCGGATGAATTCAAGGAAGGAGACCTAGTGTATGACTGCTGGGGCCGATGACCGCAAGAGTGGCGTTGGTGTCTGGAGGAGGACCGCGATGATGAGTGATGCCTCCGTCCCTGGTGCCTGGGACCCTTCATCTGAATGGTCAGGAGGTGATGCCTTTTTGGGCGGAGGCGATCGTCTCCCAGGAGATGGAGTCGGGAACCTTGGATGCCCCTGTGGGACATTCAAGTGCATCAGGTCTGGCGATGGGATCGGGGGCTCCTTAGGCAGGAGGTCCCCTTTAATGGTGTTTCACTACAATGTAAACAGGGTCCCCAGGTCTGCTAGCGATATTAAGGGAGGCCCTGGAACATCTGGCACCAGAAGAAGAATGTCAGGTATCTCCCGCGTCAGTCCTGAAGGTGCAGAGAGCGTAGCCGTTAGGTCTGGGGATACTGGAGCCTCTGGCAGCCACTCAGGTGGCAGGGAGGGTGACGCCCAGTCGTGCATTTGATTAGGAGCCTTCCGATTGTCAGGCAACTGTTGGTCTGGCGTTGGCAGCGGGGGTGCCATTTTAGCTGGTGGTGGAACCCCGGACAACAGCTTAGGGGAAGCCAATGTAGGCAGTGTCTGTTTTGACCCTGGGGAGCCAGAGAAAGAGGACATCGGGGTCTGACGATGGGAGCCCATCATCTTGGGCTTAGAGGAGCGTACTCCAGCCTAGAGTTCCTGCTCCTGGCATATCTTACGATCGTCGGACCCAGACAAATGGCCCAAGGTGGAGGACGCTCCAGCTGGGCGAATGACAGGCCCCTGCTTGCCGTCCGATGAGGAGCTGGCTTAGAACCGGGTTGATGCTGTAACGGTCTAAGATTCAAGGGTGGGGCCGAAGGCCTGTGCCCCAAAGCCCCCGCACCCGACGTCTGGATGAGGGTGGAGGGCTTCATCAATGGCAGACAGGAGGGAAGAAGAGCTACCAGAGGGTCCGAGTCTGCTCTCCGACCGGACTGGGGACTTGAAGAGGCTGCCTTGCGATGCGGATACCTGGAGTAGGAGTCTGACCTGTGTCTTTTTTCCATGTGATGGTGCTTCCAGTGGGCCTTCTTGTGGGAAGAGGTCAAGGACCCAGGGACTGAGGAAGAAGAAGAGCTGTGGCTGGAGCAGGTCCTCTACATGGTGGCCAGTTGTTCGAGGAGATGGGTCTTCAGACGACAAATGCGAGTGCGCAGATTGAAACTACGACAATATGGGCAGGCCTCGGAGTTGTGCGATGGGCTGAGATAAATCAGGCAGACTGAATGCCCATTTTTCGCTGGAATCTGTTCCCCGCAGGCACACTTCGATTTTCACCGCTGTGTGAAGCACAGAGAAGACATGCACAGGTAGAAATCTCCGGAAAGAATTTGGAAAGAAATGCATGTGAAAATTCGTGAGAAAATGGCGGTCAACAGGTAGCAGGAGGTGTCCGTGGAGCCAAAGCGTATGGGCCAACGGCAGGAAAAGAACTGAGGTGGGGCTGTGGACTGCCTTCTTTATACCACTGGTTGATGTCAGAGGCAGTCAGACATTGGGGGCAGTCCACTGTTAACTGCTAGCTAGAAGTTTTCTGTGGGGTCCTAGTGCCTGGCAGCAAAGTCCTTATTGTGTAGCCTGCTGCAAGAGCTCCAACTCGAAGTAAGATCTGCAGGTTCTGAGCTTGTCAAGGACTGGAATCACTATAAATGGCAAATTGCTTTCTTGAGGAAGTTGTGCAGAATTTTATATACTGTAGTTTGGATGACAGGTAGATATACTCACCTGTAAGCCAGTTTTACTAGTGGTATACATATCCCATCCACACTCTGGCAGCCTTCCTAGAGACAGACAAGTCATCTGAAGTCTTCAAGCTAAGCTACTCTGACAGGGTTGAATAAGTCCCTGTCCTATTTGTCAAGCAGAAAGAGTTTAAAGCAAGGATCTGTTCTCTTCTCTCCTTTTTGGTCTCTTGTCTGTCTGGCTGCACAATCAAATGTTCTCGTGAGACCTAGGAAGTGAGCACTCGGACGGTCTCGTGATTTCTCTGCCTCTCGATATCTCTCTTTGCTGTTTCTGTCTTTTCTTCCCCTTGCTATATGCAGTTATAAAAAATATGTGAATCTTTATGTGAAACTGGGATTTCTTGGTTTGAAAATGTGTATGGTTATATTGTTGAAATGACTGCAAAAATCTATTTGAAATTTAGGGGGCTAACCTAAGATGCAGTTTGAGTTCCTCTCAGACTTGTTTGCAAACTCTTCTACAGAGCTGTCAGCAGAAAGTCAGCTCGGGACATTCTTCTGTTTGCAAGCCTGCTCTGCAAAGAAACTGACAAGAACTCATTTTCTGAAAAACAGGATACTCTCAACGAGTTCCCAGGCAAAGAATTTTAAAAAGAGCAGCAATATTCTGCTAAAGAGACTGAAGCTTGAAATTAGAGATACCCTCAGATAAAGGACTTTGTTTTCTCTGTTTGTGCTGCCTTTATAAATAGTTATACTGAACAATTTTTATTTTACTGTTATTGATAATAAAGCATTCCTTGCAAATTTTACAACTGCTTCTGGTCTTCCTATACTTCCTGACCTATGCCTTGATGACAAACACGTCCTTCTGACGCTGGGCTTTTTGAATGGCTGCTAGACTTTTTCTAATAAAAACTTCTCAAGCTCTTTTTTTCTGTGTCACCATGTTGCTTGATTTTATTTATTTATTGAATTGACTGAAAGGCACATTGAGCAAAATGATGTTCATCTCCTGGTGCGACCTGGGGGAAGGGTTACAAAGGGAGGATAACACGCAGGTTATCACAGTAATAATTAAATTAGGTATACAGAGGAGAATGGAAACACTTGGTTACAACACTGGTTAACAGTCAGCTAAAAGCGTATACCAGAGGCATACATACATAGAGTACAGATTGCTGTGGCAGATTAACACTTACAGTAGGGCTAAATCTAGGCAGGACAGAGAGACATGAGTAGGCGAGTAAGTGCCACAGATGGTTTTATAAGCCATCTTCCAAGGATAGGGCAGTGCTGTTGGTCAGGCAATGGGAATTTGGGGGGGGGGTTATTACAGTTATTGAGTGCAGGCGCAGTTTACCGTGAGGTAGTTTGCTAGCGTGGTTGATAGGGAATGGGTGGAGGAAGAGTGGCGAATTTGAGGGGGGAGAGCATTTCAGAGTTTTGGGAATCAGTGCAAGAAGGTTGTTTGTCCAGCAGAGGTCTTTCGTCTGGGGATATTTAGTAGTTGGGTGTCAAGGGACCGGAGGGCATTGGGGGAGCCGACAACAGTATGGAGGAGAGGTATGAGGGGAGGGTGCCAAGCCAGAATTTTGAGACAAATTTGAAGCAGTGCAGTTGTCATCAATTTTTGAGAGATGGGAAGGTGAGGGAGCGGTAGAGGTCACAGTGGAAGGAAGCGGGGGGCACCGAGTGAAACGGCAGAAGGCGTCGAAGAGGGGGTCTAGTTTAGATAAGGTGGATTTAGGTGCAGCGTTGTAGACTATGTCACAGTAGTCTAAGGAAGGAAGGATCATCAGCTGCATTAGTTCCCGCCTAACCATAAAAGGGAGGCAAGAGTGGTTCCTGTACAGGGCACCTAGCTTGGGCACAGTTTTTTTATGATTGCATCAATGTGGTCGGAGAAGGTAAGGTGACGGTCAAGCCATACTCTTAGATACCGGAAGGAAGCGACGTCCTCCAGAGTTGTCCCATCCTGAGTGTAGAAGATGGGGAGGGAGGGGAGTCGGTATAGCTGCTGCCTCATGCTAAAGGTCATGGTGACATTTTTTTAGCGTTGAGAGAGAGCTGGTGCAAACTGAACCAGAGTTGAACTTTGATTTAAATCCTGGCAAATCTCAAAAGTCCTGATGTTGTGACAAAGGTCTAAACAGCAAACATACACCTTGTATATTGTTTTCACTGCCCCTGCAGTATCAGAAATTTTTTTTGTATTTATTCATTTGTTAACCGGGTAAGAACTCTGGACCAGAGGCCCCTTTTTCAGGTTCGACCTGGGGTCAATACAAAATAAAAAACAAGTACACACAGTAAATAACATTTCAACAATCACATAAAGCAGCTACAAGACATTTTAGATAACAAATATTCTTTCAATTTTGTCTTAAAACCATTTAGCGAAGAGGTCCGACATACTGGGAGTGGCAATATATTCCAAAATTGAGGGGCATCTATAGAGAAAGCATGACTTTCTATTTTAAGTTTGGGTATAACCATAGCAAATAGAATATCATTAGATGATCTCAAACTGGGGAGAACAGAACGTAACTTAACAAGGTAATATAGGGGAAATTATTTAAATAAAACACATTTAAAAATCAGACAACCAAAAAAATATTAAATTCTAGCTATCGGAGCTAACCACCCTAGCTGAGAATATAAAACACAATGATGTGTTCATATAGGAACCTGGAGCACAAATCAATATATATTGTTATACACAGCCCTTAGAGAATTCAACTCCTTATTCCCGAGATGTAAATAAATAAAGGAAACAGTCATAGTGGGGCAGCAGGGATCCAACCGCAATAATTTTTCTTACTTCTAAGGAGAACATTTTTTTTAATTTGTACAACATGCCAATCTTTTGGTTTATAGCACGGACAACTGATTGAACCTGGAGGGAAAAGGTCAACCCGGGGTCTAAAAGAACCCCGAGATACTTGAACTGATATACTTGTTCAATAACCATTCCTTTCAAATCATACAAACACAGGGATGAATAGTTGTCAAGCATAAGGGAAGTGCCAAAAATCATGGACTTAGTTTTGTTAGAATTCAAAATCATTGCATTATGCAGAAACCATTTACAGACTCTTTCAAAGTCAGAAGCCAAAACTGAGGTTACCTCTGAGAGGGGAGCTACCTTGGGAAAAAAGAAACAGGTCATCCGCATAAAGGATGACTTCACAATTTAAACAAGAGGAAGAGAGTTCGTTTACAAAAATAGAAAATAACAAGGGGCCCAAAATGGACCCCTGAGGGACCCCCACAACTTATTTGAGAATGTTCGAACACAACAGAACCAACAGAAACAAACTGTGTATGGTCCAATAAATAACGTCCAATCCAAGACACAGCAGCATCACAGAAACCAAGTGCATTCAATTTAGAGCTCGCCATATCATGCTCAAGTAAAACGAGTGCCTTGGTCAGGTCCTCAAATACCACCCCAGTCATAAGGCCTTTCTCAAAGCACCTTAGGATGGAGTCTGTGAACCTAACCAAGGCAGTCCGTCTCGTGATTCTTGCGAAAACCATGCTGGTGAGAAGAGACTAATCCATAGCTAGAAAGATAATCATTAATTTGATTGGCAACAGTTTTTTCCAACATCTTACTTAGAGGGTTTAAAATGGAAATGGGACGAAACTCTGTAGTTGGTTTCGACGGCATACAGTAGTTGATGGTATCACTAAATTATTAGTGATTACTTTACATACAGAAAAATAATAAGCAATGGCTAGGCATACTTGTTTTCACAGCAGGTCCAACGAGTACTGTCGAGAGTGGGACAAGAACTGAGGAGAGATGGGGCCACCCGCGTTTATTGAAATGCTGACATGTGACATCGTCAAGGATGGCCCCCAGTCAGCAACAATTTCCGGGTGGTCCTAGCGCTGATGCGGGTATAATTCCAAAGATGTGGCCTAAGGGAAGAGATACCCTAGAAGATAATCTACATTTTCAGTGTGAAAAATGTCAGATGACCCAAGGATCCATTTTTTTGTATGCCTACTGCTAATTGCACCATGTCTGCACTCAGTAAAGCCAGTATAATGTAACTGTGTCCAAAACTCCATTTTATTACTTATGAGTGTAAGTAAATACAGGTTACTCACCTGTAACAGGAGTTCTAGGAATGGTATATGTTGTTCATCCACACTCATTGGCAGGTATCCTTGCCGCTTTAAATCTTGCCGGAAGGTCTTCAAGCTTGCTCCTCCCACCCACCCGGGTGGTATAACTCTCGGCTCCGCCCATGACGCCAGATCTGGCCCGCTGGAAGCTCAGGTTGTGCGTCGGCCGGGAGGTTGGAGATGTGGATGAACAACATATACCATTCCTAGAACTCCTGTTACAGGTGAGTAACCTGTATTTAGGGACATGGATATGTTGTTCATCCACACTCATTGGCAGACTCCTAGCAGTTCTCCGAGGAGGAGGCAAGACGACACCCCAATACTTACTTGGGAAAGAGAGACTGAGAACCGAGGCCCCAAAACCAGCATCCCGGCGTGACTCAAGGTCGATGTGGTAGTGGGTAATGAAGGTGTTTGCTGACTTCCAGGTAGCAGCACCTGCAGATTTCTGGATAGGGACGTCCCTGGAAGCAGCCACTGTTGCAGCAGTATGGCGGGTAGCATGAGCTCTTATCCTCTGGGAGGCTCCATGCCCGCCAACTTATAGCAGAGATCTATGCAGGAGGTTACCCACCTGCTTATCGTCCGCTTGGCTGCAGGTCTGCCAGATCTGCTTCAGCGTGGTGACAAACAGCTGGCGAACCTCTCCCAATTTCAGCCGTGCGCCCTTATAATAAGCGAGCTCTTCTAGGGTCCAGAGTATGGAGCCTATATTCGGCCTCCGAGGTGTGATTGGGGTAGAACACCGCAGAGTCAACACCTGGTTAAGGTGAAACTCCGCACACCACCTTCGGAAGGAATTTCGGTGGGGGCAGGACAACCTTTGTCCCTGTGGAAGACCAGGTAAGGAGACTGATGGAAAGCGCCTGGAGCTCTCCCATCCTTCTGGCTGACGGATAGCCACCAAGAAGGTGGCTTCCACGACAGGTGAGAGAGAGCACACCTGTGCATAGGTTCGAATGGCTTGCCCATGAGCTTTGCCAGTACCAGCAGTAGATCCCACGGAGGTGGGGTTCCCAGACTGGAGGGAAATGTGATCAAGGCCTTGAAAAGCGCCAGACCACCTTCTCCTGCGCCATCGACTGCTTCCCCGCCGCGCCTGCAAGCAGAGATGGCTGCCAGGTGCACCTTTAGGGTCGCCGACCCAAGCCCTTGACTAGAAAGGGACCATAAATAGTCCAAGATGCTTGCCAAGGAACAGGAGGAAGGGTCCAAGCCCTTGTCCTGACACCAAATGGAAAACCTTTTCCATTTGAAGGCATAGCATTTTCTGGTCGACCCTCACGGGACGCCTCAACTACATTGAGGACCTCGTCGAAAGACCCAAGGCCTGGAACTCTAGCCGCTCAGAACCAGGCGCCAGGGTGCAGGGATTGAAGGTCCGGATGGAACACCTTCCCTGATTGACTGAGAGCAGGTCCGGCGAGCTGGAAGCTGCCGCGAGTCCTGGAGCTGAGACTGAGGAGATCTGGGTACCAGAACTGGCGAGGCCAGTCTGGGGCTATCAGAATCACCTGCGCCTTGTCCCTCCTCGCCTTGAGAAGCACCTTGTGGATCAAGGGAAATGGGGGAAAGGCGTAAAAGAGGCCCGGGGTCCATTGCCTCGAGAAGGCATCCCCCTGCAGCGAGCCCTGCTGAGGGGGCGGCATGGAACAGACTCAGCTTCGCGTTCTCCATGGAGGCAAACAGGTCCACCTGAGGTGTGCCCCAAAGGGAGAACAGATGCTGTACTACCTCCGGCAGGAGAGACCACTGTGGATGCAGCCCCTATCCGGCTCAGGGCATCGGCCAGGGTGTTGGAGGCTCCTGCCACGTGAATGGCTAGGAGATCCGCCTCCAGGCTGCGCACGAGTGACCAAATGCGGAGAGCTTCCTTGCATAGAAGCATGGAGCGCGTCCCGCCTGGCGGTTTAGATAGTACATGGTCGTGGTATTGTCCGCCTCGGACTCGGACCCACTTGACCCCGGAGGAACGGAGCAAAGGCGGTGAGAGCTAGGCGACCGCCCAGAGCTCCAGCAGGTTGAGTGTGGCATCGGGACTCCCGCTGGGACCAGAGGCCATGAGCCCATGTTCCCCAGATGGGCACCCCAACCCATCAGAGAGGCATCGGTCGAGAGAGACCGCCGGCTCGGGCGGACGAACGGGATGCCCTCCTGCAAATGATCTGGAACGGTCCACCACTGGAGAGCTGCTCCACATCCCCTGTGTCACCGACACAAGCTGGTCCAAGGGATCGCAGGCCAGGACCACTGGCTGGCCAGTCCCCACTGAAGGACGATGTTCCAGCGGGCCCAACGGACCACGCTGGTGCAGGCCATGAGACCCAGGAGGCGAGGAAGTCCCGGCAGGGCGCAATTGCCCAACCAGAAATGATCGGGCAAAGGAGGAAAGAACCTCGCCCTGTCCGCTGGGAGCCACGGCCTGGCTCAAGAGAGTCGAGCTGCGCCGATGAATAGAATCACCTGCTTCGCCCGAGTTCCACTTGGCCTCGCTGATAAGGAGGCCCAGTTGAGAGCAGACCTGAGGGCCAGATCTCTGGACCACCCGCCTCCTTCCTGGAGGGAGCTGCTATCAGCCAGTCGTCCAGGTAAGGGTACACCCGACCTCGGCGCCAAGAGGAATGCTGTCACCACTGCCATGCATTTGGTGAAGACCCTGGAGCTGGAGACAAGTCAAGGGCATGGTTGAACTCGAAGAGGGATCCTTCCGCTGGAAGCGAAGGAATCTCTGGTGAGACGGACGGATAGGGACGGAAAAACGCTGCCCTGCAAGTCCAGAGAGCAGAACTACACGCTGCTCCAAGGATGGTATTATCTGAGCCAGAGTGACCATCCTGAAGGTTCGAGACCTTAGGAACTTGTTTAGGTCGTGTAGGTCGAGAATGGGGCCAGCCCCCGTCTGCTTCGGAACCAGGAAGTACCTGGACACAAACCCTGGGTCTGAAGGAGGGTCCACCACCTCTCTTACCACCTCCTTCTGGAGGAGGAGAGCGGCGTCGGCTCGACGAGCCGCCGTGAGGCTGGGATCCCGAAGCCCCGAGGGGCACGGCTCTGAAGGGTGGTGCCTGCTCAATTCCAGAGGCAGGCCTCTTCCCACCACCTCTAAGACCCACCTGTCCGTGGTAACAGCGGACCAGGCGGAACGGAAGTGCGGAGCCGCCTCCACGGGGACCCAGGGTGGAGTGACGGGATGGGGCGACACCCTCAGCCCGTCATTGGGCAGGCTTGGAGGAGGGACCGCCAGGGACCTCCTGGGCCCTTTCCTCCCTGCCTCCTGTTAGAGGAAGCCGGCGGCTTGGGTTTGGGATGCCAAGGCCGAGCCTGCTGGCCCTGACATTGCTGGGCCGGGCGCTGCGGGGCAAGTAGAAGGACGAAAGGGCTTAGGCTGTGGTTTGGCGGCCTTTGTCCTTCTGAGCGGAAGAGACCGAGTCCAAGGTGGCATTGGACTCTCGATCCTCTGCAGGTGACCTTCCACCCCAGGGTCAAGAGGTCAGTCCCCAAAAGGAACATCCGCCAACTTGTGCTGGGTATCCGGCGTAAAGGTGGATATCCTCAGCTAAGCCTCGCCGACGATAGCCACTGCGGCCGCCACCGATCTGGCACATGAGTCCCCTATATCCAAAGCAGTCTGGAGCTGCTGTTTGGCCACTGCCCTGCCCTGGTCCCGCACCTGCTTAACCGTAGTCTGCAGATCGGCGGGAAGATGAGGGATGACCTCATCCAGGGAGCCCAACAGGGCATGAGAAAAATGTGCCATGAGGACGGCCGAACTGGCCTGACGAAGGCCGAGAGAGGACGCAGCGTAGACTTTTCGCCCGACATAGTCCAATTTCTTGGACTCCTTGTCAGGAGGTTTGTCCACATCCCTGGCGTTGCCGGCGCGCCGGAAAACGCTGTCGGTAACCAACCCCTCAGCGGAGGGGTGTTCCGAAAAACCGGACAAGGAACCGGTAGGGACCGCATACTTCCTGGCCATCCTGGCCGAAGGCGCAGGGCAGGAAGCAGGGCGCTGCCAAAGCTCCAGTGCCGGACTCCACTATGGCCTCGCCACCGAAAGGCCTCCGTCGGAGAATCCCGTCCAGAATCTCCGTGAGGGGATACCTGGCCCGCTTGGAACGGGTTCGAGCTCCATCCCGTAGACTCGAGATGAGCCGAGCAGTCCCAGGAAGGACGACGGGCTATCGGCTCATTGACTGAACTCCCTGAAGACTCCAAGTCCAGTCGCTGGAGAAAAGGAGGAATCATCTTCGGACTCGGAAGAGTCCTCAAGAGCTGCCTCTGGCCTGAGCCACCCTTCACCTGCCGAGGTCGGTCGGGAGTGAGGGTAACTGACAGCCGATGGGTAGACCCTTAGCCGACCGAGAATCCTTGGTCGGAGCCCCAATTGGTGGCTGTGGAGGCGGAGGTTCCACCGAATCGGTGGAGCAGCTGGTTTGGCCGAACAACCGCCTGGTATAGAGCTCCTCGGATAAGTCGAGGGCTGTGTCGGCCGCGTCCGGTGACAGCACTTAATGGCGGGGAAGGCGCGGGTCGGCTTATTCCCGGCCAGGAGGAGCTGTTGCAACATAAGGTCTCGTACTGCCGACGAATTACGCCAGCCTCCTCATCCGAGGAGGAGGACGAGGACGAAGCGTGACGCCGCTTATCATGTGCCGAGACCGAGACCGCCTATGACGGTGGGATCGGCTGGACCGCCGAGAGGTCCGAGACCGAGACCGAGAGTCCCGGAATTTCGAGGTCGGTGCGGGAGGTGTCGGCCGGAACCGCACTCCTTCGCTCGGATGGTCCATCCGAGGGCTCGGAACCGGAGGCACAGGCGAGCCCACGGGATCCTCAACTCCTCCCGGGAACCGGGAGAGGGAATTCGCCGTTAAAGGCGACAGCTCATTCAATGGGTCGAAAAATCTCGACTTCATCGGTGGGAGTCTCGGCCAACTGACCTGACGGGACACCGTGAGGCCAGTGGTCGGTTTGTGCTGTCGACCGAAGCCGACGGTCGACGGCCCGAGAGGGACCTTTCCCGCCCCAAGAGCCGCCGACGGAGGGATTTCTTACCCCTGTCCCTCTTTTGGACCGAGAATAAGGTCCAGCAGACGCAGGCCCTTCTCCTTTAGTGGAGAGGGACAGACAAAGCTCCTTAAAGGAAGCCGGTAGGAAGAACCCAGAGAGCGGATAAATGCCGCGCCGAGGAAGATATCGCCCGCGCCGCCTCCTTCGAGGGGCTACCATCCGCCGAGCTGATCCACGAGCCCGCCGCCACGGACACCGCTAACCGGCCTCCTTGACTTTCACCGGAGGGAAACGCCGGGACGCCCAGTTGCAATCGGGCAGCACGGTCTTCGAGGACGAGGGCTTTAAAGATGAGCACAGGTCGAAGCCCGCGGGTCGTGCTCAAGGCCCAAGCAGTAGACACACGGGAGTGTGGATCCGTCCGAGACATCTTCTGCCCGCATGGGCATCTCCGAACCGGGAGTCGATGGTCCATCGCAGCCATGAGGGATAGAAGACTGAAGTCTTTGCAAAATTTATTTTAAAACTGCAAACGGAGAAATAGGAACCAGTCACAAACGCAGAGCGCTAAGGAGGGAACCTGAGCTTCCAAGCGGTAAGGAAGATCTGGCGTCATGGGGCGGAGCCGAGAGTTATACCACCCGGGTGGGTGGGAGGAGCAAGCTTGAAGACCTTCCGGCAAGATTTAAAGCGGCAAGGATACCTGCCAATGAGTGTGGATGAACAACATATCCATGTCCCTAGAAACTGCCATTTGGTTAGGTGCCGGTCCTTTTATTCTCTGAACTGTACTATGGGTTACAATGGCACCGACTCCCTGGAGGCATCCCCCTTTTGTGTTACTGACCGAAGAATAGACCACTGCAGCTCTTCCAGACTGCAGCCAGACTTTTGCATCCTGCCTGCCTGCAGTCCAGAGGGGTCACTTCTGCAACATGTTGCAAGAAATTTGGTATCATCTTCCTCAACAGAGTGTCCTCTATCAGAACACAGCAGTCTCCCAGGTAGGGGTGACTCCCGACAGTGTGATAGACAGGGTGCATGCCGGCACTGCAGCGAGTCTTTGTTAGGGTGATTCTGTTTGGGTGTGGTCTACTCCGAGACCAACATAATACTATAGATCCAGGTCTTCTGATTAAATCTTCTAATTAACCAATGGGAAAAGAAGACGTGCCTCAGATATAAAAGCTAATAACTGGGGGTGGTCACGTGATGCATCGGAGCGAGTAGGACGCAGTCTTTACGGCTCCACTCCTCAGCCCGAGCTTTTCACTTATTTAACCTTCTAACTTGTTTAATTTGCGAGCAGTTAGTGGCAGACTAGTGCTAGTGAAGTCACTTTTTTCTTACCAGGCTATCCAGACAGCTGTATTTGCGCAGAAACGAGCAAGCAGATGGAATCCGTAATGCGGCCTGCGGGCCTGTCTCACACCCTGCCGCTCACGCTGGAAAATGCCTAGGCTGCTAAGAAGCCTAAAACCGCTACTAGATCCAATGCAGCACCCATACCTCTAACGGAGGATACGTTTCTTCAGGAGCACTTTCCCATAAAGGAAGCCCTCCTCAGTGTTACTGGCCAGTTGGCTACTCTCCAAAAGGCATCGGAGGCTTTATCCAAAAGGATCGGTGACACTGCGGTGAGAACAAACTCACTCAAGGACTGGAGAGCCCGGCAGGAAGCCGACACGGTGGCCAATCACAGGAGAATCTCAAAGCTGGAAGACAAAATAGAGGACTTTGAGGGCCGCAGCAGGCAAAATGATCTCCTGCTGTTAGGCCAGCCTGAAGGTGCGGAAGGCCAAAATCCAATTTTATTCATACAGAAATTCTGTGAGAAAGTGGCTGGCCTTTCGCTGAACGGTCCTAGCTATGTCATCGAGAGGGCCCACAGGGCACTAAGACCCACTCCTCCACTGAATTCGCAACCTCGGCCGCTGATTTTCAAACTTCAGAGACAAAGTGCATAGCCAGGCCCAAATCAAGGACACCAAAGATTTACTCTGGGAAGGTCACAAGCTCCAGATGACTGAAGATCTTCCCTGCTCAGTGAGGTTAAAAAGAGCAGGATTCAATCCAGCTATTATGAAACTCATGGCAGCGGGAATTCGCTTTAAAATGGTATACCTGGCCCGATTGCACGTTAATCACCATGGGGCTATGAAAACCTTCACGTCAGCAGCCCGAGCTAAGATGGAGCTGCCTACCATGTTTCCAGATCTTTTTCAGGCCCAAAAATGACTTTCTCAGGATACCTAGTGGTCACAGTGTGCCTGAGGACTTTTTTGAAAGTTATGGTTTTGAATACAGTTGACACTGTTTTACTAATCTACTCTCTGATAACCCTTTTCCAAGCTTACACATGAGGACTGGTTTTACCATACAGTGTTCTCTAAAAGTGTGCTGGACTCGAGGAACCACATATAGTGATGCTGAACTACGGCTTGGTGTGGGCTGCTGGAGCAGGGCAGGGCGGGGGGTGGTGTGGCTTGGTGCAGGGAACTTGCAGGGGAACTGGATGTGCTGTCGTCCCTAAAGCAGTTGAGCCACGGTAGGTCTGCACTTTTGTCTGTTGCTGGGGTGGGAGTGGCTTTGGGGGCTGGCAGGATATCCCTCGGCCATTCTTCTGGTGGTACTCTAGGCACTTTCGGCAGCTGCATAGGTGTCTAGCTATCCAAGGGGCCTAATTTATCCTCCCCATGTTTGGGGAAGTGTCGCTGGATGTGGAAGGTCTAATGCTTGATAGCCTCCTGGAGCCGACTAGGGTGATGGGGAGGGAGTGCGCTGCAGACCTACAGTAGAAGCTTAATGTGGGTGTTGGTATCATAAGGCGAGCGGAAGTGGGAGGTCAGTCTTTCTTGCCTCTCCCCCCCAAAAGAAAACCAAAGTGCCATCTTCACTGAATCACGCTTTTTGCAGGGTTGGGGGCAATATTCCGCTATGTGCTCGAAATGCTGTTACTTCTTTTCTGCTTGGGCAGCTCCGAGTCCTGTACAATGCTCGCTTCCTGGAGGGGTCTGGTGGCATGGACCTTCCAATCTACCCAGTGCTCCAATATGCTACCTGTAGCTGGGCCTTTGCAATGGGTATGATTGCCTACGAGTACCCTAGGGATGGTAGGGAATGGGCTGCCGGCTGGCCGTAGCTCGCTTTAGCCTCATCAGGGTGAAGGGTGCGTTCCACTTGGTTCCTGGTGTAATGAGGGTGAGGGAGTCACTAGGACGGCTCCTTCAAGCACCCTGTGGTTCCCATGGATCAAGTGCACATGCTACTGTGTTTGTTCAGCACTACAATTAGCAACTCATTTACCCAGTAAAAGTTCTCCCATAACTGACTTCTGAGGGCCGGGGTAGGCCTGATTACATGCATGCATCTGCTTGTTATACCTTATTTTGTGTTACTTAGCATGTTACTATTCTTCTCGATTTGTTGATTTTGGGGTTAGCTCAGGCTTGGGGTGGGTGGGGCTCGCTTCAGGGATGGTGCCCATCACAGGCAGATTTGAGCAGGAGTGGCAGCCTTCAGGGCCGAGGAAAGTTATGTTGGGATTACGGGTACAGAGAATGTTATCATGTTGTTGTTAACTTGTTCAGGGGGAGGGAGGGAAGGGGAGGAGGGAGGTGTTGAGGACAGTATGGGAATTGTATTCGGTCTGATATTTTGATGGGTTTTTTGGGGGAGGGGTTGGGTGCTGGGAAACCATTCTCACATGGGGGTACATGGGGCAACTTCAGTGTCAGGTGGGGAGGGGGAGGGAGAGAGGGCTGGGGAGGGGGAGGGATTTGGGGGCCTGGAGACCTCTACAACACAGTACTCAATCAGGCGGAGACTTGGACATCACTAAATGTAAGGCCTAACTATGGGGATTATTTATAAATTTATCTCCTGGAATATTAAAGGGGCGAATGAAAAGCACAAAAGATACATGGTTCTAAGGCATCTTAAGAAGTATCAACCAGATGTGGTGTTTTTGCAAGAAACTCACCTCAAATACGATGATATACAATATTTCCAGAGGGACTGGTTTGGTCAAGCATTCAGTGCAGGCTCTAGCAATAGAAAAGTGGGAGTGGGTATTTTAATATGTAAAAGTACCCCATTTCAACTGCTCCATGAGGGCAGAGGAGTCGACACTTTTTGTTACGAGGCTGCTTAGGCTTAACGGAGGTACTTTTGAGTGGGATCTACAGTCTTAATATAGAATCCCCCAAGTTCTTCTCTGCTCTTTTGAATCAGTTGTTGGCCTTCCCACGAATTCCTATTATTTTTGGCGGGGACTGGAATCTGGTATGCTGCCCTGATTTAGACAAATCCAACAGCGGCTGAAAAGGTCTTACCCTTGTCCAAAGGGGTTTGAGGGAGATCATGGATTCGCTGGGCTTGGTGGATCCATGGCGTATATTAAACCCAGCTGACAGGCAATATACTTTTTTTCTTCCCCCTTGTGCAAGTCTTACTCCCGCATTGATTATTTCTCGATTACCACAGCCAACCTCTCTGGACTTATAGCTTGTCATATCCTGCTCACGGTGATTTCTGACCTTGTGCCGGTTTTACTGGAACACACTTTATGGGGCTTAGAAGACAGAGATAGGGCCTGGAGATTTAACTCCACCTATTTGAGAAATCCACAGTTTGTCTCCACCATCTCTGGCTTCATACAAACCCTTTTCCAGGAAAACAAAGGCACTGTGGAAGCTATGGACATGCTCTGGGGGCGTCGAAAAGCACAGTGCGAGGAAAATGCATTAGGCTGGCCTCTAAGTTAAAAAAGCAGAGAGCCAAGAAAACACAGAACTTCCTCTCCTAGACCCAGGATCTGGAACACCGCCTCTCAGCCTCAGTTGACCAGGACATATGGACCGGACTACATACCCTTAGGGCCCAATATTGTGGGCTCCTGACTGAACAGGTTGAGCTGGCATTGCAGAGAGTCAAATTCCACTACTTAAGAGTCAGGCGAAAGAGCTGGGAGGCTTTTAACCTTGAGACTCAAGCAACTCGACAGCCAAGGCCTTATCCAAAGTATTCAGCTGGCCATAGGGGGAGAGATCTTGACCCGCTCCCGTGATATAGCGGAAGCATTTCACCAGTTTTCCAAAGCCCTGTACACTCCTGAAGGGGAGACCCCTGACGAAGATCTTATAACCAAATATCTTAACGCTGTTGCCCTACCGTCCCTATCCAAATCACAACAGGGATCCTTGCAAGCTCCCATCTCTCTTCAAGAAGTGTGGCGGGTAACAGATCAGATCCCCAGATGAGTTTAATAATGCTTTTTACTTGGCCTTCAAAGAAGACTTGGCTCCCTTCCTCACAAGGATCTATAACTCCATACGATTGTCAGGGTTTCTGGACTCCACTTTCACACAGGCATGGATAACAGTTATACCTAAACTGGGAAAGTCACACTTGTTACCCGGTAACTACCGACCTATATCACTCCTAAATTCAGACCTGAAAATTCTTGTCAAAGTTTGGCCAACCATTTAGAGTTTGGCAAGTTCATCTCAGTCCAACTCAGGTGGGCTTCCTCGCAGGGTGGTTATCTGCGGACCACTTATGCAAAGTCCTCCGACTTATCTTGATAGCAGGTGACAGGAAGACTCCCTCTGTTTTGGTTTCACTCGATGCAGAGAAAGCCTTTGATCGTGTTTCCTGGCCTTTCTTGTTTGCTACTCTCCAAAGAAACAGCTTTCCTGCACAATTATGTGACTGGCTTAAAGTCATCTACCACCATCCTACGGCCAGAGTCCGATGTAGTGGAGTTTTCTCAATCCCCTTCCCCCTGGCTAGAGGCCCCAGGCAAGGATGCCCTCTTTTGGCGTTCCTCTCTAACCTATACTTGGAGCCCCTCATTCGCTCCCTACAGACCAGCCTGGAGGTCAAGGGTATACAAGTAGGCAATACAAGTTATAAACTGTCAGCTTATGCCGACGATCTTTTGTTGCACTTAGAATATCCCCACCTGTCTATACCAGCTGCGGTGAACATTATTAATAAATTCTCTCAGGTGGCAGGGTACAAGCTCAGTACTGAAAAGTCCAAGGTCATGCCCCTCAACATTCATGTTAGGAAGCACTGGATTGAGAATCTGGGCCTTCTTTGGGAACCTAAAGTCCTTACCTACCTGGGAATTAAAATCTCTTGCTCTCAATCCTCTCTGATCAAACTCAATCTCTCCCCCATCCGCCGTGCTACTCAGGCCAACCTTCACAGATGGAAGTCTCTCCCGCTCTCGTTGTAGGGATGGGTGAATGTGATAAAGATGAATGTCTTGCCCAGAATACTTTACCCTATGAATATAGTGACCCCCTTTCCTCCCAAAGCGCTGATTTATGTGTTTGCAAGCCGCCATCTTGGACTTCCTCTGGAATGGCAAAGCTGTCAGAAGGGCGCATTCTAAGCTCACACACCAAAAGGACTGGGGGATTGCGCCTTCTTCACTTCTTTCTCTATTACTGTGCTCTACACTGTTGCAAGATTTTCAGGTGAAGTGCGGATATCGAAGGCTCCATGGGCGACTACACCCCCCAATGGATCCTTGTGGAAAGGTTTTTATGCTGGCCGCAAGGCATCGACTTAGGTAGTTTAATTTACTCCAAAACCTCGGAGCTCACATCCTCCCTTAGAAGTTCATCGGTTTGGTGGTCTCTTAAAGCTCTCTGTTAGTTGTGCTCCCACTTGAACATCTCTTTACACAAAGATTAGTCCCAACCTCTGGTTAACAACCTGCATTTCAAAATTGCCAACCGAACTATTCTGACTACTTTTTGCCCGGCCCTAGGTAGAACACCCATGTCATCTTTGATTTTGGAAGGTAAAATTAGTACCACAAATGGAGTGCAGGCTACTTTTTGTCTATTCCCACGTAGCATCCTTTCAAACACTTACAACTACAGGGCACAATTTCTTCCTTCTTAGGCCCCCCCGTGGCAAAACTGCTCCAATCCTCTTCTTCGAGATCTTATAAATACAGCCTCCCAACCCCACGCGATCTTGAAGTATTATGACATGTTGCAGTCTCTCAATCCCAATAGACCACGGGGTGTATGTTTTGATTGGAAACAGGAGCTAGATATATAAGAGGATGATGGGGCATGGCAACAACTCTGAATCAAGTTATATAAATATCTTAAACAGGACCGGCAGCGGTTTCTACAATTTCGGGTCCTGCATAACTTGTATTTTTCTCCTTCTAGATTGCATAGAATAGGTAAAGTGGAATCCCCATTATGTATTAGGTGCGGGCAGGGCCGCAGTAATGGGGGTGTAAGTGGGGAAGTTCTCCGGGGCCCCAAGCTCAGGAGGGGCCCTCCTGAGGAGCTGGCATTGTCTCCGTCATTAGCTGGTTTGGGAAACAGGGGCCCATTCCAAGTGACTTGTCCGGGGCCCCAGGATTCATAGCTGCAGCCCTGGGTGCGGGAAGTCAGAAGGCACTCTCAAACCTATCCTCTAGGACTGTATTCTCGTGGCCCCCGTCTGGCAATCCATCAGGATGGTGCTGGACCCCATGCTAGGTCTGGATTATTTTTTCAATCCGCAAGTCTGCCTGGTTGGCCAGTTTCCCAACGACATGGCTGACTGTCGAAAAGCCTTCACGTCTCAGATTTCTGCAGTAGCTAAACTTATTATCACTCGCCACTGGCTTGACCAATTCAGCCCTTCCCTTAGGGAATGGCATGTGGAAATTCTCCAGGCTTTGGAACTGGAAAAATACATAGCTTCTTGGCAGAATCGCTTGGAAGCATTTAACAAGAGGTGGAATCCGTTGCTGACCCTCTTACCCACCATGAATGGCACCCCTTTGACTTAAACTGATACTGGGTACGGTGACTCCCTAGTTGTACCCTTATGGAGGACCCAGAGAGAGTAGGCTCCAGTCACCGCCTGCATGGCCCGCACCCGATGTGTCGGGATGAGTCATGTAGCCTTGATAAGCAAAATGGTAGAGGCTCCAGGGGGTTGAGGGGGGCCAGGGTCTGGTAGGGTGTAGATTAGACCTCTGACTAGGCCTGTCTACTATGAAGCATAAATGATCAACTATCAGGCCTATTTATACCATGGTTGGCTGCCTCCCTAAGTGATTGTTACATATTTTATGAGGGTATCCAATGGGGGGAGGGGGGTTGCTGTTATTTGTGATTTACGTTGTTCAGTTCATGTATTATATTGTTCAAAGGAAAAAGTTAATAAAGTATACTAATTTGTAAAAAAAAAAAAAGCTAATAACAGACTGCCTTCTAAAACTAATATTAGTTATAGGCAGTAAACAAACTCTTTCAGCATTCCGCACAACTCGATTTTGTCCCCATGCTGTCAGCAGTGCACATATTTTCTCTGCGGTAGATTGCAAGATGGCACAAATACAGGTTACTCACCTGTAACAGGAGTTCTAGGAATGGTATATGTTGTTCATCCACACTTTCTGGCAGGTATCCTTGCCGCTTTAAGTCTTGCCGGAAGGTCTTCAAGCTGGCTCCTCCCACCCACCCGGGTGGTAAAACTCTCGGCTCCGCCCCATGACGCCAGATCTGGCCTGCTGGAAGCTTAGGTTGTGCGTCGAAGCCGGGGAGGTCGGGTAGGTTGTGTGGATGAACAACATATACCATTCCTCGAACTCCTGTTACAGGTGAGTAACCTGTATTTCTAGGGACATGGATATGTTGTTCATCCACACTTTCTGGCAGACTCCTAGCAGTTCTCCGGGAGGAGGGAGGCAAGGCACACACCCCCGACACTTACTTGGGAAAAAGAGACTGGAGAAGCGAGGCCCCAAAACCAGCATCCCGGCGTGACTCAAGGTCGATGTGGTAGTGGGAAATAAAGGTATGTGCCAACTTCCAGGTTGCAGCCCTGCAGATATCCTATATAGGAACATCCCTGGAAGCAGCTACCGATGCAGCAGTATGGCGGGTAGAATGAGCTCTTATCCCTCTGGGAGGTTCCATGCCCACCAACCTATAGCAGAGCTCTATGCAGGAGGTGATCCACCTGCCTATCGTCCGCTTTGCTGCAGGTCTGCCAGGTGCGGCTTCAGCGTAGGTGACAAACAGCTGGAGAACCTCTCCCCGAACTTCAGCCATCCACTCCTTATAATAAGCAAGAGCTCGTCTAGGGTCCAAAGCATGGAGCCTATACTCGGCCTCCGAGGTGTGATTGGGGTAGAACACCGGCAGAGTCAACACCTGGTTAAGGTGAAACTCCGACATCATCTTCGGAAGGAATTTCGGGTTGGGGCGCAGGACAACCTTGTCCCTGTGGAAGACCAGGTAAGGAGACTTGATGGAAAGCACCTGGAGCTCTCCCATCCTTCTGGCTGACGTGATAGCCACCAAGAAGGTGTTCTTCCACGACAGGTGTGAAATATCGCACCTGTGCATTGGTTTGAATGGCTTGCCCATGAGCTTGGCCAATACCAGCAGTAGATCCCACGGAGGTGGAGGTTCTCGCACCGGAGGGGAAATGTGGTCAAGGCCTTTGAAAAAGCACCCGACCACCTTCTCCTGCGCCACCGACTGCTTGTCGGCCCGCGCCCGGTAAGCAGAGATGGCTGCCAGGTGCACCTTAAGGGTCGTCGGCCGAAGCCCTTGCTGAGAAAGGGACCACAGGTAGTCCAGAATGCTTGCCAAGGGGCAGTCGGAAGGGTCCAAGCCCTTCCCCTGACACCAAATGGAGAATCTCTTCCATTTGAAGGCATAGCATTTCCTGGTCGACTCCTTACGGGACGCTTTAACGACGCTGAGGACCTCGTCAGAAAGACACAAAGCCTGGAACTCTAGCTGCTCAGGAACCAGGCCGTCAGGTGCAGGGATTGAAGGTCTGGACGGAATACCTTCCCCTGGTTGACTGAGATCAGGTCCGGGCGGGCTGGAAGCCGCCTCGGGAGCCTGGAGCTGAGGCTGAGGAGATCTGGATACCAGAACTGGCGGGGCCAGTCTGGGGCTACCAGAATCACCTGCGCCTTGTCCCTCCTCGCCTTGAGAAGCACCTTGTGGATCAAGGGAAATGGGGGAAGGCGTAGAAGAGGCCCGGGGTCCATGGCCTCGAGAAGGCATCCCCCTGCAGCGAGCCCTGCTGAGGAGGGGCGGCATGGAACAGACTCAGCTTCACATTCTCCCTGGAGGCAAACAGGTCCACCTGAGGCGTGCCCCAGTGGGAGAAGAGATCTTGTACTACCTCCGGCAGGAGAGACCACTCATGAGACGCAGCTTCTATCCGGCTTAGGGCATTGGCCAGGGTGTTGGAGGCTCCTGCCACGTGAATGGCTAGGAGATCCACCTCCAGGCTGTGCACGAGGGACCATATGCGGAGAGCTTCCTTGCATAACAGCATGGAGCGCGTCCCACCCTGGCGGTTCAGATAGTACATGGTCGGGGTGTTGTCCGTCTGGACCTCAAAGACTTGACCCCGTAGAAACGGAGCAAAGATGGTGAGAGCTAGACGGACCGCTCGGAGTTCCAGCAGGTTGATGTGGCATCGGGACTCCCGAGCGGACCAGAGGCCGTGCGCTCGGTGTTCCCCCAGATGGGCACCCCAACCCATCAGAGATGCATCGGTTGAGAGAGAGACTGTCGGCTCGGGACGGACGAACGGGATACCCTCCTGCAGATGTGCTGGAATGATCCACAATTGGAGAGCGCTCCACATCTACTGGTCACTGTCACGGGCTGGTCCATCGATCATGCCAGACCATTGGCTGGCCAGTCCCCATTGAAGGTGACGATGTACCAATGGGCCCAACGGACCACGCTGGTGCAGGCCGCCATGAGGCCAGGAGGCGAGGTAGTCCCGGCAGGGCGCAATTGCCCAACCAGAAATGACTGGGCAAAGGAGGAAAGAACCTGGCCCTGTCCGCCGGGCAGCCGTGCTCTGGCTCACAGAGAGTCGAGCCTGCTGCCGATGGTGTATCACCTGCTTTGGCACAGTTCCGACTGGCGCCTCGTTGATGAGGGAAATCAACCTGAGAGCAAACCTGGAGGGCCAGATCTCTGGACCCACCTCCTCCTGTCTGGAGGGGCTGCTATCAGCCAATCGTCCAGGTAAGTACACCCGGACCCTCGCGCCGCAAAGGAATGCTGTCACCACTGCCATGCATTTGGTGAAGACCCTGGGAGCTAGGGAGAGCCAAGGGCATGGCCAGGAACTCAGAAGGATCCTCCGGCCCAAGCGGAGGAATCTCTGATTGGACGGACGGATTGGGACGTGAAAGAACGTGTCCTGGAGGTCCAGGGAACACAACCAAACGCCTCGTTCCAAGGATGGGATTATCTGAGCCAGAGTGACCATCCTGAAGGTTCGAGACCTTAGGAACTTGTTCAGGTCGTGCAAGTCGAGAATGGGGTGCCAGCCCCCTGTCCGTTTTGGGACCATGAAGTACCTGGACACAAACTCCGGGTCTGGAGGAGGATCCGCCACCTTTCTGATTACCTCTTTTTTGAAGAGCAAGGCAATATCGGCTTGGCGGGCCGACAGCGAGGCTGCGGACCTCGTGGCCCCCTGAGGGGCGACGGCTCGAAAAGGTGGGGCCTGCTCGAACTCCAGAGGCAGGCCTTTTCCTACCACCTCCAACACCCAGCGGTCCGTGGTGATAGCGGACTAGGCGGAAAGGAAGTGGCGGAGCCATCCCCCCATGGGGGGAACTCAGGGGGGAGTGATGAGGCTGGGGGCGGCACCCCTCAACCTGTCACTGGACAGGCATGGAGGAAGAACCGGCCGAGGGACCTCCTGGGCCTTTACCTCCTTGCTTCCTGTTGGAGGAAGCCGCCGGCTTGGGTTTGGGACGTCAAGCGCGAGCCTGCTGGCCCTGTTGCTGCTGGGCGTGGCGAAGCCGGGACCGGCGACTAAAGGGACTTCTGCTGCTGGACGGCAGCCTTTGTCCCTCTGGGCGGAGGTGACAGAGTCCAGGGTGGCATTGGACTTCTCGATCTGCTGGAGGTGTCCCTCCACTCCAGGGCCAAGAGGTCAGTCCCCAAGAGGGGCGTCCGCCAGCTTGTGCTGGGTATCTGCCGCGGAAGGTGGATATCCTCCAGCTACGCCTAGTCGCATGACGACATCAAGGCCGCTACTGGGACCTGGCACAGGAATCACCTATGTCCAGAGCAGTCTGAAGCTGCCAAGTCAGCCACCGCCTCTACCCTGGTCCCGCACTGCTGGACTGTGGTCTGCAGGTCAGGGTGAGATGAGGAACAACCTCATCCAGGGAGCCCATGAGGGCGTGGGAGAAGTGTGCCACCAGCACGGCCGAGCTGGCCTGTCGGAGGCCGAGGGAGGACGCAGCGTACACCTTGCGCCCAGCAAAGTCCAGCTTTTTGGACTCTTTGTCGGGGGGCTTATCCACATCCCGAGCGTTACTGGAACGCCGGAAAACGCTGTCGGTGACTAACCCCTCGGCAGAGGGGTGCTCCGAGAAACCAGGCAAAGAGCCGGTAGGGCCACATACTTCCTGGCCATCCTGGCCGAGGGTGCAGGACAGGAAGCAGGCCGCTGCCAAAGCTCCAAGGCTGGGCCGACAATGGCCTCAGCCACCGGAAAGGCCTCCGTGGGAGAATCCTCTTCGTCCAGAATCTCCGTGAGGGGATACTTGGCCCGTTTGGACACAGGCTCGAGCTGCATCCCGGTGGACTCCGAGATGAGTCGAAGCAGACCCAAGAAGGACGATGGGTTAGTGTCCACTGACTGGCCCCCGGAGGACTCCCAGATTGAACTGCCTGGAGAACAGGGAGGAGTCGCCGTCGGATTCTGAAGAGTCGATGGAGCTGCCTCGCCCTGAGCCACCTCCACCTGCCGAGGACGCCGTGAGGAGGGTAACCGACAACCTGTGGGCAGGCCGTTACCCGACCGAGAATTTTGGTCGGTGCCCCGACTTCGTTGTGGAGGCGAAGGTTCCACCACAATCGGTGGAGCAGCTGGTTTCGCCGAGAAACCGCCCTGGAGCGGCGGGCAACCTCGACTGGAACAGAGGTTGCTTCGGTCATTCAGGCGACAGCCACTTGATGGCCGGGGTCTTGCCCGGGTCGGCTTAGGCCCGACAACAGCAACTGCTGCCACATAAGGTCCTCGTAGCACTGCACAACTGCGCTGCAGCCTCTCCTCACCCGAGGAAGAACAGCGCACGGCTACTGCAGCGATCGAGACCGATCCGGGTCGGCAGGAACGGGTTGGACAGAGAAGAGGTCCGAGACCAGTACCTTTGGGGGACCGAGGTGGGTCTGGAAGGGGCAGGACACCCGCCTTCCCTTGGCTCGGCACTTTAACTGGGGACTGCAGCCCGAAGGCGCAGGGCAGATCTCGGTATCCACCGGGGAACTGTGAAGGAGGGCTGTCGGCTTCTCCAGTCGACAGCCCATCTAACGGATCAAGAAAAATCTTGACTTCGTTGACGGGAGTCTCGGTAGGCTGGCCTGACGGGGGCACCGTGAAGCCAGCAGCCTCAGCCGCAACCTCGACCAAAGTTGACGGTCAGCTGTCCGGGGAAGGGGAACCTCTCCCGCTCCCAAGAACGCCGACGGTGGGACTTACCTTTCGACTCCTTTCTCTTGGGACGAGAGGAATGTCCTTTAGCCCTCGCTTTCGTGAAAGGGATTGACAAAGCCCTTGAACGAAGCTGTATAATGAGGAACTCAGAGAGAGCGATAAATGTCATGCCGAGGAGGAAGATGCGGCCTGGGCCGCCTCCTCAAGGGCGATCATCTGCTCGAGCTGCTCAGCCGAGCCAGCCGCCACGGACACCGCCCAATGAGCCTCTTTAGATTTTACCGCGGAAAGCAGTTTCTCGGGCGAGCTAATCAGACATGCGATGGTCAGGGCGTTGGCCGAGAAAAAGCGGCACAACTCGAGGCCTGCGGGTCGTGATTCAGGCCTCAGTAGACGCACGTGGAGTGCGGATCCGTCCTGGACATTTTCTGCCCGCAAGGGCACCTCCGAAAGCCGGGAACAGATTTGTCCATCGTAGCCGCGAGGGAAGATGAAGACTGAAGTTTAGAAAACTTCAAAACCAATTTCGGACGAACCGAAGAGTTAGGATCCAGTCTAAAACGCAGAGCGCTAAGGAGGGAACCTGAGCTTCCAAGCGGTAAGGAAGACCTGGCATCATGGGGCGGAGCCGAGAGTTTTACCACCTGGGTGGGTGGGAGGAGCCAGCTTGAAGACCTTCTGGCAAGACTTAAAGCGGCAAGGATACCTGCCAGAAAGTGTGGATGAACAACATATCCATGTCCCTAGAATCTGGGTTTGCACTGCTGTGCAATGCAGATGACACCCAATTATATCTCTCTGTTATGCTAAACCAGGCAAACTTGGTGATTGTGATAAATCGATGTTTATTTGAATTTAGTGACTGGACAACTGTCAGCTGGTTGAGCCTTAATCTGGGCATGATACAGTTGCTTCTCACAGAACCAGGATACCAAATATTGGCAGTGAAGAGGAACAATATTATAATGCCCTCCCTGGGAGACAAAATCCTCTGAGCCGTGGATTGTGCCAAAAACCTGGGAGTCAAAATGGACAACAAACTGTTACATTTGCATGGAACAGACACTATGGAAACCTAAGGCAATAAAGAAACTGGAAGGGGGGTAGCTTTCACAGGCAGACTAGATGGATTGCAAAGTACCCTTCTGCCAGAACTTTCTTATGTTTTACGTGAAGCTCAGGTGGCTACTGTTGTCTGCTGTGGATTTCTCCATCTAAGAAATATCGCCCGGCTGAAGCCCCGCCTTCAATATGAGGACCTGGTGACTGTTGTGCATGTCATTATGAAATTTTTCTTGACTACTGTAACTTTCTGTGTCTAGGGCTTTCTGGAGGTTTGATGGGTCATCGCCAACTAATGCAGAATGCCATGGCATGGTTTCATCACACAGTATCACACCTGTGCTGCAGGTCTGCACCAGCTTCTAGCTAGGTGACATATCACCTTTAAGAATTGGTTGATGGTCTTCAAGTTCCTGCACAACTAGGATCCTGACTACATTAAAGAGCTCCTCTGTCCATACACTCCATAACACCCCCATCTGCTCCACAAGGAAAAATGTGTTATGAGATTCCCCGAGCCCACTTAAAATCATCTGGCGATAGGGCTTTTGCCTCAGACACCAGGTTAGAAAAAAAGACAACTCAGTAAAGTTGTCAAAACCAGGCTTGAATACTTATCTGGCACCCTTAAAAACTCTGTCTCCTAGCAGACGCCTGTAGTCATCAGTAAAAAAACACTGGTGTGTCCTGAGCACGTCTGCAGAAGTCGGCTACTGACTCCCAGTGTGCCCTTGCAACGTCTGGAGAAGTCACTTATATATTTTAATATATAGTGTAACAGAATATAATATATATTTGACTACATAGCACAGTTGGAAAGATAATTTTATACTGAACAACTTTGTCACTGATATTTTGTGTATATTGTAACCCCTAGATGGCGCTATCCCAGGGGCTACTACCCCTGCCTGATTTGCCACTAACAGGTTGAGGGGCCTGGATCCAATGGCGGGTGCCTCCACCCAGAGGTCAGGGTTTGCAATAGTTAAACTTACTTGGTCACAGCCCTCTGGGACACTGCAACCCCCCTTTCTTCCCACTAGTGGCCCACACAATATATCAGAATTACCTTCACAGTATACACTTACCCCCAGGACTAGTTCCGCACTGGGACCTCCTGAAATAAGATACAGTGCAACAATCACAGTACAGTACTTTAACATAGACAAATACCTCAGGCAGTATAACTTTGCTGAAACAAGCAGCTCTGATTTATTTAGGGGATATAACAGGACAGGGGAAATCAGGTTAATTAGCTTATCACTTTACTATCTACCTATGGCTCTGTGCACAGGCCTATCCCTACCAGTTACTGTCCCTGGGTACCCAAGCCCTAGTGGCTAGTCCAAACCGTGGCAGCTGGTAGGGGCCCTTTCCCACAGAGAAAAGAAAAATTAGTTTAAACAGTCAGCAGTACAGTGATTCCATTTGGATTTAATGTGGCAATTCAACAGGGAGCGACCCTGCATTAGTACTCACGACCTCCAAACAAGATAGGGTCCTTCAATGTCAGCAGGGCTACTCTTGAGCTCCACGAGACTCCTCACACATTTATATGGTAAACAGTCACAGGCAAAAGTCCTTTAATGGCAGCAGGATTCACTTGAGCTGCACAAGCCTCCTCACACATTTATATGGTAAAAAAGAAAGTGCTATACCAGGCAGGCTGCTTCTCTATCGATCAATTACAGCACAATACCGGGAGAACACACAGCAGATTCAGTTCCTGACAGACCGAGTGCAATTCAACAATTTCTCCAGTCTTCTACAGGGTGAGCCTGGTTTCTACTCTTCAGAGATCCTTTGATTCTTTTCACAGGACGGACTCAGTCCTAACAAGCAGTTACACAAGCTGCAGACGGAACTCTGGGCCTTACACGTTTTTGACTGAAACTGTGCACTGAAGGAGCTGGGTTTCTTTCCCCTTCACTGCCAGAGCTAAACTGAAACTCCAACAGACAAAACCGGGCACTTCCTTTGAGTTCCTCCCAGTTCTTGGCTGGATTGGCTGTCACTCACAATAGACTGCTGCTGTTGGTCCAAAAAGGCGCCGAAGTCTAAACTACATCTCCCAGAGTCACTGCCCATACAATCCTCTTGTGGCTGGCTCAGATTACGAGTCCAAGTTCTGATTCGTCCAAGTTAACCCACACTGATTGGTCCTGTTCAGCAGTTCAAAACTAGAATGGGAACTAGGTAAACACAGTTCTGACTGCAAAGAAAGCAGGTTAGACAAACTGTATTTTCATTATTACTCTAAATTATTTCTGCAAACAGTTACATCTTTCAGATAGGTTCCTTTGTACTCTTAGTGACTGCAAAAATGGAGTGAATTGGCAGCAGTTCGAGTGGTACTCAAACAGAGAACACACAGTCCCCCCATACAAACTAATTATGTCTGCAAGCAGACAGCTCTTAAAGAGACAGTACCAGAGGCTCTAAAAACACTCACTGATAAATGGCTTAAACGCCAAACACCATTCAGGCTTGGAGCATTCAAGCAAGCTCCTGGAAGTCTTTTGGGAACCCCCATTTGCAGGGGGGTTACAATATCATGTATACTTTAGGAGTTATTTGCATTTGTTTATGGTATGGTGTGTATGGCTGACATGTTTCCCATCAAGATTCACCTAAGCAGCTTGAATAAAATTCACTTTTTTGGCACTTCAGCAGGTATAAAATAAAAACCGTATTGATTACAACTGGTTGCATAGCACCATTGGAAAGGCAATTTTGTGCTCTTCAACTTTCATGCTGATACTTTGTGTGTATCATGTATACTTTTGGAGTTATACGCATTTGTTTATGATATGGTGTGTGTGGTTGAGATTTAGCCCTCAAATCTCAAAGCACCTTGACTAAAATGGGGAAAAATTACATTTTATAGTAAAAAGATATTTCTTTTTAACAAACATAATATTAAAACACCATCTAATGTCTGTATGCTTAATTTGGTGTTGATATTTTACATATTTTCCAACAAAAAATGGCTTATGTTGCCCTTTTTTAGTGAAAAAAAAATACTTAGTTTGCTCTTTCGACCAGCATAGAAAAAAAACTAAATTACTTATTGTTACTTGCATGCCACCATTGGAAAGGCAATTTTGTGCTGAATAACTCTGCCACTCATACTTTGTGTCTAGCATGTACAGTTATTGAGCTATTAGCATTTGTTTGCGACATGCTGACTATGGCTTGATTTTGCTTAGAAAGGCCCAGGATTCACTGTTAAAAGTATACAGGAGATTCAGGAGGCAAGTGGTGTAATCTCAGAGTGAGCCTGTGGAGGCAATGAGTTAATGTACTAAAAAGAGGCAGATGGCAGAATGCCTAGGCATCAGACAGGACCTCCTGTTAAGAAGCAGGATCTGACTGTTAGAAAAAGTAGATACATTTTGAATTTAAAGGCCCTTTTACATGACGAACTGTGCACCGCAGCGAGTGGTGCAGAGAAAAGTACAGTTACGTAAGAACTTACCGTAACAGAAGATCTTCGAGAGAGGCTCTTGCAGTAGGTATTCACAGACAGGACTAAGCCACCAGGCATCAGGACTCCACTGAAAAACGGCTAGCTAGCAGACTCTGGCAGGGGACCACCCCCACGTCAGGTGACCGGCGTCAGAAAGGTGTGGTCCCCCACACCCGCCTTCCAGTTCTTTCCCACCAAAGGCCTAAAGAGAAGAGGATATGCCCCATAGAAGAAAAAGAGAAGAAACCTAGGGGGACGGTGGGCGGGAAGGTAATACCTACTGCAAGAGCCTCTCTCGAAGATCTACTGTTACGGTAAGTTCTTACGTAACTGTACCATCTTACTTCGAGAGGGCTCTTGCAGTAGGTATTCACAGATAGGACTGAGTCCCAAGCAGTCTGGAACAAAGAAGAAAACTCAGGAGGAGTACTGTTTTCCACAACATGAACCTCAAGGCTGGACAGGTCTCATGGAAGGAGACCCTGCAGAACAGCCAACCCGAAGCCTGCTCTAGGACGAGAGGCAATGACCAAACTGTAGTGTTTCGTGAAGGTAAGGACAGATGTCCAAGTTGCAGCTGCTTAGATATCTGCCACGGACACATTCTTGAAACAAGCCACAGAGGCAGCTACTCCTCTAGTGGAGTGACCTCTGACCTGACCCAGGAGGGTCTTGTACTTGTAACAGAAAGTGATACAATTCGCCAACCACTTAGACAGACATTGCTTGGAAATAGCACTGTCTTCCCGTTTGTGAGTGAAAGAAACGAAAAGCTGATCTGTTTTCCTGAGATCCTTAGTCCGATTGGTGTAGTATCTTAGGGTTCTGTGAACATCCAGAGTATGTAAGAGGTACTCCCCATGATTGGAGTGTTGCGTAAAGAAAGCTGGTAACTCAATAGATTGATTCAGCGTAGACTCAGCCACCACCTTAGGAAGAAACCTAGAATTGGTGCACATGACCACCTGTTCCTTGTGGAAAATCAAATACGGGATTTTACACATGAAGGCTTGGAGCTCGGAAATACGTCGAGCAGAGGTAATGGCCACTAGGAAGAGAGTCTTTAAGAAAAGGAACTTTAAGTCTGCTTCCACTGCCAGTTCGAAAGGGGGCAGTGTGAGCTTTTCCAGGATGAAATTCAAGTCCCATGGAGGGGCGGGATTGCGGATGGGAGGAGTGGGTCTCAGGTGGCAAACCCCTTTAAGGAAGGTCTTAGAGAATTCCAGTTGGGCAAAAGACTGGTCGAAGGGAATGTGGTAGGCTGAGACAGCTGCCATAACTTTCAAAGAAGAATGGCTGAGACCCAGGTCGAAGAGGTGACGCATGTAATCCAGGACTTTGTTAGCTGGGCACGAGAAAGGCTCCAAGTTTTTAGAGCTCGCCCAGATGGAAAACCGTTTCCACTTCATGGCGTAGGTGGACCTGGTGGAAGGTTTCCTTGCCTCAACCAAAATGTCCGCTACTAACGGAGAAACTCCGAAGCGTGCCTTAGCTATGTCTGAAGGAGCCACGCATGGAGATGAAGGGATTTGAGGCCTGGATGAACTAGGGTCCCCTGATCCTGGGTTGACAATTGTTGCGAAAGAGGAAGAGGAGGTTCCTCGGAAAACTGTCGCAGAAGAGAGAACCAAACTTGCCTGGGCCAGAAGGGGGCGATGAGAATCATTCGTGCCCCTTCTGCTCTGAGTTTGTTCAAGACTCTCGAAATCAAGGGAATGGGAGGGAAGGCATAAACAAATCTGTCCCTCCAGCAGAGAGGCAGAGCGTCCCACCAGAAAACATCTCGCGCTGGAGTGAGCGAGCAAAAGGTGGGAAGTTTGGCGTTTTGGGGGGAGGCGAAAAGATCCACCTGAGGTGTCCCCCACTGCCGAAAAATGTCATTTATGACTTGTTGGTCTAACTCCCATTCGTGAGCCCTGGCTGAGGAGCGACTGAGCTTGTCTGCCAGAGTATTTTCCACCCGCAGAACGTGAAATGCGGTCAGGTGGAGGTTGTGCTGAGCTGCCCAATACCAGACTCTCATCACCTCCCGGCACAGGGGATAGGAACGTGTTCCTCCCTGTTTGTTGAGGTACCAGACTACACACACGTCTGACTGGATCAGAAGATGACCAGAAAGAATGAAAGGAAGAAGAGCCTGTAGGGCATATAGGACTGCTCTCAGTTCGAGCACATTTATGTGCAGTTTCTGCTCAAAAAGGGGACAGCTGCCATGAGTCCTGTGAGACCCTAGGTGGGCACCCCAGCCCTCCCTTGACGCATCTGTTGTTAGCGTCTGGGATGGAGGGGCGATGCAAAACAGAACTCCTAGACACAGGCTCTCCTGAACCATTCACCAGTGCAAGTCCCTGATCATGGGATCTGACACTAGCACCTCTTGGTCTAGTTCATCCAGAGTTTGGTCCCATTGCGACCGAAGTGTCCATTGAGAGATCCTCATATGGAGCCGAGCAAACGGAACTGTCGGAATGGCAGCCACCATAAGCCCGAGAAGACGGAGGACTGACCTGGCTCTGACCCGTTTGCAACCGGACAGGAGATAAGCCTGAATTTGAAGGGTCTTAACCCTGTCCAGAGGCAAAAAGGCTTTGCCTAGGGTCATGTCCAGTATTGCCCCTATAAACTGTAGGCGTTGGCAAGGGACCAGGTGGGACTTGACCTGGTTGAAGTTAATACCCAGGCTGGTAAAAACCTGCAAGGTAAGGGAAAGGGAGTGCAGGAGTTCCTCCCTGGAAAGGGCCGCCAGGAGCCAATCGTCCAGGTACAGGAAGACCTGCACACTCTGAGTACGCAGGCGGGCCGCTACCACTGACAAGCATTTGGTAAATACTCGGGGGCAGAGGAAAGACCAAATGTTAGGGCCTTAACTGGTAGTGGTCCCCCTGAAAGCAAAATCAGAGGTATTTGCGATGGGAAGGGCATATGGTGATATGCAGGTATGCATCCTGCATATCCAGTTCCGGCTGAAGTAAGGGAAGAAGACTCTGCAAGGAGAGCATTCTGAAGCGTTTGTACTCCACGAACATGTTCAGGAAGCTGAGGTCTAGGATAGGGCTCAAGTCTCCGGTCTTTCTTGGAACTAGAAAGAAATGGGAAAAGTAACCCGTCCCCCACAGATGAGAGGGAATGGGCTCTATCGCCGCCTTCGATAGAAGGGATAGGATTTCTTCTAGAACCAGAGGAAGATGTTGCGGGGAGTAAGACGACTGAGGAGGGGGTTTTCGAGGAGGTTTTTGTAGAAACTGTCGAGTGTCTGGCAGACATTAACTGGAGCACCCAAGCATCTGATGTTATCCTCTCCCAACCCAGTAGATAGGAGGAGAATCCCCCACCGGTTCCTCTGGAATGGCAAGAGGGAAAGGCAGGGAGTCAGGAGGTGGAGGGCAGCGCAGCAGCCGAGGCTCCCGTGGGTTTTTTGCTCGGGGGAGTCTTGGTTGCTGGAGGGGCCTGAAGTTTGTTGGCATGCTTTCCTTAGTTAGGTTTTGTTTTTTGTCGGTTTTGGCAACAAAAAGGACATTGCTGCCCTTGAGGGGGCCTGTACAAAGTCTGGACTGACTTAAGTGCAGTGTCCTTCTCCTGCAGTTCGGTTATTATGTCCTTGACATCACCGAACCCCTGAAGGGAGCATCCTGTATGGCTGTCACACTTCAGGGATCAATCCTGACACAGAGAACCAGGCATGACACTGTAAGCCTACGGCTAAAGCTGAGCTTCTGCCAGCTGTGTCCACCGCATCGTAGGTGGCACGGAGCATGTGCCTACAGGCCAAACGAGTGGATCAGACCAGGTCTCCTAGTTCCTGTTTGGTCTGTGAATTAGGAAGGGAGTCCAGCTTGGATTCTACCTGGCTAAGAATGGACTTCTGGAAGTCCCCATGTGGCCGAAGTAGTTGAGGGCCCTGATGCCTAGGGTCGAAAATGAGTAAATCTTCTTCCTGTACTGATCCAGAAGTCGGGATTCTTTGTCAGGTGGGGACGAGCTCAGGTGTTTTGGATTGGCGGAGTGATCCCCCGGAGGGGCAGATACCTGGAGGGTTGCAACTCCATCAGAAGTCGCAGCTGCTGTAGATGAAGAATCCCAGTCCCAGTGTTTCTTCTCACGTAATTCGGAGGGCGTCAGGGACGACATACACAGCAGATGGTTTTGGAAAAAAATCTATACAAATCAAAATAATTAACTGAAAAGTCTAAACTTTAGGCTGATGAAAGGTGCTAATGAGTGCTGTTCTACCACAAGGAACTTTCACAAGCTAATGGGAGAGAACTGGAAGGCGGGCGTGGGGGACTGCCCCTTTATACGGATGTCGTCTGATGCCGGTCACCTGACGTGGGGGCGGTCCCCCGCCAGAGACAGCTAGCTAGAAATTTTTCTGTGGGGTCCTGACGCCTGGCGGCTTAGTCCTATCTGTGAATACCTACTGCAAGAGCCCTCTCCAAGTAAGATCTAAACTATTACCATGATGTCCGTGTAAAATCGCTCTGCACCGCTTCAAAGAGGAGCATTCGTTGTCCTGGTGTACCCTGTTTACCTGGGTTCACCGTTGCAATTTTCTGTTTTTCACCTCATTGGGCTGCTATGTAATCACAGTGCAACCCTCACATCGATGCAGCCCCACAAGCAAGTCTAGGGCTCATGGCTGTCTGGAAAGCTAGCAAAAACGCTGGAAGAGCCACGAGACCGCTGCAAGGCTGCTGTGTGTAAAAAAAAAAAAAAAAAAATACAGCAGCGCAGATGGAGCGAGCAGATGGAAACCGCAGTGCTTTGTTAAGGGCTCCGTGTAAAAGGAGCTTAAAATTCTGCATGTGACACAAACAAAATTCTTTGCTCAGAGTTACTGGGGGGGGGGGGCAATAAGAAAAAATTACTCACCTTAGTAATGTTGTTTCTTCTAATGGAGTCTTGCTATATTATAGACATTAGCAGTTTGATCCAGCTCTAGAACTGCCCCGGAGTGAAATGGTTAAAACCATTCCAAAATAGAATTTTGGCACGAGAGCAGCTCTATCTGTGTCATTTCAAACTTGAACTGTCAGATCTTTACCAGCCAAACTCACTAAGGTCTGTGTGGAAGCTGTAACCTACACTAGCCAAATGGCTACCTAAATAATAACAACCATTGATGGTCCCAACACCCAAGACTCAAGTCAGGGGACCAGAAATACTAACACCATTCTAATAATATGAAAATGGAACATAAGTATAATAAAACACACACACGCAGCATACACACACACCCCAAAGTCCCAAAGGGACAAAATGCTAACAGGACATAAGTAGTGCCCACTCTAAGTTGCCCGCACCTCACCAAGTAGAGGTTCTGAGAGGGGCAGGTTGGGGAGGTTTAATATAGCAAGACTCCATTAGAAGAAACAACATTACTAAGGTGAGTAATTTTTCTTCAAACAACATGAAGTCTTGCTATATTATAGACATTAGCAGAATACACAGCAGTACCTCCATGGAGGAGGGCAGAACCTACTTAGGAATAGGCTCTGAAGAACAGCTGTGCCAAACCGAGCATCTCTCCTGGCCTGGACATCCAGGGAGTAATGCTTGGTAAAAGTGTGTACCGTTTTCCAAGTAGCAGCCTGGCAAATCTCTAATAAAGGGATATCTCTGGCAGCAGCTAGAGACGCAGCTGTACCCCTGGTAGAATGAGCCCTCAAACCGGGGGGGGGGCTCTGCCCACTTTGATAACAAAATTGGATACAAGAGACAATCCACCTGGCTATTGATCTCTTAGTGGCAGGTTTGCCTTTCCCAACTTCACCATAGGTAAGGAAAAGTTGGAGGGATTCGAACCTGTGACCTTTGGTACGCTCTATATAATAACTAAGAGCTCTCTTAACATCCAGGCTGTGCAACCTCCTCTCACCCGAAGAGGAGTGATCAGTGAAAAATACTGGAAGGGAGATAGATTGATTAAGATGGAAATCTGAAACCACCTTAGGCAAAAACTTCCTATTAGTCCTAAGGACTACCTTATCCCTGTGGAAAGATATAAAGTCAGTCTCCACTGACAAGGCTTGCAATTCACTTATTCGTCTGGCAGAAGTGATAGCCACTAGAAAACAGTTTTCCAAGTTAGGTACTTAAGCCTGCAGAAGACAGAGGTTCAAAGGGGGTTGCATTAACTGGGCAATGCAAACATTAAGGTCCCAAGCAGGGCCGGTTCTCAAAGGGAGGATTAGTATGGAGTAATCCTTCAAAAACTTGGAAAACACAGGATGAGAGGAAAGGGGATGACTTTCCTGCTGACACAAAAGCAGACACAGCTGCCAAATGAACTCTCAGGGTAGCTGGTCTGAGACCCAAGGAATTAAGATGTACCATGTAATCTAACAAAATGGGCAATTCAGCAGATTCTGGGAAATATTTTTCCAGCACACCAAATGGAAAACCTTTTCCATTTAGAACTATAAGTAGCTCCTAGTGGAAGGCTTTCTGGAAGCCTTTAGATCTCAAGAACACCCTGAGAGAGGTGTAAATCAGCAACTCTAACTCCTCAAGAGCCAGGCCTTGAGGTTGAGGGATTTGAGGTCCGATACCAAACCCTTCCCTGGGCACAAGTCAACAGATTGTGATTCCTGGGAGGCACAGGGAAGATGGACTGTCAGAGACAGAAGGAGTGGGTACCAGGGCTGCCTGGCCCAATCTGGGGCAATCAGAATCACCTGCAAGGCTGAGATCTGATTTTGACTAGTACTTTGAATAGGAGAGGAAAGGGGAAGCAGAGAGGAACTTCCCTTCCAATCCAGAAGAAGGGCATCCAGGGAACTGAGCCCAGCACTGGAGGCCTGCAACAGAACAGAGGAAGTTTGTGATTGTCTGGGCTGCAAAAGATCTATCTGAGGATGCCCCACCTGGCAAAAACTATCCCCAGCACTTGAGGATCCAGGGACCATTCATGATGGCCCTGGGAAATCCTTGCTGAGGGCATCCGCTAGGACATTGTCCTTCCTGGAAGATGAACTATGAGGGAAGTGTTCAGGGAATAGGCCAGAGACCACAACTTCATTGCCTCGTGCACAAGGTCAAGACCGAGTGCCCCCTGTTTGTTGATGTACCACATTGTTGTGGTGTTGTCTGTTCTGACTTGTATCACCTTGTCGTGGACAGATGCAGAAAAAGCTTGAAGAGCTAAAAAGACAGCTCTGAGTTCCAGCAAATTGATGTGGAGCAGAGATTCCTGGGGGGACCAAACTCCCTGAGTGGAAAGGTCGCCCATGTGGGCTCCCCAACCCAGAAGGGAAGCATCTGTAGTGAGAGTCAAGTCGTGAGAAGGAGAATGAAGGGGACCCCGCTCTTAAATTGCTCTGATCCTGCCACCACTGGAGAGCTAGGATCAAGGTTCGAGTCACTGGGTCCAACTTGGAAAGGGGGTCTCTTCTCTGAGACCAAAAGGTTCTCAAGTGAAACTGAATGTCTCTCATCTGAAATCTGGCTCCCTGCACAACAGCTGTGGATGCAGCCATGTGCCCCAGGAGCTGCAGAAAGTGTCTTGCTGGTCGAGAGACCTGCAGAGTGAAGAAAGAGGCCAGAGCCACTAAATTCCTTACCCTTTCTGGGGGAAGAAAGGCTCTGGCTAGCTTTTTGTCCAATCCTGCCCCTATAAAGGTGAGTACCTGGACTGGTTCCAGAACCCACTTTTGTAGGTTTAGCAGAAACCCAGGGAGGTGAGAAGCTGGGTGACCTGCAGGTGAGATTTTACCTGTTCTGGGGACTGGCCTACAATGAGCCAGTTGTCTCAGATAGGGAAAACAGCAACCTCTGCCTCCTTAAGTGGGCCACTGCCACTGCTAGACACTTTGTGAATACCCTTGGAGCAGAGGTAAGGCAGGGGCATTGCTCTAACTGGAAATGACCTGAGGCAGTTCAATCTGAGGGTACTTTCGATGGGATCTTCTGATTAGGACATGGAAATAGGCATCCTTGAGGTCCAGGGAGGCTAGCCAGTCCCCTGGCCTTAGGGAAGGTAAAATCATTGCCAGAGTTACCATTTTGAACTTTGGTTTCAAAAGATGCTTGTTCAGATATCTGAGATCTAAAATGGGCCGCCACTCTCCTGTCTTTTTGGGTAAGGAAGTATCTGAATACAGACCCTGCCCTGATGCAGGGAGGAACCTTTCTACTGCTCTGAGAGCTAACAGGATGAGACCTCTGTTTCCAGAGCGAGGGTCTCTGAAGCACTTGGTAGAAAAGTCTGCTTTCAACTTGGGAAACTTTTTGATGAGAACCAGACCCTGGCTTACTACTTCCAGAACCCACTTGTCTGAGGTTAAGAAGCCCATCCTGACTGAAGTAGTCAGCCTGCCCCCACTGGTACAGGAGACCGGCCCTGGGCACCCCATCAGGGTGCCTGTTTCAGGAGTTTAGACTGGGGTGGGAGCAGGTCTGCCCACCCCTCGCCTGCCCCTGCCTCTGAAGAAGCCCTCTGAGCACAGGAAGAGGAGGCCTGAGTCTGGTAGAAAGGCCTGTGAAAAGGCCTACCCCTACCCCTGGGGGTATGCCTTGAGGAGTGGCTTGCCGCCCTTAGCCTGGGCACTCTTGTAAGTAGTCCCATATTCATCCATCTTCTTCATGTAGTTCTCTGTCTGCTCCAAACAGAGAATTTCCACCACAGGAAAAATCCATAGCCTTAGTCTGGGTATCCTGTGACAAACTAGTACACCTGAGCCAGGCCAACCTACGAAAAGCTACAGATGTGGCCATGACCCTAGAGGAAACATCATTAACATCCACAGCAGCATGAAACTGAACCTTAGAGACTTCAACGCCATCAGCAGCCACCTGTTCTAGTTCACTAGCCAGCTGGCCATGGGCCTGCTTGGCCAATTGCATAACAGTATCCCATCTAGATTTCTGATACCTAGCTACATAAGCCATATAATTTGCTTGCCTGAGTTCCAGAGAGGCTGCCATATACTGTTTTTTTGCCATGGCATCAATCTTCCTGGAATCCTTGTCAGGAGGATGTGAAGCCAAGGGAATATTAGCTTTATCACAGGCAGCAGCCTGAACTACCCCAACATGACTGCATTGCTGAGAAAGGAATTCTGTATCAGGCCTGACAATGTATACCTTCTGTCCATCTTTTTATCTACAGGAGGCACAGAATTAGGAGCTTTTAAAATTTTAATTGTTTGTTTCTAAAAGACTTATGTAAAGGAATAGACAATCTCCTAGACTCTGGAATATCCATCATTTCTACAAAATCAGGCTCCTCTTGCTCATCCACAGCCTCTTCCAAAGGAAGCTGGAGGGTTTCAGCAACTTTTTTATAAAACATAAAATGAGATGGGGACTCAGACAGCATAGGGGGAGATTCTAAAGGTCTGTCTGGGGAGATGTCCGGTTCAATGGGCACACCCAGACCTTCCCAGTCACATCCATACTGTTCATAATCCTCCTCCCCCTCCTCTGGTTCATAAAATTCCTCAATATCATAATCCTGAACCACTGGGACCGGACGAACCGACCTTTTACCAGATAGTGGTGGTCCGGACGGACCCTGAGACAGTGACTGGACAATTTGTATGGCTTTGTTATCTCTGCAGCAGTTGGAGAAGGAATTTGGACCCAGACCTGCTGATTTTCTTGTTTTCTTTACTGGAATTGGTTCCTCAGAACCAGCTTTTCTTTTGCCCAAGGAAGTCTGGCCCTGGTCAGAGGGTTCCTCTGGTTCGGTTAGCACCGAACCGGCTGGCCATCTGGGTCACTGGACTTTTGGCCTCTCGCCCTGAGCCTGCCCAATCTTTTTTCCAGGGTGGCTGCAGGGAAATTCTTACATACCTGGCAGTCTGACTGGAAGTGGTCAAACCCCAGACAATAAACACATGTGGTGTGTGGGTCAGCCTTGGCAAAGACTTCCCCACAAACATCACAGTGTTGAAACCCAGTGGGCCCGGTTTTTCTTTTGGGTTTCTCAGACATAATGCCAGCCTAACCAAAAACTTGCCCTTTTAACGGCAGTGCCAGGCAAGACACCTTTATCGGTTCCTAACCGTGTTACTGTGTATTGAAAACCGAATAAACCCGGGTTTTTAGAACCGATAAGAACTCGGAACCGCACTCTAAAATAGTAACTTTTAGTTTTAAATGAGTTTTAAACCCACTGATCGGTTCAAAACTGAACCGATAACTTACAAGTTCCACACAGACAAAACCTTCATTTAATCACGGTTACCACAGATAGAGCTTGAACCGAACGGTTTTGAGGTAAAATAAAACTATTCTCGTTAAATCCAACCGAGAAAACACTTTTAAACCGAGAAATGAACCGAGCAGAAGGAGGAATCTCCGGAGCGACTGTTCACTGAGGCGGAGTAAAGAATCTGACAGTTCAAGTTTGAAATGACACAGATAGAGCTGCTCTCGTGCCAAAATTCTATTCTGGAATGGTTTTAACCATTTCACTCCGGGGCAGTTCCAGAGCTGGATCAAACTGCTAATGTCTATAATATAGCAAGACTTCATGTTGTTTGAAAAACTGTGCAGCATACTTCAGAGGATGCAGAGCTTATAGACTAAACTGCTGTCCCTAGACTGACACAGAAACAAGAGAATTCAAACCACTAACTGCTAGATGGAACGCAGAGGAAGACAGTGTTCTATGGTGATGTCACAGTTTTGATTCATGTCAGTCCCTAGCAAGGATGCACTGCTGTACTGAACAGTACATGAACAACCCATTAACAATGTGCAATGTTGAACGAAACAGAAACAACTCACAGAAGTACTTATAGTAACAGAAGAAAAAAGAGAGCATAAAAAAGAATGTACCTTGGTGCTCTCCTTAGTGTTCTCAAATATGTCAGCTTGAAAGTTAGTGCCATTCAAGGATACAGTGGCTTTGGTGTCAGGGGTCGTGACCTCAGAGAGGGTGAGAGCACTGAGCTGTTCTTCCAGAGATAGAGTGATGCCTTCATTCTCCAGTTCTACATGTTCAAGAGTCTGTGAAATGTAAGACACTGCAATTTTTACAAGTCCTAACAAATAGAATTCTGAATATCAAAGCACATTTAAAACAAACAAACAAACAAAAAAAAGGCCGGCCCGGTGGCACTGAGGGAACAAGCACAAGCCGCCAGGGGTCGGCTGGGGAGGAAAAGGATAGGCGGCCAAGCTGCTCTCTCCCTTCTCAGGGGGTGCATCTACATGCTCCGCTTGCAATACTGTCATTTGGGGACTGGGTGGAAGGTGCGGTGGTTGGGTGTAGCAGGGATATTGGGCAGATGTCGCAGAGGGGCGAGTGGGAGGGCACGTCTCAACACGCCTCCTAGCTCACTGGCCCTCACTGCACACCGACATCTGGGGAGACGAACAAGGTAAAAACCCCTCAGTCTCTCCTAGGTGACGACACCTCCCTGCACGTCGAGGCAGACTCCGCTGTACTATGGATCCACGATACAGTATGCAAGGCTCTGAGGAGGTAAGCACAGGGGGAAGGGTTCCTCCTCACCCTACCAGGGGGTTAAAACGGGCACCTAGGCTAGTGGACCCACGTACTCTTGGGGCAGACTGAGATGAGACTAGGAGGGTGTAGGCAGAGGATGTCTGAAAGACAGAAGGTAGTAGGGGCACATAAATACATAGTTAAAAAAAAAAAATATTTGCCAGAAGTGTACTTGCTTGATGGCTCAACTCACTGGTATAGGACCACAAAGTTACAGTCCAACTCCAGTTGAAATCCAAGCACTGCATGGCAGAAAAAAACATTTACAGCAAAAAGAAAGGTCATATTCAGAAGAGAAACTACTTTCCAGGGTAAGAAGACGACCCAGCAAGAGGGAAACGTGTCTCTTTGCTAAACAAGAGGTCTTTGTTCTTTACTGGAACAACCACTTGTATCTTCTAACATCAGTATTTTACTACAGTTAACATATTGTTAAGTATGGGGGTGGGGTGGCAGCTTCAGCTACTATGTCCATAATGTTGCTTAAAGGAAAACAGAATTCTTCATGCAGGAACTAGTATAAGAAAATCAAAATTCCAGGGGGTTGGGAGTGGAGGGGATGAGAAGTCGCACACATGGGCAGAGTCTGAAATAATAACAGTCTTAGATTTTAAGGTGACATAAACTGTTCACAGGCATTTAATGGCTGTGAATACCCATCATACAATATGTGCAGACAGACAGTAACATGCAAAACCATAAGTTCAAAAGTGCAAACAGTCACTTCTTAAAGGCAGGAATATGACAGCCTTAGAAATAAAGAAGGAACATGTCTGTCTCACTGATGCATCCCGGAATGAAATAAGTCAGGCATTCTCAGGGTAAATCAATTTGTAACTGTGCAAGTAGGCATTCACAACAGGTGGAGCTATTTGAGGTTCCCACTATAGATTCCAGCTGGTGTGAAAGTGCAATAAATACATATACTCTTAAGGGAAGCAAATTCACAGATATGCAAATACAGGTTACTCACCTGTAACAGGAGTTCTAGGAATGGTATATGTTGTTCATCCACACTGTCTGGCAGGTATCCTTGTTGCTTTAATTCTTGCCGGAAGGTCTTCAAACTGGCTCCTCCCACCCACCCGGATGGTAAAACTCTCGGCTCAGCCCCATGACGCCAGATCTAGCACGCTGGAAGCCAGGTTGTGCGTCAAAGCTGGGGAGGTCGGGTTGGTCGGGTGGATGAACAACATATACCATTCCTAGAACTCCTGTTACAGGTGAGTAACCTGTATTTCTAGGGACATGGATATGTTGTTCATCCACACTGTCTGGCAGACTCCTAGCAGTTCTCCGGGAGGAGGGAGGCAAGGCGCACACCCCCATTACTTACTTGGGAAAGAGAGATTGGAGAACTGAGGCCCCAAAACCAGCATCCCGGTGTGACTCGAGGTCGATGTGGTAGTGGGTAATGAAGGTATGTGCCGACTTCCAGGCAGCAGCCCTGCAGATATCTTGGATAGGGACGTCCCTGGAAGCAGCTACCGATGCAGCGGTATGGCGGGTAGAATGAGCTCTTATCCCTCTGGGAGGCTCCATGCCCGCCAACCTGTAGCAGAGCTCTATGCAGGAGGTGATCCACCTGCCTACTGCCTGCTTTGCTGCAGGTCTGCCAGGTGCAGCTTCAGCGAGGTGACAAACAGCTGGCGAACTCTCCTCGAATCTCAGCCGTCCGGCTCCTTATAATAAGCGAGCTGGCCTAGGGTCCAAAGTCATGGAGCCTATACTCAGCCTCCGAGGTGATTGGGGTGTAGAACACCGCAGAGTCAACACCTGGTTAAGGTGAAACTCCACACCACCTTCGGGAGGAACTTCGGTGGGGTGCAGGACAACCTTGTCCCTGTGGAAGACCAGGTAGGAGACTCGATGGAAAGCGCCTGGAGCTCTCCCATCCTTCTGGCTGACGTGATAGCCACCAAGAAGGCGGTCTTTCCATGACAGGTGTGAAAGATCACACCTGTGCATTGGTCTGAATGGCTTGCCCATGAGCTTGGCCAATACCAGCAGTAGATCCCATGGAGGTGGAGTTCTGCACGGAGGGGAAATGTGGTCAAGGCCTTGAAAAGTGCCCACCACCTTCTGTGCACCGACTGCTTGCCGCCCGCCCCGTAAGCAGAGATGACTGCCAGGTGCACTTTAAGGGTCGCCGATCAAGCCCCTTGCTGAGAAAGGACCACAGGTTGTCCAGAATGCTTGGTTATGGGCAGTCGGAAGGATCCAAGCTCTTCCCCTGACACCAAATGGAAAACCTCTTCCATTTGAAGGCATAGCATTTTCTGGTCGACTCCTTATGGGATGCCTCAACGACGCTGAGGACCTGCGCGAAAGAGCCAAGGCCTGGAACTCTAGCCGCTCAGGAACCAGGCCGTCAGGTGCAGGGATTGAAGGTCCGGATGGAATACCTTCCCCTGACTGACTGAGATCAGGTCCGGGCGGGCTGGAAGCTGCCTCGGGAGCCTGGAGCTGAGGCTGAGGAGATCTGGATACCAGAACTGGTAGGGCCAGTCTGGGGCTACCAGAATCGCCTGCGCCTTGTCCCTCCTCGCCTTGAGAAGCACCTTGTGGATCAAGGGAAATGGGGGAAAGGCGAGAAGAGGCCCGGGGTCCACGGCCTCGAGAAGGCATCCCCCTGCAGCGAGCCCTGCTGAGGGGGGCGGGCATGGAACAGACTCAGCTTCACATTCTCCCTTGAGGCAAACAGGTCCACCTGAGGTGTGCCCCAGTGGGAGAAGAGATCTTGTACTACCTCCGCAGGAGAGACCATTCGTGAGACGAGCCCTATCCGCCTAGGGCATCGGCCAGGGTGCTGGAGGCCCTGCCCGTGAATGGCTAGGAGATCCGCCCCAGGCTGCGACTAGGGACCAAATGTGGAGAGCTTCCTTGCATAACAGCAAGGAGCGCTGCCCGCCTGGCGGTTCAGATAGTACATGGTCGTGGTGTTGTCCATCTGGACCCCAAACCACTTGACCCCATAGAAACAGAGCGAGGCAGTGAGAGCTAGACGGACCGCTCGGAGCTCCAGCAGGTTGATGTGGCATCGGGACTCCCGAGGGTACCAGAGGCCATGCGCTCGGTGATCCCCCAGATGGGCACCCCAACCCATCAGAGATGCGTCGGTCGACAGAGAGAGACCGTCGGCTCAGGGCGGACGAATGGGATACCCTCCTGCAGATGAGCTGGAACGATCCACCACTGGAGAGCGTTCCACATCTCCTGGGTCACTGTCATGGGCCGGTCCAACGGATCGCGGTGTTGTGACCACTGGCTGGCCAGTCCCCACTGAAGGGGACGCATGTACCAACGGGCCCAACGGACCACGCTGGTGTAGGCCGCCATGAGGCCCAGGAAGTCCAGGGCAGGGCGCAATTGCCCAACCAGAAATGATTGGGCAAAGGAGGAAAGAACCTCGGCCCTGTCCGCCGGGAGCCGTGCTCTGCCTCGCAGAGAGTCAAGCTCTGCCCTGATGAACAGAATCACCTGCTCTGGCATGAGTTCCGACTTGGCCTCGTTGATAAGGAGGCCAACCTGAGAGCAAACCTGGAGGGCCAGATCTCTGGACCGCTCCACCTCCTGTCTGGAGGGGGCTGCTATCAGCCAATCATCCAGGTAAGGGTCCACCCGGACCCCTCGGCGCCGCAGGAATGCTGTCACCACTGCCATGCATTTGGTGAAGACCCTGGGAGCTAGGGAGAGGCCAGGGGCATGGCTCGAACTCAGAAGGGATCCTTTCGCATTCTGGAAGCGGAGGAATCTCTGATGGAGACGGACAGATTGGGATGTGAAAGAACGATCCTGAGGTCCAGGGAGCAGAACCACATGCCTTGTTCCAAGGATGGGATTATCCGAGCCAGAGTGACCATCCTGAAGGTTCAAGACCTTAGGAACTTGTTCAGGTCGTGCAGGTCGAGAATGGGGTGCCAGCCCCTCGTCCGTTTTGGGACCAGGAAGTACCTGGACACAAACCCCGGGTCTGAAGGAGGATCCGCCACCTTCCTGATTACCCCTTTTTCGAGAAGCAGGGCAATGTCAGCCTGGCGGGCCAACAGCGAGGCTGCGGACCCCGTAGCCCCCCGAGGGGCGACGGCTCGAAAAGGCAGAACCTGCTCGAACTCCAGAGGCAGGCTTTTTCCTACCACCTCCAACACCCAGCGGTCCGTGGTGACAGCGGACCAGGTGGAAAGGAAGTGGCGGAGCTGTCCCCCCACGGGGGGAACCCAGGGGGGAGTGACAAGGCTGGGGGCGGCACCCCTCAACCAGTCACTGGGCAGGCTTGGAGGAAGAACTGGCCGAGGGACCTCCTGGGCATTTACCTCCTTGCTTCCTGTTGGAGGAAGGGGTTTGGGACGCCAAGCGCGAGCCTGCTGGCCCTGTTGCTGGTGCTGCTGGGCCGGTTGAGGAGCAGGGACCGAAGGACGAAAGGACTTCTGCTGCTGATGGCGGCCTTTGACCCTCTGGGCGGAGGTGACTGAGTCCAGAGTGGCATTGGACTTTTCGATCCGCTGGAGGTGTCCCTCCACTCCAGGGCCAAAGAGGTCAGTCCCCAAGAAGGGGACATCTGCCAACTTGTGCTGGGCATCTGCCGTGAAAGTGGATATCCTCAGCCACGCCCTGCGTCGCATGGCCACTGCGGCTGCTACTGACCTGGCACAGGAATCACCTATGTCCAGAGCAGTCTGGAGCTGCTGCTTCGCCACCGCCCTGGTCCCGCACCTGGCGGACCGTGGTCTGCAGGTCAGGCGGGAGATGAGGAACGACTTCATCCAGAGAGCCCATGAGGGTGTGGGAGAAGTGTGCCATCAGCACGGCCGAGCTGGCCTGTCGGAGGCCGAGGGAGGACGCAGCGTACACCTTGCGCCCAGCAAAGTCCAGCTTTTTGGACTCTGTCGGGGGGCTTGTCCACATCCCGAGCGTTACTGGAATGCCGGAAAACGCTGTCAGTGACTAACCCCTCAGCAGAGGGGTGTTCCGAGAAACCAGGCAAAGAGCCTGGGGACTGGTGATACTCCTGGCCATCCTGGCTGAAGGCGCTGGACAGGAAGCAGTGCTGCTAAAGCTCCAAGGCTGGGCCGACAATGGCCTCAGCCAACGTGGAAAGGCTCTGTAGGAGAATCCTCAGTCCAATCTCTATGAGGGATACTAACTGCCTTGGACACGGATCTGAGCTGCATCCCGTGACTCCGAGATGAGTCAAGCAGACCCAAGAAGGACGATGGCTATCGCCCACTGACTGGGCCCCGGGAGGACTCCGGATCGCACTGCCTGAGAACAGGGAGGAATCGCCGAGATCCAAGAGTTCATGGAAGAGCTGCTCGCCTTGAGCCACTCCACCTGCCGAGGACGGCACAGAGTGAGGTGACCGACAACCTGTGGGGCAGGCCATGACCCGACTGAGAACTCTTGGTCGGGCCCCGACTTAGGTTGAGGAGGCGGAGGTTCCACCACAGTCGGTGGACTAGGTTGAGTCTCGCTCAGCAACCGCCCTGGAGTGGGCAACCGACTGGAACGAGTGGTTGCTCGGCCGTTCGCAGGACAGCCATTTGATGGCCGGGGTCTTAGCCGGGTCAGCTTAGGCTCGATAACAGCAACTGCTGCCACATCAAATCCTCGTAGCTGCTGCGCTAACTTGCGCCGGCTTCCTCCGCACTCCGAGAGGAGGACGAGGAAGAGCAGCCATCACTACTTCGCAATAAGACCGAGACCGCCGATGACGGTGGAACGGCTGGACCGAGAAGAGGTCCGAGACCGAGACCCCCGGGAGGACCGAGGGTGGGTCTGGGAAGGGGCCGGGGATACCCGCTCTTCCCTCAGCTCGAGAACTTTAACCGGGGACTGCGGTCCAGCAGGAGCAGGCAGATCCTCGGTATCCAACGGGGGAACCGGTGAAGTAGGGTTTTCGTCTTCTCCAGTCGACAGCCCATCTAACGGATCGAGAAAATCTCGACTTCATCGACGGGAGTCTCGGCAGGCTGGCCTAATGGGGGCACCATGAAGCCAGCGGCCTGAGCCGCAACCTTGACCGAAGTCGACGGTCGGCTGCCCGGGGAGGGGGACCTCTCCCGCTCCCAGGAGCGCAGACGGTGGGACTTACCTTTCGACTTCCTTTTCTTGGGCTGAGAAGAATGTCCCGAAGGCCCCTCTCCCTTCGTGGAAAGGGACTGACAAAGCTCCTTGAACGAAGCTGTATACGAGGAACTCAGAGCGGGATAAATGCCGCGGCCGAGGAAGAAGAAGATGCTGCCTGGGCTGCTTCCTCCTCAAGGGCAATCATCTGCTCGAGCTGCTCAGCCGCATGACACCGCCCAACGAGCCTCTTTAGATTTTAATGGAAAACAGACGGGCGCTCGGCTTCAAACGGGTAGCGCCGATCGTTCAGAACATTACCGAAAAGGAATGGCACAACCTCGCAAGCCTGCAGGTCGTGATCTAGGCCTAGCAGTAGACGACGTGGAGTGCAGATCCGCCCTGGACATCTTCTGATTCGCAGGGGCACCTCTGAAAGCCGGAACAGATTTGTCCATCGCAGCCGCGAGGGAAAGAAGACTGAAGTTTGAAAACTTCAAAATCAATTCTCGCTAACCAAGAATTAGGATCCAGTCTCAAACGAGCACTAAGTGAGGGAACCTGAGCCCAAGCGTAAGGAAGATCTGACGCATGGAGGCCGAGAGTTTTACCACCCGGGTTGGTGGGAGGAGCCAGCTTGAAGACCTTCCGGCAAGAATTAAAGCGGCAAGGATACCTGCTAGACAGTGTGGATGAACAACATATCCATGTCCCTAGAACAACAGATTACTGTTTCTTCAAGTAGACTGCTCTGAGAGAGGGGGACCCTCCCCAGGGTATGTCAGCATGCACCCTGTGCGAGTAGTGGGTGGAGCCGTGCAGTCCAGGAAATGCTGGAAGCAATCATAAGATGGCTCGCTAAGGAGAGGTGTTAGTAGGAGACTTCAATCTGCCTGAAGTGGATTGGAGCCTCCCCACTGCAGCAATGACCAGGAGAAGGGACATCCTGGACTCCCTGCAGGGGGTATTGCTGACACAATTGGTTAAGGAACCCACTCGTTAGGGGGCATTGCTGGGCCTTGTACTGACAAACGGGGACAGCACTGCTGAAATCACAGTGGGGGACCACATGGGGACCTTCTCTCCTACCCCATTACTGGGTATATGATGAATCTGTCTCCTCTTCCTTTTCACCACCCCCCATTCCTCCTCCCTTGCTATTTCCCATCTACCACATACCAAACGCAATGCCCTCCCTATTTCTCCCATCCTCCCTCTCTCTCTCTCTCTCCCCCATACCACCCCCACCACAACTCTTCTTTCTTTCCCACTAACCCACTCCTAACAAAGCTTCACTGAGCCGCCTATGACTTGTACTGTATAATTAACTCGTAACACAATTCCTTGACAATGCCTTTGACTGCTATTATTGTAACCTTACCTGTCTTTTTTTTGTGTGTGTAAGTTCCATTATAATGATCATGTTATGTTTTGTACCTTATTGCCTTGACATGGAACCTTTGTAAAAGAGCCCTCGGCTCAAAGGTGTCATCCGAAATACAAATAAATAAGTAAGTAATCACCGGACAGTGTGATTTCCCATAAGAACATGGCCAAAATCAAACCACACGAGCACAAGGGTCCTGGACTTCAGGAGGGCAGATTCTAAGAAAATGGGAGAATGCCTCAGGGACGCCCTGGCAGGGAGAGAGAAACTAGGGAAAGAGCAACACTGGGCTAAAGAGCGAGTAATGAAAAGCTACAAAACTCTGTGTCAAGCAGGTCAGCAAGGGCAAGAGAAAAAAAAAAAAGAGTCCACTATGGTACTCTAGAGAGGTAGCGGAAAAAGTAAGAGCAAAAAGAACAGGTTACTCACCTGTAACAGTACCTCTAGGAGTGGTATATGTTGTTCATTCACACTCCTTGGAATGTCCCTTTCCCCTTTAAGGATCACCGGAAGTCTTCAAGCTGGCTCCTCCCACCCACCCGGGTGGTACAGTATATACCTCGGCTCTGCCCCATGATGCCAGATCTTAGCCCGCTGGAAGCCAGGTTGTGTGCGTCCGCAGCTGGGGAGGTCGGGTGGGTCTGTGTGGATGAACAACATATACCACTCCTAGAACTACTGTTATAGGTGAGTAACCTGTTCTTCTACGATTGTGGTTATGTTGTTCATCTACACTCTTTGGCAGACTCCTAGCAGTTCTCCGGGAGGAGGGAGGCAAGGCGCACACCACCCCCCTACTTAGGGAACAGAGATTGGAGAACAGAGGCCCCAAAACCAGCATCCCGGCGTGACAAGGTTGATGTGGTAGTGGGTGATGAAGGTGTTTGCTGACTTCCAGGTAGCAGCCTGACAGATTTCCTGGACAGGGATGTCCCTGGAAGCAGCCACCGATGCAGCAGTATGGCGGGTAGAATGAGCTCTTATCCCTCTGGGAGGCTCCTTGCCTGCCAACTCGTAGCACAGACCTATGCATGATGTAATCCACCTTGCAATAGCCCATTCAGCTGCAGGTCTGCCAGTAGCGGCTTCAGCGTAAGTGACAAACAGCTAGCGAACCTCTCCCTGAATTTAAGCCGCCCTCCTCTTACAGTAGGAGAGAGCACGTCTCAGGTCCAAGGTATGGAGCCTGTATTTGGCCACCGAGGTGTAATTATGGTAGTATACTGGCAGAGTCAGCACCTGGTTCAGGTGAAACTCTGACACAAACTTCAGATGGAATTTTGGGTGGGGGCATAGGACAACCTTGTCCCTGTGGAAGACCAGATAAGGGCAGTCCACTGAAAGTGCCTGGAGCTCCCCTCTCCTTCTGGCAGACATGACAGCCACCAGGAAGGAAGGCAGTCTTCCACGACAAGTGTGACAGCTTACACTTGTGCATTGGTCCGAATGGCTTGCCCAAGAGCTTTGCCAGTACCAGCAATACGAACATACAAAATTTGCCAGCAGATAAAGGCCTAGAGGTCTATCAAGTCTGCTCGAATGTGCAACTAGCACCCCTTATTCTGCAGCTGCCCCTCCCTTCCACCCTTCCCCTTCATTAACCCTCCCCCTTGTCCTGTCCCATCCTCGTTTGAAGCAGTCCACTGTTCTACTGCATACCACTTCAGCAGGTAACGCATTCCACCCAGCCACCACCCTCTCTGTAAAAAAATGTCTCCTCATCTCCCTCCTGAACCTTCCTCGCTCCAGTCTCATACCATGTCCCCTGGTGTCCCTCCCCTCCCTTACTTTGAACAGCCCCTCTGTACCTGTCTTGTTTATTCCTTTCATGTATTTAAAGGTTTCAATCATGTCACCCCTGTCTCGCCTCTCCTCCAATGAGTACATGTTCAACTCCTTCAACCTCCTCTCTCGTATGATAAGTCCCCCAGCCCCTTGATCATCTTTGTCGCTTCTGCGCTGCACCCTCCAGTAACTTAATGTCCCTCTTCAGATACGGACGCTAGTACTGCACGCAGTACCCAGGTGTGGGACTAACTAATGACCTATACAGTGGCAGAATCACTCTCCTCCTCGAGGATATACCCTTGCAATACAACCCAGCATTTTGTTGGCCTTTGCAGCTGCCTTCCTACATTGTGCCGAGTTGTTCATTGACCCTGTAATGAGCACACCCAGATCCTTCTCCTCCTCTGTCTGGGCTAGCTGCACTCCCCAGCTGGTAACTCCTCTTTGGGTTCTTTCATCCCAAAATGCAGCACCTTGCACTTTTGGCATTAGAGCTCAGTTGCCAGGTGTCTGACCAGGTTTCAAGCTTTGCCAGATCATCCTGCAACCCCTGCCATCCTCCTAGGTCATCCACCACCGCGCCTACCTTGGTATCATCAGCAAACAGACTGATCTTGCTCTTGATGTCCCATGATATGTCTGCAATGAATATCCTAAACAACACTGGTCCCAACACCGAGCCCTGTGGACACCAGCTCGCCACTGCCCTTGGGTGAGAGCTCCCACCCACCACCACCCTCTGTTGCCTTCCCTGCAGCCAGTTTCCTACCCATCTCACCAGCTTCGCACCTGCCCCTGTGCCTACTAACTTCCTTCCCAGCCGCCCATGTGGCACTGAGTCGAATGCCTTACTGAAGTCCAGATACAGGACATCCACTGCATGGCCCCTGTTCAGTTGCCTAGTTACCCAGTCATAGAACTCGTTTGGCAGGATCTGCCACGTATGAAGCCATGCTGTCTGCTGTCCTGTAGTCCTTTGGCCTCTAGGAGTGCCACCAGCCTCTCCTTCAGGATAGTCTCCATTAGCTTACCCACGATGGATGTGAGGCTCACTGGTCTGTAGTTTCCCGGTTCATCCTTGGGGCCATTCTTGTGGAAGGGCACCACATGAGCCATCCTCCAGTCCTGAGGTACACACCCCGAATGTAGTGAGGCATTAAATAGGTCTGCCAAAGGTCCTGCAAGGACCTCTGCCAGCTCCTTCAGTACCCTGGGGTGGATGACACCAGGGCCTGGCGCCTTGTCCACCCTCAGTGCCTTCAAACCTCCTCAACTCTGCTCCATGATTTCCCACAGAGGTGGAGGTTCATGCACCAGAGGGGATATGGATCCAGGCCTTTGAAAAGCACCACCACGGTCTCTGGCAGCAAGTTGACCGCCCACACCTGGAAGCAGAGATGGCTGCCAGGTGCACCCAAGGGTCGATGATCGAAGACCCCCATTGGAGAGAGACCAAAGGTAGTCGAGAATGTTAGCCACTGAACAGAATAAAGGGTCCAGGCCCTTACCCTGACACCAAATGGAAAACCTTTTCCACTTCAAGCCGTAACATTTCCTGGTCGATTCCTTTCTAGATGCTTCCACCACAGTGTAGACATCTTCGGAAAGACCCAAAGCCTGGAACTCTAGCCGCTCAGGTACCAGGCTGTGAGTTGCAGGGAATTGAAGGTCCAGATGGAATACCTTCCCTGGTTGAGTGATATCAGGTCCGGCCGTGTGCAAAGCCGCTCCAGGTGCCTGCAGCTGAGGCTGAGGAGATCTGGATACCAGAATTGGTGCTGCCAGTCTGGGGCTACCAGGATCACCTTCGCCTTGTCCCTTCTCACCTTGAGAAGCACCTTGTGGATCAAGGGAAATGGAGGGAAGGCGTAGAGGAGGCCTGGGGTCCATGGCCCTGAGAAGACATCCTCCTGCAGGGAACCCTGCTGAGGGGGGTGGACATGAAACAGTCTCAGCTTGGTGTTTTGCCTGGAGGCAAACAGGTCCACCATCGGTTTGCCCCAATGGGAGAACCAGCTGTAAGCTACATCTGGATGGAGGGACCAATCGTAGGATGTCTGGCCTAAGCGACTGAGAGCATCCGCCAGATGGTTTGAGGCTCCTGCCACATGGATGGCTAGGAGATCTGCCTCCAACTGGCTCACATGGGTCCACATGCGGAGCGCCTCCTTGTACAGCAGACAGGAGTGCGTGCCTCCCTGTTTGTTGAGGTAGTACATGGTCATGGTATTGTCCGTCTGGACTTGAACCACTTGACCCCAGAGCTGAGGAGTGAAAGCTGACAGTGCCAGTCTGACTGCTCTGAGCTCCAACAAGTTGCACGTGGCATCAGGACTCCTCAGGGTACAGAGTCCATGGGCCCTTTCGTCTCTCACGTGGGCTCCCCAGCCCATGAGAGAGGCATTGGTCCTGAGGACGACCGTTGGCTCGGGGCGGACGAACGGGATCCCTTCCTGCAACCGGTCTTTGGTGGTCCCTCATTGGAGAGTGTCCTACATCTTCTGGGTTACAGTGATCAGCTGGTCAAAATGACCGTGGCACTGAGTCCACTGTGCGGCCAGCTCCCACTGAAGGGGGCGCATGTGCAACTGGACCCAACGGACCACTGAAGTGCACGCCGCCATGTAACCCAGAAGGCACAGAAAGTCCCTGGGCAGGGTGCAAGTGCCCAACCAGAAATGATTGGGCAAAGGAAGAAAGAATCTCCGCCCTGTCTGCCAGGAGCCAAGCTCTGGCTTGACAAGAATCGAGCTCTGCCCCGATGAAGCCCATCACCTGAGACGGCACAAGTTCTGACATGGCCTCGATGATCAGGACGACAAGCTGGAAGCAGGTCTGTAGGGCCAGATCCCTGGACCTCTCCACCTTCTGTCGGGTGGAACCTGCTAGGAGCCAATCGTCAAGGTAAGGATAAATCCTGACCCCCCCCCATGCCCGAGCTGGGCCGCCATCACTGCAATGCATTTGGTTAAGACCCGAGAGGCTGATGACAGGCCGAACGGCATGGCTCGTAACTCGTACAGGGTCCCTTCGTCCCTGAAGCGGAGGAACTGCTGATGGGACAGACAGATTGGGACGTGAAAGAACACATCCTGCAGATCCAGAGAACAGAACCACAATGTTTTGCTCCAAGAATGGTATGATCTGGGACAGAGTGACCATCCGAAAGGTGCATGACCGGAGATATTGATTCAGATTGTGCAGATCTATAATGGGGGGCCAGCCCCCCGTCCGCTTGGACACCAGGAAGTACCTGGAGACAAAGCATGAGTCTGCTGGAGGATCCGCCACTGGAGCTACTGCCTCCTTGAGGAGGAGCTGAGCGATGTCATCTCTAAGAGCCGACTGGGTCTGAGCGGATACTCGTTCTTCCCTATGGGCGCGGGCTCGGCTTAGAGGGTACTGCTCGAATTCCAGAGGCAGTCCGTGACTGACCACTTCCAGAACCCATCTGTCCATGGTGATAATGGACCAGGCGGAAAGAAAGTGGCAGAGCTGGCCCCCCCACAGGAGGACCCAAAGCTGGCATGACAGGAGTGGGGTTGGCAGCCCCCGCCCTGTCACTGAGCAGGCTTGGAGGAGGAGGAGGAGGATCCAAGACCTGAACCTCAGCCTCCTTTACGGGCCTGTTGGGGACCCTGCTTAGGCTGAGGGCGCCAAGCTTAAGTCTGCTGCTGTTGCTGCTGTCTGCCTTGGAAGGAGGACTGCTGAGCTGCAGGGCCAGAATGCCGAAAAGGCTTCTTCTTCCTCTGCTGGTTCTTGCCCAAAGAACTCATGGCAGAGGTAGCATCCAAGGTGGCATTGGACTGCTCGATGCACTGAAGGTGAACGGCCATTCCCGGGCTGAAAAAGTTGGTCCCAAGGAAGGGCAAGTCAGCTGATTTATGCTGGGTATCTGATAAAGGAGGAAAGCCTCAGCCAAGCCCTGCGATGAGAGGCAACAGCGGCAGCCATCGAATGGGCACAAGAATCCCCAAGATCTAGGGCCATCTGGAGTTGCTGTTTGGCAACAGCTTGGCCCTGATCCCGGACCTGCTTGACCGTGGTCTGCATGTCTGTGGAGAGATGTGGGAGGACCTTGTCCAACAACCCCAGAAGGGCGTGAGAGAAGTGTACCATGATGATGGCCGAACTTGCCTGACGAAGGCCCAAGGAGGAAGCTGCATAGACCTTCCTGGCTGAATGGTCCAAAGGGTGGACTCTTTATCAGGAGGTCGGTCAGTGTTGGCAGAACTGCCAGTATGCTTGAACACAGAGGCGGTCAGCAGGCTCTCGGCCAAAGGGTGCTTTGTGAACCCCACAAGGGACCCCATGGGCACCACGTACTTGCGGGCCATGTGGGCAGACGGAGCTGGACAGGAGGCAGGATGCTGCCAAAGTTCTAAGGCTGGTCCAACAATGAAAGGCCTCTGTCGAGGTATCCCCTCTCTTGAGGATGTCAGTGAGAGGGTACTCCGCCTTTTTCTGGATAGGCTCCAAGGGCATCCCTGTAGACTCAGAGATGAAGTGGAGGATCCCTTGAAAGGATGAGGGACCTTCCTCTGTCTCTAGGACAGTGTTTGAATCATCATCCCCTGGATGTGAATGAAGACTGGTGACGTCCGAATCCGAATACAACGGCCTACTGTCCATGTCACCCTCTACTCACCGAGGGCGGTCCAGGGTGACTGTGACCGACAATCGCTGGGGAAGCCCCTCCCACAGGCTGCTTGGGCAGTGGTTCCACCACAATGGGTGGAGAGACCGTTCTGGACCGAACAGGTGGTCTTGCCAGCTCCGCGAGGCAGGGGAACCGATTTGGTCGTCTCCAAAGGAGTTGGCATCGGCCTGTGAGGTGAAAGCCAAGTAATGGCCAGGGAGGAAGCCGTGGTAGGCTTATGCCCGGACAGAATCAGCTGCCGCCACATGAGGTCCTCGTAGTGCCGCTGGAGTAAACGCTGGAGCCTCACCTCGTCCGAGGGGGACAAGGATGACCAATGGCGTCACCTCTTCTTAGAGCACTTGTGGCTCTTCCTTGGCCTGTCGGACGAGGGGGTCCTAAACCTCGACCGAGATCGGGCAGGCCAACTCAGTCGGTCGGTCGGGAGACACTGGCGGGGCCGGTGACTTCCCGGAGTCTGGGACCAGATCCTTGATGGGGACTCCAGCAGGCTGGGTCTCGTCATCGGGGAAAACACGGACCAGAGTCCTCTCTAAAGAGTTGGCGACCGTAGTCGGCGACAGGGAATCGATTGGGTTGATAACAATTTTGATCTTGTCGACCACATCCTCGGTCGGCTGGCCTGATGGGAGGTCTGAGAAGCGATCTCAACCAAAGTCGAGACCCCGTACTCCTGGGACTGAGACCTCTCTCAGTCTCAAGAACACCTTCGTCGAGACGAAGACTTGCTCGGATCCTTATCCCAGTTACAGGATTGAGAAGAATGTGGGTCTGCAGGCGCCTCCCCCTTGGTGGAAAGAGACTGGCACAATTTCCTGAAGGAACCCAAGAAGGTGGAGCCCAGGTTGAGTGGAACGAAGAAGCTCCGGGAAGAGCTTGCAGCGCTAGCCACTTCTTCCTTGAACACTTGCATGCGTTACAATTGCTCAGTGGATCCCGCAGCTGTGGAAACCACCCACCTAGCCTCTTCAGATTTCACCGGAGGATTTCTCTTCTCCAGTCTCCCCAGTTGCAAGCGTGCAAGATGGTCGTCCAGTACTTTGGGATGGAAGGCCAAGCAAAAACTGCAGGATGAGGTGTCATGGCTGACACCGAGACAGCAGATGGACGCGAAGGGGGGAATCGGTACGCTACATCTTTTGGCCGCAGAAGCACCAGCGAAATCCGGGGAAAGATTTTTCTTCTATAATCGAAGATGCAAAAATGTGATCGCTAATCGAAAGGTATACAGGTTACTCACCTGTAACAGGAGTTCTAGGAATGGTATATGTTGTTCGTCCACACTGTCTGGCAGGTTCCTTGCTGCTTTAAATCTTGCCGGAAGGTCTTCAAGCTGGCTCCTCCCACCCACCCGGGTGGTAAAACTCTTGGCTCCACCCCATGACGCCAGATCTAGCCCGCTGGAAGCCACGTTGTGCGTCGAAGCCGGGGAGGCCAGGTGGGTCATGTGAATGAACATATACCATTCCTAGAACTCCTGTTACAGGTGAGTAACCTGTATTTCTAGGGACATGGATATGGTGTTCATCCACACTGTCTGGCAGACTCCTAGCAGTTCTCCGGGAGGAGGGAGGCAAGGTGCACACCGTCTACTTGGGAAATAAAGACTGGAGAACTGAGGCCCCAAAACCAGCATCCCGGCATGACTCAAGGTCGATGTGGTAGTGGGTGCGGAAGGTGTGTGCTGACTTCCAGGTAGCAACCCTGAAGATTTCCTGGATAGGGACATCCCTGGAAGCAGCCACCGATGCAGCGGTATGGCGGGTAGAATGAGCTCTTATCCCTCTGGAAGGCTCCATGCCCGCCAACCTATAGCAGAGATCTATGCAGGAGGTGACCCGCCTGCCTATCGTCCGCTTGGCTGCAGGTCTGCCAGGTGCGGCTTCAGTGTAGGTGACAAACAGCTGCGACCTCTCCCGAACTTCAGCCGTCCGCCTTATAATGCGCAGTGCTCTTCTAGGGTCCAAAATATGGAGCCTATATTCAGCCTCTGAGGTGTGATTGGGGTAGAACACCGGCAGAGTCAACACCTGGTTAAGGTGAAACTCTGACACCACCTTCGGAAGGAATTTCGGGTGGGGGCGCAAGACAACCTTATGCCTGTGGAAGGCCAGATAAGGAGACTCGATGGAAAGCGCCTGGAGCTCTCCCATCCTTCTGGCTGACATGATAGCCACCAAGAAGGCGGTCTTCCACGACAGGTGAAAGATGTCACGCTTGTGCATCGGATCAAATGGCTTGCCCATGAGCTTAGCCAATACCAGCAGTAGATCCCACGGAGGTGGAGGTTCTCGCACCGGAAGGGATATGTGATCAAGGCCTTTGGAAAAGCGCCCGACCACCTTCTCCTGCGCCACCAACTGCTTCCCTGCCCGCGCCCGGTAAGCAGAGATGGCTGCCAGGTGCACCTTAAGGGTCGTCGACCGAAGCCCTTGCTGAGAAAGGGACCACAGGTAGTCCAGAATGCTTGCCAAGGAACAGGAGGAAGGCTCCAGGCCCTTGCCCTGACACCAAATGGAGAATCTCTTCCATTTGAAGGAATAGCATTTTCTGGTCGACTCCTTACGGGACACCTCAACGACATTGAGGACCTCGTCTGAAAGACCCAAGGCCTGGAACTCCAGCCGCTCAGGAACCAGGCCGTCAGGTGCAGGGATTGAAGGTTCGGATGGAATACCTTCCCCTGATTGACTGAGATCAAGTCCGGGCGGGCTGGAGGCCGCCTCGGGAGACTGGAGCTGAGACTGAGGAGATCTGGATACCAGAACTGGCGGGGCCAGTCTGGGGCTACCAGAATCACCTGCGCCTTGTCCTTCCCTGTCTTGAGAAGCACCTTGTGGATCAAGGGAAATGGGGGAAAGGTGTAGAAGAGGCCCGGGGTCCACGGCCTCGAGAAGACAACCCCCAGCAGTGAACCCTGCTGAGGGGGGCCGGCATGAAACAGTCTCAGCTTCGCATTCTCCCTGGAGGCAAACAGGTCCGCCTGAGACGTGCCCCAGTGGGAGAAGAGATCTAGTACTACTTCCGGCAGGAGAACCGCTCGCGAGATGCAGCCCCTATCCGGCTTAGGGCATCGGCCAGGGTGTTGGAGGCTCCTGCCACAGGGATGGCGAGGAGATCCGCCTCCAGGCTGCACACAAGTGACCAAATGCGGAAAGCTTCCCTGCACAGAGGCATGGAGCATGTCCCGCCCTGGTGGTTTAGGTAGTACATGGTCATGGTATTGTCCTTCTGGACCTGAACAACTTGACCCCGTAGAAACGGAGCGAAGATGGTGAGGGCTAGACGAACCGCTCGAAGCTCCAGCAGGTTGATATGGCATTGGGACTCCCGAGGGGACCAAAGGCCGTGCGCTCTGTGCTCCCCCAGATGGGCACCCCAACCCATCAGAGAGGCATCGGTCGATAGTGAGACCGTTGGCTCAGGGCGGACAAACGGGATGCCCTCCTGCAGATGTGCTGGAACGGTCCACCACTGGAGAGCGTTCCACATCCCCTGGGTCACTGTCACTAGCTGATCCAGCGGATCGAAGTGTTGTGACCATTGGCTGGCCAGCCCCCATTGGAAGGGATGCATGTACCAGCGGGCCCAACGGACCACGCTGGTACAGGCCGCCATGAGGCCCAGGAGGCGCAGGAAGTCCCGGGCAGGGCACAACTGTGATACACATGGGTTCACACAACTGATAAATGAGCCAACAAGAATCAACTTAAAGAATAGAAGCAACAGCACACTACTTGACATCATGCTGGTGAACAAACCCCACCTATTCACACACACTGGAGTGCTTTTCAGTGATATAAGTGACCACTGCCTCATTACAGGAGTAAAATCTTCCAGCAAATCAACAACCCCAGCAAAATTCCTAATGAGGAGATCCAAGAAAAACCTCAATATTGAAGGACACCTCCATGATCTAGCTCACTCTCCAAGCTGGCAAGAGTTTTATCTTGCACATTCTGTGGAAAAAGCACATCAGGTATTAAACAGCATAATATTAAGTGCCCTTAACACCCATGCACCAATCACTAGTGTTCAAATAAAAAACAAATCTTGCCGCTGGTTTTCAGCTGACCTCAAATCTGCACTGCTGGAGAGAGACAAACTATGGAAATTGGCAAGAAAAACCAAGAACCCAAATGACTGGGTGATATTTAGGAAAGCCAGAAATAGCTGCACCAAGAAAGTAAGGGATACAAAGGCTGCCTTTTACATGGCTGAACTTGACTCCTCCTACCACAATCCTGCTAGGTTCTGGGGCACCATCAAGGGTATCGTAAGGCAGGATTCTAGCACCTCTCTACCAACTCAATTGCACCACAATAATGGCTCTATCTCTGGCAAAATGGAAGTTCTGGATGCTTCAATAATCACTTCACAACTGCTGGCCTTGCTTTTGACACCTCTCCAGCTAATCTGCGGCACAACTAAGCTCCCAGTACACTGGTGCTCAGAGAGCTGATTCTTCCTTCTCCTTCAAACCTGTTCTGTTGAAGCAAGTAGAGGATCTATTATGGCAATTGGATATTAAAAAGCGAGGGGCAGTCTCTGACCCCTACTTTCTAAAGATTGCAATTATGCACTTGCAGTTCCCTTAACAAATCTCTTTAATCTATCTTTAACCTCTGGTTCTATTCCTACAGTGTGGAAAATAGCTCATGTTTCCTTCTAAAATCAGGGGACCCCATGGACCTTAACAACTACAGGCCCATATCCATTCTTCCAGTGCTATCCAAGATGCTAGAGAAACTAGTGAGCATCCAGCTAAGAGAATATCTTGATGATGCTAATCTCTTGAATCCAGCTCAATCTGGGTTTAGGGCCAGGCACAGCACTATCTCTGCACTGGCCAAAGTTACAAATGACTGGCAAACCGAATTAGATAAAAAGAATAGTGTCTGTGCGGTGTTTCTTGATCTAAACAAGGCATTTGACACAGTGGACCATGAGCTGCTACTCTCTTCCTTGCATTCCATAGGCTTAGACCCACCCTTCCTTAAATGATTCAGGTGTTACCTTATGGATAGGTCACAGCAGGTGAAAGCTGAAGGTGATCTATCCCCACTAAAACCACTTCTTAGAGGAGTTCCGCAAGGATCTATCCTGGGCCCTATCCTTTTTGCCATTTACATTAATAGTATTGATCCAGATCACACCAAAGCCACTGTCCACCTCTTTGCAGATGACACTGTTTTATATGTCAGCAACCCATCGCCTGCAATTGCCCGTGAAATTTTATAAACATAATTCTCCTTGTTGCAATATCAGCTACTTGAGAAAAAGCTTCTTTTAAATGCAAAGAAAACAAAAGCAATGTTATTCTCCAGTCAAAGCTATACTAGCACCTCCTCACTAAGCAATCTCCCCCAGCTATGCACTATCCTTGGAGAAAATCTGGACTATGTAGATAAATTCAAATATTTAGGGGTGTGGATTGATAGCAGGCTTGATTACACACATCATATTGAAGAACTGCTGAAAAAACTTCGCCAAAGGCTTGGCCTATTCTTCAGAATAAAACACTTCCTAACCAGAGACTCAAAGATGAGGTTAGTCCAGGCCACATTTCTTTCAGTTGCTGACTATGCAGACTTCCTTTATAATCACTGCCCCATCGCCTATCTAAACAAGTTGGATACCCTGTACCATACAGCAATAAGATTCATAACAGATCTTCCATCTAACACTCATCATTGCTCTCTCTATGCTGCAGTTGGATGGGCTTCCCTACACTTTAGAAGGAACAGAAATGCTGAAGGGATCACAGATCTCCAGGTAGAAGGTCACCTGGGGGCCAGTGACCATCACATGGTATGGTTCAATTTGACTACTACATCTAAATCATCCCATTCCAAGGCAAAAATATGGGACTTCAGAGGAGCTGACTTTGATAAGATGGCCAACAGAGTTAAGCTAGCCCTGGCAAAAAGAAACACAGGTGAGGGTACAGGCAAAGTGGGCGAGCATTAAGGATGCAATACTTGAAGCAACATCCCATTGTGTTAGACAGAAAAGGAAGTGCAAAAGAAGAAGGAAACCACTTTGGTTCTCAAATACAGTAGCAGAAAAGGTCAGAGCCAAAAGGCTGGCCTTCAGGAAATATAAGGGAACACAGCGGATGAAGACAGGGAGGCATACCAAACTGCCCTGCAGGGAAGCAGGAAGGCAGTAAGGCAGGCAAAGGCCCAAACTGAGGAAACACTAGCACGAACAGTAAAAGAAGGTGACAAGACTTCTATAGATACATTAGTGAAAGGAGAAAGTCCAGAGGGGTATTGCTAAGCTTAATGGAGAAAAGGAGCATGTGAGGAGGAGAACCCTGTAAAGGCATCTATCCTAAATAGATACTTTTGCTCAGTATTTACTGAAGAGAAGGTAGGGCAGGGCCCACAGCTCAGCATCATGGACACAGGGGAGGGAGGTGAGCACTACCCTCCTTCACAAAAGAAAGGGTCCTACAAGAGCTTCTAAGCTCAGGGTGGATAAGGCAATGGGACCTGATGGCATACATCCCAGGGTACTTAAGGAGCTAAAGGTGGAACTAGCAGAGCCATTATCAGAACTGTTTAGTGAGTCTCTGAGCACAGGAGAGGTCCAAGAAGACTGGAGAAGGGTTTATGTGATCCCGCCCACAAGAGTGGCAGCAGGGAGGAGGCGGGGAACTACAGACCAGTCAGTCTTACCTCAGTAGTGGGTAAGATTATGGAGGCACTCCTTAAGGAAAGGATAGTGCAACACCTGGAATCCATAGGGGCACAGGATCCAAGACAGCATGGGTTTACAAAGGAAGGTCCTGTCAAACTAATCTCATAGATTTCTTTGACTGGGTAACCAGAGTGGTGGACAAGGGGGAGCAGTTGATGTCCTCTACCTTGACTTCAGCAAAGCTTTTGACACTGTTCCACACAGAAGATTGATAAATAAGCTGGGTGTGCTCGGGTGGGTCAGAAGTTGGTCAACTGGGTGGCAAACTGTTGACGGGTAGAAAACAGAGAGTGGTGATAAATGGTATACAGTCAGAAGAGCTGCAAGTCACAAGTGGGTACCTCAGGATCAGTCCTGGGGCCAGTCCTCTTCAACATCTTCATTAGTGACCTGCAGATGGACTAGAGGGTAAGGCTTGTCTGTTTGCAGATGACACCAAGATCTGCAACAGAGTAGATGATCCAGATGGGGTGGGCAGAATCAGAAGAGATCTGGATAAACTAGCAAAATGGTCAGAAGAGTGGCAACTGGAATTTAATGCAAAGAAGTGCAAGATCATGCACATAGGGAAGAGAACCCGCCACCTATAGGCTGGGAGGAGTTACTAGCAGTCACAAAGGAAGAAAGAGACTTAGGCATCATCATCACTGATGACCTGAAATCATCCAAGCAGACCTCTAAAGCAGTAGGTAAGGCTAGGGGTGTTAGGGGTATTAGTAGAGGTATCACAAGTCGAAGAGGGAGGTAATAATCCTCTTTACAAGACACTGGTTAGGCCCCATCTGGAGTACTGCGTGCAGTATTGGAGGCCACACCTTCACAAGGACATTAACCAAATTGAGGCAGTCCAGAGAAGGGCAACCAAAATGGTGCAGGGACTGCATCAGAAGACATATGAGGACAGATTAACAGAGCTCAATATGTACACCCTTGAGCAAAGCAGGGAGAGAGGTGATATGATCGAGACATTCAAACACCTTAAGGGCATTAACAAGGTGAAAGAGTCTAACATGTTTCAATATAAGAAAATAGCAGGACAAGAGGACACAGCATGAGATTAGAGGGGCCGATTAAGGGGAATGAGGAAATTTTTTCACAGAAAGGGTGGTGGATGCGTGGAATGGCTTACCACAAGAAGTGGTGGCTATGAATACAGTGCAGGGCTTCAAACAGGCATGGGATAGGCATAAGGGAGCAATACAAATGACTATGAATAGATAGGCCACTGACAGAGCAAAGGCCGATGGCACATTTGTAAGGTAGAAAAAGAAATGGGCAGACTGGATGGGCCTTGCGGTCCTTATCTGCCGTCAACTTCTATGTTTCTATGGATCTACAGAGCGTTGTCTAAGAAACTTCCAAATTATATTTTAGACTGCTTCACACAGGCCACAGCTAGCTCCTATGCCCTAAGAAGCAACAACTTCATCATGCTCAAGATACCTAAAGTCAACACCCGGCAAGGGAGGTCTGCAATCAGCTATTCTCTAGCTATGGCATGGAATACTCTACAGAAGTCCCTAAAGCTGACCAATCTTATACCTCTAGCATCCTTAAACAGCTTTGCACAGGTTTCTTCAAGAGAGAAATGCAACTGCTGCCACAAGATTCAGTCTAGTCACTTCATAACCCTCCCTTTTCCAGACATCCACCATATATGGCATAATTTTTTCCACAGTTCTCCCTCCCAGACAGCCACCCTTATTATGGTACCACAGTTCCATCTAACTCTACCTACCTACCTACCTAAACCTTCTCCCACTAACTCCTGGCCCTTACACCAATCCTAAATACTCCTCATACCTCCTAGTATTACATTATGCTGTGTGTATGCCTTGACTCCCCTAATGGGATATGTATATAATTTATTTACTAGTGTAATTTTCATATAACCTACCTTGTCATGTATGTCTTAATCAACTTCTTACCCTTGATTATTGTATATATAAGCGTGTTTTTTTCTGTATCTGTTATGCATATATAAGTGCACTGATGTATCTGTTTATGTACCAACTATTGAACCTTGACCTTATCAGGTCCATCTTGTAAATGAGCCTTGCTCAATGATGTTCGCCTGAATAAATAAAGATTGGATTGATTGATTGATTGAATTGCCCAACCTGAAATGATTGGGCAAAGGAGGAAAGAACCTCGGCCCTGTCCACCGACAGCCATGCTCTGGCTCGTAGAGAGTCGAGCTCTGCCCCAATGAATTGGATCACCTGCTTTGGCACGAGTTCCGACTTGGCCTCGTTGATAAGGAGGCCAACCTGAGAGCAAACATGGAGGGCCAGATCTCTGGACCGCCTCCACCTCCGCTCTGGAGGGGGCTGCAATCAGCCGGTCATCCAGGTAAGGGTACACCCGGACCCGTCGGCACCACAGGAATGCCGTCACCACTGCCATGCATTTGGTGAAGACCCTGGGAGCTAAGGAAAGGCCGAAGGGCATGGCCCGGAACTTGTGAAGGGATCCCTCTGCTCTGAAATGGAGGAATCTCTGGTGGGACGGATGGATTGAGACATGAAAGAACGTGTCCTGAAGGGCCAGAGAACAGAACCACATGCCTCGTTCCAAGGATGGGATTATCTGAGCCAGAGTGACCATCCTGAAGGTCAGATACCTTAGGAACCTGTTCAGGTCGTGCAGGTCGAGAATGGGGCACCAGCCCCCCATCTGTTTTGGGACCAGGAAGTACCTGGACACAAACCCTGGGTCTGGAGGAGGATCCGCCACCTTCCTGATCACCTCTTTTTCGAGGAGCAGGGCAATCTCGGCTTGGTGCAGCCGAGAGAGAGGCTGCGGACTCGTAGCTTCCCAAGGCTGCATGCCCGAAGGGTGGGGCGTGCTCGAACTCCAGAGGCAGGCCCTTTCCTACCACTCTCCAACACCCACCGGTCCATGGTGATAGCAGACCAGGTGGAAAGAAAATGGCGGAGCCGTCCCCGCACGGGGGGAACCCGGGGGGAGTGACGAGGCTGGGGGCGACACCCCTCAACCTGTCATTGGGCAGGCTTGGAGGAGGGACCAGCCGAGGGACCTCCTGGGCCTTTACCTCCCTGCTTCCTGTTGGAGGAAGCCGCGGGCTTGGGTTTGGGATGTCAAGAGCGAGCCTGCTGGCCCTGGTGCTGTTGGGCCGGACGTGCCGCAGGTGCAGCAGGACGAAAGGACTTGTGCTGCTGCTGTCAGCGGCCTTTGTCCTTCTGGGCGGAGGTGACCGAGTCCAGGAGGGCATTGGAATTTTCGATCCGCTGGAGGTGACCTTCCACTCCAGGGCCGAAGAGGTCGGTCCCCAAGAAGGGGACATCCGCCAATTTGTGCTGGGTATCCGCCGTGAAGGTAGATATCCTCAGGCATGCTCTGCGGCGCATGACCACCGCAGCCGCAACCGATCTGGCACAGGAGTCTCCTATGTCCAGAGCCGTCTGGAGCTGCTGCTTAGCCACTGCCCTACCCTGGTCCCGCACCTGCAGGACCGTGGTCTGCAGGTCGGCTGGGAGATGAGGGATCACCTCATCCAGGGAGCCCATGAGGGCATGGGAGAAGTATGCCATCAGCATGGCTGAGCTGGCCTGGCGGAGGCCAAGGGAGGATGCAGCGTGCACCTTGCGCCCAGCGTAGTCCAGCTTTTTGGACTCCTTGTCGGGGGGCTTGTCCACATCCCTAGCAGTCCAGGAATGTTGGAAAACGCTGTCTGTGACCAACCCCTCGGCAGAGGGGTGTTCCGAAAAACTGGGCAAAGAGCCGGTAGGGACCGCATATTTCGTGGCCATCCTGGCCGAAGGCGCAGGACAGGAAGCAGGCCGCTGCCAGAGCTCCAAGGCTGGGCCAACAATGGCTTCAGCCACCGGAAAGGCCTCCGTGGGCGAATCCCCTCGGTCCAGTATCTCCATCAGGGGATACTTGGCCCGCTTGGATACGGGCTCGAGCTGCATCCCGGTGGACTCCAAGATGAGCCGAAGCAAACCCATGAAGGACGATGGGCTTTTGTCCATCGACTGGCCCCCGGAGGACTCCAGGTAAATGGGTCTGGAGAACAGGGAGGAGTCGTTGTCGGACTCGGAGGAGTCTGCAAAGAGCTGCCTGGGGCCTGAGCCACCCTCCACCTGCCGAGGACGGTCGGGAGTGAGGGTGACCAACAACCTGTGGGGCAGGCCTTGACCCAACTGAGAGTCCTAGGTCGGCGCCCCCGATTTTGGTTGTGGAGGCAGAGGTTCCACCACAATCGGTGGGGCAGCTGGTTTCAGCTGAACAACTGGCCCAGGCTTGGGCACCTCGACTACAGCGAGAGGTTGTTTCAGCCACTCGGGTGACAGCCACTTGATGGCCGTGGAAGACGACGGTGTCGGCTTGTTCCCGGACAGAAGTAACTGCCGCCACATCAGGTCCTTGTAGCATCGACGCAATTTGCGCTTGAAGCCTCTTCCTCGAGGACGCAGACTAGACGCAGTGGCGCGCCGCTACCTCGGTACTAAGACTGAGACCACGATACGGTGGGATCGGCTGACCGAGACGAGTCCGAGACCGAGATCCTCGTGTTTCCGAGTGGGGACACCTGCTCTTCCTCGCCCGAAGCCTTAGCCGACTGCGGTGCCGGGCACTGGCAGGTCTCGGGTCTCCACCGGAGGAACCGGTGAAGAAGGGTTGTCGGCCTCACCAGTTGACAGCCCATCCGACGGGTCGAGAAAAATCTCGACTGCGTCAACGGGTGTCTCGGCCACCTGGCCTGACGGGGACTCTGTGAAGCCAGCGGCCTTATCCGCAACCTCGACCAAAGTCGACATTCGGCTGTCCGGGGAAGGAGACCTCTCCCGCTCCCACGAATGCCGATGATGGGATTTACCCTTAGAGTCCTTCTTTTTGGACCGAGAGGAATGTCCCGATGGCCCCGCCTCTCTTTGTGGAAAGGGATTGGCAAAGCTCCTTGAACGAAGCTGAATACGAGGTACCCAGTGAGAGCGGGATAAATGCCGCAACCGAGGAAGAGGATGATGCGGCCTGGCCCGCCTCCTCCTCGAGGGCGATCATCTGCTTGAGTTGCTCAGCCGAGCCAGCCGCCGCGGTAACCGCCCAACGGGCCTCCTGCAACTTAACCGTGGGTAGCGCTCGGGCACCTGCTGTAACCGCAGCGCGGTCCCTCCAGGACGGCTGGTCAAAACAAACATCATGACTCGTGAGGCCCGCGGGTCGGGTTCTAGGCCATGAGTAGACGACGTGAGTGCGGTCCGCTCCTGACATCTTCTGCCCACAAGGGCATTGCCAAACTGAGTCGACGGTCCATCGCAGCCGAGGGAGAAAGATGACCGAAGTCTTGAAAATTTTAAAATGAGTTTCAGGTGAACCGAAGAATTAGGATCCAGTCTATCACACAGAGCGTTAAGGAGGGAACCTGAGCTTCCAAGTGGTAAGGAAGATCTGATGTCATGGGGCGGAGCCGAGAGTTTTACCACCCAGGTGGGTGGGAGGATCCAGCTTGAAGACCTTCTGGCAAGATTTAAAGCGGCAAGGAACCTGCCAGACAGTGTGGATGAACAACATATCCATGTCCCTAGAAATAATTTTAGGAGGGGGGGAGGGGAGACTTCAGTTTAACCTGGATAACTATTACATAGAAGATGGTTTCTAATTTGGAAGTATCTGAATTGGTCAGCATTTGGGAGATTAAATTTTGATTTTAATTCTTCAAATGATAGGATTTCATTTGGGCCCAGAAACTGGAAAACCTGCTCCAGTCCCAGCCTACGCCAACGGAAGAAAGCTAAGTCGATATGGGACGGGACGAAGAGATCATCTTCTGAAATTAACTTGCAATATTTGTTAATTAATTGAAGTGGCACTTTTTCACGCATTTTGAACCATGTTTTTAAGACCTGTGAGGTAATGACTGTGAAATCTTTTAAAGGAGGGGGTTTCCCTTGAGATGAAAAAATTACTTTTTTAATATCATACATGTCATTCAAATGTAATTCCAGCCTCTTCCACTGGGAGTCAAACTGGTCCGAAAGCCATAGTAGAAGGATTTTTAAAAAGTCAGCCTCGGTAAATTTTTAAGGTCTGGAAGATTAGTTCCACCCTGAGCTAATGATAATTTTAATATAGAAAGGCAAATTTGTGGTTTCTGTTTGTTCCATATGAATTTTGATATCATGTTGTCCCAAGACTTGAAAAAGTATTGGAATGGGAAGTATGGAATGTTTTGGAATAGGTACAATAGGCAAGGTAGGACATTCATCCTAATGGTTTCTATTCGGTGAAATAGGGATAATGGACGATGGATCCATTTGTCCAAGTCATTATTGATTTCTATAGAAATTGGCTCATAATTGATTAATTCAATTAAGTGAAGATTATGGGGGATGAGTATACCTAAGTATTTTATTTTGGTTGAGTGCCATTTAATTGTAAGATTTCATTTTAGAGTATTTGGGAGAGTATAGTTATATAAGAGGGCCTTTGTTTTTGTGACGTTCAATTTAAAGCTGGCCAACTCTTCAAATCGGGTCAGTACTCTCCATGTTTCTGTAATCGATTCCGTAGGGGATAAAAGGGAAAGAAGGATGTCATCTGCAAAAAGACTGATCTTGTTTTCAGACTGCTGCACTGGTATGCCCTCTACGTTTCTCGATATTCTGATCACGTTAGCTAATGGTTCAAGATATAATACAAACAATAGAGGGGAGAGAGGACATCCTTGCCTTGTGCCCTGGCCTATAGAGATCGGGGAAGATAGTCCCCCATTTATTCTAATGCAGGCTTTTGGCGAGAGATATATTTGGGTTAACCAATGCAGCAGTGAATCAGGAAAACCAAATGTTTTTAATGTGTCCCATAGGAAGGGCCAGTATACCTTGTTGAATGCCTTTTCAGCATCAAGGCTTAAAAAGGCTGATGGAATCTTCTGTGTTTGGATGTATTCCATTAGTATTAGTGTTTTTCTAATATTATCAGTTGTTGATCTATTTTTTTATAAAGCCCGCTTGGTCCAGATGTATTATCGTTGGGAGGATTATTTCTAATCTTTTGGCCCAAATGGCCATAAAAATCTTGTAGTATGAATTTAGTATTGAAATCGGTTGGTAGGCAGAGGGGTCTAGTTTATTTCCATTGGGTTTAGGAATAGCTGCAATTGTAGCATAGTCCCATGATTGGGGTGGTGCTTGTCCCATGGCCAGTTCTCTGAACAGCTTTACGAGTCTTGGAGTTAATTCTTTGTTAAAAATTTTATACCATTCATTGACATACCCGTCAGGACCGGGGCAACGACCCGAAGATTGTTTAGTGACCGCCATCTCTATTTCTTCAGTTGTTATAGGGGCTTGTAGTTTCTGGGCTTGTGCTGTTGTAATTTTTGGGAGCTGTATTTGAGCTAGAAATGCTTGTCTGTCCTCTTGAGAAGAGGTATTGTGTGTTGTGTAAAGATGCTGGTAATAATCAGCAAAAGTTTGTCTTATTTCTTCTTCTTTATGGGTTATCCTACCAGTTTGAGGATGTTTTATTTTTAGTAGAGTTACTGCATTTTTCCTCGCTCTCAGTTTTTGTGCCAGTCTGCGGGTACCCCTAGATCCTCCCTTGTAATTTGTTTAAGTAAATAAGGGACATTTGAATTTTTTCATCCATGATTTTTTGGAGTGCTGACTTAGTTGCTCTGATTTTGACATATTTCCTTATCCCCTTCTCTATAAAGTAGTTGAAGGGTTTGTAGAGTCTTGGTAAGATCCTGATATTTCCTTTCCCTTTCCTTTTTTTTCTTTGAGGTATAAGCAATGATCTCCCCTCTGGTGGTGGCTTTCACTGTGTCCCACAATATGGCTTCAGAAACAGCTGATGATGCATTTTCTTCAAAGAATTGTGGGACTCTTTTTTTGATTTGGTCAGTAAATTCTTTATTCTTTAGCAGATAGGGGTTAAGTCTCCAAAGAGTTTTTTTTTTTTTTTACCCATATCCACTTTTAGCATCAGAGGGTGATGATCAGATATTATTTTTGGACAGATTGTTATGTCTCGCACTGAGAAGTGTTCACATGAGGTAAAAAAAATAGTCTAGTCTAGAATAGGAATTAAATCTTCCCGAATAATATGTAAAACCTGGGTCTGAGGGAAAGAATTTCCTCCAGATGTCTACTAGGCCGAGGTTTTCAAGTTGTATTTTGAAAAACTTTACTGGAGAGGATAGGCGACAGATTTTGGGATTAGATGAGTCTAAGTTTGGGGTAATTGTCATGTTAAAGTCTCCTGCCATTATTAATTGCCCCTTATGTAGGTCTATTATTTTATTTAGGATTTGCCGAATTAGAGGAGATTTGGTCTACGGAGGTAGGTACATGTTAGCTAGTGTAACTTCTTGGTTGTATAGGCAGCCTCGTATTATGATATAACGTCCTACTCTATCAGATTGTATATTGTTTATTTTGAATTGAGTGGTTGACGGGATCAGTATTGCTACTCCCTTTGCATCCACTGGTGAGATGAAGAGTAAGGGCATAACGCCCCCATTTTAGTTTCTGATGTTCGTATCTGAAAAATGAGATTTTGTATAAATATAATGTCTGCCTTCTGTTTGTTTAAGTGTTGCATCACTCTCGATCTTTTGATGGGGTTATGGAGGCCGTTCACGTTTATTGAGTAAATATTCACTGGTTGGGAAGCCATTTGGATTTGTTGTGCCTAACTTTGTTTTCAACTGTTTTAAGTGTGTTGATTTCTTTTATTTTTATTATAATTTTTAGCTATTCAGTTTTTCTTTTTTGTTTATTTTTCAGGTCATCCTGGACCAAATTCACCCGGATCGCTCCCCCTCCCCCCCGACTGCGTGAGGAGGTCTATTAATCATGATCAGTTTTTCCTGTGGATGACCGTTAAATCTCACCAACATAATATTCTGAAGTTTCTGTAATAAAGCTGTACTTTGAAATGTTGTATCCTGTCTCCTGCGTCTCATTCCAGTTTCAGTACGTGAACCAAAGTTAACTATGGCAAGAGGAGCTGACTTTTGATACGATGGCCAACAGAGTTAAGCTAGCCCTGGCAAAAAGAAATACAAGTGAGGGGGTACAGGCAAAGTGGACAAGCATTAAAGATGCAATACTTGAAGCAACATCCCTTTGTGTTAGTGAGAAAAGGAAGTGCAAAAGAAGAAGGAAACCACTTTGGTTCTCAAACACAGTAGCAGAAAAGGTCAGAGCCAAAAGGCTGGCTTTCAGGAAATATAAGGGAATGCAGCAGGATGAAGATAGGGGCATACCAAACTTCCCTAAGGGAAGCAGGGAAGGCAGTAAGGCAGGCAAAGGCCCAAACCGAGGAAACACTAGCACAAACAGTGAAAGAAGGTGACAAGACTTTCTAAAGATACATTAGTGAAAGGAGAAAGTCCAGAGGGGGGTACTGCTAAGATCAAAGGGGATAAGGGGGAGTGTGAGGAGGAGGACCATGTAAAAGCATCTATCCTAAATAGATACTTCTGCTCAGTATTTACTGAAGATAAGGTAGGGGAGGGCCCACAGCTCTGCCCCATGGACACAGGGGGAGGGAGGTGTGCACTAGTCCCTTCACAAAAGAAAGGTTCCTACAAGAGCTCGATAAGTTCAGAGTGGACAAAGCAATGGGACCTGATGGCATACATCCCAGGGTACTAAAGGAGCTAAGAGTGGAACTAGCAGAGCCATTATCAAAACTGTTTAGTGAATCTCTGAGCACAGGAGAGGTCCCAGAAGACTGGAGAAGGGCTCATGTGATCCCGCTCCACAAGAGTGGTAGCAGGGAGGAGGCAGGGAACTACAGACCAGTCAGTCTTACCTCAGTAGTGGGCAAGATTATGGAGACACTCCCTTAAGGAAAGGATAGTGCAACACCTGGAATACACAGGAGCACAGGATCCAAGACAGCTTGGGTTTACAAAATGAAGGTCCTGTCAAACTAATCTAATATATTTCTTTGACTGGGTAACCAGAGTGGTGGATCAAGGGAGAGCAGTTGATGTTTCCTACCTTGACTTCAGCAAAGCTTTCGATACTGTTCCACATAGAAGATTGATTAATAAGCTGGGTTGGCCCGGGGTACGTCAGACATTGGTCAACTGGGTGGCAAACTGGTTGACGGGCAGAAAACAGAGAGTGGTGGTAAACGGTATACAGTCAGAAGCTATGCAAATCACAAGTGGGGTACCTCAGGGATCAGTCCTGGGGCCAGTCCTCTTCAATATCTTCATCAGTGACATTGCAGATGGACTGGAGGGTAAGGTTTGTCTGTTTGCAGATGACACAAAGATCTACAACAGAGTAGATGATCCAGATGGGGTGGGCAGAATCAGAAGAGATCTGGATAAACTAGCAAAATGTTCGGAAGAGTGGCAACTGGGGTTTAACGCAAAGAAGTGCAAGATAATGCACATAGGGAAGAGAAACCCTGAAGCCACCTATAGGTTGGGAGGGGAGTTGCTGGCAGTCACAAAGGAAGAAAGAGACTTGGGCGTCATCATCACCGATGACCTGAAATCATCCAAGCAGTAGGTAAGGCTAGAGGGATGCTGGGGTGTATTAGTAGGGGCATCACAAGTCGGAAGAGGGAGGTAATGATCCCTCTTTACAAGACACTGGTTAGGCTCCATCTGGAGTACTGCGTGCAGTACTGGAGGCCACACCTTCACAAGGACATTAACCAAATTGAGGCAGTCCAGAAAAGGGCAACCAAAATGGTATAGGGACTGCATCAGAAAACATACGAGGACAGATTAACTGAGCTCAGTATGTATACCCTAGAGCAAAGGAGGGAGAGAGGTGATATGATGGAAACATTCAAACACCTTAAGGGCATTAACAAGGTGAAAGAGTCTAACATGTTTCAATATAAGAAAAATAGCAGGACAAGAGGACACAGCATGAGATTAGAGGGAGGCCGATTAAGGAGTAATGTGAGGAAGTTCTTTTTTCACAGAAAGGGTGGTGAATGCATGGAACGGCCTACCTCAGGAAGTGGTGGATCTGAATAAAGTGCAGGGCTTCAAACAGGCATGGGATAGGCATAAGGGAGCAATACAGATGAGTATGAATAGACAGGCCATTGACAGAGCAAAGTCCTATGGCACATTCATAAGGTAGAAAAAGAAATGGGCAGACTGGATGGGCCTTGAGGTCCTTATCTGCCATCAACTTCTATGTTTCTATGTAAATGGGATCTGTTTAGCTACATTATACTGTTTATTTTTTAAAACAACTTGATAGAAATACTTTTTCTGGGCACCCCAAAATCCAGGGTGCCCAACTTAGTGAACTCACTCAGGAGGAGATCGTTGTCTGTGACAGCTTACTTACAGAAAAACGATATTGCTCTGTTATTTTCATTTTGAATATTATTTACTGCACACAGTTAAGTACAGTTTCACTGCCATATATGATTATGCAGTTGTTAAGTGTAATCTAATATGTACTTTCACTTCTTTCATTGCAGTTGAGACTGTGTGGCTATGTCCCGATCACAGCATCTCACTTCACAATACACATGGAGCACAAGTTTTCAGTATCATGCGACTGAAATCAATACAGATTGAGCTATGTGCAACAAATAAAACAGATTTTTGAAAGTCCTTTTACTTTTTTTTCAAATGCACTTAATCAGCTTAGATTTTCCAAAGCCGCTGACTTGACCCAAAACAACCAAAATAATTCAACCACTGCTCTGACTTGCTGACACGCTAACTAAATATATTTATCATTCTTGTTCTGCTTGGCCACTTAAAAAACACCAATTGCTTTTTGTCTACCAACATGCTGGAACAATATATTTCTCCTTCTTCGTCTTACTCCATCCCAAAACAATGATTTACTTCTTTGTTAATCCCCCAAGTGGTGAGTTTACCTAGTCGGAGCACAGACACAGCTCGTAAAATCTTAATTTCCTCAATCTGTAATACGCGTTACTATACTTTGTTCAGAGTTTGGAAACTCTTACATAATTACAGGACAGAATTTTAAAACAACAACCAATAAAAAATCTTTTATGCAACTATGACAAAAAGAAACAGTCCAATAACCTAATGATCTTATTTCCCAAGATAAACCTATGTTAAATACCTTCGCTTTGTGGACATAATGTGATGCCAATACCACAAACCAAATATGAAAACAAATTCCTTATTACAGAAGCTTATGTTATGTGCATCAGTTGAGTAAGGGTCTGCAAATTAATAATCTCTGTATGAAAAAGGGGCATTTTGCATCACAGCACATTTGTGTTTTGCTGATATTTTTCTTTTCTATTTATTTATTTTCAAAGGGAAAATAACTCATGTAAAAGAACACATGGGGAATGCTGATGACGGCTGTCTTGCGAGCAGGCTGTGGAGGGGGTTGCAAGACTGACTGGCAATGGGAAAGTTAGCAAACATATCCTTTTCACGTAATAAGATTACAAACTGTCTACAATCAGTTTGCTGGAAAATGCTTTAAACTGGCACTCTGGTGACAAAACAGTCTTATGTGGTGGGAGTGGGGCGGGGGGGTTCATCATATTTTCTCAGTGGTAGGAGTTCAAGATACATATTTTTTTTTAATTATTCTGACTGCTGAATTGTCATATAGTGATGGATGTTCATATCCATCAAAGCTGTCAATTAATCTGTTGGGCTAACAGACTGAGCTAGGTTGCTTGGGAATGCTGCGAGCTGGCAGTTGGCTGATGGGGTGGTCTGGACGGAGAAGGTGAGGTTGATTTCATGTTCATCATATCAGTTTACTGGCATACAAAATGTTTAAATGCTCTCAATTACTTTCAAACTTATGCAGGGCACCCAGCTTTATCACAGACCAGACATGGAGATGACTAGGTTCTATTTCGGGTAAAGGAGGCAGTGCATACTAGACAGAGAAGTAATAAATCATTATCTTACGGCTCACAACTGCGCTTTTAACATACATTATCTTTCAATTTACCCATCTGCAATTCCTATGTTTCCTATGCCCGCACTTCCCCTTCTTTACTTCTTTACTTTATGAGCAGACCGAGGGGCCCACCCCTGGTACCAACTTCCCTCTTTGTCCTTCTCCCCCCCTCCAGATCACTCCCCCTCCGTTCCCACTAAATACGTGGCAGCACTGGGGTGCCCACCCCTGGTGCTGAACAGTCACTTGAAAGGGGGGGTGCCCAATCCCGAATGTCAGGTTAGTCCCCTGAAAAAAGGAAAACATCCTTCGATGGTTTCTTTTGTTTGTTTGATTTTACTTCTGTAAAAAAGAAAACGTTCCATCGCTGATCTGACCCTCCCACCCCGATCTCCCACCATTTCACACACACCCACATCCCCCACGCATTGTCACTCACTTGAACATGTCCCACAGTGCAGATCCACTCTCCAATCAAAGACACATCTTGCTGCTGGAACCAGCTACTGCAATATTAGAAAATAAAGTAAATGCGGTTCAATGTACTGTATGTCAATGGGTTTTTAATTCTGATTCATTACTTTGCTGTTTTTGCACAGTTTGACCCCAAATTTTCAACATGGCCTGTTTGGGATCCCACCTCATGACCAATGGTGGTGGAAATATGTAAATCGGGCCTGACAGGTAATTTCGTGGTTGCCTGGTGAAATCACCTTTTGGGTGGGATTTGAGAATTTTCATCATCCTTGTTCATGAGGCGGGGTCATAAGAAGGCTATGTTGAACACTTTGGGTCCAAATATGTAAAAATGGCAAAGTTATGACCGTATGCTGAAATCAGTCTATGTTTGCTCATAACTTCGGTAATTTTAACCCATTCTTACCGTAAGCGCCATATGGCATTGGAACCATCTATTGCTTAACCCAACCCAAAATGGCCACACAAGACAGAATAAGTAATTTGACCCACATATTCAACATAGCCGTTTTTTCACACCACCTCATGAATGTGACAGCTGTCATTTTTCAGACTTGGCAAAAATGTGTTTTCGTCCCTGTGGCGTGGGATGAGGTTTCAGTGGCATGGAATGATGTTTCGGCGGGGATTTAAAAATGTTCACCTATCGGCTTCATGAGGTGGGCTAATAAGAGGCTATACCGAAAATTTGGAGTACAAATACAGTAAAATGACCAGCTTATGACTGAACACTACAGTATTTCAATGTTCACTCTTAACTTCAGTAATTTTCAATATTTTTACTCCAAACTTTCAGTATACCCATTTTTCCACACTACCACATAAACATGACAGATGACATTTTTTAAATACCGGACGAGGAAGCTTGCTTTCACACTTCTGGTGCAAAATGACATTTTGGCCAATATACTATAAATCTTACATGTCATGATTATAAGGGCAGTCACAAAATGACCAACTTGAAATTTGGGGTCAAAATTAAAAAAAAAAAAATACATTTATATCATGGTTAAGAGACTGTGTGTGTAGTGTCAGTCTTGACTCCAGTGGGTATGCTTTGCGATCCTGTGCCGGTGAGCTGAATTTGGGGGTGAGTTCAGTGACTCAGCTGGAAGGGTTGAGGGTGAGGGTATGCTGCTGTTATGAGACTCCCTCTCCCCCAGCCAGGGAATATAAGCTGCAGGGTTGTACGCACAGGCATGCGTACCATATAATGAAGACAACTGTGCTCATTCACTCTTTACTTTAATTGACATTAACCTGCTGGAGAAGGTCCAGAGGAGAACTACAAAGATGATAGCTGGTCAGCAGGGAAAGGCATATGAGGTGAGGTTTAGGGCACTGAACATGCACTCCTTGGAAGACAGGACTAAGCTGCCAGGCATTAGGACCCCATGGAAAACATCTAGCTAGCAGTCTAATGCGGGGGACCGCCCCCCGACGTTGGCTCTGCCTTGAGATCAGCTCTAGTATAAAGGGGGTGGTTCCCTGGCACCATCTCAGTTCTCCCACTGGAGACCCGGCTGATATAAAGATGGAGAACCGAGGAGGATCTCCTATTCCCCCAAAGAGAAAAATGAAACACTAGTCCCTGGGGGCAGGTGGGTGGGAAAGCCACCTACCGCAAGAGCTCCTCTCGAAGATCTACTGTTACGGTAAGTTCTTATGTAACAGTACTATCTTACTTCGAGGGGGAGCTCTTGCAGTAGGTAATACCAATAGGACTGAGTCCCAAGCAGTACCCAAAGAGAGATCCAGGTCATAAGGGTGGAGGACTGTTTTAAGTGAAAAGCCCTAGGCACCTCAGGAGAGAAGTCCCTGAAGGATCGCTAAGCCGAAAGAACAGGTTACTCACCTGTAACAGTAGTTCTAGGAGTGGTATATGTTGTTCATCCACACTTCTTGGCATGTCCCTTTCCCCATTAAATCTTGCCAGAAGTCTTCAAGCTGGCTCCTCCCACCCACCCGGGTGGTATATACCTTGGCTCCGTCCCGTGACACCAGATCTTAGCCCGCTGGAAGCAAGGTTGTGCGCCCGAATCCGGGGAGGTCGGGTGTGTGTGTGTGTGTGTGTGTGTGTGTGTGTGTGTATGAACAACATATACCACTCCTAGAACTACTGTTACAGGTGAGTAACCTGTTCTTCTAGGAGCGTGGATATGTTGTTCAATCCACACTTCTTGGCAGACTCCAAGCAGTTCTCCGGGAGGAGGGAGGCACGGCACATACTCCCTACTTAGGAAACAGAAATTGGAGAAACGAGGTCTCAAAACCAGCATCCCGGCGTGATTCAAGGTCGATGTGGTAGTGGGTGATAAAGGTGTTTGCTGATTTCCGGTAGCAGCCTGACAGATTTCCTGGATAGGGATGTCTCTAGAAGCAGCCACCGATACAGCAGCATGGCAGGTAGAATGAGCTGTTATCCATCTGGAAGGCTCCTTGCCCGCCAACTCATAGCACAGACCTATGCATGATGTAATCTATCTTGCTACGGTCTGTTTGGCTGCAGGTCTGCCAGAAGCGGCTTCAGTGCAGGTGACAAACAGCTGGCGAACCTCTCCACGAATTTCTGCCGTCCTCTCCTTGTAGTAGGAGAGAGCATGTCTCAGGTCCAGAGTATGGAGCCTGTACTCGGTGTCTGAGGTGTAATTAGGGTGGTATACCGGCAGAGTCAACACCTGGTTAAGGTGAAACTCTGACACCACCTTCGGAAGTAATTTTGGGTGGGGGCGCAGGACAACTCTGTCCCTGTGAAAGACCAGATAAAGTGAGTCCACTGACAGCGCCTGGAGCTCCCCTGTCCTTCTGGCTGACATGATAGCCACCAGGCCATCTTCCACGGCAAGTGTGACAGCTCACACTTGTGCACTGGTTCGAATGGCTTGCCCATGAGTTTTGCCAATACCAGCAGTAGATCCCACGGAGGTGGAGGTTCACGCACCGGAAGCGATATGTGATCCAGACCTTTGAAGAAGTGCCTGACCACTGTCTCCTGAGCCAATGTCGGCTGATCGGCCCATGCCCGGTAAGCAGAAATGGCTGCCAGGTGCACCCTAAGGGTCGATGACCGTAGACCCCCTTTGGAGAGAGACCTTTGGTAGTCGAGAATGTTAGCCACAGGACAGGATAAGGGGTCCAGACTCTTACCCTGACACCAAATGGAAAACCTTTTCCATTTGAAGGCGTAACATTTCCTGGTCGATTCCTTTCTAGATGCCTCCACCACGGTATAGACATCTTCAGAAAGACCCAAAGCCTGGAACTCTAGCCGCTCAGGTACCAGGCTGTGAGGTGCAGGGACTGAAGATCTGGATGGAATACCTTCCCCTGGTTCAGAGATATCCGGTCCGGGTGTGTACAAAGCCGCTCCGGGGGCCTGCAGCTGAGGGTGAGGAGATCTGGATACCAGAACTGGCAGGGCCAATCTGGGGCTACCAGGATCACCTTTGCCTTGTCCCTCCTCACCTTGATTAACACCTTGTGGATCAAGGGAAATGGAGGGAAGGCGTAGAGGAGGCCTGGAGTCCACAGTCTTGAGAAGGTATCCCCCTGCAGTGAGCCCTGCTGAGGGGGGTGGGCATGAAACAGCCTCAGCTTGTTGTTTTCCCTGGAGGTAAACAGGTCCACCATCGGTTTGCCCCAATGGGAGAACAGACTGTAAGCCACCTCTGGATGGAGAGACCACTTGTGGGACATCTGGTCTATGTGGCTGAGAGCATCCGCCAGCTGGTTCGAGGCTCCTGCCACATGGATGGCTAGGAGATCCACCTCCAACCGGTTTATGAGGGTCCAGATGTGGAGCGCCTCCTTGCACAGCAGACAGGAGTGCATGCTGCCCTGCTTGTTGAGGTAGTACATGGTCATGGTATTGTCCGTCTGGACTTGAACCACTTGACCCCGGAGCTGAGGAGCGAAAACTGACAGTGCCAGTCTGACTGCTTTGAGCTCCAACAGGTTGATGTGGCATCGGGACTCCTCGGGGGTCCAGAACCCGTGGGCCCTGTTGTCCCCCATGTGGGCTCCCCAACCCATGAGAGAGGCATCGGTCGTAGGGACGACCATTGGCTCGGGGTGGACAAACGGGATACCTTCCTGCAACCAGTCTGGGGCGGTCCACCATTGGATAGCGTCCCACATCTTCTGGGTTACAGTGATCAGCTGGTCGAAATGACCATATTGGGGAGTCCACTGGGTGGCCAGCTCCCATTGGAGGGGGCGCAATGGACCACCGAGGTGCACGCTGCCATGTAACCCAGAAGATGTAGAAAGTCCCGGGCAGGGTGCAAATGCCCAACCAGAAATGATCGGGAAAAGGAGGAGAGAACCTCCACCCTGACCGCCGGGAGCCGAACTCTGGCTTGACAAGAGTCGAGCTCTGCCCCGATGAAGCCCATCACCTGAGAAGGCACGAGTTCCGACTTGGCCTTGTTGATCAGGAGGCCGAGTTGAGAGCAGGTGTGGAGGGCCAGATCCCTGGACCTCTCCACCTCCTGATGGGTGGAACCTGCCAAGAGCCAATTGTAGAGATAAGGGTAGATTCTGACTGCTCGTCGCTGAAGGTGGGCCGCCACCACTGCAATGCATTTGGTGAAGACCCGTGGGGCTGATGACAGGCCGAAGAGCACAACTCAGAACTCGTACAGGGTCGCTTCGACCATGTAGCGGAGGAACCGCTGATGGGACGGACGGAATGGGATGTGAAAGAATGCATCCTGTAGATCCAGTGAACAGAACCACATGTTTCGCTACAGGGATGGTATGATCTGGTTCAGAGTAACCATCTGAAGGGTGCGGGACCTGAGATATTGAGTCAGGTCGTGGAGATCTAGGATGGGACGCCAACCCTCCGTCCGCTTGGGCACCAGGAAGTACCTGGAAACAAAGCCTGGGTCTGTCAGAGGATCCGGCACTGGAGCTACTGCCTCCTTGCGGAGGAGCTGAGCCATGCCGTCTCAAAGAACCGACTGGGTGCATGTGGAAATCCGTTCCTCCCGAGGGGCACGGGCTCGGCTGGGAGGGAACTGCTCGAATTCTAGAACAGTCCCTGACCGACCACTTCGAGAACCAACCTGTCCAAAGTGATAGCGGACCAGGCGGAAAGGAAGTGGTGCAGCCAACCCCCCACAGGAGGACTCAGAGCTGGTGTGACGGGTGTAGGGGTGGCAACCCCCAACCCGTCACCGAGCAGGCTTAGAGGAGGAGGAGGAGGAGATCCCAGAACCTGAGCCTCGGCCTCCTTTACGGGGCTGCTGAGGGCCCTGCTTTGGCCGAGGGCGCCAACCTTGAGCCTGCTGCTGCTGCTGATGTTGCTGTCCTCCTTGATAGGAGGGCTGCCAGACCGTAGGGGAAGAGTGCCGAAATGGCTTCTTCTTTCTCTTCCGCTGGTTCTTGCCCGAAGAACCCTTAGCCACTGGATTGCTCTATACACTGAAGGTGACCGGCCACTCCTGGACCGAACAAGTTGGTACCCAGGAAAGGCAAGTCAGCAAGCTTATGCAGTGTATCTGCCAGGAAGGAGGAAAGCCTCAGCCAAGTCCTGCGGCGAGAGGCCACTGTGGCTGCCAGCGAGCGGGCACAAGAATCCCCGATGTCCAAGGCCATCGGGAGCTGCTGTTTAGCAACAACACAGCCCTGCTCACGGACCTGCTTGACCACGGACTGCATGTCCGGTGGGAGACGAGGGAGGACCTCATCTAATGATCCAAGAAGGGCATGAGAGAAGTGTGCCATAATGACAGCCGAGCAGGCCTGACAAAGGCCCAGAGAAGAGGCTGCATAGACCTTTTGGGCAGTGTGATCCATATTTTTGGACTCCTTGTCCAGGGGTCGGTCAGTGTCGGCCGAACTACCAGTACGCCTGAACACAGAGGCAGTCACCAGGCTCTCGGCTGAAGGGTGCTCTGTGAACACCGCAAGGGACCCCATGGGCATCGCTTACTTGCGGGCCATGTGGGCAGATGGTGCTGGGCAAGAGGCAGGATGCTGCTAAAGTTCAAGGGCCAAGCCAACAATGGCCTCGGCCACTGGAAAGATCTCCGTCAGGGTATCCTCTCTCTTTAGAATGTCAGTGAGAGGGTACTCCGCCTTTTTCTGGATGGGCTCCAGGGGCATTCCGATGGAATCGGAGACGAGGCGGAAAATGCCCTGGAAAGAAGGGCCTTCCTCCATCCCTGTGCTAACCGATGACTCATCATCCCCGGGAAGTGAGTGCAAGCTGGTGATGTCTGAGTCCGGAGAGTCGTGATACGGAGGTCTACCACCTAAGTCACCTTTGATAAGCCGAGGGCAGTCCAGGATGACTGTAATCGACAGATGTCGGGGAAGCCCGGTGTCCTGTCAGTCCTCTTTCCAGGGCGCCCCTTCCTCGGGCTGCTTAGGCAGAGGTTCCACCCAAATCGGTGGAGAGACCGGAGTAAGCCTAACCGGGAGACAGCCCAGCCCCGCGGACGGAGGAACTGAGGGCTTCAGTTCCGGCTGGGTCGGCTTTGGCCTAGGAGGCGAGAGCCAAGTGATGGCCGGGGTAGGCAATGGAGCCGGCTTCTGCCCGGTCAAGATCAGCTGCTGCCACATAAGGTCTTCATAGCGCCAGCGGAGTTTCCTCCGGAGCCTCTCCTAGTCTGAGGAGGATGAGGACCTGTGGCGTAGCCTCTTACTTCAGTGCTTATGGCTCTTCCTCGGTTGTTCAGCCGAGGGGGACTTGGACCGCGACTGAGATCGTGGAGGCTGACTCGGTCAATCGGGAGCCACCAGGATCGGTGAGACCTGAGGGTCCGGGATCGGGTCCTTGATTGGGACACCAACAGGCTGGGTCTCCTCATCCGGAAAGAAGAGGATCGGAGTCCGTTCCAAGGAGTTGTCGGGCACAGCCGGCGACAAGGGGTCGATCAGGTCGAGGATAATTTTGACCTCATCGGCCACTTCCTCGGTCCCTTGGCCAGACAGAAGGTCCAAAAAGCCAGCGGCCGAGGATGCGATCTCGAACGAGGTTGAGATTGCGTGCTCTTGGAACTCGGACCTCTCCCGGTCCCAAGAGCGTCTCCGTCGAGACGAAGACACCGGGTCCTTTTCCCTCTTCCGAGAGTGGGAGAAGTGCGAGCCCGAGGGTGCTTCATCCCGAGTGGGGAGAGACTGGCACAACTCCTTGAAGGAGCCCATAAAGGTGGAGCCTAGGTTCAGCGGGATGAAGAAGCTTCGACTGGCCGAAGTGCGAGCTGCTTCCTCCTCGAATGCCTTCATCTGTTCCAGCTGTTCGGCGGAGCCCGCGGCCGCGGAAACCGCCCACCTAGCCTCCTTCAATTTTTCCGGTCTCCCCAGCTTCAAGCGTGCCTTGCGGTCATCCAGGACATTGGGATGGAAGGCCAAGCAAAAACCGCATGACGAGGTGTTATGTCCGACACCTAGGCAGTAAACGCATGTGAGGTGGGGATCAGTGTGCGACATCTTCTGGCTGCATGGGTACCGGCGAAATCCAGGGGAAGACTTTTCCTCCATAGTCGATGTGACAAAACGCGATCGCTAACTCGAACGAGTTTGATTTTCAGTAAAACCGACAATTTAAAAGCCAGGGCCTATGAAATGCAGAAAGCACGAGGGGAACCTTCATCTTCCAGCGGAAAGAAAGATCTGGCATCACAGATGGATTTGTGTGTGGGGCTACCCTGTCCCTGTGAAAAATAAGAGAAGACTCTTTACATATCAGAACCTGCAGCTCGGAAATCCTCAGGGCAGAAGTAATGGCAACTAAAAATAACCTCTTCTAAGACAGAAGGTGTAGCTCGCAACTTGCAGCTGGTTCAAATGGGGGCAAGGTAGGCTTTTCTAACACAAACAGGAGGTCCCAGGGTGGCACGGGGTCTCTCCTGGGGGGTTTAATATGCAAGATTCCCCTTAAAAAGGTATTGCATAGGTCCAACTGTGCCAGAGTCTTCCCATTCAGAGGTGCATGATAAGTGGATAGCTACTCGTCCGTTAAGGTGCATCTCTGTGCGCTGAGACCCATGTCCAAGAGGGAGAGGAGATACTCCAGCACAGATTCTGGACAGGTGAGGAGATCCAGAGAACAGGGGGATGACCATAAGTGGAACCGCTTCCACTTCATGGCATATGTTGCCCTGGAAGAGGGCTTTCTCACTGCCATGAGAAAGTCTGCCACTCTAAGGGATACTCCTAATCTGTCCTTAGCTAAGTCTGCAGGAGCCATGCATGCAGATGCAGAGACTGAAGGGCCAAATGAACCAGCGTGCCCTGCTCCTAGGAGAGGAAGCGAGTGGGCAGGGGCAACAGAACAGGTGGTTTAGATGCCAGCTTTTGTAACAGAGGGAACCGAATCTGTCGAGACCAGAAGGGCATGAGCAGAATCATTTGGGCACCTTCTGCCTGCAACTTGAGCAGGATCCTCTGAAGAAGAGGGAAGGCATACAGAAACCTCCCTGTCCAAGAGAGAGACAATGCATCTCGCCAAAAAACACCAGGCCCTGGATATAGCGAGCAGAAACTGGTGTTGTGTGGGGAAGCAAAGAGGTCCAGTTCTGGCCGACCCCACCTTCCGAAGAGGTCGTCTACGACTTCTTGTTGAAGTTCTCATTCATGGCTCTGAGAGCAATAGAGGCTTAGGCTGCCTGCGAGGACATTGTTGATCCCTGGAACATGGACTACCGTGAGATCTAGGCTGTGATCCACTGCCCAGGTCCATATTCTCACTGCCTCTCTGCATAGGGGATAAGAATGAGTGCCCCCTTGCTTGTTGAGATGGAAGACTACTGGGGTATTGTCTGACTGGACCAAATGGGGCCCAGGAAGGAGTACACCTTGAAAAGCTTGTAGAGCATACAGGACTACTCTCATCTCTAGAATGTTTATGTGGAGAGACCATTCCATGGAGTTCCAGGAGCCCCTCGTTTGGTGAGATGCCAGATGTGATCCCCATCCCAGTCCTGAGGCATCTGTCATCAAAATTTGTGGTGGGCTGGGATGTTGGAAGTGAACCCCTCTGTCTAGATGAGCCAGGGTGACCCACCAAACCAGGGACCGACGGACAGCATCGGAGACTCGGATCAGCTGATGGAAATCATCTGTGCCTTGGTCCCACTGAACTCTGAGGTTCCACTGCAGGACCCTCATGTTCAAACGAGTGAGGGGAACTGTGGCTATGGCTGCGGCCACGTGGCCCAGGAGCTGCAGAACTACCCTTGCTGGGACCTGGTCCGAAGTCATCACCCTGTGAGCAACCTCCCTTAGCCTGACTGCTCAGTCTTCGGGAAGAAAGACTTTTCCTTGGACGGTGTCCAGGACTGCTCCGATGTATTGTAGCCTCTGAGCAGGCCACAGGCATGACTTGGATAGGCTGAGTGTGATGCCCAAGGCTCGGAATAGACTGAAAGTCTCCTCTAACATTTGACACAATTGGTCTTCTGACAAAGCTGTGAGAAGTCAATTGTCCAGGTAGGGGTGTACACACAATGAACACCTCTCCTGAGTGCTGCCACCACTACTGCTAGGCACTTGGTAAAGACCCTTGGTGCTGATGAAAGGATGAATGGAAACGCCCTGAATTGGTAGTGCTCTCCTTAGAAGGTGAAGCGAAGGTACTTCCTGTGGGACAGCAGGATCTTTATGTGCATATAAGCATCCTGCATGTCCAGGAAGCAGAACCAGTCTCCTTGCTGGAACATGGGCAGCAGGCTCACTAATGTCACCATTCTGAACCTTCTGTATTCGATGAAGGTGTTCAGCTGACTCAGATCCAGAATGGGACAGAGGTCCCCTGTCTTGTTCGGGACTAGGAAGAAGTGGGAGTAATACCCTTTGCCTCTTTGAGCCCGGGGTACCTCCTGAATAGCTCTTTTTCTGAGCAAAGTCTGTATAGCACTGGGAGAGAATGGGTGGACTGTACAGTGGAATCTGGGTGAACTCCAGAAAGTACCCCCTCTCAACTATCTGGAAGACCCATTGGTCTGTAGTGATGCTGGACCATTCCGATACGTAAAGGGAGACTCTCCCTCCTACCGCCTCCTCTGGAGGGGGGAGGGGGGCGGCAGGGAGTCATGCCATGGTGGACGGGGTGGGCAAAGGGAGTTTAGCTGCCTTTGCACTCTTGGGGCACTGGGCGCCTTAAGCAAGGGGAGGGCTTCTTCTCTTGAATCCTCCTTTATGCTGCAGTTGGCGTCTGCCCTGCTGTCCTTGATTTTTCTGAAAGGGATGGCACCAAGCTGCCAGTGGTTCTGACCTGTACATACGATGAACATCAGACATCACCTTGCCTGAATCCTGCAGCCCTGTAATGAGCTTTTCTATTTCTGTGCCAAAGAGGATGGACCCTTGAAAGGGTGCATCCAATATGGCATCCTCCAAATTCTGGCAGAAACCAGAGACCCTCAACCAGGCATGTCTCCTCATACATATCCCGGATGCTGCCACCCTGGCTGCAGTTGTCTGTGGAGTCACAGGAACTCCTCAGCAGATGTTTGTCCATGTCCATGCCTGACTGGATGATGGCTAGGAGCTCTGACTTGCTGTCCAAGTCTGGTTGTGCCTTGACCAGATCCACAGCCTTAGCCCAAAGTGATTTTTGGTACGTGACTATATGAGCTAAGAAATTCTGCGATCTGACCGTGCAGGTGGCTGAAGAATAGACCTGTCGGCCCATTTGGTCCAGCTTCTTCAACTCTGGATATGGGGGCTAAGCGCTCATGTGTCTCAGCTGCTGCACTATGACGTGCGCTGCCGTGAGCACCATTGAATCAGCCTTCAGCTGTTTGCTGAAGTGAGGCTCTCCCTTGGACGTTTTATCGAGCCAGTCTGCTTTCCTTGGCACTGTTATAGTAGTAGCCGGGTGCTTCCAGGTCAACCTCGTAACATCCTGGAAGGGTTTGACGAGTGGGGGGATGACCATTAGCCCCTAGGAATTTAGCCCACGGCGGCGTTCTGGATCAGGTTCCTCCATATCCCATTGATTTAGGGCCTGGATGCGTCTCATTATGTCCAGAAAGGATGGATCATCTGCGGGTGACCGTGGGGAGTCCCTTCTCGGATCCAGAGAGGGTAGGGGTAGTTTATCCTCTGAGGAATAGAATGAGGAGTACCCTGCATCTTCCCCTGAGGTAGAAGGCGGATGTCCCATTAACAAAGGAACAGACGAATGGTGCCTCTTCCAGTCACTTGGGGCTGGCGACTGCTGGTCGTCGTCCTCGAGCGGCGGATGATCTGATGGCAAGGGAGGTCGCCTGGGTCCTTGAGGCGATGGTTCCCTGGGTGGTACCCTAACAGGGGATGATGCTCTGGGCTTTGGCAGCAAGTTCCCCTTGATAGTGTTCCACCACGCATTAAAGAGAGCCCCTACTTCCGCCAGCAGGACGACTGTCCCTACTCGGGACATTGGAGGGGCCTGGCATTGGAACCTGTGGCACTTTGGGTACCAACGTCTGGTCCTGAGGCTCTCTGTCTACAGGTGCCTCGGGGCAAATGGGGCCTTATCCGGTGGTGCCAAGCCTACTTGGGGTCTGGTGTCCAGCACCTTAGAAGGAGGTGGAGGAGGAGGGGGCAGCCAGTTATCTTCAGGCCTGGGTGCCTTGTCCTTTGGGGCTCTGGGCATTTAGTCTGATGCCCGGTCCTTTGGGGCAGATGGCCATTCTTTCGCTGGCGGCGCCTGGTCCATTTCCAATGTGGACTCAGAGTGGCCTGTAGTCTGCCGACCCTCTGAAGCCAACATCACCCTGTCTTCGGGTGGGGGAAGCGTCTGGTACCCGGTGACCTCCTGGCGTCTGGAGGAGTCGTCCAACCTCTTTTGCTTGTTGGATGACCCTGAAGACTTTCGAGCAGCAGCATCCGATTTCTTGCTTGAAAGAGACGCCTAACCCTCTGGTGCCGACCCACGCGTATGCTTGTGGGGCCTATGCACCAATGGTACTTGGGCGGATGAACACCCGTACAAAGACAACTCCTTACCTTTAGAGTGGGAGGAGGTGGTAGTCTTCTTCGAGGAAGCCCCAGCAACAGCCATTGAACCTGGGGGAACAGATTCTGACCTCCCGTCGGAGGTGGAAGAAGCAGAAGGCCTGTGAGGGGACCTAGAGCAGGATTCAGACCTGCCTCTCTCTTTATCCCTCTGGTAACGTTACCCACCTGATCTTTTCTCCTTGGGGGAGTGGGGGTGGAGTCCTTGGCTGAGGAGGAAGAACTCTGTCACGAATGGTTCCTCTGCATGGCGGTCACTTGTTGCTCAAGCAGATAGGCCTTGAGTGTCTTGAGGCGGCGTATGCATGTCTTGTTATTGAACTTCTGGCAGTGCAGGCAGTCATCCGGCCGGTGGTCGAGACCTAGGCAGATCAGGCAGGTGGAGTGGCTGTCCCTCACTGGGATCTGCTTGCCGCACGTGCACTTTGACTTCCGCCGCTGAGAAGGTGAAGAAGACATGCACTGGAAATGGAGAAAAACTGTGAGAAAGGAAGGAAACAAATGGTAACTACGCGAGGCGCAAAATGGCGGTCGACTGTGAAGATGGCGTCCATGGAGCCGATGTTAGCAGGGCTATGGCAGAAAAAGAACTGAAGTGGTGCCAGGGGACCGCCCCTTTATACCAGAGTTGACTTTGGGGTAGAGCCGATGTTGAGAGTGGTCCCCCGCCATAGACTGCTAGATAGAAGTCTTCTGAGGTGTCCTAACGCTTGACGGCTTAGTCCTATTGGTATTACCTGCTGCAAGAGCTCCCCCTCGAAGTAAGATACACTGTTTTAAACTTTTACTGATTTATGGTCCTACTTCAGTCAATTTAATGAGAAATCCTGCTGGTTTTAATCTTCTAACTCTTAATCTTAAACCCTTTATGGAGTCACAAACATGTCACACTCCCATCTATCAAACCCTAATCTTTCCCTGTGAAAGCACTGCAAGATTACAGAAATGCAAAGATGTCTTGCCATTTTTAGCAATGAGAGGTGGCAACAACACTGACGAAGTCTCAGCAGTAGAGATAAGATGTGAACAGTACTGGAGGCTTCTGAGGTGGTCCGACGGGCCGAAGGGTGCTCATTCTCCTTGACTCCAAATTCATGTGCCACTGTAAGACAAAGAAAATATGCAGAGTTATAGATGGATGCAGCAGCTTCCCCTTATTAGTTTTATGGGACTTTTATCTTATTTAATATTTTAAGGAAAAATGGACTGCATCAAAAACATGTGACAAGTTAGACAAGGGAAGCAATCTGGAATTTCTTTGAAATTTGGCTTTACTGCCAATGTCCTTCCACGTTAAGCCTTGCGTCAGTGCTTTTGCATCGATGTCCTTTGCCTTCTAGACTGCTTCCCTATTTTGGACTCATCATAACTCAGATCAACAAGATGATCATATGGCTAGCCCCCCCTTCCCCTGGGCTGAAATACAATGAAGCACACTGTGAGTCAAAACAAGGACAAGATGGGTGTCTGTGTCTGGTGTTTTCTGCCTCTGCAGAGTGTGGGTGTGGCAATTTGGCACCATACACTCCTACTTAAAGCAAACCAGCCCACATTCTTTCATGGTCATTTGCATACATGATAATTCCCATGATGCTTTGCATAAACACGTGCCTGTTTACTGTTTTCAATTGTGGCAGATCATGTGAGAGGCAAGTTGACATCATACACTCCTGATTAAAGCAGAACCAACATACTCTTCACAGTGATTTGCATGGGACTCTCATGATGCTTTGCACTACAGGGGTATATGTAATTTTGTATTTCTTCTACAGGAATCAAAGTAGGGGCAACACTTGTAGATTCAGACTGTGCATACTGATGAAAGATTGGCCACTACTCACACAAATGAACAGAACATGATTACACAAACTACTCCTGGAGTCAAGGAAGGCTAAATAGGCATTTTAATTTATAACAGGCGTATTACTCACAGTGGGACTTTCATACATTTTAAAAGTGAATACAGTGACTCAGTGCGCTGGAATGCTGCCCTTGTGCCTCACCCTGACTTGGAGCTTCGTCAATGGGTGTGGCAGGTACCAGAGACTAGCCAATATGTACAGTTTGTGTCTGAAACAATCATATGAACTTAACACTAGACCAAAAGGTGATCAGAGCAACTTCATAATGAAGTAAACATTTTTAATGTGGAATGAGACTAAGGGAACATAATAAATAAAAAGCAGCTTCATCTCGCTCATTCTCAACAAACATTTCCATTATTATCTGCCCACACATGGCACTGGTGCTTACTAAAGGCATATATATCAACATTTTGTTCTGGGTTACTGAATCTAAGATCTGGAACTTTCTTATGTTCGCGCCATAATAAAACTGCTGAAATCACTTCTAGTGGACACAGGATATACCAGATAGGATGGAGGAAGTAGTGGAAAGTGTATGGGAAGTGGAAAGAGGGGAGAGATGGTATAGGGGATGAGGTGGGGTGCAGGAGGAAGAAGGCAATGAAGAATGGGACCAACCTCAAGTGTGTGTGTGTGTGTAGTATGGAGATAAAGACACATAAAATCCTTGGTCCCTAATGGTGCATTTAAAATCCCCTATCGTGTCACACTGTCTAAGGAGCAAGCAGAAAAGGTTATGTAAAAAGAGAGTGAACAGAGGAAAGGAAGCCATTAATTTTTAACTCTTTGCATTTCCCACATCAGCTGAAAGGGATCCATCAAACACTGTATGCCACAGAAACAGACACAAGGGAACAAAATATTTATGGCATTCGAAACCCTAAAAAGAAAAATAAATATAATTAAATCATCTGAACCAAGTCAAATTCATTCTTGGGCAACTTAAAAATCATTCACAGGAATAGTTTCAGACTCTACAGTCTGAATATCCACTTGCTTTCCTATTGCAGCAGCAGTCAAAAGTCTGCCACCCCCCTTTGGGATTCAGTACCCACTCAAGTCACAAACTGCGACCCCTGGAGGGCAGAATTGTGACACAGCCTGAAGTGAGCTCCAAGCGGACTGTCCACACTATCAGTTACAATTCAGGTGTGATGTATGCTGTTACACAAAACCAAGGAGGGACTTTCCACACCCTGCTACACAGAGAAGATGAGAGATATGTGAACTGATTACACGTTACCGCATTCGTGGTCTAGGTGATCTGGTGCCAGTGAGGCATGGTTTACATAGGGAGGTCAATCCGCACTCTGAAAGTAAGGATTCAGGAGCACATTTGTTCAGTTGTAAATGATAAGGCAGACAGTCCCACTGGAGTTTCACTTCGGGGAGTTTAACAATTATGTCCCCCATGGGTTGCATTTTTATGGGACTCAAGTGGGTACGGAATCCCAAAAGGAAGGGAGAGCAGACTTTGACTGCTCCTGCAACAGGAAAGCAAGTGGATATTCAGACTGCAGAGTCTGAAACCAGCCGAGTTAACAGATGAGTTTGAGCTAAAACCATTCCTGTAAATGATTTTTATGTTTCACAAAAGTGAATTCAACATGGTTCAGATGAGTTAATTATATTTTTTTTTAGGTTTTTGAATGCCAGATATTCAGTAATTTTTCCTTTTTTCTCGCTAAGGCATACGCTGTTTGACTGATCCCTCTCAGCTGATGTGGTAAATAAAAACAGGTAAAAAATAATGGCCTCTACGGTATTTTTTGACTATTCCTTTCCTCTATGCACTCTCTCTTTACATAGCATGTTTTTCATGCTAGGGACTTGGGACTATGCATGTTTGCAAGGGACTTGGCCAGGTTAGAGGAATGGTCAAATGTATGGCAGCTTAGATTCAATGCTAAGAAGTGCAAGGTAATGCACCTGGGAAACAAAAACCCAGGGGAAGAGTACACAATGGGGGGTGATATACTAACAACAACAAAAATGGAAAGGGACCTGGGGGTAGTCATATCAGATGACCTAAAGGTGGGCAAGCAATGTGAGAGGGCAGCAAGGAGGGCTGGGGGGATACTGGGATGCATAGGGAGAGGCATCACCAGTAGAAAACAGGAAGTTATTATCCCTCTGTACAGACAGCTGGTGAGACCCCATCTGGAGTACTGTGCAGTTCTGGAGACCCACCCAAAGACATAGACAGGATGGAAGCTGTCCAGAGGAGGGCAACTAAAATGGTGCAGGGTCTGCACCGGAAGACATATGAAGAGAGACTTAAGGGGCTTAATATGTACAGCCTCGAGGAAAGGAGGGAGAGGGGGGACATGATAGAAACTTTCAAGTACCTCCAGGGAATCAACAAAGTCCAAGAAGGTAGCATCTTTCAAAAAAAGAGGTGTGTAAGAACAAGAGGGCACAATTTGAAGATATAGGGGGGGCGGCTCAGAGGTAATTTAAGGAAGTATTTTTTCACAGAGAGGGTTCTGGATGCATGGAACGGCCTTCCGGAGGAGGTTGTGGAGTCAAAATCAGTGGTGGAATTCAAGCATGCATGGGACAGTCATAAGGCAATTCTAGGGTGTGGGGGTAAGAAGAAGTAGGCTGCTGGTTAACTAGGATCTGCAGCTTATCCAGTAGGTAGGGAAATGGGCAGACTGGGTGGGCCAAGCGGTCCTTATCTGCCGTCAAATTCTATGTTTCTATGTTTCATGCTCCTTAGTGTGACATCACGGGGATATTAAGAGTACCATTAGGGACAAGGGATATTAAGCATTTTAATCTCCACACTATTTCTCTCTGCCCGCCTTCCACCTGGGCTTGGTCCCATTCTTCACTGCCTCCTTCCTCCTGTGCCCCACCATATCCCCTTATATCACTCTTCCTCTCCTCCCCTCTTCCCCGCTAACCTCCCATACACTTACCCCTACTTCCCCATCCTTTCTATTTGGTGTATCTTGTGCCCACAAGAGGGGACTTGAATAGCTTTACTATGGCATGAACACAAGAAAGGTCCAGATCTTAGATTCAGTAAACCAGACCAAATTTCATATCCCTTCAGCTGTCACCAGAACCATGGTTGAGCAGGTAATATCGTGAATGTTTGTTGAGAATGAATACAATGATGTTGCTTTTTGTCATTTTACTAAAACAGTTTTGGAGTAATTGTTGAATGAAAGAATTTATTGTTCAGCACAAAGCCATTACAAATAAGTAAAAGAACATATATAAAATCAGTGTATACGATATTTATATCAGTACTCTTATTAATATAAAAGATAGAAATAGCTACTGATCCATAAAAACTGCAATGTCAACAAGACGTTATTAAACATTTATTGGTAAAATTGCAGTCAAATGTTTGACAATAACAAAACTCTGGATCTTGATGTATTGTATATTCATTTTACTTATAAAAGTCAAAAGCTAGTATTTTGAGTTGTATTATCTTATTACAGATTAACATTTCTTTATAGAGTAGAAAGTGATGTTATATCTTGTATCAGTTTTATTACAACTTAAGTGAAAGCAAGTAACATGCTAAGACATTTAAAATTTCATTGTTGTTAGAGTTGAATAGCTGAATATGTATTTGATCTGGAGGGAGACAGAGTTCAGAAATTATTGAGCCCAGCCAAAATCTACGGTTTCTTTCATATAATGGACATAATAGAACCACATGCTTTAAAGCATCATGAGTTCTTGTATTACGAACATACGAAATTTGCCAGCAGATAAAGGCCTAGAGGTCTATCAAGTCTGCTCGGATGTGCAGCTAGCACCCCTTATTCTGCAGCTGCCCCTGCCTTCCACCCTTCCCCTTGTCCTGTCCCATCCTCGTTTGAAGCAGTCCACTGTTCTACTGCATACCATTCAGCAGGTAACTCATTCCACCCAGCCACCACCCTCTCTGTAAAAAAGTGTCTCCTCATCTCCCTCCTGAACCTTTCATTGCTCCAGTCTCATATCATGGCCCCTGGTGTCCCTCCCTCCCTTACTTTAAACAGCCCCTCTGTACCCATCTTGTTTATTCCTTTCATGTATTTAAAGGTTTCAATCATGTCACCCTGTCTCTCTCTCCTCTCCTCCAGTGAGTGCATGTTCAACTCCTTCAACCTCCTCTCATATGATAAGTCCCCAGCCCTTGATCATCTTTGTCGCTCTCTGCCACACCCCTCCAGTAACTTAATGTCCCTCTTCAGATCACGGATGCCAGTACTGCTGCAGCAGTACTCCAGGTGTGGTCTAACCAATGACCTATACAGTGGCAGAATCACCTCCTCCCTCCTCGAGGATATACCCCTTGCAATACAACCCAGCATTTTGTTGGCCTTTGCAGCTGCCTTCCTACATTGTGCCGAGTTGTTCACTGACCTTGTAATGAGCACACCCAGATCCTTCTCCTCCTCTGTCTGGGCTAGCTGCACTCCCCCTAGCTGGTAACTCCTCCTTGGGTTCTTCATCCCAAAATGCAGCACCTTGCACTTTTTGGCATTAAAGCCCAGTTGCCAGGTGTCTGACCAGGTTTCAAGCTTTGCCAGATCATCCTGCAACCCCTGCCATCCCCTAGGTCATCCACCACCGCCTACCTTGGCATCATCAGCAAACAGACAGATCTTGCTCTTGATGTCCCATGATATGTCTGCAATGAATATCCCAAACAACACTGGTCCCAACACTGAGCCCTGTGGAACACTGCTCGTCACTGCCCTTGGGTGTGAGAGCTCCCCACCCACCACCGCCCTCTGTTGCCTTCCCTGCAGCCAGTTTCCTACCCATCTCACCAGCTTTGCACCCGCCCCTGTGCCTACTAACTTCCTTCCCAGCCTTCCATGTGGCACTGAGTCGAATGCCTTACTGAAGTCCAGATACAGGACATCCACTGCATGGCCCCTGTCCAGTTGCCTAGTTACCCAGTCATAGAACTCGACCAGGTTGGTTTGGCAGGATCTGCCACGTATGAAACCATGCTGTCTGCTGTCTTGTCGTCCTTTGGCCTCTAGGAGGGCCACCAGCCTCTCCTTCAGGATAGTCTCCATTAGCTTACCCACGACGGATGTGAGGTTCACTGGTCTGTAGTTTCCCGGTTCATCCTTGGGGCCACTCTTGTGGAGGGGCACCACATGAGCCATCCTCCAGTCCTGAGGTACACACCCGAATGTAGTGAGGCATTAAATAGGTCTGCCAAAGGTCCTGCAAGGACCTCTGCCCGCTCCTTCAGTACCCTGGGGTGGATGCCATCTGGGCCTGGCGCCTTGTCCACCCTCAGTGCCTTCAAACCCTCTAGAACTCTGCTCTCCATGATTTCCCCATCTGTCACCACTTCCCACCCTGCTTCTGCCATTTCTCCCACCTTGGGTGTCACACCCCTCTTCTCTTTAGTAAATACTGAGCAGAAGTACTCATTTAGTGCTTCCGCCTTATCGCACCCTGCTTCCACCCAACCCCCCTCCTTCCTAATCCTTACTATGTGGTCCTTACAGCTCCTTTTCTCCCTGATGTACTTAAAGAAGTCCTTCTCCCCCTTCTTAATGCCTTGTGCCAGCCTGAGTTCCGTAGATGCTTTGGCTCCCCTTGCTGCCCTTGTCACCTCCTTCGATTTGTTTATTTGTTTGTTTATTTGTGAAATCAGTTTACAACATTTGAGCCAGAGGCTCGTTTGCAAAGGTACCTCATCACATTAAAGACATACATAGAGTTTTAGGTTACATAGCACAGGTTTGCTAAAAATAGGCGTTCATCAGAGGCGCCACGTCACACTGAGGTCAGACAAAATACATTTAGGTTACAGGGTATAAGTAATTGAGAACAGGTGTTACACAAGTTGGTATCAAAATTGAGCAATCTAATAGGCATACCATGAAACAGCTGGCACTGGCCAGGTTAGACATAGGTACAGTGTACCGGGAAGAGGTGGTGGGGAGGGCTAGGTGGGGAGCCGCCTGGTGGGCGTTGTCATGAGAAGTCGAGGTGAAGGCTGCCTTCAGAGACAGAAGCAGCTACGAGTGTTGAAGAGTTGGTTTCGAAGGGTGGTTTTGAACTTGGAGATGGTGGTGGCATTGGTGATGGGGGCAGGGAGAGAGTTAAACCAGGATGGGGCTCTGTAGCAGAAGGACTTCTGGCCACGGCTGGTCTTGATCTGGGACCATTAGAGTGGTCTTGTTGGATGACCGTGTTGCGATAGTGGGTGGGATCCGGTGGATGGATGCCATCACCCCAGGAGGGGAGAGCCCGAGTAGGGTTTTTTTTGTGAGGAGGCAGGTTTGATATCGGAGCCGTTCATCCAGGGTAAGGAGTTTAGCCTCGTCATACAGCTGACAGGTGTGTGTGAGCCTGGGGGCACCAGTAATCAATCTGCAGGCTTTATTCAGAGTTAAGTGAATTTTTTTGAGTGCAGTCGTGTCAGCAGCACCATAGACTGGTAGACCATAATCTACAAGGGACAATCTGGAAGGCGTGATGAGCGGGGCGCATTTGGGGAAGGCAGGTTCTATGTTGAAGAGGATGCCAAGCCGTGTGTTAGTGGCGGATGTTAGGGCATCAATGTGGTTGTGAAATGTGAGGGTTGAGTCTAAGGTAACCCAAGGTATTTGTAGGAGCAGACTTGTTCCAGTGGCTGTTTGGTACTAGGAAGGATATAGAGTGGGTGGTTGCTAGCTTTGTTTTGGGGGTGGGAAAAGAGCATAGCTTTGGTTTTTTTAAGATTGATGATGAGTCTGCGCTCCTTAAACCAGGCTTCGGCATTATTGAAAGACTGCTGTAGGGTGTCCTGAAGGGAGACGGGATTGCAGTGAGTGGCAAAAAGGACAGCGTCATCTGCATACAGGAGAATTTTGCCAGGGCATGCACTCGGCAGGGTGTTCAGATAGAGTGAGAAGAGAAGGGGGCTCAGGATAGAGCCTTGGGGGACACCAGAGTGAATGGGACGGGTATCAGAGAGTATCCCATTGATTTTAACACACTGTGATCGAGCAGCTAGATAGCTTGTGCACCATGCTAGGGGACCAGCCGAGAGACCAGTGTGGCAGAGAGCATTCAGCAGAAGAGGGTGGGAGACGGTGTCGAAAGCCTTTGAGAGGTCGATGAACACTGCACTAGCTAGGGAGCTGGTATCCAGGGAGGAGTGTAGGAAGTTGGAGAATTCAATTAGTGCAGTGCTGGTACTGTGACCAGCATGGAAGCCATGGTGCTCTGGGCATAAGATGTTATGCTTAGCCAGATATTCAGTGATTTGAATGGCCACCACTTTCTCCAGGGCTTTGGGGGGGAGGGGTGGAGATTGGCCGGTAGTTGATGGCTGACGACCTGTCGCCCCCTTTATGAATGGACGTGATTATGGCTGTTTTCCAAGCCGTGGGAAATTTTCCCAGGCAGAGCGATCGGTTAATTAGGCTGGTGAGTGGGGCAAGGACTTCATCTAGCACCAGCCTGAGGATACTGGGGTTCAGTGAGTCACTGCTGGGACTGTTGCTATTCAAAGCTTTGATTAGGATGGGTCTGGCTTCCCGGGCAGAAATCTTGCGCAGGTGGAAGCTGGGGTGCTGGAGGACAGTGGGAGGTTGGTTGGAGGGAGGGTCAAAGAAATTACTAGGAGGACTGAGCTAAGGTCAGTGAAAGCGGTGTTGAGCCAGTTAGCTATGGTGGCAGGCTCGGTGGAGGTAGTGCCATTGCTAGTGAGCTGGGATGGGGAGGGAGCGTGATTTTCCATTTAGCTGTTTAATATTATCCCAGAAAGTCCGGGCTGAACCCAGGAGGAGGTAAGGGTGGCCTGGTAATGGTCGCCTTGGTCTCGGACGACCCAAGAGCACTTATTCGGGCTGCACTGTAAGCCTGCCTATCAGACAGCCGACCCGCTTCAGTGGCAAGGTGCCAGAGGTTATCCCGATTTCTTAGTAATTGTAGAAGGGCAGGGCTAACCCAGGGTGCATTCTGCTTTCTGATCGGATTTGGTGAAGGGTGCAAAGAGATCACAGGCCATATTGAGGTCTGTGAGAAGAAGGCGAGGGTAGTCAATGTCGGTTGCACGATGAATGGGGACCAGTTTATCTGGGTGAGGAATAGTTTGTTTTGCAGCCCACCAGGGCGGAGGCGCCCATGGAGGGTGGTCTGGGCTTTGGGTTTGGGGATTGGGGACTGCCCAATGAAATAGGATAGGGGAGTGGTCACTTAGGGAATCTGGTAGGACCTGGATGTTTTAGATTTTTTGGTTCGGTTGGTGATAATTACATCCAGAAGGGTGCTGGTTCCTCTCTTAGGGTTTATTCTAGTGGGCTGGGTGACGAGTTGCGTCAGGTCTTGGGCGGCAAATGAGTCTCTGATCATGGAAGAGGAGGTGCTGAGCCAATTTACGTTAAGGTCCCCAACTAGGATTTATTCCGCCTTATGGTGGTGGGAGGCCAGATAGTCAGTTAAAGATACCAGGGCCGGGTGCTGGTTCTTTGGGGGAACGTAAGCAGTGGTGAGATAGAGAGGGCCCCTAGAGGGGTCCGGGGTGAGTTTGAGGGTAAGAGCCTGGGCCCCATTTACAAGGGCAGGGGTGGGGAGCGCGTGTCCAAATATTGTGTCCCTAGTGTAGATTGCACAGCCTCCCCCTCGTTTGCCTACTCGGTCCTCCGGTATAAGGTATAGCCTGGGAGGAGACAAATGAGTCAGGGGTGGATTTGGACAGCCAGGTTTCAACCAGGGCTATGATGTCTGGTTGATGAGCCATGGCCCAGCACTGTAGGGCGTCAAATTTTTCAGCAGGCTGCATATGTTCATGGAGGCTATTTGGAGACCAGTGGGCCGTAGGTGGGTGGGGGGGCAGGGCCTGGGTTGGGATGTATGTTCCCCGTCAGGAGCAGAAGGAGGAGAACTGCTCTGGTCAGAGGGTGGCTTGAGGAGAGTTCCTTGGGAGGCGATAGGAAGAGAAAGGGGGTTCAGAGCACAGGGGTGGTAGGGCAGCACAGGCAGAGAAGGCTTGAGTGATCAGATGCCCAAGGGAGCGGGGGGAGAAAGGTAATGTCTGGATGGGGGATGAGGTGGAGAGGAGCATATGGGGTGTGTGGAGGAGGAGGGAGGGAGGGGAGGAGCAGTGGTATAGAGGAGGGAGGGCAGGAGGGTGGTAGGAGCACTAGAGTAGTGAGGCTGAGGGTTAACAGGGACAATAGGGTTGGTGGAAGGCAAAAGGAGGAGAAGAGAGAGGCAGGTGGGCAGGAGGTGCACATGCATAATTGGTAAGGGTAAGAGAGCTGAAGTGAAGAAAGATGGGGGAACTAGGATGATAGAGGGGGAGACAGTAGTCAGAGGTCACCTCTAAGTGTAGTTGCCACTTTGGTACAGTGGCAGAGCTGGTGCCTGAGGTGTACAGGGCACTAGGTTCAAGACTTGCCCAGGGTAGCAGGAAGGACCCCAGACAGTGGCTGTAGCAGCAGGGAGCTGTGCTCAAGGTCTGCAGAAACAATCAGACAACAATTTAGCAGTGTCTGAGGGTTAGAGGGTTTTTTAGAGTTTGAAATCCTGCACAAATAATAGACAGGTGTGCTAGCTGAGTGGTGGAACTGCTGACTAAAACAGTGAGGGTGCAGGGTTCAAAGCCTGCAAAGGCAGCAAGAGAGAAGTGAATTTTGTCTGGTTGGGGTGGGGGGAGAGACTAAAAGTCCTAGAAAGTAGGAATAAAATAGCTAGACAACGTGGTTAAGAGGTAGAGCTGTTGACTCTGATGGCAAGGGTACTGGGTTTGAGTACAGCTTAGGGACAGAGTGTAGAAAGTTTTTTAATTCAGAGAAGGAGGGAGGAAGGGTTAAGAGTTTGAAAGTAGAGGAAGATGTTGGCCTGGTTCGTTGGCTTAGTGGTTAGGCAGTAGACTTTGGAATAAAGGGTACCAGGTTTGAGGCTGCCGGGTGCTTAGTGGTAGGCTGATGGGAGGAGTGAGGAAAGTAGATAGCAGAATGGATTCAAAGGGAACTGCAGGGGCCTCTAGTGGGTAGGGTTTGCAAACAGTTGCTAGGAAGGGGTGGAAAGTGCAGCAACCCCTTGTGGTTGGTGTCTATAAGCTGCAAATGGGAAAGTGGACACTTAGTAAAGAGAAGGGTAGGTCACGTGATGTGACACGTGACCTGCCAGCAGCAATAAATGAAGTGCCGACCCTGGGTGGGGGGGTGGTTGGGGTGGGAAGTGCCACACAACAGTCAGGCTGTAGTGCAGGACGCTTTACCTCTTACAGGCTCTGGCAATCCCCGAGTTCAGGCTCCGCTGCTGGGCAGAGTAGACCGGCAGATTTTGTCAAGTACTCCCCCCTCTCTGTTTTCTTGTACTTCCTAAAGGCAGCTCTTTTCCTCCTCACCTTTTCCATGACCTCCTTGCTCAACCAGATCGGTTTCTTAGCCCTAGCCTTCTTGCTCTGGGTTTTGCAGCAGGTTTTGGTTGCCTCCACTATCCCCAGCTTTATGAGCTCCCACCTCTGGTTAGTGTCCACACTAGATTGAATTCTGGCCAGGTACCCTTTTACCACTTGCCCCATCCTCCCAAAGTCGGCCCTCCTGAAGTCCAGCACTATTGTGCCAGATTCCACTCCTTCCTTGCCCATATCCAATGTGAGCCATACTGAGTGGTGGTCGCTCCCTGACAGCGGTTCCTCCACTGTAAGTTCTCTCACAAAGTCCCCATTTGCCAGCACAAGGTCAAGGGAATTCCCTAACCTGGTTGGTTCACTGACCATTTGCACCAGGAAGCTGTCCTGGAAAGCATCCAGCAGTACCTGCTCCCTTCTGTTCCTGGTTGTTGGGGTGCTCCAGTCCACTCCTGGCATGTTGAAGTCCCCCACAATCACCACACTACCCTTCTCGCAGGTGCTCCTGATCTGTCCCACTAGTTCCCTGTCTAACTCCTCATCTGAGATGGTGGCCTGTACACCACTCCCATTCTAAGAATCCTATTCTTGGAATCCTGGATTTGCATCCAAAGTGACTCCGTACTACCCTCCTCCCCTTCCTCCCTTACACACTTCAGTCCTTCCTTCACATATAGTGCCACCCCCCTTTCCCAATCTCCCTGTCCCTACAAAATAACCTGTACCCTGGTTCAGACAGGTCCCAGTCATTATATTGGGTGGCCCATGTTTCCGTGATGGCTGCAATGTCCACCTCTTCCTCTGCCATGAGAACCTGTAACTCTGCAGTTTTCCTCCCAAGGCTCCTAGCATTAAGGGTAACCACCTTCCACCCTTCCCCCCCCTCCCAGCCTGCCCTCCTTTCCTAGCATCACCAACAGTACTTGCTATTTGTCCTTTGTCACTGTTATGGGGGGTAAGCTCATATGGTTTCCCAACCTGTGGTCTCTGCATATCTATTCCCCAACTGCCACCCCCCACTCCTAGTTTAAATTCCCAACTTCCTCTATGTACTCCTCCATCCTCTGTTTCATCACTTTCTTTCCCTCCTCACTCAAGTGTAGTCTGTCCTTGGCATAGAGACTACTGTCCTCCTAGGTCCCTCCCCACCCCAACAGCCATACCCTTTAGCACAACAACAGGTTCTTAGCCATCCGTTAAATTCCTCTATTCTCAGCTTTCTTGTTGTGCTTGCCTTTGGCACTGGAAGTATCTCTGAAAAAGTTACTGATCTTCCTGCCCCCTCACATAATTGTGCTAGTTCCTCAAACCTCCTCTGGACTGTATCTACTGTCTTGTCAGCCAGGTCGTTTGTCCCAAGATTTATAATTAAATGACGCTTGTCCCTACCCCTTCTAGCATATTTCAGAACAGACTGTCCCACCCTTTCCGCTGTCATTCCTGGCATGGCCTCCACCCAAATGCGACTATGCCTCTCCCCCTTGCCACCCCACCTAACTCCTCTTAGTATTGCGTCCCCCAACACTAAGATTCCACTCCTCTTACTCCCTGCTTGCTTCCATTCATCTCCCTCTCATTTCCAGCTCCTCTTCTTCCTCCTGCACATTATTTCCCCCTTTCCCCCGTTGCAATTCTCCCAGCAGAACTTCCCCCCGCTCCAGTTTGGTCCAGGCATTTATCAATTACTCCTCTAATTTCATCATTTCCCTCCTCCACCTTCTTCCTCTCTAGCAGTGCACAACTATTTTCTGAAGGCCCTTCACAAATGCCCGCTCACTCTCTCTTCATAGTAACCTGTTCTCTCCTTTCCACTCTGTGACTTTTGCCACTTCTTCGCCTCCCCTCACAAGTCCCTATCTCCTCCTTCCATTTGTCTTTTGTCTCCTGACCTGGTTTCCCCGGCAATTGTTCTTCCTGGCCTGGGCCCCTTCATCTCTGCTTCCCTTCCTCTGACCCTCTCCTCACCACTGTTGGCTTAAATCGGCCTCCCTCATCTCCCCTTCTTCCTCCCTCCAGTATTGGGCTAAACCCACCCCCAATCTGCCTTGCCTGTCTTAGTTCCTCCTGCAGACCCTCAATCTCCTTTCTAAGTTTTTCTATGTGGTTGCACACTAAACATCCTCCCACACTCCAGGCAATTTTTAGAAAGATTGGTGCACCGTAGTTGTTGCAGCCTACTACCCTACCCATTGCTGTCATTGCCCACCAGTAACCCCCCACCCTTCCAGATGCAGGATACCAAACACTCCCCCAAGTCTCCCCTCTCCTCCCTCTATCAGTGCAAAACATTTTCTTTATTTCCCTTACCTCCTTTGTTGCATACGTTTAGATATATTGAGCAACTGCTTTTTATATTCCTATCCTTCCTATCCACACTCAAAAACAGACTTTAAGTAGCCATTGCACAACCTTCTTCAAACTCCCACTCCTCCTTTCCCCAATGCAATATCCATGCGAAGAAGTAATAATGAAAGCTCCTAGATTACATTTGCAGTGTTCAGTTTTAGACCGTTTTTGAATGAAGTAAGTACAGTTTGCAGCGTACAATTCCAACTGTACCTTGTGATGACCCTACTTTTTTTTGGTTCAGTAATCATTTTTAAATAGGTTTCCAATTTATGATCTGTTTTTAGTATTTTATACCACTTGTATAGCTTCTTGGTTTGCAAAATTTCAAAATCCTTACTACAAGAGATGTCTCGTATTATTTCCTTTATTTATATAGCTAGTTCTTTAAATGGTCTATAATATATTTGATAGAGAAGGAGACCCAGACCCACAGAACACAACAAGGTTGTTATACTGTCCATCATAGGTGAGATGAATCCCTGCCCATTATATTTCTTCTTCAAGACACAGTCTTGGCAGTCTATACTCCGGAAAGAGGAAAAGTTTCAAAAGAAATGTAACCTTTCTTTCAAGAATTATTGCAGATAAAGGTAACTGACTCTATTCTTAAAATCTCTGGGGGGACTGACTGAGGAACCCGTAAAATATAATGAAATAACTTATTTAATTGTACCTGTAAAGCTTTCAGGTAATTTGGTGCCCATATCTCTGCTGCATACATAATACTAGCTCTAATCTCAGCATTAATTACTTTGAGAGAGGTATGTATAGAACCATTACCTATGCATGCAGACAATCTTTTAAAAGCATTGAAGGTTGTGTTAGCTCTTAATTTCATTAGCTCTATATGGTTAGTCCACGTAAAATTCTGAGAAAAATGTACCCCTAAATAATCGTAGGTCTTAAGTGTATGAATTTTTGTATCCCCTTTGAATAATGATGTATTTTTTTTGTTTTTTCCAAAAATTATCATATTTGTTTTCCAGAAATTTATAACTAAGTTATCAATATTACATAATTTATAAAAAATGATTCATCTTTCTTTGAAGGCCCAGAAAAGAAGTAGATATCAATACAAAATTGTCAGCGTACGCCAAATTTGGTACTCTTTTACTGAAAACTTTTGGAGAATGAAAATTCTCTACATCCATTTCTTGTATAATAGAATATATACATAGGTTAAACAATGTGGGAGCAAGCAAACAACCTTGGCAGACACCGAGATTAGTGTTTATTGAGGACGAAAGGTCATTGCACTGATTAAATCTGACCTTCATCCAAGTATTTGTATGCAATCTGATAATTATATCCAATAATGTGGGATCAAGATTATAACTGTATAGTTGGTGCCAATACGTAAATGGCTAATTGTGCTGAAGGCCAATTTCAGATTAGTAAAACAGCAATACAGTTTTGCCTTTTTCACTTTTACGTATTTCCAGATCAGGTATATCAGGGAATAACAACACTGTATTGTTGACCGATTAGATATGAATCCATTTTGGAAATCACATCATGTATCATAGAGTGCTATAGACCTCCTTCTGCCAATCTACAATTGTTACCTCATCTGAGTAATATCATCGAACAACAATCCTCAGAAATAATTATTCTTGGGGATCTTAATTTAGACTGGCTACCTAAAACCACCGCTCCTCTCATAGCTTTCTGTGACACCCATGGATTATCGCAACTCATTGTCGAACCAACACGAGTAAATAAAAAGAACGTGGATAACAGCTCCCTGCTAGATGTTATCCTACTGAATAAACCACATCTCTTCTCCTTTGCCGGCACCTTCTTCAGTAATATCAGTGATCACTCATTTATTGCTTGCATAAGATCAAGCAACAAACCTACTACTTCGCCGAAGTTTGCTGCCAAGAGATCTAGACGGAACTTTGATCTCACTGCCTACATAAACAAACTGAAACTCTCCTTGTATTGGCAAGAATTCTATTTGGCAAAAAACACACAATCAGCATTCGACATTCAGCAAAATTATCCTAGACGCCCTAAATAAATATGACCCTATAGTTAAGGTGCGAATAGCAAAAAATGCATGTAGATGGTTCACACCATTATTAAAATATGCATTGACTGAAAGAGATAACCTATGGAAAAAAGCACGCAAAGCCCAGTCTGCTGCAGACTGGTGCAAGTTCAACAGGGCACGGAATTCATGTACTAGAATGGTTACAGATACAAAAGCTGCATACTATCATTCTGAATTTCTCTCTGCCTCCAAAAATCCTACAAAATTTTGGAAAACCGTCAAGGACTTGTCTGGTCACATGTCCGGTGGCTCACTACCTGATCAAATCTCCTTAAACAATAACACCATTAGTGACAGACTGGAAGTTCTGGATGCCTTCAATAATCACTTTGCGACTGCACGCTTAGCCTTCGACAATTGCCCTGGGAATCTCATATGCTCTCAGGTGGATAATCAAGGTGCAGATCCTAGCGTCACCGATTCAGTCTTCTCCTTGCGTCCTACTACTCTGAAAGAAGTTGAAGACCTATTGCTAAAACTGGATGTAAAAAAAAGTGCTGGTGCGGATACCCTCGACCCATATTTTTTGACGGTGGACATCCATGTGTTAGCCGTGCCCATAACCCATTTACTTAACCTATCATTAACCGAAGGATCCATTCCTTCAATATGGAAAACAGTGCACTTCATACCCCTGTTCAAGTCTGGAAATCCCTGTGATCTAAATAATTACAGACCAATTTCGATTCTCCTGGTCTTGTCAAAATTACTGGAAAAAGTCGTAAGCAACCAGCTGAGGCAGTATCTAGAAGCTAATAACCTGCTTAATCCAGTCCAATCAGGGTTTAGAGCTAAACAAAGCATCATCACAGCACTTGCCAAAGTGACTAATGACTGGAAAAGACAGCCAGACAACAAGAATTACACCTGCGCCGTATTCTTGGACCAGAGCAAGGCCTTCGACACTGTCGACCATTCTTTGCTACTCTCTTCCCTGACCTCACTAGGTGCTGACCCATTATCTTTACAGTGGTTCAACAACTACCTCTCTGATCGTTTCCAGCAGGTGAAAGCAGAAGGAGATCTCTCAACTCTCAAACCTCTCCTAAGAGGTGTTCCCCAGGGTTCTATCTTAGGACTGATCTTATCTGCAATATACATCAACAATATTGATGAAAGCATAACTAAGGCCAATATTCATCTGTTTGCAGATGACAGTTCTTTACGTAAGCCGCCCGTCATTACAATCTGCATGTAATGTCCTTCAATCTGAGTTCAACCTGCTGCAACACCAACTCTTAAACAAAAAACTATTACTTAACGCCAAGAAAACAAAGGCAATGCTCTTTTCTCCCTCTGCCCAAAAGGTAAATTCAGCCCTATCAGATCCTGTGCCGCAGATTACTACAATTCTTGGCGAGAAGTTGGAATTTGTCCCTAAATTCAAATACCTGGGAGTATGGCTGGACCATAGGCTCTCCTTTATAAAGCATGTTGAAGAATTACTCAAACAAATTACGACAGAGACTTGGCCTGTTCTTTAGGATAGCCCGCTTCTTAACTAGAGATGCCAAACTACAGCTGGTACAATCAACCTTTCTATCCTTGATAGATTATGCTGACATCCTCTACAGTCACTGTCCCATTTCCTACCTCACCAAACTTGACACATTATATCACAGAGCTTTGAGGTTCATCACAGGCCTGCCTTATTCCACTCACCACTGCTCCCTATATCAATCAGTGGGGTGGAGTTCTCTTCAATTCAGGCATGATAAAAATGTAGCCTTATGGACCCTGAGAGCCATCTCCAAAAAAACTGCCCCAATACATTGCAGACCGTCTTCCTATAAAACCAACAAGGCAATTACGCCCAGAGAAGTTGCAAATCTCTCCTACTGATGGTTCCAAAGTTAACTCTCACTTTGGCAGGGCTGCTATAAGCTTTACACTGTCCTCCTTGTGGAATAAATTGCAAAACAAAAACTGAAATTGAGGTCACCCATCGGCATCTCATCTTTCAAGCTCATATATTCACGTCTCAGAATGATCAGTGCAATTGTTTCCCATGACCATGAATTGTCATCATGCTAACCTGTACCATTTAACCATGAACGAATTACTTCTAGTGCTTGTCTCCTCCTTGGCCCTAGTCTGTCATCACGCTTTCATGTAACACTTTGATGCCTCTGTCCTCCCTTTGATACTGGTCTATCTTCCCGCTTTCTCCAGCCTTCTTTTAACAACTCTATACTGCACTCATCCACAATCTACACGCAATCATACTATAAAAGTCCTAACTCCCCTTTCCCTCTCCCCGTAGGCCCCCACCGCTGCATCAGTTCTACCGACCTATCCTTGGGACTTCACTTCTCACAATGTTTGTCCTTCGATTACATATTACATACCCCTCATGGTACCCCATCTGCCATTAGTTGGTGGTTCTCCAAACCATTTTCATGGCTACTTCCAGTGACTGCCCCTGGTAAATGAACTAACTGGTACTTCTATACAGAGAACATGGTTTATATACAGTTGCATGGTTCAATGGTGGACCTGCCCCCTTGTATTTGAATCCTTCTCTGTTATGGCTTGCCTTGTCTTCCTTTTATCATTTGACTCCCCTATTACTTCACCATTGTATTTGTGTTTATATACTTATTTACATGTATTTATATGTTTTTTATGATGGATGTTACCCGACCCTGTTCTAACCAGGTCCATCTTGTAAAATAGCTCTGCTCAAAGATGTTCGCCTGGATAAATAAAGATTTTGATTGATTGATTGATACGATTCTCTTCTATCCAAGATTGCAATCTGTTTAAATATAATTTTACAAAACAGCTTTTGTGAATTATCAAGGAGGCTAACTGACCTATACATGTGGGGATCCATTGAGGTTCCCTTCTTCCACACTGCCAACATGGCAGCTGTGCTGGGCCAGCTGTCTGATGCTGTTTAGTGTCTGTTTTATTTAAGTCGTTTGTAATTTATTTTTAAGTTTATTTAAGTTGTTGTTGCTAAGTCACGTTAAGACGGCTCACTGTTGGTACCTATCGGTTTTTATTTTTGGACTTTGTGGGACTTTTGCTTAATTGTCCTGCAATTTAATTTCATCAGCAGTTGGAGCTTCTGTTTGGCGTAGCAGTTGTACCAACCTTGGTTAGTTTTGTTCTGTCTTCATTTTTCGGCTCCTCAGACTGATCTCGTTGTCTGCATCTGTTGGCCTGCTCCGGCTTGTACGGGATTGGTCCTGGCAGCAGGTTGTTACCAGAGAAATTATCAGGAGGAGTTTTGAACCAGGGTCCTCACTGTGCCCACTTCGCCTGGCGAAGCAGTGACTGGCGTGGGGTCACTGGACTACATCGGTTGCTTGGACTGAACTGATCTGGGCTGCTGAGCAGAAGGCAGAAGAAAAAAATTACTCACCTTAGTAATTGTGTTTCTTCTAATGGAGTCTTGCTGTATTCTGACAACTGCAGTTAGCTCCAGCCTTTGAACTGCCCCGGAGAGTATAGGGTTAAATTTCCATGCAGGGCATAAAACGTTGAGCTCGAGCTCGGTTGAAGACTCTGTCTGCAGAACTCTGAATCCAAACTGACAGATTCTTATGAGCAAAAAACTCACTGACCTATCAGAATGTGGAAATTTTAAAATTTCTACTAGCCAGCTGGCAACTAACGGTCTAGGTTCCCAAAGGAAGACTCAAGTCAAGAAACCCAAAAAACAAACAAACACCAGGTAATAAAGCATAACAAATTCTTAATAACCAAACTAAAGCACCCAACAGGAAGTGTACTGAAGACACCCCTGGGATGCAACACTGCACCTGCCCACCCACTTCCCAAAAACAGGTTCTGAGAGGGGAGGCAGGGAGGGAGGTCAGAATACAGCAAGACTCCATTAGAAGAAACACAATTACTAAGGTGAGTATTTTTTTCTTCAAACATGAAGCCTTGCTGTATTCTGACAATTGCAGATTACCAAGCAGTACCTCCAAGGAGAAGGGACAGAACCTACTTTGGGAATAAGCTCTGAAGCACTGCTGCGCTAAATCTAGCATCACTCTGAGCACGGATATCCAGGGAGTAATGCTCAGTGAAGGTATGAACTGTTTTCCAGGTGGCAGCTTGGCAAATTTCTAACAAGGGAATATCCCTGGCTGCAGCCAGAGATGCAGCTGTACCTCTAGTGGAATGTGCCCTCAGGCCTGAGGGAGGAATTTTTCCCAGTTTCTCATAACAGAACTGGATACAGGACACAATCCACCTGGCAATAGTTCTCTTGGTAGCAGGTTTGCCCTTACCTACTTTCCCATAAGTTAGGAACAACTGAAGGGAGTCAAACCTCTGACCTTTTGTACGTTCTATGTAGTAACTAAGGGCTCTTTTAACATCTAAACTGTGTAACCTTCGCTCTCCTGAGGAAGCATGATCAGTGAAGAACACAGGAAGAGACATGGATTGGTTCAAGTGGAAATCAGAAACCACTTTGGGTAGGAACCTCCTATTGGTTCTAAGGACCACCTTGTCCCTATGGAATGAGATGAAGTCTAGTTCAACTGACAGAGCTTGCAATTCACTGATACATCTGGCAGAGGTAACAGCAACCAAAAACACAGTTATCCAAGTCAAGTACTTGAGCTCTGCTGAGGACATAGGCTCAAATGGGGGTCGCATAAGCTGAGCAATGCAGACATTCAAATCCCAGGCAGGAGCAGGATCCCAAAAAGGAGGATTGGTATGAAGCAATCCTTTGAAAAATTTACAGAATACAGGATGAGATGACTGAGAGGAAGGCTTTCCCACTGACAGAAAAGCAGAAACAGCTGACAAATGTACCTTGAGAGTAGCTGGTCCGAGGCCTAGACCATTAAGATGAACTATATAATCCAGAACTTTGACAGTTCAGCAGCGTCTGGGTATATATGCTTCTTGGAACACCAAATGCTGAATCTTTTCCATTTGGAGTTGTAAGTTTTTCTGGTGGCAGGCTTTCGAGAGGCTTTGAGAATGTCCAGAACCCCTTGGGACAGATGCAAATCTGCATATTCTAACTCTTCAAGAGCCATGCCTTGAGATTGAGGAACCAAAGATTGGGGTACCAAATCCTCCCCTGAGATGAGGTTAACAGATTGCACTTCCTGTGGAGAGACAGGGGAAGATGGACTGCTAGGGACAGCAGCAGGGGATACCATGGCTGCCTGGCCCAGTCTGGAGCAATCAGAATTAGTTTGCAGGATAGTGACCTCATTTTGACCAGAACTTTGAACAACAGAGGAAAAGGAGGGAAGACATAGAGGAATTTCCCTTCCCAGTTCAGAACCAGAGCATCCAGAGGGACTGAGCCCAGTACTGGAGGTCTGCAACAAAACAGAGGAAGTTGGTGATTGTCCTGGGCTGTAAAGAGATCTATCTCTGGAGTGCCCCACCTGCAAAAAAATCACTTCTAGCACCAGGGGATCCAGAGACCATTTGTGATGGCCCTGGGAGATTCTATTCAGTGCATCTGCTATCACATTGTCCTTTCCCGGAAGGCGGACTGCAACTAAGGATGTCTGCAGAGAGTTAGCCAGAGACCATAGTTTCATGGCTTCCGTGCACAAGGCCGTGGACCGAGTGCCTCCCTGCTTGTTGATGTACCACAAGGTGGTGGTGGTGTTGTCTGTCCTGACCTGTACCACCTTGTTCTGCACTGACTGAGAGAAGGCTAGCAGAGTCAGGAACACTGCCCTGAGCTCCAAAAGATTGATATGCAGGAGGGAGTCTTGATGGGACTACTGTCCCTGGGCTGTGAGAGCCCCAAGATGGGCTTCTACCACCCCAAGAGAGAGAAGCATCTATGGTAAGGACCACAAAGTGGGTCTGATTGACTGAAGGAACCCCTTGCCCAAGACTGTCCTGATCCTGCCACCACTGAAGTGCCTGGATCAGAGTCTGAGTCACTAGAACTAGTTTGAGACCAGAAGGACCTTAGATGGAACTGAATGTCCGCCATTTGAAACCTGGCTCCTTGGACCACTGCTGTAGAAGCTGCCATATGACCCAGAAGCTGAAGGAAATGCCTTGCTGGTTGAGAGGCCAGAAGGCGGAAAGAGGAGGCCAATTCTGAAATGGCTGTAACCCTCTGTATGGGAAGAAAAGCTTCTGCCTTGACTGTATCCAGCTCTACTCCTATAAAAGTGAGACGCTGTACAGGTTCGAGAACTGACTTGGAAAGTTTGAGAAGAAACCCCAAGGAAGTGAGCACTTGCTGGGTCACTTGGAGGTCTGACTTGACTTGGTCTGGGGACTGTTCCACAATGAGCCAGTCGTCCAGATATGGAAACACTGCAATCTTCTTCCTTCTTAAAAAGGCCACCACTACTGCCAGGCACTTTGTGAACACCCTTGGAGCTGATGTTAGGCCAAAGGGTATTGCTCTGAACTGATAATGGCCTGAAGGCAATTCAAACCTGAGGTACTTTCTGTGGGAGCACCTGATGGGAATGTGAAAATAGGCATCCTTGAGGTCCAGGGAGGCTAGCCAGTCCCCTGGCCTAGAGAGGGAAGAATTATTCCCAGAGTCACCATTTCGAACTTTGGTTTTAACAGATGCTTGTTCAGATATCAAATCCAGGATGGGTCGCCACTGCCCTGTCTTTTTTGGGGTAAGGAAGTACCTGGAGTACAGACCTTTGCCCCTGTGTAGGTAAGGCACCCTCTCTATGGCCCTTAGAGCCAGAGATGAAACCTCTGCTTGCAAGGGATTTGGAGGTGCTTGCAGGTGGAAAAGATCTGGCTCTCAGCTTTTGAAATCTTTTGAAGCTGAGGACCAGTCCCTGGCTTAACACTTCCAGGACCCATTTGTCTGAAGTAACAGACTTCCAGTCCTGGACGAAGTAAGCCAGCCTACCTCCTACTGGTATGGGGGGGGGTCGACCTGGGCTGACACCTCAGGGTGTCTGCTTGGTAGAAGCCTTAGGCTGAGGGGTGGGTGCAGCCCTGCTCATCCCCTTCTGCCTCTCCCTCTAAAGAACCCCCTCTGGGAAAAGGGAGAAGAGGCCTGCGCTTGGTAGAAAGGCCTGTGAAAGGGCCTGCCCCTGCCCCTGGCTTGCCGCCTTTGAGGAGTTGCTTGCCTTTCCTTGGCCTGTGCACTCCTGTAAGTGGCCCTATATTCGTCCATTTTCTTCATGTAATTCTCTGTCTGCTCCCCAAACAAAGAATTACCCACCACAGGGAAATCCATGGCCTTAGCCTGGGTGTCCTGTGAAAGGCTAGTACATCTGAGCCAAGCCATTCTCCGAAGAGCCACAGATGTGGCCATGACTCTTGATGACACATCACTGGAGTCCACAGCAGCATAAAACTGAACCTTGGATGCCTCTATCCCATCAGCAGCCACCCCTCCAGCTCCTTGGGAAGCCTGCTTAGCCAGTGCCAGTACAGTGTCCCATCTGGACTTCTGGTACCTGGCTGTATAGGCCATATAATTAGCCTGCCTGAGTCCCAAAGAGGATGCCATGTACTGTTTCTTCGCCATGGCATCCAACTTCCTGGAGTCAATCTGGGGGGTGTGAAGCCAAGGGAATGCCTGCCCTGTCACAGGCTGCAGCCTGCACGACCCCAACATGGCTGAACTGCTGGTAAAGAAACTCCGTATCCGAGCCTGACAGAGTATACCTCTTGTCCATCCTTCTGTCCACAGGAGGTATAGAGTTAGGAGACTTTAGAATGTTTTGAGTCTGCTTCCCAAAAGACTTATGAAGGGGACTAGACAGTCACTTAGACTCTGGGATATCCATCATTTCAATGAAGTCAGGCTCTTCTTGGTCCTGCACAGCCTCCTCCATAGGAAGCTGGAGGGTTTCTGCCACTTTCCTATAAAACAGAAAGTGGGGACGGGACACACCAGAAGGTCTGTCCGGGGAGATGTCCGGTTCTATAGGCACATCTAGACTTTCTAAGCACTCATCATCATAATCCTCACATTGTTCACAGTCCCCCTCCTCAAAATCCGGTTCATAAAAATCTTCAGGGGCATAATCCTGAACCGGAGGAACCGACCGAACCGAATCCCTACCAACCGGGACCAGATCGGTCAGAACCGGACGAAACGATTCCACAATCCGAATTGCTCGGGTAATTTCTTCCGCGGTCGGAACATGGAGTTCTGGATCCGAACCGGCAGATTTTTCCATTTTGTAGGAACTGACCCCTCAGGATCAGCTCTCGTCTTGCCCGAAGAAATATCGCCCTGGTCAGAGGGCACTCATTCTGGTTCGGTGGTAACCGAACCAGGCTGGCCTTCTGCATTAGCAGATTTCTCTGCCTTCTTCTCCCCAAGTCTACCTAATCTCTTATCCAGGGTAGACTTGGGAAAATTCTTACATATCTGACAGTCTGAATTGAGGTGGTCAAACCCCAGACAGTAAGTACAGGTGGTGTGGGGATCGGCCATAGCAAAGACCTCCCCACACTCACTGCAGTGCTGAAACCCAGTGGGCCCATTTTTTTTTTCTTGGGTTTCTCAGACATGGCCAACCTAACCAAACTTACCCTTTTTTCCGCAACCACCAGGCAAGACTCTCTTATCAGTTTCTAACCGTGTTACGGGTGTTTGAAAAAACTGCTAAAAACACGTTTTTTTTTAAAAACCGATAAGAACCAGTAACCACACATTAAAATGACGAAATCAAAAGACCTAAAGGATCGGTTCAGCCGAACCAATCGGGACTTTTACAATTTCCACAATCCAAAAACGCTATTTAAGTATTTACTGTACTGCAGACAGAGTGAACTGAGTCGCGGTAAAATAATTCGGAAAACCGAGACTTTAACCGACACTTTAACTGAGTCTTTGAACCGAGCAACAGGAGAAATCTCCGGAGCGACTGTTCAGTGAAGCGGAGTAAGGAATCTGATGGTTTGGATTCAAAGTACTGCAGACAGAGTCTTCAACCGAGCTCGAGCTCAACGTTCTATGCCTTGCATAGAAATTTAACCCTATACTCTCCGGGGCAGTTCAAAGGCTGGAGCCAACTGCAATTGTCAGAATACAGCAAGACTTCATGTTGTTTGAAGGAGATTTGTGGCTCCAGGAAGGATTTGTGTGGCCCTGCTGTGTCGGAGAAGGTGGACTTGGTCACTTGCTGCAGGGTAGGTGCCTAGCTCGGGTTGTTGCCCTAGGGGGAAATCGGGCAGTGCTTTCCGGAAGGCAGGCACTTGCTGGTTGCCTTGGGGGCCACTGAGGGTTGCTTGGCGGAGGTCGGGTATTCAGCAGCGGCTCTGCTTGGGGGACACTCGGGCTGGGCGCCTGCTGTGGGTCTGGGATGACTTTGAAAGAGATGGAGGGCCATGAAACCCATTTTCCTGGAGCCTGGTAACTGTTTGTGATGGTGGAAGTTTTGTGAAGGTCTTGGCCGGATGGTGTTGGGGGCTTTGTGACTGCTCTTATTGACTGAGTTCTGGATCCCTTCCTCCCCTAGGATCTATCATTCCTACAAGTTGATGCTGGACCTGTCGAGAAGATACTGAATTTATTTAGAAGGCTGTGAGAGGGCCTTATTTCATTATTATTTAAATAATCATTTCTAAGCTGTGGCAGTGAGAGGGCTACAGTGAGTGGACATTAATCAACGAAGGAGGTGGTGAGAGCCCTTGTTCTTCATGACTTTACCAAGACTCTGTGATTATACAGACTATTTTTCAGTTTTTGTGGACCGACAGTGAACTATTTTATTGAAGTGACCTTAGTTAATATTTGATATTTTTGTTGAGGTGTATTTTGGGTGGGGTATTTGTTTTTATTGTTTGGGGCGGTTTTGTTATTATTCATTTGGGAGTATTTTATATTTTAAGATATGTGCCTGGGAAAGAACTTGGGAATGCGCAGCTACTTGGTGGCCCTCCTTCGGAACCTCCACCCATTTGAGCTCCCATTACTCCCTTTAGAGATCTGTAAGAGATGTCGGGCTCTAGGAATTGCTCGGAGGGGGACCAGTCTGGGTGGCTGCCAGAGAGTCACGGATATGGGTGGTGAAGCTAAGGAGATATCCTGGGGTGAAATGGCCACTGGAGAGGGATCCTCCCTGTTTGGTGCCCATACCCAAGGGCTCCACGGAAATTAGTGGGCAGGTAGCTGATCCAGCGATCCCCCCCTCATCCTACTCGGGCTGTGATATGCAATGCCAGGTCGATGAGGAACAAGACTGCCATAATGGCAGACGTGATTACCTCAGCAGACCTGGCTTGCATCACGGAGACCTGGATGGATGACAATGCTGCTCCCATTTTGGAGATGGCAGTGCTAGCCAGGTACTCCGTGATACACAGCCCGAGGAAGGATCGCAGAGGTGTGGGGTGGCCATTTGTTTTAAATCTGACCTGGGTCTCATGGTGCTACCTATGGGTCCCACTGAGTCCTTTGAATGTGTTGCTGCGTGGGAGGGAAGGGTCCTGGCACAGGTTACCGGATCCTCCTGCTCTATTGCTCCCTAGGTAGGGAGGGTGAATTTTTGAGGGAGATAGGGGAGCTTGTCACTGGTCTGCTGCTGGAGTCCCTGAAATGGTTAATTCTCTGGGATTTCAATGCCTGGGTAGATGACGAGCTCTTCATATTTGGCAATGATCTCGTAAGGAGTACGGAGGGGCTGGGCCTGGCGCAAAATGTTACTTCAGTGACCAAATCGCGTGGCCACACACTGGTGTTTTCATTAGGTCTTGAGACCACTGACCTTAGAGTTGATCTGATTGTTTGGTTGGATCACAGCACCGTGAGGTTCAAGTTTGGGGCCCCCCTGAAGCCCTTGCCTCTGTGGAAATGGTCCGGGGTACTACCCTTTGTAGGGTTTGTCCCCATCAGGGTTATTGGCAGTGCTGGACCTATCGAGTGTAGGGACTGCTTGTGCGAATGGAATGGAGGAGGCGGTGGTGGCAATAATGGTGTCATCACTGCCGCCTTTGATTCAATCACACACGTTCATGTCTGACCATTATCTACTCATAAGAGACCTCCCTGGTTTGATTGGGAACTCAGGGAGTTAAAGATTAAGGGTCAGAGGTTAGAGAGATGGTGGAGGAGATCTCGCCTGATGGGGGACAAACTGGCCCTGATGTCCCATTAAAAAGATTATCAGGGGCAATCTCTTGTAAGGAGGCAGAATTTTTGTCAAGAGAGATTGCTGCAGCAAGGAACAGACCGGCTCAGCTCTTCCACATCATGGATGTTCTGTTTTTTGCCGACAAAGTATCCGCCATCAGAGATGAGATCTCCTCCGCTGTCACTCAAAGGGATTGTGGGGTCCACTCTGATGTGTTGCAGAACACTCCTTCTGTTTTGGCTGAGTTTGATCCAGTTGGGGTGGAGGAGGTGGTGAGGGTTGTCTCGAGTCTGAAGCCAACACATTGTGATCTGGACCCAGGTGCAACACAACTTTTGGTTGGATGTATCGACCTCATTGCACCTGTTGATGCCGAGACTGTTCAGAGTTCCTCAAGGAATGGGGTCTTCCCATTGGCCCTGAAAGAGGCCTTGGTTAGACCCCTACTAAAGAAATCCTCATTGGACCCAGACTGTCTCGCCAACTACAGGCCGGTCTCTAACCTCCCATTTTTAGGGAAGGTTATAGAAAAAGTGGTGACAGGTCAGCTTGAGGAACGTCTTACTTCCTCCTCCACCTATAAGATTTTTCAGTCCAGGTTTAGGGCTGGGCATAGTACGGAGACTGCCCTGGAGACGGTGCTTAATGATCTCCTAATGGAGAGAGAGAGAGAGAGAGAGAGACAGGAGAGATTGTTCCATCTTGGTCCTCCTGGATCTCTCAATGGCATTTGACACTGTGGACCATGAGGTACTACTTGACCGACTGCGGTTCTGGTGTGGCCTGTCTAGTAAGGTCATCAAATGGTTCAGGTCATACCTACAAGGTAGAGTGCAGAGGGCAGTGACGGGGTTGGCCTCGTCTAGCCTGAAGCCTCTTACCTGAGGTGTTCCGAAAGGGTCAGTCTTGTCGCCTTATTGTTCATAGTATACATGCTGCCGTTGGGAGAAATTATCAGACACTATGAGCTGTGTTTTCACTGCCATCCAGATGATACTCAGCTATATTTGTCCTGTCCACCAAGTAACCAGATGGTGGACTCTGTATTTAACAACTGCCTATCTGAGATCCAGACTTGGATGTCCCATAACTGGCTGTGACTCAACCCAGACAAGACAGAGGTGCTAGTAGTGGATCCAGGTCATCGTGGGGGATGCGGGTCTATGGAGACCACCTAGTGCGTGTGCTTGGGGGCGGTGCCACTGACCACATCCAAAGAGGTGAAGAATCTGGGTGTGATCCTTGATAGCTGCTTGGCACTTGATGCTCACGGTGTCATTGTTGTTAAGAGTGGATTTTATCATCTGAGGAACATTGCCCGGATTCGAACCTGTTACCCCCAGGACCTAGCCTCACTAGTACATGCTTTTGTAACATCCAGACTGGATTACTGCAATGCCCTGTGCCTAGGGCTATCTAGAAGTAACCTCTGCTGACTGCAGCTAGTGTAGAATGCAGAGGCAAGATTATTGACAGGTGTGCATAAGTATGATCATATCACACCAGTCCTCTGTGAACTGCACTGGCTGCCAGTTAGGTGGAGGATTACCTTCAAGGTCGGGTTACTGACCTATAAAGCCCTACATGAAAGGGTACCAGTCTACCTGCAAGACCTTCTTGTGCCTCACCGCCCATCCCGGGCTCTCCGTTCCACCGAGGGTTGTCTCCTGGATATTCCTAGGGCGAGGTTGTGCTACTCAGGTGATCAAGCCTTCTTGGTGGCTGCACCTACCCTATGGAATCTACTACCTAAACAGCTACGGAAGACACCCTCAGTGGATACCTTATAAAAAGGTTTAAAAACTTATTTAACCAGGCTTTTAATTTTTAGATAATTAAGTTTATTGGGATTGATTAGATAGTGTTATTTATTATATTTGATTAGATAATGGTGCTAATTTTAATTGTATTTTTGTATATTTTAAAATTGTTGTATTGTACTGATCGTGAACGCTCCGAGTCTCCGGAAAGGAGCGCTATAGAAATAAAGTGTCTGTCTCTCTCTCTCTCTCTCTCTCTCTCTCTCTCTCTCTCTCTCTCTATCTATCTTCTTGAATATAGGGCAGATAATACTGCCCTTCCAACTGTGTGATATTTCTTTACCCTGTATAATGCCATTAAAGATGATATGGAATATTGGTGCACACCATTCAGTGAAATATTTATAAATCTCAGAGAATATAAGGTCAGGGCCTGGAGCTTTATTATTTTTTGGCCAGGTCAAGACTTCAAATATCTACTCTAGAGTAAAATAAAAAGGTTTTGGAAAGTAAAATGGGTCCACTATTGATGGTATATTCAAATACTAGTAAACAATCTTCTTAAACTAGGTAGGTTGCAATATAAATTAGCTCTATTTATACTAGGAGTTAAGGGTCCGCATTATCATTTTTACCACTGTGATTTACTTTCTCAATTGCGATGGATCCTCTTAGATGTTAGAAGGGCAGAATTCTGAGCAATTTTATTTATAAATGCCTCCATGGGTCTGCTCCTATTTATTTAACTGATAAACTGGTATTAGAAAATTCACGATTTAGCTTACATAACATAAAAGGAAGGGGTTTAAAAGTCCCACATATAAAAACTAGATATGGCAAAGCAAGATTTGATTATACTGCCTCTAATCCTTGGAATTCTCTCCCACCAGGAGTCTGAAGTTTGCCAACTTCAACAGCATTTAAAACCGCTTTAAGGGAGTGCTTTGCATTTAATAATAATAATATTCTTTATTTTTACTGAGCCTTTCTAAAACCAAGGTGCCTTAACAGCAAACTTCACATAAAACAATAGAATAAAACACAGATACAGTAAATACTGAGTTCATAAAATTCAATAAAATATCATCAAGTGGAATATGCCTGATACCACAAATGAGTCTTTACGGCTTGTTTAAATTCCTCCACAGACGCGCACTCCCGAAGCAGGCAGGGTGAAATTCAAAGGGTTGGTGCCACGTGCATAAAAAGCAGACCCCGAGATTTCAGAAAAACCCTTGGAATCTCTAGCAGCCCTAAATCCGCCAAGCGGAGCAATCGCCCTAGGGCAGTAAGGTACCAGGAGCTCTTTCAAGTAGTCCAGGCCCAGTCAATGTAGGGCTTTATAAGTCAGAAGTCCAACTTCAAAGGAGATCCGCCACTGTACTGGCAGCCAGTGCAGTTCACGCAGCACCGGAGAAATATGACAGGTATGAAGAGTACCCGTTGGTAACTGGGCCGCAGCATTCTGCACTAGCTGCAGGTGGCGGATATCAACCCCTGGTAGCCCTAGATAAAGGGAGTTGCAATAATCGAGGCACGAGGTCACAAAGGCGTGGACCAATATAGACAGATAACCGGATGGAACTAGGTGCTAAATCCTGGAGATGTTCCTCAGATTGTAAAAGGATGATTTGATGACTGCCAACACCTGCGATCGCAGTGTCAGCCTGTCATCAAAAATCACCCTTAGGTTCCGCATCCGTTCAGAGGTAGGGAGCTAGGAGCCACCCAGAAAAAGTCCTGAAGGCAAACCAGCTCCCATCCGCTTTATCCGGCGACCCGGGTCCACAACCATCACCTCCGTCTTTCTCAGAGTTCAACCTCAGCCAGCTCGAATTCATCCAGTTCTAGATTTCAGTGAGGCAGTTGTTAAATATTGAGAGAGCTCTATCCTGGTCGGGTGCAAAGGATTGGTAGAGTTGGGTATCATCAGCATAGCAGTGAAACCTCAGCCCATACCTTCTTACAGTGTCTCCAAGGGGCAGCATGTACACTGTGAACAACATGGAGGACAACACTGAACCCTGAGGAACCCCATGACAGAGAGACTGGGCCAGAGGAATTGATCCCAGACACCACCCTCTGAGTACCGCCAGTGAGGAAAGATTTAAACCACCTGAGGACTGCACTAGACAGGCCACAGATGAACCTCAAGCGTTTGAGAAGTACCCCATGGTCCACAGTGTCAAACGCTGAAGAGAGATTGAGAAGAACCAAGATGAAATGGCTCTTTCGATCCCTTGCCATCAAGAGATTCTTGAGCACCCAAACCAGCGCAGTCTCGGTACTATGCCTCTTTTGAAAACCAGACTGGAGTGGTTCATAAATTTCATGGATGGTCAAATGGTTGTCCAGTTGTATGGCCACTACTTTCTCAATCACCTTCCCCACAAAGGGAAGGTTAGAGATTGGTCTGTAGTTGGCATGGCAGTCTGGGTCCGAAGAAGCTTTCTTCAGGAGGGGTGTTACCACCGCCTCCTTCAGGGAGCTAGTAAACTCAACTGTCTCCTAGGAGCACCAGACTATCCTTGCTAGGACCGGGTTAATAGTATCACGACAACCCTTTATCAGGGAAGTTGGGCCCGGATCCAAACTACAGCATGTAGGGTGCATACCCTGGACAATCCACATGACATCAATGAACCCTGGCCAGTCAAAGGAACTCCATGAGAGCCTAGGGACAGTGACCGGGCACTGATCCATAGCTTCTCCCACAGAGGGTGCAGGTTGGAGTGCCGCCCTGATGTTAGCCACCTTAGCCACAAAGAAGCGAGCAAGCTCTTCACACTCTACTTATGAAAAGGCTCTTCGAACCCGCAGGCAGGCTGGTTTGCACAGTCTGTCTACAGTTCAAAAGAGCTGAGCTGGTCGATTCTGAGCAGCCACAATCTCCCCGGACAGAAACTCTGCCTTCTTACGGTAGATTGTGGAATGACAGACTTGATAATGAGCCATCAATCTGAGATGGTCGGCTTCAAGGGTGGATCTTCGCCAGCAATGCTCTAATCTTTGTCCTTGTCGCTGCATCTCCCTCAAGGTCCCATCAAATCATGGGGACCGAGGGCGAAGGGGGAGAGGATGAACATGGGCAGGAGCAATGATATCCAGAGCCAAGGAGATGGCTTTATTATAGGCCAAGACAAAGGTGTCTGGGTCACTGCTCACTCCAGAGAGCTCCGATAGGTCAAGTACCGCTGCCAGGCCCTCAGAGCTTATATCTCGCAAAGGGCGATACCTGACCATCTCCAAGGGGGTAGGGGTACGAAGGGGGCACAAAAACTGAACCCCACGGTGTAGTGATTGGACCACACGACAGGTTCCACCCCCAAATCGATGGCTTCTTATCACCTGGTGGATGGTAGATGGGGGCGATCCTACAACCCACACCTGCCATTAAAGTACACTCGAATGACTCAGTCTCAACTAGTACACTCGTGAGGCCCAGCTCGGTCTTAACATAGACCGCAACCCCCCCCTCCCCCAACTCGGGCAGTGTAACATCGAGTACCCGGCCGGAATAACGGCCTCTAATATGGGGCCTGCATTCTCATCCAGCCAGGTCTCGGTGATGTATGCCAGATCCACCGATCCAACAAAATCTGCAGTAACTGCAGTCTTATATTTGATGGATCTGACATTACACAACACCGCTCGGGTAGGACAGGCCTCTGGAGCTGCTCGGGTGACCTGCTCACCAATATTGGTGGTGCCCTTGGGTATGGAAACCAGGCATGAAGGACCACGTTCCAGATTCCATGTCGCCCCAGGGCGTCTTCTGGATCTCACTACCCCAATATGATGGCCCCGCTCATTCAACCTCCATTGTTCGCACCCCCAGCCCCCTCCTCCCATTATAGCAATACCCAGCACTCTACAGTGCTGGTATGCTGATAGCTGTAATGGGGGAGGACAGAGGCATGAAGGGCAGCACATGACCGTGGGGACAGGCCTCCTACACATACTGAAAGACCCAACAACAATAAAACACCCCTGAACCATCAAAAATCCCCAATTAAATAACTAACTAAACTCCCAAATTAAAACAAACCCCAGAATAAAATACAAATACAAATACAATACCCTGCTCCGCAATTCTCACTTGTGGGAACAGTAAGCATAAACAATAAAAGAAACAGATAACCAAAACACATTAAACTCCCTTTATTTGCCACTCCCCCCTCTCTCACAGAGGGGAGAAATATAATTAATAAACTAAATCAAACTTAAAACACCCACTGCTAAATATGACATTAAAATACAATAAAACCCTTTCCCATACACTGTAATATTTCAATCAGAGCATAAAGTCCCAAAATAAAAAGAATTGGTCTCAATGGTCCATGTAAGTCCAAGGAAAAGATGGTATGTCAGTTGGCCAAGAGTCCCAATTTAAAGCTTCAGCTCACAGAGAAATAAAATTAAAACAGTGTGGACTAAACTTAAACCAGTAAATGTAACAATAAAACTTAAATACTTAAGTACACCCCCTCTCACTGAGTGTATCAAAAGTCAAATAATGTCAGATGAAATATGGGGCCCCAGGTCCTCTCACTACCAGGGGACACTAAAATAATGCACGGCACTCTCACTGCCCAAATAATAATCCAAAAGTATAACAGTTCAAGGTCTGATCGTAAATTGTTGTATCGACAGGATTTCTCGGAATAGGGATATCCCAATAATGGTCCTGATGTTGCTGACAGCTGTTGAAACCATGGGCCCTACTCATGAGGGCTTCTGCCAGAGACGTCTGCCCTGCAACCCTGGCTCCTCACCTAAACCAACCCACCAGCTGGCCCAATGAGGGGCCTTGGAGAACTTTAAATCCACCAGCCGGTTCCCCGACCAGTCCAGACTTGGCCCTCCCGAGCAAGGCAGAGTCTAGCTAGCTGGCCACCCACAAATGTAGAGCCCCGATATTCCGGGCAAATAAAAGATCAGTTTTGAGCTAATCCAGGCTCGGTATCCCCTCCAAACAGGAACCACCTCCAGAAACCAAACAAGCTCAAATTCCACAGGCAGTCTCACAAATTAATCCCAAGTTAGAGCCCACAGTATGGTCCTCTTCGACTCGGCTCCAAAACCAGATGACTCCATAGACTCTTAATGCAAAGCTCGATCCACCCTCTTACCCTGGTGCTCACCACGTCCAATTCTCTTGTACAGCGCTCAGTCCACCCTCATACCCTGGAGCTCACTCTGCTTTCCTCCACACTCTCCAGACAGAAACAACCTCTTTCTACTGCTGTCTCCTGGTTACAGTAGGATCCCAAAATAAACCAGGGAGGTGAATTTTAAAATGGGCTTTTAAAAAAAAACAAAAAAACCCACTTTTTTCCTTTTTGTGATCGGAGCGGCAGCAGAGCCCGGCCGAACAGCCCCAGTGCACACTATGCGGCCAGTCGACAACGACCCTGACAACGCTCCAGGCACAACTAAATAACTCACTAAAAAGCCCTGTCTGAACTAAGTAGAACGAATTAGAATGTAAATGTTTTAAATGAATGTACTGTATGACAGTTTAATTCTTATTTGTACCATATTTAATCTATTTTGCACGTAAGTTCCTGGTGAGTGATGAGTCTTTGGCCTTTGCAATTTTGCACATGTATGTTTGATGTATGTTGAAACTTTTGTGATAGGATGGCATTGTAAATAGAGTTGCCTGTCTTATCGTGATAAAATATACAAAATAACTGAATAAAATGAAATATCAGTACTCTCAATTTCACCAAGGCTTACTGGCAAATCCCCCTAACTAAAGAATCCAGAGACAAAACTGCATTTGCCACTCCTATAGGATTCTATCACTTCACCACCATGACATTTGGTTTACAAGGCACAGCTGCTACATTCTAGAGGTACATGGATGTAATTTTATCCCCTCACACTGGCTATTGTGCTGCGTATCTGGATGATGTTGTGGTGTACAGTCCAGACTGGAAAAGCCATCTGGAACACCTACGAGCAGTTATCCAATCGATCAAAAAGGCAAGTCTGACAATTAATCCTACCAAGTGTGCATTGGGCATGCAGGAAACCAGATATTTGGGCTATGTTTTGGGAAAAGGAGAAGTAAAGCCAGAGATTTCTAGGATAGAAGATGTACCTAACATCCTTGTTCCAAAACCAAGAAACATGTCAGGTCATTTTTAGGGCTGGCTGGTTATTATTGGAGATTTGTTCCCAGCTTTGCCAAGTTAGCTACTCCCTTCACTGAACTCACAAAGAAATGATTCCTGAATAATGTGAAATGGACCCCAGAGTATTAACGAGGTGTTTCAGGTCATTAAGGCTGCATTATGTTCAGCTCCCGTTTTAAGAAGCCCAGACTTTGAGCAACAATTTCTGTTACAGACTGATGCATGAGAGGTAGGCCTAGGTGCAGTCTTGAGTCAGCATATAGATAGGAAAGAACATCCTATTCTATACATAAGTATGACATTGCATGACAGAGAGAAAAGGTAGTCCACCATTCATAAGGAAGTGGGCCATGGAGTCCCTTAAGTTTTACTTACTAGGAGCGGACTTTGTATTGATAACAGATCAAAATCCTCTCTGTTAGCTTAACCAAATGAAGGATAAAAATTCCAGAATCGCACAGTGGTATCTGGAACTACAGCCATTTAAATTTAAAGTGATGCACAAACCAGGGACAGAGAATGGCAACGCTGATTTTCTGTTAATATATGGATCAGGAATTGAGAATTCAGAAGGTTGAAAAAACAAAAATGTGTGAGTTTAAATGATTTCTCTGTTTGCTATGCTGCATATGCACTGAACTGTAAAGGTTATAAGCTAATGTTTCACAGGAATTTAATAGAATGTTTTGGAAACCTGTTTTTGTAAAACAGGTTCCCTCTTACAGAGGACAATAAACACAGCAATAGAGTCAAGCCATACGAAGGCAAAAGTACTGGACTTTAGGAGGGCTGACTTTGCCAAAATGGGTGAGTGCCTAAGGAATGAACTGGCAAATGGGCAGGAAGGAGGGGTGGAAGAACAATGGGAAATAATAAAAACTGCCATCACAGCGGTAACAAGCCTTTGTGTGAAGCAAATTAACAAAACGAAATGATGTAAGAAGCCACTATGGTTCTCAAAGGAAGTGGCAGTGAAGGTTCAAGAGAAAAAGAAAGCATTCAGGAAGTACAAGGAATCACAGAAGGAGCAGGACAGAGAACTGTATCAGTTAAAGCAAAAGGAAGCTGGGAAGGCAGTCAGAACAGCAAAGGCCCAAACCGAGGAAAAGACAGCCAACTCAGTTAAGAAGGGGATAAAACCTTTTATAGGTACATCAGGGAGTGAAGGAAGACCAAGGAGGGCTAGTGAGGCTTAATAAAGAGGAGGGAGGGTGGGCAGAGGGTGACTGTGAAAAGGCAGAGATACTAAACAAATATTTTTGCTCAGTATTTACAAAGGAAGTGGGAGGTACCTAAAACAAACAGTAGAAACACTCTGGATACAGAAGTTGATACCAGCCCATTTACAGAAGAAAGGGTTCTGAAAGAACTCTTAAAACTAAAGGTGGACAAAGCAAAGGGACCTGATGGGATTCATCCCAGAATTCTAAAAGAACTAAGGGTAGAACTAGTGACACCACTGACTACCCTCTTTAACAAATCATGGGAGGAGGGGGTGGTACCCGAGGACTGAGGAAGGGCAGATGTGATTCCCCTTCACAAAAGTGGGAGCAAGGCAGAAGCAGAAAACTACAGACCTGTTAGTTTAACCTCAGTGGTAGGGAAAATGATGGAATCACTTCTGAAGGAAAGAACTGTTGGTATCTAGAGGCCAGAGGGCTCAGGACCCAAGCCAGCATGGATTCACAGCGGAAGGTCATGCCAGACAAATCTGATAGATTTCTTTGACTGGGTGACCAAAGTAGTAGATCAGGGAGGGGCTGTGGACATGGCCTACCTAGACTTTAGCAAGGCATTTGACACAGTCCCACATAAAGATTAATATACAAGTTAGCCAGCCTGAGTGGGTCCCAAGAGGACAGCCTGGGTAGAGAATTGGCTGGCGAATAGAACACAAGAGATAGTAAATAGAGTCCACTCTGAAGAAAGGGGGTTACTGGCGGGGTACACATGAGGGTTCAGTATTAGGACGGTCCTCTTCAATGTCTTTATAAGCGACATTGCAGAGGGACTGGAAGGAAAAGTATGTCTATTTGCAGATGACACAAAGATCTGCAACAGAGTTGATGCACAAGGTGGGGTGGAAAGGATGAGAAGGACTTGGCAAGGTTAGAGGAATGGTCAAATGTATGGCAGCTTAGATTCAATGCTAAGAGGTGCAAGGTAATGCACCTGGGAAACAAAAACCCAGGGAAGAGTACACAATGGGGGTGAGATACTAACAACAACAAAAATGGAAAGGGACCTGGGGTAGTCATATCAGATGACCTAAAGGTGGGCAAGCAATGAGAGGGCAGCAAGGAGGGTTGGGGGATACTGGGATGCATAGAGAGGCATCACCAGTAGAAAACAGGAAGTTATTATCCTCTGTACAGACAGTTGGTGAGACCCCATCTGGAGTACTGCGTGCAGTTCTGCAGACCAATCTCGCAAGGACTTAGACAAGATGGAGGCTGTCAGAGGAGGGCAACTAAAATGGTGCAGGGTCTGCACGGAAGAACATATGAAAGAGACTTAAGGAGCTGAATATGTATAGCCTCGAGGAAAGGAGGGAGAGGGGACATGATAGAAACTTTCAAGTATCTCAAGGGAATCAACAAAGTCCAAGAGGGTGGCATCTTTCAAAAAGAGGTGTGCAAGAACAAGGGGCACAATTTGAAGATAGAAGGGGGCTCAGAGGTAATTTAAGGAAGTATTTTCACAGAGAGGGTTGTGGATGCATGGAGCGGCCTTCGGAGGAAGTTGTGGAGTCAAAACAGTGGTGGAATTCAAGCATGCATGGGACAGTCATAAGGCAATTCTAGGGGGTTGGGGTAGGAAGAAGTAGGCTGCTGGTTAACTAGGATCTGCAGCTTATCCATTAGGTAGGGAAATGGACAGACTGGGTGGGCCAAGCGGTCCTTATCTGCTGTCACAATCTATGTTTCTATAGTGGGGGGTTGCAGGAAGTAGGCTGTTGGTTAACTAGAATCTGCAGCTTATCCAGTAGGTAGGGAAATGGGCAGACTGGGTGGGTCAAGTGGTCCTTATCTGCCGTCAAAGTCTATCTTTCTACGATATGTCACAGGGCTGAATAAGGCCCTGCCCCATTTGTTATGCAGAAAGAGTTTAAATGCAAGGATCTGTTCTATCCTCTCTTTTTCTGTCTCTTGTCTGTCTGGTTGTGCAACCAAATTTTCTTGCAAGACCTAGGAACTGATCACTCCGGCGGTTTGCAATTCTCACTTCTCTAGCTATCTCTCTCTGCCTTCCTTCTATTTCTGTCTCCCCCCCCCTTGCATATCTGCTGGTATAAAAATATATGTGAATCTTTATGTAGAAATGTCACTGATACTGGGATCCCTTTGTTTAAAACTGTATACAGTTTTACTGTTGAAATGATTACAAAAAGCTATTTGGAATTCAAGGGGTTAACCTAAGATGCAGTTTTTAAGCCCTTTGCAGAGCTGCAAACAAGAGGTCAGTTCTGGGACACCATGTACTCTTTTGTTGCACCTGCAAGGAATAAAACTTACAAGAACATTCTGTAAACTTACAAGAGTATTCTACGAGAAGCAGGCTCTCTTAAGGAGTTCCCAGATAAAGACTTGTAAAAAGAGCAGCAATGCTCTTGCTAGAGAGACAAGAAGAGTGAGAGAATGAGAGACTGAAACTTGGAATTAAGAGATACCCTCAGAAGAAGGACTTAGTTTTCTCTGTTTGTACTGCCTTTGTAAATAGTTATACTGAAACATTTTTATTTTTTATTTTGCCGTTATTGAGAAAAATAAAATTCTATTTGCAAATTTTGAAACTGCACCTGGCTTTCCTATGCTTCCTGACCTGTGCCTCGACAACACTGACCAATCAGCTAGCTTGTTCAGGTCTGCTTGAAATTTGTCTCCATCCCCAAGAGAGTTCACCACTCTTGGTCAGATAAGTGTCATTTTCAAAACTTAAGAAGTCTGCTGGAAACCTCAGCATCTCGATCACTGGTAAAAATGTTAAACATCTACTCCAACATCAAGCCCTATGGGCCATCGCCAAGTTCCCCTCTCCCTTCAGAAGTAGTGCCCATCCACCACAACCTTCTACTTCTTGACCAAAAGCCTGTTAGCAATCCACCTTGTGTAAGCTTCATGGTGTACTCTGCCCAGAAGTTTGCCACGTGCCACAGATTCAAAGCCGTTGCTGAAGTCCATACAGATTATGAAGCATACTGAAGCTCATATTAAGGCAGAAAGGAGCAAAGGAAGGTGCTAGCCTATAACAGTTCCTGTGCGTTATGAATAATACTGGATGTTTGCCCACTCAAGATACGTTTGTCTAATTTTAATTTAAAATCGTTTTTAACTCAGTATAATATCTATCAGGAGTTTGTTCCAGGGGTTAATGACATGTTGAATGTAACAGTTTTTTTCTTCGTTAAGTTTTAAATCTCTGTCGGACAAGTTGTAGTGGATGACCTCGAGTTCCCATATTTTCATTTTTTAAATTCTAGTTGTAACTCGTACAAGAAGTACACATCTTGACAAATGCCATACAAAATTAGGATTTCTCCTCTCAACCATCTGTTCTCGAGGGACAAAAGTTTCAGTTGCTTTATACATTTTCATAGCTTTCATTTTTTAGTATGTAAACCATTTTGTTGGCTCAAGGCTGCATCCTCTCAACCACATCAATATCAGTCCTTTTGTAAGGACACCACAAGTGGTGACCATAGTCCAATATGGGCTGAACATATGCCCTGTACAAAGGCATAATGACCTCTGTTTTCTCACTATTAAAACTTCTTTACTGTCCACAATTCCCTACTAGCCTTACAAGTGGCAGATGGGTGTTGATCATCAAGGTCAAATTTACTATTAATAAGAACCCTTCCAAGTTCTTTACTTTGTTGGCAGCTTTTATTACTTTGTTACATAGAGTGCATACGTGAGGGAGGGATTGGTTTCCTAGATGAATAATACAGCACTTACCAGTACTGAATCGCATCTTCCCATCTGTATGCCCATTTTGAGATTGGGTCTAGATCTGATTGTATGGAATCTACTTCTGAGATGTTGCAGACTGCTCACCCAAGTTTTGTATCGTCTGTGTATTTGCTAGACCAATTCTAGACATTTATAAACATGTCAGATATAATATCTGAAAGAGTATAGGGCCAAGGACTGATCCCTGCAGGACCCCACTCATCACATGTCCTAGGTTAAAGAGGTGGCTGTTTATACTTACTCTTTGCGTTCTATTTCTGAGCCAAGAATTCATCCAGTTTATGATGTAATTACTGATGCCTATGTTAGTTTTTCTGAGATCGCACAGTGTGGTACTGTATCAAAGGCTTTGGCAAAATAAAATAAAAATATATAAAATACAATCAGCAGGTCTGCGTTCATCAAGGATGTCTGACACTTTTTCATAAAAACTGAGGCTGTTTGTAATACATGATCTGCCCGCAGTAAAACCATGCTGATCCATATTGCCGTTCCTTGATGTTACGAGATGTTCAAGTATTTTGTCCTTTAATATGAATCTGAAAAATCTGCCAGGAATGGAGATCAAACTTCTAGGTCGATAACTGTGAAAATCACTCTTATTTCCTTTTTTGTGAACTGGTATAACATTGTCTGACAGCCAATCCTCTGGTAAAAAAAAAAACCTTCCTTTAAAGAAGTTTGGAATAATTTTTTAAGTGGGTGAGCTATGTTATGTGTTAAAGAGGGAGTCCAGCCAAAATTTCTGGCATTACCAAATTCAGAATTTGGATCAGGATATACCAAATATGGAAATTACATACCTACCATAATTCTTGATCTTCTCTTGTATCGTCACCATTCATTACTGCTTGAGTGTAAGCTGGAGGTGCGCACCCGCCATGGGAGTTTTTTTTTTTTTGGAGAGGAGTCGATGCAGACGCCCCCAAGAGCGACGCATTATGTGGTGCACGAGGGGCGGCCGTTAGGCCCCGCAGACTCCTCCTCCATCCCAGTTCTGTTAGCTGGAGAGGCGAAAAAAATGATAAGAAGAAAGGGGAGCAAGGCAAGAGAGCCGAGGGATTGGTAAAGGAAATGATATAAACTGAAAAAGGAATAAGCCGATCGAGGACAGGAAAGAAGAGAACCTACCCCATGGGACCGCAGGCCTCACTTCTGGGGCGGTTCCAAAGGAGGAACAGATAAGGGAGAAAGAGAAGAAGAAGAAGAAGAAGAAGAAGAAGAAGTAGAGAAAGGGGGATGTTGGGAGGAGGAAGAATCTCTGCCAAGTTGTGAGCATTTGGCTTGAAGGCTTGTAAGCTCGGGAACCAAGAAGGGATCAAGGATCCCATTTAGGAAGAACTGATGAAAGATTCAACTGAGCCTTTACACAGTTTGATACACAAAAGGCAGACACTCTGCACCTCCCGCTATCCCCAACCCCTTACACTCCAGCTGAGAGCTCACAGACTGCTTAGGCAGAAAATCTGTTCCGAAAGGAGAGCACCCAACTAGGGAGTGAAAGAAAGCACACTAGAACCTGGTTTTTGTGCTAACACAGATGTGTGTAGGGAGGAGATGGGGGGGGGTGAGCCCCAGAAAAGGAACCCCCTGTGAAAGGACAGAGTGGGAACTCAGTCTGACTCTCCAAGTAGGCAAGCAGATCACCAGAACAAGGCAAAGGATGCCAGGACAGCGTTTGACTAGCAAAGGCTGGCGCAACAGGAGATTTAAACCTGCCAGAGGGTACCCAGAAAAGGGAACCGAACTAAGAGGAATGGTTTCTCTAACTGCGGATTGAACAACATGGCTTAAGAAGGAGCCAAGAGGTCACCCCAAGGGGCAATCAGAAAGAGTTCCCTTAGGATAGAGATAAATACTACTCATTCCTCTCCCCTGCCAATAAGAGGATCCGTTCTGAGAGAAGAATGGAAATCTCAAGAAATGTTTTTTTGCATGAAGAGGAGAGGGGAGGAATGAGCAGGGAGGCGGAGATGCCGAAGAAGGAGGCCTGTGAGGGGAAGGTGGGCGGGTATCAGTAATGAATGGTGAAGATACAAGAGAAGATCAAGAATTACGGTAGGTACGTAATGTCCATATCTACCCTTGTCAATCTTCACCATTCACTACTGCTTGGGTGAGTACCAAGCCCCCCCCCCGAAGGGGGACTTAGGAAAAGCCCTGAGGGAACAAGACCCTCAGCCTGTTGCCGGTGACAAGCAGAAGGAAGAGACCCTGGCCTAAAAGACAGGAGTCTAAGGCCGAGGAGAGCTAGGAGGTGTCCCTCGAAGACAGAGGAAGCCCCTGCAGAAGCCTTCTAGCCCTGGCGGAAAAGAGGCGGGTCCCTTGGAAAGTGGAGTGAATCACCCTATGCTGGGCCAGGGGTGACAATCTTGATAGACGAAGCCATGCCGTCCGCCTAATGCAGATCGCTGTCTCTGGAAACCACCCCACTGGCGTCATAGGATGCCCTTGCTTGGTGCCTTGCCAGTTCCAGGCCTATAGCGGAGAGGGCATCAGCTTGTCTGGATTGCTCCTAATCAGGCATTGATGCTAGGACTTGGGAGAGCATCGACCATAAATGCCTACTGTAGGCAGCATGGCGAGCCTGATGTGATGCAATGCATAACATCAAACGAGAGGAAGAGAACACTCTACGCTCCCACTGGTCAAACTGTAGGGAATCTGAGTCCGGTGGATGGTCATGCGCCAGGCGACGGGGCCCGGAGGGAGTCTCTAGGGACACCAATCCCGTGGGTGGGTTGGGGAGTGTACCCAGAGAGTCCAAGGGGGCACAATACCTCCTCCTGCAGTCTACTGGGGATGGAAAAGGGGTGTCTGGAGACTGCCAGGCGCGGATAGACGCCTCCTGGAAAGGAACAGGCCAGGATGGTACCACCAGGTGTTGGGCACTGAATTCCCCAAGGAATTCGCACGTCTCCCGCTTGGTATTGTCACATCTGAGAAAGGAGATATGGAGATACTTAACCATCCTCGACAGGAATCGCTGATAGTCCGTGAAATCAGCGCCTGATGAAAGGTGAGCCAAGGGTTCCTCGCCTTCAGAGGGAGACAAGGAAGGTAAGGAGCTTGAATGTCCAGAGGACTCCTGTGGCGGTGGGGAGATGCGAAACACCCGCTCATGCATGTACCTAACATATGAGGGGAAGGCCTCCGCAGAGCCTCTGAACGTCTCCCAGGATAACGGGCCCATAGGACCGACATGACCTGGGACGGAGGGAGGTGGCTGCAGAGGAATGGGAGAGGGGCACCTACAATAAGGCAACTGTCCTCTGCTAGGGCTCTGAAATCCTGGGAACGGAGCCAGAGCTGGCAGGGTCCCGGATATCAATCCAGGTCGCAAAACGGAACCCTGGGGAAGCGAACTCTGGAAAAGCCTGGATGGGGAATCTCCCCTGTGACGCACCTGGGGTTGCAAGAGTCCAGAAGGCCAACCCGCAGCAACGCCACCAGAGGGATCCCTTGAGCCCAAGAGGGAGAGACGGGATTCAGCGTTTCGGCTCCTCCCTACACCCCGAGAGGTGGAAGGTGGAACTCTACACCCCTCACCCCGACCTCTCAAGACTCAGAGGACACCCTCCTCCTCGACCCCAGCGATAGTTTCTGTCTAACCTGAGGCTTCCTGAGGGGGGCCCCTGGAGACAGAACCCCAGTCCACCCTGAGAAGATGTGGCAGCACCAGGAACGGCAGCAGCCACAGCCCGTTCCTTAATCCCCAAACCGCCCTCCCCAATGGACTCCAGGCCACCCCCAGCCTGGAGATCCTCAGAGGAAGACGGATCTGGAGACTCAGGAATGGGAACGCTGGATTGCCTGACTCTGCGTTCCAGAAAAGACTCTGACTCTGAGGACTCGGCGCGCCAAGTCGGGTCAACCTCTGAATCGTCTGCTTCCGAGCAGGAGCCGAGCAGAAGGACCTCGATGCTGGCCATCCCAAGAGTCCCTTGAAAAACGGAGCTGCTAGTGGCACTGGAATCAAGCACGATGCCGCGAGGTCCCTGCGCACTGCCCGCAGCACCAGAGTCTGGTCGCGATCCACCTACGGCTCCAGCTAGGTCCCCGGCACCGGAACCCAACATGGCACCGCTAACGGAGTCAATCAGACCTGTGGCGCCACAAGCGGTGCCATCAACCAATGCAGCACCGCTCATGATGCCGCCCTTATCACTGGCACTGCAAACGGTGCTAGGATCCGAGACGGTGCCGGAGGGCGACGTCGAAGGTCCACCAATGCCGGACCCAGAAAACGTGGGTCACGACACTGGGGTAGCCTGCACCTCTGAAGAGGTGACTGCCGAGACTGTGTCTACACCACGGCCCCGGGAAGGGCCACGACATTCCCATGACACCGTGAAAGAGGCCTTCTCCTCGGCAAGGCTTGACAATGAGGAGACCTCCTCCTCACCAGACCGTATAGGCCTGGGAGGGGACCCGGAGGAAAGGTCTAGAGACCTGGCCTGGGAGGCCCGAGAGCGATGCCGTCCTCCAAAAGTCAGCGGGGCCTTGCCGATTTTGAACGCACGGACTTCAAGAACATGGCGGTCCATCGAGAAACAGGTGTCACATCTGTCTATATCATGGTTAGGTCCCAGGCACCGAAGGCAGACATCATGCCGGTCCGTCACGGAAAAATGCCGGCCACAGGAGCACAGACGTATAGGGGCACGGCCCGCTTTCGACTTTTGATTAGCTCCCGAACTGGACATGATGTGAAAGTAACCTAAAACACAGAAAAGCTCCCGGCACCGTCGAAAAAGAAAATGGAACTGACTTACCGTAGTTAACGGCATCCGGAAAATCGAACCGGGATGAGGGAGTCGCTTCCAACGACGAACTAGGCCAAATGGCGCACTAGGAAAATCACTCTACACGTGCAGCAGGTGCAGCCTTGACAGCGGGAGAAACAGAACTGGGATGGGGAAGTCGTCTGTGGTGCCTAATGGCTGCCCCTCGTGCACCACGAGGTGTGTCGCCTTGGGGCGTGTCATTGGCGTCGACTCCTCTCCAAAAAAAAAAAAAAAAAAAAAAACAAACTCCTGTGGTGGATGCCTCCAGTTTACACCCAAGCAGCAATGAACAGTGAAGACTGACATGGGAAGATGAGCCTTGTGCCAAAAATGAGATTTCTAAGTTACTTTGTTTAACAGTTAGAAGTCATTTTGTAACCCTACATTCACTGCCTGTTCATAAAAGGCAGTTTTAGTGAAGAGCTGCTGATGATGTCATAACCAGAACTAGCAGCTTAGTCCTCTCTGTAAACTACCTTATAGGACTTATTTCTCTCATGTTACATAAAAAGTACAGTTACTAAAGAACTTACTGTAACGGTAGATCTTCGAGAGGATCTCTTGCGGCAGGCCGTCACCAGTAAGACCACAGCCACTAGGCAGTAGGACCACATGGAAACTTTCTAGCTAGCAGTCTACAAGAGGGGGCTGCCCACCTCTGACATCAACCACTGATGTCAGCAAGTCCTATAAAGGCAGGCAGCCCCCATACACTACTCAGTTCTCCCACCGGAAGCCAAAAACAGGATGCCGTAAGGGGGAATTGAGGAGGATTCCATGGCATTCCAAAAGCACAGAAAAGAAATACAGAAGGCTCACCTCTGTGGAAGAGGAAAATTAGACGGTTAAGGGGAAAGGAGGGAGGGAAAGCAAGGCCTACTGCAAGAGATTCTCTCAAAGATAATACAGTTACGTAAGAACTTACTGTAACAGCAGACCTTCGAGAGGAGCTCTTGTGGCAGGTAACATCTTTAGGACTGAAGCCGGCAAGTGCCAGGGCCCCACAGAAAACTTCTAGCTAGCAGTGTACAGCGGGGGACCACCCCCGACGTTGGCCCGTCTCCCACATCCCTTATGGTATAAAAGGGGAGGTCCCCCAGCCCATCCCCAGTTCTCCCACCGGAGACCTCAGCAAGTAAAATAAAAATGGAGAACCAAGGAGGTTCCTTCAAAGAAGGAAAAACAAAGGTATCTGTGACGGGGAAGCAGCTACCAAGGGGAAGATGGGTGGGTGTGAAAAATAGTGCCAACTGCAAGAGCTCCTCTCAAAGATCTACTGTTACACTAAGTTCTTATGTAACTGTACCATCTTACTTCGAGGGGGCTCTTGCAGCAGGTGACACCTTTAAGACTGAGTCCCTAGCAGTAAGGAGAGACCCCGGATCAGATGGGTTGAGCTAGAAGTCTCCCAAAAGGAATTACAACAGGATGCTCTGAAGGACAACCAGTCCAAAGCCTGCTTTGTGATGTGATGCAGTATCCAAACTGTAGTGCTTAACAAAGGTGTGGACAGAACTTCAAGTAGCAACTGCGCAAATGTCAGCAGCCGACATGTTCTTTAAGGAGGCGAAGGAAGCAGCCATGCCCCTGGTAGAGTAACCCTTTACCAAACCCGGTAAGGGTTTATCATATTTGTTGTACCAGAAAATAATTCAATTAACCAACTATTTGGATAAACACTGCTTAGAAACAGGAGCCCCTTCCATCCTGGGGGCGAAAAATACAAACAAGTAGTCAGACTTTCCAATGGCTCGGGTGTGCTCCAAGTAATAATGAAGCACCCTATGAACATCCAGAGTATGCAGTAGTCCTCCCCTCGGTCCAAGTACACTGGATAGTAGACTGGAAGGTGGAAGTCCTGATTCAAAGTAATTCTGACACCACCTTGCAAAGAAACTTAGAATTAGTCCACAAGGACACCCTGGGTGTCCTTGTGGAAGACCAAATAAGGCTCCTTACACATCAGGGCCTGAAGCTCGGAAATCCTTTGAGCAGAAGTAATGGCAACTAAAAATAATACTTTCCATGACAGAAAGCGCAGCTCGCAACTTGCGGAAGGTTCAAAGAGAGGCAAAGTGAGCTTTTCTAAAACAAACAAAAGATCACATGGCAGGACAGGGTCCCAGATGGGAGGCTTCAAATGCAGAATGCTATGTAAGAAATGTATGGGAAAGATCCAGCTGGGCAAGAGTTTTGCCCTCAATAGGTGCATGGTAGGCAGAAATAGCAGACAGGTGCACCCTGCATGAAGAGTAGCTGAGTCCTGCGTCAGATAAAGAGAGGAGGTACTCCAGAACCAAATTCACTGGGCAGGTGAAGGGCTCTAAATGCCGAGCAGTGGCACAGATGTAGACCCGCTTCCATTTCATAGCGGAGGTTGCCCTAGTGGAAGGTTTCCTAGTGGCAACTAGGATATCCACTACTCTGAGTGATACCTCGAATCTGGATATAGCCAGGTCTGCAGGAGCCACGTATGGAGGTGCGGAGATTTGAGATCCGGATGGACCAGGGTTCCCTGCTCCTGGGAGAGCAAGTCTAAGCATAGGGGCAGGGAGACTGGAGGTTCCACTGTAAGTTGCTGAAGAAGCAGAAATAAAATCTGGCATGGCCAGAAAAGTGTCACTAGAATCATCTCTACTCCCTCCGACTGCAGCTTGAGAAGAATTCACTGCAGTAGAGGAAAGGGAAGGAACGCGTAAAGGAACCGCCTCGTCCAGGAGAGGAACAATGCATCTCGCCAGAAAACATCAGGCCCTGGATCTAGCGAGCAAATATTGGGCAGTTTTGTGTTGGATGGGAAGGCAAATAGATCCAGTTCTGGACTACCCCATCTATCGAAGAGTGTTTTGACTACTGAGGAATGAAGTTCCCACTCATAGGCCCTGGACTGAAACTGGCTTAGACGGTCAGCCAGGATGTTTTGCACACCCGCAACATGAACAGCCGTCAAGTCCAGGTGATGGTCCACTGCCCATGCCCACACTCGCATGGCCTCCCTGCAGAGGGGATAAGAACGAGTCCCCCCCCCCCGCTTTTTTATGTAAGAAGACCACCAACATGTTAGTCTGCCTGGATTAACAAAGGGTCAGATAGTAATACTGTTTGGAAGGCCCAAAGGGCAAACAGAATGGCCCTCATCTCCAGGACATTGACGTGGAGATGGAGCTCATGCTAGGCCCAGGACCCTTATGTCTGGCAGCCTCCCAAGTGAGCTCCCCAGCTCTGACTCGATGCATCTGTGGTTAGGATATGACTGGGAATTCCATCCGTAGGCAAACCCCTCTGGAAAGGTTGGATGAATTCAATCACCATGTTAAGGCCTGTCCTACAGGGTTCGACACCCAAGACCAGTTGCCCTAGGTTGTCCAAACGCTGATCCCATTGAACTCTCAGATTCCATTGAATCACCCTCATGTACAACCTGGCCAACGGGACCGTGGCGATGGCTGCTGCCATGTGTCCCAGAGTCTTAGGTCAGACCTGGCGAGTGGAGGAGATCTGTCGAGCATACGTTTGAAAGTTCTCCGCTCTGTCCTGAGGGAGGAAGGCTTTGCCTTGAGCCATGTCCAGAACTGCCCTTGTATGTTGCAGCCCTTGGCTTGGCCAAGGAGAGGACTTGGGGAGGTTTAAGGTAACCCCTATGTCCTGAAACGGGGAGAAGGTGGCTTGCATAATGTGGAGTAACCGGTCTCTGGTGGGGGTGGTCAGCAGCCAATCATCCAGGTAGGGGAAGCCGTAATGACCCTGTCCCCTTAGAGCTGCAGCCACTACTGCAAGGCATTTGGTGAAAACTCTGGGGGCCAAGGACAGTCTGAAAGGCAGAGCCCAAAATTGGTAGTGACTTCCCTGGAAGTGAAGGAATCTTCAGTGTGGTTGGAAAATCTGAATGTGGAGGTATGTGTCCTGCATTTCCAGACAGCATAATCAATCCCTCTGATGAAGAAGAGGGAGTAGACCTATAAGAGTGACCAACCGGAATCATTTGTATGGATTCAGGTCGCTGAGGTCAAGCATGGGATGCAGGTCCCGTTTTCTTTGGCACCAAAAAGAAGCTGTAATAAAACTCTTTCCCCTGTTGCGCCAGAGGAACAGGCTCTATGGCCCACTTTTGCAGGACAGCCTGGATCTCCTCTGCGATGAGAGCGCTGTGAGCCTAAGAGTAATAGGATGGGATAGGTGGGTTGTCTGAGGGAATCTCGGTGAACTCCAGAGTGTGACCTGTCTTTATAAGTTGCAGAACCCACTGATCTGTGGTTATCCGGTGCCGCCCTTCTATGTGCAAGGAAAACTGACTCCCTACTGCCTCCTCTAAAGCTTCGGCTGGGGGAGAGGGGTTGGGCAACGAGTCAGGCTGAGGAGCCAGGGAGGGGCAGCGTGGGCTGGGAGGTCCTAGGGGCCCAAGGGACAGAACCTCCAGAAGCAGGAGGGGAAGCCTTGTGCTTGAATCCTGCTCTCTGCTGCTGTCCTCTAGGTTGCTGTCTAGCATTCTTCTGAAAGGACTGCTTAGGGTACTGTTTGGGCTGAGATTTGTACATAGTGTGTACAGATCTAATGGCTTTCCCTGATTCCTGCAGGCGCCATAATGGTGTTTTGTGAGTCTTTGCCGAACAAGACCAGGCCCCGGAAGGGGGCATCCAAAATATTTGACTGCATGTCTGGAGCAAACCTGGACACTCTCAACCAGGAGTAAAGTACAGTTACATAAGAACTTACCATAACAGTAGATCTTCGAGAGGAGCTCCTGCAGCAGGATATCACAATTAGGACTATGCCGCAGGCACTAGGACCCTCTGGAATCTTCTCAGACAGCAATACCCAGCAGGGACCACCCCCAACGTTGGCTCCACCCCAGCGTTAGCTCTGGTATAAAAGGGGGTAGACCCAGCTCCACCCCAGTTCCCCCACCAAGTCCCGAGCACGAGCCGTGACAGGAGAAGGAGCGGAGCACCAAGATGGAATCTACACACCTCAGAGGGGGAAGGAGGGCGGGAAAGTAACGCCTGCTGCAAGAGCTCCCCTCGAAGATCTACTGTTACGGTAAGTTCTTATTTAACTGTACTATCTGACTTTGAGTGGGAGCACTTGCAGCAGGCTATCACAATTAGGACTAAATCCCAAGCAGTCCCTTGCCAAGGACGTAATCAACCCCGGGAGGTGGAGAAAAAGCTGAACACACAGGCTCAAGACAGAAGTCCTTGAAGGACTGCCAGGCCGAAGGCAGCCCGGCATCTGGAGGCAATGTCCAAACTGTAGTGCTTCACGAAAGTATGCACTGAATTCCAGGTAGCGGCTGCGCAAATATCCTTAATGGATACGTTCTGCAGCGCGGCAAAGGAAGCAGACACTCCCCTGGTGGAGTGACCCCTAACCAGACCCAGAAGGGGCTTACTATGCTTTTCACAGCAGAAAGAGACACAGTGGACAATCCATTTAGAAATGGTCTGTTTGGACACCAGTCTACCCAAATGTTGTGGCGCAAAGGCCACGAACAGCTGCTCCGATTTACGGTGATTCGCCGTATGCTTAAGGTAATACCTAAGCGTCCTGTGAACGTCCAAAGTGTGAAGGAGAGCCTCCTCTCTGTTACAGGGCGAAGGAAAGTAAACTGGAAGGTCAACCGACTGGTTGAGGGTCAACTACGAGACCACTTTTGGAAGAAACTTAGGGTTTGTCCTCAGGGAAACCCGTTCTCTGTGGAAAATTAAATACGGCTCTTTACACATCAGAGCCTGAAGCTCGGAAACTCTTCGAGCTGAAGTAATGGCAACCACAAAAACAAACCTTCCAGGACAAGTATCACAGCTCACAAACCGCTGAAGGTTAAAACGGAGGCAGGGTAAGCTTCTCCAACACAAAAAGGAGGTCCCAGGGTGGGACAGGATCCCGAATGGGAGGTCTCATATGGAGAATCCCCCTGTAAAAAGGTGCATGTCACGTCCAACTGGGTAAGGTTCTGTCACCCGAAAGGGGCGTGATAAGCCAAAATGGCCCATACGTGCACCTTAATGGAGGAGTAGCTCAAGCCTTGTTGGTATAAGGAGAGGAGATACTGAAGAGCTGAGTTCACTGGACAGGAAACGGGATCCAAATGGTGAGACAAGGCCCACAAACAAAAACGCCTCCATTTCATAGCGTAAGCGGAGAGCGTGGAGGGGTTCCTCGCCGACACAAGAATTTCCGCCACCTCTGGCGATACCCCGTACTTGAGCTTTGCTACGTTTGAAGGAGCCAAGCATGAAGGTGCAAGGACCGGAGATCTGGATGAACCAGCGATCCCTGGTCCTGGGACAGCAACTGCGAGCATATTGGCAGCGGAAAAGGAGGTTCCATGGAAAGCCACTCAAGTAGCGGGAACCACATCTGAAGAGGCCACAGCGGGGCGATCAGAATCATTCGTGCCCCCTCGGCTTGCAATTTCAACAGAACCCTCTGGAACAGAGGAAAGACGTAAAGAAACCTCCCTGCCCAACATAGGGACAATGTGTCTGGCCAGAAAACACCAGGCGCAAGCTCTCGTGAGCAAAAAAGTGGCAGTTTGGCGTTGCGTGGTGACGCAAACAGGTCCAGATCTGGACGACCCCATCTGTCGAATAGCTGGTCTGCTACTGACTGCAGTAGCTCCCACTCATGCGCCCTGGACCGAGATCTGCTGAGACAGTCGGCCAGGTCATGGAGGACGCCCGGAACGTGCACCGCGGAGAGAGTGATGTGCCGCTCCAGTGCCCAATACCAGACTCTCATTGCCTCCTGGCATAGGGGGTAAGAATGAGCTCCCCCTTGCTTGTTGATGTAGAAGACGACTGCCATGTTGTCCGTTGGAACCAGAACCTGGCATGAGGTCCTCCTGAAAGATGTGTAGTGCACTGAGGACCGTTCGCATCTCCAGGACATTGATGTGGAGGTTGTGCTCCTCGGGGGTCCAAACGCCTTGTGTTTGGTGGACCCTAGGTGCGCCCCCCCCATCCCAAATCCGAGGCGTCTGTCGTAAGAGTCTGATTTGGGGGCTCCGGACGGAAGGGGGCCCCTCTTTCCAGATTGAGTGGATCCATCCACCAATGAAGTGTTCTCCTTATCGGCTCTGTGATCCTGACCATGTGGTCAAGATTGTCTAAGCACTGATCCCACTGCACCCTGAGCATCCATTGTGGGATTCGCATGTGAAGGCAGGCCAGAGGAGTAACTGGAATGGACGCCGGCATGTGCCCCAGAAGTCTGAGGAAGGTCCTTGCTGAGACCTGAGGAGTTATTAGAACCAATCTGGCTGTCTCCTGCAGGTGATCGCCCCTCTCCAGGAGTAGAAAAACCATGCCCTGGATCGAATCCAGGACCATTCCAATAAAGACGAGTCTTTGGCTGGGTTCTGTGGAAGACTCTGGAAGATTCAGGGTGATCCCCAAATCTTGGAAGAGTGTATAAGTGTCTCCTAGAGTTTGAAGCAGGTGAGACCTTGACAGGACAGCTAGCAGCCAATCGTCCAGGTAAGGGAAGACATTATGTCCCTGACGCCTTAGAGCGGCAGCCACCACTGCCAAGCACTTTGTGAAGACTTGAGGAGCGGCCAAACGGAAGAACTCGAAACTGATAATGCTCCCTCTGGAAGTGGAACCTCAGGAGCTTCCTGTGAGGGGGAAAAACCTTGATATGCATATACGCATCTGGCATTTCCAGGGAGCAGAGCCAGTCCCCTTGGTGCAGCAGAGGAAGAAGACCTGGCAGGGTCACCATCCAAAACCTTTTGTACTCTATATAAAGATTTAGTGAGCTTAGGTCCAGAATGGGATGAAGGTCCTGGGTCTTCTTTAAAACCAGAAAGAAGTGGGAGTATTACCCTTTTCCCCGCTGTCGAAAAGGGACTGGTTCTATCGCCCTTTTTTGCAAGAGGGCCTGTATCTCTCCTTCTATGAGAGGAATATGAGAAGGAGGATATCTGGAGAACCTTGGTGGAGTGTCTGGAGGAATCTCCGTGAACTCTAAAGTGTGTCCTCTCCTTATAAAGTCCAGGACCCATTTGTCCATAGTTATTGAGCTCCATCCCTGAAGATACAGGGAGAAGCGACTCCCTACCACCTCCCCTGGTACCTCCGGCAGAGGAGGGGGTGGTCAGAAGGGAGTCATTGGGCGGAGCCAGGGGTGGGCAGAGAGGCCTGGGAGGACTTGGGGCCACAGGGAAGAGCGCCTCCAGGCTGCTGGCTCTCCTCCGAAAGCCTCCTTTCTGGTCCTGTTGGTTACCATGGGCTTGATCACCTGAGGGCTTCCGAAATGGCCACTTTTGCTGTCGCTGCTGGTCTCCACGGTACATTTGGCGGATGAACCAGATGGATTTGCCTGACTCTTGGAGGCGAGAGATCAAGGACTCCGTCTCCGGCCCAAACAACACGGAACCCTGGAATGGTAAGTCCCGGATTCTGGACTGCAGATCCTGATGAAAGCCAGAGACCCTCAACCAAGAATGGCACCTGAGACACACACCTGATGCTGCTGCTCTGGCGGCCGTGTCTGCAGTATCATATGAGGCACACAACACGTGTGTCTACGTCCGAGCCCAACTTGAGAATGTCCAGAATCTCAGTCTTCTTCTCGGAGTCTGGCAAGGCATTAACCAGCTCTTGTCCCCGCTCCCATAATGCATTCTGGTACTGGATCATGTGCATGAGGAAATTCAGGGACCTAATTGAACAGGTGGAGGCAGAATACACCTTCTTGCCCAACTGGTCCAAATAGCGGGATTCTGGGTCGGGAGACCGTGAGCTGAGATGTTTAGGCTGCTTAGATTTGTCGTGGGCAGAAGTAATAACTGAAGAGTCCGCCTGAGGATGCTCTGCCAAGAATGGTTCATCCTTCGGGGCTCTATACAGCCTGTCCAATTTTTTCGGAACTGCCGGGACTGAAGCCGGATGCTTCCAGGTAAATCTGGTGAGGTCATGGAACGTGTCCACTAAAGGAGGAACCACCAAGGGCTTGGGCTCCTTTTGCCTCAGGTATTTAGCTAAAAGTTGGCATTCCGGATCCAGGTCCACCGTGTCCCACTCATTGGAAGCCTGGATGTGCCTCATGACGTCCATAAAGGTGGGATTGTCAGGCGGCAAGCGGAGCTGGTCCTTCTCTCCTGGGGAACCCCCAATTCCCGAAAAGGAAGAGACAGAAGATGATGAGGAAGAGGAAGAACGGCTACTGGGTGACAAGTAGCCAGATCTGTCCTTATGGCTAGCCTCACTCGAGTATCGGTAGCTCACTGACCGACGTCGGTCCAAAGACCAACGACGGTCACGGGACCGACGACGAAGCGGCAACCGACATCGAGAGCGGTCCCGTCTAGTAGATTTGAAACAGCTCCTAGTGTAAGACCTGACCCAGTGTCGGCTACCTGATCTGGTAGAGCGCCGGCACTGGTCAACAGACCGTGTCCGGGAATGAGCCTTAGGAGGAGGAGGAGTAGGTGGCGGCCTATCAGGGGTCTTCCTCGGGGAAGAAGCACCTCTTGGCTGTGGTTCACCCGAAGGGTCCGGGACCAGTGACGGGGCCAGCTTCGTTGGGGGGATCCACTTCTGGACCTGCCCCCACCAGAAGGAAAACAGATCCTTGAGCTCGTCCTTCAAAAACAGAGAGGCCGCCTTCCCTGGAAATGGAATATCTGGGACGTTGACTTTCGCAGGAGAACCCTTCTGGGCCCGAGGGAGGAAGACTTAGGGGAAAGGGCGCGGCCTTTGCGGCTGCATCGATCCGTCGCCCATCACCCCGGCGTCGGTAAGGGGATCAATGACAGGGAACCGACCGGGGGCTCTGGAGTGTCCTTAAACTCCGTCGGCGTGCTCTTGACGGGTGGCGCCAGTGCCTTGGAAGGTGGGGCCGGAGCTTGCGCCTCCGAGGTCTTCACGGTGACCCTGAGGGAAGTCACCTTGGGCTTCGCTGGCCTCTCCCCCGAAGGCCTAGCCTTAGCCTGGTCTTTTTTGGGATGCTCACCTGAGTCCTTGAATCCATGGGTTGTCTTGGGAGAAGGCCGCCATGAGCGGGAGCGAGACCGGAACCTGGACCAGTGCTGGGACCGACTACGGTCCTTTTCGCGGGACCGCTTAGTCTTGTCCTTTTTCTTCTGCTCCTCCCCAGAGGTGTGGAGATCCATTTTCTTTTTGAGCAGAAATGCTTTCAAGGCCTTCAGGCGGCGGATCCGGGTTCGGCTCGTGAATTTCTGACAGGCTGAACAGGCCGCGGTGTCGTGGTCAGGCCCGAGGCAGAAAACGCACTGCCAATGACTGTCTTTCAACGGGATCTGGCGGCCGCAACTGCACTTGCTAACGTGGGGCCCCGCCGAGGAGAACGATGATGGTGAAGACATTCGTCGGTAAACCGTCGAAGACTGGTGAAAACACAAACAATCCGATAAATGAGAACTTTTGCTGGGTTGGCAAGCCAAGATGAGCAGGAACTCTTCACGTGCGCGGGACGTGGCGGGAAAAGAACTGGGGTGGAGCTGGGTCCACCCCCTTTTATACCAGAGCTGGCCTTGGGGTGGAGCCGACGTTGGGGACGGTCCCTGCTGGGCATTGCTGGCTGAGAAGTTTCCGAAGGGTCCTAGTGCCTGCGGCATAGTCCTAATTGTGATAGCCTGCTGCAAGAGCTCCCACTCGAAGTAAGATAAGTGGATACATACAGTAAAAGCTGCGGCCCTGCCTGCTGAGTCCAGCGTATCATAAGATGCCCGTAGGACTTGATTACCGATATCCGAGCCCAACTTTAAGATGGCCATCAGCTCTGCTCTTCCTGGGCAATCTGGTATGGCCTGAGCTACCTCCACCACCTCGTCCCACAGGACGATCTGGTACGGAACCATGTGGGCAAGGAAATTTTTAGATCGTATAGCGTACATGGCCGGAGTACACCTTCTTGGCCAAGTAGTCAAACTGTTTGGAATCCTCGTCTGGAGGTTGTGTACTCAGGTGTCTAGGACGCTGAAGCGGTCATGGGCCGAACTAATCATGACCGAGTCTGCCTCTGGGTGCTCCCCGTAAAAGAGATCCTCTCTGGGAGTACAATAGTGGTCTGACTTCTTGAAGATGGCCAGCATAGAAAAGGGTGCTTCCAGGCTGCCCTGTTGATGTCCTTATAGGACTCCACAAGTGGGGGAACCACCATAGGTAGGGTGTCTTTTTTCCTGAGAAAAGTGACCACACGCTGCCGCTCTGGATCCAGTTCTTTCGTATCTCGGCCATTCAGCTGCTGGATGTGCTGCATTACATCCATGAATGATGGGTTGTCAGGCGGGAAACTAAGGGTGTGTTTACTGCCCTCGGGCTCCAAAGGAAGGTCAGAGTTCTTGCAGCTGCAAGAAGAGGAGTACCGTCTGATCCCCGAGTCCAGTGAGGGCAGGGCGCATGTGGCTGCTTACACGCCGTCCTTTGGAAAGGGGGGGTCCCCCCGTCTGGCATTGGGGTGGTCTACCTAGGTGGAGGAGTAGGTGGGCGAGGGGGGTAGGCTTAGAAGGTTCCCTGGGTGCCTCTTTGTCTGACATAGGCCCACCAGGCTGCAAAAAGCTTGTTCAGGGCTTGCAAAGAATTTTGCAGCAGGTCTGGTTTGTCTGGAATCAGGGGAGTAGGCTTAGATGGTCCCAGTGTCTGGTCATCAGGCTGGGGTAACTCGGGCATCGGGTTAGGCCAATCTGGGATACCAGGCGCCCGACCCAGAGGAGCAGCATCATCTAGCATCGGACAGATTGGACTCGGCATCTGGCCATCGGCAGAGGGTGGGTGTCAGGCTGCGCCAGGAACTTAGGAGGATTAGGTGGCAACAGGTTCACCCGAGGGGATGTCAGGGAAGCCGGCGTTGAAGGAACCGGCATAGGCTGGGGCCGGGCTGGTGATTCAGCTGGGGGCCACCTAGGAGGAGTTACCAGAGACAGGGAACTGGCTCCCGAGCAGGACAGATGCCCTTCTTTCCTGGAGGAAGAGGGCGTCGGTAATGGCTGGGAGTGTGACATGTAAAGGCTTGCCGCCTGAAGATCCATCGGCAGAGCCACTTGGCTTACAGCCCATGGGGACTATGGGCTTAAGATTGAGAGGCTGAGAGGTGCGGGGTCAAGACCCATGCCCCGAAGAATCTTCTCCCGCAACAGTGATAAGGGAGGGAGGTTTGGTCGCCATGAGTCCAGAGGGTGACAGAGCAGCCGTGATGGAAAAAGTCGACCCCCAAGGGTGGGGAAGACCAAGAAGTGGTTGCCGCTATGGTCAGGGACTGTGAGCGGGTTTCTGGCCGGGGTTTCTCTATATGCTTCTCCCGATGCTTGTGTTTCCTACTCGATTTTCTCTCCTTGTGAGAAGAGGAGGAGGTAGAGGCCCCGGAGGCCATTGAAGAGGATGAGCTCGTTTGGTGAAGCTCCTTCTCCATCTCGGATAGCTTTCTGGTGAGCAAGAAGGCTTCAAGGGTCTTCTGGCAGCACAGCTGAGTGCGTTGATTAAAGTCTTGGCAATGCTGGCAGGCCTCTATATCGTGGTCTGGGCCTAGGCAGAGGAGGCAGGCCAAATGGTTGTCCTTATGTGGAATCTGCTTGCTGCACGCACACTTCGATCACCACCTCTCGATTGAGGAGGATAGAGAAGAAGACCTGCAAGTAGAATTTCTGAAGAATAATCGTTTTGAGGCAAAAAAAAAAATAACAAACGTTAATGTAAATGGCGTGCTAATTAGTCAAGGCGCCTGCACGTTGACGGCGGAAAAGAACTGGGATGGGCTGGCAGATCCCCCCCCCTTTTATACCATACGTGATGTGGCAGGCTGACGTCAGGGGGTGATCCCTTGCTGTATACTGCTAGCTAGAAGTTTTTCATGGGGTCCTGGTGCTTGCCGGCTTCAGTCCTAAATGTGTTACCTGCTGCAAGAGCCCCTTTGAAGTAAGATCTACTGTTATGGTAAGTTCTTACATAACCGTACTATCTTATTTCAAGGGTATCTCTTGCAGCAGGCCATCACCGGTAAGACAGTGTCTCAAGCAGTTCTGGTGACTACTGATGGATAAAACGGGTGGCAGGTAAAAAAAAAAAAAAAAAGATGTCCTATGAAAGGACGCTTTGAAGAACAGCTAGGCCGAATTAGGCTCGATACCTAGAGGCGATGTCCAGACTGTAATGTTTGGTGAAGGTGTGGAAAGAGCTCCAGGTAGCAGCAGCGCAAATGTCAGCAGCTGACACATTTCTGAAACAAACTACTGAGGTGGCCATACCGCTAGTGGAATGGCTTTTAACCTCTCCTGGTAGTTCCTTGCCGTACTTCCAGTAACAAATGGCTAACCATTTACACAAACACTGTTTGGACACCAGAGTGCCCTCTCTCTCCCAGGGGCGAACGAAACAAACAACTAATTAGACTTGCTACAGTCTTTGGTCTGGTGTGTATAGTATCTCAAGATTCTATGCACACCCAAGGTATGGAGCAATGCCTCCCCTTGATTGGAATGCTCGAATAACAAACAAGCAGGTGGATGGATTGATTCAAAGTAAACTCTGACACCACCTTAGGAAGAAAATGGAAATTACGTACCTACCGTAATTCTTGATCTTCTTGGACGAGTCTCCACCACTCATTCACACTAATGGGAACTGCGCCGGAGGCACTAGGACCCAGCGGGAGCAAACTTTTTGCTAGAGGGTCGGCGCCAGAGATGGAGCTGCAAGGAGCGGCACCAAGAGCCTCAGCTCGTGTGGTAATGACTATCTCGGCATCGACCCTCCAACCGCCTCAGTACCTTTTTTTCCGAGGAGGTGCAGCATAACCTAACCTAGAAGGATAGCCTAACCAAAAAACTAGACATAAGATAGTCCGGATGACCCGTATAAGAAGGGTCAACAAAGAAGTCTTCACAGCCTAAAGATTGAGGGAGTGAAGACCAACAACAGAGGTCAGCTCGGGGGAAGGAGGGTGGGCATGTGAATGAGTGGTGGAGACTTGTCCAAGAAGATCAAGAATTACGGAAGGTACGTAATTTCCATATCTTCCTGGACATAAAGTCTCCACCATTCATTCACACTAATGGGAGAGTACCGAGCTAATAATCCCCCAAGAGGGCAGCAGGAGACCAAGAGCTCACAGTTTTAGGACAGGAGTCCATTAAGGATGGTTCTGCCAAAAGAAAGATGTTGTCTGGCATGGACATCCAGGGCATAGTGTATGACGAAAGTATGCACTGAGCTCCAGGTAGCCGCATTGCAAATATCTGCAATGGGCACACTGCGGATTTCTGCTAGGGATGCTGCGACTGCGCTAGTAGAGTAGGCGTACACTCTGCCCTCCAGCTTAACCTGCGCCATGGAATAACAGTGGTGAAGGCATGCCACCAGCCATGCTGAAATACATCTGACAGCGACAGGTTGACCCAGCTGGGTCTCGCTGAAGGAAACAAACAGTTGTTGAGCTTTGCAGAAGTCTTTTGTTCTATCTAGATAGAAACGCAAAGCTCTTTTGAGATCAAGGAATGAAGAGAATGCTCTCCTTCATTTTGGAAGTTGCAAAGTAATTAGGAAGGACCAAGGTTGGTTTAGATGGATTCTGAAACAACCTTAGGGAGAAACTTAGGATGGGTCCTAAGAACTACTTTGTCTTTATGAAACACAGTATACGGGGGTCTGTGACTAGGGCATGTATCTCAGAGACCCTGCAGGCTGAGGTAATGGCCACTAGGAAGGCCATTTTCCAAGTGAGAAATTTTAACTCACAGGTAGCTAGAGGCTCGAAAGATTTTTGAGTGAGCATGTCTAGCACAAGATTAATGTCCCAGGCTGCGACTGGACGTCTTATAGGAGGTCTGGTATGCAGAATTCCCTTAAGAAACTTCTTAACCACAGGTAACTGAGCCAGTGAGAAGGAAAATACTGGCTCATGATAAGCTGAAATGGCACAAAGGTGAACCTTAACTGTAGAGTATTGTAGACCTGAATTTGTGAGGTCTAAGAGGTACTCTAAAACTTTATCTGGTGGGCAGGAAAAAGAATTCAAAGAGGATTTTGCACACCAGAGCAAAAAACGCTTCCATTTTGCTGTGTAAGTTTTCCTAGTGGCTGGCTTGCGTGCAGCCAGAAGAATATCTGAAACCCTACGAGAGACATTGAACCTGTTCACTTCTATTTCTTCAGGAGCCAAGCGTGAAGGTGAAGCGACCTCAGGTTGGGATGGACAACAGGCCCCTGAGTCAGAAGGTTCGTCTGAAGGGGAAGCGGCTTCGGAGGAGCTTCCGACATACTGTTGAGTAGTGGAAACCATATCTGTCGAGGCCAGAAGGGAGCAATGAGGATCATTTTGTCCCCCTGGGACTCGAACTTGAGAAGTACCCTCTGAATTAGAGGAAGAGGTGGAAAGGCGTATAGAAAGCGTTTTGTCCACTGCAGCCTGAACGCATCCTGACAGAAAATGCCAGGCCCTGGATTTCTGGAGCAGAAGAGAGGCAGTGTTGTGTTGAGTAGGGATGCAAAATGGTCCAGGTCTGGAGTTCCCCACTCTGCGAATAGTGACTGAACTACGGTTGAGTCGAGAGACCATTCATGAGGATCTGTCTCTGTTCTGCTGAGACAGTCTGCCAGTTTGTTCTGCACTCTGAGCAGGTAGACCAATTGAATTAGAGCCTTGTGCTCCAAGCACCATTCCCACACTCTCATCGCTTCCCTGCATAAGGGGTAAGAGTGAGCACAGCCCTGCTTGTTGATGTAATACATCACTGCTTTATTGTCTGTTTGGAGGAGAATGTTCTTGTGACAGAGAATGTCCTTCAAGACTGGACTGCATAAAGGACGGCTGTCATTTCTAAGACATTTACGTGAAGCTGGGACTCATCCTGAGTCCATGTACTTTGAGTGTGGAGAGTCCGACAGTGAGCTCCCCACCCCATCAGGGACGCGTCTGTGGTAATGGAAATCTGATGATCCAGAGGAGCAAAGCGATACCCTTCCAGAAGATTGTCCTCTTGCGACCACCAGGTGAGTGATCTCTTCAGAGGTTCTGTCACCTTGATGAGAAAGGACTGAGGGTGAGTGTTCGGGGACCACTGAGCATCCACTGAGAGGTTCTCATGTGGAGGCATGCTAGGGGTACAGTGAACACCGTGAATGCCATGAGACCTAGCATCCGTTGCATCGAGAGAGCTGAAACCGAGCTGCTCTCTCCGATGTATTGGGCCATCTGAAGGATATCGCTCCTCCTGTCCTCTGGAAGAAATGCTTTTGCACAGGAGGTGTCCAGAAGAGTTCCTATGAAAAGGAGCCTCTGGGAGGGCTACAGCTGTGATTTTTTGAGGTTTAGCAGGACTCCCATGGACATGAGAAAGTGTGAAGCCGTGGCTATGGTGTCTAAAGTTCCCTGTCTGGAAGGGCTTGCTAGAAGCCAGTTGTCCAGATATGGGAACACCTGTATTCCAATTTTTCTGAGATGCGCTGCGAGAATTGCACAACACTTTGTAAAAACTCGCTGTGTCGAGGATAGCCCAAAGGGCAGGATTCTGAACTGATAATGCTGTCCCAAAACCATGAACCTTAGGTATTTGTGATGCTTTGGGTGAATAGGAACGTACTGGTAAGCATCCTGCGTGTCCAGGGAGGCTAACCAGTCGTGTTGATGAAGCAAAAGCAACAGGGTTCCTAGTGATATCATTTTGAATTTCTCTTTGAGAAGGAATTTGTTTAGTTTTCTGAGGTCCAAAATGGGGCGCATGCACCAGTTTTCTTTGAAACTAGAAAGTAATGGGAGTAGAACCTGTGTTCCGTTGATCCAGCGGAAGTACTTCCACTGCCCTGTTGTTCAGAAGGCCCTGTATCTCGGAGGCGAGAAGATCTGACTGAAGAGCTGACAGCGTGGGCTGTCGTCTGGGGGCACAATCCGGAGGGGTGTCCAAAAGATTGAGGGAATACCCTTCGCGGATTATCTGGAGGACCCATTTGTCCGAGGTTATGGACTTCCATTGAATGTAGCAGTGAGTCAGACGACCTCCCACCACTGAGGAAGAGTCCACCTCGGGCAGCTGAGGTGGGACTTGGGCCAACAACTCAGAAGGCGGCACTGGGCGCTTTGGGTCCTTGCGCCTTCTACTGCATTTTCTTTTGAGGCTGGGGGGCATGGTTTTTAATAAAACTTCCCCTGCCTTTGCCTCGAAAGGACTGACGGTTATGAAACTGGCATTTATTAACACCCCCTCGAGAGGGAGACAGGAGGAGGTCGAGCCAATTTAATGGCTGACCTAGTCTTCTAATAGCCTCTAGAGCCTGTTCTACTTGAGGCCGAAGAGATACACACCATCGAAGGCAACGCCATTACCTGTTGCTGTGCATCATTCGTGAAACCTGAAGTGCGCAGCCAGGAATGATGGCGGGTACAAATGCCTGCCACCACCAGCTCGGGAAGCAGTATCGAAAGCATCCATAGCTGCTTTAACCTGCTGGTTGTTGGACTCGATACCCCTGGTTGTGGTTTGAAGAAACTCTGAATTAGTGTCCGACTCCGGTAGAGCTTCAACCATTTGTTTGAGTGAATGCCAAAGGATATACTCATTTTGAGAAAAATAGCCTTGGTAGCTGGTAATACGCATACCTAGGGTGGAAGCAGCAAAGACTCTCTTACCTAAAGTGTCTAACTTATGAGATTCTTTGTTGATAGGTTGAGCTGTAGTAGTTTGAGGAAGGATGACCTTATCATTCTCTGCCAAGACTACAATAGGATCCGTAAAGGCTTGGGATGCCAAAATGGGTCAATCCTTGGGAGCAGCATATTTCCTATCTATGGACTTAGCCACCAAAGGAATGAGAGCAGGATTATTCCATACCATTTGAGAAAGCGTCTCAAAGGAGGGCTGTACCGGAGAGTCAAATCCATAGGGATCTCGGAACATGGAGGTATTGGAGTCTTAACAGTTTCCCAGGATCGAATATCTGTAGTTTGGAGAGAAAGAGTGGAATTCAAGTTTTTCAGCAGAGACTTAAAAGACAGGTCCTCGACCATAGGCTCTGCAGCAGGAATAGATCCTGTTCCTTCCACATCATCACCCAGCATAAGGTCTGGGTCAGGCTCAATGTCATCTCCTGACAGTCCAGGAGGGACTGTATGGACAGGAAAGGAGTGAAAATTAGAAGGAAATGAGGAAGGAAAACGGTTAAATGAGGAGTCCTGAAGGCTGGATGACATCCTAACAGGCCTCGGCGCCGAAGAAACGCATGGCACCGAAAATGCGCATGGCGGTGAAAAGCTGGACAGTGCCGAAGATGGTGCCGAGAGGCCGCATAGCACCGAAGACATTGCCGAGAGGCCGCATGGCGCTGAGGACGGTGCGGACTAAGCGCACGGCACCGAGGATTGCACCGATGAAGCGCATGGCGCCGAGAAAGTCAACGGCGCTGACAGATGTATCGGCGCCGAAGACGGCACCAAGTGTGCCATTGACGCTGAGGGCGTCGAAAACATCCCAAGACTCCGAAAAACAGGTTTTGAGGACAAAGGAGGATGAATACCAGGAGATAAAGGCATCGGTGTGGCCCCCTGCGCCGCAGCCATGTGAGGGGGGAAAACACCTAAGCGCAGAGTCAACGGCACCAAAGATGGCGTCGCACGACTAGGGAGGCTCAACTGCCCTACCTGATCTCCCAAGAAGCCCGAAGGCCCCTGAGTGACTGGACCAGGCAGCTGGACCAACCTCCGAGCCCACTGCTCCATAAGAGCAGCCCACTGATGAAACTGCTCATCTGAAGACCTACTAGAAGGCGGGGTAGGGCTCTGATGTCGAAGACGTCGGCTACCAGAAACAGAAACCGGTGACTCGAAGGAGAGACGGCAACTAACCCAATAACTGACCGTCTACGGCAGACATATCAGAGAAAGCGACCTCGGTGATGTCTTCTCTTTCGACCTGTGGGTGAAGAAGGGCTTGAGGCCGAACGGTGCCGAGAGTGCGACTGTTTACTTTTATGCTTTCGAGGGAACCGCCCACCCCCTCAGGCATTGGACTGACCGTTGTCAGATCCCCCCTCCGGAGAAGGCGGCAGACCGGATGCAGCCCGGCTGACTGAACAGCTTTCATATGAAGTCTCCCTAGCGTCACCTGACCCGCTCATGGTCAACACTGTCAATGTAGGCTGAGACGACTTCCTTAATTAAGAATAAATAAACTAAGCGATACTTATTTGAGATATTACAAAACAATAAAACTGAAAAACTATTAATGAGGGCGACATGAGGGAAATAAAAATAGTGCCTCCTCGTTGTCTGGCCAGACCCCTTTCCTTGTTGGTATTTTTTTCTCCCCACAGGAAAGAAAGAGAGAGAGGTGGAAGAAGAAGAAAAGGGAAATAGAGGATAAATGGACTCTACCTAAACCCCTCACCAGTCGAGTTGTTTATTCAGACATGATCACGTTCATCTTTAATGATACATAGGTCAGTTCTCCGATACCCCTTGTGGGGAGTTAGGAGATACTTCAGAGAGTTAATTCAGAGGCCTTGAGACACATAACAGGTTAGCAGGGCCTCCAGACAAGGGGAAGCTCCAATCTATATTAATTCAGATTGGATATGGATTTGGGGGAAGGGATAAAAGGCTGGATGGGTAAGCTAAAAGCAACACGAAGATGGTGCAGTAGGGGGAAACTGCCCACATCATCCACCTTAATAGGAATGTTGCTGTTGATGATATGCCATTACACCTGGCTAGGACTCAATTGTCGCAGAGTCCAGGAGGAACGGGCTATATATATGGCTCCTTTCCCTCCACACCGAGTGTGGTTCCCTCGATCTTACAGGGAACAGAATACTCTGTTCTCCTACCTTGGGAGTCACATTGTAAATAGAGTTTATTGGGAGGTTCAAGTTGCTCAATTAGGGGCACCTCCCAGGTTGTATGAGTCTGTGTATTATGGTTGTGTTGATGCGAGGTTACACAGTTTAATGTTACACATACAGATACATAGGCAAATTGTTCATATTTACCAAGAGAAGTTTCAGAGCTTGTTGCATCTCTCAGGGCAGTGGAAAGACAGAAAGGGGACAAGAGGAAGTCGAATGGTGAGGAAAATGCCAAAGAACCCACTGGAACAAAGGGAGTCACTCCCCGTATATTGGAAGGATAGTATACCATCACACATAAATGGGGGATAGTAAAAAGATCAAAATCAGTTCACACAATGTTAACGGTCTCAATAATCCTGTGAAGCGTTACAAAATTATGTCGACCCTGAAAAGAGAGAACCCCTCCTTTATACTATTGCAAGAAACGCACCTTAATAGATCTGAACATCAAAAATTGGGGAAGTTTGGATATGACAAGAATGTTGCAGCCTCCTTTGGAAAAGGGAAGAGAAGGGGGGCGGCAGTGTTGGTGGCTAAGGGGACTCAATTTCAGAAAACTAATAGTTATGCAGACCCAGAGAGCCGATTAGCTGTTCATGTGGGAACCTTGGAGGAGGCACCTATCACTCTGGCCTCCCTATATGCCCCACCAGGCTCTACGAGGGAGACTATTGGCTCTCTGCTTCATAGAATTTTGGAATATCACGTTGGAACACTGGTGGTGGGCAGAGACCTGAACCAGATCTGGGATCAAAAAGATACATCTAGAGAACAAGCTTTTAGACAGACCCCGGTGAGTAAATTAATTAGGAGACACTTAAGGGGAGCATTCTGGATAGATGCCTGGAGACATCAGAATGCTAATAAAAGAGAATACACCCACTACTCATATCCACATGGCTCTTATGCTAGGATTGGCTACATCTTAGTCTCGGGAGCACCAAGACCAGGTCCTGGACTGCAGGCACATCCCATCGGTTCTGTCAGATCATGCCCAGGTTTGTATGACCCTGAGCTGGATGGCCAAAAAAGTTCAGTTCCTCTGGACATTCAATAACTATTTTTTAAACCTGAAAGAGTTTACGGATATGGCCAAGAATAGACTATCACAAATTCAAACGGACGAGTCTGCGGAAATTCCTGACACTGTGTTATGCGACACTATTAAGGCGGTGTTCAGGGGGCACTGTATTAAATTTGCTTCACACTTTAAGCGACAACAAAATAAGAATATGGAACAGCTACAAGGGCAGCTACAGAACCTGTTGGATCAGGCTGCAGTGGGGAAGGCCTCGATGCAACCAGAAATCTTGAAGGTCAAGCAGCAGATCCAGAGAATTATTGACATAAGAACAGAGCAGGCGTTGCAGCGTCTAAGGCAGAGGTATTATGAGTCTGGTCCCCGAGCCTCTCGTCTGCTGGCACATAGACTTAGACGACAAATGGTGGAGAACACAATCACACAAATTAGGGACCCCAGGAAGGGAAGCTTATTAAAGTCCTCGGAAAAAATCTTATCGAGCTTTAGGGAATACTACACAAACCTTTATAGATCAGATCATTCCCCAGAAAGTGATCGGATTAAATCCTACCTAAACAAACTAAAATTGCCTGAGTTGCCACAGGAACTTAGAGGTTCCCTTGACTCCCCCATATCTCCATCAGAGTTAGCGTTCGCAATCAAAAGGCTAAAGACTATGAAATCACCTGGCCCGGATGGATACACCTCCGAGTTTTTTAAATTCTTTAGAAAGGAGATAAATAATCTGCTAATGAGGGCCTGCAGATTAGCACAATTGGGGCAGACTTGCCAGACTCCTGGAACTATGCAGTCATTTCGGGTATCCCCAAGCCAGGAAAGGATTCCACTCAATGTGGGTCCTACCGCCTATATCTGTATTGAATATTGATTATAAACTCTACGCCTTGATACTGGCGAGGAGGCTGGAGGGGATCCTTCCCAAAGAATTAACTATGATCAAACACGGTTTATTCCAGGCAGGCAAACACAAGATAATATTAAAAGGACACTACATGTAGTGCACCATGCCGTTCGGTCGAGGGCCACTTGTATGATTTTAAGTTTGGATGCAGAGAAGGCCTTCGATCGGGTGGCATGGAAATTTTTGGGGCTAACCCTGGACAAATTCAGATTCTCAGAAGCCTTTATAAAGATCATAACCAAGATATATTCTAACCCAAGGGCCTATGTAAAAATAAATGGCAAGGTCTCCCACCCAATACCTTTGCAGTGTGGCACTAGGCAGGGTTGCCCTCTTTCCCCCCTTCTCTTTGCCTTGTACCTTGAACCGTTGGCCCAGGCCCTGAGACAGGAAGAGGGGATATGGGGATGGGATTTGGGGGGGAGAAGCACAAACTTGCCCTTTATGCGGATGACCTCCTGGTTTGCTTTCGAGACCCAGAACAATCATTGGAAAAGCTCTGGGATGTCCTAACAGAATTCAGTCTTTTAGCTGGATATAAGATGAATATATCTAAGACAGAGGCCTTCAAGATGCATTATGAACCATCAGAAAAAATCAAGCAGAGGTTCCCTTTCAAATGGAACCTTACCCATAGTAAATACCTGGGGGTACAACTGGGATTCCAGATAGATAATCTATTCCCACTTAACTTCACTCCAATTTTAGCAAACATTAGGTTGGGATTGGAGCAATGGTCATCCATTCCCATCTCCTTGACCCAGAGAGTGGAAGCCATAAAAATGATAACTCTCCCCAAACTCCTATAGCTAGCTCAAACAATCCCTATCAGAATACCGGACTCATATTTTAATTTGCTGAATAGGGTGGTCTCTCGTTTCTTGTGGGGTCCACATAAACCCAGGATTCGGCTCTCAGACCTCCAAATTCCGGAAAAGACTGGGAGCCTTTCATTACCTAATTTTAAGCTATATTACCTTGCAGCCCAGCAGAGGACAGTTATGTACTGGCTAGATAACTTACATTTTTCAAAATGGAAAAATCTAGAGCTTATGGAGGGCACTCTCTGGCCTGAACAACCTGCTCCTCAAGCAAGGGGGGGGGCCTTGTTCGGGTCAATGGGAGAATCCTTTCACAGCGCTCACCCTAGAACTGTGGTATAGCATTTTAAAGGACAAAAGGGCCAAAAACTGGAAATTCCTGCTGTTGTCTATTCCATATTTAGACACCTTCTTTCCTGGAGCTTGGGACAAAGGGTTTAAGAGATGGGAAGCAAGGGGGCTGCATCTAATTTGGCACTTCATAGATGATGGAGAGGTTGCTTCCTTTGAGGGACTAGTTGATAGATACGATATCCCTTGGCAGGATAGATTCAGATACTTCCAAGTTAGGAACTTTATAAGAAGGCTTGTCTCAGAGTTTAGCTGGGCAAAGTACAATTACGCAAGAACTTACCGTAACAGTAGATCTCCGGGAACAGCTCTTGCAGCAGGTTACACCATTAGGACTGAAGCCGGCAGGCATCAGGACCCCACGGAAAAATTCTAGCTAGCTATCTTCGGCGGGGACCATGACGTCGGTCCACCTCGGCGTCAGGCGTAACATAAGGGCGGTCCCGTCCAGATTCCCAGTTCTCCGCCGGAGACTTCCGGCCGCAGGCTGACATCGAAATGGGAGACCGAGGATCCACCGTCAGAAGACAAAAGGGTATAAATCCCTGTTAAAAAGGCTTAAGCCATGCCTCCTCCAAGGGGGAAGGTGGGCGGGAAGGTACCTGCTGCAAGAGCTGTTCTCGAAGATCTACTGTTACGGTAAGTTCTTACGTAACTGTACTATCTTACTTCGAGACACAGCTCTTGCAGCAGGTTACACCATTAGGACTGATTCCCAAGCAGTAGCGCTTTGCAAACACTCTGGGAGGAGGAAACTAGAAAGTTCATTCCAGGTCCTGATTCTAGGACAGGAGACCCTGTAGCACAGCCAGGCGGCTTGGCTCTTAGCCGTGGCGGCGTCCAGAGCTCCAAGTGGCTGCAGCACAAATGGCAGAAGTGGAGATGTTTCGGAGTGCTGCAAAGGAGGTGGCCACTCCCCTAGTGGAATGGCCCCGGACTGATCCCAGGAGGGGCTTTTGTTTGATATCATAACAGTATGATATGCACTGGACAAGCCAGCGAGATAGGGACTGTTTGGATACTGGTTGGCCCATCCTCCTTTCAGTAAAGGAAACGAAAAGTTGCTCCGATTTACGAAGCTGCTTAGTTCTGCTCAGGTAGTACCTTAAGCTGCGGTGAACATCCAGGGTGTGGAGCAGCGCCTCTCCTCTATTAGAATAATTAGGGAAGTAGACAGGCAGGTCAATGTCCTGATTGAGAGTGAGTGTGGAAACCACCTAAGGCAAGAATTTAGGATTCATCCTAAGGTATACTCTGTCCCGGTGGAAAATTAAATAAGGCTCCTTACACATGAGAGCATGAAGCTCAGAAACTCTTCTCGCTGACGTAACAGCAACTAAAACAGCGTTTTCCGACAGAAAAGCATGGCTCGCAATCTGCGGCAGGTTCAAGGGGAGCATGAGTTGCTCCAGGACAAAGAACAGTCCCATGGAGGCACTGGATCCTTAATGGGTGGCCTAGATGTAACACCCTCTCAAGAATTCTCAACAGGCATCTAATTGTGCCACTGTAGCTGTCCACGGTGGGTGATAAGCTGAAATGGCACAGGGTGCACTTAATAGAGGAGTAGGCGAGACCCGAGCGGAAAGGAGGCAGGTACTCTAACACCTCTTTCACGGACAACCTAAGGGGAAGGCGCGTGATTGCGACCACAGACAGCAGGCGCCATTTCATGCGCATGCCACGCTTTCTGGCTGCAGAAAGAACTTGCAACCTCCTCAGAGAACCCGTGTTGCAGAATGGCTATGTCTCTAGGAGCCATGCATGCCGGTTCAGTGGCGTAAGTCGGGTGGACCAGTGAACCCTCCTCCTGAGACAAGAGATGGGAGCTGAATGGCAGGGAGCAGAGGTTCCTGGGATAGCTGTATTAGCAAAGGGAACCAGATCTGTCTAGGCCAGAAAGGGCCACCAGGATCATTGTTGCATGCTCCCTGCGCAGTTTGAGAAGAACTCTCTGGATCAACGGGAAGGGAGGGAAAGCGTAGAGGAATCTGTCCGCCCAGGAGAGGGACAACACGTCTCGCCAGAAAACACCAGGCCCTGGATCTAGCGAGCAAAAATTGGGCAGTTTTGCGTGGGTGGGGAAGCGAACAAGTCCAATTCTGGAGTTCCCCATCGAAGAAACAGATCCTCTGCTACATAGAAACATAGAATTTGACGGCAGATAAGGACCGCTTGGCCCACCCAGTCTGCCCATTTCCCTACCTAATGGATAAGCTGCAGATCTTAGTTAACCAGCAGCCTACTTCTTTCTACCCCCAACCCCTAGAATTGCCTTATGGCTGTCCCATGCATGCTTGAATTCAGTCACTGTTTTTGACTCCACAACCTCCTCCGGAAGGCCGTTCCATGCATCCACAACCCTCTCTGTGAAAAAATACTTCCTTACATTACCTCTGAGCCGCCCCCCATCTTCAAATTGTGCCCCCTTGTTCTTGCACACCTCTTTTTTTGAAAGATGCTACCCTCTTGGACTTTGTTGATTCCCTTGAGGTACTTGAAAGTTTCTATCATGTCCCCCCTCTCCCTGAGGCTATACATATTAAGCTCCTTTAGTCTCTCTTCATATGTCTTCTGGTGCAGACCCTGCACCATTTTAGTTGCCCTCTTCTGGACAGCTTCCATCTTGTCTATGTCCTTGCGGAGATTGGGTCTCCAGAACTGCACACAGTACTCCAGATGGGGTCTCACCAGCCGTCTGTACAGAGGGATAACAACTTCCTGTTTTCTACTGGTGATGCCTCTCCCTATGCACCCCAGTATCCCCCCAGCCCTCCTTACTGCCCTCTCACATTGCTTGCCCACCTTTAAGTCATCTGATATGACTACCCCCAGGTCCCTTTCCATTTCTGTTGTTGTTAGTATCTCACCCCCATTGTGTACTCTTCCCCTGGGTTTTTGTTTCCCAGGTGCATTACCTGCACTTCTTAGCATTAAATCTAAGCTGCCATACATTTGACCATTCCTCTAACCTTGACAAGTCCTTCTCATCCTTTCCACCCCACCTTGTGCATCAACTCTGTTGCAGATCTTTGTGTCATCTGCAAAGAGACATACTTTCCTTCAGTCCGTCTGCAATGTAACTACAAAGACATTGAAGAGGACTAGTCCTACTCTGAACCCTGCGGCACCCACTAGTAACCCCTTTCTTCAGAGTGGACTCCATTTACTATTACCCTCTGTGTCCTATTCTCCAGCCAATTCTTTCCAGGCTATCATCTTGGGACCCACTCCCAGGCTGGCTAACTGCATATTATTCTTTTGTGTGGGACTGGGTCAAATGCCTTGCTAAAGTCTAGGTAGGCCATGTCCACAGCCCTCCTGATCTACTACTTTGGTCACCCAGTCAAAGAAATCTATCAGATTTGTCTGGCATGACCTTCCGCTGTGAATCCATGCTGCCTTGGGTCTTGTGCCCCTCTGGCCTCTAGGTACTCGACAATTCTTTCCTTCAGAAGTGATTCCATCATTTCCCTATCACTGAGGTTAAACTAACTGGTCTGTAGTTTCCTGCTTCTGCCCTGCTCACTTTTGTGAAGGGAATCATGTAGCCCTCCTCAGTCCTCAGGTATCACCCAATCCTCCCATGATTTGTTAAAGAGGGTAGTCAGTGGTGTCACTAGTTCTACCCTTAGTTCTTTTAGAATTCTGGGATGAATCCCATCAGGCCCCATGGCTTTGTCCACCTTCAGTTTCAAGAGTTCTTTCAAGACCCTTTCTTCTGTAAATGGGCTGGTATCAACTTCTGTATCCAGAGTGTTTCTATTGTTTGTTTTAGGTACCTCCCCCTCTTCGTTTGTAAATACTGAGCAAAAATATTTGTTTAGTATCTCTGCCTTTTCACAGTCACCTCTGCCCATCCCCCTCCCTTTACTAAGCCTCACTATCCCTCCTTAGTCTTCCTTCACTCCCTGATGTACCTAAAAGGTCTTATCCCCTTCTTAACTGGAGTTGGCTATGTTTTCCTCAGTTTGGGCCTTTGCTGTTCTGACTGCCTTCCCAGCTTCCTTTTGCTTTAACTGATACACTTCTCTGTCCTGTTCCTTCTGTGATTCCTTGTACTTTCTGAATGCTTTCTTTTCTCTTGAACCTTCACTGCCACCTCCTTTGAGAACCATAGTGGTTTCTTACATCGTTTTGTTTTGTTTATTTGCTTCACACAAAGGCTTGTTACCTCTGTGATGGCAGTTTTATTATTCCCATTGTTCTTCCACCTCCTTCCTGCCCATTTGCTAGTGCATTCCTTAGGCACTCACCCATTTTGGCAAGTCAGCTCTCCTGAAGTCCAGTACTTTTGCCTTTGTGTGACTCGACTCTATTGCTGTGTTAATTGTAGAACCATACTGTTCGGTGGTGCTAGTTCCCAGATGGCTACCACTTCTACATCTGTGATCCTCTCTCCATCTCCATTTGAGAGGACCAGGTCTAAGACTCTCCTCTCAGGTGGGTTCCAATACTAGTTGTCTATGGCATGCCCCTGTAGGGCATCTAGAATAACCCACTCTTAGAAGTGGCTGCTGCAACTGCACTCCAGTTAACATCTGGCATATTCAGATCACCATCAGCAATATCTCCCCTTTATCTGCCATTCTAAGTATACTTTCTATCATTTCCTTGTCCCTTTCCTCCCCTGAGAGAGGTCTGTCTCCAACTCCTGTGCAGGTTGTGGTGCCATTGCCTGCCTCAAATTGACCCATAGTGCTTCTTCTCCTCCCTGTTTACCCTTTTGTTCTGTTGCTTTGAATCCTTCTCTTATGTGAGAGACTACTCCTCCTCCTCTTTACCTCCCTGTCCCTCCTGTAGATAGTGTATCCTGGTATGTTTATGTCCCAGTCATGGTTCTGTGTGTACCATGTTTCTGTGACTACCGATATCCAGATCTTCCTCCTCCATCAAGGCCACTAATTCAGGAAGCTTGTTACCCAGATTATGGGCATTGGTACTCATTGCTCTCCATTTTTGATGGCTTTACCTTCTGTGCAGCATCCTCCACTGACCTTTCTACCTCGGTCTTTTCTCATTTAGTACCATGTTTTGTAGGGAGGCTGGGATTTTCCTGCTGCTTATCAGTGCTTCCCCTTGACTAGTTTAAAGGCTTGCCAATGAAGCATTTAAACCGATTACCTAAAGACTTGTTCCCTTCCTGGACAGATGCAGACCATCCTGCCAGTATAGGCTGGTGTCCCTCAGGTGGAACCCCAGTCCCCAGTGAAGCCAAACCCCTGTGCTCCACACCATTTTTTCAACCATTTGTTAAACTACATGGTGCAAAGTACCCTCGCCTCACCCATGCCACTGACAGGCAGCACCTCTGAGAAGGATACTGTGTGTGCTACTTGTCTTAAGCCCCTCCCCAACTCTACAAAGTCCTTCTGCACTGCTCTAATCTCATGATAAGCTAAGTCATTTGTCCCTAGGTGGACAATGATGTCCAGCTCAGACTCCCGTGCAACTGTTCTCGTGATCCTAAGGATGCGCTTACTGTCCCTCAAGCCATGGCACCAGGCAGGCACCTTACTTCAGTTTTCCTGCTCCCCAGTTCTATCCCCTAATAATGGGTCCCCACCAGGGCTGCTTTCTTTCCTGTGGTGCCCTCTGCCTCCTTCCTGAGGGCCTCCTTGTGACAGTTGTCTGCACCCTCCTTAGTCTCCTCTGCAGGTGCATCCATGAGAACTATGCTCCCCAGAATGGTGTATGGATTGTGAGTGGAACAACTGACTGGGTGTGCCTCTGTTCCACCACATACCCTCCCTGAGCCCACTGTGGTCCAATTGCTGTGCTTTCTTGCAACCTCTGAGGTAGTGGTGCTGACTCTGGTGCTCCCTGGATGGGGGAGGTTCCCTTGCCACTGTCCAGTGTGGCCTGAAGACAGGCAACTTCCTCCCTCAGGGCAGATAGTTGTCTGCAAACAGGGCAGCATCTCAGCCTCCAGAAAGACTCCCGGAAGACTGCTGCCCCACAGCCATTACATTGTACTACTCCCCACATAACTGTCTACCTTGTTTAGTTTTTTTTTTTTTTTTGTATGTGTGTGTGATTGGTGCGTTATATAGAAATATATGTATTTCTATAATGTGTATGCTTATATTGTCAGTGCAGTGTGCTAGAGAGGATATGACAGTGATATGTACCTTGCCCTCTTGAGGAAATGATGTCAGAACCCAGGTATAAATGAACTATCTCCAGGGGTGGGTGGGGTGAGGGGTGGGAAGGGGTTGGGCCTAAACTGTGCCCTCACTGAAACAATCAGCTAAGCTCCTGCCTACCGATCACGATGAGTGCCTTCCTGTCAGCAAGATGCTATCACGACAATTTGTAATACTGCTTCAAACCAATTTGACAGAGAAAATACCCTGCTAATCAAACAGAGAAAAATCCAAACATCCAAGTCAGAAACAGGTAAACCTCCCCAGCCCCAAAAGAGCCTGGTGACTTGTGCTCTGAAAACAGTCAGCCCCAAAACATGTCAGCTGTGCAGAAGGGCAGACACAGAAAACAGTATTCAGCCTATGTGGGTTTAAACTCTTTCTGCACTGAAAACCTTAACAATTGTACCAAAAGTAAAGCAAACTCCACCTCCCTCTGTTGATTGAAAGACTGCCTTTTCTGATAGTTCTAAGTTCCTTATTTTACCCTTCAGTTAGAAGTATCCTCCACCTGAAGAATATTAACTTTCCTAAGGAATCTGCTTCAAACCAAAGACAATTGTAAATTGTAAGGTTCACCTCCCTCTGTTGTGAGCACTACTCGCTTTCTTGCAAATCTTAAATCCAGTGCTGTAGCTTGCAGCCAGAGGTAGCTTCACCTGCCTCCTGAAGAAGTTCCCACTCGTGGACTCTGGCCTGGGAGCGACTCGGGCCGTCTGCAATTGTGTTGTCCACCCCGGGAACATGTACTGTGATCAGGTTCGCGCCGTGTCGGACTACCCAATCCCACACCCTCATGGCCTCTCTGCAAAGGGGGTAAGAGTGTGCGCCTCCTTGTTTGTTGAGGTAATACATCACCGCCGTGTTGTCTGTCTGTAGCAGGAGAGTACTCGGCGGGATCTCTGACTGAAATGCCTGCAGGGCATAGAGGACCGCCCTCATCTCCAGAACGTTGATATGAAGGTGAGCCTCCTGACGGGTCCACGTTCCCTGGGACTTCACCCCATCCAGGTGTGCTCCCCACCCTAGTCCTGAGGCTTCTGTGGTGAGGATTACCTCCGGGGACAGCGCTATAAATGGGACACCTGTAGAAAGTGTCCCTGGGTCTAGCCACCATTGCCAGTCTCGAATCACGGCATTCGTGATTCTGACCGGATGCTGCATATGGTCTTGCCTTTGATCCCATTGCACCTTGAGCATCCACTGAGTTACCCGCATGAGGAGCCTTGCGAAGGGGCGGTCGGAATGGCGCGCGCCATGTGTCGAGCTTGTGAAGGACCGACCTGGCTGGGACGGTCTTGTTCGGCCAGCTCCTGATGAGGGATCTGATCGCGCCGCTCTGTCGTCTGGAAGAAATGCTCTTCCCTGAGCGGTGTCCAGGACTGCGCCTGATGAACTGCGGTTTCTTGCGGCGGTGCCAGGAGGGACTTCTGTAATTGATCAAGATGCCCAGGGCCGAAACAGATCCTGGGTACTCCTGGATAGCCAATAACAGCCGCCTCTCTGGAGGCGGCCACTAGAAAGCCAATCGTCCAAGTCAGGAGACACATAATGGCCCTGTCTCCTTAGAGGCGCGCCCACGACTCTCATACATTTGGTAAAGACCCTGGGAGCCGATGACAGTCCAGATGCAAGTGCTCGGAACCAGAAGTGGTGGCCAAGAAACTCGAAGCGCAGGAACCTCCTGTACGCCTGAGCTACAGGGATGTGCAGGTATGCATCCTGCATGTCTAGGGACGCTAAAAATGCATCCCTCTTTAGCATGGGAATAAGACCCGGAAGAGTCACCATGCAAAATCTTTTGTAGGCGACCGACATAATGAGGTCGCTGAGGTCCAGAATCGGACGGAGGTCCCCTGTTTTCTTTGGAACCAGGAAGAAGTGGGAGTAGTACCTGTATCCTCTCTGGTTCTCTGGGACATACTCTGTTGCACCCTTTTGCATGAGCGCGAGTATTTCTTGCCTGATCAGAGGCTTGTGCTGACCGAGTAGCGGAGGCAGAGGAGGCCTGAGGATGGCTTTTCTGCGAATTCTATAAAGTGGCCTCTTTGACCAACTGAAGAACCCACCAGTTGGTGGTTATGAGACTGCCATCCTGGCAGGTACTCATAATCGACCCCGACCTTGATGTCCCGTTGATCACGAGGGGCGGGGGCGGAAAAGAGATCAGGCTGTGGCGGGAGGGGGCCTGCGGGCTGAGCCAGTTTAGCTGGGCGTTGACCTCGGCCAGCGAGCTGTCTACCCTGGGCTCTGGGGCCAGGCCCCTCTGTTGTGGACTGGTGCTTGGGGACTGTTGTCTCTGTGCCCATCCACAGCGGCTTTGGTTCCTACAAAGGAACTAAGCCTGGTCAGTACATTGCCTGGACCAACCTCACCGCCTTCCGGCCTCTTGAAGCTTGGTGATGACCCTCCAGAGGGCTCACAAAGAGAACCTCTCCCCTCAAATGGGCGTCCATGATGTTTTGTGGATGTCCGGGTAAAGCCGGAGACAAGGAGCCAAGAGTGTCTCCCGAGGCATATACCTGAAGCCGCTGCTTGGGCCGAGGAGTCCGCGGAGTCATATGTGGCTCGTAGCACTCAGGTCCCCACGTCTGAACCCGTCCAGAGGAGCTGCAACATCTCCTCCTTCTGCTCACCTTCTGGCAACTTCTCAGCCAAATCCAGACCCTGCTCCCACAGGGCATTTTGGAACTGCACCATGTGGGTCAAGTAATTCAGGGATCTAATGGCGCAAGTAGCGGAAGCATACGTGCGCCTACCCATAGCGTCCAGCTGTTTGGACTCCGGGTCCGGTGGCAGAGTGCTCAAATTTTGCGGTCTCTGGGACCGGTCATGAGAGGCTGTTATGACCAGAGAGTCGGCCTGAGGATGCTGAACCAAGTACTGGTCTTCCCTTGGAGCCTTGTGCAGGCGGTCAGCTTTCTTGACATCGCCGGGAGTGAATGGGCCTTCCACGCTGCCTTGGTGGCGTCACAGTGTCTACCAAGGGTGGCACCACCACAGGCTTGGGGTCCTTATACGAAGATATTTCACAAGGCGTAGCCTTTTGAGGTCTAACCTTCCCATCCCATCCCATGTTCTCTTGAATGTGTCTCATGATGTCCGAGAATGAAGGGTCATCTGGAGGAGACCTTGGAAGCTCACGTGGGTCGGAGAAGGATGTGGAGAGATGGGATCTAGATCCTGTTGAAAACTCTGATCCCGTGTCCTCTGTCGAGAAAGCGAAGAACGGCGGCGTCTTCTGGGTCTCTTAGGGCTGGGTGACCCAGAAGAGGATCTGGACGGAGGTCTCCTTTTATCTGGTCTCCCCCTTGGAGGGATCCTGGGCTCCCAGGGAGGAGGTAACCGGCCTGCAGACCCGGATGGAGAAGGGGGCGCAGGAACTGGAGGAGTAACCGGCCTAGGAGGAGGAGGAGGTGGAAGAGGAGGTGGAGTGGGGACCCGTCCTTTGATGGTATCCACCAGTAAGTGGCTCCTTAACCTCTGAGAAAGAGACCCGATGACAGACCCGGGCGGTGGTGGTCGTCGGGTTCCAGCGTCGGCTCCACAGGGGCCTCGGGTTGCGGGGAGGGTTCCCTGGGAGGCTCGACAGGGCCGGGGTCGCCCGTCTGGTCCTCGGGCTGTGTTAACTCCTCCTCCTCTGTAATGGTCTCCTGACCAGCGTCGGTCGGAGGCCTCTTCTCAATCGGACAGAGCGGACGTCGGTCCCTACCGGCGTCCGAGGGGTGCGTGACTTGGCGGTGGCGATGCGTCTGGCGGTCGGCAGCTCCAGGGACCACCTGTGGCGAGAGGCCGACATCAGGCGGGTCGGCGTCCGGGTCCGGCGGTCTCTTAAGAGAGGTAGCTCCTTGGTCTTCCGCTGGGGAAGAGGGCGCATGGGAGGCAGACCTGACGTCAGGTTCAGAATGGCGGGAACTCGACTTGTGGTGATGGTGGCGTCCCCGACTTGACCAGGGCCTTGGAAGGCGAAGGAGGCCTGGAGAGTCTTGGCCTGAGAAGAGAGCTCGAAGATTTTCTCAAGCGCAGCAGGGAGGCTGAGAGCGGGCCGGAGGCGGCGGTCAGACCTGGAGCCGAACTACGAGAATCAGAGGCCCTAGACAGGGGCCTGGAAGGCCTTCTCTCTATGCCTCTCGAATGTTTATGGGCCTTCTCCGAAGAATCCCCTTGGAGGCCATGGTCTTGAGTTGTTCCTCGAGCAGGAAGCGCTGCAGAACCTTCTGGCGACAGATCCGGGTTCTGCTGTTGAAGCCTAAGCAAAAGAGCAGGACCCGAGTGTCGTGGTCTGGGCCTAAGCACCGGATGCAGGCCGAATGCGGATCCTTGAAGGGGATCTGCTTCCCACAGGCGCACTTCGAAGAATGACCGGAGGTTGGAGAGGACATCAGACAATAAACTGACCGAAGAAAAAACAAATTATCCAAAGGAAAAACTTTACCACGCGTCGCGCGCTAGAACTGTGAACCGAAGGGTCGAGACTTGCAAGTCGACGGCTGGAAAGAAATGAAAATTACATACCTACCGTAATTCTTGATCTTCTTGGACGAGTCTCCACCACTCATTCACACTAGTGGGATTAGCGCCGGAGGCACTAGGACCCATCGGGAGCAAACTTTTTGCTGGAGGGTCGGCCGAGATGGCGCCGTGAGGAATGGCGCCCAGCGAGCAGCTGCTCGGCGGCAATCACTATCTCGGCGACCTCCAACCGCCTCAGTACCTTTTTACCAAGGAGGGGCAGCGCAGCTAACGTGAGTAAATCTAACCTTAAAGAGCGGACATAAGATAGTCCGTGCGACCCGTGTAGAAGGGTCAGCAAAGAAGTCTTCACGGCCTAAAGATTTGAGGGTGAAGACCAACACAGCAGTGAGCTCGGGGATGGAGGGTGGGCGTGTGAATGAGTGGTGGAGACTCGTCCAAGAAGATCAAAATTCACGGTGAGTGCGTAATTTTCATATCTTCCTGGACAAGATCTCCCCACTCATTCCTACTGGGAAGGAGTACCAAGCTAGATAACTCCCAAAAGGCGGCAGAGCCAGAGCTCAGCGACTAAGATGAGAAGTCCATTAAGGATAGTTCTGCGAATGCGGAATGCCGCCTGGCATGAACATCAGTGCATAATGCTTGAAGGTATGCACTGAGCTCAGGTGGCGGCGTTGCAGATATCTGCAATTGGAACATTGCGAATTTCCGCTAGGATGCGCGACCCCCTAGTAGAGTGGCGTGCCTCTACCTTCTAATTTAGCAGAGCCATGGAATAGCAATGTCGAAGGCATGCCATTAACCATGATTAGATGCATCTGATAGCGACAGGTTGACCAGCCGGTGTCGCTGAAAGAAACAAACAGTTACTGAGTCTTGCGAAAATTCTTGGTTCTATCTAAATAGAACGCAAGGCTCTCTTAACTTCCAAGGGAATGAAGATCGTTCCCCTTCATTTTGGAAATTAGCGAGTAAGAGGATACCAGAGGTTGGTTTTAGATGAATTCTGACACAACCTTGAGAGAAATTTAGGATGAGTGCGGAGAACTACCTTGTGTCTTTATGGAATACAGTATCTGGAGGGTCCATAACCAGGGCATGTATCTCAGAGACCCTGTGGAAATGGGGTAATGTGCCACCAGAAACGAGTCTTCCAGGTGAAATGTTAGCTCACAGGTAGCTAGGGATTGAAGGCTTCGAGTGAGCATGTCCAGCACCAGGTTAATGTCCCAGGCTTGCAACTGGGCCGGCTTAACAGGAGGTCTGGTATGAAGAAATCCCCATAAGAAATCTCTTCACCATAGGTAACAGAGCCAGAGTCAAGGAAGAAACCGGCTCATGGAGACGCTGAGATGGCACTAAGGCGAACTTTAACTGTGAGTACTGGAGACCTGAGTTTGATAGGTCCAAAAGATACTCCAGAACCTTGTCAGGAGGACAGGAAAAGGGATTCAAGGGACTTGGCACAAGAGAGAAAACGTTTCCATTTGGGCGTATGTTTTAGGTGGCTGGCTTCCGAGCAGCCAGAAGGATGTCTGAGACCCTCCGAGAGGCGTTGAACGATTCACTCTACCTCTTCAGGACCCAAGCATGAAGGTGAAGTGATTTCAGGTTAGGATGGACCAATGAACCCTGAGTCAAAGATTGATTTGCAGGGGAAGTGGTCTGGGAGGGCTGTAACATACTGTTGATGGAGAAGCCATAGTTGCGAGGCCGGAGGAGCAATGAGATCATTTGGTCCCCTGAGACTCCGAACTTGAAGAGTACTCTCTGGATTAGAGAAGTGGTGGAAAGGCGTAAGAAAGCGTTTTGTCCACCACAGCCTGAGCGCATCCTGACAGAAAATGCCAGGCCTGGTTTCTGGAGCAGAAGAGGCAGTTTTGGTTGAGTGGGGATGCAAAAGGTCCAGGTCTGGAGTCCCCACTCTTGAACAGTGACCGAGCTACGGCTGGATCAGAGACCACACGTGAGGTCTGCCTCTGTTCTGCTGGGAGGTGATCTGCTAGGTCGTTTGTATACCTGGCAGATAAACCAGCTGAATCAAGAGACTTGTGCTCAAGCACCTCCCACACCTCATTGCTTCCCTGCAAAGAGATAAGAATGAGCACCGCCTTGCTTATTGATGTACATCACAGCTTTGTTATCCCGTTTGAAGGAGAATGTTCTTGTGACAAGGATATCCTTCAGAACTCGGATCGCATAGAGGACCGCTCTCATCTCCAGGACATTTATGTGGAGATGAGTTTGAGACAGAGTCCATACACCTTGAGTGTGGAGAGGAGTGACAGTGAGCTCCCATCCCATTAGCGATGTGTCTGTGGTGATGGAGATCTGATGATCGGGGAGCAAGGGAACCCTTCCGGGTGCTCTCTTGAGACCACCAGGTGAGAGACCTTGAAGGGCTCTGTCACCTTGATGGGATAAGACTGGGGTGAGAGGTGGGAGACCACTGGTGGAAGTATCCACTGGGTGGTTCTCATGTGCAACGGGCCAGGTGTACAGTGAACACCGAGGACGCCATGAGACCCAACATGCGTTGCATCGAGAGCTGTAACTGATTGGTTCTCCCGATGTAGGGCCATCGGAAGATATCGAGTCTTCTGTCCTCTGGAAGGAAAGCCTTGGCGGAAGAGGTGTCTAGAAGTGTCCCTATGAAAAGGAGCCTCTGGGAGGCCTGCAGTTGTGATTTTTCAAATTCAGCAGAACTCCCATGGACGTAGAAGACGAGAAGTCGCTTGCACGGCTTCCAAAGTCCCTTGGTTGGAAGGACTTGCTAGAAGCCAATCGTCCAGGTAGAGGAAACACCGGAGTCCGATCTTCCTGAGATTCGCGCGAGAACTGCACAACACTTTGTAAAACTTCATGGCGCCGAGGATGACCCAAAGGGCAGGACTCTGAACTGATAATGCTGACCCAAAGCTACAAACCTGAGGAACTTACAGTGGGTCGGGTGGATGGAGATATGCTGGTGGCGTCCTGCATATCCGGGAGGCCAGCCAGTCATGCTGATGCAGCAAGGGTAACAGGGTACCTAGGAAATCATTTTGAATTTCTCCTGGGGAGAAATTTGTTTAACTTTCTGAGGTCTAGAATGGGGTGCATTCCCCAGATTTCTTTGGAACCAGAAAGTAATGGGAGTAGAACCCTGTGTTTACATGAATCTTGAGGCACCAGTTCTGTGCCCTGCTGTTTAGAAGGCCCTGGATCTCGGCGGTGAGGAGATCTGACTGAGAGGCCGACAACCTGGGTTAATAAGTCTGGAGGACAATAGGGGGTTTCCAAGAAACTGAGAGAATAACCCTGTAAAATTATCCGAAGGACCCATTTGTCGAAGTTATGGACTTCCACTGGTTGTAGAGTACATCAGGCGACCTCCACGGAGGAGAAAGTTCCACCTCGGGCAATGTGGATGGAACTTGGGCCAGCAATTCATAAGGTGGCGCTTGGGGCTTTAGGCCCCTGCGCTTTCTGCTGCGTCTTCTTTTGAGGTTGGGCAGGTTGGCTTTTATGGAAGCTTCCTCTGCCTCTGAGCAGTGTCGAAAGCGTCCATGGTGGCTTTGACCTGTTGGTTATTGGACTCAATACCTCTAATAACGGTCAGAAGAAGCTCTGACTTGGAGTCCGAATCTGGAAGAGCTTCAACCATTCTTTTCATAGAGTGCCACAGGATATACTCATACTGAGAAAAATAGCCTTGATAACTGGCAATAAGCATACTTAGAGTGGAGGCAGCAAAGACTCTCTTACCTAATGTATCAATCTTACGAGACTCTTTGTTAATAAGTCGAGCTGTAGTAGTTTGAGGAAGAAACGACCTTGTCATTCTCTGCCAGGACTACAATAGGATCCACAAAGGCTTAGGATGCCAAAATGGGGACGATCCTTGGGAGCTGAATACTTCTTATCAATGGATTTAGCCACTGAGGGAATAAGAGCAGGATTATTCCATACCATTTGAGACAGCGTCTCGAAGGAAGGCTGGATCGGAGGAGTCAAATCCATAGGGATCTCCGAAGCATGAAGATACTGGAGTCTTAATATCTTCCCAGGATCGATGTCTGTAGTCTGGAGAGAAAGAGTGGATCTCAGGTTCTTCAACAGAGACTTAAAGGACAGGTCCTCGACCACAGGCTCTGTAGCAAAGAAAGATCCTGTTTCCTCCACTTCATCACCCAACCAAGGTCTGGGTCAGGCTCAACATCATCTCCTGACGGTCCAGGAAGGACTGTTTGGACAGGAAAGGAGTGAAAATTAGGAGGAGGAAATAGCAGAGAAACAAGGAGAGTCCCAAGGGCCCCAGGCCGAGAAGGCAAAGCAGGATGAAAGCGGCACCACGGAGGGGCGCAGGCGCCGAAGAGCCTGGCGGCACATACAGTGCCTGGCGGTGCAGCGAGCAGCGACACGCCCCGCCGACGCGCTGTGCCCGACCAAAGCGGCACCGCCAGGCAAAGCAGCGCTGTCGCAGATAACGAACGCCCGCCAGCCAGCACGCAAGACCTCCCGTGCCGCAGAGCGGCACCGCATGAAACCTGTGACACTGAAAGCGGCGCGACAAGCCAACAGACCCCTGGAAGGCACGGAACGCCCCAGGAACCTGGAAAGCTAGAAGGAAAAAACCAGGAGATAAGGGCATCGGTGTGCGCCCCGCGCCGCAGCCATGTGAGGGGGAAACACCAAGCGCCGGAGTCGCTGGCACTGAAGAAGCGCGCCAGCGACCAGAAAGGTCCAACCGCCCTACCTGATCGCCGGAGGCCCGAGGGGCTCCGTGGCATCGAGCCAGGCAGAAGAACCAACCTCCGAGCCCCATCGCTCCATAAGAGCGCCCACTGATGAAACTGCTCATCTGGAGCCCTACCTATAGGCGGGGAAGGGTTCCGATGTCGAGGACGACGGTCACCGGAAGTTGGTGACTCCGGAGAAGGAGACCAGCAACTAGCTACGATAACCGACCGTCGACGCGCAGACATACCAGAGGGCGACCTCGAGTGATGCCTTCTCTTTTTTGACCTGTGGGCCGAAGAAGAGCTCGAGGCCGAACGGTGCCGAGAATGCGTCCGTTTATTTTTATGCCGACGGGGGGACCGCCCATCCCCCCGGGCATCGGACTGACCGTTGTCGGAACCCCGCTGAGGAGAAGGAGGCTGACCGGACCCAGCCCGGCTGACTGAATAGCTTTAATCAAAGTCTCCCTACCGCCACCTGACCTGCTCATGGTCGACTCCGTCCGTGGGCGAGACTTCTTCAAGTAAGTTAAATTTAAAATATTAGAAAATTTAACGAAAATAGAATAAAATTAGATACTACTATCGTGATAATGTTACAAAAATAAACTGAAAACTATGCGCTAGTTTGAAGTTTGACTCGACGAAGCGCGGCGTTGTCACTGAAGTGCACTTTCAGCGGGCGGGGAAAAAGGAACTGAGAAGCGGTTGGAGGGTGCGTCGCCGAGATAGTGATTACCGCTTTCGAGCCGCTGCTCCGCGCCGCTCTCGGGCGCCATCTCTCGCGCCGACCTCGGCAAAAAGTTTGCTCCCGATGGGTCCTAGTGCCTCCGGCGCTAATCCCACTAGTGTGAATGAGTGGTGGAGACTTATGTCCAGGAAGATCTGGGGAATCTGGCGGGACCGCCCCCTTATGTACTACGCCTGACGTCGGGGACGGTCCCCGCTGAAGATAGCTGGCTAGAATTTTTCCGTGGGGTCCTGACGCCTGCCAGCTTCAGTCCTAATGGTGTAACCTGCTGCAAGAGCTGTGTCTCGAAGTAAGATCTGTCTCACCTCCACAGATTGCCTTCACTTTTAAAAATGCGATAGAAGGGGCACCCATCAGGACACATATTATTTCCAATTTATACAGAGACTTGTTGACATGGAAAGGGGACTCTACCGAGTCTATAAAGAGAGCCTGGGAAAAGGACCTGGGCAGTCAAAATTTCAGAGGAGGTCTGGATCTGCGCCCAATCTAAAATACATTGGGGTCTATCAGCCATTAGCTGGCAGGAGTTTTCCTGGAAAATCTTTATCAGGTACTTTTGTTCCCCAAAGATTATAGGACAGATTCTATCTAGTAGCCAAGCAGAGTGTTGGCAGAAATGTGGTCAGATGCAGGCGTCATATTTACACATGTTGTGGACTTGCCCAGTTCTTTCCACCTTCCTATTGGATTTGCAACAAGCTCTAAGGATAATAATTACCCCAGACTTGACATTATCCCCCACGTGTTATCTATTCTTAGAGACTCCGAAGGAATTTAAAGATCCTCTTTCAATTAAGTTTCTGAAAATAGCTTTTTTAGCCGCCCAGAAGGTTATAACCAAGAACTGGAAATCTCATATCCCCAATAAATGGCAGGAAATTATGATAAACATATATAGGATGGAGGCACTATCAGCTGCTTTGAATAAAAGATGACCTCAATTTGAAATCTTATGGAGACGCTGGGTCTTATACATGCAGGGGAGAGGCTTGACTTTATTCCTTAATGTGAGAAGTTCTCGCTGGGGTTGTATAGGCCCCTCACTGAGAATTAATGGTCTTTTTATGCATTTTATTGGAAATAGAGAATGAAGACCCCAGTTCATCATAGGTTCCTTGATAATAAATTATAAAATTTGAATGCAGGAGTTGTTACTTGCAGTTATGATGACCTCTGTGTAGGCAACCAGCTGATCCATGCGGCTACTTATTATTTCTTTTGATACTCTTGATCAACTGTATGTATATATGAACCTGCCTATGAAAATTCTTCTGTAACTGTTTATGATGGAAGGATGAATGTAATCTGTAAGTATTTTATTTATAAAATCAATAAAGAAAGAAAGTTAAAAAAAAACAAAACTGAAAAACGAAGCTGCTAGTTTGAAGTTTGAATCCCAGTGGGCGAGCGACGTAGTCACTGAAGTGCACTCGATGGCGGGAAAAAAGGAACCAAGACGGTTGGAGGGTCGACGCCGAGATAGTCATTACCGCATGAGCTGAGGCTTGCGGTGCCGCTCCTCGCGGCTCCATCTCTGGCGCCGACCCTCTAGCAAAAAGTTTGCTCCCGCTGGGTCCTCGTGCCTCCGACGCAGTTCCCATTAGTGTGAATGAGTGGTGGAGACTTTATGTCCAGAAAAATCTTAGGATTAGTACGTGAAAACACCTTGTCTTTGAGGAAAATCATGTAAGGTTCCTTACACGAGGGCCTGAAGCTCGGAAATCCTTCCAGCAGAAGTAATGGCAACTAAAAATAACACTTTCCATGACAGAAAGCGTAGATTGCACGATGCAGTCGGTTCAATGGGAGGCAGCATAAGCTTTTCCAGCACAAAACTGAGGTCCCAAGCTGGGACAGGACTCATGGATTGGAGGCTTCAAATGCTGAATGCCCCGCAAGAATGTGCAAGACAGCTGGCCCGGTGGTGCTGAGGTTTAAGGCGCTGGACGCCACACCTCACGCCATGATGGCGACCCGAGTTCAGGAACAAGCTTGGGCACCAGAGGTCGGCAGGGGAGGGAGAAGGACTGAAAGTCTATTGGACTGCTCTACTCTCCTCTCCTCTCCCTGGGGAGGGATTCAGGGTGCCTCCGGCGCAGTAGAGACCAGAGGTACCACTAGCACGGAGCAGCTAAGAGGGAGGAGTGTGGCGGACATCTATGGGTAGCCGTGCTGACGTCACTGCATGGCTGCTTTCCTGAGGGAAACTTAGAAGAAATTCCCATCCTCAGGGATAGGCGAAAGCACCTCTGTCTCCACCAGGCCACACTCCCAACACCGGGCATTCTCCTCTCTCCTAACCGCCTGCCCAGCCCAGCACATTATATTATAGAAAGTACGCTTTGGGTGGATAGGGCAGCCCCACCACAGGTGGTTCAGAGCCGGCGGACGGTTCAGAGCCGGGGGGGGGGGTGTCAGGCTGGTGCGGAGAGAGGGATGTGTCTCTGGTGGGAGGTAGAGTATGGGGCCAGATGAGAGGATGCCAGAGAGAGTTCCCCGTAGGACGGAGCATAAAAATAGTTGGGGGAAAAAATAAAGAATATGCGAGACATCAGGTTGAGCCACTGAACGACCATCTAAGGGTACACAGTATGCAGAGATAACACTTTAATAGAGGAGTACCACAAACCTAAGTCTGAAAGGCAGAGATGGTACTCCAGTATCTGATCCACTGGACAGGTGATGGGATCTAAATGGTGCAATATAGCCCAAAGAGCAAAATGCTTCCCTTCCATAGAGTGGAGGGCTTCCTGGCTGCCACAGGACATCCGTCATTCTAGGAGACACCCCAAATCTGACGATGGCTATATCCTCAGGAGCCACGCATGGAGATGGAGAGATCTGAAGTCCAAATGGACCACAGTGCCCTGCTCCTGGGGGAGCAAGATTGTGCACAGGGGTAAGGACGCTGGATGCTCCTCTGCAAGTAATTGCAGCAACGCAAACTAAATCTGATGAGGCCAGAAGGGGGTTACGAGGATTATTGTAGCCCTGTCCATCTGGAGCTTGATCAGGACTCGATGAAGACTCAGGAAGGGAAGGAAGGCATAGAGAAACTTCCTTGTCCAGGAGAAGGAGAATGTATCTCACCAGAAAACTTCAGGCCCTGGATCTAGTGAGCAGAAAAGCAGCAGTTTTGCATTGTGTGGGGAAGGAAAAAGGTCCAACTTGGGACAACCCCATCGGTCGAATAGATCTTCCACCACTGAGGTCAGAAGCTTTTTGGTCACCAGGAACACGGATGGCTGAGAGCTCCAGGCCGTGCTCTATGGCCCAATACCAGACTCTCATCGCTTCACTGCACAGGGGATAGGAATGAGTCCCCCCATTTGTTTATGTAATAAACTGTCCTCCTGAATCAAGAGCGGACCCAGAGAGAGCTGAGTGTGGAAGGCCTGTAGGGCACACAAGACTGCTTGCATATCCAAGACACTGATATGGAGTTCCCTCTCCACCTTGGTCCACTTCCCTTGAGTTTGGCAGACACCCAGGTGAACACCCCAGCTGAGATGCAAGGCATCTGCTGTAACGACCTGCTGAGGGATACAAAACGGAACCCCTTGAAGCAGGTTGCTGGGCTCCAGCCACAATAACAGTACCCTCTTGACTGGAGCCAAGACCATCACCTGTTGATCCAGGGAATCCATGCACTGGTCCCACTAGACCGCCAACATCCTCTGAGGGATTCTCATGTGCAGCCTAGCTATAGGAACCATGGCAATAGCTGCAGTCATGAGGCCTATAAGTCACAGAAAAATCCTCACGGGGACATGACAGCTGGAGTAAAGCTGACAGGCCTTGTCCATCAGACGCTCCGCTCTGTCTGTGGACAAGAAGGTCATCACCTGAGCCGTGTCCAGCACTACCGCTATGTACTGGAGGTGTTGGCAAAGGGTCAGAAATGACTGGCATGTTTATAGTGATGCCCAAAGCCTGAAACAGGCTGCAGGTATGAGCCAGAGTTTGAAGGAGGTGGTCCTTGGACAGGGCAGCTAGTAGCCAATCATCCAGGTAGGGGAACACATAGAATTCCTGCTGTCTCAAGGCAGCTGCCACCACCACCATGCATTTGGTATAGACCCTGAGGACAAGCCAAAAGACAGAGGTGTGAACTGGTAGTGCGCTCCCTGGAGGTGGAAACAGAGAAAGCATTGGTGAGCGTTGAAAACCCTGATATGCAGGTAGACATCACGTCCTGCACATCTGGAGAGCAGATCCAGTCCCCCTGGTGTAGCAGAGGCAGCAAACCCTGAAGGGTGACCATCCTGAACCGTCTGTACTCCTGAGGACCAGAAAGAAGTGGACAAGAACCCCCTCCCTTGCTGAAAAGGCAGGACTGGCTCTATGACCTTTTTTTGAAGTAAGGAATGAATTTCCTCCTGGATGAGGGGGATGCAGCCAGGAGGGTACAAGGACTGTATGGGAGGCCTTTTTGGAGGCCACTCTATGAATTCCAAAGTGTGGCCGTGCTCGATGAGCTGCAGCACCCAGTTGTCTGTAGTTATCTCCCTCCACCTGTCCAGATGAAGGAAGTAGTGACCCCCTACAACCGCCTCCTGAGCTACGACTCGGGGGTAGAGGTGGGGGGGCTGGCAAGGAATCAGGAGGTGGAAGCAGCCGCTGGTTGGGCAGTTGCTGACCTTTGAGCACTACTGGTGATGGTGGGAGAGGGAAGGGACACCGCCACCTTGTGCTGGGTTTTAGGAACAGCATGGGCCTGCCTGCAGGAGGAGCGACGAAAAGGAGCACACTGCCTAACTTCAACTAGGTATGATACATGGTGTGGACAGATTTGAGAGCATGTCCAGAGGCTTGGAGGTCAGAGATGATATCTTGAACATCTCCCCCGGAAAGTCTGAAACCTCTGAAAGGGGCATCCAATATACTAGACTGGACATCATGGGCAAAGCCTGAGACCCTGAGCCAGGAGTGACGCTGCATACAAATGCCAATGGTTGCTGCTCTGCCAGAGGCATCTACCGCATTGTAGGCAGCCTGTAGGATGTGGATACTGATGTCCGAGCCCGTCTTCAGGGCCTGCTGCTTGGAAGGGTTATCTGGCATGGCTAGCACTGCTTCCCGAGCCTGGTCTCACAGGAGATTTTGATACTGTACCATGTGGGCTAAATAACTGATTTCCTGAATGGCCCGGGTAGCAGAGGCGAAAGGATGATTTCCATCTGGTCCAGCTGTCGAAACTCCCTGTTAGGTGGGAGGGAGCTGAGGTATTCTGACCGCTTGGTTTGGTCGTGTGCCGCATTAATGTTGACCGAATCAGCCATGGCCTGTTCTCAAAAGTATGGTTTGCCAGCTGGTGCGTAGAAAAGCCTGTCAAACTTTTTGGACACTGCCAGGACTCTATTGGGGCAGTTCCAGGCAGTCCGGATAAATCCTCATAGGATTCTGATTGGAGGGACCACCAAAGGAGCATCGGGCTATCGTTGGTAAAGTGCCAACCGATGCTGCTCAGGGTCCTGCTCTTCTGTCTCCCACCCCATAGTGGCTTGAATGTGCCGCATGATGACCATGAAAGTGAGATCATCAGAGGGGGATTTGGGGATGTTACTCAGAGATCTCTCCCTTTCTCTCTCATCTTTATCATCTGCGCCGTCATCCCACTAGCGTTGGGCTGACAGTCCAAGTCAGGCCTACCCCTGGGGTTGCGAGGAGTGCTAGAGGCCACAGAGGCTCCAAAGAAGGCACTTGAGGAGTGGCTGGGGCCTGTCCTCATGGTGCAGGAACCTGTGTCTGCATAAGAGACCATAAGGTAGAGAGAAGACCTTGGTAATAAAAAGGGACAGGAGACAGTCCCAAGGGTGTTGGGTAATCACAGACTGACGCCAGTCACAGGAGTATAGGTTATGGGTAACCCAGTGCAGGTCCCACAGGCATGAGGTATGGGTAGGCATGCGACGGAACTGCAGGTGCCAGTGCAAGGTACCACAGTTGAGGTCCTACTGGCGCAGGTTGTAGTAGGACAGGCGTGGTCCCACTGGCCGCAGGTGGCGGCATGATGGGCGCAGGTCCAATGGGTGCCGGCTGAGGAAGGACTGGCGCTGGCCCAGCGGGCGTTGGCTGCAGAAGGCCAGGTGTAGGGCTGGTGGGTGGAACAGGCAAGGCCAGTGTGGGTCCTATGGGTTGTGGTGGAAGGAGAACGGGTGCTGGCTGAGGTGATACCAGAGGGGGATCCACGGGTGCCGGTTGTGGAGAAACGGGCACCAGAGTGGATGGCGATGATCCCCCGGGCAAAGGATGAGGAGAGACAGGGCCCAAGGAGACGATGGTGTCCTGCAGCGTCTGCTCCAGAAAGGGAGGAACAGAACTGTTGGTGGTCCCAGAGGATGAGACTGTTGCCAGTGGCACGAGTGTCAGCAGTGACGAGACCGGCATCTGCCGCACCCGTGCCAGCCGAAGAAACTCCAGCCAAGCCACCTGACTGTGTGCCCGCTGTGAACAGGGATTGGAACAGCAGGGGCTGGGGATTAGGATACGAAGTACCCGGACCCAAGGAGCTGCTGCCTGAGAGGGTACCCTGGGCAGGTGACTGGGCCGCCGGTAGCCTTGCAGAAGTTAGGGTGTGCTGGGTTGTGGAGGTTAACCCCCAACCCGAGGGAGGAAGATGGTTCTGCGATCGTAGACTTCTTGTGGGGGAACCGCGAACGGGAGGCAGACCAGGGTCGATTCCGATCTTTATCCCATTGCTTGTGTTTCCCATTGGCCTTGTCTTGGGGTTTCGAGGACAATGACCCTGAGGACTGGGCTGGGAAAATGGAGGAGCTCCTGGACTGCAGCTCCCATTCCATTGAGGCAACCTTCTGCTTAAGGAGGTGGTTCTACAAGACATTCTGGTGACGTCTCCTGGTGGTCTGGTTGAATCCCTGGCAGACCTCGCAGGCTTGGACATCGTGGTCTGGGCCTAGGCACAAGACATAGGCAGAATGGACGTCATTGTCTGGGATCTGTTTTCCGCAGGCACATTTCGTGGAATGGTCGGATGATGAAGCTTTAGGAGACATAAACCATCAGGTGAGGACACCAAAATTTTGAGGTTAAAACTATATTAAATAAAAAAAAATAATACAGCACGAAAAACGCGGGAAATGGCGGTAGACTGTAGCTGCAGCGGTTCCAGTGGTCCGATGTGCGTTGGTTGACGGTGGGAAAACAACTGAGGTGGGTATGGGGGGCACCCACCTTTATAGGATTGGCTGATGTCAGTGGCTGACGTAAGAGGTGGGCGGCCCCATCTGGTAGACTGCTAGCTAGAAAGTTTCCATGTGGTCCTAGTGCCTGGCGGTTATAGTCCTACCAGTCATGGCCTGCTGCAAGAGATACCCTTGAAGTAAGATCTGCAGTTGTAGTAAACATCCGAAAAAAGTAAAGCTGACATTGGGTGGGTGACAGCATGCATTTCCATGATATGCAGATGTAGGGTACAGTACTTAAGAATGTGACTGGGGGTGTTGGAATGCAGCAGCAAACATGATTTTAGAATGACAAAGTTGTGTGTAATTTTTAGAATACTGCAGGGATGAGATTTCAAAGTACCATCAGGCTGCAACTGTGAAATGCAGTAATGACAATTTCAGAAAGCAGCTGGGACATACAATTTCAGAATGTGGTGGTGATGCAGTTTTGGAATGCAGCGGTGACGCACAGTTTTAGAATAAGGTGGTGAGATGCATCATTTCGGAATGTGGCGGTGGCACACAATTTCGGAACGTGGCAGTGATGCATAATTTTGAAATGTGGCGGTGATGCACAGTTTTGAGTTTCAAAATGTGGTGGCGGCACAGTGTTTCAGAATGTGGCGATGACGTAAAGCTTCGGAATGTGGTGTTGAAATACCCTTTCGGAATGTGGTAGTGATGCACACTTTCAGAATGTGGTGGTGGCACACACTTTTGGAATGTGGCAGTGACACACAATTTCCAAATGTGGCGGTAACGCACACTTTCAGAATGTAATGGTGATACACAGGGTTGCAACACTATACATTCATGTTGTAATTAAAATATAGTCTTGTTGCAAGCAATAAGGAGAGAGGGGAGTGCAGGGCGATATTATCACCCAAATGGACACAAATATGCTTTATATAATGATTAAAGTGGAAACTGATCGTGTTCGGTACCTTCTAAAAGGGGGACCCACATTTTCATGAAAAGCTCTGTTGTGCTGTTTGTCCCCAGCAAAGTTTTTCCAAGCTTGAAGCATGACTGTAGGTTATGTGCTCACTGCTGAACAGACAGAGGTTCGGAAGAGAACCAGTTTTGAGCAATAGCATTTCCGGCATTAATAAGGGCAACTGACCAGAGGTGGAGGCCATCCCCCACTGAATGCCTGTTGGGGTGTGCACCTAAGAGTAGTTCCAAGGGAGATTTGGGAAGGATCTTCCCAAGTACCCCATACATAACAGAATATACAGAGTTCCAGAAAGGGACGAGTCTGGGGCAAGTGAGAGACATATGGAGGAAGCTCCCTACTTCCTGTAAGCATTTAGGGCAATCTAAGGACCTACCCGGGCCAATTCTGTGTAACCTCTTAGGCGTAACATAGGCACTATACCTGTACATGAAGTTTAGCTGGATCTGCCACAGTTTGTTGCTCAGGGAACAGCTATTCAAGTGTCGATCTGATTCTGATTGGGCATACAAAGATCTTACTCCCACTTGGTCCGTATATCTGTTAGGGGTCAATCATGCCCTCCTCTTATAATACAGTAAAAGACTGATAAGGGCTTCATGCAGGGTTGGGTCTGATACAGTTCGTCCTCCAACAGAGCAGAACAGTTCCAGCCCAAGGCCCGGTCCAGGGTTTCACCTAGCCAAATTCATATACTGTCAAGAAAGGAAAAATGTCTCCCACATTAGAACACAATACAAGAATTTGGCAGCAGATGGAGACCGTGTGGTCTACCTCGTCTGCCTGAGATGTCTACCCCCCTCCCCCTACTGCTTTTGCGGAGATGACCATGGTTACTGTCCCATGCCAGTTTGAAGCTGCTGACTGACTTCGCTGCCACCACCTCCACAACATTAAGGCCCCATGACCATCTGATTACCTGGGGGTCAATCATGCGCCCTCCACTGTACAACTGGGTTACATTGCACAGTCCTTCAGCCCTTTTTTCTGCCACCCAAGCAGCTTCTGGTGGAGGTGCATTGTGTAGCCCTCCCTTCTGCCACATAGCATAGATGATGCTGGTATAACAGAAGAAGCCTTGGGGTATCGCCAGATATTTATGAGTGGCGAGCCAAACTCTTGTCATGTTGTCCACAAAAGGACCAGAGGAGGGGCCTTAAAGGACCACAGAGAACTCTACAAACAGTCTCTTTTTAGACTGCCACCCAGGTCTTCTTCTACTGCCACCCAAGCGGGTTCATTGGCACCCTCATCCACCGACGGGTATGGCAAATGTGAAGCCCAACAACGCTGAAATGGAACATGTTTTTACATTTCTTGAGGGCATCTTTATATTTTAACCATGTCTCAGTAGTTTTACTTTTTGCGAACTATATGTGAAGCTATTTTCTTTTCTTTATTAATTTCATAACCCCCTTATTCAGTCATTTAGACTTTATACCTTTACTGTTACATTTTTTTTGTTTTGTTTTTTAACACATACCAAGTCCCCCCCCCTTCCGAGCTGTGAAGACAAGGGAAGTAAAAAAGCTACTTCTCACTATCACCCCCGACAACTCTGGATCCGATGGTTAGAGTCAAAACTACTAAGGATTGCTGCCCCTACAAAGCGCTCCCTAAGGTAAAGAACGTAAATCTCTCCCCCTCTACAGGTCTCATCCCTGATATCTGGAAAATTTCAAAAAATCACTCCTGTTTTTAAATTAGATGACCAGACTCATGGATAACTACCACCCCATCGCCATACTATCAGTGCTTTCCAAAGTCCTTGAAAAAAATTGTTGCCACTCAATTAAATGATTATACTGCTAAACACAATCTCCTCTCTTTAGGAGCAACCATAGTACCACTACAGCCCTGGCCAAACTGACGAATGACATCAGTGTATCAATGGATGCTGGCCTCTTATCTGGTGCAGTGTTCATTGACCTTACAAAGGCATTTGACCTTGTAAACCACTTGCTCCTCAAATCCAAGCTGTACTCACTAGGTGTCTCCCCCCTGTAAACTCCTGGTTCTCCAACTATTTAGCGAACAGCATACAGCAAGTTCGGCTGCACTTGGTCTCCTCCAGTCTGGTCCCCATAACTGTTGGGAGTTCCCCAAGGCTCTATTCTAGGTCCACTCCTCTTTTCTTTCTATATAAATGAGCTCCCTGCTACCACCCCTGACTGTAACTCACTACTTTATGCAGCTGACCTTGTCTTGTACTGCAATGGCCAGTCTATTCCAGAAATAAAAAAAACTCTCTTACATGTCTTCGCAGTCACCCAATCCTGGCTGGCCACAGACTCTTAAATAGTAGGAAAACCAAGTCCATGCACTTCGGCTCTAAAGGCAAACTCTGTGTCACCTCCTCAAGACTTGCCATCTCCTGCAAAGATGGTTCACTACTTGAGGATGTCAGCAGCTTCAAATACCTAGGAGTATGGCTGGACCCCTCCCTTGTTTTTTTCCCCCCACATCACCTTTCATAAGTAATTTCAAGCTAAAGGGACTTACGTCCATGATGCTTGCCAGTCCCATAAGAAAAAAATACTCACCTTAGTAATGTTGTTTCTTCTAAAGGAGTCTTGCTGTATTCTGACTAATGCAGTTAGCCCCAGCTCTTGAACTGCCCCAGAGATGAAAGAGTTAAAGTCTATGCCCTGCATAGAACGTTCATCTCGAGCTCTGTTTTCAGACCTCTGTCCCAGGTACTCTAAAGCGTAACCGTCAGATTCTTACGAGCACTAAACTAACTGGCTAACAGTCCAGAAATTGTTTTTTAAAAACTTGCCAAAAGGCCATACATATGAAAATTGAGGGTATGAAGACTCAAGACAAGACCCCCCAAAAACAATTCAAGTAGGTAGACAACTGAATGATGAGACTAATAATAATAATAAAACAACCAGTACACCCCTGGGGTGCAGTACAACAGCTGCCCACCCACATCCCAAAACAACTAGGTTCTAGGAGGGGAGGCAGGGAGGTCAGAATACAGCAAGATTCCATTAGAAGAAACAACATTACTAAGGTGAGTAATTTTTTCTTCAAACGACATGAAGTCTTGCTGTTTTCTGACTAATTGCAGACTACCAAGCAGTACCCCCTAGGAGGAGGGAACTACAGAACCTATTTTGGGAACAGGTTCTGCAGTACTGCTGTACCAAGCCTAGCATCACTTCTTGACTGACTGTCAAGGGAATAATGCTTGGTAAATGTGTGAACAATCTTCCAGGTGGCTGCTTTACAGATTTCCACTAAAGGTATATCCCTGGCAGCTGTACCTCTAGTGGAGTGAGCCCTCAGGCCTGATGGAGGCTCCTTCCTCAATTTTGAACAGAATTGTATACAATAGACAATCCATAGAGCAATGGTTCTCTTAGTGGCAGGTTTACTCTTAGCCACCTCTCCATAAGTAAGGAACAACCGGGAAAAGTCATTTCTGTGAGGTTTAGTGGATTATATATAGTAACTCAGAACCCTTTTAACATCAAGACTGTGCAACCTCCTCTCTCCAGAGGAGGAATGGTCAGTAAAGAATACAGACAAATTTATAGATTGGTTCAGATGAAAATCTGACACCACTTTGGGAGAAGGAACTTCCTATTTGTGCGAAGGACCACCTTATCCCTGTGAAATGAAATGAAGTCAGGTTCCACTGATAAGGCCTGTAATTCACTGATTCTCCTGGCAGACATGATGGCCACCAGGAATACAGCATTCCAAGTCAGGTACTTTAGTTCAGCTGAAGAAAGAGGCTCAAAGGGAGGCTGCATCAGCTGTGCAATACAAATATTCAAGTCCCACAAGAGAGTGGGATTCCTGAAAGGAGGGTTGATATGAATCAGCCCTTTGAAAAATCTTGTTAAAGACTGGGTGAGAGACTAGGGAAGGGACTTTCCCTGCTGAAATGAAAGCAGAGACTGCTGCCAAACGCACCTTGAGGGTGGCAGGACGAAGGCCCAAACTATTAAGATGCACCATATAATCTAGAACAATAGCAATTTCAGCTGAATCTGGTTGAGTGTGCCTCTGAGCACACCAAAACCCAAACCTTTTCCATTTGGAACTGTAAGTCTTTCTGGTGGAAGGCTTTCTACTAGCTTTAAGGATATCCAGAGCTGGTTGGGAAAGATTCAGACCCGCATACTCTAGCTCTTCAAGAGCCAGGCCTTGAGCCTGAGAGAGTGAAGGCTGGATACGGGATCCTCCCTTGAGAAGAGGTGAGGAGATTGAACCGTCTGGGAAGGCACAGAGGTATTGTTACTGACAGTGACAACAGAAGAGGATACCAAGGTTGCGTGGCCCAGTCCGGGGCTACCAGAATCACTGTGCAAGGTTGGGACCTGATCATGACCAGCACTCTGAATATCAGAGGAAAGGGAGGAAAAGCATAAAGAAACCTGTTGGTCCAATTTAACAGGACAGCATCCAGAGGAACAGACCCCAGAAGAGGGGGTCTGCAGCTGAACAAGAGGAGCTGATCATTGTCCGGGGCTGCAAAGAGATCAATCTCTGGAGTGCCCCATCTCTTGAAAATGACTAGAAGAGTGAGGGGATCCAGGGACCACTCATGGTGACCCTGAGAAATTCTGCTGAGAGCATCTGCAAGTACATTGTCCTTTGCTGGGAGATGCTCAGCAATCAGGGAATCTTGCAAGGAATAAGCTAGAGACCCTATTTTCATGGCCTCGGTGCACAGGGCCGAAGACAGAGTGCCCCCCTGCTTGTTGATGTACCACATGGTTGTGGTATTGTCTGTTCTGATCTGCACCACTTTCCCCTGGATCATTTTCGAAAAGGTCTGAACTGCTAGGAAGACAGCCCTGAGTTCGAGCAGGTTTATATGCAGAAGGGACTCCTGAGGGGACCAAGTCCCTTGAGCTGTGTGCTGATCCAGATGAGCTCCCCACCCCAATAGGAAAGCATCTGTGGTGAGTACTACTGTGGGCATCTGACTGAGGAAGGGAACACCTTGCCTCAAATTGTCCTCCTCCAACCACCACTGGAGGGCTTGAACCAGAGTCAGGGATACTGGAACCAACTTGGAGAGGGAGTCCTTTCTTTGAGACCAAAAGGCTCTGAGGTGAAACTGAATATCTCTCATCTGAAATCTTGCACCCTGCAATACTGCAGTGCATGCTGCCATATGGCCCAGCAGCTGTAAGAAGTGTCTGACTGGCCGAGACACAAGTGACGAAAAGAAGAGGCCAGACTGATGAGAGATTGGACCCTTGGGAAAGGAAGAAAAGCCTTGGCATGTACAGTGTCCAGTTCCATGCCTATGAATGTGAGGAGCTGGGAAGGCTCCAGAACTAACTTTTCCAGGTTCAGGATGAATGCTAAAGATTCCAGAAGGCCTTGAGTGACTTTTAAGTGTGACCTGACTTGGTCTGGGGACCGGGCCCACTATAAGCCAGTCGTCCGGATAAGGGAACAGTAGGATGCCTTGCTTTCTGAAGTAGGCCACAACTACTGCCAGACACTTTGTGAAGACCCTTGGAGCAGATGTCAAGCTGAAAGGCATTGCTCTGAACTGGTAATGGCCTTAGGGCAGTTCGAATCTGAGGTACTTTCTGTGGGACTGCCTGATAGGGAAGTGAAAACAGGCATCTTTGAGATCCAGAGATGCTAGCCAGTCTCCTGGTCTCAGAGAGGGAAGAATTAGTCCCAGAGTCACCATCTTGAACTTTGGCTTTAAGATGTGTTTGTTCAGGTATCGTAGATCTAGGATGGGTCACCACTCCCCTGACGTTTTTAGTGTAAGGAAGTACCTGGAGTACAGTCCTTTTCCCCTGTGAATAAGAGGGACTGTTCCCACTGCTTGAAGAAGCAGCAGAGATGAGACCACTGTTTCCAAAGCATGAGCTTCCTCTGAAGAGGAAGGGGGGGGGACCTCTGCCCTCAGCACTGGGAACCTGGTAAAGCTGAGAGTAAGGCCCTAGCTCACCACTTCCAGAACCCATTTGTCTGAAGTGATAGACTTCCAGGCCTGGAAGAAGCGAGCCAGCCTGCCCCCTACAGGGAATGGGGAGGCAACCCTGACTGACCCACCAGGGTGTCTGCTTGGCAGGGGGCTTAGACTGAGTGGAGGATGCAGCTTTTGTCATCCCCCCTTATGCCTCTTCCCCTAAAGAACCCCCTCTGCTGAAAAGAAGAGGAGGCCTGGGCCTGCTAAAAAGGCCTTTGAAAAGGCCTGCCCCTGCAAGACCTAGATTGCTGCCTTTGAGGAGTGGCCTGCTTCTCTTTGGCTGCAGCACTCCTGTATGTGGTCCTGTACTCGTCCATCTTTTTCATGTAAGCCTCTGTTTGTTCCCCAAACAGAGAGTTACCAGAGACAGAAAAATCCATGGCCTTGGTCTGGGTATCCTGAGACAAAATGGTACACCTGAGCCAGGCAAATCTCCTCATGGAGACAGATGTAGCCATAACCCGAGAATGGACATCATTCAAATCCACAGCAGCATGGAACTGTACCTTGGAAGCTTCGATGCCATCTGCAGCCACCTGCTCCAGCTCACTGGCTAGCTGGGGAGGGGCATTCTTAGCCAGATCCAGAATCGTATCCCATCTAGACTTCTGGTATCTGGCTGTATATGCCATATAACTGGATTGCTCGAGTCCCAAAGAGGATGCCAGGTACTGCTTTTTTGCCATGGCATCCACTTTCCTGGAATCCTTATCTGGGGGGTGAGATGCCAGAGGAATGTTAGCCTTGTCACAGGTTGCAGCTTGCACTACCCCAACATGGCTGCAATGAGTAGTAAGGAATTCCATCCCAGGGCCTGACAAAGCATACCTCCTGTCCATCTTTTTATCCACAGGGAGGTAAGGATGTTGGCATTTGCAAGATCTTTTGGGTCTGTTTCCCCAGGGACTTATGCATATGGATAGACACCCTTTTAGACTCTGGGACATCCATCATTTCAACATAGTCAGGCTCCTCCTGATCCTTCTCAGCTTCTCCCCACAGGGAGCTGAAGAGTATCAGCCACCTTCCTGTAAAACAGGTAGTGGGAGGGGAACTCGGAAAGCCTGGGAGGAGAGACACTGGAAGGCCTGTCTGGGGAGATGTCCAGTTCGATAGGCACATCCAGGTCCTCATAAACTTCATCTTCATTTTCTTCTTCTTGCCATTCGCCCTCATAAAAAGCTTCAGGGTCATAATCAGAAGCTTGGACGTCCGACCGAACCGACCGTTCCCTGAGACGGTGCCGGTTCGGTAGGAACCAGACAAAGCGACTGCACTATGGCAATCGCTTTGGCAATTTCGTCAGCGGTAGGAACATGAGAGCCGGGATCCAAACCGGCCGACTTACGTTTCTTCTTTGTAGGAACCAATTCCGCAGAATCAGCTCTTCTTTTGCCTGAGGGGGTATCGCCCAGGTCAGTAGGCACCCCCTTAGGTTTGGCCGAAACCAAACCGGGCTGGCCATCCGGGTCAGCGGATTTCTCGGCCTCCCTTTCCTTAAAACAATCACCCTTACCAGTGTTCAAGCCAGGCAACTACAAAAACCTATCGGTTCCAACCGTGTCACGGGTCAGTTGAAAAAACTCCGAAATAAAACCTTTTTTTCAGGAACCGATAGGTACCGGAACACTCACTCTTTTTTTTTTCCCCCACTTTCGGTTCCTGACCGGACCGACTGGTGGGGAACAGAAAAAATAAAACAATTTCTCTCAGCAATAAAGAATACTACCTACCTACAATACACTTACTGTACCAGGACAGAGATGTGAACACCAAAAATAAAGAAATAGTTAATAAAAACCGACCGATTTACTACTACCGAACCGAAGTGTAGGAGAGGATCTCCGGAGCGACTTCTCAGTTAGGTGGAGTAAAGAATCTGACGGTTACGTTTTAGAGTACTTGGGACAAAGGTTTGAAAACTGAGCTCGAGATGAACGTTCTATGCAGGCCTTCTGCCATGAGTACTTCACATCCAGCCACGAGATGCGCAGTGTGGTGTTGCTAATGATTTTAAACATCATGCACAGATCACCCCTAAGTCTTCCATAGTGTAGTGAGTATAAATTAAGTTTTTCTAATCTTTTATCATATGGAATAGTTTTCAGCCCAATTCAACATTTGGTAGCCCTGCCCTGCACCCCCTCAACCTTAACCACATCTTCCCTGTTCTGAAGTGACCACATCTGGGTGCAAAACTTCAGATGCAGCCTAACCAGGGCTCCATACAGAGGCATGAGGACGTTCTTGCTCCTGCTGGAAATATGCCTTAAAATGCAATTTAGGTTTCGATTAGCCTTTTTGACCTGTTCCTTACAAGGATGCAAAATTTTAGGTTGGATGTTATTTTTACCCCCAGATCCCTTTCCTCACTAGTAACAGATAAGGTGTTACTTCCTATGGTGTATGTATAGTTGTTATTGTGGAGGTCCAAGTGCATAATCTTACATTTGGCAATATTAAGTTCTAGTTTACTAGAATTGGTCCACTGATAAATTTCATCAGTAGCCTGCTGCAGGAAAAGGCCTCAGATGTGTTGGTCACGGTTCTACCCATTCTGCAATTGTCAGCAAATTTGGAAATCCATATACTAGGGTCTTTAAGTATAAGCGTGGAGATATAAATATTAAAAAGACAGGGCCCCAATACAGATCCCTGCGGTACCCCGCTTGTGACTGATGACCAATCAGACAACACGCCTCTCACCATGACTCTCCGTTTCCTACTGGCTAACCATACTGTTATCCACCTTAAGATGTTTCTGTCTAATCCAACAGTTACTAGTGTTTCTATTAACTCTGCATGGGGTAATTTATCAAACGCCTTTGTGAAGTCCATAAAAACCACGTTCACCACACTACGCCTATCCAGCTCAAGGTTAACTTTTTCATAAAAAGTAAGTAGATTTGCTGGCATGACCTTGATTTAGTGAATCCATGCTGAACAGGATCAGTCAAGCCACTTTCTGCTAAATAATCCACAATCACAGCTTTTAAAATCCCTTCCAGAATTTTCCCTATTAGTGATGTAAGGCTTATAGGCCTAAAATTTGCTGGCTCAGACCTAGGCCCCTTTTTGTGGAGTGGGACCACAGTAGCAGCTCTCCAATCCTGTGGAACTTCGCCTCTAGCAAGAGAGGTCTGGAATTGGTAAGTAAGTGGAAGAGTCAAGGGGTCGGCCAATTCATGTAAGACTCTGGGATGAATGTTGCCTGGTCCTGGGGATTTATTGATGTCTAATTTGTTCAATCTGATCCTAACCTCCTGGTTTTATGATAATTTTCTCTGGAATAGGTTCTAGATCAGCATATAAGGGAGGATTAGCTCCAGTATTATAAACTGAGCAAAAAGGGACCTAACGTTATTATATTGCTCTTCATACCATTTATATAGGAAAAAAAAGGACTTTTTATTGTCCTTAAACTTAGTAGCCAGGATAACTTCCTGTTGAGCTCACACCTTTTTTTTTTTATAGATGATTTGACCTCCTTAGTGCAATTTTTGTACACCTGGTAGTTAGCTGCTGTTTTGTCCTCCTTATATTTTTTTAAACATTCTATCTTTTTTATTTATTAAATGCTTGATGTTTGTATTCAGCCAGCATGGGGTTAACTTTTTGCTACCCTTGTTATTATGGAGCCTTGGGATATGTGTATTAATTAGTTAATCAAGCTTTGCAAGAAGTATATTCCATATGCCCTCTACATTTTTTCCATTTAAGTCCTTGAACCAATCCCATGAGGCTAAATCCTTTATTAGCTGAGCAAAATTTGCCCTGGCTAGATTGAGCTTAGTAGTCACCCCAGGATTTGTGGGTAAAGCCAACCCTTTAAGCCTAAATAAGACCATGGAGTGATCACTATTTCCCAAAGGGGTGGAGATCTCAACCATATCGAGTGAATCCCCCATATTAGTTAGCACATTATCCAATATATTGTTGCCTCTGGTATTGTCATACACCTTTTGGTCCGGTCCAATCTGGTCAAATATATCTAAGTACATATCATCAGTTTTATTCCCCCCTTTTGTTAGCGTCCAGTACATATTGGGGAGGTTAAAATCCCCCAACACTAATAACTTGTCAGCAGTGTTTAAGTTACTACGCTGTTTAAGTAATGCTAAGTCATTAGCTGAGGTAATAGAGGGTGGTCTACAAAATAGCCCAGTTATTATTTTGGGACCGGTCTGTGGCAGTAGCTTAACTCGGGTAACTTCGAGTTCAGGGTCCTCATGGAGTATTTGAACACTTTTTATGGAGTCATGGACGTACATCACTATACCACGCCCTTCCTATAAACTCATGATTTATTATATAAATTATATCCTTGAATAGCTTTTTCCCCACATGTCACTGTTGTCCCACCAGGTTTCAGTAATGAAGGCTATATGCATATTTTGTGATACTAGTAGAAGGTTAAGTTCTTCAAACTCGTTTACTAAACTTCTGGCATTGATTAACACAAGCCTCCAGTCCAGTTCTTGCTTAGTGACCCCACCCATGATTGTTACTGGGGTACTGTCTTGCATATACTGCCCCCCGTGCCAGTTTAAATGAAAATCAAATCAAACTTTATTTCTATAGCACCTTTCCAAACCAAGGCGCTGTACATAAAACAAAGTGTAACAAATATAAATAAGGTAAAACAGGGACAATAAAACACGTTATCCATATTATGGGAAGGCTAAGTCAAATAAGAACAGGTTACTCACCTGTAACAGTATTTCTAGGAATGGTATATGTTGTTCATCCACACTGTTTGACATTGTCCCCTTTCACTTTAGATCTGCCAGAAGTCTTCAAGCTGGCTCCTCCTACCCACCCTGGTGGTACAGTGGGCGCCACTTAATGTGTACGCGCTTACCACGGACAATCGGTTTGCACAGACGAAGTTCATGCCAAATCCCAATTTACATGTCACCGTATTAAATACTGTGTTTACCACGGACGTTGTTTGCCATCTACTGCGTACACTTAATGAGCAGAAAACAGCTCACAGCTCTGAGCTTCACAGCTCATTAACTCCCAATTAACACCTCGCGGTTTGCTACAAAGGTGTGGAACAGCAACAGACCTAATTATTCCCTTAGTGCTGTGTTGTTGTTCATTGTGTACAGAGAGCAGTTTACCTCGCATTCACCATGTCCTCCTCACGACGTCCAGGCATCCCTCTTGCGAGGAAGATCGAACTCCTAAAACAGATAGAGACCTTGCCACAAATGAGTGTGCGGGACTACGCTTCACAACTACAAATTCCAAAATCGGATCTGATAAAACAGAAGGACACCTTACTTGATCAGTGGCACAGTAACCATGACCCTGACCAAAAACGAAAAAGGGACGGGAAAGACAGGGAGATAGAAGAAGCCCTGCTCGTCTGGTTTACAGAGGTGCGTAGCTGAGATGCTATGTTGAGCGGTCCTTTACTAGCACATAAAGCTAACCAGCTTGCTGATGCTCTCAGAAAGCCAGATTTCAACCCTAGTGATGGCTGGCTTCAATGGTGGAAGACTTGCCACAAAGTACAGTTACGTAAGAACTTACCGTAACAGTAGATCTTTGAGAGAGGCTCTTGCAGTAGGTAATTACATATAGGACTGACGTCGGCAGGCGGCAGGACCGCCCCCACGTCAGGTGACCGGTGTTGGACGACGTCGGTATAAAGGGGCGGTCCCAGACGCCCGGCTTCCAGTTCTTTCCCGCCACAGGCCCGGAAGGCCCGGAAGAGAGAGAAGCAGATATTTCCCTCAATGGAAAAGGAGCTGAAAAAGCCTAGGGGGATAGAGGGCGGGAAGGTATTACCTACTGCAAGAGCCTCTCTCAAAGATCTACTGTTACGGTAAGTGCTTACGTAACTGTACTATCTTACTTCGAGAGGGCTCTTGCAGTAGGTAATTACATATAGGACAGAATCCCAAGCAGTCTGGAACAACTGGAAAGGCACCGGGAGGAGGAACTACTCCAAGAAGTAGCAAGAAAGCTTGCAAACCTCAAGAAAGGAGGCCCTGCAAGACAGCTAACCTGAAGCCTGCTCTACGGCGAGAGGCAATGTCCAAACTGTAATGTTTAGTAAATAAGTGGACAGAGGTCCACGTGGCGGCAGCACAGATGTCTACCGCAGACACATTCTTGAAACAAGCCGAAGAGGCTGCTACTTCTTGAGTAGAGTGGCCTCTGACTTGACCAGGTAGGGTCTTGTTATACTTGTCATAACAGAAAGTGATGCAATGAGCCAACCACTTTGATAGGCATTGCTTGGAGACAGCATTGCCTTCCCTTTTGTGAGCAAAAGAGACGAACAACTCATCAGTCTTTCTGAGATCCTTCGTCCTATCGGTGTAGTATCTCAGAATCCTGTGGACGTCCATGGTATGGAGCAAGTATTCTCCTTGGTTGGAATACTGCGTGAAAAAGGCAGGTAACTCAATAGACTGATTTAAGGTAGACTCCGCTACCACTTTTGGGAGAAACTTGGGGTTCGTGCGAAGAGCTACTCTTTCTTTGTGAAAGATCAGATAAGAGATTTTACACATAAGGGCCTGGAGTTCGGAAATTCTGAGAGCAGAAGTAATGGCCACCAAAAAGAGCGTTTTCCATGATAAGAACTTCAAGTCTGCGGAAGCGGCAGGCTCAAAGGGAGGAAGGGTAAGTTTCTCGAGAACAAAGTTAAAGTCCCAGGGGGGGAGCTGTAGTCCGAACAGGGGGTCTGAGATGAAGGACCCCTCTGAGAAAAGTCTTGGATACCTCCAATTGGGCAAAAGCCTTGTCAGCGAAAGGGACCTGGTAGGCTGAAATGGCCGCCATGTGGACTTTCAAAGAGGAGTGACTGAGACCCAGGCCGAAAAGATGACGCAGATAATCAAGCAGAACGGCCACAGGACAGGAGAAAGGCTCCACGTTCCTGGAGGCAGCCCAAATGGAAAATCGTTTCCATTTCATAGCGTAGGTGGACCTAGTGGAGGGTTTTCTAGCCTCCACCAGAATCTTGGCCACCTTAGGAGAGACGCCAAAGCGAGATTGGGCTAGGTCTGCAGGAGCCATGCATGAAGTTGAAGAGACTTGAGTCCTGGATGGACCAAGGTCCCCTGATCCTGGGTCAGCAATCCTCGAGATAAAGGCAGAGGAAGAGGAGGAACCTCTGAGTATTGTTGTAGAAGAGAGAACCAAATTTGCCTGGGCCAGAAAGGAGCGATCAGAATCATTCTCGCTCCTTCCAAGGCCAGTTTCTGCAACACACGAGGGACCAGAGGAATCGGGGGGAAAAGCACAGATGAATCTGTCCTTCCAGTTTAGAGACAGAGCGTCGCTCCAGAAAGCGCCTCGCTCTGGCGAAAGCGAGGTAAAAATTGGAAGCTTTGCATTTTGGGAGGAGGTGAACAGGTCTATCTGTGGAGTCCCCCAAGACTGGAAGACGCTTTTTAGAACTTTTTGGTCCATTTCCCACTCGTGTGGCAGAGCTGAAGAACGACTTAGTTTGTCTGCCAGGACACTGTCGACTCCCAGAACATGGATTGCCGTGAGGTGAAGGTTGTGAAGAGTTGCCCATTCCCAGACCCTCATCGTTTCCCTGCAAAGCGGGTAGGACCGAGTCCCTCCCTGCTTGTTGATGTACCACACCATGCACATGTTGTCTGTTTGGACGGCTAGGTGACTGAGAAGGATGTATTGGTGAAGGGCCTGGAGAGCATACAGCACTGCTCGAAGCTTGAGCACACTGATGTGGAGATCTAACTCCAATTTTGACCATAAGCCCTGGGTTCGGTGAGGACCCAGATGGGCTCCCCAACCTTCGCCTGATGCGTCCGTGGTCAGAGTCTGAGCGGGGAGGATGAAAAAAGGGGACCCCCCAGAATAGGTTCTCTCGAACCATCCACCATTGCAAGTCCCTTATCAGCGAGGAGATCAGTACCAGATGATCTAGGTCGTCTACAAGTTGATCCCACTGGGAGCGGAGAGTCCACTGAGAGATCCTCATGTGGAGGCGCGCACGCGGAACCGTCGGGATGGCAGCCGCCATAAGCCCCAGTAGACAGAGCACAGACCTCGCCGGAACCCTCCTGCGTTCCGATAGAAAGGAAATCTGGGACTGGAGGGAAGCCCCCCCTGTCTGGAGGCAGGAAGGCCCTGCACGTTGTCGTATCGAGGATTGCCCCAATGAACTGGAGTCTCTGGGAAGGATCCAGGTGAGACTTGGAATGGCTGATGGTGATACCCAGGCCGGTAAAAAACAGCTGGGTGAGGGAGAGACAATGCAGGAGTTCCTCCCTGGACGGGGCCGCCAGGAGCCAGTCGTCAAGGTAGGGAAAAACCTGAACTCCCAAAGTACGCAAGTGGGCCGCTACTACTGCCAGGCATTTGGTAAAGACTCGGGGAGCCGAGGAAAGATCAAAAGGGAGTGCCCGGAATTGGTAGTGGTCCCCCTTGAATGCAAACCTGAGGTATTTTCTGTGCGAAGTGCGAATGGGGATGTGCAGGTACACATTCTGCATATCCAGTGCACAAAGCCATTGGCCCGGCCGAAGCAGGGGCAAGAGGGCTTGAAGGGAGAGCATCCTGAACCTCTTGTATTCCACATATAGGTTCAGGGAGCTGAGATCGAGGATAGGACTGAGGTCACCCGTCTTCTTTAGTACAAGGAAGAAATGGGAATAGTAACCCGATCCGTGAAGATGAGGAGGGACGGATTCTATGGCCTGCTTCGCAAGAAGAGCAGAAAGTTCTTCCTTGACCAAAGGAAGATGGTCCCTTGAGTAAGAGGAGTTCGGGGCGCGTGGAGGTTTCTGCAGAAACTCTATGGAGTGCCCCTCTGCTATAATCTGAAGCACCCATGAATCTGCTGTTATCCTCTCCCAACCCGGAAGGTGGAGGGAGAATCTCCCTCCTAACGGTTCCTCCGGGGCGTCCGGAGGCGGTGGGAGAGGGAAGGAGTCAGGTGGTGTGAGGCAGCGCCACAGCTGGGGCACCCGCTGCTTTTTTGGGCTGCGGGGGCCTGGCAGCTGTGGGGGCCTGACATTTTGTAGCCCGCCTTCCCTGAGGTTTCGCTTGAGGCCGGCTGCGTCTGCGAAAGGGACGGCGCTGTGGGGGATGGGGATGGTACATTGAATCAACAGATTTGAGGGCCGTCCCCGTCTCCTGCAGGTCAGTGATGATGTCCTTGACATCACCACCGAAAAGCACAGAACCCCCGAAAGGTGCTTCTTGGATTCCTGACTGTACCTCCGGTACCAGACCTGACACATGGAGCCATGCGTGACGCCGAAGACTTACAGCAAACGTACAGCTCCATCCTGCGGTGTCCACTGCGTCGTAGGTCGTCCTCAGAATGGAACAACTGGCCGAACGAGCAGAACGGACCAGGTCGGCTAACTCCTGCTTGACCTGGGAGTCAGGTAAGGAGTCAATATTGGATTCCGCCTGGGTAAGGACTGCCTTTTGGTAATCCCCCATATGCGCTACATAATTTAGGGCCCTGATCCCCAGTGTGGAAGAAGCGTAGATCTTCCTTCCATACTGATCCAGAAGGCGAGATTCCTTATACGGGGGAGACGAGCTCAAATGTTTCGGGTGTGCGGACCGGCCATGAGCGGCGCTAATCACTACCGAGTCTGCGCGGGGGTGAGAATCTAAAACCTACACCCTCCGGAGCCTGGTATAGCCTGTTGGACTTCCGAGGAAGTGGGGCTAAAGCAGACGGTTGTTTCCAAATGGTGGAAACAAGGTGGGCATGAGGCTCGATCCAGGGTGGCACTAGAGTAGGGGCCGTAAGGGGCAGGTCCAGATGTTCGGCGAGTTTAACCCGCTGAGGATCTGGTTCTAAGGAACGCCACTGATGGACTTCCTGGATCTTCCTGAGCAACTCCGTGAAGGAAGGATCCTCTGGAGGGGACTTCGGAGGAGTCCTCGGCCGGGGCTTAGACGGAGAGCGAGGCTCATCGTCCTTCTCGGAGCAACCATCGGAGGAATCCAAGGAGTCCGAGACAGAAGAAGAGGAATTTGAAGCAGAGTAAGACTCCCTAGCTCGTGTAGGGGGAGGAACGGGTTCCTTAGGGGGGATCCCTGAATGCGTGTCCGGCCCCTCTCTGGATCCCGAGGGCAAAGCCAGGGAATCCGGAGGCGGAGAGGGAATGTGCCATCTGGGGCGTACGGGAGCCAGGGGTGGCACCATCGCCGGAAGACGGCTCTCGACTTCCTTGGTGAGCTGAGCCTTGGCCTCAGCCCACCAAGAGGCCAGAGTCTCCTGAAGGTACACCGGCGGCCTAGGGGGCGGTGGAGGAGGAGGAGGGGGATAGTTGTACAGATGAAATCTGTAAGGAGAGTATCCGTAACCCGGCTATGGGAATACCGGAGCTGGGTATTGCGGCGTCGGAGGAGTCATCGCCGGGTACTGCGGCGCAGGATACTGTGGGCCCGGGTAAATCGGCGTCGGATAAGACGGCGGATACCCAGGTACCGGAGGAGCTGCCGGAGGGGAGAGAAATATCCCCCGCTGGTGTTGGAACCGGAGTCGGCGGGGCCGGCATCGGCAGAGCTGGCACTGGGGCCGGCATCAGATCCCACTGGATAGGAGGAGGATCAGACAATGGAAGAACATCCCAAGCCTCACCCGGGGACGGAGGGGAAAAGTCCCCGGGGTCCGGCAGGGGGGACTCGGGCTCCCCAGACGGCAGCGAAGGCTGCGGGGAACCTGGGACGACAGACGGAGCAGGGTCTGCTGTAGGCTCCGAGGCCCAGCGCACGCTGGAGGAGCCGACGTGCGGCTTAGGGGCCGAATCCCTGCGGACGCCAGAAGAGCCGGTGTCCGACGTTGGGAGTCCCTCGTCGGAGGTGGGCCGAGGATGGGAAGAGGCCCGGTCTGAGGGGGACACTGCCGTGCGCCACCCCGAAGGGTCAGGCGTCTTAGCGGCCTTCTCCCGGCGGACGTCGGAGGAGCCGACGTCCGGCTTATGGGAGGCGCCCGCATCAGTAGGCCGCGAAGCCTGTGGCGGTACTGGCGGAAGAAGCCTCCTTGCCCGGGAGGCACCGGCGGGCTCAAACGCGAACCCGATGGCGGGCCGAGCGCCTCCAAAGCCTTGAGGCTGCCGTCAGGCGATCCCCGGGAGGGGACGTTACCTTGGCCATGGCTCCAGCCGGAGTCGCGGAGGAGGAGGCATTCTCCCGATGCCTTTCTTTGTCCCGCTTCTTGTGCTCTTCAGGGGAGGTCGACGCCTGCCGAAGCTTCTTCAACTCCTTCTCCATTGCAGACATCTTCTTTTTGAGGCGATGGGCTTCTAGAGACTGCTGGCATCGTCTGCGGGTGGCCGCGTTGAAATGAAGGCAGTGCGGACACTTGTCGACCACGTGGTCGGGGCCTAAACAAAAAAGGCAGAGGGAGTGACCGTCTTTGTGAGGCAGTTGGGTGCGCACGAGTCGCACTTATTTTTTGAAGGGAACGACATATACCGACGTTCACCTGACGAAGAAAATACAAAATACTGATACTTTTCGGAAAACCGACGAAGCAACAGGACTGAGCGTTGTGAACTTCACCGCGAGGCACTGCACGAGCTGACTGCAGGAAAGAACTGGAAAGCGGGTGTCTGGGACCGCCCCTATATACCGACATTGTCCGATGCCGGTCACCTGACGTGGAGGCGGTCCCCGCCAGGGACTGCTAGCTAGAAATTTTTCCGTGGGGTCCTGCCGCCTGCCGACATCAGTCCTATATGTAATTACCTACTGCAAGAGCCCTCTCGAAGTAAGATCATTTGTTTTCGTCGTACACATGGCGAAAAGCAGAATGCTGATGCCGATGGATCCAGCTCATGGGTGAGGGATGTGCTTCCTGATTTTTTGTCTAGATTTGAAGCAACAGACATTTACAACATGGACGAGACGGGCTTATTTTTTCGTTGTGTGGGGCAGGGCAGATTCTCCTTCAGAGACCAGGCACCACCAGGTCAAAAGAAAGCAAAGGAGAGGGTCTCTTTAATTGTATGCTGCAACATGTCAGGAACTGATAAAAGTCAGTTAGTTGTCGTTGGGCAATCAGCACAGCCTCATTGCTTTCACGGTGTGAACCATTTGCCTGTACAATACAGAAATAATCGTACAGCTTGAGTTACGGGAGAAATATTTACTGAATGGGTCAGGGCATGGGACAGGTGGTTGGGACGTCGCAAGATCTTGCTCTTCCTCGACAACTTTAGTGGACACCCCGAGGTTCAAGGTCTGATGAACATCAGATTGGCGTTTTTACCACCAAACACTACATCAATTGTACAGCCACTAGACCAAGGGATAATTTATTCTCTCAAACAACATTATGTTAGGGGGATGCGTGCCAGAATTCTATCAGAACTAGAAGGTGGGAGTGAGCTCACAGCGACCAAATGTATTAAGCGCATCACACTGTTGGATGCCGTCCTGCTTTTAAAAACAGCTTGGGATACAGTTCAAACAATCGTAAATTGTTTTCGAAAAGGTGGCTTCAGTCATCCATTAGAAGAGCCTGATGTGACTGAACAAACTGCAGAACAAGCTGAGCCTGTTGAACCACCACCAGAAGGATTAACAGAGTCAGAGTTTGAGGCACTGAAATGGCTTGGGGAGAATGACCCAGAACCAGAACTAGAGGAGAATAAGGACGATGTGGCAAAGGACCTTGAAACCTGCATTCTCGACCGAGAATACAGAATCCTTTGACGAGACAGAAGCTGAAGAGCTCGGAGACATGGAAATGCCAAACATTTCATGCGCTGATGTCAGGCAGGTGCTCTCTGTTCTGAGACTGGCAATGACACAAAGGGCAGACGTAACGCCAGATTGGGAAATGCTGCAGCACACTGAGGCTGCATGGAAAAAAATATGCAACATCTAAAATAAGGCAGACAAGAACAACACAGTACTTCACCGAAAGAAGACATTTTTTTTTTTTTTTAAATCGCACAAAGCACATTACAAGCGCATTATGAGCACTGCCCAGAAGGAAATAAAGGGCTAATGTACACCAGTCACTAAAAACACAGCACAGTACAGAAGAAAATAAAGGCTTAATTTGCCCAGAAGGAAATAAAAGGCTAATGTACACCAGTCACTAAAAACACAGCACAGTACAGAAGAAAATAAAGGCTTAATGTACACCAATCACCAAAAACACACAAAACCCTATAAGAAATAGCCTGTAATTGACATAAGAGTGAGCATAAAAATCGGCGATCATAAGCTCCGCCCACTCCAGAAACAGCGGACATCGCTTTCGATGGACATGTAATTCACACACCAACCTGTCTGTCCAAAGAGGCGCCCACTGCATATACCTCAGCTCCGCCCCATGATGCCAGATCTTAGCCCACTGGAAGCAAGGTTGTGTGCGTCTGCAGTTGGGGAGGTCGGGTGGGTCCATGTGGATGAACAATATATACCACTCCTAGAACTACTGTTACAAGTGAGTAACCTGTTCTTCTAGGAACGTGGATATGTTGTTCATCCACACTGTTTGGCAGACTCCAAGCAGTTCTCCGGGAGGAGGGAGGCAAGGCACACAGCCCCTACTTAGGGAAGAGTGATTGGAGAACTGAAGCCCCAAAACCAGAATCCTGGTGTGACTCAAGGTCGATGTGAAAGTGGGCGATAAGAAAAAATTACTCACCTTAGTAATGTTGTTTCTTCTAATGGAGTCTTGCTGTATTCTGACTATTGCAGTTAGGTCCTGCCTTTCAAGCGCCCCGGAGAACAAAGAGTTAACTTTCCATGGCCAGCATGGAATGTTCACCACGAGCTCGGCTGAAGCCCCTGTCTGCTGTTGTTTATACTCCAACCGTCAGATCTTTACGAGCAATACTCACTAGAAGTTGTGTGTGGAAACTGTAAAACTCACACTAGCCAACTGGCAACTAAATTTATTAAAAATAGTTTTTTGGTTTCAAAGCAAAGATTCAATTCAGGAAACCCAAAAAACAAAACACAACACATACCCAAAGTAAAGGAGGGTGAAAAAGGGGCACCCCTAGGGTGCTAACACTGCTCCTGCCCACCCACATCCCAAAAATCAGATTCTGAGAGGGGAGGCGGGGGGAGGAGGGGTGGAGGTCAGAATACAGCAAGACTCCATTAGAAGAAATAACATTACTAAGGTGAGTAATTTTTTTTTCAAACATTAAGTCTTGCTGTATTCTGACTATTGCAGACTACCAAGCAGTACCTCCATGGAGGAGGGACAGAATCTACTTTGGGAATAGGCTCTGAAGTACTGCTGTGCCAAACCGAGCATCACTCCTAGCCTGGATATCCAGAGAGTAATGCTTGGTGAATGTATGGACTGTTTTCCAGGTGGCTGCTTGACAAATTTCTAAGATAGGAATATCCCTGGCAGCAGCCAGGGAAGCAGCTGCACCTCTAGTAGAGTGAGCCCTCAGGCCTGAGGGTGGAGTTCTACCCAGTTTTTAATAGCAGAATTGTATACAAGAGACAATCCACCTGGCAATAGATCTCTTAGTGGCAGGTTTGCCCTTACCTACCTCTCCACATGTGAGGAACAACTGGAGGGACTCAAACCTGTGACCCTCGGTGCACTCTATGTAGTAGCTGAGGGCCCTTCTAACATCCAAGCTGTGCAGCCTCCTCTCTCCAGAGGAGGAACTGTCAGTGAAGAAAACAGGGAGACACACAGACTGGTTAAGGTGGAAATCTGAAACCACCTTAGGCAAAAACTTCCTGTTAGTTCTTAGGACCACTTTATCTCTACGGAAAGAGACAAAATCAGGCTCCACTGACAGGCATTGCAATTCACTGATATGCCTGGCAGAGGTAATGGCTGCCAAAAACAGAGTTTTCCAAGTCAAGTACTTAATCGCTGCAGAGGACAAAGGCTCAAAGGGTGGTTGCATAAGCTGAACAATTCAAACATTAAGGTCCCAAGCAGGAGCAGGATCCCTTAAGGCGAGGATTGATGTGCAGCAATCCCTTGAAGAACTTACAAAACACAGGATGGGCTGACAGAGGAGAGGGCTTGCCTACTGACAAGAAGGCAGAAACAGCTGCCAGATGCACTTTAAGTGTAGCTGGCCTAAGCCATTAAGATGGACCATATAGTCCAGAACTGTAGGCAACCCAGCAGATTCTGGAGAAAAATCCTTAACAGAGCACCAAATAGTGAACCTTTTCCATTTGGAGTTGTAAGTCTTTCTGGTGGAAGGCTTTCGAGAAGCCTTAAGGATATCCAGAACCCCTTGAGAAAGCTGCAGATCAGCAAACTCTAACTCTTCAAGAGCCATGCCTTGAGATTGAGAGACTTGAGGTTTGGATACCAAATCCTCCCCTGAGAGGACGTCAACAGGTTGTAATTCCTGGGAAGAGACAGGGGAAGGTGGACTGCTAAGAACAGAAACAGGGGGTACCAGGGCTGTCTGGCCCAGTCTGGAGCAATCAGAATCACTTTGCATGGTTGTGACCTTATCTTGACTAACACCTTGAATGGGAGAGGGAAGAGGGGAAAAGCATACAGAAATTTCCCTTCCCAATTCAGAATCAGAGCACCCAGGGGGACTGAGCCCAAGACTGGGGGTCTGCAACAAAAGAGAGGAAGTTGGTGATTGTCTGGGGCTGCAAAAAGATCCATCTGTGGAGTGCCCCATCTCGAGAAAATCACTTTCAAAACTAGGGGATCTAGGGTCCATTCGTGATGGCCCTGGGATATTCTGCTGAGAGCATCTGCTAGGACACTGTCCTTCCCTGGGAGGTGAACTGCTATCAGAGAGGTTTGCAGAGAATAGGCCAGGGACCACAACTTCACTGCTTCTTTGCACAAGGCCGAAGACTGAGAGCCTCCTTGCTTGTTGATATACCACATTGTGGTGGTATTGTCTGTTCTGATCTGGACCACCTTGTTCTGTGCAGAACTGGAAAAGGCTTGCAGTGCCAGAAACACCGCTCTGAGTTCCAAGAGACTGATGTGAAGCAGAGATTCTTGAGGTGACCACAGCCCTTGGGTGGTAAGATCCCCCAGGTGGGCTCCCCAGCCTAGCAGGGAGGCATCTGTGGTAAGTATCACTGAATGAGACTGAGTGACAAAAGGAACTCCTTGTCTCAAATTGTCCTGATCCTGCCACCACCGAAAAGCCTGGATCAGGGTTCGAGTCACTGGGACTAGTTTGGTAAGGGAATCCTTTCTTTGGGACCAGAAGGCTCTTAAGTGGAACTGAATGTCCTCATCTGAAATCTTGCTCCCTGGACCACTGCTGTAGAGGCTGCCACGTGGCCCAGAAGCTGCAGGAAATGCCTTGCTGGTCAAGAAACCTGAAGGGTGAATAAAGAGGCCAGTTCCATAAGGGTCCTTGCCCTGTCTAGGGGAAGGAAGGCTCTTGCCCTTATTGTATCCAGCTCCGCCCCTATGAAGGTGAGGAGCTGTACTGGCTCGAGAACTGACTTTGGAAGGTTGAGAAGGAACCCTAAGAAAGTGAGCACTTGTTGAGTTATTTGTAGATGTGACTTGACTTGGTCTGGAGACTGACCCACTATGAGCCAGTCATCCAAGTATGGAAACATGGAGATCTTTTTTCTCCTTAGGAAAGCAACCACTACTGCCAGGCACTTTGTGAACACCCTTGGGGCTGATGTTAGGCTAAAGGGCATTACTCTGAACTGATAGTGGCCTGAGGGCAACTTGAACCTGAGGTACTTTCTGTGGGAGCACCTGATGGGAATGTGAAAATAGGCATCTCTGAGGTCCAGGGAGGCTAGCCAGTCCCCTGGCCTTAGAGAGGGCAGAATTATTCCCAGAGTCACCATTTTGAACTTTGGTTTTAAAAGGTGCTTGTTCAGATATCTTAGGTCCAAGATGGACTGCCATTCTCCTGTCTTTTTGGGGGTTAGGAAGTACCTGGAGTACAATCCTTTGCCCTTGTGTAGGGTAGGAACCCTCTCTATGGCTCTGAGAGCCAGGAGGGAAGAAACCTCTGCCTCTAGTGCAAGGGTCTCTGATGGATTTGCAGGTGGAAAGGATCTGGTTCTCATCTTGGGAAATTTTTTGAAGCCGAGAACCAGTTCCTGGCTTACTACTTCCAGGACCCACTTGTCTGATGTTAGAGACTTCCAGTCCTGGACAAAGTAAGCCAGCCTGCCCCCTACAGGTAGTGGAGAATCGGCCCGGGCAGACCCATCCGGGTGTCTGCTTGGCAGGGGCTTTAGGCTGAGGGGTGAAAGCAGGCCTGCTCATTCCCCATCTGCCTCTCCCTCTGAAGAACCCCCTCTGAGCATAAGAAGAAGAAGAGGAGGCCTGGGCTTGGTAAAAAGGCCTTTGAAAAGGCCTGCCCCTGGACTGCTGCCTTTGAGGAGTGGCTTGCCTTTCTTTGGCCTGATCACTCCTGTAGGTGGTCCTGTACTCATCCATCTTTTTCATGTAGTTCTCTGTCTGCTCCCCAAACAGAGAATTACCAATAACAGGGAAATCCATGGCCTTAGCCTGGGTATCCTGTGATAGGCTAGTACATCTGAGCCAAGCCATCCTCTGAAGGGCCACAGATATAGCCATGACTCTTGAGGAAACATCATTGGAGTCCACAGCAGCATGAAACTGCACCTTGGATGCCTCAATCCCATCTGCAGCCACCTGTTCCCGCTTCTTGGCAAGCTGGTCAGGGGCCTGTTTAGCCAGAGCCAGCACAGTGTCCCATCTGGACTTCTGGTATCTAGCTGTGTAGGCCATATAGTTAGCCTGCCTGAGTCCCAAAGATGCTGCCATGTACTGCTTCTTTGCCATGTCATCAGTCCTCCTGGAGTCCTTATCTGGGGGGTGTGATGTCAAGGGGATATTTGCCTTATCACAGGCAGCAGCCTAAACTACCCCAACATGGCTGCATTGCTGAGAAAGGAACTCTGTGTCCGAGCCTGAAAGGGTGTACCTCTTGTCCATTCATCTGTCCACAGGAGGTATGGAGTTAGGAGTCTTAAGAATTTTGTCTGTTTCCCAAAAGATTTATGGAGGGGAATAGACAGTCTCCTGGACTCTGGGATGTCCATCATTTCAACAAAATCAGGCTCCTCCTGATCCTCTACTGCTTCTTCCATTGGAAGCTGGAGGGTTTCAGCCACTTTTTAGTAAAACATAAAGTGGGACGGGGACTCAGAAAGCCTAGGAGGAGAAACACCTGAAAGTCAGTCTGGGGAGATGTCCAGGTCAATAGGCACATCCAGACTTTCATAATCACCATCATCATCCTCATACTCTCCCTCCTCCGGTTCATAAAATTCTTCTGAAGTGTAATCCGGAACCGGGGTAACCGACCGAACCAAGCCCCTACCAGATGGTGCCGGTTCGGCCGCAACCGAAGTTAGCGATTGCACTATTCTTATCGCTTTGGTTATCTCATCAGCGGTCGGAGTATGAATTTCTGGATCCGAACCGGATGATTTATCTTTTCTCTTCCTTTTAACCGGAACCAGCTTCTCAGAATCAGCTCTCCTTTTGCCCAAAGAAGTATCGCCCTGATCAGAGGGCACTCCTCCCGGTTCGGTCGGAACCGAACCGGGCTGGCCAGTCGGGTCAGCGGACTTCTCGGCCTCCCTTTCCCTCAGTCTACCTACTCTCTTACCCAGGGTAGCTTTGGGAAAATTCTTACAAATTTGGCAGTCTGAATCGAGGTGTTCAAACCCCAGACAATAAACACAGGTGGTGTGGGGATCAGCCTTAGCAAAGGTTTCCCCACACACACTGCAGTGTTGAAACCCAGTGGGCCCGTTTTTTTTCTTGGGTTTCTCAGACATGGCCAATCCTATCCTAAATGTACCCTTTTTTCAGCAATCTGCCAGGCAAGACTCTCCTATCGGTTCCTGATCGTGTTACTGGTCTTGGAAAAAAACGTAATAAAATCCGTTTTTTTTTTTTTAGCATCAATACGAACTGGTTACCACACTCTAAAGTAAATTCACAAACTTTTTTTAAACTAAACTGATCGGTTCAGCCGAACTGATCTGAAATGTACAAGTTCCCACACAGAAACTAAATGTAAAACCTATCTAGTACTCACGGTACCACAGACAGAGACTTAAACTGACAGATTCGGTAGCAGAAATTCGGTAGAAACCAAGCAAAAAACACTTTAACCGACTTTTTAGAACTGACAAAGGAGAAATCTCCGGAGTGACTGTTCAGTGAGGCGGAGTAAAGAATCTGACGGTTGGAGTTTAAACAGCAGCAGACAGGGGCTTCAACCGAGCTTGAGGTGAACATTCCATGCTGGCCATGGAAAGTTAACTCTTTGTTCTCTGGGGCAGTTGAAAGGCAGGACCAAACTGCAGTAGTCAGAATACAGCAAGACTCATGTTGTTTGAAAGGTGTTTGCTGACTTCCAGGTAGCAGCCCGGCAGATTTCCTGGATAGGGATGTCCCTGGAAGCAGCCACCGATACAGCAGTATGGCAGGTAGAATGAGCTGTTATCCCTCTGGGAGGCTCCTTGCCCACAGACCTATGCATGATGTAATCCACCTTGCAATGGTCCATTCGGCTGCAGGTCTGCCAGAAGTGGCTTCAGCGTACATGACAAACAGCTGGCGAACCTCTCCACCAATTTCCACCATCCTCTCCTTATAATAGGAGAGAGCACATCTCAGGTCCAAAGCATGGAGCCTGTACTCGGCCTCCAAAGTGTAATTAGGGTAGTACACCGGCAGAGTCAACACCTGGTTAAGGTAAAACTCTGACACCACCTTCAAAAGGAATTTCAGGAGGGGGCATAGGACAACATTGTCCCTGTGAAAGACCAGATAGGGCAATCCACCGGAAGTGCCTGGAGCTCCCCTGTCCTTCTGGCTGATTGATAGCCATCAGCCATCTTCCACAACAAGTGTGTCAGCTCACACTTGTGCATGGGTTCGAATGGCTTGCCAATGAGCTTTGCCAAAACCAGCAACAGATCCCACGGAGGTGGAGGTTCACACACCGGAAGGGATATGTGATCCAGGCTTTTGAAAAAGTGCCTGACCACTGTCTCCTACGCTAATGTTGGCTGACCAGCCTGCATCCGATAAGCAAAAATGGCTGCCAGGTGCACCCTAAGGGTCAAAGACTGTAGACCCCCTTTGGATTTGGAGACAGACCAAAGGTAGTCGAGAATGTTAGCCACAGAACAGGATGAGGGGTCCAGACCCTTGCCCTGACACCAAATGGAGAATCTTTCCCATTTGAAGGCATAACATTTCCTGGTCGATTCCTTTCTTGATGCCTCCACCACAGTGTAGACATCTTTGAAAAGTCCCAAAGCCTGGAACTCTAGTCGCTCAGGTGCAGAGATTGAAGGTCCGGATGGAAGACCTTCCCCTGGCTGAGAGATATCAGCTCCGGGTATGCACAAAGCTGCTCCAGGGGCCTGCAGCCGAGGCTGAGGAGATCTGTATACCAGAACTGGCGTTGTCAGTCTGGGGCAAAGAGAATCACCTTCGCCTTGTCCCTCCTCACCTTGAGTAACACCTTGTGGATCAAGGGAAATGGATGGAAGACGGAGAGGAGGCTTGGGGTCCATGGCCTCGAGAAGGCATCCCCCTGCAGCGAGCCCTGCTGAAGGGGGCTGGCATGATACAGCCTCAGCTTGGTGTTTTCCCTTGAGGCAAACAGGTCCACCAGCGATTTGCCCTAACAGGAGAACAGGCTGTAAGCTACCTCTGGATGGAGACACCACTCGTGGGATGTCTGGCCTATGTGGCTGAGAGCATCCGCCAGCTGGTTCGAGGCTCCTGCCACATGGATGGCTAGGAGATCCACCTCCAAACAGCTTAAGAGGGTCCAGATGAGGAGCACCTCCTTGCACTGCAGAGAGGAGTTCATGCCACCCTGTTTGTTGAGGTAGTACATGGTCGTGGTACTGTCTGTCTGGACCTGAACCACTTGACCCCGGAGCTGAGGAGTGAAAGTTTACAGTGCCAGTCTGACTGCTCTGAGCTCCAACAGTTTGATGTGGCATCGGGACTCCTCAGTGGTCCAGAACCCGTGGGCCCTGTTGCCCCCCATGTAGGCTTCCCAGCTCATGAGAGAGGCATCGGTCGTAGGGACGACCGTCAGCTCAGGGCGGACAAACAGGATCCCTTCCTGCAACTGGTCTGAGGTGGTCCACCATTGGAGAGCATCCCACATCTTCTGGGTTACAGCGATCAGTTGGTCAAAATGAACATATCACTGAGTCCACTTGGCCGGCCAGCTCCCATTGGAGGGGGCGGATGTGTCACCAGGCCCAACGGACCACTGAGGTGCACGCTGCCATGTAACCCAGAATGTGCAGAAAGTCCCGGGCAGGGCGCAAGTGCCCAACCAGAAATGATCAGGCAAAGGAGGAGAGAACCTCCACTCTGTCTGCCAGGAGCCGAGTTCTGGCTTGACAAGAGTCGAGCTCTGTCCCAATGAAGCCTATCACCTGAGAAGGCACGAATTCCGACTTGGCACCGTTGATCAGGAGACCAAGTTGGAAGCAGGTCTGGGGGGCAAGATCCCTGGACCTCTCCACCTCCTGTTGGGTGGAAACTGCCAGGAGCCAATCATCGAGGTAAGGGTAGATTCTGACTCCTCGACGTCGAAGATGGGCCACCACCACTGCAATGCATTTAGTGAAGATCCGTGGGGCAGATGACAGGCCGAACGGCATGGCTCGGAACTCGTACAGGGTCCCCTCGACCCTGAAGTGGAGGAACCACTGATGGGACAGATGGATTGGGATGTGAAAGAATGCATCCTGCAGATCCAGTGAACAGAACCACATGTTTCGCTCCAGAGATGGCATGTTCTGGGACACAGTGACCATCCGGAAGGTGCGGGACCTGAGAAACTGATTCAGGTCATGGAGATCTAGAATGGGGCACCAACCCCCCGTCTGCTTGGGCACCAAGAAGTACCTGGATACAACGCCTGGGTCTGCTGGAGGTTTCACAACGGGGGCTACTGCCTCCTTGCAGAGGAGCCGAGCCACGTCGTCTCGAAGAGCTGACCGGGTGCATTCAGAAATCCGTTCCACCCTTGGGGCGCAGGCTCGGCTTGGAGGGTACTGTTCGAATTCTAGAGGCAGTCTCTGACCGAGACTTCGAGAACCTACCTGTCCGAAGTGATAGCGGACCTGGCGGAAAGGAAGTGTCGGAGCCGCCCCCCATGGGAGGGCCCAGAGCTGACGTGACGGAGACAGGGGTGGCAACCCCTATCCCATCACTGGGCAGGCTTAGAAGAGGAGGAGGCTCCGGAACCTAAGTCTCTGCTTCCTTTGCGGCCCTGTTGGGGACTGGACTTGGACCGAGGGTGCCAGGCTTGTGCCTGCTGCTGATGTTACTGTCCTCCTTGGTAGGAGGGCTGCCGCACCGCAGGGGAAGAGTGCCGACAAGGCTTTCTTCTTCTTCTTCTGCTGGTTCTTGCCCAAAGAACCTTTTTCAGAAGTGGTGTCCAAGGTGGCGTTGGACTGCTCTATACTCTGTAGGTGACCGGCCACTCCTGGACCGAACAAGTCGGTTCCCAGGAAAGGCACATCAGCCAGCTTATGCGGAGTATCCGCTGGGAAGGAGAAAAGCCTTAGCCAAGCCCTGAGGTGAAAGGCCACTGTGGCGGCCATCGAGTGGGCACAGGAATCCCCGATGTCCAGGGCCATCTGGAGCTGCTGTCTGGCAACAGCACAGCCCTGTTTGACCATGGTCTGCATGTCCATGGGGCGATGAGGGAGGACTTTGTCTAATGACCTGAGACGGGCATGAGAAAAGTGTGCCATGATGATGATGGGCGAGTTGGCCTGATGAAGGCCCAAAGAAGAAGCCACACAGGCCTTTCGGGCACAGTGGTCCATATTTTTGGACTCCTTGTCCAGCGGTTGGTCACTGTTGGCTGAACTAGCAGTACGCCTGAACACAGAGGCAGTCACCAAGCTCCCAGCCGAAGGGTGCTCTGTGATCCCTGCAAGGGACCCAATGGGCACCGCATACATGCGGGCCATGCGTGCAGACGGTGCTGAACATGAGGCAGGGCGCTGCCAGAGTTCAAGGGCCAGGCCAACAATGGCCTATGCCACTGGAAAGGCCTTCGTTGGGGTGTCTCCTCTCTTTACACTATCTGTGAGAGGGTACTCCGACTTTTGCTGGATATATTCCAGGGGCATTCCAGTAGAGTTGGAAATGAGATGGAGAATCCCTTGGTAGTAGGAAGGGCCTTCCTCCATCCCTGTGCCAACGGATGACTCATCATCAACTGGATGAGAGTGCAGCCCAGTGACATCAGAGTCCGAGGAGATGGGATACAGTGGTCTACCGACGAAATCACCCTCGATCCACTGAGGGTGGTTGGGGTGACAGTAACCGACAGATGTCAGGGAAGCCCGGTGTCCAGTTGGTTCTCTTTCGAGGGAGCCCTTCCCGAAGGCTGCTTAGGCGGCGGTTCCACCCGAATGGGTGGGGAGACCAGAATAGGCTGAATCGGAGAACGGGCCAGCCCACGGGTGGAGGAACCAGAGGCTTCGGTTCCAGAGGGGTCGGCTTCAGCCTGGGAGGTGAGAGCCAAGTAATGGCCGGGGTAGGCGACGGAGCCGGCTTCTGCCTGGCCAAGATCAGCTGCTGCCACATAAGGTCCTCATAGCGCTGATGGAGTTTCCACCAGAACCCCTCCTCGTCCGAGGAGGATGAGGATGACCTGTGGCGTTGCCTCTTCTTACAGCACTTATGGCTCTTCCTTGGTCATTTGGCCGAGGGAGTCCTAGACCTTGACCGAGATTGGGGAGGCCAACTCAACTGATCGGGAGACAACGCAGGGATCAGTGAAACCCAAGGGTTGGGAAGCGGGTCCTTGATGGGGACACCAGTAGGCTGGGTCTCCTCTTCAGGAAATACCAGGACCGGAGTCCATTCTAATGAGTCATCGGCCATGGTCGGCGACAAATGGTCGATCGGGTTGAGGATCATTTCGACCTTGTCGGCTATGTAATCGATCCCCTAGCCAGACGGGAGATCTGTGAAGCCAGCAGCCGAGGATGCAATCTCGACCGAGGTTGAGACCGCATGCTCCTGGGACGCGGACCTTTCTTGGTCCCAAGAACATCTTCGTTGAGATGAAGACAATGGGTCTTTATCTCTCTTCCAAGAGTAGGAGGAGTGCGAGCCTGAGGGCACCTCACCTCGGGTGGGGAGAATCTGGCACAACTCCTTGAAAGATCCCGTAAAGGTGGAGCCCAAGTTCGGCAGGACAAAGAAGCTTTGATTGGCCAAAGCACGAGCGGCTTCTTCCTCAAACACCTTCATCTGTTCCAGCTGATTGGCGGAGCCCGCGGCCACAGAAACCGCCCACCTCACCTCCTTCGACTTCACCGGAGGGTCTCCCCAGCTTCAGGCATGCCTTGCGATCGTCCAGGACATTGGGATGGAGGGCCAAGCAAAAGCTACACAACGAGGTGTCATGGCCAACACCTAGGCAGTAGATGCACGTGAAGTGAGGATCAGTGCACAACATCTTCTGGCTGCAGGGACACTGGTGAAATCCCGGGGAAGAATTTTCCTCCATGATCGATGCTGCAAAAGCGCGATCACTAACTCGAACGAGTTTGATTTTCGGTAATAATGACAATTTGAAAGCTAGGTCCTATGAAATGCAAGAGCACGAAGGAAGCAGCCTGTATCTTCCAGCGAAAAGGAAGATCTGGCGTCATTGGACGGAGCTGAGGTATATACTACCCAGGTGGGTGGGAGTAGCCAGCTTGAAGACTTCCAGCAGATCTAAAGTGGAAGGGGACAATGCCAAACAGTGTGAGTGAACAACATATCCACGCTCCGAGAAGTACGTTTTTTACTCCGTTTTAAACTTATTGACAGTCAGGCAGTCTCTTAACCAATGAGGCAGAGAATTCCACAGGGTTGGAGCCGAAAAAGAAAAAGCTCGAGAACCTGATGTGTTTAATCATACCCTGGCAATCTCCAGCAATCCCTTATCGGCGGAACAGAGAGGACACAAGGGGCAGTAGGGTACAAGGAGATCTTGCAGGTAACTGGGTTCCTGATTGTGTAGGGCTTTAAAGGTTAGCAAGCCAACCTTAAAGGTGATCCGCTACTAAACAGTCAGCCAGTGCAGCTCGAGGAGCGCAGGTGTAATATGACTGGTCCGAGAAGTTCCAGTCAAAAGCCTGGCTGCCACGTTCTGCACCAGCTGCAAGCGGCTGATATCAACCCCTGGTAGCCCAGGTAGAGGGAGTTGCAGTAATCAAGACGAGTAGTGACAAAGGCATGGATCAATGTTGGATGATCATCCGGCGGAACCAGGTGTTTCACCCTGCCGATATTTCTGAGATGATAAAAAGATGATTTAATGACTGCTGATACCTGATGCTTTAGAGTCAAACCATCGTCAAAAATAACACCAAGGTTACGCACCTGGTCTGACGTAGTGAGCTGTGTACCACCAAGCAATAAGCCTGATGGTTTTCCAGCCCCACAACCCACCCAGGACGACCTGGGTCCACTACCAACACTTTGGTCTTATCTGGGTTCAGTCTCAACCAGCTGGAACTCATTCAGGTTCTGATCTCAGTGAGGCAATTATTTAGCATGGGGAGTGTGTAATCTTGTCTGGGCAGAAAAGACATATACAGCCGAGTGTCATCAGCATAGCAATGAAAACTCAGACTGTATCATCTGACGATGTCTCCCAATGGCAGCATGTAAACTGCAAACAACATGGGGGCCAAAATGGAGCCCTGCGGTACCCCACAGAGTAGGGAGTGAGCAACAGAGAAAAGCATTCCAGTGGCAACTCTCCAAGACCTGCCCATGAGGAACAAGTGGAACCATTTCAGGACTGTACCAGACAGCCCACAACAAAGCTACAGGTGCTCCAGCAGCACACCATGGTCTACAGTGTCAAATGCAGCAGAGAGATCAAGAAGGACCAGGATGATGCGTGCCTTTCGATCTCTAGCCGTAAGGAGGTCATTCAATACCCAGACAAGCAGTCTCCATGCTATGCCTCTTCCTGAAATCAGACTGAAGAGAATCATAGACATTGTGAGTTGTAAGATAATCAACCGATTGCAGCATAACCACCTTTTTAATAACCTTACCAACAAATGGCAGGTTAGTGATAGGCCAGTAGTTAGCTAGACAGTCTGGATCCAAGGAGGATTTCTTAATGAGTGGTTGAACGAACGCCTCCTTGAGGGGGCCACGGACTTTCAGACAATTTCAGCAATGATCAGACAGATAACATCTACACATCCCAATAAGAAGGGTGTAGGGCCCGGATCTAAACCACAACTGGTTGGGTGCAATGTTTGGATAGTTTTTACAATGTCCAAGAATTCCGACCGGTAGAAAGCTGACCAGACAGACCGTGTGTATGTCACCTCCCGTTGATCGCTGCAATCCCTCATAGGAGAGGCCAGACCAATGCCAGACCTGATGCTGGCAACCTTATCTGCGAAGAATCTAGTGAACTCCTTGCATCTTAGCTGAGAAAAGGCTTCTCTGGGCTGGAGACAGATTGGATTGCACAATCTCTCAACAGTCCAGGAAAGTTGAGCCGGTCGATTAATTATAGCAGAAATCTCCCTGGACAGGAATTCTGCCTTCTTACGGGTGATTTCTGATTGATAACTATCATAATGTGCCATCAATCTAAGCCTGTCAGCATCATGGCCAGACTTCCGCCAGGCTCTCTCCATCCTTCAGCCAACGTGCCTCAACTCCTTCAAGGAGCCATCAGACCAAGGGCTCTTTGGGCGAAGAGTGAGAGGTCGAACACGAAGAGGTGCAATCTTATCCAGGGCATCTCCTACAGCCTTATTATAGGCTACCACGAGATCATCTGGACTCATGCATTCACCTAACAAACCCGAGAGGTCCGGCACCACCGATAGGTCACTAGGGTTAACCCCCCCTTAAAGGGCGGTACTGAATTATCTCCGTAGGGGCAGATCTATTTTTGGGGGCTGAAACTGAACCTGATGGTGTGATGGTCAGACCAGCTCAGATCAGCTATCTCCATCCCCAAAAGGAAGATCAGATCCAACGAATGCCCCCCCAGATGGGTCGAGGAGGTAACTACCTGTGTAAGGCCCAGCGTCATCATCAGCAGGAGGAGATTTTGACCAAAATGCGAAAGTTCATAGTCGACCCAGGCACTGAAATCCCCCAGAATTATCCATCGGGGGATCTCAACACCATGTCGACAATGAAGTCTGCTATCTCCTGCAGGAATTCTCCTCCATCTCCTGGTGAACGGTAGATGAGGAGAATCCCACAACCTACACTCTCTCCCAGGATATATTCGAAGGATCTGGTACTTCCCAATGGCACATCCACAAGGCCCAGCTCAGTCTTAAACATAATGGCCACACCCCCACCCCTACGATCTAACCTTGGACGGTGCATCACAGAGAACCCGGCTGGAGTTGCAGATGTCAATACAGGGCCTGCATTTTCATCCAGCCAGGTCTCAGTAATGCATGTCAGATCAGTAGTTCTCACAAGATCAGTTATAATGGCTGTCTTGTTTTTAATACAGCTGGCACTGCATAACACCGCCAAGGCAGGATGAGCCATCAGGGAAGACCTTGGCACCTGCCTGCTAATGTTGGAGCCCTTGGGTATGGGAACAAGGCAAAGAGAACCTCTATCCAGACTCCATTTTGCCCCAGGGCATTTCCAGGACCCCACAACTCCAATCCGCCCTTCCCTCCCCTTTCCTGTCTCCCACCAGGCCCAGCTCTCCCCTTTCTTGTTCTGATCCTGTTTAATGCATACCTATTGGACATCAGAGAGGGTATAAGGTGTGAAATGAGTCGCTTCACTGATGACTCCAAGATGGGAGCAGTAGTTGAGGGAGAAGAGGGGAGGTTGGCCCTGCAAGGGGACCTAGACACCCTGGAAAGCTGGGCTCACACATGGAAATTAAATTTCAATATCACCAAGTGCAAAGTGTTACATCTTGGGTGGGGAAACCCTAAACACAGGTACACCCTGGGAGGGGAAGCGCTGGAGGCCTCAGCAGGGGAAAAAGACCTAGGGGTCATGGTGGATGCATGTATGAATAACTGAGCAGTGCAGGAGAGCGGCTAGCAAGGCAAACAGGATGTTGGGATGCACCGTAAGGCGGATCACCTCTAGAAGCAAGGAAGTGATACTGCTGCTGTACAATGGACTGGTTAGACCACACCTTGAGTACTGTGTACAGTACTGGAGACCACACTTGAAGAGGGACATACAGCTCCTGGAGAGGGTACAGAGGAGGGCAACTAAGATGATACGAGGGCTAGGGGATTTGACGTATGAGGACAGATTCGAGGAGCTCTGCCTGTTTTCATTGGAGGAGAGAAAGGGGGGACATGATTGAGGTCTTCAAGTACCTCAAGGGAATAAATACGGTAAACATGGAGGGGATCTTTAGACTAAAGCAGGGAGGTATCACCAGAGGGCATGGTTTGAATCTGGAAGGTGGAAGGGTGAGGGGGGAAAAGAGGAGTTTTTTCACTGAGAGGGTGGTGGACCCTTGGAATGCACTGCCTGGCGAGCTGGTTCAGAGATCCACAGTGGAGGGCTTCAAGAGAGGGTGGGACAGACACAGAAAGTTGATGTATCAGATGATGGCCTGTCCCAGGGGGGTGGGGATGGAGGATAGGGGTTTCTGGAACACAAGGGGGAGGGCCTCGGCACCCAACTAGGGATCTGAGGTTCGAACAGACTCGATAGACTGTAAGGCCTAATCTGCTGGCAAATAGTATGTTAGTATGTTCTTTTGCGCCCCTTAAGTAGACCTAAGGCATGACACCTGAAATAGGTGTCAGATGATAACAGGGGACATTTAAAGGGGCGTAGTTCCTTGAGCCTGGTGGGGGGGGGTGGATAGTGCCTGACCGTCGCAGAACCTCCCCAACACATTACAATAAGGCAAGTAATCAAAACCCACCTCAAAAATAATTAAAACCAATAGCACAAAAACCAGTGCCAGCCCACCCCTAAATTAAAACCCCAGAATCAATAATCCGACAGGGATTAGAACAAGCACACCTCTAAATTAAATTACTTTTTAATGTCCAGTGAAATGTAAAATCAATACAGGTTACTCACCTGTAACCGGAGTTTTAGGAATGGTATATGTTGTTCATCCACACTTACTGGCAGGTTCCTTGCCGCTTTAAATCTTGCCGGAAGGTCTTCAAGCTGGCTCCTCCCACCCACCTGGGTGGTAAAACTCTCGGCTCCGCCCCATGACGCCAGATCTAACCCACTAGAAGCCAGGTTGTGCATCAAAGCCAGGGAAGTCAGGTGGGTTGTGTGGATGAACAACATATACCATTCCAAGAACTCCTGTTACAGGTGAGTAACCTGTATTTCTAGGGACATGGATATGTTGTTCTATCCACACTTACTGGCAGACTCGTAGCAGTTCTCTGGGAGGAGGGAGGCAAGGTGCACACCCCTGTACTTACTTGGGAAATAAGAACTGGAGAACCGAGGTCCCAAAACCAGCATCCCGTCGTGACTCAAGGTCAATGTGGTAGTGGGTAATGAAGGTGTCTGTTGACTTCCAGGTAGCAGCCCTGCAGATTTCCTGCATAGGGACATCCCTGGAAGCAGCCACCGAAGCAGTGGTATGGCAGGTAGAGTGAGCTCTTATCCCTCTGGGAGGCTCCATAACCCGCCAACCTATAGCAGAGATCTATGCAGGCGGTGACCCACCTGCCTATCGTCTGCTTGGCTGCAGGTCTTCCAGGTGCGGCTTCAGCGTAGGTGACAAACATCTGGTGAACCTCTCCCCGAACTTCAGCCGTCTGCTCCTTATAATAAGAGAGCACTCTTCTAGGGTCCAAAGTATGGAGCCTATATTCGGCCTCCGAGGTGTGACTGGGATAGAACACCAGCAGAATCAACACCTGGTTAAGGTGAAACTCCGACACCACCTTTAGAAGGAATTTCGGGTGGGGGCGCAGGACAACCTTGTCCCTGTGAAAGACCAGATAAGGAGACTCGATGGAAAGTGCCTGGAGCTCTCCCATCCTTCTGGTTGACGTGACAGCCACCAAGAAGGCGGTCATCCATGACAGGTGAGAGATGTCACACCTGTGCATTGGTTCGAATGGCTTGCCCATGAGCTTAGCCAGTACCAGCAGTAGGTCCCACGGAGATGGAGGTTCTCGCACCGGAGGGGATATGTGATCAAGGCCTTTGAAAAAGCACCTGACCACCTTCTCCTGCACCACCGACTGCTTCCCGGCCCACGCCCGGTAAGCAGAGATGGCTGCCAGGTGCACCTTAAGGGTCGTCGACCGAAGCCCTTGCTGAGAAATGGACCACAGGTAGTCCAGAATGCCTGCCAAGGAACAGGAGGAAGGGTCCAACCCCTTGCCCTGACACCAAATGGAGAATCTCTTCCATTTGAAAGCATACCATTTTCTGGTCGACTCCTTACGGGATACCTCAACGATGTTGAGGACCTCGTCGGAAAGACCCAAGGCCTGGAACCCTAGCCGCTCAGGAACCAGGCCATTAGGTGCAGGGACTGAAGGTCCGGGTGGAATACCTTCCCCTGGTTGACTGAGATCAGGTCTGGGCGGGCTGGAAGCCGCCTCGGGAGCCTGGAGCAGAGGCTGAGGAGATCTGGATACCGGAACTGGCAGGGCCAGTCTGGGGCTACCAGAATCACCTGTGCCATGTCCCTCCTCACCTTGAGAAGCACCTTGTGGATCAAGGGAAATGGGGGAAAGGCATAGAAGAGGCCCGGGGTCCACGGCCTCGAGAAGGCATCTCCCTGCAGCGAGCCTTGCTGGGGAGTGCGGGCATGAACCAGCCTTGGCCACATTCTCCTGGAGGCAAATAGGTCCACCTGAGGCGTGCCCCAGTGGGAGAACAGATCTTGTACTACCTCCGGCAGGAGAGACCACTCATGGTACGCAGCTCCTATCCGGCTTAGGGCATCGGCCAGAATGTTGGAGGCTCCTGCCACATGAATGGCTAGGAGATCTGCCTCCAGGCTGCGTACGAGGGACCAAGTGTGGAGAGCTTCCCTGCACAGAGGCATGGAGCACGCCCCACCCTGGCGGTTCAGCCAGTACATGGTCGTGGTATTGTCCGTTTGGACCTGGACCACTTGACCCTGTACAAACGGAGTGAAGGCGGTGAGGGCTAGACGAACCGCTCGAAGCTCCAGAAGGTTGATGTGGCATCGGGACTCCCGAGGGAACTAGAGGCCATACGCTCTGTGCTCCCCCAGATGGGCACCCCAACCCATCAGAGAGGCGTCAGTCGATAGAGAGACTGTCGGCTCAAGGCAGACAAACGGGATGCCCTCCTGCAGATGAGCTGGAATGATCCACCACCGGAGAGCATTCCACAGCTCCTGGGTCACTGCCACTGGCTGGTCCAAAGGACCGGAGTGCTGTGACCACTGGCTGGCCAAGGGATGCATGTGCCAATGGGCCCAATGGACCACGCTGATGCAGGCCGCCATGAGGCCGAGGACGCGCAGGAAGTCCCGGGCAGGGCGCAATTGCCCAACCTGAAATAACTGGGCAAAGGAGGAAGAACCTCGGCCCTGTCCGCCGGGAGCCGTGCTCTTGCTTGCAGACTGTCGAGCTCTGCCCCGATGAATTGGATCACCTGCTTTGGCACGAGTTCCGATTTGGCCTCGCTGATGAGGAGGCCAACCTGAGAGCAAACCTGGGTGGCATTGGACTTCGCTATCCTCTAGAGATGGCCTTCCACCCCGGGCCCGAACAAGTCGGCACCCAGGAAGGTGACGTCTGCCAGCTTGTGCTGGGTATCCGCCGTGAAGGTGAAGATCCGCAGACAAGCTCTGCGGCGCATGGCCACTGCGTCCGCTACAGACTGGACACAAGAGTCTCCCATATCCAGAACAGTTTGGAGCTGCTGCTTGGCTACCGCCCTTCCCTGATCCCGCACCTGCTTGACTGTAGTCTGGAGGTCAGCCGGGAGATGAGGGATCACCTCATCCACGGAGCCCATAAGGGCGTGGGAGAAGTGAGCCATCAGTATGGCCGTACTGGCCTGACGGAGGCCTAGGGAGGACGCAGCGTACACCTTATGCCCAGCATAGTTCAGCTTTTTGGACTCTGTCGGGAGGCTTGTCCATGTCCCTGGTGTTCCCGGAGCGCCGGAACACACTATCGGTAACAAGCCCCTCCGAAGAGGGGTGCTCCGAAAAAAACGGACAGTGACCCGGTGGGGACCGCGTACTTCTAGGCCGAAGACAAGAAGCCGGCCGCTGCCATAACTCCAAGGCTGGGCAAACAATGACTTCAGCCACCGGAAAGGCCTCTGTGGGAGAATTCCCTCGATCCAGTATCTCCGTGAGGGGATACTTGGCCCACTTGGATACGGGTTCGAGCTGCATCCCAGTAGACTCAGAGATGAGCCGAAGCAGACCCATGAACGAGGATGGGCTCTCCTCCATCGACTGTCCCCCAGAGGACTCCAGGTCAAGGGCCTGGAGAACAGGGAAAAGTCGTCATCAGACTCCAAGGGGTCTGCAAATAGCTGCCTAGGGCCTGAGTCACCCTCCACCTGCCGAGGACGGTCGGGAGTGAGGGTGACAGACAACCGATGGGGCAACCCCCTGACCCGACCGAGAATCCTTGGGCGGAGCCCCAGATTTAGGTTGTGGAGGCAGGGGTTCCACCACAACAGGTGGGGCAGCTGGTTTCGGCCAAACAACCGGCGCCGGTTTAGGCTCCTCAACAACCACGATGGGTTGTTTCGGCCGTTCAGGTGACAGCCACTTAATGGCCAGGGAAGGTGACGGGGTTGGCTTGTTCCCTGTCAGAAGGAGCTGCTGCCACATCAAGTCCTCGTAGCGTTGATGCAACTTGCGCCGAAGCCTTTCCTCCGAGAAGGAAGAAGACGAGGATGAGCGGCGCCACCGCTTTCCTCGGTGCCGAGACCGAGACCGCCGGTGTCGGCGGGACTGGCTGGACTGAGAGAAAGTCTGAGACCGAGACCGTCAGTATTTCCAAGGGTGGGTCTGGGAGGGAGCTGGGGAAACCCATTCCTCCCTCGGCTCGGGAACCTTAACCGGGGACTCCGGCACAGGAGGCGCAGGCAAGTCTTCGGTTTCCACCGGGGAAACCGGTGAAGAAGGGTTGTCTGCTTCTCCAGTCGACAGCTCTTCCGACGGGTCGAGAAAAATCTCGACCGCGTCGACGGGTGTCTCGGCCGACTGACCTGATGGGGACACCGTGAAGCCAGCGGCCTATGCCACAACCTCGACCAAACTCGAGTGTCGACTGTCCGGGGAAGGAGACCTCTCCCGCTCCCACGAACGCCGATGGTGGGACTTACCCTTCGAGTCCTTCTTCTTGGACCGAGAGGAGTGTCCCGATGGACCCTCACCTTTCATTGAGGGAATTGACAAAGCTCCTTAAAAGAAGCTGTGTAGGAGGAGCCCAAGAAGAGCGGGATAAATGCGACCGAGGAGGACGAAGATGCGGCCTGGGCCACCTCCTCCTCGAGTGCGATCATCTGCTCAAGTTGCTCAGCTGAGCCCGCTGCCACGGACACCACCCAATGGGCCTCCTTTGACTTCACCAGTGGAATACATCTCTCGGGGTGCCCAAGTTGGAGTCTGGTAGCACGGTCTTCGAGGACCTTGGCCGAGAAGGACTTGCAGAAATTGCAGGCCTGCGGATCGTGGTCAAGCCCGAGGCAATAAACGCACGTGGAGTGCGGATCAGTCCGAGACATCTTCTGCCCGCATGGACACCGCCAAAAACCGGGAGTCGACTTCTCCATCGCAGCTGCAAAGGAAGAAACAGACAGAAGTCTTGTAAACTTTAGAATTAGTTTTGGGTTAACCAAAGAGTTTGGATCCAGTCTAAATGCAGAGTGCTAAGGACAGAACCTGAGCTTCCAAGCGGTAAGGAAGATTTGGCGTCATGGGGCGGAACCGAGAGTTTTACCACCCGGGTGTGTGGGAGGAGCCAGCTTGAAGACCTTCCGGCAAGATTTAAAGCAGCAAGGAACCTGCCAGTAAGTGTGGATAGAACAACATATCCATGTCCCTAGAATGTCTTTTACCAGGTCCTTTGGAGTTTAAACAAGGGTAGCTCTCACCCAGCCCTTGCATAAATGTCCAGAAAAGTGGCCCTCTCACTGCCATAAAGCTGAATATAATAAAATGTTAGAAACCACTGAGGCTCTCACACTGCCTCCAAAATAAAGTAATTACAGTACCTGATGCTGGACTAATCTGGGACAGATTAAATATAGCGAGGCAACAGAGCAAGGGTCCCTCTGACAGGTCTTATTTTAAGCTATGATCATACTTTATGCAGCAGTTCTCATTCCTTCCGGCACATCTTTGCTTTAGGAATTATAATGATAGCAGGCAGAAGTGCTGGTTTAAGGAACAAGGGAGAGGCTCCTGCACCACAGGAGGCAATTATCCTGTCCAGGCGGACCCACAACTATAGTCCCTAGTCCAGGGTCCACTTACCAGTAGGCACCCCGAGACACCTAGAGGCAGCCAGCAACACACCCACTCTTCAGTAGATCTGAGCCAGCACCTCCTGTCGCGGCCCGAGCATACAGCAGATGACTCCCAATCAGACTGGTGTGGGCCCCCCTAACTGCTCCCTCTGACCACCAGATTATACAGTCCAATAACGCTTCCAGTAATTTCACATAAAATCCATCAATAAAACTCGCTGACGATACTGCAGTAGAAATGGCCACTAAAGACCCTAGCTCAGTGGCTCAGTTTCAGCATCTTAAGACCTCCCTCGCAGCAGATCGAGACACCACCAAGTCCAGAACTCCACCAGAAACCCTCGGGGCTCAAACTCCAAAAGCTCAGGCTCCGAGAAAACCATAGGCAGGTAAAGGTTAATATATGGACGCTAGCATCTTTAAGTCAATAAATGTTGACAACAAACGGAAATTTTACATTATAAAATGGAGAGGTCCGTTTTCACAGGCACAAGCGCAGACAAAAAGTTAATACATTTGCGGATGCTAGCGTCTTAAGTCAGTAAAACGCCAGCAGCGGAGACTTTGCAATATAAAGTCAATGAGTCCATTTTCACAAGCACATGAGAGATGGCATTTTAAGTTCTGAAAGAACAGCCCCAAAAAGCTGCGCCTACAATTACTATCTCACTTCAGTCTCCTACTGACGGCTGCCAGTTTATCTAATGTAAACTAACAACAAAAAACTAAACACGTAAAAACAAATTATATTAACACTAAACTCTAAACATTTCTCTGATTCATTCAGAGCTCATGCAGATAGCAGCCCAGCGTGGCCACCATCTTGTCATATGGGCACAATAATTTTGTTCAGCTTCCTACCCAGTACCCTGGTACCTGCTCGACTGAGATGAAGACCACCTGATTTGAAAAGGGATTTATTGTTGAAAGTAACTGAGTTGTCCATGAACCCTATATTAATCAGACCTACAAAATGATCTTAGCCAATTGTTAATAGATCTTACGGCCCCATTTTTATATTCAAGATACCCATGTGTTGGTAGTAAACCTGAAATAATAATTTCCCCTCCTTTTTCTTTAATTCTTTTCGCTATGTCAGTTACTTTAGTCTGGAACACACTTAGATCGGTTTTATTAACATCATTGGTACCTATATGAATAACAATCAGGGGTTTAATTGTATTTTCCATAAGTCCGTCCAGTAAATCAGCTCCACCACCCATTTTAGCTCCAGGCAAGGTTCTAACAGTAGTACTTGCTTTCCTGCCATCACATACTACAGAGTCCACTCCCCTAATTATAGAATCCCCAATAACCAGTATAACCTTGGTCAGGGCCTCATGAACTGTTGATGTAATCCGGTCAGTAGGAAGATTTGGCTTAATAAGACTAGTGTGGGAGTTGTATCTAGAGCTGTTTTCAGGATCTATTTGATCAATAAGACACTCAAATTAATTATGCAGTTGTAGGGGTTACTGATTAATAAATGGTGTTTTTACAGTATGTGACTTTTTGGTTGTTCCCACAATATTTTATTAGGAGCCTGAATATCCCCTATTTCTGTTTCTTCTAACTTCTCCTGCTCCAAGAGTCTCATAACTGTGCCTGCTGCTAGAGGGGCTTCATCTGTAATTATGTCCTGGGCAGCATCATCTATAAACTTTTCCAATATTTCAATTTCCTTATGGGTTTCTAGTCTCTGCAATAATACCTCAATTTCATCCTTTAGGGTGCTAATCAATGTACAATTGTCACACACAAACTCTTTACACGCTGGTTTGTCAGTGAACATTCTGCATTTAATACACACCCTTTTTGTTTTGCTACCCCTCTTTCCCTCGACTTGTGACATATTGGCAATTGCTATTCAGAATAAGGAAGCTTATGAGACTGATAACTTGACTTACTGGCTGTCTGATGTTTTACTCCTATAGTTTGTTTTAAGCAGAGGGCTGTGCCCTGGTAAACCGCGTAACCAGCGAACATAACTGACACCATGTCGTGTGTGTGTCTCTTGTGTAACCGCGCCCTGCCCACGCTCACCGCAGGGCCAAGTTATAAAGCTCTAGCATACCCGGAAGTACACAGCAAGGGGTCACTAGACCCTCACAACTAAAGCTGCAAAACCTATATCTTCGAGTCTGTAAACTCCAAACTGGGCCTGGCCTACAGGGTCAAACACTACCTATCGCCTGCTGCCAGGCAATACACAGCCCAAGGTATCCTCCTACCTAGTCTCACCTATGGCCTCCTGGCTTTTATGGGTACAAACGAAACCACCCTCTCTAGATTGGATACTGCTTAGAATAACATGCGTTGTTTTGCACTGGCCTTCCCTAAGCTTACGCACCACTGCCTCCTCTACACTGGCCTAGGCTGGCCCTCCCCTTCTGGCCAGCGAACCCTTGCCCTAGGCCGTTTCGTTACTAACAACAGGCTCCCCAGCACCCCTAGCATGCTATCTACAGCGCCAGTCCCCTGCATACTCCTTGTGGTCTATGGACTCCCAGATCCTCACTGTGCGTAGACACTCCACCAATCTAGGTAAGTTGGCATTTGCTGCCTATGCCCCACCTCTTGGAACTCCATTCCCTCAAACATATGCCTATCTCCCAGCCATGCCAGTTCCTGCCAGGCCCTGAAGGGCTCCCTCTGTCTCCCTAATCCCTACTCTTGCTTGTAGCTCTAGGACATTCTACCCAATACTAAGCACTGCCCCCTACCTCTGATTTTGTGTACTTGATATTTGTACTTATGCTACTGTATTATACTCCTTCGTCTATTATACGAGACCCTTACTTTACCCTGTTTTTGCTGTTTCGATTGTACCATTCTTGATCATTAGAATGCCTTCTCTGTAATCAGCTCTGCTCATGTGATACTACTGCTTGCTCTCCAATTATGTACACTACTGCTGGTACTTTCTAGGTGATTGACGCCTTATCTCAAATTGTGTATCCGATCTACTGTATGTTCTTCTCCTGTAAGTTTCCATTCTAGATTGTAACTCTCCCATGTTGTGCCTGAAAATATGCATACTTAGGTCTAGTGTATCTTACCTGGTGACCAAAAATTTATAAATAAATAATGAAAGTATAACTATTTTGATCTTTTTCCACATATCAACTATATCATCATATAGGACTTTTTCCCAATTGATGTCACTAGTTTCAGTATGCCAACATCATCCACGGTGTTATGTAAATAAATCTGTCTACAACCTTTAACTTAGTTACGCCAGTACACAAGCCTGGGGACAGAGCATTGCACGAGAACTACAGGACCACATCTATCTTCCCGCCGCTTTCCAACATGTTAGAATGAATTTTGTCTGATCAATTGGTAGAATACATGGAGAAGTATAATTTTCACTGTAGTCCGCAACACAGGTTTCTCAAAAGGCACAGCACTACAGCCCTGCTCGAATTTTCAAACTATATGCATCGTGTCTTGGATCAAGGTCAATTAGTTGGAGCAACGTTCATTGACCTTTCCAAGGCGTTTGATACTGTAAATCACTCTCTACTTACCGAACAATCATCTGATCTAGGTTTATCCACGGACACTGCCTATCGGTTCAACAGCTACCTCATCGGATGCACTCAGCAAGTCAGGACTGGTGATACACTTTCTGCAAAATAACCGGTTCGTTCAGGTGTCCCGCAAGGGTCTATCCTGGGCCCACTACTTTTCACTATATTCCTGAATCAGCTCCCAGTCTCCTGTCATGATCAGATCCTACTCTACGCAGATGACACGGTTCTTTACTCAAGTAATACTGATCCCACACTCCTGGCTAATCAATTGCTGACTAACTTTACCAATGCTGAGGCCTGGTTCCACTCACAGAAGCTAGTCCTCAACTACACAAAAACAAAAATACAGGTTACTCACCTGTAACAGGAGTTCTAGGAATGGTATATGTTGTTCATCCACAATGTCTGGCAGGTATCCTTGCCGCTTTAAATCTTGCCGGAAGGTCTTCAAGCTGGCTCCTCCCACCCACCCGGGTGGTAAAACTCTCGGCTCCGCCCCATGACGCCAGATCTGGACCGCTGGAAGCTCAGCTTGTGCGTCGAAGGCGGGGAGGTCAGGTGGGTCATGTGGATGAACAACATATACCATTCCAAGAACTCCTGTTACAGGTGAGTAACCTGTATTTCTAGGGACATGGATATGTTGTTCATCCACACTGTCTGGCAGACTCCTAGCAGTTCTCCGGGAGGAGGGAGGCAAGGCGCACACCCCCTACTTGGGGAATAAAGACTGGAGAACCGAGGCCCCAAAACCAGCATCCCGGCGTGACTCAAGGTCGATGTGGTAATGGGTAATGAGGGTGTGTGCTGACTTCCAGGTAGCAGCCCTGCAGATTTCCTGGATAGGGACGGCCCTGGAAGCAGCCACCGATGCAAAAGTATGGCGGGTAGAATGAGCTCTTATCCCTCTGGGAGGCTCCATGCCCGCCAACTTATGTAGAGATCTATGCAGGAGGTGACCCACCTGCTTATCGTCACTTGGCTGCAGGTCTGCCAGGTGCGCTTCAGCGTGGGTGACAAACAGCTGGCAAACCTCTCCCAATTTCAGCCGTGCGCTCCTTATAATAAGCGAGCGCCCTTCTAGGGTCCAAAGTATGGAGCCTGTATTCGGCCTCCGAGGTGTGACTGGGGTAGAACACCGGCAGAGTCGACACCTGGTTAAGGTGAAACTCCGACACCACCTTTGGAAGGAATTTCGGGTTGGGGCGCAGGACAACCTTGTCCCTGTGGAAGACCAGGTAAGGAGACTCAATGCAGAACGCCTGGAGCTCTCCCATCCTTCTGGCTGACGTGATAGCCACCAAGAAGGCGGTCTTCCACGACAGGTGAGAGAGTTCACACCTGCGCATTGGTTCGAATGGCTTGCCCATGAGCTTTGCCAGTACCAGCAGTAGATCCCACAGAGGTGGAGGTTCTCGCACCGGAGGGGAAATGAGATCAAGGCCTTTGAAAAAGCGCAAGACCACCTTCTCCTGCGCCACCGACTGCTCCCCGGCCCGTGCCCGGTAAGCAGAGATGGCTGCCAGGTGCACCCTTAGGGTCGTCGACCTAAGCCTTGACGAGAAAGGGACCATAAATAGTCCAAGATGCTAGCCAAGGAACAGGAGGAAGGGTCCAAGCCCTTGCCCTGACACCAAATGGAAAACCTCTTCCATTTAAAGGCATAGCATTTCCTGGTCGACTCCTTGCGGGATGCCTCAACTGCATTGAGGACCTCGTTGGAAAGACCCAAGGCCTGGAACTCTAGCCGCTCAGGAACCAGGCCGTCAGGTGCAGGAATTGAAGGTCCGGATGGAACACCTTCCCCTGATTGACTGAGAGCAGGTCCGGGCGAGCTGGAAGCTGCCTCGGGAGCCTGGAGCTGAGGCTGAGGAGATCTGGGTACCAGAACTGGCGGGGCCAGTCTGGGGCTATCAGAATCACCTGCGCCTTGTCCCTCCTTGCTTTGAGAAGCACCTTGTGTATCAAGGGAAATGGGGGGAAGGCGTAGAAGAGGCCCGGGGTCCACGGCCTCGAGAAGGCATCTCCTGCAGCGAGCTCTGCTGAGGGAGGCGGGCATGGAACAGCCTCAGCTGCGTTCTCCTGAGGCAAACAGGTCCACCTGGGGTGTGCCCCAATGGGAGAACAGATCTTGTACTACCTCCGGCAGGAGAGACCACTCGTGGGATGCAGCCCCTATCCAGCTTAGGGCATCGGCCAGGGTGTTGGAGGCTCCTGCCACATGAATGGCTAGGAGATCCGCCTACAGGCTGCGCACGAGTGACCAAATGCGGAGAGCTTCCTTGCATAGAAGCATGGAGCGCGTCCTGCCCTGGTGGTTTAGATAGTACATGGTCGTGGTATTGTCCATCTGGACTCGGACCACTTGACCCCGGAGAAACGGAGCAAAGGCGGTGAGAGCTAGGCGGACCGCTCGGAGTTCCAGCAGGTTGATGTGGCATCGGGACTCCCGCGGGGACCAGAGGCCGTGAGCCCGGTATTCCCCCAGACGGGCACCCCAACCCATCAGAGAGGCATCAGTCGATAAGAGAGACCGTCGGCTCGGGGCGAACAAACGGGATGCCCTCCTGCAGATGAACTGGAACGGTCCACCATCGGAGCGCGTTCCACATCCCCATGGTCACCGTCACTAGCTGGTCCAATGGATCGCAGCGCTGTGACCACTGGCTGGCCAGTCCCCACTGAAGAGGGCGCATGTGCCAGCGTGCCCAACAGACCACGCTGGTGCAGGCCGCCATGAGACCCAGGAGGCGCAGGAAGTCCTGGGCAGGGCACGATTGCCCAACCAGAAATGATTGGGCAAACGAGGAAAGAACCTCGGCCCTGTCCACGGGAGCCGTGCTCTGGCTTGAAGAGAGTCGAGCTCTGCCCTGATGAACAGAATCACCTGCTTCGGCTCGAGTTCCGACTTGGCCTCGTTGATAAGAAGGCCGATTTGAGAGCAAACCTGGAGGGCCAGATCTCTGGACCGCTCCACCTCCTGTCTGGAGGGGGCTGCTATCAGCCAATCATCCAGGTAAGGGTACACTCGGACCCCTCGGCGCCGCAGGAAAACTGTCACCACTGCTATGCATTTGGTGAAGACCCTGGGAGCTGGAGACAGGCCAAAGGGCATGGCTCGGAACTCGAAAAGGGATCCCTCCGCTTGAAAGCGAAGGAACCTCTGATGTGACGGACAGATACGGACGTGAAAGAACGCATCCTGCAGGTCCAGAGAGCAGAAACACACGCCGGGTTCCAGGGATGGTATTATCTGAGCCAGAGTGACCATCCTGAAGGTTCGAGACCTTAGGAACTTGTTTAGGTCGTGTAGGTCGAGAATGGGGCGCCAGCCCCCCCTCCGTTTCCGAACCAGGAAGTACCTGGACACGAACCCCGGGTCTGAGGAAGGGTCTGCCACCTCCCTGATCACCTCCTTTTGGAGGAGGACAGCGATGTCGGCTCGGCGAGCCAACAGTGAGGCTGCGGATCCCGATGCCCCCCGAAGTGCGACGGCTCTGAAAGGCGGGGCCTGCTTGAATTCCAAAGGCAGGCCTTTTCCCACCACCTCCAACACCCACCTGTCCGTGGTAATAACGGACCAGGCGGAAAGGAAGTGATGGAGCCGTCCCCACAGGGGGACCTGGGGTGAGGTGACGGGGTTGGGGGCGACACCCCTCAACCCGTCACTGGGCAGGCTTGGAGGAGGGACCGGCCGAGGGACCTCCTGGGCCTTTACCTCCCTGCTTCCTGTTGGAGGAAGCCGATGGCTGGGATGCCAAGCTCGTGCCTGCTGGCCCTGACGTTGCTGGGCCGGACGTGCCGCAGGCGCAGAGGGACGAAAGGGCTTAGGCTGTGGTTTGCGGACTTTGTCCTTCTGAGCGGATGAGACCGAGTCCAAGGTAGCATTGGACTTCTCGATCCTCTGCAGGTGACCTTCCACCCCAGGGCCGAAGATGTCGGTCCCCAAGAAGGGGACATCCGCCAACTTGTGCTGGGTATCCGAAGTGAAGGTGGATATCCTCAGCCAAGCCCGACGACGCATAGCCACTGCGGCCACCACAGACCTGGCACATGAGTCCCCGATGTCCAAAGCAGTCTGAAGCTGCTGTTTGGCCACTGCCCTGCCCTGGTCCCGCACCTGCCTAACTGTGGTCTGCAGATCCGAGGGAAGATGAGGGACAACCTCGTCCAGGGAGCCCAACAGGGCGTGAAAGAAATGTGCCATAAGGACAGCCGAACTGGCCTGGTGAAGGTCGAGGGAGGACGCAGAGTAGACTTTTCGCCCGGCATAGTCCAATTTCTTGGACTCCTTGTCGGGAGGTTTGTCCACATCCCTAGCATTCCCGGCACACCAGAAAACGCTGTCGGTAACTAACCCCTCAGCCGAGGGGTGTTCCGAAAAACCGGACAAGGAACCGGTAGGGACCGCATACTTCCTGGCCATCCTGGCTGAAGGCGCAGGGCAGGAAGCAGGACGCTGCCAGAGCTCCAAGGCCGGGCCCACTATGGCCTCAGCCACTGGAAAGGCCTCCGTAGGGGAATCCCCTCAGTCCAGAATCTCCGTGAGGGGATACCTGGCCTGCTTAGAAACGGGTTCGAGCATCATCCCGGTGGACTCCGAGATAAGCCAAAGCAATCCCAGGAAGGACGAAGAGCTATCGTCCACCGACTGTCCTCCTGAGGACTCCAAGTCCAGTCGCTTGGAGTAAAGGGAGGAATCGTCTTCGGACTCAGAAGAGTCCTCGAAGAGCTGCCTCGGGCCTGAGCCACCCTCCACCTGCCGAGGTCGATCGGGAGTGAGGGTGACAGACAGCCTATGGGGCAGTCCCTGAGCCGACCGAGAATTTTTGGTCAGAGCCCCAAATAACGGCTGTGGAGGCGGAGGTTCCACCGGAATCGGTGGGGCAGCTGGTTTTGGCCGAACAACCGGGCTGGGAACAGGCTCCTTGGATAAAACGAGGGGTTGTTTCGGCCGCTCCGGTGACAGCCACTTAATGGCCGGGGAAGGCGTCGGCTTGTTCCCAGTCAGAAGGAGCTGTTGCCACATGAGGTCCTCATATCAATGACGCAATTCGCTTGAAGCCTCCGTCCGGGAGGAGGGAGGAGACGAAAGGGCGGCACTGCTTGCCGCGGTGCCGAGACCGAGACCGCCTATGATGGCAGGATTGGCTGGACCGCGAGGAAGTCCGAGACCGAGAACCTCGGCTTTCCCGAGGACGGTGCGGGGAGGTGTCATGGGGAACCGGCACTCCCCTCGGTTCGGAGGGTTCAACCGAAGGCTCCAGAACCGGAGGCACAGACAAGCCAACGAGGTCCTCAACTCCCACCGGGGCAACCAGGAAGAGGGGATTTTCGGCTTCTCCTGCCGACAACCTGTCCAACCGGTCGAGAAAAATCTCGACCGTGTCGACGGGAGTCTCGGTCAACTGGCCTGACGGGGACACCGTGAGACCAGTGGCCGAAGCCGAACGGTCGACCGAGGTCGACGGCCGACAACTCGAGGAGAGGGATCTTTCCCGCTCCCAAGAGCGTCGATGGTGGGACTTACCCTTGCTCTTTTTTGACCGAGAAAACGGTCCAGCAGAAGTTGGACCCTCACCTTTGGTAGAGAGGGTCAGACAAAGCTCCTTAAAAGAAGCTGAATAAGAGGCACTGAAAGATAGCGGGACAAATGCCGCAGCCGAGGTAGAAGTGGCCCACGCCGCCTCCTCTTCGAGGGCGATCATCTGCTCGAGCTGATCTGCCGAGCCCGCCGCCGCAGAAACCGCTGACCGGGCCTCTTTTGACTTCTCCAGAGGAAAACGCTTCTCGGGACGCCCCAGTTGTAGATGGGCAGCACGGTCTTCGAGGACGTAGGCCGAAAAAGAAGAGCCCAGGTCGCACTCAAGGCCCAAGCAGTAGACGCACGTGGAGTGTAGATCCGTCCCGAGACATCTTCTGTCCATAGAGGGCATCTCCGAAACCGGAGTCGATTTGTCCATCGAGCCATGAGGGAGAGAAGACCAGTCTTTAAGCAAAAAACTTTTGAATTCGAAATTTTGAAGAGTTAGGAACCAGTCTTATACGCAGAGTGTTAAGAAGGGAACCTGAGCTTCCAAGCGGTAAGGAAGATCTGGCGTCATGGGGCGGAGCCGAGAGTTTTACCACGGGGTGGGTGGGAGGAGCCAGCTTGAAGACCTTCCGGCAAGATTTAAAGCGGCAAGGATACCTGCCAGACAGTGTGGATGAACAACATATCCATGTCTCTAGAAATGATGTTTCGCAGTGCACAAAACAGGTTCCGCTCCCACCAGCTGGAAATCAGAAATAGCTCAGGCATTCCCCTAGAACAGAATTGACTTTTTTAAGTATTTAGAAGTGACGACTGACAGCACTCTGTCATTCTCCAGCCATATTGACAATATTACCAAAACAGTGAAATCCCGCATTGGGCTACTATACAGACATAGACATCGCCTTTCCCCAGAAGCCTTCAAACTTGCTACACATAGTTCAATGGTCCCAGTAATCGATTATGGGCCTGTGATCTATGGATCTGCCTCTGACACTGCGCTGCACCATGTCACCACTGCCCTTAACAAGGCCTGCTGTCTTCTAACTGGGGCCACCCGCCTAACACATACATGCGACTTATATGAGCAAGCAAACTGGCTTCAGCTCAAAGGCAAACTATCCTATCAATCATGCCTAATAGTGAAAATGGACTCCCTCGGTCTCTCGCCTCTTGATGTACAGTCAATATTTAGGTTGCCAAACCACACCCGGCATACTAGACACACCTTGAACCACATGTACATAGTGCCTTGCTGCCGTACCCACCCAACGGCAATGCTCATTTGCATACAGATCACCATTGTGGTATAACTCACTCCACTGTGATGTTACCAAAGACCAAACACTGGCCTCCTTCAAAAAGAAACTCCACCAAGCACTCGTTGCCAATGCCTCCTGTGACTGCTGTGCATAAAACAACTTGGGCCTGTTTCTTCTCCTTCGTCCACATCCTACTCCATCCTACCATCCAACCCTATAACTTACCTGCTTTCCTGCCGTCCCCATTAACCAATCCCAGCATCAAACTCTGCTTGCTGCTCCATAGAGGGCATCATCAGTTCCTGCACAGACTGCCTCACTGGAGTGCACTTTTAAACTGAATGACACAGCCCACGTTTGTCTGTTGATATTCCCCTCCTGACAATGCCCCCCCCCCCAAGACAATGTCTTTGGCTATATCCCTGCTCTGGAGCAATGTTAGGCCCTAGCCCTTGGCTTCTGTCTAGCCTGTAAGACCATGTCCCTAGTTGTTGTCTTTCCCTCATTTTGTCTCTGACAATGCCACCTGGCTTCATCTTTTTCCTCTTGTAGCAAGATCCCAACCCTAATGCCCTTCCTTGCTAGTTAAGCTTACTCCTAGCCACTGTATGTCTGCAAAATACCAGTTTTTGAAATTGAAATCCACATGTGTTTATTTTATTGTTACCCTTACTCCTAAGATTACTATATTTTCTTACTATACTGTTTGTTCTGTTCTCTGATATGATGTGGAGCCTATGTAAAACAGCCTTTGACTCAAGGGTATTAATTCCAAGACTGAAATAAAATCAGGTGCCAAAGCGCCAAATTCAAAAAAGGCACCAGCGCCTCATTGGTCCCCAGAAAGTCTGACGCTCGAGCAGCCTGGACAAAAGGCTGAGACTGAGCGTGGGGATAACTTGAACTTTGTTAACTCATGGGAGGGGAGGGCGGCTGTTTTGGGGCATTCCCCCCTGCCACAGACTGGCCGTTAGCGAAGCACCTCGGGGTTGAGGTGCCAGCAATCTGCACAAAAGCCAGGCAGACCTCCCATGACGATATGGGAAAGCTGCAGAGAGAAAACCGGGCACAGCAGCAGGGGGAAGACCGGCAGCAGAAGGTGCTGCTGTAGGGAAAATTTCCCGCCCCAGTCCCTCCTCCCATTAAATGCCCAGTCTCCACGCCCACTCATCGCCGGTGACCAATCAGGGTTGGTGACTGACTACAACTAATGCACTGGACCTCAAATTATGCAGGTAGCACCTCATGTGATTATCAGGGAAACAGGTGGCAAGTGGTTAAATGCATATGCATAGGTATCCTTTACAATTTGTACCTGATCGCCTACTCATTCACAAACATCACTTTTTGTAACTGTCAATATACGCCCATTAGTAGTTCCTGATCTCAATTTAAAATGATTTTCATCTGAATCTGCCTGAAAGTAGCTATTGCATTATTCAGTATAATAACCAGTGCATGTTCCTACACCTGAACTTAATTGTGCAGCTAATGATTTGCTCTTAGTCTCACAGGGGAAGCAATGGTCCAAATACTCGCTTTATGGTGGTAACCCTGTTGGCTTATGTAATTGTTGTCATTCTTGAGCCGTTCCTACAAGGGTCAGAGAGCGATTAATACGGTCATTCTTGTGCCATCCCTACAAGGGCCTTAAAGTGATAAACTGACAGCACCCTGATGTTCCACATTAATACTGTCATTCCTTACAAGGGATATAAAGTGATTAAGTGACAGCCAGGCGTATCTATTAGGTGTTTATTGACAAGTGACTGGGGATACCCAGAACAACCTCCTCTCTACCACAAGGGTCCACATTATACATGGACATTTCCGTAAAGCTAGGTATACCCTGTCACTACTGGCCCAATAGAGGATTGCTATTGGCCACAATGTATATCCTGTCCCTCCTCTAGGTGGATGGGCTCATTGGCTCAGGCATTACTGACCCACAGAAGCCCGACACCCTTCCATATTCTCGCTATCAATTCCCCTCCCAAGGCAGGTTCCATGCCCTACTGACGGCCTTTGAGCTCACCAAAAAAAGGCGTCTGGTACTCAACTATCCTCTATATAAATAGGTCAAGCACTAGAGGATTATTCTTGTTCCTTAACCGCACCTCACTATGCCTCGTAGGAGCCCTCCTGCTCAGGGCAGGAGATATACAACCGAACCCTGGGCTCCTCCCTGGCAACATCCTGATATCCTCCCCGCAGGACCCACAGTGGTTGGCCTCGAAGGGCCTGCGGATCATGCAAATGAATATGTGCAGCCTGCGACCTAAGATGCAAGAAGTACAAGAATGGCTGGACCTTTACAATCTGGATGTCTTGGCCGTGTCAGAGACCTGGCTAAAATTCCACGTCCTCTCACACGAGGTCGCTGCCCTTGGTTAGCATGCCTTCAGGAAAGATAGAGCCAATAAAAGAGGAGGAGGGGTTCTAATCTATGTAAAAGATACCCTAAACTCAGTTGAGGTCAACCTGCAGTGCAACACTAGCACTGACAGTGAATACATTTTCATTCGCAACACCTTGGGCCTCTGCAAGCACCTCATAATTGGGTGCATATATAACCCTCATAAGAACGTCCTCCAATCCCTGGAGTAAATCTTAAAAGATATAGCCAAAGGCATCTCCTCTGAACTCCTTATCTTGGGAGACTTCAACCTGAACTGAGTCCAAGAAACCAACCAGTCTCTATTTGGCCTGATTCACGATGCAAACCTTGTTCAGGTCATCTCCGAACCTACTAGACTGAACCACAAAACAGGGAATCACTCTACCCTTGACTGGGCTCTGGTGACAAACCCCTGTAACATCCAGACTGCTGGCATACTGTCTGATGCTCTGAGTGATCATTCTCCCATCTTTTATATTTGGAAGAATAGGGCGCTCAGAGTACAACCGCATATCCTGACCGTGAGGGATTACACCCGCTACACTCCCTCCCAATTCACCAGCCATCTAAGCAGCCTTGATTGGAGCCTGATCAAACTCCTTCCTACTCTGGAAGAGGCAGTGGCCTACTTTCAGAAGATGTTAAACATGGCAGCTAACCTCTTTGCCCCCATGAAGAAACTTTGCGCCAAGGGGGGCTGCTACAAATGGAAAACCCCACCACTAAAGGTCCTGATGATGCTCCGTGACAAGACTTGGAAAAAGTTCAAGCATTCCTCCCAACCGACTGACCCTGTGAATTACAAAACTCTTAGGAACAAGTGCAAACTGGCCATAAAAATAGCCAAGAGGGAGTATGTCATGAGCCTTCAGAAAAACAACCTTGGGAACCCCAGACTTTTCTGGGCCCACATTAATGAATTGGTGAAAGGGAAAAGCAAGTTTGAACCTGGCTCCATAGAGGTCGATGGACAACTGATACATGAGGAAACCTTAATTGCCTCCACACTTAACCATCACTTCACTAACCGTGACTCGTACAAGGCCGGCCTAACTCCCTTCAACACAGACCCTAGCATGAGGGCTCACCATGATCTCGACCACCCAACCTTTCATCTACAGCTAGTCTTGCCCAAAGAGGTTTGCTCATTACTGAGAACTCTGAAAACCTCGGGCTCTGGGGGACCCGACGGGACTCACCCCAGGTTGTTGAAGGATGGAGCCCCAGCCTTTGTCAGACCCCTAACGTGGCTTATCAACCGCTCTTTGAAGGAGGGTGCAGTCCCTGAACAGTGGAAGCAGGTCCATATCATCCCAATCCACAAGGATGGCTGCCGGGAGTCTATCGGCAACTACAGGCCAATCTCCCTGCTCTGCATCCTGTCAAAAATCCAGGAGAAGCTGATCTATGGAAAACTCTGCGAATACCTGGAGGTCCACAAAATCCTGGCACCCTCCCAACACAGCTTCAGAACCGGGCATGGGACAGATACTGCACTGACCAAATTCACAACAGACATACTACAAGACTTGGACAAGGGCACACCCACCGGTGCGGTATTTGTAGACCTTTCCAAAGCCATCGACCTGGTTAACCACAATCTTCTTCTAGCGAAACTGAGCAACATAGGTCTAGACAGCCATGCTCTAAAGTGGTTCAAGAGTTACTTGACCGGCCGCACACAGAGGGTAAAGTGGAAGGATGCCATATCAGGCAACTTCCATTAAAAGAGGGGGTACCTCAAGGGTCAATACTCGTCCCCCTCCTTTTCTCCCTGTTTTCTAATGAACTATCTGACCACTGCAGCGGGTGCTCTGTTGTCCAGTACACAGACGATGCAGTCATCTACCATACCTCTGCCAAATTGGGAGGCCTTAGCCACCTTCTCCAAGATGACCTCCGGTCGCTTGAGCATTGGTTCATTGAGAACAGGATGGTCCTCAACACGGACAAAACTAAGGCTATATTGTTTGACCCTAGATCCCTTTGGCAAGATAAAACACAACGACAACTACAACCTTAGCGGGTTAAAGACAAAGAACCTCTGTGCGCAAACACTGAGGCAAGGGTTACCCAAAGGGCATTTGGCTGGGAAGCCAAGTTTCAAGAAAATACAAAATCACACATGCCCACACAATGCAAAGCATCATGGGCTGCATATGCAAATCACCACAGAATGTTATGCTGGTCCAACTTTAAGCAAAATTGCATGGTGCCAAAAGGCCTCTCACACAGTTTGCAAAGGGTGCTAACAGAAGACATAGACACGTGTTTCGTCCTACCAGGATTCATCAGTATGCCTCATCTGTTTGACACCCCAGGGTAATGGACCAGCTACCCTAAGACAGCGTGTCTTGGATATGTTGTGGTGAACCCATTAAAATAAAAAAACATTTAAAAGACAAAGAACCTCTGTGCGCAAACACTGAGGCAAGGGTTACCCAAAGGGCATTTGGCTGGGAAGCCAAGTTTCAAGAAAATACAAAATCACACATGCCCACACAATGCAAAGCATCATGGGCTGCATATGCAAATCACCACAGAATGTTACGCTGGTCCAACTTTAAGCAAAATTGCATGGTGCCGAAAGGCCTCTCACACAGTTTGCAAAGGGCGCTAACAGAAGACAGACACGTGTTTCATCCTACCAGGACTCATCAGTATGCCTCATTACAATATATCCAAGACACACTGTCTTAGGGTAGCTGGTCCATTCCCCTGGGGTGTCAAACAGATGAGGCATACTGATGAGTCCTGGTAGGACGAAACACGTGTCTATGTCTTCTGTTAGCACCCTTTGCAAACTGTGTGAGAGGCCTTTCGGCACCATGCAATTTTGCTTAAAGTTGGACCAGCATAACATTCTGTGGTGATTTGCATATGCAGCCCATGATGCTTTGCATTGTGTGGGCATGTGTGATTTTGTATTTTCTTAACGGGTAACTGCATAGAAGTAGTGCTCTCCCTGAAATACCTTGGTCTTACCCTGGACCAGGGTTTCACCCTGAAAAACCACATGGACTTAGTCACCAAAACCTTACACGGGAAGCTAGGATCTCTATCTCCACCAGTGTCCTCCTCCCGACACTCGTATATGCTGCCCCAGTCATGCAAGGACTGGGGAAGCTGGAGAGGAACCGGCTCCAGGTACTTTACAATAAGGTTGCTCTATTTGCCGCCCAGGCCAACCCAAGGGATCACCACTGTGACTCCCTATCCTTGTTAAATTGTCCCTCTCTGGATGCTCACCTCCAGTATCCACTGATCAGTCTAGCCTACAAGTTAGTAGGCCCGACTCCCCCTTCTAGTCTCTCTGGACTAGTTGCTCTGAAGACCAATCCCCAGATCCTCCGCACAGCTGGCCGAGCTCTCCTAGACATCCGCAGGGTTAGAACCAAGGTGGGTGGCATGTCCTTTGCTCACACTGCTCCCACCCTGTGGAACTAACTCCCCCCTGGGGTGCAGGAGGCTCCCTCTATCAAAACATTCTGCACAAGGCTTAAGGCCCATCTGGGGGAACCAGTTCTTGCCGCTGCACAGACTCCTGACAGGACCCTAGCGAGAAAGAATAACTAAGCCTATGCACTGTGATGTTCCAATATTGCCATTATAAATGTGTTGTTGCCATAACTGTAACTTGAAATAATGCTGTCTCACTGTATTGTTCTCTTTTACTATGTAATCCCAGGTCGCCTCTGAAAAAGGGACCTCCGGGGCTCAGTGGGCTTACCCAGTCACCAAAATGTAATAAATAAATAAATAAATAAAATTTACTGAAAGTCAATTTCCGTGTCGAAGTAGACAGTATTATGGTTGTTTCTTCCAGGGGCATTTCCACTGTACAACTGTGGATGTTTACAGCTTCTGCCCTCAGTACAACATCCAGGATGTTGTTACCTCTAGTTGGCTGCTGTACATGTTGAATAAGGTTTAAAAAAACTGAAAGTATTTAGGAAGTCTTTACTAGGTCTATTGGACAGTTTCATAGGATATCCAATCAATGTCCACATAATTCAGATCATCTAAGAAAACCACATCTCCAAAATCAGTTGCTTTTTTCCAATTCTTTTTTTTAATTTTTTATTTAGTTTTTGTTGACAGGGAAGGTGCACTAGACAAAAGCATTGGCTATTTTCAGGCACATCCTGAGGGAGTAACACACAAAAATAAATAGCAATTATAACAACATTAGCATGGTCTGGAAAAATATAGGAGTAATAAAGGAATAATGCACGACAGGGTGGGTGTTATGCTGGGAAAACATTCCGCCTCGGGTGGTTGGGCTGATGGTGTCCAACACCCAAGAAAGGATGCTATCCCAGCATAACATCTACCCTGGAGTGTATTGTACCTATTATACAAGGGGTCATTTACATTTAGACTAGAAAAACAGTAAAAAAACAAATAGTGTTTTAATTGTATTTTTTAGTTTGTTTTTATAATGGAAGGATATTGGTTTGAAAAGTAGTGCCTTATACTCTCTGTACAGCAGGTGGGCGGTTATTCTGTGTGTCTATCTGTTTTGGGTGTCTAATAGTTGCCCCCACCCACCCATCCAGTGCTGTCATACTGGGTTCCACTTTTAGTTTACTGTTTTCTCCGCTGTTGCTCGTATATTAAAACAAACACACAAAAGAAGACATGGAGAAAGAAGACGAGCTGGATGGCGAGCAAGCGTTAGTACAATGAGCGCGTGCTCACTGTTGAAAAGTGCTCTAGCTCGCTTGCTTGCTCAGCTCCTTATTCAGTAAGATGGTGTGTTGTTTTACTGTTTATTTATTTAAAATCAAACTAGGATCAGAGTTCACGTCCATTGTTGTGGAAACCAGTAATGGAGGCAGCAGGAAGTGAAGCCGATGATGGTGTTGGCGAGGCGGGCACTGGGGAAGGAGCTGGAGACTGTTGTGAAGCCAATCCTGAAGATGGCTTTCATTTCATTTTTTTTTTTTAAAGTAATAGAAACAATGTTTGTTTAGGGAAACATGTGAGAGCTATGGCTTAAGTGCTGTGAAGCCGATCAGAAACATGGTTTTCACTTTGAGTGGGAGCGGAAAGGAAAGGACGGCTGCAGACACTTTTTTTTTTTTTTTAACTTTTCATGCAGTTGTGACTGTGCTGGGACTAAAGCCGGGATGTTATGCTGGGATAACATCCCAGGTCCAGTCCCAGTCTGACCACTATTCTTTCTTGCCATTGTGTATATGATACAAAACACTGAGCAGCAGCACAGAGATTTAAGAAATCAACCATAAGTGCAAAACTGTCACGTGGGAGAAAATAAAGCCAAGTTAAATACAACGGATCAGTTACCCAAGCACTTGCCATTATACAGGAGGAACTTGCAAAGTTCTTAATTTAAGGCTTCATTAATCAGTGCAGCAGCATTTGGTAGGCAGCAGCAAAAGCCAATAATCTTGCTTTTTGTGGATTCAGTATTTAATTTTGGCCACACTATTTCTGTTATAGCTGGAGATTGTTTAATTTTTATCTGAGATGTTTAAAGACTGATAATTTATTTGTGGCATATAAAGCTATGCCTCCTCCTTTGGAATGCAGTCAAGCTTGAGTAGTTGATATCCTTTGGTGTCTTTCCCCCAGGTGTCATTTTGACTCCGCCAGGTTTCCACTATGAATATTAAACTGAATCCTTTCTTAACTTCAAATAAAGCCTCAAGTTCACCTGGTTTATTATTGTTTAAACTCCTAGTATTGCACATCAGACACTTAATAAAACTGTGTTTTAATTTGTTTTCCTTCACAGCCAGTAGATCTGACGTGCTTCCCCTCCTTCTGCAGTTAGTTTAAATTACTGTTTGCAATGAGTTGAATAATACTCCTAGCGTTTCAGTCCGTTTTATGCAGACATCTTTGGTCCTTGGCATACAGATGCTTTTTCCCCCCATAAAAGTTCCCCACAAATTCAGGAAGGTAATACTTTCACTGTTGCACCAGTTCTGCAGCCTTATATTAATTTGAATGATAGTATTATTTTTTTTAAGAATGACCTTGGTAGACTGGTAATATGCCTAAAATAACTGGGACTGTGTCTTTATTTTTTTTATTTCCTTTCCTAATTCAATAATCTCCTCACATATGTCCTTTTCAAGATCATGTCCAATATTATTTATACGAACATGGACTGTCACAGTTAGGTTTGTCCCACACTTACTTAGCAAGACTGGAAGACAAGCTTTTAAATTGTCTATTTTAGCTCCTGGAAAGCAGGACACTGTTCTGATTAATATATCACTTTTATGGCTGTGGACGAAGCCTACACCCATGCTGCTTTCACTTCAAAAAAGGTGTTTCCATGGAACACAACTTTTAGGAGTTTTCAGTGTATTCTTCCATTTTGCAAATCTCCATGGCAGTTAAAGAACTCTACTACTGGGAACTTCAATTGAGGGTAAAAACAAACAACAAAAAAAGTGTGCGTTTGTCTGAGTTGAGTGAATGAATTGTCATCTGTACAGTTAGCTAGGTGAAAAAGAAACTGTGAATTAGGTGGAGTGGCTGAGAAAGAAGGAAGTCAGGTGTTTGCACTTAAAATTTGACCTAGATAGCTTGTGGCAGAGAACAGCAAGAGGAAGGAGCTGCTGTTAGAACTTTACTACTCTACTGGAATAAAGAACTAGAACTCTACTACTGGGAACTTCCATTTAGGGTAAAAACAAACAAAAAAAAACCGCTTGTGTCTGAGTTGGGTGAAGGAATCGTTATCGTGCAGTTAGCTAGGTGAAAAAGAAACTGTGAATTAGGGGGAGTGGAATAGAGAGAAGGAAGCCAGGTGTTTGCATTTAAAAACTGACATAGATAGCTTGTGGCAGAGAACAGCAAGAGGAAGGAGTTGTTGTTAGAACTTTACTGGGACTATATTGCCCTCCATCCCTCCCCTACACCCTCTCCACACATAGCCGGTTCTACTTTTAAAGGCACAGGATTTGACTGACAACAGGACCTTCCTGTTTGGGAGCAGGAAGGGGGTGATCATAGAGGCACAAAAGACTCATCAGCCCAGGATCACAAAATACTCATCAGCCCAGAAGGAAACGAGCAGCTCTCCATCCCCCCTAGCAGCTGAAAGTCTGACTCTGAGCAAGTAAGGAGACTACTGAGGAATATAGGAACTTACTGTCCCAGAACAGGAAGATCAGGAGCTTTAAGGGCACGAAGGCAGTAGGAAAGTAGGAAAAAAAAAATATATACATATAAAACAAATTAATAAATAAAATAAAGAGAGAGAGGAAAGAGTAAGTATACAAACCAACAGTTATGGGGCCACAAATAAGACATGATGGGAGTGGTGCAGTGTAGTGGCTGTGGAGCAGCAGTCTTCTGGGAGACATTCTGGAGGATGCGGTGTTGTCCCATCTGAAGGCACCTCTCTGGGCTGAGGGAGAAGGTTGCTCATCTCCAGGCTGAGTTGTCCAGAATTCGGGGGACCGCCTTTCCCGCCCAGGGACCACCGCCACTGCCTCAGAGGTTGCCAACAAAAAGGAGCAGTTGGACCACAGTGGGTTCAGGGAGGGTGAGGGTGGTGAAACAGAGGTGCATCCCTCCAGCTGTACCTCTCCATAATTCATATGCCATTCTGGCAGAATGTGGTTCCTCTATGGAGGCACCCGCAGTGGAGACCAAAGAGGATGCTAGGAATCATCACAAAGGAGACCCACAGGAGGGTGGCATGGGACCCCACAGGGGAAGGAAACAACTCCTGGTGGGGGCCTCCATTGTTAGGAGGGCAGAACTCAGGGGGGAGGGGGAAGGAGGTAAGGAGCCTGTCTGGTGCCATGGCATGGAGGGACAGGAAGCGAATCCTAAGGATCGCGGGAGCAGCAGCACGGGGGAGGCAGCTGGATGTCACTGTACACCTACGGACAAATGACCTGGTTGACAAAAGGATCAGAGCAGTGCAGGAGGCGTTTGTGGAGTTGGGAAGGGGCCTTAGACAAGTAGCACGCATGGTAACCTTCTCGGAGATGCTGCCTGTCTATGGTATGGGTGAGGCTAGGGTGCTCCGCACTATGGGATTCAATCAGTGGTTGAAAAACCTGATGCAGAACTCAGGGTTTTGGCTTCACTGGGGACTGGGGGTCCACTTGGAGGGATGCAGGCCTATATTGGTGCAATGGTCTGCATCTGGCTAGGAGGGGAACCAGGATCCTAGACGATAGGCTTAAATGCTTCATTGGCAAGCATTTAAACTAGACAAGGGGAGAGACACTAAAAAGGAGAAGGGAAATCCTAGCCCCCCCCCCAATCAGGGTAGTTAGTGAAGTAAACACCAAGATGGAGAAGGGTAGGGGTAAATGGAGAAAAAGACAAAGGCAGTAAGGACAGGGATGGGGCAAAAAGGGGTAAGGCCATCACAAAATGGAGGGTAATGAGTACCAATGCCCGCAGTCTAGGTAACAAGCTCCCTGAACTGGTGGCCTTAATGGAGGAGGGATACCTGGATATCGTGGCAGTCACAGAAACATGGTACACAGAGAATCATGACTGGGATGTCAACAAACCAGGGTACACAATCTAGAGGATGGAGAGGGAGGGGAGAAGAGGAGGAGGAGGAGGAGTAGCTCTCTATGTAAAGGATGGGATCAAAGCAATGGAACTAAAGGGTAAACAAGGAGGAGTGGAGGCACTGTGGGTCACCCTGAAGACTGGAAATAGCACCACAACCCGCACAGGGGTTGTATACGGACCCCCGTCTCGTGGGAGGAAATGGACAAGGAAATGATGGAAGGTATCCTTAGGATGGCAGAGAAAGGGGAGAGACTGCCGATAGGGGACCTGAATTTGCCAGATACTAACTGGAGCACCTTAGCTGCAGCCACATCTAAGAGCATGGCCATTCTCGATGCCCTACAGGGGGCATGCCTCAGACAGCTAGTGCTGGAACCCACTCAGGAGGGAGCAATCTTTGACCTGGTACTCTCAAATGGGGATGGAGAGAGGATCTCAGATCTAGAAGTGGGTAGCCATCTGGGAACAAGTGACCACCAAACATTGTGGTTCACGATAAACTCAGCTGTAGAGTCAAGCCATACAAAAGTGAAGGTACTGGACTTCAGGAGGGCTGATTTTGTCAAAATGAGAGAGTACCTCAGAAAAGCACTAGCAAATAAGGTAAGAGGGAAGGGTGCAGCAACAACGGGGAAACATCAAAACTGCCATCACAGAGGCAACAAGCCTTTGTTTGAAGCAAATAAACAAATAAAAATGAAAGAAAAAAACACTATGGTTCTCAAAAGAGATGGTGGGGAAGGTTTGGGAGAAAAAGATAGCATTCAGGAAGTATAAGGAAACACAGAAGGAGCAGGACAGAGAACTGCACCAGTTAAAGCAGAAGAAAGTGGGGAAGACAGTCAGAATAGCAAAGGCCCAGACTGAGGAAAAGATAGCTGACTCGGTTAAGAAGGCGGATAAAACCTTTTATAGGCACATTAGGGAGCGAAGAAAGACAAAGGTAAGGATACTGAGGCTGAGTAAAGAGGAGGGTGGTTAGGCAGAAAGGGACAGTGAAAAAGCAGGGATACTGAACAAATACTTCCGCTCAGTATTCACAAAGGAAGAGGAGGGGGAGGTATCTAATCCAGTCAATAGGAGCACTCTAGACAGGGGGGTCGATATCAGTCCTTTCATAGAAGAAAGGGTTCTGAAAGAACTCCTAAAACTGAAGGTGGACAAAGCAATGGGGCATGATGGGATTCACCCCAGAATTCTAAAAGAACTAAGGGGAGAACTGGTAACACCACTGACTACCCTTTTTAACAAATCATGGGAGGATGGTGTGGTACCTGAGGACTGGAAGAGGGAGGATGTGATTCCCCTTCACAAAAGTGGGAGCAGGACACAGGCAGGAAACTATAAACCTGTCAGTTTGACCTCAGTGGTAGGGAAAATGATGGAATCACTTCTGAAGGAAAGAACTGTTCAGTACCCAGATGCCAGTGGGGCACAGGACCTAAGGCAGCATGGATTCACAGCGAGAAGGTCATGTCAGATGAATCTAATTGATTTCTTTGACTGGGTGACCAACGTAGTAGACCAGGGAGGGGCTGTGGACATGGCCTACCTAGACTTTAGCAAGGCATCTGACACGGTCCCACACAAAAGATTAACAAATTAGCCTGCCTGGGGGTGGGTTCCAGGGTGGTAGCCTGGGTAAAACATTGGCTGGACAACAGGATGCAAAGGGTAACACTAAACAAAGTCCACAGTGAAGAAAGGGGGATTACTAGTGGGATCCTGCAGGGTTCAGTACTGGGTCCAGTCCTTTTTAATGTTTTTATAAGTGTCATTGCAGAGGGACTGGAAGGAAAAGTATGTCTCTTTGCAGACACAAAGATCTGCAACAAGACTGATAAACAAGGTGGGGTGTTAAGGATGAGAAGGGACTTGGCAAGGTTGGAGGAACAGCCAAATGTATGGCAGCTTAGATTCAATGCAAAGAAGTGCAAAGTAAAGCACTTGGGAAACAAAAACCCAGGGGAAGAGTACACAATGGGAGGTGAGATACTGACAACAACAAAAATGGAAAGGGACCTGAAAGTAGTTATATCCGATGACCTAAAGGTGGTCAAGCAATGTGAGAAGGCAGTAAGGAGGGCTGGGAGGATACTGGGGTGCATACAGAGAGGCATCACCAGTAGAAAACAGGAAGTTGTTATTCTTCTGTACAGACAGTTGGTGAGACCCCTTCTGGAGTAATGCATGCAGTTCTGGAGACCCCATCTCCGCAAAGACACAGACAGGGAGGAGTCTGTCCAGAGGAGGGCAACCAAAATGGTGCAGGGTCTGCACCAGAAGACGTAAGAAGAGAGACTAAAGGAGCTTAATATGTATACCCTCGAGGAAAGGAAGGGGGGGGGACATGTTAGAAAATTTCAAGTACCTCAAGAGAATCAACAAAGTCCAAGAGGGTAGTAGCATCTTTCAGAAAAAGAGCTGTGCAAGAACAAGGGGCACAATTTGAAGATAGAGGGGGGACGGCTCAGAGGTAATGTGAGGAAGTATTTTTTCACAGAAAGGGTTGTGGATGCATGGAACAACCTTCCTGAGGAGGTCGTGCAGTCAAAAACAGTGGGGGAATTCAAGAATGCATGGGACAGACATAAGGTAATTCTAGTGGGGGGGTAGGAGGAAGAAGGCTATTGGTTAACTAGGATTTGCAGCTTATCCTTTAGGTAGGGAAATTGGCAGACTAGGTAGGCCAAGTGGTCCTTATCTGCCATCAAATTCTATGTTTCTATATAAAGAAATACTCTCTTCTTTCTGTTTAATTAGAATGATGGACACAGAACTCCAAGATGCCTTTCTCTGAGAGCAAATGTGCACACCTTCCAAACAAATTCAAATATCTTTAAAACTATTCAAGGTGCACAAAAGCAACCAATGTGAAAACTGTTCAGGGCAAAAAGACCTTTCTCATGAGGACACTCACTAATCTGAATTCTTTATATTTTGTAAAATATGGTCTTCCAAACAACTTCATTTTTTTTTTCCTCTAAGTGAACACAGTAGGAGTCATGCCAAGCAAATGTAAATATCTCGGAAAGTAAACAAGTTATCAATATACAACCAACAAGAAAGTTGTTCATGATAAAATTACCTTTCAAATGAGGGTAGTGACTAATCTGAATTCATTCGATTTTTTTAAATATAGCCATCCAAAAGGTGCAAATTGTGGTGAAAAATCAGATGGCTATAGTTTAAAAAATATAATTAGTGCAGCTTAATGAATAGGCTCATTTGAAAGGTTGTGTTGCCCTGAACAACTTCCATACAGGTTTATCTGTAAGTTGTATACTTTTAGAGATATTTATATTTGTTTAGCATAACTCCTACAGTACTTCAAAACAGCCTCAGCTGTACAAACTATTTCGCCAAGACAGGATTAGTTCCATCAAAAGAAAGCTATCCCAGGTCAGATTTCACTGACTTGAAAGTTCACTCCCTGACATAAGCTATAAACCAACCTAAGTTTAATTTTATACCCCTCAGTGTGTCTGTGCTAGCATTAGTAAATGACAATGATTAAAAACACAAGGAAAAATAAGCTTAGAGAGCAGCTGACACATTCAAGAGAACTTTAACAAAACGTATTTAGATAAAGTTCAGCTTGTATTTCACATTAGTTCTTTATTCCTCCTCCCCATTATTGCTGAGGTCATGTGCATGAAAACAGGCTTTTTGCTCCTAAAGAGTTCATCTATTTCTGTTGCCGTCTCCCTACCTGAAATCATAATGCACTGCCTGTCACAACTACTCTTCATGGCAACAGATTGTGATGTCACAACAAAGCATTATGACGAAGCAGGGAGTAAGCTATAGAGGCAGATTAAAGTAACTGCAATGGATAAAAATCATGTATTCATGCACATTTTCTTAGTAATAAATGATGGGGAGGAGAAATCTATAACATATATGGAATACAAGCAGAATTTTACCTAATTATTATGTTTTTCACAGTTTTCTTTGAGGCATCAGTAGCTCTAAGCAATACATAGTAAAGAATGTTAAAAGTCTTATAAATACGAAAATATATATGTGTTAAGTAAAAAAAATAGGTTAGAAGACAACCTGCCCTAATATAAGTTAAGCATTCACCAGCTGTTTCACACTGTGGTGTCAATTAAATTTTATGCAGTGTACTGTTCAGATACATTTTTCTTCAGCTCTGTGTACAATTAGTCCATATTACTCATGAATAGTAAAACTTAATCTTAAACATGATATATCTGCAATTCTGTAACAAGTGACTAACATATGCGTACATTCAAAACCCAAATTGAACACAGACCGCCCTGTAATTGAGATACTGTTATCCTAATATGTCCATGTATCAACATGTGTCCATATGTACTTAATCTGCTGTTGTACTACACAACAGTTCTATAAATCTAAAATCAAAACAAAACACAACTGACAGCTTCAGCTTTTATTCCGGCACAGTTAAAATAGAAGTCCTTTGGAGGTCTGAATATAATTTATAAAAATAGAGACATTTCAAACAGCTGTAGGTACAGTAAGTAATCAATTACTGTCCCCTTTAACTCGAGGGATCATTTTTAAAATGCGCTGATGAGCATGGGGACCACATTTTTCAGAGCATGCCGCCACTGGCAGCAGCCTTTTCAAGACTGCTACTACCTTCTCCTAATACAATCAGGGGAAAACCAGAAGTAGTCTACCAGCACTCAGATCAACATGGTTAAGGCACATGTACCAGAAATCATTGTTTAGGAAAGAATGAAAAAGTGACTGTGGTGATGAGCAAATCCAAGACCAGATCTCTAGTTTAATAGTCTCCTCCTGAGTGTGATTTTTATGGTTGTGTGGGCCAGGCTCCACAGATGTCATGCCATCATCAGATTTATAAAAGAGCACTGTGGAAGCACGTAACCAGACCGCTGTCTGATGTTCTATCCCAGTGCTCCAGCACAGTTTCCAGTGTTTCTGTTTAGGCAGCCCTTCCCCTCTGTGGGCCGCATAAACATACCCACTGCCTGGCACACTACTTTTCCTTTCCGCAAGTGCAGATGTTAAGGCCGCCGTGTGCAACATGGTGGCGCAGACTTAAACTGTGCATGCATGAGTATCATACATACTGTATGTATGTAACCCCACACCACCTTTGTCTAGCTGGCACCCTCCTTAAAAGAACTACTGACAACTACATGGCATACAATTTTCTTTTGGCAGTGCTACACTCATGGTACCACCCCTAGCGTTGGAGTGTATAGCAGACTCATTATCTAGATTATGGGGGTGGGGTACATACTAAAATTGACCTTTTTATTTACAACCAGGTCCAGGGGAGAGGACACCAGCCATATGCTAGACCAAACTGCTGAGGAGACCCAATAACATTCACACTAGAAGCAATAAATGGAAGTCCAAAGCAGTAACTGGGATTTTGCAGCATGCTTTATTTACAGATGTTACTTAAAGCAAGGGTGGTCCCCCATATGTTTTATATACATACATACATTGTTGCCGGCAAATGAGACCCATTGGTCTCTCGCATCTACCCGATACGGTACACTGTTTGGGCACAGCAACTGCGCTATCCCTCCCCCTGTATGTTCATCCCCCTCCCCCCTTGGTCCCTTGTGGTATTTGCCCTACCCCCTACCTTTATCGTGCCCCTATGCCTATCCCAAACCTTCTTGAAACCCTCTACTGTTTCCGGTATCACCACCTCTGTAGGCAATGCATTCAAGGTGTCACAACCCTCTCAGTGAAAAAAATGCCTTCTTACTTCCTCTCTGCATTCCACCCCCCGAGGCTTTAAACTATGTCTTCTGTAATCCCCCTTCCCTTTAGCTGAGAAGCTCCTCAATGCTCCCTTTATTAAACCCCTCCAGGTATTTGAAAGTCTCTATCATGCCCCCCCCCTTCTGTCCTCCGTTGTGAACATGTTCAGTTTTCTGAGTCTGTCATCATACGACACCCCCTCCATTCCCTGAACCATTCTGGTTGCCCTTCTCTGGACTCTCCAGCAGTGCTATGTTCTTTTTAAGCTGGGGTCTCCAGAACTGCACAAAATACTCCAGGTGTGGCCTCACTAGTGCGTTGTACAGTGGCAGAATAACCTCCCCTCTTCTGGATGTAATACCCCTAGCTATATAACCCAGCATCTTATTTGCTTTCGCCACTGCTCTTCGTTGTTCCCCTTTTCATCCACCAACACCCTCAGGTCCTTTGCCACCTGTGTGACAGACAGCGCACAACCCCGCCCCAAGTGGTATGTTAACCTTGGTTCCTCCATTCTAGGTGTAGCACACAGCATTTGTGTGCACTGAACCCCAGCTGCCACTTTTGGGCCCAACTGTTCAGTATAAGTCGTCCTGCAGTGCCCTACTCCCTTCCTCATTTTCAACTACCGTCCCGTTTGGTGCCATCAGCAAACAAACTCATCTTGCTAGCCACTCCTACCCCAATGTCTGCAAGGAACACATTAATGAGGACTGGGCCCAGGACCAAGCCCTGTGGGACTCCACTGATGACATCTCAGGGTGTTGATACCTCTCCCACCAGGACTACCTTCGGTTTCCTCTACCTGATCCAATTTGCCACCCATCTCACCAATTTCTCCCCCAGCCATAGTGTTCTCAGCTTCCAGCTCAACCTCCCATGTGGGATGGAGTTGAAAGCTTTGCTGAAATCCAGGTATATATCAACTGGCTTACCCACATCTAGGGACCGTGTCACCCAGTCGAAAAATTCCACCAGGTTGGTTTGACACGATTTGCCCCAGACAAACCCATGCTGATTTTCATCCTGAAAACCACTTACCTCTAGGAACTTCACTGTCCTTTCTTTAAGATGGCCTCCATGGTTTTATCTATGTAGGAAGTCAGACCGACAGGTCTGTAATTCATTGGAGCATCCTGGGGTCTGTTCTTGTGTATGGGCACCATGTGTGCCTCTCTCCAATCAAGAGGGACAGAGCCTGTTTGGAGGGAGGAGCTGCAGAGTTCCGTTAATGGAGGTGCCAGTACATCCACCAGTTCTTTCAGAACTCTGGGGTGGATGCCATCTGGCCCTGGAGCCTTGTCCATTCTAACAGCTCTGAGAGCCCTCCCCACCCTCCCAACCTGAATCTCCCCATCAGTGAGATCACCCTTCCCCCAGTCCCTTGTTTCACCCCCACCCTGCAGCTCTGGATGATCCTTTTCCCTGGTGAAGACTGAGCCAAAGTAGTTGTTTAACAGCTCAGCGTTTCCAGCCCTCCCTCTATCCATTCCCCACCCTTCAACTTTATCTGCCCGTCACCCTTCCTTCTCTCCCCAATATATTTAAAGAATTCCTTTCCCCCCTCCCTAATCCCTCTTGCCAGCCTGAGTTCCTTATCCGCTTTTGATCTTCAAACTCTTCTACTAGCTTCCCCGGCAATCTCCTAATATTCCTCATGATCCTCCTCTCTGCAAGTGCATTTATACATCCTAAAGGCCAACCTCTTTCTTCTCACTCTGTCCTGTACTTCCTTCGTCCACCAACATGGCTTCCTGGTTCTGGTCTGTTTGTTACATGACCTGGAGCAGGTTCTTGTGGTTTCCACGATGCCCTGCTTCAAGATTCCCCACTGGCCTTCAACATCCATCCCTTCCCTGATTTTTCCAAGATGCTCCCTGACAATGGTAGCCATGTTTCCAAAGTCTCCCCCTCTGAAGTCCAAAAACCACAGTTTTTGTTTGTCTTATATTCTTCTCTAAGTCTAAGGTAATAGTTGCAATACAGGCACACTGTCTTTTGCAGGACACTTTGCTAGACAGTACTGTTTTCCCCCCCAAAATATCTCTATTTCAAAGTGTGTATTTGTGGGATGTGCCACACACTTTAAAATTCTCCTGGTGCATTGTTGTTGCCCAGGGAACACTGGTGCCCATCCACGAACCACTTAGCCCTGCCTGAAACTCCAGACGACGTTCCTCGCCCTTTGCCCCAAACAGCCTCTGCCATTCCTTCAGAGTTACACCAAATGAGTCTCCAATCCCCAATGAACTGCTAAAGACTCCCAACCTCAACTTTAAATTCAGCACAGTTGTGTTGAAAAGGGTCCTAACCAGTGTGATCTAGATTCACCTAGGGCACACACACCTCAGACAACTCCCTCAGAGAACAGTCTCAAATTCTGTACTCGCAGATTAGTTGTTCCTTCCTCCCAGTCATGGGAAGAACAAAATGCATCTTTCTTTCTCTGGTAGCTGTCAGATTCTACTCATTGTTCTTCCTTAAGGCAGCTGTTAACTTCAGAGGACTGCCCTTTGAATCCACAAGAATTACATTCCCTCTCACTCCCCCTGAAGTGAAACTAAAGAGTCCTGCAGGCAAACTGAAAATTTTATCAAACTAGGGTGAGAAACATCAGGGCTCCCTTTGACAGAACCCCAACGGCAGTCTAACTGCCGCACTTGAACTTACTAATGAACATTCTAAGCTTCCCAAGAGCAGCTGACTCTAAAATGGTTATGCTGCTGTGAGAGTTCAAAAAGACATAATAATCCTTCTCTCAGGCTAGCTGAGTAAACAATGATGCCATTCTACAGAAAGCCCCTAATGACCTCCCCACCAATTGCCTTTTCCTACCTGCTTAAGACTAGTACTAATGGAATTCTAGTAACCCGAGGAGACTGGATTGTTACACGTAGTTATGTCAGCACCGCCATGTTGCGCAAGGCTGACTCTGGGGCAAACTGCACATGTGCGAGTATCACGCATGCACAGTACTGTAACTGCTGCAGTATTCCGGCGTACTCCGATGCAGCAGGAGCATGGCATATTCAGTTCACTGCTTTTGCCGCTCCTTAAAGCCTCTCCGCAGCCATATTGGCTCTGACCAGAGTTTGTTACAAATAGTTGTTTCACAGTGCCTTATTATGAAACCACTGATTACCATGATTTGCCCTGATGTCTCCAAGTCTGCTGAGTTAATGTCCATTTGGTTTTGCACTGGTAGTTTGGCTTGGGACAATACAGTAAATCTATTTGATAAGGGAATTTCTTCACTGTGTACGACAGCCCTTTTTTTTTTCTTCTTTCCGATATACTATTTGAAAACACTGATCCTCAGAGCCTGTAGATTCCACTCTTCTTCTTTTGTGCCTGCTTTCTTCCAGACACCTGTCCCCATTGTTGTTCTCTGCCTCCCGAGCCCTTTTTTTCCTACCCCATTTCCATCTGGTGCAATTTGTTCTCTATTTAAGATTACAGTTTCATTTTCTAAACTTTTGACAGAGCATTCAGTTTTATTTATTTCCGTCACTTTGGCTAACTATTTTAGTTTCTCTCAAGTCATTAGTCAAGTCATGGTAGACTGCACCGTTATTACTTGGTATTATTTGGTACTTTAAGACAAGAGAAGGCCATTTGCCCATCTGTTTGTCTCCCACTCCTAGTGGGCATTGGTATCCAGTGATAACAGAGATTGTATATGAGCGACCGTCAAAACGGCGACCCATATTACTGTGGTGTCATCATGGGCAACCTGCAAGGGTAGCAAGGACTGTGAGGGAAGGGAAGAGAGAGCACAAAAAGAAAACAGTGAGGGGAAGGGGAGGGATAGAGAAGAGGGTCATTATCCTCTAGTGTGCCTGCTCCGACAAGCCAAATGTGTGTTGTGGTGGGTAGGGAGGCTGGCTCCGATGGAGCAGGTCCTGGATTCTGGGCTGGGAAGATTGTTTTTGTCCCCGTAGCTGCAGGACTTGCATTTTTTTTAAACCGGGCTGTGCCCACTCCCCGACATGCACCCCCCTGGAGTTAATAAGCCTTAATCGGGGGAGTGTGGGGGATCGTGTAACCCCCGCAAACACACAATCTATGTGTGTGTCCTGGTCTACAAGTGTATAATGCAATTGCTTTTCAGCGAAATACACTCGCCATAACAGCGACTGCCATAACGCGTTTGCTATTATGACATAGAACCGTGGGCATCAGTTCATCAATTGTTTTTTCCCGTTCAAGTATTTGTCCAGCCTAGCTTTGAACATATCAAAGGATCCAGAATCTACTATGTTCCTCGGTAGTTTATTCCATGCCGATGCTGCCCTGATGTTAAAGTAGTAGTTCCTTTTATTTGTACTGGCCCTCAAAATTACAAGATGTTTATGTGATCTGTGGTTTTGAATTCTAGTATTGTACTGAAAGCTGCACATGGTTGCTAATTCTGAGTCTTGCAGAATCTTGTATAACACTAACAAGTCCCCACGTGCTTGTCTATTTTCTAACGTAACTAGGCCAGTTTGTTTTAGCCTGTCTTCATATGATAGTCTTTTTAGTTGGGGTATTTCTAACATGTCAATATCTTCCCTCATGAGTGGGCTCCAAAATGGGGATGCGTAGTCCAAATGGGGTGAATATTACTACAGATTTTCCATCAGGGAGGGTTTTTCTGCGTACATTAAGCATGTGTGACATCTAATAATAGACCTCTCCTTACAAAGCTGCAATAGAATATCATCTTGTGGGATCAATTTTCTGCTTTATAATATAGGGCGATGTAATTAAAAGGAATACCTAAAGGTGTATGGTGGCTGGGTACCTTCCCCAACTGATCCAGCTGATGAACTTGCCTCTGTCAGTGCGTCACCTCTACTCACAACGTGAGTGGCTGTTCATCTGGCAACCTGAAGTGCCATGGGGTGGGATGTCCGGTTTCGTGATATTCTTGGGATTCTGATTTTAATGCTAATACAGTGGATTTTCCCCACTAATGAACCCTGCTACTTTTTAAAAAGGAAATTTATCCCCAACAATACTTAAGAAAGGGAGCTACTGCGGTTAGGTGCTTCCCTAGGTCCCACCAACCACCAGTATCCCAGCATACATTGGGCTCTCCACACGGCAATCAGAGGGACAAAATTGTAGTGTATGTTCATTTTTTTAGAAGTTTGTTTTAACAAAGCACACAGAGTAAAAAGAAACTTGCGCTCAACCATCAGCAAGAAAGGAACTCAGCACACACATCTTACTGAATCAAGAGCCCATGCTTGGTTCTGATGCAAAGATTAATCTATATTAAAGATTAAAAATGGTAACATGGCTAAGATGAGTATCAGTGAGGGTGTCTTCATTCCTTAGCTGCATACAAGTTCTTGCTCTGTGCAACACATGGCATTTGTGTGTCCTTTTCTTTGCTTTCTCAACACACCAAGTCTATTATCCTGCCGCAGTCCCCCACCTAGTCATACCCTTGCAGAAGGTGATCAGGTTGTTTTGGCAATATCTGCCGATCACAGACTGGACTTCCATAACTCAGGCTATACTGTGCTAGTAGTTTTTCACAACCTTTCAGCTGCCTGAATGGTCACACCTCAATATGCTCCCACCACCCAGCTTGATTCTTGCTCGGGGTATCTTTAGGTTCGCTTTCTACCACCAGCTACTGCTCATATAGCACAATGGCCTTTCTCAAGGGAAAATGACCCAGCCCTACAGTCCCAGCTGGGAAACACAGGTTACTCACCTGTAACAGTAGTTCTAGGAGTGGTATATGTTGTTCCTCCACACTGACCCACTCGAACTCCCTGGCTTCGACGCACAACCACTGCTTCCAGCGGGCAAGATCTGGCGTCACCCGGGTGGATGGCAGAAACCAGCCTTTAGACCTTCCTGCAAGATTCTTAAAGGGAAAGGACATGCCAACAAGTATGGATGAACAACATATACCACTAATAGAAAGTACAGTTACGCAAAGTCTTACTGTAACAGCAGATCTTTGAGGAGCGTCTCTTGCAGTAGTCTAAAAAAAGAAAAAAAAATCCCCACACTCTGCTAACACAATAAAGGACTGCTCACCATAAATTTCCAATAAGGTGCTTCATTTTATTACAGGTGCCATGTGTACAGCCTTGACGCATTTCAGAACAAAGTTCCTTCATCAAAGGGTCTCACCATGTGCAACCTCTTTCTTTGATGTATGTCTCTTGCAGTAGGTAATACACTTGGGTCATTGCCAGAGGTCGCTGTGGCGCATAGCAGCTCTTCAAGCAGTCTTTTCCAGGGGCTGCCCACACATGACATCAGCTTCCTGTTTCCTATATAAGTGTTGGCAGTCCCTGGGATCTTCATTTCCCCTGTCGGATTCGGCTCGCTAAGCGAGGACTGCGGGGAAGCCAAGGTACCGTAGGTATCCCAACCCATAAGTCACTGGACCAGAATTTGTTCTCTTAGAGGAGGGGGACAGAGGGTGGGAACACACCTATTGCAAGAGACACTCCTCAAACATCTACTGTTACGGTAAGCCTTTACGTAACTGTACTATCTTCCACAGAGTGGTCTCTTGCAGTAGGTAATACACTCGGGATAAATCCCAAGCAGTAAACCCAAAAAGAGTGGACATTATGACTGGAGGCCTTGTAGGACAGCTCGGCCAAAGGCCATCCTATGGTGTGAAGCAATATCTAAGTTGTAATACTTCATGAAAGTATGAATTGTGGATCAGGCAGCTGCACTGCAGATATCTGTGATCGAAGCCCCTTTAAAGCAGGCCACAGTAGTGGCCATAGCTCTGGTAGAATGGGCTTGGACAGGTCCAGGTAATGGTTTGTTGTATTTTGAATAACAAAATGTTGTGCAATGTGCTAGCCAATTGGAGAGAGTCTGTTTAGTGACTGTGAGATCTTCCCTGCTTGAGGTGAACGTGACAAAGAGTTGAGAAATGTTTCTAATTGTTTTAGTTTGATTAGTGTAGTATGTTAATATACAATAGATGTCTAAGGTATGTAAGATGTGTTTACCTCGATTGGAGTGTTCAGAATAATATACCCCTAACTCCAAGGACTGGTTTAAGGTGTGTTCGGCCACTACCTTAGGTAGGAAGAAAGGGTTGGTACAAAGTGCCACCCTATCTTTGTGAAAAAATCAAGTAAGGTTCTTTACACATGCGGGCATGGAGCTTGGAAATACGTCAAGCTGAAGTGACAGACACTAAAAATAGTGTTTCCCATGAAAGAAAACGGAGGTCACAAGTGGCCACTGGTTCAAAGGGTTCTAGAGTCAATTTCTCTATTAGGAAATTGAGATCCCATGGAGGAGTGGGTTTTCTAATAGGTAGCTTAATATGTAACATTCCTTTTAATAACATTTTGGCTAGATAATGTTGATACAGTAATCTACCATCTAGAGGATCATGGAGGGCCGAAATACAGTCCAAATAGACTTTGAAGGAGGAATAGCATAATCCTGTCTCGGCAATCGAAGCTAGGTAATCTAAGACTTTCGTCAATGGACAAGAGTAGAGATCCAGTGATCGGAAAGCAGCCCATGTGGAAAAATGTTTCCATTTGGCATTATATCTTTCCCTGGGTGCTGGTTTATGTGATGCCAGCAATATACTGGCAACAAGAGAGGACACTTGTAGACGTGCTATGAAAGCGTCCTCAGGAGCCAAGCGTGAAGGTGTAGTTACTTCAGACTGGGATGTAGAAGGGTCCCTTGATTCTGAGGCAAGAGATCTGGTCTGATTGGCAACAGAACGGGTTCCTCTACCAAGAACTGCTGAAGTAGGGGGAACCACCCCTGCCGAAGCCACAGAGAGGCTATGAGAATAATGGTGGCAGGTTCGAGTTGTAGTTTCAGTGGACTCCATTGCAGGAGTGGGATGGGGGGACAGCATATAAGAAGAGTCCTGTCCATGCTTGGGACAGGGCATCTATAGACCATCCCTTTTTGCTTGGGATAATGGAATAGTATCTGGGGAGACGGTGGTTGACTGGGGAGGCAAACAGGTCCAGTAGCGGGGTCCCCTACAGATGAGAGTTTCTGGAGCACTTCATAATGTAGTGTCCATTCGTATGCGGACGACTGGCGACTGAGAAAGTCGGCCAGGAGGTTGTAACATCCTGGAAGATGGACGGCTGTTCGTGTGAGGTGTTGCCGAATGGCTTCCTGCCAGACTGCAAGTGTCTCCCTGCACAGAGTACGGGATTTCGTGCCTCCTTGTTTGTTGAGGTAGAATACTACTGCGGTGTTGTCTGACTGAATCAGCAGCTGTCCCGGAGACAGGTGAGGTTGAAAAGCCTGGAGTGCTAAGCGAACCGCCCTCAGTTGCAGGAGACTGATGTTGGGATGACGGATAGAAGTGGTCCACTTGCTTTGTGTCCTCTAAGGACCCAGGTGTGCACCCCACCCTTCCTGACTGAGACAACTTGCTGGGCTTGTATCTACATTGCCAGAGATAGAAGCTTGTCTTGTCTGTTGGTCATGAGGTAAGCCCTGGCAGAGACGGTGTCGAAGACCGTTCCTATATATCAGAGCGACTATGTAGGGGTCAGATTGGACTTCGGCCAACTGACTGTAATCCCTAGAGTTTGGAACAGAGTTAAGGTTGCCTCTAGGGAAGAGAGCAGGGTCATTTTGGACTCTGCATTTGTAAGCCAATCATCCAGGTATGGAAGACAAAGTGCCCGTCTCTTTGTAGGGCTGCTGCTACTACCGCTAGGCATTTGGTGAACACTCGTGGGGCCAAGAAGAGGCCAAACAGGAGTGCTCAAAATTGGTAGTATTGACCCAACAGGTGAAAATAAAGAAACCTGTGGTGGGCAGGATGGATAGGGATATGAAGGTAGGTATCCTTCATATCCAGGGCACATAGCCGATCCCCTTGTTTTAGTATTGGCATGATAGAGTTTAGGGTGATCATGCGGAACCTTTTGTACTGAATGTAAAGATTCAGTTGTCTGAGGTCCAGTATTGGTCTGAGATCTCCAGTTCGCTTGGGTACCAGGAAGAAGTGAGAGTAGAACCCCTTCTGGTGTTCTGTAGGGGTTACTGGATAAATGGCCTTCTTGGTTAGAAGAGCCTGTAATTCCTCCTGGCGAATAGAAATATGAACGGGAGGGTAATGGACTGAGCGGGGTGGGTGAAAGGGAGGTCTGGACAGAATTTCCAGAGTATGACACGTCTGAATTATCTGGAGTACCCACTCGTCTGATGCAATCGTTTTCCAGGCCTCCAGATGGAGGGCAAAAGGACCGACCACAGCTTCTGAGGCCTGGTTGAGGAAGTGTTGCCAGGGCCCCACTAGGTCACTGGATGGCGGGCTGACCCGTCCTACCTGGAGGATGTGAGCGGGAGCCCTTGGCGGAAGAGGCATTGGCTCTGGTGGGTTGAGAATGATCTCTGAAACCACCTCTATTGGAACCTCTGTTTTTTCCACCTATTTTGGTAGAAAGAGAGGACTGGGAATGGTGTGATGGCTGTGAAGTATGGTACATGCCATGGACTGTGCATAGAGTTCTGCCTGAAGCTTGGAGATCATCAATTGATGTTTGAGTACCTGGCCCAAATAATTTGGACTCATTAAAGGGGGAGTTAACTACTTTCTGCTGTACATCAGGTGTGAACCCAGAGACTCAAAGCCAAGCATGGTGACGCAAGGTAATGCCTGTTGCTAACATATGGACTGAGGAGTCAACTGCATCATAGCCAGACGGGTAGGTAGGTGATAGGAAATGGAGTTGTCGGTGGATATTGTAGCCAGCAACTGTTCCGTTTCTTGTGAAGGGGGGAGTTTATTGACTAATTCAATGACCGATGACCAGAGTGTACACTGGTATTTGATCATGTGTCCCATACAATTCAAGATTCTGAGATTCACGGTACTGGATTGAAATACCTTTTTTCCCCAGATAATCTATCCTGCAGCATTCTTTATCTGGAGGTAAGGAACTCATGTGCTTCGGTTGTTTAGCACGATCATGAGTGGCAGCAATCACCACTGAGCCCGCTTCAGGAATAGTGGATAGAAAAGGGTGATCCAGAGGAGCCTGTTATATGTGATCCACCTTACAGGGAACAGCTGTGATAGAAGAAGGTTGATGCCAGGCTGCAAGTGTAGCATTTTGGTAGGTCTGGATTAGTGAGGGTACCAGTAAGACCGGCTCCTCAGGTAATTCCAAGTAGTCTGCCATATCCTTACGTTGTTTGTCATATTCAGTAGTGGAGAATCCCATGACTTTCTGAATTTGGACCACTATTTCATGGAAAGAAGGGGTCATCAGGAGGAGAGGCAGCCGCATGTCTGGGCAAGTCCTCTTCAAATGAAGAGAGGTCCGATAAAGGAGTGTGGGGCTGGAAATCCAACTCCTGGAATTCCATATCCTCTACATCTCCGGTAAAATCTGCCAGGAAGTCAGGCTCCTCTGACAAGAAATCCTCCATACAAGGGGGAGGGGACCAAGGTGGGAGAGGGTCCCTGTCACCGTGGAATCATTTAGGCGGAGGTGTGGGTGAACGGGATAGATGGCTCAGCTCCCCTGGATCGGAGGGTTGAGTATGCCGCATGACATGCAAGACATGCTGCACTACAGTAGAAACGTCCTGTTCTTTTAGAGTAAGAGGAGGGGTAGGGAGGGGGCAACTGGGAAACCAAAGGGAGGATGGAGGGGATTGGACGCATAGCCTGAGCATGTGTTGCCCCTGGGTGATAAAGACCAGGACCTGATCCCTATCTGCCTGGTCCCTATAGGTACCCACCTGTGAGGGTGGAGGGGCAGTGAGCATAACAAAAGCAGTAGGTTTTCCCCGTGGAATGCAGCTCGCCATTGACAGAGCCGCTAGGGAAGGAGTGCTATGTTGTATAAATGACAGTCCCATCGATGGGAGGAGGAGCCTCCACTGACGGAACCCAAAAAGGGCTCATTATAAACTGCCGTCAATGCGCTAGAAAGCGGCATCAATGAGAGGGTAAATCCTCCAGTCGACGAAGAGGCAGGCTGAGAATGCGCCATCAGCGGTGGGGCTCTTGTAATGGTGGCCATCGACGAGCGCTTAGACACAGAGTGTGAGGAGGGCTTCTCCTTTTTATGCTGTCCACTAGAATCAGCGGGAGGGGAACTCTTGGGACGAGCCCCCTGATTCTCCAGGAGAGACAATTTCTGCTCCATTAAATTATTTCAAGCAGCCGTCAATGACTGGTTGCTGGGTTGAAGTCCTGACAATGAATGCAGGAACTGGTGTCGTGTGTGGGTTCCAGACACTTTATACAAGTAGTGTGGTTGTTGAAGCAGTAGATTTTTCTGCCACAACGGCAGGAACAAAACAGCGCTATCTTGCTTGAAGATTCGTCGGACATTCGTTTTGGTTGCTCAAATTCTCATCGATGACTGCTGTTCTGAAGTTGCTCTAGCTGCTGCGTGCCAGCTGAAGACAGTGGGAAAATGAACTGAGGATACCAGGGACCGCCCACACTTACATAGGAAACAGGAAGCTGATGCATTGTGTGGGTGCCCCTTGAAAAGATTGCTAGAAGAGCTGCCGTGCACCACAGCAACCTCTGGCGATGACCCAAGTGTATTACCTACTGCAAGAGACCACTCTATGGAAGATCTACTGTTACAGGTGAGTAACCTGTGTTTCTAGGGATGTGGATACAGGTATGCGTTTCTTATCCACACTTGTTGGCAGACTCCTAGCAGTTCTCTGGGAGGAGGGAGGCAAAGTGCACACCCCCTACTTGGGGGGCAGAGACTGGAGAACTGAGGCCCCAAAACTAGCATCCCGGCATGACTTGAGGTCAGTTTGGTAATGGGAAAAGTAGATGTTTGCTGACTTACAGGTAGCGGCCCTGCAGATTTTCTGTATAGGGATGTCCCTAGAAGCAGCCACTGACGCAGCAGTATGGTGGGTTGAATAAGCTCTTAGCCCTATGAGAGGCTCCCTAAAAACCAACCTATAACAGAGATCAATGCATGATGTAATCTATCTGCCAATCGTCTGCTTGGCAGTAGGTCTGACAGGTGCGACTTTGGCATAGGTGACAAACAACTGGTGAACCTCTCACCAAACTTCAGCCGCGCACTCTTTATAATGAGAGCACTCGTCTCAGGTCCAAAGTATGGAGCCTATATTCGGTCTCCAAGGTGTGATTGGGGTAATATCAAATCAAATCATTCTTTATATAGTGCCTTTCAATATTAAGGCACTGCACACATTATAACAATAAGCATAAAAAACAGAGAGCAGTATAATTATTAAAAATCATTCAGCCTGGGAAGGCCAACGAAAATAAATACGTTTTAAGCATAGATTTAAAACTGCTGATGGTCAGGCATTCTCTCAACCGCCAGATTCATCATCTGATTCAGGTGAAACGCTGACATAACCTTTGGAAGGAACTTCGGGTTGGGGCGCAGAATAACCTTGTCCCTGTGGAAGATTATATAAGGAGACTCAACAGACAGCGCCTGGAGCGCCCCAATCCTTCTGGCTGACGTGATAGCCACTAGGAAGACGGCCTTCCATGACAGGTGTGACATCTAAGTCCTGTGTATCAGTTCAAATGGCTTGCCCATACCAGCAGTAGATCCCACAGTGGTAGTGGTTCATGCTCCGGAGGGGAAATATGGTCGAGGCCTTTGAAGAAACGACACACCACTTTCTCCTGTGCCACTGTCTGCTGACCGGCCTGTGCCCGGTAAGCAGAGATGGCTGCCAGGTGCACCATAAGGGTCATAGACAGGAAACCCCTTTTGGAGAGAGTCCAAAGGTAGTCGATATTGCTAGCCACTGGACAGGACAAAGGGTCCAGCCCCTTGCCCTGACACCAAATGGAATATCTCTTCCACTTGAAGGCACAGCACTTTCTGGTCGATTCCTTCCTAGATGCTTCAACTACAGTGAGTACATCTTTGGAGAGACCCAAAGCCTGAAACTCTAGCCGCTCAGGAACCAGGCTGTCAGGTGCAGAGATTGAAGGTCTGGGTGGAGGACCTTCCCCAGACTGACTGAGAGCAGGTCCGGGCGTGCTGGAAGATGCCTCGGGAGCCTGATGCTGAGGAGATTAGGGTACCAAAACTGGCAGAGCCAGTCTGGAGCCTTGAGAAGCACCTTGTGAATCAAGGGACGTGGAGGGAAGGCATAAAAGAGGCCTGGGGTTCACGGCCTCAAGAAGGCATTCCCCTGCAGTGAGCTCTGCTGAGGGGGGTGGGCACAAAACAGCCTCAGCTTTGCATTTTCTCTGGATGCGAACAAGTCCACCTGAGGGGTGCCCTACTCAGAGAACAGGATGTGTACCACCTCTGGATGGAGAAACAACTCGTGGGATGCCCCGCCCACATGGCTGAGGGCGTCTACCAGCTGATTTGAGGCTCCTGCCACATGAATGGCTAGGCGATCCGCCTCCATTCGGCTCATGATGGTCCAGATGTGGAGAATGTCCCTGCACAGAAGCTGGGAGTGCTTTCTGCCCTGTTTATTAAAACAGTACATGGTTGTGGTATTGTCCATCTGGACTTGAACCACTTGACCCCGAAGGAATGTAGTCAGCGCCAGCCAAATTGCTCGAAGCTCCAGCAGGTTGATGTGGCATCAGGATTCCTAGGTGGTCCAGAGCCTGTGGACTCTGTGATCCACCATGTGGGCACTCCGGCCCGTGAGAGAGGTATCGGTTGTCAGGATGACCTTTGGCTCGGGGTGGACAAATGGGATCCCTTCCTGCAGATGCTCTAGGACAGTCCACCACTGAAGAGTGTCTCATATCTTCTGGGTCACAGTGACCAGATGGTTGAAATGACCTAGTTGCTGAGTTCACTGGCTGGCCAGCTCCCACTGAAGGGGGCGCATATTCCACTGGGCCCATCGGACCACAGAGATGCAAGCCGCCATGTAACCCAGTAGTCGCAGGAAGTCCCAGGAAGGGTGCAACTGCCCAACCAGAAATTATCGGGCAAAGGAGAAGAGAACCTCCAACCTGTCTGCCGGGAGCCTGGCTCTGGCTCAGCAAGAGTGGAGCTCTGCCCCAATGAAGCAGATCACCTGCAAAGGCACAAGTCCCGACTTGACCTCATTGACCAGGAGGCCCAGGTCGATGCAGGTCTGGAGGGTCAGATCCATGGACCTCTCCACCTCCACTCTGGAGGGACCCACTATAAGCCAATCATCCATACGGGGTACACTCTGACCCCTTAATGCCAAAGATGGGCCGCCACCACTGCAATGCATTTGGTGAAGACCCTGGGGGGCCGATGACAGGCCAAATGGCACATCTTGGAACTCATCTATCTATCTATCTATCTATCTATCTGGACTTCAGCAAGGCCTTTGACACTGTGCCACATAGAAGACTATTGCACAAACTGGGGAATATGGGTGTGGGCAGGACAGTAGTGTGGTGGGTAGGTAACTGGCTGGGCAGCAGGACACAGAGGGTGGTGGTAAATGCTATCACTCCACAGAGGGAAGAGTGACCTGTGGGGTACCACAGGGATCAGTGCTGGGACCGGTCCAATTCAATATCTTCATCAGTGACACTGCGCAGGACCTAGAAGGCAGAATTTCACTGTTCGCTGATGACACAAAGCTCTGTAACAGAGTAGACAGAATGAGAAGGGACCTGCAGAAACTTGAAGAATGGTCAGGAGTTTGGCAGTTGAAATTCAATGCAAGGAAGTGCAAGATAATGCATATGGGGCACAAAAACCCTGGCACAATATATCAGCTCGGGGGTGAGGATATAGCATGCACCAAACAGGTAAGGGATCTTGGGGTTATCATTTCTGATGACCTCAAGGCAGGGAAACAGTGTGACAAGGCAGCAGGTAAAGCAAATAGGATGCTGGGATGCATAGGCAGGGGCATCACCAGCAGGAAAAGGGAGGTCATAATTCCACTATACAAAGGCACTGTGAGGCCCCACCTGGAGTACACTGTGCAGTTCTGGAGACCATACCTATGTAAGGACATAGACAGGATAGAGAAGGTTCAGAGGAGGGCAACAAAGATGGTGCATGGATTGCATCAAGTCCTATGAGAACAGGTTGAAGGAACTGAACATTGTACTCCTGAGAGGAGAGGAAGGAGAGAGGGATATGATAGAGACATACAAGTATCTTACAGGGAGGAACAGGGTGCAGGAATACACTATTTTAAGCGAAAAGATGTTCCAGGACTAGAGGGCATGGGATGAAGTTGGAGGGAGGCGATTCAGAGGAAGCGTGAGGAAGAATTTCTTCACAGAGCGGGTGGTGGACAAGTGGAACACCTGCCAGAGGAAGTGGTGGGGGCTAAAACAATCACGGGATTTAAGAATGCATGGGATAGACATAAAGGAATTCTGGAGGTCAGGGGTAAGGGGCAACAGACTTCTTGAAAAACATAAACTGAACTTACAAGCTCAATGGGCAGACTGGGTGGGCCATAGGCCCTTATCTGCCGACACTGTCTATGTATCTAGGGTTCCCTATGGAAGAACATGTCCTGCAGATCTAGGGAACAAAATCACATGTTCTGCTCGAGAGATGGTATGAACTGAGATAGAGTTACCATCTTTTTTTTTTTTTTTTCATGTCTTTTTCCCTCTGGTCAGGGTCTGGGGGGCCTCTTTCAGGCATCCTACCTGTTCCTGCCCTGCCTGAAGTCCACCTACCTGTGCCTCCTCTCTCCCTCCTCCTCTGTCCATAATCGGCACCCCCAGCTTAACCCCTCCGGGGTGGGGCCGCCCCTCCTCTTTGGGCGCTCTTTCAGACAGACTCCGACGTGGGAGAGAACCCAGGTGGAGGAACCTGGAAGGCCAGGCAGGATGGACTCTGCCTTGGGCATGGGGGCAGGTGCCGTCACCTACCCCTAAGACCGGGCTTTTTCCTTATTCTGGAGATCCCTCCCCCTTCCCATGCATGAGCACATCCCCGACGCAAGGGGCACACGCGGCCCTGCCAGTGTCAGGGCATGAAGATTACGCAAGGCCGAGCCGTGCTGCCAGCGCCCGGGTCTCCACTAGGAGCCACTGGCATGCCATACAATCCCGACCTCCCCCTTCCCCTGGAGAGGAGAGCAGCCCATCAGGCGCTCAATCCTCACCCACCCCTGCAGACCCCCGGTGACAGAGCTCACTCCTGAACCTGGGTTGCTGGCACAGCGCGAGGTGTGGCGTCCAGCGCCTCAACCCTCAGTGCCACTGGGCCGGTGAGTTACCATCTTGAAGGTGCGAGACTTGAGAAACTGTTCTAGTCGTGCAGATCTAGAATGGGGTGCCAGCCCCCCATCCGATTCAGGACCAAGAAACACCTGGGAAGGAACCCCGGCGTTGACAGGGGGATCTGCAACTCTGACCACTACCTCCTTGCGAAGGAGCTGGGCGATGTCGCCTCAGAGAGCTGACTGAGTGTGCACAGATACCTTTCCTCCGCGGGCGCAGGCTCGGCCTGGGGGGTCACCCAATTCCAGTAGGTAGCTCTCGTTGACTACCTTCAAGACCAGCCTGTCCATTGTGACAGTGGACTAGGCAGAAAGGAAGTGGTGGAGCCAGCTCCCCATGGGAGGACACATAGTGGGCGTGACAGGCATGGGGGTAGCAACCCCCATCCTCTCACTGTGCAGGCTTGGAGGAGGAGGATCAGGCTGAGGGACCACCAGGACCTTTCCCTTCAGGATTATGGGCTGTCAAAGCCCCAGTCTTGGGCCAAGGGTGCCAAGATTCAGCCTGCTGCTGCTCCCCTTGGTACTGGGGCTTCTTGGCCGCAGGGGCAGAAGGCTGAAAGGGCTTATGCTTCTGCTTTTTGGAACCCTGAGATTCCTTCTGGGCGGAAGCAATGGAATCCAAAGTGGCACTTGAATTCTCGATGCGTTGAAGGTGACCATCAGCTCCTGGACAAAACAAGTCAGTGCCCAGGAAGGGAACGTCCACCGGTTTATGCTGGGTGCCTGCCGTGGGAGTCGAGACCCTCAACGAGGCCCTGTGGCACATGGCAACTGTGGCTGCCACTGAACGGGTACAGGAATCCCCAATGTCCAGAGCCATCTGGAGTTGCTGCTTAGCAAACAACCTGACCCTGGTCATGGACCTGCTTGACCACAGTCTGAAGGTCCACTGGGAGATGAGGAAGGACCTCATCTAGAGAGCCCAGGAGGGCATGCGAAAATGTGCCATGATGACATCTGAGCTCGCCTGATGGAGACCAAACGAAGAGGCAGCATAGACCTTTCTGGCAGTGTGGTCCAATTTTTTGGACTCTTTATCCAGAAGTCTACCTGTGTCTCCTGAATTGGCCGAGCGACGAAACACAGATTCGGTCACCAATCCCTCAGCCGAGGGGTGCTCTGAGAACCCAGAAAGGGAGCCGAAGGGAACCACATACTTGTGGGCCATCCAGGCTGATGTCGCAGGGCAGGATGCTGCCAAACCTTCAGGGATAGGCCAACAATGGCTTCGGCCACTGGGTAGGCCTCTGTTGGAGAATCCCCTTTTGTCAGAATGTCTGTTAGGGGATATTGAGCTATTTCTGAACAGGCTCAAAAGGCATCCCCATGGACTCGGAGATGAGACAGAGAATGCCCGTGAAGGACGTGGGACCTTCCTCCGTCAAGAGACCCCAAACGAATTGTCGTCAAATGGACAAGAATGTAAGTCGGAGTCCGGATAAATTGGCTGACTACCCAAGTCACCTTCGACCCGGCGCAGACGGTCGGGAGTGTGGGTGACCAACAGCCTGTGCGAGAGGCCCTTAGTGGGCCGAGACTCCTTAGCAGGAGTTCCGGAGGGAGGCTGTTTAGGTGGTGGCTCCAACATGATCTGTGGAGAGGCCAGTTTTGGCCGAGCTGGAAGGATCTTCACCGGCTCCGTGGGCAGAGGGAGGGTGTCAATCATCTCCGGAGGAATTGGTATTGGCCTAGACGGTGACAGTCATATCATGGCCAGTGTGGAACCCAGGGTCGACTTGGGACCAGCAAACACCAACTGTTGCCTCATCAGTTCCTCTTTGCATTGACACAACTTATGCCAAAGCTTCTCCTCTCCTGAGGAGGACGAGGATGAATAGCAGCAGCGCAGCTTTTCAGAATGCCCGGAATGGCATTTGTGAGATTTCCTCGGCCTGTCAGTCAAGGGTGTCCGAGACCTAGACCTCGACCGTTGGGGGGACTGACGGGGGTGCTCAGAAGGAGCTGGGGAGACCCGTGGCTCCTCCAGGTCAGGGACAGGGACCATGAAGAGGTTCCCAGCAGGCTGGGTCTCCTACTCGGTAGGTCCAGTCAGGACCAGAGTCCTAAACAAGACATTGTCGGCCTCATCCAGCGACAACAGGTCGACGGGGTTGATAATCTCAACCGGGTCGCTGTCCCGTGTCTTAGCTAGCTGGCCTGACGGGGGCACCGTGAAGCCTGGAGATTCCTGGAATCGAGGCCTCTCCCGATCCCAAGAACGACGTCGACAAGACATCTCCTCTCTCAACTCCTTGGAATCCTTTTTACGGGAGCGGTACATAGGCGAACATGACAGACCCTCCTCCTTAGTCAGAAGAGACTGGCATTACTCCTTGAAGGAGCCCAAAAAGATAGAGCCCAGTTTGAGCGGTACAAAGACTGAAACTGAAGAGGACTGATCGGCATCCCAAGCTGCTTCTTCCTCGAATGTCTTCATCCACTCTAGTTGCTCAGTGGATCCTGCAGCCGTGGAGACCACCTGACAGGCCTCTTTAGATTTGACTGGCGAGTTCCATTTTTCTGGTCGGCCGAGCTGCAACTGTGTGAGACGATCATCCAACAGGATGGAACGTGTGACAGAATTCGCAAGCCTGAGTCTCGTGAGAGTGGCTTAGGCAGTAGACGCACATGGCGTACAGGTCAGTGAGACATTTTCTACCCGAAAGGGCACCGGCGGAACCTGGGCGAGGACTTTTCCTCCATAAATGATGCGGTGAAACTCTTAACAAGTTTACGATTTGGTAAGTAATCCAAAAATTGAAGCGCCAGGGCCTACTCAAAGCAGGAGCGATAAGGGAAACTGAATCTTCCAGCGGAAAGGAAGATCTGGCATCAAGAAGCGGAGCCGAGGCATATACCACCCGGGTGGGTGGGAAGAGACGGTTTTTAGACCTTCCGGCAAGATTTTTAAAGGGAAAGGAGATGCCAACAAGTGTGGATAAAGTACAGTTACATAAAAACTTACCGTAACAGTAGATCTTCGAGAACAGCTCTTGCAGCAGGTTACACCACTAGGACTGAAGCCGGCAGGCGTCAGGACCCAACGAAAAATTCTAGCTAGCTATCTTCAGCGGAACCGCCCCGAGCGTCGGTCCCATCCGACGTCAGATGTAGTAATATGGCGCGTCCTACCGATTCCCCAGTTCTCCCCGCCGGAGACTCGCCGCAGGCTGACATCGAAATGGGAGACCGAGGATCCACCGTCAGAAGTCAAAGGGGAAAAACCCTGATAGTAAAGGCGTAAGTATGCCTCCTCCAAGGGGAAGGTGGGAAGGTGTTTGCTACAAGAGCTGTTCTCGAAGATCTACTGTTACGGTAAGTTCTACGTAACTGTACTATCTTACCGAGACACAGCTCTTGCAGCAGGTTACACCATTAGGACTGATTCCCAAGCAGTAACGCTGCCAACATTCTGGGAGGAGGAACCAGGAAATACAATCCAGGTCCTGAATCTAGGACAGGAGACCCTAGCACCGCCAGGTCAAGCCGGCTCTTCACGAGAGGCGTGTCCAGGCTATAATGCCTGATAAATGTATGCACAGAGCTCCAAGTGGCTGCAGCACATATGGCAGAGGTGGAGACGTTTCAGAGTGCTGCAAAGGAGGTGGCCACACCCCTAGTAGAATGACCCCGGACTGTACCCGGGAGGGGCTTTTGTTTGATATCATAAAAGTATGAAATACACTGGACAAGCCAGCGAGACGGACTGTTTGGATACTGGTTGGCCCATCATCCTTTCAGAAAAGGAAACGAAAAGTTGCTCTGAACTACGAAGTTGTTTAGTTCTGTTGAGGTAATAACTCAAGCTGCGGTGAACATCCAGGGTGTGGAGCAGTGCCTCTGCTCTATTAGAGTAATTCGGGAAGTAGACCGGCAGGTCAATATCTTGATTGAGAGTGAGTGTAGAAACCACCTTAGGCAAAAATTTAGGATTGGTCCTCAGGGATACTCTGTCCCGGTGGAAAACTAAATAAGGCTCTTTGCACATGAGAGCGTGAAGCTCAGAAACTCTTCTCGCTGAAGTAACAGCAACCAAAAACAGTGTTTTCCATGACAGAAAACGCAGCTCGCAGCCCGCGGCAGGTTCGAAGGGGGGACGCGTGAGTTGTTCCAGGACAAAGAGCAAATCCCATGGAGGCACTGGGTCCTTAATGGGTGGCCTAAGATGTAACACCCCTCTCAAAAATTCCCGAGAGGCGTCTAATTGTGCCACTGTGCGATGTCCCACCGGAAGGTGGTAGGCAGAGATGGCACAGAGGTGCACCTTGATAGAGGAGTAGGCTAGGCCCGAACGGAAAAGGGAGAGCAGGTAGTCCAACACCACTCTCACCGGGCAACCTAAAGGGTGAAAAACGCAGTTCACAACATAAACAAAACGGCGCCATTTCATGGCATACGTCGCATGCGTTGCCGGCTTTCTGGCTGCAGAAAGAACTTCCGCAACCTCTTGCGAGACCCCATGACGCAAGATGGCTATGTCTCTAGGAGCCATGCATGCAGGTTCAGTGAGCATAAGTCCGGGTGGACCAGTGAACCTTCCTCCTGAGACAAGAGATGGGAGCTGAACGGCAACGGGAGCGGAGGTTCCCGGGATAGTTGAATCAGTAAAGGGAACCATATCTGTCTGGGCCAAAAGGGGGCCACAAGGATCATGGTTGCTTGCTCCCTGCGCAGTTTGAGAAGAACTCTCTGGATCAACGGGAAGGGAGGGAAAGCGTAGAGGAATCTGTCCGCCTAAGAGAGGGACAACGTGCCTCGCCAGAAAACACCAGGCCCTGGATCTAGTGAGCAAAAATTGGGCAGTTTTATGCTGGATGGGGATGCAACAAGTCCAACTCTGGAGTTCCCCATCAAGAAACAGATCCTCTGTTACCTCTTGAAGAAGTTCCCACTCGTGGACTCTGGCCTGGGAGCGACTCAGGCCGTCTGCAATCGTGTTGTCCACCCTGGGAACATGTACAGTGATCAGATTCGCGCCGTGTCGAATTACCCAATCCCACACCCTCATGGCCTCCCTGCAAAGAGGGTAAGAGTGTGCGCCTCCTTGTTTGTTGAGGTAATACATCACCGCCATGTTGTCTGTCTGAAGCAGGAGGGTACTTGGCGGGATTTCTGACTGAAAGGCCTGCAGGGCATAAAGGACCGCCCTCATCTCTAGGACGTTGATATGGAGGTGGGCCTCCAGAGGGGTCCACGTACCCTGGGACTTCACCCCGTCCAGGTGTGCTCCCCATCCTAGACCTGAGGCGTCTGTGGTGAGGATTACCTCCGGGGACGGTGCTAAAAATGGGACGCCCGTGGAGAGTGTCCCTGGGTCTAACCACCACTGCCAGTCTCGCATCACGGTGTTCGTAATTCTGACCAGATGCTGCATGTGGTCTTGCCTTTGATCCCATTGCACCTTGAGCATCCACTGAGTTACCCGCATGTGGAGCCTTGCGAAAGGGACGGTAGGAATGGCCGCAGCCATGTGTCCGAGCAAGCGAAGGACCGACCTGGCTGGGACGGTCTTGTTCGACGAAAGCTCCCTGATGAGGGATCTGATGCGCTCCGCTCTGTCGTCTGGAAGAAATGCTCTTCCCTGAACGGTGTCCAGTACTGCGCCTATAAATTGCAGCTTCTGCGACGGTACCAGGAGAGACTTCTTGTAGTTGATTAGGATGCCCAGAGATCGGAACAGGTCCTGGGTGCTCTGGATCGCTCATAACAACGCCTCTCTGGAGGCGGCCATGAGAAGCCAATCGTCCAGGTACGGGAACACATAATGGCCCTGTCTCCTTAGAGACGCTACCACGACTGCCATGCATTTGGTAAAGACCCTGGGTGCGGATGACAGTCCGAATGGAAGGGCTCGGAATTGAAGGTGGTGGTCGAGAAATTCGAAGCGCAGGAACCTCTTGTGCGCCTGAGCTATAGGGATGTGCAGGTATGCGTTCTGCATGTCTAGAGACACTAAGAAGGCGTCTAGCTTCAGCATGGGAATGAGACCCGGAAGAGTCACCATGCGGAATCTCTTGTAGGCGACCGACACGTTGAGGTCGCTGAGGTCCAGAATCGGACGGAGGTCCTCTGTTTTCTTTGGAACCAGGAAGAAGTGGGAATAGTATCCTTGTCCTCTCTGGTTCTCCGGACGACTTCTATCGCTCCCTTTTGCAAGAGTGCGGGTATTTCGCCAGATCAGTGACTTGTGCTGACCGGTACCGGGAGAACAAAGGAGGCCTCGGGGTGGCTTTTCTAGAATTCTATAAAGTGGCCTTTTCCGACCAACTGAAGAACCCACCTGTCGGTGGTTATAGCCTGCCATCCCGGCAGGAAGTTCACAATGCGACCCCCGACCATGATTTCCCGTTGATCCTGAGGGGCGGGGGCCAGAAAGGAGTCAGGCTGTGGCGGCTGAGAGTCCCGCTGGCTGGACCGGCTTGGAAGTACGCTGGCTACGGCCTGCGGGTTGTTTCCCCTGGGCTCTGCGATAGCTGGAGCCCCTCTGTTGTGGAGCAGGGTGGGACTGTTGCCTCTGCCTCCGTCCACAAAATCGGCTTTCATTCCTGCGAAAGGAACTAAGCTAGGGTCGGTACATGGCCTGAACCGACCTCACTGCCTTCCCGGCCTCTTGGAGTTTGGTAATAATCTTCTCTGAGGGCTTACCAAACAAGACTTCTCCCTCGAATGGGGCATCCATGATATTCTTCTGGATGTCAGGGGTAAAGCCGGAGACGGGCAACCAAGAGTGTCTCCGGATGCATACGCCTGAAGCTGCTGCCTCGGGCTGAGGAGTCCACATGGAGTCATACGCTGCCTGTAGTACTTGGGTTCCCGTCCGAACCCGTACGGAAGGAGCTGCAAGCATCTCCTCCTTCTGCTCACCTTCCGGCAGTTTTTCAGCCGCATCCAGACCCTGTTCCCACAAGGCATTTTGGAACTGCACCATGTGGGTCAAGTAATTCAGGGATCTGATGGCGCAGGTAGCGGAAGCATAAGTGCGCCTACCCATAGCGTCCAGCTGTTTGGACTCTGGGTCCGGTGGCAGGGTGCTCAGATGTTGCGGTCTCTGGGACCGGTCATGTGAGGCTGTTATGACCAGAGAGTCGGCCTGAGGATGCTGAGTCAAGTACTGGTCTTCCCTGGGAGCCTTGTACAAGCGATCAGCTTTCTTCGGCATCGCCGGGAGCAAATGTGGACACTTCCACGCTGCCTTGGCGACGTCCACGAAAGTGTCTACCAAGTGTGGCACCACCACAGGCTTGGGGTCCTTCTGCCGAAGATACTTTGCAAGGCGTAGCCTTTCGGGGTCTAGCTCTTCCGCATCCCATCCCATGTTCTCTTGGATGTGTCTCATAATATCCGAGAATGAAGGGTCATCCGGAGGAGACTTTGGCATCTCTCAGTGGATCCGGAGAAGGGATGGAGAGGGAGATGGGGATCTGGATGTTGAGAACTCTGATCCGTGTCCTCCGGCCGAGCGATCGTCGGCGTCTTCTGGGTCTCTTAGGGCTGGGTGACCTGGAAGAGGAGGACGGAGGTCTCCGTTTGTCTGGTCTCCCCCTTGGAGGTGTTCTGTGCTCCCGGGGAGGAGGTAGTCGGCCTGCCGACCCCGATGGGGAGGGGGGCACAGGAACCGGAGGAGTAATCGGTGTAGGAGGCAGGGGAGGAGGAAGAGGAGGTGGAGTGGGAACCATGTCCTTCTTTATGGTGTCCCACCAGTAAGTAAAGAGCTCCTTCACTTCTACCATGGAAAGGCCCGACGATGGTCCGGGTGCCGGTGGGCGGTCGTCGGATCCCGGCGTCGGCTCCACAGGGGGCTCGGTTAATGGCGAGGGTTCCCTGGGCGACTCGACAGGACCGGGGTCGCCCATCTGGTCCTCGGGCTGAGTCAATTCCTCCTCGGTGATGGTCTCCTGACCGATGTCGATCGGAGGCGTCGGGGTTCTCTTCTCAATAGGAGCGGGTGCCGGTCCCCCTAACGGCGTCCGATAATGTGCTGGCCTGGCCGGCGATGGTCATCTGGCCGACGGCGGCTCCGGGGATCTGTGGCGAGAGGACGACGACGGGCGCACCAGCGTAGGGTCCTGCGGTCTCTTCAGAGAGGTAAGCTCCAAGGTCTTGCGAGGAGGCAAGGAAGCTGACCTGATGTCGGGTTCGGAAGGGCGGGAACCCGACTTATGGTGATGGTGGTGATCCCCAGACTTGACCAGGGCTCTGGAGGATGAGGAAGGTCTGGCAGTCTTGGCCTGAGAAGAGGAAGAAGACTTCTTGACCGCAGCAGGGGGAGGCTGAGAGCTGGCCCAGGAAGGGGAGCGGTGGGACCTGGAACCAGAGCTGCGTGAGTCTGAGGCCCTAGACGGGGACCTGGAAGAGGCCTTCTTCCTACGTTTTTTAGCATGCTTGTGGGCCTTTTTCCAAGAGCCCCCCTTGGAAGACATGGTCTTAAGCTTTTCTTCCAGCAACCTGGAAGGGGCCTTCTCCCTTCATTTTTCAGCGTGCTTGTGGGTCTTTTTTGAGGATTCCCCTTTGGAAGACATGGTCTTTAGATTCTCCTCCAGTAAAAAAGCCTGAAGGGCCTTCTGGCGACGGATCCGGGTTCTGCTAATGAAACCCTGGCAAAAGGAGCAGGCCCGGTGTCATGGTCTGGGGCCTAGGGCACCGGATCTAGGTCGCAGAGGGTCCCTGAAGGATCTGTTTCCCCACAAGCACACTTCAAGGGAGTGACCGAGGTCGAGAGGACATCAGAGAAAACTTGATTGAAGAAAATCGAATTTCCCGTAGGAAAGAACTAAACCACGCGTCGCGCGCTAGAGACTGAACCGAAGGGTCGAGACATGCAAGTCGATGGCGGGAAAGAACTGGGGAATCGAGCGGGAACGTCCCCTTATGTACTACGTCTGACGTCGGAGGCGGGACCGACGTTGGGGGTGGTCCCCGCTGAAAATAGCTAGCTAGAATTTTTCCGTGGGGTCCTGACGCCTGCCGGCTTCAGTCCTAATGGTGTAACCTGCTGCAAGAGCTGTCTCGAAGTAAGATCAACAACATATCCACATCCCTAGAACAATCTTTTACCCACCCATCGTTAGGATCAGAGGGCTTAGGACAGTTTCAAGTTCAAGTTTATTAAGTAGGAAAACTCCATTGAGCAAGCTCATTTACAAGGAGGTCCTGAGAGGGACACTTAAGGTATAATACAGCACACAGTACTGTAACAGGGAGCTCCTGATATTACCAGTAAAACAGTGTACAGAAAGTCAAATGTACAAACCCCACTGCCCCATTTTTCCTTTTCACTCTTTCCTAATTTCCTTTTTCTTTTGTTCACTTTTTTTTGCATGTCAGGGTGGCCAACCTGACATTCTCTTTGCTTTACCCCCACCCCCCGCGCTTGCACATTAAATACTGAAAAGCACTGTTCCTTTATCTCCCGATTTGGAGATAATGAATAGCGCACATTGTGCTTTAGGTTTAAAAGAAGCTGGTGCCCCCGAGAAATAAATATTAGCTGTGCGCCTGATTTAGAGGTTCTGAGCACCAAAGTCGCGGCTGCATGTTGCAGCTTCATGTGAAAAAAATGACTCCAGTGCCAGACAGTGCTCCCAGTCACGAAGTGTGATCCAGGAGCATGTGTTAAAGCACAGCAGGATGCTCCAGTTACAACTGCCGCACCACGCAGCTGAAGATAAACTCCTTGTTCGGAGCTGGAGGTAGGAGAATTGCTTTGGAGCAAAAGCATGCTCCTTACGCATCAGGAGAAACAGCAAGTGTGGTTAAGGAAATACCACCTGCCGATTAGCGGGACACTACGGGCAGATATATAGAAAGCCCTGTAGTGTCCCAAAATTAAATGAAATATGAATATGAGTTTCTGCAGCCCCAGAGATGTTGTTACTGGGGCTGCCTGTAGAAATAAAGCATATTTGGACAAAAACGGCCAAATGAAAAAGCCTCTGCATGTTAAAGCATGGGATAATATGGAAAGTCCATTATATAGTATCACGGCCAATAGGAACTCCCCCACAAAGTGTAATGTAATCCCTAGGGTATAAATAGGGCTCCCCACTAGGGGGGCCTTAGATAGCTAGGTCAGTCTGGTACTGATGGTGAGAGGAGAAGGATCTTCTTTGGAGTGTGCTGATTTTCACACAAACAATTGAAATGTAAGAGGTATTACACTGGACTATTTACGCTGAAACAAAGCCACGGGCTCTGCTGGGAAAAGCAGAGTCCTGAAGTTATTTTGTTATGCAGGACTAACATTTTTTTTCGTTTCTTCTATGATTTCTGTATATATTTATTAATTTTTCTACACAATTAATTGACAAATGCATATGTGCATTTTTTATGCACTTGATCCCTGCTTGGTTGTGTCAGTTATTTATCCCACATGTTCACACTGGTGTGAGCAGTGGGATATCTGGCTCGTTTAGCCTGCTTGGGAAACCCTGCCGGAGGTATAGTAATATAGGAAATACCTGCGTAAGGTGCTCGGTAAGGGGAGATGCAGTGGAGATAACCTCAATCTGAAACTAATCTCGCTCTCTCGGAAAGAAATCCGGTCTCCCCTTACCCATATCCTTAACCTCTCACTCCGTCTCGCAGTATTCCCTCAAAACTGGAAAGCCACAGTAGTTACCCCTGTGTACAAGAGCAGGGATCGGGCCATGCCCAAGAACTACAGACCCATCTCTATATTTCCCACCACTCTCGAAGGCTCTGGAATGAATCGTCGCGGACCAACTTGTCGAATACCTGGACAAACATAAGCCCCTATGCCTTGAGCAGCATGGCTTCAGGGCAGTGCAAAGCACCACTACAGCCCTCCTGAAATCCAAGGGCTTCATCCATGAATCTCTCGATCTTGGACAGCTTGCTGGGACAATCTATACTGATCTAACAAAGGCCTTCGATATGGTCAATCATGCCTTCCTACTTGACCAACTCACTGCTACAGGTCTTGCCCCTGAGGCGGTTGCATGGTTCCGAAGTTACCTGCACAGCAGCTCCCAGCAAGTCAGGATAGGTACTGTCCTCTCAGACAGCAAACCTGTCTGCTCAGGCGTTCCGCAGTGGTCAATACTGAGTCCCCTCCTATTCAGCTTATTCTTGAATCGCCTCCCCCAAGCCAGTCAAGACTGCATCCTCCTTTATGCAGATGATGCGGTTGCCTTCTCAAATGGCACAGACCGCAGTGTCCTTGAGCAGCAACTACAGAGCGACTTCACCAGTGTAGAGATATGGTTCAAGTATCATAAATTGATAATGAACTGCAAGAAAACAAAAACCATGCTGTTTTCCAGCTCTCTAAACAAACACAAAAACTACCCACTATCAATATGCAATAATGGCGGGGTTTCCCTTGAACTTGTTCAACACTTTCAATACCTCGGCATCAGGATTTGACAACTCGCTCTCCTATACTCTCCACACTGACATCACGGCCAAAGCTATCAACAAGCGCATCAGGCTACTTTATCGTCACAAGCATAGCCTCTCCCCTGAAGCCCTCAGCATAGCTGCTCACAGTTCTGTGGGTTACCTGGTGGACTACGGGCTGCCTATATATGGTTCTACCACAGATACTGCTCTCTGGTGCATAAAAACTGCACTCAGCAAAGCATGACGGCTCACCTTAGGTGCACACCAACTGACTCACACCTGTGATCTCTATGCCAGAGCACACTGGCTCACGCTCAATGGCCAACTAAAATATCAATCCTGCCTTCCGGCCAAAAAGATCTGCCTTGTTCAGCTACTGCCAGGGGTTCAACAACTTCTGGTTCCCAGCAATAATCCATGGCATACCCGTAACTCCAAACACCAGTCCTTCCTAACTCTGAAATGTCGAACATCTCAAGGACAAAGGTCCTTTGCTTACCGTGCACCGCTGTGGTTCAACTCCCTCCAGGAGAACATTGTGCGCCTGCCCACACTGGGTACTTTCAAAATGAACTTGAAGCTCCTTATGATACGCAAATCTTGATGTGCCTGCCATCGCTAGCACCACCTTTCCACCCCCCATCACTACATCCATCCCCTGCCCCTCAACACTTCCCTCTCTCCCGAGTAGGCCCTCCTGCTCCCCCCACACACCTAGCACCCTCTCCCTCTGCCTCCAATCTAGCCACCTCCCTCCGATCCCTACTGCTATACTATTACACTCTCCTTTTGCACATTGCACTTGGGCCCATCCCCTTTTTTCTTTAGCACTTAGCAACACTTCAAGCAACCTCTTGTTTGCTGACAACTGACTGGTTTCACCATTGGGCATGTAAATTGTCTGTTTTCCTGTGACCTGTACTGTGTTTTATATATAATCCTATTTGTTTACAGTTGTATTTCTGCAATTCTTTGTATAATTTTCACCTATCTGTTTTACTGAAATGTCCTGACGTGGAACCTATGTAAAAAGCTCTGAGCTCAAATGGTTTTCAGAGTACTGAAATAAATAAAAAAATAAATACCCGACACATGTGCAGGGTAAAAAGTGTGGAGCAGAGGAAAATCCAATGGACTCGTGCCATGGAAGATAAATTGGGTTTGAAGCCTACACCAGGATTGGAACCAGGAGCTTGACCAAAGATGGTGAAAAAAGAAGATGAACGCACAGATGAGAACTTGACCAGGGAAGAAGAGAAGAGACTGGAGAGCTGGAGGAAAGTGCCTCAGAGGATCCCAGCGACCTGCTGCCATGGTTGTGCTTATGACAACTAGAGATGGAGCGTGAGAGGGACGAGCAGCAATGGCTATGAGAGGAGGACCAGAGGCTACAAGAGGAGGAGGAGAGGAAGAGATCAGATGAGAGGTGGTGGGATGCCTTACAAGCCATCGAGGCTCTGACCCCAGGACAACCCGAGATAAATATACCCCAAGATATTAAACTTACCAAATTGACAGAGACTGATGACACTGAAGCCTACTTAACAACATTTGAGCGCATAGCACAGACCTGTGCATGGCCCCAACACCAATGGGTCATCAGACTGGTCCCTTATTTATCTGGACGGGCCCAATTGATATACAGTCACCTGACTGCCCCTGACTCTAACAATTACGATCAGGTCAAGGAGGAAATCCTCCATAGATATGACATTAATACTGAGACATATAGGCAGTGATTTCGATCACAGAGGATGCTGGGCCAAGACACCCCCAGAGAGACATTCGCCAGGCTGAAAAGCTTTTGTTTAAAATGGTTGCAACCGACTGTCAAAACCCTTGACCAGATCATAGAGCTAATCATTATAGAACAGTTTGTTCAAATTTTATCCCAGGATGTCCAAGTATGAGTAAAGGAGCACAAGCCTGACACAGCGGAGAAGAACATTTCTCTGGCGGAGGATTACCTGGCAGCCAGACCAACAAAATCCAGAGGATACCAGGGCTCTTCACCCCAACCAACAACACCGGTAAGACCTTTTGATACTCCATATCAGAGACAGTCCCCTCGTAGGGGTAATAACTGGCAAGGGGACCAAAGGGAGAAACCTTATCTTGCTGACCTTATATGTTGCAACTGTTCAAGAAAGGGACACGCAGCCCATAATTTCCCCAATAAAAGAATTGAAGCAACACTCCTATCTCTAGCTAATTGGGAATAAGTCACTACTGTGGAAATTGGCCAGACTGAACTAATAGGACTATTAGACTCTGGCAGTAAACAGACTTTGATAAGGGCAGATATATTGAAAAAGTACAGCAGTAACGGGATGGATGCAAAAGTTACATGTGTCCATGGGGATATCCACCAGTTCCCTACCACCACAGTGGAAATGACTGTCGAGCAGGACACACAGTTGATTACAGTTGGCTTAGTACCCAGATTACCAGTACCTATCATTATTGGGCAGGATTTTCCGAACTTTGGTTAATAAAATCTCAAAACGCCTGTGGTCTACTAGTGGCAGTTACCACTCGGGCCCATACAAAAAGAGAACAGTCCCAGGATGTTTTCCCTTTTGATGAAGATCTATTTGAGGACCCCATGAAAACACGGAAATCTGAAAAGAGCTGAAAAACGAAAGTGGAGGGAAACACATCAGGAGGGAATACCTGTTATTGACCCTGAGTTAGCTGGGACTAATGTTATAACAGAACAAAAACTGGATGAAACGTTAAAACTTTATTTTTTTACATGTGGACCAGGTGGTGGAAGAAGGGCAGCCACAGTATGTTACAACCAATGATGTGTTGTACCGAATTTGTGTTAACCCTGTTACAAGGGAATGTATTAAACAAATGAAGATCCCCCAATGTTTTAGAAAGAAACTTATGCATTAAGCCCATGATGTACCTAGGGCCAGTCATGAAGGCTGAAATCGGACACTAGGTAGACTGTCAAGCCAGTTCTTCTAGCCAGGTATGCATGAAAGCATGGCTGAGTACTGTCACACTTGCCTGGCATACCAGATGGTGGCCAAAGGGGGAAGACAGGATAAGGTGCCCCTACAGCCCATACCTGCAATCATGACCACATTTGAAAGAATAGCCATGGATGTGGTAGGATCCCTGACAAAAAGCTCTAAAGGTAATCAGTACATATTAGTGGTTTGCGATTATGCCACAAGGTATCTGGAGGAGATACCCCTTCAGACTGTAATGGCCCCTCAGATTGCAGAGGAACTGGCCAAAATTTTTAGTCGTCTGGGTACCCCTCAAACCATACTCATGGATAGAGGAACAAACTTTACTTCAGTACTCCTTAAAGAGCTTTACCAATTGTTAGGGGTTTCAACTGTAAGAACATCTCTTTACCACCACTGCACTGATGGGCTAGTGGAGCATTTTAACAAAATCTTGAAACATATGCTCCAAAAGTATGTGCAAGAAGAGGGGTGAGACTGGGACGAGTATTTACCATATCTCCTATCTGCATACCAGGAGGTACCCCAAGCTACTACAGGATTGTCACCTGTTACCCTTCTGTATGGAAGAAACCCCACAGGCCCACTGGATGTGGTGAGGGAACACTGGGAAGAAGGGAAAGAGGTATGTAATACCAATATTGTAGACCATATGTTCAACCTTAGGAAAAAAACAGTGAGATTTGTCACCATGGCTCACCAGAATGTGGTTCCTAGACAGATGGAACAGAAGGCTTGGTATTACAAAGGGTTGAAAGATAAAACCTACCAACCAGGTGATACAGTCTTATTATTGCTGCCTTCATCTGAAAAACTACTGATGAAATGGCAAGGTCCATTTGTGGTTATCAGGCAGACTGGGAAGGTTAACTATGAAACTGAGACGCCAGGCCGACGATCCCAGAAAAAAATATATCATGCCAATTTACTAAGGAAATGGCATGATAGGCAAGACCACATACCCAGTTATTTTATCCATCCTGAACAGGAAGTAACTGAGTTGGAGGAGGCCTATGAGAGGCTTGAGATGGAAAAATAAGTCAGAGAGGTGCAAATTAATCTGGTTTAGATGTAGCACAAAGACAGGAGATTGACCAATTGCTGAAGTATTTTGGGGCCACCTTCACTAGTATACCAGGGAAAGCAAAAGGGGTGGTGCACACCATTAAAGTGTCTCAAAAGAAACCTGTTCATCAGAAATCTTACAGGCTCCCTGAAAAAGTTCGACAGGAGGTCATACAGGAAATCAAGAGAATGGAGCAGTTGGGGGTGCTCAAACCTTCTCGTAGTGCTTGGGCATCGCCTATAGTTGTAGTGGACAAGAAGGAAGGGGAAATTCGATTGTGCTTAGATTTTTGAAAAATCAATGCCATTTCAGAATTTAATGGGTACCCTATGCCACATATAGATGACCTCTTAGACAAGATTGGGAATGCCAGGTACATCAGCACCCTGGACCTTACAAAAGGCTACTGGCAGATTCCCCAAGCCCAACAGGCCCAAGAGTATACTGCCTTTAGCACCCCCATAGGACTGTACCAATTCACCAAAGTGCCCTTTGGGTTGCATGGGGCCCCAGTGACTTTTCAGCCGTACATGCCCATTCCCAGTACAGTGCAGCCTATCTTGATGTTGCCATCTTTAGTCCTGACTGGCAGACGCACCTCGTACACCTCAGTGTGGTCATTCAATCCATATGTGACTCTGGGTTAACCATTAATCCCGCCAAATGCACCATTGCCTGAACAGAGACAAAGTATCTGGGCTTTGTTATTGAGGAGGGTACTGTAAAACCAGATTCAGTAAGGTCCAGCCAGTAGCAGACAGTCCCATACCACTGACAAAGTAGTATGTAGTGTCCTTTTTGGGTCTGGCCAGTTATTATCGCTGGTTTGTACCAAACTTTGCCACCATAGCAACACCCCTGACTGATCTGACTGAAAACAATTGCCCTAATAAAGTGTGCTGGTCCCAGGAGTGTGACGAAGCTTTCTGGAATATTAAAGCTATCCTATGGTGCTCTCCTGTATTGCTCAGTCCAGGCTTTTCTCTCCCTTCTGAAGTGCACACTGATGCCTCTGATAACGGCATTGGCGCCGTTCTTTCCCAGACCAAGAAGAGGGAGGAGCACCCTGTGATTTATATCAGCCGCAAACGTCACGAGAAGGAGAGAAAGTATTCAACAGTGGAGAAAGAATGCTTAGCATTGAAATGGGAAATGGAGGCTCTGAAGTATTATTTATGGGGTGCAGAATTTAAGGTTCTTACAGATCATAACCCCCTGTGCTGGCTCCAGCAGATGGACAAGAGTGGTCGTATAATGCGGTGGTACTTGGCTCTCCATCCTTACTGTTTCACTATTCAGCACAGAGCAGGTTCAAAACACCACAACGCAGATTTCTTGTATTGATATGGGGCCCATACTGATGAAACTTGATGAACTGTGTTGTACTAATGTGTTTTTGCTTTCTGTACAATATGATACTTGAAATAAGTGATATGGTATGACATGTGAGTGTAGGGTTTGTATTCAACCATGATTTTAAGCCTCAGGGAAAAGTATAGTATTGTACAGATTATCATGTCTGTAGGAAGATACTGTACATATTTATAAGGGTCCCTGAGGTGGAGTTACCGAGAGTGGGTGGGTGGAAGATCCAACCCTCCTAGGGTTTCAGGAGGGTGTCTGACAACAGTAATACTGTTGCCTCTTGGTGGGGGAGGTGTGCAACAGGGAGCTCCAGTTATTACCAGTAAGACAATGTACAGAAACTCAGAAGTGCAATCCCCCCAATTTTCCCTTTCACTGTTTCCTATCTCCTTTTCTTTTCTGTCTTTCCCTTTTTTTTTCATCTCAGGGTGACCAACCTGACACTTTTGCTTTTCTGTCCTGTTTTCTTGACCCCCCGCTTGCACATTAAATGCTGAAAAGCACTTCTTCATCTCCTGATTTGGACTTAATGAATAGCACACATGAAAAAATTACTCACCTTAGTAATGTTGTTTCTTCTAATGGAGTCTTGCTATATTATGACATATGCAGTGAGTCCCAACCTTGAACTGCTCCGGAGGTGAAAGAGTTAACTTTCCATGCAGGGCATGGAACGCTGAGCTCGAGCTCGGTTGAAAACTCTGTCTGTTGTTCTTCAAACTCAAACTGTCAGATCTTTGCGAGCTAAACTCACTAAGGTCCTGTGTGGAAGCTGTAAACCTACACTAGCCAACTGGCTACTAAATATAAGAAACACATTTTTTTGGTCCCAAAACAAAGACTCAAGTCAGGAGACCACAAAAATGAAAAACACAACACCCAGTCACCCCAAAAAAGGGAGGGGTGAAAAAACAAGGTGGGCATCTACTAAGTGCCAACACTGCACTGCCCACCCACATACCAAAAACAGAGGTTCTGAAAGGGGCAGGCGGGGGGAAGGTCATAATATAGCAAGACTGCATTAGAAGAAACAACATTACTAAGGTGAGTAATTTTTTCTTCAAACAACATGAAGTCTTGATATATTATAACATATGCAGACTACGCAGCTGTACCTCCATGGAGGAGGGACAGAGCCTACTTAGGAAAAAGGCTCTGAAGCACAGCTGTGCCAAACCGAGCATCACTCCTAGCCTGGGTGTCTAGAGAGTAATGCTTGGTAAAAGTGTGAACTGTTTTCCAGGTAGCTGCTTGACAAATCTCTAGAATGGGGATGTCCCTGGCAGCAACCAGGGAAGCAGCTGTACCTCTGGTAGAGTGAGCCCTCAGGCCTGAGGGAGGAACCTTACCCAGCTTTTCATAAGAGAATTGGATACAAGAGACAATCCACCTGGCAATGGATCTTTTAGTGGCAGGTTTCCCTTTACCAACCTCACCATAAGTAAGGAACAGTTGGAGGAAGTCAAACCTGTGACCCTTGGTATGCTCAATGTAGTAATTAAGGGCTCTCTTCACATCTAAGCTGTGCAGCCTCCTCTTGCCAGAGGAGGAATGGTCAGTGAAGTACACTGGAAGAGAAATAGATTGATTAAGGTGGAAATCTGAAACCACCTTAGGCAAGAACTTCCTGTTAGTCCTGAGGACCACCTTATCTTTATGAAAGGAGATAAAATCAGGCTCCACTGACAAAGCCTATAATTCACTTATGTGTCCAGCAGAAGTGATGGCTACCAGAAACACAGTCTTCCAGGTCAAATACTTAAGCTCTGTTGAAGACAAGGGCTCAAAGGGAGGTTGCATAAGCTCAGCAATGCAAACATTAAGATCCCAGGCAGGGCAGGGTCCCTGAATGGAGGGTTGGTGTGAAGCAATCCCTTAAAAAACTTACAGAATACAGGATGAGCTGAAAGAGAAGAGGGTTTACCTGCTGAAATGAAAGCAGACACAGTTGCCAAATGCACCTTTAGGGTGGCTGGTCTGAGTCCCAAAGTGTTCAAATGGACCATATAATCCAGGACTGTGGGTAAATCAGCAGTTCTGGGAAGTATGCTTCCCAGAGCACCATATGGAAAACCTCTTCCATTTGGAATTGTAAGTAGCCCTGGTGGAAGGCTTCCTAGAAGCCTTCAATATATCCATTGCACCTTGGGAGAGGTGTAGATCAGCAAATTCTAACTCTTCAAGAGCCAGGCCTTGAGATTGAGAGATCTGAGGTTCGGGTACCAAACCCTTCCCTGAGCACAGGTTAACAGATTGTGATTCCTGGGAAGACACAGCGGAAGATGGACTGCTAAGGACAGTAGGAGTGGATACCAGGGTTGTCTGGCCCAATCTGGAGCAATCAGAATCACTTTGCAGGATTGAGATCTGATTTTGACTAACACTTTGAACAGGAGAGGAAAGGGGGGAAAAGCATAGAGAAACTTCCCTTCCCAATTGAGAACTAAGGCATCCGGAGGGACTGAGCCAAACACTGGGGGCCTGCAGCAAAAAAGGGGAAGCTGGTGATTGTCTGGGGCTGCAAAAAGATCTATCTGCGGGGTGCCCCACCTGGTAAATACTACCTCCAGGACCAGGGGATCCAGTGACCATTCGTGATGGCCCTGGGAAATCCTGCTGAGAGCATCTGCCAGGACATTGTCCTTGCCTGGGAGGTGAACTGCCGTAAGGGAGTTGTTCAGGGAGTAAGCCAGAGACCACAACTTCATTGCTTTGGTGCACAAGGTCGTAGACCGAGTGCCTCCTTGCTTGTTGATGTACCACACTGTAGTGGTGTTGTCTGTTTTAACCTGCACAACTTAGTTCTGAACAGATCTGGAAAAAGCTTGAAGTGATAGAAAAACTGCTCTGAGCTCCAACAGGTTGATGTGGAGCAGAGATTCCTGAGGGGACCACAGTACCTGGGTAGTGAGGTCGCCCATGTGAGCTCCCCACCCCAAGAGGGATGCATCTGTAGTAAGGATTAAAGAGTGTGACTGAGTGACAAAGGGAACCCCTTGTCTCAGATTGCTCTGATTCTGCCACCATTCTAGGGCTTGGATCAGGGTTCGAGTCACTGGGATCAATTTGGTTAGAGGGTCCTTTCTTTGAGACCAAAAGGCTCTCAAATGGAACTGGATGTCCCTCATCTGAAATCTGGCTCCTTGCACTACTGCTGTAGAAGCAGCCATGTGCCCTAGGAGCTGTAGAAAATGCCTTTCTGGTCGAGAGACCTGCAGGGTGAATGAGGAGGCCAGAGAGACCAGAGTCCTTGCCCTGTCCAAAGGAAGGAAGGCTCTGGCTTCCTCTGTGTTCAGTTCTGTGCCTATGAAGGTGAGGAGCTGGACAGACTCTAGAACTGACTTTGGAAGATTCAGAAGGAAACCTAGAGAGGTAAGCAGTTGCTGAGTTATCTGAAGATGTAACTTGACTTGGTCTGGAGACTGGCCTACTATGAGCCAGTCGTCCAGGTAAGGGAAGATGGCAATTCTTTGCCTTCTTAGGTGGGCAACTGCTACTGCCAGGCATTTTGTGAATACCCTTGGAGCAGAGGTGAGGCCAAAGGGCATTGCTCTGAACTGGTAATGGCCTGAGGGCAGCTTGAACCGGAGGTACTTTCGATGGGAGCTTCTGATGAGAATATGGAAGTAGGCATCCTTGAGGTCCAGGGACGCTAGCCAGTCCCCTGGCCTTAAAGAGGGTAGAATAATTCCCAGAGTCACCATTTTGAATTTTGGTTTTAAAAGGTGTTTGTTTAAGTATCTGAGATCCAGGATGGGCCGCCATTCTCCTGTCTTTTTTGGGGTAAGAAAGTACCTGGAGTACAATCCTTTGCCCTGGTGTAGGGGTGGAACCCTTTCCACGGCTCTGAGAGCCAGGAGGGTAGAGACTTCTGCCTCTAGGGCAAGTGCCTCTGATGGATTTGCAGGTGGAAAGGATCTGGTTCTCATCTTTGGAAATTTTTTTAAAGCTGAGAACCAGTCCCTGGCTTACTACTTCCAGGACCCACTTGTCTGATGTTAAACACATCCAGTCCTGGACAAAGTAAGCCAGCCTGCCCCCTACAGGTAGTGGAGAATCGGCCCTGGCCATCCCATCAGGGTGCCTGCTTGGCAGGGGCTTTAGGCTGAGGGGGTAGAAGCAGGTCTGGTTGTACCCAGTCTGCCTCTCCCTCTAAAGAACCCCCTCTGGGCGTAAGCTGAAGAGGAGGCCTGGGCTTGGTAAAAAGGCCTATGAAAAGGCCTGCCCCTGCCCCTGGAAGGCTGCCTTTGAGGAGTGGCCTGCCTTTCCTTGGCCTGTGCACTCCTATAGGTGGTCCTATACTCATCCATTTTCTTCATGTAATTCTCTGTCTGCTCCCCAAACAGAGAATTACCCACAACAGGAAAATCCATGGCCTTAGTTTGGGTATCCTGTGACAGGCTAGTACATCTGAGCCAAGCCATTCTGCGAAGTGCCACAGATGTAGCCATGACTCTTGATGACACATCATTAGAGTCCACTGCAGCATGGACTTGCACCTTAGATGCCTCAATACCATCAGCAGCCACCTGCTCCATCTCCTTGGCAAGCTGGCCAGGGACCTGTTTTGCTAGAGCCATAACAGTATCCCATTTGGATTTCTGGTATCTAGCAACATAAGCCATATAATTTGCCTGTCTGAGTCCCAAGGATGATGCCATGTACTGTTTCTTTGCCATGGCATCAATCCTCCTGGAGTCCTTCTCAGGGGGGATGTGAAGCCAAGGGAATATTTGCCTTGTGACAGGCTGCGGCCTGCACTACCCCAACATGGCTGCATTGTTGTGTAAGGAACTCCATATTAGAGCCTGACAATGTGTACCTCTTGTCCATTCTTTTATCCACAGGAGGTATAGTGTGAGGAGTTTTTAGAATTTTTACTGTCCGTTTCCCAAAAGATTTATGCAAAGGAATAGACAGTCTCCTAGACTCTGGGATATCCATCATTTCTACATAGTTAGGCTCCTCCTGATCATCCACAGCTTCCTCCATAGGGAGCTGGAGGGTTTCAGCCACTTTTTTATAAAACATAAAATGAGAGGGGAACTCAGAAAGCCTAGGGGGAGACACTCCTGAAGGTCTGTCTGGGGAGATGTCCGGTTCAATGGGCACATCCAGACTTTCAAATCCACATTCACTCTACTCATACTCCTCTTCCCCCACCTCCGGTTCATAAAATTCCTCTAAATCATATTCTTGAACCGGTGGAACCGACCGAACCGTACGCTTACCTAATGGTGCCGGTTCGGTCGGAACCGGGGAAAGCGACTGGACAATTTTAATCGCTTTGGCTATTTCTTCAGCGGTTGGAGAGGGAAATTTTGGCTCCAAACCTGCTGATTTTCTAGTCCTTTTTGCTGGAACCGACTCCTTCGAGTGAGCTCTCCTTTTGCCAGAGGAAGTCTCGCCCTGGTCAGAGGGCACTCCCTCCGGTTCGGTTACAACCGAACCGGGATAGCCATCCGGGTCAGCGGACTTCTTGGCCTCCCTTTCCCTGAGCCTACCAACTCTCTAATCCAGGGTAGCTGCAGGAAATTTTTGCAAATCTGGCAGTCTGCATTGAGGTGGTCAAACCCCAGACAATAAACACAGGTGGTGTGGGGGTCAGCCTTGGCAAAGGCTTCCCCACAAACACTGCAGTGTTGAAACCCAGTGGGCCGGTTTTCTTGGGTTTCTCAGACATAGTGCCAGCTAACCAAAACTTGCCCGCTTACGGCAATCCGCTAACAAGACTCTCTTTATCGGTTCCCAACCGTGTCACGGGTCGTGGAAAAAACGTAATGAAATCCGTTTTTTTTAGAACCGATAAGAACCGGGAACTGCACTCTAAAAGACAGATTAATGTATTTACAACAACCTGATCTGTTCAAACCGAACCGATAATACCGTTTACAAGTTTCACACAGAAGTAAATGGAAAACCTATCTAGTACTTACAATACCACAGACAGAGCTTGAACCAACCGGTTGCGGTTTAAATTCGGTTAAAAAAACCGAAAAATTAACACTTTAACCGACAAAATGAACCGAGCAGAAGGAGAAATCTCCGGAGCGACTGTTCAGTGAGGTGGAGTAAAGAATCTGACAGTTTGAGTTTGAAGAACAACAGACAGAGTTTTCAACCGAGCTCGAGCTCAGTGTTCCATGCCTGGCATGGAAAGTTAACTCTTTAACCTCCGGAGCAGTTCAAAGGTTGGGACTCACTGCATATGTCATAATATAGCAAGACTTCATGTTGTTTGAATGCGCTTTAGGTTTAAAAGCATTAAAAGCAGCTGGTGCCCCCGATAAATAAATATTAGCTGTGTGCCTGATTTAGAGGTGCTGAGCACCAAAGTCACAGTTGCATGTTGTTGCTTCATGAGGAAAAAAAAACTACATTGCCCGACAATGCTCCCGGTCGCGAAGTGTGACCCAGGAGCATGTGTTAAAGCACAGCAGGATGCTCCAGTTACAACTGCCGCACCACGCAGCTGAAGATAAACTCCTTGTTCGGAGCTGGAAGTAGGAGAATTGCTTCAGAACAAAAGCATGCTCCTTACGCATCAGGAGAAACCACAAGTGCAGTTAAAGAATACTACTTGCCGTTTAGTGGGATACTACGGGCAGATGTATAAAAAAACCCGTAGTGTTCCATAATTTAATGAAATATGAAAATGAGTTTCTGCAGCCCCAGAGATGCTGTAACTGGGGCTGCCTGTAGAAATAAAGCATATTTGGGCAAAAAGGGCCAAATGAAAAAGCCCCTGCATGTTAAAGCATGGGATAATATGGAAACTCCCCCGTTATATAACGTCACGGCCAATGGGAACTCCCCCACAAAGTGTGATGTAATCCCTAGGGTATAAATAGGGCTCCCCACTAGGGGGGCCTTAGATATTCAGGTCAGTCTGGTACTGATGGTGAGAGAAGAAGGATCTTCTTTGGAGTGTGCTGATTTTCACACAAACAATTGAAATGTAAGAGGTATTACACTGGGCTATCTAGGCTGAAATGAAGCCACGAGCACTACTGGGAAAAGCAGAGTCCTGAAGTTATTCTGTTATGCAGGACTAACATTTTTTCTTTGTTTCTTCCATGATTTCTGTATATATTTATTGATTTTTCTACAAAATAAACTGACAAATGCATATGTGAGTTTTTTTATGCCCTTGATCACTGCTTGGTTGTATCATTTATTTATCCCACACATTCACAAACATATATTAGGTACAACAATAAACAGGATGAGCTATACAGTGCAGTGAAGGTTAATAACACTATAAGCAATCAGAAAGAAACACAGGCAGGGCATGTAATTCAGTGGGAGAGAGGCAACAGGTATATGATACAATACATGAATGTGGACATTGGAGAAATACAGACAAAAGGCCTTGCAACATATTTACAATATATACAATTCCATTAACTCAGATACAAGTGAAGTAAAGTACAGTCACATAAGAACTTACTATAACAGTAGATCTTTGAGAGGAGCTCTTGCAGCAGGTAGCACCAATAGGACTATGCCGCCAGGCACTAGGACCCCACGGAAAACTTTCTAGCTAGCAGTACCCGGCGGGGACCGACCCCTGACATTAGACCGCCTCCGACATCCACCAATGGTAAAAAAGGGGCGGTCCCCAGCAACTTCTCAGTTCTCCCACCAGAGACCTGCCTGACAAATCATACAGGAACGAAGTTAGTGGAAAACCCTGCCAGGGGTAAGTAAGGAAAAGAGAAAAACAACCAGAGGGAAGGAGGATGGTAAATAGTGCCTGCTGCAAGAGCTCCTCTCGAAGATCTACTGTTACGGTAGGTTCTTACGTAACTGTACTATCTTACTTCCAGTGGGAGCTCTTGCAGCAGGCTACACTATAAGGACCGAGTACCAAGCAGTACCAAAATGATCCTGAATGGGCTGGGAGGTGGAAAACTGAAAGGTGGAAGGAAGCTTCAAGATAAAAGGCATTGAAGCACCGCCAGACCAAATCCATCTCTCAGACGGGAAGCAGTGTCCAAACTATACTGCTTCACAAAGGTGTGCCCTGAGCTCCAAGTAGCTGCTGTGCAGATACCTGCTGCACAGACGTTTCGGAATGCTGCAAAGGTGGCTGAAATGCCCCTGGTGGAGTGACCCTTGACCAAACCTGGTAAGGACTTATTGCATTTGTTGTAACAGAATGTGATGCAGTGCACTAGCCACCTGGACAGTCTATTTCACCACAGGTGACCACAGGATTCTTTGGGCAAAGGAAACAAGAAGTTGGTCAGATTTTCTGAGACTCCGAGTACGACTGATGTAGTATCTGAGCACTATGTGAACATTAAGAGTGTGAAGTACAGCCTCCCCCCAGATGGTACGTTCTCGGTAATAAACCAGAAGGTTGATGTCCTGATTAAGGGTAAACTGTGACACCACCTTAGGCAGGAACTTAGGATTAGTCCTCAAGGACACCCTGTCCTTGTGGAAAACTAAATATGGCCCTTCTGCCATCAGAGCCTGAAGCTTGGAAATCCTCCGAGCAGAAGTAATGGCAACTAAAAACAATGCTTTCTAAGACAGAAAATGTAGCTCGCAATCTGCGGCTTGTTCGAAGGGAGGCAACATAAGTTTTTCCAACAAAAACAAAAGATCCCAAGGGCCAGATCCATCTGGGCAACATATTTGCCATCCACAGGTACGTGATAGGCTGAAATTGCAGAGAGGTGTACCTTAATGGATGAATAACAAAGGCCTGAGTCAGACAGGGAGAGGAACTACTCAAGGACAGTGTTTAGAGAGCACAGGAGAGGGTCCAGACCACGAGTGGTGCCCCACAAACAGAATCACTTCCACTTCATAGAATGAGTGGCTCTAGTGGAAGGTTTTCTAGCTGTGACCAAGACCAAGACCTCGGCCACTCTGGGAGATACCCCATAACGCGCTGTGGCTACGTCTGCAGGTGTAGGGACCAGAAGTCTGGGTAAACCAATCTACCCTGCTCTTGTGACAGTAAGCTGGAGGACAAAAGCAGGGGGATCGGAGGTTCCACTGCCAACTGCTGCAGTGAAGGGAACCATATCTGATGAGGCCAAAGTGGAGCTACAAGGACCATTTGTGCTCTTTCCGCTTGCAGTTTGAGCAGAGCCCTCTGCAGAACAGGAAAGGGAGGGAAAGCTTACAGAAACTTTCAAGTCCAGCAGAGGGACAATGCATCTCGCCAGAAAACACCATGTCCGTGATCTAGCAAGCAGAAACTGGGCAGTTTTGCGTTGCATGGGGATGCAAAGAGGTCCAGTTAGGGACGGCCCCATCTTTGGAAGAGGTCGTCTGCCACTGACTGCAGGAGTTCCCATTCGCTGTGTCTTTGACCGAGATCGACTTAAGGAGTCGGCCAAGATATTTTAGACCCCTGGAACGTGCACTGTGGTGAGCGATAGGCCGTGATCCAGGGCCTAAAACCACACTCTCATAGCCTCTCGACAAAGAGGGTAGGAGTGAGTCCACCCTTGTTTGTTGATGTAGTAGACGACTGACATGTTGTCTGTCTGCACCAACAGGAGACCTGGACAAACATCCAGGCGAAACGCCTGCAAGGCATACAGAAAGTACAGTTACGTAAGAACTTACCGTAACAGTAGATCTTCGAGAGAGGCTCTTGCAGTAGGTAATTACATATAGGACTGACGCTGGCCGGCGGCAGGACCCCATGGAAAAATTTCTAGCTAGCAGTTCCTGGCAGGGACTGCCCCCATGTCAGGTGACCGGCGTCATATGACGTCGGTATAAAGGGGCGGTCCAGTTCTTTCCCACCACAGGCCCGGAAGGACCGGACGAGAGAGAAGCAGATATTTCCTCAATGGAAAAGGAGCTGAAAAGCCTAAGGGATGGAGGGATGGAATATTATTTATTGCAGAGTTTCTCTTGAAGATCTACTGTTACGGTAAGTTCTACGTAACTGTACTATCTTACTTCGAGAGGGCTCTTGCAGTAGGTAATTACATATAGGACAGAATCCCAAGCAGTCTGGAACAAATGAAAAGCACCGGTTGGAGGAACTACTCCAAAAATTAGTAAATAATCTAGCATGTCTCAAGAAAGGAGGCCTTGCAAGACAGCTAACCCGAAGCCTGCTCTACGGCGAGAGGCAATGTCCAAACTGTAATGTTTAGTAAAGGTATGGACTGAAGCCCAAGTGGCGGCAGCACAAATGTCTGCCACAGACACATTCTTGAAACAAGCCGCAGAGGTGGCAACTCCACGAGTGGAGTGACCTCTGACTTGACCCGGGAGGGTCTTGTTGTACTTGTCATAACAGAAAGTGATGCAATGGGCCAACCATTTTGAAAGGCATTGCTTAGAGACAGCATTACCTTCTCTTTTGTGAGCGAAAGAGACGAACAACTGATCAGTCTTTCTGAGATCTTTCGTCCTATCGGTGTAGTATCTCAGAATCCTGTGAACATCCATGGTATGGAGCAGGTATTCTCCTTGATTGGAGTACTGTGTGAAGAAAGCAGGTAATTCAATAGACTGATTTAAGGTAGATTCCGCTACACCTTCGGAAGAAACTTAGGATTCGTGCGAAGAGCTACTCGTTCTTTGCGAAAAATCAAACAAGGGATTTTGCACATCAGGGCCTGGAGCTCGGAAATTCTGCGAGCAGAAGTAATGGCCACTAAGAAGAGCGTCTTCCACGATAAAACTTCAAGTTCTTGGAAACCGCAGGCTCAAAGGAGGAAGGGTAAATTTCTCGAGGATAAAGTTTACGCCCCAAGGCGGAGCGGGTCCGGACAGGGGCCTGAGATGAAGGACCTCTAAGGAAGGTTTTGAGACCTCCAGCTGGGCAAAAGCCTTATCAGCGAAAGGGACATGGTAGGCTGAGATAGCCGCCATATGGACTTTCAAAGAGGAGTGACTGAGACCCAGGCTAAAAGATGACGATGTACTCAAGCAGAACGGTCGAGGACAGGAAAAGGGTTCACGCCTGGACGCAGCCCAGACAGAAAATCTCTTCCATTTCATGGCATAGGTGGACCTAGTGGAGGGTTTCCTAGCCTCCACCAGAATCTCGGCCACCTTAGGAGAGACGCCAAAACGAGATTGAGCTAGGTCTGCAAGAGCCATGCATGAAGTTGAAGGGACCTGAGTCCTGGATGGACCAGAGTCCCCTGATCCTGGGTCAGCAATCCTGGAGATAAAGGAAGAGGAAGAGGAGGAACCTCTGAGTATTGTTGTAGAAGAGAGAACCAGATTTGCCTGGGCCAGAAAGGAGCGATCAGAATCATTCTCGCTCCTTCTAAAGAAAGCTTCTGTAGCACACGAGGGACCAGAGGAATTGGGGGAAAAGCATAGACAAATCTGTCCTTTCAGCTTAGAGATAGAGCGTCGCTCCATAAAGCGCCTCGCTCTGAAGCGAGCGAGCAAAAGATTGGAAGCTTTGCATTTTGGGAGGAAGCGAACAGGTCTATCTGAGGAGTCCCCCAAATCTGGAAGATGCTTTTTAGAACTTTATTGTCCAATTCCCACTCGTGTGGAAGAGCCGACGAGCGACTTAGTCTGTCTGCGTAGGACATTGTCGACTCCCGGAACATGGATCGCCGTAAGGTGAAGGTTGTGAAGCATTGCACAATCCCAAACCCTCATTGCTTCCCTGCACAGCAGGTAGGACCAAGTCCCTCCCTGCTTGTTGATGTACCACACCATGCACATGTTGTCCGTTTGGACAGCTAGGTGACCGGGAAGGATGTATTGGTGAAGGGCCTGGAGAGCATACAGCACTGCTCGAAGCTCGAGCACATTGATGTGGAGAACTATCTCCAACTTTGACCATAGGCCCTGGGTTCGGTGAGGACCCAGATGGGCTCCCCAATCTTCGCCTAGAAGCGTCCATGGTCAGAGTCTGATCGGGGAGGATGAAAAAGGGGACCCTCGAGAAGTACAGTTACGTAAGAACTTACCGTGAATAATAGATATTCGAGAACAGCTCTTGCAGCAGGTTACACCATTAGACTGAAGCTGGCAGGCGTCAGGACCCCACGGAAAAATTCTAGCTGCTTGATCTTCAGCGAGGACCGCCCCCAGCGTTGGTCCCGCCTCCGGCGTCAGGCGTAGTACATAAAGTGCGGTCCCTTGATTCCCTCAATTCTCCGCGGCGAGACTCCGCCGCAGGCTGACATCGAAATGGGAGACCGAGGATCCACCGTCAGAAGACAAACGGGAAAAAAATCCCTGCTGTTAAAGGCTAAAGCCATGCCTCCTTCAAGGGGGAAGGTGGGCGGGAAGGTACCTGCTACAAGAGCTGTTCTCGAAGATCTACTGTTACGGTAAGTTCTTACGTAACTGTACTATCTTACTTCGAGACACAGCTCTTGCAGTAGGTTACACCATTAGGACTGATTCCCAAGCAGTAACGCTGCCCAAAAATTCTGGGAGGAGGAAACTAGGAAATACATTCCAGGTCCTGAATCTAGGACAGGAGACCCTGCAGCACCGCCAGGCCGAAACTGGCTCTTCGCCGAGAGGCGATGTCCAGGCTATAATGCCTGATAAATGTATGCACAGAGCTCCAAGTGGCTGCAGCACATACGGCAGAAGTGGAGACGTTTCGGAGTGCTGCAAAGGAGGTGGCCACACCCCTAGTAGAATGACCCCGGACTGAACCCGGGAAGGGCTATTGTTTGAGATCATAACAGAATGAAATACACTGGACAAGCCAGCGAGACAGGGACTGCTTGGATACAGGTTGGCCCATCATCCTCTCAGCAAAGGAAACGAAAAGTTGCTCAGAACTACGAAATGGTTTAGTTCTGTTGAGGTAATACCTCAGGCTGCGGTGAACATCCAGGGTGTGGAGCAGAGCCTCTCCTCTATTCGAGTAGTTCGGGAATATCCTGATTTAGAGTGAGTGTAGAGACCACCTTAGGCAAAAATTTAGGATTCGTCCTCAGGGATACTCTGTCCCGGTGGAAAACTAAATAAGGCTCTTTGCACATGAGAGTGTGAAGTTCAGAAATTCTTCTCGCTGAAGTAACAGCAACCAAAAAAAGCGTTTTCCACGACAGAAAACGTAGAGCTCAATCCGCGGGCAGGTTCGAAGGGGGGAAGCGTGAGTTGTTCCAGGACAAAGAGCAAATCACATGGAGGCACTGGGTCTCAATGCGCGGGCTAAGGTAACACCCCTCTCAAAAATTCCCGAGAGGCGTCTAATTCTGCCACTGTACGATGTCCCACCGGAAGGTGGTAGGCAGAGATGGCACAAAGGTGCACCTTGATAGAGGAGTAGGCTAGACCCGAACGAAAGATGGAGAGCAGGTAGTCCAACACCATTCCCACCAGGCAACCTAAAAGGGAAAAATCGCGTGCTTGCGACCATAAACAAAAACGGTGCCATTTCATGGCGTACGTTGCATGCGTTGCCGGCTTTCTGGCTGCAGAAAGAACTTCCGCAACCTCTTGCGAGACCCCGTGACGCAAGATGGCTTTGTCTCTAGGAGCCATGCATGCAGGTTCAGTGAGTGTATGTCCCGGTGGACTAGTGAACCTCCTCCTGAGACAGGAGATGGGAGCTGAACGGCAACAGGAGCGGAGGTTCACGGGACAGCTGAATTAGCAAGGGGAACCAGATCTGCCTGGGCCAAAAAGGGGCCACCAGGATCATTGTTGCATGCTCCCTGCGCAGTTTGAGAAGAACTCTCTGGATCAACGGGAAGGGAGGGAAAGTGTAGAGGAATCTGTCCACCCAGGAGAGGGACAACGCGTCTCGCCAGAAAACACCAGGCCCTGGATCTAGTGAGCAAAAATTGGGCAGTTTTGAGTTGGATGGGGATGCGAACAAGTCCAACTCTGGAGTTCCCCATCGAAGAAACAGATCCTCTGCTACCTCTTGAAGAAGTTCCCACTCGTGGACTCTGGCCTGGGAGCGACTCAGGCCGTCTGCAATCGTGTTGTCCACCCGGGAACATGTACGGTGATCAGATTCCGCGTGTCAGATTACCCAATCCCACACCTCATGGCTTCCTGCAAAGGGGTAAGAGAGCGCCTCTGTTTGTTGAGGGTAATACATCACCGCGTGTAGTCTGTCTGAAGCAGGAGAGTACACGGCGGGATTTCTAACTGAAGGGCCTGCAGGGCATAAAGGACCGCACTCATCTCTAGGACATTGATATGGAGATGAGCCTCCAGAGGGGGTCCATGTACCCTGGGACTTCACCCCGTCCAGGTGCGCTCCCCACCCTAGACCTGAGGCGTCTGTGGTGAGGATTACCTCCGGGGACGGCGCTACAAATGAGACGCCCGTAGAGAGCGACCCTGGGTCTAGCCACCACTGCTAGTCTCGAATCATGATGTACGTGATTCTGACCGGATGCTGCATGTGGTCTTGCCTTTGATCCCATTGCACCTTGAGCATCCACTGAGTTACCCGCATGTGGAGCCTTGTGAAAGGGACGGTAGGAATGGCCGCAGCCATGTGTGCGAGCAAGCGAAGGACTGACCTGGCAGGGACAGTCTTGTTCGACGATAACTCCCTGATGAGGGATCTGATGCGCTTCCGCTCTGTCATCTGGAAGAAAAGCTCTTCCCTGAACGGTGTCCAGTACTGCACCTATGAATTGCAGCTTCTGTGACGGTACCAGGAGAGACTTCTCGTGGTTGATTAGGATGCCCAGAGATCAGAACAGGTCCTGGGTGCTCTGGATCGCACGTAACAACGCCTCTCTGGAGGCGGCCATGAGAAGCCAATCGTCCAGGTACGGGAACACATAATGGCCCTGTCTCCTTAGAGATGCTGCCACGACTGCCATGCATTTGGTAAAGACCCTGGGTGCGGATGACAGTCCAAATGGAAGGGCTCGAATTGAAGGTGGTGGTCCAAGAAACTCGAGGCGCTAGGAACCTCTTGTGCGCCTGAGCTATAGGGATATGCAGGTACTGCGTCCTGCATGTCTAGAGATACTAAAAAGCGTCTTGCTTCAGCATGGGAATGAGACCCGGAAGAGTCACCATGCGGAATTCTTGTAGGCACCCATGCTGAGGTCGCTGAGGTCCAGAATCGGACGGAGGTCCCTGTTTTCTTTGGAACCAGGAAGAAGTGGGAATAATATCCTTGTCCTCTCTGGTTCTCGGGACGTACTTTATCGCTTCCTTTTGCAAGAGCGCGAGTACTTCTTGCCAGATCAGAGACTTGTGCTGACCCGGATACCGGGAGAGCAAAGGAGGCCTCGAGGGTGGCTTTTCTGCGAATTCTATAGTGGCCTCTTCCGACCAACTGAAGAACCCACCTGTCGGTGGTTATAGCCTGCCATCCCGGCAGGAAGTTCGCAATGCGACCCCCGACCATGATTTCCCGTTGATCCTGAGGGGTGGGGGCTGGAAAGGAGTCACGCTGTAGCGGTGAGGGTCCCGCTGGCTGGGCCGGCTTGAGCACGCTTGGCTTCGGCCCGCTGGAGCCTCTGGGCTCTGAAATGAGCCCTCTGTTGTGGGAGCCGGAGCGACTGCTGCCTCTGCATCCGCCCACGACTCGCTTTGCCCTGCGAAGGAACTAAGCCTGGTCGGTAGCATGGCCTGAACCGACCTCACCGCCTCCCGCCTCTTGAAGTCTGGTAATAATCTTCTGAGGTTTACCAAACAAGACTGCTCCCTCGAATGGTGCGTCCATGATATTCTTCTGGACGTCCGGGGTAAAGCCGGAGACGCGTAACCAGGAGTGTCTCTGGAGGCATACACCAGAAACTGCTGCTCGGGCCGAGGAGTCCGTGGAGTCATACGCGGCTCGTAGCACTTGGGTTCCCACGTCCGAACCCGTACGGAGGAGCTGAAGCATCTCCTCCTTCTGCTCACCTTCCAGCAGTTTTTCAGCCGCTTCCAGACCCTGTTCCCACAAGGCATTTTGGAACTGTACCATGTGGGTCAAATAATTCAGGGATCTGATGGCGCAGGTAGCGGAAGCGTAAGTGCGCCTACCCATAGCGTCCAACTGTTTGGACTCTGGGTCCGGTGGCAGGGTGCTCAGATGTTACGGTCCCTGGGACCGGTCATGTGAGGCTGTGATGACCAGAGAGTCGGCCTGAGGCTGCTGAGTCAAGTACTGGTCTTCTCTAGGAGCCTTGTACAAGCAATCAGCTTTCTTCAGCATCACCGGGAGCAAATGTGGATGCTTCCACGCTGCCTTGGTGACATCCACGAAAGTGTCAACCAAGGGTGGCACCACCACAGGCTTGAGGTCCTTCTGCCGAAGGTATCTGGCAAGGCGTATCCTTTCCGGGTCTAGCTCTTCCACATCCCATCCCATGGTCTCTTGGATGTGTCTCATAATATCAGAGAACGAAGGATCATCCGGAGGAGACTTCGGCATCTCGCGTGGATCCAGAGAAGGGATGGAGAGGGGAGATGGGGATCTGGATGTTGAGAACTCTGATCCCATGTCCTCCGTCGAAGGCGATTGTTGGTGTCTTCTGGGTCTCTTGGGGCTGGGTGACCTAGAAGAGGATTTGGACGGAGGTCTCCGTTTGTCTGGTCTCCCCCTAGGAGGGGTTCCGTACTCCCGGGGAGGAGGTAAACGGCCTGCCGACCCTGAAGGTGAGGGGGGTGCAGAAACCGGAGGAGTAATCGGAGGAAGAGGAGGAGGAGGAGTGGGAACCATGTCCTTCTTTATGGTGTCCCACCAGTAAGTGAACAGTTCCTTCACATCTGCTGCAAAAAGGCCCGACGACGGTCCGGGCGCCGGTGGACGGTCATAGGGTCCCGGCATCGGCTCCACAGGGGGCTCAGGTAGCGGCGAGGGTTCCCTGGGCGTCTCAACAGGACCGGGGTCGCCCGTCTGGTCCTCGGGCTGAGTCAATTCCTCCTCGGTTAAGGTCTCCTGACCGATGTCGGTCGGGCGTCAGGTTCTCTTCTCCAAGAGAAGCGGGCGCCGTCCCCGGCGTCCGATGAGGTGTTGGCCTGGCCAGCGATGGTCATCTGGCTGACGGCTCCAGGGATGAATGGCGAGGGCGGCAGCAGACGCACGGCGTCGGGTCTGTGAGTCTCTTCAAGAAGTAAGCTCCAAGGTCTGCGCAGGAGGCAAGGAAGCCGACCTGACGTTGGGTTCCGAAGGGCGGGAACCCGACTTATGATGATGGTGGCAATCCCCAGACTTTACCAAGGCCTTGGAGGACGAGGACGAGGACGGTCTGGCAGTCTCGGCCTGAGAAGAGGAAGACTTCTTAACTGCAGCCGGGGGAGGCTGAGAGCTTGCCCTGGAGGGGGAGCGGTTGGACCTGGAACCGGAGCTGCGTGAGTCCGAAGCCCTGGAGGGGGACCTGGAAGGGGCCTTCTCCCTTCATTTTTCAGCGTGCTTGTGGGTCTTTTTTGAGGATTCCCCTTTGGAAGACATGGTCTTTAGCTTCTCCTCCAGTAAAAAAGCCTGAAGGGCCTTCTGGAGTAGGATCTGGGTTCTGCTATTAAACCCCTGGCAGAAGGAGCAGACCCGAGTATCGTGGTCTGGGCCTAGGTACCGGACGCAGGCCGTGTGGGGGTCTTTGAAGGGGATCTGTTTCCCGCAAGCACACTTGGAAGAGTGACCGGAGGTCGGAGAGGACATCAGAGAAAAACTTGCTTGAAGAAATCCAAATTTCCCGTAGGAAAGAACTTAACCACGCGTCGCGCGCTAGAGCTGAACCGAAGGGTCGAGACATGCAAGTCGACAGCGGGAAAGAACTGGGGAATCGGGCGGTACCGCCCCCTTATGTACTACGTCTGACGTCGGAGGCAGGACCGACGTCGTGGGCGGTCCCCGCTGAAGATAGCTAGCTAGACTTTTTCCGTGGGGTCCTGACGCCTGCCGGCTTCAGTCCTAATGGTGTAACCTGCTGCAAGAGCTGTGTCTCGAAGTAAGATTAGGTTCTCTCGAACCATCCACCATTGCAAGTCTCTTACCATCGGCGAGGAGATCAGAACCAGATGATCTAGGTTGTCTACCCGTTGATCCCACTGAGATCAGAGAGTCCACTAAGAGATTCTCATGTGGAGGTGTGCGCGAGGAACCGTCGGGATGGCCGCCGCCATAAGCCCCAGTAGACGGAGCAATGACCTCGCTGGGACCCTCCTGTGTTCCGATAGGAGGGAAATCTGTGACTGGAGGGAGGCCCCCCTGTCCGGAGGCAGAAAGGCCTTGCACAATGTTGTGTCGACAATTGCCCCGATGAACTGGAGCCTCTGTGAAGGATCCAGGTGAGACTTGGAATGGCTGATGGTAATACCCAGGCCAGTGAAAACCTGCTGGGTGAGAGAGAGAAAATGCAGGAGTTCCTCCCTGGATGGGGCCGCCAGGAGCCAGTCGTCCAGGTAGGGAAAAACCTAAGCTCCCAAAGAACGGCGTGGTGGTCGCTACCACTGCCAGGCATTTGGTAAAGACTCGGGGCCGAGGAAAGACCAAATGGGAGTGCCCGGAATTGGTAGTGGACCCCCTGGAGCGAAAACCTGAGGTACTTTCGGTGCGAAGGGCGAATGGGGATGTGCAGGTACGCATCCTGCATATCTAGTGCACAAAGCCATTGGCCTGGCCAAAGCAGGGGCAAAAGGGATTGAAGGGAGAGCATCCTGAACCTCTTGTATTCCACATACAGGTTCAGAGAGCTGAGATCGAGAATAGGTCTGAGTTCTCCAGTCTTCTTTGGTACAGGGAAGAAGTGGGAATAGTAATCCGTCCCGTAGAGGTGGTGGGGCGGGCTCTATAGCCTGTTTCGCAAGGAGCACCGAGATTTCTTCCCTGACCAAAGGAAGATGGTCCCTTGAGTAAGCGGAGTTCAGAGGGGGGTGACGTGGAGTTTCTGTAGAAACTCTATGGAGTGCCCCTATGCTATGATCTGAAGCACCCATGAATCCAATGTTATCCTCTCCCAACCCGGAAGGTGGAGGGAGAACCTCCCTCCTACCGGTTCCTCCGGGGCCTCCAGATGGGGTGGGAGAGGGAAGGAGTCAGGTGGTGTGAGGCAGCGCCGCAGCTGAGGCACCCGTTGCTTTTTTGGGCGGCGGGGGCCTGGCAGCTGTGGGGGCCCGACGTTTAGTGGCCCGCCTTCCCTGAGGTTTCGCTTGAGGCCGGCTGCGTCTGCGAAAGGGATGGCGCTGTGAGGGATGGGGACGGTACATTGAATCAACGGATTTAAGGGCCGTCCCCTTCTGCTGCAAATCAGTGATGATGTTCTTGACATCACCACTGAAAAGCACAGAACCCCTGAAAGGTGCTTCTTGGATCGCTGACTGCACCTCCGGGACCAGACCTGACACACGGAGCCATGCATGACGCTGAAGACTTACGGCGAACGCAGAGCTCCATCCTGCGGTGTCCACTGCGTTGTAGGTCGTCCTCAGAATGTGACGACTGGCCCAATGAGCAGAACGGACCAGGTCGGCCAACTCCTGCTTGACTTGGGAGTCAGGCAAAGAGTCAATCTTGGATTCCGCCTGGGTAAAGGACGGCCTTCTGGTAATCCCCCATATGTGCTACATAGTTCAGGGCCCTAATCCCCAGTGTGGAAGAAGCGTAGATCTTCCTTCCATACTGATCCAGAAGGCGAGATTCCTTATCCGGGGGAAGACGAGCTCAAGTGTTTCGGGTGTGCTGACCGGCACTAATCACAACAGAGTCTGCACGAGGGTGAGAGTCTAAAAAGTCTACACCCTCCAGAGCCTGGTATAACCTGTTCGACTTCCTGGGAAGTGGGGCTAAAGCCGACGGTTGCTTCCAAATAGTGGAAACAAGGTGGGCGTGAGGCTCGATCCAGGGTGGCACTAAGGTAGGAGCCGTAAGGGGCAAGTCCAGATGTTCGGCGAGTTTTACCCGTTGAGGATCTGGTTCCAAGGAATGCCACTGATGGACTTCCTGGATCTTCCTGAGCAACTCCGTGAAGGAAGGATCCTCTGGATACTTCGGAGGAGTCCTCGGCCGGGGCTTGGACGGAGAGCGTGGCTCGTCGTCTTTCTCGGAACCTCCATCGGAAGCCTCCGAGGAGTCAGAGAGAGAAGGGGAGGAAGAGTCTGAAGCAGAGTAAGACTCCCTAACTCGTCTAGGAGGAGGAACGGGTTCCTTGGGAAGGATCCCAGAACATGTGTCCTGCCCCTCTCTGGATCCCGAGGGCAAAGCCCGGGAATCTGGAGGTGGAGAGGGAGTCTGCCATCTGGGGCGTACGGGAGCCGGGGGTGGCACCGTCGCCGTAAGATGGCTCTCGACTTCCTTGGTGAGTTGAGCCTTGGCCTCAGCCCACCAAGAGGCAAGAGTCTCCTGAAGATCCACCGGCGGCCTGGGGGGAGGTGGAGGAGGAGGAGGGGGATAGTTGTATGGAGGAAATCCGTAGGGAGAGTATCCGTAGCCCGGCTGTGGATATACCGGAGCCGGGTATTGCGGCATCGAAGGAGTCGGCACCGGGTACTGTGGCGCAGGATACTGCGGACCTGGGAAAACCGGCCGCGGATAGGACGGCGGATACCCAGGCACTGGAGGGTACTCCACGGGCGGATCAGTCGGGATAGGCCCGTGGGGTGGAGGGCCTGATGGAAGAGAATATCCCTCGCCAGTGTCGGGTGGCACCGGTGGCGACGTCAGGGAACCGACGTCAGATCCAGCTCTTCAGGAAGAGGATGGGACGGTGGCCCAGTATCGAGTCTCGTCCGGGGCGGAGTCCCAGGGTCCGGCAGGGGACTGGGGCTCCCCGGCTTACTGCGAAGGCTGTGGGGAGCCTGGTGCGACAGACGAAGCAGGGTCTGCCGTGAGCTCCGGGAGCCTGGCGCGCCGTCGGAGGAGCCGACGTGTAGCTTAGGGGCTGAGTCCCGGCGGACGCCAGAGGAGCTGACGTTCCAATTCGGGGGTCCCTCGTCGGAGACGGGCCGAGGATGAGAGGAGGCCCAGTCCGAAGGGGACACTGCCGTGCGCCGCCCCGAAGGGTCGAGCGTCTTAGCAGCCTTCTCCCGGCATACGCTGGAGGAGCCGACGTCCGGCTTAAGGGAGGTGCCCGCACCAGTAGGCTGCAGGCCTGCGGCGGTACTGGGGGCTGGGGCCTCCTTTTGGCCGGAGGCATCCGGCAGGCTCGAACGCGAACCCGACGGGCGGGCCAACACCTCCTCCAAAGCCTTGGAGGTTGCCGTCGGGCGATCCCCCAGAGGGGATGTTACCTTAGCCGCGACTGAAGAGGAGGCCTTCTCCCGATGCCTTTCCTTGTCCCACTTCCTATGCCCTTCAGGGAAGGTCGACGCCTGCCGAAGTTTCTTCAACTCCTTCTCCATCGCGGACATCTTCTTTTTGAGGGGATGGGCTTCGAGGGACTGCTGGCGTCGTCTGCGGGTGGCCGCGTTAAAGCGAAGGCAGTATGGACACTTGTCGACTGCGTGGTCGGGGCCTAAGCAGAAAAGGCAGAGGGAGTAACCGTCTTTGTGAGGCAGTTGGGCGCCGCACGAGTCGCGCTTATTCTTTGAAGGGGACGACATATACCGACGTTCACCTGACGATGGAAGTATAAATACAATACTGAAAACTTTTTTGGAAAAACTGACAAAGCAACAGGACTGAGCGATAAGAACTTAACCGCGAGGCGCTGCACGAGCTGACGGCGGGAAAGAACTGGAAGGCGGGCGTCAGGGACCGTACCTTTATACCGACGTCGTATGACGCCGGTCACCTGATGTGGGCGGTCCCCGCCAGGAACTGCTAGCTAGAAATTTTTCTGTGGGGTCCTGCCGCCGGCCGGCGTCAGTCCTATATGTAATTACCTACTGCAAGAGCCCTCTCGAAGTAAGATCTGCTCTCATCTCCAGAATATTGATATGTAGTGTCAATTCTAGAGAAGATCATGCTCCTTGAGTCTGATGGTTCTGAAAATGAGCACCCCAAGCCATGCCCGAGGCATCAGTTGTGAGAACCTGTAGTGGAGGGTCCCTCTGAAAGGGGACTCTTGGTTCCAGATTCTGTGGTGAAAGCCACCAAGATGAAGAGTCTGTACCACCACCTCCTTGGAGATCGAGACTGGCTGGTCGAGATCATCGTCTCTCTGATCCCACTGCACTCTGAGGGTCCACTGAGGAACTCTCATAAAGAGACGTACTGAGGGCATGGTCACTATGGCCGCGGCCATGTGGCCTAGGAGCTGGAGCATGGATCGAGCTGAGACCTGGCGAGCAGCTAAAACTTCATGGGCCAACGAGCAAAGGTGTAATGCCATGTCTGGCGGGAGGAAAGCCTTCATTTGCTCTGTGTCTAGGATAGCCCCTATGTATTGAAACCTCTGACAGGGTGTCAGGAGCGACTTGGCTATGTTCAGGGTGACACCCAAGCAGCTGACAGGTTGAAGGTGTCCTCTAGGGCTGCCAGAAGCTGATTCCTGGTTGAGGCAACCAGAAGCCAATCGTCGAGGTAGGGGTACACAAAGTTTCCCTGCCTTCTTAAGGCTGCTGCCACTAATGCCAGGCACTTTGTGAACATGTGAGGTGCAGAGGAAAGGCCGAAGGGCAAGGCCTGAAACTGGTAGTGCCTTCCCAGGAAGGAAAACCTCAGGAACCTCTTGTGAGCTGGAAGCACCAGAATATGGAGGTAGGCATCTTGCATGTCGAGGGAGCAGAGCCAGTCCCCTTGATGCAGCATGGGAAGAACGGATGACAAGGTGACCATCCTGAACCTCCTGTACTCTATGAAGTTGTTCAAGATACTTGGGTCCAGGATCGGGCGAAGATCCCCCGTCTTCTTGGGAACCAGAAGAAGCTGGAGAAGAACCCTTTCCCCCATTGTGGGGCTAGAACTGTCTTATTGCCTTCTTGTCTAATAGTGTCTGTACTTCCTCCCCGATGAGCTTGGCACAGGAGAGGGAGTAAGATGCTTGGACCGGGGGACTGTTCGGGGGTATCTGATGAAATTCCAGCACATGACCCCTCTCTATCAACTGAAGGACCCAAGCATCGTTCATGATTGAGGTCCATCCATTGAGGTAAAGCGAGAACTGACCCCCTACCACCTCTGTCCTGGACTCGGCAGGTGGTATGGGGTCAGGCCGGGAGTCAAGCGTGGGAGCCCGGGGTGGGCAGGGAGACCTTGGATGATTTGTTATTTCTTGATCCCTGTGCTCCACCGGGTTGAGAGGGAGCTTTACGATGAAAGTTGCCTCTCTGCTGCTGTCCTTTAGGCTTCTGCCCTCCCTGGTGAAGAAAGTGACGGCGTTTGCCAGGGGTCTGTTTAGACCTATACAATTGATGTACTGACTGAATGGCCTTACCCGAATCCTGGAGATCGGTGATCATTTGCTCGATGTCGGACCAAAAAGCACAGATCCATGGCATCCTGGAGATTGTGCCCGAACCCAGAGACTCGGAGCCAGGAGCATCTCCTCATACAAATCGATGTGGCCACTACCCTGGCCGCCGTATCGGCAGAATCTTATGATGATCTGAGGATGCATTTTCCTACCTCCAGGCCAGATTGTAGTACGTCCAAGAGCTCCATTTTGAGCTCTGAATCGTGCTGCTTTTTAGCAAACTCGATCGCTTTGCTCCAGAGGGATTTCTGGTACTGCACCATGTGCACTTAAAAATTTAACGAACAAATGGTGCATGTAGCCGAGGAATAAACCTTTCTGCCAAACTGATCCAGGTGTTTGGATTCTTTGTCTGGTGGCTGGGAGCTCATGTGCTGGGCTGTTTGGTTCTGTCATGGGCAGCAGTCAACACGACCGAGTTGGCCTTGGGCTGTTCTCCGAGAAATAGCTTGTTTGTCGGGGTACAGTACAGCTGGTACACTTTCTTGGGAATAGTGGGAGCTGTTGCTGGGTGCCTCCAGGCCAACCGGGTAGCGTCCTGGAATGGGGCTACCAGAAGTGGGACCACCAAGGGTTTGGGCTTATTCATGCCTAAGAAAAAGGCCAATCTCTTCCTTTCTGGATCAAGATCCTCAGTTTCCCACTGATTTAAAAAATTGGATGTGACACATCACGTCCAGGAAGGTGGGATCATCCGGCGGGGAATGAGGGAATTCCCCTGGAGGGTCCGGATTGGAGGGGGGGTGGTGAGGAGTACTCTTCCAAATAGCTGGAGAAAGCCGAGGACCTGGAGTAATATGACCCAGAGGACAACCTGGAGCGAGAACAAGGGTGCCTTCTCCTATAATGCCTGGAGGTAGAGCTGGAATGACGCCTACTCTGATCTGGAGACCTATCGTCCAGCGGAACTGGCAATTTGTCTTTAGGTGAAGGTGAGGCCCGTGGGGGCTGTGGGGTATCTACCAGAATAGTCTGCAGTGGAGGAGCCTGTGGTTCCTTAGGCAGGATGTCCTTCCTGACAGTGTCCCACCAGGAACTATAAAGGTCCTTTACTTCGACTAAAGAGACAGTAGCAGGAGCCGGTGGAACTGGCGTTCCGACCCTGTCAGCAGGTTCCCTGGGCGGCGGCCCTGACAGTTCGTTAGGGGCTGGCATACACACTGATGACTTCGGCTTCTCTTGCGTCAGGTCTTGAGGTAGTATTGGAGCTGACGGCAGGTCTGCTGGCGTCTCACCGTCTGTCAGCGATGGGTCAGGCGTCGGGTGTGGCCATGTCTCGGACAGCAGCTATTCTAACGTCCGTTTATGAGGCACTAGTGGCATTGAGGACCCTGACATTGAGGAGGAGGAAGATGTCAGGGTGGTGTGTCTGGAGTCTGACACCCAGTGCTTCAGAGAGCTTCCGTCAGGGTGAGTCCCTGATTCCAGGTGCCACTTCCTGTCATTGGGTTCAGCTGGACGATCCAACGAGGATGAGGAAGCCTTTGCTGGGGGGGGCAGACAGGGTGTCCCGCCTCCTTATCGGTGGAATCCTTGGTCTTAGAACCAAAAGTCTGGTTGTAGGGTCATAGACTAAGGGAGGGGGCAGAAGGCCCTTGCCCAGCAGAAACACCACCGTATGCCTGCGCCGATGTCAGGGGTTTCAGAGCTGACAACCTGGGAGGAGCCTGGGTTGATAGGGGGAGTGCAGCGTCTGAACTCGGACCAGAGTTGGCTGACTTCCGATGCGGAGACCTGGATCGGGAGTGAGAGTGGTCCTTCTCTTGGTGATGGTGCTTTTTCTCCTCCTTGTGGGAACTCCCCGACCTCGAAGAAGAGGATCTTAGGCCTGACGCAGCCTTCTGCATGGTAGCCAGCTGTTGCTCCAGCAGGAAAGTCTTCAAAGTCTTCAGATGACGGATGCGCGTTCGTCGGTTGAAGCTCTTGCAGTGCGGGCAGGATTCGGTATTGTGACCGGGCCCCAGGCAGAGGAGGCAGGCTGAATGGCTGTCATGGGCTGGTATCTGCTTCCCACACGTGCACTTCGACTTAGGGCATGAGTAGATGATGGTGAAGACATGCACCGAAATTAACTAAGCAATTACACTTTAAACTATATGAAAAATTATTTTCAAAATAGCGATCACCTGTAAGCATACAGGCATCCGTGGAGCCGATGTGAATGGGTTGACGGCGGGAAAGAACTGGGAAGTGTCTGGGGTCCACCCCCTTTATACCACTGGTGGACGTTGGAGGCGTTCCAACATCAGGGGATAGTTCCCGCTGGGTACTGCTAGCTAGAAAGTTTTCTGTGGGGTCCTAGTACCTGGAGGCATAGTCCAAATGGTGTAGCCTGCTGCAAGAGCTCCCACTCGAAGTAAGATCATTAAGTACAGGCAGTGAAATTTACAATTAAATCGCCTACTCAAAAATTGTGGAAGCATTTCAACAATAATTTATAGTCACAGGGATGGAGCGTGAGACAGGCAGGAAAAGAGCATGAGACAGGTGGGAGATAGAGGGGTAGAACAGGTGAAGCACAGAAGGAGGGAGGTGGAGGTTGGTTTAGTAGCCTGCCTCTTCAAAGACAGATCATAGACTTGCCAATTACATGAGGTTATCTGTACCCTTAAAAGAATAGTCACAGAGAGCATGAAGTATATAAAAATACCACTTAATAAGTCACAATATTTACATATGGTACAGGATTATAAAGTCTATGGGGAATATAGTACACTACAGAAATGGAAAACAAAATGTTTAACCATGCAGAATACAGACAGAATAACCTCTTTGATTTCTCAACTAGATTCCAAGTAGATAAGAAAAAATTACTTACCATAGTAATATTGTTTCTTCCAGGGGATCCCACAGTATGCTTGACTAATGCAGTTATGCCAGCTGGGTTCAGCTGGACCAGAGGTAGAGTTTATGCTAATGATGCCAAGAGTTAGCCAGTCAGGTTGCCGTAAGAGAGTGCTGCCTGCTGATGCTGCTGAAGGCTAGTCAGATTCATTTCGAAGATAAAGGTGCAAAAGGCCCTGAATCCTTAACCTAACCTAGTATTAGAGGAAAAAAAAAAGAGAACAAGGGAAAAAGAACTCATCTACAGGCAAACTATGTAAACATGATTAAGTGTAAAACATTTCCCAAGTTAAATCTCAACAGTAGAAAATTTGGCCCAAGGCATAGACTGCAGAAATAATCTTAGCAAGCTTATGTAAGGGGAGGATGGGTGAAGGTCAAGCATACTGAGGGATCCCCTGAAAGAAACAATATTACTATGATAACTCATTTTTTCTTCTCACCCCAGGAATCCCTCAGTATGCCTGACTAATGCAGATTACAAAGCAGTACTGCTGGAAGGAGGGAACAGAAATGGAAATTACGTACCTACCATAATTCTTGATCTTCTTGGATGAAGTCTGCACCACTCATTCACGCTAATGGGAGTATGCTGGAGGCACTAGGACCCCCGCTGGAGTCAAAAATCTTCAGGAAGGCCGGTGCAGGGCTAGGACTGCGCATGTGCGGCATTGCAAGACTAGCTCGTGCCATATAGGCTATCTCGAGGTCGACCCTCCAACTGCCTCAGTACCTTTCTGATCGAGGAGGTACAGTGTAGACTAACTTGAGGAAACCTAAGAAAAAATTACTCACCTTAGTAATGTTGTTTCTTCTAATGGAGTCTTGCTATATTATGACAATTGCAGTTTGTCCCACCATTAGAACTGCTCCGGAGGTGAAAGAGTTAACTCCCATTCTAAGAATGGAACTTAGAGCACAAGCTCGGTTAGAGAAGCTCTGTCTGGGTTATTTCAAACCCAAACTGTCAGATCTTTACGAGCAAAAACTTACTAAGGTCTGTGTGGAAGCTGTAACCTACACTAGCCAACTGGCTACCTAAATATTAACACCTATTGCTGGTCCCAATACAAAGACTCAAGTCAGGGGACCAGAAGTAATAATATAATATAAAATAAAAACACCACACCCAAAAAAAACCCAAGAAGGGGATGAAAACATATAATGGGCATAACTAGTGCCCACACTAGGCTGCCCACCCCATACCCAAGTAGAAGTTCTGAGAGGGGCAGGCTGGGGGGGAGGTCATAATATAGCAAGACTCCATTAGAAAAAACAACATTACTAAGGTGAGTAATTTTTTTCTTCAAACAACATGAAGTCTTGCTATATTATGACAATTGCAGACTACACAGCAGTACCTCCATGGAGGAGGGACAGAACCTACTTAGGGAATAGGCTCTGAAGCACAGCTGTGCCAAACCGAGCATCTCTCCTGGCCTGGACATCCAGGGAGTAATGCTTCATGAAAGTGTGTACCGTTTTCCAGGTAGCAGCTTGACATATCTCTAAGATAGGGATGTCTCTGGCAGCAGCTACAGACGCGGCTGTACCTCTGGTAGAATGAGCCCTCAGGCCAGAGAGGGAACTCTCCCCAGTTTCTGATAACAAAATTGGATACAAGAGACAATCCACCTGGCAACTGATCTCTTAGTGGCAGGTCTCCCTTTTCCGACCTCACCGTAAGTGAGAAAAAGTTGGAGGGATTCGAACCTGTGACCCTTGGTACGTTCTATATAGTAACTTAGGGCCCTCTTAACATCTAAACTGTGCAATCTCCTCTCACCAGAGGAAGAATGTTCAGTGAAAAACACTGGAAGGGAGATAGATTGGTTAAGATGGAAATCTGAAACCACCTTAGGCAAAAACTTCCTGTTAGTCCTGAGGACTACCTTATCCCTGTGGAAAGAAATAAAGTCAGTTTCTACTGACAAGGCTTGCAACTCACTTATGCACCTGGCAGAAGTGATAGCCACTAGGAAAACAGTTTTCCAAGTTAAGTACTTAAGCTCTGCAGAAGACAGAGGTTCAAAAGGGGTTGCATTAACTGGGCAATGCAAACATTAAGGTCCCAAGCAGGGCCGGATCCCTAAAAGGTGGATTAGTATGAAGTAATCCCTAAAACTTGGAAAATACAGGGTGAGCGGAAAGAGAGGAGGGCTTTCCTGCTGAAACAAAAGCAGAGACAGCTGCCAAATGTACTTCAGGGTAGCTGGTCTCAGGCCCAAAGAATTAAGATGGACCATATAGTCCAAAACATTGGGCAAATCAGCAGATTCCGGGGAAATATGTTTCCCAGCACACCAAATGGAAAACCTTTTCCACTTAGAATTATAAGTAGCCTAGTGGAAGGCTTCCTGAAGCCTTTGGGATTTCAAGAACACCCTGAGAAAGGTGCAGGTCAGCAAATTCTATCTCCTCAAGAGCCAGGCCTTGAGGTTGAGGGATTTGAGGTTCGGATACCAAACTCTCCCCTGGGCACAGGTCAACAGGTTGTGATTCCTGGGGAGACACAGGGGAAGATGGACTGTTAGGGACAGAAGGAGTGGGTACCAGGGCTGCCTGGCCCAATCTGGGGCAATCAGAATCACCCTGCAAGGCTGGGATCTGATTTTGACTAGCACCTTGAATAGGAGAGGGAAGGGGAAGGCATAAAAACTTCCCTTCCCAATCTAGGAGAAAGGCATCCAGGGGACTGAGCCCAACACTGGGGCCTGCAACAGAAAAGTGGAAGTTGGTGATTGTCTGGGGCTGCAAAAGATCTATCTGAGGGTGCCCCATCTGGCAAAAACTACCCCAGTACTTGAGGATCCAGAGACCATTCGTGATGGCCTGGGAAATCCTGCTGAGAGCATCTGCTAGGACATTGTCCTTTCCTGGAAGATGAACTGCTATGAGGGAAGTGTTCAGGAATAGGCCAGAGACCACAACTTCATTGCCTCAGTGCACAAGGCCGAGACCCAGTGCCCCTACTTGTTGATGTACCACATTGTTGTGGTGTTGTCTGTTCTGACTTGTACCACTTTGTTCTGAACAGGCCTTGAAAACTTGAAAGTGCTAAAAGACAGCTCTGAGTTCCAGCAAATTGATGTGGAGCAGAGATTCCTGGGGACCACACTCCCTGAGTGGAGAAGTCGCCCATGTGGGCTCCCCACCCCAGGAGGGAAGCATCTGTAGTGAGGGTCAAGGAGTGAGACAGAGGAATGAAGGGAACCCCCAGTCTTAAATTGCTCTGATCCTGCCAGCACTGGAGGGCCTGGATCAGGGTTCGGGTCACTGGGACCAACTTGGAAAGGGGGTCTCTTTTCTGAGACCAAAAGACTCTCAAGTGAAACTGAATGTCCCTCATCTGAAATCTTGCTCCTTGCACTACGGCTGTGGACGCAGCCATGTGCCCCAGGAGCTGCAAAGTGTCTTGCTGGTCGAGAGACCTGCAGAGTGAAGGAGGAGGCCAGAGCCACCAAGTTCCTTACCCTCTCTAAGGGTAGGAAGGCTCTGGCCTGCTTTATGTCCAATTCTGCACCTATGAAGGTGAGCACCTGAACTGGTTCCAGAACTGACTTTGGAAGATTTAGCAAGAAGCCCAGGGAGGTGAGCAGCTGCTGGGTAACTTGCAGGTGAGATCTTACCTGTTCTGGGGACTGGCCTACAATGAGCCAGTCGTCCAGATAGGGAAAGACAACAATCCTTTGCCTCCTTAAATGAGCAACTGCTACTGCCAGACATTCTGTGAATACCCTTGGGGCAGAGGTGAGGTCAGAGGGCATTGCTCTGAACTGGTAGTGACCTGAGGGCAGTTCGAATCTGAGGTACTCGATGGGAGCTTCTGATTAGGGACGTGAAAATAGGCATCCTTGAGGTCCAGGGAGGCTAGCCAGTCCCCTGGCCTTAGAGAGGGTAAAATCATTGCCAGAGTTACCATTCTGAACTTTGGTTTCAAAAGGTGTTTGTTCAGATATCTGAGGTCTAAAATGGGCCGCCATTCTCCTGTCTTTTTTGGGGTAAGGAAATATCTGGAGTACAGACCCTTGCCCTGGTGTAGGGGAGAAACCCTTTCTACAGCTCTGAGAGCCAGGAGGGTTGAGACTTCTGTTTCTAGAGTAAAGGTCTCTAAAGAGTTTGCAGGTGGGAAAGATCTGATTCTCATCTTTGGGAACTTTTTGAAGCTGAGAACCAGACCCTGGCTTACTACTTCCAGGACCCACTTGTCTGAAGTTAGAGACACCCAGTTCTGAATGAAGTAAGCCAACCTGCCCCCTACGGGTAAAGGAGAATCGGCCCTGGGCACCCCATCAGGGTGTCTGTTTGGCAGGTGCTTTAGGCTGAGAGGTGGGAGCAGGCCTGCCCACACCCCGTCTGCCTCTGCCTCTGAAAGCCCCTCTGAGCATAAGCAGAGGAGGCCTGGTTTGGTAAAAGGCCTACCCCCTACCCGGGGTCTGCCTCTGAGGAGTGGCTTGCCGCTCCTTGGCTTGGGCACTCTTATAGGTAGTCCTATATTCATCCATTTCTTCATATAATTCTCTGTCTGCTCCCCAAACAGAGAATTTCCCACACAGGAAAATCCATAGCCTTAGTCTGGGTATCCTGTGACAAGCTAGTACACCTGAGCCAGGCCAACCTCTGAAAAGCTACAGGCGTAGCCATGACTCCAGAGGATACATCATTAAAATCCAGCAGCATGAAACTGCACCTTGGATGCCTCAATGCCATCAGCAGCCACCTGTTCCAGCTCCTTAGCAAGCTGGCCAGAGGCCTGTTTGGCCAAAGCCATGACAGTGTCCCATCTAGATTTTTGATACCTTGCTACATAGCCATGTAATTTGCTTGCCTGAGTCCCAAGGGCGCTGCCATGTATTGTTTTTAGCCATGGCATCAATCTTCCTGGAATCCTTGTCAGGAGGATGTGAAGCCAGGGGAATATTAGCTTTATCACAGGCTGCAGCCTGAACTACCCCAACATGACTGCATTGCTGTGAAAGGAATTCTGTGTCAGGACCTGACAGTGTGTACCTCCTGTCCATCTTTTTATCCACAGGAGGCACAGAATTAGGAGTTTTTAAAATTTTTATTGTTTCCTAAATGATTTATGCAAAGGAATAGACAATCTCCTAGACTCTAGTATATCCATCATTTCTACAAAATCAAGTTCCTCTTGCTCATCCACAGCTTCCTCCAATGGGAGCTGGAGGGTTTCAGCAACTTTTTTGTAAAACATAAAATGAGAGGGGGACTCAGAAAGCATAGGGGGAGATTCTAAAGGTCTGTCTGGGGAGATGTCCGGTTCAATGGGCACACCCAGACCCTCAAGTCACATTCATACTGTTCATAATCATCCTCCCCTCCTCTGGTTCATAAAACTCCTCAACATCATATTCCTGAACGTGGAACTGACCGAACCGACCTTTTACCAGACAGTGGCGGTTCGGACGGAACCGGAGAAAGTGACTGGACAATCTGAATAGCTCTTGCTATCTCTGCAGCAGTTGGAGAAGGAATTTTGGGCCCACACCTGCTGATTTTCTTGTTTTCTTTACTGGAACTGGCTCATCGAGCCAGCTTTGCGTTGCCGAGGAAGTCTCGCCCTGGTCAGGGCACTCCTCGGTTCGGTTGGCACGGAGCCGGGCGGCCATCCGGTCAGCGGACTTTTTGGCTCTCGCTTCCCTGAGCCTGCCAACTCTCTTATCCAGGGTGGCTGCAGGAAATTTTACAAATCTGGCAGTCTGAATTGAGGTGGTCAAACCCCAGACAATATACACATGTGGTGTGTGGGTCAGCCTTGGCAAAGACTTCCCCACAAGCATCACAGTGTTGAAATCCAGTGGGCCGGGTTTTCTTTTGGGTTTCTCAGACATAATGCCAGCCTAACCAAAAACTTGCCCTTTTAACGGCAGTGCCAGGCAAGACACCCTTATCGGTTCCTAACCGTGTCACGGGTCTTGGAAAAAACCGTAATGAATTCCGTTTTTTTTAGAACCGATAAGAACCGGGAACCGCACTCTAAAACCTCTAATTTTTGTAACTTCAAGTTTTAAAGCAAGCTGATCGGTTCAAAACCGAACCAATAACATTTACAAGTTCCACACAGAAATTAAACTGAAATTACTTACGATACCACAGACAGAGCTTGAACCGATCAGTTTTGCGGTTAAAATAATAATATTCTCAGTTGATTTGAACCGAGAAAACACTGTTTAAACCGAGAAATGAACCGAGCAGTAGGAGAAATCTCCGGAGCGACTGTTCAGTGAGGCGGAGTAAAGAATCTGACAGTTTGGGTTTGAAATAACCCAGACAGAGCTTCTCTAACCGAGCTCGTGCTCTAAGTTCCACTCTTAGAATGGGAGTTAACTCTTTCACCTCCGGAGCAGTTCTAATGGTGGGACAAACTGCAATTGTCATAATATAGCAAGACTTCATGTTGTTTGAACACTAACTTCTGGACATAAGATGGCCCGGATGACCCATGTAAGAGTGTCAATTCAAAAACGTCTTCACTACCCAAACAACAAGGAAGTGAAGATCAAAAACAGAATGGATAAGCTTGTGAGATTTATTTATTTATTTAGGAAATCGGAATTACAACCCTTTGAGTCATAGACTCATTTCCAAAGGCTCCATGTCAGAATAAAACATAGACATTCATACAGTACACACATAGAATAAATGTGGGTGAGTAATCATACAGTGTATAAGTACAATGAGCACTGGTTAATGCCTATACATTTGGTAGCTAAAACAGGGCAGAGCTATTGATATATTTACCAAATGAGCGGTTAAGAACTATACAATTGGTAGCTAAAGCAATGCATGATATGAGTTGGTAGTAAGTCGCCTCAGGGAGGCCTTGTCTTATACATAATACAATGCATAGTCTAGTGCAACTATATGGTAACCGAAGGAAGTGAGGAGCCTGTAGGCTCTGCATTGCCTGGCCAAGGGTGGGTGCAAGGCCTAGCGGCATGGTGCAGGATCCACAGGTTACTGGATACTCTGACACTGATGTGAGGAGAGGATATGGGCCCTTAAGGCAGCTTTAAAAGGTCCTAGATTGGTGATTGATGTGACAGCCGGAGGGAGGGCATTGTACCAGGATGGAGCTCTAAGGGGGTAGGATCGCTGGGCCAGGGTGGTCCTGACCCCAGGCACCTTCCAGATAGTTTTTGGGGCAGCCCGTGTGGACGCTGAGATGGTGGCTGCCTGAAGAGAAGCCATTACACCTATTGGGGTTAAACCCAGGTGGATTTTTTTGATGAAGAGAGCTCTTGATCGGGACTGGACACAGCCCTACTGTCATCACAGCTTTCAAACAAAGTCTCCCAACCATCACCGCTACCGTCTAAGGTCGACTCCGTTTATGGAAGGCTGAGAATTTCTTCCTGTTCGTCTCCCCCCCACCCCCAAAACAATGGTATAATAGTCTTTTTTCAAGGGAGAGGATATTGGTGAGCGCGTATAGGGTGCAGGTATGTGTATTTCTGTCGGCACCAGAGAGGAGCCGGCAGGCCTTATTGATGACTACCTGTATTTGATGAAGCACCGTAGGGTCGGCGGCAGCATAGATTGTGAGGCCACAGTCCACCAGCGATAAGACTGAGGAGGTAATGGCTAGGTGAAGTGCTTCAGGTGGCAGGCAGTCTTTATGTCTGTAAAGGAGACCAATGCAGGTGTTGTTGGCGGAGGTGAGGATTTTTATGCGTTGGTGGAATGAGAGGGACGAGTCAAATGTAATACCTAGATACTTATACTTTTGGACCTGTTCCAAAGGGATGAGAGAGGCGGAGAGTATTTCCAGGGAGAAATCCTTTGATCTGTTTTGGCGGTGGGCATAGAGCATCATCTTAAGTTTTTTCAATGTTGACCACCAATCTGTGTTCCGTAAACCAGTGTCCAATCTGAGAGAAGGAGTTTTGTAAGGTACGCTGGAGGGGGAGAAGATCAGGATGTGTGGCATAAAGAACAGCGTTATCCACGTAGAGGAGAACGTTGCCAGGGCAGGATTTAGGCAGGGCGTTGAGGTAGATACTGAATAGCAGAGGACCGAGGATAGTGGGTGGGTGTGTGAATGAATGGTGGAGATTTCGTCCAAGGAGATCAAGAATTACAGTAGGTATGTAATTTCCATATCTTCCTGGACTAAAAGTCTCCACCACTCATTCACACTAATGGGAGAGTACTGAGCTAAAAATCAATCCCCCCCCCTTCCCGAATAGGGCGGTACGAGACAGAGCTCACTCAGGCCAGAAGTCCAAAAAGGACTGTCCTGCCAAAGAAAGTGAGCAGTCTGGCATGGACATTCAGAACACAGTGCTTCACAAGGTATGCACTGAGCTTCAAGTCGCTGCCCTGCAAATGTCTGCAATGGGTAAATTACTGAATCTCCACCAGGAAGCTGCAGCAGCTCTGGTAGAGTGGGTGAACCCAACCTTCCAACTTGACCTGCGTCATGGATTAGCAGTGATGAAGACATGCTACTAACCATGCAGAAATACATCAAATGGCAACAAGCTGACCCAACCAAGGCATGCTGAAAGATGCAAGAGTTGGTTGGATCATGTATCTCTTTCGTTCTGTCGATGTAGAATCACAGGACCCTCTTAACATCCAGAGAAGGTTGTCTTCCAGTTCATAAATCTCAATTTACAGGTAGCTAGCGGCTCAAGGGTTTACGAGTGAGCAATCTAGCACCAGTTTAATACCCCATGTGTCCACCGGTCAACTGACCGGGGGTTTTGTGTGCAGGATACCTTTTATGGATCTCTTGACTAATGGTAACTGAGCCAGTGACATGTTCTGTGTAGGCCTAAGATAGGCCAAAATGCACAGAGGTGTACCTTCACTGCCAAGTGTAGCAGATCTGCGATCGAAAGGTCCAACAGGCACTTCAACACCTTACTCAGCGGACCACTGAAAGGGTCCAGACAGGACTTGCACACCAGATGGAGAAACGTTTCCACTTAGCCGTGTAAGCCTTCCTAGTGGAAGGCCTATGTGTGACTAAGAAGATTTCCATGATATCTAAAATCTGCCTACTTCTGTCTCCTCAGTAGCCTGGCATGGAGATGAAAGGAGTGCAGGGTAGATGGACCAAAGGTCCCTGCATCAGAAGGCCCGCTAGTAGAGGGAGTTGCCTCGGGGAAACTTCTGACACTCTGTTGATCAATGCAAATCATATATGTCGAGGCCAGTCTGGGACGATGAGAATCATCCTGCCCTCCTGTGCCTCCAACTTGAGCAGCACCCTCTGAACTAAGGGAAGAGGAGGAAGCATACAGGAAGCGTCTTGTCCACTACAGTGAATACATACTGACAGAAAACAGCAGGTTCTGGATTTCTGAAGCAGGACAGAGGCAGTTTTGCATTGAGAAAGGACGTAATAAGGACCAAGCTCGGACTGCCACAGTCATCGAATAGTGACTGTACAATGTCTGAACTGACACAACGTGCTCAAGGCACCAGTCACACATCCTCACGCCCTTCCTGCATAGAGAGCAGGAAAGTGCTCTGCCCTGCTTGTTGATATAATACGTCACAGCTTTGCTGTCTGAAGCAAGATCACTTCATGGTAGAGGGCATCCTTCAGGACTTGGATAGCATCTAAGCAGCTCTTATCTCTAAGATATTTATGAGAAGATAAGTGGCTCACCTGGCTCCACACTTGTGTGTGGAGGTCTTGACAGTGAGCTCTCTGACCGATCAGAAGTGCAACCGAGGTGATGGTGATCTGTCCAAGGTTCTGTCATGCATGTGGAGAATTGCGGCTGCGTTGTCGGAGACCACTGATTGCTGTGGATGATGCCACAAGACCCAGCATCCACTGGATCAAAAGGGGCCAGAACAGAGTAGTTTTCCTTGATGTAACGTATCTGAAGATGTCATTTCTCTCATTCTCTGGAAGGAAAAACCCTCACCCAGGAGATATCCAGGAGGGCTCCTATGAAGAGGAGCTGCCAGGAAGGTGAATCCGGCACCATCCCTGAATCAGAAAACCCCTCCTGGAAGTGAGCAACTGAGAAGCTGTGTGACTACTTCCTGAGTCTCCAGCCCAGATGGGCTGGCTAGGAGCCAAACATCCAGGAAGTGAAGACTTGAATGCCGAAGTTTTGATAAACTCCTAGCAGGTACTTTTTTAACCTTCCAAGGTCGAGAATTGGAGTACTCCGCCTATTATCTTGGAACCAAGCAACAGACATAGGAATCTGTGTTGTGACCTACCGTGGCACAACTTCTACTGCCCTGTTCCCTCAGCAGCCCTGAATCTCAGAAGCAAGGGGGGTCTGACTGAGAGGTGGACACACTGGGCTGCCACCTGGGTGTGGGGGAATCTCTGCGGAACTGGGAGAGTATCCCTCTCTGACAATTCTGATGACCCATACGTCTGCTGAAATGGACTTCCACTGGTTGTAAAATCGAATGAGACACCCCCTACCGCCGGTAGGCAACCACCTCAAACAGTTGAGGAGGGAGCAGGGCTGGAACCACAGAGGTTGGCACAGGGTGCTTTTGGGCTCTGTGACCTCTGCCCCGAATTCTTCATGGCTGAAGAGTTGGTTTCTGACAAAGGCTTCTACCCTGAAAGGACTGTTTGCTACTAGAATGTTGACCGATCCCATCCCTTTGAGGGGCAGCAGGAGCCAGCTTGCTGTTTAAATGACATCCCCGATGTTCTAAGCGGCCTCCAGAGCTCAACCTGAGGGACAGGCAGTGTCATAGGTGTCTATAAAAGTTTTTAGCTGATTATTGGGCTATTTGCCCCTTGTGAGTGCGTTCCACAAGGTGTACTCGTACTGAGGAATGTAGGAACTCAGACACAGAAGTCTTCTTTGGTCCACAGATGAAGTCTGAAATGTTATGGTGAACCCCATATCCCTGAGGAGAAACTGGAAAGAGATCTTCCATCACAGGCTCGGCTGATACCAAAGGCTTGCATTCCAGCCCCCAGAATGAGTCATCCATTGCATCTTCAACAAAGCAGGACAGGGAGAGACTCATCCAGATCCACTTCTACAACAGAAGAACCTACAAAAGGCAGTTCTATGCCAGAATCATGGGAGATGCTACCGCCCAGATTGGCGCCACTCACGGCACCACATACGGAGCCATATACAGCGCTGGCACCATAAACGGCACCGGCACCACACGCAGCGCCAGCACCACTGCCAACCTGGACCTGAAGGATGGGGAGAAAGACGGTACCCATGCTGGCCTCTGCAAGGGAAAAATGAGAGAGGGTAGGCACGTTGAATTGGCGTAGACGGTGCTGGCACCGGAGAGGGTACTGAGCGCACATCCTGGCCCGACCAACCCAACCACGGCCCAGAGGCTCGAAGACCCCGAAGCCAGGTCCACTGGCCAGGACAGCCAGGCAGACGCTGAACACACTGCTCTACAAGAGTGGCCCAGGTGTGAAACTGCTCACCTGAGCCCCATCAAGAACAGAGACGGGATCCGGTGTTGAAGATCGCGGCTGTTAGGAATGGAGCCACAGAGGACCCCACCAGAGTCAGGTCAGGTCTACCGCTCCCCACCACCTACGATCCCCGTGCAGATGTATCAGAGGGTGACCTCGAGCGGTACCGATTCTTCTTCCACTGACAGGAGGAAGAAGAGCATGAGGTCAAGCGGAACCGGGTCCCCAACTGAAGTCGGGAATGGGCCTGCTACTTTTTTGCTTCGGGCGGATTGCCCTCCCCCACGAGCACCAGAATGCCCATGTTAGGGAATGGACACAACCCTACTGTCATCACAGCTTTCAAACAAAGTCTCCCTACCATCACCGCTACCGTCTAAGGTCGACTCCGATGACGGCAGGCTGAGGATTTCTTCCTGTTTGTCGTCTTTTTTTTCTTCTCCAAAATAAAAAAGTACATTAAAAGTAGTAAGTTAAATGAATACTAAAAACAGCTATAGCTGCTGTCATATAGACGAAGACTTGACACCCAGCAGGCGAGCTACATCATCATCAAAGCGCACTCGATGGTGTGGGAAAAAAGGAATTGAGGCAGTTGGAGGGTTGACGCTGAGACAGCATATACGGCGTGAGCTAGTCTCGCGGCACCACGCATGCACAGTCCTATCCCGTTGCCGGCCCTCCTGAAGATTTTTGGCTCCCACGGAGTCCTAGCACCTCCGGTGTACTCCCATTAGTGTGAATGAGTGGTGGAGACTTTTAGTCCAGGAAGATCCTACTTTGGAAACAGGTTCTGCAGGACTGCAGTGCCAAATCTGGCATCTGATCTGGACTGTACATCCAAGCAGTAATGTTTGTGAAAGTGTGTACAGTCTTCCAGGTAGCTGCTTTGCAGATGTTGGGCAAGGGAATGTCCCTTGCAGTTGCCACCGAGGCCACAGTGCCCCTAGTGGAGTGGGCCCTGAGGCCTTGGGATGACTGACTGCTAACACTGCTGTAACAGACGTGAAAGCAAGAGTCTAGCTAACTAGGGATAGTCCTCTTAGAGGCTGGCCTCTGTTTGTGAACCTCACCACAGGTGAGGAAAATGCTGAATGTGCAACAACCTGAGCTGCTTGGTGTGCTCAAGGTAGCAGATCAGTGTCCTTTTAACATCCAGGCCAAAAGGTCTGCGCTCACCAGAAGTGGACTTGTTTGAGAAAAAGACAGGCAATGTAATAGACACCACACTGGGAAGGAATTGTCTTTTAGTTCTGAAACTACTTTATCCCTGTGGAGTATCATGTAATTTGGTTCAGTTTATGGAGCTTGCAGCTCTGAAATCCTTCTAGCTGAAGTGATTGCTACTGGGAACAGTTTTCCCAGTGCCAAATTCTAAAGCTGTAGTAGCCATGGAATCAAATGGAGGCTACAAGAACTTGGTCCCACACAGGTTCAAATCCCAGGGAAGGGACAGGTTCCCTTAGTTAGGGTTGGGGGTGCAGCAGGCCTGTAAGAACTCCATGAAGATGGAGTGAGAGAATTATACATTTCTCTATGCCAGGCAAAAAGATGCCAAAGTGGCTGTCAGGTAGACTCTGAGGGATGAGGCTGTAAGGCCTGATGCTTGCCAGTGTACCAAAAAGCCTAGTATAGAAGACAGAAATAACTTCCAGGGGGTGAACCTCAATGCTTTACACCAGAAAGAAATGTCTTCCACTTGGAAGCATAGGTCTTTTTGCTACTTGGTATTTTCTTTGGCCAATCTCAGAATTCTGAGAACTTGTTTAGAATACTGAGTCCAGAGACTTTGGCTCTTGATGTACTAAGCTTTGAAACATGGAGACTATGCTTCGGTACGTTAAGTCTGTCTGAGGCACGGTCAGGAGACTGTGGGTCAAGGGCATGCAAATAAGCTGTTCAGCTGACAGGATAGGGGGTAGAAGCACCCAAGCTGCCTCGCCCAGTTTGGAACCACCAGAAATATTGTTGCTGACTGGCCCCTGAAGTTGAAGAGCACCCTGAGGATCAGGGGAAAATGTAGGAAAAGTGAAGGAAACCTGCCTGTCCAATTTAGGGACAGGGGATGCACTGGCAGTGAGCCCAAAGCCAAAGGCCTGTAGCAGTGCAGGGAAATCTGACGACTGTGTTTGGAGGCAGAGAGATCCATCTCTGGATTGCCTCACGTTATAAAGATAGTAAGTGAACAACCCTTGCTCGCTTAGGGACCCCTCATGGTGAACCAGACCGATGTGACTGAGGGAGACCGTCAGCAAATTGTCCTTTCATGGTAGGTGAATGGCAGCCAGATGCAAATCTAAGGAATAGGCTAAATCCAGAGAACAGGCCAGTAACAGATCCTCATGGACTGCATACAGAGTTTTGAGGATTCTGTGCCCCCTTGCTTGTTGATGTAAAACACGGCAATAGTGTTGTCCGTCCTGATTTGGGCAGACTGGCTTTTAGCTAAGGTGTTAAAGCTTAGATAGCCAGGTACCAGCTCTGGGATTGAGAAGATTACGTGACCCCTGGACTCCCTCGGAGACCATACTCCAGTTATGGAGTGATCCTTAAGATGCACTCCTCCTTCGGGGGGGGGGTGACTATAGTAAAGAACTTGGAGGGTTCCTTCTGTTGAAAGGAGTTTCCTCCCTGAGATCATCATTATTCTAGTTAAAGTACAGGACTTATAAAAGTGTCCTGCTTTGATAGGGAATCCCTTTTTTGGAGGCAATGGCACCTGGGACTGCAAGAGTTGCAGATGCCATGTAGGTCAGAAGTCTGAGGAGGTGCCTGGCTGGCCTTGGTTGACTGAAGACGAAGTTTCTCTAGCTGTCTAGAAGAAACAGGGTTTGACAAAGCATGATAATGTGATGCTGAGCGAGTCTCTGACGCTTTGGGGCGACTTATTTATTAACCAGACTTCCCGATAGGGGAAGTCAGAGGCCTCCTGTCTTCTGAGATGGGCTGGCACTACTGCCAGGCACTGCTGTGCAACTGAAGAAAAACCTAGTAGTAGAGCTGCAAACTGGTAAAGGCCAGAGGGCAGCCTGGGCCCAAGATCCCTTGAGGGAGAAAAGGCCTGATAAGGATGTGAAAATAAACATCTCTGAGGCCTAGGGAGGCTTGCCAGTCTCCATTGCCAGGAAGGCATCACCACTGAGAGGGTGACTGTCTTGAATTTGGGATAGACCAGGCCCGTTTTTCCTTTCTGGAGAGAAACTATCTAAAGCACAGACTCTGTTTTCCCCCCCATTGTGACAGGGGAACTCTTTCCACTCCATTTATTGATAGGAGAGACTTTACTTTCAACTGAAAAAGAATCTTTCCTGTGTAAGTTAGGAGCTTGAGACTCCTGCGACCCTGCTGTGAGGAAAATGTCGAACTGCAGGGCAAGATGCTGACCCACCTCCACCAGTTACATGCTATTGATGGAGATTGTGGAACTGCCTTTCCCATAAGGGGGCAGGGGGAGAGAAGAGACACCAGAATTGCTGAGAAATAGAAGCCTCTACTTGTGTCCACTCCTCCCTGGGGCTTCGAGGCTTTCTCTTAAGCTGTACTATAGTGAAAGGTGGTTTAAAATTCCTCCACTTTTTTCATACAAGCCTATATTTTGTCCCCTAAAGGAAACTGTTCTATAGTGGAAACCCAACACTTTAGCATGGGTGTCCCGTAGGGGATTGGTGGTTCCCTACTACACAGACCCACTGGGACAGATGCCCTGAGTCCTAGGTCTGAGGCACTCAAAGGCACCTACAGCCATGTGAAATTTGTATTCCATGGTTTTTAGGGCAGTTTTAACAGCTTCTGCCCTGCTGTGAACAATATTATATGGAGGTTTTTGGCCCACAGCCAGGATAGAAAGCCACAGTGCCTTCTAAAAATGAGCTGAGTAAGCCCTATGAGTAGGCAGGCAGTGTTTTAAGATATCTTATTCCTAGCATCCAGTATGCTAGACTGTACTTCTGGAGGCTGGGAAGAAAGGGCACCTAGGCTCTGTCACAGCCTGCAGCCTGCATGACTCCTTCATGGTCAAAAAGTATGAAAAAAAGTGCCCAGCACTTGTTATATCCAGCTGATGGTGATACTTTTTTTTATTCACCCCTGGAATGGAGGTGGGATTCTGGAGACACTTGAAATAGCCCTGCAAAGGGACTAGTGAACTGGAAAGAGTAGCCTTTGTTTTTTTTTTTTTTGTGTGTTTTTTTTTTTTTGAGGAGTGAGACCCATTATATTCCAAAAAAATCTCTCCTCATCCTCTTCAGTGGCCTCCTATGCAAGGGGATCATGAAAGTAGAGGAATTATTTAATTTGCTTCTTAGCTAAGAAGCAAATGAAATAATTCCTCTGCGGAGAGAATTACAAAGGCTTGGCAAATATAAGATATCTGTTCAGGCTGTGGGCTATTCTCCTGGTTCCCCAGCTAATCCTCCTCACCTATTCCCTTCCGACCTGACTTTGGCAGGGTATTTTCTTGAGAGAAGTAATGGTGAAGAGAGGGGTAAACCCTTAGAGCCTTTGTATCCCCTGACCAGATTTTGGCTTTCCTTCTCCTGGCCAGGAGGACTTTTCCTTCATTATATCTGTGCCCAACTTTCATGATCCCCTTGCATAGGAGGCCACTGAAGAGGATGAGGAGACAGATTTTTTTGGGAATATTTTTTTACAGATATAGCAGGCACTGAATCAGGAACCTGCTGTGAATGTCTTTTTTTTTTTGGCGGGGGGAGGGCTTGGTCATTATTTTTTTTTTTTACCAGACTTACTTTCTATGGGGTCCTTGGGGGAGCTATCTTTATTCTTATGATGAGAGGATGTATGATGTATTTTTAAAAGAGGGGGAGGCAGACAGAGAACCCATAATTTCCAGTCCAAGGCTAACTACTTACTATTAGGCGCAAAGTTAAAGTAAGCTCACAAACAGGAAAAACAGTGAGTGGCCCAAATGTAAAGAGAGAGTTGTGGCAGCCTGCGTAGTCCACAACAAGGCTTTTGGTAATTTGGAATAAAAAAAGGACCAGTCAGTTTCTAGGTTATCTGACCTGCCAATTTGTCAGACCCAGAAAAACGTGTTCTAAAAAAGGGAAAAACAGAAGGTTCCCAGCACTGAGGAACCACTAAAAACGGCTTCCTCTTGAGGTAAAGTAAAAAAAAAAAAAAGTAAAAAAATTAAAAAAATTGCAGAACCGCTTAAAAATAGATATCTGTGGAAAAAATAAGTTTAAAATTTAAAACTAGTGGAATTTTTACCTCAGGCACGATATTTTTTTAGTCAGAAAAAGGGTCTCTTTTTTTCTGTGGAGTTGGGGAACTAAAAATCTGCAGAAAATACACAAAAAGCACTAAAAATTTACAAAAAAAAAAACTCTAAAGAAAAGAAATGACTAAAACTATGAAAATAAAATGCTTCAAGTGAAGGTTAGAAGAGAGCCCTGGGAGTAGACTTGTACAGTCAGTGGAGAAATGAAACTGACTAGCCTTCAACAGTATCAACAGGCAGGACTCTCTTACTACAATCTGATTGCCTAATTCTTGGCATCATTAGCATAAGCTCCACCTCTGGGGCAGCTAAACCCAGCTGGCATAACTGCATTAGTCAAGCATACTGAGGGATTCATGGGGTGACAATTTAAGGTTACCCACAACTAGGAACTCTTGAATCATAGCAGAACTGACAGATATTGCTGCACTGATTCCCAAAATATGACCAAAATTTACAACAAAATGTAGTCCACGAAAAACAGGTTACTCACCTGTGACAATAGTTCTAGGAGTGGTATATGTTGTTCATCCACACTGTTTGGCATATCCTTTCCCTTTAAGAATCTTGCCAGAAGATCTTGAAGCTGGCTCCTCCCAACCACCCGGGTGGTATAACCCTCGGCTCTGCCCCATGATGCCAGATCTTTGCCCGCTGGAAGCTTAGGCTGTGCATCGAAGCCGGGTGGGTTCATGTGGATGAACAACATATACCACTCCTAGAACTACTTTTACAGGTGGGTAACCTGTTTTTCTAGGATTGTGGATATGTTGTTCTAGCCACACTGTTTGGAAGACTCCAAGTAGTTCTCTGGGAAGAGGGATGCAAGGTGCACACCCCCTGTGAAATACTTTCTTGGGGAACAAAGATTGGAGAACTGAAGTCCCAAAACTAGTGTGACTCTAGGTCGATGTGGTAGTGGGTAATGAAGGTGTTTGCTGTTTTCCAGGCAGCAGCCCTGCAGATTTTCTGGATAGTGCAGGGATTTATTTAACTCCAAAAATTGATTAGCATTTTGCTCAGAAAAGTGCTAAAACATTGTGAAAATGCATAGCACTTGCTTCACTGTGTTTAACAAATATAACACTTCTAGAAAACCTATATAAATACTTTCTGTACAGTTAGCATTGTCCCAAGAAAAAAACTGCTAATCAATTATTTAAAACCCTGTAGTGACGTCCTTGGAAGCAGCCACTGACGCAACACTATGGCGGGTAGAATGAGCTCTTATCCCTCTGGGAGGCTCCTTGCCTGCCAACCTATAGCAGAGATCAATGCAGGATGTAATCCATCTGCCAGTCATCTGCTCTGCTGCAGGTCTGCCCGGTACGGCTTCAGCGTAGGTGAGAAATAGCTGGCAAACCTCTCTCCGGACTTCCGCTGTCCACTCCTTATAATAAGAGAGCGCTCATCTCAGGTTCAGAGCATGGAGCCTGTACTCGGCTCCAAGGTGTAGTTTGGGTAGAACACAGGCAGAGTCAGCAACTGATTAAGGTGGAACTCCGACATCACCTTCGGAAGGAATTTCAGGTGGGGGTGTAGGACAACCTTGTCCCTGAGGAAGACCAGGTAAGAAGACTCCACCGAGAGCACCTGGAGCTCCCCAGTCCTTCTGGCTGATGTGATAGCCACCAGGAAGGTGGTCTTCCATGACAAATGTGATATCTCACACTTGTGCACTGGTTTGAATGGCTTGCCCATGAGCTTTGCCAATACCAGCAGTAGATCCCACAGAGGTGGAGGTTCACGCACCGGAGGGGATATGTGGTCAAGGCCTCTAAAGAAACACCAGACCACCTTCTCCTGCACCACCGGCTGCTGACCAGCCCACGACCAGTAAGCAGAGATGGCTGCCAGGTGCACCTTAAGGGTCGTAGACCAAAGACTCCCTTTGGACAGAGACCAAAGGTAGTCTAGGACGCTAGCCACTGCACAGGACAAAGGGTCCAGACCCTTACCCTGACACCAAATGGAAAACCGCTTCCATTTGAAGGCATAGCACCTCCTGGTCGACTCCTTCTTGGATGCTTCCACTACTGTGAGTACATCCTCAGAGAGACCCAGAGCCTGGAATTCTAGCCTCTCTCAGGAACCATGCTGTCAGATGCAGGGATTCAAGGTCCAGAAGGAATACCTTCCCCTGATTGGCAGATAACAGGTCCAGGCATACTAGAAGACACCACGGAGGCCTGGAGCTGAGGCTGAGAAGATCTGGATACCAGAACTGGCGCAGCCAGTCTGGGGCTACTAGGATCGCCTGTGCCTTGTCCTTCCTGACCTTGAGGATCACCTTGTGAACCAAGGGAAGTGGGAGGAAGGCATAGAAGAGGCCTGAGGTCCACGGCCTCGAGAAGGCATCCCCCTGCAGCGAGCCCAGCTTGGGGGGGGGTGGGCATGAAACAGCCTCAGCTTGGTGTTCTCCCTGGAGGCAAACAGATCCACCTGAGGTTTGCCCTAGTGGGAGAACAGGCTGTGCACCACCTCTGCATGGAGAGACCACTCATGGGACGTCTTGCCCACACGACTTGAGAGTGTCCGCCAGTTGATTTGAGGCTCCTGCCACATGGATTGCTAGGAGATCTGCCTCCAGTCGGCTCACGAGGGTCCAGATGTGGAGCGCTTCCCTGCACAGCAGCCAGGAGCGCGTGCCACCCTGCTTATTGAGATACTACATGGTCGTGGTATTGTCTGTCTGGACTTGCACCATTTGACTCCGAAGGAGCTGTGCAAATGCTGACAGTGCCAGTCTAACTGCTCTGAACTCCAGCAGGTTGATATATCATCAGGATTCCTCGGGGGTCCAGAACCCATGGGCTCTGGGGTTCCCCATGCGGGCTCCCCAGCCCATGAGAGAGGCACTGGTCATGAGGATGACCATTGGCTCGGGATGGAGAAATGGGATCCCTTCTTGCAAGTGATCCAGGACGGTCAACCATTGGAGAGCATCCCACATCTTCTGGGTCACAGTGACCAGCTGGTCAAATTGACCGTGACACTGAGTCCACTGGCTGGCAAGCTCCCACTGAAGGAGGCACATATGCCACTGGGCCCATCAGACCACGGTGGTGCAGGCCGCCATGTACCCCAGAAGGTGCAGAAAGTCCTGGGCAGGGCATAAGTGCCCAACCAGAAATGATTGGGCAAATGAGGAGACAACCTCCGCACTATCCATTGGGAGCCGTGCTCTGGCTCGGCAAGAGTTGAGCTCTGCCCTGATGCAGAATATCACCTGCGAAGGTATGAGTTCTGACTTGGCCTCGTTGATCAGAAGATCAAGTTTGGTGCAGGTCTGGAGGGCTAGATCCCTGGCTCTCTCTACCTCCTGCTTGGAGGATCCCACCAGGAGCCAATCGTCGAGATATGGATAAACCCTGACCCCTCAACGCCGAAGATGGGCTGCCACCACTGCAATGAATTTGGTGAAGACCCATGGGGCCAATGATAGGCCGAACAGCATGGCTCGGAACTTGAATAGGGCTCCTTGTGCTTGGAAGCTAAGGAACCTCCGGTGAGATAGAAGGATCGGGACGTGACGTGAAAGAACGTGTCCTGGAGATCCAGGGAGCAGAACCACATGTTCTGCTCCAGAGATGGTATGATCTGGGACATTGTTACCATCCTGAAGGTGTGGGACCTGAGGAACTGGTTCAGGTCATGCAGATCTAGAATGAGGCGCCAGCCCCCCCGTCCATTTCGGAACCAGAAAGTACCTGGATACGAACCCTGGGTTGACTGGGGAGTCCGTGACTCTGGCCACCATCTCCTTGTGGAGGAGCTGGGCAATGTCGTCTTGAAGAGCTGACTGAGTGTCTATGGACACCATATCCTCCTGTGGGGCGTGGACTTGGAGGGTACTGCTCGAATTCCAGAGGCAGTCCCTGGCCCACCATTTCTAGAACCCACCTGTCTGTGGTAACAGCGGACCAGGCGGAAAGAAAGTGGTGGAGCCGGCCCAGCAAGTGAGGACCCAGAGCTTGCGTGACAGGTATGAGGGTGGCCACCCCCATCCCATCACTAGGCAGGCTTAGAGGAAGAGGGTCCCGAGTGAGGACCACCGGAGCCTTGACCTCCAGGCTTATGGGCCGCTGGAGGCCCGGACTTGGGTTGAGGGCACCAAGATTGTGCCTGCTGTTGGTGCCCCGCTTGGAAGTGGGGCTGCTTGGCCGCAGGGGCAGGGTGCCAAAATGGCTTTTTCTTCTGCTTTCTGGAACCCTGAGATTCCTTTTGTGCAGAAGTTATGGAGTCCAAGGTAGCATTGGACTTCTCGATGCGTTGGTGGTGATCGTCCACACCTGGACCGAAGAGGTCGGTACCCAGAAAAGGAATGTCAGTTTGTGCTGAGTATCTGCCGTGAAGGTGGAGACCCTAACCAAGCCCTATGGTGCATGGCAACCGCGGCTGCCACCGAATGGGAACATGAATCCCCGAGATCCAGAGCTGTCTGGAGTTGCTGCTTGGCAACAGCCCGACCCTGGTCCCGGACCCGCTTGACTGTCCTCTGGAGGTCTGTGGAGAGGTGACGTAGAACCTCATCAAGCGAGCCCAGCAGGGCGTGAGAGAAATACGCTATGATGATGGCAGAGCTTGCCTGTGGAGGTGTAGCATAGAGCCAGTGCAGACTTTGGGGGCAGAATGGTCCAGTTTTTTGGACTCTTTGTCCGGAGGTCTATCAGTATCTGCCAAACTACCTGAGCGTCTGAACAGAGATTCAGTCACCAAACCCTAGGCCGAGAGATGCTCTGTGAACCCCGAAAGGGACGCTATGGGCACCACATAGTTGCAGGCCATGTGGGCACAAGGCACAGGGCAGGAGGCAGGATGCTGCCATAGCTCCAAAGTCAGATCAACAATGGCCTCGGCCACTGGAAAGCCTTCAGTCGGAGAATACCCTTGTTTAAGGATATCCGTAAGGGAATATTTGGCCCTTTTCTGTAGGGGCTCGAGAGGCATCTCTGTGGATTTGGAGATAAGTTGAAGGATGCTGATAAAGGAAGAGAGACCTTCCTCTGTCGAGAGACTACCAACCGATTCCTCGTCCAAGGGGCAGGAATGAAGGTCCGAGTCATCGGACTCCGAAGAGTCTGGATAAATCGGCCAGCCACCTGAGTCTCCCCCCACCCGTCTAGGACAGTCAGGACTGAGGGAAACAGAGAGACTACATGGGAGGCCCGAAACAGGTCGAGACTCTTTGGCAGGCACCTCCATTGGGGTCTGTTTAGGTGGCAGCTCCACCAAAATCGGTAGAGAGGTCGATTTTGGCCGAACCGTTTTGACCGGCTCCGAAGGCTGTTGCCACATTGGGTCTTCATAGCGTCAACGGAGTTTCTGTCGAAGTCTCCCCTCATCCGAGGAGGAAGAAGAATGTGAGCAACGCCTCTTTTTAGAGTGCTTGTTTGTGCGCCTTCCTCAGCCGTCTGGTCGAAGGGGTCCGAGACCTCGATCGTCGAGGCGACCGACGGGGGCGACTGGAAGGCACCGGGGAGACCTGTGGAACTTCTTGGTCCAGGTCCTTGATGGGATTCCCAGCAAGCTGGGTCTCCTCATCGGGGAGAGGCAGGACCGGGGTCCTGACTAAGGAGCTGTCGGCCTCATCGGGGGACAACAGGTCGACTGGGTCAAGAATGATCTCAACCGGATCGTCGTCCAGTGTCTGTGTCGGCTGGCATGATGCTGGGACTGTGAAACCAGCAGCCGAGGCTGCAACCTCGACCGAAGTCAAGACAGGTGATCCCTGAGACAGAGATCTCGCATGATCCCAGGAATGACATTGGTGAGATGAAGATTCTCTCAGTTCCTTGTCCATTTTACGGGACCGAGACACATGTGAGCCCAAAGGTCCCTCACCCTTGGTAGGAAGGGAGAGGCACATCTCCCGAAAGGAACCAGAGAAAGTGGAGCCCAAGTTGAAAGGAACAAAAAAGGGCTTTGAGGACCAATCCACGGCCTGAGCCGCCTCTTCCTCAAAGGCCTGCATTTGTTTGAGTTGCTCGGCGGACCCCACAGCCTCGAAGACTGCCCATTGGGCCTCTTTAGATTTGATCAACGGGTTCCATTTCTCCAGCCTACCCAATTTCAGCTGTGTGAGACAATCGTCCAAGACGTTTGGGTGAATCGCAAGGCATATTTCACAGGCCCGAGTGTCATGGCCAACACCCAGACAATATACGCACGTGGCATGCGTGTCTCTGCGAGACATCTTTTGCCCACACGGGCAGCAGCAGAAACTGGGAGAAGATTTATCTTCCATGACGGTCGAGATCGCGAAGCAATCTTTATTAACTCTGACAAGTTTAAGTTTGAACGAACCTGAGGATTGTGAAGCCAGGGCCTACTGAACACAAGAGCGGTAAGGAGGGAACCTGAATCTTCCAGCAGAAAGGAAGATCTGGCGTCATGGGGCAGAGATGAGGGTTATACCACATGGGTGGGGGAGAAGGGGCCAGCTTCAAGACCTTCTGGCAAGATTCTTCAAGGAAAAGACATACCAAACAATGTGGATAGAACATATCATCCACGATCCTAGAAATATCCATACCATCTTCGCATACATCACCTGTCCTACCTCTCTTACATCACACCCTGGAAATTCTTTTGACATGTGGCCTGCCCCAACCCTAAAACCAGCTCAGCCAGGTTTGGGTCTGGGATGCTATTCTGACCTACCATCTTTTGTCCAACTCAGCGGCCAGCTCCACAGGGGCATCTGGAATGCCCTAGCTACTATTTATGTACAAACAAAAGCAACTTTTGGAGGAACGGGTTCAGTCATTCCTGACCAGCCTGCCTCCCCCTCTTGAGAACACAGGAATGCTTGCCATCAGGCTTGGGACAGCTAAAGGAAAAATGCAATTTTTCAGTTCTACCCATACATGTTCCTTTGTCAAAATATTGTACAGAGAAAAGAAAAGAAAGGAAAGGAAAAGGGAACATTGTTTAACTAGGAGTAGCACACTAAATCGAAGCTCGTTTCCAGATGGGAGCACAAGGAAGTTAAGTGACTTGCTCAGGATCATACAGTATGCACCTAGACATCTGTGATATTCAAACCCAGGTCTCCAGATCTGCAGCTCAGAGCCTTAACCCGCTGCGCTATACTGCCTCCTAAAAGAATTAAACAAAAACAAACAAAAAAAAAAAATACACTGTATTGTCGTCAAACTGCCCCTGACAAAGCCATGCAAAGAAGGAGTGAGAATCAGAGAAATACAGGTTACTCACCTGTAACAGGAGTTCTAGGAATGGTATATGTTGTTCATCCATACTTATTGGCAGGTTCCTTGCCGCTTTAAATCTTGCCGGAAGGTCTTGAGCTGGCTCCTCCCACCCACCCGGTGGTAAAACTCGTCTCTGCCCCATGGCCTTAGATCTAGCCAGCTGGAAGCCAGGTTGTCGCGTCAGGCCCGTGGAGCGGGTGGTTGTGTGGATGAACAACATATACCATTCCTAGAACTCCCAGTTACAGGTGAGAATCTTGTATTTCTAGGGACATGGATATGTTGTTCATCCACATTATTGGCAGACTCTTAGCAGTTCTCCGGGAGGAGGGGCAAGCGCACACACCCCTACAGGTAGAAAGACTGGAGAACCAAGGCCCCGACCAGCATCCCAGCGTGACCCAAGGTCGATGTGGAAGGGGAAACGGTAAGCCTGCTTCCGGGCAGAAGCCCAGCGGATATCCTGGACCGGAGTATCCATGGAAGCAGCCACCGATGCAGCGGAAGGGCAGGTAACATGAGCACTTATCCCTCTGGGAGGCTCCATGCCTGCCCACCTATAGCAGAGACCTATGCAGGAGGTGACCCACCCGCTCGTCGTCTGCTTGGCTGCAGGTCTGCCAGGTGCAGCTCCAAAATAGATGACAAACAGCTGGCGAACCTATCCCGAACTTCAGCCTTACGCTCCCTGGGTAGGTGAGCGTTAAATAGGGTCCCATGGAACCTATATGCGGCCTCCGAGGTGTGAATGGGGATGAACCCTGGCAGAGACAATACCCGGTTAGGGAAGACTCCACCACCGCCTCGGAAGGAACTTGGGTGGGGCGCTGGGACAACCTTGTCCCTGGAAGACCAGATAGGGAGATTCAAGGGCGCCTGGAACTCTCCCCTCCTTCTGGATGGCAGAGTAGCCCCAAGAAGGTGTTCTTCCACAACAGGTGGGGGGAAACTCGCACCTGTGCAACAGTTCGAACGGCCTGCCCGTGAGCTAAGCCCATACCAGCGCAGGTCCCACAGAAATGGGGATACTCTCCCCCAAAGGGGAGGTGTGATTGAGGCCTAGAGAAGGGCCAGACCACCTTATCTGTGCCACCAACTGCCTTCTGGCCCGCGCCCGGAAGACGGGGTGATCAACAGAAGCACCTAGAGGGTCGTCGGCCGAAGCCCTAGTTCAAAGAACGGACCACAGATGGTCCGGAATGCTCACCTGGGGACGGGAGAGGGGCCAGGCCCTATCCCATCATCAAATGAAGAAGGCGAGCATGTTTGGCCGACCTCTAGCAGGACGCCTCGAAACGTCGAGGACCTTGCCGGAGGACCCAAGGCCTAGCCCCTAGCCGCACAGGGACCAGGCCTTCAGGTGCAGGAAGTGAAGGTCCAGATGAAAAATCTTCCCCTGAAAACAGAAATCAGGACCGGGCGGACTGGAAGCCGCCTCGGGAGCCTGGGGCTGAGACTGAGGAGAGCTGGATACCAGAGCTGGAATCCAGTCTGGGGCTACCAGCATTGCCTCGCCTAGTCCCTCCTTGCCTTGCCCGTGGGTCAAGGGAAATGGGGAGAAGGCGGCGGAAGGGCACTGAGGTCCATGAGCCTCAGCAGCATCCCTACAGCAAACCTTGCTGTGAGGCGGGCATGAAACAGTCTCGGCCTCGTATTCTCCTTGGAGGGAGGAGGGAGAAGATCCTGTGCTACCTCCGGCGGGGGAGACCACTCGAGAGGCGCCGCCTATGTCCGGCTTAGGGCATCAGCCAGGGAGTTGGAGGCTCCTGCCATCAAATGGCTGGGAAACCGCCTCCGACTGCGTGAAAAAACCCAATGCAGAGAACCTCCTTACGCCGAGGCAAGGGACTCGACCGAACCTGGCGGGGTAGGTAGCACATGGTTGTGGTGTTGTCCGCTTGGACTTAAACCACTAGACCCCGCACAAACGGAGCGAGCGGTGCAAGCTAAGCGGACTGCCTGGAGGTCTAGCGGGTAGGAAGGACATCAGGACTCCCAAGAGGACCAGAGGCGAAGCACTCTGTATTCACCTAGATGGGCACCACCACGCATCCGAGAAGCATCGGTCGGAGAAGACCGTCGACTCAGGGCGGACAAACAGGATGTTCTCCTGCAGGAGCTGGAACGGTCCGAGGGGGAGCGTTCCCCTAACTCCTGGGCCGTAGTCACGAACTGGTCCGAGGAATGCAGCACTGTGACCGCTGTCTGGCCCGTCCCCACTAGGGGAACGCATGAACCAGCGGGTCAAACAGACCACGCTGGAGCCGGCCGCCATGAGGCCCAGGAGGTGCAGGAGGTCCCAGCAGGGCGCAATTGCCCAGTCAGACCTGACTAGGTAAGGAAGGAAGAACCTCAGCCCTGTCCACCAGGAGCCGAGCTTGGACTCAAGAGTCGAGCCTAGTCCCGAAGAAGCATCACCGCTAAGACCACGAGTTCCAAGCGTGGCTCGGTGAGGAGACCAGTCTGAGCCTGGAAGGGGTCATAATCAGGCCGCCATCTGGGTGGGGTTACGCCCGGACCCCTCAATGCCGCAGAAACTGCTGAGCAGAGAACGAAAGGCCTGCCAGGAACTCGTAAGGAGATCTCCTGCTTAGGAAAGGGAGGAGTCTCCCAAGAAACGGACAGAATGAGGAGTAAGTATATCCTGGAGAACCAGGAAGAAGCCGCACACTTCATTCTGAGGATGGGATATCTGGCAGAGAACCATCCAGGCATGTAGAAGGGCAGAGCAAGTCCCCATCCGTTGAGACCAGGAATACCTGGAGTGAACTGAGGGTGAAGGAGGGTCCACCGCACCTACAGTCACCTCTAATTAGAGGCCAGGCAAGTTGGCTCAGCGGGCCGTGAAGAGGCTGTGGACCCAAGATCCCGTGAGACAGCGGCTCAAGGGAAAACCTGCTCGCAACCCCGCGACAGGACCTACCCTAAGCACCACACAAGAGGAAGAGGTGCGGAGCCGTCCCCCCACGAGGAAACCCGGGCAGGGATGATGAGGCCGGGGACAGCGCCCCTTTGCCCATCACTGAGCAGGCTTGGTGGAGGAAGAGGCCGAGGAGGCTCTCGGATCCCTACCTCCCTGCTTCCTTTTGGAGGAAGACGCTGGTCTGGCGACAGGCCGCCCAGCGCATGCCTGCAAGCCCTCGTGCTGGGCCGGTCAAGCGTGAGGCCGAGAGCAAGGGAAGCTACGCAAGGCTGTCGGCTGCCCTTGTCCCTCCGGGCGGGAGTGACCGAGTCTGGAGTGGCATCGGACTTCTCGGGCCCCTGGAGGTGTCCCTCCACTCCAGGGCTGAAAAGATCAGTCCCCAAGAAGGGAATGTCCGCCAACTCGTGCTGGGTTTCCAAAGAGGAGGAGGATAACCTCAGCACGCCCACGGTAGCATGGCCACTGCGGCCGCCACCAATCTGGCACAGGAGTCGCCCAGATCCAGAGCTGTCTGGAGCTGCTGTTCGCATCACCGCCTACCTGGTCCGCACCCGCCCGGACCGTGGTCTGCCAGGTCAGCGGGAGATGAGGAGGACCCATCCAGGGGAGCCCAAAAGGGCGTGGGAGAAGTGTGCCATCAGTGCCGCCGAGCTGGCCTGTCGGAGGCCTAGGGAGGACACAGCGTAAACCTTGCGCCCGACATAGTCCATCCTTTTGGACTCCTTGTCAGGGGGCCTATCCACATCCCTAGCGTTTCCAAAACATTGGAAAACATTGTCGGTAACTACCCCTTCAGCCGAGGGGTGTTCTGAGAAACCGGGCAGAGAACCGACAGGGACAGGGTACTTCCTGGCCACCCTGGCCGAGGCACAGGGGCAGGAAGTAGGCCATGAGAGCTCAAGGCTGGGCCATAGTGTGCCTCAGCCACCGGAAGGCCTCAGAGGGTGAGCCCCTTGGTCAAGAATCTCCGTGAGGGTAGGTGCCCGTTTGGAAGAGGGCTCGAGCTGCATCCGGTGAATTCGAGATGAGCTGGAACAGACCCATAAGGGCGAAGGCTGTCGTCCACAGAATGTTCGGGAAGACCATGGGTCCCTCCTGCTAGGAAACATAGTGGAGTCGATTTAGTGCTCCGAGGGTCTGCAAAAAGCTGCTGCAGGCCTGGGTCACTCTTCGTCCGCCGGTGGGCGGGAGTAGAGAACAAATAACCTGCGGACAGGTCATGGCCTGGCCTGGGTTCCACCGAGCAGTGGGGAGGCAGGGATCGGACGAGCAACACGGCCCTGGAGGAGCACCTCGACTGCCTCGGCCTGCGTCGGCCCGACCTGGCGGCTGCTGCTGCACTAGCCGGAGAATGAATCGGGGTGCGGATTGATTCCCAGACAACAACAGCTGCTGCCACATAAACTCCTCGTAACGTCGACGCCTACGGCATCGAAGCCACTCCTCATCTGAGGAGGGGGACGAGGAAGAACGGCAATGCCACTTGACTCAGTGCCCTGACCGAGAACGCTGAGGTCGGCGTGAGCGGCTAGACCGAGAGGAGGACCGAGACCCGAATCCTCGGGGGAGCCGAGGGCAGGCCTGGGAAGGAGTGGAGCACGCCTGCTCCTCCTCCGGCTCGGAAGAAATGGCCGAGGACTGCCGACCCAAAGGTACCGGCAGAACCTCAGCCTCCGCTGGGGGAACCAGCGAAGGGATGGCGGCACTAGCAGAAGACAGCCCAGATGACGGGTCGAGAGGCTCGGCCACGTCGACGGGGGTCCTGGCGGCCCTGACCTGATCAGAGGCCACTGTGAGGCCAGTGGCGAAGCCGCATCCTCGACCAGTGGCGTCGACGACAGGGGAGGGGAACTCTCCGCTCCCTCTGGAGCCGACGAAGGGACTTCAACCTGCGGCTCCTTAGACTTGGGCGAGGCGGGACCCAAGGTCCCTCTCCCGTCAGGAAAGGGATCACGAAGCTCCTTGAACGAAGCTGCATGAGGAGGCCCAAGGAGGCGGGATAAGCGCCGTGACCGAGAAGGGAGGAGCCACCCCTCCCGGAGGGAAGAGGTCGGCTGCTCAGAAACAGCCGATGTGGTGCCCGGCGATCCGAGAATTTTCAGGCGGGAAAAATTACCGGGCCCCGAGCCCCAACGGCACGCGGTCCTCCAGAGAGCTGGTGAATACAGCAACAAAACTCGCACAGCTGAGGATCATGATCCAGGTCAAGGCAGTAAACGCACGTGGAGTGCGGGTCTCTCCTGGAGGAATTGACCGGGCGCCTCTCGGAGCCAGAAAAAGAATGAGCCATCGCCGCAGCGAAGAAGAAAGGATCGAAGTTTCAGAAAACTTCCAATTGATTTCGAAGACCAAAATTTCCAGGAACCAGTCAAAAACACAGAGCGCTAAGGAGGGAACCTGAGCTTCCAAGCAGTAAGGTAGATCTGGCGTCATGGGGCGGAGCCGAGAGTTTTACCACCCAGGTGGGTGGGAGGAGCCAGCTTGAAGACCTTCCGGCAAGATTTAAAGTGGCAAGGAACCTGCCAATAAGTGTGGATGAACAACATATCCATGTCCCTAGAAACATGGACAATGACGGCAGAAAAAGACATTGGTCAATACAGTCTGCCCCATTATATCTTATGGAACCCAGGGACCTAATGGCTAGACAGGATTTAGCCCTGGCTCCCTCCAACCCTACGCCTCACTATTACCCCTCTCAGTGACAATTAATCCTTTAACTCTGCCCCAGCCGTGCTGGAAACCACTGATGAGTTCTGCGTCCACATCAGCCAGTATGCTGTCCCATGGCTCAGTCACCCTCTCTGTAATGTAGAACTGTCTCACGTTCCTCCAGAATCTCCCCCATGTCAGCTTCCACTCATGTCCCTGCATTTTTGACTCTTGAATAGCTCCTCACAGTTCACCTTACTCATTTCTTTTAAGAATTTTAAAGTCTCTATCATGTCTCCCCTTTCCCATTTGGCTTCCAGTGAGTACATGTTCAGTGCCATAAGCTGTTCTATGCAGGATCTGCCCTGTTGGCCCTAAATCATTTTAGTTACCCACTGCTACAGAGTCTCCAACTGTCTATCTTTTTTTGGATGGGGATTCCAGAAACATGCACGGTATTCCAGATGTGGCCTCACCAGTACTCAACAGAGAGGTAATATTTCCTCTTCTTGCTATCGAAACCATGCCCTCAACCACGTGATCCATTATTTTGTCCTTGATGATGGATTTTAGGACCTTGCCCAGCACTGATGTCAGGCTGACCTGCAACTACCCAAGTCTGATCTTGCTCACTTCTTGAAGAAGGAGACAATGGCCTCTTTACAATCCTCTAACATCACTCCTGTCCAGAAAGACTCATAAAAGATTACTGCAAATGGCCCGGCAATTCTTTCTTTAGTTGTACTATGATTCTGGGGCATATTTAGTCATCATCAGGGACTTATATGGCTTGATCTCCACCAGATATTCAGTTACCAGGGCAGCAGAGTAGTCCTCAGGCTGCATTGTGACTGCCTCGATGCCAAGGGCTCTCCTAATGAGCACCCCACACACCACCAAATCCTCCAGTGGAAGAAAGGATCTGAGTGTAAATGGAATGGAGCCGGAGGACCACATGGTTGGACAGAGGAGGAGTCAAACTTGAAGAACGTGCTGGTGACTCAGCATGCTCTATGGAAGACTGCTTATGTGTGGACAGTGAACTCTGTTTAGGACTCAAGATAGTTATAAAAGACCAGGAGTAAGCCGGCCAGGTGGTGTTGAGGCACTGGATGCCACATCTTGCGCTACACCAGTGACCCGGGTTTGGGAATGACCTTGGGTTGTTGGGGTGCCAGCATGCGGAGCAGGATCGAGCATGCCAATGGGCATCTCTCCTCTCCCAAGGGTGGTGAGGGTGGGATGTCACGCCCCTCCCACATAGTTCCGTTCCCACTGGGTGGAGGTCTGATGGGTAGTTTAGGTGGAGAGGAGGCGGCAAAACAGCTAAGACAGGTGGAAGGGGCTGAGCTGGCACCACGGGGTGCATCGTGTGCCTCCACACGCTCATGCGGCCGCCTGGGGGGGGTTGTCAGGGGAGAAAACCTATAAATTATCTATGTGTCCCACTTGCAAGTTGCTGGGAGGAGGCAACGGGGACTAAACAGCTGTATTAAAAAAAAAAAAATAAAAAAAAGATGGTAGGCGCCAGTATGTAGTAGAAACAGGATTATGCAGTTGACAAATCCAATGTAGAGGAGATCTGTCAAAGCAATTAAGACAGTGGGCTTGATTTCCCCAGGGTTCAAAATTGGCATCTGCCTGCCTGTGTTTCTTCCGGTGGGCAGGTAGAATTAGCAATGTAAAGTGCTTGCAGGCACCTTGTGTTCAGCACGTGGTCTCCAACTTTCCCAGTCTGTAGGGCTCTCGGGGACACAGGTACCTGTATCCTTCACACTCAGTGAGCAGTTCAGAAAATATGTTTGTACCCGATGTGCATCCCCATGAAACAGGCTTCATCAGCCGGGACTCCCTCTCCACCACCGTCTCCACCCAACCCATAATTATTAATATCCCTTATTTAATTTTTAATACATATCTTAATGTCCCACACCATGTGCTGATCCTCAGCTTTCTTTCCTCACCGAAAGGTCTGAAAGCTGGTAATCTCACCCTAATCATGCTTTGTACAATGGGGTGAGATTATCATCATTCAGGCCCAGTGGTAAGAAAAGAAAGTGGTGTATCAGCACAGAGCATAGGACATTAAGACATTGCATTCAGCATTAAATACCGGGCCCTAAAATCAATAATTATGGGCTGAGCGGGGCGGGTGTTGGGACTCAGGTGGGGGTTATTAAAGGAGTGGGTGCTGTGACTCAGAGGGGTGGGTGTGGGCTGTTTACTAAAGGACTGGGTGGGAATGGTAGGCTTAAAGTACAGTTATGTAAGAACTTACCATAACAGCAGATCTTCGAGAGAAGCTCTTGCAGCAGGCCACACCGGACTAAGCCACCAGGTGCTAGGACCACACGGAAAACTTCTAGCTAGCAGCCCATCACGGGGGACCGCCCACTGCTGACTTCAGCTTAGCTTATATAAGTGGTCGGTCCTCCACACCTACCTCAGTTCTCCCGCTGGAGACCCCATACGGACAGCGAAAGAAGAACCAAGGAGGTTTCCCGAAAGCCAAAAGAAAGGAATAAGTAGTACAAGAGAAAAGGAGCAGCAGAGGGAAGGAGGAAGGGAAAGCAGGGCCTGCAGCAAGAGCTTCTCTCAAAAATCTACTGTTACAGTAAGTTCTTACGCAGCTGTACTATCTTACTTCAACGAAGGCTCTTGCAGCAGGTCACACAGGTAGGACCGAGTCCCAAGCAGTACCGGGTATCACCAGGATATCACCACTGGGAAAGAGACAGATCAGCAGCCAAGAGCTCAGGAGAGAAGGCCCTGAAGAACTGCTAGGCCAAAACTGTCCCTGCGTAAAGAGGCAATGTCCAGACTATAATGCTTGGTAAAAGTCTGGACAGAACTCCATGAGGCAGCTGCACAGATCTCTGTGGCAAACACATTTCTGAAGCAAGCCATGGAGGCAGCCATACCTCTAGTGGAATAGCCTTTAACTACCCACGGAAGTAGTTTGTTGTACTTGTTATAGCAACAAACAATGCGACTGGTTAACCACTTAGACAAACACCGTTTGGAAACAGGAGCGCCCTCTTTCTTTGGGATGAACTAACCAAACAACCGTTCAGATTTTCCGAAAGACTTTGTCCGGTTCGTGTAGTACCGCAACATCCTATGTACATCCAAAGTATGAAGCAAGACCTCCCCCTGACTGGAATACTAAGGAAAATAAACTGGAAGATGGATTGACTGATTCAAAGTAAACTCCAACACCACCTTAGATAAAAACATAGGATTAGTATGCAAAGACTCCCTGTCTTTGAAAAACCAAATAAGGTTCCTTACACATAACAGCCCGGAGCTCTGAAATCCTTTGAGCAGAAGTAACAGCAACTAAAAAGAGCGCTTTCCATGACAGAAAGCACAGCTCGAGGCCAGTTGAAAAGGAAGTAAAGTGAGTTCCTCCTATATAAAGTTAAGGTCCCATGGAGGGACTGGATCCCAAATGGAAGGTTTCAGATGCAAAATGCCCTGCAGGAATGTGCAGGACACCTCAAACTGGGTGAGAGTTTTGCCCTCAATAGATACTGGTACGCAGAGATGGCCGAAAAGTGCACCTTAAGGGAGGAGTATCCCAGGCTTGAATCCAAATGGGAGAGGAGATACACCAACACCTGATTCACAGGGCACGTGAAAGGATCCAAATGGCAAGTGTCGTCAAGGCACAGGTCAAGAAGCATAGGAAAACCAGGAGCAGTTTAAAAACTCGCAAATAGCGTTTTATTATTAACAGCAAAATAAAAAATAAAAATTGTTCAGTATAACTATTTACAATGGAAGTACAAACATAGAAAACAGAGTCCTTCTTCTGAGTTTTTTCTTCTTAATTTCAAATCTCAGTCTCAGTCTCTCTCTTGCACAAGCATTGCTGCTCTTTTTGTAAATCTGTGCCTGGGAACCCCATTAAGAAAATAGCATGCTTCTCACACAATGTTCTTGTACGTTGCCAATGTTCTTGCAGGTCCAGCAAAACGATCTGGCCTCTTGTTTACAGCATCTCAGAGAGTTTGCAAACCAGCTTCTCAGGTTAACCCCGAGTTCCAAATAGCTTTTTGTAATCATTTCAACAGTATAACTATATACAGTTTTAAACAAAGGGAACCCAGTATCAATGACATTTCCACATAAAAGATTCACATATATTTTATAACTGCTGATATGCAAGGGGGAAGAAAGAACAGCTAGTGAAAGCAGAGAGATAGTGAGAGGTGGAGAATTGCGAAACCGTCAGAGTGATCAGTTCCTAGGTCTCAAGAAAATCTGGTTGCGTAACCAGACAGAGAAGAGACAGAAAAGGAGAGGATAGAACAGACCTTTGCGTTTAACTCTTTCTGCATAACAAATGGGGCATAGCCTTATTCAACAATGTCGCAGTCAGACTCCTGGTGTCTCAGATTCAGTGTATCCAAATGCAGTGAGCTGCACCTAGGGAATAAAACAGAGTTAGGACCACTGTGCTCTTTGGAGCTCCTTTTGGTGCAGTGGAGTAGGAAAAGGAGGAACTGGTTGTCATAAAGGGAAGAGGACTGAAGTATGACAATCAGTGCCCATCTGCCGTCAAGAGGTTTGGCAGAATGCTTGGGTGCATGGGGTGTTAACAGAAAAGTTATAATCCTGCCAATTTACAAGGCCCCGGTCAGTCCCCCGTCATACTGTATGCAGTTCTGCGTGACTCAATATAAAAAAGCATACGAGACAGTTGATTGGGTGCAGTGCAGGCCCACCAAAATGATCTGGGGTACAGGAGACAAAAGCTATGACAAGAGGCTAGGGGTCCATTTACCTTGGAAAAAAGGAGAATTTGGGGAGACCTGGTCTTAGCCTTCTGCATACCTAGGGTATCAACAGCATCAAACAGATGGAGATGTTTAACCTGGTGTCCCTCCAGCAACATGTGGGGACACATGCTGAAGTAAAGAGGTGCTAAATTTTGTGAAAATGTTAGAAGGCATTTGTTCTCCTATAGGGTGGTGAACCAATGCAGCAGCCTAACAGCAGAGACAGTGGCTATGAAGACAGTTAAGCCCTTCAGAGTAAGCCTGGAAAAATTTCTGCTTACCACTGTCACATACCCCTTCTAAGAGGGAACCTGTTTTACAAAAACAGGTTTGCAAAACTTTCTTTTAATTATCTACTAGCATTAGTTTACAGTTCAGCGCATATGCAGTATAGCAAACAGTGAAGTTTCAATTCACATTTTTTTCAACCTTTGAAATTCTCAATTCCTGATCCATATCTTGACAGAAAATCAGCACAGACACTCTCTTTCACAGATTTGTGCATCACTTTAAATTTAAATGGCTGTAGTGCCAGGTACCACCGTGTGATTCTAGAATTTGTATCCTTTTATTGGTTAAGCCAACAGAGAGGATTGTGATCTGTTACAATTACAAAGTCAGCTCCCAGTAAGTAAAACTTAAAAGACTCCATGGCCCACTTTGCCGCAAGGCATTCCTTTTTAATGGTAGAGTACCTTTTTCTCTCTCTCTGTCGTGCAATTTCCTACTTATGCATAGAACAGGATGTTCTGTCCCATCTACATGCTGACTCAAGACTGCACCTATGCCTACCTCTCATGCATCAGTCTGTAACGGAAATTGCTGCTCAGAGTCTGGGTTTCTTAAAACAGGGGCTGAACATAATGTTGCCTTAATGGCCTGAAAAGTCTCGTCACACTCTGGGGTCCATCTCACAGTATTTGGGAACCATTTCTTTGCAAGTTCAGTAAGGGGAGTAGCTAACTTGGCAAAGCTGGGATCAAATCTCCGATAATAATCAGCCAGCCCTAAAAATGACCTGACATGCTTCTTTGTTTTAGGGACAGGGCTGTTAGCTACAGCTTATATCTTGGAAACCTCTGGCTTGACTTCTCCATTTCGCAAAACACAGCCCAAATATCTGGTTTCTTGCATGCCCAATGCAAAGTTAGTAAGATTAATTGTCAGACCTGCCTTTTTGATTGATTGGCTAACTGCTCATAGGTGTTCCAGATGGTGGCTTTTCCAGTCTGGACTGTACACAACATCATCACCCTGGTAGGCAGCACAATAACCAGTGTGAGGGGATAAAATTATATCCATGTACCACTGAAATGTAGCGGGCGTGCCATGTAAACCAAACAGCATGGTAGTGAACTCTGATAGAATCCAACAGGGGTGGCAAATGCAGTTTTGTCTCTGGATTCTTTAGCTAAGAGGACTTGCCAGTAACCCTTGGTGAGATCGAGGATGCTGATATACTTGGCACACCCCACTCTGTCCACCAAATCATCTATTCTAGGCATAGGATAACTGTCAAATTCTGACACTTGATTAAGTTTTCCTAAAATCAAGGCAGATTCTTACACCCTCTTCTTTTTTGTTTAGAGTCACCATTGGTGATGACCAAGCAGTTCTTGACTCTTCTATGATACACAATTCTTTCATATTTTTGTACAGTATTTCCTTAACCACAACTGCCCTTAACCACTCCGGTAATCTGTATGTTTTCTGTCTAACAGGGTGAACATTCCTTGTCACTATTATGTGCTCGACTCCTTTAGCTTGGCCTGACATCATGGTAAAAGCACTGTTAAATGTCTAGCAGATTACAAGTTTCTGTGGTTTGTGCAGAGGTTAAGGAAACATTCACCTTTACAGCATCAGCAGTTACAGTTTGTTCATTTCTGTCATAAGCTACATCAATATCTTCTTTAACAGTTTCTGGTAAAACCAGAGAAACAGCTTTTGGTGTTTTTTCAACCCATTTCTTCAAGAGGTTAGCACGGTATACCTTAGTAGTATTTTTCTTATCAGGGGTCTCAGTCTCATAGTTAACTGTGCCAGTATGTCTAAGCACTTTATAAGGCCCTTACCACTTCATTAACAGTTTATTTTCTGTAGTGGGTAACAACAGTAAGACCTTTTCACCTGGCTCAAAAACATTTTATTTTACCCCATGGTCATAATACACCTTCTGCTGGTTTTAGGCCGCTTCCTGATTACTATGGGCGATTTCAACATATTTTGCCAGCTTCTTTCTCAGGGCACACATATAAGATGTAATAAATTGTTTCTGATGGGGGTTATCTTCCCATGTTTCTTTTACTGCATCTAGTGGCCGCCTAAGTTGTCTACCATACAGCAATTCAACTAGAGAAAAACCTGCTGATGCCTGTGGCACTTCTCTGTGAGCAAAAACCAGGTAAGGTAAGTATTGGTCCCAGTCTTTCTCTTCCCCTTTTACAAACCTTTTAACATGCGTTTTAGGGTTTGGTTAAAATGCTCAACAAGACCATCTGTCTGAAGGTGATAAGGGGAGATACTTATGGCAGTGATACCTAGTAGTCGGTACAGCTCTTTCAGTAATGCAGCACCAAACTTACTACCCTAATCAGTAATAATCTCTTTAGGTATGCCTACCCTGCTAAAGATTTTGGCTAGCTCTGATGCCACTTTTGGAGCTGTGACAGTACGCATTGGAACTGCCTCTGGGTATCAAGTAGCATAGTCACATACTACCAAAATGAATCGATTACCCTTTTTACTTTTGTCTAAGTTGCCGACCACACCCACTGCAATTCTCTCAAAAGGTGCATCTATCAAGGGTAGGGGCACCAGGGGCACCTTGTCTTTTTTGTCACTGGAGCTACTTTCTGACATTCAGCACAGGAACTGCAATCCTTCCCTGAGTGACCAGCCATAGGACTATCATGTGCTATCTGTAACAACTCAGATATGCTTTTGTGATATAACCAATTGTTCTATCTGGTCCTGTGTCTGAGGTTTAACCCAAACTCTGTACAGTAACCCATTAAATTTTTTAAACATTGGTCCACCCTGCTTTGGTTTCACCCCCATCTTTCTTTCCTGGACTTCCGGATCTTGGAGTTATACTCAAACAAGTCCGAATCAAAATCAGCGAAAGGAAAAGAGTCCCCACCATCTGAGATTTTCTTTGTCTGGGCTCATTACCACAGCTGCTGAAACATCATGATTTACTCCCTCTTTGATTAACTCAGTAAATCCTAGAAAGTCATTTCCAATAATCATAGATATAGGCAACTTAGGTACTACCCCCACTTTCATGTGGTGTGACACCCCATTAATAAGCAGAGTCACTTGGCTGGTGGGATAGTATCAAATGTTTCCGTGGATGCAGATGACACCTGTACCTGGTCCTTTTGGACATTGCTTTCCCAGCACTTCAATATGCATTAGGGTCTGACTGCTTCCTGAATCTATGTCCTTTCACTGTCTTATCTCCCATCCTCACATCTGTTAAGTACTTGCCCCAATTTGCTATGGACAAATCTGCTCCAGTAACCCTCTTCTTACTATGGCAATTTCTTGCAATATGACCTTGCTTATTACAGTTATAGCAAATAAAGTCTTTGGGTGCAGATCTGTTACCCCCACCAGAGAATGTCTTAGCTTGGCTATTACCTTGCTGCTGTAGCGTCTGTCAGCCATTTGTTAGTCTTCAATCAAATAAACAGCCTTTTCCCCACTTTCTGGTCGGTGTTCTTTTACCCAAAGCTGTACATCTGTAGGCAGGATGTTGATGAATTGCTCCATTGCAAGTGTATCGATAATCTGTGGGAGTGTTTTGTCTCTGGTTGGAGCCATTTCATAAGGAGTTATCTGAGTTGGGTGAAGGCTTCTCGAGGATTGTCGACCGAGTTGTACTTCAGAGACTGGAATCTCTGCCTGTAGATCTCTCCTGAGATGTCATACCTTTTCAGGATTTCACTTTTCACCAGGTCACAGTTTTCTGACTGTGCAGTGTCCATATTGTTGCAGGCAAGTTGGGCTTTCCCTGTCAGGTAGGGTACCAATCTGATTGCCCATTGCTGCTTTGGCCACTGGCAGGTTACGGCAACCCTTTCAAAAGTTGTCAGGTATGCTTTGATATAATCCGAGGAAAACAGCTTTGTAAATGTAAGGTCTTTTAAGTTGTTGGTGTTTTGTTGCTCTGCTGAACTTGTGCCAGATCCTCCAGCTTTGGTAACTTGCAAGGCATCCATCCATCAATCACTGCATCTCTTCTCTTTGTTGCTCTTGTCGCTGCATCTCTTCTTTTCTCTGCTTCTCGAGTTGTTGCATTTCTTCCTTTTCTCTGTGCCTCTAAACACTGAATCTCTTTTTCTCTCTGCTGCATCTCCTTTCTTCTCTGTTTCTTCATCTTTGTTTGTTGTATTGCCTACCACTTGAAAAAAGCAGTCAGACTTTCAGGTTCTGTCACTGTCTGCTTTTTTTTTTCCCATGACTGGTGCTGACTGTACAGTCTCAGTTTGGACTTTTATTTCTGCTTCTAGTTTGGCTACCATTCTTCTGATAATCACTCTTTGACTTGCTGCTGCAGAATCCATACCTTTATGCTATGCTTCCCTGTTACCATGTCTAGTACCCACGCACAAATCTCCTGGCTTAGAGTATGCATGGCATAAATCCCACTTAGGCTGACACCATCTGTCATCGAAGCACAGGTCAGGAAGCATAGGAAAACTAGTAGTTTCAAAACCCACAAACAGTGTTTTATTATTAACATCAAAATAAAAAAAAATTGCTCAGTATAACTATTTACAATGGCAGTACAAACAAAAGAAGCATCAGAGGTTCCACTGCCAGCTGTTGCAGCAAGGGGAACCAAATCTGGCGTGTCCAGAAGGGGCTATGAGGATCATCTCTGTCCCTTCCAACTGGAGCTTGAGCAGAACCCTCTGCAGGAGTGGGAAGAGGGGGACAGGCATACAGAAACCTCCTCTTCCAGGAGCGGGACAATGCATCTCACCAGAAAACTCCAGGCCCGGGACCGAGCAAGCAAAAAAGCATCAGTTTTGCATTGAGTGGGGAAGCAAAGAGGTCCAACTCTTGACGGCCCCACCTGTCAAAGAGATCTTCGACCACCGAGGTTAGAAGGTCCTACTCGTAAGCCTGTGACCAGGAGTGGCTGAGACTGTTGGCCAAAACGTTTTGAACGCCTGGCACATTAATGGTTGAGAGTTCCAGACCGTGCTTGACGGCTCAACACCAGTACACCACACATATGTTGTCCATCTGCACCAGCAGCAGTCCGGGGAGGAGATGAGTCTGAAAGGCCTACAGGGCATAAAGAACCACCTGCATCTCCAGGACGTTGATATGAAGACCTTGATCTACATCTGTTCAGGTACCCTGAGTCTGGTGATCAGCCAGATGAGCACCCTGTCCCAGGCTGGATTCGTCAGTCATGAGAATCTGCCGAAGTCAGCTGAAAACAGATCCCTGCAGCAAGTTGGCCAGATCCAGTCACCAGACAGAACCCTCCAGACTGGGTTGGAGACCAGGACCAACTGGTCCATGTTGTCCATGCATTGGTCCTACTGGGCCCTCAAGGTCTACTGAGAAACCCGCGCCAGCAGTCCGCAAAGCTACGGCCATACCGGGGGCAGAGGCCTCTAATAGCCCGGAGGCTATTGTAATACCTACTGCAAGAGCCTCTCTCGAAGATCTACTGTTATGGTAAGTTCTTATGTAACTGTACTATCTTACTTCGAGAGGGCTCTTGCAGTAGGTATTAACATATAGGACTGAGTCCCAAGCAGTCTGGAACAAGGAAAACACTTGGGAGGAGGATTATCATCCATAACATAAAACCTCAGGGCTGAACAGGTCTCATGAGAGAAGACCTTGCAGGACAGCCAACCTGAAGCCTGCTCTATGACGAGAGGCAATGTCCAGACTGTAGTGTTTCGTGAAGGTATGAACAGAAGTCCAAGCTGCGGCTGCACAGATGTCTGCCGCTGACACATTCTTGAAACAAGCAGCAGAGGCAGCTACTCCTCTGGTGGAGTGATCTCTGACTTGACCCGGAAAGGTCTTGTTGTACTTGTCATAACAGAACGTGATACAATTCGTCAACCATTTGGAGACGCATTGCTTAGAGACAGCATTACCATCTCTTTTGTGAGCAAAAGAGACAAAGAGCGGAACAGTCTTCCTGAGATCCTTAGTCCAACTGGTGTAGTATCTCAGGATTCTGTGAACATCCAAAGTATTCAAGAGGTACTCCCCCTTGATTGGAGTGCTGTGTAAAGAAAGTGGGTAGCTCAACAGATTGATTCAGCATAGATTCAGCCACCACCTTAGGGAGAAACTTAGGGTTGGTGCGTAGAGCCACAGAAAATCAAATACGGGATTTTACACATCAAGGCCTAGAGCTCGGAAATGCGCTGAGCAGAAGTGATAAAGCAAGGAACTTTCACAAGCCAATGGCGGGAAAGAACTGGAAGGCAGGCATGGGGAACCGCTCCTTTATACCGATGTCGCATAACGCCAGTCACCTGACATGGGACCGGTCCCCGCAGAGACTGCTAGCTAGAAGTTTTCCGTGGGGTCCTGATGCCTGGTGGCTTAGCCTATATGTGAATACCTACTGCAAGAGCCCTCTCGAAGTAAAATCTCTTAATATTCTATCCTTCCAAGGGGAAAGCCAAGTGGAAATTGAGGGTAAAACAAAATCCATCCAAATTTTATTAACTTTGGATAATATGGGCCAAAGACTGAAAGTAAAAAATAAAGTATAGAAAAACAGAATAGGGTTTACCATATTCAGGCCTCCTTTTTTTGTAGGTTAAGTATGTGATATTTCTTTTTAGTGGGTTAAGGCAGCTACCCTAAACCTCTTGGAAGAACACACTTAGTAAAAAGGTTTCCATAACTTTTGGCAGCGGAAATATGGTAGCAACAAAAAGAAAAATAGGTAACAGATATGTTTTAATTAAATTTACCCTTTTGGATTTGCTTAAGGGCCATCTATTCCACTGCTAAACTAGCATCTTCCCTTAATTAATTTTCCCTTGCCAGTTGATAACATCTAATTGTGCCTGTCCAAACTGTATACCTAAAATTTTAATAGGGTCTGATGTAAGTTGTATACCTGATATTTGGGTCATATTAGTCTGGGTTTTCTTAAAGCTATGTCCAATACTTTTGTTAGTATTTAAGGATGCGCCTGACATTGCACCACAGGCCTGACACAAAGATATTACATTTGAAACTGACTTTTCGTTCTGAACCATAAAGCACATATCATCTGCATATGCTAGTTTTGTAACAGGGAGCCAATGTCCATCACAGTAAACAGGATGAATACTGGCAGATGAATTTATTGCCCTTAATAAGGGATCGACACAAAAAATGTATAGCAGGGGGCTTAAAGGGCACCCCTGCCCAACTCCAGTTTTACCATATCATAGAGCCGCACTAGCCGTTGACTTGAGGAGTTACAGTCTGCTGTATGATAAAATTTCTGAAGCCATTATATAACTTTTAATGGAACACCATAACTCTGCAAAGTGTACCATAAATACTCATGATTAATAGCATCAAATGCTCTTTTTTAATCCAATGATACCAGAAAACCCTCTAACCCCGAAATAGTATCCCTTTCTATGATTTCACATATAGTAGCAGAATTAACTGGTCTGTCATTAACCTTCCAGGGATAGAGCATGACTGCCCTTGTGAAATAATATGGGAGGCTACCCATACTAATCTGTGTTGTAAAAGTTTTCCGAAAATCTTAAATTCAATATTCAAAAGGCTTATAGGCCTCCATTTCTGTAGCTCTCTTTTGTCACCTGTTTTTTGTAAAAATATTAATAGGCATTCTGTCATCTGCAAAGGGAAGCGCGAGGATTGTAATAAAAAATTAAAGACAGTGGCCAATTCTTGTGCTATGGTTTCATCTATTATTTTGTATATCTCTGGAATCAGACCATCTTTCCCCAGGGCCCTCTCATTATTCAGATTAGAAACAGCAAATTTTACTTCATCAGAAGTGATGCTCTGAACCATAGAATGAATAACATCTGGGGGGCAATCAGGTATCTGGAAACTGAAAAAAAAAAAAAGCTGTGTAATGTTAGAAAAATCAACTGGTTGCTCTTTGTAAAGCTGTGTTGTTTGTTGGGTTACTATATTTCATATAGATATGTTGTCAGAATGCGGCACATAATTATCTAGCAACGTATCCATAGATTTTTTTCTTCATTCTGTTATTGCAACTATCAAAGGGGCAAATTATGCTAGTCTTGCCTTGCATGTAAAGCTGTTGCAGCTTTAATTTATCCGCTTGTTTTTCATGAAACTGTTGCAAATTTTGCTTAATGCAAGTGATTTGTTTGGAAAAGTCATACAAAACTGTATATGATAAGGTGACCCAGTTTTGTAGTTGCTGTCTGTTTTTTAAATATTGCAAATATTCATTATTTTTATGCATATTGTTGAATGATTTTAGTAATTCTTTTAAATCTGCTTTTGTATCCTCCCACCATAATGACAGGTCATCGTACACGATTAGTATAGATTTTCTAGCCTCTATGACGTAAAGGATTTCTTGGATTGTATTATGCTGTGACAATAATTCAGCATTGTACCTCCAGATACTTGGACCATGTGAGTTGAGTGATATTTGGCCTATATGTAGATGTAACTCAGCGTGGTCTGAATATTCCACTGGTTGTACAAGTGTTTTAGTAATCTTTAAATTTTTGTTAGTGAAGAAAAAAAAAATCAATGCGTGTGGCCAAACTCCCTTTATGAAAAGTGGGAACAATACCAGATGTGCGAGACACATAAGCGTCCTTTAAATCAGCTGTTTGCATAACTTGTTTTAAACAGGCCACATCACAGAAAATGTTCTTTGTCCTGATTTTACTGCCTCTATTTTTCAGGGATAACCCGCAATTAAAATCACCTCCCCATAAAATATTGTGAGGCGTAAATAAGGATGTATTTGTTGGAATAGAGCAACTCTATCTGATTTTTCTGGGGAGCACAAAATATTGAGAAACCTATACAAAGTGTTATTAATTTTAATGTCTAGAATCAGTACTCTGCCAGGGACTAAATCTATCAGTTTGAGTATTTTGAAATTTGAGGAGCTAAATATCCATACCAAGACTGCGTCCTTTCAAGCACAGGCTCAGTCAGCATCTTACGACAAATAGTTCCTGCGACTGCTTCACCTGATTGATACTACCACCTGTACATACTCCAGTTCCCTCTTTTCCACCCCAAAGCTTTACCTTTCCAACCCTTGCTAGATCCTCCTACCCTCCCCTGATTCTCACACCCCCACCACCTCCCCTCCCCTCCTACAAGCCCGCACCTGCCCCTCTTTCTACTCCTACTGACAAGGACTTCTGGCTGCTTATCCCTCTTCTTCTCTCTTATTCCCCTCCCCCTGCTCCTTTCTTCTCCACTACTGTTATTAATTCTAGATAATTAAAGTATGTACTTTACTGTTTTTTAAACCTAGTATTTGTATTACCACCTCTGGAACCCACACAGGAGAGAGCAATCTTAGACCTGGTACTCTCAAATAGGGACGGAGAGTGGATCTCTGTTCTTGAAGTGGGTAGCCATCTGGGAACAAGCGACCACCAAACAGTGTGGTTCACGATAAACTTAGCTGTAGAGTCAAGCCACACAAAAGTGAAAGTACTGGACTTCAGGAGGGCTGATTTTGTCAAAATGGGAGAGTGCCTCAGAAAAGCACTGGCAAACAGGCAAGAAGGTGGGGTGGCACAACAATGGGGAAACGTAAAAACTGCCATCACAGATGCAACAAGCCTTTGTGTGAAGCAAATAAACAAATCAAAATGTAAGAAAAAAACACTATGGTTCTCAAAAGAAGTGGCGGAGAAGGTAAGGGAGAAAAAGATTACATTCAGGAAGTATAAGGAAACACAGAAGGAGCAGGACAGAGAACTGTACCAGTTAAAGCAGAAGGAAATGGGGAAGGCAGTCAGAATAGCAAAGGCCCAAACTGAGGAAAAGATAGCCAACTCGGTTAAGAAGGGGGATAAAACCTTTTATAGGTACATTAGGGAGCAAAGAAAGACTAAGGCAGGGATACTGAGGCTGAACAAAGAGGAAGGTGGCTGGGCAGAGAGCGACAGTGAAAAAGCAGGGATACTGAATGAATACTTCTGCTCAGTATTCACAATGGAAAAACAGCAGGAAATACCTAATCAGGTCAATAGAAGCACTCTGGATAGGGGGGTTGATATTAGTCCTTTAACAGAAGAAAGGGTTCTGAAAGAACTCTTAAAACTGAAGGTGGATAAAGCAATGGGGCCTGATGGGATTCACCTCAGAATTCTAAAAGAACTAAGGGAAGAACTAGTAAAGTACAGTTACGTAAGAACTTACCGTAACAGTAGATCTTCAAGAGGAGCTCTTGCAGCAGGCTTTTACAATCAGGACTATGCATGAGACTAGGACCCTCGGTGAAAACTTCTGCCAGCCAATACACAGCAGGGACCGCCCCGATGCGGCCCATGACATCGGGTCAGGGACAAGAGGGAGGACCCAGCTCCACCTCAGTTCTACGCCAAGACCCAGCAGAAGGCCTGACAAGAGAAGAGACGAAGCTACCATGAAGAGAGTTGGAGAAGAAAGAAAATGGATCTGCACACCCTCGAGGGAAGGCGGGTGGGAAATGGCGCCTGAGAAGAGGCCCTCTCGAAGATCTACTGTCACGGTAAGTTCCTACGTAACTGTACAATCTTACTCGAAGGGGAGCCTTGCAGCAGGCTATTACAGTCAGGACTGAGTCCCAAGCAGTCCCACAGCAAGGAGGTAGCCGACCCCGGGAGGTGGAATATGCTGACTCCAGAGGCCTTAGGACAAAAGCCCTTGTCAAACGGCTAGGCCGAAGCCAGCTCGGCATCTGGAGACGATATCCAAGCTGTAATGCTTGATAAAAGTATGCACCGAGTTCCAGGTTGTGGCCGCACAAATGTCCTGTATAGCGACATTTTGCAGGGTGGCGAAAGAAGCTGACACTCCTCTGGTGGAGTGACCCCTAACCGGGCCCGGCAGGAGTTTATTGTGATGCTCGTAACAAAACGAGACACAGCAAACTATACATTTAGAGATAATTTGCTTGGACTCCGGTTGACCCAAGCAAAGTGGTGCAAAGGCCACAAATAGCTGCTCCGATTTACGGTGCTGAACCGTCCTTTTGAGGTAATACCTCAGAGTCCTGTGGACATCCAATGTGTGGAGGCCTCCCCTCTATTGGAAGGGAAGGAAAATAAACAGGAAGATCAACCGACTGGTTGAGGGTCAATTCTGAGACCACTTTGGAAGAAACTTAGGATTTGTTCTGAGGGAAACCCTTTCCTGTGGAAAACCAAATAGGGCTCTTTACATCAGAGCCTAAGCTCGGAAACCCTTCGAGCTGAAGTAACAGCAACAAAAACAAACCTTCCAAAAGGTAACGCAGACTCACAATCCGCTGCTGGCTCAAAAGGAGGGAGGGTGAGTTTCTCCAACACAAAAAGGAGGTCCCAGGGTGGGACAGGGTCCCGAATGGGAGGTCTCATTTGTAGAATTCCCCTAAGAAAGGTGCAGGCCACATCCAATTGTGCTAATGCTCTCTCTCCCCCATGAGAGCATGATAGGCGGAGATTGCCCACATGTGCACCTTGATAGAGGAGTAACTCAGGCCTTATCGTACAAGGAGAGGAGATACTGTAAAGCTGAGTTCACAGGGCAGGTGACGGGATCCAAATGTTGCGGCAATGCCCAAAGACAGCAACGCTTCACCTTCATAGCGTAGGTGGAGCAAGTAGAGGGCTTTCTGGCTGACACTAAGACCACCGCCACTTCCGGGGAAACCCCGTATCTATGTTGAGCTACGTCTGAAGGAGCCAAGCATGTAGGTGTAAGGATGGAAGATCCAGATGGACCAGCGACCCTTGGTCCTGGGACAGTAACTGCGAACATATGAGCAGCGGAACTAGAGGTTCCGTGGATTACCGCTGCAGGAGTGGGAACCAAATCTGCTGAGGCCATTTGGGGGCCACTAAGATCATCCGTGCCCCTTCTGCCTGTAAGTTGAGCAGTACTATCTGAATGAGAGGGAAGGGCGGAAAGGCATAGAGAAACCTCCCTGCCCAGAAAAGGGATAACGCGTCTGGCCAATAAAACGCGTCTGGCCAATAAACTCCAGGTGCGTGCTCTCACGAGCAGAACATTGGCAGTTTGGCATTGCGTGGTGACACAAAGAGGTCCAGCTCTGGAAGACCCCACCTGTCGAAGAGCTGGTCTGCTACAGATTGTAGTAGCTCCCATTCGTGCGCTCAGGCACGCGACCTGCTGAGGCTGTCGGCCAGATCATTTAGGATGCCTGGAATGTGCATCGCGAACAGCAGAATGCCCCGCTCCAGTGCCCAGTACCAGACTCTCATCACTTCCCTGCAAAGAGGATACAAATGAGTGCCTCCTTGTTTGCTGATGTAAAAGACGACCGCCATGTTGTCTGTGTGAACTAAAAGAGAGCCTGGCACCAGATCCTCTCGAAAAGCCTGGAGGGCGTAGAGGACCGCTCGCATTTCCAGTACATTGATGTGGAGAGACCACTCCTCGGGTGACCAAACCCCCTGCGTTCGATGTACACCCAGGTGCGCCCCCCACCCCAGGTCTGATGCATCTGTTGTCACAGTCTGACCTGGTGGCTTCGGATGAAAGCTGATCCCTTTCTCCAGATTGTTGGGGTCCATCCACCAAAGCAGAGTTCTCCCGACTGGCTCCGAGATCTTGACCAGGAAGTCTAGGTCGTCGTAGCTTTGGTCCCACTGCATCCTGAGCATCCACTGCGGGACTCTCACGTGGAGGCGAGCCAAGGGAGTGACAGGAATGGCCGCCGCCTTGTGCCCCAGTAAACTGAGGAAGTTCCAAGCCGGAACTCGAGACGCTATAGAGATCCGTTCTGCCATCTCTTGCAAGTGAACACCCCTGTCCTGCGGGAGGAAAGCCATGCCCTGGACGGAGTCCAGAATCACTCCTATGAAGGTGAGTTTTTGGCTGGGCTCCGGGGATGATTTTTGTAAGTTCAGGGTGATCCCCAGCTCTCGGAACAGAGTATAAGTGTCTTCGAGAGCTCGTAAGAGGCTACCTCTTGACAGGGCCGTTAGTAGCCGATTGCCGAGGTAGGGAAACACATAGTGTCCCATTTGCCTAAGAGCTGCAGCCACCACTGCTAGGCATTTGGTGAAGACTCGAGGAGCGGAAGAGAGGCCAAACGGAAGCACTCGAAACTGAAAATGCTCCCCTTGGAAGTGGAACCTCAGAAACTTCCTGTGGGGAGGATAGACCCCGATATGCATATATGCATCCTGCATGTCGAGAGAACATAGCCAGTCCCCTTGGGGCAGCAAGGGAAGGAGTCCTTGAAGAGTCACCATCCTGAACCTTTTGTACTCGATAAAGAGGTGTAGAGGGCTGAGATCCAGAATGGGACGAAGGTCCCCAGTCTTTTTTGGGACCAGAAAGAAGTGTGAATAGAACCCTTGACCTTGCTGCTGCAAGGGGACCCTCTCTATTGCTCTCTTCTGCAGGAGGGTCTGTATCTCTCCTTCTATCAGTGGGATGAGGAGGAGGATAGTGGGAGAGCTTTGGCGGAGTGTGCGGAGGAAACTCTGTGAACTCTAGCGTGTGTCCTCTCTGTACAATATCCAAGACCCACTGGTCTGTGGTAATATACTTCCACCCTTCTAAATGAAGGGAGAAGCGGCCCCCAACCGGCTCCCCCGGGTCTTCTGGCGGAAGGGGGGGTGGAAGGATCATTGGGCAGAGCCGGGAGTGGGAAGAGAGGTCTGGGAGGACTTGGGCCCATGGGCGGGAGGTCCACTAGAATGCTGGTTCCCGGATCTCCTGTGGAAGCCTCCTCTCTGCCCCTGTTGGTTGCCACAGGCTGAACCTTGACTGCCTGAGGACTTACGAAAGGGCCGTCTATGGTGCTGACGTCGCTGGTCGCCACGGTACATCTGGCGGACCGACCAGATCGACTTGCTCGACTCTTGGAGGCGGGAGATCAAAGCCTCCATCTCCTGCCCAAACAGTACGGTACCCTGGAAGGGCAGATCCTGGATACCAGCCTGCAGATCCTGTTGAAAGCCAGAGACTCTCAACCAGGCATGGCGCCAGAGGCAAACCCCGGAGGCGGCTGCCCTGGCTGCCGTGTCTGCAGTGTCATATGAGGCCCTCAGTACATGAGAGCCTACATCTGAGCCCGACTGAAGGAGGGCCAGGGGCTCTGTCTTTTTGTCAGAGTCCGGCATAGCCTGTGCCAGCTCCAGTCTCCTTTCCCATAGCGCATTCTGGTACTGTACCGTATGCGTCAGGAAATTGAGGGAGCGGATGGAACAGGTGGAGGCTGCATATACTTTCTTGCCCACCTGGTCCAGGTAGTGGGACTTTGGGTAGGAAGGCTGGAAGCTGAGGTGCTTCAGTTGCCAAGACTTGTCATGGGCAGCCGTGATCACCGAAGAGTCGGCCTGAGGGTGTTCCGCTAGAAAGGGTTCCACACTTGGGGCCTTATACAGCCTGTCCGACTCTTTGGGAACTGCCGGGATCGAGGCCGGATGCATCCAGGTGGTTCTAGTAAGATCCTGGAATGTATCCACCAAAGGAGGGCTAACCAGAGGCTTTGGCTCCTTCTGCCTCAGGTACTTGGCCAACCTCCGGCGTTCCAGATCCAGGTCCTCCATGTCCCACTCATTGGAAGCCTGGATGTGCCTCATAGCACATAAAAGTAGGATCATCCGGAGGCAGCAAGGCTGGTTCTTTTCTCCCGGGCGCAGGAGGCTGAGAGAGAGGGCCAGAGGTCGGCGATGAAGAGAAGATCGACTATCGACTAGGAATAGTCTGACCCTGTCCCTCGACCAGCCTGCTTTCGCTGGTGTCGGTAACTGGGGGGCGGCGTGCGGTCCAAAGCCGACTCGGTCCCTGGACCGGCGATGGAGGAATGACCGACGTCGGTCAGAGGACCTACGTCGGGAGCGTTCTCGCCTGGAGCGAGAAGGACTCCTGGAGCGTGACCTAGACTGACGTCGGTCACCAGAGTCCCTGGAGCGGGAACAAGCCCTGGAGAAGGGTGAAGGCTGGCACTCCGGTGACTTCCACGTGGAAGACTCACCCCCCGGCTGTGGTTCTCCCGCAGGGTCCGGTACCGGTGTCTGGGCCGGCGACGGGGAGGACCACTTGTGGACCTGCCCCCACCAAAAGGAGAAAAGATCCTTGAGCTCATCCTTGGTGAAAATTTCAGCTGCTCGTTTCAGGAAGGAAGTCTCCGGAATGTCGGAGGACTTGGGCGACGGGGACGTCGGTATCTCCACAACCGACCCCGCGTCCTTCACCTCTTCGACCCGGCTTGGTGTAGGGACCCAGCGATGGAGTGGCGCCAGGCGCCAGAGTCCTGGTCTCCGGGCCTAGCCTTTAGCAGGTGTCGTTGGTGCCTTTAGCAGGTGGCAAGCAGGCACCTCTAAGGACTTAGCGATGACCCTTAGCGGAGTCACCTTCGGCTTGACCGGCTTCTCCCCCAACGGGCCGGCCTTAGCCTGAGGAGTCTTCAGAGGTTCTCCAGAACCTGAGGGACGGGCCTTTTTGGGAGAAGGCCGCGAGCACGACCAAGACCGGGACCGGTGACGGGATTGACTACGGTCCTTGCTGTGGCACTTTTTCTCCTTCCTCTTCCCCTCCAGGGAGTGCACATCCATCTTCTGCTCCAGCAGGTAGGCCTTGAGGGCCTTCAGGCGGTGGATGCGGGTCCGGCTGGTAAAGGCCTGGCAATCTGTGCAGTTGGCGGTGTCATGGTCGGGGCCCAGGCAGAAAACACACCGCTGATGGCCGTCCTTGGCAGGGATCTGCCTCCCGCAGTCACACTTGTTTAAGTGTTCTGGTGATGCCGACGCCCGAGAAGACATCTAACCCTGCCGGGTAAGATAACGGCTGATGTCAGTACTCGAAGGTGGCAAGAGCGAGGAAAACAATGCTCTAAAGCGGAAAAAAAGGAAGCGAGAGACGGCCGCGGACTGACGTCGGACCTGAAATGGTAAAAACCGTCGAAAAAGGCAGGAAAATCTCGAAAGTCTTGATAGGAGATATTCTTTTCGCTGGAATCACAGACAGAAGCAATTTCTTTCGGCTTTACGTGCGGGTACGCGGTGGGAAAGAACTGAGGTGGAGCAGGGTCCGCCCCCTCTTGTACCCTGACCGACGTCGGGGTGGGGCCGGCGTCGGGGGGTGGTCCCTGCTGTGTATTGCTGGCAGAAGTTTTCACCAGAGGGTCCTAGTGCCTGCGGCATAGTCCTGATTGTAATAGCCTGCTGCAAGAGCTCCCGCTCGAAGTAAGATCACCACTGACCACCCTTTTTAATAAATCATGGGAGAATGATGTGGTACCTGAGGACTGGAGGAAGGTGGATGAGATTCCCCTTCACAAAAGTGGGAGCAAGACAGAGGCAGGAAACTACAGACCTGTCAGTTTGACCTCAGTGGTAGGAAAAAATGATGGAATCACTTCTGAAGGAAAAAACTGTTGAGAACCTAGAGGCCAGTGGGGCACAGGATCCAAAACAGCATGGACTCACAGCGGGAAGGTCATGTCAGACAAACCTAATTAATTTCTTTGACTGGGTGACCAAAGCAGTAGACCAGAGAGGGTCTGTGGACATAGCCTACCTAGACTTTAGCAAGGCATTTGACACAGTCCCACACAAAAGATTAATAAACAAATTAGCCAGCCTGGGAGTGGGTCCCAGGGTGGTAGCCTGGGTAAAACACTGGTTGGACAACAGGACACAGCGGGTAATAGTAAATGGAGTCCACAGTGAAGAAAGGAATGTTACTAGTGGGGTACCGCAGGGTCCAGTACTGGGGCCGGTCCTTTTTAATGTCTTTATAAGCGATATTGCAGAGGGACTGGAAGGGAAAGTCTGTCTCTTTACAGATGACACAAAGATCTGCAACAGAGTTGATACACAAGGTGGGGTGGAAAGGATGAAAAGGGACTTGGAAAGGTTGGAGGAATGGTCAAATGTATGGCAGCTTAGATTCAATGCAAAGAAGTGCAAAGTAATGCACCTGGGAAACAAAACCCCAGGGGAAGAGTACACAATGGGGGGTGAGATACTGACAACAACAAAAATGGAAAGGGACCTGGGGTAGTCATATCAGACGACCTAAAGGTGGACCAGCAATGTGAGAAGGCAGTAAGGAGGGCTGGGGGGATACTGGGATGCACAGGGAGAGGCATCACCAGTAGAAAACAGGAAGTTGTTGGCCCTCTGTACTGACAGTTGCTAAGACCACATCTGGAGTACTGTGTACAGTTCTGGAGACCCCATCTCCGCAAGGACACTGACAGGGTGGAGGCTGTCCAGAGGAGGGCAACCAAAATGATGCAGGGTCTGCATCAGAAGACATATGAAGAAAGACTAAAGGAACTAAAGATGTATAGCCTCGAGGAAAGGAGGGAGAGGGGGGACATGACAGAAACTTTCAAATACCTCAAGGAATCAACAAAGTCCAAGAGGGTAGCATCTTTCAGAAAAAGAGATGTGCAAAAACAAGGGGCACAATTTGAAGACAGAGGGGATGGCTCAGAGGTAATGTGAGAAGTATTTCTTCACAGAGAGGGTTGTGGATAATGCGGCACAGCCTTCCTGAGGAGGTCGTAGAGTCAAAACAGTAGTGGAATTCAAGAATGCATGGGACAGACATAAGGCAATTCTAGTGCGGGGTAGGAGGAAGTAGGCTGTTGGTTAACTAGGATCTGCAGCTTGTCCGTTAGGTAGGGAAATGGGCAGGCTAGGTGGGCCAAGTGGTCCTTATCTGCCATCAAATTCTATGTTTCTGTGTTTCTCTGTATGTTTGTTCACCCCGCCCCACTGACGTGGAACCTTTGTAAATGAGCGCCTTGCGCTCAAAGCTATTGTAATCCGAGACTAAATAAATAAATAAATAAATAAATAGGTATTCAACCCCTGAACAGGGGTCAGTACCTAATGACCAGGAGGAGAGCCCAATATACCAGTGTTTTGTAGCTCAAGCTACCTCTGTGGTTGTATGTAACCTGGTATCTTGGACAAATATGACATCCACTTTGTTAGAAATAAGATGGGAAAATATAGCATTCCATTTAGCTGTACTTTTGATGCTATTTACATTAATCGTACGGTTAGATAGTGGAGATGTCATCTTAGTGCTGAATAGAAAGGAAAGGGATAAGATACATTAATATCCAAAGTCTTTAAGGTGGCCTATTTCTGCTTGATCTTCTAAGACCAGCACCCTTTTTTTTCTTTTTAGCTTGTGATTTTGCCGTACTGATGCTTGAGTCAGTCGCACTTTGCTCACTGTCTAATATTACATCATGTTGACTTGAACTCATATAGGAGTCTTCAGAATCATTATCTGAAACCTCTGTGGCAGTTTGCAAGGCCTCATACCTGTTTGAGACTGAGACCAGTGCAGTTTTGGTAATTTTAGGTATTGGTTGTTTCCAGTCGGCCTCCGTCTATTGTCTGGTTCCTCTTTAGGTTCTTCACTCGGAGTGGGGCATGCTGTCTGAGGTATGGGATCCTGCATCTGGTGAGGGGGTTACAGACACTTCTATGTCTGTTGTTATATTTATTGTGGTCTCCCTCTCTACGTCTTCTTCCTGTTCTGCCTGTTGGACATGTATGGGGTTTTCTTCCTGTCTCCTGGGAGGTAGATAGATAAGATAGACAGACAGACAGATATTTCTATTTATAAAGCACCCAATTCCTGGGACCCTGAGTGCTGTACATCAAAACGATAATAATATAATTGTTTAAAATCATGTAAGAAAAACACTCGAATATAAATATAAAATAAAATCTAAAAAGACCTATCTTATAATTCTACACTAAAATTCAGTCGAAAAAGGTCTGTTAGAACAGATATGTTTATAATGTATGGTAGAATGTTGTTATAGGTAGAAATCTACCTTTTAATAACAATGTTTTACCATCGATGTAACGTCACAATGTTGTTAACCCATCGATGGTACGTTACATCGATGGGTTAACAACCGGGAACAGTCTGGGCATGCGCGCAAATGGATCGGACGGCCTTGAAACGTCCGCGACGGTGAGGGCAGAGCAGCAGCAACATACAAAAAATTGCAGTAAGGAACTGCTTTCTTTTGTAAAACACCTAAATTGTACCATACACTATAAAATATAATGTGTGGTACATCGATGGGTAACTTTTTTTTTTTTTTTAATTCATCTCGAGGTTGCCATGGCGACCTACATCTCTCGTGCTTTGCTCTCGAGGTTTACATGGTCGTCCTGGCAACCTCTCGATGGTTAACAAACCAGTTAACCATCGATGACCATACATTATCCTCTATTTAATCCTTTTTAAAAGGCTTCTACCGAGGGGGCCTCCCCTAGATAACCTGGTAAGGCGTTCCACAGGATAGACGCGACCACTGCAAATGTCCTATCTCCTGAATGCCGCAGCCTAACCCTGGGAACCCCAAGGAGGCCTCCCTCGGCAGAACAGAGTGCCCAGGTTGGCCAGTAAGGAACACAAAGATATTGCAGTTACGTAAGAACTTACCATAACAGTAGATCTTCAAGTGAGGTTCCTGCAGTAGGTCTTTCACATATAGGACTGCGCCCCTGGCACCAGGTTCCAATGGCAAACTTGTAGATAGTAATCATCAGCGGGGACCGCCCCCGATGTCAGGTGACATGATGTCGGCCTGGCTATAAAAGGGGCGGTCCCGTGCCCGTTCTCTTCCACTGGAGACCTAGAGAAAGGTAAGTAGAAAAAGTAGGAGTGAAAAACTCCCAAGACCATGCTTCCTTTCTTGACTCAAGGGCTAGGCAGGATGAAAATGAAGGAAACATTCCAGGAGTAGGGGGAAAGTGTGTGGGAACCTAGACCTACTGCAGGAACCTCTCTCAAAGATCTACTGTTACAGTGCATTCTTATGTAACTGCAATATCTTACTTCGAGAGGGTTCCTGCAGTAGGTCTTCACATATAGGACTGAATACCAAGCAGTCCCAAAAGAAATAATATGGAGGTACATCCGGGAGGAGGAGAAGTCGCCAACAGGAAATTACGACAGGAGGCCTTGTAAAACAGCAAGGCAAAAGCCAGTTCTGTGCCAAGAGGCAATGTCTAGATTGTAATGCTTAGTGAAGGTGTGAACAGATGACCATGTGGCCGCTGTACAGATTTCTGCAGTAGACACATTCCTGAAAAAGGCAGTAGAAGTTGCAACACTCCTAGTGGAGTGACCCTTAACTGCCCCTGGAAGGAACTTCCTGTGTTTTTGGTAAGTGAAGAGGATGCAGTTAGCCAACCATCTAGAAATGACCTGTTTGGAAAAAGCCTTGCCCTGGCACGAGGTGTTACAAAGGCCACAAAGAGTTGATTGGATTTACTAACCTCTTTAGTCCAGTTTGTGTAGTATCTCAGAATCCTGTGCACATCCAGAGTGTGCAACAGGTATTCCCCCTCGTTAGAATGCTGGGGATAGTAGACAGGCAGTTCTACACTCTGATTAAGAGTGGATTCTGAAACGACTTTGGGGAGGAAAGAAGGGTTAGTCCGAAGGACTACTCTGTCCCTATGAAAAATTAAATAGGGGTTCCTTACAGACGAATGCCTGAAGTTTGGAAACCCTTCTGGCAGAAGTGACTGCGACAAGAAACAACGTCTTCCAGGAAAGGAAGCACATGTCACAGCTAGAAGCTGCTTCAAAAGGAGGTAAGGTCAGCTTTTCCAGCATAAAATTTAGGTCCTGGGGGGACAGGGATTCCAGATCAGAGGTTTCAGGTGGAGGATGCCTTTTAGAAAAGTTTTGGCAACCTCCAGCTGAGCCAAGGTTTTGCCCTCCACTGGAAGGTGGTAGACCGACACCACAGAGAGAAGAACCTTAATGGAAGAGTAACTAAGGCCAGTCTCAGATAAATGTGCGAGGTACTCCAACACCTGGGCCGCCGAGCAAGAAAAGGGATCCCAGCATCTTGCTGTGGCTCAGATCGAGAATCTTTTCCACTTCATGGCGTAAGTGGATCTGGTAGAAGGCAACCTGTGAGGATACACCATAGCGGGAAACTGCTATGTCTACAGGTGCCACGCATGAAGGTGGAGAGACTGAAGGCTTGGGTGCACCAGAGTGCCCTGCTCCTGAGTCAGAAGGTTGTGGGATAACGGTAAAGGAACCAGAGGATCCGGTGCCAGTTGTTGCAAAAGAGGATACCAAATTTGGCATGGCCAGAGAGGAGCAATTAGAATCAAATGTGCTTCTTCCTCCTGAAGTTTCACCAGAACCTTCTGAATGAGAGGAAAGGGAGGAAAAGCGTAAAGAAACCTCCCTGTCCAAAAGAGAGGCAGTGCTTCTCGCCAAAAAGCACCATGCCCGGGAACAAGCGAGCAAAAGCTGGGTAGTGTTGCATTGAATGGGGAGGCGAACAGATCTATCTCTGGATGACCCCATCGAAGAAAGAGGTCTTCAATCACCTCTAGCTTTAGCTCCCACTCATGAGCCCTGGCTACTGATTGGCTGAGACTGTCCGCCAGAACATTGCTTATGCCTGGAATGTGGACTGCTGTCAAGGAAAGGCTGTGCTGAATTGCCCAGTACCAGACCCTCATTGCTGTACTGGACAGTGGACATGTCTGGACAAGAAGTGATCCCAGTACCAGAAGTGACTGGAATGCCTGGAGGGCATACAGAACCGCCCTGGTCTCCAGAACATTGATGTGGAGCAGAAGCTCCTGGTCGGACCAAGGCCCCTGTGTCTTGTGCGTCCCCAGATGGGTTCCCCAGCCACAGTCTGAGGCGTCTGTGGTTAGGATTTGGGTTGGGACAGGGGAATGGAAGGGGGCTCCCCTTGAAAGATTGGAGAGGTCTTGCCACCAGCGAAGATCGCTCTGTAGGCTGTTGGAGATCATGACTTTCTGGTTCATGTTGTCTGTCCTCTGATCCCATTGGACTCAGAGAGACCAGTGGGTGACCCTCATGTTAAGTCTGGCCAGGGGCACTGTGGAAATGGCCACTGCCATCAGGCCCAAGAGACGAAGCACAGCATGTACTGGGATGCACCGAGCCTGTGCCACAAGAGTGGCTTGAGCAACTAGAGGCTCGACTCGGTCCGGCAGAAAAGGCAGAAAAGCCTTGCTCTGAACTGTGTATATTTCTGCTCCAATAAACTGGAGTCGTTGAGATGGTACTAGCTGGGATTTGGGCAGATTGACCGTGATAGCCAGAAGAGTAAACAAGCTCAGAGTGAAAGAGAGAGAGACTCTTTCAGACTGTACGGAGAGGGTGCTGCGAGGAGCCAGTCGTCCAGGTACGGGAAAACTTAAATGCCCTGGCGGCGAAGAAAAGTTGCCACCACCGCTAAACACTTCATGAACACCCGAGGGGCTGAGGAAAGGCCAAAGGGGAGTGCTCGTTACTGAAAATGGTTCTCCAGAAAAGTAAAACGGAGAAAGCGGCGGTGGGTCAGGAGGATACGGATGTGCAGGTAGGCATCCTGCATATCCAAGGAGCACAGCCAAGAATTTGTTTGGGGCAGGGGAAGAAGCCCCTGAAGGGTCAACATACGAAACCTCTTGTACTCGACATAGAGGTTGAGCATGCTGAGGTCCAGGATGGGTCTCAGATCGCCCGTCTTTTTTGGAACTGGGAAGAACTGGGAGTAGAATCCCCTTCCTAGCCGGTTTTGAGGGATGGGTTCTATGGCCTCTTTTAACAGAGGGGCCTGGATTTCCTGGGAGATGATTGTGATCTGATCCCTTAGGTAAAACGACAGTCCTGGAGGATGAGGGGCAGGAAACTTTGAGAACTCTATCGAGTGACCTTGCTGGATGAGCTTTAACACCCAAGATTCTGCAGTGACAAACCTCCACCCCTCCAGATGGAGGCCGAACCTCCCTCCCACCGGTTCCTCCTTGGCTAGTGGAGGTAGCGGAAGGAGGGGAAAGGAGTCAGGACATCGAGGGGAAGGGAGCTTTTGCCCCGGAGGCAGGCTTGGGGAACTTGGCCTGGGGGGTTTGGGCTCCTGAACCAAGGGCTCGTCGTCTGCCCTAACATTTGCCCTGGTTTTTATTCCATCTCCTTTGGCAATGAAAAGGCTGCTTTTTCTGCCCCGTCTGGTACATTTAGCATACATCCCGAAGGGAGCATCCGCTTTCCTGCAGGCCAGTAATATCATCTTTGGCGTCGCCACCAAAGAGTACAGAACCCCTAAAAGGGGTGTCCAAAAGGGAGAACTGGAAGTCTTGTGCCAGACCTGCTATCCTGAGCCAACAAAGGCAGCAGAGGCAGACCCCGTGGCAGCCACTCTAGCCACTGAGTCATACATTGCACGCAAAGCATGACAGCAAGAGGACTTACTCATTCTGACCTTGTCCAGTAACTTTTTCCTGAGAGTCTCATGCTGGACCTCCTGAAGGTCCCTTTCCAGCTCGGACAGGGATGCCTTCTGGAAAGCAACCATGTGCGAGACATAGTTGAGGGACCACATGGTACAAGAGGAAGATGAATAGATCTTCCGGCCAAACTGGTCCAACTGCCAAGAGTCCTTGTCAGAAAGCGAGGAGCTCAAATGTTTTGGTTGGGCTGACCAGTTGTGAGTGGCAGTGATAACCATAGAGTCAGCCTTCAGATAAGTGGTGAGGTGTTGAATCCCTTCCAGGGGGAAAGTAGGTGTGGTCTGCCTTTCTGGAGACCACAGGGATAGACAACGGCTGCTGCCATACCGTGGTTACCAGATCCTCATGAGGGCCCATCCAAGGGGAGATGCGGAGGGGATCAGTGGTGGCTAGATCAAGGTGTTCCGCCAGTTTCTTACACTGGGGATCCACCAGTTTAGAAGGCCAGCCTCCTGCTGCCTGAATGGTACGTAAGTGGTTCCCAAATGAAGGATCCTCAGGAGGAGATTTTGGGGACTCCTTGGGAGGTACCTCGATGGGGGACCGAGGGTCCAAAGGCTAGGAATCAGAGTCCGTGTCGGAGGGTTCAGAACCACTGGGGATAGAAGGGTCTACCCCAGATGCTCTTACGTTTAGAGCACCCAGTGCCTGTCCAGAGGGAGGCGGTGGAGGGGGACCCTAGGCAGAGGAATGTCCCCTACAGAATGCCTAATCTCCATGAGGAGCTGGGTCCTGGCACCCTGCCACCATGAAGGAGCCGACTCGCGGTCTGGCACCGCAGATGGAGGAGGAAGAGGCTGGAAACCCAGGTAAGTAGGGTACTGTGGGTATTGCCATGGAGGGTACTGATAACCTTGCAATCCAGGAAAATAATAGGAGTACCCAGGGTATCCTGGCATCGGGTATCCTGGCGTGGAGGCACGTGACCTGGCGTCAGGTACTGAGGAGCTGACGGCGGGCCGCCTGGTGGCTGAACAATGGGGTCTGGCCCCAGGAAACCACCTGGAGGTTCTGTACCTGCTGGGGGAGGTGCCAAAGGGCCACTGGGTGGTGTGGGATCTGGAAGGGCCCCTGAAGGTCCCGAGGGAGGAGTCTCCATGGATGGATCCCCAGCCGGCGATGGACTCCGGTTCGGAGGTGGCAAAGGGGGAAGCTCCAGGAGAGACCCCAACGAAAGGTCAAAAAGAGATCCTGATGGAAGGGAGGGAACAGGATCGGGTGGCGAATCCCTGGGGCGAAGAACTCTGTGGGATGACGAATCACTCTGCAGCTCACTCTGTCCGATGTCGGGGGCCAAACTGGAGCCTGATGGGAGAGTGGAGGGGTCCGGGAGGGTGACAGAGGGTCTACGTCCGAATGATCAGACCTAACCGGGCTAGAGGAGGTCAGGGGACAACTTATAGGCTTATCGGTAGGGGCCATGAGCCCACTGACAGAGTCGAGGGGTGACTTATCGACCAAGCTGAGAGGAGACTGAACAGAGACTTCGAGAGAGGCAACCCCCAGCTGCCCGCTCACCTTGGCAGGAGGGGGAGAAGGTGCCCGGCCCAAAGAGGCGGATGGGGTATCAGAAGTAGTACTTACAGTTTTGGGAGACCTCCCGCATGGCAACGGACTCCTGCCCCGGTGCTTCTCCTTACTTTTCTTTTTCCTCAGGGCCGGCGATGATGACCTTTCCCTCAACTCCTGGAGCTCCTTTTCAATCTACGCCAGTCGTCTGGTAAGGAGGTGGGCCTCAAGGGCCCGCTTGCGCCTGGTCTGGGCTGCCAGGTTGAAGGCCTGGCAAATAGGTTCATAGGCGTAGTACGGGTTCGAGGGACAAACCCTTATAGAACTCGTTTGCCTATTGGCAAATGGTATATTTCTTTTTTCCCATATATTCATCCAATTTACTTTTAAAGTCTTCCAGACTATTACAAGATACTACCTCTGATGGTAAGGAATTCCATATTGCAGGAATACGCCGAGTAAAATAATTATTCCTTTTGGATGATTTACTTGTATTAATTTTTAACCTTAGTTTATGTGCTCTTGTTTCTAAAACAGCAGCATGTTTTTCAAGACAAATAGCCTCACATAGGGCAGGATCTTTCAATGCTTTATAAACTAAACATAGGTCACCCCTTAAAGATCTGTATTCTATTCAAAACAATCCTAGAGTTTGTAACCTGTTACTATAGTCTGTATTTTTCAAGCCAACAATCTTCTTCGTAAATCTTTTTTGCACTCTTACTATGGAAGTTTCACACCCCAAAGAAGTAGGTGCACAAAATGAAGCACAATAATCAATATGGGCCCTAACTAAACTTGTGTATAGGGGGGATTAAGACTTCTGGCTCCCTACTCTTAATATGTTTTAATATGCAAGACAGTATGCCATTTCATTCCCTGATTATGTTATTAATATGGGTTGTAAACTTTAAGTCATTAGTGATAGTAATACCCAAATCTTTTTCAGTTTTAATGTTATCTAAAATGTTGTTATTCATACCATAAATAACTTGCTTGTTATTCCTACCTAAGTGCATTACTTTGCACTTTGCTGTATTAAAGGTCATTTTATTCCTTACTGACCATTCGACAAGCTTATCTAGGTGTGACTGCAGACTTTTTGCTGATTCCAAATTATTAACACATCCTAATTTACAGTCATCAGCATATTTATGTAACCAAATACCATTATTTGCTTGCATACAAGTTATTAATATATTAAATAGTAAGGGGCCCAAAACAGAGCCCTGCGGCACTCCGCTGTTAACTTCCCCCCAGTTTGACAAGTAACCCTTTATGCTTACTCTCTGCTGCCTATTACTCAGCCATGAGTTTACCCATTTGATAACATTGCCATGAAAACCATACTTTATCAATTCCTCAATTAGAATCCCATGTGGTACAGAATCGAAAGCCTTCTCAAAATCTAAGAAAATAACATCCACAGGAAGTCCCTGGTCCAGTGCATCACTAACTGGTTCAAAAAAGTTTATCAAGTTTTGTTGACACGATCTTCCTTTGATAAAACCATATTGTGACATATCTATGATATTCTTTTCCTGAAGGTGAGTAATCATTTTTTGTTGTAAAACCCTTTCCATCACCTTGCCTAGACATGAAGTAAGGCTAATAGGCCTATAGTTCTTCACAAGATGTTTACTACCTTCTTTATGGAGAGGGACTAGTGTAGCTAGTCTCCACTCTGAGATGACAGTACTTTCATGTAATGAAACATTAAACAAACAAGTAAGGATGTCTAGTGACTCTGTTGCTAATTCTTTAATAAATGTTGAAGGAATACCATCAGGACCTGCAGAGGAATTGATTTTTGTGGTTTGTATAGCTTGCCTAACTTCTTCAGAGGTAATTATTGGGTATGGGAATTTAGATGTTAAACTTTCTAAGGATACGTCTTTTGTTTTATATATATATTCAAAAAAATAAGCATTAAATTCTTTTGCCAAATCTGCCTCATTGATCATAGTCACATTGTTTTTTAATAATGGTCCAATTGATGGTACATTCCCTTTTAATGTGCCCATATAATTAATAAATTGTTTTTTATTATTTTTTGTTAAGGTGGCAAGTTTTAACTCCAAATTCTTTTTTGCTATTCTAATCGCTGATTTACACTTTTTGGCCTTAATTTTGAATTTTCCCCACATCTCAGCTGTTTTGTTCTTGTTATATTTATTAAATGACATTTTTTTTTTTTATAAATGGTGCACTCCTCGGAGTTGTGCTTGGGGCCTAGGCACAAGAGGCAGCGGGAATGGTCGTCCCCATGCGGGATTTCGGCTCCGCACTTAGAGCACTTCTTCTTTGGTCTAGACGACATCAAACGTAGAAAACAATAAAGATTACAGAGGCGAAGAAAAACTTCGACTGACGGGCGGGCGATAGATCGCTGTTCTAACTCGTGGCCTAACAAACTGAGGCGACGGCGGGAATGAACTGGAGAGCGGGCGCGGGACCGCACCTTTTATAGCCGGGCTGACGTCACGTCACCCGACGTCGGGGGCGGTCCCCACTGATGATTGCTACCTACAAGTTTGCTGTTGGAACCTGATGCCAGGGGGCGCAGTCCTATATGTGAAGACCTACTGCAGGAACCCTCTCGAAGTAAGATCTTGCACAGGGCCCCTTTTGTGCAGGATCTTGTAGGTAAGGAGCCCTATCTTGAAGACAACCCTCCACCTGACCGGCAGCCAGTGCAATTCACAGAGGACCGGGATGATAAGCTCGGATCTCCTCACTCCAGTCAGAAATCTCGCCGCCATGTTCTGCACCAGCTGCAGCTGGCGGAGGTTGCCTCCAGATAACCCAAGGTACAGGGCATTACAGTAGTCCAGCCTGGAATTGACAAAAGCATGCACCAGTGTGGTCAGGTCCTCAGGGGGAATGTTCCTAAGATGGTAAAAGCCAGTTTTGACCACAGCTGACACCTGAGAATCAAGTATCAGGCCGTCATCGAGGATCACGCTCAAATCCATCACCTGTCTAGAGGGACAAGGAGAACACCCTTCAACACCAGGCTGAAGGTGCCCCCCCAATGACCCAGATCACAACCACTACCTTGGTCTTGTCTGGGTTAACCTTAAACCAGTTGTGAGTCATCCACGACTGGATTTCCTCAAGGCAGCTGTTAAAAACAGAATCCGACAAATGATTATTGGGTGCACAGGACAGGTACAGCTGGGTATCATCTGCATAGTAGAGAAAACCCAGCTCATACTGCCTTATAATGTCCCCTAATGGGAGCATGTACACCATGAACGATAAGGGCAACAAGACTGAACCCTGAGGCACAGCACAGAGGCTTTGAGTTTGATGAAACGAGTCCCATTTTCACCCTTTGCACTCCGTCAGGTATGACCTGAACCAGTGGATGACAATACCAACCAGGCCACACCAGAAATGCAGGTGGTCAAGCAGCACCTCATGGTCCACGGTGTCAAACACCATAGAAAGGTCCAGGAGAACCAAGATGGTATGGGCTCTCTTGTCCCTCACCATCAGGAGATCATTTAGCACCCTTACCAGTGCCATCTCCATACCATGCCCCAACCGGAACCCAGACTAGAAAGGCTCATAGGCAGAGGAGGAGGCAAGATGTCTCTCAAGCTACACAGCCACCACCTTTTCTATAACCTTCCCTAAAAACAAAAGGTTAGAGCCCGGCCTGTAGTTGCTGAGGCAGTTCGGGTCCAAACAGGGCACCTTCAAAAGGGGCCTAACCAATGCCTCTTTCAAGGACACTGAAAAGAACTTCAGATAACCTCAGCAACCACAGGACCAATCAGGTCCAGACATCCAAACAAAAGGCTGGTCAGAGCTGGGTCTAGATCACACTGTGTAGGCCGCAGCTTTGAGATTATCCCTGCCACCCCTTCTACCCTAACCAGTTCAAACTTATCCCAGATAGGAGGCGTGTTCCAGCACAACTCAGGTCGGACACTGTATCCCTTTCGAGAGATACTCGAGGAGACCTCAGCCCTGATAGAGGACACCTTGTCGGCGAAGAACAGAGCCAGCTCCTCACACCTAGTGCTAGAAACTGCTCCCCCAACACAGTGACAGGCAGGATTTAAGAGCCTATCTATCGTGCAGGAGAGCTGGGCTGGTCTGCTCCTCACTGCAGTAATCTCCCTAGACAGAAATTCCGTCTTCTTTTGGGAGATTGCCCCCTGATAATCAGCATAATGTGATCACAGGGCCAATTTGTCCTCCATCGAGCCAGATCTCCTCCAGCACCTCTCTAACCTCTGCTCCTTAGTCTTTAAACTGCAGAGATCCTTATCAAACTAAAGGGGTCTCCGGCAAGTAGACAGGGGGCAGACACGAATGGATGCGATTTAATCAAAGGCCGCAGCAACAGCCCCATTATAGGTTACTACTTCTTCCTCCGGCCCAGCCACACAAACCGCCTCAACACTTGATAGGTCCAGCACTGCCAACAGTCCCATAGAGGAAATTCCTCCTAATGGACGGTACTGGAAGGGGGGCTGCCTGCGTATTTTTTGTACGGGTGAGCGCTTTGTGCATTAGTAACTAAAAGTCGCTGTTCTTCTCTGTCTGCAGTGTCTGACTGATTACGCGCTGCCCAATGACATTCCTGATATGAATGACACCTGCCTTCACATAAATTACATACAGGTTCATTTCTAGATTGACCACTAGTGTGACCTAAGGTATTGCATAAAGTACACTGTAGCTGATCACATATGCTGCTCAAATGTCCCGTGGAGCCACATCTGTAGCAGACCTTGGGTTGGCTCATGTAAAATAGGACTCCACAGTCCCTCCCCAGAAAAAAAAACAGTTTGGCAGATGTTGTAAACCTTTATCATTTTAAAGCAATATTATTTACCCTGATTCTTCAACCCCTAGTCCAGATATTTTCATTGTCAAATATAGCTTTGGGGTTCCCCAAGATATCATAACGTTGCTTTAACCAATACATTAGATCTGTGAAACTCACTCCTTCACTACGGAAAAGAATAGTTATGCTTTTTTGAGCATGTTTAGTAAGTGGGATAACCTCGAACGGCATCCAAAGATGGGTGTTATTTAGCTGGTGGTACTGATTCCAAAATTTCTGAAGGCCACTGCTCACTTTAAAAGTAACATTGAATGCTGATTCACCCGACACGTGTATCGGGGCATATATTTCTGTAGTATTAAATCGCATACTTTCTTTTAGGAGGGTTATTGCCACAAAGAGCCTGTCTGGGAATCTGTCCATCCACCCTTTATAGAGCAGTTGAATAGCACTGTGGCATTTTGTAGGATATAGTGAGACACTGAATAATGAAGCATATGGTCTAGCATTCTGTCCAGCTGGAACAGAAGTAGGGCCAGTAGTAACTGAAACAGGGTGAATACCTGAACTGTTAGGCACACGGTTGTCTGTATTGGTTTCTGCATTAGTATTTAACCGTGTTGTTCTACTTGCCGAATCGTTATCAACCGAAGTTACATTTATAATATTCGGTGGGAGTTCTAAAACTGGGTTCTGCGTCAGGTTTAAACCTCCCAGCAGATGCAAAGTTGTATCATCATTATTTTGTGCAGTTTCCATTGCAGCATGCTCTGCAATTAAGTTAGACATCATTACAGGTTTTTCAGTGGTATAGATTTTACATGTCGGTTATGCTGGTATTGGAAGGGCTGGAATTTTGACTTCTGAGATATTAATAGGTGTTGGTCCCGATACCCATGTCCCAGAAGTGTGGGACTTAACCTAGCCAGCAGCGAGTTTTCTACTGTCCAGGATTTCTCATTTATTGCTGGATTGTTTGATCTGTCCACCCATGAACTGGAATTCTGTGCTGTTTGTAAGTTTCCTATCCCTCTTAAATGAGAACACTGTAGCCTTGTCTTGGTCTGAAAAGGAGGTCTGGAAAACAGTGTTCAGTTCAGGGGAGTCGAGGAAATGGGAGGAGTGGGATCTCTCCTGGTTCCACGACCTACAGCAGTGCTTATTGTATTTCTTACCATGGTGGACAGGGCTCTCCCGGAAGGTCTGGAGGGCCCAACACATCTCACAAAATTCTCCAGTGAAGGACACGCTGACGTCGACCTCAGCTGGGAGCAGTGCTGAGGCTGACGAGGTGCTCACTGCAGTACCCGCCGCAGCAGAGGCCACCTTGTGACCATCATTTGGCCACAGTTTAGGATCTTGATTGGCCAGCTGGCTGAAGAGAAGACGAGCCTTGCCATCCTCTAAGGATGAAGGGAGCAATGTTTGTCACAGACCACAACACACAACACTGTGCACCATCCCTAGGCAGTAAAGGCACAACACGTGTGGGTCCATGTGTGACATCTTCTGGCAGCATGCAACACACTGCTTGAAGCCAGGAGATTCCTTTGCTTCTTTGTGTTCCATCTTCCATCATAAAAGGCTGAAGAAAGGCCGAAGAAAGTAGCGAAATCTTAAATTTGAAGAAAGTCTGCAAGGGGTGCACTTTAGGTCCTACAATGCATGGAGCTGCGGAGGAGACTGAAATCTTCCAGTGGAAAGAAAAATCTTATGTCATGGGATGGAGCCAAGACATACAATGCCTGGGAGGTGGGAGGAGCTTAGCTGAAAGACATTCTGACAAATCAGCTCTTCTGGAAGATTTGCTATTGTGTGCATAAGTGAACCATATCCACAGCCCTAGAAAGTTTCCTACTGCAATGTCATATCAGGTCTGGAACAGACTAATGACACTCCTATACTGCTAGATTACTTTCTTTTTCTGTGCCCACCCCAACCCTAGTTGAAGGACACACCTTATGGTGGAGACTGCAGACGATGTCTGCCTTTTGTGTGCATTTAGTACTCCAAAACCAGGATTCCTTCTGTCTAAATTTGTTCACCTATAAATTTTTACATTTCTGTTTGCTGGCAGTTCTGGCCTGAATCACAGTATACAACAAAAGGAAACAGGGTTTCTGTGCTATCCATTTTGATTTCTGAATGGAGATCTGTGCATTATATATTAAAAACCTAACCTCTATCAAATGGGTTATCAGGCTGCTTCCTGTTGTTGTCGTCCTTGCCCTCGTGACGTTTCAAATATGACTGTAGAGCTGACCTGACAAACAGAAAAAAAGGATAAGTAAAGATGAAAATAAGCCTGCATAGCACACTTCTGTGTTATAAAATAAACTGTGCAATTATAGAAATGTTAAAAGTGTAGAAATCCATTGGCCTGTCATGCGCTAGCTTTCGCTGGATGCTTCTGGAAAAGGGCAATCCCCCCCCAAGCTGGGCAGGAGATGGGAAAGTTATATAGGTGATGTGTCTTACTCCTGTAGGACGGGATTGCCTGCACGTACCCTCTGCTGGCCAACCAATTAGTGGCACTGGCATTGGCTGTCAAGGCGGCAGCACAATGTCCTCCCAAAACGTGGAAGGTACAGCAAAGATGACTGTCTTGTTGGGGCAGGGGACACAATTCCCTCCCATCTGGTTGATGGGTACAGCCATGACAATTCTATTGTTGCAGCAGGGACACAAATCCCTACCTGGGGGGCATTTTATGCAAATAAAGGAAATGCGTTCTTGGAATGTTAGGAAAAGGACAATAACTTTTGTTGTTGTTGTAGCACCTTTCTTACACACTGCATCTCAAAGCACCAAAGCACTCTGCAATCTGTGAATAGCAGCAGGAGTCATTAATTGTGCACAGGGTGGAAGAATGAGGTAAATTAATTGACAGAGAGAGAGAAAGGAGGTTAGGTACAGGGAGCGAAAGACATTTCCAAAGTTAGAGTAAGTGATGGTGATTGGATTCAAACCAGGGTCTCCATGTTCACAGCTCTGCCTCCTGCCCACTCGTCTACACTGCACGCAGCTATACTGTACATCCTAAATAACTGTAATCCAAAACTAAACTTTAATAGGAACTGCTGCCTTAGTCATTTATAAAGAATGCTACGATCATCTGAAATTCTGAGCAACTCATGAAATGCTAGGTAAAGAAAAGTGCCAATAAACAAGACTTGACAAGTTTCTTACACAACTTTTCCCAAGGCAAAATTTATATAAAACACCAAGGGCAGTCACTAGAAAGCCTGGCCAGGCATACCGTCTTTGATTTATATACAGATGACGGGAAGCCAGCACTGCACACCTAACATCTTGCTCTGTGATCTGCTGCTGAGGTGCTACCACCCAGACTGAAAATGGTTTGGGAGGGGTGGGAGCATCAGAAAAGGGGAAAACGCCATATTAACTAGAACACCTATGATACAGTTTTACCAATTCACCAGGGAGGGGAACTTAATGAAAGTTTATCAGCATTTACTGTGTGTTCTGCTGTCCCCAAAACACAAACACAAGTTACTTACTTGCAACCATAGTTCTACTACAATGACACTTTAATGGGATATGAATGTATGCACATTTGACCAGGTAGCAGTCCTATACAGTTTGTTTCCAAAATGGGAATGCATAGGAACATACGAAAATTGGCAGCAGCGAAAGGCCAACATGGCCTATCTAGGCTGCTCGTGAATGCAGCTAGCTCCCTATTCAGCAGCTGCCCCACCCCCTCCTCCCCTTTTTATTTATTTATTTGCTTTTGTTAACCAGGTTAGCACACTAGACAGCGTGTGCCTATTTTCAGGTGCGACCTGGGAGGTTACAGAGTACACAGGAGACACAATACAGGGTCAGAGTACATTCAGGCCCACGTACAAGTGGGGGGAACAGCAACATGGTACACTGTCATTACATGGTAAGGTAAGGTATACAGCAATCAGGATATAAATCGGCAGTAGGGAGGTGGTTTAGCACCAGGAAACCACCATGATAGAGAGTACAACAAAATACATGACATTACATGAGCGCCTATCATTAGAGAGAAACGACACACTCCTTGAGCAGCTAGAGGCGGGAAGTGCTTAGACAGGGATGCCCCCCCCCCCAAGAGGGCTTAAGTGCATTAATGCAAGTAACCATCATAGATCAGCCGTGGGCAGTGAAACAACCCACAGTCTCCCAAGAGTATCCGGAGGTGGAGGAGACAATTCTGGAACTATGTAGCACAAAGACAGGCAGCTGAGGATTTGAGGAAGTTCCAGAGTGAGGTTCTGAAGCAGGGATGGGAGGGAGATGCACTTACAAGGGCGGGAAGGGAGTTCCACAGCCTAGGCGCACAGACCGAGAAGGCCCGGTCAACAGTGAGAGTGAGGGTCTTAGGAACTAGGTGGACCTGTATAGCGCTAGATCGTAGATGGTAGGCAAGGGTATCATACTTGAGGGGGAGGGCTAGTGCAGGAGGAGTGGACGTTCTGACTATGTTGTCAACAAAGTTGCCAAGGACAAACGCATGGTGTTTTTCCAGGGGGAGCCTTTCCAGCCTGGAGTAGAGCTCACAACAATGCGTGAGGCGAGGAGCGGAGAGGGCGAAGCGGCAGATGTTGTTGTATGCAGTTATCTCACTTAGCTAGGCTAGAGTTTGGGACCGTGGCAAAGGCTACGAGCCCGTAGCAAAGTGTGGGAAGTAGTATCCCCCTGGCTATGGCGAGGAGAGCAGCCGGGGTGAGGCAATCTTAAGCCCTGTATGCTAGTCCAAGCTTCCCGTTTGTGCCTTAGAGACATTCCTAAGGTGCTCTGTAAGATCCAGTTGCAGGTCGAGGGTAACGCCTAGGTACTTCACGGCAACGGTGACTGGCAGGAGGGAGCCATTAGCTCCATAAATCATTAGGGGAGTGGGGCGGGCATTGGTTTTGGCCAAAGATCTAAAGAGCATGGCCTGGATCTTATCCAGGTTGATGGTGAGTTTGTGTCCCTCCAGCCAGTTCTGGATACTAGTGAAGTCAAGAGTTCGGGCGCGAGTTTATGCTAGACATGTCCGGAGAACTGTACAATATGACAAGGTCATCTGCGTATAGGGTTACGTGCCCGTGGGTAGAAACGGAGGGCAGCCCATTGATGAACAGGGAAAACAGAATGGGTCCGAGGACGGATCCCTGGGGGACACCAACGGTGATGGGGGAGAGGACAGAGAGGGTGTGGTTGAAGCAAGAATACTGCTGCCTCCCCCCAAGGTAGTCAGAGAACCATGCAAGGGCTCGGTGGGAGAATCCGATGGACTGGAGAGTGGAATGGAGGAGAGAGTGGTCAACCCGATCGAAGGCCTTAGAGAGGTCAACGAAGATGGCTCCGGTCAGTTTGCCTTGGTCAGTGGCTGACCGGATCTCAGAGGTAACTACGGCAAGCGCTGTCGATGTGCCATGCCCCTTCCTAAAGCCATGCTAGGCTGCAGAGAGAACTGCATACTCCTGAAGGTAGTAGGAGAGTTGAGAGGCAACAGCCTTTTCTAGGAGCTTACTGACTGCCGAGAGTATGGCGATGGGACGGTAATTTTTCATATCCTTGGGGTCTCCTTGCTTGTACACAGGGACAATCTTAGCAACTTTCCAAATGTCAGGTATGATCCCGAGATAAGTGAGGCATTAAATATGTGGGTGACTGGCCTGGCGAGGAGGGAAGCCCCCAAGCTCAGCAGCTTTGGCTCGAGGCTGTCGTGACTAAAACCCATGTGATGGGAGAGCCCAGCAAGGAGTGCCTTGGTCTCCCCAATTGAGATCCTTTTGAGGTAGAAAGGAGGCCGGGGAGGGGGGGTGCCCGTCATGCTGTAAAGGTGCAGCGGGTCGGGAAGACGACGGGGCGGTCAGGTCAGTGAACATGCAGTTGAATGCAGTGGCAATAGTATGGGGGTTATTGCAACTGGATCCCCCAATATTCATGTCGGGGGTCATTTCCTTGGCAGACCCACTGACCAGGTTTTTGATGTTTTGCCAGAAACACCAGGGGTTGTAGGCTGAGGCAAGCAGGGCGGATTTGCAGAACTCGCTCTTAGCAGTGCGTATGGCTTTCTTGCAGGAGTTTCTGAGCCGCCGGTATTCAAGGAGATCATTATTGTTGCATGAGATTTTATGTTTCACCCACCATTTGTCTCTCTGCTTCATGAGGGAGAATAGTCCCCCATGGAGCCACTTAGTGACCGTGCCCCTCACCCTCCTTTTAGTGAGGGGTGCATGCCTATTTTGCAATGGTGCAAATACGGCTAGGAACTGATCAAGGGCTGTAACGGGGTCATTGGTAGCCGTGACCCCAGACCAGTCGGCGCAGGGTAGGTCATTGAGGTAATCATGTAGGCTGAGCTTGGAGAAGTCCTCATCTGGATCACCCTGCAGGGGACTTTGTGCGAGGAGGTGCCCCATTATTCAGTAGGTTGGTGAGTGGTCCGAGATGGCGTCGGGGAGAGTTCCCGAGTGGACAATTCTGTCTAATCGGTTGCATAGAACCCAGTCAACAAGTAAGCCTTTGTCCCCCTGAGAGGAGATCCTAGTGGGTCCTATGATGATCTGGCTAAGCGCAAGGCCCAACAGAAGAGGTTCAAATACTCTGGTATTTGGCCCCAGCCAGTTGAGGTTGAGATCCCCCAGGATAAGTAACTCGTTTGAGCCAACCTTTGCTTTAAGGAGGTCAAGTAGAGCGGAGAGCCCTTGGACCCCACCCTTCAGAGGGTTGTAGGCACAAACTATGTGCACCTTTTTCGAGTTTCCAAGTAGGAGGAGTGAGGGAAGGAACTCACATACAGGTGGTTCGTGAGGTGAATGAGGCACAGTGGATACATTTAGGTGCACTTTCAGTAAAGGGCAACGCCCCATGCTTTCTGCCTGCCCTGTCACACTGTGATGGGCTGTAACCTGGAGGCGAGACGACGGAGTCGGTGGGTATGCAAGGTTTCAGCTTATGTTTCTGCACACACCGTATGTCTGGCTTGTAGTGGGCCGCCCAGGCTGTGAGTTCAGCTAGGTTTTGTAGGATGCTCCGGATATTGAGGTGTGCTATTCTGAGGCCTTTAGCAGATAACCAGGCTGTGGGGGGCTTGAAAGGGTACTGGGTATGCTGGGAACCTTGACAGCTGGTTAAGTTACCTGCCAGTGCCAGAGGTGCCATGGTCACTGCTTGGTTGGGCAGTAGGACCGCACGAGGTGTCCAACAGAGGAGTAGTCCCCAGTAGCAAGGCAAGGCAGCCGGCTTCCGCAGGAGAGTGTGCAGTGTAGCCATCTTAGCCAGGTGCTGGCTAACAGGAAAACCTTGCAGCTTTAACTTTAATGGTACCTCCCTCTACCCTTCCCTTAGCCCTCTCCCACCCCTTATTGAAGCATTCCACTGTGGTACATGCCACAACTTCAGCTGGTAGTGTGTTCCACTTTGCCACCACCCTCTCCGTAAAGAAATGCTTCTTCACCTCCCTCCTGAATCTACCCCCTCCGATCTCATGTCATGGCCCCTAGTGTCTCTCCCCACCCTCCTCCTGAATAGACCCTATATGTCCGTTTTGATTATCCCTTTCATGCATTTGAAGGTCTCGGTCATATTCACCCTGTCTCTCCTCCAGTGAGTACATGTTTAACTCTCTTAGTCTGACCTCATATGGCAATCCCCCAGGCCCTGAATCATATTCACTGCCCTACACTGCACCCCCTCCAGCAGCCTAATGTCCCTTTGTAGGTACGGGCGCAGGACTGCACGCAGTATTCCAGGTAGGGTCTAACCAACGATCTGTACAACGGTAGAATAACCTCCCTTCTTCTTGAGGTAATTCCCCTTGCAATGCACCCCAGCATTTTGTTGACCACTGCTGCTGCCTTTCTGCATTGGGTGGAATTGTTCATTGCTCCCATGAAGAGCACCCCTAGATCCTTCTACTCTTCTGTTACCTCCAGCTGCAATCCCCCAGATGGTAGGTTCTCCTCGGATTTTTTGTTCCGAAGTGTAGCATCTTGCATTTTCTTTGCGTTGAACCCTAGCTGCCACCTGTCAGACCATACCTCCAACCTTGTCAGATCCTCCTGTAGCCCCGAGTGGTCACCATAGCTCCCATCTTGGTGTCAACCACAAATAGACTGATTTTGCTGCTGATGCCATCCCAGATGTTTGCAATAAATATGCCAAACAGCACTAGGCCCAAAACCGAACCCTGTGGAACACCACTTGTCACAGGCTTAGGGGATGAGTATCCCCACCTACCACCACCCCCTGCTGTCTATCTTTTAGCCAGTTCTCCACCCACCCCACCAGTTTTGCTCCCGCCTGTGCCCTGTATCTTGATTCCAAGTCTCCCATGTGGTACTGAATCAAAGGCCTTACTGAAGTCTAGGTACAGGACATCCACCGCATGGCCCCTGTCAATTTGGCTAGTCACCCAGTCATAGTATTCCACCAGGTTGGCCTGGCATGACCTGCCCTTGACGAAGCCATGCTCCCTCCCGTCCTGCACTCCATTCACCTCCAGTAGTGCCACTAGCCTATCATTTAGGATTGTCTCCATTAGCTTCCCCACTATGGACGTTTGACTTATTGGCCTATAGTTCCCTGGTTCATCCCTGGGTCCACTCTTGTCTAGAGATGAATTAAATAAGCCTGCCAAGGGTCCTACCAGGACCTCTGCCAGCTCCTTCAGCACTCTCAGAGGTACTCCATCTGGTCCCAGAGCTTTGTCTACCCTCAATGCCCTTAACCCCTCCAGCACCCTCCCCACTGTGATTTCACCATCCGTCACCCTCCTATATGTTTCTATCCTCCCTCCTACTATGGGTAGCGCCCCTTCCTTTTCTTTCGTAAAGGCTGAAAAGAAGTAGTCGTTGAGCACTTCTGCCTTTTCACCCCCTTCCTCTACTCATCCCCCCTCCTTCTTAATTCTTACAATTTGGCCCTTACAGCTTCTTTTCTCCCTGATGTACCTAAAGAAGTCTTTCTCCCCCTTTTTTTAAGCCCTGCACCAGCCTGAGTTCCTTTGCTGCCTTGGCTGCCCTTACCCCCCACGTCACTTCCTTCAGGTATTCTCCCTATCGTCCTCCCTCCCAGATTTTCTGCATCTCCTGTAAGCTGCCCCTTTCTTCCTCACCCTGCCTAGCACCCCTTTACTTATCCAGCTGGGTTTCTTCCCCCTAGCTCTCTTAGTCTGGGCCCTGCTGCAAGCTTCTGTTGCCTCCACTATCCCCTGTCTTATCAGTTCCTGCTTTTGCTGGGTGTCCATACCCGGTTGAATTTTGCACAGGAAAGCACAGTTACGCAAGAACTTACTGTAACAGTAGATCTTCGAGAGAGGCTCTTGCAGTAGGTTATTACATATAGGACTGATGCCGACAGGTGTCAGGACCCCACGGAAAAATTTCTAGCTAGCAGTCTCTGGCAGGGGACCGCCCCCACGTCAGGTGACCAACGTCAAACGACGTCAGTATAAAGGGGCGGTCCCCAGCCCTTCAGTTCTTTCGCCAAAGGCCAAAAAAGACAAGACGAGAGAGAAGCGAATGATTCCATCACTGGAAAAGGAGCTGAAAAACTTAGGGGATGGAGGGCGGGAAGATATTACCTACTGCAAGAGCCTCTTTCGAAAATCTACTGTTATGGGAAGTTCTTACATAACTGTACTATCTTACTTTGAGAGGGCTCTATCAGTAGGTAATTACAAATAGGACTGAGTCCCAAGCAGTCTGGAACAAAGAGAAGCTCACGGGAGGAGGAAAATACAGGTTACTCACCTGTAACAGGAGTTCTAGGAATGGTATATGTTGTTCATCCACACTCATTGGCAGGTATCCTTGCCGCTTTAAATCTTGCCGGAAGGTCTTCAAGCTTGCTCCTCCCACCCACCCGGGTGGTATAACTCTCGGCTCCGCCCCATGACGCCAGATCTGGCCCGCTGGAAGCTCAGGTTGTGCGTCGAGCCGGGAGAGGTCGGTGGTGGTGTGGATGAACAACATATACCATTCCTAGAACTCCTGTTACAGGTGAGTAACCTGTATTTCTAGGGACATGGATATGTTGTTCATCCACACTCATTGGCAGACTCCTAGCAGTTCTCCGGGAGGAGGGAGGCAAGCACACCCCAATACTTACTTGGGAAAGAGACTGGAGAACCGAGGCCCCAAACCAGCATCCCGGCGTGACTCAAGGTCGATGTGGTAATGGGTAATGAAGGTGTTTGCTGACTTCCAGGTAGCAGCCCTGCAGATTTCCTGGATAGGGGCGTCCCTGGAAGCAGCCACCGTTGCAGCAGTATGGCGGGTAGAATGAGCTCTTATCCCTCTGGGAGGCTCCATGCCCGCCAACTTATGACGAGATCTATGCAGGAGGTTACCCACCTGCTTATCGTCCGCTTGGCTGCAGGTCTGCCAGATGCGGCTTCAGCGTAGGTGACAAACAGCTGGCCAACCTCTCCGCAATTTCAGCCGCGGCGCTCTTATAATGCGACGCCTTCTAGGGTCCAGAGTATGGAGCCTATATTCGACCTCCGGGTGTGATTGGGGTAGAACACCGGCAGAGTCAACACCTGGTTAGGTGAAACTCCCGACACCACCTTGGAAGGAATTTGTGGGGGCGCAGGACAACCTTGTCCCTGTGGAAGACCAGGTAGGAGACTCGATGGAAGCGCCTGGAGCTCTCCATCCTTCTGGCTGACGTGATAGCCACCAAGAAGGCAGTCTTCCACGACAGGTGAGAGAGAGCACACCTGTGCATAGGTTCGAATGGCTTGCCCATGAGGTTTGCCAGTACCAGCAGTAGATCCACGGAGGTGGGGTTCCCGCACTGGAGGAAATGTGATCAAGCCTTTGAAAAAGCACCAGACCACCTTCTCCTCGCCACCGACTGCTTCCGGCCGCGCCGGTAAGCAGAGATGGCTGCCAGGTGCACCCATAGAGGTCGTCGACCTAAGCCCTTGACTAGAAGGGACCATAAATAGTCCAAGATGCTTGCCAAGGAACAGGAGGAAGGGTCCAAGCCCTTGCCCTGACACCAAATGGAAAACCTTTTCCATTTGAAGGCATAGCATTTTCTGGTCGACTCCTTACGGGACGCCTCAACTATATTGAGGACCTCATCGGAAAGACCCAAGGCCTGGAACTCTAGCCGCTCAGGAACCAGGCCGTCAGGTGCAGGGATTGAAGGTCCGGATGGAACACCTTCCCTGATTGACTGAGAGCAGGTCAGGCGAGCTGGAAGCTGCCAGCGGAGTCCTGGAGCTGAGACTGAGGGAGATCTGGGTACCAGAGCTGGCGAGCCAGTCTGGGGCTATCAGAATCACCTGCGCCTTGTCCCTCCTCGCCTTGAGAAGCACCTTGTGGATCAAGGAAATGGAAAAGGCGTAAAGAGGCCGGGGTCCACTGCCTCGGAAGGCATCCCCTGCAGCGAGCCCTGCTGAGGGGCGGGCATGGAACAGACTCACCCGCGTTCTCCTGGAGGCAAACAGGTCCACTTGAGGTGTGCCCCAATGGGAGAACAGATGCTGTACTACCTCTGGCAGGAGAGACCACTTCGTGGGATGCAGCCCCTATCCGGCTCAGGGCATCGGCCAGGGTGTTGGAGGCTCCTGCCACGTGAATGGCTAGGAGATCCGCCTCCAGGCTGCGCCTGCAGTGACCAAATGGGAGAGCTTCCTTGCATAGAAGCATGGGCGCGTCCCGCCTGGCGGTTTAGATAGTACATGGTAGTGGTATTGTCCGTCTGGACTCGGACCACTTGACCCCGGAGGAGGAGCAGGAGGCGGTGAGAGCTGGGCGGACGCCGGAGCTCAAGCAGGTTGATGGCATCGGGACTCCGCGAGGACCGAGGCCATGAGCCCGGTGTTCCCCAGATGGCATTCAACCCATCAGAGAGGCATCGGTCGAAAGGAGACCGTCGGCTCGAGGCGGACGAACGGGATGCCCTCCTGCAAATGATCTGGAGCGGTCCACCACTGGAGGCGTTCCACATCCCTGTGTCACCCGACTGGCTAGTCCAAGATCGCAGCGTTATGACCACTGGCTGGCCAGTCCCCACTGAAGGGCGCATGTTCCAGCGGGCCCCAGCGGACCCACGCTAGGTGCAGGCCGCCATGAGACCAGGAGGCGCAGGAAGTCCCGGGCAGGCGCAGTGCCCAACCAGAAATGATCAGACAAGGAGGAAGAACCTCGGCCCTGTCCGCGGGAGCAGCGCTCTGGCTCGAAGAAAGTCGAGCTGCGCCCGATGAATAGAATCCACCTGCTCATTTCGAGTTCGACTTGGCCTGCGTTGATAAGGAGGCCCAGTTGAAACAGACCTGGAGGCCAGATCTCTGGACCACTCCGCCTCCTTCCTGGAGGAGCTGCTATCAGCCAGTCGTCCAATGGTACACCCGGACCCCTCGGCGCCCGCAGGAATGCTGTCACCACTGCCATGCATTTGGTGAAGACCCTGGGAGCTGGAGACAAAGCCGAAGGGCATGGCTTGGAACTCGAAGAGGATCCTTCCTTCGGAGCGAAGGAATCTCTGGTGAGGCAGACGGATAGGGACGTGGAAAAGCGTCCTGCAAGTCACAGAGAGCAGAACCACACGGCGTTCAAGGATGGTATTATCTGAGCCAAGTGACCATCCTGAAGGTTGAGACCTTAAGAACTTGTTTTAGGTCGTGTGGGTCGAGAATGGGCGCAACCCCCATCCGCTTTCGAACCAGGAAGTACCTGGACAAAACCCTGGGTCTGAAGGAGGGTCCACCACTCTCTTATCACCTCCTTCTGGAGGAGGAGGCGATGTCGGCTCGGCAGGCCGCCAGTGAGCTGGGGATCCCGAAGCCCCAGGCGGCAGCTCTGAAGGTGGTGCCTGCCGAATTCCAGAGGCAGGCCTCCCACACCTCCAAGACCCACCTGTCCGTGGTAACAGCGGACCAGGCGGAGCGAGTGCGGGCCGTCCCCCCAGGAGGACCCAGGGTAAGGTGGCGGGAATGAGGCGACACCTCAGCCCGTCACTGGGCAGGCTTGGAGGAGGGACCCGGCCGAGGGACCTCCTGACCTTCCTCCCTGCCTCCTGTTAGAGGAAGCCGCGGCTTGGGTTTGGGATGCCAAGGCCGAGCCTGCCAGCCTGGCGTTGCTGGGCGGCGGCGCCGGGGCACAGAAGGGCGAAAGGGCTTAGGCTGTGGCTACGGCCTTTGTCCTTCTGGCGGAAGAGAGCCGAGTCAAGGTAGCGTGGACTTCTCAATCCTCTGCAGGTGACCTTCCACCCCAGGGCCAAGGGTCAGTCCCAAAAGGAGACATCCGCCAACTTGTGCTGGGTATCCCGAAGTAAGGTGGATCATCCTCAGCAAGCCATGACATAGCCACTGCGGCCGCCACCAATCTGGCACCGGGTCCCCTATATCCAAGCAGTCTGGAGCTGCTGTTTGGCCACTGCCCTGCCCTGGTCCTGCACCTGCTTAACCATAGTCTGCAGATCAAGCGGGAAGATGAGGATGACCTCATCCAAGGGGAGCCCAACAGGGCATGAGAAAAATGTGCCATGGACTGACCGAACTGGCTAATGAAGCCGAGAGAGGGCCATGGCGTGAACTTTTACGCCCGACATGGTCAATTTCTTGGACTCCTTGTCAGGAGAGCTTGTCCACATCCTGGGCGTTGCCCGGTAGCGGGCGCTGTCGTGCTCAACCCTCAGCAGAGGGTGTTCAGCGGACAGGGAACGGTGGGGACGCATACTTCCTAACAGCCATCTGGCCGAAGGCACAGGGCAGGAAGCAGAAGCTACCAAAGCTCCAGTGCGGACCCCTGTGGCCTCGGCCACCGGAAGGCCTCCGTCGGAGAATCCTCGGTCCAGAATCTCCGTGAGGATACCTGAGCCCGTTTGGAAGCAGGTTGAGCTCCATCGGTGGACTCCGAGATGAGCCGAAGCAGTCCTAGGAAGGGCGGCGGGCTGCTCGTCCATTGACTGACCTCCTGAAGACTCAAGTCCAGTCACTTGGAGAAAAGGAGAATCATCTTCGGACTCGGAAGAGTCCCGAAAACACCTCTGGCCTGCAAACCACCTTCACCTGCGAGGGTCGGTGGAGTGGGGTAACTGACAACCGATGGGGTAGACCTTAGCCGACCGAGAATCCTTGGTCGCGCAACTAGTGGTGGCTGTGGGCGGAGGTTCCACGGAGATCGGTGGAGCAGCTAGTTTTAGCGAACAACCGGCCTGATATGAGCTCTCCCGGATAAGTCGAGGGGTTGTGTCGGCCGCTCGATGACAACCGTAATGGCGGGGGAAAGGCGGCGGGTCGACTTACTCCCGGCCAGGAGAGCTGTTACATAAGGTCTCGTACGGTGACGTAATTTACGCGAAGCCTCCCTCATCCGAGGAGGGGCCGAATGACGATACGCACATGATGCGAGACTGAGACCGCCCTGTAATGATTGGGGTCGGCTGGACATGAAGAGGTCGAACCGAGACCGAGAGTCCCGGAATTTCAAGGTCGGTGCTTGCGGGAGGGTACGGCGGAACCGGCACTCACCCAGCTCGGATGGTCCATCCGAGGGCTCCGGAACAGGCACAAGCGAGCCAGGATCCTCAACTCCTCCCGGGGGAACCGGGGAGAGAGAATCTCGGCTGCTAAGCGACAGCCGTCCAATGGGCAGAAAAATCTCGACTTCATCGGTGCAGGAGTCCGGTCAACTGGCGGGGACACCGTGGGGCCAGTGGCAGCCAGGCGGTCGACCCGAGCCGACCAGTCGGCGGCCGAGAAGGTTCCGCTCCAAGAGCGTCGACAGAGGACTTCCCTGTCCTCTTTTTGGACCGAGAAAGGTCCCATGGGCGGCCAGGCCCTTCTCCCTTTGTAGTGGAAGGTTGACAAACTCATAAAGGCCGTGTAGAAGAGGCAGAGGCCGGGATAAAATGCAGCGGCCCGGGAAGATCGGCCAGCAGCCTCCTCTTGAGCGACCATCCCTCCGAGCTGATCCGCCCGGAGCCACGCCGCCGCGGACACGCCAGCAGGCTTCCTTGGACTACACGGAGAAGCGGCTACTCGGGGCGGCCCAGTTGCAATGGCAGCCAGCACGGTCTTCGAGGGACGTGGGCCGAGAAAAGATCAAGCAGTCGCCAAGCCTGCGGGTGCTCAAGGCCTAAGCAGTAGACACACAGAGGAGTGTGGATCCGTCAGAGACATCTTCTGCCCATGGGCATCTCCGAAATCGGAGTCGGTTGTCCATCGCGGCCGCGAGGGATGATGAAGACCTGAAGTCTTGCCGCGAAATTTATTTTGAATCATAAGCGGGAGAAATGAGACCAGTCTCAAGCCTTGGGCGTTAGAGAGAACCTGAGCTTCCAAAGCGGTGGAGATCTGGCGTCATGATGGAGGCGAGTCATACCCACCGGGTGGGTGGGAGGAGCAAGCTTGAAGACCTTCAGCCAGATTTAACGACAAGGATACCTGCCAATGGTGTGGATGAACAACATATCCATGTCCTAGAAAGTACAGTTACATAAGAACTTACAGTAACGGTAGATCTTCGAGAACAGCTCTTGCAGCAGAGTAACACCATTAGGACTGAAGTCGGCCGGGCGTCAAGACCCCACGAAATCTTCTAGCTAGCAGTCTTCAGCAGGGACGCCTCCGGCGTTGGTCCCGCCCTCGGACGTCAGGGTAGTACATAAGCAGTCCCATAGATTCCCAGTTCTCATGAGACTCCTGGCTAGGATGACATCAGAAGGGAGACCGAGGATCCGCCATCAGAGAGAAAAGAGCCAGCTCCTGCCAAGGCCTGGTAAGACATGCACCTCCTCAAGGGGAATGGTGGGCGGGAAGGTACCTGCAGAGCTGTTCTGAAGATCTACTGTGACGTGGAGTTCTTACATGCTGTACTATCTTACTTGAGATACAGCTCTTGCAGCAGGTAACTTCTCAATAGGACTGATTCCCAAAGCAATGGCCTGAAATCATTCTGGGAGGAGAAATTAGGAGAGATCTTGAACAAGTCCTGACTCTAGGACAGGAGACCCTGTAGAATGGCTAGGCGAACCGGCTCTCCTGTGATGTAATATCAGGCTATAGTGCCTAATAAATGTGCACTGAACTCCAAGTAGCTGCGCCAAATGGCGAGGTGGAGCGTTGCGCGGTGCTGCAAAGGTACCACCCCTTGTCGAGTGGCCGGACTGTACCGGGAGGGGGCTTCGTCTGTGCTGTAGCAAATGAAATACACTGGACGAGCCAGCTAGAAAGGGTCTGCTAAGACTGGTTGGCCAGCATCCTCTCAGCGAAGAAGCAGACAGTTGCTCCGATTTGAAGCTGTTTAGTTCTATTCAGGTAGAACCTTAGGAGGCGGTGAACATCCAGGGTGAAACAGCGTCTCCTCTATTAGAGTACTTAGGAAAATACACAGGCAAATCGATGTCCTGGTTGAGTGAGGCAGGGGCCACCTTGACAGGAATTTAGGATTAGTCCTCAGAGACACTCTGTCCTGGTGAAAAATTAAATAAGGCTCCTTGCACATGAGGCGTGAAGCTGGGAAACTCTCCTTGTTGGCGTGACAGCAACTAAAAATAACGTTTTCCACGAGAAGCATGCTCACAATCACGGCAGGTTCAAAGGGGGCGTGAGTTGTTCCAGGACAAAGTAAGTCCCAAGGAGGCAGGATCCTTGATGGGTGGCCTGGGTGTAGCACCCCTCAGGAGTCTCGGAGGCATCAAGCTGTGCCTGTCAGCTGTCCCACGGGTAGGTATGCAGAGATCGCGCAGAGGTGCCTTTAATGGAGGTAGGTGAGACCCGATGGAATAGGGAAGAGGTATTCAGCACCTTTCACGGGCATTCTAAGGGAAAGACTGCATACCTGCAACCATAAAGCAAAAAGCGCCACTTCATGGCGTGCGTCGTATGTGTTGCTACAGCTTTCTGGGCCAGGGAAGGACTTCCATACCTCTTCACGAGACCCCATATCGCATATTAGCTATGTCTCTAGAAGCCATGCATGCAGGTTCAGTGGCGTAAGAGGTCGGGTGGACTGGTGGGCCTCCTCCTGAGACAATGGGTGGAAACTGAAAGGCAGCGGAACTGGAGGTTCCCAGGACGAATGCGTCAGCATGGGGAACCAAGTCTGCACCTGGGGCCAGAAGGCACTGCAGAATCATTGTTCGTGCTCCCTGTACAGTTTGAAGAACGCTCTGGATCAGCGGAAGGGAGGAGAAGTGAGAATCTGTCCGCCCAGGAAGGACAACCTTCTGCGCGGAAAACACCAGGTCCTGGATCTAGCGAGTTAAAAAATTGGGCAGTTTCGTTGGATAGAGGCCGAATAAGTCAACTGTGAGTGCCCATGAGAAGGAACAAGATCCTCTACCTCCTGAAAAGTTCCCACTGGTGGACTCCTGGCCTGGGGCGACTCAGAGCCATCTCGGTGTGTTGTCCCACTCCGGGCGTGAACTGCAATCAGCGGGCTTCGCGCCCGTGTCCGGGTTACCCAATCACACCCTCACAGCTTCACTGCAGAGGGGTGAGTGTCACCTCCTTGTTTGTTGAGTAATACATCACCGCTCGTGTTGTCCGTCCTGAAGCAGAAGGGTACCACAAGCCCAGTATTTCTGACTGAAAGGCCTGCAGAGGCGTAAAGGACCGCCCTCATCTCCAACACGTTGATGTGATGGAAGGCTTCCTGAGGTCCATGTTCCTGGGACTTCACCCGTTCAGGTCGCTCCCATCCCAGCCTGAGGCGTCTGTGGAGAGGAGCTGCCTTCGAGGCCGACATGGTAAATGGGATACCACAGAAAGTGTCCTGGGTGCCACCATTGCCAGTCTCGAATCACGCGTTCGTGATTCTGACCGATGCGTGCATGGTCTTGCCTTTGGTCCCACTGCACCTTGAGCATCCACTGAGTTACCCGCATGTGGAGCCTTGCCAAAGGGCGGGTTGGAATGGCCGCAGCCATGTGTCCGAGCAAGCAAAGGACCAACCTGGCAGGGACGGTCTTTTCGCTGAAAGATCCCTGATGAGGATCTGATGTGTTCCTTCTTTAAGTCGGGGAAGAAAGGCTTTCCCTTGGGACGGTGTCCAGAACTGCGCCTATGAACTGCAGCTTATGACGGTACTAGGAGACTTCTAAGAGTTGATAAGAATGCCCAGAGACTGGAACAGGTCCTGGGTGCTCTGAATAACCATCAACAAGTGCCTCTTTGGGCGGCCATGGAAGCCAGTCGTCCAGATGCGGGAACACGTAGTGGTCCTGTCTCCTCAGAGACACTGCACGACTGCCATACATTAGTAAAGACCCTGGGGGAGAAGACAGTCCGAACGGAAGGGCCGGAACTGAAAGTGGTGGTTGAGAAACTTCGAAGTGCAGGAACCTCCTGTGCGCTTGAGCTACTAGGGATGTGCAGGTAGGTGTCCTGCGCCAGGGGACTAAGAAGGCGTCCTTTTCAGCATGGGAATGAGTCCTTGGAGGTCACCATGCAAAAGCGTTGTAGGCGACCGACATGTTGAGGTCGCTGAGGTCAGAATTGGACGGAGGTCCCTGTTTTCTTGAACCAGAAAGAAGTGGGAATAGTATCTGGATCCTATCAGCTCTCTGGGACATACTCCTGCTCCCTTTTGCGGCGCAGCACCTCTTGCCTGGTGAGTGATCTGTGCGACCCAAGTAACGGAAGAGCAGAGGAGGCCTTGTGGGTAGCTTGTCCACTGAATTCTATAAAGTAGCCTCTTTCGACCAACTGAAGGACCCACCTGTCGGTGGTTATGGACTACCACAGCGGGTGGTCCACTGTCGGCCCCGACCTTGGTGTCCCGTTGGATGCTGGGGTGGGGGCGGGAGGAGTCATGCTGTGGGGCTGAGGTCCAGCAGGCTGGGCCGACTTAGCTGGTCGTTGACTTGGCCCGTTGACGACTTCCCTGGGCTCTGTGGCGAGAGAAGAGCCCCTCTGTTGAGGACGGCCGCGGGACTGCTGTCTCTGCACCCGGCCTCGAAGCAGCTTCTGGTTCTCCAAGAAGGAATCTAAAGCTTGGGTGCCACACATGGCCTGGACAGACGTACACGCCTTCCTGGCCTCTTGAGTTTGGTGAGACCTTCTCTGAGGACTCAAAAGAACTCTCCATGAAGCAGGCGTCCAGGATGTTTCTGGGCGTCAGGGTGAATCGAAACAGACCATAGAGTGTCTCTGGAGGCATCGCCTGAAGCTGCCGCTCTGGCTGAGGTCCAGCCAAGGAATCATCTGTTCGCAGCACCTGGGTTCCCACGTCCGAACCCGTGCAGAAGGAGCTGTAGCAACTCCTCCTTCTGCTCACCTTCTGGCATCTTTTCCGCCAGATCCAGTCCCTGTTCCCACAAGGCGTTTTGAAACTGTACCATGTGGGTGAAGTAGTTGAGGGATCCGATGGCGCAGGTAGCGGATGCATACATGCGCCTGCCTATAGTGTCCAGCTGTTTGGACTCAGGGTCCGTGGCAGGGTGCTCAAATGTTGCAGCCCTAGGACCCGGTCATGAGGCTCTAATGACCAGAGAGAATCAGCCAGAGGATGTGATGCCAGTACTGGTCCTCCCTAGAGGCCTTGTACAGGCGGTCAGCTTTCTTCGGCATCGCCGGAAGCGAGTGTGGACGTTTCCATGCTGCCTTGGTGATGTCCACGAATGTGTCCACCAAGGGTGGCACCACCACAGGCTTTGGATCGTTTTGGCGAAGGTATTTGGCAAGGCGTAATCTCTCAGAGTCTAATTCCTCTGCATCCCAGCCCATGTTCTCTTGGATATGCCTCATAATCTCTGAGAACAATGGGTCATCCGGAGGAGATCTTAGAAGCTCACATGGGTCCAGAGAAGGGACGTTGATCGGAGAGGGGGATCTGGATCCGTCCGAGAAGTCCGATCCCGTGTCCTCCGTCGAAGGCGAACGGCGGCGTCTTCTGGATCTCTTGGGGCTGGGTGACCCTGAAGAAGATCTGGACGGAGGTCTCCTATTCGTGATCTACCCCTAGGAGGTCCGTAGGCTCCAGGTGGGAGGGTACTCGGCCCGCATCCCTGGGTGAAGTAGGGGGCGCGGGGGCCGGTGGAGTAGCAGGAGGAGGAGGAGGTGGTGTGGGAACCACATACCTTTTTATGGTGTCCCACCAGGAAGTAAACAACTCCTTGACCTCGGATATGCTGAGGCCCGACGACGGATCGGGCACCGATGGCCGGTCGTCAGGTTCCGGCGTCGGCTCCCCAGGGGCCTCAGGTTCCGGCGAGGGTTCCCTGGGGGGTACGACAGGACCGGGTTCGCCAGTCTGGTCCTCGGGCTGGGTCAGCTCCTTCTCCGTGATCGCCTCTTGACCGACGTCGGTGGGAGGCGAGGGGGTCCTCTTCTCGGTTGGTGCAGATGTCGGTTCCCCGGCCGGCGTCCGTGGAGGCGAAGGCCTGACCGGCGATGGGCGTCTGGCGGTCCTCGGTACTCGGGACCGGTGGTGTTTGGCCGACGTCGGAAGGGCCGGCATCAGGTCCGACGATCTCTTGAGAGAAGTCAGTTCTTTGGTCTTCCGCTCGGGAGGAGGAGGCAAAGAGACTGACCTGGCGTCAGGTTCCGAATGGCGGGAACCGGACTTGTGATGGTGGTGACGGTCCCCTGACCTCGACAGGGCCTTGGTGGTTGAAGCAAAAGAAGGTCTGGAGGTCTTGGCCTGAGAAGGAGGAGGAACCGAGGAGGTCTTCACGCTGCAGGGGGAGGCTGAGAGCGGGCCCGGGAGGGAGAGTGGTCGGACCGGGATCCGGAGCTACGGGAGTCAGAGGCCCTAGATGGGTACCTGGATCTCACTCTCTCCCTATGCTTCTCGAGGTGTCTCCGGGCCTTGTCGGAAGATTCCCCCTTGGAGGCTGCGTCCATGGCTTTAATCTTCTCCTCGAGCAGGAAAGCCTGAAGGGCCTTCTGGTGACGGATCCGGGTCCAGCTGTTGAATCCCTGGCAGAAAGAACAGGCCCGGGTGTCATGGTCTGGGCCTAGGCACCGGACGCAGGCCGAATGCGGGTCTTTGAACGGGATTTGCTTCCCACAGGCACACTTCGAAGGATGGCCTTCAACGGAGGTTGGAGAGGACATCAGATAGAAACTGAGCAGAAAAAACGAACTTTTTCCTGAAGGAAGAACTTAACCAGGCGTCCCGCGCCAGAAACAAACCAAAGGGTCGAGACATGCAAGTCGACGGCGGGAAAGAACTGGGGAATCTGGCGGGACCACCTCCTTATGTACTATGTCTGACGTCGGAGGCAGTCCCCGCTGAAGACTGCTAGCTAGAAGATTTCTGTGGGGTCCTGACGCCTGCCGGCTTCAGTCCTAATGGTGTTACCTGCTGCAAGAGCTGTATCTTGAAGTAAGATCTACTCATATACAAATCCTCTGGCTGTGAAGGTCTTAGGAAAGAAGACCTTGCAGAACAGCCAACCCGAAGCCAGCTCTGCGGCGAGAGGCAATGTCCAAACTGTAATGTTCCGTAAGGGTATGGACTGAAGTCCAAGTTGCAGCTGCACAGATGTCGGCCGCTGACACATTCTTGAAACAAGCAGCAGAGGCAGCAACACACTTAGTGGAGTGACCTCTGACTTGACCTGGCAAGGTGTTGTGGTACTTGTCATAACAGAAAGTGATACAATGAGCCAACCATTTTAAAAGGCATTGCCTGGAAACAGCATTGCCTTCTCTTTTGCGAGCAAAAGAGACAAACAGTTGATCAGTCTTTCTGAGATCCTTTGTCCTGTTGGTGTAGTATCTCAGAATCCGGTGAACATCCAAAGTATGCAAGACGTATTCCCCTTGATTGGAATGTTGAGTAAAAAAACGCAGGCAGTTCCATGGATTGATTCAGCGTAGTTTCCGCTATCACCTTAGGGAGAAACTTAGGGTTGGTATGCAGAGCCACACGTTCCTTGTGGAAAATCAAGTACGGGATTTTGCACATTAAAGCCTGAGGCTTGGAAATATGTTGAGCAGAAGTAATGGCCTCCAGGAAGAGAATCTTCCAGGAAAGGAACTTTAGGTCTGCTGAAGATGCCGGCTCGAAAGGAGGCAGAGCAAGTTTCTCAAGAATAAAATTCAAGTCCCAAGGAGCAGCAGAAGCGCGTATAGGGGGTCTCAAGTGAAGAACCCCTCTCAGGAAGGTCTTAGCGACTTACAGCTGCGCAAAAGATCTGTCCCCAAAAGGAACATGGTAAGCAGAAAGAACCGCCATGTGAACCTTCAAAGAGGAATGACTGAGACCCAGGTCAAAGAGGTGACGCGTGTAATCCAGGAGCCTCCCAACAGGGCAGGTGAATGGTTCAAGATCTCTGGAAGAGGCCCAAATAGAGAACCTTTTCCATTTCATGGTGTAGGTGGAACGAGTGTAGGGCTTTCTGGACTTCACTAGAATCTCAGCCACCTACGGCGAAACCCCGAACTGGGTCTGAACTATGTCTGCAGGAGCCACGCATGCAGCTGAAGAGATTCGAGTCCTGGACTGACCAGGGTCCCTGATCCTGGGTCAACAAGAGCTGCGATAGAGGCAGAGGAAGTGGAAGTTCCCTGAATCTGTTGCAGAAGAGAGAACCAAACTTGCCTGGGCCAGAACAAAGCGATGAGGATCATGAGAGCTCCTTCTGAACTGAGTTTGTGTAAGACCCTCAGTATCAACAGGATCGGGGGGAAGGCATAGACGAATCTGCCCTTCCAGTCGAGAGACGGAGCATCTCTCCAAAAAACTCTGTGCCCTGGAGCGAGCAGAAGACGGGAAGTTTTGCGTTGAGAGGAGAGGCAAAGAGATCTACCTGAAGGGTTTCCCAGCGTAGGAAGACATAGTCTACTACCCCCTGATCCAGTTCCCATTTGCGAGCTTGGGGCGGACGACCAGCTGAGGTGGTCTGCCAACGTGTTCTCGACCCCCAGAACATGAACCACCATGAAGTGAAGGTTGTGAAGGACTGCCCAATCCCAAACCCGCATCACTTCCCTGCAAAGAGCGTAGGAACGAGTTCCTCCCTGTTTGTTGATGTACCACACTACGCACATGTTGTCAGTCTGGAAAGCCAGATGACGGGGAAGCAGATACAGATGCAGAGCTTGTAGAGCATATAGCACGGCTCTTAGCTCGAGCACATTTATGTGGAGAGTCTGTTCGAGCCTGGACCAAGAGCCCTGGGTCCGCTGAGATCCCAAGTGTGCTCCCAACCTTCACCCGAGGCATCTGTTGTCAAAGAGTTTGGGCGGGGGAGACAGAAGGAACTCCCCGGCAAAGGTTCTCCTGAACCATCCACCATTGCAAATCCCGAACCATCGGAGAAGAGACCAGGATCTCCCGATCTAGGTCATCCACCAACTGATCCCACTGAGACCGAAGTGTCCACTGAGAGATTCTCATGTGGAGCCGAGCACGAGGCATCGTCGGAATGGCAGACGCCATGAGCCCAAGGAGGCGAAGGACAGACCTGGCAGTGACCCGCCTGCAGCTGGACAGTAGAGTGACCCAAGCCTGAAGGGTGGCCACCCTATCCAAAGGCAGGAAGGCCATACCGGAAGTTGTATCCAGGATCGCCCCGATAAACTGAAGTCTTTGGAATGGGATCAAATGGGACTTGGCCTGGTTTGATGGCAATACCCAAGCTGGTAAAAACCTGCAGGATAAGGGAAAGGGAGCGCAGGAGGTCTCCCCTAGATGGGGCTGCCAGGAGCCAGCTGTCCAGGTATGGGAAAACCTGAACCCCCTGGGTACACAGGTGTGCCGCTACCACAGAAAGGCATTTGGTAAATACTTGGGGCGCCGAGGAGAGACCAAATGGGAGGGCCTTGAACTGGTAGTACTCCCCCTGAAAAGAAATCCGAAAGTATTTGCAGTGGGACAGGCGGAAAGGGATATACAGGTAGGCATCCTGCATGTCCAGAGCGCACAGCCACTGTCCCGGCCAAAGGAGGGGCAGAAGGCCCTGCAGAGAGAGCATTCTGAACCTCTTGTACTCCACAAACAAATTCAGGGAGCTGAGGGCTAGTATTGGCCTCACATCGCCCGATTTCTTCAGAACCAGGAAGAAATGAGAATAGTAACCTGTTCCCTGAAGATGGGGATGGACGGGTTCTATCGCCACCTTCAGAGGAAGGGAGGAGACTTCTTCCCGAACCAGAAGAAGGTGCTCCGGAGAGTAAGACGACCTTGGAGGGGTTTTCTTGGAGGTTTCCGAAGAAACTCTATTGAGTGTCCTTCAGCTACCAGCTGGAGCACCCAAGTGTCGGAAGTGATCCTCTCCCAACCCGGCAGATGCAGGGAGAACCTCTCTCCTACCGGTTCCTCTGGGAAGCCCACAGGCTATGGGAGAGGAAAGGAGTCAGGAGGTGTGGGGCAGCGCCGAGGCTGAACCTCCCTCTGCTTTTTTGGGCGGGGTAGGGGGGCTTGGCAGCCGGAGGGGCCCGACATTTACTGACCCGCTTTCCCTGAGGTTTCGCCTTTTGCCAAGCACGTCTGCGAAAGGGATGGTGCTGAGCCTGAGAGAGCCTGTACATGGAGTCGACAGACTTAAGTGCAGTACCCTTCTCCTGCAGATCGGTGATGATGTCCTTGACATCTCCAGCGAACAGCAGTGAACCCCTGAAGGGCGTGTCCTGGATAGCAGACTGCACCTCCGGGACCAAACCTGACACATGGAGCCAGGCAAGACACCGCAAACCCACGGCGAAAGCCGAGCTCCAGCCAGCAGCATCCACTGCGTCGACTGGCTGAACGCGCAGACCGGACTAGATCAGCCACTTCCTGCTTCGTCTGAGACTCAGGAAGGGAGTCTAATTTAGCCTCCACCTCGCTAAGGATCGCCTTCTGGTAATCCTCCATATGACCAACATAATTCAGGGCCCTTATACCCAGAGTGGAAGAAGTGAAAACCTTCTTCCCGCACTGGTCCAGAAGGCGAGATTCCTTGTCGGGTGGTGACGAGCTCAAGTGCTTGAGGTTAGCTGTCCGTCCGTGAGCGGTGCTGATCACGACCGAATCAGCTTGAGGGTGTGAACTTAAAGAGTCAACACCCTCTGGAGCCTGATAAAGCCTGTCCGACTTCTGACGAAGGGGGGCTAATGCCGACGGTTGCTTCCAAATAGTGTAAACAAGGTCGGCATGAGGCTCAATGCAGGGTGGCACCAAGGTCTTGGGCAGATCCAGATGTGCAACGAGTTTCTTACACAGAGGATCCGGCTCCAAGGAATGCCACTGATGAACTCCTTAGATTTTATGCAGCAACTCCGTAAAGGAAGGATCCTCCGGAGGAGACTTCGGAGGAGTCCTAGGCCTGGGCTTGTCTGGATTGCATGGCTTGTCATCTGGGTCGGAACAACTGTCGGAATCATATGAGGTCTTCGAGGAGGGTGAAGAGGAAGAAGACTCCTCCAGCTGCGGGAGAAACGGACCCTGTGAAGCCCTCGAGAGCGTATCCGCCCTGCCCTGGAACCGGAGGGTTCGCCTCTGGTATCCGGAGGTGGGGAGGGTGTCTCTCTCACCTCTGACGAAGGGGGTCCAAAACCGGGACTGGCGTTGGAAGACAGCTCTCCACCTCCTTGGTGAGCTGAGCCCTGGCTTCAGCCCACCAGGAAACCAGAGCCTCCTTCAAGTCCACCAGCAGCTGAGGGGGCATTGGAGGAGGAGAGGGATACGGATACTGAGGGTATCCATAAGGCGCGTATCTGTACCCTGACGGCAGGAAGCCCGGCGACGGGTACTGGGGCACTGTGTACTGTGGCGTTGGGTAGGCCAGTATCAGGTACTGAGGTGCCAGAAACTGCGGGCCCAGGTATGACAGCATCAGATAGGACGGGGTCGGGTACCCAGGGACCGGGGGGTCTGCGGGAGCAGAAGGCCCCAGAAGCGGCCCAGAGGGAGGGCCCAGAGCAGCAGGCCCGGCTTAGGGATGGCACCCAGCGTCGGCAAGGCTGGCATCAGCGCTAGCGTCGAGGTCTGCGTCCAAGTCGTCCGGCCGCGGGAGGAGAGCATAGCGAGGAGCGTGCCTGCATCCTCGATATCGCCCGGGAGGAAGATTAAATCCCCGGGGTCTAGCTGAGGAGACGCTGGGGCCTCGGAGGGCAGTGAATGCTGCAGGGAGCCGTGGACGGCGGACTGAACATCAGAGTCTGGTGTCGGCTCCAACGCTATGTGACCGTCAGAGGGGCCGATGTTCACCTTACTGGCGGGGTCCGGACGGACGTCGGAGGAGCCATCGTCCGACTTGGCGAAACTGGCACCTGAGGGAGGCCACGGAGGAAGGGCGGCCTTGTCGGGCGGTTTAGAGACCGTGCGCTGTCCCAAAGGGTCAAGCGACTTAGCGGCCTTCTCCAGGCGGGCGTCAAAGGAGCTGACATCTGGATTACCAGCGCCACTCGCAGCAGAAGACTGTGCTGCAGCTGCCTTGCCGGGAGTGGATGCCTCCTTTGACCTGGAGGCTCCCGAAGGGCCCGAGTGCGAGCCAGACGGGAAGCCTCCAAGATGGCCGTCATGGAGTGGTCCCCTGGGGAGGGGACGGTACCTTGAGCATGGCGACTCCAGCCGAAGTTGCAATGGCCGAGTAAGAGGAGTCCTGGTCCCGGTGCTTCTCCTTGTCCTTTTTATGATAACCCTCAGACGAAGTTGAGGCCTGATGAAGCTTCTTCAGTTCCTTCTTCATGGAGGTAATTTTCTTTAAGTATGTGCGCCTCCCGGGACTGCTGCCTCCGTCTACAGGTGGCGGCGTTGAATTTCAGGCAATGCTGGCACTTCTCCACGGGGTGATCCGGGCCTAGACAGAAGAGGCACTGGGAGTGTCCGTCCTTGTGCAGGAGTTGGGGGCCACACGAGTTGCACTTATTCTTGTGTTCAGAGGGAGAAGGGGATGACATACACTGCACAAAACCTGACGAAAATTTGAGAGAAATCAAAGAAAAAACGGTGGTAAAACTACTGACAACAGACTGTGAAGCGAAGCTTTCAAAGCTTCTTAGCGGAGGAAAAACTGGAAGGCAGGTGTGGGGGAACCACCCCTTTATACTGACGTCGGTCACCTGACGTGAGGGCGGTCCCCCACCAGAGACTGCTAGCTAGAACTTTTTCCGTGAGGTCCTGATGCCTGCTGGCATCAGTCCTATATGTAATTACCTACTGCAAGAGCCCTCTCAAAGTAAGATCCCCTGTACCACTTCCCTCATCATCTTAAAGTTGGCATTCCTGAAATCCAGCACCCTTGTGCCAGATGCCATCCTCTTTTTAATCATCTGTAACTGGAACCATACTGTCCGATGGTCAGTCCCCTCCAGTGGTTCCTTCACCCTCACATCCCTCACCCACTCCCCGTTTATCCGTATGAGGTCAAGGGTGTTCCTTTCCCTAGTTGGTTCCTTGACCATCTGTACTAGAAAGCTTTTAGCATTACCTGCTCCCTTATGCTCTTTGTGGTAGGTGTGTCCCACTCCACCCCTGGTAGGTTGAAGCCCCTACTATCACACCACCCCCCTTGCCGCAGTTCCTCCTGATTTGTTCTGCCAGTACCCTGTCCATCCCTTCAGTTTGAAAGGGTGGCCTGTACACTACCCCCAGTCTTATTAATCTATTTTTTGGATCCTGTAGTTGCACCCACAATGCTTCTGTATCTCTCTTGCCTCTCTTCTCCCTTACACATTTTAATCCCTCCTTTATGCACAGTGCCGACACCCCTCACCCCCTTCCCATTTTCTCTATCCTTCCAGTGTAATCTGTACCCTGGAACCATCATGTCCCAGTTGTGGATTTGGGTGGCCCACGTCTCAGTTATAGCTGCCAAGTCCACGCCCCTACTCCTCCAAAACAGCCTGAAGTTCTGCCCCCTTATTTCCCAAACTCCTAGCATTTAGTGTTACCAACCTCCAACCCTTGTCTCTACCCTCCCCTTTCCTCTTATGTCCGCTCCCGTAGTAGTTGCCTTCCTCTTTACCTTGCTATCACGGGGGGTAAGCCCATTTGGTTTCACATCACTAGGCCTCTGAACACCACTATCCCTCCTGCTCCCCCCCCCCAGTTTAAATGCTCCTCAATGTGCTTCCCTATCCCTGCCTTCAGTACATTTTTTCCTTCCTCATTCAGGTGCAGTCTGTCTTTTGCATACAGACTGCTGTTCTCCAGTCCCCCCACCTTCCTCCTACCAGCCCACACCCTTTTCCGACACCAGGCCCCCAGCCATTCGTTAAACTCTTAAATCCTCCCTTTTCTTGCCATGCATTCCCTGGAAATGGGAAGTACCTCCGAGAAGGTGACAGATCTGCCCGCTCCCTCACACAGAGGTCTCAGTTCCTCAAACCTCCTCGTAACCTCCCCTATTGTCCCATCAGTCAGGTCATTCATCCCCTGGTGTATTACTAGGTGAGGCCTTTCCCTGCCCCTGCTTGCATACCTTAGCACGGATAGCCCCACCCTTTCCACCTTTATTCCTGGCATGGCTTCCAACCAAATTCTACTGTGCCTCTCCCCTTTGCTTCCCCACCTGACCCCTCTTAGTACTGAGTCTCCCAACACCAAGACACCTCCCTTCTTCCCCTCCCCGTCCTCCCCCTTCTCCTCCTCTTCTTCTTCCTCCTGCACAATATTCCCTCCTATTGTCTCTGTTTCGCCCTATGTTTTCTGCTGTACTCAACCCTCTTTGCCCCAATTCACCTATTTCTCCATCTCCCCCCTCCGTCGTTTTGTTCTTTGTACTCATGGACTGTGCTTCCCCTTCCTCTTTCCCCTTCTTTGACTCCTCTGTTAGAGGTCTGCCCCATCTGAGCTCCCAGCATTACCAACTCCCTGTACTCCTCCTCCTTGTCTCCTCGCACATTTGTCTCCCATACCTGTATCACCCCCACTGCCCCCTTGTCCTGACCACCCCCTGTCCCTCTTATTCCTCCTATCTTTTTTCTTTTCCTGGATGTCTTTTGTGCTTTCCACATTCCCTTCTCCTCCTGCCATAATATCCCCCTTCATCATCGTTCCAACGTCCCCCCTTAGCCTTAGTATTCCTTCTCTAGCCTCCCCAGCCTCATACAGACAGGGCACCCCCATGTTCTCCACAGGTGTTCATGAATACTGCCCCTCCACAGTTATTACACCCCACAATCCTTCCTCCCCTGTGACTTCAGTTGATCACCTTTCCCGGATTCCTTTGCCCCCTCTCCTCCACTGACCCTCATTCCTGCCTGCCCCACTACCTTATCCCCTTCCTATGTATGTGGCAGCAGTAATAAAGACAGCAGTACTGTATGTCTTGTGACGTTCACTTTAAATGCAACACATGGCTCCTCCCCACCCAACCTATAAGCGAGAGTACTGCAGAAGGCTATTCATTGGGCAATCATGTATTTGGCTGCTGGACTGTATATGGTGGCTTCAGCATATGTGACAAACAGCTGACAAGCCTCCGCATGAAATTCTGCCATATGCTCCTGGTAGAAGAGTAGAGTCCTACGAACGTCTCGTGTGTGGAGTGTTCACTTGGCCTCTGTCATGTGTCCTTTTGGAAATAAAGTCAGTATAATGAATGCCTGATTTAGGGAGAAAGAATAGTTACGTACTGTAACAGTAGATCTTCGAGAATTTCCTCCATTGAGCCACATCATGGAACTGTACTCAGTCAGTGTCAGGACTAGCCATCATTTTTTGGGTGGCTGGGGCTGCCCACATCAATGCGCCGATATTATAACATAAGCGTTCCCAGCATGCCTCAGTTCCCCACCGGAGACAAGCTTGAAGGATTACAGGAATGGCAGAGACTGAAGTGACCAGGACCAAACCACGCACACAGAAGAGGATATGGAAAGCTGAATACAGATGCTGGAGGAGGCATCAGCATAGAAGCAGCTTGCGAGAGTAGGCAGGGTAGTCTCCTGTCACCTCACAAGGGGTGAAGGCAGGAGGGAGAGCTGTGGCTCAATCTTCTTCAAGGATATCTCCCTCCACTGAGTTATATGTTGGAATGATTCCCAAACAGTTCTCAGTATAGACAGAGGACGGCAGGACCTAATGATCCCGAGTAAAGAGGTCTTGCAGAACACTGAGGCCAAAGCTGGTACATCTACAAAAGATGATGTCCAGCCTCTAATGTTTAGAAAATGTATGAACCAGTACTCAAAGTGGCAGTAGCACGTATGTCATCAGTGAACACACTATGGGAACAAGCCACTGAGGTAGCCACTCCACAGTTGGAATGAGCAAATATGGGACCAGAAAGCTGCTTATGACACTTCTGGTAACAACATAATGCAACTGGCCAATCATATGGATAAAATAGGAAATTCCTTCAGCCTAGGGGCAAAAGCTGTATATAGTAGGGAGGATTTTCTACAATCCTTGGCACAATCCAAGTACCAATGCAGCTTCGTGCTGAAGTCCAGTATATGTAAACAACACTCCCCATGATCCATGGGAGTCGAAAAATAAACAGGAATGTCAACGGTCTGATTTAGCGTTCTCTCAGACACAGCCTTTGGAAGGAAACAAGGATTAGTATGCAATGTAACTGTCCTTGTGGAAAATAAGAAAAGGAGGCTCTGCAGCTAGAGCCTGCAACTCTGAAATGCATCTAGGAGACTTCATAGCCACTAGGAACAGTGTCTTCCAGGAAAGGAAGCGTAGCTCGCAGAGAGGTGCAGTCAGGGTCTCTAGGACCAAATTAAAGTCCCACACCAGAACAAGATCGTGGACCAGGGGGTGCAAAAGGAGGATACCTCAGAGGAACCTACAGGAAACTTCAATCTGGGCCACTGTCTTGCCGGCTTTGAGGGCACGAAAAGCTGACACTGCAGCCAGATGGACCTTAACAGAGGAATGCCACAGGCCCGAATCCTTAAGGGACAAGAGGCAGTCTAGCACCTTAGGAACTGGACACATAATGGGATCCAGGGTACGTGCAGCACCCCAAACTGTAAAACATTTCCATTTTTATAAGTGTACCAAGAAGATAGCTTTCTAGATGCCAGTAGAAAAGCAGCAACTGTTTGGGAGACCCCAAAGCGGGAGAGCTCTATGTCCTCAGGAGCAAGGCATGGAGGTGCAGGGACCACAGATCCAGGTGCACCACAGCACCCTGCCCCGTGTCAGAAATCCAGCTCACAGGGGGAGTGGGACAGGAGGTTACACTGTCAATTGCTGGAGCAGAGGGAACCAAATTTGTCTGGGCCAGTAAGAGGCTATCAGAATTAGGGAGGCTGACTTGGCCTGCAGCTTGACCAAAAAAAACTCTGTATTAGTGGGAATGGGGGAAAATGATACAGAAACCTCCCTTTCCAGGAGAGGGAAAATGCGTCTCACGGGTAAACTCCAGGCCCTGGAGACAGCAAGCAGAAATGCAGCCGTTTTGCATTATATAGAGATGCAAACAGGTCTATGTGTGATCTACCCCATTTTTCAAAGAGGTCATCCACAACAGGGTCTGAGAGTTCCCATTCGTGGCACAGCATGAGCTCATCTGATCTGCTATGGTGTTCAGGGTACCAGGCAGGAACACTGCTGACAGAAATATGCTGCAGTCCACCGCTCAGTGCCAAACTCTCATCGCCTCTCTGCAGAGAAGATACGAATGGACTCTGCTTTGATGGCTGATGTAATAGATCACTGAAATATTGTCTGTATGGATCAACAGCTGATTCCCTGGAAGGAGGGTGGCAAAGGCCTATAGGCAATGCAGAACAGCCCTCTTTATCCAGAGAACTGCTGTGCGGAACCATACCCAGAGAAGTCCAGTGGCCCTGAGTTTGAAAGAGGCGCGGATGGGCACCCCAACATGAAATCAAGGCGTTCATAGTCATTACCAGGAAGGGGGAGGTGACCAGAGGAACAAGGAGTTTGTCTCTAGGCTGGAGCAATCCAACCACCAGAGCAGGGAGTGACAGAAAGGAATCGGAATCACTTGTATGACACTCCAACTCTTCAGAATGCTGTGCCCACTAGGCTCTGAGGAACTACTGTGGGATCCTCCTGTAGAGACAGTCAGTATGGCAGCTGCCATGAGGTTGATTAATCGTAAAAGGCATCTGGCTGAGACAAAGTCGCTGGAGGAGACCAGCTGTGCCTGGGTCACCAGTGCTATAGCATGATCTGAGAGCAGAAATGGCTGATCCAGTCCCGTATCCAGGACAACCCCTATACATTGGAGACGCTGGCTCGGAGTAAGGATTAATTTCTGGTCCAAAACAGTGTGTAGACGGTGCTTTCAGCAGCCAATCTTCTAAGTATGAGAATGTCGACGAGGCACAGGTCAAGAAGCATAGGAAGACCAGGAGCAGGTATGAAATTTGCAAATAGCATTTTATTTTTTCCAGCAACAGTAAAATAAAAAATAAAATTCTTCAGTATAAATATTTACAAAGGCAGTACAAACACAGAAAACAAAGTCCTTCATCTGAGGATATGTCTAATGCCAAGTGTCAGTCTTGCTGTCCCTAGCAAAAGTATTGCTGCTCTTTTTATAAGTTTTTGCCCAGGAATTCGTTACAGAGCACCTTTCCCAGTCCTTTTGACTTTCACTCACACCAAGGGATATCAGTTTCACAAAGATTCACACATATTTTAGAACTTCAGATACGCAAGGTGGAAGAAAAGACAGAAACAGCAAGTCAAGGCAGAGAAAACTTTGCGCAGTCAGACAAGAGACAGAAAAGGATAGAACAGATCCTTGCATTTTCTTTTTACATAACAAATGGGCCAGGGTCTTATTCAACCTTGTCACAGGGAAGGCACAGAAGCCCTCTCTGTGGAGGCAGCTGCCACCGTGGCTGCTGAGCACAAACCTAAGGGCAAGACATGAAACTGGTAGTGCAAGCCCAGGAGTACGAAACGCAAGTACCTTCTGTGTGACTCGCAGATTCTGACAGGAAGGTATGTGTCCTTCATATCCAGAGCAACTATCCAGTCCCCTTTTAGTAAAAAGGGGAAGAATGACTGCAGAGAGATCACTCAGTACTTTTTGCATTCAATGATTAGATTCCAACCTCAAAGGTCTAACACAAGCCTTAGATCCCGGGTCCATTCTGTGACCAGAAATTACTAAATATAACAGCCCTGGTTCTGTTCTGAAACCAGGATGAGTTCCACAGCCCTTTTGCAGAGGAGGATTTGAACCTCTCTTCCAGCAAGAGGGTAAGATGTCAAATGATTAAAAAAAAATGTTAGCAGCTGCTCATACTTTAGAATGTGCACATATTCAGGGCTATTACAACTGTCGTGCAGGAATTCTGTGGGCTGTGAACTGTTAGCTCATTCAACTGTTACTTTTGCTGGTGTGCAAACAATGGTGGTATGTCCTTAAAATCAATATCTTAAAAGCAATTAAATAAGTATGTGTTTGCAACTCAGTCTGCCTGATATGCTTTAGTAACTGAAACAGTGCTGACACACCTGAAGTGCGGCAGTATTTCACAATGTTTGACTATGCTCCAGAGGATATCTGTTTGGGGGGTAGTCGCTGGAAGAACAGTAAGAAGCTGTGGGGCATGTCGTTGTTGAACTACCTACAGGACCCAAGCATCAGTTATTATCTCCCTTTTTTCTGTAGGAAGAGGGGGATTCAGTCTCCCTCCAAAACTTCCTGAGGCAGTGAGGTGTGACCGGGTAGAATAGGACCCTGTCCCATTTGTTATGGAGATAGTGTTTAAATGCAAGGATCTTTCCCTTTTCTGTCTTTTCTCTGTCTGGTTGCACAACCAAATTGTCCTGTGAGACTTCGGACTTGATTAACCTGAACAGTCTCGCAATTCTCTGTCTCTGTCTGTTTTCTCTTGCTGTCTGTTTTTCCTCCCTTGCATATCTATATCAGCTAATATAAAATATATGAGAATCAATTTATGAAGTGAAATTGATATTGGGATCTCTTTTGTTTAGAAAATGTTTAGTGTTGCTGTTGAAATGTATGTGTATTTATAATTTGAGATAACTGTAAAAAGCCATAGGTTATTTGAGTGCAAATGCCTGAGCCTTCTGCAAAGGCTGGAGGGACCTCAGGAAGCTCTCAATGTTCTAGCAGCTCCTGAACTTTACAAAGCACAGGATGGGGATTGAAAAGCCTTATAAAACAGCTAAACTGAGCTGCAAAGGGGGATTACAAGAGATTTTATTTTGCTTCTGTATATAGTTATTTTGAGCAGGTTTATTTTATGTTACTGCTACTATAAATACAGTTATGGTGAATTTTACAACTGCTCCTGGGTTTTCCCTATGCTTCCTGACCTGTGACTCGATGACAGATGGTGTCAGCACTGGGATTTAAGCCATGCATACCCTAAAACAGGAGATTTGTGCATGAGTACTGGACCTAGTACAAGGGAAGCACAGAGGAAGATATGGATTCTGCAGCAGCAGTCCAGTCTGAGATTGTAAAGCCAGCACAAGTTACGTAAAAAGAACAGGCAGTGACAGAACCTGAAAGCCTGATGGACTTTTTGAAATGGTGGGCTATACAACACAAAGAGACTAAGAAGCAGAGAGAAAAAGAGATTCAGCATTTAGAAGCGCAGAGGAGAGATGCAGTGACAGGAGCAGCAGATGAGAGAAGAGATGCAGCAACGGGAGCAGCGATGGCTGGATGCCTTGCAAGCTATCGAAGACTGAGACTCCAGTACAGATCCAGATGAGCAACAAAATGCAAGCAACTTAAAGGCCATTAAACTTACAAAGTTGTGTCCCTCAGATGATACTGTGGCATACCTGACAACCTCAGAAAGAGTTGCCACAGCCTGCCAGTGGACAAAGCAGCAATGGACAATCAGACTTGTACCCTACCCGACAGGGAAAGCCCAGTTTGCCTACAGCAGTATGGACACTGCACAGTCAGAAAACTATGACTTGGTGAAAAGGAAAATCCTGAAAAGGTACGACATCTCCAGAGAGACCTACAGGCAGAGATTTCGATCTCTGAGGTACAACTCGGCCGACAATCCTTGAGAATCCTTCACCTGAATCAGAGAACTCCTGATAAAATGGATCCAACCAGAGAGCAAAACAGTCCCACAGATCATCGACACATTTGCCATGGAGCAATTCATTAACATCTTGCCTATGGATGTGCAGCTGTGGGTAAAGGAACACTGACCAGAGAATGGGGAAAAGGCTGTTTCTTTGGCTGAGGATTATCAAATGGCCAGACAGATGCCATAGCAGCGAGGTAACTGCCAAGCACCGTAAGAAACGATTTTTCCCATTTAAATTCCAAGCCTGATAAGAACTCTGGTGGGTGTAACAAATCTGTGCCCAAAGACATCATCTGCTATAACTAATAAGCCAGGTCATATTGCAAGAAACTGCCATAGTAAGGAGAGAGGGCACTGGAGCAGATCTGTCCTTGGCAAATTGGGGCAAGTACTTAACAGATGTGAAGGTGGGGGATAAGACTGTGAAGGGACTCACTGATTCAGGAAGCAGACAAACCCTAGTGCATGTTAAAGTGCTGTGAAAACACTGTGCAAAGGGACCAGGTACTGGTGTCATCTGCATCCATGGGGACACTCGATACTATCCCACCACCCAAGTGACTCTGACCGTTGAGGGTGTGTCGCACCAAATGAAAGTGGGGGGTAGTACCAAAGTTACCTGTACCTGTGATTATTGGAAATGACTTTCCAGGATTTACTGAATTGACCAAAGAGGGAACAAATCCTGATGTTTCAGAAGCTGTGGTGACAAGAGCTCAGGCAAAGAAAATTTCAGACACTGGGGACACTTTTCCTTTCACTGATTTTAATTTGGACTTGTTTGAGCACAGCTCCAAGATCCGGAAAACCAGGAAAGAAAGACAAAGCCTGAAGAAACTGTGGCAACAAATGACTGATGGACATGAAGGGTTAAAATATGAAAATGCTGAAACTAAATTGATCACTGATTGTGATTTTCTTCCACAGCATGCTAACAATGTTTCTCTCCAGGGTTATTTCAAGCAGCTAGGGGTAAAACCAAAACAGGGTGGACCAATGTTTAAAAAATGTAATAGATTACTGTACAGAGTTTGGGTTAAACCTCAGACACAGGAACAGATAGACAGAACAATTGGTTATACCACAGAAGTATAGAACAGAAGTGTTACAGATAGCACATGATAATCCTATGGCTGGTCACTCAGGGAGGGATCACACCCTTGCCAGACTGTTCTATAGATTTTACTAGCTGTGAATTCATGAAGATGTTGCTACCTATTGTAATTCCTGTGTTGAATGTCAGAAAGTAGTCCCTGTCACTAGAAAAGACAAGGTGCCTCTGGTGCCTCTACCCTTGATAGATGTGCCTTTTGAGAGAATTGCAATGGATGTGGTTGGTCCTTTAGACAAAAGTAAGAAGAGTAATAGATTTATCCTGGTAGTATGTGACTATGCTACTCGATAGCCAGAAGCAGTTCCAATGCATACTGTTACAGCCCCAAAAGTTGCAGCAGAGCTAGCCAATATTTTCAGCAGAGTGGGCATACCTAAAGAAATTATTACTGATCAGGGTAGTAATTTTGGTGCTGCACTGCTTAAAGAGCTGTACAGACTCCTGGGTATCACTGCCATATAAACCTCCCCCATCACCCTCAGACAGACAGTCTTGTTGAGCGTGATAACCAAACCCTAAAATGCACGTTAAAAAGGTTTGTATAAGGGGAAGGGAAATATTGGGACCATTACTTGCCTTACCTACTTTTTGCTTACAGAGAAGTGCCACAGGTATCAACAGGGTTTTCGCCATTTGAAATGCTGTATGGTAGGCAGCCAAGAGGGCCACTGGATGTGATGAAAGAAACATGGGAAGATAACCCCACTCAGAAACAATCTGTATCTTCTTATATGTGTGCCCTAAGAAAGAAACTGGCAAAATATGTTGAAATTACCCATAGTAATCAGGAAGAGGCTCAAAACCAGCAGAAGATATATTATGACCATGGGGTAAAAGAAACATTTTTCAAGCCAGGTGAAAAGGTTTTGCTACCGTTACCCACAACAAAACTAAGTTGTTAATGAAGTGGCAAGGGCCATATAAGGTTCTTAGACGTACTGGCACTGTTAACTATGAGATTGAGACCCCCCGGATCCCCTTCCTAGGGAGACTAAGGAACTGATGTCCCATAAACAGACGACAGACTCGAAGTGGGCTTCCGACCTTCCATTGGCTAAACGCCCGTCGGACCAGATGTCGGCTAAGCACCCAACGTCAGAGAGACATTCACCTGAACCGAAGACTGTCTCCCCGTCACCGGTGGACACCAGTCGCCGGGACTCTACCGAGGAGGACCTGATGTTGCCTGATGACCAGGCAGGCAACAATGAGGACGTCGGGCTTCCACATGAGCCTTCGCCGAACCCGGCGACGCCCTCGGACCTGACACCCGATACCGGCGACAGACCACCAGCGTCAGGTCCGTCATCCGGTATGAATATTCAGGAGGTCAAAGATATCTTTACATTTTGGTGGAACACAATAAAGAAGGATGTGATCCCAGTCAAACCTCCTCCTCCTACTCCTTCACCACCTACTCCCCCCTCCTCCACCGCAGGAGCCAGCAGGAAGACCACCGACCCCCAAGGCACCTACTCCACCTCCTAGGGGAAGATCCAAAGAACGGAGAAGGCCCCTGCAAGATCTCCCTCAGGGTCTCCCAGTCCTAAGCGACCCAGACGCTGATGGTCCACTCCGCAGGGGGATGATTCCAGACCTGACACCTCAGATACCTCCAGGTCTCCTTCTCCAATCAGCATCCCTTCACCTGACCCACAAGACCTGCCCAGGTCGCCTCCGGATGATCCTCTTTTTCCGAAATCATGAGGCACATCCAGGAGAATATGGGATGGGATTTGGGAGATCTCGACCCCGAGAGACAGCGTCTAGACAGTTATCTTCGACAGGAAGACCCGAAGCCTGGGGTGGTACCACGCTTGGTGGACACCTTTGCGGACGTCACCAAGGCTGCGTGGAAGCATCCGCACTCCATCCCCACGCTGCCGAAGGAAGCTGTCTGCCTGTACAGGGCCTCTGTAGAGGGCCAGTACTTAGCACAACAACCCCTGGCTGATTCCCTGGTCCTTATGGCCTCCCATGATAGGTCTCAACGACCACAACATCTGAGTACACAGCCACCAGACCAGGAATCTAAACAATTGGATGCCCTGGGGAGGCGCATGTATGCGGTTGCTACATGCTCCATCAGGTCACTGAACTATCTGACTCATATGGTTCAGTTTCAGAATGCCCTGTGGGAACAGGGTCAGGACCGGGTTGACAAACTTCCGAATGGCAAGCAGAAGGCGGAGCTCTTGAACCTCCTCTGCACAGGGTCAGACGTGGGGACCCAAGTGTTAAGAGCCGCATATGATTCTGCGGACTCGTCTGCCAGGAGTGCAGCTTCTCTGGAGACACTCCTGGCTCCATGTATCCAGATTTACACCAGACGTACAGAAAAGTATCCTGGACGTCCCTTATAATGAAGAGGTCCTGTTTGGTGAACCCTCTGAAAAGGTCATCACCAAGCTTCAGGACACCGGGAAGGCAGTAAGGACTGTACAGGCCATGTACAGACCCAAATCTGGTTCCTTTCATAGGAACCAGAACCGTTTTCGCGACTGACAACAAAGGCAGCAGCCACGTTCCGGCAAGCAGCAAAGGGGCACCTTCCACCGTAAGGCCCAACCTAAGTCTTCCCCAGGCCGAGGTCAGCGGTATACCAAACTGGCCCAGCCTGCGGGGGGTAATGCCGCCACTGCATGACTCCTTCCTGGCCCCCGGCCCTCCTCTGGATCAACTGGCAGCAAAGGTCGGGGGTCACATCGCTCGCCACTTTTCAGGGTGGCAGTCTATTACTGTCGACCGGTGGGTCCTTCAGCTGGTCAAGAGAGGTCACTTTATAGAATTCCTCAACCACCCACCGTCAAGACCTCCTCTGCTTTCCCGTTATACAGCAGGAGGTGCTCGCGCTTCTGGAAAAGGAAGCTACAGAGCACGTACTGAGGAACCAGAGAGGTGCAGGTTACTATTCCCACTTCTTTCTAGTTCCCAAAAAGACAGGGGACCTCCGTCCGATACTGGATCTCAGCGATCTCAACGCTTTGGTCCTTTACAAACGCTTCCACATGGTGACCCTTCCCAGTTTGATACCCATGCTCAAGCAGGGCGCCCTCCTAGCGTCCTTGGACGTGAAGGATGCCTACCTGCACATGCCCATAGCTCGAGCGCACCGGAAGTTCTTGTGCTTTGAATTTCTAGGTCACCATTATCAGTTCCGAGCCCTCCCTTTCGGACTGTCATCGGCACCTTGGGTGATTATGAAGTGCATGGCAGTTGTAGCGGCGGCTCTAAGGAGACAAGGCAACTACGTGTTCCCCTACCTGGACAACTGGCTCCTCATGGCACCCTCTCGGGAGGCTCTGATGTCAGCAGTTCACTGTACTCAGTCCCTCTTCAGGCCGCTGGGCATCATTATCAATCAGGAGAAGTCACACCTGGTTCCGTCACAGAATCTGCAGTTCATAGGTGCAGTTCTGGACATCATCCTGGGAAGAGCTTTTCTCCCACAGGACCGAGCGGAACACATCAGATCCCTCATCAGGGACATCTTGGCAAAGAAGACAGTCCCAGCCAGGCTGGTCCTTTGCCTGCTCGGACACATGGCTGCGACCACTGCAACAGTCCCGCTAGCCCGTCTCCACATGCGGGTAACCCAGTGGATGTTACGGGTTCAATGGAAACAGAAGCAAGACCATTTGCAGCTTCCAGTTCGGATCACGAATGCCGTAATCCGGGATTGGCAATGGTGGCTAGATTCTCCAATTGTGACACTCTCCACGGACGCCCCAGGGTTCGGTTGGGGAACACACCTCGAAGGGGTCAGGTCTCAGGGCTCCTGGACACCCCAGGAAGCTCATCTCCACATAAATATTTTGGAAATGAGAGCAGTCCTTTACGCCCTGCAGGCTTTCCAGTCGGAGATCCCAACGGGTTCTCTCCTGTTACAAACAGACAATACCGCGATGATGTTATTACCTCAACAAACAAGGAGGCACCCATTCCTACCCGCTTTGCAGGGAGGCCATGAGGGTGTGGGATTGGGTTCTACAACACAGCGCAAACCTAATTGCTGTTCATGTCCCAGGAGTGGACAACGTCCTCGCAGACAGCCTGAGCCGCTCTCGGACCAGAGTCCACGAGTGGGAACTACTCCAGGAGGTAGTAGAGGATAGATTTCACAGATGGAGCACACCAGAGTTAGACCTTTGCGTGTCCCCATCCAACGCAAAACTGCCCAATTCTTGCTCGCTAGATCCAGGGCCTGGTGTTTTCTGGTGAGACGTGCTGTCCCTCTCCTGGATGGGCAGATTCCTCTATGCATTTCCTCCCTCCCTTCCGATTGATCCAGAGGGTCCTTTTGAAACTCCGCAGAGAGCAGATGACGCTGATACTTATCGAGCCTTTTTGGCCCAGACAGATTTGGTTCCCTCTGCTGCACCAGCTGTCGCGGGAACCTCCAGTGCCTCTACCAATCATCTCTCACTTATTGTCCCAGGAGGTAGGTTCTTTGGTCCATCTGGACCTTCGCTCTCTGAACCTGCACACCTGGCTCCTAGAGACATGTGGTACGGGGTCTCGCAAGAGGTAGCAGATGTTCTAGCGGCTGCTAGAAAACCGGCCACTCATGCCACATACACCATGAAATGGCGCAGATTTTGCCTCTGGGCTCAAACACGAGGACTTTCCCCGAAGGATTGTCCGGAAAGGTCAGTCCTGGACTACCTCCTGTCTCTCTTCCAGACAGGCTTGGCCTATTCCTCTATTAATAAAGTACACCTTTGTGCCATCTCAGCCTTTCATACACCTATAGGCCGACGTCCCATAACTCAGTTGGACACAGCACGAGCCTTCCTGAGAGGTGTTCTGCACCTTAGACCTCCGATTAAGGATCCTATTCCTCCATGGGATTTACCCTTTTTCCTGGAGCAGCTCATGCTGCCGTCTTTTGAACCAGCCACGAATTGCGAGCTACATCTCCTAACATAGAAAACGTTATTTTTAGTTGCCGTTACTTCGGCCAGAAAGATTTCTGAACTTCACACACTGATGTGCAAAGAACCTTATTTGGTTTTTCACCAGGACAGGGTGTCCCCATGGACAAATCCAAAGTTTCTACCTAAGGTGGTCTCAGCTCTCACCCTCAATCAGGACATCGACTTACCAGTGTATTTTCCTACATACTCTAATAGAGAAGAGGCCCTGTTGCACACTCTAGATGTGCATAGGTGTCTAAGACACTACCTGACCAGACCAAGGCACCACCGTAAATCTGATCAGCTTTTCATCTCCTTCGCCCATAGGATGATGGGAGCTCCGGTTTCTAAACAATCGCTGTCCAGGTGGCTCATACATTGTATCACGTTCTATTACCAGAAACGTAACAAACCTTTACCGGGCGCGGTTAAGGGTCATTCCACAAGGGGGGTGGCAACCTCCTTTGCGGCCATGAAGAACGTGTCCACTTCAGCTATCTGCGTAGCAGCTACTTGGAGCACTGTGCACACCTTTATCAGGCATTATAGCCTGGACGTTGCATCACGGTGAAGAGCTGGTTTTGGTCTAGTAGTCCTTCAGGGACTCCTATCCTAGGCTTTGGTCCAACTCGCGTTCTCTACCTAGCCTCCTCCCACCTGCGAGGGATTCCAGTATTGCATAGAATCAGTCCTAATGGTGTAACCTACTGCAAGAGCGGTTTCTCGAAGTAAGATAGTACAGTTACGTAAGAACTTACCATAATAGTAGATCTTCGAGAACAGCTCTTGCAGCAGGTAGATTCTCTCCCACCATCCCCTCTGGAGGTAGAGTTCTTCCGATATCTCTCTTCTAGGATTAGGTGTTTCCAACACCGCTATGAATACCTTTCAATGGCGGATCCTCAGTCTCCACTTCTGATGTCATCTAGCGGCCGGGAGTCTCCGGCAGGAGAACTGGGGATTCTGGGGGGCTGCCCCGTTTTATATGATGCCTGACGTCGGGGGGTCCCCGCTGGATACTGCTAGCTAGAACATCTCCGTGGGGTCCTGGCGCCTGCCGGCTTCAGTCCTAATGGTGTAACCTGCTGCAAGAGCTGTTCTCGAAGATCTACTATTATGGTAAGTTCTTATGTAACTGTACTTTTCTATTTTTTTCAGCTTTAAATGAACCTCTGAAGCTTTCATGTAATGTCTCCTGGTTAGCTGATTAAAACCATGGCAAATATAACAGGCTTTTACATCATGACCTTTGCCAAGGCAATGAATGCATAAAAAGTGGTCATCATCTTTATAAAAGTTAACATCGCTGCAGTAGCAATAGCGGAACAATGGTTTCTTGTCTGTCAGTGGTGGCATAAAAGTAAAGTTTAAAGTAACAACCCTGAGATATCAGCATCAGCAAAATGTTCCAAGTTCAACTGCATTCTTCAGCAGCAGTGGAGCAATGAGTGGTTGACGGCGGCAGAAAGAACAGAGACATGGTGAGGACACCCACATTATATAGGTGCCCATGAGGCAAATCGATACGGGCGGCCCCAGCCAACAAAATAATTTCTGGGTGGTCTTGATGCCTATGGACTACTGTTTCAGAATGTGGTTCAATAGATGGAGATCACCTCAAACAAGATCTCAGAGACTAACTTGAGCAGCAAAAGGGCACAGGACAAAACCTGTCCTTGTGGAAAACCTGTACCATCTGGAGCTCACTCACTCATCTGGCTAAGGTAATGGTGACCAAAAAAAAAAAAAACAGGTTATTCACTTGTAACAGTAGGTCTAGGAGTGGTATATGTTGTTCATCCACACTCATTGGCATGTCCCCTTCCACTATAAGATGGACCAGAAGTCTTCAAGCTGGCTCCTTTCACCCAGCCAGGTGGTATATATCTCGGCTCCGCCCCATGACGCCAGATCTTAGCCCACTGGAAGCCAGGTGTAGTGCGTCCGCAGCCAGGGAGGTCGGGTGGATACGTGTGGATGAACAACATATACCACTCCTAGAACTTCTGTTACAGGTGAGTAACCTGTTCTTCTAGGAGCGTGGATATGTTGTTCATCCACATTCTTTGGCAGACTCCTAGTAGTTCTCCGGGAGGAGGAAGACAAGGCACACACACACCCTACTTAGGAAACAGAGATTGGAGAACTGAGGCCCCAAAAACCAGCATCCCGGCGTGACTCAAGATCGATGTGGAAGTGGGTGATGAAGGTGTTTGCTGACTTCCAGGCAGTGGCCCGACAGATTTCCTGGATAGGGATGTCCCTGGAAGCAGCCACCGATGCAGCAGTATGGCGGGTATAATGAGCTCTTATCCCTCTGGGAGGCTCCTTGCCCGCCAACTCATAGCACAGACCTGTGTATGATGTAATCCACCTTGCAATGGTCCGTTTAGCTGCAGGTCTGCCAGCAGCGGCTTCAGCATAGGTGACAAACAGCTGGCAAACCTCTCCCCGAATTTCCGCCGTCCTCTCCTTATGGTAGGAGAGGGCATGTCTCAGGTCCAAGATATGGAGCCTGTATTCAGCCTCCGATGTGTAATTAGGTTAGTATACCGGCAGAGTCAACACCTGGTTAAGATGAAACTCTGACACCACCTTCAGAAGGAATTTTGGGTGGGGGCGTAGGACAACCTTGCCCTGTGGAAGACCAGATAAGAGGAGTCTACCGAAAGCACCTGGAGCTCTCCTATCTTTCTGGCAGACGTGATAGCCACCAGGAAGTTTGTCTTCCACGACAAATGCAACAACTCACACTTGTGCATTGGTCTGAATGGCTTGCCCATGAGCTTTGCAAATACCAGCAGTAGATCCCACGGAGGTGAAGGTTCACGCACCGGAGGGGATATGTGATCCAGGCCTTTGAAAAAGCGCCCGACCACTGTCTCCTGTGCCACCGTCAGCTGACCGGCCCATGTCCGGTAAGCAGAGATGGCTGCCAGGTGCACCCTAAGGGTCGATGACCGCAGACCCCCTTTGTAGAGAGACCACAGGTAATCGAGAAATGGAAATTACATATCTACTGTAATTCTTGATCTTCCTGAACGATTAATCAACATCTGCAGCCTCCTTCCTAAAATGGATGCCCTACAGACCTTCACCAGACAATACTGCCCTGACATCCTGGGAGTTGTCGAAACCGGGCTCATGCCATCGGTACCAGACCATGCAATCAGCCTTCCTGGCTACAACGTCTTTAGGCTGGATCGCCTCTCCAAAAGCGGCAGGGGCTGCGCTCTCTACCTAAAAGACTCCATACAGGGGCACCACATCATTACCTCACTCCAACCCACAACTGCTCAGATACTGCCAGTGAGAATCCTCCTCGGAGCCCAAAAAACAACCCGCACTGTTGCCACCATCTACATCCCTCCCAAAGAACAGGGAACTGGTCTAACAGCTGTTCTTGACTTTGTAAAGTCACTCCCACAGACACGAATCCATCCTCCTAGGTGACTTCACACATCAACTAGCCTCGGCCGATACTGGTGCACATAGGGATACTGCTGTTGGGCAAGGAATCTCACACTAATGATTGACTCACCAACCAGGAAAAATTACAGGACCGCCACCAGCACACTCTTGGACTGGATCCTTATCAGTCACCCATCACGGATATCTAACACTAATGTCCTCCCTGACTCTCTCAGCGATCACTCCCCTGTTAGCTGCACCTGGTCAAATAAATTCATCAAACCACCACCAAAAACTATCACCATCAGGGTTCTACCCCGTGGTCACCTTCCTCGACTCAAATCCCACCTCCTCCATCAAGACTGGTCCCCTATCTTCAATACAACCAACGTAAACACTGCCCCTGCCCACTTCATAAACATCTTCACTGTGGCCTGAGACACGTATGCTCCTATTAAGAAACTCAAAGTCAAATCACTCAGTAACCCCTGGCTCACAGGTGACCTCCTAAGGATGATAAAAACAAGAGACCACCTATGGGAGCTGGCCAGAAACCTCTGGAAGGCAAAACGACATCCAAAACTACAAACGTGCCCGCAATAACTGCACCAAAACCATCCGGCAAACGAAGTCCACTTACTATAAGCATGCCCTCACAAACTCCTGGGGCAATGGTTGGGAATTCTGGAAGCACAAAGGAATTCACTGGGAATCCACCCAAACCCCCTTCCCCATGAAAAATCAACATCAAAGGAACTACAACCCTCAACCCAAAAACCACTGTGGATACCTTTAACAAAGCCTTTACTGACCTCAGTGCTGTCCTACCCCAGGACTACTTCAAAGATGGTGAAGCCCCTCTGTCTGCAATGAACACTACCATCACACCTGATGAAGTGCTTAGTTCTCTGACCAGAATTTTCAGCCTCTCCCTCAGCCTTAGCCAGTTCCCGAACAGATGGAAATCTGCCACTGTCACCCCAATCCATTAAAGTGGTGACAAAACTGCCCACGATAACTACAGACCTATCTCCCTACTACCCCCACACTCCAAGGCACTAGAACTCATCGTCTTGGACCAGCTCACAGAATACCTGGATATGTACAACATCCTGTGCAAGCAACAACACGGGTTCCGCAAAGGTCACAGCACCTCCACAGCCCTACTTGAATTCACCGGCGCAAACCACAACGCACGTGACTCCAGCGAACTACTAGGCTCAATCTACATTGACTTAACTAAAGCCTTCGACACCGTCAATCACCGCCTCCTGCTTGTCCAGCTTCAGAACACTGGGCTGTCAACCGACTCCACTGGCTGGTTTAAGAGCTACCTTGAAGAATGGTCCTAAACAGTAAGAATCGCTGATACACTCTCAGACCTTAGACCGGTCCGCTCAGGAGTCCCCTAGGGCTCCATTCTGAGACCCCTCCTCTTCAGCCTATTCTTAAACTCACTACCGGACAGCTGCCCAGAAATACAGGTTACTCACCTGCAACAGGAGTTCTAGGAATGGTATATGCTGTTCATCCACACTTTCTGGCAGGTATCCTTGCCGCTTTAATTCTTGCCGGAAGGTCTTCAAGCTGGCTCCTCCCACCCACCTGGGTGGTAAAACTCTCGGCTCCGCCCCATGACGCCAGATCTGGCCCGCTGGAAGCTCAGGTTGTGCGTCGAGCGGGGAGGAGTCGGGTGGGTCGTGTGGATGAACAACATATACCATTCCTAGAACTCCTGTTACAGGTGGTAACCTGTATTTCTAGGGACATGGATATGTTGTTCATCCACCCTTTCTAACAAACTCTAGCAGTTCTCCGGGAGGAGGGAGGCAAAGCACACCCCGATACTTACTTGGGAAAGAGAGACTGGAGAACCGAGGCCCCAAAACCAGCATCCCGGCGTTACTCGAGGTCGATGTGGTAGTGGGTAATAAAGGTATGTGCCGACTTCCAGGTAGCAGCCCTGCAGATATCCTGGATAGGGACGTCCCTGGAAGCAGCTACCGATGCAGCGATATGGCGGGTAGAATGAGCTCTTATCCCTCTGGGAGACTCCATGCCCGCCAACCTGTAGCAGAGCTCTATGCAGCAGGTGATCCACCTGCCTATTGTCCGCTTTGCTGCAGGTCTGCCAGGTGCGGCTTCAGCGTAGGTGACAAACAGCTGGCGAACCTCTCCCCGAACATCAGCCGTCCGCTCCTTATAATAAGCGAGTGCTCGTCTAGGGTCCAAAGTATGGAGCCTATACTCGGCCTCCGAAGTGTGATTGGGGTAGAACACCGGCAGAGTCAACACCTGGTTAAGGTGAAACTCCGACACCACCTTCAGAAGGAATTTCAGGTGGGGGCGCAGGACAACCTTGCCCCTGTGGAAGACCAGGTAGAGAGGCTCGACGGAAAGCGCCAGCTCTCCCATCCTTCTGGCGGACATGATAGCCACCAAGAAGGCGGTTTTCCACGACAGGTGTGAAAGATCACACCTGTGCATTGGTTCGAATGGCTTGCCCATGAGCTTGGCCAATACCAGCAGTAGATCCCGTGGAGGTGGAGGTTCTCGCACCGGAGGGGAAATGTGGTCAAGGCCTTTGAAAAAGCGCCCAACCACCTTCTCCTGTGCCACCGACTGCTTGCCGGCCCGCGCCCAGTAAGCAGAGATGACTGCCAGGTGCACCTTAAGGGTCGTCGACCGAAGCCCTTGCTGAGAAAGGGACCACAGGTAGTCCAGAATGCTTGCCAAGAGGCAGTCGGAAGGGTCCAAGCCCTTCCCCTGACACCAAATGGAAAACCTCTTCCATTTGACGGCATAGCATTTCCTGGTCAACTCCTTACGGGATGCCTCAACGACGTTGAGGACCTCGTCGGAAAGACCCAAAGCCTGGAACTCTAGCCGCTCAGGAACCAGGCCGTCAGGTGCAGAAATTGAAGGTTCGGATGGAATACCTTCCCCTGATTGACTGAGATCAGGTCCGGGCGGGCTGGAAGCTGCCTCAGGAGCCTGGAGCTAAGGTTGAGGAGATCTGGATACCAGAACTGGCAGGGCCAGTCTGGGGCTACCAGAATCACCTGCGCCTTGTCCCTCCTCGCCTTGAGAAGCACCTTGTGGATCAAGGAAATGGGAAAAGCGCAGAAAAAAGGTCACAGACTCGAGAAGGCATCCCCTGCTGAGGGGGGCGGGCATGGAACAGACTCAGCTTCACATTCTCCCTGAGGCAAACAGTTCCACCTGAGGCGTGCCCCAGTGGGAGAAGAGATCTTGTACTACCTCCGGCAGGAGAGACCACTCGTGAGACGCAGCCCCTATCCGGCTTAGGGCATCGGCCAGGGTGTTGGAGGCTCCTGCCACGTGAATGGCTAGGAGATCCACCTCCAGACTGTGCACTAGGGACCAAATGCGGAGAGCTTCCTTGCATAACAGCATGAAGCGCGTTCCGCCCTGGCGGTTCAGATAATACATGGTCGTGGTGTTGTCCATCTGGACCTGAACCACTTGACCCCGTAAAAACGGAGCGAAGGCGGTGAGAGCTAGACGGACCACTCGGAGCTCCAGCAGGTTGATGTGGCATCGGGACTCCCGAGGGGACCAGAGGCCGTGCGCTCGATGTTCCCCCAGATGGGCACTCCAACCCATCAGAGATGCGTCGGTCGAGAGAGAGACTGTCGGCTCGGGGCAGACAAACGGGATACCCTCCTGCAGATGTGCTGGAACGATCCATCACTGGAGAGCGTTCCACATCTCCTGGGTCACTGTCACGGGCCAGTCCAACGGATTGCGGCATTGTGACCACTGGCTGGCCAGTCCCCATTGAAGGGGATGCATGTACCAACAGGCCCAACGGACCACGCTGGTGCAGGCCGCCATGAGGCCCAGGAAGGGGGTCGGGTGAGGCAATTGCCCAACCAGAAATGATTGGGCAAGGAGGAAAGAACCTTGGCCCTATCCGCCGGGAGCCATGCTCTGGCTTCGCAGATCGAGCTCTGCCCGATGAACAGAATCACCTCCCTGGCACGAGGTTCCGACTTTGCCTCGTTGATGAGGATGCCAACCTGAGAGCAAACCTGGAGGCCAGATCTCTGGACCGCTCCACCTCCAGTTTGGAGGGGCTGCTATCAACTAATCGTCCAGGTAAGGTACACCGGACCCTCTGCACCCGCAGAAATGCTGTCACCACTGCCATGCATCTGGTGAGACCAGGAGCTAGGGGAGGCTGAGGGGCATGGCCGGAACTCGTAAGGATCCCTCTGCTCTGAGCGGAGGAACCTCTGATGGACGGAGACAGTTGGGCGATGAGCACGCGTCCTGGAGATCCAGGGAGCAGAACCTGCCTCGTTCCAAGAGGCGGGATTATCTGAACCAGAGTGACCATCCTGAAGGTCGAGACCTTAGGAACATGTTCAGGTCGTGCAGGTCGAGAATGGAGGCAGCCCGTCCGTTGGGACAGAGTACCTGGACACAAACCCGGGTCCTGGAGGAGGATCCGCCACCTTCCTGATTACCTCTTTTTTGAAGGAGCAGGGCAATATCGGCCCAGTGGGCCGACAAGCGAAACTGCGGACCCGTGGCCCCGAGGGGGCACGGCTGTGAAAGGCAGGACTTGCTCTCGAACTCCAGGCAGGCCCTTTCCTACCCTCCAACACCAGTGGTCCGTGGTGATAGCGGACCAAGGCGGGAAGAAATAAGCGGAGCTGTCCCCACAGGGGGAACCGGGGGTAGCGAGGTTGGGGATGGCACCCTCAACCCGTCACTGGGCGAGACTTGGAGGAAGAACCGGCCGATGGACCTCCCAGGCCTTCGCCCTTGCTTCCTGTTGGAGAGCCGTCGGCTAGAGCTTGGGCATGGCGCAAGCCTGCTGGCCTATTGCTGGTGCTGCTGGGCGGTCAGAGGGCGACCGAGGGACGAAAGGACTTCTGCTGCTGACGGCGGCCTTTGTCCCTCTGGGTGGAGGTGACAGAGTCCAGAGTGGCATTGGACTTCTCAATCTGCTGGAGGTGTCCCTCCACTCCAGGGCCGAAGAGGTCAGTCCCCAAGAAGGGGATGTCCGCCAACTTGTGCTGGGTATCCGCCGTGAAGGTGGATATCCTCAGCCACGCCCTGCGTCGCATGGCCACCACGGCCGCTACTGACCTGGCACAGGAATCACCTATGTCCAGAGCAGTCTGGAGCTGCTGCTTCGCCACCGCCCTACCCTGGTCCCGCACCTGGCGGACCGTGGTCTGCAGGTCAGGCAGGAGATGAGAGCAACCTATCCAGGAGCCCATGAAGCGGGGAGAAGTGTGCCATCAGCACGGCCGAGCTGGCCTGTCGGGAGGCCGAGGGAGGGCGCAGCGTACACCTTGCACCCGGCAAAGTCAGCTTTTGGACTCTTGGCGAGGCTTATCCATTCAGCGTTGCGGGCAGCGAGCGCTGTCGGTAACTAATCCCTCAGCAGAGGGGTGTTCCGAGAAGCCGGGCAAAGAGCCGGTAGGGACCGCATACCTCCTGGCCATCCTGGCCGAAGGTGCAGGACAGGAAGCAGGCCGCTGCCAAAGCTCCAAGGCTGGGCCGACAATGGCCTCAGCCACCGGAAAGGCCTCGGAGGGAGAATCCCCTTGGTCCAGAATCTCCGTCGGGATACTCGGCCCGTTTGGACACGGGCTCGAGCTGCATCCCGGTGGACTCCGAGATGAGTCGAAGCAGACCCAAGAAGGACGATGGGCTATCGTCCACTGACTGGCCCCCGGAGGACTCCAGATCGAACTGCCTGGAGAACAGGGAGGAATCGTCGTCGGATTCTGAAGAGTCTGCGAAGAGCTGCCTCGGCTCTGAGCCATCCTCCACCTGCAGAGGATGGTCGGGAGTGAGGGTGACCGACAACCTATGGGGCAGGCCGTGACCCGACCAAGAATTCTTGGTCGGTGCCCCCGATTTCGGTTGTGGAGGCGGAGGTTCCACCACAATCGGTGGAGCAGCTGGTTTCGGCCTAGCAACCGGCCCTGGAGCGGGCAACTCGACTGGAAAGAGTGGTTGCTTCGGTCGTTCAGGCGACAGCCACTTGATAGCCGGGGTCTTGGCCGGGGTAGGCCTAGGCCCGGACAACAGCAACTGCTGCCACATAAGGTCCTCGTAGCGCCGGCGCAACTTGCGCCGCAGCCTCTCCTCACCCGAGGAGGAGGACGAGGAAGAACAGCATCGCCACTTACTTCGGTAACAAGACCAAGACCGCCGATGTCAGCGGGAACAGCTGGACCGAGAAGAGGTCCGAGACCAGGACCCTCGGAGGGACCGAGGGTGGGTCTGGGAAGGGGCCGGGGACACCCGCTTCTTCCCTCGCTCGGGTCACTTTAACCGGGACTGCTGGACCAGAAGGCGAGGCAGATCTCGGTCTCCACCGAGGGAACCGTGAAGGAGGGTTGTCGGCTTCTCCAGTCGACAGCCCGTCTTAACCAGATCAAGAAAAATCTCGACTTTGTCGGCAGAGTCTCGGCAGGCTGGCCCTGGACAGAGGCAGCATAAGCCAGCGGCCTCAGCCGCAACCTCGACCAAACGATAGTCGGCTGCTCGGAAGGGGACCTCTCCCGCTTCCACGACGCCGACGGTGGGACTTACTCTTCGACTCCTTTTCTTGGGCCGAGAAGAATGTCCCGAAGGCCCTCTCCTTCGTGGAAAGGACTGACAAAACTCCTTGAGCGAAGCCGTATCACGAGGAACTCAGAGAGTGGGATAAATGCATGGCCGGGGAGGAGGAGGAAGATTGCCCGGGCCGCCTCCTCCTCGAGGCGATCAACTGCTCGAGCTGCTCAGCCGAGCCAGCTGCGCGGGACGCCCAATGAGCCTCTTTAGATTTTACCAGTGGAAGCGTTTCTCGGGAGCCGAGCTCAATCGGACAGCGTCGTCAGAACATTGGCGAGAAAGGCGGCACAACTCACAGGCCTGCGGGTCATGATCTAGGGCCAAGGCAGTAAGACGCGTGGAGTGCGGATCCGTCCTGGACATCTTCTGCCCGCAAGAACACCTCCAAAGCCGGAACAGATTTGTCCATCGAGCCGCGCAGGGAAGATTCAAGACCAAGTTTAGAAAACTTCAAAAGCAATTTCGACGAACCAAGAATTAGGATCCAGTCTAAAACGCACAGCGCTAAGGAGGGAACCTGAGCTTCCAAGCGGTAAGGAAGATCTGGCATCATGGGGCGGAGCTGAGAGTTTTACCACCCGCGTGGGTGGGAGAAGCCAGCTTGAAGACCTTCCGGCAAGAATTAAAGCAGCAAGGATACCTGCCAGAAAGTGTGGATGAACAACATATCCATGTCCCTAGAACAAATATTTCTCTACGCCGACGATGCTGTGATCCTCACCTCAGACCCTAATCCAATCCAATTACAAAATAAACTTCAGCGGGCCTTCTCCTCCATCAAATCCTGGTTCCTAAATCATAAACTGCTTCTCAATCAGAAAAAAACAAAGTCTATGGTCTCCTGCAGCCCCCACAACAAAACCAAAAAACTCCACCTCTCCATTGCAAACGAACAAGGAGCCATCCTAGAGCAAACACAATCGTTCAAGTACCTCAGCATCACCCTTGATCCCCACTTCTCATATGCTGTCCATATCAGCAATGTTGCAAAGTCTGCCAATGCGAGGTTAGGCATATTATTCCGGCACAGGAAACACCTATTCCCAGAAGCACTATCAGTGGCCGTCCAAAGCTCCATCGTCAGCATCATAGACTATGGTCTTATCATATATGGGTCTGCAACTACCACTGCTCTCAAACGAATCGCGACCTCCCTGAATAAGGCCTGTTGTCTCATCACTGGCTCACATGACGCTGCCACGTGACCTTTATTCCCAATCTGGATGGCTTCAACTGGACAAACGCATAAAATACCAAACCTGCATCGACCAAAGAAAATTATAATGGGGCTTGCTTACCTGGTGTCTGTGCCCTCCTTAAGCCTAGACATAGGAACATCACTACAAGGAGATCCAATTCCATTTACTACATATCCCATGATGTAGCACAACCAGGACAAAAATCATTCGCCTATTAGGCATCCAACTGACTCAACTCTCTTGGCAGTGACATCGCGACCGCTCCAACATTCGGCCTCTTCAAGTCCAAGCTGCGCCTCTCACTGCTTGTATCCTGCGATCGCCGATCTTAACATTTCCACCATTCCAGCTGCACATGCCCCAGCGCTTACAATCAGTCTTTGCACCCCTAGCACATTACCTGTCATATTTCCTCGACAAGGCCCCCTGGCTGCACTGTCTCCCGCCCTCGCCCACCTCCCCCCGTATCTCCACTCCTGCCCCCACCCCAACCACCTCCCGTACTCCCCTTGCCCCTGCACCTCCTCCCTCACCACCCCTTCCCTTGTCTTGCTCATAGCTCAAGTCTTTGTACTGCTTATTACGTGTCTGTAAGTCAATGATTATGTGTTTGTGACTAAAAATGATGACTGCTGCACACGCTGAAGTGGAGCCTTTGTAACAGAGCCTCAGCTCATAGGTATTGTAATCCTAGATTGAAATAAATAAATAAATAAAGTCTCCAACACTCATGAACACTACTGGGATTTATGCTGGAGGCACTAGGACCCAGCGAGAGCAAACTTCTCAAGAGGGTCGGCGCCAGAGATGGAGCCACGAGGAAGCGGCACCGTGGGCCGTGGCTCGTGCAGTAAAGACAATAGCCTCAGCCACAGGAAAGGCCTCAGTCGGCGTATCCCCTCTCTTAAGGATGTCCATAAGAGGGTACTCCACCTTTTTCTGGATTGGCTCCAGGGGCATCCCTGTAGATTCAGAGATGAGGCGAAGAATCCCTTGAAAAGATGAGGGACCTTCTTCTGTCTCTAAGCCAACAGTTGATTCATCATCACCTGGATGAGAATGCAAGCCGGTAACGTCTGAATCCGAGGAATCCGGGTATAACAGCCAACCACCCAGGTCACCTTCGACTCGCCGGTGGCAGTCTGGGGTGACCGTGACCGACAACTGCTGGGGAAGCTCAGTGTCTGGTCTATCTTCCTTGTAAGAAGCCCCTCCCACAGGCTATTTGGGCAGTGGTTCCACCACAATCAGTGGAAAGACTGTTTATTTTTAAACTGGTGGCTTTGCTGGCTCCGAGGGCTGAGGAACCGATTTAATCGGTTCCGAAGGAGTCGGCTTCGGCCTAGGAGGTGAAAACCAAGTAATGGCCAGTGTAGAAGCCGGAGTCGGCTTGTGCCCGGTCAAAATTAGCTGTTGCCACATGAGGTCCTTGTAGCGCCGGAGTTTCTGCTGGAGCCTCTCCTCATCCGAAGAGGATCGAGACCTCGATAGAGATCGGATGGGCCGACTTGGTCGCTTGGGAGACACCAGTGGGACCAGTGATTTCCTGGGATCAGAGACCACTTCTTCGATGGAAGTCCCAGCAGGCTGGGTCTCATCCGGAAAGACCAGATTAGGGGTTCGATAGAGGGAATCGTCGATATCGGGGCAATCGGATCGATCACGATTTTAACATCGTCGATTGATAATTCAGTCGACTGACCAGATGGCAAAGCCAAAAAGCCAGCGGCCGAAGAAGCAATCTCGACCGAAGTCGAGACTGCATGTTCCTGGAGATGAGATCTCTCACTCCCAGGGTATATCTCCGTCCGAGGCCGAAGATGATCCCAGATCCTTCTCCTGCTTACGGGGTCAAGAGGAGTGCAAGCCGAAGTGCCTCTCCCTTGGTCGAGAGACTGGCACAACTCTCAGAAGGAACCCGTGAAGGTGGAGCCCAGGTTGAGCGGAACAAAGAAGCTCCAAGAAGTCTCTGCAGCATGAACCGCTTCCTCCTCGAACGCTTGCATGAGTTCCAATTACTTGGTGGATCCTGCAGTCACGGAAACCGCCCACCGAGCCTCCTTGGATTTCACTGGAGGGTTCCTCTTCTCTGGCCTACCCAGCTTCAGGTGTGCGAGATGGTCATCGAGGACGTTGAGATGTAAGGTGAGACATATCGCAGTTCGAGGTGTCATGAGTGGGACACGAGGCAATGAAACATGCGTGATGTGGGTATCAGTGTGTGACATTTTCTGGCCGCAAGGGCACCGACGAACTAGGGAAGACATGTCTTCCATATCAAGCAGCAACTTGCAATCGCTAACGCGAACAATGCGAATTTTCAGAATAACCAAAGGTTTGAAAGCCAGGGCCTACAAAATGAGTGAGCATGAGGGAGGCAACCTGAATCTTCCAGTGGAAAGGAAGATCTGGCGTCATGGGACGGAACCGAGGTATATACCATCTGGGTGGGTGGGAGAAGCCAGCTTGAAGACTTCCAGTCCATCTTAAAGTGGAAGGGGACATGCCAATGAGTGTGGATGAAGAACATATCGACACTCCTAGAAAATAGGTTACTCACCTTTAACTGTAGTTCTAGGGGTGTTATATAGTTCATATAAACAAGTTACACACCTGTAAATGAAAATTAACTACCTACCGTAATTCTTGATCTTCTCTTGCATCTTCACCATTCATTACTGATTGGGTTAGTGCCAGGCGTGCACCTTACAGGAGTTTTTTGAAGTCGGCTCTTGGCGCCGCCCTCGACGGTGACGTGCCCTAAGTCATGGCGAGCGGCGCGTTAGGCCGCAGACTCCTCCTCTATCTCAGTTCTGGTAGCCGGAGAGGCGAAACAAAGGGAAGGAAAAGGGAGCGAGGCAAGAGAGCAGAGAACAGAAAAAGGAAAGGATATAAACTGAAAAAGGCATAAGCCGAAAGAGGACAGACAGAGGAGAGAGAGAATTCCTACCCTAAGGGACCACAGGGCCTCCTTTCCAGGGCGGCTCTAGGGGAAGAACAGAGAGAGCGAAAGGGAAAAAAAGAAGAAGAAAGAGAGGAAAAGGAAGCATGTTGAGAGGGAGAACAGTGCCCATCGAGCATTGGTTGAGAGGCTTATAAGCTCAAGACTAAAACAAGGGAGCAAGAATTCCTGTTGATAGGACTGAGAGAAGGTTCAACCGAACCATCTGCACAGATCAGATACAAGGGTAGATTCTCTGATCTCTCAACATGCCAAGTCCCTACATCCTACCTGAGGGCTCACAGACTGCCCGGGCAGAAATCTGTTCCGGGGAGAGCGCCCACCCAGGAAGGGGACTATGTCCCTTAGCACCCTGCTAAGTGTTAACACAGCAGCGTATGGGGAAAGAATATGCCTTACTGAAGGCAGCTTTGTATGAAAGGATAGAGTGGGAACTCAATCAGACTCCCCAAGGCAAGGTAAGAGCAGTCGCTCAAGGCTGACAGGTGCAGAGCACCAGCTAGAATGAGCTTAAGATAATACCTGTCAGGGGAATCTAAATTTTTGTTGAGGCCGAGCCAGAGCATGGTCTCTTAAGCTGTAAAACTGTGTAACATGATCAAGGTACCTAGAAGTCGCACCCTAGGGGCAGTCAGAAAGAGTTCGCTCAGAAAAAGTGAAAAATACAGACCGTGCTCGTTCCTCTTTACCTTGAGGAAAAAAGGAACCATTCACTAAGAATGGAAAACAGAAAGTTTTTTTTTTTAGTTTTTGGCATAAAGGCCAAAGGAAGGAAGAGGAATGAGATGGGAGGGGGAGACGCCACAGTAGGAGGCCACTGAGGGGAAGGTGGGTGGGTATCAGTAATGAATGGTGAAGATACAAGAGAAGATTAAGAATTACGGTAGGTACGTAATTTTCATATCTTCCCTTGCCAATCTTCACCATTCATTACTGCTTGGGTGAGTACCAAGCACCCCCCTAAAAAAGGGGGGGTAGAAACCCTGAGGGAACAAGACCCCCAGCCTCTTGTTGGTGAAAAACAGAAGGGGAAGACCCTGGGCTAATCCAGAGAGAAGCCTATGGGGGAGAAGAGCTAGGAGGTGCCCACCGAGGACTGGGAGACAGAGGAAGCCCCTGTAGTAGTCTCCTAGCTCTGGAGGAAAAGAGACGGGTCCCCCGGGAAGCGGAGTGAATCACCCTATGCCGGGCCAGGGGTGACAACCTTGATAGACGAAGCCAAGCCATCCGTCTAATGCAGATCGCTGTCCCCGTAAGCCTGGAAGCTACCTCATTGGCGTCATAAGATGCCCTTGCTTGGTGTCTTGCCAGCTCCAGGCCTATAGCAGAGAGGGCAATAGCTTGTCTGGTTTGCTCCGTATCAGGCATTGATGCTAAGATCTGAGAAAGCATCGAACACAAATGCCTACTGTAGGCAGCGTGATGGGCCCGATGAGATGCAATGCAAGACATTGCATGAGAGAAGAACACTCTTAGCCCCACGGTCAAACTGTAGGGAATCCGAGTCCGGTGGATGGTCGTGTGCCAGGCGGCGGCACCCGGAGGGAGTCTCTAGGTATGCCAAACCCGAAGGTGGGTTGGGGAGAGTACCCAGGGATTCCGAAGAGGCACAATACCTACATCGGCAGTCTGCCGGGGCTGGAGAAAGGGCAGCTGGCGACTGCCAGGAATGGATAGACACCTCCTGGAAGGGAAAAGGCCAGGATAGTACCACCAGGTGCTTGGCACTGAATTCGCCAAGAAATTCACGCATCTCCCGTTCAGTATTGTCTCACCTAACGTAGGAAATTCGAAGATCCCTCACCATCCTCGAAAGGAATTGCTGATATTCAGTGAAATCAGCATCGTCGGAGAGATAAGCAGAGGGTTCCTCTCCCTCAGAGAAGGGAGACGAGGATGATGGAGAGCTCGAGTGTGCAGAGGGTCCTTGTGGCAGTGGGGATAGGTGAAAAACCCGCTCATTCATGCACCTGACATATGAGGGGAAGGCCACCGCAGAACCTCTGAACGCCTCCCAGGATAACGGGCCAGTGGGACCGACATGGCCTGGGAGAGCGGGGGGTGGCTGCAGAGGAATGGGAGATGGGCACCTACGGAGAGGCAACTGTCCTCTGCTAGGGCTCTGAAATCCGGGGAACGCAGCCCGAGCTGGCGGGATCCCGGACAACATACCAGGTCGCAAAACAGAACCCTGGGCATGCGAAGCCTGGAAGAGCCCAGAAGGGGATCCTCCCCTGTGACGAACCTGGGACTGCATGGATCCAGAAGGGCAGCCAACAGCAACGCCACCAGAGAGGACCCCGGGGTCCAAGAGGGAAAGGCGGGGCCCAGCACTACGGCTCCTAGCCACACCCCAAGGGGTGGTCGACAGAGACCAAGACGCGCGAACCCTGCCCCTCAACCCCTCGGACTCCGAGAACGCCCTCCTCCTCGACCTCAGCGATCTCCCACCCCTAGGGGGTGCAGCAGCACCAGGGTCAGTAGCTGCCACGAGTCCCCCAGGAGGGAGAGCCCCTCCCTCGCTCGCTCCATCGCCTCCCAGGGACCCCAGACCACCCCTAGCCTGGGGGGCCTCAGGGGAGGACAGCAGCGGGGACAGAGGAAGAGGCCCGCCTAGCACCCCGTGCCACTGGGGACCCTGACTCCGAAGAATCAGGTTGCCAGGACGGGTCCACATCTGAATCATCAGCCTCCGAAGAGGAAGAGATCAGCTGGACCACAATACTAGCAACCCCAGGAGTCCCCGGTGAAATGGCGCTGCAAACGGCGCCGGATGACCTCGGACCCCCCGCACCAGCTAAGCCCGGCCCTGGCTCCCCACCGGTGCTGGCCAGGCCCATGGCACCGCCATCGGCGCCGGAACCCAACCCAGCGCCGCCAGCAGCTTGAACCAGGCCCGCAGCACTGCGAGCGGCGCTAAAGGACAGAATGGCGCCGGAAGGCGGCGTCGAGGGTCCACCAATGCCGGGCCCAGCAGGCGTGGGCCTCGACACTGCGGGAGCCTGCACCTCCGAGGAGGTGACTGCAGGCGGTAGCCACAAGGCCCCGGGAGGAACCCCGACGCCTCCCACACCGCAAAGAAGCTTTCTTTGGCAAGAGAAGAGGAGGAAGCCTCCTCCTCTACGGACTGTATAGGCCAGAGAGGGGACCCGGAGGAAGGGCCTAGAGACCTTACCTGGGAATCCCTGGAGCGACGCCGTCCCCCGAAAGTCAGCGGGGCCTTGCCGATCTTGAACGCGCGGACTTCAAGGACACGACGGTCCATGGAGAAACAGGTGTCGCACGCATCCATATCGTGGTTGGGTCCCAGGCAATGAAGACAAACATCATGCCGATCCGTGACGGAAAAATGCCGGCCACAGGAGCACCGATGAATAGGGGCACGGCCCGCCTTCGACTTACGTTTTGGCCCCAAACCTGACATGATGTGAACAAAATAAGACTAAAATTAGCAACAAAGCACTCGGCGCCGTCGACAGAAATAAAAGAAACGGTCTTACCGGGAGACGGCGTCAAGAGAAAACGAGAATACAAGGAGTCTGGCTGAGTGACGCAGAAGGCCTAGTACAACTACCGCGCAGCAGGTGCAGCCTCGACGGCGGAAGAAACAGAACTGAGATAGAGGAGGAGTCTGCGGCACCTAACGGCCCCTCGGCATGACGCCAGTACATCACTCGAGGGTGGGCGCCGTTGGAGCGACGTAAAACCCAAAAACTCCCGTAGCGGGTGCGCGCCTCTGGCACTAACCCAATCAGTAATGAATGGTGAAGATTGACAAGGGAAGATCAGTACTTTTAGGAGTGGTATATGATGTACATCCACATTTCTGGCAGGATTCCTTTCCCTTTAAATCCTGCCGGAAGGTCTTCAAGCTGGCTCCTCCAACCCTCCCAGGTGGTAACTGCCTAGGCACTGCCCCGTAATGTCAGATATTACATGCTGGAAGCAAGAATCCATGTGTCACTTGCCAGGTGGGTCAGTGTGGATGTACAAAATATACCACTCCTAGAACTACTGTTACAGGTGAGTAACCTGTTTTTTTTAGGGACGTGGATATGGTGTACAGATCCACAATTCTGGCAGACTCCTAGCAGTTCTCCATGAGAAGGGAGCAAGGCGCACATCCCCTATTTAGGGAAGAGAGACTGGAGAACTGAGGACCCAAAACTAGCATCCTGGTTATGACTCAAGGTCAAAGTGGTAATGGGAAATGAAAGTGTGTGCTGGCTTTCAGGTAGCAGCCCTGCAGATCTCCTGGATAGGGATATCCCTGGAAGCAGTGACTGAGGCAGCGGTATGGCGGGTGGAATGAGCCCTTATTCCTACAGGAGTCTCCCTACCCGCCAACCTATAGAAGAGGTCAATGCAGGAAACAATCCACCTACCAACTGTCTGCTTAGCTGCCGGTCTGCCAGATGCATCTTCAGTGTAGGTGACAAACAGCTGGTGAACCTCTCTGCAAACTCCAGCCATACGCGCCTTATAATAGGCAAGCACTCGCTGGAGGTCCAAAGTATGGAGCCTGTGCTCGGCCTCCGAGGTGTGGTTGGTGCACAATACCGAGAGACTCATGACCTGGTTAAGGCCAGACACAACCTTTAGGAGGAATTTCAGGTTAAGGCGAAGGACAACCTTGTCCCTGTGGAAGACCAAATAAGGAGACTCCACCGAGAGCACCTGGAGTGCACCGATCCTTCTGGCGGATGTTGTAGCCACCAAGAAGGTGGCCTTCCATGACAGGAGACATGTCACACCTGTGCATCGGTTCAAATGGCTTGCCCATGAGCTTTGCCAACACCAGCAACAACTCCCAAGGTGGTGGTGGTTCACACACCAGAGGGGGGAAACGTGGTCAAGGGCCTTTGAAAAGCACCAGACCACCTGCTAGGTGGATGGATTGATTTAAAGAAAACTCAGACACCACCTTACATAAAAACTTACGATCAGTGTGCAACGACATCCTGTCTTTATGAAAAATCAAATAAGGCTCTTTACACATCAGAGCCTGAAGCTAGAAAATCCTCCGAGCAGAAGTAACAGCAACCAAAAAGAGCGCTTTCCGCAACAGACAGTGCAGCTCACAACTTGCAGATGGTTCCAAGGGAGGCAGAGTGAGCTTGTCCAGCATAAAAACAAGGTCCCATGGAGAGAAAGGATCCTGAATGGGAGTCTTCAAATGCAGGATACCCCACAAGAATGTGCGGGACACCTCCAGCTGGGCAACAGATTTGCCCTCAGTAGCTGCATGGTACGTAAGAGATCACGGAAAGGTGCACCTTAACAGAGGAGTATCCTAAGCCTGAGTTCGAAAGGGAAAGCAAGTACTCCAAAATCAGGTTCATCAGACAGGTGAAAGGATCCAGGTGACGAGCAATGGCCCACAGGAGAATTGCTTCCACTTTAAGGTGTAGGTGGTTCTAGTGGAAGGCTTTCTAGCAGCCATCAGGACTTCAGCAACCCTACAGGAAACCCCAAAGTAGGCGATAGCTAGGTCTGCAGGAGCCACACATGTTGATGAAGGAACTTGAGGTCTGGGTGGACCAGGGTATCCTGTTCCTGGAAGAGCAAGCCGGTGCACAGGGGCAAGGGTACTGGAAGTTCCACCCCGCCAGCTGCTGCAGCAGAAGGAACCAAATCTGATGCAGTCAATATGGGGGATATGAAGATAATCTCTGCCCCTTCCGACTGAAGCTGGAGTAGGACCCTCTGCAGGAGTGGAAAGGGAGGGAAGGCATACAGGAACCTCCCCTTCCTGGAGAAAACTCCTGGCCCTGGATCGAACAAACAGAAAAAGTCAGTTACGTAAGAACTTACCGTAACAGTAGATCTTGGAGAACAGCTCTTGCAGCAGGTTACACCATTAGGACTGAAGCCGGCAGGCGCCAGGACCCCACAGAAATTTTCTAGCTAGCAGTCTTCAGTGGGGACCGCCTCCGACGTCGGTCCCACCCCCGATATCGGGCGTAGTACATAAGGAGGCGGTCCCCCCATAATCCTCAGTTCTCCCGCCGGAGACTCCTGGCCGCTGGATAACATCAGAAGAGGAGACCGAGGATCCGCCACCAGATGGCAAAGATTAGTGAACAGAAATGTCCCATCCCATAAGATGGGAGCTTGACTACGACCTACCTCCAAAAAAGAGGGATGATGGGCGGGAAGGTACCTGCTGCAAGAGCTATTCTCGAAAATCTACTGTTACGGTAAGTTCTTACGTAACTGTACTATCTTACTTCGAGATACAGCTCTTGCAGCAGGTTACACCATTAGGACTGATTTCCAAGCAATAGTGGCAATCATCCACCACTGGGAGGAAGAAAGCTAGAGATCTCGATATTACTCGAGCCTAGGACAGAAGTCCCTGAAGGACGGCTAGACTGAACCCCGCTCTTCGCCTCGATGCAATGTCTAGACTGTAATGCCTGATAAAGGTATGCACAGCGCTCCAAGTAGCTGCAGCACAAATAGCTGAGGTGGAGACATTCTTTAACGCTGCAAATGAAGTATCCACCCCTCTTGTGGAATGACCCTTGGCCGTGCCCGGTAAGGGTTTATTGCGCTTGACATAACAGAAAGTGATGCACTGGATGAGCCACCTAGAGAGTGCCTGTTTGGAGACAGGAGTTCCTTTCATCCTGTGAGCAAAGGAGATGAAAAGTTGGTCCGACTTTCACAGCTGTTTGGTTCTGGTCAGGTAGTATCTGAGGCACCGATGCACATCAAGGATGTGCAGAAGGGCTTCTCCTCGATTAGTGTACCTTGGGAAATATACTGGTAGATCAATATCCTGATTTAGAGTGAGGGCTGAAGCCACCTTAGGCAAAAATTTTGGGTTTGTCCTTAGGGATACCCTGTCCTGGTGGAAAACCAAACAAGGCTCTTTGCACATAAGAGCATGTAATTCTGAGATCCTTCTAGCCGAAGTAACAGCAACCAAAAATAACATTTTCAAAGAGAGAAAACGTAGCTCGCAATCTGCGGCTGGATCAAAAGGTGGCAGCGTAAGCTGCTCCAGGACGAAAAGTAAGTCCCAAGGAGGGACTGGATCCTCGATGGGTGGCCTAAGGTGAAGGACACCCCTTAAGAAGGCACGAGTAATGTCCAGCTGGGCCACCGTCCGATGGCCTACGGGGGCATGGTAAGCAGAGATTGCACAAAGGTGCACTTTAATCGAGGAGTAAGCCAGTCCGGAGTGGAGGAGGGAAAGCGGGAAGTCCAGAACCAGCTTTTCAGGACAATCTAACGACGGAAGGCCGCACGCTTGAGCCCACAAACAGAATCTATGCCATTTCATGGCGTACGTTGCGTGGGTTGCTGGTTTTCTGGCAGCAGAGAGTACATCTGCCACTTCTTGCGAGATCCCGTATCGCATCATGGCTATGTCTCTAGGAGCCAAGCGTGCAGGTTCAATAAGCATAAGTCTGGGTGGACCAGTGAACCCGCCTCCTGAGACAACAGATGGGAGGTTCCCGGGATAGCTGGTGCAGAAGAGGGAACCAAATCTGTCTGGGGCAGAAGGGTGTGATCTAAATGAGCATCGCTTGCTCCCTGCAAAGTTTTAAGAGAACTCTCTGGATCAATGGGAAAGGAGGGAAGGCATAGAGAAATCTGCCCGCCCAGGAGAGGGACAACGCATCTCGCCAGAAAACACCAGGCCCTGGATCTAACGAGCAAAAATTGGGCAGTTTTGCATTGGATGGGGACGTGAAAAGGTCTAACTCTGGAGTGCCCCATCTGTGAAACAGATCCTCTGCCACCTCCTGCAGAAGTTCCCACTCGTGGACTCTGGCCTGAGAGTCGCTCAGACTGTCTGCGATGGTGTTGTCCACTCCTGGGACACGTACTGCAATTAGGTTTGCGCCGTGTTGCAATACCTACTCCCACACTCTCATGGCCTCCCTGCAAAGTGGGTAGGAGTGAGTGCCTCCTTGTCTGTTGAGGTAATACATCACCGCGGTATTGTCTGTTTGTAACAGAAGTGTACCACGTGGAATCTCCAACTGGAAGGCTTGCAGAGCATAAATGACTGCCCTCATTTCCAAAATGTTGATGTGGAGAAGAGACTCCTGGGCTGTCCACAGGCCCTGAGACCGAACACCGTCCAGGTGTGCTCCCCACCCGAGCCCTGAGGCATCTGTGAAGAGGGTCACAGTCAGAGACGGCGCTGTGAAGGAACCCCGCAGAGAGGTTCCCTGGATTTAGCCACCATTGCCAATCCCGAATTACGGCATTCGTGATTCGGATTGGATGCTGCAGATGGTCTTGCCTTTGGTCCCATTGCACCCGTAGCATCCACTGGGTTACTCGCATGTGGAGACGTGCCAGCGGGTCTGTCGCAATGGCCACAGCCATGTGTCCGAGCAGGCGAAGGACCAGTATGGCTGGGACGGTCTTCTTCACCGACAAGTCCCTGATGAGGGATCCGATGTGTTCCGCTCTGTCCGAGGGAAGAAAAGCTTTTCCTCCGACGGTGTCCAGAACTGCCCCTATAAACTGCAGTTTCTGGGATGGCACCAGGAGTGACTTCTTGTAGTTGATGAGAATACCCAGTGATTGAAAAAGGGACTGGGTGCAGTGAATAGCCGTCATCAGTGCCTCCCTGGAGGGCGCCATGAGAAGCCAGTCATCCACGTATGGGAACCCGTAGTGGCCTTGTCTCCTCAGAGACACCGCTACGACCGCCATGCACTTCGTGAATACGCGAGGTGCCAATGACACCCCAAAGAAAGAGCTTGGAACTGATAATGGCGGCTCTGAAATTTGAAGAGCAGGAACCTCCAGTGCGCTTGAGCAATCGGATATGCAGGTAGGCGTCCTGCATGTCCAAAGACGCCAGAAAGGCGTCCTGCTTCAGCATGGGAATTAGGCCCCGAAGGGTCACCATGCGGAAGCATTTGTAAACGACCGAAAGGTTGAGGTCGCTGAGGTCCAGTATTGGACAGAGGTCCCCTGTTTTCTTTGGAACCAGGAAGAAGTGAGAATAGTACCCTAGTCCTCTCTGGTTCTCTCGGACATGCTCTAAGGCTTCCTTTTCCAGAAGCGAGAGCACTTCCTGCTGTATGAGCAGGGCATGCTGACCCGAATATCGAGAGAGCAGGGGAGGTCTTGTAGGTGGACTGCCTACAAATTCTATATAGTGGCCTTTTTTGACCAGCTGCAGAACCCACTTGTCGGTGGTGATCAATTGCCACCCTGGCAAGTGGCTTGCGATGCGACCCCCAACTTTTTTTTCCCGTTGATCCTGAGGAGGGGCGGGGGCCGGGAAGGAGTCATGCTGTGGCAGCGTTTGACTCAGCAGGCTGGGCCGACTTTGAAAATCGTTGGCCTCTGCCTGGGGATGACTTAGCCTGGGCCTTGCAGGTGAAAGTGCCCCTCTGCTGTTGGCCGGATCGTGGCTGTTGCCTTTGTAGCCGGCCACGGAAACGGCTCTGGTTCCTAAGAAAGGAACATGACCGAGACCTGTACATAACTTGTACAGATCGGACTGCCTTCCCTGCGTCCTGAAGTTTGGTGATTACTCACTCAGAGGCTTCACCAAATAGGACCTTGCTGTTATAAGAGACATCTAAGATGTTCTTCTGGATGTCCGGGGTAAAGCCGGAGACAAGGACCCAAGAGTGTCGCCAGAGACACACGCCTGAGGCTGCAGCTCTGGCTGAAGAGTCCGCAGAATCATATGCGACTCTGAGCACCTGGGTCCCCACATTCGAACCCGTGCGGAGGAGGTTCAAGAGCTCCTCCTTGTGGTCGCCATCGGGCATCTTCTCGACCAGGTCCTGTCCCTGTTCCCACAGTGCGTTCTGCAATTGAACCATGTGGGTGAGGTAATTCAGTGACCTGATAGCGCAAGTCACGGTCGCGTTCGTGCGCCTACCCAGGACAACCAAGTGCTTGGATTCCTGGACCGGTGACTGTGTGCTCAAATGCTGAGGTCTCTGAGACCGGTCATGTGAAGCAGTGATGACTAGGGAGTCAGCCCGAGGATGGTTCGCCAGATACTGGTCCTCCCTAGGGGCCTTGTATAGGTGGTCAGCCTTCTTCGGCAGTACGGCAGTGGAGTGCGGACGTTTCCAGGCAACCTTGGTGACGCCCACAAAGGTATCCACCAAGGGCGGCACTACCACAGGCTTCGAATCTTTCTGCTGAAGGTAGCGAGCAAGGCGTTGTGTCTCGGGGTCAAGTTCTTCAGCATCCTACCCCATATTCTCCTGGATGTGCCTCATGATCTCCGAGAAAGAGGGATCATCCGGAGGAGACCTGGGTAGGTCGTGTGGGTCCAGAGAGGGTATGCTGATAGGAGAAGAGGATCTGGAGCACCCTGAGGTGTCAGATCTGGAATCCTCCCTAGACGGAGTGTACCGGTGTCATCTGGGTCTCTTGGGACTGGGTGACACTGAGGGGGATCTAGAGGGCGGTCTTCTCCTTTCTGAAGATCTGTCCTGAGGAGGTGCTGTCTGCTCCTTGGGGGTTGGCGACCTTCCTACGGGTCCCTTGGGTGGAGGAGGGGGCGTAGGTGGAGGCGGAGTCGGAGGAGGACGTGTGGTGACCACATCTTTTTTGATGGTGTCCCACCAGAAGGTAAAAAGTTCCTTTACCTCTGCCAGATTCATAACCAATGACGGGACTGGCGCCAGTGGCCTGTTGCCGGTGTCGGGTCCCCGGGGGTCTCCCGCTCCGGGGAAGGTTCCCGTGGGAGCCCGGCATCTCCAATGTCGCCCGCCTGGTCCTCGGGCTGTGTGGCGTCCTCCTCCGACGAGTCCTTCTGACCGGCATCCGCCGGTGACGGTTGCGCGGTCCTCTCCGGAATAGCTGACGTCGGTCCCATGGCCGACGCCCTAGGAGGCGAACGCCTGGCCAACGACAGGTGTTTAGGTGTCGCTGGCTCCTGGGAGCGCCGGTGATGCTTGGCCGACGTCCGTTTGAGGGACGTCAGGTCCTTGGTCTTATGAGGAACCGGATCTGATCCATGCAGAGGCTGGGAAACTGACCTGGCGTTGGTGTCCCGCCGACGGGAAGAAGACTTATGGCACTCCCCGGACTTCGACAAGGCCTTAGATGGAGTGGAAGAGGCCGATGACCTGGAAGTCTTCAGGGGCTGTAGAGAAGAGGAGCCGCGGGAGGATCTGACCTGAACCGGGGGAGGTTGCGACCGAGCCCTGGAAGGAGAGCGGTCCAATTTCGAGCCGAGCTTCGCTGGAGTCCTGAGGCCCCTCGTGGGGACCTGGACCTTTCCTTTTCCCAGTGTTTGCCCTGGTGCTTGTGGGTTTTACCTGATGACTCCCCCCGGGAGGAAGGTTCTTTACGCATAGTTTTCAGTTTCTCCTCCAAGAGAAACACTTGAAGGGCCTTCTGGCGGTGGATCCTGGTGTGACTGTTGAAGCCCTGGCAGAAGGAGCAGGCCTTGGTGTTGTGTTCCGGGCCTAGGCAGCGCACGCAGGCCGAATGTGGATCCTTGAAGGGGATCTGTTTGCCGAAGGCACACTTCGAATGGTGACCCTCAACAGAAGTTGTTGGAGAGGACATCAGATGATCCAAAGTCGAAAGAAAGACGAAAATTGTCGTAGTTCTAAAGGCCATCGCAAGCTAGAAAAAGAGACCGAGAGGCCGATACTGGCGATGTCAACGGCGGGAAAATAACTGAGGATTATGGGGGGACTGTCTCCTTATGTACTACGCCAGACGTCGGGGGCGGGACCGACGTCGGAGGCGGTCCCAGCTGAAGACTGCTAACTAGAAAATTTCCGTGGGGTCCTGGCGCCTGCTGGCTTCAATCCTAATGGTGTAACCTGCTGCAAGAGCTGTATCTCGAAGTAAGATCACAGGTCACTCACCTGTAACAGTAGTTTTATTAGTGGTACATGTTGTTCATCCATACAAACTGGCAGTGTCCTTTCCCTTTAAGATGTGCTAGAAAGTCTTCAAGCTGGCTCCTCCCATCCATCCAGGTGGTATATCACTCGACTCCACCCCATGACGCCACATCTTGCCTGCTGGAAGCAATGTTGTGCATCTGAGCCAGGGGAGGTCAGGTGGGTCCATGTGGATGAACATATACCACTCCTTGAACTAATGTTACAGGTGAGTAAACTGTGTTTCTAGGGACGTGGATATGTTGTTCTATCCACACATACTGGCAGACTCCTAGCAGTTCTCCAGGAGGAGGGAGGCAAGGCGCACACCCACTACTTACGGAACAGAGACTGGAGAGAACTGAGGCCCCAAAACCAGCATCTCGACGTCAATGTGGTAATGGGAAATGAAGGTGAGTGCTGACATCCAGGTAGCAGCTCTGCAGATTTCCTGGATAGGGACGTCCCTAGAAGCAGCCACCGATTCAGCGGTTAGGTAGGAACATAGGAAAGTGTCAGCAAAAAAAGGACCTCCAGGCCCACCTAGTCCGCCCGTTTGCCTAGCATTCATAGGCCTGCCCCGGTCCCCCCCCCCTTTCAGCAGCCCCCTGTGCCTGTCCCACACCCTCTTAAACCCTCCCACAGACTTCTCTCCCCCCACTACCTCAGGCAGCCCGTTCCAGGAGTCCACCACCCTCTCTGTAAAGAAGTTCTTCCTGATGTTGCCCCAAAACCTGCCTCCCTGAAGTTGGAGGTTGTGACCCTTTTTTCCTGGGACATTTCTTCAACTGGAAGGGGTTTTCTGTAGCCACCTTGTTTATCCCCTTTAGGTATATAAAGGTCTCTATCATGTACCCCCTCTCCTCCTCATCTCTACAGGGTACATATTAAGGGCTCCCTGTCTCTCCTCATATGTCAGGTGACTGAGCCCCCTTCACCATCTTGGCTGCCCTCCTCTGTACCCTCTCCACCCTTTCCATATCCTTCTTTGGGTAAGGTCTCCAGAACTGGACCCCAGACTCCAGATGAGGCCTGACCAGCTGGGTGGTGAGGGGAATCAGAACCTCCTTCCTCCTACTTGTGATCCCTTCCCAAATCATCCCAACACTCTACTGGCTTTTGCCACCGCCCTGCCACACTGCCCGGCCACCTTCAAGTCCTGGGAGATGACGATACCCAGGTCCCTCGCCTCTGTGGTAACCACTAGCGGCCTGCCCCCCAGTCTGTACTGCCTTCTCTAATTCCTTTTTCCTAGGCGCATGACCTTGCATTTCACCATATTGAGGGATAGTTTCCACTTCCTGGCCCACTCCTCCAATCTCCCTAGGTCTTCTTACAGCCTTTCCACTCCACCCATAATGTCCACCCTATTACCAGTTTTGACATAATCCGTGAACAGGCTCACTCTGCCATCCAACCCCTCTGCAATGTCACTTATATATGTAAAACAGAAGGGGTCCAAGTACCAATCCCTGGGGCACCCCATGTTTTACTCCCACCTCTCCCGAGGGGAACCCGTTTACCAACACCCTATGCATCCTGTCTTCCAACCAGTTAAGCATGGTGGGTGGAATGAGCCCTTAGCCTATCGTTCACTTGGCTGCAGGTCTGCCAGGGGCAACTTAGGCATAGGTGACAAACAGCTGGCAAACCTCTAAGCAAACTCCAGCCGTGCGCTCTTTATAGTAAGTGAGCGCTCACCTCGGGTCCAGAGTATGGAGCCTGTATTTGGCCTCCGAGGTGCGATTTGGGAAGAACACCGAAGAGTCATCTCCTGATTCTGGTGAAACTCTGACGCTACCTTTGGGAGGAACTTCGGGTTGCGGCGTTGCACAACCTTGTCCCTGTGGAAGACCAGGTAAGGAGACTCCACCGAAAGCACCTAGAGCTCACTGATCCTCCTGGCTGACGTGACAGCCACCAGGAAGACAGTCTTCCATGACAGGTGAGACATGTCACACCTGTACATCAGTTCGAATGGCTTGCCCATGAGTTTAGCCAAAACCAGCAACAAGTCCCACGGTGGTGGTGGTTCATGCACTGGAGGGGAAATATGGTCAAGACCATTGAAAAAACGCCAGACCACCTTCTCCTGCACCACCGATTGCTGACCAGCCTGTACCCAGTAAGCAGAGATGGCTGCCAGGTGCACCTTAAGGGTCATCGACCGAAGTCCCACTTTGGAGAGGGACCAAAGGTAGTCCAAAATGCTGGCCACCGGACAGGACAAAGGGTCCAGCCCCTTGCCCTGACACCAAATGGAGAATCTCTTCCATTTGAAGGCATAACATTTTCTGGACGTTTCCTTTCTAGATGCCTCCACCACAGTGAGAACATCTTTAGAGGGACCTGGAACTCTAGCTGCTCAGGAACCAGGCTGTCAGGTGCACGGATTGAAGGTCTGGGTGGGGTACCTCCCCTGACAGATTGAGAGCAGGTCCGGGTGTATTGGAAGATGCCTCAGGAGCCTGTTGCTGAGGAAATCGGGATACCAAAACTGGCATGGCCAGTCTGGAGCTACCAGGATCACCTGCGCCTTGTCCCCCTGATCTTGAGCAGCACCTTATGGATCAAAGAAAGTGGAGGGAAGGCACAGAAGAGGCCTGGGGTCCAAAGCCTCGCGAAGGCATCCCCATGCAGTGAGCCGTGCTGAGGGGGCAGGCACAGAACAGCCTCAGCCTTGCGTTCTCCTTGGAGGTGAACAGGGCCACCTGAGGGGTGTCCAACTGGGAGAACAGACTGTGAACTACCTCCGGATGGAGAGTCCGCTCATGAGATGCCTCGCCTATCTGGCTGAGGGCATCTGCCAGTTGATTGAAGGCTCCTGGCACATGGATGGCTAGGAGATCCACCTCCAGGCTGCGCACAAGAGATCATACGCAGAGAGCTGCCCTGCTTGTTGAGGTAGTACATGGTCGTGGTGTTGTCCGTCTGGACCTGGACCACTTAACCCCGAACATATGGAGCTTTTAGGTAAAGGATTACAGCAGGACTAGAGGGCATGACCTTCGACTTAAGGGACGAAAGTTCAGAAGCAAGAAAAAATTACTCATCTTAGTAATTATATTTCTTCTAATAGAGTCTTGCTGTATTCTGACAATTGCAGTGATTCCCAACCTTTGAACTGCCCCGGAGAACAAAGAGTTAACTTTATATGCAAGGCATAGAATGCTGAGCACAAGCTCGGTTGAAGTCTCTGTCTGGAGTGTTTTGAACTTAAACCGTCATATTCTTACAAGCCCAACTAAACAACAAATTCTCTGAGGAAGTTGTAAAATTCTTACTAGCCAACTGGCTGAAAAAAGTTTTGGATTCCCAAGAAAGACTCAAGTCAGGAAACCCAAAAACAAAACCCAATGTACTAAAAATAACAATAATAAATAAGCACCCAAACAAAAGGAGGAGGGTGCATGCAAAAAAACACCCCTTGGGTGCAACACTGCACCTGCCCACCCACTTCCCAAAAACAGGTTCTGAGAGGGAGGCAGGGAGGGAGGTTGAATACAGCAAGACTCCATTAGAAAAATATAATTACTAAGGTGAGTAATTTTTCTTCAAACAACATGAAGTCTTGCTGTATTCTGACAATGCAGACTACTAGCAGTACCTCCAAGGAGGAGGGACAGAACCTACTTTGGGAATAGGCTCTGAAGTACTGTTGTGCAAACCGAGCATCACTCCTAGCCTGGATATCCAGAGAGTAATGCTTGGTAAAGATATGGACTGTTTTCCAGGTGGCTGCTTGACAAATGTCTAAGAGAGGGATATCCCTGACAGCAGCCAGGGAAGCAGCTGTACCTCTTGTGGAATGAGCCCTCAGGCCTGAGGGTGGAGTTTTTCCCAGTTTTTCATAGCAGAATTGTATGCAAGACACAATTCACCTGACAACAGATCTTTTGGTGGCAGGTTTGCCCTTTCCCACTTCTCCATAAGTGAGCAACAACTGGAAGGAGTCGAACCTGTGACCCTTGGTACGCTCTATGTAGTAACTAAGGGCTCTTTTGACATCCAAACTGTGTAGCCTCCTCTCTCCTGAGGAAGAATGATTAGTGAAGAAAACAGGGAGAGACATAGACCGCTTTAAATGGAAGTCTGAAACCACTTTGGGCAAGAACCTTCTGTTGGTTCTAAGGACCACTTTATCCCTGTGAAATGAGATAAAATCAGGTTCCACTGACAGGGCTTGCAATTCACTGATATGCCTGGCAGAGGTAATGGCTACCAGGAACATGGTTTTCCAAGTCAAGTACTTAAGCTCTGCTGAAGACATAGACTCGAAGTGGGGTTGCATAAGTTGAGCAATGCAAACATTCAAATCCCAGGCAGGGGCAGGGTCTCAAAAAGGAGGATTGGTGTGAAGCAACCCTTTAAAAAATTTACAGAACACAAGATGGGAAGACAGTGAGGAAGGTTTCCCCATAGACGAAAACGCAGGAACAGCTGACAAGTGTACCTTGAGAGTAGCTGGTCTGAGGCCTAGGCCATTAAGATGGACCATATAATCCAGAACCGTAGGCAATTCAGCAGTATGTGGAGAAATAAGCTTCTTAGAACACCAAATGCTGATCTTTTCCATTTGGAGTTGTTAAGTCTTTCTGGTGGATGGCTTCCGAGAAGCCTTGAGAATATCCAGAACCCCTTGAGAAAGATGCAGATCTGCAAACTCTAACTCTTCAAGAGCCATGCTTTGAGATTGAGAGACTGAAGATTGGGGTACCAAATCCATCCCAGAGAGGACGTTAACAGGTTGTAATTCCTGGGAAGAGACAGGGGAAGATGGACTGCTAGGGACAGCAACAGGGGGTACCAGGGCTGTCTGGCCCAATCTGGAGCAATCAAAATCACCATGCATGGTTGAGACATACAGGTTACTCATCTGTAACAGGAGTTCTAGGAATAGAATATGTTGTTCATCCACACTGTCTGGCAGGTTCCTTGCAGCTTTAAATCTTGCCGGAAGGTCTTCAAGCTGGCTCCTCCCACCCACCCGGGTGGTAAAACTCGGCTCCGCCCCATAGCGCCAGATCTAGCCCGCTGGAAGCCAGGTTGTGCGTCGAAGCCAGGGAGGTCAGCTGGCTAGGTCATGTGGATGAACATATACCATTCCTAGAACTCCTGTTACAGGTGAGTAAATACAGGTTACTCACCTGTAACAGGAGTTCTAGGAATGGTATATGTTGTTCATCCACACTGTCTGGCAGGTATCCTTGCCGCTTTAAATCTTGCGGAAGGTCTTCAAGCTCGCTCCTCCCACCGGGTGGTAAAACTCTAGGCTCCGCCCATGCGCCAGATCTGGCCCGCTGGAAGCTCAGGTTGTGCGTCAAGCCGGGAGGTCGGTGGTCGGTGGATGAACAACATACCATTCCTAGAACTCCTGTTACAGGTGAGTAACCTGTATTTCTAGGGACATGGATATGTTGTTCATCCACACTGTCTGGCAGACTCCTAGCAGTTCTCCGGGAGGAGGAGGCAAGGCGCACCCCGATACTTACTTGGGAAAGAGAGACTGGAGAATCGAGGCCCCAAAACCAGCATCCCGGCGTGACTCAAGGTCGATGTGGTAATGGGTGATGAAGGTGTGTGCTGACTTCCAGGTAGCAGCCCTGCAGATTTCCTGGATAGGGACGTCCCTGGAAGCAGCCACCCATGCAGCAGTATGGCGGTAGAATGAGCTCTTATCCCTCTGGGAGGCCCCATGCCCGCCAACTTATAGCAGCGATCTATGCAGGAGGTGACCCACCTGCCAATCGTCCATGACTGCAGGTCTGCCAGGTGCGGCTTCAGCGTGGGTGACAAACAGCTGGCGAACCTCTCCCGAATTTCAGCCATCGCTCCTTATAGTAATAGCGCCCTTCTAGGGTCAGTATGGAGCCTACTATTCGACCTCCGAGGTGTGATTGGGGTAGAACACCGGCAGAGTCAACACCTGATTAAGGTGAAACTCCGACACCACCTTCGGAAGGAATTTCGGGTGGGGGCGCAGGACAACCTTGTCCCTGTGGAAGACCAGGTAAGGAGACTCGATGCAGAGCGCCTGGAGCTCTTCCATCCTTCTGGCTGACATAATAGCCACCAAGAAGGCGGTCTTCCACGACAGGTGAGAGAGTTCACACCTGTGCATTGGTTCGAATGGCTTGCCCATGAGCTTTGCCAGTACCAGCAGTAGATCCCACGGAGGTGGAGGTTCTCGCACCGGAGGGGAAATGTGATCAAGGCCTTTGAAAAAGCGCCAGACCACCTTCTCCTTTTTTTTTTTTTGAAATTTAAGTTTATTGAGTTTTCAACTACAAAAATACAAAAAAACACAACCAACAAAACAGACCCGTCAATATAACAGGAAAATACACGGTGCAGTCCAACACTAACCCAACCCCCAAACACAAGAAAGAGAAAAAAAAAAACCCACCCCAACCCAGACCCCCAGCTTACCCCTCACGACCCACATAAATTGTAATACAAGCCAGAAGTTCCTAAAATACCCACCCCAGCAACACCCACCCACCTCCCTAAACCACCCCTATAAAGGTGTGCTTTCTCAGTGATAGTAATAATCTGGATATACCTAGTATCTATCATTGGCGATATAATTCATCCATATTAATAAGGATATTAGATACAGCATTTGAGCTGCAAAAACTATGCGGACTACCGGGATCAAGTCAAAGCTTAGCTAGTGGAAACATAATGCTTGTGGTTTACCCACTTCTTCTGAAACAGGTCATACGACAATGCAGACTGGCAATTAAGCTTTCCGACTGAAGAAAGGCGTTGAGCTCAATTAGCCACTCTGCACAGGTCAGGCCAACTGGTCGGTCCAATGTCTGAGGACCAGCTTGGACCGCCATGGACACCAAAACCATATGGAAACGATGCTCCACACTATCAATGCGAGAGTATTCACTTGGGATGCAAATTTCAGGGGTGAAAAACTCCTACACAAACCAGAAGGGGTCACAGATTGTCCCTGGATGAGGGACCACAGGGGAGCAACCTTGGTACAGGCCTCAAACACATGAAGAAGGTTCCCTTCCTCCTGCAAACACCTAGAACAAGTAGGGGGAAGTTTTTGCTTACAGAGTTTAACAGGAGTGTAGTACAAGTTATTTAAAATATAGTACTGAATTAACTTTAATCTATCCTGAGAATAATACCTATGGAGGTCCTTCCATATCGGGCCAACTTAGGAAACATTCGCAGTAGATAAGACCAAACATCAGAGCCCACAACAACCTCGGAAACTTATAATTTAAAAGAAAGGAGTAAATTAAGGAGATAGCTGCACAGAGAGGCAAGGTTTCTGATTTGAAGGAGAAAGGATAGGCCACAGAGTCCCTAACAGACGTACCAAATTTCCGGACAAGAAGATGTCTTAATTGATACACTTTGAAAATCTCCCTCCTAGGGATGTCAAATTTGGCAAGTATATCACCAGAAGAGAGAAGGGATTCCTGAATGTATAAATGTTCCAGTCTGACCTCCCTAAGCTGTGGGAGCCAGTCAGGAGTAATCCATGAGTTACCCAACTTGAGATTGGGGTTAAGGAATACCGGCTGGCAGACCACCTTCTCCTGCCTGGGCAGCTGCTTCGCGCGTGCCCGGTAAGCAGAGATAGCATAGGTACACCATAAGGTCGATGGTCCTAAGCCCTTGCTGAAAGGGACCATAAATAGTCCAAGATGCTTGCCAAGGAACAGGAGGAAGGGTCCAAGCCCTTGCCCTGACACCAAATGGAAAACCTTTTCCATTTGAAGGCGTAGCATTTTCTGGTCGACTCCTTACGGGATGCCTCAACTACGTTGAGGATCTCTTCGGAAAGACCCAAGGCCTGGAACTCTAGCCGCTCAGGAACCAGGCCGTCAGGTGCAGGGATTGAAGGTCCGGATGGAATACCTTCCCCTGATTGACTGAGAGCAGGTCCGGGCGAGCTGGAAGCTGCCTCGGAAGCCTGGAGCTGAGGCAGAGGAGATCTGGGTACCAGTACTGGCGGGGCCAGTCTGGGGCTATCAGAATCACCTCGCCTTGTCCTTCCTTGCTTTGAGCAGCACCTTGTGCATCAAGGGGAACGGGGGAAGGCGTAGAAGAGGCCCGGGTCCACGGCCCGAAGCATCCCTGCAGAGCCTTGCTGAGGGGTGGGCATGGAACAGCCTCAACTTCGCATTCTCCCTGGAGGCAAACAGGTCCACCTGAGGTGTGCCCCAATGGGAGAATAGATCTTGTACTACCTCCGGCAGGAGAGACCACTCGTGGGACGCAGCCCCTATCCAGCTTAGGGCATCGGCCAGGGTGTTGGAGGCTCCTGCCACATGAATGGCTAGGAGATCCGCCTCCAGGTTGTGCACGAGTGACCAGATGCGGAGAGCTTCCTTGCATAGGAGCACGTCCCGCCCTTGCGGTTTAGAAAGTACATGGTCGTGGTATTGTCCATCTGGACCCGGACCACTTGATCCCGAAGAAACGGAGCAAAGGCAGTGAGAGCTAGGCGGACAGCTCGGAGCTCCAGCAGGTTGATGTGGCATCGGGACTCCCATGGGGACCAGAGGCCGTGCGCTCGGTGTTCCCCCAGATGGGCACCCCAACCCATCAGAGAGGCATCGGTCAATAGAGAGACCGTCGGCTCGGGGCGGACAAACGGGATGCCCTCCTGTAGATGAACTGGAACGGTCCACCACTGGAGAGCGTTCCACATCCCCTGGGTCACCGTCACTAGCTGGTCCAATGGATCACAGCGTTGGGACCACTGGCTGGCCAGCCCCCACTGAAGAGGGCGCATGTTCCAGCGGGCCCAACGGACCACACTGGTATAGGCCGCCATGAGACCCAGGAGGCGCAAGAAGTCCCGGGCAGGGCGCAATTGCCCAACCAGAAATGATTGGGCAAAGGAGGAAAGAACCTCGGCCCTGTCCGGCGGGAGCCGTGCTCTGACTTGAAGAGAGTCGAGTTCTGCCCCGATGAAAAGAATCACCTGCTTCGGCTCGAGTTCCGACTTGGCCTCGTTGATGAGGAGGCCGACCTGAGAGAAAACCTGGAGGGCCAGATCTCTGGACCGCTCCACCTCCTGTCTGGAGGGGGCTGCTATCAGCCAATTGTCCAGGTAAGGGTAAACCCGGACCCCCCGGCGCCGCAGGAATGCTGTCACCACTGCCATGCATTTGGTGAAGACCCTGGGAGCTGGAGATAAGCCGAAGGGCATGGCTTGGAACTCGAAAAGGGAACCCTCCGCTCGAAAGCGAAGGAACCTTTGATGGGACGGACGGATAGGGACGTGAAAGAACGCGTCCTGAAGGTCCAGAGAGCAGAACCACACACCGTGTTCCAAGGATGGTATTATCTGAGCCAGAGTGACCATCCTGAAGGGTCGAGACCTTAGGAACTTGTTTAGGTCGTGAAGGTCGAGAATGGGGCGCCAGCCCCCGTCTGTTTCAGAACCAGGAAGTGCCTGGACACGAACCCCAGGTTTGAGGGAAGGTCCGCCACCTCCTTATCACCTCCTTCGGGAGGACAGCGATGTCGGCTCGGGCGAGCTGACAGCGAGGCTTGGACCCTGAGGCCCCCAAGGTGCGTGACTGGCTTGAAGGATGGGGCCTGCTCGAACTCCAGAGGCAGGCCCTTCCTACCACTTCCAACACCCACCGGTCTGTGGTAATAGCAGACCAGGCGGAAAGGAAGTATTGGAGCCGTCCCCCCACGGGGGGAACCTGGGGTGAGGTGACGAGGTTGGGGGCGACACCCCTCAACCCGTCACTGTGCAGGCTTGGAGGAGGGACCGGCCGAGGGACCACCTGGGCCTTTACCTCCCTGCTTCCTGGAGGAGGAAGCCGCTGGCTTGGGTTTGGGACGCCAAGAGCGAGCCTGCTGGCCCTGGTGTTGCTGGCCGGGCGTGCCGGGGGCGCAGATGGACGAAAGGGCTTGGGTTGAGGACTGCGGCCCTTGTCCCTCTGAGCGGATGAGACGGAGTCCAAGGTGGCATTGGACTTTTCGATCCTCTGGAAGTGGCCTTCCACTCCAGGGCCGAAGAGGTCGGTCCCCAGGAAGGGGACATCCGCCAATTTGTGCTGGGTATCCGCTGTGAAGGTGGATATCCTCAGCCATGCCCGATGACGCACAGCCACTGCAGCCGCTACTGACCAGGCGCATGAATCACCGATGTCCAAAGCAGTCTGAAGTTGCTGCTTGGCCACTGCCCTGCCCTGGTCCCGCACCTGCTTAATCGTGGTCTGCAGGTCAGCTGGGAGATGAGGAACCACCTTGTCCAGGGAGCCCAACAGGGCGTGAGAAAAATGTGCCATCAGTACGGCCAAGCTGGCCTGACGAAGGCCAAGGGAGGACGCAGCGTAGACTTTTCGCCCGGCATAGTCCAATTTCTTGGACTCCTTGTCAGGAGGTTTGTCCATGTCCCTAGTGTTTCCGGCACGCCGGAAAACGCTGTCGGTAACTAACCCCTCGGCCGAGGGATGTTCCGAGAAACCGGACAGGGAACCGGTAGGGACCGCATACTTCCTGGCCATCCTGGCCGAAGGCGCAGGGCAGGAAGCAGGGCGCTGCTAGAGCTCCAAGGCCGGGTCCACAATGGCCTCAGCCACAGGGAAGGCCTCCGTAGGGGAATCCCCTCGGTCCAATATCTCCGTGAGGGGATACTTGGCCCGCTTGGATATGGGCTCGAGCTGCATCCCGGTGGATTCCGAGATGAGTCTGAGCAACCCCAGGAACGACGAAGGGCTGTCGTCCAGCGACTGACCTCCAGAGGACTCCAAGTCCACTCGCTTGGAGAAAAAGGAGGAATCGTCGTCGGACTCAGGAGAGTCCGCAAAGAGCTGCCTCGGGCCTGAGCCACCCTCCACCTGCCGAGGTCGATTGGGAGTGAGGGTGACCGACAGCCTATGGGGCAGACCCTGAGCCGACCGAGAATTCTTGGTCGGAGCCCCAAACCGCGCTGTAGAGGCGGAGGTTCCACTGGAATCGGTGGGGCAGCTGGTTTTGGCCGAACAACTGGCCTGATAACAGGCCTCGGTAAAACATGGGATTGTTTCGCCGCTCGGTGACAGCCACTTAATGGTCAGCGTGACGGTAAACGGGCTTGTTCCGGTCAGAAGGAGCCGTTGCTACATGAGGTCCTTGTATCGTTGATGCAACTTGCGTCAAGCCTCCTCATCCGAGGAGGAGGAAGAGACGAGCGGCGCGCTTACGCGTGCCGAGACCGAGACTGCCTATGATGGCGGATCGGCTGGACTGCGAAGTCCGGACCAAGAACCTCGGCTTTTCCAAGGACGGTGCGGGGAAGGGACGGGTGGAACCGGCTCCTCCCTCGGCTCAGAGGGAACACCCAAGGGCTCTGGAACCAGAGGCACTGGCAAGCCCACGGGATCCTCAACTCCCACCGGGGGAACCGGGGAGATGGGATTTTCGGCTTCGCCAGTCGACAGCCCGTCCAATGGGTCGAGAAAGATCTCGACTGCGTCGATGGGAGTCTCGGTCAACTGACCTGACTGGGACACGTGAGACCAGTGGCAAGCGTCAACGATCGGACCAAGTCGATGGGTCGACGACTGGGAGAGGGACCTTTCCTGCCCCAAGAGCGCCGACGAAGACACTACCTTGTCTTCTTCTAGGACCAGAAGAAGGTCCAGCAGACGTTGGTCCCTCTCCCTAGTGGAGGGGGACAGACAAAGCTCCTTAAAGGAAGCTGTGTAAGAGGAACCCAGGGAGAGCGGGATAAATGCCGCGGTCGAGGAAGATGCGGCCCGCTCCGCCTCCTCTTCGAGGGCGATCATCTGCTCTAGCTGATCCGCCGAGCCCGCCACCGCGGAGACCGCCGACCGGGCCTCTTTTGACTTTACCGGAGGAAAACGTTTCTCGGGGCACCCTAGTTGTAAACGGGCGGCATGGTCTTCGAGGACATAGGCTGAGAAGGAAGAGCACAGGTCGCAAGCCTGCGGGTCATTCTCAAGGCCTAAACAGCACACACACGTGGCGTGCGGATCCGTCTGAGATATCTTCTGCCTGCAAGGGCACCGCCGAAAACCGGGAGTCAATTTGTCCATCGCAACCGCGAGGGATAGAAGACCGAAGTCTTTTAAGCAAAAAACTTTTAAATTCGGAAATTCGAAGAATTAGGAACCAGTCTTACACGCAGAGCGTTAAGGAGGGAACCTGAGCTTCCAAGCAGTAAGGAAGATCTGGCGTCATGGGGCGAAGCCGAGAGTTTTACCACCCGGGTGGGTGGGAGGAGCCAGCTTGAAGACCTTCCGGAAGATTTAAAGCTGCAAGGATACCTGCCAGACAGTGTGGATGAACAACATATCCATGTCCCTAGAAATGAAAATTACGCATCGACCGTAATTATGATCTTTCTGTGTATCTTCACCATTCATCACAGATGGGTATCTGGCGGAGGTCAGACTCTAGAGGCTTTTTTTTTTTTTTTTTGGGTAGGCGGAGCCGACACCATCGGGCGCTCACTTGAGGCCGAGGCACTGCGTGGCGCCTGGGTTGGCCGTTAGGTTGTGTCGACCGCCTGCCTGCCAGTTCTGAGTCGCCGGAGAGGTAAGAGGAAGGGATGGAGGGTGAGACAAGAGAGACCAAGGGACAGAGAAAGGAAGGGATGTATGAACTAAAAGGAGAAATAATGACTGAGAGGACAGCAAAGAAAGAGGTTAGAAACTAAAGGGGATTGGGAGGGCCCCAATCTCTGGAAGTGGAAGAAGGGAGGGGTAGGGTGGGTAAAGAATTCAGGAGAGAGGGGAGAAGTATAAGATATCCGAGACCCTGGTCCGTCTCCAGATTGTATAGGAACTGCAAGGAGTAGCAAAGCTTTCTGCCAGAATTCAAGGCACACAATAACTGGCAAATACTCCAGAAAGCAGAGTCGGCTATTCTGGAAGAAGGACAGGATACAGGGATTCAGTACTCTCTCAAGAAAAGATGTTTGGTGAAAAAAGTTTTTTTTTTTGTGGGTGAAATAGGTTGGATGGAAACAGGGAGGAGGAGAGAAGGAGGGCAACTACTAACTCCTCCCCACAGGGGTGGAGACAGGTACTAGAGAAGGAGTGCCGCCGAGCCATATCCACTCTTCCTGGAAAAATACTCCCTGTGTGTCCCTTACTTTACCCCACTCCTAAGGAGGAGAGGGGAGTCACAGAGAGGAGGGGACCCAGAGACTGAGGCCCCAGGGGATGGTGAGGGGCTGTGGATGAATGGTGAAGATACATAGAAAGATCATAATTACGTAGGTAGATAATTTTCAATCTTATCTGTGTCAGTCTTCACCATTCATCACAGATGGGTGAGTACCAAGCCCCCGTAGGGCGTTGTTTTTTACACCCTAAGGGACAAAGTCCCTTAGCCCCCAGTGGGTCACACACTGTGGGAACCTTCGGGCCTGAAGAGGCCAGAGAGTGGGAGAGAGAGACGGAGTTCCCCCGGAGGGGGAAGGAAGTTGCCCCGACAAGCATCGTCTCACTCTGCGGGAGAAAAGGTAGGTTCCCTGGTGGGCGGAGTTAATCACCCTACGCCGGGCCAAGGGTGACAACTGGGAAAGACATAGCCATACCGACCGCCTAGTGCAGATCGCTGTCCCTACGACCCTGGTAGCTACCTTGTTGGCATCGTAAGATGCCCTCGCTTGGTGCCTTGTTAGCTCCAGGCCACGTGCAGAGAGTGCGATGGCTTGTCTGGTTTGCTCTATGTCAGGCAATGAGGCTAGGAGCTGACCTAGCCTGGACCACAAGAACCTGTTGTAGGCTGCGTAGTGGGCCTGATGCGCAGAGATAGAGAGAAGTAACCGTGCCGAGTAGAAAGTCCTCCTACCCCAGAAATCAAAATCCGAGGAGTCTTGCTCTGGGGGCCGGTCACGGTGAAGGGCGCGAAGCCCATCAGGAGTATCCAACTGCATCAAACCAGACTGTGGATGAGGCATGGAACCTGGAGACTGGGGTGCACAATACCTCTGGCAGAGATCCCTAGGGGCAGGAACTCCGGAGAAGGGCCTCTGCCAGGAACGCAACAACGCCTCCCGAAAGGGAGCCGGCCAGGGCGGCACCACAAGGGTGGCCTCGCCAAAATCGCCTAGAAAGGCGAGCGCCGCGTGTTCAGGATTGCTGACAGTAGAAGGAGAAAGGTGCAAATCCTCCAACATCCTCACGAGGAATCGCTGATACTCAAGAGAGATCAGCAGCTGGAGAGATGTGGACAGAGGGTTCCTCTCCCCCTGAAGAGGGCGATGAGGAGCTGGAGGTCACCATCTGTTCAGTGGGTGGCTGCACGGGGCGGAGGTTGAAAAACCTGGCTGTCCATTGCTCTAACGTAAGCAGGGAACCGGGCAGCCACCGCTCTGAACTGCTCCCAGGTGAGAGGGCCGCTAGGACCGAGGATGCCTGGGAGCGCAGGAGAGTGTGGCAGAGGGATAGGGACAGAGCAGAGAAGAGATGTCGGCTGACCTCCGCCTGGGCTAAGGAGCGGACCGTGGGAACCCGTGGAAGAAGGTGCCCCGGAAGACCCCACAGCCGACAGCTGCACAACCACATCGGTACTGCCTTGGCTGCGCCCGGAAGAATCCCCCCAGTGAGGCGACCGGGGCCGTAAAGATCCAGAAGGACGGTCCTTGCCTCAAAGAACGGAACTCCCTCAAAGAGACCATGAGGAAGAGCGAAATCAGCACTATGGCTGCTCTCCCAGGGTCCGTGCACCCTAGAAAAAGGCCGACACACACCCCACGCCTCGACTGGAGTCCGGGAAGAGTCCTCTCCTCGAGAGGGCCAGCCTAGAAGCTGGCATCTCTGGGCAGCCCTCAAGGGGATACCCAGGAGCAGCATACATCTCTCCTGCAGGTGTCTGGCTGGCCCCAAAGTCGGGCAATGAAGGCACACCACCGGAGGGGGTACCACAACTGAGGGATCGGTGAACCTGCCAAGACCAGGCTGCAGAGCTATGGTGGCACGCACCACTGCCTGCTGGTCAGCACCACTGACCCTAGTCTCTGTAGCCACCGACCTCACCTCAGAAGGGCGCTGGCTCCGACTGGTCGAAGAGACCACCGAGCTGCCTACATCAGCAGCCAACCCCGAGGGGTGAGACTGCACGTTCGACTCAGAGCTCGACTCCGTCTCCGAGGAGGTAGAGTCCGAGGCCCTGAGCCAAACTGTAGGAGGGCGGGCAGAACCATCCCTACCACCAGGCCCGGAGACTACCGCTGTGCCCGCATCTGTGCCAGCGCCCCGCCCAACCCCGCGAGCGGGATCCGAGGGAGGCACGGCTCCAGCCCAAGCTAGGGATCCAGAGCCAGGACCAGTCGAGGTACCATCCGGTCCCATGGCACCGGGAGCGGCACCAAGGACAGGGATGGCGCCGACGACAGTCCTGGCGGTACCCTCGGCGCCGAGGACTGTGGCGGCGCCGTCGATGGCCCCAAAGGCGGACATGGCGCCGAGCACGGCCCCACCCAGCCTCTTGGTGCTGCAAGCGGCGCCAAGGGTCTGGGCGGCGCCGAGGATGGCAACGACTGATGGTACCAAAGGTCCCATGGCGCCAAGTCTCGAGGGCACAGCGCCGTGCTCAACCTCGGCGCCAAGGCGAGACATGGTGAAGGAAGACGTCGTAGTGGATCTCACGGCACCACAAACAGTGTCAGCACCGCGAACGGCGTCAACAGAGCCCTCGGTGCCGTGACGGTGCCGAGGACTCTGAAGCCGGGCTGGCGCCGAGGATTGCCACGTAATTCGCCTTCCAAGCCGCGGAACAACACCGGGAGCCTTCTCCCCGGAAGGGCGGCATGGCGGGCGCCTCCCCGCCCGCCCCGGAAGGCGGGACGGCCTCTCCACGCCATGAAGAAGCCCCGGCAATGGCTAAGCTACAAGTAGCCGAGGCTCCCCTCCTCCTCGGTCCATACAGAACCGGAAGGGGACCCGGAGGAAAGGCCGAGACAGTGTGGCTTGGCCCGACGAGTGCGAACCCAACCCCCGGAAGTCGGCGGAGCTCGCCCCACTTTCCATGCAAGTTGTTCGAGGACCCGGCGGTCCATGGAGAAGCAGGCATCGCACGAATCCATGTCGTGAAGCGGGCCAAGACACGAGAGACACCGGTCGTGCTAGTCAGTGACGGAAAATTTTCGGCAACATGGGCACCGTCGCATGGGGGGGCCAATTACGTTTCAAGATTTCTTGTCCACCAAGACATGACCTATGGAAAAAAAACACCAAAACAGACTCGACGCCGCAAAAATTCAAAAATAAGGAAAGATCTTACCAGGCGACGTCGAGTAGAGGCAGAAAACAGAACCGTCAGGAGACCGACGGACTTGACGCTGAAGGATTGGATTGAAACAGGCCTAAGATTTACTTCAAAGCTTCCCACGAGGCGACCTCTACGGCGGGAGACGAAGAACTGGGAGGCAGGTGGAGTCGACACAGCCTAACGGCCAACCCGCGAGCGCCACGCAGTGCATCAGCCCGAGGGTGGCGCCTGATGGTGTGTCGGCCCGCCTCACCTTTTAAAAACAAAAAAGCTCCCGTGGGGTCCTGACCTCCGGCCAGATACCCATCTGTGATGAATGGTGAAGACTGACACAGATAAGATCAGCGTCTTCCAGGACAGGAAGCGCATATCACAACTTGCTGCCTGTTCAAAAGAGGGCAAAGTAAGTTTCTCCAACACAAAATTAAGATCCCAGGGAGGACAGGGGTTCCGGATTGGAGGTTTGATGTGAAGGATACCCTTCAAGAAAGTTTTGGAAACCTCTAGTTATGCTAGGGTTTTGCCCTCCATCGGAAGGTGGTAGGCTGACATCACAGAGAGATGGACCTTAATTGAAGAGTACCTAAGGCCCAACTCAGAAAGATGCAAGAGGTACTCTAACACCTGGGAGGCCGAGCAGGAAATACAGGTTACTCACCTGTAACAGGAGTTCTAGGAATGGTATATGTTGTTCATCCACACTCATTGGCAGGTATCCTTGCCGCTTTAAATCTTGCCGGAAGGTCTTCAAGCTTGCTCCTCCCACCCACCCGGGTGGTATAACTCTCGGCTCCGCCCCATGACGCCAGATCTGGCCCGCTGGAAGCTCAGGTTGTGCGTCGAAGCCAGGGAGGTCTGGAGAATGTAGGATGAACAACATATACCATTCCTAGAACTCCTGTTACAGGTGAGTAACTTGTATTTTAGGGACATGGATATGTTGTTCATCCACACTCATTGGCAGACTCCTAGCAGTTCTCCGGGAGGAGGGAGGCAAGACGCACACCCCTAATACTTACTTGGGAAAGAGAGACTGGAGAACCGAGGCCCCAAACCAGCATCCCGGCGTGACTCAAGGTCGATGTGGTAATGGGTAATGAAGGTGTTGCTGACTTCCAGGTAGCAGCCCTGCAGATTTCCTGGATAGGGACGCCCTGGAAGCAGCCACCGCTGCAGCAGTATGGCGGGTAGAATGAGCTCTTATCCCTCTGGGAGGCTCCATGCCCGCCAACTTCATAGCAGAGATCTATGCAGGAAGTGACCCACCTGCTTATCGTCCGCTTGGCTGCAGGTCTGCCAGGTGCGGCTTCAGCGTAGGTGACAAACAGCTGGCGTAACTTCTCTCAAATTTCCAGCCGGCTCTCCTTATAATAAGCGAGCGCCTCTAGGGTCCAGAGTATGGAGCCTATATTCGGCCTCCGAGGTGTGATTGGGGTAAACACCGCAGAGTCAACACCTGGTTAAGGTGAAACTCCGACACCACCTTCGGAAGGAATTTCGGTGGGGGCGCAGGACAACCTTGTCCCTGTGGAAGACCAGGTAAGGAGACTCCATGGAAAGCGCCTGGAGCTCTCCCATCCTTCTGGCTGACGTGACAGCCACCAAGAAGGCGGTCTTCCACGACAGAGAGAGAGAGCAGCACACCTGTGCATAGGTTCAATGGCTTGCCCATGAGCTTTGCCAGTACCAGCAGTAGATCCCACGGAGGTGGGGTTCCCGCACTGGAGGAAATGTGATCAAGGCCTTGAAAAGCGCCAGACCACCTTCCCTGGCCACTGACTGCCTGCCCGCGCCCGTAAGCAGAGATGGCTGCCAGGTGCACCCTTAGGGTCGCCGACCTAAGCCCTTGATTAGAAAGGGACCATAAATAGTCCAAGATGCTTGCCAAGGAACAGGAGGAAGGGTCCAAGCCCTTGCCCTGACACCAAATGGAAAACCTTTTCCATTTGAAGGCATAGCATTTTCTGGTCGACTCCTTACGGGACGCCTCAACTACATTGAGGACCTCGTCGGAAAGACCCAAGGCCTGGAACTCTAGCCGCTCAGGAACCAGGCCCCCTGCTGAGGGGGGCGGGCATGGAACAGTCTCAGCTTCGCGTTCTCCCTGGAGGCGAACAGGTCCACCTGAGGTGTGCCCCAATGGGAGAACAGATGCTGTACTACCTCCGGCAGGAGAGACCACTCGTGGGATGCAGCCCCTATCCGCTCAGGGCATCGGCCAGGGTGTTGGAGGCTCCTGCCACATGAATGGCTAGGAGATCCGCCTCCAGGCTGCGCATTCGAGTGACCAAATGCGGAGAGCTTCCTTGCATAGAAGCATGGAGCGCCGCCCCTCCTGGCGGTTTAGATAGAACATGGTCGTGGTATTGTCCGCCTGACTGGACCACTTGACCCCGGAGGAACGGAGCAAAGGCGTGAGAGCTAGGCGGACCGCCGAGCTCCAGCAGGTTGATGTGGCATCGGACTCCCGCTGGGACCAGAGGCCATGAGCCCGTGTTCCCCAGATGGGCACCCCAACCTATCAGAGAGGCATCGTCGATAGAGAGACCGGCTGCTCGGCGGATGTAACGGGATGCTCTCCTGCAAATGATCTGGAACGGTCCACCACTGGAGAGCTGCCCACATCCCCTGAGTCACCGACACAAGCTGGTCCAAAGGATCGCAGCGTCGTGACCACTGGCTGGCCAGTCCCCATTGAAGGGGACGCATGTTCCAGCGGCCCAACGGACCACGCTGGTGCAGGCCGCCATGAGACCCAGGAGGCGCAGGAAGTCCCGGGCAGGGCGCAATTGCCCAACCAGAAATGATCGGGCAAAGGAGGAAAGAACCTCGGCCCTGTCCGCCGGGAGCCGCGCTCTGGCTCGAAGAGAGTCGAGCTGCGCCCCGATGAATAGAATCACCTGCTTTGGCTCGAGTTCCGACTTGGCCTCGTTGATAAGGAGGCCCAGTTGAGAGCAGACCTGGAGGGCCAGATCTCTGGACCACTCCGCCTCTTCCTGGAGGAGCTGCTATCAGCCAGTCGCTCCAGGTAAGGGACACCCGGACCCCCGGGCCAAGAGGGAATGCTGTCACCACTGCCATGCATTTGGTGAAGACCCTGGGAGCTGGAGAGTCAAGGGCATGGCTTGAAACTAGGGGATCCTTCCGCCTGAAGCGAAGGAATCTCTGGTGAGACGGACGGATAGGGACGTGAAAACGCGTCCTGCAAGTCCAGAGAGCAGAACCACACGCTGCTCCAAGGATGGTATTATCTGAGCCAGAGTGACCATCCTGAAGGTTCGAGACCTTAGGAACTTGTTTAGGTCGTAGGTTGAGAATGGGGCGCCAGCCCCCGTCTGCTTGGAACCAGGAAGTACCTGGACACAAACCCTGGGTCTGAAGGAGGGTCCGCCACCTTCTTATCACCTCCTTCTGGAGGAGGAGAGCATGTCGGCTCGACGAGCCGCCAGTGAGGCTGGGGACCTGGCCCCGAGGGGCGACGGCTCTGAAGGGTGGTGCCTGCTCAATTCCAGAGGCAGGCCTCTTCCCACCACCTCAAGACCCACCTGTCCGTGGTAACAGCGGACCAGGCGGAACGGAAGTGTTGAGCCGCTCCTCTCACGGGGACCCAGGGTAGGTAGACGGAATGGGGCGACACCCCCAGCCCGTCACTGGGCAGGCTTGGAGGAGGGACCGCCGAGGGACCTCCTGGGCCTTTTCCTCCTGCCTCCTGTTAGAGGAAGCCGGGGCTTGGGTTTGGGATGCCAAGGCCGAGCCTGCTGGCCCTGACGTTGCTGGGTCGAGGCTGAGGCACAGAAGGACGAAGGGCTTAGGCTGTGGCTTGCGGCCTTGTCCTTCTGAGCGGAAGAGACCGAGTCCAAGGTAGCACTGGACTTCTCGATCCTCTGCAGGTGACCTTCCACCCCAGGGTCAAGAGGTCAGTCCCCAAAGGGAACATCCGCCAACTTGTGCTGGGTATCGGAGTAAAGGTGGATATCCTCAGCCAAGCCATCGGCGCGATAGCCACTCTGCGTCGCCACCGATCTGGCACATGAGTCCCCTATATCCAAAGCAGTCTGGAGCGTGTTTGGCCACTGCTCCTGCCCTGGTCCCGCACCTGCTTAACCGTAGTCTGCAGATCGGGCGGAAGATGAGGGATGACCTCATCCAGGGAGCCCAACAGGGCATGAGAAAAATGTGCCATGAGGACGGCGAACTGGCCCCTGGCAAGGCCGAGAGAGGACGCAGCGTAGACTTTTCGCCCGACATAGTCCAATTTCTTGGACCTCTTGTCAGGAGGTTTGTCCACATCCCTGGCGCTGCCGGGCGCTCCGAAAACGCTGTCAGGTAACCAACCCTCAGCAGAGGGTGTTCCAAAACCGGACAAGGAACCGTAGGGACCGTATACTTCCTGGCCATCCTGGCCGAAGGCGCAGGGCAGGAAGCAGGGCGCCACAAGCTCCAGTGCCGGACCCACTATGGCCTCGCCACCGGAAAGGCCTCCGCTGAGAATCCCTCGTCCAGAATCTCCGTGAGGGGATACCTGGCCCGCTTGGAACGGGTTCGAGCTCCATCCCGTGGACTCCGAGATGAGCCGGGCAGTCCTAGGAAGGACGACGGGCTATCGCCCATTGACTGACCTCCTGAAGACTCCAAGTCCAGTCGCTTGGAGAAAAAGGAGGAATCATCTTCGGACTCGGAAGAGTCCTCGAAGAGCTGCTCTGGCCTGAGCCACCCTTCACCTGCCGAGGTCGGTCGGGAGTGAGGGTAACTGACAGCCGATGGGTAGACCCTTAGCCGACCGAATCTTGGTCGGAGCCCCAATTGGTGGCTGTGGAGGCGGAGGTTCCACCGGAATCGGTGGAGCAGCTGGTTTTGGCCGAACAACCGCCTGCATAGGCTCCCTGATAAGTCGAGGGTTGTGTCGGCCGGCCCGTGACAGCTACCTAATGGCCGGGAAGGCGACGGGTCGGCTTACTCCCGCCAGGAGGAGCTGTTGCAACATGAGGTCCTCGTGACCGCCGACGTAATTTATGCCGAGCCTCCCCGTCCGGAGGATGTAGGACGAGCGGCGACGCCGCTTTACTCAGTGCCGAGACCGGACCGCCTATGACGGTGGGATCGGCTGGACCGCCAAGAGGTCAGACCGAGATCGAGTCCCTGGAATTTCCGAGGTCGGTGCGGGAGGTGTCGGCCGGAACCGCACTCCTTCGCTCGGATGGTCCATCCGAGGGCTCGGAACCGAGGCACAGGCGAGCCCACGGGATCCCCAACTCCTCCCGGGGAACCGGAGAGGGGAATTCGCTGCTAAAGGCGACAGCCCGTCCAACGGGTCGAAAAATCTCGACTTCATCGGGTGGAGTCTCGTCAACTGACCTGACGGGACACCCGTGAGGCCAGTGGCCAGCCGAGCGGTTGACCGGCCGACGGTCGACGACTCGGGAGAGGGACCTTCCGCCCCCAAGAGCGCCGACGGAGGACTTACCCCTGTCCTTCTTTGGACCGAGAATAAGGTCCAGCAGACGTGGCCCTTCTCCTTAGTGGAGAGGGACAGACAAAGCTCCTTAAAGAAGCCGGTAGGAAGAACCCAGAGAGAGCGGATAAATGCCGCGCCGAGGAAGATACGGCTCCGCCGCCTCTTCTCGAGGGCGACTCATCCGCCGAGCGATCCGCCGAGCCGCCGGGCCGCTGACACCGCCAACCGGCCTCTGACTTCACCGAGGGAACGCTTCGGACGGCCTAGTTGCAATCGGGCAGCACGGTCTTCGAGGACGAGGTCGAGAAAGATGAGCACAGGTCGAAGCCCGCGGGTCGTGTCAAGGCCTAAACAGTAGACACACGCGGGAGTGGATCCGTCTCGAGACATCTTCTTCTCGCATGGGCATCTCCAAACTGAGTCGATTTGTCCATCGCGAGCTGCGTAGGATCAAGACTGAAGTCTTTTCGCAAAATTTATTTTTAAATCCAGAAAACAGAGAAATAGGAACCAGTCTCAAACGCAGAGCGTTAAGGAGGGAACCTGAGCTTCCAAGCGGTAAGGAAGATCTGGCGTCATGGGGCGGAGCTGAGAGTTATACCACCCGGGTGGGTGGGAGGAGCAAGCTTGAAGACCTTCCGGCAAGATTTAAAGCGGCAAGGATACCTGCCAATGAGTGTGGATGAACAACATATCCATGTCCCTAGAAAAGGGGTTTTGGCTGTGGCCCAGATAGAAAATCTCTTCCACTTCATGGTGTAGGTGGATCTGGTAGAGGGTTTTCTGGCCCCCACAAGAACCTGAGCAACCCGAGAGGAAACTCCATAGCGAGAAACCGCTATGTCCACAGGTGCCACACATGAAGATGGACAGACTGAAGACTCGGATGGACCAGGGTACGATGCTCCTGAGACAGAAGGTCGTGAGACAGTGGCAGAAGGACCGGCAGTTCTAGTACTAGTTGTAACAGCAGGAAACAAATCTGCCGGGGCCACAGAGGGGCAATCAAAATCAAGTGGGCCCCTTCTGCCTGGAATTTCAACAGAACCTTCTGAATGAGAGGAAAGGGAGGAAACGTGTATAGAAACCTCCCTGTCCGAGAGAGAGAGACAGAGAGCATCTCGCCATAAAACACCATGCCCGGAACCAGCAAGCAAAAGTTGGGTAGTTTTGCGTTAAATAAGGAGGCAGACAGATCTAGGTCTGGCCAACCCCCTCTGAAGAAACAGGTCTCGACTACCTCCTGCTTTAGTTCCCACTCGTGAGCCCTGGTTACTGATCGGCTGAGACTGTCCGCCAGGACATTGTGCACGCCTGGTACATGGAATGCTGTTAGAAACAGGCTGTGCTGAATAGCCCAATACCATACTCTCATTGCTACCCTACAAAGAGGGTACGACCGGGTACCTCCCTGTTTATTGAGGTACCAGACAATTGCCATGTTGTCCGTTTGGACCAGAGGTGTTCCTGGGAGGAGTAACAACTGGAAGGCTGGAGAGCACAGAGGCCTGCTCTGGTCTCCAGGATGTTGATGTAAAGATGTTGCTCCTGAGGGGACCACGAACCTTGAGTTCTGTGATCCTCCAAATGGGCTCCCCAACCCATATCAGCGGCATCTGAGGTGAGGGTCTGAGAGGGAGCTAGAGAGTGGAAGGGGGCTCCCACCAACAAGTTGGTGAGGTCCTGCCACCCGAGGACGTTTTCCTGAAGGCTGTTGGAGATCGCGACCAGTTGTTCATGTCATCCGAACGTTGATCCCACTGGACATGAAGAGACCACTGGGTAACCCTCATGTGCAATCTGGCCAGGGGAACGGTAGGAATGGCCGCTGCCATAAGACTCAAAAGACGGAGAACCGAGTGCACTGGGATCCATCGAGCTTTGGTCACCAAAGTGGCCTGAGAAGCCAAGGTCTCAGTTCGATCCAATGACAAGAAGGCCTTGCTCTGGACTGTATCCAGTACCACTCCAATGAATTGGAGGCGCTGAGAGAGTACTAGCTGAGACTTGGGGAGATTGACTGAGATGCCCAGCTGGGCAAACAGATCCAGAGTGAAAGAGAAAGACTCCTTCAGGCTGTCTGGGGATGAGGCTGAAAAGAGCCAGTCGTCCAGGTATGGGAACACATATATGCCCCTGCGGCGGAGAAATGCCACTACCACCGCTAAGCACTTGATGAAAACCTGGGGCACTGAGGAGAGGCCAAAGGGAAGTGTCTTGAATTGGAAATGGTTCTCCCGGAAGGAGAATCGAAGGAAGCAGCGGTGGGCCGGGAGGATGGGGATATGAAGGTAAGCATCCTGCATATCCAGGGAGCACAGCCATGTGTCTGACAGGAGTAGGGGCAGGAGTCCCTGAACAGTTAGCATGCAGAACTTCTTGTACTCCACAAAGAGGCTGAGCATGCTGAGATCCAGGATAGGTTGCAGATCCACCTTCTTTTTTGGGACTAGGAAGAAATGGGAGTAGAATCCCCTTCCTAGTTGATTTGGAGGGACGGGTTCTATTGCCGCTTTCTGTAGCAGGGCCTGGTTCTCTTGGTGGACAATGGGGATCTGACCCGACGGGTAAAAGGACCTTCCCGGAAGGTTTGAAGGTGTAATCTCCAGGAACTTGATAAAGTGACCTCTTTGTATGAGCTGAAGAACCCATACATCTGCGGTGACGGTCTTCCACCCCTCCAGTTGGAGACTGAACCTCCCATCTACCGGTTCCTCCGAGGGGGACGGAGGGAGTGGGAGGAGGGGAAGCAAGTCAGGATGCCGAGGGGAGTGGAGCTTTGGTTCCAGAGGCTGCTTTGGCGAACTTAGCCTGAGGAGCTTGGGCTCCAGAGCCAGTGGCGCGTCTTTTACCTTGACACTTGTTCAGACCATGTTCTATGATCTGAAGTACCCAGTTGTCTGTGGTCACCCTCTGCAACTCCTCTAGGTGGAGGGAGAACTGACCCGAAACCTCCTCTAGTTCCTCATCCAGAAGGGGTGGCTAAGGAGCTCAGGAGGTAGGGCGGCCTAAGCAGGGGAGGCCACGGGGGCTCTGGCGGCAGCAGGGGCTGCTGGGACCTTACGCCTATGCTGACCCTTGGTAGGCTGGTTCCAAGATTGTTTGCAGGAGGAACTGCAAAAGGGCTGATGCTGGCATGCTCTAGGTTGGGTATGGCAGAGCGAATGGACCGACTTGAGGGCCTGCCTTGACTCCTGCCAGGTGGAAATGATGTCCTGGACATCCCCCAAAAAGGACAAATCCCTGGAAGGAGCATCCAAAATGCTGGCTTGCATGTCTGCGGTAAAGTTGGATACCCGGAGCCAGGAATGGTGAATAAGACAGACCCCAGCAGCAGCCCCACGCCCGGAGGCATCTACAGCATCAAAGGGCTGCCTGGAGGACATGATTGCCAACGTCCAGCCAGACTTCATAAGTTGGGAGAGTTGTGTCTTAGTCGAGTTGCATCTTAGTAGGGTCCTCTGGTAAGGTCTGAACCAGGTCCCTGGCTTGGTCCCAAAGAATATTCTGGTATTGGACCATGTGGGCCAGATAATTTATGGCCTGGACAGCCAGTGTGATAGAGGCAAAAACATGTTGCCAAGGTGATCCAGCTGCCTGGACTCCCTGTCCAGGGAAAGAGTACTAAGGTGCTTGGGCTTCTTTAGAATGGTCATGCGCTGCATTAATTATCCCTGAATCTGCCTTAGGGTGGATACCCAGAAAGGGCTTGCCAGTCAAGGTGCGGTAAAAGCGGTCCACCTTTTTAGGCAGAGGAGAAGTGGTGGAAAGATGATTCCAAGTGACATCCTCATAGGAGTCAATCAAGGGGGACACCACCACAGGGAGGACATCCTGCTGCCAGAGATAGGTGGCCAACAGGCACTTCTCTGGGTCCTGCTCCTCTGTCTCTCAGCCCATAATGGCCTGGATGTGGCGCATGACACCCATGAAGGACGGATTGTCGGTGGGGGGGGGACTTGGGCACCTCTTTGGTCTGGTCATCCCCCTCCGAAGATTCACCAGGACAGGAGGAAGACCCCGAAGAATCTGAGTCATCCTCAGTAATATCACCATCTGGGACCCGGTGATCGTCATTTCTTGTACCTGAACTGACGTCGGGTCAAGCCCCCAGGATCCCGACGTGTGGGATTCGCCTGGACCAGCCCTGTCTGTATTTTGGGGCGGCCTGGGGAGGGCAAAGTGGAGATGCTAGAGGCGGCCCGTTTGGGGGGGATGGGAGTCTGCCTTTGCATGAAGGACCACCACTCCATGAAGAGGGCATTATAATCCACCTGAGATGCTATACTGTTTATCGGCAGGAATGGTAAAGAAGAGTACGATGGCTGAGGAGCTGGCAAAGGGTATCCCAGCGTAGGTCTCCCCTGGTGCCGGTTGAGGGTCCAGTGACGGCCTAGCAGGCATCTGCTGTGGCACTGGTTGTGGCAGCAGGCGATGGCCAGGAGCGCCCGCGGGGAAAAGGATCCTCTGGCACTGGCCCAGCTGGTGCCTGAGGGAATGGAGACCCCTGAGTCAATGGCAGAAGCGATGCCAGTGTGGAAGAGATGGCGGCAGTCTGCTGCGGGCGTTGCCTGGCAGGACTGACATCGGCCCCAGTAGTGGGAACTGACGAAGGGAATGCGGGGGGTTGTGTGACAGTCATGGAGCCGATACCCGAGAAACATACACCAGCCAAGCCATCAGGCTGAGAGCCCATGGAAAATATGGGCCTGACCATCAGGGACTGGGGAGCAGGAGACAAAGTCCCCTGCCCGTAAGTGCCACCACCCGAAATGGAAATAAGAACAGGCAGCAGAGCCACTGGGAGCCCGGAGGAAGGAAGGGTTGGCAGGACTGGAGGCGTCAACCCCTGCGGGGGAACAACCCTGTCGCGATCGACTATTTGTGGGGCGACCACAAACAGGAAGCTGACCGGGCCCGGACCCGGTGTTCATCAGGACGCTTATGCTTCCCAGATTTCTCCTTGTGAGAAGATGAAGAAGCCCCAGAGGACTGTACCGGTGAAGTCAAAGAGTTCCTGGCCTGCAGCTCCTTCTCCATCACGATCAACTTTTGCTTCACAAGGTGGCTCTCCAGAGTTTTTAACGATGTCTCCAGGTGGCCTGATTGAATTTTTGGCAAAAATGGCAATTTTTGGTGTTGTGGCTGGGGCCTAGCCAGATGAGACACGCAGAGTGGCCATCCTTTTCAGGGATCTGTTTTCCACAGGCACACTTCGAAGAGCAGTCGGAAGACAAAGCTGGTGGAGAAGACAAACTCGTTGAGAGGAACACCGGTTTTACTGAAAAGAAAATGAAAAATAAAATGGTGCAGTAAGCGCAGGAAATGGCAGTTGACTGCAGCTGTGGCGTCCACTAAGGTCCAACGTGCGTGGGTCGACGGCGGGAAAAGAACTAAGGTAGGTGTGGGAGAACCGCCCACCTATATAGGCTGTTCTATTGTCAGCTGACTGACGACAGTGGGTGGTCCCCTGTGGTAGACTGCTAGTTACAAGTTTTCTGTGTGGTTCTGGTGCCTTAGTCCTACCGGTGTGGCCTGCTGCAAAAGTCTTCCTCGAAGTAAGAGCGGTATAATCTAGTTCAGACTGACCATAAAGAACTTGCGCTTCCGTATGTACTACTTGAGATCGTGCAGATCCAGTATGGCGCGCCAGCCCCACTCCCCCATCGGTTTCAGGACCAGGAAGTACCTGGACATGTACCCCTGACTTGCCAGGGCATCTGGGGCATGGGCTATAGCCCATTTTGCAAGGACCAGAATGATGTCCTCCTGAAGACAGACAGCATGTCCTGCTTCACTGAGGACTCTTGAGGAATGTAGGATCAGTAAGGCAGGAGAGCCTCCAAGTCTAGAGGCAGTCCTCTGCCTACCATATCAAGAATCCACTTGTCCATAGTAATGACAGACCAGTGTGGCCAGAAGTGTCAAGGTCGACCTCCCCCCCCCACAGAGAGCTAGGTCAGGGACTGGGCAGGCAGGGTAAATACCTCCTGACTGTCACTGAGCAGCTTTGGAGTGGGCACCAGACACTGGGGCTGGAGGGGCACCACTTCCCCTACCCCAGCCTCATTTGGGCTGTTGGCCAGAGAACCTGGCATGGGGCACCAGGCATGGTTTGCTCTTTTTGGGGCTGCTGCTGCTGCTGCCGAGGCTGCCATGGTTAAAAGGACCAAATGAAAAGGTCTTCATTTTTTGGTTATTAGGCCTTTGGGTCCTTCTGAGAAGTCACAGACTGCAAGGTAGCAATACACTTCTCAGTCCTTGTGCGATGACCTTCCACTCCTGGGCCAAACAGGTCGTTGCCCAAGATGGGGACATCAGTTAGCTTATACTCACTGTCTGCCGTGAAGGTGGAGAGCCTCAGCCAGGCCCATGATGCATAGTGAAGGCCGCTATCATGGCATGGGTACAGGAGCCACCTATGTCTAAGGCCTTCTGGAGCTGGTGTTTAGCCAGCACTTGATCCTGGTCTCTGACCAACTTCACCAGCAGCTGCTTGTCAGCAGGTAAGTGAGGGAGGACATTATCAAGCACTCACAGCAGGTTGATTAAAGTTGGCCATCATCATGGCGCAGCTCATCCGACGAAGGCCGAGAGAGAAAGTTGTGTAGACCTTCTTGGCCATGTGGTCAAGTTTTTTCGACTACTTATCAAGGGACCTATCCACATCCCTGTGGTTTCCGGAGTTCCAGAAAGCCGAGTCCAAGAGCAGACCCTCGGCAGAGGGGTGGTCCAAGAACTGAGAAAGAGAGCCATCAGGAAGCGTGTATCTGCATACCATACCGGCACTGGGTGCCAGGCACGATGCTGCATACTGCCAAAGCTCCGGGGCTGGTACCAATATGGCCTCAGTCATGAAGAGGCAACCCCTGAGGATTCGTCCCTATTAAGAATATCTGTGAAAGGGTACTTAGCCATTTTCTGAACATGCACCAGGAGGACAGACATGGACTCTAAAATTAGCCAAAGAAAGGCCCCAAATGACACCAGCCCATGATTGGTAGTCATCTCCCCAACCATCACACAGTCAAAGGTAGGCGTCCTTGATGAGTGAATGGATGGGCAGTGAAAGTTGTTTGAGGACTCCTCAAAAATGGCTCTCGACTGTCTGCCACCATGGGCCACTCTAATGTCATCCAACTGGGTGATTTCCACAAAAAAAAAAACAACCTGGCAAGCTGACCACAGTATGGGAGCACTTGGTCGGGGCTACCACCAAAGGCTGCAGTGGAGGCGGCTCCACCTACATGGGTGGGGAGACAAGTGTTGGGGATAACTGTCTTGGACAGATCAGTATGGACTTGACAAGTGCTGGCCAGTCAACCACAGCGGTCAGGGTGGAGCCCTACCCTGGCTCATTACTGCCAGCAGTTCCTCGTAGCACTGCTGCATGCCAAGATGGAGCTTCTACTCATCTGAGGATGAGGAGGTTTAGGAATGTGAATTATGACATCCACCAGTCAAGCGAGACTGAGAGTGTGAGTGGCACCTCAACATGGATCTCCACATTGACCATCGACAAGGGCCGATGCCGAGGAGAAACCAACAAAGGTGCAGTGTAGATGATGTGCACCGACTAGTGGAACAATTTCCAGTGGAGCCTTTCTGAGACAATGACTGGTCCACATCTACTGAGTAAGGAATGGGAACACTGGAGTTTTGGAGGGTGACTCCTTATTGACCTCTTCTGAAACTGGTTGACGGGGTCGAGAAAGATCTTGACCACCTGACTGGCCAGCTTCGAGGTTAGCAAGCCTGATGGAGGCACAGTGGAGTTTGAGACCTGGCCCTCGACCAAGGAAGCCTTGACTGGAGTTGAGCGCTCGAACTGCACTGACGGTCAGGGGAGCTGAGGCATCGGGAGCAGCATGACCTTTCCTGGTCCCACGATTGGCGCCACTTGTGTTTCTTACTGTGGTGGACAAGGCTCTCCCCAAAGGTCTGGAAGGCCTGACACATCTCCCTGAATTCATCTCCCAGAATTCACCAGTAAAGGACACTCCAACGCTGGCCCCAGCCAGGAGCAATGCCGAGGCCAGCGAGGCGCCTGCTGCAGCAATAGCCGCCACCTCTTCCATTGCTGCAGGCTGGGCTGCTAACCCTGCTGCGGGGGCGGGGGGGAGGAGGGGCCTTCATGCAGCCTTTCGGACGCAGTATCAGGTCCTGATCAGTCAATCGAGGAGAAAGTGGGCAGCGCGATTTTCCAACAAAGAAGGGATTATCGTTTGGCACAGGCCACACCCAAAACATCATGTGACAGTACCTGGGTCTGTCAACAACATCTTCTGGCAGCATGTGACTCAAAACTTGAAGCCAGGAGCAAGCTTCACTTCTTTGTGTTCCACCTTCCATCACCAGGCAGGAGCAGAACTGAGGAAATACTGATTACTGAAGAAACTCTGACAAAAAACAAAATCACCAATGGCACACTTTAGGCCCTACACTGTGCAGAGCTGCAAAGGAGAAGACTGAGCTCTTCCACTGGAAAGGAAGACCTGATGTCACAGGGAGGAGATGGAGAACATATTGCCCAGGTGGTTGGAGGAGCTTAGCTTAAAGACATTCCGACAAATCAGCACTTTCAGTGGAACTGCCAATGTTTTGGTAGTGAACTATAGCTACACCCCTAGTAACACTTCTGAAGGAAAGAATTGTTGAGTACCTAGAGGCAAGTGGGGCACAGGACCCACGGCAGCATGGTTTCACAGCAGGAAGGTCATGTCAGATGAACCGAACAGATTTCTTTGACTGAGTGACCAAAATAGTAGACCAGGGAGGGGCTGTGGATATGACCTACCTAGATTTTAGCAATGCATTTGACACAGTCTCACACAAAAGATTAATATACAAGTTAGCCAGCCTGGGAGTGGGTCCCAAGGAGGTAGCCTGGCTGGACAACAGGACGCAAAGGGTAACAGTAAACAGAGTCCACAGTGAAGAAAAGAGGGTAACTAGCGGGGTACCGCAGGGTTCAGTACTGGGACCGGTCCTCTTTAATGTCTTTATAAGTGACATTGGAGAGCATCTGGAAGGAAAAGTATGTCTCTTTGCAGATGACACAAAGATCTGTAACAGGGTTGATACACAAGGTGGGGTGGAAAGGATGAAAAGGGACTTGCCAAGGTTGAAGGAATGGTCAAATATATAGCAGCTCAGATTCAATGCAAAGAAGTGCAAGGTAATGCAACTGGGAAACAAAAACCCAGGGGAAGAGTACACAATGGGGGGTGAGATAATAACAACAAAAATTGAAAAAGACCTAGGAGTAATTATATCAGATGACCTAAAGGTGGGCAAGCAATGTGAGAAGGCAGTAAGGAGGGCTGGAGGGGGGATGCTGGGATGCATAGGGAGAGGCATCAACAGTAGAAAACAGGAAGTTGTTATCCCAATGTACGGACAGTTGGTGAGACCCCATCTGGAGTACTGCATGCAATTCTGGAGACCCCATCTCCACAAAGACATAGACAGAGTGGAGGCTGTTCAGACGAGGGCAACCAAAATGGTGCAGGGTCTGCACCAGAAGACATACGAGGAGAGACTAAAGCAGCTTAATATGTATACCATTGAGGAAAGGAGGGAGAGGGGGGACACGATAGAAACTTTCAAGTATCTTCAGGGAATTAAAGTACAAGAGGGTAGCATCTTTCAGAAAAAGAGATGTGCCAGAACAAGGGGGCACAATTTGAAGATAGAGGGGGGGACAGCTCAGAGGTAATGTTAGAAAGTATTTTTTCACAGAGAGGGTTGTGGATGCATGGAACAGCCTTCCTGAGGAGACTGTGGGGTCAGGAACAGTGGGAGAATTCAAGAATGCATGGGACAGATATAAGGCAATTCTAGTGAGGTGTAGGAGGAAGTAAGCTGTTGATTAACTAGAATCTGCAGCTTATCCATCAGGTAGGGAAATGGGCAGACTAGGTGGGCTGAGCGGTCCTTATCTGCTGTCAAATTCAAAAAAATTCTATGTATTCCATGACAAATGTGAGAGATTACATTTGTCTATAGACTAGATTACCTATCAGACGTGACAGGACCACTGGTAAGTAACATGGTGGAAGTGGTTCCCGCACCACAGGGGACAGGTGGTGCAGCCCTTTAAAGAAACAGCCAACCACTTTGTTCTGTGCCACTGTCAGCTTCCATGTCTTAGCATGGAATGCCGAAATGGCAGCCAGAACACCTTAAGAGGCATGGCTCGCAATTCTTCCTGGAGACAGGGACCACAGGTAGTTGAGTATGTATGATATGGAACAGGACAGGGACAACAATCTATGCCCCTCGAACCAATATGAGAAACTCATCCACATTCAAGTGTAGTCTTGTGAGTCCACTACATCTGAGATGCCCTCAACACCTGGAGAACATGTTTGGATAGCCCAACTGCCTGAAACTCTAGCTCACATAAGAAAGGAGTGTGTGCTGCCTGTTTCTTCAGGTAGAACATAGTGGTCATGTCACTGATGATCTGGACCACTTGACCTTGAACCACTGGTGTGAACTCCGCCAACACTCGAAGGACTGAGAGGAGTTCAGCAGGTTGATGTGGAGCAAAGTCTCACCTGGTGCCCAAAACCAGTGTGCTCTGCTGTCCAGCAGATGTGCAGCCCCAGTCCACCAATGATCCATCCATCATCAATGTGACTGATGGCTCTAGGCAGGCAACTGGGAATCCCTTCGAGAAATTTGAGGGTGACAGCCACCACAGCAATGGCAGAGGCCATAAAACCCATAAGCTGTAGAAAATCCTGGGCTAGGTGTGATTGCCAAACCCAAAATGATTAGGCAAAGGAGGACAGGTTCTCCTCTCTGTAAAGAGGTACGTGAGCTCTAGCCTGAAGGGAGTCTAGCTTTGCTCCAAGGAAGAGCATCATTTGCTTTGGAGTGAGCTTAGACTTGGCCAATATGACCATCAGCCCTGAAACTTTGGATGGCCAGATTTCTGGATTACTTCAACGAGCTGTATATGATCAGCCAGTTGTCAACGTCTAAAAATACCTTGACACCTTCACGTCTGAAAAAGGCTGCAATGACCGAGTGGTACTGGAAGACCCTGGGTGCCAATGACAAGCAGAACAGTATGACTCTAAAATGTTACAGGGCTCTATTTATGGAGGATCCGTCTGTGCAATGGATGAATGGGGATGTGGAGTATGCATTCTGGAGATCCATGGAGCAGACACAAGTCCCTGGCTCCAGGGAGGAATGATCTGTGGTGCAGAGTCACCATGTAAAACTTCTGCTTGCAAATAACTCGTTAAGCACTAGCAGATGAAGGTCTGTTTGGGTACCACAACACAGCGCAACACAAACTCCTGCTGAGCTCAGTTTGTTCACAAACAGGCTCTATCACATGCTGCTTGAGGAGCAGAAGAACTTTGTTCCATAGTACTGGGAGACTCCAGTGACAGTGTGTCTTCTAATGGTGCTCAGGACAGCAGGGATGTAGTCTCAAATTTAAGGGACAACCCTTATCCTAATACTTCCAGGACCCAATTGACTGAAGTAATAGTAGATCACTGAGGTAAGAAGTGGGAGAGTTGACCCCCCCCTCCCTGGACTGGCCTCCGGAGGAAACACCCCCAATGTCCTTGTACTGGCCTTAACCTCCTGATTAATTGGGGTGGACAGTATAGCTTAGAGGTTGAGTAATGAGCTTGGTATAATACATCCAGCAGACCTGGGTTTGAGTCCCACAATCTCCACTTGCATACTGTGCGACTCTGAGCAAGTCACTTGACTTCCCCAGTGCTACCAGGTCACCCCCGAAAACAAGCACTTGTGCATAGTGGGCCCTACCAAGTTACCAAAGAAAGAAAAAAAAAATTGATGGTTTGTCCAGGCAGTGCTGCTGAAACTGGTGCATCTGTGGCTTGGCTGCAGAGGTTGCTTCTACATACCTTGCATGCCATAATAAGGCACATAAAAGGAACCCAAGTCTTATGGCTTGGGCTGTTGCTTGGGGTTAGTGACCAATATCACTGAATCCCAGAGTCACACTGGACTTCTCAATACATGTGAGATGGTGTTAGACTTCTCTCCCAAAGAGATCTGGCACCCATAAAGAGCATATCTGCTATCGGTTGCTGGATTTACTGTCTGAATGGCAAACCCTGCAATCAGGCACACTGACTTATAGACACTGCCAATGCTGAAGCCAACATGTCGGCCAGGTCCAGGGACACCTGCAACTGCTGCTTATTCACCATCAAACCCAGTCACAAACCTTCCATAAATCTGATTAATTCTCCTCAGAAAGCAGGTCAGAAAAGTCAGAGCCTCTCAAACAGCACATGGCTATAACAAGCCATCAAAGCCACATGGCAAATGGCCAGGGACGTAGCTGCATAGCTCCTCGGAAAAAAGTAGTCCTGATTCTTGGACTCCTTGTCTTGTTGCTTGCCCAACTCATCCTGCACCCTTACCTTGCAGAACATCTTGTCTGCCACTAGCCCCTCCAGTGATAGATGTTCCGAAAATCTGGAAAAAACACCCGGGGACCACATACCTGCAGTCCATACAATGCGTGGGGCCCAGCAGAAGATTGGGGTGCTGCAGACACAGTACTGAGCACCAGAACAAGATGGCAGGGGTGACAAGAAAGCCTACCCCCAGTGAACCACTTCACTAGACAATGTCCATTAGTGGGTAGGTCTCCTTCTTCTGGAACTCTTTGAACAGAGTGTTCAGAACCACATACATTTGTTTGTGACAGGGTTGAATGGGGCCCTGTCCCAGTTGTTCTGGAGAAAGAGTTTAAATGCAAGGATCTGTTCTATTCTCTTCTCTTCTTTTCTGTCTCTTCTCTGCCTGGCTGCGCAACCAAATTTTCTCTTGAGACCTAGGACTTGATCACCCACGATGGTCTTGCAATTCTCTGCCTCTCACTATTTCTCTATCTTCACTTGCTGTTCGGTCTTTTCTCCCCCCCTTGCATATCTGCTGGTATACAAATATATGTGAATCATTATGTGGAAATGTAACTAATACTGGGATCCCTCTGTTTAGAAATGTATATAGTTTTACTGTTGAAATGTATATAGTTACAACTGTTACACTGTTGAAATGATTGCAAAAAGCTGTTTGGAACTAAAGGGGTTAACCTGTTTGCAAACTCTCTGAGAAGCTGTAAGCAAGAGGTCAGTTCTGGGTCACAATGTTCTTTTTGCAGCACTTGTTGAAACTTACAGGAACACTGTGAGAAGCATGCTGTTTTCTTAACGAGTGGGGGTTGCAAAGACTTACAAAAACAGAGCTGCAATTTCTTGCAGGAGAGAAGCACAGAGACTAAGATTGGAAATTGAGAAGAAACCCAGATGGACTTTTTCTGTTTATACTGCCTTTGTAATTAGTTATACTGAACAATTTTTAATTTTTATTTTACTGTTAATAATAAATCACGTGTTCGAATTTTACAACTGTTCCTGGTTTCCTGTGCTTCCTGACCTGTGCCTCGATGACATTGTTCCATGTGGGCTGCAGAGGAGAACAGGTCATCTCCGTGAAGCCCATCTGCTGGCAGTCTACTCTACCCCGATGAAGCAGCTGACAGGATGAACGCATCTAGTTAGGACAGGGGACTTTGGATTGCCAACATGGAGCGTGGACAGCACTCTTCAGTTGGGTAAAGAAGCCTGGACTCAGGCCTAGAGTCCTTGGTCAAAACACACACACACACACCACCAGCTGTGGAAGTGGGGACTCAACTTGTGCTGGTCACCGCAGCATGATCAGCAATGCTGGAGAGGGGAACTGCAGGTTGTACAACCACAGCATCAGGATCAGCATCAGGAGAGGCAGTCAAGGCCTGAATGTGCATCAACATTGCCGTTTGATCTCTATCATGGGCCTATGTTCTACAGACCCAATGCTGCTAGGCTGCTCTCTTTCATATATGACAGGCTCATCAACAGTGGTGGCAAGAGACAGAGGATGAGGAAGAACTCAACCACTAAAAGCGATGTCAGCAATAATGCTGAGAGAGACCCCAACCTTGAGTTAGAGACTGAGGTGACTCCGGGCCTTTTGGATCCAAAGAAGCAATCCTGAGTCCTGAACAAACAGTAGCTTGTACTCAAGTTGGGTCGATCAATGGTTGCTGAATTGGCAGTGGCCCAGATAAGAACTCCACTGGCCCTGACTCACTCTGCCTGGATTGGAATGCAGTCAGCACTGGAGTCTGGAAGAGACGGGAATCTTCTCCCTCAACAGATTTGTCCACAATAGAGTCCACTATCTAATCTATTGCAGTCAGCTCAGCTGGCTGCACCAATGGAAATTCCACAGGCAGAGTGATTCTATGGAAGGCTCAACATTCCTCAGTAGCTACTTACCACATGAGTCCTCCAGAAGGGGAGAATGAAAACGGGCCCTTGACCAGCAGTGATCCCACAACTGGCACTGACTTTTCTTGTGTTTTCATCAACGAGACAAAGAATCACCTCCGAGGGAGTGGATAGATGGAAGAAAGTTTTTAAATCCTTTGTCTTCCTGAGGACTTGGGAGACTCATAATGTACTCCTTTACCACCAAGAAATGGTCCACGACCAGAACATCCTTTCTGGCCTACTAGACGTCCACGGCCTGCAACTGCACTGTTGACTACAAAGCTGCGGATGGCATGTACATTTTATATGGCCTGCCCTGAATCACCAACTCATGGAGTGCCTCATGAGCGGACGTGTACACAGCTTGATGCAAGGAGCATGCATCACATCATGGCCCAGGCCCAAACAATAAATCCAGCCACGGTGTCTGTCAGTTGTGGACTTTAAGTACTTGCATAAAACACACCTCTTGAATCCAAGCTTCTTCTTCCATTCCATGGTGAATCGTGACAACAGAGACAAGAATCCAATGGTGAAGTAACAGCAATGAGTCAAAAACTAAAGCAAAACTTTGGAAAAACTTGTTAAAAAAAGCCAGAAAACTATACGCTTTGCCTAGGCACTCTACTTCAAATCTAACCTCCAGTCTAACCTTAACTCTCCCATAAAATTCTGGAAGGTTGTTCATTCACTCTTTGATCCTCCAGCCCACTCCACTCCTCTTGTCCCCCAGGTGGATGGTTTACTGGTCTTTGACCCTCTCTTCGCTGCCACTCACTTCAACAAATTCTTCGCCACTTGTGCTTTTCCCTCACACCAATCCTCTGATCACTCCCTTCCTCAGTCCCCTCTTACCTCTCTCCCTCCTCTCATCTGAAGGTTTCCATTTTCCCCATCTCCCCCATGAAGTCTTTCATGGCTTAACCTCACTCAACCAGTTTAAGTTCAGCCCTAATGAGCTGGACCACAAACTTTTATGTATCTCAGCTCAGGCCACTGCCTCCCCACTTGCTCACCTTCTAAACCTCTCTTTTACTCTCTAGGTGTTGTCCCTCATGCCTGGAATACAGCACAGGTTTTACCTCTGCACAAAGGAGGCGACCCCACCTCCCTTGGCAACTTCCGATCAATAATACTTCTTCCCTCTTCCCTCTCTTACTAAGCTTCAAGAGGCCCTAGTGTATTCCAGACTTGCTCACTTCCTCTCCCCCTTATAGCATGGTTGTGGGAAACACCATTCCGCCGTCTCTTCCTTGCCATAACTGACTGTATCCTCACAGGGATGGATCAGGCACATATCATCTCAGTTACATTCATTGGCCTGGCCAAATCCTTTGACTCAGTGTCTCACTCTCTCTTTCTAAACAGGCTGAGCTCTGCTGGCCTCTCTGCATCGCTGTTAAATGGTTCAGCTGATACCTCACGGGCTGTTAGCAGTTAGTACAATGGGAGGCATCCTGCCCCCCATCCTAGCAGGAGTCCCTCAGGGCTCCATTCTGGGCACTGTTCTGTTCTCCATTGTCCTAAATTACCTCCCGTCAGTCTCTTCACATATCTATATGCATACAGAAAACAAAGTCATTTACGCCTCTGGCCCTTCGGCTTCAGTACTGGCAGGTCCACCCCAACAGGACTTCCACAATGTCCTGCGCTGGTTCCATGCCAACCAACTCAGCATCAACACAAGGAAGACCGTCTCTATGACCTTTGGAACTAGTCAGAAACTGGCTAGGCTATCACCTCCCCCTGCTTTCTCCATATTACATAACATCCCTCTGGAAGTTGTCCCTCCTTCAAGTACCTTGGAATAAGACTTGATAGCAAGCTTGACTTCTATGCCCACATAGACACCATCCATTCCAAAGTCCGCCCTAAACTTGGCGTCTTGTACTGTAATATGGACTGCCTCTCCCTACAGGTTTGGCAGGAGCTGGTAACCAAAATGGTTCTTCCGGTCTTCAACTATGTCAACTTGGTCTATGACATTGCCCCTTCTGTCCTCCCTTGCCAGACTGGATACCCCCTGCAAAGCCTTCTGCTGTTCCACCACCAACTTTTGCCTCAGCACTCATCATTGTGCCCTTTGTTCCTCTCTTCATTCTTCTTCTCCAATCACATCGCTAGTTCCACTGTGCGTTCTCCATCACAAAATACTGGTTCAGGTCCCTTTCCTCCTACCTATCCTCTATCATCTCCTCTGTTCCCTTCTCTTCCTACTCTCTCTGTGCCAGGGATTCCAACACCTTCTCCATTCCCCAACCTCACTCCTGTGCTAGCAAAGCTGCCTTCTCTTACTGCCTCCCTTCACTCTGGAATCTGCTCCCCTCTTCTGCCTCTCCCCTTCACTTCCAGCCTTTAGGCATCATCTTAGGCAACTTTCTGCACCAACCCTCTCCTGCTCTTCTCCTTTCCCCAACATGCACTGTGCCTTCCTCACGATTGTCCACTTGTTTGCTGCTATATTTATGCTGTTGTTGTATTTTGCCATTTCATTTACTACTGCCTCTGTATGTTGACTTGAATCCATTTTCTGTTTTGTAAGTTGTATCCATATTGTTATATAAATTGTTCCTCCTGTACTCCCATTCCCCAGGTTGCACCCGGAAATGAGCTTCCGCTCAGTGTGCCTTTCCCAGTTACCAACTTTTTAAATAAAAAAATTAAATAAATCAGCAGAATCCTAATTCACTAGCAGAAGCTGTGAAGGAGGAGAAAGTACAGTTACATAAGAACTTACCGTAACAGCAGATCTTCGAGAGAGGTTCCTGCAGTAGATCATAACACACTAACATACTATTTGCCAGCAGATTAGGCCTTATGGTCTATCGAGTCTGCTCAAAACCTTAGATCCTTAGTTGGGTGCCGAGACCCTCCCACCCCTTGTGCTCCAGAAACCCCCATCATCCATCCCCACCCCCCTGGGACAGGCCATCATCTGATACATCCACTTTCTGTGTCTGTCCCACCCTCTCTTGAAGCCCTCCACTGTGGATCTCTGAACCAGCTCACCAGGCAGTGCATTCCAAGGGTCCACCACCCTCTCAGTGAAAAACCTCCTCTTTCCCCCCTCACCCTTCCACCTTCCAACTTCAAACCATGCCCTCTGGTGATACCTCCCTGCTTTAGTCTAAAGATCCCCTCCATGTTTACCCTATTTATTCCCTTGAGGTACTTGAAGACCTCAATCATGTCCCCCCTGTCTCTCCTCTCCTCCAATGAAAACAGGCAGAGCTCCTCCAGTCTGTCCTCATACGTCAAATCCCCTAGCCCTCGTATCATCTTTGTTGCCCTCCTCTGTACCCTCTCCAGGAGCTGTATGTCCCTCTTCAAGTGTGGTCTCCAGTACTGTACACAGTACTCAAGGTGTGGTCTAACCAGTCCATTGTACAGCGGCAGAATCACTTCCTTGCTCCTAGAGGTGATCCCCCTTACGATGCATCCCAACATCCTGTTTGCCTTGCTAGCCGCTCTCCTGCACTGCTCAGAGTTATTCATACATGCATCCACCATGACCCCTAGGTCTTTTTCCCCTATTGAGGCCTCCAGCCCCCTCCCAGGGTGTACCTGTGTTTAGGGTTCCCGACCAAGATGCAACACCTTGCACTTGGTGATATTGAAATTTAATTTCCATGTGTGAGCCCAGCTTTCCAGGGTGTCCAGGTCCCCTTGCAGGGCTAACCTCCCCTCTTCTCCCTCAACTACTGCTCCCATCTTGGAGTCATCCGCGAAGAGACTCATTTCACACCCTATACCCTCCCTGATGTCCGATATGTATGCATTAAACAGGATCGGACCCAGGACCGAGCCCTGCGGTACCCCACTACCAACCTCTCTAGGGTTCGAGAGCCCCCCACAGACCACTACTCTCTGGGTGCGTCCAGCTAGCCAGTTTTCAATCCATCTGACCATCAAAGGGCCTACTCCTAACCCCATCAGTTTCTCCACCAGACCATTGTGGGGGACAGAGTCAAACGCCTTGCTAAAGTCCAAGAATATTACATCCACAGGCTTTCCCCTGTCCAATTCTGATGTTACCCATTCGTAGAACTCCACAAGGTTAGTTTGACATGATCTACCTGACACAAACCCATATTGCCGACTATCCAGACCACCCACCTCCTCCAAGTACACCCCCAATCGTTCCTTTAGTATACTCTCCATTAATTTTCCCACCACCGAGGTCAAACTGATGGGTCTATAGTTACCTGGTACTTCCCTCGACCCCCCTTTATGGATTGGCACCACATGTGCCTTTCGCCAATCCCTAGGTACCCTCCCTGTCTCAAGTGACCTGTTGAAGAGCTCCGCCAGGGATGCAGCCAGTATGTCCGCCAATTCCCATAGTACTCTCGGATGAATGCCATCCGGCCCAGGAGATTTGTCTTTCTTTAGGGCCTTGAGGGCTAACCACACCCTTTTGGCGGTGATAGCATCATCCGTCCCCTCCACCTTACTGGCCTTTTTATCCTTACCCAGATATGACACCCCTGGGGTACCTCTCCCTCCTGCTCCATTTCTGTTGCTCCCCTGATCCCACTTACTGCTGCTTCTATCCCCTTCATGCCTTGCTTTGTAGTTATCCCATCCCCCTCCCTAGTGAACACAGAGGCAAAGTACTCGATAAATACCTCTGTCTGGTCCTCGCCTCTTCCACCCACCTCCTTCTGATCTCAATCTGCTGAGATGGCCCTTAGTTTTCTCCGCTCCCCAATGTACGGAAGAACCCATTTTCTCCTCCATGTGTCCTGTACAGCCGCTGCTCTACTGGACTTTGCTCCCCTCACCATCTGGTGACTTTTCTAGATGCAAGCTGTACATTTCTTATCCCCTATCCCCTCTTGTTGTTTTATATTTTTGTAGGCCGCCTTCTTTCTCTGACTGCTACCTGTACTCTCACTGGACCACCAGCATGGTTTATGTGACCTTGCTCCCTTACGTTTCAACTTAGCGCAGATCCTGACTGCCTCATGAAGTCCCCGTTTATGACCTCCCATCTCCTTTCCACACTTGTCATTGAGGTAATCCCATTCAGGTGATCCTGAGAATATTTCCATGCCCATAAAGTCTGCCCCCTGAAGTCCACTGCAAGTGTCCTAGATCTCACCCCCTCCCCCATGCTTATTTGAAACCAGACAGCATTGTGGTGGCTCCCAGTCAGGGGTCCTGTACAACCATGTCCCTTACCAGATCCCATCTGCCAGAACCACATCCAGGACATGCCCCTCTTGTGGGCTCCATCACATGCTGTGTTAAGAACACATCCTGGAAGCCATCCAGCAGCCTCTGCTCCTTGGCCACCTTAGAGGACATGGTTCCCCAGTTTGTACCTGGCATATTAAGGTCCCCCATCAACACCACTCCTTCCCCTTTTGGTCCACACTGGGCAATGATGTTGTCCAGCAAACCATCCTCTAGAACATCACTCATCCCGGGGGGCCTATATACTACACCCAGCTTGACCTTATCTCCTGCTGGGGATCGCAAGGTGACCCATAAGGCCTCCATGTTTCCCTCTGCCTCTTCTACCCTAGCAATTTCTATGTCATCTCTAATGAACATAGCCACTCCACCCCCTCTGCCCTCCTTTCTATCCTTCCTAAGCATAGTGTACCCCCATCGTTTAGGTCCCAGTCATGGTTTTGTTGGCCCATGTCTCCGCGGATCACGCCACATCCACCCCCGAATAGCATGGCCTGGAATTCTGCAACTTGCTTCCCAAGCTCCTGGCATTTACTAACACCAACTCCCACCCTTATCTCTGATCCTCTTTGTCGAACCCACCCAGATTCCTTATACTTCCATCCTCCTCTGCTCCTCCTGAAACTTCCACCCCAGTCTGTCCCCCCTTGGGCTTGAAGGCTACTCCTCATCTGGAGGAGAGACTTCTGGTCACCTCCCTTATCCCCCTCCCACAAGTTTAACCCCACCTTTCTTGTATGTAGTCAGCCATCCCTGTTTAAGGACTTCCTTCCCTAATGTAGGGACTGTGCCCTTGCCTGGGACCAAACGGCAACCTTTGCTAGCAATGTCTAGCGGGGGACCGCTCACCCAACATCAGCGTGACCCTTTATAGTGGGCGGTCCCCGCGCCCACCTTCCGGTTCTCCCACCGGAGATCCAAAGAGAATGAGACAGGAGAAAGAATGAATATCCTGGAGCCCAGTTCAGAATGACCTGTAAGAAATGCAGAGACGGGAAAGGGGAAGGGAAAGTGGGAACCCCTCTCGAAGATCTACTGTTATGGTAAGTTCTCACGTAACGTATACTATCTTACTTCGAGAGGGTTCCTGCAGTAGATCATAACATGTAGGATTGACTCCCAAGCAGTCACTCTCGGAGAGACTAACACAAGCAGGGAAGGAGGAAAGTCTGAAAACAACCAGAACAGGTCTAGGACAGTAGGCCCTGCAAAATGGCAAGGCCGAAACCGGCCCTACGCCTAGAGGCAATGTCCAGACTGAAATGCTTTGTGAAGGTATGGACACAACTCCAGGTTGTTGCCGCACAAATCTCTGCTGCAGAAACTTTTCTGAGGAAAGCTGCGGAAGCAGTCATACCCCAGTAGAGTGACCTCTAACCTCTCCCGGAAGAGGTTTGTTGTACTTCTGATAACAGAAGAGGATGCAGTTAGCCAGCCATTTGGAAAGGCACTGCTTAGAAACTGCCGGCCCCAAGGATTTGGGAGCAAAGGAAACAAAAAGCTCATCTGACTTGAGTGTGTCCTTGGTTATGTGGACATATCAATGCAAAATCCTATGTACATCCAGTGTATGAAGGAGAGCCTCACCCCTATTTGCATGAACGGGGTAGTACATAGGGAGTTCAACAGTTTGGTTTAAGGTGAACTCAGAGACCATCTTGGGAAGAAACTTAGGATTTGTACACATGACCGCCCAGTCCCTGTGAAAAATCAAATAAGGCTCTTTACACATAAGGGCCTGAAGCTCAGACATTCTTCGAGCGGAAGTAATAGCAACGAAAAAGAGCACTTTCCAGGACAGGTAGTGCATATCACAGCTTACAGCTGGTTCAAAAAGTGGGAATGTAAGCTTTTCTAAAATAAAATTTAGATCTCAAGGTGGAGTGGGGTTGCAGACAGGGGGCTTCAAATGGAGGATCCCTTTCAGAAAGGTTTCAGAGACTTCTAATTGAGCCACGGTTTTCCCATCCACTAGGATGTGGTAGGCTGAAATAACCGACAGGTGGACTTTTAGGGAGGAATAGCTTAGATCAGAGTCAGACAGGTGCAACAGGTAATCCATGACCTGTGGTACTAAGCATGTGAAGGGGTCACAACCCTTAGCTGCCGTCCTGATGGAAAATCTCTTCCATTTCATCACATAGGTGGACTTGGCAGAGGGCTTTAGAGCTTCCACCAGGACCTGAGCGACCCTCTGGGAGACTCCAAAGAGCGACACAATGACGTCTGAAGGAGCCATGCATGGATATGCAAGGTCCTGAGACCTGGATGCACTGGTCTGCCCTGATGCTGCATCAACAGATCGTGTTAAAGAGGGAGGGAAACTGGGGGTTCCACAGCCAGTTGCTGCAGGAGTGGGAACCAGATCTGTCTCGGCCAGAGGGAGGCTATAAGGAGCATCTGAGCCCCCTCTGCCAGAAGTTTCAGAAGAACATGCTGTAGAATGGGAAAGGGAGGAAGGTGTATAAGTACTTCCCTGTCCAGTAGAGAGACAACGCGTCTTTCCAGATAGCACCAGACTCTGGAACGAGCAAGCAAAAACTAGGCAGTTTCGTGTTGAATGGGGAGGCGACGAGATCTACTTCTGGTTGTCCCCATTGGAGGAACAGAAGCTCTGCCACATCCTGATGCAGTTCCCATTCGTGAGCTGGTGTCGAGGTCTGACTGAGGCTGTCCACCAGGACACTGTGGATGCCTGGAACGTGCATGACCATGAGAAACAGGTCATGTTGGACTGCCCAGAACCACACCCGCATCACCTCCCTGCAAAGGGGCTACGATCGGGAGCCTCCCTGCTTGTTGATGTACCAGACTACTGACATGTCTGTCTGTACCAGCAGTGTTCCTGCAGACAGAATGGGCTGAAAAGCCTGAAGGGCATATAAGACGGCCCTCATCTCCAAAATGTTTATATGCAGACACGTTTCCAGCTGGGACCACAATCCCTGTGTCTGAAGATTCCCCAGGTGGGCACCAAACCCAGACCGGAGGCGTCTGTGGTGAGGTTCCAGGAGGGAGGGGATGCCCTGAAAGGTAACCCACGAGACAGATTGTGGGGATCCTGCCACCATAAGCGGTCTTTCTTGAGTGCGCTGGACACCAGAATTGGATGATTCAGGTCGTTCGAGTGTTGATCCCATTGGACTTGTAACGTCCATTGGGTGACCCTCATTTGTAATCTGGCCATAGGGCCCACAGAAATGGTCGCTGCCATGAGGCCAAGAAGGCGTAAGAACACCTTGGCAGGAATATGCCTGGAGGAGAGTAGTAGATTGGCCTGCTCCCACAGAATGTTCGCTCTGTCCAGGGGCAAGAAGGCTCTGCACTGGACCATGTCTAAGACTGCACCAATCAACTGAAGTCGCTGGGAGGGGGCCAGGGATGACTTGGGGAAGTTGACCGTGATCTCCAATCTGGAGAAAAGGTCCAGTGTAAAGGACAGTGACTCCTCTAGGCTGTCCCTGGACAGGGCCGCTAAGATTCGATCGTCCAGGTAAGGGAACACTGCAATGCCCCGATGGCAAAGCGATGCTGCTACCACCACTAAGCACTTGGTGAAAACCCTGGGTGCCGAAGAAAGTCCAAAAGGGAGAGCTCTGAATTGGAAATGTTTCCCCTTGAAAAGGAAACGTAGGAACCGGCAGTGGCTGGAGAACACTGGGATGTGCAGGTAGGCTTCCTGCATGTCCAGTGCACCAAGCCAATGGTCTTGCTGCAGTAACGGCAGAAGACACTGCACAGTCAGCATGTGGAACCTTTTGTATTCTACAAAAAGATACAGCTGGCTGAGGTCTAGAAAGGGCCTGAGGTCGCCCGTCTTTTTCGAGACCAGAAAGAAATGGGAGTAAAATCCTTTTCCCTTCTGGGACCAGCGAACTGTCTCTATAGTTGATTTTTGTAGTAGTGCCAGAATCTCCTCCGTGACCAGGGACGCCTGGCTCGGGGTGTAACGGGAATGACTTGGAGGAGAGTCTGGAGGAATCTCCAGAAACTCTATGATGTGGCCTCCTGATATGAGTTGCAGGACCCATGTGTCTGACGTTATGCCTTTCCACTCTAGCAGGTGAAGGGCGAACCTTCCTCCCACCGGCTCCACGCAGTTTAGAGATGAGGGAAGGGGAGGATCGTATGAGTCAGGAACTAGAGGGATGGGAGAGGAGAGGTCCTCTGGCTGCCCTCTGTGTTTTGGAGGCAGGAGGGGAAGAGACAGATGGCCCCTGTGCTTTCCTTTTGTTCTGATGCCTGGAGAAGGGTTGTTTGTTTTGTCTCTTCTGCTGGCACCGAAAGGGCTGCTTTTTCTGGAAGCCCAATCTATACATTGATTTCACAGATCTCAGGGCCTGGCCACTGTCCTAAAGGCCAGTGATGAAATATTTGGAGCCTCCTCCCCCGAATAGGACCGACCATCGGAAAGGGGCATCCTGGATGGCTGCCTGAACGTCTGCGGAAAGTCCAGAGATATGCAGCCATGCATGCCGTCTTAGGCTAACTGCTGTGGTGGAGGAACAAGCATCTGCATCCACCAAATCATAAGTGGCTCTGAGCATGTGTCAACAAGAACTTTTTGACAGGCGCAAGTCCTTGGTTGATTCCACCTTGAGTTCCGAGTCCTCAACAGACTGAATGTGGGCCTCAAGTTTAGCCATAGTGGCTTTTTGAAAAGAGACCATGTGTGCGACATAGTTAAGTGAATGGAGTGCACAAATGGAGGAGGTGTAAAAACAGGTTACTCACCTGAAACAGTAGTTCTAGGATTGGGACATGTTGTTCATCCACACTTCCTGGCATGTCCCTTTCTCTTTAAGGATCACCAGAAGGTCTTCAAGCTGGCTCCTCCTACCTACCCGGGTGGTATACTCCTCAGCTCAGCTCCATGACGCCAGATGTTAGCCCGCTGGAAGCCAGGTATGTGCGTCACAGCAGGAGAGGTCAGGTGGGTCCGTGTGGATGAACAACATATACCACTCCCAGAACTACTGTTACAGGTGAATAACCTGTTTTTCTCGGGACGTGGATATGTTGTTCATCCACACTTCTTGGCAGACTCCTAGCAGTTCTTCAGGAGGAGGGAGACAAGGCGCACGCCCCCACTGAAATACTTACTTAGGGAACAGAGATTGGAGAACTGAGGCCCCAAAACCAGTATCCCGGTGTGACTCAAGGTCGATGTGGTAATGGATGATGAAGGTGTTTGCTGACTTCCAGGTAGCAGCCTGACAGATTTCCTGTATGGGGATGTCCCTTGAAGCAGCCACCCATGCAGTGGTATGGCGGGTGGAATGAGTTCTTATCCCTCTGGGAGGTTCCTTGCCCGCCAACTCATAGCATAGACTAAAACAAGATGTAATCCATCCTGCGATCATCCACTTTGCTGCAGATCTGCCAGAAGCGGCTTCAGCGTAGGTGACAAATAGCTGGCAAATCTCTCCCAGAATGTCCACTGTCCTCTCCTTATAATAAGAGAGAGCTCGTCTCAGGTCCAAAGTATGGAGCCTGTACTTGGCCTCCAAAGTGTAATTGGGGTAGTACACCGGCAAAGTCAAAATCTGGTTAGGGTGAAAATGACACCACCTTCGGAAGGAATTTCAGGTAGGGGCGCAGGACAACCTTGTCCCTGTGGAAGACCAGATAGAGGGAGTCCACTAAGAGTGCCTGTATCTCCCCCGTCCTTCTAGCAGATGTGACTGCCACCACGAATGCCATCTTCCACGACAAGTGTGACAACTCACTCTCGTGCATTGGTTCGAATGGCTTGCCCATGAGCTGTGCCAAGACCAGCAGTAGACCCCATGGAAGTGGAGGTTCATGCACCGGAGGGGATATGTGATCCAGGCTTTTGAAAAAGCGCCCGACCACTGTCTCCTGTGCAGTCTGCTGACCAGCCCGCGCCCGGTAAGCAGAGATGGCTGCCAGGTGCACCCTAAGGGTCGATAAACGAAGACCCCCTTTGCAGAGCAACCAAAGGTAGTCTAGAATGTTAGCCACTGGGCAGGACAGAGAGTTCAGACCCTTGCCCTGATACCAAATGGAAAACCTTTTCCACTTGAAGGCATAACATTTCCTGATCAACTTCTTCCTGGATGCTTCCACTATCATGAGTACATCCTCGGAGAGACCCAAAGCCTGGAACTCTAGCCGCTCAGTTACCAGGCTGTCAGGTGCAGGGATAGAAGGTCCGGGTGGAGAACTTTCCCGACTGACTGAGATCAGGTCCGGGCATGCTGGAAGCCGCCTCAGTGGCCTGTTGCTGAAGCTGAGATCAGGATACCACAACTGGCGTGGCCAGTCTAGGGCTACCAGAATCACCTGCGCCTTGTCCCTCCTTACCTTGAGGAGCACCCTGTGGATCAAGGGAAATGGAAAGTGTAGAAGAGGCCTGGGGGTCCACGGCCTCGAGAAGGCATCCCCCTGCAGTGAGCCCTGCTGAGGGAGGCGGGCATGAAACAGCCTCAGCTTGGTGTTTTTCCTGGAGGCAAACACGTCCACCATCAGTTTGCCCCAGTGGGAGAACAGGCTGTAAGCTACCTCTGGATGGATAGACCACTCGTGGGATGTCTCGACTATGCGGCTGAGAGCATCTGCCAGTTGATTCAAGGCTCCTGCCACATGGATGGTTAGAAGATCTGCCTCCAGTCGGCTCACGAATGTCCAGATGCGGAGTGCTTTCCTGCACAGCAGACAGAAGTGCGTGCCGCCCCGCTTGTTAAGGTAGTACATGTTCGTGGTGTTGACCGTCTGGACTTGAACCACTTGACCCCGGAGCTGACTAGTGAACGCTGACAGCGCCAGTCTGACCGCTCTGAGCTCCAACAGGTTGATGTGGTAACGGGACTCCTTGGGGGTCCAGAAGCCGTGGGCCCTGTTGTCCCCCATGTGGGCTCCCCAGCCCATGAGAGAGGTATCAGTTGTGAGGATCACTGTCGGCTCAGGGCGAACAAACGAGATCCCTTCCTGCAACTGGGATAGGACAGTCCACCACCGCAGAGCGTCCCACATCTTCTGAGTCACAGAGATCAGCTGGTCGAAATGACCTAGGCACTGAGTCCACAGGGCGGCCAGCTCCCACTGAAGAGGTGCATATGCCACCGGGCCCAACGGACCATGGAAATGCAGGCCGCCATGTAACCCAGAAGGCGCAGAAAGTCCAGGGCAGGGTGCAACTGCCCAATCAGAAATGATCGGGTAAAGGAGAAGAGAACCTCTGCCCTGTCTGCCGGGAGCCGGGCTCTGGCTTGGTGAGAGTCAAGCTCTGCCCCGATGAAACACATCACCTGAGAAGGCACAAGTTCCGACTTGGCCTTGTTGATCAAGAGGCCGAGCTGGGAGCAGGTCTGGAGGGCCAGATCTCTGGGCCTCTCCACCTCTTGTTGGGTGGAACCAGCTAAGAGCCAATCGTCGAGGTAGGGATATATTCTGACCCCCCGATGCCGGAGATGGGCTGCCACCACTGCAATGCATTTGGTGAAGACCCGTGGGGCCGATGGCAGGTCGAATGGCATGGCTTGAAACTTGTATAGGGTTCCCTCTGCCCTGAAGCGGAGGAACTGCTGGTGGGGACAGACCGATTGGGACGTAAATGAACGTGTCTTGGAGACCCAGTGAGTAGAACCACATGTTTTGCTCAAGGGATAGTATGATCTGGGGCAGAGCTACCATCCGGAAGGTGCGTAGCCTGAGATACTGATTCAGGTCGTGCAGATCTAGAATGGGGCACCAGCTCCCCATCCGCTTCAGAACCAGGAAGTACCTGGAAACAAACCCTGGGGCTGGTGGAGGATCTGCCGCTCAAGCTACTGCCTCGAGGAGGAGCTGAGCAATGTCGTCTCGAAGAGCCGACTGAATGTGGGCGGAAACTCTCTCCTCCCATTGGGCACGGGCTCAGCTTGGAGGGTACTGCTCGAATTCCAGAGGCAGACCCTGGCCGACCACTTCTAAGACCCATCTGTCCATGGTAACAGCGGACCAGGCGGAAAGGACATTTGTCTGAGCCAGCCTCCACGGGAAGACCCAGAGCTGGCGTGACGGGAATAGGGGTGGCAACCCCTATCCTGTCACTGGGCAGGCTTGGAGGAAGAGGGTCCAGGGCCTGAACCCCGACCTTCTTTATGGGCCTGGGCACCAAGCCTGAGCCTGCTGCTGACCTCCCTGAAAGGAGGGCCGCTGCTGCTGGGCTGCAGGGGAAGAATGCCAAAAAGGCTTCGTCTGCTGCTTCTTGGGACCAGAAGAACTCTGAGCAGAAATGGCGCCCAAGGTGGCATTGGATTGCTCAATGCGCTGAAGGTAACCAGCCACACCTGGGCCAAAAAGATCGGTGCCCAGGAAAGGCACATCAGCCAGTTTGTGCTGGGTATCCACCGGGAAGGATAAGAGCCTCAGCCAAGCCCTGCAGCGGAAGGCAACTGCGGCTGCCAACAAATGGCACATGAGTGTCCAGGGCCATCTGGAGCTGCTGCTTAGCAACGGCACAGCTTTGGTCTCGGACCTGCTTGACCGTGGTCTGCAAGTCCATGGGGAGGTGTGGGAGGACTTCGTCCAAGGGCCCCAAAAGGGCATGTGAGAAGTGTGCCATGATGACGGGTGAGCTTGCCTGACAGAGACTCAAGGCAGAGGCTGCATAGACCTTCTGGGAAGAGTGATCCAATTACTTGGACTCCATCTCTAGAGGTCTGTTAGTATCAGCAGAACTGCCTGTATGTCTGAACACAGAGGCAGTCACAAAGCTCTCGGCCGAAGGGTGCTCTGTGGACCCAGCTAGGGACCCCATGGGCACCACAAACTTGCGGGCCATCCAGGCAGATGGAGCTGGACAGGAGGCAGGGTGCTGCCAAAGTTCAAGGACCAAGCCAACGATGGCTTCAGCCACAAGAAGGGCTTCCGTCACGGTATCCCCTCTCTTGGGGATATCTGTGAGAGGGTACTCTGCCTTTTTCTGAATAGGTTCCAGGGTAATCCCTATGGACTCAGAGATGAGGCAGAGAATGCCCTGAAAAGACAAAGGGCCTTCCTCCATCAATAAATCACCAGCCGACTCATCATCCCATGGATGAGAATGGAGGTCAGTGTCATCTGAATCCGAAGTATCTGGATACAGCGGTTGACCACCCAGATACCCTCGACTTCGCCTAGAGTGGGGGTTGAGAGTGACTAAAGACAGGGAGGCCAGTGTGGGTGCAGGTTTCCTTAGAAGGCCCCTGCCACGGGCTGCTTAGGCGGCGGTTCCACCAGAATCGGTGGAGACGCCAGTTTAGGCCGAACTGGAAGACGTTTAGCCGGCTACGTGGGCTGGGGAACCAATTTTATTGGTTCCTGGGAAGTCAGCTTCAGCCTAGGAGATGAAAGCCATGCGATGACCGTGGTAGAAGCCGGGGTCGGCTTATGCCCGGATAAAATCAGCTGCTGCCACATGAGGTTCTCGTCGCAACGACGGAATTTCCAACGAAGCCTCTCCTCATCTGAGGAGGACGATGACGACCAATGGCGTTGCCTCTTTTTGGCGCGCTCATGCGCCATCCTCAGCCTGTCAGTCAAGGGGGTCCGAGACCTCGATAGAGATTGGGCAGGCCAACGGTTGCTCGGGAGACACCGATAAAACCGGAGACTTCCAGGGGTCAGACACCGCTTCCTTGGCGGGTTTCCCAGTGGGCTGGGTCTCCTCATCGGGGAAGGAAAGGACCAGAGTCCAACTGAGGGAGTAATCGACTGGAGTCAGTGACATTGGGTCGATCGGGTCGAGAACAATCTCAACTTCGGCCGAAGAGGCAGTTTTGCCCGAGGTTGAAATGGCCGGTTCCTGGGACCGAGATCTCTCCTGATCCCAAGAGCGTCTCAGTTGAGACAAAGACGGTCCTGGTCCCTCTCCCGTTTACGGGACCAAGAGGAATGCGTGCTCGCAGGACTCTCACCCTTAGTCAGGAGAAAATGGCACAACTCTCGGAAGGAATCCGAGAAAGTGGCGCACAAGTTGAGTAGAATGAAGAAGCCCACAAAGGAAGATTCCATGGAGCGAGCCGCTTCCTCCTCGAAGGCCTGCATGCGCTCCACCTGCTCGGCAGATCCCGTGGCCATGGAAACTGCCCACTAGGCCTCCTTAGATTTCACTGGTGGGTTCTGTTTTTTGGGCCTGCCCAATTAAAAGCATGCGAGACAGTCGTTAAGGACGTTAGGCTGAAAAGCGAGGCAGAACTCGCAGGTCGTGCTGTCATGGCCGACAGTAGACGCATGCAGTGTGTGGGTCCATATGCAACATCTTCTGGCCGCACGGGCACCAGCTAAATCCAGGGGAAGACTTGTCTTTCAGAATCGAAAAGCAACAGTTGCAATCGCTAACGCAAGTAAGTCTAATTTTCGGAATGACCAAAGGTTGAGAAGCCAGGGCCTACAGAATGCGAGAGCACGATGGAGGCAACCTGAATCTTCCAGCGGAAAGGAAGATCTGGCATCATGGGGTGGAGCTGAGGATTATACCACCCGGGTGGGTGGGTGGAGCCAGCTTGAAGACCTTCCGGCGATCCTTAGAGGGAAAGGAACATGCCAAGAAGTGTGGAAGAACAACATATCCACATCCCTACAAACCTTCCTTCCAAATTCGTCAAGCTGCCTGGATTCCTTATCTGGGGGAGAGGTACTCATGTGTTTCGGTTTTACGGAATGGTCATGAGCTGCAGCTTTGACTACTGAGTCTACCCTTTGGATGTGAATCCAAGAAGGGAATGCCCTCAGGCATGTGACAGATCCTGTCTGCCTTCTTCAGGATGGCTGGGATGGAATGTGGTAGCTGCCAAATGGTCGTGGTAAAGTCCTCATGGGGGGCTGTCCAAGGAGGAACAGGAAAGGGGGATACCTCTTCCAAGTCTAGATGTTCGGCTAGACGTTTTCGTTTCAGGACTTGTTCCTCCGCATTCCAACCATTAGCCTGTTGGATAATGCGGAGTAGCTCGGAAAAAGGAAGGGTCCTCAGGAGGCAATTTAGGCGACTCCTTGCCCTTGGCTGCAATGGCTCTGGACTGCTCCTCAGATGAAGCATCAGAGGAATCTTCCTCAGATTCCAAAGAGTCCTCCCCTTTGGGGTTCCTGTTTCAGGTAAGGTGACCTATTGAGTGGCACCGCCAGAAATGTGCACCGCAGTGGACTAAATAGAACTGACTGGTGAAACTGAGCGGGGGATAGGTGAAACCACTGGGGCTGGCAGTCTTCTGTCCAAATCAGACACCAGCTGTGATCTGGCATCCTGCCACCAGGACTGAATCAGGGTCTGGAAGTCCTGTTGTGGCTGAGGACGAGGTGGCGGTACAGGGGTGGGTGGAGGCTGGTAAAAATGCATCCCCAACCCAGGGTACTGAGGAGGAGGGTACCCTTGATAATAAGAGTAGCCAGGAGCCTGATACCCAGGATAGTAGGCCTGGTAAAAAGGAGTCATCGTCAGGCCTGATGAAGACTAGGCCAGCGTATAAAACCCCAGATAAGGGCGATAGCCTGGCAGATTACCCTGGTCCGTATGAGGTCTGGATGGACCCGGAAAAGTATCTGGCATTGGGATAGCTGACGTCAGGGGGTCTAGCGCCGGGCCCGGTTAGCCTGCATCAGGGGGCAAATGTAAGGGCACCAATGGCGGAGGGTTGTGTAAGATATCGGGCGGAGCCCCATGCGATGGATTGGGGACATCCGACGGAAGGAACTCTTGACGGCGTAGTAAGGGTCAGACCCCGTCATACGAGAGATAGTTCCCAGAGCCAGCATGAGAGCCGGATCTGGTATCAACGTCCCCAGAAGGGAATCCGAGGGAGTGACCGGGCGTACAGCCGCTGGAGTGGGAGAGGAAAAGACCACTTCCAGGGGACCCACTTCCTCCTGTGTCCCAGTCGTAATGTCTGAGTTAGGAGTTTCCACCGGGTTGAGGCAGAGAGGAAGGCTCCTGATCAGGGGAGGCGTGGGAGGAGGGCTAGCCAGGAGAGGTTAGCGAGCTCAACCGGACATGGGGTGTAGCGGCATTAGCCCCCGACGGGTGAGCTATGGCCACGCAGTCATCAGAAGCCCTGGCAACCGACTTATCGGACAGAAAAAGCGCCAGGCGGTCAAGGAGGGCATCCTCGACCGACTTATCGGCAGATGTCGTGCAGGTTCCCACCTGGCAGGAATCCATCTTAGTGACTACCGGGCATGCCCCGTAAGAACCAGAATCCGACTTACCGGTAAGAACCGGGCGTTCAACGGAGGAGCCGGCAGATGACTTACTAGTAGAAGAACTTTGAGTGCAGCCTGTTTTAAGGGGCTGGAAAGAAGCAGAGGTACCTGGAAGGGTCCCGGACACGGCCTGGACAACCACGAGGGCAGGTGGCGGGGGAATGGCCTTGCTCATAGAGGCCTTGCTGGAGAAGACCCGGTCCTGGTCTTCTAAACACTCCCATTCCCTGTACTTCTCTTCACCCTTCCTCCGAGGAAGGGGAAGAAGTGCAATCCCTCAGTTTCTGCATCTCTTTTTCCAAGGTGGCCATTCTGGACTTGAGAAGATGGGCCTCCAAAGCTTGTTGTCTACGTTTGCGTGTGACCTGATAGAAGGGTTGGCAATCAGGACATTCCATGGTGTCGTGGGTCGGGCCTAGGCAAAATAGGCAGCGACGGTAGCCGTCTTTGTGAGGGATCTGTGCACTGCACTTCTTGCACTTCTTCTTGGCCTTTGAAGTTGGAGGTGCAGAAGACACTAAAGAAGTGAAAAAATGGTACTAGAATTTGAGAGAAAAACTAAACAGAATGGCAATCAACTGGAGCAACGTTCACCGCAAAGTCCTTCTGCAGGTCGATGGCGGCCCCCCGCCAGACACTGCTAGCAAAAGTTTGCCATGCCGACATGATGCCAGGAGGCGCAGTCCTCCTACATGTAATGACCTACTGCAGGAACCCTCTCGAAGTAAGATCTGTTCCTTTCAGTGAAAGAAAAGATCTGAATCCAAAGAGGGTGGAGCCTGTGCACCACGTGGTTGGGTGGTAGCAGGACTCAAGCTTGAAAACGTTTCTGGTGACTGAGCATGCTCACTGGAAGACTGCCAAAGTGTGGATAGCAAACTAACTCTAAGTAGTTAGTGTGGCAAGTTTGCCAACTGCTGGAATGTTGCATACAATATTGTTTTTTGTATATTTTTTCTGCTTATGCTTTAGAAAGGGTTAAATGCAGAGGAACTTGATTATGTTTAGGGTTTCTGGTTTTAGGTTATAACTGAAAAAACTCCACCGTGGTGAAAATCGAGAAATCAATTATAACCAAAAAACACTAAATTTCTTTGTGGTCCCACTCTTCCAGCTGACTAACTGTGAGCTGGATATGTGGGTGGATCGTGTTTTTTTCGTGTTACACCTTTCACTTATATGGTGGAATGGAACTCTAATACTGTGCTGCTCCTAGCTTACCATCACCATTTACATATTTATATATGTATAGTTCTACAGTTATGGTGCACTATTTTGCAAAACTAATGCAATATTAATATGGTGCAATATCTATGGTGCTAACATGCAACAGTCATGGTACACAGTTTGAAAAAGTGCAATATCTATGTTTTAACTTGAGTGAATAAACACTGATATATAAAGATTTTTGTTGCCTGAGAAATTGATTACACTGAAAATAACAGATTTTTTGTACTTCTTAAAGGGGGAGAATAATGCCCAAAATAAACACTTTTTTTTTTTTTTTTTATACAAAAAATAAACACCTAAAACCGGGAAACCTAGCTATGTTTCAAAGTTCCACACAGGCCAGAAATGGAAATTACGTACTTACTGTAATTCTTGATCTTCTTGGACTCAGTCTTCACCACTCATTCACACTAATGGGACAGCTCCAGAGGCGCTAGGACCCCAGCGGGAGACAAAAATTTTCAGAAGGGCCGGCGCCAGTATAGGACCACGCATGCGTAGCAGTGTGAGACTAGTTCGCGCCTGTGTAGGCTATCTCAGAGTCGACCCTCCAACCGCCTCAGTACCTTTTCCACCAAGGAGATACAGCGTAACTACTAAAAATAACTCATCCTAACCTTCCGGGCCTGAAAGATCCGGATGAGCCTTGCAAAAAGGGTCAATAGTACAATGTCTTCACAGTGGGAACCACAAGACCATGAAGACCAAAGAAACAAAACGAGTGAGCCCAGGGGACGGTGGGTGGGCGTGTGAATGAGTGGTGGAGATGCAGCCCAAGAAGATCAAGAATTACTATAAGTACGTAATTTCCATATCTTCCTGGACTCAAGTCTCCACCACTCATTCACACTAATGGGAGAGTACCAAGCTAAAACCAACCCACCCTGAGTAGGGTGGTAGGAGATAGGGCTCCCTCAGAGAGAACGTCCAAGGATTGTCCTACTGAGCAGAGAGCTATCTGGAAAGAAGATCCAGAACGTAGTGCTGATAAAGGTATGCACCTGAGCTCCAACTCACCACTCTGCAGAAAACTGCAATGGACACAAAATGAAACTCCGCCAGGAAGCCGCAACCACTCTTGAAGAGCAGTGAGAACCCGGCCTCTCAATTTGGTCTAGGAGAAAAATTAATAGTGTCGAAGACATGCTACTAAACTAGCCTAAAACATCTTAGGGCAAGAAGGTGATCCAACTGAGGCAAGCTAAAGCTACACAAAAAATGTTGGAGTGTAGGTCTTCATTCTGTGAAGAAAGTCACAGAATCGTTGAAACAATCAGAGAGTGAAGGGAGCGCTCCCTTCCATCTGGAGGTAAGGCAAAAAACTTTTACTAACTGAAAGAGCCGGAGGCAAAGTCTACTGGTTCAAGGTAGACCGAGAGAGTGCAGATGCATACCCCCACTACCAAGTATGGCTGAACTGTGACCAACAGGTCAAAGAGGCACATGAACCCCTTACTTGGTGAGCAACCGGAGGTCCACGTGGGGTTAGCCGATCAATGGAGAAAGGTTTCCACTTAGTCACTTAAGCCTTCCTGATGGAAGGCCAAAGCATGACTTAGAAGCCTCTTGTGGTGATCTGGAAAAACCAGAGCCTACCCACTTCTTATTCCAAGAGGAATTATTCTGTCCCTGTTTGCCTACAACTCTAGTAGCAGTCTCTGAACTAAGGAAAGAGAGGGAAAGTGTACAGGAGGAACGTGTCCACTGCGGAGAAGCATTCTGACAGGAAAAACCAGGGTCTGGATTTCCGAGGCAAGACAGGGGCAGATCTGCGTCGAGAGGGGACACAGAAAGGACCAAGTTTGGGCTGACCCATTTTTTGAAGGTGACTGCGTAATGATCGAAGTGACTCAACGTGGTGAGGCATCACTCGATCCGGCCTTTCTGAAAGGGAGTACGAAAAAGGCTCTAGATTGCTTGCTGATGAAAATCAAACAACACAGTTTCGTCACCTGCTCAAAGTGTGTAAATTCGTATCAGAGGGTCTCCTTTGCCCTGGAGGTAACTAGGGGAGCTCCTAAGAGAAGGAGCTGCTGGGAAGGTGAAACTAACACCTTCCCCTAAATAGAAAAACTCTTCCTGGGAATGGGAGGGGAGAGCAAAGCAACTGCTTCCGAAGAGTCTAGTCCGGAGCAACTGGTACGGAACCAATGTGCAGGAAGCGAAGGTATGAATACCGAGAACCCATCTCTAAACAAGGACATACTTAACCTTTACAGTCGAGAAAGGGAGCATACAGTCTGTTAACTTCGAGCAAGAAGGAAGTAGGAACATGTGTTTTGACTCACCGTGGAGTCACTTCTGTTGCTCTGAGGCTCTGATCAAGATGAGAGAGTCTAAAGAAAAAAAAAACAACAGACTGGGCTGCCGCCTAGGTCTACGGAACACCTCTGAATTATGAGAAAATCTCCCTCGGAAAAAAGTGATGACCCATACCTCCGCTGGATTGGACTTCCCCTAGAAGTAGAAGAAGTCAGGTGCTCTCCACTGTAGTCTAGAAAGACGATCGCCTCAAGCAGCTGAGGCGGAACCTGGGCCGGATCCAGAAGGATGGTATCGGGGAGTTTCGGGCTAGGCCCTCTGCTGTGAGGAGATATATATATATATATATATATTAGCAAATAGTTAGAGCCTGACAAGGCTCTCAGGCTTCTACCTTGAAAGGACTACCTATACAAAACTGACAAAACTCCCCAAGTGGCTACTCCCTACCTTTTCCTAGCGCCATCTATGGTCTTCCACCTCTCTGTATGTATCTATAATGTGTATTAATGTATAGTCCACGACCGCTTCCTGATGTATAAATTTATACTGAACCTACTTGGGTCTTGTTCGACCGTGTATCTGCAAATTGTAACCACTATATGTTCACATGTCTCTCCCTATTTTGTAAACGACCATATTGTATAAGCATGTCTGTACTGTTTGTCCTCACTATGACGAGGTACCTTTGTAAATGAGCCTCTGGCTCAAAGGTTTTAAATTGATGTTTCAATAAATAAATAAAATAAATACAATAAATAAATAAATAAATACAAGAATGATGAAGATGCTGTCCATCTGAGGGGCAGGGGGATCCTCAGCATCCATAACTGAAACCGGGACCTGACCAATAATCACAGCTGAGGAGATGTTAATCGCCCATTGCTGATGAAGCCACCGAAGGGGCAGTATCACTGGGGGGCTATATACCCCTAATCAAAGGTGCGGAAGAGTTCAGAAGGCTCGCGACCATTGAATTAGTGAGTTCCACTGGGTGTAATTGTACTGATGACTGAAAAGAGTCCAGACGCAAAAGTATTTGGCCCACAGAAGAAGTCCGAAATGTTATGGTGGACTCCATATTCCTGAGGAAAAACTAAAAAGAAAATCTTTTATCACAGACTCTGCTGATAGAGGAGGCTTACCCTCCAGTCTCTAAAATGAGTCATCCACTGTATCACAAACAAGCAGAATAGGGACAGACTCATTCAGAAGCATTTCTATCCCATAAGAACCTCAAAAAAGAGATCTAGGTCAGAATCACTACAGACTCCGCCACCAGGAAAGGTGCCGAGGAGCTCAACGTCACTTATGGAGCCGACAAAGTGCTGAGTGGAATGCGGAATTCCGCTGGCAGAACAGCGCACAACAAGAGTCCCAAATGCCAGAACGACACAGAATCCCATGCGGACCTCCACCAACTAGGATCTGTAGAAAATATTCAGCGGAACAAGACTTCATTCCGCGGAAAACACTTTGCAACAACTTCTGCGGAAGCAGAGGTCCGCGGAAAGGAAAACTTCACCATCCGTTCTGCCGGACAGCACCAACCAGCACCACCCGTGGCACCAGCAGCACCGTGCAGCACCGTGCAGCACCAATGGCACTGTCCATGGTGCTGTGCGCCACCAACGGCGTCATCCACTGTATCGCGCAGTGGCACTATCTATGGCATTGTGACACAAACGGCACCATCTACGGTGCCACGTGGCATCAAGGGTGCCATCCACAGCATCATGCAGCACCAACAGTGGCATCTGTGGCGTGGCACCAACAGTGCTGTCCACAGCACTGCGTGGCACTAACAGTGCCATCGGCAATGCCAGTGGCGACAACGGCACCCAAAGATCCTGAGAAAAGAGGAGAGAAGGAAAAGCGGTACCTGTACCGGCCCCTGCATGGAAAAAAGTGGAGGAGGTAGGCACAAGGGGTTAACGCGAAGGCACCAAGATGGCACCATGAACATCCTGACCCAATCAACCCAGCCCTGGTCCAGCAGCTCCTAGGCCCCAGAACCAGGAAAACTGGACAGAAGTCGAACCCCTGCTCCAAAGGACAGGCCCAAAGGTGAAACTGCTCACCAGAACTCCATCGAGGAGAGAAATGGAATCTGGTGTCAAAGAATGTGGCCATTAAGAGCAAGGCCAAGGGGAACCCACCAAAGTAGGTTCAGGCCTACCACCCCTCACCACCGACAATCCCGCGCAGATGTACCAGAGGGCGACCAAAGTCAAGTGGAGCCGGATCCCCGGAACCGCCAGTTTTGTGCTTCGGCAGACCGTCTCCCCCGCCCCAGGCATAGGACTGCCCATAGTCGGACACCCCCCTTCATGAAGGGTGGCAGACCGGACACAGCCCCTCTGCCATAACAACTTTCAAACAAAGTCTTCCTACCGTCACCACTACCGTCTAAGGACGACTCCGATGATGGCAGATGAGAATTTCTTTTTCTTCATAATCTTCTTTTTCTTAAAATAAGAAAATACTAAAATGTTAATTTAAATGAATACTGAACGGCTTAATGCTGCTGTTGCATAGACGAAAACTTTGACTCTGGCAGACGAGCGACGTAGACATCCAAGCACACTCGACAATGGGAGAAAAGGAACTGAGGTGATTGGAGGGTCTACACCGAGATAGCCTACACAGGCCAAAGGCTGTCTCGCTGGTGCTGCGCAAGTGTGGTCCCCATCCGGCGCCCGGCCCTTCTGAAACAAGTTTGGCTCCTGTTGGTCCCCGCCTCCGGCGCTATCCCATTAGTGTGAATGAGTGGTGGAGACTTAAGTCCAGGAAGATCTAAGGGTTGACAAAAGATTCCCATGTTTTTTTTTTTTTTAAAGAGTTACATCCAGAGGAAATTGGTATCCTGTGATCTGAGAAAGGCTTGCTTGCCAGGAAGCTGAAAATTGCATCTCAAAGGAAGGGTATCGAAAAATAACAGGAATGGAATGTCCCTGGTTAGCTAATTATATTATAGGGAACCAAGTGCAATAAAATCTCAAGATGAGAGAGAACCATCTTCTCCTATCATAAACTTACACTTCAAAGGAAAAGTGCTTTAGATGTCCAGGAACTGTCATTTTTAAAGAGGTGGCAGAAAGGATGAGGGAAGATCAAAGATATTGGAACTGTAAAAGAATCTACCTAATCAATAATATGGTCCACTTAAAAATCTTGGACAGAGCAAGAGAGACCCCTGCTGACCTAAAATGATAATGCTATAGACTACCTGAACCCAGGGTATTTTAAAGCACTCAGAGCAGGGCATGTGACACTCTTTTTTTATGGGACACTTTTCCTGTCACTTACCAAGCCAGACTGAAGAACCAGTGAATGCTACAGAAGGACTGAAACTTTTGCAAACCCATTTATTCTCTGGCCTTCAATCATCAACAAACCAGGTAGAAACTAGACAGCAAAAAGTTTACAGTGCAGTTTTTTATATGTCCACCTTTGTGTTTGTTCTGTAACCATATTCCTAAATCTTTCGTTTGTAAAGTTTTTATGACAGTTATTTAGATTTTAGTAAAACATTTTTCTGTTAAAACTGCCTGTGAGTGATTTTTGCGTGTGCAGAGGTAAAAAAGGTTTATAGACCAACTTGTAGTTGCTAAAGTGCCACCATTCGCTACCAAGACTAGGATCCTAAAAAGGGAAGTTTGGGTACCTTTACATGGGGGAGATATATAGGTCTTGGGAGGAGTCTGTAAGGGGGAACAAGTTGCTGTGCACCCCGTGGGAGAGGACGAAATCAGGGTTACGAGGGCAAATCCCGAAGAGCTTGTAGCACCTGGGTCTTCTCCCCTCAGTACAGTAACCGAACAGAGTTCTCACCTGGCTACAGACTTGAGACTGTACTGTATACTTACCCAGATTAGAGAGAGGAAGCCCTGGGACCTCATGGAGGGTGTTCAATTGTGAACTCAGCGAGCACTTTGGGAGGATACAAGGAGGGTATTCCTTTCCCCCCATTATGGATTGCACTTAGGGGTGGGCACTGTGAGCTCAGTGGACCTGGCCCCCCAGGAATGGGTTCGTGACAGTCAGAATAATTATTTCAAGTATACTGGCTTCATGGCACTGAGTGATGGGAAACCACTGTGCCATGCTGTTGGCTCAGGTTTGTGTCCTGTGTCCAGGATGTCAGGAGAGCAGGCCAGAAAGGAGGGCTACGGAGTGTCTGACTGAGGACTGGGAGGGATAAGGTGACCCACTACTCTAGAGTGGCTCCTGGTGGAGGACTGCTTGGGATATGGGTGAATACAGTTTCTCACACCCTCCATCCCCCGGGAAACCACAGCCACTGTGGTGGTGGTGGTGGTGGGGGGGGGCAGAAGAAAAAATTACTCACCTTAGTAATGTTGTTTCTTCTAATGGAGTCTTGCTATATTATAGACATTAGCAGTTTGATCCAGCTCTAGAACTGCCCCGGAGTGCAATGGTTAAAACCATTCCAAAATAGAATTTTGGCACGAGAGCAGCTCTATCTGTGTCATTTCAAACTTGAACTGTCAGATCTTTACGAGCCAAACTCACTAAGGTCTGTGTGGAAGCTGTAACCTACACTAGCCAAATGGCTACCTAAATAATAACAACCATTGATGGTCCCAACACCCAAGACTCAAGTCAGGGGACCAGAAATACTAACACCATTCTAATAATATGAAAATGGAACATAAGTATAATAAAACACACACCTGTACACATACACACCCCAAAGTCCCAAAGGGGACAAAATGCTAACAGGACATAAGTAGTGCTCATACCTAAGTTGCCCGCACCCCACCAAGTAGAGGTTCTGGAGAGGCAGGTTAGAGGTTCAATATAGCAAGACTCCATTAGAAGAAACAACATTACTAAGGTGAGTAATTTTTTCTTCAAACAACATGAAGTCTTGCTATATTATAGACATTAGCAGAATACACAGCAGTACTCTCCATGAGGAGGGGCAGAACCTACTTAGGAATAGGCTCTGAAGAACAGTTGTGCTAAACCGAGCATCTCTCCTGGCCTGGACATCCAGGGAGTAATGCTTGGTAAAAGTTTGTACCATTTTCCAAGTAGCAGCCTGGCAAATCTCTAATAAAGGGATATCTCTGGCAGCAGCCAGAGACGCAGCTGTACCCCTGGTAGAATGAGCCCTCAAACGGGGGGCTCTGCCCACTTTCTGATAACAAAATTGGATACAAGAGACAATCCACCTGGCTATTGATCTCTTAGTGGCAGGTCTGCCTTTCCCAACTTCACCATAGGTAAGGAAAAATTGAGGATTCAACCTCGGACCTTGGTACGCCCATATAATAACTAAGAGCTCTCTTAACATCCAGGTTGTGCAGCCTCTCACCCAAGAGGAGTGATCAGTGAAAATACTGGAAGGAGATAGATTGATTAAGATGGAAATCTGAAACCACCTTAGGCAAAACTTCCTATTAGTCCTAAGGACTACCTTATCCCTGTGGAAAGAAATAAAGCAGTCTCCACTGACAAGGCTTGCAATTCACTTATGCGCCTGGCAGAAGTGATAGCCACTAGAAAACAGTTTTCCAAGTTAGGTACTTAAGCTCTGCAGAAGACAGAGGTTCAAAGGGGGTTGCATTAACTGGGCAATGCAAACATTAAGGTCCCAAGCAGGGGCCGGTTCCCAAAGGAGGATTAGTATGGAGTAATCCCTTAAAAACTTGGAAAACACAGGATGAGAGGAAAGAGGATGACTTTCCTGCTGACACAAAAGCAGACACAGCTGCCAAATGAACTCTCAGGGTAGCTGGTCTGAGACCCAAGGAATTAAGATGGACCATGTAATCTAACAAAATGGGCAATTCAGCAGATTCTGGGAAATATTTTTCCAGCACACCAAATGGAAAACCTTTTCCATTTAGAACTATAAGTAGCTCTAGTGGAAGGCTTTCTGGAAGCCTTTAGGATCTCAAGAACACCCTGAGAGAGGTGTAAATCAGCAACTCTAACTCCTCAAGAGCCAGGCCTTGAGGTTGAGGGATTTGAGGTCCGGATACCAAACCCTTCCTGGGCACAAGTCAACAGATTGTGATTCCTGGGGAGGCACAGGGGAAGATGGACTGTCAGAGACAGAAGGAGTGGGTACCAGGGCTGCCTGGCCTAATCCGGGCAATCAGAATCACCCTGCAAGGCTGAGATCTGATTTTGACTAGTACTTTGAATAGAGAGGAAAGGGGGAGCATAGAGGAACTTCCTCCCAATCCAGAAGAAGGCATCCAGGGAACTGAGCCCAGCACTGGAGGCCTGCAACAGAACAGAAGAAGTTCGTGATTGTCTGGGGCTGCAAAAGATCTATCTGAGGGATGCCCCACCTGGCAAAACTATCCCAGCACTTGAGGATCCAGGGACCATTCGTGATGGCCCTGGGAAATCCTGCTGAGGGCATCCGCTAGACATTGTCCTTCCTCGAGGATGAACTGCTATGGAGGGAAGTGTTCAGGGAATAGACCAGACCACAACTTCATTGCCTCGTGACAAGGTCAAGACCGAGTGCCCCCTGTTTGTTGATGAACCACATTGTTGTGGTGTTGTCTGTTCTGACTTGTATCACCTTGTCGTGACAGATGCAGAAAAAGCTTGAAGAGCTAAAAGGCAGCTCTGAGTTCCAGCAAATTGATGTGGAGCAGAGATTCCTGGGGGACCAAACTCCCTGAGTGGAAAGGTCGCCCATGTGGGCTCCCCAACCCAGAAGGGAAGCATCTGTAGTGAGAGTCAAGTCGTGAGAAGGGGAAATGAAGGGGACCCCGCTTAAATTGCTCTGATCCTGCCACCACTGGAGAGCTAGGATCAAGGTTCGAGTCACTGGGACCAACTTGGAAAGGGGTCTCTTCTCTGAGACCAAAAGGTTCTCAAGTGAAACTGAATGTCTCTCATCTGAAATCTGGCTCCCTGCACAACAGCTGTGGATGCAGCCATGTGCCCCAGGAGCTGCAGAAAGTGTCTTGCTGATCGAGACCTGCAGAGTGAAGGAAGAGGCCAGAGCCACTAAATTCCTTACCCTTTCTGGGGAAGAAAGGCTCTGGCTAGCTTTGTGTCCACCCTGCCCCTATAAAGGTGAGTACCTGGACTGGTTCCAGAACCGACTTTGGTAGGTTTAGCAGAAAACCCAGGGAGGTGAGAAGCTGCTGGGTGACCTGCAGGTGAGATTTTACCTGTTCTGGGGACTGGCCTACAATGAGCCAGTCGTCTAGATAGGAAAAACAGCAATCCTCTGCCTCCTTAAGGGCCAATGCCACTGCTAGACACTTTGTGAATACCCTTGGAGCAGAGGTAAGGTCAAGGGCATTGCTCTGAACTGGTAATGACCTGAGGGCAGTTCAATCTGAGGTACTTTCGATGGGATCTTCTGATTAGGACATGGAAATAGGCATCCTTGAGGTCCAGGAGGCTAGCCAGTCCCCTGGCCTTAGGGAAGGTAAAATCATTGCCAGAGTTACCATTTTGAACTTTATCTGAATACAGATCCCTGCCCTGATGCAGGGAGGAACCTTTCTACTGCTCTGAGAGCTAACAGGGATGAGACCTCTGTTTCCAGAGCGAGGTCTGACAGCACTTGCAGGTAGAAAAGTCTGCTTCTCAACTTGGGAAACTTTTTGAAGCTGAGAACCAGACCCTGGCTTACTACTTCCAGAACCCACTTGTCTGAGGTTAAAGAAGCCCACTCCTGACTGAAGTAAGCCAGCCTGCTCCCACTGGTACAGGAGACTGCCCTGGGCACCCCATCAGGGTGCCTGTTTCCAGGAGCTTTAGGCTGGGGGTGGGAGCAGGTCTGCCCACCCCTCGCCTGCCCCTGCCTCTGAAGAAGCCCTCTGAGCATAGGCAGAGGAGGCCTGAGTCTGGGAGAAAGGCTTGTGAAAAGGCCTACCCTACCCCTGGGGCATGCCTTTGAGGAGTGGCTTACGCCCTAGTCCCATATTCATCCATCTTTCATGTAATTCTCTGTCTGCTCTCCAAACAGAGAATTTCCCACCACAGGAAAATCCATAGCCTTAGTCTGGGTATCCTGTGACAAACTAGTACACCTGAGCCAGGCCAACCTACGAAAAGCTACAGATGTGGCCATGACCCTAGAGGAAACATCATTAACATCCACAGCAGCATGAAACTGAACCTTAGAGGCTTCAATGCCATCAGCAGCCACCTGTTCTAGTTCACTAGCCAGCTGGCCATGGGCCTGCTTGGCCAACTGCATAACAGTATCCCATCTAGATTTCTGATACCTAGCTACATAAGCCATATAATTTGCTTGCCTGAGTCACAGAGAGGCTGCCATATACTGTTTTTTTGCCATGGCATCAATCTTCCTGGAATCCTTGTCAGGAGGATGTGAAGCCAAGGGAATATTAGCTTTATCACAGGCAGCAGCCTGAACTACCCCAACATGACTGCATTGCTGAGAAAGGAATTCTGTATCAGGGCCTGACAATGTATACCTTCTGTCCATCTTTTTATCTACAGGAGGCACAGAATTAGGAGCTTTTAAAATTTTAATTGTTTGTTTCCTAAAAGACTTATGTAAAGGAATAGACAATCTCCTAGACTCTGGAATATCCATCATTTCTACAAAATCAGGCTCCTCTTGCTCATCCACAGCCTCTTCTAAAGGAAGCTGGAGGGTTTCAGCAACTTTTTTATAAAACGTAAAATGAGATGGGGACTCAGACAGCATAGGGGAAGATTCTAAAGGTCTGTCTGGGGAGATGTCCGGTTCAATGGGCACACCCAGACCTTCCCAGCCACATTCATACTGTTCATAATCCTCCTCAATATCATAATCCTGAACCACTGGGACCGGACGAACTGACCTTTTACCAGATAGTGGTGGTTCGGACGGACCCTGAGACAGTGACTGGACAATTTGTATGGCTTTTGCTATCTCTGCAGCAGTTGGAGAAGGAATTTTGGACTCCAGACCTGCTGATTTTCTTGTTTTCTTTACTGGAATTGGTTCCTCAGAACCAGCTTTTCTTTTGCCCGAGGAAGTCTGGCCCTGGTCAGAGGGCATCTCCTCTGGTTCGGTTGGCACCGAACCGGGCTGGCCATCCGGTCAGCGGACTTTTGGCCTCTCGCCCTGAGCCTGCCCAATCTTTTTCCAGGGTGGCTGCAGGAAATTCTTACATACCTGGCAGTCTGACTGAGGTGGTCAAACCCCAGACAATAAACACAGGGTGTGGGTCAGCCTTGGCAAAGACTTCCCACAAACATCACAGTGTTGAAACCCAGTGGGCCCGGTTTTTCTTTTGGGTTTCTCAGACATAATGCCAGCCTAACCAAAAACTTGCCCTTTTAACGCAGTGCTAGGAAAGACACTCTTATCGGTTCCTAACTCAGACACGGGTATTGAAAAACCGTAATAAATCCGGTTTTTAGAACCGATAAGAACCGGAACCGCACTCTAAAATAGTAACTTTTAGTTTTAAATGAGTTTTAACCCACTCATCGGTTCAAAACCGAACCAATAACTTACAAGTTCCACACAGACAAAACCTTCATTTACTTACGGTTACCACAGATAGAGCTTGAACCTGAACGGTTTTGTCGGTTAAAATAAAACTATTCTCGGTTAAATCCAACCGAGAAAACACTTTTTAAACCAAGAAATGAACCGAGCAGAAGGAGAAATCTCCGGAGCGACTGTTCACTGAGGCGGAGTAAAGAATCTGACAGCTCAAGTTTGAAATGACACAGATAGAACTGCTCTCGTGACAAAATTCTATTTTGGAATGGTTTTAACCATTGCACTCCGGGGCAGTTCTAGAGCTGGATCAAACTGCTAATGTCTATAATATAGCAAGACTTCATGTTGTTTGAAACTGTGGAAAAAAATCAAACCCTTCCTAGTGTGCCACTTGGTGAGTCCTTAGCTCCTCCCACAACACCTGACCCCTCAGAGCAATGACATCAACCCACCGACTCCAGTGACAGCCCCCTGGCGGGGATACACTGAATGTGGAGCTCATAGAACACCATGGGGAGTCAGGTGTTGGGAGCAAGCAGGAAGTGAGTGTGGAGGGCAGTGGGGGCACTGAGGTGCCCATGGATGGGCAAAGCGTAGCACCACAAAGGAAAAATTTCAAAAACAAGAACTGTAGTAAAAGTTCAGGTTCATAAAAGTATGCTTCTACTTCAAATATTCGGTTTATGTTTCATACCTGGAACGTACGAAAAGCACGTTGTATACCGACTGTTCATCCTCTGATAATGTCAGACGATGGGCTTGACTGTGACGCTGAGGTAATGGTACCTGAGAGTCAAAAGAAAAAAAAATATTAAAGGTAAGCATAGGCAGATCAAAATATTCTTCAGTATTGTGCAGCAAAAGTAAATTAGAGAATAAAATAATCCAGAATTTAAAATTCCTCTACCCAACCAACAAAGGACAAATTAAAACAGTACTACAATACAATATCTGTCTAGATTCTATGCTAATAATCACAAAAAATGGAACAAATACCAGAGGCTTCCCAGTTGCATCAAGCTGGTCCTTCATTCTTCGTAGCAGAAGAGTTTTTGTTAAGATACTTAACCTCTCTCCTCCTTTCTTCGTACCGTTATCGACTTGAGTCTTCCACAGCTTAAACTCATCAAATGGAGAGCAGTGTAAAAACCTGAAAAGTATTTGATGCACATTGTTTAAATGGAAAAAAAACCCAGAACAAAACACACACACACACACACAAAAAAAAAAAAAACTCTCTCTTGAGCAATGGAGTCTCAGGCATGCAGTAGAAAGAGTAGGGTACTCACCTATAACAGTAGTTCTAGGAGTGGTACATGTTGTTCATCCACACTCTCTGGCATGTCCCTTTCCCCTTTAAACTTGCCGGAAGTCTTCAAGCTGGCTCCTCCCACCCACCCGGGTGGTAAATACCTCGGCTCCGCCCCATGACACCAGATCTTAGCCCGCAGGAAACTAGGTTGTGCCTAAAGCCGGGGAGGTCGGGTAGGGTAGGGATGAACAACATATACCACTCCTAGAACTACTGTTACAGGTGAGTAACCTGTTCTTCTAGGAGCGTGGATATGTTGTTCATCCACATTCTCTGGCAGACTCCAAGCAGTTCTCCGGGAGGAGGGAGGCAAGGTGCACACCCCCTACTTAGGAAATAGAGAATGGAGAACCGAGGTCCCAAAACCAGCATCCCGACGTGACTCGAGGTTGATGTGGTAGTGGGTAATGAAGGTGTTTGCTGACTTCCAGGTAGCAGCCCGACAGATTTCCTGGATAGGGATGTCCCTGGAAGCAGCCACCGATGCAGCAGTATGGCGGGTAGAATGAGCTCTTATCCCTCTGGGAGGCTCCTTGCCCGCCAACTCATAGCACAGACCTATGCATGACATAATCCATCTTGCAATGGTCCATTTGGCTGCAGGTCTGCCAGAAGCAGCTTCAGCATAGATGACAAACAGCTGGCGAACCTCTCCCCAAATTCCCGCCATCCTCTCCTTATAATAGGAGAGAGCACGCCTGAGGTCCAGAGAATGGAGCCTGTACTCGGCGTCCGAGGTGTAGTTAGGGTAGTATAGTGGCAGAGTCAACACCTGGTTAAGATGAAACTCTGAAACCACCTTCGGAAGGAATTTCGGGTGGGGACACAGGACAACTTTGTCCCTGTGGAACGACAGATAAGGGGAGTCCACCGAAAGCGCCTGGAGTTCCCCTGTCCTTCTGGCTTACGTGATAGCCACCAGGAAGGTCGTCTTCCACCTCACACTTGTGCATGGGTTCGAATGGCTTGCCCATGAGCTTTGCCAAAACTAGCAATAGATACCACGGAGGTGGAGGCTCACGCACCAGAGGGGATATGTGATCCAGGCCTTTGAAGAAGCACCCGACCACTGTCTCCTGAGCCAAAGTTGGCTGACCGGCTCGCGCCTGGTAAGTAGAAATGGCTGCCATGTGCACCCTAAGGGTCGATGACCACAGACCCCCTTTGGAGAGAGAAACCAAAGGTAGTCTAGAATGTTAGTCACATAGCAGGATAAGGGGTCCAGACTCTTACCCTGGCACCAAATGGAAAACCTTTTCCATTTGAAGGCATAATATTTCCTGGTCGATTCCTTACGAGATGCCTCAACCACAGTGTAGATATCCTCGGAAAGACCCAGAGGCTGGAACTCTAGCCGCTCAGGTACCAGGCTGTGAGGTGCAGGGATTGAAGGTCCTGATGGAATACCTTCCCCTGGTTCAATGATATCAGGTCCGGGCGTCTACAAAGCCGCTCTGGGGGGCTCCAGCTGAGGCTGAGGAGATCTGGGTACCAGAACTGGCGTGGCCAATCTGGGGCTACCAGGATCACCTTCGCCTTGTCCCTCCTCACCTTGAGTAACACCTTGTGGATCAAGGGAAATGGAGGAAAGGCATAGAGGAGGCCCGGTCCATGGCTCGAGAAGGCATCCCCTGCAGCGAGCCCTGCGGGGCGGGCATGATACAGTCTCAGCTTGGTGTTTTCCCTGAGGCAAACTGGTCCACCAACGGTTTGCCCCAATAGGAGAACAGACTGTAAGATACCTCTGGATGGAGTGACCACTCGTGGGACATCTGGCCTAGGCGGCTGAGAACTTCTGCCAGTTGGTTCAAGACTCCTGCCAAATGGATGGCTAGGAGATCCGCCTCCAACCGACTTACGAGGGTCCAGCTGCAGAATGCCTCCTTGCACAGCAGACGGGAGTGCGTGCCACCCTGTTTGTTGAGGTAGTATATGGTCGTGGTACTGTCCGTCTAGACTTGAACCACTTGACCCCGGAGCTGAAGAATGAAAGCTGCCAGCACCAGTCTGACTGCTCTGAGCTCCAACAGGTTGATGTGGCATCGGGACTCCTCAGGGGTCCAGAACCTGTGGGCCCTGCTGTCCCCAATGTCGGCTCCCCAGCCCATGAGAGAGGCATCGGTCGTCAGGACGACTGTCGGCTCTGGGCGGACAAACGGGATACCTTCCTGCAACCATTCTGGGGCGGTCCACTATTGGAGAGCGTCCCACATCTTCTGGGTTACAGTGATCAGCTGGTCGAATTGACCATAGCGCTAAGTCCACTGGGCGGCCAGCTCTCACTGGAGGGGGTGCATGTGCCACCTGGCCCAACAGACCACTGAGGTGCACGCCGCCTTGTAACCCAGACGGCAGAAGGCGCAGAATTTCCCAGGCAGGGCGCAAGTGCCCAAGCAGAAATGATCGGGCAAAAGAGGAAAGAACCTCCGCCCTGTCCGCTGGGAGCCGAGCTCTGGCTTGACAAGAGTCAAGCTCTGCCCCGATGAAGTCCATCACCTGAGAGGGCATGAGTTCTGACGTGGCCTCGTTGATCAAGAGGCCGAGCTGGGAGCAGGTTCGAAGGGCCAGATCCCTGGACCACTCCACCTTCTGAAGGGAGGAACCTGCCAAGAGCCAGTCGTCGAGATAATGGTATATCCGAACTCCACTACACGCCAAAGATGGGCCGCCACCACTGCAATGCACTTGGTGAAGACCCGAGGGGCAGATGACAGGCCGAACGGCATGGCTCGGAACTCGGACAGGGTCCCCTCGACCCTGAAGCGGAGGAACCGCTGATGGGACAGACGGATTGGGACATGAAAGAACGCGTCCTGTAGATCCAGTGAACAGAACCACATGTTTCGCTAAGGATGGTAGATCTGTTCAGAGTTAACATCCGGAAGGTGCGGACATGATATTGATTCAGGTCGTGGAGATCTAGAATGGGGCCCAACCCCCATCCGCTGGGCACCAGGAAGCACCAGGACACGAAGCCTGGGTCTGTAGGAGGATCCAGCACTGGAGCTGCCGCCTCCTTGCGGAGCAGCTGAGCGATGTCGTCTCGAAGGGCCGACTGAGTGCGAGCTGAGATCCTTTCCTCCCGAGGGGCGCGGGCTCGGCTGGGAGGGTACTGCTTGAATTCCAGAGGCAGTCCCTGGTCGACCACTTCCAGAACCCACCTGTCCGAAGTGATACCAGATGAGGCGGAAAGAAAGTGGCTTTGCTGGCCCCCCACAGGAGGACCTGGAGCTGGCGTGACTGGTGTAGGGGTGGCAACCCCGCAACCCATCACTGAGCAGGCTTAGAGAAGGAGGAGGCTCCTGGACCAGCACCTCGGCCTCCTTTACGGGGCTATTGGGGACCCTGCTTGGGCCTGGGGTGCCAAGCTTGAGCCTGCTGCTGCTGCTGTTGCTGCTGGCCTCCTTGAAAGGAGGGCTCTCTAACCGCAGGGGAAGTGTGCCGAAAAGGCTTCTTCTTGCATTTCTGCTGGTTCTTGCCTGAAGAACCCTTCACTGAGGTAGCATCCAAGGTGGCACTGGACTGCTCTATGTGCTGATGGTGACCAGCCACTCCTGGACCGAAGAGGTCGGTGCCTAGGAAGGGCACGTCAGCTAACTTGTGCTGAGTATCCGCCGGAAAGGAGGATAACCTCGGCCAGGCCCTGCGGCGAGTGCCCACTGCGGCTGCTAAGGAGCGGGCACAGGAATCTCCAATGTCCAGGGCCATCTGAAGCTGCTGTTTTGTAACAGCACGGCCCTGGTCAAGGGCTTGCTTTACAGTGGTCTGCATGTCTGCTGGGAGATGAGGGAGGACTTCATCTAATGACCCTAAGAGGGCGTGAGAGAAGTGTGCCATGATAACAGCCGAACTGGCCTAACGAAGGCCTAAGGAGGAGGCCTCACAGACCTTCCGGACAGAATGGTCCATATTCTTGGACTCCTTGTCCGGGGGGGCGGTCAGTGTCGGCTGAGCTGCCAGTGCATCTGAACACAGAAGCAGTCACAAGGCTTTCGGCCGAGGGATGCTCTGTGAACCCCGCCAGGGACCCCATGGGTACCGTATACTTGCAGGCCATGCAGGCAGATGGAGCTGGGCAGGAGGCAGGATGCTGCCACAGCACAAGGGCCGGGCCAACAATGGCTTCGGCCACTGGAAAGGCCTCCGTCGGGGTATTCCCCCTTTTGAGGATATCCGTAAGGGGGTATTCCGCATTCTTCTGGATAGGCTCATGGGGCATTCCGGTCGATTTGAAAATCAGGCGGAGGATGCCCTCAAAAGAGGAAGGACCTTCCTCCAAACCTGACACTGATTACTCATCATCCCCCGTATGCAAGTGCAAACCAGTGGCATCCGAGTCCGAAGAGTCAGGATATAACAGTCTCCCGCCTATGTCTCCCTCGTTGCGCCAAGGGCGATCAGGGACAACAGTGATGGACAGACGATGGGGCAGTCCGGTGTCTGTCCGGCCCTTTTTCGAGGGAGCCCCTCCCTGAGGCTGCTTAGGCGGTGGCTCCACCAAAATCTGTGGGGAGACCGTAATAGGCCGAGCCGGAATATGGGCCGACCCCACAGGTGGGGCAACCGAAGTCTTCAGTTCCGGAGGGGTCGGCGTTCGGCCTGGGAGGTGGGAGCCATGTAATGGCCGGTGCTGCCAGCGGAGCCAGCTTTTGACCGGTCAGAATCAGCTGTTGCCACATGAGATCCTCATAACGTCGACAGAGTTTCTGCTGAAGTCTCTCCTCGTCTGAGGAGGATGAGGATCGATGGCGACGCCTCTTTCTGGAGTGTTTGTGACCTTTCTTCAGTTTGATAGCAAGTTGTGGTAAAACCAACGTTTTGAAACCAGGGCCTACGAAGTACAGAAGTAGCACGAGGGACCTGTATCTTCCAGCGGAAAGGAAGATCTGGTGTCATGGGGCGTAGCCGAGGTATTTACCACCCGGTTGAGTGGGAGGAGCCAGCTTGAAGACTTCCGGCAAGTTTACAGGGGAAAGGGACATGCCAGAGAGTGTAGATGAACAACATATCTACGTTCCTAGAAAGAACACTTATGCAAGAACTTACCGTACCAGTAGAACTTTGAGGGAATCTCTCATCAGGTCACACCTATGGAACTTACAGTCTTCAGGCACTAGGACCACACGGAAACTTTTCTAACAGTCTAATAGGGGCCGCCCACACAGACACACACCAATGTCCCTGCAAATATAAGCGTGGGTTGCTCCTGCTTCACCTCACTCCCCACTGGAGACCATACTTGCTAGGTCTCCCTCCGGAGAACCAAGGAGAAGATGAGGTGCACGGCTATAAGAAAGGCTGGAGCAACAAGAAAGCCAGTCCAGTTACAGAGAATGGGGAGGGGGGTGGAAGAGCATGACCTGATGAAAGAGATTTCATCAAAGATCTATTGTTAATGGTAAGTTGTTACGTAACTGTCTCCTTCTTCGGGGATAACTCTTTCATCAGGTCCCATCTATGGGACGAATCTTAGGAAGTACAGCCATCGAGACAGTCGGGGTGGCAGGAGGCCTAAGAAAGAAGGCCTTGAAGCACAGCTAGGCTGAAACCTGCCCTGCGCCTAGAGGCAATGTTAAGACTGTAGTGCTTCAATCCAAGTGGCAGCAGCACAAATATCTGCAGCTGATACATTCTTGAAACAGGCAACAGAAGTGACCATGCCTCTGGGGTGAGTGGCCATAAACAACACCAGGAAGTTCCTTACTGCACTTCCTATAAGAGAAAGTGATATTGTTAACCAACCATTTGGACAACCATTGTTTAGAAACTAGAACGTCGTCTTTCCCCGGGGTGAAAGAAACAACAACTGAGAGGACTATCTGCAGTCCTCGGTATGGTGCATATAGTACCTCAGAATTCTGTGCACATCTAAAATATGAAGTAATGGTTCCTCTGGATTGGCATGCTCAGGGTAATAAACAGGCAGGTGGATAACTTAGACACCACCTTAGGAAGAAAAAACAGGTTATTCACCTGAAACAGTGGTTCTAGGAGTGGCATATGTTGTTCATCCACACTGTCTGGCATGTCCCCTTCTACTTTAAATCTTGCCGAAAGTCTTCAAGCTGTCTCCTTCCACCCACCTGGGTGGTATATACCTCGGCTCCGCCCCATGATGCCAGATCCTAGCCTACTGGAAGCAAGGTTGTGCGCCCGAAGCTGGGGAGGTCGGGTGGGTGCATGTGGATGAACAACATATACCACTCCTAGAAAGTACAGTTACGTAAGAACTTACCGTAACAGTAGATCTTCGAGAACAGCTCTTGCAGCAGGTAACACCATTAGGACTGAAGCCGGCAGGCGTCAGGACCCCACGGAAAAAATTCTAGCTAGCTATCTTCAGCGGGGACCGCCCCCGACGCCGGTCCCGCCTCCGACCGCCAGGCGTGGTACATAAGGGGGCGGTCCCGCCAGAATCCCCAGTTCTCCAACCGGAGACTCCCGTCGCAGGATGACATCAGAAGGGAGCGAGGATCCACCATCAGAAGACAATCGGGAGAAATCGATACAAGCAGGAGCAGAGCCCTGCCCTCCTCTAAGGGAAGGTGGGCGGGGTACCTGCTGCAAGAGCTGTTCTAAGATCTACTGTTACGGGTAAGTTCTACGTAACTGTACTATCTACTTCGAGATACAGCTCTTGCAGCAGGTAACACCATTAGGACTGATTCCCAAGCAGTAACGCACCAGAAGATCCGGGAGGAGGTAGAAAGACAAGAAATAACATTCCAAGCCCTGACTCAGGACAGGAGACCCTGCAGCACCGCTAGGCCGAAACCGGCTCTTCGCCGAGAGGCGATGTCCAGACTGTAGTGCCTGATAAAGGTATGCATAGAGCTCCAAGTGGCTGCAGCGCAAATAGGCGAAATGGAGACATTCCTAAGTGCTGCAAAGGAAGTGGCCATACCCCTGGTAGAATGACCCCGGACAGAACCCGGGAGGGGCTTTTGCTTAATCTCGTAACAGTATGAAATACACTGGACAAGCCAGTGGAACAAAGTCTGTTTGGATACTGGTTGGCCCTTCATTCTCTGGGAGAAGGAGACAAAAAGCTGGTCAGAACCCCGAGAGGGTTTAGTTCTGTTAAGGTAATACCTCAGGCTGCGGTGAACATCCAGGGTGTGGAGCAAAGCCTCTCCTCTATTAGAGTAACTCGGGAAATAGACCGGAAGGTTGATATCCTGGTTTAAAGTGAGTGTCGAAATCACCTTAGGCAAAAATTTGGGGTTCGTCCTCAGGGATACTCTGTCCCGGTGAAAAACCAAATAAGGCTCTTTGCACATGAGAGCGTGAAGCTCAGAAATCCTTCTGGCTGAAGTAACAGCAACCAAAAATAACATCTTCCACGACAGAAAACGTAGCTCACAATCCACGGCAGGCTCAAAGGGGGGGGGAGTGTAAGATGTTCCAGGACAAAGAGCAGATCCCATGGAGGCACTGGGTCCCTGATGGGAGGCCTAAGGTGTAACACTCCTCTGAGAAATTCCCGAGAGGTGTCTAATTGCGCAACAGTACGATGCCCCACCAGAAGGTGGTAGGCAGAAATAGCGCAAAGGTGCACCTTGATGGAGGAGTAGGCTAGTCCTGAATGAAAGAGAGAAAGGAGATAGTCTAAAATTACTCCCACAGGACAACCTAAAGGGGAAAGGTCACGAGCCCGTGACCATAAACAAAAACGGCGCCATTTCATGGCATACGTAGCATGCGTTGCCGGCTTTCTGGCTGCCGAGAGAACCTCTGCAACCTCTTGCGAGACCCCGTGACGCAAGATGGCTATGTCTCTAGGAGCCAAGCATGCAGGTTCAGAGAACGCAAATCCGGATGGAGCAATGAACCTTTCTCCTGAGACAGTAGGTGGGAGCTGAGCGGCAACGGGAGCGGGGGTTCCCGAGATAGCTGTGCCAGCAAGGGGAACCACATCTGTCTGGGCCAGAACGGGGCCACCAGAATCATTTGCGCGTGCTCCCTGCGCAGTTTGAGAAGAACTCTTTGGATCAACGGGAAGGCACAGAGGAATCTGTTCACCCAGGAGAGGGACAACGCGTCTTGCCAGAAAACACCAGGCCCTGGACCTAGTGAGCAAAAATTGGGCAGTTTTGCGTTGGATGGGGATGTGAATAAATCCAGCTCTGGAGTTCCCAATCGAAGGAACAGATCCTCTGCCACCTCCTGAAGAAGTTCCCACTCATGGACTCTGGCCTGGGAGCGACTCAGGCCGTCTGCGATCGTGTTGTCCACCCCGGGAACGTGAACCGCAATCAGGTTTGCGCCGTGTCCGATTACCCAATCCCACACTCTCATGGCCTCCCTGCAAAGGGGGTAAGAGTGTGCGCCTTGCTTGTTGAGGTAATACATTACCGTGTTGTCTGTCTGAAGCAGGATAGTGCACGGTGGAATTATCGACTGAAAGGCCTGAAGTGCATAGAGGACCGCCTCATCTCTAGGACATTGATATGGAGATGAGCCTCAATGGGGTCCATGCACCCTGAGACTTCACCCCATCTAAGTGTGCCCCACCCGAGACCCGGCGTCCGTGGTGAGGGTTATCTCCGGGACGGCGCTGCAAACGGGATGCCCTTGGAAAGCGACCCGGGCTAGCCACCACTGCCAGTCGCGATCACGGATTTCGTGATCCTGACCGGATGCTGCAAATGGTCTTGCCTTTGGTCCCACTTGCCTTGAGCATCCACTGGTTTCGCATGTGGAGTCGTGCGAGAGGACTGTAGGAATGGCCACAGCCATGTGTCCGAGCAGGCAGACCGACCTGGCCGGGTACAGTCTGGTTCGATGATAAGGCCCCTATGAGGGACCTGATGCGCTCCGCCTCTGTCGGCTGGAAGAAAAGCTCTTCCCTGAACCGTGTCCAGTACTGCGCCTATAAACTGCAGCTTCTCGTACCAAGAGGGACTTCTGTGATTTATGAGGATGCCCAGAGATCGGAACAAGTCCTGAGTGTTCTGGATCGCGAGCAAGAGCGCCTCTTTGGAGGCGGCCATGAGAAGCCAGTCGTCTAGGTACGGAAACACGTAGTGGCCCTGTCTCCTTAGAGATGCTGCCACGCACTGCCATGCATTTGGTAAAGACCCTTGGTGCGGATGACAGTCCCAACGGAGAGCCCGAACTGAAGATGGTGGCTTAGAAACTCAAGCGCAGGAACCTCTGGTGCGCTGAGCTATGGGATATGCAGGTACGCTCCCTGCATGTCTAGGGATGCTAAAAGGCTCTTGTTTCAGCATGGGGATAAGACCCGAAGGGTCACCATGGAATTTCTTGTATGCGACTCGACATATTGAGGTCGCTTAGGTCCAGAATCGGACGGAGGTCCCCTGTTTTCTTGGGAACCAGGAAGAAGTGAGAATAATATCCCTGTCCTCTCTGGTTCCCCGGGACGTACTCTATCGCCCCCTTTTTCGAGGCCGAGTACTTCTTGCCAGATCAGGTTCTGTGCTGACCGGATGCCGGAGAGCAGAGGAGGCCTCAGGGGTGGCTTTTCTGAGAACTCTATAAAGTGGCCGACACTGACCAACTGCAGAACCCACCTGTGGGGTGGTGATCGCCTGCCATCCCGGCAGGAAGTTCGCAATGCGACCCCCGACCATAATTTCCCGTTGATCCTGAGGGGCCGGGGCCGGAAAGGAGTCATGCTGTGGCAGCAGATGGGCCCGTTGGCTGGGTCGGCCTAGGAGTGCGCTGACCTCTGCTAGCGGGCTGTTTACCCTGGGTTCTGCGGAAACCAGAGCCCCTCTGTTGTGTAGCGGAGCGGGGCTGTTGCCTCTGCGTCCGCCCACGAAAACGGCTTTGGTTCCTACGAAAGGAGCCGAGCCTAGGACGGTACATGGCTTGTACCGACCTCACCGCCTTCCCGGCCTCTTGTAGTTTGGTAATAATCTTCTCCGAAGGATTACCAAATAAAACATCTCCCTCGAAAGGAGCGTCCATAATGTTCTTCTGGACGTCCGGGGTGAAGCCGGAGACACGAAGCCAGGAGTGTCTCCGGAGGCAAACACCGGAAGCTGCTGCTTGGGCCGATGAGTCCGCGGAATCGTACGCGGCTCTAAGCACTTGGGTCCCCACGTCTGAACCCGAGCGGAGGAGCTGGTGCATCTCCTCCTTCGGCTCACCTTCGGGTAGTTTCTCAGCTACCTCCAGACCCTGTTCCCACAGAGCGTTCTGAAACTGAACCATGTGGGTCAAGTAATTTAAGGATCTGATGGCGCAGGTAGCGGAAGCATACGTCGCCTGCCCAGAGAAGTCCAATTGCTTGGATTCTGGATCGGTGTCAGGGTGCTCAAATGCTGCGGCCTCTGTGACCGGTCATGTGAGGCTGTTATGACCAGAGAATCGGCCTGAGGTTGATCGTCAAATACTGGTCCTCCTTAGGAGCCTTGTATGGACGGTCAGCTTTCTTGGCACATCGATAACGAATATTGGACGCTTCCCTGCGACCTTGGTGGCGTCCACAAAAGTGTCCACCAGGGTGGCACCACCACAGGCTTGGGGTCCTTCTGCCAAGATACTTGGCAAGGCGTAACCTTTCAGGGTCTAACTCTTCCCGCATCCCACCCCATGTCTCCTGGATATGGCATGATATCCATGAATGAGGGGTCATCGGAGGAGACGTGGCGTCTCGTGGGTCAGGAGAAGGGATGGAGGGTGGAGATGGGGATCTAGAGGTGGAGTAAGCTGATCCCGTGTCCTCCGAATCGGCCGGGCGATCGGCGTCTCCTGGATCTCTTAGGGCTGGGTGAAACAGAAGAAGATCTTGGCGGAGGTCTCCTCTTTGTTGATCGAACCCGGGAGAGATCTGGACTCCTGGGAGAGCTGAGCAGCTAACCAACCCTGCAGGTGAAGAGGGGTCGGGCCGGAGGAGGAGGAAGAAGCGGTGGGCGCACGTCCTTCTTGATGGTGTCCCACCAGTATGTGAAGATCCTTCACATCCGCTAAAGACAATCCCGGCGAGCGGCCCAGGCGCCGAGTCGCGGGTCACGGCGAGGAGCCCTGGGAGACCTGCGAGGCGGGGTGCGCCCGTCTGGTCCTGGGTCTGCGTCAGATCTTCCTCCGTTAGCGACTCCTGCCCGGCGAGCGGTCGGAGGCACAGGAGTCCTCTTCTCAGGCGTGGCGGCGCCGGTCCCCAACCGGCGTCGGATGGAAGACTGGCGGCGATGGTCTCCACGGCCGATGGCGGCTCTGTGAGGAGAAGTGAGAGGTCGGCGGAGGTCGAGCCAAGCGTCGGGTCTACCGGCCTCTTCAGAGGAGTTAAGTTCTAAAGTTTTCCAGGCGAACTGAAGAGGACCGTCGGTGCCGTGACGGGAACCCGACTTTATGGTGGTGGTGGTGGCGGCTCCCGGACAGCGAGGCCCTGAGGCGGAGGATGATGTGACCTGGCAGGGGGCCTGAAGAAGCGAAAACTGGAACCTTGGCGGGGGAGGAAGAGGCCCTGGATGGAGCCGGACCCGGCCGACCGGAGCTGCAGGACTCGAGGCCGAGTTGGAGACCTGGAAGGGTCGCCTCCTTCTCTCTTCTTTTAGGCATGCTTGTGGGATTTAGAAGATTCCCCCTTAGGACATGGCTCTCAATTTTTCTTCTAGCAGGAGCGCCTGGAAAGAGCCTTCTGTCGCCGGATCACCGATCGAACTATTAAACTCCTTGGCAGGGGACAGGCCTGGGTAATAGATGCTCTGGGCCCAGGCACGGACGGGCAGTGTGTGAAGTCATAAAGGGAATCTGCTTCCCATAAACACACCCGATGCATGCCGGAGGTCGGAGGACATCAGCGAAGAAATATTGAGTAGGAGTAAATTCCATGGAGAAAGTTCAGCAACCGCAGCGTCGTGCTGGGCCAAGAAACGGAGGGTCAGGCATGCAAGTCGGCAGGAGAAAAGAACAGGGGATTCTGGCGGGACCGCCCTTATGTACCACGCCTGACGTGGGAGGCGGGACGTCGAGGCTGGTCCCGCTGAATAGCTAGCTAGAATTTTTTCCGTGGGGTCCTGCGCCTGCGGCTTCAGTCTAATAGTGTTACCTGCTGCAAGAGCTGTATCTCGAGTAAGATCTACTGTTACAGGGAGTAACTGTTCTTCTAGGAGTGTGGATATGTTGTTCATCCACACTGTTTATAAGCATAAGCAGTTCTCTGGGAGGAGGGAGGCAAGGCGCACAACTAGTGAAACAGGGTGGGGAACCAAGACCCCAAAACCAACATCCCGGGGTGACTTCAGGTCGATGTGGTAGTGGGTGATAAAGGTGTTTGCCAACTTCCAGGTAGCAGCCCGACAGATTTACTGAATAGGGATGTCCCTGGAAGCAGCCACCGATGCAGCAGTATGGTGGGTAGAATGAGCTCTTATCCCTGTGGGAGGCTCTTTGCCCGCCAACTCATAGCACAGACCTATGCATGATGTAATCCATCTTGCTATGGTCAGTTTGCCTGCAGGTCTGCCAGAGGTGGCTTCAGCGTGGTGACAAACAGCTGGCCAGAACCTCTCCACAATTTCCGCCGTCTCTCCATGTGGTGGGAAGCGTCTCAGGTCAAAGTGGAGCCTGTACTCGGCGTCAAGAGTGTAGAGGGTGAGTATACCAGCAGAGTCAATACCTGGTTAAGGTGAAACTCTGACACCATCTTCAGAAGGAATTTGGGCGGGCGCAGGCACATCTCATGGTCCCTGTGAAGAACCAGGTAAGGGGAGTCCACCGAGGATGCCTGGGGCTGCCTTGTCCTTCTGGTTTATGTGACAGCCACCAGAAAGGCCGTCTTCCATGACAAGTGTGAGAGCTCACATTTGTGCATGGGTTCGAATGGCTTGTCCATGAGCTTTGCCAAACCAGCAACAGATCCACGGAGGGTGGAGGTTCATGCACCAGGCTGGGATAAGTGATCAGGCCTTTGGAAAGAAGCCAACCACTGTCTCTCCTAGCCAATGTTGGCTGACTGGCCTGTTAGGCCAAGCAGAAATGGCTGCCAGGAGCACCCTATGGGTCGATGACCATAGACCTCCTTTGGAGAGTGACCAAAGGTAGTCAAGAATGTTAGCCACAGGATAAGGGGTCCAGACTCTTACCCTGACACCAAATGGAAAACCTTTTCTATTTGAAGGTGTAACATTTCCTGGTCGATTCCTTTTGAAATGCCTCCACCACGGTGAAGAAATCTTCGGAAAGACCCAAAGCCTGAAACTCTAGTCATTCAGGTACCAGGCTGTGAGGTGCAGGGATGGAAGGTCTGGATGGAATACCTTCCCGATTCAGAGATATCAGGTCCGGGCGTGTACAAAGCCGCTCCGGGGGCCTGCAGTTGAGGCTGAGGAGATCTGGGTGCCAGAACTGGCTCGGCCAGTCTGGAGCTACCAGAATCACCTTCGACTTGTCCCACCTCACTTTGAGTAACACCTTGTGGATCAAGGGAAATGGAGGAAGGAGTGGAGGCCTGGGATCCATGGCCTCGAGAAGGCATCCCCCAGGCGTGCCTGCTGAGGAGGCGGGCATGCAGCCTCAGCTGGTGTTTTCCTGCAGGCAAACAGGTCCACCATCAGTTTGCCCCAATGGAAGAACAGGCTGTAAGCTACCTCTGGATGGAGAGACCACTCGTGGGATGTCTGGCCTATACGGCTGAGAGCATCCGCCAGCTGGTTCGAGGCTCCTGCCACATGGATGGCTAGGAGATCTGCCTCCATCTGGCTTACGAGGGTCCAGATGCGGAGCGCCTCCTTGCACAGCAGACAGGAGTGCGTGCCGCCCTGTTTGTTGAGGTAGCACATGGTTGTAGTATTGTTTGTCTGGACTTGAACCACTTAACCCCGGAGCTGAGGAGCAAAAACTGACAGAGCCAGTCTGATTGCTCTGAGCTCCAACAGGTTAATGTGGCATCAGGACTCCTCGGGGGTCCAGAACCCGTGGGCCCTGTTATCCCCATGTGAGCTCCCCAGCCCATGAGAGAGGCGTCGGTCATAAGGATGACCGTCGGCTTGGGGCGGACAAACGGGATCCCTTCCTGCAATCCGTCTGGGGTGGTCCACCATTGGAGAGTGTCCCACATCTTCTGGGTTACAGTGATCAGCTGATCGAAGTGACCATATCGCTGAGTCCACTGGGAGGCCAGCTCCCATTGAAGGGCCATGTGCCCCGGACCCAATGGACCACGAGATGCATCCGCCATGTGAACCCAGAAGGCGAGGAAAGTCCCGGGCAGAGGCATAAAATGCCCAACCAAAATGATCAGGCAAGGAGGAGACCTCTGCTCTGTCCCCGGAAGTTGAGCTCTGGCTTGACGAGTGTCGAGCTCTGCCCTGATGAAGCCCATCACCTGAGAAGGCACGAGTTCCGACTTGGCCTCGTTCATCAGGAAGCCGAGTTGGGAGCAGGTTTTGAGGGCCAGATCCCTGGAGTTCTCCACCTCCTGTAGGGTGGAACCTGCCAAGAGCCAATTGTTGAGATAAGGGTAGATTCTGACTCCTCGATGCCGAAGGTGGGCCGCCACCACTGCAATGCATTTGGTGAAGACCCATGGGGCCAATGACAGGCCGAACGGCATGGCTTGGAACTCAGACAGGGTCCCCTCGACCCTGAAGAGGAGAAACCGCTGATGGGACGGATGGACTGGGACATGAAAGAATATGTCCTGTAAATCCAACAAACAGAACCACATGTTTTGCTCCAGGGATGGTATAATCTGGTTCAGAGTGACCATCCAAAAGGTGCGGGACCTGAGATATTGATTCAGGTCATGGAGATCTAGGATGGGGCGCCAACCCCCCATCCGTTTGGGCACCAGGAAGTACCTGAAAACAAAGCCTGGGTCTGTCAGAGGATACGGCACTGGAGCTACTGCCTCCTTGCGGAGGAGCTGAGCTACGTCGTCTCGAAGAGCCGACTAGGTGAATGCGGAAATCCGTTCCTCCCGAGCGCAGGCTCAGCTGGGAGGGTACTGTTCAAATTCTAGAGGCAGTCCCTGACCGACCACTTCAAGAACCCACCTGTCCGAGGTGATAACGGACCAGGAGGAAAGAAATTCGCAGAGCCGACCCCCCACGGGAGGACCCAGAGCTGGCGTGACGGGTTTAGGGGTGGCCACCCCCAATCCGCCACTGAGCAGGCTTAGAGGAGGAGGAGGAGGCTCCAGGACCTGAGCCTCAGCCTCCTTTACGGGGCTGCTGAGGACCCTGCTTGGTCCGAGGACGCCAAGCTTGAGCCTGCTGCTGCTGTTGATGTTGCTGTCCTCCTTGATAGGAGGGCTGCCAGACCGCAGGGGAAGAGTGACAAAATGGCTTCTTCTTTCTCTTCTGCTGGTTCTTGCCCGAAGTACCCTTGGCAGAAGTAGCATCCAAGGTGGCACTGGACTGCTGTATACGCTGAAGGTGGCCGGCCACTCCTGGACCGAACAAGTCGGTGCCCAGGAAGGGCATGTCAGCAAGCTTATGCTGAGTAGCCACCGGGAAGGAGGAAAGCCTCAGCCAAGCCCCGCGGTGAGAGGCCACTGCGGCTGCCGATGAGCAGGCACAAGAATCCCCGATATCCAAGGCCGTCTGGAACTGCTGTTTAGCAACAGTATGGCCCTGGTCATGGACCTGCTTGACTGTAGTCTCCATGTCCGGTGGGAGATGAGGGAGGACCTCGTCTAATGACCCAAGAAGGGCATGAGAGAAGTGTGCCATAATGACAGCCGAGCTGATCTGACAAAGGCCCAAAGAAGAGGCTGCAAAGACCTTCACGGGCAGTTTGGTCCATATTCTTGGACTCCTCGTCGGGGGTCGCTTGTGTCGGCAGAACTACAGTATGCCTGAACACAGGCGGTCACTGGGCTCTGGGCGGGTGCTCTGTGAAACCCCATGGGCACCCGGCGTGCTGCGAGCCCGTGGGCAGATGGTGCTGCGCGGGAGGCAGGGCGCTGCTCAAAGTTCAGGCCAGGCCAACAATGGCCTCGGCCACTGGAAAGCCTCCGTCCGGATATCCCTCTCTTAAGAATGTTGGTGACAGGGTACTCCGCCTTTTCTGGATAGGCTCCAGGGCATTCCAGTGGAATGGAGATGAGGCAGAGAATGCCCTGGAAAGATGGCCTTCCTCCATCCCTCGCCGACCAATGACTCATCATCCCGGGATGTGAGTGCAAGCCGGTGACGTCAGAGTCCGAAGAGTCGTGATACAGCGGTCTACCAACCAAGTCACCCTCGATCTGCCGAGGCGGTCAGGGTGACTTATCAATAAGCGTCGGGGAAGCCTGGTGTCCTGTTGGTCCTCTTCGGAGCCCCTCCCTCAGGCTGTCTAGGCAGTGGTTCCACCTGAATCGGTGGAGAGACCGGATGAGGCCTAACCAGGAGGCGGCCTGGCCCACAGGTGGAGGAACCGGGGAACCCGGTTTCGGAGGGTCGGCTTCGGCCTAGGAGGCAAGAGCCAAGTGATGGCCGGGGTAGGCGGCGGAGCCGGCTTCTGCCCGGTCAAGATCAGCTGCTGCCACATAAGGTCTTCATAGGGCCAACAGAGTTTCCACCGGAGCCTCTCCTCATCCGAGTAGGATGAGGACCTGTGGCGTCGCCTCTTTTTTGTGCGCTTATGGCTCTTCCTCGGTAGATTCTCCGAAGGGGTCCTGGACCGAGACCGAGATCGGGGAGGCCGACTCGGTCGATCGGGAGACACCGGGATCGGTAAGACCCAGGGTTCTGGGACTAGTTCCTTGATGGGGACACCAGTTGGCTGGGTCTCCTCATCCAGGAAGACCAGGGCCGAAGCGCCTCTGGCTCCGCCTCTACGACCAAAGCCACCTTGCTGAGCATGCTGCTGAAAACGAGGTTGCTGCGATTGATGTCCCCACGACCACGACAACGAGGCTTTCTGGCTCGCCCCTGCTTCGGACGGTACATGGACTGCATGGAATGGATGGCCTTTCTGGAGTCCTGCAGCCCAAGACTCAGGGACCAGAAATACTAACACCATTCTAATAATATGAAAATGGAACATAAGTATAATAAAACACACACACGCACACATACACACCCCAAAGTCCCAAAGGGACAAAATGCTAACAGGACATAAGTAGTGCCCACACTAAGTTGCCCGCACCCCACCAAGTAGAGGTTCTGAGAGGGGCAGGTTGGGGAGGTTCATAATATAGCAAGACTCCATTAGAAGAAACAACATTACTAAGGTGAGTAATTTTTCTTCAAACAACATGAAGTCTTGCTATATTATAGATATTAGCAGAATACACAGCAGTACCTCCATGGAGGAGGGCAGAACCTACTTAGGAATAGGCTCTGAAGAACAGCTGTGCCAACCGAGCATCTCTCCTGGCCTGGACATCCAGGGAGTAATGCTTGGTAAAGTGTGTACCGCTTTCCAAGTAGCAGCCTGGCAAATCTCTAATAAAGGGATATCTCTGGCAGCAGCTAGAGACGCAGCTGTACCCCTGGTAGAATGAGCCTCAAACCGGGGGCTCTGCCCACTTTCTGATAACAAAATTGGATACAAGAGACAATCCACCTGGCTATTGATCTCTTAGTGGCAGGTTTGCCTTTCCCAACTTCACCATAGGTAAGGAAAAGTTGAGGATTCGAACTCGTGACCTTGGTACGCTCTATATAATAACTAAGAGCTCTCTTAACATCCAGGTTGTGCAACCTCCTCTCACCCGGAGGAGTGATCAGTGAAAATACTGGAAGGGAGATAGATTGATTAAGATGGAAATCTGAAACCACCTTAGGGAAAAACTTCCTATTAGTCCTAAGGACTACCTTATCCCTGTGGAAAGAAATAAAGTCAGTCTCCACTGACAAGGCTTGCAATTCACTTATGCGTCTGGCAGAAGTGATAGCCACTAGAAAAACAGTTTTCCAAGTTAGGTACTTAAGCTCTGCAGAAGACAGAGGTTCAAAAGGGGGTTGCATTAACTGGGCAATGCAAACATTAAGGTCCCAAGCAGGGGCCGGTTCCCGAAAGGGAGGATTAGTATGGAGTAATCCCTTAAAAAACTTGGAAAACACAGGATGAGAGGGAAGAGGGGATGACTTTCCTGCTGACACAAAAGCAGACACAGCTGCCAAATGAACTCTCAGGGTAGCTGGTCTGAGACCCAAGGAATTAAGATGTACCATGTAATCTAACAAAATGGGCAATTCAGCAGATTCTGGGAAATATTTTTCCTAGCACACCAAATGGAAAACCTTTTCCATTTAGAACTATAAGTAGCTCTAGTGGAAGGCTTTCTGGAAGCCTTTAGGATCTCAAGAACACCCTGAGAGAGGTGTAATCAGCAACTCTAACTCCTCAAGAGCCAGGCCTTGAGGTTGAGGGATTTGAGGTCCGGATACCAAACCCTTCCCTGGGCACAAGTCAACAGATTGTGATTCCTGGGGAGGCACAGGGGAAGATGGACTGTCAGAGACAGAAGGAGTGGGTACCAGGGCTGCCTGGCCCAATCCGGGGCAATCAGAATCACCCTGCAAGGCTGAGATCTGATTTTGACTAGTACTTTGAATAGGAGAGGAAAGGGGGAAGCATAGAGGAACTTCCCCTCCCAATCCAGAAGAAGGGCATCCAGGGGAACTGAGCCCAGCACTGGAGGCCTGCAACAGAACAGAGGAAGTTTGTGATTGTCTGGGGCTGCAAAAAGATCTATCTGAGGGATGCCCCACCTGGCAAAAACTATCCCCAGCACTTGAGGATCCAGGGACCATTCGTGATGGCCCTGGGAAATCCTGCTGAGGGCATCCGCTAGACATTGTCCTTCCCTGGAAGATGAACTGCTATGAGGGAAGTGTTCAGGGAATAGGCCAGAGACCACAACTTCATTGCCTCGTGCACAAGGCCAAGACCGAGTGCCCCCTGTTTGTTGATGTACCACATTGTTGTGGTGTTGTCTGTTCTGACTTGTATCACCTTGTCGTGGACAGATGCAGAAAAGCTTGAAGAGCTAAAAAGACAGCTCTGAGTTCCAGCAAATTGATGTGGAGCAGAGATTCCTGGGGGACCAAACTCCTGAGTGGAAAGGTCGCCATGTGGGCTCCCCAACCCAGAAGGGAAGCATCTGTAGTGAGAGTCAAGTCGTGAGAAGGGGAAATGAAGGGACCCCGCTCTAAATTGCTCTGATCCTGCCACCACTGGAGAGCTAGGATCAAGGTTCGAGTCACTGGGACCAACTTGGAAGGGGTCTTCTCTGAGACCAAAAGGTTCTCAAGTGAAACTGAATGTCTCTCATCTGAAATCTGGCTCCCTGCACAACAGCTGTGGATGCAGCCATGTGCCCCAGGAGCTGCAGAAAGTGTCTTGCTGGTCGAGAGACCTGCAGAGTGAAGGAAGAGGCCAGAGCCACTAAATTCTTACCCTTTCTGGGGAAGAAAGGCTCTGGCTAGCTTTGTGTCCAATTCTGCCCCTATAAAGGTGAGTACCTGGACTGGTTCCAGAACCGACTTTGGTAGGTTTAGCAGAAAACCCAGGGAGGTGAGAAGCTGCTGGGTGACCTGCAGGTGAGATTTTACCTGTTCTGGGGACTGGCCTACAATGAGCCAGTCGCCTAGATAGGGAAAACAGCAATCCTCTGCCTCCTTAAGTGGGCCACTGCCACTGCTAGACACTTTGAATACCCTTGGAGCAGAGGTAAGGCCGAGGGCATTGCTCTGAACTGGTAATGACCTGAGGGCAGTTCGAATCTGAGGTACTTTCGTGGGATCTTCTGATTAGGACATGGAAATAGGCATCCTTGAGGTCCAGGAGGCTAGCCAGTCCCCGGCCTTAGGGAAGGTAAAATCATTGCCAGAGTTACCATTTTGAACTTTGGTTTCAAAAGATGCTTGTTCAGATATCTGAGATCTAAAATGGGCCGCCATTCTCCTGTCTTTTTGGGGTAAGGAAGTATCTGAATACAGACCCCTGCCCTGATGCAGGGAGGAACCCTTTCTACTGCTCTGAGAGCTAACAGGATGAGACCTCTGTTTCCAGAGCGAGGGTCTCTGAAGCACTTGGTAGAAAAAGTCTGCTTCTCAACTTGGGAAACTTTTTGAAGCTGAGAACCAGACCCTGGCTTACTACTTCCAGAACCCACTTGTCTGAGGTTAAAGAAGCCCAACTGACTGAAGTAAGCCAGCCTGCCCCCACTGGTACAGGAGAATCGCCCTGGGCACCCCATCAGGTGCCTGTTTCAGAGGAGCTTTTAGGCTGGGGGTGGGAGCAGGTCTGCCCACCCCTCGCCTGCCCCTGCCTCTGAAGAAGCCCTCTGAGCATAGGCAGAGGAGGCCTGAGTCTGGTAGAAAGGCCTGTGAAAAGGCCTACCTCTACCCCTGGGGCATGCCTTGAGGAGTGGCTTGCCGCCCTAGCCTGGGCACTCTTGTAAGTAGTCCCATATTCATCCATCTTCTTCATGTAATTCTCTGTCTGCTCTCCAAACAGAGAATTTCCCACCACAGGAAAATCCATAGCCTTAGTCTGGGTATCCTGTGACAAACTAGTACACCTGAGCCAGGCCAACCCACTAAAAGCTACAGATGTGGCCATGACCCTAGAGGAAACATCATTAACATCCACAGCAGCATGAAACTGAACCTTAGAGGCTTCAATGCCATCAGCAGCCACCTGTTCTAGTTCACTAGCCAGCTGGCCATGGCCTGCTTGGCAATTGCATAACAGTATCCCATCTAGATTTCTGATACCTAGCTACATAAGCCATATAATTTGCTTGCCTGAGTCCCAGAGAGGCTGCCATATACTGTTTTTTTGCCATGGCATCAATCTTCCTGGAATCCTTGTCAGGAGGATGTGAAGCCAAGGGAATATTAGCTTTATCACAGGCAGCAGCCTGAACTACCCCAACATGACTGCATTGTTGAGAAAGGAATTCTGTATCAGGGCCTGACAATGTATACCTTCTGTCCATCTTTTATCTACAGGAGGCACAGAATTAGGAGCTTTAAAATTTTAATTGTTTGTTTCCTAAAAGACTTATGTAAAGGAATAGACAATCTCCTAGACTCTGGAATATCCATCATTTCTACAAAATCAGGCTCCTCTTGCTCATCCACAGCCTCTTCTAAAGGAAGCTGGAGGGTTTCAGCAACTTTTTATAAAACATAAAATGAGATGGGGACTCAGACAGCATAGGGGAGATTCTAAAGGTCTGTCTGGGGAGATGTCCGTTCAATGGGCACACCCAGACCTTCCCAGCCACATTCATACTGTTCATAATCCTCCTCCTCCTCTGGTTCATAAAATTCTCAATATCATAATCCTGAACCACTGGGACCGGACGAACCGACCTTTTACCAGATAGTGGTGGTTCGGACGGACCCTGAGACAGTGACTGGACAATTTGTATGGCTTTTGTTATCTCTGCAGCAGTTGGAGAAGGAATTTTGGACTCCAGACCTGCTGATTTTCTTGTTTTCTTTACTGGAATTGGTTCCTCAGAACCAGCTTTTCTTTTGCCCGAGGAAGTCTGGCCCTGGTCAGAGGGCACTCCCTCTGGTTCGGTTGGCACCGAACCGGGCTGGCCATCCGGGTCAGCGGACTTTTTGGCCTCTCGTTCCCTGAGCCTGCCCAATCTTTTTTCCAGGGTGGCTGCAGGGAAATTCTTACATACCTGGCAGTCTGACTGGAGGTGGTCAAACCCCAGACAATAAACACATGTGGGGTGTGGGTCAGCCTTGGCAAAGACTTCCCACAAACATCACAGTGTTGAAACCCAGTGGGCCCGGTTTTTTTTTGGGTTTCTCAGACATAATGCCAGCCTAACCAAAAACTTGCCCTTTAACGGCAGTGCCAGGCAAGACACCCTTATCGGTTCCTAACCTGTCACGGTATTGGAAAACGTAAACTGCTTTTTAGAACCGATAAGAACCGGAACCGCACTTCTAAAATAGTAACTTTTAGTTTTAAATGAGTTTTAACCACTGATCGGTTCAAACCGAACCGATAACTTAAAGTTCCACACAGACAAAACCTTCATTTACTTACTTTACCACAGATAGAGCTTGAACCGAACGGTTTTATGTTAAATAAAACTATTCTCGGTTAAATCCAACCGAGAAACACTTTTTAAACCGAGAAATGAACCGAGCAGAAGGAGAAATCTCCGGAGCGACTGTTCACTGAGGCGGAGTAAAGAATCTGACAGTTCAAGTTTGAAATGACACAGATAGAGCTGTCTCGTGCCAAATTCTATTTTGGAATGGTTTTAACCATTTCACTCGGGGCAGTTCTAGAGCTGGATCAAACTGCTAATGTCATACTATAGCAAGCTCATGTTGTTTGAAAGGCCCGTTGGGATCTCGGTCCAGTACCCGCCAGAGATACTTGGCCTATTTGACACGGGCTCGAGCTGTATCCCTGTGGACTCGGTATGAGCTGAAGGCAGACCCAAGAAGGATGATGGGCTATCGTCCAATGACTGGCCCCTGAGGACTCCAGGCTCGACCTGCCCGGAGAGCAGGGAGAGCTGCTATTGATTCCTAAGAGTCTACGGTAAGAGCTACTCTTGGCCTGAGCCACCCTTCACCTGCAGAGGACGGGTCAAGAGTGAGGGTGACCGGACAACCTTGGGCAGGCCGTGACCCTACCAGAACTTGGTCTGTGCCCGCTGCGATCAAGTTGTAGGTGGAGGTTCCACCAGTAATCGGGTGGAGCAGCTGGTTTTGGCCGAGCAACCGCCCTGGAGCAGGCAACTCGACTGGGGCGAGTGGTTGCTTCGGGTCGCTCAGGCGACAGCCACTTGATGGTCGGGGTTGACCGGGTCGGCTTAGCCCCGAGGAAACAGCAACTGCTGCCACATAAGCTCCTCTAGTGCCGGATACCTTTACGCCAGCCTCCCTTCATCCGAGGAAGAGGACAAGGAGGACCAGTGTCGCCCTACTCACTGTATGAAGACCGAGACCACCGATGTCGGCGGTGGGGCTGGCTAGACCCGGTAGGCAGTCCTGAGACTGAGGGTGGTATGGGATGGTGGGGACACCCGCCTTCCCTAGGCTCGGGTCACTTTAACCGGGACTGTGGCCCAGAAGGCACAGGCAGATCCTCAGTATCCACTGAGGGGACCGTGAGGGTTGTCGCTTCTCCAGTCTTATTGTTCGTCTAATGGATCGAGAAAAATCTCGACTCTCATCGACGGGAGTCTCGGTAGGCTGGCCTGACGGGGCACCGGTGAAGCCAGCGGCCACAGCCGCAACCTCGACTCTGAGTCGACGGTCAGCTGTCCGTGTGAAGGGATCTCCCTGCGCGATGAACGCATCGGGGACTTAATTCCTTCTTCTTGGGCCGAGAAGAATGTCCTGATGGCCCCTCTCCCTTTGTGGAAAGGGACTGACAAAGCTCCTTGAACTAAGCCGTGATCACGAGGAACCTGAGAGAGGGAGAAAATGTCGAGTGCTTGAGGAGGAGGAAGATGCGGCCTGGGCCACCTCCTCCTCGAGGGCGATTTCATCTGTCGAGCTGCTCACCTCGAGCCATCCGCCGGACACTTTCTAACGAGCCTCTATGGATTTCACCGCGGAAAGCATTTGCGCCCGAGCTTCAAACGGCAGCGCGATCGTCCAGAACATTGGTGAAAGGAACGGCACAACTCGCAGGCCCGCGGTCGTGATCTAGGCCTAAGCAGTAGATGCACGTGGAGTGCGGATCCGTCCTGGACATTTTATGCCCGCAGGGGCACCTCTGAAAGCCGGGAACAGATTTGTCCATCGCAGCCACGAGGGATAAAGAAGACCAAAGTTTGGAAAACTTCAAAATCAATTTCGGGCAAACCGGAGAATTAGGATCCAGTCTCAAACCCAGAGCGCTAAGGAGGGAAAGTACAGTTATGTAAGAACTTACCGTAACAGTAGATGTTCGAGAACAGCTCTTGCAGCAGGTTACACCATTAGGACTGAAGCCGGCAGGCGTCAGGACCCCACGTAAAAATTCTAGCTAGCTATCTTCAGCGGGACCCTCCGACGTCCGGTCCCGCCTCCGACGTCAGACGTAGTACATAAGGGGGCGGTCCCGCCAGATTCCCCAGTTCTCCCGCCGGAGACTTCCGGCCGCAGGCTGACATCGAAATGGGAGACCGAGGATCCACCGTCAGAAGTCAAAGGGAAAATCCCTGTTAGTAAAGGCTTAAGCCATGCCTCCTCCAAGGGGGAAGGTGGGCGGGAAGGTACCTGCTGCAAGAGCTGTTCTCGAAGATCTACTGTTACGGTAAGTTCTTACGTAACTGTACTATCTTACTTCGAGACACAGCTCTTGCAGCAGGTTACACCATTAGGACTGATTCCCAAGCAGTAACGCTGCAAACATTCTGGGAGGAGGAAACTAGGAATACATTCCAGGTCCTGAATCTAGGACAGGAGACCCTGTAGCACCGCCAGGCTGAAGCCGGCTCTTCGCTCGGAAGCCGATGTCCAGGCTATAATGCCTGATAAATGTATGCACAGAGCTCCAAGTGGCTGCAGCACATATGGCAGAGGTGGAGACGTTTCGGAGTGCTGCAAAGGAGGTGGCCACACCCCTAGTGGAATGACCCCGGACTGATCCCGGGAGGGGCTTTTGTTTGATATCATAACAGTATGAAATGCACTGGACAAGCCAGCGAGACAGGGACTGTTTGGATACTGGTTGGCCCATCATCCTTTCAGGAAAAGGAAACGAAAAGTTGCTCTGAACTACGGTTGTTTAGTTCTGTTGAGGTAAACCTCAGCTGCGGTGAACATCCAGGTGTGGAGCAGTGCCTCCTCTATTAGAGTAATTGGAAGTAGACCGCAGGTCAATATCCTGATTGAGAGTGAGTGTAGAAACCACCTTAGGCAAAAATTTAGGATTCGTCCTCAGGGATACTCTGTCCCGGTGGAAAATTAAATAAGGCTCTTTGCACATGAGAGCGTGAAGCTCAGAAACTCTTCTCGCTGACGTAACAGCAACCAAAAACAACGTTTTCCACGACAGAAAACGCAGCTCGCAATCCGCGGCAGGTTCAAAGGGGGAAGCGTGAGTTGTTCCAGGACAAAGAGCAAATCCCATGGAGGCACTGGGTCCTTAATGGGGCCTAAGATGTAACACCCCTCTCAAAAATTCCCGAGAGGCATCTAATTGTGCCACTGTGCGCTGTCCCACCGGAAGGTGATAGGCTGAAATGGCACAGAGGTGCACCTTGATAGAGGAGTAGGCTAGACCCGAACGGAAAAGGGAGAGCAGGTAGTCTAACACCACTCCCACCGGGCAACCTAAAGGGGAAAGGCCGCGTGCTTGCGACCATAAACAAAAACGGCGCCATTTCATGGCGACGTCGCGACAAGCTGTGTTTCTGGCTGCAGAAAGAACTTCCGCAACCTCTTGCGAGACCCCGTGACGCAAGATGGCTATGTCTCTAGGAGCCATGCATGCAGGTTCAGTGAGCGTAAGTCCGGGTGGACCAGTGAACCTTCCTCCTGAGACAAGAGATGGGAGCTGAATGGCAACGGGAGCGGAGGTTCCTGGATAGTTGAATTAGCAAAGGAACCAGATCTGTCTGGGCCAGAAGGGGCCACCAGGATCATGTTGCATGCTCCCGCGCAGTTTGAGAAGAACTCTGGATCAACGGAAGGGAGGGAAAGCTGAGAGGAATCTGTCCGCCCAGGAGAGGGACAACGCTGCCTCGCCAGAAAACACCAGGCCCTGGATCTAGCGAGCAAAAATTGGGCAGTTTTATGCTGGATGGGGAAGCGAACAAGTCCAACTCTGGAGTTCCCCATCGAAGAAACAGATCCTCTGCTACCTCTTGAAGAAGTTCCCACTCGTGGACTCTGGCCTGGGAGCGACTCAGGCCATCTGCAATTGTGTTGTCCACCCCGGGAACATGTACTGTGATCAGATTCGCGCCGTGTCGGATTACCCAATCCCACACCCTCATGGCCTCCCTGCAAAGGGGTAAGAGTGTGCGCCTTGTTTGTTGAGGTAATACATCACCGCTGTTGTCTGTCTGAAGCAGGAGAGTACTCGGGCGGATTTCTGACTGAAAGGCCTGCAGGGCATAAAGGACCGCCCTCATCTCTAGGACGCTGATATGGAGGTGGGCCTCCAGAGGTCCACGCATTCTGGGACTTCACCCCATCCAGGTGTGCTCCCACCCTAGACCTGAGGCGTCTGTGGTGAGGATTACCTCCGGGGACGGCGCTATAAATGGGACGCCCGTGGAGAGTGTCCCTGGGTCTAGCCACCACTGCCAGTCTCGAATCACGGTGTTCGTGATTCTGACCGGATGCTGCATGTGGTCTTGCCTTTGATCCCATTGCACCTTGAGCATCCACTGAGTTACCCGCATGTGGAGCCTTGCGAAAGGGATGGTAGGAATGGCCGCAGCCATGTGTCCGAGCAAGCGAAGGACCGACCTGGCAGGGACGGTCTTGTTCGACGATAACTCCCTGATGAGGGATCTGATGCGCTCCGCTCTGTCGTCTGGAAGAAATGCTCTTCCCTGAACGGTGTCCAGTACTGCGCCTATAAATTGCAGCTTCTACGACGGTACCAGGAGAGACTTCTCGTGGTTGATTAGGATGCCCAGAGATCGAAACAGGTCCTGGGTGCTCTGGATCGCTCGTAACAACGCCTCTCTGGAGGCGGCCATGAGAAGCCAATCGTCCAGGTACGGGAACACATAATGGCCCTGTCTCCTTAGAGACGCTGCCACGACTGCCATGCATTTGGTAAAGACCCTGGGTGCGGATGACAGTCCGAATGGAAGGGCTCGAACTGAAGGTGGTGGTCGAGAAACTCAAGCGCAGGAACCTCTTGTGCGCCTGAGCTATAGGGATGTGCAGGTATGCTCCTGCATGTCTAGAGACGCTAAGAAGGCCTTGCTTCAGCATGGGAATGAGACCGAAGAGTCACCATGCGAATCTTTGTAGGCGATCGCACGTTGAGGTCGCTGAGGTCCAGAATCGGACGGAGGTCCCCTGCTTTTGGAACCAGGAAGAAGTGGGAATAGTATCCTTGTCCTCTCTGGTTCTCCAGGACGTAATCTATCGCTCCCGTTTGCAAGAGCACGAGTATTTCTTGCCAGATCAGTGACTTGTGCTGACCCGGGTACCGGGAGAGCAAAGGAGGCCTCGAGGGTGGCTTTTCTGCGAATTCTATAAAGTGGCCTCTTCCGACCAACTGAAGAACCCACCTGTCGGTGGTTATAGCCCGCCATCCCGGCAGGAAGTTCGCAATGCGACCCCCGACCATGATTTCCCTTGATCCTGAGGGGCGGGGGCCGGAAAGGAGTCAGGCTGTGGCGGCTGAGGGTCCCGCTGTGGGACCGGCTTGAGAGTACGCTGGCTCGCCTGCGGGTTGTTTCCCTGGGCTCTGGAAGCCGGAGCCCTCTGTTGTGGAGCGGGCGGACTGTTGTCTCTAGGCCCATCCACGAAAACGGCTTGGTTCCTGTGAAAGGAACTAAGCTTGGGTCGGAACCACTCCCGGCCTCTTGGAGTCTGGTAATTATCTTCTCTGAGGGTTTACCAAACAAAACTTCTCCCTCGAATGGGGCGTCCATGATATTCTTCTGGACGTCCGGGGTGAAACCGGAGACGCGTAACCAAGAGTGTCTCCGGATGCATACGCCTGAAGCTGCTGCTCGGGCCGAGGAGTCCGCGGAGTCGTACGCGGCTCGTAGCACTTGGGTTCCCACGTCCGAACCCGTACGAAGGAGCTGAAGCATCTCCTCCTTCTGCTCACCTTCCGGCAGTTTCTCAGCCGCATCCAGACCCTGTTCCCACAAGGCATTTTGGAACTGCACCATGTGGGTCAAATAATTCAGGGATCTGATGGCGCAGGTAGTGGAAGCATACGTGTCCCTACCCATGGCGTCCAGCTGCTTGGACTCTGGGTCCGGTGGCAGGGTGCTCAGATGTTGCAGTCTCTGGGACCGGTCATGCGAGGCTGTTATGACCAGAGAGTCGGCCTGAGGATGCTGAGTCAAGTACTGGTCTTCCCTGGGAGCCTTGTACAAGCGATCAGCTTTCTTCGGCATCGCCGGGAGCGAATGTGGACGCTTCCACGCTGCCTTGGTGACGTCCACGAAAGTGTCTACCAAGGGTGGCACCACCACAGGCTTGGGGTCCTTCTGCCGAAGATACTTTGCAAGGCGTAGCCTTTCGGAGTCTAGCTCTTCCGCATCCCATCCCATGTTCTCTTGGATGTGTCTCATAATATCCGAGAACGAAGGGTCATCCGGAGGAGACTTTGGCATCTCGCGTGGATCCGGAGAAGGGATGGAGAGGGGAGATGGGGATCTGGATGTTGAGAACTCTGATCCCGTGTCCTCCGTCGAAGGCGATCGTCGGCGCCTTCTGGGCTCTTAGGGCTGGGTGACCTGGAAGAGGATTTGGACGGAGGTCTCGCTTGTCTGGTCTCCCTGGAGGTGTTCTGTGCCCGAGGAGGAGGTAGTCGGCCTGCCGACCCGATGGAGGGGCGCAGGAACCGGAGGAGTAACCGGTGTAGGAGGAGGAGGAGGAGGAGAAGGAGGTGGAGTGGGAACCATGTACTTCTTTATGGTGTCCCACCAGTAAGTAAACAGCTCCTTCACTTCTAACATGGAAAGGCCCAACGATGGTCCGGGCGCCGGTGGACGGTCGCCGGGTCCCGGCGTTGGCTCCACAGGGGGCTCGGGTAGTGGCGAGGGTTCCCTGGGCATCTCGACAGGACCGGGGTTGCCCATCTGGTCCTCGGGCTGAGTCAAGTCCTCCTCAGTGATGGTCTCCTGACCAACATCGGTCGGAGGCGTCAGGGTCCTCTTCTCAATAGGAGCGGGCGCCAGTCCCCCTACTGGCGTCCGGTGATGCATTAGCCTGGCCGGCGACGGTCGTCTGGCCGACAGCGGCTCTGGGGACCTGTGGCAAGAGGTCGACGACGGACGCACCGGTGTCGGGTCCTGCGGCCTCTTCAGAGAGGTGAGCTCCTTGGTCTTGCGAGGAGGCAAGGAAGCAGACCTGACGTCGGGTTCAGAAAGGCGGGAACCCGACTTATGGTGATGGTGGCGATCCCCCGACTTGGCCAGGGCCTTGGAGGACGAGGAAGGCCTGGGAGTCTTGGCCTGGGAATAGGAAGAAGACTTTCTAACCGCAGCAGGGGGAGTCTGAGAGCTGGCCCGGGAAGGGAAGCGGTCGGACCTGGAACCAGAGCTGCGCGAGTCTGAGGCCCTAGACGGGGACCTGGAAGGGGCCTTCTCCCTATGCTTCTCAGCGTGCTTGTGGGCCTTCTGCGAAGAGTCCCCCTTGGAAGACATGGTCTTGAGTTTTTCTTCTAGCAGGAATGCCTGAAGGGCCTTCTGGCGACGGATCCGGGTTCTGCTATTAAACCCCTGGCAAAAGGAGCAGGACTGGGTGTCGTGGTCTGGGCCTAGGCACCGGACGCAGGCCGAGAGCGGGTCCTTGAAGGGGATCTGCTTCCCACAAGCACATTTCGAGGAGTGATCGGAGGTCGGAGAGGACATCAGTGAAGAACTTGATAGTAGAAATCGAATTTCCCGTAGGAAAAAACTTTACCACGCGTCGCGAGCTAGAGACTGAACCGAAGGGTCGAGACATGCAAGTCGACGGCGGGAAAGAACTGGGGAATCGGGCGGGACCGCCCCCTTATGTACTACGTCTGACGTCGGAGGCGGGACCGACATCGGGGGTGGTCCCCGCTGAAGGTAGCTAGCTAGAATTTTTCCGTGTGGTCCTGATGCCTGCCGGCTTCAGTCCTAATGGCGTAACCTGCTGCAAGAGCTGTGCCTCGAAGTAAGATCCTGAGCTTCCAAGCGGTAAGGAAGATCTGACATCATGGGGTGGAGCCGAGAGTTTTACGACCCGGGTGGGTGGGAGGAGCCAGCTTGAAGACCTTCCGGCAAGAATTAAAGCGGCAAGGATACCTGCCAGACAGTGTGGATGAACAACATATCCATGTCCCTAGAACTGACTTTTTCTTCTCCACCGAAAGATAGGCCAAAACTGAAGCCAGGTGTAGCTTGAGGGAAGAGGGCTTCAAGCCTGACGCCTGCAGATGTACCAGGTAATCCTGCAGCTGAGGGTCTGAAGATGTAAGAGGATTGACCTTTTTGCTCTTGCACCAGAGGGAGAACAGTTTCCATTTGGCTGCATAAGTCTTTTTTGTGTTAGGTTTTTTAGCAATTCTCAGGATCTTAAGGACCGGCTCAGAGTACTGAGAGGATGGAAACTCTTAACTCCTCAAGAACCAGGCCTTGAGATGAAGAGAATGTATGTCTGGACACTGCACTCCTGTCTACAGAAGGGTCAGCAGAGAGTGAGTAGGTGGCAGGTGAATGTGCCTGTTGCAGGATAGTGAGAGAAGGAGAGGGAAAGTACAGTTACGTAAGAACTTACCGTAACAGTAGATCTTCGAGAACAGCTCTTGCAGCAGGTTACACCATTAGGACTGAAGCCAGCAGGCGTCACGACCCCACGGAATTCTTCTAGCTAGCTATCTTCAGCGGGGACCTCCCCCGACGTCGGTCCCGCCCCCGACGTCAGGCGTAGTACATAAGGGGCGGTCCCCACCAGATTCCCAGTTCTCCGCCGGAGACTCCCGGCCGAGAATGACATCAGAATGGGAGACCGAGGATCCGCACATCAAAGACAAAGGCGTAAGCCCCTGCCCAAGGCCTCGGTGGGTCATACCTCCTCCAAGGGGGAATGGTGGGCGGGAAGGTACCTGCTGCAAGAGCTGTTCTTGAAGATCTACTGTTACGGTAGTTCTTACATAACTGTACTATTTTACTTAGAAACAGCTCTGCAGCAGGTGACACCATTAGACTGATTTCCAAGCAATAGCGCCTGTAAGCATTCTGGGAGGAGGAAACTAGGAAAGATCTTTGACAAGTCCTGACTCTAGGACAGGAGACCCTGTAGCAGCCAGGCGAGAGCAGGCTCTCCGCGTGATGCAATATCAGGCTATAGTGCCTAATGAGCGTGTGCACAGAGCTCCAAGTAGCTGCGGCACAAATGGCAGAGGTGGAGACATTACGAAGTGCTGCAAGCGAGGTATACACCTTGTCAAATGGCCCCGGACTGTACCCGGGAGGGGCTTCTGTTTGCTGTCGTAGCAAAATGAGATACACTGGACAAGCCAGCGAGAAAGAGACTGCTTTGAGACTGGTTGGCCCAGCATCCTCTCAGCAAAGGAAACGAACAGTTGCTCCGACTTGCGAAGCTATTTAGTTCTGTTCAGGTAATACCTTAGACAGCAGTGAACATCCAGGGTGTGAAGCAATGCCTCTCCTCTATTGGAATATTTAGGAAAATATACAGGTAAATCGATGTCCTGGTTGAGAGTGAGGGCAGAGACCACCTTAGGCAAAAACTTAGGATTCGTCCTCAGAGATACTCTGTCCTGGTGGAAAATTAAATAAGGCTCCTTACACATGAGAGTGGAGCTCGGAAACTCTCCTTGCTGACGTGACAGCAACCAAAAAAACGTTTTCCACGACAGAAAACGCAGCTCGCAATCTGCGGCAGGTTCAAAGAGGGGAAGCGTGAGTTGTTCCAGGGCAAAGAGTATGTCCCATGGAGGAACTGGATCCTTAATGGGTGGCCTAAGGTGTAACACCCCTCTCAGAAAATCTCGAGAGGCATCAAGCTATGCCACTGTGCACTGTCCCACCGGGAAGTGGTAAGCAGAAATCGTGCAGAGGTGCACCTTAATAGAGGAGTAAGTGAGACCCGAATGGAACAGGGAAAGCAGGTATTCCAGCACCACTTTCACCGGGCATCCTAGAGGGGAAAGGATGCTTGCGACCACAAGCAAAAGCGGCGCCATTTCATGGCGTACGTCGTGCATGCCGGCTTCTGGCCAGGAAAGAACTTCTGCCACCTCTTGCGAGACCCCGTGTCGCAAAATGGCTATGTCTCTAGGAGCCATGCATGCAGGTTCAGTGAGCATAAGTCCGGGTGGACTAGAGAACCTTCCTCCTGAGACAAGAGATGGGAGCTGAAAGGCAACGGGATTGGAGGTTCCCGGGACAGCTGCGTTAGCAAGGGGAACCAGATCTGTCTGGGCCAGAATGGGGCTACCAGGATCATTGCTGCATGCTCCCTGCACAGTTGAGAAGAACTCTCTGGACCAACGGGAAGGGAGGGAAGGCATAGAGGAATCTGTCCGCCCAGGAGAGGGACACCGCGTCTCACCAGAAAACACCAGGCCCTGGATCTAGCGAGCAAAAATTGGGCAGTTTTGCGTTGGATGGGGAAGCGAATAAGTCCAGTTCTGGAGTGCCCCATCGAAGAAACAGATCCTCTGCTACCCCTTGAAGAAGTTCCCACTCGTGGACCTTGGCCTGGGAACGACTCAGGCCGTCTGCGATTGTGTTGTCCACTCCGGGAACGTGAACTGCAATCAGGCTCGCGCCATGTCAGATTACCCAATCCCACACTCTCATCACTTCCCTGCAAAGGGGGTAAGAGTGTGCGCCTCCTTGTTTGTTGAGGTAATACATCACCGCCGTATTGTCTGTTTGAAGCATGAGAGTATTCGCGGATCTCTGACTGAAAGGCCTGCAGGGCGTAAAGGACCGCTCTCATCTCCAGAATGTTGATGTGGAGATGAGCTTCTGAGGGTCCACGTTCCCTGGGACCTCACCCGTTCAGCTGCTCCCACCCCAGCCCTGAGGCGTCTGTGGAAAGAATCACCTCCGGTGACGTGGCTGATGACGGAACACCCGCAGAGAGTGTTCCTGGGTCTAGTTACCATCTGCCAGTCTCGAATCACGGCATTTTGATTCTGACTGGCTGCTGCATGTGTCTTGCCTTTGGTCCCACTGCACCTTGAGCATCCACTGAGTTACCCGCATGTGGAGCCTTGCCAAAGGGACGGTTGGAATGGCCGCAGCCATGTGTCCGAGCAAACAAAGGACCAGCCTGGCAGGAGCAGTCTTCTTCGCTGAGAGGTCCCTGATGAGGGATCCGATGCATTCCGCTCTTTCGTCGGGAAGAAATGCTTTCCCTTGGATGGTGTCCAGAACTGCGACTATGAACTGCAGCTTTTGTGACGGTACGCCATGCACTTGGTAAAGACCCTGGGGGCCGATGACAGTCCGAACGGAAGAGCTCGGAACTGAAAATGGTGGCCGAGAAACTCGAAGCGCAGAAACCTCCTGTGCGCTTGAGCCACAGGGATATGCAGGTAGGCGTCCTGCATGTCTAGGGACGCTAAGAAGGCTCCTGCCTTAGCATGGGAATGAGACCCTGAAGGGTCACCATGCGAAATCATTTGTAGGCGATCGATGTATTTAGGTCGCTGAGGTCCAAGATTGGACGGAGGTCCCCTGTTTTCTTCGGAACCAGAAAGAAGTGGGAATAGTATCCGGATCCTATCTGGTTCTCTGGAACATACTCCACTGCTCCCGTCTGCAGGAGCGCGAGTATTTCTTGCCTGATAAGCAATCTGTGCTGACCCGAGTAGTGGGAGAGCAGAGGAGGCCTTGAGGGTGGCTTGTCTGCGAATTCTATAAAGTGGCCTCTTTCGACCAACTAAAGGACCCACCTGTCGGTGGTTATGGACTGCCACCCTGGCAGTAGTCCGAATCGACCCCCGACCTTGATGTCCCGTTGATCCTGAGGTGGGGGCGGAAGGAGTCATGCTGTGTGGAGGAGGGCCTGCTGGGCTGAGCCGCTTAGCTGGGCGCTGACTGCGCCCGCAGGCAACTTTCCCTGGGCTCTGCGAGAAACAGAGCCCCTCTGTTGTGGTCCGGTGCTGGACTGCTGTCTCTGCGTCCAGCCACGAAAACGGCTTTGGTTCCTACAAAAGGAACTGAGCCTGGGTCAGTACATTGCCTGGACCGACCTCACCGCCTTCCCGGCCTCTTGGAGTTTGGTGAGGACCTTCTCAGAGGATTCACCAAAAAGAACTTCTCTGTCAAAAGAGGCGTCCAGGATGTTCTTCTGGACGTCCGGGGTGAATCCCGAGACACGGAGCCATGAGTGTCTCCGGAGGCATACGTCCAAAGCTGCCGCTCTGGCCGAGGAGTCCGCGGAATTGTACGCGGCTCGCAGCACCTGGGTTCCCACGTCTGAACCGTTACGGAGGAGTTGCAACATCTCCTCCTTCTGCTCACCGTCTGGCAATTTGTCCGCCAGGTCCAGTCCCTGCTCCCACAAGGCATTTTGGAACTGTACCATGTGGGTTAAGTAATTCAGGGATCTGATGGCACAAGTAGCGGAAGCATACGTGCGCCTGCCCATAGCGTCCAGCTGTTTGGACTCCGGGTCCGGTGGCAGGGTGCTCAAATGTTGCGGTCTCTGGGACCGGTCATGAGAGGCTGTGATGACCAGAGAGTCGGCCAGAGGATGTGAAGCCAGATACTGGTCCTCCCTAGGGCCTTGTACAGGCGGTCAGTTCTGGCATCGCCGGGAGTGAGTGTGGACGCTTCCACGCTGCCTTGGCGACGTCCACGAAAGTGTCCACCAAGGGTGGTACCACCACAGGCTTAGGATCTTTCTGCCGAAGATACCTGGCGAGGCGTAGTCTCTCGGGGTCTAATTCTTCTGCATCCCAGCCCATGTTCTCTTGGATATGCCTCATGATCTCTGAGAACGATGAGTCATCCGATCTAGGAAGTTGACGTGGGTCCAGAGAAGGGATGTGGATCGGAGAGGGGGATCTGGATCCTTCCGAGAAATCCGATCCAGTGTCCTCCATTGAAGGCGAACAGCGGCTTCTTCTGGGTCTCTTAGGGCTGGGTGACCCTGAAGAAGATCTGGACGGAGGTCTCCTTTTGTCTGGTCTCCCCCTAGGAGGATCCGCCGGCTCCTAGGGGGAAGGTACTCGGCCTGCCGCCCCGGACGGAGTAGGGGGCACAGGGGCCGGTGGGGTCGCAGGTGGAGGAGGAGGGGTGGGAACCACATCCCTTTTTATGGTGTCCCACCAGTAAGTGAACAACTCCTTGACCTCGGATATGGAGAGGCCCGATGACGGACCGGGCGCCGATGGCCGGTCGTCAGGTTCCGGCGTCGGCTCCCCAGGGGTCTCAGGTTCCGGAGAGGGCTCCCTGGGTGGGGTGCGACAGGACTGGATTCGCCCGTCTGGTCCTCGGGCTGGGTCAGCTCCTCCTCCGTAATCGTCTCCTGACCGACGTCTGTGGGAGGCGTCGGGGTCCTCTTCTCAATAGGTATGGGTACGGACGTCGGTCCCCCGGCCGACGACCGAGAAGACGTAGGCCTGACCGGCGATGGGCGTCTGGCGGTTGACGGTTCCTGGGACCTATGGTGTAGGGCCGGGATCGGATGGGCCGGCGCCGGGTCCGACTACTTCTTCAAGGAGGTAAGCTTTTTGGTCTTCCTCTGGGGAGGAGGAAGCAAGGAGGCAGACCTGACGTTGGGTTCGGAACGGCGGGAACCAGACTTATGGTGGTGATGACGGTCCCCCGACCTAGCCAGGGCCTTAGAAGAGGAAGATGAGGAAGGCCTGGAGGTCTTGGCCTGTGAGACAGAAGAGGAGACCAAAGGGGTCTTCACCGCTGCGAGGGGAGGCTGAGAACGGGCCCGGGAAGGAGAGCGGTCAGACCGGGAGCCGGAGCTACGGAAGTCAGAGGCCCTAGACGGGAACTTGAATCTAACTCTCTCCCTGTGCTTCTTGGGGTGTCTCCAGCCCTTCTCTGAGGATTCTCCCTTGGAGGCTGCGTCCATGGCCCTGATTTTTTCTTCGAGCAGGAACGCCTGAAGGGTCTTCTGGCGACGGATCCGGGTCCGGCTGTTGAACCCCTGGCAAAAAGAGCAGGATCGGGTGTCATGGTCTGGGCCCAGGCTCTTTAAACGGGATTTGGTTCCCACAGGCGCACTTCAAAGGATGGCCTTCAACAGAGGTTGGAGAGGACATCAGACAGCAAAAGAGCCGAAAAAACAAACTTTTTCCCGAAGGAAGAACTTAACCAAGCGTCGTGAGCTAGAAACGAGTTGAAGGGTCGAGACATGCGAGTTGACGGCGGGAAAGAACTGGAGAATCTGGCGGGACCGCCGCCTTATGTACTACGCCTGACGCCGGGGCGGACCGACGTCGGGGGTGGTCCCCACTGAAGATAGCTAGCTAGAAGAATTCCGTGGGGTCCTGACGCCTGCCGGCTTCAGTCTTAATGGTGTAACCTGCTGCAAGAGCTGTTTCTCGAAGTAAGATCCAGGCTTGCCTGGGCCAATTCGAAGCCACCAGAATCACTCATGCAGACTGTTGTCCGAGTTTCAGCAATACCCTGAGTATCAGGGGAAAGAGAGGGAATGCATATAGGAACCTCCCTGACCAGTCCAGGATCAAGGCATCTAGGGGAAGCATTCCCGGGACTGTAGGTCTGCAACAGTACTGAGAAAGCTGGAAGTTGAGGGGAGAGGCAAACAGATCCACTTCTGGTGTGCCCCACTTCCCACTGTGGCTAGTACTTGCTTGTTCAGAGTCCATTCGCTCTGGCCTTGACTGATGCGACTTAAAGTGTCTGCCAGGGTATTGTGCTTGCCTAGGAGGTGAACAGCTGAAAGGCAGACTCACAGGGAGAAGGTGAGAGACCAGATTTTCAGAGCCTCTGAACAGAGTATTCCTGATCTGGTACCACCCTGCTTGTTTATGTTGTTTATGGTGTGGTCTGCTTGAATTTGTACAGTCTGTCCTTTTATGACAGGAGCAAATGCTTCAAGAGCTAGAAAAATTGCTCTGAGTTCCGGAAGGTTTATGTGTAACTGTAACTCTTGGAGAGTCCAGGTGCTGCTTACTGAGGCACTGTCCAGATGAGCTCCCCACCCCTGGAGGGAGGAGTCTGTGGTGATCATCTATGTGGGAAGTGGAGCTTGGAAGGGTATCCCTGCTGCCAGATGAAAAAATTACTCACCTTAGTACTTGAGTTTCGTCTAATGGAGTCTTGCTGTATTCTGAAAATATGCAGTTAGCCCCAGCACTTGAACTGCTCCGGAGAGGAAAGAGTTAATTCTATGCCAGTGCATAGAACGTTGAGCTCGAGCTCGGTTCAAACCTCTGTCTGCTGCACTTTGAAGTGTAACCATCAGATTCTTACGAGCTAATACTAACTATCCCCACTGCGTGGAAATTGTAACATTTTTACTAGCCAAAAGGCAACCAATATTTTGGATCCCCAAAAGGCTCAAGTCAAGAAATCCAAAACAAAAACTAGGTAGTGAACAAAATGATTAACAAACCATAACAATAACCCACTCCCCTTAGCTAAAAAGGAGGAGTGCCAAGTACACCCTTGAGGTGCAACACTGCACCTGCCATCCCACTTTCCAAAAAAACAGGTTCTGAGAGGGGAGGCGGGGAGGGAGGTCAGAATACAGCAAGACTCCATTAGAAGAAACACAATTACTAAGGTGAGTAATTTTTTCTTCAAACAACATGAAGTCTTGCTGTATTCTGACAATACGCAGACTACCAAGCAGTACCTCCATGGAGGAGGGAATCAAACTTATTTTGGGAATACGCTCTGCAGAACTGCTGTACCAAACCGACCATCACTCCTAGCCTGGATATCCAGAGAGTAATGCTTGGTGAATGTATGGACTATTTTCCAGGTGGCTGCTTTGCATATCTCTCATAAGGGTATATCTCTGGCAGCAGCTAGAGAAGCAGCTGTACCTCTAGTCGAATGAGCCCTCAGCCTTGAGGGGGGTATTTTGCCTAGCTTTTCATAGCACAATTGTATACAAGAAACAATCCACCTGGCAATAGTTCTCTTAGTAGCAGGTTTGCCCTTTCCCACTTCCCCATAAGTGAGGAATAACTGGAGGGAGTCAAACCTGAGTGCCTTAGTACGCTCAATGTAGTAGCCAAGAGCCCTTTTAACATCCAAACTGTGTAATCCTCTCTCTCCTGAAGAAGAATGATCAGTGAAGAACACAGGAAGAGACATGGACTGGTTCAGATGAAAATCTGAAACCACTTTGAGTAAGAACTTCCTGTTTGTTCTAAGGACCACCTTATCTCTATGGAATGAGATAAAATCAGGCTCCACTGACAGAACTTGCAATTCACTGATACGTCTGGCAGAGGTAATAGCTACCAGGAACACAGTTTTCCAAGTCAAGTACTTAAGCTCTGCTGAAGACAAAGGCTCAAAAGGGGCTGCATAAGCTGAGCAATGCAAACATTAAGGTCCCAAGCAGGAGTAGGATCCCTAAAAGGGGGATTGGTATAAAGCAATCCCTTGAAAAATTTACGGAAAACAGGATGAGATGCCAGTGAGGAGGGCTTTCCCACTGACAGAAAAGCAGAAACAGCTGACAAGTGTACTTTGAGGGTAGCTGGTCTGAGGCCTAGGCCATTAAGATGAACCATGTAATCCAGAACTGTAGACAAGTCAGCAGTATCTAGGGAAATATGCTTCTTGGAACACCAAATGTTGAATCTTTTTCATTTGGAGTTATAAGTTTTCTTGGTGGCAGGATTTCGAGAAGCTTTGAGAATGTCCAGAACCCCTTAAGACAGATACAAATTTGCATGCTCTAACTCTTCAAGAGCCATGCCTTGAGATTGAGAGACCGAAGGCAGGGATACCAGATCCTCCGGAGAGGAGGTTAACAGGTTGTGATTCCTGGGAAGAGATAGGGGAAGATGGACCGCTAGGGGCAGCAACAGGGGATACCAAGGCTGCCTGGCCCAATCTGGAGCAATCAGGATCACTTTGCAAGATTGTGACCTTATCTTGACCAGGACCTTGAACAGTAGAGGAAAAAGAGGGAAGGCATACAGAAATTTAATTTCCCAATCCAGAATCAGAGCATCCAGTGGGACTGAACCCAAGACTGGGGGGTCTGCAACAGAAGAGAGGGAGTTGGTGATTGTTTGGGGCTGCGAAGAGATCTATCTCTGGAGTGTCCCACCTTGAAAATATCACTTTTAACACTAAGGGATCCAGGGACCATTTGTGATGGCCCTGGGAAATCCTGCTCAATGCATCTGCTAGCACACTGTCCTTCCCTGGGAGGTGGACTGCCACCAAAGAGGTCTGTAGAGAATAAGCCAGAGACCATAATGTCATGGCTTCCATGCACAAGGCCGTAGACCGAGAGCCTCCCTGCTTGTTGATGTACCACATGGTGGTGGTGCTGTCTGTCCTGACCTGAACCACCTTGTTCTGTACTTATTCTGAGAAGGCTTGCAGAGCCAGGTACACTGCCCTGAGCTCCAGAAGACTGATGTGGAGAAGAGACTCCTGAGTGGACCACACTCCCTGAGCTGTGAGAACTCCCAGATGAGCTCCCCACCCCAGGAGAGAAGCATCCATGGTTAGAACCAAAGAATGAGATTGACTGATGAATGGGACTCCTTGTCTGAGGTTATCCTGATCCTGCCACACTTGTACAGCCCGGATCAGGGTCTGAGTCACTGGAATTAGCTTGGTTAGAGAATCTTTTTTTCTGAGAACAAAAAGCCCTCAAATGAAACTGGATGTCCCTATTCTGAAATCTGGCCCATTGGACCACTGCAGTGGACGCTGCCATGTGGCCCAGAAGTTGAAGGAAATGCCTTGCTGGTCGAGACACAAGAAGGTGGAAAGAGGAAGCCAGCTCTATAATGGCCCTTACTCTTGTCAAGGGGAAAAATGCTCTTGCTTTGACAGTATCCAATTCTACCCCTATGAAGGTCAAGAGTTGTACTGGCTCGAGAACTGACTTGGGAAGATTGAGGAGGAATCCTAGAGAAGTGAGCACTTGTTGGGTCACTTGTAAATCTGACTTGACTTGGTCTGGAGACTGACCTACTATGAGCCAGTCGTCCAGGTATGGGAATATGGAGATGTTTTGTCTCCTTAGAAAGGTCACTATTACTGCTAGGCTCTTTGTAAATACCCTTGGAGCTGATGTTAGGCAGAAGGGCATTGCTTTGAACTGGTAATGACCTGAAGGCAGTTCGAACCTGAGGTACTTTCTGTGGGAGCACCTGATGGGAATGTGAAAGTAGGCATCCTTTAGGTCCAGGAAGGCTAGCCAGTCCCCTGGCCTTAGAGAGGGAAGAATTATTCCCAGAGTCACCATTTGGAACTTTGGCTTTAGTAGATGTTTGTTTAGGTATCTTAAGCCTAGGACGGGCCGCCACTCCCCTGTTTTTTTTCCGGGTAAGGAAGTATCTGGAATACAGACTTTTGTCCCTGTGAATTGTAGGAACTTCTAGGGCAATGGTTTCGGAGATGTTTGCAGGTGGAAAAGACCCGACCCTCAGCTTTGGAAATTTTTTGAAGCTGAGGGCCGGTCCCTGGCTTACTACCTCCAGGACCCACTTGTCTGAGGTAACAGACTTCCAGTCCTGGGAGTAATGAGCCAGCCTGCCTCCTACAGAGATTGGGGAGTCGACCCGGACTGACACATCAGGGTGTCTGCTGGGCAGGAGCCTTATGCTGAGAGGAGGATGCAGCCCTGTTTATCCCCTTCTGCATCTCCCTCTGAAGAACCCCCTCTTGGAAAAAGGAGAAGAGAGGAGGCCTGTGCCTGGTAGAAAGGCCTGTGAAAATGCCCCTGCCCCTAGCTTGCTGCTTCTGAGAAGTTACCCGCCTTTCTTTGGCCTGTGTACTCCTGTAGGTGGTCCTCTACTCATCCATCTTTTTCATATAATTCTCTGTCTGCTCCCCAAACAGAGAATTATTGACAACAGGGAAATCCATAGCCTTACCCTGGGTATCCTGTGATAGGCTAGTACATCTGAGCCAAGCTAGTCTCCGACGAGCCACAGATGAAGCCATAAGTCTTGATGACACATCACTGGAGTTCACAGCAGCATGACATTGGATTTTTGATGCCTCAATCCCATCAGCAGCCACCTCCTCCAGCTCCTTGGCAAGCTGGGGGGAGGCCTGCTTAGCCAGCTCCAGTACAGTGTCCCATCTGGACTTCTAGTACCTGGCTGTGTAGGCCATGTAATTAGCCTGCCTGAGTCCCAAGGAAGATGCCATGTATTGTTTTTTGCCATCGCATCCAACTTCATGGAGTCTTTATCTGGGGTGTGTGAAGCCAAGGGTATGTTAGCCTTATCACAGACTGCAGCCTGCACAACCCCAACATGGCTGCATTGCTGGTACAAGTACTCTGTACCAGAGCCTGACATGATGTACCTCTTGTCCATTCTTCTGTCTACAGGAGGTAAAAAATTTGGAGTTTTAAGCAACTTTTGTGTCTGCTTCCCAAAGGATTTGTGCAGGGGAATAGACAACCTCTTGGACTTTGGGATGTCCATCATCTCCACATAGTCAGACTCCTCTTGCTCCTCAACAGCTTCTTCCAAAGGGAGCTGGAAGGTTTCTGCCACTTTCCTATAAAACATAAAGTGGGAAGGGGACTCAGAAAGCCTAGGAGGGGAAACACAAGAAGGTCTGTCTGGGGAGATGTCCGGTTCTGTGGGCTCATCCAGGCCTTCCCCTTCATCATCATCATCATCATCATCACCACCACCACCATCATCATCATAATCATTATCTCCCTCCAAATCCAGTTCATAAAAGTCTTCAGGGGAATAATCTTGAACCAGAGGAACCGACCGAACCGAATGCCTGCCCAAAGGTGTCGGATCAGTCGGAAACGGACGGAGCGATTCAGCTATGCTAATAGTCTGGGTAATTTCTTCGGTGGTCAGATGATGTGGTTCTGGATCCGAACCGGCTGATTTATCTTTTCCTTTCTTTTCACAGGAACCGACCCCTCAGGATTGAATCTCTGTTTGCCCAAGGGGGTATTGCCCAGGTCAGTGGGCACCCCCTCAGGTTCAGCCGAAACCGAACCGGGCTGGCCATCCGGGTCAGCAGACTTCTCGGCCTCCTTCTCCCTAAGCCTGTCCAATCTTTTGTCCAGGGTGGCTTTACAGACATTTTGCAGATCTGTCAGTCTGACTCTAAGTAGTTAAAACCCAGACAGTAAACACAGGTGGTGCGGGGATTGGCCTTAGCAAAGGTCTCCCCACACTCACCGCAGTGTTGAAACCCAGTGGGCCCAGTTTTTCTCTTGGGTTTCTCAGACGAAGCCATAACTAACACTTACCCTTTTTTTTTTGGCAATCGCCAGGCAAGACCCCCTTATCGGTTTCTAACTGTGTTACGGGTATTTGAAAAAAAACGATGAAACACGGAATCTGACGGTTACACTTCAAAGTGCAGCAGACAGAGGTTTGAACTGAGCTCAAGCTCAACGTTCTATGCTCTGGCATAGAGTTAACTCTTTCCTTTCAGGAGCAGATCAAGTGCTGGGGCTAACTACATATTGTTAGAATACAGCCAGACTTCATGTTGTTTGAATTGCAGGATTCTTCCACCAAAGCAGAGCCTGAAGGAACTGCTCTGCCACAGGTATCAGCTTTGAACAATTGTTGCTTCTTTGAGACCAGTGAGCTCTGAGACAGGCCTGCAGGTGTTGCACCCTGTACCTGATTCCTGAGACCACTGCAGTCATTGAAGTCATGTGTCCCAAGAGCCTGAGGAACTGTCTGGCTCATCTTGCTGTCCCTGGACGAAAGAATCTGCCACTGAAAGGAAACTGAATTCTCTCCTGTGGGAGGAAGGCATATCCTTTCTGGTTGTCCAGCTGAGCGCCTATGAAGGTGAGTAGCTGGGTGGATTCCAGGTGAGGCTTCTTCAGATTTCCCAGGAATCCCAGACACTCCAGAGTGTGCTCTATAAGGGAAAGGGACTCCCTGACTTGACAAGGTGACTTTGCCACTATTAGCCAATCGTCTAAATAGGAGTAGACAGCGACACCCAGCTTCCTGAGGTGTGCCGCTACTACTGCCAGGCATTTGGTAAAGACTCTTGGGGCCGAGGTCAGGCCGAAGGGCATAGCAGCGAACTGATAGTGGCCTGAAGGGAGTTTGAATCTGAGAAACTTCATGTGAGACCTCCTTATGGGTATATGGAAATAAGCATCCTTTAGGTCCAGGTAGGCAAGACAGTCGCCCTATTGTAAGGACTGTATGACTAGTGACAGAGTGACCGTCTTGAATTTGGGTTTTAACAGATGTTTGTTTAAATATCTGAGATCCAAGATAGGTCGCCACTCCCCAGTTTTCTTTTGTGTCAGAAAGTACCTGGAGTAGAGGCCCTTGCCCTTTTCATGGGCCGGAACCCTTTCCACTGCTCGTAGAGCTAGGAGGTTTTTTATCTCCAATTCCAACAGTAGAACCTGTGTTGGGGTTAGAGGTTTTGACACCTGATTACACTTGAGGTCTGGCATCTGCTTGAGCTGTAGTGGCAGACCCTTTTCCACTAGCTCCAGAACCCACTTGTCTGAGGTAATGAGGGACCAGTTCTGAAGACAGTGGGAGAGTCTGCCTCCTATTGGCAGAGGGGAGGCGACCTGGGCACTCACATCAGGGCTTAAGACTGCAAAGCTGTTGGCTGGGTAGAGGTAGCCCTTCTTTGGCCCCTTCTGTCCCTCCCTCTGAAAGCATCCCTGACTGAGAGAAATCAGACTGGGGATAGGGAATGTAAGGCCTGGGAAAATAATCTCTGCCCCTATTACCCCTCGGGTGGAATTTCTACAGGGCAGGAGGCTTAGGTTTAGAGACGTGACTCTGCCAAGAGGCCTTGTAAACGTCAACCTTTTACATGCAGACTGTTGTCCTGGAATCGAACAACATGTTTTGATCACAGGGAAAGTCCATGGCCTTAGACTGGGTGTCTAGGGTCAGACTTGTATTTCTAAGCCAGGCAATGCGCCTCAGAGAGATGGCATGGGACACTGTTGTCATCTGCCATGTGGAATTGGTGTTTTGTAGCTTTCAGTGCAGTTTTTGCCATATCCACCAGCTCCTGTACAATTGTATCCATCCCATTGCGGGTAATGACCGGAACACAATTCCACAGTGCTTTCTGATATCTGGCACTGAAAGCCATGTAGGAAGAAAGTCTGACCAGTAGGGAAGCTGTGGTATACATTTTCTTTGCTATGAAATCAATTTTTATGGAGTCCTTGTCTGGAGGTAAGGGGGATAAGGAAACCTCAGCTTTCTCACAAGCTGCTTACTGTACTATACTCTCATGGCTAGGATGTACAGACAGAAGTTCAGTATCATTTTTAGACAATAGGTATGTCAATCCCTGTCACAGAAGTGGGGGTTTGAAGCAGTTTCATGGTATTTTTTTCTGAAAGCATTATAGATAGGCATGACTAGTCTCTTAGGAGGTGGGAGACCTTTCATCACTCTATAATCTTTATCCTCATCCTGGATGGACTCCTGAGTAGGGAGGTCCAGGGTGTCAAGCATAAACGTAAGCATAGAGGAAGGATTCTCCTGGTCAGCAGAGGAAGCTCCAAAAGGAGGGTCAGGGGACACATCAGGTTCTAGGCCCTCCAAATGTCAGGGGCATCATAAAAATGGTCATCATCATCTGCATCACCTTCATAGTCTCCAGAAGAGAGAATTATGGAAGAGTGCTTACCAGCCCCAGTAAATATAGACCCCATCTTTTGTAGGGTCTGAAAGACGTGACATGCTTTTGCCATGTCTTGCACAGATAGGAGTTCCTGTGCAGACTGTGGCTGTATATGCTTTGTTTTTTCTTTATGTTTTAAGCTGCCTGTTGTCTCACTATTGGCTTTCCCAGGAGGAGCAGGAGCATTTTTGTCTTAACAGACTATCTTTTTAGCCACTTCATCAGCAGCTTGATTATGCTTCCTTTTTCTGTACAGACACTTCATCCGTGCCTTTATTATTTTTAAATTTGTGAGGAACTTCATCAGCTCCTTTGGAAGCTTTATTTTTTGGCTGGGACTTGGAGGCGTCATCAGCACTCCTGCTTGAATTTTTATTGTTATTAATTTTAGATGGCCCCTCATCGGTAGCCTTTGATTTCTCCTCAACCATATTTTACTTTTAGATCTCTTTGCTCTGTTTCTCACCAAATTTGTGCAAAGAGAACCAGTAGATCTGGACCAAAACACCTGAGGCACAGGTTGTTGAAAAGCTGTTAAGCCAAATCCTGTGACAGCTGAGACACTTTTTTTAAATCCTGTAGCTCCAGATTTCTTTACAGTTCGGGGATTCTCAGACATGCCAATCCCCAGAGAACCCAGAAATAACTACCAAAGTTTGAAAATCCAAATTATCTCGCAGAAGGGTCCCATGATTTCTGAGGTAAAAAATATAGAAAAAAACATTAAAATTTGATGGTTCCCACAAGAAATGGGGAACCGCTGTAAATTTATGAAAGAAACTGCCGAAAATACTCAATTGCAGTAAAAATAAATATAAAATAACAGAGGGAACCGCGGAAAACTCTGTGGAACGCAGAAAGAAAAAATGCTAAAAAACAGTAAAAATATACTCAGCACACTTAAAAATTACGTTTGTGAGGAAAACTTTACCAAGATAAGCAGAAAAAGGCTGTCAACAAGGAAATTTGAGAGACACCTCTTAGGCAATATTGCTCAGTCAGCAGAGAAAACATTCTGAAGCCCTTCGGGCTGCTCCATCTCAGCACACTCCCCTCCTCTTTTTGACTGGCTAATGCCCAGGCTCATTATGATAATTATCTTAAAGGCAAACCTCCGGGGCAGTTGCACCTAGCCAGCTAACTGGCACATTTGGCAAGGCAAGGCACATTTTATTTAAAAAGAAGCTCATCCTGGAGGCTCTGGGCACTGTACATATTAAAATTCCACATAAATACAGAATCACTATGAGTCAATAAATAATGCACTTTTAAACATAAATATACAACATTACAAGAATTAAAATACTATCCTCAACAGCAGCTAGTAAACTCAGAGATAGCCAGAGGTTAATTTTAAACGTAAAACTCTGAAATCAGGTTAGGGCTATGAAACACAGTCCAGGAAGGCCTGATTATACAAGGCGGCCTTGAGGCGGGCTTTGTATACTTCAACAGAAGGGGCCTCCCTAACAGCTGGAGAAAGCAACTTCCACAGGACGGGGGCGGCGACACTAAATGCTGTGTTGCCTGTTGTTTTTAACCTCGTCCTGGGAATTGCAAGGAGGCCTCTAAAGGAGGAGCGGAGGGAGCGGACCAAGACAGCAGGTGTGAGAAGGTCCTTCAGGTAACCAGGGCCCAGGTCATGTAGGGCCTTAAAGGTGAGCAAACCCACCTTAAAGATGACCCTCCACCTTACTGGCAACCAGTGCAGCTGACGCAGCACTGGAGTGATATGACAGTACTTAGACTGTCCTGTCAGCAACCTAGCTATAGTTACTGATGCTAAAGGACTCCTGGGGTAAGAACTACTGTTACAGGTGAATAACCTGTTTTTCTAGGGACATGGATATGTTGTTCTATTCACACGTTCTAGCAGACTCCTAGCAGTTCTCCTAGGAGGAAGGGGCAAGGTGCACACCCCCCCTACTTAGGGAACAGAGATTTGAGAACTGAGGCCCCCAAACCAGCATCCCGGCCTGACTCGAGGTTGATGTGGTAATGGGAAATGAAGGTGTGTGCCGACTTTCGGGTAGCTGCCCTGCAGATTTCCTGGATAGGGACAACCCTGAAAGCAGCCACTGAGGCAGTGGTATGACAGGTGGAATGAGCCCTTAGCCCTAAGGAAGCCTACCTACCCACCAACCTATAGCAGAGGTCGATGCAGGAGACAAACCAACTACCAATCATCTGCTTAGTTGCTGGCCTGCCAGGTGAGGCTTCAGCATAGGTGACAAACAGCTGGCAAACCTCTCCCCAAACTCCAGCCATACGCTACTTATAATAGGCTAGTGCTCACCACAGGTCCAAAGTATGGAGCCTGTGCTTGGCCTCTGAGGTGTGATTGGTAAAGTGCAATGGGAGATTAATCACCTGGTTAAGGTGAAAATCAAACACAACATTTGGGAGGAACGTCAGGTTAGCGCACAGGACAACCTTGTCCTTGTTGGAAGACCAGGTATGGAGACTCCACCAAGAGCGCCTGGAGCTCGCTGATCTTTCTGGTTGACGTGATAGCCACCAAGAAGGCCATCTTCCATGACAGGTGTGACATCTCACACCTGTGCATCGGTTCAAATGGGTTGCCCATGAGCTTTGCCAAAACCAGCAACAGATCCTGTGGTGGTGGTTCATGCATTGGAAGGAAATGTGATCCAAGCCCTTGAAAAAGCGCCGGACCACCTTCTCCTGCACCACTGACCAGCCCACGCCCAGTAAGCAGAGCTGGCTGCCAGGTACACCTTAAGAGTCACTGACCTGAGGCCCAACTGGTAAAGGGACCAGAAACAGTCATGGATACTAGCCACTGGACAGGAAAAGGGTTCCAGTCCCTTGCCCTGACACCAAATGGAGAACCTTTTCCATTTGAAGGCATAGCATTTCCTGGTCGAGTCATTCCAAGATGCCTCAAAAAATGGTATGGACATCTTCAGAGAGACCCAAAAGCCTGCAACTCTAGCTGCTCAGGAACCAGGCTGTCAGGTGCAGGAACTGAAGGTCTGGGTGGAGTACCTTCCCCTGACTGATGAAGAGCAAGTCTGGGCATAGAGAGAGATGTCTTGGTAGCCTGCTGCTGAGGCTGAGATCGGGTACCAAAACTGGCGTGGCCAGTCTGGTGCAACCAAGATCACCTGTTCCTTGTCCCTCACGACCCTGAGCAGCACTTTGTGGCTCAGGGGGAAAACGGAGGGAAGGCACAGAGGAGGCCTGAGGTCCAGGGCCTTGAGAAGGCATCCCGCTGCAGCATTCCCTGCTGGGGCAGGCGGGCACAGAACAGCCTCAGCTTTGAGTTATCCCTGGAGGCAAACAGGTCCACCAGAGGTTCGCCCCAATGGAAGAACAAGATCTGCACTACCTTGGGATGGAGAGACCACTAGTGTGATGCCTTGCCCACCGGGCTGAGGGGAAAAAAAATTGATTGGAGGCACTGGCCACATGGATGGCCAGGAGGTCGGCCTCCAGATTGCGCATGGGGGTCCAGATGTGGAAGGGCGGGCGTGCGTGCCACCCTGTTTGTTGAGGTAGCACGTGGCCAAAGCGTTGTCAGTCTGGCTCTGAACCACTTGACCCCTGAGGTGTGGAGCAAAGGTGGTCAGTGCCAGCCGAACCACCCTGAGCTCCAGCAGGTTGATGTAACACCAGGACTCCTCGAGGGTCCAGAGCCTGTGGACCCTGTGGTCCCCACAGGTGGGCTCCCCAGCCCATGAGAGAAGCATTGGTCGTCAGAATGACCGTTGCCTCTAGAGGGACGAATGGGATTCCTTCCTGCAGATGTTCCAGGACTAGCCACCACTGGAGCGCGTCCCATATCTGCAGGGTCACCGTGACCAGTTGGTCGAAGTGACAAAATCCAAGAAAACCAGGACTCTTCGTGCCTGAAACTAGGATGAAATCCAGGTCCAATCCGAAAATATTGCAAATTATAATATTTTATTAAGTGCAAATGCACAGAAGAACCAACAGGCACACAGAAAATCAAAACAAGCTTACTAGTCCCAGCGCTTCCACTCACAACTGAGTCTTCATCAGGGGGTGAAGGGTTACATGGTGGAAGACCCTATATAGTGAGTTCAATTAAAACAATTAATCAATAAACCAAAACACATGTAAGAAATTAGAATCCATTTCATTAAAGTTCTATAGTCAGTGTAGTACCCAGATTAAATCACTAGATATAATTTGAAATTCACATACATGACTGATCCATTCTGTATTTCCTTTTTGGATCTTTGCCTTACTGTAAATGAAAATAAAACAGAGACCAAATGTTTCAGAAAAAATACAGCTACCAACTCACTTTTGTTGGCTAGTAGTGCTCACCCTCGTAGTCTTAAAAATTCAATTTCATTTGGACAGATACTAAGCAGGGTTTTATTTAACTCTAAAAACTGATTAGTGTTTTGCTCATAAAAGTTCTAAAACATTGTTAAAATGCATAGCACTTGCCTTACTGTGTTTAACAAACATAACACTTCTAGAAAACCTATATAAATGCTTTATGTACAGTTACTATTGTCCCAAGAAAAAAAACTGCAAATCAACTATTTAAAACCCTTCTAAGATTCAGGAGAAATTGCAATTCTGACAATGATTTTATTATTCAAACTGATGAACTGCTGAGGAGATTTGAAGCCAGGGGTTATGATAAAAAACCTTTAGAACAAACAAAACAAAAAGTTCAAAAAATGAGTAGAGAAACTCTCCTCAGAAATTATCATAGGGCAAATATACAGGTTACTCACCTGTAACAGGAGTTCAAGGAATGGTATATGTTGTTCATCCACACTCATTGGCAGGTATCCTTGCCGCTTTAAATCTTGCCGGAAGGTCTTCAAGCTTGCTCCTCCCACCCACCCGGGTGGTATAACTCTCGGCTCCGCCCCATGACGCCAGATCTGGCCCGCTGGAAGCTCAGGTTGTGCGTCGAAGCCGGGAGGTCGGGTCAGGATGAACAACATATACCATTCTAGAACTCCTGTTACAGGTGAGTAACCTGTATTTCTATGGACATGGATATGTTGTTCATCCACACTCATTGGCAGACTCCTAGCAGTTCTCCGGGAGGAGGGAGGCAAGACGCACACCCCAATACTTACTTGGGAAAGAGAGACTGAGAACCGAGGCCCCAAAACCAGCATCCCGGCGTGACTCAAGGTCGATGTGGTAATGGGTAATGAAGGTGTTTGCTGACTTCCAGGTAGCAGCCCTGCAGATTTCCGATAGGGACGTCCCTGGAAGCAGCCACTGCTGGCAGTATGGCAGGTAGAATGAGCCTTATCCCTCTGGGAGGCTCCATGCCCGCCAACTTATAGCAGAGATCTATGCAGGAAGTGACCCACCTGCTTATCGTCCGCTTGGCTGCAGGTCTGCCAGATGCGGCTTCAGCGTAGGTGACAAACAGCTGGCGAACCTCTCCCCGAATTCCCCAGCCAGCGCTTGTAATAGGCGAGCCTCTAGGGTCCAAAGTATGGAGCCTATATTCGGCTCCGAGGTGTGATTGGGGTAGAACACCGCAGAGTCAACACCTGGTTAAGGTGAAACTCCGACACCACCTTCGGAAGGAATTTCGGTGGGGCGCAGGACAACCTTGTCCCTGTGGAAGACCAAAGGAGACTGGATGGAGAGCGCCTGGAGCTCTCCCATCCTTCTGGCTGACGGACAGCCACCAAGAAGGCGGTCTTCCACGACAGGTGAGAGAGAGCACACCTGTCATAGGTTCGAATGGCTTGCCCATGAGCTTTGCCAGTACCAGCAGTAGATCCCACGGAGGTGGGGGTTCCCGCACTGAGGGGAAATGATCAAGGCCTTGAAAAAGTGCCAGACCACCTCTCCTGCGCCACCGACTGCTTCCCGCCCGCGCCTCAGTAAGCAGAGATGGCTGCCAGGTGCACCCTTAGGGTCGCCGACTCAAGCCCTTGATTAGAAAGGGACCATAAATAGTCCAAGATGCTTGCCAAGGAACAGGAGAAAGGGTCCAAGCCCGCTGACACCAAATGGAAAACCTTTTCCATTTGAAGGCATAGCATTTTCTGGTCGACTCTACGGGACGCCTAACTACATTGAGGACCTCGCCGAAAGACCCAAGGCCTGGAACTCTAGCCGCCAGGAACCAGGCCGTCAGGTGCAGGGATTGAAGGTCCGATGGAACACCTTCCCTGATTGACTGAGAGCAGGTCCGGGCGAGCTGGAAGCTGCCATGAGTCCTGGAGCTGAGACTGAGGAGATCTGGGTACCAGAACTGGCAGGCCAGTCTGGGGCTATCAGAATCACCTGCGCCTTGTTCCTCCTCGCCTTGAGAAGCACCTGTGGATCAAGGAAATGGGGAAAGGCGTAAAAGAGGCCCGGGGTCCACTGCCTCGAGAAGGCATCCCCTGCAGTGAGCTCCTGCTGAGGGGGCGGGCATGGAACAGTCTCAGCTTCGCTCTCCTGGAGGCAAACAGGTCCACCTGAGGTGTGCCCCAATGGGAGAACAGATGCTGTACTACCTCCGGCAGGAGAGACCACTGGGATGCAGCCCTATCCGCTCAGGGCATCGGCCAGGGTGTTGGAGGCTCCTGCCACATGAATGGCTAGGAGATCCGCCTCCAGGCTGCGCGACGAGTGACCAAATGCGGAGAGCTTCCTTGCATAGAAGCATGGAGCGCGGCCCCGCCCTGGCGGTTTAGATAGAACATGGTCGTGGTATTGTCCGCCTGACTCGGACCACTTGACCCCGGAGGAACGGAGCAAAGGCGGTGAGAGCTAGGCAGACCGCCGGAGCTCCAGCAGGTTGATGTGGCATCGACTCCGGGACCAGAGGCCATGAGCCCGGTGTTCCCCAGATGGGCACCCCAACCCATCAGAGAGGCATCGGTCGACAGAGAGACCGCCGCTCGGGCGGACGAATGGGATGCCCTCCTGCAAATGATCTGGAACGGTCCACCACTGGAGAGCTGCTCCACATCCCCTGTGTCACCGGACACAAGCTGGTCCAAAGGATCGCAGCGCCAGACCACTAGCTGGCCAGTCCCCATTGAAGGACGCATGTTCCAGCGGGCCCAACGGACCACGCTGGTGCAGGCCGCCATGAGACCCAGGAGGCGCAGGAAGTCCCGGCAGGCGCAATTGCCCAACCAGAAATGATCGGGCAAAGGAGGAAAGAACCTCGCCCTGTCCGCCGAGCCGCCCTGGCTCAAGAGAGTCGAGCGCCCGATGAATAGAATCACCTGCTTTGGCTCGAGTTCCGACTTGGCCTCGTTGATAAGGAGGCCCAGTTGAGAGCAGACCTGGAGGGCCAGATCTCTGGACCACTCCGCCTCCTTCCTGGAGGGAGCTGCTATCAGCCAGTCGTCCAGGTAAGGGTACACCCGACCCTCGGCCAAGAGGGAATGCTGTCACCACTGCCATGCATTTGGTGAAGACCCTGGGAGCTGGAGACAAGTCAAGGGCATGGCTTTGAACTCGAAAGGGATCCTTCCGTTGAAGCCAAGGAATCTCTGGTGAGACGGACGGATAGGGACGTGAAAACGCTGGCCCTGCAAGTCCAGAGAGCAGAACCACACGCACGCGGCTCCAAGGATGGTATTATCTGAGCCAGAGTGACCATCCTGAAGGTTCGAGACCTTAGGAACTTGTTTAGGTCGTGTAGGTCGAGAATGGGGCGCCAGCCCCCCGTCCGTTTCGGAACCAGGAAGTACCTGGACACAAACCCTGGGTCTGAAGGAGGGTCCGCCACCTCTCTTATCATCTCCTTCTGGAGGAGGAGAGCGATGTCAGCTCGACGAGCCGCCAGTGAGGCTGGGGACCCCGAAGCCCCCCCGAGGGGCGACGGCTCTGAAGGGTGCTGCCTGCTCAAATTCCAGAGGCAGGCCTCTTCCCACCACCTCCAAGACCCACCTGTCCATGATAACAGTGGACCAGGCGGAACGGAAGTGCGGGCCGTCCCCACGGGGGGACCCAGGGGTAAGGTGACGGGAATGGGGGCGACACCCCTCAGCCCGTCACTGGGCAGGCTTGGAGGAGGGACCGGCCGAGGGACCTCCTGGGCCTTTTCCTCCCTGCCTCCTGTTAGAGGAAGCCGGCGGCTTGGGTTTGGGATGCCAAGGCCGAGCCTGCTGGCCCTGACGTTGCTGGGCCGGGCGCGCCGGGGGCACAGAAGGACGAAAGGGCTTAGGCTGTGGTTTGCGGCCTTTGTCCTTCTGAGCGGAAGAGACCGAGTCCAAGGTAGCATTGGACTTCTCGATCCTCTGCAGGTGACCTTCCACCCCAGGGCCGAAGAGGTCAGTCCCAAAAAGGAACATCCGCCAACTGTGCTGGGTATCCGGCAAAGGTGGATATCCTCAGCCAAGCCCGCCGACGATAGCCACTGCGGCCGCCACCGATCTGGCACATGAGTCCCCTATATCCAAAGCAGTCTGGAGCTGCTGTTTGGCCACTGCCCTGCCCTGGTCCCGCACCTGCTTAACCGTAGTCTGCAGATCGGGCGGGAAGATGAGGGATGACCTCATCCAGGAGCCCAACAGGGCATGAGAAAATGTGCCATGAGGACGGCCGAACTGGCCTGACGAAGGCCGAGAGAGGACGCAGCGAGACTTTTCGCCCGACATAGTCCAATTTCTTGACTCTTGTCAGGAGGTTTGTCCACATCCTGGCGCTGCTAGCGCCGAAAACGCTGTCGGTAACCAACCCTCAGCAGAGGGGTGTTCCAAAACCGGACAAGGAACCAGTAGGGACCGTGATACTTCCTGGCCATCCTGGTCAAGGCGCAGGGCAGGAAGCAGGGCCTGCCAAAGCTCCAGTGCCGACCCACTATGGCCTCGCCACCGGAAAGGCCTCCGCCGGAGAACCCTCGGTCCAGAATCTCCGTGAGGGGATACCTGGCCTGCTTTGAAACGGTTCGAGCTCCATCCCGTGGACTCCGAGATGAGCCAAGCAGTCCTAGGAAGGACGACGGGCTATCGTCCATTGACTGACCTCCTGAAGACTCCAAGTCCAGTCGCTTGGAGAAAAAGGAGGAATCATCTTCGGACTCAGAAGAGTCCTCGAAGAGCTGCCTCTGGCCTGAGCCACCCTTCACCTGCCGAGGTCGGTCGGGAGTGAGGGTAACTGACAGCCGATGGGTAGACCTCAGGCCGACCGAGAATCCTTGGTCGGAGCCCCAATTGTGGCTGTGGAGGCGGAGGTTCCACCGAATCGGTGGAGCAGCTGGTTTTGGCCGAACAACCGCCTGCATAGGCCTCGGATAAGTCGAGGGGTTGTGTCGACGGCCCGGTGACAGCTATTTAATGGCCGGGAAGGCGACGGGTCCGGCTACTCCCGCCAGGAGGAGCTGTTGCAACATGAGGTCTCGCATCGCCGACGTACTTACGCCAAGCCTCCTCGTCCGAGGATGAGGACGCCGGCGACGCCGACGCTGCCGAGACCAAGACCGCCATGACGGTGGGATCGGCTGACCATCAAGAGGTCCGAGACAGAGAGTCCCGGAATTTCCGAGGTCGGTGCGGGAGGTGTCGGCCGAACCGCACTCTTCGCTCAGATGGTCCATCCGAGGGCTCCGAACCGAGGCACAGGCGAGCCCACGGGATCCTCAACTCTCCCGGGGAACCGGGAGAGGGAACCCGCCGCTAAAGGCGACAGCCCGGCCCAACGGGTCGAGAAAAATCTCGACTTCGCCGGTGGGAGTCTCGGTCAACTGACCTGACGGGGACACCGTGAGGCCAGTGGCCGAAGCCGAGCGGTCGACCGAAGCCGACGGTCGACGACTCGGGGAGAGGGACCTTTCCCGCTCCCAAGAGCGTCGACGGAGGGACTTACCCCTGTCCTTCTTTTTGGACCGAGAATAAGGTCCAGCAGATGTAGGCCCTTCTCCCTTAGTGGAGAGGGACAGACAAAGCTCCTTAAAAGAAGCCGTGTAGGAAGAACCCAGAGAGAGCGATAAATGCCGGCGGGAAGATACGCCCGCGCCGCCTCTTCGAGGGCGACCATCCGCCGAGCTGATCCGCCGAAGCCCTCCGCCGCCGCCGAAACCGCCAACCGGCCTCCTTGACTTCACCGAGGGGAACGCTTCTCCGGACGGCCCAGTTGCAATCGGGCAGCACGGTCTTCGAGGACGTAGGCCGAGAAAGATGAGCACAGGTCGCAAGCCTGCGGGTCGTGCTCAAGGCCTAAGCAGTAGACACACGTGGAGTGTGGATCCATCCGAGACATCTTCTGCCCGCATGGGCATCTCCGAAATCCGGGAGTCGATTTGTCCATCGCAGCCGCGAGGGATCGAAGACTGAAGTCTTTTTCGCAAAATTTATTTTTAAATCCGCAAACGGAGAAATAGGAACCAGTCTCAAACGCAGAGCGTTAAGGAGGGAACCTGAGCTTCCAAGCGGTAAGGAAGATCTGGCGTCATGGGGCGGAGCCGAGAGTTATACCACCCGGGTGGGTGGGAGGAGCAAGCTTGAAGACCTTCCGGCAAGATTTAAAGCGGCAAGGATACCTGCCAATGAGTGTGGATGAACAACATATCCATGTCCCTAGAAAAGGTGCAGAACAATATGCCATGCACCTTTGTCGTGGATTTCAATAATGTTGCAGGCCAGATAAGCAACATTATACTCAGGAACTGGTCCATTCTCTTGGGTGACAATATGGTGGGCGCATCTGTAGGATCCAAACCTAGAGTTACTTTTAACAGGAGTGAGAACTTAAGGGACAAATTGGTTCACAGCAGGATCTCTAAACCTGCTATAACCACTAATATGTGGTTTCCACGTCGCCCCTGTGGCTATTACAGATGTAGTCACTGTAACATCTGTAAATTTGGTGTGCCAAGGAGTTCATACATCCTTTGCATGCAAACACTGAAGTTGAAATTAGGGAGCTTATCACCCGTGACACCCCCTATGTTGTGTATGTTCTGTGGTGCACTTGCAATTTGGTCTATATTGGGAAGACTGTCAGGCCTCTCAAACAGAGAGTGCAGGAACATATTCATTCGATTGCAAGTGATAGACAGGACACTCCAGTTGGCACACATTTTTCGGATGTACATAGCTCTAAACCCGATTGTCTAACATTTGTAGGACTGGAGCATGTGTCACCTATGAGAAATGGAGGGGACAGATCTAAGTTACTATTACAGCGTGACAGTCTATGGATTTACACTTTACGCAGTGTTAAACCTCATGGACTTAATGACAAGTGGTATTTAAAACCTTTTTTGAAGGGAAAAAAGTGATGCTATGTGGGTCTTGAAAAGTTACTGGTTATGTGTTCATTGTTTCTTGCTGTGGATAAATGAATTTATGATGAATAATGCTAAGAGTTATAGTTATATTGCTTGCTTATATGTTTGAAAAAATAATTTTTCTTCTTCTTTCTCAGGTTTGTTTCCATTTCATCTGGCTCCCCTCCAGCTACCTGGTCCTCATTTTCTAGGAGGTCCCACAAAAATGTTGCCTTGCAGTTACCACACTGACTGTAGCCAGGATTTGCTGGAGGTTTGGTCTATTTTGTGTTCATTTCATCTTCCATTTGTTTCAGTGCTTTTCTCATTTAAATGCACACTGTGTTTATTCTAAATTGTATATGGATGTATGTGCTACATAGCTCCATCTAGTGACTTAATCTGGGTACTACACTGACTATAGAACTTTAATGAAATGGATTCTAATTTCTTACATGTGTTTCGGTTTATTGATTAATTGTTTTAATTGAACTCACTATATAGGGTCTTCTTCCACCATGTAACCCTTCACCCCCTGATGAAGACTCAGTTGTGAGTGGAAGCGCTGGGGCTAGTAAGCTTGTTTTGATTTTCTGCGTGCCTGTTGGTTCTTCTGTGCATTTGCACTTAATAAAATATTATAATTTGCAATATTTTCAGATTGGACCTGGATTTCATCCTAGTTGCAGGTGCGAAGAGTGCTGGTTTCTTGGATTTTGTGTACTTGTGAGCTGGTTACACTTACTTAACAGCACCACCCTACTTATTCACCGATCGCAGCACATCTTTGTTGTTGTGGTCGAAGTGACCCCTGCGCTAAGACCACTGGCTGGCCAGCTCACGCTTCAGGAAGCGCATTCTCCAGTGAGCCTAACAGGCCACCACGTAACCCAAAAGATGCAGGACGTCCCAAGCAGGGTGCAACTGCCCAACCAGAAATGATCGGGCAAAGGATGTAAGAGCCTCCGCCCTGTCCACCGGGAGCAGAGTCCTGGCTCTGCAAGAGTTGAGCTCTGCCCCAATGAAATAAATCACCTGCGAAGGCACGAGTTCTGATTTGTTATCGTTGACCAAGAGGCACAGAGAGATGCAGGTTTGGAGGGACAGGTCTCTAGACCGCTCCACCTCCTGCCTGGAGGGATCCGTGATGAGCCAGTCGTCCAGGTAAGGATACACCTGGACTCCCTGGCCCCTCCGGTGAGCAGCCACCACTGCTATGCATTTGGTGAAGACCCTGGGGGCCGAGGACAGGACGAATGGCATGGCCTGGAACTTGTAAAGGGTTCCCTCTGCTCGAAAGCGGAGGAACCTCCAATGAGAAAGACAGATTAGGACGTGAAAGTGTGTGTCCTGGAGATCCAGAGAACAAAACCACATGTTTTGCTCCCAGGATGGTATGATATGGTAGAATTACCATCCTGAAGGAGCGGGACCTGATGAACTTGTTCAGGTCGTGCAGATCTAGAATGGGGAACTAGCACCACCGTCCATTTACTTACTAGGAAGTACTTGGACAGAAACCGTGGTTGAGGTGGGGGTTCAGGATGGGCGCCACTACTTCCTTGCGCAGGAGCTGGGCAATGTCGTCCCGAAGGGCCGACTGAACATTGACTGACACAAAGTCCTCTCATGGGGTGCTGGCTCGGCGGGTAAGCCTCGAACTCTAGAGGCAGACCCTGACCTACCACTTTGAGAACCCACTTATCCATGGTAACAGCGGACCAGGTGGAAAGGAAGGGGCAGAGCCAGCCCCTCACGGGAGGACCCAGGGAGCTCAGGACGGGAGATAGGAGAGTTCCCCTCCCGTCCCATCACTGAGCAGGCTTGGAAGAGGAGGAGGACCTGGCTGAGGGACCACCGTGATGACCACACTCTCCGGGCTTCCTGACGACCAAGGCCAAGGACTTATGCCGAGGGCGCCAGGCCTGCTGCTGGGCAGGTTTGGCCACAGAAGTGGGCCAAAATGACTTCTTTTTAGGCTGTTTAGAGCCTTTAGAATCCTTCTGGGCAGAAGTCACACAGTCCAAGGTGGTGCTGGACTTTTTGATCCTGGAGAGGTGCCCCTCTCACACCGGGCTCGAACAAGTCGGTCCCCAACAGGGGCACATTTGCCATCTTGTGCAGTGTATCTGCTGTGAAGGTGGAGATACGCAGCCAGGCCCTGCAGCACATGGCAACCTCTGCGGCTATAGATCGGGCACAAGAGTCCCCGATGTCCATGGCCTTTTGGAACTGTTGCTTCGTAATGGCACGGCCCTGGTCCCGCACCTGTTTAACAGTAGTCTGCAGGTCGGTGGGGATATGAGTAGCACATCATCCAGGGACCCCAGAAGGGCATGCAAGAAGTGGGCCATCAGAAAGGTCAAGCTTGCCTGCTAAAGCCTGAGCGAAGAGGCAACATACACTTTTTTCACCATGTGGTCCAATTTCTTGGACTCTTGTCAGGAGGTTTGTCCACATCCCCGACATTGCCCATGCGCCTTAACACAGAGTCAGCAATGAGCCCCTTGGCCGAGGCAAGCTCTGTAAATCCCAACAGGGATCACGTACTTGTGGGCCATCCGGGACAAGATGACAGATGCTGCCACAGCTCCAAGTCAGGGCAGAGAATTGCATCCTGGACAGGGATGGCCTCCATAGGGTATCCCCCCCTCCCCGTCGAGGATCTCAGGAAGTGGGCACTTTTCCCTCTTTTGGATGGATTCCAGTTTAAGTTCCACAGACTCAGAAATCAGCTGGATCAGGCCCTCGAAGGGGGTCAGGCTCTGGTCTGTTGATAAGTCCCCCATCGACTCCACGTCTACCAGATAGGAGTGAAGGGAGGACCCCTCAGATTCCGAGGAATCATGGGACAGTGGTTGCCCATCCAATTCCCCATTCACCCGGTGAGGGCCGTCTGGGGTGATGGTGACCAACAGCCAATGGAGAAAACCCTTGCTCAGCCAGGTGTCCTTGGTCAGGACACTGGCCATCAGCTGTTTCGGAGGCGGCTCCATCAACATTGGCAGACAGGCCGGTATGGGCAAAGCTGGGACCATACAAACCGGCCTCGGGCGGGGTCTGCTGCCGCGCCAGTGGAGGCATCCATAAGAGGGCTGGGGAAGCAGGAATAGGCTTGATCCGGGTCAGCTAACGCCGCTGCCACATAAGATGCTCATAGCGCCAACGCATCTTGCGCCAGTACCTCTCCTCACCCGAGGAAGACGAGGAATAGCGGTGACGCCGCTTGCCTGTATGCCTGGAGCGCGAGAATCATGAATGACACGGGCTGCCAGAGTCCGGACTTCTGGAGCGGGACCTAGACCGAGACCACCAGTGGGTCTCAGAGGGGCCAGTGAAAACCGCCCTCCAGGTCCTGAAGTCTGGGGTGGGGGACGGGAGGGACCCCCGAGAAAGTCAGGATCGAGTCCTGGATAAAGAGGTATCAACCTCCTCGGCAGACAGATTGTCGATCGGCTCGAGAAAAATCTCAACTGGAACATCAACCGGAGACTCGGCCAACTGGCCCAACGGCGAGACTGTGGAGCTGGTAGCCATCGCCAAAACATTGGCCAAAGCCTAACGGTCTGGCGAAGTGCGGGAATTGGAGGACTGAGAGCACTCCTGATCCCACGAACATTGACAAGACCGCTTCTGGTCTCATTCTCCTTGCTCTTTTTTCATTTCTTGGGCTTGGTGCTCAAAGGACACTGCCCCAAGGTGGGCAGGGACCTGCACAAGTTCTTGAATGCACCTGTAAAGGAAACACCCAAAGATAGCAGCAGAAAGGCCGAAGCCGTGGAGAACTGCGCTGCGGCCTGGGTCACGGCCTCCTCGAAAGCCGCAAGTTGCTCAGTGGATCCTGCAGCCATGGACACCACCCGACAAGCATCCTTCAGACGAATGGCTGGATCCCTGTCATCCGGACGGCCAAGAAGTAAGTGGGCACGGCAATCCTCGAGAGTTACCGGTAAAAACGAATGGCAGTGAACACAGACTTGAGTATCATGCTCATGGCCCAGACAGTAGACGCACAAGGAGTGCAAATCAGATCATGACAATAGCTACCAGCAACCGCATTTTCGGAACCCCGGAGTGGACTTCGCATCATCCATGTCGGCAGCAAGTAGCAGTTGAAGAAATGTAGACAAAAGTTTTATTTATTGAGCAAAATTACAAAAAGGGCCTCAATAAACACGGAGCAATAAGGAGGGAACCTTCTTATTCCAGCGGAAAGGAAGAACTAGCATCACGGGGCAGTGCTAGGGGAGTTACCACCTAGGTGGCTGGGAGGAGCCAGCTTGAAGACTTTCTGGCACATCTTAAAGGGGAAAGGAAGCTGCCAGAAAATGTGGATAAAATAACATGTCCAGGTCCCTAGAAATCTTCTTTCTGCAGCAGCAGCAACAGAAAAGAGCTGACGAGGGAGTAGTTTTCGACATACAAAAACAAAAGTAATCATTTTAAAATAAAGTGATTCAAAGACTGTATCCAAAAGAAAAGATAAGTAAAGATTCTGGCAGTCGAACTGAGCGACAAAGCTTCTGTGGAGTCAGTGAGTGAATGGTCGATGGCAGGAAAGAGCTGAGGAGGAAGCGGGGCCGCCCAAGCTTATACAGGGCTGACACGTTGGAGGCTGATTTCGGCATGGGCGGCTGCTGCAGAAAAGCATCCATGGGTTCCTAATGCCTGATGGCTAAGTTCCATAGGTGTGACCTGATGACAGAGACATCTCCGAAGATCAGGAAGCATCTGGAGTAGAACCCTTTGCCTTTCTAGCTTGAAGGTGCAAATTCTATGGCACATTTGGTTAGCAAAGCTTGCATGAATGGAATACAGAACTACAATAAATTTTACAAAAACAGAATTGATACTTGAGGAGGTGGGGTTGCACTATACATATCAAATAAATATGTATTACACTGTATAACACCAGAGACTGTACTGAATAGTAACTTGGAAGCAATTTGGGTCCAAGTTAAATTACACAGGGAATCATTAGTGGTAGGACTTTGTTATAGGCCCCCCAGTTTATCCCAAGTTGAAAACCTGGAACTATTAACAACATTAAGAAATACGGAAACAGTGAACAGTTATATTCTCATGGGGGACTTTAACTTTCCAAGAACTGACTGGCCAAAACTTGAAGGACATGGCCGGGTAGAAACTTCCTTTATTGACCTTACTATTAACCAAAATCTAACCCAGATAGTAACCAAAGGGACTAGACAGGGCAATATACTTGATATTATATTAACTAATATTGAAGATAGAATGTCAACTCCAACTAACAATGCACCTTTGGGCAATAGTGACCACAATATGGTCTCTGTAAAGTAAGATATATGTAATGACATCATTAATGGTGTGACAACAGTCAAAAATTTTAATAAAGCCAAGTATTTAGAAATAAACAAATATCTTGGTACTTGGGACTGGGAAACTGACCCAAATGGCTTAGATTTAAATCAGATGTGGGATTGCATAAATGCCAAAATTAACCATTGTTTAGATGTGCGGGTCCCTAATAGACCTAAATATATCAAAGGCCACAGAACACCATTATGGTGGAACAGAAGTATAAAAAAGGCCAGCAATAAAAAAAAAGAGCTGTTATAAGAAACATAAAAAAAATCCTTCTTCTACCAACTGGAACTCATACAAGGAAAATACAAAAATAGTAAAATACACTATTAGAAATGCAAAAAGTGATTCTGAATTAAAATTGGTAACTAAAACTCTAGATAATTGCAAATCCTTTTACACCTACATAGGTGCTTTAAGGGGTAACTACTCTACTATTGGACCGATTGAAAGCAGTCAAGGTATCTTAAATAATGAACAAGATATGGCAGCAGCATTCAATGTCTATTTTGCCAGTATGTTTACACCAGTAGAAAGTTCACTAAAAGTTGTGGAAACTGTAAATAATGTGCATCTTCCACCAATTACTATTTTAGAGGTAAAAGCTTTACTTCTAAAACTCAAATATCATTCATCACCAGGGCCCGATAAATACAGGTTACTCACCTGTAACAGGAGTTCTAGGAATGGTATATGTTGTTCATCCACACTCATTGGCAGTATCCTTGCCGCTTTAAATCTTGCCGGAAGGTCTTCAAGCTTGCTCCTCCCACCCACCGGTGGTATAACTCTCGGCTCAACCCCATGTGCAGTCTGGCCCGCTGGAAGCTCAGGTTGTGCTGTCCCGAGCCGAGGTCGGGTGGGTCGTGTGGATGAACAACATATACCATTCCTAGAACTCCTGTTACAGGTGAGTAACCTGTATTCTAGGGACATGGATATGTTGTTCATCCACACTCATTGGCAGACTCCTAGCAGTTCTCGGGAGGAGGAGGCAAGACACACCCCATATACTTACTTGGGAAAGAGAGACTGAGAGAAGAGGCCCCAAAACCAGCATCCCGGCGTGACTCAAGGTCGATGTGGTAGTGGGTAATGAAGGTGTTTGCTGACTTCCAGGTAGCAGCCCTGCAGATTTCCTGGATAGGGACGTCCCTGGAAGCAGCCACCGTTGCAGCAGTATGGCGGGTAGAATGAGCTCTTATCCTCTGGGAGCTCCATGCCCGCTAACCTTATAGAGAGATCTATGCAGGAGGTTACCCACCTGCTTATCGTCCGCTTGCTGCAGGTCTGCCAGATGCGGCTTCAGCGTGAGGTGACAAACAGCTGGCGAACCTCTCCCGAATTTCAGCCCGTCGCTCCCTTATAATAAGCGGCGCCTTCTAGGATCCAGAGTATGGAGCCTATATTGGCCTCCGAGTGTGATTGGGTAGAACGACGGCAGAGTCAACACCTGGTTAAGGTGAAACTCCGACACCACCTGGAAGGAATTTCGGTGAAGAGGACAACTTTGTCCCTGTGGAAGACCAGGTAAGAGACTCGATGGAGCGCCTGGAGCTCTCCCACCCTTCTGGCTGACGTGATAGCCACCAAGAAGGCGGTCTTCCACGACAGGTGAGAGAGACACACCTGTGCATAGGTTCGAATGGCTTGCCCATGAGCTTTGCCAGTACCAGCAGTAGATCCACGAGGTGGGGTTCCCGCACTGGAGGAAATGTGATCAAGGCCTTTGACGCCAGACCACCTCCTCCTCGCCACCGACTGCTTCCGGCCCGAGCGCCCGATGGCAGAGATGGCTGCCAGGTGCACCCTTGGGTCGTCGACCTAAGCCCTTGACTAGAAAAGGACCATAAATAGTCCAAGATGCTTGCCAAGGAACAGGAGGAAGGGTCCATGCCTTGCTCCTGACACCAAATGGAAAACCTTTTCCATTTGAAGGCATAACATTTTCTGGTCGACTCCTACGGACGCCTCAACTACATTGAGGACCTCGTCGGAAAGACCCAAAGCCTGGAACTCTGGCAGCTCAGGAACCAGGCCGTCAGGTGCAGGGATTGAAGGTCGGATGGAACACCTTCCCTGATTGACTGAGAGCAGGTCCGGGCGAGCTGGAAGCTAGCGAGTCCTGGAGCTGAGACTGAGGAGATCTGGGTACCAGAACTGGCGAGAGCCAGTCTGGGGCTATCAGAATCACCTGCGCCTTGTCCCTCCTCGCCTTGAGAAGCACCTGTGGATCAAGGGAAATGGGGAAAAGGCGAAGAGGCCCGGGGTCCATTGCCTCGAGAAGGCATCCCCTGCAGCGAGCCCTGCTGAGGGGGGCATGGAACAGACTCAACCCGCGTTCTCCATGGAGGCAAACAGGTCCACCTGAGGTGTGCCCCAAAGGGAGAACAGATGCTGTACTACCTCCGGCAGGAGAGACCACTCGTGGGATGCAGCCCCTATCCGGCTCAGGGCATCGGCCAGGGTGTTGGAGGCTCCTGCCACGTGAATGGCTAGGAGATCCGCCCAGGCTGCGCAACTAGTGACCAAATGAGGAGCTTCCTTGCATAGAAGCATGGCAGCGTCCCGCCCTGGCGGTTTAGATAGTACATGGTCGTGGTATTGTCCGTCTGGACTCGGGACCACTTGACCCCGGAGGAACGGAGCAAAGGCGGTGAGAGCTAGGCGGACCGCGGAGCTCCAGCAGGTTGATGTGGCATCGGACTCCCATGGGGACCAGAGGCCATGAGCCGGTGTTCCCAGATGGGCACCCCAACCCATCAGAGAGGCATCGGTCGACAGAGAGACCGCGGCTCGGGGCGGATGAACGGGATGCCCTCCTGCAAATGATCTGGAACGGTCCACCACTGGAAGAGCATTCACATCCCCTGTGTCACCGACACAAGCTGGTCAAGGGATCATGGCGTTGTGACCACTGGCTGGCCAGTCCCACTGAAGGGGCGCATGTTCCAGCAGGCCCAACGGACCACGCTTGTACAGGCCGCCATGAGACCCAGGAGGCAGGAAGTCCCGGCAGGTGCGTGCCCAACCAGAAATGATCGGGCAAGGAGGAAAGAACCTCGGCCCTGTCCGCCGGGAGCCGCTCTGGCTCAAGAGAGTCGAGCTGCGCCCGATGGATAAAATCACCTGCTTGGCTCGAGTTCCGACTTGGCCTCGTTGATAAGGAGGCCCAGTTGAGAACGAACCTGGAGGCCAGATCTCTGGACCACTCCGCCTCCTTCCTGGAGGAGCTGCTATCAGCCAGTCGTCCAGGTAAGGGTACACCGGACCCCTCGGCGCCAGAGAATGCTGTCACCACTGCCATGCATTTGGTGAAGACCCTGGGAGCTGGAGACAAGCCGAAGGGCATGGCTTGGAACTCGAAGAGAGTCCTTCCGCTCGGAAGCGAAGGAATCTCTGGTGAGGACAGACGGATAGGGACGTGGCAGAACTCCTGCAAGTCAGAGAGCAGAACCACGCCTCCGCGTTCCAAGGATGGTATTATCTGAGCCAGAGTGACCATCCTGAAGGTTCGAGACCTTAGGAACTTGTTTAGGGTGTAGGTTGAGAATGGGCGCTAGCCCCGTCCGTTCGAACCAGGAAGTACCTGGACACAAACCCTGGGTCTGAAGGAGGGTCCACCACCTCTCTTACCACCTCCTTCTGGAGGAGGAGAGTGATGTCGCTCGACGAGCCGCCAGTGAGCTGGGGATCCCGAAGCCCCCGAGGCGGCGGCTCTGAAGGGTGGTGCCTGCTCGAATTCCAGAGAGGCCTCTTCCCACCACCTCAAGACCCACCTGTCCCGTGGTAACAGCGGACCAGGCGGAGCGGAAGTGCGGAGCCGTCCAGGGGACCCAGGGAGTAAGGTGGCGGGGATGGGGCGACACCCCTCAGCCCGTCACTGGGCAGGCTTGGAGGGACCGGCCGAGGGACCTCCTGGGCCTTTCCTCCCCTGCCTCCTGTTAGAGGAAGCCCGGTGACAGGTTTGGGATGCCAAGGCCGAGCCTGCTGGCCCCTGGCGATTAACTGGGCAAGGCGCGGGGGCAGAAGGACGAAAGGGCTTAGGCTGTGGTTTCGGCCTTTGTCCTCGACGGAAGAGACCGAGTCCAAGGTGGCATTGGACTTCTCGATCCTCTGCAGGTGACCTTCCACCCCAGGGCCGAAGAGGTCAGTCCCCAAAAAGGGAACATCCGCCAACTTGTGCTGGGTATCCGAAGTAAAGGTGGATATCCTCAGCCAAGCCCGCCGACACATAGCCACTGCGGCCGCCACCGATCTGGCACATGAGTCCCCTACATCCAAAGCAGTCTGGAGCTGCTGTTTGGCCACTGCCCTGCCCTGGTCCCGCACCTGTAACCGTAGTCTGCAGATCGGCGGAAGATGAGGATGACCTCATCCAGGGAGCCCAACAGGGCATGAGAAAATGTGCCATGAGGGGCCGAACTGGCTGTGAAGGCGAGAGAGGAGCATGCGTAGACTTTTAAGCCGACATGGTCCAATTTCTTGGACTCCTTGTCAGGAGGTTTGTCCACATCCCTGGCGTTGCCGTGGCGCGGCAGCTGTCGGTAACCAACCCCTCAGCAGAGGGTGTTCAAAACCGGACAAGGAACCAGTAGGGGAACGATACTTCCTGGCCATCCTGGCGGAAGGCGCAGGGCAGGAAGCAGGCGCTGCCAAAGTTCCAGTGCGGACCCACTATGGCCTCGGCCACGGAAAGGCCTCCGGCGGAGAATCCCTCGGTCCAGAATCTCCGTGAGGGATACCTGGCCCGTTTGGAAGCGGGTTCGAGCTCCATCGGTAGACTCCGAGATGAGCCGAAGCAGTCCTAGGAAGAGACGACGGGCTATCATCCATTGGCTGACCTCCTGAAGACTCCAAGTCCAGTCGCTTGGAGAAGAAGGAGGAATCATCTTCGGACTCGGAAGAGTCCTCAAGAGCTTGCCTCTGGCCTGAGCCACCCTTCACCTGCCGAGGTCGGTCGGGAGTGAGGGTAACTGACAGCGATGGGGTAAACCCTTAGCCGACCGAGAATCCTTGGTCGAGCCCCATGGTGGCTGTGGAGGCGGAGGTTCCACGAATCGATTGGAGCAGCTGGTTTTGGCGAACAACCGGCCTGGGTAAACTCCCTCCGGACAAGTCGAGGGTTGTGTCGAGCGTTCGGTGACAACCACTTAATGGCCGGGAAGGCGCGGATCGGCTTATTCCCGGCCAGGAGGAGCTGTTGCAACATAAGGTCCTCGTACGTCGGCCATAATTACGCGAGAAGCCTCCCTCATCCGAGGAGGAGGGCGAGGGCCAATGACGCCGGCTTACCAGCAGTGCGGGGCAAGAGACCGCCTGGTGGGGAGCGGCTGGACATGAAGAGGTCAGACCGAGACCGAGTCCCGGAATTTCCGGGGTCGGTGCGGGGAGGTGTCGGCCGGAACCGGCACTCCCTTCGGCTCGGAAGGTCCATCCGAGGGCTCCGGAACCGGAGGCACAGGCGAGCCCACGGGATCCTCAACTCCTCCCGGGGGAACCGTGGAGAGGGGAATCTCGGCTGCTAAAGGCGACAGCCCGTCCAATGGGTCGAGAAAAATCTCGACTTCATCAGTGGGAGTCTCGGTCAACTGACCTGACGGGGACACCGTGAGGCCAGTGGCCGAGGCCGAGCGGTCGACCGAAGCCGACGGTCGACGGCCCGGGGAGAGGGACCTTTCCCGCTCCCAAGAGCGTCGACGGAGGGACTTACCCTTGTCCCTCTTTTTGGACCGAGAATAAGGTCCAGCAGACGCAGGCCCTTCTCCTTTAGTGGAGAGGGACAGACAAAACTCCTAAAGGAAGCCGTGTGGAAGAACCCAGAGGCGGGATAAATGCGCGGCCGAGGAAGATACTGCCGCGCCGCCTCCTCTGCGAGGCGACCATCCGCTGAGGCTGATCCCGCCGAGCGCTCCGCCCGCGGACACCGCCAACCGGGCCTCCTTGGACTTCACCGGAGGGAAACGCCGGGACGCCCAGTTGCACGGGCAGCACGGTCTTCGAGGCGTGGCCGAGAAAAGATGAGCACAGGTCGCAAGCCCGCGGTCGTGCTCAAGGCCTAAGCAGTAGACACACGTGGAGTGTGGATCCGTCCGAGACATCTTCCGCCGCATGGGCATCTCCGAACCGAGTCGATTTATCCATCGCAGTCGTAGGGATCAAGACTGAAGTCTTTTGCAAAATATTATTTTAAATCCGCAAACGGAGAAATAGGAACCAGTCGCAAACGCAGAGCGTTAAGGAGGGAACCTGAGCTTCCAAGCGGTAAGGAAGATCTGGCGTCGTGGGGCGGAGCCGAGAGTTATACCACCCGGGTGGGTGGGAGGAGCAAGCTTGAAGACCTTCCGGCAAGATTTAAAGCGGCAAGGATACTGCCAATGAGTGTGGATGAACAACATATCCATGTCCCTAGAATATACATTCCAGTTTCCTGAAAGAAACTTTTAAAGTTATGTGTGGCCCCTTGTCACTTCTGTTTAATACCTCACTTATCCAAGGTAAAACAATTCAGACATGGAATGAGGCCATTGTCACCCCTATACATAAAGCAGGTAACAAAAAACTAGTATCTAACTATAGACCCATTAGCCTCACTTCGGTAATTGGTAAACTATTTGAAAGAGCACTACTGAATCAGATTGAAGCTCATATTTCTTCTAATCACTTACAGGATCTAACACAGCATGGGTTTGACCAAGGGAGATCATGTCAGACTAATTTGTTAAATTTTTTTGAGAATGTCAGCGCATCTCTCGATTTAGGACTTCCGGTAGATATTCTTCTTCTTGATTTCTCCAAGGCTTTCGATAAAGTCTCACATCAGGTTCTGATAAACCACACGTACATGTTTGACTTTCATCCCAATATTATTAACTGGGTCACGTCATGGTTATAAAACAGATATCAGAAAGTGGTTATTAGAGGTCACTCCTCACAGTGGGTTAGGGTTACTAGTGGAGTCCCGCAGGGCTCTGTTTTGGGCCCAGTCCTTTTTAATTTGCTAATATCAACAATGCAAACAACCAACAATGTTTGGATGACCAAGTATGCAGATGACTGCAAACTAGGCAGCATAGTTAATAATATTCAAGACGCAAACGCCTTTCAAAAGGAATTAAATGATATATGCGCTTGGGCAGTTAATAATAAGATGTTCTTTAACGAACAAAAATGTAAAGTAATGCACTTTGGACATAATAATCATAACTTCACTTATAGGATGAATAACATTCCACTCTCTGTAACAATAACAACTAAAAAAGATCTAGGAGTGCTAATAGATAATAGGTTATCTTTTGACAACTATACTTCGGCTAAGGTTCAAAAATGTCATAAATTATTGGATGTATTTTCAAATGTATTAATAGTAGAGATCCAAAAGTGATTGTTCCACTTTTTACAAGTATGGTTAGATCCCAATTAGACTACTGCACTTCTTTCTATGCGCCAGTTAATAAAAAAAGGTAAAACATTAACAGAGGGAGTTTAAAGAAAAGTAACAAAACACATTAGTGATATGAAAACACTATGCTATGGGGCAAGATTGTAAACTTTGGGCCTTTTTTCCTTGGATTATAGGCAACTGTGTGGAGATCTATGCCTCATATATAAAGCTACCAGAGAGCCACTTCTTTTTGACACTTTAGGTCTGTTAAAAAATGATTCACAAACTACGACCCGTACACATAGTTTTAAACTCAGAGGGGTAAATTGTAATACCCATAAAAGAAGTAAATGGTTTAGTCAAAGGGTAGTCACCCAATGGAATACTTTACCAAGGGAAATAGTTGAGAGTAATAATATGGAATCTTTTAAAAAACAACTAGATAATCATATGGGTAGCAGAAAGACACTTTACCTCCACCGTTGGTGGCGAGCTCTCTAAGGGCATATGCCTCCTGAGCCCGTATCATTCTGTGATTCTGTCATCTCCTCTGTCAGCAGGGACAGATGTCATGGGGGATAAATGGAAAAGTGACAGAGAATGCTCGGAGGGGTTTCTAATAATAATAATTTAGGAGGCAGTATAGCGCAGTGGTCTAAGGCTCTGAGCTGCAAATCTGGTGACATCCAGCAGACCAGACCTGGGTTTGAATCCCATAGCTTCCACTTGCATACTGTGTGACCCTGAGCAAGTCACTTAACCTTCTTGTGCTCCCAGGTCGCTCCTGTAAAAAAAAGCTTTCAGCTTAGTGTGCTATACCTGGTTAAACAACTAAATAAAAAAAAATAAATAATAATAACTCCAGAGCATGTCCCTTTACAATTACTTCCAGGACTCACTCGTCTGTAGTGATCTTCTTCCACTGTATTAAACGAAACGTGAATCGACCCCAAGTGGAGTGAGGATAGGCTAACATGAGTCATGCTGAGCTGGTGGAGGTAGAGCCACCAACTCTGAAGGCTTTGGAATGGGATCCTTGGGGAGAGGGAGCTGGCAATGTTCCACCACCCTTACCTCGGTTGTGCTGACAGTAGGCTTGACAGTCACCTCTAGCAGCAGGCTGGCAAAAACGATCCTTTATCTCAACCTCTACCAGGTGTGGGGTACAAAGATTTAATGGACCTTAAAGTCATTTTCGAAAACTGAAGTGCCTCTGCTACATGGTACCCAAATAGTTTGGTGCCCCTGAAAAGAGCATTCGGAATGGTTTGCTGCACATCTGTTGCAAACCCAGACACTCTAAGCCAGGAATACCTTCTCATAAAGATACCAGTGGCAGCTGCCCTGGCAGAGGCATCTGAGACATCACAGGCTGAGCGCAGCAGATGTTCTCCTACCTCTGGACCAGCATTCAAATATTTAAGCAATTTATTCTTGACAGTGCCCTCTGGGAATGCTTGAGCTGCAACTTCGGCAGCCTTCCAGAGGCTATTGAGATACTTAATCATGTGAGATTATTTGTTTTTTTTATTTTTACTGGTAAGTTTATGGGCTACAGACCTGTTTTCATTGTTGACCAGTTGTGCATAAAAAACATACAACAATGCAATGGACACATTATAACATATAATCAATAGCAGACATAATAACATGGCATTTCAAGTAAAACATCTGCATTCACTTCCTAGCATAAGTTAATCTTTAAGTATCTTCCTAAAAATCATCAGTGATCCATTCAAACCATCTAGAATAGTTAGCAGAGTTAAAAAACAGGGAAGTGCATACAATAATGAATTCTGTCCCATAGTAGATTTCATCCTAGATACTGCAAAAAATGTTTTATCAGCAGACCTTGTGCAAGCAGAACTAATATGCTTTTTAAATAAGGTGTCAAAGACCTCTGGCACCCTATTTAATGTAATTTTCTTTGCCAGTACACCAGATTGGCATTTAAAGCGTAGATCTAAAGGCAGGAAACCTGACGCCCTTAATAACAGGCAATGATATGTCCTCGCTGAAAGCTGTGTTGAAAATCTAGCAATCTGATTCAAAAGAATTTTAACTTTATTTAATAGTCCCTCCCCAGCAGTAAAGTAAATCAAAAAAACATAATCAATGAGAGGAATAAGGAAGTTCTAGGCAAGTATTTTTCTAGAAGATGGTACTACCAATGAGTTAAGTCTATATAAAGCTCTTCATCTTTGGTGAGTAACTTTGATCATATTAGAAATATGCAGTTCAAACGTCAAGCCCTGAACAACTGGAAGTCCCAAATATTTAAACTGTTGTACTTGTTCAATATTTTCTCCCAGCACTGTCTGTAAAGATAACATAGCATCCTCATAACCAAAAACACCACACACTCCAGAGCCAGGAGGATATTATATCTCTCCAGTGAAGGTATTGTAAATAATACCAAAAGGTCCAAATTGCTGAAACAAAAGTCAAGGATTTATTCCGTAGTACTTCAGAGGGAATAACAATGGCACAACAGTTATGTGCAATATCCTCTTGGCTCAGGACTGCGTGGTGTTTTTGGTTATGTGGATCTGTTTGGGGCACACAGCCCTCACCCTCACCCCGCCCTTGCTCAGTAGCGGGACATTTTCTTTGTTTTGAATAAATGGAAATTATGTACCTACCATAATTCTTGATCTTCTCGGACGAAGTCTCCACCACTCATTCATACAAATGGGACTACGCCAGAGGCGCTAGGACCCAGCGGGAGGCAAGAATCTTCAGGAGGGCCAGTGCCTAGGTAGGGCATGGGAAGCAGCACCACGAGCTCAACTTGCGCTGTATAGGCTACCTTGGTGTTGACCTTCCAACCGCCTCAGTACCTTTTTACCGAGGAGGTGCAGCGTAAACTAACCTATAGCGGACATAAGATAGTCTGAATGACCCATGGAAGAAGGGTCAACTCAACAAAGTCTTCGCAGCCCAACAACGAGGGAGTGAAGACCAGAACAGGATGAGTGAGCTCAGGGGATGGTGGGTGGGCGTGTGAATGAGTGGTGGAGACTTCATCCAAGAAGATCAAGTATTACGGTAGGTAAGTAATTTCCATATCTTCCTGGACATAAAGTCTCTACCACTCATTCACACTAATAGGAGTATACCGAGCTAGAATAATCCCCCCGAGATGGGCAGGAGAGAGGAGCTCACTTTAGGACAGAAGTCCATTAAGACTTGTCCTGCCAAAGGGCTGATGCTGCCTGGCATAGACATCCAAAGCATATTGCTTTACAAAAGTGTGCACAGAGCTCCAAGTGGCCGCACTGCAGATGTCCACAATGGGCACGTTCTGTATTTCTGCCAGAGATGCCGCAACTGCTCTGGTAGAATGAGCGTATACTCTGCCTTCCAGCTTGACCTGTGCCATGGAGTAGCACTGTCGAAGGCATACCACTAGCCACACTGAAATGCATCTGGTAGCAACAGGCTGACCCAGCCGGGCCATGCTGAAGGAGACAAACAACTGTTCTGACGTGTGGATTTCTTTAGTTCTGTCTAAACAGAACTGCAAAGCTCTCTTCACATCCAGAGAATGCAGGGTACGCTCCCTCTCGTTCTGGAAGTTCGTGAAGTATGTTGGAAGGACCAAGGGCTGATTCCAATGAAATTCTGAGACAACCTTGGGTAAAAACTAAGGGTGCGTCCTAAGAACCACCTTGTCTTTGTGAAATACAGTATACAGAGGGTCTGTGACTAAAGCATGTATTTCAGACACTCTGTGAGCGGAAGTGATGGCTACAAGGAAGGCGGTCTTCCAAGTCAGAAACTTCAGCTCACAAGTAGCATGGGGCTCAAAAGGTTTACGGGTGAGCATGTCTAGCACAAGGTTAATGTTCCAGGCGGCTACTGGTCATCTGACCGGTGGTTTAGTATGCAGAATGCCCTTAAGAAACCTCTTGACCACAGGTAGCTGAGCCAGAGACACGGAGTGTACGGGCTCATGGTAAGCTGAGATCGCGCAAAGGTGAACCTTCATGGTTGAGTATTGCAGGCCTGTGTTCGAGAGATCTAGAAGATACTCTAGGACCTTGTTTGGCAGGCAGGAAAACGGATTCCAGGAGGACTTTGCACACCAGATGGAGAACCACTTCCACTTAGCCATGTAAGTTTTTTGGGTAGCTGACTTGCATGCAGCTAACAGAATATCTGAGACCCTATGTGAAATGTTAAACCTGCTCACCTCTGTCTCTTCAGGAGCCAGGCATGGAAGTGAAGGGACTTCAGGTTGGGATGGACCACAGGGCCCTGGGTCAGCAGGTTCGTAAAAAGTGGAAGCTGGAGGCTAGCCAATCGTTTTGATGAATCGGGGTAAGAGTGTACCGAGTGATATCATCTTGAACTTTTCCTTATAAAGGACTCTGTTTAACTTCCTGAGATCGAGAATTGGGTGCATGCCGCCTGTTTTCTTTGGAACTAGGAAGTAATGGGAGTACACACCTGTGTTCTGCTGATCCAGTAGGACCACTTCTACTGCCCTGTTGTTTAGAAGGCCTTGAATCTCAGAAGCAAGAAGGTCTGACTGAGAGAGACAGCTTGGGCTGTCACTTGGGTGGGTGATCCGGAGGGGTTTCTGAAAGATTCAGAGAATATGCCTCGTGGATTATCCTGAGTACCCACTTGTCTGATATGAATGACTTCCACTGGTCGTAAAACTGAGTCAGACGCCCTCCTACTGCCGAGGAAGAGTCCCCCTCAGACAACTGAGGTGGCACTAGGGTCGAAGTCTCACAGGGTGGCACTAGGCCATTTGGGGCCCTGTGCCTTCTGCTGCATTTTCTTTTGCGGCCCAGGGGTTTGGTTTCTGTTGAAGCCCCCTCTGCCTTTACCACGAAAGGACTGACGGTTATGAAACTGACGCCGATTCCTACCCCTTTGAGGGGCTGCAGATGGCAGTCTGGCCATTTTGGTAGCTGTTCTAGTTTTCTGTGTGGCCTCTAGTGCCTGCTCGACCTAAGAACCAAACAGGTACATACCATCAAAGGGCAAAGTCATAATAACTCTCTGCTGGGCATCATTTGTGAATCCCAACATGCGCAACCAAAAGTGATGTCAGGTGCATATACCAGCCACTGCTGCTCTGAAGGCAGTGTCAAAGGCATCCATGGCAGCTTTAAGCTGCTGGTTATTAGATTCGATGCCTCTAGTAATGGTTTGAAGAAGCTCAGAGTTAAATTTCGAATCTGGGCTAGCTTCTACTGTGACCTTGAGCGAATGTCAGAGTGCATACTCATACTGAGAGAAGTAGCCCTGGCAGCTAGCAATGCGCATGCCCAGGGTGGATGCAGCAAAGACTCGCTTTCCCAAAATGTCAGTTTTGCGAGATTCCTTGTTTATCGGACGTGCCGTAGATTCTTGCGGAAGAACGGCCTTGTCATTCTCTGCCAGGATAACTATGGCATCAGCAAAGGCTTGCGAGGCCAGAATGGGATGATCCTTGGGAGGGGCATATTTCCTGTCTATGGACATAGCCACGGAGGGAATAAGCGCCGGATTATCCCACACTATTTGAGAGAGACTCTCAAAAGAGGGTTGCATTTGGTGAGGGGGGGGGGGGAGTCAATTCCACAGGAATGTCCGGAACGTGCAGGTACTGCAGATGCAGCAACTTCCCAGGATCAATTTCCGAAGTCTGGAGAGAGAGAGTGGCATTCACGTTTCTAAGCAGAGACTTAAAGGAAAGGTTCTCGACCAGAGGCTCTGCTGTAAGAGACGGTTTATTCACCACCCCTATGGAGGAATTGTCGTCAAAGTCGTCCTGCAATCGAAGATCAGGATCAGGCTCAATATCATCTCCTACTAGTCCCAAAGAGACTGTATAGCTAGAAAACGGAGGAAAGGGAGGAGGAGGAGGAGGAGCACTGTGAATCAGAGTCGAAAACCCCGGTGTCGCATGTGGCACCGCATGCGCTCCCGGCGCTGAAAGAGAAGGCAGCGCCAAAAACACAGGTGGCAATGGCACAGGACGCGGCGCCGGGCACAGCACTGGCACCAGAGGAGTCGGCGCTGGAGCTAGCAGTGCCGAACCAGAGGTTCTCAACCGACTCACTGAGGAAAGTCGAAGAAATTCAGCAGGAGATAAAGGCATCGGTGTAGACCACTGTGCCACAGCCGTATGAGGGGGAACCACCAGAGCGCAGCATTGACGGCACCGAAGGAGGCGCCGCGTGACTAGGAAGCCCCAACCGCCCTGCCTGCAGGTCCAAAACCGAAAGGCCCGAAGGCCCCGGTGACTGACTCGCCGGCTCGGGCAGACAGGACAACTGCCAAACACATTGCTCCATAAGAGTGGCCCAATAGTGAAAATGCTCACCGGAGGACCCCCCCAGGGGGTTGGGAGGGACTCCGGAGTCAAGGATGCCAGTCGCCAGAAAAAAAAAGCCGGAGAAGACCCCAGAAGGGATGGAGTTGGGCCCCTGCCGCCAGTAACCGATGATCGATGCGCAGACATACAAGAAGGCGACCTTGAGCAGTGCAGTTTCTTTCTCGACTGGGAGGCTGAAGAAGAACTCAAGGCCGAGTGGTGCAGAGTCCTCGATGAGGATCAAGAATGGGACCGCTTCTTTTTGTGCTTTCAGGAGGACCACCCATTCCCCCTGAGCACTGGACTGCCTGTAGTCAGACACCCCCACGAGGGCGGCGGACCAGACCCAGCCCTGCTGACAACACAGCTTTCATGTGAAGTCTCCCTACCATCACCTGCCCCATTCATGGTTGACTCCGACGAAGGAGGGCTGAAGACTTCTTCTGACGAAAATTCACTTACTAAATTTTACTTATTTATTTTTCCTTAAATTGATAATAAAATAATAAAATTAATCAAAACTAAAAGACTAAAGCAGCTGTCATGTGTAGGCGTGAAGTTTTGACTCGGCAATGCGAAGCGTTGTCACTGAAGCACACTTGTGACGGGAAAAAAAGGAACAGAGGCGGTTGGAGGGTTGACACCAAGGTAACCTATATGGCACGAGCCACACTAACGGTGCCACTTTCTCGTGGCCCTACCTAGGCGCCGGTCCATCTGAAGACTTCTGGCTACCACTGGGTCCTAGCGCCTCCAGCGTAGTCCCATTAGTGTGAATGAGTGGTGGAGACTTTGTGTCCAGGAAGATCACAGCTTCCTCCCCTGATCTCTCTCTTGATTTCATGAAAACTAGACTTTTTTTTTTCATTTAGAACCAAACTATTAATAAACCAGTTGTGGGCTGCCTGAAAATCATGTCAATTTTTTTTTTTTTTACGGACAATGTTAAGATGTGATCCACTCGTGAGGATTGATAGTTTGCAACATTCAAGCCTAATGAGGTGGAAGCATATGTTCGTTTGCCCATCACATCAAGCCTTCTGGACTCCTTATCAGGTGGCAGGGTACTCATATGTTTTGGTGTCCTGGATCTACCATGGGCTGCCACGATGACCACAGAATCAGTTTTGGGCTGATTGGCATAATAAGGCTTGACAGCAGAGGCAGGGTACTGCTTGTCAGCCTGGCTGGGTACAGCTGGTATGGTATTTGGCCTATACCAGGCAGCAGAGGTGGCATCCTCCAAGGCATGATAAACTGGAGGGACAACAATGGATGGAGTGCAGGGAACTACCAGGAAATCCATCAGATTCTTTTTGGTGGAATCCTATTCTTCACATCAAAACTCACAGCACTTTGCATTTGCTGCCTTAGTGTTTGAAAACCAGGGTTTTCAGGAGGAGATCTTAGCCCCTTTCACATGGAGCAGCACTGAATTTTAGCAGTTTTTAACCACTCGCACTGCTCCCTCTGCACTGCTGCCTTTCCCCTCTACAACATAGGAGTGCACTGATCTCGTGGCTCTGCCAGCGTTTTCTCTGGGAGCCCAAGACTTCCGGTGCAGGTTCAGCGGTGAGTGGTGCCATTTACATATTGGACCAGAGTTCGGCTAAATATATATTCTGACATTTGAAAGAAGGCTGAACTTGGAGAAAATAGCTACTTTTTCCAAATGGGGGCTACAAACTACTTTGAAAGTGCTTTGAAAGCAATGATGTGACACTGGGCAATGGGCATGCGCTTAGATATGAATATGCATAAGCGCATGTCCAGTATCTCGGATCCACTTTCGGAGCACTTTTAAAGTAGCTTCCAGCACCCATTTCTAAAACGTAACTAGTTCCCCCCAAGTTCAGCTTTCTATCCAGTATCTGAATATATACTTAGCTGAACTTGGGTAAAGAAAGCTGAACTCGAGTACAATATTTACAGTGCAAGCCCAAGAACCATGTGTAGGGGAAATGCAGCATGGGAAATCGAGAAGACTCTCACAAGAGGCTATCCTCGTACTGATGTGAGAGCTGTCATCAGATTAGACAGTACCAGTGAGCAGTGCGAAACTGCAAAATGCAATGACGAACCACAAAAAGCAGGGAGCGTCGTTTCAGCGAACACTCACTTTGGATGCAGTGCCGAGAGCCTCTACACGACAACAAGGTAACGCTTTAGTTGCTCTGCACTGATAAATGCGATGCAGAGCCTGTTGTGTAAAAGGGGCTCTTGATGTATACACTACAGAATCCTCACTGCAAGAGGATACAATGGAGCTGGAATGTGGGGCATAATGTTCCCCTCCATATTCATCCTCCTCCTCCTCTTCCTAATCCTCCCCCATTATGAGGTCTGGATTATATTCCTCCTCCTTGTCAGTGTCCCTGTCAATAACAAGAATGGAAGACCTTGCTGGTGACACTGAGAGACTCTGATCAGAAGGTGCTTGCTGCGTACTAGCCGAGGAGGTAGACAGGGTCTGAGACACGTAACCCCCCCCCCATCAACGGCAGTGTAGGTGGTGGCAGAAACTGGTAAGTAGGCACCATATCATATCTGAAAACAATGTCAGCACAACCTGTGCTTTGATGATGTCCTGGCCAAGGGCCGTGATCACTGGAGTTGATGATAGTCATGGGCCCATCGACGACAACAATGTACTGTCCTAATAGGTATGGTGTTTAAGCCAAGCCCTGACCTTGGTGTCTGATAGATGGTTTTGGGAGGGGGCGCTGACATAACCATTATTGGTGTGGACGATGATGATGCAGGTTGGCTATCTGCAGGCCACAATGGTGACCTAGATCTCAGCGCAGAAGCCCATCTATCCTTATCCTTGTGTTTGTGCTTATGTCCCGATGATGAACTGTCTTCGCAGTCTTTTGACTTTGATGACCATGACTCAGTTGATCAGGCTGGAAATGCTGCCTTCTGATCCTGGGCTGTTTACATGGCCATTAAAAGTTTTTTCTAACAAAAACCTCTCCGGTGCCTTTTTTTCTGTGTCACCTGGTTGTTTGATTGAAGTTCTAGCAAATCTTACAAGTCTGAATGTTCTGAGAGAGGCCTAAACAGCAGACACACACTTTGTGTGGGTCATCCTTGTAGATTTCTTCTCCACACTCGCAGTATCAGAACAGCGTTGCTGGTTTCAGTGGTATACAGAATAAATATCACTAAATTATTAGCAATTACTTTATAAGAAAATATTAACCAATAATGGTGTGTGAGTTTCCACAGCTAGTCCAATGAATACAGTCGACAGCGGGAGAAGAACGGAGGAGAAATAAGGCTGCACACGGTTTCACGGATGCTGATGCGTGATGTCACTGTGGACAGCCCCTGGCTAGCAAAAGATTCCGTGTGGTCCTAGTGCTGAAGTGGGTGTAGTTCCAAAGGTATAGCCTATGGGAAGAGGTATCCTCGAAGATCAAAATATTACCAAGACCTTGAGACAGGTATTCGACAGGGAATGTTATGCAAAACTTACATTCAATCCCATTCTGCCGTTTAGAAATACCCTGATTGAACTATTAGACGGAATTAGGGAGCTTAAGTGGATAAATCAGAGTATAACTTTTTTATGTAAAGACTTACTTTACATAAAAACTGTTAACACCTCCCCAAAGTTCACAAGTGTTTGAGGGACCCTCCTGGATGACCCATATTTCTGGCACTGGGTCGCTCAGCGAGGGTCCTTCCAGATTTGTGAACCATTTCCTCAAACAAATTGTATGTAAAGTTCCATCTTACTTACAAGATACTTATGTCTTGGAAAAATCTGAGGGAATGTGCCGGTCCACTGAATACTGTGGGATTGCTATGAATATTACACCACTTTACGTGAACATTCAGCACGTCAGAGGCATTGTGGCTGTTGGGTATTATTTAGAGGTGGAACCATCATTTGCCATAATACCTAAATATTTAATTGTTAATTTACTAGATTATGTGCTCAAACATAATTATTTCATATTTAATGACAATTTCTATCTGCAACTTGGAGATAGTGCAGCAGGAACGGCCCTTGTGCCCTCATATGAAAACCTCTTTATGGCTCATTGGGAGGAGTCCTGTGTTCTGTCAGACAAACTCCCACCTCAGACACATCATCCACTTGTATAATTTTATAGACAGTATCATATGTATCTGGGGAGGGGGTGTAGAGTTGTCATAAGGAAGTGGCAGTGAAAGTTCAAGAGAAAAAGAAAGCATTCAGGAAGTACAAGGAATCTGGAGTTCTACGTGCAGTTCTGGAGACCCAATCTCCGCAAAGACATAAGACAGGATGGAGGCTGTCCAGAGGAGGGCGACTAAAATGGTGCAGGGTCTGCACCGGAAGACATATGAAGAGAGACTTAAGGAGCTGAATATGTATAGCCTCGAGGAAAGGAGGGAGAGGGGGACATGATAGAAACTTTCAAGTACCTCAAGGGAATCAACAAAGTCCAAGAGGGTAGCATCTTTCAAAAAAAGAGGTGTGCAAGAACAAGGGGGCACAATTTGAAGATAGAAGGGAGGCGGCTCAGAGGTAATTTAAGGAAGTATTTTTTCACAGAGAGGGTTGTGGATGCATGGAACGGCCTTCCAGAGGAGGTTGTGGAGTCAAAAACAGTGGTGGAATTCAAGCATGCATGGGACAGTCATAAGGCAATTTAGGGGTGGGGTAGGAAGAAGTAGGCTGCTGGTTAACTAGGATCTGCAGCTTATCCATTAGGGTAGGAAATGGGCAGACTGGTGGGCCAAGCGGTCCTTATCTGCCGCCAAAATCTATGTTTCTATGTTTCTATGAACTTGCAGCAGGAGCAGGACAGAGAACTATATCGTTAAAGCAAAAGGAGGCTGGGAAGGCAGTCAGAACAGCAAAGGCCCAAACCGAGGAAAAGATAGCCAACTCAGTTAAGAAGGGGGATAAAACCTTTTATAGGTACATCAGGGAGCAAAGGAAGACCAAGGGAGGGATAGTGAGGCTTAATAAAGGGGAGGAGGGTGGGCAGAGGAGACTGTGAAAAGGCAGAGATACTAAACAAATATTTTGCTCAGTATTTACAAAGGAAGAGGGAGGTACATAAAACAAAACAGTAGTAACACTCTGGATACAGAAGTTGATACCAGCCCATTTACAGAAGAAAGGGTTCTGAAAGAACTCTTAAAACTGAAGGTGGACAAAGCAATGAGGCCTGATGGGATTCATCCCAGAATTCTAAAGAACTAAGGGTAGAACTAGTGACTCCACTGACTACCCTCTTTAACAAATCATGGGAGGATGGGGTGGTACCCGAGGACTGGAGGAGGGCAGATGTGATTCCTCACAAAAGTGGGAGCAAGGCAGAAGCAGGAAACTATAGACCTGTTAGTTTAACCTCAGTGATAGGGAAAATGATGGAATCACTTCTAAAGGAAAGAATTGTCAAGTATCTAGAGGCCAGAGGGCACAGGACCCTAGGCAGCATGGATTCACAGCGGAAGGTCATGCCAGACGAATCTGATAGAGTTCTTTGACCAGGTGACCAAAGTAGTAGATCAGGGAGGGCTGTGGACATGGCCTACCTAGACTTTAGCAAGGCATTTGACACAGTCCCACACAAAGATTAATATATAAGTTAGCCAGCCTGAGAGTGGGTCCCAAGATGACAGCCTGGGTAAAGAATTGGCTGGAGAATAGGACACAGAGAGTAATAGTAAATGGAGTCCACTCAGAAGAAAGGAGGGTTACTAGCGGGTACATGAGGTTCAGATTAGGACCAGTCCTCTTCAATGTTTTATAAGAGACATTGCAGAAGGACTGGAAGGAAAATATGTCTCTTTGCAGATGACACTAAGATCTGCAACAGAGTTGATTCACAGGGTGGGGTGGAAAGGATGAGAAGGACTTGGCAAGGTTAGAGGAATGGTCAAATGTATGGCAGCTTAGATTCAATGCTAAGAAGTGCAAGGTAATGCACCTGGGAAACAAAACCCAGGGAAGAGTACACAATGGGGGTGAGATACTAACAACAACAAAAATGGAAAGGACCTGGGGTAGTCATATCAGATGACCTAAAGGTGGGCAAGCAATGTGAAAAGGCAGCAAGGAGGGCTGGGGGATACTGGGATGCATAGGGAGAGGCACCACCAGTAGAAAACAGGAAGTTATTATCCCTCTGTACAGACAGCTGGTGAGACCCCATCTGGAGTACTGTGTGCAGTTCTGGAGACCCAATCTCAGCAAAGACATAAACAGGATGGAAGCTGTCCAGAGGAGGGCAACTAAAATGGTGCAGGGTCTGCACCGGAAGACATATGAAGAGAGACTTAAGGAGCTTAATATGTATAGCCTCGAGGAAAGGAGGGAGAGGGGGGACATGATAGAAACTTTCAAGTACCTCAAGGGAATCAACAAAGTCCAAGAGGGTAGCATCTTTCAAAAAAGAGTGTGCAAGAACAAGAGGGCATAATTTGAAGATAGAGAGGCGCTCAGAGGTAATTTAAGGTATTTTTTTCACAGAGAGGTTGTGGATGCATGGAATGGCCTTCCGGAGGAGGTTGTGGAGTCAAAATCAGTGGTGGAATTCAAGCATGCATGGGATAGTCATAAGGCAATTCTGGGGGGTTGGGGTAGGAAGAAGTAGGCTGCTGGTTAACTAGGATCTGCAGCTTATCCAGTAGGTAGGGAAATGGGCAGACTGGGTGGGCCAAGTGGTCCTTATCTGCCGTCAAATTCTATGTTTCTATGTTTCTATAACAGTTTGTACAATGGCTTAATACAAATGAATGGAACCTGCACTGTAAGTCTAGAATTGATCCTGAGATGACAGAATGTTTGGTTGTCAAACTAATAGTAAATGAACAGGGCATAGTGGAGAGCACCCCATATAGAAAACCGACTGCAGGGAACTGCCAGCTTAGAGCAGACAGTTCTCATCTGGGATCTCTGACAGAAAGTGTCCACACTGGGGAATTTCTGCACATGAGATGAAACTGCACATCTGATGCAATATTTGAAAGGGAGTCTACAATCATGAAAGCACGTTTCAGGGAGACAGACAGGGTATGCCTTAGATACAGTACAGGAAGCTTTAACTGCAGTGAAAGAACAAGACAGGGCCAATCTGTTCAAATCAAAAATAACTAATGTGCCTCAAGCACATGCTCAGCCTATCACATCTGCTGTAATAGGTGCTTTCAATTTTACTAGATAACAAATTGAGATGATATATCTCTTCTTCAATTGCATCCAATAGTCAACATAAAATTAGTAATAAATACAGTAAAAATACAGACATACAGGCTGGCCAGGTGGCGTAGAGGGCTAAGGCACTGGCGCCTTACCTCAACCCACGCGGCGACCCGGGGGGGGGGAGGCGAGCTGGATAGAGCTGCGACAAGCAAGCTCTCCTCTCCTGGGAAGAAGCGCGGCATCCCTTGGCTGATGGGCGACCCCCAGTGGAGGCTGGAGGAAGCTCGGGCCAGAGGGGGCCCAGGAGTAGACCAAAGGTGGGGGAAGGAGGCAGTGACCAAGGCTGTTCGGCGTATGCGCGCTGACTCCTGGGACCTCCAGGAGAAAATAATCAGTGGAAAATATGCCAGTCGGCAGGGTGAAGACTGACCCCCCACAGGCGCCGCCCCCGGGCCGGGCAGGTAAGAGCAGGTAATTCCAGGGGACAGGGCTGGGAGGGGAGGGGGGAGGTCAGTCGGATGGGGGCTGACCGGCTAGGGAGGAAAACTAGAGAAATGATAAAAAAAAAAAAAATACAAACATACAGTACGAACATGATAAGCTGTCATATAACAATTATAATCAGTTATGTAACACTGCATTTATATACTATAAAAAGAAGCAGGTCATCCATAACAATTACAGTGCTCATAATACAAACTAACCAGAGATGCTCTGAACCGTTCTAAGGTAACAAAGCCGATGCCTTAAGCTGGTTAGATACCCTGTCCCATGTTCTTGGTATCAGTACTGACAAGGTTTTTCCCCAAAGCTAGTTCTACATCTCGGAGCATATAGCGAGGTCCGGTATGTAGATCTTAAGAAATGCCTTTGCACTGGTTTAAATCTTAATAAATTCAATAGGAATTCTGGAAGAGCTTGTATAATGAACATATAAACAAATGTATTCCAATGGATATCACATCGGTCAGATAATGAAGAAAGACCCAATTCTCTGCACAACACACAACAGTGAGTTCTGTAGGGAAGATATGTTACGAATCTCAAAGCGCTATTGTACAGAGTATCTAATGTACTCAACAATGATGTCCTGGCATTTCTATAAGTTATGTCTCCATAATCCAATACCGACACAAACAAAGAAACAACCAACAGTTTCCTAACGGTTGGATTAAATAATGATCTATTCCCATATAAAAAAATAAACTCTTTAATTTATTAGATTTATGTCTAATATGCGAATCAAAAGTTAAATGCTTGTCCAAAGTCAGCCCTAAGTATTCATAAGATTCCACACAACTCATTACATGACTCTAGATAATGAACAAATGTTCTTACTAATTACCGCTTTAGTGGTTTTCTTTTGGAATAACATCCATTGGGTTTTTTGTTCATTCAAGAGGAGCCTCAAATCTATGAGGACCCTCTGAATGTTCAAAAAATTCTGTTGCAGTATTTCTATAGCTTTATTTGTGTCATATTTTCTGGTATATAGAATTGTATCGTCTGCATATAGATACATGCAGGTATCGGTTGAGCAGTGATTGGGCAGATCATCCATATATAATAAAAATAAAAGGGGACCAAGTACTGAACCCTGAGGTACCCGTTTGCAAAATAATTGGGTCTAAGCAAGCACCGCCCACTCTGACACACTGCAACCTCCCATTCAAATATGAATAAAACCAGTTTAAAGCATTAATACCCAGGCCAGCAGTTTTCAAATGATTCTGCAAAATCACATGATGAACAGCGTTGAATGCCTTTGAAAGGTCCAGAAAGATAGCTGGTACTTTCCTTGGCTCCTGTCGAAGGCATTCAACACGTCATCAACCACCCTTGTTATTACATAAGTGGTATTGTGCCCTTTCCTAAATCCTGATTGTAAATGAGTTATAACCTTGTATTTAGTAAGTGTCAATTGTTGAGATACAAGGTGCTGAGTTTGAACACCCTGTTACAGGTTCAAACTAAATATTTATACAGACGGTCAAACAGCATTTTGTGTTTATGTATGCTGGTGTAAGCGCAAAAAGATTTATGCTGAATGCACCATTCGCCTCCTGAAGTTCTGCATCCAGGAGCATATTCACACTACAGTGAATAAAAATTAAAATAATGCCTTGGGTGCGAACTTCAGAAAGGTCCATGGGTCATCCATTTCTGGATTTAAGTTTAGGCCTGTGGAACATGTTCCTCCACCAGCACGTAGTGGAGACAGACTCAGAACCTAATTACAAAGGGAGTCTAAATGGATTAGCCTGTAGGATGCTCAGAGTCCATCTGGTCTTAATGACCACAATCGACTTCAAACCATTCCTCTGAATATTTTTTATATGACAGGCTTATTAACTCCCCAGAATATCATTTTACATGATCCTTGGACCCCAAGTTGTTAGCAGCAGACTATAATGTAACATTTATAACTCAAAGAATAGACATAACAGAACTGTTTACTAATCTATGTGCTCATCTACGTGGTGTGACAGGGTTGAATGGGATCCTGTCCCAATTGTTATGGAAAGAGTTTAAATGTAGGGATCTGTTCTGTTCTTTCTTTTCCTGTCTCTTCTCTGTCTGGTTGCGCAACCAAATTTTCCTGTGAGACCTAGGATTTGATCACCCCAACAGTCTCGCAATTCTTTGCCACTCGCTATCTCTCAGTCTTCCCTTGCTGTTCTGTCTTTTTCCTCCCATGCATATCTGATGATATAAAAATATATGCAAATCATTATGTGGAAATGTAACCGGTATTGGGATCCCTTTGTTTAGAAATTATATAGTGTTAATTTTTGAAATGTATATAATTATAGTTTGAGATGATTGCAAAAAGCTGTTGGAAACTCAAGAGGTTACCTTAGTGCAATTTTTTCAGCCTTTTGCAGAAGAGCTGTGGAGAAGGGGCCTCAGTTCTGGGACACTGTGTTCCTGCCAGCACCTGCCTGAACTATACATGAACATTTAAAAAAAAAAAAAGAGAGAGGATGCTTGTTAAGAAAAGGGGACACAGAGCTTTGACTTTTTCTGTTTATTTGGCCTTTGTAAATAGTTATACCAAACAATTTCATTTTTTTATGTTACTGCTAGTTCTAATAAAACTCTTGTTGCAAATTTTACAACTGATCCTGGTTTTTCCTATGCTTCCTGACCTGTGCCTCGACGATACTTGGTTATAATGCTTTTGGCACATGTCAGTGTAAATAAATTTTTATACAGCCAATATGAAATGTTTCCAATTTGACTGCTTTAATAATTTTCATGCTGAACTCCTTTTTTATCATGCTGTCTTTTTGTACAGCACTAGTGTGTCATTTTCTTTTTCAGTCTTATACTAAATGGAGCATTTACTCAAACAGGCTCGCTTAGAGTCTGCGACATCTCTAGAATGCCATGAAGAAATGTATAAGTAGATATTCCCTATTATTATGCTGTTCAGATATGTTCACAGGTGTTATACAAGCACTGGAGGTCCAAGACCTATGTACAGCTCACCACTTTTCAGTGGAAGGATCTACATTTTTCTAAACCTATATGTTTGTCTAGCGAAGTTTTGAACATATCCATAGTATTACTATTAACAATTGCTTCAAGCAAGGAATTCCATATACTAATTACTCTGACTAAACCATTTATTTCTTTTAGTTGTTCTGCTAACTTCTCCTGTTAATGTAAAATTGTGGGATCTTGTATTTCTAATATTAGGATGTTTAACTAGTCCTATGGTTTCTCATATTTCCTTGCTCTTAGTTGCACTGAAGACCAAACATAAGTCCCCATGTAATCTTCTGTACTCCAAAGAATATAGACCTAGATGGTTTAATCTATCCTGATAGCTTATATTTCTCATATTCCTCATTCTCTTTGTTGTCCGTCTTTGTACTCTCTCCACTAGCATTTTACAGCCCATGCTTTGTGGAATGCAAAAAGGATAGCAGTACTCTAAGTGTGGTCTAACTAACTACGAGTAGAGTGGGATAACTACTGATGCCTCTCTACTTTTAATGTATTTGAATATGCATCCTAGAATTTTATGATTTTTTTTTTACCATAATCCTGGTGTGTGTATCAAAAGAAATACTGTTTGTGATCATTACTCCTAAGTCTCTCTCACTTTCTGTTACTTGCAAGATTGTATTATTTAAAGTGTAGGTGAAGTGTTTGTTTCTGTACCCCAAGTGCATTACTCTGCATTTTCCTTCATTAAAATGTAACTTATTTTTGCTGGCCCACTGTTCTAATTTAGTTCTTTCTTCCTGTAGTGTTATTGCTGCTGCTTCATTGTTGACTACTGCTCCCAATTTACTATCGTCAGCATAATTAAATAGCCAGACACTGTCTGATGTTTGCATTTTTGAGACAAGGATATTGAATAGTGTCCAGCCCATGACAGAGCCCTGGGGTACCCCACTGGTCACCTCTCCCCACTTGGAACAGTAACCTCTAAGTCCCACTCTTTGGCACCTTTTATGCAACAAACAGTTAACCCATTTAATTATGTTAGGGTGTAATTGTATATTTTCTAACTGTTCTATTAATATTTTGTGTGAAACTGAATAAAAGGCATTAGAATAATCTAAGAACATTATGTCTACAGGGAGTCAAACATCAAAGGCAGCACTGATCGGCTCGAAGAAATGCAGCAAATTTGTAAGGCAGGATTTTCCTGGGGTAAAACCATGTTGTGTTATATTAGAAAGTCCCAAAGTTTAATATGTTCCATAATAAGATCATATATTAATCTATCCATAACTCTTCCCAGTACCAAAGTTAAACTTATCAGTCTGTAGTTGCTGGTATCTTTCCTGTCCCCATTTTCATAAATTGGAGTAATGTTAGCTTCCCTCCATTCTCCTAGGGTCCTTCCTTCTTGAATACTGTAGATGCATTAAAAAGCATCGTATTGTAATTGGTCCCACAAGTTCATCTGAGAGTTCCTTCAGTAGTCTTGGATTTAATCTGTCCGGACCTACAGATTTATCTGGTTTTATTTTTTTGAGTTTATTCAGAATATCCTTTTCTGAGATTTTGTCTATTTTGCTGCTACATGAACTCGACTTCTCCACCCACTTTGATCCTATTCTGACACATGAAGCCGATGAATAGTCACTCCATATTTTTTCTATAGCAAAACCTGGAACGCCAGAAAAAATGTTAACTGTGACTAATTATAAGGCTGTTCTGATGTGTACCTACTTATAGACATCTGATTATGTCTCTCCCCCCCCCCCCCCAGCTTCATGAGGATCTCTATGCAGGCAAATGGCATAAACCTCATGTGTGCCAGTACAGTAACTTGTTTTATTGGTATTGTGTTTACTCGTGCAGTTGTTCTATATGAAATTATGTAACTGCAATGATTAATGGGTCACGGTCAACTCCATTATGTCTGTTAATCTGTTTGCGAATCTCACAAACTTCTGCACTTATAATATGCACTCTCCTTGCAACCACTTGTTCTGTACAATGAATTATTTGCATTTATTATTTTCACCGGTTTCACATTTGTTCATGTCACTGTTTATGAATTCATGCTGCAAACTTGCCACGCCCACCCCCAAAGAAGCCAAATCTAATCAGCACGCCTACGCATTTTATATAACAATAAAAAGTTGGTCCTCATTTTAGGTGTGTGTGCTGTTTGTCTTTGTTTCGTATCCTGATGGTTTTCCTGACACAGCAGCGCCTTATGGAGTGAGCTGTGCCTCCCTCTTCTCATTTGTTCCAGTATCAACAAGATCGGACAGAAATGTTTGATCTGCTGCTCTCCAGCAGTACATGGGGAAACATCCGGAAGCTTAAAGGTAGTAAATTCATGAGTAATGTTAGGTGTCACTTCTCCTGGAGGGTTGTGAACCTATGGTACAGCCTACCAGTGGACAGAGTGGACATAAAGATACAGCACACCTTCAAGGTAAACCTGGACAATTTCTGCTTACTTACCAAGGGAGTCACAGGGCACCCAGAGGAGTAGACTGGAAAAGAAATCCCTCTAAATTAATACATGATTTAGTATGTTTGTATTCATCGCTGCTTATAAAACGGGGAAGCCAACTAGACCTACAGTAGAATCTTTTCCAACCCCACAATACTGTCAACGTTACCTTAGAAGTGAGTACATATCAAGCAGGTTGTTCTGTATTGGGGTTCCTGTGACAGCCCAACGCTTGCCAGCTCTCAGCTTACAAACTGCCATTGATGTCTGCACTTTGGGGTTCTTAATATTGTGGGCCTCGTCCAGTATAATCCGAGCCCAGGTTACCAAGAGGAGAGGTGGAGCTGAAGAAGGCTTTATCTGAAAGAACAAGATAAGAATTAGAAAAAGACTAAGGTTTTCAAAGACTGGTGTTTGAAATAATGTTTTTAATAAGTAAAAACAAACAAACATACAAGAAATAGGGAAAAAAGAAGACCTTATGTTCATTTGGTTCTTTCTCAACCATCTCTGGTTTCATACACCACAGGAAATCTTGCTTCACTCCTGCTGCCGCATGGGAGATGGCGCAAAAAAAATTCTTCCAGTTGTTCACCCCCCCCCCCAAAAATATGCTGCACTGTGACCTGTATTCCTGTCTGGAATGGCCATCTCTGAAAGGGCAGCAACTCATGCATGACATCCTACTGACGTTTAAATTCTGGACCAACACTTTCCCTGACTATTTAGCATCCCTCCTCATGCCTACCCTCTGTCATTTTATTCCCTGCTCTTCCATTACTCACAGATGTCAGCTTGCTGTTAAACAGGTGGTGTTCTCCTGGAGACTGGAACCCCTCTGGAACTTAATTCCTACCCTGATCCAGTCCTCCTCCTCGCCAGTGAATCTCAATACGCAGGTCGAGGAGTTGTCCAGGCTAGACTGAAGAAGCCAAATGCTGGGCCACTAACTGCTCCTGTGATTCTACAGCCAATATAATCCCACTTGCCTGGTTTGTTCTGATACAGACTAGTCTTTGTTTAGTTCACCTTGGGCTGGTAGAGCATTAAAAAAATCTGCAAAGGTTGCATTTTTAAGGGGGTGTGTGCTGATGTAGTGCTCTCTCTACAACAGCCCTGCTCGGGTGCTACTGGATGTTGTGGGTGACCACACAACATCCTGTTCACCCCAGAGTGAATGCCTGTGGGTCAACAGTGGACACTTCAGAGATGAAAATTTTCACATGGCTTGTGGTTTGATGTTGCAACGTGCACACACCACAAGCCCCAGGAACTTCACCAGCAATTTGAGAATACTCAAAGGATTCTACTCACTTCCTGTGGGGTGTATTCAGTTTGGCAGTACTGTGTCGGGTGGGGTTGGAAGGAATGATGTCCTGTTGGGCAGCAGGCAACAGTTCCAATGACTACAGATGAAGGAGGATACAAGAGAACAGGCAGGCAAAGGGGTTGAAAAAGGAAATAAAAGGAAAAAGTAAATGGTGTGTAATGTTCAACACTTATGGAAATAGAAATCTGGACTTTTAACTTTAATGTCTAGGCAACATGGGGTCAAGTGACTGTCAAGTTGTACCATATACAGGGATAGAAATGTATTAAATAATCTGGTATGTGAAGCAGAATACCAAAACTCCAAATTTGGTATTCAGTCTCAATGTCTGACATTCCACCTATGTAATGAATTAAACTGCAAAGGGGAGGCATGGAGAAGTGGCATTCCAGTTGGAAAATCAGCACCATAATAGTATTCAGTCCTAAAAACTGGTATAGAAAACCGAATGAAATACCATTAATTTCTAGCCCAGAAATACTAAATGTATGGTACACAGACACCAGATTTGAAAGCAACATCCTCAAGATTACCTGAGAAAAGAAACTGAAACAACCTGCACCAAACTGGCAATGGACACAAGAACCACTACATACAATAGTGTGAGTCTAAACAAATTGATCCAGAAAATAAAAAGGTGTTTGGTGGGGGGTAAATATCAGCTGAGTGCTGATACACTGCCCAGTCCTTTTATTGCAGCTGATCTGGGTGCCAGTCTTTTGGTACACAGAAGGTCTGTTTTAAGGCATAGATTTATTTTTGTGCTTTAAAGTCTTTATAAATCCTATTTGGTGGACTCAATAGGGGTTAATACAAGCTGTGAAGTACTGTTACCAGTTACAATTAACTACGGTTTAAAATGCGCTGCATAAAGGTAGATGTGGCAAACAATGCCATCTGTATTGTACTCAACTTCCTTTTAAAAAAGCACCATTGTAATTTACACAAACTCAGAGTCATGACTAAAGATGAATTATGTTTCTTTTGAATGGTTATTAACAATGGGTTACTATATTTACTATCAGAGATAAAATTGTTGCTAGCCATCACTATACCACCATCTAAGTAGGTTCAATCTTACCAACTTCCAAGGATAAAAAAAAAAAAATGACTGTGATGAGCAAGTTTTCACATATAGAGCCCTAAGTGACTTGAAAAATGTGCCTGAAGTCATAAACGCTTCAAGTAAGTCAGAGACATACAGAAGATACTGTATCAGAGTTGAGTGGATAGTTTGGAAAAATTAAGACAGAAATGTGAGCCACAGGCGCATCTTTCTTGTCCCTTCACCTGTGACAAAGTGGGTCATCATGATCTACATTCATATTATGTTGAATTATTTTCCAGAACTGCCCACACAAAGTGTAAGTAAACCAAAAGAAAAAATTACTCACTTTAGTAATGTTGTTTCTTTTAATGGAGTCTTGCTATATTATGACATATGCAGTATAACCCCAGGTTAGAACTGCTCCGGAGGTGAAAGAGTTAACTTTCCATGCAGGGCATGGAATCTTGAGCGCGAGCTCGGTTGAACACTCTGTCTGTTGTAGGTCAAACTTAAACTGTCAGATCTTTACGAGCAAAAACTCACTAAGGTTCTGTGTGGAAGCCGTAAACCTACACTAGCCACTGGCTACTAACTACAAAAACACATTTTTTGTTCTTGATCCCAAAATAAAGACTCAAGTCAGGGATTCAAGAAAGAAAAAATAAGCATAACACCTAAGCACTCTAGAAAGGGTGAAAATAAAGTGGGCATCAATGAAGTGCCAACACTGCACTGCCCACATCCCAAAAATAGAGGTTCTGAGAGGGGCAGGCTGAGGAGGTCATAATATAGCAAGACTCCATTAGAAGAAACAACATTACTAAGGTGAGTAATTTTTTCTTCAAACAACATGAAGTCTTGCTATATTATGACATATGCATATTACACAGCAGTACCTCCATGGAGGAGGGACAGAACCTACTTGGGAAATAGACTCTGAAGCACAGCTGTGCCAAATCGAGCATCACTCCTAGCCTGGATATCCAGTGAGTAATGCTTAGTAAAAGTGTGAACTGTTTTCCAGGTAGCTGCTTGACATATCTCTAGGATAGGGATGCCCCTGGCAGCAGCCAGAGACGCAGTTGTACCTCTGGTAGAGTGAGCCCTCAGGCCTGAGGGAGGAACCTTACCCAGTTTTTCATAGCAGAATTGGATACAAGAGACAATCCACCTGGCAATGGATCTTTTAGTGGCAGGTTTCCTTTACCAACCTCACCATAAGTGAGGAACAATTGAGGGATTCAATCTGTGACCCTTGGTACGTCTACATAGTAACTAAGGGCTCTTTTGACATCTAAACTGTGCAATCTCCTCTCACCAGAGGAGGAATGGTCAGTGAAGTACACAGGAAGAGACATGGATTGATTAAGGCAAAGTCTGAAACCACCTTAGGCAAAAACTTCCTGTTAGTCCTGAGGACCACCTTATCTCTATGAAAGGAGATAAAATCAGGCTCCACTGACAAAGCTTGTAGCTCACTTATGCGCCTGACAGAGGTGATGGCTACCAGAAACACAGTTTTCCAAGTCAAGTACTTAAGCTCTGCTGAAGACAATGGCTCAAAAGGGGGTTGCATAAGCTGAGCGATGCAAATATTAAGATCCCAAGCAGGGGCAGGGTCCCTGAATGGGGACTGGTGTGCAGCAACCTTTTAAAAAACTTGGAGAACACAGGGTGAGCTGATAAAGAAGAGGGCTTACCTGCTGATAAGAAGACAGACACAGCTGCCAAGTGCACTTTTAGGGTAGCTGGTCTCAGCCCCAAGGAATTCAAATGCACCAAATAATCCAAGATTGTGGGCACACCAACAGATTCTGGGGAAATATGTTTACCAGCACACCATATGGAAAATCTCTTCCATTTTGAATTATAGGTAGCCCTGGTGGAAGGCTTCCTAGAGGCCTTCAATATATCCAATACACCTTGGGAAAGGTGTAGGTCAGCAAACTCTAACTCTTCAAGAGCCATGCCTTGAGATTGAGAGATTTGAGGTTCGGATACCAAACTCTCCCCTGGGCACAGGTTAACAGATTGTGATTCCTGGGAAGACATAGGGGAGGGTGGACTGCTAAGGACATGAGGAGTTGGTACCAGGGCTGCCTGGCCCAATCTGGAGCAATCGGGATCATCTTGCAGGATTGAGATCTGATTCTGATTAGCACTTTGAAAAGAAGGGGAAGGGGGAAAAGCACAGAGAAACTTCCCTTCCCAACTGAGAAGGAAGGCATCCAGAGGGACTGAGCCCAACACTGGGGGCCTGCAGCAAAAAAGGGGAAGTTGGTGACTGTCTGGGGCTGCAAAGAGATCTAATTGCGGGGTGCCCCATCTGGCAAATACTACCTCCAGTACTAGGGGGTCCGGTGCCCATTCGTGATGGCCCTGGGAAATCCTGCTGAGAGCATCCGCTAGGACATTGTCCTTGCCTGAGAGGTGAACTGCCGTAAGGGAGGCGTTCAAAGAATAAGCCAGAGACCACAACTTCTATTGCTTAAAGCCATAGGGTCGTAGACCGAGTGCCCCCTTGCTTGTTGATGTACCACATTGTAGTGGTATTGTCTGTTCCGACCTGAACAATCTTGTTCTGGACAGATGTGGAAAAAACCTGGAGTGCTAGAAAAACTGCTCTGAGTTCCAGCAAATTGATGTGGAGCAGAGATTCCTGAGGGGACCACAGCCCCTGGGTGGAAAGGTTGCCCAAGTGAGCTCCCCACCCCAAGAGGGATGCATCTGTAGTAAGGGTCAAGGAATGAGACTGGGGAGTGAAGGGAACCCCCTGTCTCAGATTGTTCTGATCCTGCCACCACTGAAGGGCCTGGATCAGGGTTTGAGTCACTGGAATCAATTTGGTTAGGGGATCTGTCCTTTGAGACCAAAAGGCTCTCAAATGGAACTGAATGTCCCTCATCTGAAATCTCGCTCCCTGCACTACTGCTGCAGAAGCAGCCATGTGCCCCAGGAGCTGTAGAAAATGCCTTGCTGGTCGAGAGACCTGCAGGGTGAAAGAAGAGGCCAGAGACACCAGGGTCCTTGCTCTTTCCAGAGGAAGGAAGGCTCTGGCTTCTTTTGTGTTCAGTTCTGCGCCTATGAAGGTGAGAAGCTGGACAGGCTCCAGAACTGACTTTAGAAGACTGAGAAGGAAACCTAGAGATGTAAGCAGTTGCTGGGTTACTTGTAAGTGTAGTTTGACCTGTTCTGGAGACTGGCCTACAATGAGCCAGTCGTCCAGATAAGGAAAGATGGCAATCTTTTGCCTTCTTAAATGAGCAACTGCTACTGCCAGGCATTTTGTGAACACCCTCGGGGCCGAGGTGAGGCCGAAGGGCATTGCTCTGAACTGGTAATGGCCTGAGGGCAGTTAGAATCTGAGGTACTTTCGATGGGAGCTTCTGATGAGAACATGGAAGTAGGAATCCTTGAGGTCCAGGGAGGCTAGCCAGTCCCCTGGCCTTAGAGAGGGTAAAATAATCCCTAGTGTCACCATTTTGAACTTTGGTTTTAAAAGGTGCTTGTTTAGATAGCGGAGATCCAGGATGGGCCGCCAGTCTCCTGTCTTTTTTGGGGTAAGGAAGTACCTGGAGTACAACCCTTTTCCCTGGTGTATGGGTGGAACCCTTTCCACGACTCTGAGAGCCAGGAGGGAAGAAACTTCTGCTTCCAGGGCAAGTGCCTCTGATGGGTTTGTAGGTGGAAAAGACCTGGCTCTCATCTTCGGAAATTTTTTGAAGCTGAGAACCAGTCCCTGGCTTACTACTTCCAGGACCCACTTGTCTGATGTTAAAGACTTCCAGTCCTGGACAAAGTAAGCCAGCCTGCCCCCTACCGGTAGTGGAGAATCGGCCCTGGCCACCCCATCAGGGAGCCTGTTTTGCAGGGGCTTTGGGTTGAGGGGTAGAAGCAGGCTTACTAGAACCCCTTCTGCCCCTTCCTCTAAAGAACCCCCTCTGGGCATAAGCAGAAGAGGAGGCCTGGGCTTGGTAAAAAGGCCTATAAAAAGGCCTGCCCCTGCCCCTGACATGCTGCCTTTGAGGAGTGACTTGCCTTTCTTTGGCCTGTGCACTCCTATAGATGGTCCTATACTCATCCATTTTCTTCATATAATTCTCTGTCTGCTCCCCAAACAGAGAATTTCCCACAACAGGAAAATCCATAGCCTTAGACTGGGTATCCTGTGACAGGGCCGTACATCTGAGCCAGGCCATTCTGCGAAGAGACAGCAGCATGAAATTGCACCTTGGATGCCTCAATACCATCCGCAGCCACCTGCTCCAGCTCCCTGGCAAGCTGGTCAGGGGCCTGTTTTGCTAGGGCCAGGACAGTATCCCACCTGGATTTCTGGTACCTAGCTGCATAAGCCAAATAATTTGCCTGTCTAAGTCCCAAAGATGCTGCCATATACTGTTTCTTTGCCATGGCATCCATCCTCCTGGAATCCTTTTCAGGAGGGTGAGAGGCTAGAGGAATATTAGCCTTGTCACAGGCTGCAGCCTGCACTACCCCCACATGGCTGCATTGCTGGGATAGGAACTCCATATCAGAGCCTGATAAAGCATACCTCTTGTCCATCCTTTTATCCACAGGAGGATAGAATGAGGAGTTTTCAGAATTTTACTGTCTGTTTCCTAAAAGATTTGTGCAAGGAATAGACAGTCTCCTAGACTCTGGAATATCCATCATTTCCACAAAATCAGGCTCTTCTTGATCATCAACAGCTTCCTCAACAGGGAGTTGCAGAGTCTCAGCAACTTTCTTGTAAAACAAAAAATGAGAAGGGGACTCAGATAGCCTGGGAGGGGACACTCCTGAGGGTCTGTCTGGAGAAATGTCCGGTTCAATGGGCACATCCAGACTTTCAAAATCACACTCACTCTCCTCATACCCGTCCTCCCCTTCCTCCGGTTCATAAAAATCCTCAAAATCATAATCTTGAACCAGGAAACCGTCCGAACCGAGCGCTTCCCTAATGGTGTCGGTTCGGACGGAACCGGGGAAAGAGACTGGACAATTTGAATAGCTTTGGCTATTTCCTCAGCGGTTGGAGAAAGAACTTTTGGCCCCAAACTAGCTGACCTTCTAGTCCTTTTAGTTGGAACCGGCTCCTCAGAGCTGGCTCTTCGTTTGCCCGAGGAAGTATCGCCCTGGTCAGAGTGGCACTTCAGGTTCGTTGAACCAAACCGGCTCGCCATCCGGCCAGCGGACTTCTTTGGCCTCCCATTCCTTGAGCCTACCAACTCTCTTTCCACGGTGGCAGCAGGAAAATTCTTACAAATCTGGCAGTCTGCATTGAGGTGGTCAAACCCCAGACAATATACACAAGTGGTGTGGGTCAGCCTAGCAAAGGCTTCCCACAGAGGCCACAGTGCTGAAACCAGTGGGTCCGGTTTTCTTTGGGTTTCTCAGACACAGTGCCAGCCTAACCAAAACTTGCCCGTTAATGGCAATCCGCTAAGCAAGACTCTTTATCGGTTCCCAACCGTGTCACGGGTCGGAAAAACCATAATAAAATCCGTTTTTTAGAACCGATAAGAACCCGGAACCGCACTCTAAAGGACTAGAAAGTAATTTTAAACCCAATCTGATCGGTTCAAACCGAAGCGAAAAGACGTTTACAAGTTCCACAAAGAAGAAAATAAACAAAAGCCTATCTATTACTTACAATACCACAGACAGAGCTTGAACCGACGATTGCGGTTAAATTTCAGTAAAATAAACCGAGAATTACACTTTAAAACCGACAAACGAACCGAGCAGCAGGAGGAATCTCCAGAGCAACTGTTCAGTGAGGAGGAGTAAAGAATCTGACAGTTTAAGTTTGAGCTACAACAGACAGAGTGTTCAACCGAGCTCGCGCTCAAGATTCCATGCCCTGCATAGAAAGTTAACTCTTTCACCTCTGGAGCAGTTCTAACCTGGGGTTATACTGCATATGTCATAATATAGCAAGACTTCATGTTGTTTGAATAAGCAATTCCAGATCTAATCTTTAGCAATTCAGATGCAAGTCAGAACCCATACACAAGCTGGTCACTACAGTCAAGATTCATATACCACAGAGCTGAAGAGAGAATGTGGTCTATTGGCCACAGCACTGGCTTGCGAAGCAAGAGACGGGTTGAAAATGAGCCATGTACACACTATGACAAAGTGCAACCCACAAAACCTACGTGCTTCAGTCCTCCCAGCTGTAAAATTGGGCAAAAGGAAGGACCCTCTCAAAACGAGATGTTGCATTTCAGCTGCTACCCTAAATAAAGTGTATTTAAAAAAAGGCAATACTGTAGTACTAAGGAATGTCTATTCCAAGCCTGATCACAACTGGATAATCAATCACACGACACTCATGCATACTAAGCCCATAGGCGCCAAGACTGAAAGCCCTCCAAACTGTGGTGTTTAGTGAAAGTATGGACAGAAATCCATGTGGCAGAAAGGCATATGTCAGCTACTGAAAATGAATGAAAACAAAGCTCAGAATTTGCCCTGCCACAGGTGGCATGGCTATAGACAGGACCAGGGAGTACCCTGCTGTGCTTCTGGTAAAAGAAAAATTCAAGATGCCAACCATTTGGAAAGGCACTGCTCAGAAACAGGAGCTAACCATTCTGGGTGGCAAATGAAACAAAAAGCTGTGAGGACTTTCTGCAGTACTTCATGTGGTCCCAACAGATGAATAAGGCTCCTATATGTTCCCATATTCTGAGGAAAAGGAAAGAACACAAGAAGGAGGACAGTCTGGTTCAATGCAAACTCAGAAATCATCTTTGGAAGGAATCGAGGTAGGTACATAATTAAACTCAATCCTTGTGAAAAACAAGGTATGGAGGTTTTGCAACCAAAACCTGCAGCTCAGGAACCCTCCGAGCTCAGAGCATTACCACCAGAAGCAGTGTTTTCTAGGAAAGGAAAAAACACATCTAACAAGTGGGGGCAGGTTGGAAAGGAGCCTGTGTAAGAGACGCCAGAACCAAGATAAGCTCCTACACTGAAGCAGACTTGCGGGCCACAGGACATAGCTGCAGAAGCCCGTTGAGGAACCAGCAGGGCACCACCAATTAAATCAGTCTTCACCTTCGAAATGGCATGAAAGGCAGAGATAGACGGAAGGTGTACCATCACAAGAGAGTCCTGGAGGCCAGTCTATAAGAGACAGGATGTAGTCCAAGAAGCTCTGTACTGGACATGAAAAATGGTCCCTGTAGCAAGAGACACACCAAATACTAAATCAATTCCATTTCAGGGGACAAGTGTGCCATGTAGAAGGCTTATGAGCCACCAACAGAATGTTTGAAATTGCCTGGGAAACACCAAACATCCCACGATGATGTCAGATGCCGACGTCTTACCTATATAAACATTGGCAGCCTCGTGCACTTCTCAGTTCCCCTGCCGGAGACCATATGCAGAGGACCACCTCCCGGGAACCAAAGGAGGGAAAGATGTTCCCGCCACTAAGCAAGGTGAAACAGAAGGTGAACCATCCTGCAGAGAGAGACAGGAGGAGAGAAGCCCTGAGGCTAAGGGGGGATGGAGGGTGGGACGGCATGGCCTGATGCAAGAAATCCTCTTGAAGAGCTACTGTTAAAGTAAGTTTTAATGTAACTGAACTATATTCATCGAAGATATCGCTTGCATCTTGTCACACCTATGGAACAAGTCCCAAGCAGTACTGATAGAGAGACAGTCTGGGTGGCCAGAAGCTACTGGCCTATGACAAGAGGTCTTGAAGCACAGCCAAGCCCTTCTCCAAGAGGCGATGTCCAGACTGCAGTGTTTAGTGAAAGTGTAGGCAGTACTCCAAGTGGCAGGGGCACAGTTTTCGTGGCTAACACATTTCTTAAACAGGCAACAGAAGTGGCCATGCCTCTGACAGAGTGGCCACATACAACCCCAGGAAGTTCTTTACTGTACTTCCTCTAAGAGAAAATAATACAATTGGTCAACCATTTGGAGAGGCACTGTTTCGAAACTGGTACACCCTCTTTCTCAGGGCGAAAGAAACAAACAGCTGCAAGGACTTCCTGCAGTCCCTTGTGCAATGAACATAATATCCATGTGTTCTATGTACATCTAAAGTATGGAGCAATGCTTCCTCTGGACTGGCATGCTCTGGGTAATACAGGTGGATGGCTTCATTCAGGGTAAACACAGACACCACCTTTGGTAAAATTGAGGGTTGGTACACAAGGATGCTCTCTCTCTCTCTCTCTCTCTCTCTCTCTCTGGAAAACCAAATAAGGAGACTCGCATCAGAGCCTGAAGCTCAGAAATCCTTCGAGCAGAAGTAATAGCAACTAAAAAAAATTATTTTTTATGACAGAAAGCATAGCTCACATGTCGTGGCAGACTCAAAAGGAGCCAAAATAAGGTTCTCTAACACGAAATTCAAGTCCCAAGGTGGAACTGTATTGCAAATAGGAGGCTTCAGATGAGGAATGCCTCTCAAAAATGTATGGGACACTTCCAGTTGTGCCACCGTATGGTCATCAACAGGCACATGGAAGGCTGAGATAGCAACCAGATGCACTTTAATGGAGGAGTATTGCAGGCCAGAATCTGAGAGGGGCAGAAAGTACTCCAGAATCTGATTTACTGGCAAGTGAAAGGATCCAAGTGATGAGAAGCAGCTCACACAGCAAAGCGCATCCACTTCATGGAATATGTGGCCTGGGTGGAAGGCTTCCTAGCAGCCACTAGGAGATTAGACACCTTTTGGGATACCTCAAACCTAGCCATGGCTATGTCTTCAGCATACAGGCATGAAGATGTGGGGACCTGAGGTCCGGATGAACCAGGGTACTCTGCACTTGTGAGGGCAAGCCTTTACATAGGGGGCAGGGGTACTGGGGGTTCCACTGCCAACTGCTGCAGTAAGGGGAACCAGATCTGACGAAGCCAGAAGGCAGCAATGAGAATCAGAGCCGCTCCTTCCATCTGAAGCTTGAGCAGTACCCTCTCAATTAGCAGGAAGGGAGGCAAGGCATAGAGGAACCTCCCTTTCCAAGAGAGGGACAATGTACATCACCTGAAAACTCTAGGCCCTGGAGTGAGTGAGCGAGCAGCAAAGCAGCAGTTTTGCATTGAGTGGGGATGCAAAAAAGTCCAACTCTGGACAACCCCACCTGTCGGACAGGTCTTCTACCACTCAGGTTGGTAGTTCCCACTCATGCATCCTGGACTGCGACCTGCTCATCCTGCCTGCCAAGATGTGTTGGGCACCTGGAACATGGACTGCCGACAGTTCTAGATCATGTTCCAGAGCCCAGTATCAGACCCTCATCGCTCCTCTGCACAGGGGTTATGAACGGGTACCCCCTTTACTTGTTGATGTAGTGCACTACACTGATATCGTCCGTCTGTGTTGTGGGCTAGTGGATAGTGAGGAGGGAAGGATGAGGCTATAGGAGAAGAGTGGTCGGAATTATGGAAGTTGGGTTTTAATGCTAGAAAGTGCAGCGTATTACACTTCTGTGCCAAGAATCCAGGATACAACTCCTGCTTGGGAGGGGTTAACTTAAAAGTCTTGGAAGGGGGAAAGGGATCTGGGAGCAGTGGTTACTGGGAAAAAGAATCTCTCTGAGCAATGCAGGAAGGTGGCGACGAAGGCAAACAAAATGCTGTGGTGTATTGCCAGGGGGATCATGTCACAAAGGAGGAGGTTATCATGCCACTGATAAGACCTATGAGGAGAGACTCAAAAAGCTGAACTTGTACTCCCTGGAGGACAGAAAGGACAGTGAGGACACGATTGAGACCTTTAAATACTTGAAGGGATACAACAGCGTGGATACTGAGAGTCTAGATAGACTGAAGGGGGAAGGTAATACTAGAGGACATAGCCTTAAATTGGCAGGTAGGAGGCATAGAAGGGATCTGAGGAAGTATTACTTCACAGAACGGGTAGTGGCACCTTGGAATGCGCTGCCAGAGGAGCCGATTTCAGAGGATTCAGTGGGAGGTTTTAAGAGGGAATGTGATAGATACATGGGCAAGGTTCAGGTGAGGAGTAAAGGGACCAGTTGGAGTACTCAGAAAGTGTATCAGGGTATGGGGAGGATGGAGGGTGGGCAGCAGCAGTGATTGTATTGTGCAGCTGCTATTCAAGTAGATGCGATAGACCTTTGGGCCTAATCTGTTGGAAATTTTTGTATGTTCGTCTGCACTAGCAGAGGCCCCGGGGACAGATAGTTCTGGAAGGCTTGTAGGCCGTATAGGACAGCGCTCATCTCAAGGAAGTTTATGTGGAAGAAACTCTCCACTGCGGTCCAAGTACCCAGAGTCTGGTGAGGGCCGAGGTGTGCTCCCCAGTCCATCCCCGAAGCATCCACGGTGAGGAGCTGCTGAGGGAAGGTAATCTGGAAGCAACCCTCTTGAGTAAACTACTAGGTTACATCCACCACAGGAGCACTTTCTTTACTTGCAAAATTACTAGAACCTTCTGTTCCAGATTGTCGGTGCGTTGATACCACTGGACTCCGGAGTTCATTGGGAGATCCGCATGTGACACCTTTTCCGGGGCACTGTGACAATGGCTACAGACATCAAGCCCAGCAGCCACCAAAATCTCCTGGCTATAACATACCAGTTGCTCTAATGAAACCTGGCCTGTTCCATCAGGCATTCCACCCTGCCTTGGGGCAAGAATGCCGCACCCTGGGCAGTGTCCAGTATGGCTCCTATGTATTGAAGTCGCTGACAGGGGGTCAAGACTGACTTGGGTAGGTTGACCATGATCTCTAATGCATGGAACAGCTGTGTGGTGCACGCTAGGGTGTGGAGCAGTTGCTCCTCGGACTGAGCTTTGAGCAACGAATCATCCAAGTAAAGAAACATGTACCGTCTCTCCCTCCAGAGGGCTGCTGCCACCACCGCCAAGCATTTGGACAAGACCACAGGCACACTTACTAGGGCGATCAGAAGAAAGAGGCTGGAGAAGAAGACATAAAACGTGTCGAAAAACACACTGTAAATTCGATGTTTGAGTCACTGAAAAGGAAGAAAATAAAAAAGCACAGTAAGCGCGAAGAATGGCAATCGACTGAAGCCGCAGTGTCCACTATGGTCCGACATGTATGGGTCAACGGCGGGATAGGTTGACATCAGCACACTGACGTCGGCAGGGGGCGGTCCCCTGTTGTAGACTGCTAGATAAAAGTTTTCCGTGTGGTTCTAGCACCTGGCAGCTTAGTCCTACCAGTGGTGGCCTGCTGCAAGAGTCTTCTTCGAAGTAAGATCTGGAGTTAAATCTCGAGGCCAAGCCAAATGCTCTGGAGTGTGGCCTTGCTCTATGAGCTGCAGGACCCAAGTATCTGTTGTGATCGCCTTCCACCTGTCCACGTGACGGGAGAAGCAATCCCCTACCACCGCTTTCTGCAGTACAGGAGGGTGGGGGTCTAGCAAAATGCTGAGGTAGGACCAGCGGTCGGGGCTGCACCTCCACCTCTAGGGGTCTTCTCGGTGGTGGAGGTAGGGGTAGGCAGGGCTGAGGTTGCTTGACACTTGCCTGTCAGGTACCCAACTTGGGTTTGTGGGAGACCTGACAAAAAGGCAGCGTTTGTCAGTCTTTTGGCTGTGTATGTTAAAGCGAGTGGACTGACTGCAGGGTCCTCCCTGAGGTCTGCAGGACAGAAAGGATGTCCTGTACTTCCATCCCTAACAGCCTGTATACTCTGAAGTGGGCATTCAGGATGGACTATTTTATGTCAGTAGCAAAGCCATCCACCCTTACCCAAGAATGTCTTCTGAGAGGATGCCAACCACAACTGCTCTAGCAGAGGCATCTGAAACGTCATAGGCGGCCTTCAAGAGGTGCTTTCCCACATCTGCCCCAGACTGGACAGCTTTAAGCAGCTCCTGCCTCTGGGGACCCTCTGGAAGGGCCTGGGCTGCAGTTTTTGCCTTTTTCCAGAGAGAATTCTGGTATGTGACCATACGGGCAATGTAATTAATAATTTTAGAGCCAGGGTGGCAGAAGCATAGGCCCTCTTGTCCATAAGATCCAGCATTCTGGACTCTTTATCTCATGGGCAGCGTTTATCACTACTGAATCTGCCCAAAGTTGCTCTGTGAAAGAAAGGCTTCCCTGAGTCAGCCTGGTACAATTTGTCTGCCTTTCTGGGCATCGCAGGGATCATAGTAGGCCAGTACCAGGCAGCCACTGTGGCATCCTCAAATGCAGCCAGCAGAGGAGGAATAATCAAAGGAGGAGAATCTGACAATTCCAGATACACTGTCAGATTTCTCCTAGTAACAGCCAGGTCCTTAGTATCAAACTCCATAGCTGCTTGCAGCTGTCTTGTTACAGACATGAAGTATGGGGGGACTTTGGGGAATACTTGGAGTCTCACCCCGAGGACACAGTGGAGACTGAAGTGGAGTGACTCTTAGCCTCCTCGTCCTCCTCCTCTTCAGGTGAGAGGAGGTCAGGATGGTACTCATCCTCAGCCCCAGGCTCTGAAAGGGGCACAGAAGACGTCGTCTGCAAGTGGTCAGGGTGTGTCGATGAGAGAGGTTGCAGCGTGGGGTAGGTCTAGTAGGACCTGGCACTGATGAGCCTGGAGTAGGGGCAACACAGTGCATAAACTCCCGAAAGGAGGAGGGCATAGTCTGGAAGCTGATGGTCACTGATATCACTGGACCACCTTGCAACACCAATGGGGGGAGCTGGTTCCCCGGTATTAATAGTACAACCTGAGACATAGATGAAAGAGGCAGAGGCCCCAGCAACAAGAAAGGTCAGGTCCCCGATGTCAATAAAGTGGCCCAAGAAGACAACGAGGGAGGCAGAAAGCCCGACATCAAAGGGCCAATGCCGGCCAACATAGAGCCGGCAGAATCCTGTCTGAAACCCCTGGGCAAGAGGGTGATGAATAGCAGGACTTCTTGAGGCATTGACTGGGGAGGCTGGACTCCAGGCATTGACGAAATGACCAAAGGCATGACGAGAGAGGTGAAAATCTCTTTGCTGATGGGCCAGCGGCAGTTGAAGAATGGTCCAGTGGAGAGTCCTGTTTGTTACTCAGGTCCAGAAAGGATCTAAATGACAGGAGTTATAGCGCTGGCAGGGACGTCAGTAAGCCCGACACCGATGAGCCATTGCCTGAAAAACCAAAGCAGTGCCAAGGTCAACTCTGTGGAAGAGAGGGTATGGGCAGCAGTGGGGGGCACTACCAAGGTGGTCAACGACCCAGCTACAGTTGGCACTCGATGTGGCAACCAAGGGCGTACAGGGGAGGATTTCTCCTTGCTCCACTCCCTCTCCTGGTGCTCGGGTTTGCTAGACAATTTGCCCCGGGCTTTGGAGGAGTGGGAGTCCATGGACAGAGCTGGTCAGGAGGAGTTTCTGGCCTGCAGTTTCTTCACCATCTGGGCAACTTTCTGGAGGAAATTTTCTAGGGCCTTCTGACAGCGCCACTGGGTAGCCTTGTTGAATCCTCACAGGCCTTAACGTTATGGTCTGTTCAAAGACAGCAGACCCAGGCATCTTGGTCGTCCCAAATGAAAATTTTCAAGCCGCACCCGCAATAAATGGAGTGTTTTTTGGGGTCAGCCAGCATAAACAAAGCGAAGATCACTTTATAAAATAAAGTGATTAACAAACTAGGGTGAGAAAGAAAATAAAGAAAGAAAAAATCGAATAGTTGGCCGTCTACTGAAGTTGCAGTGTCTCCGTGGAATCCACTGTGCGATGGTGAATGGTGGAAAAGGAGGGCACAGAGAAGCCCACTTTTATATATGGATGACGTTGGCGTCTGATGTTGTTGTGGGCAGCCCAACTAAACTGCTAGCTAGAAAATTTCCATGTGGTCCTAGTGCCTGCTTTCTACAGTTCCATAGGTGTAGCCTGATGCAAGAGATACCCTCTATGACTATCTATGAATTTAAAAATGTCCAGTTTAAACCCTAAAGGACTGGTGAATAGATGCAGTGGAACCCACTTATAAAGGACACCACAGTGCATGCTGATTTTCTCCGGTATAGGAGGTGTCTGTTCAGGGCTCGAGAGGGTAGGGGAGCCAGGGATAATTCCCAGGGCCCATCACCAAAAAGAGGCCCAGGCCGCCCGGCATACTATTGTATGCAGTTACGTGGAGGCTCCAGAGTCTGAACTTTTCCTGGGGCCCAGAATTCTTCTCAAGGGGCCTGTGTCTGTTATACTGTTTAACATAGTTTACCACAGTGTAGCTACAGCAATAGATAACTTCAGTCATTTACAGTGCAGTACTTAGTTTTACTTGCAGTACAGTACTAAACAACAATACAGTATTAAACAACACAGCAGTACAGTACTTTTATATAACAGAAGCTCTAATTACCGATAGATACTGTAGTCACTGGAGGCTGATCAGTAGAGCCCCGTGAAATTTGTTTTATTTTTTATCATTTTTATTTTTCTGTAATTTTGTGTTATTTCTTTTTATTCAGTGAAAATGTAGTTTTATTTGTTATCACATTTACATTCATAAAATGACCTTACACACAATAGAAATCACATTCCAAAAGTAGCTCTCTGGCCCCCTCTAGCTGCTGGAGGTCTGCCTCTGAGCAAGTAAGTGGTCTACTGAGAAATATAGGATACTCTTGTCTCAGAACAGGACAATCAGGAGCTTAAAGGGCACACAGGCAGAAAGTAAGGAGAGAGAGAGAGAAAAAAAAACAGAGGAAGAGTAAGGATTGCAAACAGTTAAGGGGCCAGAAATAAGACATGATTGGAGTGGTGCAGTGCAGTGGCTGTGGAGCAGCAGTCTTCCGGGAGACGTTCTGGAGGATGCGGTGTTGTCCCATCTGCAGGCACCTCTCTGGGCTGAGGGAGGAGGTTGCTCATCTCCAGGCTGAGTTGGCCAGGATTTGTGGGACCTCCTCTTCCATCCAGGGACCACCAGTGCCACTGCCATTGTCTCAGAGGTTGCCAAATACAGGTTACTCACCTGTAACAGGAGTTCTAGGAATGGTATATGTTGTTCATCCACACTCATTGGCAGGTATCCTTGCCGCTTTAAATCTTGGCGGAAGGTCTTCAAGCTTGCTCCTCCCACCCACCCGGGTGGTATAACTCTCGGCTCCGCCCCATGACGCCAGATCTGGCCCGCTGGAAGCTCAGGTTGTGCGTCAAGTCAGGAGAATGGAGAAATGGTGGATGAACAACATATACCATTCCTAGAACTCCTGTTACAGGTGAGTAACCTGTATTTCTAGGGACATGGATACGTTGTTCATCCACACTCATTGGCAGACTCTAGCAGTTCTCCGGGAGGAGGCAGAGCCGCACACCCCAATACCTACTTGGGAAGAGAGACTGGAGAACCGAGGCCCCAAACCAGCATCCCGCGTGACTCAAGGTCGATGTGGTAATGGGTAATGAAGGTGTTTGCTGACTTCAGGTAGCAGCCCTGCAGATTTCCTGGATAGGACGTCCCTGGAAGCAGCCACCGTTGCAGCAGTATGGCGGGTAGAATGAGCTCTTATCCTCTGGGAGGCTCCATGCCCGCCAACTTATAGCAGAGATCTATGCAGAGGTTACCCACCTGCTTATCGCCTGCTTGGCTGCAGGTCTGCCAGATGCGGCTTCAGCGAGGGTGACAACAGCTGGCGTAACCTCCCTCAATTTCAGCCAGGCGCCCTTATAATAAGCGAGTCTTCTAGGGTCCAGAGTATGGAGCCTATATTCGCCTCCGAGGTGTGATTGGGGTAGAACACCGGCAGAGTCAACACCTGGTTAAGGTGAAACTCGACACCACCTTAGGAAGGAATTTGGGTGGGGAGGCGCAGGACAACCTTGTCCCTGTGGAAGACCAGGTAAGGAGACTCGATGGAGCGCCTGAGCCTCCCATCCTTCTGGCTGACGTGATAGCCACCAAGAAGGCGGTCTTCCACGACAGGTGAGAGAGAGCACACCTGTGCACAGGTTGAATGGCTTGCCCATGAGCTTTGCCAGTACCAGCAGTAGATCCACGGAGGTGGGGGTTCCGCACTGGAGGAAATGTGATCAAGGCCTTTGAAAAGCGCCAGACCACCTTCTCCTGCGCCACTGACTGCTTCCCGGCCCGCGCCGTGCAGAGATGGCTGCCAGGTGCACCCTTAGGGTCGCCGACCTAAGCCCTTGACTGGAAAGGACCATAAATAGTCCAAGATGCTTGCCAAGGAACAGGAGGAAGGGTCCAAGCCCTTGCCCTGACACCAAATGGAAAACCTTTTCATTTGAAGGCATAACATTTTCTGGTCGACTCTCACGGACGCCTCAACTACATTGAGGACCTCGTCGGAAAGACCCAAGGCCTGGAACTCTAGCCGCTCAGGAACCAGGCCGTCAGGTGCAGGGATTGAAGGTCCGGATGGAACACCTTCCCCTGATTGACTGAGAGCAGGTCCGGGCGAGCTGGAAGCTGCCGCGGAATCCTGGAGCTGAGACTGAGGAGATCTGGGTACCAGAACTGGCGAGGCCAGTCTGGGGCTATCAGAATCACCTGCGCCTTGTCCCTCCTCGCCTTGAGAAGCACCTTGTGGATCAAGGGAAATGGGGAAAGGCGAAGAGGCCCGGGTCCACTGCCTCGAAGGCATCCCCTGCAGCGCCGCCCTGCTGAGGGGGCGGGCATGGAACAGACTCAGCCTAGCGCTCTCCCTGGAGGCAAACAGGTCCACCTGAGGTGTGCCCCAATGGGAGAACAGATGCTGTACTACCTCGCAGGAGAGACCACTCGTGGGATGCAGCCCCTATCCGGCTCAGGGCATCGGCCAGGGTGTGGAGGCTCCTGCCACGTGAATGGCTAGGAGATCCGCCTCAGGCTGCCCACGAGTGACCAAATGCGGAGAGCTTCCTGCATAGAAGCATGGGCGCGTCCGCCTGGCGGTTTAGATAGTACATAGTGCGTGGTATTGTCCGTCTGGACTGGACCACTTGACCCCGGAGGAGCAGACAAAAGGCGGTGAGAGCTAAGCGGACCGCTCGGGAGCTCCAGCAGGTTGATGTGCATCGGGACTCCTTGAGGACCAGGGCCATGAGGCCAGTGTTCCCCAGATGGGCACCCCAACCCATCAGAGAGGCATCGGTCGATAGAGACCGTCGGCTCGGGCGGACCAGCAGGATGCCCTCCTGCAAATGATCTGGAGCGTCCACCACTGGAGGCGTTCCACATCCCCTGTCACCGACTACAAGCTGGTCAAGGATCGCCAGCGTTGTGACCACTGGCTGGCCAGTCCCCACTGAAGGGGCGATGTTCCAGCGGCCCCAACGGACCACGCTGGTGCAGGCCGCCATGAGACCCAGGAGGCGAGGAAGTCCCGGCAGGGCGAATTGCTCAACCAGAAATGATCGGGCAAAGGAGGAAAGAACCTCGGCCCTGTCCGCGGGAGCCGCTCTGGCTCGAAGAGAGTCGAGCTGCGCCCGATGAATAGAATCACCTGCTTGGCTCGAGTTCGACTTGGCCTCGTTGATAAGGAGGCCCAGTTGAGAACAGACCTGGAGGCCAGATCTCTGGACCACTCCGCCTCCTTCCTGGAGGGAGCTGCTATCAGCCAGTCGTCCAGGTAAGGGTACACCGGACCCCTCGGCGCGCAGGGAATGCTGTCACCACAGCCATGCATTTGGTGAAGACCCTGGGAGCTGGAGACAAGCCGAAGGGCATGGCTTGGAACTCGAGAGGGATCCTTCCGCTCAGGCGAGAATCTCTGGTGAGACGGACGGATAGGGCGTGGCAAAACGTCCTGCAAGTCCAGAGAACAGAACCACGACGCGTTCCAAGGATGGTATTATCTGAGCCAGAGTGACCATCCTGAAGGTTCGAGACCTTAGGAACTTGTTTAGGTCGTGCGGTAGAGAATGGGCGCCAGCCCCCGTCCGCTTGAACCAGGGAAGTACCTGGACACAAACCCTGGGTCTGAAGGAGGGTCCACCACCTCTCTTACCACCTCCTTCTGGAGGAGGAGAGCGCGTCGGCTCGACGAGCCGCCAGTGAGGCTGGGGATCCCAGCCCCCGAGGGGCGGATGGCTCTGAAGGGTGGTGCCTGTTTCTAATTCCAGAGGCAGGCCTCTTCCCACCACCTCCAAGACCCACCTGTCCGTGGTAACAGCGGACCAGGCGGAACGGAAGTGCGGGCCGTCCACGGGGACCAGGGAGTAAGGTGGACGGAAATGGGGGCGACACCTCAGCCCGTCACCTGGCAGGCTTGGAGGAGGGACCGCCGAGGGACCTCCTGGGCCTCTTCCTCCCTGCCTCCTGTTAGAGGAAGCCAGCTTGGGTTTGGGATGCCAAGGCCGAGCCTGCTGGCCCTGACGTTGCTGGGCGGGCGCGCCGGGGGCGCAGAAGGACGAAAGGGCTTAGGCTGTGGTTTGCGGCCTTTGTCCTTCTGAGCGGAAGAGACCGAGTCCAAGGTAGCATTGGACTTCTCGATCCTCTGCAGGTGACCTTCCACCCCAGGGTCAAGAGGTCAGTCCCAAAAGGGAACATCCGCCAACTTGTGCTGGGTATCCGAGTAAAGGTGGATATCCTCAGCCAAGCCCTGACCACATAGCCACTGCGGCCGCCACCGATCTGGCACATGAGTCCCCTATATCCAAAGCAGTCTGGAGCTGCTGTTTGGCCACTGCTCCTGCCCTGGTCCCGCACCTGCTTAACCGTAGTCTGCAGATCGGAGGGAAGATGAGGGATGACCTCATCCAGGGAGCCCAACAGGGCATGAAAAAATGTGCCATGAGGACGGCCGAACTGGCCTGACGAAGAGCCGAGAGAGGGCCTTAGCGTAGACTTTTCGCCCGACATGGTCAATTTCTTGGACTCCTTGTCAGGAGGTTTGTCCACATCCCTGGGCGTTGCCGGCCAGCGGCGCTGTCGGTAACCAACCTCAGCAGAGGGTGTTCAAAACCGGACAAGGAACCAGGGAACGCGATACTTCCTGGCCATCCTGGCCAAGGCGCAGGGCAGGAAGCAGGCGCTGCCAAAGCTCCAGTGCGGACCCACTATGGCCTCGGCCACGGAAGGAGCCTCGGTCGGAGAATCCTCGGTCCAGAATCTCCGTGAGGGATACCTGGCCCGTTTGGAAACGGGTTCGAGCTCCATCCCGGTGGACTCCGAGATGAGCCGAAGCAGTCCTAGGAAGGACGACGGGCTATCGTCCATTGACTGACCTCCTGAAGACTCCAAGTCCAGTCGCTTGGAGAAAAAGGAGGAATCATCTTCGGACTCGGAAGAGTCCTCGAAGAGCTACCTCTGGCCTGAGCCACCCTTCACCTGCCGAGGTCGGTCGGGAGTGAGGGTAACTGACAGCCGATGGGGTAGACCCTTAGCCGACCGAGAATCCTTGGTCGGAGCCCCAATTGGTGGCTGTGGAGGCGGAGGTTCCACGGAATCGGTGGAGCAGCTGGTTTTGGCCGAACAACCGCCTGGGTATAGCTCCTCGGATAAGTCGGGGTTGTGTCGGCCGTTCGGTGACAGCCACTTAATGGCGGGGAAGGCGGCGGGGTCGGCTTATTCCCGACCAGGAGCTGTTGCAACATAAGGTCTCGTGCCGATACGGCGTAATTACGCCGAAACCTCCCTCATCGAGGGAGGAGGGGCGAGGGCAGCGGCGACGCCGCTTACCGCGATGCCGAGACCGAGACCGCCTGACGGTGGGATCGGCTGGACCGAAGAGGTCGAGACCGAGACCGAGTCCCGAATTTCGGAGGTCGGTCGTGGGGAGGTGTCGGCCGGAACCGGCACCCGTCCGGATGGTCCATCCGAGGGCTCCGGAACCGGAGGCACAAGGCGAGCCACAGGATCCTCAACTCTCCGGGGGAACCGGGAGGGAGATCTCGGCTGCTAAAGGCGACAGCCCGTCCAATGGAGTCGAGAAGAAAATCTCGACTTCATCGGGTGGGAGTCTCGGTCAGCGTGACCTGGCGGGGGACACCGTGGAGGCCAGTGGCGGCAGCCGAGCGGTCGACCAAGCCCGGCGGTCGACGGCCCGGGAGAGGGACCTTCCGCTCCCAAGAGCGTCCGACGGAGGACTACCCTGTCCCTCTTTTGGACCGAGAATAAGGTCCAGCAGGCGCAGAGCCCTTCTCCTTTAGTGGAGAGGGACAGACAAAGCTCAGCAAAAGAAGCCGTGTAGGAAGAACCCAGAAGGCGGGATAAATGCATGACGAGGAAAGAATCTGACCCACGCCTCCTCTTGAGGCGACCATCGCTCGGGCTGATCCCTTGGCTCCGCCGCATGGGACACTTAACCGGGCCTCTACTGGACTTCACAGGAGGCAGCTTCGCGCACGCGCCCAGTTACAGTCAGACAGCCACGGTCTTGAGGGCGTGGGCCGAGATGAGCACAGGTCGCAAGCCTGCAGGGTCGTGCTCAAGGCTAAGCAGTGAACACACGTGGAGTGTGGATCCGTCCGAGGACATCTGCCGCATGGGCATCTCGAAATCGGGAATCGATTTGTCCATCGCTTGGCGCGGGAGGATAGAAGACTGAAGTCTTTGCAAAATTTATTTTAAATCCGCAAGCGGAGAAATAGGAACCAGTCACAAACGCAGAGCGTTAAGGAGGGAACCTGAGCTTCCAAGCGGTAAGGAAGATCTGGTGTCATGGGGCGGAGCCGAGAGTTATACCACCCGGGTGGGTGGGAGGAGCAAGCTGGAAGACCTTCCGGCAAGATTTAAAGCGGCAAGGATACCTGCCAATGAGTGTGGATGAACAACATATCCATGTCCCTAGAAGAAAGAGGAGCGGTTGGGCCACAGTGGGCTCAGGGAGGGTGAGGGTGGTGGAACAGAGGCGCATCCCTCCAGTGGTACCTCTCCACAATTCCTATGCCATTCTGGCAAAGTGTGGTTCCTCTTTGGGAGGCACCCGCGAGTGAGACCAAGGAGGATGCTGGGAACCTCCTGCAAGGAGACCCACAGGAGGTGGCAGGGACCCTGCAGGGAAGGAAACAACTCCTGGGGGACTCCATTGTTAGGAAGGTAGAACTGGGGAGGAAGGGGAAAGGGAGGTAAGGTGCCTGCCTGGCGCCATGGCTTGGAGGGACAGGAAGCGAATCCTCAGGATTGCCGGAACAGCTGCACAGGGGAGGGAGCTGGATGTCATTGTCCACTTAGGGACAAATGACCTGGTTAAGAAAGGGATTACAGAAGTGCAAGAAGAGTTTGTGAAATTGGGGAGGGGCCTTAGTCAAGTAGCATGCACAGTAACCTTCTCAGAGGTGCTGCCCATTGATGGCATAGGAGAAGCTAGGGTGTTCCGCACCATGGGATTCAATCAGTGGTTGAAAAACTGGTGTGGAGCTCAGGGATTTGGCTTCATTGGGGACTGGGGGTACACCTGGAGTGATGCAAGCCTATACTGGCATGATGGGCTGCATCTGTCCGGGAGGGGAACAAGGATCCTAGGTGATAGGTTTAAATGCTTCATTGGCAAGCTTTTAAACTAGCCAAGGGGGGAGGCACTGGAAAGGAGAAGGGAAATCCTAGCCCCCCCCCCCCCAAAAAAAATCACAGTAGTAAGTGCGGCAAACACCAACAGAGGTGTCGACAGGGAGAAGGGCAGGGGTAAATGGAGAAAGTGACAAAGGCAAGAAGGACAGGGATGGGGGAAAAAGGGAGTAAGGCCATCAGGAAATGGAGGGTAATGAGTACCAATGCCCGTAGTCTGGGCAACAAGCTCCCTGAGCTGGTGGCCTTGATGGAAGAGGGATGCCTGGATATCGTAGCAGTCACAGAAACATGGTACACAGAGAACCATGACTGGGATGTTAACATACCAGGGTACATAACCTACAGGAGAGACAGGCAGGGAGAAGAGGAGAGGAGTAGCTCTCACGTAAGGAAGGATAAAAACAACTGAACAAAAGAATAAACGGAGGGAGGAGGCACTGTGGGTCACCTTGGAGACTGGAAAGGGCACCACAATCCGCACAGGGTTTGTACAGACCCCCATGTCAGGGAGGGAATGGACAAGGATATGATAGAAGGCATTCTTAGAATGGCAGAAAGGAGATACTCTTGATGGGAGACCTGAATATGCCAGATGTTAACTGGAGCACATTTGCTGCAGCCACATCCAAGAGCAGGGCCATTCTTGATGCCCTACAGGTGGCAGGCATTAGACAGCTAGTTTCGGAACCCACTCGTGAGGGAGCAATCTTAGACCTCGTACTCTCAAACGGGGGCAGTGAGAGGATCTCAGATCTAGAAGTGGGTTGCCATCTGGGGACAAGTGACCATCAAACAGTGTGGTTCACGTTAAACTCAGCTACAGAGTCAAGCCATACAAAGTGAGGGTACTGGACTTTAGGAGGGCTGACTTTGGCAAGATGGGAGAGTGCCTCAGAAAAGCACTAGCAAACAGGCTAGAAGGAGGTGTGGAGCAACAATGGGGAATCATCAAACTGCCATCAGAGGCAACAAGCCTTTGTGTGAAGCAAATAAACAAATCAAAACGAAAGAAAAAGCCAACTATGGTTTCTCAAAGAGGTGGCTGTGAAAGTCAGGAAGAAAAGATAGCATTCCAGAAGTATAAGGAAACACAGAAGGAGCAGGACAGAGAGCTGTACCAGTTAAGGCAGAAGGAAGCAGGAGGAAGTCAGAATAGCAAAGGCCCAAACTGAGGAAAAAGATAGCCAACTCAGTTAAGAAGGGGATAAAACCTTTATAGGTACATCAGCGAGCGTGAAAAGACAAAGGAGGATAGTGAGGCTGAATAGAATGAACGGAGGGTGGGCAGAGGGGACAGTGAAAAAGCAGGGATACTAAACAAATATTTCTGCTCAGTATTCACAAAAGAGGAGAAGTGCCTAATCCAATTAACAGAAGCACTCTTGATAGGGGTCGATCCCAGTCCTTTCACAGAAGAAAGGGTTCTGCAAGAACTCCTAAAACTGAAGGTGGACAAAGCAATGGGTCCTGATGGAATTCACCCAGAATTCTAAAAGAATTAAGGAGGAACTAGTGAAACCACTGGCTACTCTTTTAATAAATCATGGAGGATGGTGTGGTACCTGAGGACTGGAGAAGGCGGATGTGATTCCCCTTCACAAAGTGGGACCAAGACAGAGGCAGGAAACTACAGACCTGTCAGTCTGACCTCTGTGGTAGGAAAGTGATGGAGTCACTTCTGAAGGAAAGAATAGTTGAGTACCTAGAGGCCAGTGGAGCACAGGACCCAAGGCAGCATGGGTTCATAGCGGGAAGGTCATGTCAGACGAATCTAATAGATTTCTTTAACTGGGTGACCAAAGTAGTATACCAAGGAGGTGCTGTGGACATGGCCTACCTAGACTTTAGCAAGGCATTTGACACAGTCCCACACAAAAGATTAATAGTCAAATTAACCAGCCTGGGAGTGGGTCCCAGGGTGGTAGCCTGGGTAAAACATTGCTGCACAACAGGACACAGAAGGTATTGTAAATGGAGTCCACTCTGAAGAAGAGGGTCACTAGTGGGGTACCGCAGGGTTCAGTATTGGGTCCAGTCCTTTTAATGTCTTCATCAGTGACATTGCAGAGGACTGGAAGGAAAAGTATGCCTTTGCAGATGACACAAAGATCTGCAACAGGGTTGATACACAAGGAGGCGTGGAAAGGATGAAAAGGGACTTGGCAAGGTTGGAGGACTGGTCAGAAGTATGGCAGCTAGGATTCAATGCAAAGAAGTGCAAAATAATGCACCTGGGAAACAAGAACCCTGGGGAAGAATACACAATGGGTGGAGAGGTAGTAACAACAACAAAAAAGGAAAGGGACCTGGAGGTAATCATATCAGATGACCTTAAGGTTAGCAAGCAATGTGAGAAGGCAGTAGGGAGGGCTGGGGGTATACTGGGATGTATAGGGAGAGGCATCACTAGCAGAAAACAAGAAGTTGTTATCCCTCTGTACAGACAGTTGGTGAGACCCCATCTGAGTACTGTGTCCAGTTCTGGAGACCCCATCTCCAAGGACATAGACAGGATAGAGGCAGTCCAGAGGAGGGCAACTAAAATGGTGCAGGGTCTGCAAGAGAAGCCGTATGAGGAGAGACTAAAGGAGCTTAATATGTATACCCTTGAGGAAAGAAGGAGGGGACATGATAGAAACTTTTAAGTACCTCAGTGGAATCAACAAAGTCCAAGAGGGTAGCATCTTTCAGAAAAGAGACTTGCAAGAACAAGGGGACACAATTTAAAGATAGAAGGAGGCGGTTCAGGGCAATGTGAGAGTATTATTTCACAGAGAGGGTAGTGGATGCATGGAACAGCCTTCCTGAGAGAGTCGTGGGTCTAAAACTGTGGGAGAATTCAAGAATGCATGGGACAGACATAAGGCAATTCTTGTGGGGGGTAGGAAGAAATAGGCTGTTGGTTAACTAGGATCTGCGGCCTATCCTGTAGGTAGGGAAATGGGCAGACTAGATGGGCCAAGCGGTCCTTATCTGCCGTCAAAGTCTATGTTTCTATGTTACTGCATTGTATTAAGCAGCATTATGCTATGCTCTTGAAAGGTTTTGAGAATTAGACAGTTCTGCTGCCACTTCCTTGCGGACCATCTACATGGTAACATCGGAGCCTAAACAACAACTGCTGCAAGCATTTATTTAGTTTTTGCCAAACAAGCAAGCCATTTTTTAAAAACCTTTTTCATTTGTTTTTGTTTTATTTTATTTTTATACCTAGAATTGTTTGTTATTCTTTAAGAAAATACATGGGTCTCTACTGATCGGGGACTGAGAGAGAAGGGAGCTGCTGAGGACTACAAAAAAAAGTCTCCCTAATCTTGTCAGTTTTACTCATTGGCAGCTGATCGGGGACTGAGAGAGAAGACAGCTGTTGGGGACTGCATATAAAGAACAAGCTCTGGCAGAGCCACAACAACTGTGAATGTATTAACTAGACAAGGGTGTTTCAAGGGCTTAAACATAAACATTTATTTATTTAAAAAATATCAGATTTACAAACCTTTGAGTCAGATACTCATTTACACAGGCACCACATCAAGAAGATCAAAGCAGTTCAAACAATATACAATAGCTAAAGCAAATAGACATCAGGAGTCAGAGAAGCCCAGAGTGTTCACATGAAGGCTGTTGCATACACTAACTGAATCAAAGTACAAGACACTGAGAAAGGGCATATTTAAGTAGAGGCGAAGCTGAGTGCTTCCACCACCCCAGATGTGACGATATTACACGATAACACACACCCTGGAAGAAGAAGAAGAATCTGCATTTATATAGCGCTTTTCTTACATCCAAAGCGCTTTACAAGCAATGCTAGACTGGTAGTGAAGTGACTGAATGTGTGGTGGCGGCCATATCGCACATCATCACCCACACACAGCCTGGATAATTGCATGAACCGGCTTACGGGAAGGGAATATTGTCAGGACACGAGAATATTCCCTACACTTTGTAAGAGTGCCCTGGGTTCTTTACTTCCACCTGGACACCCACCAGGACAACACCAGGATGGGTAGAAGGGACCTCGGTTTAACGTCTCATCGAAGGGCACACCCCAGCAGTACAGCACCCCCAATACTGCACTCCAGATGGCGATTTTTAGGTGCAAGTCCAATCCGGTGTGGTCGGGAACCCACGACCTTCTGGTCCAGAGGCAGATGTGCTACCAACTGAGCCACGCTGACACCTTGGAGTGCCTTACTGCAACTATACAATGGCTTGTTGTTATATACAGAATTTAAAGGATGTTTTTGTTTGTGTGGAAAAATATTTCTTAAGAGAAAATGCAAGAAATGATCCAAATCCAAAGCTACGGTGATGTTACTGTGTAATAACATCACTGTTTCAATGGGTCAACAGGCAACTAACTGTTGACATTTGTGCTCCCTTGATAAGAATAGTTACAAGGCTCTGCTGTTGCTAAACTAATTTCAAGGCAGTACACAGGCTAAATCTGAGGGCAGGGCTACATCAATGTCACATGAGACGGGGCTTCGTAGGTGAAAGAAAGCCAATAAAACTATTTGTTATGGAGATCCCCAGGGGTCGTAAAACTACCATATAGCTAGCAAGCTAGTTTAGGAAAAATGCCTAATAGCAGACAGAGGGAAGGACACACTAGGATTTAACATACATATCAAAACACTCTACATATGTTTTTTGCACATTCTGGGTGGACTACTCCTTTAACTTTCCGTGGTCTCAATTAACTCCTCAAGCCAGAAGAAAAATGATGCTCTAAAGCTTCCTATATACTACACGCAGGAACAGAAACTGGAATAACAGGTTCCAAGAAGTATAAACACAGCAGGAATGTTAGGGGGATGGCAGCTCTGATAGTTGTTCCAGTCTTTCTTTTCACTGATAGAAGCTGAGCAAGGAAAAAAGTAAAATACATTTCATCACAGACTGTTTACACCAAGTACATGAACCTGCATGATTTATCTGTAAAGACAATTAAAAATGTATTTCTAAATGCATTACTAACCAATGCTTTCAAGGTTTGAAACTACTAAAAAGACAAACTAGATAGATAGAATCTGGTACACAAATATTGTTAATCCCAAAAGCTGAACTTTGTTTTTAGTATATAAATGTTTAAGAAATACCTAAAAGCTGAGTTTTTCCTTTTGAGACACCAAGTGACTCTAATAATCCTTTGTTCCAAGGGTTTTTAAGTCAGTTTGAATGCATTAAATATTATCTGTTCTCCTAGGGACTCCACAGATTTGTTCTGTTCCTTGGCCAGATACCAAACTAGTGACACTTCTTTCAGCATGATAGGATCCACCTCATGCCCCTTCCACATGAATAAAAAAAAAAGGTGGGCTGGATTTTTAGGAGTTTCTTGGTGGAGGTGGGTTGGATTTTACTTCCCTGCCTCCCACTACTCAGGTTCCAGTTCTTGTACCACCCATTTAAGAAAGAAAATAGTACCCTGCAACCACTGACTAACATGAAAGTGTATTTATTTGAGGGCGGAAAACATTTTCTTGGAGGAGGGTAAGGTGGAGGAGACCATTTACAGCTTCAGTCAGTTCCATGGACAGAAAACATGACATCACTCCTTTTGTACATGCAATACTCCTGTAGGCTCTGCCCACAATCATAAAATGAGGACTGAGAGAGAAGTGAGCTGCTCTGGACTGCTCATTTTCATGAATGAACTTACCTGTAATCTATCACTCGGCTTATGTACAGCACAACTCTTACTTACACACCAAAATCAAAACCCCAAACCTGAACCTAGCAGCTGCTACCCTCTGACCCCTGCTCGAGAAACAGTGTACCAGTCAGCTGACAAAATACAAAATGTTGGGGATTGGTGGGAGGCGGGCTGACTTGTTGATTTAGCACTCTTTTCCACAACAGGATGCTGGAGGATACTATAACACTAAAAGATATTAATGCGCTTAACTACCGCAAAACACCTAATACATTAACAGCTTGCTAGGCGGGTGGCAGTCAGGTAGAAAGCTCATTAAATGCTCATTAACAGGTATCTTTCTAAGCCTCAAAAGAGTCTGCTATAGATGTACACTACAGCTTGTACTATGCAGCACTTTTTGTACTGTATTCTATATGTAAGTGGCTTTTGGCAACAGGAAGTCATCCGTTCTAACAGAGTGTCCGACCAAAACATGTCCAGTATAGATGAGCTGCACTAGACAGACAGATAGAGGACTCCTTTCTACGATGCCTTAGCTACAAGATTTCAATTAAAAAAATATAAATTTGTAGCCGTAACGGTTCCAAAGTCACCTATTTCAATTGATTAAAATTTAAATAACAGTGAAGCATTATGTCTTAACATTTCTTCCAAAATCTTTGATTACAGTTTTCCTCCAGTCACGTCAAAGGAAGCTTCAAGAGCAGAACAGTTCTAGAACTACCTCTGCCATTTAAATGCCTGAATGCACTTTTGCTAAATTTTATTTTAGTGACTCGTTGTATATGCTAATTTTCAAACTTCATGCTCTTTTCCAGAGTAAAAGTGCCTAGAAATATGCTTTCTGTATGAAAATGTTACAAAACTTAAGAAACAACAGGTTGCTCACCTGTAACAGGAGTTCTAGGAGTGGTATTATGTTGTTCATCCACACTTCTTGGCATGTCCCTGGAAGGTCTTCAAGCTGGCTCCTCCTACCCACCCGGGTGGTATAACCCTCGGCTCCGCCCCATGACGCCAGATCTTTAGACCGCTGGAAGCCAGGTTAGTGCATTGCACCCGGGGAGGTCGGGTGCATCAGTGTGGATGAACAATGAACCATCAGAGCTATACAGGTGAGTAGCCTGTTTTTCTAGGACGGGATATGTTGTTCATCCACACTTCTTGGCAGACTCCAAGCAGTTCTCTGGGAGGAGGGAGGCAAGGCACAAAAGAGACTGGAGAACTGAGGACCCAAAACCAGCATCTTGGCGTGACTCAAGGTCAATGTGGTAATGGGTGATGAAGGTGTTTGCTGTCTTCCAGGTAGCAGCCCTGCAGATTTCCTGGATAGGGATGTCCCTGGATGCAGCGGTATGGCGGGTGGAATGAGTCCTTAGCCCTACAGGAGGCTTCCTACCCGCCAACCTATAGCAGAGATGAACAGGTTACTCACCTGTAACAGTAGTTCTAGGAGTGGTATATGTTGTTCATCCACACTTCTTGGCATGTCCCTTTCCCCTTTAAATCTTGCCAGAAGTCTTCAAGCTGGCTCCTCCCAGCCACCCAGGTGGTATAAACCTCGGCTCCGCCCCATGACGCCAGATCTTAGCCCGCTGGAAGCAAGGTTGTGCGCCTAAAGCTGGGGAGGTCGGGTGGGTGCGTGTGGATGAACAACATATACCACTCCTAGAACTACTGTTACAGGTGAAACCTAGGAGCGTGGATATTTATTCATCCACACTTCTTGGCAGACTCCTAGCAGTTCTCTGGGAGGAGTGAGGCAAGGTGCACACCCCCTACTTAGGAAACAGAGATTGGAGAACCAAGGCCCCAAAACCAGCATCCCGGTGTGACACAAAGTCGATGTGGTAGTGGGTAATAAAGGTGTTTGCTGACTTCCAGGTAGCAGCCTGATAGATTTCCTGGATAGGGATGTCACTGGAAGCAGCCACCGATGCAGCAGTATGGCGGGTAGAATGAGCTCTTATCCCTCTGGGAAGCTCCTTGCCCACCAACTTATAGCATAGACCTATGCATGCTGTAATCCACCTTGCAATGATCCGTTTGGCTGCAGGTCTGCCAGAAGCGGCATCAGCGTGGGTGACAAACAGCTGGGGAACCCCTCCCACGAATTTCCACCATTCTCTCCTTATAATAGGAGAGAGCACGTCTCAGGTCCAAAGTATGGAGCCTGTACTCGGCGTCCGAGGTGTAGTTAGGGTAGTATACTGGCAGAGTCAATACCTGGTTAAGGTGAAACTCTGATACCACCTTCAGAAGGAATTTCGGGTGGGGGCGCAGGACAACTCTGTCCCCGTGAAAAACCAGATAAGGGGAGTCCACCAACAGCGCCTGGAGCTCCCCAGTCCTTCTGGCTGAGTGATAGCCACCAGAAAGGCCATCTTCCACGACAAGTGTGAGAGTGCACACTTGTGCATAGGTTCGAATGGCTTGCCCATGAGCTTTGCTAAAACCAGCAACAGATCCCACAGAGGTGGAGGTTCACGCACCAGAGGAGATATGTGATCCAGGCCTTTGAAGAAGTGCCTGGCCACTGTCGCCTGTGCCAATGTCAGCTGACCAGCCCGCGCCAGTAAGCAGAAATGGCTGCCAGGTGCACCCTAAGGGTCGATGACCATAGACCCCCCTTTGGAGAGAGACCAAAGGTAGTCGAGAATGTTAGCCACAGAGCAGGATAAGGGGTCCAGACTCTTACCCTGACACCAAATGGAAAATCTCTTCCATTTGAAGTCATAACATTTCCTGGTCAATCACTTATGAGATGCCTCCACCACAGTGTAGACATCTTCGGAAAGACCCAGAGCCTGGAACTCTAGCCGCTCAGGTACCAGGCTGTGAGGTGCAGGGATTGAAGGTCTGGATGGAATACCTTCCCTTGGTTCAATGATACCAGGTCCGGGTGTGTACGAAGCCATTCCGGGGGCCTGCAGCTGAGGCTGAGGAGATCTGGGTAGCAGAATTGGCGCGGCCAGTCCGGGGCAACCAGGATCACCTTCGCCTTGTCCCTCCTCACCTTGAGTAGCACCTTGTGGATCAAGGGAAATGGAGGGAAGGCGTAGAAGAGGCCTGGGGTCCACAGCCTTGAGAAGGCATCCCCCTGCAGCGAGCCCTGCTGAGAGGGGGGGGCATGATACAGCTTCAGCTTATTGTCTTCCCTGGAGGAAAACAGGTCCACTACGGTTTGCCCCAGCGGGAGAATAGACTGTAAGCTACCTCTGTATAGAGAGACCACTCGTGGGATTGTCTGGCCTATGCGGCTGAGAGAATCTGCCGGCTGGTTTGAGACTCCTGCCACATGAATGGCTAGGAGAGCCGCCTCCAGCCGATGTATGAGGGTCCAAATGTGGAGCACCTCCTTGCACAGCAGACGGGAGTGCGTGCCGCCCTGTTTGTTGAGGTAGTACATGGTCGTGGTATTGTCCGTCTGGACTTGAACCACTTGATCCCAGAGCTGATGAGCGAAAGCTGAAAGTGCCAGTCTGACTGCTCTGAGCTCCCACAGGTTGATGTGGCATCGGGACTCCTCAGGGTCCAGAACCCATAGGCCCTGTTGTCCCCATGGGCTCCCAGCCCATGAGAGAGGCATCGGTCGTCAGGACGACCGTCGGCTCTGGGAGGACAAACTGGGTCCCTTCCTGGGGCGGTCCACCATTGGAGAGTGTCCCACATCTTCTGGGTTACAGTAATCAGCTGGTCGAAATTAACGTGACACTGAGTCCACTGGGTGGCCAGCTCCCATTGGAGGGGGCGCATGTGCCACCTGGCCCAACGGACCACTGAGGTGCATGCCGCCATGTAACCCACAAGGCACAGAAAGTCCTGGGCAGGGCGCAAGTTCCCAACCAGAAATGATTGAGCAAAGGAGGAGAGAACCTCTGCCCTGTCCGCCAGGAGCCAAGCTCTGGCTTGACAAGAGTCGAGCTCTGCCCCGATGAAGCCCATCACCCGAGAAGGCACGAGTTCCGACTTGGCCTCGTTGACCAGGAGGCTGAGTTATGAGCAGGTTTGGACAGCCAGATCCCTGGACCTCTCCACCTCCTGAAGGGAGGATCCTGCCAAGAGCCAGTCGTTGAGATAAGGGTAGATTTGTGCTCCTCAACGCCTGAGATGGGCTGCCACCACTGCAATGCAATTGGGGAAGACCCGCGGGGCCGATGACAGGTCGAACGGCATGGCTCGGAACTCGTACAGGGTCCCTTTGACCCTGAAGCGGAGGAACCGCTGATGAGACGGACGGATTGGGACATGAAAGAACGAGTCCTGTATATCCAGTGAATAGAACCACATGTTTCGCTCCCGGGATGGTATGACCGGGTTCAGAGTTGCCATCAGAAAGGTGCGGGACCTGAGCTATTGACTCAGGTCATGGAGATTTAGAATGGGGCGCCAACCCCCCATCCGCTTGGGCACCAGGAAGTACCTTGACAGAGGAACAATGGGCAATGATGAGAGACATGCAACAAGGGCTCTTGATGTGCAATAAGTATAAAGAAGCAGCATATAAATTTGTGCACAGACTCTATAGCCCTCCAGTGGCAGTTAATAGATATAACACGCCTGTCTCTGCAATATGCCAGAGGTGTGGTACTGCCCTGGGCACATACATTCATTCGTTCTGGTCATGCCCAGTGCTTCAATCATCCTGGGGAGGGGTAGCACAGGAGTTGACTGGCATGAGGGGCTGTGATACTCCGGTTATACCACTCTTAATGCTGTTTGGTGTGAGAGATTCAGACCAAGATGATTGGGTCGCTACTGAAAGGTGGGTTAGAATCCTTTTGGCATTGGCACGCCAGTGTATTTTAAACACATGGGTTTCTGGGGATAGGCCCACATTAATGCAATGGAAGAACCTAACCTGGGGGGCCTTGAAACTTGAATACTTGAAGTATAAAGCTCAAGGACGGGAAGATGCCTTTATAAACATGTGGGTACCATTTTGGAGTACCATGGGTCCTATGGAAAGGGCACTAATAAGTTAAGACCCCTGACCATGGCAGATGAACAACTGGGGAGCGAAACCCTCTGTAGTTACAAGACAGAGATGAGGGTTTTAAAATGTTCAATATATTATGATACTCATGATTGATTGTACCAGAACTGTGGTGCAAGATTGGAAAAGGGATTCGTTAACAGCGCACTTTAGAAATGGATGTCTTTTCGTGTAATAGATAGCTTGGACCTCTGATTAATCGTTGTCTTTTTTTTTTTTTTTTTGTGTGTGTGTGTTTTATGTTTTACTGAATGGAATGTATGGGGGCATTGTATTAATTATGGTTGGAAATGGTTTAAAATGACCTGTAGAGCATGCCCATGTATATAATGATATGATAATTGTTGTTGTTGTTATAGTGTTAATAAGATAAACTAATAAAAACTTCATGCCAAAAAAAAAAAAACTTGTGGCGCAGAGGATAGCCCAAAGGGCAGGACTCTGAACTGATAATGTTGACCCATCGCCACAAACCTGAGGTATTTGTGGTGCTTCGGGTGTATAGGAATATGTTAGTAGGCATCCTGCATGTCCAGGGAAGCTAGTCAATCATGTTGATGAAGCAAGGGTAATAGGGTCCCTAGCGATATCATCTTGAACTTCTCCTTGAGAAGAAACTTGTTTAACTTTCTGTGGTCCAGAATGGGGCGCATGCCACCGGTTTTCTTCGGGACCAGAAAGTAATGTGGGTAGCAACCTGTGTTTTGTTGATCCAGCGGAACTATTTCTACTGCCCTGTTGCTCAGGAGGCCTTGTACCTCGGAGGTAAGAAGGTCTGATTGTATTTGTCGACAGCCTGGGCTGTCGTTTGGGTGGATGATCCGGAGGGGTCTCTGAAAGATTGAGGGATTACCCCTCGCGGATTATCCGAAGGACCCATTTGTCTGATGTTATGGATTTCCACTGGTTGTAGAAGTGAGTCAGATGTCCTCCCACCGCTGAGGAAGAGTCCCCCTGGGACAGTTGAGGTGGGACATCGGCCAGAAACTCAGAAGGTGGCACTGGGCACTTTGGGCCCTTGTGCCTTCTACTGTGTTTTCTTTTGAGGCTGGGGGTTGTGTTTTTTTGTTAAAACCTCCCCTCCCCTTGCCCCGAAAGACCTGATGGTTATGAAACTGACGCTTGTTGACACCCCCAGAGAAGGGGTAGGAGTGGGTCGAGCCATTTTAATGGCAGACCTAGTCCTCTGTGTGGCCTCCAGAGCTTGCTCTACCTGAGGTCCGAACAGATACATACTGTCAAAGGGCAAAGCCATGACCTGCTGCTGGGCATCATTCGTGAAGCCCGAAGTACGTAGCCAGGAGTGGCGACAGGTGCAAATGCCCGCCGCCGCCGCTCAGGAAGCAGTATCAAAAGCGTCTATAGCTGCTTTAACCTGCTGGTTGTTGGACTCGATACCCCTGGTTATGGTCTGGAGTAGCTCTGAACTAGTGTCCGACTCGGGCAGAGCTTCCACCATCTGTTTGAGCGAATGCCAAAGAACATACTCATATTGAGAGAAATAACCCTGGTAAATGGCAATACACATACCCAAGGAAGAGGCAGTAAAGACTCTCTTACCTAAGGTATCTATCTTACGAGAGTCTTTATTTATAGGTCAGGCTATAGATGCCTGAGGAAGGACGGGCTTATCATTCGCTGCTAGGACTACAATGGGGTCAGCAAAGGCCTGGGAGGCCAAAATAGGTTGATCCTTGGGAGCAGCATACTTCTTGTCTATGGACTTAGCCACAGAAGGAATGACAGCGGGATTATTCCATACCATCTGAGAAAGTGTCTCAAAAGATGGTTGAACCGGGGGGGGGGTTAAATCCATAGGGATCTCCGGGACATGTACTGTAGGTATTGGAGTCTTAAAAGCTTTCTAGGATCGATATCTGTAGTCTGAAGAGAAACAGTACTATTTAAATTTTTCAGCAGAGACTTAAATGACAGGTCTTCAACCACAGGCTCTGCGGCAGGATTGATCCCTGCTCCTTCAACATCATCACCCCCAGCCTAAGATCTGGGTCAGGCTCAATATCATCTCCTGACAGTCCAGGAGGGACCATATGGACAGGTAAAGAGTGAAAATCAGAAGGAAGCGAAGAAGAGAAAGGAATCTGGTGAGAACCCTGAAGGCTAGGCAGGCCGTAAAGCCCGGTGCCAAACAGGAGCATGGCGCCAAGGCAGGGAGACGGCACGCGAAAGCACCCCCGCACATGGCGCCCACAGCGCCGCAGACACCGCCGACAAACCCATCAGCGCCGAGGATGGCGCCAACAACACCATCGGAGCCGAGGAAGGCGCTGACAGGCCCATCGGTGCCGAGAGACCCATTGACACCAAGAGAGTCCCCGACAGCAATACAGGGCCCCGAAAACTGCAATTTAAAGAAAAAGGAGGAATACAAGGAGATAAAGGCATCGGTGTGGCCCCCTGCGCCGCAGCCAAGTGAGGGAGGAAAACACCTGAGCAAGGAGTCCACAGCACTGAAGAGGGCGCCTCACGACTAGAAAGGTCCAACCACCCTACCCGCTCCCTCAAAAGGCCCGAGGACCTCGGAAAGACCGGACCAGGCAACTGGACCAACCTCCGAGCCCATTGCTCCATAAGAGCAGCCCACTGATGAAACTGCTCATCTGAAGCCCTTCCAAGAAGCGGGGAAGGGCTTCGATGTCGAAGAGGTCAGTCACCGGAGACAGAAACCGGCGACTCCGGAGGAGGAGACCGGCACCTGACCCCAATGACCGATCGTCGACACGCAGACATAGGAACTGAGGCAGTTGGAGGATCAACGCCGAGACAGTCATTGCTGAACGAGCCGAGGCTCACGGCACTGCTCCTCGCGGCATCATCTCTGGCACCAGCCCTCTTGCAAAAAAGTTTGCTCCCGCTGGGTCCTAGCGCCTCCGGCGTAGAACCCATCAGTGTGAATGAGTGGTGGAGACTTTAGGTCCAGGAAGATGGTCGAGTTCTGGTCACCCCCACCTCTGAAACAGCTAATCTACCACTTCCTGGTTTAGTTCCCATTCGTGAGCGAGGGTGTAAGACCTGCTGAGGCGGTCTGCCAGGACGTTTTGCACTCCTGGAATGTGCAGAGTTGCTAGAGATAGATTCTGCTGGACTGTCCACTTCCACACTCTCATCGCCTCCCTGCAAAGGGGGCACGATCGAGTGCCTCCCTGATTGTTGATGTACCAGACTACCGACATGTTGCCTATCTGGACTAGCAACAATACCCTTGGGAGAACAGACTGAAACGGTTGAAGAGCGTACAGGACCGCTCTCATCTCCAGAACACTGATGTGCAAGGACATCTCCAAGTGGGACCAGAGTCCCTGAACATGGTGGTCCCCCATATGAGCCCCCCAACCCAGATTGGAGGCATCTGTAGTTAGTGTGCCGAGGGGAGCTGGGCCACGAAACGGGAGACCCAAAGTCAGGTTTGAGGGATCCCTCCATTATTGTAAATCTTTCTGAAGAGCGAAGGAAATCAGGACCAGATGGTCCAGATCGTCTTGAAGCTGATCCCACTGACCCCGTAAGGACCACTGAGTTACTCTCATGTGCAGCCTTTCCAGGGGAGCCGTGGAGATGGAGGCCACCATCAAACTCAGCAAACGGAGAACCTCCCGGGCTGGGAGAAATCTAGAAGAGGCTACAAGAGTTGCCTGCTTGATAAGAGTTTCCATCCTGTCTGAGAGGAGGAAAGTTCTGCCCTGGACTGTATCCAATACTGCTCCAATGAACTGCAGTCTCTGAGAACAGGTCAGAGAGGACTTGGGGACGTTGACCGTAATCCCCAACTCGGAAAACAAATCCAGAGTGACTGAAAGGGCCTCTGAAAGAGTCCCAGGATGGAGCTGAAATCAGACAATCATCCAGGTAGAGGAAAACTGCTATACCCTGGCGTTGCAGGGCCGCAGCCACCACCACTAGGAACTTGGTAAAAACCCGGGGTGCTGAGGAGAGGCCAAAGAAGAGGGTCCGAAATTGGAAGTGCTCCAATTGGAAAACAAAATGTAGGAAGCGGCAGTGACGGGGGGAAAAAATCAGAATATGCAGGTAGGCATACTGCATGTCCAGAACACACAACCAGTGAGTCGCCTGAAGAAGAGGTAGGTGGCTCTGGAGGGTCAACATCCTGAATTTCTTGTACTCGATGAACAGATTGAGTCTGCTGAGGTCGCGTATGGGTCGCAGGTCACCCGTCTTTTGGAACCAGAAAAAGTGGGAGTAAAACCCCCACCCTCTGTGATGAAGAGGGACCGATTCTATTATTTCTTTTAACAATAGAGCCTGTACTTCCTCCCTTACAAGAATAGTCTGGTTTTGAGAGTAGGCTGACCTTTGCGGTGGAGACTCTGGAGGAGATTCCAGAAACTCCAGGGTGTGTCCTTGGGACACTAGCTGCAGGACCCAGGTGTCGGAAGTGATGCTCCGTCACTCCTGCACGTGGCAGGCAAACCTCCCCCCCAACCAGCTCCTCGCACTGGGGCTGAGAAGGGGATGGGGCAAGGGAGGCAGGAGGTGGCTGGCAAGGGGAGGGGCCCTCTGAGTGTCTCATTTCTGGAGGCAGGAGGGGAAGAGAAGGTTCCCGTGGCCTTACGTTTGCCCTGACGACGGTTTTGGGCTCGTTTGCGCTAACTCCAGGTGGTTTTCTGAAAGGGCTGCTGACCCTCCACACCCGAACAGTACATGGATTTTATGGACCTAAGGGCCTGACTGTGGTTCTGAAGGTCCGTAATGATATCCTTGGTGTCGCCACCGAAAAGCACCGAGCCCCTGAAGGGGGCGTCTTGGATCGCTGTCTGGACCTCGTTGATGAGGTCAGAGACGCAAAGCCAAGCGTGCTGCTGAAGGGAGACAGCGGTTGCCAAGGTATTTTCCACAGCATCAACCAGTCATAAGTGGCTCGAGGAGCATGCCTGCAGGAAATTTTGGACAGGCGAATATCCTTGGCAATCTCCTCCTTGAGGTCTGAAGGCTCCATGGATTGGATACAGGCTTTGAGCTTGGCTAGGGTGGCTTTCTGATGAGACACCATGTGGGCTACATAGATGAGGGAACGCAATGCACAAGTAGCCAAAGAATAGACCTTCTTCCTGTACTGGTCAAGCTGCCTGGACTCCTCGTCTGGAGGAGAAGTGTTCATGTGCTATGGGGCTGTAGAGCGATCATGAGCTGCAGAGATAACCACGGAGTCTGCCTTTGGGTGTGTGCTCAAAAAAGGAGCCCCTACAGGCGCCCAGTAGGTCCTATCGACAGATCGTACTGGTGAGGTCTTTGTGAGGTCTGATCCATGGAGAAACAGGAATCGGGGATAGTGACTCTAGATCAAGGTGCTCGGTGACTTTTTGTTGCATGGGATCCTGTTCCTCGGACTCCCAATTATAGAATTGTTGTATGGACCTCAAGAGGTCCGAAAAGGAAGGATCCTCTGGAAAGGATTTTGGAGAGGTCTTCCCTTTAGGGACCGGGGATTCTTGTTCCGACAACTCCTCTAAACAGTCTTCCCCGAATCCAGATGGTGTACCCAAATCCGGAAGAGTGATATCCTGGGGGGGAGTAGTCCCCAAAACGTGAACCATGGAGTGGACTGAGCTCACAGGGGATAGGGACCTGGGAGGAGAACGAGGTACTGGGAGTCAACTCTCCAGGTCCGTGACCAACTCCATCCATGCCTCCCTCCACCAGGACTGAATGACAGTCCTGAAATATCGCTGAGAAATTGGAGGGGGTGGAGGAGGGGGAGGGGGAGCAGGAGGAGGAAGGGGGACAGCATGGGCAGGTGGGTAATGGTACCCATGGTATCCTGGAAAGGAATACCCTGGATACAGGGAGTATCACGGGTAGTAATGTCCCACAGAGTGCCAAACTGATAGTGGACCTGCTGGGGGATGGCCCACAGAGTACCCTGAAGGGTAGTGCAGGAAACAAAGGGGTCTGGAGAAAGGACCCAACGTCAGAGGGGCCGATGCTGGGGGAGTCCACGAAGGACCCGCCGTAGTATAAATCAAAGGTGGGACCAGCATTGGGGTAGCTGATGTCGGGACCACAGATGTCAGAATCAGCACCATGGGGCCCGGCGTCAGAAACGGATCCAGCATCGAGAAGGCTGGCATCGGAACCAGAACGTGATAACCTGGCCTGCTGTGGAAGCCGGTGGAAGGGCAGACATGAAGGTTCCGTGGAAGGCAAAAAGACAGTTGTCGGATGGTCTGGCGTAGGGACATGCCCAGCTGGCTCCGACGGAGGAGTCGCATCCGGCGTCTGAACTTTAGGCAGAGCTGGAATTGTCATCCTGGAAGGGACTAGAGGGGCCTCCATTGTCGGACCTGGCTGTGGCGGAGGGACCTCCTTCCCAGAGACCCGAACGGGTGAGCGGGGGTCAGAACCTGAAGTATGCTACACATCCAGGTGACCTGCGCTCGCGTCTCCCCCCAGAGTAGCCGGAAGCGAAGCCTGGACCACAGGAGAAGAAGAAGGGGGAAGAGTGGCAGTCTTCCCTTGGCTCAACTGGACGTCGGGTGAGGTGACAGAAGTCCCCAACGGGAGAGCCGTGTCTGGGCAGTCGCCAGAGGTTGCCAAATTATCAGTCGAGGGAGCCAGGCAGCATGGGAGCAGAACCCCCTCCCGACTTATCGGCTGAGGCAGGCGAAGTCCCCAGGAATCCTCATCAATCGGTCAGCGGTTTCTGAGCAGCCAGGAAACGACTTAGCGGCAAAAGCGGGGGGACTGCCAGAGGAGCGGCAGCCAACTTACTAGCAGAAATAGGGAGCAGAGTCTTCGATGGTCCCCCAGCATCCCCAGATACAGCCTGGACAACCTTCAACAGAGGTGGCGGGGGAGAGGCCTTACTCGTTGAGGGCCTGCTGGTTTCGGCCCAGGAACTGTATTCTGGATGCTCCCGCTCCCCATGCTTCTCTTTTTTGTGTTTCTTCTTATCCGGAAAAGAAGCAGCAGTATCCCAGAGTCATTCCATTTGCTTTTCGAGTGAGACCAACCACGACTTCAATGAATGGGCCTCCAGAGCATGCTGCCTCTGTTTGCGGGTGGCCTGGTTGAAGGGGCTGGCAGTCTGGGCAGGTTGTGGTGGGGTGGTCCAGGCCTAACCAGATAACACACTTGTGGTGACCATCTTTGCGAGGTATCTGGGTACCACAAACCTCACACTTCTTCTTCTGAGGTGGAGAAGACATAGAAATTAGAAGAAACCAAGAAACTCAGAAAAAGTACTAAATAAAGGCACAAAACTCGCTGATCACTGTGGAAGTTTACCATGAGGTATCGGTAACTGACTTATATGGAAAGAAATGTAGGCGGGCGTGGGACCGCCCACTATATAGGGTCATGCTGACGCTATCACATGAGGTCGGGTGGGCGGTCCCCACCAGGCATTGCTGGAAAAGTCTGCCGTGCGGTCCAGACGCCAGGTGGCACCAGTCCTACTTGTAATGACCTACTGTAGGAACGCTCTCGAAGTAAGATCAGCTAGTTTCAGAGGCATCCTGGGGAGTAGTACACAGGAAGCAGTTTAATAGCAAACAATTACCAACTTACCTCCTCTTCCTCATCCTTGACTGGACCATCACACTCTTCTTCCTTCGTGGGTATTTCTTTGCCAATGAGGCTGTAGGTCGTTACCACAACATCATACTTAGAGAGTCTAAAATAGAAAATTAGCAATCTCGTAAAAGAAAGGTATGCAGATGTTGACTCCAGAGCAAAGTATATACTATAAATGGGCACCTATGTTCTCCTGGCTAACACAGAACAATGTACCTCACAGTGATAATCAGTATGGCTGCAGTGCACTGTAGCCTCTTTATAAGTATAAATCTCTGAGTCAGGCATTTTGTATTATATAGTAGTCAGGGCATTTTTAAAAATCAGATTGTAAATGAGACTAAATGTACAGCACTCCGTTTGTCTGCACCCCCCCTTTTTCCACCACCCTTGCTTACTGCCAATGTGAGCTTCTGTCCCGTTTTCCTTTAGCATTATTTCCCCCCAAATCGCTACCCTTACTGACCATCATCCACCAGGGACATACTGTGTTCTATCTCTATGGAGACAGTCTTAATCTTCCTCTTTATCTACCATTCTTCCGTGGCAACATCAGCTTGTCATCATCATAGCGTATCATCAAGGAGCATACGATCTACCTTAGCATTCTAATTTATTTTATATTTGTTGCACAATACTGTAATTAAATCTGAGGGGGCTGTGCAGTACTCCATGCCCTGTCTGGTGCCCCCTATATGTTCTTGATTGGTGTAGCTCAGTGGGTTACAGGAGACTCAGTGGCTCAGAGGGTGGCTCAGCAGACAGAAAGGATGAGATGAAGAAGTATTTACAAACAAGCCAAATACTGTGAGTAAAGCCTTTCAGTTGTGCAGAGTAGCTAAAATATGAGGATTATGATGAAATGACTCATCAACTTAAAGGGTGAAAATGCGAAACGCAAAAACAGGTTACTCACCTGTAAAGTACAGTTACATAAGAACTTACCATAGCAGTAGATCTTCGAGAGACGCTCTTGCAGCAGGTTCCACAATGAGGACTAGCGCCACCTGGCAGCGGTTCCTGCAACTTTTCTTCTCTAGCAGTACCGACGTGGAACGCCCACGCCAGTCCCAATTCCTCAACGTCACCCTATATAAGGGAGGAGTTCTACATGCTCCAGTTCTTGTACGGCCCCTAGCCAGGCTAAACAACGACAGGAAATGGTCAGAAAAAACGACTACCAACGGACAACCCCTCTTAGGAGGAAAAAAATGGCCTGAACAGGGCCTGATCCCTGGGGGAAGGAGGGCAGGAAATATACCTGCTGCAAGACCTTCTCTCGAAGATTTACAGTTACAGTAAGTTGTTACGTAACTGTACTATCTTACTTCAAGTAGAAGCTCTTGCAGCAGGTTCCACAATGAGGACTGAGTCCCAAGCAGTATAAACATATCACAACCCCTGGAAGGGGGAAACATCCAGAGAGGAATAGCAGGATAAGGGAAGATACCTCAGGAAACCAGGCCTTGCAGAACTGCGAGGCCAAACCCTGCTCTGCGTCTGGAAATAATGTTGAGGTTATAATGCCTGATGAAAGTATGCACAGAACTCCAGGTAGCGGCAGCACAAATATCCGCTGTCTATACCCTCTTCAGCGCTGCGAAGGAAGCAGCGATAGCTCTAGTAGAATGAGCTTTAATCTGCCCCGATGCCGACCTATTGTGCTTCTCGTAACAGTAAGAGATGCAATGAACCAACCAGCGCGAAAGCGTCTGTTTGGTGACCGGGCGACCTTCAGACCATTGAGCAAAGGACACAAAAAGCTGATCAGACTTCCTGTCCCCCTTGGTTCTAGCCAGGTAGCATCTGACAGCCCTGTGGATATCCAAAGAATGAAGCAGGGTCTCCCCCCGTTCCCATTTGAGTGCTCTGGGTAATAAACCGGGAGCTGAACCGATCGATTCAGAGTGAGCTCCGAAACAACTTTCGGTAGGAACTTCGGATAAGTGTGGAGATCAACCCTGTCCTTGTGAAAAACAAGGTAAGGTTCCTTACACATGAGGGCTTGAAGGTATGAAATGCACCTGTCGAGTAATAGCTACCAAAATAAGGTTTTCCAAGAAAGGAAGCGAAGCTCAGACTCGTGGCGGTTCAGGGGGGGGGGAGAATAAGTTTCTCCAGGACGAACAAGAGATCCCAAGGGGGAACTGGGTCCCTGATGGGAGGTCTAATGTGGAGAAAACCACGCAAAAATGCCTTGGAAACCTCCATCTAAGCCACCGTCTTACCTGACACAGAGAAATGGTAAGTGAAGATGGCGGCCAGGTGTACCTTGATGGAGGAATAGCTTAGACCTTTCTCGGAAAGAGAAAGCAGATATTCTAATATGGTATTAACCGGACAGACCAATGGATCCACTCTTTTGGCTGTGGCCTAAATGCAAAAGCGTTTCCACTTCATAGCGTAAGTGGTCCTGGTGGCAGGTTTCCGAGCCTCAATCAACACTTGAGCGACCTGATCAGACACTCCAAACCTGACCTTAGCTAGGTCCTGAGAAGCCAGGCATGCAGGTGAAGTGAACGCAGGTTCAGGTACAACAGGGACCCCCTGTCCTGTGACAGGAGATGAGAAGAGACAGGGAGAGACATCGGTGACTCTAGACGCTGCAGTAAGGGAAAAAAGATTTGGCAAGGCCATAGCGGAGCGATCAGGATAAGAGTGGAAGGTTCTGACTGAGCCTTGAGGAGGACCTTCTGAAGGAGCGGAAAGGGAGGGAAGGCATACAGAAACCTCCCATTCCAGCAAAGGGACAATGCGTCTTGCCAAAAAGTTACAGGCTCTGGACCTAGTGAGCAAAAATTGGGCAGTTTTGCGTTGAATCGTGACGCGAAAAGGTCCACTTCTGGTGTCCCCCACAGACAGAAGATCTGGTCTGCTACCTCTTGAAGCAACTCCCATTCATGGGCTAGTGATTCTTTCCCGCTGAGTGTGTCGGCCAACATGTTTTGTAGCCTGGGAACATGCACTGCCATCAGAAGCAGATGATGTTCGAGGGCCCAATCCCAAATTCACATGGCTTCCCTGCAAAGGGGATAAGAATGTGTGCCGCCCTGCTTGTTGATGTAAAACATCACCGAAGTGTGGTCTGTCTGCACCAAAAGATGTCCCGGCACTAGGACCAAGGCCAGGGCTTGGAGGACGTAAAGCACCGCTCTCAACTCCAGGACGTTGATGTGCAGATCTACTTCCACGGAGGACTAGGAACCCTGGGTACGGTGAGACCCCAAGTGAGCGCCCCACCCCTGGGACGAGGCGTCTGTGGTTAGAGTCTGGGACAGCGCCCCCGACTGGAAGGGGATGCCCGCCAGCAAATTTTTGGACAATATCCACCAGCGAAGCTCTCAGCGGACTGGCTCTGATATCAAGATTGAGGCGTCCAAATTGTCTGAAGTCTGATCCCACTGGACTCTAAAGGACCACTGAATGGTCCTCATGTGCTGGCGTGCCAGGGGAACCAAGACTATGGCAGCTGTCAAATGCCCCAACAGCCTGAGGAGGAGTTGAGCTGGCACCCTTGAGGCAGAAGAGATGTGAGATGCGAGGGCCTGAGTGCGACCCACTGTGTTGGAGGGAAGAAAGACCTTCCAGAGGGTGGTGTCCAGAAGAGCTCCAATGAACTGGAGAATCTGGGTTGGTATCAAATGAGATTTGTCCCTGTTAATGGTGATTCCGAGACTCTGAAAAAGCAAGATGAAATCCTTAATAGTTTCCAACAGGCGAGACCTGGAGGAGCCAGGAGAAGCCAGTCGTCCAGGTAAGGAAACACGAAGTGGCCCCGCCTTCGAAGTGCTGCGGCCACGACAGCCAGGCACTTGGTGAAGACCCTGGGGACTGAAGAGAGACCGAAGGGGTGGACTCAGAACTGATAGTCCTCGTCTTCGGATCTGAACCTTAGGAATCTCCGACGGCTCCTGGCGATGGGAATATGCAGGTAGGCATCCTGCATGCCCAGGGAAGCCAGGCAGTCTCCTGCCGATATGAGTGGGAGGAGAGTGGGAAGTGAAACCATCCTGAATCTCTTGTAGGAGACCCACTGATTTAGATCGCTAAGGTCCAGAATGGGTCTGAGATCTCCCGACTTCTTCGGAACTAGGAAGAAGTGGGAGAAAAACCCTTTCTCTGACTCGACCAATGGAACCGGTTTGATGGCTTTTTTGTCCAGAAGGGAAGAAATCTTCCACTGGAACTGGGCTCTGTGTTCCCTTGGGTAGCGGGATGGAGGCGGAGGTCTGTCCGGAGGGATGAAGTCGAACTCTATGGAGTGCCCGAACTCCACGAGATCGAGAACCCACTGGTCGGAGGTCACCTGACCCCATACGTCTGTGTAGAGGGAAAAGCGACCTCCGACCAGTTCCTCTGGCCAAGCGACCCAAGGAGTAGGGTAGCCTGAATAGTCAGGTGTTTGGTGGGGGAAGGGGAGGGCGGCAGCGGCTGCTTTGGGTTGTCTAGAGGTGGAGGCCGAAGTGCCTCTTGCTCGCCTCTGGGCCAAAACCACCTGCGCGCCATGCTGCTGGCTTCGGACTGCTGTGGTTGATGTCCCCCACAGCCACGAAAACGAGGCTTACGAGCCCATCCTTGTTTTGGGCGGTACATGGACTGAACAGATCGGATAGCGTTCACGGAGTCCTGAAGCCTGGTGATAATCTGCTCCATGTCTTCGCCAAAGAGCACGGAGCCTCTAAAGGGAGCATCCAGAAGACTGGTTTGGACGTCTGGATCGAACCCCGAAGCCATGCATGGCGTCAGAGGCAAATACCAGTGGCGGCCGGTCTAGAGGAGGTGTCCGCAGAGTCGTAGGCCGACCACAGATTGTGGTACCCATGTCTGAGATGGTCTGAAAAAACTTGCCAAACTCTGCCAGTTGAGGGCAATCGGGCATGCTCTGCACAATGTCCAGTCCTTGTTCCCAAAGGGCGTTCTGGAATTGGACCATATGTGTCAGGAAGTTGAGGCTCCTGATACTGCCGGTCGCAGCAGAGTACACCTAACGGCCCACTGAATCCAGCTGCTTTGACTCCCGGTCAGGCGGCTGGGTGCTCAGATGTTTCGGCCTCTGTGAATGGTCATGAGCAGCCGAAATCACCACAGAGTCCGCAGCGGGTGGTTCAGCCAGAAAGGCGTGGTCCGAAGTGTGCCCGGTAGAGCCAGTGAGCCTTTTTGGGCATGGTAGAGGAGGAATGCGGCTGCTTCCAGGTTGCACGCGTGACATCCTGAAAGGTGTCAACCATGGGAGGGATGACCACCAGCTTTGGATCTTTTTGGCGGAGGTATTTAGCCAACCACAGTCGCTCGGGGTCCAGGGCCTCAGTGTCCCAACCCATGTTGGCCTGAATGTGCCTCATCACCTCCATGAAGCTGGGGTCATCAGGAGGGGATTTAGGCAGACCCTCCATGTCCCCTAGGTCTGGCTCTAAGTAGGCATCAGAAGACGAGGAGTCCGAGTCTATGTAGGAGTCTGGAGTGGAAGTGGGTGAGGGGCTATGTCTCTTCCTTTTGCGCCTCTTATCCAGTGGAGGAGAGGGACAGCGGGAGGAGCTACTGGCACTGTCCTTCCTAGACTTCCTGGTCCATTTCTTAGGAGGTGGCTCCTCATCCGCCCCACCATCCGCCAGTTCATCAACTGGATTAGGAACTGGTACCGGAGTGGGAGGGGGCGCACCCACTGGCAGATCCTTCTTCACCATATCCCACCAGTGGGAGAAGAGATCCTTCACCTGAGAGAGGTGTAGCTTGGGAGAATCAGGTGTAGATGGAGGAGCACCTGAGCCCAAACTGGTGTCAGTTCCACCATCAGGGGGTACCGGCATCGGGTCCACACCCTTGTTGACTGGCGTCGGCCGAAGGGGGGACGTTGGGGCGGCGTCAGCACCACCGTCGACATGGTCCGGCATCAGGTGGACCGGAGACCGAGGAGAGGGAGTACTGAGCTGACGTTGGGTATAGCCGTAATAACCGGCGTCAGACGAACTACAACCGACGGCGGAGGAACCGTCACCAGGACAGGGGCCATAGGAGTCACGAGCTGACAACGGTCCGGCATCTGTTTCTCCTTGAGCACCGACGAACGTCCTTCAGTGGTGTGAGCCTTGTGACGGTCGGCTTTGTGGCCGGCGGACTTCTTGACCGAATGCCGATCAGTAGCAGGAGGTTGGCTTCAGTCGGAGTCTCGTGATTTTGGCGGCAAGGAGGAAGCCCTGCCACCAGAAGACCCAGAGGCCTTGCTTGACTCCCGGGAGTCAGCCTTCGAGGAAGAGGCCGAGCAGGAGGAGACCTTACCAAAGCCCTTCGATTTCTTGGCGAGCTGAGGAACCTACAGCGGCTGAAGAGTAGAAGGAGGCTTGGAGACAGCAGAGGAAGGCTTAAGGGTCGTGAGGCGGGATTCATGCCCAGACGACCCGGACCTCGATCCCGAAGACATATGCTTGGAGTGAGATCTTCCGCTGTCTTACTCCCGGTGTTTGTGAGGCTTGATGGCTGGAGGAGGATCAGATTCTCCCGAGGAGGAGGCCCGTTCAATGGCAGCAAATTTCATCTCAGCGAGGTAGGCCGTGAGAGACTTCTGGCACCTGATCTGCGTCCGCGAATTAAAGGCCTGGCAATGAGGACAGGCGTTGGTGTTGTTGTCAGGCTCCAGGCAATAAAGACATGCCAAGTGACCATCTTTGGCGGGTATCTGTCGCCCACAAGTGCACTTGTTGAGATGCGATGACATAGAAGCAAAGCTATGAAAAATTAAACGAATTTCCAATGGTGGAGATGAAGCAATCGGTACTGAGCCATAACCGAGCAAACTAACCCTGACTGTGCGGCTGGTAAGGACAGAGGTTTAGGTTTATATTCTGTTTTAACTGAAATATTTGAATAGTTTTGTACGTGAAATTAGTTCTGTGTGTTAAAAAATTACTACTTTGAGTTAGAACTGTTACTTGGGCTGTGATATTGTAACTTTTGGGGATTGGGAACACTTGTTTGGCAGTGATAATTAAGAGTGAAATTTAAATGTGATGTTTGCCTGGTGTTGGTAGGCTTTCTTAAATACTGTAAAGCCACTGGGGGCTGGGATTGAAGGGCTGTGTATTTCTGTTTGTGACTGAAATTTGAAGCAACAGGAACTGGTGGGCCTGTGACATCATACGGTACCTGATGTCTGCATACACACACTGTTAGTGGGACTGGACACACACTGGACTGTATGTGTTTGTGAGACTTGGGAACTTTACTGGTGGGGTTGTAAATAACTGCAGTCAGTATATAGAGAGAAACTGTATTCCAGGGGGAAGGGACTAAGAAAAGGGTTGTGTGCCATTATAAACAGAGAGGGACAAACAGGGTGGCCATATTTCACCATGGCAGGCATCTTCGGAAGGGTTGTAGGCTGCACAGGCTGTGGGATGGCAATAATTCTCAATTGGGCCTGGAGAGAGGCTGCCCACTCTGCAGACAGCTATCTTTATCAGTAGTAAAGTATATTGGTTGAGGGAGTAAGCTGGGGAGTTGGGGGTTGTCAAGGATAAGGGGTGTGGATATGAGCAGCAGAAGGTGGGGCTGAGGGGAGGCTGGGGCAGCAGCTCTGAGTACAGGAAGTTATGTTACAACTGCATAGGCGAGGATGTAGGGACAGAGGACCCTTAGATAGGGATGTTGCCGCTAAGGGAAAGCGTACGGGGTGAACATTCCAAATACAAAGAGAGTAGAGGGGGAAGAGTCAGGAGGGGCTGTTGTGGGGAAGCCTAGTAAAGCAGACTGTGGGAAGGGAGCTCCTAAGAAGAACAGAGCAAGAGGGGAGGAAGAGGGGCAGTTTAGAGGTGCAGTCAGGGGAAACTCGGGTTACTTGATGGAGGCTGGCATAGAGTGTCACAATAAATTTGAGCTACTAAGCAACCCAGAGGGGGAGGAAGGGGTTAGTGGAAATGAGGAAACTGATACAGAGGCCGGGGGGCCGGGGAGTCTGATACACATAGGGCATCACAGACCAGCAATGGAAAGGATAGAAATAGTCCCAGAGGGGGGAAACATAAATGTTAAGCAGATGGAGGAGATGCAACATATTGCAGACATGAGGGAGGAGAGCATGACTGGAGAGAAACTGGGAGACAAGAAGGTGGGGAGGGCCCCCTTCAGCAGGGGTCTGTACCAAGGATGGGGCCCTAGAGTGAGGGACCCACAGAGCCTGTGGAGGTAGGGGTACTATTACAAGGGGAGGATGGTGGTGTGGGGAAGAGAAACCATCAGGGCCAGGATAAATGGTTGGATAAGAGAGGGTTAAAGAACACCTATTCAAGGGATCGGAGTTAAGTGGGCAAAATAACGAGGAGGCAGAAAGGGAAGGGTGACAAGGGGTCTCTAATAAGACAGGAGACTCCCATGGAATTGAGATCATGAATAAAGGGGGGGATGGGGGCTGAGAGTGCATAGTGGAGGTAACCATAAGGATGATGGCGGTGTTAAGGTTCTGTTATTGGGTGACTCGATGATTAGGGGTATCCAGTGGGAGGGACAGGGGGGTGGATGCCATAGCCAGGTGAAGGTAGTGAGTATCTCTGGGCTGACAGTGCACAGAGCAAAGTTCATGGTGTACGAACTGGTTAGGGATTGTGGTGGGAAACCAGATTTCCTGGTGCATTTGGGAACTAACGATCTAGAGGGAAATAGCGTTTTGGAAATCCAAGCAAGGTTCCAAGAACTTGCCAGAGTCTGTCGGGATAATGGATGCTACATTTCCTTTTCAGAGATATTGCCAGTACCAAAGGCCTCAGTGGAGAAAAAAATGAAGATCACAGAGGTTAATGACTGGCTCAGGAAGTGGGGTGAAGAGAGTGGGTTGGGGGTGTTAGGGAACTGGAAAGAAGTTTGGGAGGATAAGGGACTGTATGCCAAGGACAGGCTTCATCTTGCCCCATTAGGAAGGAAGTCCCTAAACAGGGATGGCTGACTACATTCAAGAAAGGTGGGGTTTAAACTTGTGGGGGAAGGGATAAAGGAGGGCTGCCAGAGCCCTCTCCCCAGATGAGGGAGTAGCCTTCAAACCCAAGGAGGGAGGGGAACAGACTGGGGATGGAGGTTTCAGGAGGAGCAGAGGAGGATGGAAGTATAAGGAACCTGGGTGAGGTTCGACAAGGGATCAGGGATAAGGGGTGGGGTTGGTGTTAGTAAATACCAGCAGCTTGGGAAAAAGTTGCCAGAGTTCCAGGCCATGCTGTTTTGGGGGAATGTGGCAGTGGTCACAGAGGCGTGGGCCAACAAAAACCATGACTGGGACCTAAGCGTATGGGGTACACTATGCTTAGGAAGGATAGAGAAAGGAGGCAGAGGGGTGGGTGGCTATGTTCATTAGAGATGACATTGAAATTGCTCGGTAAAGAGGCAGAGGAAGCGTGGAGGCCTTATGGGTCACTGACTCCCCAGCAGGAGATAAGGTCAAGCTGGGTGTGTATATAGGCCCCAGGATGGGTGATGTTCTGGAGGATGATCTGCTGGACAACATCATTTCCAGTGTGGACCAAAAGGGAAGGAGTGGTGTTGATGGGGACCTAATATACCAGGTACAAACTGGGGAACCATGTCCTCTAAGGTGGCCAAGGAGCAGAGGCTGCTGGGCGGCTTCCAGGATGTGTTCTTAACACAGCATGTGATGGAGCCCACAAGGGAGGGCATGTCCTGGACGTGGTTCTGGCAGATGGGGATCTGGTAAGAGACCTGGTTGTAGAGGATCCCCTGACTGGGCAGACCACAATATTGTCTGGTTTCAAATAAGCATGGGGGGGGGTGAGATCTAGGACACTGGCAGTGGACTTCAGGGGCAGACTTTGTGGGCATGGGAAGTATTCTCAAGGATCACTTGAAGGGATTACATCAATGACAAATGTGGAAAGAAGATGGGAGGTCATAAAGCGAGAGTTCATGAGGCAGTCAGGACCTGCGCTAAGGTGAGCGTGAGGACAAGGTCCATAAACCATGCTGGTGGTTCAGGTAGCGGTCAGAGAAAGAGGCAGCCTACAAAAATATAAAACAACAAGAGGATAGGGATAAGGAAATGTACCATCTTGCATCTAGAAAAGTCACCGGATGGTGAGGGGCAAAGTCAGTAAAACAGCGGCTGGCACAGAGGTTACATGGAGGAAAAGGGGTTCTTCCGGTACATTGGGAGTGGAGAAAAAACTAAGAGCCATCTCAGCAGATTGAGATCAGAAGGAGGGTGGGTGGAAGAGGCGAGGACCAGGCAGAGGTATTTACGAGTACTTTGCCTCTGTGTTCACTAGGGAGGGGTGGGATATCTACAAAGCAAGGCACGATGGGGATAGAAGCGGCAGTGAGTGGGATCAGGGGAGCAACAGAAATGGAGCAAGAGGGAGGGAGAGGTACCCCAGGGGTGTCACATCAGGATAAAGATAAAAAGGCCAGTAAGGTGGAGGGGACGGATGATGCTATCTCCGCCAAAAGGGTGTGGTTAGCCCTCAAGGTCCTAAAGAAAGACAAATCTCCTGGGCGGATGGCATTCATCCAAAGTACTATGGGAATTGGCGGACATACTGGCTGCACCCCTGGCGGAGCTCTTCAACAGGTCACTTGAGACAAGGAGGGTACCTAGGGATTGGCGAGAGGCACATGTGGTGCCAATCCATAAAGGGGGATCGAGGGAAGTACCAGGTAACTATAGACCCATCAGTTTGACCTCGGTGGTGGGAAAATTAATGGAAGTATACTAAAGGAGCGATTGGGGTGTACTTGGAGGAGGTGGGAGGTCTGGATAGTGACAACATGGGTTTGTGCCAGGTAGATCATGTCAAACCAATCTTGTGGAGTTCTCTGAATGGGTAACATCAGAACTGGACAGGGAAAGCCTGTGGATGTATGATTCTTGGACTTCAACAGGCGTTTGACTCTGTCCTCACAATGGTCTGGTGGAGAAACTGATGGGGTTGGGAGTAGGCCCTTTGATGGTCAGATGGATTGAAAACTGGCTAGCTGGACGCACCTAGAGAGTAGTGGTCGGTGGGGAGCTCTCGAACCCTAGAGAGGCTGGTAGTGGGGTACCGCAGGGGCTCGGTCTTGGGTCCGATCCTGTTTAATGCATACATATCGGACATCAGGAGGGTATAGGTGTGAAATTAGTCTCTTCGCTGATGACTCCAAGATGGGAGCAGTAGTTGAGGGAGAAGAGGGGAGGTTGGCCCTGCAAGGGACCTGGACACCCTGGAAGCTGGGCTCACACATGGAATTAAATTTCAATATCACCAAGTGCAAGGTGTTACACCTTGGACGGGAAACCTAAACACAGGTACACCCGGGAGAGAGGCTGGAGGCCTCAATGGGGAAAAGACCTAGGGGTCATGGTGGATGCATGTATGAATAACTCTGAGCAGTGCAGGAGGCGGCTAGCAGGCAAACAGGATGTTGGGATGCATGTAAGGGGATCACCTCTAAGAGCAAGGAAGTGATTCTGCCGCTGTACAATGGACTGGTTAGACCACACCTTGAGTACTGTGTACAGTACTGGAGATCACCACTGAAGGGACATACAGCTCCTGGAGAAGGTACAGAGGAGGGCAACTAAGATGATACGAGGACTAAAGGATTTGGCGTATGAGGACAGACTTGAAGAGCTCTGCCTGTTTTCATTGGAGGAGAGGCGGGGGAACATGATTGAGGTCTTCAAGTACCTCAAAGGAATAATCACAGTGAAACATGGAGGATCTTTAGACTAAAGTAGGGAGGTATCACCAGGGCATGGTTTGAAGGTGGAAGGGTGAGGGGAAAGAGGAGGTTTTTCACTGAGAGGGTGGTGGACCCTTGGAATGCACTGCCTGGCGAGCTGGTTCAGAGATCCACAGTGGAGGGCTTCAAGAGAGGTGGGACAGACACAGAAAGTGGATGTATCAGATGATGGCCTGGCCAGGGGTGGGGATGGCTGATAGGGGTTTCTGGAACACGGGGGCCTCGCACGCAACTAGGGATCTGAGGTTCGAGCAGACTCGATGAGACCGTGAGGCCTAATCTGCTGGCAAATAGTATGTTAGTATGAAAGAACTGGAGCACATGGGGAACTTCTCCTTATAGAGGATGAGGGTGGGGGTGGAGCCGATGCCAGCAGGGGGTGTTCCCACGTCAGTACTGCTAGAGAAAAAGTTGCCAGAACCGCCGCCAGGTGGCGTCAGTCCTCACTGTGGAACCTGCTGCAAGAGCTTCTACTCGAAGTAAGATCAGTAGTTCTAGGAGTGGTGTATGTTGTTCATCCACGCTCATTGGCAGTGTCCCTTTCCCTTTAAATCAGCCAGAAAGTCTTCAAGCTGGCTCCTCCCACCCACCCAGGTGGTACGACCCTCAGCTCCGCCCCATGATGCCACATCTCAGCCTGCTGGAAGCCAGGTTTGTGCGTCCGAAACCGGGGAGGCCAGGTGGGTCCATGAGGATGAACAACATATACCACTCCTAGAACTACTGTTACAGGTGAGTAAATACAGGTTACTCACCTGTAACAGGAGTTCTAGGAATGGTATATGTTGATCATCCACACTTGACTGGAGGTCCTTGCAGCTTTAAATCTTGCGCGGAAGGTCTTCAAGCTGGCTCCTCCCACCCACCCAGGTGGTAAAACTCTCAGCTCCGCCCCATGATGCCAGATCTAGCCCGCTGGAAGCCAAGTTGTCTGTCGAGCCGGGAGGCGGGTGGGTCATGTGGATGAACAACACATACCATTCCTAGAACTCCTGTTACAGGTGAGTAACCTGTATTTCTAGGGACATGGATATGTTGTTCATCCACATATTAACAGAACTCTAGCAGTTCTCCGGGAGGAGGAGGCAGGCGCACACCCTACTTAGGTAAAAAGACTGAGAACCGAGGTTCCCGACTCAGCACCCCAGCTGTGCCACCTGGGTCGAAGTGGAAGGGGAACAGTAAAGCCTGCTTCCGGGCAGAAGCCCTGCGGATATCCTGGACCGGAGAGTCCTTGGAAGCAGCCACCGATGCAGCGGAAGGACTTATCCCTCTGGGAGGCTCCATGCCCGCCCACCTAAAGTGGAGACCTTGCAGGGGTGACCCGCCCGCTTGCCTTCCACTGGGCTGCAATCTGCCAGATGTAGCTTCAGCGAAGATGATGAACAGCTGGCGAACCTCTCCTGAACTTTAGCTTTACGCTCCCAAGAGGTGAACGTTAAACGGTTCCCACGGAACCTGAATACGGCCTCCGAGGTGTGAATGGGGATAAACCCCGGCAGAGGCAATACCCGAAGGGAAGACTCTGCACCACCTCGGAGGGACTTCGGTGGGCGCAGGACCAACTAGTCCCTGTGGAAGACCAGATGGGGAGGTTAAGGAGCGCCTGGAACTCTCCCTGCCTTCTGGATGGCGGAGTGGCTCCAAGAAGGTGTTCTTCCACAACAGGTGGGAAATCGCACCTGTGCAAAGGTTCAGATAGCTTGCTCATGAGCTAAGCCCATACCAGCAAGGATCCATAGAAACAGGGATGCTCTCCCAAAAGAGGCGTGGTCGAGACCTAGAAGTGCCAGACCACCTTCTCACATACCACCAGCTACCCCCTTACGCCCGGAAGACAGTGGTGACCACGCAGAAGCACCTAGAGGGTCGCTTGACCAAAGTCTGGTCATGGATGGACCGCAAATGGTCCGAATGTTGCTTGTGGATGGGGAAGGGCAAGGCCCTATCCGCAACATTGAAAAAAGGGAGAACTTCTCCCAAAGGACAAGCATCTTGGCCGACTTCTAGCAGGACGCCTTGAAGGTCGAGGACCTTGCAGAAGACCCAGGCCTGGCCCCAGCCGCACAGGGACGGCCTACAGGTGCAGGGATTGAAGGTCCAGATGGATAACCTTCCCTGAAAGGAAAGACAGGACCGGCGACAAGGGCGCGTCTCGGGGAGCCTGGGCTGAGACTGAGGAGAGCTGGATACCAGAACTGGCAATCCAGTCTGGGACTACCAGCATTACCGGCGCTCAAGTCCGCCCTCGCCTTGCTCGTGAGGTCAAGGGAAATGGGGAGAGGCACGGAGGGCCGGGGTCCGTGGCCCCGATGGCATCCCCTGCAGCAGGCCTTGCTGAGGCGGGCAAAAAACAGTCTCGGCCTGGTATTCTCCCGGAGGGAGAGGAGAAAGATCCTGTGCTACCTCTGGCAGGAGACCACTCATGAGGCGCAGCCTATGCCCGGCTCAGGGCAGCAGCCAAGGAGTCGAGCCTGCCATCAAATAGCTGGGGAGGCCTCAGCTGCGCAACAGCCCAATGCGGAGAACCTCCTTGCACCGAGACAAGGGATGAGCCGAGACCTGGGCCAGATGGGTAGCTTATGGTCTTGGAATAGTCCTACTTGGACTTAGACTGGTAGACCCAGTACAAGTGGGCGCGGTGCCGGCTAAGCGGACCGTCTGTCTCCAGCGAGCAGGAAGGACATCGGGACTCGCAAGAGGACCAGAGCGGCACTCTGTATTCCCAAGATGGGCACCCACCCATCCAAGAAGCTTTGGTCGGGAGAAGACCCGGCAACTCAGGGCGAACAAGCAGGATGTTCTCCTGCGAAGTTAGAAACGGTCCAAGGGAGCATTCTCCTAACTCCTGGGCTGTAAGTCATGAACTGGTCCAAGGGCCTTGGCGTTGTGACCTCTGGCTGGCCCCTCCCACTCAGGAAGGCCGCCTGAGGCCAGGAGGAGCAGGAGGTCCTGGCAGGATGTAATTTCCGGCCAACCTGACGGCAAGGAGGAAGAACCTCTGCCCTGTGAAGCGGAGCCAAGCTCGGACTCAAAGTCGAAGCTTAGTCCCAAGAAGCTTCACCTCCTAAGATCTGAGGTTCTCACTTGGCTAGCGGAGACCAGTCTGCCTTCGGGTGGAGGTGACATCCGGACCCTTCAATGTCGCAGAGACTGCTGAGCAAGGAAGTGCTAGGAACTCGTGAGCTCCCCAAGAAGGGTGGAGCCTCCCCAAAAAGCAGACGGAGCAGGAGTAGGTACATCCTGGAGACCAGGAAAACAGCTACCACGCCACGTTCTGAGGATGGGATGTCTGCAGAAAAGAGACCATCCAGGCGTGCGGGAGAATAGGCGCAAGCCCCCATCCGTATGAGACCAAGAATACCTGTGCGAACCCAGGGTTGAATGGGGGTCCACAGCCTTCCTGATCATCTCTCAACTAGAGAGCCAGGAATGTCGGACGACCGACACAGGGCAGTGAACTCAAGATCCCTTGGGGCAATGGCTCAAAGGGGAACCGCTCGCAACTTAGGCAGGATCCACCTAAATACCTCCAGAGCGAGGTGCGGAGCTGTCCCCAATGGGAAACCGGGCTGGGACAGCAGGGGCGGGGCAATGCCCTGGCCCGTCACTGAACAGGCTTAGAGGGGGAAGGGCGAGAGCCCCTCGGTTTCCTGCCTCCCGCTTCCTTTGGAGAAAGCGCTGGTCTGGCAACAGGCCGCCTAGCCATGCCTGCTGGCCCTCATGCTGGGCCAGGGGCCCCAGGGCTCAGGGGCAAGGGGCTTACATGCAAGGCTGGCCCTTGACCCGCAGGGCGAGTGACCCAGTCCGGAGTGGCATCGGACTTCTCGGCCCATGGATGTATCCCTCCACTCCAGGGCCGAAAAGGTCAGTCCCCAAGAAGGGATGTCCGCCAACTCGTGACTGGGTTTCAAAGAGAAGGAGGATAACCTCAGCCCGCCCTGCAGGCGCATGGCCCTCTTGGCCGCCACCGATCTGGCACAGGGTAGCCTGAATCCAGAGCCGTCTGGAGCTGCTGCTAAGCCACCGCCTACCCTGGTCCGCACCTGTCGAGACCGTGGTCCGCGGGTCACCTGGGAGATGAGGAGAACCTCGTCCAGGAGCCCAAAGGGTGTGGAGAAATGTGCCATCAGTGCAACCCGAGCTGGCCTGCCGAAGGCCTGAGGAGGGCATAGCAGTAAACCTTCGCCCGACATAGTCCATCCTTCTGGACTCCTTGTCGGGGGTCTGTCCCATCCCCAGCATTTCAAGACATTGGAAAAGCGTCGATAATTACCCCTTGCCGAGGGTGCTCGAGCTTCGGGCAGAGAACCGACAGGGATAGGATACTCGAGCCACCCTGGCTGAGGAGCAGGGCAAAGAAGTAGGCCGCGCCATGGCTCAGGCTGGGCCCGATGGCCTCGGCCACTGGGAAGGCCTCCGTGGAAGAACCCTTGATCCAGAATCTCCATAAGGGGTAAGGTGGCCGATCCGGAGGCGGGCAGAGCTGCATTCAGTAAATTCTGAAATGAGCTGAAGTAGACCCTTTGAAGATGATGGGCTGTCGTCTACTGGATGTTCCTGGGAAGACCCGGGTCCTCCCTGTTAGGAAACATGGCAGAGCCTGCTCCAGGCTCCGAAGGGTCTGCAAAAAGCTGCCGCAGACCCGAGGCACTCTTCATCCGCTGGGGGCGGGCAGGAGTGAGGGGACCGAGTGACCTGAAGGACAGGCTGTGGTCCGGCCTGAACTCCGCCGACGGCGGAGGGGCGGTCGAGCGAGCAGCGGCCCTGGAGAAGGCCTCGGCCGGTTGGCGGCTGCCGATGGCGGCTGGCATATCGAAGAGAATGAATCGGGTTCGATTGAAACCAGACAACTGCTATAGCCACATAAGTTCCTCGTAACACTGGCGTAGCGGCATCGAAACCGCTCCTCATCCGAGAGGGATGAGGAAGAGCAGCAAAGCCACTTAACCCGGTGCCCGACAAAGACGCCGAGATCGGCGTGGCAACTGAACCCGAAGTTGACAGAGACAGAGACCCAAATCCTGGGGAACCAAGGTGAGGCCTGGGAAGAGCGAAACTTTCGCTCCTCCCTCAGCTGGAAGAAAAGGCCCAGGGGCTAGTCGGCCGAAGGGAGGACAGAGCCTCAGCTTCAGCTGAAGGCGGTGGGAGAGCGACCTCAGCAGACCCCGAAGGCGGGTCGGGAGACCCGACAACGTCGATGGGGAATTTGGCGGCTGACCTGGCGGGGATACCCGTGAGGCCAGTGGCGGCGAATCTGACCAAAGGGAGACGGCGGCTGATGAGGGAGGAGGAGAAATCCGCTCCCGCCGGCGAAGAGACCCACCAGCGGCCCCTTGTGCCAGGGCCGAGCAACAGGGCTCCAGGTTCCCTCTCCCTTGGAGGAGAGGTAATGCTCCTGAATGAGCTGCATGAAAGAATCCAAGGAGAGGATAAACCTTGTAGCCCGACATAGTCCATCCTTCTGGACTCCTTTGAAAGTCTGTCCACATCCCAGCGTTTCCAAGACAGTTGGAAAGCGTCGTCGATGATACCCTTCAGCGAGGGTGCTCCAGAAACCAGGGCAGAGAACAGACAGGATAGGATACCTCCGAGCCACCCTGGCTGAAGGCGTGGGGCAAGTAGGCAGCCGCCATGGCTCAAGGCTGGGCCCACGATAGCCTCGGCCACTGGGAGGCCTCCATGGAAGAACCCCTTGAGTCCAGAATCTCCATAAGGGGCAAGGTGCCCGATCGGAGACAGGCTGAGCTGTATTCAGTAAATTCTGAAATGAGCTGAAGTAGACCCTTTGAAGATGATGGGCTGTAGTCTACTGGATGTTCCTGGGAAGACCCGGGTCCTCTGTTGGAAGCATGGCAGGCTGCTCCAAGGTCGAAGGGTCTAAAAAAGCTACATGAGTTCAGGGCACTCTTCATCTGCTGGGGGGCGGGCAGGAGTGAGGGGACCCAGAGTGACCTGAAGGACTGAGCTAGTAGTCCAGCCTGAACTCCGCCAAAGCGGAGGGAACAGCAGTCAGACAACACTGACCCTGGAGAAGGCTCCTCGACGATTGACGGCTGCCAATAGCCGGCGGCTTAACGCTATCCGGAGAATGAATCGGGGTGGAGTTGAAACAGACAACTACTGTCGCCACATAAGTTCCTCGTAACACTGGCATGTGACATCAAAACCACTCCTCATCCGAGAGGGATGAGGAAGCAGCCACCAGCTCCCTTAACCCGGTGCGACCGGAAAGCGCCGAGATCGGCGTGAGCGGCTAGATCGAGAGGTTGACCCGGACCCAAATCCTCGCTTGGGAACGGTAGACACCTGGGAAGAGCGGGCGCACCCGCTCCTCCCTCAGCTCGGAAGAAAGGACCGAGGCTGTGGGCCGAGGGAGGACAGAGCCTCAGCTTCCCCCGAAGGCAGCGGGAAACACCTCAGCAGACCCCCGAAGGCGAATTGAGAGACTCGACAACGTCTATGAAGGTTAGCAGCTGACCTGGCCAGAGACGACTCGTGAGGCCAGTGGCGAAGCAGATTCGACCAAAAGGGGCGTCGGCTGATGAGGAGGAGATACCCGCTCCTGCCGGCCAGAAAGACCCCACCAGCGGCCTTTAGCCATAGGCCCGAGCAACAGGGCTCCGTTCCACTCCTTGGAGGAGAGATGGCAACTCCTGAGCGAAGCTGCATGAAAAGAATCCAAGGAGGCGGGGATAAGCTCCGCAGCAGGGAGGGGAGAAAGCCGTCCTTCCCGGCAGGATCAGAACTGCAGAGAAACAGTCAAAGGGCCCCGCATCCGATGGATCTCGGGCAGAAAAACTACCAGATGTCCGGGCCCGAGCAGACCGCGCGGTCCTCGGAGAGCTGACCGAAAGGGCAGAACAAAGTTGCAAGCCTGAGGATCGTGATCCCAGTCCAGGCAAAAAGAACCGTGAGTGCGAGGTCCCTCCTGGAGGAACTAACGTGCGTCTCTCGGGGCCGGAAAAAGCCATCGCCCGTAGTGAAGAAGAAAGATCGAAGATTCAAAGGACACTTCAATAGAATTAAAGACCGAACTTTTCAGGGAACCAGTCAAAGCGCGGAAGCTAAGGAGGACCTGAGCTTGCCGGTAAGGAGATCTGGCGTCATAGGGGGCGAGCGAGTTTACCACCGGGTGGGTGGGAGGAGCCAGCGAGACCTTCAGCAAGATTTAAAGCGACAAGGGACCTGCCATTAAGTGTGGATGAACAACATATCCATGTCCTAGAAATACAGGTTACTCACCTGTAACAAGAATTCTAGGGAGGCGGTATATGTTGTTCATCCACACTGTCTAACGAATATGCGGCTTTTAAGACAGGCCATAAAGTCTTCAAAGCTGGCTCCTCCCACCTGAGTGTCTCAACCACTGCCCTGCCCCATGATGCCAGATCAGCCCACTGGAAGCCAGGTTGTGCGTCAAAGCCGGGGAGGTCGGATTTGTTTGTGTGGATGAACAACATATACCACTACTAGAACGCCTGTTACAGTTGAGTAACCTGTAATTCTAGGGGAGTGGATATGTTGTTCTATCCACACTGTCTGACAGACTCCTAGCAGTTCTCCGGGAGGAGGGAGGCAAGGCGCACGTCTCCTACTTAGGGAACAGGGATGGAGAACTGAGGTTCCAAAACCAGCATCCCGGCATGACTCAAGGTCGATGCGGTAATGGGAAATGAATGTGTGTGCTGACTTCCAGGTAGCAGCCCTGCAGATTTCCTGTACAGGGACGTCCCTAGAAGCAGCCACCGAAGCAGCGGTATGGCGGGTGGCATAAGCCCTAAGCCCTATGGGAGGCTCCCTACCCGCCAACCTACTGCAGAGATCAATGCAGGAAGTGATCCACCTGCCAATCGTCCGCTTGGCTGCAGATCTGGTGGCTTCAGCGTAGGTGACAAACAGCTGGCGAACCTCTCCCTGAACTTCCGCCATACGCTCTTTGTAATAGGTGAGTGCTCATCTCAGGTCCAAGGTATGGAGCCTGTACTCGGGCCTCCGAGGTGTGACTGAAGTAGAACACCAGCAGAGTCATTACCTGATTCAGGTGAAACTCCGACACCACCTTCGGAAGAAATTTCGGGTGGTGGCGCAGGACAACCTTGTCCTTGTGGAAGACCAGGTAGGGAGATTTAATGGAAAGCACCTGGAGCTCCCCAATCCTTCTGGGTGTCGTGATAGCCATCAAGAAGGCGGTCTTCCACGACAGGTGAGAGATGTCACATCTGTGCATTGGTTTAAATGGCATGCCCATGAGCTTGGCCAATACCAGAAGTAAATCCCACAGAGGTGGTGGTTCATGCACCAGAGGGGATATGTGATCTAGGCCCTTGAAAAAGCACCAGATCACCTTCTCCTGCACCACCAACTTCTTGCCGGCCCGCAGCCAGTAAGCAGAGATGGCTGCAAGGTGCATCTTGAGGGTCTTAGACCGAAGCCCCTGCTGGGAAAGGGACCACAGGTAGTCCAGAATGCTAGCCAGCAGACAGGAAGAGGGGTCCAACCCCTTGCCCTGACACCAAATGGAGAATCTCTTCCATTTGAAGGCATAGCATTTTCTGGTCAACTCCTTGTGGGACGCCTCAATGACGTTGAGGACCTTGTCGGAAAGACCCAAGGCCTGGAACACTAGCTGCTCAGGAGCCAGGCTGTCAGGTGCAGGGATTGAAGGTCTGGATGGAGTACCTTCCCCTCACTGAAGGAGAGCAGGTCCGGGCAGGCTGGAAGCCATCTTGGGAGCCTGGAGCTGAGGCTGAGGAGATCTGGATACCAGAACTGGCGAGGCCAGTCTGAGGCTACCAGGATCACCTGCGCCTTGTCGATCAAGGGCAGAGGAGGAAAGGCGGAGAAGAGGCCCGGGGTCCACGGCCTGGAGAAGGCATGCCCCTGCAGTGAGCCCTGCTGAGGGAGGCGAGCATGGTACAGCCTCAGCTTGGCATTCTCCTTGGAGGCAAACAGGTCCACCTGAGATGTGCCCCGGTGGGAGAACAGGTCTCGTACTATCTCCGGCAGGAGAGACCACTCGTGAGATGCATTGCCTATCTGGCGGAGAACACCGGCCAGACTGTTCGAGCTCCGCCTGCAGGCTGAGCATGAAAGACCAAATGCCAAGAGCTTCCTTGCACAGAGGCAAGGAGTGCGTCCCGCCCTGTCTGTTGAGATAGTACATGGTCATGGTATTGTCTGTCTGGCCCTGGACCACTTGACCCCGAACAAACGGAGCAAAGGCAGTCAGGGCTAGCCAGACAACTCGGAGCTCTAGCAGGTTGATGTGGCATCAGGACTCCAGAGGGGACTAGAATCCGTGGGCACTGTGCTCACCAAGATGAGCACCTAACCCCTCAGAGAGGCGTTGGTTGTCAGGATGACCATCAGTTTTGCGCAGACGAACGAGATTCCCTCCTGCAGATAAGCTGGGAAGAGCCACCACTGCAGGCTGTCCCACATCTCCTGGATCACAGAGATTGGCTGGTATAGATGACCTAGGCGCTGAGACCACTGGCGGGTCAGCCCCCACTGCAGAGGGCACATATGCCAGCAGGCCCAACAGACCATGCTGGTGCAAGCCGCCATGAGGTCCAGAAGGCGCAGGAAGACCCGGACAGGGCGCAACTGCCCAACCAGAAATGACTGGACAAAGGAGGAAAGGACCTCGTCCCTGTCCGCCGGGAGCTGAGCTCTGGCTCAGACAGAGTTAAGCTCCACCCCGATGAACTGAATCGCCTGCAAGGGCACGAGTTCCGACTTGGCCTTGTAGATAAGGAGGCCAAGCTGAGAGCAAGTCTGGAGGGACAGATCTCTGGACTGCTCCACCTCCAACCTGGAGGAACCTGCTATCAGCCAGTCATCCAGGTAAGGGTAGACCTGGACCCCTCGGCACCGCAGGAATGCTGCAACCACTGCAATGCATTTGGCGAAGACCCAGGGAGCTGATGAAAGCCGAAGGGCATGGCCCGGAACTCACAGAGGGTTCCCTCTGCCTGAAAGCGGAGGAACCGCTGATGAGATGGACGGATTGGGAAGTGAAAGAACATGTCCTGGAGGTCCAGAAAGCAGAACTACATGCCTTGCTCCAGTGATGGTATTATCTGAGCCAGGGTTACCATCCGAAAAGTGTGCGGCCTTAGGAACTTGTTCAGGTCATGCAGATCGAGAATGGGGCGCCAGCCCCCCATCTGTTTTGGAACCAGGAAGTACCTGGAAACTAACCCTGGGCATGGAGGAGGATCTGCAACCTTCTGACTACCTCCTAGCGGAGGAACTGGTTGATGTCATCTCGGGGAACCGACTGGGATGCTGCGGACCCGGTAGCCCCCCGCGGGGGCGCAGGCTCGAAAGGGTGGGACCTGCTTGAACTCCAGAGGCAGGCCCCTGCCGACCACTTCCAGCACCAAGTGGTCCAAGGTGATAGCGGACCAGGCGGAAAGGAAGTGGCTGAGCCGGCTCGCCACGGGGGGGACCCAGGGGAGGTGAGATGAGGTTGGGGGGGGCAGCACCCTGCAACCTGTCACTGGGCAGGCTTGGTGGAGGAGAGACCGGCCAAGGAGCTGCCAGGGCCCTTCACCCAAGGTTTCCTGACCGAGCAAGTGACGGACTTGGCTCTAGGGTGCCAAGTTTGAGCCTGCTGGCCCTGCTGCTGGGCAGGTCTTGCTGCAGGAGCAGAGGGACGAAAGGGCTTACGCTGCTGATGGCGGCCTTTGTCTTTCTGTGTAGATGTGACAGATTCTAGGATGGCACTGGATTTTTCAATGCGTTGGAGGTGGCCCTCCACAATGGGCCCGTACAGGTCGGTGCCCAGAAAGGGACCAACTGCGAGCTTGTGTTGGGTATCTGCCGTGAAGGTCAAGATCTGCAACCAAGCCTTGCGGCGCATGGTAACTGCGTCCGCTACCGAACGGGCACATGAGTCTCCAATGTCCAGAGCCATCTGAAGCTGCTGCTTTACTACTGCCCTTCCCTGATCCCAGACCTGCCTGACCGTGGTCTGGAAGTCGACCAGGAGATGAGGGAGCACCTCATCCAGGGAGCCCAACAGGGCATGAGAGAAGTGTGCCATCATAATAGCCGAGCTGGCCTGGCGAAGGCCCAAAGAGGTGGCAGCGTACACCTTCCTCCCTGAATAGTCCAATTTTTTAGACTCCTTATCAGGGGGCATGTCCACGTCCCTCCTGTTGCCCAAGTGCCTGAAGACAGAATCTGCCACCAACCCCTCGGCCGGGGGTGCTCTGAGAAGCCAGAGAGGGCTCTAGTAGGGACCGCGAACTTGCGGGCCATGCTGGCCCGATGCTTGCACTCTGCGCAGGAGGCTGAGCGCTGCCAAAGTTCTAATGCCAGGCCCACAATGGTCTCGGCTACGGGAAGGCCTCCGTGGGGGACTCCCCCTTGTCCAGAATCTCTGTAAGGGAATATCTGGCCCATTTCTGCACGGGTTCGAGCGACATCCCGGTGGACTTCGAGATGAGCCTAAAGATACCAAGGAACAAGGTGGGGCTCTCGTCCACAGAAAGACCACCCCCAGGATTCCAGGTCGACTGGACAGGAATGCAACAAGGAGTCTTTGGACTCCAAAGAGTCCGCGTACTGCTGGTGACCACCTAAGCCACTCTCCAAGGACGATTGGGAGTGAGTGACCAAAAACCGATGGGGCAAACCTTGAGCCGACTGAGAATCCTTGGTCCGCGCCCGATTCTTCAGCTGGAGAGTGGGTGGTTCCACCACAATTCGTGGGGCAGCCGGTTTAGGCCGAGCCGTCGACACCAGGACTGGGTCCTCGACCAGGGAACCGGCGGCGGGAGTCAGCTTCAGCCATTCGGGCAACACCCACTTAACTGCCAGTGTGGAAGCCGGCGTCAGCTTGCTGTCGGACAAAAGGAGCTGTTGCCAAATTAGATCCTCATAGCAGTGACGCAACTTGTGCCGGAGCCTCTCCTCAGCTGAGGAGGATGAGGAACACGAGCGGCGGCGCCGCTTTCCGCGATGTCGGGACCGGGATTTCCCCAAAGTGGAGGAGGACTGAGACGGAGATCTCGATCAGCGGCATTGCCAGCGGCAGGCCGAAGAAGGAGCGAGGGAAACCTGCTGACCCTCTAGTTCAGGGTCCTGGGCCGGGGAATTTGGCTCAATGGTTTGAGGCAAGTCCTCGGAAGGCACCGGAAGCACCAGTGTATGAGAGAGAGAGTTATCGGCCTCCTCGGTCGACAACCTGTCTGTGGGCTCGAGAAAAATCTTGGCCGCGTCAACAGGTGTCTCAGCCGGCTGGTCTGACGGGGACACCGTGAAACCAGCGGCTCAGGCTGCAACATCGACAAAAGTTGAGAGCTGATAGTCCGGAGAACGAGATCTCTCTGCTCCCAAGAGTGTCGACGGTGGGTCTTAACTTTTTTCGGATCCTTCTTCCGGGACCAAGGGGTGTGAAACCCAGAAAAAAAAATTACTCACCTTAGTAATGTTGTTTCTTCTAATGGAGGCTTGCTATATTATGACATATGCAGTATAACCCCAGGTTAGAACTGCTCCGGAGGTGAAAGAGTTAACTTTCCATGTAGGGCATGGAACCTTGAGTGCGAGCTCGGATGAACACTCTGTCTGTTGTAGCTCAAACTTAAACTGTCAGATCTTTATGAGCAAAACTCACTAAGGTTCTGTGTGGAAGCCGTAAACCTACACTAGCCCACTGGCTACTAACTACAAAAACACATTTCTATTCTTGATCCCAAAATAAAGACTCAAGTCAGGGGATTCAAGAAAGAAAAATAAAACATAACACCAGAGCACCCTAAGAAGGGTGAAAATAAAGTGAGCATCTGAAGTGCCAACATTGCACTCCCACACATCCCAAAAGAAGAGGTTCTGAGAGGGCAGGCTGGGGAGGTCATAATATAGCAAGGCTCCATTAGAAGAAACAACATTACCAAGGTGAGTAATTTTTCTTCAAACAACATGAAGTCTTGCTATATTATGACATATCTGAATACCTTGGTACCTCCATGGAGGAGGGACAGAACCTACTTAGGAAATAGGCTCTGAAGCACAGCTGTGCCAAATCGAGCATCACTCCTAGCCTGGATATCCAGGGAGTAATGCTTAGTAAAAGTGTGAACTGTTTTCCAGGTAGCTGCTTGACATATCTCTAAGATAGGGATGTCCCTGGCAGCAGCCAGGGACGCAGCTGTACCTCTGGTAGAGTGAACCCTCAGGCCTGAGGGAGGAATCTTACCCAGTTTTTCATAGCAAAATTGGATACAAGAGACAATCCACCTGGCAATGGATCTTTTAGTGGCAGGTTTGCCTTTACCAACCTCACCATAAGTGAGGAACAATTGGAGGGATTCAAACCTATGACCCTTGGTATGTTCTATATAGTAACTAAGGGCTCCTTTGACATCTAAACTGTGTAATCTCCTCTCGCCAGAGGAGGAATGGTCAGTGAAGTACACAGGAAGAGACATGGATTGATTAAGGTGGAAGTCTGAAACCACCTTAGGCAAAAACTTTCTGTTAGTCCTGAGGACCACCTTATCTCTGTGAAAGGAGATAAAATCAGGCTCCACTGACAATGCTTGTAGCTCAGTTATGCGCCTGGCAGAAGTGATGGCTATCACAAACACAGTTTTCCAAGTCAAGTACTTAAGCTCTGCTGAAGACAATGGCTCAAAAGGGGGTTGCATAAGCTGGGCAATGCAAATATTAAGATCCCAAGCAGGGGCAGGGTCCCTGAGCGGAGGGTTGGTGTGAAGCAACCCTTTAAAAAACTTGGAGAACACAGGGTGAGCTGAAAAGAAGAGGCTTACCTGCTGATAAAAGACAGACACAGCTGCCAAGTGCACTTTTAGGGTAGCTGGTCTTAGCTCCAAAGATTCAAATGCACTAAATAATCCAGAATGAAGGCACGTCAGCGATTCTGGAGAATATCTTACTAGCACACCATATGGAAAATCTTTTCCATTTTGAATTATAAGTAGCCCTGGTGGAAGGCTTCCTAGAGGCCTTCAAAATTTCTAATACGCCTTGGGAAAGGTGTAGGTCAGCAAACTCTAACTCTTCCAAGAGCCAAGCCTTGAGACTGAGAGATTTGAGGTTCGGATACCAAACTCTCCCCTGGGCACAGGTTAACAGGTTGTGATTCCTGGGAAGACACAGGGGAAGGTGGATTGCTAAGGACATGAGGAGTGGGTACCAGGGCTGCGTGGCCCAATCTGGAGCAATCAGGATCATCCTGCAGGGTTGAGACCTGATTTTTACTAGCACCTTGAAAAGAAGAGGGAAGGGGGGAAAAGCATAGAGAAACTTCCCTTCCCAACTGAGTAGGAAGGCATCAGAGGGACTGAGCCCAACACTGGGGGCCTGCAGCAAAAAAGGGGAAGTTGGTGATTGTCTGGGGCTGCAAAGAGATCTATCTGAGGGGTGCCCCATCTGCAAATACTACCTCCAGTACTAGGGGGTCCAGGGTCCATTCGTGATGGCCCTGGGAAATCCTGCTGAGAGCATCCGCTAGGACATTGTCCTTGCCTGGGAGGTGAACTGCCGTACGGAAGGCGTTCAGAGAATAAGCCAGAGACCACAACTTCATTGCTTCGGTGCACAAGGCCGTAGACCAAGTGCCCCCTTGCTTGTTGATGTACCACATTGTAGTGGTATTGTCTGTTCTGACCTGAACAACCTTGTTCAGAACAGACGTGGAAAAAGCCTGGAGTGCTAGAAAAACTGCTCTGAGTTCCAACAAATTGATGAGGAGCAGAGATTCCTGAGGGGACCACAACCCCTGGGTAGTAAGGTCGCCCATGTGAGCTCCCCACCCCAAGAGGGATGCATCTGTAGTAAGGGTCAAGGAATGAGACTGGGGAATGAAGGAATCCTGTTCAAATTGCTCTGGTCCTGCCACCACTGGAGGGCCTGGATCAGGGTTCGAGTCACTGGGATCAATTTGGTTAGAGGATCTGTCCTTTGAGACCAAAAGGCTCTCAAATGGAACTGAATGTCCCTCATTTGAAACCTTGCTCCCTGCACTACTGCTGTAGAAGCAGCCATGTGCCCCAGGAGCTGCAGAAAATGCTTTGCTGGTCGAGAGACCTGCAGGGTGAAAGAAGAGGCCAGAGAGACCAAAGTTCTTGCTCTTTCCAGAGGGAGGGAGGAAGGCTCTGGCTTCTTTTGTGTTCAGTTCTGCGCCTATGAAGGTAAGAAGCTGGACAGGCTCCAGAACTGACTTTAGAAGATTGAGAAGGAAACCTAAAGATGTAAGAAGTTGCTGAGTTACTTGTAGGTATAGTTTGACCTGGTCTGGGGACTGGCCTACAATGAGCCAGTCGTCCAGATAAGGAAAGATGGCAATCTTTTGCCTTCTTAAGTGGGCAACTACTACTGCCAGGCATTTTGTGAAACACCCTCTGGGCGAGGTGAGGCCGAAGGGCATTGCTCTGAGCTGGTAATAGCCTGAGGGCAGTTGAATCTGAGGTACTTTGATGGGAGCTTCTGATGAGAACATGGAAGTAGGCATCCTTGAGGTCCAGGAGGCTAACCAGTCCCCTGGCCTTAGAGAGGGTAAAATAATTCCCAGAGTCACCATTTTGAACTTTTGTTTTAAAAGGTGCTTGTTTAGATACCTGAGATCCAGGATGGGCTGCCATTCTCCTGTCTTTTTAGGGGTAAGGAAGTACCTGGAGTACAACCCTTTGCCCTGGTGTAGGGGTGGAACCCTTTCCACAGCTCTGAGAGCCAGGAGGGAAGAAACTTCTGTTTCTAGGGCAAGTGCCTCTGATGGATTTGCAGGTGGAAGGACCTGGTTCTCATCTTGGGAAATTTTTGAAGCTGAGAACAAGTCCTAACTTACTACTTCCAGGACCCACTTGTCTGATGTTACAGACTTCCAGTCCTGGACAAAGTAAGCCAGCCTGCCCCCTACCGGTAGTGGAGAATCGGCCCTGGCCACCCCATCAGGGAGCCTGCTTTGCAGGGGCTTTGGGTTGAGTGGTAGAAGCAAGCTTACTAGACCCCCTTCTGCCTCTTCCTCTAACTCTGGGCATAAGCAGAAGAGGAGGCCTGGGCTTGGTAAAAAGGCCTATGAAAAGGCCTGCCCCTGCCATGCTGCCTTTGAGGAGTGGCTTGCCTTTCTTTGGCCTGTGCACTCCTATAGGTGGTCCTATACTCATCCATTTTCTTCATATAATTCTCTGTCTGCTCCCCAAACAGAGAATTGCCCACAACAGGAAAATCCATAGCCTTAGACTGGGTATCCTGTGACAGAACAGTACATCTGAGCCAGGCCATTCTGCGAATAGACACAGATGTAGCCATGACTCTTGATGAAACATCATTAGAGTCTACAGCAGCATGAAATTGCACCTTGGATGCCTCAATACCATCCGCAGCCACCTGCTCCAGCTCCCTGGCAAGCTGGTCAGGGGCCTGTTTTGCTAGTGCCGGCACAGTATCCCATCTGGATTTCTGGTACCTAGCTGCATAAGCCATATAATTAAGCCTGTCTGAGTCCTAAAGATGCTGCCATGTACTGTTTCTTTGCCATGGCATCCATCCCCCTGGAATCCTTTTCAGGAGGGTGAGAGGCTAGAGGAATATTAGCCTTGTCACAGGCTGCAGCCTGCACTACCCCCACATGCTGCATTGCTGAGAGAGGAACTCTGTATCAGAGCCTGATAATGTATACCTTTTGTCCATCCTTTTATCAACAGGAAGGATAGAGTGAGGAGTTTTTAGAATTTTCACTGTCTGTTTCCTAAAGGATTTGTGCAAGGGAATAGACAGTCTCCTAGACTCTGGAATATCCATCATTTCTACATAATCAGGCTCTTCTTGGTCATCAACAGCTTCCTCAACAGGGAGCTGGAGAGTTTCAGCAACTTTCTTATAGAACATAAAATGAGAAGGGGACTCAGATAGCCTAGGGGGGGAACCCCAGAAGGTCTGTCTGGAGAGATGTCCGGTTCAATGGGCACATTCAGACTTTCAAAATCACATTCACTCTCCTCATATCCCTCTTCCCCTTCCTCCAGTTCATGAAAATCCTCAAAATCATAATCTTGAACCGGTGGGACCGAGACTGGACAATTTGAATAGCTTTAGCTACTTCCTCAGCGGTTGGAGAAAAAACTTTTGGCTCCACACTAGCTGACTTTCTAGCCCTTTTAGTTGGAACCGGCTCCTCAGAGCTGGCTCTTCGTTTGCCTGAGGAAGTATCGCCCTGGTCAGAGGGCACTAACTCAGGTTTGGTTGGAACCGAACCGGGCTGGCCATCCGGGTCAGCGGACTTTTTGGCCTCCCTTTCCCTGAGCCTACCAACTCTCTTCTTACAAATCTGGCAGTCTGCAGTGAGGTGGTCAAACCCCAGACAATATACACAGGTGGTATGTGGGTCAGCCTTAGCAAAGGCTTCCCCACAGAGGCCACAGTGCTGAAACCCAGTGGGTCCGGTTTTTCTTTTGGGTTTCTCAGACATAGTGCCAGCCTAACCAAAACTTGCCCGTTAGTGGCAATCCGTAAGCAAGACTCTCTTATCGGTTCCCACATCGTGTCACGGGTCGTGGAAAAAACCGTAATAAAATCCGTTTTTTTTAGAACCAATAAGAACCGGGAACTGCACTCTAAAGGGCTAGAAAGTTAATTTAAAACCCATCTGATCGGTTCAAACCGAACCGAAAAAGACGTTTACAAGTTCCACACAGAAGAAAATAAAATAAGCCTATCTATTATTTACAATACCACAGACAGCTTGAACCGACCGACTGCGGTAGATTTCGGTAAAATAAACCGAGAATTACACTTTTTAACTGACAAACGAACTGAGCAGTAGGAGAAATCTCCGGAGCGACTGTTCAGTGAGGCGGAGTAAAGAATCTGACAGTTTAAGTTTGAGCTACAACAGACAGAGTGTTCAACCGAGCTCGCGCTCAAGGTTCCATGCCCTGCATGGAAAGTTAACTCTTTCACCTCCAGAGCAGTTCTAACCTGGGGTTATACTGCATATGTCATAATATAGCAAGACTTCATGTTGTTTGAAGGACCCTCCCCTTTAGTCAAGAGGGACTGGCACAGCTCCCAAAAGGAAGCTGAGTAGGGAGAGCCCAGTTGGAGCGGAATAAAGGCCAAAGCCAAAGAGGAGCTCGAGCTGTTCCAGTTGTTCTGCATAGCCCGCCCGCCGCGAACACCACCCAACGGGTCTCCCTCAATTTGACCGGTGGGTACTGTTTCTCCGGTTGCCCCAGCTGGAGTCGGGCAGTGCGGTCTTCGAGCACAGATGGAGAAAAGTACAGACACATCTCACAAGTCTGCAGATCGTGGTCATGCCCGAGGCAATAAACGCACGAGGCGTGGGGTCAGTACCCGACATCTTCTGCCCGCAGGGGCACCAGCGGAATCCGGGGACGGTCTTGTCCTCCATCGCAGCCGCGAGTAAAGACTGAACTCGAACGAGTTTCAAAGAAAGTTTAGGAAAAAATACTTTAGAGCCAGGGCCTGCAAAACGTGAGAGTGCTAAGAAGGGAACCTGATGCTTCCAAACGGTAAGGAAGATCTGGCGTCATGGGGCGGAACCGAAGGTTTCATCACCCGAGTGGGTGGGAGGAGCCAACCTGAAGACTTTCTGGCCCATCTTAAAGCGGCAAGGTATCTGCCTGACAGTGTGGATAGAACAACATATCTACGCCACTAGAACATGTTTTTCTAGGATCATGGATATGTTGTTCATCCACACTTATTAGCAGACTCCTAGCAGTTATCTGGGAGGAGGGAGGCAAGGCGCACACCCCCTACTTGGGAAACGGAGATTGGAGAACTGAGGCCCCAAAACCAGCATCCCAGCGTGACTCAAGGTTGATGTGATAATGGGTAATGAAGGTGTTTGCTGTCTTCCAGGTAGCAGCCTGACAGATTTCCTGAATAGGGATGTCCCTGGAAGCAGCCACCAATGCAGCGGTATGGTGGGCAGAATGAGCTCTTATCCCTGTGGGATTCTCCTTGCCCGCCAACTTGTAGCACAGACTGATGCATGATGTAATCCACCTTGCAATCATCCGCTTTGCTGAAGGTCTGCCAAAAGCGGCTTCAGCGTAGGTGATAAAACAGCTGGCAAACCTCTCCCCAAATTTCTGACATCCTCTCCTTATAATAGGACAGAGCTCGTCGCAGGTCCACAGTATAGAGCCTGTATTCGGCATCTGAGGTGTAGTTCGGGTAGAACACAGGCAGAGTCAACACCTGGTTGAGGAGGAACTCTGACACCACCTTCAGGAGGAATTTCGGGTGGGGCTGCAGGACAACCTTGTCACTGTGGAAGAAAAGATAAGGGGAATCCACAGAGTGTGCCTGGAGCTCCCCTGCCCTTCTGGCAGACGTGATAGCCACCAGGAAGGCCGTCTTCCACGACAAGTGTGACAACTCACACTTGTGCATTGGTTCGAATGACTTGCCCATGAGCTTTGCCAGGACCAGCAGTAGATCCCATGGAGGTGGAGGTTCACGCACTGGAGGGGATATGTGATCCAGGCCTTTGAAAAAGCACCCTATCACTGCCTCCTGCGCCGTCTGCTGACCAGCCTGCGCCCAGTAAGCAGAGATGGCCACCAGGTGCACCCTAAGGGTCGATGACCAAAGACCCCCTTTGGACTGAGACCAAAGGTAGTCGAGAATGTTAGCCACTGGACAGAACAGAGGGTCCACGCTCTTGCCCAGACACCAAATGGAAAACCTTTTCCATCTGAAAGCATAACACTTCCTGGTCGACTCCATCCTGAATGCTTCTACTACTGTGAGGATATCCCCGGAGAGACCCAAAACCTGGAACTCTAGCCGCTCAGGCACCAGGCTGTCAGGTGCAGGGACTGAAGCTCCGGATGGAATACCTTCTCTTGACTGAGTGAGATCAGGTCTGGGCATGCTGGAAGCTGCTCCGGGGGCCTCAGCAGATCTGGGTACCAGAACTGGTGTGGCTGGCCTGGGGCTACCAGGATCACCTGCGCCTTGTCCCTCCTCACCTTGGGGAGCACCCTGTGGATCAAGGGAAATAGACGGAAGGCATAGAAGAGGCCTGGGGTCCACAGCCTCGAGAAGGCAACCCCCTGCAGCGAGCCTTAGCTTGGTATTTTCCCGGGAGGCAAACAGGTCCACCAACGGTTTGCCCCAGTGGAAGAACAGACTGTAAGCTATCTCTGGATGGAGAGACCACTCGTGAGATGTTTCGCCTATGCGGCTAAGAGCATCTGCCAGTTGGTTCTAGGCTCCTGCCAAGTGGATGGTTAGGAGATCCGCCACCAGACAGCTCATGAGTGTCCAGATGCGGAGCACTTCCCTGCATAGCAGACAGGAATGCGTGCCAACCTGTTTCTTGAGGTAATACATGGTCGTGGTATTGTTCATCTGGATTTGAACCACTTGACCCCAGAGCTGAAGAGCGAAAGCTGACAGTGCCAGTCTGACCGCTCTGAGCTCTAACAGGTTGATGTGATAACGAGAATCCTCGGGGTCCAGAACCCGTGGGCCCTGTTGTCTCCCATGTGGCTCCCTAGCCCATGAGAGAGGCATCAGTCGTGGGGACGGCTGTCAGCTCGGGGCAGACAAATGGGATCCCTTCCTGCAACCGATCTGGGATGGTCCACCATTGGAGAGCATCCCACATCTTCTGGGTCACAGTGATCAGCTAGTTTAAATGACCATGGTGCTGAGTCCACTGGGTGGCCAGCTCCCATTGGAGGGGGCGCATGTGCCACCGGGTCCAACGGACCACGGAGGTGCACGCTGCCATGTAACCCAGAAGGCGCAGAAAGTCCCAGGCAGGGCGCAATTGCCCAAACAGAAATGACTGGGCAAAGGAGGAGAGAACCTCCGCCCTGTCCGCCAGGAGCCGAGTTCTGGCTCAACGAAAGTCAAACTCTGCCCTAATGAACCACATCACCTGAGAAGGCACGAGCTCTGACTTGGCCTCATTGATCAGGAGGCCAAGTTGGGAGCAGGTCTAGACGGCCAAGTCCCTGGACCTCTCCACCTCCTGCTGGGTGGAACCTGCTAAGCGCCAGTTGTCGAGCTGGGGGTAAATTCTGACCCTCCGATGCCTGGAGTGGACTGCCACCAGTGCAATGCATTTGGCGAAGACCCATGGGGCCGATGACAGGCCGAATGGCATGGCTCGGAACTCATATAGGGTTCCTTCGGCTCTGAAGTGGAGGAACGACTGGTGGGACGGACGGATTGGGACATGAAAGAATGCGTCCTGGAGATCCAGTGAGCAGAACCACATGTTTCTTGCCAGGGCTGGTATGATCTGAGACAGAGTGACCATCCGGAAGGCACGTGACCCGAGATACTGATTCGGGTCATGCAGCTCTAGAATGGTGCGCCAGCCCCCTGTCCGCTTGGGAACGAGGAAGTACCTGGAAATGAAGCCTGGGTCTGCTGGAGGGTCTGCCACTGGAGCTACTGCCTCCTTGAGGGGGAGCTGAGCAATGTCATCTTGGAGAGCCGACTGAGTGTGAGCGGATGCCCTCTCCTCCCTTGGGGTGCGGGTCGGCTTGGAGAGTACTGCTCGAATTCCAGAGGCAGTCCCTGGCCGACCACTTCTAAGACCCACCTGTCCATGGTAACAGTGGCCCAGGCGGAAAGTAAGTGGCAGAGTCGGCCCCCCACGGGAGGGCCCAGAGCTGGCGTGACTGGAGTAGGGGTGGCATCCCCCACCCCATCACTGGGCAGGCTTGGAGGCAAAGGGTCCAGGGCCTGAACCCCGGCCTCCCTCACGGGCCAGGGAGGGTCCGGGCTTGGGCCAGGGAGGGTCCAGGCTTGAGCCTGCTCCTGCTGCTAACCCCCGTGAAAGGAGGGCTGCTGGGCCGCAGGGGAAGAGTGCCAAAAAGGGTTCTTCTTTTGCTGCTGCTTCTTGGGACCAGAAGAACCCTTAGCAGAAATGGCGTCCAAGGTGGCACTGGACTGCTCAATGCGCTGAAGGTAACCAGCCACACCTGGGCCGAAGAAATCGGTGCCCAGGAAAGGCACATCAGCTAGTTTGAGCTGAGTATCCACCGGGAAGGAGGAGAGCCTCAGCCAAGCCCTGCGGCGGGAGGCAACTGCGGCTGCCAATGAACGGGCACGAGTCCCCAATGTCCAGAGCCGTCTGGAGTAGTTGCTTATGTAACCCCTAGATGGCGCTATCCCAGGGGCTACTACCCCTGCCTGATTTGCCACTAACAGGTTGAGGGGCCTGGATCCAATGGCGGGTGCCTCCACCCAGAGGTCAGGGTTTGCAATAGTTAAACTAACTTGGTCACAGCCCTCTGGGACACTGCAACCCCCCTTTCTTCCCACTAGTGGCCCACACAATATATCAGAATTACCTTCACAGTATACACTTACCCCAGGTCTGGTTCGGCACTGGGACCTCCTGTGAAATGAGATACAGTGCAACAATCACAGTACAGTACTTTAACATAGACAAATACCTCAGGCAGTATAACTTTGCTGAAACAAGCAGCTCTGATTTATTTAGGGATATAACAAGGACAGGGGAAATCAGGTTAATTAGCTTATCACTCTAATAATCTACCTATGGCTCTGTGCACAGGCCTATCCCTATCAGTTACTGTCCCTGGGTACCCAAGCCCTAGTGGCTAGTCCAAACTGTGGCAGCTGGTAGGGGCCCTTTCACACAGAGAAAAGGAGAATTAAACAGTCAGCAGTACAGTAATTCCATTTGGATTTAATGTGGCAATTCAACAGGGAGCGACCCTGAATTAGTACTCACGACCTCCAAATAAGATAGGGTCCTTCAATGTCAGCAGGGCTCACTTGAGGTACACAAACCTCTTCACACATCCATATAAAAGAAAGCACTATACCAGGCAGGCTGCATCTGTATCCCGATCGCAATTACTGCACAATACCGGGAGAACACACAGCAGATTCAGTTCCTGACAGACAGAGTGCAATTTTCAGCAATTCCTCCAGTCTTCTAGGGGTGAGCCTGGTTTCTACTCTTCAGAGATCCTTTGATTCTTTTCACAGGGCCAGTTCAGTCCTAACAAGCTGTTACACAAGCTGCAGGCCGGAACTCTGGGCCTTACACACGTTTTGACTAAAACTGCACACTGAAAAAGCACAGGGCTCCTTCCTTCTTCACTGCCAAAGCTCAACTGAACCTCCAACCGACAAACCGGGCACTTCCTTTGAGTTCCTCCCAGTTCTTGACTGGATTGGCTGTCACTCACAATAGACTGCTGCTATTGGTCCAAAAGGCACTGAAGTCTAAACTACATCTCCCAGAGTCACTGCCCATACAATCCTCTTGTGGCTGGCTCAGATTATGAGTCCAAGTTCTGATTCGTCCAAGGCACCATTTTAGAGCTAGCTTACCCCACTGATTGGTCCAGTTCAGCAGTTCAAAACTAGAATGGGAACTAGCAGACACAGTTCTGACTGCAAAGAAAGCAGGTTAGACAAACTGTAATTTCATTATTACTCTAAATAATTTCTGGCAAACAGTTACATCTTTCAGATAGGTTCCCTTTGCACTCCTAGTGACTGCAAAAATGAAGTGAATTGGCAGCAGCTTGGTGGTACTCAATCAAAGAAACACACAGTCCCCATACAAACTAATTATGTCTGCAAGCAGACAGCTCTTAAAGAGACAGTACCAGAGGTTCTAAAAACACTCACTGATATATGGCTTAAATGCCAAACACCATTCAGGCTTGGAGCATTCAAGCAAGCTCCTGGAAGTCTTTTGGGAACCCCCATTTGCAGGGGGGTTACACCTAGCAACAGCACGGCCTTGGTCCCGGACCTGCTTGACCGTGATCTGCAAGTCCACGGGGAGATGAGGGAGGACTTCGTCCAAGGACCACAAAAGGGCATGGGAGAAGTGTGCCTTGACAATGGTTGAGCTTGCCTGACAGAAGCCTAAAGACAAGGCCACACAGACCTTCCAGGCAGAGTGATCCAAATGTTTGGATGCTTTCTCAGGAGGTCTGTCAGTATCGGTAGAACTACCAGTACACCGGAACACAGAGGCAGTCACAAGGCTCTCAGCTGAAGGGTGTTCTGTGAACCCTGCAAGGGACCCCATGGGCACCACATACTTGCGGGCCATACGGGCAGACAGAGCTGGACAGGAGGCAGGGTGCTGCCAAAGTTCTAAGGCCGGGCCAACAATGGCCTCGGCCACAGGAAAGGCTTCCATTGGGGTATCCCCTCTCTTAAGGATGTCAGTGAGACGGTACTCCGCCTTTTTCTGGATAGGTTCCAGGGGCATCCATGTGAACTCAGAGATGAGGTGAAGAATGCCCAGAAAGGATGAAGGACCTTCTTCCATCTATCCCACCGGCCGATTCATCAGCCCCTGGATGAGAATGGAGGCTAGTTTCATCCGAATCCGAGGTATCCGGATACAGCGGTCGACCGCCCACATCACCCTTGACCCGCCAAAGGCGGTCAGGGGTGACAGTGACTGAAAGATGCCAAGGAAGCCCGGTATCCGGTATATCTTCCTTAGAAGGAGACCCTCCCACAGGCTGCTTGGGCAGCGGTTCCAGCAAAATCGGTGGAGACACCGGTTTAGGCCAAACCGCAAGTGTCGCTGGCTCCACGGGTGGAGGAACCAACTCAATCAGCTCGAGAGGAATCAGCTTCGGCCTGGGAGGCGAAAGCCAAGTAATGGCCATGGTAGAAGCCAGGGCAGGCTTGTGCCCAGACAAAATCAGTTATTTCCACATGAGGTCCTCTTAGCGCCGCTGGAGCCTTCCGCATCTGAGGAGGACAAGGACAACCAATGGTGTTGCCTCTCGTTAGGGCACTTATGGCCCTTCCTCTGCCTTTTGGTCAAGGGGTTCCGAGACCTCGATCGAGATCGGATGGGCCAACTCAGTCGCTCGCGAGACACCAGTGGGACCGGTGACTTACCGGGGTCAGGGACCACTTCTTCGGCGGGATTCCCAGCAGGCTGGGTCTCCACATCGGGGAAAGCAAGAACCAGAGTCTGAGTGAGGGAGTTGTCGACCGGAGTCAGCGACAAAGGGTCGATCAGGTCGAGAACTATCTCAACGTCATCGATCGACACTTCGGTTGACTGGCCAGATGGCAAGGCCGAGAAGCCAGCGGCCAAAGAGGCTATTTAGTGTCAGCGTGGCTCAGTTGGTAGCACATCCGCCTCTGGACCAGAAGGTTGTGGGTTCTCGTCCCACACCGGGATTGGACTTGCACCTAAAAATCGCTGGCATCCGAGTGCAGTATTGGGGGGTGCTGTACTGCTGGGGTGTGCCGTCCTTCGGATGAGACGTTAAACCGAGGTCCCTTCTACCCATCCTGGTGTTGTCCTGGTGGGTGTCCAGGTGGAAGTAAAAGAACCCAGGGCACTCTTCGCAAAGAGTAGGGAACATTCCCGGTGTCCTGGCCAACATTCCCCTTCCCATAAACCGGTTCATGCAATTATCCAGGCTGTGTGTGGGTGATGATGTGCGATATGGCCGCCACCACACATTCAGTCACTTCACTACCAGTCTAGCATTGCTTGTAAAGCGCTTTGAATGTATGAAAAGCGCTATATAAATACTGATTCTTCTTCTTCTTCTTCTTCTTATTTCGACTGAGGTCGAAATGGCTGGCTCCTGGGACCGAGACCTCTCCCAATCCCAAGAGCGTCTCCGTCGAGACGGTCCCGGGTCCCTCTCCCACTTATGGGACCAAGAGGAGTGCGTGCCCGCAGGACTTTCACCCTTAGTTGGAAGAGAGTGGCACAACTCTCGGAAGGAACCCGAGAAGGTGGAGCCCAGGTTGAGCGGAACAAAGAAGCTCCAAGAGGACGATTCCGTGGCGCGGGCCACTTCCTCCTCGAAGGCCTGTATGCACTCCAATTACTCAGCAGATCCTGCAGCCGCAGAAACTGCCCACCGGGCCTCCTTGGATTTCACCGGTGGGTTCTGTTTTTTGGGCCTCCCCAGCTTAAGGCGTGCAAGACGGTCGTCGAGGACGTTAGGTTGGAACGTGAGGCAAAACCCGCACGTCGTGGTGTCATGGCCGACACTCAAACAGTAAACATACACGGGGCGCGGTTTGCACGCGACATCTTCTGACGCATGGGCACCGGGTGAAACTGGGGAAGACTTGTCTTCCATGAGCGATAAAAAACAATCACAATCGCCAATGCGAACAAGGCAAATTTTCAGAATAACCAAAGGATTTGAAGCCAGGGCCTACAAAATGCGAGAGCACGAAGAAGGAAACCTGAATCTTCCAGCAGAAAGGAAGATCTGGTGTCATGGGGTGGGTGGGAGGAGCCAGCTTGAAGACTTTCTGGCTGATTTAAAGGGAAAGGGACACTGCCAATAAGTGTGGATGAACAACATATCCACGATCCTAGAACTAACTGTTGGATCTTTCTTTGTAATCCTTCCCTGTGTTGCACCCCTTATAAACTGAAGCACTGCACAATATATGCTGGACTATGAAGGAGTGTTTGTGGTAGCGCACAGGCTTTTTTAATTTTCATACTGAGGATTAGAAAGTGTAGCCTGAACACATAATGCTGTTGCTCACAGCACCTGCACGAAGATGCTGTAGTTCTCTAGCCTACTGTATTGTAACTTACAACGCCAGCACTACAACCTTGGGAAAACATGTTGGTTTTTTTGATTACGTGGACGGAGTTGCTTGTTAAACTTGATATGCTGGCTACTGAGCACACAGTGTGGATGGTTATTCTATATGGTGATTAATGTGCACAGGAGTGATGAGGTGAAGTTTACTGTTGATTAGGATGGTTACTGAGCAAAAACTGCCACCCTCAATTATCTGCCAAACGTTGGAATGTACCAAGGCCGGTGGAAAAAAAAGATGGAGCACTGTCACTGGAAGCCAGTGCACTGCTGCCTCGTATCACAGTACCCCCTTATTGGAAGGTTGCACTTTACTTCATCTAAATTGAAACCTGGAACAGAGGTTGCAACTTTTTTGCTCTGCCAATTTTGGTGAAATCTGATTGTCTTCTCTGGCAAGAGATCAGAAACAAAGTGAAACAGACCAACATTTTAAAAAAATAAGGGTAATTTACATGCCACTGCCTCTGACATGCTCAGAACAATCAGAGGTGTGTGAACTGTCCACGTTATGGCTCTGGTGAAGCAGCCATCACTTCACTCACACGACCAGCAGTCAGGAGCACATTCCTACTACCAGAACATGCTGCATCTCTCTCACTCACTCCTACTTTCCCCAAAGGCATTAAACAAAACAAAAAAAAAAAAACAGAAATCTAAGCCCACCGAGAGCCACATAAGACACCTTCCATTCCAACACTGGGTGCCCAACCCCAGTATCAAACAGACTGAATTAAATCAATAAAAAAGCTTTTTGGATGAAGGGAGCCCAACTGCAGTGCAACCAGTTATGTACCCCTTCCCATTCAGACACTGGGTGCTCAGCCCTAGTATTGGAAAAACGGAATGAAATAACTCTTGTGGACAAAGGAGCCCAGCCCTGGCACTGCATAAGAACCCCCCACCCACCCCATACCAACACTGGATGCCCAACCCTGGTGTCCGATAACATAAATTAAAAAAAAAAAAAAATTCCATTCCCCCACCCACAAGTGCCTCTCCCCTCTCTAACACCAAGTCATATAACCTCAATCACTTGTCCACTAGAACCCAATCAAATCACCACCCCATCCCATGCCATACTGAGGGGAAGGGGGCGGATTATACCTGGATAAACAAGAATCTGATGAGTGACTTCTGACAGCGCCAAGACTCGCTCATACAAAACAAACATATTCAATGCCAAAAAGAATAAAGCCATGCTCTTCAGACCCAGGTGTCTGGGCAATGAGAGACGGAATCTGCTTAGGTTACCCTTCCTTGGTGGCACTTCAAGTGGTGAGCTCAGTGAAATATCTGGGGCTTTTGCTTGATTATAACTTGACATTTAGTCCCCATATGGATGCCATAGCTAAAACATTCCATCAGACATTTGGCCTCATTTATAGATTATACTCCTATCATTCAAAATATGCCCGTCTTACCACTACTATCAGCACCCTAATACTAGCTCTTGTCTATGACACCCCCATCCTGCAGTCCCTTCGTTAGAGTTAAACAGGCTCAAAATATCTGAACACTTTGAACTATAGGCTATTCTAATATGTCACACCAGTTCATAACGAGGTGTTAACGCAGCAGAACGTTTGCTTATCTAAGTTTTAGAAAAATAACAGGACTATAACATGAAAAAGCACTTATGCCCTGCTCACTTCAAACAGACTGGACCCATTAATACAGTCTTATTCAGACACTGTAGTGTATGGTTTAAGGGAGCTCTATTTAGCTCGCTTCAGTAATAGAGCTAATCTGCATTCAGCACGATCTGTGCAAGGAGGCACCGTTTATTTGTTTTTGTTTTTTTACCATCAGGTATTTTGTGCTGCTTCGGTGGGCCGCACCTGTGAGTCCGCCAATCTACCGGACTCCAGGGGTCTTTTGGGAGCTTCTAACGCTATGCATGCCCTGGCAGACCCCCAGAGCAAACCCGGAGGCTTCATCTTTCTACAGCCCCTGAATTTGTCCTCCTGGTTTTCTTCCCCTTATTGCCCTAGGCCCCAGACAGAGAGACGCATGCCTCCTCTTGCTCCAGTAACGGCCTCTTCCCCCACCCAATTGGCCTAGTGCCCTGGCTCTCTCGGCTACGCTGCCTCCTGGCCTCCACCGCAAGGCACCCAAGAGCCAAAGGAAGCACAGATCCCTCTGCGGAGAGGAGAGCTGCCAGCCAGCAGCTCAATCCTGCACCGCATCCCCCAGTGCCAACCTCAGATGACCCGCGCTGTTTATTTCTTTTAACCTCTGAAGATGGTAGAGTGGAATGATTAACCCTTCGGTGGGGGCACAAAGTTGTGTCATACATTTTGAATATCTCTGCTCATGGCTAAACTGGCAAATGCTAGATTATTATATTTTCTAGAGGCACTATTACTGGGCCAGGATAGTTTATCCAATTATTATAATAGAAATTGTTTGCTGGGAAAATTCACAATCCTCCTCGTATTGTAACAAGAAACAGGGGTGCTTACATTTCTCTAACTGTAAAAATGTAGTGCCTGTTGTCTGCAAGTATACTATGCTGATATGCCTGCCTGTTGGCAATGATAAGCAACATGTCTTTACATAAAATAATAAAATATAAGTTTAAACAGGCTCAAAATCTTGCGTAATAAAGTGGTGCATTTTGTGGCAGGATATTCCCCTAGGGACATCACTGTGATGTATTTGCAGATATTAGGTTGCCATCGTTTGATGCAAGAATGACACACCCACTGCTGTGCCCAGCCTTCAAACTTGTGAAATCTACTACCCCACCTCACCATGTGGGAATTCATAAGTTTAAGCAACATACATGGCTACTGCATTCCACAGCAAGCCTGTTGTGAAAAATCCCAAGGGCTAATCTGGCCTGGCAAGAGATCTTTTTCATTCACAGCTCCACCCCAATGAAACACACTCCTGAGTGGGAGTCCAAACAGTCCTTCACTTAACTACGTAAGAAAAGGCTCAAAGCATTCTCTTCAGATGGGAACCATTGCATGTGCAACCGCTGCTGCTTCTCAGAGCTGGCCAATTAACTGCAAGGGTCCGTTCTGATTAGCTGTTGACATCCTCAGTGGTGTTATAGTATCTCCTACTGAACCAGGTGTTAAGTGCAATACTGACAATTGTAATACCATGACTTCACACTGTTTGTATATTTCCTTTCCTGAATGTAACTAACTTATGTATCGTGTAAGTTTCATTGTATCAGGGCAATTCATGTCCTGCTTTGTAGATGTGCATTTCAATCTATGTACGTAATTAGTTCAAACAACATGAAGTCTTGCTATATTATGACATATGCAGTATAACCCCAGGTTAGGACTGCTCCGGAGGTGAAAGAGTTAACTTTCCATGCAGGGCATGGAACCTTGAGCGTGAGCTCAGTTGAACACTCTGTTGTAGCTCAAACTTAAACTGTCAGATTCTTTACTCCGCCTCACTGAACAGTCGCTCCGGAGATTTCTCCTGCTGCTCGGTTCGTTTGTCGGTTAAAAAGTGTAATTCTCGGTTTATTTACCGAAATTAAACGCAATCGGTCGGTTCAAGCTCTGTCTGTGGTATTGTAAGTAATAGATAGGCTTACGCTTATTTTCTTCTGTGTGGAACTTGTAAACGTCTTTTTCGGTTCGGTTTGAACCGATCAGATTGGTTTTAAATTAACTTTCTAGTCCTTTAGAGTGCGGTTCCTGGTTCTTATCGGTTCTAAAAAAAACGGATTTTATTACGGTTTTTCCACGACCCGTGACACGGTTGGGAACCGATAAGAGAGTCTTGCTTGGCGGATTGCCACTAACGGGCAAGTTTTGGTTAGGCTGGCACTATGTCTGAGAAACCCAAAAGAAAAACCGGGACCCACTGGGTTTCAGCACTGTGCCCTCTGTGGGGAAGCCTTTGCTAAGGCTGACCCACACACCACCTGTGTATATTGTCTGAGGTTTGACCACCTCAATGCAGACTGCCAGATTTGTAAGAATTTTCCTGCTGCCACCATGGAAAAGAGAGTTGGTAGGCTCAGGGAAAGGGAGGCCAAAAAGTCCGCTGACCCAGATGGCCAGCCCGGTTCGGTTCCAACCGAACCTGAAGGAGTGCCCTCTGACCAGGGCGATACTTCCTCGGGGCAAACGAAGAGCCAGCTCTGAGGAGCCGGTTCCAACTAAAAGGGCTAGAAAGTCAGCTAATGTGGAGCCAAAAGTTCTTTCTCCAACCGCTGAGGAAATAGCTAAAGCTATTCAAATTGTCCAGTCTCTTTCCCCGGTTCCATCCGAACCGACACCATCAGGGAAGCGCTCGGTTCGGACGGTTCCACCGGTTCAAGATTATGATTTTGAGGATTTTTATGAACCGGAGGAAGGGGAGGAGGGGTATGAGGAGAGTGAATGTGATTTTGAAGGTCTGGATGTGCCCATTGAACCGGACATCTCTCCAGACAGACCTTCAGGGGTCCCCACCCCCAGGCTATCTGAGTCCCCTTCTCATTTTATGTTCTATAAGAAAGTTGCTGAAACGCTCCAACTCCCTGTTGAGGAAGCTGCTGATGACCAAGAAGAGCCTGATTATGTAGAAATGATGGATATTCCAGAGTCTAGGAGACTGTCTATTCCCTTGCACAAATCCTTTAGGAAACAGACAGTAAAAATTCTAAAAACTCCTCACTCTATCCTTCCTGTTGATAAAAGGATGGACAAGAGGTATCAATTATCAGGCTCTGATATGGAGTTCCTCTCTCAGCAATGCAGCCATGTGGGGGTAGTGCAGGCTGCAGCCTGTGACAAGGCTAATATTCCTCTAGCCTCTCACACTCCTGAAAAGGATTCCAGGAGGACGGATGCCATGGCAAAGAAACAATACATGGCAGCATCTTTAGGACTCAGACAGGCAAATTATATGGCTTATGCAGCTAGGTACCAGAAATCCAGATGGGATACTGTGCTGGCCCTAGCAAAACAGGCCCCTGACCAGCTTGCCAGGGAGCTGGAGCAGGTGGCTGCGGATGGTATTGAGGCATCCAAGGTGCAATTTCATGCTGCAGTAGACTAATGATGTTTTATCAAGAGTCATGGCTACATCTGTGTCTCTTCTAGAATGGCCTGGCTCAGATGTACTGCCCTGTCACAGGATACTCAGTCTAAGGCTATGGATTTTCCTGTTGTGGGCAATTCTGGGAGCAGACAGAGAATTATATGAAGAAAATGGATGAGTATAGGACCACCTATAGGAGTGCACAGGCCAAAGAAAGGCAAGCCACTCCTCAAAGGCAGCATGTCAGGGCAGGGGCAGGCCTTTTCATAGGCCTTTTTACCAAGCCCAGGCCTCCTCTCTGCTTATGCCCAGAGGGGGTTCTTTAGAGGAAGAGGCAGAAGGGGTTCTAGTAAGCCTGCTTACCCCTCAACCCAAAGCCCCTGCAAACAGGCTCCTGATGGGGTGGCCAGGGCCATTCTCCACTACCGGGGGCAGGCTGCTTACTTTGTCCAGGACTGGAAGTCTTTAACATCAGACAAGTGGGTCCTGGAAGTAGTAGTCAGGGACTGGTTCTCAGCTTCAAAAATGTCCAAGATGAGAGCCAGGTCCTTTCCACCTGCAAATCCATCAGAGGCACTTGCCCTGGAAACAGAAGTTTCTTCCTCCTGGCTCTCAGAGCTGTGGAAAGGGTTCCACCCCACACCAGGGCAAAGGTTGTACTCCAGGTACTTCCTTACCCAAAAAGACAGGAGAATGGCGCCCATCCTGGATCTCAGGTATCTAAACAAGCACCTTTTAAAACCAAAGTTCAAAATGGTGACTCTGGGAATTATTTTACCTCTCTAAGGCCAGGGGACTGGCTAGCCTCCCTGGACCTCAAGGATGCCAACTTCCATGTTCTCATCAGAAGCTCCCATCGAAAGTACCTCAGATTCGAACTGCCCTCAGGCCATTACCAGTTCAGTGCAATGCCCTTCGGCCTCACCTCGGCCCCGAGGGTGTTCACAAAATGCCTGGCAGTAGCAGTTGCTCACTTAAGAAGGCAAAAGATTGCCATCTTTCCTTATCTGGACGACTGGCTCATTGTAGGCCAGTCTCCAGACCAGGTCAAACTACACCTACAAGTAACTCAGCAACTGCTTACATCTCTAGGTTTCTTCTCAATCTTTCAAAGTCAGTTCTGGAGCCTGTCCAGCTTCTCACCTTCATAGGCGCAGAACTGAACACAAAGAAGCCAGAGCCTTCCTCCCTCCCTCTGGAAAGAGCAAGGACTTTGGTCTCTCTGGCCTCTTCTTTCACCCTGCAGGTCTCTCGACCAGCAAGGTATTTTCTACAGCTCCTGGGGCACATGGCTGCTTCTACAGCAGTAGTGCAGGGAGCAAGATTTCAGATGAGGAACATCCAGTTCCATTTGAGAGCCTTTTGGTCTCAAAGGACAGATCCTCTAACCAAACTGATCCCAGTGATTCGAACCCTGATCCAGGCCCTTCAGTGGTGGCAGGACCAGAGCAATTTGAGACAGGGGGTTCCCTTCACTCCCCAGTCTCACTCCTTGACCCTTACTACAGATGCATCCCTCTTGGGATGGGGAGCTCACATGGGCGACCTTCTACCCAGGGGTTGTGGTCCCTCAGGAATCTCTGCTCCACATCAATTTGTTGGAACTCAGAGCAGTTTTTCTAGCACTCCAGGTTTTTCCACATCTGTTCAGAACAAGGTTGTTCGTCAGAACAGACAATACCACTACAATGTGGTACATCAACAAACAAGGGGCATTCGGTCCTCGGCCTTGTGCACGAAGCAATGAAGTTGTGGTCTCTAGCTTATTCTCCTGAACGCCTTTCCTTACGGCAGTTCACCTCCCAGGCAAGGACAAATGTCCTAGCTGGATGCTCTCAGCAGGATTTCCCAGGGCCATCACGAATGGGCACTGGATCCCCTAGTACTGGAGGTAGTATTTGCCAGATGGGGCACCCCGCAGATAGATCTCTTTGCAGCCCCAGACAATCACCAACTTCCTCTTTTGCTGCAGGCCCCAGTGCTGGGCTCAGTCCTCTGGATGCCTCTCCCTACTCAGTTGGGAAGGAAGTTTCTCATGCTTTCCCCATTCCTCTTCTCTTCAAGGTGCTAGTCAAAATCAGATCTCAACCCTGCAAGATGATCCTGATTGCTCCAGACTGGGCCAGGCAGCCCTGGTACCCACTCCTCATGTCCTTAGCAGTCCACCTTCCCCTGTCTCTTCCCAGGAATCACAACCTGTTAACCTGTGCCCAGGGGAGAGTTTGGTATCCGAACCTCAAATCTCTCAATCTCAAGGCATGGCTCTTGAAGAGTTAGAGTTTGCTGACCTACACCTTTCCCAAGGTGTATTGATATCTTGAAGGCCTCTAGGAAGCCTTCCACCAGGGCTACTTATAATTCAAAATGGAAAATATTTTCCATATGGTGTGCTGTAAGCATATTTCCCAGAATCTACTGCGTGCTCCACGATCCTGGATTATTTGGTGCATTTGAATTCTTTGGGGCTGAGACCAGCTACCCTAAAAGTGCACTTGGCAGCCGTGTCTGTCTTCTTATCAGGAGGTAAGCCTCTTCTTTTCAGCTCACCCTGTGTTCTCAAGTTTTTAAAGGGTTGCTTCACCAACCCTCCGCTCAGGGACTCTGCCCTGCTTGGGATCTTAATATTTGCATTGCCCAGCTTATGCAACCCACTTCTGAGCCATTGTCTTCAGCAGAGCTTAAGTACTTGACTTGGAAAACTGTGTTTCTGGTAGCCATCACTTCTGCCAGGCGCATAAGTGAGCTGCAAGCATTGTCAGTGGAGCCTGATTTTATCTCCTTTCACAGAGATAAGGTGGTCCTCAGGACTAACAGAAAGTTTTTGCCTAAGGTGGTTTCAGACTTCCACCTTAATCAATCCGTGTCTCTTCCTGTGTACTTCACTGACATTCCTCCTCTGGCGAGTGGAGATTGCACAGTTTAGATGTCAAAAGAGCCCTTAGTTACTATATAGAATGTACCAAGGGTCACAGGTTTGAATCCCTCCAATTGTTCCTCACTTATGGTGAGGTTGGTAAAGGTAAACCTGCCACCAAAAGATCCATTGCCAGGTGGATTGTCTCTTGTATCCAATTCTGCTATGAAAAACTGGGTAAGGTTCCTCCCTCAGGCCTGAGGGCTCACTCTACCAGAGGTACAGCTGCGTCTCTGGCTGCTGCCAGGGACATCCCTATCCTAGAGATATGTCAAGCAGCTACCTGGAAAACAGTTCACACTTTTACTAAGCATTACTCCCTGGATATCCAGGCTAGGAGTGATGCTCGATTTGGCACAGCTGTGCTTCAGAGCCTATTTCCTAAGTAGGTTCTGTCCCTCCTCCATGGAGGTACTGCTGTGTAATCTGCATATGTCATAATATAGCAAGACTTCATGTTGTTTGAAGAAAAAATTACTCACCTTAGTAATGTTGTTTCTTCTAATGGAGTCTTGCTATATTATGACCTCCCCAGCCTGCCCCTCTCAGAACCTCTACTTTTGGGATGTGGGTGGGCAGTGCAATGTTGGCACTTCATAGATGCCCACTTTATTTTCACCCTTTCTTAGGGTGCTTAGGTGTTATGCTTTATTTTTCTTTCTTGAATCCCCTGACTTGAGTCTTTGTTTTGGGATCAAGAACAAAAATGTGTTTTTGTAGTTAGTAGCCAGTGGGCTAGTATAGGTTTACGGCTTCCACACAGAACCTTAGTGAGTTTTTGCTCGTAAAGATCTGACAGTTTAAGTTTGAGCTACAACAGACAGAGTGTTCAACCGAGCTCGCGCTCAAGGTTCCATGCCCTGCATGGAAAGTTAACTCTTTCACCTCCGGAGCAGTTCTAACCTGGGGTTATACTGCATATGTCATAATATAGCAAGACTCCATTAGAAGAAACAACATTACTAAGGTGAGTAATTTTTTCTTTCGGGTTGCAACTGAAAAAGTGACTTGACTCTCTCATCAGGCCTACCCAGCCATCAAAATTCAAATAAATACTACGATGGTAGTGGCAGGTTGGGAAAGTCTCTCCCCCCTTTATTTATTTATTTTTTTTTTAAGTACTTTGTTTATCCCCCATCTGAAGTACTGCATCCAGTTCTGGAGACCCCATCTCCACAAGAACATAGACAGGATGGAGGCAGTCCAGAGGAGAGCAACTAAAATGGTGCAGGGTCTGCAAGAGAAGCCATACAAGGAGAAACTAAAGGAGCTTAATATGTATACCCTTGAGGAAAGGAGGGAGAGGGGGGACATGATAGAAACTTTTAAGTACCTCAGTGGAATCAACAAAGTTCAAGAGGGTAGCATCTTTCAGAAAAAGAGACATGCAAGAACAAGTGGACACAATTTGAAGACAAAGGAGGGACGGCTCAGGGGCAATGTGAGGAAGTATTTTTTCACAGTGAGGGTGGTGGACGCATGGAACTGCCTTCCTAAGGAGGTTGTGGGGTCTAAAACTGTGGGAGAATTCAAGATTGCATGGGACAGACATAAGGAAATTCTTGTCAGGGATAGGAAGAAATAGGCTGTTGGTTAACTAGAATCTGCAGCTTATCCAGTGTGTAGGGAAATGGGCAGACTAAGTGGGCCTTATCTGCCATCAAAGTCTATGTTTCTATGTTTTCCACCACCAGGGTTGGGCAACCAGAGTCAGAAGGTGGGGAGGTGGGTGGGGGTACCCCTGGATGGAAGGAAAACATGAACATGGGACACACTGTGGGGGTGCAACTGGACGCCTGGGATATCTGGATATGTGGTGGTGGGGGTGTATTACTGGATGCCTGGGATATCTGGATATGTGATGGTGGGGGTGTATCACTGGATGCCTGGGATATCAGGATATGTGGTGGTGGGGGTGTATCACTGGATGCCTGAGATATCTGGATATGTGGTGGAGGTGGGGGGTGTATCACTGGATGCCTGGGATATCTGGATATGTGGTGGAGGTGAGGGGTGTATCACTGGATGCCTGGGATACTTTCACATGGGGAAGGGTGCGGGAGTAAGGTGCCACTGGACAGCAGTGATTGCTTGGTACAGGGGTCGAGAGGGGTGGTACCAGTCTACACCATGGACTGTTTGGTACTGGAGTGGTAGGAAGGTGGGCATGCATGTGTACTACTAAGACTGTTTGGCACAGGCTGGGGTACGAGCAGGGCGTGGTGATATCACCAAATACAGCTTGCCACTACAAATCTGAAGTGGGTGTTGTCAATTCAAAGTAGTACATGAGGATGGAACTCCTTGTTGTTATGCACCTTATAGACAACAGTTTTTTTCTGTTATATGCTTATTGAAGTTGTTATGCTGTCACTGGTTGTATAGTAGATGTCTTTACAGTGTTATGAGGATTTTTAAGGTTTGGAAAAAGTCTGCTGATGTAAACAGGATGCCAGGTTTAAACATGTCCCATATGTCTGGAAATATTTTCTCTTTTAAGAACCTGACTCACAGGTCATGGTTAGTGACTATTACAGTGTGACTGCACTATGAACTTTAGTTTCAGACTAATATTAACTGAACTTGTCCATGTTTCTACTGCAACAGGACCAGTTTAAACCTTATTTCAGGACTTTATTTTGACATCAAAGAATCCCCTATAGATGTCATAATAATAGATGAGGAGTTAAAAGTAATCTTGTCATCGTATGACATTCACACATTTCATTACTCTGAACTAAGAATCTGGTAAGTATGTTCATTAGAAAGTGAATAAATGCAACAGGGTGCACCTTAGCCTGCAAAATATAGGGTGGTGGTTGTGGTGATCGGGGCTGAAGGTGCATTATTCCTTGGGCCTCAGAAACACACTGTACATGTACATGAGTAGTTTTAAACAAGGGTTAGAGCACTGGTATCAAAACAAGGGTAGTAGTACAATAAAGGATGGTGGTAAAAGGCAATTTTGGATTTTATATAAACAAATTTGGCTCACCGACGTCCCATGTTCTGGAATGGACCCGACGAGTCCAAGGGCCAGCCAGGGGGAGGAGGACTAAGTGTCCTGTGGATTGCTCTCCTCCTCTGGGGGAAGGTGGCTGAGCATCCGGTGCATGACTGACCTTTGGCGGAGGCTGGGGCGAGCAGCTGCCAGAGCCTAAACTGTGGGAAGGTGAGCTACACGCTGGCACTTTGGTGCCCCACATCACTGCACGCCATGCCTCCCATAGGGATAATGCACTGAAAATACCGGCCCCAATAAATGATGCCCCACTCCACCAGTCCCGCTCTGCCTGCCCGTGGTACTCGGCTGATGACTCAGTTTAATGTTCCACTGGGTGGCTGGAACTCGCAACCCCACCCTGGTGGGTAAGCCAAGGAGGCATCCTGGTAACAGGGGAAAACCTGGTTCAGAATTCCGTTGTGGGACATGCCTGCTCGGCGGCCCCGCCCTGAGGGGCAAGCCAGGGAGGATTACCACCCGAGGTAAGTCTTGGAGGCCGAGTGGAGGACTGAGGGTGTGGGGACTAAGCCTACAGGGGTTCGGCACAAAAAAAAAAAAAAGTCAGGCTCATGGCTTCAAATATAGGGCGTGGTAAAAAATATAGGTGGTGGTAAAGAAATCTAGAGCAGTGGTAAAAAAACAGGGAGGTAGCCCACCGCTAAAATAATAAATGGGGACGACTGCATAAAGTTTAAGAAAAAAGAGGTAATGCAATTCTTGCAAAAATATGTTTCAGTATGAGTTGTTAGCATTGCCCCTTAATGCTACAAAAGTAAGAAAATACAACCCGACAAGTATGCTCTACCCAGCACCTCAGCTCTCTCTTGTGAGCCCAGTTCTCATCCACTTGCTCCTGCAGATACTGATGTTTATTTCCTACACAGGCTCCCTTACATTGGAGGTTCCTCTTCTCTAGGGCCCCCAACCCCTAAACATTGTCAATGTCCTATGCATCCTGAATTGTACATCACTGCACTTATATATATATATATATATATATATATCAATTGTTTAATACTAGTCTGCTCCGTTAGTTTTGCAAATTTGTTCACTACTGCTCCGCAAAAGCGTGTCAATGCAAAAAACAAAAAAGTCAATGCTAAATGTCTGCTAGTATTTGGCTAGCCTGCATTGCTATGTATCATGTCAGCTGTTCTCTAATGTTTGTAAACGTATCAATGTACCCAGTTGTCCCTCTCCCCGCGGCACCTGGAGTCGGAGCAGTACTCTGCTCAGTGTGGCCCCCCCAGTAAAACTCTTGAATAAATAAATTAAAAAAGACAAAGAGCTGCTCCATCCCCACTTCGGTGGTGCTATAGTAATAAAGCAAGTTCTACACAGCAAAAGAAACCATGCTGATGATATATTTAGTGATACGCTTGTGATATGAAGAATTGGAGTAAAGAATCCTTATTGAATGGTACATTGGGACTCCAGTACTTTGTTCCTTCCATCTACAGAGCCTATGAAGAAACTGTCTAGATCAAAGAGATGGGTGCATGGCTTCTTGCACAGTTATAAGCTGCTGAGGAGTGGAGAACGTTCAAAAGGAGGTTCTGGAGACATTTTTTTTTTTTTACAGAGCAGGTAATGCCGGGGTGGAAGAAACTCCCATTTGAAGTCAGCACTCAGAAGGTGGTGGTGGGAGCAAGAGACGGTGGGACATGAAGGGGAGGGACACAGTTGGCAGGGGATTTGGACCCAGTGTAATCGCTGGATCAGTCTCCTCAATCGAGCAAACTTGACAGACTGCATGGCCTTCTTCAACTGGCTATTTCATACATTCTTTGGTTGTGTAAAAGAAAATGCAACACGGTGAACAAAAAACAAAAAGTCCCATGGGCCTTGTTGAATCTGTGGAGTGGCATTTCTCAGGATTTGAACGATCGTGTGAAGCAGCACTGGCAATGCCCTAACTTCAGCACCCTCCCTCCAAGCACTGATGCATGAGTATTTCTCTATACCTGTAAAGTCAGTGTTCAAATTAGTGCAATGCCAACATAGCATCACACGATCATTCAAATCCCAAGAAACACCCAGGAGAATTAGGTTTTACCCTAATGTCTTATTTCCATACTTTTGTAGCACAAGGGGGCAACCCTAACCTGATGCCTGAACGTAGTGTTTTTTTTTTTTTTTTTTGGCAGTGAAACAAATAAGGACTGCCAAGCTAAATCCAGGGGTTGCAAGCGAGATCCACTGCCATGGGTCCCCTTCCCCTGCAACGGACCAGGACTTTTCTTTATCTGCCTATTTCCTTCAGGGTGGAGGCGCTGGCGTGTTGGTCAGAGCCAGGCAGACCTTCCCCGAAGGCACTTCAGACATTCAGGTGCCAAATTCAAAAAAGGCACCTGAACCCGATTGGCGACGAACTGCTGTGACGCTCAGTTGGCTGCAATAAAGGCCAAAACCGAGACGCCATATCACACTAAGGACTGCCAAGCTTGATCCAGGGGTTGTAAGGGAGACCCACTGCCAAGTGTCCCCTTCCCCTGCAACGGACCAGGACCTTTCCTTACCTGCCTATTTCCTTCAGGGAGGAGGCGCTGGCGTGTTGGTCAAAGCCAGGCAGACCTCCCCCGAAGGCACTTCAAGCTGCAAGAGCCTTTCTTTTACTCCGGTAGTCACCAGAGCTGCAAGCCAAATTCAGGCGACAAATTAAAAAAAGGCACCTGAACCTGACTAGCAGCAAACTGCTGTGACGCTCAGTCGGCTGCAATGAAGGCCAAAACCGAGATGCCACAGCACACTAAGGACTGCCGAGCTTAATCCAGGGGATGCGAGGGAGACCCACTGCCAAGGGTCCCCTCCCCCTGCAATGGACCAGGACTTTTCTTTACCTGCCTAGTTCCTTCGGGGTGGAGGCACTGGCGTGTTGGTGGGAGCCAGGCACACCTCCCCTGAAGGCACTTCAGACTGGGACTGCAAGCTGAACATTTTCCTGCCCATGCACCCCATTCCCTCCGCCCCATAAATGCTCCTTGATCCATCCCACAAGCTTCTGTGAACCAATCTTAAGTGGCATGAAGAAAAGCACTACAAACCTCGCTGCTAGGAACTATAAATAACTACTGAGACTGTGAGTTCTGTTCAAACCACATACTAACCTATTTTTGGGTACCACAGTCTATCTGTCGCTACTGAAGTTTTATTGTTGCTGCTCACTGCAGTTCCTGCTGTTGCTTAAACAGGACCTTCCCTGATGGTCCAAAAAGTTACAGTTCGTAGTCATCATATGCAGTACTAGACCTGAAAAGGTGTATGCATTTGTTATTTCTGGCCAAGGTTTACTCTGCTTTCCATAACTGGGATTTGTTTTTGAGCCATGCTGCACTTGCCTTTGCTGTTCAGCTGCTGGGCTGATAGCTCCTTATGACGTCACTGTAGGACAGAGGAGTGACTCACACTGTGCAGTACCATGTGATTGCAACAATGTTGCAAAGGAAACCTACCAGTACTTGGTATACATGCCATGTTCCCCCTTCCCCCCAAAACACCATGTTAGCAATGCATTATGCCAAAATCTAAATGCCTTGTCTGTATGTTGTTTTTTTTTTGTGTGAAATTGATTCTGCCCTACAATGATGTCAGCAGTACAACCCTGGGCCCACAGCAACACCAGGCTTGCTATAGAAGCTCTGGTACACCCCACAGTTTTCAGCAGCTCAGAATGCAAAAACTAACTGCAGCAGACAGTAATGAAATACAACTGCAGAATCAATCCAAGAAGGGTTAATTAATGCATGAAAGTCAAAGTGACTGGGGAAAGTCCTCTTAAAATGTGAAACCATTAATTTAATTTGTTTATAAAGTTCACTTCGCCAACTACTGCTTAGAATTGCTCAAGCTGCTTGCTAGCCTAACTGGGTATAATAGACTGCCTACCACTGCTTAAGTTTATTGTGGCTATTCACAGTACTACCTGCTCTTGATTAAGTTAATTGTTCCCCCCTTAACCATTTGTTAGAGTTCACTCAGCTGGCTAATTGACAACCAGCTAACTATTCTGCTAGAGGTCACTCACTGGAAAGTAGGTGAGCGTAGACCCCCCCCTCCCCCCAAACTGCTGCATGTGCCCTCATACAAGTTATAACCACACCCTGAGCATGGCGGCCCCGATCTCAAGCCAAGGCCATTGCTCTTTCACCCGGCCTGACAAGCTTTCCCCATATCGGCCCAACAGGGGACGTCTCCTGGCAACAATGGACATCCTGTCTCTCCTTTGAGTAGACAGCCTTATGCACATCAGAACACAGATTACGCAGGGGCCAGGCATCAAAATATGCATCTCCCTAACTTTGACATCAGACCTTCCTCCTTAGGCACATACTCATTTCTGGTTGCCTACGAAATTGCAAAGAAGGGTACATGCTATGAGGTCTTCCGATACTCACGAAGACTTCTCCGTTAGGTGCAACTTCCCACTCCTAACCCTAAGCTTCTGTGTATGCTTACCGCACCACTGCTACTGGCAGGTGACATTCAACCTAACCCGGGCCCCCCAGTTGCCAATCTATCGATATCCTCCCCACAGGACCCACATTGGACGTCCTCCAAAGGACTTAAGATTGTGCACATGAATGTCTGCAGCCTACACCCCAAGATCCATGAAGTACATGCCTGGCTGGATCTCTAGGAGCCGGACATCCTCACTGTTTCCAAATCCTCACGCATGAGGTTGATGCCGCGGGCTATAACACTTCCGTAGGGACATGGTTATCAAAAGAGAGGCAGGCGTGCTCATCTATGCAAAAGATATGCTGGATGCATCACTCATCAGTCTACAACACGGGGAACGTATCGATGGTGAAACGCTATTCATACGGATCATCCTGGGCCTCTCTACGCATCTCACTATTGCGTGTGCTTACAACCCCACTAGGACTGTCTGTCAAGCCTTGGAGTCTCTCACCAAAGCCATAGAAACATAGAAGTTGACAGCAGTTAAGGACCGCAAGGCCCATCCATTCTGCCCATTTCTTTTTCTGCCTTATGAATGTGCCATCGGCCTTTGCACTGTCAATGGCCTATCTATTCATACTCATCTGTATTGCTCCCTCATGCCTATCCCATGCCTGTTTGAAGCCCTGCACTGTATTCATATCCACCACTTCCTGAGGTAGGCCGTTCCATGCATCCACCACCCCTTCTGTGAAAAAGTGCTTCCTCACATTACGCCTTAATCGGTCTCCCTCTAATCTCATGCTGTGTCCTCTTGTCCTGCTATTTTTCTTATATTGAAACATCTTAGACTCTTTCACCTTGTTAATGTCCTTAAGGTGTTTGAATGTTTCGATCATATCACCTCTCTCCCTCCTTTGCTCTAGGGTATACATATTGAGCTCCGTTAATCTGTCCTTATATATTTTCTGATGCAGTCCCTGCACTATTTTGGTTACCCTTCTCTGGACTGCCTCAATTTGGTTAATGTCCTCGTGAAGGTGTGGCCTCCAGTACTGCACGCGGTACTCCAGATGGGGCCTAACCAGTGTCTTGTAAAGAGTGATTATTACCTTCCTCTTACGACTTGTGATACCCCTACTAATACACCCCAACATCCCTCTAAACTTACTTACTGCTTTAGTGGTCTGCTTGGATGATTTCAGGTCATCTGTAATGATGACACCAAAGTCTCTTTCTTCCCTTGTGACTGCCAGCAACTCCCCTCCCAGCCCACAGGTGGCTTCTGGGTTTCTCTTCCCTATGTGCATGATCTTACACTTCTTTGCGTTAAACTCCAGTTGCCACTCTTCCAACCATTTTGCTAGTTTATCCAGATCTCTTATCATTCTGCCAACCCCATCTGGATCATCTAGTCTGTTGCAGATCTTGGTGTCATCCGCAAACAGAGAAACCTTACCTTCCAGTCCATCTGCAATGTCACTGATGAAGATATTGAAGAGGACTGGCCCCAGGACTGATGCCTGAGGTACCCCACTTGTGACTTGCATCTCTTCTGACAGTATACTGTTTACCACCACTCTCTGTTTTCTGCCCACCAACCAGTTTGCCACCCAGTTGGCCAACTTCTGACCCACCCGAGCCTACCCAACTTATTAATCAATCTTCTATGTGGAACAGTATCGAAAGCTTTGCTGAAGTCAAGGTAGGCGACATCAACTGCTCCCTTGGTACACCACTCTGGTTACCCAGTCAAAGAAATCTATGAGATTAGTGTGACAGGACCTCCCTTTTGTAAACTCATGCTGTCTTGGATCCTGTGCTCCTATGGATTCCAGGTGCTGCACTATCCTTTCCTTAAGGAGTGCCTCCATAAATTTGCCCACTACTGAAGTAAGACTGACTGGTCTGTAGTTTCCTGCCTCCTCCCTGCTACCACTCTTGTGGAGCAGGATCACATGAGCCCTTCTTCAGTCTTCTCGGACCTCTCCTGTGCTCAGAGACTTACTAAAAAGTTCTGATAATGGCTCTGCTAGTTCCACCCTTAGCTCTTTTAGTACCCTGGGACGTATGCCATCAGGTCCCATTGCCTTGTCCACCCTGAGCTTATTGAGCTCTTGCAGGACCCTTTGTTTTGTGAAGGGACAAATGCACACCTCCCTCCCTCCTGTGTCCATGGTGCTGAGCTGTGGACCCTGCCATACCTTCTCTTCAGTAAATATTGATCAGAAGTATCTATTTAGGATAGATAATTTTACATGGTCCTCCTCCTCACACGCCCCCTTATCCCCTTTGATCTTAGCAATACCCCCCTCTGGACTTTCTCCTTTCACTAATGTATCTATAGAAAGGTTTGTCACCTTCTTTTACTGTTTGTGCTAGTGTTTCCTCGGTTTGGACCTTTGCCTGTCTTACTGCCTTTCCTGCTTCCCTTAAGGAAGTCTGGTATGCCTCCCTATCTTCATCCTGCTGTGTTCCCTTATATTTCCTGAAGGCCAGCCTTTTGGCTCTGACCTTTTCTGCTACTGCTCTCTAACGCAATGGGATGTTGCTTCAAGTATTGCATCTTTAATGCTTTCCCACTTTGCCTGTACCCCCTCACCTGTACTTCTTTTTGCCAGGGCTAGCTTAACTCTGTTGGCCATCCTATCAAAGTCAGCTCCTCTGAAGTCCCATATTTTTGCCTTGGAATGGGATGATTTAGTTCTAGTGACCAAACTGAATCATACCATGTGATGGTCACTGGCCCCCAGGTGATCTTCTACCTGGAGATCTGTGATCCTTTCCCTGTTAGTCAGTACTAGATCAAGGATAGCCCCGTCTCTTGTGGGTTGTTGTACCAGTTGTTTGAGTCCCTCCCCCTGCAGGGAATCCACCATGTGTCTAGTTGTGGCAGATGTTCCTGCTGGTATTGACTAATCTGTATCTGGCATGTTGAAGCCAGTATCAGAACCATTATCAGAACCTCCCTTTAGCTGTCATGTTTTGCATATCTTCTAACAATGTGTCGTGTCCATCCTCCCTGGTCTGGAGGCCAGTACACAACCCAGTAAATACGGCTGTCCCATTTCCAGGGTGACCCACAGTTCTTCTGGCTCCTTATGTGTATTCTGAATTTCTGTAGCTTTGATATTTTCATTGACATAGAGGCCACTCCACTTCCAACCTTTTGTATACCTCGGCCTTTTCTGAACAGGCATAGCCAGGTACTGAAGTCTCCCATGTATAGTTACTGGTAAACCATGTCTCACTAATGGCTACTATGTCCAGTTTAGCCTCTATCATTATTACCTGCAGGTCTGGGATCTTGTTTCCCAGACTGCGAGCATTTGTGTACATGATTTTCCATTGGCCAGATTTCGGTGCGTTAGTTGTTGGGCGAGGTCTGACGTTTCCCCTGTGTGTCATATGGGGAGCCGGACCTTTTTCTGGTGATGCAAATAAACTACAAGCATGCTAAACTCCTGTTTGATCACTAGCTGGGGGGGGTGTTCTTCCCATTTGACGTATGGGGTGCTGCACCCCTCTCCCCATTTGCTAGTTTAAATATTCTGCAAAGACATAAAACTTCTGCCACAATGCACTGACTCCCTTCAGTCCATCAAATCTGAAGAACTTTCGCTCCCAAAACTGTTGCCAGTTCCCTACAAATGTGTGTCCTTTTTCTGGGCACCAGCCCTTGAGCAACATGTTTAGCTCCCCTATCTCTCCTTCTCTGACCTTCCGTCCATCTGTCTCCCTCTCCCAGACTGGCAGGATCTCAGAGAAGGAGATGCCGGACGTAATGGATGATAGTTTGTCACCCAGCCTGGTCAGGTGTTCCTTGGTCTCCACAACTGACCAGCTGGTGAGATAGTTAGTCCCTATCTGAACTAGGACGTCAATGTTTTCCCCTGTTTCCTGAACAATTTTAACAATGAGGTCAGTGTCTGTCCACGCTGATGTACCTAGGAGACATCTGACCATTACCCCTGGCTGGAGATCAACTCCCCAAATCATTTAGTCTCCTATGATCAGAAGTTTTTTTGATTTCCTTTTTGCTTTTTTTTGGTTTGGTTCCCATTTTATACTGGATATACTGGATAGGTTGAGAAAAAAGAAGGCATAGGGCCCATCAAGATTGTCCCCCACAACAAAAGTGGATCACTGATTTAGGTAGTACTGAGTGTTAAGCCATATATCTAACTGGGATTTAAATGACTCAGAGTTAACTATATTTTGGGCGAGTTTTGTTGTGCTAGCTCCTGTGCAGCAATGTCCTCTGCCCCTTTGTTTGATTTCCGAGATAGAGGCAGATACTTGTTTGTAGTTTTTATATGGTTTGTGGAGGTGATATGGTGGAGAGCACCGAGTGATGGGGCACCCGATTTGCCCCTCCTAACTACCTGCCAACCTCCCGGACCAACTACCCTATGCGGTCGAAGTGCTTCTGTTGGATGTTGGGGAAATGGCGGGTGGTTCTTATAATATATTTCCTCTTGAATATGCAATATGAGGTGCACAATCTCTGCCAATGCTGCCTGGAGCTCAGCTCTCAGATCTCCAATGGCCCAGCATGTAGGACAGTGTCCTAAATCCTGTAAAACTGTCCTTCTGAAAAGTGTTGCGCAGTACCTGCAGTTAATATCAACTCCAGATAAGTTGCTGGGTTTATAATCTGGTCAGAGTAATTAGAATAAAAAAAAATGAAAGCAAAAGTTTGATTTTGTGTTTTGTTTGTTTTTGTATAACTTGTTATAACAAGTTAAATTACTGGTGCCCCTGTAAATGAGGTCACTGTGTGCATACCTCTTTGAGCTACCCCTTCCTGCTTTGCTACAGGAAATGTCACAACTGTGCTACCCTATAAAAGGAGTGTAGTGTGGGGTGGTTGGGCCCTTCTCCTGCCGGAAAAGAAGAACCATGGATGAAAGAAACAAGGAAGTAAGAGCAGAAACAATCAGCCAGCAACAAATGCAGTAGCCCTGAATGCTTATCCTAATGATAGCTAAAACTGTACAACCTGTAAAACACCCCCTGTAATAACTTCACAGAAGACATACCATGTAGGAGACACTTTGCTACAGAGAAAAATAAAGCAGTAACAGAACATATACCTTGCAAAAGATAATTTGAATCAGAAGATTACAGCAGTAATCTGTAAGCACACACCTGTTGGCACACCCTGTAATAATGCAGTAGAAGGTATACCCAGCAACAACAATTTGAATCAGAGAAAAATAAAGCAATAAAATGTTAGCAACAAACAGTAACAATCCCTGTGAGTACAAAATAAAAACAACACACAGTAAATCTGCCTACCCAAAAGAAGCCTTGATCCTTTTCCTTGCTCTGGTAAGATTATTTGCTCTGTCCTTTCAAGCAACCTAGAAGAGCTTAGGTGAAGCTTGGTGCCTTGGGCAGCAAACCTAGTCTTCCAGGAGGCTGTCCATCATTAGTAACTTGTGCGTGACATCAGGTAGAGTTCATGGGACACCTCCATGGCCCATATCAAGCCCCACCCGATGTCATGAGGTGCACATTCCCGGACGGCTGGCACTGCCCTATGTAGCTCCACATTCCGCTGGATCACCAGAGGACAGTCACATAATGGTGATTGCTGCATTCCCTCCCCAGAGGCATCCAGCAACCCTCAAAGACTGCACTGAGAATCTGCAGGTGCAGCCAGGTTTTCCAGAGTCAAAACAGAACCCATGTCCCCATATGGAAAGGTGGAGGCATTTTCCAATTGGTCAACGGGCCAGTCCAACTTCCTAATCCTAATGAAAGTACAGTTATGTAAGAACTTACCGTAACAGTAGATCTTCAAGAGGAGCTCTTGCAGCAGGTAACACCTTCAGGACTGAAGCTGGCAGGTGCCAGGACCCCACAGAAAACCTCTAGCTCGTAGTATACAGCGTGGGACTGCCCCTGACGTTGGCCCAACCCTGATGTCACGCATGGTATAAAACCCCAGTTCCCCAGCTGGAGACCGCCAAGTGTGTTACAAAAAAGGGAGAACTGAGGAACGAAGGTATCTGAGATGGAGAAGAAAGTACCAGAGGGAAAGGGGGAGGGAAATACTGTACCTGCTGCAGGAACTCATCTCTAAGATTTAATGTTATGGTAAGTTCTTACGAAACTGTACTATCTTACTTCGAGATTCGCTCTTGCAGCAGGTAACACCTTTGGAACAGAGTCCCAAGCAGTGGAGGATAAATCCTAGGCATAAGGGAGAAGTCTCCCCAAAGAAAATTAGGACAGAAGGCCCTGAATGATTGCAAGTCCAAAGCCAGCTCTGCAGCAAGATGCAATGTCCCGATTGTTGTGCTTCACAAAGGTGTGGACAGAATTCCAAGTGGCAGCCGCACATATGTCAGTGGCAGACACGCTTCTCAGAGAGGCAAAAGAAGCCGCCATGCCCCTGGCAGGATGACCTTTTACTGAGCCTGGTAAGGGTTTTTCGTACTTACCATAGCAAAACGCAATGCAGTTAACCAACCATTTCGATAAACATGGTTTAGAAACTGGCGCCCCCACCATTTAGGGGGAGAAGGAAACAAACGACTGATCAGATTTACAAACTAGACGGGTGTGCTCTAAATAATAACGGAGCACCTTGTGAATATCCAGAGTATGCAACGGAGCCTCGCCTCAATTAGAGTATCCTGATTCAGGGTAAATTCTGAGACCACCTTCAGCAGAAACTTAGGATTAGTTCTCAAGGACACCCTGTACTTGTGAAAAACCAAATAAGGCTCCTTACTGATCAGGGCCTGAAGCTCCAAATTCTCTGAGCAGAAGCAACTGCAACCAAAAATAATGCTTTCCAAGACAGAAAAAGCAGCTCACAGCAGGCTTGAAAGGAGGTAGAGTAAGCGTCTCTAAAACAAACAAAAGATCCCAAGGTGGGACAGGATCCTGGATGGGAGGCTTCAAGTGTAGAATGACCCACAGAAAACTGCAGGGAATGTCCAGCAGGGCAATGTACTTGCTCTCAAAAGGCACATGGTTTGCATAACCGGCAGACAAGTGCACTTTCAGCGAAGAGTAGCTGAGTCCTGCATTAAAAAGGAAGAGTAGGTACTCCAGCACCAAATCCTCTGGGCAGTTGAATGGATCCAAATGTTCAGAGGTGGTCCCAACACAGAACCACTTTAATTTCATAGCGTGGGTCACCCTACTGGAGGGTTTCCTGGCTGCCACTAGGATGTCTGCTACTCTGGGAAACCCCAAATCTGAAGGCGGCCAGGTCCGCGGGAGCCATGCATGTAGATGCAGAGATCTACATGCATCTACATGCATGTAGATGCAGAGATCTGAATGAACCAGGGAACCCTGCTCCTGGGAGAGCAAGTCTGATTGAAGGGGTAGGGACACTGGAGGTTCCACCGCCAGTTGCTGCAACAGTGGGAACCAGATCTGATGAGGCCAGAACTGAGCCACCAGGACCATCTCTGTGCCCTCTGACTGCAACTAGAGGAGGACTTGTTGCAGAAGGGGAAAGGGAGGGAAGGTGTAAAGAAACCTCCCCACCCAGAATAGGGACAACACGTCTTGCCAGAAAACACCATGCCCTGGATCTAGCAAGCAGAAACTGGGCAGATTTGTACTGTATAGGGAGGCAAACAGATTGAGTTCTGAGTGACCCCATCTGGCGAAGAGATCTTGCGGAACTGTGGGAAGAAGTTACCACTCGTGGGCCCTGGAACGAGTCTGACTGAGGCTGTCTGTCAGTGTGTTGTGAACACCTGGGACGTGGACCGCTAAGACCTCCAGCTGATGGTCCACTGTCCAAGTCCACACTCGCATGGATTCTCTGCAAAGAGGATAAGAGTGTGTGTCTCCCTGCTTGTTGAAATAAAACACCACCGACATGTTGTCGGTTTGTATCAGCAGGGGGCCAGGCAGGAGGACTGTCTGGAAGGCCTGGAGGGTGTAAAAGGACTGCCCTCATCTCCATAACATTGATGTGGAGATGAAACTCTTGCTGAGTCCAGGATCCCAGAGTCTGACGGGTGCCCAGATGAGCTTCCCAACCCTGGCCTGATGCATCTGTGATCAGGATCTGGATGGGAGATTCCTTCTGGAAATAAACCCCTCTGGAAAGGTTGGAAGCATCTGGCCACCATGACAGGGACTGTTTCACAGGGCTGGAGACCAGGATCGGTTGGTCCAGGTCGTCTGATCGTTGGTCGCACTGAATCCTGAGGTTTCACTGGATTACCCTTGTGTAAAGACGGACCAATGGAACCATGGCAACAGCTGCTACCATATGGCCCAACAGTCCGAGTACTGTCCCGGCCGGAACTTGGCGAGTTGAGAGTAGCTGCCGAGCATGGGACTGAAGGTGCTCTGCTCTGTCCTGCGGAAGAAAGAAACAATTGCCCCTGCCTCCGGAGACTTGTGGCTACTACAGCAAGGCATTTGGTGAACACCCTTGGGGCCAATGACAGGCCGAAGGGCAAGGCTCTGAACTGGTCATGGCACCCCTGAAAACAAAAGCGCAGAAACTGCCTGTGTGGCTGGAAAATCAGAATATGGAGGTATGCATCCTGAATGTCCAGGGAGCATAGCCAATCCCTTGATGGAGCAGGGAGAGCAGGCCTATTAGGGTAACCATCTTGAACTTCTTGTACTTGATGTACTGGTTCATGTGGTTTAGGTCCAAGATGGGATGAAGATCTCCTTTTTCCTTCGGCACGAGTAAGAAGTGGGTGTAGAACCTATGGCCTTCTTTTGAAGGAGAGCCTGGATTTCCTCTGCTATGAGGATGCTGTGGGTCGGAGAGTAGCGAGACTGTATTGGAGGATTGTCTGGAGAAACCTAAGTGAATTCAAGAGTGCGTCCTCTCTCAATGAGCTGCAGGACCCAGCAGTCTGATTTTATCTGACGCCACCCTTAGGTGTGCAGGGCGAACCGATTCCCACCGCCTCCCCCGAGGCCTTGACTGGTGGAGGGAGGAGGGCAATGAGTCAGACAGATGAGTCTGGGAGAGGAAGCATGGGTAGAGAGGTTCTGGGAGCCCACAGGGCAGAACCCCCGGAGGCAGGGGTGGAGACCTTACGTTTAAAGCCTACCCCGCTGCTGCTGCTATCCTCTAGACTGCTGCCATCCAGTCTTCCGAAAGGACTGCTTAGTTGGCGGCTTGGGTCTGTACATAGTGTGCACTGACCTAATGGCTTTCCAGGCCTCTTGCAAACAGGTGATGATATTCTGGGTATCTTCCCTGAATAGAACTGTCCCTCTGAAGAGACCGTCCATTATTTTGTACTGAACGTCCTGGATGAACCCAGAGACTCTCAGCCAAGAGTACCAGTGGCTACAGACCACAGAAGCAGCAGCTCTACCACCGAGTCCACAGTATCATATGAAGCCCGCAGGTTGTGATTACTGATGTCTGAGCCAGACTTCATTATGGCAATGAGCTTTGCCCATCTGGGGGGAGTCTAGCATGACTTGAACAATTTCCAGCGTCTTGTCCCACAGGGCATTTTGGTACTGGACTATGTAGGCAAGGAAGTTCTGAGACTGGATGGCACAAGTGGCTGAGGAAAAAACTTTCCTGACCAGATGATCAAACTGCTTGGAGTCCTTATCTGGAGGTTGCGTACCGAGGTGCTGAGGGTGCCTGGACCTGTCGTGGGCAGCATTCAACACAATAAGATTTGCCTCTGGTTGTTCCCCATAAAAGGGATCCTCCGGAAAACAGTGTACAATTGGTCTAACTTTTTGGATACTGCTGGAGTCGAGAAAGGACGCATCAATGCCAGCTTGATGACGTCCTTGTACGTTTTGACCATCCATCCTTCTTTCCAAGAAAGACGGTCAACTGCTTCCGTTTCGGGTTAAGTTCTTCAGAGTCCCATCTATTCAACTGTTGGATGTGACACATCCCATCCATAAACGAAGGGTCATCAGGCAGAGAGCGCAGGGTGTCCTTGCTGACGTCAGGGTCGGACGGAGAGTCTAAGTCCCCAAGGCTGGAGGAGTAGGAATCCATGTCCGAGTCCTCAGAATCTAGAGAGGGGGGAGGCAACCTCAGGGGCCTGCGTGACCATTCCCTGGGTGAAGGAGTAAGATCCTTGTCAGGCGTCTGCCTCCTTGGAGGCAGAGTAGGTGGGCAGCACAGGGGCTCTCCCAGAGGTGGCCCTCAGGAAGCTGGCTTTGCAGGAGCCATGGGGGCCTCTTTACCCTCAAAGTAGGCCCACCATGCCACAAACAACTTATTTAGTCCCTCGGGGGGGGGGTTGCGGTACAGATGGAGCCTCTGGCATCAGGGGGACAGGCACAGAAGGCCCCAGCGTCAGGTCATCCGACTGAGGTAACCCCGGCGTCAGGGTGGTCTCATCCTGGGTATCTGGCATCAGGACCAGGGGAGTTCCCCTCAGGTATCGAAGGTGTAGGATACAGCGTCTCGTCCTCGAGCATCAGGCCCGTGGGCATCGGCCTTCTAGGAGCACTGGAGACAGATGGCGGCTGCGTAAGGTGCAGAAATGCCAGGCTTTCCCAAGGAGGCATCAGGGAGACTGGCATGGAAGTGACTGGCGTAGGTGGAGACCGGGCTGGATAACCAACCGGTGGGTGCCTAGGCAGAGTCACCTGCAGAGGAGGTGTAGCTCCTGAGTGGGATGTACGCCCGTTGCTTCCAGAGGAAGAGAGCACCTGTCTCGGTTGCCGCCTGCTAGCGTTGGCCCCAGATGTCAGGGCGGAGTCAGTGGACACCCTGGCCGGGAGGGCGACAGACAGCGGCCTGCTGCACAAAGAACTAGGCTTAGAGCCCCAGGGGTGATGGGCTTATATGCTTGAGCGGCTGAGAGGCGTTGGTGGACTTCCCGTGCCCCGAAGAGCCTTCTCCCGTGATGGAGATGAGTGAGGGAGGCTTAGAGACCAGGAGCCTGGAGAGGGGTCATTGACTTTGTTGGAGGCCAAGAGTGGTCTTCTGCCCAGGACTTCTCCATATGCTTCTCTCGGTGCTTGTGTTTATCACTCGATTTCTTCTCTTTATGAGAAGATGAAGAAGAGGGAGAAGAAGAACTCTAGTGGTGAAGTTCCTTCTCCATATTAGATATGTTTCATAAGCAGAAAGACTTCAAGGGTCTTCTGGCACCGGAGCCTTGTGCACTGGTTGAAGTCTTTGCAATGCTCAGGCCTCGATGTTGTGGCCTGGGCCCAGGCAAAAAAGACAGGCTGAATGGCCATCTTTATCCGGGATCTGCTTGCAGTATGCGTACTTGCAAGGGCACCTCTCAATCGATGATGTTGGTAAAGAGAGGACATGCACAAAATCACGCAAAAATACTTTAAAGAATTAAACAAAAAAGGTGCTGAAAATGTGGCCAAAGATGGTGGTCGACTAGCTAAAGGCATCCGCGGAGGTCCGACTTCTGCGGTCAATGGCGGGGAAAAAAAACTGGGGATGGGCTGGGGGACCGCCCCTTCCATACTATGCTTGACGTCAGGGGCGGTGCCCTGCTGTATACTGCTAGCTAGAAGTTTTCTGTGGGGTCCTGGCACCTGTTGGCTTCAGTCCTAAAGGTGTTACCTGCTGCAAGAGCGAATCTCGAAGTAAGATCCTGAGTTATAAGGAAACATTGAGATGACAATTTTGTGAAATACAATGCTTACATATGAGGATTCCTTTCTCTGTTAGGCCCATGGTAAAGGTAGACTCTCAGATTACTCCCACGGACGTGCCTCTCAATCTCTTTCTTCCAGTGATGAACCAGGGAGGCTGGGCAGATTATCAGAGTCCCATGGGAGATGACGAGAGAAGAATCTAATCCAAAGATAAAAGTCAGCACATACAAACTGTATAAACAAACATGAGGCCAAAATATGTGCTCAAACTACCAAAATGTCATAAAGGTAGCCCTCATGTCCCTCCCTCCCAAAACAAAACTCTCTTAGAGCTCCTGATAGCAGTCACTCTACTATTAGGCAACATACCATATGAAAATTTGTTATACAAATTATTTAACAAAACTCCATTATTCTGATAGTTAACTTGATCTACGTATCTTAAATAGCTCTTCCATTTAACCCCTTCAGTACTGCCCACATTACTTTCAAGTATAGTTCCATTCAGATGATCCCTTAGGGCTCTCTTGAAGGCATTTTAATTTTAAAGGAGAACTGCACTGAACTTGCAAGTAATATTCTCCTGAAAAAGCTCATTTTTAAATACTGGTCCCAATCCGGCTACTGTTTCCTCTCAACAGGATCTTAAGTTATCTCTGTGGGTGTTTCTGATTTTACACATAGGTAGTAAAAGCACCATTGTATAACTGGATGATGTAGTTACCATGCTTGGTACAATGCATCCATGCTCTCCTATAGAACGCTGTGGTTGAGAGGGACACAAACTACATAAAACACCTCCAAAATGGCAGGGAACTGTCATCCACAGGGTTTCTTAATGTCTGAAAGACCACAAAAAGCTAATTTGAATGAGTCATTGTATTTATCTGTGAATCTTTGCAGTCCAGAGTTATTCATATGTAAATCAATCTGTAATTAAGGGCTTGGGGCAGCCATATGTTTTAGGCTCCTGACAGGAAATGATGTCACCGAGGATCTTGGCCCTCCATTGACTGTAGGATAAATAGGAAATAGTCTGTTTTATTAAGTGTGTTTTAAGGTGTTATTACAACACTTTCTACATTTGTAATAATTGTTTTGTATGTGCACTGAAACGAGTGAGTTATTACCTTTAAATTTCAAACTGTTAGTAAAAATAATCCATCTTTAGAAATCGAACCCCATTTTAAAGGATGAATGAAGCTTGTTTACAGCTCTTTGCTTTAACCTCCAGGCTATACTCCCATCTGATCATCAAAAACTAGTACTGCGTGAAAAAGGCGGGTAACACTACGGACTGATTTAGACTAGACTCTGCTACTACTTTAGGGAGAAACTTAGGATTCGTGTGAAGAGCAACATGTTCCTTGTGAAAAATCAAGTATGGGATTTTACACATCAGGGCCTGGAGCTCGGAAATTCTCCAAGCGGAAGTAATGGCCACCAGGAAGAGAGTCTTCCACGAAAGGAACTTCAAATCCGCAGAAGCTGCTGGTTCAAAGGGAGGCAGAGTAAGTTTCTCGAGAACAAAGTTCAAGTCCCAAGGGGGGGGGGCAGGAGTATGGATAGGGGGTCTCAGATGGAGGACCCCTCTGAGAAAAGTCTTAGATACCTCCAATTGAGCGAAAGTTTTGTCTGCAAAAGGGACATGATAGGCCAAGATGGCCGCCATGTGTACCTTCAGAGAAGAATGACTGAGACCCAGGTCAAACAGATGACGTAGACACTCCACCAGAAGCCCCGCTGAACAGGAGAAAGGTTCTGCGTTCTTGGAAGCAGCCCAGATAGTGAATCTTTTCCACTTCATGGCGTAAGTGGAGCTGGTGGAGAGTTTTCTAGCCTCCACCAAAATCTCCGCCACTTGGGGAGACACCCCAAAACGGGATTGAGCTAAGTCTGCAGGAGCCATGCGTGCAGCTGAAGGGATTTGAGGCCTGGATGGATCAGCGTCCCCTGATCCTGCGTCAGTAAACCTCGAGATAGAGGAAGAGGAAGAGGATGATCCTCTGAGTATTGTTGTAGAAGAGAGAACCAAACTTGCCTGGGCCAGAAAGGAGCAATCAGAATCATTCGTGCTCCTTCTGAAGCTAGTTTCTGCAAGACTCGTGGGATAAGTGGAATTGGGGGAAAGGCATAGACGAATCTGTCCTTCCAGTCTAGAGACAGAGCATCTCTCCAAAACGCGCCTCACTCTGGAACGAACGAGCAGAAGACGAGAAGCTTTGCATTTAGAAGGGATGCGAACAGGTCGACCTGTGGTGTTTCCCAAAGTCAGAAGATATTGTCTAGGACCCCTTGATCCAGTTCCCACTCGTGAGTCAGAGCAGAAGAGTGACTTAGCTTGTCTGCCAGGGTGTTGTCGACTCCCGGAATGTAAATTACCGTGAGGTGAAGGTCGTGTTGTGTTGCCCAATCACAAACCCTCATTGCCTCCCTGAAAAGAGGGTAGGACCAAGTCCCTCCCTGTTTGCTGATGTACCAAACCACGCACATGTTGTCCGTCTGGATGGTTAGGTGGCCGGGAAGGATGCATTGGTGAAGGGTTTGGAGAGCGTACAACACTGCCCGAAGCTAGAGCACACTGATGTGGAGAGCTTGTTCGAGTTTGGACCAGGAGCCCTGGGTCCGGTGAGGGCCTAGATGGGCTCCCCAACCTTCGCCCGAGGCATCTGTGGTTGGAGTCTGGGAGGGGGAAGGACGAAAGAATGGAACTCCCCGAAACAGGTTCTCTTGAGCCATCCACCATTGCATCTCGAAGCATCGGGGAGGAGACCAGAACTGGGTGATCCAGATCATCCACTAACTGATCCCAATGGGAGCGTAGAGTCCACTGAGCAATTCTCATGTGGAGTCGAGTGTGAGGAACTGTCGGGATACCAGCCGCCATGAGCCCGAGAAAGCAAAGGACCGACCTTGCAGAGACCCGCCTACAGTCGGACAGCAGACACATTTGAGTCTGGAGGGTGGACGCCCTGTCCGGTGGCAGGAAGGCCTTGCCCATGGTCATATCAAGAATCGCCCCAATAAACTGTAGTCTCTGGGATGGGATCAAATGAGACTTGGAATGGTTGATGGTAATACCCAGGCAGGCAAAAACCTGCTGGGTAAGGGCGAGGCAGTGCAGGAGTTCCTCCCTGGATGAGGCTGCCAGGAGCCAATCGTCCAGGTATGGGAAAACCTGCACCCCCCGGTACGCAGGTGGGCTGCCACCACTGCCAGGCATTTGGTAAATACTTGGGGAGCCGAAGACAGACCAAACGGAAGCACCTTGAATTGGTAGTGGTCCCCCTGGAATGCAAAACAAAGGTATTTGCAGTGAGACGGGCGAATGGAAATGTGCAGGTAAGCATCCTGCATGTCCAGAGCACACAGCCATTGACCTGGCCAGAGGAGGGGCAGAAGGCTCTGCAAAGAGAGCATCCTGAACATTTGTATTCTATGAAAAGATTCAGGGACCTGAGATCCAGAATTGGTCTGCGATCTCCTGTCTTCTTTGGGACCAGGAAAAAATTGGAATAGTAACCCATCCCTTTCAGATGAAGGGGGACGGGTTCTATTGCTTGTTTCAGCAGTAGAGCTGAAATTTCCTCCTGGACCAAGAGAAGAAGTTCCCTTGAATATGACAACTTCAGAGGGAGGTGGCAAGGTGGTTTCTGAAGAAATTCTATCGAGTGTCCTTCTGCGATGAGCTGGAGCACCCAAGAATCTGTTGTTATCCTCTCCCAGCCCGGAAGGTGGAGGGAAAACTTCCCTTCTACTGGTTCCTCTAGGGAGTCCGGAGGCTGTGGGAAAGGGGAGGAAGTCAGGTGGTGTGGGGCAGCGCCGCAGCTGAAGCATCGGCTGCTTTCTTGGGCGGGGGGGAGCTTAGCAGCTGTGGGGGCCTGGCGTTTTGTAGCCCGCCTTCCCTGGGGTTTCGCCTTGGGCCAATTCCATCTGCGAAAGGGACAGCGTTGCTGCTGATGGGGACGATACATGGAATCGACAGACTTCAGTGCTGTCCCCTTCTCTTGCAAATCAGTGAGGATGTCCTTGACATCATCCCCGAAAAGCACTGACCCCCAGAAGGGTGCTTCCTGGATAGCGGATTGCACCTCCGGGACCAACCCTGACACGCGGAGCCAAGCATGATGCCATAGGCCTACAGCGAAAGCTGAGCTCCGTCCAGCAGTGTCCACTGCATCGTATGTCACACGAAGCATGTGTCGAGTGGCCTAACGAGCAGAGCGGACAAGATCAGCCAACTCCTGCTTGACCTGGGAGTCTGACAGGGAGTCCAATTTGGCTTCCACCCGAGTCAGAATGGCCTTCTGGTAGTCCCCCATATGGCCGACATAATTCAGGGCCCTGATCCCCAGCATGGAGGAAGCAAAGATCTTCTTCCCATACTGGTCCAGAAGGCAGGATTCCTTGTCAGGTGGCGACGAGCTGACGTGTTTTGGGTTGGTCGACCGGCCGTGAGCGGCGCTAATCACAACCGAGTCTGCACGAGGGTGAGAATCCAGGAAATCAACACCCTCTGGAGCCTGATATAGCCTATTCGACTTCCTAGGAAGTGGGCTAAAGCCGATGGCTGTTTCCATATGGTGGTGACGAGGTCGGCATGAGAGGATCTGGTTCCGAGGAGTACCACTGATTAACCTCCTGGATTTTCCTTAGCAACTCTGTAAAAGAAGGATCTTCTGGAGGACTTGAGAGTCCTTGGCCTGGGCTTTGGCCAGGCGTGGCTTGTCTCGTCTCGGAGCAACCATCGGAAGAATCCGAGGAGTCCGAGGGTGAAGAGGAGGAGGAGGAAGAGGAAAGACTCCTTTCCACCAGGAGGAACGGGCCCTTGGGAAGCCTCCCGGAGCGCGTGTCCTGGAGTCCGGAGGTGGTGAGGAGTGTGCCGCCTCGGACGACAGGAACCCTAAGATGGCACCGTCAGTCGAGTTATGGCCACCTCCCTGGTGAGCTGAGACTTGGCCTCAGCCCACCAGGAGGCCAAAGTCTCCTGCAGGTCCACCGGCCGCTGTGGGGGCGGTGGAGGAGGAGGAGGCGAGGGATAAGGACACGGGTTGTACCCGTATAGAGAGTATCCAAAACCCAGCTGTGGAAAGCCCAGCATCGGAAAAACTGGCGTCGGATACTGTGGTTCCGGGTGCGTCGGATAGGATGGAGGGTACCCGGGAGCTGGGGGAGCTGCTGGAGTACAAGGCCCGCCCGGCGCCCTCACGGGCAGGTCCACGTTGGAGGGCCCAGAGGGCGGAGGGGGGGACACCCGAAAGCAGGATGTCTCCCGGAGTCAGTAGAACCAGCGTCGGGGCCAGCGTCCGGAGCCAGCATTGAGGACCACGATATCAGATCCGAGCGCTAACGGAGAACGGTCTGTGGAGGAAGATCCCCAGCGTCGCCCAGGGATGGAGGAAAAATCCCAGGTCGGGCTGGGGGACTCTGGGTCCCCAGGCGGCAGCGAAGGCTGCGGAGGAGCAGGTGCGATGGACGCGGGGGGTTCGTCGTCAGTTCCATCGCCGACGGACATCGGGCGAGCGGCGTTCGGCTTTATGGCGGCTCCTGGCGGGTGCTGGAGGCGGCGTCAGCTTATGGGAGCCTTCACCAGAGGCAGGCCGAGGAGAAGGATTGGCCTGGTCCGATGGAGTGGAGGCCGCGCGCCACCCCAAAGGGTCGTGCGTCTTACTGGATCTCTCCGCACGGACGTCGGAGGAGCCGATGGTCGACTTACCAGAGTTGCCCATGCCAGTAAACCGCGAGCCTGCGGCGAACCCGAGGGGCAGGGCCTCCACGGTACCTGGAGGCACCCGCAAGGCAGCGAGCCAGGCAGGCGGGCGGGCCGACCCCTCAGAAACCTCCAAGGCAGCTGTCAGGCGGTCCCCCGGAGGGGATGTTACCTGTGTCCCGGCGGCTCCCGAGGGAGACGCGGTAGAGGAGCCCTTGTCCCAGTGCCTCTTCTTATCCTTCTTCTTCCGATGGCCTTTGGAGGAAGTAGACGCCTGCCTCAGTTTTTTGAGCTCCTTCTCCATTGAACTCATCTTTTTCTTCAAAATATGGGCTTCCAGGGATTGCTGCCGCTTTTTCCGGGTAGCCGCGTTGAAGCCAAGGCAGTGCTGGCACTTCTCGACCAGGTGATCGGGGCCAAGGCAGAACAGGCACAGGGAATGACCATCCTTGTGCTGTAGTTGGGCGCCGTACGAATCGCACTTACGACGATGGCACCTGACGTGAGTCGAAAAAAAAAAAAATTTCGGTAAAACCGACGAAGATTGGGCTGACGAAGCACAAACTTTTCGAGCTGCACAAACTAACGGCGGGAAAGAACTGGGGGGGGCGGGTGTCATGGACCACCTTTATACCAACGTCTCCCGACACCGGGCGGTCCCTCGCCAGGGACTGCTAGCTAGAAATTTTTCCATGGGGTCCTGCCGCCTGCCAACGTCAGTCCTATATGTACGTAATTACCTACTGCAAGAGCCCTCTCTAAGTAAGATCCGAAGCTGCTGTGTGTGCTCCTGGGTATTTTGCAGTAAATGCGATCGGGATCGAGGAGCAGCCTGCCTGGTTTAGTACTTTCCTTTTACATAAAAATGTGTGTAGTGCTTATGGGGAATCGCTATTTCCAATCCCCTGTGCTGTGTGCTATGTGTTGAAGCTGGAAGCAAACCCCACCTTGTCTCGGACTATATCCATTTGCTATAAACTGTAGTGGGGTCCAGTCACAAGGACCTTGTCTCCATGCCCTGTTGCTTCTGACAATCCAGAAGAACATCCACCATCCAGTTCTCAGCTTGGGTATTGTGAGTACAAATCAGGGTATTCCCCTGCAGCCTGTTTTCAATCATAAGTGTGTCATCTAATTCTTGTTGTTTCTTTGCTTCAAGGACTGAGCCATCCGGCTCCAGATTACAATTGGGTGTTGTGCATATATTTTCTTCTACAGGGCCCTATCCATCTGCACCTGCCTGTCAACCCCGGGCAACGGACTGGCTAGCCCCCAGGTACCCAGAGTGTGACTTTTCAGACCCTGTATGTGTGCACAGTACTGTGATTTAATGCCACCAATTAACCTGATTTCCCCCTTCCATGTTACTGTCCCCTAAATAAATCAGATTTGTTGTTGTTATACTATATACGGTCTGTGGTGTTGGTACTTATGGAAACAGTATTGTATTTCACTGTGTATGTTGTTTAACCTTATTTTACAGGGATCCTCAGAGACGTGCTGCAGAATCAGTTTCGAGGGTAAGTGGTGCTTTATGAGCGAACAGTGTAAATATGTGGGGTATTGGGGCTGTAACTCCTGTGTACTGTGTGAGCCACTAGAGGGAACCAAAGGGGGTCACGGTGTCCCAGGGGGCTGTGATCAAGCTAGTCTAACCACTACAAACCCTGACCTCTGGGTGGAGGCACCCGCCACAGAACCTAGGCCCCTCAACCTGTCAGTAGTCAAGCAGGCAGGGGTAGTAGCCCTTGGGATAGCGCCACCTGGGGGTTACATGCAGTTTTCCTGTCCATCTGTTGCACTGGGGTAGGGGAAAAAAACCTTACCAGGCACCTCCAGAAAAACTCCCTCCATGACAAAGAAAAGGATGTTTTATGCATATTAGTACAGCATATTTGCCATAACTCTGGGTCACGTGGTCTACCCATTTCCTGATTCCATCTCTCAAAGGCCTTCATCAGGGGAGGCTGCCAAATTCCGAGAAGTATGTCATAAAACTGAGAAATGAGATGTGTGATAGTATTTCCCATCAGGGCAGTGATTATTAAATATATCCGGGGGTGGTGGTCCTGAAGTTCAAGTGAGGTCCCTATCTCTGCCAAGTAGCTAAATAAGCACATGCCTGGAAATACTGAAACCTGTCTGTGAGCAGCAGCCCAAAGCTGTCCTTAACGGTTTGAAAACCTTTGATCACCTGCCCCTGCAAAAGTTGGAAAGGATACAAAAACCCTCTTAGGTGCCCATACTTATACCCTGTGTTCTGTTTAGCCAGGCAGTGTTACTATGCAAGTGCAAGGCAAGTACCAAGCATCTGCTCCTTAAGGTTGGCTTTATTTAACCAGCTCCTCCAAACTCTGAGGGAGGTGAATACAAATGGGGAAGTGCAAGAGCTATGTTGTGTTGAAGGAAAAAAAAAAACTTGTCCAGGAGTCCTCATTCCAGTGGGTAGAGAGGAGTCATTGAGCTCTCTACCAGCACTTATTGTTGAGTGGGTTTATTACTAAGCCAGTAAATAACTGTTTATTGCTGAGCTGCCTCATAATATAGTCTGAGGTCTGGAAGGGAAAGGCCACCCTGTTTTCTGACCTGCACAGGGTGGTAAAGCTAACCTCCGTGGGGGGGCGCTAGCCATCAGAATCGAGAGATCAGCTTCTGCCATGCAACCCAGATGGTCGCTTTAGAGATAAAGGACAGCAGTCCATTTGCTGAGGTCCACCTGTAGTTGTGCTTGCAGTGTGGTGTAGTTTATTTATTTATTGAATTGTTTCACCAGGAAAGGTACACTGAGCAACTTAATGTTCGTCTCACGGCACATCCTGGGGGAAGGGGAAGTGGGATATACAGCATTTAAATGTATACAATAACCTTACAGAGATATGAAACATTAAATACATGATAGTCAATGCATATAGCATCTAAATGTATACAATAACATTACAGAGACATGAGACATTAAATGCATGATAGTCAATGCAGACAATACAATTACAGTGGCATAATACAGGGGATACTTGATGACTCACACACAGCAAGGGAGGGTAGCTTGAGAACTAGACAAACATAGTAAGTGCTAAACAGGTAAATGCAATAGGTGAAGAGGAGTTGTGGAGAGAGGGAGAGCAAGTAGGCAAGGAGGGGGTCAAGAGCACATACAGTTTGTAGTTAAGTAGTTGAGAAGCGTCGACATAACAGAGCTCAGGGAGGACAAGTGGTGGATTTGTGGAGGGACAGCATTCCATAGCTTAGGTAGCTGGTATGAAAAAGGTTTTTGACCCAAGGATGTAGATCAGCTGGGGACAAAGAGGGTGCGTAAGTCATCAGATCTCAGGGAATAGCAGGAGGGTGGAGGAGTACTATGGTAGGAGGAGAGGTAGGAGGGGAGAGATCTGAGCCAGAATTTAGAGGTGAACTTAGCACCATGAAGCACACGCCGATTTTGGAGACTGAGGAAGTTTAGGGACCGGTAGAGGCCACAGTGATGGTTGAGTTGAGGGGCATCTAGAGCAAAGCGACAGAGGGGGTTGTAGAGAGAGTCCAGTCTGGCTAGGGAGGACTGCAGGGCAGCACCACAGACAACGTCGCAGTAGTCAAAAACAGGCATGATCATCTTCAGTACCAGCTATCACCTGGCAGTGAGAGGGATCCAACTGCGATTTCTGTAAAGGGCTCCCAGCTTGGGTTCAAATTTTTTCAGAATGGCATCAATGTGTGCTGAGAAGTTTAGGTGTCTGTCATACGAACATACGAAATTTGCCAGCAGAAAAAGGCCTAGAGGTCTATCAAGTCTGCTCAAATGTGCAGCTAGCACCCCTTATTCTGCAGCTGCCCCACCCTTCCACTTCATTAACCCTCCGCCTTGTCCTGTCCCATCCCCTTTTGAAGCAGTCCACTGTTCTACTGGATACCACTTCTGCAGGTAGCGCATTCCATCCAGCCACCACCTCTCTGTAAAACTGTCTCCTCATCTCCCTCTTGAATCTTCCTCCCTCCAGTCTCATCATGGCCCTAGTGGCCCTCCCTCCTCTTTGAACAGCCCCTCTGTACCGTCTTGTTTATTCCTTTCATGTATTTAAAGGTTTCAATCATGTCACCCTGTCCCTCCTCTCCTCCAGTGAGTCGTTCAACTCCTTCAACCTCCTCTCGTATGGTAAGTCCCCAGCCCCTTGATCATCTGTGCCTCCCGCTGCACCCTCCAGTAACTTAATGTCCCTCTTCGGATACGGGCGCCAATACTGCACGCAGTACTCCAGGTGTGGTCTAACTAATGACCTATACAGTGGCAGAATCACCTCCTCCCTCCTCGAGGATATACCCCTTGCAATACAACCCAGCATTTTGTTGGCCTTTGCAGCTGCCTTCCTACATTGTGCCGAGTTGTTCATTGACCCTGTAATGAGCACACCCAGATCCTTCTCCTCCTCTGTCTGGGCTAGCTGCACTCCCCCCAGCTGGTAACTCCTCCTTGGGTTCTTCATCCCAAAATGCAGCACCTTGCACTTTGGCATTAAAGCCAGTTGCCAAGTGTCTGACCAGGTTTCAAGCTTTGCCAGATCATCCTGCAACCCTGCCATCCCCCTAGGTCATCCACCACCGCGCCTACCTTGGTATCATCAGCAAACAGACTGATCTTGCTCTTGATGTCCCATGATATGTCTGCAATGAATATCCCAAACAACACTGGTCCCAACACCGAGCCCTGTGGAACACCGCTCGTCACTGCCCTTGGGTGTGAGAGCTCCCCACCCACCACCACCCTTCCCTGAAGCCAGATTCCTACCCATCTCACCAGCTTTGCACCCACCCCTGTGCCTACTAACTTCCTTCCCAGCCTTCCATGCGGCACAGAGTTGAATGCCTTACTGAAGTCCAGATACAGGACATCCACTGCATGGCCCCTGTCCAGTTGCCTAGTTACCAGTCATAGAACACCACCAGGTTGGTTTGGCAGGATCTGACATGTATAAGCCATGCTGTCTGCTGTCCTGTAGTCCTGGCCTCTAGGAGGTCACCAGCCTCTCCTTCAGGATAGTCTCCATTAGCTTACCCACGATGGATGTGAGGCTCACTGGTCTGTAGTTTCCCGGTTCATCCTTGGGGCCACTCTTGTGGAGAGCACCACATGAGCCATCCTCCAGTCCTGAGGTACACACTCCGAATGTAGTGAGGCAATAAATAGGTCTGCCAAAGGTTCTGCAAGGACCTCTGCCAGCTCCTTCAGTACCCTGGGGTGGATGCCATCTGGGCCCGGTGCCTTGTCCACCCTCAGTGCCTTCAAACCCTCTCGAACTCTGCCCTCCATGATTTCCCCATCTGTCACCCCTTCCCCCCTGTTTCTGCCATTTCTCCCACCTTGGGTGTCACCCCCTCCTTCTCTTTAGTAAATACTGAGCAGAAGTACTCATTTAGTGCTTCTGCCTATGCGCTCCCTGCTTCCACCCAACCCCCTCCTTCCTAATCCTTACTATGGCCCTTATAGCTCCTTTTCTCCCTGATGTACTTAAAGAGTCCTTCTCCCCTCTTAATGCCTTGTGCCAGCCTGAGTTCCGTGAGATGCTTTGGCTCCCCTTACTGCCCTGTCACCTCCTTCGATTCTGTCAAGTACTCCTCCCTGTCCTCCCCTCCCTGTTTTCTTGTACTTCATAAGGCAGCTCTTTTTTCTTTCTGTCCATGACCTCCTTGCTCAACCAGCTCAGGTTTCTTAGCCCTAGCCTTTTGCTCTGCTGCAGCAGGTTTGGTTGCCTCCACTATCCCCAGCTTTGAGCTCCCACCTCTGGTTAGTGTCCATACTAGATTGAATTCTGGCCAGGTACCCTTTACCACTTCCCTCATCCTCCCAAAGAGTGCCTCCTGAAGTCCAGCACTCTTGTGCCAGATTCCCTCCTTCCTGCCCATATCCAATGTGAGCCATACTGAGTGGTGGTCACTCCCCAACAGCGGTTCCTCCATGTAAGCTCTCTCACAAAGTCCCCATTTGCCAGCACAAGGTCAAGGGTATTCCCTAACCTGGTTGGTTCACTGACCATTTGCAGCAGGAAGCTGTCCTGGAAGGCATCCAGAGTACCTGCTCCCTTCTGTTCCTGGTTGTTGGGGTACTCCAGTCCACTCCTGGCATGTTGAAGTCCCCACAATCACCACACCACCCTTCTCATGGTCCTGCTGATCTGTCCCGCTAGTTCCTGTCTAACTCCTCCGTCTGAGATGGTGGCCTGTACACCACTCCCATTCGAAGAATCCTATTCTTGGAATCCTGGATTTGCATCCAAAGTGACTCCGTACTACCCTCCTCCCCTTCCTCCCTTACACACTTCAGTCCTTCCTTCACATATAGTGCCACCACCCCCCCCCTTTCACAATCACCCTGTCCCTACGAAATAACCTGTACCCTGGTACAAACAGGTCCCAGTCATTGTATTGGGTGGCCCATGTTTCTGTGATGGCTCCCTCTGCCATGAGAACCTGTAACTCTGCAGTTTTCCTCCCAAGGCTCCTAGCATTAAGGGTAACCACCTTCCACCCTCCCCTCCCCCCCCAGCATCACCAACAGTACTTGCCATTTGTCCTTTGTCACTGTTATGGGAGGTAAGCAGAGACCACCCCCTCCCGCGAGACCGGAGTCGAGAGGCCTGCCTGAAGCCCGAACCCGAGACACACAGAGACCACCCCTCCCCGAGGAGCCGGGTCGCGAGGCCTGCCTGAACCCTCCTGCTCATAGAAGCCCGAACCGAGACACACCAAGACCACCCTCCCGAGGAGACCGGAAGTAGCAAGGGCCTGCCCTAAGCCCCCCCTGCCCGCAGAAACCCGAACCGAGACACCAGAGACCACCCCCCTCCCGAGGAGACCGGAGTCACGAGGGCCTGCCCTAAGCCCTCCCTGCCCATAGAAGCCCCGGACCGAGACACACCAGAGACCACTCCCCTCCCGAGGAGACAGGAGGTCGCGAGGCCTGCCCTGAGCCCTCCCTGCCTGAAGAAGCCCAGACCTGAGACACACAGAGACCACCTCCCTCCCCGAGGAGCCTGGAGGTCGCTGAGGGCCTGCCCTGAAGCCCTCCTGCCCATAGAAGCCCAACCGAGACACATCAGGTAATTTCTACCTTGATCCAGGCTGCTGCCACCAGCGTTGGCCATCTGGCGCCTTTTCTGAAACGGCCACAAGCTCCCCTGCTCAGCACATGAATCCTGGCCAGAGTAGCACCTCGAGTTGCTGCCCAGGCTCAAACGGAACAGAACTGTTACTTTTGTGCCTGATTTTGAAAGTTTTAAAACGAACCAGCTAAAACTATTTGTATTTGCCTGTAACTGTATTTCCCACCCAACTTCTTCATTAGCTCCTTATATTGTTTTGCCACTAGAGGGAGCCTGATTAAGTTCGAGCAATTTGCTCCCAATACCTCGCTTGTCACATTTTACTGCTCTCTAGTAGCTGTTTTCACTTGGTGATTTATATTAAAGGAGCCCTCTGCTGTCTCTTTCCTCTCTACCTCACTCCTTTCTCTAGTCAATAATGTCCCTCCTCCCTCCTAGCTCCTCATGGGAATACTTTGCTTCCCTATCCTCTTTGAGCTTTACTGCTTGAACACATCAACAGCTTCTGCCAATACTTATACTCAGTTTGACTTCTACTACTCCAACATGCTTGCTACTGCCACTCCACTACCTCTACCCCCCTCTGCTCTCATCGGCAAGCGTATTGGCCCAATAGTCAGATACCTTCACCTTCATCTGAAGCCGCCACCCTGCATCTCTATCAGGGCGTACCTCATCACCCCTCTATGGTTACTGACCCTATCTCTTATACTATCCGGCGACATTGAGATCAACCCTGGTCCATCTCTGCGTCCGTCATAACCTGCCCCCGCCACCCTCTCCCTAAAACCGATGGACTAACTTTAGCCCACCTGAATGCTAGAAGCCTTATGGCCAACCTCCTGACCTCAGGCTTGGATCTATACTAACGTCCCGGACGTCCTCGCCATCACAGAAACCTGGCAAGCCCACAGTGCCTGACTCTCAGTGCCACTTTCCTGGATACAACATGCTTCGTGTCGACCATCCCTGGCACTAAAGGGAGGTGGCCTTGCCCTCTACTTCAAAACTCATCTAAACATTACCCTTCTGCAGGACCCCTCCTACCAAACTGCAAATCCTACACTCCCTACTGCTTCTTGGGGTGTAAAAAACTCCATATTTTTGTACATATCCCCCAAAATGCCACAAGGCATCACTGAACTCCTAGGGTTTCTGCCTGCAGTTACAGGCAAGAATGACATTATCTGCCTTGGTGATTTTAACCTTGGCTGGTCCGAGAAAACTCAGCTAACCTATCCTCCTTAGCTAGCAAGGCAAATCTATCCCAGCTCACACATGAACCCACAAGGGTCTCACGTGGAAGCAACTGTGCCACCCTCCTTGACTGGATACTTACTAACAGGACGGAATATGTTGCCTCAGCCGTGTGCTACCTGACACATTAGTGACCACTATCCCATCTACTGTGTCTGGAACACTGTCATTCCTCCCCTCCCTGCTAAAACTGTAACATTCCCTAATCTCTCCCGCCTAAGTCATGAGGACTTCTTAACTGACCTTAACCAGGATGACTGGTCCCCTCTCTACCAAACAGAGGACATTAACATAGCCACAGAATATTTCAACTTCGTCCTCCTCTCTCTTCAAAACCTTCACATTCCGGTCACCACACGTACCCCTGCTTCAACTTCTCAAATCTAGGTACAAACTTTGGTCCAGGTGGAACATCTCCCACCTCCGTGCAGACTTTGAAGACTATCGTGCATTACGTAACAACTGCAAAAGACAAATTCGTATTGCCAAAAGCACCTACTATAGGAACCTACTAGTAACATCCTCAACAAATCCGCGTAGGTACTGGTCCAAAATTAAGGACATTCTCGGCAACGACAAGCAACAGAATCCAGCCGACATGAACATTCAGGGTGTTCACTGCACCAACCATGACACCATTGCCAGCGCCTTCAATGCCCTTTTCTTCTCCACCAGTCGCTACTCTAACTAGCCCACAACCTGACTGTCCCTCTTCTCCTCCCTCGCCCTCCCACCTCCCTTTCGTTCTGGCTCCAACCACATACCTTGAAGTTCATGAAGCTACTTAACTCCCTTCCGCACGCTGGGGTCAAGGGCCTGAGGGCATCCATCCTTGCATACTTAAGCAGTATGCACCTTGGCTGACCAGACCTATCACCTGGCTTTTAACCTCTCTTGATTGATACGTCTACTGTCCCATCCACCTGGAAAACCGCCAGAACCATCCCTATACACAAAAGGCGATGTCAAACTCATGTCCAACTACCCCTATATCTCTTCTGCCCACTCTCAGTAAGCTGCTTGAAAAAATAGTCCACCGCCAGCTTGCTGCTCACCTTGACATGTTTAATCTTCAAACCCCGTGCCAACATGGTTTCGGCCGGTCACAGTACCACCTCTGCACTTACACAACTTACAAATGACATCAGAAATAATATGGGCGTGGCCTACTCACTGGGGCCATCTTTATCGACCTGTCTAAAGCCTTCAACATGGTACACCATCCTCTCATGCTAAAGCTCCAATCCATTGGAGCATCTGACCAAGCCTCTCCTGGTTCCATAGCTATCTTGACAATCAGACTCAGGTAGCATTTCACAAGGCCCTTTCCTTTCCTCCCCTAAACATCTCCGTGGAGTTCCCCAGGATCCACTCTTGGACCTCTACTCTTCTCCCTCTTCCTAAATGATATTCCCACCATGTCCTGGCATAGCTGCACTCTTATGTCATGAGATGACCTTGTTCTCTACTCTGGGTCAAAATCGGTTGCTGCCATCAACTCCTCTCAATAATGACTTCAATTCCTGCAGACCTGGCTCTCTAGCAACCACCAAGTCCTGAACCTAGAAAAACCTGTGCTATGCTATTCGGATACTCTAAGAAACTGTCTGCCCTCGAGAACAGGCTCCGGGTTCAATGCCTTGATGGCTCCCTCATCTCAAACACTGAGTCCTTCAAGTACCTTGGGGTCACTCTGGATCCCACACTTGACCTGTCTCAACATGTCAATATGGTGTGCCCGTGCCGTCAATGCTAAAATTGGCGGAGCTTATCCGCGTCGCCACTCCTCACTCCTTCCGCTAGACTTTCTGTTGCGAGAGTATTCTCTTACCCCAGCTCAATATGCTCTGCCCCTCCTCTTTGTTGCAAACTCTGCTACACTTCACAAATGGGACACTGTCTACAACAACATCTGTGGTCGCCTTAACTGCCCCACGTCTTACCCATCATTGTCTCCTTGCTGCTTCGGCTTAAATTGGCTGTCACCTAAGGATATTGAGCCTACTCCTGGGCTGCTTTATCAACTCCTGTCTAGACCTCCCTGCCCTGTCTATCTTGCCAACCTCCTGACTCCTGCCTCACACACCCAGTGCCCTCAGGTCTTCCTCTGTCCCCATGCTCTCCACTAGACCTTGCATGACAAAAATGGGTGAACAGGCATTTGCCCATTTTGCTCCCAAATTCTGGAACTCACTCCCCCTTATGGTGAAAACTTCAGCCTCCCATCGAGAATTCAAAAACTCACTGTTCACCCACCTCCTAGCCTCTGGCCAATGCAAATGCTCTTAATTTGCTTTGTCCCACTACAGGCTGTCGGGTCTGACCCTGAGTACTACACTAATGTTCTCCCATGCAATAAGCTTGTCTAGGTGGCTATGAACCTTGATGTCTTTACTGTCCTCAGCTGTCTTATGGTTACCCTAATTGCTTTATTTTACATCCTTATTATGATCTATGCCTAAAATGTACCCTTATGTAACTATTACTGTGCTACCCAATGTATATCTTGTTTTGCTCCTGTACACCTATATTATGTCTGTGCATTTCTGCATATTGTAACCAATGTCCTGTGCTCTCCCGGGTCGTGCCTGAAAATAGGCAGGTCTGTTGCCTAGCGCACTTACCCGGTTACCAAAAGCTAATAAATAAATAAATAAGCTCATATGGTTTCCCAACCTGTGGTCTCTGCATATCTCTTCCCCAATTGCCACCCCCACTCCTAGTTTAAATTCCCAACTTCCTCTATGTATACTCCTCCATCCTCTGTTTCAACACTTTCTTTCCCTCCTCACTCAAGTGTAGTCTGTCCTTGGCATAGAGACTACTGTCCTCCCAGGTCCCTTCCCACCCCCCAACAGCCCATACCCTTTAGCACAACACCAGGTTCTTAGCCATCTGTTAAATTCCTCTATTCTCAGCTTTCTTGTTGTGCTTGCCTTTGGCACCGGAAGTATCTCTGAAAAAGTTACTGATCTTCCTGCCCCCTCACATAATTGTGCTAGTTCCTCAAACCTCCTCTGGACTATATCTACTGTCTTGTCAGCCAGGTCATTTGTCCCAAGATGTATAATTAAATGACGCTTGTCCCTACCCCTTCTAGCATATTTCAGAACAGATTGTCCCACCTTTTCTGCTGTCATTCCTGGCATAGACGCCACCCAAATGCGACTATGCCTCTCCCCCTTGTACCCCATCTAACTCCTCTTAGTATTGAGTCCCCAGCACTAAGATTCCACCCCTCTTACTCCTGCTTGCTTCCATTCATCTCCTCTCTCATTTCCAGCTCCTCTTCTTCCTCCTCCTGCACATTATTTCCCCTTTTACCCCTGTTGCAATTCTCCCAGCAGAATTTCCCCTGCTCCAGTTTGGTCCAGGCATTTATCAATTACTCCTCTAATTTCATCATTTCCCTCCTCCACCTTCTTCCTCTCTAGCAGTGTAAAACTATTTTCTGAAGACCCTTCACAAATGCCCTCCTCTCTCTTCATAGTAACCTGTTCTCTCCTTTCCACTCCGTGACTTTTGCCACTTCTTCACCTCCCCTCACAAGTCCCTATCTCCTCCTTCCATTTGTCTTTTATCTCCTGACCTGGTTTCCACGGCAATCGTTCTTCCTGGCCTGGGCCCCTTTGTCTCTGCTTCCCTTCTTCTGACCCTCTCCTCACCACTGTTGGCTTAAATCGCCCTCCCTCATCTCCCCTTCTTCCTCCCTCCAGCATTGGGCTAAACCCACCCCCAATCTGCCTTGCCTGTCTTAGTTCCTCCTGCAGACCCTCAATCTACTTTCTAAGTTTTTCTATGTGGTTGCACTAAACATCCTCCCACACTCCAGGCAATTTTTAGAAAGACTGGTGCACCGAGTTGTTGCAGCCTACCACCCTACCCATTGCTGTGTTGCCCTGGAGCCCCCACCCTTCCAGATGCAGGATACCAAACACTCCCCAAGTCTCCCTCTCCCTCCTCTGTCAGTGCAAAACATTTTCTTTATTTCCCTTACCTTCTTTGTTGTACACGTTTAGATATATTGAGCAACTGCTTTTTATATTCCTATCCTTCCTATCCACACTCAAAAAGCGACTTTAAGTAGCCATTGTACAACCTTCTTCAAACTCCTACTCCTCCTTTCCCCAATGCAATATCAATGCGAAGAAGTAATAATGAAAGCTCCTAGATTTGCATTTACTTCCCTTCCACTGAGATAGCAGTCACCTCTTCACTTGCTGCTGTTCCTTTCCTGGATATCTGCTTCTGCTATGACAGGTGCATATCCTTTGCCCGTTTGAAGAAGTGATGTCAGAACTCCTGGTAGACACAGATAGACACCGAGATACCTGAATGAGGAAGAGTCCTCAAGTACAGTCCCACCAAGGGTGTGAAATGTGGGTAGGAGGCTCAGCCTAGCACGTCTCTGCCTTGTAACAAAGGACATGGAGACAGTCTTCCTGACATTTAGAAAGAGTAGACGAGCACTATACCAGAGTTGGACTTTAGTGAAGTCTGACTGAAGCCTGGTAGTGACATCAGAGACAGATTTGCCAGATGTAAATAGAACTGTATCATCAGCATACATGTGGAAGCTAGAGGCGGTGCAAACCTGGGGGAGATCATTTAAAAAGATGGAAAACAGAATGGGGCCAAGCACTGAGCCCTGGGGGACACCAGTTGTTATTGGCAAGGGAGAAGAGGTGACATCAGCAATTTTGACTGATTGCGACCTGCCGGACAGATAGGCGCTGAACCAACCTGTGGCTGAGGGGAGAGACCAGCAGCTGAGAGGCTGTGCAAGTGAAGCGGGTGTGAGACAGTGTCAAAGGCTTTAGCCAGATCAACAAAGATAGCTGAGGTGATGTGTCCTGTGTCAAAGCCAGTGGAGATGGTCTCAGTTAGTCTCAGCAGAGTGGTGGTGGTGGAATGGGATTTCCTATATCCAGAATGGAATGGAGTGAAGAATCCAGAGACAGATAGGAAGGATGAGAGCTGGTTGAGGACTGTGTGTTCTTGTAGTTTAGCTAAGGTAGGAAAGAGAAAGGTCAATAGTTGCCAGGAGAGGAGTCTCCCTCCCCCTTCAGGAGCGGGAGCACAACTGCATGTTTCCATACTGAGGGTACTGTTGCTGTCAGGAAAGAAAGGTTTAGTATGAGGGAGAGCGGGTAGGCAATAGCAGAAGCGGAGAGGGAGAGGAGCCTAGGATCCTGGCCATCAGGTGAGGAGCCTTTGGTGGGGTAGAGGGCAAGGAGGGTGGTATCAGGAGAGACAGGAGAAAAGGAGAAGTGGGAAGGGGTGTAAGAGGTGGGGGGGCACAGTGTTGGGGGAGATTGAGAGGACTGGAGAGGGCGAGAGGAGCACTAGAGAGGAGAGGACCCGTGAGAGGAGAGGATGCCAGAGCAGTGGAGGAACCAGGGAGGGAGCACAGCAGAGTTGAGGCACAGGTAGTGAAATGGGAGTTAAAGCATTCAGCGATAGCCATAGTGTCTGAATGGACAGAGTGGTTGACCATGAGGGTTGGGGGTGGAGGGTAGGTGGCTGGAGAGAAGAGGGAGCGAACAACCTTCCAGAATTTGGACAGACTGTTAGTATTAAATAAGAAGTTTGATTTGAAGTGCTCAGTTTTAAGCATGGCGGATTGCTTTGGTGCAGCCATTTCGAAGTTCACGGTAACACTGAAGATCTTTATGGCAGTGGGAAACTTTAGACTGTCACCACGCAAGGTCACAAGCATGCTGGCAAGCCAGAAGCTCAGGTGTGACCCAGGAGAGGTGTCCACCATGGACCCTGGTTTTGCAAAACGGGGCATGGGAATTCTATATGTGAAGGAACTTGGTATTGAAAGAGGCAAGGGCTATGACAGCTGAGGTCACGGAGAAGAGAGGGGACCAGTCAGTAAGAGTAAGGTCATAGAGCAGTGACTGCAGGTCAAGTGTTGCATAGGGTCTAGTGAGACTTATTTTTGGTGAGTGTTTAGTCCTATGGCTCTTATGCACCACGAAGGTCATGTGGTGGCCACTGATAGAGTCCAGTAGAAGACCACAGGATACTGTTCTGTGCAGGTGGGAAGTAAGGACAAGGTTGAGCAGGGAACAGTTTAATGTTTTGTTGTTTAGGCGAGTGGGTTCTCAGATAAGTTGACTGAGATTTAAGGCTTCAATAGTGGAGCGGGTACACGAAAATGATGGGGCCAGCCAGTTTAGGTTAAGGTCACCCAGAATACATAGTTCCCCTTCAGTGGCCAGTGTAGTGAGCTTTGTAAGGAGGTCTGTGACATTTGTATGAGTCTGCCCCAGGCGGCAATAAACCCCAGTGACAAGAACAGGTGCCGTGTAGGGAAAGGAGATTTTAATAAGAACAGCTTTATGGGACACCTGGGTAGAGGTAGTAAGTGTAGAGGTGAACTAGAGAGTAGAGAAGGTTTATATAGCTACACCACCACTTCTCCCGTTCCTATCCTGTCTAGTGATATTGAAGCCAGGGATAAAGACAGAGTGGTCAGGGATGTTATTTGATAGCCAGGTTTCATAGACCACGATGATATCAGGAGCATAAATATGTACCATGGTTTGTAGTAGGGAGATTTTAGGAGCAAGGCTTCTTATGTTTAGGTGGATTATTTTAAGGCCATGTGGGAGTGTTAGTTAGCTGCTACCAGTTACGAATGGGTGTTGGTAAGCTTGACCACCAAGTATTTTACCTGTTACAAGTCCCATCTAAAGGGAAGCTGGAACACCAGAGAGGCAGAATGGGTATAATGTATTGCCAGAACCTGTTTTGCTGTCAGTGAGTTTGTATCCAGACAGAGCTCCAAAACGCTGCAGCAGGGAGCACAGCGCTGGACATTCAGTTTCTGAGGCAGCCAGGTACAACATGATGTCATCGGTGTACAGAGCTATACGATGCTCTGTACCATCCAGAGTTAGGAAACCCTGTATCGTGGGATGTTACCTTACTGTCTGTGTTAGAGGTTCTATATATACTGCAAAAAAAAGGGCAAGAGGGGGGTAACCTTGTGTGGGCCAAAAATGGAAGACAGTGTGTTTGTCCGACCTGTGCTTTAGCAGCACTGTAGATGCTGCACACAAGTCTACAGACAAAGAGTGTGTGTGTGTGGGGAGACTGAACTGAAGAAGCACGGCACAGAGAAAGGTACCAGACACCCTGTCAAACACTTTCTCCATGTCAAAGCTGAGGACGAAGGAGTGGGAAGCCACCTTCAGAGGTCTTTTGCAAGATGGACACAGACCTCTTGACACTATGCATAGAGTGACGGGTCCTAATGAACCCCATCTGGCCTGGGAACATCACATTTTAGTGGAGGGTATTCATGTGCTTCACTAGAATGGATATATATAACCGAGCGACAATACAGACCAGTAGAACTTGCATCGGTCTGCAACCCCTCCCCCCCTTAGTGATGACCAAAGTAACTGTATAACTCCACGTTGCAGGTGGGGTCTCTCCCGAGAGAAGGAAGTTAACCACATGAAGGAAAAGAGAAGTGAGTTCAGCCAAGAATTTTTTAATAAACTCAACCAGGTAGTCATCCGGTCCCAGGCATTTCTTGGCCTTCATCTGACCCAGGACCTCTTGGAGCTCCTCAGTGTCAAGGGGTGCCAGAAGAGCTTCCCTAGCTGCCTCCCACAGCTGTGGTAGGTAGAGGTGGTTCAGAAAGGAGGTGAACTCTTCTTGTCGTTGGCGGGGGGGTAAGAGATCAGCTGTATATATAGTTTTGTAATACACTGCGAAAGCCTCCGAGAGGGAACTTACATCCCTTGTGATGTTTTGCATTTCTGGATGTCTTAGCTTTAGGATGGTGGCCCACAGCCTAAATCCTCAGACTATGTATGCGAGCAAGCGTGCTGCTCATGGACTTCCATCATAATAAATTTTGCCTGAGGTACACCTCAGGATTTTTTCTGTTTGTTCTAAAGCTAGGTCATCCAGCTGCTTTTTAACCTTAAAGTACCTTGCTGATGTTGTTGCTGCAGGAAAGAGTGTACTAGGCAGGTACTCTCTGAGGGCCTTCCACTCCTTCTCTTTCTAGGCTGCATAGCTTATAATGTGTCCCCTTATGATTACTTTTATTGTGTCCCAAATCACCACTGGTCTGTAGGGCAGGGAGGTCATTATGGGTCAGGATCTCCTTAATTTGGGCTGTGACGAGGTCCTGGAGTTCCTGACTTTTTAAACAGAAAGAGTCCAGTTGCCAGTTTGTGGCTGTGCGGAAATGGCAGAGATCCACTTAGTTAGAGCTGGGGTGTGGTCAGAAAAAGAGATGGGGTCCATCTCACACGTGTAAACTTTGTTCATGTCTTCCTGTTGTGTGAATGCATTGTCTATATATACTGTAGATTACAGTTTTGGTGTTCGTGGGAATAGTATGAATAATCCTGGTGTCCTGGGTATAACTCACACCAGATATCAGTCCACCCCAAGGAGGCTATCAATTTTCGAAACCATTTGTGTACAACCAGGAAATATGTATTTCGAGGGGAAGAGGAATCCTTACCAGGGTCCAGCAATAAACTATAGTCCCCCGTTAAGGGCAGGAATCCCCACTGATTATCTAGGCCCAAATTCACCAGTCTCCTGATGCAGGAGAACTCTGAGCCAGGGGGAGGTATACTGATGCCACTGTGAGTGAAGCCCCATCCACCACCCCTTGTACCACCACCCCACACTTCTCCTTTTCCTTTATCAGTTTTACTTCCTAGAAGTACATATGTTTTGCTAGCAGGACAGTGACGCTTGCCGTTTCCCATGTCTGTATGAGGAAAAGTACACAGCCGAATATCCAAATTTCACCAGCTTACAGTTTGCTACCAAGAATTAGTGGGTCTCCTGCAGGGATACAATTCCCAGGGAATCTTTCTGTATTACAGAAAAGACCCTGGCCCTTTTCACAGAGTTGTTGAGCATATTCACATTTATACAGTATACCTTCAGTCTGGGACTACTCATTTACTATGTTTACATGTGGGATACGATCAAAAAACGGATCGGTGCTGGCAGTTCCAGTCCTAAAGCTGTTCAGTATACATGAACAGCGGATTCTGGTTCCAAAGATGTGGTTCAGTTTACATATGCATCTCTGGAATACCAGTAATGGTATTTTGTAGCACACAGCTGCTCCTGTCTAGGACACCAAACGGAAAATCTTTTCCAGTTTGAGGCACATGTTTTCCATTTTTGTTGGTTTCCTAGAAACCTTAGGCATTTCCATAACATCTTCAGAAAGATTAATCCAGAGAACTCTAGCTCTTCAAGTACCATGCTCTGAGACACAGTTCTTAAATCTGGGAATGTTATCCTGCCCTGAGACAATGTCAGCAGACTGTAGTTCAGGGGCAGGTTGACAGGATGTCTGCTGGAGAAGGACAGGAGCAGGGAGTACCATATCTGCCTGGCCCAGTCTGGAGCTATGAGAGTCATTGTTGCTGACTCCCTTCTCAGTTTTAGAAGTACTTTCAGCAAAAGTGGGAAAGGTGAGCAGGAACATAAGAAACTTCCCTGACCAGCTGAGGACTAAAGAATCCTCTGGGATTGTACCCACCGATGGGGGTCTGCAACAAAAAACAGTGAGATCTGGTTATTTTCCCAAGATTCAAACAGATCTATCTCTGGTGCACCCCCCACCTTCTGAACACTGTCGCCAGCACCTACCGATTGTGTCCATTCATGATTTCCCTCACTGATCCTGCTCAGGGAATCTGCAAGCACAATGTCCTTCCCTGGCAGGTGTACTGCCGAAAGAAGGACTTCCAGGGAGTATGGAAACTTTCAGGTCTTCATCACCTCTGCACACAGTTCTGAAGATCTTGTTTCTCCTGTCTGTTGATGTAACACATAGTTGTGGCATTGTCTGTCCTGATCTGAGCAGACTGACATCTGATGTGGGAGGAAAAGGCATACATTGCAGGGTATACTGCACTGAGCTCCAGGAGATTTATGTGCTCCTGAGTCTCCTGTGCACTCTATGTCCTTCTTACAGTGAGCTCCTCCAGATGGGCGCCCAGCAGGGAGGCATCTGTTCCAAGTATGATTGCCGGTGACTGCTGAAGGAAGGTAACTCCCTCTCTCTGGTTGCATTCCTCTTTCCACCATATCAGTGTATCTAGCTGAGGCTTTGTGACTGGAAGTAGTTTTGAAACTGGTTCCCACCTCTAGGCCAATGGTTCCCCAGGTGGTATTGGATATTTTTCATTTGGAACCTGGCACCACTGTAGTGGATGGTGCCATGTGGTCCTAGCAAGCGCAGGGAATGCCTTGCAGCTCTAGGCTGACCTGCCTTGAAGGATTTTGCAGTTGCAAATCAGATTTGCCACCCTCGCTTGGGGAAGACATGTCTTCCCCTGCAGGGTATCCAGTTCTAGGCCTATAAAGTCCCAAACCTGAACAGGGTCTGATTGTGATTTTGTACATTTATGAGGAAGCCCAAATCCTCCAGGGCGTGTTGTGTCAGAAGAAGGAAGGACTTGGCCTCCTGATACCAGTTTCTTGAAACCATCCAGTCATCCAGGTAGGGAAAATCTACCACCCACTGCCTGCACAAATGTGCTGCTACTACGGCTAGGCACTTTGCGAACACCCTTGATGCTGATAATAGGCCAAAGGGAAGGGCTGTGAACTGGAAATGGCAATTCCCTGATCTGAACCTGAGGTACTTCCTGTGACTGGGCCTGACTGGTATGTCAAAGTAGGCGTCTTTCATGTCCGGTGATTCCAGCCAGTCTCCTTTTTGTAGTGATGGAATCACCAAGCCCAGTGTTACCATCTAACTTTTTCCTTTTTAAATGTTTGTTCAGACACCTCAGGTCTAAAATGGGTCACCACTCCCCATTTTTCTTCTGGGTCAGGAAGTATCTCAAGTAAAGTCCCCTTCCCCATTGTGAGGAAGGTACCTCATCCACTGTATTTGCTTGCAGCATTTTTCTTACCTCCATCTCCAACATGAGTCTTTCTGCTAGAGTGCAAGGGTGAAAACCCTTGTGATTCTGCAGTTTGGGGATATTTTTTTTTTTTTTTAACTGCGGGGACAAACCCGGACTCACTATTTCCAGAACCTGCTTGCTGGTGGTCACTTCTGACCAATTCTGGAAACAGTGAGCCAGTCTTCCTCACAGTGGCAACGGACTGGTGACTTGAGCAGACTGGTCAGGGGTTCAGCTTGGCCTGTGTCTTGGGGCCCATCGTGCAACTGCACACCCAGTGGCCCTTCTACCCCCCCCCCCCCCCCCACCTCTGAAGAAAACCCTCTAAGGAGGAAAGTCATAGGTAGTGCAGACAAGGGAAAAGTACTCCCTACCTCCACTTCAACTTCTAATGGCCTGTAGGAAACGGAGACCTTTTCATTCTTAGTGTTGCTCTTGTAGGTAGTTTTGTATTCAACCACCTTTTTCATGCAAGCCTTTGTCTTGCCACCAAACAGGGAACGTCAATCGTTGGGGAAATCCACTGCCCTTGTCTGAGTGTCCTAGGATAGGTTAGTAGTTCTAAGCCAGCCAACCCTTCTTAAGGACACTTAATGGGCCATGACCCTGGACGCAGCGTCATTTGTGTCAGCTGCCATATGGAGATGGTACTTTGTGGCATCAATAGCTGATCTTTCTGTGTCAGCCAGATCTTGTGCCAAGTCACCAGTAGCCTTCTCGCTCATTGCCAATACTTAGCTCCAAACAGCTTTCTGGTACTGAGCTGTCTAGGCCAAGCACGCTGCCTGCCTCAACAGCAAGGAAGCTGAAGTACATAAACTTTATGTCCATACTATCCAGCTTCCTGGAATCTTTTTCAGGAAGCTGAGAGGAAAGGGACAATTTGACCTTGTCACATGCAAGATCACTCCCTCATGATTAGGGAGAGAATACGTTATTCAATACCCTGTTTGTCTGCCTGGTGCTTTTTTTATTTTTTTTTAATTTTATCTATATAAGCAGCTGAAGTGGGCGCTGACAGATTTTACAGGTGGCCTTTCTGAGGGACTTGTGAATGGGCAATCGCAGCCTCTTTGTAGAAATTACATAGATACTGATGGCAGATAAGGGCCTTTGGCCCACCTAGTCTGCCCAATTTGCGCATGATTTTTTCCTCTTCAAGCTTCACTTGAACTGGGCTGTCCCTTTACCCCAACTGCTAGGATCCCCCAGTGCCTAACCCATGCATTCTTGAATTCCATGATCATTTCAGCCCCCCTCCCCCCCCCCAAGGCAGGGCGTTACACTTGTCCACCACCCTTTCCATGAAGAAATACTTCCTCACGTTACCTTTGAACCTCCCTCCCTCCAATTTCATCCCATGACCACTAGTCTTGGAACATCTCTTCCTCTGAAAAATAGTGTTTATTTATTAGATCATCGGTTTACAGACTTTTGAGTCAAAGACTCATTTACAAAGGCACCTCGTCAAGACAGCACCTGTACCTTGTTTCTACCAGTGAGGTACCTGTATGTCTCTATCATATCCCTCCTCTCCTCCAGGGAGTACATATTCAAGTCCTTCAGCCTGTCCTTGTAGGACTTGTGTGATGCAAACCCTATACCGTCTTGGTTGCCCTCCTCTGAACTGTCTCCACCCTGTCTAGATCCTTACGTAGGTAAGGCCTCCAGAACTGGACACTGTACTCAAGGTGTGGCCTCACTAATGTCTTGTACAGTGGAATTATGACCTTCCTTTTCCTGCTGGTGATGCCCCTGTCTATGCACCCCAGCATCCTATTTGCTTTACCTGCCACCTTGTCGCACTGACTCCCAACCTTTAGGTCATCAGAGATGATAACCCCTAGGTCTCTTTCCTGCTTGGAGCATACTATATCCCCCAGCTGATATGTTGTTCCAGGGTTTTTGTGCCCCATGTGCACTATTCTGCACTTCTTTGCATTAAATCTCAACTGCCACACCCTTGACCATTCCTCAAGCTTCTGCAGGTCTCTCCTCATTCTATCCACTCCCTCTGGCGTGTCCACTCTGTTACAGAGTTTTGTGTCATCAGCAAACAGGGAAATTCTTCCTTCTATTTTATCCGTTAAGCCCAACATACCCATAAACTCCACCTCAACTTCTTCAGTTTCTTGTGATGTGATGTTGAGGGTATTTGCCATATGCCTCGCAAAAGTGTAGTGCGAGGTATAGTTATCTGAAGATCTAGGAGTGGACCCAAAACTTTTGTTCTGGAGAACCATCAGGTTCTATGGGTTCTGCTTCCTCCTCCTTAAAGTACAGCTCAACCTCCTCCTCCTCCTCCACAGGCACTGAGAATGGAACTGGATCCTTTGGTGGTGAGGGCAGGAAAATTCTTGAAATTCCCCACAGCCTGGAATGCCTGGAGGAATTGCCATGCCTCAGTTATGTCCTCAACTGACGGCATTTTTTTCTCTGCTGGCAGCTCCTTTCCTTCCTCATGAGTAGGGAAAACATGTTTTTCTTTTCGTTGTTTTCTTGGCAAATGCCATCTCTGTGCCTACTCAAATGGCACTTTTATTTTTACTGGATTCATGGTTCCTCTGTTCTGACTCCATGATTTCTGAACCATCTTTAGCATTATTTTCTTTTTTATCTGTCCCCTTTTCCAGCGACTGCTGCTTACTTTGAGGGGCTGGACCCTCCTCTGAGCCTTTAGGTGACACGTAGGCAGACTGAAAGGCCATAATGTCTTCTAATTTCATAGCCTTTTTCTTTTGCATTTTAGAGCAAAACTTAATACAAAGCTCACAACTGACAAAATCATGATCTGGAGCAAGGGACCTTAAACACAACTTGTGGCTGGCTGCCTTTGCCAGGAACTGGAAACAAACTTTAAAATTGTTAAAGCCTGCAGGTCCCATTTTCTGTTTGGGCCTGTCAATCATGCCAGACAAGGATGAACATTTGAAATCTGCCCTCCCTTCCCACAAACATACAAACAAAAAAAAGATTTGCAACAGAAATAAACTACTATTAAAATTTTTTTTTTTTTTTTATGCACCTCCCCTCCTCCCAACCGGCTACTCCTTGAGGCTGCCTAGGACCCCCTGACCACCACCGCCCCGGCTGCAATCCCCTGCCCCCGTCATTACCAGTTACCCAGGTAACCAGATATATCACTCCTTCCGGCAGAGAAGTGCCCTTAGGCATTACTCAAATATCCCGGGATTGGCAGGGTCAGTTCGGGCTATGCCGGATTACCGTGGCGCCAGGGGACTGGCAGCCGTCATTCGGTCGGTCAGGGGGCATTTTCCATTTTCGTGGCCCCACCCACCCATTGAAGGCACGCTGCAGCGTGTGTCCTGAGAGGGAACATCCGGCAGTATGTGGTCACTCACACTGCCTAGGACGCCACCGCAGAGCCATCAGGAGCCACTAGGCAAGCGGCAATCACCTTAGTCCCACCCAGGAAGGAAACGTTTAAAGGATGCTCTGAACTCCTACCTTGCTGGTACCTGCTCCTGACGTCCCGGGTTCGGGGCGGGTACCTGGGTCACCAGCATGCCAAGTGATCTCCCATCACTTGGCGTCGGTTCCAAAGTCTTAAAATCACAAATAAGGTTCAGTTCCTTTTAAAAATAAAACCACGATTCTTAAATGAACACCTAATTGCGTTCAAACAGTAATTTTAGCCAAATTATCATCTTGTTCTTGAAAACTGAGAATAGCCACACAGAATTACTGTGAAGTGGTAATTTAAACAGCAAAGAAACTTTTTTTTTTTTGTTAAGAAAAGTGGTTGCCTAAAGGTATGAACCAATACAGAACCGAAGAATCAGTAAAAATAAACTAAAATACACCCTAACCACTGAAGAGTATCACAAGATAATTAAACAAGTAAGAGTTAACTTTAAATAATAAAACAAACCGTAATCAGCTCTGAAGTGAAGAGAAGATTTTGGGGTGAATGTTTTCTTCATGCAGACAAATAAATCTGCCATTAGAATTTTGTGCTAATTAGAGAATCTTAGAATGAAATTTATAACTTTTACATAAGGTTACGCTCACCCTTGCATTGAAAGCTCCGAGGCGGTTCATTCCAGTGGAATGACGCAGCTGTTTAAGCATTAAGTGCAGGATTCCTAGGGTTTGAAAAATAAGTTAATCATCTGTAACCTTAGTTCTAGGAGTGGTATACAGCTCACATCCCCACTTTGGCAGTTCCACTGGAACAGGCTGATTTGTCAGATGACTTCAAAGAAAGCTCCTCCCATTAAGAGGGTGGTATATCCTCTGGCTCCGCCCCATGACAGCAGACCCTAGCAAGCTGGAAATACAGGTTACTCACCTGTAACAGGAGTTCTAGGAATGGTATATGTTGTTCATCCACACTCATTGGCAGTATCCTTGCCGCTTTAAATCTTGCCGGAAGGTCTTCAAGCTTGCTCCTCCCACCCACCCGGGTGGTATAACTCTCGGCTCCGCCCCATGGCGCCAGATCTGGCCCGCTGGAAGCTCAGGTTGTCTCGTCGAGCCGGGGTCGAGTGGGTGGTGTGGATGAACAACATATACCATTCCTAGAACTCCTGTTACAGGTGAGTAACCTGTATTTCTAGGGACATGGATATGTTGTTCATCCACACTCATTGGCAGACTCCTAGCAGTTCTCCGGGAGGAGGGAGGCAGAGCACACCCCATATACTTACTTGGGAAAGAGAGACTGGAGAACCGAGGCCCCAAAACCAGCATCCCGGCGTGACTCCAAGGTCGATGTGGTAGTGGGTAATGAAGGTGTTTGCTGACTTCCAGGTAGCAGCCCTGCAGATTTCCTGGATAGGGACGTCCCTGGAAGCAGCCACCGTTGCAGCAGTATGGCGGGTAGAATGAGCTCTTATCCCTCTGGGAGGCTCCATGCCCGCTAACTTATAGCAGAGATCTATGCAGGAGGTTACCCACCTGCTTATCGTCCGCTTGGCTGCAGGTCTGCTGAATGCGGCTTCAGCGTAGGTGACAAACAGCTGGCGAACCTCTCCCCGAATTTCAGCCGTGCGCTCCTTATAATAAGCGAGCGCCCTTCTAGGATCCAGAGTATGGAGCCTATATTCGGCCTCCGAGGTGTGATTGGGGTAGAACACCGGCAGAGTCAACACCTGGTTAAGGTGAAACTCCGACACCACCTTCGGAAGGAATTTCGGGTGGGGGCAAGGACAACCTTGTCCCTGTGGAAGACCAGGTAAGGAGACTCAATGAAGCGCCTGGAGCTCTCCCATCCTTCTGGCTGACGTGATAGCCACCAAGAAGGCGGTCTTCCACGACAGGTGAGAGAGCACACCTGTGCATAGGTTCGAATAGGCTTGCCCATGAGCTTTGCCAGTACCAGCAGTAGATCCCACGGAGGTGGGGTTCTCCACACTGGAGGAAATGTGATCAAGGCCTTTGAAAAAGCGCCAGACCACCTTCTCCTGCGCCACCGACTGCTTCTCGGCCCGCGCCCGGTAAGCAGAGATGGCTGCCAGGTGCACCCTTAGGGTCGTCGACCTAAGCCCTTGACTAGAAAGGGACCATAAATAGTCCAAGATGCTTGCCGAGGAACAGGAGGAAGGGTCCAAGCCCTTGCCCTGACACCAAATGGAAAACCTTTTCCATTTGAAGGCATAGCATTTTCTGGTCGACTCCTTACGGGACGCCTCAACTACATTGAGGACCTCGTCGGAAAGACCCAAAGCCTGGAACTCTAGCCGCTCAGGAACCAGGCCGTCAGGTGCAGGGATTGAAGGTCCGGATGGAACACCTTCCCCTGATTGACTGAGAGCAGGTCCGGGCGAGCTGGAAGCTGCCGCGGAGTCCTGGAGCTGAGACTGAGGAGATCTGGGTACCAGAACTGGCGAGGCCAGTCTGGGGCTATCCAGAATCACCTGCGCCTTGTCCCTCCTCGCCTTGAGGAAGCACCTTGTGGATCAAGGGAAATGGGGGAAAGGCGTAAAAGAGGCCCGGGGTCCATTGCCTCGAGAAGGCATCCCCCTGCAGCGAGCCCTGCTGAGGGGGGCGGGCATGGAACAGACTCAGCTTCGCGTTCTCCATGGAGGCAAACAGGTCCACCTGAGGTGTGCCCCAAAGGGAGAACAGATGCTGTACTACCTCCGGCAGGAGAGACCACTCGTGGGATGCAGCCCCTATCCGGCTCAGGGCATCGGCCAGGGTGTTGGAGGCTCCTGCCACGTGAATGGCTAGGAGATCCGCCTCCAGGCTGCGCGCAGTGACCAAATCGGGAGAGCTTCCTTGCATAGAAGCATGGGCCGCGTCCCCGCCCTGGCGGTTTAGATAGTACATGGTCGTGGTATTGTCCGTCTGGACTCGGACCACTTGACCCCGGAGGAACGGAGCAAAGGCGGTGAGAGCTAGGCGGACCGCTCGGAGCTCCAGCAGGTTGATGTGGCATCGGGACTACCGCGGGGACCAGAGGCCATGAGCCCGGTGTTCCCCCAGATGGGCACCCCAACCCATCAGAGAGGCATCGGTCGACAGAGAGACCGTCGGCTCGGGGCGGACGAACGGGATGCCCTCCTGCAAATGATCTGGGCAGGTCCACCACTGGAGGCATTCCACATCCCCTGTGTCACCGACTGAAGCTGGTCAAGGGATCGCTAGCGTTGTGACCACTGGCTGGCCAGTCCCACTGAAGGGACGCATGTTCCAAGCCGGCCCAGCGGACCACGCTGGTACAGGCCGCCATGAGACCCAGGAGGCGCAGGAAGTCCCGGGCAGGGCGCAGTGCCCAACCAGAAATGATCGAGCACAGGAGGAAAGAACCTCGGCCTGTCCGCCGGAGCAGCGCTCTGGCTCGAAGAGTCGAGCTGCGCCCGATGAATAAAATCACCTGCTTCGGCTCGAGTTCCGACTTGGCCTCGTTGATAAGGAGGCCCAGTTGAAAGCAGACCTGGAGGCCAGATCTCTGGACCACTCCGCCTCCTTCCTGGAGGAGCTGCTATCAGCCAGTCGTCCAGGTAAGGTACACCGGACCCCTCGGCGCCCGCCAGGAATGCTGTCACCACTGCCATGCATTTGGTGAAGACCCTGAGAGCTGGAGACAAGCCGAAGGGCATGGCTTGAACTCGAGATCCTTCTGCTCCGGAAGCAAAGGAATCTCTGGTGAGACAGACGGATAGGGGCGTGAAAAGCGCGTCCTGCAAGTCAGAAAGCAGAACCACACGCCGCGTTCAAGGATGGTATTATCTGAGCCAGGTGACCATCCCCAGAGTTCGGACCTTAGGAACTTGTTTAGGTCGTGTAGGTCGAGAATGGGCGCCAGCCCCGTCCGTTCGGAACCAGGAAGTACCTGGACACAAACCCTGGGTCTGAAGGAGGGTCCACCACTCTCTTACCACCTCCTTCTGGAGGAGGAGGTGATGTCGGCTCGACGAGCCGCCAGTGAGCTGGGATCCCGAAGCCCCGAGGCGGCGGCTCTGAAGGGTGGTGCCTGCTCGAATTCCAGAGGCAGGCCTCTTCCCACCACCTCAAGACCCACCTGTCGGTGGTAACAGCGGACCAGGCGGAGCGGAAGTGCGGGCCGTCCCCAGGGGGACCCAGGAGTAAGGTGGCGGGGATGGGGCGGCCCCTCAGCCCGTCACTGGGCAGGCTTGGAGGAGGACCGGCCGAGGACCTCCTGGGCCCTTCCTCCCTGCCTCCTGTTGAGGAAGCAGTGGCTTGGGTTTGGGATGCCAGGCCGAGCCTGCTGGCCCTGGCGTTGCTGGGCGGCCCGAGGGCACAGAAGGGCGAAAGGAGCTCAGGCTGTGGTTCTGCGGCCTTTGTCCTTCTGGCCGGAAGAGACCGAGTCAAGGTGGCATTGGACTTCTCGATCCTCTGCAGGTGACCTTCCACCCCAGGGCGAAGAGGTCAGTCCCAAAGGGAACATCCGCCAACTTGTGCTGGGTATCCAGTAAAGGTGGATATCCTCAGCCAAGCCCTGCGGACAACATAGCCACTGCGGCCGCCCGATCTAACACATGAGTCCCCCATCCAAAGCAGTCTGGAGCTGCTGTTTGGCCACTGCCCTGCCCTGGTCCGCACCTGCTTAACCGTAGTCTGCAGATCGGCGGGAAGATGAGGATGACCTCATCCAGGAGCCCAACAGGGCATGAGAAAATGTGCCATGAGGGCGGCCGAACTGGCCTGCGAGACCGAGAGAAGAGGCAAGCGTGAGACTTTTAGCCCGACATGAGTCCAGTTTCTTGGACTCCTTGTCAGGAGGTTTGTCCACATCCCTGGCGTTGCCGGTGCGCGGCAGCTGTCGGTAACCAACCCTCAGCAGAGGGGTGTTCAAAACCGGACAAGGAACCGGTAGGGACCCGCATACTTCCTGGCCATCCTGGCCGAAGGCGCAGGGCAGGAAGCAGGGCGCTGCCAAAGTTCCAGTGCCGGACCCACTATGGCCTCGGCCACCGGAAAGGCCTCCGTCGGAGAATCCCCTCGGTCCAGAATCTCCGTGAGGGGATACCTGGCCAGCTGAAGCGGGTTCGAGCTCCATCCCGGTAGACTCGAGATAAGCGAAGCAGTCCTAGGAAGGACGACGGGCTATCGTCCATTGACTGACCTCCTGAAGACTCCAAGTCCAGTCGCTTGGAGAAGAAGGAGGAATCGATCTCGGACCCGGAAGAGTCCTCAGAAAGCTGCCTCTGGCCTGAGCCACCCTTCACCTGCCGAGGAGTGGTCGGGAGTGAGGGTAACTGACAGCTGATGGGGTAAACCCTTAGCCGACCGAGAATCCTTGGTGAGACCCCAGATGGTGGCTGTGGAGGGAGGTTCCACGGAGTCAGTGGAGCAGCTGGTTTTGGCCGAGACCCGGCCTGGGTATAGGCTCCTCGGACAGAGTCGAGGGGTTGTGTCGGCCGTTCGGTGACAACCACTTAATGGCGGGGAAGGCGCCGGGTAGAAGCTTATTCCCGGCCAGGAGGAGCTGTTACCGCGCAGGGGTCTCGTACCGTCGGCGTAATTTACGCCCGAAGCCTCCCTCATCCGAGGAGGAGGGCCGGGGCAGCGACGCCCGCTACCATGGTGCAGAGACCCGGACCGCCTATAATGAGTAGGGCAGCTGGACCATGAAGAGATCCAGCCGAGACCGAAATCCCCAGCGAATTTCGAGGAGTCGGTGCGAGGAGGTGTCGGCGAACCGGCTCCCTTGACTCGGAAGGTCCATCGAGGGCTCCAGACGGAGGCACAAGCGAGCCTGGGATCCTCAACTCCTCCGGGGAGCCGGGAGAGGGAATCTCGGCTGCTAAAGCGACAGCCCGTCCAATGGGTCAAGAAAAATCTCCGACTTCATCAGTGGGAGGTCTCGGTCAACTGACCTGGCGGGGGACACTGCGGAGGCCAGTGGTCAGCCGAGCGGTCGATCAGGCCGACGGTCGACGGCCCGGGAGAGGGACCTTTCCGCCTCCCAAGAGCGTCGTCGAGGGACTTACCCTTGTCCCTCTTTTGGACCGAGAATAGGTCCAGCAATGAGCCTTCGCTTCATAAGCATGAGGCGTTAGGAGGGAACCTGAGCTTCAAGCGGTAGGAAGATCTGGGCGTCATGAGGGCGGGCCGAGTTATACCACCCGGGTGGGTGGGAGGAGCAAGCTTGAAGACCTTCCGGCAAGATTTAAAGCGGCAAGGATACTGCCAATGAGTGTGGATGAACAACATATCCATGTCCCTAGAAAGAACAGTTACGTAAGAACTTACTGTAACAGTAGATCTTCAAGGAGATCTCAGTCATCAGGTCACATGGTAGGAACTTCACCATTGGTGAAGCAGGATCCACATGGAAGATTTTCAGCAGTGCAACTGCGTTGTCCATGCCGACGTCACCATTGACATCACCAACCCCATACAGGCGTGAGTGGCCAGCTCCCTCCTCAGTTCTAAGGGAGCGCACCCGTGCCTTGGGGGGCCGAGGAGAGAAAGAGGTGCCCAGGTCAAATAAAAGGCTGGATACACCAAAGAACCAGTTCTGAGATAATCCCACAAGAAAGTGGGATGGCGGGAGGGAAAGCAGACCTGATAACTGAGATCCCCTTAAAGATCTACTGTTATGGTAAATTCTTACGTAATTGTTCTATCTTCTTCTGGGGTATCTCAGTCATCAGGTCACACCGTAGGAACGAGAACCAAGCAGTTACAAATGCAAGGAAAACAGTCTGGCAGGAAGACCAACTGACATGCAGGATAAGAGGCCCTGCAGCACAGCCCTGCCAAAACCTGCACAGATTTGGAGTCAATATCCAGAACGCAGTGCTTGGTAAAGAATGGACAGAACTACACTTGGCACCTGCACAAATGTCAGCGGCTGACACCGGTTTAAAACAGGCCACAAAGATAGCTATGTCCCTTATGGAAAGGGCTATCACTGTCTCTGGCAAGTTTTTGCCATGCTGGTTGAAGGAAAACACAATACAAGGTGCCAATCATTTAGACAAACATTGAGATGAAAGCTAAGCGCCCCTCTGCCTGGGGCGAGAGTAGCGAAGAGCTGCTTCGACATTCTGTGCTTCATAGTACAAAGCAGATAATACTGCAAAAAATCCTGAGCACACCTAGCGTATTATGCAATGTTTCAGTGTGCTCGAGAAAATAGACTGGAAGGTGGATAGATTGGGTCGGAGCAGGCCAAACACCACCGTAGGAAGAAACTCAGCATTAGTGCACAAAAGTCACAGTCTGTGTGGAAAATCAAAGGGGCTCTTCACAAAGACCCTGAAGCTCGGAGAACCTCCAAGCAGAGGTGAAAGACACTACAATGAACGCTTTCCAAAAGAGAAAGTGTAGCCCGCAAGTCGCGGCTGGCTGGGACAGAAACAGGATCAGCTGCACCCAAAGCAACAATCGGATCCCATGCTGAAACCGGAGAATGGATCGGGGCTTCCGATGTAAGAGGTACCTGAGGAGAGTATAGGACACCAGCAACTGAGCCATAATGCAGTCACCCATTGACTCAAGAAAGGCAGATACAGACGAGATGTACACCTTGATGGTAGAGTGCTGGAGACCAGAGCCCAAAAGGGACAGTAGGTAGTCCAGAACCCAGTGCACTGGACAGGAAAATGGGGTCCAGTTGATGCTTGGCTGCCCACAGAGCAAACTGCTACCGCTTTGTGAGATAAGTGGTCCTAGTGGAGGGCTTCTGAGCTGCAGTGAGGATGCCCACTGCCTCTGTGACACACCCAGCCAGGCGATGGCCATGTCTTCAGGAGCCAAGCATGCTGTCACAGGACTTGAGATTGGGACAGACCTGGGTGCCGGGATCCTGTGCCAACAGGTCCCTACAGAGAAGTGGAGGGACTGGGGAATCCCACGCCAGCTGTTGCAGCAGCGGAAATCATATCTGCCATGGCCAGAATAAGGGCACCAGAGTCATACTAGCCCCCTCCATGTGGGGCTTAGGTAGCACCCTCTGAGATGGAAGAAAGGCATAAGGAAACCTCCTGTTCCAGGAGAGGGACAACGTCTCTCGTCAGAAAATTCCAGACCCTGGATCTAGTGAGCAGAGACCATGCAATTTTATGTAGAGTGGGGGATGCAAGAAAGGTCCAACTCCGGACCGCCCCATCTGGTGAAGAGACATCCGCGACAAAAGAGGAGTCCTGACTCATGCATACTGGACATAGCCCTGCAGAGGCCGTCAGCCAGAGTGCTTTGAATGCCGGGAACGTGGTCCTCCCAGAGGATGAGACTGTGATCTGTGGCCCAGCACCAAATTCTCATGACCTCCCTGCACAGGGGATATGAGCGAGTCCCTTAGCGCTGATGTAATTGACAGCGCTAAGGCTGTCTGTCCAGAAGGACAACTATCCTTGGAGAAGATGGTTTCAATAAGCCTGCATGGTGTATGGAACCACCCGCATCTCCAGGACATTGATAAGAATAGGGGATTCCATCTGGTACCCAGAACCCCGTGTTCTGGAGGGACCCAGATGTCCCCCCCAGCCTTAGCCCGAAGTATCTGTGGTGCAGACCTGCTGAGGACAGAAGATCCCAAAGGGGACCCCTCTGAAAGGGTCGAAAGGAGCCATCCTTCCTTGGAACTTCTTGTGGACAGAGGAGGAGACCAGCACTAGCCTCTCCAAATTGTCCATGCACTGGTGCAGCAAATAAGCAAAGGGGCATGGGTGGATAAAGCTCCCACTGAAAGAAGAACTGCAGAAACCTTCTGTGTGGTGGAAAGACAGAGATATGCAGGGAAGCATCCCGCATATCCAGGGGGCACAGCCAAGCGCCCCACTTAAGAAGGGGCAGCAAGCCCTGCAGGGTGACCATATGTATCTCTTACACACCAGATGTACCAGGTGAGGCGTTTGAGATCCAGTATGCCCACAGATCCCAATCTAGGGGGTAAGTAGAGGGTTCTGGGTGAGGGGTCTCTGGGGGTGTCTCTACAAGCTCCAGAATGTAACCCCTCTCTATACTCTGAAGGATCTAGGCATCTGAACAGGTAGTTCTCCAAGAATTAAAATGGAGGGAGACCTGACATCCATCCACCACCTCTTGGTCGAAGACGAGAAGAGGGAGGCTCCCGCCAGGAAACAAGCCGTGGCAGGACCAGCTACAGGGGCTGGCCCAACACCCCAAGGGCACTTGACTGCGGAACCTGAGAAGGAGGTAGCAGGCAAGGCGGAGAAGACTCTTCAGTTACCCTAGGGCCAGGAGGCTGCCCCGGATGTAGGGGACCTTACGAAAAGGACGTCGCTGTTTGCTCCAAGGCTGAGTGTGATAGAGCAAGAAGACAGAATTAATATACCTGTCTCATGTCTGCAGCAGGTTAATGATGTTCTGAATACCTGGTCCAATAAGTTGGGAGCTGTTTTATTTATTTATTTCATTTTGGCAACCGGGTAGGCCCACTGAGCCCAAAGGTCCCTTTTTCAGGGGCGACCCAGAGTTAATTACATACATTAATATACACAAATAGATACAGTAGTTACAGACATTTTATACATACAGGGGTAAAGCAGCAGTATACAATAGGCATGTTAATTATACATACAGAGGTAAAGCAGCAGTACACAGCAGGCAGGTTAATTATACACAGCACACATTGAGAGATATGAGGTAATTAGACGTATGGGAGCTCAAAGTACACAGTGTCAGTTTGTTAAAAGGGGCACTAAGCACCCTCTATGGGACATCAGCCGGAATACTGGAGACTGCCACCAGGGGTGCCTCCAAAGGCAAAGGTCTCAGGCAGCAACCCTGGCACTTGCATCTATACAACAAAGTGCCCTGAGGAGGTGTTTGCTACAAACCTCTGCACTCTGCAAGCACCTAAGAACCACATGTTTGAGGGCTGGGGCAGCAGCCTTGCCCATCTGACAAACAGTCTTCTGATACTCCAACGAGTGGGAAAGTACAGTTGTGTCAGAACTTACCGTAACAGTAGATCTTCGAGAACAGCTCTTGCAGCAGGTTACACCATTAGGACTGAAGCCGGCAGGTGCCAGGACCCCATGGAAATTTTCTAGCTAGCAGTATCCAGCGGGGACCACCCTCGACGTCCGTCCCGCCCCCAACGTCAGGCATCGTATAAAAGGGGGCGGTCCCCCAGAATCCCCAGTTCTCCTGGTGGAGACTCCCAGCCGTTTGATGACAATAAAAGTGGAGACTGAGGATCCGCCATCAAAAGGTATTCAGAACGGTGTTAGAAACATCTAATCCTAGAAAAGAGATATCGGAACAACTCTACCTCCAGAGGGGATGGTGGGAGGGAAACTACCTGCTACAAGAGCTGTTCTCAAAGATCTACTGTTACAGTAAGTTCTTATGTAACTGTATTACTTACTTCGAGAAACAGCTCTTGCAGCAGGTTACACCATTAGGACTGATTCCCAAGCAATACTGAAAATCCCTCGCAGGTGGGGAGGAGGCTAGTTAGAGATCGCGAGTTGGACCGAAGCCTAGGACAGCAGTCCCTGAAGGACTGCTAGACCAAAACCAGCTCTTCGTCGTGATGCCACATCCAGGCTATAATGCCTGATAAAGGTGTGCACAGTACTCCAAGTAGCTGCTGCACAGACGGCTGAAGTGGACACGTTCTTCATGGCCGCAAAGTAGGTAGCCCCCGCTTGTGGAATAACCCTTGACCGAGCCCGGTAAAGGTTTGTTATGTTTCTGGTAACAGAACATGATACAATGGATGAACCACCTGGACAGCGATTGTTTAGAAACCGGAGCTCCCATCATCTTATGGGCGAAGGAGACGAAAAGCTGATCAGATTTACGGTGGTGCCTGGTTCTGGTCAGGTAGTATCTTAGACACCTATGCACATCTACAGTGTGCAACAGGGCCTCTCTCCTCTATTACAGTATTTAGGAAAGTACACTGGTAAGTCGATGTCCTGATTGAGGGTGAGAGCTGAGACCACCTTAGGCAGAAACTTTGGATTTGTTCTTCGGGACACCCTGTCCTTGTGAAAAAACAAATACGGTTCTTTGCACATCAGTGCGTGAAGTTCAGAAATACTTCTGGCCAAAGTAACGGCAACTAAAAATAACGTCTTCCATGTTAGGAGACGTAGCTCGCAATCCACGGCTGGTTCAAAAGGTGGCAGCATGAGCTGCTCCAGGACAAAGGGTAAATCGCATGGAGGAATAGGATCCTTAATCGGAGGTCTAAGGTGGAGAACACCTTTCAGGAAGGCTCGTGCTGTGTCCAACTGAGTTATGGGATGTCGGCCTATAGGAGTATGAAAGGCTGAGATGGCACAAAGGTGTACTTTAATAGAGGAGTAGGCCAAGCCTGCCTGGAAGAGAGACAGGAGGTAGTCCACGACTGACCTTTCCGGACAATCCATTGGGGAAAATCCTCGTGCTTGAGCCCAGAGGCAAAATCTGCGCCATTTCATGGCGTACGTGGCGTGAGTGGCCAGTTTTCTAGCAGCCGCTAGAACATCTGCTACCTCTTGCGAGACTCCGTACCGCATGATAGCTACGTCTCTAGGAGCCAGGCGTGCAGGTTCAGAGAGCGAAGGTCCGGATGGACCAAAGAACCTGCCTCCTGGGACAATAAGTGAGAGCTGATTGGCAGAGGCACCGGAGGTTCCTGGGACAGCTGGTGCAGCAGAGGGAACCAAATCTGTCTGGGCTAAAAAGGCGTGATAAATATCAGCGTCGCCTGCTCTCTGAGGAGTTTCAATAGGACCCTCTGGATCAATGGGAAGGGAGGAAATGCCTAGAGGAATCTGCCCGTCCAGGAGAGGGACAACGCGTCTCACCAGAAAACACCAGGCCCTGGATCTAGCGAGCAAAAATTGGGCAGTTTTGCGTTGGATGAGGACGCGAAAAGGTCTAACTCTATTGTGCCCCATCTGTGGAACAGATCCTCTACTACCTCCTGGAGTAGTTTCCATTCGTGGACTCTGGCCTGAGAGCGGTTCAGGCTCTCTGCAATGACGTTGTCCACTCCTGGGACATGAACAGCAATGAGGTTTACGTCGTGTTGTAGAACCCAATCCCACACCTCATGGCCTCCCTGCAAAGCAGGTAGGAATGGGTGCCTCCTTGTTTGTTGAGGTAATACATCACCGCGGTATTGTCCGTTTGTAACAGCAGAGTACCCGGTGGGAATATCAGACTGGAAAGCCTGCAGGGCATAAAGAACTGCTCTCATTTCCAAAATATTTATGTGGAAATGAGCTTCCTGGGGCGTCCATGAGCCCTGACCCCATCGAGGTGTGCTCCCCAACCGAACCCTGAGGCGTCCGTGGAAAGTGTCACAATTGGAGACGGTGCAATGAAGGGGACCCCCGCAGACAGGTTCTTTGAATCTGGCCACCACTGCCAATCCCGGATGATGGCATTCATGATCCGAATTGGAAGCTGCAAATGGTCTTGCTTCTGATCCCATTGTACCCGTAACATCCACTGGGTTACCCGCATGAGGAGACGGGCTAGCGGGACTGTTGCAATGGCCGCAGCCATGTGTCCAAGCAGGCAAAGAACCAGTCTGGCTAGGACAGTCTTCTTTGCCAAGATGTCCCTGATGAGGGATCTGATGTGTTCCACTCGGTCCTGGGGCAGAAAAGCTCTCCCCTGGACGGTGTCCAGAACTGCGCCTATGAACTGCAGATTCTGTGACAGAAACAGGCGTGACTTCTCCTGATTGATAATGATGCCCAACGTCCCGAACAGGGACTGAGTACAGTGAATTGTGGACATCAGAGCCTCCCGAGAGGGTGCCATGAGGAGCCAGTTGTCCAGGTAGGGGAACACGTAGTGGACTTGTCTCCTTAGAGCCGCCGCTACGACTGCTATGCACTTCGTAAACACCCGAGGTGCCGAGGACAGTCTGAAAGGGAGGGCCCGGAACTGATAATGACGACCTAGAAATTCGAAGCGCAAGAACTTCCTGTGCGCTCAAGCAATGGGTATGTGCAGGTAGGCATCCTGCATGTCCAAGGACGCTAGGAAGGCACCCTGCTTGAGCACGGGTACAAGACCGGGAAGGGTCACCATGCGGAAGCGTTTGTAGAGGACCGAAGCATTGAGATCGCTGAGATCCAGTATTGGATGGAGGTCCCCTGTCTTTTTGGGAACCAGAAAGAAGTGGGAATAGTAACCTGCACCTCTCTGGTTCCTTGGTACGTGCTCTCTAGCTTCCTTTACTGAGCATGAGCACCTCCTGCTGTATGAGCAGTGCGTGCTGACCCGAATAGCAGGAAAGCAGGGAGGTCTTGATGGTGGATGGTCGAGAATTCTATAAGTGACCTCTTGACCATTTGAAGTACCCACGGTCGGTGTGTCGACTACCACCCTGAAAGGTGGCGGCGATGCAACCCCGACCTTTACCTTCCATTGATCCAGGAGGAGGGGGGCTGGGAAGGAGTCATGCTGTGGCAGCGTTGGTTCCGAGAGCTGAGCCAGTTTGGTATACCCTGACCTCTGCCTGGGAAGATTTAGAGTTGGGCCTTACGGTGGAAGGTGCCCTTTGTTGCTGGCGGAGCATTGGCTGCTGTCGTTGCACCGACGGCGAAAACAGTTCTGGTTCCTATAAAAGGAACCAGATTTGGATCTGTACATGGCCTGTACAGACCTTACTGCCTTCCTGGCGTCATGAAGCTTGGTAATGACCTTTTCAGAGGGTTCACCAAACAGGACCTCTCCACTGGGGACGTCGAGGATACTCTTCTGTACGTCCAGGGTAAAACCGGAGACACGGTGCTGGGAGGCGTCTCCGGAGACAGGCGCCTGAAGCTGCGCCCCTGGCGGATGAGTCCCTGAGAATCATATCACGGCTTGTAACACTGGGTCCATGTCTGACCCTGTGCGGAGGAGGTTCAAGAGCTCCACCTTCTGCTGCCATCCAGTAGTTTATCAACTAGGTCCTGACCTTGTTCCCACAGGGCATTCTGAAACTGAACCATATGAGACAGATAGTTCAGGGACCTGATGGAGCATGTAGCGGCCGCATACATTCGCCTCCCCAGGGCATCCAACTGCTTGGATTCCTGGTCCGGTGGCTGTGTGCTCAGATGCTGTGGTCGTTGGGACCTGTCATGAGAGGCTGTAATGACCAGGAAATCAGCCAGAGGTTGTTGCTCCAAGTACTGGTCCGCTGTCGGGGCCCTGTACATGCAGTCAGCTTTCTTCGGCACTGCAAGGGTGGAGAGCGGACACTTCCACGCAGCCTTGGTGACGTCCGTGAAGGTGACCACCAAGGGTGGCACCACCACAGGCTTAGGGTCCTTCTGCCGAAGGTAACAAGCTAGGCGCTGTCTCTCGGGGTTGAAATCTTCCGAATCCCATCCCATGTTCTCCTGGATGTGCCTCATGATCTCAGAAAAGGAGGGATCATCCGGATGTGACCTGGGCAGGTCTTGTGGGTCAGGTGATGGGATGCTGATTGGAGAAGGAGACCTGGAGGTATCTGAAGTGTCAGGTCTAGAATCCTCCCCTGGTGGAGTGGACCGATGACATCTGGGTCTCTTGGGAGACCCTGAGGGAGATCTTGAAGGGGGCCTTCTCCGTTCTTTGGATCTTCCCCTAGGAGGTGGAGTGTGCTCCTTGGGGGTCGGTGGTCTCCCTGCTGTCCCCTGCGGTGGAGGAGGGGGAGTAGGAGGTGAAGGAGTAGGAGGAGGAGGTTTGACTGGGATCATATCCTTCTTTATTGTGTCCCACCAAAAGGTAAACAGATCTTTGACCTCTTGAATATTCATACCGGACAACGGACCAGGCGCCGGTGGTCTGTCACCAGTATCGGGCGTCGGGTCCAAGGGCATCTCCGGGATTGGCGAAGGCTCCTGTGGAAGCCCGACGTCCTCATTGTCGCCTGCCTGGTCATCGGGCAACGTCAGGTCCTCCTCTGTAGAGTCCCAGTGACGGTGTCCACGGTGATAGGGAGGCAGTCTTGGCTCTGGCAAGCGTCTCACTGACATCGGGTGCTTAGCCGCCGTCGGGTGCTTGGCCGACGTCTGGTCCGATGGGCGTTTGCCCAATGGAGGGTCGGAAGCCCGTTTCTGGTCCATCGTCCGTTTTAGGGACGTCAGGTCCTTAGTCTTCCTGAGAGGGGGATACGGACCCCTGGGAGGCTGGGAGACCGATCTGGTGTCGGGGTCCCAGCGTCTCTCTGAAGAAGATTTGGAAGAAGACTTGGACTGGTGACGGTCTGAAGACTTCGATAAGGCCCGGAAAGGTGTTGAGGAAGCCGAAGGCCTGGAAGTCTTGATGGGATGCAGAGAAGCCGAAGTGCTGCCTGAAGACTTGACCTTTACTGGAGGGGGCTGAGAGCGAGCCCTGGAGAGAGAGAGAGAGAGAGAGAGAGAGAGAGCGTGAGCGATCTGAGCGCGTGGAGCCGGAACTGGTGCGCGAGTCAGAGGCCCAGTTAGGGGATCTGGACTTGGCCTTCTTCCGATGCTTGTCCCGGTGTTTGTGGGACTTAGAGGTAGACTCACCTCTGGAGGCATGGTCTTTGTCCATGCTTTTAAACTTTTCTTCCAAGAGGAACCCCTGAAGTGCCTTCTGGCGGCGGATCCTGGTGCGATTATTGAACCCCTGGCAAAAGGAGCAGGCCTTGGTGTTGTGTTCCAGGCCTAAGCACCGCAGGCAGGACGAATGAGGATCCTTGAAAGGGATCTGTTTGCCGCAGGCACACTTGGAAGGATGTCCTTCTGAAGAAGGAGTTGGAGATGCCGACATTAGTGGTAAACTGGAAAGTTCTAGTCATGCGATGCAGCTAGAGTGGGACCCGTGGGGCGATGCTGGCGAATTGAAGCGTGAGGAAAAGAACTGGGATTCTGGGGACCGGCCCCTTTTATACGATGCCTGACGTCGGGGGCGGGACCGATGTCGGGGGTGGTCCCTGCTGGATACTGCTAGCTAGAAAATTTCCGTGGGGTCCTGGTGCCTGCCGGCTTCAGTCCTAATGATGTAACCTGCTGCAAGAGCTATTTCTCGAAGTAAGATATGGGCAATGCCCAGCCCACAGTGGAAAAAGTAGAAATCCTGGTGCCACCAAGGTCAAGCCTGTAGGATTCCTTGTCGGGATGGGAAGGAGCTGAGGTGCTCGGGTGCCACAGATCACCCCTGACTGGCCTAGAATACCACCGCCTCAGACACTGGCTGGGCCATCCAGGGCAGGATGACCCCATCGACAGGCCTTGAGAACTCGCTTTGATAACCCAAATAGCCCGAAGCCCAGGGACTGGAGGAGCATCAGGCTGCAACGGGAGGGCTGGCGTCAATGAACTAGTCACTGATGGGGAAGGTACCATTAAGGTCACTGACGGTGGAAGATATCGTCAACTGCAGACGGGTTGGCGGCACCAAGCACGATGACCCCATCAATCGGACTTGAGAGCTCAAAAAGCCCGGGGCCTTGAGAAGCATCAGGTCACAACAGAAGGGCCATCGTCGATGAGCTAGTCATTGACGGAGCAGACACCATGAAGGTCAACAACGGTAAAAGAAATCATCGATGACAGAGGGGTCGACAGCAAAGGGCACAACGACCCAGTCAACGGGTCTAGAGAGCCCAAAAAAGCTGAAGCTCGGGGCTTGGAGAAGCATCAGGCACAACAGGAGGGCTGTTAATGAGCTAGTCGATGAGCTAGTTGTTGACAGAGTAGGCATCAGAAAGGCTGATGATGATAGAATGCGTCATCGACAGCAGAGAGGTTGCTGGCAGAGAGGTCGATGGCACAGGGTACTATGAGCCCGTTGACGAGCTCGATAGCCCAGAGAGTCCTAATCCCAGACCTGGAGAAGCAACAGGCCACAATGGGAGGACCATCATGGATGACCTAGTCATTGATGGAGCAGGTGCCATAAAAGTCAATGACGGTAGAACCCGTCGTTGATGGCAGAGCGGTCGACGGCACAGGCCATGGGGAACCCTGTTGAAGAGCTTGAGACCCCAAAGAGCCTGAAGCCCGGGGCCAGAAGAAACAACAGGCCGCTAAGGGAGGGCTGTCATCAACAATCCAGTCGTTGACGGAGTGGAGGCCGCTGATCCAAGAGATGGAGACCAGTCACCCAACAGGCGGGCGACAACACTGTTGGTATGGGTCTGATAAGGGCTAAGACCTGGACAGCAACCCAGAGCCATCAATGAGGAACCCCCTGAAAAAGGAGCCTACAGGGCCGGGAATGCCAGGGGAAGCGATCCCGAGAGGCTGATAACAGATGCCCCGTGAAGTGGGCGACAGCGCTGTCAGTATGGGCCTGGTAAGAGCAAAGACCTGGACAGTGAGCCTCAACAAGGCCAGAGCCATCAAGGAGGAGCCTCCTGAAGGAGGAGGAACCATCAGGGAATGGGAAAACCAAGGGAAGCAGTCTCGGTAATGGTGTCTCTGATGACTAATCCCCAAGAGCTGGTCCCGGGCCTCAGCGGCCTGAAAAAAATGCTCCATTAGGAATGATGTTATTTTTTGTAGAGCCTTCTTCTGTGCTGGATGGCAGGAAGAGAAAACATGAGGCAGAGACTAACAGGCTGAGAGAAGACCAAGAGCGCAGACACAAAGAAAAAAAATCACCTGTGGAGGAGGTCATCAATCCGACACGGCAGCAATAGAGGAGAGAAGAAGAGAAAAAAGCTCTCGATAGAGGAATCTATAACAAAAGGAGATTCTAAAACAAAACTAGGTAAAATAAAATCATGGGCAAAAAAGGTGCAAAACTGCGTCAGAACTTCTGCAGAGACCTATGCAGACCGAGTCAACAGCAGGAAAAGAACCGAGGAGGGAGCGGGGCGGCTCACGCCTATATAGTCGACAGTGACGTCATTGTAGGAAGCCCCAGTTGTACTGCTGAAAAATCTTCCATGTGGATCCTGCTTCATCGATGGTGAAGTTCCTGCGGTGTGACCTGATGAATGAGATACCCCCGAAGAAGAAGCAGTGATCTGTGTGCCACTTACCAGAGGAGGCTGGGTGGGTTGTGTGGATGTGAACTGTATACCTACCCTAGAACTGCAGTTACAGGTGAGAAACCTATATTTCTAAGAGAGTGGATACAGTTCGCTATACACACACTGTGGCAGACTCCTAGCAGTTTTTCAGGAGGAGGGGCCAAGGTGCGCAGCCCGATTTGGTGAACAGCGACTGGAGAACTGAGGCCCCAAATGCAGTATCCCATGTCAGTGCAGTAATGGGAGATAAAGGTGTGTGCTTTCCTCCAGGAAACAGCCCTGCAGATATCCTGAGGCAGCGGTATGTATGGCAAAATGAACCCTAAGCCCTCTGGGAGGCTCCTTACAAGCCAACCTATAGCAGAGGTCATTACAGGATGTAGTCCACCTACTAACCATTCACTTAGCTGCTGGTCTGCCATGCGTGGCTTCAACAAATGTGACAAACAGTGGACCTCACCACAAATTCCAGCCGTGTCCTCCTCAAAATAAGTGAGTGCTCTCTGCAGGCCTAGAGTTTGTAGATGGCAGACACCTCTGAAGATGGATTATTAAAATATAATGGAAGGTTGAGGCGAAACTTTTAATACCACCTTTGGGAGGAAACACGGGTGGGAGTGAAGAAAGACATTGCCCTTGTGGGAGACCAGGTAAAGAACTACATTGAGAGCCGGCCCGATGGCGCTGAGGGTTGAGGCGCTGGACGCCACACCATGCCACGCCGGTGACCCATGTTCGGGAATGAGCACGGGCCGTCTGGGGTTGGCAGAGGAGGGACAGGATCGAGTGTCCAGAGGACAGCTCTCCTCTGTCAGGGAGGGAGGACTGGTGCTCCCGTCGAACAACTGCCACCAGGTGGAGGCCTGGTGGAAGTGTGGGACTGTGGGAGCCATGGAAGGGAGGGTGCTGCGGGACTTCTGCGGGCGTGCGCATGCCTCCATATGTGCGCCCCAGCAACGGGGAAGGGAACGAAAAATGGAGGAAAGACATCTCTCAGCAGCAAGATGACAGCCTACCCCTTGCAGGCTCCGCACCAGGCGAGCTCTGGGTAAGTCCCAGCGAGACAAGGGTGACAGGGCTGGGGGGATCGGTTAGAGTAGGGAAGCTGTGAGGAGGAATGAGGCAAACACCTATATTAAAAAAAAGAACCACATCGAGAGCACCTGGAGTTCCATAATTCTTCTACTCTTAGGATTTTTAAACAGAACTTAAAAAAAATTGCTACTGCAGGAACAATCCATTTGCAACTGTTTTACTAGTGCACGTTTTTATGTGATTAGACTTATATTTATGGTTCCTTGTAATCTGGTATAATTATGACTTGGGACATTCGTGTGAAAGAGACTTGCTTCTCGTAGAACCTACCTTGTATTTTCAAAACTTTTAAATAAAAAAAAAAAAAAATCCTTCTGCCTGCCATGACAGGCACCAAGAAGGCCATCATCCACGACAGATGTGACATCTCACACCTGTGCACGGGTTCCAATAACTTACCCATGATCATAGCCAGCACCAGCAGCAGGTCCCAGGGTGGTGGTGGCTCATGCACTGAAGGGGACAAGTGGTCAAGGCCTTTAAAAAAGCACCCAATCACCATTTCCTGGGCCACCATCAGCTTACCAGCCTGTGCCCAGTGAGCAGAGATGGCTGCCAAATGCACTTTCGGGGTTGTCACTCACAGGCCCAACAGAGAGGAACTAGAGGTACTCAAGAATGCTTGTCAAAGGGCAGGCAAGAGAACCAAGCTCCTTGCACTGGCTCCACATAGAGAACCTCTTCCATTTCAATGCATAGTATTTGTGAATCGACCCTTTCAGGAGGCCTCCACGATGTGGAGCTCATCAATGACCTGGAATTCTGGTAGCAGAACCTTCCCTTGCTGTCTGCTCAGTAGGTCCAGCCGAAGAAGCAACCGCCATAAAGGCCTGCTGCTGAGACTGAGGAGATCTGGGCAACAGAACTGCCTGAGCCAGTCTGGAGCTATCAGGATCATCTGTGCCTTGTCCTTACAGGCCTTGACCACCACTTTGTGGATCAAGGGGAAGGAAGGAAGGGAAAACGTACACAAGGCCCAGGGTCCAAAGTCTTGGGAAGCAGGTTTCCCCACTCTGGGAATATAAGGTGGTGGTGGTATAGATTGGGGCCAAGGCTGCATTATTCCATGGACTCCTCTATGCAGTATGCATGTGCATAAGTGGTTCTTAATATGGCATAGAGCACTGCTATTAAAACAGGGATAGAAGTACAATAAATAATGGTGGTAAAAGACCATTTTGGAGGATTTTATTAAAAGAAATTAGTGGTGGTGGTAAACAATATAGCGTGGTGGTAGAAAAATATAGGGTGGTGGCCCACTACTCAAACAATGAATAGGGAACACTGGGAAAGCATCAACAGTGTGTGTGGTGGGAGAAGAGGCGGGCACAAAACAGCCAGAAGCCTTGTGTTCTCACAGGAAGCAAGTAGGTCCACCACAAGGGTGCCCATTGGGAGAACAGGTGACTCACCACCTCCTGATGCAGGGACAACTCATGCAACATATCTCCCACCTGGCTGAAAACATCTGTTGACTGACTGTGAACTCCCACGATATGAGCAGCCAGGGGATGCACCCAGGCTGAGCACGAGTATCCAGGCGTCAACAGTCTCCAACACAACGGAAGGGAGTGCGTTCTGACCTGCCTGTTCAGATAGAACATGGTGTGGTACTGTCAGTCTGAACCTGCACAACCTGACCCCCAATCCAGTGGACCAAACTCCATCAGAGCCAGCTGCACTGCAGAGAGCTCCAGCAGGTTGATGTGGTGATAGGACTTCTGTAGTCTCCCAGGTGCACCCCCCCCAACCCCCACCAGAGACATGTCCTGTCATGAGCCTGATGGTCAGCTCTGGGGAGACAAATGTTATTCCTTCATCCAGATATTATCGGACCAGCCACCACTGGATGGCATCTCACATCGACTGGGTCACAAGGACTTGCTGGTCCAGATGACCTAGGCACGGAGACCACTGGCAGCCTAGCTCCCACTGCGGGTAGCACATCTGCCACATGCCCAACAGACAATGCTGGTGGGGAATACCATGTACCCCAGCAGCCACAGGAAATCCCAGGCAGGGTGTGAGAGCCCAACCTGAAATGACCGTGCAAAGAAGGTAAGGTCATCAGCCCAGTCCTCAGGGAGACGGGCCTTGGCCCGTAGGGAGTCTACCTCTGTCCCAATGCACTTGATCACCTGAAGGTTGACCAACAGGCCCAAGTCTCTGGTGGTCTGGAGGGCCAGATCTCTGCACCACTCAACTGCCTCCTTAGATTACCTGCCTATGAGTCAGTTATCCAGTTAGGGATACACCCTGACATTCTTGCACCGGAAGAAAGCTGCCACCAATGCCACACACTTGGTGAAGACCTTGGGCATGGACAAGAGGCTGAAGGGCATAATCTAGAACTGATACAGCATCCCTTCTGTGTGAACCATAGGTACTGCCAGTGTGATGGATGGACTGGAATGTGGAAGAACATGTCCTGAAAATCCAGAGTATACCCCCCCTTCCCCAACTGTTTCAGGACCAGAAAGTACCAGACTTGGCAGGGCATCCATGACATGGGCTACTGCTCTTTTCGCAAGGAACTGTGATGATCAATTTGCTGGAACTCAGAGCTGTCTTTAGGTCTTCAGTTTTTCTGATCTGTCCTACCTAAAGGTGACAAGTCAGGACACAACACCACAACAATGTGGTACATCAACGAACAGGGGGCACTCGTCTTCGCCTTGTGCACTGAGGAATGGGGTTGTGGTCTTCTCATTCCTGAAACTTCCTCATAGCGGTTCATCTTCGGGGAAGGACAATGTCTTAGCTGATGCCCTCAGTTGATTTCCCAGGGCCATCACGCATGGTCCCTGGATCCTCAAGTGCTGGGATGGTTTTGCCAGGTGGGTCATTCCTCAGATAGATCTTTTGCAGCTCCACAATCACAAACTCTTCTGTTCTGTTGCACTCCAGTGCTGGGCTCAGTTCCCTGATGCTTTTCTTTCTGGATTGGAGGGAAGTTCTCATGCCCCCCTCCTCCTTTCCTCTTCTAAGTACTAGTCAAAATCAGATCTCAGCCTGCAGGGTGATTCTGATTGCCCCGGATTGGGCCGGGCAGCCCTGGTACCCACCTTCTGTCTCTGATACCATCTTCCCTGTGCCTCCCTAGGAATACAATCTGTTGACTTGTGCCCAGGGAAGGGTTTTATCCGACCTCAACTCTCAACTTCTAAGGCTTGGCTCTGAGGAGTTAGAGTTTGCTGATTTACACCTCTCTCAGTGTTCTTGAGATCCTAAAAGCTTCCTAGAAAGCCTTCCACTAGGGCTACTTAATTTTAAATGTTGGTTTCATTTGGTGTGTTGGAAAATATTTCAGAATCTGCTGAATTGCCCATTTTGTTGGATTACATGGTCCATCTTAATTTTTTGGTCCAGACCAGCTACCTGAGAGTTCATTTGGTAGCTGTGTCTGCTTTTCAGCGGAAAGTCATCTCTTTTCTATGTGTGTTTTTCCAAGTTTTAGGGTTACTCCATACTAATCCTCCTTTGGGAACTTGGCTGGGACCTAATGTTGCATTGCCCATTATTCTTCCCTCTTGAACCTCTGTCTTCTGGAAGCAGTACCTAACTTGAAAACTGTTTGGTGGCTCCTACTTCTTGACATAAGTGAATTGCAAGCCTTGTCGATGGGGACTTTTTATTTCTTTGACGGGGATATGGTCCTAGGACTATAGGAATTTTTGCCTAAGGTGTTTCAGATTTACCTAATCAATCTATTCTTCCAGTATTTTCACTGATCACCTCTTCGGTGAGAGGAGGTTGCACATTCGGTGTTAAGGGGCTCTTAGTTTTATATAGAGCTGCCAAAGGTCTGGTAGGTCCCTCAACTTCTTCAGTATGGTGAAGTTGGGAAGGCAAACCTGTCACTCAAGAGATCAATAGCCAGGTGGATTGTCTCTTGTCCATTTTTGTTATCGAAAGTGGGCGAGGTTTGGGTTTATGTCATTACCAGGTTTTGGCTTGCGCTCTAGCTGCTGCTGAGATATCCTTTATTAGAGATTGCCAGGCTGCTACTTTGAACGGTATAAACTTTACTAAGCATTACTCCTGGATGTCCAGCCAGGAGATCTTTCGGTTTGGCAAACTGTTGTTCTGTGTCTATTCCCTGATGGGTTCTGCCCTCCTCCAGGAGGTACTGTTGTGTGTTCCTTGTTATAATGAAAGACTTCATGTTGTTTGAAGAAAAAATTACTCTGCTTAGTAATGTTGTTCTTCTAATGGAGTCTTGTTATATTATAGACCTCCCCCAACTTGCCCTCTCAGATCTCTACTTGGTGGGTCGGGCAACTTTGTGACTTTCTTATGTCCTTAGCATTTGTCCCTTTGGGACTTTTGGTGTGTATGTGTCCCCGCAGTGTTTTTTATATTTATGTTCCATTTTCATTATTAGAATGGTGTTAGTATTTCGGCCCTTGACTTGAGTCTGGGTGTTGGGACCATTAATTGTTGTATATTTAGGTAGCCATTTGGCTAGTGTAGGTTACAGCCTGCACAGTCTTAGTGAGTTTGGCTGTAAAGATCTGGCCCGCTCAAGTTTGAAATGACACAGATAGAGCTGCTCGCGCAAATTTATTTTGGAATGGTTTAACCATTTCACCCGGCAGTGTAGAGCTGATCAACTGCTAATGTCTGTATATAGCTAGACTCCATTAGAAGAAACAACATATTAAGGTGATAATTTTTCTTCCGTGTGAGGCCATTGTCGGGCCCAGCCTTGAGCTTTGGTGGCTCGCTTCCTGTCCTGCTCTGTGCCAGAATTGTGTCCTGCTCCTTTTGTCTGTTTTCTGGACACCTCTGCCGAGGGGTTAGTCACTGACAGTGTTTTCTCCCGTTCTGGTGGCGGTGATGTGGATGGCTGACAAAGTCCATGGACTTTGCGGGTTGCAGGTGTGCGCTGTTTCTCCTCTGCCTCCCAACAGGCCAGCTCGAGTGCTGATGGCTGGTACACTTCTCCCATCTCTCTGGGCTCCTGGATGAGGTGTTCTCATCTCCGACTGACCTGCAGATCACTGTCCGTCTGAGTTGCAGGACCAGGGTGAGGCGGTGGTGGCTTAGCAGCTTCAGACTGCTCTGGAAATAGGTGATTCCTGTGCCAGGTCAGTAGCGGCCGCGATGGCCCTGTGCCGCAGGGCATGACTGAGGATATCCACCTTCACAGCGGATACCCAGCACAAGTTCGCGGATGTCCCCTTCTTGGGGACTGACCTCTTCGGCCCTGGAGTGGAGGGACACATCCAGCGGATCGAGAAGTCCAATGCCACCCTGGACTCGGTCACCTCAGCCCAGAGGGACAAAGGCCGCCATCAGCAGCAGAAGTCCTTTCGCCCTTGCCCCTGCATCTCGACTGGCCCCTTGGCACCAGCAACGGGGCAGCAGGCTCAGCTTAGCGTCCCAAACCCAAGCATGACTTCCTCCAACAAGATTCAGGACGTAAGGACCAGGAGGTCCCTCAGCTGGTTCTTTCTCCAAGTCTGCCCAGTGACGGGTTGAGGGGTGCCGGCCCCAGCCTCGTCACTCCCCCCTGGGCTCCCCCCCATGGGGGGATGGCTCCGCCACTTCCTTTCCCCCTGGTCCGCTATCACCACGGACCGCTGGGTGTTGGCAGTGGTAGGAAAAGGCCTGCCTCTCTGGAGTTGAGCAGGCTCCACCCTTTTGAGCTGCCGCTGGGGGCCACGGGTCTGCGCAGCCTGTCTATTGCCTCGCAGCCGATATTGCCCTGCTCCTCGAAAAGAGGTGATCAGGAAGGTGGCGGATCCTCCTTCAGACCTGGGTTTGTGTCCTGGTACTTCCTGGTCTCAAACGGACGGGGGCTGGCGCCTCGTTTCGACCTTCTCTCGACCTGAACAAGTTCCTAAGGTCTGGACCTTCAGGATGGTCACTCTGGCTCAGATAATCCCATCCTTGGAACGAGGCATGTGGTTCTGTTCCCCTGACCTCCTGGATGCGTTCTTTCACGCCACAACTGTCCCGTCCCATCTGGAGATTCCTCCACTTCACGGAGGGATCCCTACAGTTCGGGCCATTCCTCTCGCCTCTCCCTAGCTCCCAGGTCTTCACCAAATGCATGGCAGTGGTGACAGCATTTCTCAGTGCAAGGGTCCGAGTGTACCTCTACCTGGGCGACTGGTTGATTGCAGCCCCTCCAGAGCCAGGAGGGCGGAACGGTCCAGAGATCTGGCCCTCCAGGTTTGCTCTCAGGTTGGCCTCCTCTTCAACGGGCCAAGCCTGAACTCGTGCCAAGCAGCAGGTGATACTATTCATGAGGGCAGAGCTCACCTCTATGAGCCAGAGCACGGCCCGGCGGATAGGGCCGGTTCTTTCCTCCTTTGCCCAATCATTTCTGGTTGGGCAATTGCTTCCTGCTCGGGACTTCCTGGGCCTCATGGCGGCCTGCACCAGCGTGGTCCGTTGGGCCGTTGTTACATCGTCCCCTTCAATGGGGACTGCCAGCCAGTGGTCACAATGCGATCCGCTGACCAGCCCGTGACAGTGACCTAGGAGATGTGGACGCCTCCAATGGTGGATCGTTCCGCACAACTGCAGGAGGGCATCCCTGCTCCGTCGTCCGAGCCGACGGTCTCTCTATCGACCGATGCATCTCTGATGGGTTGGGGTGCCCATCTGGGGAACCATCGACACTGGCCCTGGTCCCCTGGGAGTCCTGGCTATCACCTGCTGGAGCTCCGGTGGTCCGTCTAGCTCTCACCACCTTCGCTCCATTTCTACGGGGTCAAGTGGTTCAGGTCCAGACGGACAATACCATGACCATGTACTATCTGAACCGCCAGGGCGGGACGTGCTCCATGCTGTTATGCAAGGAAGCTCTCCGCATATGGTCCCTCGTGCGCAGCTTGGAGGCGGATCTCCTAGCCATTCACGTGGCAGGAGCCTCCAACACCCTGGCCGATGCCCTAAGCTGGATAGGGGCTGCGTCTCAAGAGTGGTGTCTCCTGCCGGAGGTTGTACAAGACCTGTTCTCCCACTGGGGCACGCCTCAGGTGGACCTGTTTGCCTCAAGGGAGAATGTGAAGCTGAGTCTGTTCCATGCCCGCCCCCCTCAGAAGGGCTCGCTGCAGGGGGATGCCTTCTCAAGGCCGTGGTCCCCGGCCTCTTCACGCCTTTCCCCCATTTCCTTGATCACACAGGTGCTTCTCATTGCGAGGAGGGACAAGGCGCAGGGGTGATTTGCACCCCAGACTGGCCCCGCCTGTTCTGGTATCCTGATCTCCTCAGCCTCAGCTCCGGGCTCCTGAGGCGGCTTCCAGCCAGCCTGGACCTGATCTCAGTCAACCAGGGGAAGGCATTCCATCCGGACCTTCAATCCCTGCACCTGACAGCCTGGTTCCTGAGCGGCTAGATTTCCAGACCTTGGGTCTTTCCGACGACGTCCTCAACATAAGGAGTCGACCAGGAAATGCTGCGCCTTCAAATGGAAGAGATTCTCCATTTGGTGTCAGGGGAAGGGCTTGGACCCTTCCGCCTGTCGCCTGGCAAACATTCTGACTACCTGTGGTCCCTTTCTCAGCAAGGGCTTCGGTCGAGGACCCTTAAGGTGCACCTGGCAGCCATCTCTGCTTACCGGGCGCGGGCCAGGAAGCAGTCGGTGCCGCAGGAGAAGGTGGTCGGGCGCTTTTTCAAAGGCCTTGACCACATTTCCCCTCCGGTGCGAGAACCTCCACCTCTGTGGGATCTACTGCTGGTATTGGCCAAGCTCATGGGCAAGCCATTCGAACCGATGCACAGGTGCGATATTTCACACCTGTCGTGGAAGACCGCCTTCTTGGTGGCTATCACGTCAGCCTAAAGGATGGGAGAGCTCAAGGCGCTTTCCATCGAGTCTCCTTATCTGGTCTTCCACAGGGACAAGGTTGTCCTGCGCCCCCACCCAAAATTCCTTCCGAAGGTGGTGTCGGAGTTTCACCTTAACCAGGTGTTGACTCTGCCGGTGTTCTACCCCAGTCACACCTCGGAGGCCGAATATAGGCTCCATACTTTGGACCCTAGACGAGCGCTCACTTATTATAAGGAGCGGACGGCTGAAGTTCGGGGAGAGGTTCGCCAGCTGTTTGTCACCTACCCTGAAGCCGCTTCTGGCAGACCTGCAGCCAAGCAGACGATAAGCAGGTGGGTCACCTCCTGCATAGAGCTCTGCTATAGGTTGGCGGGCATGGAGCCTCCCAGAGGGATAAGAGCTCATTCTACCCGCCGTATCGCTGCATCTGTAGCTGCTACCAGGGATGTCCCTATCCAGGATATCTGCAGGGCTGCTACCTGGAAGTCAGCATATACCTTTATTACCCACTACCACATCGACCTTGAGTCACGCCTGGATGCTGGTTTTGGGGCCTCGGTTCTCCAGTCTCTTTTTCCCAAGTAAGTATTGGGGGTGTGCGCCTTGCCTCCCTCCTCCCGGAGAACTGCTAGGAGTCTGCCAATAGTGTGGATTGAACAACATATCCATGTCCTGAATACAGGTTACTCACTGTAACAGGAGTTCTAGGAATGGTATATGTTGTTCATCACCACGACCTGACACCTCGGCTCGACACACAACCTGGCTTCCAGCGGGCACATCTGGCATCTTGGGGCGGGGCTGAGAGTTTACCCACCCGGGTGGGTGGGAGGAGCCAGCTTGAAGACCTTCCGGCAAGATTTAAAGCGGCAAGGAACCTGCCAATAAGTGTGGATGAACAATATATATCATTCCTAGAACTCCTGTTACAGGTGAGTAACCTGTATTTCTTTCGCCGAGGACTACCAACTGGCCAGACCAATGCCACAGCAGCAAGGTAATAGTGAAGCACAGGTAAGACACTCTTTTTTCCCATTTAAACTCCAAGTCTGATAAGAACTCTGGTGGGGATAACGATTACGTGCCCCAAAACGTTATTTGCTGTAACTGTAATAAGCCAGGTCATATTGCAAGAAAGTGCCGTACGAAGAGTGACGCTGGAGCTGATTTGTCTTTGGCGAATTGGGGCAAGTACTTAACAGATGTCAAGGTGGGGGATAAGACTGTGAAGGGACTCATTGATTCAGGAAGTAGACAAACCTTAGTACATGTTAAAGTGCTGGGAAAACACCCTGCAAAAGGACCAGGTACTGGTGTCATCTGCATCCACAGGGACACTTGATACTATCCCACCACCCAAGTGACTGACCATTAAGGGTGTGTCGCACCAAACGAAAGTGGGGGTAGTACCTAAATTTGTGTACCTGTGATTATTGCAAAGGACTGTCCAGGATTTACTGAGTTAATTTCAGTGGAACTGAAGCCTGTAGTTTCAGCAGCAGTGGTAACAAGAGCTCAGGCAAAGAAAAGATGGTGGGGACTCTTTTTCCTTTTAGTGATTTTGATTCTGACTTGTTTGAGCACATCTCCAAGATCTGTAAATCCAGGAAAGAAAGACGATGCCTGAAGAAACTGTGGCAACAAATGTCTGAGGGACATAAGGGGTTAACATATGAAAATGCTGAAACTAAACTGATCACTGATTGTGATTTTCTTTCGGAACAAGCTAGCGATGTTACTCTCCAGGGTTATTTTAAGCAGCTGAGGGTGAAACCAAAGCAGGGTGGACCAATGTTTAAAAAATGCAATGGGTTACTGTATAGAGTTTGGATTAAACCTCAGACACAGGAACATATAGAACAATTGGTTATACCACAGAAGTATAGAACAGAAGTGTTACAGATAGCACATGATAGTCCTATGGCTGGTCACTCAGAGAGAGATCGCACCCTTGCCAGGTTGCTGTACAAATTTCCTGACCTAGAATTCATGAATATGTTGCTACCTATTGTAATTCCTGTGCTGAATATCAGAAAGTAGCCCCAGTGACTAGAAAAGACAAGGTGCCCCTGGTGCCCCTACCCTTGATAGACATGCCTTTTGAAAGAATTGCAATGGATGTGGTTGGTCCTTTAGACAAAAGTAAAAGGGTGAACAGATTTATCCTGGTAATATGCGACTACGCTATTCGATACCCAGAAGCAGTTCCAATGCGTACTGTCACAGCTTCAAAAGTGGCAGCAGAGCCTGCAAAAATTTTCAGCAGAGCTGGCATGCCTAAAGAAATTATTACTGATCAGGATAGTAATTTTGGTGCTGCATTACTTATGGAGCTGTACAGACTACTAGGTATCACTGCCATAAGAACCTCCCACCATCACCCTCAGACAGACGGTCTTGTTGAGTTGAGCATTTTAACCAAACTCTAAAACGCATGTTAAAAAGGTTTGTAAAAGGAAAAGGAAAGGATTGGGACCAATACTTGCCTTACCTACTTTTTTGCTTACAGAGAAGTGCCACAAGCATCAACAGGGTTTTCACCATTTTAAATGCTGTATGGTAGACAGCCAAGAGGACCACTAGATGTGATAAAAGAAACGTGGGAAGATAACCCCACTTAGAAACAATCTATAACGTCTTAAATGTGTGCCCTAAGAAAGAAGCTGGCAAAATATGTTGAAATTGCCCTTAGTAATCAGGAAGAGGCCCAAAACCAGCAGAAGGTATATTATGACCATGGGGTAAAAGAAAAAGTTTTCAAGCCAGGTGAAAAGGTTTTGCTACTGTTACCCACAACAGAAAATAAACTGTTAATGAAGTGGCAAGGGCCTTACAGAGTGCTTAGACATACTGGCATCGTTAACTACGAGATTGAGACCCCTGACAGGAAAAATCCTACTAAGAGATACCATGTTAACCTCCTCAAGAACTGGGTTGAAAAAATGCCAAAAGCTGCTTTGCTAGTTTTACCAGAAACTGACAGAAGATATTGATGTAGCTTATGATAGACTGGAACAAACTGTAACTGCTGGTGCTGTAAAAGTGAATGCTTCCTTAACTTCTGAACAAACTGCAGAAATTCGTAATGTTCTGAAGATTTCTGACAGTACTTTTACCACAGTACTAGGCCGAGCAAAAGGGGTTGAGCATGTTATAGGGGCAAGGAATGCTTGTAATACTAGGCAAAAGACATACAGGTTACCATAGGGGTGAAGAGCTGTTAGAAACATAGAATTTGACAGCAGATAAAGACCGCTTGGCCCACCTAGTCTGCCCATTTTCCTACCTAACAGATAAGCTGCAGATCCTAGTTAGCCAACAGCTTACTTCCTCCTACCCCCCCACTGGGACTGCCTTATATCTGTCCCATGCATTCCTGAATTCCCCCACTGTTCTTGACTCCACAACCTCCTCAGGGAGGCTGTTCCATGCATCCACAACCCTCTCTGTGAAAAAATACTTCCTCACATTACCTCTGAGCCAGCCCCCTCTATCTTCAAATTGTGCCCCTTGTTCTTGCACATCTCTTTTTCTGAAAGATGCTACCCTCTTGGACTTTGTTGATTCCCTTGAGGTACTTGAAAGTTTCTATCATGTCCCCTCTCTCCCTTCTTTCCTCAAGGGTATACATATTAAGCTCCTTTAATCTTTCTTCGTATGTCATTTGGTGCAGACCCCGCGCCATTTTGGTTGCCCTCCTCTGGACAGGCTCCACTCTCTCTCTATGTCTTTTCGGAGATGGGGTCTCCAGAACTGCACACAGTACTCCAGGTGGGGTCTCCCAGTATCCCCCCAGCCTTCTTTACTGCCTTTTCACATTGCTTGCCCACCTTTAGGTCATCTGATATAATTACCCCCAGGCCCCTTTCCATTTTTGTTGTTGTCAGTATCTCACCCCCCGTTGTGTACTCTTCCCCTGGGTTTTTGTTTCCCAGGTGCATTACCTTGCGCTTCTTTGCATTGAATCTGAGCTGCCATACATTTGACCATTCCTCCAACCTTTCCAAGTCCCTTCTTATCCTTTCCACTCCATCTTGTGTTTCAACCCTGTTGCAGATCTTTGTGTCGTCTGCAAAGAGACATACTTTTCCTTCCAGTTCTTCTGCAATGTCACTTATAAGGACATTAAAAAGGACCCGTCCCAGTACTGAACCCTGCGGTACCCTGCTAGTAACCCTCCTTTCTTCACTGTGGACTCCATTTACTACTACCCTTTGCGTCCTGTTGTCTAGCCAATATTTTATGTAGGCTACCATCTTGGGACCCACTCCCAGGCTGGCTAACTTGTGTATTAATCTTTTGTGTGGGACTGTATCAAATGCCTTGCTAAAATCTAGGTAGGCCATGTCCACAGCCCCTCCCTGGTCCACTACTTTGGTCACCCAGTCAAAGAAATCTATTAGATTCATCTGACACGACCTTCCCATCGTGAATCCATGCTGCCTTGGGTCCTGTGCCCCACTGGCCTCTAGGTACGTAGACAATTCTTTCCTTCAGAAGTGAATCCATCATTTTCCCTACCACTGAGGTCAAACTAACTGGTCTGTAGTTTCCTGCCTCTGTCCTACTCCCACTTTTGTGAAGAGGAATCACATCTGCCCTCCTCCAGTCCTCAGGTACCACTCCATCCTCCCATGATTTGTTAAAGAGAGTAGTCAGCGGTGTCACTAGTTCTACCCTTAGTTCTTTTAGAATTCTTGGGTGAATCCCATCAGGCCCTATTGCTTTGTCCACCTTCAATTTTATTAGTTCTTTCAGAACCCTTCCTGCTGTAAATGGACTGGTATTGACCCCCCCCGTCTTCAGAGTGTTTCTCTTGTTTGGTTTAGGTACCTCCCCCTCCTCTTGCTTTGTGAATACTGAGCAGAAATATTCGTTCATTATCCCTGCTTTTTCACTGTCACCCTCTACCCACATTCCCTCTCCTTATTAAGCCTCAGTATCCCTCCTTTGGTCTTTCTTTGCTCCCTAATGTACCTATAAAAGGTCTTATCCCCCTTTCTTAGCAGAGTTGGCTATCCTTTCCTCGGTTTGGGCCTTTGCTATTCTGACTGCCTTCCCAGCCTCTTTCTGCTTTAACTGATAAAGTTCTCTGTCCTGCTTCTTCTGTGTTTCCTTATATTTCCTGAATGCTATCCTTTTCTCCTTAACCTTCCCTGCCACCTCTTTTGAGAACCATAGCGGTTTTTTCCTTAGTTTTATTGATTTGCTTTTCACAAAGGTTTGTTGCCTCTGTGATGGCTGTTTTGATTACTTACCACTATTCCTCCACCCTCCTTCTTGCCTGTTTGCTAGTATTTTTCTGAGGCATTCTCTCATTTTCCCAAAGTCAGCCCTCCTAAAATCCAGTACTCTTGCTTTTGTATGGCTTGATTGTATGGCTGTGTTTATTGTGAACCACACTGTTTGGTGGTCGCTTGTTCTCAGATGGCTACCCACTTCTAAATCTGAGATTCTTTCTCTGTCCCCATTTGAGAGTACCAGGTCTAAGATTGCTCCCTCCCGAGTGGGTTCCAATACTAGCTGTCTGAGGCATGCTCCTTGTAGGGTATCAAGAATGACCCTGCTCTTGGATGTACCTGCAGCAAAGGTGCTCCAGTTAACATCTGGCATATTCGGGTGCCCCATCAACATTATCTCCCCTTTTCCTGCCATCCTAAGGATGCTTTCTATCATTTCCTTGTCTATTCCCTCCCCCTGAGATGGGGGATGCGGTTAAGGAAATAGAAAAAATGAAAGAATTGGGTATCACAGAGAAGTCGAGGAGCGCTTGGTCACCTCCTATGGTAACTGTAAACAAAAAAAGAAGGGGGTGTTAGAATCTGCCTTGATTTTAGGAAACTTCATCAAGCATCAGAATTTGACAGTTATCCTATGCCCAGAATAGATGATTTGGTGGACAGACTGGGCAGTGCAAAGTATATTAGTACCCTCGATCTTACCAAGGGTTTCTGGCAAATCCCTTTAGCTAAAGAATCCAGAGACAAAACTGCATTTGCCACTCCAGTTGGATTTTTATCAGTTCACCACTGTGCCATTTGGTTTACATGGTGCGCCAGCTACATTCCAGCGGTACACGGATGTAACTTTATCACCCAACAGTGGTTATTGTGCTGCATACCTGGATGATGTGGTGTACAGTCCAGACTGAAAAAGCCACCTGGAACACCTACAAGCACTTGTCCAAGCTGTCAAAAATGTAGGTTTGACTGTTAATCCTACCAGATGTGCATTGGGCATGCAGGAAACCAGATATTTGGGCTATGTGTTAGGAAATAGAGAAGTTAAGCCAGACATTTCTAAAATAGAAGCTGTAGGTAATAGCCCTGTCCCTAAAACAAAGAAACATGTTAGGTCATTTTTAGGGCTGGGTGGTTATTATCGGAGATTTTTTTCCAACTTTGCTGAGTTAGCTACTCCCCTCACTGAATTCATGAAAAAACGGTTCCCAAATAATGTGAAATGGACCCCAGAGTGTGATGAAGTTTTTCAAGCCATTAAGGATGCATTATGTTCAGCCCCTGTTTTAAGAAGCCCGACTTTGATAAACCAATTTTGTTGCAAACAGATGTATCAGAGGTAGGTCTAGATGCAGTCCTGAGTCAAAATATTGATGGTCGGAACATCCTATTCTGTACATAAGTAGGAAGTTGCATGACGGGGAGAGAAGGTATTCCACCATTGAAAAGGAATGTTTAGCAGCAAAGTGGACCGTGGTGTCCCTTAAGTTTTATTGCTAGGAACTGACTTTGTACTTACAACAGATCACAAGCCTCTCTGTTGGCTTAACCAAATGAAAGATAAAAAATCCAGAATCACCTGGTAGTACCTGGCACTACAGCCATTTAAATTCAAGGTGATACACAAATCTGGTAAAGAGAATAGCAATGCTGATTTTCTGTCAAGATATGGATCAGGAATTGAGGTTCTAGGATCGTGGTCATGTTGTTCATCCACACTTATTGGCATCTTCTTTTCCCCTTTAAGGATCGCTGGAAGGTCTTCAGGCTGGCTCCTCCCACCCACCCGGGTGGCATAGCCCTCGGTTCCGCCCCATGATGCTAGATCTTCCTTTCTGCTGAAAGATTCATGTTGGCTCCTCTTTGCTCTTGATTTTTGTAGGCCCTGGCTTCAAATCCTTCTGTTATTCCGAAACTTTGACTCGTTCGCGTTGGCAATGGTGGTTCTCATTGTTCCATCATGGAATATAAATCTTCCCCCGGATCTCACCGGTGCTCGTGCAGCCAAAAAATGTCGCATACTCATCCGCATACTGCGTGCGTTTACTGTCTGGGTGTCAGCCATGAGACCAAGACTTGCGAGATGTCTCGCTCTTCACCCGAAAGTCCTCGACGATCGTCTCGCACACCTCAAATTGGGTAGGCTCAAAAAATGGAATCCTCTGGTGAAATCTAAAGAGGCCCAGTGGGCGGTCTTCATGGCTGCGGGATCCACTGAACAGCTGGAGCGAATGCAGGCCTTCGAAGAAGAAGCGGCGTGGGCCACAGAGTCTTCCTCTCGGTCATTTTTTGTTCCTCTCTACTTGGGCTCTACCTTTTCGGGTTCTTTCCGAGAGTTGTGCCAATCTCTCCCCACTAAGGGCGAGGGACCTGTGGGCTCTCACTCCTCTCGGTTCCATAAGAGGGATAAGGATCTGAATCAATCTTTGTCTTGGTGAAGATGCTCTTGGGTTCGTGCGTGATCTTATGTCCCAGGAGCCGGCAGTATCAACTTCATTCGAAATTGCTTCCTCGGCTGCTGGCTTCTCGGCTTTGTCATCTGGCCACTTGACTGAGGTCTCAGTTGACGAGGTTGAGATTGTTCTCAATCCCATCGATCCGTTGTTGCCCATTCCGGTCAACGACTCTCTCAGTTGGACCCCGGTACTGTTTTTTCCTGATGAGGAGACCCAACCAGCGTCTTCTGAGTGACCGACACGGCCAGTCCGATCCAGGTCGAGATGTTGGACCCCCTTGACCGACAGGCCGAGGAAGACGAACAAGCGCTCCTAAAAGAGGTGATGCCATCGGTCATCCTTGTCCTCCTCGGATGCGGAGAGGCTTCGGTGGAAGCTCCGCCAATACTATGAGGATCTGATGTGGCAGCAGCTGATCCTGTCCAGGTAGCAGCTGACCACGGTCTCTGCTCCAGCCATTACTTGGTTTTCACCTTCTAGGCTGAAGCTGACTCCTTTGGAACCGGTGAAATTGGTTCCCGCGCCTGTGGAGTTGGCTAAACCCACTCTGGTTCGTCCGATATTGGTTTCTACATCGATTGTGGTGGAGCTGCTGCCTAAACAGCGTGTGGGAGGGGCTTCTACGAAGGAAGCTCAGTCAGCCTCGGGTCTTCCTCAAGGATTTCAGTCACCCTGCCGATTGATCACCACAGGTCATTGAGGGTGACCTTGGCGGCCGACCGTTATATCCAGAAACCTCAGATTCCGATGACACCGACCTTCACTCTCACCCGCAGGATGACGAGTTGGCCGGTGATCTTTCGATGGAGGAAGGCCCTTCGTCCTTTCAAGAGATTCTCCGCCTTATCATCAAATCCACTAGGATGCCCCTGGAACCAATCAAGAAATGGGTGGAGTACCCTCTCACTGACATTCTCAAGAGAGGGGATACCCCGATGGAAGCCTTTCCTGTGGCCGGAGCCATTGTTGGCCCGGCCTTGGAGCTTTGGCAGCATCCTGCCTCCTGCCCAGCACCGTCTGCCTGGATGGCCCATGGGGTCCCTCTTGGGGTTCACAGAACATCCCTCAGCAGAGAGCCTTGTGACCACCTCTGTGTTCAGACGTACAGGCAGTTCTGCTGACACTGATAGAACTCCCCAGACAAGGAGTCCAAGAAACTGGACCACTCTGCCAGGAAGGTCTGTGCGGCCGCCTCTTTAGACCTCCGTCAGGCAAGCTCGGTCATCATCATGGCACATTTCTCCCATGCCCTTCTAGGGTCTATGGATGAAGTTCTTCCACATCTCCCCGGACCCATCAGACTACGGTCAAGCAAGTCCGGGACCAATGCCATGCTGTTGCCAAGCAGCAGCTTCAGATGGCTCTGGACATTGGGGACTCATGCGCCTGTTCGGTGGCAGACGCGGTTGCCTCATGCCGCAGGGCTTGGCTGAGGCTTTCAACCTTCACGGTGGATACCCAGCACAAACTTGCTGCTGATCCTTTCCTGGGCACCAGTCTCTTCTCTCCAGGTGTGGATGGTCACCTTTAGCAAATCTAAAAATCCAGTGCTACCTTGGACTCGGCTGTATCTGCTCAAAATACTTCCGGTCCTAAGAAGCAGTAGCAGAAGAAAAAGAAGCCTTTTTGGCACTCTGCTTCTGCGGCCCAGCAGTCCTCCTTTCAGGGGGCACATCATCAGCAGGCACAGGCTTGGTGCCCCCAGCCCAAGCCCAGACCTCCCCAGGCCTGCAGAGGAGGTCGGGGTTCAGGCTCTGGACACTCTTCCTTCAAGCATGCCCAGTGATGGGATGGGGTGGCCACCCTATTCCCATCACGCCAGCTCTAGGTCCTCCTGCGGGGGTCAGCTCAGCCACTTCCTTTCCACCTGGTCTGTCGTTACCATGGACGGGTGGGTCTTAGAAGTGGTCAGCCGGGGTCTGCTTCTAGAAATCGAGCAGTACCCACCCAGCTGAGCCTGCACCCCAGAGGAGGACAGAGTATCAGCCAACACTCCGTCGGCTCTGAGAGATGACCTAGCCCAGCTCTTCCTCAAGAAGGCAGTAGTCTGAGTGGCAGATCCTCCAGTTAACCCAGGATTCATTTCCAGGTAGTTCCTGGTCCCAAAGCAGACAGGGGGCTGGCGCCCCATTCCAGATCTGCATGACCTGAATCAGTGTCTGAGGCTACGCACCTTTCAGATGGTAACTGTCCCAGATCATAACATCCCTGGAGCAAAACATGTGGTTCTGCTCTCTGGATTTTCAGGATGTGTTCTTTCACATCCCAATCTGTCTGTCTCACCAGTGGTTCCTTCTTTTCAGATCAGAGGGAACCCTTTATGAGTTCTGGGCCATGCCCTTCTGCCTGTCATCAGCCCCACGGGTCTTCACCAAATACAAACCCAGAAGTAATACCACGAACTGCACAGCCCAGAGCGAGTATGCAGCACTTCCAAATCTGTTTTTCTGTTATATAGAACCTTATTTAAGTTATTCCCTTGTACTTTGTGTTAATTCTCACTGAATAATTGCCTACTTCTCATTGTAAGTAACTGAACTCTATACACTGATCTGTTATTAATTATGTATGCCTGTACCTTATTCTCTGTGACGTGGATCCTTTGCAAATGAGTCTTTGACTCAAAGGTGTTTCCGAATTACTAATAAACAATAAAAAAACAATAACCTTCACAAACACAAAGTCCATAGAAAAGAGAAGTGCGCAAGTTTGCTTACCATACCAGCGTTTTAGCGAGTTAAACTTGTGGAAATAAAGGACACAGTCCAGGTATATGATCCTGGCAATGCAGGGGACGATAATTTATTCAATCACTGTTTCCACAAAAAGCAAGTTAAAATACAAAAGTGGGTGGCAGGAACCTCTGCAACAAATGAACAACTCCTACGCTTCGACTCTCACGAGTCTTCAAAGGGGGTAAAGCGCACAGGTATTCATGTCAATTTAAATTACAACCTCATTAATATGTATATGTTGTCAGACCCTATTTCTCAAAGGGCACTATTCAATTTTATGTAACAATGTCGGCTCCACCCCTGATGACGCTCTATATAAGGGAGGAGTTCCCCACATGCCCCAGTTCTTTCCCGCCGCACGGTCAGGGTTAGTTCAGCATTTCTGCTAGTGCCAATTGCTCTTCCTAACTGGTTAGAGATCTCTCAGTATTTGGATTTCGACATCTGTGTCATCTCACTTAAACAAGTGCGCTTGTGGGCGACAGATACCCATGAAAGACAGACATTCCGCATGTCTCTACTGCCTTGGGCCCGACCATCGCTCTGACGCCTGCCGTCTTTGCCAGGCCTTCAATTCGCGGACGTGAATCTGGCGCTAGAAGTCACTCGCAGCCTTTCTTGCAGAGACAAAACTTGCCGCCATGGAACGGGCCTCTTCATCGGGGGAATCCGATTCTCAGCCCGCCCAAAAGCTGCACAAAAAACATCGGGAGCAGGACAGAGGGAGATCCCACTCGAAGCATCGGTCCTCGGGATCTAAGTCCGGATCGTCGGGCCATACTCCTGCCTCACGATGGTCAAGCCTTCGTCGGTGGGTTCTACCCTCACTTCTCTCCAGCCCTTGAAGGTCTCTCAGCCTTCCGACAAGCAAAAGGGTTCAGGTAAGGGCTCCTCCTGCTTGGCTGCCTCCTCAAAAGCCGACTTCCGGGAGTCAAGCAAGGCCTCAGGGTCTTCAGCCGGCAGGGCCTCTTCCTTGCCACCAAAACACAAGGCCTCGGACCGATGCCAGCCTCTGGCTGTTGACTGGCGTTAGGCCGAGAAAACCTCGAGCCAAAAGTCACATCGTTGTCCGTCCCAGAGAAAGGAACGACGTCCGTCAGGTCACAGGGAGAAGCGGACGCTGGACCTCGCCCACCCGCAGCCCCTCGCCCCAGTCCCAGCTGAATGTTATTCCGCCGCTGGTCATTGTGTAACGGACGCCGGTTCGCCTGACGCTGGTCCTGTGCCTCAACGCCCACTTCAGTTCGGAAGCTCTCTCATAGTCGCCGGTCCACCTGACGCCGGACCCCGATGACAGTGGTGCTGATGTCGCCCCAACGTCCTCCCTTAGGCCGACGCTGGTTGACAAGAGTTCGGACCCTGATGCCAGCCCCACTGGACAACGAGGCCAGCGCCAATACGGGCTCGGGCGCTCCTCCGCCTACACCTGACTCTCATAAACTGCATCTCTCCCAGGTTAAGGAGCTTTTTTTCCCACTGATGGGACACAGTTAAAAAGGACCTGCCAGCTGGGATGCCACCAGCCACTCCGGAGCTGGTTCCTGACCGAGTTGAACTGGGTGGGGAAGGGGATGATGTGCCTCCACCTAAAAAGCACGATAAAAAATCCAAGAGGGACCGCTCTTACAGTTCCTCCCATTCCCCTTCTCCTCTTCCGGACAAGAGGCCGAAAGGGAAGAGGCGTAGCCCCTCTCCCTCTTCCTCTGCCACCTCCTACGTAGACTCAGATACTTCCTCAGTCTACTTGGAGCCAGACACTGGGGACACGGAGGGCTTGCCCAAATTCCCACCCGATACCTCCATAAAACTGGGGTCAGTGAGGCACATCCAGGCCAACATGGGCTGGGACACTGAGGCCCTGGACCCTGAGCGATTTCAGCTGGCTAAGTGCCTCCGCCAAAAGGACCCAAAGCCGGCGGTCATCCCTCCCATGGTCGACACTTTTGCTGATGTCTCCCACGCGACCTGGAAGCACCCTCATTCCTCTCCTGCTGTACCAAAGAAGGCTCACCGGCTCTACCGGGCGCCTGCAGACCACCCCTTTTTGGCTGAACCACTCGCTGCGGCCTCGGTGGTGATTTCGGTAGCTCATGATCGTTTGCAGAGGCCCAAACACCTGAGCACCCAGCCGCCTGACAGAGAATCGAAGCAGCTGGATTCCATGGGCCGTAAGGTGTACTTGGCTGCCACCTGTAGCATAAGGAGTCTCAACTTCTTAACCCACATGGTCCAATTCCAGAACGCCCTTTGGGAACAAGGTTTGGACATAGTGCAGAGCCTGCCCGATTGTCCTCAGCGGACTGAGCTCGACAAGCTACTGCAGACCAGCTCAGACGTGGGTACCCATGTTCTGCGTTTGGCCTATGACTCTGCAGACACCTCCTCTAGGCCGGCCGCCACTGGCATCTGCCTCTGATGCCGTGTTTGGCTTCGGGCATCTGGGTTCGGTCCAGATGTTCAAGTCATTCTTCTGGATGCTCCCTTTAAAGGCTTCATGCTCTTCGTCGAGGACACAGAGTGGATTATCACCAGGCTGCAGGACTCCAGAAAGGCCATCCATTCCATGCAGTCCATGTACCGTCCGAAGCAGGGGCGAGCCAGAAAGCCTCGTTTTCGTGGTCGTGGGGACATCAATCGCAGCAACCTCGTTTTCAGCAGCATGCTCAGCAAGGTGGCTTTGGTCGTAGAGGCGGAGCCAGAGGCGCTCCGGCCCTGGTCTTCCTGGATGAGGAGACCCAGCCAACTGGTGTCCCCATCAAGGAACTAGTCCCAGAACCCTGGGTCTTACCGATCCCGGTGTCTCCCGATCGACCGAGTCGGCCTCCCCGATCTCGGTCTCGGTCCAGGACCCCCTCGGAGAATCTACCGAGGAAGAGCCATAAGCGCACAAAAAAGAGGCGACGGCACAGGTCCTCATCCTACTCGGATGAGGAGAGGCTCCGGTGGAAACTCTGTTGGCCCTATGAAGACCTTATATGGCAGCAGCTGATCTTGACTGGCAGAAGTTGGCCCGCGCCTACCCCGCCATCACTTGGCTCTTGCCTCCTAGGCCGAAGCCGACTCTCCGAAACCGGGGCCCTCGGTTCCTCCACCTGTGGGGCCAGGCCGTCTCCTGGTTAGGCCTACTCCGGTCTCTCCACCGATTCAGGTGGAACCACTGCCTAGACAGCCTGAGGGAGGGGCGCCCTCGAAAGAGGACCAACAGGACACCAGGCTTCCCCGACGTCTATTGATAAGTCACCCTGGACCGCCCTCGGCAGATCGAGGGTGACTTGGTTGGTAGACCGCTGTATCACGACTCTTCGGACTCTGACGTCACCGGCTTGCACTCACATCCCGGGGATGATGAGTCATTGGTCGGCGCAGGGATGGAGGAAGGCCCATCCTCTTTCCAGGGCATTCTCTGCCTCATCTCCGATTCCACTGGAATGCCCCTGGAGCCTATCCAGAAAAAGGCGGAGTACCCTGTCACCAACATTCTTAAGAGAGGGGATACTCCGACGGAGGCCTTTCCAGTGGCCGAGGCCATTGTTGGCCTGGCCCTTGACAGCGCCCTGCCTCCCGCGCAGCACCATCTGCCCACGGGCTCGCAGCACGCCGGGTGCCCATGGGGTTTCACAGAGCACCCGCCTAGAGCCTAGTGACCGCCTCTGTGTTCAGGCATACTGGTAGTTCGGCCGACACTAAGCGACCCCCGGACGAGGAGTCCAAGAATATGGACCAAACTGCCCGTAAGGTCTTTGCAGCCTCTTCTTTGGGCCTTTGTCAGATCAGCTCGGCTGTCATTATGGCACACTTCTCTCATGCCCTTCTTGGGTCATTAGACGAGGTCCTCCCTCATCTCCCACCGGACATGGAGACTACAGTCAAGCAGGTCCATGACCAGGGCCATACTGTTGCTAAACAGCAGTTCCAGACGGCCTTGGATATCGGGGATTCTTGTGCCTGCTCATCGGCAGCCGCAGTGGCCTCTCACCGCGGGGCTTGGCTGAGGCTTTCCTCCTTCCGGTGGCTACTCAGCATAAGCTTGCTGACATGCCCTTCCTGGGCACCGACTTATTCGGTCCAGGAGTGGCAGCCACCTTCAAGCGTGTCACAGCAGTCCAGTGCCACCTGATGCTACTTCTCCAAGGGTACCTGGCAAGAACCAGCAGAAGAGAAAGAAGAAGCCATTTTGTCACTCTTCCCTCCGGGTCTGGGAGCCCTCCTATCAAGGGAGGACAGCAACATCAACAGCAGCAGCAGGCTCAAGCTTCGTCCTCGGACCAAGCAGGGTCCTCAGCAGCCCGTAAAGGAGGCTGAGGGCTCAGGTCCTGGAGCCTCCTCCTCCTCCTCTAAGCCTGCTCAGTGGCGGATTGGGGTGGCCACCCTAACCCGTACACGCCAGCTCTGGGTCCTCCCTTGGGGGGTCGGCTCTGCGAATTTCTTTCCTCCTGGTCCGTTATCACTTCGGACAGGTGGGTTCTTGAAGTGGTCGGTCAGGGACTGCCTCTAGAATTTGAACAGTACCCTCCCAGCTGAGCCTGCGCTCCGGAGGAACGGATTGCAGATTCACCTAGTCGGCTCTTCGAGACAGACGTAGCTCAGCTCCTCCGCAGGAGGCAGTAGCTCCAGTGCCTATCCTCTGACAGACCCAGGCTTGTTTTCAGGTACTTCCTGGTGCCCAAACGGATGGGGGTTGGCGCCCATCCTAGATCTCCATGACCTGAATCAATATCTCAGGTCCCGCACCTTTGGATGGTCACTCTGAACCAGATTATACCTGTCCCTGGAGCAAACATGTGGTTCTGTTTGTTGGATTTACAGGACATATTCTTTCATGTCCCAGTCCATCCGTCCCATCAGCGGGTTTCTCTTCAGGGTCGAGGGACCCTGTCTGAGTTCCAAGCCATGCCGCTCGCCTGTCTTGGCCTCATGGGTCTTCACCAAATGCATTGCAGTGGTGGCGCCCACCTCCGCATCGAGAGTCAGAATCTACCCTTATCTCAACAATTGGCTTTGGCAGGTTCCACCTCTACAGGAGGTGGAGAACTCCAGGATCTGCCCTCAAAACCTGCTCCCAACTCGGCTTCCTGATGAACGAGGCCAAGTCGGAACTCGTGCCTTCTCAGGTGATGGGCTTCATCAGGGCAGAGCTCGACTCTTGTCAAGCCAGAGCTCAACTTCCGGGGGACAGAGCAGAGGTTCTCTCCTCCTTTGCCTGATCATTTCTGGTTGGGCATTTGCGTCCTGCCCGGGACTTTCTGCGCCTTCTGGGTTACATGGCGGCATGCATCTCGGTGGTCCATTGGGTCCGGGGGCACATGCGCCCCCTTCAATGGGAGCTGGCCTCCCAGTGGACTCAGCGATATGGTCACTTCGATCAGCTGATCACTGTAACCCAGAAGATGTGGGACACTCTCCAATGGTGGACCACCCCAGACGGATTGCAGGAAGGGATCCCGTTTGTCCGCCCCAAGCCGACGGTCATCCTTATGACCGACGCCTCTCTCATGGGCTGGGGAGCTCACATGGGGATAACAGGGCCCACGGGTTCTGGACCCCCGAGGAGTCCTGATGCCACATTAACCTGTTGGAGCTCAGAGCAATCAGACTGGCTCTGTCAGTTTTTGCTCCTCAGCTCCGGGGTTAAGTGGTTCAAGTCCAGACAAACAATACTACAACCATGTGCTACCTCAACAAACAGGGCGGCACGCACTCCTGTCTGCTGTGCAAGGAGGCGCTCCGCATCTGGACCCGCGTAAGCCAGATGGAGGCAGATCTCCTAGCCATCCATGTGGCAGGAGCCCCGAACCAGCTGGGCGGATGCCTCAGCTGTGATAGGCCAGACATCCCACGAGTGGTCTCTCCATCCAGAGGTAGCTTACAGCCTGTTCTTCCATTGGGGCAAACTGATGGTGGACCTGTTTGCCTACAGGGAAAACACCAAGCTGAGGCTGCATGCCCGCCCCCCTCAGCAGGCACGCTGCAGGGGGATGCCTTCTCGAGGCCATGGATCCCAGGCCTCCTCTACGCCTTCCCTCCATTTCCCTTGATCCACAAGGTGTTACTCAAAGTGAGGTGGGACAAGGCGAAGGTGATTCTGGTAGCTCCAGACTGGCCAGCCAGTTCTGGCACCCAGATCTCTCAGCCTCAACTGCAGGCCCCTGAGCGGCTTTGTACACGCCTGGACCTGATATCTCTGAATCGGGAAGGTATTCCATCCAGACCTTCCATCCCTGCACCTCACAGCCTGGTACCTGAATGACTAGAGTTCAGGTTTGGGTCTTCCGAGATTTCTTCACCGTGGTGGAGGCATTTCAAAGGAATCGACCAGGAAATGTTACACCTTCAAATGAAAAGGTTTTCCATTTGGTGTCAGGGTAAGAGTCTGGACCCCTTATCCTGTGGCTAACATTCTTGACTACCTTGGTCACTCCAAAGGAGGTTCATGGTCACTCGACTATAGGTGCTCCTGGCAGCCATTTCTGCTTGGCCTAACAGGCCAGTCAGCCGCAACATTGGCTAGGAGAGACAGTGGTTGGCTTCTTTCCAAAGGCCTGGGGGCTTGCCATTTAATCCTGCTGATGTTGTTGAGTGTAATACAGGACAGGGGCTTAGACCCAGAGAAAAAGTCCTGGAGGGAATTGGCCTAAGACACCATCCAAGGCAAGGTGTCACAAGGGTGACACACTCCAGTCTGCAGAAGGCAGGGCAGACTGACCTAGGAATCCGAACTGTACAAGGTTTAACACGGGGCCCCCTTACGAGTAATGTTGGTGGAAGCAAAAAAACTACTGTATTTGGAGGAGTAAGGGGACAGTCTTTTGGACTGCGGTCAGAGACATCATATAGACGTAGTAAATTAGTAGTTAGATGTTCAATGTTTGAAAATGTTTACTTGGTTAAACAGTTTGAAGCCCTATTTAGAAGGGCAGTTAAGTGGAAAGCGGTTATGAATGTAATAGAAAGTGTTTGGAATGGAGATAGCTATATGTTTATTTATAGACAACAGGTATGGTACAAAAACTATACTAAACTGAGGCACAGTGTGAAAGAGGGGAACAAATCAAAGGGGGAAGGGGACCTTATAAGAAGAGAATGGTTTGGGGGAGGGAAAGAAATGTTTGGAAATCATTCTAAAGTTAAGATCACTCAAAAAACCTGTAATATTTGAGGATGGATAAAGTGAAAACCAAAATACTTTCACTGAATGTAAATGGGATTAAAAACCCCATAAAAAGGAAGCGTCTGCAGAAGTTTTTAAAGAGGCAGAAGTGTGAAATACATTTTATTCAGGAAACACACCTCTCGCCTAAGGAAATTCTTAAATTGAGGAACAAAGATTTTCCAAACATTTTTCATGCATCCCTACCTACGGGTAGGAAAAGGGGAGTGGCTATATTAGTCTCCAACGAGTTCCCGTTTGTGGTGGAGGAGGTAATAAGAGATGAGGAGCCGGTATGTATTGGTGGTGGGTCATGTCCAGGAACTTCCGATATCCTTATTGAATGTGTATGCCCCGCCAGGAACACGGATGCCTTTTTTTGTAGATTTATTTAAACTAATAGCGGAAAAGGAAAAAGGAACCCTAATTGCTGGGGGAGATTGGAATGTAGTGCTGGATAGGGCCCTGGATACCACTTCGGGCATACCGGCTCCAAATCAAAAGGTCTCGAGGTCTCTGAGGAGGCTCTTGAGAGATATGGGCATAGCAGACGTTTGGAGAGAGAACTATCAGAGGGCAAGGGATTATACATATTATTCACCAAGGTATGGCATTTATTCAAGAATAGATATGTTCTTACGTATGACAGGGACATTTCAGTATTTGATTAGCTGTGAGTGGATAGGAAACTATATCAGACCACAAGCCAGTGTTTGCTAGCCTGGATCTCCAACGTCCCAAAAATTTACACACTGGAGGTTGAACACAAGTTTACTTAGAGATGAAAAGGTTAAGAAGAAGTAAAAGCAATAATAAAGAACACTATTCAGTTTAATGAGTCCCCAGAGTTACCCCTCAGATTCTGGGATCACGTTAAGACACTAGTAAGAGGGAAACTATTTAATAGCTTCCTATAAAGAGGGAGAGAGAAAAGCAAGAGAACAGATCCAAATGGAACCTCGAGAATTGGAGAGGCAGCAGAAAGAAAAATTAGAGGTGGAGAGGGAAGGGAGATAAGGGATCTCACACAGAGAGACTACAACGGATGCAACTCAGAGAAGCGGAGAGGACACTATACACATAAAACAGGCATACCATGAGGGGCCAAGAGCTACTCGCCTTCTGGCCTACCGCCTGAAACAGCACACAGCTAGGGCAAATATTACAGGAATAAGACACCGGGTAGGGAAATCCAGCATAAGTGGGAACAAATAGCAGAGAGCTTTGTGGTATATTATAGAAACTCTACCATCCTCAGCAGAACACAAGACCTACAGAGGCAGCTCAATTTTGGAGGCCCTCCATCTGCCGGAGGCTTACGGAGGCCCACAGGAAGACACTGGAACAACCAATCACAAGGGGGAAGTAATTGACACCATAGGCAGGTTAAAACAAATAAATGCCGGGCCGAGGCGGTTTGGAGGAATTTTATAAGACATTTCAAGCAGATCTGAACCCCTTTATTACATACAGTATATAACCAAATATGGTTAGAGGGGGTTAGTGTCCCACCATCCTGGAACTATACTTCCATATCGGTAATACCAAAGAAGGGGAAGGATCCACGGGATTGTGGATCGTATAGGCCGATCTCTCTATTTAATGTAGATTATAAAATTTTTACTGCAATAATAGCGAGGCGTCTGCAAACCTTCTTGCAAGATATTATACATCCAGATCAAACGGGCTTCGTGGAGGGTAGGCAGGCACCAGAGGGAGTGAGGCGAACCATAAACATTATCGATATAATAAATAGGGCGAGGTGCCAACCTGTCTTATGAGCCTTGATGCAGAGAGGCGTTCGATAAAGTGGACTGGAACTTCCTTTTTCTGGTGTTGGGAAGATGGGATTCCCAGGACATTTATAGAAACAATCAAAACCCTATATGCTGCCCGCAGACTCTACGTCAAAAGTTAATGGTGGGATCTCACAGAGATTCACACTTGGGCGACGCGAGACAGGGCTGCCCATTGTCCCCCTACTATTAGATCTTTATATAGAGCCGTTAGCCCAAGCGATAAGGGAATCGGAGGAGATAAGAGGGATAGGCGTGGGTGGGGAGGAGCATAAAATATCCTTGTATGCAGATGATGTTCTTTTGTATATATCGAACCTGAGGTTTCCATCCCAAAAGTGTGGAACTCATAGATAAATTTCACCAATACTCAGGGTATACACTAAATAAAAACAAGACAGATGTCTTGAGATTTTATTACCACCCACAGAGAAGATACTCCAAACCCTGAAGGTACACTGGAACAAGGAAAGGATCAATTATTTAAGTATACAGATCCTAAAATCTTATGTTGTTGTATGCAAATAACCTGGAACATACAACAAATCTGACTAACAAGACATTAAAGATGGGAGTCATTAAACCTACCATTATATTCAAGGATACAGTCAGTATCGATGAATATACTCCCAAATATCTTTATATGTTCCAGTGTCTTCCCATTAAAATACATAAGAACCAATTCCAGATCTGGCAAGGATGATAGCAAAGTTCATTTGAAGTGGAAAAAGACCAAGAATAAAGGCGGGGCCTACAATCAAATAGGAAAATGGGAGTCGAAACGTGCCGAACCTAGAGGATTACTTCTTGGCCACACAGCTGAGTAAGGCCTTACTCTGGTCAATTAGTTCGTGTAAGGCGAGATGGAAAACAATAGAGGTAGCTTTAACGGATGGCGTGCCGTTGGGAGCCAGAGTAATGGGAACTAAGGTGCAAGGTAGAGAGAAAGATATTAATTTATTAGCAGTCAGAAATACCCTAGGCTCGCTTAGAAGGCTATGGAATAAACACAAGGTGGATGGTAGTTTCTGTACTTTTATATTACCTGGTGTAACCCCCCTGCAAATGGGGGTTCCCAAAAGACTTCCAGGAGCTTGCTTGAATGCTCCAAGCCTGAATGGTGTTTGACGTTTAAGCCATTTATCAGTGAGTGTTTTTAGAACCTCTGGTACTGTCTCTTTAAGAGCTGTCTGCTTGCAGACATAATTAGATTGTATGGGGGACTGTGTGCTTCTCTGTTTGAGTACCACTCGAGGCTGCAGCCAATTCACTCCATTTTGCAGTCACTAGAGATTGCAAGGGAACCTATCTGAAAGATGTAACTGTTGCCAGAAATCATTTACAGTAATAATGAAATTACAGTTTGTCTAACCTGCTTTCTTTGCAGTCAGAACTGTGTCTGCCTAGTTCCCCATTCTGGTTTTGAACTGCTGAACTGGACCAATCAGTGTGGGGTAAGCTAGCTCTAAAATGGTGCCTTGGACGAATCAGAACTTGGACTCATAATCTGAGCCAGCCACAAGAGGATTGTATGGGCAGTGACTCTGGGAGATGTAGTTTGAACTTGGAGCCTTTTTGGACCAACAGCAGCAGTCTATTGTGAGTGACAGCCAATCCAGTCAAGAACTGGGAGGAACTCAAAGGAAGTGCCGGTTTGTCTGTTGGGAGTTTCAGTTGAGCTTTGGCAGTGAAGGGAAAGGAACCTGTGCTCCTTCAGTGCACAGTTTTAGTCAAAAAACATGTAAGGTCCAGAGTTCGGTCTGCAGCTTGTTAGGACTGAATCCGTCCTGTGAAGAGAATCAAGGATATCTGAAGAGTAGAAACCAGGCTCACCCTGTAGAAGACTGGAGGAATTGCTGAAAATTGCACTCGGTCTGTCAGGAACTGAATCTGCTGTGTGTTCTCCCGGGTATTGTGCAGTAATTGCGATCGGGATACAGATGCAGCCTGCCTGGTATAGTGCTTTCTTTACCATATAAATGTGTGAAGAGGTTTGTGTACCTCAAGTGAATCCTGCTGCCATTAAGTGACTTTTGCCTGTGACTGTTTACCAAATAAATGTGTGAGGTCTCTTGGAGCTCAAGAGTAGCCCTGCTGACATTGAAGGACCCTATCTTATTTGGAGGTCGTGAGTACTAATTCAGGGTAGCTCCTGTTGAATTGCCACATTAAATCCAAATGGAATTACTGTACTGCTGACTGTTTAATTCTCCTTTTCTCTGTGTGAAGGGCCTACCAGCTGCCACGGTTTGGACTAGCCACTGGGCTTGGGTACCCAGGACAGTAACTGATAGGGATAGGCCTGCACAGAGCCATAGGTAGATGAGTAGAGTGATAAGCTAATTAACCTGATTTCCCCTGTCCTTGTTATATCCCCTAAATAAATCAGAGCTGCTTGTTTCAGCAAAGTTATACTGCCTGAGGTATTTGTCTATGTTAAAGTACTGTACTGTGATTGTTGCACTGTATCTTATTTACAGGGGTCCCAGTGCGGAACCAGTCCTGGGGGTAAGTGTATACTAAAGGTAATTCTGATGTATTGTGTGGGCCACTAGTAGGAAGAAAGGGGGGTTGCAGTGTCCCAGAGGGCTGTGACCAAGTTAGTTTAACTATTGTAAACCCTGACCTCTGGGTGGAGGCACCCGCCATTGGATCCAGGCCCCTCAACCTGTTAGTGGCAAATCAGGCAGGGGTAGTAGCCCCTGGGATAGCGCCATCTAGGGGTTACACTTGCATTGTGTGTCAGTTGAGAACGCTGCTCGTTGCAGCGGGTGCTTTTGGACTATCGGTGCTATCCATCTGGAGCCTGTCTGTGCTGATTGCCTGCCCACTTGACCTTATCTGGCTAAACACAGCGTGAGAGGCTGTGTATGTGACTGATAAAGATCGTCGCCAGCTGGAGCTGGAGTTTTACGGAGGGGGCTGCCAGTGATTGGTGCTGTAGGTGTGGGAGGCAGTCCATAAAAGCAGGCGCCTTCATAGCCTGAATGAGGCTGTGTGACGTTGTCGGGCAAATCATTGTTTGTTTCTGGATGAGAGGTGGGAATTAGATATGGTATTGTTGTTTATGTATGTTAATCAGTTTTATTATAAAGTAGAGTTTTATGTGTATTGCCATGAGTCTGTATGTGCCATTTTGGCTTTTAATTAGCTATGTGTAGGAATTTTATTAGGCGAGTCCTGGGGCCTAGGATTGTTTATGGGAGCTCGCAGTTGCATGCTCGTCCTTTATCCTCTGTATCTGATATCACTATCAGGCGGCTGTAGGGAAGTGGGGATTGGAGATTGCTCTGCGTATCCACTGTAGGATGACCAGGAGGCGGGTTGACCAAAGGTTGAGGTGGTTAAGTCCAGGAAGCGCCCTGGTATAAATAGAGCATCTAGGAGAGGTCAGGCGTGGCTGGTGCCTATTTCAGAGGCCACCAGTCAAGTGGCCAGGTGACCGATGAAGGGCTGCATCACCTTCTATACCTCTGGCACAGTGCTATGCAATGCCAGGTCGATCAGAAACAAGGCTATTACGCCTCTTGTTTCATCGGTCGACCTGGCGTGCATCATAGAGACCTGGGTGGGTGATGATGCTGGCCCTGTTTTTGAGGCTGCAATCCCCCAGAGGAAATCGTAGGGGAGGCGGTGTAGCTATCTGTTTTAAATCTAATCTTGACTTCACCGTGCACTCGGTGGGAACCCCAGGTTCATTTGAGTGTGTGGCCGTTCGTGGAGGACTTGGTGTGGGCTGCAGGATCCTCCTCATCTATCGTCCTTCTGGTTCGATGGGGGGGTTCCTGCAGGAATTCTGAGTTTGTTGCGCTGAGAACATTGGATTCCCAAGATGTATTCTTCTTGGGGACTTCCAATGTTGGGCGAATAGAGTCAAGGTGCGTGATGAGTTACTGCAGAGTATGTCCCTTTGGGACTGAAGCAGTCTGTCGGCGTGCCTACTCAATCCAGAACTTGACCACACATTGGACCTGGTGTTCTCACTGACTTAAGATCATTGATCTTGCTATTGACCAAGTAGCCTGGTCTGATCATTGCACGGTGAAGTTCACGTTCAGTGCTCCCGTCATAAACTCTTCCCCTTCTGAGATATTTCGCTGTCGCCCGTTAAAAGATCTTACCCCTGATGGTTTTCTGGCGGCAGCTGATTTATCAAGGGTGGGTGATGCATGCGTCGGAGCCGTTGACGCCGGGGTAGACGCCTATAATGAGGTGTTATCTGGCGCCATTGACTCCCTCGCACCTGTCCATGTACGACCCAGAACCTCATACCTGAGGTCGCCCTGGTACGATGGCGATCTCAGGGAGATGAAGAAGCTGGGTTGGAGATTAGAGCGTCGCTGGAGGAAATCCCGTCTGGGGGCTGACAAACTGGTCCTGTGTGCACATTATTGTGCATATCAGGAGGCAATCAACCAAAAGAAGGCAATATTTTTGTCTCGGGAGATTGCTGCCGGGAGAAGCCGACCAGCCTCACTCTTCCGGACTGTTGACAGACTTCTTCATCCATCTTGTCTCCAGCCCGGAAGAGTTTCCTCAAATGAGGATTGTGAGGAATTTGCTCGTTTTTTCTCGGACAGGGTGTCTGCAATCCGGCGGGAGGTTTCCTCAGCCAGTAATATCATTGCTGTCAGTGGTCGTCAGTTGTTTTCTGAGAGCACTCTCTCTGGTTGGGAGAGTTTAGGCCAGTGGAGGATCGTGAAGTCATTGAGATAGTGGCCAATCTGAAGTATACCTTCTGTGAACTGGATCCCGTGCCAACGCGCTTCTTGATGAGGTGCATTGACACTGTTGGCCCGGTGTTTTCCCTGATTGTCCGGTGTTCCTTGAGTCAGGGTGTCTTTCCAGATGCCTTGAAGGAGGCTCTGGTGAGACCCCTTTTAAAGAAAGCTTCTATGGACCCGGAGATTAGGGCAAATTATCGTCCTATCTCCAATCTTCCATTCTTGGAAAGGTTGTAGAAGGTGGTATCACTTCAGTTGGGAGAACATCTCATGACTCACGAGTTATATGATCCTTTCCAGTCAGCTTTTCGGGCCAGACATAGCACTGAAACTGCATTAGCTCGGGTGCAAAATGACCTTCTCAGGGCTAGAGATCAGGGTGACAAGACAATTCTTGTTCTCCTTGATCTCTCTTCAGCATTGATACTGTGGACCATTGTGTGTTGCTTCTCCACCTGAGGGAGTTATGTGGACTCACTGGTATTGTTATCAAATGGTTGAGTCATTCTTACTAACAGGAGGCAGCGGTTGTGATGGGTAATTTCTCATCAGCACCCTGCCTCCTTTCGGTGGAGTCCCTCAGGGTTCGGTATTGGCCCCAATGTTGTTCACAGTATACATGCTGCCCCTGGGGATCATTAGGAGGTATGGTCTGAGTTTTCTACTATGCCGATGATACTCAGCTATACCTATCCTTCGCCCCAGGAACATCAAATGCAGTGGATGTGCTGAATACCTGTCTGGCTGAGATAAATGACTGGATGTCTTCCAGCTGGCTGCGACTGAACCCCAATAAGACTGAGGTATTGGTAGTGGAGTCGAACAGAGCTCGTGATGGGATGGCCTCTGATTCTGCAACTGGCATTGTGCTAGGAGCTGTGTCATTGATGGCCTCCCCATGGGTGCGAAATCTTGGTGTGATCTTTGACAGGAACCTGTCCATGGAGTCCAAATATCCTCCGTGGTTCGTTCCTGTTTTTTCCATCTTAGAAATATCGCCAGGATTAAGCCCCTTGTTCCGCTCTGGACCTCCCTACCTTGGTACATGCCTTAGTTACCTCTAGGCTTGACTACTGTAATGCACTCTATCTCGGGTCTCTGGAACTTCTCTTACAGACTGCAGCTAGTGCAAACGCTGCTGCCTGGCTTTGACCGGGCAGAGTAAGTTTTGTCATATTACTCCAGTATTGCCAATTGCACTGGCTGCCTGTCAGGTGGAGAGTTTTGTTCAAGGTGGGTTTTCTCACCTATAAGACCCTACATGGACAGGGCCCTGGTTACCTTTCTGATCTCCTGGTACCATACACCTCTATCCGAGATCTCCGCTCCTCCTAGTGGGGCCTCCTCAAAGTTCGAGAGCAAGGTTAAAATCTGCAGGGATCGTTAGTTTGGAGTTGCTGCTCCAGCTTTCTGGAACTTATTGCCAGTTGTATGAGAGAGGCTCCCACTATAGAGGCCTTTAAGAGTCGTCTGAAGACTTTTTTATTCATGCAGGCATTCGGTGACTGAGTTTTTATATATTTTATATTTGTATGATATTGTAATTGAAATGCATACAGTATGACACACTGTACAGTTTTTGTGTGGCGTCCAGAGCCTTCGGGATTGGGCGTCTTTTTAAATAAATTTGATTTGATTTGATGGTGAGATCTGGTCACCGAGATGGTTTGCCTGGGATCGGAATTCCTCCCAGCTAGGCTAGACCTCACCTTTGGGAACTGGAGAAGACTTGGACTGTACTCTTTGAGCCAGTTTCTTGAGGGAGAGGAGGTCACTGAATTTGCTCAGGTTAAAAAGGACTTCTCACTAAGACAGTCAGACTTCTTTAGGTATCTCCAATTAAGGTGCATATACAGACCCTACAAAAGAAATACTTGAATCTGGCTCAAACAACGGAATTGAAAGATGTCATAATTGATATCTTGAATTGACCGAGTAAAGGGCATCATTTCAGCTATATATGGAGCTATGAGAGATCGGGAGGGGATCACACTACACGTATTAGGAACAGATGGGAGAAGGAAATTGGGAACACCTGGAGGAAAGGACTTGGACGTCTACTACGTTGGCTGGGGCATCACGCACCCGTCCTCTCCCTATTGGAGGAATATGAATGGAAAGGTCGGATAAGATACTTTCTTACTCAGAAGCATAAAGCAAATGGGAAAAGAAGGTACGGGAGCGCATGGAGGGATGTGGGGTTAATAAGGCAAATTACCTACATATGTTCTGGTCATGCCGGACTCTTACACACTATTGGAAGATGTAGAAGCAAAGATAAAAGAGATCCTACATATACAATCCATCTAGGTCCGAAAAACTTAATTCTAGGGATACTACGCAGGAAATAAGAGACAAATCGAACCTATCTCTGGAATATCTTGCTAGTGGCAGCCCATAAAGGTGTGACCAGAAGATGGCTTACCAATACCCCTCCGACAAAGCAGGACTGAGAATTAGTAGTAAAGGAAATCAAAGACATGGAAGAGGTGACATTTAGAATAAATCTGAGAGGGCAAACTTGGGTGGAGAGATGGACCCCTTGGCTTATAGGGACAGAAAATGAGGGAAAAGATTAGAGGAGTGGAAGGGAGGAGGGAGAGAGCAGAAGATGGAGGAAATAAATGAGCAAGAAACCCGGTTTGAACTATCTTGGCCTCAATAGAGGGGATGAACTACACAGAAGCATCTAATTGGCAGAAGGATTGACTTGAAAACAACAAGAATAAAATAATAAGGTCTAAGGGTTGGGGGGGGAAGTAAATAGAAAATGTTGATTGAGTGCTGTTCTCTTACACTGTGCAATGGACTAAAAAAATGATGAAATGTCTTGTAATGAATGTATTTAAGTGCCAAATATGCAATAAACTTGAATATAAAAAAAAAAAAAACAATTCTAACAACATGAGGATAAAACAACAGTATAATAAAACACACACACCCCAAACTCCCAAAAGGGGAGAAACACTAAAAGGGCATAAAATAGTGCCCACACTAAGTTGCCGCACCCCAACCAAGTAGAAGTTCTGAGAGGGGCAGGCTGGGGGAAGGTAATATAGCAAGACTCCATTAGAAGAAACAACATTACTAAGGTGAGTAATTTTTCTTCAAACAACATGAAGTCTTGCTATATTATGACAGTAGCAGACTACACAGCAGTACCTCCATGGAGGAGGGCAGAACCTACTAGGGAATAGGCTCTGAAGAACAGCTGTGCCAAACTGAGCATCTCTCCTGGCCTGGACATCCAGGGAGTAATGTTTGAAAAAGTGTGTACCGCTTTCAAGTAGCAGCCTGGCATATCTCTAATATAGGGATGTCTCTGGCAGCAGCTAGAGACGAGCTGTACCCCTGGTAGAATGAGCCCTCAAGCCAGAGGGGATCTCTGCCCAGTTTCTGATAACAAAATTGGATACAAGAGACAATCCACCTGGCAATTCATCTCTTAGTGGCAGGTTTGCCTTTCCCAACTTCACCACAGGTAAGGAAAAGTTGGAGGGATTCGAACCTGTGACCTTTGATGCAGCTCTATAGTAACTAAGAGCTCTCTTAACATCCAGGCTGTGCAACCTCCTCTCACCAGAAGAGGGTGATCAGTGAAAAATACTGGAAGGAGATAGATTGGTTAAGATGGAAATCTGAAACCACCTTAGGTAAAAACTCCTATTAGTCCTAAGGACTACCTTATCCCTGTGAAAGAAATAAAGTCAGTTTCCACTGACAAGGCTTGCAACTCACTTATCAGCTAGAAGTGATAGCCACCAGAAAAACAGTTTTCCAAGTTAGATACTTAAGCTCTGCAGAAAAACAGAGGTTCAAAAGGGGGCTGCATTAACTGGGCAATACAAATATGTACACGGCAGGCCGGTTCTCAAAGGGTGGATTAGTATGGAGTAATCCTTAAAAAACTTGGAAAACACAGGGTGAGTGGAAAGAGGGATGACTTTCCTGCTGACACAAAAGCAGATACAGCTGCCAAATGGACTCTCAGGGTAGCTGGTCTGAGACCCAAGGAATTAAGATGGACCATGTAATCTAATACAATGGGCAAATCAGCAGATTCTGGGGAAATATTTTTCCCAGCACACTAAATGGAAAACCTTTTCCATTTAGAACTATAAGTAGCCCTAGTGGAAGGCTTTCTGGAAGCCTTTAGGATTTCAAGAACACCTTGAGAGAGGTGTAAATCAGCAAACTCTAACTCCTCAAGAGCCAGGCCTTGAGGTTGAGGGATTGAGGTCCGGATACCAAACCCTTCCCTGGGCACAAGTTAACAGTTGTGAATCCTGGGAGGCAAAGGGAAGATGGATTGTCAGTGACAGAAGGAGTGGGTACCAGGGCTGCCTGGCCCCAATCCGGCAATCAGAAATCACCCTGCAAGGCTGAGATCTGATTTTGACTAATACTTTGAATAGGAGAGGGAAGGGAGGAAAGCATAAAGAAACTTCCCCTCCCAATCCAAGAGAAGGGCATCCAGGGGTACTGAGCCAAACACTGGAGGCCTGCAACAGAACAGAGGAAGTTTGTGATTGTCTGGGGCTGCAAAAAGATCTATCTGAGGGGTTCATCTGGCAAAGACTATCCCCAGCACTTGAAGATCCAGGGACCATTCGTGATGGCCCTGGAAAATCCTGCTGAGAGCATCCGCTAGGACATTGTCCTTCCTGGAAGATGAACTGCTATGAGGGAAGTGTTCAGGGAATAGGCCAGACCACAACTTCATTGCCTCGTACATAAGGTCAAGACCGAAAGTGTCCCCTGTTTGTTGATGTACCACATTGTTGTGGTGTTGTCTGTTCTGACTTGTATCACCTTGTTGTGACAGATGCAGAAAATGCTTGAAGAGCTAAAAGACAGCTCTGAGTTCCAGCAAATTGATGTGGAGCAGAGATTTCCAGGGGACCACACTCCCTGAGTGGAAAGGTCGCCCATGGGGCTCCCAACCCAGAAGGGAAGCATCTGTAGTGAGAGTCAAATTGAGGCAGGGGAATGAAGGGGACCCCAATCTTAAATTGTCTGATCCTGCCACCACTGGAGTGGCCTGGATCAGGTTGAGTCACTGGGACCAACTTGGAAAGGGGGTCTCTTCTCTGAGACCAATAGGTTCTCAAGTGAAACTGAATGTCTCTCATCTGAAATCTTGCTCCCTGCACAACAGCTGTGGATGCAGCCATGTGTCCCAGGAGCTGCAGAAAGTGTCTTGCTGGTCGAGAGACCTGCAGGGTGAAGGAGGAGGCCAGAGTCACTAAATTGGCCACCCTTTCTAAGGAAGAAAAGCTCTCAAGGCTAGCTTTGTGTCCAACTCTGCCCCTATAAAGGTGAGGCACCTGGACTGGTTCCAGAACACACTTTGGTAGATTTAGCAGAAAGCCCAGGGAGGTGAGAAGCTGGCAACTTGCAGGTGAGATTTTACCTGTTCTGGGGACTGGCCTACAATGAGCCAATCGGCTAGATAGGGAAAACAGCAACCTTTGCCTCCTTAAGTGAGCCACTGCCACTGCTAGACACTTTGTGAATACCCTTGGGGCAGAGGTAAGGCCGAAGGGCATTGCTCTGAACTGGTAATGACCTGAAGGTAGTTAGAATCTGAGGTGCATTGGCGGGAGCTTCTGATTGGACGTGGAAATAGGCATTCTTGAGGTCCAGGGAGGCCAACCAGTCCCCTGGCCTTAGGGAGGGCAAAAATCATTGCCAGAGTTACCATTTTGAACTTTGGTCTCAAAAGATGCTTGTTCAGATATCTGAGGGTCTAATATGGGCCGCCATTCTCCTGTCTTTTGGGGTAAGGAAGTATCTGGAATACAGACCCCTGCCCTGGTGCAGGGGAGGAAACCTTCCACTGCTCTGAGAGAATCAGGGTTGAGACCTCTGCTTCCCAGAGCAAAGCTCTGACGACTTGTAGGTAGAAAAGTCTGTTCTCAACTTGGGAAACTTTTTGAAGCTGAGAACCAGACCCTGGCTTACTACTTCCAGAACCCACTTGTCTGAGGTTAAAGAAGCCCAGTTCTGACTGAAGTAAGCCAACCTGCCCCCACCGGAAAGAGATCGGCCCTGGGCACCCCATCAGGGTGCCTGCTTAGCAGGAGCTTTAGGCTGAGGGGTGGAGCAGGCCTGCCACCCTCGCCTGCCTCTGCTCTGAAGACCCCCTGAGCATAGGCAGAGGAGGCCTGAGTCTCGTAAAGGCCTCGTGAAAGGCCTACCACTACCCTGGGGGTATGCCTCTGAGGAGTGGGTTGCCGCCCTTAGCTTGGGCACTTTGTAAGTAGTCCCATATTCATCCATCTTTTTCATGTAATTCTCTGTCTGCTCCCCAAACAGAGAATTTCCCACCACAGGAAAATCCATAGCCTTAGTCTGGGTATCCTGTGACAGACTAGTACACCTGAGCCAGGCCAACCTACGAAAGCTACAGATGTGGCCATGACCCTAGAGGAAACATCAACATCCACAGCAGCATGAAACTGCCTTGGAAGCCTCAATGCCATCAGCAGCCACCTGTTCTAGTTCGCTAGCCAGCTGCGCATGGGCTTGCTTGGTATAATTCCATAACAGTATCCCATCTAGATTTCTGATACCTAGCTACATAAGCCTTATAATCTGCTTGCCTGAGTCCAAGAGGGCTGCCATATACTGTTTTTTGCCATGGCATCAATCTTCCTGGAATCCTTGTCAGGAGGATGTGAAGCCAGGGGATATTAGCTTTATCACAGGCTGCAGCCTGAACTACCCAAACATGACTGCATTGCTGAGAAAGGAATTCTGTATCAGGACCTGACAGTGTACCTTCTGTCCATCTTTTATCTACAGGAGGCACAGAATTAGAGCTTTTAAAATTTTTATTGTTTGCTTCCTAAAAGACTTATGCAAAGGAATAGACAATCTCTAGACTCTGGAATATCCATAATTTCTACAAAATCAGACTCCTCTTGCTCATCCACAGCTTCTTCCAAGGAAGCTGGAGGGTTTCAACAACTTTTTTGTAAAACATAAAATGAGATGGGGACTCAGATAGCATAGGGAGATTCTAGAGGTCTGTCTGGGAAATGTCCGTTCAATGGCACACACCCAGACCTTCCGCCACATTCATACTGTTCATAATCATCCTCCCCTCCTCTGGTTCATAAAATTCCTCAACATCATATTCCTGAACCACTGAACCGGACGAACCGACCTTTGCCAGATAGTGGCGGCCCGGACGGAACCTGAGACAGTGACTGGACAAATTGTATGGCTTTTGCTATCTCTGCAGCAGTTGGAGAAGGGTTTGGACTCCAAACCTGCTGACTTTCTTGTTTTCTTTACTGAATTGGTTACTCAGAACCAGCTTTTCTTTTGCCCGAGGAAGTCTCGCCTGGTCAGAGGGAATTCCTCCGTTCGGTTGGCACCGAACCGGCTGGCCATCCGGTCAGCGGACTTTTGGCCTCTTCCCTGAGCCTGCCTAATCTCTTTCCAGGGTGGCTGCAGGGGGTCTTATATCTGGCAGTCTGACTGAGGTGGTCAAACCCCAGACAGAACACATGTGGTGTGTGGGTCAGCTTGGCAAAAGACTTCCCACAGACATCACATGTGGGAAACCCAGTGGGCCAGGTTTTTGCTTTTGGCGCTTCTCAGACAAAACTTGCCCTTTTGGGTAAACGGCAGTGCCAGGCAAGATAATTCCTTTATCGGTTCCTAACCGTGGTCAGGTATCGGAAAAAAAACATAAAAATCCGCTTTTTTAGAAACCAATAAGAACCGGAACCGCACTCTAAAATGTTAAACTTTAAAGTAAATGTTTTAAACCCAGCTGATCGGGTTCAAACCGAACGATAAACTTACAAGTTCCACACAGACAAAACACTAATTTACGCACGATTACCACAGACAGAGCTTGAACCGAACAGTTTCGTGTTAAAATAAAACTATTCTCGGTTGAATCGAACAGAAAACACTGTTTAAACCGAGAAATGATCCGAGCAGTAGGAGAAATCTCCGGAGCGACTGTTCACTGAGGCGCAGTAAAGAATCTGACAGTTCAGGTTTGAAATTACACAGATAGAGCTGCTTCTTAGAGAGCATGCTCAAAGTTCTATTTTGGAATGGTATTAACCATTTCACCTCCGGAGCAGTTCTAGTGGTGGGACAAACTGCTACTGTCATAATATAGCAAGACTTCATGTTGTTTGAAGCAGATGTTTCCATTCCTGGAAAAAGAGCTGAAAAAGCCTAGGGGGATGGAGGGCGGGAAGGTATTACCTACTGCAAGAGCCTCTCTCGAAGATCTACTGTTACGGTAAGTTCTTACGTAACCGTACTATCTTACTTCGAGAGGGCTCTTGCAGTAGGTAATTACATATAGGACTGAATCCCAAGCAGTGTGGAACACATGAAAGGCACCGGGAGGAGGAAACTACTCCAGAAAGTAGCAGTAGCCTTGCAACCCTCAAGACAGGAGGCCTTGCAAAACAGCTAGCCCAAAGCCTGCTCTACGGCGAGAGGCAATGTGTCAAACTGTAGTGTTCCGTAAAAGGTATGGACGGAAGTCCAGGTGGTGGCAGCACAGATGTCTGCCGCAGACACATTCTTGAAACAAGCCGCAGAGGCCGCTACTCCACGAGTGGAGTGACCTCTGATTTGACCCAGAAGGGTCTTGTTGTACTTGTCGTAACAAAAAGTGATGCAATGAGCCAACCACTTCGACAAGCATTGCTTGGAAACAGCATTGCCTTCCCTTCTGTGAGCAAAAGAGACGAACAACTGATCAGTCTTTCTGAGATCCCTTGTCCTGTTGGTGTAGTATCTCAGAATCCGGTGAACATCCATGGTATGGAGTAAATATTCCCCTTGGTTGGAGTACTGCGTGAAAAAGGCAGGTAACTCTTGAGACTGATTTAAGGTAGACTTCTGCTACCACTTCTAGAGTAGAAACTTAGGGTTCAAAGGCGAAGAGCCACTGCTCTTTTGTGAAAAATCAAATAGGGGATTTTACACATAATATAGCCTGCAGCCTCGGAAATTCTTGACGGAAGTAATAGCCACCAAGAAGAGCGCCTCTTCCTGAAAGAAACTTCAGATCTCAGGTTGCAGCAGGTTCGAAAAGGAGGAAGGGTAAGTTTCTCGAGAACAAAATTCAAGTCCCAAGGGGGAGCAGGAGTTCGGATGGGGGGCCTCAGATGAAGGACCCCTCTAAGAAAGGTCTTAGAGACCTCTAATTGGGCAAATGCTTTATCTGCGAAAGGAACATGGTAGGCTGAAATAGCAGCCATGTGCACTTTCAAGGATGAATGACAGACCCAGGTCGAAGAGATGATGTAAATATTCCATCAGAATGGCCACTGAACAGGAGAAAGGCTCCACGTTCCTAGCAGCGGCCCAAATAGAAAATCTCTTCCATTTCATGGCATAAGTGGACCTAGTGCAGGGTTTTCTAGCCTCCACCAGAATCTCTGCCACTTTTGGAGAGACACCAAAAACAGATTGAGCTAGGTCTGCAGGAGCCATACATGAAGTTGCAGGGACTTGAGGTCCGGATGGACCAGGGTCTCCTGATCCTGGGTCAGCAAACCTCGAGATAAAGGAAGAGGAAGAGGAAGGGGAGGAACCTCTGAGTATTGTTGTAGAAGAGAGAACCAGATTTGCCTGGGCCAGAAAGGAGCGATCAAAATCATTCTCGCCCTTCTGTGATTAGTTTCTGCAATACGAGGACCATGGAGGAATTGGGGAAAAGCATAGACAAATCTGCCCTTCCAGTCTAGAGACAGAGCGTCGGCTCCAGAAAGCGCCTCGCTCTGGAACGAGCGAGCAAAAGGTGGGAAGTTTTGCATTTTGGGAAGAGGCAAACAGGTCTACCTGTGGAGTCCCCCAAAGCTGAAAGATATCGTCTAGCACCTTTTGGTCCAATTCCCACTCAAGTGGCAGGGCAGAGGAGCGGCTTAGCTTGTCTGCCAGGGCGTTGTCGACTCCTGGAACATGAATCGCAGTGAGGTGAAGGTTGTGTTGCGTTGCCCAGTCCCAAACCCTCATTGCTTCCCTGCATAGAGGATAGAATCGAGTCCCTCCCTGCTTGTTAATGTACCACACCATGCACATGTTGTCCGTCTGGACGGCTAGGTGACCGGGAAGAATGTATTGGTGAAGGGCTTGGAGAGCATATAGTACTGCTCGAAGCTCGAGCACATTGATGTGGAGGGCTGGTTCAATCTGGGCCATAAGCCCTGGGTTGAGTGAGACCCAGATGGGCTCCCAACCCGCCTGATCGTCTGTGGTCCAGAGTCTGGGAGGAGGACGAAAGGGACCCCCAAAACAGGTTCCTTGAACCATCCACCATTGCAAGTCTCGTGCCATCGTGAGGAGATCAGAACTAGATGATCTAGGTGCGTCTACAAGTTGATCCACTGACGAAGAGGTCCTGAGAGATCCTCATGTGGAGTCGAGCTGAGGGAACCGTCGGAATAGCGGCATCCATGAGCCCCAGAAGACGGAGAACCAACCTGCGGAACCCTCCTGCGTTCTGATAGCAGGAAAATCTGGAACTGAAGAGGAGCCCTGTCCGGAGGCAGGAAGAGGCCTTGCTTCACCGTCGTTCGAGGATAGCCCCGATGAACTGTAGACTCTGGAAGGGATCCAGATGAGACTTGGAATGGCTGATGGTAATACCAAGCAAGTAAAACCTGCTGGGTGAGGAGAAAAATGCAGAGCTCCTCCTGGATGAGGCCGCCAGGAGCCAGTCGTCCAGGTGAGGAACACCTGACTCCCATCATGCGCAGGTGGGCCGTTACCACAGCCAGGCATTGGTAAATACTCGGGTGCCGAGGAAGACCAGCAGGAGGCGCCCGGGGGTAATGGTCCCCTGAGACACAAACCCGAAGATACTTGCGGTGAGAAGAGGCGAATGGGGATGTGCAGATATGCATCCTGCATATCCAGGCGCACAAAGCCATTGACCCGGCCAAAGGAGGGCGAAGTGTCTGCAGAGAGGCATCATGAACCTTACCTTATTCCACGAAAAGGTTCAAGGAGCTGAGATCGAGAATGGGTCTGAGATCGAGAATGGGTCTGAGATCTCCTGTCTTCTTTGGGACCAGGAAGAAATGTGAATAGAAACCCGTCCCTTGAAGATGAAAGGGAATGGGTTCTATGACCCTCTTCAAGAGAAGGGCAGAGATTTCTTCCCGGACCAAAGGAAGATGATCCCTTGCGTAGGACGACTTCAGAGGTGGGTGGCGGGGTGGTTTCTGTAGAAACTCTATGGAGTGCCCTTCCGCTATAAGCTGGAGCACCCAAGAATCCGTTGTTATCCTCTCCCAACCCGGAAGGTGGAGGGAGAACCTACCTCCTACCGGTTCCTCCGGTGTGTCCTGAGGCGGTGGGAGAGGGGAGGAGTCAGGTGGTGTGGGGCAATGCTGCAGCTGGGGCACCCACTGCTTTTGTGGTAGGTGGGGGCCTGGCGTTTGGCCAAGCGCCTTCCTTGGGAGTTTAAGCTTGTGGCCGACTCGTCTGCAAAGGACAGCGCTGTCTTGAGTGATGAGGGACAGTACATGGAATCCACCGGACTTCAGAGCCGTCCCTTCTCCTACCAGGCCGGTGATAATATCCTTGACATCACCACCGAGATACCGACCCCTGAAATTAGCTGGGTGCATGATTGCACCTCTGGGACCAAATCTGACATGCGAGGCCAGGCATGGCCGTAGAGATCACTGCAGAAAGCGAACTCTGCCGACGAAGTGTCCACTGCATCGTATGTCATCAGCAGAATGTGGCGACTGGCCGAGGGCAGAGCAGAGCGGACTAGATCGATAACTCCCGCTTGACTTAGCAGAGTCAGGTGAGTCTATCTTAGATTCCGCCTGGGTAAGGATGGCCTTCTGGTAATGCCCCATATGGGCGACGTAATTCAGGGCCCGAATTCCCAGTGTGGAAGAGGCATAAATCTTTCTTCCATACTGGTCCAGGAGGCAAGATTCCTTATCCGGAAGAGACGAGCTTAGATGTTTGGGGTGCACAGACCGGCCGTGAGCGGCGCTAATCACGACCGAATCTGCACGAGGGTGGGAGTCCAGATAGCCTACACCCTCTGGGGCCTGGTACAGCCTGCTAGACTTCCTAGGAAGTGGGGCTAACGCCAACAGCTGTTTCCAAATCGTGGAAACAAGGTGGGCGTGAGGCTCAATCCAGGGTGGCACTAAAGTTGAGGCTGTCAGGGGCAGGTCCAGATGTTAAATCGAGTTTGAGTCGCTGAGGATCTGGTTCAAGGGCGCCACTGATGAACTTCCTGGATTTTTCTGAACAACTCCAGTGAAGAGGATCCTCGGAGGAGACCAGGAGGGTCCTCGGCGGGACTTGGAAGCGGAGAGCGAGGCACGAATCGTCTCTCTCAAACATCCTTCAGAAGAATCGAGGAATCCGAGAAGGAAGAAGAATCAGAAGCAGAATAGGACTCTAACACGGCTTGGAGCAGGCAGGTTCCTTGGGGGTACCCTGGATCGTGTCCTGCCCCTCTCAGGATCAGAGGAAGGGCCTGGAATCTGGAGGCGGTGCGGGGGGAGTGTGCCGCCTCGGACATATGGGGCGGGGAGCAGCACCGTCGCCGTCAGGCGGCTCTCTACCTCCTTGATGAGCTGAGCCTTGGCCTCAGCCCACCAGAAGCCAGAGTCTCCCAAGATCCACCCGTGACGTGGGGGGGCGGTGGAGGAGGAAGGAGCGGCGTACAGGTTGTACCCGTGGGAAGTATCCGAAACCAGCGCTTGCGGAAAAGCCGGCGCCGGGTATTGTGAGTGTCAGTACTGCAGCGTCGGAGGGACGGCGTCCGAACTACTGACGCTGGATACTGCGGTCCGGAGTGCAGCAGGCGTCGGATGAGGCAGTACCCAGGCACCAGAAGGAGCTACCGGCCCAGATGGTGGTCCCACGGGCGGATCAACATTGAGAGGCCCGGAGGATGCAGGGCCCGACGGAAGGGGAATATCCCCTGATGGTGTCGGTGGGGCCGGCGTCGGCGGTACCGGCATCTGGGCCAGCATTCGGGGGGCCGGCGTCAGATCTGGCTCCTTCGGAGGAGGGTCTGACGGAGGTAGAAGATCCTCCGCATCGCCCAGCGATGGGGGGGAGAAATCCCCGGGGTCAGGCTGGGGTGACTCGGGCTCCCAGACAGCAGCAGAGGCTGCGGGGAAAAGAATCTGGCAGGCGTGGGGGTCAATCGTGGGGTTCCGTCACCAGGCGCCCGTTAGGGGAGCCAGCGTGCGGCAAGGGACTGGTTCCAGCGGGTGCGGGGGACGGCGTCCGTCTGAGGAATCCCTCGCCGGAGGCGGGCGAGGTGGGCGGCGGTCCGAAGGGAGGCGTGGTGCGCGCGCCCGAAGGGTGGGCGTCTTCGACCCTCTCCCGGCAGGCGTCGGGCGGCGTCCAACTCTGAAGTCGCCGCGCCAGTGAGCCACAAGCCTGCGGCGAACCGAAGCGGAGGCCTCCTTTGGCCGGGCGCGCAAAGGCCAGCTTGAGCCAAGCGGGCAGGCGGCGATCTCCTCAAACCCTTGGAGACTGCCGTCGGACGGTCCCCGGAGGGATGTTACCAGGGCGACTCCAGCCGGTGCGGAAGAAGAGACCTTCTCCCGGTGCCCTCTCCTTGTCCTGCTTTTTGCGATGTCCTTCCAGAGAAGTGGACGCCTGCCTCAGCTTCTTCAACTCTTTCTCCATTGAAGACATCTTTTTCTTGAGAAGATGGGCTTCCAGGGACTGTTGGCTCCGTTTGCGGGTAGCCGCGTTGAAGTTGAGGCAATATTGGCACTTGTCGACCGGGTGGTTGGGGCCTAGGCAGAAAAGGCAGAGAGAATGGCCATCCTTGTGTGGCAGTTGGGCGCCACAAGAGTCGCACTTGTTTTTGTGCTCGGAGGGTGCAGGAGACAACATACACCGACGATGACCTGACGATAGAAGAAAAGAATAATTTTAATTTTCGGTAAAACCGACGAAAGCTTAGGGCAAATGAAGCACGAACTTTTCCAGGTGATGCTAGACGAGCTAACACCGGAAAGAACTGGAAGGCGGCATCCGGACTGCCCCGCTATACTGTCGTCGTATAGCGCGGTCACCTGATGTGAGGCGGTCCCTCGCCAGGGACTGCTAGCTAGAAATTTTTCCATGGGGTCCTGCCGCCGGCCGGCGTCAGTCCTATATGTGATTACCTACTGCAAGAGCCCTCTCGGAGTAAGATCTGTAGTTCTTGACAAAGGTGTGGACAGAATGCCAAGTAGTAGCTGCACAAATGCCGGCAACTGACATGTTCCTCAAGGAGGCAAAAGAAGCTGCCATGCCCCTGGTAAAGTGACCCTTTACCGAGCCTGGTAAGGGTTTGTCATACTTGTTGTAGCAGAAAACAATGCAATTAACCAACCATTTGGATAAACACTGTTTAGAAACAGGAGCCCTTCTTTTCTGGGGGCAAAAGATACAAACAACTGGTCAGACTTTCGAATGGCTCGGGTGCGCTCCAAGTAATAATGAAGCACCTATGAACACCCAGAGTATGTAGTAAGGCCTCCCCTCGGTTCAAATACTCTAGGTAATAGACAGGAAGGTGGATGTCCTGATTCTATGTAAACTCTGACATCACCTTGGAAAGAAACTTAGGATTAGTCTGCAAGGACACCCCGTCCTTGTGGAAAATCAAATAAGGCTCCATACACATTGGGGCCTGAAGCTTGGAAATCCGAGCAGAAGTAATAGCAACCAAAAACAACACGTTCCACGACAGAAAGCGCAGCTCAAGGAGGTGTGGCCAGCAGCCAAGCTGAGAGCAGCATTCCGCTGTAGCTTTGCACTTCGCTAGCTAAAACGAATAGCATTTTACTGTTTAAGGCTACCAAATCTACCCACTGACGGTAAATAGTAATCCAGCACAGCTCTACAATCAGATCCATACCAAAAGCTTGTTGAAATGGGTCGTACAAAAACTGCTGCAGGCAGAGACAGCACCAAGCAAAGAGAAACGCGGCCAGGCCTATATAAAGATGGAGGCCCTCCTGTAGCTGACCTGAACTAGAACCAGCCGTCCAATGCCGCATTGTTGAAGGCCATTCAAACCATCGACAAAAAGATGGATGATTTCACATCTCGGATAGTGGTGGTAGAAACAAAACTTCAAGTGGTGGAGGATGCAGCAAAGGAAGCGAACAAATCTGCTGATAAATCTATGGCAGTAACGGTGGCCCTAGAAAAAGAGAACTTATTACTCTGACGTAGATTAGAAAACTTGGACAATGGGGCACAGGTGTCCCATGTTCGTATATGAGTCTGCCGGAGGCAGTGGAGGGGGAAGATATGGTCCATTTCTTGGCACAATGGCTTCCAGATTACCGACAAATGGACTCCCCGATCTCAGTTCAGAGGGCGTACTGAGTGAATACCAGAAAGGCTCAACTACATGTGGACCCAGTGCATCCTCAGGCCAGGGCACTTTTGGCTATCTTGGGCTCCATAAGAGAAAGAGATGTGGTACTTCAGGAGGCAAGGAAGTGTGGTCCATTGCAATGACAGGGCTCTTCTATACATATCTTTCCAGAGTTCAGTTTTGCCACACGTCAGCAGAGAAATGGGACTGACAGGAGAAGCTCGAAGCTACACCAGCTTGGGATTCACTATGTCTTGATGATGCCAGCGAGCCAGAAGATCATATATGGCACTAAAAAGGAAAATTACGTACCTACCGTAATTCTTGATCTTCTCTTGTATCTTCACCATTCATTACTTACTGGGTATGGCGGGCGGCGCACCACGTCAGGAGCTTTTTTTTTTAAGTTGCCTGCGGCCCGCCTCGAGCGACGGCGTCATGCGAGGGGCGGCCAGGTAAGCGACGACTCCTCCTCCAACTCAGTTCTGTGAGCGGAGAGGCAAAATGAAAGCAGAAAATATAGATAGCGAGGCAAGATAGCCGAGGATAGCAAAGCAAGGAAGAATAGAACTGAAAAAGGAATAAGCCGATGGAGGAAGGACAGAGGAGATAAGAACATCCCTAGCCTAGGGAGTGCAGGGCCTCCTTACCTGGGCGACCTAGGGAGGAGGATGAGTGAAGAAATGAGAAAATAGAAGAAGAAGAAGAAAGAGAAGAGAGAGATGGGATGTTGAAGGGACCAGAATGCCCAACGAGCATAGTTAGCTTGTAGCTGAAGGCTCGACTAAAGGGGAAGCAAGAATCCCGAGATAGAGCTGAAGAGAAGGTTCACCGAACCCGCTAGACAGACTCAGAGAGGCATAGTCCTCATCTTCAACATGCCATTGTTCTTGACACCCACCTCGGGCTCCTGGCGTGGAAGGCCTTTAACTGGAGGACAGCCGAGGAGAGGAAGAATAAAACCCTGCACATGAGGCCGCTGCCCAGGGGTTTAGAAATGGAAAATGTAAGCCTTTCAGGCTCCAAGAAAGAAACGGGACCCAGACTGACTGGCTAAGGCCGGCCAAGGCTTAGGCTGGCTAAGATTGGATATGGTCAGTAGAGCTCTACTGTAAAAATTGTCCAGGAGGACACTTAAAGGGAGAAACCACTTAGCAAAACAGCGAGAAGGATAGCCTACCTTCTCATTTGCCTTCTTGTTTGATTTCTCCTTTTCCTTTTTTACTAGATGCATGACCCAGATACCAAGATGCCTATAGCAGTCGGAGAGAGTTCCCTCAGCATTTTTTTTTTAGAAGAGAAAGGAACAGACGTACTCGTTCCTCTGCTCTGCAAGGCAAGAATAGAGGGGGGGGATTAGATTTCAGGGCAACTATCTGAACAGGGATTGCAGGATCAAAACTGAATAGCCTGAGCCAGCCAAACAACCCAGAGGTATCTTGCCATAAGAATAGCAAGAGATAGTTGTGCAGTCTGATCGCCAATGCAATCCAACGAGATGGCCCATGAATCTTAGAGTAAATAATTTTTCTGGATTTTAAACCCCGCAAGATTTTTTTTTGTGGAAAATGAAGCAATTTTCCTATATTTTATATAAATGCAGAGAGAGAAGGAGACGGGAGGTGGAGAAGCCACAGGAAGAGGCCACTGAGGGGATGGTGGGCGGGTGTAAGTAATGAATGGTGAAGATACAAGAGAAGATCAAGAATTACGGTAGGTACGTAATTTTCCTATCTTCCTGTCAATCTTCACCATTCATTACTTCCTGAGTGATATTAGCTCCTCTTCCCTGGAGGGAAGAGGCCATACCCTGAGGGAACAAGACCCCAGCCTTCTGTTGGTGAGAAACAGAAGGAGAAGACCTGGCTTATTCAGAAAGCCTAAGTGGGAGAAGAGCTAGGAGGTGCCTCCCGAGGCGAGGAGACGGAGGAGCCCCTGAAAAGTCTCCTAGCTCTGGAAGGAAAGGACAGGTCCCCGGAGGCGGAGGCGAATCACTTCGGCGGGCCAGGGTGACAACCTGGAAAGGCGAGCCATGCCGTCCGCCTGATGCAGATCGCTGTCCCGCCAAGCCTGGAAGCCACCTCATTGGTGTCATAAGATGCCCTTGCTTGGTGTCTTGCCAGCTCCAGGCCTACCGCGGAGAGGGCAACAGCTTGTCTGGTTTGCTCAGTATCAGGCATAGATGCAGCAGCTGGGACATCATCAACCACAGATGCGGTTGTAGGCAGCGTAGGTGAGCCACAATGTGATGCAATACATGCACTGCTTGAGAGAAGAGAGAACACTCTTAGCCCCTAGCAGTCAGAACTGGAAGAGTCGAATCGGTGGGCGGTGATGCTTCGAACACTTCAGCGCCCAGAAGGAGTATCCAGGTATACCAAACCTGGGAACGGTTGGGAAGGGAAACCTAGAGACTCCAGAGGGGCACAATACCTACGCTGGCAGTCCGCCGGGCGGGGGAAGAAGCGGCAGGGACTGCCATGACCGGATAGAGCGCCTCCTGGAAGGATAGGCCAGGAAGGTACCACCAGATGCTGGGCACTGAATTCACCAAGAATTCAGCGTCTCCCGTTCGTATTGTCTCTTGAACATAGGAAATCCGGAGATCCCTCACCATCCTCGGGAGAAAGCGATATTCTGTGAAATCAGCATCGGAGGACAGATGAGCAGGGGTTCCTCTCCTCGGAGGAGGGAGGCGAGGATGATGGGGAACTGGAATGCCCAGAGGATTCCTCGGCGGCGGTGGGGAGAGTCGAAGAACCCGCTCATGCATGTATCTAACATATGAGGAGGAAGGCCGCCATGAGACCTGAACTGCCCCAGGATAGCGGACCCGTGGGACCGACATGGCCTGGGAGGCGGGGTGGTGAAGGCAGAGAGTGGGAGAGGGCACCTCCAGCGGAGGTAACTGCTCTCTCGAGGGCTCTGGAATCGGGAAAGGGCCCTGGAAAGAGGATCCCGGATATCAGACCAGGCATAGAGCGGAACTCGGGGAGGCGGAGCCTGGAAAGAGCCCTGGGGAGAACCTCCCTATGGCCTTGAGACTGCATGGATCCAGAAGGGCAGTCCGCTGGCGCCCCGCCCAGGACACCTAGAACCCTGGAGGGAGGCGAGGCTCTGCGCCCGGCTCCTGGCCACCCCTGGAGTGGCCAAGAGACCGAGCAGCAGACCCCTGCCCCCTCAACCCCTCCCGGACTCGAGGGGCCCTCCTCCTCGAGCCACAGCGTCCCCCTGTCCCTAGAGAGGCAACAGCACCCGTAAGGTAGCTGTCACGGGCCTCAGAGAGAGCCTCCCTCGCGTCACCCCGGCCTTGCCCCGGGGCTCCCGGCCACCCCAGCCGGGGACCCTCAGGAGGCAGCGGAAGGGGGACAGAGGAGGGGTCCGCTCGCCGCCTGGCACCTCTAGCCACCGGGACCCAGACTCGAGGAGTGGGGGTGCCAGGATGGGTCACGTCTGAATCTTCGCCTCGAGGAGGCCGAGATCAGCAGGACCTCAATGCTGGCCACCCCAGGGTCCCTGAGGCCAGACGCAGAGCGCCCAGTATCAAGGAGGCGCCGCCGCCTCCTTTCGCGTAGCAGCCAGGCCTAGCTCCACAGCTAGCAGGCGCCGTAGGCAGCACCGCCTGGAGAAGGACAAGGCCACGGGCGCGGGCGCGTCGAGCGGTAGCACCGCCGCTTTAAGCGCCCGCGCTGATGGCACGAGGCCCAAGCGGCACATGGCGCCGCCCGATCACCGGCGCGCTGAGCGGGCGCCCGGGATCCCAAGCGGGCGCCGCCAGCCTGGCGCTGCCCTGATCAGGCGCGCGGCAGGCGCGGGACTCAAAACGGCGCCAGAAGCGGTGCACGCCGATCACCGGCACGCCAGACGGGCGCCAGGATCGAAGCAGGCGCGGGCGGCGGTCAGTCACGGGCCAGGCCCAAAGTCGAGGCCTCGCCACGAAGGGGCCTGCACCTCCGGTGACTGCCCGAGGCGGTGTCGGCGCCCCGCCGCGGGAGGGACTATGGCTCCCCGACACAGCGGAAGGGCCTCCTCCTCGGCAAGAAAAGGCGAGAGACACCTCCTCCTCAGACCAGTATAGGCCGGAGGGAAGGGGCCTAGAGACCTACCTGAAATCCCTTGGTAGCGTCGTCCCCGAGAAGGTCGTGAGGCTGTATCGATCAGAGCTTGAAGCGGACTTGAGGACAGCGGTCCATGGAGAAACAGGCGCGCATCAAATCCATGTCATGGTTGGGTCCCAGGCAACGAAGACAAACGTCATGCCGGTCCGAGACGGAGAAATGCCGGCCACAGTAAAAAAAAACAGTAGGAAAGCACACCCGGCGCTGCTTTAGAAATAAAAAAGAACGGTCTTACCGATTGGCGTCGAGTGTGCGGAAAAGAGCCATGAGCCTGTCAAAATATGGACGCTCCGAACAGGTGCTGCCTGACGGTGGGAGAAACAGAACTGAGTTGGAGGAGGAGTCGTCGCTATCTAACGGCCGCCCGCATGACGCCGCCTCGAGGGCGGGCCGTAGGCAACTAAAAAAAAAAAAAAAAAAAGCTCCGTGGCCGGTCGCGCCTCCGCTTACACCCAGGAAGTAATGAATGGTGAAGATTGACAAGGGAAGATCCTGTAATTTTTCTGATACTGTGGATGCAGAGAAATTGCTTACAAAAATCGAAGGAGACTGTGCGGCCGGAGGCTCTGATTCTGGGTCTGATGTAGAAGAAGATACCTGAAGGCTGGAGATCTAGAGAAAGGAAAGTCTTGGAAGGAGCAGGTTGATTACAAAGGGCAACTAGAGTGTCAAAAGAAAAAAATTACTCACCTTAGTAATGTTGTTTCTTCTAATGGAGTCTTGCCATATTCTGACATATGCAGTGAGTCCCAACCTTCGAACTGCTCTGGAGGTGAAAGAGTTAACTTTCCATGCCAGACATGGAACGCTGAGCTCGAGCTCGGTTGAGACTCTGTCTGTTGTTCTTCAAACTCAAACTGACAGATATTTACGAGCTAAACTCACTAAGGTCCTGTGTGGAAGCTGTAAACCTACACTAGCCAACTGGCTACTAAACATAAGAACACATTTTTTGGTCCCAAAACAAAGACTCAAGTCAGGAGACTCAAAAAAATGAAAAACACAACACCAAGTCACCCCAAGAAAGGACGGGTGAAAAACAACAAGGTGGGCACCTACTAAGTGCCAACACTGCCACTGCCCACCCACATCCCAAAAACAGAGGTTCTGAGAGGGCAGGCGGGGAGGTCAGAATATAGCAAGACTCCATTAGAAGAAACAACATTACTAAGGTGAGTAATTTTTCTTCAAACAACATGAAGTCTTGCTATATTCTGACATGATCTAGTCTAAAGCAGTACCTCCATGGAGAGGGACAGAACCTACTTAGGAAATAGGCTCTGAAGCATAGCTGTACCAGACCAAGCATCACTCCTAGCCTGGATGTCAGAGAGTAATGCTTGTAAAAGTGTGAACTGTTTTCCAGGTAGCTGCTTGACATATCTCTAGAATAGGGATGTCCTTGGCAGCAGCCAGAGAAGCAGCTGTACCTCCTGGTAGAGTGAGCCCTCAGGCCTGAGGAAGGAACCTTACCCAGTTTTCATAGCAAATTGGATACAATAGACAATCCACCTGGCAATGGATCTTTTAGTGGCAGATTTCCCTTTACCAACCTCACCATAAGTGAGGAACAGTTGGAGGGAGTCAAACCTGTGACCCTTGGTACGCTCTATGTAGTAACTAAGGGCACTCTTCACATCTAAGCTGTGCAGCCTCCTCTCGCCAGAGGAGGAATGGTCAGTGAATTACACTGGAAGAGATATACTGTAGATTGATTAAGTTGGAAATATGAAACCACCTTAGGCAACAACTTCCTGTTAGTCCTGAGGACCACCTCATCTCTGTGAAAGGAGATAAAATCAGGCTCCACTGACAAAGCTTGTAATTCACGTATGCGTCTGGCAGAAGTGATGGCTACCAGAAACACAGTTTTCCAAGTTAAGTACTTAAGCTCTGCTGAAGACAAAGGCTCAAAGGGGGTTGCATAAGCTGAGCAATGTAAACATTAAGATCCCAGGTGGGGGCAGGGTCCCTGAATGGAGGGTTGGTGTGAAGCAATCCCTTGAAAAACTTGGAGAATACAGGGTGAGCAGAAAGAGAAGGCGGCTTACCTGCTGAAATAAAAGCAGACACAGCTGCCAGTTGCACTTTCAGGGTAGCTGGCCTCAGCCCCAAGGTATTTAAGTGGACCATATAATCCATGACTGTGGGCAAATCAGCAGATTCGGGGAAAATATGCTTTCCAGAGCACCATATGGAAAACCTTTCCATTTGGAATTATAAGTAGCCCTGGTGGAAGGTTTTCTAGAAGCCTTCAGGATATCCATTACACCTTGGGAGAGGTGTAAATCAGCAAACTCTAACTCTTCAAGAGCCAGGCCTTGAGACTGAGAGATTTGAGGTTCGGGTACCAAACCCTCCCCTGAGCACAGGTTAACAGGTTGTAATTCCTGGGAAGACACAGGGGAAGATGGACTGCTAAGGACAGTAGGAGCGGACACCAGGGCTGTCTGGCCCAGTCTAGAGTAATCAGGATCATCCTGCAGGGTTGAGATCTGATTTTGACTAGCACTTTGAACAGGAGAGGGAAAGGGGGAAAAGCATAGAGAAACTTCCATTCCCAATTGAGAACTAAGGCATCGAGAGGGACTGAGCCCAACACTGGGGGCCTGCAGCAAAAAAGGGGAAGTTGGTGATTGTCTGGGGCTGCAAAAAGATCCATCTCCGGGGTGCCCCATCTGGAAAATATCACCTCCGAGACCAGGGTGTCCAGTGACCATTCGTGATGGCCCTGGGAAATCCTGCTGAGAGCATCTGCCAGGACATTGTCCTTGCCTGGGAGGTGAACTGCCGTAATGGAGGTGTTCAGGGAGTAAGCCAGAGACCACAACTTCATTGCTTCGGTGCACAAGGCCGTAGACGGAGTGCCCCCATGCTTGTTGATGTACCACATTGTGGTGGTGTTGTCTGTACTGACCTGTACAACTTTGTTCTGAACAGATTTGGAAAAAGCTTGAAATGCTAGAAAAACTGCTCTGAGTTCCAACAGATTGATGTGGAGCAGAGATTCCTGAGGGGACCACAACCCCTGGGTGGTGAGGTCGCCCATGTGAGCTCCCCACCCCAAGAGGGATGCATCTGTAGTAAGGATTAAGGAGTGAGACTGAGTGACAAAAGGAACCCCTTGTCTCAGATTGCTCTGATCCTGCCACCACTGTAGGTCCTGGGTCAGGGTTCGAGTCACTGGGATCAATTTGGTTAGAGGGTCCTTCCTTTAAGACCAAAAGGCTCTCAAATGGAACTGAATGTCCCTCATCTGAAATCTTGCTCCCTGCACTACTGCTGTAGAAGCAGCCATGTGCCCCAGGAGCTGTAGAAAATGCCTTGCTGGTCGAGACACCTGCAGGGTGAATGAGGAGGCCAGAGAGACCAGGGTCCTTGCCCTGTCCAAAGGAAGGAAGGCTCTGGCTTTCTCAGTGTTCAGCTCTGCGCCTATGAAGGTGAGGAGCTTGACAGGCTCTAGGACTGACTTTGAAAGATTCAGAAGGAAACCTAGAGAGGTGAGCAGTTGCTGAGTTATCTGTAGGTGTAACTTGTCTTGGTCTGGGGACTGGCCTACTATGAGCCAGTAGTCCAGGTAAGGGAAGATGGCAATTTTTTGCCTTCTTAGAAAAGCAACTGCTACTGCCAGGCATTTTGTGAATACCCTTGGAGCAGAGGTGAGGCCAAAGGGCATTGCTCTGAGGGCAGCTCGAACCTGAGGTACTTTCGATGGGAGCTTCTGATGAGAATATGGAAGTAGGCATCCTTGAGGTCCAGGGACGCTAGCCAGTCCTCTGGCCTTAGAGAGGGTAGAATAACTCCCAGAGTCACCATTTTGAATTTTGGTTTTAAAATGTGCTTGTTTAAATATCTGAGATCCAGGATGGGTCGCCATTCTCCTGTCTTTTTTGGGGTAAGGAAGTACCTGGAGTACAACCCTTTGCCCTGGTGTAGGAGTGGAACCCTTGCCACAGCTCTGAGAGCCAGGAGGGAAGAGACCTCTGCCTCTAGGGCAAGTGCTCTGGTGGATTTGCAGGTGGAAAGGATCTGGTTCTCATCTTTGGAAACTTTTTGAAGCTGAGAACCAGTCCCTGGCTTACTACTTCCGGGACCCACTTGTCTGATGTCAGAGACTCCCAGTCCTGGACAAAGTAAGCCAGCCTGCCCCGTACAGGTAGCTGAGAATCGGCCCTGGCAACCCCATCAGGGTGCCTGCTTGGCAGGGGCTTTGGGCTGAGGGGTGGAAGCAGGCCTGCTTGCACCCCGTCTGCCTCTCCCTCTAAAGAACCCCCTCTGGGCATAAGCAGAAGAGGAGGCCTGGGCTTGGTAAAAAGGCCTATGAAAAGGCCTGCCCCTGCCCCTGGGAAGCTGCCTTTGAGGAGTGGCCTGCCTTTCTTTGGCCCGTGCACTCCTATATTCATCCATTTTTTTCATGTAATTCTCTGTTTGCTCCCCAAACAGAGAATTACCCACAACAGGAAAATCCATGGCCTTAGTCTGGGTATCCTATGACAGGCTAGTACATCTGAGCCAAGCCATTCTTCAAGTGCCACAGATGTAGCCATGACTCTAGAAGACACATCATTGGAGTCTACTGCAGCATGGAATTGCACCTTGGATGCCTCATACCAGAGCAGCCACCTGCTCCAGCTCTGGAAGCTGGCCAGGGACCTGTTTTGCTAGGGCCATAACAGTGTCCCATCTGGATTTTTGATACCTAGCAGTATAGGCCATATAATTGGCCCGTCCGAGTCCCAAGGATGCTGCCATGTACTGTTTCTTTGCCATGGCATCAATCCTCCTGGAGTCCTTGTCCGGGGGGTGTGAAGCCAAGGGAATGTTTGCCTTATCACAGGCTGCAGACTGCACTACCCCAACATGGCTGCATTGTTGTATAAGGAACTCCGTGTCTGAGCCTGACAATGTATACCTCTTGTCCATTCTTTTATCCACAGGAAGTATAGTGTTAGGAGTCTTTAAAATGTTAAATGTCTGTTTCCCAAAAGATTTGTGCAAGGGAATAGACAGCCTCCTAGACTCTGGGATATCCATCATTTCTACATAGTCAGGCTCCTCTTGGTCATCCACAGCTTCTTCCATAGGAAGCTGGAGGGTTTCAGCCACTTTTTTATAGAACATGAAATGGGAGGGGGACTCAGAAAGCCTAGGAGTAGACACCCCTGAAGGTCTGTCTGGGGAGATGTCCGGGTCAATGGGCACATCCAGACTTTCAAATCCACATTCACTTTCCTCATACTCCTCTTCCTCCTCCTCCGGTTCATAAAACTCTCTAACTCATAATCTTGAACCGGTGGAACCGCCCAACCGAGCGCTGTTTGATGGTGCCGGTTCGGTCGGAACCGGGGAAAGCGACTGAACAATTTTGATCGCTTTGACTATCTCTTCAGCGGTTGGAGAGGAAAGTTTTGGCTCCACACCAGCTGATTTCTCTTTTCTAGTTCTTTTAGCAGGAACCAACTCCTCAGAATTGGCTCTCCTTTTGCCCGAAGAAGTCTCGCCCTGGTCAGAGGGCACTCCTTCTGCTTCGGTTTGAACTGAACCGGGCTGGCCATCCGGTTCAGCAGACTTTTTGGCTTCCCTTTCCCTGAGCCTACCAGCTCTCTTTTCTAGGGTAGCTGCAGGGACATTTTTGCAAATCTGGCAGTCTGCATTGAGGTAGTCATACCCCAGACAATAAACACAGGTGGTGTGGGGGTCAGCCTTGGCAAAGACTTCCCCACACACACTGCAGTGTTGAAACCCAGTGGGTCCGGTTTTTCCTTTGGGTTTCTCAGACATAGTGCCAGTCCTAACCAAACTTACCCTTTTATGGCAATCCGCCAGGCAAGACCATCTTATCGGTTCCCAACCGTGTCACGGGTCGTGGAAGAAAACGTAATAAAATCTGTGTTTTTTTTAGAACCGATAAAAACCGGTAACCACACTCTAAATCACAAATTAAGATTTTTTAAACCACTTGATCGGTTCAAACCGAGCCGATAAACCGTTTACAAGTTCCACACAGAATAGAATTAATGTAAAACCTATCTAGTACTCACAAATACCACAGACGGAGACTGAACTGACAGGCTGCGGTTTAAATTCGGTCGAAAACCGAGAAACACGGTACTTTAACCGACAAAATGAACCGAGCAGAAGGAGAAATCTCCGGAGCGACTGTTCAGTGAGGCGGAGTAAAGAATCTGACGGTTTGAGTTTGAAGAACAACAGACAGTCTCAACCGAGCTCGAGCTCAGTGTTCCATGCTTGGCATGGAAAGTTAACTCTTTCACCTCCGGAGCAGTTCGAAGGTTGGGACTCACTGCATATGTCAGAATATAGCAAGACTTCATGGTGTTTGAACAGGTCTAAAACAAATGGGCAGACTAGATGGACCTAGCAGTCTCCTTCTGCCGTCAACTTCTATGTTTCTCTGTTTCTGATAAAAAGGGACTCTGTCATTTAAAATGTTGATCTTTCTCCTTAAGGTTGTGGACATTTTTTTTTTTTTTTTATAAATGGGACACTAGTTAACAGGACTTAAAGATGTATAAACTATTTTATGGTAAAATTCTGCCTTCCATAATATCTCAATATAAGGGGAGTAAAGGGTTGAGCATCTTGCATGATGCAGTTTAATAAGATCTCATGGCTCCTATTCGCCTTGGCTCAGTTTTCAGCTGTTTTCTGAGCAGCTTCCACATCCGTGGTAAGTGTTTTGCTCATTCATATGTTGTTATTTTTCCAGTTAACAGTTTGCAGTATCGATGTATTTGACTATAGTGAGACGGATTTGTGCAGCCAGCATAAGGAATGAGCTGTAATAGGCACTGGATTTAGAAGAAAGCTTGGATTATTTCATTTTATAATCTTATAATAACCCTCCCATGATGCATCAGTAGGGGAGTGCTAATGATACTGTGCTGTCAAAATGCCGAATGTAATATTACTACGCACTATTATTCAGGCTATGCTTGTACTGATTCATTGAAATATAAATTCAATAAATATAAGTTTAAAAGAAAACACAGCTCACAACTTGCGGGAGGTTCAAAGGGAGGCAAGAAAAAATTACTCACCTTAGTAATGTTGTTTCTTCTAATGGAGTCTTGCTATATTATGACATATGCAGTATAACCCCAGGTTAGAACTGCTCCAGAGGTGAAAGAGTTAACTTTCCATGCCAGGCATGGAACCTTGAGCGCGAGCTCGGTTGAACACTCTGTCTGTTGTTGCTCAAACTTAAACTGTCAGATCTTTACGAGCAAAACTCACTAAGCTTCTGTGTGGAAGCCGTAAACCTACACTAGCCCATTGGCTACTAACCACAAAAAAAACCACATTTGTGTTCTTGATCCCAAAACAAAGACTCAAGTCAGGGGAATCAAAAAGAAAATTAAAACATAACACCCAGGCACCCTAAAGAAAGGGTGAAACAAAGTGGGCATCTATGAAGTGCCAACATTGCACTGCCCACCCACATCCCAAAAATAGAGGTTCTGAGAGGGGCAGGCTGGGGGGGAGGTCATAATATAGCAAGACTCCATTAGAAGAAACAACATTACTAAGGTGAGTAATTTTTTCTTCAAACAACATGAAGTCTTGCTATATTATGACATATGCAGACTACACAGCAGTACCTCCATGGAGGAGGGACAGAACCTACTTAGGAAACAGGCTCTGAAGCACGGCTTGCAAGAATCGAAACATCACTCCTACCCTGGATGTCCAGGGAGTAATGCTTAGTAAAAGTGTGAACTGTTTTCCAGGTAGCTGCTTGACATATCTCTAGGATAGGGATGTCCCTGGCAGCAGCCAGAGACGCAGCTGTACCCCTGGTAGAGTGAGCCCTCAGGCCTGAGGGAGGAACCTTACCCAGTTTTTCATAGCAAAATTGGATACAAGAGACAATCCACCTGGCAATGGATCTTTTAGTGGCAGGTTTTCCTTTTCCAACCTCACCATAAGTAAGGAACAATAGGAGGGAGTCAAACCTGTGACCCTTGGTACACTCTACGTAATAACTAAGGGCTCTTTTGACATCTAAACTGTGCAATCTCCTCTCTCCAGAGGAGGAATGGTCAGTGAAATACACAGGAAGGGACATGGATTGGTTAAGGTGGAAATCTGAAACCACCTTAGGCAAAAACTTTCTGTTAGTCCTGAGGACCACCTTATCCCTGTGAAAGGAGATAAAGTCAGGTTTCACTGACAATGCTTGCAACTCACTTATGCGCCTGGCAGAAGTGATGGCTACCAAAAATACAGTTTTCCAAGTCAAGTACTTGAGCCCTGCTGAAGACAACAGCTCAAAAGGGGGTTGCATAAGCTGGGCAATGCAAATATTAAGATCCCAAGCAGGGGCAGGGTCCCTGAATGGAGGGTTGGTGTGAAGCAACCCCTTGAAAAACTTGGAGAATACAGGGTGAGCTGAAAAAGAAGAGGGTTTACCTGCTGATAAGAAAGCAGACACGGCTGCCAGGTGCACTTTTAGGGTAGCTGGTCTCAGCCCCAAAGAATTCAAATGCACCAAATAATCTAGGATTGTGGGCAAGTCAGCAGATTCTGGTGGAATATGCTTGCCAGAGCACCATACGGAAAATCTCTTCCATTTGCAATTATAAGTGGCCCTGGTGGAAGGCTTCCTAGAGGCCTTCAAGATATCCAATACACCTTGGGAGAGGTGTAGGTCAGCAAACTCTAACTCTTCAAGAGCCATGCCTTGAAATTGAGAGATTTGAGGTTCGGACACCAAACCCTCCCCTGGGCACAGGTTAACAGGTTGTGATTCCTGGGGAGGTGCAGGGGAGGGTGGACTGCTAAGGACATGAGGAGTGGGTACCAAGGCTGTCTGGCCCAATCTGGAGCAATCAGGATCATCTTGCAGGGTTGAGATCTGATTTTGACTAGCACCTTTAACAGAAGAGGGAAGGGGGGAAGGCATAGAGAAACTTCTCTTCCCAACTGAGAAGGAAGGCATCCAGAGGGACTGAGCCCAACACTGGGGGCCTGCAGCAAAAAAGGGGAAGTTGGTGATTGTCTGGGGCTGCAAAAAGATCTATCTGAGGGGTGCCCCATCTGGCAAATACTACCTCCACTACTAGGGGATCCAGTGCCCATTCGTGATGGCCCTGGGAAATCCTGCTGAGAGCATCCGCTAGGACATTGTCCTTGCCTGGAAGGTGAACTGCCGTAAGGGAGGCGTTCAGGGAATAAGCCAGAGACCACAACTTCATTGCTTCGGTGCACAAGGCCGTAGACCGAGTGCCTCCTTGCTTGTTGCTGTACCACATTGTAGTAGTATTGTCTGTTCTGACCTGAACAACCTTGTTCTGAACAGATGTGGAAAAAGCTTGGAGTGCTAGAAAAACTGATCTGAGCTCCAACAAATTGATGTGGAGCAGAGATTCCTGTGGGGACCACAACCCCTGGGTAGTGAGGTCGCCCATGTGAGCTCCCCACCCTAAGAGGGATGCATCTGTAGTAAGGGTCAAGGAGTGAGACTCGGGGTTGAAGGGAACCCCTGTCTCAGATTGCTCTGGTCCTGCCACCACTGAAGGGCCTGGATCAGGGTTCGAGTCACTGGGATCAATTTGGTTAGAGGGTCTGTCCTTTGAGACCAAAGGCTCTCAAATGGAACTGGACGTCCCTCATCTGAAATCTTGCTCCCTGCACTACTGCTGTAGAAGCAGCCATGTGCCCCAGGAGCTGTAGAAAATGCCTTGCCGGTCGAGAGACCTGCAGGGTGAAAGAGGAGGCCAGAGAGACCAAGGTCCTTGCTCTTTCCAGAGGGAGGAAGGCTCTGGCCTCTTTTGTGTTCAGTTCTGCGCCTATGAAGGTGAGAAGCTGGACAGGCTCCAGAACAGACTTTGGAAGATTGAGAAGGAAACCTAGAGATGTGAACAGTTGCTGAGTTACCTGAAGGTGTAATTTGACCTGGTCTGGGGACTGACCTACTATGAGCCAGTCGTCCAGATAAGGAAAGATGGCAATCTTCTGCCTTCTTAAATGGGCAACTGCTACTGCCAGGCATTTTGTGAATACCCTCGGGCCAAGGTGAGGCCAAGGGCATTGTTCTGAACTGATAATGGCCTGAGGGCAGTTCGAATCTGAGGTACTTTCTGGGAGCTCTGATAAGAACATGGAAGTAGGCATCCTTGAGGTCCAGGGAGGCTAGCCAGTCCCTGGCCTTAGAGAGGGTAAAATAATTCCCAAAGTCACCATTTTGAACTTTGGTTTTAAAAGGTGCTTGTTTAGATACCTGAGATCCAGGATGGGCCACCATTCTCCTGTCTTTTTTGGGGTAAGGAAGTACCTGGAGTACAACCCTTGCCCTGGTGTAGGGTGGAACCCTTTCCACAGCTCTGAGAGCCAGGAGGGCAGAAACCTCTGTTTCTAGGGCAAGTGCCTCTGAAGGATTTGCAGGTGGAAAGGACCTGGCTCTCATCTTCGGAAATTTTTTGAAGCTGAGAACCAGTCCCTGGCTTACTGCTTCCAGGACCCACCTGTCTGATGTTAAAGACTTCCAGTCCTGGACCAAGTAAGCCAGCCTGCCCTCACGGTAAGGGAGAATCGCCCTGGCAACCCATCAGGGAGCCTGTTTGCAGGGGCTTTGGGTTGAGGGGTAGAAGCAGGCTTACTTGAACCCCTTCTGCCTCTTCCTCTAAGGAACCCCCTCTGGGCATAAGCAGAAGAGGAGGCCTGGGCTTGGTTAAAAGACCTATGAAAAGGCCTGCCCCTGCCCCTGACATGCTGCCTTTGAGGAGTGGCTTGCCTTTCTTTGGCCTGTGCACTCCTATAGGTGGTCCTATACTCATCCATTTTCTTCATATAATTCTCTGTTTGCTCCCCAAACAGAGAATTGCCCACAACAGGAAAATCCATAGCCTTAGACTGAGTATCCTGTGACAGGGCAGTACATCTGAGCCAGGCCATTCTGCTAAGAGACACAGATGTAGCCATGACTTCGATGAAACATCATTAGAGTCTACTGCAGCATGAAATTGCACCTTGGATGCCTCAATACCATCCGCAGCCACCTGCTCCAGCTCCCTGGCAAGCTGGTCGGGGCCTGTTTTGCTAGGGTCAGCACAGTATCCCATCTGGATTTCTGGTACCTAGCAGCATAAGCCATATAATTTGCCTGTCTGAGTCCTAAAGATGCTGCCATGTACTGTTTCTTTGCCATGGCATCCATCCTCCTAGAATCCTTTTCAGGAGGGTGAGAGGCTAGAGGAATATTAGCCTTGTCACAGGCTGCAGCCTGCACTACCCCCACATGGCGACATTGCTGAGAGAGGAACTCCGTATCAGAGCCTGATAATTGATACCTCTTGTCCATCCTTTTATCAACAGGAAGGATAGAGTGAGGAGTTCTTAGAATTTTTACTGTCTGTTTCCTAAAGGATTTGTGCAAAGGAATAGACAGTCTCCTAGACTCTGGAATATCCATCATTTCCACATAATCAGGCTCTTCTTGGTCATCAACAGCTTCCTCAACAGGGAGTTGAAGAGTTTCAGCAACTTTCTTATAGAACATAAAATGAGAAGGGGACTCAGATAGCCTGGGAGGGGGGGAACCCTGATGGTCTATCTGGAGAGACGTCTGGTTCAATGGGCACATCCAGACCTTCAAAATCACATTCACTCTCCTCATACCCCTCCTCCCCTTCCTCCGGTTCATAAAAATCCTCAAAATCATAATCTTGAACCGGTGGAACCGTCCGAACCGAGCTTCCTGATGGTGTCGGTTCGACGGAACCGGGAAAGAGACTGGACAATTTGAATAGCTTTAGCTATTTCCTCAGCGTTGGAGAAAGAACTTTTGGCTCCACACTTAGCTGACTTTCTAGCCCTTTAGTTGGAACCGGCTCCTCAGAGCTGGCTTTCTTCGCTTGCCCGAGGAAGTATCGCCTGGCCAGAGGGCACTCCTCAGGTTCAGTTGGAAATGAACCGGCTGGCCATCCGGTCAGCGGACTTTTGGCCTCCTTTCCTGAGCCTACCAACTCTTTTCCACGGTGGCAGCGGAAAATTCTTACAAATCTGGCAGTCTGCATTGAGGTGGTCAAACCCTAGACAATATACACAGGGTGTGTGGGTCAGTCTTAGCAAAGGCTTCCACAGAGGCCATACAGTGCTGAAACCCAGTGGGTCCGGTTTTCTTTTGGTTTCTCAGACATAGTGCCAGCCTAACCAAAACTTGCCTGTTAGTGGCAATCCGCAAGCAAGACTCTCTTATCGGTTCCCAACCGTTCAATGGTCGTGGAAAAACGTAATGAAACTGCTTTTTTAGAACCGATAAGAACTGGGAACCGTGACTTTAAAGGACTAGAAAGTTATTTTAAATTAATCTGATCGGTTCAAACGAACCAAAAAGACGCTATAAATTTACACAGAAGAAAATAAACGTAAGCCTATCTATTACTTACAATACCACAGACAGAGCTTGAACTGACCGATTGCAGTTTAATTACGTTTAGTAAACCGAAAATTACACTTTTTTAACCGACAAACGAACCGAGCAGCAGGAGAACTCTCCGGAGCGACTGTTCAGTGAGGTGGAGTAAAGAATCTGACAGTTTAAGTTTGAGCAACAACAGACAGAGTGTTCAACCGAGCTCGCGCTCAAGGTTCCATGCCTGGCATGGAAAGTTAACTCTTTCACCTCCGGAGCAGTTCTAACCTAGGGTTATACTGCATGTGTCATAATATAGCAAGACTTCATGTTGTTTGAAAGTAAGCTTTTCTAAAACGAACAAAAGCTCCCATGGCGGAACGGGATCCCGGATGGGAGGCTTCAAGTGCAGAATGCCCCATAAGAATGTATAGGGAAGCTCTGTTGGGGCAAGAGTTTTGCCCTCAATAGGTGAATGGTAGGCTGAAATGGCAGACAAGTGCACCTTGAGCAAAGAGTAGCCGAGTCCTGCATCTGATAAAGAAAGGAGGTACTCCAGAACCAAATTCACCTGGCAGGTGAAGGGGTCTAAATGCCAAGCGGTGGCCCAGATGCAGGACCGCTTCCATTTCATAGCGTAAGTTACCCTAGTTGAAGGTTTCTTAGCGGCCACTAGAATGTCCACCACTCTGGTTGATGCCCCAAATCTGGACATAGCTAGGTCTGCAGGAGGCATGCATGGACATGCAGAGACTTGAGATCCGGATTGACCAGGGTTACCTGCTCCTAGGAGAGCAAGTCTGAGCATAGGAGCACGGAAATTGGAGATTCCACTGCAAGCTGTTGGAGAAGCGGAAACCAAATCTGGCAAGACCAGAAAAGTGCCACCAGAATCATCTCTGCTCCCTCCAACTAAGTTTGAGGAAAACTCGTTACAGTAGAGGAAAAGGAGGGAACGCATACATGAAACTCCCCATCCAGGAGAGGGACAATGCGACTCGCTAGAAAACACCAGGCCCTGGATCTAGCAAGCAAGAACTGGGAAGTTTTGCGTTGGATGGGGAGGCACAGAGATCCAGTTCTGGATGATCCCATCTGCCGAACAGTTCTTCGGCCACTGAGGGATGAAGTTCCCATTCATGGGCCCTGGACAAAAATCAGCTCAGAGTGTCAGCCAGGGTGTTTTGCATGCCAGGAACATGGACTGTGTGACAGAGTTGAATACAGCCCTCTCCCAATTGTTATGGAGAAAGAGTTTAAATGCAAGGATCTGTTTTATCCTCTTTTTCTGTCTCTTCTCTGTCTGGTTGTGTAGCCAAATTTTCTTATGAGACCTAGGACTTGATCACCCCAACAGTCTTGCAATTCTCTGCCTCTCGCTGTCTCTCTACCCTCACTTGCTGTTTTGTCTTTTCTCCCCCTTGCATATCTGCAGGTAAAGAAACATATGTGAATCATTTTTTGGAAATGAAACCGATGCTGGGAATCCTTTGTTTAAAACTGTATATAGTTATACCGCTGAAATGATTACATAATGTCCTTGCCTCCTTAGAGCTGCAGCCACTACTCAGAGGCATTTGGTGAAAACTCTGGAGGCCAAGGACAGGCTGAAAGGTAGAGCCCGAAACTGGTAGTAACTTCCCTGGAAGCAGAAGTGAAGGAATCTCCTGTGAGGTTGAAAGATCAGAATGTGGAGGTATGCATCACATGTCCAAGGAGCATAACCAGTCCCCTTGATGAAGGAACTAGCAGAGTTACCATCCAGAATCGTTTGTACTGTGTAGTGATTCAGGTGGCTGAGGTCAATGATAGGGCACAGATCCCTGATTTTCTTTGGCACTAGGAAGACATGGGAATCCCCCCTCCCGGGGCGCCGTGAAGCACGCCTGCTGACAAAACGCGTTTAGTGGGAGCTCTCTGCCTAACTGCAAAAAATATATTAAAACACCTTTTCACGGGGAAGTAGGTGCCTTTTTAAGGTTGGATCTGACTTATTTGGGCAAAGAGGTACAGTTTGATACCTTTTTCGACAATGGGACGTACCAACAAAGGTCCTGCAAGCGGCACGAAATCTCAGCAGGTGGAGACAGTGCCAAATGAGGCGGCAGCAAAATCCTCCTTGGAGACAGAACTACCATGGAAGGCCCTGCAAAAATCCATGCAGGCCAGAGACGCGAAAGTTGAACTGATCCTGTCAAAATTCATTGAACAAGATGCCAAGATAGATGTGGCTAATAAAATGACATCTACTGCAGAATCCATGGCGATGAAGGCTTTGGCATCATCGGGCAAGCTTACGCAAGAAAATGCCCATCTAAGATACCACGTTGAGGCCCTAGAGAACTCGCAGATGGCCACCAATGTCCACATTGTGAGGCAACCAGAAAACATTTAAGGTGATGACCTACTGTACTTTATTCAGAAATGGATGCCGGATGCCCTGAGCCTGGAGTTCACACTTAACTCAGAAAACTTTGTTAAGGCTTGCTGGATTTCTCCTAGGACTGCAGCTGCTAACAAAGATTTTCCCCGGACCATCCTCATGGTGACACCAAGCCCAGCAACGCGGGATTGGATTTTACAAGCTGGAGGCGACTTTGGACCAGTCAGCAGCAGCTGCTGCCACATCAGATCCTCGTAGCGATGGTGTAATTTATGTTGAAGCCTCACCTCATCCGAGGATGACGAGTACGAGAGGCAGTGGCGCCACTTTTTGGAGTGCCGCTTATGGGCCTTCTTCGGTTGATCGACTGAAGGAGTCCGAGACCTTGACCTAGACTGTCCGGGGGATCGACAGGGGTCATCCGAAGGGGCTGGGGAGAACCGCAGCTCCTCCTGATCAGGAACTGGGACCTCGATGGGGTTCCCAGCAGGCTGGGAGACCTCATCAGAGGGGTCAGGCAGGACCGCAGTCCTGAATAAGCAATTGTCGGCCTCATCGGGCGACAACAGGTCAAGAATGATCTCAACCGGATCATTGTCCCACGTCTTGCCCGGCTGGCCTGATGGGGGTGCCGTGAAGCCAGCAGCAGAGGCCGCAATTTCGACCGCAGTCGAAGATAAGGACTCCCGGGACTGAGATCTCTCCCTATTCCAGGAGCATCGACAACAAGTCAACTCACCTTTAGGATCCTTTGACTCCTTTTTACAGGAGCAGGAGGTGTGCAAACCGGATGGTCCGTCCCTTTTAGTCGGCAGAGACTGGCACAACTCCTTGAAGGAACTGTAAAGGATATGCCCAATTTGAGAGAAATGAAGACTGAAAGCGAGGACAACTGCTGCGCAGCTTTAGCTGCTTTCTCCTCAAAGGCCTTCATCTGTTCCAACTGATTGGTGGACCCCAAGGCTGCGGCGACCACCCGACGAATGTCTTTGGACTTGACCGGCGGATGCAGTTTCTCTGGTCGCCCAAGCTGCAAACGTGCAAGGCAGTCATCTACGACCGCAGGATGGAACGCGTGACAGAAATCACAGGCCTGAGGAACATGGCCATGTTCCAGGCAATACACGCACGTGGCGTGCGGGTTGGTGCGAGACGTTTTCTGTCCGCAAGGGCACCAGTGGAATCCAGGAGAGGACTTGTCCTCCATGACTGTCGAAACCGCAAACGAATGCGATGAAACTCAAACGAGTCTAATTTTTGGCAAAATAGCTGAAGGTAAAAGTGCCAGGGCCTACTCAACGTGGGAGCAATAATGAGGGAACCTGAATCTTCCAGCAGAAAGGAAGATCTGGTGTCATGGGGCGGAGCCAAGGGATATACCGCCCAGGTGGGTGGGAGGAGCCAGCTTTAAGATCTTCCGGCAAGATTTAAAGGAGTAAGGGACATGCTAACAAGTGTGGATAGAACAACATATCCACAATCCTAGAAGGAAGAAATCTGATGGGTTAGGGCTAAACTGCTCAGTCTAGGGGTGGTCCGTTCGCTCTTAATACCGGCCCAACTACGGATCCAGTATGGAGGCCACACTTTCCAGTACACAGATCCTGACAAAGCTTGAAAGAAAGCAGAAGCGCTCGTTAGAGAATTCAAATGATCCAGATAGCAGAAATCATCTGGTTCAGAAGAGAGTACACAAACTTTATCGGGTTGGCTTAGAACTTTAATCATCTGAGGAATGTTGGTATTTTAAAATGAAAACAAAATTCCCAATAGCTCACTGCTTTTCAGTAAGAGTTCCCTACATTAAAGTTGTGTTAGCCTAAAGTGAGTCATTTGTTTGATTCTTCTAAATACGAAGGGATTAACCCACAACAGGGTATGGGTTTACTGAGCATTAATCCACACCTGGAGGGGTTGGAGTCACGAGGCGAAGCCGAGTGACTTCAACCACCCAGGCGTGGATTAATGCTCAGTAAACCCATACCCTGGAGTGGGTTAATCCTCCTATAACATGGGTAATGTTATGTTCGAGGGTTACCTAAAGAAACAGTAAAATAAAGCCATGTGAACATGCAACTGTGGATATATCAGGGATTAATCAATGGTCAGGTGACCTGTTTGGACAACTCAGAAGACAGTATTTTAGGAACCCATGTTACAATAAATTGTTAAACCCATCATACTGATGTTATCAATGTGTTTAAACCTGAAAATGTTTTGTTGGTGAGAGACATGGAGGCAGTAGACTTCAGTCTCCAGACTAGTAGTTAAAATGGTGGATACCACGTGTAGAAAATGTGCACTGCTAACTACAGAGCAGAAGTCAGCTTAATGGAACAAATACAGTTTTCTATGTTGTTGCAGTTGGCTTAAGTGCAGTTTTTCACTGAACGCTGGCATCAAGTTGAGTTTGCATGTTTGGAAAGGGGTCATAGCAACACTGGTTGTTGTGTACACATATTTGGAACACCTTTTCTTTTCGATTTGACCACCCAAAGTCTTGTGGGGTGCAGCATATCCAAGAACTACATTTACAACTCTTTAAGTGAAGAAATATCCCCATATCCAGAATTAAGACCGCTTAGATTAAAATCATCTGATATATTGGTTGCACTATGAAGTTAAGTAGTGTGATTTCTGGAATGAGACAATTGTGTGTAACTGTACTGTAAAAACAATAAATTATAATTAAAAAAAAACTTTTCCCCTGTTGAGCTGGAGGGATTGGTTCTATGGCCTGCTTTTGCGGGAGGGCTCTGATCTCCTCTGCAATGAGAGTGCTGTGAGCCTGAGAGTAATGGGAGGAGACCGGTGGGTTGTCTGGGGGTATCTCGAACTCCAGTGTGTGTCCCCTTTTATGAGTTGCAGGACCCACTAATCTGTGGTAATTGGACACTAACCTTCAATGTGCAAGGAAAATAGACCCTCCACCGCTTCCCCTAGGGCTTCGGCCGGGGGGAAGGGCATCAGGCAATGAGTCAGGTTGAGGGGCCTGGGAGGGGGAGCGTGGACTGGGAGGTTCTATGAGCCCAAGGGGCAGAACATTCAGAAGCAGAGGTGGTAGCCTTATGTTTGAATCATGCTCTCTGCTGCTGTCCTCTAGGTTGCTGTCTGGCATTCCTCCAAAAGGACTACTTAGGATGCTGTTTGGGCTGATATTTGTACATAGTATGTACAGATCTGATGGCTTTCCATCATTCCTGCAGGCAAGTTATGATATTTTGTGAGTCTTCGCCAAACAGAATGGGGACCCTGAAAGAAGCATCCATGATTTTGGATTGTACATCTGAAGCAAAATGGGACACCCTTAACCAAGAATAACGTTGGACACAAACTACAGAGGCAGCGGCCCTGCCCACAGAGTCCACCGTATCATATGAGGCCTGGAGGACATGGCTACCTACGTCCAACCCTGTTTTTAAGATGACCATCAACTCTGCCCTTCCTGGGCAATCTTTTATGGCTTGAGCCACCTCCAACACCTTGTCCCACAAGGCATTCTGGTATTGAACCATGTTGGCAAGGAAGCTCTGAGACCCAATAGTACACGTGGCAGAGAAATACACCTTTTTAGCCAAGTGGTCAAATTGTTTGGAATCCTTGTCTGGAGGCTGTGTACTCAAGTGTCCAGTACGCCTGGAGCGATCATGGGCAGCGTTAATCACAACTGAGTCTGCCTCTGGGCGTTCCCAGTAAAAGGGATTCTCTCTGGGAGCACAATATAGCCGGTCTGCCTTTTTGGAGATAGCCATCATAGAAAAGGGGTGCTTCCAGGCTGCTCTGTTGATGTCCTAATGGGACTCCACAAATGAGGGGACCACCAAAGGTAGGGTGTCCTTCCTCCTGAGAAAAGAAGCCAACTGACGTTGCTTCGGATCCAGCTCTTCTGTATCCCAACCATTCAGTTGCTGGATATGCCACACTACATCCATGACGGGGCGAGGGGTATCCTTATTGCCCTCGGACTCTGAAGAAAGGTTGGCGTCCTTGCAGCCGGAGGAGGAGGAGGAGAAGGAACCATCTGAATCCCAGAATCCAGGGAAGGGGACGGCAAATGAGGCTGCTTACGCGGCCATCCTTCAGGAAGAGGGGTATCACCCCCATCCGGTGTCAGAGTGATTCCCAGTGTGGAGGAGTAGGTGGGCAAACTGGAGGCTTGTCCGGAGGTGGCCCCTGAGGGGAAAGCTTGGAAGGTTCCTTAGGGGCCTCTTTATCCTTAAGATAAGCCCACCAGGCCACAAACAGCTCATTCAGGGCTTGTGGCAGATTTTGCAGCAAGGCTGGTGTATATGGCATTGGGGGACTAGGCTTAGAAGGCCTCGGCATCTGGTCATCAGGCTGCGGTAACTCAGGCATCAGGGTAGGTTGATCCAGGTTACCAGGAGTTGGACCCAGACGGACAGAACCATCTGGCGTTGGATGGTCTGGGCCTGGCATCCAGCCATCGGGCCCTCAGACATTAGCTGAAGGTGGGGCGTTAGGCCTAGCCGGTGACTTAAGAGGGTTAAGTGGCGACTGGGTTGCCCAAGCTGATATCAGGGAAGCCAGCGTCAAAGGTACCAGCGTAGGCTGGGGCCAGACTGGCGAGTTAGCCGGAATCCACCTAGGAGGAGTTGCCAAAATCGGGGAACTAGCTCCCGAGTGGCATGGACGCCCCTCTTTCCCAGATGAGGAGGGCGTTGGTACCGGGCATCATCTACTGGAGTTAGCCCCTGGCATTGGGGAGTACTCAGCAGACACCCTGGACGGAAGAGCGACAGGCAAAGACCTGCTGCCTGAAGAGCCACCAGCCAAACCACTTGGCTTAGAACCCGCAGACACAATGGACACAAGGCATTTGGGAGGACAGTAGTCTCTATGCCAAGGACAGACTACACTTGAGTGAGGAGGGAAAGAAAGTGTTGAAACAGAGGATGGAGGAGTACATAGAGGAAGTTGGGAATTTAAACTAGGAGTGGGGGGTGGCAGTTGGGGAAGAGATATGCAGAGACCACAGGATGGGAAACCATATGAGCTTACCCCCATAACAGTGACAAAGGACAAATGGCAAGTATTGTTGGTGATGCTAGGAAAGGAGGGCAGGATGGGGGAGGGTGGAAGGTGGTTACCCTTAATGCTAGGAGCCTTGGGAGGAAAACTGCAGAGTTACAGGTTCTCATGGCAGAGGGAGAGGTGGACATTGCAGCCATCACGAAAACATGGGCCACCCAATACAAATACTGGGACCTGTCTGTACCAGGGTACAGGTTATTTCATAGGGACAGGCTGATTGGGAAAGGAGGGGGGGTGGCACTATATGTGAAGGAAGGACTGAAGTATGTAAGGGAGGAAGGGGAGGAGGTTAGTACAGAGTCACTTTGGATGCAAATCCAGGATTCCAAGAATAGGATTCTTAGAATGGGAGTGGTGTACAGGCCACCATCTCAGACAGAGGAGTTAGACAGGGAACTAGCAGGACAGATCAAGAGGACCCATGGAAGGGTAGTGGGTGATTGTGGGGACTTCAACATGCCAGGAGTGGACTGGAGCACCCCAACAACCAGGAACAGAAGGGAGCAGGTATTGCTGGATGCCTTCCAGGACAGCTTCCTGCTGCAAATGGTCAGTGAACCAACCAGGTTAGGGAATACCCTTGACCTTGTCTGGCAAATGGGGACTTTGTGAGAGAACTTACAGTGGAGGAACCGCTGTCAGGGAGTGACCACCACTCAGTATGGCTCACATTGGATATGGGCAAGGCAGGAGTGGAATCTGGCACAATAGTGCTGGACATCAGGAGGGCCGACTTTGGGAGGATGGGGGAAGTGGTAAAAGGGTACCTTGCCAGAATTCAGTCTAGTATGGACACTAACCAGAGGTGGGAGCTCATAAAGCTGGGGATAGTGGAGGCAACCAAAACCTGCTGCAAAGCCCACAGCAAGAAGGCTAGGGCTAAGAAACCAATCTGGTTGAGCAAGGAGGTCATGGAAAGGTAAGGAGGAAAAGAGCTGCCTTTGGAAGTACAAGAAAACAGGGAGGGGGAGGACAGGGAGGAGTACTTGACAGAATCAAGGAGGTGACAAGGACAGTGAGGGGAGCCAAAGCATCTACGGAACTCAGGCTGGCACAAGGCATTAAGAAGGGGAGAAGGACTTCTTTGGCACATCAGGAGAAAAGGAGCTGTAAGGACCACATAGCAAGGATTAGGAAGGAGGGGGTTGGGGTGGAAGCAGGGTGCGATAAGGCGGAAGCACTAAATGAGTACTTCTGCTCAGTATTTACTAAAGAGAAGAGGGGGCTAACACCCAAGGTGGGAGAAATGGCAGAAGCAGGGTGGGAAGTGGTGACAGATGGGGAAATCATGGAGAGCAGGGTTTGAAGGCACTGAGGGTGGACAAGGCACCAGGCCCAGATGGCATCCACCCCAGGGTACTGAAGGAGCTGGCAGAGGTCCTTGCAGGACCTTTGGCAGACCTATTTAATGCCTCACTACATTCGGGGTGTGCACCTCAGGACTGGAGGATGGCTCATGTGGTGCCCCTCCACAACAGTGGACTCAAGGATGAACCGGGAAACTACAGACTAGTGAGCCTCACATCCATCATGGGTAAGCTAATGGAGACTATCCTGAAGGAGAGGCTGATGGCCCTCCTAGAGGCCAAAGGACTACAGGACAGCAGACAGCATGGCTTCATACGTGGCAGATCCTGCCAAACCAACCTGGTCAAGTTCAATGACTGGGTAACTAGGCAACTGGACAGGGGCCATGCAGTGATGTCCTAGACCTGGACTCAGTAAGGCATTCGACTCAGTGCCACATGGAAGGCTGGGAAGGAAGTTAGTAGGCACGGGGCGGGTGCAAAGCTGGTGAGATGGGTAGGAAACTGGCTGCAGGGAAGGCAACAGAGGGTGGTGGTGGGTGGGGAGCTCTCACACCCAAGGGCAGTGACAAGCAGTGTTCCACAGGGCTCGGTGTTGGGACCAGTGTTGTTTGGGATATTCATTGCAGACATATCATGGGACATCAAGAGTTTGCTGATGATACCAAGGTAGGCGCGGTGATGGATGACCTAGGGGGATGGCAGGGGTTGCAGGATGATCTGACAAAACCTGAAACCTGGTCAGACACCTGGCAACTGGACTTTAATGCCAAAAAGTGCAAGGTGCTGCATTTTGGGAATAAGAACCCAAGGAGGAGTTACCAGCTAGGGGGAGTGCAGCTAGCCCAGACAGAGGAGGAGAAGGATCTGGGTGTGCTCATTACAGGGTCAATGAACAACTCTGCACAATGTAGGAAGGCAGCTGCAAAGGCCAACAAAATGCTGGGTTGTATTGCAAGGGGTATATCCTCGAGGAGGGAGGAGGTGATTCTGCCAATGTATAGGTCATTAGTTAGACCACACCTGGAGTACTGCAGTACTGGCGTCTGTGATCTGAAGAGAGACATTAAGTTACTGGAGGGGTGCAGCGAGAGTGACAAAGATGATCAAGGGGCTGGGGACTTATCATATGAGAGGAGGTTGAAGGAGTTGAACATGTACTCACTGGAGGAGAGGAGAGACAGGGTGAAATGATTGAAACCTTTAAATACATGAAAGGAAATAAACAAGACAGGTACAGAGGGCTGTTCAAAGTAAGGGAGGAGAGACACCAGGGCCATGATATGAGACTGGAGCGAGGAAGGTTCAGGAGGGAGATGAGGAGACACTTTTTTACAGAGAGGGTGGTGGCTGGGTGGAATGCCTTACCTGCTGAAGTGGTATGCAGTAGAACAGTGGACTGCTTCAAACGAGGATGGGACAGGACAAGGGCAAGGGTTAATGAAGGGGAAGGGTGGAAGGGAGGGGCAGCTGCAGAATAAGGGGTGCTAGCTGCACATTCGAGCAGACTTGATAGACCTCTAGGCCTTTATCTGCTGGCAAATTTCATGTTCGTAAGCTTGAGAGGCTGTGAACCTTCTCCTGCAACTGTGATAAGGGAGGGAGGTTTAGTCACCGGGAGCCCAGAGGGTGAAAGGGCAGCCGTGGTGGAAGGAGTCGACCCCTGGGGGAAGGGGGACCCACAAATGGTTGCCAACTTGGTCGGGGACTGCAAGCAGGATTCTGATGGGGGTTTCTCCCTATGCTTCTCCCGGAGTTTGTGTATGCCGCTCAATTTCTTCTCCTTATGCAAAGAAGAGGAGGCAGAGGCCTCGAAGGCCAGGGAGAGGAATAACTCTTCTGGTGAAGCTCCTCCTCCATCTCCAGTAGCTTTTTGGTGAGCAAGAAGGCTTCAAGGGTCTTCTGGCGGTGAAGCCAGGTGGCAGTAGCCTAGAGGTTAGAGGATTTAATGGAGAAATACTGCCAGCCCAGCTTCGCCCGGCGGTGAAGCCAGGCTGGCAGTACAGCCTAGAGGTTAGAGGAACGAGGTGTGAACGAGCTTGGTACATCCAGCAGACTAGACCTGAGTTTGATTCTCACAACCTCCACTTGCATACTGTGCGACTCTGAGCAAGTCATGTAACCACCCAGTGCTCCCAGGTTGCCCCTGAAAACAGGCACTTGTGCCTAGTGGGCTTTACCCGGTTACCAAAGACTAAAATTAAAAAAAAATAAAATAAATAAGTGCGATGAAAAATGGCAGTCGACTAGCTGAAGGCGTCCGCAGAGGCCTGACCTGCGCAGTCGACATCGGGAAACAAACTGGGGATGGGCTGGGGGACCGCCGCTTTTATACCATACATGATGTCGGGGGGTGCTGACGTCTGTATACTGCTAACTAGAAGTTTTCCGTGGGGTCCTGGCTCCTGCCTGCTTCAGTCCTAGTTATCTGCTGCAAGAGCCCCCTCGAAGTAAGATCAAGCTTTCCCTTGGACATCTTTAAGCTAAGCTCCTCCCACCATCCGTGCTGTATATTCATCGACTCGGCCGTGACCTCAGACACATGTGCCATTTGCCAGGGAAGGCCTGGTGAGCTGTGTGGATGTGAACTGTATAACACTCCTAGAATAACAGCTACAGGTGAGTAAGTTATCTTTCTAGGAACATGGATACAGCTCACTATCAACACTCTGGTAGACTCCTAGCAGTTCTCTAGGAGGAGGGGGCAAGGCACGCACTCCTACTTGGCAAACTGAGATTGGAGAACCACAGTCCAAAAAGCAGCATCTGAACAAGACTCTAGGGTCCATACTGTAGTACAAAATGAAGGTGTGTGCAGACTTCCAGGCAACAGCCCTACAGATCCTGTGGCAGGGACTCGAAAATCTAGACTGCACTCACCCCTCTTCAGGGAAGATATCAGAAGCCAGGAAACTCTGCCACTTCAAAAGTTTTATTCCATATCCAAGTATTAGGTGAAATTAAACAGAAGCTGTTGTGGTGCCTCCATGAGCACCACACCTTACATTTCACCCGTTAAACAGGTTTCATCAGAGGTCAAAGCCCTACAGATCTCCTGTATCATAGTATCATAGTAATTTATAAGCTCAGGAAGACTATGCCTTTGAATGAGCTCGCCACCCTAAAGTGGATTAACTTTATAAATATTCACATTTTTTACTACCCATGTACTGGTCTAGCTGACATTTGAAAGACTCCAGAGTATTACTCTCAATAATTGGACAAGGGAGAGTATTCCATAGGTTAACCACACATTGTGTATACCATCTGCATGTCTTTTTAGTTCTGCATTGGGCACCCCTTAGTTTGCAGTTATGAGATCTAGTCTGAGTTTTAGTAAGATTAGTTTCCAATCCAACAGTCTCTATTAAAACAGGATTTTTATGGCTTTATATGTTAGACAGAGGTCCCCTCGAGTCTGTTGATAATTCATAGAATACAAGTTTAAATCCACCAGTCTTTGCCCATAAGTCTTATTTTCCATTCCAGAAATTTTTTTTGCCATTTTTTTCTGGACTCCTCCGACTAATTTTTTACCTCTGATTGTGGAACAGAAAAAGGTGCGCAGTAATCCAAGTGTGATCTGATCAAGCTCTTGTATAAGGACATAATAACTGTTGGTTGCCTGCTCTTTATGTGTTTGAAAATACATCCAAGAATTCTTTGACACTTTTTGACTTTAGTTATGGTATTACTATCAAAATTCATTATATTATCTATAACTACTCCCAGATCCATTTCATTATCAGTTTGTTGCAAAAGAGTTTTGTTGAGAAAATAGTTATGTTTCTGATTATTATGACCCAAATGCATAACTTTGCATTTCAATGCATTGAATTTCACTTTGTTCTTCTCAGCCCATAGTTCCAAGGAAAATATCGCCCTCTGGAGATTTTCAGCTGCCTCTGGAGAATTAACAATACAGCCAATTTTGCAGTCATCTGCGTACTTAGTCATCCAGGTGTTATTTGAAGACTGCATGGATGAGATTAGGATGTTGAACAAGAAGGGGCCAAGTACTGATCCCAGCGGTACCCCACTAGAGACCCCAACCAAGGGTGATATACATCCCTTAATCGAGGTATGCTGTTCACGTTCTTTTAACCAAGATTCAACCCAGGTTATTAAATATTTAGGGAAAGCGAGATTGTTCATATGTAGAATTAGAATATCATGGGAGACTTTGTCGAATGCCTTCGCAAAATCAAGGAAAATTACATCCGCAGATAGTCCCGCATCCAGAGATGCACTAATGTTTTCAAAGAATTGTAAGTGATTAGTTAGACATGATTTTCCTCTTGTAAAGCCATGCTGTGTGATATCTTGTAGGTTATAAGATTTTATATGTTCTTCTATTCTTTTCAGAATAAGCCTTTCAAAAGTTTTTCCTACAATGGAGGTTAGACTTATAGGTCTATAGTTGGAGACCGCTATTTTAATACCGGATTTATATATCGGGATCACTGTGGCATTTTTCCATGCTGAAACACACAGGCCTTCTACTAATGACAAATTGTATAGTCTAGTTAGTGGACCTGAAATTTGTTTTACAGTTTCCTTAAGGAACCTTGGGTGAATATCGTCTGGTCCCAGTGAGGAATTAGAATTGAGGTTGTTTATTGCTTTCATAGTTTCCTCTATTATAATCTGGTTTATATCAGTATTGTTAGGAGTAGTTATTAAATCCTTTAGGGGAGCATTTTCCTTTGGTGTGAATATGGAGCAAAAATAATTATTAAATTCTATTGCCATCTGAGTTTCATCAGTAATAATACCAGTTTTAGTTTGGAGTGGACCCAAAGTTGATTTGGTACTTCTAAGAGATCCTATGTAACTGTAGAATTTCTTTTTATTGTCTGCTGTGTCTATTGCTAGTCTATTTTCTGATTCTATCTTTGCTTTCCTTATGATATGTTTTACTTTAATTAGAAAGCTTTTTGTAATTATTCCAGTTATTTAATGTTGATTTCCATTTATACTTCCTACAGCTTTTATGTTTTTTATTTATTATCCTTTTAATTGTATTATTCCACCAAATTGGCATTCTTTACCCCTTGGAGTATTTATTTCTCTTAGGGGCCCAGGTATCAAGGCATATGTTTATTTTGTCCAGAATGAGAGACCAGATCTGTTTAGCATTTAATTCAGAAAAAATCGACTCCCAGTCCCATAATTTAAGGTAATTATTTATTTTTGCATAATTAGTTCTAGCAAAATCCCTGACAAGAGTGTTCCCTTTAGTGATTACAGTTTTAGTTTTAATATAGAATTTAATTATATCATGATCGCTATTACCCAAAGGTGCTAATGTACTTGAATGTACTTGGTTCTGAGATTTTACTGCCCGTATTAGTAAGTACAATATCTAGGATGTTATTTCTAGTTCCAGTTTTTAATGATTTGATCTAAATTTTGATTGACAGTAATTTCTAAGAACTCCCGATCAGTATTACCACCACATGTAGATGTAACCCAATTTATTTTAAGGAAATTAAAGTCTTCCATAAGTATATAATTATTTGTTGGCTGGAATTCTTCAATTGTTTTTGTAAAGTCTGCATTCTGGTCATTATTGAGGTTAGGAGCCCTATAAGCCAAACCAACACACAATTTTGTATTAGGTAGAAATATTTCTGCCCATATGATCTCATTATCATTTCTGGAGGTTTGTTTTGGGGCAATAGTATGAAAGGTATAGTTCTCAGATATATAAAGGGCTATTCCTCCCCCATTTTTTCCCTTTCTATTTTTAATAATTTTATTGTAGCCCTGTATATTAGTGTTCCAGCTATCATCATGGAACCAAGCTTCTGTAACACCGCAGATTGTAATACTTTATTTTTCATGATGTATCTCAGTTCATCCATTTTATTTGATAAACTCCAGGCATTTAATAAAAGCATATTTATTATGTTATTGTCACCTTGGGTAATATCCTTACGGAAATGTCTCTGGAAGTAATCACTGAGGCAGCAGTATATCTGATGAAATGAACCATAAGCCCTACAGGAGGCTCCCTGCCAGCCAACATAGAGCAGAGGTCAATGCAGGATGTGATCTACCTAGCAATCATCCACTTTGCTGCTAGTCTACCAGGCGCAGCTTCAGCGTAAGTTGCAAATAGCTGGTGAGCCTCATCCCAAACTCCAGCCATGCATTCGTCATAATAAGGGAGCACCCTTCATAGGTTCAGAGTAGGGAGCCTGTGGTTGGCCTCTGACGATGGTTTGGTAAAATATACCGGAAGGTTCATCACCTGGTTAAGGTGGAACTCAAATACAGGTACTGCCTTCAGGAGGAACTCTGGAAGGGGGAGAAGTCCAACCTTGCCTTTATTAAGACCAGATAAGGAGATTCCACCAAGAGTGCCTGAAGCTTGCTGATCCTCCTAGCTGATGTAATGACCACCAAGAAGGCCATCTTCCATGACATGTGTGATATCTTGCACTTGTGCACAGGCTCAAATGTCTTGCCAATGAGCACAGCCGAAACCAGCAGTAAGTCTCATGGTGGTGGTGGTTCATGCACCAGCAAGGAAAGGTGGTTCAAGCCTTTGAAAATGCAGTTGGCCACCTTCTTTTTGGCCACCATCAGCTTACCAGCTCATGCCTGGTAAGCAGAAATGGTTGCCAGAAGCACCTTATAGGTCCCTGCTCACAGTCCCAACTGAGAGAAGGAACAGATGCTTGCCACAGGGCAGACTAGAGGTTGAAGCTCCTTGACTTGGCACCATATGGAGAACCTCTTCCACTTAAATGCACAGCGAATGCGAGTCAACTCCTCTCAGGAGGCCTCCACAATGTGGAGCACTGCTTCCGACAGACCCAAGGCCTGTAACTCTAGCAGCTCAGGAATCAAGTCAAGAGGTTCAGGAGCTAAACCATGCCTCGTTGCTTAGTCAGCAGATTCAGGCAAAGAGGTAACCATCACAGAGGTCTACTGCAGAGACTGAGGAGATCCAGGTACCAGAATTGTCTGGGCCAGTCTGCAGCTATCAGTATCATCTGCACCTTGCCCTTCCGGGGCCTCGACCACCGCCTTCTGGATTAAGACGGAAATGCGTACACGAGGCCTATAGCTCAAGACATCACAAAGGCATCCCCCAGCAGTGTCACGAACTGTGGGGGCAGGCACAAAATAGCTTCTGTCTTGCGTGTCCCAGGAAACTAACAGATCCAGCAGAGGATTGCCCCACAGGGAGCACAAGTGGGACCACTCTCATATAACGTCTCTCCTACCCAGATGAGGTCATCTGCCAGCTGTTTCTGAACTCCTGTGACATAAATCACCAAGAGATCTGCACCGAGGCTGCTCATGAGGGTCCAGTGTAGAAGGCCTCCAGGCACTGGGGAAGGGAACGTGTTGTGCCCTGCCTGTTCAGGCAGAACATGGTCATCGTGTTCTTAGGCAACGTATAAACATGAACTTTTCATACCCTGTTTTTTCTTAGGCAACGTATAAAAATATAAAGAGAAGTTCCTCTAAGATTCATTTCAAACAATCTTTGATACAAATGAAGGTATGTTATTGTAGTGGTGGTCCCAGAAAGGCATTTTTCTGAATAGTTGTCTTTTCTTTTGAATTGGAGTAGTGAATCTAAAGTATAGCACAGAGTATTGTTGTTGTTTAGCTTTGAGGTTCTGATGAAGGGAACAGAATAGAGTCCTGAAACATTAACTTAAACTTGAAAGCATAATTTTTGTATACTCTGAAAGAAACTGAAGTAGCAAGTATATGTTTGGAACTTTGAAATATCTGAATCCAACGTCCTTGAATGAAAATATAAAGGATACGCAAAGAGTTACTTTGGAAATTTATGAAGAGAATAAAATAAGCAGAAACTGTAATTTCTCAAGTTTGAATTTTGTAGGGGCTGAGTTGGGGTAGAGTAATATTTGTAAGTGTACAATGTGTTGTGCCCTGCCTGTTCAGGTAGAACATGGTCACTGTGTTATCCGTTTGAACCTGCACAACCAGACCCCTGACTAGAGGAGCGAATTCCATCAGAGCAAGCCACACTGCATGGAGCTCCAGCAGGTTTATGTGGTGATGGGACTCGTGGGACAACCAGAACTCATGGATTCTGTGGTCTCCTAGGTAGGCTCCCCACTCCACCAGAGATGCATCCATTGTGAGCGTGACAGCTCTGCGAGGACAAATGGAATTCATTCCTCCAGGTGTTCTGGGATGACCACCACTGGGTGGCGTCCCATATCAAGCTGGGTCACTGTGACCCGCTGGTCCAAGTGGCCTAGGAGAGGGGACCACCGATGGCCCAATTCCCACTGCAGGTCGTGCATCATCAACAGGTCCAATGGACCACATAAGTGCAGGACACCATGTATCCCAGCAGTTGCAGGAAATCCAGAGCAGGACGCAATACCACAACCTGAAATGATCGGACAAAAAAGGTAAGATCCAATGACCAGTTCGCAAGGAGGCAGGACTTGGCCCTCAGGGAGCCTAGTTCTCCTCCGATGAACTTGATCACCTGTGAGGGGTCCAGCTGGGACTTGTTTGAGATTGAACAACAGGCCCAAGTTTCAGCAGGTCTGGAGAGCCAGATCTCTGGATCTCTCAAAGGTCTCTTTGGACGGTACAGACAGTAAATAGTCATCTAGGTAGAGATACACCTTATCGGCCTTGCACAGAAGGGAGAATGCAGGGCCAGCATCAGCATCCGGGTGGCCTTGGCAACTGCCCGGGGCCCCAACACCAGAGGAGGGCCCACCAGGGCCTCAAACAAACAAAAAAAAAACCTTGTCAAATTTGCTGTGACCTGGCGCTGCTTTCATTTGGGCTGCCGGCTGCAACACTACAGGATAATGGATTTGACAGACAGCTGCTATGCTACTTGGGCTCTGTTGCTCCGCCTCTGATCGCTGGTGACAATTTAAATCAGTGTATGCTGAGCCAAGTGGAAACTACAGAACCCAGGATTCCCCCCCAAAAAAACAAAGGCTGCAACATGAGCCCTGCTTAACTGGAAGGGCCTGATCTATTTATGAGACTAGGGAGAGTTCCATAGGGTGGGGTGGGGTGTGGATGTCCAGACCAATGGCTGGAGTGGAAAGTGTGGCGGAGGGGTGGGCCTGAACAGCCCGGCTGAGTAGCTTTAGCTGTGCTGTTGGGAAGGGAGTTGAGTGGAGTCTTGGCAGTGCACTGGAGCGGAGTAGAGCATGTGAGAGGAGAGTGAATCGGTTGTGCGTTAGGGGGAGCTCTGAAATGGTACTAACAGCAACAACGGATGGATGAAGCTTCTCATGTGACCCGCACCAGCACCACAACAAGTAGGGACAGCCATGGAGGGAGGAGGAAGGACTTTAAAGTAGAATGTTTAGGCAGTTGGTTGTGGCCCGAGCACTGAACGGTTCGGGGTTGGTGTGGAATGTGTTATGTAGAAGTCTGCTAGCTGCTGTGAGGAGAAGCCAGGTGGGGTGCCACGGTGTTTGTGGGGGCATCAATCATGGCTGCTCTCTCATGGGCACTACTACATCAGCAACTGAGTGGCAAACTGCAGGGAGAGGTGGTTGCGAGATTTTTAATTAGTTGCTGGTGGTACTGTACTTTACACTGTCAGGCCTTCCAGTGGAACATCATTTGGAGTCATTACAAGTGGCGACAGTCATACTGCTGGGTGTGTGAATCTTTAATTGACTGGTACTGTACTACTGTCAGGCTTTGACCAGCAGAAAGATCTTTTGAGCCGTTACCCCCACCACAAACACAGTCTGGTTGGGGCCCTTTCATCAAGATCTACACATGGGCCCCCAGGGGAGAAAACTGATAAGTCTGAGGGGGGTGCCCCACTGGCATTGCCCGGGGCTCACAAAAACTTAACGCCAGCCCTGGGAGGATGCCATCACTGCCATGTGCTTGGTAAAGACCATGGGCGCAGACTAAAGACTGAAGGACATGAGCTGAAAATGGTAAAGTACTCCTTCCACATGAAACCAGAGGTACTCGTGGCGGGACAGCCGGAATGGGATATGGAAGAATGCATCTAGGTCCAGGAAGCAGAGTCAGATGGCCTGCTCCAGAAACAGAATGATCTAATTCAGGGTAACCATTCAGAACTTGCACTTCTGCATGAACTGATTCAGACTGTGCAGATCCAGTACAGGGCGAAAGCCCCCTGTACATTTCAGAATCAGAAAGTATCTGGACACGTAACCCTGACTGACCAGAGCATCCAGGATACAGGCTATGGCTCCATTCACAAGGAGCTGAGCGATGTCCTAACAAAGGGCAGACAGTATGCCCTACAACATCCATGACTCACGAAGAGCGTGTAGCTGGTAAGGCAGGAGAACCTCAAAATCCAGAGGCAGCACTCTGCCTGTGACTTCTAACACCACTTGTCCATGGTGATAGTGGACCAGTGAGGTAAGAAGTGGCATAACCACCCCCAATGGGGACCTCTGACACTGACGGGGTGGATGGATGAATGACATCCCCCTCAACTCATCACTGTGCAGCTTTGGTGGGGGCACCAGCCACTGTGGCCAGAAGGGCACCACCACCCCTGCCCCCACCTCTCTTGAGACCATGGCCTCCGAACTTAGGTTTTGGGCACCAGGCCTGGTATACTGTCTCTGCTGGGGCTGCTACTGGAGAGGGTGTTGCTGAAAGGGCCAATACTGAAAAGCCTTTTCCTTATGGTTTTGTTTCCAGTCCTTCTAGGACGACGCCACAGAGCCAAGGGTGGCATTGGACTTCTCAGCGATTCCCTCCACCCCATGTCAAAAGAGGTGAGGTCAGTGCCCAAGAAAGGAACACCGGCCAGCTTGTGTCGGGTGTCAGCAGTAAAGGTGGACAGATGCAACCAGGCCCCGATACATGGGGACAGCTGCTGCCATGACACAGGCACTGGAGTCGTATATGTCCCAGGTTGTCTGGAGCTGGTGTTTAATCTGCAATTGACCTTGGGTCCAAAAAAGCTTCACTGGCAATTGCTGATCAGCAGTGAAGTGAGGGACGATTTCATCAAGAACTCCCAACAGGGAGTGACCAAAGTTGGCCACCATAATAGAGTTACTCACCTGATGGAAACCCAAGGACGCTGCAGCATAAACTTTTCCAGTGGTATGGTCAGTCTTTCTGGATGCCAGGCCCCCTTACCCCCCAATTTGCAAAAGGCAGAGTCAGACACCAGTCCTTCAACTGAAGGGTGGTCTGAGAACCCTGAAAGGGACCCAGTAGGAACCACATACTTGTGGACCATGCGGGTGGGGGGGTGCCAGGAAGGATGCTGGATGCTGCCAAAGATTCAGGGCTGGTTCCAATGACACCTCAGCCATGGGAAAGGCAACTCCCGGCAATTTGTTCCTATCCTAGATGTCCATGAAAGGGTACTTGGCCCTTTTCTGGACTGGTTCCAGAGAGACATTCATGGACTCCGTTAACAGTTGGATTACAGCCCCAAACGACAGAAGCCCATGGATGGTGGTGGCCTCCTTGACTGAGCCAGAGTCGAGGGTATAAGTCCTGGAGGAGGCCATGAACAATCAGCCTGAGTCTTCCGAGGACTCCTTGAAGACAGCCCTCGACTGTTTCTCGCTGAAGGCCAGCCGGGCATCCGTGGATTGGGTTATCTCCACCTACCACTGGCCTGGCATGACAGTTGCTGACCACGCATCCTTGGTCAGCATGCCCCCCTTTGGCTGTGGTGGCAGAGGCTCCATCCTCAGGGGTCGAGAAGCAGTTGTGGGCAGCGCCTGCGCTGAATGGACAGGTGAGGTCATAACTGGTGGCTGACAAGTGATCGAAGGTTCAAGGGGGTAGAGCCTATGCAGCCTGTAATAGCTGACTGTTGACAAAGAAGCACCTTGTAGCACCAGCATTTCTTCCGCCAGTGCCTCTCCTCACCCAAGGACGAGGAGGTTGAAAAGCACCGATGGAGACACCTCATGGTCGAGTGAGACAGAGTGAGATCTCATCAATCAGCATCATAATCTAGAATGCGATGTCGATGAGAGCCTTCTGGTGGTCATGGCAGACCACATGCCTCACTACATTCCGAAAAAGAGACTTTGAAGGATCACCCACCAGTGGAGGCTGCTCCCAAGGGGACATAGCCGAGGATACTGACTGGGTCATGCCCTCTTGAGGACCAGGAGAACCAGGGTGTGGGAGATCAAATCCTCAATCTCATTCGACAACCGGGTCAACAGACAAAGAAAATGTACACAACCTGCTCAACTGGAGTCGAGGTCAACAAGCCCAGCAAGGGAGCCAAGGAGCTCTCAATCTTCCCTTCGACCTAGGATATTTTGCCCACCATCGGGTGATCAGGGGAGTCGATAGATCGTGAGGGCCTCGATCTCTCCCAATCCTACAACCACTGCCAGTGGTGCCTGTGTTTCCTGTTGTGGTGGGCAAGGTTCTCTCCCAAGCTCATGAGGACCATGCACATCTCCTGGTATCCCTCTGAGAATGATCCTCCAATGCTGGCCCCAGCCGGGAGCAGCGCAAGACCAATGGAGTTCCTACCACATCAGTCACTTCCTCCTCAAAGGCTGCAAGCTGTGATACCAACCCAGCAGCCACTGAGACCTGCTTGTAGCCCTTTGGCCGGGTTTTCGAATCCCACTCCAATGGCCAGCTGAGGGTGAGCCAATGCTTCCTGTCTTCTAAGGACTCGGGAAACATCAAAAGGCAAAAGCAATGCCGGAACATGTCATGCTGTCTGTCTAGGCAATACAGGCACATGTCATGCACAGTGACCGACATCTTCTGCCAGCACCACACACAAAATTTAAACCCCTGCTTCCATGGCTCTATTGTCGATCACAAGGGGGAGTCAAAACAGCCAAAAACTGTGATAAAGAAACTTTGAAAACTTCAAAATATGAGGTCTGCCAATGGTGCAATACCCAAAGCAGGAGTTGCTAGGGAGGCGACCTGTTCTTCCAGTGGAGGAAAACATTTTTTTTATTGGGTAGAGTCGGGGATATACCACCTGTGTGGTAGGAGCAGCTTAGCTTAAACATGTCTGACAAAAAGCCTGTTACAGTGGAACTACCAGAGTGTGGATAGTGAAATGTACCCATGCCCCTAGAAATAACACTTTCCATGACAGGAAACACAGGTTATAAGTCGCAGCAGGCTCAGTGGAGCCAAGGTCAGTTTTTCAAGTATGAAATTCAAGTCCCACAGGGGGACTGGATTATGAACAGATGGTTTCATATTAAGGCTACCTCTCAGAAAAGTACAGGACACTTCTAGTAGTGCAACTGTACAACCATCAACAGGTGCATGAAATGCAGATATGGCAGCCTAATGCATCTTAACCGAGGAGTACTGCAGACCTGAATCAGATAATGCACAACCCTCTGTATCAGAGGAACAGGAAGAAATGCATACAGGAATTTCCCTTTCAAGGAAAGGGACAACACGTCACCAAAAATTTCCAGGCCCTGGAGCGGGCAAGCAAAAATACAACAGTTTTTCAAGGTGTGGAGACACAAAATGGTCCAGCTCTGGACAACACCATCTTGTGAAAAGGTCCTTTACCATGGAGGTCAGCAGTTCCCATTTGTGAATTTTGAACCAAGACCTGCTTAGTCTGTCTGCCAAAATGTTTTGGAGCCCTGTGAGAGACAAGGCAGATAGCAGAAGATTATCAAACATCACCTAGTAGCACATTCTCACTGCTTTCCTGCACAGGGGGACAGAAATGAGTGACCCTTGTTTGTTTACGTAGTGCATGACACTGGCATGATCTGTCTGAATTAAAAGAGGACTTGGGCAGAGATGATTCTGAAGTGCCAAGAGTCTGTATAGGGCAGCTCTCAATTCCAAGACATTTATGTGCTGTTCTGCCTCTACTCTGTTCTAAGACCCTTGTACCTGGAAGGAGCCAAGATGAGCACCCCAACCAGAGTCTGAGGCATCTGTGGTGACCATCTGTACAGGAGCCGGTACAAGCACACACTTGAGTAAGCTGCAGCAATCCATCCACAATGGTAGTGCTTGACGAAATGGGGATGTGAGGAGAATCATTTCTGTCTACTTGCCTGTCAACTGATCTCATTGTACCCTGAGGATCCAGTGTGGAATTCACATATGGAACAGAGCAAATGGCACTGTTACTATGGCAGCAGTCATCAGGCCCAAGAGACATAACATTGTCCTGGCAGACATGTAGTGGTTCCTGTGTATCAAGTGTGCCTGAACTATAAGGGCATCTGCCCTGTCCTGTGGAAGGAAGGCACATCCCTCGTCTATGTCCAGTACCACCCTGTGAATGGGTTGAATAAGCCCTGCCAAATTTGTTATGCAGAAAGAGTTTAAATGCAAGGGTCTGTTCTATCCACTCCTTCTTTGTCTCGTTTGGTTGTGTAACCAAATTTTCTTGTGAGACCTAGGAACTGATCACTCAGACAGTCTCGCGATTCTCTGCCTCTCGCCATCTGCCTTCCCTTGCTATTTCTGTTTTTTCTTCACCCTTGCATATCTGCAGGTATAAAAATATAAGTGAATCTTTATGTGGAAATCCCTCTGTACAGACAGTTGGTGAGACCCCATCTGGAGTACTGCGTTCAGTTCTGGAGACCCCATCTCCGCAAGGACATAAACAGGATGGAGGTTGTCCAGAGAAGGGCAACTAAAATGGTGCAGGGTCTGCAGCAGAAGACATACGAAGAGAGAGATTAAAGAAGCTTAATATGTATATACCCGGGGAGAGGGGGAACATGATAGAAACTTTCAAGTACATCAAGGGAATCAATAGAGTCCAAGACTGTAGTATCTTTCAGAAAAAGAGATGTGCAAGAACAAGGGGGCACAACTTGAAGATAATGGGGGGGCAGCTCAGAGGTAATATGAGGAAGTATTTTTTTCACGGAGAGGGTTGTGCATACATGGAACAGCCTAACTGAGGAGGTAGTGGAGTCAAAAAACAGTGGGGGAATTCAAGAATGCATGGGACAGACATAAGGCAATTCTAGTGGGGGGGCAGGAGGAAGTAGGCTGTTGGTTAACTAGGATCTGAAGTCTATCCATTAGGTAGGGAAATGGGCAGACTAGGTGGGCCAAGTGGTCCATATCTGCCATCAAATTCTATGTTTCTGTGAAATGTCACTAATACTGGGATCCTTTTGTTTAAAACTGTATATAGTTATACTGTTGAAATGATTGCAAAAGGCTATTTGGAACTTAAGTGGTTTACCCGAGATGCAGTTTTGAAGCCTTTTGCAGAGCTGTAAACAAGAGGTTGGTTCTGGGTCACTATGTTCTTTTTGCTGCACCTGCATCGAAACTGACAAGAACATGAGGTGGTCTGACACCTGGAAATTGAAGTTTAATACACAAAAGTGCTCGCTGATGCACCTGGGGAGGAAGAATAGGAGGGAAACTTACTCCCTTGGGGGGTTGGTGATTAAGAAGAAGGAAAAAGAAAGGGACCTGGGGGTTATGGTATCGCGTGACCTCAAGGTGGGCAGCCAGTGTAGCAGGGCGGTGGGAAAGGCAAATGGAATGTTGGCCTGCATTGTGAGGGATTTTAATAGCAGCAAGATGGAGGTGCTAATGCCATTATACAGAACCATAGTTAGGCCGCATCTGGAGTATGAAGTGCAGTTCTGGAGGCCTCACCTATGAAAAAATGTTGAGATGATGGACAGGGTGCAGAGAAGGGCAACCAAAATGGTACAAGGGATGCAGAATGTACCCTATGAGAGAAGTATGCGAGGGCCAAATTTGTACCCTCTGGAGACTAGGAGGGAGAGGGGGGAGATGATTGAGACCTTTAAGTATCTGAAGGGAATAAATAAGGTAGAGGGTAACAGCTTGTTCAAACTGAAGAAGGGAGTGAACACGAGGGGACATAGCCTCAAATTGGAAGGTGGGCAATACAGAGGTAATGTCAGGGAGCAGTTTTTCACGGAGAGGGTGGTGGAGGCCTGGAACAAGCTGCTGGAGGAGATAGTGGCAGCTGAAACAGTGGAGGGCTTCAAGAGGGCTTGGGATAGATTTAAGGGGTTGGGAAAAGAGGGTGGAAGCATAACAGAAGGGGGGAGGTAGGATGTTGGGCCGTGGTGCCTTTCTCTGCCGTCACATTTCTGTGTATCTGTGTGTGTAACATTCTGTAAACTCACAAGAACATTCTTTGAGAAGAAGGGTCTCTTAACACATTCCCAAAGACTTCCAAAAAGAGCAGCAATGCTTTTGCTAGAGACAAGGAGAGTGCGAGACTAAAACTTGGAATTAAGAGTCACCCTTAGTTTGTACTGTCTTTGTAAATAATTATACTGAACAAATTTTTATTTTTTATTTTGCTGTTCTTTAGAAAAATAAAATGCTATTTGCAAATTTTGAAACTTTTCCTGGTTTTCCTACGATTCCTGACCTGTGCCTCGACGACACACCCCAATCTACTACAGGTGTTGGCACAGGGTCAACACTGAATTTGGCACATCACTGTTATCCCTAGTGCCTCAAACAGTTGCATCATTCAGGAAAGAGTGAGAAGAGTGTCCCTGGATTTGGCCTTCAGAAGTTAATCATCCAGATAACTGAAGATGTAAAACCTTTCCTTGTGAAGGGCCACCATTACCACTGCTAAGTGTCATCGAGCACAGGACAGGAAGAACAGGAAGACCAGGAGCAGGTACAAAATTTGCAAGTAGCGTTTTATTTTTTCCAATAACAGTAAAATAAAAAATAAAATTTGTTCGTTATAACTATTTACAAAAGCAGTAGAAACAAAGAAAACAAAGTCCTTTATCTGAGGATATCTCTAATTTCAAGTTTCAGTCTTACTCTCGCTCTCTAGCAGAAGTATTGCTTCTCTTTCTCCAGCTCTCCCCAGCTTTTGATAAGTCTCTGTCTGGGAACTCACTAAGAAAACATCATGTTTTTTCGGTAAATGTTCTGGTCAGTTTCCTTCCTTGCAGGTGCAACACAACAGCACATGGTGTCCAAGAACTGAACTCCTGTTGATAGCTCTGCAAAGAGGTTGCAAACCAGTATCTCAGATTAACCCCTTGAGTTCCAAATAGTATTTTGCAATCCTTTCAACAATATAACCATATGCATTTTCAAAAACAAGGGATCCCAGTTTCACATAAAGATTCGCACATATTTTATAACTTCAGATATGCAAGGGGGAAGAAAAGATAGAAACAGCAAGTGAAGGCAGAGAGATAGCGTTGGAAGGCGGAATAGCAAGACCATCGAAGTGGCCAGTTTCAAGGTCTCACAAGAAAATTTGACTGTGTAGTCAGACAAGAGACAGAACAGAAGTGAATAAAACAGATCAATGCATTTTACTCTTTCTTCATAACAAATCTTTCTACAAAACAAATGGGACAGGGTCTTATTCAACCCTGTCACACTAAGCATTTGGTAAATACGGATGACACCAAGGATAAGCCAAAAGGTAATACTCAGAACTGACAGTATTTGCCCTCCAACATGAAGCGATGGTATGGTGTGTGCCATTGTCTGATCTTGATATGAAGGCGTGCACCCTTCATGTCCATGGAAAAGAGCCAGTCTCCTTTTTGCAAGAGAGGGAATCAGGGCTTGCAGAGACACCATTCAAAAAGAACAGTTACATACTTACAGTAACAGTAAATCTTCAAGAGAATCCCTTTCATCGGGCCACACCTATAAAACGTATAGCTGCCACATACCAGGACACAACAGACACCTTTGCAAGTAGTTAGCCGGGGCCACCCATGGTAATGTCCGAGATCAGCTCATACATAAATGTGGGTGGCCCCTCCTCTCCTCAATTCGCCGACAGAAGCCCTACTCAAAGGACCTCTCTTTAAGGAACCAAGAGAGAACCCAGCACTCTGCAAACCACGTGAGAGAGAGGGCTATAAATGGAACAGAACAGATAGGAACAGCAAAACCTACAGCTGCAGGCCCATAGAGGGAAAGGAGGGTGGGATGGCATGGCCTGATGGAAGAAAATCTCTCGCGAAGATCTACTATTATATTAAGTACACAACTGTTCTATTTTCCTTGAGGATAACTCCTTCATCAGAACACACCTATGGAATGAGTACCAAGCAGTACTGACGGTGAACAGTTTGGGTGGCTGGAGCCTACAGGCTTAAGAATGGAGGCCTTGAAATACAGCTACGCAAGCCAGCCCTTCTATGTGAGACAATGTCCAGACTGTAGTGTTTAGTGAAGGTGTGGACAGTACTCCAGGTAGCAGCTACACAGATGTCTGCAGCAGAGATATTTTTTAAAACAAGCAACAGAGGTAGCCAAGCCTCTTGTGGAATGACAAAAAAACACCCCTGGAAGTTTCTTACAGCACACTGTGTAAAAGAAAGTAATATAGTTCGCTAGCCATTTGGACAAGCACTGTTCAGAAACTGGGGCACCCTCTTTCCCAGGGACAAATGAAAGAAAAAGCTGCGAGGACTTACTGCAGTCCTTCGTGAGGTGCATACAGTACCTGAGTATTGTATGCATACTGTATCTACAGTATGAAATAATGCTTCCACTGGATTGGCATGCTTGGGATAATACACTGGCAGGTGACTGGCTTGATTTAAAGTATACTCAGACACCACCTTTGGGAGAAAAGTACAGCTACGCAAGAACTTACCGCAACAGTAGATTTTCGAGAACAGCTCTTGCAGCAGGTTACACCATTAGGACTGAAGCTGGCAGGCGCCAGGACCCCACCTGAGATGTCTTCTAGCTAAGGTATACAGCGGGACCATCCGGCGTCAGGCGGTACAAAGGAGGCAGTCCCCCAGAATCCCTGCCTCCGCTTGGAGACTCTCAGCCGCTGATGACATCAGAAAGGAGACTGAGGATCCGCCATCAAATGGCAACAGAAAAAGGCTGTGAACGCCTTATCCTAGGAGAAGGATGTTGAAACCAGAATCTACCTCCAGCGGGGATGGTGGGAGGGAAAGTACCTGCTGCAAGAACTGTTCTCGAAGATCTACTGTTACGGTAAGTTCTTACGTAACTGAACTATCTTACTTCAAGAAACAGCTCTTGCAGCTGGTTACACCATTAGGATTGATTCCCAAGCAATCCTGAAAATCACACACCATGGGGAGAAGGGAAGGTAGAAATCCTCGAATGACATCGAGCCTAGGACAGAAGCCCCTGAAGGACTGCCAGACCAAAACCTGCTCTTCACCTCGATGCGATATCCAGGCTGTAGTGCCTGATGAAAGTGTGAACGGAGCTCCAAGTAGCTGCAGCACAAATAGCTGAGGTGGATATGTTCTTTAAAGCTGCAAAAGAGGTAGCCACCCCTCTGGTGGAATGACCCTTAACTGTGCCCAGTAGGGGTTTGTTGCGCTTCTGGTAACAGAACGTAATACACTGGATGAGCCATCTGGATAGAGACTGTTTTGAAACAGGAGCGCCCATCATCCTGTGGGCAAAGGAGATAAAAAGCTGGTCCAGTTTTCGGTGGTGTTTGGTTCTGGTCAGGTAGTATCCGAGACTCCTATGCACATCTAAAGTGTGCAGAAGGGCTTCTCCTCGATTAGAGTACTTAGGAAAATGCACTGGTAAATTGATATCCTGATTAAGGGAGAGTGCTGAGACCACCTTAGGCAGAAATTTAGGATTAGTCCGTAGGGATACCCTGTCTTGGTGAAAAACCCAAATAAGGTTCTTTGCAGATAAGTGCATGGAGTTCAGAAATTTTTCTGGCCGAGGTAACGGCAACTAAAAACAGCGTCTTCCAAGGAAGAAGACATAGCTCGCAATCTGCGGCTGGTTCAAAGGGTGGCAGCATAAGCTGTTCCAGGACAAAGGGTAGATCCCATGGTGGAATCAAAACCTTAATCGGGGGCCTAAGGTGGAGGACACCCCTCAGGAAGGCACGTGTCGTGTCTAACTGAGCTATAGTGCGTTGGCCTATAGGGATGTGATAGGCTGAGATGGCACAGAGATGTACCTTGATCGAGGAGTAAGCCAATCCTGACTGGAAAAGAGACAGCAGGTAGTCCAATACCAACTTCTCTGGACAGTCCAAAGGCGAAAAGCCGCGTGCTTGAACCCATAAACAAAACCTGCACCACTTCATGGCATAGGATGCATGGGTAGCCGGCTTCCTGGCGGCAGCGAGAATGTCTGCTACCTCTTGCAAGACCCTGTGTCGCATCATGGCTATGTCTCTAGAAGCGTGTAGGTTCAGGGAACGCAGGTCTGAGAGGAGCTCTGTGCAACTTGTTTCAAGGGAGCAGTCCACAAGTGATCGTTTCGCTGTAACTGCACTTCACCTGTCATCTCGGTACTGTTTGGGACGCTTTTGCTGATTACTGGGGTTGTAAGTTGGGAAGTGACTGCACCTGTTGCTGCTTACTGGGAGGTGGTCTCTCCTGCCTTTTAAAAGCTTGCGCTGCTATTATCTCCATAGTAGCAGCTGTTTTATCTGGTTCTGAGAGGAGCTTTGTGCAACTTGTTTCAAGGGAGCAGTCCACAAGGGATCGTTTCTGCTGCAATTGCACTTTACCTGTCACCCCGGTACTGTTTGGGATGCTTTGTTGATTACTAGGGTTGTGAGTTGGGGAAGTGACTGCACCTGTTGCTGTTTACTGGGAGGTGGGCTCTCCTGCCTTTTAAAAGCTCACGCTGCTATTATCTCCACAGTAGCTGCTGTTTTGTCTGGTTCTGAGAGGAGCTCTGTGTAACTTGTTTCAAGGGAGCAGTCCACAAGGGATAATTTCTGCTGCAATTGCACTTTACCTGTCATCTCTCTCCCCCCCCCGGTCATATTTGGGACACTTTGCTGATTACTGGGTTTGTGAGTTGGGGAAGTGACCGCACCTGTTGCTGTTTACTGGGAGGTGGCTCTCCTGCCTTTTAAAAGCTTGCGCTGCTATTATCTCCACAGTAGTTGCTGTTTTGTCTGGTTCTGAGAGGAGCTCTGTGCAACTTGCTTCAAGGGAGCAGTCCATAGGGATCGCTTTCTGCTGCAATTGCACTTTACCTGTCATCCCCCGGTACTGTTTGGGATGCTTTGCTGACTACTGGGGTTGTGAGTTGGGGAAGTGACTGCACCTGTTGCTGTTTACTGGGAGGTGGGCTCTCCTGCCTTTTAAAAGCTTGCGCTGCTAGCAAGCGTGAAGGATTGCGAGTGGCACGAGTGCCACTCCACAGAAGAAAATCTGTTAGCCACTAATCCTGCTCTTTCTCTCTCTCTCAGAAGGCAAATGTTATCTTGATTTGTTAAGTATTTTAAAGCCTTGTTTGAATTTGTTACGCTCTTTTTGTTTTGTAATTTTCTTTTTTTCATTTTTAGTTTGTTTTAAGTTTTGTTTTTTCCTTATTTTCTTTTTTATCATGTTTTTATTTATACAATATTGATGTTAACGTTTTGCTCATTTTCAATTAATGTTTCACATGTTGAAAAAGTAGTGTGTTTATTGCACTATTCTTGTCCATTCAGTACAGATCAGGGCAATGGGTTTACAAGGATATATCTGTCAGAATCTCATGTTTTACTTCTGTCTTTTTCTTATGACGTTCATATATTTCATAATTTTCAATATAGTGAGTGCACATGCAGATTGGTCACTACCTCATCCACTAAAAATGACAGACAGAGAAATGGAATAATTTAAAAAGATTAATTATGTTATTGTCACTTATGTCTGGATCAGTGCATCCACATCCTGGGCCTAACTTTTCTTCTGAGATACTGTGAGTCAGCCACAGTTAGTACTGTATTAACAAGGGTTCTGTCTCTCCTACTCTTAAAATTGTTCATTTGAACATACAGAGTTTATCTAAATGGTCTCAATTTGTGGCTTGGTCCCAATATCATTCTTTTGATATTACTTTATCTGAGACATGGTTGCCTAATGGTATTAAGGACTCTGAGATTTATCTCCCCTAATTATAATCTCATTAGACAAGATGAAGAAGGAACAAGAGGAAGTGCAGTTGTAATGTATATTTTTTGTAAATTTGATTACACTATTTTTGACTTTTCTGTGACAAATTCTGGATGTAATATGATTTCTATTGATTTGATTTTTGGACAAAGTAAACATTTGACTCTTAGTACTGTTTATTTCCCCCCTGGTAAAATTTTAAATGGTTTAGATTTATTGACCCTTTTTCGTGAAGTTTTTCCTCCTAATAGAGAATGGATTACTCTTGGTGACTTTAATTGCAGTTGGGATAAAAGTTTGAAGGGTGGAATCAGAGAGACTTTGGTTAATCTGGGTGTAACACAATTAATTAAGGAAACTACCAGACTCAGTTATAAAACAGGTGTAGGGACCATCCTTGATTGGATCATTGTCACTCATGTTGATAGAATTTTTAAATCTGAGGTTATGGCCGACACCATGAGTGACCATTGTCCTGTCAAATGTGAGTGGTCCATAAAATTATTAAAAAGTCCTCCCAGATATGTTGAATGTCGAATTTTGGCTAAGTCTACCCCCCAGGGAATCCAAGATTTATATAATAAAATTGATTGGTCCCCTTTGGTAATTAGCACTAACATTGATGAAATGTGGGAATTTTTTTGCATAGCTTACCATGCAACTGCAAATATAATCTCTCCCTTAAAGAAAATAAGAATTAGATCATCCACACAAGAATGGGTTACAAGGGACCTCATTCACTTAATGAGAAAACGTGACACGTGTTGGAAATCTTATACTCTTTCTAGAACCCTGATTGCTCTTCAAGAGTATAAGACACTTAGAAATAAGTGTAAATCTGAAATTAGGAAAGCTAGGGTCACCTATTGTTTAAATGAACAAAGGAATTCCAGGGCCAATCCTAAAAAGACTTGGAGTTCCTTAAATAAACTTTTGGGACAGGGTAAAGTAGATTCCGTTCCTATTCTTCATCATAATGGACAAAGTATAACTGATCATCTTAGGGTATCTAATATTTTCAATAGTCATTTTGGGAACTTAGGCCCCCATAGAACTCCCATAGATTTGGATGATGTATCTAATACTAATGATATTCATAATGACACTAATCCAAAGTTTTATTTTAAGTCTCTTTCCCCTTCCTCAGTAAAAAAATACTTTTTGAAAAATAATCCAAAACCTTTTCAGGGCCAGGATGGTGTTGATGTTAGGATAATTAGAATGGGTATTGATTGTTTTGTTTATCCATTAGTTCATGTCTTTAACTTTTCCTTATATCATAATGTTTTTCTGAGTAGCTGGGAACGAGCAGTTATAAAACCCATCCTAAAGAATGGAAATCCTTCTTTAGTTACTAATTATCGTCCTATTTCTCTTTTATCGCCTATTTCAAAAATTCTGGAAAGGATTGTCATGGACCAAATCTTGGATTTTCTTGGGAGGTATTCTTTGTTATCAGAGAACCAACATGGCTTTAAGCCAGGATATAACACAAACAGCCTTGGTTGGGTTCACGGGCAATGTCCATGGAGCACTTGATAGTGGACTTCACCAAGGCTTTTGATTTGGTTGAATTTGATCTTCTTCCCGGTGTGCTTCAAGGTCTTCATTTTTCTGATGAAGTAAATATGTGGTATCAAAACTTTTTGTCTGAAAGATCATTTAGAACTATTATTGGTTCATCTTTATCCCATTCTCTTCCCTTAGTTTGTGGTGTGCCCCAGAGTTCAATTCTGAGACCACTTATTTTTTCCTTATTTATGAATTCCGTATCTGATATATGTACAAAAACTAAAATGATTCTTTACGCAGATGATGCTGTTCTTTTTTGTTCAGATCCCGGACCCAATGTCGCCCTTTCCTATCTTCAAACTGATTTTAATTTCCTGCAGGATTGGTTATCCTTAAGTCACCTGGTTTTGAATGCCTAGAAAACCAAAGTAATGGTGTTTTCTAAGAAGGAAAATGTACCAATTGATTTGCTTCCAATTTCTGATAGGACAGGAAACATAACTGAAAATGTATCTGTTTTTAAATACTTAGGTATTACATTGGACACACATTTTTCTTTTGAATCTCACATTCAGAATCTTAGGAAAATCCTTCATCAGAGGTTGGGTATGCTTTATCGAGTTAAATCTTTTTTTTACTTTGGATTCCAGAAAGCACTTAGTTCATAGCTTTCTGTTCTCCATACTCGGTTATGGCATACTGATTTATACATCCTCATGTACTAATGTTTTGAGTCCTCTTAAAGTAATTTACCATTCAGCTCTGAGGTTTTAGCTAAATTTACCCTTTCGAACCCATTGCTCTGATCTGTACAACCAGTCATCTTCCTCATCTTTTGAAAATCGAGTACTTTATAAGATGGGCATTTTCTTATTTAAAGTTAAATGTAATTTTTTCCTTATTCTATTTCTTTAATGTTTCCTAGATTAGTTAATGCGCTGTTTACTAGGTCCCAGCACAATTTTAAATTTAAAATACCATTTTTTAAGACTACTTTTGGGCAAAGATCCTTATTATTTAGAGTACCTAGTTTTTTTTAATAGAACTCCGTTAGAAATTGTTCAGAATAGTTCTTTTCAGGTTCACATGAAATCTTCAGAAGTTAGTAACAACTCCTGTCAGGGTTTTAAGACATGGTTAAAACAGTGGCTATCTTTGGAAACCTGATGTATTTTTATGTACTGTATTTTATTGATTGAATGTTTTGTTTGCATTGTGTTTGTTTGTTAATATTTTGTGTGTTTTTTAGTTTTAAACTTGTCTCCAATGAAAACGAGCAGTTTGTTCATTTGGATTTACAAGTATAAAAAATAAAAATGAAAAGTTCCGGGTGGACCAAGGAACCCGCCTCCTGAGACAGCAAGTGAGAGCTGATTGGCAACGGCACTGGAGGTTCCCGGGACAGCTGATGCAAAAGAGGGAACCAGATCTGCCTGGGCCAAAAGGGTGTGATCAGCATCAGTGTCGCTTTCTCTCTGCAAAGTTTCAGAAGAACCCTCTGGATCAACGGGAAAGGGGGAAGGCATAGAGGAATCTGCCTGCCCGGAGAGGGACAACGCGTCTCACCAGAAAACACCAGGCCCTGGATTTAGCAAGCAAAAATTGGGCAGTTTTGCATTGGATGGGGACGTGAAAAGGTCTAATTCTGGAGTACCCCATCTGTGAAACAGATCCTCTGCTACCTCCTGAAGCAGTTCCCATTCGTGGACTCTGGCCTGAGAGTGGCTCAGGCCATCTGCGATGACAATGTCCACACCCGGAACATGAACGGCAATGAGGTTTGCGCCATGTTGCAAGACCCAATCCCACACTCTCATGGCCTCCCTGCAAAGCGGGTAGGAATGGGTGCCTCTTTGTTTGTTGAGGTAGTACATCACCGAGGAATTGTCTGTTTGTAACAGAAGTGTACCCAGTGGGATCTCCGATGGGAAGGCCTGCAGGGCGTAAAGAACTGCCCTCATTTCCAGGATATTTATGTGGAGATGAGTCTCTTGATCTGTCTACAGGCCCTGAGACCAGACACCGTCGAGGTGTGCTCCTCAGCCGAGCCCTAAGGCGTCCGTGGAGAGCGTCACAGTTAGGGACGGCGCGATGAAGGGGACTCCCACCGAAAGATTCCTTGAATCTAGCCACCACTGCCAATCTCGGATTACGGCCTTCATGATCTGGATTGAATGCTGCAGATGGTCTTGCTTTTGGTCCCATTGGACCCTTAACATCCACTGGGTTACCCGTATGAGGAGACGGGCTAGAGGGACTGTAGCAATGGTCGCAGCCATGTGTCCCAGCAGGCAAAGGACCTGTCTGGCAGGAACGGTCTTCTTCACCGAAACGTCCCTGATGAGGGATCTGATGTGCTCCGCTCTGTCCAGGAGGAGGAAAGCTTTCCCTTGGCCGACGTCCAGAACTGCACCTATGAATTGCAGAGTCTGGGAAGGAACCAGGCGTGACTTCTCGTGAATGATGATGATGATGCCCAAGGTCTCGAACAGAGACCGAGTGCAGTGAATAGCAGACATCAGGGCCTCCCGGGAGGGCGCCATGAGAAGCCAATCGTCCAGGTAGAGGAACACGTAGTGACTTTGTCTCCTCAGAGATGCGGCTACGACCGCCATGCACTTCGTAAACACCTGAGGTGCCGATGACAGCCCGAAGTGGAGGGCTCGGAACCGATAGTGGCGACCCTGAAACTCGAAGCGCAGAAACTTCCTGTGCGCCTGAGCAATAGGTATATGCATGTAGGCATCCTGCATGTCTAGGGACACTAGAAACGCGTCCTGCTTGAGCATGGGAATCAGACCTGGGAGGGTCACCATGCGGAAGCGTTTGTACAGGACCGAGTCATTGAGGTCGCTGAGGTCCAGTATCGGACGGAGGTCCCCTGTCTTCTTTGGAACCAGAAAGAAGTGAGAATAGTATCCTAGACCCCTCTGGTTCCGTGGCATGTGCTCTATGGCTTCTTTTTCCAGAAGCGCGAGCACCTCCTGCTGTATGAGCAGAGCATGCTGACCCGAGTAACGGGACAGCAGGGGAGGTCTTGCCGGTGGCTGGTTGAGAAATTCTATGAAATGACCTTTCTTGACCAACTGAAGAACCCACCTGTCGGTGGTGATCGACTGCCACCCTCAAAACTGGTGAGCGATGCGACCCCCCGACCTTGTGTGGCCGTTGATCCAGAGGAGGGGCGGGGCCCGGAAGGAGTCATGCTGTGGCAGCACTGGTCCCTGCGGGCTGGGCCGGTTTTGTGTAACATTGGCCTCTGCCCGGGGACAACTTGGCCTGGGCTTTACGCTGAAAAGTGCCCCTTTGCTGCTGGCCAGAACGTGGCTGCTGCCTTTGTTGCCGGCTGCGAAAGCGGCTCTGGTTCCTACGAAAGGAACTAGGCCTGGATCTGTACATGGCCTGTACAGATCGGACTGCCTTCCTTGCGTCCTGGAGTTTGATGATGACCTTCTCCAAGGATTCACCAAGGAGTACCTCGCCGTTATACGGGATGTCGCATGTTTTTCTGTACGTCCGGGGTGAAGCCGGAGACACGGAGCCAAGAGTGTTGCCGGAGACAAATGCCTGAAGCTGCAGCTCTGGCAGATGAGTCTGCAGAATCGTATGTGGCTCTGAGCACTTGGGTACCCACATCTGACCCTATACGGAGAAGATTGAGGAGCTCCACCTTTTGATCGCCATCAGGAAGCTTATCTACCAGGTCCTGGCCCTGTTCCCACAGGGCGTTCTGAAACTGTACCATGTGGGTAAGATAGTTCAGGGACCTGATGGCGCATGTAGCAGCCACGTACGTGCACTTCCCCAGGGCATCCGATTGCTTGGGTTACTAGTCTGGTGGCTGTGTGCTCATGTGTTGAGGTCTTTGAGACCAGTCATGCGAGGCCATGATGACCAGGGAGTCTGCCAGAGGTTATTTAGCCAAGTACTGGTCATCTCTCGGAACCTTGTACAGGCGGTCAGTCTTCTTCAGCACTGCAGGAGTGGAGTGCGGACACTTTCATGCAGCCTTGGTGATGTCTGCAAAAGTGTCCACCAAGGGTGGGACTACCACAGGCTTCGGGTCTTTCTGCCGAAGATAGCAGGCAAGGCGTTGTCATTCAGGGTCAAGGTCTTCAGCATCCCGCCCCATGTTGTCCTGGATGTGCCTCATGATCTCAGCAAAAGAGGGATCATCCGGAGGAGACCTGGGAAGGTCATGTGGGTCAGGAGAGGACATGCTGAGCGGAGAAGGAGATCTGGAGTAGTCCGAAGTGTCCAATCTGGAGTCCTCCCCCAAAGGAGTATATCGACACCGTCTGGGTCGCTTGGGGCTGGGAGACCCTGATGGAGATCTGAAAGGAGGCCTTCTCCTGTCTTTAGATCTTCCCCTAGGAGGTGGGGTCTGTTCCTTGGGGGTTGGTGGTCGTCCTGCTGGCCCCTTTGGTGGAGGAGGGGGCATAGAAGGCGAAGGGGTAGGAAGAGGAGGAGGAGGAGGAGGAGTAGTAGTAGGTTTAACAGGGACCACATCCTTTCGGATGGTGTCCCACCAAAAAGTAAAGAGCTCCTTTACTTCTTCAACATTCATACCCGACGACGGGCCTGGCACCAGTTGTCTGTCACCGGGGTCGGGCGTCGGGTCCCCGGGTGTCTCCAGGTTCAGGGAAGGTTCCCGTGAGAGCCCGGCATCCTCAGTGTCGCCCGCCTGGTCTTCGGGCAGTGTAGCGTCCTCCTCAGTTGAATCCCTGTGAATGGCGTCTGCCGGTGATGGGGGGGGGGGGCAGTCCTCCGCTCCAGAGAATGCGATGCCAACGCCGCCACTTGGCCGACGTCCTCTGATCCGGTGAACGACCGGCTGGCGACGGGTGTCTGGCCGGTGTCCTCGGTTCCTGCAAGCACCTGGCCGACATCGGGTATTTTGCCGACGTCGGGTCCGACGCCCGCTTCAGGGAAGTCAGGTCCTTAGTCTGTCTCGGAGGTGGAACAGGACCTCTGGGAGGTTGGGAGACCGACCTGGAGTCGATGTCCCGATGTCGGGTGGCAGATGAAGATTTATGGCACTCGGAAGACTTGGAAGAGGCCTTGGATGGAGTGGAGGAAGCCGAGTCCCTCCAAGTCTTGATCGGCTGGAGCAAAGAAGAGCCGCCTGAAGCCCGGACCTTAACCGGGGGGGGCTGTGACCGAGCCTTGAAGGGAGAGCGGTCCGATCTGGTGGAGCCTGAGCTGCGGGAGTCCGAGGCCCGGGTTGGGGATTTAGACCTAACCTTCTCCCGGTGCTTATGGGCCTTCGAGGATGATTCTCCCCTGGAGGAAGGTTCTTGGTCCATCCTTTTGAGCTTTTCTTCAAGAAGATACGCCTGTAGTGCCTTCTGACGGCGGATCCTGGTGCGGCTATTGAACCCTTGGCAAAAGGTGCAGGCCTTGGTATCGTGGTCCAGGCCAAGGCAACGCAATTAGGAGGAGTGAGGATCCTTGAAAGGGATCTGTTTTCCGCAGGCACACTTAGAAAGGTGACCCTCATGCGAAGGAGTTGGAGAGGACATCAGCGTAAAAGCACACAGAAAATTCTGTAGTCTTTGTACACTAGGTAGAGACCGAGAGGCTGATGCTGGCGAGTCAACAGTGGGAAAAGAACTGGGGATTCTGGGGGACCGCCTCCTTTTGTACTACGCCTGGTGTCGGGGGCTGGACCGATGTCAGAGGCGGTCCCCATTGTATACTGCTAGCTAGAAAATCTCTGTGGGGTCCTGGCGCCTGCCGGCTTCAGTCCTAATGGTGTAACCTGCTGCAAGAGCTGCTTCTCGAAGTAAGATCCTAGGATTAGCATGTGAAGACACCCTGTCTTTGTGGAAAATCAATTAAGGAGGCTCACATATTAGAGCCTATAACTCTGAATCCTTCGAGCACAAGTAATAGCAACTAAAATGGGTGGATCAAAAGGAGCCAAAGTAAGCTTTTCCAAAACAAAATTCAACTCCCAAACCAGGACCGTATAACGGACTGTGGACTTTAGGTGCAGAATGCCGCTAAAGAACTTACAGGCTACCTCAAGAAGAGCAACCATATATACGACCCTCTATAGGCACAGGGAAAGCTGATATAGCAGCCAAGTCCCCTTTGACAGAGGAATACTGCAGGTCTGAATCAGATATGATAGTGAGTACTCTAGAACCTGATTAACCGGACAAGTGAACGGATACGGGTGAGAAGCAGCCCATAAAGAGAATCGCTTCTTCATCATGGAGTATGTGGGTCTGGTGGAAGGCTTTCTAGCAGCTACCACAACATCCATCACTTTTTGAGAAACCCAAAAACGAGCAATGGCTATGTTTTCAGGAGTCATGCGTGTAGATGGAGAGACTTCAGGTCCAGATGGACCAGGGTTCCCTGTTCTTGTGACAGTAGTCCCTTGCATAGGGTCAGAGGAAGCGAGGGTTCCACCGTGAACTGCTGCAGTAGACTATTTTATGTTGTATTTATTAGAATTTTGGTAACCGGGTAAGTCCACTGAGACCATGCGGTTCCCTTTTTCAGTGACAACCCGGGAGCAATGGTGAACACAGTACAATAATACTATACAGGATACAGAAAGACTTAATGTTGCAAAAATTATTACACTGGAAAGCCAGGTAAGTTACTTAAAACAGATCAGGCATTAAGCATATATAAACAAACAGGATAACTGATATTATACAATATATACATAGCAGGAACACGAGAGCAGGTGGATTACAAGATACATCTATCAGAGTAACATAGACTAGGCATTAACGATGCTATAAGGGTTATTTAAAGCAATTGCAGGGGAGGGGGGTTAGTAGGAAAGAGGTAAGCTCTTTTTTGAAGGAGGTTAGGGTGGGGCAGGAGAGTAAGTTAGTGGGGAGGGAATTCCAAGCAGAGAGAGCTGGAGAAGGTGAATGAGCCGCGCATCTGATAGGCGCCATATTCTCTGGATTACACAAGGGCAAGGAAGTAGATCTAAGCATCCGTGTAGGTGCCTTTTTGTAAACAATTCCCCTTAGGCAAGAGGGATTAAAGAGGTTGTTAAGTTTGAATACAAGGCATAAGGTGTGAAACTGTAACCCTGAGTCATAGGTAGGCCACTGAAGAGAATACAGGGCCTCACAATGGTGTTTTCTGGAGTCCGCTCCAAGGGCAAAACGTCCAATCCTATGATAGAGTTGACAAACCTGTGCAAGGGAAGATGACTGGGTAGAGAGTAGTAGAGGGGCACCATAGAACAAAATAGGGAGAAGGGATGTTGATGCAATCTTTTTACAGGCGGCGTTGGATAAAAGAGGGCGGAGGCTGTATAATAACCTGAGCTTCTGGTTTACTGTTTTGGTAAGCTGAGTTGCATGATGCTCCATTGAGAAGGAGGCATCTAAGTGAACCCCAAGGTATTTAAAAGTATTAACCACCTCTGTGGTGTCTCCTGACTGTGTACTGATCTGGAGCTGTTTGGTAGGTTTGGGGGACGGGTTATGGATAAGCACAGCTTTTGTTTTTTTCGTATTTAGAATTAGGTGATCGTCAGAGAACCAGGTCTCGAGCGCAATGAAATCAGAGTTACGGCTTTGGTTAAGCCAGTCTATGTGGTTAGATAAGCAGTATAAGACTGCATCATCAGCATATAATTGCACAGACGCACCGCCACAGAATTTGGGCAACTCGCTGATAAAAAGCGAGAATAGTATCTGGCCAAGAATAGAACCTTGGGGTACTCCATGTGAGATAGGCCTTGAAGAGAAGAGTGAACCAGACCATTTTACCCTTTGCGATCTTCCAGTGAGGTAGTCATGGAACCATGTGAGTGCTAAGCGATCTAGACCTAATTGATGCAATTTACCAAGGAGAAGGTGGTGGTTGACTAGATCGAAGGTCTTAGTCAAGCCGACAAATACTCCACCGGTTAGAAGACTAGCATCACTTGCTTTAAGAATGTCAGTCGAGACTTTGACAAGGGCTGTGGTAGTACTATGGTCCTTCCTGAAGCCGTGCGGGCAGTCTGTGAGAAGAAGATGCAAGTCTAGGTAGGACTGTAGCTGAATGTGCAGGATCCGCTCCAGGATCTTAGCCAGTGGGCAGAGAATAGAAATAAGCTTATAATTTTCCACAGCGTGGGTCCCTCCTCATATGGAGGGGGACCACCACAGCCACTTTCCAAAGACTTGGCACCTCACCAGAGAGGATGGATCTATTTAGAAGATCATAGACAGGTGCGGCGAGTGCTGCTGCCCCTAGTTTGATAAACCTGGGTTCTAATGTGTAATGGCCAGGGCAGCTCTCTGACTTGAGATTTGATAACAGCCTGAGGAGTTCTCTTCTAGTGACTATTTTCGGGTGGAAAGGGGGTCGGAAGCCAAGAGCGATGTGATGCTGAGTAGAGATAGAGAAATCCGAGACTGGCGGCAGGTGAGCTGTGTACCTATCAAGGTCAGTGAGGAACAGATTTAATTCCTTCTGCAATGGACGGGGGGATCTTGAAGGAGGTGGCCGACGGACAATATGGAGCTTGGACATTGGGTCGATTTACCTTTGATTAAAGAACTGATATGTTTCCAGAATTCTTTCGGCTTGCTGAGATTCTCAGTCTGAAGTGAGCGGAGATAGGAACATTTAGCACCCTGTATCCTATTTTTACACTTATTTCTCAGCTGTCAATAATATAGCCAATCAGAATGAAGGAGTCTGTGTTTATAGGTCTTCCAGGCTGCATCACTACTCTTCATGAGGATCCTGATTTCAGTAGAGAGCCAGGGTGCCTTAATACCCTTAGATCTATGTCTAGTAAGTGGAGCATGTCTGTTGATAATGTTTTTAAAGGTAAGGATAAAATAATCGAGTGCCTGGTCTATTGAGGAGAGGCGAGTAATGGGTGTCCAATCAGCATTACTAATAGACATTGAGATTAGATCTGTTTAGGCCACAGAGGAGTGATGAGCATTAGGGCTGACCCCTCCATTTGCAGCTTGAATAGTACTCTCTGAATCAGAGGGAAGAGAGGGAAGGCATACAGAAATCTCCCTTTCCAAGAGCGGGACAACACATATTGCCAGAAAACTCCAAGCCCTTGAGCGAGCGAGCAGAAACACATCAGAGCTGCATTGTGTGGGGACACAAAAAGGTCCAACTGTGGCAACCCCATCTTTCGAACAGGTTGTCTACCACTGAGGTCAACAGTTCCTACTCATGAATCCTGGACTGTGACCTGCTTAGCTTGTTTGCCAAGATGTTTTGGACAACTGGAACATGTACTGCTGATAGTTCTAGACCATGTTTCAGAGACCAATACCAAACTCTCTTTGCTTCCCTTGACAGCGGATAGGCATGAGTTCCCCCTTGTTTGTTGATGTAGGTCATCACAATGACATTGTCCATCTGGATTAATGGAGGACCTGGGGAGAAGTGGTTCTGGAAGGCCTGGAGTCCTAATAGAACAGCTTGCATTTCCAGAACACTGATGTGCAAGGTGCTCTCCACTGGAGTCCACTTGTCCTGTGTCTGGTGAGGACCTAAGTGTGCCCCCAGCCTATCCCCAAAGCTTCCGTGGTGAGGATCTGAAGAGGAGGGGATCAGGAAAGGAACCCCCTTGAGCAAGTTGCTGGGCTCCATCCACCACTTGAGCACTCTGAACAGGCATATGACTAGACCCATCTGTTCTAGGTCATCTGTGAGTTGATCCCACTGGACTCTCAGGGTCCACTGGGGTATCTGCATGTGCAGTATGGCCACTGGCAGTGTGACAATGGCCACTGCCGTACATAAAAGTACAAAGGGTTTGGCAAGCTCTACTACAAAACACCAATCCAGCTCCAGACCACATGGATTGTGCCCAGCACTGATCCAAGTACTTACAGGAACTTCCTTACCCTTCCTGTGCCTGCCATGACCCTCCCTAATCTCTACCGCCATCTCCCCTAAGCCCATGTTACCATATGCCTGCTCCCCACCACTCCTACTTCTTCTGATAGTACTCCTCCTAGTCCCCTACTCCTAAAGTGTACCTCCCCCTTCTTTCTTTACCCTTAATCTAGCTCCCTCCTGTGAGCTTGATCACTGCCTTGTGCAGGCTGGATCCACGGCGCACGGTGGGCAACAACTTTACCCCCTTTCCTCTATGTCTCCTTTTACTGCACCCCCTCAGTCACTGCTAGATCACTGCCTTGTGCAGGCAGGGTCACCCAGCACTCTGGTGGGGTACTACCCCCCTACCATAGTTGACCTCTGCTACTCTCCTCACAGAACATCCCTTCCCCAACACCCCCTCTCCTACATCACTATATATAAACAACTCTCATCACCTATATCTGTGTCCTACTAGTAGGGCTGTCCAGCACCTGCCCAGATAGGGATAACAGGACACTGTTGAATTTCAACTCCCCCCTTCCCTCCCTTGGATACCCCCCACCTACAATACCTCTGTCTCTCACCCTGCCACACTCTACCTCTCCTCTCCTCTCCTCCCTACCCCCCCCTCCAGTTAACATAGCCTAACACTGGCCTACCCCTACACTAAATTAAGCACTTATAACCTACCCCATACCCCTCTTATATGCACTTTAATCCACCTTGTTGTCTGTTTGCCTTGAAAATCACATTTTGCCTGTCTCTCCGTAAATTTCCTTTCCCTTCATCCATTCTGCCCTCCGCAATTTTTCATTCCCTCCTTCCATTCTTCCTCTCTTTACCCCAATCACTGTAACTCTTGAATATCTATGTTACACTAATGGCTACCAATTACTATTGGGTCACCTTACCATCTAGTGCTACATACTGTTGCCAAGTTATTATATGTGATCCAGTGTTACCAACTGTTGCCAATTTGCTATATGTGTCTTCATATCTACTATAGTTAACTGATGCATCGTTAGACAACATGATCCACCTGTAATCCCTCCTGCTCCCTTTGTGTGCAAGTAAGCAAATTACATTCCAACATTGTAAAATATCTCTGTATTCTATCCCATTGTTTCCTTCTCCCCAGGTCAGACCAGGAGATGAGCAACTTGTTACTCAGCGTGCCTTCCTAGTGAAACATTTTAATAAATAAAAGACAGAGTAAGCAAACGCTGGCACCATCCAATTCAAAGTGCAAAATGGCTTTGTTTCATTAAAATGCCAAACAGCTCAGGTAAAATCACCTCAGCCAGTTTTGCTGTCACCACAGCGTCATCAGGAAGAAGTGCTGTAATATTTGTGGGGGGGCACTTGGTGTGTGACTAAACAAAAGCATACAGTTAAGGTACCAGTGCTCGCCCCCTCCCCCACTCTGCTGCTTTAAAGCCTGCAATTTTTTCAAACAACTCCAATAGTCTGACTTGTTTTAAATTATTGGAAGGGTTCTTAGTCTCATCATCCAGCTGAATTATGATCAAGCCTGATCTTCACAACAAGGTGACCACTTCCATCGGTCAGAGAAAAGCATCACATTTTATCTTGCCATTCTGAGCTCAGTTGGTAGCACATCCGCCTCTGGACCAGAAGGTCGTGGGTCCCCGTCTCACACCATGACTGGACTTGTACCTAAAAATCGCTGGCATCCCACTGCAGTATTGGGGGTGCTGTACTGCTGGGGTGTGCCATCCTTCGGATGAGACATTAAACCGAGGTCTCTTCTGCCCATCCTGGTGTCGTCCTGGTGGGTGTCCAGGTGGAAGTAAAAGAACCCAGGGAACTCTTCGCAAAAGAGCAGGGAACATTCCCGGTGTTCTGGCCAACATTTTCCTTCCCATAAACCGGTTCATGCAATTATCTAGGCGGTGTGTGTGTGGGTCATGTGCAATATGGCCGCCATCACACATTCAGTCACTTCACTACCAGTCTAGCATTGCTTGTAAAGCACTTTGGGATACTGTGTATGAAACGCGCTATATAAATGCTTCTTCTTCTTCTTTCTCTCTGTCTTGGGGGGAAACAACTCTCCAACTTTATTATGTAGTGTGCTTTGACTAAGAGGCTCACAGATGTTTACTGGGGAGCTCACCATTAGAAGAAGGCCACAATTCTCCTGCATTCAAATCAGTATAAAGGGTTTGGCAAGCTCAACCTCTGCATTTACAATGCATCTTAGTAAAATTTGTGGAGAGGCACCTGGTGTGTGATGTAAGTCCCAAAAGATCTAGGAACGTTCTTACTGAAAAATAAAGGCTGTCATACACTAATTTACATGGGCAATCAGGCAATTGGCTTTGTCCAATGGTAGAAAAGTCAAGCCATGGGCCATGTCCAAAACTGCTCTATGTATTGCAAACTCTGGCAGAGTGACAAGACTGGTTTTGAATTGCTGTCACCCCGAGAGCATCAAACAGCTCTCTGGTTCAAGCTAAAGTCAACAACAGCTGGTCCCTTGAGTGTGCTTTCAAAAGCCAATCGTCCAGGTAAGGGAAAACATACAGGCTTTCACTGCGAAGCACTGCTGCCATCATTGCAAAGCCTTGGTTAAGATCCGTGGCGCAGAAGACAAGCTAAAGGGCAACATTCTGAATTGGTAATGTTCCCCTTGGAACAGGAACCTCAAGTATTTTCTGTGAGGTTTGCGGATTTTGATAAGGAGGTATGCATCCTTCATATCCAGGGAACACATCCAATCCCCTGTTTGAAGTAAGGGGAGGAGACCCTGCAAAGTGATCATTCTCAGCTTCTGGTACTATGTGGAGAAGCTGAGATCCCCGAGATCAAGAACAGGCCTAAGGTCCCCAGTCCACTTTGGGACAAGGAAGTACTGGGAGTAAAAACCTGCATTCCTTTGTTCCAGAGGCACAGACTCTACCTCTACGGATCATTTCTGAAGGAGAGTCTGCACCTCCTCCACAACAGAAGTAGATGCCCTGGAGGACAGGTGGTGACAAGTGGGAGAGGATTTGGAAGACTGTCTAGAAGTACCAGAGCATGGCCATTTTCTATGATCTCTAGAACCCATGAATCTGTAGACACCTCCTTCCACTGGTTTAAGTGGAGAGAGAGGTGACCCCCAACAACCACCCCTAGAGGTAAAGGTGGTTGGGGGGTGTATAAGGAGACAGGCAGAGCTGGTGGGGGCGGCTCCCCCCAGTTTTACTACCTCTAGGGGCATCAGACTGGGTACCTGGGGTAGAATAGACTCCTGCTCCTTTGCCTCTTTCCTGCTGTCTGGTGGTTGGGTGCTATCTGACACCAGCTGGACGAAAGGGATTCCTGCTCCTACCTTTGGGATGGGTATGGTGGAGGGAATGAACAAATTTTAAACAGTTCTACCTGAGGTGTAAGTCTCCTGGACTTCAGGGTCAAACAACTTCTGCCCTTGAAATGGGGCATTAAGAATGGACTGTTAGGCCAGCCCGCCGGCACAGCAGTAGCGCTACCACTTGTGACGCCAGTGACTTGGGTTCAATAGCAAGCCTGGGTTGCTGGAGGACCAGTCGGGGGGAGAAGAAACACATGCCCTCAGGGCTGCTCTCCTTCTCCAGGGAGGGTGGGGTTGAAGTCCTCACTGCATTATACTGCCACCTGGGTGACCACAGGTGGTGGTGCACTCGAGTATGCAGCAGCAAAGGGGAGGGGCCGGCGTCGGCCGAGAGCCTGGATTGAAGGCACGTCTCTGTGTGCCTTCGTCTTGTTGGCTCTCCTCATGTGCTGGCGCTTGCAGGGTGTGGGGCCAAGAAAACAGGAAAAATGCCCCATGTCTGCACCATGAGACAGGACTCAGCACTGATGACCATAGGGGATCAGTGGAGCAGCTCTGGGTGTCCGCTTCCCACTGAAGTTCGGAGGGGATTGGGGAAGCACCCTCCACCCCACCGGAGGGGGGGGGTCATCTGGGGGCTCTAGAAGGATTCCAGGAAACAAAGCATTCCATGGGGGTTTAGCATCTGCGGTCCTCCCAGCACAGCCTGCAACGGTGCAATTGAGGACCCCAAGGAAAGAGACAGACATGGAGAGAAGGGGCATAAACAGTAAGTGAAAAAAAAAAAAAATGGACTGTTGCACATCATTCACAAATCCTGCCGATCTAAGCCAAGAGCACTTCCTGAAACAGATGCCCAAGGCCACAGCCCTGCAGAAGCATCACAGATTGTGCAAAGCAAATGCTTGCACACATCAGCCCCAACAGAGAGAGCTTTTAAGAGCTACTGTTTCAGGGTACCTTCAGGCAAGGCCTGGTCAGCTGCCTTGGCCTTCTGCCAGAGGGTGTTCTGATACTTCATCATTTGGGCCTGGTAATTAGCAATACAGATGTTCAGTGATGTGGAGGCATTGTCTTTTGCCTCCTTGTCTCTGTCAGTAGGGAGGGAACTAAGGTGCTATCATGGGTAGTATTAATCACCCCTGAGTCTATCTCAGGTTGTGTGGCATATAAAGGCTTCCCGTAAGGGGGCCATTTACATTTTCTCTACCTTCCTCGGTACAGCTGGAATGTTTGGCCTATTCCAGGTAGCAGAGGTGGCACTGCAATTGCAGGAGAATCTGGCAGTCCCAGGAAAGCTATTAAATTATTTTTAGTAGTGTCCTGTTCCTCCAGATCAAAACTCATGGCAGCTTGCAACTGCTACATCATGGTGAAGAAAGTGGGATCCTCTGGAGGGGACCCACAGAGTCCTCACTGCAGGTTGAGACAGTGAAGTTGGTGCCACGGTCATGGTGGCTTTCAGCATAGTACTCAGCGTCATCCTCCTCAACCTGCATTGTTAAATCGGGATTGTATTCATACTAATCATCGAGTGGATCGAAGCACCGACCCTGGTGCCATGTCGATGCTCAGGGGAGAGGCAAGCCACATCACTGCCGGAGCAGACGATGGCACTGAGGATGTCGTACCTGCACTGCAGCGAAGTGGCGACCTGGAATGGCCCGGGGAGGCCCTCTCCTTGTTCTTATCTCGGTGCTTGTGTTTGAGACTCCCCAATGCCTTGTCCTGGGATTTGGATGATCTCAATTTGATAGGCTGGGCTGGAAACACTGCACCCTTCTGTTAGAGCTCCTTCTCCATTCTGGCTACTTTTTGCTTGAGGAGATGCTTCTCGAGAGCCTCTCTATGGCATCTCCTGGTCACAGAATTGAAACCCCGGCAGATTTCACAGGCTTTCACATTGTGGTCCGGGCCTAGGCAGCAAACAGAGATGTTGAAAGAGTCACTGGTGTAGATCTTGTAGCCACATTCAGAATATTGAACTCATTTTGATGGTTCCTTCGACAACATACAGGTCATCAAAAATCACTGTAAAAGTGATTACTTTTATGACAGAAAAAAATATTATACTGTGCCATTTTCCTCTAATGGTCCAATGAGTGTCATTGATGGCGGGAAAAGAACTGGGGAGGGGGGCGCACTGCCCACGATTATGTATCAGCAAACCTCTGATGTCATCATGGGTGGCCCCTGGCTGACTGCTTGCAAAAGTTTCCATGTGATCCTAGTGCCTGGCGACTAAGTTCCATAGGTGTGGCCTCATGAAAAAGATATCCTCGAGGAAGATCTGAGGAGTGTTGGGGATGTCCACGTTATACAAGTGGCAGCACTGCACGTCACTGTGGGCGACTCCTGGCTAGCAGAAGTTTTTTTTAGTGGCCCTGATGTTGACAGCTTACAGTAACAAAGGCGTTGCCCAATGGAGGCGATACCCCTGATGAATATCTTAGTGACACTCAGCCCCATTGCTATTAAAGTTGACTAGGGCAAGTAACACTGATGTTTGGGTTCATACACTCTTGAAAATTTAGTTAGAAATTCAGTGCCCACTATTTATTTTTAATCAACCTGCAAACTGGGGGGCGGGGGGGCACAGTTTGGTGAGCCTTAATTTCCTGCTTGCAAACTTGATCCGGGATTCTACCCTATACCACTCAATCAAGTCAATCTAAACATGACCAAATATTTCCAATGTGCATCTGAATTGCAAGACTCGCTCAGCTGATAAACCAGCATTTGAATAAAGCTCCAGGTATTTATTACAGACGTCAGCAGTTCGTGGCACTCCACATCAGCCTTATAGTTAATTTCTACCAAGGGCAAACAAGATTTTACTTAATATTCAGAAAAATGAATAAAAAAGAGCAAACTTTTTGATATTTAGGGCCAATGATTTTCCGTTTTGATAGGCAACGCCAGTAAAAAATGGAATCTGACATTTTTAAACCAGCACATGGGAGTAAATTTTTCATGAAAAATCTGTATTTTCACCACTTTATCGCGAAAACAACCCTACTTTGCACCAGCTTTCCATGCAAACCTCTCCATTTTGAGCCATATCTTAGTACAAAACATGCCAAATCCCCTTTAATTTGGAGACGAAAATGGAATAAAAACTGATCTTACGATTTTGAAAATGGAATAGGACGTTTTTAAAAAGAGAGAATCACTGACTCTAGTTATTAACCCCATAAGAATCCCAGGATGCCCTTAAATTCTTTGTTAACTATGGAGAAACCTTCCAGGTGCAGAATACAATAAACGCAAAGAAAGAAGGCAGGATGTACTCCTATATAGTACTTATTACTTTATCATTTTTCCATCCATCAAAATTTGACCTGCTGACAGTTCACAGCTGGAACACCACTTCATCAGAACAATGCAAGCGATGGTAACCCATCTTACAAAACCAACTGGGCAAATCCTCTATGGCCAGGGGCATATTTTCAATGGCAGAAAAACTGTACGCCTGCGGAAAAAGTTACACAAGGAAAGGTTTCCTTGTGCAACCGCAATTTATTTTCCCCGAATACACCCAATTTTCAAAAAGGCTGCCATTTTGCAACCTTTTCCATAATTTTCAGCAGGTTGCATGTACTCTTTAAGCACACCTGTGGAAAAATGCTATGCCTAATAGTACCTGTGATGAACTAGAATGCAACAGACCCTGTTCACTGATCTTACGTGACAATAGGTGTTTTAAAATAACGGAGAATAATGATGAAATTCTGGGAATAAACAAATTAAAGGGAGTGCTCCTTTTATTTTTTCAGGTGTAAAATCAGACAGTACAAAAAAATCAAAACAGGAAAAAAAGCATCTTACAAGACAGAAGATCAAAGGCACTCAAACAAATTAAAGATGATGGGTCAAACTTGTCACAGTAACATGCACCGCTGCTTTAAGATCAATTTTATTTTAATTTTTCTCACCATTCTTTGAGATCCATTTCTCTAATTTCATGTCTTCTTTCGTGCTTTCTTTTTGTTTCTGTGCCAGGATAAGTGCTATCATTGTTAGGGTCTTCCCCAAACCCATATCATCTGCTGTAAATAGAGTTATAAGTAAAAAAACTTAACATCATGTTATCTACAAAAATGCAAGCCACACTATACAAGATATACAGGTTACTCACCTGTAACAGGAGTTCTAGGAATGGTATATGTTGTTCATCCACACTCATTGGCAGGTATCCTTGCCGCTTTAAATCTTGCCGGAATGTCTTCAAGCTTGCTCCTCCCACCCACCCGGGTGGTATAATCTCGGCTCCGCCCATGACGCCAGATCTGCGCCGCTGGAAGCTCTTGTCAGGCCGTCGAGAGGTCGGAGAGTAGGATGAACAACATATACCATTCCTAGAACTCCTGTTACAGGTGAGTAACCTGTATTTCTAGGGACATGGATATGTTGTTCATCCACACTCATTGGCAGACTCCTAGCAGTTCTCCGGGAGGAGGGAGGCAAGACGCACACCCCCAATACTTACTTGGGAAAGAGAGACTGGAGAACCGAGGCCCCAAAACCAGCACCCCGGCGTGACTCAAGGTCGATGTGGTAATGGGTAATAAAGGTGTTTGCTGACTTCCAGGTAGCAGCCCTGCAGATTTCCTGGATAGGGACGTCCCTGGAAGCAGCCACCGTTGCAGCAGTATGGCGGGTAGAATGAGCTCTTATCCCTCTGGGAGGCTCCATGCCCGCCAACTTATAGCAGAGATCTATGCAGGAGGTTACCCACCTGCCTATCGTCCGCTGGCTGCAGGTCTGCCAGATCACGGCTTATGGTGACAAACAGCTGGCGAACCTCTCCCAATTTCAGCCCGCAGCCTTTATAATAAGCAGCGCCCTCTAGGTCCAGAGTATGGAGCCTTATATTCGCCTCCGAGGTGTGATTGGGGTAGAACACCGCAGAGTCAACACCTGGTTAAGGTGAAACTCGACACCACCTTCGGAAGGAATTTCGGTGGGGCAGGACAACCTTGTCCCTGTGGAAGACCAGGTAAGGAGACTCGATGGAAAGTGCCTGGAGCTCTCCCATCCTTCTGGCTGACGTGATAGCCACCAAGAAGGCGGTCTTCCACGACAGGTGAGAGAGAGCACACCTGTGCATAGGTTCAATGGCTTGCCCGTGAGCTTTGCCAGTACCAGCAGTAGATCCCACGGAGGTGGGGGTTCCCGCACTGGAAGGGCCCGGTAAGCAGAGATGGCTGCCAGGCGCACCCTTAGGGTCGTCGACCTAAGCCCTTGACTGGAAAGGGACCATAAATAGTCCAAGATGCTTGCCAAGGAACAGGAGGAAGGGTCCAAGCCCTGTGTTCTGACACCAAATGGAAAACCTTTCCATTTGAAGGCATAGCATTTTCTGGTCGACTCTACGGGACGCCCAACTACATTGAGGACCTCGCCGGAAAGACCCAAGGCCTGGAACTCTAGCCAGGAACCAGGCCGTCAGGTGCAGGGATTGAAGGTCCGGATGGAACACCTTCCCCTGATTGACTGAGAGCAGGTCCGGGCGAGCTGGAAGCTGCCGAGGAGTCCTGGAGCTGAGACTGAGGAGATCTGGGTACCAGAACTGGCGAGGCCAGTCTGGGGCTATCAGAATCACCTGCGCCTTGTCCCTCCTCGCCTTGAGAAGCACCTTGTGGATCAAGGGAAATGGGAGAAAGGCGTAAAAGAGGCCCAGGGTCCACTGCCTCGAGAAGGCATCCCCCTGCAGCGAGCCCTGCTGAGGGGGCGGCATGGAACAGGCTCAGCTTGCTCTCCTGAGGCAAACAGGTCCACCTGAGGTGTGCCCCAATGGGAGAACAGATGCTGTACTACCTCCGCAGGAGAGACCACTGTGGGATGCAGCCCCTATCCGCCCAGGCATCGGCCAGGGTGTTGGAGGCTCCTGCCACGTGAATGGCTAGGAGATCCGCCTCCAGGCTGCCACGAGTGACCAAATGCGGAGAGCTTCCTGCATAGAAGCATGGAGCTGGCCCCGCCTGGCGGTTTAGATAGTACATGGTCTGCGTATTGTCCGCCTGGACTCGGACCACTTGACCCCGGAGGAACGGAGCAAAGGCGGTGAGAGCTAGGCGGACCGCCGGAGCTCCAGCAGGTTGATGTGCATCGACTCTCGGGACCAGAGGCCATGAGTCCGGTGTTCCCCAGATGGGCACCCCAACCCATCAGAGAGGCATCGGTCGACAGAGAGACCGTCGGCTCGGGCGGACGTAAACGGGATGCCCTCCTGCAAATGATCTGGAACGTCCACCACTGGAGAGCTGCTCCACATCCCTGTGTCACCGCACACAAGCTGGTCCAAAGGATCGCAGCGTCGTGACCACTGGCTGGCCAGTCCCCACTGAAGGGACGATGTTCCAGCGGGCCCAACGGACCACGCTGGTGCAGGCCGCCATGAGACCCAGGAGGCGCAGGAAGTCCCGGCAGGCTAATTGCCCAACCAGAAATGATCGGGCAAAGGAGGAAAGAACCTCGCCCTGTCCGCCGGGAGCCGCGGCCTGGCTCTGAAGAGAGTCGAGCGCTCGATGAATAGAATCACCTGCTTCGGCTCGAGTCTGACTTGGCCTCTGATAAGGAGGCCCAGTTGAGAGCAGACCTGAGGCCAGATTTCTGGACCACTCTGCCTCCTTCCTGGAGGGAGCTGCTATCAGCCAGTCGCCCAGGTAAGGGTACACCCGACCCTCGGCGCCCAGAGGAATGCTGTCACCACTGCCATGCATTTGGTGAAGACCCTGAGCTGGAGACAGCCAAGGGCATGGCTTGAACTCAAGAGGGATCCTTCCGCCGGAAGCGAAGGAATCTCTGGTGAGACGGACGGATAGGACGTGAAAAACGGCCCTGCAAGTCCAGAGAGCAGAACCACACGCCGCTCCAAGGATGGTATTATCTGAGCCAGAGTGACCATCCTGAAGGTTCGAGACCTAGGAACTTGTTTAGGTCGTAGGTTCGAGAATGGGGCGCCAGCCCCGTCCGCTTGGAACCAGGAAGTACCTGGACACAAACCCTGGGTCTGAAGGAGGGTCCACCACCTCTCTTATCACCTCCTTCTGAGGAGGAGAGCGATGTCGGCTCGACGAGCCACCAGTGAGGTTGGGATCGAAGTTTTGAGGGGGCGACGGCTCTGAAGGATGGTGCCTGCTCAATTCCAGAGGCAGGCCTCTTCCCACCACTTCAAGACCCACCTGTCCGTGGAAACAGCGGACCAGGCGGAACGGAAGTGCCGGAGCTGCCTTCACGGGGACCCAGGATAAGGTGAGAATGGGGGCGACACCCCTCAGCCCGTCACTGGGCAGGCTTGAGGAGGGACCGCCGAGGGACCTCCTGGGCCTTTTCCTCCTGCCTCCTGTTAGAGTGAAGCCAGGCGCTTGGTTTGGGATGCCAAGGCCGAGCCTGCTGGCCCTGACGCTGCTGGGTCAAGGCCGGGGCACAGAAGGACCTAAAGGGCTTAGGCTGTGGTTTGCGGCCTTGTCCTTCTGAGAGGGAAGAGACCGAGTCCACGGTAGCATTGGACTTCTGATCCTCTGCAGGTGACCTTCCACCCCAGGGTCAAGAGGTCAGTCCCTGAAAGGGGACATCCGCCAACTTGTGCTGGGTATCCAAAGTAAAGGTGGATATCCTCAGCCAAGCTCGCCGACAAGATAGCCACTGCGGCCGCCATTCCATCTGGCACATGAGTCCCCCATATCCAAAGCAGTCTGGAGCTGTTTGGCCACTGTCTTGCCCCTGGCTGGTCTCCGCACCTGCTTAACCGTAGTCCGGTAGATCGCGGAAGATGAGGATGACCTCATCCAGGAGCCCAACAGGGCATGAGAAAAATGTGCCATGAGGACGGCCGAACTGGCCTGACGGCCGAGAGAGGACGCAGCGTAGACTTTTCGCCCGACATAGTCCAATTTCTTGGACTCCTTGTCAGGAGGTTTGTCCACATCCCTGGCGTTGCCGGCGCGCCGGAAAACGCTGTCGGTAACCAACCCCTCAGCAGAGGGATGTTCCGAAAACGGACAAGGAACCGGTAGGGACCGCATACTTCCTGGCCATCCTGGCCGAAGGCGCAGGGCAGGAAGCAGGGCGCTGCCAAAGCTCCAGTGCCGACCCACTATGGCCTCGCCACCGGAAAGGCCTCCGCCGGAGAATCCCTCGTCCAGAATCTCCGTGAGGGGATACCTGCCTGCTTGGAAACGGTTCGGAGCCCATCCCGTGGACTCGAGATGAGCCAAGTAGTCCTAGGAAGGACGACGGGCTATCGTCCATTGACTGACCTCCTGAAGACCCAAGTCCAGTCGCTGGAGTAAAAGGGAATCATCTTCGACCTCGGAAGAGTCCTCAAGAGCTGCCTCTGGCCTCGAGCCACCTTCACCTGCCGAGGTCGATCGGTGAGGGTAACTGACAGCCGATGGGGTAGACCTTAGCCGACCGAGAATCCTTGGTCGGAGCCCCCAATTGGTGGCTGGAGGCGGAGGTTCCACCGAATCGTGGAACAGCTGGTTTTGGCCGAACAACCGCCTGGGATAGGCCTCGGATAAGTCGAGGGGTTGTGTCACATCCGTGACAGTTACTTAATGGCCGGGAAGGCGACGGCCATTTCGCCAGGAGGAGTTGTTGTAACATAAGGTCTCGCATCACGACGTAATTTACGCCGGGCTTCCCTCATCCGGAGGAGGAGGACGAGGACGAGCGCGGCCGCTGCTTATCAATGGGTGTTGAGACAGAGACCGCCTGGTGACGGGTGGGATCGGCTACCGCTAAGAGGTCCGGTGACCGAGACCGAGTCTCGAATTTCGAGGTCGGTGCGGGAGGTGTCGGCCGAACCGCACTCTTCGCTCGGATGGCATCCGAGGGCTCCGGAACCGAGGCACAGGCGAGCCCACGGGATCCTCAACTCTCCCGGGGAACCGGGAGAGGGGAATTCGCTGCTAAAGGCGACAGCCTGTTCAATGGGTCGAGAAAAATCTCGATTCATTGGTGGAGTCTCGCTCAACTGACCTGACGGGACACCGTGAGGCCAGTGGCTGGCCGAGCTGTCGATCAAGCCGACGGTCGACGGCCCGGGAGAGGGACCTTTCCCGCCTCCTAAGAGCGCCGACGAGGGACTTACCTTGTCCCTCTTTTTGACCGAGAATAAGGTCCCGCAACGTAGGCCCTTCTCCTTTAGTGAGAGGGACAGACAAAGCTCCTTAAAAGAAGCCGTAAGAAGAGCCCAGAGAGAGCGGGATAAATGCCGCGGCCGAGGAAGATACGTCTGCGCCGCCTCCTCTTCGAGGGCGCACATCCGCCGAGCTGACCGCCAGCACCGCCGCGTGACACCGCCAACCGGGCCTTGACTTCACCGAGGGAACGCTCGGACGGCCCAGTTGTAATCGGGCAGCACGGTCCTCGAGGACGAGGCCGCGAAAGATGAGCACAGGTCGCAAGCCCGCGGGTCGTGCTCAAGGCCTACAGTAGACACACGTGGAGTGTGGATCCGTCCGAGACATCTTCTGATCGCATGGGCATCTCCGGAACTGGGAGTCGACGGTCCATCGCAGTCATGAGGGATAGAAGACTGAAGTCTTTTGCAAATTTTATTTTTTAAACCGCAAACGGAGAAATAGGAACTAGTCTCAAACGCAGAGCGTTAAGGAGGGAACCTGAGCTTCCAAGCGTAAGGAAGATCTGGCTGCTGTAAGAGCTTAGAGTTATACCACCGGTGGGTGGGAGGAGCAAGCTTGAAGACCTTCCGCAAGATTTAAAGCGGCAAGGATACCTGCCAATGAGTGTGGATGAACAACATATCCATGTCCCTAGAAACATAGATACATAGACAGTGTCGGCAGATAAGGGCCTGTGGCCCACCCAGTCTGCTCATTTGAGCTTGTAAGTTCAGTTTGTTTTCCTAGAAGTCTGTTGGCCAGTTGGCTGGCAAAAAAAAAATTACTCACCTTAGTAATGTTGTTTCTTCTAATGGAGTCTTGCTATATTATAGACATTAGCAGTTTGATCCAGCTCTAGAACTGCCCCGGAGTGAAATGGTTAAAACCATTCCAAAATAGAATTTTGGCACGAGAGCAGCTCTATCTGTGTCATTTCAAACTTGAACTGTCAGATCTTTACGAGCCAAACTCACTAAAGTCTGTGTGGAAGCTGTAACCTATACTAGCCAAATGGCTACCTAAATAATAACAACCATTGATGGTCCCAACACCCAAGACTCAAGTCAGGGACCAGAAATACTAACACCATTCTAATAATATGAAATGGAACATAAGTATAATAAAACACACACACGCTGTACACACACACTCCAAAGTCCCAAAGGGGACAAAATGCTAACAGGACATAAGTAGTGCCTACACTGTTGCCCTCACCCACCAAGTAGAGGTTCTGAGAGGAGCAGGTTGGAGAGGTTCTAATATAGCAAGACTCCATTAGAAGAAACAACATTACTAAGGTGAGTAATTTTTCCTTCAAACAACATGAAGTCTTGCTATATTATAGACATTAGCAGAATATACAGCAGTACCTCCATGGAGGAGGGCAGAACCTACTTAGGAATAGGCTCTGAAGAACAGTTAGCCAAACCAAGCATCTCTCTGGCCTGGACATCCAGGGAGTAATGCTTGGTAAAAGTGTGTACCGCTTTCCAAGTAGCAGCCTGGCATATCTCTAATAAAGGGATATCTCTGGCAGCAGCTAGAGACGTAGCTATACCCCTGGTAGAATGAGCCTCAAACGGGGGCTCTGCCCACTTCTCTGATAACAAATTGATACAAGAGACAATCCACCTGGCTATTGATCTCTTAGTGGCAGAGTTTGCTCTTCCCAACTCACCATAGGTAAGGAAAAGTTGGGAGGATCTAACTCAGACCTTTGGTACGCCTATATAATAACTAAGAGCTCTCTTAACATCCAGGCTGTGCAACCTCCTCCCACCAAGAGGAGTGATCAGTGAAAATACTGGAAGGAGATAGATTGATTAAGATGGAAATCTGAAACCACCTTAGGCAAAACTTCCTATTAGTCCTAAGGACTACCTTATCCCTGTGGAAAGAAATAAAGTCAGTCTCCACTGACAAGGTTTATGATTCACTTATGCGTCTGGCAGAAGTGATAGCCACTAGAAAAACAGTTTTCCAAGTTAGGTACTTAAGCTCTGCAGAAGACAGAGGTTCAAAAGGGGGTTGCATTAACTGGGCAATGCAAACATTAAGGTCCCAAGCAGGGGCCGGTTCCCGAAAGGGAGGATTAGTATGGAGTAATCCCTTAAAAAACTTGGAAAACACAGAATGAGAGGAAAGAGGCGATGACTTTCCTGCTGACACAAAAGCAGACACAGCTGCCAATGAACTCTCAGGGTAGCTGGTCTGAGACCCAAGGAATTAAGATGGACCATATAATCTAACAAAATGGGCAATTCAGCAGATTCTGGGAAATATTTTTCAGCACACCAAATGGAAAACCTTTCCATTTAGAACTATAAGTAGCTCCTAGTGGAAGGCTTTCTGGAAGCCTTTAGATCTCAAGAACACCCTGAGAGAGGTGTAAATCAGCAACTCTAACTCCTCAAGAGCCAGGCCTTGAGGTTGAGGATTTGAGGTCCGATACCAAACCCTTCCCTGGGCACAAGTCAACAGATTGTGATCCCTGGGGAGGCACAGGGAAGATGGACTGTCAGAGACAGAAGGAGGGGTACCAGGCTGCCTGGCCCAATCTGGGGCAATCAGAATCACCCTGCAAGGCTGAGATCCGATTTTGACTAGTACTTTGAATAGGAGAGGAAAGGGGGGGAAAGCATAGAGGAACTTCCCCTCCCAATCCAGAAGAAGGGCATCCAGGGGAACTGAGCCCAGCACTGGAGGCCTGCAACAGAACAGAGGAAGTCTGTGATTGTCTGGTGCTGCAAAAAGATCTATCTGAGGGATGCCCCACCTGGCAAAAACTATCCCCAGCACTTGAGGATCCAGGGACCATTCGTGATGGGAAATCCTGCTGAGGGCATCCGCTAGGACATTGTCCTTCCCTGGAAGATGAACTGCTATGAGGGAAGTGTTCAGGGAATAGGCCAGAGACCACAACTTTATTGCTCGTGCACAAGGTCAAGACCGAGTGCCCCCTGTTTGTTGATGTACCACATTGTTGTGGTGTTGTCTGTTCTGACTTGTATCACCTTGTCGTGGACAGATGCAGAAAAAGCTTGAAGAGCTAAAAAGACAGCTCTGAGTTTCAGCAAATTGATGTGGAGCAGAGATTCTGGGGACTAAACCCCTGAGTGGAAAGGTCGCCCATGTGGGCTCCCCCACCCAGAAGGGAAGCATCTGTAGTGAGAGTCAAGTCGGAGAAGGGGAAATGAAGGGACCCCCTCTTAAATTGCTCTGATCCTGCCACCACTGGAGAGCTAGGATCAAGGTTCTGAGTCACTGGGACCAACTTGGAAAGGGGTCTTCTTGAGACCAAAAGGTTCTCAAGTGAACCTAAATGTCTCTCATCTGAAATCTGGCCCCTGCACAACAGCTGTGGATGCAGCCATGTGCCCAGGAGCTGCAGAAAGTGTCTTGCTGGTCGAGAGACCTGCAGAGTGAAGGAAGAGGCCAGAGCCACTAAATTCCTTACCCTTTCTGGGGAAGAAAGGCTCTGGCTAGCTTTGTGTCCACCTCTGCCCCTATTAAAGGTGAGTACCTGGACTGGTTCCAGAACCGACTTTGGTAGGTTTAGCAGAAAACCCAGGGAGGTGAGAAGCTGCTGGGTGACCTGCAGGTGAGATTTACCTTTCTGGGGACTGGCCTACAATGAGCCAGTCGTCTAGATAGGGAAAACAGCAATCCTCTGCCTCCTTAAGTGGGCCACTGCCACTGCTAGACACTTTATGAATACCCTTGAGCAGAGGTAAGGTCAAGGGCATTGCTTTGAACTGGTAATGACCTGAGGGCAGTTCAATCTGAGGTACTTTCGATGGGATCTTCTGATTAGGACATGAAAATAGGCATCCTTGAGGTCCAGGGAGGCTAGCCAGTCCCTGGCCTTGGGAAGGTAAAATCATTGCCAGATTTACCATTTTGAACTTTGGCTCAAAAGATGCTTGTTCAGATATCTGAGATCTAAAATGGGCCGCCATTCTCCTGTCTTTTTGGGGTAAGGAAGTATCTGAATACAGACCCTGCCCTGATGCAGGGAGGAACCCTTCTACTGCTCTGAGAGCTAACAAGGATGAGACCTCTGTTTCAGAGCGAGGGTCTCTGAAGCACTTGTAGAAAAGTCTGCTTCTCAACTTGGGAAGCTTTTTGAAGCTGAGAACCAGACCCTGGCTTACTACTTCCAGAACCCACTTGTCTGAGGTTAAAGAAGCCCAATTCTGACTGAAGTAAGCCAGCCTGCCCCCACTGGTACAGGAGAATCGGCCCTGGGCACCCCATCAGAGGTGCCTGTTTCATAACAATTCTAGACTGGGGGTGGAGCAGGTCTGCCCACCCCTGCCTGCCCCTGCTTGAAGAAGCCCTCTGAGCATAGGCAGGAGGCCTGAGTCTGGTAGAAAGGCTCTGTGAAAAGGCCTACCTACCCCTGGGGCATGCCTTTGAGGAGTGGCTTGCCGCCTTAGCCTGGGCACTCTTGTAAGTAGTCCCATATGCATTCATCTTTCTTCATGTAATTCTCTGTCTGCTCTCCAAACAGAGAATTTCCCACCACAGGAAAATCCATAGCCTTAGTCTGGGTATCCTGTGACAAACTAGTACACCTGAGCCAGGCCAACCTACTAAAAGCTACAGATGTGGCCATGACCCTAGAGGAAACATCATTAACATCCACAGCATGAAACTGAACCTTAGAGGCTTCAATGCCATCAGCAGCCACCTGTTCTAGTTCACTAGCTAGCTGGCCATGGGCCTGCTTTGCCAATTGCATAACAGTATCCCATCTAGATTTCTGATACCTAGCTACATAAGCCATATAATTTGCTTGCCTGAGTCCCAGAGAGGCTGCCATATACTGTTTTTTGCCATGGCATCAATCTTTCTGGAATCCTTGTCAGGAGGATGTGAAGCCAAGGAATATTAGTTTATCACAGGCAGCAGCCTGAACTACCCCAACATGACTGCACTGCTGAGAAAGGAATTCTGTATCAGGGCCTGACAATGTATACCTTCTGTCCATCTTTTATCTACAGGAGGCACAGAATTAGGAGTTTTAAAATTTTAATTGTTTGTTTCCTAAAAGACTTATGTAAAGGAATAGACAATCTCCTAGACTCTGGAATATCCATCATTTCTACAAAATCAGGCTCCTCTTGCTCATCCACAGCCTCTTCTAAAGGAAGCTAGAGGGTTTCAGCAACTTTTATAAAACATAAAATGAGATGGGGACTCAGACAGCATAGGGAAGATTCTAAAGGTCTGTCTGGGGAGATGTCCGTTCAATGGGCACACCCAGACCTTCCCAGCCACATTCATACTGTTCATAATCCTCCTCCCTCCTCTGGTTCATAAAATTCTCAATATCATAATCCTGAACCACTGGGACCGGACGAACCACCTTTACCAGATAGTGGTGGTTCGGACGGACCCTGAGACAGTGACTGAACAATTTGTATGGCTTTTGCTATCTCTGCAGCAGTTGGAGAAGGAATTTTGGACTCCAGACCTGCTGATTTTCTTGTTTCTTTACTGGAATTGGTTCCTCAGAACCAGCTTTTCTTTTGCCCGAGGAAGTCTGGCCCTGGTCAGAGGGCACTCCCTCTGGTTCGGTTGGCACCGAACCGGGCTGGCCATCCGGGTCAGCGGACTTTTTGGCCTCTCATTCCCTGAGCCTGCCCAATCTTTTTTCCAGGGTGGCTGCAGGGAAATTCTTACATACCTGGCAGTCTGACTGGAAGTGGTCAAACCCCAGACAATAAACACATGTGGTGTGTGGGTCAGCCTTGGCAAAGACTTCCCCACAAACATCACAGTGTTGAAACCCAGTGGGCCCGGTTTTTCTTTTGGGTTTCTCGGACATAATGCCAGCCTAACCAAAAACTTGCCCTTTTAACGGCAGTGCCAGGCAAGACACCCTTATCGGTTCCTAAACGTGTCACGGGTATTGGAAAAACGTAATAAATCCGCTTTTTTTAGAACCGATAAGAACCGGGAACCGCACTCTAAAATAGTAACTTTTAGTTTTAAATGAGTTTTAAACCCACTGATTGGTTCAAAACCGAACCGATAACTTACAAGTTCCACACAGACAAAACCTTCATTTACTTACGGTTACACAGAATAGAGCTTGAACCGAACGGTTTTGCGGTTAAAATAAAACTATTCTCGGTTAAATCCAACCGAGAAAACACTTTTTAAACCGAGAAATGAACTGAGCAGAAGGAGAAATCTCCGGAGCGATTGTTCACTGAGGCGGAGTAAAGAATCTGACAGTTCAAGTTTGAAATGACACAGATAGAGCTGCTCTCGTGCCAAAATTCTGTTTTGGAATGGTTTTAACCATTTCACTCCGGGGCAGTTCTAGAGCTGGATCAAACTGCTAATGTCTATAATATAGCAAGACTTCATGTTGTTTGAAGCAACGTTTTTTTTCCTGTACAGTTTGGTTGTTATGGTTAGGTACAGTAGTATAACATGGGTGGAGAAATGGCATCATGTGTAGTGGTACACCCTGTCCTGCGATTAACTGCTGGCCAACGGAATGGGCATGCTCACACATTCTCATCACGGGGCCGAGAACCATCTCTAAATACACAGCTAAACTGATCGTAATTATTATTATTATCATCAACCAGTTTCTGATGCAGAATTCTGACACCTTCAAATATTTGTTCAGTCCAGCCCATTCTCTCCCCATGAGGATTTTCTCTGTTAGTCAGGGGAGGTGTGGCACTCTGCATATGGGACACAATATAACTAGAAATGCTACCCTTTAAAGATCATATACGGCAGAGTTAATAATTTTCCTCCACAAAATATTTTACTCCTTGAAGAGCTCATTCAGCACCCCAACCCTACTTCCTCTCAGCCGGCACCCACCTCCCCCAGACATACCTGAAGTATGAACCCCACTGATTGCCCCCTGTGGCACGGCCAGAGGGGGAAGGGCTGCCCCGAACCATATCCAGTAAATTCAGGCATTCGGGTGGTGGTGTGGGTCTGGGGGAGATGTGCAGGGGTGTCTGCCAGCCCCTGGATCCTGTTTTCCAGTTTGCTCCCTCTGCCCCTGCCGTTGCGTCATGTCATGTCAATACATGTGCATGGAGGCATGCATGTCCTGCAGATCCACAGCCCTACCGGTTTGAGCACTCGTGTCTGCATTAACACGGGGCCACCACCCAGTGGCAGTCATGGGCCAAGACAGGTGGCCACCTCACCCCAGGAGAGGAGAGCTGCCCCTTGGATGCTCAATCCTCTCCCACCCCCTGACCCGTGCTTCTTCCTGAACACAGGTCCCCACAGGTGTAGAATTTAAGACAAAAAAAAGTATTCTTGGCCTAAATTCAATGGTTTTTTATGTTACACGTGTGCGTACAAAATTTTGAACATGCGCATGTAACTCGGACATTTTTGGGAGTTTTTTCACCAAATTTTCAATGTGGCCTTTTTGGGACCCAACCTCATGAAGAGTGCCACTGTCATTTCTTTCATTGGTCCCAAAAGGTGATTTTGCACAATGACCAAGCCATTCTGTGCCACTGGTGCGAAAACACATTTTGGGCAGGATGTGAAGAATGACAGCTGTAATGTTCATGAGAGGGTGTGACAAAATGACAATGTTGTGAATCTGGAGTGAAAATATTAAAAATTGACAAAGTTACAAGCGTGCATAGAAAATTTCAACGACCACGCATATCTGGGCCATTTTTCAATATTTATACACCAAAATTTGAACATGGGCTTTTTGGGACCCAACCTCATGAAGAGTGCCACTGTCATTTCTTTCATTGGTCGCGAAAGGTGATTTTGCACAACAACGCGTCAACTGTGCCACAGGTGTGTAAACACATTTCTGGCAGGATGTGAAGAAAGACAGCTGCACTGTTCATGAGGGGTGTGAAAAAATAACAATGTTGTGAATTTGGAATGAAAATATTAAAAACTGCCGAAGAACGACCGCATATATTGCGGCCATTTTTCAATATTTTTCCATCAAATTTTTAACGTGGGCTTTTTGGTACCCCATCCCATGAACACTGGCACGGTTGTTTTGTTATTCGATCCCAAAAGGTGATTCTTTGCAGTGACTGCAAAATCACCTTTCTGGACAGAGTAACGAAACAACAGTGTTAGTGTTCATGAGGTGGGGTGCCAGAAACCCCATGTTGAACATCTGGTGCAAAAATATTGAAAAATGAACGAGATATCAACATAAGTTGAAAACGCCTTTTACAGCCTTTATAGGGCATGGAGCTTGATTCTTCAGTTTGCGGTTCGGTTTTGAAGAGTGCAGATGTGTCCCAGTCCACAGAAGATGACAGTCGCTGACCCGGATGGTAAGTATAGGGCAATGGGGGTTGCTCAGGGGATGGGGTGATGACGAGGGACCGTTTTCTTTTTTGCAGGGAAAAAAATAAGATGTCGGGGGACTTTTTTTTTTTTTTATAAACACAAACGGGATTACCGGAACATTTTGGGACACTGGGGAGCAAAGTACTGGGAAGAGGAAGCTAGCACCGACTCGGGGACTGGGCCCCCCGCTGCTGGATTTAAGGCGCAAAAAAAAACCAAACAAACAAAAAAAATATCAGGAAATCGGATATTTCAGGCGGAGCACCAGGGCTCAGATTTTGGTATTCCAGTGTGAAATTTGGTACACAATGTACCAGAATACAATTAAATTCAAGCCCTGCACCAGTGTGGCAGGAGGGAAGGTGCTCAACACCCTAGCCCTCCACGGCACAACGGCTGGTGAGATAATACATTTTTCTTGCGAAATGTGAAGAATGAGAATTCTGTGGAGAAACAAATTCTTATGGCACTGAAGAGGTTGGAGAACAAGGTAGTTCTGCTGCAGGAAGCACACCTTTCACAGGTGGAACACCTAAAACTCTGTTGTTTCTGGGTTGGGCACGTATTCATTTCTTCACATCCCACAGCCAAAAAACAGCCAGGGTTGCGAAACTCATTAGGAAGGGTGCCCATTGGAAATCTCCCACACAGAAATGGACCAGCAAGGCAGGTTAATTATTATCAAGGTAACTTATGGAAAGCAGTCTTTAGTCATAGTGAATATGTATACCCCAAATGAAGATAAAGCAGGCTTTATAAAAGAAGCACTAAACAAGGTAACCTCAATTAATGGTGATATTCTTGTATGTGGTGGTGTGCACGTGGGGGTGTCCAATAAAGTCCAGAAAACAGTCAGGATCCAATACTTCCAAATTTATTAGAAGCAGAAAAAAATTAAATGAACTTAAAGTGGAACTTGTACATAACTTTCAAAAAAAACATAAGGCACAGGAAATCATATCTTTAACAAGAAATAAAAATTCCTGCCAAAAAGGCACCTAGAATCTGGCTAGGCATCTGGTAGGTTTGCTCTCCACACACACTGACCCAACATTTCACATTCACTTTCCTTTTATACAAGTGGAGGCACATGACCTAGTTAACTCCTCCCCAACTTGCATCATAAAAAGTGGGTCACCAAGGGCCGCTCAGTCCTATAAGGAGTTTGGACTGAGAGGAGGCTGGAAGCACTTTACAAGTAAGTTATTAGTCTATGCTTTTCTTGAACACATTAGGAGACTTTGGTCCTTTTAAGATAAACATTTTCATCTCTCTCTCCTTTTAAACGTGGCATGCATTGCCTTTTCTCTTTTAAAAGTACTATTTTAACCTTTTGATTAAACAAACAAACACCACATTTTAAATGATTCTCAGTTAACATTCTGAGATATACCATAATTCTGAGCTTCTCTCTATAAAAACTAACAAAAAAGGCTGTTAACTTGTTCATAATTTCACCAGATAATGAAACCATAACAACCTCTTTTTCGACATCTTCAATACATTCAAGACTATCTATTTAGGTCGCATCGCTAAACGCATATCTGATGAAAGAAAATTCATCATTACAGCTTGTACTGCAAGCACAGAACGCTCTGAACATTGGGACTTTAATATTTAATGAAACGAGCTGGAATTAAGGAAAGGACAGTAAGACTACTCAAAGTGGCCAAGCTTGAGTAGGGAATGACAGAGAGGAGCGATAGTAAAAGGAAGAAATTAGAAGAGCAGAGACTGTTGCAACAGATTTTTTAATATTTTAGCCCACAATGTTCTCAAACTACCTCCAATACACAGGCAGGTAATTACATATGCTCTGTATCCAAGTGAGCATATCAATGTTTTGGTGGGGGGGGTCCACCGACCCTACCACAGGTGGGAACTTTAATTGTGTTCCCTTTGCAGATTTAGGCCTCTCAGGGGACAATGAGCACACAACAAACAAATGGCCAAGACTCCAAATTTGTTGGGGGTAGAAACAGGGTTAGTAGATGTCTAGAGGAATCAGCATGGAAATGGGTAGGACAATACCTTTTAATCGCAGCCCAATAAATCATATTCAAGGACAGGCAGTCTGTATATCAATCGGCCACACTACCACAGAGTCAAGGATAGTGTGGCCCATCAGATCACTTTGTTACATCATGCCCCCACTTCCATGAAGCTCAATATGGGGCACGGTAGTAAGATAACTCTTTGACACCTAAGCTGTCACTTTTAATTGACCCACAGTTTATGTGTGGGTAAAAGTTATAAATTACTATTTAGCATGAAATTCGGCAGTCAGCACAAACCAGGAGTATGTATGGGATGCAATGAAAGAAAAAATTACTGTAGTAATGTTGTTTCTTCCAATGGGATCCATCAGTAATATTCCGCTGTTTGTAAATGTATACTAATGGATTACTGGGGTTAGAATTCGTCTTACATGTTACTCCGTTCTGCCAAGGGTTGCCTCTTTGAAGTTCCTAGGGTTAGGTTGTGGCATTCGGGAGACTGTGACTTTTCGGTAGCCGCACCTACCCTGTAGAACTCACTTCCTGGTTATCTTAAGGGGGCTCCATCAGTAGAAGCCTTTAAAAAGGGTCTTAAGACCTATATGTTCCAGTAGGCTTTTTTATTTTTTTATTTTTATTTTTTTTTTTTTACATCCAGCTCCTTTGAGGTCTTACCTTAGCCGTCCGTGGCTTGGAAATGGCTGCCCGCCACCGTGTAGAGTTCCGCGAGGCTCAGTCGCCATCCATTGTCGCGAGGTGTCTTCCTCCATTTTTTTCCCCTGGACCAACGCACGAGCAATGGGCAGGGTGACTGCCCATGCCTCCGTGTAGGCAGTCTTACACCCTGTGCGTGGGTCCACCCCATTCTCTAAACAACACGCTTGTGCTGACCCCCAGCATCCGCTGGGTGTCAGTCTACAGTGCGCTATGTTGTCCCCGCCTCCTCCGAGGAAGGAGAGCTGTAGTCAGACACTCAATCCTTCTTCGTCCCAGCCGAACCCCGAATGACCCGAGTCCGTTCCCAAACCTGGGTCACCGGCATCACGTGAGGTGTGACGTCCGGCGCCTCAACCCTCAGTGCCACCGGGCCAGCCTGTTCTAGCAGGCTTTTAACTGCTAATATTTATTTGATGGTTTTAAGGGGCTAGATCATTTTAAGTAATGACTCCCAGTTAAATCTCATTATTGTCTTGTTGTTTATTATTGTATTTGAATGTACAGTGCTCAGAGTCCCAGGAAAGGGGTGCTTTATAAATAAATTATCTGTCTAGCTACACAGTGAAGTAATTTCATATGCAGCATGCAACAGAAAGAAACTTGACTCCATAAGGTTTATATTACTACAGAAAATTGCCACCCTAGGCAGGAGAACAAACAAAAATGGAATCAAGGTTACAATGCACAGTCTGGAGGCAGCCAGAAATGAATTACAAATTATGCTTACAAGGCAGGCCAAAGGTGCCCCATGGTTTATGAACCAGCATTATTATGAGCAAGAGAATTCGGCAGTGTGCCTCTTAGTCTTCCAATTTTGTAAACCCAAGCATCCAGCGCAATAAGGGAACTTCAAAATGATCTAATAATCTCCCCAACACGATAAACCACGTGGAGAATTATTCATAGGACCTTACTGATTGTACAAGAGATGTTTTTCTACATCTATCGTAATTTTTCTGTTTCAGTGCTCGTCATATATGTAATCAACTGCAATAAATAAACAGTAATTAAAAAACAGAACAACAGGGGAAATTCAGAAATCAGAGGGTGCATGACAAATAGTTAGGGACCCGAAAGGCACAGCAAAAGCATTAGAAACATTTTAATAAAAAAATATATATTAAAGAGTAAGGGATAAGGACACCTGAATCTATTTCCAAATTCTTAAATAAAATAAACTTCAGCCACCCTGTCACAGGAAGACAGTTAATCAGGCACCTATTATAGATGTAGAAACTGGAGTAGTTATGAAAGGTTTAAAGAACAAAAAAATTCCAAGGCCTCATGGGTTCACTGGGTGAGATTATAAAACCTGTAATGACAGTTTAATCACCCTACTATGCCAAACCTTCAGAGCATGCTCCGATCCAGACAGAATGCCAGCTACCTAGTAGGAGCAGGATGCAATCATTACATTTAGTACAAAAGAGTAAAGCGATCTCAAAAACTCGGGGAATTATAGGCCAATGTTACTACTCAACCGAAACGTAAAAATCTTCAAAAAGATTTTACCAAACAGGCTTCAGCAGAACATATATAATCTGATTCACTCTGCTTTATTTTATTTTATTTATTTAGTTTTTGTTGACCGGGTAAGTGCACTAGACAAATCCTGCCTATTTTCAGGCACGACCCGGGGTAGGGGGATACAGATGAATGCCAACTGAACGTGAACCAGATTAAGCTGTTGGTGGTATTTTTAGTGAATGAGGGAAATTTGGCCAAGACACCGGGGAAATTCCCCTGCTCTTTTCGATAAGTGCCATGGGATCTTTAACATCCACCTGAACTACCACCAATCCAGGCAGATGGGACCTCAGTTTAACATCTCATCCGAAAGACGGCACCTCAGAAGTGCAGCACCCTCTCATGCTGCACTACAGTGTCAGTACTGGATATAACCAAGTGCCAGATGTGGAAACTGAACCTCATTGTGCTCTGATCTCCGGCCTCAGAGGCAGTAAGCACCATTGAGCCACTGACACTGGCTTAAACTGGATTAATCCCCAACAGCCATCTGCAAGACAATATAAGGAAACTCACTGATATTGTGGAAAGCAAACAGGCCAGAAGGGAGGGATCTGTTGCCACCACCCTTTCAGTTATGTTAAAATTCAGATTCTGAGAGGGCTTCATTCACTGCTTCTTCTCCCGTTACACTGCGCCCAATGCAAGGGTATGGGCAAATGGAACTTTACCCAGTTTATTTTCCATTCAAAAAGGCACATGCCAAGGGTGCCAACTTTCACCCTTACCATTTGCTCTGAGAATCGAGCCCTTGGGGGAAATGTACAGCAGAGAAAAGGAACATTATAAAAACATAGACAATGACCACAGAACAAGACAATTGTCCATCCAGTCTACCAATAATTATCTATCAAATCCCAGGGCCTACTGTCCATACTGGGTATTGCCCCTCAATATCCTCCCCTTCCCCTTCCAACTGCTACCACTCTGAAAAACCACTACACCCTTTACTCTGTCCCACCCATGCTTCAAATCACTTATGGTTTTGGTGTCCACCACCTTGGCTGGCAGACTGTTCCACAGTTCCACCACCCTTTCCGTAAAATAAAACTTCCTCACATCCCTCTTGAGCCTCCCTCCTGTCAGTTTCCACTCGTGCCCCCATGTCCTTCAACTGTTACTCATGCTAAATAGTTCCTCACAGTTCACCTTGTTTATTCCTTTCAGGAACTTGAAGGTCTTGATTATATCACCCCTTTTTCGTCTGGTCTCCAGCAAGTACGTGTTCAGCGCCTTAAGTCAATTCCATTAAGATCTACCCTGCTGGCCCTGAATCATACTGGTCACCCTTTGTTGCACTGTCTCTACCTGTTCAAATCAGATTTCACAAATGTTTTGCATAATTACTGTTTCAACAGAATGGCCTTTCCCCTGGGGTTGTAACGTCTTTTCATCTTGTTGAACAAATTCTGCCAGAAACATAATTTATGATTTTGATTCTCCGAAGGCTTTCTAAACAATAATGAGCAACAATCTACAGAAAGTGAAAATGCTTCCTAAAGGAGACAGTCTCCAGCTGAAAAGCATCCAGATCATTAAAACTTGCAGAGCTCCAAACTTCAGCTGCGTCACAGCTAATGCAATACTGCAATGCGACTCACCCAGAATCCCCCCTGGCGGTTTCTGCATCTCTCGCCACAGTAACCATTCAAGTGCCTGCTTCTGATGGGGTAGCAAATGGACCTAGGATAAATATAGAAATTTACGAAACAAAAATAATGATTTTTATTTTGCACCCAGATAAACTTTTGTTTAAATGAAAATAATAAAACTGTCAGCTAGGACTTTTGCATTCATTGTTGTTTTTTTATTTCAAGGAATTCAAAGTCAGGGAAGAAGAGAACAAAATACCAATCATTCATTCATTCATTTACTGATTGAACTGTTTGAAAGTTGATAACCGGGAAAGGCACACTGAGTTGATCCCCATTTCCAGGTGCAACCCAGAAGAGTTAGAAGGGAAACAGTGAAACATAATATAGTTCATTATTTGTACAAAACAAAAAGTGCAGACATAGTTCATTAAAAATTGGGTACTCACCTGTAATCACAGTTCTAGAAGTGGTATATGGATCACCTCCACACCAGGCAGTTCCCCAAGAAATACAGGTTACTCACCTGTAACAGGAGTTCTAGTAATGGTATATGTTGTTCATCCACACTCTCTGGCAGGTTCCTTGCCGCTTTAAATCTTGCCAGAAGGTCTTCAAGCTGGCTCCTCCCACCCACCCAGGTGGTAAAACTCTCGGCTCCACCCCATGACGCCAAATCTAGCCCGCTGGAAGTCAGGTTGTGTGTCGAAGCCAGGGAGGCCGAGTGGGTCGTGTGGATGAACAACATACACCATTCCTAGAACTCCTGTTACAGGTGAGTAACTGTATTTCTAGGGACATGGATATGTTGTTCATCCACACTGGCAGACTCCTAGCAGTTCTCCAGGAGGAGGGAGGCAAGGCGCACACCCCCCTACTTAGCAAATAAGGACTGGAGAACCGAGGCCCCAAAACCAGCATCCCGGCGTGACTCAAGGTCGATGTGGTAGTGGGTGATGAAGGTGTGTGCTGACTTCCAGGTAGCAGCCCTGCAGATTTCCTGGCTAGGGACGTTCCTGGAAGCAGCCACCGATGCAGCGGTATGGCGGGTAGAATGAGCTCTTATCTCTGGGAGGCTCCATGAGCCAACCTATAGCAGAGATCTATGCAGGAGGTGACCCACCTGCCTATCGTCCCACTTGGCTGCAGGTCTGCCAGGTGCGGCTTCAGCGTCGTGACAAACAGCTGGCGAATCTCTCCCGAACTTCAGCCGTCCGCTCCTTACAGTAGCTCTTCTAGGGTCCAAAGTATGGGGCCTATATTCGACCTCCAGTGTATTGGGGTAGAACACCGGCAGGAGTCAACACCTGGTTACGGTGAAACTCCGACACCACCTTCGGAAGGAATTCTGGGTGGGGGCGCAGGACAACCTTGTCCCTGTGGAAGACCAGATAAGGAGACTCTATGGAAAGCACCTGGAGCTCTCCCATCCTTCTGGCTGACGTGATAGCCACCAAGAAGGCGGTCTTCCACGATAGGTGAGAGATGTCACACCTGTGCATCGGTTCGAATGGCTTGCCCATGAGCTTAGCCAATACCAGTAGTAGATCCCACGGAGGTGGAGGTTCTCGCACCAGAGTGGATATGTGATCAAGGCCTTTGAAAAAGCGCCCGACCACCTTCTCCTGCGCCACTGACTGCTTCCCGGCCCGCGCTCGGTAAGCAGAGATGGCTGCCAGGTGCACCTTAAGGGTCGTCAACCGAAGCCCTTGCTGAGAAAGGGACCACAAGTAGTCCAGAATGCTTGCCAAGGAACAGGAGGAAGGGTCCAGGCCCTTGCCCTGACACCAAATGGAGAATCTCTTCCATTTGAAGGCGTAGCACTTTCTGGTCGACTCCTTACGGGACGCCTCAACAAGATTGAGGACCTTGTCGGAAAGACCCAAGGCCTGGAACTCTAGCCACTCAGGAACCAGGCCGTCAGGTGCAGGGATTGAAGGCCTGGATGGAATACCTTCCCCGATTGACTGAGATCAGGTCCGGGCGGGCTGGAAGCCGCCTCGGGAGCCTGGAGCTGAGACTGAGGAGATCTGGATACCAGAACTGGCGGGGCCAGTCTGGGGCTACCAGAATCACCTGCACCTGTCCCTCTTCACCTTGAGAAGCAACTTGTAGATCAAGGGAAATGGGGAAAGCAGGAAGAGGCCCGGGTCCAAGGGCCTGGAGAAGGCATCCCCTGCAGCGAGCCCTGCTGAGGGGGGCGGGCATTAAACAGTCTCAGCTTCGCATTCTCCCTGGAGGCAAACAGGTCCACCTGAGGCATGCCCCAGTGGGAGAACAGATCTTGTACTACCTCTGGCAGGAGAGACCACTCGTGGGACACAGCCCCTGTCCGGCTTAGGGCATCGGCCAGAATGTTGGAGGCTCCTGCCACATGGATGGCAAGGAGATCCGCCTCCAGGCTGCGCATGAGTGACCAAATGCAGAGAGCTTCCCTGCACAGAAGCATGGAGCGCGTCCCGCCCTGGCGGTTTAGGTAGTACATGGTCGTGGTATTGTCCGTCTGGACCCAAACCACTTGACCCCGTAGAAATGGAGCGAAGGTGGTGAGGGCTAGATTAACCGCTCGAAGCTCCAGCAGGATGATGTGGCATCGGGACTCCCGGGGGGACCAGAGGTCGATAGAGAGACTGTCAGCTTGGGGCGGACTAACGGGATGCCCTTCTGCAGATGTGCTGGAACGGTCCACCACTGGAGACCGTTCCACATCCCCTGGGCCACTGTCACTAGCTGATCCAGAGGAACGAAGTGCTGTGACCATTGGCTGGCCAGCCCCCACTGAAGGGGACGCATGTACTAATGGGCCCAACGGACCACGCTGGTGCAGGCCGCCATGAGGCCCAGGAGGTGCAGGAAGTCCCGGGCAGGGCGCAATTGCCCCACCTGAAATTATTGGGCAAAGGAGGAAAGAACCTCGGCCCTGTCCGCCGGGAGCAGTGATCTGGCTCGTAGAGAATCGAACTCTGCCCCGATGAATTGTATCACCTGCTTTGGCACGAGTTCCGACTTGGCCTCGTTGATGAGGAGGCCAACCTGAGAGCAAACCTGGAGGGCCAGATCTCTGGACCGCTCCACCTCCATTCTGGAGGAGGCTGCAATCAGCCAGTCGTCCAGGTAGGGGTACACCCAGACCCTTTGGCGCCGCAGGAATGCTGTCACCACTGCCATGCATTTGGTGAAGACCCAGGGAGCTAAGGAAAGGCCGAAGAGCATGGCCCGGAACTCGTAGAGGGATCCCTCTGTCCTGAAGCGGAGGAATCTGGTGGGACGGACGGATTGGGACGTGAAAGAACGCGTCCTGGAGGTCCAGAGAACAGAACCACATGCCTCGTTCCAAGGATGGGATTATCTGAGCCAGAGTGACCATCCTGAAGGTCCGAGACCTTAGGAACCTGTTCAGGTCGTGCAGGTCTAGAATGGGGCGCCAGTCCCCCTGTCCGTTTCGGAACCAGGAAGTACCTGGACACAAACCCCGGGTCTGGTGGAGGTTCCGCCACCTTCCTGATCACCTCTTTTTCGAGGAGCAGGGCGATGTCAGCTTGGTGAGCTGACAGAGAGGCTGCGGACCCCGTAGCCCCCCGAGGGGTGACTGCTCGGAAGGGTGGGGCCTGCTCGAACTCCAGAGGCAGGCCTTTTCCTACCACCTCCAACACCCAGCAGTCCGTGGTGATAGCAGACCAGGCAGAAAAGAAGTGGCAGAGCCGTCCCCCCACGGGAGAACCGGGGAGACGAGGCTGGGGGTGACAACCCTCAACCAGTCACTGGGCAGGCTTGAAGGAGGAACCGGCAGAGGGACCTCCTGGGCCTTTTCCTCCCTGCTTCCTGTTAGAGGAAGCCGCAGGCTTGGCTTTGGGGTGCCAAGTGCGAGCCTGCTGGTCCTGTTGCTGGTGCTGTTGGGCCGGATGTGCCGCAGGCGCAGAAGGGCGAAAGGACTTATGTTGCTGACGACGGCCCTTGTCCTTCTGAGCGGAGGTGACTGAGTCCAGAGCAGCACTGGACTTTTCGATCCGCTGGAGGTGACCTTCCACTCCAGGGCCGAACAGGTCAGTCCCCAGGAATGGGGCATCCGCCAGTTTATGCTGGGTATCTGCCGTGAAGGTGGATATCCTCAGCCATGCTCTGCGGCGCATGGCCACTGCGGCCACAACTGATCTGGCACAGGAGTCTCCAATGTCCAGAACCAGTTGGAGCTGCTGTTTTGCCTCCGCCCTTCCCTGGTCCCGTACCTGCTTGACCGTGGTCTGCAGGTCGGCCAGGAGATGAGGGATCACCTCATCCAGGGAGACCATGAGGGCGTGGGAGAAGTGTGCCATCAGCACGGCCAAGCTGGCCTGGCGGAGGCCAAGGGAGGACGCAGAGTGCACCTTGTGCCCGGCATAGTCCAGCTTATTGGATTCCTTGTTGGGGGGCTTATCTACATCCCTAGCGTTCCCGGAACGCCGGAAAACGCTATCGGTGACCAACCCCTCGGCAGAGGGGTGTTCCGAAAACCCGGGCAAAGAGCCGATATGGACCGCATACTTCCTGGCCATCCTGACCGAAGGTGCAGGACAGGAAGCAGGCCGCTGCCAGAGCTCCAAGGCTGGGCCAACAATGGCTTCAGCCACCGGAAAGGCCTCCGTGGGTGAATCCCCTCGGTCCAGTATCTCCATCAGGGGATACTTGGCCCGCTTGGATACGGGCTCGAGCTGCATCCCGTGGACTCCGAGATGAGCCGAAGCAGACCCATAAAGGACGATGGGCTCGCCCATCGACTGCCCCCCGGAGGACTCCAGGTCAAGGGGCCTGGAAAACAGGGAGTCGTCGTCGTCGGACTACGAGGAGTTCGCGAAGAGCTGCCTGGGGCCTAGCCACCCTCCACCTGCAGAGGACGGTCGGGAGTGAGGGTGACCGACAACCTGTGAGGCAGACCCTGACCTGACCGAGAGTCCTTGATCGGCGCCCCCGATTTCGGTTGTGGAGGCAGAGGTTCCACCACAATCAGTGGAGCAGCTGGTTTCGGCCGAACAACTGGCCCAGGCTTGGGCACCTCGACTACAGCGAGGGGTTGTTTCAGCCATTCAGGTGACAGCCACTTGATGGCTTGGGAAGGCGACAGCATCGGCTTGTTCCCGGACAGAAGTAACTGCTGCCACATTAGGTCCTCGTAGCATCAACGCACTTGCGCCGCTCTCCTCTTCCGAGGAGAAAGACGACGACGAGCGGCGGCGCCACTTACTTCGGTGCCGAGACCTAGACCGCCGATGTCGGCGGGATCGGCTGGACCGAGACGAGGTCAGAGACTGAGACCGAGACCCTCGGTGTTTCAGAGGACGGGTCTGGGAAGGGGTGGAGGACACCCATTCTTCCCTCAGCTCGGAAGCCTTGACCGGGGACTCCGGCATGGGAGGCACAGGCAAGTCCTCAGTCTCCACTGGGGGAACCGGTGGAGAAGGGTTGTCGGCTTCACCAGTCAACAGCCCGCCCGATGGGTCGAAAAAAATCTCGACTACGTTGATGGGTGTCTCGGCCGGCTGACCTGACGGGGACACCCTGAAGCCAACGACCTTAGCCGCAACCTCGACCGAAGTCGAGTGTCGACTGTCCGGGAAGGGACCTCTCCTGCTCCCACGAACGCCGACGGTGGGACTTACCTTTCGAGTCCTTATTTTGGGACCGAGAAGAATGTCCCGATGGCCTCTCTCCCTTCGTGGAGAGGGACTGGTAAAGCTCCTTAAAAGAAGCTGTGTAGGAGGATCCCAGAGAGAGCGGGATAAATGCTGCGACCGAGGAAGACGAAGATGCGGCCTGGGCCGCCTCCTCCTCGAGGGTGATCATCTGCTCGAGTTGCTCAACTGAGCCAGCCGCCGAGGACACCGTCCAATGGGCCTCCTTTGACTTCACCGGCAGGTAGCGCATATCGGGGCGCCCAAGCTGTAACCAGGCAGCGCTGTCTTCCAGGGGACGCTGGCCAAAAACGAACGGGTATAACCTCTCGATGCCTGCGGTCATGGTCTAGGGCCGAGGCAGTAGACGCACGTGGAGTGCGGGTCCGTCCTGGACATTTTCTGCCCACATGGGCACCGCCGAAAACCGGGAGTCGATTTGTCCATCGCAGCCGTGAGGGAATAATTTGACCGAAGTCTTGAAAACTTAAGATAGAGTTTCAGGCGAACCGAAGAAGTAGGATCCAGTCTATACACAGAGCATTAAAGAAGGAACCTGAGCTTCCAAGCGGTAAGGAAGATCTAGCGTCATGGGGTGGAGCCAAGAGTTTTACCACCCGAGTGGGTAGGAGGAGCCAGCTTGAAGACCTTCTGGCAAAATTTAAAGCGGCAAGGAACCTGCCAGACAATGTGGATGAACAACATATCCATGTCCCGAGAAGTACCGATTCTTCTGAAGTTCTTTAAGCTAAGCTTCTCCCATCACCTGGTTAGTATATCCTCTGGTTCTGCCCAGTGATGTCAAATTTTGCATGCGGGAAGCAGGGATCTATGTGACACTTGCCAGGGGAGGTCAAGTTGGTGGTCTAGATGTGAACCACATATCTACTCCTAGAACTACAGCTACAGGTGAGTAACCTATTTATCTAGGGGTGTGAATATGGTTCAGTTATCCACACAATGCCAGACTTCCAGCAGTTCTCCAGGAGGAGGGGGAAAGGCACGCACCCATACCTGGCAAACAAGGATTGGAGAATCAAGGTCCCAGAAGCAGCACCTCAACAAGACACCAGGTCAAGGCTGTAATGGGGGATGAAGGTGTGTGCACACTTTCAGGTGGCAGCCATGTAGATCTTCAAGACAGGATGTCCCTAGAAGAAGCTACTGAGGGAGTGGTATATCTGGTGGAATGAGCCCTAAGCCCGACAGGAGGCTCCCTACCAGCCAACCTATAACAAAGGTCGATGAAGGATGCAATCCACCTGCCAATCATCCACTTAACTGCTGGTCTGTTAGACACAGCTTCAGTGTATGTGACAAACAGTTAGCAAGCCTCACCCCGAACACAGCCATACACTCTACATAATAGGAGAGCACCCGCTGCAGGTTCAGAGTATGGGGCCTACGACTGGTCTCCGTAGATGGGTTTGTAAAGTACTGTATACCAAAAGGTTCATCATCCAGGTAAGGTGAAACTCTGATACAACATTCGGAAGGAACTTTGGGTGGGGGTGAAGGACTACCTTGTCCCTGTGGAAGACCAGATATGGAAACTCCACCAAGAGTACCTAGAGCTTACTGATCCTTCTAACTGACGTGATGGCCGCCAAGGAGGCAGTCTTCCATGACAGGTGTGAAGTCTCACACTTGTACATAGGCTCAAAAGGCTTGCCCATAAGCATGGCCAATAACAGCAATAAGTCCCAAGGTGGAGGTGGTTCAAGCACCAGAGGGGGACATGTGGTCTAGGCCTTTAAAAAAGCACCCGACCACTTTCTCCTTGGCCATCGTCATACCAGCCCACATCCGGTATGCAGAGATGGCAGCCAGGTGCACCTTTTGGGTCACCACTCGTAGCCCCAGCTGAGAGAGGGACCAGAGGTACTCACGGATACTAGCCAGAGGGAAGGCAAGGGGATTAAGCTCCTTGCCCTAATACGAAATGGAAAATCTTTTCCATTTAAAACAGCACCACTAAGTCGACTTTTGGGGGGCCTCCACAATGTGGAGCACATGCTCCGAAAGACCCAAAGCCTGGAACTTTATCCAGTCAGGAACCAAGCTGTCAGGTGCAGAGACTGAATGTTTAGGTGCAGCAACTTCCTGTTGTCTGGTCAGCAGATCCAGTAGAAGAGGAAACTGCAACTGAGGCCTGCTGCTGAGGTGGAGGAGATCCTAGTAACAGAACTGCTATGGCAAGTCCAAAGCGGTCAGAATCATCCATGCCTCATCTTTCCAGGCTTTGACAACTACCTTGTGGATCAATGGGAAAGGAAGAAAAGGCTTACAGGAGGCCTGGCATCCAAAGTATTCCATCATCAGTGTACCGAATTGGGCAGGGGGCTGGGCACAAAACAGATTCAGTTTGGCGTTCTCCCAGAAGGAACACAGGTCCACCAGCGGTGGGCCACACAGGAAGAACTGGTGGTTCACCACCTCCTAATGCAGCAACCACTCATGAGACATCTTGCCCACCCAGCTGAGAGCGTCGGCCAGCAGATTCTCCGTTCCATTGACACGGATTGCCAGGTGTTCTGCACCCAGGCTGCACACAAGGGTCCAGGTGGGAAGCACTTCACGACACAAGGGAAGGGAGTGCATGCAGCCCTGCCTGTTCAGGTAGAACATGGTCATGGTGTTGTCTGTCTGAACTTGCACAACCTGACCCCTGACTATCGAAGCAAATTCCATCAGAGCTAGCCACACTGCACAGAGTTCCAGCAGGCTGATGTGGTGATGGGACTCCCTTAGTGACCAGAAACCATGGGCCCTGGGGTCTCTCAGAGCTGTTCCCTTCCTAGCAAGAATGCGTCCATCATGAAAGAGACAGTCGTTTCTGGATGGACAAATGGGACTCCTTCCTCCAGATGTTCTGGGATCAGTCACCACTGGATGGCGTAACACATCAACTGGGTCACTGAGACTGGCTTGTCCAAGTATCCCAAGCGCTGATACCACTGATGGCCTAACTCCCACTGCAGGTGCTGCATCCACCAGCGAGCCCACCAGACTATGCTAGTGCAGGACACCATGTACCCCAGCAACCATAGTAAGTTCCAGGCAGGGAGCGAGAGCCCATCATGAAATGATCAAGCAAAAGGGGTAAGGTCCAGTGCCCGGTGCACAGGGAGGCAAGCCTTGGACTGTAAGAAATGTAGCTCTGCCCTGATGAAGTGAATCACCTGCGAGGGGATCAGTTCAGACTTGGCCAGGTTGACCAAGAGACCCAAGTCTCTGCAGGTCTCGCAGGGCAGATCCGTCCATTTCGCAACCAGGAAGTACCTGGACACATACTCCTAACTTTCCAGGGCATCTGAGACAAGGGCTATGGCGCCTTTCGCAAGGATCTGAGAACATCCTCCCTGAAGCCTGCCGACGTGTCCTTCACCACTGAGGACTCCCTTGGAGCATGGATCGGTAAGGCAGGACAGCCTCGAAATCAAGAGGCAACCCTCTGCCTACCAGCTCAAGAACCCACTTGTCCATAGTGATAACAGACCAGTGTATCCAGAAGTGGCAAAGCCACATCCTCAAGGGCAAGATACCAGGCACGAGGTAGACCCCCAAATCCGGCCAATGTGCAGCTTGGACGGACACCAGTCCACCTCTTTTTTGGTCCATAGCCAGAGAACTTGGCCACAGGGAGCCAGGCTTGGTTCTGCCCCTGCTGGGGCTGCTGCTGCTGCCAAGGATGCTGTGGCTGAAAAGATCAAAACTTAAAGGCCTTCTTTTTCAGCTTCCGGACCTTCAGGTCCTTCTAGGACAAAGCCACAGAATTCCACGATGGCACTGGACTTCTCAGTCCAAGTGAGATGACCATCCACCCACAGGACAAAGAGGTCACTGCCCAAGAAAGGAACACTGGCCAGCTTATGCTGAGTGTTCGCTGTAAAGGTGGAGAACCTCAGTCAGGCTGCTGCCATAGCAGGAGCACAGGAGTCGTCCATGTCCAAGGCCATCTGGAGCTGGTGCTTAGCCAGCGCTTGACTCTGATCTCGCATCACTTTCACTGGTAACTGCTTGTCAGCAGGGAGGCAAGGGAGGACATTATCCAGCACTCCCAACAGGGAATGAAAAAAAAGAGGGTCTATCATTGAGGTGTAGCTTGCCTGATGGAGACCAAGTGAGGAAGCAGCACACACTTTCTTAGCCACATGGTCAAGCTTCTTTGACTCCATGTCGGGGGGCTTGTCCACAACCCCAGTGTTTCCGCACTTCTGGAAGACCAAATCCGACACCAGACCTTTGGCCGAGGAGTTGTCCAAGAACCCTAATAGACAGCTGGTAGGGACCGTATACTTGTAGACCATATGGGCTGAGGGTGCCAGGTAAGATGCTGGATGATGCCAGAGCGCCACGACAGGTCCAATAATGACCTCCCCCATGGGAAGGCAATCCCCGTGGATTGGTACCTAACCAGGATATCAGTAACAGGGTACTTACCAAATACTCGCGTATAACTCAAGATTTTTATACCCCAAAATTATTGGAATTTTAGGTATTTCGACTTATACGCGGGTCTCTCCAATTAAGCAATTAGTGATCGAGCCCATGTTGGTTTTAGTAACAGCCAGTTAAATACTATAAAGATCATGCTGGTTACAGTTGGTACAGTTTTTCTCTCATTATTGGCGAAATGAGTGTAGAATGAAAGAGGAGCTCATACGATGTAGTGTTCAAGTTGCACGTTGTGGAGGGTGCCGAGGCAACAAACAACTCAGTTGCAGCTCAGCAGTATACTGTAGATGAAATGCAACTAAGGGAGTGGAGAAAACAGAAACAGGCATTGAGTGAAATGTCAAAAACAAAACGAGCATGCCATGGTGAACGAGCTGTCTTTAACTTATTGGAGGCTGACCTGAACAGCTGGGTGCTAGAATGCCATGAGAGCAGTTACATAGTAACACGACTGGCAATAAGAATGAGGGCACTACACATGGCAAAAGATGAAAAGTACCACTGCGCTGGTGTGGAGTCATTTCTAGCATCGGCTGGGTGGTGCTCCAGGTTCATGAAGAGCCATGGACTGACACTGCGGCAGCAGGCCAAGATATCTCAAAAACTTCCATCAAAGATCCTGAGACAAAAGTAGATAGCTCCAATCGTTTTGTTTTGAAAAGGAGAAATCAACACTCCTATGATCTAAAATAAATCGGAATCATGAATACAACACCTATGACGTTTGACTTGCCATGTAACAGGAAAAACAGGTTACTCACCTGTTACAGTAGTTCCAGGAGTGGTATAAGTTGTTCATCCACTCTAATTGGCATTGTCCCTTTCCCCTTTAAATCTGTTGGAAGGTCTTCAAGCTGGCTCCTCCCACCCATCCGAGTGGTATAACGCTCAGCTCCGCTCCATGACGCCAGATCTTAGCCCGCTGGAAGCCAGCTGTGTGCATCGCAGCAGGGGAGGTCGGGTGGGTTAGTGTGGATGAACAACATATACCACTCCTAGAACTACTGTTACAGGTGAGTAACCTGTTTTTTCTAGGGACGTGGATATGTTGTTCATCCACACTTATTGGCAGATTCCTAGCAGTTCTCTGGGAGGAGGAAGACAAGGTGCATGCCCCCTACTTAGGGAACAGAGACTGGAGAACTGAGGCCCCAAACCTAGCATCCCAGCATGACTCAAAGTCAACGTGGCAATGGTTGATGAAGGTGTTTGCGGACTTCCAGGTAGCAGCCCGACATATTTCCTGTATGGGGATATCCCGGGAAGCAGCCACCGATGCAGCGGTATGGCGGGTGGAATGAGCTCTTATCCCTCTAGGAGGCTCCTTGCCCGCCAACTCGTAGCACAGACTAATGCAAGATGTAATCCATCTTGCAGTCGTCTGCTTTGCTGCAGGTCTGCCAGAAGCGACTTCAGCGTAAGTGATGAATAGCTGACGAACCTCTCCCTGAATTTCCGCCATCCTCTCCTTATAATAGGAGAGAGCTCGTCTCAGGTCCAAAGTATGGAGCCTGTACTCTGCTTCCGAAGTGTAACTGGGGTAGTACACTGGCACAGTTAACACCTGGTGAAGGTGAAACTCTGACACCACCTTCGGAAGGAATTTTGGGTAGGGGTGTAGAACAACCTTGTCCCTGTGGAAGACCAGATAACAGGAGTCCACCGAGAGCTCCTGGAGCTCCCCTGTCCTTCTGGCAGACGTGACAGTCACCAGGAAGGTAGTCTTCCACGACAAGTGTGACAATTCACACTTGTGCATTGGTTCGAATGACTTGCACATGAGCTGTGCCAAAACCAGCAGTAGATCTCACGGAGGTGGAGGTTCATGCACCGGAGGGGATATGTAATCCACGCATTTGAAAAATGGCCCGGCCACCGTCTCCTGCGCCAGAATCTGCTGACCGGCCCGTGCCCGATAAGCAGAGATGGCTGCCAGGTGCACCTTAAGGGTCGAAGACCAAAGACCGCCTTTGCAGAGTGACCAAAGGTAGTCTAGAATGTTAGCCACTGGGCAGGACAAAGGGTCCAGGCCCTTGCCCTGACATCAAATGGAAAACCTTTTCCATTTGAACGCATAACACTTTCTGGTCGTCTCCTTCCTGGATGTTTCCACTACCGTGAGTACATCCTTGGAGAGACCCAAAGTCTGGAACTCTAGCCACTCAGGAACCAGGCTGTCAGGTGCAGGGACTGAAGGTCCGGGTGGAGAACCTTCCCCTGATTGACTGAGATCAGGTCCAGGAGTGCTGGAAGCCACCTCACGAGCCTGTTGCTGAGGCTGAGGAGATCTGGATACCAGAACTGGTGTGGCCAGTCTGGGGCTACCAGTATCACCTGCACCGTGTCCTTCCTCACCTTGAGGAGCACCCTGTGGATCAAGAGAAATGGAGGGAAGGCGTAGAAGAGGCCTGGGGTCCTTGCCTTGAGAAGGCATCCCCCTGCAGCGAGCCCTGCTGAGGGGTGCGGGCATGAAGCAGCCTCAGCTTGGTGTTTTCCCTGAGGCAAACAGGTCCACCTTCGATTTGTCCCAGTGGGAGAACAGGCTGTAAGCTACCTCTGGATGGATGCTAAGAGATTCACCTCCAGTCGGCTCACGAGTGTCCAGATGCAGAGCGCTTCCTTGCACAGCAGTCGGGAGTGCATGTTGCCCTGCTTGTTGAGGTAGTACACGGTCGTGGTGTTGTCCGTCTGGACTTGGACCACTTGACCCCAAAGCTGAGGAGCAAATGCTGACAGAGCCAGTCTGACCGCTCTGAGCTCTAAGAGGCTGATGTGGTAACGGGACTCCTCAGGAGTCCAGAACCCATGGGCCCTGTTGTCCCTCCATGTGGGCTCCCCAGCCCATGAGAGAGGCATCAGTAGTGAGGACGACCGTCGGCTCGGGGCGAACAAATGGGATCCCTTCCTGCAACTGGTCTGGGATGGTCCACCACTTGTGATTGTCCCACATCTTCTGGGTCACAGAGATCAGCTGGTCGAAATAACCTAGGCACTGAGTCCACTGAGCGTCCAGCTCCCACTGAAGGGGGCGCATATGCCACCGGGCCCAATGGACCACGGAGGTGCAAGGCATCATGTCACCCAGAAGGCGCAAAAAGTCCCAGGCAGGGCGCAACTGCCCAACCAGAAATAGTCAGGCAAAGGAGGAGAGACCCTCCACCCTGTCCACCGGGAGCCAGGCTCTGGCTCGGCGAGAGTCAAACTCTGCCCCGTTGAAACACATCACCTGAGAAGACAAGAGTTCCGACTTGGCCTCATTGATCAAGAGGCTGAGTTGGGAGCAGGTCAGGACTGCTGCTACTGAGCCGCAGGGGAAGAGTGCCGAAAAGGCTTCTTCTTCTTCTGCTGCTGCTTCTTGGGACCAGAAGAACCCAGAGCTGAACTGGCATCCAAGGTGGCAATGGACTGCTCAATGTGCTGAAGGGGACTGGCCACACCTGGGCCGAAGAGATCCGTGCACAGAAAAGGCACATCAGCCAGCTTATGCTGGGTATCCACCAGGAAGGAGCAGAGCCTCAGCCAAGCCCTGCGGCCGGAGGCAACTACAGCCGCCAACAAATGGGCAAACAAATCCCCCAATGTCCAGGGCCGTCTGGAGCTGCTGCTTAGCAACGGCATGGCCTTGGTCTTGGACCTGCTTGACCGTGGTCTGCAAGTCCGCAGGGAGGTGTGGGAGGACTTCGTCTAAGGACTCCAAAAGGGCATGGGAGAAGTGTGCCATGATGACTGCCAAGCTTGCCTGACTAAGGTCTAAGGAAGAGGGCGCATAGACCTTCCGGGCAGAGTTATCCAATTTCTTGGACTCCTTCCCCGGAGGTCTGTCAGTATCAGCAGAACTGCCTGTACGTCTGAACACAGAGGCAGTCACAAGGCTCTAGGCCGAAGTGTGCTCTGTGAACCCCGCTAGGGACCCCATGGTACGGCATATTTGTGGGCCATCTGAGCAGACGGAGCTGGATAGGAAGCATGGTGCTGCCAAAGTTCAAGGGCCAGGCCAATGATGGTTTCGGCCACAGGAAAGGCTTCCATCGGGGTATCCCCTCTCTTGAGGATATCAGTGAGAGGGTGCTCCGCCTTTTTCTCGATAGGTTCCAGGGTATCCCTGTGGACTCAGAGATGAAGCGGAGAATTCCCTGAAAGGACGAAGGGCCTTCCTCCATCAAGGAATCACCAGCCAACTTGTCATCCCGTGGATGAGAATGGAGGCCAGTGTCATCCGAATCCCAAGTATCCGGATAAAGCGGTCGACTGCACAGATCACCCTCAACTCACCTATGGTGGTCGGGGGTGAGAGTGACCAAAAGACATCAGTGGAGCCCAGTGTCCAGCCAAGCTTCCTTGGAAGGAGCCCCTCCCACTGGCTGCTTGGGCAGGGGTTCCACCAGAATTGGTGAAGAGACCAGTTTAGTCCGAACCGGAAGAACAGGTTACTCACCTGTAACAGTAGTTCTAGGAGTGGTATATGTTGTTCATCCACACTGTCTGGCATTGTTCCTTCCCCTTTAAATCTTGCCGGAAGTCTTCAAGTTGGCTCCTCCCACCCACCCGGGTGGTAAATACCTCGGCTCCACCCCATGACATCAGATCTAGCCCGCTGAAAGCCAGGTTGTGCGCCTAAAGCCAAGGAGGTAGGGTGGGTGCGTGTGGATGAACAACATATACCATTCCAAGAACTACTGTTACAGGTGAGTAACCTGTTCTTCTAGGAGCGTGGATATGTTGTTCCTCCACACTGTCTGGCAGACTCCAAGCAGTTCTCCGGGAGGAGGGACGCAAGGCGCACACCCCCTACTTAGGGAACAGAGATTGGAGAACAGAGGCCCCAAAACCAGCATCCCGTGCAACTCTAGGTCGATGTGGTAATGGGTAATGAAGGTGTTTGCTGACTTCCAGGTAGCGGCCTGACAGATTTCCTGGATAGGGATATCCCTGGAAGCAGCCACTGAAGCAGCAGTATGGCAGGTAGAATGAGCCCTTATCCCTTTGGGAGGCTCCTTACCCGCCAATTCATAGCACAGATCTATGCATGATGTAATCCATCTCGCAATAGTCCACTAGGCTGCAGGTCTGCCAGAAGCGGCTTCAGCGTAAGTGACAAACAGCTGGCGAACCTCTCCCCGAATTTCCGCCATCCTCTCCTTATAGTAGGAGAGAGCACGCCTGAGGTCCAGAGTATGGAGCCTGTACTGCATCCGAGGTGTAGTTAGGTAGTATACCGCAGAGTCAACACCTGGTTGAGGTGAAACTCTGACACCACCTTCGAAGGAATTTCGGTGGGGCGCAGGGACAACTTGTCCCTGTGAAAGACCAGATGGGGAGTCCACTGAAAGCGCCTGAGCTCCCCGTCCCTTCTGGCTGACATGATAGCCATCAAGAAGGCCATCTTCCAAGTAGCGAAGCGCAGACTTGTGCATGGGTTTGAATGGCTTGCCCATAAGCTTTGCCAAACCAGCAAAAGATCCCACAGAGGTGGGGGTTCACGCACCGAGGGATGATCCAGGCCTTTAAAGCGCCCATCACCTTTTCCTGAGCTAACGCCGGCTGACCGACCCGCCCGTAAGCCAATATGGCTGCTAGGTGCACCCTAAGGGTCGATGACCAAGACCCCTTTGAGAGGGACCAAAAGTAGTCCAGAATGTTAGCCAAAGAGCAGGATAAGGGGTCCAAGCTTTTGCCCTGACACCAAATGGAAAATCTCTTCCATTTGAAGGCATAACATTTCCTGGTCAATTCTTTTTGAGATGCCTCAACCAGGGTGTAGACATCTTCGGAAAGACCCAAAGCCTGGAACTCTAGCCAGCTAGGAACCAGGCTGTGAGGTGCAGGGATTGAAGGTCCGGATGAAAGACCTTCCCTGGTTCAATATCATCAGGTCCGGGCGTGTACACAGCCGCTCCAGGGCCCTGCAGCTGAGGCTGAGGAGATCTGGATACCAGAACTGGCGTGGCCAATCTGGGGCTACCAGGATCACCCTTGCCTTGTCCCTCCTCACCTTGAGTAACACCTTGTGGATCAAGGGAAATGGGGGAAAGGCGTAAAAGAGGCCTGGGGTCCACGGCCTCGAGAAGGCATCCCCCTGCAGCGAACCCTGCTGAGGGGGGCCGGCATGGTACAGCCTCAGCTTGGTGTTCTCCCTGGAGGCAAACAGGTCCACCAACGGTTTGCTCCAACGAGAGAACAGGTCGTAAGCTACCTCTGGATGGAGAGACCACTCGTGGGATGTCTGGCCTAAGCGGCTGAGAGCATCCGCCAGTTGGTTCGCGACTCCTGCCACATGGATGGCTAGGAGATCCGCCTCCAGCCGGGCTGGCGGAGGTCCAGATCCGGAGCGCCTCGCATAGCAGACGGAGTGCGTGCCGCCCTGTTTGTTGAGGTAGTACATGGGCGTGGTATTGTCCGTCTGGACTTGAACCACTTGACCCCGGAGCTGAGGAGCGAAAGCTGACAGAGCCAGTCTGACTGCCCTGAGCTCCAGCAGGTTGATGTGACATCGGGACTCCTCGGGGGTCCAAAGGCCGTGGGCACTGTAGTCCCCATGTGGGCTCCCAGCCCATGAGAGAGGCATCGGCCGTGGGGCGACCGTCGGCTTAGGCGAAAGCAGTTCCTTCCTGCAGATGACTCGGGGCGGTCCACCATTGGGAGGCATCCCACATTCTCTGGGTGACTGTGATCAGCTGGTCGAAAGACCCTGACGCTGAGACCACTGGGCGCCAGCTCCCACTGGAAGGGGCGCATGTGCAGTCTGGCCCAACAGACCACTGAAGTGCACGCCGCATGTAACCCAGGAGGCGAGAAAGTCCCGGCAGGGACAAGTGCCCAACCAGAAATGATTGGGCAAGAGGGAGGAGAACCTCTGCCTGTCCGCGGAGCCGAGCTCTGGCTTGACAAGAGTCGAGCTCTGCCCTGATGAAGTTCATCATCTAAGAAGGTACGAGTTCTGGATTTGGCCTCGTTGATCAGAAGGCCCAAGTGAGAGCAGGTTTGGAGGGTCAGGTCCTGGACCTCCACCTCCTGAAGGGAGGAACCGCCGAGCCAGTCATCTAGGTAGGGTAAATATGAACCCCTTGACGTCAGAATGGGCTGCCACCACTGCAATGCATTTGGTGAAGACCCTTGGGGCCGGCGACAGGTCGAACGGCATGGCTCTGAACTCCGACAGGGTCCCTTCGACCCTGAAGCAGAGGAACCGCTGGTGGACGGACGGATAAGGACGTGGAAAAGGCGCCCTGGAGATCCAGTGCAGAACCACATGTTTTGCTCCAGAGATGGTATGATCTGGTTCAGAGTTACCATCCGAAAGGTGCAGACCGGAGATACCGATTCAGGTCGAGATCCAGAATGGGCGCCAACCCCCATCCGCTTGGGCACCAGGAAATACCTGAGACAAAGCCTGGGTCTGAAGGAGGATCCGCACTCGCCACCGCCCTTGAAGTGGAGTAGCGCAATGTCGCCCTGAAGGCAGACTGGGCGACTGAGATCCTTTCTCTCTCGTGGGGCACGGGCTCACTAGGAGGGAACTGCTCGAATTCTAGGGCAGACCCTGCCCGACCACTTTCTAGAACCCACCTGTCCGGGCGATACCGTCCAGGCGGAGGAAATGGCGGAGCCGACTCCCACGGGAGGACCCAGAGTTGGTGACGGGTACGGGAGGCCACCCCGCCCGCCACTGGGCAGGCTTAGAGGAGGAGGAGGAGGCACCTGGACCAGCACCTCGCCCTTGCGGGGCTGCTGGGGACCTGCTTAGGCCTAGAGCGCCAAGCTTGAGCCTGCTGTTGTTGCTGACCCTGAAGGGCGTGTTGTCTGACCGCAGGGAAGAATGTTAAAGGCTTCTTCCTCGCGCTCTGCTGGTTCTTATTTGAAGAACTTTAGCAGAGGTGGCATCTAAGGTGGCATTAGACTGTTCGATGCGCTGCAGATGACCTGCCACCCTGGCCGAAAAGGTCGGCCAAGGAAGGGCACATCAGCTAGCTTGTGCTGAGTATCCACGGGAAAGAGGATAACCTCAGCCAAGCCTCCGCGCAAGTGGATACCGCTGCAGCTAGTGAACGGCACAGGAATCACCCAGATCCAGTGAGTCTGAGCTGTTGTTTAGCAACAGCCCTGCCTTGGTCCCTGACCTGCTTGACCGTGGTCTGCATGTCAGCTGGAGGTGAGGAAGAACTTCGTCCAGCGACCCCAAAAGGGCGTGAGAGAAGTGTGCCATAATCACTGCTGAGCTTGCCTGACTAAGGCCCAAGAACGATGCTGCATAGACCTTGCGGGCCGAGTGGTCCATAAGTTTGGACTCCTTGTCCGGAGGGCGGTCAGTGTCCGCCGAGCTGCCCGTCCGCCTGAACACTGAGGCAGTCACCAGGCTCTCCGACGACGGGTGCTCAGCAAACCCCGCCAAGGACCCAGTGGGCACCGCGTACTTGCGTGCCATGCAGGCAGATGGAGCTGGGCAGGAGGCGGGACGCTGCCAAAGTTCCAGAGCAGGGACAGTTATGGCTTCGGCGACTGGAAAGGCCTCCGTAGGGGTATCCCCCCTCTTAAGAATATCTGTAAGGGGGTATTCTGCCTTCTTCTGAGTAGGCTGCAGAGGCATCCCCGTGGACTCAGAAATGAGCCGGAGGATGCCCTGGAAGGAGGAAGGCCCTTCTTCCATGCCGGACACCGATAGCTCATCGTGAGGATGAAGGCCTGTATTATCTGACTCGGAAGAGTCCAGATACAAAGGCTGGCCACCTAAATCTCCCTCGATATGCCTGGGGCGATCAGGGGTGACAGTAATCGACAGTCTGTGAGGAAGACCCAGAGACTGTCGGTCCTCCTTGGAAGGAACCCTTCCAAGAGGTAGCTCAGGTGGAGGTTCCACCAATATTAGTGGGGAGCCTGTAACCGGCCGCGCCGGAGGGCGCACTGGAGCCCCGGATGGGATCAGTGCCGAAGGAATCGGTGTCAGTGTAGGCCGAAGAGGCTGAGGCCAAGTGAGAGCCGGGATCACCGAGGGAGCCGGCTTCTGGCTCAGCAGGAGTTGCTGCCACATAAGATCTCACAGCGCCGACGGATCTTCCGTCGGCTTCCTCGTCCGAGGAGGATGAGGAACGTGGCGGTGCCTTCCTGGAGTGTTTATGTCCTTTGGGTCGATCAACCGAAGAGGACTTACTCTGACGAGACCGACGGTGTCGGCTTTGTCGATCAGGAGAAACCGGACCCGTGAAACCGAGGATCCGGTTCCTGTCCCTCGATCGGGAGGCCCGCGGGACGGGTCTCCTTGTCGGGGAAGGACAGAATGGGTGTTCTCTCCAAAGAGTCATCGACAGGAGTCAGTGACAACGGCTCGATTGGATCGAGAGAAATCTCGGCTGGATCAGCCGTCTCCTCGACTTCTGTGCCCGGTCCAGACTGAAGGTCCGAAAACCCGGCAGCCAAGGAGGCGATCTCGACCGTAGTAGAGACCTCGGACCACTCCCGGTCCCAGGAGCGTCTTCTTCGACTAGAAGAAGAAGAAGGTGGTTTTGGATCCTTTTTCCTAGAACGGGAGGAGTGCAAGCCCGAGGGCGCCACCCTGGTAGGGAGAGACTGGCACAACCCGAAGGATCCTGAAAAGGTGGAGCCAGTTGAGCGGCACGAGAAGCTCCTCGATTGGTCGGGCTTGGGCGGCTTCCTCCTCGGAGGCCGCCATTTGTTCGAGCTGCTCGGCGGATCCCGCAGCCGCAGAAACCACCCACCTGGCCTTCTTAGATTTTACCGGTGGATTGCGAAGCTCCAGTCTCCCCAGCTTCAGGCGCGCCCGACGATCCTCCAAAACGGTCGGATGGAAGGAATCGCAGATGGTACACTGCAAGGTATCATGAATGGTACCGAGGCAGTAAACGCACGAGAGGTGGGGGTCGGTGCGTGACATTTTCTGTCCGCAAGGACACCGGCGAAACCCGGGGGACGACTTTTCATCCATGTCCGAATCCGAGTCGTAAACTCTTACGAGTTTCAAAGCGAGAAGATGTGGTGAAAACCGTCGAGTTGAATCCAGGGCCTCAATCACTGTAGAAAAGCACGAGGGAACCTGTATCTTCCAGCGGAAAGGAAGATCTGGTGTCATGGGGCGGAGCCGAGGTATTTACCACCCGGGTGGGTGGGAGGAGCCAGCTTGAAGACTTCCGGCAAGATTTAAAGGGGAAGGAACAATGCCAGACAGTGTGGATGAACAACATATCCACACTCCTAGAAGAAAAAATTACTCACCTTAATAATGTTGTTTCTTCTAATGGAGTCTTGCTGTATTCTGACTATTGCAGTGATTGCCAACCTTTGAACTGTCCTGGAGAACAAAGAGTTAACTTTCCATGCAGGGCATGGAACGCTGAGCTCGAGCTCGGTTGAAGCCTCTGCCTACTGTTGTTTAAACTCCAACCGTCAGATCTTTACGAGCAATACTCACTAGAAGTTCTGTGTGGAAACTGTAAGACTCACACTAGCCAACTGGCAACTAAATTTATTAAAAAAGGGTTTTTTGGTTTCAAAGCAAAGACTCAAGTCAGGAAACCCAAAAAACAAAACACAACACACACCCAAAATAAGCAGGGTGAGAAAGGGGCACCTCTAGGGTGCCAACACTGCTCCTGCCCACCCACATCCCAAAAACCAGGTTCTGAGAGGGGAGGCGGGGGGGAGGTCAGAATACAGCAAGACTCCATTAGAAGAAACAACATTACTAAGGTGAGTAATTTTTTCTTCAAACAACATGAAGTCTTGCTGTATTCTGACTATTGCATACTACCAAGCAGTACCTCCATGGAGGAAGGACAGAACCTACTTTGGGAATAGGCTCCGAAGTACTGCTGTGCCAAATCGAGCATCACTCCTAGTCTGGATATCCGGAGAGTAATGCTTGGTGAATGTATGGACCGTTTCCCAGGAGGCTGCTTGACAAATCTCTAAGATAGGAATATCCCTGGCAGCAGCCAGGGAAGCAGCTGTACCTCTAGTAGAGTGAGCCCTCAGGCCTGAGGGTGGTGTCCTACCCAGTTTTTCATAGCAGAATTGTATACAAGAGACACTCCACCTGGCAATAGATCTCTTAGTGGCAGGTTTTCCCTTACCAACCTCTCCATAAGTGAGGAACAACTGGAGGGACAAACCTGTGACCCTTGGTGCACTCTATGTAGTAGCTAAGGGCCCTTTTTATGACCAGGCTGTGCAACCTCCTCTCTCCAGATAAGAAATGGTCAATGAAGAAAACAAGGAGAGACATAGACTGATTAAGGTGGAAATCTGAAACCACCTTAGGCAAAAACTTCCTGTTAGTTCTTAGGACCACTTTATCTCTATGGAAAGAGATGAAATCAGGCTCCACTGACATGGCTTGCAATTCACTGATATGCCTGGCAGAGGTAATGGCTACCAAAAACACAGTTTTCCAAGTCAAGTACTTAAGCTCTGCAGAGGACAAAGGCTCAAACGGTGGTTGCATAAGCTGAGCAATGCAAACATTAAGGTCCCAAGCAGGAGCAGGGTCCCTAAAGGGGGGATTGGTGTGCAGCAATCCCTTGAAGAACTTACAAAACACAGAATGGGCTGACAGAGGAGAGGGCTTGCCTAATGACAAGAAGGCAGAAACAGCTGCTGGATGCACTTTAAGTGTAGCTGGTCTAAGTCCCAAGCCATTAAGATGAACCATATAGTCCAGGACTGTAGGCAACCCAGCAGAATCTGGAGAAATATGCTTATTAGAGCACCAAATAGAGAACCTTTTCCATTTGGAGTCGCAAGTCTTTCTGGTGGAAGGCTTTCCAAGAAGCCTTAAGAATATCCAGAACACCTTGAGAGAGGTGCAGATCAGCAAACTCTAACTCTTCAAGAGCCAGGCCTTGAGATTGAGAGATTTGAGATTCGGATACCAAATCCTTCCCTGAGAGAATGTCAACAGGTTGTAATTCCTGGGAAGAGACAGGGAAAGGTGGACTGCTAAGGACAGCAACAGTGGGTACCAGGGCTGTCTGGCCCAGTCTGGAGCAATCAGAATCACTTTGCATGGTTGAGACCTGATCTTGACTAGGACTTTGAACAGGAGAGGGAAGGGGGGAAAAGCATACAGGAACTTCCCTTCCCAATTCAGAATCAGAGCATCCAGGGGGACTGAGCCCAAGACTGGGGATCTGCAACAAACGAGAGGAAGTTGGTGATTGTCTGGGGCTGCAAAAAGATCTATCTGTGGAGTGACCCATCTCGAGAAAATCACTTGCAAAACTAGGGGATCTAGGGTCCGTTCGTGATGGCCCCGAGATATTCTGCTGACAGCATCTGCTAGGACATTGTCCTTCCCTGGGAGGTGAACTGCTATCAGAGAGGTTTGCAGGGAATAGGCCAGAGACCACAGCTTCATTGCTTCTGTGTACAAGGCCGTAGACAGAGTGCCTCCTTGCTTGCTGATGTACCACATTGTGGTGGTATTGTCTGTTCTGATCTGGACCACCTTGTTCTGTACAGATTTGGAAAAGGCTTGCAGTGCCAGAAACACTGCTCTGAGTTCAAGAGATTGATGTGAAGCAGAGATTCTTGAGGTGACCACAGCCCTTGGGTGATAAGATTCCCCAAGTGGGCTCCCCAGCCCAGCAGGGAGGCATCTGTGGTGAGTATTACTGAATGAGACTGAGTGACAAAAGGAACTCCCTGTCTTAAATTGTCCTGATCCCGCCACCATTGCAAAGCCTGGATCAGGGTTCGAGTCACTGGGACTAGTTTGGTAAGGGAATCCTTTCTTTGGGACCAGAAGGCTCTTAAGTGGAACTGAATGCCCCTCATCTGGAATCTTGCCCCCGGACCACTGCTGTAGAGGCTGCCATGTGGCCCAGGAGCTGCAGGAAGTGCCTTGCTGGTCGAGACACCTGAAGGGTGAATGAAGAGGCCAGGTCTATAAAGGTCCTTGCCCTGTCCAGGGGAAGGAAGGCTTTTGCTCTTATTGTATCCAGCTCTGCCCCTATAAAGGTGAGGAGCTGTACTGGCTTGAGAACTGACTTTGGAAGGTTGAGGAGGAATCCTAAGGAAGCGAGCACTTGCTGAGTTATTTGAAGATGTGACTTGACTTGGTCTGGAGACTGACCCACTATGAGCCAGTCGTCCAAGTATGGAAAAATGGAGATCTTTTTTCTCCTTAGGAAAGCAACCACTACTGCCAGGCACTTTGTGAACACCCTTGGGGCTGATGTTAGGCCAAAGGGCATTGCTCTGAATTGATAGTGGCCTGAGGGCAACTCGAACCTGAGGTACTTTTTGTGGGAGCACCTGATGGGAATGTGAAAATAGGCATCTTTGAGGTCCAGGGAGGCTAGCCAGTCCCCTGGTCTTAGAGAGGGCAGAATTATTCCCAGAGTCACCATTCTGAATTTTGGTTTTAAAAGGTGCTTGTTCAGATATCTTAGATCCAGGATGGGCCACCATTCTCCTATCTTTTTGGGGGTTAGGAAGTACCTGGAGTACAACCCTTTGCCCCTGTGTAGGGTAGGAACCCTTTCTATGGCTCCGAGAGCCAGGAGAGAAGAAACCTCTGCCTCTAGGACAAGGGTCTCTGATGGATTTGCAGGTGGAAAGGATCTGGTTCTCATCTTGGGAATGTTTTTGAAGCTGAGAACCAGTCCCTGGCTTACAACTTCCAGGACCCACTTGTCTGATGTTAAAGACTTCCAGTCCTGGACAAAGTAAGCCAGCCTGCTCACTACAGGTATTGGAGAATCGGCCCGGGCAGACCCATCAGGGTGTCTGCTTGGCAGGGGCTTTAGGCTGAGGGGTGGAAGCAGGCCTGTTCATTCCCCGTCTGCCTCTCCCTCTGAAGAACCCCCTCTGAGCATAAGCAGAAGAGGAGGAGGCCTGGGCTTGGTAAAACCGCCATTGAAAGGGCCTGCCCCTGCCCCTGGAATGCTGTCTTTGAGAAGTGGCTTACCTTTCTTTGGCCTGAGCACTCCTATAGGTGGTCCTGTACTCATCCATCTTCTTCATGTAGTTCTATGTCTGCTCCCCAAACAGAGAATTACCAATGACAGGGAAATCCATGGCCTTAGCCTGGGTATCCTGTGATAGGCTAGTACATCTGAGCCAAGCCATCCTCAGGGGCCACAGATGTAGCCATGACTCTAGATGAAACATCATTGGAGTCCACAGCAGCATGAAATTGCACCTTGATGCTTCAATCCCATCCACAGTCACCTGCTCCAGCTCCTTGGCAAGCTGGTCAGGGGCCTGTTTAGCCAGAGCCAGCACAGTGTCCCACCGGGACTTCTGGTATCTAGCTGTGTAGGCCACATAGTTAGCCTGCCTGAGTCTCAAAGATGCTGCCATGTACTGCTTTTTTGCCATGGCATCAATCCTCCTGGAGTCCTTATCTGGGGGGTGTGAAGCCAAGGGAATATTTGCCTTATCACAGGCAGCAAACTGCACTACCCCAACATGGGTGCATTGCTGGGAAAGGAACTCCGTGTCTGAGCCTGAAAGGGTATACCTCTTGTCCATTCTTCTGTCCACAGGAGGTATGGAATTAGGAGTCTTTAAAATTTTAAATGTCTGTTTCCCAAAAGATTTATGGAGGGGAACAGACAATCTCCTGGACTCTGGGATATCCATCATCTCAACAAAATCTTCTTGTAAAACATAAAGTGGGAAGGGGACTCAGAAAGCCTAGGAGGAGAAACACCTGAAGGTCTGTCTGGGGAGACGTCCGGGTCAATAGGCACATCCAGACTTTCATAATCACCATCATCATCATTATCCTCATACTCTCCCTCCTTCTCCTCCGGTTCATAAAATTCTTCTAAAGTATAATCCGGAACCAGGGGAACCAACCGAACCAAGCCCCTGCCAGATGGTGCCAGTTCGGCCGGAACCGAAGTTGCGATTGAACTATCCTTATCGCTTTGGCTATTTCATCAGCAGTTGGAGAAAGAACTTGTGGATCCGAACCGGATGATTTTTCCCTTTTCTTTCTTTTAGCCAGAACCGACTCTTCAGAATCGGTTCTCCTTTTGCCCGAAGAAGTTTCGCTCTGGTCAGAGGGCACTCATTCTAATTCGGTCGTAACCGAACTGGGCTGGCCATCCGGGTCAGTGGACTTCTCGGCCTCCCTTTCCCTCAGTCTACCTACTCTCTTATCCAGGGTAGCTTTGGGAAAACTTTTACAAATTTGGCAGTCTGAATTGAGGTGGTCAAACCCCAGACAATCAACACAGGTGGTGTGGGGATCAGCCTTAACAAAGGCTTCCCCACACACACTACAGTGTTGAAACCCAGTGGGCCCGTTTTTTTTTTCTTGGGTTTCTCAGACATGGCTAATCCTATCCACAACTTACCCTTTTTTCGGCAATCTGCCAATCAGTTCCTGACCATGTTACGGGTCTTGGAAAGAAACGTAATTAAATCCCTTTTTTTTAGAACCGATACGGACCGGTTACCACACACTAATGAATTCAGAAGTTTTTTGTTTTGTTTTTTTAAACCAAACCAATCGGTTCAAAACGAACCGATCCAATGTTTACAAGTTCCACACAGAAACTAAATGCAAAACCTATCTAGTACTCATGGTACCACAGATAGAGACTTAAGCCGACAGGTTCAGTAGCAGAAATTCGGTAGAAACCGAGCGTAAAAATGACACTTTAACAAACTTTTTTGAACCGAGCAAAGGAGAAATCTCCAGAGCGACTGTTCAGTGAGGCGGAGTAAAGAATCTGACGGTTGGAGTATAAACAACAGCAGGCAGAGGCTTCAACAGAGCTCGAGCTCAGCGTTCCATGCCCTGCATGGAAAGTTAACTCTTTGTTCTCCGGGGCAGTTCAAAGGTTGGCAATCACTACAGTAGTCAGAATACAGCAAGACTTCATGTTGTTTGAAGAGGTTTTACCGGCTCCGTAGGTGGGGGAACCGATTTTATCAGTTCCTAGGGGGTCGACTTCAGCCTGGGAAGTGAAAGTCAAGTAATGGCCGGGGTAGGAACCAGGGTCGGCTTATGCCCGGACAAAATCAACTGCTGCCACATGAGGTCCTCGTAGCGTCAGAGTTTCCGCCAAAGCCTCTCCTCATCCAAGGAGGACAAGGACGACCGACGGCGTCGCCTATTTTGGCGTGCTTGTGCGCCTTCCTCGCCCTGTTGGTCAAGGGGGTCTGAGACCTCGATCAAGATCAGGCAGGCCGATTCAGTCACTCAGGAGACGCCAGTAAAACTGGAGACTTCCGAGGGTCAGGGACCACTTCCCTCGGTGGGTTTCCCAGCAGGCTGGGTTTCCTCATCGGGGGAAAGAAAGGACCCGAGCCCAACTGAGGGAGTCGCCGACCAGAGTCAGCGACAAGGGGTTGATCGGGTCAAGAATAATCTCAACGTCATCGATCGAAACTTCGGTCGGCTGGCCCAACAGCAAAGCCAAGAAGCCGTGGCCAAAGAGGCAATTTCGACAGAGGTCGAAATGGCCGGCCCCTGGGACCGAGATCTCTCCCAATCCCAAGAGCGTCTCCATCGAGATGAAGACAGTCCCGAGTCTCTCTCTCTCGCTTACTAAACTGAGAGGAGTGCCTGCCTGCAGGACTCTCACCCTTAGTAAGGAGAGAGTGGCACAACTCTCAGAAGGAACCCGAGAAAGTGGAGCCCAAGTTGAGTGGAACGAAGAAGCCCCAAGAGGAATATTCCGCAGAGCAAGCCGCTTCCTCCTCAAAGGCCTGCATACGCTCCAACTGCTCAGCGGATCTCAAAGCCACGGAAACCACCTACCGAGCTTCCTTAGATTTCACCAGCGGGTTCCATTTTTCGGGCCTGTCCAATTTAAGGCGTGCGAGACCGTTGTCAAGGACGTTAGGCTGAAAAGCGATGCAGAACTCACAGGGCGTGGTGTCATGGCCGACATCAAGACAGTAGACGCACATGGAGTGCGGGTCCGTACGTGACATCTTCTGACCGCACGGGCACCGGCGAAATCCAGGGGAAGACTTGTCTTCCATAATCGAGAAGCAAAAGTCGCAATCGCCAATGCAGTAAGTTTAATTTTCAGAATAACCAAAGGTTGAGAAGCCAGGGCCTACAGAATGCGAGAGCACAATGAAGGCAACCTGAATCTTCCAGTGGAAAGGAAGATCTGGCGTTATGGTGCGGAGCCGAGGGTATACCACTCAGGTGGGAGGAGCCAGCTTGAAGACCTTCCGCAGATTTAAAGGGAAAGGACAATGCCAGTAAGTGTGGATGAACAACATATCCACGTCCCTAGAACAGCCAATCCACTGAGTAAGTAAGACTGTTCTCATTCGCACCACAGGACATGAAAAGACACATTTGACAGTTGTTTTGTCCTGCCTAGCTGATGGGACAAAGCTTACACCCCTTGTCGTGTTCAAAAGAAAACCCTCCCCAAAAATACAGGTTACTCACCTGTAACAGGAGTTCTAGGAATGGTATATGTTGTTCATCCACACTCATTGGCAGGTATCCTTGCCGCTTTAAATCTTGCCGGAAGGTCTTCAGCTTGCTCCTCCCACCCACCCGGTGGTATAACCTCGCTCACCCATGACGCCAGATCTGGCCCGCTGGAAGCTCAGGTTGTGCGTCAAGCCGGGAGGGTGAATGTAGGATGAACAATATATACCATTCCTAGAACTCCCTGTTACAGGTGAGTAACCTGTATTTCTAGGGACATGGATATGTTGTTCATCCACACTCATTGGCAGACTCCTAGCAGTTCTCCGGGAGGAGGGAGGCAAGACGCACACCCCGATACTTACTTGGGAAAGAGAGACTGGAGAACCGAGGCCCCAAAACCAGCATCCCAGCGTGACTCAAGGTCGATGTGGTAATGGGTAATGAAGGTGTTTGCTGACTTCAGGTAGCAGCCCTGCAGATTTCCTGGATAGGGACGCCCTGGAAGCAGCCACTCAGCAGCAGTATGGCGGTAGAATGAGCTCTTATCCTCTGGGAGGCTCCATGCCCGCCAACTTATAACAGAGATCTATGCAGGAGGTTACCCACCTGCTTATCGTCCGCTTGGCTGCAGGTCTGCCAGATGCTGCTTCAGCGTAGGGTGACAACAGCTGGCAAACTCTCTCCCCGAATTTCAGCCAGTCGCCTTATAATAAGCGAGCGCCTTCTAGGTCCAGAGTATGGAGCCTTATATTCGCCTCCGAGGTGTATTTGGGTAGAACACCGCAGAGTCAACACCTGGTTAAGGTGAAACCCCAACACCACCTTCGAAGGAATTTCGTGGGGCGAGGACAACCTTGTCCCTGTGGAAGACCAGGTAAGGAGACTCATGGAAAGCGCCTGAGCTCTCCCATCCTTCTGGCTGACGTGATAGCCACCAAGAAGGCGGCTTCCACGACAGGTGAGAGAGACACCTGTCATAGGTTCAATGGCTTGCCCATGAGCTTTGCCAGTACCAGCAGTAGATCCCACGGAGGTGGGGTTCCCGACTGAGGGAAATGTGATCAAGGCCTTTGAAAAGCGCCAGACCACCTTCTCCTGCGCCACCGACTGCTTCCGCCCGCGCTCGTAAGCAGAGATGGCTGCCAGGTGCACCCTTAGGTCGCCGACCTAAGCCCTTGACTAGAAAGGGACCATAAATAGTCCAAGATGCTTGCCAAGGAACAGGAGGAAGGGTCCAAGCCCTTGTTCTGACACCAAATGGAAAACCTTTCCATTTGAAGGCATAGCATTTTCTGGTCGACTCCACGGGACGCCCAACTACATTGAGGACCTCGTCGGAAAGACCCAAGGCCTGGAACTCTAGCCGCCAGGAACCAGGCGCAGGTGCAGGGATTGAAGGTCCGGATGGAACACCTTCCCTGATTGACTGAGAGCAGGTCCGGGCGAGCTGGAAGCTGCCGCGAATCCTGAGCTGAGACTGAGGAGATCTGGTACCAGAACTGGCGAGGCCAGTCTGGGGCTATCAGAATCACCTCGCCTTTGTCCCTCCTCGCCTTGAGAAGCACCTTGTGGATCAAGGAAATGGGAAAGGCGTAAAGAGGCCCGGGGTCCACTGCCTCGAGAAGGCATCCTCCTGCAGCGAGCCCTGCTGAGGGGGCGGCATGGAACAGACTCAGCCTCGCTCTCCCTGAGGCAAACAGGTCCACCTGAGGTGTGCCCCAATGGGAGAACAGATGCTGTACTACCTCCGCAGGGAGACCACTGTGAGATGCAGCCCCATCCGGCTCAGGGCACGGCCAGGGTGTTGGAGGCTCCTGCCACGTGAATGGCTAGGAGATCCACCTCCAGGCTGCGACGAGTGACCAAATGCGGAGAGCTTCCTTGCATAGAAGCATGGAGCTGCCCCGCCCTGGCGTTTAGATAGTACATGGTCGGGTATTGTCCGCCTGACTCGGACCACTTGACCCCGGAGGAACGGAGCAAAGGCGGTGAGAGCTAGGCGGACCGCCGGAGCTCCAGCAGGTTGATGTGGCATCGACTCCTGGGACCAGAGGCCATGAGCCCGTGTTCCCCAGATGGGCATCCCAACCCATCAGAGAGGCATCGGTCGATAGAGAGACCGCTGCTCGGGCGGATTAACGGGATGCCCTCCTGCAAATGATCTGGAACGGTCCACCACTGGAGAGTGCTTCCACATCCCTGTGTCACCGGCTACAAGCTGGTCCAAAGGATCGCAGCGCCAGACCACTGGCTGGCCAGTCCCCACTGAAGGGGGACGATGTTCCAGCGGGCCCAACGACCACGCTGGTGCAGGCCGCCATGAGACCCAGGAGGCGCAGGAAGTCCCGGCAGGGCAATTGCCCAACCAGAAATGATCGGGCAAAGGAGGAAAGAACCTCGCCCTGTCCGGCGAGCCGCTTCTGTCAAGAGAGCCGAGCTGCGCTCGATGAATAGAATCACCTGCTTCGCTCGAGTTCTGACTGGCCCTTGATAAGGAGGCCCAGTTGAGAGCAGACCTGGAGGGCCAGATCTCTGGACCACTCCGCCTCCTTCCTGAGGGAGCTGCTATCAGCCAGTCGTCCAGGTAAGGGTACACCCCGACCTCGCCGCGAGGAATGCTGTCACCACTGCCATGCATTTGGTGAAGACCCTGGGAGCTGGAGACAAGCCAAGGGCATGGCTTGGAACTCAAGAGGGATCCTTCCGCCGGAAGCGGAGGAATCTCTGGTGAGATCGGACGGATAGGACGTGAAAAACGCCCTGCAAGTCCAGAGAGCAGAACCACACGCTGCTCCAAGGATGGTATTATCTGAGCCAGAGTGACCATCCTGAAGGTTCGAGACCTTAGGAACTTGTTTAGGTCGTAGTGGTCGAGAATGGGGCGCCAGCCCCCGTCCGCTCGAACCAGGAAGTACCTGGACACAAACCCTGGGTCTGAAGGAGGTCCACCACCTCTCTTATCACCTCCTTCTGGAGGAGGAGGCATGTCGGCTCGACGAGCCGCCAGTGAGGCTGGGATCTCAAGCTCCCGAGGGGCGACGCCTCTGAAGGGTGGTGCCTGCTCACTCCCAGAGGCAGGCCTCTTCCACCACCTCAAGACCCACCTGTCCGGGAAACAGCGGACCAGGCGGAACGGAAGTGCTGGAGCCGCCTCCACGGGGACCCAGGGTAAGGTGACGGGAATGGGGCACACCCTCAGCCCGCCACTGGGCAGGCTTGGAGGAGGGACCGCCGAGGGACCTCCTGGCCTTTTCCTCCCTGCCTCCTGTTAGAGGAGGCGGCGACTTGGGTTTGGGATGCCAACGAGCCTGCTGGCCCTGACGTTGTGGCACGGGCGCCGGGGCACAGAAGGACGAAAGGGCTTAGGCTGTGGTTTGTGGCCTTTGTCCTTCTGAGCGGAAGAGACCGAGTCCAAGGTAGCATTGGACTTCTCGATCCTCTGCAGGTGACCTTCCACCCCAGGGTCAAGAGGTCAGTCCCTAAAGGGAACATCCGCCAACTTGTGCTGGGTATCCGGGTAAAGGTGGATATCCTCAGCCAAGCCCGCCGCGATAGCCACTGTGCCGCCACCGATCTGGCACATGAGTCCCCTATATCCAAAGCAGTCTGAGCTGCTGTTTGGCCACTGCTCCTTGCCCTGGTCCCGCACTCGCTTAACCGTAGTCTGCAGATCAGCGGAAGATGAGGATGACCTCATCCAGGAGCCCAACAGGCATGAAAAAATGTGCATGAGGACGGCCGAACTGGCCTGGACGAGGCCGAGAGAGGGACGAGCGTAGACTTTCGCCGACATAGTCCATTTCTTGGACTCCTTGTCAGGAGGTTTGTCCACATCCCTGGCTCACGGGCCGCCGAAAACGCTGTCGGTAACCAACCCTCAGTAGAGGGTGTTCAAAACCGACAAGGAACCGGTAGGGACCGATACTTCCTGGCCATCCTGGCCGGCGCAGGGCAGGAAGCAGGGCGCTGCCAAGCTCCAGTGCCGGACCCACTATGGCCTCGCCACCGGAAAGGCCTCGCCGAGAATCCTCGGTCCAGAATCTCCGTGAGGGGATACCTGGCCTGCTTGAAACGGGTTCGGCTCCATCCCGTGGACTCGAGATGAGCCAAGCAGTCCTAGGAAGGACGACGGGCTATCGCCCATTGACTGACCTCCTGAAGACTCCAAGTCCAGTCGCTGAGAGAAAGGAGGAATCATCTTCGGACTCGAAGAGTCCTCGAAGAGCTGCTCTGGCCTGAGCCACCCTTCACCTGCCGAGGTCGGTCGGAGTGAGGGTAACTGACAGCCGATGGGTAGACCTTTACCGACCGAGAATCCTTCGTCGGAGCCCCAATTGGTGGCTGTGGAGGCGGAGGTTCCACCGGAATCGGTGGAGCAGTTGGTTTTGGCCAACAACCGCCTGGGTATAGGCTCTCGGATAAGTCGAGGGTTGTGTCGGCCGCCCGTGACAGTTACTTAATGGCCGGGAAGGCGACGGGTCGGCTTACCCCGCCAGGAGGAGCTGTTGCAACATAAGGTCTCGCATCCGCACGTAATTTACGCCGGGAGCCCTCATCCGAGGAGAGGACGACGAGCGGGCGACGCCAGCTTATCAGGTGCCGAGGACCGAGACCGCCTATGACGGTGGATCGGCTGGACTCACAAGAGGTCCGAGACCGAGAGTCCCGGAATTTCCGAGGTCGGTGCGGGAGGTGTCGGCCGAACCGGCACTCCTTCGCTCGGATGGTCCATCCGAGGGCTCGAACCGAGGCACAGGCGAGCCCACGGGATCCTCAACTCCTCCCGGGGGAACCGAGGAGAGGGGAATCTCGGCTGCTAAAGGCGACAGCCCGTCCAATGGGTCGAGAAAAATCTCGACTTCATCGGTGGGAGTCTCGGTCAACTGACCTGACGGGGACACCGTGAGGCCAGTGGCCGAAGCCGAGCGGTCGACCGAAGCCGACGGTCGACGGCCCGGGGAGAGGGACCTTTCCCGCTCCCAAGAGCGTCGACGGAGGGACTTACCCCTGTCCCTCTTTTTGGACCGAGAATAAGGTCCAGCAGACGCAGGCCCTTCTCCTTTAGTGGAGAGGGACAGACAAAGCTCCTTAAAAGAAGCCGCAGGAAGAACCCAGAGAGCGGATAAATGCTGCGTCGAGGAAGATACGGCCAGCGCCGCTTCCTCTTCAAGGGCGACCATCCGCCGAGCTGATCCGCTGAAGCCACCGCTGACACCGCTAACCGGGCCTCCTTGACTTCACCGGAGGGAACGCTTCGGGACGGCCCAGTTGCAATCGGGCAGCACGGTCTTCGAGGACGTAGGCCGAGAAAGATGAGCACAGGTCGCAAGCCTGCGGGTCGTGCTCAAGGCCTAAGCAGTAGACACACGTGGAGTGTGGATCCGTCCGAGACATCTTCTGCCCGCATGGGCATCTCCGAAATCCGGGAGTCGATTTGTCCATCGCAGCCGCGAGGGATAGAAGACTGAAGTCTTTTTCGCAAATTTATTTTTAAATCCGCAAACGGAGAAATAGGAACCAGTCTCAAACGCAGAGCGTTAAGGAGGGAACCTGAGCTTCCAAGCGGTAAGGAAGATCTGGCGTCATGGGGCGGAGCCGAGAGTTATACCACCCGGGTGGGTGGGAGGAGCAAGCTTGAAGACCTTCCGGCAAGATTTAAAGCGGCAAGGATACCTGCCAATGAGTGTGGATGAACAACATATCCATGTCCCTAGAAAAATTACTTTTCCAAAGGGTGTGCTTGTCTATCCACATCCAAAGGGCTGGATGGAAGAGTCCTTAGTTCAGTTCTGGCTACAGAAAGTCTGGGACACATGGCCTGGGGCTCTGCGCTCTAAGCACTCATTGTTGGTCTGGGATATGTTTAGGGCACATCTCACTGATGATGTAAAAAACTGTTCCAAAAAAATAAAGACAGACCTGTGTGTGATACCAGGTGGTCCGACATCCACCTTTAGCCACTGGACGTCTGCCTGAAGAAGCCATTCAAGGATCGCGTACGACAGAAGTGGAGCGAGTAGATGTGCTCTGGTGCACGAAGGGTGACGAAAGCTGACAATTTTAAGAGACCAGACCTTGATGTTGTGTGTCAATGGATTGTGGAGGAATGGGAATCAGTCCCAGAAGAAATGGTCTGAAAGGCATTCCTGAAGTGCGGGATCAGAAACAACATGGACAGCACACAGGATGACGCATTATATGAAGAGGATGATGAGACAGAGGGAGCCCCTGACGAGGACATTACGACCTTAGATATGGTAACTAATGAATACCTGGCAGGAAATATGCACTCACTAGGAATTTCGGATGCAAAATCAGAAGCACTCAAAGATGGAGATGAGGAAAAGAATGGTGCCTGAGCTGCCGGCAGTTACTGGTACGGTACCTGTACAACAGTGCCATTGGTGCAGAATTTCTATGGAATGTACCTGTATCACAAGTTTAAGTTACGCAATTACTTTGTGTTTTGAGGTGTGTTTTAGTGTGTCATTGTTGATGAACTGCACTATCTTTACTAATTTTACATTAATAAAAAATCACCTCGGCTTATACACGGGTCTGCCTATTTTTCACATTAGAGACAGTGCATTTGGAGGGGGGAGGGTCGGCTTATACATGGATCGGCTTATCCTCGAGTATACGGTACCCCTTCTCTGAAAAGGCTACAGAGGGCCATTCATGGACTCGGACACAAGTCTAAGAAGGGCCCCAAATGATACCGGCCCATGGCCAGTGGTCAGCTCCTTGACAGATTTCCAGTTGAAGGTATGTGTCCTTCACGACTGCATGGAGGTACCATTGGAGTCATCCATGACTCATCAAAAGTGGCCTCCGGCCATTTACTTCTGTGATCCACCCTAGAGTTGTTCCACTAGGTGATCTCCACCTAGACCCAGCCTGGCAAGCCAGTCGCAGCATGGGAGTTCTTGGCTGGGGCTCCTTGTACTGGCTATGGTGGAAGCAGTTCCACCAGCAGAGGGAGAGAGACAGGTGTCGGCGACAACTGTCTCTCAAGGACCAGCGTGCGCTTGATCAGCACTGGCCAGTTGACCACAGGGGTCGGGGGGATAGAGCACTACCCCGCCCATTAAAGCCCACTGTTGCCAGAAGAGCTACTTGTAGCACCGCCACATATGCCAGTAGCGCCTCTTGTCATCCAAAGGTGAGGAGGACGAGGAATGACGACGGTGACACCTCCCAGTTGAGCAAAAGCAAGAAGACTAAGAGTGCCTCGACCATCGACCTGGGTACCAGTATCAAGGAGAAGCTGCTGGAGGTGCTGTATAGATAATGTGCACTGGCTTCAGCGAAACAGTATTCACCTCTGGCAAAAGCCCCATCAATGTAGCAACCACCCTTCAGCATGACTTCTACCAGGTTCAGCTCTAGTTTGCCTCACATCAGCTATTCCTAAATGCCAAAAAGACAATCTCCATGACCTTCGGCACTAGGCAGAGACTCTCTAGGCTCCACCCCTTACCCTCCTTCCATACCCTTGATGGGACAATCCTTGAGGACACCTCCTCTTTCAGATACCTTGGGGTCTGGCTGGACCAACACCTCAGCTTCTCTGGCCACATTGACGCCATTCTGAAAAAACTGTGCCCCAAGCTTGGTGCCTTATTTAGAAACTGTAGCTGCATCCGTCCTATGGCACAACGTGAACCTGTCCAAAAGATGAGCCTCCCCAATTTTGACTACTGTGATGTAGTCTATGGTGTTGCTCCCAAATCCTCCTTAACCAAATTGGACTCTCTCTTTAACTTCATCGCTTTGCCCTTGATGTTCCACCTCGCACTCATCACTGTAACCTATACCATGCCTTGTCCTTCCCCCCCATTTGCTAACAGACGCGTTGCTCACTGTGCCAAACTCACTTCTAAATTTTGTCTAGGAGAACTTCCTCCCTACTTCTCATGCTCCCTCTCTTCACCCCTCCTCCCTCCCACTCCCTCAGATCCGCCAACATGCATACTTTGCTGGTCCCCCGTCATACCACCCTTATCAGTCAGACTTTACCCATCGTTTCCCTAAAGTCTGGAACTCCCTCCCCCTCCCAAATACGGCATTCCTCCTCCCCTCACTCCCTAGCCTCTGCCTTACTCAACTTTCTTTCTGTAAGTTGCTCCTGTTTTAACCCTCCCTAACTAGTTCCCCTTCGAGCCTGCTCTGCTACTCGCTCAACATTCTCCTGCTAAAATCCTCTCTCCCCCCAGTGCCTACTACCCAGCACTCTCCACTTTTCCACTTTCTTCCTCCCCCTTGTTTCTACCTCTGCCCTTCTACCCCCATTACCAACTTGCCCGTGTTTGTCTTGCCCCCTGTCAGGGTTCTCAGCATCCTGGAGGAGTCTAGTACTGGGCAATGTCTCTTCCCCCCCTCCTCCATCCCCACTTTACTCCTTATCCAATTCTTGTCCTCCCCAATCGGCCCTCTGGCAGGGTCTGAGCATCCTAGAAAGGCCAGTCTTAGGCAAGTTTCTTTCCTTCCCTCCTCTACCACTACCACCCATCCACCTATTCTACACTTCCCTTATCAAATCTATATCCCACCCGCCTTTCCCTGCCACTCTCTACCCCTCCCTCCACCCTTTTACCTCCTGGCCTCCAATGCGCTCAGCCCCTGGCAGGGTTCTCTGCAACGTGGAGGGGCTAGCTCTAGGCCATTCCCATCCTCCTTGTCCAATTCCCTCAACCCCTCCTCCCCTGACACCTTACTCCTCATTATTTAAATAGGTATTAGTTCAATCATATCTGAACATTTGCACTCCTTACCCTCTCTGCGTAGAGTATATTACTGTATGTACAAATTCTCAGTCATATTAAATGCTAATTCTATAAGCCACTCTACAAATGTAAAATGTATGTGTCATTTTAAATGCAAATCCTACTGTATACCTCCCCCCCCTCAAAGCACCTGGTTGTTCAGTGTGCCTTCCTGGTGAAACACTTCAATAAATAAATAAATAAATAAATATCTGGTAGAAACTGTTCCCGAGTGGCAGCAGCCAGGAACATCAACCACTCCGCATTCTCTTGGGTGAGGACCAGAAAGACTGTGGTCTTGGAAATCAACTCCTTGTCAACCTCCTCTGACAACTGGTCGACTGGGTCGAGGAAAATCACAACCACCTGGTTGACCGCGAAGGTCAAGCTGGACAGGGGTTACTGTGGAGCTAGCGGCCTGGTCCTCAACCAATCTGGCTCGGCCAAAGCCAGGCACTCAACAAGCTTCAAGCAGTTGGGGAGTTGAAGGAGCAGGAGGAGTGTGATCTCTCCTGGTCCCACAACTGATGGTGCTTTCTCTCTCTTTCTGCTTCTTATCGTGGTGGACAGGGCTCTCCCCAAAGGTCTGGAGGGCCCAACACATCTCTCTAAACTGTCCTGTGAAGGACGGCAAAATGCTAGCCCCAGCTGGGAGCATCGCCAAGGTTAACAATGTGGCCACCACGGCACTTGCCACTGCTTCTTCCATCGCCATGAGTTGAGATGCGGACCCTGCCACAGTGGAGTTCACCTTGTGACCCTTGGGCCATAGCTTAGGACATCAATCAGACAGCCAACCGAGAAGAAGATGAGCTTTGAAATTCTCCAGGGAGAAACAGAGCAACATCTGGCACAAGCCAAAACCCACAACATCATGTGCCGACCCTAGGCAGCAGGGCATGACACATATGGGTCCATCGGTGGCACCTTCTGTCAGCATTCAAAGAGGAACCTGAAGCTGGCTTTGCTTCCTCAGATTCCATCTTCCATTGATCAGGCTGGAGCCAGAACGAGGGAGAGAAGAAGCAGTCAAAGAAAGTTAGAAAGGAATGAACAAAATCATTGAAACTGTTAATGGTGCACTTGGAAGCCTACAATACTCCAAAGCTGCGAAGGAAGAGACCAGACTCTTTCAGCAGAAAGGAAGATCTGACACCACGAGGCAGAGCCAAGGGATATACTGCTCCGGTGGTGGGAGTAGCTCAGCTTGATTTCAATGAATCAGCACTTTCCAGTGGAACTGCCTACGTGTGAATAGTGAACTATATCCACGTCCACAGAAGTTTTATTTTACAGAAAGGGTGGTGGACCTGTGGAATAATCTGCTAGCTAATATGGTGGGTGCCAAAACTATCAATATTTTTTTTTAACTTATTCTTTATACTCCCCTTTGCACCACAGCTGCGCCTTTCGTCGAGGTCTCACATGCGTCCTTGCAACGGGAAGGACGGAGCCGCAAGCCCAGATGAGTACCCTGCTCTCCTTTTTTTTTTGCTCCTCCCCTACTCCCTTGCCAATCACTCCTTCAGGTGTCCTATGCCCTTCTGTCTGCCTGCCCCCCACCTCATATTGCGGCCCCTGGGTAACCAAGCATACCCCTTCGCCAGATGGGTCCACCTCCTCCGAGAGGGAAGGCACCGGTGGGGTGGCCAGCGCACTCTCAAATTGGCCCAGATGTCGCTGAGGTGGGTCAGTCATGGGGTTCGGCGGCAGCGGGGGGCCGCGACCGTCATCCAGCTAGCCAAGGAGCTTTTTTCCTGGTTTTTCTCCCGGAGAGTGGCGTGGGGACGTCAAGGAGTACGCCAGCGTCCGCCACTCCCCTAGTGCACTGAACCCTGACATCCTGCTGTGCTCCCAGCCTCCGCCAGGTGCCAGCAGGCGCCGGTGCGCATCCCCACCCTCCCACCTGGAGAAGGCGAGCTGTCCCTGGGCATTCTATCCTTCTCCCCTCGGCCAGCCCTCCAGCGACCCGAGACCGTTCCTGAACCCGGGTCACCGGCATCACAGACGGAAATCCAACTGCTGGACCAACAGGCCGGCTACCCCACTCCCCTTAATTCACTTAAGCCTCCTGGTTAACCCCCCAGTTAGGGTAGAGGAGTCCCCCTTCCCCTCCATACCTCAGTGACAGTGTGCACTTGAGCTGCTTCCCCTGGCTCCTCCTCGATTGCCGATGCCAAGGCTCATCTACAGGCACAACTGTGGGGTGTTTTTCCTTGTTCTGATCCCACCCCCTCTGGCATCGGCACTCTAGGGGGGGACCAATGAGATGGGGAGTGATCTGAGATGTGCCTCCGCTCAGATCCCCAGCCGACGTCAGCCCCTCCCCTACTGTCTGCTTCCCCTATCGCACTGTCACCACACGTGGTCACCCAGGTGGTGGCAGTACAGCGGCGAGGTATGCAGCCTGCCCGTGCTCAATTCCTCTCCCCCCGGCCAGCCCTCCAGCAGTCTGGGCTCGCTACCAAACCTGACTCACTGGCGTCGAAAATCATAGCGCTACTGCTGTGCCGGCGGGCCACTAGCAATGATTTCAAACATGGCTGGGACAGAGTGAAGGGCTTAGTGGTTCGTCTGGGTGGCAGCGGCAGGGCAGGAAACAGTGGGGTGGAAAGTGTGGGTTAGAACCCTGTATGGACAATAGGACCAGAGTTTATTAGGGTTTATGGGTAGACTGGATGGACCAATGGTCTCTTTCTGCCATCACGGTCTATGTTTCTGAAGCATGTGCCATACTTTCCCAAACTTTGCTTTTAATCCCACTGTGTACACTCAAACTCCTAGAAAGAGGGCTGAAGGCTAAATGTAGTCCTTCACATTTCTAATTAGACACTTCCACAAAGGTTAAGACAGGAATCAAAGCTCTAAAAAAAAAGCTATCAATTTTCTACCAACATAAGCTTAATTTCATAAGCAAGTCAGATTTTCTGAAGTCCAAGTTGGGTTCCTTTTCCAAATGTAGAACGGTTTACATTTTCACTTTCGACATGGCCCATCTTTAGGCTACTAGACACATATGGCACACAGCACTGTTGACCTGGTAGGATACGGCAATAGAAAGATTGTTTGCTATTGTTGTAAAATTACAATCTCTTAGTGATGCTTCTTTAGCAGCACACTCAGTTTTGGCATCTTGCTTCCACAAACCTTGAGTCCTGGTGGATCATCACAAGCTGTCTCTGCAGTGGGACATGTTTCCAGGGACTTGTGCAGATGGTCAATGGCTTCAGTTGTAACGTTTCGCACTGCAAGGAGTCGATCCTCAGTCATTCTGCCACCATAAAGATTCTGCCGCGCTGGGGATTCACTATGGAATAAAAATAGGTTACTCATCTACAAAGTACAGTTACATAAGAACTTACCGTAATTCTAGATCTTCGAGAGGAGCTCTTGCACAAGGTTACACCATAAGGACTAAAGCTGGCAGGCACCAGAACCCCATGGAAAACTTCTAGCTAACAGTCTACAGCGGGGACCACGCTGATGTTGGTCTGCCCTGACGTCACCCATGGTATGAAAGGGGCAATCCCCAGCACCACTCCAGTTCGCCTGCCGGAGACCCCGGCACAAGAAAGAAAATCAGAGAACCGAGGAGGCACCTCTGGTTGAGGAGATGTGATGAAAGGGCTGAAAATGACGAAGTAGACACCAGGGGGAAGAAGGGAAAGCAGCACCTGCTGCAAGAGCGCCTCTCGAAGATCTACTGTTACGGTAACTTCTTACGTAACTGTACTACCTTACTTCGAGGGGGAGCTCTTGCAGCATGTTACACCATAAGTACTGATTCCCAAGCAGTATAAGGACCACACTTGGTGAAAGGGCGGAGGAAAAGAGATTGTGAAACTGAATTCCTCATGAAAAAAGGCCCTGCAGGACAGCAAGGTCAAAGCCCGTCCTGCGTCTGTAGGCAATGTCCAAACTATAGTGCTTAATGAAGGTGTGGACCAAACTTCAAGTGGCAGCTGCACAGATGTCTGCTGTGGACACATTTTTCATAGACGTAAAAGAAGCAGCATCTCCCCTGGTAGAATGGCCTTTAACCGAGCCTGATAAAGGCTTGTCGTATTTCTTTTTTTTTAATGTAACTTTTTTATTTATAGCATTTTAAAGCTAAAACAGTCAGAACAAATACTCATACAGAACAGAGCTTGACAATTCATAAATTCAAATATAGTTAACACCTTATACATTTACAGATAACTTAATACAATTCTAGTTGAGCTGTAGGGCACAAAAAGAAATACTTTACATTACTGAGGGGATAAATTAATTTCTAGATTGGGGAATATATGGTACAAAATCAGGTCTATGCTGTGAGATGTACAAAACCCAGCATCTTCAAATTAATTCCAGTTGGTTCCTGTCGTTTATTAACCATAGTTGTAAGTTACTCCATCCTGTAAATCCCAATCACGAAATCGTGCCACTGGTCCAGAACGGGGGCCTAATCAGATAGCCGGCTTGACGTATTTCTGGTAACAGTAAACAATGCTATTTACTAACCATTTTGATAAAGTTTGCTTAGAAACCGACACCCCTAAAGTCCTCAGGGCAAAGGAAATGAACAACTGGTTAGATTTTTCTAGAGTCTTGAGTACCAGTCAAATAACAGCGAAGGACCTGGTGAATGCCTACAGCATGAAGGAGAGCCTCCCCTCAATTTGAATGCTCTGGGTAGTAAACTGGAAGATGGATGTCCTGGTTAAGAGTAAATCTGGACACTGCCTTAGGTAGGAACTTAGGACTGGTCCACAAGGACACCCTACCCTTGTGGAAAACTAAACAAGGCTCTTTACACATCAGAGCCTGAAGCTCAGATATCCGCCAAGCAGAAATAACTGCAACTAAAAATAACACTTTCCACAACAGAAAGCATAGCTTGCAATCTACGGCTGGCTCTCAGGGAGGCAAAGTGAGTTTCTCCAAAACAAACAAAAGGTCCCATGGAGGGACAGGGTCCGTAATGGGGAGCATCAGATGCAAGATGCCTCGCAAGAAGGTGCGGGGCAGATCAAGTTGGGCAAGAGCCTTGCCCTGTACCGGTGCATGATAAGCAGACGCAGCAGAAAGATGCGCTTTAATGAGAGAGGAGCTAAGGCCCAACTCCAAGAGCAAAAGGAGGTACTCAAGGACCGAGTTTACTGGACAGGTAAAGGGGTCAAGGTGGTGAGCGCAGGCCCAGATGCAAAACTGCTTCCACTTCACTGCGTAGGTGGCCCTAATTGACGGCTTCCAAGCGACAACTAGGACATCTGCCACTCTAGCGGAGACTCTGAACATAGATACAGATAAGTCTGCAGGAGCCATGCATGCAGGTGCAGCAATCTCAGATCTGGATGGACTAATGTCCCTCTCTCCCCTGGGAGAGCAAGCGTGAGCTCAGAGGCAGGAGAGGAGGAGGCTCCACTGCCAGCTGCTGATGTAGAGGGAACCAGATTTGCCAAGGCAAGCAAGGAGCAATTAGGATCGTATCTGCTCCCTCTGACTGCAGCTTGAGGAGGACTCTCTGAATTAACAGGAAGGGGGAAAGGTATAGAGGAATCTCCCTGTCCAGCAGAGGGACGATACATCGCACCAGACCCTGGATCTAGCGAGTAGAACCTGGGAAGTTTTGCGTTGAGTGGGGACATGAAGAGGTCTAACCCAGGACAAAAACATCTGTCAAAGATATTTTCTATGACTGATTGTAGGAGTTTCCACTTGTGGGCTTTGGACCAAGAGCGACTGAGGTTGTCGGTCAGGGTGTTTTGAACACCTGGAACATGTACTGCAGAGAGTTCCAGCTGATGTTCGGTGGCCCAGTACCATACTCTAATGACTTCCCTGCAGAGGGGATACAAATGGGTCCCCCGGCCCCGCTTGTTTACATAAAACACCACCAACATATTGTACATCAGGATGAGTAGGTGGCCCGGGGCTAGGTCCATCTGCAGAGCTTGCATGGCACAGAGGATCACCCTCACCTCTAAAATGCTGATGTGAAGAGATTTCTCCAGTGCAGACCAGGTTCCTCGAGTCCAGCGGTCTTAGAGGTGTGCTCCCCAGTCCATGCCTGAGGCATCCGTGGTCAGTGACTGAATGGATGGGGAGGCGACCTCCGAAAGGATATGCTCACAGAGAGGTTGGATGGAATTAACCACCACTGAAGAGACTGGCGGACTGGATACAAGACTGAGGCAAACTGGTCTAAGTCGTACATGCGCTGACCCCACTGGACCCTCAAATTCCACTGAATCACTCTCGTATGGAGATGTGCCAACGGCACGGTAGCGATGGCTGCTGCCATTTGGCCCAGGAGACTGAGGATCACTCTAGCCAGGACCAGACGAGCAGAGAAGACTTCTTGAGTGTAAGCTCTGTCCGCAGGAAGGCTCTGCATTGGACAGTGTTCAGAAGAGCCCCTATGAACTGAAGTCTCTGGGTTGACCAGGGAGAGGACTTTGGAAGGCTCAATGTGATCACAAAGTCTCGAAGGAGAAAAGGTATCTTCCATGGTCTGAAGCAGCCTTTCCCTGGAGAGGGCTGTAAGCAGCCAATTGTCCAAGTATGGGAAGTCATAGTGACTCTTTCTCCTTAGTGCCGCTGCCACTATCATGAAGCACTTGGTAAAGACTCAAAGTGCCAAGGACTGGCCAAAGAGCAGAGCCTGGAACTGGTAGTGACGTACCTAGAAAAGGAATCTTAGGAATCTTCGGTTGGGCTTGGTGATCAGGATGTGAAGATACACATCCTGCATGTCCAGCGAGGACAGCCAGTCTCCTTGATGGAGAAGAGGAATCAGGCCTGGAAGGGTCACCATCCTGAACTGCTTGTATTCGACGAATTTGTTCAGGTTCCTGAGGTCCGAGATGAGATGCAGATCCCAGTTTTTCATGTTAACCAAGAAAAAGTGGGAATAATACACCTTTCCTCTCAGGGAGGCTGGAACTGGCTCTGTAGCTTGCTTCTCCAGCAGTGTCTGAAACTGCTCTTGATTAACGATTTCATGGGATGGGGAATAACAGGAGGAGAGTGGAGGATTGTCCAGTGGTACCTCCAGAAACTCTACTGTGTGCCCATGCCTTATCAGTTGCAGGACCCACTGATCGGATGTGATCCTGCTCCATTTCTCTAGATAGAGGGGAGAAGTGACCCCCCCCCCCACTGCCTCTCCCAGGGATTCTGCTGGTGGAGGGGGGTCATGCAAGCAGTCGAGCAGTGTTGTTCGGGGTAGACAGAGCCGCCTGGAAGCACCTAGCAGCTCTGGGATTCAGAGAGGAGGCCTTACGCTTAAAGGCTCTTCGCTACTACTGCTGGCCCTGGGTTGCTGTCCGGAGGAGCCTCGAAAGCACAGAGCCCAAAAGGCTTTCAATTGGACCGATACATAATATGCACGGACTGGATGGCCATACCCAAATCTTGGAGAGGAATAATATTCTTTCTGACTCCTCTCCAAAAAAGTACCAGGCCCTTGAAAGGGACATCCATGATACTGGCCTGCACATCCTGGGTGAAACTGGAGACCCAGAGCCAGGAGTGTCTTCTTATGTAGACAACAGTGGCAGCCACCCGAGCCATGGTATCCACTGAATCATAAGAGGACTGTAGCATGTGAGTGCCAATGTCCAATCCAGACTTGAGGAGGTTAAGGAGCACTGCCTTCTTGGGGATGTCAGGTAGGGCCTGGGCAAGCTCCATGCTCTGCCCTGAGCGGACATTCTGATATTGGACCATGTGCGTAAGGAAATTGAGGGAGCGTATTGTATAAGTGGTGGAGGCATATACCTTCCTGCCAAGTTGATCTAAATGTTTTGATTCCTTGTCAGGAGGCTGGGTGCTCAAGGTGTTTGGGCTGCTTCGACCTGTCATGGGTGGCTGTAATCACCACAGAGTCTGCCAGGGGTTGTTTGCTCAAAAAAGGGTTCCTCCCTGGGGGCCCTGTAATGATGGTACAACTTCTTGGGTATGGCCGAAGAAGTAGATGGATGCTTCCAGGCAATCATGTTGATATCCTGAAAAGTGTCAACCAGGAGTGGCACCACTATAGGTTTCAGATCCTAATGGCAGAGGTACTTAGCCAGCTGGTGCCTCTCTAGATACAGATCTTCTGTATCCCATCCCATATTGTACTGGATGTGCCGCATGAAGTCCATAAAAGATGGATCGCCAGGTGGAGACCTAGGGAAGCCTTTATGATCCGGAAGGGAAGGGTCCCCAGGGAAGAAGATCTAGAGGAGAAGGAAGGGCTACAACTGGAATCCTCCGTGGATGTGGACCTCATATGTGAATGTTGTGCCAGACGACCCCTAGAGCAACGGCAGTGCCTATCTGATGATCTAGAGGAGGAGTGGCATCTTCTGCCTTTACGGCCATGACCCTCTGTGTCTGGTGTGGCTTCCCTTTGCTGAGGAGTGGGCTCCTTGGGCTGAGGGGTAGGCCATTTTGGAGGTACTAGTGAAGGCTTCTAACAGGAGAGGAAGGTCTTGGTGGAAGGAGGTCACTCTTGATGGTGTTCTACCACGAAGAAAAGAGATCCTTCACATCTAGCAGAGGGATTCTGGACTCCGGAGGAGCATCTGGTGTTTTTTTTGGGGCAACGCTCTTGACATCAGGCGCCTGAGGAAGAGGAACCACCGGGCGTTGGTGGTACCAAGGTATTAATACCCAGTGCCGATCGAAAGCAGTCGGTCCCGCTGGCATCAGCCTGGATTCTGACCGTCATGCTGGCAGGTGACGCACAATGGTCTGGCGACACTGGGTAAGAAGTTGTTGGTACAGATGCCGGTATTGAGTGGACAGAGGTATGCTGCCGCTGGTCCAGTGTCGCGGCTGGTGTCAGCTTAGGCGAAGCCCATAGTGGGGAGTGGAGCTCCAAGGAGGTCAGAGGAGTCATCCTCCTAGGGGAGGCGAGTTCATGCCCCCAGTGTCAGTCCAGGGAGTCAGTACTGGAAGATGTGTCTGACTTGAACAACGGTTTGGCCGGGCGGATGGCTGGTAAGGACCTGACGCCAGAGGAGGCGCCAGCAGAGTCGCCTGGCTGTTGGCCTGACATCTGGAAAGAGGGCCGTAGCTTCACGGCTGCAGAGCCGAGGACTTAGCCTGAGGCTCCTGAGGAGCCTCCAGCTGATGTCAGTACCAGGGCGGAAGGCTTGACCACAGGTAGCCCAGAAGAGGTGAGGGCAGCCTGGATAGACGAGTCTGTCCTCCCGCGGAAGGAGGAGATGCAGCCCGACTTGTGCAGTGACTGGGAGCGGGGATCCTTGTCTTTGTGCTTCTCCTTATGGTGATGCTTCCCCAATGCCTTCTTACAGTGGTCAGAGGAAGTTGAGGGCAAAGAAGAAGAAGCCTTCCCCTTGGTCTCCTTCTGCATGTCTGCCATTTTCTTCTCTAGCAAAAAGGATTTGAGGGCTTTTTGGCAGATAATCCTGGTCCTGCTATTGAACTTCTGGCAATGCTGACAGGCCTCAGTGTTGTGGTCTGGGCCCAGAAAGAACAGGCAGGCCGAATGGTCGTACTTTAATGGAATTTTCCTGCCACAGGCACACTCTGATTGGTGCCGCTCGATAGATGACGATGGGGAAGTACACATGCAGAGAATAGGCTAAATACTTGGAAGAAACAGAAAATAAAAAAGCGTTGTAAACATGATAAAAATGGCAGTCGACTAGGCAGAAGGCATCCGTGGAGCCGATGTGTGCGGGTCAATGGCAGGAAAAGAACAGAGGTGGTGCTGAGGACCACCCCTTTTATGCCATGGGTGATGTCGGGGACGGTCCCCGCTATAGACTGCTAGCTAGAAGTTTTCGGTTGGGTCTTGGTGCCTGCTGGCTTCAGTCCTTATGGTGTAACCTGCTGTAAGAGCTCCCCCTCGAAGTGAGATCTGTAGTTCTAGGAGTAGTATATAATCCACATCTACACTCATGGCAGTCTCCCTTTAAGAGATGTTCTTGCTGGACAATCGTCAAAATAAGCTCCTTCCACCACCTGGGTGGTATATCCCTTGGCTCCACCCCATGATGTCAGATCTTGCACACTGGAAGCAGGGATCCATGTGCCATTTGCCAGGGGAGGTCAGGTGGGTTGTGTGGATGTGAACCATATACCACTCCTAGAATTACAGTTGCAGATGAGTAACCTGTTTTTCTAGGGATCTGGATATGGCTCACTTGTCAACACTAATGGCAGACTTCCGGCTGTTCTCTGGGAGGAGGGGGCAAGGCACGCACCCCTTTTTGGCAAAGACTGGGGAACCAAGGTCCCTAATGCAGCATCCCAGTGTGATTCAAAGATGATGCTGTAATGGGTGACACAGGTGTGTGCTGACTTCCAGGTTGCAGCCCGACAGGTCTCTTGTATGGGGACATCCCTGAAAGCAGCCACTGAAGCAGCAGTATGTCTGGTACAATGAGCCCTAAGCCCTACGGGAGACTCCCTACCAGCCAACCTATAGTAGAGGTTGATGGAGGAGACAATCCGTCTGCCATTCATTCACTTAGCTGCCAGTCTGCCAGGTGCAGCTTCAGCCTGAACTCCAGCCGTATGCTCTCTATAGTGAGAGAGTTCTCACCACAGGTCCAATGTATGGAGCCTATGGTCAGGCTCCAAAGATGGGTTGGTAAAGTATACAGGTAAGTTAATCACCTGATTAAGGTGAAACTCCAGTACAACCTTCAGGAGGAACTTCGGGTGGGGGCGAAAGACAACCCTGTCCCTGTGGAAAACCAAGTAAGGAGACTCCAACAAAAGCATCTGGAGCTCACTGATCCTTCTTGCAAAGGTGTTAGCCACCAAGAAAATGGTTTTCCACGACAGGTGTGACATCTCACACCAGTACACAGGTTTGAAGGCCTGCCCAAGTGCACTGCCAAAACCAGCAACAGATACCATGGTGGTGGTTCATGCGCTGGCGGGTTCAAGTGGTCAATGCCCTTAAAGTAGTGTCTGACCACCTTCTCCTGTGTCACCGTGGAAAAACCAGCGCACAGCCAGTATGCAGAGATGACTGCCAGGTGCACCTTGAGGATCGTCTATCTCAGCCCCAGCTGGGAGAGGGACCATAGATAGTCCAGGATGCTAGCAAAGGGACAGGCAAGGGGATCAAGCTCCTTGCCCGGAACCAAATGGAAAATCTTTTCCATTTAAAGGCACAGCATCAATCAACTCCTTTCGGGATGCCTCCAAAGCGTGTAGCACATTGTCCAGAAGTCCCAAAGCCCAGAACTCTAGCTGCTCAGGAACCAAACCTTGACAAACAGGGACTGAAGAGCCAGGTGCAGGATTTTCTTCTGATGACAGGACAGCAGATTCTGGTGCAGGGTCAACCACCACGAAGGTCTGCTGCTGAGGTTTAGGAGATCTGGGTACCAAGACTGGTAAGGCCAGTGTGATGCACTCAAGATCATCCAAGCCTTGTCCCTCCGCACCTTGCCCACCAACTTATGGATCAAGGGAAAGGGAAGGAAGGCATACATGAGTTCTGGGGTCCAGGGCCTTGCGAAAGCATTCCGGGCTAAGGGGGGGTCGGCACAAAACAGTCTCAGCTGGTCCACTGGAGAAGTGCCGCACCTGGAGAACAGGTTGGTTCACCACCACCTGATGCAGAGGCCACTCCTGCAGTGTCTCATCCACCCAGCTAAGGGCATCCCCCAACTGGTTGACGGACCTTGCAACACGACTTGCGAGGAGATCCGCACGAGGTTCTGGGTGCGGAGAGCCTCCCAACACAAGGTGCGTGCCACCCTACTTGTTCAGGAAGAACATGGTTGTGGTGTTATCCATCTGGACTTGCATGACGTGACCCTGGACAAAAAGGAATGAATTCTGCCAAAGCTAGGCGCACTGCATAGAGTTCCAGCAGGTTGATGTGGTGATGGGACTCCCTTGGGGGGGAGGGTCCAAAGCCTGTGAGATCTGTGGTGCCCAGGTGGGCTCCCCATCCTACCAGAGGTGCATCTGTAGTCAGAATGACTGACGGCTCTGGTCAGAAAAACGTGACTGCTTCCTCCAGATGTCCTGGGACAAGCCATCATTGGATGGCATCCCACATAGCCTGGGTCACTACAACCAGCTTGTCCAAGTGACCTAGGCACCAAGACCACTGACGGAACGGGGACCGCGATGGGGACATCAGCAGGCAGGATCTCCTCATCGGGGAACACCAGGACTGGAGTCCGTTCCAATGAGTCTTCGGCCACGGCCCGCGACAGAGGGTCGATCGGGTCGAGAATGATCTCGACTCCATCGACCACCTCCTTGGTCGTCTGGCCAGATGGAAGGTCCATGAAGCCTGAGGCCGAGGAAGCGATCTCGGCCGAGGTCGAGACCGCATGATCCTGAGACCTCTCTCAGTCCCAAGAGCGTCTTCATCGAAACGAAGACAGGACGGATTCCTTTTTCTCTTACGAGTGGGAGGCGTGTGAGCCCGCAGGCGCCGCGACCCGGTAGGAGAGATCATAATAACTCTCAAAGGAACCCAGGAAGGTGGAGCCCAGGTTGAGAGGAACGAAGAAGCTTCGATCAGCCGAAACGCTGGCAGCTTCTTCTTCGAATGCCTTCATGCATTCCAGTTGCTCGGCAGAGCCCGCGGCAGCAGAAACCACCCACCTAGCCTCCTTAGACTTCACCGTAGGGTTCCTTTTCTCCAGTCTCCCCAGCTTCAGGCGTGCCAAGTGTTCGGTCTTCCAGGACGTTGGGATGGAAGGAGAGGCAAAAGCTGCAAGACGAAGTGTCATGGCCAACACCAAGGAAGTAGACGCACGCAAGATGGGGGTCGGTGCGTGACATCTTCTAACCGCAAGGACACCAGCGAAATTCCGGAGAAGATTTCTCTTCCATGATCGAAGATGCAAAAGCGCGATCGCTACTTTGAGAGAGTTTTAATTTCGGTAATACTGAGGGTTCGAAAGCCAGGGCCTACGAAATGCATGAGCATGAGGGAGGCAACCAGCATCTTCCAGAGGAAAGTAAGATCTGGCGTTATGGGGTGGAGTCGAGGGGGTGGGTGGGAGAAGCTAGCTTGAAGACTTCTGGCTGATCTTAATGGGAAAGGGACATGCCAAACAGTGTGGATGAAAAACATATCCACAATCCTAGAAAAATGAATCTGTAAAAGAAAACAAAGCCCCCATTTATCAGTTCATTTAATCACAATACAGCATGTTATTAACTGATCAGATTCTATGTGTAACCCAAGTCAAACAAAAATAGACATACACATGCCTACCTATTTGCAATTGAAGCAAATGTGGTTACGATCATTCAGTTGTAAACCCTTACAGTCACAAATTGCAGGTTAAGAACATTCAGTAGAATATAAACAGTAGCCTAGAACTGTCTGCCTGAGAAAATGAAGTTGGTGTATTATTTGGGAAAAGGCATCACTGGGACTCTTTGCTATGGAATGTCCTGCAAAGTAGCAGAATGACTGCCCTTAAGATAGTGGTGTCAGATGGCTTAATGAGGGCACAGCAGAGCTTATTTGTTATGCAGAAAGTTCTAGGAAGTGTTTTACACATTCTACTTCCAATAGCTTTCTATGATGTCTGTACTATCCATTGATAATCTGACACAGAATGAATGTATAACCTGAGTCAAACAAAAATTAGACACACACGCCTACCTGTTTGCAAGTGAAGCAAATGTGGTTACTATCATTCAGGTGTTAGCACCTATAGTCACAAATTGCAGGTTAAGAACATTCAGTAGAATATAAACAGTATCCCAGAACTGCATGCCTGAGAAAATGAAGCTGGTGTACTATTTGGAAATAGGCATCACTGGGACTCTTTGCTATGGAATATCCTGCAAAGTAGCAGAATCAATGATGTTAGGGTGGTGGTGTCAAATGGCTTAATGAGAGCACAACAGAGCTTATTTGTTATGCAGAAAGCTCAAGGAAGTGTTTAAGACATTCTACCTCCAATAGCTTTCTATGATGTCTGTACTAACCATTGGTAATCTGACACAGATATTCTCTCTCCCTGCTATGGGCTGCCCATGATCCAACCAAATAAGATCCCCTACAGGGTGGCTGGCTACCTGTCCCTGGGCTGAGATACAGCAATGGCACACTGATGAGTCCAAATGAGGACAAAGCATGTGTCTGCATCTGCTGTTATCAGCCTTTGCTGATTGTATTGTGAGGCCTTCCGGCACCATGCAATTCTGCTTAAAGCTGAGCCAGTCCAAATTAATTCATGGGCATTAACATATGCTTCCCATGATGTTTTGCATTATTGGGGTATGTGCAATTTGTGTTTACTATTAGGACTGCGTCCCAAGCAGTGTAAGGACTGACCCCAGTTAGCTGAGAGGTGGCAGAAGTCAGCATAAGGCTCTCAAGAGAGAAGGCACTGCAGAACAGCTAGTCCAAAGCCTGCCCTGAGCCTAGATACAATGTCCAGACTGTAATGCCTATTGAAAGTGTGAACAGAACTCCAAGTGGTAGCTGCACAGATATCAGCCACGGACACATTCCTGGAGGAGGCAAAGGAAGTAGCCATGCCCCTGGTAGAATGGCCTTTAACCGGCCCCAGTAAATGCTTGTGGTACTTGCGGTAACAATAAACAATGTAATTGACCAACCATTTGGACAAACATTGCTTAAAAACAGGTGCCCCTTCTCTCCTAGGGGTGAATGAAACAAGCAACTTATCAGATTTTCTAATGGCACGGGTGTGGTCCAGATAATAGCGAAGCACCCGGTGGACTTTCAGAGTGTGAATTAAGGCCTCCCCTCGATTTGAATACTCTGGATAATAAACAGGTAGGTGGACGTCTTGATTCAGTGTAAACTCAGACACCACCTTTGGTAGAAATTTAGGATTAGTCCGCAAGGACACCCTGTCCTTGTGGAAAACCAAATAAGGCTCTTTATACATCAGAGCCTGAAGCTCGGAAATCCTTCGAGCAGAAGTAATAGCAACTAAAAACAACACTTTCCATGAAAGAAAGCGGAGCATGCAGTTTGTGGCAGACTCAAACGGAGGTAAAGTAAGCTTCTCTAAAATAAACAAAAGGTCCCATTGAGGGACAGAGTCCCTGATGGGAGGTTTCAGGTGCAGGATGCCCCGCAAGAAAGTGTGAGAAAGATCCAGCTGGGCAAGTCTTGCCTTCAATAGGTGCATGGTACACAGAGATGGCGGATAAGTGCACCTTAAGCGACGAGTAATCCAGACCCGAGTCTGACAGGGAAAGGAGGTACTCTACAACTAGGTTCACCAAACAGGTGAAGGGATCCAGTTGATGAGCGATGATCCATATTCAGAACCGTGTCCACGTCATAGCATAAGTGGCTCTAGTGGAACGTTTCCTGGCTGCCACTAGAATATCTGTCACCCAGGAAGAAACCCCAAATTGGAAAACTACAGCAGAGAATGACAGCGATGGAGAAGGAGCTCCAGGGCAAGAGCACCTCATCTTCCCTGGCCTCTGGGGCTTCGACTTCTTCTCAGAAGGAGAAGTCCAGTGGAAAGCACAACTGGCTCAAAAGGAGCCAATGTCAGTTTTTCTAGGATATAATTCAGGTTGCAAGGCAGGACCAGATTACAAACGAGATTTTATATGCAAAATACCTCAGGAAAGTACAGGAGAGCTCTAACTTAGCAATTGTATGCCCATTAATACGGGCATGGAATCACTGAAACAGCAGCGAAATGCACTTTAACTGAAGAATACTGTAGACCAGAGTCTGACAGTGACAGCAAGCATTCCAACACTGCATCTGCAGAACAGGCGAATGGGTCCAAATTCCTGGAAGCAGCCCGCAAAGTGAATCGCTTCCATTTTAGGGAATATGTACCCAGGTCGTGCCTGAAAATAGGCACTTCTACGCCTTGTGCACTCACCCAGTTACCAAAAGCAAATAAATAAATAAAATGCATGTCTGGTGGAAGGCTTCCTAGCCACAATCCGCACATCAGCAACCATAGGTGATGCATTAAAATGTACTATGTCTTCAGAAGCCATGCATGCAGAATGGACTTCTGGTCTGGACAGACAACAGTCCCCTGCACAGAGACAGAGCAATCGTAGGCTCCACTGCCAGCTGCTGCGGAAGTGGAAACCCTATCTGACGAGGCCACAGAGTAGCAATGAGGATGAGAGAAGCAGCCATAGTCTTCACTTTGAGCAATTCCGTCTGTATTAGTTCTCTCATTTTGCTTGTAACTCCCCCTTTCGCACACACCACTATGATCTCTACTCCTCCCTCTCTCTCTCTCCCCTACCTTAAGCACAGGGACTTAGCCCACAGCCTTGCCTTCATCTCTAAATACTGGTTTAGGTTACCCATCCTATCTCTCCTCTCTTCTGGTTCCAGCAACCCCCTACCTCCTGCTATTCCAGTTATTCCCACACCCTCGCCCTCCCCAATCCCTGCACTTCAGCCGGTCAGCTAGCATTCTCCTTTCGCCTCCCCTCCCTTTGGAATCAACCTCCCTCTACCATTCAACTCACCCATTCACTCCCCACCCTCAAGCGCCTGCTTAAACCATCATCAGCAACTTCTTGCTGCGGCATCAATCCTCTAACCTTTCATTTCCACCTGACCACCTCATAAACGTGTACATGGTCTCCACCTTTCCTGCCTGCCCACCTACCTCTATAGTTCTTATGGTTCTTACTGTCCCTAAGTATTACAATTAACTATTTTTGTCTTTCTCCTTTTTTTTTTTTTTTTCTTAAATAGGCGTTGTTTCTCCTGGGGCCCCCAGTCGGCCAATCCATCCTTGCATCCCTTTCCTCCGGCCGCCATCTCACCTGTACCGTTCTCCTTGGAGGGCGATCACCTTACTTGCCCCACGGTTTGAATTTCCCCCACCAAATTCGGATCCACATGGTGATCCTTCCTGAGCCGTGCAGGTGCTCAAAGACGCCATCAAGCCACTGCGACTGGGTGCCATTTTCCGCATTTTCCCTCTGCGGTCTCGCTGGCGTAATGGCCAGTGACTGGGTGCACACACTCCCGTGCGTGCCCCCTGTCAGCGCCTGCTGCCCTGCCCCCACATGGTATGCGGCCTGTCGTTGAGCCCCAGCCTCTGCTAGGGGTCAGGTGGGCACCGGCCACTGGAAACACCCCTCCCCAGAGATGGAGCGCAGTCCGTCGGATGCTCAATCCATCTCCTCCCTGGCAACCCGTGCTTGTTCCCAAACACTGGTCGCCGGCGTGCTGCGAGGTGTAGCGCCTCAACCCTCAGCGCCACCAGGCCAGCCGCCTTTCTCCTTTGTTGAAAGCTGCCTATGCCTTGCTGATTATTCTTGTCATTTATTGTAGGCACCATACATGGTTTTCACACAATTTGTTGTTATTCCTCCTACCAACGGTAACAGTTATTTTCATATGGCATTAATATAATTGTGTGCCTACCTTTGTTTGCTCCCTTTTCCCCAGGTCACACCCGGAAACAAGCTTCTGCTCAGTGTGCCTTTCCCAGTTACCAAATTTTAAATAAATAATTTAGTGAAACTGGAGGAAACGCATACAGTAATTTCCCTTTCCAGGAAAGGGAAAATGCATCTCACAAGAAAAACTTCAGGAACTGGAGCAAGTGAGCAGAAAAGCGGCAGTTTTGCATTCTCTAGGGACGCAAAAAGGTGCAACTCTGGATGATCCCATCTTATGAAGAGGTCATCTACCACTGAGGTCAGAAGTTCCCTTTCATGCATCTTGGACTGTTACCTAGCTGTCTTATCTGCCAAGACATTCTGAACACCTGAGAGATGCACAGCTGACAGGTCTATGCCATGTGACAGTGCCCAGTACCACACTCTCACTGGTTCCCTGCACAGGGAGTAGGAATGGGTGCCCCCTGTTTATTGGTATAATGCATCATACCGATGTTGTCCATCTGTATCAACTGAGAACCTGGAGTCAGATGCTCCTGAAATGCCTGGAGGCTGTACAGAACAGCCCCCATCTCCATGACATTGATATATAATGAGGCGTCCACCTGGGACCAGTAACCTTGTGTCTAACAAGGCCCCATGTGTGCATCTCAACCAGAGCCGGCAGCATCCATGGTGAGGATCTACTTTGGAGTTGGAATAAAAAACGGAATGCCCTTTAACAGGCTGTCGTGATCCATCCAGCACATCAGTGTTTTGTGCAGTGAAGTCGTGACGAGTACCATTTGGTCCAGCTCATTTGTCAGCTGATCCCACTGGACTCTTAACATTCACTGAGGGAGCTTCATGTGTAAGCAGGCCAATGGCACAGTGTCAATGGATCAAAAACCAAAAGATGGTGCACAAAAGAAAGTATAGTTATGTAAGAACTTACTGTAACAGTAAATCTTCGAGAGAAGCTCTTGCAGTAGGTAATCATCTTTAGGACTGCGCCCCCTGGCGTCAGGACCACACGGAAACTTTAGCCAGCAGTATCTGATGGGGGACTGCCCACTCGCCGACACATGACTGACATCAGCGTGATCCTATATAGTGGGCAGTCCCCAAGCCTGCCTTCCAGTTCTCACACGGAGACCTCCAAGGAGGTGCGACAGGAGAAAAGATAAGAGGCTCCTGCAGCTCAGAATGAACCCATAAAGAAAGAGCAGAAAAGATGAGGGGGTTGAGAGAAGGAAAAAAGTTACCTACTGCAAGAGCCGGTCTCTAAGATCTACTGCTACGGTAAGTTTTTATGTAACTGTATTATCTTACCTCAAGAGGGCTCTTGCAGTATGTAATCACCTTGAGGACGGAGTCCCAAGCAGTGTGAATCAGAAGAATAAACTGAAACATGGGAGGCAGGAACTGAAAAGTCTGCTATAGGCACAGAAAAATTATGACAGGAGGACTTGAAGGACAGCTAGGCCGAAACCTGCCCTGCGGCCTAGAATCAATGTCCAGACTGTAATGCTTTATAATAGTGTGGAATGAACTCCAAGTAGCTGCGGCACAGATGTCAGCGGCAGACAAATTCCTGAGACAAGCAGTTGAGGTAGCCACACCCCTAGTGGAATGCCCCTTGACTTCCCCAGGAGGGTTTTTCCATACTTCTGGTAACAAAACGTAGTGCAGTTTGACAACCATTTGGACAGGCATTGTTTGATAACTGCCACGCCTTCTCTTTTGGGTGTAAACAAAAATGAAAAGCTGATCCATTTTTCGGACAGACTTTCTCCTGTTTGTGTAACAGCACAAGATTCTGTGAACATCCAATGTGTGAAGAAGTGCTTCTCCCCGATTAGAATACTAGAGGTAGTACACTGGTAGTTGAATAGACTGGTTCAATGTAAACTTAGAAACCACTTTGGGCAAAAACGTAGGATGTGTATGAAGATCCACCCTGTCTTTGTGCAAAATTAAATAAGGCTCCTTCTTACAAAACAGGGCCTGAAGCTCTGAAATCCTTTGCGTTGAACTGACTGCCACTAAAAAACACTGCTTTCTAAGATAAATAGCGCATGTCACAAGAACCAGCCAGTTCAAAAGGAGGTAGGGTCAACTTTTCCAAAAGGTAATTATGGTCCAACAGTGGCGTGGAGCTGCGCACCAGGGGTTTCAGGTGTAAAATACCTTTAAGGAAAATCCTGGAGACTTCTAACTGGGCCAGTGTCCTGCCGACAACCAAAGTATGGTAGGCAGATACAGATGACAAATGGACCTTCAGTGATGACTAGCCGAAGTCCGACTCACAGAGGTACAGAAGATATTCCATGACAGAAGGAGGCTGACACGAGAAAGGATCCCATCCCTTCGCAGTGGCCCAAATAGAAAAGTGCTTCCACTTTGTGGCATAAATGGTCCTTGTGGATGGCTTTCTGGCCTCCACTAGAACCTAAGCCACTTTGGAAGACACCTCAAAGTATGAGTGGCTATATCCTGAGGTGCCACGCATGAAGGTGAAGGGACTTCAGTCCCAGATGCACCAGCATGCCCGCCTCCTGGATCAGGAGGTTGTTGCAGAGAGGCAGGGGAAATACAGGTTACTCACCTGTAACAGGAGTTCTAGGAATGGTATATGTTGTTCATCCACACTGTCTGGCAGGTATCCTTGCCGCTTTAAATCTTGCCGGAAGGTCTTCAAGCTGGCTCCTCCCACCCACCCAGGTGGTAAAACTCTCGGCTCCACCCCATGACGCCAGATCTGGCCTGCTGGAAGCTCAGGTTGTGCGTCGAAGCCGGGGAGGTCGAGGATGGTCGGGATGAACAAACATATACCATTCCTAGAACTCCTGTTACAGGTGAGTAACCTGTATTTCTAGGATATGGATATGTTGTTCTTCCACACTGTCTGGCAGACTCCTAGCAGTTCTCCGGGAGGAGGGAGGCAAGGCGCACCCCGATACTTACTTGGGAAAGAGAGACTGAGAACTGAGGCCCCAAACCAGCATCCCAGTGTGACTCAAGGTCGATGTGGTAATGGTGATGAAGGTGTGTGCTGACTTCCAGGTAGCAGCCCTGCAGATTTCTGGATAGGGACATCCTGGAAGCAGCCACCGATGCAGCAGTATGGCGGTAGAATGAGCTTATCCTCTGGGAGGCTCCATGCCTGCCAACTTATAGCAGAGATCTATGCAGGAGGTGACCCACCTGCCTATCATCCGCTTGGCTGCAGGTCTGCCAGGTGCGGCAGTTTGCATAGGTGAAAACAGCTGGCAAACCTCTCCTCGAATTTCAGCCGTATGCTCTTTATAGTAAGCGAGCCTTCTAGGGTCCAGAGCATGGAGCCTATATCTCGGCCTCCGAGGTGTGATTGGGGTAGAACACCGGCAGAGTCAACACCTGGTTAAGGTGAAACTCCGACACCACCTTCTGAAGGAATTTCGGTGGGGCACAGGACAACCTTGTCCCTGTGGAAGACCAGGTAAGGAGACTCAATGCAGAGCGCCTGGAGCTCTCCCATCCTTCTGGCTGACGTGATAGCCACCAAGAAGGCGGTCTTCCATGACAGGTGAGAGAGTCACACCTGTGCATTGGTTCGAATGGCTTGCCCATGAGCTTTGCCAGTACCAGCAGTAGATCCCACGGAGGTGGAGGTTCTCGCACCGGAGGGGAAATGTGATCAAGGCCTTTGAAAAAGCACCAGACCATCTTCTCCTGCGCCACCGACTGCTTCCCGGCCCGCGCCCGGTAAGCAGAGATGGCTGCCAGGTGCACCCTAAGGGTCGTCGACCTAAGCCCTTGCTGAGAAAGGGACCAAAGGTAGTCCAATATGCTCGCCAAGGAACAGGAGGAAGGGTCTAGGCCCTTGCCCTGACACCAAATGGAAAATCTTTTCCATTTGAAGGCGTAGATTTTCTGGTTGACTCCTTACGGGACGCCTAACTATCTTGAGGACCTCGCTCGGAAAGTCCCAAGGCCTGGAATCCTAGCCGTCAGGAACCAGGCCGCAGGTGCAGGGATTGAAGGTCCGGATGGAATACCTTCCCTGATTGACTGAGAGCAGGTCCGGCAAGCTGGAAGCTGCCTTGGAAGCCTGGAGCTGAGGCTGAGGAGATCTGGGTACCAGTACTGAGGGCCAGTCTGGGGCTATCAGAATCACCTGCGCCTTGTCCCTCCTTGCTTTGAGCAGCACCTTGTGCATCAAGGGGAACGGGGGAAAGGCGTAGAAGAGGCCCGGGGTCCATGGCCTCGAGAAGGCATCCCCTGCAGTGAGCCCTGCTGAGGGGGGCCGGCATGGAACAGCCTCAGCTTCGCATTCTTCCTGGAGGCAAACAGGTCCACCTGAGGTGTTCCCCAATGGGAGAATAGATCTTGTACTACCTCCGGTAGGAGACCACTCGTGGGACGCAGCCCCTATCCGGCTTAGGGCATCGGCCAGGGTGTTGGAGGCTCCTGCCACATGAATGGCTAGGAGATCCGCCTCCAGGCTGCACACGAGTGACCAGATGTGGAGAGCTTCCTTGCATAGAAGCATGGACCACGTCCTGCCCAGGCGGTTTAGATAGTACATGGTCGTGGTATTGTCCGTCTGGACCCGGACCACTTGACCCCTAAGAAACGGAGCAAAGACGGTGAGAGCTAGGCGGACCGCTCGGAGCTCCAGCAGGTTGATGTGGCATCGGGACTTCTGCTGGGACCAGAGGTCAGCCTCACCGGTGTTCCCCAGATGGGCACCCCAACCCATCAGAGAGGCATCGTCGACAGAGACCGCTGCTCGGGCGGACAAACGGGATGCCCTCCTGCAGATGAACTGGAACGGTCCACCACTGGAGAGCGTTCCACATCCCCTGGGTCACCGTCACTAGCTGGTCCAATGGATCGCAGCGTTGGGACCACTGGCTGGCCAGCCCCCACTGAAGGGGGGGCATGTTCCAGCAGGCCCAACAGACCACGCTGGTACAGGCCGCCATGAGACCCAGGAGGCACAGGAAGTCCCGGGCAGGGTGCAATTGCCCAACCAGAAATGATTGGGCAAAGGAGGAAAGAACCTCGCCCTGTCCGCGGAGCCGTGTTTGGCTCGAAGAGAGTCGAGCTCTGCCTCGATGAAAAGAATCACCTGCTTCGCTCGATTCGACTTGGCCTCATTGATGAGGAGGCCGACCTGAGAGCAAACCTGAGGGGCCAGATCTCTGACCGCCCCACCTCCTGTCTGGAGGGGCTGCTATCAGCCAATCATCCAGGTAAGGGTAAACTTGGACCTCAAGGCAAGAGGAATGCTGTCACCACTGCCATGCATTTGGTGAAGCCCTGGGAGCTGAAGATAACAAGGGCATGGCTTGAACTCGAAGGGATCCTCCGTCGAAAGCGAAGGAACCTTTGATGGGACGGATGGATAGGGACGTGAAAGAACGCGTCCTGTAGGTCCAGAGAGCAGAACCACACTGACCGTTCCAAGGATGGTATTATCTGAGCCAGAGTGACCATCCTGAAGGTTTGAGACCTTAGGAACTTGTTTAGGGTCGTGGTAGGTTTGAATGGGGCGCCAGCCCCCGTCTGCTTTGGAACCAGGAAGTACCTGGACACGAACCCCGGGTTTGAGGGAGGGTCCACCACCTCTCATCACCTCCTTCTCGAGGGAGGAGATGTCGGCTCAGCGAGCTGACAGCAAGGCTCGACCCGAGGCCCCCGAGGTGCGACGGCTCTGAAGGGTGGGGTCTGCTCAACTCCAGAGGCAGGCCCTTTCCTACCACCTCCAACACCCACCTGTCTGTGGTAATAGCAGACCAGGCGGAAAGGAAGTAGCGGAGCCGTCCCCCCACGTGGGGAACCTGGGGTGAGGTGACGAGGTCGGGGGCGACACCCCTCAACCCGTCACTGTGCAGGCTTGGAGGAAGGACCGGCCGAGGGACCACCTGGGCCTTTACCTCCCTGCTTGCTGGAGGAGGAAGCCGAGGCTTGGGTTTGGGACGCGCACAGCCTGCTGGCCCTGGTGTTGCTGGGCCGACGTGTGCCGCGAGACGGACGAAGGGCTTGGGTTGCAGTCTGCGCCCTTGTCCCTCTGAGCGGATGAGACAGAGTCCAAGGTGGCATTGGACTTTTCGATCCTCTGGAAGTGGCCTTCCACTCCAGGGCCGAAGAGGTCGGTTCCCAGGAAGGGGACATCTGCCAATTTGTGCTGGGTATCCGCCGTGAAGGTGGATATCCTCAGCCATGCCTGACGGCACATAGCCACTGCGGCCGCAACTGACCTGGCGCATGAGTCTCCAATGTCCAGAGCAGTCTGAAGTTGCTGCTTGGCCACTGCCCTGCCCTGGTCCCGCACCTGCCTCAACCATGGTCTGCAGGTCAGCCGGAGATGAGGGACTACCTTGTCCAGGAAGCCCAACAGGGCATGGGAGAAATGTGCCATAAGCACGCCGAGCTTGCCGATGTAAGGCCAAGGGAGGACGAAAGGTGACTTTTCACCGGGCATAGTCCAATTTCTTGACTCCTTGTCGGGAGGTTTGTCCATGTCCCTAGCGCTTCCAGTACGCTGGAAAACGCTGTCGGTAACTAACCCCTGGCCGAGGGATGTTCCGAGAAAACCAGACAGGGAACCGGGGGACCGTGACTACTTCCTGGTCATCCTGGCCAAGGCGCAGAGCAGGAAGCTAGGGCGCTGCCAGAGTTCCAAGGCCGGGACCTACAATGGCCCCAGCCACAGGAAGGCCTCCAGAGGGGAATCCTTCGGTCCAATATCTCCGTGAGGGATGGCCAGCTTGGATACGGGCTCGAGCTGCATCCCGTGGATTCTGAGATGAGTCTGAGAAACCCAGGAAGGACGGCGGGCTGTCGCCCAGCGACTGACTCTCCAGAGGACTCCAAGTCCACTCGCTGGAGAAAAAGGAGGAATCGTCGTCGGACTCAGAAGAGTCCGCAAAGAGCTGCCTCGGGCCTGAGCCACCCTCCACCTGCCGAGGGCGATCGGGAGTGAGGGTGACCGACAGCCTATGGGGCAGACCCTGAGCCGAGCGAGAGTTCTTGGTCGGAGCCCCAAATAGCGGCTGTGGAGGCGGAGGTTCCACCGGAATCGGTGGGGCAGCTGGTTTTGGCCGAACAACCGGCCTGGGAACAGGCTCCTCGGTAAAATGAGGGGTTGTTTCGCCGCCCGTGACAGCCACTTAATGGTCAAAGGCGACGCCGGCTTGTTCCCGGTCAGAAGGAGCTGTTGCCACTTGAGGTCTTCGATCGCCGACGAAGTTTATGCCGAAGCCTCCCTCATCTGAGGAGAAGGACGAGCGGGCGGCGCTGGCTATCAAGGTGCCGAGACTCGAGACCGCCATGACGGGATCGGCTGGACCGCCGAAGAAGTCCGGAGACCGAACCTCGGCTTTTCCGAGGACGGTGCGGGAGGGACGGGTGGAACCGGCTCCTCCTTCAGCTCGGAGGGAACACCCAAGGGCTCCGGAACTGGAGGCACTGGCAAGCCCACGGGATCCTCAACTCCCACCGGGGGAACCGGGGAGAGGGGATGTTCGGCTTCGCCGGTCGACAAACCGTCCAACAGGTCGAGAAAGATCTCGACTACGACGGAGTCTCGGTCAACTGACCTGACGGGACACCATCAGACCAGTGGTCGGTCAACGATCGAATCAAGTCGATGGCTGACAACTCGGGAGAGGGACCTTTCCCACTCCCAAGAGCGCCGATGAGAGACTTACCTTGTCTTTCTTCTTGACCGAGAAGAAGGTCCAGCAGACGCTGGTCCCTCTCCCTAGTGGAGAGGGACAGACAAAGCTCCTTAAAGGAAGCTGTGTAAGAGGAACCCAGGAGAGCGGGATAAATGCCGCGGCGAGGAAGATGCGGCCCGCGACGCCTCTCTTCAGCTTGATCATCTGCCTTAGCTGATCCGGCCGAGTCCGCGCCGCTGAAACCGCCGACAGCGCCTAGCTAGACTTACCGGAGGAAAACATTTCTCAGGGCGCCCCCAGTTGTAAACAGGCAGCACGGTTCGTGACGGGGCTGAGAAGGAAGAGCACAGGTCACAAGCCTGCGGGTCGTGCTCAAGGCCTAAACAGTATATACACGCGGAGTACTGATCCGGCCCGAGACATCTTCTAGTTCGCAAGGGCACCCCGAAAACCGCGTGAGTCGACTTGTCCATCGTAGCAGCGAGGGATAGAAGACCAAGTCTATAAGCAAAACTTTTAAATTGAAAACCAAGAATTAGGAACCAGTCTTATACGCAGAGCTGCTAAGGAGGGAACCTGAGCCTCCAAGCGGTAAGGAAGATCTGACGTCATGGGGCGGAGCCGAGAGTTTTACCACTTAGGTGGGTTGGAGGAGCCAGCTTGAAGACCTTCCAGCAAGATTTAAAGCGGCAAGGATACCTGCCAGACAGTGTGGATGAACAACATATCCATGTCCCTAGAACTGGAGGTTCCAGCGCAAACTGCTGAAGTAGTGGAAACCAAATCTGATGGGGCCAAAAAGGGACAATCAGAATCACGTGGACCCCTTCCGCCCATAGCTTGAGCAGCACCCTCTGCAGAACCAGAAAGGGAGAGAAGGTGTACAAAATCTCCCTGTCCAGCAGAGATAGCACGTCTCGCCAGAAAACACCATGCCCTGGAGCAAGCGAGCAAAACTTGGCAAGTTTTGCATTGCATGGGAGGCAAAGAGATCCAGTTCCGGCCATCCCCACAGATCGAAGATGGAGTCGACCACCTCTTGTTTTAGCTCCCACTCGTGGGCTCTAACTATGATGTGGCTGAGACTGTCCACTAGGACAGTTTGCACGCCCGGAACATGAACGGCTATGAGGTGAATCAGATGCAGAACAGCCCAATTCCACACTCGCATCGCCTCCCTGCACAGGGAGTATGAGAGGGTGCCTCCTTGCTTGTTGAGATACCAAACTATGCACATGTTGTCCGATTGGACTAGCAGAGTGCCCAGGAGAAGCCGGTGTTGAAAAGCCTGACGTGCATAGAACACCACTGTCATTTCAAACACAGTGATCTGTAGAGAAGACTCCACTAGGGACCACGTGCCTTAAATCCTGAGGTCTCCCAAATGAGTGCCCCATCCAGTCCCTGATGCATCTGTTGTCAGGGTCTGGGAGGAAGGGACTGAAAAGGGACTCCCTTGGTGAGACTGGGAAGATCCTTGTGGTAGAGGTAGGCTACACCCTCGGCTGTGACTGATGAAGCACTTTTTTTCCTCCTCATTTCCTAGCTACCAAAAAGTACAGTTACGTAAGCACTTACCGTAACAGTAGATCTTCGAGAGAAGCTCTTACAGTACGTAAACACAGACAGGACTGATGCCGGCCAGCGGCAGAACCCCACGGCAAACTTCTTTCTAGCAGTACCTAGCGGAAACTGCTCCTCGCTGACGCCAGCTCCACCCCCAAGGTCCCACCCAGTATATAAGAGGTGGTCCCAGCGTGCCCCAGTTCTTGTACTGCCAGAAAACACCAGCAGTTGGCACAAAAGGTGCAGATGACAAGATGGCACTTCCTCATCCAGCAGGCAACCTAGATTCCTGTCTCATGCAGACAGAAGTAGACCTCCATGGGGAAGGGGGGGGGGAACATATCTGCTGCAAGAGCTTCTCTTGAAGATCTACTGTTATGGTCCTATGTAACTGTACTATCTTACTTCGAGAGGAAGCTCTTGTAGCAGGCAAACACAGATAGGACCGATTCCCACGCAGTATAGACTGAATACAACCACTTGGGGAGGTAGGAAAGGACAAGGAATGAGACAGTAAGAGATCCCTCAGATCATCAGGCCCTGCAGAACTGCCAGGCAAAAGGTATGGACCGAATGCTATGTGGCCGCTGCAGAAATATGCAAGGCAGAAACCCTCTTAAGAGCGATAAAGGATGCGGCAACAGCCCTGGTAGAGTGCCCCTTGATCAGGCCCGAAAGGGGTCTGCCATGTTTCTGATAGCAGAAAGTGATGCAGTGCACCAACCACCGCGAAAGAGTTTACTTAGAAACCGGGCATCCTAAGGAACGTGTAGCAAAAGAAAGGAACAACTGGTCGGACTTCCTGGACCCCTTGATTCTAGACAGATAAAAGCGCAAAATGCGAGGGGCATCCAATGTGGGGAGCAGCACCTCCCCTGTATTAACATAATTGGGGTAGTAAACAGGGAGATGAGCTTCCTGGTTTAGTATAATTTCCGACACTACTTTAGAGAGAAACCTAGGATTAGTACGCAAAGACACCCCGTCTTTGAGAAAAAAATAAGGCTCCTTACATGCAAGGGCCTGAAGCTAAGAAATTCTCCTGGCTGATGTGACAACAACCAAAAACACAGGTTACTCACCTGCAATTGTAGTTCTAGGAGTGGTATATGTTGTTCATCCACACTTCTTGGCAGGTACCTTGCCGCTTTAAGATGTGCCGGAAAGTCTTCAAGCTGGCTCCTCCCACCCACCAGGGTGGTATAACCCTCGTCTCCACCCCATGACGCCAGATCTTGACCCGCTGGAAGCCAGGTTTGTGAGTCGAAGCAGGGGAGGTCAGGTGGGTCAGTGTGGATGAACAACATATACCACTCCTAGAACTACTATTACAAGTGAGTAACCTGTTTGTCTAGGATCGTGGATATGTTGTTCTATCCACACCTCTTGGCAGACTCCTAGCAGTTCTCTAGGAGGAGGGGAGGCAAGAAGCACACCCCCTACTTAGGAAAGAGGGACTGGAGAACTAAGGCTCCAAAACCAGCATCCCGGCGTGACTCGAGGTTAATGTGGTAATGAGAAATGAAGGTGTGTGCTGGCTTCCAGGTAGCAGCCCTGCAGATTTCCTGGACAGGGACGTCCCTAGAAGCAGCCACCGACGCAGCAGTATGGCGGGTGGAATGAGCCTTAAGCCCTACGGGAGGCTCCTTACCCGCCAACCTACAGCAGAGGTCAATGTAAGATGTAATCAATCGAGCTATTGTCCACTTGCCTGCAGGTCTGCCAGGTGCGGCTTCAGCATAGGTGACAAACAGCTGGCGAATCTCTCCCCGAACTTCCGTCATTCGCTCTTTTGTAGTAGGCGAGCGTTCATCTCAGGTCCAAAGTATGGAGCCTGTACTCAGTCTCCGAGGTGTGACTGGGGTAGAACACCGGCAGAGTAATCACCTGGTTAAGGTGAAACTCCGACACCACATTCAGAAGGAATTTCGAGTGGGGGTGCAGGACAACCTTGTCCCTGTGGAAGACCAGATAAGGAGACTCGATAGAGAGCACCTGTAACTCCCCAGTCCTTCTGGCTGACATGATAGCCACCAAGAAGGCGGTCTTTCATGACAAATGTGAGATGCCACACTTGTTCATCGGCTTGAATGGCTTGCCCATGAGCTTTGCCAAAACCAGCAGCAGATCCCACGGAGGCGGAGGTTCACACACTGGAGGAGATATGTGATCTAGGCCTCTGAAGAAGCGCCAGACCACCTTCTCGTGCACCACTGATTGCTGACTGGCCCGCGCTCGGTAAGCAGAGAAGGCTGCCAGGTGCACCTTTAGGGTGGTCGACCGAAGTCCCTGCTGGGAAAGGGACCAAAGATGATCCAAAATGCTAGCCACTGGACAGGACGATGGGTCAAACCCTTTGCCGACACCAAATGGAAACTCTCTTCCATTTAAAGGCATAGCATTTTCTAGTCGATTCCTTACGGGAAGCCTCAACAGCACTGAGGACCTTGTCAGAGAGACCCAAGGCCTGGAACTCTAGCTGCTCAGGAACCAGGCCGTCAGGTGCAGGATTGAAGGTCTGGGTAGAGTACCTTCCCCTGATTAACGAAGAGCAGGTCCGGGTGTGCTGGAAGCCCCCTCAGCAGCCTGGAGCTGAGGTTGAGATCATCTGGATACCAGAGCTGGCGTGGCCAGTCTGGGGCTACCAGGATCACCTGCGCCCTGTCCCTCCTGACCTTGATGAGCACTTTGTGAATCAAGAGAAGGGGAAGGAAAGTGTAAAAGAGGCCTGGGGTCCACAGCCTCGCGAAGGCATCCCCCTGCAGCGAACCCTGCTGAGGGGGGCGGGCATGATACTGCCTCAGCTTCACGTTCTCCCTGCAGGCGAACAGGTCCACCTGAGGGATGCCCCAGTGGGAGAACAGATCTTGTACTACCTCCTGGTGGAGAGACCACTTGTGAGATGCCACGCCCATCCGGCTGAGGGCATCAGCCAGCTGATTCGAGGCTCTAGCCACGCGAATGGCTAGGAGATCTGGCTTCAGACTGAGCACGAGGAACCAAATGCGGAGAGCTTCCTTGCAGAGGGGAAAGGAGCGCGTACCACCCTGCCTGCTGAGATAGTACATAGTCATGGTGTTGTCCATCTGGACCTGAACCACTTGACTCCGAACAAATAGAGCGAATGCAGTCAGGGCTAGCTGAACCGCTCATAGCTTCAGCAGGTTGATGTGGTATTGGGACTCCTGAGGGGGACCAGAGCCCATGGGCTCTGTGCTCCCCCAGATGGGCACCCCAACCCATCAGAGAGGCGTCGGTACGTCAGGATGACTGTCAGCTTGGGGCGGACAAACGGGATCCCTTCCTGGAGGTGGGATGGGACAAGCCACCACTGGAGGCCGTCCCACACCCTCTGGGTCACAGAAGCCATCTGGTCGAGATGTCCCAAGTGCTAAGACCACTGGTTGGCCAGTTCCCACTGGAGGGAACGCATATGCTAGCGGGCCCATTGGACCACGACGGTGCAGGCCATGTAGCCCAGAAAACGCAGGAAGTCCTAGGCAGGGCACAATTGTCCAACCAGAAATGACTGGGCAAAGGAGGAGAGAACATCCGCCCTGTTCGCTGGGAGTCGAGCTCTGGCTCGGCAGGAGTTGAGCTCTGCCTCGATGAACTGAATCATCTGCAAAGGCATGAGTTCCAACTTGGCCTTGTATATCAGGAGGCCAAGGCTGAGGCAAGTCTGGAGGGCCAGATCCCTGGACTGCTCCACCTCCTGCCTGGAGGAACCTGATATCAGCTAGTCGTCCAGGTAAGGGTACACCCGGACCCCTTGGCGCCTCAGGTAAGCCGCCACCACTGCCATGAATTCGGTGAAGACCCTGGGGGCTGAAGACAGGCCGAAGGGCATGGCTTGGAACTCGTAAAGGGTTCCCTCAGCTCGGAAGAGGAGGAACCGTCGATGGGACGGATGGATCTGGATGTGAAAGAACACATCCTGAAGATCTAGGGAGCAGAACCATATGCCTTGCTCCCGGGGTGGTATAATCTGAGACAGAGTTACCATCCAGAAGGTGCTGGACCTGAGGAACTTGTTCATGTCGTACAGATGTAGAATGGGGCGCCAGCCCCCAGTCCGTTTTGGTACCAGGAAGCACCTGGAAACGAACCCTGGGTCTGAAGACGGGTCCGCTACTCTGCGCACCACCTCCTTGAGGAGGAGCTGAGCTAAGTCATCTCGGAAAGCCGACTGAGAGGCTGCAGACACTAGATCCCCCCCGAGGGGCACGGGCTCGATATGGAGAGACCTGCTCGAATTCCAGAGGCAGACCTCGACCGACCACTTCCAGAACCCAATGGTCCGTGGTGATAGTGGACCAGGCAGAAAGGAAGTGGCTGAGCCGGACCCACACGGGAGGTCCCAGGTGAGGTATGATGGTATTAAGGGAGGCGCCCCCCCAACCCATCACTGGGCAGGCTTGGAGGAGGCTCAGGCGGAGGAGCCGCCAGGACCTTCCCCCCAGGCTTCCTGAACGAGGAGGCCACGGACTTGGCCCGAGGACGCCAAGACTGAGTCTGCTGGCCCTGCTGCTGCTGGGCCAGTCTGGCCGCAGGAGTGGACGAACGAAAGGGCCTGTGGTTCTGACGCTTGAGGTCCTTGTCCTTCTGGGCTGATGTGGTGGAGTCCAAGGTAGCATTGGACTACTCTATACATTGGAGGTGGCCCTCCACGCCAGGCTTGAATAGGCTGCTGCCCAAGAAGGGGACATCTGCCAGCTTGTGTTGCGTATCAGCCATAAAGGTCAAGATGCACAGCCAAGCCCTGCAGTGCATGGCCACTACCGAATGGGCACAGGAATCACCAATGTCTAGGGCCGTCTGGAGTTGCTGCTTCGCCACTGCCCTACTCCCAGACCTGCTTGCCCGTGATCTGGAGGTCCATCGGAAGATGAGGGATCACCTCGTCCAGGGAGCCCAAGAGAGCATGGGAGAAATGTGCCATGATAATGGCCGAACTGGCCTGACGAAGGCCAAGGGAGGAGGCTGCATAGACGTTCTTCCCGGAATGGTCCAGTTGTTTAGATTCCTCGTCTGGGGGTCTGTCCACATCCCCTTTGTTGCCTGAGCGCCAAAAGACGGCACTGGCTACAAACCCCACTGCTGAGGTGTGCTCCGAAAACCCCGAAAGGGACCCCATAGGAACCGCATACTTGCAGGCCATGCAGGCAGAAGGCACAAGACAAGATGCAGGAATGCTGCCATTGCTCCAAGGCTGGGCCCACAATGGCCTCAGCCACCAGAGGGGCCTCCATCGGAGTATCCCCTTAGTCCAGAATCTCTGTGAGGGGGATACTTGGCCCGTTTCTGCACAGCCTTGAGCTTCATTCACGTGGACAAGGAAATGAGCCGACAAATACCCATCAGCGAGGTAGGGCCCTCATCGACAGAGAGACCCCCAAGAGACTCTGCGTCGACAGGACAGGAGACCATGGAGGAATCTTCTGACTCCAAAGAGTCCTCGTAAAGCGAGCGACCACCTGTGTCACTCTCAACATGCCTTGGGCAGTCGGGACTAAGAGTGACTGACAACCGATGGGGCAGGCCTTGGGCCGACCGAGATTCCTTAGTTGGAGCCCCGGACTTCGGTTGCTTGGGCGGCGGTTCCACCCGGATCAGTGGATTAGCTGGCTGCGGCTGAACCAGCGGGGCCTTAACCGGCACCTTGGTGACAGTGGCCAACGTCGGTCGCTTGGGCGAAAGCCACTTACTGTCCGGGGTAGAAACTGGAATCAGCTTTGACCTGGACAGGATCAACTGCTGCCACACTAGGTCTTCATAGCGCCGATGCAACTTGCGCCAGAGCCTCTCCTCACCAGAGGAGGAGGACGAAGACGAGGAGTGGTTCCGCCGCTTACCATGGCATCGGGAATGAGATCGCCGATGAGGGCGAGTCTTGCCCGACATCTAAGTCGAGAAACGAGACTGAGACCGTCAGTGGGGCTGACGGGGGACCTCAGAAGGAGTCCTCTTGGTCAGGTTCCTTGGGGGATGGGTCCTGTCCAGCAGGCTGAGCCGACCTGTCCGAGGGTACCGGAAGCACTGGCGTCCGAAATAAAAGAGTCATCAGCCGGATCGGCGACAACCTGCTGATTGGCTCGAGAAAAATCTCGGCTGCGTCGATAGGTGTCCAAGCTGACTGGTCTGACGGGGTTACCATGAAACCAGTGGCCTCAGCCATGACTTCGACCAAAGTCGAAACAGGGGTTTCCTGTGAGAAGGACTGCTCCTGGTCCCATGAGCGTCCTTTTTTGACTCCTTCTTCCAAGAGCATGAAACATGCGACCCCGAAGGGCCCTTTCCCTTGGTGGAGAGACACTGGCACAACTCCTTGAAGGAAGCTGAACAGGAGGATCCCATTTGTAGCAGATTGAAGGCTGAAGCCGAGGAGAAGCCCACCGCGGCCTGAGCTGCCTCCTCCTCCTCGAAGGCCTTAAGCTGTTTCAGCTGCTCAGCAGACCCCGCAGCCGTGGTGACCACCCAACGGGCATCCTTAGATTTAACCAGCAGGTAACGCTTTTCTGGTCGCCCCAGCTGAAGTCGGGCAGCACAGTCTTCCAGAATCGAGGGTGAAAAGGACCAACAGTGATCGCAAGCCTGCAGATCATGGTCGTGTCCCAGGTAGTAGAAGCACGCGGTGTGTGGATCGGTGTGAGACATCTTCTGTCCGCAGGGGCACCGGTGAAACCCAGGAGCCAATTTGTCTTCCACCGCAGTAGTGAGAGAAAAAGGTGAAGACAAAACTCGAGAGAGTTTTAAAATAAGTTTTGGAAATTAATCTGAATATTCCAGAGCCAGGGCCTACTACACCGGGGAGCGCTAAGGAGGGAACCTGAACCTTCCAGTGGAAAGGAAGATCTGGCATCATGGGGCAGAGCTGAGGGTTACACCACCTGGGTGGGTGGATGGAGCCAGCTTGAAGACTTTCCGGCACATCTTAAAGCGGCAAGGCACCTGCCAAGAAGTGAGGATAGAATAACATATCCACGATCCTAGAAATAATGTTTTCCAAGAGAGAAAACATAGCTCACAATCCGTGGTGGATTCAAAAGGAGAGACAGCAAACTTTTCCAACACAAATAAAAGGTCCCAAGAGGGAACAGGATCCAGAATTGGGAGTCTTATATGGAGAATGCCCCAGAGGAAAGTTTTGGAAACCTCTAGTTGAGCTACCATTCTGCCCTAGACAGGGACATGATAGGCAAAAAGGGAAGCCAGGTGTACCTTTATGGAGGAGTAACTGAGGCCTGACTCTGATAATGGGAGCAGGTATTCGAGCAATGTGTTGACCGGACAGACCAGCGGATCTAGCTGTCTCGCTGCAGCCCAAAGACTGAACTGCTTCAATTTCACAGCAATAAGTTGCTCTCGTGGAGGACTTTCTGGCTTCCATCAGAACTTCAGCCACCTTATCCGAGACTCCAAACCTGAGCTTAACTAGGTCTTGAGGAGCCAGGCATGAAGGTGAAGGGAATGCAGATTCGGATGAATTAGGCACCAGTTGTCCTGAAAAAGAAAGAGAAGGTGGGTAGACAGTGGTAGTGATATGGGTGGTGCTGCCGCTAGCTGCTGAAGCAATGGAAACCAAATTTGGCATGGCCACAGTGGAGCAACTAGGATCAGTGTGGTCCCATCTGATTGCGCCTTGAGGAGGATTCTCTGGATCAACAGAAAGGGGGGGGGGAGGCATACAGAAAACTCCCCTTCCAAAAGAGGGACAATGCGTCTTGCCAAAATGCACCAGGCTCGGGATCTAGCGAGCAGAAACTGGGTAGTTTTGCACTGAATTGGGATGGGAAAAGGTCCAACTCTGGTGTCCCGCACCTCAAAAACAGGTCATCAACCACGGACTAGAGGACGGACCATTCGTGAGCCTGAGACCTTGATCTGCTGAGAGCATCTGCGAGATCGTTCTGGACCACTGGAACGTGAACTGCGGAGATGGACACATGATGGGCTAGGGCCCATTCTCACACTCTTATGGCCTCTCGGCACAGAGGATAAGAGTGCCCTCCCTGTTTGTTGAGGTAGAAGACCGCCACCGTGTTGTCCGTCTGGATGAGAAGGAGACCTGGAAAGATCACAGAGTCCAGAGCTTGTAGAGCATATAGAATGGCTCTCAATTCCAGCACACTGATGTGCAGAGACTGTTCTACCAGAGACCAAGATCCTTGAGTCCTGTGACTTCCCAAGTGCGCTCCCCATCCCATATTGGAAGCATCCGAGGATAGGGTCTGGCTGGGAATGCTCGGCAAGAAAGGAGTGCCCTCCAGTAAAGTCAGAGATGACATCCACCAGAAGAGTTCCCGACAAACCAGTCCCGTAATGGTGACGGGCGCATTCAAGTCATCCTGACTTTGGTCCCACTGAACCCGAAGGGTCCACTGAATGGTCTGTATTCACAGCTTGGCGAATGGGACAGAGACAATGGCAGCTGCCATGTGTTCCAACGAGCGAAGCAGGAGCCTGTCAGGCACTGAAGAGACTGAATAGAGTTGACTGGCTAGAGCCCAGTCTTGAGGCAAGAAGACTCTTCCCAGGACTGTGTCCAGCATCACCCTTATGAACTGCAAAGTCTCTGTGGGAAGAAGAGATGACTTGGAGGGATTGATCATCACCCCCAGATGGCTGCAAAGGGTGCAGATTTCCACGATGGTGTCTTGGAGACGATCCCTGGACGGAGCCAGAAGGAGACAGTCGTCCAGGTAAGGGAACACGAAATGACCCCTCCTGTGAAGTGCTACAGCTACCACCGTTAGGCACTTCGTAAAGACCCTTGAGGTGGAAGAAAGGCCAAAGGGAAGACCTCTGAATTGATAATGTTCTCCCTGAAATGCGAACCTCGGGTATCTCCGGTGACGCGTGGCGATCAGGATGTGGAGATAAGCGTACTGCATAGCCAAAGACACTAACCAGTATCCAGGGCTGACCATGGAGAGAAGGTTTTGCAGAGTGACCATCTTAAAGCATCTGTGGATGACCCAGAAGTGCAAGTCGCTGAAGTTGAGAATCGGCCTTAAATCTCCGGACTTCTTCGGGACCAGGAAGAAGTGAGAACAGAAACCGGAGCCCCTCTCGGAGGGGGGAGGGAAACTACTGGTTCTATTGCCCTTTTGGAGAGCAGAGACTGGATCTCCTGGAGAATGAGGTCTCTGTGTCCCCTTGGATGACAGACTAGAGGTGATGGTCTATCCGGAGGAAGATCCACGAACTCTATAGAGTGCCAGTGCTCTATGAGTTCGAGAAACCACTGGTGGGAAGTCACTTGTCTCCAGGCTTCTGGGTATAGAGAGGTGTGACCACCCACCTTCTCTCCCGATGAGCAGTCAAGGAGAGGTGGGTTGTCTGGGTAGTCAGGCATTAGGAGGGGGAGGCAAGGCGGCTTGGTCTGGTTTAGCCTGTCGAGAGGCAGAGGCCAAGGAACCCCTGGCTCCACCTCGTCGGCCGAAGCCTCCCCCCTGAGGCTGGTTCTGAAAGCGGGGTTGTTGAGGCTGATGACCCCCTTGGCCATGAAAACGGGACCTGCGAAACTGTCCCTGCTTCAGGCAGTACATCGACTGCACGGTATGGACAGCCTTATCGGAGTCTTGTCGCTTACAAATAATCTTCTCCAACTTTTCACTGAAGAGGACGGAGCCTTTAAAGGGCACGTCCAGAAGGTTAGACTGCACATCTGGCGTGAACCCAAAAACCCAGAGCCAGGAGCAGTGCCGGAGGCAAATGTCCATAGCCGCCCTTGCTAATGTGTTCGTACAGTCATATGCAGAGTGAAGCACATTCGTACCCACGTGTGATCCAGTCTGTAGTAATTTAGCAAGCTCTGCCTTTTCAGGGCAGTCGGGCACGGCTTGCAGTATGTCCAGTCCCTGTTCCCATAGAGCATTCTGAAACTGGACCATATGTGCCAGGAAATTCAGGCTCCTAACTCTGTAAGTGGCAGATGCGTGCACCTTTCTGCCCACTGAATCCAGCTACTTGGACTCCCTGTCCGGCGGATGGGTGCTCAGGTGTTTGGGCCTCTGTGAACAATCATGAGCAGCTGAGATAACTACTGAATCCGCGGCGGGTTGCTCAGCAAGAAAGGGATGTTCCTTAGGAGCCCGGTGTAAGCAATTAGCCTTTTTGGGGACCAGACAGGAAGAGTGAGGGTGCCGCCAGGTGGCATGAGTTACATCAGCAAAGGTGTCCACCAAGGGCAGGACAACCATGGGCTTGGGATCCTTTTACCAGAGATATCTGGCAAGGCTTGAGCACTCCAGGTCAAGGGCCTCCGTGTCCCAGCCCATGTCTGACTGAATGTGCCACATGACCTCCATAAAACGAGGGATCATCAGGAGAGGATTTCAGCTGGTCTTCAGGCTCTCCCAAAGGCAGATCCTCTACCGAGGAGGAAGGAGAGAACTCTGTCAGGACATACGAGTCTGATGAAGAAGGAGAGGGAAAGTGACGTCTCCTCTTCTTGAGTCGGTGCCTGTCCGGAGAGCTGGAGGGGCTAGAGCTGCGAGACCTGTGGTGCCTCCTTTTGTCCAGCTTCTTTTCGAGAGGTGAATGGCGCCTGCCCCTACCTTCATCGGAAGGGGGAGGTGGGAACTCATCCCCTGTGGGCAGGGCTTCAGCCCCTCCATCCAGATTCAGGGTAGGCTCAGGCTGGGGAGCAGCCAGAGTGGGTTTGGTAGTGGACCTTCTCCATCAAGGCGTCGTTCATCTGACAGTGTTTGTCTTTCTTGGAAGATCTGGACTGTTTAGGCTGGAGAGACGAGGCCCAGCCCACCGAAAGGCTAGAAGACTTAGATCTCTCGCGGGAGTCAGCACCGGAGACAGAGGCTGACTGGGAGGAAGAATGAGCCTTAACTGGATCGGAAGATCTCCCAGAGGCAGGGGGGGGAGGAGGTCTGATCTTTAGCGGCTGTAAGGCCAAAGATTGTCCGGGGGGGTTTCTGGAGAGAGGCCACCCCACCGGAGACTGGGGCGGGCTTCAGGGTCATAAGGCGGGAGTCCTGGCTGGAAGAAGCCAGGGAGTCCAAGTAGAAGAATTCAGTGGGCAGAAAGGTGCACACATCTGCCACTTGCAGAGTTAGGAGCCTGAACTTCCTGACTCATATGGTCCAGTTTCAGAATGCTCTATGGAAACAGGGACTGGACATACTGCAAGCCGTGCTCGACTGCCGTGAAAAGGCAGAGCTTGCTAAATTACTACAGACTGGATCAGACGTGGGCACGCATGTGCTTCGCTCTGCATATGACTGTACAAACTGGATGCCATGTGAGACCCAGAGGACTGGGACCAGCAGTGGTATCTCTCCCTTTCTCGGTGTCTCTCTCTATGCTCCTTCTTCAATTTGGAGGAATGGTGTTTAAAAGAAGAACGATCAGGAGATTCCCCAGAGGACGAATCTCTCTCTGTATGGCGGCAAGTTGTTTCTGGGCGAGGAAGGCCTGAAGGGGAATTTTGGCGCCGAATTCAGGTCCTGCTATTGAAGGCCTGACAGTGGGAGCAGGTGGCAGTGTCATGGTCCTGCCCCAGGCAAACTAAACAGGGAATCTGACGTCCACAGGCGCACTTGTTTGTGTGCCCCGAAGGTGTAATTGACATGCAGGAGATGGACGAGTAACTGTGGAGAAAAAATAGTTATGGTGGTCAGTACTAGCGACAGAAGAGGCCGAAGAGCTTAATAATAGTGTGCAACGGCGGGAAAAGAACTGGGGAATGCTGGGACCGCCTCCTCTTATATACTGGGCAAGGCATCAGGGCGGAGCCGACGTCAGCGAGGGGCAGTCCCCGCTATATACTGTTACGAAGAAGATTGCCGTGGGGTCCTGCCACCGGCTGGCGTCAGTCCTATCTGTGTTTACCTGCTGCAAGAGCTTCCTCTCGAAGTAAGATCCTCTGTTGCGCAACAGTTAACACTTTTCTCTTTGCTTTTCTTCCTTTTTTTTTCCCCCCTATCCTAGGTTGGCCACCGAGCGTAGCTCTTTACTATCCCTACTAAACTTCCTATTAGTGCTCTCTTTTCATTCTTTTTCCATTTCCATCCATCCAGTCCCTGGAATGATGCCAAACACCCGGAGAGGTGTTGTGTAAAGTGCATAAATGCATTTTGTGCACACAAAAAACATGAAGACTATTTTAAATAGGAATGCACACAGTTAATAAAACGTTTTTAAATAAAAGGATTCAGATGCCATATAAAACAATAATTTCATGAATAATAAACCTGAGCAGCAGTCTTCCGGAAGACATACTGGAGACTGCGTTGCTGCGCTATTTGCGGGCACCTCTCTGGTCTGAGGGAGGAGGTTGTTCGTCTCCATGCTGACTTGGCAAGGATTCGGGAAACCTGCTCCCACACCCAGGGACCACCCAGACCACCACCACTACCTCAGAGGCTGCCAAGAAAGAGGAGTGGTTGGACCACGGTGGGCTCAGGGAGGGTGGAACAGAGGCGCATCCCTCCAGTTGTGCCTCTCCACAATTCATTTGCCACTCTGGCGAAGCATGGTTCCTCTATGGAGGCACCTGCAGTGGAGACCAAGGAGAATGCTGGGAACCTCCACAATGGAGACCCACAGAAGGGTGGCCCAGGAACCTACAGGGGAAGGAAACAGCTCCAGGTGGGAGACTCAATTGTTAGGGTGGGTAGAACTGGGGGAGGGAGGGGAAGGGGAGGTAAGGGGCATGCCCAGCGCCAAGGCTTGGAGGGACAGGAAACGAATCCTCAGGATCGTGGGAGCAGCAGCAAGGGGGAGGGAGCTGGATGTCATTATCTACCTAGGGATGAATAACCTGGCTGAGAATGGGATCAGAGCAATGCAACAGGAGTTTGTGGAGTTGGGGAGGGGCCTTATACAAGTAGAACACATGGTAACTTTCTCGGAAGTGCTACCTGTCTATGGCATGGATGAGGCTAGGGTACTCCGCACCATGGGATTCAATGTCTGGTTGAAAAGCTGGTGCAGAGCTCTGAGATTTGGCTTCACTGGGGACTGGAGCTCCACCTGGAGGGATGCAGGCCTATACAGGCACGATGGTCTGTATCTATCCTGGAGGGGAACCAGGATCCTAGGTGATAGGTTTAAATGCTTCAATGGCAAGCATTTAAGCTAGCCAAGGGGGGAGGCACTGAAGAGGAGAAGGGAAATCCTAGCCCCCCCCCAAAAAAAAAAATCAGTGTAATTAGTGAGCTAAACACCAAGATAGAGCAGTCGATAGGGAGAAGGGCAGGGGTAAAGGGAGAAAAATACAAAGGCAGTAGGGACAGGGATGGAGCAAAAAGACATAAAGCCATAAAAAAATGGAGAGTTATGAGTACCAATGCCCGTAGTCTAGGTAAAAAGCTCCCTGAAATGGTGGCCTTGATGGAAGTGGGATGCCTGGATATTGTGGCAGTCACAGAAACATGGTACACAGAGAACCATGACTGGGATGTCAACATACCAGGGTATACAATCTACAGGAGGGACAGGGAGGGAAGAGGAGGAGGAGTAGCTCTCTATCTAAAGGAAGGGATCAAAGCAACAGAACTAAAGGGCACAGAGGGAGGAGAGGAGGCACTGTGAGTCACCCTGGAGACTGGAAATGGCTCTCAATCCCAAGACCGGGTTGTATACAGACCCCCGTCTCAGGGGACAAGGAAATGATAGAAGGCATCCTTGGGATGGCAGAGAAAGGGGAGATATTGCAGATGGGGGACCTGAATATGCCAGATGTTGACTGGAGCACCTTTGCTGCAGCTACATCCAAGAGCAGGGCCATTCTCGATGCCCTACAGGAGGCATGCCTCGGACAGCTAGTTTTGGAACCCACTCGGCAGACAGCAATCTTAGACCTGGTACTCTCAAATGGGGACAGAGAGAGGATCTCTGATCTTGAAGTGGGTAGCCATCTGGGAACAAGCGACCTCCAAACAATGTGGTTCACGATTAACTTAGCTGTAGAGTCAAGCCACACAAAACTGAAGGTACTGGACTTCAGGAGGGCTGATTTTGTCAAAATGGGAGAGTGCCTCAGAAAAGCACTAGCAAACACGCAAGAAGGTGGGGTGGAGCAACAATGGGGAAACATCAAAACTGCCATCACAGAGGCAACAAGCCTTTGTGTGAAGCAAATAAACAAATCAAAACAAAAGAAAAAATCACTATGGTTCTCAAAAGAAGTGGCAGGGAAGGTAAGAGAGAAAAAGACAGCATTCAGGAAGTATAAGGAAACACAGAAGAAGCAGGACAGAGAACTGTACCAGTTAAAGCAGAAGGAAGCGGGTAAGGCAGTCAGAATAGCAAAGGCCCAAACCGAGGAAAAGATAGCCAACTTGGTTAAGAAGGGGGATAAAACCTTTTATAGGTACATTAGGGAGCAAAGAAAGACTAAGGCAGGGATACTGAGGCTGAACAAAGAGATAGGTGGTTGGGCAGAGAGCGACAGTGAAAAAGGAGGGATACTGAATGAATACTTCTGCTCAGTATTCACAATGGAAAAGCAGGGGGAAATACCTAATCCGGTCAATAGAAGCACTCTGGATAGGGAGGTTGATATTAGTCCTTACACAGAAGAAAGGGTCCTGAAAGAACTCCTAAAACTGAAGGTGGATAAAGCAATGGGGCCTGATGGGATTCAGCCCAGAATTCTAAAAGAACTAAGGGAAGAACTGGTAACACCACTGACTACCCTTTTTAATAAATCATGGGAGGATGGTGTGGTACCTGAGGACTGGAGGAGGGTGGATGTGACTCTCCTTCACAGAAGTGGGAGCAAGACAGAGGCAGGAAACTACAGACCTGTCAGTTTGACCTCACTGGTAGGGAAAATGATGGAATCACTTCTGAAGGAAAGAATTGTTGAGTACCTAGAGGCCAGTAGGGCACAGGACCCAAGGCAGCATGGATTCACAGCAGGAAGGTCATGTCAGACAAATCTAATTGATTTCTTTGACTGGGTGACCAAAGCAGTAGACCAGGGAGGGGCTGTGGACATGGCCTACCTAGACTTTAGCAAGGCATTTGACACAGTACCGCACAAAAGATTAATAAACAAATTCGCTAGCCTGGGAGTAGGTCCCAGGGTGGTAGCCTGGGTAAAACACTGGTTGGACAACAGGACACAGAGGGTAATAGTAAATGGAGTCCACAGTGAAGAAAGGAGGGTTACTAGTGGGGTACCGCAGGGTTCAGTACAGGGGCCGGTCCTTTTTAACGTCTTTATAAGTGACACTGCAGAGCGACTGGAAGGGAAAGTATGTCTCTTTGCAGATGACACGAAGATCTGCAACAGGGTTGATACACAAGGTGGGGTGGAAAGGGTGAAAAGGCAGTTGGCAAGGTTGGAGGAATGGTCAAATGTATGGCAGCTTAGATTCAGTGCAAAGAAGTGCAAAGTAATGCACCTGGGAAACAAAAACCCAGGGAAAGAATACACAGTGGCGGGTGAGATACTGACAAAAACAAAAATGGAAAGGGACCGGGGGGTAGTCATATCAGACGACCTAAAGGTGGGCCAGCAACGTCAGAAGGGTAGTAAGGAGGGCTGGGGGATACTAGGATGCATAGGGAGAGACATCACCAGTAGAAAACAGGAAGTTGTTGGCCCTCTGTACAGACAGTTAGTAAGACCACATCTGGAGTACTGTGTACAGTTCTGGAGACCCCATCTCCGCAAAGACAGACAGAGTGGAGGCTGTCCAGAGGAGGGCAACCAAAATGATGCAGGGTCTCATCAGAAGACATATGAAGAAACTTTCAAATACCTCAACAGAATCAACAAAGTCCAAGAGGGTAGCATCTTTCAGAAAAAGAGATGTGTAAAAACAAGGGGGCACAATTTGAAGATAAGAGGGGGGACGGTTCAGAGGTAATGTGAGGAAGTATTTCTTCACAGAGAGGGTTGTGGATACATGGAACAGCGTTCCTGAGGAGGTCGTAAAGTCAAAAACAGTGGGGGAATTCAAGAATGCATGGGACAGACATAAGGCAAATCTAGTGGGGGGTAGGAGGAAGTAGGCTGTTGGTTAACTGGGATCTGCAGCTTATCCATTAGGTAGGGAAATGGGCAGACTAGGTGGGCCAAGTGGTCCTTGTCTGCAGTCAAATTCTATGTTACATAAATTTATACTATAGACCTGTTACTGTGTAAGGTTTTATGCATGAGACTGAATGCTATGCTTCATAAAGTGCTTAGTCACTGTGGATCAGAGATATAGAGAGTCAACATCTGTGGAGATATACACTGTACCTTTAACTGAACCAGAAAGTCCCCTGGAACAAAAACTCCCTTGTTTTTTAAACAACATGTTCAGACATGAAACAGCATGTCCAGACATGTAAACAGAAAGAGCTCAGTCAGGTGACCCCACCAAAAGATATAAAACCTCTCCACTGAGAGCAGTTCAGCCAGTCCAGTGGGGCTCAGACCTGAGAGAGGGAGGAGAGAGGTTCTACTGTTTGTGCAAACAAGCTGTTGAATGCAGATGAGAAGGGTCTTAGGAGCTCTAAGATCCAAGACTGTATTATGTGAGAAAAGTACAGTTACATAAGAACTTACTGTAACAGTATATCTTCGAGAACAGCTCTTGCAGCAGGTTACACCATTAGGACTGAAGCCGGCAGGCGCCAGGACCCCACGGAAATTTTCTAGCTAGCAGTATTCAGCAGGGACCGCCTCAGACGTTGGTCCTGCCCCAGACGTCAGGCTTAGTACATAAGGAGGCGGTCCCCCAGAATCCCAGTTCTCCTGCCGCAGACTCCCGGCCGCAGGATGACATCAGAAGAGGAGACTGAGGTTCCACCATCAAATGGCAATCAGAGAAGCTGAGAACACCTGATCTTAGGAGAAGGATATCGGAACCAAAATCTACCTCCAGTGGGGATGGTGGGAGGGAAAGTACCTGCTGCAAGAGCTGTTCTCGAAGATCTACTGTTATGGTAAGTTCTTACATAACTGTACTATTTTACTTCGAAAAACAGCTCTTGCAGCAGGTTACACCATTAGGACTGATTCCCAAGCAATAATGGAAATCCCACACCATTGGGAGGAGGGAAGGTAGAGATCCTTAACAGAACATAAACCTAGGACAGAAGTCCTTGAAGGACTGCTAGAGCAAAACCTGCTCTTTGCCTCAATGCAATATCCAGGCTATAATGCCTGATGAAAGTGTGCACGGAGCTCCAAGTAGCAGCAGCACAAATGGCCGAGGTAGACACATTCTTTAAGGCTGCAAAGGAGGTAGCCACCCCCCTTGTGGAATGACCCTTAACAGCTCCCGGTAAGGGTTTATTGCGCTTCTGGTAACAGAACATGATACACTGAATAAGCCACCTAGACAACGACTGTTTGGAAACAGGAGCTCCCATCATCCTGTGTGCGAAGGAGACAAAAAGCTGGTCCGATTTTTGGTGGTGTTTGGTTCTGGTCAGGTAGTATTGGAGACACCTATGCACATCTAAAGTGTGCAACAAGGCCTCTCCTCGATTAGAGTACTTGGGGAAATACACTGGTAGATCGATGTCCTGATTAAGGGTGAGAGCTGAGACCACCTTAGGCAGAAACTTAGGATTAGTCCGTAGGGATACCCTGTCTTGGTGAAAAACCAAATAAGGTTCTTTGCACATAACTGCATGAAGTTCAGAAATTCTTCTGGCCGAGGTGACGGCAACTAAAAACAACGTCTTCCAAGTGAGAAGACGTAGCTCGCAATCCACGACTGGTTCAAAGGGTGGCAGCGTAAGCTGCTCCAGGGCAAAGGGTAGATCCCAAGAGGGAATCGGATCCTTAATCGGAGGCCTAAGGTGGAGAATGCCTCTCAGGAAGGCTTGTATCGTGTCCAACTGAGATATGGTGCATTGGCCTATAGGAATGTGATAAGCTGAGATGGCAGAGAGGTGTACCTTAATTAAGGAGTAGGCCAAGCCTGTCTGAAAATGGGACAGGAGGTAGTCCAAGACCAACCTCTCTGGACAATCCATAGGCAAAAAAAACACATGCTTGAACCCATAAACAAAATCTACACCACTTCATGGCGTAAGTAGCGTAGGTAGCTGGTTTCCTAGCAGCAGCAAGAACGTCTGCTACCTCTTGCGAGACCCCGTATTGCATCATGGCTGTGTCTCTAGGAGCCAAGCATGCAGGTTCAGTGAAAGAAGGTCCAGATGAACCAAGGAACCCACCTCCTGAGACAGCAAGTGGGAGCTGATTGGCAGAGGCACTGGAGGTTCCCGGGACAGCTGATGTAGTAGAGGGAACCAGATCTGCCTGGGCCAAAACGGCGTGATAAGTATCAGCGACGCCTGCTCTTTGCGAAGTTTCAGAAGTACCCTCTGGATCAACAGAAAGGGGGGAAAGGCATAGAGGAATCTGCCCGCCCAGGAGAGGGACAACGCGTCTTGCCAGAAAACACCAGGCCCTGGATCTAGCGAGCAAAAATTGGGCAGTTTTGCGTTGGATGGGGACGCAAAAAGGTCTAGTTCTGGAGTACCCCATCTGCGAAACAGATCCTCTGCTACCTCCTGAAGTAGTTCCCATTCGTGGACTCTGGCCTGAGAGTGGCTCAGGCTGTCTGCGATGACGTTGTCCACTCCCGGAACATGAACGGCAACGAGGTTTGCGCCGTGTTGCAAGACCCAATCCCACACTCTCATGGCCTCCCTGCAAAGCGGGTAGGAATGGGTGCCTCCTTGTTTGTTGAGGTAATACATCACCGAGGAATTGTCTGTTTGTAACAGAAGTGTACCCAGTGGAATCTCCGACTGGAAGGCCTGTAGGGCGTAAAGAATTGCTCTCATCTCCAGGATATTTATGTGGAGATGAGACTCTTGGTCTGTCCACAGGCCCTGAGACCGGACAACGTCGAGGTGTGCTCCCCAACCGAGCCCTGAGGCGTCTGTGGAGAGTGTAACAGTCAGGGATGGCGCAATGAAGGGGACTCCAGTCGATAAATTCTTCGGATCTAGCCACTATTGCCAATCCCAGATTACGGCCTTCGTGATCCGGATTGGGAGCTGCAAATGGTCTTGCTTTTGATCCCATTGGACCCGTAACATCCACTGGGTCACCTGCATGTGGAGACAGGCTAGGGGTACTGTTGCAATACCCGCAGCCATGTGTCCGAGCAGGCAAAGGACCAATCTGGCAGGAACGGTCTTCTTCGCCAGAATGTCCCTGATGAGGGATCTGATGTGTTCCACTCTGTCCTGGGGGAGAAAAGCTTTCCCCTGGATGGTGTCCAGAACTGCGCCTATGAACTGCGGAGTCTGTGACAGAACCAGGCATGACTTCTCTTGATTGATAATGATGCCCAACGTCTCGAACAAAAACTGAATATAATGAATGGCGGACATCAGGGCCTCCCGAGAGGGCACCATGAGAAGCCAGTCATCCAGGTAGGGGAACACATAGTGGCCTTGTCTCCTCAGAGTCACCACTATGACCGCCATGCACTCCGTGAATACCCGAGGTGCCGATGACAGTCCGAAGTGGAGGGCTCAGAACTGGTAGTGGTGGCCCTGAAACTCGAAGCGCAGAAACTTCCTGTGCGCTTGAGCAATAGGTATATGCAGGTAAGCATCCTGCATGCCCAGTGATGCTAGAAAGGCGTCCTGCTTGAGCATGGGACTCAGGCCTGGGAGGGTCACCATGCGGAAGCGTTTGTACAGGACCGACTCGTTGAGATCGCTGAGGTCCAGTATTGGACGGAGGTCCCCTGTTTTCTTTGGAACCAAAAAGAAGTGAGAATAATATCCTGCACCCCTCTGGTTCCTTGGAATGTGCTCTATAGCTTCTTTTTCGAGAAGCGTGAGCACCTCCTGCTGTATGAGCAGGGCGTGCTGACCCCAGTAACGGGAAAGCAGGGGAGGTCTTGCCGGTGGGTGGTCAAGAAATTCTATGAAATGGCCTTTCTTGACCAGTTGGAGAACCCACCGGTCAGCAGTAATCGACTGCCACCCTAAAAAGTGGCAAGCGATGCGACCCCCGACCTTTTGTGCCCATTGATCCAGAGGAGGGGCAGGAGCCAGGAAGGAGTCATGCTGTGGCAGCACTGGTCCCTGCAGGCTGGGCCAGTTTAGTGTAGCGTTGGCCTCTGCCTGGGGACGACTTAGCCTGGGCTTTATGCTGAAAGGTGCCCCTTTGTTGCTGGCCGGATTGTGGCTGCTGCCTTTGTTGCCGGCTGCGAAAACGGCTCTGGTTCCTATGAAAGGAACCAGGCCTAGATCTGTGCATGGCCTGTACAGACCTGACTGCCTTCCCAGCGTCCTGGAGTTTGGTGATAACCTTCTCCGATGGTTCACCAAAGAGTACTTCACTGTTGTAGGGGACATCAAGAATGTTCTTCTGTAAGTCCAGGGTGAAGCCGGAGACACGGAGCCAAGAGTGTCTCCGGAGACAAATGCCTGAAGTTGCAGCTCTGGCAGACGAGTCTGCAGAATCATATGCGGCTCGTAGTACTTGGGTACCCACATCAGATCCTGTGCGGAGAAGGTTTAGAAGCTCCATCTTCTGCTCGCCATCCAGTAGTTTAATCGACCAGTTCCTGGCCCTGTTCCAACAGGGCGTTCTGAAACTGTACCATGTGGGTTAGGTAGTTTAGGGACCTGATGGCACATGTAGCAACCGCATACGTGCGCCTCCCCAGGGCATCCAATTGTTTGGATTCCTGGTCCGGTGGCTGTGTGCTCATATGTTGTGGTCTTTGGGACCGGTCATGTGAGGCTGTAATGACCAGGGAGTCTGCCAGAGGTTGTTAAGCCAGGTACTGGTCCTCTCTCTCGGGGCCTTGTACAGGTGGTCAGCCTTCTTCGGCACAGCGGGGGTGGAGTGCGGATGCTTCCACGCAGCCTTGGTGACGTCCACGAAGGTGTCCACCAAGGGTGGCACTACCACAGGCTTCGGGTCTTTCTGTCGAAGATAACAGGCAAGGCGCTGTCGTTCGGGGGTCAAGGTCTTCAGCATCCCACCCCATGTTGTCCTGGATGTGCCTCATGATCTCAGTGAACGAGGGATCATCCGGAGGAGACCTGGGAAGGTCAGGTGAGGAAATGCTGAGTGGAGAAGGAGATCTGGAATAATCCAAGGTATCCGATCTGGAGTCCTCCCCTGATGGAGTGTACCGACGTCTGGGTGGCTTGGGGCTGGGGGACCCTGATGGAGATCTTGAGGGAGGCCTTCTCCTGTCCTTGGATCTACCCCTAGGAGGTGGAGTCTGCTCTTCAGGGGTTGGTGGTCGTCCTGCTGGCCCCTTAGGTGGAGGAGGGGGAGTAGGAGGTGAAGGGGTAGGAGGAGGAGGAGGTTTTACAGGGACCACATCCTTTCGGATGGTGTCCCACCAGAAAGTAAAGAGATCCTTTACTTCTTGAAGATTCATGCCCGACGGGCCTGGCGCCGGTGGTCTGTCGCCGAGGTCGGGCGTCGGGTGTCTCCAGGGTGGGCGAAGGTTCCCTCAGGAGCCCGGCATCCTCAGTGTCGCCCGCCTGGTCTTCGGGCAGTGCAGTGTCCTCCTCCATGGAATCCCTGTGACCGGTGTCCACCGGTGACTGTGGGGCGGTCTTCAGCTCCGGTGAATGCGAGGCTGACGTCGGTCGCTTGGCCGATGCCTTCGGGTCCGGCGAACACCTGGCCAGCGTCTGGTGCCTGGCTGGTGTCCTTGGTTCCAGCGAACGCCTGGCCAATTTCGTATGCTTGGCCAACGTCCGCTTTAGGGACGTCAGGTCTTTGGTCTTCCTTGGTGGTGGATCCGGACCTCTGAGAGGCTGGGAGACCGATCTGGAGTCTGGGTCCCGACGTCAGGTCGATGAGGAAGACTTATGGCGTTCAGAAGACTTAGAAGAGGCCCGAGAGGGAGTGGAAGAAGCCGAGGGCCTTGAAGTCTTGATGGGCTGGAGAGTAGAAGAACCGCCTGAAGCTCGGATTTTGACCGGAGGGGGCTGAGACCGAGCACTGGAGGGAGAGCAGTCCGATCTGGAGGAGCTGCGGGAGTCCGAGACCCGGTTTGGGGATCTAGACCTTACTTTCTCCCGGTGTCTGTCCCAGTGTTTATGGGCCTTGGAGGAAGAATCGCCCATGGAGGAAGTTTCTTGGTCCATCCTTTTCAGTTTTTCTTCCAGCAGATAAGCCTGAAGTGCCTTCTGACGGCGGATCCTGGTGGGGCTGTTGAACCCTTGGCAAAAGGTGCAGGCCTTGGTATCGTGGTCTGGGCCTAAGCACCGCACACAGGAGGAATGAGGATCCTTAAAAGGGATCTGTTTCATACGCACACACTTGGAAAGGTGTCCTCAAGAGAAGGAGTTGGAGAGGACATGAGTTTGAAGAAACTCTAAAAGTTCTTAATAGTAGGTCGCTAGGTAAGACCAAGAGGCCAATGCTGGCGAGTCGATGGCTGGAAAAAGAACTGGGGATTCTGGGGACCCCTTTCTATGTACTAAGCCTGACTGGGGAACCGACACGGAGGTCGCCCCCTGAATACTGCTAGCTAGAAATTTTATGGGGTCCTGGCGCCTGCCGGCTTCAGTCCTAATGGTGTAACCTGCTGCAAGAGCTGTTTCTCGAAGTAAGATCTACTGATGTTAAGTAATGATTTTCTTTGCGATATTTTTGTTTTCATTTATTATTTTTCTTACTTTTAAAAAATAAATATCACACCACAGTGTTTTAAACCTGTAAATTTGCCTCGTCTGAAGTTTATTCCCACACGCTGTGACAAACCTGGTGTCAGCAGTGGGATAGTATTGGTTGTCCAGAGAAACAAGAGGGAGACCAGTACCTAGATAGCAGCCCTGGTATCCAGACATGGGGGCAAAGAGCAGGATAGCATACCTCCAGGATCTTGTGGATGCCAATGATCTGTTGAAGGAGGAGGAGCTTACTGGTGTGCATACCAGAGCCCAGGTGAGGAGAACTGGAGAGGAGCTATTGTCTGGACTGGAGTTTGATGGAACGCGGAGGTGGACCAGTGCTGAAGAGAGGCGGAGAACCACTGCCAGGTGATGATGGAGGGTTCCCAACCGGAGAATTTCATGGCAGAGGCAGAGGGCCAGGGTCCATGGGTTCTAGAGGAGGAGGACCGCCTGACGGAACTTTTGTTGCCAGCCACTTTTGAGATCCCGTTGTTGCCCATTTTTCCGGGCTGCTGCTACTTAGAGGACAACAAGATGAAGACCCCAGGTAACATTGTTTCAGGGCATATGCATACTGGGGTGAAGACTACAAGCAACAGAGAAGACACCATGGTGGCTGAAAGGACTTTCCCATATTTTGAACCCCCTGTGATATGGGATGAAATGTATGGAACATGTAATGTTTAAAATGAATATAGCTTTCAAGGCTGGTGCCGAGTACAGTCAGTTGAAGGTACCAGAATGGTGTAAGGGTTGAAAGGAAACCCCTTGAATGTTACAAATAAGGTTTGAAAGGAAACCCCAAGGGTTTTGGTAGTTAGAACTGGCTGGTTGATGTTCATCAAAAGAAGGTTCCTCGTCTACCAGAAAATACATGAAAGGGAAAGGATGAATGAAATATACGAAATGATTACAAGAAATGTATAACATAAATGAAATGTCTATACTATATGATATAAAATGAGGAACCTAGGATCATGGAGGATCTAGGTATGGGGTGGAACCTATGATTGGGCCCCTAAGTGGAAACAATGTGTTAGAATGGGGTTAGAGCGGGGTACAACTCGCCCCAGGGAAAAGCTGTGGTATAGGCCCTGTACGGCCACCCCGACAGCTAGATGGAGAAAGCTATAAGTCAGCATAAAACTGCTGTGTATTACTTCCTCTTTTTTAATGTACTGATGAAGGAATGATAGTGGGTGCACAGGGCTGAAACTATGCCAAGTGATGGGTGCTGAAACGATGTCTATTGATGGGTGCCTGATATTACATATGAAATGTCTGAGTTGTAGTAACCAGAGTGAAATAGTTTGGGGGTAGACAGTCACTACAGACTGAAGTCCTCAGAGCATAGATGAGTACTGTGCTGAACTGTACAACAGCCCCAGGGTAATGCTGTAAAAGAATTGTATTTCAGTAACCTGGTATGGTTGACAATACTAAAAATAGCTGAATTAAGGGACCCTGGGGTGAAGCTCTCAGAGCGGGTGAGAGAAAGTTTCAACCAACTCCATTCTACTGTTTTGGTAGAATATTTATGACAGAGGGGGTTCTTGAAAAACCAGTATAGTTTTGAGAACTGTTTTTTCCTTAAGGAGGGAGGTGTGTGGCAGAGTTAGGCTACACCTTCAACTATGACTAATGGACCACTATTCTAACTCTTTATCTCCTAGCTACCAAAACTTCTGTTGCACAACAGTCAACGCTTTTCTCTTTGCTCTTCTTCTTTGTTCCCCCTATCCTAGGTTGGCCACCTAGCGTAGCTCTTTACTATCCCTACTAGTTCTCTCTTTTCATTCTTTTTCCATTTCCATCCATCCACTCCCTGGAATGATGCCAAACACCTGGACAGGTGTTGTGTAAAGTGCATAAGTGCATTTTGTGTACAAAAAGCATGATGGATATTTTAAACAGGAATGAATACAGTTAATAAAGCCTTTTTAAATAAAATGATTCAGAAGCCATATAAAACAATAATAATTTCATGATTAATACAGTTATAAAAAAATCAATAAGGTATTTTCATAAATTCGTACTATAAACCTGTTACTGTTTAAGTTTTTATGCATGAGGCTGAATGGTATGCTTTATAAAAGTGCTTAGTCACTGTGGATCAGAGATATAGAGAGTAATATCTGGGGAGATGTACACTGTACCTTTACATGAACCAGGCAGTCCCCTGGAATAAAAAAACATGGTTTTGAAACAACATGTTCAGACATGAAACAGCATGTCCAGACATGTAAATCGAAAGGGCTCAGTCAGGTGACCCCACCAAAAGACATAAAACCTCTCCACTGAGAGCAGTTCAGTCAGTCCAGTGGGTCTCAGCCCTGAGAGAGGTAGGTGAGAGGTTCTACTGTGTGTGCAGACAAGCTGTTGAATGCAGATGGGAAGGGTCTTAGGAGCTCTAAGATCCAGGACTGTAGAATGCCAGAAACTACTGATGTTAAGTAGTGATTTTCTTTGCAATTTCTTTCTTTTCATTTATTATTTTTCAAATTTTTGAAAAATAAATATTACACCACTGTGTGTTTTAAACCTGTAAATTTGCCTCGTCTTAAGTTTATTCCCACACGCTGTGACAATTCTGCCACCACGACAGATCATTCTGCAGGGAATTGAAGACCACCACCATCTGGTCTAGGTCGTCCAACCTCTGATCCCACTGTGCCCTGAGCATCCACTGCGAGGTACGCATGTGAAGCTTGGCTAAAGGAACAGTGGGTATGGCTAATCGACCTGGCTAAGATTTTCCAGCTGGAAGCCACTAAAAAAGCCTGCCTCTGCAGGGTTTCCGCCCTGTCCTGAGGGAGAAAAGCCATACCCTCGACCATGTCCAACACCACCCCAACAAATTGCAGGTGTTGGGAAGGAACAAGCCAAGACTTAGGAAAATTGACAGTAATCCCAACCTGTTGAAAAAGATCCATGGTTGCAGAAAGGGAGAGTTCCAGCTGCTCTCTCAACAGGGAAGACAGAAACCAGTCGTCAAGGTAAGGGAACACACAGTAACCCTGGCACCTCAGGGCTGCCGCCACTACCATCAGGCACTTCGTGAAAACTTGAGGTGTCAAGGAAAGGCCAAAGGGCAGAGCCCTGAACTGGTAATGCTCCCACCGGAAGGAGAACCAGAAGTAGCGACAATGGGCCCTGAAGATAAGGATGTGCAGGCAGGCATGCTTCATTTCCAAAGTGCAGAACCACTGACCCTTTTGCAGAAGGAGCTGCAGACCTGGGAGGGTCAGCTTCCAGAATCGTTTGTACTCTATGTACAGGTTCAGCTGAGATCCAAAATGGGACGCAGATCTCCCATCTTTTTGGAGACCAGAAAGAAGTGGGAGTAATATCCCTTTCCTATCTGGTGCAAAGGAACAGGCTCTATTGCTCTTTTCTGTAATAGAGCTTTAATTTTCTCTCTGAGGGGAAGAATGTGCGTCTTCGGGTAAGAAGACTAAAACAGATGCCTGTCTGGAGGGTTCGAGAGAAATTCCAGGGTACGGCCGTGCTCTGTGAGCTACAGGACCCATGAGTCGGTTGTCACGGCCTGCCACCCTTGCAGGGGACTGGCAAACCTTCCGCCCACCTGCTCCCCTGCTGGATTTTGGGGGTAGGGGGCGGGATAGCAGAAATCATCTTGAGGGGGCTGAGGGAGAGGATCCACCTAATGCTCTCTGGGACTTGGCCTCAGGGGAGGCTGAGGCTGACTGAGCCCTACATTTATTTTGACGTTCGGCCGTCTGCTGCTATTGTTTTGGCTGCAGCTTGGTCTGGCGCCGAAATGGCTTCTTTTGTTGAAACTTCAAGTGGTACATCGTTTGTACTGATCAAAGAGCCGTGCCTTTGTCTTGAAGGGAGGTGATGATGTCTTGAGCATCCCCGCCAAAGAGGACAGATACCCTGAAAGGTGCATCTTGGATAGCACTCTGCATGTCTTGTGCCAAGCCAGACACCCTCAGCCACGAGAAGCGATGTAGGCTGACAACTGTAGCAGTCCCTCTCGCAGAAGAGTCTACTGCATCGTAGGTAGCTCTCAGCGAATGCCTTCAGGCCACTTTAGCTGAACGAATCGAATCCGCCAATATGATTTTCAAATCCAAATCTGAGAATTCCTGAATTCCCGGTTCAGGTTGGGCAAATAAGAATTTCTGGTAGATCAGCATATGCCCGACGTAACAGAGCCCTCATTGCCAGGGTAGAAGATGAATAAAACTTCCGACCAAACTGGTCCAATTGCCGTGACTCCTTATCTGGTGGTGAGGTGCTCATATGCCAGGGCTTAGAGGACTGGTCATGAGCAGCTGCTACAATGTCAGAGCCAGCCTTAGGCTGTGCACTGAGGTGATCCTTCCCCTCTGGCATACGGTATGTATGGTTCACTTCCTTGGCCATCGCTGGGATACAGGAGGGTATCATCCAGAAGGTTAATGCCAGGTTCTCATGCGGTTCAAGCCAGGGTGGGGTAAAGATTGGTGCCACCTCCTGTATGTCTAGGTGTCCTGCCAGGCACTGCCTTTTTGGATCCTGGGCATCCGACTTCCAGTCGTACACCTCTGTAATTTTCCTAAGGAGGTCTGAAAAAAAGGATCCTCCGGAGGAGAATTGGGGGATTCTTTGGGTTGGTGTTCCCCTATGGGCGGGGGTTTCAAATCCCGAACCCAACTACTCGAAAAAGTCTGAGTCCTGGTCTGAGTCAGAAGATTCTCAGGGCTCAGACGTTAGTTTGCCTGAGGGTCCAGCCGGTGTCGACTGAGGCAGAGGAACCTGTCTTGGTTGCTGGACATCAGGGCCCAGGTCCCTGGGAGGCTGACGGTTATCTAGCTCCGTTACCAATTGGGCCTTGGTCTCTGACCACCAGGACTGTAAAATAGACTGGAAGTCTACTGGAGGTTGAGGAGGAGTTGAGAAGGCTGGTAAGCTGGAGCATAAGCCTGGAAACCCATTGTATGGTAAGGCTGGTATCCCGATGGGGGATAGGCTGGAGCGTACCCTGGCATATGAAACCCTGATGGAGGGTGTCCCAGTAGGTTATTCGCCCGTGCCTGAAGCGTTGGATACTCTGACGGCGGGAACCCTGAAGGTGGTCACTAACGGAGGATACCCAGATGGAGGGCCCAACGGAGGCAAACCCGTCAGAGGGACAGACAACAGGGCCAGAGGCCCTGACAGAGGTCCTTGAGGAACGCTGAACCCCGACGGTCCTGGTAGAGTTAGGTCCGGTGGGAGGTGGGCAAATCGGCGGCATGACAGCCCCTGATGGTGGAGGAGGTGGCTGAGAACTATCCGGTATAATGCCTGCTCCTGTCGCCAGGTCCGTGGGTATATCTGGAACACCTGACAGAAGCTCCCCAATTCCCATCCCTCGATCGACAGGCGCGTGAGGGGGGACCACATCTAGTGGAGAGAGGGAGGCCCAATGGGGAGAACCCTCTGGAGATTGCTGAGGTAGGTCCAGCAGTAGGGATTCGCTGGGGCCATCGCCTGACCCTGATGCCAGGTGGATCGAGCTGCCTTACCGTGCAAATGTCGGGCTGGCCAACGCTCGGCTTAGCAGTCAGAGCCGGGCGGGCTTTGGAGCCTGACACCACAGCATTAGCTGGACGTTTGTCGACACGGTCCGACAAGCCCCCGCCCGTTGCACTAGACACCCACCCCCACCCCCGTAGAGATTGGTCTAAGTGCAACCAAGGCCTCAGCCGAGGACAAGGGTCCCACAGCCACCAGGACCAGTGGTGAGCCCCGGACTGCTCTTTTGGGGGAACAGGCCGACTTCTCAGTGGTCAGTCTGTGCTTGTCCGAAGGGCCCGCAGGCAGCTTCGGACGCGATAGGAACCAGTCCTGGTCCCTGTGGTTCTCCTTCTTTCTCTTTTTCTCATGCTTGGACTCAGTGGGTGAGGTTGAATCACTGTGTAATTTTTGAAGCTCTTTCTCCATGGTGGCCATCCTCTTTTTAAGCAAATGTGCCTCTAGGGCTTGTTGGCGACGCTTCCAAGTGGCCAGATTTATGCTGGCACAGGCCTAGCAGTCATCAGCCTTGTGCTCTGGGCCTAGGCAGAAGAGGGAGGGTGAATCCTTGTGCGGTAGTTGCACGTCACAGGAAGCACACTTATTTTCGTGCTCGACGATGGAAGACAACGACATGCATAAAAAAATAACAAAAAACTGTTTGAAAGAATGAAAAAAACGGATACTCATCCAAACAGCGGTCAAACTGCAGCATATGATCTCCACAAGGTCTGCCTGTTCAGGTCAACGGTGGGAAAGAACTGGAAGGCAGGTGTGGGGCCTGCACACTATATAGGATCACGCTGACATCAGTCAAGTGACATAGTGCGGGCGGTCCCCCATCAGGTACTGCTGGCTAAAGTTATTGTGCGGCCTGAAGCCAGGGGGGCGCAGTCCTCAAGGTGATTACCTACTGCAAGAGCCCTCTCGAAGTAAGATCATTCGGTTTTGACATATACTTGTCGAGGCACAGGTCAGGAAGCATAGGAAAAAAAACAGGAGCAGTTGTAGCATTTGCAAAAAGTGTTTATTAGTACTAGCAGTAACATAAAAAGAAACTTGTTCAGTATAACTATGTACAAAGCCAGAATAAACAGAGAAGATCCATCGTCTGAGTTTTCCTTCAATGTCTGTGTGTGTCAAAACATTGCAGCTCTCCCTTTTTTTATAAGTCTTTGCAACCCCCCCCCCCCCAAACAAGCATCCTATTTTTTTTTCTAAAATGTTCTTGTATGTTTCAGGCAGGTGCAGCAAGAACACAACGTTCCAAAACTGAGGGCCCTTCTCCACAGCTTCTCAGAGAGTTTGCAAACAGGTTAACCCCTTGAGTTCCAAACAGCTTTTTGCAATCATTTTAACAGTATAACTATATATATTTCAACAGTAAAACAATACACATTTCTAAACAAAGGGATCCCAATATCAGTTACATTTCCACATAATGATTTGCATATATTTTTATACCAGCAGATATGCAAGGGAGGAAAAGACAGAAACAGCAAGGGGAGATAGAGAGAGGCAAAGAACTGCAAGACCATCGGGGGTGATCAAGTCCTAGGTCTCACGAGAATATCTGGTTGCGCAACCAGACAGACAAGAGACCGGAAAGGAAAGAACAGATCCCTACAGTCAAACTCTCCATAACAATTGGGACATGGTCCTATTCAACCCTGTCACAGTACTATGCTCCAAATCTTTATAAAACAAGTCCATGGTGCATAGAAAAAGCAGGGAGAGATGCACCATGGACTTGTTTTATAGAGATTTATAACATACTACAGGTTGAAGCAGTGTGTTCTTGTGTGTATCGCTTTTTTGTTTTTGATCCTCAGTTTGAGCTGGCAGCACGCCAGATTTTAAGCGAGCATGATGGCATTTGATTTCATTGCACAGTGACAAAGCCTGCTGTGATGAGTCCCAGAAGACATAAAAGACTTCTGGCTGGGGCGTGATGACTGTTGTATACCAATCTTGCTTGTCCATGTCCAAGACATGGTATGTAGCAGATGTTCCCAGGAGCTGGCTTTCAATAGCCAGTCATCCAGATACGGGAGTACAATCAGGCCTTCCCTGCGAAGGGCTTCTGCCACAACTGCCAAGCATTTAGCAGAGACCCGTGGCACAGAAGACAAGCCAAAGGGCAATACTCTGACATGGTAATGCTCCCCTTCCAGCATAAAGTGAAAATACTGTCTGTGAGCTTTTCTGATCCTGATATGAAGGTATGCATCCATCATAACTAGGGAGCAAAGCCAGCGCCTTGTTTGCAACATGGAAATCACAGTTTGCAGGGAGACCATGTGACACTTCTTGTATTCTGTGTAGAAGTTCAGTCCTCTCACAGCCAAAACGGGGCACTGATCTCCCGTCTATCTGGTAACCAGGAAGTATCTGGCATAGAAACCCTTTGTTTCTCTGATGAAGAGGAACTGGCTCTATACGTTTATGTATTAAAGCCTGCACTGCTTCTTTCAGAAGGGACAAATGTCTCCAAAGAGAACTGGAAGGAGGTGGAGGATGCTCAGGAGGGGTCTCTGAAAGCTCCACTGCATGCCACCTGGCAATTATCTCCAGTACCCATTTGTCTATTGTGACCTCCCTCCACTGTTCGAGATGTAGGGACAGTTGGTCCCCTACAACCACCCCTGGGGGCAACTGTGGTGATGGGGCAACCTGAATCGAGTCAGGCTGAACCAGCGCGGGCAGATGCACTGACTCCAATAGCCTTGAGTGCTTTTGAATAGGCATCCGGGGGAAGGGGCCCAGAAAGTGCCCATTACCCTTACCTCAGCCTTGCTGACAGTAAGCTTGATGGCCACCTCCGGCAGTAGGCTGTCGAAAGGATCTCCATCCACAACCCATAGCAGGCACTGGATAAAAGGATTTCATTGACCTTAGTGTCATTTTGGATGTCTGAGGTCTCTAAGCGCCTCTTCAATATCACAGCCAAACAGTTTGCTCCCTCTAAAAGGGGCATTTAAAACCATTTGCTGTACATCATTTGTAAATCCAGCTAGCCTTAGCTATTAAGAATGTCTCGTGCAAATGCTAAATGCAGCTGTCCTGGCAGAAGCATCAGAGATATCATACGCTGAGCAGAACAAGCGTTTGCCAACCTCCGTGCCAGACGTCAAGGTTTTAATCAATTCATTCTTGGCAGAACCTTCTGGCAGAGCCTAAGCTGCAGCCTTAGCAACTTTCCACAGGCTATTCTGATATTTAATCATACGAGTCTGGTAATTTGCAATTCTAAAGCCTAGTGGGGCAGAAGCATATGTGCGCCTGCCCATCACATCCAGTCTCCTGGATTCTTTGTAAAGTGGCCGAGTACTCATGACTTTAGGTGCCCTGGATCTATCATGGACAGCCATAATAACTAGTGAGTTTGTCTCTGGTTGACTGGAATAGTAAGGCTTGGCAGAAGCAGCAGGGTACTGCTTGCCAGCCTTTCTTGGTACAGCAAGCAATGAATCAGGCCTGTACCATGCAGCAAAAGTAGCATCCTTCAAGGCAGGGTAAACTGCAGGAATAATAATGGAGGTAATGGAGGGAGTACAAGGTACTTACAAAAACCCCATCAGATTTTTCTTGGTGGAGTCCTCCTCCCCCCGACTCCACAGCAAAGCCCATTGCAGTTTGTATTTGCTGCAGAAGGGACTGGAATGTAGGATCCTCTGGAAGAGATCTGGGAGTGTATACCACAGAAAGAAATGGCAGAACTTAAGCATATCACATACTGTTCTCCCTCATCGTGTCTTCTTCCTAATAATCCTCTCCAAATTGAGGTTATGATAGTATTCTACTTTGTCATCGACCTCCTTGTTGACAATGGGAACGGAGGACTGCGCCGGCTACATGAGCAGCGGTTCAGAAAGTGATATTTGCATTGTACTGGAAGATGGTACTGACGAAGGCTAACAGCCATTAACACCCATAAAGAGCAACACAGGCTGCACAGATAAGCCTGGTAAAACACGTGTCATTTCTGAAAATGATGCCAGTACTGCTTAAGTGTCAACAGCGCCCTGGCCAAGGGCCATGACAACTGAAGTAGATGATGGGCCATGACCAGTCAATGACAGCGATGTACCATCCACAGTAGATACTGCAGTGCCTGAGCCAAGCCTGACCTTGGTGTCTCACTGAAAGGCGGGGGGGGGGGCCTGTCATCACCACTTCCAGAATGGTCGATGATAAAGAAGGATTACCTGAGGGTCACAGCGGCAACCCGGACCTCACCAAGGAACACGATTTCTCTTTATCCCTGTGCTTGTGCTTATGACCTGATGGAGAAGGCGGTCAAAATGACGGTCTATGCCTTTCTCAGTCCTTAGATTTGATCATCCATAGCTCATTCAACAGGACAGACAACACAGATTTCTAGCCTTGCTCCATTTCCATGGCCACTAAAGTTTTCAATAGGGATGTATTGATACTTAAACTCTGCCAGACATCGGATACAGATATTTGGCGGTGCCTATCCGGTCAGATCCGTGTATTATTCGAGTTGGATACAGGGCTGGCAACTAGACAGTGTACTTTAGCTTGATCGTATATGCCCTAAGAAAACGTCATCAGTCAGTAATTTGTATGTAATTTTAGTGCAAAATACTTTTGGCATATAGGACTTAAATAGGTGTTGCTAGAACACATATTTCAAAAAATCACTACCATTTTGTACAAATGAAGCCTTGTTGCAATTGAACTTTTATACGAGATCAATGATTTTAATGGAGTTTGAGAAAGCTATCCTGTTAGATAACAGTATTGTTGCATACAGACACATATCAGCGAGCTTTAAGTTGCTAATACATAAACTTGAATTACTGCTATGTTTAGGCTGCACACTGTCCTACCTTCATCGTCTGAAATCGTTATAGTAGTAGCAACTTCCAACGTGACAGCATGCTAACTCATACAACACACAAAACTTTACTGCCACCTTTCGCTAAGTCATGTTTAAAATAAATAATAGATGATGCTGTGTTGGTAATTTTGGGGATTCCCAAAGCAGTTTTCCTATGAAAAGATGTCCGCATGAAATTTTACACTAACTAGTTGCCAAGTACACCATCTAGTTGCCTCGTTCCACTAACTGGAAACACAGACTTTGACAGCAGATGAGGACCACTTGGCCCACAGTCTGTTCATTTCCCTACCTGTCAGATAAGCTGCAGATCATAGTTAATCTACAGCCTACTTTCTCCTACCACCACTAGAATAGAAACATAGACTTTGATGGCAGATAAGGACCGCTTGGCCTACCCAGTCTGCCAACTGTTTGGTAAACTGTTCCAAAAGGCAGGTGCGTGGCTTCTGTTTACACTAAGTGTTGCCAAAGTACACTATCTAATTGCCAGCACTGTAATAGCCTAAGAAGCTCAACTTTGGCACAATAAAGCTATGGGCATATGGTACAGTTTTTAATCGATAAATCATTTACACTACCTGCAGTTTGCAAGGTTACTTATAAAAAAAACAAGTTACTCACCTGTAACAGTAGTTCTAGGAGTGATATATGTTGTTCATCCACACTATTTGGCATTGTCCCTTTCCCCTTTAAATCTGCTGGAAGGTCTTCAAGCTGGCTCCTCCCACCCACCTGGGTGGTATAACCCTTGGCTCCGCTCCATGACGCCAGATCTTAGCCCACTGGAAGCCAGATTTGTGCAGCGCAGCCGGAGAGGTCGGTTGGGTCCATGTGGATGAACACAGTCCTAGAAAGTACAGTTACGTAAGAACTTACCGTAACAGTAGATCTTCAGAGGACTGTCTCTTGCATTAAGTCATTACTTATGGGAGTATTCACCAGGTGGCGCTGTCACATGGCACCTACTTCTAGCAGTCTTCTGTGGGGGCCACCTACATGACATCACTTTCTGTGGATGTCTGTAAGAGTGGGGGGCCCCCTGTACCCTCTGTTCACAGTCGGCTTCGGCGAACATGGCCTGGACTGAGGTAAACGAGGGCCACAAAAACAGAGAACAGCGATCCCACCCAACGTCCTGAGTTGCAGACTCGAGGCAACAAGGCAGGCCGATGGAGGGCGTGGGACTTACTGCAAGAGACAATCCTCGGAAGATCTACTGTTACAGTGATTTCTTACGTAACTGTACTATCTTCCACGGACTGGTCTCTTGCAGTAAGTCATTTATTATGGGAGATTACCAAGCAGTAAAATCCAAATGGGAGGAAAGGCAAAGCCAAAGATGTAAAAGCACAATAAAACATCAACTTCAACCGCACCCCCAGAGGTGGAAAGGATGGGGTAAAAGTAAGGACTAAATATCTGATAAGCAACAGAAATGTCCAACTCAAACCCCTTCCGTGCAGGCAGACAGGTCAACGGTTAGGTGAAGACATTTGGCATGAAAAGTACACTTACGAAGAACTTACCATAACAGCAGATCTTGAGAGGAGCTCTGCAGCAGGTAATACCATTAGGACTGAAGCCGGCAGAGTCAAGAACCCACAGAAAACTTGTAGCCAGCAGTCTGAGGCAGAGACCACCCGACGCCGGCCCGCCTGACGCCCCACGTGGTATAAAGGGGTCAGTCCCCTGGTGCCACCCCAGTTCTCCCGCCAGAGACCCGGCTAGACAGAATTTGGAGAACCAGGTAGCAAAAATTCCACATCCTGGTTGGATGGAAACCAAGAATAATAATAATTATAATCCCCTAAGCTATTCTGGGGGAAGGAGGATGGGAAAGCCACCTGCTGCAAGAGCTCCTCTTGAAGATCTACTGTTACGTTAAGTTCTTACGTAACTGTACTATCTGTCTTCGAGGGTTGAGCTCCTGCAGCAGGTAATACTATTAGGACTGAGTCCCAAGCAGTACCCAAGGATAGGCCCAGGTCTGATAGGGTGGATGGGGATATATAGGAAGATGGAGCAGATATTTAAGAGAGAAGGCCTTGCAGGACTGCTAGTCCGAAACCTGCTCTCCTTCTGGAAGCAATGCCCAGGCTGTAATGCCTGATGAAGGTGTGGACAGAGGACCACGTGGCAGCAGCACAAATATCGGCTAAAAAGCGTTCTTCAGTGCCGCAAATGAAGATGCCACGCTCTGGTGGAATGACCTCTACTTGGCACCCAGGAGGGTCTGTCGTGGTGCTGATAACAGAGCATAATGCAATGCACTAGCCAATGGGCTATGTCTGCTTGGAGACAGGAGCTCCTAACATTCGCTCCACGAAAGAAACAAACTGGTCCAATTTCCTAGAGGAGTGAGTCCTGTGGAGATAATATCGCAAAATGCGATGAACATCAAGGGTGTGCAACAGTGCTTCACCCTGGTTGGAAGAGTTATGGTAGTATACCGGAAGGTTGATATCCTGTTTCAGGGTCAGTACGAATACCACCTTCGGCATGAATTTGGGGTTTGTGCACAGGTTCACCCTGTCCCTGTGAAAGACTATGTCTGAGTTCTTTACACATCAGAGCCTGGGTTCCAAAACCCTTGAGCAGAGGTGCCGGCCACCAAGAGTAGAGTCTTCCAAAGAGAGGCGAAGCTGTAAGAGGCCGCCTGTTCGAAAGGGAGGAAGTGGAGTTTCTCCAGAACAAAGAGGAGGTCCCAAGGAGGAGCGATGTCCCTCTTGGGAGGTCTGACATGCAATACCCCTTGAAGAAAAGTCTTGCTGGCATTCAATTAAGCCAGAGTTTTGTCTCTGATTGAGTTCACGATATGGAGACTGCACACATATGCACCGTGATTGAAGAGTAACTCAACCCTAAGTCTAAAGGTGTCAGAGACAGTCTAGCACATGCCTGACTGGCAACCCAAGAGATCTACAGAACGGGCAGACGCCCACAAGCAGAAGCGCTTCCATTTCAGAGCGTACATGGCTCTGGTAGGCTTCCTGGCTGCCACAGAATTTCAACCACTCTGCTTGATACTCCTAATCTCTCTTCCGCTAGGACTGCAGGAGCCAAGCATGCAAGTGAAGAGAGTGAAGAGCAAGATGGACAAGAGTCCCCTGTTCCTAAGAGAGCAAGTGAGTGGAGAGTGGCAACTGAACTGGAGGGTCCAGAGACAGTTGCTGGAGCAGCGGATACCAAATTTGACTAGGCCATAGAGGAGCCACCAGAATCATTCTGGCTGCCTCCGACTACAATTTGAGCAGTACTCTCTGAATGAGGGGAAAAGGAGGAAAGGCATAAAGGAACTTCCCTATCCAGGAGAGAGACAATGCATCTCACCAGAAAACACCAGGCCCTGGAGCGAGCGAGCCAGCAGAAATTGTGCAGTTTGGCGTTGCACGGGAACGCAAACAGGTCCAACTCTGGCTGGCCCGATCTGTCGAAGAGGTCATCTACGACATCTTGGAGCAATTCCTAACTCGTGATTCTGAGAGGAAGAGCGACAGACTGTCGGCAAGAACATTCTGGACCCCTGGTAGGTGAACGGCATTGAGGTAGAGACTGTGTTCTACTGCCCAGTCCCACACTCTCATGGCTTCTCTGCAAAGAGGGTACGAGTGAGTTCCCCCTTGTTTGTTGATGTAGAAGATGACGGGTGTGTTGTCTGTCTGCACCAGAAGAGGACCCGGCAGAAGCTGGTCTCTGAATGCCAAGAGTGCATTCAGCACCACTCTCATTTCTAGGACACTGATATGAAGAGAGCGCTCGGTAATAGACCAGGACCCCCGGGGCCTGTGATCCCCTAGATAAGCCTGCCATCCTGACAGAGAGGCATCTGTGGTCAGGGTCTGAAGCAGTTGAGGTCTGCAGAAAGGAACGCCACCGCTCAGATTGTCCATGCAGAGCCACAATTCCAAGAGCGATGAATTGCTCGAGAGATCGGTTTGGAGATCCAGATCATCCACTGACTGGTCCTACTGTACCCTGAGGATGCCACTGCAGTGCCCTCATGTGGAGCCTGGCTAAAGGGAACTGTGGCGATGGCGCACGCCATATGACTTCGGCAGCTGCAGAGACCACCCATGCAGGGAGGAGGTATTTCTCTGGAGGCTTCTGGCTAACCCCTGAAAGCGTTCTACTCTGTCCGGGGGCAGAAAAGCCCTTCCCTGTTCGGTGTCCAGGGTGGCTCCTATGAACTGCAGTCGCAGCGTTGGCCAGGGGTGCGACTTCGGCCAGTTGACTGTGATGCCCAGGGACAAAAACAGAGCCCCTGTTTCTGTCAGGGCGATTAGAAGCTCCTCCTCTGACTGAGCGGAGAGGAGCCAATCGTCCAGACAGAGGTAGACAAAGAGGCCTCTCCTGCGGAGGGCCGCTGCTACCACCGCTAGGCACTTGGTGAATACCCAGGGTGCTGACGAGAGGTCGAAGAGCAGAACCCTGAATTGGTAATGCTCGTCTCTGAAGCAGAAAGTACAGTTACGTAAGAACTTACCGTAACAGTAGATCTTCGAGAACAGCTCTTGCAGCAGGTTACACCATTAGGACTGAAGCCGGCAGGCGTCAGGACCCCACGGAAATCTTCTGCCTGCCCGAGTCTTCAGCGGGGACACGCCTCCGGCGTCAGTCCCATCCCGGCGTCAGGCGTAGTACCTAAGGAGGCGGTCCACGAGAATCCCCAGTTCTCCGCGCGGAGCTTCGGCGCTGGATGACATCAGAAGTGGAGACCGAGGATCCGCCATCAGATGAAGAAAAGGGCGTAAGCTCCTGCCGAAATCTGGTTAGGCCTTACCTTCTCCAAGGGGGAATGGTGGGCGGGAAGGTACCTGCTGCAAGAGCTGTTCTCGAAGATCTACTGTTACGGTAAGTTCTTACGTAACTGTACTATCTTACTTCGAGATAAAGCTCTTGCAGCAGGTTACACCATTAGGACTGATTCCCAAGCAATAGTGCCTCTAGGCATTCTGGGAGGCGGCATAATGGAAAGATCTTGAAAAAATCCTGACTCTAGGACAGGAGACCCTGTAGAACGGCAAGGCCGAAACCGGCTCTCTGCCGTGAGGCAATGTCCAGGCTTTAATGCCTAATGAAGGTGTGTACTGAGCTCCAAGTAGCTGCAGGATAAATGGCTGCGGTGGAGACGTTCCTCAGTGCTGCGAAGGAAGTAGCCACCCCACTAGTCGAGTGGCCCCAGACTGTGCCCGGAAGGGGCTTCTGTTTGTTGTTGTAACAAAACGAAATGCACTGGATAAGCCAGCGGGAAAGGGTCTGTTTTGAGACTGGTTGGCCCAACATCCTCTCAGCAAAGGATATAAACAGCTGCTCGGAGCTACGATGCTGTTTAGCCCTGGTCAAGTAGTATCTTAAGGAGCGGTGAACGTCTAGGGTGTGAAGCAATGCCTCTCCTCTATTGGTGTACTTGGGGAAGTACACAGGCAGATCGATGTCCTGGTTAAGAGTAAGGGCAGAGACCACCTTAGGAAGGAATTTAGGATTCGTCCTCAGAGACACTCTGTCCTGGTGGAAAATTAAATAAGGTTCCTTACACATAGGCGTGTAGCTCAGAAATTCTCCTTGCTGGCGTGACAGCAACCAAAATAACGTTTTCCCGACAGAACGCGGCTACTTAATCTGCGGCAGGTTCAAAGGGGCAACGTAAGCTGCTCCAGGGCAGAAAAGTAGGTCCCAAGGAGGGACGGAATCCTTGATGGGTGGCCTGGGTGCCAACACCCTCAAGAAATCACGAGAGGCATCGAGTTGTGCCACTGTCGTTGACCTGTCGGGGTAGTGATAGGCGAAATCGCTGAAGGTGAACCTTGATGAGGAGGAAGCAAGGCCTGAGTGAAGAGGAAGCAGGTATTCCAGAACTGATTTCTCTGGCAGCCTAAGGGAAAGGCCGGCGTGCCTGAGACCACAGGCAAAATCAGCGCCGTATCATGGCGTACGTCGCATGCGTTGCCGGCTTTCTGGCAGCAGAAAGAACTTCCGCCACCTCTTGCGAGACCCCGTGTCGCATAATGGCTATGTCTCGAGGAGCCAAGCATGCAGATTCAGTGAGCGTAAGTCTGGATGGACTAACGAACCCCCCTCTTGAGACAGCAGGTAGGAGCTGAAGGGCAATGGGAGTGGAGGTTCCCGGGACAATTGGGTCAGCATGGGGAACCAGATCTGTCTGGGCCAGAAAGGCACTACCAGGATCATTGTTGCGTGCTCCCTGCGCAGTTTGAGAAGAACTCTCTGGATCAACGGAAAGGGAGGGAAAGCGTAGGGGAATCTGTCCGCCCAGGAGAGGGACAATGCGTCTCGCCAGAAAACACCAGGCCCTGGATCTAGCGAGCAAAAATTGGGCAGTATTGCGTTGGATGGGGAAGCGAGTAAGTCCAACTCTGGAGTGCCCCATCGAAGGAACAGATCCTCTGCTACCTCCTGAAGAAGTTCCCACTCGTGGACTCTGGCCTGGGAATGACTCAGGCCGTCTGTGATTGTGTTGTCCACTCCGGGAACATGAACTGCAATCAGGCTCGCGCCATGTCGGATTACCCAATCCCACACTCTCATAGCTTCCCAGCAAAGGGGGTTAGAGTGTGTGCCTCCTTGTTTGTTGAGGTAATACATCACTGCCGTATTGTCTGTTTGAAGTAGAAGAGTACTCGGTGGGATTTCTAACTGGAAGGCCTGCAAGGCATAAAGGGCCGCCCTCATCTCCAGAATGTTGATGTGGAGGTGAGCTTCTTGAGGGGTCCACATTCCCTGGGACCTCACCCCATTCAGGTGTGCTCCCCACCCCAGCCCTGAGGCATCTGTGGAAAGGATTACCTCCGGGGACGGCACTGCAAACAGAACACCCGCAGAGAGTGTCCCTGGGTCTAGCCACCATTGCCAGTCCCGAATCATGGCTTTCGTGATTCTGACCAGCTGCTGCATGTGGTCTTGCCTTTGGTCCCACTGCACTTGGAGCATCCACTGAGTCACCCGCATGTGGAGCCTTGCCATAGGGACGGTTGGAATGGCCGCAGCCATGTGTCCGAGCAGGCGAAGGACCAGTCTGATGGAGACAGTCTTCTTCGCTGCGAGGTCCCTGATGAGGGACCTGATGCGATCCGCTCTGTCCTCGGGAAGAAAGGCTTTCCCTTGGGTGGTGTCCAGAACTGCTCCTATGAACTGCAGCTTCTGGGACGGTACCAGGAGAGACTTCTCGAAGTTGATAAGAATACTCAGTGACTGAAAAAGCGTCTGGGTGCTCTGGACGGCCAACAACAGCGCCTCTCTGGAGGCGGCCATGAGAAGCCAGTCGTCCAGGTACGGGAACACATAGTTGGCCCTGTCTTCTTAGAGACACTGCCACGACTGCCATACACTTGGTAAAGACCCTGGGGGCCGATGACAGTCCGAAAGGAAGAGCCCGGAACTGAAAGTGGTGGCCGAGGAACTTGAAGCGCAGGAACCTCCTGTGCACTTGTGCAGGTAGGCATCCTGCATGTCCAGAGACGCTAGAAATACAGGTTACTCACCTGTAACAGGAGTTCTAGGAATGGTATATGTTGTTCATCCACACTCATTGGCAGTATCCTTGCCGCTTTAAATCTTGCCGGAAGGTCTTCAAGCTTGCTCCTCCCACCCACCCGGGTGGTATAACTCTCGGCTCCGCCCCATGACGCCAGATCTGGCCCGCTGGAAGCTCAGGTTGTCTTCGTCGAAGCCGAAGGAGGTCGGGTGGAGTGTTATGGATGAACAACATATACCATTCCTAGAACTCCTGTTACAGGTGAGTAACCTGTATTTCTAGGACATGGATATGTTGTTCATCCACACTCATTGCAGACTCTAGCAGTTCTCCGGGAGGAGGGAGGCAAGGCACACCCCCATATACTTACTTGGGAAAGAGAGACTGGAGAACCGAGGCCCCAAAACCAGCATCCGGCGTGACTCAAGGTCGATGTGGTAGTGGGTAATGAAGGTGTTTGCTGACTTCCAGGTAGCAGCCCTGCAGATTTCCTGGATAGGGACGTCCCTGGAAGCAGCCACCGTTGCAGCAGTATGGCGGGTAGAATGAGCTCTTATCCCTCTGGGAGGCTCCATGCCCGCTAACTTATAGCAGAGATCTATGCAGGAGGTTACCCACCTGCTTATCGTCCGCTTGGCTGCAGGTCTGCCAGATGCGGCTTCAGCGTAGGTGACAAACAGCTGGCGAACCTCTCCCCGAATTTCAGCCGTGCGCTCCTTATAATAAGCGAGCGCCCTTCTAGGATCCAGAGTATGGAGCCTATATTCGGCCTCCGAGGTGTGATTGGGGTAGAACACCGGCAGAGTCAACACCTGGTTAAGGTGAAACTCCGACACCACCTTCGGAAGGAATTTCGGGTGGGAGAGCAGGACAACCTTGTCCCTGTGGAAGACCAGGTAAGGAGACTCGATGGAAAGCGCCTGGAGCTCTCCCATCCTTCTGGCTGGACGGATAGCCACCAAGAAGGCGGTCTTCCACGACAGGTGAGAGAGAGCACACCTGTGCATAGGTTCGAATGGCTTGCCCATGAGCTTGCCAGTACCAGCAGTAGATCCACGGAGGTGGGGTTCCCGCACTGGAGGAAATGTGATCAAGGCCTTGAAAAAGCCAGACCACCTTCTCCCATGCGCACCGACTGCCTCCCCGCCCGCGCCTGCAAGCAGAGATGGCTGCCAGGGTGCACCCTTAGGGTCGCCGACCTAAGCCCTGACTAGAAAGGGACCATAAATAGTCCAAGATGCTTGCCAAGGAACAGGAGGAAGGGTCCAAGCCCTTGCTCCTGACACCAAATGGAAAACCTTTTCCATTTGAAGGCATAGCATTTTCTGGTCGACTCCTTACGGGACGCCTCAACTACATTGAGGACCTCGTCGGAAAGACCCAAAGCCTGGAACTCTAGCCGCTCAGGAACCAGGCCGTCAGGTGCAGGGATTGAAGGTCCGGATGGAACACCTTCCCCTGATTGACTGAGAGCAGGTCCGGGCGAGCTGGAAGCTGCCGCGGAGTCCTGGAGCTGAGACTGAGGAGATCTGGGTACCAGAACTGGCGAGGCCAGTCTGGGGCTATCAGAATCACCTGCGCCTTGTCCCTCCTCGCCTTGAGAAGCACCTTGTGGATCAAGGGAAATGGGGGAAAGGCGTAAAAGAGGCCCGGGGTCCATTGCCTCGAGAAGGCATCCCCCTGCAGCGAGCCCTGCTGAGGGGGGCGGGCATGGAACAGACTCAGCTTCGCGTTCTCCATGGAGGCAAACAGGTCCACCTGAGGTGTGCCCCAAAGGGAGAACAGATGCTGTACTACCTCCGGCAGGAGAGACCACTCGTGGGATGCAGCCCCTATCCGGCTCAGGGCATCGGCCAGGGTGTTGGAGGCTCCTGCCACGTGAATGGCTAGGAGATCCGCCTCCAGGCTGCGCACGAGTGACCAAATGCGGAGAGCTTCCTTGCATAGAAGCATGGAGCGCGTCCCGCCCTGGCGGTTTAGATAGTACATGGTCGTGGTATTGTCCGTCTGGACTCGGACCACTTGACCCCGGAGGAACGGAGCAAAGGCGGTGAGAGCTAGGCGGACCGCTCGGAGCTCCAGCAGGTTGATGTGGCATCGGGACTCCCGCGGGGACCAGAGGCCATGAGCCCGGTGTTCCCCCAGATGGGCACCCCAACCCATCAGAGAGGCATCGGTCGACAGAGAGACCGTCGGCTCGGGGCGGACGAACGGGATGCCCTCCTGCAAATGATCTGGAACGGTCCACCACTGGAGAGCGTTCCACATCCCCTGTGTCACCGACACAAGCTGGTCCAAGGGATCGCAGCGTTGTGACCACTGGCTGGCCAGTCCCCACTGAAGGGGACGCATGTTCCAGCGGGCCCAACGGACCACGCTGGTACAGGCCGCCATGAGACCCAGGAGGCGCAGGAAGTCCCGGGCAGGGCGCAATTGCCCAACCAGAAATGATCGGGCAAAGGAGGAAAGAACCTCGGCCCTGTCCGCCGGGAGCCGCGCTCTGGCTCGAAGAGAGTCGAGCTGCGCCCCGATGAATAAAATCACCTGCTTCGGCTCGAGTTCCGACTTGGCCTCGTTGATAAGGAGGCCCAGTTGAGAGCAGACCTGGAGGGCCAGATCTCTGGACCACTCCGCCTCCTTCCTGGAGGGAGCTGCTATCAGCCAGTCGTCCAGGTAAGGGTACACCGGACCCTCGGCGCCGCAGGAATGCTGTCACCACTGCCATGCATTTGGTGAAGACCCTGGGAGCTGGAGACAAGCCGAAGGGCATGGCTTGGAACTCGAAGAGAGATCCTTCCGCCGAAGCGAAGGAATCTCTGGTGAGACGGACGGATAGGGACGTGAAAAAACGCGTCCTGCAAGTCCAGAGAGCAGAACCACACGCCGCGTTCCAAGGATGGTATTATCTGAGCCAGAGTGACCATCCTGAAGGTTCGAGACCTTAGGAACTTGTTTAGGTCGTGTAGGTCGAGAATGGGGCGCCAGCCCCCCGTCCGTTTCGGAACCAGGAAGTACCTGGACACAAACCCTGGGTCTGAAGGAGGGTCCACCACCTCTCTTACCACCTCCTTCTGGAGGAGGAGAGTGATGTCGGCTCGACGAGCCGCCAGTGAGGCTGGGGATCCCGAAGCCCCCCGAGGGGCGACGGCTCTGAAGGGTGGTGCCTGCTCGAATTCCAGAGGCAGGCCTCTTCCCACCACCTCCAAGACCCACCTGTCCGTGGTAACAGCGGACCAGGCGGAACGGAAGTGCCGGAGCCGTCCCCCCACGGGGGGACCCAGGGGTAAGGTGACGGGGATGGGGGCGACACCCCTCAGCCCGTCACTGGGCAGGCTTGGAGGAGGGACCGGCCGAGGGACCTCCTGGGCCCTTCCTCCCTGCCTCCTGTTAGAGGAAGCCGGCGGCTTGGGTTTGGGATGCCAAGGCCGAGCCTGCTGGCCCTGACGTTGCTGGGCCGGGCGCGCCGGGGGCACAGAAGGACGAAAGGGCTTAGGCTGTGGTTTGCGGCCTTTGTCCTTCTGAGCGGAAGAGACCGAGTCCAAGGTGGCATTGGACTTCTCGATCCTCTGCAGGTGACCTTCCACCCCAGGGCCGAAGAGGTCAGTCCCCAAAAAGGGAACATCCGCCAACTTGTGCTGGGTATCCGAAGTAAAGGTGGATATCCTCAGCCAAGCCCGCCGACGCATAGCCACTGCGGCCGCCACCGATCTGGCACATGAGTCCCCTACATCCAAAGCAGTCTGGAGCTGCTGTTTGGCCACTGCCCTGCCCTGGTCCCGCACCTGCTTAACCGTAGTCTGCAGATCGGGCGGGAAGATGAGGATGACCTCATCCAGGGAGCCCAACAGGGCATGAGAAAAAATGTGCCATGAGGGCGGCCGAACTGGCCTGGACGAAGGCCAGAGAGGAGGACGCAGCGTAGACTTTTCGCCCGACATAGTCCAATTTCTTGGACTCCTTGTCAGGAGGTTTGTCCACATCCCTGGCGTTGCCGGCGCGCCGGAAAACGCTGTCGGTAACCAACCCCTCAGCAGAGGGGTGTTCCGAAAAACCGGACAAGGAACCGGTAGGGACCGCATACTTCCTGGCCATCCTGGCCGAAGGCGCAGGGCAGGAAGCAGGGCGCTGCCAAAGTTCCAGTGCTGGACCCACTATGGCCTCGGCCACCGGAAAGGCCTCCGTCGGAGAATCCCCTCGGTCCAGAATCTCCGTGAGGGGATACCCGGCCCGTTTGGAAACGGGTTCGAGCTCCATCCCGGTAGACTCCGAGATGAGCCGAAGCAGTCCTAGGAAGGACGACGGGCTATCGTCCCATTGGCTGACCTCCTGAAGACTCCAAGTCCAGTCGCTGGAGAAGAAGGAGGAATCATCTTCGGACTCGGAAGAGTCCTCGAAGACTGCCTCTGGCCTGAGCCACCCTTCACCTGCCGAGGTCGGTCGGGAGTGAGGGTAACTGACAGCCGATGGGGTAAACCCTTAGCCGACCGAGAATCCTTGGTCGGAGCCACCAATTTGGCTGTGGAGGCGGAGGTTCCACCGCAATCGGTGGAGCAGCTGGTTTTGGCCGAACAACCGCCTGGTATAGGCCTCGGCAAGTCGAGGGTTGTGTCGGCTGCTCCGGTGACAGTTACTTAATGGCCGGGAAGGCGCCGGAGTCGGCTTATTCCCGCCAGGAGGAGCTGTTGCAACATAAGGTCCTCGACTGGCCGACGCACTTACGCTGAAGCCTCCCTCATCCGAGGAGGAGGACGAGGACTAGCGGCGACGCCGCTTACCGCGGTGCCGAGACCGAGACCGCCTATGACGGTGGGAACGGCTGGACCGCGAAGAGGTCCGAGACCGAGACCGAGAGTCCCGGAATTTCCGGGGTCGGTGCAGGGAGGTGTCGGCCGGAACCGACACTCCCTTCGGCTCGGAAGGTCCATCCGAGGGCTCCGGAACCGGAGGCACAGGCGAGCCCACGGGATCCTCAACTCCTCCCGGGGGAACCGGGGAGAGGGGAATCTCGGCTGCTAAAGGCGACAGCCCGTCCAATGGGTCGAGAAAAATCTCGACTTCATCAGTGGGAGTCTCGGTCAACTGACCTGACGGGGACACCGTGAGGCCAGTGGCGGCCGAGCGGTCGACCGAAGCCGACGGTCGACGGCCCGGGGAGAGGGACCTTTCCCGCTCCCAAGAGCGTCGACGGAGGGACTTACCCTTGTCCTTCTTTTTGGACCGAGAAAAAGGTCCAGCAGACGCAGGCCCTTCTCCTTTAGTGGAGAGGGACAGACAAAGCTCCTTAAAGGAAGCCGTGTAGGAAGAACCCAGAGAGAGCGGGATAAATGCCGCGGCCGAGGAAGATACGGCCCGCGCCGCCTCCTCTTCGAGGGCGACCATCCGCTCGAGCTGATCCGCCGAGCCCGCCGCCGCGGACACCGCCAACCGGGCCTCCTTGGACTTCACCGGAGGGAAACGCTTCTCGGGACGGCCCAGTTGCACTCGGGCAGCACGGTCTTCGAGGACGTGGGCCGAGAAAGATGAGCACAGGTCGCAAGCCTGCGGGTCGTGCTCAAGGCCTAAGCAGTAAACACACTTGGAGTGTGGATCCGTCCGAGACATCTTCTGCCCGCATGGGCATCTCCGAAATCCGGGAGTCGATTTATCCATCGCAGCCGCGAGGGATCGAAGACTGAAGTCTTTTTGCAAAGTATTATTTTTAAATCCGCAAAATAGGAACCAGTCACAAACGCAGAGCGTTAAGGAGGGAACCTGAGCTTCCAAGCGGTAAGGAAGATCTGGCGTCATGGGGCGGAGCCGAGAGTTATACCACCCGGGTGGGTGGGAGGAGCAAGCTTGAAGACCTTCCGGCAAGATTTAAAGCGGCAAGGATACTGCCAATGAGTGTGGATGAACAACATATCCATGTCCCTAGAAAGGTGTCCTTTCTCAGCATGGGAATGAGCCCTTGGAGGGTCACCATGCGTAAACGTTTGTAGGCGACAGACATGTTGAGGTCACTGAGGTCCAATATTGGACAGAGGTCCCCTGTTTTCTTTGGAACCAGAAAGAAGTGGGAATAGTAGCCGGCTCCTCTCTGGTTCTCCGGGACGTACTCCACCGCTCCTTTTTGTAGGAGCGCGAGTACTTCTTGCCTGATGGCGATCTGTGCTGACCCGGTAACGGAGAGCAGAGGAGGCCTTGTGGGTGGCTTGTCCACGAATTCTATAAAGTGGCCTTGTTTGACCAATTGAAGAACCCACCTGTCGGTGGTAATAGACTGCCACCCTGGCAGGTGGTCCACATTACGACCCCCGACCTTGGTGTCCCATTGATCCTGAGGGCAGGGGCCGGGAAGGAGTCATGCTGTGGCGGCTGAGGGTCCTGCAGGCTGGGCCGACTTGGCAGGGCGTTGGCCTTGGCCTGCGGACGACTTCCCTGGGCTCTTTGGGAGAAGGAGCCTCTGTTGCGGGTCCGGTGCAGGATTGTTGCCCTGCATCCGTCATGAAACGCTCTGGTTCACGAAAGTGAACCGAGCTTGGGTCTGTACATGGCTTGGACAGACCGCACCGCCTTCCCGGCCTCTTGAAGTTTGGTGAGAACCTTCTCAGAAGACTCACCAAAAAGAACTTCTCCATGGAACGAGGCATCCAGAATGTTTTTCTGGACGTCCGGGATAAATCCGGAGACACGAAGCCATGAGTGTCTCTGGAGGCATACGCCTGAGGCTGCCACTCTGGCAGAGGAGTCCGCGGAATCATATGCGGCTCGCAGCACCTGGGTTCCCACGTCTGAACCCGTGCGGAGGAGCTGAAGCAACTCCTCCTTCTGCTCACCTTCTGGCATCTTTTCTACCACATCCAGTCCCTGCTCCCACAAGTCATTCTGAAACTGGACCATGTGGGTTAGATAGTTGAGGGACCTAATGGCGCAGGTAGCGACTGCATATGTGCGCCTGCCCATAGCGTCCAGTTGCTTGGACTCTGGGTCCGGTGACAGGGTGCTCAAATGTTGCGGCCTCTGGGACCGGTCATGTGAGGCTGTGATGACCAGAGAATCGGCCAGAGGATGGGATGCAAAGTACTGGTCCTCCCTAGGGGCCTTGTACAGGCAGTCAGTCTTCTTCGGCATCGCCGGGAGCCAGTGTGGACGTTTCCACGCTGCCTTGGTGACGTCCACGAAGGTGTCCACAAAGGGTGGTACCACCACAGGCTTTGGATCCTTTTGCCAAAGATAACGGGCAAGGCGTAGCCTCTCGGGGTCAAGTTCTTCTGCGTCCCAGCCCATGTTCTCCTGGATATGCCTCATAAGAAAAAATTACTCACCTTAGTAATGTTGTTTCTTCTAATGGAGTCTTGCTATATTATGACATATGCAGTGAGTCCCAACCTTGAACTGCTCGGGTGAAAGAGTTAACTTTCCATGCCAGGCATGGAACTTTGAGCACGAGCTCGGTGGAAAACTCTGGCTGTTGTTCTTCAAACTCAAACTGTCAGATCTTTACGAGCAAAACTCACTAAGGTTCTGTGTGGAAGCTGTAAACCTACACTAGCCAACTGGCTACTAAGTATAAGAACACATATTTGGTCCCAAAACAAAGACTCAAGTCAGGGGATCCAAAAAAAAATAAAAACACAACACCCAAACACCCCAAAAAGGAGGGGTGAAAAAACAAAGTGGGCATCTAATAAGTGCCAACACTGCACTGCCCACCCACATCCCAAAAGCAGAGGTTCTGAGAGGGGCAGGCGGGGAGTCATAATATAGTAAGACTCCATTAGAAGAAACAACATTACTAAGGTGAGTAATTTTTTCTTCAAACAACATGAAGTCTTGCTATATTATGACATATGCAGACTACACAGCAGTACCTCCAAGGAGGAGGGACAGAACCTACTTAGGAAATAGGCTCTGAAGCACAGCTGTGCCAAACCGAGCATCACTCCTAGCCTGGATGTCCAGGGAGTAATGCTTGGTAAAAGTGTGAACTGTTTTCAGGTAGCTGCTTGACATATCTCTAGGATAGGGATGTCCCTGGCAGCAGCCAGAGACGCAGCTGTACCTCTGGTAGAGTGAGCCCTCAGGCCTGAGGGAGGAACCTTACCCAGTTTTTTATAACAGAATTGGATACAAGAGACAATCCACCTGGCAATGGATCTTTAGTGGCAGGTTTCCTTTACCAACTTCACCATAAGTGAGGAACAGTTGGAGGAGTCAAACCTGTGATCCTTGTACGTTCTATATAGTAACTAAGGGCTCTTTTGACATCTAAACTGTGCAGTCTCCTCTGCGCAGAGGAGGAATGGTCAGTGAAGTACACAGGGAGAGACATAGATTGATTAAGGTGGAAGTCTGAAACCACCTTAGGCAAAAACTTTCTGTTAGTCCTGAGGACCACCTTATCTCTATGAAAGGAGATAAAATCAGGCTCCACCGACAATGCTTGTAATTCACTTATGCGCCTGGCAGAAGTGATGGCTACCAAAAACACAGTTTTCCAAGTCAAGTACTTAAGCTCTGCTGAAGACAAGGGCTCAAAAGGGGGTTGCATAAGCTGGGCAATGCAAATATTAAGATCCCAGACAGGGGCAGGGTCCCTGAATGGAGGGTTGGTGTGAAGCAACCCCTTGAAAAACTTGGAGAATACAGGATGAGCTGAAAGAGAAGAGGGTTTACCTGCTGATAAGAAAGCAGACACGGCTGCCAGGTGCACTTTTAGGGTAGCTGGTCTCAGACCCAAAGTATTCAAATGCACCATATAATCCAGGACTGTGGGTAAGTCAGCAGATTCTGGGGAAATGTGCTTGCCAGAGCACCATATGGAAAATTTCTTCCATTTGGAATTATAAGTAGCCCTGGTGGAAGGCTTCCTAGAAGCCTTCAAGATATCCAATACACCTTGGGAGAGGTGTGGGTCAGCAACTCCTAACTCTTCAAGAGCCAGGCCTTGAGATTGAGAGATTTGAGATTCGGGTACCAAACTCTCCCCTGAGCACAGATTAACAGGTTGTGATTCCTGGGAAGACACAGGGGAAGGTGGACTGCTAAGGACATAAGGAGTGGGTAGCAGGGCTGTCTGGCCCAATCTGGAGCAATCAGGATCATCTTGCAGGGTTGAGATCTGATTTTGACTAGTACCTTGAACAGGAGAGGGAAGGGGGGAAAAGCATAGAGAAACTTCCCTTCCCAACTGAGAAGGAAGGCATCCAGAGGGACTGAGCCCAACACTGGGGGCCTACAGCAAAAAAGGGGAAGTTTGTGATTGTCTGGGGCTGCAAAAAAATCTATCTGAGGGGTGCCCCATCTGGCAAATACTACCTCCAGTACTAGGGTATCCAGTGACCATTCGTGATGGCCCTGGGAAATCCTGCTGAGAGCATCTGCCAGGACATTGTCCTTGCCTGGGAGGTGAACTGCCGTAAGGGAGGTGTTCAGGGAATAAGCCAGAGACCACAACTTCATTGCTTCGGTGCACAAGGCCGTAGACCGAGTTCCTCCTTGCTGGTTGATGTACCACATTGTAGTGGTGTTGTCTGTTCTGACCTGTACAACTTTGTTCTGAACAGATGTGGTGGAAAAAACTTGAAGTGCTAGAAAAACTGCTCTGAGTTCCAACAGGTTGATGTGGAGCAGAGATTCCTGAGGGGACCACAATCCCTGGGTAGTGAGGTCGCCCATGTGAACTCCCCATCCCAAGAGGGATGCATCTGTAGTAAGAATTAAGGACTGAGACTGAGGGGTGAAGGGGACCCCCTGTCTCAGATTGCTCTGGTCCTGCCACCACTGAAGGGCTTGGATCAGGGTTCGAGTCACTGGGATCAATTTGATTAGAGGGTCTCTCCTTTGAGACCAAAAGGCTCTCAAATGGAACTGGATGTCCCTCATCTGAAATCTTGCTCCCTGCACTACTGCTGTAGAAGCAGCCATGTGCCCCAAGAGCTGCAGAAAATGCCTTGCTGGTCGAGAGACCTGCAGTGTGAAAGAGAAGGCTAGAGAGACCAGGGTCCTTGCTCTTTCCAGAGGAAGGAAGGCTCTGGCCTCTTTTGTGTTCAGTTCTGCACCTATGAAGGTGAGAAGCTGGACAGGCTCTAGAACTGACTTTGGAAGATTGAGAAGGAAACCTAGAGATGTGAGCAGTTGCTGAGTTACCTGAAGGTGTAGTTTGACTTGGTCTGGAGACTGGCCTACTATGAGCCAGTTGACCAGGTAAGGAAAGATGGCAATCTTTTGCCTTCTTAAGTGGACAACTGCTACTGCCAGGCATTTTGTGAATACTCTCGGGGAAGAGGTGAGGCCAAAGGGCATTGCTCTGAACTGGTAATGGCCTGAGGGCAGTTTGAATCTGAGGTACTTTCGATGGGAGCTTCTGATAAGAACATGGAAGTAGGCATCCTTGAGGTCCAGGGCGCAGCCAGTCCCTGGCCTTAGAGAGGGTAAAATAATTCCCAGAGTCACCATTTGAATTTTGGTTTTAAAAGGTGTTTGTTTAGGTATCTGAGATCCAGGATGGGCCTCATTCTCCTGTCTTTTTGGGGTAAGGAAGTACCTGGGTACAACCTTTTGCCCTGGTGTGAGGTGGAACCCTTTCACAGCTCTGAGATCAGGAGGGTAGAAACTTCTGTTTCTGGGGCAAGTGCCTCTGATGGATTTGCAGGTGGAAAGGACCTGGTTCTCGTCTTTGGAAATTTTTTGAAGCTGAGAACCAGTCCCTGGCTTACTACTTCCAGGACCCACTTGTCTGATGTTAAAGACTTCCAGTCCTGCACAAAGTAAGCCAGCCTGCCCCCTGCAGGTAGTGGAGAATCGGCCCTGGCCACCCCATCAGGGTGCCTGCTTGGCAGGGGCTTTAGGCTGAGGGGTGGAAGCAGGTCTGCTTGTATCCCGTCTGCCTCTCCCTCTAAAGAACCCCCTCTGGGCATAAGCTGAAGAGGAGGTCTGGGCTTAGTAAAAGGCCTATGAAAGGTCTGCCCCTGCCCTGGAGAGGCTGCCTTTGAGGAGTGGCCTGCCTTTCCTTGGCCTGTGCACTCCTATAGGTGGTCCTATACTCTCATCCATTTTCTTCATGTAATTCTCGGTCTGCTCCCCAAACAGAGAATTACCCACAACAGGAAAATCCATGGCCTTAGTCTGGGTATCCTGTGACAGGCTAGTACATCTGAGCCAAGCCATTCTGCGAAGTGCCACAGATGTAGCCATGACTCTTGATGACACATCATTAGAGTCCACTGCAGCATGGAATTGCACCTTGGATGCCTCAATACCATCAGCAGCCACCTGCTCCAGCTCCTTGGCAAGCTGGCCAGGGACCTGTTTTGCTAGAGCCGTAACAGTATTCCATCTGGATTTCTGATATCTAGCAACATAAGCCATATAATTTGCCTGTCTGAGTCCCAGGGATGCTGCCATGTACTGTTTCTTTGCCATGGCATCAATCCTCCTGGAGTCCTTGTCAGGGGGGTGTGAAGCCAAGGGAATATTTGCCTTGTCACAGGCTGCAGCCTGCACTACCCCAACATGGCTGCATTGTTGTGTAAGGAACTCCATATCAGAGCCTGACAATGTGTACCTCTTGTCCATTCTTTTATCCACAGGAGGTATAGTGTGAGGAGTTTTAGAATTTTACTGTCGTTTCCCAAAGATTTATGCAAAGGAACAGACAGTCTCCTAGACTCTGGGATATCCATCACTTCTACATAGTCAGGCTCTCTTGATCATCCACAGCTTCCTCCATAGGGAGCTGGGGGTTCAACCACTTTTTATAAAACATAAAATGAGAGGGGACTCAGAAAGCCTAAGGGAGGCGTCCGGTTCAATGGGCACATCCAGACTTTCAAATCCACATTCACTCTCTACTCCTCTTCCCCCTCCTCCGGTTCATAAAATTCCTCTAAATCAATAGTTCTCGGACTTTGCCACAGTGAGCCTCCCAAATCCATGGAAAAGATTTTGAGCCTCCCCTGAATTGAAATAATCTTGGGCCTCCCAAAGAAAATAACGTACTGTACTTCTGCAGTACACCATAAATAATTGAAACCCCTTTGAGTACTTGGCTCACATTCAGTTCTTTGTCTTCTGCTTAAAGTTGGACCAACATAACATTCTGTGGTGATTTGTGCCCATCACATCCAGTCTCCTGGATTCTTTGTAAAGTGGCCGAGTACTCATGACTTTAGGTGCCCTGGATCTATCATGGACAGCCATAATAACTAGTGAGTTTGTCTCTGGTTGACTGGAATAGTAAGGCTTGGCAGAAGCAGCAGGGTACTGCTTGCCAGCCTTTCTTGGTAAGCAGCAAGCAATGAATCAGGCCTGTACTATGCAGCAAAAAGTAGCATCCTTCAAGGCAGGTAAACTGCAGGAATAATAATGGAGGTAATGGAGGGAGTACAAGGTACTTACAAAAACCCCATCAGATTTTTCTTGGTGGAGTCCTCCTCCCCGACCACAGCAAAGCCCATTGCAGTTTGTATTTGCTGCAGAAGGGACTGGAATGTAGGATCCTCTGGAAGAGATCTGGGAGTGTATACCACAGAAAGAAATGGCAGAACTTAAGCATATCACATACTGTTCTCCCTCATCGTGTCTTCTTCCTAATAATCCTCTCCAAATTGAGGTTATGATAGTATTCTACTTTGTCATCGACCTCCTTGTTGACAATGGGAACGGAGGACTGCGCCGGCTACATGAGCAGCGGTTCAGAAAGTGATATTTGCATTGTACTGGAAGATGGTACTGACGAAGGCTAACAGCCATTAACACCCATAAAGAGCAACACAGGCTGCACAGATAAGCCTGGTAAAACACGTGTCATTTCTGAAAATGATGCCAGTACTGCTTATGTCAACAGCGCCTGGCCAAGGGCCATGACAACTGAAGTAGATGATGGGCCATGACCAGTCAATGACAGCGATGTACCATCCACAGTAGATACTGCAGTGCCTGAGCCAAGCCTGACCTTGGTGTCTCACTGAAAGGCGGGGGGCCTGTCATCACCACTTCCAGAATGGTCGATGATAAGAAGGATTACCTGAGGGTCACAGGCAACCCGACCTCACCAAGGAACACGATTTCTCTTATCCCTGTGCTTGTGCTTATGACCTGATGGAGAAGGCGGTCAAATGACGGTCTATGCCTTTCTCAGTCCTTAGATTTGATCATCCATAGCTCATTCAACAGGACAGACAACACAGATTTCTAGCCTTGCTCCATTTCCATGGCCACTAAAGTTTTCAATAGGGATGTATTGATACTAAACTCTGCCAGACATCGGATACAGATATATTTATGCACAACCGTCAGATCCGTATTATTCGAGTTGGATACAGGCTGGCAACTAGACAGTGTACTTTAGCTTGATCGTATATGCCCTAAGAAAACGCATCAGTCAGTAATTTGTATGTAATTTTAGTGCAAAATACTTTTGGCATATAGGACTTAAATAGGTGTTGCTAGAACACATTTCAAAAATCACTACCATTTTGTACAAATGAAGCCTTGTTGCAATTGAACTTTTATACGAGATCAATGATTTTAATGGAGTTTGAGAAAGCTATCCTGTTAGATAACAGTATTGTTGCATACAGACACATATCAGCGAGCTTTAAGTTGCTAATACATAAACTTGAATTACTGCTATGTTTAGGCTGCACACTGTCCTACCTTCATCGTCTGAAATCGTTATAGTAGTAGCAACTTCCAACGTGACAGCATGCTAACTCATACAACACACAAAACTTTACTGCCACCTTTCGCTAAGTCATGTTTAAAATAAATAATAGATGATGCTGTGTTGGTAATTTTGGGGATTCCCAAGGCAGTTTTCCTATGAAAAGATGTCCGCATGAAATTTTACACTAACTAGTTGCCAAAGTACACCATCTAGTTGCCTCGTTCCACTAACTGGAAACACAGACTTTGACAGCAGATAAGGACCACTTGGCCCACCCAGTCTGTTCATTTCCCTACCTGTCAGATAAGCTGCAGATCATAGTTAATCTACAGCCTACTTTCTCCTACCACCACTAGAATAGAAACATAGACTTTGATGGCAGATAAGGACCGCTTGGCCTACCCAGTCTGCCAACTGTTTGGTAAACTGTTCCAAAAGGCAGGTGCGTGGCTTCGTTTACACTAAGTGCCAAAGTACACTATCTAATTGCCAGCACTGTAATAGCCTAAAAGCTCAACTTTTGCACAATAAAGCTATGGGCATATGGTACAGTTTTTAATCGATAAATCATTTACACTACCTGCAGTTTGCAAGGTTACTTATAAAAAAAACAAGTTACTCACCTGTAACAGTAGTTCTAGGAGTGATATATGTTGTTCATCCACACTATTTGGCATTGTCCCTTTCCCCTTTAAATCTGCTGGAAGGTCTTCAAGCTGGCTCCTCCCACCCACCTGGGTGGTATAACCCTTGGCTCCGCTCCATGACGCCAGATCTTAGCCCACTGGAAGCCAGATTTGTGCATCGCAGCCGGAGAGGTCGGTTGGGTCCATGTGGATGAACACAGTCCTAGAAAGTACAGTTACGTAAGAACTTACCGTAACAGTAGATCTTCAGAGGACTGTCTCTTGCATTAAGTCATTACTTATGGGAGTATTCACCAGGTGGCGTTGTCACATGGCACCTACTTCTAGCAGTCTTCTGTGGGGGCCACCTACATGACATCACTTTCTGTGGATGTCTGTAAGAGTGGGGGCCCCTGTGCCCTCTGTTCTGGTCGGCTTGGCCATGGCCTGGACTGAGGTAGCGAGGGGCCAAGCAGAGACAGCAGCGATCCCACCCAGCGTCCTGGAGTTGCAGACTCGTGAGCAACAAGGCGAGGCGAGGATGTGGGATTACTGCAGAGACAATCCTGAAGATCTACTGTTACAGTGATTTCTTACGTAATCATCTATTCTTCCACTGACTGGTCTCTTGCAGTAAGTCATTTATTATGGAGATTACCAAGCAGTAAAATCCAAATGGGAGGAAAGGCAAAGCCAAAGATGTAAAAGCACAATAAAACATCAACTTCAACCGCACCCCCAGAGGTGGAAAGGATGGGGTGAGGTAAGGACTAAATGTCTGATAAGCAACAGAAATGTCCAACTCAAACCCCTTCCGTGCAGGCAGACAGGTCAACGGTTAGGTGAAGACATTTGGCATGAAAAGTACACTTACGTAAGAACTTACCATAACAGCAGATCTTCGAGAGGAGCTCTAGCAGCAGGTAATACCATTAGGACTGAAGCCGGCAGGCGTCAGAACCCCACAGAAAACTTGTAGCTAGCAGTCTGAGGCAGAGGACCACCCCCGACGTCGGCTCCGCCTGACGTCCTACGTGGTATAAAGGGGTCAGTCCCCTGGTGCCACCCCAGTTCTCCCGCCAGAGACCCGGCTAGACAGAATTTGGAGAACCAGGTAGCAAAAATTCCACATCCTGGTTGGATGGAAACCAAGAATAATAATAATTATAATCCCCTAAGCTATTCTGGGGGAAGGAGGATGGGAAAGCCACCTGCTGCAAGAGCTCCTCTTGAAGATCTACTGTTACGTTAAGTTCTTCGTAAATCAGCTCATCTGTCTTCGAGGTGGAGCTCCTGCAGCAGGTAATACTATTAGGACTGAGTCCCAAGCAGTACCCAAGGATAGGCCCAGGTCTGATAGGGTGGATGGGGATATATAGGAAGATGGAGCAGATATTTAAGAGAGAAGGCCTTGCAGGACTGCTAGTCCGAAACCTGCTCTCCTTCTGGAAGCAATGCCCAGGCTGTAATGCCTGATGAAGGTGTGGACAGAGGACCACGTGGCAGCAGCACAAATATCGGCTAAAGAAACGTTCTTCAGTGCCGCAAATGAAGATGCCACCGCTCTGGTGGAATGACCTCTAACGGCACCCAGGAGAGGTCTGTCGTGGTGCTGATAACAGAACGCAATGCAATGCACTAGCCAATGGGCTAGTGTCTGCTTGGAGACAGGAGCTCCTAACATTCGCTTCACGAAAGAAACAAACTGGTCCAATTTCCTAGAGGAGTGAGTCCTGTGGAGATAATATCGCAAAATGCGATGAACATCAAGGGTGTGCAACAGTGCTTCACCCTGGTTGGAAGAGTTATGGTAGTATACCGGAAGGTTGATATCCTGTTTCAGGGTCAGTACGAATACCACCTTCGGCATGAATTTGGGGTTTGTGCACAGGTTCACCCTGTCCCTGTGAAAGACTATGTACGGTTCTTTACACATCAGAGCCTGGAGTTCCAAAACCCTTCGAGCAGAGGTGCCGGCCACCAAGAGTAGAGTCTTCCAAGAGAGGAAGCGAAGCTCGCAAGAGGCCGCCTGTTCGAAGGGAGGAAGTGGGAGTTTCTCCAGAACAAAGAGGAGGTCCCAAGGAGGAACGATGTCCCTCTTGGGAGGTCTGACATGCAATACCCCTTGAAGAAAAGTCTTGCTGGCATTCAATTAAGCCAGAGTTTTGTCTCTGATTGGGTTACGATATGCGGAGACTGCACACATATGCACCGTGATTGAAGAGTAACTCAACCCTAAGTCTAAAAGGTGTCAGAGACAGTCTAGCACATGCCTGACTGGGCAACCCAAGAGATCTACAGAACGGGCAGACGCCCACAAGCAGAAGCGTTTCCATTTCAGAGCGTACATGGCTCTGGTAGGCTTCCTGGCTGCCACCAGAATTTCAACCACTCTGCTTGATACTCCTAATCTCTCTTCCGCTAGGACTGCAGGAGCCAAGCATGCAAGTGAAGAGAGTGAAGAGCAAGATGGACAAGAGTCCCCTGTTCCTAAGAGAGCAAGTGAGTGGAGAGTGGCAACTGAACTGGAGGGTCCAGAGACAGTTGCTGGAGCAGCGGATACCAAATTTGACTAGGCTATAGAGGACCACCAGAATCATTCTGGCTGCCTCCGACTACAATCCTGAGCAGTACTTCTGAATGAGGGGAAAGGAGGAAAGGCATAAAGGAACTTCCCTATCCAGGAGAGAGACAATGCATCTCACCAGAAAACACCAGGCTCTGCTGAGCGAGCCAGCAGAAATTGTGCAGTTTGGCGTTGCAGGAGCATGAAACAGGTCAACTCTGGCTGGCCGATCTGTGAAGAGGTCATCTCACATCTTGGAGCAATTCCAACTCGTGATTCTGAGAGGAAGAGCGACGACTGTCGGCAAGAAATTCTGGACCCTGGTAGGTGAACGGCATTGAGGTAGAGACTGTGTTCTACTGCCCAGTCCCACACTCTCATGGCTTCTCTGCAAAGAGGGTACGGAGTGAGTTCCCTTGTTTGTTGATGTAGAAGATGACGGGTGTGTTGTCTGTCTGCACCAGAAGAGGACCCGCAGAAGCTGGTCTCTGAATGCCAAGAGTGCATTCAGCACCACTCTATTTCTAGGACACTGATATGAAGAGAGCCGGTAATAGACTAGACCCCGGGCCTGTGATCCCCTAGATAAGCCTGCCATCCTGACAGAGAGGCATCTGTGGTCAGGGTCTGAAGCAGTTGAGGTCTGCAGAAAGGAACGCCACCGCTCAGATTGTCCATGCAGAGCCACAATTCCAGAGAACGATGAATTGCTCGAGAGATCCGGATTTGGAGATCCAGATCATCCACTGACTGGTCCTACTGTACCCTGAGATGCCACTGCAGTGCCCTCATGTGGAGCCTGGCTAAGGGAACTGTGGCGATGGCCGCCGCCATATGACTCGGCAGCTGCAGAACCACCCATGCAGGGGAGGAGGTATTTCTCTGGAGGCTTCTGGCTAACCCCTGAAAGCGTTCTACTCTGTCCGGGGGCAGAAAAGCCTCCCTGTTCGGTGTCCAGGGTGGCTCCTATGAACTGCAGTGGCAGCTGGCCAGGAGGTGCGACTTCGCCAGTTGACTGTGATGCCCAGGGACAAAAACAGAGCCTCTGTTTGTCAGGGATTAGGAAGCCTCCTCTGACTGAGCGGAGAGGAGCCAATCGCCCAGACAGAGGTAACAGAGGCTCACTGGAGGGCCGCTGCTACCACCGCCAGGCACTTGGTGAATACCCAGGTGCTGACGTGGAGGTCAAGAGTGAACCCTGAATTGGTAATGCCTGCCCTGAAGCAGAAAGTACAGTTACGTAAGAACTTACCGTAACAGTAGATCTTCGAGAACAGCTCTGCAGCAGGTTACACCATTAGGACTGAAGCCGCAGGCGTCAGGGACCCCATGAAATCTTCTAGCTAGCAGTCTTCAGCAGGGGACCGCCTCCGACGCCAGTCCCATCCCGACGTCAGACGTAGTACATAAGGAGGCGGTCCCGCCAGAATCCCCAGTTCTCCCGCCGGAGACTTCCGGCCGCTGGATGACATCAGAAGTGGAGACCGAGGATCCGCCATCAGATGAAGAAAAGAGCGTAAGCTCCTGCCGAAATCTGGTTAGGCCTTACCTTCTCCAAGGGGGAATGGTGGGCGGGAAGGTACCTGCTGCAAGAGCTGTTCTCGAAGATCTACTGTTACGGTAAGTTCTTACGTAACTGTACTATCTTACTTCGAGATAAAGCTCTTGCAGCAGGTTACACCATTAGAACTGATTCCTAGCAATAGTGCCTCTAGGCATTCTGGGAGGCGCATAATGGAAAGATCTTGAAAAATCCTGACCTAGGACAGGAGACCCTTAGAACGGCAAGGCTGAAACTGCCTCTGCCGTGAGGCAATGTCCAGGCTTTAATGCTAATGAAGGTGTGTACTGAGTTCCAAGTAGCTGCAGGATAAATGGCTGCGGGTGGAGACGCTCCTCAGTGCTGCGCGATGAAGTAGCCACCCCACTAGTCGAGTGGCCCCAGACTGTGCCCGAAAGGGCTTCTGTTTGTTGTTGTAATAAAACGAAATGCACTGGATAAGCCAGGGGAAAGGGTCTGTTTTGAGACTGGTTGGCCCAACATCCTCTCAGCAAAGGATATAAACAGCTGTCGGGTCACGATGCTGTTTAGCCCCGGTCAGTAGTATCTTAAGGAGCGTGAACGCCTAGGTGAAGCAATGCCTCTCTCTATTGGTGTACTTGGGAAGTCACACAGGCAGATCGATGTCCTGGTTAAGAGTAAGGGCAGAGACCACCTTAGGAAGGAATTTAGGATTCGGCCTCAGAGACACTCTGTCCTGGTGGAAAATTAAATAAGGTTCCTCATACATAAGAGCGCGTAGCTCAGAAATTCTCCTTGCTGACGTGATAGCAACCAAAAATAACGCTTTCCACGACAGAAAACGCAGCTCGCAATCTGCGTGCAGGTTCAAAGGGGCAACGTGAAGCTGCTCCAGGACGAAGAGTAGGTCCCAAGGAGGGACGGAACCTTGATGGGTGGCCTGATGCAGTAACACCCACCAAGAAATCACAGAGGCATCGAGAGAACGCACTGTGCTGACCTCATCGGGTAGTGATAGGCCAAATCGCACAGAGGTGAACTTTGATCGAGGAGGAAGCAAGGCCTGGAGAGAGGGAAAGCAGGTTCCAGAACTGATTTCTCTGGGAACCTAAGGGGAAAGGTCATGCCTCTGAGACCACAGGCAAAATCAGCGCCAGATCATGACGGCGACGATGCGCTAATGCTTTCTGGCAGCAGAAAGAACTTCCACTACCTTAAGTAGACCCTTGTCGAGATAATGGCTATGTCTCAGGAGCCAAGCATGCAGATTCAGTGGAGCGTAAGTCTGGATGGACTAACGAACCCCTCTTGAGACAGCAGGTAGGAGCTGAAGGGACAATGGGAGTGGAGGTTCCTCGGGACAATTGGGTCAGCATGGGAACCAGATCTGTCTGGGCCAGAAAGGCACCACCAGATCATTGCTATGTGTCCCCCAGTTTGAGAAGAACCTCTGGATCAACGGAAAGGAGGGAAAGCGAGGAATCCTGGGCCCAGGAGAGGGATGAATGCGGCTCCGCCAGAAAACACCAGGCCCTGGATCATAGCAAAAATTGGGCAGTATTATGCTGGATGGGGAAGCTAGCAAGTCCAACTCTGGAGTGCCCCATCAAGGAACAGATCCTCTGTTACCTCCTGAAGAAGTTCCCACTGGACTCTGCAATTGGGAATGACTCCAGGCCGTCTGTGATTGTAAGTAACCACCGGGAACATGAACTGCAATCAGGCTCGCGCCATGTCGGATTACCCAATCCCACACTCACAGCTTCCCAGCAAAGGGTAAGAGGTGTGCCTCCTTGTTTGTTGAGGTACACATCACTGCCGTATTGTCTGTTTGAAGCAGAAGAGTACTCGGTGGGATTTCTAACTGGAAGGCCTGAAGGCACAAGGGCCGCCCCTACTCCAGAATGTTGATGTGGGAGGTGAGCTTGAGGGGTCCACATTCTGGGACCTCACTCCATTCAGGTGTGCTCCACCCCAGCCCTGAGGCATCTGTGGAAAGGATTACCTCCGGGACGGCACTGCAAACAGAACACCAGGAGAGTGTCTCGTCTAGCCACCATTGCCAGGCCCGAATCATGGCTTTCGTGATTCTGACCAGCTGCTGCATGTGGTCTTGCCTTCGGTCCCATGCACTGGAGCATCCACTGAGTCACCCGCATGTGGAGCCTGCCATAGGGACGGCTGGAATGGCCGAGCCATGTCGCCCAGCAGGCGATGACCAGTCTGATGGAGACAGTCTTCGCCATGCAGGTCCTGATGAGGGACCTGATGCGATCCGCCTGTCCTCGGAAGAAGCTTGGTGGTGTCCAGAACTGCTCCTATGAACTGCAGCTTCTGGGACGGTACCAGGAGAGACTTCTCAAGTTGATACATTACTCAGTGACTGAAAAGCTGGCCTGGGTGCTCTTGGACGGTTGAACAACAGCGCCTCTGGAGGCGGCCATGAGAAGCCAGTCGCCCAGGTATCGGAACACATAGTTGGCCCTTGTCTTCTTAGAGACACTGCCACTGACTGCCATACACTTGGTAAAGACCCTAAATAGGCGATAGTCCGAAGGAAGAGCCCGGAACTGGAAAGTGGCATACGAGAACTTGAAGCAGGAACTCTGCACTTGTGCAGGTAGGTACCTGCATGTCCAGAGACGCTTAGAAATACAGGTTACCACCCTGTAACAGGAGTTCTAGGAATGGTATATGTTGATCCACACCGCTGGCAGTATCTCAAAGCCGCTTAAATCTTGCCGAAGGTCTTCAAGTTGTTCCTCCACCCACCCGGTATAACCCTCTGCCCTACCTATATTCCAGATCTGCCCGCTGGAAGCTCTGTGTCTGTCAAGCCGGGAGGTCGGGAAAAATGTAGGATGAACAACATATACCATTCTAGAACTCCTGTTACAGGTGAGTAACCTGTATTTCTAAGGACATGGATATGTTGTTCATCCACACTCATTGGCAGACCCTCAGTAGTTCTCCGGGAGGAGGGAGGCAAGACACACACCCATCTACTTAGCTTGGGAAAGAGAGATTGGAGAACCAGGCCCCAAACCAGCATCCCGGGCGTGACTCAAGGTCGGCGTGTAGTGGTAATGAGGTGTTTGCTGACTTGCAGCAGCAGTCCCTGCAGATTTCCTGGATAGGGACGCCCCTGAAGCAGCCATCACAGAGCAGTATGGCGGTAGAATGAGCTTCTATCCTCTGGGAGGCTCCACATGCCCGCTACACTTATAGTAGAGATCTATGGTAGGTTACCCACCTGCTTATCGTCTTCTTGGCTGCAGGTCTCGGGTGCGGTCTTGCAGGTGAGGAAGCATGTAGTTGGCTAATCCCTCTCCCGAATTTCCAGCTGCAGGGCCCTTATAATGTTTGTGCCGCCTTCTAGGATCCAGAGTATGGAGCCCATATTCGCCTCCGAGGTGTGATTGGGGTAGAACACCGGCAGAGTCAACACCTGGTTAAGGTGAAACTCCTACACCTTCTTCGGAAGGAATTTTGGTGGCGCAGGACAACCTTGTTCCTGTGGAAGACCAGGTAAGGAGACTCGGCGGAAGCGCCTGGAGCCTCCCATCCTTCTGGTTGACGGATAGCCACCAAGAAGGCGGTCTTCCACGACAGGTGAGAGAGAGCACACCTGTGCATAGGTTCGAATGGTTTGCCCATGAGCTTTGCTAGTACCAGCAGTAGATCCCACGGAGGTGGGGTTCCCAGACTGAGGGGAAATGTGATCAAGGCCTTTGAAAAAGCCAGGACCACCTTCTCCCATAAGACCGACTGCCTCCCCGCCCGCGCCTGCAAGCAGAGATGGCTGCCAGGGTGCACCCTTAGGGTCGCCGACCTAAGCCCTGACTAGAAAGGGACCATAAATAGTCCAAGATGTCTTGCCAAGGAACAGGAGGAAGGGTCCAAGTCCTTGTTTCTGACACCAAATGGAAAACCTTTTCCATTTGAAGGCATAGCATTTTCTGGTCGACTCTTACGTGGACGCCTCAACTACATTGAGGACCTCGCCGGAAAGACCCAAAGCCTGGAACTCTAGCCGCCAGGAACCAGGGCGCAGGTGCAGGGATTGAAGGTCCGGATGGAACACCTTCCTGATTGACTTGAGAGCAGGTCCGGCGAGCTGGAAGCTGCCATGAGTCCTGGAGCTGAGACTGAGGAGATCTGGTACCAGAATCTGGCGAGGCCAGTCTGGGGCTATCAGAATCACCTGCGCCTTGTCCTCCTCGCCTTGAGAAGCACCTTGTGGATCAAGGGAAATGGGGAAAGGCGTAAAGAGGCCCGGGGTCCATTGCCTCGAGAAGGCATCCTCTGCAGCCAGCCCTGCTGAGGGGGCGGCATGGAACAGACTCGAAGCTCGCTCTCCATGGAGGCAAACAGGTCCACCTGAGGTGTGCCCCAAAGGGAGAACAGATGCTGTACTACCTCCGGTAGGAGAGACCACTGTGAGAAGCCCCCATCCGGCTCAGGGCATCGGCCAGGGTGTTGGAGGCTCCTGCCACGTGAATGGCTAGGAGATCCGCGGCTGCGCGACGAGTGACCAATGCGGAGAGCCTTGCATAGAAGATGGAGCGCGCCCCGCCCCTGGTGGTTTAGATAGTACATGGTCGTGGGTATTGTCCGGCCTGACTCGGACCACTTGACCCCGGAGGAACGGAGCAAAGGCGGTGAGAGCTGAGGCGGACCGCCGAGCTCCAGCAGGTTGATGTGGCATCGGGACTCCCCTGGGACCAGAGGCCATGAGCCCGGTGTTCCCCAGATGGGCACCCCAACCCATCAGAGAGGCATCGTCGACAGAGAGACCGCGGCTCGGGCGGACTAACGGATGCCCTCCTGCAAATGATCTGGAACGTCCACCACTGAGAGAGCATTCCACATCCCCCTGTGTCACGCACACAAGCTGGTCCAAGGGATCGCAGCGCTCAGACCACTGGGCTGCCAGTCCTCACTGAAGGACGTGATGTTCCAGGGCCCAACGGACCACGCTTGCTACAGGCCGCCATGAGACCCAGGAGGCGAGGAAGTCCCGGCAGGCGCAATTGCCCAACCAGAAATGATCGGGCAAAGGAGGAAAGAACCTGCCCTGTCCGCCGGGAGCCGCGCCTGGCTCGAAGAGAGTCGAGGTGCGCCTGATGAATAAAATCACCTGCTTGCTCGAGTTGCACTTGGCCTCGCTTGATAAGGAGGCCCAGTTGAGAGCAGACCTGGAGGGCCAGATCTCTGGACCACTCCGCCCCTTCCTGGAGGGAGCTGCTATCAGCCAGTCGCCCAGGTAAGGGTACACCGACCGCGGTCCAGCAGGAATGCTGTCACCACTGCCATGCATTTGGTGAAGACCCTGGGAGCTGGAGATGTCAGGGGCATGGCTTGAATCAAGAGAGATCCTCCGCCGAAGCTTAAGGAATCTCTGGTGAGATTGACGGATAGGGACGGAAAACGCTGGGCCCTGCAAGTCCAGAGAGCAGAACCACACGCTGCTCCAAGGATGGTATTATCTGAGCCAGAGTGACCATCCTGAAGGTTCGAGACCTTAGGAACTTGTTTGGTCGTAGGTCGAGAATGGGCGCCAGCCCCGTCCTGCTTCGAACCAGGAAGTACCTGGACACAAACCTGGGTCTGAAGGAGGGTCCACCACCTCTCTTACCACCTCCTTCTGGAGGAGGAGAGTGATGTCGGCTCGACGAGCCGCCAGTGAGGCTGGGGATCCCGAAGCCCCCCGAGGGGCGACGGCTCTGAAGGGTGGTGCCTGCTCGAATTCCAGAGGCAGGCCTCTTCCCACCACCTCCAAGACCCACCTGTCCGTGGTAACAGCGGACCAGGCGGAACGGAAGTGCCGGAGCCGTCCCCCCACGGGGGGACCCAGGGGTGAGGTGACGGGATGGGGGCGACACCCCTCAGCTCGTCACTGGGCAGGCTTGGAGGAGGGACCGGCCGAGGGACCTCCTGGGCCCTTTCCTCCCTGCCTCCTGTTAGAGGAAGCCGGCGGCTTGGGTTTGGGATGCCAAGGCCGAGCCTGCTGGCCCTGACGCGGCTGGGCAAGCACGGCACAGAAGGACGAAAGGGCTTAGGCTGTGGTTTGCGGCCTTTGTCCTTCTGAGCGGAAGAGACCGAGTCCAAGGTGGCATTGGACTTCTCGATCCTCTGCAGGTGACCTTCCACCCCAGGGCCGAAGAGGTCAGTCCCCAAAAAGGGAACATCCGCCAACTTGTGCTGGGTATCCGAAGTAAAGGTGGATATCCTCAGCCAAGCCCGCCGACGCATAGCCACTGCGGCCGCCACCGATCTGGCACATGAGTCCCCTACATCCAAAGCAGTCTGGAGCTGCTGTTTGGCCACTGCCCTGCCCTGGTCCCGCACCTGCTTAACCGTAGTCTGCAGATCGGGCGGGAAGATGAGGATGACCTCATCCAGGGAGCCCAACAGGGCATGAGAAAATGTGCCATGAGGACGGCCGAACTGGCCTGAGAAGGCAGCGAGAGAGGACGAGCGTAGACTTTTCGCCCGACATAGTCCAATTTCTTGGACTCCTTGTCAGGAGGTTTGTCCACATCCCTGGCGTTGCCGGCGCGCCGGAAAACGCTGTCGGTAACCAACCCCTCAGCAGAGGGGTGTTCCGAAAAACCGGACAAGGAACCGGTAGGGACCGCATACTTCCTGGCCATCCTGGCCGAAGGCGCAGGGCAGGAAGCAGGGCGCTGCCAAAGTTCCAGTGCTGGACCCACTATGGCCTCGGCCACCGGAAAGGCCTCCGTCGGAGAATCCCCTCGGTCCAGAATCTCCGTGAGGGGATACCTGGCCCGTTTGGAAACGGGTTCGAGCTCCATCCCGTAGACTCGAGATGAGCCAAGCAGTCCTAGGAAGGACGACGGGCTATCGCCCATTGGCTGACTCTCCTGAAGACTCCAAGTCCAGTCGCTGGAGAAGAAGGAGGAATCATCTTCGGACTCGGAAGAGTCCTCGAAGAGCTGCTCTCTGGCCTGAGCCACCCTTCACCTGCCGAGGTCGGTCGGGAGTGAGGGTAACTGACAGCCGATGGGGTAAACCTTAGCCGACCGAGAATCTTGGTCGGAGCCTCCCAATTTGGCTGTGGAGGCGGAGGTTCCACCGCAATCGGTGGAGCAGCTGGTTTTGGCCGAACAACCGCCTGGTATAGGCCTCGGCAAGTCGAGGGTTGTGTCGGCTGCCCGGTGACAGTTACTTAATGGCCGGGAAGGCGCCGGAGTCGGCTTATTCCCGGCCAGGAGGAGCTGTTGCAACATAAGGTCCTCGTACCGTCGACGTAATTTACGCCGAAGCCTCCCCTCATCCGAGGAGGAGGACGAGGACGAGCGGCGACGCCGCTTACCGCGGTGCCGAGACCGAGACCGCCTATGACGGTGGGAACGGCTGGACCGCGAAGAGGTCCGAGACCGAGACCGAGAGTCCCGGAATTTCCGGGGTCGGTGCAGGGAGGTGTCGGCCGGAACCGACACTCCCTTCGGCTCGGAAGGTCCATCCGAGGGCTCCGGAACCGGAGGCACAGGCGAGCCCACGGGATCCTCAACTCCTCCCGGGGGAACCGGGGAGAGGGGAATCTCGCTGCTAAAGGCGACAGCTCGTTTAATGGGTCGAGAAAATCTCGACTTCATCAGTGGAGTCTCGGTCAACTGACCTGACGGGGACACTGCGGGCCAGTGGCCAAGCCGAGCGGTCGACCGAAGCCGACGGTCGACGCTCCGGAGAGGGACCTTTCCTGGCCCCTAAGAGCGCCGACGGAGGGACTTACCCTTGTCCTTCTTTTTGACCGAGAAAAGGTCCAGCAGACGCAGGCCCTTCTCTTAGTGGAGAGGGACAGACAAAGCTCCTTAAAGGAAGCCGTAGGAAGAACCCAGAGAGCGGGATAAATGCGCGGCTTAGGAAGACTCTGACCCGCGCCGCCTCCTCTTCGAGGCGACCATCCGCTCGAGCTGATCCGCCCGAGCTCGCCGCCAGCAGACACCGCCAACCGGCCTCCTGGACTTCACCCGAGGGAACGCCGACGGCCCAGTTGCACTCGGGCAGCACGGCCTCGAGGACGAGGCCGAGAAAGATGAGCACAGGTCGCAAGCCTGCGGGTCGTGCTCAAGGCCTAAGCAGTAAACACACGTGGAGTGTGGATCCGTCCGAGACATCTTCTGCCCGCATGGGCATCTCCGAAATCCGGGAGTCGATTTATCCATCGCAGCCGCGAGGGATCGAAGACTGAAGTCTTTTTGCAAAGTATTATTTTTAAATCCGCAAAATAGGAACCAGTCACAAACGCAGAGCGTTAAGGAGGGAACCTGAGCTCTGCCGTAAGGAAGATCTACGCCATGGGGGAGTCGAGAGTTATACCACCCGGGTGGGTGGGAGGAGCAAGCTTGAAGACCTTCCGGCAAGATTTAAAGCGGCAAGGATACTGCCAATGAGTGTGGATGAACAACATATCCATGTCCCTAGAAATGTGTCCTTTCTCAGCATGGAATGAGCTTGAGGGTCACCATGCGAAACGCTTGTAGGCGTACAGACATGTTGAGGTCACTGAGGTCCAATATTGGACAGAGGTCCCTGTTTTCTTTGGAACCAGAAAGAAGTGGGAATAGTAGCGCTCCTCTCTGTTCTCCGGACGTACTCCACCGCCCTTTGTAGGAGCGCAGTACTTCTTGCCTGATGAGCGATCTGTGCTGACCCGAGTAACGGGAGAGCAGAGGAGGCCTTGTGGGTGGCTTGTCCACGAATTCTATAAAGTGGCCTTGTTCGACCAATTGAAGAACCCACCTGTCGGTGGTAATAGACTGCCACCCTGGCAGGTGGTCCCATACGACCCGACCTTGGTGTCCCATTGATCCTGAGGGGCAGGGGCCGGGAAGGAGTCATGCTGTGGCGGCTGAGGGTCCTGCAGGCTGGGCCGACTTGGCAGGGCGTTGGCCTTGGCTGAGGAACGACTTCCCCTGGGCTCTTTGGGAGAAGGAGCCCTTCTGTTGCGGGCCGGTGCAGGATTGTTGTCCTGCATCCGTCACAAAACGGCTCTGGTTCCTACGAAAAGGAAATCCCAGCTTGGGTCTGTACATGGCTTGGACAGACCGCACTTTCCCTGCCTTCTGAAGTTTGGTGGAGAACCTTTCTCAGAAGACTCACCAAAAGAACTTCTCCATGGAACGAGGCATCCAGAATGTTTCTGACGTCCGGATAAACCGGAGACACGAGCCATGAGTGTCTCTGGAGGCATACGCCTGAGGCTGCCACTCTGGCAGAGGAGTCCGCGGAATCATATGCGGCTCGCAGCACCTGGGTTCCCACGTCTGAACCCGTGCGGAGGAGCTGAAGCAACTCCTCCTTCTGCTCACCTTCTGGCATCTTTTCTACCACATCCAGTCCCTGCTCCCACAAGTCATTCTGAAACTGGACCATGTGGGTTAGATAGTTGAGGGACCTAATGGCGCAGGTAGCGACTGCATATGTGCGCCTGCCCATAGCGTCCAGTTGCTTGGACTCTGGGTCCGGTGACAGGGTGCTCAAATGTTGCGGCCTCTGGGACCGGTCATGTGAGGCTGTGATGACCAGAGAATCGGCCAGAGGATGGGATGCAAAGTACTGGTCCTCCCTAGGGCCTTGTACAGGCAGTCAGTCTCTTCGCATCGCCGAGCCAGTGTGACGCTTCCACGCGCCTTGGTGACGTCCACGAAGGTGTCCACAAAGGGTGGTACCACCACAGGCTTTGGATCCTTTTGCCAAAGATAACGGGCAAGGCGTAGCCTCTCGGGGTCAAGTTCTTCTGCGTCCCAGCCCATGTTCTCCTGGATATGCCTCATAAGAAAAAATTACTCACCTTAGTAATGTTGTTTCTTCTAATGGAGTCTTGCTATATTATGACATATGCAGTGAGTCCCAACCTTCGAACTGCTCCGGAGGTGAAAGAGTTAACTTTCCATGCCAGGCATGGAACTTTGAGCACGAGCTCGGTGGAAAACTCTGGCTGTTGTTCTTCAAACTCAAACTGTCAGATCTTTACGAGCAAAACTCACTAAGGTTCTGTGTGGAAGCTGTAAACCTACACTAGCCAACTGGCTACTAAGTATAAGAACACATATTTTGGTCCCAAAACAAAGACTCAAGTCAGGGATCCAAAAAAAAATAAAAACACACACCCAAACACCCCAAAAGGAGGGTGAAAAACAAAGTGGGCATCTAATAAGTGCCAACACTGCACTGCCCACCCACATCCCAAAAGCAGAGGTTCTGAGAGGGCAGGCGGGGAGTCATAATATAGTAAGACTCCATTAGAAGAAACAACATTACTAAGGTGAGTAATTTTTTCTTCAAACAACATGAAGTCTTGCTATATTATGACATATGCAGACTACACAGCAGTACCTCCAAGGAGGAGGGACAGAACCTACTTAGGAAATAGGCTCTGAAGCACAGCTGTGTTAAACCGAGCATCACTCCTAGCCTGGATGTCCAGGGAGTAATGCTTGGTAAAAGTGTGAACTGTTTTTCAGGTAGCTGCTTGACATATCTCTAGGATAGGGATGTCCCTGGCAGCAGCCAGAGACGAGCTGTACCCTCTGGTAGAGTGAGCCTCAGGCCTGAGGGAGGAACCTTACCCAGTTTTTTATAACAGAATTGGATACAAGAGACAATCCACCTGGCAATGGATCTTTAGTGGCAGGTTTCCTTTACCAACTTCACCATAAGAGTGAGAACAGTTGGAGGAGTCAAACCTGTGATCCTTGGATGCGTTCTATATAGTAACTAAGGGCTCTTTTGACATCTAAACTGTGCAGTCTCCTCTGCCAGAGGAGGAATGGTCAGTGAAGTACACAGGGAGAGACATAGATTGATTAAGGTGGAAGTCTGAAACCACCTTAGGCAAAACTTTCTGTTAGTCCTGAGGACCACCTTATCTCTATGAAAGGAGATAAAATCAGGCTCCACCGACAATGCTTGTAATTCACTTATCGCCTGGCAGAAGTGATGGCTACCAAAACACAGTTTTCCAGTCAGAAACACTTAAGCTCTGCTGAAGACAAGGGCTCAAAGGGGTTGCATAGCTGGGCAATGCAAATATTAAGATCCCAGACAGGGGCAGGGTCCCTGAATGGAGGGTTGGTGTGAAGCAACCTTGAAAAACTGGAGAATACAGGATGAGCTGAAAGAGAGAGGGTTTACCTGCTGATAAGAAAGCAGACACGACTGCCAGGTGCACTTTTAGGGTAGCTGGTCCCAGACCAAAGTATTCAAATGCACCATAAATCCAGGACTGTGGGTAAGTCAGCAGATTCTGGGGAAATGTGCTTGCCAGAGCACCATATGGAAAATTTCTTCCATTTGGAATTATAAGTAGCCCTGGTGGAAGGCTTCCTAGAAGCCTTCAAGATATCCAATACACCTTGGGAGAGGTGTAGGTCAGCAAACTCTAACTCTTCAAGAGCCAGGCCTTGAGATTGAGAGATTTGAGATTCGGGTACCAAACTCTCCCCTGAGCACAGATTAACAGGTTGTGATTCCTGGGAAGACACAGGGGAAGGTGGACTGCTAAGGACATAAGGAGTGGTAGCAGGGCTGTCTGGCCCAATCTGGAGCAATCAGGATCATCTTGCAGGGTTGAGATCTGATTTTGACTAGTACCTTGAACAGGAGAGGGAAGGGGGAAAAGCATAGAAACTTCCCTTCCCAACTGAGAAGAGGCATCCAGAGGACTGAGCCCAACACTGGGGCCTACAGCAAAAAAGGGGAAGTTTGTGATTGTCTGGGGCTGCAAAAAAATCTATCTGAGGGGTGCCCCATCTGGCAAATACTACCTCCAGTACTAGGGTATCCAGTGACCATTCGTGATGGCCCTGGGAAATCCTGCTGAGAGCATCTGCCAGGACATTGTCCTTGCCTGGGAGGTGAACTGCCGTAAGGGAGGTGTGTTCAGGGAATAAGCCAGAGACCACAACTTCATTGCTTCGGTGCACAAGGCCGTAGACCGAGTTCCTCCTTGCTGGTTGATGTACCACATTGTAGTGGTGTTGTCTGTTCTGACCTGTACAACTTTGTTCTGAACAGATGTGGTGGAAAAAACTTGAAGTGCTAGAAAAACTGCTCTGAGTTCCAACAGGTTGATGTGGAGCAGAGATTCCTGAGGGGACCACAATCCCTGGGTAGTGAGGTGCCCATGTGAACTCCCCATCCCAAGAGGATGCATCTGTAGTAGAATTAAGGACTGAGACTGAGGGTGAAGGGGACCCCTGTCTCAGATGCTCTAGTCCTGCCACCACTGAAGGGCTTGGATCAGGGGTTGAGTCACTGGGATCAATTTGATTAGAGGGTCTCTCTTTGAGACCAAAGGCTCTCAAATGGAACTGGATGTCCCTCATCTGAAATCTTGCTCCCTGCACTACTGCTGTAGAAGCAGCCATGTGCCCCAAGAGCTGCAGAAAATGCCTTGCTGGTCGAGAGACCTGCAGTGTGAAAGAGAAGGCTAGAGAGACCAGGGTCCTTGCTCTTTCCAGAGGAAGGAAGGCTCTGGCCTCTTTTGTGTTCAGTTCTGCACCTATGAAGGTGAGAAGCTGGACAGGCTCTAGAACTGACTTTGGAAGATTGAGAAGGAAACCTAGAGATGTGAGCAGTTGCTGAGTTACCTGAAGGTGTAGTTTGACTTGGTCTGGAGACTGGCCTACTATGAGCCAGTTGACCAGGTAAGGAAAGATGGCAATCTTTTGCCTTCTTAAGTGGACAACTGCTACTGCCAGGCATTTTGTGAATACTCTCGGGAAGAGGTGAGGCCAAAGGGCATTGCTCTGAACTGGTAATGGCCTGAGGGCAGTTTGAATCTGAGTACTTCGATGGGAGCTTCTGATAAGAACATGGAAGTAGGCATCCTTGAGTCCAGGGGCGTAGCCAGTCCCTGGCCTTAGAAAGGGTAAAATAATTCCCAGAGTCACCATTTTGAATTTTGGTTTTAAAAGGTGTTTGTTTAGGTATCTGAGATCCAGGATGGGCCGCCATTCTCCTGTCTTTTTTGGGGTAAGGAAGTACCTGGAGTACAACCTTTTGCCCTGGTGTAAGGGTGGAACCCTTTCCACAGCTCTGAGATCCAGGAGGGTAGAAACTTCTGTTTCTAGGGCAAGTGCCTCTGATGGATTTGCAGGTGGAAAGGACCTGGTTCTCGTCTTTGGAAATTTTTTGAAGCTGAGAACCAGTCCCTGGCTTACTACTTCCAGGACCCACTTGTCTGATGTTAAAGACTTCCAGTCCTGCACAAAGTAAGCCAGCCTGCCCCCTGCAGGTAGTGGAGAATCGGCCCTGGCCACCCCATCAGGGTGCCTGCTTGGCAGGGGCTTTAGGCTGAGGGGTGGAAGCAGGTCTGCTTGTATCCCGTCTGCCTCTCCCTCTAAAGAACCCCCTCTGGGCATAAGCTGAAGAGGAGGTCTGGGCTTGGTAAAAAGGCCTATGAAAAGGTCTGCCCCTGCCCTGGAAGGCTGCCTTTGAGGAGTGGCCTGCCTTTCCTTGGCCTGTGCACTCCTATAGGTGGTCCTATACTCATCCATTTTCTTCATGTAATTCTCGGTCTGCTCCCCAAACAGAGAATTACCCACAACAGGAAAATCCATGGCCTTAGTCTGGGTATCCTGTGACAGGCTAGTACATCTGAGCCAAGCCATTCTGCGAAGTGCCACAGATGTAGCCATGACTCTTGATGACACATCATTAGAGTCCACTGCAGCATGGAATTGCACCTTGGATGCCTCAATACCATCAGCAGCCACCTGCTCCAGCTCCTTGGCAAGCTGGCCAGGGACCTGTTTTGCTAGAGCCGTAACAGTATTCCATCTGGATTTCTGATATCTAGCAACATAAGCCATATAATTTGCCTGTCTGAGTCCCAGGGATGCTGCCATGTACTGTTTCTTTGCCATGGCATCAATCCTCCTGGAGTCCTTGTCAGGGGTGTGAAAGCCAGGAATATTTGCCTTGTCACAGGCTGCAGCCTGCACTACTAACATGGCTGCATTGTTGTGTAAGGAACTCCATATCAGAGCCTGACAATGTGTACCTCTTGTCCATTCTTTTATCCACAGGAGGTATAGTGTGAGGAGTTTTTAGAATTTTTACTGTCCGTTTCCCAAAAGATTTATGCAAAGGAACAGACAGTCTCCTAGACTCTGGGATATCCATCACTTCTACATAGTCAGGCTCCTCTTGATCATCCACAGCTTCCTCCATAGGGAGCTGGGGGGTTTCAGCCACTTTTTTATAAAACATAAAATGAGAGGGGGACTCAGAAAGCCTAGGGGGAGACGTCCGGTTCAATGGGCACATCCAGACTTTCAAATCCACATTCACTCTCCTCATACTCCTCTTCCCCCTCCTCCGGTTCATAAAATTCCTCTAAATCAATAGTTCTCGGACTTTGCCACAGTGAGCCTCCCCAAATCCATGGAAAAGATTTTGAGCCTCCCCCTGAATTGAAATAATCTTGGGCCTCCCCAAAGAAAAATAACGTACTGTACTTTGCGCAGTACACCATAAATAGATTGAAACCCCTTTGAGTACTTGGCTCACATTCAGTTCTTTGTCTTCTGCTTAAAGTTGGACCAGCATAACATTCTGTGGTGATTTGCATATGCAGCCCATGATGCTTTGCATTGTGGGGGCATGTGTGATATTTGTATTTTCTTGAAACTTGGCTTCCCAGCCAAATGCCCTTTGGGGTAACCCTTGCCTCAGTGTTTGCGCACAGAGGTTCTTTGTCTTTTAAATAGTTTTTTATTTTAATGGGTTCACCACAATATATCCAAGGCACACTGCCTTAAGGGTAGCTGGTCCATTCCACTGGGGTGTCAAACAGACGAGGCATACTGAGGAGTCCTGGTAGGATGAAACATGTGTCTATGTCTTCTGTTAGCATCCTTTGCAAACTGTGTGAGAGGCCTTTCGGCACCATGCAATTCTGCTTAAAGTTGGACCAGCATAACATTCTGTGGTGATTTGCATATGCAGCCCATGATGCTTTGCATTGTGAGGGCATGTGTGATTTTTGTATTTTCTTTGTCTTATACTGACTTAGAACTTTTGAGAAAGAGCTCCTGTGCTCAAAGGTTTTATCTGAATAACAAATAATTAAAATATTATTATTCAGCTTATTGTAACCCCCACACACACACACAGACCAGCCTAATTGCTCTGCTTTTTTCATTCTTGAACCATTGTTACCCTTTGTTGCAGTACCTTCATGGGTCAGACTACTTCCTCTGTTTCCTCTCTATATGAAATAACCTTCCTACACACTTTGCCTCTCCTCCCCCTTCTCTGCTCCTAAGCAACTTCTCGGGGGTTACTTTGCTCCTTCTTGCTATTGCTCTTAGCACTTCTATGCTCAACCCTTGTATTGGGCTGTTCTGCCATCAGTTTACAAATTGATCAATTACCACCACTCATTATTAATTTATTGTTCCGTTAATTTGTACCATTGCTCATTCTATATTTCTTGATTGTTTTCAGTTACCTTTTAAATGTATTCACTCCCTACCCTTCGGGTATACCTGAAATGAGCCTTGGCTCATTCACCATCCCTGTCATCTATTAGTAAATAAATACATAAAATTCACCTACTACTATTATTCTCTTTCAGTTTGCTTCATCTCTTCACACAAAATATATAAAACTCAAAATTTAAATACAGTACTTTTTCAGACTTGCTTGAGCCTCCCCTGGAACAGGTTGGGGCCTCCCCAGGGAGGCTGGCCTCACAATTTGAGAACCGCTGCTCTAAATCATATTCTTGAACCGGTGGAACCGACCGAACCGACTGGACAATTTTAATCGATTTGGCTATTTCTTCAGTGGTTGGAGATGGAAATTTTGGCTCCACAACTGCTGATTTTCTAGTCCTTTTTGCTGGAACTGACTCCTCCGAGTCGGCTCTCCTTTGGCCCGAGGAAGTCTCGCCCTGGTCGGAGGGCACTCCCTCCGGTTCGGTTACAACCGAACCGGGCTGGCCATCCGGGTCAGTGGACTTCTTGGCCTCTCTTTCCCTGAGCCTACCAACTCTCTTATCCAGGGTAGCTGCAGGAAAATTTTTGCAAATCTGGCAGTCTGCATTGAGGTGGTCAAACCAAAGACAATAAACACAGGTGGTGTGGGGGTCAGCCTTGGCAAAGGCTTCCCCACAAACACTGTAGTGTTGAAACCCAGTGGGCCCGGTTTTTCTTTTGGGTTTCTCAGACATAGTGCCAGCCTAACCAAAACTTGCCTGTTTATGGCAATCCGCCAAGCAAGACTCCCTTATCGGTTCCCAACCGTGTCACGGGACATGGAAAAAACCGTAATGAAATCCCTTTTTTTTTAGAACCGATAAGAACCGGGAACCACACTCTAAAAGACAGATTTAATGTATTTACAACAACCTGATCAGTTCAAACCGAACCGATAATACCGTTTACAAGTTCCACACAGAAATTAAATGTAAAACCTATCTAGTACTTACGATACCACAGACAGAGCTTGAACCGACCGGTTGCGGTTTAAATTCGGTTAAAAAACCGAAAAACTAATACTTTAACCGACAAAATGAACCGAGCAGAAGGAGAAATCTCCAGAGCGACTGTTCAGTGAGGCGGAGTAAAGAATCTGACAGTCTGAGTTTGAAGAACAACAGACAGAGTTTTCAACCGAGCTCATGCTCAAAGTTCCATGCCTGGCATTGAAAGTTAACTCTTTCACCTCCAGAGCAGTTCGAAGGTTGGGACTCACTACATATGTCATAATATAGCAAGACTTCATGTTGTTTGAATCTCTGAGAATGATGGGTCATCCGGAGGAGATCTTGGGAGCTCATGTGGGTCCGGAGAGGGGACGCTGATGGGAGGAGGGGATCTGGATCCATCTGAGAAATCCGATCCAGAGTCCTCCGTCGAAGGCGAGTGGCAGCGTCTTCTGGGTCTCTTGGGGCTGGGTGACCCTGAAGAAGATCTGGACGGAGGTCTCCTCTTGTCTGGTCTGCCCCTACGAGGTTCCGCAGGCTCCTGGGGGGAAGGTGCTCGGCCTGCTGCCCCGGATGGGGTGGGGGGCACTGGGGCCGGTGCAGTCATGGGTGGAGGAGGAGGAGGAGGAAGAGGAGGAGGTGTGGGAACCACGTCCTTCTTTATGGTATCCCACAATAGGTGAATAACTCCTTGACCTCTGAAATACTGAGGCCCGGCAGCCGGGCGGGCACAGTGGTCGGTGGCCGGGATTCTTCGGCTCCCAGGGGTCTCTGGTTCTGGGGAGGGCTCCCTGGGGGGTTCGACAGGACCGGGTTCGCCCGCCTGGTCTTCGGGCTCAGTCAGCTCCTCCTCCATTAAGCGCCTCCTGGCCGACGTCGGTAGGTGGCGTAGGTGTTCCTCTCGCTACTGGATCGGGCGTCAGTCCCCCGGCCGGCGTCCGAGGTGGAGAAGGCCTGACTGGCGATGGGCGTCTGGCAGTCGTCGGGTCCAGGACCGATGGTGTAGCAGGCGTCGGGCCGGCACGCCGGGTCCGACGCCCTTGAGCGAAGTCAGCTCCTTGGTCTTCCGTTGGGGTGGAGGGGGCAAGGAGACCGACAGGGTGTCAGGGGCCGAGTGGCGGGAGCCGGACTTGTGGTGGTGGTGGTCCCCTGACCTCGGTGAGGCCTTGGAAGCAGATGAAGAAGGCCTGGAGGTCTTAACAGGCTGTAGAGTAGAGGAACCCGAAGATGACTTGACCGCGACCAGGGGAGGCTGAGAGCGGGCCCGGGAAGGGGAGCGGTTGGACCGGGAGCCGGAGCTACAGGAGTCGGAAGCCCTAGAAGGGGATTTTGATCTTACCCTCTCCCTGTGCTTTTCGAGGTGCAGCCAGGCTTTTTCAGACGATTCCTCCTTGGAGGCAGAATCCATGGCCTTCACTCTCTCTTCAAGAAGGTACGCTTGAAGGGCCTTCTGGCGATGGATCCGGGTCCGGCTATTAAATCCCTGACAGAAGGAACAGGCCCGGGTGTCGTGGTCCAGGCCTAGGCACCGCATGCAGGCCGACTGCGGGTCTTTAAAGGGAATTTGCTTCCCACAGGCGTACTTTGATGGATGGCCTTCCGCGGAGGTTGGACAGGACATCAGATGGCAGACGTTCGATGAGAAAAAAGGTTTCCAAGTCGGAAAAATAACTTTTCCAGGCGTCGCGCACTAGAAACAGACCAAAGGGTCAAGACATGCAAGTCAACGGCGGGAAAGAACTGGGGATTCTGGCGGGACCGCCTCCTTATGTACTACGTCTGACGTCGGGGGCGGGACCGACGTCGGAGGTGGTCCCAGCTGAAGAGTGCTGGCTAGAAGATTTCCGTGGGGTCCTGACGCCTGCCGGCTTCAGTCCTAATGGTGTAACCTGCTGCAAGAGCTGTATCTCGAAGTAAGATCCACAGAAATCGTCCATGGGTCTTCAGGACCTTGATGTGCAGATAGGCGTCCTGCATATCTAGAGACCATAGCCAGTCTCCTTGCTGGAGCAGGAGGAAGAGGGACCCCAAGGTGACCATGTGGAACCTCTGGTTTTTCACTGAGAGGTCGAGCTGGCTGAGGTCCAGAATGGGACGAAGGTCTCCTGTCTTCTTCGGGACGAGAAAGAAGCAGCAGTAGAAACCTTTTCCTCTCTAGATCAGAGGGACCCTTTGAATCGCTCTTTTGTCTAGGAGCTGTTGGATCTCTCCTTCAAAAGGAGATTGTGCTGTGGTGGACAAGGGACTTGGGGGGGTGGGAGGCTTGTCCGGTGGGATAGAGGAGAATTCTATCGAGTACCCTATCCGAATGGCATTTAGTACCCATTGGTCGGTAGTGATACTGGACCACTCAAGTGGGTAAAGCTCAAACCGCCCTCCTACCTGCTTGTTCTGCCTATCCCTGAGAGGAGGAGGGCAGCCCTGGAGTAAGGTAGAGAGGGTGGGCGGGGCCTGGGCCCCTGGCAACTTTAGTCTGTTTAGGGCCCTGGGAACCTTGAGGGGCAGGGTGACCCAGTCCCTTAAATCCCTTTCCCTGGGATTGTTTGCTGGTTTGTCCTTGGGTCTGATGCTGACAAAAAGAACGTCAGCGAGTTGTTTGGGGTTGGGACTTGTACATCCTGTGTACATCCGCCACCACTCTCCCCGATTCCTGCAGTTGTTTCACCATCTCCTCCACCTCGGGGCCGAACAAGACCGGGTCCTGAAAGGGGGAATCCAGGATACAGTCCTGAAGATCTTGTTGGAAACCAGCAAGTCTGAGCCAGGACTGCCGTCTCATGCATATGCCTGATACCGCGGCCCGGGAGGCAGTATCAACGGCTTCATAAGAACACCGGAGGGCATGCTTGACCACATCCAAGCCCGACTGAGCGCAGGCCAAAATCTCCTGTTTGGAGTTGGAGTCAGGGAGAGAATCTACCAAATCCATGGTCTTTCTCCACAGGGATTGTTGGCAGGCGACCATGTGGGCCATGAAATTCAACAACCTTATGGACCCAGTAGCCGAGAGAAAAAAACTTTCAGCCACAGCTGTCCAGTTTCTTCGAGACGGGGTCTGGGGGATGGGAGCTTAAATGCTTCGGTTGGGCCCTCCGTCCGTGAGCAGTTGTAAGGACTAGTGAATTAGCCTTAGGTTGTTCCGCCAGGAATGATTCTGATTTGGGAGGCTTGTAGAGTCTGTCAGCCTTCCTCGGAACTGTCAGAATAGATGACGGCGTACGCCAAGAAAGGCGAGTAACATCCTGAAAGGGCTCTACGAATGGTGGGATGACCAGGGGCTTTGGTTCCTTTTCTCCCAGGAACTTAGCTAGACATTTCCATTCAGGGTCTAGAGCCTCAGTATCCCATTTGTAAATAGTCTGGATGTGCCTCATGATGTCAAGGAATGAGGGATCATCCAGAGGGGACCGTGGAGAGTCCCTGGGTCCTGGCGAGAGGTAGGAATCTGTCCTCTGAAGAGTCCAGTCATGCCTGCGTCGATCCGAGGAGGACGTATTGGTGGGGCAGACCTAGAGGAGACGGGATGGAGACCATTTCTTTCGCTTCCCCTTCAGACGTGCAGTGGGGTTCTCAACCAGTTGGCCCTTGTCTGGGGTAGGAGGAGGACCCATAGGAAGTGGAGTAGAGACCTTGTCCGGTGGTCTGTATAGAAGGTCCCCCTTGCCGGTATTCCACCAGGTGGTAAATAAATACAGGTTACTCACCTGTAACAGGAGTTCTAGGAATGGTATATGTTGTTCATCCACACTCATTGGCAGGTATCCTTGCCACTTTAAATCTTGCCGGAAGGTCTTCAAGCTTGCTCCTCCCACCCACCCGGGTGGTATAACTCTCGGCTCCGCCCCATGACGCCAGATCTGGCCCGCTGGAAGCTCAGGTTGTGCGTCGAAGCCGGGGAGGTCGGGTGGGTGTGTGGATGAACAACATATACCATTCCTAGAACTCCTGTTACAGGTGAGTAACCTGTATTTCTAGGACATGGATATGTTGTTCATCCACACTCATTGGCAGACTCCTAGCAGTTCTCTGGGAGGAGGAGGCAAAGGCACACCCCAATACTTACTTGGAAGAGAGACTGGAGAACCGAGGCCCCAAAACCAGCATCCCGGCGTGACTCAAGGTCGATGTGGTAGTGGGTAATGAAGGTGTTTGCTGACTTCCAGGTAGCAGCCCTGCAGATTTCCTGGATAGGGACGTCCCTGGAAGCAGCCACCGTTGCAGCAGTATGGCGGGTAGAATGAGCTCTTATCCCTCTGGGAGGCTCCATGCCCGCCAACTTATAGCAGAGATCTATGCAGGAGGTTACCCACCTGCTTATCGTCCGCTTGGCTGCAGGTCTGCCAGATGCGGCTGGCGTAGGTGACAAACAGCTGGCGAACCTCTCCCAATTTCAGCCGTGCGCTCCTTATAATAAGTGAGCTCTTCTAGGGTCCAGAGTATGGAGCCTATTCGCCTCCCGAGGTGTGATTGGGGTAGAACACCGCAGAGTCAACACCTGGTTAAGGTGAAACTCGACACCACCTTCGGAAGGAATTTCAGGTGGGGCGCAGGACAACCTTGTCCCTGTGGAAGACCAGGTAAGGAGACTCGATGGAAGCGCCTGAGCTCTCCCATCCTTCTGGCTGACGTGATAGCCACAAGAAGCGGTCTTCCACGACAGGTGAGAGAGAGCACACCTGTGCATAGGTTGAATAAGCTTGCCCATGAGCTGCCAATACCAGCAGTAGATCCACGGTGGGGTTCCCACACTGGAGGAAATGTGATCAGGCCTTTGAAAAAGCGCAGACCACCTTCTCCTGTGCCACCGACTGCTTCCGGCCACGCCACGGTAAAGCAGAGATGGCTACCAGGTGCACCCTTAGAATTAGATCGACCTAAGCCCTGACTAGAAAGGGACCATAAATAGTCCAAGATGCTTGCCAAGGAACAGGAGGAAGGGTCCAAGCCCTTGCCCTGACACAAATGGAAAACCTTTTCCATTTGAGGCATAACATTTTCTGGTCGAACTCATGAGCGCCTCAACTACATTGAGGACCTCGTCGGAAAGACCCAAGGCCTGGAACTCTGCAGCCAGGAACCAGGCCGTCAGGTGCAGGATTGAAGGTCCGGATGGAACACCTTCCCTGATTGACTGAGAGCAGGTCGGGCGAGCTGGAAGCTGCCGAGAGTCCTGGGCTGAGACTGAGGAGATCTGGGTACCAGAACTGCGAGGCCAGTCTGGGCTATCAGAATCCTCGCCTTGTCCCTCCTCGCTTGAGAAGCACCTTGTGGATCAAGGAAATGGGGAAAAGGCGTAAAAGAGGCCGGGGTCCATGCCTCGAGAAGGCATCCCCCTGCAGCGAACCCTGCTGAGGGGGGCGGGCATGGAACAGACTCAGCTTCGCGTTCTTCCTGGAGGCAAACAGGTCCACCTGAGATGTGCCCCAAAGGGAGAACAGATGCTGTACTACCTCCGGCAGGAGAGACCACTCGTGGGATGCAGCCCCTATCCGGCTCAGGGCATCGGCCAGGGTGTTGGAGGCTCCTGCCACGTGAATGGCTAGGAGATCCGCCTCCAGGCTGCTCGCAGTGACCAAATGCGGAGAGCTTCCTTGCATAGAAGCATGGAGCGCGTCCACCCCCTGGCGGTTTAGATAATACATGGTCGTGGTATTGTCCGTCTGGACTCGGACCACTTGACCCCGGAGGAACGGAGCAAAGGCGGTGAGAGCTAGGCGGACCGCTCGGAGCTCCAGCAGGTTGATGTGGCATCGGGACTCCCGCGGGGACCAGAGGCCATGAGCCCGGTGTTCCCCCAGATGGGCACCCCAACCCATCAGAGAGGCATCGGTCGATAGAGACCGTCGGCTCGAGGCAGACGAGCAGGATGCCCTCCTGCAAATGATCTGGAGCGGTCCACTGGAGGCGTTCCACATCCCTGTCACCGACACAAGCTGGTCCAAGGGATCGCGGCGTTGTGACCACTGGCTGGCCAGTCCCACTGAAGGGGACACATGTTCCAGCGGACCCAACGGACCACGCTGGTGCAGGCCATATGAGACCCAGGAGGCGCAGGAAGTCCGGGCAGGGCGCAGTTGCTCAACCAGAAATGATCGGGCAAAGGAGGAAAGACCTCGGCCCATCACGGGAGCAGCGCTCTGGCTCGAAGAGAGTGAGGCTGCGCCCGATGAATAGAATCACCTGCTTGACTCGAGGTTCCAACTTGGCCTCGTTGATAAGGAGGCCTAGTTGAGAGCAGACCTGGAGGGCCAGATCTCTGGACCACTCCGCCTCCTTCCTGGAGGGAGCCGCTATCAGCCAGTCGTCCAGGTAAGGGTACACCCGGACCCCTCGGCGCTGCAGGAATGCTGTCACCACTGCCATGCATTTGGTGAAGACCCTGGGAGCTGGAGACAAGCCGAAGGGCATGGCTTGGAACTCGAAGAGGATCCTTCCGCTCGGAAGCGAAGGAATCTCTGGTGGGAGCAGGACGGATAGGGGACGTGAAAGCGCCTGCAAGTCAGAGAGCAGAACCACCGCCCGCGTTCAAGGATGGTATTATCTGAGCCAGAGTGACCATCCTGAAGGTTCGAGACCTTAGGAACTTGTTTAGAGTCGTGTGGAGTGGAGAATGGGCGCAACCCCGTCGTTCGGAACCAGGAAGTGCCTGGACACAAACCCTGGGTCTGAAGGAGGGTCCACCACCTTTCTTACCACCTCCTTCTGGAGGAGGAGGCGATGTTGGCTCGACGAGCCACCAGTGAGCTGGGAATCCCGAAGCCCCGAGGGGGCGGCTCTGAAAGGTGGTGCCTGCTAATTCAGAGGCAGGCCTCTCCCACCACCTCAAGACCCACCTGTCCATGGTAACAGCGGACCAGGCGGAGCGGAAGTGCCGGGCCGTCCCCTACGGGGACCCAAGGAGGTGGCAGAGGAATGGGGCGACACCCTCAGCCCGTCACTGGGCAGGCTTGGAGGAGGGACCGGCCGAGGCACCTCCTGGGCCCTTTCCTCCTTGCCTCCTGTTAGGAAGCCGGCGGCTTGGGTTTGGGATGCCAAGGCCCGAGCCTGCTGGCCCTGGCGTTGCTGGGCCGGAGGCGCCGAGGGGACAGAAGGGCGAAGGAACAGGCTGTGGTTCGCGGCCTTTGTCCTTCTGGCGGAAGAGACCGAGTCAAGGTGGCATTGGACTCTCGATCCTCTGCAGGTGACCTTCCACCCCAGGGCCGAAGAGGTCAGTCCCAAAAGGAACATCCAGCCAACTTGTGCTGGGTATCCAAGTAAAGGTGGATATCCTCAGCCAGCCATGCCGACCATAGCCACTCCCGCCAACCCGATCTAGCACATGAGTCCCTATATCCAAAGCAGTCTGGAGCTGCTGTTTGGCCACTACCCTGCCCTGGTCCCGCACCTGCTTAACCGTAGTCTGCAGATCGGGGGAAGATGAGGATGACCTCATCCAGGGAGCCCAACAGGGCATGAAAAAATGTGCCATGAGGGCGGCCGAACTGGCTGACGAAGCCGAGAGGGGCGATGGCGTAGACTTTTCACCCGACATAGTCAATTTCTTGGACTCCTTGTCAGGAAGTTTGTCCACATCCTGGCGTTGCCGTGGCGCGGCAGCTGTCGGCTAACAACCCCTCAGCAGAGGGTGTTCAAAACGGACAAGGAACCCGGTGAGGACCGCACACTTCCTAGCCATCCTGGCCAAGGCGCAGGGCAGGAAGCAAGGGCGCTGCCAAAGCTCCAGTGCGGACCCACTATGGCCACCGGCCACGGAAGAGACCTCCGTCGGAGAATCCCCTCGGTCCAGAATCTCCGTGAGGATACCTGGCCCGTTTGGAAGCGGGTTCGAGCTCCATCGGTGGACTCGAGATGAGCGAAGCAGTCCTAGGAAGAAGGCGGGCTCACGTCCATTGACTGACCTCCTGAAGACTCCAAGTCCAGTCGCTTGGAGAAAAGGAGGAATCATCTTCGGACTCGAAGAGTCCTCAGAAAACTGCCTCTGGCCTGAGCCACCCTTCACCTGCCGAGGTCGGTCGGGGAGTGGGGTAACTGACAAGCCGATGGGGTAGACCCTTGGCCGACCGAGAATCCTTGGTCGGACCCCAATGGTGGCTGTGGGCGGAGGTTCCACGGAATCGGTGGAGCAGCTGGTTTTAGCCGACAACCGGCCTGGGTATGACTCCTCGGATAAGTCGAGGGGTTGTGTCGGCCGTTCGGTGACAGCATTTAATGGCGGGGAAGGCGGCGAGGTCGCTTATTCCAGCCAGGAGGAAACTGTTGCAACATAAAGGTCCTCGTGCCGTCGGCGTAATTTTAGCATGAAGCCTCCCTCATCCGAGGAGGAGGGCGAAGGAACGGCATTACCGCTTACAGCAGTGCCGAGACCGAGACCGCCTGGCGGTGGGATCGGCTGGACCACGAAGAGTCCGGAACCGAGCGAGAGTCCCGGAATTTCCGAGGTCGGTGCGGGGAGGTGTCGGCGGAACCGGCACTCCGCCGACTCGGATGGTCCATCCGGGGCTCCGAAGAACGGAGAGCACGGGCAAGCCACAGGATCCTCAACTCCTCCGGGGAACGGGAGAGGGAATCTCGGCTGCTAAAGGTGACAGCCGTCAATGGGTCGAGAAAATCTCGACTTCATCGGTGGGAGTCTCGGTCAACTGACCTGGCCAGGGACACCGTGAGGCCAGTGGCGAGCAGCGTGGTCGACCCGAAGCCCGGCGGTCGGCGGCCCGAGGGAGAGGTTTCCCGCTCCCAAGAGCGTCGACGGAGGGACTTACCCTGTCCCTCTTTTTGGACCAAGAATAGGTCCCATGAGCGTAGGCCCTTCTCCTTTAGTGGAGGGACAGACCAAAGCTCCATAAAGGAAGCCGTGTAAGAAGAGCCCAGAAGCGCGGGATAAATACCGGCCCGAGAAGGCTCTGACCCGCGCGCCTCCTCTTCCGAGGCGACCATCCGCTTTCGAAACTGATCCGCCGAGCCCGCCGCCTTGAGACACATAACCCGGGCCTCCTTGGACTTCACGGAGGAAGCGCTTCAGGGGCGGCCCAGTTAGCTCAGAGCAGCCGGGTCTTGAGGGCGAGGACGAGAGAAGATGAGCACAGTCAGTGACCTCTGGGAGTGCGTGCTCAAGGCCTAAGCAGTGAACACCCGTGGGTGTGGATCCGTCCGAGACATCTTCTGCCACTGGGCATCTCGAAATCCAGGTCGATTTGTCCAGCCACGCGCGAGGGATAGAAGACAAGTCTTTTGCAAAATTTATTTTAAATCATAAGCGGAGAAATAGGAACCAGTCTCAGCATGGGCGTTAAGGAGGAACCCTGAGCTTCCAAAGCGGTAGGAAGATCTGGCGTCATGGGGGTGAACCGAGGTTATACCACCGGGTGGGTGGGAGGAAGCAAACTTGAAGACCTTCAGGCAAGATTTAAAGCGGCAAGGATACCTGCCAGTGAGTGTGGATGAACAACATATCCATGTCCTAGAAGAAAAAATTACTCACCTTAGTAATTGCTTTTCTTCTCATGGAGTCTTGCTATATTATGACTATATGCAGTCAGCCACTGCAGCTGAACTGCCCGGAGAGAAAGAGTTAACTCCAGAGGTCAGGAGTTCCACAAGTGAGGCTATGCCAAAGCTCTATCGGCCAGTTTCAAATGAAACTGTCAGATCTTCTGAAAGCAACACTAAGCAACAAGTCTGTGTGGAAGCTCTACACTAGCCAGAGTGGCTACCTACTAGATAGGAATAACAACAATATAAACAGCAATAATAATACATAATGAATAATAGTATTATTAGTTTCTCCCTAACAAGCACTATTAGACCTCCCTTCCCCAAGACTCAAGTCCAGGAAGGGGCCAACATATTACTTAAAACAGAAATACCTAATTCCTAACCCTAAATAAAGGGGTGAAGGAAGAACTAAAATGGATGACACAGTGCTTGCACTAATTTTGCCACCCCTACCCAAGTAGAAGTTCTGAGAGGCAGGAGGAGGGTGGTCATAATATAGCAAAGACTCCATGAGGAAGAAAAGCAATTACTAAGGTGAGTAATTTTTCTTCAAACACACATAAAGTCTTGCTATATTATGACTATATCTGAATTACACAGCAGTACCTCCATGGAGGAGGTCAGAACCTACTTAGGAAATAGGCTCTGAAGCACAGCTGTGCCAAGCAAGCATCATCTCCTGGACTGAATATCCAGGAATAATGCTTAGTAAAGTGTGAACTGTTTTCAAATAGCAGCTGACAGATTTCCAGAATGGGAATATCTCTAGCAACCGCTAAGAGATGCAGCTAGTACCCTAGTGGAGTGAGCCCTCAGTCCTCAGAGGGTTCTCTACTAGTTTTTGATAACAAATTGGATACGAGACAATCCACCTTGCAATTGTCCTCTTAGTGGCAGGTTTCCCTTTGCCAACCTATCGCCATAGGTAAGGGAGAGTTGGAGGATTCGAACCTGTGACCCTTAGTGCGTTCAAATAGTAGCTTAAGGCTCTTTGGCGTCAAGCTGTGCAGACTCCTCTCACCTGAGGAAGAATGCTCAGTGAAAATACTGGAAGAGATGGATTGGTTCAGGTGGAAATCTAGAAACCACTTTAGGAAAAACTTTCTGTTAGTCCTGAGGACTACCTTATCTCTGTGGAAAGAGATAAAATCTTCTTTCACTGACAGGGTCTGTAGTTCACTTATCGTCTGGCAGAAGTGATAGCCACTAGGAAAACAGATTTTCCAAGTCAGAAACTTGAGCTCTGCTGAGACAGAGGCTCAAAGGGGTTACATTAACTGAGCAATGCAAACATTCAGGTCCCAAGCGGGAGCTGGTTCTCGAAAAGGAGGGTTGGTGTGAAGTAACCCTTTAAAAAACTTGGAAAGCACAGGGTGAGAAGAAAAGGAAGCAGGCTTCCCTGCTGACAGAAAAGCAGAGACAGCTGCCAGATGAACCTTTAAGGTAGCTGGCCTAAGGTCTAAGGAATTTAAATGGACCAAATAGTCCAGTAAAATGGGCAGATCAGCAGATTCTGGGATAATCTGCTTCTCAGAGCACCAGATGGAAAACCTTTTCCACTTAGAATTGTAAGTGGCCCTAGTGGAAGGCTTCCTTGAAGCCTTTAAAATATCCAAAACACCTTGAGAAAGGTGTAAGTCAGCAAATTCTAACTCCTCAAGAGCCATGCCTTGAGATGGAGAGTTGAGGTCCGGATACCACTCCCCTGTGCACAGGCCAGTAAGTCGTGGACTCTGGGCAAGCTCAGGGCAGGAGTGAACAGTCAAGGACAGAAGCAGTGGGTACCAGGGCTGTCTGGCCCAATCTGGAGCAATCAGAATCACCTTGCAGGGCTGAGATCTGATTTTACTAGTACCCTGAAAAGAAGGGGAAAGGGTGGAAAGGTATACAGGAACTTCCTTTCAATCCAACTGAAAAGGCGTCAGGGGACTGATCCCAGCACTGGAGGCCTGCAACAAAACAGAGGAAGTTGGTGGTTGTCTGGGGCTGCGAAAAGATCTATCTGAGGGGTGCCCCATCTGGCAAAGACTGACCCCAGCACCTGAGGATTCAGAGCCCATTCGTGATGGCCCTGAGAAATCCTGCTGAGGGCATCCGCCAGGACATTGTCCTTCCCTGGAAGGTGAACTGCTATCAGGAGGTGTTCAGGGAGTAAGCCAGAGACCACAACTTCATTGCTCGGTGCACAAGGCTGATGACCGAGTGCCCCTTGCTTTGATGTACCACATTGTTGTGGTGTTGTCTGTCCTGACTTGAACTACTTTGTTCTGGACAGAAGCTGAAAGCACTGAAGAGCTAAAGGACAGCTCTGAGTTCCAAAGATTGATGTGAAGCAGAGATTCCTGGGAGACCACACTCCCTGAGTGGACAGGTCGCCAAGTGAGCTCCACCTAACAGGGAAGCATCCGTGGTGAGGGTGAGGGGTGGAAGCAGGAATGAAAGGAACCCCTTGTTTTAGATTGCTTTGATCCTGCCACCAGTGTAAGGCCAGGATCAGGGTTTAGGTCACTGAAACCAATTTGGAAAGGGGTCCCTCCTTTGAGACCAATAGGCCCTCAAATGGAACTGAATGTCCCTCATCTGGAATCTTGCTCCTTGCACTACAGCTGTGGAAGCAGCCATGTGCCCTAGGAGTTGCAGAAAATGCCTTGCTGGTCGAGAGACCGGAGGGTAAGGGAGGATGCCAGGGCAATGAGTCTGTCTACCCTTTCCAAGGGAGAAATGTCCTGGCTAACTTTGTGTTCAATTCTGCACCTATGAAAGTTAGTACCTGAACTGGTTCGAGAACTGACTTTGGTAAATTCAGCAGGAATCCCAGGGAAGTGAGAAGCTGCTGGGTGACTTGCAAGTGGGATTTTACCTGATCTGGGACTGACCCACTATGAGCCAGTCGTCCAGGTGAGGAAACACAGCAATCACTTGCCTTCTTAAATGAGCCACTACCACAGCTAGACATTTCGTGAATACCCTTGGCACAGAGGTAAGGCCAGAGGGCATTGCCCTGAACTGGTAGTGGCCTGAGGTAGTTCGAGACCTGAGGTACTTTTCGGTGAGAAGGCCTGATCAGAACATGAAAATAGGCATCCTTGAGGTCCAGGAAGCTAACCAGTCCCTGGCCTCAGGGAGAACAAAATCATTGTCAGAGTTAACATTTTGAACTTTGGTTTCAAAAGATGCTTGTTCAGGTACCTTAAATCTAAAATGGGCGCCATTCTCCTGTCTTTTTGGGGTAAGAAAGTATCTTGAGTACAGCCCTTGCCCTGATGGCAAGGAGGGACCCTTTCTACTGCTTTGCAGTCAAAGAGAAAAACCTCTGCTTCAAAGCAAGGGCTTCTGAAGGATTTGCAGGTGGAAAATGTCTGGCTCTCATCTTCGGAAACTGTTTGAAGCTGAGAACCAGACCCTGGCCTATTACCTCCAGAACCCACCTGTCCGAAGTTAGGGACACCCAGTTCTGGCTGAAATAAACCAACCTGCCCTCCACTGGTACAGGAGAATCGGCCCTGGGCACCCCATCAGGGTGCCTGCTTGGCAGTAGCCTGAGGCTGAGGGGAGGGGGACGGTTTACTTGTGCCCCGTCTACCTCTGCCTCTAAAGAAACCCCTCTGTGCAAATGCAGAGGAGGCCTGAAATTGGTAAAAAGGCCTGTGGAAAGGCCTGCCCCTACCTCTGGGAGCGTGCCTCTGTGGAGTGGCATGCCTCTCCTTAGCTTGGGCACTTTTGTAGGTAGTTCTGTATTCATCCGTCTTTTTCATATAGTTTTCTGTTTGTTCCCCAAACAGAGAATTACCCACAACAGGAAAACCCATAGCCTTTGACTGAGTGTCTTGGGACAGATTAGTGCATCTGAGCCATGCCAACCTACGGAAAGCTACAGAAGTGGCCATGACCCTAGAGGAAACATCATTAACATCAACAGCAGTATGAAACTGAACTTTAGAGACTTCAATGCCATCAGCAGCCACCTGTTCCAACTCACTAGCCAGCTGGCCATGGGCCTGCTTGGCTAACTTCTGACTATGTCCCACCTAGATTTCTGATATCTAGCCACATAACCATATAATTTGCCTGCTTGAGTCCCAAAAAAGCTGCCATATACTGTTTTTTAGCCATGGCATCAATCTTCCTGGAATCCTTATCAGGAGGATGTGAGCCAGAAGAAATAACCTTGTCACAGGCTGCAGCTTGTACCACACCTACATGACTACACTGCTCAGTGAGAAGTCTGTATCAGAGCCTGACAAGGTATATCTTCTGTCCATTTTTTTATCTACAGGAGGGACAGAATGAGGATTTTTAAAATCTTTGTTGTTTGCTTCCTAAATGACTTATGCAAAGGAACAGACAACCTCCTGAACTCTAGTATATCCATCATTTCTACATAATCAGGCTCCTCTTGCTCATCCACAGCTTCCTCTAAAGGAAGCTGGAGGAGTTCTACAACCTTTTTGTAAAACATAAAATGAGAGGGACTCAGACAGAATAGGAGGAGATTCTAAAGGTCTGTCTGGAGAAATGTCGGTTCAATGAGCACGTCCAGACCCTCCCAGCCACACATGTAATGATCAAATTCGTCCTCCCTCTCCTGTGGTTCATAAAATTCCTCAACATCATACTCGTGAACCACTGGCATTGAACGAACCAACCTTTTACCAACTGTAGGTGGTTCGGCAGGACCCTGAGACAGTGACTGGACAATCTGTATGGCTTTAGCTATTTCTGCAGCAGTTGGAGAGACAATTTTGGACTCCAAACCTACTGATTTCTTTGTCTTTTTCACTGAGACTGGTTCCCCTGAACTAGCCTTCCTTTTGCCCTAGGAAGTCTCGCCCTGGTCAGAGGGCACTCCCTCTGGTCCAGTGGGTACTGGACCGGGCTGGCCATCCGGGTCAGCGGACTTCTTGGCCTCTCGTTCCCTGAGCAGCCCAATCTCTTTTCCAGGGTGGCTGCAGGGAAATTTTACACACTGGCAGTCTGACAGGAGGTGGTCAGCCCCCAGACAATAAACACAAGTGGTGTGTGGGTCAGCCTTGGCAAAGGCTTCCCCACAGACATCACAGTGTTGAAACCCAGTGGGCCCGGTTTTCCTTTTGGGTTTCTCAGACATAATGCCAGCCTAACCAAAAACTTGCCCTTTTGATGGCAGTGCCAGGCAAGACACCCTTATCGGTTCCTAACCGTGTCACGGGTATTTGAAAAAACCTATTTTAAAAGCAAGGTTTTTTTAGAACCGATAAGAATCGGGAACCGCACTCTAAAAGTCCAACCACACTTTAAAACGTTAAATTAAGCAAACCGATCGGTTCAAAACCGAACCGATAATTGAATTTCCACACAGACTTTAAATTTTCTACTTACGGTTTACCAGATAGAGCTTTTAACAGAAATGCGGTAAAATAAATACTTTTGCGGTTCAAATGAACCGAAAATACTACGCTTGAACGAGAAATGAACCGATGTGAAGGAGCTGATCTCCGGAGCGACTGTTCAGTGAAGCGGAGTAAAGAATCTGACAGTTTCATTTGAAACTGGCCAGATAGAGCTTTGGTATAGCGCCCTCGCGCTGTGGAACTCCAGACTCTCTGGAGTTAACTCTTTCCTCTCTGGGGCAGTTCAGCTGCAGTGGCTGACTGCATATAGTCATAATATAGCAAGACTTCATGGTGTTTGAAACTACCTATGTCCGCCACGGGGATGACTGCTGGAGCTGGCGTCGGGTCAGATGGACTGGGTGTCATGTCCTTGGGAACGGGTGTCTGGGAACCAGGCACCTTTATTGGCGTGGCAGGCATCAGGTTCGGTAGGCCAGCGTCCGAAGGCCGGCGACCAGTGTCAGCTGGCGTCTGGCCTGTAGGTGGAGGGGCAGATGGCTGATCCTTGTCCAGCGACCGCCCCATGTCTGGCGTCGGAGAGCGGGTCTTCGGGGTAGGCGACCAGCTAGGTGGGCGGACGTCTGGCGGAGGGAGCACCTTAGTCTGTGGGGGGAGGCATCAGAGCCCGGGTGTCCCCCTGCCTACCAGAATGTTCCTCAGAATGTTTCCTCTTCTCTGAGGAGTTAGGCCTGTCCAGAGCCCTGGGCAGGCTTTCCTGGGTCGACCCAGTGGTTTTATGAGGTCAATGAGCCAGGGAGGAAGAGCGATGTCCCGCTGATGCCAACTCCTGGTGGCGACCCTGAGGAAGGGGGGGAGCAGATTTAGAAGAGTGGGAAGAGTCGGTTGCTGGGACCGAACCTGACCTTTTGGAAGAAGATGACGACGCCTGTTTGGCTGGCAACAGATGGTGGGCTTCAGACCTGGCCCGATCCTTCTCCTTGTGATGCTTCCCCCCAACGCCTTATCCTTGGAAGGGGAATCTGTAGCGGGAGAGGATGAGCTGGCCCCCAAACCACACTGCATGGCCGCAAGCTTCTTCTCTAGGAGGAAGGTTTTCAAGGCGTGGGCTCTCCTGGCGCGTGTCTTCTGATTGAACTTCTGGCAGTGGCCGCAAGAGTCAGGCGTGTTCCAGGCCTAGGCAGATGAGGAATGGTGCTTGGCCATCTTTCGCCGGAATCTGCTTCTCACAGGCACACTTAGATTTTCGCTGCGGTGGTGAGGGCGACAACATAAACAAGGCGTTAGGAAGATTTATACTATTTAAGAAAGAAAACAAGTTATCTGGTGTTCGAAGCTGTCAACTGCAGAGAGAGGCATCCGTGGAGCCGAACTACATAGGTCGACGGCGGGAAAAGAACTGGGGTGGCACCAGGGGACCGCCCCCTTTATACCACGTAGGACGTCAGATGGAGCCGACGTCGGGGGCGGTCCCCTGCCTCCGACTGCTAGCTACAAGTTTTCCATGGGGTCCTGACGCCTAACGGCTTCAGTCCTAATGGTATTACCTGCTGTAAGAGCTCCACCCTCGAACACAGATCTAAGAGAAATGTCAACTCAAACCACACCCATTCAGGCACAAAGATGGGCGAGGACAGCATGTAGGAGGCATGATGTAGAAAGAACTGTAGGTGGCCACGCACAGTGATTCATCCTGACGAGGCAGAGGTCAACAGGCCCTGACATAAAGTCAAAGTCAGTAAATAGACAAGGAGAGTGGATCAGACTGTAGAAAAAAGGAGCACCGGGGAAAAACACATCCCGGATGGTCATAGGAAGGAACAACTGAAGGGCTCCAGCAGGGAGAGTGGCAGGATTTTCAATCACATCTGCATGGAGGAGTGAAGCATCCAATCCAGGAGCAAGCCTCCAAGAAAGGTAAAGAGATCCCCAGGTGCCTCCAAGGCCTGTAAGAGGCGGCGGGGGATACCCAAAAAGCGGGTTAAGGCACAGAAGTGGGACCCACCCCACATGAGGGGTGGGCACGCAGTGGAGGGGCAGACTGAGCCGCCCCACTGGAGGCCCTACCGCAGTCCCAAGAGGCACCCCGGTAGGGGGCTGGGCAGGAGGCGGCCCACCCGCGGGGGCGTAGGTATGGGACCTGGAGGCATGATAGAGGTCCTAAACAGACCAGAGAGTATGACCCGAAGCCTGAAGGGAATCCAGGATGGACTGAGCACTAGGTCCAAACAGAAGGTTCCCAGAAAAAGGGAGCATCAGGGACCAATAGCTGGATGCCGGGCAGCAAACCCGAAACCCACAGCCAGGCGAAGCGTCGAAGGGCGACGCCGGGGGCCGAGAGGCGGGCCGGTGTGTTAACCGCATCGAAGAACGCATAGAGCAGGTGACAGGAAAGGGAGGGCAAGGCAGACAGCGGCTGAGCTGATCAGGGCCATGAGGGGCAAGCTGAGTGGAAGCAGGACAAGACCAAATATGAGAGAGTGCGTCAAAAGACGCAGGAATAAAATGCGGGACAACCATGGCAAGCTCCCCGGGAACATCGAGGTAGGCAGCCATGTCCCGACGAAAGAATTCCTGATCTGCAGCAGAAAAGCCAAAAGCATGCCAGATCTGCAGCATAAGCTCTGTGAAGAAGGGATCCGGGAGTGAGGAGAGTGCAGGGGGTTCAGGCGGGGCAGCCTCCAAAAGGGAGGACAAGGATGGGGGGGAGCCCAAGATCCCCATGGTTCGAGAGGTCCCATGAGAACACTCCCAAGAAAGGATTCCCCATCCCAGAATCTCCATAAAGGGAGTCCATATAAATAGGAGGAGGCGGGAAGCGCGGATCTGGCGCAGGCGCCCAGGCAGAGGAGGAGGGAGGGAGGGAAGAGGGACGAGGCGGACCCTGGCCCATGGACTGTGGACCTCCAGCAAAATGTGGGCGTGCCCGGCACTTGTATGTGAGGAGGTCAAGCGGAGAGCACCTAAGGGCGGCGGCTAGGAGGCAGGCCAGTCTGGGAACCATGACCCCGAATAGCAGGGAAGACGCATACCCTGTGGTCCGGGACCGGCAAGAGGTAAGAGACTCAGGATTGGGACCACTCAGTGGGGCCAAAGGCCGGGAAAAATCACGTCAAAGGCGCAAAATGGAGTGGCCAGAGAGGAATTTGAGCCATGAAAACAAGTGCAGGGGCGAGCCTGGGCACCAAGCAAAGCCCGAGCAGGGGTGTCCCTGGGTGGGAACCCTCATCGCCAAGGGAAACATCCCGTTGAGTAGGGAGGAGCAGAGGCTCCTCCGTGAGCAGTGAAAGCTGTTACGTCGACGAGACCACAAACAAGCCTCTCCCATCCGTTGGAAGCCGTCCGTCGATGAGGCATGCAAAACATGCCATTCCATCGAAGGAGAGGCTTCCCGTCGACAAGGAGTGCCCGGTGACGGAGAATAAGCCTCCATCGATGAGAGAACAGCAAAAAAAAAAAGAACAGGTTACTCACCTGTAACAGTAGTTCTAGGAGTGGTATATGTTGTTCATCCACACTTATTGGCATGTCCCTGTCCACTTTAAATCTTGCCGGAAGTCTTCAAGCTGGCTCCTCCCACCCACCCGGGTGGTATATACCTCAGCTTCGCCCCATGACACCAAATCTTAGCCCGCTGGAAGCCAGGTTGTGTGTATCCACAGCTGGGGAGGTCGGGTGGGTCCATGTGGATGAACAACATATACCACTCCTAGAACTACTGTTACAGGTGAGTAACCTGTTTTTCTAGGATCGTGGATATGTTGTTCATCCACACTTATTGGCAGATTCCTAGCAGTTCGGAAGGAGGATGGCAAGGAGCACACCCCCTACTTAGGGAACAGAGATTGGAGAACTGAGGTCCCAAAACCAGCATCCCGAAGTGACTGAAGGTCGATGTGGTAGTGGGTAATGAAGGTGTCTGCTGACTTCCAGGTAGCGGCCAGACAGATTTCCTGGAAGCAGCTATCGATGCAGCAGTATGGCAGGTAGATTGAGCTCTTATCCCTCTGGGAGGCTCCATGTCCGCCAACTCATAGCATAGACCTATGCATAATGTATTCCATCCTGCTATGGTCCGTTTTGCTGCAGGTCTGCCAGAAGCAGCTTCAGCGTAGGTGACAAACAGCTGGCAAACCTCTCCACGAATTTCTGCCGTCCTCTCCTTGTAATAGGAGAACGCACGTCTCGGGTCCAAAGTATATAGCCTGTACTTGGCCTCTGAGGTGTAATTAGGGTAGTATACCGGCAGAGTCAACACCTGGTTAAGGTGAAACTCTGACAGTATCTTCAGAAGGAATTTGGGGTGAGGCGCAGGACAACTCTGTCCCTGTGGAAGCACAGATAAGGGGAGCCCACCGAAAGCGCCTGGAGCTCTCCTGTCCTTCTGGCAGACGTGATAGCCACCAGTAAGGCTGTCTTCCATGACAAGTGTGACAGCTCATACTTGTGCACTGGTTCGAATAGCTTGCCCATGAGCTTTGCCAATACCAGCAGTAGATCCCACAGAGGTGGAGGTTCAGGCACCGGAGGGGATATGTGATCCAGACCCTGGAAAAAGCACCCGAAAACTGTCTCCTGCACCGATGTCGGCTGACCAGCCCACGCCCGGTAAGCAGAAATGGCTGCCAGGTGCACCCTAAGGGTCGATGATCGTAGACCCCATTTGGAGAGAGACCGAAGGTAGTCGAGAATGTTAACCACAGAACAGGATAAGGGGTCCAGACCCTTACCTTACCCTGACACCAAATGGAAAATCTTTTCCATTTGAAGGCATAACATTTCCTGGTCGATTCCTTCCTAGATGCCTCCACCACGGTGTAGATATCTTCAGAAAGACCCAAAGCCTGGAACTCTAGCCACTCAGGTACCAGGCTGTGAGGTGCAGGGATTGAAGGTCCGGGTGGAAGACCTTCCCCTGGTTCAGAGATATCAGGTATGGGCGTGTACAGAGACGCTCTGGGGGCCTGCAGCTGAGGCTGAGGAGATCTGGATACCAGAACTGGTGCAGCCAGTCTGGGGCTACCAGAATCACCTTCGCCTTGTCCCTCCTCACCTTGAGTAACACCTTGTGGATCAAGGGAAGGTGTAGAGGAGGCCTGGGGTCCATGGCCTCGAGAAGGCATCCCCCTGGAGCAAGCCCTACTGAAGGGGGGTGGGCATGATACAGCCTCAGCTTGGTGCTTTCCCTGGAGGAAAACAGGTCCACCATCGGTTTGCCCCAATGGGAGAAAAGGCTGTAAGCTACCTCTAGATATAGAGACCACTCGTGGAATGTCTGGCCTTCGCGGCTGAGAGCATTCATCAGCTGGTTTGAGGCTCCTGCCACATGGATGGCTAGGAGATCCACCTCCAACCAGCTTACAAGGGTCCAGATGCAGAGCACCTCCTTGCACAGCAGACGGGAGTGTGTGCCAACCTGTTTGTTGAGGTAGTACATGGTCGTGGTACTGTCCGTCTGGACTTGAACCACTTGACCCCGTGGCTGTGAAGCGAAAGCTGACAGTGCCAGTCTGACCGCTCTGAGCTACAACAGGCTGATGTGGCATTGGGACTCCTCGGGGGTCCAGAGTCCATGGTCCCTGTTGTCCCCCATGTGGGCTCCATAGCCAGTGAGAGAGGCATCGGTCGTGAGGACGACCGTCGGTTTGGGGCGGACAAACGGGATCCCTTCTTGCAACCGTTCTGGGGCGGTCCACCATTGGAGAGTGTCCCACATCTTCTGGGTTACAGTGATCAGCTTGTCGAATTGCCCGTGGCACTGAGTACACTGAGCGGCCAGCTCCCACTGAAGTGGGCGCATGTGCAACCGGGCCCAACGCACCACTGAGGTGCATTCTGCCATGTAACCCAGAAAGCGCAGAAAGTCCCGGGCAGGGCGCAAGTGCCCAACCAGAAATGATTGGGCAAAGGAGGAGAGAACCTCCACCCTGTCTGCTGGGAGCCGAGCTCTGGCTTGACAAGAGTCAAGTTCCGGCCCGATGAAGCCTATCACCTGAGAAGGCACGAGTTCCGACTTGGCCTCGTTGATCAGGAGGCTGAGTTGGGAGCAGGTCTGGAGGGCCAGGTCAATGGACCTCTCCACCGCTTGCTGTGTGGAACCTACCAAGAGCCAATCATCGAAGTAGGCATACACTCTGACCCCTCGACACCTGAGATGAGCTGCCACCAATGCGATGCATTTGGTGAAGACCCTTGGGGCCGATGACAGACCGAATGGCATGGCTCGGAACTCGTACAGGGTTCCCTCTGCTCTGAAGCGGAGGAATCGCTGGTGTGACAGAAAGATCGGGATGTGAAAGAATGCATCCTAGAGATCCAGCGAGAAGAACCACTTGTTTTGCTCCAGGGACGGTATGATCTGGGACAGAGTCACCATCCTGAAGTTGCGTGGCCTGAGATACTGATTCAGGTAGTGCAGATCTAGAAAGGAGCGCCAGCACCCCCCCCCCCATCCGCTTCAGGACCAGGAAATACCTGGAAACTAATCCTGGGTTGACTGGAGGATCTGCCACACGAACCACTGCCTCCTTGAGGAGGAGCTGGGCTATGTCGTCTCTCAGAGCTGACCAAGTGTGGGCTGAATCGCTCTCCTCCTGTGGGGCGCGGGCTCAGCTGGGAGGGTACTGCTCAAATTCCAGAGGCAGACCCTGGCCGACCACTTCTAAGACCCACCTGTCTGTGGTAATAGCGGACCAGGCGGAAAGAAAGTGGCAGAGCTGACCCCCCACGGGAGGACCCAGGGCTGACGTGACAGAGATAGGGGTGGCAACCCCTATCCCATCACTGGGCAGGCTTGGAGGAAGAGGGTCCAGGGCCTGAACCCCGACCTCCCTGTCTGCAGGGTGGTGGAGGCTCGAACTTGGGCCAAGGGTGCCAAGCCTGTGCCTGCTGTTGCTGCCTGCTGTGAAAGGAGGGCTGCTGTGCCACAGGAGCAGGGTGCTGAAAAGGCTTTTTCTGCTGCTTCTTGGCGCCAGGGGCACTTTGAGCAGAAGTGGCTGAGTCCAAGGTGGCACGGGACTGCTCGATTCGCTGAAGATGATCATCCACACCTGGGCCAAAGAGATCGGTACCCAGGAAAGGAACATCAGAAGGTGGAAAGCGTCAGCCAAGCCCTGTAGTGTGAGGCAACCGCGGCTGCCACCGAATGGACGCAAGAGTCCTCAAGGTCCAAAGCCGTCTGAAGCTGCTGCTTGGCAACGGCACAGCCCTGGTCCAGAACCTGCTTGACCATAGTCTGAAGGTCCGCGGGAAGATACAGGAGAACTTCATCTAAGGATCCCAACAGGACATAAGAGAAGTGTGCCATAATGACGGCCGAACTCACCTGACAGAGACCTAAAGAGGAGGCTACACAGACCTTCCTGGACATGTGGTCCAGTTTTTTGGACTCCTTGTCAGGAGGTCTATCAGTGTCAGCAGAGCTGCCTGTGTGTCTGAACACTGAGGCAATCACCAATCCCTCGGCCGAGAGGTGTTCAGTGAACCCTAAGAGGGACCCAATAGGCACTGCATACTTGCGGGCCATCTGGGCAGACGGCGCTGGGCAGGAAGCAAGATGCTGCCAGAGCTTCAAGGCCAGGCTAACAATGGCTTTGGCCACTGAAAAGGCTTCTATGGGTGTATCCCCTCTTTTAAGAACATCTGTAAGAGGGTACTCTGCCCTTTTCTGGACAGGCTCCAGGGGCATCCCCCGTGGATGCAGAGATAAGATGGAGAATCCCTTGAAAAGACGAAAGGCCCTCCTCCGTTGATAGACTACCGATAGACTCATCGTCCCACAGGTGAGAGTGTAAGTTGGTGTCTTCCGTATCCTAAGAATCCGGATAAATCAGTCTGCCACCAAGGTCCCCTTCAACACGCCTGGGGCGATCAGGCGCAAGGGTGACCGACAACCTACATGGGAGTCCCAGAACCATCCAAGAATCCTTCATAGGAGCCCCTCCCAAAGGCTGTTTAGGCAGCGGCTCCACCACAAATCAGCAGAGAGACCAATTTTGGCCAAACCGGAGCGGGTTTGGCCGGCTCCGCGGGCGGGGGGACCGATATGACCAGTTCCTAAAGAGTTTGCTTCGGCCTAAGAGGCGAAAGCCAAGTAATGGCCAGAGTAGAAACCGTGGCCATCTTCTGTCCGGACATAATCTGCTGCTGCCACATCAAATCCTCGTAACATCGACGGAGTTTCCACCGAAGCCCCCCCCCATTCGAGGAGGATGAGGATGACCGATGGCGTCACCTCTTTTTACAGCGCTTATACGTCTTCCTCAGCCTGTCGGTCAAGGGGGTCCTAGATGTTGACCTTGATCGGACTGGCCAATTCGGTCGCTTGGGAGACACCAGGGATCAGGAATCAGTTCCTTGATGGGATTCCCAGCTGGCTGGAGCTCCTCATCAGGAAGAGGCAGGACCGGAGTCCTTGTCAAAGAGTTGTCGGCCTCATGGGGCGACAATGGGTCAACAGGATCGAGAACGATCGAGACCTCGTCGATCGAGACCTCGGTTAACTGGCCAGACGGCAGGGCCGAGAAGGCAGCGGCCCGAGGAAGCTATTTCGACCAAAGTCGATACTGCTGGCTCCTGGAACCAAGATCACTCATGATCCCAAGAGCATCTTCACCGAGATGAAGAAGAGTTTGGATCCTTTTCCCTTTTAAGAACCGAGAGGAATGCGAGCCCGCAGGTCCCTCACCTTTAGTGGGGAGGGATTGAGACAGCTCTCGGAAGGAACCCAAAAATGTGGAGCCCAGGTTGAGGGGAACAAAAAACAACCGAGAAGAGGACTGCGTGGCCCATGCCACTTCCTCTTCGAAGGACTGCATGTGTCCCAGCTGCTCAGCGGACCCCATGGCTGCGGAGACCACCCACCGAGCCTCTTTAGATTTCATTGGAGGATTCTGTTTCTCGGGCCTGCCCAACTTAAGGCGTGAGAGATGATCCTCGAGGACGTTCGGGTGGAACGCGAGACACATCTCGCAAGTCTGGGTGTCATGGTCGACACCCAGGCAATAGACGCACGTGGTATTCGGATCGGTGCACAACATTTTTTGGCCGCACGGGCACCAGCAAAATCCAGGGGAAGATTTATCTTCCATGACCAAATAACAAAGAGCACAGTCGCTAGCTCAAATGAGCCTAAGTTTTGGAAGAACCGAAGGTTTTGAAGCCAGGGCCTACTAAAAGAGTGAGCAAAGAGGAGGCAACCTGAATCTTCCAGCGGAAAGGAAGATCTGGCGTCATGGGGCAGGGCCGAGGATTATACCACCTGGGTGGGTGGAAGACGCAAGCCTGAAGACCTTCCGGCAAGATTTAAAGGAGAAAGCGACATGCCAACAAGTGTGGATAAGAACAACATATCCACATCCCTAGAAGAGACAATTTTCTAACACTTTCTTTCAGCATTGCCTAGTAGCTTGGTTAAAGCTCCAGCAGATCTCACAGGTTTGAATGCTGTGAGAGAGGCCTAGGCAGCAGACACACACTTTGTGTGCTTTGCCTTTATACTTTTTATCTCCGCACTTATGGTACTGAAATAAAGAATCAGAACATTTTGGTGGGATGCAGAGAGGCTAATTCATACTTCTAAATACAAGAAAATGGCAATGGCTAGCTGACGATGTTTTCAGTAGTAGGTTCAACAAGGATGATTAACAGCAAGAAAAAGAACTGAGGAGATATGGGGCCATCCACGTTTAGACGCTGATGTATAACGCTGTCATGGGCGTCACCTGGCTAATAATAGTTTCCATGTGGACCTAGTACTGATGTGGGTACAGTTGCAAAGCTGTGGCCTAAAGGAAGCGATATCCTAGAAGATCTGTAAAATCACTTTAAAACAAAACTGCAGATGTAAAGATGGACTACGGTACAATGGCACAATATCCTAACTACTTAGTGTGGCAGGGTCATACAAACACAAGCTGGAATGAAGGTGCAAGCCACAGCCACTAAACTGATCAGTGGAGTGGGGGGACAAAAGCTATGAGGACAAGCTTGTGGCCCTTAACACATTCACCTTACAGAAAAGGATGACATCTGGGGTCATGAACTCAGTCTTACACATACTCAAGAGCACGGACACCATCGAACAGAGATGTCTGATCTGGTACAGGATGCAGGATAAGGGTAGTGTTAAGAAGCGGTAAATCTCCCAGAGAGTGGTGAATCTATGGAACAGTCTACCGATGGAGACAACAGACATAAAGACAGTACAGGCCATCAAAGTAAGCCTGGACAAATTTGTGCTTACCAAGGGAATAACAGGGTCCCTCATTAGTACAGTGGGTAAGGAATCCCTGTAAATTAGTACATGTTTATACAGCATACTAAATCTCTGCTTATGAATAGGGGGCCTAACTGACCTACAGTCCCTTCTGACCTTAAATTTAAAAAAAAAAAAAAAAAAAAAACACTTACCTCCATATATATGACCATAATACTGACTGGATCTCACATGAGAGGGAACACTGTGAAACTGCAGTCCCAGAGAACTACCAGATTGGGAGTCCTGGTAGGGTGGTGGTCTGGCCAATTGGATGGTGCCTTTCTGTTCAGTGGTGGTTCGGCTAAATGGATTAAACTGGCTGAATGAAGTTGTTTCTTGAGATTTTGGTTTCTCATTGCTGTCTAAAAATAAAAATAAATCCATCCATAGTACTGTGCTGATTGAGAAGAAAGGCGGAGGTTACTGCACCAATGAAGCCATATGGAGCCACAATATCTATAACATTTCACTGCCATGCAACACAACTATGACTGATGCTGAATAAACAATCATGTCATGAGACACAGTGCAACAGCCCTACAGAACTGCTGATGCCTTGCAAAAGTGCTGAAAAAGATATTTAAGTATCTTTTTTTATACTTTACCAAACTGGGTAAAAGCAAGAATCCAGTAAAACTGGAATGTGGCATCTCAGCTGGGCTATCCTGGGTTACGAATGAGTAAAATGGACCTGTAGATTGTCATAAAGAATGACGGGGAGCTTAATATAGAAACCTTAAGTAAAAACCTTTTTGTGTCACACTTATTAGATGCGGATGCTATGTCACTGCATTAATCACACTCTGTCTAATACATGACACAGATGCTGTGCTCCAGGCATGGCGTTCATACACTCCAGATTCAGATTACTTGGGGAGAAAATTATGGAGCAAGCAAATATGACTGCTTTTATCCTGAAGTATTTCTGGTACCCAAAGCTAGTACAGGTAGGAAGCTGGGAATCTCAAAGGCTTTTGTACAGTATATGGCCTTGGAGTGGTGTATGGAGAAACGTTTTATGTACATAGGGGACTGGGGAGATGTCAAGGAGGAAACATCCTCCATACTCTGACAGACTGCACCTAAGCAGAGAGGGAAACAGAACAGGGACAAGTCAGAAGAATACATTGAGCAACATTTTAAATGGTTGGTGCGGACTCTGCAGAAGGACAAGGGACCCTATGTTTTCCTAAAGTAAGGGCTGGAAGACCCCAGTTTGTGGGCATGTACGTCTTCTGGACATAGATCCGGGGGGAAGAGAGATGAGTAGTGATAAAATTAATAGTGGAATTAAGGTTGGGGGGGAGTGAGTGCAGAAAAGGGAGGTGTTGGGGAGAAACCCAAACAATACTAGTACACAAAAAAATCAGGTCGCCTGTCAATCAAAAAGGAAAGGAGGAGAAAAGGTAGAGGAAAGAGTGGGCTATGAACTGAGGAGGGTAGTTTCAGTTATTGCTAGGAGTCTGGGGAACAACATGGATGACCTCCAGGCCCTGATTAACAGAGGGCTGCCTGGATCTAGTGGCAATTACAGAGAACTGTGCATCCCCAAATCATGACTAGGATCAGTCCTTCCCAGGCTTCACTCTGCACCGGGAGGATAGAGATGGGGGACGGGGAGATGGGGTAGCCCTTTATGTTAGTGAAAGGATTACAGACACAAGGGAGGGTATGTGTGGCTGGGTAGAGAGATAAACTGGACCCAGGTCCAATCAAAAGCTAGGTGGAGGATAAAAATAGTGGTGGTCTATAGGCCTCGAAATCAGAGTAAAGACACAGACAAGGAGCTAGAAAAGTAGGTCAGAAAGACATTAATGCAAAGGAAGGTGGTAACAGGAAAAACGGGAAATAAAGGAGGTTGAGGGAGGATGAAGGTGGCAGTTCAAAAAAGATGGGAGGGGTTTAGGCACGAGATGGAAAGCAGTGTGCCTTAAAGCAGAACTGTTAGGCACAAGATGGAAAGCAGTGTGCCTTAAAGCAGAACTGTCAGGCACAAGATGGAAAGCGGTGTGCCATAAAGCAAAACTGTCAGGCACAAGATGGAAAGTGGTGTGCCTTAAAGCAAAACTGTCAGGCACAAGATGGAAAGTGGTATGCCTTGAAGCAGAACTGTCAGCACTAAGAGCCCCACACCCAAGTGTGAAACTGGTCCTAGTTTGCACTCTGCGCAAAAAGAAAAAATTACTTATCACAGTAATCTTGTTTCTTCCAAAGGAATCTTACTGTATTCTGACTTCTGCAGTATGGTCTCACCATAAAAGGAGCACTCCAGATGGGAAATGTTTGCAAAATACACGCTAGAATAGCTTATTATTGTATGCCAGTAATGAATGAACCCCTTTTGAAGGCACGAACTCGAAGCACAGGGGTTCCTGGTTCATTCATTACAGCATGCAATAATAAACTATTCTAGCGTGTATTTTTGCAAACATTTTCCATCTCAAGTGCTCCTTTTGTCTTTTTTTCCTGTTTGTTTGAGGCTAGCTACCTCCAGCTGGAGCACCCCCTCGCTTATCGCGCGCTGCTCAGAAAATCCTTTGGACTCTGGTCTCACCATAAGACTGCCCCTGAGCCGAAATGGTTAATAGAACCTATGTTAATCATGGAATGTTAGGCTCGAGCTCGGCTTTCAAACCACTGTCCCTGGTAAACATTCTGCAACTGCCAGATTCTTATGGAGCAAGCATAACAACACGCTATCTAAACTATACTAATAAATAAATAAATAAATAAATAGTCAATTAACAACACCCCACATCAACTATTCCCCTTTGGTTTTAGAATGTGGGCATAACTAAGACTCAAGTCACCAGCACCAAAAAAGAAACACCTTTAATTTCCAAACAGCATAAACAGCTGTGTTGCAGTGCCCATAGATTCTAGCAGGGAAGGTAGGATGGGAGCTCAGAATACAGTAAGATCCTCTTGGAAGAAACAAGATTACTATAGTAAGTAATTTTTTCTTCTAACCCCAGAAAATCTTACTGCATTCTGACTTCTGCAGACTATTCAAGCAATTTCTGCAGACTACTCAAGCAGTACCTTTGGAGTAGGGTAGAGAACCTATTTAGGAAACAGGCTCTGCAGTACTGCTGTGCCAAACCTGGCATCACATCTGGACTGGGTATCCAGGCTGTAGTGTTTGGTAAAGGTGTGAACCATTTTCCAGGTAGCTGCTTTGCAGATTTTCAACAAAGGGATATCTCTCTTGCAGCTGCTACAGAAGCAGCTGTACCCCTTGTAGAGTGGGCCCTGAGGCCTACAGGAGGCTCTTTACCCACTTTGCTGTAGCAAAATTGGATACTGGCAATAATCCAGTACGCAATGGTCCGCTTTGAGGTGGGTTTGCCCTTCCCCACCTCTCGATAGGTCAGGAAGAGTTGTGTTCTATCCTGCCTGTGTCCTTTTGCGTGATCCAAGTAGTAGCCTATAGCTCTCTTGACATCAAGACTGTGCAGTCTTCGCTTTCCTAAGGTAAAATGGTCAGTGAAGAAGACTGGCAGAGTCATGGACTGATTAAGGTGGAACTCTGATAACCACCTTAGGGAGGAATTTCCTACTGGTCCTTAGGACCACCTTGTCCCTGTGGACTGCTGCGTACTCTAATTCTGTGGACAAGACCTGGAGCTCACTGATCCTCCTAACTGAGGCGATGGCTACCAGGAACACTGTTTTCCATGTCACATACTTAAGCTCTGCTGAAGACACGGGTTCGAATGGTGGCTGCATTAGTTGGTCAATGCATATGTTAAGGTCCCTTGCAGGAGTGGGTTCCCTGTGAGGGGGGATGCAAGTGCAGTAGGCCCTTGAAGAACTTCCTGAATACCTGGCTGGAAGGCAGGGATGCCCCTTTTCCAGCAGAAAGGTAAGCAGAGACAGCTCCTAAGTGTACCTTAAGGGGAGAAGGCCAAAGACATAGGGAATGCAAATGTGCCAGACAGTCTAAAACTACTGACAAGCCCGCTGTTTCTGTCCACACCAAATAGAGAACCTCTTCCATTTAGATGAGTAAGTCTTTCTGGTGAAAGGTTTTCTAGATACCCTGAGGACCTCCAACACCCTCCGAGAGGTGTAGGTCAGCATATTCTAAGTCCTCAAGAGCCAAGCTCTAAATCTGAGGGACTGGAGATTGGGGTACAGAAGCCTGCCCTGAGAGGAGGTCAGTAGGTTGTGCCTCCTGGGCAGGGCGATTGGCTTGGATATTGACAGGGTCAGTAGCAGTGAGTATCAAGGCTGCCTGGCCCAGTCTGGAGCAATGAGGATCACTGTTGCCTGCTGAACCCTGAGCTTGTTCAGTACTCTGAGCAGCAGGGGAAATGGGGGAAAGGCGTACAGAAACTTCTCTATCCAGTCTGTCAGGAGAGCATCTAGAGCAAAGCCCCTGGAATTCTGCGGTTCTGCAGTTGCGGAATTTGCCGCAGAATTTGCATCATGCCGCAGAATATATATAGTGCCACAGAATTCATTGTTTTTGGTGAATTTTCATATAAATATACTGTTTTTCCATAGTGTCAGGCTTTCTTTCCCACCTCGTTTATCCTGAAGCCCCGCCTCTATGCTCAGCATATGATGTCATCGATGACATCACATCATATTTAGCCAATGACAGGATTGCATTCTGCCAGAGAAATGAATAAATCATGCCGCAGAAATCAGAAAATGCTGCCGCAGAACACCAGGGGCCCTGATCTAGAGGCACTGTGCTTTCTGCAGGAGGCCTGCAACAGAACAGTGGCAGTTGGTGTTTGTCTGGGGCTGTGAAGAGGTCGACCTCTGGGGTACCGCACCTTCTGAACACAACTTGCAGGATCTGTCTGTTTAGTGACCACTGATGGTGGTTCTGGTTGATCCTGCTGAGGGCACCTGCTAGAACATTTTCCTTCCCTGGGAGATGAAGGGCTGCTGTGCACAGTGGGTAAGACCTTGTGCCCCCTTGCTTGTTGATGTAGTACATTGTGGTTGTGCTGTCTGTCCGAACAACTTTACCCTGCAACACTGAAGCAAAGGACTGAATGCCCAGATAGACTGCCCCGAGTTCCAGCAGGTTTATGTGAAGCGGAGACTCTTGCTAGAGCCAGGTACCATGGGCAGTATGCTCCCCTAGGTGGGTGCCCCATCATAGGAGGGAGGCATCTGTTGTCAAGACTGCTGCTGGTAGCAGCTGGAGGAAAGGCACACCTTCTGAGGCTGTCCTTTTCCTGCCACCATTGCAGCACTTGAAGCAGGGTTCCTGTGACTAGTACCATTTTTGACAGGAAGACTCTTCTCTGAGACCAATGAGCCCTGAAGTGGAACTGCATGTCCCTCACGCTGTTGCTGTTGATGCAGCTATGTGATCTAGCGACTGGAGAAAATGCCTTGCTGGTCTGGGGGTATGAAGCTGAAAAAGAGTTTGCCAGCTGTATCAAGTTGTCTACCCTTCCCTGAAGGAGGAAGGCTCTTCCTCTCAGAGTGTCTAATTCCACCCCAATGAACCCCAGGAGCTGAACTGGTGTTAGTACTGACTTTTCTGGTTCACCAGGAAGCCTAGTGTGTGCAGGGTAGTCAGTGCTTCTCTTACTTGTTGAGGGGACTGGCCTACCACTAACCAGTCATCCAAGTATGAGAAAACTGTAACCCCGTCTCCTTAGATGCGTCATCACTACTGCTAGGCACTTGGTGAACACTCCTGGAGCAGATGTCAGGCCGAAAGGCATTGCCTTGAACTGGTAGCGACCTGATGGCAATCTGAACCGGAGGTACTTTCTGTACGACTGCCTGATGGGAACACAGATGTAGGCATCTTTTAGATCCAGAGATGCCAGCCAATCCCCCCTTCTGAGTGTAGGAAGAATGGTAACCAATGTGACCATTTTGAACTTTGGTTTTGTCAAGTGTTTGTTTAAGTGTCTGAGATCCAATATGGGTCGCCACTCACCTGTTTTCTTTAGAGTGAGGAAGTATCTTGAGTAGAGACCCCTTCCCCTTTGGGCCAAGGGGACTGGCTCTACTGCCTTTTCCAGAATCAGCTTTGCTAATTCCTTCTCCAACAGAGTTGCCTCTGCTTGGCTGGCAGGTCTGAAAAGTTTTGCCTTCAGTTTGGGCAAAACCTTAAATTGGAGAGCAAGCCCCTGGTCCACTACCTCCAGGACCCACTTGTCTGTGGGGACGGTTTCCCAAGCCTGGAGATAGTGGGCCAGTCTGCCTCCTACTGGGAGTGGGGAGGCGACCCTGGCAGACTCTTCAGGGGTCTGCTTGGATGGTGTACCTTGCTGAGTGCTGGGGCCAGCTCGGCTGCTGCCCCTTCTGCCTCTGAATTACCCTCTCTGGGGCTGATAGGCTGTCAATGCCTGGGCCTGGAAGAAGGGTCTGTAGTGGGATTTACCCCTGCCCCATTTTCCCTGGTACTTCTGTGGTGTTGCTGCCTTCTCTTTTACAGCAGCACTCTTATAGGCTACTTTGTACTCATCCATCTTCTTCATGTAAGCCTCTGTTTGCTCACACAAGAGCGATGTAGGCTCACAAGGGAAATCCAACGCCTTAGTTTGTGTATCCTGAGACAAATTAGTGGCCCTTAGCCAGGCAAATCTTCTCAGAGACACTGAGGTTGCCATTTGCCCAGCAGCAGTGTCATTTGCATCCACTGCCATCCAAAACTGGCATTTGGAAGCTTCTATGCCCCTTTTTGCAGCTCCGGACAAGTTAGATGCCATGGGTGCAGGGCATGCCTTGGTTATTTCCAGAAAAGTGTTCCAGATGCTCTTCTAACATCTGGATACACTAGCTATGTAGGTTGCTTGTCTCATTGCCAGAGAAGCACCCAAATAGGATTTCTTTGTCATGGAATCCTTTTCCCTGGAATCTTTTTCTGGAGGATGTGATGCCAGAGGAATCCCTGCCTTATCACATGCAGCAGCCTGCACCATTCCCTCATGACTAGGATGTCCAAAAAGGAATTCTGCTCCAGACTTGGCCACCCAGTACTTCCTATCCATCCTCTTATTCACTGGGGGGATGGAAGCGGGAGTCTGCAAAATCTTGGACGCTTGTCTCTTCAAGGACTTGTGGATGGGCAACAACAGCCTTTTTGTTGCTAGCACATCCATCATTTCATAAAAGCAAAGAGGGAAGAGAAATCTTCAGCTCCCTTCTCAAGGGAGTCAGGACGATGAGGATCAGGGGATATCTCTGGCTCAAGAGGTTCCCCATAATATTCATCCTCACCGCCATGTAGACTTCAGTAAACCGTCCAAGTGAACCGGGAACCAAGGAGGAACCCAGGTCCTGAACCGAGGACTGTGAACTGGGCCGCTGAACCAGAACTGCAGTACAGGTTTGCAGCGCCTGAAGAACGCTTATAGCGCTAGCTAGCTAGCTAGCTATAGCTTCTGCAGTTAAAACTGCAGGAATCGTCGGTTGCGGTTCCTTAACCGGATGTTTTTCCTTCCTCTTTTTCTCAGCAGAACTTGCCAGTTCAGAGATAGTGTCTATGGTTCTCTTTTTACTCGAGGAACCTTCACCCTGGTCAAAGGGTTGTTCAACCGATTCCTTCGGTTTCTCTTTCTGAGAAGAGGAAGTTTTGTTGCTGGGTCAGCTGCCTCCTCAGACATGTTTTCCTTCAGTTGGTTCAAATCCCTATCAGGCCTTGACTGAGGAAAATTCTTACAGATTTCAAAATCTGCCTCAAGGTGTTCAAACCCCAGAAAGACAACACACACTAAGTGAGGATCAGCTTTAGCAAACGGCTCCCCACACGCTGTACAATGCTGAAAATCTGTTGGGCAGGTTCTTTTCTTGGGTAGTGACATAAACAAAAACCCTAAAAGTTGGGTTTATTTGTGAGTCCAAATACCACAAAAGAATCTCTTTCAACTCTTTTATTTTTTTTTTGCAGTTGGTTTAGAGACCAAAGAGAAAAATGAGAATTAACCCAGTTCCGCTCCAATTGAAATAACCAGTTCAAAGGGGTTTAAAACTGAAATTTAAACTTGAAAATGTATAATTAAATGATCGGTTTCTTCCAGGTTAAATGAATTGAGAAGAAACCGAAAAACCTACCAAGAACACTAAATCTAAACTAATCAACCTGTAAACTCAAGGACAGTGCTTTAAAAATGAACACAAATAAAATTTTACTTCAAAAAAATGAAAAAACTAAATCTTCAAGAAAGATGAAGGAGGGCTCTGAGGTACCTGTACTAGGCAAGCGGAGTAAAGAATCTAACGGTTGCAGAATGTTTACCAGGGATAGTCGTTTGAAAACCGAGCTCAAGCCTAACATTCCATGATTAACGTAGGTTCTATTAACCATATCAGCTCCGAGGCAGTCTTATGGTGAAACCATACTGCAGAAGTCAGAATACACTAGGAAACTATATATATATTTTTTCCCCTTACTGTTTACTGCAGTACAGATGATCATATCTGGCTGATCCTGCTGACTCCCAATGGATGGAGCCTACATACAAGCTGACATATGCTGTAATCAAAAATCTAATCCCAGAATCCCCCGTGGCTGATGTCAAAGCTGGGCTTAGCAGTGGGAGATTCAACAGCCTGTAGTGCATGTTTGTGCTTTTAAGGCTTTGATCAGATGTTTGCCAGTCCCACTGTTCTTCCCAGGGCTAAGTACAGTCTTATGTGACTGTACTTAACCCTGGGAGGACAGCAGGACCAGCAAACAAAAGTTCAGAGCTTATAAAAACTCTAACATGCACTTCAGGCTGTTGAATCTTCCACAGCTGCAGTCCACCTCTGATGTCAGTTGCAGGAGATTCTGGGATTTCTGGTTACAGCAAATAACAACTTGGGAGTCAGCAAAATCAGTTATATACAATCTAATATACTTCAGTAAACACTAAGTAAAAAAAAATAGGTTACTCACCTAGTACTAGTTCTAGGAGTGATATGCAGTTCACATCCACAAACTGGCAATTCCACTGGAACATTCTGATTTGCTAAATGTCTTTAAGCTAAGCTCCTCCTACCATCCATGCAGTATTTCTCCCAACTCTGCCCATGAAACATAGAAACATAGACTTTGACGGCAGATAAGGACCGCTTGGCCCACCCAGTCTGCCCATTTCCCTACCTACAGGATAAGCTGCAGATCCTAGTTAAGAAGAAGAAGAAACAGCATTTATATAGCGCTTTTCGTACACAGTATCCCAAAGCGCTTTACAAGCAATGCTAGACTGGTAGTGAAGTGACTGAATGTGTGGTGGCGGCCATATCGCACATCATCACCCACACACAGCCTGGATAATTGCATGAACCGATTTATGGGAAGGGGAATGTTGGCCAGGACACCGGGAATGCTCCCTGCTCTTTACGAAGAGTGCCCTGGGTTCTTTTACTTCCATCTGCACACCCACCAGGACAACACCAGGATGGGCAGAAGGGACCTCGGTTTAACGTCTCATCCGAAGGACGGCACACCTCAGCAGTACAGCACCCCCCCAATACTGCACTCGGATGCCAGCGATTTTTAGGTGCAAGTCCAATCCCGGTGTGGGACAAAAACCCACGACCTTCTGGTCCAGAGGCAGATGTGCTACCAACTGCGCCACGCTAACACCTTAACCAACAGCCTATTTCTTCCTACCCACCATAAGACTCGCCTTATGTCTTTCCCGTGCATTCTTGAATTCTCCCACAGTTTTAGACCCCACAACCTCATCAGGAAGCCTGTTCCATGCGTCCATCACCCTCTCTGTGAAAAAATACTTCCTAACATTGCCCCTGAGCCATCAGCCCTCTATCTTCAAATTGTGTCCCCTTGTTCTTGCACATCTCTTTTTCTGAAAGATACCACCCTCTTGGACTTTGCTGATTCCACTGAGGTACTTTAAAGTTTCTACCATGCCCCCCTCTCCCTCCTTTCCTCAAGGGTATACATGTTAAGCTCCTTTAGTCTCTCCTCATATGGCTTCTCTTGCAGACCCTGCACCATTTTAGCTGCTCTCCTCTGGACTGCCTCCATCCTGTTTATGCCCTTGCGGAGATGGGGTCTACAGAACTGGACGCAGTACTCCAGATGGGGTCTCACCAACTGTCTGTACAGAGGGATAACAACTTCCCGTTTTGTGCTGGTGATGCCTCTTCCTATACATCCCAGTATCCCCACAGCCCTCCTTACTGCCTTCTCACATTGCTTGCTAACCTTAAGGTCATCTGCTAGGATTACCCCCGGGTCCCGTTCCATTTTTGTTGTTGTTACTACCCCCCACAAGATGTCAGATCCTACAAGCTCAAATCAGGGATCCGTGTGTCACTTGCCAGGGGAGGCTAGGTGGGTTGTGTGGATGTGAACTATATATCACGCCTACAAATTCGGTTACAGTTGAGTAAATACAGGTTACTCACCTGTAACAGGAGTTCTAGGAATGGTATATGTTGTTCATCCACACTGTCTGGCAGGTATCCTTGCCGCTTTAAATCTTGCCGGAAGGTCTTCAAGCCGGCTCCTCCCACCAACCCGGGTGGTAAAACTCGGCTCCGCCCCCATGACGCCAGATCTGGCCCGCTGGAAGCTCAGGTTGCGTCAAGCCGGAGGTCGGTAGGATGAACAACATATACCATTCCTAGAACTCCTGTTACAGGTGAGTAACCTGTATTTCTAGGGACATGGATATGTTGTTCATCCACACTGTCTGGCAGACTCTAGCAGTTCTCCGGGAGGGAGGCAGGCAGCACACCCCTACTTAGGGAATAGAGACTGGAGAACCGAGGCCCCAAAACCAGCATCCCAGCGTGACTCAAGGTCGATGTGGTAATGGGTGATGAAAGTGTGCTGACTTCCAGGTAGCAGCCCTGCAGATTTCCTGGATAGGGACGCCCCTGGAAGCAGCCACCGATGCAGCAGTATGGCGGTAGAATGAACTCTTATCCTCTGGGAGGCTCCATGCCCGCCAACTTATAGCAGAGATCTATGCAGGAGGTGACCCACCTGCCTATCGTCCGCTTGGCTGCAGGTCTGCCAGGTGCGGCTTCAGCATAGGTGACAAACAGCTGGCGTAACCTCTCCCACCTCCAGCCGTGCGCCCTTATAGTAAGCGAGCGCCCTTCTAGGGTCCAGAGTATGGAGCCTATATTCGCCTCCGAGGTGTGATTGGGGTAGAACACCGGCAGAGTCAACACCTGGCTAAGGTGAAACTCAGACACCACCTTCGGAAGGAATTTCGGGTGGGGGAGCAGGACAACCTTGTCCCTGTGGAAGACAGGTAAGGAGACTCGATGCAGAGCACCTGGAGCTCTCCCATCCTTCTGGCTGACGTGATAGCCACCAAGAAGGCGGTCTTCCACAACAGGTGAGAGAGTTCACACCTGTGCATTGGTTCGAATGGCTTGCCCATGAGCTTTGCCAGTGCCAGCAGTAGATCCCACGGAGGTGGAGGTTCTCGACCGAGGGAAATGTGATCAAGGCCTTTGAAAAGCGCCAGACCACCTTCTCTCCTGCGCTACTCGACTGCTTCCCTGCCCGCACTGCAAGCAGAGATGGCTGCCAGGTGCACCTTAAGGGTCGCCGACCCAAACCCTTGCTGAGAAAGGACCAAAGGTAGTCCAATATGCTCCGCCAAGGAACAGGAGGAAGGGTCAAGGCCCTTGCCCTGGCACCAAATGGAAAATCTCTTCCATTTGAAGGCGTAGCATTTTCTGGTCGACTCCTTACGGGACGCCTCAACTACGTTGAGGGCCTCGTCGGAAAGACCCAAGGCCTGGAACTCTAGCCGCTCAGGAACCAGGCCATCAGGTGCAGGGATTGAAGGTCCGGATGGAACATCTTCCCCTGATTGACCGAGAGCAGGTCCGGGCAAGCTGGAAGCTGCCTCGGGAGACTGGAGCTGAGGCTGAGGAGACCTGGATACCAGTACTGGCGGGGCCAGTCTGGGGCTATCAGAATCACCTGTGCCTTGTCCCTCCTTGCTTTGAGAAGCACCTTGTGCATCAAGGGGAACGGGGGAAAGGCATAGAAGAGGCCCGGGGTCCATGGCCTCGAGAAGACATCCCCCTGCAGCGAGCCCTGCTGAGGGGGGCTGGCATGGAACAGCCTCAGCTTCGCATTCTCCCTGGAGGCAAACAGGTCCACCTGAGGTGTGCCCCAATGGGAGAATAGATCTTGTACTACCTCCAGCAGGAGAGACCATTTGTGGGACGCAGCCCCTATCCGGCTTAGGGCATCGGCCAGGGTGTTGGAGGCTCCTGCCACACGAATGACTAGGAGATCCGCCTCCAGGCTGTGCACAAGTGACCAGATGTGGAGAGCTTCCTTGCATAGAAGCATGGAGCGCGTCCCGCCCTGGCGGTTTAGATAGTACATGGTCGTGGTATTGTCCGACTGGACCCGGCCACTTGACCCCAAGAAACGGAGCAAAGGCGGTGAGAGCTAGGCGGACCGCCGAGCTCCAGCAGGTTGATGTGGCATCGGACTCCGGGACCAGAGGCCGTGGCGCCGTGTGTTCCCCAGATGGACACCCCAACCCATCAGAGAGGCATCGGTCGATAGAGAGACCGTCGGCTCGGGGCGGACAAATGGGATGCCCTCCTGCAGATGAACTGGAATGGTCCACCACTGGAGAGCGCTCCACATCCCCTGGGTCACCGTCACTAGCTGGTCCAATGGATCACAGCGTTGGGACCACTGGCTGGCCAGCCCTCACTAGCAAGGCGATGTTCCAGCGGGCCCAATGGACCACGCTGGTACAGGCCGCCATGAGACCCAGGAGGCACAGGAAGTCCCGGAGGGCGCGATTGCCCAACCAGAAATGACTGGCAAGGAGGAAAGAACCTCGGCCCTGTCCGCGGAGCCGTCTCTGGCTCAAGAGAGTCGAGCTCTGCCCGATGAAAAGAATCACCTGCTTTGGCTCGAGTTCCGACTTGGCCTCATTGATGAGGAGGCCCACCTGAGAGCAAACCTGGAGGGCCAGATCTCTGGACCGCTCCACCTCCTGTCTGGAGGGGTCTGCTATCAGCCAATCGTCCAGGTAAGGGTAAACCCGACCCTCGGCGCCGTAGAGGAATGCTGTCACCACTGCCATGCATTTGGTGAAGACCCTGGGAGCTGGAGATAAGCCGAAGGGCATGGCTTGGAACTCGAAAAGGGATCCCTCTGCTCGAAAGCGAAGGAACCTCTGATGTGACGGACAGATAGGGACGTGAAAGAACGCGTCCTGCAGGTCCAGAGAGCAGAACCACACGCCGTGCTCCAAGGATGGTATTATCTGAGCCAGGGTGACCATCCTGAAGGTTCGAGACCTTAGGAACTTGTGTAGGTCGAGAATGGGGCACCAGCCCCCCGTCCGTTTCGGAACCAGGAAGTACCTGGACACGAACCCCGGGTCTGAGGGAGGGTCCGCCACCTCTCTGATCATCTCCTTCTCGAGGAGGAGAGCGATGTCGGCTCAGCAAGCCAACAGCGAGGCTTCGGACCCCGACGCCCCCCGAGGTGCGACGGCTCTGAAGGGTGGGGCCTGCTCGAACTCCAGAGGCAGGCCCTTTCCCACCACCTCCAACACCCACCGGTCTGTGGTGATAACGGACCAGGCGGAAAGAAAGTGGCGCAGCCCGCCCCCCACAGGGGGCACCTGGGGTGAGGCGACGGGTTGGGGTACACCCCTCAACCCGTCACTGGGCAGGCTTGGAGGAAGGACCGCCAAGGGACCTCCAGGGCCTTATCCTCCCTGCTTCCTGGAGGAGGAAGCTGAGGGCTTGGGTTTGGGATGCCTAGTCAGGCTCGCTGGCCCTGACGTTGTTGGCCGGACGTGCCGCTGGCAGAGGGACGCAAAAGGCTTAGGCTGTGGTCTGCGGCCTTTGTCCTTCTGTGCGGATGAGACCGAGTCCAAGGTAGCATTGGACTTCTCGATCCTCTGCAGGTGACCTTCCACCCCAGGGTCGAAGAGGTCGGTCCCCAGGAAGGGGACATCCGCCAACTTGTGCTGGGTATCCGAGTGAAGGTGGATATCCTCAGCCATGCCCGACGGCCAGATAGCCACTGCGGTCGCTACTGACCTGGCACATGAGTCTCCAATGTCCAGAGCAGTCTGAAGCTGCTGTTTGGCCACTGCCCTGCCCTGGTCCCACGACTGCCTAACCGTGGTCTGCAGGTCCACCGGAAGATGAGGAACTACTGCCCAGGGAGCCCAACAGGGCATGAGAGAAATGTGCCATGAGTACGGCTGAACTGGCCTGACGAAGGCCGAGGGAGGACGCAGCGTAGACTTTGCGCCCGGCATAGTCCAATTTCTTGGACTCTTTGTTGGGAGGTTTGTCCACGTCCCTAGCATTCCCGGCGCACCGGAAAACGCTGTCGGTAACTAGCCCCTCGGCTGAGGGGTGTTCCGAAAAACTGGACAAGGAACTGGTAGGGACCGCATACTTCCTAGCCATCCTGGCAGAGGCGCAGGACAGGAAGCAGGACGCTGCCAGAGTTCCAAGGCCGGGCCCACTATGGCCTCAGCCACCGGAAAGGCCTCCGTAGGAGAATCCCCTCGGTCCAGTATCTCCGTGAGGGGATACCTGGCCCGCTTAGACACAGGTTCGAACTTCATCCCGGTGGACTCCGAGATGAGCCGGCAATCCCAGATAAGACGGAGGGCTATCGCCCATCGACTGACTCTCCAGAGGACTCCAAGTCTACTCGCTTGGAGAAAAGGGAGAATGCCGTCGGACTCGGGAAGAGTCCGCAAAGAGCTGCCTCGGCCTGAGCCACCTCCACCTGCCGAGGTCGATCGGGAGGAGGGTAACAGACAGCCTATGGGGCAGTCCCTGAGCCGACCCGAGAATTCTTGGTCGGAGCCCCAAATAACGGCTGTGGAGGCGGAGTTCCACCGAATCGGTGGAGCAGCTGGTTTTGGCCAACAACCGCCTGGGAACAGGCCCTCGGTAAGTCGAGGGGTTGTTCGCCACCCGTGACAGCCACTTAATGGCCGGGAAGGCGGCGGCATCGCTTGTTCCCCAGTCAGAAGGAGCTGTTGCACATGAGGTCTCGTGATTTCGCGCAACTACGCGAGCCTCCCGCCTGAGGAGGAGGACGAGGATGAGCGCGGCGCCGCTTACTGCAGTGCCGAGACCGAGAACGCCTATGACGGGCGGATCGGCTGGACCGCCAAGAAGTCCGAGACTGAGAACTCGGCTTTTCCAAGACGCGGGAGGACTGGTGGGGAACCAGCCTCCCCTGCCTCGAGGGTTCACCCAGGCCCGGAACCGAGGCACTGGCAAGCCCACGGATTCTCAACCCCACCGGAGGAACCAGGGAGAGGATTCGGCTTCTGCTTGGCGACAACCCGCCCAACGGGTTGAGAAGAATCTCGATCATGCCGACAGGAATCTCGGTCAACTGGCCTGACGGGACACCGCGGAGACCAGTGGCCGTGTCAACGATCGATCAAGTCAATGGCCGACAACCTCGGAGAGGGACCTTTCCGCCCCAAGAGCCGATGGAGGGACTTACCCTTGTCTTTCTTTTTGGACCGAGAAGAAGGTCCAGCAGACGTTGGTCCCTCTCCCTTAGTGGAGAGGGACAGACAAAGCTCCTTAAAGGAAGCTGTATAAGAGGAACCCACGGAGAGCGGGAGAAATGCCGCGGCTGAGGAAGATGCGGCCCGCGCCGCCTACTCTTCGAGGGCGATCATGTGCTCTAGCTGATCCGCCGAGCCTGCCGCCGCGGAAACCGCCGACCGGGCCTCTTTTGACTTCACCGGAGGAAAACGTTTCTCGGGACGCCCCAGTTGTAAACGGGCAGCACGGTCTTCGAGGACGGAGCTGAGAAGGAAGAGCACAGGTCGCAAGCCCGCGGTCGTGCTCAAGGCCTAAACAGTAGACACACGGAGTGCGGATCCGCAGAGACATCTTTCATTCCGCAAGGGCATCTCCAAAAACCGGGAGTCGATTTGTCCATCGCAGCCGCAAGGCACAGAAGACCAAAGTCTAGAAATGCAAAAACTTTTAAATTCGCAAAACCAAAGAATTAGGAACCAGTCTTATACACAAAGCGTTAAGGAGGGAACCTGAGCTTCCAAGCGGTAAGGAAGATCTGTCGTCATGGGGCGGAGCCGAGAGTTTTATCACCCAGGTGGGTGGGAGGAGCCAGCTTGAAGACCTTCCGGCAAGATTTAAAGCGGCAAGGATACCTGCCAGACAGTGTGGATGAACAACATATCCATGTCCCTAGAAAGTACAGTTACATAAGAACTTACTGTAACAGCAGATCTTTGAGAGGAGCTTTTGCATCAGATAACACCTTTAGGACTGAAGCTGGCAGGCGCCAGAATCCCCCGGAAACTTTCTAGCTAGCAGTACCCAATGGGGGACTGCACCCGTCACGCATGGTATAAAAGAGGCGGTCACCCAGCCCATTCCCAGTTCTACCGCCGGAGACCAGCTAGTGAGATGGAAACACAGGAGAACTGAGGAACAAAGGTTTTATCTAATCCTCTAGGTATCTTCAGAGCTCCCTTTTTCTATGTTATAGCAAAACGTCTGCAGAGCTCTGCCCACTGCAGCTGTAAAAACTGAGCGAGTATCAAGCAAAATCAAGGGATGACAAGAGGGCAATCAGGGACGCAAAAGCAGACACAGAGCTGTGTAATGGTGAGGGGGTCAAGGGTGGGGAAGAAAAAATTATTCACCTTAGAAATTATTTTTCTTCTAATGGAGTCTTGCTGAATTCTGACTATTGCAGTTAGCCCCGGCACTTGAACTACCCCGGAGAGTAGAGGGCTAAATTCTATGCAGAGCATAGAATGTTGAGCTGGAGCTCGGTTCAAACCTCTGTCTGCTGCACTCTGAAATGTAGCTAATACTAACTAAAACTGCTATGTGGAAACTGTAAAATTTTTACTAGCCAAATGGCAACCAAATATTTTGGATCCCCAAAAGACTCAAGTCAAGAAATCCAACATCAAAAACCAGGTAGTGAACACCTTAAGACTATTAAATTAATAAACATAACCCACTCCCATCTACTAAAAAGAGGGAGTGCCCAAATGCACACCTGGGATGCAACACTACACCTGCCAGCCCACTTCCCAAAAACAGGTTCTGAGAGGGGAGGCAGGAAGGGAGGTCAGAATACAGCAAGACTCCATTAGAAGAAACATAATTACTAAGGTGAGTAATTTTTTCTTCAAACAACATGAAGTTTTGCTGTATTCTGACTACTGCAGACTACCAAGCAGTACCTCCATGGAGGAGGGATCTGAACCTATTTTGGGGATAGGCTCTGCAGTACTGCTGTACCAAACCAAGCATCACTCCTAGCCTGGATATCCAGGGAATAATGCTTGGTGAAGGTATGGATTGTTTTCCAGGAGGCTGCTCTGCATATGTCTAGTAAAGGAATATCCCTGGCAGCAGCCAGGGAAGCAGCTGTACCTCTAGTCAAAAGGGCCCTCAGGGCTGAGGGTGGTATTTTGCCTAGCTTCTCATAGCAGAACTGTATACAAGAGACAATCCATCTGGCAATAGTTCTCTTAGTGGCAGGTTTGCCCTTTCCCACCTCACCATAAGTGAGTAACAACTGGAGGGAGTCAAACCCGAATGCCTTAGTACGCTCAATGTAATAGCTAAAGGCTCTTTTTTACATCCAAACTGTGTAATCTTCTCTCTCCTGAAGAATAATGATCAGTGAAGAACACAGGGAGAGACATGGATTGGTTCAAATGAAAGTCTGAAACCACCTTAGGTAAGAACCTCCTATTGGTTCTAAGGACCACCTTATCTCTATGGAAAGAGATAAAATCAGGCTCCACTGACAGAGCTTGTAATTCACTAATACGTCTGGCAGAGCTAATAGCTACCAAGAACACAGTTTTCCAAGTCAAGTACTTAAGCTCTGCTGAAGACAAAGGCTCAAATGGTGGTTGCATAAGCTGAGCAATGCAGACATTAAGGTAAAAAGCAGGAGTAGGATCCCTAAAGGGGGGACTGGTATGAAGCAACCCCTTGAAAAATTTACAGAAAACAGGATGAGATGCCAGTGAGGAAGGCTTTCCCACTGACAAAAAAAGCAGAAACAGCTGACAAATGCACCTTGAGAGTAGCTGGTCTGAGGCCTAGGCCAATGAGATGAACAATATAATCCAGAACTGTAGACAATTCAGCAGTGTCTGGGGATATATGCTTCTTGGAACACCAAATACTAAATCTTTTCCATTTGGAGTTATAAGTTTTTCTGGCGGCAGGTTTTCATGAGGCTTTGAGAATGTCCAGAACCCCTTGAGCCGGATGCAAATTTGCATACTCTAACTCTTCAAGAGTCATGCCTTGAGATCGAGAGACCGAAGGTTGGGATACCAAATCCTCCCCTGAGAGGAGGTTAACAGGTTGTAATTCCTGGGACGAGACAAGGGGAGATGGACTACTAGGGACAGCAACAGAGGATACCAAGGCTGCCTGACCCAGTCTGGAGCAATCAGGATCACTTTGCAGGACTGTGACCTTATCTTGACCAGGACCTTGAACAATAGAGGAAAAGGAGGGAAGGCATATAGGAATGTCCTTTCCCAATTCAGAATTAAGAGTATCCAGAGGGACTGAGCCCAAGACTGGGGGTCTGCAACAAAATAAAGGAAGTTGGTAATTGTCTGGAGCTGCAAAGAGATCTATCTCTGGAGTGCCCCACCTTAAAAAAATCACGTTTAACACTCAGGGATCTAGGGACCATTCGTGATGGCCCTGGGAGATCCTCCTCAATGCATCTGCTAGCACACTGTCCTTCCCTGGGAGGTGGACTGCTACCAGAGAGGTCTGTAGAGAATAAGCCAGGGACCATAATTTCATGGCTTCTGTGCACAAGGCCATAGACAGAGTGCCTCCCTGCTTGTTGATATACCACATGGTGGTGGTGTTGACTGTCCTGATCTGAACCACCTTGTTCTGTACAGATTCCGAGAAGGCTTGCAGGGCCAGAAAAACTGCCCTGAGCTCCAGGAGATTGATGTGGAGAAGAAACTCTTGAGAGGACCACACTTCCTGGGCTGGAAGAGTCCCCAGGTGGGCTCCCCACTCCAGCAGAGAAGCATCTGTGGTTAGAACCACAGAGTGAGATTGAGTGATGAATGGGACTTCTTGCCTGAGGTTGTCCTGATCCTGCCACCACTGGAGAGCCTGAATCAGGGTCTGAGTCACTGGAATTAGTTTGGTTAGAGGACCTTTTTTCTGGGACCAAAAGGCCCTCAGATGGAACTGAATGTCTCATCTGAAATCTGGCCCCCATGGACCACTGCAGTGGAAGCTGCCATGTGGCCCAGAAGCTGAAGGAAGTGCCTTGCTGGTTGAGAGACCAGAAGGTGGAAGAAAGAAGCCAGCTCTATAATGGCCCTGACTCTTTCCGGGGGGAAGAAAGGCCCTTGCTTTGACAGTATCCAGCTCCACCCCTATGAAAGTGAGAAGCTGTACAGGCTCGAGAACTGACTTGGGAAGACTGAGAAGAAATCCTAGAGAAGTGAGCACTTGCTGGGTCACTTGCAGAACTGACTTAACTTGGTCTGGAGACTGACCCACAATAAGCCAATCGCCCAAGTATGGGAATATGGAAATATTTTTCCTTCTTAAGAAGGCCACTACTACTGCTAGGCATTTTGTAAACGCCCTTGGAAATGATGTTAGACCGAAGGGCATTGCTTTGAACTGGTAATGGCCTGAAGGCAGTTCGAACCTGAGGTACTTTCTGTGGGAGCACCTGATAGGAATGTGAACGGAGGCATCTTTTAGGTCCAGGGAGGCTAGCCAGTCCCCTGACCTTAGAGAGAGAAGAAGTATTCCCAGAGTTACCATTTTGAATTTTGGTTTTAAAAGATGTTTGTTCAGGTATCTTAAGTCTAGGATGGGTCGCCACTCCCTTGTCTTTTTCGGAGTAAGGAAGTACCTGGAGTACAGACCTTGGCCCCTGTGTATTGTAGGCACTCTCTCTATGGCCCTTAAGACCAGTAGAGATGAAACCTCTGCCTCTAGGGCAATGGTTTTGGAGATGCTTGCAGGTGGAAAGGATCTGGCTCTCAGCTTTGGGAATTTTTGGAAGCTGAGAACCAGCCCCTGGCTTACTACCTCCAGGACCCACTTGCCTGAGGTAACAGACTTCCATTCCTGGAAGTAGTAAGCCAGCCTGCCTCCTACTGGGATGGGGGAGTCGAACCGGGCTGACACATCCCGGTGTCTGCTTGACAGGAGCCTTAGGCTAAGGGGTGGATGCAGCCCTGCACATCCCCCTTCTGCCTCTCCCTCTGAAGAACCCCCTCTGAGAAAAGGGAGAAGAGGCCTGTGCTTGGTAGAAAGGCCTATGAAAAGGCCTGCCCCTGCCCCTAGCCTGCTGCCTTTGAGGTGTTGGCTGCCTTTCCTTGGCCTGTGCACTCCTGTAGGTGGTCCTATATTCATCCATCTTTTTCATGTAATTCTCTGTCTGCTCCCCCAAACAGAGCATTACCCACCACAGGGAAATCCATGGCTTAGCCTGGGTGTCCTGTGAGAGGCTAGTACATCTGAGCCAAGCCATCCTCCAAAGAGCCACAGATGTAGCCATGACTCGTGATGACACATCACTGGAGTCCACAGCAGCATGAAATTGTACCTTTGATGCCTCAGTCCCGTCAGCAGCCACCTCCTCCAGCTCCTTGGCAAGCTGGGGGAGCCTGCTTAGCCAGTGCCAGTAGAGTGTCCCACCTGGACTTCTGGTACCTGGCTGTATAGGCCATGTAATTAGCCTACCTGAGTCCCAAGGAGAATGCCATGTACTGCTTCTTTGCCATAGTATCCAGCTTCCTTAAGTCTTTATCCAGGGGGTGTGATGCCAAGGGTATGTTAGCCTTATCACAGGCTGCAGCCTGCACAACCCCAACATGGCTGCATTGCTGATAAAAGTACGCCGTACCCGAGCCTGACAACATGTACCTCTTGTCCATCCTTCTGTCAACAGGAGGTAAAGAATTCGGTGTTTTTAACAATTGTGTCCGTTTCCTAAAGGACTTATAAAGTGGAACAGACAACCTTTTGGACTCTGGGATGTCCATCATTTCTACGTAGCTCCTCAACAGCTTCTTCCAAAGGGAGCTGGAGAGTTTCTGCCACTTTTCTGTAGAACATAAAGTGGGAAGGGGACTCAGAAAGCCTGGGAGGGGAAACACCAGAAGGCCTGTCTGGGGAGATGTCCAGTTCAATAGGATCATCCAAACCTGCCATTCCCTCATCATCACCTTCATAATCATCATCCCCCACCAAGTCGAGTTCGTAAAAATCTTCAGGGGCATACTCCAGAACCGGAGGAACTGACCGAACCGAATGCCTGCCAGAAGGCGCCGGATCGGATGGAACCGGACGAAGCGATTCCACAATCCTAATGGCTCGGGCAGTCTCCTCGGTGGTCGGAACTTGTGGTTCTGGATCCGAACCAGCAGATTTCTCTTTTTTCTTTCTTTTCGATGGAACCGATCCCTCGGAATCGGCTCTCCTTTAGCCCTAAGAAGTACTGCCCTGGTCAGAGGGCACTCCTTCTGGTTCGGCCGAAACCGAACCGGGCTGGCCATCCGGGTCAGCAGACTTCTCGGCCTCCTTTTCCCTAAGCCTGCCCAATCTCTTGTCTAGGGTGGATTTAGGGAAATTCTTACATATTTGGCAGTCTGAATCGAGGTGGTCAAACCCAAGACAATAAACACAGGTGGTGTGGGGATCAGCCTTAGCAAAGACTTCCTCACACACACACACTGCAGTGTTGAAACCCAGTGGGCCCGGTTTTCCTTTTAAGTTTCTCGAACACAGCCATCCTATCCAACAAACTTACCCTTTACTCGGCAAACGCCAGGTAAGACCCCCTTAATGGTTTCTAACCATGTTACAGGTATTTGAAAAAACTGCAATAAACACTTTTTTTTTTAAACCGATAAGGGCCGTTAACCACACTCTAAACCTGAAGAAAAACACACACACAAGGTAACCGGTTCAGCCGAGCCAGTTAAAAGTTCAATTTACAATTTCCGCAATTGTCCTACGGCTAGTCCACTACTTATGTTACTTACTGTACCACAGACAGGGATCTGAACTGAAATAAGAACGAAAGGATCGATAAAACTGACGACTTTAACTGACTGAGAACTGTAAGCAGAGGAGAAATCTCCGGAGCGACTGTTCAGTTGGACGGAGTAAAGAATCTGACGGTTACGTTTCAAAGTGCAGCAGACAGATGTCTGAACCGAGTTCGAGCTCAACGTTCTATGCTCTGCATGGAATTTAACCCTCTACTCTCCAGGGCAGTTCAAGTGCTGGGGCTAACGGCAATAGTCAGAATACAGCAAGACTTCATGTTGTTTGAAAACACTTTTCAGCTCTATTAGGGACAAAGACGGAAGGAGGAATTGTTCAGCTGGCAAAGGGAAGCAGGTTATTGAGAAGGATGCACAGAAGGCAGCCATTCTTAACAACTACTTATGCTCAGTTTTCACAGTAGAGCACAGCAGGCCCTGCCATAAAGTAGCATAAAGGCTGCCAAAAGGGAGATCACAGAAATGGGGCAGTAGGTATTTACAAATGAAAGGGTCTGAAATGGGCTTGCAGCCCTGAAGATACATTAAGGCCCCAGGGCCAGATGCGATGCATTTGAGGGTACTCTGGGCTGACAGTGGAAATAGCTGAAACCCTGACAAGACTTTTCAGTAGCTCATTTCAGTTGGGGTAGGTACCAAACACTGAAGTGTAGCAGACTAAGAAGGGGATAAGGAACAACCAGGTAACTACAGGCCTGAAAGTCTTACACCTCTGTTGTGGATGAACTGATGGAGACACTAGACAAAGGACCTAGTGGACCACTTGGAGGTAATGGGCTACAGGACAATACACAGCATGGGTTCATAGCAAGAAGGTCTTGTCAGACTAACCTGATATAATTCTTTGACCGGGTAACCAGAGCAGTAGATAAGGGACAAGCAACAGATTTCCTCTACTTCAATTTCAGAAGGTGTTTAACTCAGTACCACACAGATGGCTGCTGAAAAAGCTAGAGGATTTTGGTGTAGTGAAGGACACAGTTAGATGGATAGGTAATTGGTTAGGGGAGAGTCAGCAGGGAGTAGTGGTAAATGGTTCCATGTTGCTGCAGCAACAGGAATGTCGGCGACCTCCCCTACAGCGACACATGGTCAGCGACATCCCTGACAACGCAGACTCCGGTCCTCGACCGGAAAATGCACCGACACACGATCGGTGGTTATGCAGGGGGGCTGTACCCCACTCCCCCCCACCGGACTTAAGGATTCCAACTCTGGGGGATGGGGCCGGATATCGAGGGAGAGCAGCCAAACTCCAGAGCCGATGACTCTGGCATCGCCCCAGCAACACGGTTGACACTGCAGGTGCTGGTGAGTTGCTGTCGCTGTAAGAACATCACTGTTACAACGGTATACCGTGGTAAACAGAGTCAAATCCAGAGAAAAAGAAGTCATACGTGGGGTGCCCCAGTGTTCAGTCCTGGGTCCAGTCCTTTTCAATATTTTCATCAGTGACACAGGAGAAGGAATTCAGGGCAAGATGTTTCTTTTTGCAGATGACACTAAGCTCTCTAGTAGGGTAGATAGTGAAAAAGTGGTAAGGGAATTGCAGGGGGACCTTAAAAGGTTGGAGAGGTGGTCCAAGGTTTGATAGTTGCAGTTTAACACCACATATTGGAAGGCGATGCACACTGGAAACAGGAACCCCAGGACAGAATACTGGATGGGAGTGGTTAAGTTGGACACTATTACTGAGGAGCAGGACCTAGTAGTCATCTTAAGTGACTCCCTAAACAAGCTAGGCAATGTAACAAGGCCTACGGCAAGGCAGAAAACATAGGTGTGGTGCACAAAGGAGCTCAAAACAGCATATGGTCATTGTCTGAATTTATCTTCTGAGGTGCACAACTGACAGAGAGCAGGGAGCAGGATGTTTGGGTACACTGGGAGGAGACTGGATAGCAGGAGAAAGTAAGTATTACCACCTCTCTGTAGAGCACTGATAAGGCCACAGCTGGAGTACTGTGCCCAGTTCTGGAGCCCTCACTTGAGGAAAGACAAGGGCAGGCTGGAGACAGCACAGTGCGTAGGGTAACCAAAATGATTCGTGACCTGCAGGGCAGATCCTATGAGGACTGGCTTGAGGCACTGAACATGTACACAATAGCAGCCAGAAGGGAGACTGGCAATATGATACAGACCTTCAAGTTCCTGAAAGGAATGAACAAGATTGGCTTTGAGGAGCTATTTAATAGGACTAGTGAATCTAGAACACAGAGACATGAGTGGAAACTGGCGGGAGATAAATCTAGGAGGGATGTAAAGAAATTATTTTTTATGGCAAGAGTAGTTGAGTCACTGAAGAGCCTGCTGACTGAGATGGTGAGGACCAAGACCATTAACAGCGTCAAACACAACTGGGACATAGTTAAGGGCTTAAGAGTCATCCAGCAGCAAGGCAGGGAACATAGAAGTGGGTAATATGGGTATAGACACTAGGTCTCGGGGATAGGTTAAGGTATTATGGGAAGACTTGATGGACCAATGGTCTTTTTCTACCATCAGCTTCTGTGTTTGTATAGTGACTGACTTCAATCTACCTGATGTAGACTGGTAGATCCCTAATGACAACAGAAGCAGAAACCAGTCTCTCCTGGATGCAGTTCAGGGTGGTTCCTTAAGACAGGGGGCAAACTGGGGGAACTGAATGACTCAGTGGATTGCTAGCGGGTTAAGGAGCCTTTCACTTCTAGGTCACTGGTTCAAATCCAGCACAGATCAGTAGTGGCCAAAAGCCATTACACCTGAGGGGTATTCAGTGGCCTTTGTGAAAGGAGTTGTGGTAGTCTCTGTCCAGTTCACAGTGGGCAGGTGTCCACATCACAAAAAAACACCAACACAACTGGCACTAATTTGGCATCCTTGTTGGCACTTTCACATGAGAGGCCAAGGATTGAATGAGGATGGAGTCTGGGCTACCCTCTCACCACGTGGTGGTCCCTCCATGGCACGACTGAGGCTTGCACTGTGATCACCCATGCTGTACCCATCACGTGGATCAGCAGAGGACTTCACGTTCTAGAGTTGTCAGTCCAACACCTTTCACAAGCACTAAAAAAAAAAAAATCATACACAGAGAAAAAATAAATAAATCTTTAAAAAAAAAAACAAAAAAAACAAAAAAAAAACAAAGAAGGTATGTAAGCCAACAAAGGATCAGGTGATCTTGGACCTGCTGATGACAAAAACAGAATATGACATCAGTGTAGCAGAGCCCCTGAGAAAAAGCGATCACCTCTCAGTGTACTTTCAGCTCGATATGAGGAAAGAAGTTTAGACAGACTTCAGGAATACGAGCGTACAGTTAAGCGAGCATCTGGCCAAATTCAGTGAGGCAAGTGGGACAGATAAGAAATGGTCCGTCATCAAGAAAAAGAATGGCTTTTGCACAATGTCAGCTGTGTAGTACAACACAAGTTTTATACACATTGTCTCCCAGTGATTTGAAGGGCATTTTTAAAATGAGGCTTTGTATGTCTTAGCTTTACAGTCTTTACTTCTTAAACTATTCTATTCCAGCGTTTCCTAGTTAGTTCTCATCCATATACACTAACTGGTTACCATTACAGGGCAAATAACCTAAAAACACAGCATGAAAACAATAAAGAACCAACATATACTGTGTAGCAGTAGCAAACGAAAAAGAAAATAGATAAAAATCATTTTAAGAAAAAAAGAACCAAACAATGTTAGAAAAGAATAAAAGAAAAGGATCACTGGAATATACAAATATGTAGTAATGTTTCTTAGCATCTTTATAACTCATCTTAAATGAAACCTTTATGAAAAAGATGGTCTCAACATACAACAAAGTGGGCGCATGAGTAACCCTCAACCTATAAAATATTGATATCCGAGGCAAAATTTATTTAGTTCATTTTTCGTGACCAGGAAAGGAGGACTAGGCATTTCTACCTATTTTCAGCCTCATCACAGGTGGGGATGCAGATGGAAATCAAATTAAACTGATAAGGCCACAGCTGGAGTACTGATCAGGATTAGGCTGTTGGTGGTATTTTGAAAGAATGCATATAAAATGAATGCTGTTTGGCTTATTTTTTTAAACTTATTTACCCAGGATAGCCAGGCGGAGATGTACCACCTGGTTTTCTGTGGAACAGTTTCTATCCTTCTGTCCATACCATCTTGTATACCAGGATAAATAGGAACCAAAGTTCTTTTATTACATTTTTTTTTTTTTTTGCAAAAAACAAACTTCATCTTACCTTGGTTACTGCTTTCTGCAGCAGACAGGCAAAGAGAACCAAGTGCATCCTCCAACTCCGTCACCTGATCTATTAACCTCTGCCCTTTATCAGGAAGAGCACTAATATTCACTGCTGCCAGGGTAGCCTGAAAAAAAATCAATAAAAAGGTAATTTGTAATCAAGCTTGTTTGCAAACTTTAAAGTGGAGGGCTGAGTGAAGCACACAGATAAGCCATCTTTGAAACAAATGCAGTGAAGAGACTGATGCAAATCATTATCTTGCAATGCTGGCCCCAGCAAGAAAAGGTGAATACTTAGAAATGAAGCTCACTTTCTGGAAAGAGATTTATAGGTATAAAAGGATTGTAGATGAAAATGGTCCGACTACGCAGTTCAGTGCTTAATTATGCTCTACATAAATGCCGATTATGTTTTAAATGATCATCATTTTTTGAATCATTGTTCAATGGATTAAAGTGTGCATTACCTATAATGTACTAATTAACACGGGATGGAGAACACTGGAATACATTTGCTTTCTTCCTTCACTTACTATATTAACATGAAATATCGACTAGCTATCAACCCTTCACTTTAGAGAAATTGCCTGCTAAAATAAAATGTATAAAACCCATTATGTTCATAGTAACTGCATTTATGTTTTCTTGTGGTTCGACATCATGCCATTATCAGCCTACTGAATATTTCATATTAACAAGCACTTACTAATCTGTTCCAAAATCTCCAGACTGTGCCCAGCCGACCTCACAGCTGTTATGTTTGTGAAATCAGTCTGTCGTCATGGTGAATACTGTGATTTCACTTTACAAGTGCTCCACAAAATCAGAAAATCCCAAAGAAAAAAGCATTTAAACAGAGAAGCTAGCAAAACTACCGAAAATACTACTGAATTTTTAAAAGGCCTTCTTTAGCACACTGTTGCAACTAAATTAAGTATGTATATGAATATTCTATACTGAAGTAGATATTGTGCCTGCTATTTAAATAGGAAGATGAGAGCCTTCGCATACACTTTGCAAAGAGGGCACTTGGGATTTTTTGTGCCTTTGAGAAAGCAGGGTACTTAAGAAAAAAATTACTCACCTTAGTAATGTTGTTTCTTCTAATGGAGTCTTGCTGTATTCTGACTATTGCAGTTAGGTCCTGCCTTTCAACTGCCCCGGAGAACAAAGAGTTAACTTTCCATGGCCAGCATGGAACGTTCCGCGCAACCTCGGCTGAAGCCTCTGTCTGCTGTTGTTTAAACTCCAACCGTCAGATCTTTACGAACAATACTCACTAGAAGTTCTGTGTGGAAACTGTAAGACTCACACTAGCCAACTGGCAACTAAATTTATTAAAAAGGGTGTTTTGGTTTCAAAGCAAAGATTCAAGTCAGGAAAACCAAAAAACAAAACACAACACCCCCCCAAAATAAAGGAGGGTGAAAAAGGGGGCACCTCTAGGGTGCCAACACTGCTCCTGCCCACCCACATCCCCAAAACCAGGTTCTGAGAGGGGAGGCAGGGGGGAGGTCAGAATACAGCAAGACTCCATTAGAAGAAACAACATTACTAAGGTGAGTATTTTTTTCTTCAAACAACATGAAGTCTTGCTGTATTCTGACTACTGCAGATTACCAAGCAGTACCTCCATAGAGGAGGGACGGAACCTACTTTGGGAATAGGCTCTGAAGTACTGCTGTGCCAAACCGAGCATCACTTCTAGCCTGGATATCCAGAGAGTAATGCTTGGTGAATGTATGGACTGTTTTCTAGGTGGCTGCTTGACAAATTTCTAAGATAGGAATATCCCTGGCAGCAGCCAGGGAAGCAGCTGTACCTCTTGTGGAATGAGTCCTCAGGTCTGAGGGTGAAGTTCTTCTCAGTTTTTCATAGCAGAATTGTATACAAGACACAATCCACCTGGCAACAGATCTTTTGGTGGTAGGTTTGCCCTTTCCCACTTCTCCATAAGTGAGGAATAACTGGAGGGAGTCAAACCTGTGACCCTTGGTACGCTCTATGTAGTAACTAAGGGCTCTTTTGACATCTAAACTGTGTAGCCTCCTCTCTCCTGAGGAAGAATGATCAGTGAAGAAAACAGGGAGACAGACTGGTTTAAATGGAAGTCTGAAACCACTTTGGGCAAGAACCTTCTATTGGTTCTAAGGACCACTTTAACCCTGTGAAATGAGATAAAATCAGGTTCCACTGACAGGGCTTGCAATTCACTGATACGCCTGGCAGAGGTAATGGCTACCAGGAACACAGTTTTCCAAGTCAAGTACTTAAGCTCTGCTGAAGACATAGGCTCAAAGGGGCGGTTGCATAAGTTGAGCAATGCAAACATTCAAATCCCAGGCAGGAGCAGGGTCTGCAAAAGGAGGATTGGTGTGAAGCAATCCTTTAAAAAATTTACAGAACACAGGATGGGAAGATAGTGAGGAAGAATTCCCCACAGACAAAAATGCAGAAACAGCTGACAAGTGTACTTTGAGAGTAGCTGGTCTGAGGCCTAGGCCATTAAGATGGACCATATAATCCAAAACCGTAGGCAATCCAGCAGTGTCTGGAGAAATATGCTTCTTAGAACACCAAATGCTGAATCTTTTCCATTTGGAATTGTAAGTCTTTCTGGTGGAGGGCTTTTGAGAAGCCTTGAGGATATCCAGAACCCCTTGGGAAAGATGTAGACCTGCAAACTCTAACTCTTCAAGAGTCATGCTTTGAGATTGATAGACTGAAGATTGGGGTACCAAATCCTTCCCTGAGAGGATGTTAACAGGTTGTAATTCCTGGGAAGAGACAGGAGAAGATCGACTGCTAGGGACAGTAACAGGGGGTACCAGGGCTGTCTGGCCCAATCTGGAGCAATCAGAATCACCTTGCAAGGTTGAGACCTTATTTTTACCAAAACTTTGAACTGGAGTGGGAAGTGGGGAAAGGTATACAGAAACTTCCCTTCCCAATTCAGGATCAGGGCGTCCAGAGGGACTGAGCCCAAGACTGGAGGTCTGCAACAAAAGAGAGGGAGTTGGTGATTGTCTGGGGCTGCAAAGAGATCTATCTCTGGAGTGCCCCACCTTGAAAAAATCACTTTCAACACCTGAAGGTCCAGGGACTATTCGTGATGGCCCTGAGAAATCCTGCTCAGTGCATCTGCTAGCACATTGTCCTTGCCCGGAAGATGAACTGCTACAAGAGAGGTTTGCAGGGAATAAGTCAGGGACCACAACTTCATGGCTTCTGTGCACAAGGCCATGGACCGAGTGCCTCCCTGCTTATTTATGTACCACATGGTGGTGGTGGTGTCTGTTCTGACCTGAACCATCTTGTTCTGTACTGACTGTGAGAAAGCTTTTAGAGCCAGAAAAACTGCTCTGAGCTCTAGAAGATTGATATAGAGAAGGGATTCTTGGGAGGACCACAGTCCCTGGGCAGTAAGGGACCCCAGATGGGCTCCCCAGCCCAGGAGAGAAGCATCCGTGGTGAGGACCACTGAACAAGGCTGAGTAACAAAAGGAACACCTTGTCTTAAATTGTTCTGATCCTGCCACCATTGGAGGGCTTGGATCAAGGTCAGAGTCACTGGGATCAGTTTAGTAAGGGAATCCTTCCTCTGAGACCAGAAAGCTCTCAGGTGGAACTGAATATCCCTCATCTGGAATCTTGCCCCTTGGACCACTGCTGTTGAAGCTGCCATGTGGCCCAAGAGCTGGAGGAAATGCCTTGCTGGTCGAGATACCCGAAGGCTGAAGGAAGAAGCTAGTTCCATAAGAGCCCTCACCCTTTCTAGAGGAACAAAGGCTCTTGCTCCGAGTGTCCAGTTCTGCCTCTACAAAGGTAAGAAGCTGGACTGGTTCGAGAACTGACTTGGGAAGGCTGAGAAGAAATCCTAGAGAAGTGAGCACTTGCTGGGTCACTTGCAGGTGAGACTTGACTTGGTCTGCAGACTGACCCACTATTAGCCAATCGTCCAGATATGGAAAAATGGAAATCTTTTGCCTTCTTAGAAAGGCAACTACTACTGCCAGGCACTTTGTGAAAACCCTTGGGGCTGAGGTTAGACCAAAGGGCATTGCTCTGAACGGATAATGGCCTGAGGGCAACTCGAACCTGAGGTACTTTCTGTGGGAGCACCTGACAGGAATGTGAAAGTAGGCATCTTTGAGGTCCAGGGAGGCTAGCCAGTCCCCTGGCCTTAGAGAGGGAAGGATTATTCCCAGAGTTCTCATCATCTTGAACTTTGGTTTTGAAAGATGTTTGTTTAGATATCTTAGGTCTAGGATGGGTCACCACACCCCTGTCTTTTTGGGGGTCAGGAAGTACCTGGAGTACAGTCCTTTGCCCCAGTGTAGGGTAAGTACTCTCTCTATGGCTCTTAAAGCTAGGAGAGAAGAAACCTCTGCCTCTAGGACAAGGGTTTCCGAGAGATTTGCAGGTGGAAAAGATCTGGCTCTCATCTTTGGAAACTTTTTGAAACTGAGAACCAGTCCCTGGCTTACTACTTCCAGGACCCACTTGTCTGATGTAATAGACATCCAGTCCTGGACAAAGTAAGCCAGCCTGCCCCCTACTGGAATAGGAGAGTCGACCCGGGCAGGCCCATCAGGGTGTCTGCTTGGCAGGGACTTTAGGCTGAGGAGTGGATGCATGCCTGTGCTTGGTAAAACAGCCTTTGAAAAGGCCTGCCCCTCCCCCTAGACTGCTGCCTTTGAGGAGTTGCCTGCCTTTCCTTGGCCTGAGCACTTTTGTAAGTGGTCCTGTACTCATCCATTTTCTTCATGTAATTCTCTGTCTGCTCCCCAAACAGAGAATTACCCACTACAGGAAAATCCATGGCCCAAGCCTGGGTGTCCTGCGAGAGGCTAGTACATCTAGGCCAAGCCATCCTCCGAAGAGCCACAGATGTAGCCATGACTCTTGATGACACATCATTAGAGTCCACAGCAGCAGGAAACTGAACCTTAGATGCCTCAATCCCATCAGCAGCCACCGCCTCCAGCTCCTTGGCTAGCTGGGGGGAGGCCTGTTTAGCCAGTGCCAGTACAGTGTCCTACCTGGACTTCTGGTACCTGGCTGTATAGGCCATGTAATTTGCCTGCCTGAGTCCCAAAGAAGTTGCCATGTACTGCTTCTTTGCCATGGCATCAATCTTCCTGAAGTCCTTGTCAGGGGGGTGTGAAGCCAAGGGAATATTTGCCTTGTCACAGGCTGCAGCCTGCACTACCCCAACATGGCTGCACTGCTGATATAAGAACTCCGTGTCTGACCCTGAAAGTGTATACCTCTTGTCCATTCTTCTATCCACAGGAGGTATAGTGTTAGGAGACTAACATTTTTTGTGTCTGTTTCCCAAAAGATTTATGGAGGGGAATAGACAGTCTCCTGGACTCTGGGATGTCCATTCATCTCTACATAATCAGGCTCCTCTTGATCTTCCACAGCCTCCTCCATAGGAAGCTGGAGGGTTTCAGCCACCTTTCTGTGAAACAAAGTGAGAAGGGGACTCAGAAAGCCTAGGAGGGGAAACACATGAAGGTCTGTCTGGGGGGATGTCCGGTTCCACAGGCACATCCAGACCCTCACTTACATCATCATCCTCAAATTCCCCTTCCTCTTCAAATTCCGGTTCATAAAAATCTTCAAGGGCATAATCTTGAACCGGGGGAGCCAACCGAACCGAACCCCTGCCAAAAGGAGCCAGATCGGTCGGAACTGGATGGAGCGATTCCACAATCTGAATTGCTCTGGCTATCTCTTCGGCGGTCGGAACATGAACCTCTGGATCTGAACCGGTCAATTTATCTTTGCGTTTTCTTTTTGTTGGAACCGATCCCTCGGAATCGGCTCTCCTTTTGCCCGAAGTAGTATCGCCCTAGTCAGAGGGCACTCCTTCTGGTTCGGTCGAAACCAAACCGGGCTGGCCATCCGGGTCAGTGGACTTCTCGGCCTCCTTTTCCCTCAGTCTACCTAATCTCTTCTCAAGGGTAGATTTGGGAAAGTTTTTACATATTTGGCAGTCTGAATCGAGGTGTTCAAAGCCCAGACAATAAACACAGGTGGTGTGGGGATCGGCTTTAGCAAAGACCTCCCCACACTCACTGCAGTGTTGAAATCAAGTGGGCCCAGTTTTTTTCTTGGGTTTCCCAGACATGGCCAACCTAACCAAACTTACGCTTTTTTCGGCAACCGCCAGGCAAGACTCCCTTATTGGTTCCTAACCGTGTCACGGGTGTTGGAAAAAACGTTTAAAACAAGTTTTTTTTAGAATTGATAAGAACCATTAACCACACACTAAGTAAGCACACAAATTTCACTATCAAATGGCCGGTTCAGCCGAACCAAGCCACACTTTTACAAGTTCCACACAGAAAAACAGAACAATTCCTATCTAGTACTCACAGCACCACAGACAGAGACTGAACCAACTACGCAGAAACTTTTTCGGTTTAAAAACCGACGAAAACTGAAACTTTAACAGACTTTCAAACCGAGCTGAAGGAGGAATCTCCGGAGCGACGGTTCAGTGAGGCGGAGTAAAGAATCTGACTGTTTAGGTTTGAATCACTCCAGACAGAGACTTCAACCGAGCTCAAGCTCAGCATTCTATGCCCTGCATAGAAAGCTAACTGTTTGTTCTCCGGGGCAGTTCAAAGGTTGGGAATCACTGCAATTGTCAGAATACAGCAAGACTTCATGTTGTTTGAAACAGGACTGTGATTTCATCATAGGTTGAGGCAGTAGGACAAAGGGACAAATATCCTATGTAGATGTACTCAGTTATAAATGATAGGAAAAATACATAAAATTATTAAAATACAGTATAAGATGAATAGCCAACCTATCAGCGCAGCAGCACGGCTATGGCTCACGACACCAGCAACCATGGTACAGGAACAAGCCCAGGTCACTGAGGATGGCTGGGGGGGAAGAGAATCGAGCATTCCAGAGGATGCGCTCCTCCTCTGGGATGGGAGAGTCACTGCCTGATCCACATTACCGCCACCCGGTGACCAAAGGTGGTGGTGAAGCAAAGGTACCACAGGAAGGATGGGACGATGCTGGCTGGAATCCTCACTGCCATGCTTAGTGTGTAGTTGGAATCCCAGGTGTGCATATGTCCTCAGGGGCCTGGGGCACAAAATGGGGAAAAAAACACCAATGCAACACAGAATAATGGGGCACACTCGGGCTCTGTCCTGACCGACTAGCCACCTTACCCTGGAGGTTCTCATATAAGAGCAACACAACACCTTGCCTAGTGTGGCCAGACCAGGGTCTACAGCCTAGAATTACAGCACAGGTTCATGGCTGGGAAATCCTGCCAAACAAACCTGATCAATTTCTTTGACTGGGTCACTAAAACAGTTCAAAGAGGCCAAGCATTTGATTCTATACCTGGACTTAAGCCAGGCCTCTGATTCTGTGCTCCATAGGAGACTGATCAGAAAACTGGAGGATCTGAGGGTAGGTGAGACGCTCTGGATGGGTAGCCAACTGGCTGAAACACAGGATTCCAAGGATGGGGGTGGGAGGGGAGTTGTCAGGCCCTAATAGGGTTACCACCTTTGAACTGGGCCAATACTGGACCCAATAGCCCCGCCCCTCACCCCACCCATTTTCCCATGGCCACACCCCCTTCAGCACTCCTGCATCACATGACTGGCCCAAAAGTGAGAGCTCAGTTAGGAATGGATGGGTTCAGTCGGTGGGCTAAACAAACATGTCATTACAGACTATTTGTTTTAGTCACAGTTCACAATTCAGAATCAAGGCCAGCTCACCCAGAGAGGAGACCGGAAGTCTGGAGGATTTCCGAGTGGTCAGGAGGAGTGAAGAAGCATTACAGAGTTCACTGTGGTGCGGTCAGATCCTACAAAGACAATGGGACCCAGCGAGGTGAGCAAGAGCTCCAGGAGACATAGTTAGAACTGCTGTAGTAGTTTGGATGGATTTGGCCGACTGGGGCAGGGAACGGGTCCCGATGTGGGGAGAAAATATAGTATCAGGCTGCAGACAGAGCCAGCAGTCTGTTCAAATCCCTTTTAAAAAAAAAAAAAAAATAAGAATATTATATATATTCATTGCAAAAACCATTGTTAATGCATCAGTTAGGGTTGAAGCAACAAAAGTAGGGAAATGAGGCGTTAGGTTTTCTAACCCTAACACCCTCCCTCCCCTACCCTCCACACACCAAACAGGCGTTGGGGTGTGCCTTGAGGTCATAGGCCCTAACTCTCACCCCATTCCATGAGTAAGGAAGCTGAGATGGTACAGTATAGGAGAATGACGTGAGAGGCCTGACTACCCCAAAGCACACCCAGACACCTGTTGGTGTGTGGAGGGTGGGGGTGAGGTAGTAGAGGTGGGGGGGTGTTAGGGTTGGAAGCCCTAATGCCTCATTTCCCTACTTTTGTTGCTTCAACCCTAATGGATGCATTAATGACGTTTTTTGCAATGAATTTCCTTACTTTATGAGAAAGTATAATTTTACCCTTTTATGTTTGCGGGAGGGCAGTGCCCTCCGAGGCTTACACTCCCACCAGTCTATAGTGTGTTGTGGTTGCACAGGGCCCGCTTCTATGTAACCATAAGTGTATAGACATTGTAATTAACCTTCATCTCCCTGTGAGAGCGCAGGGTCCTCTGGGACCTGCACTCCCATCACTCCATAATGGCATCCATTTGTAAGAGCTCAGGCACTCAATCCCATCTATCCATAAGTGTAGAGACATTGTAATGAACTGTCATCTCCCACTACTGCATAATGGAGGGCCCTGCAGTCCCATTACTACATAATGGTATCCATATGTGGGAACGCAGGGCCCAAATCTCCCTGTGGAAGCCCTGCGCTCCCATCACTCCATAATGGTATCCATTCTTAAGAGCGCAGGGCCCTCTGAGCCCTTAGTCCCTTCTATCCATAAGTGTAGAGATATTTTAATGAACGGTCATCTCCCACTACTGCATAATGGATGGCTCTACAGTCCCATTACTGCATAATGGTATCCATATGTGGGAGCGCAGGGCCCACAATCTACCTAAAATTGTAGAGACACAGCGCAGGCCTAGAGACAGTCCAAGAAACCCTTGTGCTTCAAATGGCGCAATATCCCAGTAACCGTAGGAACACTGGAAAAAATTCCACCTCAGTTGTAATCATGGACTGGCAACCTCCATCATTGCTTATGCACCTAAAGGTGTACTAAGCTGCGTTTAGCGAAAAATCCTTATCTCGAACTGTTTTCAAGATACAGTATATGCGCCGAAAGGTACTGTGTCTTCCACAATGTTATCATATGGGAATCTTCTAAATTCTGAAATGTTATAAGTATGGAAGTGATGTAAATTTTATCACCAAACCAGCAAAAGTCACATCTGTGGGCAAGCCCTTTCTACCTTCAACATTTCAATCCAAAAGTCCTAACCGTTTCTTTGCAGTGAAGTGACAAAGAAGTAAACTTTAAAAATCTCTTTTCGTGATCTGTCAAAATCCTTTTTTGTGAGCCCTAAATTCCTTTTCGTACCATGCAGCTATCCAAAAGACTGAGCATGCTATGAACCCAAAATTTCTAAATTTAATAACTTGGGAACGGGTTAGTATCTTTTTCACCAAACCAATGCTGTCTTGTTCTTTGGGGCAAGCTCCTTCTATCCTGCAAATTTCAGACCAAAATTCCAAACAGTATGGCCACAGCGTGATGAGGGAAAAAAACACCAAAAAGGGGTGAAAAAAGCAACTTTTACTGTTTTTTCACTATTCACAACACGAAATCCGCAAATCCGATCGAAACACAATTTGGTACTTCAAGACAGCTACCCCATGGGACAGTGCATACCACATTCCGTGCAAATCCGTTAAACGGTTGCAAAGTTATTAAAGTGCAAAATTTGAGGTTTAACATTAAACTGCCTACTCAACCCTAACTATAGGCGCCATATATATGACATTATAAGGCTGTGGTCGTGGCGTTATATTTAGGATTCAACGGGCACTTCTATGTTAAACTCTAAATTTTGCACTTTAATAGCTTTGCAGCCGTTCAGCCGATTTGCATGACATTTTGTATGCACCATCAGGGACCCAAGATCTCTTGCTGTGGCAAATGTCATGCCGGTCGGACACGTGGGTGCAGAGAGACAGAGTGTAAAAAAGTGCATAATTTACCGTGTTTTGGGCAGTCTGTCTCTCCGCACGGCAAAACCGGTTTGGAATTTTGGTCTGAAATTTTCAGGGTACAAAGGGCTTGCCCAACAGACGTGCCTTTTGCTGGTTTGGTGAAAAAATATTAATCTGGTCTGGAGTTATACGGATTTGAAAATGATGGTTCTCAGCATGCTCACTTGCACGCTCAGATGTGAGGCTCGGAAAAAAGATCCTTTTTTGCAAATCGGTAATCCTTTTTCTCAAACGGGTCATACTGTGTTGCAAATGGAATTTTTTTCTTCATGCCGCTACCATTTTGTTTTTCAGTTAGCAAGGGGAACAGGATTAAAATATTCAAAAAATTATGTGTTTAGTAGAAACTATTGCGTTCTGCTAATCGGGAGCCGTTTCACCCGATTCTGGTGTTAGTTTTTGGAAAAATTAGTTGGAGATGTGTTTCAACATTCTGAAATCCTCCTTTGTGTCTTTTTTCATGCTCGGGAATCCTTTTTCACAAACTGTGAAAAAATCAACATGAAAAAGGATCCTGTTTTGCAAATTTGCAAAAAAAAATGATTCCTTTTTCACAAATTTACGAAAAAAGAACATGCAAAAGGATTATAACACAGCTGTTTTTTTTTGTCATTCCACAGTGAAGAAACTGTTCAGAATTTTGGTCTGAAATTGTCATGGTTCAAAGGCTTGCCCCACAGATATGTCTTTTGCAGGTTTGGTGAAAACATTAATTTGGTCTGGAGTTATAAGAGACTGAAATTTTGCTTACCTTCTCATAGAATAACATTATAACGTGAGGTGTTTCTTTGGCTCTATGTATCACAGAAACACTTTGCAATTTTGCTCTGAGGTTTTCAGGGTACAAAGGGTTTACCTAACAGATGTGCCTTTTTCTAGTTTGGAGGAAAAATATTAATGGGGTCTGGAGTTATACGGTTTTGAAGATTAGGGGTTCTGTGCATGCTCAGTATGCACTTTTGGATACATGTGCTGTGTCGTACTGGGGCTTTAGGTGTAGCGCTCCACCTACTTATACTGGGTTCATAAGGTGGGGTATTAAGAATGGGATGTTGACAATTTTGTGGCTGTTTTGCTACAAATGGAAGCGCATGGCCCAGAGGACCCTGCACTTCCATAACAACATACATGTCAATGGAGGGATGAGAGTGTAGGGTCCCCCATACACTTCACCTATGTAGCCATGGAAGCACAGGGCTTCCAAACCCACGTGTATGTCTTCAGGATATATGTACGTATCTAAGGAGGGATATTATCTTATAACGTAAGGAAATTCTTTGCAAAAACTTTGTTAATGCACGAGTTAGGGTTGAAACATAAAAACATAGAAGCAGTCGGCAGAAAAGAACCTGAATGTCCTCCAATTCTGCCCTAAAGTCCCTACCTACTGTGCCACCTCACACCCTAATTGATCTCCAGTCATACTCTCCCCAGCCCTGTCACTAAGGTCCCCCCTGTGTCTATCCCATATATGTTTGAATCCTGTTACCGTTTCAGCACCCACCACCTCTGCAGGAAGGCTGTTTCAGACATCCACCACCCTTTCAATCTTCTTTCCGCAGCGGCAGCGACAGAAAAGAGAAGATGGAGGATTAACTTTCGACATAAACAAAAAGAAGAAATCTCTTAAAAAGAGATTTAGGTAAAAGTTAGAGGAAAAAAGGCTGTTGGCCAAAAAAGGCACAAACACTGCGACAAAGCTTCCGCAAAGACTGTGCAAGCAAGTCGATGGTGGGAAAGAACTGAGGAGGCAGCTGGGCTGCCTATGCCTATATAGGGCTGCTGATGTCAACTGACATTGACGGCGTGGGCGGCCCTAGTTATACTGCTGAAAATATTCTGTGTGGATTCCTCTTCACCGATGGCAAAGGTTCCTACAGTGTTACCTGATGACTGAGATACCCCCCCAAAGATCTTAAAGTTCCTTAATGGAATTAACAAGGTAAACTGTGGGGAATTATTTACCTTGAATACCAACTCAAGGTCACATGGTCTTGAGTGGAAATTAACAGGAGGGAGGTTTAGCAGGGATGTGAGGACGTACTTCTTCACGGAAAGGGTAGTGGAATCTTGGAACAGTCTGTCAATTGAGGTGGTGGGTGCTAACACAGGGGGATTCAAGTAAGCATTGGATAGAATGAAGGGACTAGTGGTTGCTTGGAGTGACAAAGCTATGGAGGAGAATGGGGAAGGTTAATACCCTGGAGGAACAATAGGTTCGAGGGAAGGTTCCAGGGATTATAGTGCATATAGACAGACTAGATGGACCTATGGTCTTTTTCTGCCGTCATGGTCTAAGTTTCTCTGTTTCTATGTCTTGTCACCTTGGTCTCTTGGGCAATCTAATGGCATTTAATGTAGCCTTCCAGACCCAGCCTACAGGAAACAATTCTCAGAGGTGTCTCTGCAGCTGTGAGGAAGGAGGTACAGGGTAGTGCCAGGGAGAAAATTAAAAGGATTAGACAGATAAAGTATCCATGGTCACCATGTCTCTAAGGGATCACTGTAGCCTCTTACTGCGCCTGATGAACTGAAGGAGTTCAACCAATTAGTCTGCCCATATTTAGAGAACCAGCTCCCACTGTCCACTTTTGGAATGTGGAGGGAGCGTAAAAGTTAGTTTACACACATGCTGCTTTCCTAGCCAGGGAAAGCAACATGGAAACTGCCTTGTCAGGATGCTGACCTTAACCACTGGATTAATTTTGAAACTGTGTCCAGCTAAAGACAATTCCTAAAGAAGTGCATTCGTATCTCTGTGAGGAGGCTCCTAAAGAATGACACCAGGAGTCGGAATCTATGCATTGTTCCACCAGACAAGTTGCCATACAATATAGTGCAGTTTATCGCTTATTCCTGACATCCTGAGGAAGACCTTAGTGCCGGGGTAAGTAGTTTCCTACACTAAGGCTACCTGGCTCTCCATAAAAATGGATGAACTAAACTATATTGTAAGGAACCTTGTCTGTCTAATAAACTGGAGCAAACCATTGATTCTGACTCCTTGTGTAGTTCTTTAGGAGCCTCCTGTGACACAGGTATAAGTGTACTTCTTATGTCCATCTGTTGAGTCTGGATGGCTACCCAAAAATGCACTGCAGTGCCTGCACCACATGTGCAAGCAGTACAGCGAAACTGCAATTAAGGAAGATACCCGGACATGTAGCAGAGTTTAACTTTTTTATCCATTCTAAATCCATGGAACTAGATTCTGGAAATGACCCGGTGATCTAACTTTATTGGTAAGTAAGATGCTGTAGTTCTTCTGTGTTTTAAGTTAATCGTGCCTTCAAGGAATGTCACTTACTGATCACAAAGCAAAGCTGAGATAGATATCTGAATTTTTGTGGGGGGGCTCATAAGAATGCTGACAAAGGGCTGTCAATAAGAAACTCCAACTGTACACAGACTAAGAGGCAGAGGTACACTGGTGTTTCTTGCACTGTGATTGGCCACATGTGTCATTGTTGATAAATGTCCACAAACGCAATACGAAAATGGTGAATTCAATAAAGAACAGAGATGCATTTTTTCAGGGACTAAATTTCAAGAAGCACCTTAAAACGAAACATTACCTTCTTCTGCTTAAGTTGTGCAGATAGCTGGCTGTGCAGAGCTAAAGGATCCTGTGGTTCAGCTACCTGTGATGACGAAGCAAAGCCTGGAAATGAGGTTATTGTCCGCTGTCCAGTGACTGCGCTAGATCTTCCTGGAGCTTCAATCTGTTTGATGGACTTGCTTTGTCCTGGTTTGATAGAAGTAACCACAATTCCTTCATCACCACCACCACTACCAATATCTTTTTCCCTGGCACTTGTTCCCTCTGCAGTAGCTTGCTCACTTGAAGTTGTAGAATTTGTAGGTGGGTCAACAGAAGACTTCAAGTCTTTGGCAAGTTTGGTTTCCTTATGTTTCTGTGTTTCTTCCTTGATATTCTTGATCGTCTCATTCTTCTCCTTCACAGCAACCCGATTACATTCAATACTGTCTGCTTGTCTATACTTCTGTTCCCCTGTTCCCCTTTTCTCTTTAAAGTGCTTATCACCTAGACTTTCTCCAATCTCCTTCTTCACAGGCTGCTGCTCTGCTGTTATTTTCTTCACGGGCACCTGTTCTTTCAAGTGCTTCTCTTTGGTATTTTTTTCTACATCCTGTGAAGCTTTTTTTAAGTTTTCTGCATCCTGAATAATGGTTGCTTCAACTTTAGAGTGTTTTGTATCTTTGGGGTTTTGGCAGTCCAATTTGCCCAAAGAGTTTTTCTCATCATTCAGATTCAAGAGATCTTTAGTTTCAGCCTCCGAACTCTTCTCATTTTTACCAAAGACCTTTTGCATCCTTTCAGAAGATGATTTAATTTTTATTCCTGCTGGAAGCGGTTTATCCCTCCATGATTCAGTTTGTGATATTTGCTGTTCCACTGGTTGTTCTTTTTCTCTTACAGTTTCTTTCATGACTTTTTCATTGATAGCTTTCCAGACAGAAGTATTCTGATTCTCACTCAAAATTCGGAATGGATTCCGTTCAGTTTTGGGCTTCTGGGACTTCTCCAACACCTCGCAGGAATTTTGTTCAGATGGTGACTTTTTAGATTTTTGGTCCTACAAAAAATGGAGATAAACAAGGAATAGTGACAAAAATTTATGTCAGAGGTATGCAATGCAGTATCTATATCCCCACAAACAAAGTTAACTAAAACCAACTTCCATGTTAAAAAAAGAGATAAAACTCAGACCTGTACATTTAGTCATTACTCATTATGCACAATTCTTTCTTGCCTTTGTTTATATTAAAAGTGCCAAACTGACAGCACTGGAGCCCGAAGTCCTTTGTTCATCTGCATGATAAATGGGCAGCTGCAACATAAGCTTCCCAACACTGCCTTGCCAATATAAGCTTTAACCCTTTTTTTTGGAGGAACAATCTACATGTCCATCAACTCCTCAGCTCCTCATATTGGACTGCTAACAAGGGTGTCAAACGTGACAGTAGTTTTGATCATGTGGAAAGTGGACCCTGTCCACAAGGAAATAGGCTGAAACTACCACAACTTATTTCACACAGGTCACTGAAGAGGGCATTCTCTGCTAATGTTCAGACATCTGTGTGGCATTCAGTTAAAAAAAAAAAACTACATTCAAATTCAGTATCAACATATTTGTCATTTGTAGTGACCATAGGTGATGATCAAATGTCAATTTAAGGATAACACTGCTTTTTTTTCTTTTTTCAGACATAGAATGTTTTAGTTTGCCATGTGCTTCTATATTGCATGTTTGATGTGTCCTTTCATGGTCCTTATCTCCTTGCAAGCTGTATTTTCTGTATATTTAGTGTACTTCTCTTTAAACTGAAACCTAGCACACATAATTTCTATTGGTGGTATTCTACTTAAAAATTTTCAGTTATTTGCACACATACAACTGTCCAATGTAGAAAGTCTTCTTTTAACTTTACCACAATCTGCAACATCAAATTATTAAAGAGATGGGGATTTTGCCAAGTCCTGGCCAGCACTCCCCTTCCCATAAACCAGTTCATCCAACAGTCCAAGGCTGTGTGTGGGCACTGATGTGCAACATGGCTTCCACTATACAGGCACAGTCACATCACTACCTCATTGCTTGTAACATACACTGGTATACAATGTGTATGAAAAGTGGAATACACATGCTAAAGCTTCTTCTACTTAATGAACTGTATATAATGATGGTATTTATTATAGTGCAATATAATTAGTTAAAACCATTACAAATTGTTGCAAAATTAACGTGAAAATTAATTAACACACATGATACTGATATCTTGAAGAAACTGCTTAAAAACAGACTAATGTTAGTGTGTAAAAAGCTGTTATGAAGATAATTGGCTTCGCAAGGCAAATTTTGAAAAACGTGATTTTTTTTAAAAACTATAGTTAATGCTTTTATGCTACATTTGATATATGTTATGAAATCCTCAGTAATATATTTTATCACATTACAGACAGTAAAAAAGTGAATGTACTGCAAAGTACAAACTGTTTTGAGAGTGAAATGAGTGTTATTTTAATAAATATTAGCTGCATGCAAATTTACCTTGCAGAGGTTTTCACGACCCAATATACACTAATTAAGTAAAATAGGAAAAAACAAAGTCCTTAATAGTGAAATCTGTCTAAACATTGTTTTTCACAGTTTGTCCTGTGATGCGAGCTAATATACATAGAACGAAAAACCTTTTTTATACATACAGTTGGTTCTTTTCTCCAGCAGGTCACTGTTACATGGCACTTAAAGCGTGCCACGAAAAATATTCTTCCAAAAAATAAATTTTAGCTACAATTAATAAAAAAAACCTTAGTTTAACTGTCAGATCTATTTTTCTAGGACCCTCCTATGCTGTGCACCATGAGTTTTTAAATTTTCTCAGTCCTACCCTTTGCTAGGTCTACAATGCTATCTCTACTCCAAATGTGGCAGACTTTTTTCTTGAGAAAAAACTAAATTAAAACATTTATAAAATACTCAAATTTCCGTGGAACTAATACACTGTATGACCAAATAAAACCAAAAGATACACAATATACATTATGATAAAAAGATGACTTTTTTTGCCAAATTTCACTGCACTGTTGCTTTAACGATCACATGTTCATCATTTTGAATGTTTTTAATGGTTATTAATACTTGTACTGCATTTTAATACATAACATCATTAACAAACTGCATTGTGGTTTAGAACTATCTAAGTGAGCTCCATCTGTGAAATCCCATTAAATGTTTTAAAACCCTCAGCAGGGGCCTTTAGTGCAACATGAACTGCATTCTTTTAAATAATTTTTAGTTAGTTGTTAGTGGTAGGCCTGTTTATGGTGTTATAAACACTTTAGTGAGACAGTGATAAAAAGTAGCTTTTGCTTGCTTTTAGTGAGGGCAACAGTGGTGTGAGCAGTCCAGTTTTACAGCAGGATTACTGCTGCTTTTTAGTTAAAGGAGAAGTCCACTCAAAACTTGAAAAAATATATGTTGTGCTGAGTGTTTTAATTGGTATGTGAAGTTCTAGTGTTTCCTTCCCTTGGACTGGTATTAGGAGTTTTTCCTAAATTAGCCTGCTAGCTTTAGGGTAGTTTTACAACCCCTGGAGATCGCCATATCAAACAGCTAATTGTATTTCTTTGTCCCACAATGCACATTGTTTCATGTGATGGTGATGTAGCAGAGCCCATAAATCCAGCATTGCTTTACAATCAGTTCACAACAGTAGAGATGGCTATATTTTAAAATCTGTAGAATTCAGCTTGGTGACCACCCTTATCATAAAGGTCTTACTGTCCTGAAAAACTTTGCTGCTGGTAATTTTTGTGCAGCTTGTAAAGCCTCCAAGATATTTAGTTTGTTAGGCATGTGTGTGCTGAATGTTGGGTCTCTCTTACATCACTGTCACATGAGACAAGATGCACTGTGGGAACAAGAAATACAATTAATCTGTCAGGGATGAAGATCCCCAGGGGTCGTAAAACTAGCATAAAACTAGCAGGCTAATTTAGGAAAAACTCTTAATACCAGTCAGAGGGAAAGAAACACTAGAACTTCACATACAAATTAAAACACTCTGCACAACATATATTTTTTCAAGTTTTGGGTGGACTTCTCCTTTAATCTCTGACAATTGCTAAAGTTTCAGCCAGCTTTTAGCTCAGTTCCAGTAACATGGTGTGGACATCCCTCCCTCCCCCCTCCCCTTTTGTAAACTGGGTTTGAACAGCCTTGCAGGTGTTACCTGCAGCCCCGTGAAGATGAACAGAAGTGAAGGTGTGCACCCAGGAGTGGCTCCGAAGTCCTGAGGCTGGAAGTGGTAAGGAAAATTTTGCACTAATACTGGGGTGGCGTGGACACAAGGGAGAGAGACGCCAGCAGAGTGCTTGGTCCTGGAGTTGAGGATTCTTGTGCATAGCAGGCCAAGAACTGTGACCAGTGAGACAGTTCTGGTGTGTTTGCAGGGATCAGGGACGCTGGACAAGTGACTGCCCTGCATCTGGAGCAGAGTTTGTGGGAATTTGAGTGAGCTCTCAGCCTGTGACAGGAACTGTGACGAGGTAAACTGTAGGATTCCCTTATTGTGCTCTTTGTGTTAGTTCTCTCTTTTACTTCCTACCCAGTAGCACTGAGTAGAATCAGTAAGGCTTTTGTGGGACTATTTTATTGCGTGAGAGCTGGGAGACTAAACGGACTGCCTAATCACAGCTATCTGGACTTCATTAAGAACTTGTTTGAGGACAGGGTACTGCTTTTGGGCAAGAGACAAGGGGGGCAATTATTCATCTATGTGCATTTTAGCGCGGAGCAAGCTCTAGGTTAGGAATGGAAGGCTATTTTGTTTTTACAAAAGTTCTGCTCAACACCACTGTTTCTGACTTGAACTAATTATTGTAACTTGCTTTGTTTGTTATTAAGTCTTGATGTTGCTTGCTTTTTGAGTGACTCAGGGAGCGAATGGTGGATAGGATTTAACTATATACAGTGCAATTATTTGCTGGGTTGTGTGATTGTTTGGCTGGGGAAAGAAGACTGCTTGTAATGAAGGATGGTGGGGGAAGGCTGGATGAGGTGGGCTGAAAAGTCAGTGAGAGGGCTTCTTATTGTTAGGGCTAATTGTGCTGGGGGTGTGTTGTACTGTGCAGACCTCTAGGCTCAGTTACTCCCAGTCTCTGCTCAGAGATCTGCACCCCTGCTATGACTGCCCTTTGCCTAGTGCGGCATACCGCCGCTGCAGGGAGGTGGGAGTTAGTAGGATTCGGGGGCAGCAAGAGACTTGAAGAGTACCGGTAGGGCAGTGTAATTAAGACTGTGAGGACCAGGAGATGTCCAGGGGCAAAATGGAGGCCAGACATGTTTAATTGCCATACCCAGGAAGCCCACCAGACAGAGAGGGCAGCTGATGGGTTGGCCACTGCTACACCTCCTCTTCGGGCAATGCTATGTAAAGTCAGATTGAAGAGGAGTAAGAACACTATAATAGTGGACTTCATATGTCATTTCTCTGTCAGTCTAGCTTGCTTCAAGGAGGCCTAGCTTGGTGACGATGCTGGTCCAATACTGGAGGCAGCTGTCCCAGCTGGGTTCTTCTTGGTTCACTTCCCAAGGAAGGACCACGGTGGAGGGGGGAGGGCGGCCATCTGTTTTACATCTGAAATGAAACCTGATAGTGCACCCAGAGGGTGATTCCTCATTGTCTGAATGCATGGCAGTCCAAGTGCAGGTTGTAGGATCCTCGTTTATCGACCTCTGGGACACAAAGTGGATTTGATGCAGGAAATTGCAGGTTTTGTCGCCAACAGGGTGTTAGATTCGCCCAGATGGCTTATTCTGGGCAAATTCAATGCCTGGATCGACAACACAACTCTCACATTTTGGACTGAGTTTCCTACCGTGGAAAGGAATTGTTCGACCTCGCACAAGCTGCTGCTTCTGCAACCCACCAGCAAGATCATGCCTTGGACCTAGTATTCTCTCTGGGGCTTGATATAGAAACCTCAGGACTGATCCATCAGTTGGTCTGATCACTGTGCCATCAGTTTTGGTTTAAGGCCCCCCCCTCATAGTCCATCTCCTGTGGAGGTGGTCAAGTTCCACCCTTTGCCAAGGGCTTGGGCCATAGCGACTTTTGGCAGTGCTGGACATCTCCAATCCCGTGGCATATACCTCAAGCAGATCTGAGGAGGCATCTGCAGCTTATAATAGAGCCATTGGTACGGACTTCGAACTTGTGGCACCAGTTCGTGAACACCCGCTGGTTTTGTTCCTTGACTTGCTGTGGTATGATGGTGAGATAAGAAAGATGATAGCAAAGGGACGGAGGTTAGAACACTGTTGAAGGAGATTGGGGGCCCACGAGGACAGACCTTGCTTTGAAAACTCACTACAGTGACTATCAAACGGCAGTCACTCATAAGAAGGCAACATTCCTGTCCAGGGAGATTGTTACTGGAAGGAAATGACCAGCTCAGCTTTTCTGGATGGTGGACAGCCCTCTCCATCAGGCCTGTCTGGAGTCTGTGAACGCTGTTTCAGCTGCTAAATGCGAGGAGTCTGCTCAGTTCTTTTCAGACAGGGTGTCCTCTATTTGGATAGCAATCTCACCATGTGGGCCATCTCAATCTAACAGTGTCGACCAGTGGGACGCAGTAACATTCAGTGGTCTTCGGGACAGCTTAGGCCAGTGACAATGGATAAAGTGGGTAAGGTGATCTCTGACTTGCGGCCAACATTTTGCAAACTGGATCCTGGCACGACCTGGCTACTAGTGAGCAGGGTGGGACAAATAGGGTCGCCAGGTCGCCATATGCGACCTGGCTAATCATTCTGGCCACTTATTTTTGTTTAAAACTCGCCATTCTGGTGAGTAGTAACCACTCAGTCGACGCGCATGCGCGGTAGCGCAGCATGCCTTCCATTCATTGTTTTGCTGAGCTGCGCGTCATCGCGCATGCGTGACATCCGTTTTTTTTTTTCCTTCTGGAGTGCAAGTGTATGCACGGCCACGTTGGGGAATGGAGACGCAGGGAGCGTGATTTCCGAGCCACCCAGATGCCTGTCAGCTCTACAAAAACTACAACCCTTACTCGAGTCTGCACACACCAGTAAGCCTTTGTGTGTTCATGTGGTCGGTCGCAGGGGAGGGTGCTGCATTAAGTACGTAGGAAAATTCTCTAGCCCACCACTTTGATTTTGGTGGAGATCGAGAGGGTGCTCTCTAAGAAATATTTCTTGTGTTGTGTATCGTGGCAAACTTGTCTTGCACCTAAAGCTCTTTTAAGGGCTGAAAAACTTGTTAAATATTGACCTGCTGGAATTAAAGGCATAAAATACATAGATTTGACGACATGCTGACTGAATAACGGAGGAGGGGGGAGGGGAGCAAGGTCGGTGTTTCAACTGAAGTGGGGAACTGCGCTGTACTGCTGTCTTGACAGCTGACAGTAAATATATAACATTGCAGAAATTGTGGGAGTCAGGGTGGTCACAAGTTAAACTCACCGTTTGTGAGATTGCAGTTCTTTTTTTTTCCCCAGGCAGCATCTTGTTGTAGCAGTCCCTCCAGTGGTTCTGTCAGGCACTCATGCTTTTTTGGGGGGAAGACTGACTCATTCCAAAAAACAAAACAATAAAAAATAGATATAAAAGTCTTCGGAACTTAAGTCCATAGGACTACCTATGCTGTGTGCCCCTTTTAGTGACAGTGTCTTGCTGTGACAGTCCATCTGGGCATCTCTCATCCTCCTGTGGTTGTACCAGGCTTTCAGGGGAACCTAAATAACAAATTAAAGCTTGTTATAAGTCGTTCAAAGCCCAGATAGGACTACCTGCGTCTGTGTGTGCATATTAGTGACAGCGTCTCTGTGGTTGTGTGACATCAGTCCATCTGTCTCGTTCTACCCTTGCCCTCACAAATTTAATTTTAGTGACCCTACAGTAGTGGTAACAGCACAGCAGCAGTGCAGGCCTGGCCATGTCATGAAAACAAAATAAGGCACAAAAAAAGTAACCCCTCCTCCACAAAAAAAACACACTAGACAATAAGAGAACCACAACATCTATTCTGAAAGTTTTATTGCTTTACTTGGAGGAAAAAAAAAAAGTGTACACTTTTAGGACTTGTTTCCACTTGTAAATCAGCATGATCTGGTCGGACTCCCGTCTCTCCAGTCCACGCATGGTGTTTCTCCGCAGTCCCATCTTCAGTAGTTACTCTCTTGGTGATTTTCATCTCATTTTCTCATAGTTGTGCCACCCTTGTTTCCCTTTTCGAATTAGACAGGCAGGCCAGGACTTTGAATTTGTACTTCATAAATTCTCCCTCCTGTGTAATACTTGATGCTGTTCTGGGAGGCTAATTCTCATCTGGATCTTTGGTAAAGACTTTCCCAAGTGTAGGTTAATAGACAATTCCTCGGCGGAAAGGCAAGTTAAAAAAATGGCCACCCATATTTTATAGTAAAGTGGGGGTAAAACAATTGGCCACCTAAAAACATTTTTGGCCACCAGATTTTTATGTATGGTGGCCAAACTGGCCACCAGGGCAAAAAGTGATTTGTCCCACCCTGCTAGTGAGTTGTGTTGGGCAGTTGGGCCTGACATTTGCTAATATTGCTCAGTGCTCCTTGTCAGAAGGGATTTTCCTAACTGCGCTGAAAAATGCAAAGGTGAAGCTGCTCTTGAAGAAGCCATCTCTGGCCCCTGACGTCTTTGCGAACTACCAACCTGTCTCTAACCTGCCATTTTTAGGCAAGGTAGTCGAGAAGGTGGTTACACTGCAGCTTGAGGCACACCTCACTGCCTTTGACATCCATGAGCCTCTTCTGTCTGGTTTTAGGTCAAGGCATAGCACAGTGACTACACCCGTCAGGGTGCTTAATGACCTGCTAAGGATGACAGACTGGGACAGCGGTCAATTCTTGGTCTCCTTTATCTCTCCTTGCTCAACATTCGACGCCGTGGACCATGGGTTATAACTGGATCATCCTAGAGTATGTAGGACTTATCAACAAAGTCAACTGCTGGTTTGAGTCCTACCTCATGGGCAGGACACAAACAGTAGTTATGTGAAGTTTTTCCTCACTTCCGATGGACCGGCATTGTGGGGTACCCCAGGGGACAGTCCTTTTGCCCATGTTGTTTGCAGTGTACTTGCTGACCCAGAGTAGGATCATTAGAAAGTATTGAGTTGGGTTTCACTGCTATGCAGACGATACTCAACTCTGTCTGTCTCTTACACCTGAAACGCGCCTGGAACAGCAAATGTGCTGAATAAGTACCAGGCTGAGATCCAAGGCTGGATGTCTTTCAGCTGGCTGAGACTTAATCCAGATAAAACTGAAGTACTGGTTATTGAGCCAGGTCGAAAGGGGGGAGTAGCAACTGCCAACAGGGAGAAGGGGCTTTGGCTTGGCTTCTAAGGGCTTGTGGCTGCTACAAAGTTGAGAAATCTGGGAGTCATTCTGGATGAGGGGCTGACATTTCAGGCTCAGGTATCAGCAGTAGTCTAGAATGGCTTCAAACTTCTCCAGAACATCTACTGGATTCGATTCCTTATACTACTGAATGACTTGCCCACACTGGTGTATGCTTTTGTTATTTTGCTGCTGGACTGTTGTAATACTCTATACCTTGGGGTCAATGGAGGTACACTGTGGCACCTGCAGTTGGTGCAAACGCTACTCCTAGTCTGTTTACTGGCCTTTCAAGGTTGAGTCAGATCTCCCAGGCACTACATGAACATCACGGACTACCAGTTAAATGGCTTATCTCTTTTAAAGTTGGGTTACTAACTTATAAGGCCCTAAAAGGACTGTCCCCGGGTCACCCGAGTGATCTCCTGCACCCATACATGACCTCACAATCTTTCCATCTCACTGAAGGGGGCCTCCTGGTCATTCCCAAAGCCAGGTATAAAACCTCGAGAAACCAGACCTTCAAGGTTGTGGGTCCGGTCCTTTGAGTTCTCTCTCCCAAGGACCCTGAGAGAGGCCCCCTCTGTGGAGGCCTTTAAAAGGGGTAAGATCCATCTGTTTGCACAGGCTTGTAGGGAGTGAGTCCCTTAGTGTTATCCCCAAGTAAGGTTTTTAGACAGCTGTTGATATTTATTTACTTTTATATGTGTATTTCAAAATAGTTGACATTGTTACTTAATTTTTATTATTTTGGGATTTGTTTTAAGATTTTTGCTTCTACTGCCATTTGATGTAATTGCACCCTGAGCCCCCGGGGGAAGGGCGCCATGAAGAAAAAAAAAATCTACTACTATTACTACTAAGTTCCCGGACCATCTGCACAGCAGTATAGCTACCCCTCATGAAGCTGGTGACCCAGGTTTGAGAACAAGCACCAGTGATCGGGGGCCAGCTGGGGGAAGGATCGAGCATCCCACAAGGCACTCTGCTCCGGGGAGGGAGGGTCAAAGCCCCTGCTACAATACTGCCAGCTGGATGGCCAAGGTGGTGGTGAAGTGGAGATACTGAAGACAGAGGGGAGGACGCTGGACAGTGACCATGCTGACACCATTTGTTTGTGCATGCACTTGGATTCACTAGCATGGTGGCGTCTTCAGGAGTCAGAAGCAACAAACAAGGGGGATAAACCTGCACCACATATTATGCCAAACTAACTAGCCACCCTTCCCTAGCGGTCCTCACATAGAAGGGCCAACATCTTGTCTGATGTGGCCCATCAGGTAAGCCCTGCCTGAAGGAGAAAGCCAGGGACTGGAAAGGGGTAGGTGCTAGGGAAGGTAGGGTACAGGGCTGGGTGGTAACCACCAGAAGTGGACTTAAACAATACACTGAAAGAAAAAAATAAGGACGATCTACCTTAATAAAGTGGCATCTAAGAGTTTGTACAATATCAGTGTCAGATGGTTAATGACTCTCCCATGCTTTACTTTTTTTTTTTGTTTTTTTTTTTTTGTTTTTACAACTGCAGTTATGACTGGTTATTCCATTTTGAGAAAAAACAACATTAAAATTAAAAGATGCATTGCAAATCTTTTATTTGGTGTCTACAGACATCTTAAGTAAAAAAAATAAATAAATAAAAAGTATCACTATGAACCCTGTTAAGCGTACAACTACTCAAAACTTTAGGTGTAAAATACCACACAGACTAATTTATATGTCTCCAAAATAATACCTAGTGCACAATTAAACACAAAGGAAATGCAGTTCCCAAGGAGAGGAGAATTATGAAAGGACACATTACATGTGTTACACTGAAGCACACAAGTTAACAGAAACACCCCAATTTTTATTTTAATAAGTAGTTTATCATCTCCTTTCAGCTGACCAGCCCCATTTCAGACCGGTTGCCCTAGCCCTATCACCCAACTTCTCTGGAACTCACCGACTGTTGTTGTTTATGCTAGCTGTCCTCTGTCAGAGGACTAGAAGAGCCCAGTCACCAGTGTGAAGCAAGGGCAGGCTTTATTCCTGCCACAATTGGGAGTTCTCCTCCATTTTTCTCCTTGGGCCTACAGAGCATGCAACGACACACCGTGCGAGATTCGCCTCTTGGTATCAAGCAGGTGGTAAACCTTCCCTGGCTTCCAAATGTGCCTCCACCAAGAACCTCCAGGCGGCAAGTGTCTAATGGGACAGGCAAAACCCCCTCCTCAAGGGAGGAGAGCTGTCTTTGGGATGTTTAATTCTCTCCCACCCGTTTCCAAACCCAGTCGCCAGCATGGCAGGAGGTGAGGCGCTCAGTGTCTAAGCCCCCCATGCAACTAGGCCGGCTTGCACCCCATTTTTAAAAAAGAAAAACAGCTTTATCCTCAAACTGACATTTATCTATAATTTGTACTCAACGTAAGTAATGATAAATGTCAGTGACACTCATTTATGATTTGCACTCAGCATAAATGATGATACAATAACTATTTGAGGACAATGCTGTCCCTGTCACTTTCAGATTAGTTTCTCTCTGAGACACCAGTGCTTTAAACACTCAGGGAGAAAAAAGTACAGTTACGCAAGAACTTACCATGATAGTAGATCTTCAAGAGAGGCTCTTGCAGTAGGTAATAACCACTGGGACTAGAGCCGTCAGGCGCTAGGACCACACGGAAAATTTTAGCTGGCAGCGTCTGGCGGGGGACCACCCACCCGGCATCACGCGACTGATGTCAGCGTGACACTATATAGAGGGCAGGCCCCACATCCGCCCTCCAGTTCTCCCGCCGGAGACCTAAGAAGGTGTGACAGGAGAAGGAGTGGGCTCCTGGAGCCAAAGGAAAGGCTAGAAAGAGAAAGGTAGCCACAGAAGGAAGATGGGAGGAAAATCAATACATACTGCAAGAGCCTCTCTCGAAGATCTACTGTTACAGTAAATCCTTACGTAACTGTACTATCTTACTCCGAGAGGACTCTTGCAGTAGGTAATAACCATTAGGACAGAGTCCCAAGCAGTGTCACTGAGACAAAGGCTGAAGCACAAGAGGCAGGTAAGGTCTGCAATAGAAACAAAGTTAGGACAGGAGGCCCTGTAGGACAGCTAGTCCAAAGCCCGTCCTGCACCTACAGGCAAAGTGTTTTATTGTATTTCTGATAACAGAAAGTAACGCAGTTTGCCAACCATTTGGAAAAAACACAGTTTAGAAACAGGAGTGCCTCCTCTCTTGGGCACAAAGGAAATAAACAACCGGTCAGTCTTACGGACAGACATTGTCCTATCCGTATAGTACCGAAGAATTCTGTGTACGTCCAGAGTAGGCAGAAGTGTCTCACCCCTACTGGAGTGCTCTGGGTAGTACACTGGCAAGTCCAGTGACCAATTCAGGGTGGATTCTGATACCACCTTAGGTAAAACCTTAGGACTGGTCTGCAGAGCTCTGTTGAAAATCAAGTAAGGAACCTTATACATGAGAACCTGAAGCTCCGAGATCCTTCTAGCTGAGGTGATGGCAACTAGAAAAAGCACTTTCCAAGAGACATAGCGCATGTCCGAACTCGCTGCCGGCTCGAAAGGCGGCAAAGTAAGTTTCTCTACAATGAAATTCAGGTCCCAGGGAGGAGCAGGGCTCTGTATTGGGGGTTTCAAATGGAGAATCCCTTTCAGAAAGGTTTTGGATGCCTCCAACTGGGCCAATGTCTCCTGCTCCACAGGAATGTGATAGGCAGAAATGGCTGATATGTGTACTTTTAGAGTCCAGCAATTGAGACCAAAGTTGAAGAGATGCGGCATGTAGTCTAAGACCTTTGTGACGGAACAGGAGAAAGGTTCTATCCCTTTCGAGTCTGCCCAGATGGAAAACAGTTTTCATTTCATGGCATATGTGGCTCTGGTGGAAGGCTTTCTGGCCTCCACTAGAATCTGTGCTACCCTCGCGGGGAAACCCTGATATGAGCAGCGGCTACGTCAGTAGGTGCCATGCATGCTGATGAAGGGGCCTGAGGCCTGGATGTACCAGGGTCCCCTGTTGCTGTGTCAGGAGATCTTGAGAGTGGAAAGGGAGGTTCCACTGACAGTTGTTGCAGCAGAGAGAACCATATTTGTCTCTGCCAGAAAGGAGCAATGTGAATCATCTGTGCTCTTTCTGCCTGAAGCTTCATTAGCACTCTCTGAATCAATGGGAGCAGAGGGAAGGCGTACACGAACCTCCCCCTCCAGCAGAAAGACAGCACGTCTCACCAGAAAACACCACGCCCTGGAGCGAGCGAGCAGAAGGTTGGTAATTTTGCGTTGGTTGGCGAGATGAACAGATCTATTTGAAGTCTTCCCCACCTTGTGAAGATGTCATTTACCACCGACTGTCTGAGCGCCCACTCGTGCCTCTGGCTTGCGTGCGGCTGAGTGCATCTGCCAGGATGTTTTGAATGCCTGGCACATGAGCTGCCGCAAATGAAGATTGTGGGTGGCTGCTCAGTACCACACTCTCATTGCTTCCCGGCAAAGAGGATAAGAGCAGGTTCCGCCTTGTTTATGTACCAGACTACACATGTTGTCAGTCTGAATCATAAGATGACCTGGGAGAATGAGATGTTGGAAGGCCTCGAGGGCATTCAGTACAGCTCTTATCTTGAGTATGTTGATATGAAGAGACAGTTCGATGTGGGACCAAAGACCCTGTGTTCTGTGTGATCCCAGGTGTGCTCCCCATCCCAGGCCTGAAGCATCCGTTGTCAGTGTTTGGGAGGGGTTGTCTGAATGAAATGGAACCCCCTCTGCTAGGTTGTTCTGGTTCTGCCACCACAAAAGATACCATGCCATCAGACCTGAGACTAGGATCTTGAGATCCAGATCATCTGATGTCTGGGCCCACTGCACTCTGAGGGTCCACTGAGATATCCTGATGTGCAGTCTGGTTAAGGGGACCGAAGGGATGGCCACCGCCATGAGCCCTAGCAGCCGAAGAATCGCTCTTGCTGAGATTTTCTTCTGAGAGGTCACCAGGCGCACCTGGTACTGCAAAGTCACTATCCTGTCTTGTGGCAGGAAAGCCTTGCCCTGGATAATATCCAAAGCTGCCCCAATGAATTGGAGCTCCTGGGTAGGGACCAGGTGGAATTTGGCATAGTTGACCATTATAACCACCCATTGGAAAGTGTCCAGGGTAAGATGCATAGCTGAGACTAGGGCCTCCCTGGATGGGGCTGAGATCAGCCAATCATCCAAGTATAGGAAAACTTCAACCACTTGTCTGCGCAGGAAAGCTGCCACCACCGTTAAGCATTTCGTGAACACCCTGGGAGCTGAGGAAAGGCCAAAGGGTAGTGCTTGGAACTGGAAATATTCCCCCGAAAGCAAAAATGGAGGAATTTGCGGTGTGGTGGACAGATTGGGATGTGCAGGTAAGCATCCTGCATATCCAGGGCACAGAGCCACTGACCCTTCTGTAAGAGAGTTAGTAGGCTGGGAAGAGAGAACATTCTGAATTTCTTGTATTGCACAAAGAGGTTCAGAGAGCTCAAATCTAGAATTGTTCTGAGGTCACCTGTCTTCTTGGGAACCAGGAAGAAGTGCGAGTAGTAACCTGTCCCTTGATGTTTCGCAGGAACTGGTTCTATTGCTGCCTTTGCCATTAGGGATGTTATCTCCTCTCATACTAAGGGTAGGTGGTGGGGAGGGTAGAATGAGTGACCTGGAGATTTTGTCGGAGGTCTGTCTATGAATTCTATGTGTGGCCTTTCGCCACCAGCTGAAGCACCCATGAGTCTGTTGTGATTTTCTCCCATCCTGGAAGATGAAGGGAGAACCTTCCCCCTACTGGCTCCTCTGTGGTGCTGAACAGTGGATGCGGGAGGTCTAAGGAGTCATGAGGTGGAGGGCAGGGCTGAGGCTCCCGAGGCTTTGTGAGACTTAGCCGGGGGTGGCTCTGGCAGCCGAGGGTGCCCGACATTTGTTTTGACATCGGTTCTGGTTTTGTTTTTGTTGGCAATGTTGCTGCCTTCAAAATGGCTGTTTCGGCTTCTATGGAGGTTTGTACATGAATTGTACAGAACGTAAAGCCTTTCCTTTATCTTGGAGGTCAGTTATGTCCTTAGCGTCTCCGCCAAAAAGGACCGACCCTCTGAAGAGAGCATCCTGGATGGCCATCTGGACGTCCGGTGCCAGGCCTGAAATCTGAAGCCACACGTGGCGTCTTAGACTAATGGCAGTTGCCGAGCCCCTACCTGCAGCGTCCACTGCATCGTAGGTGGCACGAAACATGTGTCGGCATGCAGATCTAGCTGATCTAACTAGATCTGCCATCTCCTCTTGTACACTGGAGTCCTGAAGAGAATTGATTTTGGACTCTAACTGACCTAGGATAGATTTTTAGTAGTCTCCTATGTGGGCGATGTAATTAAGCGCCCAAATTCCAAGGGTCGAAGACGAATAAATTTTCTTCCCATACTGGTCCAAAATTTTGGAATCCTTATCAGGAGGTGAAGCACTGAGGTGTTTCAGTTTTGCGGACTGTTCATAGGCCGCACTGATGACCACAGAGTCCACTTTGGAGTGAAGACTCAAAAAATCCCTATCATCAGGGGACTGATAAAGCCTGTCTGCTTTTCTGGCCACTGGGGCCAGTGAGGAAAGCTGCTTCCAGATGGTTGTTAACAAGTCTTCATGCAGCTCTATCCAGGGCGGAATGAGGCTTGGGGAAGAGTCTGCCAAATCAAGGTGGGTTGCCAGTCTCGGCCTCTGCAGATCCTGGGCAACGGTGTGCCAATCACAGGCTGCTTGAATCTTCCTGAGGAGTTCCAAGAAGGAGGGATCCTCCAGAGGGAATTTTGGAGACTCTTTAGGTTTAGGGTCCTCCAGTGTAGGAGTTTTCAAATCAGAGTCGGTGTGGGCTATGTCACTGTCAGAGTCCGAGGATTCATGGTCACTAGGAGAACTGATGGCTGGAAGTGGAAGGTCTACTGGCCTTGAAAACTCCATCGGCCTGGAAAATTCCCAGGGCCGAGGTTTAGCTAAGGGTTCCTGATGCCTGCCCTGCATCGAGCCCTTAGGACTGGACGTTAGGGAAGGATCCAGCGAAGGAGGCCTTGGAGTTAGCGGCGGCAGCGGCTGATACCTTTCCAGCTCTGAAGTGAGCTGTGACTTTGCTTCCGCCCACCAGGACTTAAAAAACGCTTGGAGGTCCACTTGCGGTTGTGCTGGCGGGTTATTAAACCCATAGCTGGGGTATCCATCATAGGGGAAATTAAAGCCTGACAGAGGGTAGCCCAGCATTTGAAATCCTGGCATCAGATACTGTGGTGTGGGGTATCCTGGTGTCAGGTATTGCGGAGGACAGCCCGGTGTTGGCTGCCCAAAAGGGCTACCAGGTGGTCCTGATGGAGAGGCGGAAGGGCCCGGCATCGGCCCCAACGGAGGCACTGTCAGGTCCATACTGCTTCCCCCGGGGGGGGGTGCAGAAGGCCCAAATGGAGTAGGTGGCAGGGTGGGTCCCATTGGTCCTGGCGAAGGGCCCGGAGGACTGTGACACCGGAGGGACAATCGTCTGATCAGACGATGGCCCTGGCATTTGAGCCTCTGGCAGAGGGGGTGACGGCAGGCCATCTCCTGACTCTGCATCCCTCACAGGGGAAGCTGAAGGTACCGTCTTTATCGGCAATAAAGGAGATATAGGAGAAGGCTCCTCTATCAGATGCATACTTGGTGTCAGCTGGGCCATCACCTTCTTGTCAGGCCTGTCACTGGGGCCTGATGGAGGATCCAGGGCTTGGCATCCATCAGAGGAGCCGTCGGATGGCTTGGCAGCCATGGCCATGCAAGAACCAGCAGAGACCATAGGGGGGGTGGGTGCCTCCCGATCCCGGGAGGCTCCCATCTGGCCCAAGCCTGGGCCAGACGGGGGAACCAACAGCTGTCTGGTAGCCTCCAAAGCGGTCGTCGAAGGCTGATCCCCCAGAGTGGATGTTACCTTAAGGACCGCAACTCCAATGGGAGGCGGCGGGATCACTGGGGACCCTTCCCGGTCCCCATGTCTCTCCTTGTCCTTCTTTTGACGATGGCCCTCCAGGGAGGATGACGAATGCCTGAGTTTCTTCAACTTCTTTTCCATACTGGCCATTTTTTTTTTTTTGTTAAATCGGGTGAGCCTCCAGGGACTGCTGCCTATGTTTACGTGTGGCAGTGTTAAACTCCTGGCAGTGCTCGCACCCTTCGAGCTTGTGGCCTGGACCCAGGCAAAGAAAGCAAAAGGTATGGCCGTCCTTGTAAGGAAGCAGAGTTCCACAGGAGTCGCACTTATTCTTATGCGATTCTGAAGGCGTCTGAGAGGACATACACAATGATTTTTTGTTATATACAACGGGAAAAAAATGAATAAAGTAACTATTTTACAATATACTCATTCAAGATGGCGTCGACAACAGCACTGTTCTTCCGCGATGTCCAATGTGCATAGGTCGACAGCGGGAAAGAACTGGTAGGCAGGCATGGGGACCACTCCTTATATAGTGCGTCACACTGACGTCCGTCATGTGACGGGGTAGTCCCCGCCAGACACTGCTAGCTATAATTTTACCATGTGGTCCTAGCGCCTGGCAGCTTAGTCCTATATGCGAGTACCTACTGCAAGAGCCCTCTCGAAGTAAGATCTACCGAATTTGTTGACTATTTAAATGAGAATGATTTCAACCTCTGATTCCCCCATACCTGGGACAAAAATTGTAGACATTTTCTCAACCTCAACCTGACTAGCCTTGAGGGGCAAGCTATATACACCAAAAACTATCACAAGCCTATAGTAGGCAATTCCCTCCTTATGGCTGATGGCTCATGTCCCAAACATCTCATTAGAGGAATCCCCTACAGTCAATTTTTGCACCAAGGAGAAATGGCACCAAAGATATTATGTTTCAATGCCATGCTACAGACCTCAAAAGGAAATGTTTTGCTAGGGGATACAACACTTCCCTCACTGGACAAGCTAAGGAAAAAACCCACATAAAGAACTTACAAGAACTTCAGACCCTAAAACACATAGAAGATACTACCTCCAACTCATACAACTTAATTGTAGATTATAATACTGTATCCCCACAGATTGCAGGTTTCTTAGGAAATACTGGCACATCTAATCAGCTGACCCTGACCTGAGGATCAATGCAAGTGACAGACTTAAAGCAGTCTACAGAAACTCTAAAAGGGACTATAAAACCACCCCAGGATTTTTGCCACACCCTATGGACTTTTACCGGTTTGAGTGTTGTAGGGTTTTAATCTAGCCACCCAGGGCTGGACAAAATTTGTCATCTGCACCCTTTGGTGTAACTGTCCCAGTTTGTATGTGGGATAAACCACTTGACCCATGAAGGAGAGAACAGAAGAACATGTTCGCACTGTATTCCATGGTAAATGAGACATCCATGTAGGTACTCATTGGTGTACAGTTTATATATCACAGCTATGACTTTCATGGGCTTAGAAAACAATACCTTTTTTTTTTTTAACTTAGTTTTTATTACAGCTGCAATGGGCAGAACTTTGACGCCGTTTTGGGATTGGTGACAAAAGGGAGCTCACCAGATACCAGCCGCTCCTTTTTCTCTGTAATTCCAGTAGTGGAAGTGGACGCCAATCCTTGGGCATCCACCACACTACTTTGTTCGGCTTCTGCAACACGGTATTGTCCGCTGTGTCCAATATGGCTGCCAGAGTGCAGCATGCATGCGGCCACGACTCACATATGTGCACTAAATACTGGAACACCAGCAGCACAGTCCAACGTGTCCAACATGACAGCTGGCGCTTACTGCGTATGCACGAGTTGCCGCGCATGGACAGATAACTCCATTGGCCATCTTGGACACGGACCGTTCCGCCAGCGTTCTGAAGCCACCTTGTTTGATAGCCAACACGATTCTCTACAAGATGCTGGTGGCCCCAGGTCTGCAGGTGCCTCTGTTGAGGCACTGCATGCTCTTAAAGGTGGTGCCCCCCCCCCCACGCTGGCTGTCCCATTGATTTACATAGGCACAGAGGAGACTACAACTCCCAGCAGAAAAATCTATTTTATGAATGAAGACATTTCAGGGATTCCTCCAGCCCTCTCTGGCCCCTGTCCACAAAGGGGGTCCTAGGGAACCCACTGGTAACTATAGGCCGATCTCGCTACTTTGTGCTCTGGCCAAGATACAGGAAAGGCTAGTCTACTGCCAACTCCGAGACTACCTTGAGGCTAACCAGATGTTAGTCTCTACGCAACAAGGCTTTAGGCAGAACCACGGCACTGATACAGCCCTCATAAAATTTGCAGTTGACGTCCTAGGCGCTATGGACAAAGGATTCCCCATAGCTGCTGTTTTTATCGATCTTTCTAAGGCATTTGACCTAGTAGACCACAAACTCCTGCTATCCACGCTGGCTTCATTCATCCTAGATCAGCATTCCCTAAACTTTTTCAACAGCTGCCTGTCTGGTCATTCCCAGTGGGTCAGGTGGAAGAGCGTGATCTCTGATCCACTCCCCCTAATGCATGGGGTACCTCAAGGTTCCATACTGGGTCCCCTCCTCTTTTTGCTATTTGTCAATGAGCTTAGTACCCCACTTCGGGGGCAGCTCGTCGTTCAACATGCAGACGATGCTATAATCTACTGGTCTCCGAGCAACCCATCTGATCTGGGACCCCAGCTTCAAGCTGACTTTGCCAAGCTGGAAAACCAAGGCAATGCTATTTGGACATAGAACCTTAGGCCCTGTCAGGAGTGCCTTACTCCCTCTGACCTCCTTCTCCAGCAGCCGCACTGAGGTGGTGAGTTCCCTCAAATACCTGGGGTTAACCCTGGAGCAGGAGTTTACCCTCAAGTCTCACATAGACCAGGTAACCAAAACAGTGCACAGCAAACGGGGCCTGCTGTACAATCTGAATGACCAGCTCATCCCAGAGTCCAGGATAACCACTGCCAACAGCCTCCTCCTTCCTACACTGACCATTGCAGCCACTATCCTTCAGGGGATGGTTAAACAGGAGATGAGCAGGTTTCAAGTTCTCTATAACAAAGTAGCCCGGTCTGCTTCACAGTCCCACAAAAGACAGCACCACTGTGAAGCCCTTGCTTCCCTACACTGGCCCTCTGGGTAGACAAGTTCCTACACTGCAAATCCCCGGATAGCCTGGCCGGTCTCCTCATTCCCAAGCACTCAGTGTGAACTCTCCACACCTCTGGGCAAGACCTCCTAGACGGACCTAGGATTTGGACCACTGCCAGCAGTAAATCCTTTGCCACTTCTGCCCCTGTCCTGTGGAACAAGCTTCCTCCCCCCCTTCAGGAAGCCCCCTCCCTCGGAACATTCTGGAAGGGACTCCGTGCTCACTTACTTGAAGTTAGTGTCTGCTCCTGTCACTGAGCGGACATACCCAAACTCAAAGGCGGGACCTAGTCAGCCTAAGACATACACTGCTGAATTATTTATTACCTGCTCTTCTTTTTACTACATTGTTACCCTTGTTTATACCTGCACTTGTCTTCTCCTGTGACTAACCTGGCATAATGTCAGCACTGTTGTATTATGTATTTACTTTGCTCTCCTGTATTGCTGTACTGTGACCTTGTTATACTCCTGTACTTGTATCCTTCTGTAACTAATTCCGGGTCGCCCCTAAAAAGGGACCTTCGGGGCTCAGTGGGCCTACCCAGTTATCAAAATTGAATAAATAATTTCTCCAGACACAGACTTGACTATCCTGGGGTCCAGGAGCACGGGGGACCCTCTGTTTGGCCACAGCATGTGGCAGAAAATACTAAGCACTTAAGGCACATGCGCTGACTGCCAGCACCAGTAGTTAAGCTGTGAAGTCACACTCACATGCTCCTCCATCTCCCTTTTGATACCAGCAGAAGCGGAAGTTGACCAGTAGTAAATAACGGCAGCAGGGACCCAAGGCTGGCGGCAGTAAGTAAGTGGACCCGGCAGGGCAACACAAGAGGTTCCAGCACGGCGGACAGTGCCATGTTCCATCCGCCTCCTCAGCTGCAGCCATACTGGCTCTGGCCAGAATTTGTTAAATTGTCTGCAGTACATCAATAAATTTCTCAGCAGAAGAGCATGGCACTGCACAGGAGATCGCATGTGTGTTGACCGTGGTACATTAGAGACAATCAGATCACAACATTTTATGCTATATGTTAGTTTTCTGTTATGACAATTAAGCAGATCTTTAATGCTGGTAAGTATCTATGCCCATGTCAGATTGTTGTGCTCTATCCTGCCGGGACTGTCCCTTTTTAATTTGGGAAGATTAGCTAGGTAGAAGTAAGTTCATGTTTTCACGTCTGATCTACTATACATAATATGGATCAACTATGCATTCCATCTATTTTGATGGAGGGATAACTGGTTTTGTAGCTGGCTGAGCTGTCATTTTTCTATCCTACAGTGTCTAGCCACTGAGTACATACTGGACAGGTCAGGGTTGGTAACTGTTTTCCATGCAGCTGCCAGTAGCATACTCAAGATGTATACAGGTGGTGTATATGTTTGTTGCAGGGAGGATATTTCAGTAACAGGCTGCCCATGGAGTTAAAGTGCCATATCCAGAGGTAACAGAGTTAATGGAACTTTCTACCCATCACATTCCTATTCACATTGGGGGGGGGGGGCAGGAGGAGAGAAGAGATCGCTTGCAAAGCCTCCTTCAAGAAAGACAGCAGACTAATTTATATGCTCAGTGCTCTGCACTCCAGGGGTTTAAACAAGAGCTGGGATCTGAAACAATTTGTAAGATAGCTCTGTTCCATATACAGTTAGATTTTCTATGTGTTTAATGTCTCAGTCTATTTACTGTAACGAAGACATGTGTTAACATTGCTGTTTCTTACCCCTCCCATTTATCTACCGTATCTACTTAAATTCTTTTTGTTTTCCTAGGTATCGAGTCTACTCCAGATCTTGGACTGAAACCTATTTATCATGTATAATCTGAATTTTTCTTCATATATACTTATTATAAAGAATTTTGTAATAATCTATAATGAATTCACGAAGATACAACACTTTGTACTTATACAGTTATATTTAGTGTTTCCTATGCTCTTCATAATAACCATTTGTATTACTGCCATTTTTTGGGAGATCATTTTAATGTCTTACGCTTGCACGAGCAACATCTTCTGGTAGTAGGAGAAATACAGAGGTGTGTCAGTGTTAGCGAATGTAGGGCATGCTTTAGTAGGTGCGTCCATCATTCACCAATTTGCCAACATGCTAGCGCTGACACAAATTTTATGTAAAGTGGACACAACTTGTAAGAAAACTGCCACTGCAATCAGAGACAAGCTCATCATGCAGCGGCACAGATGACATGCATCCCGTACGTGCCTTTCCTGGTAAAACATTTCAATAAACATGGCGGCTCCTGCCGTCCGCCACACAATCCCCAGAAAGCCGACTTCGGGGGCACCCAATTCCCTGTCGGCATGCCCCAGTTTAATTAGTTTGCCAATGGCTGCCCAATCCCCATCGGCATAAGGCCCCCAGTTTAATTTGTTTGCTGACAGGGTGCCCAATCCTCACGACTTCAGTCCTCTCAAAAAAAAAAACTCACGGCAGTACACTGGGAGCCCACCCCAGTGTGCCCAAATGTAGTTTTTGTAAAACCTGCAAATAAAGAACCTTCTCCCGACATGTTTTTTTTTTTTTTTTGTCCCTGTAAAACAGAAAACAGTCCCTCATCATCAGGACACCCTCTTCCCCAACCCAGACCCACCCTCTGCATACCCCACCTCCCGCAACCCCCAACCCATACTTACCTCCGAGGTCCGGCACGGCAATCTTCAGTTAAGTGGAACACGTCTGAACTCTTCAAAAGCCGACCACGAACAGAAGAAAATCACAGTAAGCTGTATAATGGCATCAATGGGGGGGAGGGGGTTCAACTTAGGTGGATATCTTGGCCATTTTTTTGAATTTTAGCTCCAAATTTTCAACATGGGGTTCTTGGGACCCACCTCATGAACACATGCGCTGTCATTTCGTTATTCAGTCCCGAAAAACGATTTCACGGTCACTGCATGGAATCACCTTTTTGGGGCCGATTAACGAAACGACAGTGCCACTGTTCATAAGGTGGGGTCCCAAAAAGCCTATGTTGTAAATCTGATGAAAAAATTCCAAAAAATTAGTGTGTTACGAGCATGCGTTGCGCAGTTTCCACGCACACTTGTAACTTCGGCAATATTTTCACTCCAGCTATTCAACATTGCCATTTTTACACACCTCCTTATGAACAATACAGCTGTCATTTTTCACATCCTGCCCGAAATGTGTTTTTGCACATCTGCCGCACAATAGCATGGTCGCTGTGGGAAATCAACTTTTGGGACAGATTAATAAAATTACAGTGCCACTGTTCATGAGCAGAGGTCCCAAAATGCCTCTGTTGAAAATCTGGTTAAAAAATCCCCAAAAATAATTGTGTTACGGGCGTAAGTTGCGCAGGTTCTATGTACGCTCGTGACTTCACAAATTTTTCATATTTTCATTCCAGATTTTCAACATTGCCTTTTTTTTTTAAACACTTCCTCATGAACAGTACAGCTGTCATTTTTCACATCCTGCGTGAAATGGAGGCAGTATAGCGCAGTGGTCTAAGGTTCTGAGCTGCAAATCTGGAGACCTGGGTTTGAATCCCACAGCCCCCACTTGAATAATGTGTGACCCTCAGCAAGTCACAACTTCCCTGTGCTCCCAGGTCACACCTAAAAACAAGCTTTCAGCTTAGTGTGCTACTCCTGGTTAAAGAATTGGAAAAACAAAAAAGTGTTTTCACACCTGTGGCGCCAAATGACGCAGTCGCTGTGCAAAATCATCTTTCGGCTAACGAACTGATAGTACCATTGTTCATGAGGTAGGGTCACAAAAGGCACATGTTGAAAAATTGGAGTGAAAACACCCAGAACGTTAGGGTTTCCAACTGCAACGCCCCACTCTGTAGAGACCGACAGGCCAGAGGTGTGACTTGGACTGTCGGCCGAATGTTCACATTATTTCATTCTCACCCTGTAAAGAAGACAGCATCGCAGGTGTGCCTTTGATCTTTGGCCCCAAAGTTCACCCCATTTTCCTATACTGCACCCATCTCAGCATATTTCCTTACAGGGTGAGCATAAGGCCTGAAGACACCAAGGTACACCGCAACACTGGTCTGTGTCTACAGGGTAGGATGAGGTGAAATGGCATGAGCGTTATGGCCGACGACCCAAAGGCACACCCCAATGCCTGTCAGTCTCTGCAGGGTGGGGGTGGAGTTGGCATCAGTTCAGTACTTCACTGCCATTCCTATTATGCATCTCTCTAACTCCTGCACTAACAATGTCAATGCCAGCAAGACAACATTCAGCATTGACACATACTTGTTTATTATAACTGTATCAATGCTTGTTTTTTAATTATACTTTTTGTGAATGGTATAGTTTACCGATTCTCCCTGACCTTTTATAAGACGTTGCTACATGCTACAGAATCTGCTCCACTTGTATCTATATAGAACAGTTACCTACCATAACAGTAAAGAGAATCTTCTCCATTGAGACACATCATGGAATGATTCTCAAGCAGTACCAAGGACTGAGGGAGGACAGCACGGCTGAGAAAGGAGACCTTGCAAAACATTGAGGCTAAAGACGACACATCTATGAGAAACAATGTCCAGACTGTAGTGTTCGGTGAATGTATAAACAGTACTCCTAGTGGCAGCAGCACAGATGTCAGTAGCGAACACATTTTGAAAACAAGTCACTGAGACAGCCACCTCGTGGGTGGAATGAGCCCAAACAGGACCAGGAAGCCGCTTACTGAGCTTCTGGACTAGTAACAAAAAGTAATACAACTGGCCAGCCCTTTGGATAGGTCTTATTTAGTAACCAGGAATCCTACCATCCAGAAGGAAAAAATATAAACAGCTGAGAAGATTTTCTACAGTCCTTTGTACGATCCAGATATCAACGCAGTATCCTCTGGATGTCCAGCATATGTAAACAATATTCCCCACTGTCTGTGGGGGACGAAAAGTAAACTGATAAGCTTATAGTTTAGTATTCTTTTAGACAAACTCTTTGGAAGAAAATGAGGATTGATACGCAAGGTAACCCTATACTTGTAAAAAATAATAAACAGAGGATCTGCACTACAGCATGCAACTCAGGAGATGAGTCTAGCAGACATCATTGCTGCTAGAAACACTGTTTTCCAAGAGAGGAAGCACAGCTCACAAGTAGCCGCTGGCCCAAGGGGAGGAGCAGCAAGGGTCTCTAGAACCAAGTTAACATCTCACATCAGAACCTGATCTTGGACCAGGGGTGCAGGAGGAGGATACCCCTTAAGTATCTATAAGAAACCTCCAGCTGAGCCACAGTCTTGCCCTCTGCTAGCTAATTTGCTCCCGGTGGCCATTTTGGGTCAGATCCAGCTATGGATTGTTCCAATGCCATATGGCGTCTATGGGAACAAAGGAGTTAGGGCATGAAAAGCCGACACAGTGGCCAAGAGGACCTTTACAAAGGAATACCCAAGTCCAGCACTTTAGAAACTGGACACAAAAAAAGGGATCCAAAGCATGCGGAGTACAGCACCACACAGCAAAACGTTTCCATTTTTGTGACTGAATGCACTGATTAGATGGCTTTCTAGCTGCCAAGAGAACATCAGCCACCGCTGGAGAAATACCGAAGCTGGAGATTGCTATGTCCTCAGGAGCTCTTCGTGAAGGTGCAGGGAGCGAAAATCTGAGTGTAGCAAAGGACCCTACTCCTGCATCAGAAGTCCAGCTCGGGGACAGGACACAAGGTTCTGCCACCAACTGTTGCAGAAGTGGAAACCAAAATTTGACTGGGCCAGTGAGAAGCCACCAGAATCAGGGTGGTATTCTCGACCCGTAGCTTAACCAGAACCCTCTTCCTTTCCTAGCCATCCCAGTGGCATAGACAGTTGAGGCGCTGGACACTAAATCTCGCTCCATGCTGGTGACCCGTGTTCGGGAACAACCACAGGATGCTGGGGGTTGGCCGGGGCGAGACAGCAGGGGTGTGTAAATCCTACTACCCCCTGTCTGGGGTAAGTAAATTCCTCTGAAGGCCAAGTGCAAAAAGAGAGCCAATTTCATTGTAATGCATAGGGGCAAGTGAAAATTCAGCTACAGTCATGGCTGGAAGTCCTAAAAGTTTTGATTTACTGGTCTCTCCTCCCCAGGAAGGAGGACTGCTGGTTCCCTCGAAAGATTGCCACCAGATGGAGACCCGGTGGCAGTGTGAGACAGTAGCAGGAGATGCTGTGGGACTCTTCGGCATGTGAGTGCCTCCACACACGCACTCCAATGTGCATGTCCCAGCAACAGGACCTGGAAGAAAACAGCAGCACGATGGGCATTCATGAAGCCCTGGCTGCCAATCTCTCACCCGTCCCACCACCAGGACACCGATGCATGAAACTGGATAGCTGTATTTCAAGGGGGAGGACAGCCCTCCCTCTTCTGAATTAGCCACAGGAGACAGCCATGGGGGTACTCAGGCCAGCTGGTAAGCCTAGGGGCGGTTGGGGATGGTGGGGGTCAAAGTAGCAGGATAGAGGGGACCCTAGCCTGCCCTGCCCATAGGACCATAAATTACAATGGAGAGAGAGAGAAAAAGGAACCTCCCTTTCCAAGACAGGGACACCACCATCCAGTGCTAAATTCTCATTGCCTCTCTGCGGAGTGTGTATGAATGGACCCAGCCCTGTTGTTGGATATAGTATATCACTGACACATTCTCTGTGCAATCAACAGCTGATTCCATGGCAGTAGGGTGGTGAAAGCCTGTAGGCCACAAAGAACAACCCTCCTCCTCAGAGTGTTGCTGTGAAGCACTGTATCGAGAGGGCCCCATTGCCCCTGGGTTCTGAAGAGTCCCACATGAGCAAGAAAACCCAAGGCATCTGTGGTCATGATCAGTAGGGGGAAGAGCCTTAGGAAAGGGGACACCATCTCCAGGATGGAGCGGTCCAACCACCAGATCAAAGAATGACAAAGAGGAGGAGTGACTGGTATTAGACACTCTAGCTTGGCCTCATCAGAGTGCTAAGCCCAATGTGCTTTGAGGAACCACTGAGGGACTTCATGTGGAGGTGGGACAGTGAGGATGGCAGCCACTATCAGGCTGATCAGTCTTAGCAGGCATCTGGCAGACACATAATTGCTGCAGGAAGCCAGCTGTGCCTGTGTCACTAGTGCCCTTGCACAGTCGGAGGGCAGAGAAAACCAACTGAGATGCACGGCCAGAACAGCTCCTATGTATTGAAGCCTCTGGCAAGGAAAGACTGACTTTGGCCCACTGAGCAGTATTCCCAGTAGGACGAACAACTACCTGGTCCATAACAGTGTGTGTACACAATGGATTCCCAAGACGGGGACTTTAATACCCAATCATCTATGTAAAGAAAGACATGCAGACCCTCCCTGCAGAGGACTGCAGCAAATACTTTAGTAAAGACATGTGGTGCACAACACACATCAAAAGGCAAGACATTAAATTGGTACCGACAGCCCTGAAGCACCAAACGCAGATACTGTCTCTGTGACTTGTGGATCTTGACATGAACGTATATGTTCTTCATATCCAGAGCGACCATCAAATCCTTCTGCAATAGAAGGGGATGCAGGGATCGCAGGGAAACCATTCTGAACATCGTGTATTCTATTAAAAGGTTCAGACCCCAACAGTCTACTACAGGTCTTGAATCCCTGGTCTATTTTGGAACCACAAAATACCAGGAGTAAAAGCCCTGATTCACCTGTGAAACCAGGACAGGTTCCACAGTCCTTTTGTGGAAGAGGGTTTGAACCTCCTTCAGCAGAATGGCAAGCAATCCAGGAGAGCATTGGTTTGGCAACGGGAAGGGGGGGAAACAGTAAGGAGCTCTAAGGCATGTCTGTGCTGAACCTCGTCCAGTACCCAAGCATTCCTAGTGACCCCCCTCCACTTTGATAGAAAGAGAGAGATGCGGCCTCCCACCAGGACTTCCTGAGGTAGTGGGGCCAGAGGAAGGGGAGGGAACTCAGAAGGCACTGGGGGTGGCAGGAGTTCCGGTAGCAGTCCGACCTTTTGTAAGTCTGGCATGGGAACCGGAGGGGGGGGGGGGCAAGTTTGTAGCATGGGAAGTGGAAAATTGAGGTCTCTGGGCAACATGACCAGGGCCTCTGGAATAACCACAGCCCAGGTGGGCAGACAGTCTACAAAAAAGAACCAGGACTCCTTCCCCGGGGCTTTGGGTTCAAAGTATGAAGGGATCTGAAAGCCATTCAAGAAGTCTGCAATTCTCAGAAAGTATTCTCAACATCACTGCCGAACAATTGCTTGTCCATAAATGGAGCATTTATCACAGACTGCTGCACACCAGCCTTAGCCAAGCGTGTCAGCGAAGGCAAATCCCAAAGGCAGCGGCCCTAGCTGTAGAATCAGAGGCATCATACGCCAATTTGAGCAACTGTTTATCGACTTCCTGCCATTAGCTACAGTTTACTGAGCCAGTATGGCTTTCTGGCAATTTTTCTGCCAGGGTGGACATTGTCTTCCATAGGCAGTTCTGATATTTAATTATATATGCCTGAAAGTTGGCAATTCTTAAGCCCAGGGAAACGGAAGCAAAAAAGTTCTCTTATCCATCACATCAAGCTTCCTCGACTCCTTGTCTGGAGGAAGAGAGCACATGTGTTTAGGAGTCCTGAATCCACCATGTGCAGCCATAATTGCCACAGATTCTTTTTCAGGATGTGAAGAACAATATGGCTTGGCACTAGGGGCAGGATATTGTTTACCAGCCTTCCATGAAACTGCAGACAGTTGTGCAGGCCTGTGACAGGCTGCTAAAGTAGCATCCTCAAGGACAGAATGCACAGGAGGAATAATCATAGTAAGAGAGGCTGAAACTTCCAAGAACTCAAGGAGTTTCCTGGAAGAATTTTCCTCTTTCAGCTTGGAACCCCAGTTTAGCCTGAACCTGTTTGAGGGAGGCTTGAAAAGAGGCATCCTCAGGGAGAGATCTAGGTGTCTTTTTCACACACTCACCCAAGCAGGAGGAAAGAGCAAAGTTTGAGCCAAACACATCTATAACCTCTTCCTCCTCATCCATGGGCTGTTCCTCCTCCTACATGTATTCTTGATTGTACTCCAAATTAGCACTAACATCGATCATCATCAGCTGAGGGTCGACGAAATGGGGAGACAACTGAGGAGGTGCAGACACTGGGAATCATGTCGAAGGTGGCCCTTCTGGACCCGGCGCAGCAGCAGGGACAGAAAAACTGGAAAAACAATGGTACTGTCTATGACGGGCCAGTTGAAAGTGCCGAAGGAGTAGATGTAGGCAGAGACAGCAGGTTTTGAAACAACTGACATTGTCTGGTGCAATGAAACACAGAAATTGTCAGCAGATAAGAACCGCCAGGCCCGTCCAGTCTGCCCGAAAGCCCTACACTAGTTTGTGGCCTCTGGCCCTAACTGGTCAATGGCTTTTCCATCCCACCTTCCACCTCTAAGATACCCTTATGCCTGTTCTATGCATGTTTAAAACCCTCCACTGTGCTCACCCCCACCACCTCCTATGGCAGTCTATTCCATGTGTCCACAACCCTCTCCATGAAGAAAAACTTCCTCACATTTCCCCTCAGCCTGCCACCTTCCCATTTCATACCATGCCCCCCTCGTTCTTGTACATCTCCTATATTGGAAGATGTCTCCTCCCTGCACCTTGTTTATGCCCTTAAGGTACTTGAATGTTTCCGTCATGTCCCCTCGATCCCTTCTCTCCTCCAGCGAGTACATATTGAGGTTCTTTAGTCTCTCCTTATATGTTTTCTGGTGCAAGCCCTGTACCATCTTAGTTGCCCTCCTCTGGCCCGCCTCCACCCAGTCAATGTCCTTATGCCTGCACATCAACGAAGCCCGAAGTGGTAGACAATGGTGGAATCAGCAATGGGACAGTGCAAGATGGCGGAACTGACCGTGAGTCTCCAGATGGGGAGGACGAACCACCAGATCCCCACTTGGTGTCTGAGAGACAGCCGGGGCCCTTGAGGCCGGAGCCTGGGACACACACCTTTACCTGCAGAATTACCCTATCGAAAACTGCCCCCCCCCGGCGCAACGGTAGCACTACCACTGAGGATGCTGACGACCTGGGTTCGGAATCAAGCCTGAGAGTCAAAGGGCTGGCCGGGGGGGATGGGGGACAGAGAGTCCAAAGGATGGCTCTCCTCCTCTGAAGGGGAGGGTGGTGAAGTTCCCGATGTTCTAGTTCTAGTGGCCACAAGCGGTGACAGCCAGCCAGAGCTTGTATGCACTGGGGGGCATGTCAGATGTTTCGCCATGTGCCCGTCATTGCAAGCCATGCCCCCCAGGGACACAGCCCCAAAAAACACCAGGCCAGGCACTTAGGAGTCCACTTCACCATGCCCCACACAGCTGGCCAAAGCACTCAACCCTCCTGGATCAGATACAGACCTTCATTTTGGGGGGGGGGTAGCGGAGGCCCTCCCTGGTGGCCCCACCCTAGGGGGTAAACCAGTGTGCACTCCAGGAAGTAGAGTTAAGTCCCGGGGGAAGGATGGGCAGTTGAAAGCAAGACCGAGGGGGTAGCCGGCTGGCAGCAAAAAGTGCACTAAATAATAAAAAAAAAAAATTACCCTATCAAATAGGTGAATGGGACCAATCTGGAGTTTTTTTTTTTTTTCCCTTTCTGCACTTGTCCTTTTCAGACTGACAGGATTTAACCACCAATTTTGAAGAGTCATCCCTTTTTTTTTCCTCAATGATTCAGCGACAGCTGCTGTTGACCACAGAGATCAATGTGCCAAAGGCAAATTAGGAACAGAAATGGTAGATGATGCTGAAGCCACCTTCGCCTAAACCTGTTTATTTCTTGTAGCAGTAGATAATCTTCTAATGCCTTCTTAAAATGTCTCCCGGTTGCCTGGTTAAAGCCCTGGCAAATTGTGCAGGCTTTAATGTTGTGGTATGTACAGAGGCAATGGATACAAACCGAGTTGTCTTCGTCTCTCTCTCTCTGTATGTCGCCACACCGGCAATAATGGAATAAAGGTTCCTTGTCTTTCGGTGGCAGCATAAAAACTAAAATAACAAACTTAGAAAGTTGAGTCAGTGAGTACTTGCAAAAGTTCAACAGCGGTCTTCAGCTGCAGTGGACCGACAAGCAGTCGACTGCAGCAGAAAGAACTGAGGCAATGCACAGCGAAGGACCTCCACTGGGATGGCCAGCATGTTTCTATTCAGAAGGATTTCACACTCACAGAGGTGTACCATCGCAAGGCAATCAAAGCAGTCCGGGATCTGGCCTAGGTGAATGGCCTCCCCTGTCATTTGGCTTCCCAGCAGTCCTGGTGTTATTTTCACTTGCAGGAGCTCGCAAGATTTTGAGGACCCCATGTACGTGAGGGTTTTCATACAGTCTATCACAATGGTATGAAAAAAGGTGTCATGTACAACTGCCACATATTTTTCCATACTCCTAGTGGGAAGCAGTATAATGTGAAACGTTCTGCAAACTGAAACAGTACCAACCTGATGTCTATGGTGATACGCAAGTCCTATGTGTTACACACTGGAAAAATAGTGACACTTTAAGATCAGCATGTAGCATGGAATGGAACATTTATGTAGCACAGAAAAGAAAGACGAGAACAATGCTGTAGCCAACCATGTGGCAAAATTGGGACATGGATATCATTTTAAATTCCTAGGGAGTGAACCAGGCTCTATGTCCGTTGGTGCGGAGAAGGCTTGGACAACAAACTGCTCAGGTGGGAAAGTTACTGGTACTATGAGCTCAGGCACATTGTCTGCCTGGACTTGTGTATGTTCAAGATCATTTTATAAAGACCTTTGCTTGACTTATTTGTGGCTGTCTAGTTTTTGTATATACTAGATATGTATTTTTAATACTAGTATTGCTTGCACATATGGGACGTGAATGCCTTTAACAAGTGAGAGGATTTAAGAGGAGGGTTTATGCACCATAGCCACGCCTTGAAAAAGCACACGTCACTGTAAAATGTTGGCGTTACATGGTAGGGTGAGTGCTGCCATTTGTTCTATATGTTTTAACCAATAAATTATGCTTTTTAAGCCAGCTTCATAGTAAGTATTTTTGCATTAGTGCTGCTAGCGCTACTAAACTACTGCCAGGTTCTACTGAACTATTGCCTGGTTCTTTGTTTTGACTAGGCAACAGTTCAAAAACCTTGCATATCACGTGACTGACTCCAGTCCAATCAATCAGAGACCAGGATTTTTTTCTAAGGTTTTACAAAAATTATTAATTATCCATAAATTAGCTTGGGATAACAATAATCAAGGCTAAGTCCCGGACTACCACACTACTGGCACCAATAAGAAGTGATGCACCAGGCATATGACAAATAGCTAGTCAACTCTGAAAGAAACAATTTAGCATATCACTTAAACTGAGCAGGAAAGTTGGGCCATCCTCTCATCTGTCAAATAGATAAACAAAACATTACATTTAGTGAATGTCTGTATGTAAAGGCGTTCTGCATAAAAATAATTGTACCTGCCATGGCACTATTCCACACCATTTCATTCCATCTGTCTTTCCTTTTGCACACCGAAAGTACAACCTTGTAAAAGGAGGAAGAGGAGAAGATGGTCAACAAATGAACTGAGATTTGTTTTAAGCTCTCTGGTAAAGTTTTCAATGCCAATAAAATAATTATCTACAAGTGCCAACACTGAACAAATGCTGTGTGTGTATATAAATTTATTTCCTGTATTCTGTTGACCGGGTAAGCCCACTGAGACCAGAGGTCCCTTTTTCAGGAGTGACCCGGAATTAGTTACAGAAAAAGAAAGCTTGATACATTGGTCATACATAGCCCAGACATCAGTTTACAATCACAAGGAAGACAATTAGGTCTATACACATGCAAACAATACATACAGAGACTCTACACATGCAAACATTACATACGCAGACTAAGACAAGTGTAACAACACCCTACCAGAGGAAGTGGTGGGGGCTGAAACAATCACAGGATTTAAGAGTGCATGGGATGGACAAAAGGGAATTCTGGAAGTCAGGGGTAAGGGGCAACAGACTTCTAGGAAAACAAAGTGAACTTACAAGCTCAAATGGGCAGACTGGGCGGGCCATAAGCCCTTATCTGCTGACAGTATCTATGCACAGGTAATGTGTCATGGAGAATAATTTATTAGTTACAGTAGTACAAGAATGAGTTCAGTTGTAGACAGAAACGACATTCTTTACATTCTGTAACACTGCATATACTCCCTTGAGGTTCAGTAGCTACACACACACAAAATAATTAACCCCCTTCACTGAGAACGAGCAGATTCTGAACACTGTGTCACTGCAGTGAAATCAGGGGCAGAGCGCAAAGCTCTAGTACCTTCCTTATGTCCCCAAACTAACGAGGCATTGAGAATCTTGCGAGTTCTCAACAAAGATGGGCTATGTTATTTTTTTTATAATACAATTTTAGCCTGTTTTTCCAACTTCAACTGCTAGGTTCAGACAGGAATGCGTTACCAAGGTTCAAACTGCCAATTCTGAATCCACACGTGATTCTCTATGCTGCCAGGACAGCTCAGCTCACGCTGCCACAGCACTACTGGAAACTGTGGCTGCAACTTGGTCTACAGAGAAACCTTGCTGTTCGCATTCCAGAATGTTAAGAACAGAAAGAATATGAAGAACAAGGTTTTGAAACACCAGAAAACTGACAAAAAGGGTTTTATGAAACTGTATGCAACAGAGTATTTTTTTTATATTTTTATTTTTTAATAAGATTTACAAAACAATCACAAACAAAAATATGAAATAATCAATGCATAAATATATAAACAAATAATAAAGACAGTTCAATCTAGCTAAAAAGATCAATAAAAATACCTTTTCTTTGTAAACTAAAAGCAACGAGTTTAACATAACATATTTCATCACATGTTAAGAGTAATCATCAATAATAAATATGCAAATTATACTCCTTACCACATATCATCACAAATAGAGTAAAAGATAGGAAATCATCGTCGGGCATTCTGGTGACATCATAAACCACAAGCGTAAAGCTCAAGTTGTTTATGATGTCACCAGAATCCCCGAGTTGGAATAGCAAGCCTAGTTACTGCTGGTATCCTATATTTTATTTTTTTGTTTTATATTACATGCATTTATGCAATGGGGTGGACACAAAAGCTATTGTATGCATCTGGTTATCTGAGCTACTATGTGCACAAATGTAAAATCTTGCATTTTATCTATACAGTAAACTTAGCATCACAGATTTTATACATATAGTAAATTTGTCATCAGGAGGACATGAGCCGCCCCCCCCCCCCCACCACGGATGGACGGCACTACTTATTTTTTATTTTTGTTAACTCTTTTTCCCTTCAGTCACCAGTTGTATTTCTCCAGCTAGGACACTCAGGTATATTGCCTCTACCATCCACAGTGCTCTTCACCTAGCTGAGGAATCGGTGCTGGGTCCTCCTCCTGCAGCCCGAACGGGAGGCAGGACCACCGTGGAGGTATGCAGGTGGGTATGCTGCTGCCGCAGCTGACAGGGGAGGGAGCTGGGTGGGCCGGGGGTCCTGTGTGGGTGGATGGTGCCACGAGGCCACCAGAGAGGGGACCGTGCCATATGATAGGCACTCGGGGTAACAGGAGGGGTGGTGGGGGGACCACTAGACTACCAAGAATGTACAAGGTTGTACATGTACAGGGAGTGCAGCATAAGGAGGTGCGGGGGGTACCACTGGACTGCCAGGGATATGAGTTACCCATATTGTAGGTGATCACGCTACGGGGAGGGAGTGGGGTCCTCTAGACTACCAGGGCAGTCTGTGGGTGCTTCTGGACAGTGTTGGGGGTGCCACCCACGGCTGGGGACAAGCTGTTAGCCCCTACACTACAGCGGACTGCCTGTGGGTGGCTCCATTTTAGCCTTTTGTTTCGGGTTCAACATTGTGCCCCAGTGTCTCGGCTTGTCAGGGTTGTGCCAGCATATCGCCGCACATCCCCGGGTTGAACATCGGGATGCGCCGATATGTATGGGCACGCCTCTGGGATCCGCCGACATTATCATTGCGCCAGATCAGGACTTGCACTGCGCAGTCCCCTTTGAATACTGCCTACGCATTGGGAATCGGGATTGCGCTGTGCAACTCAGTGCACCAGGCACAACCCCTTTGAATATCCTGGCCTAGAATTATAGTGGCTGACTAGTCTGTGAGCTTGAGTTGGACTCTGTGTATTAGAAAAAAGGAACAGAGTGCATACAGAAAACTCCATGTCCTATGCAAGACCAAAGCATCCACTGTGATTGACTCTAAAGCTAGGGGCCTGCAGCAGTAGTGTGGAAGCAGATAGTTGATATTGGAAGCGAAAAGAAGCACCTCTGGAACACCCCACCTTCTGAAGGATGACGCTAGAAAAATCTTGTTCGGGGTCCATTCATGGTGACCCTGACCAATGCGGCTCAGGGCTCCTGTCAGGACATTGTCCTTGCCTCTGAGGTTGCCTATGAGTAGAGTTTGGTGAACCTTATGCCACTGTGTTCACTGATGTAGAATACTGCGGTGGAGTTATCTATTCTGACTAGAGCAGAGTGTCCCTTTAGCTGCGAAGCAAAGCCCTTGATGTCCAGGCACACAGCTCTAAGTTCTAGTGGATTAATGTGGTAAGTGGAACTGTCTGGGAGTCAACATGCTGGTTGTGGACTGATCCTGTGGATGGGTCCCCCACCGAGAAAGGAGACATCTGTTAAAAGCACTCTGGAAGGTTGCCGTAACAGAAAGGAGCACCCTTTCCTGAGGCTGTTCTGTCTCCCCACCAGCCGAGAGCCTGAGGGAATATTTTGGGGATGGGAATTAGTTCTGAAAAGGAATCCTTTTTCTGGGACCAGTAAATCTTGAAGTGGTACTGAAATGTCCCATGTTTGGAAATCTGGTGCCTGGGACCACTGCTGCCATGGATGCCACACAGTCAAAAGATCCGAGGACACAAGTCACACAAAAGTACAGTTACGTAAGAACTTACCATGACAGTAGCGCTTCAAGAAGAGCTCTTACAGCAGGCAATAACCTTAAAGACTAAGCCACCAGGACCCTAAGGAAACCTTCCAGATAGCAGTTTTCTGTGGGGGATCCCTTCCCCCAACGTTAGCTCACCCCATCAGCCAATGGTATAAAGGGGCGGTCCCCAGCCCCACCTCAGTTCTCCCACCGGAGACCCGAAGTCTAAGATGGAAGGAGAACGGAGCAGGCTCTTGTCTAAAGGAAATGGCAGAGAGAAACCAGAGGGAAGGAGGGAGGGAAAGCAGTGCCTGCTGCAATAGCTCTTCTCCTACTGTTATGGCAAGTTCTTACATAACTATACTATCTTACTTCAAGTTGGAGCTCATGCAGCAGGCACTAACCTTAAGGACCAAGTCTCAAGCAATGAAGGAAGAGGGAACGGACAAGCTCGGGAGGAGGCAAAGAACAGCCAGCAAGAGATCCAGGAGAGGAGGCCCTGAAGAACTGCACGGCCAAACCCAGTACTACGTCTGGAAGCCATGTCTAAGCTATAGTGCTTAACAAAGGTGTGACCAGAGCTCCAGGTGGCGACTGCACAGATGTCTGCTGCCGAAACATGCCTCAAAGAAGCAAAGGAGGTAGAAACTCTCCTGGTCGAGTGGCCTTCAACCGGACCCGGTAAAGGTTTGTCGTATTTCTGATAGCAAAAAACAATGCAGTTAACCAACCACTTTGAAAAAGTATGTTTGAAAACTGGTGCTCTCTGAGTTTTGGGAGCAAACAAAACAAATAACTGATCTGTCTTCCTCAAGGGACCGGTACGATTCAAGTAGAAACAAAGCGTCCGATGGACGTCTAGAGTATGCAATAACGCTTCCCCGCTGTTGGAATACTCGGGATAATAAACTGGTAGGTGGATGTCCTGGTTCAACGTAAATTCAGACACCACCTTGGGCAAAAACTTAGGATTGGTCCGTAAGGAAACCCTGTCTTTATGGAAAACTAAATAGGGTCTTTACACATCAGAGTCTGAAGCTCGGAAATCCTTCCAGCAGAAGTAACGGCAACTAAAAATAACGCTTTCCACGACAGAAAGCGTAGCTCTCAATTCATGGCCGGTTCAAAAGGGGGAGCGTGAGCTTCTCTAACATAAAAAGGAGATCCCACAGGGGACAGGGTCCTGAATGGAAAGCTTTAAATGCAAAATGCTCTACAGGAAGGTACAGGACAAGTCCAGTTGAATAAGGGGTTTGCCCTCTACTGGTGCATGGTATGCAGAGATGGCAGAGAGATGCACCTTGATAGAGGAATAGCTCAGGGCTATATCAAACAGAGAGAAGAGATACTCCAGAACGGCATTCACAGGACAGACAGTAGCCACGAGTGACGCCGGAGGCAAATGCCAGTAGCAGCTGCCCTGGCGGCTGTGTCTGCAGTGTCATATGAGGCATGCAGAACAGGGGTGCCTACATCTGACCCCGACTTGAGCAGGTCCAGGAGCTGGGTCTCTTGTGCACATCTGGTAAGGCCTGAGCCAATATCCCTTTCCCACAGGTCATTCAGGTACTGCACCATGTGGGTAAGGAAATTAAGAGACCTGATGAAACAAGTCCAAGAGGAGTAAACTTTCTTGCCCATCTGGTCAATAGAACTGGACTCCTGGTCCGGAGGCTGGTTATTTAGATGGTTTGATTGCTTGTGAGCAGCAGTTATTACCATCGAGTCAGCAGTAGGATGCTCGGCCAAGAAGGGTTCATCCTTGGGCACCCTATAAAGTCGGTCTGACTTTTTGGAGATGGCTGAAGTGGAGGACAGATGTTTCCAGGTAAGCCTGGTCAGGTCCTGGAATGTGTCCACCAAAGGAGGAACCACCAGGGGCTTTGGTTCCTTCTGCCTCAGGTATTTACCCAGCCGCCGCCTCTCCAGATCCAGGGTCTTCCATCTCCCATCCGCTGGTGAACTGAATGTGCCTCATTACATCCGTAAAGGATGGATCGTCTGGAGGTGACCTGGGGGTATCCCTGCTGTCTGGTGAAAAGGGATGGCCTCTAGGTTCGGAGTGGTCTGACTGGGAGGAAGGCGAGCTCCTACTGGAATCTGATGAAATGCCAGAGGAGGAAGAGGAGCTAAACCGGCGTCGGCTTTGGGACAGACGACCATGTCAATCGGATGAAAGGGAGGGGCGTCTGTGTCAGCAACCCCTATGTTTAGACTGTCCCCGGTGCCCATAGCACAGGATCAGGCAAACAGCTAGGTGGCTTTGGAGTCAGTTGTGTGGGTTCCTGGTGCAAGTCCGGCTCTGGCTCTGGTTCGACAACAACCAGCTCCACCGACTTTGGTGGCAGGAGGTCTCCCTTGATTTTGTTCCACCAAAAGCAGAACAGATCCTTTACCTGGTTGAGGGGGACCTGAAGGGCCTGCTGGCAGCTGTAGTGGTGTCAGATCTGTTGTCAGGTTGTCCGGCATCAGATTACCTGGCATCTGCGTAGCCGGTGTCAGTGGGGTTGGCGTCCAGGGGGTAGGGACTTCTGGTAAAGAGCCTTTCCCAGGAGGGGAGGTATCCATATCAATCGGTGACCTCGAGCGGACCAGCGACTGAAAAGAGGGGTCTGACATCAGGGTATCGGTGGCGGTAACCATTGGTTGCTGGCAGCAGTCTGCGGTGGAGGCAAGTGTCAGCTTAGCCGGAGCCACTGGTGAAGTCACCGGAGTTCTAGGAGGAGGCGCCAATTTGCCGAGGAAGCCAGATGCCTGCTCCTGACAATGGGGTGTTTTGTCTGGCGTCTTGGACACCACCGTCGTCAGGGCTGGATGGACAGGACCTGAAGTCCCACTGTCCGATTTTGAACTGGACCCCGTCCTGGAGGTAGAAGCGCCCGTAACGGGCATGGGCATCACCTTCAGGGGGCCAGGGCTGCAGCTGGAGCCCCGGACCCTGAGTGACCTCCGCCTGACAACACTACCACGGCAGGAGGTTTCACCACAGGCTGCCCAGAAGGGTTGTGAGCAGGCAGGGATGAGTGGTCCGACCCTCCATGGGAGGAGGACCCTGAAGAAGTCTTCTTGTGGTGAGAAGACAGAGCGGGAGAGAGTCCAGGCCTTCTCCTTGTCTTTGTCCCGAGACTTATGCTTACATGAGGCCTTCTTCTTCTCCTTATGGGGCTTCGAGGAAGACGAGGTTGAAACCAAGGAGGGTGAAGAAGAAGAACCTTTCCCGGAGGTCTGAGTCTGCATGTCGGTAAGTTTTTTCTCTAGAAGGTGCACCTAGAGGGCCTTCTGGTGGTGGATCCGAGTCCTCTGGTTAAGCCACTGGCAGTGTTCACATGCTGATGTGTCATGGTCCAGGCCTAGGCACAGGAGGCAGGCCTTGTGGCCATCTTTCGACAGTATCAGCTTGCCACAGGTGCACTTCAATCATTCGACTGATGAAACCGACGACATCGGGGAAGAAGACATGCAGAAAAAAACAATATTTTAGACAAAAAATAAAGAAAAGTCACTGAAAGCGTGAAAGCGGTTGAAATGTAGCAAGAAGGCATCCAAGGAGCCAATGAGAATGGTCGACAGCGGGAAAAGAACTGAGGTGGGGCTGGGGACTGCCTCCTTTACACCACTGGCTGATGTTGGAGCGGGCCGACGAAGGGGGCGTTTCCCATTGAAGACTGCTAGTTAGAAGGTTTCCGTGGGGTCCTGGCACCTGCGGCTTAGTCCTTAAGGTTATTTCAAAACAGCAAGTATCCGCACCACACAAGCATGAAGATCAAAAAGCAGCTTTTAATGTTTAAAAATACACGCCATAGGCATCCGCTCACCAAACCTAAAGAATGAAGAACACCACACCAGTGAAGCTGACACAAACCCCTTCACAAATGAAAGGGTCCTAAAAGAACTAGCAAAATTAAAAACCAGCAAAGCTATGGGACCCGACGGTATCCACACGAGAATACTAAAGGAACTCAGAGAAGAACTTGCCACCCCATTAGCAGACCTCTTCAACAAGTCACTGAACAGTGGCACAGTACCTCATGACTGGCAAAAAGACACGGTGGTACCGCTCCACAAAAGCGGCAGCAAGGAAGATGCTGGAAACTACCGTCCAGTTGGCCTCACCTCAGTGGTAGGGAAATAATTTAAACCTTACTTAAAGAAGGAATTGTACAGCATCTAGAAGCAACTAGCCAAATAGACCTAAAGCAGCATGGCTTCACAGCAAGGAGGTCATGTCTGACAAACATGATTGGTTTCTTTGATTGAGTGACCAGAATGGTGGACTACGTAGGAGCAGTAGATGTAGTATATCTGGACTTCAGTAAGGCGTTCGACACAGTTCCACATACTGTAGGTGGCTGAAATAATTTGGAACACACAAGAGCGGGACATAAAATAGTAGGCCGGATTAGAAACTGGCTCCAAGGGAGAACCCAGAGAGTGTTAGTAAAACGGCACTCTGTCGGAGGAAGGAGTGGTGACCAGCAGAGTTCCCCAGGGTTTGGTGCTGGAATGAATTTTATTTAACATATTCATCAGTGACATCGGAGGGTTTGCAAGGAAAGGTATGCCTGTTCGCAGATGACACCAAGCTCTGTAACAGAGTGGACACACAAGAGAGGGTCACAGAAATGATCGCTGATCTAAAAAAACTGGAGAAATTGTCAAAACAGTGGCACCTGACATTCAACAACAAGAAGTGCAAAGTTATGCAATTGGGGAGGAAGAACCTAGGCTGGAACTATACCGGAGGACAGCTGACTGAAACTAAGGTAGAGGCAGGATCTGGGGTACTCATATCTGATGATTTAAGGACAACCAGGCAGTGTGAAAAGGCGGCGCAAAAAGCTAGCAGCATTCTCGGATGCATAGGAAGAGGCATCACGAGTGGGAAAAGTGAAGCGATAGCCCCGCTGTACAGGTCGTTGGTGAGGCCTCACCTGGAGTACTGCATCCAGTTCTGGAGACTGCACCTCAAGTAGGACAAGGATCACCTGGAAACCATGCAGAGGAGAGCTATGAAGATGATACACAGACAACACGAAGAACCGTATGAATCGAGATTAAACCATCTTAGGATGTACTCACTGGAGAGGAGAAGGGGCAGGGGAGATATGATAGAGACATATAAATACCTCAAAGGTATCAACTCAGTACAAACGCAGTATCTCTTCAGGGAAAATACAAAAACACGGACAAGGGGGGCACAACATGCACCTGAAGGGAGGTAGTTTCAAAACAGACAGCAGTAAGTTTTTCTTCACGGAAAGGGTGGTGGAGCCCTGGAACAGTCTGCCCCAGAGGTTGTGGCAGCAAAGACAGTGGGGGAGTTCAAGGTGGCATGGGATAGGCACTGTGGAAACCCAAAGCAGTAAAGAAACTGGGACGGGGGTAGTTTTCACAGGCACACTAGATAGATCACAAAGTCCCCTACTGCTGGCACTTTCTCATGTTCTTATGTGGCCCAGAAGTTTGAGAAAATGTCTGGCAGGCTTTGGTCAGACTACGACCAAGGAGTTTACTAAAATTAGAAAGGCTTGCACCCTGTCTACAAGGAGGAAGGCCTTCCCCTGGAAGGTGATGAGTTCTGCTCCAATGAAGGTCCAGTTTCTCAACTGGCTCGAAGTTGGACTTCTCTTTGTTTACTGGGTTACCAGGGAACTGGACAGCGGCCATACAGTGGACGTCCTGTATTTGGACTTCAGCAAGGCCTTTGAATCAGTGCCACATGGGAAGCTGGCGGGAAAACTAGAATACATAGGGTGGGAACAAAAAATGGTCAACTGGATCATCAACTGGCTGACGGATAGGCAGCAAAGGGTGGTGGTGGGGTGGGAACTCATCACCGAGGGACATTACGAGTGAGGTCCCCAGGGATCGGTGCCGTCTGAGATATTCATAGCCAATATCTCAAACAGGATCTGGAGTAGGATCAGTCTGTTCAAAGATGATACTAAAATCGGAGCGGTGGTAGAGGGGTGGAGGGGGCTGCAGGAGAACCTGACCAGATTACAGGAGTGGTCGGAGACATGGAAGAAGGGATTCAACATCAAGAAGTGCAAGGTCCTGCACTTCAGAGCAAGGAACCAACGGAGGAAATATCAGTTGGGAGGGGCACAACTGGAAAGCACCAGGGAGGAAGAGGATCTAGGGGCACTAATATCAGGAAGTATGAACCACTAAGCTCAGTGCAGGAAGGCAGCTGAAAAGGCAAACAAGATGCTGGGCTGCATAGCGAGGGGAATCTTCTCCAGGCACAGAGAGGTGATCCTTCCCCTGTACAGGTCACTGGTCAGACTGCACCTGGAATACTGTGTGCAGTATTGGCGTCTATTCCTGAAGGAGGACATCAGATTGCTGGAAGGGGTGCTGCCTAGGGCAATGAAGATGATCCAGGGAACTGGAGAAAAAGACTATGAGGAGAGGCTGGGAGAGCTGAACATGTATTCCCTGGAGGAGAGGAGGGATAGGGGGGATATGATTGAAATCTTTAAATACTTAGAGGAAATAAAAAAAGACTAATACAGAAGGGATTCTTCAGATCAGAAGGTGGAGGGACACGAGAGGGCACCAACTGAGATTGGAGGGGGGAGATTCAGGAGGGAAATCCAGAGACACTTTTTCATGGAAAGGGTGGTAGACAAGTGGAATGTTCTGCCCGAGGAAGTGGTATTGTGTAGAATGGTGGGGAGGGGGGGGATTTAAGAGGGGTTGGGACAGAGTGACGGGGGGGCTTGTTATGAGGAGGGGAGGGTGGGGCAGCTGCAAGTTGAGGGGCTAAATGCACAATCAAGCAGACTCGATAGACCGCGAGGCCTGTTTCTGCTGGCATTTTGTATGTTCGTATGTATGTTTATAATGAAGCCCAAAGACTCCAAAAGTACTTCTTGCTAGATTTAGGGGTTCTGTGACTTCATGTGGTGACTTGCCAGTCAGGCAAATATAGAAAGTCAGACACTTTCCGTCTCCTTAAATGAGCTTCAATAAACTGTCAGGTACTTTTTGAGCCAGCTTACAATGGCCTGATGGGGGCCTGAACCTGAGAAACTTACTGTGGGACAGCCCCATGTGATATGAAAGTAAGGGTCCATAAGATCCAGAGAGAGTAGCCAGAGTCACTGCTGCAGAAAATGTGTCACCTGTCTGAACGTGAGCATTGTGAATTTTGACTTTAGCAAGTGCCGGTTCCGGTACCTTAGGTCGAGAATAGGTCAACAGTCCTCATTTTTCTTCTGGGTAAGGAAATATCTGGAATACAGTAAAGGCCATTTCCTCCAGTGGAAGAAGGAGGCACTCTCCAGTGCTCGAACCTTCAAGAGATCTTTCACCTCGAACTCCTGAAGTAATCCTCATGTTGGAATCAGGGATTTTAAAAGCATCTGGACTTTTCTGAACTGTAAAAGAAAGGCAATGGCCCACCACCTGTAGCACCCGCTCGTCCGAGGTGATGAGTTGCACTGGTGGAAGTAGTGGGATAGTTTGACCATTACTGGGGAAGAGGAGACCTGGATGCAGTCTGGACAACTGTTTTATTTAAGTGGTGGAAGAGGAGGTGAAGTTAACCCTTCTCTGGCATCTCCACCACCTTCCTCTGAACTATTATCTCATTTGTGAAAAATGTCATGGGCATTGGCAGAAGGTAAAATGCCCTGAGGAAGTCTCCTCTGCCTCAGCCCCCTCAAGTTTGAGCTATCCGAGAAACGGAGGATTAGAAGCATTGCTCTTGAAAGCCTTTTCATGTAAGCTTCAGTTCTATTCCCAAAGAGACAGAAAGAAAGATTTGTTCTCACAGGGGAATCCACAGCCTTGGAAGGAGTATCTTGTGAAAAATTAAGTTCTCAGCCAAGCATTAAGTCTAAGGTAAATGGCTTAAGCCATGGCCCTTGATGCTGTTGTTATTATCCGCAGCCAAGTGGAACTAGTGCCTGGGGGCCCCTGTAGCTGTCTTCATTGTCTCAATGACATCCTGGATCATAGTGCTCCATCTCTATTGCACTATGGCCAGAAAAGAGTTCCAGGGAGCTCTCTGCTAACAAGCTACATATGCCATATACGAAGAAAGGTGAAGCAGCAATGAAACAATTCGGTTAGATTTCTTGCCCATAAAATCTAGTTCTCTCGCCTCCATCTCAGGGAGTTGGAAGGAAAGAGGTACATTCTTATAGTCTGTATACAACCCCTGTACGGATTTTGGTGCGTTCCTGTCTCCAGGGGTGACCAAAGTGTATCTCTCCTTTGTTTATTTCCTTTGTTCCATTATTTTGATCCCTTCCCTATGTAGAGAGCTACCTCACACTCTTTTATGCTACAGGAGGCACAGGGAGGGTAAAGAAGAGTAGCGCCTCTCACGTAAGGGAAGGGATCAAAGCAACGGAACTAAAGGGTAAAACAGGGAGGAGAGGAGGCACTGTGGGTCACCCTGGAGACAGGAAATGGCACCACAATTGGTACGGGGGTTGTATACAGAACCCCATCTCAGGGGGAGGAAACGGATAAGGAAATTATAGAAGGCATCCTTAGAATAGCAGAAAAGGGGGAGATACTGTTGATGGGGGACCTGAATATGCCAGATGTTAACTGGAACACCATTGCTGCAGCCACATCGAAGAGCAGGGTTAATTCTCGATGCCCTACAGGGGGCATGGCTCAGACAGCTACTGTTGGAACCCACTTGGGAGGGAGCAATCTTGGAGCTGGTACTCTCAAATGGGGACGGAGAGAGGATCCAGGATTTAAAAGTGGGTAGCTATTTGGGAACAAGCGACCACCAAACAGTGTGATTTGCGATGAACACAGCCGTAGAGTCAAGTCACACAAAGGTGAGGGTACTGGACTTTAGTAGGGCTGACTCTGGCAAAATGGGGGAGTGCCTCAGAAAAGCACTACTAAACAGGCAAGAAGGAGGGGTGGAGTAACAATGGGGAAGAATCAAAGCTGCCATCACAGAAGCAACAAGCCTTTGTGTGAAGCAAATAAATCAAAATGAAGGAAAAAAACACTGTGGTTCTCAAAAGAGGTGGCGGGGAAGGTTAGGGAGAAAAAGATAGCATTCAGGAAGTATATGGAAACACAGAAGGAGCAGGACAGAGAACCGTACCAGTTAAATTAGAAGGAAGTGGGGAAGGCAGTCAGAATAGCAAAGGCCCAAACCAAGGAAAAGATAGCCAACTCAGTTAAGAAGGGGAATAAAACTGTTTATAGGTACATTAATGTCATCAAGGCACAGGTCAGAAAGCATAGAAAAAACAGGAGCAGTTGCAGAATTCGCAAAAAGTATTTATTTGTACTAGCAGTAACATAAAAAAATAAACTTGTTTCATAAAACTATTTACAAACTCAGAATAAATAGAGAAGATCCATCGGAGTTTTCCTTCAGTCTCTGTCTGTCTTGCTAGTTGGTGAGATCCCACCTGGAGTACTGTGTGTAGTTCTGGAGATCCCATCTCCGCAAGGACATAGGCAGGATGGAGGCAGTCCAGAGGAGGGCAACTAAAATGCTGCAGGGTCTGCACCAGAAGCCATTTAAAGAGAGACTAAAAGAGCTCAATATGTATACCCTCGAGGAACGGAGGGAGAGGGGGGGACATGACAGAAACTTTCAAGTACCTCAAGGGAATCAATAAAGTCCAAGAGGGTATCATCTTTCAGAAAAAGAGATGTGCAAGAACAAGAGGGCACAATTTGAAGATAGAGGGGGGGACGGCTTAGGAGCAACATGAGGAAGTATTTTTTTCACGGAGAGGGTGGTAGACGCATGGAATAGCCTTCTTGAGGAGCTTGTGGGGTTAAAAACAGTGGGGGAATTTAAGAATGCATGGGACACACATAAGGCAATTCTAGTTGGAGGAAGTAGGCTGTTGATAAAACTAGGATCTGCAGCTTATCCAATAGGTAGGGAAATGGGCAGACTTGGTGGGTCAAGCGATCCTTATCTGCCATCAAAGTCTATGTTTCTATGCCCTTTTAAGAGCATTATGATGGGCATGATTAACTTTCTAGAGGAAGGGAGGGAAGACCCATAATTTCTGTACAGTCTTCCCCACCTTTCTTGTAGGTGTCCACCATATGTTTTTATATTACACTGAGCAGGTCTAACATACCTGTATTCCTTTTCCGAAATGAGCGCTGCAAATGTTTTTGTTTTCTGTCCAAAAAAAAAGATGAAGCCATACTTCCGGGCATGCGCATTACTGGCTCCGTAATGTGCATGCCTAGAAGTATTGCTTCATTTTTTTGCACAGAAAATAAAACCACTTGCAGCGCTCATTTCGGAAAAGGAATATGTTAGCCCTACTCAGTGTAATATGCTGCAACAAGTGAGCCCTTTTCTGACTATCTGACCCAAAAAAGTATCAGGGTCATGAACGAGCTTCCTCTTGGCTCCGCTTCACTGTAGTTCATGCCTGCGTGGAGTCGGTATTTGAGGCGGACCAAGTGGAAAGTAATTTGTATAAAAATACTACATCCTAAGCACATCTGCAAGATTTTAGCGGTGTTGATGCATTTTGCATAAGGGAAGCTTGTTCCTGCCACCTTCGTTTTTAAACTTTGAGCACTAAGAAGAGAGAGCACACCGGGGCAGTGTTGCTCAATCAGCGGAGAAATAATTCTGGAGCCTTCCAGGTTGACTGTAGGCAGCACACCCCTTCTCTTTTTTCTGACTGGTCAATGTGCCAACTTCATTTACACTAACTCCACCTTCAGGGCAGCTGAACCCAGCTGGCATACTGCATTCTGTCAAGTATACTGAAGAATCCCTGGGGTGAGAAATATGGGATACAAGATGAGCTAATGTAAAATCACAAATATCTTCTGAGTCGTACTTGACCTCTGACTTTGAGTGGCAAAGCCATGACTAAGGTCACAAGAGGTCAAGTACAATGAAAGAAATAATTTCTAATATCATATATTAGGTTATCACATATTTGATAGGTATACTGTAGCACCTGAATGTTTCATAAATAAAACTGTAAACAAGGGATTTTCTTTTCCATTCACTGTGTTTATGCATGTTTCTATGAACAGAATGCCTCTGAAGAAAGTGTGAAGTAATGGTTGTCAAAGTAGCATTGTCATGCAGTAATATGGTATGTCCTGTTGCTATTGGTCAATTATCAACAGGTCCACTGTGATGTATATAAGTGGTGATATATTGGTACCTAACAGATGATAGCTTGATATCTTGAAACTGAGCTCAAAGGTATCACTAGTTATCTTTATAAATGTATCCGCACAATACTACGCAAGTATCCGCACACCACTACGAAAGACATACTGAGCTTGTAGTAGCTCGTTTCGATGCGTCCTCGTGGGGTTGTGGAAGAAGTGTATACAGTACATGATGTGCAAGTGAAAATACATATATATGTATGGGAACACTCCACACCTTCCAACTCATAACACCATTGATCTGATGTCGGAATGACAATATTATGAGTCTTTGATGTCATTGATTCCCCAAGGGAAAAATATATTACAATACATTATTTCATTATCTCAATCAACAATACAGGGACACATATCTTTCTCCAAGGACTGTACCTTACATTTTTTGCCAGTTATTTTTCTTACTTAGAAATTTCCCGTAAAAATGCCTAAATTATTTTTGTCAATGCCATCTATACCGTGCAAAGTTTGTTGTTTCTTAAATATTTCAATTACATAGATAAACTCGAGACCAATTTTACACAGAGTCTGTAAGCATCAAGTCCCACCCTAAACATACTAAAGGTTACCTGTATTGTTCTTTGTCTGGCTGTTTTAACAAGGTTTGCAGTTCCACCACAGAACCCTCATGTAGTATGCAGTGAGATACAGGTATGCTGGAAGAATAAAATGAAAAACAGCATCACACCTGGAAATCTTAACCATGAACTAGGTTTTCTAATGCTAATAAAATGTTACATAGAACCACAGAAGTTGACGGCAGATAAGGACTGCAAGGTCCATCCAGTCTGCCCATTTCTTTTTCTACCTTATGAATGTGCCACAGGCCTTTGCTCAGTCAATGGCCTATCTATTCATACTCATCTGTATTGCTCCCTTTTGTCTATCCCATGCCTGTTTGAAGCCCTGCACTGTATTCATATCCACCACTTCCTGAGGTAGGCCACCCATCGTCCCCACCCTTTCTTTGAAAAGAACTTCCTCACATTACCCTTAATCGGCCTCCCTCTAATCTCCTGCTGTGTCCTCTTGTCCTGCTATTTTTCTTATATTGAAACATGTTAGACTCTTTCACCTTGTTAATGCCTTTAAGGTGTTTGAATGTTTCGATCATATCACATCTCTCCCTCCTTTGCTCTAGGGTATACATATGGAGCTCCGTTAATCTGTCCTCATATGTTTTCTGATGCAGTCCATGCACAATTTTGGTTGCCCTTCTCTGGACTGCCTCAATTTGGTTAATGTCCTTGTGAAGGTGTGGCCTCCAGTACTGCACGCAGTACTCCAGATGGGGCCTTACCAGTGTCTTGTAAAGAGGGATTATTACCTCCCTCTTACGATTTGTGATACCCCTACTAATACACCCCAACATCCTCCTAGCCTTACCTACTGCTTTAGTGGTCTGCTTGGATTATTTCAGGTCATCGGTGATTATGATGCCCAAGTCTCTTTCTTCCTTTGTGACTGCCAGCAACTCCCCTCCCAGCCTATAGGTGGCTTCAGGGTTTCTCTTTATGTGCATGATCTTGCTCTTCTTTGAATTAAACCCCAGTTGCCACTCTTTCGACCATTTTGCTAGTTTATCCAGATCTCTTCTCATTCTGCCCACCCCATCTGGATCATCTACTCTGTTGCAGATCTTGGTGTCATCTGCAAACAGACAAACCTTACCCTCCAGTCCATCTGCAATGTCACTGATTAAGATATTGAAGAGGATTGGCCCCCAAGACTGATCCCTGAGGTACCCCACTTGAGACTTACATCTCTTCTGACTACTGCATACCGTTTACCACCACTCTCTGTTTTCTGTCCGTCAACCAGTTTGCCACCCAGTTGACCAACTTCTGACCCACCCCGAGCCTACCCAGCTTATTAATCAATCTTCTGTGTGGAACAGTATTGAAAGCTTTGCTGAAGTCAAGGTAGGCGACATCAACTGCTCCTCCTTGGTCCACCACTCTGGTTACCCAGTCAAAGAATCTATGAAATTAGTTTGACAGGACCTTCCTTTTGTAAACCCATGCTGTCTTGGAACCTGTGCTCCTATGGATTCCAGGTGTTGCACTATCCTTTCCTTAAGGAGTGCCTCCATAATCTTGCCCACTACTGAGGTAAGACTGACTGGTCTGTAGTTCTCTGCCTCCTCCCTGCTACCACTCTTGTGGAGCGGGATCACATGAGCACTTCTCCAGTCTTCTGGGACCTCTCCTGTGCTCAGAGACTCACTAAACAGTTCTGATAATGGCTCTGCTAGTTCCACCCTTAGCTCCTTTAGTACCCTGGGATGTATGCTATCAGGTCCCATTGTCTTGTCCACCCTGAGCTTATCGAGCTCTTGTAGGACCCTTTCTTTTGTGAAGGAACTAGTGCACACTTCCCTCCCCTGTGTCCATGGTGCTGAGCTGTGGGTCCTGCCCTACTTTCTCTTCAGTAAAAACTGAGCAGAGGTATCTATTCAGGGTAGATGCTTTTACATGGTCCTCCTCCCCTTCACATGCCCCTTAACCCCTCTGATCTTAGCAATACCCCCTCTGGACTTTCTCCTTTCACTAATGTATCTATAGAAAGTCTTGTCGCCTTCTTTTACTGTTTGTGCTAGTGTTTCCTCAGTTTGGGCCTTTACCTGCCTTCCCTGCTTCCCTTAGGGAAGCTTGGTATGCCTCCCTATCTTCATCCACTGCATTCCCTTATATTTCCTGAAGGCCAGACTTTTGGCTCTGATCTTTTCTGCTACTGTTTTTGAGAACCAAAGTGGTTTCCTTCTTCTTTTGCACTTCCTTTTCTCTCTAACACAATGGGATGTTGCTTCAAGTATTGCATCCTTAATGCTTGCCCACATTGCCTGTACCTGTGCCTGTGTTGGGTTTGCAATAAATTTTTTTATAGCCACCTGGTTGATAAGACAAATGTAAATTGGGCCAATGATTTCCCATTCTCAACAGAAAATGCTGATAAAAAGGAGAATTTGTCATTTTTAAACCAGCACTTGGGAACCAAGTTTTCATGAAAAAACTATTTGCACCACTTTATAGACTGCATGGGAGTAAATCCAGCCCAGTGGCTGTGAAAGCATTGGAAGATAATAATGTGTATGTAGTATTTCCAAAAAGTAGAAAAAGTTTTAAAGAAAGTTTTTTTTTTTTTTTTTTTAACTGTTATGTCACTGGGTTCATTGTGGTGTACAGGGGCAGACAAACGCATTGCTATACGAGGTACTATACAGGGGTGTGCCCAGTGGAGAGCTCAGTTTCAAGGGGCAGGTCAGCGGCAGGCGAGCGATGACTCCCTTTCAGCTGTTCGGGCAGAGCTGGACAACTTTTCAAAGGACAGAGCCGCATCAATAGTGGTGCAGCTCAGTCCTTTGATGTTGCATTCCTGGTTGCGCATTCACACTGCTGTAGCTTGCAGTGTGAACACGCTGAGCCCAGGCTATCAGCATGCCGCCTTCCAGTTTAATAAACAAACAGTGCCAGCTAGCGCCGTCCACCTCTTACAGTCCCCCATGAAAGCAGATGGCGATGCCCAATCCACCTGTCGGCATGCTCCCTCCCAGTGAATTTGCCGACAGGGGCGCCCCGACCCCTCCGCATTTGTTGTGTGCTGAGGGGACGTGCCCAATCTCCCTCGGCTTTTGTTCCCCTCCCTCAAACACTCGGTGTGTCCAGACGGGGTGCCCAATCCCAGTCGGCTACAGCCCACCTTCCCTCACAAACACTCAGGTGGCACGCTGGGAGCCCACCCCAGTGTGCCAAAGCCCCTGTTAACAAAGAAAACCTTCGCAGCTTGATTTTTTTTTTTTTTTAACCTGTAAACCAGAAAACGGTCCCTCACAGTCTGCCGTGCCCCCATCCCCCAACACGCACCCACCCTCTGTGCACCCACCTTCCCACTCACCCTCACTCCATACTTACCTCCTGAGCCGGGCGTGACGATCTTTGGTGGACAGGGAACACGTCTGCACTCTTTTTTTTTTTTTCCAATTCAAAGTTTATTCACCACTTTTTCCACATTACAGGAGGCAGTAATGAACATTCTAACATGAGATTAGTAAAACAAATCATACTGCCCCCAACCCTTCCCTCCCTCCCTCCCGACACAGCAGTCCATTCTAATACTGTTATCACCCACTAACTACCTTTACCAAGGATAAATAACTTGGTAACCTCAGCCACACATTATTTCATAGCCACCGTAATTAGAGTGTGAAGGGGATCCCAGATAATCTTGAACCTATGTACTCTGTTTTGAAGACTGGCAATAGCCTTCTCTGTACGTATATTTGCTAAAATCTCATTGATCCACTCCTGATATGTTGGACAGGTCCCTTCTTTCCAACACCTAAGAATGATTTTTTTGGCCAAAAGTGCAACCATGGATATATGAAATCTCCGGATTTTAACCTTTATGGAAGACAAATCTCTGGTGTAAAATAGTCCTATAAACCCAATAAAGGATCCAGGTTGGCTTTTATAAGCTCCCATAACAAAGCTATCCAGGGACACGACCAAAATAGATGAAAAAGTGACCCTGTGTCCTGGGAACACTTATTGCACCTATCAGTATCGAGAAGGCTCCACTTCACCAGTTTAGTTGGGGTATAATACAAATTATGTAGGATGCGAAACTGCATGAGACGTAATCTATCTTGGGATACATATTTATGGTGATACATCCAGAGGACGGGCCAGTTAAAAGTATATTGGGGAAAAAATGAAACCCAAAAGTTAGTGGGGTCACTACCGCATCCAAACCGCCATTGGAACAACACCTGATAAATCTTAGAGATCACACCAGAGAAGATGAGAAAAGAAGAGAGTTCAGACACCAATGCAAAGGCCGCTGGACGGGGTGGAGTGGCCCCAAGAACCGTGGTTAACAAGTGCCTCAATTGAAACACTTTAAAGACCTGAGACTCCGGAATTTTGAACTTGTAAATTAACTCAGGGAATGAAAGCCAAGCTCCAGCCTCATCCAAAAGTGAGGAGACTATCCCTTCTCCTAAATGAGGCAACCATAAAACGGAAAATTTTCTGTTTGTTTATGGTGAAAGCCGGGGAGTTCACAGAAAATACAGGTTACTCACCTGTAACAGGAGTTCTAGGAATGGTATATGTTGTTCATCCACACTCATTGGCAGTATCCTTGCCGCTTTAAATCTTGCCGGAAGGTCTTCAAGCTTGCTCCTCCCACCCACCCGGGTGGTATAACTCTGACTCCGCCCATGGCGTGCAGATCTGGCCAGCTGGAAGCTCAGGTTGTGCGTCCAAGCGGGAGGTGGTGGGGGTCGTGGATGAACAAATATATACCATTCCTAGAACTCCTGTTACAGGTGAGTAACCTGTATTTCTAGGGACATGGATATGTTGTTCATCCACACTCATTGGCAGACTCCTAGCAGTTCTCCGGGAGGAGGGAGGCAAGACGACACCCCATATACTTACCTTGGGAAAGAGAGACTGAGAACCGAGGCCCCAAAACCAGCATCCCGGTGACTCAAGGTCGATGTGGTAGTGGGTAATGAAGGTGTTTGCTGACTTCCAGGTAGCAGCCCTGCAGATTTCCTGGATAGGGACGTCCCTGGAAGCAGCCACGTTGCAGCAGTATGGCGGGTAGAATGAGCTCTTATCCTCTGGGAGGCTCCATGCCCGCCAACTTATAACGAGATCTATAGGAGGTTACCACCTGCTTATCGTCGCTTGGCTGCAGGTCTGCCAGATGCGGCTTCAAGCGTGGGTGACAAACAGCTGGCGAACCTCTCCCGAATTTCAGCCGTGCGCTCCTTATAATAGCGGCGCCCTTCTAGGGTCAGAGTATGGAGCCTATATTCGCCTCCGAGGTGTGATTGGGGTAGAACACCGGCAGAGTCAACACCTGGTTAAGGTGAAACTCCGACACCACCTTCGGAAGGAATTTCGGGTGGGGCGCAGGACAACTTGTCCCTGTGGAAGACCAGGTAAGGAGACTCGATGGAAGCGCCTGGAGCTCTCCATCCTTCTGGCTGACGGATAGCCACCAAGAAGCGGTCTTCCACGACAGGTGAGAGAGAGCACACCTGTGCATAGGTTCGAATGGCTTGCCCATGAGCTTTGCCAGTACCAGCAGTAGATCCCACGGAGGTGGGGGTTCCCGCACTGGAGGGGAAATGTGATCAAGGCCTTTGAAAAAGCGCCAGACCACCTTCTCCTGCGCCACCGACTGCCTCCCGGCCCGCGCCCGGTAAGCAGAGATGGCTGCCAGGTGCACCCTTAGGGTCGTCGACCCTAAGCCCTTGACTAGAAAGGGACCATAAATAGTCCAAGATGCTTGCCAAGGAACAGGAGGAAGGGTCCAAGCCCTTGCCCTGACACCAAATGGAAAACCTTTTCCATTTGAAGGCATAGCATTTTCTGGTCGACTCCTTACGGGCGCCTCAACTACATTGAGGACCTCATGGCGGAAAGACCAAGGCCTGGAACTCTAGCCGCTCAGGAACCAGGCCGTCAGGTGCGAGGTTGAAGGTCCGGATGGAACACCTTCCCTGATTGACTGAGGCAGGTCCGGCGAGCTGGAAGCTGCCGCGGAGTCCTGGAGCTGAGACTGAGGAGATCTGGGTACCAGAACTGGCGAGGCCAGTCTGGGGCTATCAGAATCACCTGCGCTTGTCCTCTCGCCTTGAGAAGCACCTTGTGGATCAAGGAAATGGGGAAAGAGCGTAAAAGAGGCCCGGGGTCCATTGCCTCGAGAAGGCATCCCTGCAGCGAGCCCCTGAGAGGGGCGGCATGGAACAGACTCAGCCGGCGTTCTCCATGGAGGCAAACAGGTCCACCTGAGGTGTGCCCCAAAGGGAGAACAGATGCTGTACTACCTCCGGCAGGAGAGACCACTCGTGGGATGCAGCCCCTATCCGGCTCAGGGCATCGGCCAGGGTGTTGGAGTGCCCTGCCACGCGAATGGCTAGGAGATCCGCCTCCAGGCTGCGACGAGTGACCAAATGCGGAGAGCTTCCTTGCATAGAAGCATGGAGCGCCATTCCGCCCCTGGGCGGTTTAGATAGTACATGGTCGTGGTATTGTCCGGCCTGACTCGGACCACTTGACCCCGGAGGAACGGAGCAAAGGCGGTGAGAGCTAGGCGGACCGCTCGGAGCTCCAGCAGGTTGATGTGGCATCGACTCCCGAGGACCAGAGGCCATGAGCCTGTGTTCCCCAGATGGGCACCCCAACCCATCAGAGAGGCATCGGTTCGACAGAGACCGGCTGCCTCGGGCGGATTTAACGGGATGCCTCTCCTGCAATGATGATCTGGAACGGTCCACCACTGGAGAGCTGCCCACATCCCTCAGTGTCACCGGCTAATGCTGGTCCAAGGGATCGCAGCGTTTGTGACCACTGGCTGGCCAGTCCCCACTGAAGGGACGCATGTTCCAGCGGGCCCAACCGTGACCACGCCTGGTACAGGCCGCCATGAGACCCAGGAGGCGCAGGGAAGTCCCGGAGGCGCGAATTGCCCAACCAGAAATGATCGGGCAAGGAGGAAAGAACCTCGGCCCTGTCCGCGGGGCAGCTCTGGCTCGAAGGAGTCGAGCTGCGCCCGATGAATAGAATCTCTCTGTCGGCTCGAGTTCCGACTTGGCCTCTGATAAGGAGGCCTAGTTGAGAGCAGAGACCTGGAGGGCCAGATCTCTGACCACTCCGCCTCCCTTCCTGGAGGGAGCTGCTATCAGCCAGTCGTCCAGGTAAGGTACACCTGGAGCCTCGCGCCAAGAGGGAATGCTGTCACCACTGCCATGCTTTCGGTGAAGACCCTGGGAGCTGGAGACAAGTCAAGGGCATGGCTTTGAATCAAGAGAGATCCTTCCGCCGAAGCTGGCAAGGAATTCTGGTGAGACGGACGGATAGGGACGTGAAAAACGCTGGCCCTGCAAGTCCAGAGAGCAGAACCACACGCCCGCTGCTCCAAGGATGGTATTATCTGAGCCAGAGTGACCATCCTGAAGGTTCGAGACCTTAGGAACTTGTTTAGGTCGTGAGGTTTGAGAATGGGGCGCCAGCCCCCGGGCCGCTTCGGAACCAGGAAGTACCTGGACACAAACCCTGGGTCTGAAGGAGGGTCCACCACCTCTTTACCACCTCCTTCTGAGGAGGAGAGCGATGTCGGCTCGGACGAGCCGCTAGTGAGGCTGGGGATCCCAAGCCTCTGAGGGGCATTTGCCTGGAAGGGTGGTGCCTGTCGAATTCCAGAGTAGGCCTCTTCCCACCACTCAAGACCCACCTGTCCGTGGTACAGCTAGACCAGGTGGAACGGAATGGAGCTGCCTCTCACGGGGACCCAGGGGTAAGGTGATCGGGATGGGGGCGATACCTCAGCCTGGGCCACTGGCAGGCTTGGAGGAGGGACCGGCCGAGGGACCTCCTGGGCCCTTTCCTCCCTGCCTCCCTGTTAGAGGAAGCACGGCTTGGGTTTGGGATGCCAAGGTCGAGCCTGCTGGGCCCTGGTCGTTGCTTGGCCGGGCGCTCCTGGGGCACAGAAGGACGAAAGGGCTTAGGCTGTGGTTTATGGGCCTTTGTCCTTCTGAGCGAAGAGACCGAGTCCAAGGTGGCATTGGACCTTTATCCTCTGTAGGTGACCTTCCACCCAGGGTCAAGAGGTCCTGAACCAAAGGGAACATCCGTAACATGCATGGGTATCCAGTAAAGGTGGATATCCTCAGCTAAGCCCGCTTGACGCATAGCCACTGCGACACGCCGCGATCCTGGCACATAGAGTCCTATATCCAAAGTAGTCTGGAGCTGCTGTTTGGCCACTACCCTGCCCTGGTCCCACCTGCTTAACCGTAGTCTGCAGATCGGCGGGAAGATGAGGATGACCTCATCAGGAGCCCAACAGGGAACACCTGAGAAAAATGTGCCATGAGGGCGGCGAACTGGCCTGGCCGAGCCGAGAGAGGGAGCCTTAGCGTGAACTTTAGCCGACATAGTCCAATTTCTTGGACTCACTTGTCAGGAGGTTTGTCCACATCCTAAGTGCTGATGCGCTACCGGAAAACGCCGCTTGTCGGTAACCAACCCTCTCAGGAGAGGGTGTTCCAAAAAACCGGACAAGGAACTGTAGGGACTGCTGATGGCTTCCTGGCCATCCTGGTCCGGGCGCAGGGGCAGGGAAGCAGGCGCTGCAAGCAAAGTTCCAGTGCCGGACCCACTATGGCCTCGGCCAACGTGGAAAGGCCTCCGTCGAGAACCCTCGGTCCAGAATCTCCGTGAGGGGATGCTCTGGCCACGTTTTGAAAGCGGGTTCGAGCTCCATCGGTAGACTCGAGATGAGCTGAAGTAGTCCTAAGGGCGGACGACGGCTATCGCCCATTGACTGACCTCCTGAAGACTCCAAGTCCAGTCGCTTGGAGAAGAAGGAGGAATCATCTCGGACCTCGGAAGAGTCCTCGAAGAGCTGCTCTGGCCTGAGCTACCCTTCTCACCTGCCGTAGGCCGGTCGGGAGTGAGGTAATCTGACAGCCGATGGGGTAAACCTCAGCCGATCGAGAATCTCTTGGTCGGAGCCCCAATTGGTGGCTGTGGAGGCGGAGGTTCCAATCGAATCGTGGAGTAGTTGGTTTTGGTCAACAACCGCCTGGTATAGGCCTCGGACAAGTCAGGGGTTGTGTCGGCTGCCCGTGACAGCCACTAATGGTGGGGAAGGCGCCGGAGTCGGCTTATTCTCGCCAGGAGGAGCTGTTGTAACATACAGGTCCTCGTCGTCACGACGTAATTTATCGCCAAGCCTCCCCTCATCCGAGGAGGAGACGAGGACTTAGCGGCGACGCCGCCATCATGGGTGTCGAGACCGAGACCGCCTTATGACGGTGGGAACGGGTTGGACCGCCAAGAGGTCCGGGACCGAGACCGAGAGTCCCGGAATTTCCCGGGTCGGTGCGGGAGGTGTCGATTGAACCGCACTCCCTCTCGCTCGGAAGGTCCATCCGAGGGCTCCGGAACCGGAGGCACAGGCGAGCCCACCGGATCCTCAACTCCTCCCGGGGAACCGGGAGGGATTCGGCTGCTAAAGGCGACAGCTCGTTCAATGGGTCGAGAAAAATCTCGACTTCATCAGTGGGGAGTCTCGGTCAACTGACCTGACGGGACACCGTGGAGGCCAGTGGTCGGCCGAGCGTCGACCCGAAGCCGGACGGACGCACGGCCCGGGAGAGGGACCTTCTCGTCCCCAAGAGCGTCGGCGGAGGGACTTGCATCTTTGTCCTCTTTTTTGACCCGAGAATAAGGTCCAGCAGACGCAGAGCCCTTCTCCTTTAGTGGAGAGGGACAGACAAAGCTCCTAAAAGAAGCCGTGTAGGAAGAACCCAGAGAGCGGGATAAATGCGGCCGAGGAAGATACTGCCCGCGCCTCCTTCTTCGAGGGCGCATCCGCCGAGCTGATCCGCCGAGCCCGCCGCCGCCGGACACCGGCCAACCGGCCTCTTGGACTTTCACCGAGGGAACGCTCGGGACGGCCCAGTTGCTATCGGGCAGCACGGTTCGGAGGACGAGGCCGAGAAAGATGAGCACAGGTCGCAAGCCTGCGGGTCGCTCAAGGCCTAAGTAGACACACGGGTGTGGATCCGTCCAGACATCTTTCTTGCCCGCATATCTCCGAAACTGGAGTCGACGGTCTATCGCAATGCCGAGGGATCAAGACCAAAGTCTTTTACAAATTTTTATTTTTAAACCGCAAACGGAGAAATAGGAACTAGTCGAAACGCAGAGCGTTAAGGGAGGAAACCTGAGTTTCCATGTAAGGAAGATCTACGCTGGCTGGGCGGAGCGAGTTATACCACCGGTGGGTGGGAGGAGCAAGCTTGAAGACCTTCCGGCAAGATTTAAAGCGGCAAGGATACTGCCAATGAGTGTGGATGAACAACATATCCATGTCCCTAGAACATAGACTTTGACAGCAGATAAGGACCGCTTGGCCCACCTAGTCTGCCCATTTCCCTACCTAGAGGATAAGCTGCAGATCCTATTTAACCAACAGCCTATTTCTTCCTACCCCCCACAAAAATTGCCTTATGTCTGTCCCATGCATTCTTGAATTCTCCCACAGTTTTAGACCCCACAACCTCTTGAGGAAGGCTGTTCCATGCGTCCACCACCCTCTCTGTAAAAAAATACTTCCTCACATTGCCTCTGAGCCATCCCCCCTCTATCTTCAAATTGTGTCCCCTTGTTCTTGCACATCTTTCTGAAAGATGCTACCCTCTTGGACTTTGTTGATTCCACTGAGGTGCTTAAATGTTTCTATCATGTCCCCTCCTCCTTTCTTTCCTCAAGGGTATACATATTAAGCTCCTTTAGTCTCTCCTCATATGGCTTCTCTTGCAGACCCTGCACCATTTTAGTTGCCCTCCTCTGAACTGCCTATCCTGTCTATGTCCTTGCGGAGATGGGGTCTCCAGAACTGGACGCAGTACTCAGATGGGTCTCACCAACTGTCTGTACAGAGGGATAACAACTTCTGTTTTCTGTTGGTGATACCTCTCCATTATACATCCAGTATCCCCCAGCCCTCCTACCGCCTTCGCGTTGCTTGCCAACCTTAAGGTCATCTAATATGATTACACCTAGGTCTCTTTCCATTGTTGTTGTTGTTGTTACTTCCTCCCCCCATTGTGTAATCTTCCCTGGTTTTTGTTTCCAGGTGCATACTTTGCACTTCTTTGCATTGAATCCAAGCTGCCATACTTGACCATTCCTCCAACCTTGCCAAGTCCCTTCTCATCCTTTCCATGCCTCCTTGTGTATCAACCCTGTTGCAGATCTTTGTGTCATCTGCAAAGAGACATATTTTTCTTCCAGTCCCTCTACAATGTCACTTATAAAGACATTAAAAGGACTGGACCTAGTACTGAACCCTGCAGTACCCCACTAGTAACCCTCTTTTTCAGAGTGGACTCCATTTACAATTACCTTCTGTCCTGTTGTTCAGCCAATGTTTTACTCCAGGCTACCACCTTGGGACTCACTCCCAGGCTGGTTAATTTGACTACTAATCTTTGTGTGGGACTGTGTCAAATGCCTTGCTAAAGTCTAGGTGAGGCCATGTCCACAGCCCTCCTGGTCTGCTACTTTGGTCACCCAGTCAAAGAAATCAATTAAATTTGTCTGACATGACCTTCCCTGTGAACCCATGCTGCCTTGGGTCCTGTGCCCACTGGCCTCTAGGTACTCAACAATCCTTTTCCTTCAGAAGTGATTCCATCATTTTCCTACTACAGAGGTCAAACTGACAGGTCTGTAGTTTCCTGCCTCTGTCTTGGTCCCACTTTTGTGAAGGGGAATCACATCCGCCTTCTTCCAGTCCTCGGGTACCACACCATCCTCCCATGATTTGTTAAAAAGCCTAGTCAATGGTGTCACTAGTTCTCTGCTTAATTCGTTTAGAATTCTGGGGTGAATTCCATCTGGCCCCATTGCTTTGTCCACCTTCAGTTTTAGGAGTTCTTTCAGAACCCTTTCTTCTGTGAAAGGACTGGGATCAACCCCCTCTCCAGAGTGCTTCTGTTAAATGGATTAGGCACCTCCCCCACTTCCTCTTTTGTGAATACTTAACAGAAGTATTCATTCAGTATCCCTGCTTTATCACTGTCACTCTCTGCCCACCCACCATCCATTCTATCCAGCCTCACTAGCCCTCCCTTTGTCTTTCTACGCTCCCTGATATACCTATAAAAAGGTTTTATCCCCCTTCTTAACTGAGTTAGCTATCTTTTCCTCAGTTTGTGCCTTTGCTATTCTGACTACCCTCCCTGCTTCCTTATGCCTTAACTGGTACAGTTCTCTGTCCTGCTCCTTCTGTGTTTCCTTATACTTCCTAAATGCTATCTTTTTCACCCTAACCTTCACCACCACCTCTTTTGAGAACCACAGTGGCTTTTTCTTTCATTTTGATTTATTTGCTTCACACAAAGGCTTGTTGCCTCTGTGATGGCAGTTTTGATATTTGCCCATTGTTGCTACACCCCTCCTTCTAGCCTGTTTGCTAGTGCTTTTCTAAGGCACTCTCCCATCTTGCCAAAGTCAGCCCTCCTGAAGTCCAGAACCCTCACTTTTGTATGGCTTGACTCTGTGGCAGAGTTTATTGTGAACCACACTGTTCGGTGGCCACTTGTTCCCAAATGGCTACCTACTTCTAGATCTGAGATCCTCTCACTGTCCCCATTTGAGAGTACGAGGTCGAAGATTGCTCCCTCATGAGTGGGTTCCAAAACTAGCTGTTTGAGGCATGCCACCTGAAGGGCATCAAGAATGGCCCTGCTTTGGGATGTGGCTGCCGCAAAGGTGCTCCAGTTAACATCTGGCATGTTAAGGTCCCCCATCAACAGTATCTCCCCTTTCCCTGCCATCCTAAGTATGCCTTCTATCATATCCTTGTCCATTCCCTCCCCCTGACATGGGGGTCTATATACAACCCCAATGCGGATTGTGGTGTCATTTCCAGTCTCTAAGGTGACCCACAGTGCCTCCTCTCCTCCCTGTTTACTCTTTTGTTCAGTTGCTTTTATCCCTTCCCTTACATAGAGAGCTACTCCCCCCGCCTCCGCCCTCCCTGTCTCTCCTGTAGGTTGTGTACCCTGGTATGTTAACATCCCGGACATGGTTCTCTATGTACCATGTTTCTGTGACTGCTACAATATCCAGGCATCCCTCTTCCATCCAGGCCACCAGTTCAGGGAGCTTGTTGCCCAGGCTACGGGCGTTGGTACTCATTATCCTCCATTTCTTGATGGCCTTACCCCTTTTTGCCCCATCCCTGTCCTTAATGCATTTGTCACTTTCTCCATTTACCCCTGCACTTCTCCCTATTGACATCTCTATGTTGGTGTCTATCTCACTTAGTACCCTGATATTTTTTTTGGGGCTAGGATTTCCCTGCTCCTTTCAGTGCCTCCCCCCTTGGCTAGTTTAAATACTTGTCAATGAAGTATTTAAACCTATCATCTAGGATCCTGGTTCCCCTCCTGGACAGATGCAGACAATCATGCCAGTATAGGCCTGCATCCTTCCAGGTGGACCCCCGTCTCCAATGAAGCCAAATCCCTGAGCTCTGCACAAGTTTTTCAACCACTGATTGAATCCTATGGTGTGGAGCACCTAGCTCTCACCGTGCCATAGACAGGCAGCACCTCCGAGAAGGTTACCGTGTGTGTTATTTGTCTAAGGCCCTCCCATCTCACAATGCTTCTTGCACTGCTCTGATCCTTTCTTAGCCAGGTCATTTGTCCCTAGGTGGACAATGACATCCAGCTCCCTCCCCTGTGCAGCTGCTCCTGCGATCCTGAGGATTCGCTCCCTGTCTCTCCAAGCCATGGCGTCAGGCAGGCACCTAACCTCCCTCTCCCCTTCCTCCTCCAGTTCTACCTTCCTAAGAATGGAGTCCCCTACCAGGAGTTGTTTCCTTCCCCTGTGGGGTCCCATGCCACCCTCCTTTGGGTCTCCTTTGTGGAGGTTCCCAGCATCCTCCTTGGTCTCCACTGTGGGTGCCTCCATAGAGGAACCACACTTTTCCAGAACGGCATAGAAATTGTGGAGAGGTACAGCTGGAGGGATGAGCCTCTGTTCCACCACCCTCACCCTCTCTGAGCCCACTGTGGTCCAACCACTCCTCTTTCTTGGCAACCTCTGAGGCAACGGCAGTGACCCTGGTGGTCCCTGGGTGGGAGAGGAGGTCCCACAAATCCTGGCCAACTCAGCCTGGAGATGAGCAACCTCCTCCCTCAGCCCAGAGAGGTGTCTGCAGATGGGACAACACTGCATCCTCTAAAACATCTCTCGGAAGACTGCTGCTCCACAGCCACTGCACTGCACCACTCCCATCATGTCTTTTTTCTGGCCCCCTAACTTATTTGGAATACTTACTCTTTCCTCGGTTTGTTTATTTTTTTTTCTTCTCTCCCTACTTACTTACTGCCTCTGCACCCTTTTATCTCCTGATCTTCCTGTTCTGAGACAAGAAGTTCCTATATTTCTCAGTAGTCTCCTTACTTGCTCAGAGTCAGACCTCCAGCAGCTAGGGGGGGATGGAGAGCTACTCTTGCCCTTCTAGGATGGTGAGTCTTTGGTGGCTCTGTGATCACTCACTTCCTGCTCCCAAACAGGAAGTTCCTGTTGTCAGTTAATTCCTGTGCCTATAAAAGTAGAACTGGTTTAGGCTGTGGGGGTGGAGGGGAGAGAAGGAGGGCAATATAGTCCCAGTAGAGAAATTTTAGTTATACCAGTAGCTCCTTCTTCCTGGAATTCTGTCTGTCCTCTGGCAGAAGCTATCTGGGGCAATATTTATATCTGGTCTTAACCTGGCTCCTTCTAGCTAAGCCACTCCCCCTACTTTGCAAATCTTTCTACACTTAGTTAATTTCACAGATAACAATTCCCTTCTGACACCTGTGGCAAGCACCTAGATAAGTACACAGATAACAGATAACAATTTACTTCAACTACCTCTGACAAACACACCAACTCCTTTTTTTTTTTTGTTTGTTTTTTACCCTTAATTGAAGGTCCCAGTACAAGAGATCTAGTTCTTAGTCCCAGTAGAGAAGTTTTAGTTATACCAGTAGCTCCTTCCTCCTGGAGTTCAAATGGATTACGCGAGATCTTTACTTTGATTATAACGCAGAAAAGAGCACAATTACGAGTGTATTCTTAATGAGGTCATGATAGTGGGACATTTGTTAATATTCTGCAAATGAGAAATTTTTGGATAAAGCATGGTAGAAGGGTCCATGTTCATAGATTGGATAAAGTCTAATTCAATCCTGAGCCAAGCCGGGCTCATGTTATCCAGGCCCGGTCTTACCCATCTCAGGTATTTAGCCAAATGACTAGCCCAGTAGTAGATGGGCAAATAAGGAACCCGCAGCCCCCCCTCTTTTTTGGGTGCAGCTAGCTTGTGATATGCCAACCTAGAGGTCTTATTAGACCATATAAACCTGTTAAAAAGTTTATGCGTTTTCTGAACCCAAACTAAGGGGACAAATGAATTAAGATGTGACAGAGGATAAAATAAATGGGGAAATACATTCATCTTGATTATATTAATACGACCCCATAAAGATAACGGGAGTTTGTCCCATCTCTCTAGATCTTGAGTGATCCCCTGCAAGAGAGGGTCCAGATTTTCTTTAAACCACAAGGAAGGATTACGCATTAGTTTTATACCTAAATACTTAATAGCCCGGGGTGACCAGCATAATCCCAGAGAGATAATGTCAGTCTTGAAAACTTTATGGTTAAGAGGGAAAAAGGATGTCTTACTGGGATTTAACTTATAATTCGAGAAACTACTAAATCTGTTAACCTCCCTTAATGCGTTCGGAATAGATATTACCGGGTTAGCCAGATGTAAAAGGAGGTCATCAGCGTACGCTGTTATTTTCACTACCTCATTCCTAATGGGAATACCTTGTATTCCTTCATTGTTGAGGATATGTTGAATAAGGGGTTCCAGATAAAGATTGAAAAGTAGTGGAGAGAGGGGGCATCCCTGCCTTGTACCTGACCACAACGTGAAAGACTTGGAGATTGTCCCATTCCCTGAAATCCTCGCTGTAGGAGACCGGTAAATTGCCCTGATCCAATCTATGAACATGGATGGGAATCCAAATGCCTTAAGGGCTTGAAATAGAAAAGTCAATTAACCGATCAAATGCTTCTCAGCGTCAGGAGACCAACCCGCGGGATATATAGCATCCCTGGACTCCAGAAGACATGCGAGAGGGTACGAGGTGGTCTGAAGATGCACGCCCTCACATAAATCCCACTTGAGACATACCCACCAGATCTGGAGGACCAGGGTTAGTCTATCTGCCAATATCTTCAAGAGAATTTTGACATCTTGATTCAGCAAAGATATTGGCCTGTAGCTCTGAACCAATTCTGGGTCCTTGTCTGGTTTAGGTAACAAAACTATCAACGCTTCAAACAAATGTGCATCTGCCGTCTCTCCAGAAAAAATGTGCAAATAGAGACGATGCAGCACAGGTAGTAATTGATCCCTGAAGACTTTGTAAAATAAGGCAGAAAACCCATCTGGACCCGGGACTTTACCCACAGGCAAGTCCTTTATAACAACAGCCGCTATTTCTTCCTGTGATGAAGATATAAATTTCTTTTGAGAGTTAGATAGTAACGGAAGATGTGCTTCCTCGAGATACTCCTCCAGTTTTTCAATGGGTAGAGGACTATCCATATCCCTATATAATTGCTCATAAAAAGTAGCAAACTCCTGGACCATCTCTGAGGGGGATACCTTAAGGGTCCCGTCTGACTGTGACCTTATTGGGGGTATAAATTTTGCTGACTCTTGTTGCTTTAAACGTAAAGCCAACAGGCGCCCTGCTTTTTCTCCTTGATCTGTAAAACTGGCCTTTGTGCGGATAATAGCCAGTTCTGCCTTTTCTCTTAACATTCCCAAGTATTTATCCTTATGTATTAATAGCTTCTGTGACTCCTCTTGAGAAATTTTATCTGGCTGTATATTTTCTAATGCCCGTATCTGGGACAATAAGGACAATAATTCCGTTTCCCGTGCCCTCTTCCTCTTTGTAGCTAGACTAATGAGAATGCCCCTTATATAAGCCTTAAAGGCTCCCCATAAAATATCCGGCCTTGCACTGTCTATTGGGTTGGTGGAAAGGAAAAAGTCTATCTGCTCTTTCACCAATCCCCGATACTTTTCATCTTTTAGTAATTGTTCATTTAATTTCCATCTGGTCTCTCTTTTGGGAATGTTAAGGAAAGCCAAATTACCCAGCACTAAGGAATGATCCGATATTGGACCCGGTTGGATCGAGGTGGACAATACCCCCAGCAAGAGCTCATGAGAGACTTAACAGGTAGTCAATGCGAGATTGCATGTCATGTACTGGTGAACAAGAAGTATATTCCCTGATATTAGGATGTATAACTCACCAGACATCGCACAGCACACACTGATCCATCATTTCCTTAAAGGCCCTATGCCCAGAGGACAGTCCCCTCGACCCAATGCTCGATCTGTCAAGATTAGGATCAGAGACCAAGTTAAAGTCTCCCCCTAAGATAATTGGAGTAGGAAGTATAGGAAGGATCGCAGAGATCAGTTTCATGAAAAATGAGGGATCATCTGTGTTTGGTCCATAAATGCTACCTAGGACTAACGGCATGGCCCAGATAGTACCCTGAACTAAGACGTATCTGCCATCTGCGTCCTTAAACACCTGAGAAGGGACAAATGGAATGTCTCTATTAATCAGTATCATGACCCCGCAACTATTGGTCTCCCCTGAAGCATAAAAAACCTGACCTATCTGTTGTCTCCGAAGTTGTAATACTTTGGAATCCACTAAGTGAGATTCTTGTAAAAATGATATCTAGGCACGCAACAGACTCAGGTGTTTAAGTACCTGGTATTGTTTCAGTTTTTCCTAATCCCTACATTCCACGTGGTAATATTAATATTCTGAGCCATCTATAATGTCAGGTATAAATCCAAATAAGACATCTATCGTATACTGCAACCATGAGCCAGGTGATTCTATTCCCCTGAACCTGCTGTGCCAATCTCCGCCCCCAACCCTCCCTTTCTAAGCCCCTGTTCCTCCCCACCCACTCAAGTATCCTCGAACAATCCACAACTTCAGTAACCCCAGAACATTATCCAAAACACCCACCCAACCCCCATCGCTAACAACGCTCAGCAATATCTGCTTACTCCTCCCCAGCCCCCTAAAACTGGCCCCAAACCCTGCATTAATTATAAATCAATCCATCCCACTTTTTGGAATATTAACAACAAGGAAGGAGAGAGGACTCAACATTATTGCAGTACAGGCCATTGTAACCCTCGCCTATCCCTTAATGAAAGCCGCTGAAAGCAAGCCAACATAGGTAAGGCGTCTCTGCCAGGAACATCGCAGCTTGCTAAGGTATGTGCCTTGCTAGATATGAAAAGGCACCGCGTGGTGCGAGGTCAGGAAGCCAGTCACAGCAATACATAAAATTTTACCATGCGGGCCGTTATCTCAATAAGCTCTCCAGCCCCATAGAGACAGGCCCCCGTACCTCTCCTTCAAAGTGTTGTGCCCTTGCACCAGTAAACCCCCGCTTTCTCCGGCCTTAGCGACCGTTAATACTTCATGCATGAAACACAAGCCCCCTCCTGTGTTGCAAACGCGTAACTGTACACTGGTGCTTTACAAGGGAAAGGACATCACAGCCCTTGTAATTAAATTCCCCCAAAAGCCATGAACTTTTACCAGGCCTAATCTTACCAAGCTCTTACAGGGGAAGGGGAGACTAAATATTACTGGGTTGGATTTGTTTCCTCCAAACAAGAAAACTAACGAGAAACCTCTTAACTACATGAAACCCCAGACCCAGACAAAACAAACAAGAATATGTATCCATAATTGGATCACTATAATAACAGAAGGGTCCCTTCTGCCCCTTAATCGGGCTTAGAGGAGAGTCCAAGAATGTTTAATTGCATTCTTTCCGGAAGATTCCTTTACATGATTGCCCAGCCTTCTCACATCGATTCTCATCTTGTCAGGAAAGTCCAGAGGCCTTTCATGTGTCCCTAAAGAGATCTGGCAGGGATACTTTTAAGCCAGCAAGCACTGCCTCGGGATCTTCATAGGTAGCCCAGGAACCAGCCACCTGAACCTGTAGCCTGGCCAGGTATCCCATACGAAATTTAAGTCCAGCAGCAATGACTTTTGAGACAACCAGATGTAATGCTGCACGTTTCAAACTGACTGAACCCGGAATATCTTGCACTATTCTAAGCTTAGCTTGCTCCCAACTAACTTCTTGGAGTTCTCTTACTTTGTACAGAAAGTGTTGTTGCTCTAAAAAAATTTAAGAAACAACAAATTATAGGTCGGGGCGTTGCTCCAGGAAGGGGCTTCGGTCTTAATGACCTGTGGGCTCTCTCTATATTTGGCCCCAAATGGGGAAGGGCCATGGTATTCTGGCCCTCCTCTCCCTCCAGTAGCCCAAGGATCACTACATTATTTCTTTGGGTGCGACCTTCAAGGTCTTCAAGCTTAGCCTCAAATCTGGACAATTTCTGGCACATAGCTGCCATCTCAGGCTCGAACCTTTCCACTTGCTTCTCTAAAGAGAAGATCCTGGTCATGTTGTCTGAGGTAGCAAGAGTAATCTCTTCTATTTTTCTCGTGAGCAACTTCATTTCTGATGCCATCTCCTTAATCTCATCTCAAAATGGTTTGAATTCTTCCAGAAATTTAGACAATGTGAGCGGCTCCTGATCCGCACCTTGATTCGAAGCGTCTCCCTTCTCCACTCCACTTGAGGCCCGGAATTTTTTTGGGGCCTTTTCCGGTGTAACTGGCGGGGTGTGTTTCTACTGTTGCTTTGTCATGTAGATGTCCATTCTCTCTCAAAATCACCCTGCAAGGGCAGGAAGTTATAGGGAACCAGAATAGCACAAATTAGTAGGTTTAGAGGTCGAGAAAATATACCAGATAACAATTAGAACAAGACGGGAGGCTGGAGCTGTACCGAGGAGCGACTATCCGGTAGCTTGCATCACGTGGTCCCCCATGTCTGCACTCTTCAAAGCCGACCACGAACTGAAGAAAATGCCGGTAAGCTGTATAATGGCATACATTTTTGTTTTTCAACTTTGGTGCATATCTCGGCCATTTGTGCAAATTTTGGCTCCAAATTTTCAACATGGGGTTCTTGGGACCCCACCTCATGAACTCGGTCACTGTCATCTGGTTATTCGGTCCGGAAAGGTGATTTCTCAGTCACTGCGTGGAATCACCTTTCGGGACCGATTAACGAAATGACTGTCACTGTTCATGAGGTGGGCTCCCAAAAAGCCTATGTTGTACATTTGGTGAAAAAAATTCCAAAAAATGACTGTTACGAGCATGCGTCGTGCAGTTTCCACGCACACTTGTAATGTCATAAATTTGTAATATTATCACTCCAGATTTTCAACATTGCTATTTATTTATATCTCCTCATGAACAGTACTGCTGTCATTTTTCACATCCTGGCCGAAATTTGTTTTCGCACTTATGGTACAGAATAGCGCAGTCGCTGTGGGAAATCAGTAGGTTCGGGACAGATTAAGAAAATCACAGTGACACTGTTCATGAGTGTAGGTCCCAAAATGCCTATGTTGAAAATCTGGTGACAAAAGTCCATAAAATGACTGTTACAAGTGTGCACTGCGTAGCTTCCACGCACACGCACAACTTCTAGACTCTGTAATATTTTCACTCATGATTTTCAACACTGTCAATTTTGCACACCTCCTTATGAACAGTACAGCTGTCATTTTTCACATCCTGCCCAAAATGTGTTTTCGCACAGCTGGCACACAATGGCGCAGTTGCTGTGGGAAATCAACGTTCGGGACAGATTAAGAAAATCATAGTGACAGTGTTCATGAGCAGAGGTCACAAAATGCCTATGTTGAAATTCTGGTGAAATAATTCCACTAAATGACTGTTACAAGCGTGCGTTGTACAGTTTCCACGTACGCGTGTACGTTCACGCATTTTTAATATTTTCACTCCAGATTTTCAACACTACCATCTCTTCACACCTCCCTATGAATGGTACAGCTATCATTTTTCACATCCTGCCCGAACTGTGTTTTCACACATCTGGTGCAGTATGGCACGGTCGCTGTGAGAAATCAACATTCGGGACAGATTTTACAAAATCACAGTGCCACTGTTCATGAGCATAGGTCCCAAATGCTTTCATGAGGTGGGGGTCACAAAAGGCCATGTTGAAAATTTGTAGTGCAAATACCAACAAATGCCCGGGGCATTAGAGTTTCCAACCATAACGTCCCCCCCTCCAACCCATGGTGGAGCTCCAGTGCCCTCATCTTCTCTGAACCGCAGACACTTCTTCACTCTTCAAAGCCAGATCATGAACTGAGGAAACAGGTATGCACTTCACTGTATTTCAACAGGACTTTGAACTTAGTGGCATAACTTGTTCTTTCTGCTGGGAACTGTAGTCCTGACAATCTGTGCGTACAGACAGCAATTCCAACGGCGAACTCCAGCATTGACAAATGCTTGTTTTATGTATTGACACAAAAAACAGTATGGAGACAGTCAGTCAATACAAAAAAATAGTATAGTATCAATACTATGTTTGCCATTTTTTGACGGTCTCCACTAAAAAGTTATTTGTAATCTATTCAAAAAGCAGTTTCCAATAGTAGAATATATATAGAATAGTATTGACACACAAAAACTGTATCAGCAGGATCATGTTTTAAAGACTAGACTCCAAGCTTTCATTTAAAAGTGTAGCACAGAATTTTAGGTACAGATTTCAGGTTGCAACTGACGCAAAACAGTAATAATAACCACATTACTTTTTTATCCCATCACACAGGTAATGAAACAGCTGTAAAGTAACAGAAGTTCAAGTTCTTGGTACTACAACCTCTGAACTTGATTTCTTCTGCACAAAGAGCACCAGGTTTCTGGAGAACATACAAGATAGGCTGAAATCAGATAGTTCCTCTTTTATTTTGAGTCATACGTACGTAGCTAACTGTGTAAATCGACACTGTCCATGCATGGCTCCACATATGTAGAAACTCTTCCCCTTACTGGGTCCATCTCGAATTCCAGTTTTCAGCATACACGGAATTCCTACAAAAATATATATATCTATAAAAAAATTGTCACACACAAACAACCTTACTGTACTATTCTGTTTCAAAATGGTTGTACAATTCAATGTGTTTTTTTTTTTTTTGTTAAATCAATCTTTTTTTTTTACTGATGTTTTCAGCACCAACAAAATGTAAATAACACACAATACAATATCAAACGCCAGTGCTCCAGATAAGGTGAGCACTGGTCTACTTTTCTCACCAATTCTTAAGAAATACTCTTGAAAACAAAATTTTCACGAGTACCAATACCCATTGCAATCCTTGGAAATAATTTGAAAATACTTTTAAAGGAGCTGTTTTTCCTAATTTAAAGCACTTTTACTCATTAAAATTATATTTCACTCACTTGATGTCAAAAATGGTGAGTACATTATTCTTAAATGCCATCATTATTTGTATGCCTAATACGGACATAAATCAAGATCATGCCAGTTAAACAGTCAAAGGTGAACAATGTATCAAAACCTGAAATGTAGTAAGGGTACCTGCACAAAGCATAAAATAAGCGGGTTCACATCGCAATTTACAAATCAAAAACTGGTAATGCGAGTCAATTTCGGCTTTGATTAGCAGTAGGTGCTAATCTATTTCTCCAGGACCACAGGGCTTAGAATGCACAAATGGCACTATTTTTCACTATTTTTAGCCCTCTCCCCCACATTCTGGACCCCCCACTGCTAATCAACTTCGACCAGTTGCTAATCATTTTTTCATTTTGATTAGCAAAGGTCACTAATCAAATCTCCGACACTAATTTATGCCTTGCTGCATATACACATCAACTAGAAGCAAACCATGACAGTGTACAGTGTAAAGCAAAACTAGGATGGGGCAGATGGGATAGAGAACCCCTACCGGTAGCAGAGGTGGCATCAATGATGCCGGGGAGGGAAGGAAGAAACAGTCCATAGAGGCAGAAGAAGCCAGGTCTTGCAAAGAGGGATGGGGGGGGGCCCATCAGGTGAATGGTAAGGTGGACTCTGATGACAAGGCATGTGTAACCTACATTAGGGGGTGGGAGGGGGGTGAAGGTGAGGTAGCAAGGTGACGATCTGCCGACCAGAAAGTTCTACCAGGAGTGACGCAACGAGTGGTGCCCATTTCTCCCTATCCAGTCTCAAATAAAGGTCCTGAAAATGGGAGTCGCCTTGCATGGCTGGCATGTCATTCACCACCGTAAGGGAACTAGGAAGAAGAGGGGACAACAAGGGAATTAAAGAAATGCAGGATTAAGGGTTTTTTTAGGGAATGTTTTGCTTCATTTAGCAGAAAATGGAGGTCCAAAGCACAAACGGCAATGTTAGGTATGGCGACCATACCCAAAAGGAGAGGGACTGCCATGCCATATGCGAAAGTCTGCTGAACTGCATCAGTAAACTTACTGCTGACAGCCATTCCATCAACGATGGCACTAATGTTGAGCACCAGGGACAAAGGATGACACATTGGGCCTCCACACTTACAGCAGCCAACCAAAAAAGACATTCTCCCAGGGCAGGAGTGGCAGCAGAGGGGAGGTCAAGGAAGGACAAACTATGGGAGCGGGGAAGACAAACCCCCAGATCCATGCAGCAGGAGCTGCAGACATCTTCACAAAAAATAAATAAATGAAAACTGTAGTTTGGGGCATTCACATAGAATGTACTGTACAGTATTTATTTATTTAGTGCATTTTGTTGATCTGGTAGGCCCACTGAGACTAGAAATCCATTTTTCAGGGGCGACCAAGAATTAATTACACATGTACAGAAACATAACACACAAGCAGGAAGTCAATGAGTGATACATAATGAGCAATACATGGTCTATTTATAACCAGTCAGTAAATACCCAGTTACAAAGGTTAAACAGATAGGTTACTTATTCATCACTGAGTCTCAACTAGGAATTAAGTAAATAGATAAGGCCCCATTCGCACTACAGCAGGGTTGTGCAAAACGTTTTTAAAAGTGGATTAGCACTTACCGTGTTGTAGCGTTCATACTGCAACCCCCTTCCTGCGATCCGCATCAGGCAATGCATTTCACAGGGTTCACACTGCGGCAGAGATCCGTGCCCACTATGAACGAATTGGCAGCTTTGAAAAGCTGCTTACCACTATTCATCTACGTGCTTGCTTGAAGTGCATTAAAAGGATAGGAGCTGTGGCGTTAGCACTGTAGGTGAATCGCTTTGCTTTTGATGAATTTCTGGGCGTGCTCAAGCCCAGGTCTTATCAGGGTTTGAGCACGCCTCTAGAATCCAGTTTAAAGCGAGTTATGTGCGAACGCGAACCGAGCTAGGACGCATTTAAAGCGGTTCAAGCGCTCTGAACCGTTTTAAATGCCCTAGTGCGAACGGGGCCTAAGACAGTAGCATGTACCTGGTACAAGCTGGTTCAAGTGGATTCAAAGTTATAAAACAGTGGAATACAACTACTGATCGTAATGCAACCCTTCAGCAAACACAAGCACATAGACGATGCTCAAGGAGACATGCCTAGTGCCCTTTTGTGAAGCCACCAAGGGAGAAGCACTCTTGAAGCGCTACTAGGTGGGCATTCCAAGCTTAGGGGGCAGAGTATGCAAAGGCTCTCTTGCCCACACAAGACCCTGTTGCCGGTACCTCCAAAAGTGTGTGGCTGGAGGACCTAAGCGTTCTCCTGAGCAGTATTCTGGCTAACACATCTCTAAGGCGGGGGGGGAGGGGGACTAGCTATTGGCAATTTTGTGAATAAGATAAAGGAGGGGGTATTTGAACCTCCCTTTAGGGAGCATAAAACATCTCAATGGTGTGCCCTTGACAGGGCACTGCGAGCAAATCAACCTATTTTATTGTACAGGACCAGTAGCTTACTGCAAGATCAGAACTCCGTATGTTAAGGCTGGTAGCAACGTAGAGTTGGGCAACACAACGCGAATCATCGGTCAGATAACTGTTCGGGTGATAAAGTGACCCAGTTTTCTGGTGCAGGGACTTAGCGGTATGATCAGTATGGTATTTATTTATCTATCTGTTTATGCCCCTCTTCTCTCCTGGTGATCCCCACTCTTTCGGACTCCGACAAGTCCTTCCCGATCCCCCACTAGCCCTACCTGAGCTCTCTGATCCTCAGATCACAGCCATCCCCCAGGACATCCCGGACGTAACCCTTCGCCGGGTGGGTTCCCCTCCTCCAAGGGGAAGGCACTGGGAGGGGGTTCCAGCACACTACTCGATAGGGCCCAGGAGATGCTGCTGAGGAAGGAGGCTCGCCGAAGACACCAGAGGCATCGGCGGATGGAGAACCATCATCCGGCGGCCACCAGGTGGCATTTCCGCTTTTCTGGGTCCCCTTCATTGCGTCGCTCGCGTAGTGCCTCCAGTCTCCACTGGGGGCCGCTGCAGAGCGATGCATTCCCCAAACCCACCCCAGGATAGGAAAGCAGTCCCTCCGGATGCTTGATCCTATTCTCCCCCTGCCGACCAATGGCGTCCCAGGTCCATTCCTGAACCCGGGTCACCAGCGTGGTTGAAGGTAAGGCGCCAGCGCCTCAGTCCTCTACGCCACCAGGCTGGCGCCAGTATGGTATTTAAATGAGAATTCCCGGTCTAGGTGCACTCCAAGGTATTTAAGTGAGTCTACCACCCTGACAGATGCACTAGTGGATGTGATACTAGGTAACAGATGTTGCCTGGCAGTGCCAAGAAGTCTGGAACCAAACAAGATTTTTTTTTTTTTTTTTCCTGTGTTGAGGACTAGTTTGTTTCTCATGAACCATTTTTCTAGTTCCCAATCATTTTTCTAGTTCCCAAAAATCACTAGTGAGTTCTGTGCCGATCTGAGTAGTATCACTAGAGCATCTGTACAGCACAGCATCATCTGCAATAAAAGCAGCACATTAGCGCCACCACAGTTTGCCAGTAAATCGTTATATAGGGAAAATAGCAGTGGGCCCAAACTGGAGCCTTGTTGAACACCGAAACTGTGCAACTTCAAGTACTGAAGTCCACCTTAAGAACAGAAAAATGTGCCTGCAAACCAGCAAAGGAACCAATATGTAAGGTCCCAGGCTATAGGATATCTCCTATGGTCTGTATCCCCAAAGCTTCCCAAACAGGCAAATGAAAGGACTGTTTCTCTATGCACAAAGTGGGGTTCCTGTTCCTCCATAGAGGTATATAGTCCAAAGGAGTGTGTGGGAGTTTGGTCAGTGTGTGCAATTTGCCACAGGCTGTTACTGAAGTCCAGATTGTTGGCCAGGACTTCAACAACGACGGCAGGGGCACATAAGAAAAAATTACTCACCTTAGTAATTGCTTTTCTTCTCATGGAGTCTTGCTATATTATAACAATAGCAGTCAGCCACTGCAGCTGAACTGCCCCGGAGAGGAAGGAGTTAACTCCAGAAGATCTGGAGTTCTACAGCACGAGGGCGCTGTGCCCAAAGCTCTATCTGGCAGTTTCAAATGAAACTGTCAGATCTTCTCAAACTAACATCAAAGGACGGAAAGTCTGTGTGGAAAAACTACACTAGCCCATGGCTACCTACTAGTAGTAATAACAACAATATAAAGAACAAAGAAACACTCAGAGCCATAATAACAAAAATTGATGGTATTATGGTTCGTTTTACCACCCTTGACAAGCACATATGAACCCCCCCTTCCCCCAAAGACTCAAGTCCAGGAAGGGGGCAATATAAATAACCTAAATGAAACAATCTAGATCCCTAACCCAAAGGAAAAGAGGGTAAGGGAAAAACTACAATGGCATGACACAGTGCTTGCACCAATTCGCCACCCCTACCCAAGTAGAAGTTCTGAGAGGGGTAGGAGGGAGGGTGGTTATAATATAGCAAGACTCCATGAGAAGAAAAGCAATTACTAAGGTGAGTAATTTTTCTTCAAACACCATGAAGTCTTGCTATATTATAACAATAACAGATTACACAGCAGTACCTCCATGGAGGAGGGTCAGAACCTACTTAGGAAATAGGCTCTGAAGCACAGCTGTGCCAAACCGAGCATCTCTCCTGGACTGGACATCCAGGGAATAATGCTTGGTAAAGGTGTGAACTGTCTTCCAGGTAGCAGCTTGACAAATCTCCAGAATGGGGATGTCTCTAGCAGCCGCTAGAGATGCAGCTGTACCCTGGTGGGTGGGCCTCAATCCTGAGGGGTACTCTACCAGTTTCTGATAACAGAATTGGATACAAGAAACAATCCACCTTGCAATTGTTCTCTTAGTGGCAGGTTTCCTTTGCCAACCTCGCCATAGGTAAGAAAGAGTTGGAGGTTGAACCTATGACCTCTGGTGCGCTCTAAATAGTAGCTTAAGGCTCTTTTGACATCCAAGCTGTGCAGTCTCCTCTCACCTGAGGAAGAATGCTCAGTGAAAAACTGGGAGAAAGATAGATTGATTCAGGTGGAAATCAGAAACCACCTTAGGCAAAACTTTCTATTAGTCCTAAGGACTACCTTATCTCTGTGGAAAGAGATAAAATCTTCTTCCACTGACAGGGCCTGTAGCTCACTTATCGTCTGGCAGGGTGATAGCTACTAGGAAAGCAGTTTTCAAGTTAAATACTTGAGCTCTGCAGAAGACAGAGGCTCAAAGGGGGTTACATTAACTGAGCAATGCAAATATTCAGGTCCCAGGCGGGAGCTGGTTCCCGTAAGGAGGGTTAGTATGAAGTAACCCTTTAAAAAACTTGGAGAACACAGGGTGAGAAGAAAGGGAGGCAGGCTTCCCTGCTGACACAAAAGCAGAGACAGCTGCCAGATGAACCTTCAGGGTAGCTGGTCTAAGGCCTAGGGAATTCAGATGGACCAAATAGTCCAGTAGAATGGGAAGATCAGCAGATTCTGGGATAATCTGCCTCTCAGAGCACCAGATGGAAAACCTCTTCCACTTAGAATTATAAGTGGCCCTAGTGGAAGGCTTCCTTGAAGCCTTTAAAATATCCATGACACCTTGAGAAAGGTGTAAGTCAGCAAATTCTAGCTCCTCAAGAGCCAAGCCTTGAGGTGGAGGGATTTGAGGTCCGGATACCACACTCTCCCCTGTGCACAGGCCAGTAAGTCGTGGACTCTGGGCAGGGTGGACTGCCAAGGACAGGAGCAGAGGGTACCAGGGCTGTCTGGCCCAATCTGGGGCAATCAGAATCACTCTGCAAGGTTGAGATCTGATTTTACTAGTACCCTGAAAGGAGAGAAAGGGGGAAAGGCATACAGGAACTTCCTTTCCAGTCCAACAGAAAGCGTCCAGAGGGACTGAGCCCAGAACTGGAGGCCTGCAACAGAAAAGAGGAAGTTGGTGGTTGTCTGGGGCTGCGAAAAGATCTATCTGAGGTGCCCCATCTGGCAAAGACAGACCCCAGCACTTGTGGTTAGAGCCCATTCGTGATGGCCCTGAGAAATTCTGCTGAGGGCGTCCGCCAGGACATTGTCCTTCCCTGGGAGATGAACCGCTATCAGGGAGTAAGCCAGAGACCACAACTTCATTGCTTCGGTGCACAAGGCTGAAGACCGAGTGCCCCCTTGCTTGTTGATGTACCACATTGTGGTGGTATTGTCTGTCCTGACTTGAACCACTTTGTTCTGGACAGAATCTGAAACACCCAAAGAGCTAAAAAGACAGCTCTGAGTTCCAAAAGATTGATGTGGAGCAGAGACTCCTGAGGAGACCAAACCCCTGGTGGCAAGGTCGCCTAGGTGAGCCCCCACCCTAACAGGGAGGCATCCGTGGTGAGGGTGAGGAGTGAGAAATGGGAATGAAGGAACCCCTGTCTTAAATTGCTCTGGACCTGCCACCAGTGGAGGGCTAGGATCAGAGTTTGAGTAACTGGGACCAACTTGGTAAGGGGTCCTTCCTTTGAGACCAATAGGCCCTCAAATGGAACTGAATGTCCCTCATCTGGAATCTTGCTCCCTGCCGACAGCTGTGGAAGCAGCCATGTGCCGAGGAGTTGCAGAAAATGCCTTGCTGGTCGAGAGACCCGCGGGGTAAAGGAGGATGCCAGGCGATGGGTCTGTCCACCCTTTCCGAGGAAGAAAAGCCTGGCTAACCTTGTGTTCAATTCTCGCCTATGAAAGTTAGGACCTGAACTGGTTCCAGAACTGACTTTGTAAGTTTAGCTAGGAATCCAGGGAAGTGAGAAGCTGCTGGGTGGCTTGCAAATGGATTTCACCTGACCTGGAGACTGACCCACAATGAGCCAGTCGTCCAGGTAGGGAAACACAGCAACCCCTTGCCTTCTTAAGTGAGCCACTACTACAGCGAGACATTTTGTGAATACCCTTGGCGCAGAGGTAAGGCCGAAGGGCATTGCCCTGAACTGGTAGTGGCCTGAGGGCAGTTCGAACCGGAGGTACTTTTGGTGAGAAGGCCTGATCAGAACATGAAAATAGGCATCCTTGAGGTCCAGGGAAGCTAGCCAGTCCCTGGCCTTAGGGAAGGCAATATCATTGCCAGAGTCAACATTTTGAACTTTGGTTTCAACAGATGCTTGTTCAAGTATCTTAAATCTAGAATGGGCCGCCATTCTCCTGTCTTTTTTGGGGTAAGAAAGTATCTTGAATAAAGCCCCTTGCCCTGATGGCAAGGAGGAACCCTTTCCACTACTTTGCAGTCCAGCAGAGCAGAAACCTCTGCTTCCAAAGCAAGGGCTTCTGAAGGATTTGCAGGTGGAAAATGCCTGGCTCTCATCTTTGGAAAGTGTTTGAAGCTGAGAACCAGACCCTGGCCTATTACCTCCAGAACCCATCTGTCCGTGGTGGGACAGCCAGTTCCGGCTGAAATGGCCAACCTGCCCCCACCCGGTACAGGAGAATCGGCCCTGGACACTCCATCGGGTGCCTGCTTAGCAGCAGCCTTAGGCTGAGGGAGGGGCCGGTCTCACTTGTGCCACGTCTACCCCTGCCTCTGAAGAAACCCTCTGCGAGACAGCAGAGGAGGCTTGAAGTGGTAAAAGGCCTGGAAAAGGCCTGCCCTACCTCTGGGAGCATGCCTTTGTGGCATGGCATGCTTCTCCTTAGCCTGGGCACTTTTGTAGGTAGTTCTGTATTCATCCATCTTTTCATATAGTTTTCTGTTTGCTCCCCAAAAGAGAATTTCCCACTACAGGAAAATCCATAGCCTTTGACTGGGTATCTTGGGACAGATTAGTGCATCTGAGCCATGCCAACCTACGGAAGCTACAGAAGTGGCCATGACCCTAGAAGAAACATCATTAACATCAACAGCAGTATGAAATTGAACTTTAGGGCTTCAATGCCATCAGCAGCCACCTGTTCCAACTCACTAGCCAGCTGGCCATGGGCCTGCTTGGCTAACTACAATACTATGTCCCACCTAGATTTCTGATATCTAGCTACATAAGCCATATAATTTGCCTGCCTGAGTCCCAAAGAAGCTGCCATATACTGTTTCTTAGCCATGGCATCAATCTTCCTGGAAACCTTATCAGGAGGATGTGAGGCCAGAGGAATATTAGCCTTGTCACAGGCTGCAGCTTGTACCACACCTACATGACTACACTGCTCAGTAAGGAAGTCTGTATCCGAGCCTGACAAAGTATACCTTCTGTCTTTTTTTATCTACAGGAGGGACAGAATGAGGATTTTAAAATCTTTGTTGTTTGCTTCCTAAATGACTTATGCAAAGGAATAGACAACCTCCTAGACTCTGGAATATCCATCATTTCACATAATCAGGCTCCTCTTGCTCATCCACAGCCTCCTCTAAAGGAAGCTGGAGGTTCTACAACCTTTTGTAAAATAAAGAAAGAAGGGACTCAGACAGAATAGGAGGAGATTCTAAAGGTCTGTCTGGAGAGATGTCGGTTCAATGGGCACGTCAGACCCCCAGCCACACATATATTGATCAAATTCCTCCCTCCCCTCCTGTGGTTCATAAAATCCTCAACTTCAAAATCCTGATCCACTGGGACTGAGCAGACCAACCTTTTACCAGCTGTTGGTGGTTCTACAGATCCCTGAGACAGTGACTGGACAATCTGAATGGCTTTAGCTATCTCTGCAGCAGTTGGAGACACAATTTTGGACTCAGACCTACTGATTTCCTTGTCTTTTTACTTGGGACTGGTTCCTCTGAACCAGCCTTCCTTTGCCGAGGAAGTCTAGCCCTGGTCAGAGGGCACTCCTCTGGTCCAGTGGGTACTGGACCGGGCTGGCCCATCGGGTCAGCGGACTTTTGGCCTCGTTCCCTGAGCGGCCCAATCTCTTCTCAGGGTGGCTGCAGGAAATTTTACACCTGGCAGTCTGACGGGAGGTGGTCAACCCCAGACAATAAACACAAGTGGTGTGTGGGTCAGCCTTGGCAAAGGCGTCCCCACAGACATCACAGTGTTGAAACCCAGTGGGCCGGGTTTTTCTTTTGGGTTTCTCAGACATAATGCCAGCCTAACCAAAACTTGCCCTTTTGATGGCAGTGCCAGGCAAGACACCCTTATCGGTTCCTAACCGTGTCACGGGTATTTGAAAAAACCGTTATAATTCCGTTTTTTTTAGAACCGATAAGAACCGGGAACCGCACTCTAAAACCCACTGTACACTTTTAAAATGCAGAAAAAAACCAACCGATCGGTTCAAAACCGAACCGATAATTAATTTTCCACACAGACTTAAATTTTAGTACTTACGGTTACCAGATAGAGCTTTAAAACCGAAATGCGGTAAAATAATAACTTTGCGGTTCAAATGAACAAAAATACCGCTGAACGAGAATGAACCGAGCTGAAGGAGCTGATCTCCGGAGCGACTGTTCAGTGAAGCGGAGTAAAGAATCTGACAGTTTCATTTGAAACTGCCAGATAGAGCTTTGGGCACAGCGCCCTCGCGCTGTAGAACTCCAGATCTTCTGGAGTTAACTCCTTCCTCTCCGGGGCAGTTCAGCTGCAGTGGCTGACTGCTATTGTTATAATATAGCAAGACTTCATGGTGTTTGAAAGATAAACTGTCAGAGACCCACCGTCCCCTAGGTCCCATTCCATATGCGCTCAAAGCAGCACTGAGGAGGATGAGGGTAGAAATCATTTACAGTTTTGAGTGCTTAGGAAGACAATGTGGCAGCCATAAGACCATGGGAGATTCCATCTCATCCCCTCCAGCGATAATGAAGCTTAGCATGCCTATACCTCAGAGGTTTGCCTTAACACAGAAAATTATCCAATAGGATGTCCAGTTTAGAGAACCAGGACAAGGGGGATTTGTATCGATAGGCTGGATAAGCAATAAAAAAAATCTTAAGAACAGTTACTATTCTTATGGTCACACTTCTGCTGGCCAACGAAAGGTGGAGAGGTTTCCACCACTCATATTCCTTTTGTAGTGTCTTCAGGAGTACATAAGTATTTGCAGAGCCAAGACGGGATAAGTCAGAGGTTAGGTGTATGACCTGGTACCTTAAATAGAGCCTTGGGCTGACTTCAGCCACATCCCAGAAAAAGCAGCCTCCATGAGGAAGACTTGGACAGATTAGGGCCTCACATCATCAAAGTCATAAGAACTAGGGTGTGATCTGAAATATACAATGGGGCAATACTCGAGGACATAGTGACCTGGAAAAGTTTGAGAGAGCCTAGCCACCAGTCCAAACAACTGGGAAGTGCCAGGAGTGGCAGAAAAACAGGAGTAATCCCTCAGGGAGGGATTGAGGAACCTCCAGATATTAGAAAGTGCACAACTCTCTCAATAGCACTTTCATGCCCTGGCTGTTCGTGGGTGGGGCTCAAAAGGCCCTGAGGACCTGATTAACACAGTGTGAAGGTTAAATCGCTGCCCAGGAATATGGGGGCACCACCCACGTTGCTGTCAGCCAGTGCCTGGCTCACACCATAAAAAAGGCAGGTTCGTCCAAGTTAGGCCATAAACATTCCCCAGGACAACTGGGCCCTCCAGGGTGGACATCTGAAAGAGCAACCATCTGCCTTCAACATCGGATACCTGGGGCAAAAAAATCTGATCCTGCTCACTTCAGTGACAGAGTACAGCTGTAAGTCTCCTCGCCCACCCATTCCTGAAATGTACATGTTTCCTTTGGGATCACCTTGGTCTGTTTCAAGAAGGCCAGTCACATTCGAAGGACCTAAGTTGAGCAAACACCCATTTTCACTTAACCGGTGAGCCGAGACCTTGCATTTTCCAAGACACACAGGGTAGATCTGTAATCCGGGGTCAGGCTTCTGAGGACCAAAGGCCATTGTAAATGTACCAACTACCGGACAAGGAGACAGCTCTCTGAATGTGCAACAGGAAGTACATGTATACCAGAGGCAGGCATGAGAAACCTACAAACAACCGAAAAACACTAACAGTAAGTGGCCTCTAAGCAGGCCGGACAACTTTGGAAAAATACAGAATGCAAAACAGATGATAGCCGGCCCAGTGGCGTCTTGAGAAAGCGTCGGTTGACGCGAAAACGTTCGATGTTTGGGGTTTTGCTGCTGCTATATGTTTTAAACGTTTGAATAAATGTTTGTATTTCACCTTTAGACCAAGCTGTGTGGTCTCTGGCACCTTCACCGGGTAGCCGTGTTTTTTTTCACATTTAGTATTTTATTCGCTCCCGGCTCAGGTATGCATCTCATTAGCTGTCTGCTAGCTACGTTTGAGGCACTGGATGCCACACCTCGCGCTACGCCGGTGACCCGGGTTCGGTGAATGACCTCAGGTTGTCAGGGTGCCGGCGCAGGGGGCGGGCGGAGCAGGATTGAGTATGCCCATGGCAGATCTCTTCTCCCGAGGGTGGTGAGGGTGGGTTAGTGCCCCCCCAATAGTTCCGCTCCCACCAGGTGGATGTCCAGTGGGTAGTGTAGGTGGAGAGAGGATGGCAAACAGTTACGGGAGGTGGAAGGGGTTGAGCTGGTGCCACAGGGTGCGTAGTATGCCTCCATGTGCTCACATGGCTGTGTGCCAGGGCCTCGGCGGGGGGGGGGGGAGGTTAAAGGAGAAAACCTGTAAAAATACCTATGTGTCCCCATCACCAGTTGACGGGAGGAGGCAACAGGGACCAAACAGCTATATTTAAAAGAGATGATAAACACACAACAGTAAGGTTGAGAACAGCTATTAGGCTGAGTAAGAAACACCACCCAAGGCCAGCTAGTAACGAGCCTGGAGAGGGGTTCCATTGCACAGGACAGAGTACCGCATGGCAACCTCCACAGCTGTCCCAGAATTAAGGGTCAAGAAAACAACCCAAAGCAGAAATCATGGTGTACTTTTGGTCTACCAACTGTAGTACTACAAAAGGGTTAGGGTTAAGAACCCCGCATGGAGCTGCACCCCTTAGAGAGGGGGAAGGGGAAGGAGAGCTGAGAGCTAAGAAGCAGGGTATTCCCCAAGCCAGTGGCGGACATGAAGGGAGATGATCATCCTCGATGTGAAGTATACTTTACTGTAGTGTGTATTAAAGCCAGCCAGGCTAGGTAGTGCCTGATACAAACTGTAAGCTGAAGGAAGAGAGGACGGGTGGAGGTGTCTCCCTCTACACACCTACCTTTACCAACAGTTGAGCAGAACAGCTAAGTACTGACATAGATTCATGCTACAAGTTCACCTAGGTCTTGTCGCAGTTACTGAGGTCCTAGTGTAAGCAACAGGAAGCAGCTGGAAGAAGGTCCGGTCCCACCCTCATCAGTCACCCAGGGCAACATGAGTTCCAATGAAAGTTTAGCCCACCACATCCCTCCCCCTTCCAATAACATGTACTACCAAGGCAGTGACCTCTTGTCAGTCTCCAATTGACCAGAAACCTGAGGTAGCCCAGAAGGGTGCACAGTAATCAGCTCAAGTCGCAGACCTGTCTGCAATCAGCAGTTGGTGTGCCATAGTATATATATATATATATATATATATATATATATATATATATATATATAAGTCTTTGTAGTAATTTTTTTGAGGCTAAATTTATTATTTTTAAATGTTCTATTAGTTCAGTGGTACATGCTGTCTACCTTCATTCTCTTTTAGCAGTATGTTAAATTCAGTTTTTATTATCAGGTATGTTGTAAGGTAAACTCTTTGTTGTGTTGAACATAAATGTTTAAATTCACTAAAATTACAGAGCCTCTCTTCCTGTACCAATTGGGACCAAGTCTGAATATCTGACTTACTCAAATATTTAATAATACCGTTATGTTTATTATTCCATAAAGTTGTACTAGTCCAAATATTGAGATAAAGCCAATGGAACTTACCTCTCATATATGCTTTTTTAATTTCCATTCTAATTTTGTGACTCATTGACACAAATTCACTAGGTAAACATTTGAATTTTGTTATATCATCATATATCAGGTTATTTAATTTATCCTGTTCTATTTTATTCTTATAAGTATATTTTTCTAATATCAATTATGATTTTAGGAATGCCCATTCCTAAAGCAATCTTATTTAATGTGACACAGCATATTTTATAGGCCCTGGACAGCCATATCCACCAAGTTTCCTAGGTACTGTTAATTGGTGCCATGCTATTCTAGGTTTCCCTCCTCTCCAAAGAAACTTAGAGAAAATTACTCTAATACTGTTGAACCAGGGAGTCAATGGGATACCCCTAATAGCTTGTAAACAAAATATTATATGCTATAAAGCCATCATTTTTATAGTATATATGCGACCCCATAGTGGAAATGATAATTTCAACCAATTATCTAATAGTGCTTGTATTTTTCTCTTTTGCTCTATTATAATTTAAATTTATATCATCTTTCTGGGATTTTGAAATAGTAATACCTAAATATATACAAATTTTTTTCCTACTATCTTTCTTTCTGGTCATGGCTCGGGGGAACTCTCTCGGGCAGCCTTATCCTGCCCTGCCTGAGGATCGTTGAGGCCTGTGCCCTCTCTCCACCTCCCCGCTCGCAGCCAGCACCCCTGGTTTAACCCGCCCAGGAAGGGTAGCCCGACTCCTTACTTTGGGCTCCTTGACTCTGGTGTACAGGCAGGGCCCAGGAAAGGAGCGATGAGGCCGGCCGAGGTGAACCCGGTGCTGGGCATGGAGGATAGGTGCTGTTGCCTATCCAGACGAGCCGGGTTTTTCCTTGTTCTACCCAACCCCTCCCCTCCTGTGTGCCCCCCGATGCTTGGCACATAGCCCTCCCAGCGTCGGACACGCTGTCACGATGCCACCCTGTGCTTCTCTGGTGACCCCGATAATCACCAGGGGCCACGGGCACCAAGCGCCCCAATGCCCTTCCCCAGGATCAGAGAGCAGCCCATCAGGTCTCTATCAATCCCCTCCTACCAATTGGCGCCAAGCTCGCTCCCGAACTTGGGTCACCGGCATGGCACGAGGTGTGGCATCCAGCGCCTCAACCCTCAGCGCCACCGGGCTGGCCTAAAACCTAAATATTTAAATATGGTACTACAGAGAAAATCCCTCTTACTTCCCTGATCCAAACAATATGTCCCCGCAGATATTTGACAAATTATCATTTTTTGCATATGTGGTTCATATCCAGATACCTCTTCATATTTTTTAACTTCTTTTCTAAATTCAAGAAGGGTCACATTTATGTTTTCCAACATTAGCAAAACATTTTCAGCAAATGCGTTAACTTTAATCATTTCCTCTTGTGTTTCTATCCCCTGTATTCTATCATTATTCCTTATATGTATTAAAAATGGTTCTAAACATATGTACAATACTGGGGATAGAGGGCAGCCCTGTCTCACCCTGTTATAGTTATAGAAAAGCTTTTGAATTCATTTGTACAATATCCCTAGGTTACTGAGTAAATCAAAAGCCTTTGTTGCATCTACCGGGAGTGTATGGTAATTTCCACCACGCTTCTTCACTAACTATATCAACTGCCGAATCCTTCTTGTTGCTTGGTACATTGTTCGTCCCTGTATAAAACCGCATGATAAGTGAGTATTACCTTCATTAATCTCCCTTTAATTCTGTTAACTATTCTATTAACCATTAATTTTGCAAATATTTTGTAGTCATTGTTAAGTAATGCCATTGATCTATAGCATGACTAATTTAGCATCTTTCCCTTCTTTTTTTTATTAAGGTAATTCTTGCTTCATGAAAGAAGCATGGAAAATCATACTCTGTGTCCACCACTTTGTCTAACATTAGTTCAAGCCATGGTAATAATCAGTCAATGAATGTAATGTAAAATTCAACAGTAATACCATCTAAACCTGGTGTTTTCTTTTTTGTAAAAATGCCTATTACTTCTTTAATTTCTTGTCTTGTACATACATTTGTATTACATTGAATGGGTTTCAGATTTGCTTCTTGTATTTCTCTTAAGTTTGTTCCGTTTTTCAATAGGGTAGCAAGTAATTTTCCTGATTTGTCTCCTTGTAAATACTTAACTCTTAATTTCTTTAATTTCTTAATATTTCTTTATTTATAAGGTCTACTTTATCAATTTTTAGTCTGTACCATTCGTCTTGATATTTTTTATAATCTTTTATCGTTAAGGAAACAAGTTATTTTAATTTCTTGTTAATTTCATTACCCTCATTTCTTTTCATGTTATCACCATAGGCTTGATAAGATATATATACAACCCCCCCCCCCCAAACAGCGCCTTCAATGCATCCCACAGTTTAAGTATTGGTGTACTACCATCATAACTATAGTACCAGTAGTCTGCTATTGTTTCTTTAATTTTCTGAATAAAATTTACATCTTTTAATAATTCATTATTACATTTTCATATTTTTGTATGTTTTTTATTTGGATTATCATGTTTTAAATCTAAAGTAATTAAAGTATTGTCTGAAAGTATAAAAGTATTTATATTGGCATCTAATATTAATTTAAACAAGAATTTTGATATAAAAATGTAATCAATCCTTTTAAATTCACTCATGGAATTCACTCCCTACAGATACTGTCATCAGTAAAACCAAGAATATCTTCAAAAAAAACACCTAGACAACTACTTATTACTTGACCATTCCCTTGGGTATTATGGGTGACTGACAGGAGTGTTCATGGGGTTTGGCATTATACTCCTTCCAACTTTCTTAGTGAATCTTAGTAAAACCTTGATGTTTTTGTCATGATGTGTGAATTCTTTAACTAATGGGTTTCTTATTCTCCAGGGGTCTAATAAGTCATTCAGATCCAGAAAGTTTTTTAGTAATTTTTGTTTGTACTTTATTCCATAATGCGACTTTTAAAGTTCTGTCCAGTGCTGGATTTAACATATTATTGAAGTCCCCATGCAATATAATATTTATAGCCTGGATTTCCACTAACGCTTTAGAAATTTTAGCCAGGAATTCACTATAGCTAATGAAGGGTGGATATATCGAATCTATAGTGAATATGGAATTCTGTGTTTTAAGTCTGACAAGTAAGATTCCTCCTTTTTTTTTTTTTTTTTTTTTTTAAAACTTCAGATCAGATTTATTTAGATCCAATACAAAACACAGAATATCATTCATCACACTTGGAGCCAATACAACGAAAGGTAGAACAGAAAGAAAAACCTATCTGTTACACATTCTCTAAAAGGTATTCGATCCCTCTGATAGGTCTATTTCTTACTGAAATATACTTGTTCCTTTTCAAATGTCCTGTTGTATAATTGAAGTCTGTCTTCAACTTTAGCAGGGACATTTAAATAGCCTCTCTGTCCAGCTCAAGGTTTATATCTTAATCTTAAAAACTATTACCTTATATTATTTCATTTTGAAGGAGTGGAATAATATACAAAGAACTTTCAGGTGTTCATTTTCTCCTGTGTAAAATCTTTCTCATCACTCCATCGTATTTTCTTATTTGATCTTTTGTTAGAAATTCTTATTAAATTATACATGTAATCTACCAGTAGTATAACTATAACATAACCTTGTAGTTTGGTTCTTCTATTACTAAACATATTTTCTCTATTTAACTTTGAACTAAACTTTCAAGGTTTTTCGCGACTCTTTCTCACCCACCCTTGGCCCCCCCTTAAGATATCGGAAAAAAAAAAAAAGAGGCAGTATATAGGCAGTCGTTTCATTTTTCTGTGTCTTAGGACAGAAATTCAACCAGCAGGATGGCTATGTGAGCCTATTTTAAGATTCTTCCTTTGTATCTCTATAAACTGGGTCTCTGACTACCTATACGGCAGAAAACAACTAACTAACTTCAATAAAGTCCTCTCTGCCCCCCGGCCTGTCACCTCTGGTGTCCCTCAGGGCTCCGTGCTGGGTCCCCTACTCTTTTCCCTGTTCATCAACAATCTCCCTGATGTGGTCTCCAGCTGCCGTGTCATCATGTATGCGGATGACCTGGTTCTCCTGGCCCACTCCTGTGATACAGCCACACTAAACCGTCACTTATCTGAAGACCTCTGGAACATCCAGGCATGGCTCTCCAACCATAAATTGGTCCTAAATCAAAACAAAACCCAGGCTATGCTCTTCGGTTCCTCTGCCAAAATACGAGCCTCTTCAACTCCCCTACATATCAACTACGAAGATGGTTCCCCTCTCCCTACCGTGACCTCCCTCAAATATCTTGGAGTGACGCTTGATCCCCAATTGGACCTTGGTAATCATATCCATAATGCCTGCAGTGGGGTAAACCACAAACTGGGGATGGCCTACAGGGCTCGGTACAACCTCACTCCAGCGGCTCGCTTAGCTCTTGCCAGGGAGTACTACTTCCTCCCTCAGCTACGGCTCCCTCATATTTGCTCATACTTCTAAGACCCTCCTAAGCAAGTGGAGCTAGCGATACAACAACATCTGTCGTTTGCCCTGGCACGCCCCGCCTCCACCCATCACTGCAGGCTCTCTGAGAAGCTTGGCTGGCTATCCGGCCAATCACCTTAACTTTAGCAATGGGGCCCGTGAGTAAAGTACTTTAGCTCTTGCACCCTCGAATTGCCCAGTTTCTTGCTCCTGCTGACCTCTCCCCCTACCTGCTTAGATCCCAGGCCCCGGCCTACTAAATTATCACCTACTTCCGCACCAACATGGGGACCGGAGTTTTGCTGTCCATGGCCCCAGGCTCTGGAGACTCCTTTCCTGAAAGAGTCCGTACTGCCTCCTCTCACAGAGTTTCGGACCTCCCTGTGGGATCATCTTAAGGTGGCTTCTCGCTGTGAATGTCCTAAGCCTCCTTAGCCTCCCGGTGTCCACTGGTGCCGGCTTCTTCTCTCCTGCTCTGGCGTCACCACTCTTGCGCAATGTCCTCGTCCAAATCCCCCCTCCCTTGCTTGACCGACGCTATGATGTTACTATGCTCATAATCCTCACCAGCCCTGTTGGTCATTGAATTTATCTCTAACTTATACCTTGCCTCAGCACTGTATCTGGGTGTACCTTCCACGTAAATGTAAAAACTGTAAAAATTGTCTTTTCTCCTGTTTTTGTACCTGAATGTATTCGTCTGAACCAAATACTGTATCAATATACCGTTGTACCCTTTTGTACTCTCCCGGGTCGCTCCTGAAAATAGGCATAAAACTTGTCTAGTGTACTTACCTGGTAAACAAAAACTAAATAAATAAATAAATATATTCCCTGAATTTCACATTTTTAAGTTTTTTTATTAATATTACAACCCCTGCTTGTTTTTTGGTTCTTGAAGGAGAAAAAAATATGGGAGTACCATTTCCTCTTTAGTTTAAGTGTCTCTGTTTCCTCTAACTGCGTCTCCTGTAATGCCACACAGTCAGCACTGATTTTTTTCAAATGGGTCAAAAGTCTAGATCTCTTTATTGGAGAATTTATGTCATTTATATTCAGTGAGGCAAATCTCAGTACATTTACTTTGAGTAATATAACAGATCTGTTAAGCCTTTCCTACCCCCTGAATATGTTAAATACTTGTTATGAATGGGAATCCTAATATAATCTAAATTCTGTTTTACATATTCTTTTGTATTCTGCAACCAAAAAACTTTAAAACTTGTCATAAGATTCATGATGCATAGTCCCCCCAGTTTTCCTTGGGTATTAACTCCATGCGTCCAACCCCCTATAACTCTATTCACAGAGGAAAACATAAATAAATAAATAAAAATGTATAGGAAAATAGATCACTCATTAATGCAACTGCCTTCCTTTTAAAACAAAAATGCAGGGAAAAATCAAGGGCTCAAATAAAGATTTAAAGGGCAGGAAGGAAAGGAGAGAGAAGTATGAAATAACAGGAATTCCATTTATATCTTCCCTTACATATCTTATTCAGTATTGGGGTTCCTTAACCCTTCTCTTCCCCTCTTCCTGTCTTGAAGTTACATTTAACTAAAGTTTATAATATGGTATGAAAATATTATTAGGAATTGTTTCCATATTTGAGTTCCTTAGGATACAAATACATTTGGATATGTAATACGCAGATCTCTCTGGTCTACAGTATCATACACAACGCTCCCCCTCTATTACTTTAAGTTTCGCTGGGAAGAACATATTTATTTAAATCTTATTTAAGCAAAGTTTATTCCTTATATGGTTTTGTAAAAACAAATTCCAGCCGTATTGGTCCTTGCAAAACAGGAGAAGATGGAAGGTTTGTTACCTTTTATTGGACCAACAGGTATCTTGTACAAAGATGGAATTATACACAAGCTTTCAGGGCCACACAGGTCCCTTCTTCAGGCGAATAGCAAAACTGAGCAACATAAGCAGTATTATATCCACTGTGGAGCAATTAAAAATCAGGAAGTGAAGTAGGAAGGTGACAAAGGGGACTAGAGATTAAAGTCAAAGATGCAAAGTAAAAACATGAGAAGAAATGAGGAGGGGGTTGAGTAGGAACGGGTCAGTAGGAGATGAAAAGAAGCTAAAGGGAAGACAAAAGCACACAGACAGAATCTGAGATCAAAGGCTGGCTTGTAAGGGTTGAATAGACAGGTGATGCCAATGGATATAAATACTGCTTATGTTACTCAGTTTTGCTATTCACTTCAAGAAGGGACCTCTGTGGCCCCGAAAGCTTGTGTTTAATTTCATCTTTGTATAGGACACTTGTTGGTCCAATAAAAGGTATCAAACCTTCCAACTTTTCCTTATATGGTCAAACTTCTTCCTGTCAGATAAAATTTCTTGCGGCAGATCACTGTAGACAGCAACTTGTGCTCCCATAATGTTTATCCTTTTTTTCTTGTATACCGCTGTCATTAGTCACTCTGTCTTCTGTTCTGAAAAATTTCATCATAATGGGGCTTAGTGGGCCTTGACAGCCATTTGGGTTTGGTTGTCAAAAGGTTCTATGGATCCTATCCACTTCCATATTCAATTCTGTCGGATGTGTATCTGGAAAGGCTGCCATTACTTGTTGCAATGTCTCTATTAAATGGTCTTTGAGTGTCCCATGTTTCTGGTACTCCTATTATTTTTAAATTTTTTCTTCTAGATCTTGCTTCCAGATCAAGTAATTTTCCTTGGGCAGTTTTATTTGCATCTTCCATGGAGGACAGTTGTCTCCTAATTGGAGTCATTTCGTCTTCTAAGATGGTTATTCTTTCTTGTGCTTCAGCTAATTCTTTCCTAATTCGAGTGTTTTCCAAAAATAATTCATTTACTGCAGTTTGGAATTTGTCCATCTTTTTTTCCAATTGGTGCATTAGCCGAAGCTTATTATTTATATCAGTGACTGGTTGCAATATTTTGTTTTGCCCATCCTGGCATTTCTTGGTCGAAGTTTGTTTCCTCTTGTTGTTCTGAGGATTCTGAGGGAGTGACTTGCTCATACTCAGAAACTGAAGTTTCCATCTCATCTTCTGGTGTTAGTGTTGTGTTATTATTAAAAACTTTTTTGCTTTTGAAGAGAGCTCAAATTATCTGGTTTAGGTATTTTTTTTTTTTTAATTATTATTCGTCCTTTGAGTTTTATCAGTGTTACTTCATTCTGATTGGTACTTCTGTCTGGTGTGTTTTGATTGAAAGTTTCCTCTAGTGCGGTAGTCAGCAGAATTTTATCCTGACCTCTCTTCCTATTAAAAGTGTGTGCTGTTGCTGCTTCCAATTTTTCATTCCTTTTTTTATATATTCAAATGGGTCACTCTTACATGATGCTGTTTTAGTTAATTTCTTGCAGAGGGGGGTCTTTAGAGGTTATCTGTTTCCCCGCATTTCCAACTCTCTCTCCCTCAAGCTGTATTTCAGTGTGCCTGTCAATAGCCAATTGCACACAAGTAACTTGTTCCGAGTCCGGTTTCCCCATTTCTATTGCTTGTATTAGCGAATCTCTGTCTAAAAGTGGTCATTTTTTCTTTTACTTTTCTCCCCTTGGCCATTCAGATACCTATCCACATGACCTTTCTCGATAGGTAAATCCCCTGTCCAAGGGGATACAGGCCTGGGAGTTGTAATTAGCGGCTTGCAGGCTTCGTGCCTGAGTCGCGTGTGTTTTGTTTGAGTTGTTAAGCCTGCTTTTACATTACTATCTAATACTTCTTCAAAGTCATTTACAGTTTGCTTTGGTAAACTAAAACAGTGTTGTTTACCTTGATGTTCTTGCTCCTGTGACTTGGGATCTCTCCGGTCCTCCTCGTGGCGCTCTTGCAATGCTTGGTTAGCAGCGGGAGTGTTCTGGCCAAGAGCGAGCTTTATACGTGTTCAACTGAAAGTTCAATGCAGATTTTACAGGCAAATTCTCCGACAGGTTTACACTGCTTTGTCTTAATAAATTTTCAGTAAAATGTACTGAAGGTTTTGCCTCTGATGCTGGCTGAGCTCTTTGATTGTTTTCTGGGTTTCTTTTTGTAACTATCGGTGCCAGTTTTAAGTTTGTTCCAGATATGGTTGGTCTTGCTTGCAAAGGTGAATTTTGGTCCTTTTCTCCTTCTGCCATTAGGTCTGGTGGAGCCGCTTCTCTCATTAATCCCTGTATTTTTGTTTTTTTCATTTGCGACTTTAATCGCATCTGCGTTTCACGTTGTTTAGTTGAGAGTTCATCATGGCTAGATTGTTTTCCGGTTTTCAAAAGTTTTCTAGGCATCATGATAAGTGCATTTTAAAGTTTTTACAGTATATTCATCTGGAGATGTGTTCCTGGCTCTTGGAGACAATTGCATTGGGGATTAAATGCAACTTTCTTAATTTCCCATTTAAAATTAGAGTGTAGTCATCGGTACATGTATTCACATGCTGGAGGGGTTCAGCAGATTGCCTGTCTACAGACTCCTTCCTGATGCCATCTTGAATCTTCGATGGCATCATTCCTCCTGTTGGCCATATTCTTCCACAGCATGCTAATAAACCCACAAGGCTTGCAAGGCACTAAGAGGCCATTTGCATGCCACACAATGCTGCCAGAGATGACTGCATGGAGGCATTGTGCAAAGCTATTCCAACTCCTCACAGCTGAGCGCTGTTCACAATCATCTACAGAAGTAATGCAACAAACCCCTGGCATCTAGTGGTCCCCCCCACCCCCACCAATCAGATGCCCGTAAACTGTAGTATTATCCTCCTTGGCGCTAGTGATCCCCACACCCTAATCACCATACATTTCAACTTCCTATGAGCTTTTAAAATCCCGGGGCCCGATTTTCAAAGGGCCACAACATTGGTGCAAATTGTGCCAAACCCCAACCGGCAGCAAATACAACACGGGTCCCTGTGCCAAAGTCCCCAGATTTGCCACAGGTGGAGTACTGTGCCAAACAGGTGGTGCACTGGAGGGGTTTGATGGAGAGGGCCATCATCCTCCCTAGCTAGCATACAGCTGGCACCTGCAGGGCAGTTGGGGGGCGGCAAGGAACTCTGCAACCCACCTTGCACAGGGACAAAGGTCCAGTGGGAATGCCCTAATTGGGGCTGGGTGACGCAGCATTCTGTGGCAGGGAGAATGGTGGCACTGGGCAGGAGTGCCCGCAACAGCCCCACAGACCTGCAGACAGGGTGCTTCTCCGTGTGCAGGCATCAACCTTCCAGCTGTCCAGTAGCTGTCAAAGTCCTGGACCAGTGGGAAGTATCCTGGGCTGCACAGTATGCAGTACAGCTTTGTGACAGACATGGACTCAGGGACAACTCGACATGCCCCTGCTGCACAGCCCACCATGTGTTGGTAAACCACACATACAGGTGCCACAGTAGCACCGGCAGGTTGGTGGACACCCCTCAGGCAAGTGCCATGAATAAGTGTGGGTGACAGAATGACAACAGAACTGCAATCATAGTTACAAGAGTGGGAAAGCACCATCCCCAACACCATGCCCTGCCATGTTAGGACAGTGTCAGTGACATGTCAGGTGGGAGGGTGTATACTGTACAATGGCCACATATCTGACTGCTGGGGACTGTCACCATTAGATATGTGGCCATTGTAGGGTATGCACCCACCCACCCGACATGTCACTGACAGTGTTCCAACACAGCAGGGCACTGCTGTCATTCCACCACCCACACTCGTGTATGGCACCTGCCTACAAGGGTGCTCACCAACCTGCCAGTTCTACTACAGCACCTGTATATGCGGTTTGCCTGCACATGGTGGGGCTGTGCAGCAGGGGCATGTTGAGCTGCCCGTGGGTCAGTGTCTGTCACAAAGCTGTAGTGCATACTGTGCAGCCCCGGATACTCCCCACTTGTTAGGGACTTTGACAGCTACGGAAACTCTGGCAGGGCTAACACTGAGGGTCCGGGACGAGGTCAGTGCCTGCACGCAAAGAAACACCCCATCTGCAGGTCTGTGGGACTGTTGTGGACATACCTGCCTGGTGCCACCATTCTCCTTGCCACAGCATGCCATGTCACGCAGCGCCCACTAGGGCACTCCCACAGGACCCTTAATCACTGTCCAAAGTGGACTGCCAGGTCCCTACCCTCCCAACCAGCACAGTCCAGACGTTAAGCAGAAGGGCTGTTAGACCAGCTGATGGCATGGCTGGTCTAAACACAGCCATGCCTTGGGCCATGGCAGGGTCTTCAAAATCCCAAATTAGGGAATGCTGCAGCCCTGTCATGGCACAAGCCCCCTTCTGCCTTGGCGCATAACCACTTTGGGGGGCACAGATACACAGAATATACCACTGCACCCATACAAATAAGGACTACCCTTGCAAACAGAAAGCAGCAGTAAATTTAAAGGTTCTGAATTGGTAAACAGTCTTTGTCACAGCACTATTAAATCATTTTAAAACCTACTCATCACTGCACAAAATGGCGTGGGAACACCATCCCCAGCCAAGAGCCAGGAAGCAGAGGAGCCACCAGTCCTTGTCAGCATCCTCCTAAGAGGTATGCTAACCCATCCCTGGCATCTAGTAGTTCCACCATGGTTGATCAGATGCCTGTAGAATGTAGTGTGCCTCATCTGTGGCTCTAGTAGTCTCCCACTACCCCCAATTACTGTATATATCATTCAGATGTACGTTAACAAACAATCCCTGGTGTGAGCCAGCCCGCCGACACAGCAGTTGAGCTTCTGCTTGTGATTCCAACATACCTATGTTTGGCGGCAGCCCGGGGAGTCAGAGGGGTGGGAGGAGGATTGAGCATCCCCTGGACTGCTCTCCTCCTCCTTCGGGGGGAGGGTGGGAAAGCACCTGGCACTTGATCAACCCCTGGTGGACACCAGGGATCTAACAGCTGGTGCTCGAGTACTTCAGAAGGCATGCCAGACATTCAGTGCTTCGTGAGCCACCACATTATTGCATGCCACACCTCCCTTGGGTCAGCACCTTCAGGAAAAAAAAAAAAACACACTGGCCAAGTGGGAGGACGTCAGCCCTCTGCCAGACCCCATGCAGCCAACTGAGGCACTCCACCCAGATCACTAACCAGTCTCTGTCAAGGAGGCGCCCCTCCCTGATGGCCCCGCCCTTGGGGGTAAGCCAGGGTTCACTCCGGGGGTGAAGTCCCGGGAGATGGGGGCTGGGTGGCAAAGCGAACTAAAGGTGGCTGGCCCATGGCCCCCAAAAAAAAACAACCTAATAATCCCTGGGGTCTAGTGGTCTTCTTTCCCACACCCTTAATTGCCATTCCAATCCCTCCACCTCCTAATGAACAGACTGTCCCCTCATCCCACTGACTATGGACCCCCATCACTTCTGTGGTCACCACTCAAACTAGTACGCCTGTAGGCCATTATGATAGTGACTGGCACAGCCCCTCAGCTCATGATCTAGATTAACTACTATCTGACTGAGAGAAGCAGCGTGTGTGTACCTCTCGCTGCGCCAGCAATCTGGGTATGGGAACACGCCCAGGTTGCTGGGGGTCAGCTGGGGGAGGAGGACGAGAAGTGAGATAAAGCTTCCAAAAAGCAGCTCTCTCCTTCTTGGAGGGATCTGGGGCTCCCTGACCATTGGCTGCCACCTGGTGGAGGAAGGATGGTAGCACCAACCAGAGGGAGTTCTGGCGATTGCCACAGGGAGGGGCGGAAGGGGGTGAGCCAGTAACACGAGGTGTGTGTACGCCTCCACACCACACATGCACAATGCCAGAGTGCCGAGGTCCCAGAACAGGGGAGAAAAAGGAAAAAACTGAAAAACTACATATAAAAAAAAAAAAGAAAAGCTGTACACCAAATACTTAACACCAGGAACTGTATGATAACATACATCTGAGTGATGTGGAAAGTGCCTTTTCCCCTAATTTCTTCTGTGAACTATAGGTGAAAAAACTATCATCTGTGTATCCCAAATGTGGAGAAACTATTGTAGGCAGGTCTGGGATAAACTACTGTGGATGTGTCTCAATGAGAATACACTTCTGTGAGCAAGTCTGAAGTTAAAGAAAGTACCATGGGAGAGTTTAAAATGCGAATTATCAACCAAGGAAGATGCTGTAGTAGCTTGTGGGTTATTAAATGGCAGTTTTCCTAGCTTTCCATATAGATACCCACCATATAATACACAGGGTTTTAAATAGCTGGTATAGCACAGCAAAACAGCAAGCAAAATAGGGGATAATAAATAATGCTAACCACTTTCTGAAATGCTTAGCAGTAGACTGTTAACCATTTTTTGAATGTGTCCATGACACAGTACACAACAGTAATAAAATTATATCATTTTTTAAAGAATTTTACTAATCAATCTGTGCCAGGGGCTGTGGAGCCCGAGCAAGATGGCCACCTAATGATAAAGCTCTGCAGCAAGAAGGCACTCTTTCAAACTTAAAAGTGCTTATTTTCACTAGAACTGGCCTAAAAACTATAACATATTGTGTTGGAATCCCAGTAAAAGAAAATGGGGGAATCCGCGAAAGGAACAGTCGCAGGGAGCGGGACCTATATCAAAAAAATCACCAACTGGCTCCTGCCTCATATGAGGTCTACTCAGGCCGGTTCAGAGGATCCAACAGATGTGTCGGGAGAGGAAACGCTACGATCTGTCGGTAGGAAACTCAACCGATTTATTGCATAGGTGGCAACTCTCTCCGATAAATTCGGCAAGATTACCAGACGAGTATCAACCCTGGAGAACTCCATAGAACAAGTTCAGTCTATGGCGGTAGAAGCCTCAAAGCGTGCGGATGCCGCAATGGGGACCGTCAGCAATGTCCTCAAGGAGAGTGCTCACTGGAAATCATGCCTGGAAACCCTAGAGAATCAGATCAGGTCTGCTAATATTAGAATTCTGGGCATGCTCAAGAAACGTTGAAGGAGACCACCTTTTATTGTTGCTGAGGGAATGGTTCATACAGCAGTTGAGGGAAAAGGCATCCCTTGGGGCCCACGTTTCAAAAAGCCTATAGGGTGATGCCGCGAGGACGACCGGACAATCCGGAAGCCTCCAGAACAACTGTGGTGGTCACCAATGGAGCAGGCATTAGAGATGTTTTGCTGGCTCTAGCACGTCATCGCAGAGGTTTGCTCTTACAGGATGGTCAACAAATTCAGTTATTCCCAGACATTAGCTATGCCACTCGACAGAAAAGAAAACGCTTTGATGGAGTACAGGCCATGCTGCCAGAGGAGTCTATTCAGCACGGCATAATTTTCAGCACGCCTTCGGATTGTAAACACTGGGAGGATCTACTTGTTCAGTGACCCTGGCGAGGCAATGAAGTGGGCCCGGGTCCATGCTCCGACACGCACTAGGGCTGTAGCCGAAGACTGCTCTTCAGAGGAAGAAGATACTTAAACTTTTCCTTGTTCTCTCTCTTTGTTCCTTCTTCACCTCAGATGGGTGAGTACCCTGGACTTAGGTAAGAAGGTTTATGGAGGGACCTTTTTTATTTAAATCTAACTGGACTCGATTGAACTTTAAATTCCCCACACTTGTTTATGATTATACAATTCAAAATAATTAAAGCAGCAGTACAATATAAAAAAAAAAAAATCTGCACTTTTTCGACTGTTTATTCCCTGTTCTCTGCTGAGCTTGTACCTGCTACTCTTTCCCACCGGCAATGTACTATCACCCCGTAGTTTGCTCAGTTATCCTTTGTGTTTGTTTACATTTCTGCTGCCTGCTGCACTGACAGCAGTATTACTAGATAGCAGCCACCATATTTTCTGTGGCGCTACGACAGTCGTAATGGATCACTTCCTGGTTAGGTAGTACTGCTGCTTTAAGGCCTGGGTTTTTATAACACTGCACCCAAGATAAGAATGTGGTTAATTTGAAATGTTTGGAAAGTTTCTCCATTTTTCTGTAATAGCATAAACTCAACAGCTGTATTACTTAATTTAGGCTGTATATTCTTTCCTCTACTGCAGTGGTTAGAAACAGTTCACTTGCTGAAAATATAAAGTATTGCTAAGGTAACTGTTTAAGTGCTAGTATTACAATTTTACTATTAATAATTAAACTGTAGGGATATCTGTCGTAATTTTATATCACACACTTAGTGCACCAAATAAGGCCGAGCATGATATATTCTTTCCCTTTCAATGGGCTGGATGTCGTGAACTTTGTTCTGGACTTTGTGAACACTGAACCATGCTGCTCATGGGCTCAATAAGCAGCCACATGGCCACTAATACCTTTGATTTTGAATTCTTTTATCCCCCTAAGGATGTATCTAAAAGCAATAAACGGATAGGTGTGTATATTAAGAGGAGTGACACCCTCATAAAACACAGTAATGAACACTACTATGTCTACCTGTATGCTTGTGTAACCCCTAGATGGCGCTATCCCAGGGGCTACTACCCCTGCCTGATTTGCCACTAACAGGTTGAGGGGCCTGGATCCAATGGCGGGTGCCTCCACCCAGAGGTCAGGGTTTGCAATAGTTAAACTAACTTGGTCACAGCCCTCTGGGACACTGCAACCCCCCTTTCTTCCCACTAGTGGCCCACACAATATATCAGAATTACCTTCACAGTATACACTTACCCCAGGTCTGGTTCCGGCACTGGGACCTCCTGTGAAATGAGATACAGTGCAACAATCACAGTACAGTACTTTAACATAGACAAATACCTCAGGCAGTATAACTTTGCTGAAACAAGCAGCTCTGATTTATTTAGGGGATATAACAAGGACAGGGGAAATCAGGTTAATTAGCTTATCACTCTAATAATCTACCTATGGCTCTGTGCACAGGCCTATCCCTATCAGTTACTGTCCCTGGGCACCCAAGCCCTAGTGGCTAGTCCAAACCGTGGCAGCTGGTAGGGGCCTTTCACACAGAGAAAAGGAGAATTAAACAGTCAGCAGTACAGTAATTCCATTTGGATTTAATGTGGCAATTCAACAGGAGCAACCCTGAATTAGTACTCACGACCTCCAAATAAGATAGGGTCCTTCAATGTCAGCAGGGCTCACTTGAGGTACACAAACCTCTTCACACATCCATATAAAAGAAAGTACTGTACCAGGCAGGCTGCATCTGTATCCGATCGCAATTACTGCACAATACCCGGAGAACACACAGCAGATTCAGTTCCTGACAGACCGAGTGCAATTTTCAGCAATTCTTCCAGTCTTCTACAGGGTGAGCCTGGTTTCTACTCTTCAGAGATCCTTTGATTCTTTTCACAGGACAGTTCAGTCCTAACAAGCTGTTACACAAGCTGCAGACCGGAACTCTGGGCCTTACACCGCGTTTTTTGACTAAACTGCACACTGAAAAAGCACAGGGCTCCTTCCTTCTTCACTGCCAAAGCTCAACTGAAGCTCCAACCGACAAAACTGGGCACTTCCTTTGAGTTCCTCCCAGTTCTTGACTGGATTAGCTGTCACTCACAATAGACTGCTGCTGTTGGTCAAAAAGGCACTGAAGTCTAAACTACATCTCCCAGAGTCACTGCCCATACAATCCTCTTGTGGCTGGCTCAGATTATGAGTCCAAGTTCTGATTAGTCCAAGGCACCATTTTAGAGCTAGCTTACCCACACTGATTGGTCCAGTTCAGCAGTTCAAAACTAGAATGGGGAACTAGCAGACACAGTTCTGACTGCAAAGAAAGCAGGTTAGACAAACTGTAATTTCATTATTACTCTAAATAATTTCTGGCAAACAGTTACATCTTTCAGATAGGTTCCCTTTGCACTCCTAGTGACTGCAAAAATGAAGTGAATTGGCAGCAGCTCAAGTGGTACTCAGAGAAGCACACAGTCCCCCCATACAAACTAATTATGTCTGCAAGCAGACAGCTCTTAAAGAGACAGTACCAGAGGCTCTAAAAACACTCACTGATAAATGGCTTAAATGCCAAACACCATTCAGGCTTGGAGCATTCAAGCAAGCTCCTGGAAGTCTTTTGGGAACCCCCATTTGCAGGGGGGTTACACCTGCATTCTTCAAACTGCATATTTGTTTGCTCAAAATAATAAACAAAGTACAAAAAAATCAATCTGTGCCAAGTGCTACACGTTATCAAAACTGATTAGCGCTTTCACGCGTCAAACTACTGATCGTTTTTTTCAGCTTATTTAAAACCCTGATACAGCACAACTCACAAACCCTAGAGTATGTTATTGTGCTTTTACAAGGAGTATTAAAACAGAGAACAAACCTAAAACAAAGACCAAACCTTTTTAAAGTTGAAAATGAAGCAGTTCTTGGTTACCCCCGTGTCAGGTGTAGGGATTTAATAATGTCATGTTATTGGTTGCCAAAAAGTGCTAAACTACAGTATGGGTTTTGCTGGCATAATTACAAGGATCTGAGTAGTAGCCAAGAGTGAATGGATTTTTATCCATTTTATGAGCCCCTTTAAGTTAGGGAAAAAATTCTCCATATATATCTATATTGCAAAAACAAAAGTCCTGCCCCAGCATCCACTGGTACTAGCACATGTGAACTGACATCAGTAATGAGGTTGTTCTGTTCTCTGGGGTTGTCTTTAAATACCATTTAATGCTTTCAAATTTTGCAAACGGAGGCTTTACTATTCATAGTACAGTATACTGCTTACCTTTTCAAAAAAAATCATATTGCAGTGATACTGTTATGCACTCTCCTATTCTTTATAATATGTAGCCCTCAGCTTTCAGCATGGGCTTTATTTTGGATCCCTTATCCCACTGAAAGATCAGCAAAAAGAAAAGGCTGGTTTCTGCACATGGCTAGATCTGTGCCAAGAACAGAAGCCTGGAAACTGCCAGAGTCAAAAATCGAAATTTATATACCTGTAAATTTTCTTTCTCCGACTGCTGGTCTATGGGCTCTTCACTGTTGGGAAGTCCTTCCTGGTACCAACGTGACAGGCAGGATACAAATCTCTGTAGGGTGAGTACACTCTCCCCTTCACTTCCTGTAGCCACCAGTTCTTCCTAAAGCAGTTGTCCCCTGGTAGTACCACATAACTTGAAACACAAAGAAAAAACATTAATCTGAACATGCGGCCAATGGGCCAACTTCAAATATTCCGGGAGGGAAGGAGCCCGGAGACCAGCAGTCGAAGAAAGAAAATTTACAGGTATTTAAATTTAGATTTCTCTCTCTCCTAAAGCTGGTCTCCGGGCTCATCACTGATAGGATATACTAAAACAGTACATCCCCTTGCTGCCCGGGTAGGAAGAACGTAAAAGTTCCATTAAGTGTCCACCACAGTCTGGAGGACCCGGTGGCCAAACGATGCCTTTGCGGATGCAGTCACATTCAATTTGTAGAACTTTGCAAAGGTATGGATGGATGACCAAGTAGCCACTCGCAAAAGTGCGCCTGAGAGGCTTCTTTGAAGTCCGCCCAGGATGCCGCCATTGCTCTAGCTGAATGGGCTCTCACTGGGCCCGGTAGGGCCACCCCCGCTTTCTGGTAGGCAATGGAAATAGTGGAATGAATCCATCTTGCAACAGTGTCTTTTGAGGCTTTTTTTGCCCATGTTCTGCCCCGAAGTGAGGATGAACAAGCCTGACATCTTGCATATTGAATCAGTTCTTTTTATGTACAGCTTGAGTGCTCTCCTAGGGTCTAGCGTGTGAAACTCCCTCTCTTTCTCATTCTTTGGGTGAGGACAGAAGGAAGGAAGATTCAATACCCAGTTTCAGTGAAAAGGAGACATCACCTTTGGTAAAAAGCATGGATCTGTTCGCAGGACCACTGAGTCCTAATGAAGTACAGTGTAAGGCTCCTTGGTCGAAAGGGCTCCTATCGCGCTGATGCATCAGGCCGAGGTGATTGCTATAAGAAAAACGACTTTCATCGTCAGATGGATGAGGGGATGCCTCTCTGAGAGGCTCAAAAGGACCCATGTTAGGGCCTTGAGGACCAGGTTAAGCCTCCAAGGTGGGACGATGGGCTTGATTGGAGGAAGTTTTAGCATCGTGGCTTGCAGGAATCTCTTCACATGGGGGTGAGTGCCCAGGAACTCCCGTGAATTGGCTAGCAGATGTACGCCCAATGCTGAAACTTAGACCCACAAGGTTGTCTGCTGGAGACCTTTGTTGACGCCTTCTTGCAGAAATTGCAGGACAGTGGTAGAGACACTGTGCTGTCTGCTATATGGATTGATTGTAGCCAGAAGAGAAACCATCACCATACTCTGTAATAGACCTTGGAGGAAGATGGCCGTCTTGAATGGATCATCATTTCAATGATGGGTGGAGAATAACTAAGCTCCTTGAGGATTTTCTGCTCAATTTCCACGCCGAGAGGGACAGATGGCACAGATTGGAGTGCAGTACCGGACCCTGATGCAGCAGGTCCGGGCTGGTCTGGAAAAACAGTGGAGGTTGTAGGGACATTTGACCCAATCATGGGAACCATGGTCGGCAGGGCCAGTGTGGACAGATTAGAATCAGTTCCGCCTGATCCTGGGAGACCATATGTAGAACCTTTGAGATTAGTGGGACTGGCGGGAAGGCGTACAGGAGACTGTACTGACCCCAATTTATGGAGAAGGCGTTTTGCGTTATCGCTAGCTTGTCCTTGATTAGACAACAGAACTACGGAACTTTGGAGTTTTGTCAGCAGGTGAAAAGCTCTACCTGCAGAAGGCCCCACCGAGCAGTGAGGAGATGGAAAGTGCTGTCCTTCAGTTCCCATTCTCCTTGTAGTATGTCTTTTTGACTTAGTCAATCTGCCATGATGTTTTCCTGGCCTGGGATGTAGACGGCCATCAGGCTTGTCAGGTGGTGCTCAGCCCATTAAAGAAGCAACAGGATTTATTTTAGCATCCGCGAGTTCCTTGTGCCTCCCTGGCGACTGATGTATGCCACCGTTGTTCGATTGTCTGTTAGGATGAGAACATCCCGGTTGGGGATTTGTACTCTGAATCACTGAAGTGCTAGGCGAACTGCTGTCATTTCCAGAACGTTGATGCTGCTGCGAGTTTGTGTGATTGACCACTTGCCCTGTGTCGGGAGCTGATCCATGTGAGCTCCCCAGCCCCGGAAGGCTGGCATCAGTCGTGATTCTCACCTGGTGAGGATGACCCAGCTTGAGACCCCTCATAGAAACACAGAAACATAGAATTTGATGGCAGATAAGGACCGCTTGACCCATCTAGTCTGCCTATTTCCCTACCTAATGGATAAGCTGCAGATCCTAGCTAACCAACAGCCTACTTCTTCCTACCCCCACCCCCTAGAATTGCCTTATGACTGTCCCATGCATTCTTGAATTCCCCCACTGTTTTTGACTCCACAACCTCCTCAGGAAGGCTGTTCCATGCATCCACAACCCTCTCTGTGAAAAAATACTTCCTCACATTACCTCTGAGCCGCTCCCCCTCTAGCTTCAAATTGTGCCCCCTTGTTCTTGCACACCTCTTTTTCTGAAAGATGCTACCCTCTTGGACTTTGTTGATTCCCTTGAGGTACTTGAAAGTTTTTAGCATGTCCCCTCTCCCTCCTCTCCTCGAGACTATACATATTAAGCTCCTTAAGTCTCTCTTGATATGTCGTCTGGTGCAGACCCTGCACCATTTTAGGTGCCCTCCTCTGGACTGCCTCCATCCTGTCTATGTCTTTGCGGAGATTGGGTCTCCAGAACTGCACGCAGTACTCCAGATGGGGTCTCACCAGCTGTCTGTACAGAGTGATAACAACTTCCTGTTTTCTACTGGTGATGCCTCTCCCTATGCATCCCAGTATCCCCCCAGCCCTCCTTACTGCCATCTTACATTGCTTGCTCACCTTTAGGTCATCTGATATGACTACCCCCAGATCCCTTTCCATTTTTGTTGTTGTTAGTATCTCACCCCCTATTGTGTACTCCTCCCCTGGGTTTCTGTTTCCCAGGTGCATTACTTTGCACTTCTTAGCATTGAAGCTAAGCTGCCATACTTTTGACCATTCCTCCATCCTTGCCAAGTCCCTTCTCATCCTTTCCACCCCACCTTGTGTATCAACTCTGTTGCAGATCTTTGTGTAGTCTGCAAAGAGACATACTTTTCCTTCCAGTCCCTCTACAAAGTCGCTTATAAAGGCATTAAAGAGGACTGGTCCTAGTACTAAACCCTGCGGTACCCCACTAGTAACCCCCCTTTCTTCAGAGTGGACTCCATTTACTATTACCCTCTGTGTCCTGTTCTCCAGCCAATTCTTTACCCAGGCTACCATCTTGGGACCCACTCCCAGGCTGGCCAACTTGTATATTAATCTTTTGTGTGGGACTGTGTCAAATGCCTTGCTAAAGTCTAGTAGACCATGTCCACAGCCCTTCCCTGATCTACTACTTTGGTCACCCAGTCAAAGAAATCTATTAGATTCACCTGACATAACCTTCCCGCTGTGAGTCCATGCTGCCTTGGGTCCTGTGCCCCTCTGGCCTCCTGGTACTCAACAATTCTTTCCTTCAGAAGTGATTCCATCATTTTCCCCAATCACTGAGGTTAAACTAACAGGTCTGTAGTTTCCTGCTTCTGCCCTGCTCCCACTTTTGTGAAGTGGAATAACATCTGCCCTCCTCCAGTCCTGAGGTACCACCTCATCCTCCCATGATTAAAGAGGGTAGTCAGTGGTGTCACTAGTTCTACCCTTAGTTCTTTTAGAATTCTGGGATGAATCCCATCAGGCCCTATTGCTTTGTCCACCTTCAGTTTTAAGAGTTCTTTCAGAACCCTTTCTTCTGTGAATGGGTTGGTATCAACCCTCGTATCCAACGTGTTTCTACTGTTTGGTTTAGGTACCTCCCCCTCTTCATTTGTGAATACTGAGCAAAAATATTTGTTTAGGATCTCTGCCTTTTCACAGTCACCCTCTGCCCACCCCACCTCCTCTTTATTATCCTCACTATCCTTCCCTTGGTCTTCCTTCGCTCGCTGATGTACCTATAAAAGGTTTTATCCCCCTTCTTAACTGAGTTGGCTATCTTTTCCTCGGTTTGGGCCTTTGCTGTTCTGACTGCCTTTCCTACTTCCTTCTGCTTTAACTGATACAATTCTCTGTCCTGCTCCTTCTGTGATTCCTTGTACTTCCTGAATGCTCCCTTTTTCTCCCTAACCTTCCCTGCCACCTCCTTTGAGAACCATAGTGGTTTCTTACATCATTTTGTTTTATTTATTTGCTTCACACAAAGGCTTGTTGTCTCTGTGATGGCAGTTTTGATTATTTCCCATTGTTCTTCCACCCCTCCTTCCTGCCCATTTGCTAGCGCATTCCTTAGGCACTCGCCCATTTTGGCAAAGTCAGCCCTCCTGAAGTACAGTACCTTTGCCTTTGTATGGCTTGACTCTATTGCTGTGTTTATCATGAACCATACTGTTCGATGGTCACTAGTTCCCAGATGGCTACTCACTTCTAAATCTGTGATCCTCTCGCCATCTCCATTTGAGAGTACCAGGTCTAAGATTGCTCCCTCTCGAGTGGGTTCCGATACTAGTTGTCTAAGACATGCCCCCACAGGGCATCTAGAATGACCCCACTCTTAGAAGTGGCTGCTGCAAATGCACGCCAGTTAACCTCTGGCATATTCAGATCCCCATCAGCAATATCTCCCTTTTTTCTGCCATTCTAAGGATACTTTCTATCATATCCTTGTCCATTTCCTCCCCTGAGATGGGGGTCTGTATACAACCCCTGTGCAGATTGTGGTGCCATTGCCTGCCTCCAAATTGACCCACAGTGCTTCCTCTCCTCTCTGTTTACCCTTTTGTTCTGTTGCTTTGATTCCTTCCCTTATGTAGAGAGCTACTCCTCCTCTTCTTTTACCCTCCCTGTCCCTCCTGTAGATAGTGTATCCTGGTATGTTTCACGTCCCAGTCATGGTTCTGTGTGTACCATGTTTCTGTGACTGCCACAATATCCAGATGTTCCTCCTCCATCAAGGCCACTAATTCAGGAAGCTTGTTACCCAGACTATGGGCATTGGTACTCATTGCTCTCCATTTTTTGATGGCTTTACCTTTTGTAGCACCATCCTTGTCCTCACTGACTTTGCTCTCTCCATTTACTCGTCTTGCTCCCTACTGACCTTTCTACATTGGTCTTTACCTCATTTAGTACCCTGTTTTGTAAGGGGGAGGCTGGGAATTCCCTGCTGCTTATCAGTGCCTTCCCCCTTGACTAAACTCATAATGTTGGATCGCTGAGATCACCAATGTAGGGATGCTTTTAGCTGGCGAGAGATTTGTATCCATTGCCCTAGACTGGCCCTGGACTGGGACCACTGTTTGAGGCAGCTCGCCTGGAGGGGACACATGTGAATCAGTGCCCAGGGAACTGAGTCTGCTAGGGAGACCACTGTTCCCATGAGCTGCATGCAGTAGTGAGCTGACAGGTTTTGTGCCAATTTGAATCTGCTGAGGAGAGCGCTGAGGTCCTTAAAGAGGACAGGAAATGAGTTCTAATATACAGCTGTTTATAATGTTAACACTTGCAGAAATAATATCCATAAGCCTTAGTGATCCATAGGTAACTGTACCTCAATAAAAAGCTATGTGAAAAACAGTATTTTGCATTGTTTTGATTTTATGGGCAGCATTCTGTTACAGTTCTTTTCATGGAACCAGTGATCTGGAGTATTAACTATGTCACATTTTGAGCAAAGAACTATAAGCATGGTTCTGATAGGACAATAGCTCACATTTAGCATTCTGTACTCAAACCGTAACATAGTAAACACTCCAAATTACTGGTTCCATGAACAGAACTGTGCAGAATGTTGTCCATAAAAAGAAAGCAATTGAAAACACAGTTTTTCACATCAGTGTTTATCAAGGTACAGTTAAATATGGCTCATTTGGAGGCAAGTTCATCACTTCTCTTACTAGGAATATTACAAACTGCTGCCAATTAGCACACATTTCCTGTCCCCTTTAAACTTCGATTCTGTGGGAAAAACCTTGTTCTCTTGGGTTTTGAAGTCCACTTCTAGATGATTCAAGGTCTGGGATGGGATTAGAGAGCTCTTCTTCCGGTTGATGACGAAAGCAAGTGAGGAGAGGCATTGAACAACCTCCGTCACTGCTTGAGTTGCCTGATCGTACTGCGGGGCTTTGATCAGAATGTCGTCCAGATAGGGGAAGAGCTGGATCCCTTGTTGTCTGAGGAGAGCAATCACTGTCACTAGGACCTTGCAGAAGACCCTGGGGGCAGTCGATAATCTGAAGGGAAGTGTTGTGAATTAGAAGTGGCGTTCCCCCACCTTGAACCTGAGGTGCTGCCTGTGTGCCCTTTGGATGGGGATATGCAGATAGGCATCTTGCAAATTTATTGAGGCCAAAAAATCCCTGATGGATTTCCCTGATGATGGATGAAAGGGTTTCCATCTTGAATGTTTTGTTGCGAACAAAGCTGTTCAGAAATTTTACGTCTAGTACAGGTCTGAAACCTCCTGAGCATTTTGGAACTATGAAAAACTGAATAAACACCCCTGTTCCATTTTGTGATGGGGACTTGTTCGATCGCCCATGCCTGGAGAAGGTCTGCAAGCAATCGCTAGGAACATCGCCACTTTCTTCACCTGATTGTTGGAGATGGGCAAGGGAATCACATGGGGTAGTGGGGGCTTTGAGTCGAACTCGATGAAGTAACCCTTGCGTACTATATCTAACACCCAGTTGTCTGTGGTGGTGTAGCCCCATTCCTCAAAAATACTGGAAAGTCCGCCCCCTACTCGAGGATGGACCCTCACTGTGACTTTTTGGTGTCGCCCCTGGTGTCCCGGGAGCCACCTCTTCTTCCCCTGAAGCCACGCTGGTTGTGGGAGGAGAACGATGTCCGTCCGCCTGAGAATGTTTTGTTTGTCCCCTTGAATAATTTTGGGTCTAAAAATTCTGTGTGGAGCCCAATGACCAGGACTGGTTCCTGCCCCTGGTTTGTGGAATGCAGACGTTTGCTGTTTCTCTGGATTCTTTGCCCGCCTCTTTTAAAGCCGACCCGAAAAGAAGGCCTTCTTCATAGGGGCATTCACCAAGTGATCTTTGAGGAGGTGTCCGCCTGCCATGCTTGTAGCTATAGGTTGCGCCGAGCCGAGGTCTGGTAAAACATGGTTCTTGCCACACACCTGAGTGCCTCCTCAGACACGTCTGCTGAGAAGGCCTATGCCAACCCCATGAGGTGAAGTTGCTGCAGGACAGACTTGTTCTTCTCTGGCTCATCAGCAAGCTGCAATGCCAGGTCAGTGCCGAGAACAGGTTGGCTGTAGCTGCTTTGAGTGAGGTTGCAGAGGACTGGAATGCCTTTTTGAGAGATGCATCTACCTTCCTATCAACCGGGTCCCGCAGAGAGGCCCCACCCTCTGCTGGGATAACAGTCTTCTTGGTAAGGCTGGAGATTAATGGGTCAATCCTGGGACAGTCTAGCCATTTCTCCAAATGCTTATCGAATTTTAGCAGCTTGGTGAGGCGGCACGGGACTGGATAACAGCGTTCTGGCCCCTGCCACTCTTCTTTTAGGAGATTCTCTATGACTGGAGGTATGGGGAATGTTGCTGCTGGTTTGGAGGCAAACGCGAGTCTGAAGGCTGGTTTTGAGTGTTATGGGGCTGGCGAGGAGGGTCCCAGAAGAATCTCCTCCGACACTTGTTTGATGAAGAAATCCAGGTCATCCAAATCAAAGTTTCTGGATGGTGAATCATCTGAATCAGAGTCACTGTCCGGAAGTTCCCCCTCTTCTGTGGACTAGACTCCGAGGGGTCTGGGGACCGGTCTCATCAGCATTTCCCCTTGTGGGTGGGTGTCCCTAGACTGGCTCCTAGATCTGGACTTCTTTCTCTTCCCGTCGTGCCAAGAGGGATGACGCTCCTCCTTGGAGGATGGGAAGGGGGGTTCACTTCTGGGTGGGTTTCTTGTGGGCCCTGCGATCTGGAGACTATGGCAGGATATCAAAGTATGATGGGTTGAGGACAAAGGTCCTGTTTAACTTTTCTAGAAGGTCTGGGGCTAAATCTGTGGATGATGAATGACATGTGTGTGAGGTGGAGGTCTCCTCCGACCTCCCAGCCAGGATCTGCTGCTCCTGAGACTCTGAAATGGTTGCATCTGTGGCCTCCTCTACCCTTGTGGCCGCTGCGTTGTCACACTTAAAGCAGAGCGAGCCTGCGAAGGTGGCCAGTGGGGGGGGCGGGGGTCTGCATTTGTGGCATTTTCTGCCCCTGGAGGGCTTGTCAGTCTTAACAGAGGACATTCTGATGCCTGGGGTTTCCCCTGGTACTGGGGCTGCAAACTGGGACCCTGCTATTCCAGTACTCCCCCAGAAATCTGCGAGAATTTTTCAGCCCCTGCTGGAAATTGATGGGATGGTGGGGGGGTGTCTGATGTGTAGCCTGTAAGTACTGGAGCCCAATTCAGTGTAACTGGTGAATCCTGCGTCGACGAGTGGGGTCTCTGATGATGCTCGTGGACGTGATAAGAGTGTTGCCTCCTTGCAGCTGGTCTAGCCGCCGGCAGAACTCCTGGACCAACACTTGTGGAGTACCGCCACTCCTTACTGCCTTCTCCACCTGCTCTTCTTGGGCCTGCTTGTTCTTCAACGCATCCGTCAAGAAGCAAAAGATCAGAAAGCTCGTCAATGAGGAGTGGCGTAGATGGCCTGAGATGAAGTGGCTGTCAGTGCTGAATTGATGTGCGTCTCTTCCGCTGCCAATTTGTTAAACATTAAGGCTTTGTAAAAAATGTCCCCGAGAAAGTAATATCTTTTAAATAATAAATCTTCAACTCTTTTAAAGGTGTTCCCCTGAGAATAACTGTCTCCAGTTGGGGGGGGAGACTGAAAAGGCAGTGCAGCTGGAACTCCTCAGAGCACAGGAAGGAGGAGGAGGTGAGGAGGAGTCAGTCTGTTCTGCATGCAAGGCTGAGATTGGAATCCCCGGCAACGGAGAGAGCTAACACCAGAAACAGAGAACAAAACCTTGCTCTCTTTGGGAATCCTTGTAGAAAATAAATTCCACACTTATAGTTTGATATCTTCAGCTCTGTCACTGTGGTGATAAGAGTCCCTGCAGAGAACCTGCCTCTTGGAAGGCAGGAAGTAGACGGTGGCTACAGGAAGTGGAGAGGAGAATGCACTCACCCTGCAGAGATTTGTATCCTGCCTGTCGCGTGGTACCAGAAAGGACTTCCAATCAGTAAAGAGTCGAAAGACCAGCTTTAGAAGAGAGAAACTGTAGTTGAAGTGAGAGTGCTGAGAGAGGAGCTTTGGGAGTCCTGCCTAAAACTATAAAGAGAAGAAGTAAGGGAGGGTGCAGCTGACTCTCTAGCAAGCCACATTTGGATCCTGTTATGGACAAGCACTAATGGGCAGGACAGATTCTGAAAGGACCCTACTAGTCCCTACAAGGGGTGACATCAAGTTAAATTAGAAACGGATTTAAAAGTGTGAGGAAGATAAGAGATGAGACCTAGATTTGTTCAGAATCTATAGCCAGGCGACTCATGAATCGGCTCCATAGCCAGTTGCTGGCAACCACTCCAGGAGGGAGTGTCAATTCTGCTAACCACCTCAAGAACTTTAAATGCACGGTGACAGCATGTTTTACAGAATCCCAGAATCTGACTCCCCAAGTGGGAGAGTGGCTCTCAATGAACCCACTTTTCCAAACACTCATGGAGAGGATCCCATACTGGCATCCCAGAAAAAGAGTAACAATTTTGATCAGAAAGGCCCAACCAAGACTTGCAGCAATTATCAGCACCTTGGACCCTTTGAGACAAGATGTCTCCAGTACTCCAAGTACTCAGAGCTAGTTTCCTGTACCTTATGGATTCAGACAGTTAGGGAGAAAGGGTCCCCAGGAGGAGCAAGTCTTGGGCCAGAGACTCTGTAAAATGCAAAGCCAAGTGAACATACCCAAGAGAGACTGAAGATGACTCAGAGCCCCAACAAATTTCAGTAGTTTGAAACAAGCCTGCACCTGTTTCTGTTGTTTCTCAGCCTACCTTCTGTTTGCTCTGCACATCTACAAGGAGTCTGCAACAAGTACTGTGTGCATACAAACTATTTGACATCTGTAACCAGCCTCTCTCGTCTCCCAAGCTCGAGGCAGGTTACTAGAGTGTCCCCGAAGGGTTAAGCCTGACCATGAAAGGGGTCTCAGCTAGGAAACATGATGTCTGGAGTTTGTGCTTGCAGTTTCCCGATTCAGCTAGAAGAGGGAATCTTGGACATAAGTATTCATGGCCCTGCCCTTACCCCCTTGCACTACAAGAGGGGAAGGCTAGTTGAGCGTCAGGCAGTTGCTGCCAGGGTTTCTGATAGTGAAGTAGCAGTTGAGACCAAAAGTAGAGAGGAGGTCATTGGGAACCCTGTCTTTTACCACCACTCTGTAGGTGAGGAGGGGTGCCTCTGTACTAGGAAGGATGAAGATTATGAGACAGCTGTTCTGCCCCAAGGGGTAGCACTATCTGATACTCAAATGGCACCAGGAAGTAGTGGTGAGCATCCTCTCAAAAGAAGGTACTAGGATCTTTGCAGATTCACTCCTATCAACAGTACGCAAGGGAGGAAGCACATATTTAAGTGACCTTCAATGAGATGCTCTTATCTATTTTTAATTTTATTCTTTGATAACCGGATAAGGCCCACTACGCAAGGGTGCCTGTTTTCAGGGGTGGCCTGGGAGCACTGGAGAGGTTAAATGACTTGCTCAGAGTCACACAGTATGCAACTGGAGGTTGTGGGAATCAAACCCAAGTCTGTTTGTTGGATGTACCAAGCTCATTCACAGCACATTACTCCAACCTCTAGACTATACTACAGTCTGGCTCTAGAGAACAGGAACCTAATAGTGAATTATAAGCCCTAGGTAATGGTAATTGGTCACTGGGTTAAGGGACCAGGCAAGAGTTGGGGTCGGTAAGTTGCCAAGGGGGGGTCAGGCCTGGGAGCCTGCTTTGTTTTGGAACACTAGCACTATCAGGGTGATGTCGAAAGGGAGACACACACGGCTGACCAACAAGAGTGATTTTTAGGAGTAGATCCTAATACTGATTTGCTGATCTGTGAGATGCCATTAGCTGGCACAGTAACCAGGCACAGTCTTAGCTGCTCCACTGGTAGTGATCGCCCTGCCTGGGAGGGTACCACAGTGCACATGGTCTTGGGACTGCAAATACTCCCAGGGACCCCAAAAGGGTGATAGGGATATATGACAGATGCAACAGTAAAGTACAGAGTGTACAGTCAGAGTACTAAGGAGTGCAGTATTGGTATATGGTGTGCCAGAAAAAAAGTAATTGCCTGAAGAGACTAAATGAAATTTGGCAAAGGTAATGCCCTTCTAAGCTGTGTACCAACAGATGGCTAATAAATGTACAACCTGCTTGACATCAGCTCCCAGTGTGGACAATAGTTATGTATGTGGCTTCAAGTCAGTAGCATCCCTGGAATGTGTTCTGGTGCCTTGGTCCCTATCTACCCTGACCTGTGGTAGCAACAGCAGGACAGAGGTACTGTACTGTGTTTTTTTATGATGTAAGGCGCGGGTGTCCTTCTGACATGAAGTGCCACCATATACCCCTAGACTATTCCCATACACCCTGAACATACAGCATATCAATTTAGAATCCTATGATTTTCTCTTAGTACAGCAAATTCAAGAACTGTTCTCGAACTGTTCTCTATGGTTAAAGTAGCTAGGTTTACATGTTATTAAAGATGCATCAGTAAGACCGCGCATGCAGTCAGTATTTTGTGACACGGGATTTCAACTGTCAGGAATACATGCATCAGGAATATGAACACTGCGGGATATCAGAGTCGGGATTTTGAGAGTCAGGCAATCGTACGGATCCCCCTAGACACAGGGGGGGGTTCCCATCTCTTACATGTGAGGGTTCTTCCAGGATCTGGGAGGTGATGTCATGGGAAGTATCATGCACAGGTACCCCGCCCTGAGTCCTCACTCACACTTTAAAGTTTATTTAGCAGAAACTGGTTCAGAAGCCGTGGAGTTATGGGCCATAGAAGTTCTGAGGCTTAAAAACAAACAAACAAAAAAAAAAAAAAACAGAAGCGTTACTTTTTACAGATAATTTTAATAGTTGATCAGATTGCACATGAATCATCTGAAAGAGCGAACAGCAGATGCCTTCACTGCATTTATGTAACGTTTAGCAATTGGAGCTGGAGTCCTGAAGGCCTGTCCCTGCACGCAGATCAGCAGATGGTTGTAGGCCTAGGCCTCCATGCTGTTCGCGTGCGCGAGAGCAGTCCTGAATGGAGGCAAGAGAGGACAATGATCGAGGAGCAGTGACAGAACCTGCAAAGGGATGCCACAGCAGAGCCAGCAGAAAACCTGGACCTGCCAACTTCCGGAGAGAGCTGAGAACCACCATCCAACCCTTCTAAGTGAACCCAGAGAACCCTGGAGAGCAGACACCAGTTACCGCCAGTACTAGAGCCCAGGAGTCTGCAGACATCCAGATCGCCCCATACCAACATCATTTACCCAGAAGTTGGAAACCTGCTTATGGACATCTGCCAACGTTTGAGTTATGACCACACTTAAGGACTCCACCAACGAATCCATCCTCATTCATGATTCATGAAGGGTTCTGTTTAACAAAAGTTATAAAGAGAGCCAAGCACAGGGAACCATGACTTTGAATGTAAACGTAATTTTTAACTGCATCAAGTCTCGGAGGTGTGTGTGTGTTTTATTTAAACCACTACAACTGAACTGTATTAAACTATGCAAAAAGAAATAAGAATCAGAATCAGGAATGTCAAGAAGTGGGAACCACCAGCAAAACATTTTGCAGTCCTGAGTCAGTCCCAGACTGGAGGAAGGACTCTGACATCAACAGATGAGAGCCCTCAGATTCCAGCAAGAGAGCCAAGCAGTTGAAAAGTTGTTGGGATGCCCAAGCACAGGCCTTGGGGGGGAGGGGTCGCTGCCAATGCATCTGCCCCAGGGTACTGCGACCACTGCTTCAACTATACTCACCAGGTATGGACAATGAAATTATGTATACCTTGCTATGATCATGCCATTCGGAGTCCAGGGATAGCAAGAAACCCATATCACTAGACGACCCCTTGGCATTTGGCCCACAGAGGAAAGGTAAACAAGGCACAGGACACAGCCTTTGCCACCACTACTAACCTGCATCAAGCAGAGGAGGCCTTAGCCAAAGGTCTGCATACAGGAAGAGGTCCCCAGTTTAGCAGAACACCCTGAGGCCAGGAAGTGAGTGCTGGGATGCGGGGAGTAAAGCTGGGCCATCAAGCCAGAGACTTTGTGAGGTCCCAGATGTGGTCAAGAGCATCCTCCCTAGCTTATATCCAGTCATTCAGGGAGATGCCCAGGTCAGCGAGTGCAGAGCCTCTGGGTGCAGTAGGGCTGTCATGCTGCACAAGGAGATTTCCCTTTTCTGTTTCTTCCCTGCCCTGAGACGCAGGCAGCCTGGGTGCACATGCATCTCATACAAGTGCGCATAGCGCTGCACCAGCCTGTCTTCTCTCCCCATAGCTGATTTGTTCCCCTCCCACCTTCATACTGAGGTTCATACTGAGGAAGACTTGGAGCTAGTAGGCGATTGCCCATATGTGCTCCTTATATACATCTAATAATACTCAGGGATATTCCCATTCAACAGATGCTGATCCAATCTTGATTTAAATATAGATTTATTATCACTAATGATTATATTTTCGGCTAACTCATTCCAAGGATTAACAACTCTCGTTGTATAAAAATATTTTCTCTTATTTGTCAGGAACTTTTGACCTTGTAACTATAATGGGTGTAATGGTCACACAGGTGGCAGTACAGTCGTGGAGCAGGCTGCCCTCCCCGAAGGAGGACAGCATCCTCTGGGATGCTCAATCCTCCTCCCTCAGCCGGCCCTCGACTACTTGCACTCATTCTAGAATGTGGGTCACCAGCGTTGCGAGCAGTAGCGCTACCACTGTGCCAACGGGCTGGCACCTCACACACACACACATACACATACTGTGTGTGTGTGTCTGTGTATATATACATATATATATATACATACATACATATACACACACATACATACATACATATACACACACACACACACACACACACACACACACACACATATACATACACACACTTTATTTTTATTTCTTATATCAAATCTGATACTATTACTTAGAACCCGGTAAGATTTTGTAAGTAGTAGAAATACAGTGAATAAATCAGGATATGTCACCTCTCACCCAAGGTTACAGCGTAGGTGGGGGAAGTTCTACTGAGATATCAGCATGTGTATCACAAAAGTTTAACCAAGTGCTAAACATGCAGCCATGACCATGGACTAAATACCAAATAATATAATATAAAGTCCAAAAATGTCCTTGGGTGCAAGACCCATTAAAGCCAACCAGTGACTTGTGATAAAGTCCATGTATAATTTGACATTTGATAATTATTTCTATAAATGGGGCAAAAGCCATCCCGGTGGCGCTGAAGGCTGAGGCGCTGGACGCCACACCTCGCCATTCAGTGGGTTCGGGTACGGACGGACTCAGGCGCCGAGGGTCGGCAGGGAGGGAAGAGATTGAGCATCCGGAAGCTCTCTCTTCCGGGGTGGGTTCTAGGGCTCGTCGCACAAGCGTGACCTCTGGCAGTGGCGGAGGGAAGCCAAGGGCCAAGCCGCCCACGTAAGGAGGGGCCGGAGCTGCGGTGGGCATCGGCATTAGTGCCCGGGATGCCATCACACCGAGCACCGGGGAAAACAGAAAAACGCCCCCCCCGGGAGGCTAGGCGAAGGCACCACCACCTGCACCACACTCCCAATGCTGGACGTCTCACTTCTCCCTGCAGCTGACACTCCAACTGGCGCTCTAAACTATAGATAGAGTACCCTGGAAGAATAGGGCAGTCCTTCCCCGTGGGGGCTTAGATCCGGGGGTATGGCTGGTCGGAGTGAGGGGAGTAGCTGTGGTCCTCACAGCAGGAGGTAGAGAGCAGGTAAGGTGGATGCTGGAGAGAGTTCCTCCAGAAGGGGTGCAGAAATAAAGTCCACAAAAAAAAAAAAAAAAAATGGGGCAAACCTTAGAGTCCGCATACCCCCGAAAATACCATTCTTATACTAAAATAACATCAATTAGGAAACTGTTAAATTACGTACAAAGAATAAAGAGGAACCTTTTTAGAGACTGCTCTTATTAATAGGTAACAACATCAAGAGAAATTATTAAAGTACAAATCAGCACTTAAAGCTTCTTTCAGCCCTCATCAGTCTCTTCAGGGTGTAATGCATTATGCATAAAGTCCCCCTTGATCTTAGCCAGTCTTTTGCCTGCATCTAAAGGATCAGTAAATATATAGGTTTTACCAGAGTAGGAAATTCTAAGCTTCGTAGGTACCAGTAAAGAACAATTGACCTCTACAGACTTTAGCATCCCTCTGACCACATCAAAGACCTTCCTTCTCTGGCGTGTGCTATAGCTAAGGTCTGGAAAGTAGAAGATCCTGGAGCCATCCGATAAGTGTAAAGGGCCCTTGTTTCGTGTAACCTGAAGGATTCTGTCCCTTATATGTTGGCCCACTGTAATAATCAGGACAGTGCGAGACTGATCCTGGTCTGTAGCTTTCCTTCGTGGTGTAATCCGGTAGGCGTTAAAGAAGAGGTCAGTAAGCGAGAGATCCAAATTAGTTGAGAGAAGCTGGGAGACAAAATGGCATAAATCATCCCCTTTGTAACCCTCGGGGACCCCAAGGAGATGAACATGCACCAACCAAGCTCCATTTTCAAGGTGCTCCAGATGGAGCCGAAGGATTTTGTTCTCAGAAACAAGCCCTGCAGTCACCGCTGAAGTTTTGTCAGCAGACTCCTCCGCCATTATTGACTCCACCGAGACTGTAGTGACTTTAGTCTCCAGGTCTGATACCCTTGTGTTAAAAAGGTCCATTTTTGCATCTATAGCTTGAACAGCCTGTAAAACAGCACTGTTAGAGGGCTCATTCTCCCCGGTCACTTCCGCCATGAGGGCACGTTGGTCGACGCCATCAGGTCTCTTGCCTGGTTTCCCTCGGCCTGAATCTTGTTGTCCCGTCTTACGAGGGTTCCCCATTGCGTACAGTGCCCAAATTCAATGGGTAGCTGCAATTCTCAGTCGTCTCAAGAATTATAGTCACTTAGTTCAGATTCCAGCTGTAAAAAGACATAGTTTAGAGGTATTTTCAGTGGGAGAGCTGGAGCTCCTTAGAGTGCGATCGATGCTGTCGGCTGCTAGTACTCCCCGCACCTCAAGACTTTTATTAAAGAAAAGCCATTAAAGTCAGAAAGAGTTCCAGTTTCTTCTCTGCACCGAGGGGGAGCACTACCAGTTAGTTGCAACAGTTTTCAAGAGAGGTTCAGTGTCTTCTTCTTCTCAAAAGGGGAAGAAAGTGACTTTGTGGCTCCACCAAGGGAGTAGCTTGCAACCTTAGTTCCAGGAAGCTACAGTTTGCCACGTGCACAGACATTGCAGCACAGGCCACACTTTGAACTATCTCAGGTTTGCATGTAAGGATCTCCTCCAGGAGACCCACCCCATCAGGAAGCAGAGTTTACCGCTCCTACAGATTGTGAAAAATAATGGATTTCCTTTTATCCTAATAAAACCAATTTTGCATTGGGAAGATGTATTTGGTAGAATCTTGCATGTTGTGTGTTTTGTTCTTTTCTGTTTTCTTGCAGGGGGAGCTGGGCCTCGCCACTGTCCCTGCAGAAACCAGAGGATGAAAAGGCAGTTAGAGAGGCCAAAGTCAAGGAAAAAAGAAAATTGTTACAGGGTGACTGGATGCCGTCTGGCCCTTCAGCCCTTATTGCTGTTTTTTTTTTTTTGTTTGTTTTTTAATCTAGTTGTTTGACCCCCATTGCCACCCCCACCTGCTTTGGTGATAGGGGTACATAGTGGAGCTGGCAGGCCACTCTGGGCCCCCCCCCCCCTCGGAGGGGGATCAGTCTCAGGACCTTCCATGTTTCCCGCCCCGACCCTCACAGCAATCCCCCACGGGTTGTCCCTCTGTGGTAGGGCCAAGTTGAATGGCATCAACTTTCCCTCCCCCCGGAGACCAAAATCTATACTCCAGAGGGCCGATGCAGGTGCTGCACGGCCATCACAGAGCCTGCCGGCTCCATTTTTACTAATTTCCTCTCCACTCCTTGCCGAAGTTGCCCACACACATGTAGAGGCACGTGCACGCAGCAACATGCGGCACCCTCCTACTCTAGTCGCTCCCGACTGCACTACTTCCGGGCCTCCACCTGGGGGCAGCCTTGCAGTGGACGCGGCTGGCTCCCCATCTGGGAGGAGCGAGCGCTGCCTTATGGCTGCTCAATCCATCTCCGGGCCCCCCCCCCAACCAACCCCAACAACCCGGGCTCATTCCCAAACACAGGTTGCCGGTGTGATGTGAGGTATGGCATCCAGCGCCTCAACCCTCAGTGCCCCACAGGCCGGTACTTTTAATGCTGGTTTTAAATGTGCTAAATGTTTATCAGGAATGTGAAGGGTAGGTAGCAGTCAGTATGTGCCTTGTCACTCCTATAGACAGGACCCATTTCACATAGGCACGCTAAGGTACATGTGAGGCCTTCACTGTGTTTGGGCCTGCACTTGCCACAGGTAGAGGAGGTTTCACACATAATCATCCTCAGTGGAATGCGAGGATGGCAGTGCCACCCAGTAAGGAAGTTGGCACCAGCATCAGGTTACCCTTGTGGGGGACCGCAAGGAGTTTTGGAAGAGAAGAGTGTAACCAGCCTCTCCCTAGCCTTCTCCCATGATGAGGCATCTGGAAGTGAACAGTAACCCCTAGGTAATAGCAACAGAAAAATGATAAATGGTAATAGTAATCAGGATAAGAGGCTGGGCATCAGTTGGGGTCAGTATGTACACAGGTGAGGGGCCAGGCATGGGACCCTACTTTGTTTTGAGCCACTAGGGCCATCAGTGTAATGCCTAAAGGAAGACACACACAACCTGACCAACTGTAATGCTTTTTTAAGAGTAGATAATAATGCTGATTTGCTGATCCATGAGATGCCATTAGCTGGCAGAGTAGCTTGAGTGCAGGCACAGCTGCCCAGAGGGTAGTGCTTGTCACAAACTCGCTCAGCCGGTCAACCCTCTACTCCCAAAGTGCCAACCTCTGAGCATATGATTTTTGTATAGTGAACAGACAAGGCAACCCTCTTATCTGTTTTGTGGGTTCAAGTCACCTTAGTCTCAAGCTCTGAAGGGATTCAAACTGATAACCTCTTGTTAGCGTACCCAGTTATCAGGCTCAGATAATTCTGTCTTCGGGAAGCCAGATATCTTTGCCTAAGAGCACCCAACCAGGTCTTTCAAATGAACCCTTAAAACTCTATGTAAGACTTTAGAGAACTCTATCCTTTTCCCAGTTTGGTATACAATAAACCCATACACAGTGTACTTATAACCTTTAAAAGCTCCACTTAAAATAAAAAGAAATGCCAAAGGTACTCCATGCAGTTTCGTTTCTAAAAAAATATCTTTACTTCAAAAATATCAAAACAGAACAATAATTACAGAACAAATATATATCTCCCAACACATACAGCCTTAAAACAAACAGATAAAAAAAAAGTACAGTTCCTACAGTTCATACATTCAGACTGGCATAATCTAATGCTTCCTTTCTTTCACTGCTTTGAGGATGTCCCTTCTCTCAGTCAGAAATATTTTCTTGTGTCTCTGTCAGGTTCTCTTCAGCAATTAAACACACTTTCTGAGCCGGCCTTCTCATGAGGTCACTAACTCCACCTTGGTGTATCAAACTCTATATTTTACAATACAGGGTCTCCAAATAAAATATTTGAAAAAACATATGAGATGACCTCAGTGACTTTCCTTTCCACAGGTTAACTGGTCAGAACTGGTTTGTGCTCTGCTACACATACATCTCAAAAGTTTCTTTGATCTAAGTCACTGTATTCAAAGCAAAAGTGTATTGGCCTCTTTAATCCCATCTGGACCTTGGAATCTACACATCAGGTCTTTCTGATATAATTCAAGGGATCCCCGGGAAATGTATTTTGGACCTTCCAAATCCGTCTGGGTCCTCCCTGGCTCAGACATCAAACCTCTTCAATGTCCATTCTGGCCTCTCTCAGACGCCCCTCCCCACAAGTCCTTCCTGGTAACCATGCAAGTCAAAGGATCTCCCTGAGGGCATTACGAATGGCTAATCTTATTTCCTGGGATGAAAGCAAATTGACAAGGTAATTGCACCCCAGATCTCTGTAGTTTAAAATACCTCCTTTCCTTTGAACTTATCCCTGGGGGTCTTGATGTGTCAGTTCCAGTAAGACAGCTTTTTCCTTGAAATGACCTTCCGTTCACATATTTTATATGTGAAAACAAAAATTAATACAGCACTCGAGCACTCAGAGCTGGCTGTCTACGTACAGTGCTCACCTTGCCTGGGAAGGTGTCACTTTGCACATGGTCTTTAGAGTGCAAATACTCCAGGAACCCTGATAGGGAGATAAGGATGTGACAGAAGCAGCAGCAGCAGCATAGTTAAGTACAGAGATTATTGCCAGTTTAGTAAGGAGCAAAGCACTGGCATATAACATGCCAGTAAAATAAAGTAATGGCCTAAAGTGACGGAATGAAATTTGGTAAGGGTAATGGCCTTCTAAGCTGTGTACCAACAGATGGTTAATAAACATACAGCCTGCCTGACCCCAGTTCCCAGTGTGAACAACACTTGTGTGTGGCCTCATGTTAGTGGTACCCCTGGAATGTGTTCTGGTGCCCTAGTCCCCATCTACTCTGCCGCATGGTGGCAACAGTAGGTGAGAGATACAGTGTCTCATGGCATTAGGTGAGTGCCTACTGACAAGAAGTGCCACCATATACCCCTAGGCAAAGGGGTGCAAGCCTTTACACTTTTAAAGAGTTGGGATTGGCAGTATAGCCTATAGGTTAGAGTAATGAGCTGTGAATGAGCTTGGTACATCCATCAGATCTGAATTTGATTCCCACCACCTCCACTTGCATACTGTGTGACTCTGAGCAAGTCACTGAACCTCCCCAGTGCTCCTAGGCTGCTTCTGAAAATAGGGCCTTGTGCCTAATGGGCCTTGCCTGCCTACTGAAAAATTAAGAAGACTGCAGTTATGAAATAGTTTGTGAGGCTTACATTGGAGTCTGTCTTGGATTCTTATAGATAGAGAGGGATTGTGTTGGTTGAGGGAGACATCGGTGATTCCTTACTGGAAATATCATACTGTTTATTTCTGCTATTTTATATTTGGATGTATAACCTCTACTCCCATTTCCCTATTCCTTATGTTGCTCTTTGTATATAATCCATTTGTTCCATGGGGCAGTTCACCAATTTTTCCATTAAGGCACAGTGTCCAACTATCTTGTTAAGATATTCTTAACGGGTTCCATTAGTGTTCCTGTATAACTGTGCACTAACTTGTCAAGGTGGGGTCACTATGACAAAAAAAAAAAAAAAATGTAAGGCATCCAGACTGACATCACAGGGAACAAAGAAAAAGTATACTTATTCCCCTAAGGTGACAGAAACATAGATGATGATGGCAGAAAAAGACTGATGGTACATCCAGTCTGCCCATATTACTCTATCCTACCCTAGGACCTACAGTCTCTGTGGGATCTTCGCTTACACTATTCCCCCTTCCGTTATCAGATTTTCGCCCCCCCCCCCACATCCCGCACAGTAGCTAATATTGTCAGTGTCAGTGGCTCAGCAGGTTGCATACTTGCCTCCGAGGCCGTAAGCTTGGAAGGCTGTGGGTTCTAGCCCCACATCAGGCAATTGGGTTAAAATCCCAATACTGACATTGTGGTACAGCACTTGGGGGATGCTGCACTCCTGAGGTGCCGTCTTTTGGATGAGACATTAAACCGAGGTCCCGTCTGCTTGTTCGGGTGGGCATTAAAGATCACATGGTATGGTAGTGGGTTATCTCAGTGATTGCTTACAGTCAGTAACTTCTCGAAAATAGTAGGGGAAGTTTTTATTAAAGGAAATTACAAGAAAGCAACCATTATATCAGCAAGGAAAAAACAAGGATAAATCAAGAAAAAAAGAAAACAAAAACAAGGAAAGGGGCCAGCCCAGTGGCGCCAAGGGCTGAGGCGCTGGACACCACACCTCGTGCTACGCTGGCGACCTGGGTTCTGGAACAGACTCGGGCCACCAGGAGTCGGATGGGGAGGAGGACTGAGCGTCCCAACGGATGCTCTCCTCCTCCAGGGGTGGGTTACTGGGTAGTTCAAAACACCAGTAGCTCCTCTGCCTGTGGAAGCACAGGCAGTAGGGGCACATGACTCTCCAGAGTCATAGAGGGAGGATGCTGTCGGGCGCTTGACGACGGCGCGAGTGAGCACGTAATTCATCTGGACAAACATCCTCTGCATCAGCGTCCTCAGGGGATAGGGAGAAAAATGGGGGGGAAAAATACCCCTGGCCGTATCGAGCACAATAAAACCAGGGGATCCTGGTGGCAGGACCTGGTGGATGGAGTAGGAGGGGGTACAAGGCCCCCTCTGAAGCCGAGGATCTGGGCAAGTAAAAAAAAAAAAAAAACAACAAGAAAAAGAAAACAAGGAAAGGACAAAAACTATCACAGAATACCAATTACCAGGGAAGGGAAGGGAAGGAAAGGAGGGGGAAAAAAAAACAAAAAAACAAAAAACACAAAACAGGGTAGATCTAAAACAAAAACACTGGTACATTGCACTGAAAACAATGTCATACAAAATACAAAGAAAGGAAAGCAAAAAGCAATAACAGTTACATCACTGTAAGCAATAAATGAATAACGGCCAAAAAAGGAAAAAATGAGGCGTGCAGTGCAGCATCACAGAACAGGTAACAAGGGAGCAAAGTAACGCCATTTAGCCGCCAACTCTAAGGGGGAGTGTCCTGCTATCACCCCAGTAAATGGCTGCCAGCTCTGTAACTATAAGCCAAATAAGGACTTCTGGGGTTAAAACTTTCTGTTGAAAAAGCAAAATGCAGCAGGAGTGCCATAAGTAGCATTTAATTGTGGTAAAAAACTAACCAGAGGGTGTGAACACGATAACAACGAGATGGAGAGGTGCCCAGTATAATGTTGCTATAGGAGAGGGATGGCCACTCCGGATCCCCCCACTGTTGGGCCAGCGTGGCCCAAAAAGTGCAAGCATAGTGGCAAGTCAGTAAAAAAATGTGACATTGTTTCCAAGTGTTGGCCACAGCCAACCTTTGGACAAAAACATTCTTCCACCTTCTTATGCTTAGCATTGGCCCTGACACCAAAGTGCCCATGGCAACTCAGTCAAAGGACGTCCCACATTTTAGCAGGAGTGAAGCTGTCCTTCAGAGCAGAGTGTATAACGGAAAATGCTGCGGGATGTATTCCAGGATACTGGGATACAACAGTAAATGAGAAGCCATAATGGAAGTGTAGCGACAATGAGGCGTTGGGTTCCCAAGAAGGGCATAGTCAACCGTCCAGCGCCTTAGTCTGTAAACCAATTTGCGGAAAAAAAACAGGCGCCCGACGGGCTGTGGAAGGGGAAAGTGTCCCCTCTCTCCAGGCATGTAGGACAACCATCCAGGAGCAACCCAAGAACCCCAGACCCTCAGAGTCCCAACAAGGTATGGCTTCACCGTCCAGATAAGAAAGTGGCAAAATGTGAAGACCAGGAGTTTAATCATGTTAGGACCATCCTTAGCTAGAGGAAGGTACAACACATTCTGTTTCAAGGGGTTCATACTACCCCAAATAACCTGAAAAAAAAGAGATGGAGGAAACGGGCCTCCAATGACTTGGGGAGCGGGTAAACCAGACTTAAGTAAGTAAAACACAGGAGCATAAACATTTTCAAGACTGCAACCTTTTCCTTTTTGGTCTGCTTCCATGTTTTCCACACCTGTACCAGAGGTGTACAGGAGGCAACCTTAACATCCCGATAAAGGAAGGCCATATCGCCAGCCCCAAAGGTGATGCCCAAAATCCTGAGTGGTTCCGTGGTCACAGAAATAGCACCGATATCAGTAACGGAGCTATCAGCGGCTCCAACCTGAAGACAATGGCATTTATGAACATTAAGACTCATCCACGAAATTGGGGTGAATGAGTGAAATAAATCTAAGGCCATACATTCAGACAGTTCATCCCATGCAAAAAGCGTGATATCATCCGCATAAGCAGTGACTGCAACAGAATCCACACCATTTGGGGCCGAAATACCAGGAATCTGAGTATGGGACTGTATTTTTTGAATAATACAGTATGCATAGAGAAGGGGGCTAAGGGGGGGTAACCCTGACGGACAACGGCCTTAACAGCAAAAGCACGGCCCCAGTGCCCATTTATGAGTGGAAGCACCGAGGCAGTCCCATACAATTTACGAATCTAGTCACAAAACAACCGGAACACCATAGGATACGCGATCCAACGCCTTCTCCTGGTCGAGCGTAAACAAGTACCCAGAGTCCCGGGCAGACTCCCCCAAAGCTATCACCTCAGGGACCAATATGAGGTTGTCCACAATGTGGCAGCCAGGGACAGAGCAAGACTTGCTCGGGGAAATAACAAACCGAGAAATAGTTGCCAAAGCTGGCCCAGTGGCACGGAGGGTTGAGGCGCTGGACGCTACCCCGGCGACCCAGGTTCGGGAACGAGCCATGGTTGTCGGGGGTCAGTGGCAAGGAGCAGGACTGAGTGCTTGAGGCTGCCTCTCCCGGGAGGAATAGGGTTACCCCAGCCCTGCTGCCACCTAGTGGAGAACGCGGCGGATTTTAGGCAACGGGAGTCCGGCGACAACCAGGGGTGGGGAGGAAGGGGCTGAGCCGGTACCAGGCATGCATATGCACCTCCATGCGGACGCACAACCATGTCTGCCTGGGATCAGGGAGAAAAAACGTGGAGAAAACGCAAAACTGTAAATTACAAAAAGAAAAGAAATAATCACCAAGCACTTGGTCAAAATGTTCATCAAAAATTTCAAGTCTGTATTCAACATACTAAGAGGCCTCCAGTTATTTAAATCAGAGGCATCCCCCTTCATAAAAAGCAAGACCTGAATGGCTTCAGCAAAGGGACGAGACACAGTGCCTTCCAAAAGAAGTCGATTAATGACTTCTGTCAGAATGACAACCAGCTGTGGAGAAAAGTGCTTACAAAATGCTGAAGCAAGACCATCAGGTCCAGGCACAACGGAGGTGAGCGATCGCCTGCTCAACCTCAGCAGCCGAAATGGGTGAAGTCAGGTGAAAGAGCTCACCGGGGGGAATAGTGGGAACAGAAACTGTACTCAAAAAATTAGCAGCCTGCCCCGGTGGGGACTGGACTCCCAATAACGTAAACAAGTGCGAGTGCACTAAAGACATAATCCCAGGTCTGTCCGTGACATCCATGGCCATCATGGGTGAGCTCACTCAAGTGCTCGCGATGCACCCTCTCTCTACATGCAGCAAAAGGATCCCCCAGCCCTTTTGTACCCTGGGTTCAGCCATGTGCTCCATAAAAAGGGAGTGACTCCTGTCATACTGGAGACGAATCATTCGATCCTTGAGGGTCGCAATCAGCAGACCATGGTTCTCTTCACCCAAATGAGACAAAGTCAGTGCCTGAGCCAGTTTCATACAGAGTAAAATATATTCAATGCAGGCTGATTTACTTTTAGTACGGGAAACACATTTAACCATCTTCACAACAGCAAGTTTAGTTTTAAGTCACCAGTCCACTAAGCTCTCCTCCATGCACACCTGGATTTGGCGAGCAAGGAGGAGGTCTCCCAACCTGTCATGGACATGGGTGTCTTCCAGTAAAGTGTCGTTCAGACGCAATAACCTCTGCCAGGTGAAAAAGCAGGGGAATCAAAGAAAGTACCAACAAGCAGCAAATGATCCGAGAATTCAATGTCCACCAGACGTGTATGTGAGAGGCCGAAGGAACTAAATAAAAGACCCACCCCATCGCAGGAATCAAACGCCGATCAACCAAAAGGACGGACCCCAACACCAATGGTGTTGTACGAGGGCCATGCCGCTTGAAAAGATCAGGCGTGTTTCCTGAACAAACATCACTTCAAAGGCCAAATCTTTAAGGAAAGCCAAAAGCAGAGTACCTCTGGTGACATTCCTAATGCTATTCGCATTTACGGTGGCAATGCAGAATGGGGAAGCCATGAAAGAAAATAATGAAAAAAGAATGCCAAGACATTAACAGTCACAATCCATAGCAGGAGCCGAAGCTTTCTTGGGAACCAGGTTAATCTTTTTCCAGTGTTTCACTTCTGTCTGTGCTGAAGGAGGGCCTTCTTCTATGTCAGAATAAATTGGCACAGCCGTGGTAGGACTGGAAGTCATCTCGGATGGGGAACCCAGATCAGACTCTACACAGTCCTTGGCCAAGGCCGCATATTTGTTCTCCAATGTGAGCGAAGACGCTGTAGAAACAACTGACAGAGGTGGAAGACCAGCTTTATGAGAACTGAGAGAGTGCTTGTGGCTAACAACAGTCTTATCAGGAGGAGGCATAAGGACAGCGTCCAAACCCTGCAGGGGAGCCAGGGCCGCCGGAGAGTTATCCATCAGTGCAAGAGGCTCAGGCTCAGAGGGTTGAGTCGGAAGGTCCAACGGAGTCCCCACCTTGGTAGGAAGAGGCAGGGAAAGAGAAGCAAGATCCGGGAGAGGCCTGTCACTGACCAAAGGAGCAGTCTAGTGGGAATCTTCCTGATGGGCCAGTGTGGCAGCCGCTTCCTTGTGGTGTATCTGTTGCATGGTCAGACGGGATTTTGTCAACAGAGCATCCTGGGTATCAGTGTGATCCTTATTATGCATGGCCCAATGACAGTTCTTCTAAGAATAGCCAGATTCTTCACAAAGATTGCAGCAGGCGTATTAGAACAATTAGCACTAACATGTCCCGGAATCAAACATAAATTACACTGCACTTTGTCTCAAGCATTACTGAGGTGACTATCGGAACCACAGCGAAAACATGTCTTGGCCTTCCCAGAATAAAAACATTGGGCTCTGTTCCTTCTCAAGAAAAACACTTGGGATGTGTTGTAATCCAAAATGAGTGTGGCATAGCTTGATCTTAAAGCACCAGTGACCCGTCCAAAACATCTCATTGTCCAGTATCGGTTCAGGGGCTCCCAGCACATCACACCTCTGGGATAACCAATAACAGACATCCAGCACATTAACTCCCTCATTCTTCAACATGATTATGGCAGTCCGAACCACAGGTTTGGTAAGCGGAATAGCCTTGAAAGGAAGCCAAAGCGGAGAGTCTTTCACCAGACTGTAGGAAGTCCAAAACCTAACAAGAAAGATCGGGGTCTGAAAGCTAAGATCAAAAAAGCCATCAGAAGGTGAGTGTAAAAGAGCATACAGTTCAGCTGGGGTGACATGAAGGGACTCATTGAGCAAAAGTTTCCCCGACATAACCCCTGTCGGGTGATGCACCACATTCTGCCTTTGTGCAGGAGCTGGAGACTGAGAGAAGGCAGTCTTTTGATGAAATCGGGACCACACCTGTGCTGGGGGAGGTGTCAGGGAAGCGGGAGCAATGGAATCACCAAGGGCACCCTCAGCCAATTCAACCTGATCAGCTCACGTAAGAGGCCCGGGAACAGCAGACTTCCCTGGTAGCAAGGACAGATCCTTGGCAGCACCCTCACCACTCACAAGGACAGAAACCTCCTCCACAGAGGCAAACGGGACTGGCAGTGCTGAAGACTTGAAAACAGTCTCTAACTGTGTAGGCAGAGCAAAAGAAGCACAGGTCTTCGAGGGGTAAGGAACCAGAGATTGAGGCGACACCTAAGGCTGAGATGAGGAGGATGTCCCATGGGAAGCGAGGGCTGCAGGACTACAGGAGGAGGAAAGCAGCGGAGAGGAGATCACAGGAGGGATATTCAAAGGACAAGCTGCTGCAGGAAGCAAAACATCAAGCGGAGAAATCAGGGGTGTAACCTCCACAAGTCTAGAAGGAGCCAGAGGTTCTTGGAGAGGCAGGGAATGCCACTGACCAATGGCATCACGCATCGAGCCTGCAGCATCAAGCACCCACACCGGGGACCAGTTTTTGGGTGGGTAAGCAGCAGTATCCAAGAAGCAAGGAGAGGCAGGAGCCGCTGGAGAAGACGTGCAGCTATCAACTGTCCCAGAAAAAGAGTAATCCAGATCCACTGAAACTGCTGTCAACGGCAGTACAGCTACAGCCTCCGGTACCACTACACTGAGGAGTAGTTGGTAGCAACTGAGGAGGTGCCAGAAGTGATGGACCAAGCACAGGAGCAGCCACCATGGCAGAAGTTTCCAGCGGTAAAAGTCCAAATCCAAACAAACAGGTGCAGGACAATCTTCAGCCCCAGAGACAGAAGTAGTGGGGAGAAGGGCCAGGACTCCCACATCAACAACATGTACCTCACCCAACTGACTGTGGAGCAGCCATCGTGCGTGACAGCAGTGCCCCTACCAAAGAGTAGAGGAATTTCCTTGGTGTCCTGGCCGAGTTTCCCCCTATTCACCAAAAAATACCACCAACAGCTTAATCTGGTTTAATTTTAGTTGGTTACCACCTGTATCTCCTCAAAAACTAAATAAATAACATAAAATATCCCCTTAACTCTATCCCAGACGTGTCTGAAGCTATTCATGGTTCTGGCACCCACCACCTCTGGTGGCAGGTCATTCTATAGTTCAACCACTCTTTCTGTAAAAATAATGTTTCCTCACATCCTTTTTAAACCTCACCCCCATTAACCTCTCCTCGTGATCCCTTGTCCTAGCTTCCCTGTTTCTGGTGAAAAGCTCCTCACAGTCAACCTTGTTAATTGCTTTCAGGAACCTGAAGGTCTCTGCCATACTCCCCTTTCTCTTCTGGTTTTGAGCGAATACATGTTCAGTACCTTTAGCTTAATAGGATCTGCCCTCCTGGCCCTAAATCATCTTGGTCATCCTCTGTTGTACCTTCTCCAGCCTGCATCCCCGGTCCTTTTTGAGGTGGAGACTCCAGAACTGGCTACAGTACTCCAAGTGTGGCATCACCAGTGACCCATTCAGTGGTAACAGTATCGCCTGCCTTCTACTGTCAAACCCTCCCGAATCCGATACACCCCAGCATTCTGTTAGTGTTGCAGAAGGCCTTGTTACGTTGGCTGGTTTATTTAATTAAAGATGACTCCTAGGTCCCTTTCCTATTCCTAGTTTGTGATCAAACCCAAAACCACTGGTTTGACCTGTATGACCACAGAACAAGGGACAGGGGTTATGTTAAAGATTTTTAAGCACAAAAATAAAAGCACTGTTTCAGCAGTGACCCTGTTAATTGAAAGATTTGCAACTGTATCATTAGCAGAAAAAGTGTCAGCTAACTTATTACAAGATGAACTAGCTTCTGATCTCCAGATTATGTCCGACCCCCCCCCCCCCAAAATTTGAAGCAGACTCAAACAGATCTATAGAAACATAAAACTCTAACGTCAGACTAAGGCCTTGTGGTTTATCCAGTCTGCCCCATGAGGTTCTACATGCCCCCTAGGGGATCATGAGCGACCAGTCCTACTCCTCTGCCCTCTTGACCAACCCTGTGTGCCTTAAAATTTGCCACTGCAGCTGTCCCAGTGGCACAGAAGTCTGAGGTGCTGGATGCCTTACCTTGCACTACGCTGACGACCTGGGTTCGGGAATGGACTCTGGTCATCATCAGATTGCAGGGGGTCGAGCAGGACTGAGCAAGCCAGAAGGCAGCTCTCCTTTCCTGGGGTGGTCACCGCCCACCCCCCCCACAGTCCGCTGCCACGGGTGGTGGTCCAGTGGTTAAGCGTAGGCGGCGGGGGTCAACATGAAGGGAGGGCACCTTGAGACATGGCATGCGCATGCCTCCACATGCAGCCGTTCAAGGTAGGGGGCCGGATCTGGGAGAAAAATACAAAAAATACCAGAAAAATCTGTATGGAAAAAAAAAACTTGCTATCTAGTGTTTCTGGTACAGTAGCCTGCTTCACCCTTCTACCAACCTCTCTATAAAGCATTATTTCTTCATGTCCCTTTTGAACCTCGCCCGTCCTACCAGGTTCTTACATTTCCCACTGGTATTTGTATTGTCACTGGTTGGTAACAGCCCCCTGGAGGAAATGCACACTAAGTGGAGGCTTGTTTCCAGGTACATTCTGGGAGCAAATGGAACATTAGTGAATTGCTCATGTTCACGCATGCAAGCGGTGACTGTGGGATTCAAACCCAGTTTCCAGGTTTGCAGTTCAGTGCTCTTAACCACTGTGCTAACACCTGCATGAATTTGAATGTTTCTTTTTTTATCTTTAAGTTTATTGAGAACTTTTTTTTGTCTTGTTATATGGGATACACTGTAGCATCATTTTACATTGTTGGTACCTCAATTCCTCATAATAAATAGTGTTCGTGTCTACAAGGTATTACATGAATAAAAATAGAAAACATTCTTTGTTTCCACCAGTATCAGATAAAGTTTCTATGATCATGAAGATCCCACCCAGACATTCAATCCCATTCCACAATCAAATTACAACATACGTAACTTATGTTTCTCCAAAAGCAATCTCAAGGCTCCCTGCTCCCTTATGGAACAGTCAGCTCATTCTGGTATGATATGGATGAACCACCTGTCCAACTACTATTAAACAAAGTTGTCTGATGTCTCACTCTGCAAGTTATTTTTTTTACCCATTTCCTTCCACTGATTTAATACTGGGGGGGGGAGCATAACTGTGGTAAGGTATACTTCGCAGCAGTTAGCAATATAAATAAAATTGTATTCATTGTGTTTGCTTATTACTGATTGTGTTTGCTGTTCACTGATTGTCTTTGCTTTTTTACTGAGTCTGGAAGAATTCGAGATTGTACATACGGTGGACTAAGTCACTTCACCTCTGAAATTATTTGTTTAACTTCCTCTTATATTTGTCGCCAACAGTCAGTTAATTAACCACTGGGGAACTCCCTGCACAACTGGTAGTGGAGTCTGTCCATTTGGTCACAGGCAGGAACTGAAGAGGCTTGAGACAACTCAGGTGGGGTGAGTTGCCGGGAAACTTGAATGTGTGTCTTAATTATTGAAAAGGGTAAACTGAGACCTGCCATAGAAGCCACATTTAAGGGCCACATTAGAGAGTTGTGTCTTGCCCTGTAGTTTGGGTACTGGGTGAGAATTGTTTGGTCTGAGGCCTCAGCTAGGTGATAACTGGAGGAACAGGTATTCAATACTTCAGGTTGAAAACAGAAGAGTAGGTAGGGTGAGGGATCCTAGAGATTCCCTATCTGGGGTAGGTTAACACTGCAGTTAATGAGCTAGTGAACATTACTGTACACGTAAGTATAATTACATAGTTGTAGAAAACTCCCTTTCTAGGTTAGGGTGCATTGGGGAATGATCTAAGGGATGTCAGGCAGGTAGACTTTTTAACAAAGTAATCAGAATCTTTGGCAAAACGTTATGGTATGCCAGTTCAGAGAGTAACTAAAAGGACAACAGGCAGGTACAATAGAAGGACGCAAGGGGTTAATACCAGGAGTCCAGTCAATTGTTTATAGGGCGACAGCAGACAGTATGGAGCATAGGAACTGTGGGGTGATAGTCAGCTGCAGGGACTGTGGGGTGCTTATCTCCAGGGTTATGCTCTGGAGGAGGGTGGACACTGCCCCACATGTGGGACTATCTGGGAGCTCCATGTACTAGTGGCAGCACAATAGGAAATATCTGTTATGTCACCAGTTGAGCTGGTTTCCTTGGCCCCAACACCACTACCACTGAGGCCCACTGGTCCAGGGGGGCTGGAGGGAAGTTGGGAAGGGGAAAGAGTGGCAGGGGCAGTGACAAGGTAGTTCTCCAAGCCCTCAAAATCTTAACAGCAAATTGTTTTGCACCTCTAGAGGAGCAAGAAGTGCCTGACCGGGGGGGGGGGTCTAGGACTCAGTCAAGAAGGCTAGGCAGGACAACTTGGTGACACCCAGAGGAAGATAACAAGGAGTATTTTAATCATAGGGGACTCTACGGTCAAAGGGATTGAGAGGGTGGTGGGGCAGGAGGAAGGGAAAAGTGTGGTCAGATTATTTCCTTTGTTTTGGTTTTCCTTTTCCTTCTCCTTCTTGTACTTTTTTCTTCGGTTGCCCTGACTGGCCCTCATCTGCCCTGCCTCACCCCGAGCCCCATCATCTGCCTTCTCCATGACTTACCTCTCCATGGTCCTCCCTGGTATACCCCCAGGATGGGCCACTGGGGAAGGGAACCCGACCCACAGCATAGTTAGAGTGTGATGTTGTGAGAGTGCCCCAGTCGGCTGTGCGGGGCCTGCAAAGCCAAGTGGGCATCATCCTGCGGTCAGGAGTGTTTTCCCGGTTCCTCCCCTTCACGTCAATGGCACGCACGACACATGCACTCACACACACGCTGACATCCACCCTCCCCGAGCCTTGGCTCCAGCTGCAATGCCATCTATGATCATAGAGGTGGCAGCACTGCACCCAAGATCCACCCTCCCTCCCCTGAGGTGTACTGTCCCTTTGGGATGCTGAACCCTCCTCCCCTGGCCAGCAGTTCAAGAGGGGGAATCCCACAAAAGACTCAACGAGAGTGATTATCACTCCACTGTTAGATCTTTCAACTACTGTCTAGGGTGTGATCAAAGGTAGAGTGCTGCTAAGTCACTAGCTTTCAGTTTTCTGAATATGTCTGTCTGATGATTTGTCTTATATTATTAGGACCAGTGCCCCTCACTTCCCTACATTTTGAGTGTCTGTATCCAATATTTCAGTGACAAAATGTTAAAGAGGTATATAGGGTCTGCCCTGCAGGTGGTGGGTTTTGTTCCAGCCTCTCCCCTCCAGATTTCTCAACTCTGTACTTTCCATGGACACCACTGCAAACTAGACTCTAAAATTACCATCCATAGATCCACTGCTGCCATTACTGGCAAGTGTAGGGATCCTAGCTCTTCTGAACAGACCATGCCAGCCATCACCATCCATACAGTTCCACCCTTACACAACCCAGCATGTCTTTTCATTCTAAAAACAAAACGCTGGAGCAGGTATGGTACAAAAATAAACCTTAATAAAATACATAATCTGAAACGTTAAAATAGGCATTCCTGGGGTGCATAGATCATCTTAAATAGAAGCAGAGGTATCATAGCACCAAGCCTATGTATTGTTTCCCCTGGGCTGATGAAAGGTTAATGTTAAAAAAACAAAACAAAACCAAAAAAAAAAAACACTGTTATTGTTGGGGCACAGCATGTTAAAATCAATACAAAAAAAAAATCATAAAGTTTTCTATTTTCCAAGCCCCTTAGGTTTGTGTAGCCCCCTCCCCAAAGAGATCCTAGATGTGCTCCTGGCTTACTTGATACTATACGAAAACTTCCAGAACTGCAGGTCTCTAGTTGATCACAGGGTGGGGGCTGAGTGTCTTTTTCTCTGCCTGACTCTGTTCATTGCCCTGTGTGTGGTGGTGACAGTGTGGCGAGGTGCATGATGGTGTCACCTATTGTGCATGCAGACCTGGGACTGCTTGATTCAACATTTGCTGTTGTGGTATCCTCAGGTTCAGTGTGGGTGGGGGGGGGGCCAGAAACATAGATTTTGTCAGCACAAAAGGACCTTTAGGACCATTCAATCTGCCCGCCCCTTGTCCCCGCCTATTCCATCACCACTGGCCTTAGTTGGTCACTCCTTCCCCTGTTCCTCTATGTAATATGCCCATGTGCTTATCATACGCATGCTTGAAGCTCCCCATAGTCTTTGCTCCCACCACCTCCTCTGGCAGGCTGTTCCTGTTATCCACCACCCCTTCTGCGAAGAAGTATTTCCAGACATCTCTCAAACCTCCCCCTCTTAGCTTCATTGCATGCCCACTATTCGTAGGTTTCAATCATATTCCCTCTCACTCTCATCTCTTCCAGGGAGCACACATTGAGTTCTTGCAGCAAGAAGCAGAAAGAGGAAGAAGGGCCATGATACAAAACAATGGAGGGTGGAGACTGTGTGTGATGGCACGCAACGTGGGAGTAGGATAAATATGCAATAGAGTATTTCTTGGCTCACATGTTTTCCTGTATAAGTGATCAAAATTTACCATTGTACTTGTGGGCTAGTGCAACAATCTGCTGGCTAGTGCAAAAAAAAAAAAAAGGTTAAGGCGGCCCTCTGACGTCTCAGACTTATACCCGAAGCTGGGTCATCAGTGTCACAATCAGCAGCACCCAGGGCTCCAGATAAGGTTTCCTTGGATGAGAACTTTACTCCTCATTCTGAAAGTGAGGTGAGTAAAACCAAATTCAGATGCATACAGATGTCTGAATGGAGTGGAGTGAAGAGTACATTTTTAAAAACAATGCAGTTTTTTTTTTTCTAGATAAGAATTTGATGAGGTGCCAACAATACTCTAAAAAACGTTGGCAGGTAGGAGTAATTTACTCACCAGTTTTAAAATATAGTGAGTAAAACGAAATTGGGATGAGTACAAATGCTGTAAATCTGGAAAAAAAATGCTCCATTTGAATCACCAGTTATGTTATGAAGCACTGTTGTTTGGAGTGTGGAGTATTTACAAATGCTGGTGAGTATCGGAGCTCATTAAAAAACATTTCTGAAGAGTATTTTCTAAAATGAGGTGAGTAAAATAGGTCGGTACTCCCCTTATCTGCAGCCAGGGAAATAGATGATGGGTGTAAAGGGGTATTTTACTACCATTTTTGACTGAAATACTCCCACTTTCTAATTTTAGGAAGTTTTTTCCGCCCTGCAAATGTACAATATGTGGCACACATGTACAAAGTTGGCAGCACCATGAGATGCTAGCAGCCACTTTGGGCTTCCAGGGGTTGATATCCGCTGCCTGCAGCTGGTGCAGAATTCCGCAGCCCAGTTGTTGATGGGGACTCCTCGGTCCTCCCATATCACACCAGTGCTGCAGGAACAGCACTGGCTGCCAGTTCAGTGGCGGATCACCTTCAAAGTCGGATTACTGACGTATAAAGCCCTACATGGACTGGGCCCTGACTACCTGAAAAAGCTTTTGGTTCCTTACAACCCTGTGCGACCACTCCATTTCGGACGGCCCGGTTGCTGGAGATTCCGAAGGTTTCTTTAAAATCTTCGGTGGCACAGGTATTTATGTTCATGGCCCTAGCCCTCTGGAATTCTCTACCCCGTCGGATAAGGGAGTGCATGACCGTTGGGGGGGGGGGATTTAAACAGGCATTAAAGATACATTTATGGAACATGGCATACAGTGATGTGGGAAATAGTTTTTAATTGTATAGTACTGTATATTTATTACTGTGGTGCAGCATGATCTTAAACTGTTTTAACTTGTACTGCACCTTGAAATTTGAAAGGTGCATTAAAAATAAAGATTATTATAATTATTATTATTATTATTATTACACAGGAACCCGTAGGGGTGGGGAGGAGTTGCTCACTGACTGGTTAAAAAGGACTGTTGCAACACGACAATGTTAAAAATAAGGTCACAGTATGACTCCACAGCAGTAATTAAGACAGTGACTGCAGGCATCCAGTGGGTTTGAGACTTGGCTTAGATGTTGGGGGGGGGGGGTTGAGACTTGGTTTAGATGTGGGGGGGGTACGAGATGGATCAGTGGATGACAGTACTACCATTTGAATGAAAATACTACCAGGTGTAAGAAGGTAGCAGTAAATACTTCTAAGTCCTAAAAATTATCTGGACCGCAGCAGGCCGGCCTAGTCAGATGCCTTCCAGGTGCATCAGCCTTCCAGGATATGGAAAGGACAGGGAGGAGGGGGCGAGGAAGCCGGGAGTGCTGGTATATTTGGGGTATTAACAATCTGATAAACCAGCCTACCAAAATGACGAAGTGCAACTTCTGACAGCTGGGGACACAGACAGAGGCACAGTCCACTTCCCTGGCCATTACTGAGGCCCTCCCGGTGTGCAACATCTCAGGGAATTGTATTAAACTATCATCAGACCCACTTGTCTAGGTGGAAGCACCATACTGTTTCTAAAATCTGGATACACACCTCTTCATCATCAAGAGAGACTTCTGAAGCACAGAAGCCACCATGACATCTGCAGCAAACCAAGTGGCAAGTAAGGTTTTTGCCACTGGCACTCTGAAGGCATCTAGGGAAGGCACCCTCCTTACAAACTGTCAATTTTCTTACGAGTTTACTGATGGTTAAAACTATCGATGTCCTTCAAGTCTGCCCTGAAAGTTCCTCCGTTTTTCATTCTGACTTCAGTTCACCTTTCACATGTTTTTCCAAAGGTATGTGTTAAAAGGATTGTGCCGTTACTTCTTTTAGCTTATACCCTTCAACAGGCGAGCTGCAGGCTTTTGTTTATCATGCATTATACATCACACTGATGCAGCTCACGCCTTTGGACAATAAAGACACGATGCTTATGATGCATTATACATCACACATTCTTAACTTGACTCACATCTCTGAAACTTGAAGGAGATCTAGTCAAGGTGAAATAAACACAGAAAAATAAAGCAACTTAACACTCACCGTGTTCTTCGCATAACACTTTCTCCATTGCACTCACTTACAATGTGTCATACCGAAATTAAACACACCTTCTCATAATCTGAGCCGCACCAGTGAAACACCCTTTTATAACATCACTCTAACTAAACACCTGGTATTTTAAGCAGTGCGCCGATGAATACGTACTAAAACCTCCAAGCAATAACTTTTCTTTCAAAACCAGTTGCTCGGTTCCCTTTGGGCACAGAACTCAAAGCCGGTGCCTTGACCCGCTTCAACTACGCAACCGCAAAGCAAGTTCGAACCCCCACCGTCTCCTCGCTACAGCCAATCAGGGAGCACCATAGAATAAATTAAAGTGTATGGCCGACTCAACGGCGTACTGGACGCACGCATACAATTACAACCCTAGAGTAGCACGCTCTTACGTCATCTGTGCGCGTCGTTGTACTGTGTACGATCTTCCTCCGCATAGAAATAAAAGTAGAACTTGTAAAGAAAGTTGTTTCTTATAGTTCTGTGGAAATAAATGTGCGGATCACAAAATGTGTAGTTCTGATTAGCCGACTTTGCAATATTTCTTAAACGCCTGTTTGTAGACGTTCGTGCAAGTATTTTTTTGTTTTTGATAATGCAGGATTCCGATACTACTTGGGTTGAATGTGCTTATATTTAGTTTTTCATTGGCAAGGTTTATAGCTCTGTCGCCCTGGCGCACGAGTTTGATTTCAGTGAAAGGGTGCGTATAGCTGGGTCTTGTGGTGATATCTTTTTGTAACGTGCGCAGCTGTCGTAGTTTCGTAAAATAATGTATATAAACAGTAATGCATAGTTGTCAAGGTCTGAGCATCAAAATGAGCGACGGGAAAAGGAAAGAGAGACTCTGTTCGTTTTAATTTGAAATGTACGTCTTTCGACGTTAGGAGAGAGACTAGAAAGTAAAGCGTGATATTTTAATTGTCGGTAATCCAGCAGTGCGGAATGTGGAGAAAATTTAACATATACGGTTTTATGCCTTCTGGATTGCTGGTTTTCACCTGGCTTATAAGATGCCATTTTTCCTAGTTTTAAGTGTGCTCTACCGTTTTTATTATTACGTTCCTTGCGCCCAACGTCTTGGGAGAATGGGACACTTTGGATGTGTGCCTGTCCTGTGCAATCCCCTGCTCCATTGAGCAGGCGTGGCGGTCCTGCACCAATCGATGCGGTGCTGTGTATGACAGTGGTGGTCTTCTCTTCAAAGAAAACCACCGCTGTGTGCTGGCAGCGCATCACGCCCCCAAATCTTTGGTGCCACGCTGGGAGCCCACCCCAGCGTGGCAAACCTTCACGCGTCCGCCGATGGGAGATGCCCAATCCCCATCGGCCCACGGCCCCCAAAGAGCTTTCCCTGCTGCCACGCTGGCAGCCCACCCCAGAGTGGCAAACGCTCAGGCCCTCTGCCGATGGAGGTGCCCAATCCCCATCTGCTCCACGCCCCCAAAGAGCTTGCTGCCACGCTGGAGCCCACCCCAGCGTGGCAAACGCCCCACGCTCTCTCAAAAAAAAAAAAAATGTTCCATCGCTGTCTCCACCCCCTCCCACAACCCCGCACCCACCCACTGCACCCTGCCTCCCCCACACCCCTCTTACCTTACTTACCTCCGAACTTGGCGTGACGATCATCCGCTGGACCGGGAACACGTCTGCACTCTTCAAAGCTGGACCGCGAACTGAGGAAATGCCGTAAGCTGTATAATGGGCTAGATGTTTTTTTTCAACCGTTGCATATCTCAGGCATTTTTGGAATTTTTGCACCAAATTTTCAACACGGGTTTTTGGGACTCCTCATGAATTCTTGTCACGGCGTTATTCAGGTTCAAGGCGATTTCAAGTCACTGCGCGAAATCACCTTTTGGGCCCGATTAACGAAACGACAGTGCCAGCGTTCATAAGGTGGGCTCTCAAAAAGCCTATTTTGAAAATTTGGTGGAAACATTCCTAAAAATGACCGTTTTACGAGCGTGCGTTGCGCAGTTCCTACGCAGGCTCCTAAGTTCGCGAATTTTCAATATTTTCACTCCAGATTTTCAACATTGCCATTTTACCACACCTCCTTATGAGCAGTACAGCTGTCATTTTTCACATCCTGCCCAAAACGTGTTTCCGCCCATGTAGCGCATAATGGCGCAGTCGGTGTGCGAAATCAATGTATGGGACACATTAAGAAAATCACAGTGACACTGTTCATTAGCAGAGGTCTTAAAATGGCTATGTTGAAAATTTGGTGAAAAAATTCCTAAAAATGTCTTTTCTGAAATGCGTATGCAGTTCCTATGCGCTTGTAAGTTTGCGAATTTTCAATATTTTCACTCCAGATTTTCAACATTGCCATTTTACACACACCTCCTTATGAGTAGTACAGCTGTCATTTTCACATCCTGCCCAAAACGTGTTTCCCCATGTAGCGCATAATGACGCTGATCGGTGTGCGAACTCAATGTATGGGACACATTAAGAAAATCACAGTGACACTGTTCATGAGCAGAGGTCTTAAAATGGCTATGTTGAAAATTTGGTGAAAAAATTCCTAAAAATGACTGTTTTACGAGCGTGCGTTGCGCAGTTCCTACGCACGCTCGTAAGTTCGCGAATTTTCAATATTTGCACTCCAATGACTTCCACATACCTAAACAGCACATAGAAGCAAGCAACATTCTGCATTGACAAATGCTTGTACTTCTTTGTCACTGATTTTTTTTAAGCCATGTCCAAGTGTCAAATACCACTGCAAATAACCTGCAAGCGAACATTCGGCATTGACAAATGCTTGTTAAGATGTGAAGTTATTAAATGGAACACTCCTTTTATTTTGGATATCACCGTGTGGAACCCCTAGGTGGTGCTATCCCAAGGGCTACTGCCCCTGCCTGCTTGGCTAATAGGTTAAGGGGCCTGAGTTCTGAAACGGGTGCCTCCACCCGGAGGTCAGGGTTGGTACTGGCCAAGCTAACCAGGGCACAGCCCTCTGGGACACTAACCTTTGAATAGTCTTTTATGAACCTGTGGTAGTAACCACAGAACCCCAAGAAACGTTGTTCTTTAAAATTGTGGGTCTGGGGCCAGGTGGTCAGAGCTTCTACTTTACTGTGATCAGTCTCTATTCCTTCTGTAGATACTATGTGCCCCACATACTTCACAGAGGTTTGGGAAAAACTGGCACTTGTCGATGGACAGTGTGAGGCCGGAATCTTCCAGTCATTCTAGTACTTTAAACATTCGATTCTCATGTTCCTCTAAGGAGCTCCTAAACACAATGACATCTTCCAAGTACACCGGGCATTCCAGCAAATTCATATCTCCAACCGCACATTCCATCCGTCGTTAAAAGGTGGCCGGAGTGCTCGATATCCCCTGTGGCATTCTCAGAAATTCATAGAACCCCAAAGGACAGATGAAGGCTGTCTTCTCACGGTCCTCCGGGGTCATCGGAATCTGGTAGTATCCACTGCGAAGATCCAACGAGAACCATTTGCTCCCATTCAAACAATCCAGAGCATCTTGTATACAGGGCATGGTGTATTGATAGGGGATGGTCCGCCGGTTCAGGGTTGGCTAATCAACACACATTCTCACAGACCCATTCTTCTTATGCACAACCACAATGGGAGAAGCATATGGGCTCCTGGATTCTTGTATCACACCAGCCGTGAGCATTCCTGCAGGTGTTTTCTCACATCATCTATGTCTGCTAGGGCTAGGTGTCAAGCCCTCTCTCAAAATGGCCGTTCATCGTGTAGGTGTATGTGATGCTCTGCACCCTGGACACATCCCACGTCTCATTCTTTCAACGAACATGCTTGGTCTCTCTGGGCAAGTTTCTTGCTAATTTTAGTCTTCCATTCAGCTGGCAACAGGGAGTCGCCACAGTCAAACAAGTCTGGAGTCACTCTCTCTGTCTTGCCAGGTGCTTGTTGCTGGGCAACACTGCAGCGTCTGCGCAGTGCACCGTAGCTAGGGTGCATCCTCTATTCACCCAGATCTCCCAATCTGACACATTATGAATCTGGACCATCACTCGTAGGCATGGGCACGAGCAGGCAAGATGCTGGGCTTGACCAACAATCGTTCTGGCAGTTTCCATCGCCTGGCGCATCCAACATCAGTATTTTGTTCTTGACCTCTTTCCAGAGGCATTAGGGGCCAGTATCATTGAGTCCGGTTCCTTCTTCCACACGATCCCCACTGGTTCATCCTGGTCTACTTCCTCGGGTTTCTGTTGCAGATCATAGGCCCTCTTGATCAGAGCCAGAATTCTTAGCGCCGTTCCAGTCCGTCGCCCTTGTTTCTCGTAACAGAGTTGTGTTAGCCTACCAAACGTGAGTTTGTTCCAATTAACGGGAACCCCATCATACAGTCCGGAGGGGGGGGGACACACTAGGGCCAGTGTGTCTACTTGCTCCTCTACACCAGTTACAGTTGCAGGAAAACACAACCAAAGGCGGGCACATCCTAAGTAGGGATAAGACTTGTCACTCAGCCCCCACACATGTAGGCCTTCCAGGGATTGTAGTGGCATATCAGATAAGTATTTGTCATACCAGTCTTGAAATACAGTGGTCTCTTGCGACCCACTGTCAAGCACAGCCCGAGAAGGAATACCATTCACAGCCACAGTAGTCTGCATTGAAGGGCCCACTGTTTCAGACCAGTCGGGAGAGACACCAGCAGGGGCCTGGACAGATGATTTAGCCACAAAGAGGTTTGAGTTAGGATGTCCAAAGCCTTCACAGCGATCATTTCTTGTACCCCTTGACCACTAATTCGGTTTCCGAAGCTCCCCTTGAAGCCGGTTCACCACTCTTAAGTCCTTCGGAGAACGGCATTCCCTCTTCATGTGACCATCCTTGCCATAATTGTGACAAATGACAGGCTCTCGGGGCATCCTTGGAGAGAACATTGCTGGGGATGCTGGAGCACCGACGGGAGATTGTGGTCTGGCTCCTGCTGGTAGTGTGCCATGTCTCAAAAGTTCCCTTAAGGTGGCAGTCAGTTCCTTGGGCTCAGCTGAAAACCCACCCTCAGTAGTGGATGCCTGAGGATGCACCCAACCCCCATGGCAGTCACGTCCTGTCAGAGTCTTTGTCAACAGGGGATACCTCAGTGAGAACATCTGGTTGTACCTTTCTGACTTCCTTCAGCAACTCCTCTCCCCCCTGTTTTAGCCCACGGTGGGACACCTTTAGTGGTCTCGATTTCAGAAGGGCCTTCCGGTGCCATGATCACTTGGGCTGCACTCACCCCATAATTACAATCTCCCTCTTCACCTTCAACCTCCCGGAGTTCTTTTTTCAAGTCACAGTAGTCAGGTGGGTTACCTCCCCTATCCTGGAGCCTTAACTGGAGGATCTGCAATTTAGAATGCTTTGCATGTTGCAGTATGTGCCCCAATCTCACATGGTTCAAGTCACTGGCAGCTACCCCACCTTTCCGGTAAGCTTTCTGCAAAGCTCTTTTTAGACGAGTAACATACGCAGACAGACTTTCCCCTTTCCATTGTTTGGTACCTTGGAATTTCCACATCAAATTCTCCTGACTCAGTGCTCCCAAAATTGCCTTTGAGTGCAGATAGGTACTTCTGAGCAGATGCATCATGGTTTGTGGACCTCAAAAATTTAATGGCTTCGAGGTCGGGACCCCTCAAACTTTGTATGATTCTTTTCCGCTTCTCAGCCTCCGCACACTGCCACTCGGATACCAAGGGGGCAACATATTCAAGCCAGGTCTCTCTATTTTTATTTTTTTATTTATTTATCAAGTCTAGGATTACAAATACCTTTGTGCCATGGCTCTTTTACAAAGGTTCCACGTCAGAGAAATACAAATTATGGGGAACATCAAGACAGGCATTACAACAATGTGGACATTGCAAACAGAGTACAGATTAATACAGTTCAAGGGTAGCGTTGTAACAAGGCAGCCAGCGGCATTTGTCAGAGAAAATAGACAACAGATAAGTGGTGCCAGAGTCATAGGGAGAAGGTAGGGGGGGAGAAGGAATGTAGGAAGGGTGGCAAGAGGGTGAAAAGTGCAGCATTGGGTATACCAAGATGTGAGGGTAGAATCGAGTGGGGGGACAACTAGAGCAGAAAGGAAGTGGAGGAAACAAGGTTAAGTTGGGCAGTCACAGGAGCTGTTGGTAGTGAGATAGTCCGAGCCTAGTTTTAAACATACCAATAGTTGGGGCAGAGGAGATGGTTGGGCTGAGGCCATTGAACCAGAGTGGTGCTTGATAAGCAAAAGAGCGTTGTCCCTGTGAAGTGTGACAGTGGGGGACTTTCAGTAGCTGTAGCGTGGATCTCCTAAGGCACCATTTGTTAATTCGGTATTGTAACAGAGTTGAGACCCCAGAAGGTGCAAGGCCAAGGTAGATTTTTTTGACCATGGAGCAGGTGAGAAACTTTATGCGGTTTGATAGTTGGAGCCAGCCGGTCTGAGTGTACGGGTCACGTGTGGGTGAGACGGTGAGCACCAGTGATAGCCGACATGCTTTATTTAAGGCAGTTGAGAGGCATCTAAGGGTTGTGGTTGTGGCCGAGCCATAAATGATGAGACCATAGTCTATTACAGAGATCACAGAGCTCAGGACTGCAACCTTCAAAGCTTCTGGCGTGAGGTGTGGTCTGTGTTTGTAGAGGAGACCAAACCGTGTATTAGCAGCTCTAGCTACATTATCTACATGAGCGTCCATAGGAGATTGAGGTCGGCTGTATCCCTAAGTATTTGAAGGACACCACCTGATCTAGAGTGTTCCCTGGGTGGTGGAGATAGCCAAGTGGTGTAGCTTGTGTGGGTTATGAGAGCTGCAGAAGAGCATAGATTTGGTTTTCTTGTCATTGAGGACCAGTTTATGATTAAGAAACCATGTCTCTACAGAACTGAAACCAAGTTGAAGGTTGTGTTGAAGAGTTGCAGGATCTTTGTGAGTGGAGAATACAACAGCATCATCGGCATATAGTATGATCTGCTCAGAGCAGTGGTAAGGGAGGAGTTTAGAAAGGCTAAAAAGGAGGGGTCCAGTATGGATCCTGTGGGACACCAGTGAACAGGCAGGGTGTTAGAAGGGCGTCTTAGTTTTACTCTCTGTGACCCGGTTTTCTAAGTGGCTTTTAAAACCCAGAGAGAGTCTCCCATTCGTCCTCTCCTGGGGAGTGCTGAGGGTGCCCAAGAAGATTCTCTGCCTCCGGTAGGAGTCGTGACTAATGATGGGTACAGATATAGGGGCCAGCATTGGAACGGGCACAGAAGGCAGGGCAGTAACAGGTGCTGGGAGGTGTTGGGGAAGGAACGCCCCCAGGTGGCAGGAACAGTTTCTTAAAGTCCTCTATGGTTTTCCCTTCCTCCAGCAACAACTTAACAAATTTCTCCTCAAAAGTCCCAGGTAATGGTGAGAGCTCATCCTCCCAAGGGTCTGTACTGTCTTTTGTTATCACTCTCCAAACGGCTGGGACCCCTTCTGAGGTAATAGTCCGTGGCATTTTGGAACGGGATCACTGCACTCTACTAAGGCCATGAAAGTTTGGGCGGTCAAGTCAGCCTGTCGCCTCACCACCACAGCGTTTGTTAAACATTCAACTTTGGAAAGTACTCCTTCTACAGTGTCTTTACCAATGCTCCGGGGAATACCCAATATAAGCAGGGCATTGTGGGGGGTCAATCTCCTGCCCTATACACCACCCCACCAACTGGTGTACAGCCACTTCTGTTGGGGTAGCCATTTAGGTTTGACAGTAATTCGTAATTCTGGCCATTCGGGGGCGCTAATCCCAGCGTGCCTCCAAGATGTAACCCCTAGGTGGCGCTATCCCAAGGGCTACTACCCCTGCCTGCTTGGCTAATAGCAGGTTAAGGGGCCTGAGTTCTGAAACGGGTGCCTCCACCTGGAGGTCAGGGTTGGTAGTGGTCAAGCTAACCAGGGCACAGCCCTCTGGGACACTGTACCCCCGTGTTTCCGTGCTAGTGGCCAGAACAACACCCAATAGTCACTTTCACAATACCTCTGATACACTTCACAAGTACCCCCACAGTTTGCACTTACCACCAGGGCTGGTTTCTCTGGCTTGACCCTGGGGACCTCCTCTAAAACAAGGTTAGACACAGCAAATAGCCACAGCACGGTACTCTTGGTACAAACTGGAACCAGAGTCAGGTTAAATGCAGAAAAAATTAGATCTGATTTATTCAGGGGGCTTGAACAAGGAAGGGGGTGTAATCGGGTTGATTTGCTTAAATGTTCTATCAAATAAACAGTCCTGCATGCACTTCAGAGTCCCTAAACAGTTACAACCTCTGGGTACCCAGGTGGAGAGGAGATGGGCTAGCAGGACTGTTACCCAGGGTAGGCCGGCATCACAGCTGGTTGGGGCCCTGTGATGGAATAAAACAACATGCACAATACACACTATTTGTAATCTGGAGCCGGATGGCTCAGTTCGTGAAAGAAATTAAAACAACAAGACAATAAGATGACACATTAGATTAAGATGTTGTTACAGGGAGCTACCCTGGTAATTACGATACCCAAGACTGGACACAGGCGGGACGAGAATAGAGACAGCAGGTGGTGAATCTGGAGTGCCAGGAGAAGCGGGGCCCACACAGTTCGCCAAGGCATCGTTCCTGTTCAGACGTGGAGCGGGGGGCTGATCCCAAGGCGGTTCTCTCGTCGATGGCTTTCTCTGTGCAGTGGGGTAGTCTGGCAGGGTCCACATGGCAAGACCCGGCCACATGGAGATAACCGTGGATTCAGTGTGATTGGGCTGGATACAGCTTCCAGCAAGCAGAACACAGTTGACGCAGTGGGGAACCAAATCATGACCCACCTCAAATACACAGCACATTTATATGTAAGAAATCCTACAGTACCAGGTAATCCCTCTCCGATTGGGCTGGAACTCCTGACAGGCCGATCGCATTCAGCAAAATCTTCGGTCTTCCTCGGGTACTGAGCCTGGTACAAGTCAGTGGTTCACAACTCAGATTTTGTCCGAAAATACCGCGCCGTTCCCTTTCAGGGCAGCAAACATACTAGTAGGCCAAACTTAGGCCTCTCCACAGTTCTCCCACGCGAACTACTCCAACGGACGCTCGACTCACGCGAACTGTTGCTTCTTCAGCTTCCAACTAAGATCTGCCTCCAGACAGCAGGCAGCATGGTGATGTCCCCACGATCCAAACGGTTCGGCTGGCTGACTCAGCTATCGGTCACAACAAGGCTCCCCCTCCAGGTGCAAAAGGCACCAACAGCTCAAAACTGCAATCCCCCACAGTTTTTACTCCACACAGCCCCTGCAAGCAGACTCCATTTTAGAGTCCCAAAGTACTGATTGGTCCAGTTCAGCAGTTCGGGACCAAGATGGTGGAGATAGGCAGAAAAGTCCTCGCTGCAAAGAAGGTAGGACAGAACAACTAAAATATTATTATTATTCTAACGGATGATCAGTAAGCACGCACACCTTTTAACAGAGCTCCCTCTGAACAATTAGCGATGGCAGAAATGGAGCGATTATCCAGCAGCCCGAGCGGGACTTGAGCATGAAAACACTCAGCCCCCTTCCCAGTTTGATTATAACTACAACCAGGCAGCTCTTAAAGAGACAGTAACCAGAGGTTTTACAGGCACTCTCCAACCTTTAACCGTTATATGACTAGAAAGCCAGACACCAGCCTGGCAGTGAGCATTTAGACAAGCTCACGGAAGACTTTTCGGGAACCCCCATTTGTGGGGGTTACACGTGATTTTATCAATATTCTTGGCTGTTTTTGAACACCCATTGTTCAATATCATTTTTCTTGTGACATAGGTGCATCACCTTGTGGGGCAATGAGTGTTCGAAAACATACATACTAACATACTAGATGGCAGCAGAGTAGGTCGATTGGTCTATCAAGTCTGCTCGGGTACCATAACCCTCATCTGTCTCCTTCCACTGTTAACTCCATCCCACAGTCCTGCATCCCCCGCAAACCAGCCTCTGCTTAACCCCTTGCCTGTACCTGTCGCACCCTCTCTTGAATCCCTTCGCAGTAGCTGCCTGTACCAGCTCCTTGGGCAGCGCATTCCATGGTCCCACCATACTCTCGGTGAAGTATCTCCTCCTCCTTTACCCCCTAATCCTACCACCCTCAATCTTCCAACTGTGTCCTCTGGTGATTCCACCCTCTTTCAGTTGAAAGATCCTATCTTGGCTTACCTTATTTACTCCCCTGAGGTACTTGAAGACCTCAATCATGTCCCCCCGGTCCCTCTTCTCCTCCAGCGAGATCAGGTTGAGCTCCCCTAGTTGCTCCTTATATGTCATATTCCCCAGGTCCTAGATCATTCTGGTTGCTCTCATCTGAGCCCTATCCAGCTAAGAATATTAATGAAAACCTGGAGATAGCCACATTTAAAGGAGTGCTGCTTTTCATTATTTCAGAATGGGGAAATGGTATCTTGCAAGACAGGAAAAAATGGCAATCTTAAAACAGAATAAAAATAGACTGTATATACGGTGGCCCTGAAGTGCAAAACACAAACCAAAAAAAGTAAATGAAACCAAAGAAGTAGAAAACAAACCAAAAATGTAAATGCAATCAAAAAGTAACATAACTAATAAAATGAAATGCATATGGAACACCAAAGCAATAAAATCGAAAGAATGTTGGTGCCACCACAGTAGAGAGATAGTATATTAACAAACATAAATTGCGACACACAAGAACTAAAGAATAAAGTAATCTCCAAAATCTAATGCAAACTAAATATACTAAAGCAAAGCACCATGAATGAAAGCACAAACAAAAAATAGACAATATTGCAAGAAAAACAGCAAGGGGGACATATTCAGTGCCGTCCGGTTGTGTGTGCAGCGCAAAACAGATGCGCTGGCTGGCACTGTAGTAGTATTCAAACAGACTGTGTAATTGGCACAGACTGCGAATCTTGTTTGAATATGGGACCCCAGTTGCGCAGCGCAATGCATGCAGCCGCTATGGTGGACACAGTGCATCCAGAGCCAGTGCTGAACACCGCCAATGGGGGAATGCGTGGTGCAGACCTGGAAGCGCTGTTCTCCCAAGGGCAGTATTCAGCCAGCATATGCTAATGAGCTCATTGGGCATGCATGGTGCAACGGGCCCCATGCATGACCATTATCGACTCGTGTAGCATAACACTCGGCTGGATCGCCCTGACCCACGCCATGAAAGCACACTGGAGCACCCTCCCATTCTGACCCCAGTGCAGCACCTGCCCCAACCCGGAGCGAACACCGCCTCCCCGCCGCTCAAACTGTGGTCCCTCTGCCCCGACACCCCTTGCTGACCCAGCCATGGACACGCTGATCTCTGATCGATGTTTATCCACACCCTGAACCAGTATCCATAGTGTTATGGTACCCCCCCTCCCAGCCTCGAACCCCAGGTACACATACATGCACAACAGTCCCTTTTCCATAGTCTAGTGGAACCCCATCCCCGGTCACTGAGTGCATTCCACAGACCGCCAATCCCAATTTCATAGTGTAGTAGCCCCCACCCTATTAGACCAGGGCCCCCGACCCAACCGGAGCTGGCGGCTGGCTCTGCCCTCTGCACACCACTACTGGCAGCTGCTGACTGGACTGTCACAGCAGTGTACTGTACGCAGCTCGCACTCATTGTCCGAATGCGTTCCATGCACAGTACACTGCTGTGATGGTGCAGTCGGCGGCTGGCCGTGGTGGCGTGAGGAGGCAGAGCTAGGCACTGGCTCCAGTTGGGTGGGGGGAAGCGGGGTCGGGGGCCTGGTCCAACGGGTTGGGGGGGCCACAGCACTATGGCACTAGTGCCAAGGGGTCCTGCATTGGCACACGTGTCATCAGGGCTGGGAGGGGTTCTGGTGGCAGAGTGTTCGGGAACCGGGGATGTGTTGCTGCCAGGGATCTGCATCGGACTGGGAGTGGTGCCAGTTGAGTGCGGTGTTTTGTCGCACCAGGGATGGTGTGGGGGGGCCATGTTCCAGCGATTGAAAGTGGGGACCCTACACTTGAATACGAGGTGGGGTTGGTTCCTACCATGGGCCGCAACGGGTCAGGTATGGGGGGAGCGGGGGTGTCTGTGTACCAGGGTGGGGGTCCGCTACACTTTGGCTACAGACCGTGGCTACCTCCAGAGTGATCGGGGCTGGGTGGGGTCCTACACAATCCAGCTATTTGGGAATGGCTCTGGTTCGTTCGGGGATGGGAGGGGGGTACCTCTGGTCCATCAAGGCTGACTGGCTTCTGTGCACCTGGGTGCATTTCCGCAGCCCGCCTGTGGGTGGGTGGCTTGCCAGGTTAAGCCAGCTATTCGTGGCCTAACTGTGGGCTACACAACTCTGGACTGCGAAGAGCGCATTCCCACTGAATATGCTGCAGCGCGGCATATGCATGGGAACACCCCCTCCACATGCACGGCATACATTATAATGCGCCCTGGCCCATTCCCTTGCGGCCAGCACTTCCCACACCTATGAATACCGTGCTGCGGCGCATTATTGGAGTTGCGTGGCACTTCTCCCTTTTCCGCCAAGATGCGCTGCACATCTCCTTTGAATATGAGGGCCCAAAGCTACAACCCAAAATGTAAACCATACACTAAAAATAGTAAAGCAAATACAGAAATAGCACACAAAAAAATCAGGAGGCAAAACCCAAAACTAGACATGCAAAAAAATTGCAAATAGAAATGTTTTTTAAAATGGAAATGACCTCCCCATGTTGTCAGACCGTGAGAAAAAGAGCCAGCGATAGCAGTGTTCAGTTAGATAGCACAGTTTGTTGCTGCCCTGATATCTAAATTTATTGTCTGCCTTATGCAGTAGTTCATTAAGCAATAAGGCACGACAGGGTATGTGTGTGTTATCGTGTAATGACGTCACTCTTGGGATGGGTTGAAATACGAGGCGAAGCCAAGTGCTTCCACCTCGCCAGGAGTAACGTTATTACACAATAATACATACCCTGTTATGCCTTATTGCTAACATACAATGTCTTAATTTTTAATTAAAAAAAAAGAAAATATTTGTTGGCTTTTTTCTCCATGTTTTGGTGTGTGGAGGCATATGTTTTGAAAAAAAAAGTCTACTGTATTTTCTACCAGTGGGTAGAGCCATTATGTTAGTGGTGCTGACTATGTAGTTCCACATGAAAATCTTTGAGTTGTGTGTCTGACATCAGCCCCCCGCCCCCAAGATAGCTCGTTTTTTGAACTGAGTTATATTTGAAGTTTTATCGTGTGTGTGTGTGTGTGAATGATGACTTTTTAGTACAGCTGTTTATGTCAGGCAGAGAGTGCGTTAACTGAGCCGATCGGGGAGCGCAGCCAGGAACCGATGGAGTGTAGCTACTTCAGCGGTGTTCTGTGAAAGCCACTTACAGGTATGGCTTTCTTCTGATTTGAAGTTATTTTGGTTTATTTAAAAAACCTGTGGTTTTCATCAACTTTGGATGCGATGAATACAGGGATGCGAGCCTCAAGTAATATGAAGGCGAGCACAAGCAGCTACGATATTAATACTTGCGCACTGTGATGCAGCACTTCCACAAGTTCAGGGTGCTGAGAAAGCACTGTCACGGTTTTCTTTATTTTTATTTTATGAGCGAGAGAGTAGAAGAAAGGTTTTGAGCGCCTCTTTTTTGTGTCAGAATGATGAGGGTTAAATGGGACGGCAGCGGGTGCACAGTGTCTGTAGCTAGCAGGGGGATTGTGAAGCCAAGTCTTCAGAGGAGTCCAGCAGGGAATGATCTTTTTTACTGTATTGCGGTGATCTTTGTAGCTTCCCTAGATAGTTATTTTTTTTGTTTATTTATTGAGTACTAGGAATTAATACCTTTGAGCCAAGGCTCTTTTACAAAGGTTCCGCGTCAAATTAGGTACAAGCAATAAGGTTTCAATGAATGACTCAAGTAAAGTACATTGTGGAATACTATACACATAGACTGAACAAATATCAAAAAAAAGAGAAGAAAACATTAGTGCAAGGACAAGTAATTACTAGGTGAAACACATTAAATCAATAAGCAATCAAATCGGGGGCGGGGAAGCAGGAAGATAATGTGAAGAATAGGGCATATACAAGAAAGGAGGGAGGAGCCAACCACAGGTAGTGGAAAGGAATCATCTACCAGGCCTTTGTCAGGTAATGAGGGCAAGAGAGCAACAACTAACTAGAGAGAATTAGTCAAAGCAGTCACAGGAGTTAGAGGTGGTAAGGTGAGAGAATAGGCTAGATTTAAATGCACCTAAAGAGGTAGGAGGTAATAGAGGTGCTAAGTGCATTTAGCCAGGAAGGGGCACGATAGGCAAATGATCTCTGGCCCTGGGAAGTCCGGCAGCGGGACCTGAAGGGCTGATTTTCTGATCTTCTGGTGGGTCGAACACTTGTGTTCTGGCATATCAGGTCTTGAATGCAAGGTGGAGTGAGGCCCAAGATGGATTTTTTGGCCATAAGGCAGGTAAGGTACTTTAGGCGGTTTGAGAGTTGAAGCCATCCAGTTTCAGCATACAGCTCGCAGGTGTGAGTATGTTGATGAGCGCCAGTGAGCAACCGGCAGGCCTTGTTAAGGGAGGTTGTATTACGTTTAAGCGCACTTGTAGAGGCAGACCCATAGACAATTAGGCCATAGTCAACAATAGAGATGATTGAGGATTGAATAGCTAGCTTCAGTGCTGGTAAGGTGAGAAGCTGTCTGTTCCGGTACAATATCCCGAGCCGCTGATTGATAGTTTTGGCTGTGCTATCGATATGGGTTGCAAAGGTGAGGCCCTGATCAAAGGTGATTCCAAGATATTTGAAGGTAGCCACCTGTTCAAGAGTGGATCCCATGGATGTGTTGATGGTGAGTGGTGTTTGCCTTTTCTTGTTTTGTGGACTTGAGAAAAGCATGGATTTTGTTTTTTTATGGTTTAGGACTAGCTTATGTGTCACGAACCACTTTTCAACACCAGCAAAAGCATGCTGGAGGCTAAGGCATAAAGGGATAGGATCTTTATGAGAGGATAGAATCACAGCATCATCAGCGTAGAGAATAATTTGCTCGGAGCAGGATTTAGGGAGGGAGTTTAGGAAAAGGCTGAAGAGAAGAGGGCCTAAGATGGATCCCTGTGGAACTCCCGAGAGGACAGGCTTAGGTTCTGAGAGCACACCTGCTATTTTTACAACTTGGGAGCGCCGGGTGAGGTAATTTTTAATCCAGGCCCTTGCGCCCAGGGAGAGCCCAAGAGATTGCAGCTGACTGATGAGTAGGCCATGATGTACCGTGTCAAAAGCCTTCGTTAGATCAATGTACACAGCTCCAGTTAGGAGTCCCTTGTCCAAGGCCTTGTGGATAGCGCCTGAGAATTCAAGGAGGGCTGTCGATGTGCTATGTCTGAGTCTGAATCCATGTTGCTGGGCACAGAGGATGTTATATTTCTGCAGGTAGTCCGTAAGCTGGTCTGCCACAATACGTTCAAGAGCCTTTGAGAGGGGAGGTAGTATTTAGATAGGTCTATAGTTGCCAGGCAGGGACTTGTCACCATTTCTGTGCACAGGAGTGACAATTGCAGCTTTCCATATACTGGGGAACTTACTGGAGCAGAGGGAGAGATTGAATAATCTGGTGAGGGGGAGTAGAACTTCATCCAAAGTAAGGGACAGTATTTTAAGGTCGATAGAGTCACTGCTTGTCCAAGATTTGGAGATTGCCTTCTTTATGTATTTATGGACTTCGTGTGCTTTAACTATTTTGAGATGGAAGGGTGGGATGTTTGGAGAGGCAGAAGGGGATATGGGGATAGGAGTGTCCGTGTTAGAGAAATAGTCTGATGGGAGGACACCGCTGAGGTCAGTGAATGTCTCATTAAGGGTATTTTATGGCGACCAGCGGTCAAGGTGGTAGTACCATCACAGTAAGTATAGTAGGAGAGGACTTAGCCTGCTTTCCTGTGATATTTCTTAAGTTGTCCCAGAAGGTTTGCCTTCCCCCCAGGAGTTGGAGAGGGCATTCTTGAAGTAAGAACTTTTCATACGGCGGGTCTCTTTGGTGCAGTGATTTCGAGCCTGTTTGTACTTTAAGATGTCAGTCAGTGAGCCAGTGGCTCTTGCGATAGCCCAGAGGTGGTCCCTACCTTTGAGAAGTGACAGTAGCTTGGCAGTGAGCCAGGGATTCGAGAGCACTTTCACTTTACATTTTTTTACAGGTGCATAGGAGTCACAGGCAGCATTGAAAATGTTGATAAAGTGATTAAGGGCTACGTCAACATCTTGAGTGTTGTACATAGGAGACCAATCCTTCTGCCTAAGATTTTCCTTGAGTTGAGTAAGGTTGCCGAAAGGTAGTATTCTACTAGAGATGGTTATAGGAGGAGGTTTTCTGAACTTATTTGACCAAGTACATTTTATGGGAGAGTGATCGCTGAGAGAGTCCGGGAGCACGGCAACATTATTTATTCGAGTAGGGTGATTTGCAAGGATCCAGTCAATTAGAGTGCTGTTCCCAGATTTATAGTTTTTCCTAGTGGGTGAATTGACCAGCTGTGTAAGATTTGTCGCAAGAATAGCATCCTTAGTCGACCCTGAGTCAGGTGATAGCCAGTTAATATTGAAGTCACCAAAGAGTAGGAGCTCTGCCTCAGTAGGTTGAGATCGGACAAATACAGATACAGTGATGTTATCATCTAATAACATCACTGTATCTAGGAGTCAGTAGCCAGGTTCTCAGAAGTTTTCTTGCCAGTCTATAATTAAGCAATAATGTATGACAGGGTGTGGTATATCATGAGATATTGTCAAGACTCGGGTGGTTGGGCACGAGGCTGCAGGCCGAATGCATCCAATGACCTGAGAAGTGACGATATCCATGATATTCCACACCCTGGAGTGCATTATTGCTATTATGAACTGGTTTAGAAGTTTTATCAGTAAAAAAAAAAAAACTTAAATCCCTCTGAAATGCCTTTTTTAAGGGTATTGGAGGAGTATCTTTTAATAAAATAGTTCCTGGAGGGCTCTAGGCAGCAGGTGGCACTGTTGTAAATTGAGTTTGTGGAGGAGATGCACTGTGACTCTGTTCTCACTGCCGGCACTACTCGAGGAAGTGAACTATTCTCCCTGCGTTTGACCTGATCCGCTGTCCGGATGAAGATGTGTGTGTCTTTTTTTTTTTTTTCAAAACTCGATCGTGTGAGAGGTGTCAAGTGTGATATGAATGGGAATAATGGCCATTGCTGGGTAAGTCACCTGGAATGGTTGTTGAAAGCTGAAGCCACCAACCAGCCAGTTAAACTATTTTTAAAACAAAAAACGGATACAGTGTGGCCGATGTGGGGTACATTTGTCTTGTCTGTTTTGAACAGTTGCTCGAGCTGCGAGTTGCGCCAGCCCGCCTGATATGGAGAGTGGCCGATGATGTTTTGTGCTTGGCATGGCAGTGTTGTGCCATGTTTTTGTGTATGGTCAGTCGGCGCATTGTGAGGATTTGATGTGCTTTACTGTTTTTTTGTTTTTTTTTTTAAACAGCAGGCATTTGGATTTCTGACTCGCTCCGACTGCAGAATCTGGGCAACCTTGTGCTCGGAGGAACTTGGTTGTGAGTGAGGAGGCTGGTGGCCAGAGTTTTTTGAAGTCATAATGATGTAGCCCAATATCATCACGGCTTCAAAAACCTCTCAACCAATCAGCGTTGTGCATTTACGATCCCCAGTTCATAATAATATTTAAGGTACTGGGCAAGGTATGTGGAAGAATACTGCCCAGATGAGCACATGGAGGGAAGGGATGGTGTCCTCCTCCTCCAAGGAACCGAGGGAAGCAGGCTGATTATACAGGGGATCCTTAGAGTTCCTGCCATTGATGCCTAATTAGCTGCTGGGTATGGGTATTTACATTGCGAGGCGGGGTCTCATCTGCCCTGCTACATCTTTAAATGGTTTTGCAACTTGGGCCAATAGAAAACAGTAAAGAAATAATTTACAAATGCATTGATGTACAGTGCTTGCCCCTGATGCCTGCACAGTCAGTCAAGGGGGGGGGCTTCCGATCAGAGGTGGCCATAGAAATCATGGGGGGTTTGTCAGCCGCTACATGAGAGTTGCCAGAAAAACTGAAAGCACTGTCCAATCCCGGCGTCTCTGCCACCAGTGCTTAACAGTGCACATGAAACTGCAAGCCTCCTATTGCTCCTCAGCCACACTTAACTATTTTGTGCGGTGCACAGCAGAAATATTAAAGCTGTTGTTTTTCTGCATAGTGATTAGTCTTCGTGCTATGCCATCCTGGATTGTCGGTCATCATCAAGATAATGTTATGTGCCGTCTGAGTAACAGAAAAGAGGTTCAATCACCCATGATCAGCTCCCTTGCTTTAGCAGGGAGGCCAACTAAAAAAAATAGTATGTTATGCAAAAATGTCCTGATTTATACCTGTTTGTGCTGTCTGCCTCCCCCATCCTGTCCTCCAGCCTCTCTCACTCCCAGCATGTGCAGATAAAACATGCCGCCTGTCCTGTCAGTGCTTCTCCCTCGGGGATATGTGCACAGAAAATATCATGTATTACATGTCTGTGGGTCTCCGTTTCTGTCCTCCTAAAGCACATATGTGCTTCTGTGATTCTCTTTGTTGCAGCAATGAATTTAACAAGCAGCTTTGTTCAGCTGTTTCAGACTGGAATGATTAGATAATGCCAGTGCTAGGAGACCATATATTTTGAATAACTAGTTAAGTTGCAGTAGTCTTACAGTTGGTTGTACTGGTAATTTTGTTTAGGGGTTTGGTGGAGCGAGCACAAGTTATGAGATGGTATATTTAACTGTTTATTTGGACTTTAGCAAGCCCAAAAGGGTCTCATTTAAGCTTCAGGAGGGTCACTGTATTTTAAAATGTCCAGTGGCAGTATGGTGCTAACAGGCTATACTTATAATAAAAGTCTTACTACATGCTACTCACATACAGTATTGGCCATCATGACGTAACAGCCTGTGGTGGTTGTATTGTAATATACTGTTAGTGCATTATTGTAAGCATATGTGCTCTCTGTGTGGATGATCAAGTTGTAAGTTTGTGTTACTTACAAAGCCAATAGAATATAAATTAAAAACAATTATTGTTGGCTGGCCGGTGGCGCTGAGCGCCATGCCGGCAGCTTCGTGTTGAAGGAGCGAGCATGGGCACGGGGTTGGCAGGAGGAGATGGAGGCCGAGCATGTGATGGACTGCTTTCCATCTCCGCGCATCGCCTGATCCTCTGAAGCGAGGTTGGGGCTCGAGCGCTCACGCCGCAAGAACATGTGTCGGGAGCATGACAGATGCTTGGTGGGGACGCTCAGGAGTGCGTGCTCAAGCCCGCTGCAGGTGTCATTGCACGCCGAGCTCCCGCAATGGGAGTAAACAAGGAAAAAGACCCTAGTGGCTGGTCATTGCAGCTTGATGGCTGTCCCCAGCGCTCCATCTCCGGAGGGAACACCCCTGAACTGGATCCGAATTGGGTGAGTAGAGGACTCCCCGCTGCCCCACGACGGTGGGGAAGCCGTGGGAGTTACAGTGGTGAGGGTCTGAAGGAGGGGACGCAATGACAACCAGATGAAGGGCCAACCAGGGAGAAGTAGAAAGAAGTAGCAAAAAAAAAAACTAATTATTGTTGTCTCTTAACATTAACATTATTACAATGTACTGCAATATAGTTTATGGTCGAATGTTGTTGTGTATGGAAAACCATACACTAAAAAGTTCTGCGTTAGTAGTGACATCCTCACTATCACAGAACGACTTTTTGTTTTGCGTTAGTGAAGACATCATAATGCAACTGCTCCCATCAGCGCTGTTCATAGGATGGGGGTGGTTGAAACATTGTTTGCGCGTGCTGGCCAGCAGTTGTATGCCAGTAAAATGGGTGCTGTGGATGACAAAAACTAGCTCCATCTACACCAAAAATGTAAGCTAATCTTTTTTTGTTGGGACCATACACTATAAGAACAATGTGTGGCATCCCTTTTTCTTTCAAGCTACTCTTTTACCATTGTTTTTCTATGCTGGCAGAGGGCCTCTCAAGGCCATCTGCCTTTATAGAAAACACTCGGGTGAAGAGTAGTCTTGTAGTGTATGGGGTGCCATACACTATACTATATATAACAGGGCATTGGAGACATTCCACATATGGTACTATAGTAGCTATCACATTAACATAAAAATTAACATTACAGTGGAGAAGCCCATTCATGTGCAGTTTCTAACTGTGTATGCTATTACGAACAGCTACTGGTTAACACATAATTCAAGATCTAGGAGGACATGACAGTGAGGCACAGGGCTGTATAGTGTAAACTGTTGCAGGGTGAGGGATTGTGACAGTAGCTGTTGGTCATATTGTGTATTACTCCAAAGCCAGAGAAGTCACAGTTCAGCCAGTGAGGTGTGAGGAGGATATGAGAGACAGTGGCTCAGTATTCTGCTTCTCCTTAATCCTCTGGTTCTGTGATTGGCCATGTTTGCTGGGGTTGGGGGAATGGTAGTATCCATTCAGTTGATTGGTCAGATTGTATCCCACAGCTGCCATTAGTGATGTTGGCGGACCCCAGAATGCACTTCCATGGACAGGGCATAAAGCTATTGACCCTTTTGGGCACCAGCGGGTCTCAGTGCAGGATAAAAAGGCTTGTAGTCTGTTGCCTTTTCTCTCTTCAGTCCCATATTTCTTGCCGATGAGAAGATTTTCTCAGTGACCGAAAATTGCTGCTGCTATCCTCGATCCACTTGACCATGACACCGATCTCTGCTTGTTGCTATCTAGGGAGACTTCCATAGTCAAGCTACCATACAGTGAATTTATATGTTGTGCAGTACACTGGTAGCTCAAGTGTTACCTGGTTTCTGAGTTACTTTAGTTACTGGTATACTGTAAAAACATGCAAACAAGTGTGTTAGCTGCAAATTCAAAATACCTGTTGGTGCCTATGTCACTTTTACACTGTGCAGTGGCTTTTAGGTGTGTTCTCTCTCATGAGGGTGCAGGCACCACAACCAACTGAGAGGGGTCGCTGCACTAGTGGAACAAGGACCGTGAAAAGCGAGAAGCAGACCATGAACAACAAGAGGTAGACCATGAGGAGCGTGAGTGCCAGCAAGCTGCAGAGAAGAAGAGAGAGTGAGAACGCTGAGACACAGATCGTGAGGAGCAGGAGCGCCAGAGGCAACACGAACTGGAGAAGCTACGACTCCAACCAGCGGCACCAGAGCAGGTAAGTGGCTTGGGTTTAACTGGGACTGCAGGACTGGGTTACAAATTGAACTCCAAATCGATAGCCACATTTAAAGAGGGGGAGGATATGGATGCCTTTTTTAATTCTTTGGAAAAAGTTTGTATTCAGGCTAAAATTGGTAGAGAATCCTGGAGCTTCCAGCTATCCCCGCTACTTACCAGGAAAGCTCGGGATGCATTGGGTCAAATGGACAATGAGGACAGTGATGATTACAGCAAACTTAAAGCTGCACTGTTAAAAACATTTGAATTAACTGCTGAATTATACAGAGCTAAATTCCGTAAGCTCAGGAGATGCCCTGACGTGAGCTACGAGGAGCTAGCCATGAAACGACGTCAGTTTTTAAAACGGTGGGAAGGAATTGAGGCAAACTCTGTTGATAACATTGAAAATGTGATTTTGTTAGAAACAGTTTTATTTGGCATGCCCAGCAGAGCTAAAAACCTGGTTGGAGGACCAAGATCCCAAAACAGTGCAAGAGGCTGCTGAACTCTCAGACCACTATGCCAAGAGCAGACCTGCTCTGGAGAGCGATGGGCGGGCGTGGCAGCCAGAAAGGAAAAGCGCAATAGGGCTGCTAAAATCTCACTGCCTCCACTGAAACCAGTTAGTTCCCAGGTTTCAGAGAAAAGATTTCTCTGAAAAGAGAAGTGAATGTTGGTTATGTAAAGAAACTGGGCATATTGCCAGACAGTGTCCCAAAAGAACGAGCAATAATATGCAGAATGGTACTAGAAAAGAAGTGGGTTGTTTGTGTGTCCCTGGAAGCATGCTTGTGAACATGAGGGAACACATGCACCCAGTCATGGTGAATGGTGTACAGACGCAAGGGTTAAGGGACACCGGGGCATCCTTGACCTTGGTAAAGGGGGATCTAGTAGAGCCTGGTCAGCTTATACCCAATAAATACATCACTGTACAGGACTTTACTGGTGAGGCAAAAACATTGCCCCTCGTTTGTGTTTTCCTAGACTGGGGTGAAATGGGGGAACTGTGCAACAGGTGACTGTAGCCAAAACCTTAGCAGTGGATGTGATCCTGGGCAACAGTCTCAAACGGGATGGTATGTGCAGTTACCCGTAGCCAAGCGGCAAGGGAAAATTGTGGTTCCCTGAACCCCACAGAAGCCATTGTGGAAGCCACTGAGAGGCTGGTTCCCCAGCCTGTGTCTCCAGATGGGGAGACTAATGAAAAGGGGGTAGAAATTTCCCCAGTAGCAAGCAACCACACAGCTACAGAGGGTTACTCTGAAGAGAGAGGGGTGACTAATTGTCAGAGGGTTGGAACTGACAGTGATCCTCAGTGCCCTGATGCTAGCGCTAGGGACCCTAGTTTAGCAAGCGAAGGGGACCTGTCCTAGGCCTTGGGAATGTGTGAGGGGTTCGCAGCTGCTCAGAGAAGTGATCCTAGTTCAGAGAAGCTGAGGACTTGGGCAGACTCGAACAGCGCACAGGGAGATGACGGCAGGCATAAGGTTTATTGGGAAAATGGACTTATGTATACTCAGGCAGTACAGACAGAGGGAGGGGTGCTTAGGCAGGCAGCATGTCATTCCCCAGGGGTATCGTGAGCAATTGCTGAAAGTTGCACATGATATTCCCTTGTCTGGTCATCTGGGAATCGCGCACACGATGCAGCGGTTGGCCCTGAATTTCTACTGGCCTAACTTCACCCAGCAAGAGAAGAAGTATTGTAGGTCTTGTCACTGGTGCCAAGAAATAGGGAAGGCAGGCAAGAAAACCCAAGCCGCCCTGATTCCATTGTCCATAGTAGAGGAACCATTCCAGAGGGTGGGAATGGATATTGTGGGGTCTTTCAATACCCCCAGCTCCTCGGGGAAGAAATTCATCCTGACTGTGGTGGATTATGCCACCCGGTACCCAGAGGCAATCGCCCTGTCCTCACTGAGGACAGACAAATGGCAGATGCCTTACTTGGGATTTTCTACCATGTTGGGTTTCCACAGGAGGTTATCACCGATCGAGGGGGTTCTTTCATGTCAGACCTGATGAAATGTTTATGGGAGAAGTGTGGGGTGGTGCAGAGATGCACAACACTGTATCACCCTCAAGTCAATGGGCTTGTGGAAAGATTCAATGGTACCCTGAAGTCAATGCTCTAGGTGTTTGCTGAACAGCATGGGAGGGGCTGGGAGAAATACCTTCCCCACCTGTTGTTTGCATACAGGGAGGTGCCCCAAGAGTCGACAGGATTTTCCCCCTTCGAACTCTTATAAGGACGCCGGGTACGTGGGCCCCTAGACTTGATCCAGGAGGACTGGGAAGGCAAGCACGCCACCCAGGAAACTCCCATTGTGGATTACGTCCTTAGTTTTAGGGAAAGGCTGAAGGAGCTTTTGGGGACAGTCCAGAGCAACCTGGCAGCTGCCCAACAGAAACAAAAAGTGTGGTATGACCGCAGAGCCAGAGCTCGCTCGTACATGGTGGGTCAGGAAGCCATGGTCCTTATTCCAGTCCAGAAAGACAAGCTGCAGGCTGAGTGGGCAGGACCATACAAAGTGGTTAGGAAGGTAAATGACGTGAACTACATTATGGAGTTACCTGACCAAAGCAGACAGAAAGGATGTACCATGTCAACATGATGAAGCCATGTACAAATAGGGCTGACATGGTGTTTGCAGTGTGTAGTCCTGGGGAGGGGACGAACGAAGGAGACACCCTTCTGGACTTGCTGGAACAAAGTAAGTGGGAGTCCTCGGTGGAGGCAGTAAAGTTGTCTCCCCAGCTGGCCCTGGACCAGATCCAAAAAGTAAGGGAGGTTTTAGCAGACTTTGCCCCATTGTTTAAATACTTCCTCACATTGCCCCTGAGCAGTCCCCCCTCTATCTTCAAATTGTGTCCCCTTGTTCTTGCACATCTCTTTTTCTGAAAGATGCTACCCTCTTGGACTTTGTTGATTCCATTGAGGTACTTGAAAGTTTCTATTATGTCCCCCCTCTCTCTCCTTTCCTCAAGGGTATACATATTAAGCTCCTTTAGTCTCTCCTCGTATGGCTTCTCTTGCAGACGCCGGGCACCGCACCATTTTAGTTGCCCTCCTCTGGACTGCCTCCATTCTGTCTATGTCCTTGCGAAGATGGGTTCTCCAGAACTGGACGCAGTACTCCAGATGGGGTCTTACCAACTGTCTGTACAGAGGGATAACAACTTCCTGTTTTCTGCTTGTGATGCCTCTCCCTATGCATCCCAGTATCCCCCAGCTCTCCCTACTGCCTTCTCACATTGCTTGCTAACCTTAAGATCATCTGACATGATTACCCCCAGGTCCCTTTCCATTTTTGTTGTTGTTGCTACTACCTCCCCTCCCATTGTGTAATCTTCCCCTGTGTTTTTGTTTCACAGGTGCATTATTTTGCACTTCTTTGCATTGAATCCAAGCTGCCATACTTCTGACCATTCCTCCAACCTTGCCAAGTCCCTTTTCATCCTTTCCACGCCTCCTTGTGTATCAACCCTGTTGCAGATCTTTGTATCATCTGCAAAGAGGCATACTTTTCCTTCCAGTCCCTCTGCAATGTCACTTATAAAGACATTAAAAAGGACTGGACCCAGTATTGAACCCTGTGGTACCCCATTAGTAACCCCTCTTTCTTCAGAGTGGACTCCATTTACAATTACCATCTGTGTCCTGTTGTCCAGCCAATGTTTTACCCAGGCTACCACCCTGGGAACCACTCCCAGGCTGGTCAATTTGATTATTAATCTTTTGTGTGGGACTGTGTGAAATGCCTTGCTAAAGTCTAGGTAGGCCATGTCCACAGCCCCTCCCTGGTCTACTACTTTGATCACCCAGTCAAAGAAATCAATGGATTCGTCTGACATGACCTTCCCGCTGTAAACCCATGCTGCCTTGGGTCCTGTGCCCCGCTGGCCTCTAGGTACTCAACAGTTCTTTCCTTCAGAAGTGATTCCATCACTTTCCCTACCACAGAGGTCAAACTGACAGGTCTAAAGTTTCCTGCCTCTGTCATGCTCCTACTTTTGTGAAGGGGAATCACATCCGCCTTCCTCCAGTCCTCAGGTGCCATACCATCCTCCCATTATTTGTTAAAAAGGGTAGTCAGTGGTGTCGCTAGTTCTCCCCTTAATTCTTTTAGAATTCTGGGGTGAATTCCGTCAGGCCCCATTGCTTTGTAAGCTTTCAGTTTTAGGAGTTGTTTCAGAACCCTTTCTTCTGTGAAAGGGCTGGGATCGACCCCCCTATCCAGAGTGCTTCTGTTAATTGGATTAGGCACCTCCCCCTCCTCCTCTTTTGTGAATACTGAGTAGAAGTATTCATTCAGTATCCCTGCTTTTTTACTGTCCCTCTTTGCCCACCCACCATCCTTTCTATTCAGCCTCACTATCCCTCCCTTTGTCTTTCTACGCGTCCTGATGTACCTATAAAAGGTTTTATCCCCCTTCTTAACCGAGTTGGCTATCTTTTCCTCGGTTTGGGCCTTTGCTATTCTGACTTCCCTCTTTGCTTCCTTCTGTCTTAACTGGTACAGTTCTCTGTCCTGCTCGTTCTGTTTCCTTATACTTCCTAAATGCTATCTTTTTCTCCCTAACCTTCCCCGCCACCTTTTTTGAGAACCATAGTGGCTTTTTCTTTCATTTTGATTTGTTTTACACAAAGGCTTGTTGCCTCTGTGATGGCAGTTTGGATGTTTCCCCATTGTTGCTCCACCCCTCCTTTTAGCCTGTTTGCTAGTGCTCTTCTAAGGCACTCTCCCATCTTGCCAAAGTCAGCCCTGCTGAAGTCCAGTACCCTCACTTTTGTGTGGCTTGACTCTGTAGCTGAGTTTATCGTGAACCACACTGTTTGGTGGTCACTTGTTCCCAGATGGCTACCCACTTCTAGATATGAGATCCTCTTACTATCCCTATTTGAGAGTACGAGGTCTAAGATTGCTCCCTCACGAGTGGGTTCCAAAACTAGCTGTGTGAGGCATGCCACCTTTAGGGCATCGGGAATGGCCCTGCTCTTGGATGTGGCTGCAGCAAAGGTGCTCCAGTTAACATCTGGCATATTCAGGTCCCCCATCAACAGTATCTCCCCTTTCTCTGCCATTCTAAGGATGACTTCTATCATATCTTTGTCCATTCCCTCTCCCTGTCATGGAGGTCTGTATACAAGCCCTGTGCGGATTATGGTGCCATTTACAGTCTCTAAGGTGACCCACAGCGCCTCCTCTCCTCCCTGTTTACTCTTTTGTTCCATTGCTTTTATCCCTTCCCTTACATAAAGAGCTACTCCTCCCCCTCTTCTACCCTCCCTGTCTCTCCTGTAAATTGCAATGTACCTACTCTATATTGTTTATTGTGATGTATCTACTCTGTAATGTTACCCAGGTCGCCCCTGAAAAAGGGACCTTCGGTGCTCAGTGGGCCTACCCAGTCATCAAAATAAATAAATAAATAAATGCTTATGCCTGTAGAGTAGTTTTGTGTTGGCAGCCCTGGCTACATGATCTATGTGTTGTGCAAAGTCCAAGGTGCTATCCAGTGTTACCCCTAGATATTTAAAGGTTTGGACCATGTCTAGTGGAGCGTTTTGATTATTCAGGATGCTCAGTTTGTAGGATTTGTGCTTATTGTGGGCAGAGGCAAACAGCATAGTTTTAGTTTTTTTGTAATTGAGTAGTTTCAATGCCAAGAACCAAGACTTGACTTCATTGAAGTTCTGTTGCATCTGAATTTCTAGGCTTAATAGTAAATTTCCACCGACTTCTCTCCCACCCTCCCCTAGTTCCACCCCCAGAGTCTGCAAAAGTACATCCCCCACAGATTTCCACTTCACAGTCTCCTTTAGTTTGATCCTCTGGAGGTTGTAAAAGTAACTCTACCACCATTTTTCTCCCTCTGAGTTCTCTGGACGACGGTCATCACTTGACGCTGTATAGGCAATGCGTGGTTTTTGCTCTCACCGTTTTTTGTCTGCACGATTATTGACTGCCTTTTTTGCTCCCGCTATTTATTTATTTGCTTTTGTTAACCAGGTAAGCACGCTAGACAACCAAGTGCCTATTTTCAGGTGCGACCCGGGAGAGTTACAGAGCATACAGGTAAACGAAATACAAGTCAAGGAAAATACAAAGTGAATATTACAGTCAGGAGCCACAGGCTCTACATAGGTGAGAGGTACAGGTCAAGCTCAAGCAAGGCTAGGCAAGCAGACAAGTAGAAGTATACAACACAACATAGGGAGTCAAGGTATTCTACTATGTCTATAGACTGAACACAGCTCAACGGCAGTACATGATAATACATAGACTAGAAAAAAGACAATATATAATAAACTAACAACAAGGGGGGGTAGTAAGTACTATACTGGAGGAGGGTGCAGATAATTGTGTAGCTATATTGACCGAGATCCCTTTTTGAACATGGTGACAACCCTCACTGGCTGGGAATCACTGCCGTCAGAAGCACTGTAACATAGCATGGTTGTCCAGTTAGAGTTTGTTTTTGAATCAGGGTTTTCAGCATGGCAGTGCGCTGCTGCTGTGCCAATGGATGGCACACATATGATTTATAACAAAGCAATTTACAGTATGTCTCAGTCTTTGGAAATACTACAGGTTCACTTCCCTTTTTTTTTTTTTTTCGGCTGGTGGGGGTGGCAGAGGTAGTTGAGGTAATCTCGAAGCTACTAGACCCGGGCCAGACTCATCTCTTAATGGGATGTGATGAGTTCATTGGTCCAGTGTTCACAGAAATCATCCAGTGTTCACTTTTGGAGTGATTTTTCCGTGATGCCTTGAAAGAGGCACTGGTGAAGCCCCTCCTAAAGAAACCATCTCTTGATTCTGACATCTTGGCAAATTATCGATTAGTCTCCAACCTCCCATTTTTGGGTAAGGTTGTTAAAAAAGTGGTGGCACTGCAGTTCGAGGCACACCTTGCAGCCTATGACAGCTACAGGCAGTTCCAGTCTGTATTTAGGTTATAGAATAGCACCGAAACAGCATTAGTCAGTGTGCAGAATGATCTTCTTAGGGCGAAAAATAGAGGAGACCAGCCAGTGCTCATTCTCCTTAATCTTTCCTCAGCATTTGACACTGTGGACCACGTAGTGCTGCTGGATCACCTTAGGGAGCTCTGTGGACTCCCCAGTACTGTCATCAACTGGTTTGAGTCGTATCTCACATACAGGATGCAAAGGGTAGTGATAGGGAGTTTCTTCTCCTGCCTGAAGCTCCTGCCTTGTGGAGTTCCACAGGGTTCTATCCTGTTGCATGTGTTGTTCACAGTGTATATACTTCCCGTGAATAAGATCATTAGATGATACAGCATGAGTTACCACTGTTATGCCGATGATACCCAGCTGTATATGTGTTTTGCTCCTGGTAGGAGTGGTTCTGTGGAGGTGCTTAACAAATGGCTGGCCGAAATCCAAGACTGGATGTCCTTTAACTGGCTGTGACTCAACCTGGACAAGACGGAAGTACTAGTGGTGGAGCCTGGTCATGTGATGTCGTTGCTGCCAGGATGGGAACAGCATTATTCCTGGGCCCTACTGCGTTGACAGCTTCTATTAACGTGAAGAATCTGGGCTTCATCCTTGACAACAGACTGACACTTGGGGCTCAGGTATTATCCATCGTCAGGAGTGTTTTTTACTGCTTAAAAAATGTTGCTCGGATCAAAGCTTTAATTCAGCCTGGCGACCTGCCCCCACTGGTGCATGCTTTTGTTATGTCAAGGCTCAACTGCTGTAATGCTCTATACTTCAGGGTCTGTGGAGGAATTCTCTTGTCGCCTGCTGCTGGTACAGAACGCAGCAGCCAGGTTGCTGACAGGCCTTCCGAGGTCCTGCCATGTGACCCTGGTTCAGCTGACCTGCATTGGCTGCTGGTGAGATGGAGTATCACCTTCATGGTGGACTTGCATACCTATGAGGCCCAATACAGTTCAGGCCCTGGCTATCTGTATAACCTCCTGACTCCTGTCCGCTGTGTGCACTCACTCCACTCCTCCAATAAGGGCCTCCTAGCCATTCAAAGGGCATAGCTGAAAACCTCAGGAGACCGTGTGTTTGAGGTGGCCAGCCTAGCCCTTTGGAACTTGCTCCCAAGATCTATGAGGGAGGCTCTGTCAGTTGAGGCATTCAAGTGGGGTCTAAAGGCACATCTGTTCAGAGAAGCATTTGGGACCCAGTTATAGCCTAGATTTGTACCACTGCACTGCTGTTTATTTTCTTATTTACTCTTTATGCCCCCTTACTCTCCACACCAACCACCTTTCTTTGGGAAGCCCTAAGCTGTGTGTGCTTCTGTAGCTCCGCCCCAGGTAACTCCTCTCAGGGTACTGGTGGACCATCCCCATCCTGCTGCAGTTTGATCTCCTGGGCAGGGAGGTAGGGGACCACCTCAGTGCCCCCAGTCCATATGTGTGCGTTGGGTAGTCCGACTGCCACCCCCCCACCCACCCTGCCCCTTGCGGAGCCCGGTTACGGAGTCTTGGGACAGCCGGGTCCCATCTAAAGGTGGCTGGTGCAGGGTTTTCCGCTTTTTCTGGTTGGGCCTCGCAGGTGCTGGCACTCCTGGGGATCCAAGGAGGCGGAACATATTGAGATGTGCTGCTGCTCTGGATTCCGTCTGACATCCTTCCACCCAGATTCCTGCTGTCCCGCTGCACCTCCACCTGTGGTCACCCGGGTGGTGGTAATGCGGCGGGACACACAGCCCACCCTCTGTGGAGGAAGAGGAGGAGAGCAGCTCATCCGGCGCTTGAGCCTGCTCCTCCTCTCGGCCAGCCCTCCAGCAACCTGACATCGCTCTCCATCCCAGGTCTCTGGCGTTGCAAACGGTAGGCTACCACTGCGCTGGCGGGCCGGCCTCTGCACTGCTATTTTATTGAGATTTTATTTTATAGAATTTTGTTTTGATCCGTCATGATCTGTATACTGTTTTATTGTGTTTATTGCACCTCTACCTTTTTGTGCAGCATGCAGAGCCTCCGAGATTAGGTGCTAAGGAAATAAACTTTTACTTACTTACTAATTCTTTACGGATTCCCCACCCCCCTTTTCAAGGCCAGGGGGAGGGCCATCCTCTCCCAGGACACAATGCAGACATAGGTCCAGGACCCTGCTGATCATGCAGTACCAGTGACAAACAGAGTTATCATCCAGTGTTCTGTATACACACCTCCCTGACATCAGGTGCAGTCCATAGATGGCTTTGTCATGCTGCTGCTTTCCTATGCAGAGGAGCAGGATCCCTTGCCCACCAGAGGGGGTTACCAGAGTGGCAGAACCTAAAGACTTTCCTCTTCAGTTTGGGAGTGCTACTGTGTGATAGCACCTCCCCAGGCCTCAGGCCACTCAGCCGTTTCCCTAATCTCATTTCTGAACTCCATACTCTGTCTTTGTGATTTCCATAGCCATTCAATTGAATAAAAACAGGATGGTGACACAGACTGCCACTTGCCCCCCATGATGTAAATAAGAGGGGTCTGGCCACCACCACGGGATGGATGAGGATGTAGTGCCCCCTGAACTCTCCTTTGTCAAGATAAGAGGAACGTGGCAAAAAAGCATCTTTGGGTGTGGGGCTGATTATGTGGTGGGGGATTGTTTGGGGTTCTGGAAAGGAAGGGGTGTTAGCTTTGTTGTAAGAGCACTGAATGGCCCCTATAAGGAAGACGTCCCTCCCAGTTTCCTAAGGGGTTGAAGCACCACCACCCTACACTGCCACTGGGCTGCCTTAAATGTTTTCAGTGGCTCCTGGGTTGTTTTCTCACCCAGCAGTGAGAGAGAGAGAGAGAGAGAGGTTCATGCCCAAAAGAAAAGAAATGCATGGTGCCTTACCATGGAGAATGATGCCTGCTACATGATCTGCACCAGCTGCCCTAGCATTGGTTGCTAGAGCCCACTGTCACTTCAGTGTCGTTTGTGCTGGCTAACATGAGAATGTCACTCCTTTCCTCACAGGGCTCATCAGCTTCCTTCACTGTTTTTCTACCAGACGCAAAGCCTGAAATAGCACAGCTCAACTCCCCCTCCCCAAACAGCAGATTCTGCCCGTCCAAAAATCTTTCCCAGATCTGCCATCCTCAAATACAATCCCCCACTTATACACACAACTTTGGGGAAGCAGTGATTGATCCATATAGCTACTGAACAGAATCCACAACATTATAGGACACAGGAAAAGTAGTTTCCACTGTCCTGCTCTCTTTGATTGGCTATTCTCAGAGATGAGGGTTCCTGAAGATGGCCATACCCATACAGTGCTGGTACATTTGCCTAAATGTTCTTTCACCTGAGGGCTCCTGCGTTTCTTCAAGGTCCTGGCCCCCTTGGTTCAAGTAGCAGGGGTGCAGGAAAGTCTCCAGTCATGGTAGGGCAGAATTTCAGGTTATCCTCCATCGGTGGCAGCCACTCGCCTTTGAGTTGGGGCAAAAGGGCAGCAAACTGCATGGCACAAGGACCACCAAGGAACCACGGATTCTGCTGGGTCCTGCCATCTCCTGCTGGTCTGTCATCCATGTTACTCGGGTCACATGGATCAGAGGAGTCAATGGAAAGTGGCAGCTTGTTGGGTCCAGTTCAAGGACCCCCAGGTAAGCTCCACACTTGGAGGGGTTACAGTCGAAACGTCACATGACCTTTCGTTCTTTTCTGACAATCACGCACCTCACTTGAACTACAAATAAAAGCTTGTTTTAGAAGTGGGATAACACACACCAGGATATAAGGTCATAAGGGAATAATGCAGTTCTCAGGTGGCTGTGGCACTCAGCTACACCTTGTGCCTAACAACCACCCAAGGCATGCATTATTACCTTATAACTGCACACCTTGTGATGTTATCTCATCCCTTACATCTCATCCCTTCCCCTACCTGAACTGGATGGTTTTGCAAAAGCTAAGGCCTTCACCCCTTTACACTGTTTTTCAGTCCCCCCCCTCCCAGTAGCACAGTGGTATATCTGACTTCCATTTCATCCTCACTGACAATCTCAGATGGTCTAATTTATCTGAACTGCAGCTGGTTCAGTACATTTTCCAAAAGCCTGAGAACACGCATCTTTTCTCTTTAATTTCAAATGCATATTTAAGCAACCATTTCTGGCTCCCAGACTCTGGGCTAACCCCAGATATGGACTGGATACGTGTGAATCCCCACACCTGCTAATTCAGCCACACATGGCAAAATCCACCATGCCAGCAACCCAGATCCATACAAACAGAGCTTCACATGGAGACAGAGGGCATTCAGGGGGCAGAGGTAGGTTTGATACCAGTCATCAAATCTACTTCTCATGTAGACATCTATGTGGATCCCCTGTTTCTCACAGAGCAGAGAACTGTAGGACACCGCTGTCCTTCAAGGCACCCATCTCAACTGTAAGTACCTTGTTGACAACACGTAGTAGCGCAGGCATTAGAGGCTGAGGAAGAAAGACTTCAGGTAATGTTGCTTGCTGGTATATCTGGTACACACTTTTGTGCACATGCATACACTGGAGTCCTGGCTGCCAGTATCCTAGGAGCAGGAAACAAAAAGTTGGAAACAGCCTGTTCTACAAAATGATACTCAACACACTGGCCCTGCACAGCCTCCTGCTGCCCCTATTCACCTGTGCTCAGACAGAGACCCTTGACCTTCATGCCCCACCATGATGGGAAGGAAAGGAGCAGCTTTGGAAGGAGTGCTGACGGTAAGAGGTGGAAGACAGGCCAGATAGGGCAAGACAGGCACAAGTCCACCAGCCAAATGCTGGTAAAATTGTTTTATTAGGCTTGTAAAAATTTCCTTTCACTCACCCTGCTAGAATGTTTTGGAGGCAGTAATATTTTAATAATTTAGGGCTAGTGGAATGGCCATGAGTCTACTGCATTTCATCAGCCACTTGCACTGCTGGTTAGGGGAGTAGCAAAAGTTATCCTTAACACTTGAACTAAGCATACAGTATAGGTTTAAACAAAAGTTTTAGGCAAGTTATGGTAAAGTTACAGAGCTGCAAACTGTTGCATGAGTGCTTGCAGGGGACCAAGAAAGAGGCTCCATGCATTTGGCAAACCATGCAAAGATGGACCTGTGGCTAGGAAGAGGAGCACCTCTGGATGCCAGGTAGTGCTTAGGATAGGATATAGGGAGTGGGGGGAATCAGCTACCTGGGAGGGTCACAAGACCATCAGAAACATTATTTGAACATTATTTGGATTTTATCATGACCCTAAAGGGTCATGATAATAGGGCAGCAAGAGGACACATTGGGGAAGGGGGCGGCCGCAGTGAATTTACTGTAAGGGCTGCTACTTGAGCAGACTCGATAGACCAATAGGCCCAATCTGCTGGCAATTTAGTATGTTAACACCAGCCCAAAGCTCTGCATAGAAGTGCAGCTGGGTGAGAACTTCCCGTGGTACTGCCAGTCCCTAAGATGTGCCTGCATGGCACAGTTTCATGCAATAATATAATACAATGTTAAATATTACAGAATGGTTGCTTTTCAGTGTCCTCACTATCCTAGTCTCCTGCCCTGGTAGCAATATGTTTTGATTGCTTATGGCACACAAACATAAAAATGGGTGGGGGCAGTGTAATGGGCGAGGGAAGCAACTGACGCTGACTGCTCTCAAAATGGCCTGGTCCGGTCAGGGCACAGGTCAAGCCCAGCTACCATGTGGAGGGGAAAATACATTCTGACTACACCAACCACCAGTAAGTGGATTTTTCAGGTGATGCCCGGCCAGCAGTTGATGGGGAAATTTAGGGGAAGGGGTCCAGGCCAAAAAGACACTAGCTGGGAAACACAAAGAGAGGCGTGCAGCTGACTCGAATGCAAAGACGGTGACATTATATTGAACATTGCTAAAATAACAACATTGCACTAAATATCTAGACTCTAAAAGCTAAAAAGACCCATAACATTACTAAATTGTTATTACTGCCGTATTAAGTTCTCTGCTAAGGATCAGTCATTGCTATGGCTCTACATAAAGACTGGTCATTCCTATGACTCTACATTCTATATTGTAAATCTCTCTAGATAGCTCTGTATGTAAGGGAAGGGATCAAAGCAATGAAATTAAGGGGAAACAGGGAGAAGAGGAGGCACTGTGGGTCACCCTGGAGACCGGAAATGGCACCACAATCCGCTCAGGGGTTGTATACAGACCCCTGTCTCGGGGAGGAAATGGACAAGGAAATCATAGAAGGCATCCTTAGGATGGCAGAAAAAGGAGCGATATCGTTGATTGGGGACCTAAATAAGCCAGATGTTAATGGGAGCACCTTTGCTGCAGCCACAGGGGGCATGCCTCAGACAGCTAGTGTTGGAACCCACTCAGGAGGGAGCAATCGTAGACCTCATACTCTCAAACGGGGATGGAGAGAGGATCTCAGATCTAGAAGTGGATAGCCATCTAGGAACAAATAGCCACCAAACAGTGTGCTTCACGATGAACACAGCCGCAGAGTCAAGCCATACAAAAGTGAGGGTACTAGACTTGTAGGAGGGCTGACTTTGTCAAAATGGGAGAGCGCCTCAGAAAAGCACTAGCAAACAGGCAAGAAGGAGGGGTGGAGGAACAATGGGGAAACATCAAAACTGCCATCACAGAGGCAACAAGCCTTTTTGTGACGCAAATAAATCAAAACGAAAGAAAAAACACTGTGGTTCTCAAAAGAGGTGGTGGGGAAGGTTAGGGAGAACAAGATAGCATTCAGGAAGTATAAGGAAACACAGAAGGAGCAGGACAGAGAACTGTACCAGTTAAAGCAGAAGGAAATGGGGAAGGCAGTCAGAATAGCAAAGGCCCAAACCAAGGAAAAGATAGCCAACTCGGTTAAGAGGGGATAAACCCTTTATAGGTACATTAGGGAGTGAAGAAAGACCAGGAGGGATAGTGAGGCTTAATTAAGGGAGTGGTGGCAGAGAGGGACAGTGAAAAAGCAGGGGTACTGAATGAATACTCCTGCTCAGTATTCACAAAAGAATCCAGTCAATAGAAGCACTCTGGATAGGGGGGTCAATACCAGTCTTTTCGCAGAAGAAAAGGTTCTAAAAGAACTCCTAAAACTGAAAGTGGACAAAGCAATGGGGCCTGACTGGATTCACCCCAGAATTCTAAAAGAACTAAGGGGAGAACTCGTAACACCACTGACTACCCTTTTTAACAAATCATGGGAGGATGGTGTGGTGCCTGAAGACTGGAGGAGGGCAGATGTGATTCTCCTTCACAAAAGTGAGAGCAAGGCAGAGGCAGGCAACTACAGACCTGTTGGCTTGACCCCGGTAGTAGGGAAAATGATGGAATCACTTCTGAAAGAAAGAATTGTTGAGTACCTAGAGGTCAGCAGGGCACAGGACCCAAGGCAGCATGGATTCACAGTGGGAAGGTCATGTCAGACGAATCTAATAGATTTCTTTGACTGGGTAACCAAAGTAGTAGGCCAGGAAGGGGCTGTGGACATGGCGTACCTAGACTTTAGCAAGGCATTTGACACAGTCCCACACAAAAGATTAATAAACAAATTAGGATGCCGGCCCAGTGGCGTGGATGGCTGAGGCATCACTGCTTTACCTCCTGCCAAGCCAGTGACCTGTGTTCATTGTGTGAGCAGGTCACTGAGAGTCGGCTGGGGAGGGAGAGGATTGAGCATCCAGAGGACAGTTCTCCTCTCCCGGGAAGGGTGGGGACATGGACTGGCACTTGCCTGACCCCTAGTGGCAGCTGGGGGCTGGCATGCCAGGCCCCAAAACATGAGGGCAGAGGTGGAGCAGCTGCCCGACATACAACTCTCAATGAGACGGCCTGCAGCTGGGCATCAGTGTGGTGTGTATGCTCCCAGCCGCCCAACAAGAAAATGGAAAAATTGTTCCCGATGTAGCAGAATGATGATAGTTTGCTGCCCCGAGAGGACACCTCCCGAGCTGGATCCATGCCGGTGGGTCGAGCAGCTTCCCACCCCCTGCCACGAAGGGTAAGTCGTGGGGGCGATAGGGGAGGGGGTCTGATGCAAGGGGGAGACATCAGAGGTGGCCAGTGGGAACCAAGGGGGAGAAACAGTAATAAACAAATTAGCTATCCTGGAAGTGGGTCCCAAGGTGGTAGCCTGGGTAAAACATTGGCTGGACAACAGGACACAGAAGGTAATTGTAAATGGAGTCCACTCTGAAGAAAGAGAGGTTACTAATGGGGTACCGCAGGGTTCAGTACTGGGTCCGGTCCTTTTTAATGTCTTTATAAGTGACATTGCAGAGACTGGAGGAAAACTATACCTCTTTGCAGACAATACAAAGATCTGCAACAGGGTTGATACACAAGGGGGGGTGGAAAGGATGAGAAGGGACTTGGCAAGGTTGGAGGAATGGTCAAAAGAATGGCAGCTTAGATTCAATGCAAAGAAGTGCAAAGTAATGTACCTAGGAAACAAAAACCCAGGGGAAGAGTACACAATGGGGGGTGGTATTAACAACAACAAAAATGGAAAGGGACCTAGGTGTAGTCATATCAGATGACCTAAAGGTGGGCAAGCAATGTGAGAAGGCAGTAAGTAGGGCTGGGGGGATACTGGGATGTATATAGAGAGAAGCATCACCAGTAGAAAACAGGTAGTTGTTATTCCTCTGTACAGACAGTTGGTGAGACCCAATCTGGAGTACTACATCAGTTCTGGAGACCCCATCCCCACAAGGACATAGGATGGAGGCAGTCCAGAGTAGGACAACTAAAATGGTGCAGGGTCTGCAACCGAAGCCATACGAGGAGAGACTAAAGGAGCTTAATATGTATACCCTTGAGGAAAGGAGGGAAAGAGGGGACATGATAGAAACTTTTAAGTACCTCAAGGGAATCAACAAAGTCCAACAGGATAGCGTCTTTCAGAAAAAGAGATGTGCAAGAACAAGGGAACACAATTTGAAGATAGATGGGGAACGGCTCGGGGCAATGTGAGGAAGTATTTTTTTCACAGAGAGGGTGATGGACACATGGAATGGCTTTCCTGAGGAGGTCATGGGGTCAAAAACAAGGGAATTCAAAAATGCATGGGACAGACATAAGGCAATTCTGGTGGGGGTAGGAAGAAGTAGGCTGTTGGTTAACTAGGATCTGCAGTTTATCCAATAGGTAGCGAAATGGGCAGACTAGGTGGGTCAAGCAGTCCTTATCTGCCGTCAAAGTCTATGTTTCTAATGATGACACAAGCTTTGCAGTACTATACTTCTAAATAAGCCGTGACAACAACTTTGCAGTTCTGTACTTTTAACCAGCCACCCTTGTGTGTGTGTGTGTGTCTTTTGGGAAAAGAAAGGGAACAGGACGGGAGACCATAGCTGTCCAGGTCAAGAAGAACTCCAGACAAAGGATACAAGACAGAAGACTCTTCCGAGGCTGTGTGGATCATCGCCTTAAGGTCTCCACAGACCACCAGGACAGATCGCCCCTCAAGGAACAAGTCATATGATTATTACCCAGCCACATCCCCTCTGTGGACTGCCAGGAAACAAGGACAAACAGAAAAACAGGAGCCTAGGAGGAATGGATAGGAACAAGATAGCTGGTCCAGGAGAACAGGGCTGGGACACACTGGGGCCACACGCAGGCAGGGGTGGTGGCACAATAAAAACATTTGATAAAAACCTTGTGGTGGTCATTCTTTCCAGCACAGTTTCTGTGCACTACTTGCACCCAGTTCAGGCAACTACAGGTTGCATAGCACAGTTCAAGGGCATTTAGACAGTCTCTAGGGAGATGCACACACATCAGGCAACAACAGTTCACCCTGAGGGCCCAGAGCTTCACACAGTCTCTTAGAGGCAATTTTGGTTTAGACAGTTCAACACAGAGGCACTGTCTCTTGGCGGCTATTTACTGATGGCACCCTAGACACTAGGACAGTGGAAATACCATTATAGCACCCCTAAAGCATCACAATTAGTCTTTCCTGTACAGTTCTTTCAAGCAGTTCATCAGAGGGGTGCATTGCCCCTTTAAATCCAGTCTGTGCATGCATTTCCCTTTTAAATGCAGCTTCTAGGGCAATTATCCACATTCAGTACATCATTTAAATAATTCTTGCCCCTTCTCTTACTGTCTATGGGGCTTCCCTTTTAACTCCAGCCTGTGGGCAGTTCCATGACTGGGCCCTTGCCCACCCCCACAGTCCCTGGCTCAACAGAGCGTTCCTACAGCTCTGCCCCAATTGGCAGTCCGTTCCTAGGGCCTTTGCCACCCCCACAGTTCATTGGCTCAATGATGCTTTCTTCCCAACTCGTGCCCTGTGGGCGTCCATTTCCGGGCCTTACCTCGCCTAAGACATTGCAGTTGCTGCCGTGCCTGAGAGTGCCCAGAGTTTTTATTTTTTATTAAAAAAAAGTCTTTGGTTTAATGCTCACTGACAAAAATTTAATACATACAGGAGCATTATAGCTTTAGTAGAACTGTTTACAATATATTGGCCTCATTTATACCGGCATGTAAGAGCAATTTCCTAGCAGTAGTTGCTAGGAAATGACATAAGTGATCCTCGTCCACTGATGGTGACATCAGCATGCTTACATGCGGGTATAAGAGGACGAGATGTGCTAATAGATTCTTGCTGCCATAGTCAATAGAGGAAGCTGCAGGAGTCTCTCCGGTAAGAACACATAGTTACAATTTATAAGAGTATTTTAACAAGAAACGGTGTTACAACTTCATTTAAGTTTAAGGAAGATGAGGCTAAACACTGAGTCTCACTCACACCTTCTATTTCAGCGTTTACATTGATAAGTGAGCATGCCGAAGTTAAAAGCGCTAGGGAGACGATTCATAAAGGTATGACAGCATCCATTAAGTACTTGTTTTGACCATGTAATTCACATCTGCTTAAGCTAATAGAGACAATTGGGGACAACTGAGTATGGATTCATGATATTATTTACAGATTTGAAAAACGCGTAGATGAGGAGAACATCAGGTGAATCTTAAAAATACTGAATACGGCAGCAACATATATAAGTTAATTACAACGGAGCTACTAACATATCATGTTACTATAGGTACAGGTTTTAACTTCTACTCAATCTGAGATGCATATAAATACACTTGGATAGTTATCTTTGTTCTTTAAAAAACATCTATAAGTGCAATCTCTTAACATTTTTACTCTGTTTTAGAAATCTCAGTATGAACAGCTTGCTAATAGATGGTTAAATATCATTTTTAGGACTGAATCAATGTTGAGAAATTTGGTGAAGTTAACTGCATTGTACAATTTTTCATTTAAGGTACATTTTGTATTTATTTCAACAAGGATGTGTTACAAGTGGAAACAACTTGTCTGAGGTTAAAATTCAATGAATTCTAAATGTTACAACGTTTATTAAGTTAAAATAATTATGCTGTGATGACAGGAGTTGTAAGCACTCGTGACTAGCAGGTAGCCAAAGGCACAATGAACATTATGGGACTGTTTAGATTTTTCACAATTTTGGGATGGTTAGTATCATTATTTTATTTGTTTGAACCTTGGAATATAAAGTTTGATTCGTTTTTGATAACAGTTAACAGAGAAGATTTGCAGTCTATGTGTAGAAATTACGGCATGAAATTAAGATGATAATCATGAGATTATTATAAATCATATTCAAACTGATTTTGATACAATATTGTTATTATTTTACAGTCCCCTAGAAGAAGCCATTATTTGGTGAAACGTTGGGGCATCTATTAAAACGAATATAAATTTAAGAAATTTTACATTTGTATGTGTTTGGCATTGTCCGTGAGCTGTTGAATGGAAAGTGTTTGCTGCTGATGGAGGGGTTGGCCTTTTGCTGTTGCCGCCCCCTCTCGACAGGACTACATCACTGCCACAGACCTGGGTAAACTGCTGGGGAGCAAGGAGGAGGAGCCGCTGACCAGCTGGACTGGCCAAGGCTCTGAAGGGACACAGCAACTTGAGGTAAGTCTCTCCCTACAAGCTCTGCTCCGGCCGGCAGATCACCCCCCTCATGTCAATGCTGATGCTCCCTTTCACCCCAGTGATGAACTGAACATCTGTAGCCATTCAAACGGGCTGAGAATTCCATTCCAGAATCCTCATGAGCACATTCTTGCCTGCCTGACCTCATGACTGGGACCCACGAGTAACTGGGGGGGGTAATCTGTACAAAGCTGCAGGCAGGGAAAACGAGCAGAAATTAAACATTTTAAAATGCAAGCCAGCTGGGGCTTTGCATTTCTGGGGGTACTCTAACCCAGGGCCTCCTATGACTGGGGTGACAAACAGGCACCTCCCTACCCTGGGCACCTCTAACCCCCTAGCCAGCCCTGGAGCACCAGGATGCCCATTTGTGGAGGGCACCATGAACTCTGGGGCACTACAAATGTACAGTATATTTAAAATGTAGTGGAGGGAATGGGGTGAAGTATGTTTAAAATGAGCGGAGGGAGGACTTTAAAATGGGGGTGGAGCAATGTAAAATATTTAATGTGTAGGAGGACGTACCTGTAAATTTTCTGCACAAAAATGTGGGACATCCTTGAAATGTACTTGAATGTACTCCCCCCCCCCATGCAGGCAAGCATATTACATAATCTCTTGCTTTCACAACTGTTTATTTGTTCCCTTTTCAGCTGCCAGGTAATGAGAACTTAGAAGTGACATCAGACGTCAGCATGGTCAATCATTTATTTATTTATGTTTTTGGTAACCGGGTGAACAAACTGATCTCAAGGACCATTTTCAGTTGCGACTTGGGCCGTACAGTGGCACAGACAATAGGTACAAGTTATGATACAGTAGGTACATAGAATACAATGAGTACAGTGATATCAGAAACAGTGATACATAAACATCATATCTTACATAGAAACATAGAATTTGACGGCAGATAAGGACCGCTTGGCCCACCCAGTCTGCCCATTTCCCTACCTACTGGATAAGCTGCAGATCCTAGTTTACCAGCAGCCTTACTTCTTCCTACCCCCACCCCCCAGAATTGCCTTATGACTATCCCATGCATGCTTGAATTCCACCACTGATTTGACTGGAAGGCCATTCCATGCATCCACAACCCTCTGTAGAAAAATACTTCCTTAAATTACTCTGAGCCTCCCTCTCTATCTTCACAATTGTGCCTTCTTGTTCTTGCACACCTCTTTTTTGAAAGATGCTATCCTCTTGGACTTTGTTGATTCCCTTGAGGTACTTGAAAGTTTCTATCAGGTCCCCCTCTCCATCCTTTCCTCGAGGCATACATATTAAGCTCCTTAAGTCTCTCTTCATATGTCCTCCGGTGCAGACCCTGCACCATTTTAGTTGTCCTACTCTGGACTGCCTCCATCCTTATGTCCTTGTGGGGATTGGGTCTCCAGAACTGATGTAGTACTCCAGATTGGGTCTCACCAACTGTCTGTACAGAGGAATAACAACTACCTGTTTTCTACTGGTGATGCTTCTCTCTATGTACATCCCAGTATCCCCCCAGCCCTACTTACTGCCTTCTCACATTGCTTGCCCACCTTTAGGTCATCTGATATGACTACACCTAGGTCCCTTTCCATTTTTGTTGTTGTTATTACTCACCCCATTGTGTACTCTTCCCTGGGTTTTGTTTCCTAGGTACATTACCTTGCACTTCTTTGCATTGAATCTAAGCTGCCATTCTTTTGACCATTCCCTCTAACCTTGCCAAGTCCCTTCTCATCCTTTCCACTCCACCTGTGCATCAACTCTGTTGCAGATCTTAGTGTCATCTGCAAAGAGACATATTTTTCCTTCCAGTCCTCTGCAATGTCACTTATAAAGACATTGAAGAGGACTGGTCCTAATACTGAACCCTGCGGTACCCCGCTAGTAACCCTCCTTTCTTCTGAGTGGACTCCATTTACTATTACTCTGTCCTATTCTCCAGCCAATTCTTTACCCAGGCTGTCATCTTGGGACCCACTCCCAGGCTGGCTAACTTATATATTAATCTTTTGTGTGGGACTGTGTCAAATGCCTTGCTAAAGTCTAGGTAGGCCATGTCCACAGCCCCTCCGATCTACTACTTTGGTCACCCAGTCAAAGAAATCTATCAGATTCTGCCTGGCATGACCTTCCCTGGCTAGGAATCCATGCTGCCTAGGGTCCTGCGCCCTCCTGGCAGCTAGATACTTGACAATTCTTTCCTTTAGAAGTGATTCCATCATTTTCCTATCACTGAGGTTAAACTAACAGGTCTATAGTTTCCTGCTTCTGCCTTGCTCCCACTTTGTGAAGGGAATCACATCTGCCCTCCTCCAGTCCTCGGGTACCACCCCATCCTCCCATGATTTGTTAAAGAGGGTAGTCAGTGGTGTCACTAGTTCTACCCTTAATTCTTTTAGAATTCTGGAATGAATCCATCAGGCCCCATTGCTTTGTCCACCTTCAGTTTTAAGAGTTCTTTCAGAACCCTTTCTTCTGTAAATGGGCTGGTATCAACTTCTGTATCCAGAGTGTTACTGCTGTTTGTTTTATGTACCTCCTCTTCCTTTGTAAATACTTAGCAAAATATTTGTTTAGTATCTCCTGCCTTTTCACAGTCTCCTCTGCCCACCCTCCCTCCCCTTTATTAAGCCTCACTATCCTCCCTTGGTCTTCCTTTGCTCCTGATGTACCTATAAGGTTTTATCCCCTTCTTAACTGAGTTGGCTATCTTTTCCTCGGTTTGGGCCTTTGCTGTTCTGACTGCCTTCCCAGCCTCCTTTTGCTTTAACTGATACAGTTCTCTGTCCTGCTCCTGCTGCGATTCCTTGTGCTTCCTGAATGTCTTTTTCTCTTGAACCTTCACTGCTACTTTTGAGAACCATAGTGGTTTCTTACATCGTCTTGTTTTGTTTATTTGCTTCACAAAGGCTCGTTACTCTGTGATGGCAGTTTTATTATTCCCATTGTTCTTCCACCTCCTTCCCCGCCCTATTTGCTAGTGCATTCCTTAGCACTCACCATTTTGGGCAAAGTCAGCCCTCCTAAAGTCCAGTACTTTTGTCTTTGTATGGCTTGACTCTATTGCTGTGTTTATTGTGAATCATACTGTTCGATGGTCGCTAGTTCCAGATGGCTACCCACTTCTACATCTGTGATCCTCTCCATCTCCATTTGAGAGTATCAAGTCTAATATTGCTCCCTCTCGAGTGGGCTCCAGTACTAGTTGTCTAAGGCATGCCCCTGTAGGGCATCTAGAATAACTGCACTCTTGATGTGGCAGCTGCAACTGCACTCCAGTTAACATCTGGCATATTCAGATCACCCATCAGCAATATCTCCCTTTTTCTGCCATTCTAAGTATACTTTCTATCATTTCCTTGTCCATTTCCTCCCCTGAGAAGGGTCTGTATCTAACCCTGTGCGGATTGTGGTGCCATGCTTGCCTCCAAATTTACCCACAGTGCTTCTTCTCCTCCGTGTTATACTCTTTTGTTCTGTTGCTTTATTCCTTCCTTATGTACAGTGGCGTGAAAAGTATTTGCCCCTTCCTGATTTTCTCTATTATTGCATATTTGTCACACTGGATGTTTTCAGGTCTTTAGACAAAATATAATATTAGATAAAGGGAACCTGAGTGAACAAATAACACTTTTTTTTTACTTATTTCATTTATTTAATGAAAAAGTTAACCAACACCAACTGGCACTGTGTGAAAAGTAATTGCCCCTAGTTAAATCAACCCAATTAAAGGGATAATTAGGAGTCAGCTGATTGAACACAGCCAGGCTTGATTACAGCCAGCCCTGCTCAATATAAACCTCACTTATTTTGGCCCTTACCATCAGAGTCACGTGCCAGCACAAAGATTCAACAAGCACATTATGCCATGATCAAAGGGAAGTTCCTGAAAGATCAGAAAACAATTTGTTGCCCTCTATCAGTCTGGAAAGGGTTACAAAGCTATTTCTAAGGCTCTGGGACTCCATCGAACCACAGTGAGAGCCATAATCTCCAAATGGAGAACACTTGGAACAGTAGTGAACCTTCCCAGGAGTGGGCCTCACAAAATTACTCCAAGGGCACAGTGTAAAATCATCCAAGAAGTCTCAAAGGATCCTAAAACAACATCCAAAGAACTGCAGGCTACTCTTGCCTCAGCTAAGGTCAGTGTTCATGACTCCACAATCAGAAAGAGACTGGGCAAAATGGGCTTCATGTGAGAGTAGCAAAGCGGAAACCACTGCTAACCAAGAAGAACATAAATGCTCATCTCTCATTTGCCAAGAAGCACCTGGATGATCCACAAGCCTTTGGGAAAAATGTTCTATGGACAGATGAGTCCAAAGTGGAACTTTTGGACAACATGGATCCCATAATGTCTCGTGCAGAAGCAAACACAGCATTCCACAGTAAGAACACCATACCAACAGTCAAACATGGTGGTGGTAGTGTGATGGTGTGGGGATGCTTTGCTGCCTTAGGACCTGGATGACTTGCCATAATTAAAGGAACCATGAATTCTGCTCTGTACCAGAAAATTCTTAAGGAGAATGTCCAGTCATCCTTCCGTCAGCTGAAGCTGAAGCAGTTGTCATGCAGCAAGACAATGATCCAAAACACAAAAGCAAGTCCACATCAGAATGGCTAAAAAGAAGTAAAATTAAAGTTTAGGAGGGCCTAGTCAAAGTCCAGACTTAAACCCAATAGAGATGCTGTGGCAGGACCTGAAACGAGCAGTTCATGCTCGAAAACCTACCAAATGTTACTGAATTAAAGCAGTTCTGCGAGGAAGAGTAGGTTAAAATTCCTCCACAGCGATGTGAAAGACTGATATTGAATTATAGGAAGTGTTTGGTTGCAGTCATTGCAGCTAAATGTGGCATAACCAGTTATTAAGTGTAAGGGGGCAATTACTTTTTCACACAGTGCCAGTTGGTGTTGGTTAACTTTTTTTCATTAAATAAGTGAAATTAAAAAAAAAAAACAAGTGTTATTTGTTCACTCAGGTTCCCTTTATCTAATATTACATTTTCTCTAAAGACCTGAAAACATCCAGTGTGACAAATATGCAATAATAGAGAAAATCAGGAAGGGGGCAAATACTTTTTCACGCCACTGTAAAGAACTACTACTCCCCCTCTTTTACCCTCCCTGTCCCTCCTGTAGATAGTGTATCCTGGTATGTTTACGTCCCAGTCATGGTTTTGTGTGTACCATGTTTCTGTGACTGCCACGATATCCAGATGTTCCTCCTCCATCAAGGCCACTAATTCAGGAAGCTTGTTACCTAGACTACGGGCATTGGTACTCATTGCTCTCCATTTTTTGATGGCCTTACCTTCTGTTGCAGCATCCCCCACTGACCTTTCTACCTTGGTCTTTTTCTCATTTAGTACCCTGTTTGTAGGGAGAGGCTGGGATTTTTCTGCTGCTTGTCAGTGCCTCCCCATTGACTAGTTTAAAAGCTTGCCAATGAAGCATTTAAACCGATTGCTCAAAAGACTTGTTCCCTTCCTGGACAGATGCAGACCATCCTGCCAGTATGGGCTGGTGTCCTCCAGGTGGAACCCCAGTCTCCAATGAAGCCAAACCCCTGTGCTTCGACTCCATTTTTTCAACCATTCATTAAACTGCATGGTGCCAATTACCTCGCCTCCCCATGCCTTTGACAGGCAGCACTCTGAGAAGGATACTGTGTGTGCTACTTGTCTTAGGCCCCTCCCCAACTCTGCAATGTCCTCCTGCACTGCTCTAACCTCATGATGAGCCAAGTCATTTGTTCCTAGGTGGACAATTACGTCCAGCTCAGAATCCCTTGCAGCTGTTGTCGTGATCCTGAGGATGCGCTTCCTGTCCCTCCAAGCCATGGCACCAGGCAGGCACCTTACTTCAGATTTCCCAGCTCCTCCCAGTTCTATCCCCCTAATAATTGATGACTTAAAACAGGGGTTAAGGACATAACACGTTCATGACAAATAAAGTGACACTTCCCTGCTTGCAGAGAAGTAGGACATACACTTACAGCAAATCAAGACATTATTCAGCCAGTTCAAGGTTTACAATACAGTGCATAAGGGATTGCACTATAGCAATCAACATTTTCACAATGGAGTCAAAAACGTGTCAGTTGTTCATTTAATAACGTTCTGTAATGACTGTCGTGGACCATGGCTTGACAAAGCTAGGCTGACAATTGTTTACTATGATGGTCAGTAACCACAGTCAAAGCACGTTCTACCATTTCTAACTGTGATTCAGTGTGGTACTATATACTTGACTGGGCTATTACTGAGAGTAGGAAAGTGAGTGAGTGAGTGAGTCGGTCAGTGTATCAGTATGTGAATGGATTGGTCTGAGACTGAGTTTGTAAGTGGTCAGTCTGTGACTGGACATATGAGCGGGTCAGTCTGTGACTGAGTGGGACGTCAGTCACTGAGTGAGTGGATCAGTCAGTGACTGAGTGTGTGGGTGGGTCAGCTGGTCATTGAGTGAGCGGGTCAGTCAATAATTTATTGGGTCGTCGGTGAGTGTGTGTGTCGGTCAGTCAGTCATTAAGTGAGTGCAGACTTCACTGAGACTTTATGCATTGCGAGAAAAAGCACTGGTGGTTGGCATTTCTGGTTTACGCGAGTTCATGTTCAAATCTTTGCAGTGTATTTTTCTTCAGTCTTTTTTTGTGTGATTGATTGTAATGACATGTTTGATAGCTGTCCTGTGTGTCAAAGGTTGCACATGCCTGTGTCACTCTGAAGAGGCCGCCTGAGGGTCACATTGCCAACAGTCTTTTCCTTGGAGGTGTCCTGGGTGTCAGGGGCCTACCAGTGGTCACTGCTGCAGATCGTCCAGAGAACCATCTGTAGACCAGACGTCTCCAGCTTCTGGCCCGGAGATGCAAAGGATCGCCAAGTTCTTTATCAGCCATCTAGCAGTGTTCTTCTTTGTGTTTTGTTCATCCAGGAGACACCCCATTATGGCCTGTTTGTAAAAGCACTTTGTGGGATCAATGCCCGCCTGCTGATCAGCTGACTCATCACACGCTCAAGCTTGGTTCATCTGCCGTTTGTCATTTCGGCTGAGTGCACGTTGGACTTGGACTAAAAGGGGTTAACCCCCTGTTCTTGGTTCGACCAATTGTTGGATCTGATCATAATATTTTGTTGTTTATTATCCTGTAGTGTTGTAGAAAGCAGTTGTCTTGTTTTCATTGTCCCTTGTAAATAAACCTTTTGCATCTTGGTCACTGAGTAAGCTTCCTGCCTTTCCTTCCAGATTCGTCAGGCCTATCCTGACATTGTTAGGGAACCTTTCAGCCTGCTACAACTTGGTTCAGTAAGCAGGGTAAGAAATATTAAGGAGGTTGAAGCTTGAAGCTACCCACACCAAGATGCCTGCAAGAGAAGATATGAAGTGGGATCCCCACTGTGTTATGCAAGAGGAGCTGACCCATGTGGCATGTCATGTGCGGGAGCTGGTGGCACTCGTTGTAGACATGAGTCAAGGGGCGCAGCCCCAGGTTGGTCTGTGTCCACGTCAGTGCTGGAGAAGAAACCGAGGTCATAGATGCACAAATAAATGGGTGGAGCAGGGCAGGACCATGCACCCAGGCAAAGAAACTGTGAGGCCCATTCAGCGACTGTGTGAGAGGAGTGACCCCAGGAGCAGCAAGATCAAAAGGGCTTGGCACCAGCTGTATGAGGACACTAGGAGTGAGATGGAGAGAATCAAGCTGCGTAACCAAGCTGTCGTGGCACCTTCAGAAGGTCCATCCAGAGTTTCAGATGCCCAAGCGGAGGAGCCTGTATATATGGCGAGTGCTGTCACCTGTGAGGTGAGTCAGCAGGTACCAGATTGGATGCCCAAAGGGAGGCCTGGTACCAGGAGCTTATACAACAGGTTGTACAATACACCAAGCAGAATACTGAGCTGCGGAATGAATGTAAGGACCTCAAAAAGAGCCTCTGACAGCGGGATCAAAAGATAAGGAACAGGTTAAGCAAGTCCTCTGCCAAAAAAAGGCAGCGGCCAGGTACACTACAGTTATCTAAAGCTATGATATTATGATCAAAAAACTGAGCTGTGCGCTGCTCATCAAGACACAAAAGAAGGAGGAGTTTGGCTGACACTTGGAGGAGCTACAGGCATCCTTGCAAAAGGAGGAGTGCACCTGGCTAAATGCTGCATGCTCCCAGAAATTGCTAGGACCCCCGGGGCTCAACATTCCAGTAGTGTTACATGTGCCAACCAGCAAGCATCTGCGTCCCAAGGTACCTGGAGTTCGTCTGGAACCGAAGCCCAAACCGAACGAAGAACCAGATCCAGTTTGGGCAACCGTAACCGATATCAGTTGGCTGAGCAATACAGGCTGCGCCCCCCCCCCCATCCAAATGTCAATCCTAGCAGTGGAACCGCACCACCAAAAGAAAGGACACCTCCTCAAGCAAACCCTAATTCACTGGTCAATCAAAGAGGGTGTATAGCTCAAGAAGATGGGGAAGAGTCAGATGGTGCTTATGATCAGGAAATGCCCTTATCCATAGTAGCGCGAGTGCTGGTGAGATCCTGGAGTGATAAAGAGTCATCTTCAAGGGGGGGACCAAACCCATATGTCATTATAGACAGACCTTTTCCCAAAATGCACAGCTACTAGCTTCAAGCCTTGGACGGAATGCAAAAGCTAGTGAACCGAATGCATCTGAAGTCCCGCCCAGTTCCTTGCAAAAACGGATGGATGGATCGACAAGGAGAGGCTGGAAACACTCCTGAAAGGTCCTTTCAGGCCATCCATCCCTCTTCTTGGTTCATTGTGTTCAGTAGGTTAAAAATGTTACATTCGACCAGTTAGAAATTATTGTTTTGAAGTAGACTAGGTAAATAGCTTACAGTACTAAAATGTTGTTTGTGTTTTAAAACTCAAAATAGTAATTAACCCCCGTACATGGGGACATGTATGTTTAAGGGGAAGCGAATTGTAGTACCCCCAAAGTTAGAGGCACAACAAAAGGGGACCCTTTTCCCTGATGTGGAGATTGAACTTTTTTTTTCTTCCCCTTATGTTCCCCCTCCATTCTCTTCCATTCCATCCCCCCCCCCCTTGCCTGCAGGCCCACCAACCCCTCCTTGTCCCTTTGTTTGATTTCATGCCGTTTGGTGCTGGGAAGGGAGGTTGTGGGCAGGAGACACTCCCTGGAGGGCTTGTTGTGCCCAATCCCCTAGCCAGAAGCCAGGACCTCCCCTGCCCTACAAAAGGGACAGGGAGTTGCAAAAGAGAGCAGTCAGTGGTACAGCACAACAGGTGGAGGACATTAGGGGCACGGACAAAAGAAAGAGTACCTGCAGCTGGTTCGTGGCTCCTTCGGTGTTGCTGTCCTCCAGTCGGCATCCTGGGCGTGTGGCAGTGGCAGCAGGATCAGTCAGGTGGAGTACGGCTCCCCAACGTGACCAGTCCTACCTGGGCAGAGCCCCAAAGAGAAGAGGGGGGAAAACAAGTGCTGGTGGACCACGTGGTGCCGCAAGAAGTTGTTCCAGCCGAAAAATGTGCCAGGGACCATCCAGTTCCACCCAGCAGCAACCAATGTGCCCACAGAAAAGCCAGGTGGGAGTGTGGCTTCCCATCCATCATCCTAACCCTTCCCAGCAGCACAGAAGTCCCAGGCCATGGTGGTGAGTGGGCCAAGTGCCCAATTCTGTTTGACTTGCACCACAGGCACCAGGGAGAAGTGAAGGGGAGTGGAGAAAGAAGCAAGAGGTAATGGGCCAGAGCCCAGATTAAAGGTAAGAGGCATAGTGGGCCCCAAAAGGGCTGAAGCCCCAAAAGAGAAGGGGAGGAAGAAACAGTAATTAGTGGTCCGACTGCCCAGGAAAGGGGAGAAAGGAAAGAAAGCCCCAAGAGGGGGCAGAGCACCCAAGAGGGTGCAAAAAGACACACCACGAGGCATAAGCCCCAGGGAAAATAGGGTTGATGCCAGAAAGAGGAGGAGGGGAACAGTGGGCTAAGAGCCCTGTATTGTTGCTGTGGTGCCAATCATGCCGGGGGGGGGGCAGGGCCAAAGACAAAGGCCCATAACCAACTACCAAAAAGGAGTGGCTAGCTGGGAGGGTCCAGCATCCAGGCCCTCATGCATGTTAACTAGTGGACAGGCTGGAAGAGGCCCTACCCAAGGCACAGTGGGTCAATTAATATTCAGGAGAAAGGCAGGACCGGACCAGGGAGCCTCATACAACCAGGCACAGGGGTGGTTATTACTGCTGATGAAGGGGTTTGGTTCTGCAGAAATAGCCCAAGCAGGGAACAATCCTTACGGGTGCAGCGTTCTTTGGAAGAGAAATTGTCTGGTGGCCATAGGTTGCCCACAGAGTTGCCCAGATGTGTCCTAAGATCACCGGAACAGAACCGTGTTGTTGCCTGCCTAGCCTCCCTAGAGACTGTACTTTTGCAAAAACGTAACTGTCTGCTTAAAAACCTGAACTGTGTGCTTGCTTCTGGAATGTGTTATTGAATTGTGCCCATGCATACCAGACATCCAGCGTTGCCCAGACCAGCTTCTTTAGAACGTGACGCTGACCCAGGAAGGTCCCCGACCCATCCGCCATCTGTAACATAACAGCCTTCAGTGACGTCAGCCTGTCTCGAAGTTCCACCACAAGTATTCCAGCATCAGTCCTGTGATGGTAAGTAGTAGAGAGCCACTAGTATGGTATCCAGTAGTGAGTCTGCTTAGGAGTCGCTCTGGCTCAAGTGTGTGGGACCACAGTTAGTGCCATGCATGCCGTTGTTTTTCTTGATTTGCCATCCGTCTGTGTGTGTGTGCCTTTGTTGCTCCATAGAGGCCGCCTGAGGGTCACCTTGCCAACAGTCTTTTTCTTGGAGGTGTCCTGGGTGCCCTGAGCCTACCAGTGGTCATTGCTGCGGATCATCCAGAGAACCATCTGCCGACCAGAAGTCTCCAGTTTCTGGCCCAGAGATGTAGAGGACCACCAAGTTCTTCATCGTCCAGCTAGCAGTGTTCCTCTTTGTGTTTTGTTCATCCGGGGGATGCCCCATTATGGCCTGTTTGTAAAAGCGCTTTGTGTGGTCAGTGCCCACCTGCTGATCAGCCGACTCATCACAAAGCCCAAGCTTGGTTCATCTGCTGTTTGTCATCTCGGCCGAGTTCATGTAGGACTTGGACTAAAAAGGGTTAACCCCCTGTTCTTGGTTCGACCAATTGGTAGTCCTGATCATAATGTTTTGTTGTTTATTATCCTGTAGTGTTGTAGAAAGAAGTTATCTTGTTTTTATTGTCCCTTGTAAATAAATCTTTTGCATCTCAGTCACCAAGTAAGCTTCCTGCCTCTCCTTCCAGATTCATCTGGCCTGTCCTGACATTGTAAGGGAACCTTTTGGCCTGCAACAGCACCATGTGGTGCCCCCTGGCACACGTCCGTCCTGTTCCTGGTGCAGTGCCCTGCGGCTAGACGGGGATTCCTTGCACAGTGCACTAATGCACCTGTTAGTGAATGTTGCAGGGGGTGCACAGAGCACTGCTGTGTAGCACTCGGTGTTGGGAATGCCTATGTGCTGCCCTTGCACACTGCATATGCATTCGTGAATCGCAGCCAATATGTTGGCACAGCCAAAGAACTCTTTTCACACTTAATAATCAAACACCATTAGCATATGGTTCTGTCTTACTTATGGACAGATGGCAAATCAAGAAAAACAACGGCATGCATGGTATTAACTGTGGTCCCACATGCTTGAGCCAGGGTGGCTCCTAAGCTGACTCACTACTGGATACCTCACTAGCAGCTCTCTACCACTTACTATTGCAGGACTGATGCTGGAATACTTGTGGCAGAACTTGGAGACAGGCTGATGTCACTGGAGGCAGTTCTGCTGCAGATGGTGGATGGGCCAGGGACCTCTCTGGGTCAGCGTCAAGCTCTAAAGAAGCTGGTCTGGGAAATGCTGGGCATCTGGTATGCATGTGCACAGTTCAGTAATACAGTCCAAAAGTAAGAACGCAGTTCAGGTTTTTAAGCAGACAGTTCCGTTTTTGCAAAAGTACAGTCTCTTGGGTGCTAGACAGGCAACAGCACAGTTTGGTTCCGATGGAGCTTAGGACACATCTGGGCAACTCTGTGGGCAACATATGGCCACCAGACAATTCCCCTTCCAAAGGGTGCTGCACCCATAAGGATTCTTCCCTGCTTGGGCTATTTCTTCGGAGCCCGGCCCTTCATCAACAGTAATAACCACCCCTGTGCCTGGCTGTATGGGGCTCCCTGGTCGGGTCCCTGCCTTCTCCTGAATATTAATTGACCCACTGTGCCTTGGGTAGGGCCTCTTCCAGCCTGCCCACTAGTTAATATGCATGAAGGCCTGGACACTGGACCCTCCCAGCTAGCCACTCCTTTTTGGTAGTTGGTTATGGGCCTTTATCTTTGGCCCTACCCCCACCCAGCATGAAATGGTGCCACAGCAACAATACAGGGCTCTTAGCCCACTGTTTCTCTCCTCCTTTATCTGGCACCTACCCTATTTCCTCTGGGGCTTATGCCTTGTGGTGCCCCTTTTTGCACCCTCTTGGATGCTCTGTCCCCACCTGGGGATTTCTTTCTCCTCTTTCCTGGGCAGTTGGCCCACTAATTGTTGTTTCTTCCCCCCTTCTTTTGGGGGGCTTTAGCCCATCTTTTGGGGACCACTATGCCCCTTACCTTTAATACGGGCTATGGCCCTTTAATTCTACCTTTTTTCCCCACTCCCTCTCCCTTCTCCCTGGCACCTGTGGCGGGAGTCAATCAAAACTGGGCTTTTGGCCCACTCACCACCACGGCCCGGGTCTTCTATGCAGCTGGGGAGGGTCAGGACAATGGCCGCGGAGCCGCATTCCCACACGGCTTTTCTGTAGGCACTGTGGTGGCTGCTGGTCAGAACTGGATGGTCCAGGGTGCATTTTTCAGCTGGACCGACTTCTTGCTGCACCACCTGATCCAACAGCACTTGTTTTCCCCCCTCTTCTGTTTGGAGCTCTGCCCGGGGAGGACAGGTCATGTCCAGGAGCCGCATTCCAACCGACCAACCCTGCTGCTGCCGCCACATGCTCAGGATGCCGACCGGAGGGGAGCAACACCAAAGGAGCCACAGACCCGCTGCAGGTACTCTTTCCATTGTCCATGCTCCTTGCGTCCTCCACCCTCTGTACTGTACCGCCGACTGCTCTTTGTGCCACTCCCTGGCCCTTTTGTAGGGCAGGGGAGGTCCTGGCTTCTGGACAGCTGATTGTGCATGACAAGCCCTTCAGAGAGTGTCTTTTGCCTACGACCCCCCCCTTCCCAGTGCCAAGCTGTGCAAAATCAAACAAAGGGGCCAGGAGGGGTCAGTGGCACTGCAGGCAAGGAGGGGGGGATGAAACAGAGGAGAATGGAGGGGGAACATGAGGGGAAGAAAAAAAAAAAAGAAAAATCCCCACATTGTGGAAAAGGGCCCCTTTTTTTGTTGTACCCCTAACTTTGGGGTACTACAGCCCCCATCCACATTTGCATTATGCACCATTCCAGGCTGCATCCTCAACGCCAGGGCGACACAGGTGTAGCTGTTGCACTCCCCCATGGTGCCACCACTGGCAGTGGCAAAGCATTGCTGGCCCCCTCACAATGCCACTAGCCTCATTTAACAGAAGGGGGGCTGAGGTGGCCACCTGGGTCCTTGCCCCTTGTCCCTGCACGGACCCAGTATGTTGATACCAGAGACCCCCACACCATGGGGGTTTGGGGATCCACTAGTGGACCAAGCACAAGCATTCAGTTTGCTGCCTGCCCATGTCCGCCCCCACATACTCGCATACCGGGGGGGGGGGAATCTGAGGACGGGAGGCATGTAGTGGCCGGTGATCACGAATTCTGGCCACCATACATCCGTCCATGGGAGCAAAGCCACGCAGGTGGATTATGTGCATTTTGTGCAAGAAAACCACCCGTTCATGAATTGTGCCCATTGTGTGTAAGATGGAAGGGGCCACTAGACACCAGGTTGGGCTTGCCATAGAATATGGTGAGGGGCACTGGATGTGCCTGGGGTGAGGGAATGACATTCCGCACACCAGGGTATCCTTGGCATAGGATGCAGTGAGGGAGGGGTGCCACTGGACATTAGAAACCTCTTGGCATGGGACAGGGTGAACATGAGTGTGCAGTTTGATACCTGGGAGTGCTTGGCATGGGTCTGAGTAAGGGAGTGGCCACTGGATACCAGAAAGGGTTTGGCATGGGATGGGGAAAGGTAGGGGATGTTACTGGACCGCAGGAAATGTTTTGAATGGAAAAGGATGAGGGAGGTAAGAGTGCCACTGGATGCCAGGGAGTGTTTGGCAAGAAAGGGGGTGCTACTAGATACTAGGGAGTGCTCAACACTGGATGAGGGGGTGCCTCCAGGTACCTGAGAGTTCATTGCATGGGGAAGGGGAAGGGAAGGGGTGCCAGTAGACACCAGGGAGTTCTTGGTGCAGGATGGGGAAGGGAGAAGGTGCCATTGAAAACCATGAAATGCTTCACATGGTATAGGGTAAGTGAAGGTAGTGCCACTGGACATCAGGGACTATTTGGCCCTGGATGAGGTTAGGGAGGGGACTAAAACCATACAGCAGAGTGTGCCTGGCATGGTATTTGGTGAGGGAGTAGCCCTAGGACCCTAGTAAATGCTTGACAGATGATAGAAAGAGGGAGGTGGTGCTACTGGGCATGCAATGAATGGTTGATACAGAATGGAGATGTGGCAAGAGGTTGCCACTGGGTACTAGGAATTGCTTGGCATTGAGATGGGTTGGGTGAGGATGTGTGCCACTGGGCAGTAGGAAATAACTGGCTTGAGACAGGAACAGAGTGCCTCTGCATACTAGTGACTTCTTGGGAAGTAGTGTGTCCTTGGCAAGTGGTGGGGTATGGGTGGAGGGTGCCAGTGGATACCAGGGAATACTTGGCGCAGGATGCAATCTTTTGCAATTACTCTTTTGGACAAGCTATTTGTGGGTATCCAATGATGATAGTGACCAAAAATGAGCGATTACAAAAATAGCGACTCATTTTCAGCGCTATCGTTTGGGGCTACCCTGCAAGGGTAGCGAGGATGGCGACTGGAAGGGGAGGGATATGGAAGAGGATTTAGGTGTGGGGGGGTGTTCCTGCTGCTGCTGAGCCAGCCCTGTGGTGTGGTGATGAGGGTGGCTGGCTCTGGTGCAGTAGGCACTGGGTTTGGGATTACTCAGGGGAAAGAATTTTGCCACTGCTTTTTTTTTTCCTATTCCCATGCCGGAGCATTACCCCTTCCTTGACATGCACCCCCTTGGAGCTGGTAATCCTAAATCAGGGGTGGAGGGAGAGGGGGGCACAGCACCCCCACAAAAGCACTATGTTTTTCGAGAAATGTGGGCACCGAGAAGTACATATCACCAATTTGCTTTTCGGCGATATGCACTCACCATAATAGCGATCGCAGTTTTGTGATCGCTATTATGACATGGAACCTATTTGAGGTACCAGACAACTCTTGGACTCTTTTTTTTTTTCCATATTGTGTTTTTCCTCCTTGGCCTACCAATGATATCGTCCCCCCTTCCAGCCTGGCAGTCACATCTCCCGCCTCAGAACCCTGAGCCCTGATTACTTGGCAATTATGGGCAGTCCGGAAGGACAGCACACCGCCAAACCGGCGAGGACTTCATGGAGTCAGCAGCCATTTTTCTCATTTTTCTGTGTCCTGTGCCCCTCGCAGCCATGAATGCGTGTTCCTGTGTCACATCACTGCACTACTTGTCTCCTGTGGTCTGGTGCTGCTCCCCATCCTCCACCAGGGGGCAGCCAAGGAGTGGGATGACATGCCCACCCACCCCGGGAGAGGAGACCTGTTGTCAGATGCTCAATCCTCTCCCTCCCCTGCTGACCCCTGGTGGCCCGAGCGCGCTTCCGAACCCAGGTCACCAGCGTGGCACGAGGTGTTGCATCCAGCACCTCAACCCTCAGCGCCACTGGGCTGGCTCAACTCTTGGATTCTTGATTCACATTTTGCTTTCATTCACTTTTTAGTTGTGCTATACTTTTTTGTTCGCGTTCATGTTTTTTTTTTTTGTTTTTCTTTTGTTTTTTCTCCAGAGCTCCGGCTGCAGGCCTGCTGTCTGTTGTCCCCACAGTGCCATTCCCTGAAGGTCAGACCCCCTCCCTTATGCACCCCGCAACTTACCCTTCACGGCAGGGTGGTGGGGAGCAACTCAACCCACCCCAACGGATCCATGCCAGGGAGGTGCCTTCTCGGGGACGGCGCTGCAGGGCACAACGTCATTCTGCCAGGCTCTCTTTTTTTCCACTTTTTCTCCCAGCGGGACATGGCGTGCAATGACGCCATCGACTGGGTGCACGCACGCTTCCGTGCATGCCCCAGTGAAGCATCTGCCCGTCCCACCCTTAACTTTGAACACAGCTAACACCTCAGCCTCCGCTTAGGGGTCAGCGCACCGCCGCTCAATCCCCCCCTGGAGATGGAGAGCAGTCCTGACGCCAATCCATCTCCTCCCTGCTGACCCACGGCAACCCTTGCCCGCTCCCGAACACAGGTTGGTGGCGTGGCGCGAGGTGTGGCATCCAGCGCCTCAACCCTCAGCGCCATTGAGCCGGCGTTCGCGTTCATGTTTTAGTTGTTCTATGCTTTTTTGTTTGCATTCACTTTTTTGTTGTGCTATGTTTTTTTATAAAATGGGCTAAGGATTTTGAGCAATTTGATTGGATATTAGCCATGCATTAGAACTGTCTAACGCATGGCTAAAATTAGTCCTGGCCAGGTGGACACAGATGAAGTAGCAAATCAATGGGGCAATAGAATTTTCAAAGTGCCAGATGCCATTTTTCCCCACGCTTAGCCACGCAACAGTAGCTAACTGTCTCTAGCAGGCAAAATGCTGCATATTGAAAACATAAAAGAAATCTCAAATCGCAGTTTTCGAAACTGTTTTCCGTCTTGTTGTTCTTCTTTTTTTAATATATGCAGCAATCTGTTAATTCCGCCAGCTTAATCACCAGCCACCCGCCTGCTCTCAAACCCGCCCCCATCACTCGCTCCTTCACTTTCTCTACCATTCGGATTTATGCACACTAGTGTACCTCAGCCTTCAGTTTTATATTCTGATTTCCTTTTTCTTTTTTTATCCAGAGCTGCTGCGATCTGTGACCCCCCGCCCTGGCTGCCCGTCAAGTACTTCCTCCTGCTCACTGCCCACACTACGATCAGTTACCCTCTCCCACATGGCATGCACTCTCAGTTTACATTTTTGTGTACATTTTTTTGTCTACTAACTGATCTACTCCCTGCCTTTCTCTGCAGCTGTTGTCATTCTGGTCAGGCAGAATCCGAGGACTTGACAAGATGCAGGCAAGCAGTTCCATTTGAGATCTCTGTCATTTTCTGAACTCCTTTCTTTTTTTTTTCAATTGAGTCTCATCCATCTCACACTTGCCATCGTGTCTCGCTTCCCTTGCAGTCCTCACACATAGCCCTTTGTCTTTACACTACACAGCCAATGTAACTAGGTGAAAAGTACAAAGTTAAACCATTTGCCAGCAATCGTGTGTGTGTGTTTGTGTGTGTGTGTTGTTCTGCAACTCTTCCTGTTACACCAGCGATCCAGGCTGTACCAAACAGACCAGCAGTCGTGAACTCCTCATGACAGACCTGATGTCCAATAACAAAATAAAATTTTTTTTAAAGCATTTACTTTCTATTATTGCTGCACAATAACTAAAAAGCAGATGCATATGTGTGTGTGTGTGTGTGTGTGTGTGTGTGTGTGTGTGTGTGTGTGTGTGTGTGGGGGAGGGAGACTGTCCAGCTTGTCTAGGTGGAGGAACTATTTTATATCAAATTTAGACAAATAATTTACGTTTTTGTTATTTATTTTAAACATACCAGTTTTAATTTTAACGTATATATTAATTATAGAGGCCCATTTTATAAGCGCAATAAGCCAATCTGACATGTGTATTAGACAGTTCTAATGCACAGCTAGGGAGCTGGACACACTCGGCCTGCGGCCTCATGCCTCACTATACCCCTTAGCCATGCGTTAGAACTATCTAACGCACACCCCATCATGTCTTATTGCTTACTTGTTTGCATTCACTTTTTTGTTGTGTTGTGCTTTTTTTTTCACTTGCATTCATCTTTTAGTTGTGCTATGCTTTTTTTGTTTATATTCATTATGTTGCTTGCACGCATGTGCAAGAAACATAGTGCCATCATCCGAGTTTTCGGAGGTGTGTCAGCCTGTCTTCCAGTGCAGTCAGTGTGTTTGCAGGTGCGGCCCTAGTTCCCCAATGAGTGCTGCAGCTGTCTATGACAGCTCCAAAATGCAGTGGCATACAGTTGAAAGGGAGAGCTCCACTTCAGTGAGCAGAGCTCTCCCCCCCCACGCACACACATGTGCAAGCACGCATATTGCCTGCTGATGCTCCCCCCACACACACACTGTATGGCTGGCAGGGTGCCCTTTTCCCGTTAGCCCCCCCGCCCCAACAGCTGTCTCGTTGCTGCGCTGGAGCCCACCCCAGCATGGCAAAACTATATAGCCGACGGGGGTGCCCAATCCCCGCTGCTCCAAGCTGCACGCCCCAAAGTTTTCCCGGTACATGCTGGGAGCCCACTCCCAGCGTGGCAAATCTTGTTTTGGCTGATGGGGTGCCCAATCCCCATTGGCTCCATGTCCCCAAATAGCTTTTCCTGCTGCCACACTGGGAGCCCACCCCAGCGTGGCAAACGTCCCCATACGTTGTCTTAAAAAAAAAAAAAAACTTGAATAAAAACGGTCCCTCGTAGTCTCCTGCCCGCCCCACAACCCGCACCCACCCACTCGCGCACTCCTGCCTCCTACACCCCCCATACTTACTCCGGAGCTCAGCGCGATGATCATCGGTGGACCGGGAACACATCTGCACTTTTAAAGCCGACCGGGAACTGAGGAAATGCCGGTAAGCTGTACAATGGGATAGATAGGGTTTTCAACTTTGTTGCGTATCTCAGGCATTTTGGAATTTTGGCCCCAAATTTTCAACATGGGGGTTTTGGGACCCCTCCTCGTGAGTTCTTGCACTGTCATGTCACAAGCTCTGGCAAGGGTGATTTCATGTCACTGCAAAATCACCTTTCGACCGATTAACAAAATGACACTGCCAGTGTTCATAAGGTGGGCTCTCAAAGCCTATGTTGAAACTTTGTGAAAAATTCATAAAATGACTGTTTTACGAGCTCTGCGCAGTTCCTACCGCACGTCTAGGTTCACGAATTTTCAATATTTTCACTCCAGTTTTCAACATTGCCATTTTACCACACCTCCTTATGAGCAGTACAGCTGTCATTTTTCACATCCTGCCCAAAATGTGTTTCTCACCATGTAGCTTATTAATGGCGCAGTCGGTGTGCGAACTCAACGTATGGGACACATTAAGAAAATCACAGTGACACTGTTCATGAGCAGATGTCTTTAAATGGCTATGTTGAAAATTTGGTGGAAAATTCCTAAAATGACTGTTTTATTGCCGCAGCACAAGTACTCCTACGCACGTCAGAAGTTCGTGAATTTTCAATATTTGCACTCCAATGACTTCCAAATACCTAAACAGCACATAGAAGCAAGCAACATTCGGCATTGACAAATGCTTATTTTTTTGTTGTGCTATATTATATTTGTTTGCATTCATGTTTTAGTTGTGTTAATATATTTTTATAACAACATGATTTTTAGATGACTTCACTGTTTTGTGTTGCATTTGTCATTTCTTTTGGTTGGACATTACATTGGATTTTGCTGTATTTCATTATTTTTGTAGCAAGACACTTTACATTTGGTTTTATTGCTTTACATTTTTTGTTTGCATTTCATTTTCTGGTTGTTGCTTTACTTATTTGATTGCCTTTCACTTTTTTGGTTTGTGTTTTGCACTTCAGGGCCACCGTATGTATAGGTTAAAGTTTTCATGGTAACATGCACTGCTGCTTTAATTTTAAGGCTGAGTGCAACTCTAAAAGAGTGTAACTTGGCATCACTTCAAATTTCTTTGCGTTAAGTGCATAGCTGTCAAAAGGCAGAACACCAGAAAGAATGAGATGAGGGGTGTGGGAAGAAACCTTAACATACCCAGAACAGGAATGCCCCCCAAATCCCCTGTCAGAATTTCACTGAGTAAGCACTTTGAGGGGCATTTGGCTGAGTCTGTTTTGATGACCCACCTACTACTGTACTAGCCTTTGGCCACAGGTGGCACCATTCCACGCAGAGATAGGTGACATCAGGGATTCTTTGTTTCTTCCCCTGTGACAACCCCTTCCCAGTTGTGTACTACCTGAGTACAATACCTTACCCCCGCTCAAACTGGAGTAGCTAAGAGCTGCCAAGGGTAGGGAAATCTGCACTGGACTGACTTGGAGACCTTCAGGAATACGAGCCAATGGTACTGCAAGTAAGGCGTCTGGCACTTGGGTTGCTGAGCAAAAAGGCAAAGGTTTACTAAAAATGTTAAGAGAAATTCTTATAATTACATTCCACGAATGGCACAGTTAAAAGTCAGATAAAAACAATTCATATGTATCAGTCACTTCTGTTATACTCTATGTATCTCAGCAGGGTACCTTCACCCCACAATTCACTTCAGAATTACCCCTGGAGACTGCAGGCACTCACCTCCCACCAGCCCTCCAGATATCACACTTTCCCAAGATAAGCGCCCACTTAGGCCTTCATCCCTGAGCTTTCTGTACTGTAGAACTGAGGCAATCAGTGACTGCTGGGTCCACTTCCAAACAGTCAATCCACTGACTGACCCCTTCTGCCAGATACCCTCCCTGGTATTCAATTACTGTGTACACTGTATTTTAGAACTAAGGCAATCAGTGACTACTAGGCCAGGCCATTATGATCAGTCAGTCCACCGACTCCTGCAAGATACCCTCCCTGGAATCCCATTAATGTGACCTTAAGGGCATGCAGTGACTACTAGGCCTGCCTACCCACTTCATTCAACCCACTGACCCCTTCTACCAGATACCACTGGTATCCAAATCTATTCACTTTACCATATCTTATACTCTAAAAGTCAATTAAATCAGTTAACATTTTCACACGTTCATTTCTAGACACATTTAAATTAAGTGTTGGCAATAAATAATGTTGCATACTGGTACATTGAAAGTTGTGACAGAATCCCCCCTCAGTTCCTTCAGGTTCAGTCCTTCGCTTTGACAGAGTCTCTTAAATTCAGAAGGTTTGAGGTGAATTCTCTGTAAAACAGTGTCACTGTGGCTTTTTAAAATAGTGCTGTATGTGGTATCAACAAGGTTTTTACTATACCACATTCCTTTGGAAATACTGAAGAAATTATGTAGAGATGGTGCAGCTTGATGTAGCTGGAGGGCCCTCTTTTGAGTCAGCAGGTTACAGATGTGTTGAGGAGAAAAATGATGTCTTCAGATTTGTAGATTCTTCTCTCTGGGGAAACTGGTCACACAGGAACAACAGCCGCTTGAAGCAACAAGCTTTCTACACTTGGCCCTGTTCTCACTTACTGCCCTGTTCTGTCCCTACTCTGGGATACAGGTGACCCCTATCCTTGTACTGTTATTAAACTAAACTGGTTTTGTCAGACTTTCTTTCTTCAGTAGGCCTCTTCAGACAGACACCCCTTGGCATGGGCAGCTTCCTTGCTGGTCGCTTTCCCTGATCTGACTAACTGCACACTGGCTGTACAGCTCTTTTTATAGCCACAGTCTAACTAGTATATTTAAATTGGTGGTCACTGAGTGGACACTGACCTGTCCAGAGACTCAGCACCAATCAAATTCCTCCTCACAGCAGCATATGCCACAATGGAATTCTCAGTTTTGATGCTCAGCTGCCATCCTGAACATTCTAAGGCTTCCCCTGTTTTTTTTCTACTTTTGGTCATTTTAAAATACATTTTCATCACTCAGAGAAACATTTTCTCAAGGGTCGAGCACTTATTCACTATTATGGTTGGACAGCTGACTTCCTAAGCTTTCCGTTGAATTTTTTTCTGTCCACAGTAGCCTTTAGGAAAGTAGAGTCGCTAAGACTTCTATCATTTTAACAATAAAAACGCTTAAATAATAATTTCTGAATACTTCCTATGTTTTTTTCCTGTCAAAACAATCATTTTCCCTTTAATTGTGCTGATCACAAGTTTTTTTCTTTCAGACATTAGTTATACATTTTCCCACTCTAAGCTCCACCTCCAGTGTAACTGCCTGCATGGAGTTAGCGTCACTAAGGACCACTCTTCTTTCAAAGGTTAGTGACTCCCTTATTTTAAATTCTAACCAACTCAAACTATTTTCCCATGTGTAGGACACTTCTGAAGTTTGGTTCAGTTTCATTTAAATTTGACTTGGCAGCACGTTGCTGAACATGTCAAACGTGTTCTGACTTTCTCTGTATTTAAAATGCTCCACTTTGGATTCTGTACATATTCTAAGGTAATCAATGCTTGTGTGCTGTGCCTAGGACTCCTCTAGCCCCCACGTGCCCTTTTATTTATTGAGTTTATTATTTTCAGTGTGTTTTTAATGCATGTGAAGCCGTGAGCTCCCGTGTCCAATCGCACCCATTTTATGCACAGAATGGCTCCTTGTGAGCTTTAATTCATACTGTGTGCATTTTTCCGCTGTGGAGACTCCATGAGCCCCGATTTCTCAGACTGTGCTCTTTACTATACATTTTATTTATTTATTAGAGCCAGTCCCTAATGTTCACATTCCCTGGTGCTTTTCGTCTTGCCAACTATATTTGAGGGAATTGGTTATCTGGTTGATCCTGCCACAAGAGGAGTGCATCATGCTGCATCCTCTTGGCAGTTCGAGAAGCATGGCGCAGTTCCTGCGCCGAAGCCTTCTCTCTGTATGGCTGCAGAGTGAGGCAGCCACCTGAGGCAAGCCTAAGATTCCTTACTTGAGCACACTGTGCTCTGCTGTGGGACCGAAGCCCAGTCTCTCATACTCCACCATCACTCAGTTTTTGGCACCAGTAACGCCCGCAGCTGCCACTCTGCAGTCACTTATTTCTTTCCAGAGCAGCAATTCTTTTCTACAGCAGCGACTGTCTACCAAATAAAAAAGTACAATTACTATAAAATCATCACAGGCAACTCGGACAGTCCAGTTATACACTGGCTGTCCAGCGCTTGTGTTACTAGCCAGGGTAAACCATTTACTAGCCCACTGGCCATCTGCATATCGATTCACTATTTTATCATTAAAACACTATGGGTGGGATATTCAGAAATGTGCCAAAGACATGCGCAACCCCGGGGCAGCACAAGTCAATTGCGCAATGGCACAGTGACTGTGATATTCAATGGCTGCACACCGCAACATGCGCCAGCGCAACATGGCTGAATATCTCAGGCACTGCGCCATGGCGCAGTGAGAGATGTGCCAGGGAGCAACCAGATATGCACCATAGCACAACCAGGGATGCGCAAGGGGCAGAGGAAGATGCACCAAGGCACAGCAGGAACAGCCAGAGGCACAGCAGAGAGAGAGGCAAGGGGGAAGGGGGGGTGGAACAGTGTGGGAATGTGGGAGCACCAGGCCAGGAACACTGGCCGGGACACAGCCAGCACACAGCCCACCACTGCACAAGAAGTACAAGCATGCAGCAGCGCCCCCCAGAGGACGCAGGGCACAGGTGGCACTGATGTACAGGGGCGGGCACCATAGACCACCACACACACCGGTGGGCACGCGGCCACCCGGCCAATGACAAGCCACACCCCAACACATGGCACTCACCACATACACAAGCCACACATCCTGAACAGCTGTCCCAGGGCCGTGCCACGCACAGCCACTGACCGAGGGGCATGCCAACACCATGCACGCAATACCCATTGACATAGGTGCACCACACAGCCACCCACCACACGACTGCAGCGTGGACCTACTCGCCAGCTGCAAAGCAGACACGGACACAGAAGGGTAAACAGGTAAAATATATAACGGAGGAAAGCAACACGCTAAACACTACACAGGTAGCAGGCCCGGTGGCGCTGAGGGCAGAGGAGTGAGCACGGGTCACCGGAGGCTGGCAGGGAAGGAGAGGGATCGAGCATCCAATGGACTGCTCTCCCTCTCCGGGGAGAAGGATTCACGACAGTCTGTGCCTGACTGCCCCCTGGCGGAGGCTGGGGGTCGGGGACGCACGTCATACTTAGGGAGTAGTCAGGGGCAAATGCCAGGATGTGGGGTGCGTGCAGTTGTGTGCGCGCTCCCAGATGCCAGCGTCATTGCATGCCCACCGGCTCATGGGGAGGAACAAGGGGAAAGTGGCACCTCTCGCGCGGCTTGATGGCTGTCCATGAGCATCCGTCGGCACCCGACTGGATCTGTGGATTGGTGGGGAGATGGGGGGCTCCCTGTCACCCTGCTGTGGGGGGAAAGCCGCAGGAGTTACAGGGTGCCGATGAGACAGATGGTGGCCGGATCCCCGGCAGGATGCACAGAAGAAACGGAACGGAGTGCAGAGAGGTGGCCAGGAGGATAAATTCAGAAGGTAAACATTACACAGGTAACAAAGGGGAGGGTAGGTGTAGGTGAGAAGGGGTCAGGGAACAGGGTCTGTACAGGTGGAAGGGGGAAGGAGGGAGGGGGAAGGGAGGACAGAGGCAGGACGGTGGCTGGTGATCCTCATGGCTGGCACCTCCCCCTGTGCCAGTACTGGAGCACGAACCTCCTGGTCTGCCCTGCAATCTCCATGGTGTGGGACGTGATGAGGAGGCTCTCATGCAGGAGACGTTGATCGAGCAGCAGGTGGGATCCCCTCTGGACACCTATGGCAGAGGAAGGGACAGGTGATCAGTGTGCGTCCAATGCCCCCTAGCCCCCCCTGTGCGCAGTGGACAGTGGGAACACACGCCCCTGGAGTGGCACCCCTGCCACCCACAGTGAGTGGGCCTATGCCTGCCACCAACCCGGCAGGCCACGGCAGTGCACAGCGCTGGGGACCGCCACCCAAGGGCCACCTGACAGCACAGTGGCAGGCAGGTGGCATGGTGCTGCAGCGGAACCTCAGCGGCAATGGTGGTAGTTGGACACACACCCAGCCCACCAACAACTGACACACATGTTTAATGGCCGCCCCACGGCACAACTCACTACTGCATCGTGTGTTGCACACAGCTGCCACGGCACATAGGCACAGGAGGCCAAGGCTGCACTCCCCACCCCGCAGACCACCCAGCACAACAATGGAATGCACAGTACCACTCTGCCCACTATGGCGCTAAGGCGCGCCTAGACCTGTTGCTGCACTTCCGCTCGGTCCCGCACCCCCAGCCATAGGGCCCGCATCGGCCTTCTGCGGCCCACTAGGTGCCCCTGCTGCTCTGGCACATCTCCGGTCCTCAGGCCCTAGGACAGGAACACAGACAGGCACACATCAGAACACGGGCAGCAGTATGAGCCCACTGCTCCCCACCCCTCAAGCACAGGCGCCGCGGCCGGGCAGGGCCGCGGGGCTGTGGTGCAGTGCACCCTGTGATTGGCAATGCCATGCCACAGGACACACAATGACAGACCACCCCCCACCCCAGCATGGCATGCAGCCCTGCCAACCTCATGGAACAGTGGTCATGCACAGACGCAGTATGAGCGGATGTACCTTGCCACAGCACGGCCCCCCTGCGGACGTGTGCCTGCCGTGCCCTCAGCCACTCTGGGTCCCTCCTGAGTAGGTCACAGTACCAGTGCCAGCACTGTTCTGTGGTGCGCTGCACCCCAGTGGCCTGGACCACCCCATCTGTGATGTCCTGCCACACCTCTGCCCTGGGTCTAGTGAGGGACTGCTGGCCAAACAGGCCGGCAGCATGGGGCTCCACCTGGGCCACCAGGTTCACAAGCTCTACCTGGCTCCAGTTTTGGGCACAGGGCACTACGTGACACGGCATTGTCAGTCAGCACTGTAGAATGCCAATATGGTGCCCAACAGTGCACATGCACAGAGATGCACAGTCTGCGGCAGTTGCACAGCCCCAGGAATGCGCGGCATGGGCGTGACCATACCAGCACGTGGGGCAGAGGCCACTGGGGGGCATAGGGCACGGCGGGGGTTGGGGTCGGCACATGCAATGTGTGTGAGTGCGCTATTGGGCCCATGTCGCATATTGCACAGTAGGACCATGTGGACAGCACGCCCCATGGGTCCAATAGTGCCCGAGTGCCATAGACCCAATAGTGCCCGTGCACAATAGAGTCAATGTCGCCCGAGCGCCAGAGACCCAATAGCACACAAATGCCATAGGCTGTATGGCGCAGGGCCGCGATGGACCCTACAACGCATGCTGCACAATAGGCGGTAGTAGCTGCCATTGCACATGCGCACTGGTGAGCCTGCACTGCACATGTCACGGCATTGTGCAATGACATGCGCCTGAGCAAGTCCATTGCACACTGCTCAACAGCACGATATTCAGCCGACATATGCAGATTAGCTCATCAGCCTATATGCAGCGCAATGAGGACATATGTATGTCATTATAGGTGCGCATTGGCTCATTTGCATGCGATGCACTATGAAAGCGCTGCACAACAACACAGGCCATGGACTGGTACTACAACCATCAAAGGTAGGATGCGCCTGCCGGGGGAGGACCAGCACAGGGTGCTCGATGGCAGGGGTGGGCCGCTGCAGCTACTAACCACATGTCCATGTCCACAGGTAGCAACATGTCCAAGCACATGGAGGGTGAGGAGCATGGGCCTGCCCAGAAGCGCAGGCCCAACTGCACGAGAGAGTGGAGGCGGATGCCCTGTTCGAGGTGTACCTTGACAGGGAGCCATTGCTGAGTGGAGCCACTGGCACACCCCAGGCCAGGGCCGCGGCCTGGGAGGAGGTGGCGGAGGCCGTGGACCAGCAGGGTGGCCACCAGCGATCTGCACAGGAGTACAAGTGGAATGCGGGCACTGACAAGCGTCAAATAAAGGAGAGGGTGGCGGCCATTCGGGCTGCCTGGTCTGCCATGGGTGGGGGCCAGGCTGCCGTGTCATAGCTTGCGCTGCAGGTGGAGATGGTGGCGGCCACCGTGCGGTGTAGTGCAGTGGAAGGTGTGCCAGGCGGTGGCTCCAGACTGGAGGAGACCATCACTGCATGGTAGGTCTGGCAGCCGGGGTGGGGAGGGGGCCTGTTGGGCCGGCAGCTATAATGCATCTGTGTCCCCTTACAGCACTGGCTCGGCAGCATGCGGTGGCTGGGGCATCTGTGGCTGCTGTGGTAGCCTGCCCAGCCCTGGAAGACCGGCCATCCACTTCCATGGGCATCCGGGGGCCTGATAGGCTGGGGCCCATCACCGCTGTCCAGCCAGATGTCCTGGGCGTGGTGGCGGACGAGGCCCTGGCTGTGTTCCAGCAAGATGCGTGCCACGGCGCGCTCTGTGCAGAGACACAGATCGGGGCAGTGTTCAACACTGATGACGTTCAGACCATTGTCCAGGTTGGCAGGGGGGCTTGTCAGTGAGGAGTCACCCATACCAAGCACCAGCACTGGCTGCGCGGCTGGTGGCCTGTCAGCAGCAGAACAGTGCTTGGTACTGCTATGTGCACAGGCACAGTGGTGCAGGGTGGCAAGGCACCCGCACAGGCACTGGCCAGCACACAGAAGCTGGAAGGGCGGCAGCTGCGGATGGCTGGAGCTGTTGGGGGGCCGGGCGCCGTGTCCGCCACCGGGGCACCTGACAGAGCCCATCCCCATGAGGGCCATGCTGTGCGGCCCCGACCTGAGAAGGGGGGCCGTGCAGCATGGTCGTCTGTCACCAGTGGGTCAGCGCCATGCCCATGCACCCCAGGGAGCCAAGCCCTTGGCTGAGCACACCCGAATGTAGCAGGCCTCCGTGGGGCAACAGATGCTGCTAGTGGCTGGGGTACGGGCACTCTGCGCAGAGGTGCGCCAGGCAGCCGAGCAGCACGAGAGGGGCACCATGCAGGTCCTGGAGGCCAGGCAACACCTGCAGATAAACACACTTCTGTTAGGTCCCACCACAGTTCCTGCCTCCGGGGAAACAAAGACACTGGCAGTATCTCCAGCTTACACTCTGGAATTTGTTCCCCCATCCCCATTATATTTTGTACCCTTTATAGTACTCTGCAGTCAGAACCATCAGGTATTCCTCATCTATCCTATAAGTTGATGCACAATCCAATCAAAAAACAGTCTGGCTGAGGCCAGCCCCTCTGTCCGATCTGAAGAGCTCCAGCTTACTTTGTGCATCTATAGAGGTTATTTGCCATCCAGATCTGCTCCCAACAATTACTATTTTCAACTCACAGGGTAATTCAGTGTTTTTTTTATATCATCTAATTTTTAAAGCCTGGTAGCCATGCAGGTTTAATTTAACATTAACCTAATAATCATACAGATTGTGCATCTAATATTCTTGCTTTGTGAAGTGTAGGCTATGTTTAACATTTTTTATACTACAAAGAGCAAATATGTGCAGCAACGATGGGAAGGTCTCCCTCCTGTAGCATTTCCTAACTATTTATATTGCATATTAAAGCAGCCCTACCACCAGTGCCTGTGCAAATGTTTGCCTGGTAATTATTCACTCCCCAAAGCTCAGGGGTCCCTCATGGAGCACCCTTTGAGTACTAGTTCCACATGAGACTGTGGTTAATCAGGCGAGTGGTGAGGTCCCTCCTGGAGTGACTTCCCCCAGCCAGACCATGCACCCCCCCAGATTCAGACTGCATTACTTATTTAACAGCATGAGCTGGGAGCCTTATATAGCCTCCTCAGCCCAGCACACGCCTCACAATTCAATGGTGAGCATTTTGTGCAAAAAATAGAGTGGACTGTACCTGGACTAAGCCCTGCTGTTCACAGTCCCAGAAAAATGGCCCAAAGCATTCCCACGTAGCACTGCAAGGGCCATTCCACAAACGGCCAAGCCTGGGCATCAGCGCGGTAGTCTTTGTCTCGGGGGGGGGGGGGCAATTTACAATCCACTTCTCCTCACACCGAGACTCCAAGAATCCATGCTGCCTCCTCCATTCTGACAGACTCTCCAGAAGGCTGTGTGCTCCTGCGAGACGGGGAGAACAACTGTCAAGGCTTGCAGCATTTTCAGTTCTTGCTGGAGATCTTATGAGAGCAAGGCAGCCATATTGGATGGGACCTTTGGCTGAATAGAACTGTCCCAAGTCACACTGGCTCCTGCAAGATGTCCTAGTGGCCATCTTACCTGGGACTGCAAAACATCCCTTATACATGCTGGAGTGCATCTTTAAAGAGGCAACACTACATTAAGGTGGTAGCAACTAGTTCATCAACAGAGTGGACTTATCTTCCTCCTGGGGGTCTAGGCAAACAGATCAACCTGCATGTGATGTTGGATCATGTCTAGCAAATACTTAATACAGTTCTTTCTGCCCCAAACTAACAGGTTCGAGGACCCACCAGGCATAATGAGGAAATGCAGGGAATGTGGAATTCTCTTCCCAGAGGCCAACGACAGGGACACAGCCTGCGTGGTGTGCACACTAACACCTCAGGGGTAATGTGGGGCAATGGAGGATGAGAGTTTGGACTCAGAAAACCCACCACCACCAACTGCCCCAATAGTGCTGGATGCCAGTCAAGCTCAGCTGCTATTCCAACTCTTGGAAGCATTTAAAACAGGTGGCTCCACACCACACCACAACAAGCAGGGAGGCCGGGGGAAGACACCACAAGAAAGAGGCCCAGACTTGACATGGACAGTGGCACGTCAGAGACAACAACTGACCAGGATGACAACACCATGGACAAATCTGCCATGATGTGCCACGGCGATAACATTGACGAGCTCATCAAAATGGCCAGGTCGGCACTTAAAATAGCAGAGCAGCCAGAACAGCCATCCATGTTGGAGGACCCCCTTCTGTCAATGGGTGAACCAGAAGAGAAGGTTCACTTCCCCACATGCAAGACCAGAGACTATTCTAAACAAAGAGTACAATGCTCCTGAACCCACCGGAATGCCAGAGCGAAGCATGATAAGTAAGTGGTACCTCTTGTCATACGCATGGGCAGATGACTGGGGAAAAGCTCCCAAAGTGGACCAACCGGTGTCAGAAATTTCAAAGCATACCACCATGCCAGTAGAGCATGGCGGCCCTTAAGGACCCTATGGATAAGAAAATTGAGGAGCATCTCAAAAAGATCCACGAGGTCTCGGGTATGCTCCGCTTGGCTGATACAGTGGTCTGGTTCACCAGCAGAGCTCTTCATAGGTAGATGGACATCTTAACTGAAAACATCCTGGATGACTCCCCGCAAGCAGATGCTGCAGAATGTGCCATACAAGCAGTAAAGTATATCATGAACACCTCATCGGAGATACTGTGGTTTGTATCGAGGACAGCGGTCCTAGCAAATAGAGCTAGGAGGGCGCTATGGCTCAAGCTGTGGCAAGCGGACAATGAGTCCAAAAGCACACTGATGAAGTTACCATTCAAAGAAGGCACCCTATTCGGTGAGAGAGTAACCTCATACCTCAAGAACAGGGGAGGCAAACCGGCACGGGACAAGGATGTCTACCTGTCCTCAGACAGGTCGTTTAGGACAAAAAGAAAAATTTTCAGGCAGAAAAACCAGACCTACCACCCCCAGGGATCCAGACCATGGACTCAAAGGCCAAAATTTCAAAACAAATCCTATGGCAGTAAGTCAAAGAATAACGCCGGTGGACAGTATGGCGATGGCGGGCAAAAGCCAAGTTTCAAACAATGAGGCCATTTGGGCCCATGCAAATCCACCAATAGTAGGGAGACTGTAGGAGTTTGCATCACAATGGGCCCAAACAACATCGGACAAGTGGGTAATGAAAGTAGTAAGAAAGGGATATGCCATCAAGTGCACCAACAAGCCAGTGCACCACAGACCGCTGGTTTTCCCAACCCTGAAGTGCCCAGAGAAGGCATGAGCAATTCAACTGTCAATTCTGGACCTGCTTAAGAGTGGGGCTATTTTGCACATCCCTATAGAGGAGGGAGACACACAGAAGTTTACTCCTTATTCCTTGTGGTCCCCAAGAAAACGGGGGGAATGCGCCCAGTGCTGGACCTAAAGCATCTAAACAAATTTGTTGCCTACAAGAAATTCAAGATGGAGATGTTGCGATCAACATTACTAGCCATCCAACCAGGGGACTACCTAACCTCAATAGACCTGAAAGACACCTACAGTACCTACACATTCTAATTCAGAAGTCACACCACAAATATCTGTGGTTCAACGTCCAGGGAGAGCACTATCACTATAGAAGCCAGAAGAAGCCAGAAGGGGAGGGAAGGAAGGAAACATATTCAATTCAGTGCTTTAGAGTAACTGGTAATTGCTATTTTTCTTTTAAACTTAGATTGTGGACGTTTAGTGACACTATACTTTCTTTGTTGTCTTTACTTATAATTGTTTTTGGGTTGTTGAAAATTTACAACATAGTGGTGGTGTAATTCTGTGCTGTCTTTAATTGCTGCAAATTTTCTCCCTTCCCCAACTCTTAATTATATGCCCTGATAAATCTGATTGACAGGAGCTAAACACAGGGTATAGTAAGGGGTGTGAAGTAGGAGGGGCATAAGGGGGAAGAAGCCCACCCTCAGCACAAGTGTTTTGACTCATTTATTTATTTATTGGTTTCTTTTTCCTTTAAAAAAAAAATATCTGAGGATTAGTGACAGGATTTTTAGTACAGTAAATTAATAAAAAGAGAACTAGGAGAGCTTCAGTAGCAGACAAGTAGTGGAACTGCAGTATAATGTGGGGAGTGGTGCAATGCAGTGGCTGTGGGGCAGCCATATTCAGGCAGACCTTCTGGACACTGAGGTGCTGCCCTATCTGCATGCATCTCTCTGGACTGCGGGATGAGGTAGCCAGACTCAGAGCGGAAGTAAACTGGGTCAGGAGTACCATCACCCCTATCCAGGGACCACCCAGTCCAATGCAGCTGCCTCAAAGGATGCCAAGAGCGAGGAGCACTTGGATGACAGTGGGCTCAGGGAGGGTTAGAGCAGTCAGGCAGAGGCACATCCCAGATACTATTCCACTCAAGAACTCATATGCCACACTGGCAAATGAGGACAACCAAATAGAGGTACCCAGAGAAGTGGAAGGAAAGGATGTGGAGGTTAGCCAAGGAGGTGACCTCAGCGGGGAAAGCAGTGGACCCCGGAGGAGGAGGAAGCGAATCCTGGTGGGGGACTCCATCGTAAGAGGGATCCAGCTAGGAACACAGGAGGGGGAGGACAGGGAGGTGAGGTGCCACCAGGTGCCACGGCATGGAGGATGGAAAGGAAGATCCTGGGGATCACTGAGAAGGCAAGACGGAGGGTGAGCTGGATGTCATTATCCACCTAGGTACTAATGACCTGGCAAATGGGAGCCAAAGGAAGTTCAGGAAGAGTTTAGGAAACTGGGAGGGTCTCAAGCAAGTAGCTACTTCTGTCACTTTCGGAAGTACTACCTGAGGCAAGGAGAGCATAGAGTGCATGCACCAGGAACTTTAACTCATGGTTGAAGAACTGGTGCTGTGAGGAAGGGTTTGGATTCATTGGTGACTGGGGACCCACCTGGAGGAGGATGGAGGTTTGTCTGCTCGACGGCCTGCATCCATCCTGGAGGAATCAAGCACTAATGATAAGTTTAAATGGTACAATGACAAGCATTTAAACTAGCAAAAGGGGTGGCAGGCCAGCAAGGAGGGTACCTCACTTGCTCACCCCCACAGCTAGCAGTGGAACCAGTGAACCAGAGGAGTGGCTATCTCTGCAAAGCAGTGTGCAAAAAGATGGAGATTAGTGCCCAAGAGGTGGATAAGCAGAAAAGGGGCAAAATTCAGCAGAAGGGCAGACAGCAAGGAGAACCAGGGATAAATGACAACCAAGGAAGGGGCTGGAGTAGAACAGTGAAGCAGTCTAGGGAGGTCAAATCATGGAAAGCCATGTGTGCAAATGCCAGGAGCCTTAGCAACAAGATGGAAGATCTGAGGCTGTCATGGTACAGTCAGACCTGGACATTGTGGCCATCACTGAAACCTGGTTTTAATGATAACCATGACTGGGAGATAGGCCATACCTGGCTACAACATATTCAGAAGAGACAGAGCAGGCAGGAAGGGAGGAGGAGTGGCACTGTATGTGAAAAATGACATAAGGGCCACAGAGATCCAGGAGGAACAAAATGGGGAGAGATACTGTGGGTTAAGCTGGAAAAGAAAATGGGGACAGCTATCTGCAGGTGTGGTCTATAGACCACCAGCCGGGAGGAAGAAACAGATAGGGAGCTGATGCTAGCCATCCAAGGATGGCAGACAAAGTGAGGTAGTACTGGTTGGAGACTTCAATATTCCAGGCGTGGACTGGAGCATCCCAGCAGCAGCATCAACTAGAGCAGATTTATCCTGGACTCCTTCAGGGTGTCTTTCTCAAGCAACTGGTCATGGAACCAACTCGGCAGAAGGCAATACTGACCTTATGCTCCACAAACAGGGACAGTGTGATGGGGAGTAACAGTGGGGAGCACCTGGGTAACAGTGACCACCAGTCATTGTGGTTTGAAATCACAGAATGAGCAGACCAAACCACAAAAACACGTATCCTGGATTTTAGGGGGCAGACTTTGGAAAATGGGGAGATACTTGAAAGAGGCATTAAAGGAATGGGACAGGAATCAGGGGTTGAGGAACAGTGGGCAGTATTTAAAATGGGGATTACAAGAACAACAGAATTATGCATTAAGCAGGTTAGCAAGAGGAAAGGAAGGAGACCATTATGGTTTTCAAAGAGGTAGCAAAGAAAGTGAAAGCCAAAAGATTGCATTCAGGCAATACAAAAAGACACAGGCAGAAGGGATAGGGAGGAAGTACCAGGAGAAGCAAAGGGAGGCAGGGAGGTCAGTAAGGGAAGCCAAAGCTCAGACAGAAGAACACATTGCAAAATCAGTGGGTAGAGGGACAAAACCTTTACAGGTACATAAGTGAAAAAGAAAGACAAAGGAGGATAGTGAGACTGAAGGGGAGGATGGGAGCCGTGGAGGATGACAACAGTAAAGCTGACATATTGAACAGGTATTTCTGCTCAGTCTTTACTGAGGAAGAGGGGGGTAATGGGTCTGAAGGGAGTACAAGGGATGAGAATGTTGCAGAAATGGACACAAGTCCCTTTACACGAGAAAGGGTCCTGAAGGAACTGGAAGTAATAAGAGTTGATAAAGCAATGGGGCCAGACGGGGTGCACCCCAGGGTCCTTAAAGAACTAAGAGAGGTGGTGGCTGAACCTCTGGCTATCCTGTTTAGCACATCACTGGAAACAGGGAGGTACCCAAAGACTGGAGGACAGCAGATGTAGTCCCCTTATACAAAAGCGGGAACAAAGAGGAAGCAGGGAACTACAGACCAGTCAGCCTCACCTCGGTAGTGGGAAGATCATGGAAGCACTACTGAAGGAGAGATTGGTGGAACATCTGGTTGTCAATGGACTACAGGACCCAAGGCAGCATGGTTTCACCAGGGGAGGTCATGTCAGACCAACCTCGTTGAATTTTTGACTGGGTGACTAGGGAGGTAGATCAGGGGGGGAGTAGACATGGCCTATCTGGACTTCAGCAAGGCCTTTAACACTGTGCCACATAGAAGACTATTACACAAACTGGGAATATGGGTGTGGGCAGGACAGTAGTGTGGTGGTAGGTAACTGGCTGGGTGGCAGGACACAGAGGTGGTGGTAAATGGCTGTCACTCCACAGGGGAAGAGTGACCAGTGGGGTACCACAGGGATCAGTGCTGGGATCGGTCCTATTCAACATCTTCATCAGTGACATTATGCAGGATCTAGAAGGCAGAATTTCACTGTTCGCTGATGACACAAAGCTCTGTAACAGAGTAGACACACCAGAGGGTGTAGACAGAATGAGAAGCGACCTGCAGAAAGTTGAAGAATGGTCAGGGGTTTGGCAGTTGAAATTCAATGCAAAGAAGTGCAAGATAATGCATATGGGGCACAAAACCTCAGCACAATATATCAGTTGGGGGTGAGGATATAGCATGCACCAAGCAGGAAAGGGATCTTGGGGTTGTCATCTCTGATGACCTCAAGGTAGGGAAACAGTGTGACAAGGCAGCAGGTAAAGCAAATAGGATGCTGGGATGTATAGGCAGGGCATCACCAGCAGGAAAAGGGAGGTCATAATTCCGCTATACAAGACACTAGTGAGGCCCCACCTGGAGTACAGTGTACAGTTCTGGAGACCATACCTACGTAAGGACATAGACAGGGTAGAGAAGGTTCAGAGGAGGGCAACAAAGATGGTGCATGGATTGCATCACAAGTCCTATGAAGACAGGTTGAAGGAACTGAACATGTACTCCCTGGAGGAGAGGAGGGAGAGAGGGGATATGATAGAGACATACAAGTATCTTACAGGGAGGAACAGGGTGCAGGAAAATACTATTTTTAAGCAAAAAAGATGTTCCAGGACTAGAGGGCATGGGATGAAGTTGGAGGGAGGACGATTCAGAGGAAACATGAGAAAGAATTTCTTCACAGAACGGGTGGTGGACAAGTGGAACACCCTGCCAGAGGAAGTGGTGGGGGCTGAAACAATCACGGGATTTAAGAATGCATGGGATAGACATAAAGGAATTCTAGAGGTCAGGGGTAAGGGGGCAACAGACTTCTAGGAAGACAAACTGAACTTACAAGCTCAAATGGGCAGACTGGGTGGGCCATAGGCCCTTATCTGCCGACACTGTCTATGTATCTATGTATCTGTCTCCCATTCGGCCTGGCCTCTGCCTCCAGAGTCTTCACCAAAACACTACTAGTCCTAGCGGCACACTTGTGAAAAGCAGGCATGCACATCATCCTCTACCTAGATGACTGGCTGCTATGGGCATGAACAAGGGAACAGGCAAGCTACAACACAAACATGGAGATAGTTATCTCACTACCAACAGCTGCTGTGACTGCCCAACTTAACCTTGTTTCTCCACTTCCCTTTCTGCTCTAGTTGCCCCAACCCCCCCACTGGATTCTACCCTCACATCTTGATATACCCAGTGCTGCACTTTTCACCCTCTCCCCACCCTTCCTACATTCCTTCTCCCCTCCCTCTTCCCTTTCCCTATGGCTCTGGCGCTTATCTGTTGTCTATTTTTTTCTGACAAATGCCGCTGGCTGCCTTGTTACAATGCTACCCTTGAATTTTATTAATCTGTACTCTGTTTGCAATGTCCACATTGTTGTAATGTCTGTCTTGATGTTCCCCATAATTTGTATTTCTCTGACGTGGAACCTTTGTAAAAGAGCCAAGGCTCAAAGGTATTTGTAATCCTAGACTTGATAAATAAATAAATAAAATAAATGGCAGTGCAGTGTCTGCAAAAACATGGTCGGGTAATAAACAAGGCAAAAAGCCAGCTACTACCAACCCAGTCCCTGATCCACCTGGGGGCCATAATAGACACAAGACTCAACCAAGTGACTCCCACGGAGAAGAAAGCATGCAATATTCATTCTCTGATCAACGGGATCCTCTGCAGACCCAGAAGGCCAGTCTGGGACTACCTTCAGATCCTAGTGGTAATGGCAGCCCTGATTGACATGTGCCATTGGCCAGACTGCACATGAGATTGCTGCAGAGGTACTTGATCGAAACTTGGGACCAAACCACTCAGAACTTCAGAGTCCAAATATTCCCCCCAACGAAGATACTATCAGACTTGAAGTGGTGGACACTAAGGAAAAACATCTCAAGGGGGGGGTCCGCTAGCACAGCCACCTGCAGCCGTCATCACCACAGATGCAAGTCTGATGGGTTGGGGAGCAACCTACTTGAACCATGTCACTCAGGGCCTATGGTCTCAAGCTGACTTGGCCTTACCAATAAATGTATTGGAGATGAAAGCAGTGAGACTAGCACTGACATTCTTCGGACCACTCATTGCACACAGGGCAGTCCTAGTGAGATGCGACAGTCAAGTAACTGTTGCTTACCTAAACAAACAAGGGGGCACATGAAGCAAGTCAATGATCAGAGAATCTATCAGACTCCTACGCTGGGCAGAGCAAAACATACTGTCAGTCACAGCAATTTACCTGGCAGGCTCGGCCAACACAGAGGCAGATTGGCTAAGCAGAGTTACCATGAATCAAGTGGAGTGGAAACTCAACCAAAAAGTATTTCACACGATCCAGAAGAGATGGGGCCACTACAAGTAGACCTCAAGGCCTCACAACGGAATACCCAACTACTGGTATACCATTCGAGATTCACAGACGCCAAGGCACAGGAAATGGACACCCTGTCAGCACCATGGCAGTTACAATGAGCATACGTGTTCCCACCAACACCCATGCTGACCAAGATTCTTCACAAGGTTCGAGCGACGGGGTCAACAGTAGTCCTGGTAGCACCGGACTGGTAAAGGAGACCCTGGTACTTGCTCATACAGGCAATGTCAGTGGACTCTCCAATGTCGTTACCTCGCTGGAGGGATCTACTGAGCCAAGGCCCAATTCTGCACCCGAATCCAGCAGCACTGAAACTGACAGCCTGGCTACTGAAAGGGACAGACTGTTAAAACTAGGCTACCATAACAGGATAGTGGAGTGATTGCTGCAATCTAGGAGACAATCTACAAACACAACTTATCAGAGACAGTGGCAGATTTTTCATAAATGGTGTACAGAGAAGGGTAGCTCCCCTTCTGTTGCAGGACTGCTTCAAATCCTAGACTTTCTTAATGACGGAGCAAACAAGGGACTCAGCCCCGCATCGCTCAGGGTTCAAACTTCTGCCATTTCTTCAATAAGGGGCCCATTACAGGGAGTAGGTTCAATAGGCTCACACCCTGATGTAATCAGACTACTCAGAGCAGTCACACTGGCATCAGCCAGAATCAAACCAACGTGTGTACCTTGGCAACTAAACATAGTGCTAGATGCACTCCAGTGTCCCACATTTCAGCAGGAGTCCCTGCACTGGCTTACCTTAAAAACAGTTTTCCTTGTTGCTATTTGTTCAGCTAGACGCATAGGAGAATTACAAGCACTATCATGCAGGGAACCCTTTCTCACGTTCCACAACAAGGGGGCAACTCTCAGAACGGTTCCCTCTTTCCTACCTAAGGTAGCTACTCGTTATCACCTAGATCAGGAAGTTCAACTCCCTTTCTTAGGGACAGGGAGCAACAACGACACTGGGACCCCCAACCCCCTAGATATTGGGCTCTAGCTACAGAAATACCTCAGTATAACCACTAGTTCACGTAGAATGGACAGGCTATTCATTCTCACCACAGGGAAGAGGGCAGGGCAGGCAGTCTCCAAAGATACCATAGCTAGGTGGATAAAACCGAGACCATATCCACAGCTTACAAAGAAGTAGGCCAGGAACCTCCACAGGGAATAAAGGCTCACTCTGCTAGAGTGATCGCCACATCCTGGGCAGAACATATGTTTAGCAGTGACATAGTCCTCCATACACACTTTCACCAGACACTACAGACTGGATGTAGAATTGGCTAAGAAAGCATCATTTGCCAGGCAGTTCTAAAGGCAGATACCCAACACAGATAAAGGTCAATCAATCTGCTTTCACAGTATCCCACCCAGAACACATGCTATAATCACACTGCTACTAAGGTCCTGATGGTTCTGACTGTGGAGTACTATAAAGGGTCCAAAATGTAACGGTATTTACTCACCTGGTAAACGTGATTATTTGAGTACCCTTTATAGTACTCTGCAGCCCCACCCGGAGCAGCAGATGTGAATGGGTTATGGTGATTTGCTGGATTATAGAAAGAATTCAAGTAATGATGCAGGAAAATGTAATGTACTATGAAACTGTCTTTTAAGTACTCTACAGAGCAGACATATTTATTATGTCAATGAAGTGGATACTCCTTATTCAGGGTTTTATTTAACTCTAAAAATTGATTAGCGTTTTGCTCATAAAAGTGCTAATTCTTTGTGAAAATGCATAGTTCTTGCCTCACTGTGTTTAACAAACACAGCATTTCTAAAAAATCTATATAAATACTTTCTGTACAGTTAGTATCATCTCAAGAAAAAAAACTGCTAATCAATTATATAAAATCCTGTTATTGAATAAAGGATGAACTAACCTATCAATACCTCTCCTGTTATCTGCTGGTAATATGATAGGACAGTTAGGGCTACCAGGCAACTGTCAGAGAGGGCAGTTTACAGGAAGATACTGTTGTTACCTGTGTGTTGCCTGTTCTGTTTTTCTGTATATTTGTTCCTTTTGAGCTTTTCACTGTACGTATAAGTGCTAAGGAAAATACACACTGGAGATCCTCAGATGGGACAGAGGGGCTGGCCTCAGCCAGACTGTTTTTTGATTGGGTCATGTACCAACCTATAGGATGGATGAGGATTACCAGACGGTTCTGACTGCAGACTACTATAAAGGGTATTCAAATAATCACCTTTACCAGGTGAGTAAATACCATTTGCTAGCAGGTGCTCCCCCTCCTCCTCCCTCCTGGTCACAAACACAAATGTGCCCATTCCTCTCATACTTGGCAAGATTAACAGTTACTGTACTCAGTGTCTGAGTGAGACACACAGACACACACACACACACACACAGCAAGCACACTTTAAAAGCATTTAATAAAAATGGCTTTGCAAACAATGTGGGTTCAGGGTTCAGTTTGCAACCAGAACATTTTACAAGCAACAGTCTAAGTATTTAATTGCAGCATTCAAAACATTTCAATATAGCAGACATGCAGCATTAACCTATAACTGCTGGTGTGTTCACACATTTTCCAAACTGAGGGAAAAGCATATTAACGAGGAATGGAACACACAGACACACAATACAGAAGGTGATGTTAGCCGTCTTCACCTGGATCACAGTCACATGATCTGCAAGTTGAATGATTAACTGACGCTGGCTTCATCACAGTCAACTGTAATTAATGGTCCAAAGAAGAGTGCACTCAAGTATCCTCTAACTGTTGTTAATTTCAGTAACGCAGTTTGAGTCAGCATTTGTGCAGAACTGGAATAAAGGCAGAGGTTAGTACCATGATACTTACCATCTGAGGCCCGATATTCAAAAATGTGCAAAGCGGAGCGCAAAATTTGCACTGTGCCATGCAATCGCCCACCTGCCCAAAGATGCTGTATTTAGTGAAATAGCGCACTGGCGCTATCTATTTATTTATTTAGTTTTTGTTGACCAGGAAGGAGGACTAGACACTTTTTGCCTATTTTCAGCCTCGTCCCGGGGGAGTGGGATTCAGATGGATGCCAACTTAAACTGAACCAGATTTTAAGCTGTTGGTGGTATTGGATTGAATATAAGGCCATGCTGGCCCAGCGCTAAGCCACTTAGCACTGGGCTGACATGGCTCCCAGAATTGGGCGCCACAATGGCTTGTGCCCGTGCTAAATTTCCAGAATTCAAATGGACCCATGCAAATTAGCTCATTGGGCATTCAAGGTGCTAAGGGGCCATTTGCATGGGTATCCCAGCAGTTTAGTGTGGTGCCACCTCCCCCAATTGCCTAGTCCCAGAGAGCTATCCCTGGTGCTAATGATTCCACCCCGACAATCGCCATTCCAATGTAAAATATAATCATTCCCTGGTGCTAGTGGTCCCCCCACCCTACTGATCACCATTCCAATGTAAAATATAATCTTTCCCTGGTGTCCAGTGGTCCCTGTCCCCACCCGCACCCTTGCCTGATGTTCATATACTAGTCCCTGGTGTTCAGTGGTCCCTCTCCCCACCGACACCCATGCCTGATGTGTATGTAGTATTCCCTGGTGTCTAGCAGTCCCTCCTCCCACCCATGCCGGATGTGTCTGTAGTATTTTGTGGTGTCCGGTGGTCCCTCTCCCCACCTGCACCCAAGCCCAGTGTGTCTGTAGTATTCCCTGGTGGCTAATGGTCCTACACCCTACTCGCACCCATGCCTGATGTGTACAGTATTATTCCCCTGTGTCCAGTGGTCCCTCACCCCACCCAATCACCCACCCGACAGAAAGATGCCATTTCCGTGGTATCCAGTGAATCTCCACCCCATCTCGTTCCCCTGGATATGAAACATAAACCATTCCCTGATGTCTAGTGCCCTCCCACTCTATTTTCAATCCCCTGTATACCACAGTAATGCTGTAATGCTGTTTTCTTTGTTTTAATTGAAAAGTTTTTTATTTTGATCATAAAAGCATAACTTGATACAATATTTATTTTATTTATTTTTTATTTTATTGAAATCTATGATTACAAATACCTTCGAGCAGGAACTGCTCATTTACTAAGGTTCCACGTTGAAGGAATGAATGGTATACATGCATACAAAAGTCAACATAGCAATACATAGTTACACAATAAAAAGTAGTAAGAGACTGAGGCTTAGGAAATTCCAGTAATTCAAAATGTGCCAAATGTTAGGTAGCATGACATACCAGCCAAGGGCAATCTTAGAAATAAGTGCTGCAGGTGAGGGGGCAGGCAGAAAAGCCATTGTCGGAGGGTAGAGGTGAGGGTAAGAGCTTTAAAGGGAGGGAGGGAGGATAAAAGTCAAGAAATGCCTGGGGGGAGGGAGAGGGGCAAGGGGGTAGGCAGATAGGCAGGTAGGAGGGGGCAAGGTGGGGAGAGGTAGCCGTCAAGACTGAAGTGGACGGCAGTGAGCAGTGGGCCCTTGATTAGGTGAGGCAGTCACAACGACTAGTTGAAATGAGATGAAGTCGGAGTTGTCTCTTAAAAGGGCCAAGAGCAGCAGCAGTAAGAGTTTCTTTGTTGAGGGTATTGTACCACTGTGGTGCTCTGTGGTCAAAGGCCCTCTGGCCCATGGTAGTCCGGCATCTGGGGACAAGGAAAGTTAGTTGTTGTGAACTTCTAGTTCGCTGGGTGCTGTGGTGGTCAATAAGGAGCTTTTCAATGCCTGGGGGCATTACCCTGAGTAGGACTTTTTTGGCTAAAAGGCAGGTTTGATACTGTATCTGGCTGATGAGAGGAAGCTATCCTGCCCGAGTGTACAGGTCACAAGTGTGTGTAAGTCAGTCAGCCCCAGTTAGCAGCCTGCATGCTTTGTTGAGTGCAACTGTAATTCTGCGGAGGGCAGAGGTGGGGGCAGAGCCATAAATTGCTAGTCCGTGATCGATGATGGAGGTGACAGAGCTGTTGATAGCCAACCGGAGAGTGTCAGGAGTCATGCAGTGTTTGTGCCTGTAGAGCAGGCCTATACGGATGTTGGTGGCAGAATCTATGTGCCGATGGTAGGAGAGTGAGCTGTTCAATGTGACACCTAGGTATTTAAAATCAGGAACATGTTCAAGTAAGGTCCCTGTTTGGTTTAGGATGGTGAGGTCACGGGATTTGAATTTGCTTCTGGCATTGTAGAAGGTCATAACCTTTGTTTTGCTGTAGTTTATGACCAGTTTGTGTGACTTGAACCATTCTTCGATGCACATGAATTCAAGCTGTAATTGTTTCTCAAGGAGCTCTGCATTTTGGTGGTTGGTGAACATGACTGTGTCATCAGCGCAGAGCAGTAATTTCTGGTGGCAGACACTGGGAAGGTCATTGAGGAAGAGGCTGAAGAGTAGTGGCCCCAAGATGGGCCTCTGTGGGACCCCTGAAAGGACTAGCTTTTCTTCTGAGGTGACACCGGCAATCCTAACCTGCTGGACCCTCTCCCCAAGGTAGCTTGAAAACCAGAGTAGTGCTTCATTGGAGAGCCCAATGTTTGATAATTGCTTGAGTAGGAGTGGGTGGTTCACAGTATCAAAGGCTTTCGTAAGGTCGATGAATACTGCCCCTACACAGTTTCCTTGATCGAGCGTGGTATGGATGAAGCCCGTGAATTCTAATAGTGCAGTGGAGGTACTGTGCCCTTTTTGGAGACCATGTTGCTCAGGACACAGGATGTCGTATTTTTCCAGATACTTGACTAGTTGGTCTGAGGCGATGCGCTCCAGGGCCTTAGACAATGGAGGGAGGATGGAGATAGGTTTGTACATACATTCATATATCGGATGGTATTTTATATTCATAGACACGCAATCTTCAATTCTCTGTCTAAAAAAAGTACAAACTGATCCTTAATCAAAAAAAAAAACAAGGTCATGATCTTCAGCAGCTCCCATAATAAACATAAGTACTTCCAACTCTCCGTTATCACCAGACAAGGTGCTGCACTGGAACAGGTCAAAAACTTTAAATACCTCGGGATCACCCTTGACCCTCACCTCTCCTATGCTGCCCACATTGACCATGTCGCCAAAGCCGCTAACTCCCGGCTAGGCCTGCTATTCCGTCAAAGGAAACACCTGATTCCCGAAGCCTGGCTGTTGCTGTCCAGAGCTCCATCATCTCCATCATCGATTATGGCCTTATCATTTAAGGTTGTGCTACAACTACTGCACTCAAACGTGTATCCACCACCCTCAACAAGGCCTGTCGACTTGTCACTGGCTCCCAACGCCTTACTCACACCTGTGACCTCTATTCTCAAACAGGATGGTTGAATCTTGGCAATCGAATAAAACACCAGACTTGTATTACTACTAAGAAAATCATGCTGGGCCTTGCCCCCCTGGAGTCTGTGCCCTCATACAACCGAGAATCCACACCCGCCGTACCAAGGGATTGAAACCTCAGGTTTTGCAAATCCCCCATTGTCGCTCAACACAAGGCCAAAGATCCTTTGCTTACCGGGCCACTAGTTGGTACAACGGTCTTCCCAGCGACATCTCATCCACACTATCGCTCAGCATTTTTAAGACTCAGCTCCGCCTAACACTCATTGTCTCCAACCTCTGCAACTGTTGTGGCTAAACATGTCTTTTGGTTCCATAGCTGAAGATGCCCTAGTGGATCCACATCTATTCCTGCACTCTGCCAGCACCCCCCCCCCCCAATCTATTTTCACTTCCCCTGCTGGCCCATGACAAATGCCACCCAGCTGCAGTACTTCTTTTCTTATCCGCCTTCCACCTTTCCTCTCTCTGTTCCCCTCCACCTACCTCCGCTATTCTCCCTTTACTTAGTCTCCCTGACTTCACCCCTCCTCCTTTCCCTTCCCCACTCCAAAGTTTCACTTTATTGTTTTTTTCTCAACAAGACTATGTGTTTTTTTTTTTATTTTATAAACTGTTACCTTTGCTTATGTTTGTCTCAAATGTAACCATTGACGTGGAACCATTGTAAAAGAGCCTTGTCTCAAAGGTACTTGTAATCCTAGAACAAATAAATAAAAAAATAAATAAAAAATAAATCCAAGTCCAGAAGTATACAAGAATGCTGTAAACAGAAACACAGTAAGTGTAAACAGAAACATGGGCACTGGTGTAAATCTATTTAGGGGATGGTACAGCAAGTGGTGAAATTCAATGCAGGATCTAATTATTTTTTTATTTATTTATTTGTTAAACTCAAGGATTACAAATACCTTTGAGCAGGAACTGCTCATTTACAAAGGTTCCACATCAGAGGATGTAGGGTAACATGCATACAAAGGTCAACAATGGCTACAGCCTTACAAACACAAAGATGACTATGCATCAAATATACAGCCAAAAGTGGAGAGAGACAACATTATCCAGTTTCTAAACAAATTTCAGGGTGAACAGTATATAGTTAGTATAGGGTAGGAGGAAGTAGGCAGGCTATAAGGCCATTGTCAGAGGGTAGAGGTGGGTGGCAAAAGTGTGGGGTGGATGGGCTCAAGGGCCCAAGAATGAAAGTGCCAGTTGAGGGGAGGGTGGGAGGGTAATGGGTGAGGTGGGGGAAGCTGGAGCCCATAGCGTGAGGCTCTTCGACAGGCTGTACTCCTTATTACTACCACACCTCCATCTCTAAGCGACTCCAAGCCGGCAGCCCAGGTCCTTAATCCCTCAGAAGCCAATATTGTGAGGGAATACTTGAACTGTGTATCCCACATCATGGTACAAAATCTGGGTAGTGTTCTAACTGGTATTGTGTCCATTTTCTCCAATGGTTAGTAAAGCTAACCACTTTACTATTCAATCTGGCCGAGATTTGTTCTAACCTATATACTTCACATGTTAAATTTCTCCAGGCCTCTTTAGCCAGTATATGCTTGGTAAACCAAAGTCTGGTTAATGCTTTTTTTGCTATCAGGACCAAAAGCGCCACAAGTTTATATTGGACTCAGTTTATCCCAACACCAGCGGGTGGAGTCACTGTCAGGACAAATGCCGCTGTAAGCAGCTCAGGTAACTGGAATATTTCATTCAGCTCAGTGGTAACATCGAACCAGTATGTCTGGAGGACAGAACAGGACCACAATATGTGTGCCCCTCCAGCTTGTAGGTGACCATATTCCCTCCAGCATCCCCCATATTCCTGTCCCCTATATTTTGCAGTAATATCTTGGGTTCTAAAAAAGTGTACTCTGGTTTTCCATGCAAATTCCCTCCAATACATTGTAGAATAGATTTTAGAATAGATTAGGGCTGACTTTTGCCAGAGATCCTTATCTAGTTCATTACCCATGTCCTTAACCCACCCAATCCTGATGGAATCCAGAGTGTCTATGTTATACCCCTAAGTGCTTGATATAAGTTACTTATGACGTGTTCCTGTATTCCTCCCTCCACGTGATGAATAGTCATTCCCACCAAGTGAGATGGGGATTCTGCTACCTTCAAAAGGGTTCTTCATAGGGAAGGAGCCTGTTCCTAAGTTGTACGTAAATTGGGTATTGATTTGAGGGGATTATGTACAAAGATTGCAAGTAGACAAAAGAGTAAATACCCAGCGAGCCAGCCATCTGAAATACAAAACCCAGACAACAGGGTTCCCAACCCCTAAGTGAAGATGTAAGCTGCTGTGGGCCCAAGTCTGTGTCATATGCTAGGGTTGAAAGGAAACACCTTTCTGAAGAAGATAGAGCGGAATGGTATATTTGCATCCAAACTTTAAAAAGTTCCCCTGTAAACTGCAAAAATCTGCTCGGGGTAGGCACCTCAGGGGGTTTCCTAAGATATATGGAGGAAAGTTCTCCAAACCATTAAGAGTTACCTCTATATCTTCCCAATATGCTTTGTAAGCATTAGTAATATGTAGGAGAACTGTACACATTTGTGCAGCTTGAGCATATCTTTTCAAATTCAGTAAGCTGAGTCCTCCATGAGCTCAAGGAAGCTGTAAAAATGCAACTTCAGTTGAGGCGGCTACCCCACAAAAATCTGAAAATTAACCTATTCCAGGCTAGAAAAGTAATGCTGTTTCTGGTGACTAGTGGACTCCCGGCAGGTGGTGCCCAACCACCCTGCCCCCCATCCTGACCCAGAGCTGGTGACTTATACAGTCCTCCACTCTCCATCACGGCTGGCTGCTGACTGAGCTGTCAGTGAGTAAGTACATGAAGCTCTTAATGTTTAAAGTCCTCGAAGCTGCCAGAAGGTTGTTTTGTGACTCTGAGGCCTCTTGGCACTTGATTTCTTTCAAACATACCTCTCAGTAGCTATGAATTTTGCATAGCACTATGATTTTCACACTCAAATTTACCCTTGCTCTGCAAAGGTTCACTGATGTTTTTAATAATGTTAGAGCTATTTCGGAACACACAAACTATTAAGTTATTGAACTAACTTGATAGTAACAGTCCTTAACACTAAATATATGGGGCCCACTATTCAAAGATACGTTATTCTGTAAAATAAGAAAGTGCTACACATTCTGGTCATTTGCTCTGATTTGTGAAGGCCCATGCTATGAATCTGAATGCTGAGAGGCTGATAGGTAAGCTTTCAAGGTATGTTGCTAAGGTTATATTATAGGCAGGGTTTATCACAGCTGTAAGCAGTCTCCCCAATTTAATGAATGTGCTTTTAAAGTCAGCAGTGTCCTCACTGAATTCTATTGTCACACCAGTGTTTAACTTGCTTCTAGCCTGTAATTTTCTCTGTGCTAGTTCGGTGGTGTTGCCAAGGTAACCTACTTTGACTTCTGGTTCTACACGCTGAATACTTGAGGTTGCTGCTGTATTCATTCTATAACACTGAAGCTTAACATAATGAAGCAGCCTGGCTGTTGGAGTGAAAGGGATAAGCTGGGTATCACACTGGTTGAAGGCTAAGAGGCAGATGGTGTTGGTAAACATCAGACATTCGGGGAACAAGAGAGTGACTAGTGGGGTGCCACAAGGACCAGTACTGGGTTGGTTCTCTTCAATGTCTTCATTAGTGACATTGTTGAGGAACGGGAGGGAAGGCATGTTTCTTTGCAGATGACAGAAAAATCTCCAACAGGGTGGACACTCAGGAAGAGGTGGAGAGAATGCAAAGGGATATGAGGAAACTAGAGGAGTGGTCTAGGGTGTGGCTGCAGAGTTTCAGTGCCAAAAAAAGCAAAGTCATGTACCCGGGGGGAGGGAAACCCAGGAGATGTGTATAAGATGGGGATGGGGAGCAACTGACCATCACCAAGCAAGAAAGAAACCTAGGGTAATCGTACCTGATGATCTCAAGTTGGCAAGGCAGTACTTTTGTTATTCTTTGATAACCAATTAAGGCCCGCTAGACACAAGTGCCTGTTTTCAGGGGTGACCTGGGAACACTAGGGTGGTTTGGTGACTTGCTCAGAGTCACGCAGTATGCAAGTGGAGGTTGTGAGAATCAAACCCAGGTCTGCTGGATGTACCAAGCTCATTCACAGCTCGTTACTCTAACCTCTAGGCTATACTGCCACCCCTAGGAGTGATGCCACCCCTAGTGTGATGCTGGGGTGCATAGCGAGGGGACTCCTACAAGGAGGGAGGGAGGTAGTGTTGCCACTCTGTTGCTCACTAGAGAGACCCCACCTAGAATACTGCATCCAGTTTTGGAGGTTACACCTCCACAAGGACATTGACAGGGTGGAACTGGTCCAGAGGAGGCTATCAGAATGATGCTGAGGTTGCACGGGAAGCCATATGAGGAGAGGCTGTGGGCATTCAACATGTACTTACTGGAGGAGATCGAGAGGGGACATGACTGAGGCCTATAAGTACTTGACAGGGGTGAACAAGGTCCGTGTGGGGAATCTTTTTCAGAGGAGGTAAAGCACCAGAACACAGCAGCATGCAGTGAAGATGGGCGGGGTGGGGGGATTAAGAGGGATGTGAGGAAATCCTTCTTCACCGAAAGGGTAGTGGATGCCTGGAACAGCCTGCCAGAAGAGGTAGTGGGGAGAAAACAGTGGTGAGCTTCAAGCGTGCTTGGGATAGGCACACAGGTACATTAAGTAGAGGAACGGAAGGGGGAGGGATGTTGGTGGCCAAATAGGGTCCGAGGTGTTGGAATAGGCAGGGAAAAATAGGGCAGACTGAATGGGCCTTCTGGTCCTTTTCTGCTGACAAATTCCATATTTCCATTCATTGTTAGGGAGGGATTTGGCATGACCTTTACCTTAGTCCAGTATCTAACCTGTTACTACAGTACTTTGTTTTGCTGTGAATTAGGCTTTTCTATAGATTTTGACTATACTTAATTCTGTTAGTCTTACATGGTGCTCCTCCATTACCTGCTGCTTGTCTTTCTGCACCTCTTTTCAACTGAAAACAGAACTGCTTAAGCCCATTTACCTTTCTCTCAACCTTCCACATCCTTCTGATTGGATGATAAAAGATTACCTAATCTCACTAAACCAATCCAGCACCTAGAATCTATCTACCTATCCCATCACCTCCGGAATGCTTCTAGCATAGTAGGCCTCCATAGCATGTTTGGAATTTTGTATGCTGCTTCATTTGCCTTTTTCCCCAAGCCAAATCTGACATTTTATAAATGATTAAATTGAACAGATTTTTTTTCCCCAAAGTTTAAACTTTTTTTATTGAAACATGAAATCCCCACATTGCAAGAGAGCTCTGACCTCTGTTTTTTTCTGACTGGGACCCTTTAACACTTCGTCACTGTGGTTTGAACCTAGTAGTGCCCCCCACATTCAAAAAAAAAAAAAAAAATCAACCAACAAACCCTGACAAAAAATCCTACTTAAATACTCAGAGCCCGTTAGAAACAGTCCCCTCATAAGTTGTTCAAGTTCAAGTTTATTGCAGGAAAACTCCATTGAGCAAGCTCAATCAAAGAAGGTCCTGGTACATGTATACAGTCAAATATACAATACATATAATTAGTAGACATGACAGTAAGTAAAAGTGCAGTTGAGATATATATGTTATATAATAAACAAATAGTGCCTGACGTGGGTGTAAGGAGCAAAAACCTGAGGGAGGAAAAATAATTAGAGGTGAAGGGTGTAGAGACTACAGAAGAGAGAGGTAATAATGAGGTAGGAAAGTCGAGTAAGGAGAAAGGGGGTCATGGTGAGGGGTAGGGGGCTAGGGTACTGGGGGATGTGGGGGGGCAAGAAAAACAGATGAAGAGGGGAGAGATAACGATACAGGGTCAGCCTAAAAGATATAGTGAACTGAGGGTAAAGAGGAAACTGAAGAGGCTTAGGGAGAGTGGAGGGGGTATAACATAGGGGAAGAGAAGTGAAGGCAGGGAAGAGTCGAGTGGGCAGATGCAGGGATAGTATTGGTTGGCTACCATGGGCAAATAGCAGAAGAAGAGTAAGGTGCGAAGACTAGGAGGGTTCCATAGGGATTACAGCTGGTTCCAGTTAGTTGGTAGGGTGAGGTAGGGAATGAGGGATGGGAGGGAGTTTAGGAGCAGCTACAAGTTTCTTTGAATTTAGAGACAGCTATCCTTTTGAAGAAGTTGACAGGTACAGTGCCGGTTAGTTTCAGTGAGGATTGAAGCTGATTCCAGATGGATGGAAGGGCACAAGATATGGCATGTTTGCCAAAGGAGGTGAGAGTCCTAGGCACGTCAAGGAGGATAAGTTCTGCTTTTCTAAGTGAGTAGGTACTGCGAGAGATGCAAATGAGAGGTGTTAAATAGTTCGGGAATTTGTTCAGGAGAAGCTTTGGGGTCCGGATACCTGCATGAATCGTGCATCTAAGGGTGAGAGATGTCCAACCAACTGCTGCATACAGATCGCAATGGTGGGTTCGGTAGGGGGAGTTTGTGATAAAGCGCAGAGCACGATGATAGAGGATGTCTAATATATTTAGATTAGTGATTGCAGAAGAGGTGTATATTATGTCCCCATAATCGAGTAGGGGAAGGAATGTGGCCTGAATAAGCCTAATTCTTGTCTCTAGGGGATTGAGAGACCTGTTGCAAAATAGGAAGCCAAGCCTGGCTTTTAGTCTCATGGCTAGGGCGTCAAGGTGGACATTAAAGGAGAGTTTGTTGTCTAGCCAAATGCCAAGATACTTAAATTTGGAGATGACTTCCAAGGATTCCTCTAATAAGGTGACAATAAAATCTTTGGGAAGGTCAAGAGGGACAGAAGAAGAGGTATTAAGAGAGAAGATCATGGCCTTGGTTTTCTTAGGGTTCAGGAGAAGTTTGGCATTGATAAGATTGTGTTCAAGCTGGGTAAAGTCGGCTTGGAGTATGTCTCTAACTTTCGGTCAATGTAGAGCAAGTTGTGTACAAAACTGTATCGTCTGCAAAGAAGTGCAGATTTGACTTGGTAATATGTGAATCAAGATCATTGATGTATAGGGAGAAGAGGATAGGACCTAGGATGGAGCCTTGCAGGACTCCCCTGAGGACTGGCAAGGAGGCAGAGAACTGGCCGCCTGCTTTGACTTTCTGAGTCCTTCCCGACAGGTAACTACTAAACCACTTAGCAGTGGGTGGGGGTAGCACCTATTCTAGTAAGACTATTCACTATTAGGTTGTGATCTACGGTGTTGAATGCTTTACTAAGGTCTAAGAAGACTGCACCTGTGATCTTCTTGGAATGTAATGCAGAGACCTAGTCATTGGTAACTTTAGCCAGCACAGTGATGGTGCTGTGATTAGGGCGAAAGCCAGATTGTGCTGGGTTTAAGAGTGAGTAGGTTTCAATATGGTGTTTTAACTGAGTATATATCAATTTTTCAAAGACTTTGAGAGGATTGGCAGGATTGAAATTGGCCTATAATTATTTAGATCGCATGGATCCCTTGATTTAAATAGTGGAAGGATATGGGCGGATTTCCAACAGTAAGGAACTGTAGCAGTTGTAATCAAGAGATTGAATATATGGAGAATGGGAGCAGTAAGATAGGGGTAGCCTAACTTTAGAAAAAATGGTTCGAGTCCATCATTCCCGGCGCTTTTTTTGGTATCTAAATTAAGGAGTGAATCTTCTACTTCCTTGAAACTGAGAGGGAGCAGCTGGAATGGGCAGGTTGCAGTTGGTGGGGTGATGTTAGTGGTGGCTTGATAATTAACACAAGCTGCATATGAAGAGGAGTCAAAAGCTAGACCCGCAGTGATGAAGTGGGAATTGAATACTTCAAGGATTTGGCAATTTATTATCCACAAACTTGCCATTGTTGTAGATCTTGTCTGAAATAGAAGGGGCAGTCTGTCATCCTTCAGTAGACTTGAGTGTCCTCCAGATTTTATGAGAATTCCCTTTTGCCTGTTCTAAGGTGGAAATGTAAAAGTTTGTTTTGGTGGAGCGAATGCATTTAACACATGCATTCCTGGCTGCTCTAAAAGCCTGCCAATCTACCAGACTCTTAGTATGCCAAGCGTGGGCCCAGATTTTATCGTGGTTTGTGAGTGCGACCTTGAGCTCAGGTGTAAACCAGGGGTGAGAGGTGTTGCGCATCCTAACCTTGATAAAAGGGGCATGCTTGTTTGCTAGAAAGATAAGGTTGTTGTTGAGGACAATGACAGACTCATCGGCGGTTTTTGCAAGGTAGAGATCTTGCCATCTAACCTTACTTAAGTCAGACAAATAGCTTGATGCACTGAACTTCCGAAAAGACCGCTTTGATAAGAACTTGGGCTGGTAGCGAATTTTGGCTTGCGATCTTGTACAGACTACAACTCTATGGTCGCTCATGTCATTGTGGAAGACCGCCGAGTGTAAAATTTTGTGGGGATGAGTGGACAGAATAATATCAAGGAGAGAGCTATTGGCAATATTTGAGGTATTAATCCTAGTGGGTTCGCTAACTAGCTGGGAAAGACCGAGTTCGTCGCACAGGGTTTTCAGACTATGCAATCTGGGGGGAAGCCAATCCATATTAAAGTCCCCGCAGATTATTGTTTCTGAGTTGGCAATGGTGGTTAGGGATTTAATAATGTTAAGGATATCTGTCCCACCAGTTGGGGGCCTGTAACCACCAATGACAGTAATGCTTTCCGAGGAATGAAGGTGGAGCTTTAGAGATACAAACTCATATTCCTTTTGTTTTGATTGACAGAAAATGTCTCTAACTGTATACTTAGCTTTGGTATAGATAACTACTCCACCTCCCCTGGAGTCCCTATCTGCCCTATACAGTTTATAGCCCTTTAGAGTAACTTGTTGATCAGTGTTGGCTTTTTTGAGCCATGACTCAGTAATGATAATGAGGTTGGGCTCTGTGTGTAGGGCCCATGCTTGTAACTGGTCAGATTTTCTAGGCAAGCTTAATATATTGAACAGCATTATTCCGAGCCCTGGAGCGGCTGCGAATTCAGTGGGAGAAATAAGCGGAGATGGAGGGCCAGGATTTAGCTCCACATTACCTGAACATAATAGGAGCAAGAGAAGCATTTTCTTTAACACACCTGTAAAGGATCTGAGTACTTTTTTCATTTGGGACCGTCCTCTGGTAGTTGACAAAGATGCCAGTTTATTGCTAGAGCAGGACAGGCTAGCATGGTAGTTTAGGGATGTGAGGGAGAAGGCGCTGAGCGACAGCAGTGAAGGGAGTAGGAAATGTAGTGGGGAGGAGTATGGGGTGTAGGTAAAGGGAGGGGGGCACACTTTGTGGGGGATGGTGCAGTGAAGAGAGACAGTATCGGTCTGAATAAGGGGAGCCAGGACTTGGCTCGAGCCTGGTTCATCATTCGAATGAAGAATATTGATTGCACTGCTTATTAATAGCAAAATGCCAAGAATAAAGTAAGCCATGATTCCAGTAGAGTAGAGGCTGAAGGAGAGAAGAAGTGGGATGCCTTTTTCCCTGGGCGGGTGTTAAAACCAATAGTAGGATTCCTCCACAGACTCAATGAAATTATAGATAGGAAGGAGGCAATTAAGTCAAGTAACATGACAGCACAGCAGCTAAAGTCACAAAATACTGGATCAGGATTAGCTATGACTAGCAACCACTAGTGGGGGAAAAATAATCTGCAAAGGGGAAAATAGCCTGATAGGTTAAAACTCCACCTGACCCATGCTATAAAGTAGATAGCTCACCAAGGGTGGTTGTGGGGCAGCCGAGGCATAGCGCTGGTGGGGCAATCCTCAGCATGGCAAGGAACCTCGCAGCTCACGCTTAGCAGTGACCTCTCCGTACCTGCTTGGGGTCTCAGAGTTTCAGGGGAGGGCAGCTTCAGGGACCCTCACGACCTCCAGGGGAGCTGGCTGTGGAGAGAACAAATCTGGATCAGCAGGAGCATTAACTAAACAGGTAGGGGGGCTGGTCTAACAAACGGGGATGGACAGGGAAACGCTGAGGGTTCTGGAGAAGGGCTAATCCCAAGACTACAGTGGCCCAGCAGCAGCACACATTTAAGTTACAGAGCAAAGTTAAGGAACTTGGCAAACAAAATGAATTCACAGCTTCTTACTACAGTGAGACTGGGTACAAGTAGATTAATTTTTAAATAGAAAGGCTAGCTAAGTAAGGCTGGGTACAAGTAAATTAATTTTTGAATTCAGCAGAAAGACCTTAAACTACTTCTCGCATTTGATCTTAAAGTACCTTCTGAGAAATAGAAGGGCCGTGGCAATATTACAGTACGCAGAAGGAAAAATAAACTATCTTCATTCGGACGCCAACCGTTGTAAGTTGCAGTTTGCAGTTTGAAATAATGGAATTGGTGCCAAAAATCCTCAGCGTGACAAAAAACCTCGTGGCTCGTGCTCAGCAGTGATCTCTCCGTACCTGCTTGGGGTCTCAGAGTTACAGGGGAGGGCAGCTTCAGGGACCCTCACGACCTCCAGGGGAGCTGGCTGCTTGGGGTCTCAGAGTTTCAGGGAAGGGCAGCTTCGGGGACCCTCATGACCTCCAGGGGAGCTGGCTGCTTGGGGTTTCAGAGGTTCGGGGGAGGACAGCTTCGGGGACCCTCACGACCTCCAGGGGAGCTGGCTGCTTGGGGTCTCAGAGTTTCAGGGGAGGGCAGCTTCGGGGACCCTAACGACTGCTTGGGGTCTCAGAGTTTCGGGGGAGGACAGCTTTGGGGACCCTCATGACCTCCAGGGGAGCTGGCTGCTTGGGGTCTCAGAGTTTCGGGGGAGGACAGCTTCGGGGACCCTCACAACCTCCAGGGGAGCTGGCTGCTTGGGGTCTCAGAGTTTCAGGGGAGGGCAGCTCCGGGGATCCTAACGACCTCCAGGGGAGCTGGCTACTTGGGGTCTCAGAGTTTCAGGGGAGGGCAGCTTCGGGGACCCTCATGACCTCCAGGGGAGCTGGCTGCTTGGAGTCTCAGAGTTTCGAGGGAGGGCAGCTTCGGGGACCCTCACGACCTCCAGGGAGAGTCTGGCACTCCTATTTAAAGGGGAGAGGAAATTTGTGCTATATGCATTCCCCTAAATTATCCATATTTAACTGTACCTGAATAAAAAGTGAAATGAAAAACTGTATTTTACATTGTTTTATTTTATGGGCAGCATTCTGTTTCAGTTCCCTTTATGGAACCAGTAATGTGGAGTTTTCACTGTGTCATGGTTTGTGTACAGAATGCTAGTTATAAGCTGTTAACCTATCAAAACTGTGCTTAGCGTTCTCTGCACAAACTGTGGCATGGTTAAAACTCAAAGGGCTGGATATTCAAACTGCGCCATTCTGAGGCGCAAGCCCTTGCGCTGCGCAAAATAGTTGCGCAGGGGTGTGGCCGGGGCGATATTCTGCGAGTTGCGCTTATTGAGCAGCTCCTTTGAATATCACCCCAGCCACAGCCACTGTGCATGGCATAGTGGAACTTGCGCCACCGCAAGTTGTCAGAGTGGAGCATTCAACTTGGCGGTGGGCAAGTACCATTGCTCATGCACAAAATCACGATATTCAAAAGTGACATGCAAATGGGGCCATATTCCATGCAAGGGCGCAGGGCCATTTGCATCTGATTATGGCCCCATTTGCATGCCATTAGCATGGTAGGTGCGCGATCCCGAGGACTTGCGCCTGGTGCCCTGCCAGGCAGCAGCCGTCGGGGACCGAAGCACCCTGCAGCCCGATCGTGGACAGCAATGTGGCTCCCCCACCTCCTCCTGTACATATCCCTGGTGGTCCAGTGGACCGAAATGCCCGATCGCGGGCGGTATGTTTAAAAACTCCCCCTCTCCCGTTCACATCCCTGGTGGTCCAGTGGACCGAAATGCCCGATCGCGGGCAGAAAGTAAATGGAACACACCCCAACATCCCCTTGTGCCCGATCCCGGCGGGCAGAAAGTAAACGGAACCCCCCATCCCCCTTGTGCCCGATCGGGCAGTAAGTAAGTGAACCCCCCCACCCGAACATCTCCTGGTGGTCCAGTGGACCAAAATGCCTGATCGCGGGCAGAATGTAAATGGAACCCCCGAAACATCTCCCTGGTGGTCCAGTGGACCAATGCCTGATCTCAGGCAGAATGTAATGGATCTTCAAAACATCTCCCTGTGGCTAGTGTCCCCGCACTACCCACCCACTCAAGCCCTCATCACTCGGCCTCCCCGGCAGCCGGGCGGCGGTAGCATCCCACCCGCTGTCGCTCGCCGCCGTCGACCGATCGTTCGACTGCACGCCGACTAGGAGCAGAGTTATTGGCGCAGTTATAGCGCAGCAGATGACAGTCCAGACGGTGAATGATTCATTCACAAATCTGACTGTCATGTACGGTATGGGCTGCACCCATTGGCTTTGCTCTGCACTACTGGGCGGCAGCCCATTGGTAAGTCTGGTCGGCGGGCGCAAGCGGGTGATTGCTGCCGCCCACCGCCGTCGGGGAGCGGGTGGTGGGGCTCGGGGGTGGTGTGGGGGGACACCAGCCACCAGGAGATGTTTCGGGGGTTCCATTTACATTCTGCCCGCGATCGGGCATTTCAGTCCACTGGACCACCAGGGAGATGTTCGGTGGGGGTTCAATTTACTTTCTGCCCATGACGGGCACACAAGGGGCTGTTCGGGAGGTTCCATTTACATTCTGCCCGCGATCTGGCATTTCGTCCACTGGACCCACCAGGAGATGTTCGGGTGGGGGTTCAATTTACTTGCCCGCGACCGGGCACAAGGGGGCTGTCTGGGTTGATTTACTTTCTCTGCCCGCTGATCAGGCATTTCGTCCACTGGATCACCAGGGATGGAATGGGAGGGGGTTTAAAACATAGCGCCCGGATCGGGCATTTGGTCCACTGGACCACCAGGGATGTGAACAGGAGGGGGGAGCTACATTGATGCCCGCGGCTGGGCTGGTGGGGGAGTACACTATGCCTGCGATCGGGCTGGTGGGGGGAGTACATCATGCCCACGATCGGCCGCGGGGGCACAGGGACTGAGTTGGGGCCAGCCACAGGTGGGTGGCCCTCGACTTAAGCCTTTTTTTTTGGCTCAAGGTTCTGCAGGCTCAGGTTGGGGGTTGCGCCTGCACAACTCTGCACAGCCCGGCTGAATATCAGGCTGTGCAGTTTATGCATGGTTCCTCCCCCTCCAGTTGAGCATGCATTCATTTGCATTGGCTGTTGCTCAGCCTGTTTTCAGTGGCGCAACTGCCTCCTGCTGAATATCGCAGAATGGCGCAATTTAGGACTTGAGCATGTGCAACCCTGTTGAATATCTGGCCCCAAATCACTGGTTGCATGAAGAGAACTATAACAGAATGCTGCCCATGAAAACAAAATAATGGAAAATACATTTTTTGAATCACTTTTTGTTCAGGTACAGTTACATATCTTTATTTATTTTTATTTATTGAAATGTATGACCATGAAGGCACACTAAGCAACAGGTTGCTCGTCTCCCAGTGCGACCTGGGGGGAGCGGTAGAATGGGGATGTGACATTATATGTTCAGGTTACTTAGATCAACATTAACATAACATTAATTATACAATGGCAAGGAAATTTCATGTATTTTGATTGGTCAGTGGGTGCCTGAGACAGTGATGTTATTACACAATAACATCACTGTATTGCTTTTGGATGCTATGGACCAGGCACTTTCAACTATGGAACAGGCACTTTCAGCTATGGATCACGACCATTTGGATTCCTTAAAATCATTTCTTTCTTTTCTTTTTTTTTTTTATTTGTATAACAACGAGCCATTGTATAATAGCAACAGGCACTCCAGGATGGGGTTATCGCAGGGTTGGTCTGTTACCCTGGTGTAGGGAAGACCTCGCTCGCCTCGTGCTCAAACCCACCCCAGGAGTGACATTATTACACGATAACACACACCCTGTCGTGTCTTATTGCTTAATTAAAGCAGGTGTTACAAAACTGTGTTGCATACATATGTAAATTCAGAGAACAGTTTATAAGTGCAATAATAATAATAAGTGAGCAAGTGCCATTGGAAGTAAGGGTGAAGGAGAGAGAGGGAGAGAAATGAGGGGGGGAAGAGTCGTGGCTCAGAGAGGACCCCATCACGATGCAGGGAACATTGTGAGGGGACAGTGGATTGGAGATAAAGGGGGGGAAGGCAGAGGAGATAGGCGAGGGAAGAGAGGGAGGGAGTGAGTGTGAATCACACCTAGGAGGGAAAAGAAAGGAAACCCTTTAGGATGTGATGACCCCGGAGGGGGCAGGGTGGGCCAGTGGATTGGAATCTATAGGGAGAGAGAGTGGGGAGAAATGTGAATAACACCTAGGTGGGGACGATGCCGTATTAAGGGACCCTTCAGGATGTTGGGGACCCTGCCAGGGGCAAGTAAGGCCAAGGGTAGGAGATGGGGGATGGAACAAGAGAGGCAAGCCTAGGTACAGCAAGGCCCCTTCAGGATGCTGAGAACCCTGCAAGGGGGCTGTGAAGGCTATGGAAAACAAAATTGGGAGAACGGAACAGGGGTGGCAAGCCTAGGTTCAGTAAGGCCCCTTCAGAATGCTGAGAATCTCGCAAGGGGGCTGCAAGAGCTAGGGAACATGGAGGAGAGGGTAGGGGAAGGGAGAAGCAGTGAGAATATCTAGGTAAAATATCTAGGTACAAATGACTTGGTGGGGAGTAGGGTGGAAGAAGTTTTTTATTTTATTTTGTTTATTTATTTAGACAGCAGTTTGGAAAATCTTTGAGCCATAGGCTCATTTACAAAGGTACCTTGTCACAGTAAGACAAATGAAAATACACAGTATAACAGTATAACACAGTATAACAGTAACTTAAGACATAGATACAAACAAGCTGGTACAGGTAGGATTGATGCAAACAATACCAGAGTTATGTTGTCCTTAGCAGCTTAGTAGTAAGCTTTGTCATAAGTATTGAGTACGGCTTTGACTAGTGGCAATTACAGCTTCGGGTGTTAACAAGGTGGTTCCGTAAGGAAGTTTTGAAGCATGATATAGTTGGAGCTTCAGAGATGGAGGGGGGCAGTGTGTTGAACCAGGAGGGGGTCCTAAAGCTGAAGGCTCTTTGGCTGTGAGAGGTCCTAGCTCTAGGGATAACAAGAGAGGTTATCCCAGAGGTCCGAGTATGAACTAGTGGAACAGAGCGTCGGATGGTGGTGGTCAATCCTGGCGGGGATAGCCCAAGGAGGGTCTTTTTTGTAAGGGTACTGGTCAGATATTTGAGGCGCTCGTCAAGATCAAGTACCAGCGCTTTAGCGTACAGTAGACAGGTGTGTGTTAGCCTAGGTGCCCCAGTAATTAAACTGCAGGCCTTATTCAGAGTAGTGCGAATTTTATGGAGTGCAGTCTGATCAGCAGCACCATACACCGGCAGTCCATAGTCCACTAGGGACAGGATAGAGGAGGCGACTATGAGTCGAAGAGCCTCCGGGGGGAGGCAGTGTTTATACCGATGTAAGATGCCCAATCGGATATTAGTGGCAGTGGCTAGGGCAGCGATGTGTCCATGGAAGGAGAGGGAGGGGTCAAAATGGATCCCTAGGTATTTATAGGAGCAAACTTGTTTGAGTGGGAAAGAGGACCCAGAGTGAATGAGGAGTTTGAAGTTGCAGGACTTGTTTGAGGATGAGTGAAGAACATGGTTTTGTTTTTTAGATTTATCACCAATCTATGTTCCTTGAACCAGCCCTCGGCTTCAGCGAAGGACTTCTGCAGCGAGTCCTGAAGGGCAATAGGGTTACAACTTGAGGCAAAGATGACTGCATCATCAGCATACAATAGAATGTTCCCCGAGCAAGAGTGTGGAAGGGTGTTAAGGTAAAGGGAGAATAGTAGGGGGCCCAGAATGGAGCCCTGGGGAACCCCAGAAAAGATGGGAGAGATGTCTGAGTAGGTCCCATTCATTTTTACAGACTGTGAGCGGTCAGACAGATAACTGGTGCACCAGGAGATAGGCCCAGCAGCAAAACCAGAGAGACTAAGGGCATCAAGAAGGAGGGGGGGTGGGAGACAGTGTCGAAAGCTTTAGAGAGGTCAATGAAGACCGCACCAGCCAGAGAACCATTGTCTAAGGAGGAGTGGAGAAAGCTGGAGAACTCTAGGAGGGCTGTGTTGGTACTGTGGCCCGCTCAGAAGACATGCTGCTCAGGACATAGGACATAGTAGGTGGAGAGGCAGTCAGAGATTTGAGAGGCCACCACTTTTTCCAAGGCCTTGGAGAGAGGAGAGAGGAGAGAGAATGGAGATTGGCTGATAGTTTCCAGCCACAGTCCTATCACCACCTTTAAAGATAGGGGTGACAGTGGCAACTTTCCAGGCAGTTGGAACCTTCCCCAGGCAAAGAGAGTGGTTGATGAGGCACGTGATCAGGGTAAGGACTGTGTCTAAGACCAGCCGTAGGATACACGGATCCAGGGTGTCACTGCTTGTACTATTATTCTTGAGGGCAGTGACAAGGTGCGGCCTAAGTTCTTGGGCAGAAACACAGCGGAGGAGAAAATAAGGGCGAGAAAGATTTACTGCAGGTGCTGGGGGAGGAGGGTCAAAAAAATTTGTAGGGAGGATAGGGCTAAGGTCAGTGAATGAGGTGTTGAGGTGGTTGGCTATGAGGGCTGGATCTGAGGAGATCACACCATTAATGTTGATCTGGTGGGTGGGGGGAGTGTGCACTCCCATTTAACTGTTTAATGTTATCCCAGAAGGTTCTGGCATTCCCCCATGAGGCAGTGAGTGAGGACCGATAGTGCTCAGACTTGGCCTTTCTGATGGCCCAAGTGCACTTGTTTCGGGCAGCAGCATATAACTGCCTGTCACTGGGCCGGCCAGTCTCAATGGCACGGTGCCATAGGTTGTCCCTATGTTTGAGTTAGTGATCAAAGCTGGGGTTACCCAGGGGGCATTCTGCCTTTTAGAACGGCGGGTCGACATTGGGGCAAAGATATCACAGGCATTATTAAAAGTTCGGGTAAAGAAGGAGAGAGCTGTGTCGATGTCAGGAGTTGCCTGTATAGGAGACCAGTCAATTAGGGACAGAAGTTCCTTAGTTTTATCAGTCCACCAGGTATTAGACGCGCTGCATGTGGACTGTGCTATGGGTTTGGGACTGAGGATGACCAGTGGAATAGAATGGGGGAGTGATCGCTGAGAGAGTCTGGGAGGACTTGTACATTGGGGATCCGATTAGGGCGGTTGGTGAGTATCACATCAAGCAGGGTACTGGAGCCTCTCTTGGGGTTAGTCCTGGTAGGGTGGGTAACTAGTTTCGTTAGGTCTATTGCAGAAAAGGAGTCACAGGTAGAGGAGGAGGAGGGTCTGAGCCAGTTGACATTTAAGTCACCCACCAGAATTTGATCAGCGGAAGGAGGTAGTGAGGAAAGGTATTCTGTAAGAGAGGCAATGGCCTGTGTTTGGTCCCTGGGGGCACGTATGCAGTAGTCAGGATAAAGGGTCCTTTAAAGGGTCAGGTTAACAGTGTAAGCGCCTGGCGCTGGAGTCAAGGATGGGAGCAGGCAGGGCTAGTACGGAGAGAGAGATTCCTTGACATAAATAGCACAACCGCCGCCCCGTCTCCCAACACGGTCGGACCGGAAGAGGGTGAAACCAGGAAGGGAGACTAGGGAGTCAGGGGAGGATTTCACAGCCAAGTCTCAACCAGAGCGATGACATCAGGGTTAATTGATGTGACCAGGCATTGTAGTGAGTCAAACTTTTTTAGGAGGCTACAGATATTCATGGAGACCATGCATAGGCCTGTGGTGCTAGTCGGGGAGCTCCTGGGAACCGGGCCAGGGTTTGGATGAATGTTCCCTGACAGGAGTAGTAGCATGACTAACACCCTGGCTGGGAGATGGTGAGAGGTTTTCCTACGATTGACATGGGGGGGGGAGGCTAAGGGAGCAGGGGGTGGGCAGGGTGTTACAGGAAGGAAGGCAAGAATAAGAAGACACCCAGATGTGCCTGAGGTGAGGAGGAAGCTAAGGGGAGGGCAGGGAGGACCGAGACACACAGAGGTCCCAAGGGGCAGGAGAGCAGGTTCAGGAGCAAGGAGAGGGAGGGGTGCCAGGGCACAGTGCGGAGTAGCAGATGGGTAAGTGGGCAAGTGCACTGCTAGTGGGGATAGGCACAGGCAGAGCGTGAGGCAGGGCCAATACATTGTGGTGAGCAAGATCCAAGGGAAGTAGTACTGTACAGGTAGAAGTAGGAAGTAGCGAGGGAGCATAGGTCCCTCTAGTGGCCAGCAGGTATAACCTGCAAATAGGAAAGTGGGGAGATAGGTTCTGGGCAACAGGATGTGATGTCACCGGATGTGATGTCACGGGGGTGGATCCTTAAATTGACAGCCGCCCCTGGGTAGGTAGGTGGGTGGTTGGGGCGGACGGAGCAGACCGCGCGAAGCGTCATCGGGCTAGCACCCCCCTGCAGGCGTTCAGACGAAGAGAAGAGGCTCTCTTTACCTCGAAAGTTATCAGGCTGGAAATTCGGCTTCTTCAGCTCCTCGGGTGAGCTGCTTGTGTTGCTTGTTTGTCCAGAGTGCCTGCCGTGGTCGGCAGTGAGCCTGGGGGGGGGGGGCCTGCCTCGAAAGTTATCAGGCTGGAAATTCGGCTTCTTCATAGAAACATAGAAGTTGACGGCAGATAAGGACCGCGAGGCCCATCCAGTCTGCCCATTTCTTTTTCTACCTTATAAATGTGCCATCGGCCTTTTCTCTGTCAGTGACCTATCTATTCATAGTCATTTGTATTGCTCCTTATGCCTATCCCATGACTGTTTGAAGCCCTGCACTGTATTCATAGCCACCACTTCTTGTGGTAAGCCATTCCATGCATCCACCACCCTTTCCGTGAAAAAGAATTTCCTCACATTCCCCCTTAATCGGCCTCCCTCTAATCTCATGCTGTGTCCTCTTGTCCTGCTATTTTTCTTATATTTAAACATGTTAGACTCTTTCACCTTGTTTATGCCCTTAAGGTGTTTGAATGCCTCGATCATATCACCTCTCTCCCTCCTTTGCTCAAGGGTATACATATTGAGCTCCGTTAATCTGTCCTCATATGTCTTCTGATGCAGTCCCTGCACCATTTTGGTTGCCCTTTCTGGACTGCCTCAATTTGGTTAATGTCCTTGTGAAGGTGTGGCCTCCAATACTGCACTCAGTACTCCAGATGGGGCCTAACCAATGTCTTGTACAGAGATTATTACCTCTACTTACTTCAGATACCCCTACTAATACACCCTAACACCCCTAGCCTTACCTACTGCTTTAGAGGTCTGCTTGATGATTTTAGGTCATCAGTGATGATGATGCCCAAGTCTCTTTCTTCCTTTGTGACTGCTAGCAACTCCCTCCCAGCCTATAAGTGGCTTCAGGTTTCTCTTCCCTATGTGCATGATTTTGCACTTTTGCATTAAATCCCAGTTGCCACTCTTCTGACCATTCTGCTAGTTTATCCAGATCTCTTCTCATTTTGCCCACCCCATCTGGCTCATCTACTCTGTTGCAGCTCTTGGTGTCATCTGCAAACAGACAAGCCTTACCCTCTAGTCCATCTGCAAGGTCACTAATGAAGATGTTGAATAGGACTGGCCCCAGGACTGATCCCTGAGGTACCCCACTTGTGACTTGCATCTCTTCTGACTGTATACCATTTACCACCACTCTCTGTTTTCTGCCAGTCAACCAGTTTGCCACCCAGTTGACCAACTTCTGACCCACCCCGAGCCTACCCAGCTTATTTATCAATCTTCTATGTGGAACAGTGTCAAAAGCTTTGCTGAAGTCAAGGTAGGCGACATCAACTGCTCCCCCTTGGTCCACCACTCTGGTTACCCAGTCAAAGAACTCTATGAGATTAGTTTGACAGGACCTTCCTTTTGTAAACCCATGCTGTCTTGGATCCTGTGCCCTATGGATTCCAGGTGTTGCACTATCCTTTCCTTAAGGAGTGCCTCCATAATCTTGCCCACTACTGAGGTAAGACTGACCGGTCTGTAGTTCCCCGCCTCCTCCCTGCTACCACTCTTGTGGAGGGGATCACATGAGCCCTTCTCCAGTCTTCTGGGACCTCTCCTGTGCTCAGAGACTCACTAAACAATTCTGCTAATGGCTCTGCTAGTTCCTCCTTTAGCTCCTTAAGTACCCTGGGATGTATGCCATCAGGTCCCATTGCCTTATCCACCCTGAGCTTAGCAAGCTCTTGTAGGACCCTTTCTTTTTGTGAAGGAGTAGTGCTCACCTCCTCCCCTGTGTCCATGATGCTGAGCTGTGGGCCCTGCCCTACCTTCTCTTCAGTAAATACTGAGCAAAAGTATCTATTTAGGATAGATGCCTTTACAGGGTCCTCCTCCTCACATGCTCCCTTTCTCCATTAAGCTTAGCAATACCACCTCTGACTTTCTCCTTTCACTAATGTATCTATAGAAAGTCTTGTCACCTTCTTTACTGTTTGTGCTAGTGTTTCCTCAGTTTGGGACTTTGCCTGCCTTACTGCCTTACCTGCTTCCTTTAGGGCAGTTTGGTATGCCTCCTATCTTCATCCCGCTGTGTTCCCTTATATTTCCTGAAGGCCAGCCTTTTGGCTCTGACCTTTTCTGCTACTGTATTTGAGAACCAAAGTGGTTTCCTTCTTCTTTTTGCACTTCCTTTTCTGTCTAACACAATGGGATGTTGCTTCAAGTATTGCATCCTTAATGCTTGCCCACTTTGCCTGTACCCCTCAACTGTTTCTTTTGCCAGGGCTAGCTTAACTCTGTTGGCCATCTTATCAAAGTCAGCTCCTCTGAAGTCCCATATTTTGCCTTGGAATGGGATGATTTAGATGTAGTAGCCAAATTGAACCATACCATGTGATGGTCACTGGCCCCAGGTGACCTTCTACCTGGAGATCTGTGATCCCTTCTTTGTTAGTCAGTACTAGATCTAGGATAGCCCTGTCTCTTGTGGGTTGCTGTACCAGTTGTTTGAGGCCCTCCTGCAGGAATCCACTATGAGTCTAGTTCTGGCAGATGTTCCTGCTGGTATTGACCAATCTGTATCCGCATGTTGAAGTCTCCCATTATCAGAACCTCCCTTTAGCTGTCATGTTTTGTATATCTTCTAACAGTAATGTGTCTATGTCCTCCCTCTGGTCTGGGGGCCTGTAGACAACCCCAGTTCTTATGGCTGTCCCATTTCCTGTTTCCAGGGTGACCCACAGTTCTTCTGGCTCCTTATGTGTATTCTGAATTTCTGTAGCTTTGATATTTTCATTAACATACAGGGCCACTCCTCCCCCCCTTTTTGCACCTCGGTCTCTTCTGAACAATACATAGCCAGGTACTGAAGTCTCCCAAGTGTGGTTACTGGTAAACTGGTAAACCTTCAGCTCCTCAGGTGAGCTGCTTCTGTTGCTTGTTTGTCCAGAGTGCCTGCGTCATGGTAGTGAGTTTGGGGTGCTGTATGGAAAACAAAGCCTCTCATTACTATGCAGCGGGAGAAAATGTTGTGACTTACATAAAGGGGCTCCACTCTAAGCAAACAGGGCTATTCCAAAATGAGGTCACACTAGGACCCAGCTATCCTAATACCTTCAGTTACAAGCACAATTAGATCCAATACCACAATATTAAACAAGTCTGCTCTATATTAGCTGCTTAGTATATCTGGCTTTAAGGTATAATCAGCAATTAGGTCCAATACCACAATATTAAACAAGTCTGTTCTATATTAGCTGTTTAGTATATCTGGCTTTAAGGTATAATCAGCAATTAGATCCAATACCACAATATTAAACAAGTCTGCTCTATATTAGCTGCTTAGTATATCTGGCTTTAAGGTATAATCAGCAAGGCAACTGTAGGGCACCCAGTGAATCCCTAGCTTTACACTTCAGCATTAGTAGCACAAAGAGAAGCAAATAACAAGCCCACCCAGCGGTGAACAGGGAACAAAGTTCATAAAATATAAGTGTTCATCAGGTAGCACCCCTGCAGGCATCCAGACAAAGAGAAGAGGCTCTCTTTACCTCGAAAGTTATCAGGCTGGAAATTCGGCTTCTTCAGCTCCTCAGGTGAGCTGCTTGTGTTGCTTGTTTGTCCAGAGTGCCTGCCGCGGCTGGCAGTGAGCTTGGGGCTGCCTCGAAAGTTATCAGGCTGGAAATTCGGCTTCTTCAGCTCCTCAGGTGAGCTGCTTGTGTTGCTTGTTTGTCCAGAGTGCCTGCCGCAGTCGGCAGGAGAGGTTCAAGGAAGTAGGAAGGATCTGCACTCAGGTGGGCAGATCAGTGGCATTCTCAGAGGTACTTCTGGTACCTAGGGCAAGCACTGCTAGGAAGCAAAGAATAGAGGAGTTCAACAGGTGGCGGGGGGTGCACAACAATGGGATAGTGGGGGGTAGGGTGAGACATGGAACAAGATGGGACTTTATGCATAGTATAGGCTGCATTTCAGCAATGAGGGCACAAGGATGTTGAAACGGGCTGGAGAATTACATTAAAACTAAAATAACTTTAAACTGAGGAAGGGAGGAGTCAGAGGGAAATGCAAAGAGGAGTCACCAAGCAAGGGATACTGGAAGGGTTGCCCCCCCCCCCCAAGACAGGGAAGGGGGAGGGACGGGCAAGGCACAAGGTGGACTGTAGTATCCTTGAATGCAAGGAGCTTGGCAAACAAGGTAGCAGAATTCCAGGCAATGATGGTGGTAGGGGAAATAGATATTGCTGCCATCATGGAAATCTGGGCCACCCAATACCATGACTGGGATCTCACGATCCCTGGATATAAGGTGTACCACAAAGACGGGGGGGGAGAAGAGGAGGAGAGGCGGCTATTTACATGAGGCATGGGATACTATGTACCATGGAACAGGGGAAGCCAGAAGCCATATGGGTACTGCTCCAAAACTCCAATGGTAAGAAGATTAGGATGGGGCTGGTGTACAGGCCACCCTCACAAAACGAGGAGAATGACAGGGAGTTGGGGAGGAAATCAGGAAGGTCAGTAGCAGAGGGAGTACAGTCACAGTGGGTGACTTCAACCTACCTGGGATTCACTGGCAGACCATGACTACCACCAACGAAAGAGAGCAAGTATTGCTTGAGGCTATCCAGGACAGCTGCCTTGAGCAGGGAGTGTCAGAGCTGACCAGGGAGGGGAACGTACTGGATATTGTGTTAGCAAATGGATACCAAGTCCAGGATGTGGTCGTACAGGACACACTAGCAGGAAGCGACCACCGCACAATGTGGTTCTTCCTCAACACAGGGAGGGAGTCGGCTAAGACCAGGATGAGAGCAGTAGACTTAAGGAAGGCAGATTTTGCCAGGATGGGCAGCATCCTAGGGGGACAGCTTGCTGGAATTAGCCCAGGGATGGATGCTGAACAGAAATGGTCTGTCATAAAGAAGGGTCTGACAGAGGCCATGAACACGCATGCCAAGCCTCAGAGTAAGCAGTCCAGGTCAAAAAAACCTAGCTGGCTCAGCAGGGAAGTGGTGGGAAAAGAGGGTGGCCTGCAACTGGTACAAGAAGTCAGGGCGAGAGGAAGACAAGGAGGTGTACTCAAAGATATCTAAGGAAATGAGTAGGGCAGCCAAGGCAACAAGGGAGCTGAGATTGGCTCAGGGGATCAGAGAGAGGGGATAGGGAGTTCTTTAAATACATAAGGGAGAAAAGGAGTTGTAGGGATGATATTGCCAGAATCAAGAGGGAGGGGGGATGGGCAGAAAAAGGGGAAGACCAGGCAGAGGCACTCAACAAGTACTTCTGTTCGGTGTTCATGAAAGAAAAGGATGGCCCAATACCACAAGGGATAGGATGGAGGAGTCGGGGGACAGAAATAACAGATGGGGTCATCCAGAAGGATAAGGTTCTAAAAGGCCTTAAAGTCTCACAGGTGGACAAGACACTGGGACCAGACAGTGTACATCCACGAGTCCAGAAGGAATTGGCAGAGGTACTGGCAGGCCCTCTGGTAGACCTGTTTGACACCTCGTTGGAGAGAGGGAGTGTGCCCAGGGACTGGAGGATGGCTCATGTGGTGCCCCTCCGCCAGAGTGGGCCCAAGGATGAACGGGCAATTACAGACTGGTAAGCTTGACTTCTATAGTAGGGAAGCTGATGAAGACCATTCTGAAGGAAAGGTTGATGGCCTTTCTGGGGCCAGAGACTTCCTGTTAAATATGAAGGCTCTGGGTTACTCCCTGATGACCACGGCCGGGACCCACCACTGCAGCCACACATTTGATCTGGTGTTCTCCCTGGGGCTCGAAACTGACACCGTTGAAACTGATACGGTCATTTGGGCAGATCATTGCACCATCAGGTTCAGCCTCAGAGCCCCCCCAAATGTCCCTTCCCCTGCGGAAGTGGTTCAGTTCTGCCCTTTGAAAGGTTTACAACTGGAGGGACTGATGGTGGAACTGGACATTTCGTCTGTGCTTGAGGCTTGTGCTGATGGCCCAGAGACTGCTGTGGAGGTCTGTAACAGGGCTGTCATCAAGTCTCTGGACCACCTGGCACCAGTCCATGTACACCCCTGGGTTTTGTCTCAGCTCACCTTGGTTTGATGTGGAGCTGAGAATGTTGAAAACTAGGGGACGGGGGTTGGAGAGATGTTGGAGGAAGACCAGGTCTACGGAGGACAAGCTGGTTCTGATTACTCACTATGATGAGTATTAGAATGCAGTCATCCAGAAAAAACGCAGCTTTTATGTCTTGGATGATTATAGCTGGAAAGAACTGACTGGCTCAGCTTTGCTGGGTTGTAGACATGCTATTACATCCGGGCCTGTCTGGAACTCATTAGAGCAGTTTCAGCTCACAAGTGTGAGGAGTTCGTTCTGTTCTTCTCAGACAGAGTGTCCTTCGAGAGGGCTGGGATCTCTCCCAGCAGAATACCATCCTCCAACAGTGGCGGCCTTTGAGTGGACGGATGCACTTAGTCACCTTAGGGAGAGTTCCGGCAGGTGACGACAGTGGAGGTCTGTGGGGTGATCTCTGGGCTTAGACCAACGTTCTGTGATCTTGACCTGTGCCTGACGTGTCTGTTGGTTGGCTGCATCGAAGTTCTGGTTCCGGTTTTTGCCAAGATTGTCAGAGTTCTTTGTCAGCCAGGGTTTTTCCAGAGTCTCTTAAACAAGCTCTGGTTAAGCCCCTGTTGAAAAAACCATCATTGGACCCTGACGTCTTGGCAAATTACCAGCCTATCTCGAACCTTCCCTTTTTGGGGAAGGTTCTTGAGAAGGTGGTGGACGAACAGCTCGAGGTTCACCTCATGGACTTCCTAATTTATGAACCTTTCCTGCCCAGATTTAGGGCCTTGCATAGCATGAAAACTGCGTTGGTTAGGGTGCTAAATGACCTGCTCAGGGCACGGGATAGATGAGAGTGAATGATTCTCCTTCTCCTCTATGTCTCCTCAGCGTTTGATACTGTGGACCACGAGGTGTTGTTGGACAGGCTGAAGGAGTATGTAGGACTCCGGCAAAGTCATCAGCTCGTTCAAGTTCTTTCTCCGGGGCAGGTCTCAGAGGGTAGTACTGAGGAATTATTCCTGAGACCCAATGGACCTGCCCTGTGGAGTTCCCCAAGGCTCTGTCCACTCTCCCATGTAGTTCGCAGTGTACATGCTGCCTCTGGCAAGGTTATAAGGTGGCATGAGCTTAGTTTCCATTGCTATGCCAATGATACTCAGCTCTACCTGTCATTTGCACCTGGGAGATCAGACTCGGTCAATGTGCTAAATGAATGCTTGTCCGAGATCTGGGTTTGGGTGTTGTCGAATTGGCTGAGACTTAACCCGGGCAAGACCGAGGTGCTGGTGGTTGAGCTGGGTCAAAGGGGAGGAGTGGGAGTCCCTGGTGATAGGTTGGGGCTTTTTATCATCCCCCCAAACTGGAGGCCTCCGTGAAGGTGAAGAATTTGGGCATTGTCCTGGATAATGAGCTGACACTTGATGCTCATGTGTCAGCTGTTTTCCAAACTGGGTTTTATCATCTCTGGAACATCACTGGAATTAAGTCCCTGATCCCCCTTCGACGATCTGGCCATGCTAGTACATGCTTTCATCACCTTGAGGCTTGATTACTATAATGCACTCTACCTCAGGGTCAGAGGAGGTACAATGCAGTGCCTGCAGCTTTTACAGAATGCAGCAGCTCAGTGGCAGACTGGACATTTGAGATTCAGTCATATTATGCCAGTGCTGTGTGAACTGCATTGGCTGCCAGTGCACTGGCGCATCACCTTTATAGTAGGTCTTTTGACCTATAAGGCCCTACATGAGTTGGGTCTGAGCTATCTAAAGGAGCTCTTGCATTCCTACACCCAGTCTTGCTCTCTCAGATTGGCAGGAGAGGCCCCCCGGGAAAGATTAAAATCTTCTGGGGACTGGGCGTTTAAAGTAGCAGCCACGGTCCTCTGGAATTCTTTGCCAGGGTACCTCTGGGAGGCACCTTCTGTAGAGATCTTTAAAAAACATTTGAAGACCTTCTTTCTTGTCTGACCAGGCCTTTGGGACCTGAGATAGTAACTGATGTAGTTATTGAGATCATCGAACAGTTCACAAATGAGTCTGTTTTTAGATTTTTAGCAGGTTTTATGGAAATATATTACGTATTTTATGTTGACTGTTCTGTATTGTTTTGTATGTTTGTACTCTTGCTGTCAGGGCACCCTGAGCCTATGGTGAAGGGAGCTTCATATAAATAAACTCTACCACTACTGCTACTTTCTGGATAGTAATGGACTCTGGGACGAGATACAGCATGGGTTTGTCTTGGAAAGATCATGTCAGACTAACCTAATCAACATCTTTGATTAGGTCACAAGAGCGGGTGACATGGGCCATGCTATGGGTGTCCTGTATCTGGACTTCAACAAAGCTTTCAACTCAGTGCCACACAGAAGGTTATTAGGCAAGCTGAGGGACCTGGGGGCGGGGGAGAAACTAATAGGGTGGGTTAGGAGCTAGCTTCGGAGCAGACTGCAGAGGGTATTTCTAAGGGGGGGTGGAGACATCCAAGCCCAGACCCATGATTAGTGGGGTACCACAGGGGTTTAGTGCTATGCCCTGCTTTATTCAATGTCTTTATAGGGGACATTGCAGGGGGAGGTCAAGAGTAAGATCTGCCTTTTCGCAGATGACACAAAGATATGTACAAAAGTGGACAGTGAGGAAGGTAGGCAGGCACTCAGAAAGGATATAGCTAAACTTGAGCACTGGTCAGATGTGTGGCAGTTGGGGTTTAACAATAAGTGCAAGGTCATGTACCTTGGAGCCAAAAACCCCAGGACCAGCTACTGGCTGGGGGGAGTGCAGGTATGAACTTCAGAGGAGGAGAAGGTAAGGTAAACTTTATTTGTAAAGCGCCTTTCAGATTTTATTTTATTTATTTATTGAAGATATCGGATAACATACCTTTGAGTCAAAGACTCCTTTGCAACGGTTCCACGTCATTATATACAGAGACATCGGATACAGTGGCAACAAATAAGACACAATAGTTACAAAGAAACTTGTACATTAACAAAAGTGGTTACAAAAAGTTGCAAAAACAGTTACAGAGTAAAGATGGTAATCAGTTAACAGGGTACATACACTGCAGGATGGTGGCACCAGCCATGCCCTGGTCGTTATTTAGTAGTCTAGGCTGGACTGGGGGTGTTCATTGCCCAGGTATAAGCACGCCCTGGGGTGGCAGGACCAGGATGAGGTCCAAATACGAGGGGGGACATGGGTAGAGCAAAAAATCAAGGACAGTCGCAGGCTGAGCCTTGAGAGATTAGGTCACGTAGTTGGAACTTGAACCGGCCAAGTCTGGGTTCTGAGAGGAGGGAGTTAGGAAGGGAGTTAAGCCAGCGAGGGGCCTGGTGCCTAAATGTTCTTTGACTCAAGGAGGTCTTGCAGAGGGGTACCCGGTAGTGGGTTATTGTAGATTGCCGGGTGTGGCGGGAGGACTAGGGTGCCTGGATTAGGGGGGTAAGGGCAGGTGGGAGTAGACCTACAGTTATGTTCTTAGCAAAGAGGAATGTCTGATATTTGAGCCTCCCATTGAAGTTAAGCCAGTTGGTGGAGGTATACAGGGCGCAGGTGTGTGTGTGTGTCTGGCACAACCGGAGGCTAGTCTACAGGCCTTATTAAGAGCCATCCTGATTTTGTTTAGGTGTGTGTTGTCAGCTGCCTCATAAATTATGATACCGTAATCTATGAGTGATAGTACTGAAGTTGAGACAGCTAGGTGGAGGGCTTCAGGTGGGAGGCAGTGCTTGTACCGGTGCAGTAAACCAATACGCACATTAATGGCGGTGTTCAATTTTCGGATGTGGTCATGGTAGGTGAGCCCTGAGTCTAGGGTGATACCCAGGTACTTGAAAAAGGTAACCTGCTCAAGGGGGTCATTGAGGAAGTTCAGTATTTATTTTATTTTATTTTTATTTTAGTCTTTGGTAACTGGGTAAGGCCCTCTAGGCACAAGTGCCAGTTTTCAGGGGCGACCTGGGAGCACTGGGTGGTTAAATGACTTGCTCAGAGTCACACAGTATGCAAGTGGAGGTTGTGAGAATCAAACTCAGGTCTGGTCTGCTGGATGTATCAAGCTTGTTCACACCTTGTTCCTCTAACCTCTAGGCTATACCTCGTTCCTGTAACCTCTAGGCTATATGCACAGTGGTAGCCCACTGTTGCTGCTTTGGGAGTGAGAAAACGCCATAGACTTCGTTTTTTTGTAGTTTAGAACTAGCCTATGCTGAACAAACCAGGATTCTGCTTCCATAAAAGATATTTGGAGTGCATTACAGAGAGACGTGGGGTCAGTTTGGGAGCTGTAGAGGACAGCATCGTCTGCATACAGGAGTAGTTTCCTAGAGCAATCCTTGGGTAGGGAGTTGAGGAACAGGGAGAAAAGTAGGGGGCCAAGGATAGAGCCCTGAGGAACTCCCGACCTGACTTAGAGGGGGGAGGACTGGATTTGGGCAAGTCTGACTGTCTGAGTTCTCTCTGACAGATAGCTGGCAAACCAGCCAGTGGTCTCAGAGGACAGACCAATTTGTGTGAGGGAATCCAGTAGTAGTGTGTGATGCACCATATCAAATGCCTTGGAAAGGTCTGTAAAAATGGCACCAGCAATGTAGCCTGTATCCAGAGATGCGTGGAGGGCATTAGTGAACTCCAGGAGAGCTGTGGTAGTACTGTGGCTGTGCCGGAAGCCATGCTGCTCAGGACATGGAAGGCTGTATTTGGAGAGGTAGTCTGTAAGCTGGGTGGCCACAATTTTCTCCAAAGCTTGGGGGAGGATTGAGATGGGGCGGTAGTTCCCAGGCTGGGTGTGGTCACCGCTCTTAAGGATGGGTATAATGAGAGCTGATTTCCATTTAGAGGGGAACTGGCCCAGTGATAGGGAGCAGTTCAGGAGTATGGTGAATGGGAGAAGAACTTCATTAAAGGTGAGCCTAAGCAGCTTAAAATCTAGTATGTCACTGCTGAATCATGACTTGCTGAGGGCCTTGAGGAGAAGGGGGGCAGCTTCATGCTGCGATATTGTTTTAGGGTGGTGGAAGAGGTGGGGGGTGCTGGGGGTGGGAGAGAAGAAATTGTTGGGGAGAACACTACTAAGGTCGGAGAAAGAGGTATTAAATGTATTTGCAGTCAGGGCAGGGTCTGTGGTGATAGATCCATTTGCCCAGAGTTGGGAGGGAGGTGCAGAGGAGGCTTTACCACTGAGCTCTTTGAGAGAGTCCCAGAACTTGCACCTCGAGCCCCATGTGGCAGTGACCGAGACTCGGTAGCTCAGCTTTGGCCTTCCAAATATTCCAAGTACATTTATTACACGCCTCTTGGTAGCTCTGTCTATCAGAGGGTTTACCAGTTTCCAGGGCAATATGCCATAGATTGTCATGATCACGCATTTGGTCTAAAGGGCTTGTGATGTCCAAGGTGTGTCAACCCCTTTGACGACCTGTTTGCTTAGGGGTACATACCAGTCACAGGCAGAATTGAAGGTGTCAATAAAGTGGTCAAGAGCAGTGTTAATGTCCAAAGAGATTGTAATGGAGGACCAGTCACTGGTTGAGAGGTATTGTCTAAGGGCCCAAAGTTTGCCAGGTTTGAGACGGCATTGGAGGATCGTTTTGGGGGAAGTCTTTCTTGCAATATATGACCTGTGACAAAGCACCAGGGAGTGATCACTCAGGGCATCAGGTAAAACTCTGACCTGGGTAGCTTTATTAGGTGCATTGGTGAGCACCAGATCAAAGAGAGTGGCAGTGCCAGACCTCTGGTTCAGTCTAGTGGCGGTGGTCACAAGTTGGAACAGGTTTTGAGAGGCTGCCGCATCCCTAAAGGGTGCCAGTGTGTCAGCTGGCCAATTTGTATTAAAGTCCCCAAGGGCAATGATTCCTACCTTGTCATGGAGAGACTGTAGGCAGGTAAGGACAGAGTGGAAAGCACTCTTCTGATTCCGGGGAGGAATGTATATAGAAGAGAGGAACGGGGGGGTTCTGTTAGGTGTAGTAGTGATTTTCAGAGTGAGGGCCTGGGCCCCATGCTCAAGGGATGGGGGTGGGAGGGCAAGTCATTGTAGCGAGTCCTGGATGTATAGCGCACATCCACCACCTTTTTTAGAGGTATGGTCAGCGCAGTATAGAGTAAACCTGGGGAGTGAGATCACGGAGTCTGGGGTACAGTCACTGAGCCAAGTTTCTACTACTGAGATGATATCAGGGTGATTCAGGGCAACCCAGCCCTGAAAAGAGTCAAATTTGTTAAGGAGGCTGCATATATTAAGGGAGGCGATTTTAAGATCCTTAGGAGCAGTAGCCTGAGGAGGGGGTTGGGTGGGGCCAGGGTTGGGGTGCATGTCTCCTGAGAGGAGGAGGAGAAGGAGCAGGAGGATACGCATAGATGCCAGTTTTAGTCGCTTCTGCACCAGTTTAGGTGCCATCAGGGAGGGGGAGGAGCAGCGCAAGGATGTGGGGATGGGTAGCTGCTGTAGAGTGGGAGAGGCAAGGCAAAGTAGAGTCCATTGCCTTAATGTGGCAACATCAGTGGGGTGGGATATGAGTACAGCCCATCGGTGGAGTGAGAGTGGTGGCCTCATGGTAGATGTGGCGGGGGGTTAGGGTGAGAGGCCTGATGAGAGGCGGTTTCAACTCATCTTGTTGGTGGATGTGTGGTGAGTGACCTAGCAGAATGAGGGAGGCTAGGGTTAGCAGTGCAAGCCAAGAGGCTGAGGCGGCACCAGTTGGCTGGGTCATTATGAGTACCTGGTAGGTGGGGAGGGGCTGACGTGGTTCAGGGTGTTAAAAGGGTGTAGTAGGTAGTTGGAGGTAAAACTGAGCCAGCAGTGGTGTGCCAGCTGTGAAATTAGTCAACGCACGGGGCAATTTTGGTAAAACACCTGGAAAGAGTCACTGTAATGTTGCTTTACTGCGTGGGGGGGAATGACGCTAGTTGTAATTTAGTGATATAGTTGAAAATTCAGCTAAGGCAATGGTGCCAGCTACTGGGATGATTTGGCTGTGACTGGGTATGTCACCATAGGCAGTGGAAGAATTGAAAGGGTATATAGTTGAATTAGGGTGAGGTCCCTAACGATAGGGCAGGTTAGAGCAGTAATTGAGAGGAGTTAACTGGAGTGGCTGGAGAAAAAGTTGAGAGCAAATGTGTGACCCTGTGGGTGAGACTGCTTTAAAAAGGGGCGGTAAGAAAGTGGGTCAAATCAGGTATTGAAGACAGGGAGGCCAATAGCCATAAGAATGTGCAGCAGTGGAGTGACCAATCAGCTGCTAGGCTGAGGAAAGGGTACCAAGATACCAAAGATACCAAAGCACTGTACGGTACCACAATAAAACCACACAATCAAGTAAATGAATAAACATAAATATAACAAGTAAAAATACAACAGATGAATAAATAGGTTAAAAATCATCATCAAGCTCCTGAGAAAACGACTAAAGCAGTCAGAGAAAAGCTTGTTGAAAAAGATAGGTCTTTAAATTAGTTTTGAAACTTTCAGCGGTCGGGCATTCTGTTAACTGACGAGGTAGAGAATTCCACAGGGTAGGCACCGCATTCGAAAAGACTCGGGCACCAAAGGTTTTCAAACACACCCTGGGAATCTCTAGTAATCCCTCGTCGGCGGATCGGAGGGGATGGAGGGGGCAGTTGGGAGTTAGAAGATCTTTTAGGTAGTTGGGTCCCTGTCTGTGTAGGACTTTAAAGGTTAGTAAAAAAACCTTAAAGGTGATTCTCCATTGAAAAGGCAGCCAGTGCAGTTTGCGCAGCACAGGTGTAATATTACTGGCCCTTGATATGCCAGTCAAAAGCCTGGCCGCCGCGTTCTACACTAGCTGCAAGGGGTGAATATCTCACTCAGGTAGCCCTAGGTAGAGGGCATTGCAATAATCAAGGCAGTTGGTGACAAAGACGTGGACCAGGGTAGCCAAGTCATCCGGGGGGGGGGGACCAGGTGTTTTACCCGAGCGATATTTCTAAGATGGTAGAACGAGGACTTGACGATGACCACCACCTGAGACTTCAGTCAGACTGTTGTCAAGAATAACACCAAGGTTCTTCACCCGGTCTGAGGTGAGCAGCTGAACAAAAATCAAGTCATAGGCTCGATGCTTGCCCAGCTCCCAAACCTACCCCCAGGTGACATGGGTCCACGACTAACACCTCGGTCTTCTCTGGATTCAGTCTCAGCCAGCTGGCGCTCATCCAGTCTTTGATTTCAGTGAGACAGTTGTTAAAGATGGAGACTGCACCCACCTGTTCAGGTAGAAAGACAAATACAGTTGAGTATAGCAGTGAAAACTCAAACCGTATTGTCTGATGGTATCTCCTAATGGCAGCATGTACACTGTGAACAGCACGGGTGACAAAATGGAGCCCTGTGGAACCCCACAAGACAGAGGGAGGGCGTCAGAGGAATAAATTCCTGAGACAAACCTTTGAGATCTGCCCATGAGGAAAGATTGAAACCACTTAAGGACTACACCCAATAGTCTGCAAAGAAAACGCAGGCACTCCAAAAGCACACCATGGTCCACAGTGTCGAATGCTGCAGAGAGATCAAGAAGGATCAAGATGGTGCACGCCTTTTGATCTCTCACTATTAGGAGGTCATTCAGTACCCAGACAGGGGCAGTCTCCGCACTGTCTCTTCCTAAACCCTGACTGGAGAGCCTTATAGATACCGTGAGATCACAAATAATCCTCTAGTTGTATTGCTACCATCTTTTCAATAACCTTGCCTACAAAAGGCAGGTTAGAGATAGGCCTGTAGTTAACTAATTGGTTTGGATCTAGGGAGGATTTTTTTAAGGAGTGGTTGAATGACCGCCTCCTTAAGGGGATCAGGAAAGACCCCCCCCTCTCCAAAGAACCCCAAATAATTTCAGCTAGGATCGGGCAGATAGTGTCAACACAACCCCTTAGTAAAGGGGTTGGGCCCAGATTTAAACTACAGCTACTGTAGTTGGATGCATACCCTGGACAATTTGGACGATATCCATGAGTTCTGGCTGGTTGAAGTCTGACCAGGTAGGCTGGGTGCTCGTCTCCTCCCGCTGATCAGTGCAGTCCCTCATGGGGTGCATGTGCGGATGTTGGCAACCTTAGCTGCAAAAAATTGAGAGCTCATCGCACTCCACCTGTGAAAAAGTTCTTCGGGGCTGGAGACAGATCAGATTGCACAATCTGTCTACAGTCCGGAAGAGCTGAGCTGGTCGATTTCAAGCAGCAGAAAACTCCCTGGACAGGAATTCTGCCTTCTTACGGGTGATTTCTGATTGATAGATTCTATAATGCTCCATCAATCTAAGCCTTTCAACATCCAAGCCAGTCTTACACCAAGCTCTCTCCAGCCTTCGACCCGCTCTCTTCAACTCCTTCAAGGAACCATCAAACTAGGGTTTCCTCGGGTGAAGAGTGAGCGGGTGAACACAAATAGGTGCAGTCTTGTCCAGGGCACCTCCCACTGCCCTATCATAGGCCAGAATCAAATCTCCCAGACTCATGCATTCTCTTGACAAACCCGATAAATCCAACACCACCATAAGGCCTTCAGGAGTAATAGCCCTTAAAGGGCGATACTGGATCATCTCTGTGGGGGCAGGCCTTTTAGGGGGAGCCCAAAACTAAACCTTATGTTGTGATGGTCAGACCACCAAAGGACCTAGGAGTACTAATCACAGGGGACATGAAGATATCAGCACAGTGCAGGAGGGCAGGAGCTAGGGCCAATCAGATGCTGGGGTGCATTGCCAGGGGTCTCTCCTCCAGGAAAGAGGAGGTTATCCTACCCTTCTATAGATCACTAGTGAGGCTGCTTTTGGAGTACTGTGTGCAGTACTGGTGCCCTTACCTCAAGAAGGATGTGAGATTGCTGGAGGGGTTGCAGTGTAGGGCGACAAAGATGATCATGGGTCTAGGGGAGATGCCACATGAGGAAAGATTGAGGGAGCTCAGCATGTACTCCCTGGAGGACAGAAGGGAGAGGGGGTGCACGATATAAACCTTTAAATACTTAAAAAGGCATAAACAAGGATAGAAAGAGAAGATTGTTCTGCTTAAAGGGAGGAAGGGTCACGAGGGGGCACAGTCTGAAGTTGGAAGGGGGAAGATTCAGGAGGGAGATAAGGAGGCACTACTTCACAGAGGGTGGTGACTGGTGGAATGCACTGTCAGAGGAGTTGATCGAACGGAGGGCAGTGGACAGTTTTAAGTGGGGATGGGAAAGAGTCAGGGGCAGGGTCATTACAGACAAGAACACAATGGGGGAAAGACAGGGGAGAGGGTATGACGGGAAGGGAATGGGTGGGGAGGGCAGCTGCAGGAGTACTAGACTGCAAGCTGCACACTCAGGCAGACTTGATAGACCTATGGGCCTTTTTCTGCAGGCAACTTAATATGTTTGTATGTAAATATGGATATTTAGGGGAATGCATATATTTTTTTGAGAATAAGAACTTTATAAATGGCTGCCAGTTAAAAATGATTTTCTGTCCTCTTTAGTAAAAAAGAAAATAAAACAAAATACCTATTTTAAATATTAGACTCTTCCCCTTGTTGGGCCCCAGATGCTCATCTTTGTAGATGTTGGTGGTAGCTCCCCAACCCCCCCGGCTGAGAATACCTCGAGTTGGGCTGTTTGTCTGTATCCCAAGGAGACTGGCCTCAGAGGATTACTCCTCCATGATTCCTCTTGTTAAGTCTCCCGTGGCTCACACGTTATCAGATAAATTACTTTTTTATGTAACATATGGGGCCCTAGATGCCCTCCTTGCTGTGCAGTAGATTTTTGTGTAATGCGTGTTTAGCTATTAAGACACAGGCAACCCCATATTCAAAAGGAGTGCACCTGCTGTTAACCATTAGTGCTAGCACTGTACCCATTTAGCACCCTTTTCCTTAGTCAGTGAATAGTACTGTACCTGTCATTAGTGCCACGGCGGCGTGGGAAGAAGTACAAATTATTGGTTTTGATTCTTGTTTGCAGGTTTGGGGTTTTGTTTAATGTTTTCAGGTTGGGGGTTTTGTTTCATGTTTTCAGGTTGGGGGTTTGTTCATGGAGAGAAGTACAATTTGTTGGTTTTGATTCTTGTTTGCAGGGGTGGGGTTTTGTTTTGTGTTTTCAGGTTGGGGGTTTTGTTTTGTGTTTTCAGGGTTGGGGGTTTTGTTTCATGTTTTCAGGTTGGGGGGTTGTCCATGGGGAGAAGTACAAATTGTTGGTTTTGTTTCTTGTTTGCAGGTTGGGGATTTGTCCATGGGAAGAAGTACAAATTGTTGGTTTTGATTCTTGTTTACAGGTCAGGGGTTTTGTTTCTTGGTTGAAGGTTGGGGGTTGTCCGGTGGACAGGAGCAGGGTAAACCATACACTATTTGATTTTATCCAGCAGAGAATGCAATGTCAGGTTGTAGGCTTGCCAGAGAACAAGAGGAGCAGTTTCTTTTAACTTACTTTTTTTAGGGAGCAAGGCACAGTATCAGGGGACCGACTGGAGTTAGGTTGGACAGCAGGAGTGATTAACTGATTGTTTTTCACCCAATGGAGGCTAACCGGAGATGTTCAGTGCTGTTACAGAGAACAAACAAAGGAGACCAAACAACCAATAGCATGGACTGGGGAAAAGAACAGCAAGATGGAGGTATTTAAAACCCTTTATTACACCCGCAACACACAGATCACCCATGGCAGCATGGGAAGAAGTACAAATTGCTGGTTTTGATTCTTGTTTACAGGTCAGGGGTTTTGTTTCTTGTTTGCAGGTTGGGGATTTGTCTGGTGGAGAGAAGCAGGATAAACCACGCAGTATTTGACTTTATCCATCAGGGAACTCAGTTTCAGGTTAGAGGCTCACCGGAGAACAAAAGGAACAGTTTCTTTTAACTTATTTTTTTTAGGGAGCAAGGCAAAGTATCAGGCGACCGACCGGAGTGAGGTCGGAGAGCAGGAGTGAGTGATTGTTTTTCAGCTAAGCAGAGGCTCTTGTACTTGAAAGCAGCACTGCAAAAAAAAAAATGGTTTTCCAAAAAGATAGTTTCAGCTACAATTAAGAAAAATATTAGCATACCTGTCAAATGTACTTGTCTAGGTACCTCCTTGGCTGTGCATCATTAATTATTTTTTTATTTTTTCTATCCTAACCCCTGCCAGGTCTACTATGCTATTTCTACACAAAATGTGGCAGCCATCTTTTTTCTTGAGAAAAAAATAAATTAAAACATTTTTAAAACACTCACATTTTAGTGGAATTAGAAGATTGTGCCACCAAATTAAATGGGAAGATGCCTGGACTCTTTTATAGTGAAAAAAGGGTAGAGTGAAATTGTTTGCTCTGTTTTGTTGCACTGCTGCTTAAAGGTCTCTTATCATATCACCCCTCTGCCTCCTCTCTTCCTGGGAGTACATCCCCAGGGCTCTCAGCCTCTCCTCATAGGGCCTATCCTGTAACCTCTTGATCATCTTGGTTGCTCTCCTCTGGATTCCCTCCAGCATGCTGATGTCCTTCTTAAGGTAAGGATACCAGTACCTCACCCCATATTCATAGGCAGAGGCTGTCTAGGCTCCCCTCCCGCCCCACCTTCCACACCCTAGATGGGGGTACAATTGATGACATACCCTCATTTAAATATCCTGGTGTCTGGCTTAACCAGCACCTTGACTTCTTTCAGCACGTAGATGCCATTCATAAAACACTACACCTCATGCTCGGTGCCTTTCATAGGAACAAAAGCTGCATCCTTATACCTGCTCACTGAGATATCATCTCTAAGATGATCATCCCTATCTTTGATTATGGCGACATTGTCTATTGTGCTGCTCCTAAGTCCACCTTGGCCAGACTAGACCCCCCCCTTCCACTTCTTCTCATTTGCCTTGACTTGCCCTCCCCGTACTCACCAATGTTCTCTATACTCTGCTCTTTCCCTCCCCCTCTTGGTAGATTGCCAGCTAAGCCACTGCGCCTCCTTCATTTCTAAATTCTGGCTCATTCACTCCCCTCTTATCTCAGCACGCTTCTTTCCCCTCTGCCTCCTTCTTCTTACTGTCTCCGTAAATCAGGCTATCATATCCTACTGCTCCCTTCTCGTAAATCCCTTGCTGGACAGAATGCTTTCTTTTTCTGCGTTCCTAGTATTTGAAAATCTCTTTCCCTAACAGTTCGCTCTGCCTCCTCCAAATGCTCTTTTTCTTTTCTTTTTCTCAAGTTTTTCAAGTTTATTGCAGGAGTAACTCCATTGAGCAAGTTCATTCACAAGGAGGTCCCGAGACATATATCAGGAGCATGAACACAGTAGCAGCATTGTATATATAAATACATACATAATCATGGTGGCAACATAGTGTACACACATACATGAAACAATGTGTAAAATATGCATAATAAGAGTATATACAAGAGTATCAAGGCGGAGTTTATACAGACATGGTCTACAGTAAAATTTAAAAAAAAGCACAACAGGAGCACAGATGGAAACTGAGGCATGTACTGTAAATATAGGTGACTAGACTAAAACAATAAGTAAAGTGCAAGGCCTAAGTTGGATGACAGCTGCATAGATAAGACTGCCAGAAGCGTGTTCATGAAGTACAGGAGTACTGGTGCTGCAAAGCTGGAGAAAAAGGTGAGGTAGGAGGGAAGGGGGAGACTAGATGAGAAGGTAGGAGGAGGGGGGGAAGGAAAGAGGGCTGTGTGGGGGAGGTCTAGTGGGGGATGGGAGAGAAGTAAGTGGTCTGTGTTGTGGTAGACCTGGGGAGGGGGGAGATGGGGCTATACAAAGATTAGTGAGCCATTAGCAGACACCAGGTTTACTGTCTACAACAATTGCATAATTCTTTCACTAACCTCAAGGTTAAGGTTTTAAAGATGTTAACAGATATGAGGCTGTTAAGTTAAGAATAAACTGTAGGTTGTTCCAATTAGTTGACAGAGTATAGGAGATGGCAGCTTTGCCAAAGGAAGTATGAGTCATGGGGACATCTATATACATGAAGTCAGACTTCCTGAGGGAGTAAGTACTCTTGGAGATGTGGACAAGGGACAATAAGTAGCCTGGGAGCTTTTTTAAGAGAATGTTTTGCATCCAGATGCCCGAGTGCAACAAGCGCCTGGTAGCGAGGGAGGTCCAGCCAATGGAAGCATATAGGTCACAATGGTGAGAAATCCATATAGGTTTGTATATAAGTCACAATGATGAGAAATCCTCTATGGTCTTCCAAGGAAATGGCTACCACAGTCAAAGAAAAAAAGAAGGCGTACAGCATATACCAGGAAACCAAAACTGAGAAAGACTGGGAGCTGTACAAGGAAAAAATGAGAGAGTCTAACAGACAAATTAGAAAGGCAAAAATCCAGACAGAAGAAAAGATAGCAGAAGTGGCAAAGTGAGGAGACAAATCATTTTTTAGATACATTAGGGAATGTAGGAAGACAAAAGGGTGGATGGTAAAGATTGCTACTGAAGAAGGGGAAATGCACCAAACATGACCCAGAGAAAGCTGAAATCCTCAATGAATACTTTTGCTCAATGTTTACCAAAGAGGACCCAGGGTATGGCTCAGCCCTGAAAAAAACACAACACCCCAGGACCAGGGGTAGACACGAGTCCCTTTACAGAAACTGAAGTATGGGAGGTGCTAAATAAACTAAAAGCAGACAATGCCATGGGACCAGACGAGATGTACCACAGAATCCTTAAGGAACTGGGGGCAGAATTAACATTCCCTCTGGCACTTCTATTCATGAAATCCTTGGAAGAGCAGTATGGTACCCGAAGACTGGAAAAAGACAATAGTGGTTCCACTTCACAAATCAGGCAATTGTGAAGAGGCTAGTAATTATAGACCGGTGAGCTTCATATTTATAGTAGGGGAAACTAATGGAGACACTACTCAAACAGAGGGTCATAGCATTCCTCAAAACTAGCGGCTAACAAGACCCTAAACAGTATGGTTTCACAGCAGGCAGGTCATGCCAGACAAATCTGCTCAACTTTTTTGACTACACTACAAAATTAGTGGACAACAGTGCGGCAGTAGATGTGGCCTATCTAGACTTTAGTAAGGCCTTCGACTCGATTCCACACAGAAGGCTGGTGAAGAAGCTTGACCACATGGGTTGGTCCAGAAGTAGTCAGATGGGTACAAAACTGGTTACAAGGCAGAACCCAGAGGGTACAGGTTACTGGAACACAATCGACGGAAGGCAGGGTGACCAGCGGGGTGCCTCGGGGCTCAGTGCTGAGGCCTCTGCTCTTCAATGTGTTTATAGCAGACATCACTGACAAACTGGAGGGAAAGGTGTGTCTGTTCGCAGATGACACCAAGATATGTAACAGTGTGGACACCTTAGAAGGAATGAGCAAGATGGAAGCTGACCTCAAGAAACTAGAAGAACGGTCTGGAGTGTGGCAGCTGAGATTTAACACCAAAAAGTGCAAGGTCATGCACATAAGAAAGAAAAATCCAAGAAAGGAGTATTGCCTAGGAGGTGAAAGACTGGTGGCCTCAAACCATATGATATGGGGGCGGACAAAGGTGGTTCATCAATAAGGAAGGAATTGCCACAGATGAGTGCATTAGGCTCAGGGAGAAGAACACAAGGGCTAAAGTGCCCTGCTGGTTCAGTTCTGGGGTCGCCCACGCAGTAAGGGAAAAGAGGTTGGCCTATAGAAAATTCAGGAAGACCAAGAGAGAGAAGGATAGGGAAAATTAGCTAAGGTTGGCTAGTGAGGCAAGTAAGGAAGTCCAGCGAGCAAAGGCACTGAAGGAGCTACAGATAGCTGAAGGAATTAAGAAGGGGGAGAGGGCTTTCTTTCACTATATAAGTGAGAAAAGGGACAAGAAGGAAGGGATTGTTAGGCTTAAGAAAGGGGTGGAGTGGGTGGAGGATAACAGGGGAAAGCAGAGATACTAAATGAATATTTCTGTTCTGTCTTCACCAGGGAAAAGGACGGACCAGTGCCTTCAGAAGGGAAAAGAGGAGTTGGGGGAAGGGGAACACAGATGCAGTGACAGGGAGGACAGAGTGAGGGAGGGGCTGCTGGCACTGAAGGTGAACAAATCACCAGGCCTGGACAGAGTACATTCAAGGGTACTAAAAGAACTGGCTGAGGAGCTGGCAGGGCCACTGGCAGACCTATTTAATAGTTCACTAGAGTCAGGCATGGTACCGCAGGACTGGAGAACAGCACATGTAGTGCCCCTCCACAAAAGCGGTCCCAAGGATGACCCAGGGAATTACAGACCAGTCAGTCTGACCACCATTGTGGGCAAGCTCATGGAGACCATACGAAAGGAAAGGTTGGTGGAATATCTAGAGGAGCATGATCTCCAGGATGTGAGGCAGCATGGGTTCATGGGGAGGGGGGATTGTATCAAATGAATCTAATTGACTTCTTTGACTGTGTCACTAAGACAGTAGACGGGCAAAGCGGTAGACATCCCCTATCTTGATTTCAACAAGGAGTTTGACTCGGTGCCCCACAAAAGGCTGATCAGGAAGTTGGTGGATCTTAGGGTTGGGAAAAAGATGGTCAGATGGGTAGAAATCTGGCTGAGGGACAGAACCCAGATGGTGGTTGTGGGGGGAGAGTTATCTGGCACCAGAGAGGTAACTAGCAGGGTTCCACAGGGCCCGATGCTGGGGAGGGTGTTGTTCAATGTCTTCATCAATGACATGGGAGATGGCATTATGGGCAAAATGTGCCTATTCGTGGATGACACCAAGCTCTGTGGGAGAGTGGACACAGCTGAAGGGATACAAAACCTTCAGGAAGGTCTAGAAAAGCTGGGGAGGTGGTCCAGGATCTGGCAGCTTGGCTTCAATACCAAGAAATGCAAAGTTATGCATATTGAAGCCAAGAATCCCAGGACAGAGTACTACCTGGATGGAGTCCGAGTATCTGCATCAGAGGAGGAGAAGGACCTGGGAGTGATGATCACTAGTGACCTGAAGCACTCCACGCAGTGTAAGAAAGCAGCAGCAAAGGCAAACGATGCTGAGATGCATATCTAAGGGGAACAGTAGTAGGAGAGAGGAGGTCATACTGTCCTTGTACAAGTCACTGATTAGGCCGCATCTAGAGTATGGAGTTCAGTACTGGTACCCACACCTCGAAAAGGACATTAATCTGCTGGAGAAGGTCAAGAGGAAGGCTACAAAGATGATAGTGGGTCAGCAAGGTAAGGCATACGAGGAGAGGTTGAGGGCACTGAACATGTACTCCCTGGAAGACAGGAGAGAGAGGGGGGACATGATTGGGACCTTCAAGTACTTGAAGAGGATAAATAAGGTTGATAAGGAGAGTCTCTTTAAGCTGAGTGGCAACCATAAAATGAGGGGGCACAGTGTTAAGCTGGCAGGTGGGAGGTTTAGGAAGGAGGTAAGGAAGCACTTCTTCACAGAGAGGGTGGTGGACACTTGAAATGCACTGCCGGAAGAGGTTATCTCATTGAAGACAGAGGGCAACTTTAAGAGGGGCTGGGACAGGCATAGGGGGAAATTAAGGATCATGGTTAGGAAGGATGGGAGAAGTGGGGAGGGAGGGCAGGGACAGTAGCGCAAGCTGTGGACCCTGCAATAGGAGCAGACTTGACAGACCAAATGGCCTTCTTCTGCTGGCTTCTTCGTATGTTCATAAACCAGGAGCGAGATCTGGGAATCATAATCTCAGATGACTTGAAAGTTAATAGGCAGTGTTAGAAGGCAACATTGAAGGTCAACAGAAAATGCTGGGCTGCATTGAGAGGGGAATCACAAGCAGGAGGAGAGAGGTGGTACTACCACTGAATAGATCACTGGTCAGGCCTCAGCTGGAATATGGAGTCCAATTCTGGGGGCCTCACCTCAGGAAGGACACTGACCAGGTGGAATCAGTACAGAGAAAGGCGACAAAAATAATTCATGGTCTGCAGTACATGTCCTACGAGGAAAGACTTAGGAAACTGAGTATGTACTCCCCAGAGCAGAGAAGAGAGAGAGAGGGGACATGACTGAAAGATTCAAGCACACAAAAGGCATTAACAAGGTACAAGCACAGGAACTTTTTCACTTCAAGAAGGGCTCCAGGACCAGGGGACATGACCTCAGGCTGCAAGGAGGGAGGCTCTCTACCAACACCAGGATGCTTTTCTTCACAGAAAGAGTGGTGGACGCCTGGAACAGCCTGCCCCAAGAGGTTGTGGGGGTGTCAACACTGTGGGGGAATTCAAGAATGCATGGGATAGACACAAGGGAGCCCTGACTGCAAAGGCAACTAGAGTGTCAAAATAGGTCTAAAACAAATGGGCAGACTAGATGGACCTAGCGGTTTCCTTCTGCCATCAACTTCCATGATTCTATAAGGGGCATTAGTGATGAATCATAAGGCTCGGTGATAGGGGACGTCCAGTTTGTGTAGACTGGTTACCTTGGCAGATTTGTATATTAGATCACCATGAACAAGAAGGGGTAAGAAGGTGTACTGGACGAGCCTGACTCTAGTCTCCTGGGGAAAGAGTGATCTATTTCTGCAAAAGAAACCTAATCTAGATTTTAGCCTGCTGGCAAGGATGTCAATATGAAAGCTAAAGGAAAGCTTGCAGTCGAGCCAAATGCCTAGGTATTTGAACTTGGACACTACCTCAAGGGGTTCCCCATGGAGGGTGATAATAGGGGCGATTGTCTGGGCTGGCAGGAAGGGGAAGTTACTGGGGGTAAAGAACATGGCCTTGGTCTTTTTTGAATTGAGGAGCAGCTTCTGAGCAATGAGGTTCTGCTCGAGGTGTGAGAAGGCTGCCTGCAGCTCTTCTCTAACTTCGGACATGGTAGGTTTAGATGAATACAGAACTGTGTCCTCTGCAAAGAAGTGTAGCTTGGAGTCACTGATGTTAGAGCCAAGGTAGTTGATATAGATGAAAAAAAGAATCAGGCCTAAAATGGAGCCCTGGGGGACAGCTCTGACAATGGGAAGGGGGTCTGAGAAGACACTGTCTGCTTTAATTTTCTAACATGACCTGACAGGTAGCTGGCAATCCACAGTGTGGTGGAGGCAGTGGCACCTATGTTACGGAGGCTTTGAATGACAAGATCGACAGTGTTGAACACCTTGCTGAGGTAGAGGAATATGATGTCTGAATCTTTTTTGCATCATGGGCTGTAATCCAGTCATTGGTAACTTTTGCAATGGCAGAGATGGTACTGTGATTTGTCCTGAATTCTGACTGCGCGGGGTTGAGGAGGGAGTAACTTTCAAGGTGGTGCTTAAGCTGGTCGTAGATTAATTTCTCGAAGATTTTGGAGAGCATAGGCAAGATGGAGATTGACCTGTAGTTATTTAGGTCACACAGGTCACCAGATTAGAAAAGGGGGAACATATGTGCGGCTTTCCAGCAAGTGGATACCAAAGTGGTATCAATGGAGAGGTTAATAAGTGTAGTATGGGGGCTGTAAGATAGTAGTACCCTAGTTTGAGAAGGGAGGGATCAGGCTCATCCTCACCACCAGCCTTCCTGGTATCTAGCTTAAGGAGGAGATCCTCAGCTTCCTTGAAGGAAACATGCCAAAGCTGGAAGGAGTGGGGTGATGTGGGAACTGGCGGGGGGTTACTAGCTTGGGCAGTATTGACTAAACTGGCATATGGGGAGGAGTCAAAGGCCAACCTAGTGGTGGCAAAGTGCGCATTAAGTTCCTGAAGGATCTAGTTATGTTCCTCAACAACCATACCGTTATTTGGTGGGAATGGAGGGGTGGATTGGCATCCTTCTACTGAATTTAAAGCTTTCCAGATTTTGGCTGTGTTTCCGTTTTCCTGCTCGAGTGCCGTGATGTAAAAGTTTGATTTTGCAGTTTGTTTGAGTTTGATGCAGGCATTTCTGGCAGCTCTGAAGATCTGCCAGTTAGGCGGGGATTTGGTGTGTCTGGCACGAGCCCATGGTTTGTCTCTGTTGGCATGCACGGCTTTAAGGTCAGGTGTAAACCAAGGGTGGGAGAACTTACAAGCTGTAACTTTTATGATGGGGGCATGTTTATTAATCAGATAAGATATTTAATGATAAGCTCACCTAACAGCCTCCTCTACCGTCTTGGCAAGGTAGAGACCTTGCCAGCTTACATTTCTTAGATCCGCCAGGTAGTTCTCGAGGCTAGACTTACAGAAGGATCACTTGGAGAGAAATATGGGTATGAAGGGGACCTTGGGGTGGGCCCTGGTGCAGACCACTAGCCCGTGGTCATTATGAAAGATGGCAGACTGTAGGATTTTATGTGGATTGTTGGTTAGAATGATATCAAGGAGGGAACTATTTGCGAGGTTGGTGGTGTTTGCCCTAGTTGGTTCGGCAATTTCCTTTCTACTCCAAGCCCACACCGCTGCCTCCTGCAAATGCCCATAGCCCAATGTCCTGCCTTCCCTTTCCTCTTTCCTACACTCTTCCTGTCCCCCAATCTCCTACATCTCTCTGTACCTCCCATGTCCCACTTCTAAAGTATTCCAACCCTCTACACTCATCCTATCCCCTGTCTAAACCCTCCCTTCCTTTTCCCCTCCTACCCCTAAAATCCCTCCCTCCCTTCAACCTCTTCCTCTCCTCACCTCCCTCCGCTACTACCTCACCCCCATTCCCATTCGTCTGTCATCCACTTCCTCCTCCTCCTCTACCTTCTCCACTCTCCTCCCTCTCTCCTTATCCTATTCCCATCAATTTGTCCCCCTCCATTTTCTCTATACTTGCTATTCCCAATCCTAATCCATCTTCCCCCTTCACTTCTTTCCCTTTTCCTGTCTCCTCTCTGTGGGCCCCTCCTGTTTAATTGACCTCATCCTACCCTGTCCTGTTTCTGACATTACAGCCTGTGAGTGCCTGGTACCTCACACTCCTGATATAATCAATTTGTATTATTAATTTTGCCACTACATTACTGTGTTACTGTACATTGTCTTATTGCACTATCATATAACTGCGCTCTTTCTTGTTATTGTGTAATTATCCCCTTCCCCCAGGACACATCCGGAAACGAGCCTTGTTGCTCAGTATGTCTTTCCTGGGAAATCTCTTTTAAATAAATATTCTAAATGTGGTCTCACCAATGACCTGTAGAATGGTAAAATAACCTTGCTCCACCTACTACTGAATCCCCTTGCAATACACCCCAGCATTCTGTTAGCCTTCGCCACTGCCTTTTTACACTGAGAGGTGTGTTTCAGGTCACTCGTAGTCGCTACCCCTAGATTCTTTTCCTCTTCGGAAGCAGTTACCCAAACCCCTGCTATGTAATACTCTGTCCTAGGGTTCTTGGCCCCTATGTGCATCACTTTGCACTTTTTTGCATTGAAACTAAGTTGCCAGATTCCTGACCATCTCTCTAGTCTAGCAAGATCCTCCCTCAGGTCTTGTATCCCCTCCTTGGTGTCCACTCTCCCATAGCATTTGGTGTCATCCACAAACAGACAAATTTTGCCTTTAATCCCTTCTCTGATGTCATTTATGAAGACGTTGAATAACACTGGCCCCAGTACTGATCCCTGCGGGACCCCGCTGGTGACCTCTGTGGTGCTGCAGCACTCATCCCTAACCACTACTCTCTGTGTTCTACCACCCAACCAGTTTTCAACCCATTTTACCATATTCTACCCCACCCCTGGATCTCTCAGTTTCATTATCAACCTTTTGTGTGGTACAGAATCAAAGGCCTTGCTAAAGTACAGGTATATGATGTCCACCACCTGGCCTTTGTCCACTGCCCTCGTGACCCAATCGAAGAACTCGATCAGGTTTGTTTGACATGATCTGCCTGCCACAAACCCATGCTGTCTTTCATCCTGTAAACCATTCTCCTCCATGTACCTTGCCAGCCTTTCCTCTAATATGGTCTTCATGCATTTACATACTATCGGGGTCGGGCTGACTGGCCGGAAGTTACCTGGGTCATCCCTGGGTCTGCTCTTGTGGAGTGGCACCACATGTAGTATATTAATATATACTAGGGACCATATTTGGAACAGAGGGGTAAACACAGGACACAAGATAATAACCAGGAGCCTAACCATTACAGAAGGAAAGTTTAGATAGCAAAGCAGAAGGTGACATAGAGCAGAAGGGGAAGATGCAGGGAGTAGTGCAGTGCAGTTCAGTGGGTGTGGGGCCACTGTCTTCAGGAGGACATTCTGGGTACTGTGGTGATGCCCCACATGCAGGCACCTCTCTGGAATTAGGTCAGAGCTGGCCAGTCTCCATGCCAAGCTGACAGGAGTACTGAGGACCTTCGCCCGCACCCAGTGGCCACCGTGTCCTCAGCCACTGCTGCAGTGGTTGCCCAGGTGTGGGGCTGGATGGACTACTGTGGGGCTCAGATAGGTTGAGGGATGGAGGGGAGACAGAGACACATCTCCCATCCTGTCCAACGTAGGAACTCCTATGCAGTCCTTGGGAGTGGGAGAATCCTGCAAGGGAACCCCAGGTTGTGACCAGGGAGGATGTGAGGGTGCTCCAGGAGGGAGGCTCAGGGGCAGAAGGAAGGGGACCCCAAGGGAAGAGGAAGCTACTCCTGTTGGGGGACTCAATTGTCTGGGGAATGGATTTTGGCTCAGGTAGCAGGGTGGAGAGGGAGGTTAAGTGCCTTCCAGGAGACACAGCTCAGAGAGGGGAGGAGCGGATCCAGAGGATCGCTAAAGCGGTAGCAAGGAGAGGGAGGCTGGAGGTCATTGTCCACCTGGAGACAAATGACCTAGCCAGGGATGAGGCAAGCATAGAGCAGGTGCAGGAGGACTTCAGGGAGTTAGGAAGGTGCCTTGGAAAGACAGCAAGCTTTGTGACACTTTTGGAGGTGCTGTCGGTCCACGGCAGGGGGGAGGCTAGGAATCTCTTCATCAGAAGTTTCAACACTTGGTTGGAGGGCTGGTGCAGGGCAAAGGGATATGGCTTCATTGGGGACTGGGGACCCACCTAGAATGATGTGGTCCTGTACAAGGGTGACAGCCTACATCCATCCAGGAAAGGGACGGCAGCCCTCAATGAATGGTTTAAATGCTTCCTTAGCAAGCATTTGAACTAGCCAAGGAGAAGGACTGATGGGAACAGGGAGACTCAAGCAGCCCACCTCCACAGGTTAGAGCAGCCAGAAAGGAGAATCAGGAGGATAAGTTGTTGACAGGTACACCTGAGCCAGTTATAAAGGGTATGGCAGAGGAAAGAAGGCAGCAAAAAAGGAAACCAAGGTTGGAGGGCAGAAACAAGAGGGCAAATGTGGGAATAGTAGGTGGGCAGGCAGTAAAACATGGAAGGCCATGTTTACAAATGCCCACAGCCAGGGAAATAAAATCCCAGACCTGGTGGCCTTGATAGCAGAAGCTGACCTGGACGTAGTGGCAATAATCGAGATGTGATACACCACAAACCACAACTGGGAGGTAAGTGTACCAGGTTATGCTGTATTCAGGAGGGATAGAAAGAGCAGGAAGGGGGGGTCCTTTACATCAGGGAAGTCATAAAAGCAACTGTGGTACAGGGTAGACAGGGGGAGACCAAGGTACTGTGGGTCACCCTTGAGCCAGACAATGGCACAGCAATTTGCACAGGAGTATTCTGAAAGACTGAAACTCGATAGCCCGAGTTTCATTATCCCGAAACCAACTGCCTGACACATGGATGCCTGACAGTCGGAAATTGCCACAACGGAATTTGTTATATAAAGTAACAGATGTGTGGGGGCGAAGCCCCCTGAAAACATGTAAAAACACTCTGCCGCAGGCAATTTCCAACTGTCTGGCAACCGTATGTCAGGCAGTCGGTTTCAGGCTAATGAAACCCAGGATATCGAGTTTGTCTTTTACAGCATATCCATTCATGCAGGGGTGATCTACAGACCTCCAGCTCATGGGGAGGAGGTGGATAGGGGGTTGGTGGAAGAAGTACACGAGATGGCAGCAAAAGGGGAGGTACTGCTGCTGGGTGATTTTAATATGTCAGACATGGATTGGACCATCCCGGCTGCTACCTCAGCCAGGAGCTGAGGCAGCTAGTACTAGTACCCACTTAGGACAGGGCGATTCTAGACCTAATACTGATCAATAGAGACAGAATCACAGAAGTATGGCTGGAAGGTCACCTGTGGTCCAGAGACCACCACACAGTGTGGTTTAACATGGGTACAGGGTCGCACTCAAGCCACACAATGGCAAGGGTCTTGGACTTCAGGAGGGCATAATTTGCTTGGATGGAGATATGTATCAAAGAAGCCCTGGTGAGGAGGGAGGCGGGGGGAGGGGGGTTGAGTAGCAGTGGGCATGCCTAAAAAGAGCCATAGTGAAGGTGACAAACCAGTGCATTAGGCTGAGAAACAAAGGCAAGGAAAGGAGGAAACCACTATGGTTCTCGAAAGATGTAGCAGAGAAAGTATTGGCAAAAAGGTTGGGTTTCAGAAAATATAAAGAGACACAGAAGGAAGAGGATAGGGTGGCGTACCTGAATTGTCTGAAGAAAGCAGGGAAAGCTGTTAGGCGTGCAAAGGCACAAACAGAGGAAAGATTAGCACAGACAAAGAAGAGGGACAAGACATTCTACAGGTACATCAGTGAAAGAAGGAAGTCTAGGGGTGGGATTGTAAGGCTTAGGGGGGATGAAGGGGAGTGTGTGGAGGAAGACCTGGAAAAAGCAACAATACTGAATAAATACTTCTGTTCAGTATTCACTGAAGAAGGGGAGGGATAGGGACCACAGCTGGACATAAGATACAACAGGGGGATTGAGGTTAACACCAGTTCATTTACAGAAGAGCGAGTCCTGGAGGAGTTCACAAAATGGAAGGTGGACAAGGCAATGGGACCAGATGGCATACATCCCAGGATATTAACGGAACTACGGAAGGAGCTAGCTGTACCACTGGTAGCCATGTTCAGTGAGTCACTCAACATAGGAGTGGTTCCAGAGGACTGGAGGAGGGCACATGTAGTCCCTCTTCACAAAAATGGAGGCAGTGCTTAAGGAAAGGATTGTGGAACACTTGGAATCCAATGGAGCCCAGGATCCGAGGCAACATAGATTCACATTAGAAATGTCATGTCAAACGACTCTGATAGATTTTTTGACTGGATGATGAAGGAGGTGGATCAGGGCGGAGCAGTAGATGTCGCCTACCTCAATTTCAGCAAGGCCTTCGACACCGTTCCACATAAAAGACTAATTAACAAGATGGGTAGCCTGGGTGTGGGTCACATGGTGGTAAACTGGGTTAGAAACTGGTTAGGGGACAGGAAGCAGAGGGGGGGTGGTGGTAAATGGGATCCAATCTGAGGAAAGGGGTGTGACCAGTGGAGTACCTCAAAGATCAGTCCTGGGGCCAGTCCTTTTTAATGTCTTCATTACCAAGTCCCTTTACCGGGGTGGGGTGGGGGTGCATAGGGGCAACGTGAGAAGTTATTTTTACAGAGAGGGTGGTGGATGCATGGGACGTCCTGCCTCAGGAGGCGGTGGGAGCATGTACAGTAGAGGGATTCAAGAGGGCATGAGATAGGCACAAGGGAATCGTACATATCAGGGGGGCCATAAATGAGATCGCTGACCTAGTAGAGGCAGTGGGAGCAGATTGGTAAAATGGGCAAACTGGATGGGCCTTGCAGTCCTTTTCTGCTGTCAACCTCTATGTTTCATTAGTGACATTGCAGAAGGGTTGGAGGGAAAGGTTTGCCTGTTTGAAGATGCCACCAAGATCTGCAGCAGGGTGGACACTCCAGATGGGGTGCAGAAAATGAGAAGGGACCTAGGAAAGTTTGAAAAATGGTCCGAAGTGGGGCAACTGACGTTCAATGTGAAGAAACAAACTCATGCACCTGGGATGCAGAAACCCTGGAGAGAGCTACAGGATGGGGGGTGTTGCTGATGGTCACCAGGGAAGAAAGGGATCTAGGGGTTATCATCTCAGATGACCTTAAGGTGGCCAAGCAGAGTAATAGGGCTGTAGGGAGGATCAGTGGCATGTTGGAGTGCATAGGAAGGGGTATCACTAGCAGAAGGAGAGAGGTGGTGGTGATACCACTATACAAAACACTGGTGAGGCCTCATCTGGAATACTGTGTGCAGTTCTGGAGGCCGCATCTTTGTAAGGATATTGGGTGGGAGAAGTTCAGAGAAGGGCAATTAAGATGGTATACGGCTTGCACCAGACGACCTATCGGGAGAGATTAAAAGACCTCAATATGTATACTCTGGAAGAGAGGAGGGAACGGGGAGACATGATACAAACCTTCAGGTATCTTAAAGGCATAAACAAGGTGCAAGTGGGACATCTTTCAGTATTGGGGAAATACAAGAATGAGGGGGCATGACATGAGATTGGAGGGGGCAGGATAAGGGGAACTGTGAGGAAGTTTTTTTCATGGAAAGGATGGAGAATGCATGGAATGGCCTGCCCCAGGAGGTGGTGGGAGCAAGCACAGTGGGTGAATTTAAATGTGCATGGGACAGGTATAAGGGAAACCAAGAGGTGGGAAAGAGAGGTTAAAGCCGATGACCAAGTGGGGTCAGCGGCCGCTAATAAAGGTAGGGTATATACAGGCAGACTGGGTGGGCCTAGCGGTCCTTATCTGCTGTCAATTTCTATGTTTCTAGTGCTTGTGGATGAGTACAAATTTAATACATGCTGTGTCCAAATGGGGGTGGTGACGTGCATGTCACGCGCAGTGGCAGTGCGATAGTCAAAAGTTTTAGTGCTGCTCTCATGTAGTAGCACAGCAGCATAGTGCAGTGCAAATAATGACTATGAAACACAGATATAAATCTGGGGCAAACCCCAGAGGTGGGGAGAGGCACTGCAAAACACACACACACACCACGTACACACACCTGACAAAAAATGGCACACATTGTATACCTGATGCAGCAGGTCATGTAGGATGAGGAGTGGACCACTACCCACGCAGGCCCCAGCGGCAAACAAATAGTACTGTTCACAAGTTACATTCAAGGTCCTCAGTGACAACAATAAAATTGTGGACTGGTACAGGCTCAACAGCCCCATAGTCATGCAGCTGTGTGAGCTTCAAACAGATTCGCAGTACAGTCATGCAATGCCTGTAGAGCTCAAGGTGACAGCAGCACTGTACTTCTTGGCCACCGGGACTTTCCAGACACCAGTGGGGGATACCACCAGTATCTCACAGTCTGCCACCTTGCACCTGTTTGGCCAGTTCTTAGATACACTGCTGGCCCATGCTGGGGAGTTCATTGTATTCCCCAGTACACCAATAGAGCGAACAGCAACCATGCATCAATTCTACTGAATTGCGTACCTGCCAGCCATACGTGGTGCCACTGACTGCACCCATGTTGACATCTGGGCACCCACTGGTAAAAGATCTGAGGCTCATGTGAATAGGAAAGGGTTCCATTCCATCAACTGAACTGATCTGGACGATTTCCTGATTTTTCAGTGCAAATTGATGCCATACACTATGGGCTCCACCCAAGGCTTGGTGCATTGTATAGGAACAAAGCAAGCATCTCACTTCCTGCCTGTTGAGAGATCGTTTTAAAGATAATTCTCTCTATTTTTGACTATGGTGACATAGTCCATAGTGGAGCTTCCAAATCATCCCTTGCCAGACTGGACCCCTCTCTCTATAACTATTTTTGACATTTTGCCTTAGACCATCCCCTTCGTACCCAGCACTGCTCTCTCTATTCTGCTCTTTCACTCCCCTGTCTTGATGCCAGGCAACTTTCCCATTGTTCTTCCTATATATCCAAATTCTGGTTTGGTTCCCTTCCCGCATGCCTTACATCCTTACTATTCTCTCTCCCTTTCCTTCTCCTACTCTCTCCACAGTAATATTTCCCATTCCCTCTCTATTCCTTCTAGGAAATCTACTGTTGGTCAGCCTGCCTTCTCATACCGGTTTCCTAAACTCTGATCCTCCCTTCTCTAGTCAATCCACTCTGCCTCTTCTGCATTCTCCTTTAAGTCTCTTCATGACTTTTCCTTCTCCCACCTGCAATTGTCCATGACCCTTTACCTCTTGACTTCTTTCCCCTCCCCACTAGTTTTGGCCTGACCATTTTGCTCCACTCATCTATTAGGCTATACCTCTATGAGTAATTTTCCCCTGCCTATTATATCACAATTTTATCTACTATATGTACCTGTTGTAATTATTTGCCTTCAGTATTTATGATTATGCTGCCCTGATATACTGTATTGCTGCATGTGCTTCTATTTTTGTAATCTAATGCTGATATTACTGTTAATTGTTTTTTTTTCCTGCCTCTTGATATATCTCAATTTCCCGTCACCCACAGGACATATCCTGAAACAAGCTGTTAGCAGCTCAGGATGTCCTTCCTGGTGAAACTTTTGAAATAAATTAAATAAACTGCCAGGTAGTGTGTGATGCAACTGGACACGTTATTGATGTCCTGACACGGTTCTCAGTTAGTGCTCATGTACCTTTATCTGTTACAACTCCATACTGTGTCAGAGGTTTAAAGGTGGAGACATCCTTAGAGGGCACCTTGTCAGTGAGCATACCCCAAAGGCCTCTCCCACCATGTTACAGATGATGTCACTAACCTGTGCCCTTTACCACACAGAGGACAGTGCATATCTCCTGTGTCCCTGGCTCCTCACACCTGTCCTACGACCTGCCTCCATTTCCAAGAGAGACATACTGAGCTGCTAACAGTTCATTTCCCGATGCAACCAGGGAGTAGTGGATGTGGAAAATCATATACAGGAAATACAATATATCAAGGAGCATAATCAAAATAAAAGACAAATCTTTGTCTGACACTGAGCTGGAAGCTGCAGCCGTGGTCTCTGTCACCACAAGTGTTAGCCACAGCACTGGCAGTTCCAGTGGGAAGAGCGTCACCCCACAGTAGGTACCTTGGCATACCGCCAGCCCCCAGTGCAGGCATCAGGATGCCCAGCACACCTAGGATGCCCAGGACACCACACACCCCAGGTCATAGCTTCCTCCTGAGTAGGGTCAGTGCTCCCTGAGGCCCTGGTGACTGACACACCCCACAAGGAACAGTGCTTGCTGGTGCTCTGGTAACGGCACGTCCCGTGGTCACCCAGGAGCACTGGACCAGAGTCACTCTACCCCCCCACGGAGGTGGAGAGCATGCTGTGGCCACTCAATCCACCCCAGCTAGCCCTCAGGCATCCCAAATCCGTTCCCAAACCCAGGTCACCTGTGTCGCAGCGGTAAATCTTTCCACTGCACTGGCAAGGCAGCAGAATCATCTTTACAGCAATCTCACAGCGGACAAGAAACGGGATATTTGCTTTGTTCCTGTACAATGCACCAAGCTTGGGGTGAAGCTTGTGGTGTATGACATCAGTATGAACAGAGAAATCAAGATGACAGTCAAGCCAGAACCCAAGATACTTGAAGATACTTGAAAGAGAATACGTCCGCTATAACAGCACCATCAAGTGTGTGAAATGAAGGGAGAGGGGTGAGTCTGGAGAGCCTCTGACAGTACCAAAAGTCATGGAGACTGTTTTTTTTTGGCATTGAGGGACAGTTGGTTAAACTGGAACCAGTGCTAGATGTTGTCAAAATCCAGCTGAAATCATGAGGTAAGATCATGGGAAGAGGAGCCAGATGCAAAAATAACTATCATCAGCAGACATGTGAATGGACACAGAGAGAGGGGGGATCGTTCAAGAATATGGAAAAGAGAATAGGACCCAGGACAGACCCTTAAGGGACACCTGAGCAGACAGGGAGTAGTGACAAAATGGAGCTACATATCCAGACAGCTTAAGACCTCCCCTCAAGGTAAGAATGAAACCATCTGACTGCAGTCAGAAAGAACCGCTGTTCTAAGCTTGTCCAGAGGGAAGGGATGTGCTACTGTGTCAAAAGCTTTAGCAAGATCAACAAAAATGGCAGACATGATCAGACTGTGATCCATACCTGTGAGGATGGAGTCAGTGAGCCGAAGGAGGGAAGTGGAAGTGGAGTGGGACTTCCTAAAACCAGACTGGAAGGGGATGAAGAAGGAGGAGTCAAGGGAGGAACAGAGCTGTGATAGTACAAGGTGTTCCTGTAACTTGGCTAGGGTAGGAAAGAGACAGAGAGATAGGTCAGTAATTACCAGCAGAAAAGGGACCACCACCTCTAGGGATGGGAATGACAACTAGGGACACAGGCATGTGAATATTCCATGCAAATGTGATACACTGACGCTGCGTGTACCTCCTAAATATACCTGTATTGCCACAAATCCTTTATTTAATTAGATAAACAGTAGGAAATGCAAGGAAGGGTAGAAGGTGATCGTGAATCCAAGGAGGAGGAACATGGTAATATCAAGGCATCCTGGTATGCCGGTCAAACCCTGCAAACAGGTACATTACAGTTAGGGAATGCAGCACTGATGGCCCATATGCGCGTGGTGCACTGAGGCTGACATAATCACATATCTGTGTGGGCCCAACCTGTCTTTTGTAGCCGCCTCCTAGGATGCTGGTCACCTGTATTTAATGCATTGTTCTAGTCATCACTTCTTCTGCAGGGGCTAGGGGGTACTGGGGCCACCGATTATTGCCAGGCAGTTTGCCCTCGCCGTGGCCATCACTTCCTTTGTGTGTCTCTTGAGGTGTCCTGCTCTCTTCTTAGCCTCATCCCTTGTCTGGCCTCTTTCTCCTACCGCATCGACTGCCTCTGTTGTTCTGTCCCAGCCCTGACTGATTTCGGCCCTGGTCCCCCTCCGTCTGCCGATCAGGTCCTCCTTGTCCACATAAGCCTGGGCCAGGATTAACACCTCTTCCTGTGAAAACCACCAAAGCACTTCATGAATGTGACAGTTGTCATTTTTCAAATCCTGGCCAAAATGTGTTTTCACACTTGTGGTGTGAAATCACCTTTTGGGTAGGATGTGAACATTTTCTCCACCCTTGTTCATGAGGTGGGCTCATAACAAGGCTATGTGGGGTCATAACAAGGCTATGTTGAAAATTTGGGATAAAAATATGAAAAAACAAAGTTATGAGTCTACATTGCAATTTTTCAACGCATGCTCATTAACTGTGGTCATTTTCAATATTTTGACCTCATGACCCCAAATTTATAACATAACCATTATTTTCACACCCACCTCATGAATATGACAGCTGTCATTTCTAAAATCCTACACAAAATGTGTTTTAAGTGGAGTGGAGCACCCCAGGCAATATGAGTGTGAGGGAGCAGATCATACTAGAGGCATTTCAGGACAGCTTCCTGGTGCAGTTTGTACATGAGCCATGGAGAGGACTCTGGACCTGGTACTTTCAAGTGGGGAGGCTGTAAGAGATCTGGGGTGGAGGACCCTCTGGCTGGGAGTGACCACCACTTGGTGTGGTTCATGCTCAATATGGGTAGGGAAACAGGGAGTACAGGAACCAAGGTGATTGATTTTAAAGTGCCAGACTTTAGTAGGATGGGGGAAATTCTGAGTAAGTATCTGGCAGGCATTCGTCAAGACATGGATGCTCGTCAAAAGAGGGATATTATTAAAAGAGTTCTGACAGAGGCCACTGGGACATGTACAAAGACATGGAGCAAAAAAGGGAAGGGCAAAGGAGCCCAGTTGGTTGACTCAGGAGGTTATGGAGGGGGTAAGGGCAAAGGGAAAGGTATTTCAGAAACTCAAGAAATCGGGGGGTGAGGGGGTTGATAAGAAAGCATACACGAAGGAGTCCAGGGAGGTTACCAGGCTAGTCAGAACAGCCAAGGCCTCAAGAGAACTGGGACTGGCACAGGGTATTAAGGAAAGAGAAAAGGACTTCTTCAGATACATTAGAGAAAGAAGGAAGAGCAAAGACCAGATTGTGTGGATTAGGAAGGACGGAGGGTGGGTGGATGAGGGGGACAGGCAGAGGCATTAAATGAATACTTTTATCCTGTGTTCACGAAGGAGAAAGGGGGGTAGATACCCCGGGGGGGGTAGGAAAGGGGGTGACTGACATAGGGATTGCAGAAGACAGGGCTCTGGAAGGATTGAGGGCACTAAAGGGTAGACAAAGCACTAGGACCAGATGGCATTCACCCTAGGGTACTCAGGGAGCTAGCGGAGATCCTGGCAGGGCCACTGACTGACCTGTTCAATACCTTCCTGGACACAGGATGCATTCCACAAGACTGGAGGATGACCCATATGGTGTCCATTCACAAAAGTGGCCCCAGGGATGAGCCAGGCAACTACAGGCCAGTAAGCCTCGTATCGATTGTGGGGAAGCTCATGGAGATAATCCTAAAGGAGGGGCCATGACCTTCTTGGAGGACAATGGTCTCCAGGACAGTCATGAACATGGGTTTGTCTCCAGCAGATCCTGCCTGACAAATCTAATTGAGTATTATGACTGGATGACCAGGGAACTGGACAGGGGCCATGCAGTGGATGTCCTGTATTTGGATTTCAGCAAGATCTTTGATTCCATGCTGCATGGTAGGCTGGGGGAGGAAGCTGGAATACATTGGGGTAGGAACAAAGATGGTCAATTGGATCGTCAAGTGGCCGAATGGAAGGCAGCAGAGGGTGATGGTAGTGGTGGGGGAAACTCTGATCACTGAGGGAAGTGACGAGTGGGGTGCAACAGGGATCAGTACTGGGACCAGTGTTGTTTGCGATATTCATAGCTGATATCTCACACGGGGTCCGGAGTAGGATCAGTATGTTTGCTGATGATACAAAGATGGGAGCTGTGGTAGATAACATCAAATGCTGGAAGGGGCTGCAGGAGGACCTGAACAAACTACAGGAGTGGGCAGTAACATGGCAGCTGGGGTTCAGTGCCAAGAAGTGCAAGGTACTGCACTTCGGAGCTAGAAACCAGGGAACGAGCTATCAGCTGGGAGGGGTACAGCTGGAAAGAAATGAGGAGGAGAATGATCTGGGGGTGGTTATAATGGGCAGCATGAACAACTCGGCTCAGTGCAGGAAGGTGGCGGCAAAGGCCAATAAGATGCTAGGCTGTATAGCGAGGGGAATCTCCTCCAGGAATAGGGAAGTGATCCTTCCACTGTACAGGTCTCTGGTTAGACCTCACCTGGAGTACTGTGTGCAGTACTGGTGTCCATTCCTGAAGAAGGACATCAAGTTGTTAGAGGGGTGCAACGTAGGGCAACCAAGATGATCCAGGGAGTTGAGGGAAGTTACTATGAGAATAGATTAGTTGTGATGAACATGTACTCCCTGGAGAAGAGGAGGGATAAGGGGGATATGATTGAAACCTTTAAATACTGTAATGGGATAAATAAGGTTATACAGAAGGGATTTTCCAGCTTAGAAAAGGGAGGGATATGAGAGGGCATCAGTTGAGGTTGGTGGGGGGGAGATTCAGGAGGGAAATCAGGAGACATTTTTTCACGGAAAGGGTGGTGTACAGGTGGAATGCTGTACCTGAGATGGTGGAGACCTGTAGAATGCTAGATGGCTTTAAGAGGGGTTGGGACAGGGTGGGGGGGTGTTATGATAAAGAGGGGTGGGGCAGCTGCAAGTTAAGGGGCTAACTGCACAATTGAGCAGACTTGATAGACCATAAGGCCTGTTTCTGCTGGCATTCTCATATGTTCGTATATTTATTTGTTTATTTAGATCTAGGATTACAATTACCTTTGAGCCAAGGCTCTTTTACAAAGGTTCCATGTCAGGAGAGTACATACATGTTAAACATGTTAAACAAGGGCATACAACATTAAAGAGAGCATACAACAATATTCATCAGTTCAGGTACGGCATCACGGTAAATAGGATACATGAATGACACATACAAGGAATGAATTTGCTGAACGTGATTTTTACATGCTGCATTCACACTCTTGTGGTTCTTCTTGTCTTTTTGTTTAGGCACAGTAATAATACTTTCACAGCATACTTCGTGCATTTTGAACTTAGTTTGCTTTCATCCATTTCCTTTCTATGTGTGTGTGCTCCACCCCACACACACACTTTTCATTATCTCCCATGTGTTCTCTATTTTTCCAGCAGCCTGTTTTTCTATTCTATCTTCCACTTATGACTTCTAGCCACTCAGCACCAGAACCTTAGTTATACTTTTGTTCACAATTTGGTGCACATTTTTAGCTTGAACTCTTAACTAATTCTACTATACATGCTGTTATTTCTTATGTTTATTTTTACATTTGTGTTTGCCTGTCGGACCTCTGGTGGCCTCCCCTCTATATTTACAATTTAATATGCCAGTTTCCTTCCAATGGTATTTTCCTCACCACATATCCTTTCTGTATCTTGACGTTGTACTATCTGCCTCTATCTAGTCTTGTACCTATTAGTCACTTGGCTGTTGGACACTGTATGACTCTCATTCTTAGTAACTGTACACTTTCCTAGCTGGCACTTACTACTTTTTACATATGTTGCAATTTAGTATTTTGGGTCTGTCCTCAAGTCTGAATTTTTCCATCCTGACCTCTCGTTTTTCACATTACTACATGTATGTTTTTTCCTTTTTTCTATTTTCGCTTCTAATTTTTATTTATCCAATTTATTTATTTTGTTTTCATTACTTGTCACTACTATTGCAATTGTTTGCTCTGCATCTTGGCAGTTGTGCTGACTATACAGGTCTTCATATTACTGTCACCACAGAATATTATGTTGGTTCAACTGGGGGTATGTATGATTTTGTATTTCTTTGAAACTTGGCTTCCCGGCCAGTGCCCTTTGGGGTAACCATTGCCTCAGTGCTTGTGCACTGAGGTTCTTTGTCTTTTATATTACTGCTACTTTAAGAACAATTGGTATTTAACCAGCACCTGTATGCCTGTTAGCCCCACCTCCTGATGAAGACTTGAGTTTGAGTTGCAGTGCCGGGGTTAATGCTACCTCCCTTTGGAGCACATTAAAACATTTCAGTTATAAGCTGTTTGGCTTGTGTGACTCTATAGTCTACTACCAATCTTTTTATTTTTCCCAGATTGCAGCATACTTAAGTGTTTGCATATTTCTTTCCATAGGTACCCAGAGGGATGCTGGAACCCGCAGGTGTCAGAGGGTTGCAGCCCTGACTGAGGGCCGGGATGACCTCCTGCAATGACAAATCAGCCTGCTATGTCTGATACTGTGGTGGGTTGAATGACTGCACATGTGCAGATGCCAACTGCACCAGTGCCATTCAGGGACTGCCAGCAGCATTGTTGCCGGAACTGCGCCAGGAGACATGACCACCACCACCTGCAGCCCCTCAATGAGGCGTTCAACATTTTATTTTTGTATTTTGTGAAGGATGGGCGCCCTTTATTTATTGTTTATTGATTGTTTATTTATTGTTCTTGTTGATTGCCCAGTATGTTTGAGCATTTATTGATGGGGGGGGGGGCTGTCCTTTTCTTTTATTTTCATGTACAGGTGCCTAATTTTCTTTTTTGCTACCCTCCTTATATAGGTGGGTGCCCATTGTCCTACGTTTCCACCCCTTCCTTATAAGAGTGGGTGCTGTTATGCCTTTGTTCCCCGCCCCCCTTTTTTTCTGATGGGTGTATGCCCTTATTATTTGGTTGCCTTTTCTGTTTTTTTCCCCTTTATGTGGTTGTTTGCCCTTTTTGTTTTGTCCCCCTTATATGGGCAGTTGCACGTTTTCTTTTCCTAGTGTTGTTTGTTGTTATTATCATGATATTGTTGTTGTTTTGTTTTATGGCCTGCCGCCCTTTTCATATACTGTAGTAAAGTTTATTTTTGTGTGTCTTTCATTGGTGCCCTCCTCACAACCACAGCTGCACCTATGTTTACCGCTATATTCAGTGCTGTTTAGCTGCTGTACTATGAATGCTATTTACGCTGTGCCTGTGCAGTGCATTTGCATTGTGCCAGTACAGCCCAGTGTTCTAAAGTGTTAGCATGGGGGCATTTTGTCTAAATGTCTTTATCCCAGCCTATAAATGCTAACACACCACTAATGCAGTGCAGCCACTACTGGCTGAATATGGGGCCCCACTGCTGCAAGTACAGTAGTTACTACTGAGTGAGATGTTCAGATTGAAGACTTTTTATATGTAGGCTTAAAAATGCCAATCCTTCTGCTGAAAGTCATAGAAACATAGATATTACTGCAGAAAAAGAGCAAAGGTCCATCAGGTCATCTTGGTAGTTCACAGTTGTAGCTATAAAAAAGGCATATGTGTGTGTGTGTGTGTGTGTGTTTACTTTTTTCCCTGTAGAGCAAAACAGTTATGTGTTTGAAGTAAGGCATTGCTAATGTGGAAATTGAATTTTACTCAAAATGTTGCCCTGCTGATACAGAGGACAGCAGTAAAATGCCTGAGACATTTGTTGCTTTACTGTAAAAACACGGAGCTTATGGAAAGAACATTTCACTCTGAAAACATTTCTCCATTAGGATTAAGCCCAGTGTGGATCAGCATGTGCTGACAGGGTTAAGTATATTTTCCGTAGCATTGTCCCTTTTAGGCAATGTTCTTAACAATTCAGAGCAAAAGCTGCTCAGTGCATTTCATGTGCAGTAACACATTTTAGACATAAAGACAGTATGAACCACCTCCATGAAGACAGTGTCGTAACCACCTTCCAGTATACAGGATAGTACCAACACATCTTTTCCTTTTTTAACCAGGAGAGATGCACTAAGCTGAAAGCTTGTTTACATGTGCGACCTGGGAGCACAAGGAAGTTAAGTGACTTGCTCAGGGTCACACAGTATGCAAGTGGGGGCTGTGGGATTCAAACCCAGCTCTTCAGGTTTGCAGCTCAGAGCCTTAAACCACTACGCTATACTGCCACATTGTTTAATCTTTGTTAATATAATAAAATCATTAATTTCAACAGATCATTTCAGTTCCAGAAGTGGATCAGTCCTCTTATGCTGAATTGGGATGTGTGATAAAATGTGAAATTTCTATCCAAGCTGCATGTTTGTTTGTTTGATTTTTATGTTTGCTTGCACGCATGTGCAAGAAACACAGTGCCATCATCCGAGTTTTCGGAGGTGTGGCAGTCCTCTTCCAATTCAGTCAGTGTGTTTGCAGGCACGGCCGCAGTTCTCCATCGCCTGCTGAGCTGTCTATGACAGCTGTCCAAAATGCAGTGGCGTACAGTTGAAAGGGGGAGCTACGCTTCAGTGAGCAGTGATAAGATATCGCCTGCTCATGCGTACTCCCCTACACACACGCATACTGCGTGCTCACCCCCCACACTGTAGCCGACGGGGTGCCTCAATCCCGCCGGCTGGAAGCTGCACCCCCCAAAAAACAGAGTTCTGTATGCCACGCTAGGTGTCCACCCCAGCTTGGCTACACATCATAGCCGATGGGGGTGCCCAATACCCCGCCGGCCCACTGCCCCCAGAGTAGGGTGCCACGCTGGGAGCCCACCCCAGCGTGGCAACACATTCTATCACCGACGGGTGCCCAATCCTGCCAGCTCTACGCCCCTACCAGTTGCCTGTGCCACGCTGGAGCCTACCCCAGCGGAAAACGCCACGCATCGCTATTTTAAAGAAAAAACACCTGAAACGCAAAAATGGTCCCTTGTTGTCTCTGCCCCACCCACGCCCACCCACTGCGCACCCTGCCTCCCACTCCACACCCCATACTTACTCCGGACCCGGCGCAACGATCTTCGTGGACTGGAACACATCTGCACTCTTCAAAGCCGACCGCAAACTGAGGAAATGCCGTAAGCTGTATAATGGGATAGATAGGGTTTTTTCAACTTTGCTGCATATCTCAGGCATTTTTTAGAATTTTTGCACCAAATTTTCAACATGGAGTTTTTGGGACCCCTTCTCATGAGTGATGTCACTGTCGTGGCGTTAATCGGCCCCGAAGGGTGATTTCGCAGTCACTGTGTGAAATCACCTTTCGGGACCGAGTAATGAAACAACACTGCCACTGTTCATAAGGTGGACTCTCAAAAAGCCTATGTTGAAAATTTGGTGGAAAAATTCCTAAAAATGACTGTTTTACGAGCGTGCATTGCGCAGTTCCTATGCATACTCGTAAGTTCGCGAATTTTCAATATTTTCACTCCAGATTTTCAACATTGCCATTTTACCACACCTCCTTATGAGCAGTACAGCTGTCATTTTTCACATCTTGCCCAAAATGTGCTTCAGCCCAGGTAGCGCACAATGGCGCAGTCGGTGTGCGAAATCAATGTATGGGACAAAGTAAGAAAATCACAGTGACACTGTTAATGAGCAGAGGTCTTAAAATGGCTATGTTGAAAATTTGGTGAAAAAATTCCTAGAAATGACTGTTTTACGAGTATGCGTTGCACAGTTCCTACGCACGCTTGTAAGTTTGCGAATTTTCTATATTTTCACCCAGATTTTCCACTTTGCCATTTTATTACACTTCCTTGTGAACAGTACAGCTGTCATTTTTCACAACATGGCCGAAATGTGTTTTCACACTTTCAGCGCAGAGATGCGTGATCGCTGTGGGAAATCATTGTTCGGGACAGATAAAGAAAATCACAGTGACACTGTTCATGATCGGAGGTTCCAAAATGCCTGTGTTGACAATCTGCTGTAAAATATCCCCAAACTAATTAAATTACGGGTGTGCATTGCACAGTTTCTATGCACGCTCGTGATTTCACCAGTTTTTTTTAATATTTTTCTGCAGATTTGCAACATTGACATTTTTTACACCTCCCCATGAACAGTACAGCTGTCATTTTTCACATCCTGTTCGGAATGTGTTTTTGCACCTATGGTGCTAAATGCCGTAGTCACTGTGCATAAGCAGCTTTTGGCTAACAAACTCATATTCCCACTGTTTATGAGGTGGGGGTCACAAAAAAAAACATGTTGAAAATTTGGAGTGAAAATACCAACAAATGCCTGAGGTGTTAGGGTTTCCAACCATAACGCCCCACCCTGTAGAGAATGACAGGCATCAGGGGTGTGACTTGGGATTCTTGCCTTTAATGCTCATACCATTCCACACCCTGCAGCGAGAGGCATCGAGGTATGCCTTGGACTCTTCGGCCCCAAAGTTCACCTCATTCTCCTATACCGCACCCATCTCACCGTATGTCCTGATGGAATGGGGTATGCATAAGGGCCAAAGACCCCAAGGCACACCATGACACTTGTCAGTGTCTGCAGGATAGGGTGTAGTGAAATGGCATGGCCATTATGCCTGACGACCCAAAGGCACACCCCAATACCTGTCACTCTCTGCAGAGTGGTGGTGGGGCTTGGCTTCAGTTCAGTACTTCACTGCCATTTCTGTTATGCAGCTCTGTAACTTCTACACTACCAATGCCAGTGCCAGCAAGCAAACATTTGGCATTGACAAATGTTTGTTATTTCTGAGTAAGTGAGATAACTTTAATGTATCAGAGTCTATTCCATGCAATAATCTTTCTCTTATATTTCTAAATAACATAAACTTGTTTTTTTTTTTGCTAAATCATAATGATTTCTACACAAACAAATCATTTTTTCCTTAGAAACTTTGGTTGCTTTGTGTGAAACTTATGGATTCACATTTAGCTGTTCCCATTTTGTTCTGACATCATGACACTGCACTGCAGACAGTGAAGGGGTTCGTTTGACATATGTGGTAAGGATTTTGAATTGTGCTATTAGAATGACTATGTCATATGTGAAATAAAGGAAAACACAGAAACTTGGATGGTTTTCCATGATATGCAAAGCCTAAATTCACACACAAATACAATATTTATCACAGTAGGCTAGACAGATCCTTTCCTCTACCAACCAAAACCATGAAAGAAAGCTAGATAAAACCTCCAGTTACCTACAAATGGCACCATTTTCTAAGCCAATCATTTATGTCATGTACCCATTAGCGGTGTGAGTGAGATAGAGCATGGCCAGTCTGGGTGTCATATTCAGCCAGGCAGTGCTTCCTGACTGGTGTGTTCTACCTGTCTGAATATGGGCTGTGACTATGCACAGCGGTAACACAGCCCCCTGCAGAAAAGTGACTCACAGGAACAAAGGGCACATATGGCAAGAAAAGGTGCTAAGGTGTGATTTGGAAGTTTTCATTATCTGCCTGTTAGCATACCTGCACGATGCTGCCGTGCACAACTGCACAGAGGCATTGTGTGGAGCCAGGCCTTCGAGTTGTGGACTCACAGCAAGAGCTGTCCATCCTTCTCCCTCTGTACCCCCACACAGTCGCCATCCCAAAGTTTTCAATGTTGTGAAATACCCCCTCCTAGCAGTCTAATGGTTCTCCTGCCCCCATTTTATGCACTCATGTTCACTATTGCCAACTAAGGCACCATAGTTTGTTGCTGTAATAAGATCTGCCGTAATGATGGGCACAACAGCTGTATGAACAGGCATGGCACCCCTTCCACAGAAAACTACTCTCCAATCTTAATAACCCCCCTCAAGAAAACTGCTTGAAAAAAATCATCTCCAAACAATGGACTGCATGTCTACTCAAACGTAACCTACTTTTTCATCAGCAGCGTGGTTTTAGGCCTTGACATAGCACCAGTACTGCATTAGTCTGCTACACTAATGGCCTGTTAACAGGAGCGACGTATATGGACCTCATCAGGGCCTTCGACCTGGTCTACCTCAATATATAGACTCAGGGGCTCTCAGCAGCAGGTGTTACCGCCTCCTCTCGCATGTGGCTAACTAATTACTTCACCGGGAAAAGCCAGAACGTCAAAGTTAAGAATATTTTATCAAAATTGCTTAAAGAGCTAGTGGCACAAAAAAGAGAAACTTCTAGTAATTTTTAAAAATGGTCTGTTATTAGAAACATAGAAACACAGACTATGTCTGCAGATAAGGACCAAACAGCCCACCTAGTCTGCTCATTTCCCTAGTCACTTTTTTCTTTTATTACTTTAATTCTAGTGTTTTTTTCTTTTTCTGTTTACTCATTACATGGTTTTCTATCTTAATAGTACTGTAATGTGTTGGGAGTATCAATGCTTTACCTGGAAGCAGACATATCTAGTTCTATTCCTCCCACTGCCTCTTCATATGACCTCACTCATTGTTACACCACAATTCCTAATTGGTAACATGTGTCACACATCTCCAGTCAAACAGCAGGAGACTGGCTCTTCTTGGTTTCTAGTGATGTCAGTCAGTGAGGTCACAATGCTGATGATGTATCGAGAGGAACAGAACTGACTATATCCACCTCCAGGTAAAGTGTCCATCCACACATCACACCAGGTACTGTGAGGTAGAAAATCTTCTAATTAACAAAACAGAAAACAATAAAATTCTCCGGGTACAAGAAATGATAGCTGACTACTTCTAAAGGTTACTCTTAATTCCAGGCAGTACACTGTCACTTTAATGTCTCTTTTTTTTGTCCCACAGAGATCAATGCTTCGTCTTTTATTCTACTTTTTATTACTCATCTACCTTCCTCCTGCGAGCAGAGCAAAACCCTTCTGTATTCTGACAGCCAAATTATATACACTAGCTCCTCTGACCCTTCTGTCATTTCTTCTATCCTTAGTCAGGGCCTCAGCAGGGTAAATCTTTACTGTGTGGAAACAAACTCCTGCTAATCAAAGTAAAAAAAAAAACACATCTATGTGCTGCGGGTCAAAAAATAAACCAAAACTAATTCAAAACTGGCCTCCAAAACTTCAATGGTCAGAATGGGACTCCTGTTGAGTGTGTCCATACTTTTAAATATGTGTGAGACCACCTAGACCCTTTAAATATCTGTGAGACCACCTAGGCCCTATTTTGACCTACTAAGAACACATATGAACATAATGAAATATTCTTACCTGAGATTTGGTGACATGCATCGCTTTATTTCCTCCCTCTTCTTACAGCAGAATCAGGTAAATAATCAGTGTCAAAATGTACCACCTGGACAGTTTAATTATTGGTCCACAGTTCTCCTTGCAGCCACCAGGAGCGTTGTGGTGTGCCCATGCCATGACCACATTTAAAAACAGTAAACCTTTGTTTCTTTATACTTAAAAACATCAAGGCAAGGCAAGGAGCTTTTTAAAAATGTCCGTTTTGATACAGGGGCACAGTATTAATAATCAAAACTGTGTGCAACATCTCTGAGAAACTCCTCTGTTGTGCGGTCTGTGCATTTCTCCAGTATGTATTCCAGCCTTTGAGCATTGTCTCGATATACCCTTTTTGAAGCAGTGAGTTGTAGCCAACAGTGTGTACTCTAGCATTGCAGGTTTTTTTGCTTCTTAACTGCATAGAAACACTGCCATATTGATTTACCATCAACACCCCATTTGTGGTGGATGTAAATAAAGTTCTGCTCATCAACCAACTTCCTTTTCTGCATCTCAGAGAGAGAATGAAGCGAGCCATGACGAGGAACCAAGGTTCAAACAGTGTGCCACAGGCTCACAGAGGCCTTTAGAGCATGCCTAATTGGGCTCCACCTCAATTACAGTTAACTGTAACAGTTGCACTTGTATTTTTAACGTGGTTGTGACAGTGACAATGTTTATTATTATCGTCAAATTATTATTTTTTGGATTTTAGCTTTTGTCACTCTGCATTGTTTGTGTAACTTCTTTCCCATGGCTGCAAAGTTGTGTCATGCAAACCTTATCACTGTTTAAGATGAGGTCATTTATGACATTTTGCTTTGTCTTTTTTTTTTTTTTATGCCCTTCCCCCATTTTGCTAATTTCTCCCTACCTTGCAGTCTTCATTTAATCAAGTAAGAATTGGGAGTGAGTGCCAGGAGTGAGTTTTACTGGAGTGAAAGAGATGGGAGTATATTGTCACTGTCGCGAATTGACAGGAGCGAATCGTCATGGAGTGAAAAGCCGGGAGTGAATTGACAAGGACCCCAGAGATGCACGCTTGTGCACACAGATGTATGTACACCCACAGAGACGCACACCTACACAGATAAATGCATAATTGCATATAGAGATGAATGTGCCAGACACAGATGCATCAGCGGCAGGCTGGGTGAGGGGGAGAGCTGCTCGCCTGCATCGGAGGCAAGCTAATCTTGTCGCACTGGTGACAAATAAAAGAGGAGGTGCGCCACGGTGCCTGGGCCTATCAGAAGGCCAGGTGCCAATTTCAAAACTCTCGCAACTGGGCTTTTAAGGGCCAGGCCTAGCTGCTTTCCTGCAGAGACCAGTGACTTGGGGCAGGGAGACCACATCAGTGGTCTGAAACAGGAAATCCTGTGGGGCTGCAATTTTGGCTGCATCAGCGGCAGAACAGTGATTCGGGACTGGCCGAGAGGGGGAGAGAGCTGCTTGCCTGCATCGGAGGTGAGTTAATCTTGTCACATCAGCGACAAACAAAAGAGGAGGAGCACCACGGTGCCTGGGCCTATCAGAAGGCCAGGTGCCAATTTTAAAACTCTCACGGCTGGGCTTTTAGGGGCCAGGCCCAGCTGCTTCCCTGCAGAGTTCAGTGACTTAAGGAAGTGACTATACGGGGACACAGTGACTATATTACAGACACTATACGGGGATATTTTTCCTGCTCACCCATCGTGGCCCCGACCTCTATTAAATGGACAGGTGAGGTGTGTCCTGGTGGGAGGTAGGGCACTGGTTGGCTGGGAAAATTTAAAGGGGGGGACAGTAATCTTGGGGGGTATATTTACTGAGAGTGTGAGCTCAAGCTGTTAGAGCAGTAGAGCATTGAAATAAATTACCTTAAACAGGAGCTGGGTAGGGGGTAATGTGTAGGACTGTTTTTGAGCTGATTTTAAACTATTAGAACTGTTAGCCCTATTGCATTATTTTAACTGGTGCTGGAGAAGGTTCTAGGGAGGTGCTGCTACTGTTTGCTCTGTTGGCTGCAAAATTGTTTTTCTCACACAGACAAGAAACTGGATCTAGAGAGATGCTAAAACTGTTTGAATTGCTTGAATTTTAAATAGATTGCCTAGTAAAACTGGTAGAACTATTAGCTGTTATGTTGTTTATCTAGAGTAGAACTACTAGCTGTTAAATTATTTATCTAGAGTAGGACTATCAGCTGTTATATTGTTTATCTAGAGTAGAACTACTAGCTGTTAAATTATTTATCTAGTTAGGAGCTGGTTTCTAGGGCTGTGGGTTATCTGTTAGAACTGTAAAGGGGCTGTATGACTCGATCTTATTCCACCCCAGTATGGCCACTTGGAGAGGGGTGAGGAGTAGTATTCTGGGGGGGGAAGGGACTGAGCAAAAGGGGAATGCCCCAATATGTTCAGAGAAGAGCAATTGGGGTGGTCTTCAAACACTACAGCAGGCATCTTTGGAAGGACTGTAGGTTGCACAGGCTGTGGGGCGTCAATAATACTAAATTGGGCCTGGAGGAAGGGAGGTTGCCCACTCTGCAGGCAGCTGTTTCAGATCAGGGGAGAGGTAAACTGGCTAAGGAGGCAACTGGAGGAGTTGTGAGGGGGCATGGAAAGAAAATGAGAGGAGAAATGGGTGGCAGATGGGAAGGGGTAAGGCTAGGCTGGACACGTCTCACCAAATGGGGGGGGGGAGAACGTTTGGAGCGAGGATTTTTATCCAGGGAGGCAGATGCCAGGGAGGGAAGCATTAGGATTAACTGTCCAATTCGCATGAAGGGGGAGGGGGTTAGCTCAGGAGTGGCTGGAAAGAGGCACCCTGGAGGGGCAGAGGGTGGAAAAATAGGTCAAAAGGGGGACAAGGCGGGGGGGATGATAAGTGGCAGGCAGAGGGAATTTGGGGCAAAAAGAGGAGGCTGGCATAGAGTGTTACAATAAATTTGAGCTATTACGCGACTTGGAAGGAGAGGAAGGGGTGGGTGGAGATGAGGGGAAGTGAAAATGAGACCGGAAGGAGTGAGCTAGGAAAACAGAGGGGTTAGTGACCGGGACAGGAAATGCTAGAAATAGTTCAAGCGGGAGAAGAGGGAAAGAAATTGTAAAGCAAATGGGGGGAGGGATATAGGACAGCAAGCGAGGGAGTAGAGGGCACAATCAGTGAGAAACAAGTAGAAATAGAGTCAAGGGGGGGGAACCCCTCCAAACAGGAAGGATAGTACCAGCGGAGAGTCTTTAGGTCTTGGGGCCCACAGGGGGGCAAGGGAGGTGAATATATTAATGAGACTGAGGAGGAGGAGGGTGAGACGGATGGGGATAGGGTCAGGGTGTTAGGTCAGGATGAGAGAGGAAAAGAGATAAATCGGGGGATCCAAGGAAAATGGGCATAATAAGGGGGTGGCAGGAAGGGGAGGGTGACAAGGGGTTCTCTCATAAGAAGGCAGGAAGACACCCAGGGGAAGGGGAAAACATGTAAGGGGGAGGGGGAGAGTTGGGTCGGGTACACAAAACGGAGGTAAACAAAAGTCTGATGGGATCACTAAGGTACTCCTGCTGGGGGACTCCATGATTAGGGGTATACACTGGAAGGAGCAGGAGGGGAGAAAACCCAGCCAAGTTAAGGTGGTGGGGATCTCTGGTCTGACGGTGCACAGGGCAAAGTTCCTGGTGTATGTGTGAATGTGGGAGGTCAATGGACTTCCTGGTGCACCTGGGGACAAATGATTTAGAGGGAAATAGTGCACTAGAAATCCAGGCAAGGTTCCAAGAACTGGCCAAAGTTTGCCAGGATAATGGATGCACAGTTTCCTTTTTGGAAATATTGCCAGTCCCAAAGGCCTCTGTGGAGAACAAAATGAAGATCATAGAAGTAAATGAATGGCTTAGGAAGTGGGGGAAAGAAAGGGGGTTGGGAGTGTTGGGGGAATGGGGTGGAGTTTGGGAAGATAAGGGACTATATGCCAGGGATAGGTTTCACCTATATCCGATAGGGAAGAAGTCCTGAAACTGGGGATGGTGGACTACGTTCAGGCTAGGTGGGGTCTAAACTTGTGAGGGGAGGTAAACAGGGGGCTAACAGGATAACCATACCTCTCGAGGTGGGACTTGGCCTTCAGCCCGTAGAGTCGGGCAAAAGCTTAGGGGGTGAGGGTATCATAGGTGAGAAAGGAAGGAGGATGTATATGAGGGGGGGTTGGGAAACAGGGGTAGGGACAAGGGTTGAGGGTGGTGTTACTAAATGCCAGAAGCCTGGATAACAAGATGCTGGAGTTCCAGGCAATGTTATTCGAAGGAGGGGTAGATGTTGTGGCAGTCACGGAAACTTGGGCTAACCCTAGCCATGGTTGGGATCTAAATGTGAGTGGCTACACAGTGCTCAGGAAGGATAGAAAAGAGGGTAGAGTGGGAGGAGTGGCTATATTTGTTAGAGAAAACAGAGATTAGTCGGGTAGATGAAGCAGAGGGGAATGTGGAGGCATTATGGGTTACCGTGCGTACCTCTGCAGGAGGAAAGATCAAGCTGGGAGTGGTTTACAGGCCCCCAGGGATAGGGGAGGTTCTGTAGGAGTGTCTACTGGATTACATTAAGGGCCAGTGTGGACCAAAATGTGAGGGAGTTGTGATCATGGGGGATCTAAATATGCTAGCTACTGACTGGGGAACTATGACTTCCATGGTGGCCAGGGAGCACAGACTATTGGATACCTTCCAGGATATGTTCCTCACTCAGCAGGCGATGGAGCCTATGAGGGATGCTCATGTCTTGGATGTGGTTCTTGTGGACGGTGATCTGGCGGTGGAGGATCCCGTGGCAAGGAGCGATCATGATACTGTCTGGTTTTGGCTAAATTTGAGGGGGGGTAGAATCAAGACAATGGCTGTTGATTTTAGGGGGGCAGACTTTAGGGGCATGGGGAGGATTTTCAAGGAGCATTTGAAGGGGATTACACAAGGGACAGATGTAGAAGGGAGATGGGAGGTCATTAAATGGGGACTTCAGGAGGCCGTCATGACCTGTGCAAAAGTGAAGTGCAAGGGGGGGAAGTCATGTAAACCATGCTGGTGGTCCAAGGAGGTTCAAGAGGCTGTAAAGGTGAAGAGGGCTGCCTACAGAGAATTAAACAAAAAGAGGAGGAAAAGGGAAAAGACAAGTACAGTCTTGCATCCAGACACGACACCCAGGTGGTGAGGGGGGACAAAGTCCAGAAAGGAGCAGTGGCTTGCACAGGGATACAGGGTGGGGAAAAGGGTTTCTTTTGGTATATTGGGGAGCGGAGAAAAACCAAGGCACAGAATGGCAGATTGAGAACGAAAGAGGGGTGGGTGGAGGAAGCGAGGGAATAGGCGGAGGTATTAAATGAGTATTTTGCCTCCGGGATCACTGGGGGTGGGATGGCGGATGTACAGAGTGGAAGCTGTTGGATTTGGAGGAGGCAGGGGGTATGATTGCTGGAGCACCAGATATGGTAAAGGCAGGTGGGAGGGTTACCTCAGGGGTATCATATCAGAATGGATCTACAAAAGGGGAGGGAGGGACAAACGAGGCTTCAGGGGGATCACAACAGGAAGGATCTGCTAAAAAGGGGGAGGGACTGACAGTGCTGTACCCTTAGATAGGGTGTGGAGAGCCCTTAAAGCTCTTAAAAAGGATAAGTCTTCAGGCCCGGATGGCATACATCCCAGAGTGCTATGGGAGTTGGAGGATGTACTTGCTGTACCACTGTCAGAACTCTTCAATTTGTCACTTGAGATGGGGTGGGTACCTGGGGACTGGAGGGTGGCGCATGTGGTGCCAATCCACAAAGAGGGTTCTAGGGAGGTGCCGGGTAACTATAGACCCATCAGTTTGATGTCGGTGGTGGGTAAGATGCTGGAGAGTATACTAAAGGAACTCTTGGGGGGTTCTTGGAGGGCATGGGATTTCTGGATAGTCTCATCATGGGTTTGTGCCTGGTAGATCGTGTCAAACTAACCTTCTGGAGTTCAATGAATGGGTAACGTCGGAACTAGACAGGGGAAGACCTGTGGATGTACTGTTCCTGGACTTCAGTAAGGCGTTTGACTCAGTCTCTCATATTGGACTACTGGAGAAACTGAGGGGGATGGGGGTGGGCCCATTGATGGTCAGATGGATAGGAAACTGACTGGCTGGATGTGTCCAGAGAGTAGTGGTTGGAGGGGAGGTCTAGTGTCCTAGGGAGGTTATTAGTGGGGTACTGCAGGGCTTGGTTCTGGGGCCGATCCTGCTTAATGCCTACATCTCTGATATCAGGGAGGGTATTGGGTGTGAAATGAGTCTCTTTGCAGACTACTCCAAGCTGGGAGCAGTGGTGGAGAGGGAGGAGGGGAGGTTGGCCCTGCAAAGGGACCTGGAGACCCTGGATAGGTGGGCCCACACCTGGAAATTAAGTTTTAACTCCTCCAAGTGCAAGGTTTTACACCTTTGGAGGGGGAACCCCAAACATGAGTACACCCTGGGAGGAGAAGAGTGGAAGGCCACGGCAGGGGAAAAAGACCTGGGGGTACTGGTGGATGTCAACGTGAACAATTCTGAGCACTGCAGAGGGGTGACAGTAAAGGCAAATAGGATGCTAGGCTGCATCGCTCGGGGGATTACCTTGAGGAGCAGGGATGTGATTCTGCCACTGTACAACGTGCTGGTCAGACCACACCTTGAGTACTATGTGCAGTACTGGAGGCTGCGCTTGAGGAGAGACATCCAGCTCCTGGTAAGGGTCCATAGGAGAGCAACCAAAATGATCTGGGGTCTAGGGAAGATGATGTATGATGAGAGACTAGAACAGCTAGGCCTGTTCTCATTGGAGGAGAGGAGGGATTGGGGGGACATGATTGAGGTCTTCAAGTACCTTAAGGGAATAAATAGGCTAAATCGGAAGGGGATCTTTAGGCTAAAGGAGGCCGGGAATCACCAGAGGACATAGTTGGAAGCTCGAGGGAGGAAGGATTAGGGGGAAAAGGAGGAGGAAGTATTTCACTGAGAGTGGTGGGACCGTGGAATGCGCTGCCTGGTGAGCTGGTTCAGGCTTCTGTGGTGGAGGGGTTCAAGAGAGGGTGGGACAGGTACAGGAATGGAAAGAAGCAGAGGTTGGCTTGTCCCGGGGGGGCTGAGGTGGAGAACAGGAGACACAAGTGTACAACAAGGTGGGAAGGCTTTGGTACCCACCCTGGGGTCTGAGGCTTGAGCAGACTCAATAGACTGTAAGGCCTAATCTGCTGGCAACTGGTATGGTAGTATGTATAGTCATTCATAGATTGATGCTTGCAATGACAAACACACCTACATACAGGAAGCACAGGGTTGTGGGGGCTGACTTGTAAAGGGTGCACATACCTGTAAGCGTAAGATAAATGAAAAAGGCACAGGTCCCAGCAAAGCTGGGAGAGGTCAGCACACCTGAAAAAGCAGTTAACACACCTTCTTAACGCAGAAAAGCTGATTTATTTATAAACACAGTAGTGAATTCATAAATGGCACACACCGAATATTCTAATGTACAGCATAGTACAAGTAATGTGTAGTTCAGTAAAACTGTAACTTAATGTTGGGGAGCATGGCTAACGCTCATGGAGTGAGCAGCAACTTTTGACAGCTCTCTACCTTCTACCGCTCAGCCTCCACAATCCTTCATATCCGAAAAGCCTATTTTTAGTGCTGATCACATATCGCATTAGAGGACACCATGCTGAACAAGAATATTGCTTTAAGTTTAAAAAAAAAAAAAGAAGACCAAGATCTATGTTTTGCACTCTAATCTGAGAAGAGTGCCCAACTCAAGCCTTGTGGCATCACCCCATCATGGTGCCTTCCATGCCAATCAATCGGGTGGAGGCAATGTTCACTCAAGTTTTGTTGGAGCTACAGGACATGAAAATACAGAATGGGAAAAAGGAAGAAAAAATAAAGGTCCTTGAGGAAAGGTCTGAGGCCATTACCAAGAAAGTTGAAGCTAACACCCAGGCCTGTGAGGACAATACAGACAGACTTTGACAACAAGATAGCCTGATACGCTCACTGATAGACAAAATAGACAACCTTGAGACTAGAGGATGGAGGAACAACCTCAGGTTTATTGGGTTCCCCAAAGAAGCAGAGCTGGGGGACTGTGCTACCTTCCTGTCCCATGTTCTTCCTCAAGTCCTGAAACTCCCTGGTGAGCCCCATTTTGATATCGAAAGGGCTCATCGGTCCTTGGCCCCTTTACCAAAATCAGGCGAGTGCCCTAGACCTATCTTGGCTAAGTTCCTGTGCTTTCCAGTAAAAGAAAATATTCTAAAGAGAGCAAGAAAACTAAAACAACTGAATTGGCAAGGACACCCAGTCATGATTTTTCTGGATTACTCGAAGGACCTAAACAACCGAAGAAGAGAATTCACCCCAGTAAGACACACTCTGTACAACTTGGAGGTCCCCTTCTCCCTCCGTTATACAGCCAAGCTAAAGATCACAGTGAAGGGAAAGGTGATGATTTTCAACACGCCTGCATCGGTTCTGGACTTTATGAAACAAAACTGGGACTGCTCACCTAAAAAATCTAACTCCAGAATTCGTCCTAGAGCAGGGGACGAATCTCCCACTGCTAATCTTCAAGCAAAGAGTCTTTCTGCACCCCGAGCACTGATCGGAGACCCCGGGACCTCCTTCAGAAAAGTAGAAGAAAACAGGAAAAGAAACCTCTTTAACAAATATGGCAACAACATTGTGGAATCTAAAGAACAAGCAAGCAACCAAAACACCAACCCTAACAATGAGCCAGAAATGGACACTGAGGAAGAATCTGAGGTCATAGAAATTACCAAGAAATTCATGGTGAACAACAGGTATGCAGTCCTCTCAGATCTAAACTCAACTGCAGTCGTCCCGATGGCATATGAAGCTCCTTCAATGCCTGAGAAAGAGACGGTAAAGCCTGCATCATCCCAGTCGAAATCAATGAGCACGCTGGAAGAGGCCATGACATTGCCTGAAATTGACAAAATACTTTCTTCCAGCCACGCTTTGCCCTTGCTCGGGGCTCCCAAGGGGCCTATTTGTCCACAGTTTATTTATTTATTTATTTCATTTTATTGACAGGGTGAGCCCACTGGGCCAAAATAGTCCCTTTTTCAGAGGTGACCTGGATTTAGTTACACAGAAACCTGTAGGATACAGGGTACATCAGTGATACCTACTGATGACATAAATAGTTTTAGAACAATAACTGGGGCGGTAACTGTAAGACAATCACAGAAATTCCCTATGACGTTCCCTCTAGTTGAGTATATATAGGTAGCTATATTCACATAGGTTCAAAACAGTGGGAGGCTACAAACTTTTACAATAATGGTATCACAAGTTACTATGGATACAAGCATGGGGCAAAAGGCTACAGCAGCCCTTTACATATTGTTCAGTTCAAGTAGAAGTAGAAGTAGGATCACCTCTGGCATGAGCATGAATTGTTTTCCATTAGGTATGCTTTAAGCCTTTTGTTTTCAGCTCCCTGTAGGCAGCCCAATCGGCAAAGACTGGGCAAAGATAAGGACCACCGAGACACTGTGAACACTGAAAAAACAGGAACGGTGACCGTGCATACTTCCTTTTGGGGTATGCAGGTAATTGCAGGAATCGCAGGGTGGTCAAATTAGTGATTACCATTTTTTTCACCAGCTTCTCAATGCCGGGGGCTAAATTTTGAATTGCACCATTGCCCTATTACCTCTGAGGAGCTAAGGATTTCTACAAGCACCACTGATTGTTGGGTATGGGATGCGCCAACATAATTGTAAAGATTTTCAGGGGGTGCCATGTATACAGGTTTCCAGTACTTCTTCCTCAAACCCATACATGCGATGGCGTAGCACGATATAACTTAATGCCATACAGTCCTAGGAGCAAAGCAATCTTAACTGCTTCGGGGGCAAGTGTGTAGACAAGAAGGGTGCAGAGAGGTTCCAGGAGACTTATGGGCCTCATTTCAATGTTTGCTTGCCTCTTGACTGTGGCATGTTTGGTGGGGGAGTGTACCTTCTTGCTGCTACTGCTCGACATCTTGAGGTGGCTGTTCTTGTCACACACTGAGCTAATCCTGATGGCGCAGGCTGTTAGGAGAAGTCTCATTTCTTCTCCTGACCTCGTGCTGTTTACTGTTTAGTTCATACATATTTTATATAACCAGAGCAAGCTCGAGTGAAAGGGGTGTCTGAGGTGGTTCATAATGTTTACAAAGGGGGGCTCTCCTTTCCCTAAAATAAAAGTACTTTTGTAATTACTTGCTTTTTAATGAGCTCATTAGTGCTAGAAGAAATGCTCACTGACTGAAAATTTCAGCTTTCAGCTCATATGATGCTCCTATGATGCAGGATGATAATTGCAGATCTCCTACTGAGCGTTTACACCTCTCTCAGACTTCAATTACTGCATCATCGGAGATATAATCTTACTTTATTAAGTCTTGTTAAGTATTTTAAGGGTTACATATACACTATTCACATGTCTCTCATCCCTCATAGTCTGACAAGGAAGCTGAAAGTTAAATACAAGATGGGTATGGGATATAACAGTACGGTAAAAAGTGTAACAGTTATAGTGCTTTTAAAACATGGGATATCATAGCATCATCAACATCATTCCCCTCCATCTTGTATGCACCCCCTGAAAATCTTTACAGTTCTGTTGAACTGTAAAGATTTTCAGAAGTGCAGAGCTGCTGATGATGTATGATGTGTTTTGATATGCATATTTCATACACTACCATCTCTATCATACTGTTATAATGTACTGTTATAATGTCATACTGTTATATGGTTACACTAAATTAACTGGTTTAGATGTTCAGTTTCCACATTGCGCTATTTCTTAACCTCATGATTGGCTGGTTAGCTCTAGTTAGTCAAAATATCAATGTGATTTCCTGATCCTCTTCAGTGTACAAGTTAAGCGACTTATTGCTTGTAAATGGAGATCCGCAACAACTCCCACATGTAAGGAACTAATGGACAACATTACTCTGCTTGCAAAATATGAAAGAACGTCCCACATCTCCTCCCACACTGTAATAAATTATGATAAGACCTGGGCCCCAGTACTCCAATATATTCAATCTTCCTCCTCTCCTACCTCTGTTCACAGGGACTCCCTAGTCAAACTCTCCAAAAAAGGCATAGGATAGCTACAAGGAGCTTAGAATTCACCATGCCGCCTGCAGAGAGTAGATTATATCACGGACACCCCAATCCGCCCCTCCACCGCTCAACTCAGCTCCAATCATCACAGCTGTAGAACAACATCACTACAGATCTCACAGCAGAGCCAGTTAGCAGAAGAGTCACCAGATGAGGCCTTTTACCTCACACACAATCACTTGCATCTACTGTACATAGTTTAAATTGTTCAAACAATATAATGTAGAAGGTGTCAACATTTGGCTACCTACAACAGATACCCTGTCTGTAATATAAAAAGTGCATGCCATGTGATCTCATTGTAATGATATGTATAAGGGGTATGACCAGTATTAATGCATTACTATAGCCTTACCTGTATAGATATAAACAAATATTTAAAAGTGAACACATTAAAGAATAACACAGAAAGAAATGATAGGCACATAAGGCTAGGATAACAGGATATATTTTATTTGGTAACTTCACAACTTATTAGCAACTAAAACAAAACTTACACATGTAAATCAGTGTTTAAGTCATTACACTCCATGAAAACTACAAAGGTAGCCTGGATAATAACAATAGTGAAAATAAGACCACCTGAAGAAATATAAAACATTTTAATGTAATAAACACAACAGCATGCTGGTTGCTTTGTCCAACTTTAGGATGTGATGCTATAAGAAATGTATTCTGTAATCAACGCACTTTAAACTGTATGGTGCTTAAATTATAATCCAAGGTCATATCTGATGTAGGTAGGTATGTATGTATGTATACACTATTTTTCCTTCTTTTTTTTTCTCTACTCAAAACAATAAAAAATGTTTAACTTCAAAAACTTAATGCACCTAGGAAGTCTAAAGCTCACCTTCAAACAGAGTGTGTGGAGCGTCTTTAGTTCATTCGACTTTTTATTTCCACGTTACTTGTTGCTTGCGGTACTTCAAGTGTAAACGCTCTGATGATGATCTGTTGGGAACACTCCGATGATCCATTGATTGAAATGTAAGTGTGTTGCTACCCCAACTGGATGCTGACTTTCTCAGGAGTGTTGTTTTAGAGCTTTGCCAGATGCCAGGTATTTTTTCTGAGTTGCTCGTACAGGAAGTTTTATGCTGTTTTCGGGCATCAGAGTTTATTAGCTCCTATATGTGGATCTTTACACTCGAAGTACTGCAAGCAACAAGTTATGTGGAAATAAAAAGTTGAATGAACTAAAAGTGCTCCACACACTCCGTTTGAAGGTGAGCTTTGAACTTCCTAGGTGCATTTAGTTACGGTTTTACTGAACTACATATTACCAGCCTGGCATAGGTTTGGTTATTTTTTTGTTTTATTAGCGCTGTGCGGTACCTCCATTATGTAACCCACTACCTGGCTGCCTGGGTTCGGGGAGAAAACTGTTTCTCGGCATTTTGGCTAAGTCTGAAACCTCTGCACAGGGGCACCCAAGTAACTCCAGACACAGGAAGCAATAACTGTAATGTCCAAACCAGGAGTGGGATTCTAGAGTGTGGCTTTTATTCGCAACAACAGCAGAATAATAAAGCATAGATGGAACCCATGGGGCTACACTCCCTGGTAATGCAGACAAATGGAGACCAGAACACATCTTCTTACACACTGTAACCCTCAGGTTCTGAAACACACTGGGCTCTCAGCCCGAACTTGTACTCTTCTCTGGATTTCCCTGGCATGGCACATCTGGCCAGCACTTGGACTACTTTCCATATGGCATGGATATTTATTGGTGGTTCCCTCTACCACCCATGAGCACATACTGGCTCTATAAAGGGAAAATCTTCCATCTAATCCCACGTGTGGGTACTTTTTGCGAACGCTGGCCAAGTGCCCGGGAGAAAGCTATAGGTGCCCAACCTGAACCCATAGAGGTAAATCTGGTTACTCCAGATGGGGGTCTCCCACCTCTTGCTCCCAAATCTATACCCAGCCATTCATTTGGAATCAACACCTTTCCATTTGAACCTCTGTGGTTGTAGATCTCAAAATGTATATCACATGTAACAATCTACAGTATCTGGAAAATAGTGTCCTGACTTGTAATGTTCTGTAAGTGGCTATGTCCATCCCTGTAGACCCGCACTGATTAGAGGCATTTCAAGCCATACACAACTTAAGTACTGTACTTGGCTGTCCTTTCCTGACCCACAGTAGCAGATACTTAACACAACAGTCTCGGTGAAACATAGGCTCTCTGGCAGAGCTGACTCACCCTGGTTTGCAGGTGCCCACAGGCTTCTCATAGGAAATGCAATCATACTTCTCGGTGCCTCAGCACAAATCTTCTTAGGCAGCTTCTCTTTTTCCAGCAAGGCCAGGGGATTGCCCCTGAAGAGCTGGTCTGGTTCCCCCCCCCATTCCTCTCATGGATGGGGCCCTGGAACAACTGGGAGACGGTCTCAACCACTTTACAAGTGTTCTTCTGTGTCCTTCTCTGGGCCGAGAACACACACCCAATACAACTGGTAGCTCTGATCAGAGCTGAGGGATCTGAGGGACTGCACACTGCAGTGCACCTCCTCCCTCCACTGAGTCTCCTACTAGACTGCCTCTTCACTCAATTCAAAACATCCCAACATTCTAACTAACTCCCTGCTGCAACATTCCAAAGTGGCTTATGCTGCTGCGAAAATTCTATATGATGTCATCCCTCCAGCTCAGCTGAGACTGAGGACAGTGAGACAGTGTGAAATCCATTTAACTGGTGTTTCACATGCTGCCTTCCCTGCCTGCCACTAGATCTAAGTGGGATTCTTGTAACCCCGGGTAACGGGGGGGGGGGTTACATACTCATTACTTGTACTGTGCTGTACATTATACTATTGGGTGTGTGCTGTTCACGAATTCACTACTGTGTTTATAAATAAATCAGCTTTTCTGCATTAAGAAGGTGTGTTAACATCTTTTTTAGGTGTGCTGACCTCCCACACCTACATACACTTGCAGACACAGACTAACACTTGCAAAGACCCATGTTCGTACACACGTGTGTACGCACACACCATACATGTCTGCATGGCTACAAGTACACACACACACACACATATACACTTATGGCCTCATGCAAATACGTGCATGCCCACAGACACACACCCTTACTCCAGTCATTGCAAGTTAGCTGTGCTTAATGGTTTTATCCCATGATAAAAACTGAAATTAAATGGAAATTAACTGCCTCTCACACATAAATGCACACCTGCAGACACAAACGCTCATGTTCATGCAGATAGAAACACAGAACCTTACTGACACACAATTGCTTATGCCCACAGGTTCATGGAAATCTAGAGACCCGCACATGCTTATGTCCACATTCACTTACACACTCACTCCTGCATGCTCACATGCTTGTATACACACACACACACACACACACACAGTCCCACACTGCCACTGTCCCTAAATTTATCACTTGGAACCCCCTGTCCCACATGGGAAAAGGTTATGTCAATTATGTCTTTCAAGGGGATGATGTGTGTGTGTGTGTGTGTGTGTGTGTGTGTGTGTGTGTGCGTGCGTCTATGGCGCGCATGCTAATGTATGTACACATACACCTTCAGTCAGTAAATGGACCCTTTTTCATAAAAAGTATTTGTGAAGTAAATATTTTTGCTGTGCTTGCACTGTTCACTGGGTGACTGTCAATAAAAGTTAAGTTACTAAATTTCAGCTTTTATGTATATACATTACGTACGGTCTCTGGTGGGCACAGTCTAACCTGTTTAAATATGGTTTCTCCATTTTGCAATGTATAGAACAATAATTCTAATCAACATAAGAGTTAATCAAATGGATCAAAAACAATTAATAGTTACTGTGGAGTTTGTGAGGGAACTGAAGGTGGAAGAACCGCTGGCAGGGAGTGACCACCACTCATTATGGTTGACGTTGGATATGGGTAAGGAAGGAGTGGAATCTGTCACAAAGGGTACTGGACTTCAAGAGGAATGACTTTGGGAGGATGGGTGAAGTGGTAAAAGGGTACTTGGCCAGAATTCAACCTAGTATGGGCACTAACCAGAGGTGGGAGCTCATAAAGCTGAGGATAGGGGAGGCAACCAGAATCTGCAGCAAGGCCCAGAGCAAGAAGACTAGGGCTAAAAAATCTAGCTGGGTGAGTAGGGGGGTCATGGAAAAGGTAAGGAGGAAAAGAGCTGCCTTTAGGAGTTACAAAAAACAGGGACAGGGAGGACAGGGAGGAGTACCTGAAGGAATCAAAGGAGGTGACAAGGGCAGTAAGGGCAGCCAAGGCATCTAAGGAGCTCAGGCTGGTGCAGGGTATTAAGAAGGGGGAGAAGGACTTCTAGAGGTGCATCAGGGAGAAAAGGAGCTGTAAGGACCAAATAGTAAGGAATAGGAAGGGGGGTGGAAGCAGGGGTGATAAGGCAGAGCGCTAAACAATTACTTCTACTCAGTATTTACTAAGGAGAAGGGGGGTGATACCCAAGGGGGAAAGGAGGGTAGAAATGGAGGGGAAGGGGGTGATGGATGGGGAAATCATGGAGGGCAGGGTTCTGGAGGGTTTGAAGGCACTGAGGATGGACAAGGCTACAGACCCAGATGGCATCCACCCCAGGGTACTGAAGGAACTGGCAGAGGTCCTGGTGGGACCTTTGGGAGACCTATTCAATGCCTCACTACACTCAGGGTGTGCACCTCAGGATTGGAGGATGGCTCATGTGGTGCCCCTCCACAAGAGCGGCCCCAAGGATGAACTGGGGAACTACAGACTGGTGAGCCTCACATCCATCATGGGTAAGCTGATGGAGACTATCCTGAAGGAGAGGCTGATGGCCCTTCTGGAGGCCAAAGGGCTACAGGACAGCAGACAGCATGGTTTTGTAAGTGGCAGATCCTACCAAACCAACTTGGTGGAGTTCTGTGACTGGGTAACTAGGCCATTGGACAGGGTCATGCAGTGGATGTCCTGTACCTGGACTTCAGTAAAGCATTCAACTCAGTGCTGCATGGGAGGCTGGGAAGTAAGTTAGAAGGCACAGGGGTAGGTGCAAAGCTGGTGAGATGGGTAGGGAAGGCAACAGAGGGCAGTGGTGGGTGGGGAGCTCTCATCCCCAAGGGTAGTGACGAGCATTGTTCCACAGGGCTCAGTGTTGGGACAAGTATTGTTTGGGATATTCATTGCAGGCAAATCATTGGGCATCAAGATCAAGGCCAGTCTGTTTGCTGATGACACCAAGATGGGAGTGGTGGTGGATGACCTAGTGGGATGTCAGGGGTTGCAGGATGATCTGACAAAGCTGGAAACCTGGTTAGACACCTGACAACTGGAGTTCAATGCTGCATTTTGGGACAAAAAACCCAAGGAGGAGTTATCAGCAGGGGGGAGTGCAGCTAGCCAAGACAGAGAAGGAGAAGGATCTGAGGGTGCTCATTACGGGGTCAATGAAAACTTGGCACAATGTAGGAAGGCAGCTACAAAGGCCAACAAAATGCTGGGTTGCATTGCAAGGGGGTATATCCTCAAGGAGGTGATTCTGCTACTATATAGATCATTAGTTAAACCGCACCTGGAGTACTGCATGCAGTACTGGCACCCGTATCTAAAGAGGTACATTAAATTACTGGAGGGGTGCAGCGCAGGGTGACAAAGATGATCCAGGGGCTGGAGGACTTACCATACTAGAGGAGGTTGAGGGAGTTGAACATGTACTCGCTGGGGGAGACGAGGGATGGGGGATATGACTGAAACCTTCAAATACATGAAAGAAATAAATAAGACAGTTATGGAGGGGCTGTTCAAAGTAAGGGAAGGGAGGGGAGGGACACCCAGGGCCATGATATGAGACTGGAGGGAGAAAGGTTCAGGAGGGAGATGAGGAGACACTTTTTTACGGAGAGGGTGGTAGGTGGGTGGAATGTGTTACTGGCATAAATGGTATCCAGTTGAACAGTAGGCTGCATCAAAGGGGGCTGGTACAGGCGAGGGGAGGGAGGGCAGCTGCAGAATAAGGGTGCTAGCTGCACATTCAAGCAGACTTGATGGACCACTAGGCCTTTATCTGTTGGCAAATTTAGTATGTTCGTTACAAACAATTACTGACAAAACAAAGTACTGACATTGCTTCTTTAAAATATAGCTGATTATTTCATTTAATTTTAAGCCAGAATACCACTCAGCTTGCTTTTATAGTACCAAAAATTAATGTATCTTGTCCAAAATGACCAGTGGTGATTTACAATAATTATTCTAAATTAGCAGACCAATGTTGAATTATTCACAGCTATAAATAAACAGCAGTAAGAAGTCTCACACAGGAAGCCAATTAAGCCCTTTGACATGGATGCTATCATAATGAATCCTGCAACACAGAACACAAATTGCAGTGACTCAAAGTGAGGCCACGCCAGATTAAGAACGGAACAATAATAAACATTAACAAGGTAGGGAGAAAAGTAAAGGTGAAACTAAAAAGTAAAAATTGTATTCTCTTAGTATTTGCTGAGGAAAACCGACCCTTCGATACTCTGTGAAGTTGTGTGAGCTTCTGATTTGCCAGTAGTCAACAAATGCGCACACAACTGCACTTAGAAAATAGACATGAGTTTCTCTGATCAGTTGCTAATACAAATTAATATTAACTATCATAAGAAACATACAGTATTGATGTGCAGCATTTTTTTAACTGGATCACTGACTTTAGTCAAGAGCATAAAAATAAAAGAAATAAATATGATGTACTGCGTAGTGATGACTAATAGAAACAGATAATCCCTCTCACCAACAGAAAAACAAACAAAACAAATCTCTGCAAGACTGTGAGCCATATTTCACAGAAATACTCAAACCAAGCATTCAGTTACATCTGTTTCCACAACCCACCTCCCAATTTGGCCACAGTGTCCTGTGAATTCCTACAGTACTGAGTAGCGGACCCAGGTGGTCCAGCAAAAGGCCTGCATGGCTGCAGTGTCCTCCAGTTCCTGTCATACCCATGGCTCTGAAGCATCCATGGCTTCTCAGCAGCCCACCCCCCCAACAGCAGATCATGGGTCATTAATGCATAGCAATATGTTTAGTGTTTCTGTGTAAAGTATTGATGCCCTCTCTGTTTATTCTTACTCTAAATTATTTTCAGAATTATTAATCTCATGATACCATACTTAAAGTTGCTATTAAATCAGGTTTGATCATTATGGCCTGCCATTGTCGACAAATGACGGGGTGGGGAATGTTGCACAATAAACCCAATGGTTCTGGGTACATAAAAGTGTTTTATTTTACTTCCCTGGTGACAGGTACAGGTACTTTAACAATTTAGCAAATGGCCCTGGCTGCATATTATAGTTTAGGGAACAGGGAAACATTGTTTTTCCAAAACCTAAACAAGCATTTGTCAATGCCGAATGTTTGCTCACCTGTGTTTGCTGTGTAGGGTTTGGCATTGATAGTGCAGAGGGTGATGGTGAATAAATTATTAACATGAGTTTCAATAGTGAAATTGTCACGATTGTGAAAAAAGAGGTTCACATTTGACGTTGTCGTTTTCTTAGGTTTCGACTTTAAATTTTCAAAATACTTGTTTTTTTGCCCTAGCATATGAACAAGAAAGGTGTTATTTGTGAAATGCTTCCCAAAACATTCTTTTGTAGAGTGACCATGAAAACTAATTTTGGAGGTGGATTTGGTAATGGCATCTGGCTTGTTTATTCAATGGGAGAAGAAACCTGAGTGTATTGAAAATGTGAGTTCAGAAGTAAAAATGTTGCAAAGTTATAAGTAAACATTGAAAAATTTTAGTGTTTGTTCATAACTTTTTTTTTCAATTTTGACCTTAAATGTTTAACACTGTCTTTTTATTACACCACCTTATGAACATGACAGGTCTTATTTATGAAATCTTGTCCAAACATGTCATTTTGCAGCACAAGTGTGAAAAGATGTTTTTGGCAGGATTTTAAAAATGACAAATGTCAGGTTCATGACATGGGGTACATAAATGGCTATGTTGTAAATGAGGGGTCACAATCTGGTAAAATAGCAATGCTAGAAGTAAACATCAAAGAATTTCAACATTTCTTCATAACTTTGTAATTTTTGACATTTGGACCCCAAATTTTCAGCATAGTCTTATTATGACCCCACCTTATGATCAAGATAAGTGGAGTTTTTTAAGTCTCATCTGAAAGGTGATTTTTGCGGAGTGAATGCAAAGAAAAAATTACCTACCATAGTAATATTGTTTCTTTTAGGGGATCTATCATTATGCGTAACATATGCAGTTAGCCCAAAAGGTGAAGCTCTGGAGTGCAAGGTATAGAATTGTGAATGCCATTTAAACTGCTGTCCTCTAGGTGTCACTGCCAACCACAGCCTATCATCAGATCTTCTGAAGCCTAGATCAATGAGCCCACCCATTCAATATTCTAAGCTATCCTATGCTAAACAAACAAAAAGAGTAAGGCCTAAAATTATTATGGCTCAAAGTGCCAAGTAGGACAGCCCAATAAAGCTGTCATAAAAAGAGAACTTTGTGATTTGTGAGTGAACAATAGGGATGCTCAAGCAATTAATAAAATAGGAGTACCAGGTGATTACTATGGAACTTTTTCCTGATTCTGGAAGGGGATGTAGGGTAGGAGATTTAAGCATAATGAGGGATCCCCTAGAAGAAACAATATTAATATGGTAAGTAATTTTTTCTTCAAACCCCAGGAATCCATTATGCTTAACATATGCAGACTGTAAAGCAGTATCTTCGGAGGTTGGGGATAGAACCTACTTAAGGAAAAGATTCTGCAGAACAGCAGTGTCAAACCTGGCATCCCTTCTGGACTGTACATCCAGACAGTAATGCTTTGTAAAAGGGTGGACTGTTTTCCATGTAGCTGCTTTACAGATCTCTAGCAAGGGAACATCTCTGACTGCTGTCACAGAGGCAGCAGTACCACATGTGCCATGTGGAGTGAGCCCTTAGACCCTGAGGTGGCTGTTTGCCAGCTTTAAAGTAACAGAACTGAATGCATGCAACAATCCATTGGGCAGTAGTCCTCTTTGAGGCTGGACTGCCCTTCCTCACTTCACCATAGGAGAGGAACATCTGAGTATGGGAAAACCTATGGTCCTTGTTACACTCCAGATAGTATTCCAGAGACCTCTTGACATACAGACTGTGTTGCTTCTGCTCACCAATATTGGAGTGCTCCATAAAGAACAACAGAAGGGTGATGGACTGGTTCAGGTGGAACTTGGACACCACTTTGGGAAGGAATTTTCTGTTAGTACTAAGAACTATCTTGTCCTGGTGGAAGATGATGTACAGTAGTTTGGGTCCATGCAGAGGACCTGTAACTCTCATACCATTCTGGCCGAAGTGATGGCTACCAGGAAGACTTGTCTTCCATATGACGTACTTCAAATCCACTGTGGCCATTTGCTCAAAAGTAGGTTCCATGAGCTTGGCTAGACAGACCTTCAGATCCCATAGAGGAACGGGCTCCCTAACTGGAGGATACAGGTGTAGGAGACCCTTAAAGAACCACTTGAAAATGTGGTGAGACGCCACTGTTTTCTGCTTACCTGCTGACATATAGGCAGAAATAGCTGCCAAGTGAACCCTTAGGGTAGCAAGTCTGAGACCTAAGGTTTGCAGGTGCAGAAGGTAGTCCAAGAGTGTAGGCAGATCAGCCTGAAGGGTGCTGAGATGTTTAGAGGCACCCCATAATGAAAACCTTTTCCATTTGGATGCATAAGTTTTCAGGGTAGCTGGTTTCCATTACACTTTTAGGATATGCAGAACCTGTTCTAGGAAATGGTAATCGGAATATTCTAGCTCCACAAGAACCAGGCTTTGAGATGCAGGGACTTAAAGTTTGGGAAGGTTAATTTATTCTGCCCTGAGACGTTGTCAGTAGGTTGTGCCTCAAAGGAAGGCCTATTGGTTTTCTGACAGACAGAGTCAGTAGATGAGAGTACCAAGGCTGTCTGGCCCCATCTGTGGCTATTAGAATCATGGTTGCAGATTGAGTTCTTAGCTTCAGGAGAACTCACAACAATAGAGGGAATGGCGGGAAAGCATACAGAAACTTTCTCATTCAGTCCAGACACAGAGCCTCTGTGGGACTTGTACCCACTGCCAGAGGCCTGCAGCAGTAGAGGGGGAGCTGAAAATTTTCTCTGGAAGTGAACAGATCTATCTGTGGTGTGCCCCATCTCCTGAAGATGGTGTCTAGTAGGGCTGTGCATGGACTGAATGTTATTTTCTGAATGCCATGAATAGTGGGCTTTCTGAATATTCAAAACTGAATAACGAATAGCCCACTATTCATGAGGTATTCATATCTGGGACCACCCTTCCTCCACCTTTGCAAAATAAAAACACTTTTTCTAGTGGTATAGCTGCCCCACTATTCCCAATCTGCCCTTATAAATTCCTTTACCTGGTGGTCTAGTGGACCCCCCTCCCTGTCCCCGATCTACTCATAATTAATTAATTAATTAATCACTTTTCCCTGGCAGTCTAGTGGATCCCCCTCTCTATCCCCGATCTGCCCTAATAATTACTTTCCTTAGTGGTCTAGTGGGCCCCCTCCCTATCCCCGATCTGACCTAGAATTATTTTCACTGGTGGTCTAGTGGACCCCACCCTATCCCCGATCTGCCCTAAAATTACTTTCCCTGCTGGTCTAGCGGACTCCCTCTCCCTATCTCTGAGCTGCCCTTATAATAATTACTTTCCCTGGTGGTCTAGTGGACTCCCCTTGGCAAGCTGTGCCCCACCACCACCCTGCTCCCCGATCTCATCCACGAGCCGGGACTGGCACAGCCCACCGATCTCCACCACAGCCCACCCCAACTGTTCCTGTCAATGAATGAGCATACTTGACAAGTATGTGCTCATTCATTGACCTGACAGCTCATTTGGTGGCCACTGCGAGCCATGGTATAGAGCAGAGGACTGTTCCGGTTGCTGAGGCGGGGTCATGATGGGGGGGAACAGTGTCCTTCTCCCCCATCGCGACCCCACCTTGGCAACTGGGACAGCCCCCTGCTCTCCACCACGGCTGCCAGTGGCCACCAACTGCGCCAAGTCTTGTCAAGTATGCTCATTCACTTGACAGGAATAATCTGGACCAGCCATGGTGGAGAGCGGTGGGCTGTGCTGGTCCTGACTGGTTGGGACGGGGAGCGGGTGGTGGTGGGGCACAGCTTGCCAGGGTGGGGGTCCACTAGACCATCAGAGAAAGTAATTATTATAAGGGCAGATCGGGAATAGGTTGGGGGGTTCTGCTGCTAGATCACCAGGGAAAGTAATTTTAGAGCAGACCAGGGATAGGGTGGGGGGTCCACTAGACCACCAGGGAAAGTAATTATAAGGCCAGATTGAGGATAGGGAGGGGGTCAGCTAGACCACCAGGGAAAAGTGATTAATTAATTATGGGCAGATCGGGGACAGGGAGGGTGGTCCACTAGACCACCAGGGAAAGGGAGTTATAAGGGCAGATCGGGATAGGTGGGGTGGCTAGATCACCAGGGAAACCGAATAACGAATACCGAATACCTGAATATTTTGGCACTGAATAAGGTAATTCGACCGAATAATCAAAAAAAGGTATTCACACATCCCTAGTATCTAGCACTTGCCCGTTCAGTGACCATTCGTGGTGATCTTGACTGATCCTGCTGAGGGAGTCCGTCAGAACATTGTTCTTTCCTGAGAGGTGGATTGCTGTTAAGTGCACCACCAGTGAGTATGCTAGACTCCAGAGTTTCATAGCTTCTGTGCACAATTTTGAGGACCTTGTTCCTCCCTACTTGTTGATGTAGTATATGGTGGTGCTGTCTGTTCTGACCTGTACGAATTGGCCCTTTGACTTGTGGTGTGAATGCCTGAAGAGCTAGAAACACTGCTGTTAGCTCCAGTAGACTGATGTGCCCCTTGGAGTCCTGTTGATACCATACCCCATTCACAGTTAGGCCTCCTAGGAGAGCACCCCGGCTTAACATGGAAGCATCTGTAGTCAGGACAACTGTAGGAGCCCATGCTTGAAAATGTACCCCTTCTGTGAGGTTTTCCTAACTTTCCACCATTCCAAGGCTTGTAACAGGGTCTTTGTGACTGGCACTAGCTTGGATAAGGGCTGATGCTTTTGGGACCAGTGGGCTTGCAAGTGCAACTGAATGTCCCTTATCTGAAATCTTGCTCCTGGAACCACTGCTGTGGTGGATGCCATATGTCCTAACAGCTGAAGGAATTGTCTTGCTGGGCTGGGTTAACCTATAGCAAAGGATTTTGCCAGGTCTATAAGGTTTCTCACTCTTTCCTGGGGTAGGAAAGCTTTCTCCTACAGTGCATTCAGTTCCGCACCTATGAAATCCAGTATTTGTGCTGGGTCTGAGATTTCTGTACATTTATAAGGACTCCTAATCTCTCCAGAGTGTGCTGAGTGAGAAGGAGTTAGTCTTTGACCTGCTGGTGTGATTTTCCCATGACCACCCAGTCATCCAGGTAAGGAAAAATCGTCACTCCTTTTCTCCTTAGATGTGCTGCTGCTACAGCTAAGCACCTTGTAAACACTCTGGCAGCAGATGACAGGCTGAAAGGAAGAGCTGTAAACTGGCAGTGACCTGAGGGAAGCCTGAACCATAGGTATTTTCTGTGACTGGGCCTGATTAGGATGTGAAAATATACATCCTTCAGGTCCAGGGGTGCTAACCAATCCCCCTGTTGAAGGGATGGTATAAACGTGGACAGAGTGACCATCTTGATTTTTTTCAGATTCTTGTTCAAGAATCTGAGGTCCAGAATGGGTCACCATTTCCCATTTTTCTTTTTTGTGATGAAGTACCTTGAGTAAAGACCCTTTTCCAACTGGGATGGGGCACTTTTTCTGCTGCATTTAACAGTAGGAGTGTTTTGACCTCCAGTTCTAGCAGAATTTTTTCTGTTGGGGTGGGGAGGGGAGGTGGAAATGTTTGTGTACTGAAAATTTTAGAAATATTTTGAAGTTTAGAGCGAGGCCTTGGCTCACTACTTCCAGGACCCACTTGTCCATGGTGATGTCTTCACACTCCTGAAAGAAATGAGCCAGTCTTCTCCGTACTGGCTCTGGGGTGGCGACCTGGAAGCACACATCAAGGATTCTGTTTAGGCTGAGCCCTGGAGGATGAAGTTTGATCAGACTTTTGGGATGGCCTTCATCCTCTGCCCCTGAAATAACCTCCAACTAACAGTATTCATAAAGAATTGGCATGAGGTAGTAGGGTCTTGTGTGGTGATCCCTACTCCGACCTCCCCTTCCCCTGAAGCCTGTAAGGCGTAGAAGCTTTTTCCTTCTCTGTATTACTTTTGTTGGTGGTTTTATACTCCTGAACCTTTTTCATATAAGCCCCCATTTTGTCCCCAAAGAGAGAGAGTTATTCTCACATGGGAAATCCATGGCCTTTGTCTGAGCATCGTGAGAAAAATTAGTTGTCCTTACCCATGCAAACCTCCTAAGGAAGATGGCATGGGCCGTGGACTTGGAAGCAGTTTCATTATTGTCCACAGCCATGTGGTACTGGTATTTGGTGGCCTCCAGGGCAGTTCTAGTAGTGTCTGCTATGTCCTGGGCCTGGTGCACTGATATTTGTTCACACTGGGACAGTACCACGTTCCAAAGGGATTTCTGGTGCTGAAGTGCGTAAGTTGTATATGCAGCCTGTCTCAGGAGCAGGGAGGCTGCCGTATACATTTTCTTCCCCATATTGTCCAGCCATCTGGAATCTTTGTCTGGAGGCTGGGGAGAGAGGGGGATCCTGACTTTGTCACAAGCAGCTGCCTGGACCACCCCCTCATGGTCAGGGTGCACACAGAGGTACTCAGCATTACGTCTATCCAGCTGGTACTTTCTATTTTCTTGTCTACCCCAGTGACAGATGTGGGGGATTGAAGAAGTTTGCAGGTTGTCCTCTTTAGTGCCCTGTGCACTGGTAAGAGCAGCCTTTTTGTGGGGTTTATCTCCATCATATCCAAGTGGTCAGCCTCCTCCTCTTCTTCCTCACCTGTCTCTGGAGTGGGAAGAACCAGAGTATTCACTATCTGCCTCATAAGGGCATAGTGTGATGGATAATCCTCCTGCTCCTGTGGAAGGGATCCAAAGTCTTGACAGGGGGACCCATTTGAGTCTATGGTGTCTCGCTCATCCTCAGGTTCTTTGTAGCAGGAATTGTTACTCATGTACCCTGGGGTGGGGGGAGGGTCAGAGACTGAGGAGGAACCTGTAGGGCCATCGTGTCTCCCATGGCTTGGAAAGCCTGGAAGAATTGTAGAACCCTTGCAACCTCCTCTTGTGAGGCCACTGAATTTTTGATATTCTGCTTACATGTGTCCACTGGCATCTCCTTATGCCTTTCGGCAGGAGGAGCAGTGGCTTTTTTCACTTTGGTCTGTATGTTCTTTACTGGCATCTCATTTTGCTTTTCCGCAGGAGGGGCAGTGACCTTTTTTATGGTGTATTTTAAACTGTCCGCTGGTGTCTTCTTTTGACTTTCAGAAGGAGGGGCAGTGCATTTCTTTAGCTTGTGCTTCAAACTATTTGCTGGTGTCTCCCTTTACCTCTCAGCAGAAGGGGCAGCAGCATGCTTCAATGGCTGCTCCTTCTTAGAGGGAACAGATCCAGGGACCTGCTCTGAGGTTCATTTCTGACCTTCAGAGGGGTCCCTAGAGGTTCTAGGGGCATTAACCTGTGAAGAACCTTCTCCCGCATCCTGGGGAAACAGAGGGATAGAGAGAGAAGACATTACACCACCACAAACAATAAAAAAAAACAGTAACTGTTTAAGCAATCTGTTGCAATGTTCAAAATCACTGGTTTAAAGGGCTCCCAATGAAAGTAATAAGGAGCCTAAGTAAATAATTCTGACAGGGTCCTTTTTTTTTTAAAATGTTATGAAAAAAGTGACAAGCAGCAACAGGAAAAAACTTCCTCCCTCAGAGGAGATGCTTGAGAATCACAATCAAAACTATTCAAAGGGCATATTGTTTGAATAAAATAATAAAACGGCATGAAAATGCGAAAGTTTTGAGTTGCTGAACAGAGCTCTGTTATCCATGGTCCAGCACCCCTGATGGTGCCCCCACCTCGCGGGCAGCAACTTATGTAGGTATAGGTACTAACCTTAGGGTGAAGACGCTTATCATATAAGCGTAAGTGTTAGGATCTGTGTTCTATTATGCTTCAATATATATTTTACTGATATATTAGCCATGAGAAATGCTTTTTACTATATTTCCTACTGTATTTTTATGTTTGCTTGCATGCATGTGCAAGAAACATAGTGCCACTATATGAGTTTTCATAAGTGTGGCACCCCCGCTTCCAATGCCCTCAGCGTTTTTGCAGGTGTGGCCGCACTGCACCAATGAATGTCCCACCTGTCTATGACAGCAGTTCAGATTGCAGTGGCGTGCAGTTAAAAGCAAACAACTGCTACAATCAGCGGTGGTAACGTGTAGGCAATTTGCATACTGCCCTGCCATCAGCAGTATGCAAATTGCCTCCACGTCACCACCGCTGATTGTAGTGGTGGTTGTATGCGTGCGCCCCCTTTGTTGTGTGCTGAGGGGGTGCCCAATCCCCCTCGGCTCATGCACACTCCCCCCCAGCACACTGTATGTATGGCCGGGATGCCCAATCCCAATCAGCTTCAGTGCCCCTCCCCAAAAACAAACTTCCAGGTGCCATGCTGGGAGCCTACCCCAGCGTGGCAGAAGTCCAGTGTCCTCATGTGCCCCCCAAGTGTATGGCCAATGGGGGTGCCCAATTCCCTGTTGGCTCCACTGCTCCCCCAAAACTTCCATGTGCCATGCTGGGAGCCCACCCCAGCGTCGCAAAGTCCCACGTCGTCCATGTAAAATAAAAAACTGTAACAAAAGAAAACAGTCCCTCCTTGACTCTCTTGCCCCCTCCCGCAACCCGTTCCCACCCTCTGCGTACCCCCTACCTCCCTACAACCCCCTCACCCCATACTTGCCTCCGGAGCCTGGCGCGATGATCTTCGGTGGAGTGGGAACACGTCTGCACTCTTCAAAGCCGACCGTGAACTGAAGAAATGCCTGCAAACTGTATAACGGCATAAATAGGGCTTTTTCAACTTTGGTGCATATCTCGGTCATTTTTTTGAATTTTTACACCAAATTTTTAACATAGGTTTATTGGGACTCCATCTCATGAATTCAGTGACTGTCATTTGGTTATTCGGTCCCAAAAGGTGATTTCACGGTCACTGCGTGGAATCACCTTTCGGGACCAATTAACAAAATGACAGTGTCACTATTCAGGAGATGGGCTCTCAGAAAGCCTATGTTGCAAATTTGGTGAAAAAATTCCCAAAAATGACTGTGTTATGAGCGTACGTTGTGCGGTTTCCACGCACAGTCGCAAATTCATGAATTTTGTAATATTTTCCACTCCAGATTTTCAACATTGCCAATTCTTCACACCTCCTTACGAACAGTACAGCTGTCATTTTTCACATCCTGTCCAAAATGTGTTTTCGCACTTCCGTCGCAGAATAGCATGGTCACTGTGGAAAATGAGTGTTCGGGACAGATTAAGAAAATCAGAGTGACACTGTTCATGAGCAGAGGTCCTAAAATGCCTATGCTGAAAATTTGGTCACAAAAGTCCATAAAATTACTGTGTTTCAAGCGTGCATTGTGCAGTTTCTACGCACCCTCGTAACTTCACAAATTTGTAATATTTTCACTCCAGATTTCAACATTGGCATTTTTCCACACATTCTTATGAACAGTACAACTGTTATTTTTCACATCCTGGCCGAAATGTGTTTTCGCATTTCCAGTGCAGAATAACGCTGTCACCGTGGGAACTCAGTGTTCGGGACAGATTAAGAAAATCACAGTAACACTGTTCATGAGCGGAGGTCCCAAAATGTCTATAGTGAAAATCTGGTGAAAAATCCTCCAAATAATTGCATTGCGCAATTTCTATGCATGCTCATGACTTCACCAGTTGTTTTATATTTTCACTCCAGATTTTCAACATTGCCATTTTTTCACACCTCCGCATGAACAGTGCAGCTGTCATTTTCACATCATGTTGGAAATGTGTTTTTGCACCTGTGGCGTAAATGGCGCAGTCACTGTGCAAAATCACCTTTCGACTAACAAACTGATAGTGTCACTGTTGATGCGGTGGGGTCACAAAAAGCCCATGTTGAAAACTTAGAGTAAAAATACCAAGACATGCCCAGAGACTTAGGGTGTCTGACTATAACGCCCTACCCTGTAGGGTCTGATAGGCATCTGCCCTACCCTTTAGGGACTGACAGGCATCAGTGGTGTAACTTGGGATTGTCAACAGTAATGCTCACGCCATTCCACCTCACCCCCCTGCAGCCAGTGACAGGCACCGAGGTGTACCTTGGACTCTTTGGCCCCAGAGTTCACACCATTCTCTTATACTGCACCCATTTCAGCATATTTCCTTATGGAATGAGGTGAGTGTAAAGCCCAAACACCCCAAGGCACACCTCAACACTTGTCAGTGTCTGCAGGGTAGGGGGAGGTGAAATGTCGTGACCATTATGGGTAATGACCCAAAGGCACACCCCAATGCCTGTCCATCTCTGTAGGGTGGGGGTGGAATTGGTGTCAGTTCAATACATCACTGCCATTCCTATACTGCATCTGTCTAACTCCTGCACTTCCACTGCTAATGCCAGCAAGCAAACATTCAGCATTGTCAAATGCTTGTTTATATGTAAGGCAACAGTGCCATCTTTAGTAATTGTGCATGATTACAATTACAATGGACCTTGGAATTATAGTGGTCTCGTGCTGCTATCTCTGCCAGCTATGCAACTTTTCACACTAGTTAGGACAGTTACTCAGACCACCTGTTTTGGTCCAATTGTATACATTTTATGTATCTTCCTAAGCCGTTGCTATAGTGATTATCAGGGTATAAGACCCTTTGTAACACATAGCTTCTCTGAGAAGAGAGACTGCATTGCCTAGGTAAGGAAAACTGTTGTTCTCCCAGTGTTCACACTGTAATGGTAGTAAGCCTGTATTACTGATCTGTAATAAATTTCATTTATTATATGAGTACCGCTTGTCTGTTGTCTCTTCATTTTGTACTGTTCCACCAAGAACCTAATAGGGTGTTTTGTTACCCAATTACATTTTGGAGACCACGTGCAGGTGGAATGTACAAAGGGAGATTCACATTTGATTTATTTTGAATGTCGAGTAGTGTAGTGCGATTTTCACCTACTTGGACTACTCATGCTTACAGTGGTAGTGGTTGTGGCAGACCCACACCGTCTTGTTCTCGGGCATGGCAGACCCACACTGGACCCCTTTACACTCCCTCTGCGAGTGACAGCATACCCCCTTGGCATCACCGTTCACCCACTGAGGACTGGAAAGTGGTTGGTGATGGTGCCAGGGTAGTTCTACCAATTTTAGCACTGCTTTATTGTTTGTCTACCCCTTATTTGTCATGTCTGATCTGTACACAGAACTGAGACTCGATGTCTCAAACTACCTCACATCCCATGGCGGATGGACAGATTTCATGCTGGATGCCAAATCTGAAGAAAAACCATTGCTGCTAATATCTGACCATTACTTAGAGTCCAAACAGGCAACCAAGAAATACAGCCTCAAAGGTCTTTTGGTTGTGGCTCTACATACCACTGTTGAGAGTCTCACAGCAAGGTGTGCCTCCCTTGAACTGCAAAACATGTCTCTAAATAAAGAGATGGGCTTTCAGGCATCAGGAGTTACAGAGAAAGGAAAAGAAATTAGTGGAGGAGATGCAGTCACTCCGCAATGCTAATTCCAGAATGATGCACTGTACTGCTCAAGACACTGAGTAAGAGATATGTTTGTTAAGAGATGATTGTGAAAGGTTGAAATGTGATAAGAAACGGTTAGTACATTTGAATGATATCTTGAGTGATATGAATGAGACTTTGAGAGATGAGAATGCTGAGTTGAAAGAGGATTACAAGCATGAGAGCTGTGAGCTGCATAAAGAGCTTAGAGAAAACGTTGAATTGGGCACGGCATATAGAGTGTTGCAGAGAGAGAGGTTGAGAGAGGTATTGAGCAGGGCACTGCAAAAGTCTGTCATAAGAAGTGTAGACAAAAGATGGCAAAGTTGAGCCATCAATGCGAGGTTCTTGCTGGACGTGTTAAGACCATGAACAAGTTTCAGTATACGCTCATTGAGATTACATCATCCAGTGATGATGACTCTGACTTGAATGATGAGGCATGCCACTTCACACAGAAGTCCAGCCCCCGTGGTGTAGCAGCTTCCGCTTGCCATTCACAAAATGGCGCCAATGTCAGCACACACACTGCGTCGCCATGTCTACACAAACATGGCAGATGCCACATACAATGCCAAGATGGCAGCCCCCATGACACAGGTGGAGGGCCTGTATTTTGTGACGCACCTCCTCTCGCTCCTCTCAGTAGGGGTGATGAGTCAAAGATTCATAGCATGATTCGTGAAGCAATCAGTAAGATTACTGTCCCGGAGGTTAAAAAACATGCCATCCAGGACCAAACTGACAAAATGCTAAAACATTCTGTCACTCAGGATCATACATAGAAGGCAGTCGCTGATGCGGCAGCAGAGGCTGGACTTCGTGGGGCATTGCAATGTATTGCACTGGGTATGACTACACATATTTCCAGCACACTGCAAGTCACTCATTCTGTCCAGCAAATTGCACAGAGCATTGGACAGATGGACCCAACTGACAATCTCAGTTGCCACTTGGAGAAAGTGCGCTCCATTTGTGAGAAGCTCTCTCTCTAACCAGGTTCAAGTTTTGAGAGAAACAGTTGAACCTACCATCTGGGCTAAGCTCTCGAGACACATGGAGTGATGAAAACTTTACCTTTGATGAAATTACTGCTGCCCTCATGTGTGCAAATTACCCCAGAGTTGTGGGAACGTGCTTGGCCTACAAAGTCAAGCAAGGTGCAAAGGAAAGCCCAGCCGCCTATCACCAACGGTTGTGGCTTGCATACAAAACTGGAAAAGCCCTAGCAGGTGAACAATTTGAGGTAGATCAAATTGAGTACAAGGATTTGTACATCTGGAACATGTATCTGGCCTTGAGGGAAAAGGTCGAGCTTAATATTTTCCCTGACACTGACAAGCTTCAGGATATCCTCACTAAGATGGTGTGGGCTTATCAGATCTACCTCCACACTCTTTCTTCTGGAAAATCCAACAAGGTAGCTGCAATACAGCCTACCCCTGATGCCCCCACCCACTATATGGTGAAGGGAAACAACCAGAAAAATGACATCCCTTCTGATGACAAGCAGTCATACGGGGACTGGAACAATAGAGACAACAGAGGCAGCTGGAAAAATCCAAATGCCCAACAGAATAGCCAGAACCAATACCGAAATGGTCCAAGCTCTCATCAAATCAGAGAGAAAAACAAGACCCTCCACAAGCTGTTGGAGGAAATTTGGGCCAAGAGGGGAGCTACAGTTACACAAACTATAGCTCCCCTAGCCCTGGCTGTTGAGCAATCGTGCAGCCGAGGAGAGGTTGCTTCAGTTACTGGCCAGGCCAACATGACATCCAAGGCAGAACCACCCATGCAGGCCATCACTGCGCCTGTGACGTCACAAGTACACTTGTACCCATTGCAAGACATACAGAAGGCCTTAGAAGATCCTGCAGGCCTACAATTTCAGAAACAGGAAGACGATGCTGATTCTGAATGCACAGATTGACAATTACAGGCCCCAGTCTGGATTGTGAGTAACTTGATTGTTGACACAAACTGACGGCCTTGTGTAAAGGCCATGGTCGGGGTCCACCAAATTACCATGCTTCTGGACACCAGGGCAGCCATGTCATTCCTCCATGACGAGGACCCAACCTCATCTGACTGGTCTATCAGCAGGAAGACCAGTGCACAGATGGTACCCAGCTACTCACCTACCGATCTATTCCTCTGCCTATGGTGGTAGGCCACCTTAGGACTAATTTTGCTTTTGACCTCATGGTTCTACATCATCACCCCAGCATTCTGGGTATTGATTTCTTAGCTTTACATGGCTGTGTAATGGAATTAGCCAATAGGCTACTCATTCAGATCAAAGGACATTGTCATACTGTCACCATCCCAGATCCGCATATGGTGGCAGCCATCTCCCATAACAATAAGGAGTATGACGTCATGGCTTTATTCAAAAGTCCTGACCTGTTTTCCGAGTTTGCACCTCTGCTGCAAAAACACCTTGATGTGTTTGCCACCAACAAGCACAACTGTGGTAGGATGCACATTACCATTGAAATCACAGGGTCTGACCTTGTGAGGCAGAAGCAGTATTCATTTCCTGCTGAAGCCTTGCCATCACTGAGGGAAACCATCCAGTCACTGCTTCAACAAGGAGTGATCCACTGTCAATTCACCTATTTGGCCTGTTAAGAAATCGAATGGGGCCTGGAGACTCACAATTGACTACAGAAAACTTAATCAGGTTACTCCCAACCGTACACCAACAGTAGCATCAGTACCTGATGTACTCAAACTGTTGACACCTGACAAAAAGTGGTTCACAGCTCTTGACATTTCTAATGGCTTCCATTAGCGCAGGGAGGCCAATACAAATTTGCCTTCACCTTTGATGAACGTCAGTACACCTGTACCTCTCTTCCCCAGGGCTTTCACAACAGCCCCTCCCTCTTCCATCTCCACATGATGGATGCTCTGCAGGGGTTCTGCACACCCCAGTGTCTCCTGCAGTATGTGGATGACTTGCTTCTGGCAACCACCATGAAAGAAGATCATTTGACCCTTCTAGACGAACTTCTGTCTCTCCTCAAGAGAGCAGGCCTCAAGTGCAACCCCTCCAAGGCACAATTGTGTGAGAAGGAGGTCATCTTCCTTGGCCTATGTATTACAGACCAAGGCAGAAGCCCAGCTGTCAAGAAGATCCAGGGCTTGCAAGATCCGCCACTTCTTACTAATGTGGCAACACTCAGACGCTTCCTAGGAATGGTAAACTACTCCAGGGATTTTATCCCTGACTTTGCCTTGAAGGTCACTCCCTTGTTTGAACTTCTGAAAAAGGATGTCCCAAGGACATGGGGCCCCACTCACGCTGATGCTGTGTCACAGTTCAAACAGGCTTTAGCCTCAGCCCCAGCACTGATCACTCCTAACCCAGATCTTCCATTTCATTTGGAAACTGCCACATCTGATGTGGCCATGTCTGCAGTGCTGGCACAAAAGTACAATGGGTACTTCAGGCTCATTGCCTATGCTTCTCAGATGCTGTCCCCAGTAGAGAGAAAGTATAGTCTCTTTGAACGAACACTCTTGGCAAACTACTGGGCTGTCAAACATTTCATGTTCATCATTGGGTATGCACCTATTGTTTTGCATACCTGTCACACCCCAACCAACTTTTTGCCTTCAGACAAAGAAGTAAAAGATGGTTCAGTTTCCACTACCAGACTCACCCACTGGTCTTTGCTTTTGCAGGACAGGGACATCAAAGTACTACCTGTGAAAATTCCATTCATCTTGGCTCATGGCCTACTCTACACAGGAAAGCCCCATGATTATGCACTCCAACCTCCTGACATACCTGAGTTGGGACCATTTTTACCAGCTACCTTAGAGAATACCAGCATGTACCGCATCCTTACAGATGGCTCCACCTCCTATGTGGAGGGGGAACAGGTAGCAGGATTTGCTGTGTTTATAGTCTATCCAGATGGCAATTTCAAGCACATTGCTAAGAAATGTACCATCATTTCCTCACAGTATGCCAAATTGGCAGCTGTGATCTGTGCTCTAGAGGTTATGCCCCATGATGCTAAAGATGCTATCATCTTTGCAGACTCCAACTGGGTCTGCTCCTCCCTTACTGAGTTTCTACCATTCTAGAAGAAAAATAACTTCACATCCTCTGATGGCACACCTGTCAAATATTGGGATTTGTTTTTGAATATACACACCCTGACTCAACAGTTTACTCACAAACTGTACATTCACAAGGTAAAGGCTCACTGCAAAACTGACAATTACCATGAAATCAATGATCGAGCAGACTTGCTTGCCAAAGCAGGTGCTCGGGGGGGGGGAGACATGGTTGATGACTCACCCAGTAGCTGTTGCAGCCATCTTCTTAGCTGCCAACACCTGGCAGAAACTGCAACCAGAACCACCACTGGACCTTTCTGCTGCACAGAAATCTGACCCAGAACTAAAAGATGTGTTCAACTACCTAGACAAAGGAATTGAACAAGAACTACCTACTAGGAGTCCATACAAAAGACATTCTGACAACATACAGTACACCTATCTCATGATCAAAAACTGATCTGGTATAGGAAGGATGATACAGGTCACAAACTGTGGGCTTTACCACAATCCATATGAACCGAGTTCATCCATATGGTTCATGACACCCCCATTGGTGGACACAAGGGGGCAGAAAATACCATCTAGAGACTTAAAACTGTCATCTGGTGGCCTGGTATAACTAAGGACGTGGAGCACTGTGTGGACACCTACATAGTATGTGCACAGAACAATCCAATTTCAGTGAAAAGAAACACCAGATGATCACCACAAAGGCAATCTGGACCATAGAATGCAATACAAATCAATTTCATTGGCCCACTGACTAACTCCAGCAAGAACAAAAAATATGCACTTGTTGTCACAGATTTGTTTTCTAAGTGGATTGAGGCATTTCCTACTCAGACTAACACAGCAAAGACAACTGCCAAGATTCTGGTGGATCAATTGTTCTCTAGGTGGGGTCAACCCCTTAAGGTAGACTCAGACAAGGGAACCAGCTTTACAGCTGAGCTGATGAAGGAGACACTCCAAATGCTTGGAGTAGATCATAAATTTCACATCTCATACCATCCTTAATCCTCAGGCCAGGTAGAAAGAGCAAATAGAAGAATCAAACAGATACAAAATCACACATACCCCCATAATGCAAAGCATCATGGGCTGTATATGAATCAAACAGATGTCATGCAAATTCATCAATGACAGTCCCAAGGATTGGGATTCCCTCTTGCCACTACTGCTGATGGCAATCAGAGGCACTTCTGCAGCAACTACCCAGTGCGCACCATATGAGATTAAGACTGGTAGAGCCATGAGATTATGCGAACACTTGTTAATTGATCTCCACACCCCTACCGCAGATAGGGTATCTGTGGATAAATACATTGAAAAACTTTGTGATGACATCATGAAAACATATTTGTTCACTGCAAATCATATGGGTAAAGCTCAACAACAAGCAAAAGCCCATTTTGATAAGCATGCCAAAGAAGTCAACCGGCAAGTTGGAGATGAAGTCATGCTTCTCCAATACAGACCACCGGCTCACTCATTTGCCATCAAAAGGGAAGGTCCACATCCCATTGTCAGAAAACTTAGCCCTGCTGTTTATCAGGTGAGAGTTCAGCATCAGAAACAGACCACTGACAAATGGTTCCATGCTAATCAGCTCAAGTTGTATAAAGGTGACTAATTACTTTCCCCAACCCTCTTAGGGTGGAACAGTACCCCCTCACTTAACAGTCCTTTTCTGTTTCCTTCAGATATACTGCCAAGATGGCTATCTTGTACCTCCTTATCCTGGTGGGACTACTTTCTGTGACTTACTGTCAAGACAAACCCCTTACGACTGAACACAGATGACGTATAGCGCATTTGCTTGACAAACTTGAACATTCAGCTAGAGATGCACCCATCTCCGGCCCCCGGGAGTATGTATTGACATCCCAACAAATTGATCACTGTTAAGGAAGGCTCAGATGCCTATCTTAATGCCATGGTTGTATCTCCAGACAAATCCACCTTGCAGATACAATGGGAAACTGATTTTAATAGTTACACACTTCCTGTAGCATGTTTATCTAAAGGAACTTTTCACGGATGGCCCAACATAGGGATTGCACCAAACGGTACACTCTCTATTCGACAAGCCACTTCTAGACACATTGATCTCTACAACCTAACTGCCTTAATAGATCCTACCTTTTGTGTCTATCTCACCTCTGAAGAGTCACAAGCTTTCTGTCTTCACAACTATATGGCTACTGAAACTATATTCCTTTCTGTGGTCCCACCCACTGAAGAAGAACTGACTGAATGTCCTCCTCAGGAGCCTGGTCCTCCTAGTGTTCTGACCGCCACTTCCCCTTCCAGGGGCTTTGATTATCAATGTACAATTTATGCATGTTCCAGTTATTTTTAATCTTACACTTTGGAATATGGCAGAGTTTGGTCTTTGTCATACGACCAGCACTTCTAAATTTTTCAGTATGATGCTTCTAGACATTGTAGCTGCTTACCAAACTCACACAGATGATCCAGTTAGTGGACCTCATGCCACTAGACACGTAGGAGTTTTTATACCCGCACTTAATGCTAAAAGTAAATCACACACTAGGCGTGATACTGCAGATGTTACAGGTGCAGCAGGCACTGTCTCTGGCCTTTTTGGTTCAGGAATGTCAGTCTGGAATCGAGTAGATATAGCTGCTAATAAAGCACAAACATTAAACTTTCAACAAGCTATTAAAAATGATGTGTTACCACCACTGTTACATGGTGTAGAAGGTTTAAGTAAGTAAGAGCGCTTTACTTACTTACTTAACATGCAGGAAATCGCTAAAGGGTTCAACAACACTAGAAACAAAATTAATGAACTGATTTTTCAAAAAAACAAGGAGGCAGACAAGCAATATATTGCCTGTGAACTTTTATGCTCCACTTATGGTTCTTATGTAATTGCCACTGTTAACAATCTCTTCAGGGACTTGGAAACAGGGTGCATTCCAGATATTATTCATGATAGGAGACTATCTAAATGGTATTGTCCTCACTGCAAATCTACTGCATGCATTACACTGGGTATGTCAAATTCTGTCAATATTTCTATGTCTACTGCTAGAAATCTTGGGTATGTCTCATGTTATCCAAATCAAGCACCATGTTACTTTACTAAAAGTTGTTCAATCCATGACAACATGTTTATTAGTTTCATTGTCTCTCTACCTCACTTTGATCCACAGACTTTCATATTTGACAAACTGGCTGCTATTAATTCCATTGGACATCTTGATGACAACATTTATCGTGAATGAACTGACTTGCCTTCTTTGCTTGTCTATCATCCTATCCTACAAGCTTGGGTCGCACCGCACACCAACTGTGCACCAGGAAGGAATATTATTACCTGTGCTGCTGTGATGTCTTTGACATTGTTAAACCTGTCTGTGGCTACTCTGTGGAACACTGAAACTGGTCTTATTTCTTGGACGATGATCTGCCGTCTAACCTGACTGAACAATCTTCACAAGCTGCGTCTTCAGGACCCGCTGCTGAAACAACTGCATCCGGAAGCTACCTGGAGGAGGTACATCGCTTCACATCATGGCTCACCAACCAGTCCTTTACTTGTCCTATATGTCTGCAACAATGGAGAGTTCAAACTGTACGAATTACGTACAATACCAATGGGCAGTACTGTGTAGTGACAAATCATAATTCCTTTTCTTATGGTGCCAAAACTTGTGCTATTCAAGCTCCTAACTTCTGTTTTACTCCACAGCAGAAAACAGTAATTGGTCACAGTTATTACTCCTGTTCCTCTCCCTGGGCCAGATGTTATTGACACTGATTCGCAATACTTGCTTGCCTTGTCTCAATATTTGCCTGTATTTAACGTACACATAGACCCTTTGACACTTTCCTTGAAATCCCTTTTAGCTAGAAGGGATACACATCTTATCTATATTAGCAACAATATTTCTAAAGCTGGTGATGTTCTTAGTACACTTATTCATGATGGTGATTTAAGCACTGCTCTTTCCAATTCCTGGTTGGAATTAACTTTTAAAGCTTGTATTATTATCCAAGCACTTTTGATTGTTTTTCTAATACTACTGTAACCCTTTGATGTCTGTGATGTACTCTTAGACAACATCACGAACAACTCAAATTCCTTTACAAGGCTTGTGCTTCAGGCTTTTAAACGACAGCTTTAATAGCTCCATCCCATTACTTTCCTCTGGTTGTTGTCTTTTCTTTAGAAGGCAACAGGGGGATGGTATCCATGGTCCAGCACCCCTGATGGTGGTGCCCCCACCTCACAGGCAGCAACTTATGTAGGTATAGGTACTAACCTTAGGGTAACGACACTTATCGTATAAGCATAAGTGTTAGGATCTGTGTTCTATTATGCTCCATTATATTTTACCGATATATTAGCCATGAGAAATGCTTTTTTATTCTATTTCCTACTGTATTTTTTATATGTAAGGCAACAATGCCATCTTTAGTAATTGGGCATTATTACAATTACAACTGAGCTTGGAATTATAGAGGTCTCATTGTACTGTTATCTCTGCAAGCTATGTAACTTTTCATATTAGTTAGGACAGTTACTCAGACCACCTGTTTTTGTCCAGTTATATTCATTTTATGTAACTTCCTTAGCCATTGCTATGGTGATTATCAGGATATAAAACCCTTTGTAACACGTAGCTTCTCTGAGAAGAGAGACCGCATTGCCTAGGTAAGGAAAACTGGTGTTTTCCCAGTGTTCACACTGTAATGGTAGTAAGCCTGTATTACTGCTCTGTAATAAATTTCATTTATTACATGAGTACTGCTTGTCTGTTGTCTCATCCTTTTGTACTGTTCCATCATGAACCTGAAAGGGTGATTTATTACCCAATTAAAGCTCTTTCGGGTGACTTGCTTCTTCGAGCAGAAAGATCTGACATTAGGCTGTGGTTGGCAGTGACACCTAGAGGACAGCAGTTCAAATGGCATTCAAAATTCTAAACCTTGCACTCTGGGGCAGCTTCACCTATTGGGATAGCTGTATATGTTAAGCATAAGGAGGGATTCCTGGGGTTTGAAAACATGTTTTGGAGAGGATTTGAAAAATTACACCTATCTCATTCATGAGGAGGGATAAAAAAAGGCTACATTGTGAAACTTTGGGGTCAAAATCTGGAAAAATAGTGAAGTTATTAGTAAATGCTGAAGAATTTCAGCTTTGCTTTATAACATTGTTGTTTTTCCAGATTTATCAACATAGTTGTTTTTTTTTATCCCACCTTATTATCAGAACAGATTACATTTTTCAAATCCCATCCGAAACATGATTTTGCAGAGCAACTGTGAAAACACATTTCGGGGAATTCTGAAAAAAATCACATACTTTACCAGGTTCGTGAGATGGAGTTAAAAAAGGGCCATGTTGAAAAGAGGTAAAAATATGAAGAAATGACAAAGTTATGAGTAAATTTCAAAACACATTTAAAAGCCAAACTGAATTTATGTTGTATTCAGTCATTTCCTGGTGGAGTTTAGAAGAAGCAGGCATTCAACAATGAGCAGCACTGGACCAACTATGGTAAGTATGGGGTTGGAGGATGTGGGGTGGTGAATACTGTGAAGCGGGTTGGGGTCGGGGGGAAGAAATCATTGCTGGACTGCTGGACTGATAGAACAACCTACAGAGGGTAAAGGTAAACAGTGAGAGGCAAATAGGAAACCTAAAAAACCCTATCTAGGGTAAGAAGAGAGTGACAAAGGGGAAACTTAAAATCCCTTTCTAGGGCAAGGGTAAGAAGGAAATGACAAAGCGGAAACTTAAAAAAACTACAGAGGGTTAAGGCAAACAGGTGAGACGAATGATAAAAGCAGATCTAGGGTAAGGATAATAAGGGAGTAACAAAGAGGAAATTTAAAAAACTAGGATCAGTTGAGAAAGGGTTAGGCTAAACAAAATGGGGGAAGCTAGTAAGGGACTAGTAAAAGCATAAGGGGAAAGCTAATTAGAAACCTACCTAGGGTATAGCAACAAGGGGTAAACCAAGCAAAAAAGGACATCTAGAAACATCCTATCTGGGGTAAACTCATAACTTCTTTTTCAGGTCATAGGGAGAGTAGTACTACAAATGCAAGTTAGAGCAGTCCCACCTCTGAGAGTGCTCATGCTATTCATATCAGAGCCTGAGCCAAACTTCACACAGTGAAACAAAAGAGAGTGCAGAACTCACCAGTGGAGTAGAAAATTTGATACTTTAAAAGTTTAGAGCCTAAATATATAGGATGCAGGTGCAATCACCCTACATAGTGCCTCACATACGGGACTTCTTCAGGGGGAGTGTGCAACAGCACAAGACAGTGCTTAAATATTTCAAAATTAGCAAATTCCTGAGTTAACCCAATCATTGCTTGTGGAAAGTGAGCATGGCAGTGATAAAAGTTAGATTACAAATAGCTATCATGGTTTAGGTAAAATAAGCAAACATTTGCAGTTCACCCAATTTATCTGTACATTTAAAAGTTTTTTTCATGTTTTTGTCAGGTGTCCAGATTATTTGTACAGGACTCAAAAAACTGTGCATCTGGACAGCTGTCTTGAATTTCATTTCTCATGAATCCTTCCAAGGCTTACAAGTGTCAAACTTGTCAAGAACTCAATCAAGAATTGTACTGAAGCTTTTCCAGTGGCTCTGGTGGGAGAATTCAAAATAATTTGTTTTTCTCCCTTTCAAATTGCTCCTCAGTAATGCTCCACATTCAACATTCACTGTCTTTTTGTGTGCATTATGAACTGTTTGGGCTGAGTAGCCCTCTCCCTGAGCTGGACAACAGCATTCTGGCCTCCCTTTAATATGTTGGCACTTCTGTGGAATTCCTCTTAATTCTCAAAAACTGGCCATGTGGGATGCTGTTGACCAGGTTCTGTGGATGAGAGCCCTTAGCCCTTAAAAATGAATCACCTGCAATTGATTTCCAATATGGTAAGATTCAACTTCCTTTTCATTAACATTGCATGCTCATTCGATAGTAAACTGGTTGTTATTCACCCATTCCACAAATATTGGGACTTCTTCCACACCCCCACCCCAGATGCATACAATATAGTCAATAAAACAGAACCATTAAATGATACATCTGAGGTAGGTTATCAGCACTGTACACAACCTTATGTTCCCAGTCCACCAGGAGGATGTTCAAAGTTACTGTTGTTCTAGACTATAATTGTGAATTATACCAAATCAGAAAGATAATTAATGAATGGTGGCAATTTTGGAAAAATGACCCAGAAATAGGTCCCTTAGTTGGTGATAGGCCACATATTACATTCCAAAGGGGCAGAAATCTAAGAGACCAGCTTGTCAGTAGTCATTTTCTGACTCCCTTAATGGTACCAAAATGAAACAGGCCAGTTTTTTGTGTTGTAGAAAATGCAACGTGTGCAAGTTTGCTAAAATGGGGGATTGTTTGAACATCCTATGACAGGGCAGAAATTTCAGGTACATCAGTATGTTGACTGCCGCACCCCTTTCACTGTCTACATACAGTAGGTTGGTGTACATGCAACAATATTTATGTTGGTCGCACTATTAGACCCTTGAAAGAAAGGGTTCAAGAGCACATTTGTGCCATAATGTAAGGCAAAGAAAATAATGCATTGGGGTTGCACTTTTGTGCTTCTCATAATTGTAACCCAATGGGTTTTCAATTTTGAGCATTTAGATCACATTTTGGAACTTCCCCTGAGAGGGAATTGAACCCTTATTCATCTGCAGAGGAAAAGTTGTTGGAGCTCCACCCCAAAAGCATCACGTCCATTAGAACTAAATGAGAAGATAGATTTTAAACCCTTTGGGGGTTAATCTGCTATACTGCTTTGGCATTTTGTTTGATGCAGAATCCCCTCACCGCTTATCCATTGGGGGATTTGGTCATTAAATAAATTTGGATATTGGGTCAACATTTGTAGTACTTGACAATGGTCATGTCCTACACTGGTTCTAGAAATGGTACACAATTTGTAATATTTACTAGGTGCAGAACTATAGCTACAGTATGAAATGGTTTAGTTATAAAAGGCATTTTATTGTGTTTGTCACTACCGATATAATATAATGAAACATATGTATTTTGTTTATTTAGATCTTTTTTGTGGGACCTTTCAATTTTTATTTGTAGTTAGTTTATACAGCTTAAGCATTTCGTGTAGGTAGCATACATGATGTTGGTATCAGCGGGGCTGTTTGTGCTGCGCTTTTTGAATGTGGCAGGGGGGCTGTCTACTCATTAGTGAGCAAACCAAAAAAAAGGCAAAAAAATGAGAAATGCCTTTTCAGTGGGCACATTCGCTATTTTTTTTATCATACTGTTTGTTAAAGCACTTGGTTGGCAGGGGAGGGGGGTGAGGTTCACGTGTGTCGCTAAGTGAGATAAAAGAAAGGGTGTCTGGCAAGTTTGACAATTCAGGGTAGCCCAAGGATACCCTTAGTAATGGGGCACCCCGAATTAGCACTTGTTTTTTACCGGGCTGTATTGAAAAATAAATGCATGCCTTGACATGGCTTTCAGTCAATAGCGGATTCATATGGGGGGAGGGTTGACATTTTTTTACATAAAAACTGCCCATTCTCAGTTGAAGACAGCAAGGAAGACAAAGAGAGAAGGTTCATAATGGTGAAGGAGAGGTATGGGGAAAGACCCTGCACCCTACTTAACCTATATGTCCCCAACGGGGCTTGACAAAACTCTGCCTTTATGAAAAATGTAATTTTGGGAATTGCTTTCCCCCCCAGGGGAACTGTGCATTATAGGGGTAGATTTCAGTACAACCCTGGACCCAAGACTAGACAAATCTGGGAGCACCGTGGGGATGGTCAGTAGGGCAGCATCTGCAGTAAAGGTCATCAACAGGGAACTGGGTTTAAGAGATGCATGGAGGTACGTAAGAAACCTAAGAGATTACATGTGCTGGTCAGCTCTGCATGGGTCCTATTCAAGAATAGACCTCTTTTTAGTCCTGGATGATGGCTACACTTAGTCAAAAGAAGCTCCATTGAAGGCATGACAATATCAGATCATGCTCCAGTGATCATGGACATCTCCCTAACCATCTGAACCCATAACTCATCATAGTGCCTTAATGTATCACTGCAGAACAGACCCAACTATAAGGAATTAGTAGAGCAATGCATTGCAGAATACGTACTGTAGAACAGAACCCAGCCAATGACACAACAGCAGCAATTTGGTGGGATGGGCTGAAAACAGTAGACACGGGGAGAACAATAAGTTGGACAGCTAGATTTAAACAAGAAAGACAGAAGGAACAGACAGAACTGGAAGACAAGATTTTCAATCTAGAGGCAGAAAATAAAATAGTATTAAATACAAACATGAAGAGGGAGTTAGAAGAACTCAGAACAAAACTCAACAAGCTTTTAGATGAAAAAATAGAAGGCGCTCTTCATTATTCCAGACAATGTTACCATGAGGCATGAAACCAGGCAGGATAGTTGTTGGCCTGGCAACTGTGCAGAGAAGCAGCCAGCAGGATAGTTCTGCATACCAGAAATTCAGAACCCCCCAAAATATGTCCGAACCCATCAAAATAGAGAGTTTGTAAACTTTTGCAGAAATTTATGTTCGCAAGACCTAGTACCTATCAAGAAAAAACAGATAATCTCTTCAAAAGAGTGAAGGTTAAAATACTATCTCAAGAAAATAGATGTTAGATGCTCCGCTTAGCCTATCAGAAATTAAAGAATCCATAATAGGGTTAAAGGCAGAAAAGGCACCAGGGCCGGATGGAATAGCCCCAGAATTTTTTAAAACATTTAGGGAAAATCTGCTCCCACATATATGGAGGGTGTTTGGGAAGATATGGGTGGGGGGGGGAGCGGATCCCTCCCTCCTGGTATTATGCCCAAATTTCGTACTGCCTAAACAGGGCAACTACCCAACACTGTGTATAGTAGCTCATATAGACTTATTTCCTTACTAAATGTTGATCAAACAATATACACAACGATCCTGGCTAGGACACTGCAGGGCTGTGTGGGAACTCTAGTCCACCTGGGCCAAACTGGCTTCATTAATGGTAGACTCATCCACAGTAACATCCGCTAATTATTAAACTTACTGACCTGGCAGTGGAGGGTGCCAGATATAGCAGTTGCCATCTTTATGGACACTGAAAAGGTGTTTGACCAGGTGGACTGGAGATTCCTGCACAGGACCTTGGGAAAAAATGGGATTTGGTCCACACTATAGAGACAGTATCAAAAACATTTATGCAGGCAACCATCATGGTAAACGGGGTTATGACGCAGAGGTTTCAGTTGTCTCAAGGCACCAGGCAGGGATGCTCCCTCTCCTCACTTCTATTTTCCCTTTGCATAGAACCATTGGCAATAGCAGTCAGAAATAATGACAATATTAAGGGGATTACGGTGGGTGGCAGAAACCATAAACTAGCCTTATATGCAGATGACTCCCCTTTTTTTCATCACCAAACCCCACACCTCCATTTCTGTACTGGTGCAGGACTTAGAGATAATAGGAGAAATTTCAGGATATAAAATTAATCTGGACAAATTGGAGGCAATAAAAATAAGAGGAACATGCCCCAGGGAATTCCGGAGTGAATTCCCTTTCAGATGGGCCCCTCGGAACATGGTAAGATATTTGGGGGTACGAATATCACCTAATTTAAATACCCTATTTAAACTAAATTATGACAAACTATTTGCCGAGATCCAGGAAGACATTAATAGATGGTCACTGTTGCCCCTTTCACTGGGTGGCAGAATAGCCCTGTCTAAAATTAATATTCTCCCACAATTCTTGTTTCTATTTCAAACATTACCGATTAAAATTCCCAATGCATTTTGGAAGCAAACACAGAATTATATAATGTCTTTTGTTTGGGTAATGGGCAGGCACAGAGTAAGCAAGAGAATGCTGTCACTCCCTAGAGAGCGAACCAGCCTTACGATACCTGATCTCAAGTTGTACTGTACAGCGGTGCAGTTACCCCGCATGGGCTCCAGGTTAAAACGGCACACGAACACAGAATGGTGAGAAATAGAAGACCAACAGATAACTGTTATTCCACTGTTCACGCTTTCACCTGCAATGGTATCCAGACAGATATGGAAAGAAATACATAACCCATGGACCCAGCACACACTCCTGATGCTGGTGCAGGCCAGTGAGATCACGAGGACCTCTAATGAGGTTGGACCCTTATCAACTATAGTGGGGATCCTAATTTCATCCCCCTTGCACAGATAGGGGATATACAAGATGTAACTGATTGCAATTGACTAGATATAGAAACCATAATGTGATGTCCTTTTGAGAATTATAAGAAACTTACAGTTTGCCTTCCAGCAATTTTCATAGATACTTACAGGTCAGACACTATATGCAGTCTGAAGATAGGCTCACAAAAATAGACAGGGAACTTTCACCCCTAGAGAACTTTCTGTACTGGGCAGGCATGTTAGGGGGGAGAACAGGTACAGTATCACAAGCTTGCAAGATGTTGTTGGGAAATAACCACCCAGAGTTCACAACTTTAAAGCAAAAATGGTAAACAGATGCTGGAATCACCATCCAAGAAAAAGAATGGTAAACACTGTGGGAACGGGGATGGAAGGTCACAGCATCACCTAATTGTAGAGAATTCAGGTGGAAATGCCTTATCTGATACTTCCACACCCCAACAATCACACGCCATTTTCAACCCGGTGTGTCGAACCTGTGTTGGAGGGGATGTGGGCAAGTCAGTACATATAACCATATTTTTGGGGTGTCCTAGGATTGCTAACTTCTGGTCCAGGGTCCATCAGGAATTGATTAAGATCTAGGGATCTTGGTATCCCATATAAGTTTAAATATTTCATACTAAGGACGAAGGCATCCAATATTGGGAATAATACACAATGTCTTCTCAGGATGTTGTGTACTGCAGTCCAAAAACGATCACCTCCAACTGGCTTAAACCAGTGATCCCCTCTTCTGACTCGAGGGTCACAACGGTCAATAACATCCAAAGAATGGAACAGATCACAGCAAAATTGAGGCTAACATTGGAAAAACACACCGATCTCTGGGCCAGGTGAGAATCCAGAGGTGGAACACACTCGTAAAAAAAGGGGGGGAGGGTTAAGATCAGGAGGTATGTTGCAGAAGACTCCAAAGGCTCTGCCTCATCTCCCAGCCTCTTCCACAGATCAAAATAATAGTCTCAGGCGAACAATGGTTACCCAGTCCCACATGGACAAAACTAGGCATGAATTTAGGCTGAAACTGTTCACAGTTTGGTTTATTATACCAGGTTTATAGTTATAAAATCAAGGTTTTATTTTCTAAATTTAAAATAAATGTATAACTTGGATGCACTGATAAACACAGAAAAGCTGAAAAGAAAAAAGGAAGACTGCGTAAATTCATAAGCTTAGGTGACAGTATAGCCTAGAGGTTGGAGAAACGAGCTGTGAACGAGCTTGGTACATCCAGCAGCCCAGACCTGAGTTTGTTTCTAACAACCTCCACTTGCATGCTGTGTGACTCTGAGCAAGTCACTTAACTGCCCAGCGCTCCCAGGTCACCCCTGAAAACAGGCACTTGTGCCTAATGGGCCTTACCTGGTTACTAAAGATTAAAATAAAAATAAAAAATAAAGAATTATTTCACAGGTAAGCACAGTAAAGGTGATAAGTGATATACCATATGACTATAGTACTTCATTTTTTTTACCTTGTCTTTATGCTGCTGACTCCTGTAGTAGCTCCCCTCTTCGGGGACCCAATGCATCCTGCATCTGAGCTCCCCCGAGGATCATCAGCCCATATGGGTGCCCCGCTCTTAACCGGTTCCTATTTATTGCCCCACCATTTCTTCTGACACATCTTGTTTGCTTTGCTGCTTACATAGTCTTTTATCTCAAGTCCCCTTTTGTCACTTTCTTACTACACTGCCTGCCATTTTTTTTTTATATAAATTGCTTGACAGTAGATATAAATACTGCTTAGGTTGCTCAGTTTTGCTATTCATCTGAAGAAGGGACCTGTGAGGCCCTGAAAGCTTGTGTATAATTCCATATTTGTACAAGACACTAGGTCCAATAAAAGGTACCAAACCTCCCAGCGTCTCCTGTTTTCCAAGGACCAATACGGCTAGAATTTCTTTTTACAAAGTAACAAAGTTGACAAATTTGTATTTTTCTTAATGCCTTTTTTGGTGTGGTCCATTTCTGTATGTTTGCTGGATGCTGCTGATACCATTTGGGGTGCTACTCCACTGTACCTGTTAGGAAGTTGTATTGCTGGTAGTATTGTAATATTAGTAACTTCACTGCTGTTTGTCAGTGTCTGCTTTACAATATGTTTTAATAGGGGCCTTATATGTGTTAATTCCTACTAGGGGCTGGCAATATAGTCTATAGGTTGGAGTAACGAGCTATGAATGAGCTTGGTACATTCAGCAGACCTGGGTTTGATTCCCACAATCTCCACCTGCATACTGTGTGACTCTGAGCAAGTCACTTAACCTCCCCAGTGCTCCCAGGTCATCCCTGAAAATAGGCACTTGTGCCTAGTGGGTCTTATCCGGTTACCAAAGACAAAAATAAATGTTAGCCCTGGTAAAATGATCATTTTAATGTGGAGTACAACACAGATGAGCCCGAATGTAGGTGAAGTAACAGCCTGCCAGGGAGAAAAGACTGGGCTGGCTACTACATAGAAATTCCTAATAAGGTTTCAAAACAGCATTTCCTCTCCCACCCCCATTTACAGGGAGAGGGAATAATTATTTTAAACTGCCATCCTGAAAAATCACCTCAGTTGAATGACAGGTGTGAATGATTACAACCTTTCACCACATCAGAGTTATCCTGTTTGCAAACATCTCAGCATGTGCTATGACTCAGCATCCAGCAACCCTGGAGAAAAGGACCACAACAAAAAGGCACCCCCCCTCCCAAAAAAAAAGAAAAATAATTTGCCACCCGTGTTACAAAACCTGAAACACACATAGTTTTATAGCAATGCTTTTTGAATGGTGCTGCCTGTTTTACTTGTAAAAACCATTGAACATGATCTTTAAACTTTGGAGAAACAGGTCCTATAAGCTTGCTGACAGGAAGGACTAGACTGTGAGTTCAGGAGATGACATCATCAGCACTGAAACTGGCTTTTTTGAGCAGGCAGTAAAATCAGGGTTGTAAAACAATGTGTAACTTTTAAACAAAGTAACTTAAGAGATCTCGTTTTTGGCATGAGGCTGATTGGGGCTATGCTGATCAATATTCTGAGTTTATTGATGCCAAAAAATGTCGACCATAGTCCCTCTTTAAAACAACTACTGCCTGTGATGTATGCCATACAGTTTTGGATTAATGCTTGTGATATTGAAGCATTATATTTCTTTAATAATAAAGATAAGTTTAAAAAAAAGAACATTCTGCTAAAAGTGCAGAAAATGGTTAATTCACCATAAAGAAGCAGTGCACAAATGAATACGTTTACAAATGCAATCCCCCCACTCCCGATGTCTAGGGGTATTCAGGTGGTATCTTGATGGGAGGGGAGCACTGTACAATCCAAGAAAACACAGTCCAAGAAAACAAAAATATGCTCAATACCTGGTTCTGTTGTTGCGAGTTGGCTTCACAGGTTGAGGAGCAGGTACACTTCTTTGCTTCAGTGGGTTAACTGCAGGGGGCAATGTTCATTAACAGGAACACATACATAGTTTAAATCAAGTAACTCCAATGTCCATTCAGAATCAGGAGTGCAAAAACTGATTTAATATAAAATGAAAAACCTGATAACCATTCCTTGGAACGTGGGGGTAACAAACAGAAGCCTGACTTTTCCTCTGCAACAATCTCTTTTTCCAACAGATTGATTTATTGCATGCAGACATCGCTCGAGCCGAAAAGCAGCACAAATGGGGGACAAAAACAGGCCACACTTAGAGATATTTCAACTCAGCAGCACTTTCATTTCACATCCCTCCACTTTACTCTGTCTTCACCAGGCACTCGCTTACTTTTCTCTTCTCTAAGTCTCAGCAATACTCAAACTGAGGTAGCAATTGTGACAGCATGAGATGTTTCTACTGTCTCAATCCCATTTCTTACTTTGCCTTGTTACAAACAGGGTTTACTTTAAAAGACTTAGGAGCATTATTCTTACTGGGAGGTCTTAATTCTTTAATGGTGTTCTTTTTAGCAAGAACTGAACCACCAAAGGCCTCCCGGACACCCAGTCGCTGATGCCAAGTGCCTGCTCCAAGCATCCCAGGGAATTATTTCATCCCTGGCAATCCCAAAGACCTGAGGCACTTTACACTCATGCAGCGATTTCAATCTCTGGACTGCCTTCACCTTCGGGATTGCTTGCCGTGCCACAAGGAGTACCTGGATGGCCTGCCACTCTGCAGGGTCCTAACCAATCACTCCCCACATGGATCCTTTCTTGCCTTAACAGGCTGCACCCCCTGAGAGCCCAAACACTGTAGCGGCCACTGGCTGGGGAAAAGGGGTAGGCTGCCACCCTCAACATTCTAGGCTGCCACCTCTGGACTGCACCCCAGGCCCCAACTGCCAGAGTCAGCCCGCCCACAGAAACACTCAATGGCTCTCAGACTACACTCATCCATGGGTGAGATTACTTAGAAAACAGGGCTCCCATTGGTGCTTACCAATCCAACTGTGTCGTCATGCCCATAGGGCCTGAGGGGCCATGTTCCCCCAATATCATTGAACAAATAGTAAAAAATACATAAAATTTTTTTATTTTATTTTCCAGAATCCCAAGGTCCAAAGCAATATATGCTTGTTTTGAAGTCAGTGGTGGGGATGGGGTTGGGGATCTGCTTACTCAACTGCGACTTCAAAAAAAGCATATATGTTAGCTGGCTGAGGTGTAAGAAATAATTGGTGGTCCGTGATGACATTTGATATACTTTCCACCAATCAGTTCTCCTGTTTGTGCTGTCTGTCTGCCTGTCTCCAAGGAGCTCATCAGCTCAGTTTCCCAATCCCACAGTGATGCCAACGCGATGCATAGAAAAGCATGCATTTTCCGGCACCATCTCCACTGTGCGCATTAGGAGGACTGACACAAACTGAGGAGGTGACTGAAGCTGCTCTGCTATTGCAACCGAGGAGTTTAAACTTTCACTGGCATGGCGGTAATTATCCAACTAGTTGATTACCCCAAGAAGGTTGAGCTTTTTTAAGCGGTTGCTGCAAAAGAAAGAGAGAGGCTGAGGGAGAGTCTCACTCTCGCAGACAGAGTGAATGAGCTTGAAACCTGGGCTCCTGCACAGCAATCCTCTTTCCAATCAGCCTCTGTGAGGGAAGTAAAAAAAAAGATGCTGAAAAAAAAACGAGAAGGGCCATCAGATTTTTAAGGGGGTGTTGCAGGCTGCTTTCCTGGCCAAGGGAGGTTGGGGTCTGGGGCTGAAAGAAGGCCATTGCAGCTGTGCAATCTCTGCAAACCCCAGGCCCAAGCATTGCAGCAAATGAGCACCGGGATCATGGAGCAGCAATAGGGCCTGCAGTCCTAAGGTGATTCAAACACAAACAAAAATGCTTTTTACCATGATGCAGTGATTCGGCTGTTTGCTGCACCATAAAGAGAGTGACTAGCCCCCACAGATGACCAAAATGTAGCAACGGTACGGTGCACAAAATAAGAAATCAGGCAACAGACAGTCAATGTTAAGCACCAATGTGCATTTTTACTGTTTGACCATAAAGCAATTTGTCACAAACAAAACCCCTAGTGCCTCGACTCCTGTATGAGTCTTCAAGGGGGTAAGTACTCTGAGCACAGATACTGTTTAAATGCATACTAGTAGATCCAAAGAACACTTTATCCCATTGAGTCACAGTTATGACATCACTATTTCAAACACCTATTAAGGTGGCAGTGTAGTCATTAAACAGATAACAAAAAAGTGCTAAATCAAAATATACTAAAAGTGCTGCGTTGTCTCGATAAACTGCACCTTTTATAGGTTCTATTGTCAATCCACATAATACATATATATAATAACAATAACACAATAGAAAAATACAAAATAGGAAAGACATATACATATCTCTCTTTTGATGCATGATAGAAGTTCCTCATTAAATTCACTACACATTATTGGCAAAATTCCTTATTACATTTTAACTCATTTAACTATATAATATGCTTTTACTTGTAACAGAAATCTGCCAAATTTAGATCTCCACAGGCATGTGCCAACCGGGTAGGCAGGAATCCAAACAAGGAGGTGCTTCTCTGAAAAGAAAGGAAAAAAGATAACAGTTGAGACAGCAGTTCAGTATATACTGATGAATAAAGCATTATTGTAGCATAGATCGCTAAGGTCTTATATAGAAAAAATAGATACATTTATATGCAATTGTTGAGAAAGTAATTCAGTACATACTAATAAAACACTCTCATGGCTTAATTCACCATAGTCCTATATAGAAACAAGCATTTGTCAATGCCAAATGTTGCTTGCTTCTATGTGCTGTTTAGGTATTTGGAAGTCACTGGAGTGTAAATATTGAAAATTTGTGAACTTACGAGCGTGCGTAGGAACTGCGCAATGCACGCTCGTAAAACAGTTATTTTTAGGAATTTTTTCACCAAATTTTCAACATAGCCATTTTAAGACCTCTGCTCATGAACAGTGTCACTGTGATTTTCTTAATGTGTCTCATACATTGAGTTTGCACACCGACTGCGCCATTGTGCGCTACATGGGCAGAAACATGTTTTGGCCAGGATGTGAAAAATGACAGCTGTACTGCTCATGAGGAGGTGTGATAAAATGCCAATGTTGAAAATCTGGAGTGAAAATATTGAAAATTCACAAACTTACGAGAGCAGAGGAACTGTGCAATGCACGTGCGTAAAACAGTCATTTTTAGGAATTTTTTCACCAAATTTTCTACATAGCCATTTTAAGACCTCTGCTCATGAACAGTGTCACTGTGATTTTCTTAATTTGTCCCGTACATTGATTTTGCACACCGACTGCGCCATTCTGCGCTACATGGGCAGAAACACATTTTGGGTAAGATGTGAAAAATGACAGCTATACTACTCATAAGAAGGTGTGGTAAAATGGCAATGTTGAAAATCTGGAGTGAAAATATTGAAATTTCGCGAACTTACGAGCCTGCGTAGGAACTGCGAATGCACGTGTAAACAGTCATTTCTTGAATTTTAGCACCAAATTTCAACAATAGGGTTTTGGGACCCTTCTCATGAAATGATGTCACTGTCATGGTGATTCTTAGCCCAAAGGGTGATTTCGCAGTCACTGCACAAATCACTCTTTGGGCCTGAATAACGCCATGACAGTGACATCATTCATGAGAAGGGGTCCCAAAACCCCATGTTGAAAATTTGTGCAAAATTCCCAAAATGCCTGAGATATGCAACAAAGTTGAAACCCCTTATCTAGCCCATTATACAGCTTACTGGCACTTCCTCAGTTCGCGTCGGCTTTGAAGAGTGCAGACGTGTTCCCGTCCACCAAAGATCATCGCTACCGGAGTCCGGAGGATGGGTGAGGGTGTGTGGGGAGGCTAGGTGCGCAGTGGGTGGGTGCGGTTGTGGGGCTGGGAGACGCCGCTGACCCCGCCGCTTTTACAGGTTTCAAAAAAAGACGTCGGGGATCGCTGGCCATACTGGGGTGGGCCTCCCAGCGGCACAAGGATGTTGGGGGCGCCAGCCTGACGGGGATTGGGCACCCCGTCGGCCATAGGACGCTTGCCACGCTGGGGTGGGCTCCCAGCGTGGCACCTACTACTGGGGGAGGTGGACGCAGCTCAGCCGATGGGGATTGGGCACCCCATTGGCTATACAGTGCGTGCGGGGGCGCGCATGCCTGAGGGTGGGGAGGAGCTGCGTGTGAGCAGCCTCTTATTGGTGCTCACTGAAGCGTAGCCCTCTTTCAATAGTAGTTACTGCATTTTGGAGCGTGTCATACACAGCTCCAAAATGCATCGGCTTACAGGTGCCGCGCCTGCCAGAACACTGACTGAAGTGGAGGAGGAGGCGACACACCTCCGAAATCTCCGATGATGGCACTATGTTTCTTGCACATGCGTGCAAGCAACATAAAAATTAGTACATTTATATACGTTTAAAGAACATATTTGTAATTACCAACAATAGGAAGACTGTTGAGGGGACAGGTTACTTAAGTAGAACTAGAAAGGAGGAACTCTGGTTTATTTCAAAAAAGGCTTAACGTCCCAGTTATTGTTAAGTATATTTGGCTTTACACTATTCAACTTAAATATCCACATACTTTCTTTTTGAAGTAGTTTGCTTGCTCTGTCCCCTCCTATAGTTTGTGGAGGTATCCAGTCAGCGCCCTTAAAGCTCAGATTTTCTGTTGTTGATCCGTGATGTATACCGAAATGTGTGCCAACAGGTGTGTCACTTCTAGCATATAAAATGGATCCCACATGTTCCTGTATTCATTGTTTAAGTGGTCTGACTGTTTTCCCCACATAAACAAGGTTACACTTACACCACAGCACATATACCACAAAAGTAGTATCACAGGTGATAAGACCACGTATTTGCATGTTATAACCCAGATTATCAGGATGTGTAAAAGTGTTACTTTCTTTCGCATACTTGCAAACATTACATCTTTTACATCTGTAAAAACCCATTGGTCTCTGTGGTAACCAGGTATGTCTAATGTTAGTTTGTACTGCTGGTAATCTGTAATGTACTAGTTTGTCACGGATGTTACTGGCTCTACGAAAAGTCACTCTTGGTCTAGGGCCCACTGCTCCACCTACCACTTCATCGCTCAATAACATGGGCCAGTTCTTGAAAATAATATTCCCTATCTGTCCTGCCAGATGATTATATTCAGTGCTGAAGGTACAAGGTAGTTTGCTTACTTCAGTCGGTTTCTTTGAGTGAAGTAAAGAACTTCTTGAGATTTTATCTACTCTTTCTTTTGTTTGTAACAGAAGGTTAAAATCATACCCTCTCATTCTGAATCTATCTATTAGTTCTCTGGCTTGTGCTTCATAATCCCCTTCTTTTGTACAATTCCTTTTCAATCTAAGTAATTGACTGTAGGGGATAGATTTTTTTAGGCTTACTGGTTGGGCACTGTCAGAGTGAAGGACAGCATTTGTGGCCGTAGGTTTTCGAAAGGTTTTGGTGTTAATTTTAAGTTCAGTTTCTCCAGAGATTTCTATATATAAATTCAAATCTAAAAAATCAATTGAGCTTGAGTTAAATTGGTATGTGAACCTCAGATTTAAATCATTTAAATGTAGCCAGTTAATGAAGTACTCAGCATCCTGTTCAGATGCATCCCAAATACAGATAATGTCATCAATAAAATGAAACCAATGTTTCAGTTTATTGAAGAATGGATTAATCACAGTATTGAATACTTTCTTTTTCTCCCATTTTCCCAAAAATAAATTGGCGTTGCTCGGAGCCATAGCTGCTCCCATTGCCGTGCCCCACGACTGTTTATAATAAGTATCTTCAAATTCAAAACTATTATATTCCAGAATAAATTCTAATGCTTTCAAAATGAATTCAGCAGTTATATCATTATTTTCTGGGTATTTGGTGAGAAAGTATTCTGTTGCTGCCAATCCCTGTTTGTGGTCTATAGAGGTGTAGAGAGATTCTACATCAATAGTAAGCCAGCTATAGTTCTGTGCCCAATTAACATTCGATAGTTTGTTTAAAAGATCAGTGGTATCTTTAATATAAGATTCTAAATTTTTTACCCCAAACTGCCGAAAAAAATCAACAAAGTTACCCAAATTCTGAGTAAGGGATCCAACCCTCGATATGATTGGTCTCCCTGGTGGCCTATTTCTGTCTTTGTGTATTTTGCGCAATGTATAAAACCCTGCTACCACTGGATGTTCCTGCCAAAAGAAGCCAAATTCTGCTTCAGAAATAGCACCTGTGTTCAGTGCTTCAGTCAAAAGCTCAAACAGTTCTGTCTTGTATTGGGGCAGGGGATTCACTAATAGCTGTTTGTAATTTCTCCTATTTTCCAATAGTTCTCTCATAATCTCCCTATAGTGTTCTATTTTTAGAACCACAATATTTCCTCCGTTGTCTGATGATTTGACAACAATAGACTTATCTTGACACAATGATTCCAATGCTATCTTCTCCTGTCTTGTTAGATTAAACCTGGTTACTTTAGATTTTTTATGTATCAACTCCCTAACCTGTTTAATAACAGTCTTTTCAAAAGCTCCAAGATCGTTATTATACATGCTGGGTGAGAAAGTAGATACAGGTCTAAATAATTGTTTTCTAAGTTGTTTGATGTTATAATTGGCACCTAAAAGACCATACCCTGGTCCTACCTGGGAGGTCAAAAGGTCAGATTGCAGGTCATTAGTATGAGTTTTCATAGTCTTAATCCATGATTTCATTACCTGAATCCAGAGGTGCCATTCCCAGGGATTCATGGCTCAACCTGGTGTGGGTCATATGTTTTACTCCCCCTTCTTCCATATCTCCTTCTATATCTCTCTTAACAGAAAATCAGTGTCCTCTAATGAAACACTTATCTCTTCCTGTAAAAACTCATTGCTGGATCTGTGTGTATAGCCAAATCTTGGTAAATATTCTCAGAGAAATGTAGTTTTAAATACAATTTTCGAAAGAATTTTTTGAGATCCACCACAACCTTAAATTCATTAATCTGTGGCGTAGAATTGAAGCTCAGACCTCTCTTGAGCACTTTTTCCTGATCTTTTGTTAATATAAGGTGAGATAAACGTAATATCTGTAGACCAGATCCTTCTTTCTCTCTCTCAGAAGTCTTCCCACATCTGTTTGTTTTCCTGCCCCGCTGGGTACCTTGCCTTGTTTTCCTCTTCCTTTCATTTTTCTTTTTCTTTGGGGTCCAGGCACTTCTGAAAAGAGTAATCACTTGTGGTGTTTATATTTATATCCTTCATTTTACTTCCAACAGTCTCCCTTTGCGGCGTAAGGCTTTTATTGTCTTGTCCTAAGAAACGTACTCTTGATCTTCCCCTACTCTGGGAACAAAGCTTATTCCATTTCAATATATCACCTTTTTCATAATCATTCTTATCTCTCTCTATAATGTAGTTGTTTTCCTCTGTATTAGTTCTGTCTCATATTTCTGGATTTTGTTTTTTAGCTGCTCATTAATGTCTGTATATTCCTCACAAGCCTTTAATTTTAGGGCACTTTCTTTTGCTATTTTCAGATCTGGTACAAGCTCCTCAAATTTACTTAAATCATCCCTAAGCAGTAGCTCCATGAATATTTTAGAACACTGACATGCAGCTTTTATCCATTCATCTTTAAGTTGGAAATCATTTAAACCACTAGATGGCACTATTGAAATGTGCAAGCCCCTTGGAGCCTGTTCCTGGTCTAAATGCTCTTCTAATGTGCTTATATTATATATAATTTCCAGCTCCTTCATGAGTAGTTTCTCTAGGTTTCTAAAGGCACCTCTTATGCCTGTGCTGGTATCATTCTCAATACAGGCTCTGCTGTCTTTCAACTTACTTCGCAGTCGTCTCCGTCGTGCATCAAAAGAATCTGTATCTACTTGCTCCCAGCTGTAATCAGAATGTGTAGTCATGGAACTCGATGACGCAGTTGCAGAATCCAAGTTGCTCATAAGAGAATGGATGCAAGCGTGAGTTCCTACTTAAAATAGTTTTCAATCTGTAATTTTCAAAGAACAGCTGTGCCAAAGACAAAAGCTTGTATATCTTAAATGGCCTCACGTTAACCCCCGTAACACTTGCGAGCTGAGGTAAAAATAATGCACTGAATCAAACACAAACAAAAACACTTTTTACCACGATGCAGCGATGCGGCCATTTGTTGCACCATAAAGAGGGTGACTAGCCCCCACAGATGTACAAACTGTAGCAACGGTATGGTGCGCAAAATAAGAAATCAGGCAACAGATAGTCAATGTTAAGCACCAATGTGCATATATATACATATATTTTAATATTTATGTCTTTCCTATTTTGTATTTATCTATAGTGTTATTGTTATTATATATATGTATTATGTGGATTCACAACAGAACCTATAAAAGGTGCAGTTTATCGAGACAACTTAACACTTTTAGTATATTTTGATTTAGCACTTTTTTGTTATCTGTTTAATGACTACACTGTCACCTTAATAGATGTTTGAAATAGTGGTGTCATAACTGTGACCCAATGGGAGTATGTGTTCTTTGGATCTACTAGGATGTATTTAAACAGTATCTGTGCTCAGTATACTCACCCCTTTGAAGACTCATACAGGAGTCGAGGCACTAGGGGTTTTGTTTGTGACAAATTGCTTTATGGCCAAACAGTAAAAATGCACATTGGTGCTTAACATTGACTGTCTGTTGCCTGATTTCTTATTTTGCGCACTGTACCATTGCTACAGTCCTAAGGTGAGACAAGGTAGGAAGTTAATTTGTATTATTTTCTGCCTTTTCCAGCACAGCACTGCCAAAGTTCCTAATGTATATTATTTTTCTCACCTGTATTTTTAGTTTGAGCAAATAAGGGGGAAGCTGAGCCACTGGACAGGGGATGGAAAAGGTGACAAAGTTATTTTTGGGAAAGGTCTCTCTTCCTTGACCTTAAGTCACTTGGTTAAAGCGCAGCTGACACCTTCAGGACAACTTTAACAAACCGTAATATTTAGACACAGTTCAACTTGTGTTTCACGTTAGTTCTGTATTTCTCCTTCCCATTATTTATTACTGAGGTCATTTGCATTAAAAGAAAATCTTTGTTCCTGAGGATTTCATATATTTCTGTTGCTTTTTCCCTACCTAAAGTCATAATGCACTGCTGGTGACATCACAGTTACTCTCATGGCAACACACTGTGATGTCACAACAGAGGATTATGATATGAAGTAGGGAGTAAGCTATAGAGACAGGTGAACTCAAAGGGAACTGTAAATGATGAAGTTCATGTAGTCATGCAAATTTACTCAATAATAAATAATGGGGAAGAGAAATATATAGAATATATATGGAATGCAAGCTGAATTGTACATAATTATTATGTTTTTCAAAGTTTTCTTTGAGGCGTCAGTAGCTCTTTAAGGTCTCCCCATTTCCTATTCACTGGGCAGCAGCATATAGGACAAAGCAGGGTCAAAGCTGGAGTCAGTGTTGGCTAAGGGTGGCTCATATCTGTTAGCACTGAGGACCCGGGCCCCTCCCCAGAGTCAGAGAGGCCCACCAGGATACCTGCACATTTCTAGGTCGGCCACCCACTGTTGAGTACCTGTCCACTTTTTAAATTCTTAAATTCTTTCGAATTTATCATTTATTTTCTAATTAAATTGGGTATTTGGGTAGTGCAAGTAAATGCGAGATGCAAACACAGAGCTACTGTGTCCTATTGAAATTGAATAGTGATAGGAGTGTGTCACCCTGGGGCTTCTCCTATTGATTTTCCATGTAGACCCCTGTATCTACTTTGTAGGTGGGCCTCCTGTACCCCGGAGTGACATCCAACTACTCAGTTGCCCCTCCCTCACCACACCTGGGTTTTAGGGGATGGGGTTCATACAGTTTAGAAGGAATCTATGACATGGTATTGGCAGTTGCATGTGATAGCTCTTTGGAGTGTACAGTACAGATGTGGTTCTACTTTATTCTGCAAATGCACCTGAAGTTGTGCATTAAAAGGGGAGGATGTTGCTACCACAGTATAAAGTTACTTGGTTTATTTTTTATAAAACAACTGTACCACATACAGTGTTGAAATTGTAAGCATTCAAAATTATTTCAGTAAATTGGCATATGTGGTTCCAAAGAAATAAAGAGTTATTTGAATTGGCCAGAAGTATTCTAAAATGGCTTAGCAAGTTCACAATAATGGAAATGCAGAGATTTGGACAGGCTCAACAAATGCAGTGTAGTGGGGGTATGGTTACAGAGTGTGTGTGTGTGTGTGTGTGTGTGTGTGTGTGTGTGTGTGTGTGAGAAATACCTCATAAACTCTTTAACACAGCCTGATGTATACTATTTAATTTAGAAAAGAGATTGTTTCTAGGCTTAAAAATGAGACTGAACACCTAATCTGAGTATAACATGGGCCATGTGTAAAAAGATAACTGAGTGGGGGGGGGGCATCATTAATTTTGCTGGGGGGCCCAAAAAAATTCTCAAACTGGCCCTGTTGCAGTAGAAGCAGAATCTATGTGAGCCACATTTGAAGCAGTGTTGGAAGGTTAGAGGATAGGCCAAGAAGAGACCACATCAACCACCAGAGAACCCCCCCCCTCCGATTTTATTAATTGATTAATTAATTAATTAATTCTCGGATTACAAAACACCTTTGAGCCATGGGCTCATTTACAAAGATTCCACATCATGTCAAACAAAAATCAGACAAACAACAATGTGTAATTACATACATGGAAAATGTAGGAGGCAAGTAAAATTACACAATACAATCTGACAGCAATTGATAGCAAGCATGTTAATAACAGTTCTTGTCATCCAAAAAACAAAACAAACACAACAACAATTATAACCATGTCCTCAAATTAACAGGAGAGTTAAGGGAAGAAGAAGTGTTGTATAGTGGTCAACCTATGTGAGAGAGACAGGAGATAGATTTACGAGTAATAAAGCACCTGTATACCCATGAGGACAGTTCTTGGAGGAGCCCACTGCCCCTTACCCCCCGATGGTCATCAGCCAAAATAATAGAGGACTTAGAAGAGAGAGGCCAAGCCCCCTTTGAAGACAAATCCTTTTTCAAACTGCAGAGTGGCTGGCAACTGTCATTTATTTAGAAGGTGGTGCTATAGAAGACCTCTAGTCCAATGCAATATGGGTCCTGAGAACAGGCCACATCTCCGACAAGTACAAGCAACTGCCACTGAAGAGCAGAGGAGAAATTTCTTTGAAAATAAAAAAGGTCACTGTCCACAGACTGAACAGAGACAGAAAAAAATGTATCATTGGTCTATCATTATGATGGCATGTAGCATGTTAGGGGACAGTTTCCTGGCCTGCTAAAAGTCACCAAAATGTACCATTTGACTTCAATTTTTCAATATTTTTCCCGGGGGTGCATGTCTCTGACCCCCCCCCAGAGAGGTTTGGATTTCGTACCCCTCCCAAATTTTTGGTTGCATAACACCCTTGTCTACCACAGTGCCAGAGTTGACATGGTGGGCCTCCATATTTCTGCTTACCCGAGCTTTGGCTCCCAACCAGCACTGACAGGACCCAGACTTGTGCTCCATGGCTCCCCTTCACTTATGGCCCAAACCATCGCACTTCCATATGCAGGTCTTCGAGGGAGGACAGCCGGGCAGCCCATCCTGGCCCCGCCGCTGCCCTCTGGCTGAACCCCCGACTCTCTTTCTCTTACTCTCCCAGGACTCCCCCTTGGAACCAAAAATCCCTCTTTGTATATCCCCAGGGATGGGGCCCCACCTGCCAGCAGCAAACAGGCCCACATCCCAAATCTACCAGCACCATTGCTCTGTCTGCCTAACTACCCAGATTTTAACTAGAAAGCTTCCAGAGGGTGCTTACACAAAGAAGCAGAAATATTTATAAAAACAGTGAAAAATATATATTTTTATTCACGGTAGCCATGTTGGCCACAAGATACTCAAAACTGGCTACCTAGTTTTCAGCTAAGACATTTACCAGGTTAGCTGAAATAAGCATGCAATATCAAATATTGACAGTGTAGGGGTGTATAAGACAAAAGAAGCAACACATCTGTGCAAAAGAGACCAGAAGGGGAACTAGCTCTCTACAAGTGATACTCTCCAAAAATAATGTAGCAGATTCATGACAAGGTCTTATCAATATAGAAAGGGAGTTAATTCTAGTTCTTCATTCATGCTTCACTCTCTCAAAGCTTTCAAGCTGTGTATCTACATGGATTCACAACTGAGGAGGAGGTTTTCCGGATTACCTTCTCTCTGCCCCAGCCTGACCCATTCCATACCTAGAAAAAAATTCCTCCATAAGAAAGTAATGGGTAGCCTGTGTTATAATAACCCCTGAAGTTAATGCCTCATCCAGGACTTGATCCACCCTGATCTTGAAGTCTAGTGTTGGGTCAGATAATAAAGGTTTATAAAAGTCCCAGTTTTTCAGCTGTCTCAGGACTTCTGCGTTACAGTTCTCATTGTTCATAACCATAGTCGAGCCCCACTTGTGAACCACTTTTTTGGTTATAGAGTACCGTGGTTATGTTTGGTTCTTCCGTGACCTCAAATTCTTCAGTGGTGCAGTTGATATAACTGGACCTATATGAGGTAGCAAACCGCTGTTCCAACTGTGTACAAAATCTCTCAAAGACTTGTACAGCGGGGTTTGGGGAAGGGCAGAATGTGGATTTCCTTTTGAACTCCTGCAGCATGGCCACAAGGGGATTAATTTCAATGCCACTAGCATAGTGTTGGTTAGTGGTCTGCAGCAGTTCTCCCTCCTTACTACCATCCATATTCTTATTATTTTCAAAAAAGTCCTTGAGATTCAGCACCCTTACAAACTTTTGTAGATCAATATAGACATCAAAGGGGTTTCCTTGTTACAGTATATAGGAATAAATGTCAACCCCTTCTGCAGGCCTTCATGCCTAGCAAATCTCTATACTTCCTGTGCACCAGCAGAAGCCAGAATGCAGACTCAATGTCTGCCTCACCTAACAGAGTCCCCTACCCCATCACCTGGACCATCTCGATTGCCCTATCAAACAGTGCATAAGACACTGTCGTGTATGATGGATCAACGTGATGGTTGACCAGATCCCCTCAGGGTAAGACTGATGATTAATCATCCTGAATTTCCCAGGCACCTTCGTAGGGGCCAGTTCAGTGAGTGACATTCTGAGATGGGGCCAGGGCGGCAAAGTGAAAGGCCTGCTGATTCTGCCTGCTGCCCTCTCATTCCCCAACTTGGCCTGGACAACCTTCAGTTGTTTCATGGCAGACTTTAGGTTCTCCTCCTCGTAAGATTTATGGGGGCTGTCATATGGTATCCAAAAACCTTTCCTGAAGCTGTCTGCCAGGGCATGAGCAGCTGCCCTATCTGAGTAGTTAGCCAGCTATGTCTCAATGTGATCCACCTTTACTGGCATTGGGAGGCCTGTTGTGCCATTTTCAAAAGAGCTGTGGCATGTGGGCTCTCCTCCTGCATTGAGTGAATGGGTGCAGGTGAACACATGCTGTACACTCATGCCTATTCCTACAATATTCTGCCTTGCATACCCCCTGATTGAAATTGTGGCAACTTCCCCCCACCAACCCCTTCCCACTACTGCTTTATCCCCTTTTTTAGTGTCTGCAGTCACCTGACTGGAAAATAATTATCAGAATACTGGACACCCCCACCACAGTCAATGGCCCACAGTAATGGAAGGTCCAGCATGTCCCAGGCCCTGGGTGGTTTGTTCTGCTTTCTCCATTGAAACTCTTTGGCTCACTCCAGCCAATCCCCCCCTTGGGTTTGCTGGTGTGCATGGCCATCACCTGACTATAATAGGTCCTTAGGTTGGCTACCTTCACCTGATTGACCTTAGTCAATATAAGTGCAAAAACAGCAAATCCAGCTTACCAGATCTCCCAGGTACAGTGGATCTGAACCTTCTTTTTAACTCCTACCCTTTCATCCTTGTCTTTCATCTTTCTCCTTCTCAGGCTTTATGGGTCTGTGCAACAGTGTGAATACAGTATATCCATGTATTCACGGTTCCCTAGCTGTTGCTGCACTTTTTCAGAAAGGTGTGACCCTAGCTGTTGCTGCACTTTTTCAGAAAGGTGTAAACCCTTCAGCTTCCTTAGTCTCACATGCTTAACCATTGTTGGCTGCGGACATGCTTATGGGTGCAACCCCTGTGCCATGACCCTGTCCCAGTGCTTTTCCTGTCTGCTGGGGATCTGCCTGCTTACATTCTTGAGCCTCTAAAAAGGCCAGTACTTTGTCAAGCTTTTTCTTGAACAGTGAGGGACCTGACAGGGGCACCATAGAGTGCAGGAGTGATGGAAGCCCTGGGGAGGGACCACTGGACTGCAGGGGTTCCACCAGGGGTGGGACATTAGGCCCAGTACAATAGGTGTCAGCAAAGCCTGGTGAGGGCCACCAGTTAGGGTGGTGTAGCCGGTGTACTCAGAGAAAGGGGAACCTCCTCCTGATCTGGGGGTCTTGCAGGCCATGGGGGATTGACCCTGAGACCTTCAAGAGCAGGAGCCTCTCCCTGGGCCCTGCTTGGACATGGTTTCATCCTTCATGGAGGGAACCTCAAATGTGCACTTTAAGAGTTGCCTCAGTTCCTCATTGCTCATGTTCTGTAAGTCAGGCCTACATGGCGGAGGATTTTCTGGTACCACAGATGCCTGCCAGGATTTTCACATCCTCTTTTTTTTTTTTGCCAGTGGAGGGTCTGTTGGCACTGCTGCTGCTGGTGTCTCACACTGAGGTTCTGGGGCTGGCCAAGATGGCACTCCTGATGGGCCATGGCTTTTCAGGTTCTGAAATGTAGCCTTCCACCATGCCTTCCCAATTACCTTTACAAAGGCCACCAACTGGAGCTCAAAATCGGCACCCGACATCTTCCCCTTATGAGGCATCTTAGACCACTTGAGAGCTGTGAAAACACAAACAGAAAAACACAGTACCCCAAAAAAAACATCTGTGTTATTAGCCTCCACTGCAACAGCTCCACAGGGTTGCACTGTGAGGAGAACATGGGTTAGACTCATACGGACTATATATCAGAATTACATATTTTTTATTATGATTATTATTATTCATACTAACCAGGGCTAGCAGGGGGAAGGTCTTGCCGTGGCAGCCTGGCTTCCCACTAATGCTCCCCCCAGATTTGCTGTCCTGTTAGTTAACAGAGCACAACAGTGCCTTCTGGACTGCCAACATGAACAGAAACCTACCAAGTTGCACCATCTCATGTCTACCTCCCTGCAGTGGAGGGCCATAAGCCAGTCTGCTTTAAATGAAGCTATAACAAATACAGTACTTCCATGCATAACAACTAACTTACTAAACACTAGCCACTTCTAGCTCTGGCAACAAGCCCCTGCTGCATTTATCAAATAAAACCTAACAGGCCTCCTGCAGACTTGTACAGTACAGGCTACATCCTGCTCCAATTATGCCTTAATTCAGCCTGCAGTATCATGCCTTACCTACCACAACCTGGAGAACAAGAACAGTGGCTTTTTCTTGTTCATTAGCTACCAGACTGCAGTAACTTGTTTTTAAATCAGTATCACATATATACATACGTTATAGGGGTGTGGTCATGCCACTATAGTTAGGGTTGAGTAGCCTGTTTAATGTTAAACCCTGTTTTTTTGTACCTTAATAACTTCTGAGTTCTTTGATGAAATAGCCCAAAATTAGGTTTGCATAATGAGGCCAGCAGAATAGCAAGATGTGGAAAGTTTTTTGATGGCATCTTCTGCGGTTTTCGAGATACGGAGTGCTACAAAAACAGGAAAAAAGCACTTTGGGCTTTCTACACTTAACATGGAATTTTTTGCTCTTGCCTACAGCGTAGCTCATGTGGAATTTTTTCTTGAAATTCTCAGGGTTGAAGGGGCCATGCCAAGGGTGTGCCTTTGAAAGGTTTGGTGAAAAAATATTGTCCCATTTTAAAGTTATAACATTTTTAAAGATAACATTCTGGTATGACTGGAAAAAATAACCTATTGCTCAAGGTAAAAAAGCATATTGCGAGTGGTTATTTGCAATATTTAATGTGGAGGGAAAAAACAGTCAAGATGGTGGCCACTTTCTTTTTACTGTTTTAATTTATACACAGTAAAAAAATACATTCAAATGATGTATTTTAAAAACAAGCAAACACCTGAACCTAGGTAGACAGGACCCGTTTATCTAGATTATGGTGTCTGTTTTTTAAAAAAGTTGTCAGGGATACCTTTTTCTGGGCACCACAAATCTCAGATGCCCCACTCAGTGAGAGTAGCTATTTGCCCACGTTCTCTGTATGAGAACAGTTGGACTTTCTTGACTTCTACAGTCGCAGCTGGAGTTCATGCTGCAGAACGAAGTGAGCCACCATATCCCTGGTGTCTAGTGGCACCCCCACCCTCTGATTACCATCCCCATTGCTTAATAATCTTTTCTTGGTGTCTAGTGCCACCCCCATCCTCTGATCACTGTCCCCATAGTTTAATAATCTTTCCCTGGTGCCTAGCGGCAACCTCCACTCTCCGAGCAACATCCCCATAGTTTAATAATCTTTCCCTGGTGTCTAGTGGCACCCCCCACTCTCTGAAATAAAGAAAACGGTCCTTGATGTTTTTTATTTTAAACCTGCAAAAAAGAAAATGGCTCCTCACCAATCTGACCCCCCCCACCTCCCACTCAGCACCCACCACCTCACACCCCTCCCCAGTACACCTCCACACACCCTCACTCATCTGAACGGGTCACAGGGCAGAGATCCACTCTCTGACTGAAGACACCTCTTGCTGCTGGAACTGGTGACTGCAATATGAGAAATTAAAGTAAAAAAGGTTCAATGTATTTCAATGGGGTTTTCAACTTTGATGCATAACTTGCCAATTTTTGCATATTTTGATGCCACATTTTCAACATGGTCTTTTGGGGACTCCACCTCATGAACAATGTCTGTTGAATTCTACAAAAATTTGGACCAAAAGGCGATTTTGTGGTCACTTAGCAAATCACTTTTCAAGTGGGATTTGAACATTTTCACCACCCTTGTCCATGAGGTGGAGTCATAAGAAGGCTATGTTGAATATTTGGGTCATAATATGTAAAAATGACAAAGTTATGTGCATACATTGAAATTTTACTATGCTCACTCGTAACTTTTGTGATTTTAAATATTTTCACCCCAAATTTTCAACATAACCATTTTTCTCATCACTGCATGAACATAACAGCTGTCATTTTTCAAATCCTGGCCAAAATGTGTTTTCTCACCTGTGGCACAGAATGGCATTTTGGCGGGGATTTGAGCATTCTCAGCATGGTGTTCATTAGATGGGGTAATAACAAGGCAATGTTGACAAACTGGTTGCTGTTTTGGCTGAAATGCAAGCACAGGGCCCAAAAGGCCCTGCACTTCCACAGCAACATACGTGTATGCATCTGTGGTGGGATGGGAAAGTGGTCCCTGTGCTCCCACAGGGAAATGAGGATACGATTATAGTACCTCAAAAAGTAAGGCAATTCTTTGCAAAAAACTGCATTAATGCACCAGTTAGGGTAACTTAACACCAGAACAGTAAATAAATGTGGTGTTAGGGTTTCTAGCCCTAATGCCCCCTCACCCCCCCAAGCAACAGAAGGAAGAAACATTAGGATTTTGGTTTCCTGGGTCTTGGTGAATCAGTGGTGGGGTCTTCCTTGGGGGCTGTCAACCCTAATGCTCACCCCTGTAAGCCCTGCATGAAGAAAGGAGATCATGTGTGATGTTGTTTGCTCATGGAATGGAGTGGGCATTAAGGTTCACAACCCCCAAGGAAAACCCCACCACTGATTCACCAAGACTCCGGAGACCCAAGACCCTAATGTTTTTCCTTTTTGTTGCTTAGGTGTGGGAGGGCAGTAGGGTTGGAAACCTGAATGTCACATTTCTCTACTTTTGTGGTGTTAAGTTACCCTAACTGGTGCAGTAACACAGTTTTTTGCAAACAATATAAATATTATTTAGGCCCACTGTTTTATCATGGGATTCCAACAGGCTGTTCCATGGGCCATGAGGCCACCCTCACTTCTAAATGCTGCCAGTCAAACCCAAATGGCGAGACCATGTGGTCCATTCCACATTTCCCCACCAAACCTCCTGACCCCCTCCCCCGTATACCCAGTTTATGGGAAAACCTTGCATTACACTACAAACTAAATAAGTCACCATGCTTTTTGTAAATATGAGAATATGAGTCAGTATACAAACAAAGCAGAGGAAGGAAACTATTTGCATGTTTTCTACCTTTAATGTAAAATTCAGCATTAAAGAGATTGACTTGGGCACATTGTAACTTGCACTCAGCAAACCCTAAAACACAGCAACGTGCCACATCTCTGTCATGGTTACTACAGATAGAAAACCCTTTTAACAAATTTAAACAGTGACCTGGGGAAATGCATTGCAAATCTAAAAAAAAAACAACAGAAGCACCTGTACATAACAGGTGTATCCTGTCTGACTCTTGCAAAACCTAACTCAGGGATGGGTTGAGGGTAGGAGCGGGGGTCGCTTAATCCTTTTGGCTCTTCATTTGAGCAGAAATAGAACTATTCCTGCCTCAGATGTTGTAGCTGAAAAATGCCAAACAAACCATTTCTTAATGTCACCTATCATTGAGGCACAGATCAGGAAGTATAGAAAAACCAGGAGCAGTTATACAATTTGCGAGTAGCATTTTAGTTTTATCAATAATAGTAGAAATATAGAAATTGTCGGCAGATAAGGACTGCTAGGCCCATCCAGTCTGCCTATAAGCCCTACACTTGTATGCGGCCTCTGACCCTACCTGGTCAATGGCTTTTCACCGCCCCTTCCCACATCTAAGGTTCCCTTATACCTGTCCCAGGCATGTTTAAATCCTTCCACTGTCCTTGCTCCCATAACCTCCTGTGGCAGGCTATTCCATGCATCCATCACCCTCTCCATGGAGAATAACGTCCTTACGTTTCCCCCTCATCCTGCCCCCTTTCAATCTCATATCACGCCCTGTTGTTCTTGTACTCCTCCTATATTAGAAGATGTCTCCCCCCTACACCTTGTTTATGTCCTTAAGGTACGTGAATGTTTCTGTCATGTCCCCCCCCATCCCTCCTCTCCTCCAGCAAGTACATATTGAGGTATTTTAACCGCTCCTCATATGTTTTCTGGTGCAAACCGTGTACCATCTTTGTCGCCCTTCTCTGGACTGCCTCCACCCTGTCGATGTCCTTATGAAGGTGTAGCCTCCAGAACTGCACACAGTACTCCAGGTGAGACCTCACCAGTGTTTTATACAAAGGCATCACCACCTCCCGCCTTCTGCTAGTGATACCTCTGCACCCCAGCATGCCACTGGCCCTCCCCTGCCACCTTTGCACTCTGCTTAGACACCTTTAGGTCATCTGAAATGATAATCCCAGGTCCCTTTCTTTCTTGGTGATAGTCAATAATTCCTCCCACATCCTGTAGCTTGTCTCAGGGTTCCCTCTTCCTAGGTGCATTTTTTTGCACTTCTTTGAATTGAACCTCAGTTGCCACACCTCAGAACATTTTTCAAGCTTCCCCAAGTCCCTCCTCATTTTCTCCACCCCATCTGGTGTATCCACCCTATTGCAGATCTTGGTGACATCTGCAAACAGGCAGACCTTTCCCTCCTTCTGCAATGTCACTAATGAAGCCATTAAACAAGACTGACCCAAGGACTGATCCCTGAGGTACCCCACTGGTCACCCCCCTCTCCCCGGCTTGGATCCCATTTACCACCACCCTCTGTCTCCTGCGCTTTAGCCAGTTCCCATCCCAGTTTACCAGCTTGTGCCCCATGCCCAGACTACCCATCTTGTTAACCAGCCATTTACGTGGGACGGTGTTGAAGGCCTTGCTGAAATCAAGGTAGATGACGTTCACCGCCCCCTCCCGATTTACCTCCCTTGTCACCCAATCAAAAAAATCTATCAGATTCATATGACACAACCTTCCTGCTGTGAATCCATGCTGTCTTGGATCCTGGGCACTGATGGATTCCAAGTGTGCCACTATTCTTTCTTTAAGCAGTGCCTCCATGATCTTTGCCACGACTGAGGTGAGTGTTACCGGCCTATAGTTCCCTGCATCTTCTGTACTACCACTTTTGTTAACAGAGGGACTACATCTGCCCTCTTCCAGTCCTCCAGAACCACTCCTGTGCTGAGTGACTCAATGAACATGGCTGCCAGAGGCACTGCTAGCTCCCTTAAAATCCTTGGGTGTATGCCATCTGGCCCCATTGCTTTGTCCACCTTTAGTTTTGTGAGCTCCTCCAGGACTCTCTTCTCAGTGAATGGACTTGTGTTTACCTCCCTCCCACCCTTCGTCTTTGTTATCCAGTTGTGGTCCATGACCCTCCCCCTCTTCAGTGCATACTGAACAGAAGTATTTGTTCAGTACTTCTGCCTTCTCCAGGTCTCCCTACTTGCATTCCTCTGTATCCCATCTGAACCATACAATCCTCCCCCTGGTTTTCCTCCTTTTACTGATGTACCTAAAGAATGTCTTGTCCACTTTCTTCACTGTCTGTGCTAATCTTTCCTCAGTCTACATCTTTGTGCTCCTTACAGCCTTCCCTGCTTCCCTTAGATTCTTTAGGTACACCTCCCTGTCTTCCTCCCTTTGAGTCTCTTAATATTTCCTGAAATCCGCCCTTTTGGCTCTTACCTTGTCTGCCACCTCTCTTGAGAACCATAGTGGTTTCCTCCTTCTCTTGCCTTTGTTTGCCCTCTTGATGCATTGCTTCGTCACTTCCTCTATGGCTCCCTTCAGGTGTTCCCACTGCTCCTCAACTTCCCCTCCTTTCTCCCTCCTCGCCAGTGCCTCTTTGATACACCTTCCCATAGGGAGGATACAAATTCTAGAATCATAAGGTGGTACCTGGCCTGCAGTCATTTCAATTTAGTCATGCACACATCTGGAAAATAGAGTGTCAGTGCTGATTTTTTTTATTTCTAATTGAATAAAAAATAAAATTGTATAGGATAGCTCATATGCAGGCAGTTCAAACAAAACAAAGTCCTTCATCTGAGGGTATCTCTAATTCTAAATTTCAGTCTCAATCTCACCAACAAAAAATTGCTCTCTTTATATATAATGGGTGGGATATTCAAAAGGGTTGCGCCATGCGCAATAGGGTTGCTCATGCGCAAGTCGGAAATTGCGCCATTCTGCGATATTCAGCAGGAGGCAGTTGCGCCACTGAAAACAGGCTGAGCAACAGCGCAATGCAAATGAATGCATGCTCAACTGGAAGGGGAGGAACCATGCATAAACTGCACAACCTGATATTCAGCGGGCTGTGCAGAGTTGTGCAGCGCAACCCCAACCTGCGCCTGCAGGACTTTGAGCCAAAAAGAGGTAAGTGGGGGCCACCCACAGGTGAGCTGCTGTATTGCAGGCGCAGCACAGCAGCTGCCACCTGTGGCTGGCCCAACCCAGTCCCTGTGCCCCCGCAGCCCGATCGCGGGCATAGTGTACTCCCCTCACCAGCCCGATCGCGGCCAGCAATGTAGCTCCCCTCCTCCTCCTCAGAGCGTATCCCTGATGGTCCAGTGGACGGAAATGCCCGATCGTGGGCGGTATGTGTAAGAAAACCACCCTCCTCCCGTACATATCCCTGGTGGTCAGTGGACTGGAAATGCCCGATCGCGGGCGGTATGTGTAATAAAACCACCCCCGAACATAGCCCTGGTGGCTGGTGTCCCCCACCCACCACCCACAAAGCCCCACCACTCCGCTCCCCGGCGGCGGCGAGCGGCAGCATCCACCCACCTGCGCCCACCGCCCACCACGACTGTCTGCCCGGTGGGGCTACCGCGCTCATTAGTGCAGAGAAAGAGCCAATGGCGTGCAGCCCATACCGTACATGACGGTCAGATTTGTGAATGAATGGTCATTCACAAATCTGGACTGTCATGTACAATATAGCTACTGCGGCCGACGGCTCTGCTGCCAATGAAGCGTGCAGCCCCGGGCAGTCATCGACAGCGGCAGGTGGCGAGCGGGTGAGGATGCTGCCGCCCGCGCAGACCGCCGGGGGCGGGGTGGTGGGGCTTCGTGGTGGGTGGGGTGGGGTGACACCAGCCACCAGGGCTATGTTCGGGAGGTGGCTTTATTACACATACCGCACATCGGGCATTTCGGGTCCACTGGACCACCAGGATATGTACGGGAGGGGTGGGTTTTATTATACATACTGCCTGGGCGATCGGGCATTTCGGGTCCACTGGACCACCAGGGATATGTATGGAGGGGTGGGTTTTATTACACATACCGCCCGCGATCGGCATTTCGTCCACTGGACCACCAGGGATATGTACGGGAGGGGTGGGTTTTATACACATACTGCCCGCGATCGGGCATTTTGGGTCCACTGGACCACCAGGGATATGTACGGGAGGAGGGGGAGCCACATTGCTGCCCGTGATCGGGCTGCAGGGGGCGTCGGTCCCCGACGGCTGCTGCCTGGCAGGGCGCCAGGCGCAAGTCCTCAGGGATCGGCGCACCTACATGCTAATGGCATGCAAATGGGGACATAATCACATGCAAATGGCCCCCCCTGCGCCTTGCATGAATTATAGCCCCATTTGCATGTCACCTTTTGAATATCATGATTTTGCGCATGGCGCAATGGTACTTGCGCCACCGCAGGTTGAATGCTCCACTCTGTCAACTTCGCGATGTGCGTGTCTCCACCGCGCCCATGCATGTGGTTATGCTGGGTGATATTCAAGGAGTTGCTCAATAGCGTTACTCCTTTGAATATCGCCCCGGACACACCCCTGTGCAACTATTTTGCGCAGCTCAAGGGCTTGCGCCTATGAATGGCGCAGTTTGAATATCCCACCCAATATCTTTTCCTGGCAATTTACTTCTTCACCTGAGCTCATTAAGATACATCCTCTTCACTCAATGCCCCAAAACTTTGTCATTTTTTTCCTTGTGGGTGCAACAAAATAAAACATTGTGTCCCAGGACTAATCTCCTGTTGACAACTCTGCAAATGAGCTCGTGGAAGTAAAAAGGTCAAACTGTATCTCAAGGTTAACCCCCTGAGCTCCAAATAGCTTTTTTGTAATCATTTCAACAATGTAACTATATGCATTTTCAAACTAGAGAACCCAGTTTGACATAAAGATCCACATATATTTTTATAACCACAGATAAGCAAGGGGAAACAAGATATAATCAGGGAGAAACAGCAAGTGAAGGCAGGGAGAGAGTGGTGGGGGGAGAGAATTGTGAGACAGTCAGAGTGATCAGTTCCTAGGTCTCACAAGAAAATTTAATTGCGCAATCAGACAGACAAGAGACAGAAAAGGAGAGGATAGAACATATCCTTGCTTTTAACTCTTTCTGCGTAAAACAAATGGGACAGGGTCTTTTTCAACCCTATCACATACCTCCCTCTTTAAGAAGGAACCTGTTTAAAAAAAAAAAACAGGTTTCCCAAACTTTCTTTTAATTCACTTTTAACATTACCTTATAACCTTTATAGTTCTGCACATATGCAGCGTTCCTGTTTCCATAATAACCAGTACAGCAAACAGTTACGTTTAAAGCCACACATTTTTTTCTTCAACCTTTGGAATTCTCAATTCCTGATCCATATCTTGACAGAAAATCAGCACTGCCATTCTATTTTCCAGATTTGTGCATAACTTTGAATTGAAATGGCTGTCATGCTAGGTACCACCTTGTGATTCTGGAGTTTTTATCCTTCATTTGATTAAGCCAATGGAGAGGATTATGATTGGTTATAAGTACAAAGTCAGCATCTATCAAATAAAACTTAAGGGACTCTATGGCCCTCTTTGCCTCAAGGCATTCCTTTTCAATGGTGGAGTACTTTTTCTTTCTGTTGTGCAGTTTCCTACTGGTATACAGAATGGGATGTTCCTTTCCCATCTATATTCTGACTCAAGGCTGCACCTAGGCTTACCTCTGATTCATCTGTCTGTAACAAAACTTGTTTCTCAAAGTCTGGGCTTCAGAGGCTGAATGTAATATAGCCTTGATGGCCAGAAAAGCCTCATCACACTCTGAGGACCATTTCACATTATTCGGGTACTGCTTCTTCATGAGCTCAGTAAGGAAGGTAGCTAACTGGGCAGGTTAGGAATGACTCTCTGATAGTAATCAGCCAGCCCTACAAAGTACCTGACATGTTTCTTTGTTTTAGGGATAGAACTGTTAGCTACAGCTTCTATCTTTGAAGTCTCTGGCTTTACTTCTCCATTTTCCAAAACAGAACCCAAACATCTGGTTTCCTGCATTCCCAATGCACATTTGGTAGGATTAATGGTCAGACCTGCCTTCTTGATAGATGGAATAACTGCTTGTAGGTGTTCCAGGTTGCTTTTCCAGTATGGACTATACACCACGACATCATCCAGGTACGCAGCACAATAACCAGTGTGAGGGGATAAAATTATATCCATGTACTACTGGAATGTAGCAGGTGCACCATGTTGACCAAATGGCATGGTTGTGAACTAATAGACTCCAATAGGAGTGACAGATGCTGTTTTGTCTCTGGATTCTTTAGTTAGGGGAATTTGCCAGTAACCCTTGATGAGACTGAGGGTACTGATGTACTTGGCACTCCCTAATCTGTCCACCAAGTCATCTGTCCTGGGCATAGGATAACTGTCAAATTTGGACACTTGATTGTTTTTTAAAATCAAGGCAGATTCTTATACCCCCTTCTTTTTATTTACATTCACCATTGGTGACGACCAAGCACTTCTGGACTCTTCTATGATACCCAGCTGTTTCATTTTCTGTATTTCCTTAACTCATTTGCTTGTAATAGCTCCGGTAATCTGTATATCTTTTGTCTAATAGGGTAAGCATTCCCTGTCACTATTACATGCTGTACCCCTTTTGCTTGGCCTGGCACTATGGTAAAAGTATTGTTACATGTCTTTACTAAGTTAAGAGTTTCTGCGGTTTGTTCGGAGGCTAAGGGAGCATTCACTTTTACAGCATCATAAGTTCCAGTCTGTCATAAGCTATCTTCTTTATCAGGTTCTGGTAATACTAACAAAGCAGCCTTTGGTGTTTTTTCAACCCATTTCTTCAAGTGGTTAGCATTCTTTGTAGAATTTTTCCTATCGGGGTCTCATAATTAACAGTGCTAGTAGGTCTAAGCACTTTATAAGGCCCTTGTTGCTTCATTAACAGTTTATTTTCTGTAGTGGGTAACAGTAGCAAGACCTTTTCACCTGGCTCAAAAATGTTTTCTTTTACCCCATGGTCATAATACACCTTCTGCTGGTTTGGGGCATTTTCCTGACTACTATGGACAATTTCAACATATTTTGCCAGTTTCTTTCTCAGTGTACACATATAAAATGTAATAGATTTTTTCTGAGTGGGGTGATCGTCCCATGTTTCTTATATTACATCTAGTGGCCTTCTAGGTTGTCTACCATACAGCATTTCAAATGATAAAAAGCCTGTTGAGGCTTGTGGCACTTCTTTGTAAGTAAAAGGAGGAAAAGTAAGTATTTTATTTTTTATTTTATTTAGTTTTTGTTGACCGGGTAAGTGCACTAGCCATCATGTGACTATTTTCAGGCACGACCCGGGAGGTACAGTTACAGAACACAGTGATATATAAAATTACACAAAAGCAAGATACATTGGGAAAGGACAAAGTCATACAGTGTAGTCACAGCATAACAATTGAGAATCATCATACATGTATTCATTGTTGATAACTAGGGGTTGAGGTGGTAGTGGACAGGTGGATGGGTAAAGCAGGAGGGAGAGAAAACGGGGAAGTAGAGCAAACAGTGAGAAAAAGGGTGGGGCATGAGGGAAGGTTAAAGCAGATGAGGAGGCGAAAAGTGCATTAGCGGAAGAAGGCACACCTGCAGCCGGGTTGGTGGAACCGGGAGGCAGGAGAGAAGGAGAGGTCGGGGAGCAGGGAGAGTTACAATGGGTGCAAAAGATAGGGGAAGGTAATGTGCAGGAGAGGGACGGTGGTAGGGACCGTGTGCAAGGGTATAGAGGATTTCAACTAGGGGATGGGGAGGACAGGAAGGTGAGGGCAGTGCAGGGTGGAAGTGCAGGGTATATAAAGGATTGGGGATGATGGGAGCATGGAATAAATAGGGAAACGAGTAAGGGGAGGTTAAATGGAGTGCTCCCTAGTAGGCGGCACAAGGGAGAGAGAACACACAGAAGTAGGCGAGAATGCGGCTTTAAGCTGCAGGGGTAACAACCTGCGCCGAACCAGTGGAACCAGAGACGGCAGGAGAAAAGGGGGAGATTGGGGAAGTCACGGCAGGACGAGACAGGTGGAAGAGATGATAAATAGGAGAGGGAGGGTGAGGACAGTACAAAAGGAGATGAAGGAAAGAATGAAAGAAGGAGGGAAAGATGGCAGTGAGAGGGGCAGAAAGGTGAGAGGTGGATCAGAAAGGGAGGCGGCGGAAACGGCTTTAGCGGTACAAGGTTACAACCTGCAGCCAGACGGTGGGAACCCGAAAGGCGGCAGAGGAGAGTAGAGGTCGCTAGAGGAGAGGAAGCGGCAGGGAACAGGAGGAGCGAAGGGCAGGAGAAGGGAGAGGGTAAGGACAGTAAAAAGGTACAGGAGGGATGGCTAAAGGGAAGGAAGAGAGGAGAAGTGAGGATGGTTAGGTTACAAGAACAGAGGATGTGGGTTATGGAAGGAAGGATGGTGAGGGATAATAGGCTCAGGGACGAGGGCAAGCTAGTGACTAGGCAGAAGTAGAGAAATTACAACAGGATGTTACAATTATATCAGGGTATGAGTACAGGGCATCTGAACACACAAATATACAGTATCATCAAAACATAAAGGAAAATATGGGTAAGTGCATATCATTCATAATGGAGGAGAGGAGGAGATCTGGTTAGGGAACATAGGATTTAAGTGGGATCAAAACAAACACATTTGTCCATCGAGGCAAGGAAAGTTCTGAAACTGTGCTAAAAGCGGCATGGGAAGGAGCATTTCTTAGGTCCAGGGGCAGCAAGTTCCAGAAGTGGGGGGCAGCATAACTGAAGGATCGAGAACCCTTGTTTATGCGGCAGAGAGAACAGTTAGGAAAAATTTGTCAGATGATCTAAGGTCCCGTGAAGGTATCACTGGCTGGAGCAGTTTTGATAGAGATGCTGGCTTGGACCCTCTGATGATGGTGTCAGAGAGGCTGCAGAGGTAATATAGCCTGGTGGAGGAGGGAGACAGCCAGCCTAGGTCTTTGTACAGCTGACAATGGTGTTTCAAGCGTGGTGCTTTAGCCACATACCTACATACGTTGTTGAAGGTGGTGTCCCATTGATGCAGGGCAGTTTTGCTAGCCATGGTTAGGATGGGAGCACCGTAGGTCAGGGTTGGTAATAGGATTCCAGTTTAGCGGAAGGGGTGAGCAGGTAGTTTGTCCTGTAAGCGGCCCCCAGCTTGCAATTGACAGATTTACAGGTTTCCTGGATATGCTGCTTTAAGTCAAGGTTTTGGTCTAGATGAATGCCCAAATAGCGAAAAGAGCTAACAGACTCCAGAGGGATACCACTAATGTCAGGAACAAGAGTGGAGAAAAACAGGTTCTTATTTGTGGGGTGATCCAAATAGCATAGCTTTAGTTTTATTTGAGTTGAGGACAAGGCGTTGAGTGTGCAGCCAGCGTTGCACCAAGTGGAAGTCAGTGGTAAGGGCAGCATTTAGGTTGATTATATTGTCAGAGTGGGCATAGATGACCAGGTCATCAGCATAAAGTAATGAGTTGCCAGAGGTTATTACATTAGGGAGATTGTTTATGAATAGTGAGAAGAGGAGAGGTCCAAGTATGGAGCCCTGAGGACACCAATATTGATTACTGCGCTATCAGAGATAAGCAAGTTGAATTTTACCTCTTGAGACCTGTTGGCAAGGTAGCTGCTAAACCAAGTAGTGACAGGGTATGAGAAGCCCAGGTTTCTGAGGGAGGCAAGTAGTAATGGATGGTCTACAAGGTCGAGAGCAGCTTTAGTAGGGTCGATGAAAACAGCCCCTGTTAGCTGCCCTTTGTCCATGTTGGTGAGAATATCAGAGGTGAATTTTGCTAGCGCAGTCACGGTGCTATGGTGTTTTCTGAAGCCATGCTGTGCAGCACAAAGTAGATTGGAATTTTCAATGAATTCGGTGACTTGAATAGAGACTACTTTTTCAAGAATTTTGCTAAGGACTGATAGGATAGCAATTGGTCTGTAGTTGGACGTATCATTCTTGCTACCTTTTTTAAACACAGGAGTAATTCTGGCGGCCTTCCAGATTTCGGGGACAGAGCCATTGGAGAGGGATAGGGTGAAGATTCTAGCTATAGGTCTGGATATGAGGTGAGTGGCCATCTTTAATAGACAAGGTTCCATTGCATCAGAGCCAGGGCTGGTATTGTCAGAGATAGCCTTGAGCAGTTTGAGGACTTGATGCCAAGTGACCGCCTTGAAGTAAAATGGTTTAGCTGAAGCAGGTGGAGTGCCAGAGAATGTTGAGTTTAGTTGTGTTGCAGGAGATTGAAGGGAGGCTGTGTGGCAGATAGGTGGGAGAACTGCTGGTTAAATCGTTGGCTACAGTGAGGAGTCATTACAGTGGACACCTTGTAGAATCATTTCATAGGGAGTGACAGCTTGAGTGGATCCTAAGAAGGTTTTAACGTGGCCCCAGAATTTTCGAGGATCATTGGAGGAATTAGTAAGCAAGTTTTGACAGTACCTGCTTTTAGCCAGCCTGATGCGCTTTTTACAATCATTCCTATGCTGTTTGTATAGGATAAGGTCCCGGGGGAGCCCAGATTTTTTGAATTGTTTCCATTGCTTGTCCCTGGCTTTTAGCTTGCATAGAAGTTCTTTATCTAACCATCTGGATTGCTGACCTCTGACCCTTCTTTTTGCCTTTGGAAGGTGTTTCTTTTGTACTTCACCAAACTTGGTAAGGAATATGTCAAGGGCAGTGTCAACATTGGATGTAGAGAAGATGTCAGACCAGTCTATGTCAGATATGTCAGAGAGAAAGGCTTGTACATCCAGGGCCGCATAGTTTGTGAAAGTAATCAGGCAGGATCGAGGAGCAGGCGGTGGGCAGGAGCGCCAGTGACAGATCGTTGGTGAGTGGTCTGTAAGGGAGTCAGCCAGGACAGCAGCTTTGGAAACATGATCCGGTCTGTTGGTAAGGATCCAGTCCAGTAACGTACCAGATTGTGAATTAGTGATTCTGGTGCATTCAGTTATAAGTTGATGAAAATTGTGCTTTTGGATCAGTGAAGCAAGGAGACTGTGATGTGGGCCCAACCAATTCAAGTTCAAGTCACCTAGGAGGATGGTTTCATTCACTTTTACAGCTTGAGAAACACACTGCAGTAGATTCTGAAGACCGTTCAACCCACTGGTGGGCGAGTTATACACACATATGATGTGCAGGTATTTCGACCCAAGTGTCAACATCGCATGCAGTGATTCGCATTGCATGAGGAAATCTGGGTTAGGCAAGATGCTAAGAGACAGATGATTTTTATAGTATATGGCAACCCCGCCCCCCCCTCTTGGAACCAGATCGGTCGCGTCGAACAATATTATACCCTGGCAGAGAGCAAGAAGTATTGGTCACAGTCTTTCTGTTCACCTTTTGGAAACCTCTTTAACATGTGTTTTAAAGTTTGGTTAAAACACTCAACAAGACTGTCTGTCTCAGGGTGATAAGGGGAAGTTCTTATGGCAGTGATACCTAGTAATCGGTAAAGCTTCTTCAGCAATGCTACATCAAAATTACTACCCTGATCAGTAACAATCACTTTAGGTATGTCTACCCAGCTGAAAATTTTGGCCAGCTCTGCTGACACTTTTGAGGCTGTGACAGTATGCATTGGAACTGCCTCTGGGTATCTAGTGGCATAGTCACATACTTCCAAAATGAATTGGTTACCCTGTTTAATTTTGTAAAAGGGACCAACCACATCCATTGCAATTCTCTTAAAAGGCACATCTATCAAGGGTAGGGGCACCAGGAACACCTTGTCTTTTTTAGTCACTGGGGCTACTTTCTGACATTCAACACAATAACTGCAATTGGTAGCAAAATCTTAATGATTTCCATGCCAATAAAATCTGTACAGCAATCTGGTGAGGGTATGATCCCTCCCTGAGTGACCATTATGCGCTATCTGTAATAACTCAGTTCTATGCTTCTTTGGTATGACCAATTGTTCTATCTGTTCCTGCATCTGAGGATTAGCCCAAACTCTGTACAGTAACTCATTATATGTTTGAACCATTAGCTCACCCTCAGCTGCTTAAAATAACCTTGGAGCGAAACATCATTAGTTTGCTCAGAAACAAAGTCGCAGTGTTCAGTTTAGTTTGAACATTTTCATATATTAAACCCCTATGTCCATCAGTCTTTTGTTGCCAATGTTTTTTTTTTTAGGAGTCATCTTTCTTTCCTGGATTTCCATATCTTGGAGCTTGTCTCAAGTAAGTCTGCATCAAAGTCACCAAAAGGAAAGCTGTCCCCAGCATATGAGATTTTCTTTGCCTGTGCTCTTGTTATCACAGCTGCTGAAACAGCAGGATTTACTCCCTCTGTGATTAACTTTGCAAATCCTGGAAAATCTTTTCCGATAATCACAGGTGCAGGTCAAGTCAAGTTTGAGTTTATTGTTCAGCTAACAAGCCATTACAACATACTAATAATAAATACAGACATTCATACAACTGCATGGTATGGGAGAATTAAATATCACAGCTGAGCATACTATACGTCCATACTGTATATTCATTTTCCAACCAAGACAAAACAGTTTATAGCCTGGTTCTCTTATCTGTGTCTATAGGTCAGAGATAGCAAATATTTTAGCACCCTTTTACATTAAACAGCCATAAATAATATATTTAGAATATAGCTCAAATGAGATCTCCTTATGGGACCCCTCACTCTCAGTAGATAAACTCATTCTCATTAACAGATCATCAGTATGCCACCAAAGGGTGGAACCAAGTCATTCCTTAAAAGTCATAAAGTCAGACTTTTAGGTCAATACACAGAATTACTCTGGCTCCGTCAAAAGTAGCAGACTGACCAATTGATCCAAAATAAGCTAACTTGTATGGTCAGTGGAACCTGAGAACCTCAGGAATGCCACCAGGGTACTATGCAGCGCATGCTGCTCCGTACCCTTGTTATCGACTCCCCAGCAGGTCTTTCCTTCTGACCAATACCAGTGGCATTAAATATAGCATCCAATGAATGGCACCTACAATGAATGTCAGGTCATTTTGTCCTGCATATGCAGACCTATTATCCAACATAAACCAACAGGTTACAACTTATCCCAAACTCCCCCTGTGTCTCCTAATGTCCAACAACAGAAATATGATAATACTAAGAAAAGTGAAACTCCTCAGGAGGCCCTTCAATTCCCCCAAAGCTGACTGCATTAGGCCCTTTAATGTTCCCTAATAAGGCATCCCATCCTGGCGGCAACTATCATCAGCCTAAAAAGTAACTAATTTGACATTAGGTTAAATCACAGCAGACGTTTCTATAACTAATTAGATAAATAATATTTTATTCCTGCTAATCTGACCATAAATCAGACAATCTTAGGTATAAATACGAACTTACTCAATAGCTGTCTTAATGGTGCACAAAGTACATGTATACAAGTTTAATCGAATTTTAAAAAATTCAAGTTATATTATTATATTGAACTGAACTAGGATAGCACCATATTTAAATTTATTTTAATGTATGCAGTCCCTTTAGAGTTGTAATCTTTAGTCTGTACCAGTAATCATCACAGTCAGCCGACTTTAGTGATTAAAGGGGCACTGTGAGCTTTGCCTCTTCGTATTGTAACAAATGTGAGCAGTGTGCCTCTTGGCACACAACTATCATACATTTACTCCAGAATCCCCTTATGTATATGGGATAGCAGCCTTTTTAGTGTCTTTCCTATATTTTGCTGAAATATTTGGACATTTGGTCCAACAGTAACTCACCCATGTCCTGGAAGCACATGGAGGTCGGGAACACATGTCTGCCCCATGCGCTGTCCCAAAGTGTGATTTTTTTCAGATGCAAACTCTAATATCATATCAAGCCTGTCCCTTATGTTATAATAAAATGCTGTTGGTATGGCCAACTCAAAACCAAGCTCTACGAGGTGTGTAATTCCAATTTTGATATTGGAGCCAAAATCCTGTGCATGTGCACCATCGCCACGCTCCTGTGCATGTGTGAGATCTTTGTTTCTGCCTCTCAAGCACATGCATGGGATTTTGGCTGCAATCAAAATTGGAATTATACACCTCGCAGGGCTCAGTTTTGAGTCGGCCATGCCATCAGCATTTTATTATAACAGAAGGGACAGGCTTGATATGATATTAAAGTTTGCAACTGAAAAAATCACACTTCGGGACAGCACGCAGGGCAGACGCTTGTTCCTGACCTCCATGTGCTTCTGGGACATGGGTGAGTTACTGTCGGACTGAGCGTCCAAATATTTCAGCAAAATATAGGAAAAACACTAAGGCCCAGATATTCAGAAATGCGCCAAAGGCCAGCGCAAGTCCGACGCAGTGCAAATCTGATGTGCCATGCTGCAACAGGAACCATTTCAGAGGTTGCACTGGCCGCACTGTGCCAGCGCAACCTGGCTGAATATGGCACAGTTGCACTATGGCGCAACCAGGAATGCGCCATGGTGCAACAAGAGATGCGCCATGGCACAAACACAGTTGCACCATGGTGCAGAAAGAGATGCCCCAGCACAACTATCTGAGCAGAGCAGCAGAGCAACAGAGGGGGGCACGGCACGGAGAAGACACCCAGGGACAGAGCCTGAGAAGCACAGTGACAGGCCACAGGAGGTCACCACCACCAGCAAGGCACACCAAGGTGCACAGAGGCACCCAGACCCCCCCCGAACACAACAGTGATATAGATAGTAGGCAACAGGAGGTGCCAATGACCAATGGAGGTCCACCAAGGGGGCCCCCCACACTGCAGGCCATGCCCCCCCACACACCCAGACCAGAGCAGGCCACACCCAGGACCATGCAGCCAAACACACACACACACGCCACACGGGCACACAGTTGGCCCACAGAGGAGGCATGGAATGTGGTGGGAGTCATGTAGCACAGCAGACCACATGGGACAGGCTGCACAGTGCTAATCGGGGGCCCCAACACAGTGTGTGGCTAGTACCTGACCAAAAATCATGGCCGTGTGCCATCACCATGCACACACCTGCCACACACCCCTGACAGCTGCCCCATGGGCACCCCAAGGCACAGCCAATGACTGCAGGGAGGGACACCACCACAGTGGGACACACCACAGCACACAGCATTAAACTACAGAAGCACAACATGCGCCCGACACACGCACACCACACGGACAGGCACTGGGGCACTGCAGCATGGCTCCTTATGCCAGCAGACACTGACACAGGCAGATAAGTCAAAATAGAGATATATTCAAAAAGCTATGTACCCTAACAAGGGGGTAGGAAAGGGTAGAATAGAGAGGGAAGGGGACAGGGACTGTACAGTGGGATGAGGGACTGTAGGGGAGGTACAGCAGGGAACACAGGGGAATGCTAGGGTCCATCCATCAGTGGCCACGGCCTGCCAAACCTTGGAGCCCTCTCCATCTCCGATCACTGAGAAGCATGCGGCACACCTGCAGCACAACCTCCATGGTGGTGGAACATGTCAAAATCAACTGCTGCAGCATTCGGCAGTACATGGGCCTCCGTCTTCTCTGCCAGACACCTATGACAAGGGACAGGACAGGTGATCAGTGCAATGTCCTAAGGAACCATGCCCACCCACAGCGCGCAATGGGTAGTGGGAATACACCCCACTGGAGGGCCTGTTCCGGCCACCTGCAGGGGGGTGGGCCAATGCCTGCCAGCAATGCAGCACACCATGACAGTGCACAGCGGTGGTCCCCGCTACACAGTGGCCACCCGACTGCGCAATGGCAGTCACATGGCACAGTGCACCAGCGGCACCACAGCAACGTCAGTAGCAGCTGGGCTCACACTCACCCCACCAACAGCTGGCACACATGTCCAATGGATGCACCACAGTGGCAAGCACCATGCACAGTGCAACACACGCAGCTGCCATGGCACACAGCACAGGCGGCCATGCCCGCACCCACACCCCTGTCAATCCCCATGTACAGTGCGAAGGACCATGACAGTGCCTACCTGCCCTCTGTGGCCCCGCTGGTGCCAGAGCTGCACATGTGCTGCCTCCCTGGCCCACTGTGGCCTGCCGTCCTGCCGCTGCCACAGCCGCTGCTGCCCTCCCTGTGATTTTCAGGCTCTGGGAATGGAACATAGGCAGCTACACATCAGTAAACATCAGCAGCAGCTGCCCACCACCCCCACCCCTGTGCACAGGGTGAGCCCCTGCCCGACACGTCCTGCACAGCTGCATTACAATGCAAGCGGCAGCTGGCAAAGCCACCCCGTGATACGCACAATGGCAGTACACCACTCTGCAGGGCATGCCAGGCAGCCTAGCCAACACCACAGTACAGCACCAGGGCACACATGCAATATGGGCTAACTCACCTAGCTGTCGCACAGCCCCACACCTGACTCGTGCCTCCAGCCTCCTCAGGCACTCTGGGTCCCTCCTGACAAGGTCACCATATCTCTGGCAGCACTGCTCTGCCATCCTGGCCACCCCAGTATGCTGCTGCAGTGTGACAGCAATCCCCTGCCACACTGCCACCCTTGGCTGCTGAAGGGGCACCTGGCCAAACAATTGGGGTGCATGGGGCTGGACACAGGCGACCAGGTTCACCAACTCCACCTGTGTCCAGTTCTGTGCATGGGGTGTTCTCCACTGCGCCATGCTACACTATAAAGCCGGTGAACAAAATGGCGGCAGTAGCTGCACATGGCCACGACATGCACCAGATGTGCGAAGCAAGGGAACATGCACTGTGTCCACTCATTGTGCAGTCTCAGAGGTGTGCAGCATGGGCATGGCTAGGCGGGGTCACGGGTGTGGGAGTGACCCAGGGCAGGGGTAACAGCAGGGGTCAGGGGTCACCCACCTCCGCACAGTGTGCAAGTACTCTATAGCAGGCCTGCTGCACCATGTGCCATTGCTCCCATTGCACAGTCAGCGCACAGTGCATGACTGACAACATGATACCATTCTGTGCGTGCTCACTGTCGGCCTGTGCACCACGCATGCATGTGCATTGTGCCACAACTTGCTCCAGAGCAATCTCATTGTGCACGGAGCAAAATTGCAATATTCAGATGCCACATGCAAATGAGCTCATCAGCCAATGCGTGGTGCATGGGGGGAATTAGTATGTCATTGCCATTGCACCAAAGCTCATTTGCTTGCGATGCACTATATAAGCATCACGGAACAGCACTGGCCATGGACCAGTATTGCATCCTTTTGGGGTAAGTTGCGTATGCTTCTGCAGCTCACTGGGAGCAGCCAGCACAGCAGGGGGATGGAACGGGGTGATGCTGCCACTAGCACACTGTGCTGTCCATGTTCACAGGAAGCAACATGTTGGAATGTGAGGAGGGTGAGGAGCGTGGGCCTGCACGCAAGCGCAGGCCCAGTTTCACAAAGGTGGAGACAGAGGCCCTGTTTGAAGCCTACTTTGGCAGGAAGCACCTGTTGAGTGGTGCCACGGGCACACCACAGGCCAGGACTGTGGCCTGGGTGGAGGTGGTGGCATGCATGAACCAGCAGGGCAGCCACCAGTGCCCAGCGCAGGAGTGCAGGAAGAAGGTGGGCATGGACAAGAGGCGCATCAAGGAGAAGGTGGTGGCCATCCATGCCTCCTGGAATGCCACCAGAGGGTGGCCTGCAGCTACGCCACCACTCACAGCACAGGAGGAGTTGATGGCAGCCACCATGCGCTGCAGCATGGTGGAGGGTGTGCCTGGCGGCAGATTCCAGATGGGTGGCAGCTCATTACTGCATGGTATGTATGTCAGCCATGTACAGCTGGGGGTGTGGAGGGTGCATACACGGTCATGCTGGCATGCATGCAGCTGGCATGCCTGTCATGTGCAAGTGTGCGCACCCACATGCATGCCATGCTGCAGGACACAGGCAGTGGCAGTGTGGGGGGGACACATGTGGGAAATGCATCACTAACACACCTCTCTTTCTCTTGCAACACCAGCATGCTTCTGTACAGATGATAGGGCACTGGAGGCAGCAGCAGCCGTGGCCACTGGACCAGCCCCAGAGGACCGGCCTTCCACCTCCACAGGCATCTGGGGGCCTGACAGGCTGTAGCTCACCACCACTGTGCAGGCGGATGTCCTGGACCTGGGGTCGGATGAGGCCCTGGATGTGTTCCTGCAGGATGCCAGCCTTGGGGTCCTGTGCACAGAGACACAGATCGGGGTGGGGTCAGACACCAATGATGACGTAACGCTAATCCTGGACAGCATGGCCACCATTGTGGGGGAGAGGTCCCTGCAGGCCACTGACACAGGCAGCATGCCCGCGCCCTAGCTGCCCACCACCACTGGGGGTGCAGTGATGTGACTGCCCAGGCTGTGCCCTACGGTGGAGATGGTGCAGCCGCACAGGCGCTGGGTGGCATGCAGCATCCAGATGGGCAACAGCAGCAAGCTGTGGGTGCCACCACCGGTGTGCCTGCCATACCCACTCCCTCTGCAGACCCCACTGTGCAGTGTCCATCAGAGAGGGGGCTGTGCAGCATGGCTGGTCACCACATCGGGCTCGGTGTCCGGCCTGGGAGCCCCAGGACACTGACCCGCTGGCTCAGCACACCCGTTTGCTGTGGGAGTCCATTCAGCAACTGGTGCTGCTCGCCACTGGGGTGTGTGCACTGCATGTGGAGGTGCACCAGTTAGCTGAGCAGCAGGAGAGGGGCACTGTGCAGATCCTGGCAGGGATGCAGTGCATGCAGGAGGCCATGACTGCATCCCTGGATCGCATTGCCACTGTGACCTCAGATGGCTTTGCACTGCTGGCTGCCACTGGGCGTGACCGGACACAGATGACCCCCCCTCAGTGCGCTGTCCACTACACATATCCGGTGTTGGGTGACCCCTGTGCAGTCGACACCAAGCTCAAATGTTGGCATCCCAGGCATGCCCGGGGCTGGGCTGTTTGGGCGCTTCGATACCCCCACGTGGACACCGTCACAGTCCCGCGGTTCCACCCTTGGGGGGCTGTTGCACACCCCCCATGGCTGATGCACAGCCTGTGGCTGCTGATCAGCCAAGGCATGGCTACCCCCATGGCCGTGATGGCCATGGTTCCGTTCAGTGGACCTGATGTGCAGCCCACCCCGCCTGCGATCTGCAGCTGCTGCCCAGTACACACATGGGCAGTGTGTGTGTGCCTACCACAGGTGTGGTGCCTGTGTGTCACATTACATGCTGCCTAAGTGCGTGCCTGCCCGGCCACTGGGCCGTGTGGCGTGGGCATGATGACAGCAGTCCTGCACCAGTTGCGCCTGTGCACCAGTGCAATGCATCTGATCCACATCACATACCCATGCCTGTGTGTGTGGGTGTGTGTGTGTGTGTGTGTAGGGGGAGTTGTGAGGGGTGCTGTGTGTGGTTGTGTGTGGGTGTGTTCCCCTGTCACCCGTACCCCTGCTTCCTGCCTCAGTGTGTACATGCCCAGTGCCATGCATGCCCCTACATGTGTGCTGTACCTGTTTGTGTGGTCTATGCATGTGTATCACACCACCTACCAGTGTGCACCATAGTGCTCCCGTGCTATGGTGTCCCTGTGCCGTCTTGCCTGCTGGATCAGCCAGGGATCCCTCCGGCCGGGGGTGGCTGTCCACCTCCCTCCTGCCCATTGCCTCCATCGTCCCCACTATTATCACCCTCATCAGCTTCAACAACTATCCCATGGTCAATGGCCATGTTGTGCAGTATGCAGCAGGCCAGGAATAGGCCACAGGCTTTCAAGGGGCTGTACTGTAGGGCACCACCTGACTTGTCTAGGCAATGGAACCATGTTTTCAGCATGCCAAAGACTTACTTGATGATGTTGCGTGTGCTGGTGTGTGCCTCATTGTAGCATTCCTCTGCTGGGGACGACAGGCGCAGGTAGGGAGTGAGCAGCCAGGGCCACAGTGGATAGGTGCTGTCCCCTGTGTGGATAATGACATAGATAGCCCTCTGCTATGCTATGCTGTGCCCCTTGCCTATCCCTGGCACCCACCTCAACATGCACACCCTGCCCTCCCCCATCCCAAGGTATGCTCTGCCCATCGCCCCTTCCCCATGCCATACTCACCCACTAGGTGGCCTGTGGGGAGATCCCCATATTCAAACCTGTGGTACAGCACAGAGCTGTGCCAGATGAATGCATCATATGCATTCCCAGAGTGTGTGGCGCAGACATTGGTTATGCGCCCCATGGCATCACACACCACCTAGCAGTTGACACTCGGGCTCCCCTTCCTATTGATGTATGCCACACCCTAGGGGCCAGGTGGCATGCGAATGCCCATGTGGGTGCAGTCAATGGCCCCAATCACACCAGGCATATGTGCTACCCTGTGGATGTCCTGCATGGTTGCTGTACTTTCTGCCTGTGTGCTGGGGAAACAGATGTATTCTGATGCACACGGCAGCAGAGCATTGAGGAACTGTGTGAGGAGGCGGGATGTGGCCAACTGTGTTATGCCTGTGGTGTCCCCTGTTGGTCTCTGGAAGGTGCCCGTGGTGAGTAGGCACATGATTGCTGACCTTCATCTCCACTGACATGGTGTGGCTCCATCTGGTGGGTTCCTGAATCTCCTCACTGCAGAGCGCATAGAGCTGCCTCAGAATGGCCCTGTTCAGGTGGTACCAGCCCACGATCTCCGTGTCACTGTACTGCTCGAAGGTGATGCAGGCATGGTACCACCTGTGTCGGGCATACCACCGATGGGCCCTTCCATGGCCACGTCACTGTTCCTGCTGCCCCCTCACACTCCTCATTATGGCCTCCATCATGAAGGGTGCACTATACATGGCTCTTGCTGTCCTATATCCCCCTGGGCAGTTGGCTGCTGTGGGCTGTGTGCCACCCTGGTGCACTGCCTGGCAGTGTGTCTGCCTGTCTGTCACACTTTCTCTGCCCCTGTCTCCCTCTCCACTGCCGCCTCTGTCCCTCTACCACTGTGTCTGCCTTGGTCTGTCTGTCTGTTTCTCTCTCTCTCTCTCTCTCTCTCTCTCTCTCTCTCTCTCACTCTCTCTCACTCCCTCTCACCTGGTGCAAGTGCTTTCTGTGTGCTTGCGCCCTGTATTTATAGGAACGAGTCTGTTCGGCACATCTCTGATTTGCTCCACACTTGTGCCATGGTTTCACGGTTGAATATCGTGCTGCGCTGGATATTCATGGGCATGCCCCCTGCACTTGTACCTGCATTCATTATAGTTGCACATTAGCGCAATGAGATTTGCACTGCGCACTGTCTCCTGCTGAATATCGCACTTGCGCTGGTGCAACTCAGTTGCGCCATGCGAAACTGCTTTGAATATCCAGGCCTAAGAAGGCTGCTATCCTCCAACTTATGTTTTGACCTTTATCTCCACCCCCAGAAGGGATCAAGGTCGACCGTAACACTTATAGGCAGACCATCATTCTGATTCTGGCAGCACACAAAGTAATTACTCAACTTTGGATGACTGAAACAAAACCTACACGGGATGCGTGGGTGACAGTGGTAGAGAAGTATATGCACTAGACCGGCTCTCGACTAGAATAGTGGATAGACAGCAGTCATTTGAGATCCATTGGAGGAAATGGATTCTCCAGCAATTAGAAAGATACCATGACTTTGTGCCATGAGGGTAATCTCAGTCACAATGGTGGGGAAGGTTTGACAAACATTTAGGGACTGGATGTCTCTTGAGATGCCCAGTGTCACTGGGGCTGGAGAAGCTTCCTAATGATTGGTTGTTACACTAGTCTGGTCAGTGACTCCCGTAAGAACTGCTTTAGGTTTGAAAAGTTACATATATCAGGCCCTTGTGCCCCAATCTACACAGGTATAAACTGGGAAATTTTAATGAAAAGATTGAATATTGAAAGCTGAACTCTAAATACCTTGGATAAACTACACAGTCTATAATATATAAATGAACTACCCTGACAGATTTCACAGCTATATGCAACTGAACTGTTTTCCTATGTATCTCTATACAGTGAAATGGCCTATTGTACCCTACTGAGTGTTCTTTAGAAAATAAAGAACTAATAATAAAAAAAGCTGCTATCCCATATACGTAGGGGCATTCTGGAGTAAATGTATGATAGATGTGTGCCAAGAGGCACACTGCTCGCATTTGTTGCGGTACGAAGGGACAAACCTGACAGTGCCCCTTTGAATAAAACTAGTAGAATAAGTTATCCATTTGCATATAAGAGGTCTGAGTTTGAATTACAGGCGACCAGCAGAATATTTGAGTTTTTTGTTAAACCATAAAACTTCATAAACATACAATGTCAACTACATAAAAATTAACTGGGGTATCATATGTTGCGCTCCAGGCATCCACATCATATAAAAATTCAGTAGCGGGTCTCTTGCCTCAGCCTCACTCTTCTTAATAGATTAAATAATTTTATTTCAGCAGTACTTGAGATGAGGTCGCCAACTTCCATCTCCAAAAAGATTACAGGCCTCAGTCATTCTTTTGTTGAATGGGCTATATATATATATATATATATATACATATAATACATATATATTTTTTACAGTTAATCTTTTTATTAAGAACATATTCATAATACAAAAAATATATACAGTACAGAGAGCACATATAAACACATAGAACAATCTGATGTAAATCACTATCAGCACTAGTTGAAAAAGGTAGAAGAAAAGGAAAGGAAAAAGTATGCACACAAAGTGTTGTGAGTGGTAGACAGTAGTCTGTGAGGAGCAAATGGCCATACTCTCTATTATACAAAGAACTATCTATAATAACAATGTAAACAAACCACATAGAACTGAGAGATACTGCAGTTATAAGTAACAGTCGATACAATATTACAAAATTATAAAAGGTTTAATAGCCTTCAAGAGCCCATTAGCCACCTCCTAGTTAACAAGACTTCAAGAAGACAAGGTAATTCTGCCAATATATTCTAAATACATTCATTCAGTCTAGGGCCAAATAGGAAAGGCATTGAAAAGATAAAGTTTGAGTTAGGTTGTTAAGAAGATCTGTGGAAGTTTGGAGTTCAACTTAATATATTAAATAGCAGAAGCCACTGCCAGTTTCTTTTCCTCTATTTTTCTCCCCATTTTCCCAATGGCCTCAGGAGAAGGTTGCATGCGTGTGGAGGCACTCATGCACCTTACAGCCCTGGTAACGACCCTCCTCCACCCGCCCCATTGGCCTATCGCCGGTACCTGCTTGCGTAGCCCCTCCGCCTCCACCAGGGGGCAGCCATTAGCGAGGGATGCAATTCTACCTCCCCGGAGAGGAGAGCTGCATGTTGGCTGCTCCATCCAACTCCACCCTCCCCTCCACCCATGCAGACCTCTGATGACCCATGCTCGCTCCCGAACCCGGGTCACCGTCATGCCACGAGGTGAGACATCCACCGCCTCAACCCTCTGCACCACCGGGCCAGCCAGAAGCCACCTTTTTAATGTATGCAGTGCAGAGAGCAATCTTGCTCTACTGCTTATGGATTTTTGGCTTATACTTTCACTTCCTTTTGATCCTCATTTCTTCCTCTCTATCAGACTAAGCACTGTAATTCTTTGCTAACACCTAATTGTCCTTTGACATATCAGATATTACCTCCCATCTTTTTTCTTTACTCACGTATTCTTTTTAAATAAAAAAAAGTGCTCTAATTCCTAATCTGCCACATTGGGTTTGTTTGATTTGATGGGGGATTGCTGTTGCATTAAATCTGCATGTAACAAATAAAAGATAAATATTATCTAAGCTTCAAGTCTAGATGCAGAATAAAATGAGATGGAGTTAAATGGTGGGACTAAAACATCCTGGGCTTGATTTACGTTGTTTTCTTAATAGGAACAGTTTGCACAGCCACCCACTAGTGGAATATCTCCATATGTTATAAGATACCAGACAAATAATACCAGGTTAACCTGAGGATGATTGTGGAGGTAGTTATACAATGTAACTGCCAATTTAGCAAAGGCCGGCAGCAAACAGCAAGGGGGTTTCTCCTTTTTTTATCATTATGTGTCTCTTACTTTCCCTCCACCTTCTCTTATTTTCTTACACCTATCCATTTGATTTTCTTTCTCTTATGACTAACTTTAACCTTTCTGATGTTTAAATGGCTGGATTTATAAGAAAGCAAGTTATATCCTCATCTGTCATGCATTATAAAGGTTGCTATGGTAAAACTTAAAAAAAAAATTACACTATATTAATACAAGACAGAGTACATTATATGTAGTCTTATCTATGGTAATTTGTGGTCCTGTTGACCGTTGATAGTCCCATATATGGAAAGTTTCTGGGGAGCTAATGTGTTTCACAACATATGGAGAAATACAGGATGTGTGACAGGTCTCTGGAGACCAAAGCCTTGGGGACCTTCCTGGCTTATGGTTCATACAGGAACAGGTGGACAGATAGTATAGGGGAAATGCATAGGCTGCCATGTGGGGCCATGCAATACTTTCTCATCTGCAGAATTTTTATCTTTATTCTATTGAGTGTTTTATTGATAGATTCTTATTACTGTATTCATATGTGTGTAATACTAAGTGTTACGTTCACAAACTATATGTTTATTGGAATAGTGTTATCCCACAGAGGGTAACTTTTGGTTCTTTGTTAAAGCAATACTATTTGATAACGATACCCTTTTGCTATAGTCCATTTACAATGATACAGTTTATAGCTTTAATTTGCAGAGCATTTGTTCTGGTCCACTAATTAATCTTCTAGTTATTTGTGTACATATAACACATGAGGGATGCTATGGAAAACTTACATACAGAATAACACAAGGAAATATGCCTTGGTCAGTTCTAATGGCTTTAGTATATAGTAATAGATATAGTATGACAATTATTTGGGCTATCATTAGATACAATGAATAATAATCAGACCAACACCAAGTTCATCCCATGGAACGTTCAGGGGCTAGGTTTTCCTATCAAAAGGAAAAAGGTGCTTGCTCTCTTAACAGACTTAATGAGGATGTTGCCTTGATACAAGAAACACATTTACTACCTGATGAAGCCAATAAGCTCATGAGATCATGGGTAGGGGAGGTCTATCATAATTCAGTCGGCAAGAAGAATAAAGGTTTGGCTATACTAATTAACAAAAAACTTAATTTTCTGGCTACGAACCACAAAACTGATACAAGAGGTAGATGGCAAATCTTAGCAGGGACCATAGATGGTATAGCTATAATCCTATGCAATATTTATACACCCAATAGTGAGTCAAGCACCTCCTTCTTAGAATTTTTTGATGAGCTCAGGAAAATTAACAGCACAAACATTATACTTGGGTGGGGGGGACTTTAACATGGTTTCAGATAATATGACAGACAGAAGCAATCCTGGACATCGAGAATCTAATAAGAAAGCCAGGGAAATCTTACAAGATAGGATGAGGGACTTGGGGCTTATGGATGCATGGAGAGTGATGTATCCAGACAAGAGGAACTATTCCTTTTATTCCAGTAGGCATACTACTTACCGCAGAATAGACATGATACTTATATCAAATAAATTTATGAACAGTTTAGTAATATCTGATATTGGATCATTCTTGTGTCAGATCATGCTCCAGTTAAGGTTTATCTTAAACGCGGACCCTAATGTAGATAGGTCTTTCCATTGGAGATTCACTTGCACACTTTTGAATGACACAGAGTTTGGCCCATGGATAAAAGAGGAGACAAAGCAGTTCTTTAGCATTAATGATATAAATAAGGTATTTTTTAATTTTTATAAGGACCTGTATGGAAGTAAGCAAAAACAAGCCTAGAAAATATCCAAAATTTTTTAACAGAAGCCAGATTACCCCAGATTTCAGACGAACATAGGAAGAACTTAAATAGACCCATCACAATGGAGGAAATAAGAGAATCCATTAAAGCCTTCTCTAAGGCCAAGGCACCAGGATCAGATAGATTATCAGCTGAAATATATTCTCTTTCACAAGGCAAGTTAACACCAGCATTGCTGAGAGTATTTACAGAAATAGAGAAGGGGGTATGATGCCCCAAACTATGTATGAGGCTATTATCACAGTTCTGCATAAAAAAGGGAAAGACACATTGGACCCAGCTTGTTACTGTCCAATATCCCTACTTAATGTAGATTACAAGATATGGGCAAAAATACTGGCTATAAGGCTACAACATACCTTGATTCAATACATACATAATGATCAAGTAGGATTTATTAAAAGCTGCTCAGGGATTGAGAATGTGAGAAGGGTAATCTCCACAATATGGAGGACCTCTAACATACAAGAAACATCGATCCTGTTATCATTAGATGCCCACAAAGCTTTTGATTCTATATAATGGCATTATTTACAGAATGTTTTACAGACATATGACTTAGGTGCGGACTTTATCTCAAGAGTTGCTTTATTACACCAAGCCCCCAGGAAGAAATTGTGTACAAATAAAATCTTATCCACTGAATTCACATTAGATTGAGGCACCAGACAGGTGCCCACTTTCTCCCCTACTTTTTGTCTTAGCACTGGAACCCTTGTTATGCCATATTAGACAGAATAGTTTAATAACGGGTGTCAGATTTCCAAAAATGAATCTCAGGGTAGTTGCTTATGCAGATGACATGTTACTGTCTGTAACAAACCCTCAAAAAACACTGGGTCCAACTATGGAACTTTTAGACAAACTTAGGGATATTTCTGGATTGTCAATAAACTGGTCAAAGTCTGAGATGCTCTCATTAAAAGGCAGTGCTGATAATCTTAGACTGCTATGTAGTAAATACAACTTAAAGTGGAGTGGGGAACTCATTACATATCTGGGTATTAAAATTACGTGCAAGCTGGAGCATTTAAGGGCTAGTAACATGAGACCTTTGTTCAAAGATATACAGTTAAACTTGGAAAAATGGGGGAAACAATCTCTCGCTATGGGGCAAAGTTAATGCTTTGAAGATGGTGGTAGTACCTAGAATCCTCTTTCTCTTACAGAATATTCCCATGGACATTAGCCCATGCTGGTTTACAAGAACAGGTACCACAGTGAGGAAATTCTTCTGGGAAGGGGAAAAAGGCCAGAGTTAGTCTAGGCAAACTCAAAAAAAAAACATGGCAAGAAGGGGGTATGGGCCTACCAGATTTTTAATCGCTATCAACAAACTTTCTTATTTAGGCAATTATGGTATTGGTTCCCAAAGGGGAAAGAACTCCCTTTATGGGCCAACTATGAGGCCACTTTGGTTAGACCTTATTCTATACATCATCTAATGCTGGGTATATACTGTATACACCAAACATAACATCAGATCCATATTTAAGAAGTACATCTAGATTGATTAAATGGTTTAGCAAACACACACAATTGCAATTATTTCCTAGAGAGTTCACACCTATTTAGATAAACCCAAAGATCGCTATAGAGGGAAAGACTATGTCCAGTGAAATTTGGGAAAAACTAGGAGTTGAGACCCTTAGAGATGTGATTAATCCAGAAAATGGAGTTCTCAGATCATTTTCTGATTTGAGAATAATGTATGGGTTACCCTATACTGAGTTTCATACGTACTTACAATTAAGGCTCACTTTACAAAACATTCTAGATATAAATCTTGCTTTTCAACCCTTGAAAGAATTGACAGACCTATTCTCTATAATGAGAAGCAAAGGAGGGGCTGATAAATTATATAAATGGTGTATTGCTATAGGCCCAGACTTGACTAAAGGTTCAAAACAAAATGGGAAGGTAGATTGGGATACAATCTTTCAGAGCCAACATGGAAATTATTGTGGCACAATGCATACAAAACAAACAAAGATATGTAGGGACACTTACTTCACTTCAAAATTTTACATGACTGGTACTTCACACCAGTTAAGATGCATAGGTTAGGGCTAGCACCTGAGGACACCTGTTGGAGGTGTAGTGCACCAAAGGCGGATCTATTTCACTTGTTATGGAGTTGCCCAGTAATTAGATCCTCATGGATAATTATATGGAATGTATGTAAGCAAGTTTTAGGTTTAGAAATACCTTTTGAGACAGGAATTTTTATATTGGGCAATACAGGTATTCTAAATATTGGCGCACTTAAAAAGAAATGGCTGTTATTAGCTGCCTTGGGATTTAAACACCTCATATTGACTCACTGGAAAGATAAATATCCCCGAGCCTAGAAGAATGGGCTAAACATTTAATAATCTGGCTCTAAATGAATGGAATAGTCACTAGAGTAATGGGACAACAGAAAAACATGAAGTCATATGGGCCCCTTTTCTGAAATGCTTGGAAAATAAGTAGAAGATAAACTGTATGTTATAGATACTGACCAGAATTTGTACTGTATGTGGGTTATTTAGATTATCATATATTACTTTGTATGTATTATGAACGTTAGTGTAATTGTTGTGTTATTTTAAGCATACTCTAATGATTTTAATGTTTGTATTATTCTGAAAATAAATAAAATTTGTTAAAAAAAAAGAAGATCTGCAGAAGTGGGTATTTTAGAGTATTTCCAATATGTTAAAAGTAAACGTTTTACCTGTATAAAAAGCATATTCAGCCACCTATGTTGATATTTAGAGAGCTTGGTATGCTGAGGTACAAAACCCAATATTATATATTTAGGATCAAAAGGAACAACCAGTGATTGTTGTTGCAAAATGATAGACACTCTGCCATAGGGCAAGAACTGGTTTACAAGACCATAAAATATGCAGTAGGTCTCCACTGGGAGAATTGCATTGCCAGCAATGGTCATTTGGTATTAATCCAAAACGATATAAAAAGGATAGAGTTCTGTACCATAGGTGAAGTATTTTATATTGGATAAGCAAGCTAGAAACATAGAATTTGATGGCAGATAAGGACCGCTTGGCCCACCCAGTCTGCCCATTTCCCTACTTGATGGATAAGCTGCAGATCCTAGTTAACCAGCAGCCTACTTCTTCCTACCCCAACCCCCTAGAATTGCCATCCTGGAACCCCCTAGAACATCTTTAAAATGATAATGACAGAGAGTCCAGCATTCTTTCCATTGAGAATCAGTTATATTAGATTGTAGTTGAAATCCATTTGGCCCTAATCAAAAGAGATTGGTCCAGCAGAGTATCTCTGATAAGTTTGTATATTCTGCTAATGAGGCCAGATGTATTTTCCATACATTAAGTAATATAAGAAGTAGAAGAAGATTGGTTATTGATTTGTTGTAATAAGGGTGAAATAGCAGTCTGTACTTGAAAATGTTTCCAGAAATCCTGTTTAGGTATATTCCATTTGGCTTGAAAACAGGAAAAGGAAGTCAATATATGTGAACCAGTAATCAGGATATCAGCTAGGCAGATTACACCTTTACTTTTACATAAATTAGAGACCAGTGATTGACCATCAAGAATAACATTACGGTTACCCCGGATGGGAGTGTATAAAATAATTATAGAATTGTTTTTTAACCACTTATGTAATTTAGTCCAGTAATAAACCAAAGGAGCAATAGTAAGATGTTGTTTTAATTCTTTACATAATGTGTTAAATATGAAATTAACAGGGATCCTGCCTGGAGTCAATGATGTTTCCATAGCTACCCATAAGGGAGTTTTGGAGTTGGGTTTGATAAACCATTTTACGGTTTGTGAAGCACGAAAGGCCAACAGATATGTTAGAAACCAGGGGGAACCAAAACCTCCTTATTTATTTATTTATTTGTTTATTTATAAGCCCATCGGAATTACAACCCTTTGAGTCATAGACTCATTTCCAAAGGCCCCACGTCATGATACAAAGAGAAAAACACAGATAGTAATGAAAATTGAAGGAACAGGTAATACATACGATGGAGAACACTGAATACAATTAGCAGGGTGATAGTGTCATCCAGCAGATGAAAGTCAGTCCTATACAGATAGTTGCTAGGCAGTTGTTAACATGTCCATCAGCAGAATGAGCTGTAGTTCTATACAATCAGTAGCTAGGCAGTTGATAACGTACAAGCACAGTAACTTCTTACGAGGTACAAAGTGTGCTGTCTCAGGAGAGACATTGTCAAGGTTGGCTAGGCTCCAGCCACTGAAGAGAGGCACCTAGCGGCCTAGGGTGGTTTTGGAAGAGGACACTCACAGTTGTGGGTGTACAGAATGTGATTCTTGAGTGCAACCTTGAAAGGCCCTATTTTGGTGAGAGAGGTGATGGTGGGGGGAGAGCATTGTACCAGGGAGGTGCTCTGAATTGGAAGGATCTTTGTGCTAGTGCAGTCCTGACCCTAGGGATCTGCAATATTGTCTTGGAGGCACTGTGAGTGGCAACAGTAGGGGTGGCAGGGAGAAGGAATGTGGGGCCCCTGGGGGGGGCATACCCAGTTGTATTTTTTTGGCAAGGAGGCCGGACTGATTTTGAAGTCTCTCCTTGAGTGTGAGTAAGTTGGTTAAGGAATAAAGGGTGCAGGTATGTGTCCATTTATCAGCTCCAGACAAGAGCCAGCATACCTTGTTAATGGAAATTTGGATTTTGTTTAGAGCACTGGCATTGGCTGCTGCATATACTGTGAGTCCATAGTCCACTAGGGACAGTACAGAGGAGGTGACTGCCAGGCGGAAGGCTTCGGGTGGCAGGCAGTCCTTATGTCTGTATAACAGGCCAATGCGTTCATTGGTGGCTGAGGTAAGCGTATTGATGTGACAGTGAAATGAAAGGGTTGAGTCAAAAGTGATGCCGAGGTATTTGTAGGTGAGGACTTGGTCCCATGGATGGAGCGACCTGGAGAGTATCTGAAGGGGGGAGTCCTTGGATTTGCTTTGGCGATGGGTGAAAAGCATGTTTTTTTTTTTTTTATATTTACGATAAGTCAGCAGTCCATGAACCAGTTCTCAATTTGATTGAAGGAGTGCTGGAGGGAGGACTGGAGTGCAGAGGGGTCAGAGTGGAAGGTGAAGAGGACCGCATTGTCCACATAAAGAAGAATCCTGCCAGAACAGAAGCTGGGAAGGGTGTTTAGATAAACACCAAAGAGCAATGGGCCCAGGATGGAGCCCTGGGGGGATACCAGAGCATACAGGCTGGGTACTGGAGAGCGTGGTATAAATTGTTACACATTGGGACCTTGAGGAAAGGTAGCTAGAGAACCAGGAGAGGGGTCCATGAGAGAAGCCGAGTTGGTGGAGTGTGTTCAGTAAGAGGGGGTGTGAGACCATATCAAAGGCCTTGGAGAGGTCAATAAAAACAGCACCGGTGAGGTGGCCCTTGTCTAGGGCAGAGTGGAGGAAGTTAGAGAATTCCGTGAGGGCAGTGAACGTGCTATGGGCAAATCAGAAGCCATGCTGCTCCCTGCATAGCAAGCTGTGGGTGTCAAGGTACTCTGTGAGTTGATCGGCCAGTATTTTTTCGAGAGCTTTAGAGAGCAGAGGGAGGATGGATATTGGGCGATAATTGTTAGGGGAGGAGCTATCCTCACCTTATTTCGGCTAAACCATGGGATATGTCCTTCCCATAAAAAGTCTCCCAATATTTTATCAATTTTGGACAGGAAAAAGGGTGGTAATGTTAGTGGAATATTAGAAAACAAATACAGGATTTTCGGTGTGATGGTCATTTTTGTAGCAGCAATTTTGCCTGCTAGAGACAATTTAAGGATTTTCCATCGATCCAGAACTGTTTTAATGTCATTAAGTAAGGGAGAAAGATTTGTTTCCCAAATTTTGTAGGAAATACCTTGAGGAGCCCATCAAAACCCAAATGGGATTGTTCATGTAGGGTTTGCAAAGGCCATTCAAAGGCAGTACTCTGGTTTTCTTATAATTCACCGCTAAACCGGATAGTACATTAAAAAATATTCAACAAGGTTACTAACGGTTCAGCAGCAGATTCTAGGTTCTCTAACAAAATTAACAAATCATCAGCACATAGCAGTGAAGTATACTGTGTATTGCCAATAGAAATGCCCCTTATCTCGATGCAAAGGGCAGCAGCCAAGGGTTTGAGGGCTAAAATAAAAAGAAACGATGATAGGGGGCATCCTTGTCTGGTACCTCTGGTGAGGTTAAAATATTGGGACAACGCAGAAATTTGTAAGGACCTTTGCTGAATGGGCTATATTTTTAAAAAGATTCACAAAGGTACCTCCAGGAAACAATCTTCATAAAGAGGTCAATGTAGGTAAATCAAAGTTAACAGTACACTTAAATATCCAAGCCAACTATAGGAGCAAAAAAGTGCAGCAGAGCTCCAGAATATGTATTTCATAAAACTTTCCAAGGTCATTCAAAACCCAAATAAAGATCATCACACAAATATAATTTTAAATGGGGGAGTTCATAATCTCCATTCAATAAATTTAAGTAAGTATATTGTAACACCAGAAACCAAGCAAACCCTTCGATAAGTAAGTTGAAATATGAAATAAAATCAGCGGTACCTCTGTATAAAGAGTCTTCAGACCAATCCCTACAAACAGGTATTACTTTCTAGCCTCTCACCATACATACTCCTAGGTGTTAGTGTCCTGAAGCAACAATAGCATACCTTTAAAAAGGCTATACAAGCCCGTGAACACTGAATATGCCACCATAATTTCAGCATTCTCCTCCCTGTTTGAAGGTGTTCCAAATCCAAATTTCAGTGTTAGACACCTCATAAAGACTCAGCACTGCCATATGTTATCAGCATGTTATCCAAAATCAGGTAGTCTCTCCCACACTTCAAGGACGCCAAACACATACTTGTCGAGCAAAAGCTACAGACTCCGAGGCAGACTCTGAAAAGTATACAACCCACTCAGGAAAGAAAACTCCCCAGCCCTTGGGACACAAACATGGAAAAACCCTCAGCAAACAAAATAAAAAACTCAATAGAGCAGAACAGAGTGTAGCGGGGCAGCATGTAGCCATCTTGCTGCCCCACCCCCCTCAAGCACAATGCCCACAGGTGCAGGTAACTTTGGTACTATGCTCACATTCAGTTGGTTTGATACTTCATTAATGCTCAGAGTCACTTGGATGGTGGGATAGTATAGAATGTCCCTGTGGATACAGATGACCCCAGTACTGAATTTTTTTGCACAGACTTTTCTCAGAACTTCAACATGCACTAGAGTCTGTCTGCTGCCCAAATGAATATGTCTCTTCACAGTCTTATCTCTCACCTTGACATCTGTTATATACTTGGCCCAATTTGCTAAGGACAAATCTGCTCCAGTGTTACCCTCTTTATTTGCATGACACTTTCTTGCAATATGGCCTGGCTTGTTACAGTTGTAGCAACTAAAGTTTTTGGGTGCAGATTTGTTACCCTCACCAGAGTTCTTATCTGATCTAGAGTTAATTTGGGAAAAAGAGGGTCTTACCAGTCCTTGACTGTTACTTCACTGCTGCCTGGTCTGTCTGGCCATCTGATAGTCCTCAGCCAAAGAAATGGCCTTTTCTCCATTTTCTGGTTGGTGTTCTTTTACCCAAAGCTGCACATCTGTAGGCAGGAAGTTGATGAATTGCTCCATTGGAAATATGTTGATCTGTGGGACTCTTGCCCTCTAGCTAGAGCCATTTAACACAGAGTTCTCTGAATTGGGTGAAGGCTTCTCAAGGATTTTTGACTGAGTAGTACTTCAGGAACCAGAATCTTTGCTTGTTCTTCTTCCATCACTGCTGCCAGCTGCACAGTCTCAGTCTGGACTTTTGCCTCTGCTAGTTTGGTTGCCATTCTTCTGGTAATCACTCCTGGGTTTACGAACATATGAAGGTGCCAGCAGAACAGACCTATCGGTCTATCAAAGTCTGCTTGATTGTGTAGCTAGCTCCCTAGCAGGCTTGCTGTTGCAGGATCCATACCTTCCTTCTATGCTTCCCTGGTATGAGATCTAGTACCCACACACAAAACTCCTGGCTTAGAGTATGCACAGTGTAAATCCCACTTAGTCTGACACCATCTGTCATTGAGATGCAGGTCAGGAAGAATAGGAAAACCAGGAGCAGCTATCAAAATCGCAAGAAGCATTTTATTATCAATAACAATAGAATAAAAATAAAATTGTGCCGGATAGCTCATATACAGAAGTTTAAATAAAACAAAGTCCTTCATCTGAGAGTATCTCTAATTCTAAATTTCAGTCTTGATCTCTCCAACAAAAATTGCTTTCTTTGTATACAATTTATTTTCCTGGCAATTAACTTCTGTTTCCTGATGTTGTTAAGATACGTCCTGTTTTTATAACATCCCAAAACTTTGCCAGTTTCTTTCCTTGCAGGTGCAACAAAATAGAAAACTGTGTTCCAGAACTGATCTCTTGTTGACAACTCTGCAAATGAGCTTGTGGAGGTCAAAAGGTCAAACTGTGTCTCAAGGTTAACCCCCTGAGTTACAGACAGCTTTTTGCAATAATTTCAACAATGTAACTATACACATTTTCAAACCAGAGAACCCAGTTGACATAAAGATCCACATATATTTTTATAACCACAGATAAGTATCGGGAAAGAAAAGACAGAAACAGCAAAGGCAGGAAGATAGCAAGAGGGGGGAGAATTGTTAGACTGTCAGAGGGATCAGTACCTAGGTCTCACAAGAAAATTTGATTGCACAATCAAACAGACAAGAGACAGAAAAGAAGAGGATAGAACAGATTCTTGCTTTTAGCTCTTTCTGCATAACAAATGGGACAGGGTCTTATTCAACCCTGTCACATCACTTGTATCATTTTTCTGTGCTGAGAAGGTACCCTTGAGCCACTGTTGCTAAGCATTTGGCTCAGAACTTGAAGTACTGCAGTTTTTTGAAAATGAGCTAATCACCTCCAAAGTGGCCCAGGAACAAATTGAAAATGATAAATTGCTGTGAAACCAAAGTAAAGCAAGCAATCTAAGCTTGTACAGCAAAAGCAGTGTTATCTTAATTGTAGATCAAGTGGGTGCCATTGAACAAAATGCACAGAACCACAGAATATCCTTTTTGTGGCCCTTCATACAAAAACAACAGCTTCAAGGTGAGCTGGTCACATCAAAGGAAATCTATAAACTGTGGAAGACAACATGCACCTTTCTGGAAACCAGTTTATTTATAACTGTATTCATTTGTTACAATACCCATTTAAAAGAATATAAATGCAAGTATGTTGTGTTTGCATGTGTGCTAAATGTTAGAAGACGGTATGACACTATGCCACCTGCTTATTATTATATGTATAATATTTGTATCATAGATAAATGTGTATGTGATTGTCTGCCTAGGACACAGCCAGCCAGTGTGAGGAGGCTTGACTTTTGACCTCAAAAGTGTCAGTGTGACTGAAGCAGCAGGATGTCATAAAACTGGCCAGTGGAGAAGCACTAATTAAAGGTTTCCTGCCCTGTCTTACACACAGGGCTTCCTGCCAGATGCCAGGTGATAAGACATCATAAAATATGCCTTTTGAAAGTTAAAAGTTTGAATTTTATGATCCTGAGGGAACAGACAACTTTGCAGCAGACTTGTGTGAAAATGATAAAACTGAAATCATTCTTGCAAAACAGGAAACCAGCAGAGAGCTCAAAGGACAGGCTTTGATGAAAGAGACTCATGTTTTAAAAATTGCTAACTGTTGATTTCCAAAGCAGAAATTAAGTTTATGGCAGGATCTAACAGTGACATGTATGATGTGATATCACCAGGAGGTGGAGAAAACTGACTTTTGAATATTGCCTGTATCTGAGAAGTTAGTGTAGAAAGACTCTCTGAAAATGAAAGACACACTTAGTCTGTGGACTGGTAACTAAGCACTTTAGAAAGATATAATTCAGCTGGAACTTTTAAGTATTTTGCAGGCACTTTGTTTGTTCTGCAATTTCCCTATTATTTTGTTGACTGTAAGTATTGATGTTATATGCTCTGTGTTTGGTATTTTATCTATTTTAAAATTGTAGTAAACACTATTTTCCTTGAAATACTGCCTGTAGCTTTTCAGTTTCCTTCGCGTGTGAATGCTGGAACAGTGTTTAATTCCTACAGCTGTTAAGAGCTCAAAAGGGTGTGTTACTATCTTGCAAAAGGTAAGAATATACCTAGGTCTCATACTGAGTCATAAGGGTACATTTGGGAAACCTGGCTGGGTGCCACTGGGTGAAGGATTGTATTGCATTTCCCCAAAGAGAATATATATCTGAGCCTGTTAACTGGTGTGCTAGCATAAGGTTCACATTTGACCCCCAGGACTCGAGGCTGGTAGGTGATTCAGACCCAAAAGAGACAGGAGGTTTACCCTGTTTGTCTCCTGTTTGCACTATTGTGTTTCAAGGTTGGCACTGTGGGAGCAGAGGGCCTGACCTGCGGAGCACGTTTGTGACAGATGGTAGGACTGCTAGTTTTAAGTAGTCTTATTTGCACTATAATGCAGCACATTTCTTGTGCTAGTCTGCAGTCACTAAAGTCAGACACTTCAGCAATAAATTGCGGTACTGTTGCTTGGAAGCTGCCATTATGGACCCAGCATTCTGCACAGGTGGGTCACTCTTATTTTTTTTATTTGTTTATAAAATAATCATTGTGTCCCCATTACAGCTTTCAGTTTGTACCATCCCCAACTGAATTGCACAAATGCAGATGCTGAATGTGTGCCAGGGTGTCCTGAGCAGAGGGGTGGTGGTGGTGATTGAGTCCAGGCCATGCCATATGGCCAGTCGGAACCTCATGCCATCTCCATGTTTCCAGCCAGGACCATGCCTTCTTATGTGGTGGAGCCTCCCTCTCCCTCTCCCTCCAAAGACCTGTTTTAGTTTTTTGGAGCCTCCAGGTATGACTTATCAATATTTCTTTGCCCCTTTAACCAGCAGTCTTTCCCAGCTTATTGCAATATCCCTATAATGTGAGCCTGTACTTCCAAAACCTTTTCAAAACCTTTCAGGTGGTTTGAGAGGTGGGAAGTTGTTCTTTGCCTCTAATTGTCACAATACCACTGTACCTGGTCCCATAGTTAATTCTTTTTAAAAGACCACCTATGCTTTCTCCTCCATCGTAACAATGCCCATAACATATGATCTCTGGCCTAGCCAGGACTGGGCCCAGTAGGCAATTCCTGATCCATTTACTAAAATCTTCCTGAGGGTTACTGCTTCTGCTGCTATTCTGGTTGTAGTGGAGAAGCAAAGGGAACCTACAACTCTGTGTGTCCATTATATAGCCCTTTGCTCCTCTCTTCCAACCACAAGTCCTCCGTCCACAGGGAACTCCTACTTGCTTGCCTGATTCCACCCCTAGTGGGCATCTACCTATGTAACCCTACCTGCGAGCTCAGATGTCAGGAAGGGCAGTGACATCAGACTAAACCCCACTTGTAGCAATCCTTTGCAGGTACTCTAAATATCAGCGAAAAAATTGTGTTTCCTGAATTAGAGCCATAAATACTTGCAATAACAACCTCTTGTTTAGCTAAAATCCCTGTAATAAAAATCTATCTGCCATTGAGGTCTGCAAATACATCCCGGAGCAGAAATTGTAAACATCTGGCTAGAAAGACAGCTGCTTTGTTATTGTCTTTTTCCAGCACAACAAATTTGAACCACCCAGCTTCATCTGAAACAATTACCTTGATCTTGCTGTAAAGCAGCACTGCAGTGTACTTGGGCAAAAATTTGACACTACCGCTTTTCACTTGAAAAGATTCCAGGCATCTTCCAGTTTAATTTGGTGGCACAATTTTCTAATTCCACCAAAATTTGAGTATTTTATAAATGTTTTAATTGATTTTTTTCTCAAGAGTAAAACGATGGCTGCCACATTTTCCATAGAAATAACACTGTAGACCTGGCAAGAGTTAGGACAGAAAAAATAAAAAATAAAAGTTTCATGGTGCACAGTATAGGAGGTAACTAGACAAGTACATTTGACAGGTCTGATAATATTTTTCTTAAGTGTAGCTGAAGTTAGCTTTTTTGGAAAATCATTTTTCATTGCACTCTTGCTTTAAATGGATTTCTTACAAGTATGCTATTACTACATCTAGTTTATGCAAGTGTGTTAAGATCTGCAACTGTTTTGTTGGAGAATTAGCCCCCTTCATTGTGCATGTAACATATTTTACTGGTTTACTACTCATGTAGGTGTTTTAGCAGTTTGAGCCTTGGCAACATATCTCTGCAAGCCTGGGAAAACCCTAAAATGGGAATGAACACAGTACTCACTTTTTTGGAACATAACAGTTAAAAATACCTAAAATCCCCTTCCCCCAGAGCAGGACAGGCCCTACCCCAATCACAACAGATTTTTCAGATGCTGATTTCGTGAGCATCCCTTTACAAATGGTGTATTGGTGTTAGACACCCCAAAAGATACAACAATCTTATTTTAGTAACTAAGAAATGATTCTTACTCTCTTCACCCCCTGACAGGCTCCATAGGGCTTTAGCTCAGACAGAGATTCTCATGGTCCCATGGAAAAATTGCTTACAGCAAATAGCAGTCAACGTGCATTAAATAATAGATATTAAGTTGACATTTTTATATAATTAAAAGTCCCAGATGCTTGTTCTGGACTATAAAAGAGCAGAGATCAGGAGGCTGAGCTCAGGGGAAGACACATGGGGATGAGCAAATTAGAGGGAGCGGATAACAAATGGGACACAGTCCAACAAGGAATTCAAGAGAGTTTCAGGATATGTCTAAGGCAGACTGAGAAGGGAATGAAGCGCAAAAAAACTATTTGATTCTCCATTAAGGTAGGGGAGGCTGTCTGGGCCAAGAAACTGGCTTTCAAGAAGTACAGTATGAGGCAGATTAATCAGAGGTGAAGAGGGAGCTCCATCTTGGCCAGCAATGTAGTGAGATGGGCTAAAGTGGAGTCAAAACTCAAAGTAATGGAAGGGTGAAGGAAAATTACAAGGACTTATTTAGGTATGTCAGAAAAGAGAAAAAATGAGGAGATAAAGTATTAAAGAAGGTGTAGATTTGACTAGAGGAAGACAGGCAAAAATCAGATATAATAAATGAATATTTTTGCTCAGAAGTTATGGTTAAAAGAAGAAGGGGGCACTGTCTCTTTGTGGCAGTAAAGATGGGAGGCAGACAAGGACAGTGATGGAGATCATCACCAAGGACAGAGAACTTAAGGGTTTGAGGCAGGTGATGGTAGGTAAGCCACCGAGTCCAGATGAACTGCACCTATGAGTACTTAGGGAGGTGGCCTGCCAGCACCCTTGGCAGATCTTTTTAACTGCTCTCAAGAGACAGTTTTGTCCCCATGGATTGGAGGGTGGCTTATGTTGTATCTCTACACAAGAGTGGGGGGCAGGGCAACTACATACCTTAGGTAAGGGGGAGAACTCCTTGAACCTATCATCAAAGAAGAGTTAGTAGACTTACTGGAGAAATATGGTCGCCAGGACAGCAAGCAGCATGATTTTGTGAAAGGAAGGTTCTGCCAAATAAACCTCATTGAATTCATCAACACAGTGTCTCAGGTGGTGGACAGGTGCCAGCTGGTGGACATCCTCTATTTGGACATCAGGAAGGCCTTTGAGTTGTTGCTTCATAGATGACTTGTGAAGAAGCTGAGCAGCTTAAGGGTGGGAGGAAGAATTAACAAAGTGTGTAGAAAGCCTGGTTAGGGGAAAGGACCCACAGTGTAGTACTACATGGAAAGCCCTCGGGGGTATACAGAGTTAATGCCAAATAGTGCTCTGTATTCCTATTGTAAGAATAAACTGCTGAAATCTAAACTTTCTGTGTGTACAGCAGTTATTGCAAGAGCTGGGGTGAGTTCTGTGAAATTTGTCTTGTATCTGTGTAGCTGTGTCATGAAGAACCAGGTCCCTGCTGAGTGGCTCTGAACTACGGGCTCTAACTGAGGATCTCCATGTGGCCTTGGATAGAGGACAATATGTTGGAGCTGCTTTTTTAGACCTATCAAAAGCATTCAATCTTCTTAATTATGATCTTTTGGTTGAAGACTACTGGGGATTGGCCTGTCATTCATAGAAACTGCATGGTTGCCAGACTACATGTCTAACAGGACACAGATGTTTAGGCGTGATGATGCATTTTCCAGGATGCTTTCTTTGAAAATGTGGTACAGAAGGGGTTAATTTTGAGCCCACTGTGGTTCAGTTTATTTGTCAACAGTTTCCCTGAAGTCTGTGAGCACTCCCAAACAATTTTGTATCTTGACAATAGCATTATTTTTACTAAGTATCGGGTCATAGCAACTTTAAAGAAACATCCTCGATCTGATTTTCTCATGATCTATAGTTGATTCTCAGCAAATAATCTTGTTATTAATAGCAAAAAGACTACAATGATGTTCTTTGGGAGCAAGTACAATTGAGAGAGACCAAGAGTTGCTCATCATCACACCTATGGGGTAAGGATTGAACAGGTCCAGGAATGTAAGTACCTGGATATGATCCTTGATTCTACTGTCTTATACTCCACACATTTATTTGGTGGTTCAGTGTGTTAACCAACATCTTGAGTCATTGCATAGAAACAAGAATAATTTTACCAGTGATTTAAAGAAACTTTTAGTGGAGAGTCTGATACTGTCTATTATTGACTATAGTTCTGCTGTACGCAGTGCTGCTAACAGTTCTATATTAGAGAAAATGTCAGTAATTTCCAACTGAACATGTAGATTTGCTTTGAACAAAAAGCTTAACACATGTATTTTTTTTTTACAGGTGATTTAACTTCCCTGTGCTCCCAGGATGGGCCTGGAAACAAGCCTCAGTTTATTTAATTTTTCCTGGCCAAAAATGTAAAATAAAATATGCAGTTGGGTGCAATCACAGTGAGATGTGAGCAGAAGCTTGAGGACTGTTTAGCAGAAGAAATACGAGTAGCTGGAGAGCCAACTCTAGGCAAGGTTGATCCATAACTGTGGGAGTGAGTCCAGACTTAAATTTTGCACCTGGGAATGAGGAACTGGTTTCTGGTGTGGAAACAAAAGTTGTTGCCAGAGTTAGAATCAGGGATAAGAAAATTGTTTAAGTAGTTGTGGAGGTTGTTGAGCCCATATTTAAACCTGCACAGACCAAGATGCTGTGTGTGTCTACAATTAAGCGAGGGCCACTTTAGCCAGCCATAAAGAGTTCAGTGATGAGTCCAGAGAGGGCAGCAGAGAATAAAAAGCAGCAGAGGGAGTTGATCAGGGTATACAGTTTAGATAACTGACATTCTGAGGCAGTGGCATAGATAACATTGCACTAGTTAAGCATGGGTAGGATTATTTGCTCAATTAGACTTTTCCTCATACCTTTAGAGAGGCAGTCAGTTACTTTGTATAGGGCTTCACGTCTTCTGTAGAATTTAGAGACCAGACACTGGATATGGGAGAAAAAGTCATGGGACTGGTCCAATATAATTCCTAGATACGTATACTCTGATACAGTTTTTAAAGTGTTCCCATCTTCTGATGTCATATACAGGTTCAAAGAGCTTCATAAACATGTCCTAGAGCCAAAAAGCATGGAAACAGTTTTAGCTAGGTTGAGTGCTAAATGTTTGCTGCGAACCAAGTTGTGAGAATATTGAAGTCAGTTAGAAGAGAGGCTGAGACAGCAGTTGTTTAGAACAGCTGTAAACAGGATAGTGTCATCAGCATACAAGTGAAGATTGCAGCATCGTATAGCAAGAGACATTTACAAAGATATTGAATGGCAGCAGGCCCAGTATGGAACCTTGGGGGACATCCAAGCATATCTGCTGTGGATTGGAGAGGGCAGACCCAATCAAAACTGATTGGAAGTGACCTGAAAGATAGGAAGAAAACCAGTGTAGAGATGAACTAGAAATGTCAGAGGCAGAGAGTTTGTTCACTAAGATATGACTAGCTATCATAACAAATGTCATGGCTATATAGGATATTGTATGGCTCACTATACACAACAAGGCTATTCTCAACTGAGTGGTTACTATGCCGACCAGATGACCTCAAGAGCAAAGCTTGAGAGGTCTCTCGGTTGGCATAGTAACCATGAGGTTGAGAAAAGCCTTGTTGTGTATCCATCAATCAATCAAATTCTTTATTTATCCAGGCGAACACCATTGAGCAAGCTCATTTACAAGGTGGACCTGCATTACACAAGTCAAGTAACAATGCATTTATATACAGACACATAGATAGTAGATGCAAGAGTACAACAGTACAGGTAGGCCTGCAGTGGACAGGATAAGTAAAAACACATTTGGGTTCAGGTGAAAGACAGCTGGTAAGGGTATACATAACAATAGGGTAGCAAGTCAGTAAAAATTTATACCAGATGCAACAACATACATGGTTTAGTATTCCTGTAAGGTAAAGGTGTTGTAGTCCAGAGAAGAGATTAGTTGAAGTGGATGCTACAAGCAAGAGACATACATAGTCAGTTTAAAAAGACCCAGGCGTATCAAGGGGAGTGGGCAGCCAGTGGGGGGCTGGAACTGGGATAATGCTAGGAGCGAAGGAATGAGATGCTGTGGGTATACAAGGAATACGTGGGTGAGGGAGGGTGAGATTTAGGGCGGTAGGTAAGTAGGTGGCTCAGGGACAAGTTATGCACTGATACAAGAAGGAAGGAGGATGGGAAAAGCAGGGTGTATGGTGTCACCTGAAACAATTAAAATATAGTTTCATACCTGTGTTTGTTTCTTCTTAAATAAAAAAAAAATTGCATCCTGCCGAGGGTTAGCCAAGGTTGCTAGGGCAAGCTGCGTGTTTGTTAGGAACATAGCATCTATGTACTTCACTCGCTCAGTTCGATTGGTTGACTTTCGGGTATGGGCGGGGGCTTTGAATTCTAAACAAATGGTGGCTGTTCCTCTGGCTTAGTGAGAGGAAATTCATTCTGAGGGCTGGGTATTGTAACTTTTTTAAAATCTGATTGATCCTGCAGCACAGTAATATGAAATTTAACTTATCTGGTTGATCCTGCCTTTTTCCTGGTGTCCAACACATCCTGCGTCTCAAAGTTTGATCCATCGGTAGACATCCTCTGTCTTGATTTCAGTAAGGCCTTTGACTCTGTGCCCCACAAAAGGTTGATCAGGAAGTTGATCAGTGTTGGGGAAGTTACTTTTTCTATTACTTTTGGAAACTTGTTCCAGAAAGCTCTGTGCAGTCACTAGCAAGGATGGAGAAGTACTGAAAGTAATACACCCATAGTTACAATTACTTATGTCTTTTATACAGAAGAAATATGTAACTGTAACTGATTACATTTATTTGAAAGTAACTAGTAACTAACCTATTACTTTCAAAAATTTAATCTGTTATAGTTATTTATTATTTTTGCATAAAAAGAAATAAGTAACTATAATTGTAAGGTGTATTACTTTTTCTAGTACTTCTCCATCCTGCTAGTGACTGCACAGAGCTTCCTGGAACACTTTTCCAAATGTAATAGAAAGTAATAGAAAAGTAACGCACTAACACTGAAGTTAATGGATCTTGGGGTTGGGGAAAGATGCCCAGATGGGTGGAAAATGGCTAAGGGACAGAACCCAGAGAGTGGTGTGTGGGGGAGAGTTATCTGGCACCAGAGAGGTAACCAGTGGGATCCCACAGGGCTCGGTGCTGGCGCCGGTGTTGTTCAATGTCTTCATCAATGACATTGGGGATGGCATGAAGGGCAAAATGTGCCTATTTGTGGATGACACCAAGCTCTGTGGGAGAGTGGGGACAGCTGAAGGGATACAGGACCTACAGGAAGATCTGGAAAAGCTGGGGAGGTGGTCCAGGATCTGGCAGCTTGGCTTCAATGCCAAGAAATGCAAAGTTATGCATATTGGAGCCAAGAATCCCAGGACAGAGTATTACCTGGGTGGAGTCCAAGTATCTGCATCACAGGAGGAGAAGGACCTGGGAGTGATGATCACTAGTGACCTGAAGCACTCCATGCAGTGGAAGAAAGCAGCAGCAAAGGCAAACAAGATTCTGGGACACAGCTGATACAGGGGCCGACACAGCTGGAAAGGACTTTTGACCTTGTACTGGATAATGGGGAAGCTGTAAGGAACCTAGAAGTGGGGGAACCACTTGCTGGGAGTGACCACTACTCAGTGTGGTTCATGTTAAACATGGGGAGGAACACAGGGGGCACATGTACAAGGGTGGTTGAGTTTAGGTGGGCAGACTTCAGGATGATAGGGGAAATTCTGAGCAAGCACCTGGCGGACATCCAACAACACATGGATGCAGATCAGAAGTGGAATATAATAAGGGGAGGGCTGGCAGAGGCAACAGAGACCTGTACTAGGAAAAAAACAAGAAGTGCAGGGCAAAGAAACCCAGTTGTCTGTCACCGTAGGTCAGGGAATGGGTGAGAGCCAAGAGGGTGGCATTTTGGAAGTATAGGAAAACAGGAAGGGGAGAAGATAAAGATGTATACAGGGAAAAGTCTAGGGAGGTCACCAGACTGGTCAGGGGGGCCAAAGCATCTAGAGAGCTGAGACTGGCATAGGGGATCAAAAGAGGAGAAAAATACATCTTCCATTACATAGGTGAGGAAAGGAGAAGCAAAGACCAGCTTGTGAGGAGCAAGAAAGATGGGAGGGTGGGTGGAGTAGGTGGCAGAGGCACTGAACGAGTACTTCTTCTCTGTGTTCATGCAGGAGAAGGGGCAAATACCTAAGGCAAGTGGGGGTGGGTAAGGGGGGAAGAGGACAACAGATGTAGGGATTACAGAGGGCAGGGTGCTGGAAGGGTTGAGGGCATTAAGAGTGGACGAAGCACCTGGGCCAGATGACATTCACCCTAGAGTACTGAGGGAGCTGGCAGAGGTCCTTGCAGAGCCACTGGCAGACCTGTTCAATACCTTTCTGGACACCGGATGTGTGCCACAGGACTGGAGGATGGCCCATGTGGTGCCCATCCATAAAAGTGTGCCAACGGATGAACCAGGGAGCTACAGACCAGTGAGCCTCACCTCAATCATGGGCAAACTCATGGAGACCATCCTAAAGGAGAGGCTTATGAGCTTCTTGGAGGCAAATGGTATCCAGGACTACCAGCAGCATAGGTTTGTCATGGGCAGATAATGCCAGACAAATCTGGTAGAGCTCTATGACTGGGTGACACGGGAACTGGACAAGGGTCATGCTGTGGATGTCCTGTACTTGGACTTCAGTAAGGCCCATGATTCAGTGCTGCATGGAAGATTTGGGGGAAGCGGGAGTATGTGGGGGCAGGACCAAAAATGGTGACCTGGATCAGGAACTGGCTGAGTGGGAGACAGCAAAAGGTGGTGGTAGGGGGGTATCTCTCATCACCGAGAATGGTGATGAGCGGGGTACCACAGGGATCCTTGCTGGGACCAGTACTGTTCGGGATTTTCATTGCAGATATCGTGAATGGGATCCGGAGTAAAATCAGTCTGTTCGGAGACGATACCAAGATGGGAGCTGTGGTAGATGACATGAAGGGGAGAAGGGGTTGCAGGAGGACCTGAATAAGCTGCAGGAGTCAGCAGATAAATGGCAGCTGGGGTTCAACACCAAGAAGTGCAAGGTTCTGCACTTTGGAGCCTGGAACCAGGGAAGGGATTATCACTTAAATGTGGTTCAGTTGGGTTGCTCCACAGAAGAGAAGGACCTAGGGGTGATCATAACAGGGACCATGAACAACTCTGTTCAATGCAGAAGGGCAGTGGCAAAAGCCAACAAAATGCTAGGGTGTATAGCTAGATGGATCCCCTCCAGAAGTAGGGAGGTTATCCTGCCCTTGTATAGGTCACTGGTCAGGCCCCACCTGGAGTACTGCATACAATACTGGCACCCGTTCCTGAAGAAGGACATCAATTTGTTGGAGGCGGTACAGTGTAGAGCTACAAAGATGATCCAGTGATTGGAGAGCAAGTCATATGAGGAAAGGCTGGAGGAGTTGAATATGTACTGTCTGAAAGAGAGGAGGGACGGGGGAGATATGACTGAGACCTTTAAGTACCTGAAGGGAATAAACAAGACTAATACAGACAGGATTTTCCAGAGGAGAAAGGGAAGGGAAACGAGAGGACACCAACTGAGATTGGAGGGGATAGATTCAGGAGAGAGAGATGAGGAGACATTTTTTCACAGAAAGAATGGTGGACAAGTGGAACTCTTTGCCAGGTGAGGTAGTGGCCTGCAAAATGGTAGCTTCAAGAGGGGTTGGGATAGAGGAAGGGTAATAGGATGGGGGGAAGGGAGTGGGCAGCAGCATTATAAGGTGCTAGCTGCACATTTGAGCAGACTCAATAGACCAAGAGGCCTGTTTCTGCTGACATTTTCATATGTTCGTATATCTAGGGGGATCAGTAGTAGGAGAGAAGAGATTATACTGCCCTTGTACCGGTCACTGGTAAGGCTGCATCTAGAGTATGGAGTTCAGTACTGGTACTCACACCTCAAAAAGGACATTAACCTGCTGGAGAAGGTCCAGAGGAGGGCTACAAAGATGACAGACGGTCAGCAGGGTTAGGCATATGAGGAGAGGTTGAGGGCACTGAACATGTACTCCCTGGAAGACAGAGAGAGAGAGAGGGGGGGCATGATTGGGACCTTCAGGTACTTGAAAGGGATAAATAAGGTCGATAAAGAGAGTCTTTTTAAGCTGAGTGGCAACCATAATACAAGGGGGCACAGTCTTAAGCTGGAGAGTGGGAGGTTTAGGAGGGAGGTCAGGAAGCACTTCTTCACAGAGAGGGCGGTGGACACTTGGAATCCTCTGCCAGAAGAGGTCATCTCATTGAAGACAGTGGGCAGCTTTAAGAGAGGCTGGGATAGGCATGGGGGAAGGTAAAGATCATTGGTAGGGAGGATGGGAGGAGTGGGGAGGGAAGGCAGGGACATTAGCTCAAGCTGTGGACCCTGCAACACGAGCAGACTCTATAGATCAAATGGCCTTCTGCTGGCTTCTTCGTATGTTCATATCGTTGCTTCCTACTGTGAGTCACAAATAATTTTTGAGCGTTGTCTGATGACGTGGGTACTGCAGCAGAATGAAAAGTCATTATTCTGCAGTATGGATGTCACTAGTGCAGCAGAACTACTTTTTACATAGCATGGAAATCCATGCTGAAGTACGTTCTACCATACACCATTTCAGTACTGGTCTTTTATCTATATGTTTATTTACTCACAGGAGCAGTTCATTATTACTGTGTAATATATGATTGCTATTGTTTTTTTCAGTGGAAATGCAGTAGTGCCCAAGAGTCATATAATACCATCATTCTGACATCAAGAATCCTTAATACTATCTATCAATTGTCAAAACAATGGTATTACAAAAAGGAGCACTTCATCTTCTTGCCAGCTTCTGTGAAACAGTTTAAACTATGCTGCCCCAAGTGCTGTCTTCAGACTCCAGTTCAGATTAAAACAGAAAAAGTTACATGAATTTTTTTACTTAATGGACAATTTTGTTCCTCCAGTTTTACTCCAATCCTTAATTAAAATGGATGATCAAATGTTTAAAATTGTGTTTGACTCATCTCTAAGGGAAGGCTGTATTTAACAGCAATTTTACCTAATTTTGCAAACCTGGCTATCCCTTGGAAGGAAGGTGTGAGGGTAGAGAATGTGTTTAGGTAGCTCAAATCACATACTGTACAGAATGATAGATTCAGAGAAACAAATACTATTTTCACTACAGAAATGCTTAACTGCATCTCAGGAGAGTTTACACCACAACGCTGGCAAGCCTGAAAGGTACTTCAGTTACTCTTGGTGGCTGCCAGCGTGCTGTCATCACGATTTCTACATGTTTTTTATCAGGCTGTGAAAGTAAAATGGTGCTGTACTGTAAAGATTACTGGTTCTGGGGGAAAAACAGAAACCTTATATTCCAAAAAATAACAGATGTACATCCGTCTGTTACGGTTGCCATAAATTCATCTTGCGATTCCTGTGACATCATAAACCTCTCGAGCTGCACCCTTGAGTTTTGGCATAAGAGGAATCCCTTATGGATTTACAGCACCGTAACAGATGGATGTTCATCTGGTGTTCTATTTATGTATTCTTCTGCTATATTTGGAGTCTATGAATGTATTTAACATATCCTCAGGGAATCCTAAGCATAGACACATGAGGCTGGGTTGATTGTGTCATTTTCTGTTGGTGTTTCCTTATCTTCAATATGCAGCGTGATACTTCAATATGATTACAACACAAACTCAATTTTGAAAACAGCATGAGTTTGATGTTTAACTTAAAAGAATACTTTACTTGCTGCATCTTAATTGATATAATATACAGTACATCTCTGTATATGTTCATCATTTCTGTTACACAGGAATTTTGTTCTTGATATAGTCAACTTGCATTTATTGCATGCTATATTAGATGAAGATACTATTTATTATTTTACTATATTTGTTGAAGTACGTGTCACCTTCCGTATCATTGTCATTTATGTAATATATGCTTTTCTTGTCTGAAAATCTGTGATAAAAACTTTCACATTAAAAAAGATCGTCGAGCATATAATAGATACTTTGTGTTGTTTTCACTGCTGAAGTGTACTGATAACAAATAATCTTTATTCATAACATACATTGAAATCTACCACAATAGTGTGGTTTTGTCATTGCTACCTCTGCATTGCGCTCTCAAATTCTGTGGGAAACACTATGATGTCATTTTAGCTTCTGCATTATTTTCTTCCCTCTAGAAACATGTATACTGAACCCCTTGGTACATAAAAATGAATCAAGTTACTGCAAATTTATATCATCTTTTTTTTAAAAGAAAAGGGCTAGGTTAGCAATATAGATTAAGAACTAAAAAGAGATCATCAAAGTACCGTGGTCTGAAAGATCAGAAAAGAAGAATCATTGCAAAGAGCATGTTGTCACAATCTCATGGGTAGTCTAAATAACTTTATTTACCCAGAATGTTTTTTATTACTTGTACATACTAACAGTAAATGTAAAATATCTTATGTGTTACATTTCCAAAGCTCTAGGGTATTTACAGCCATGCAGTATTCTGACTCACTCATTTTTTAAGTCCGTACACTAAAACATATCTTGGCGGTGATTCAGTGAGCTGTTCGACATGGAGGCTATGGAGAATGCTGCAGTCAGAGGAATCAGAGCAGTCCAAGCAGTCAGGGCTGCTGAAGATGGGTTGGAAACTGCAGGAAGAGGTGCGGAGCAGCACTGAGCCACACAGTGTTGGCCAGCTGGAGCAGGTGACATGTATGGTGACCCAGCTTGACCTGTTAAGTCAAAATGAAGACCTTTACTACCAGCTTTATTGGGAATGTGTACACTGAAGGAGGTGAACGTGAGTAAACTCCATGAGTAGCTGTAGAGGGCCCATGACTACGCTGTCAACTTTTTGAAATGCTACAAGGATTACATGTTTATGCAGTTTAAACTCCTGCAAATGAAAGAGAGACCCAATAAGAGTGCCACAGCAAAGGATGGTGGTGGTGGTGGTGGGGGGAATACACCACGCATGTCTGGTCAGTCAAGTCTTGTTTCCATGGCGACCCACAGTCAAGCAAAAATTGAAAGATACAAGCAAAAGAAAGAGGCTGAGGGCAACCTGGCCTTCATTAAAGCCACCCAGTGCTAGATAAAAGCAGTAAAGGCTCACCTCAGGTTGTGTACGATGAATAATCAATTTGTACTGTATAAAAACAGTAAAGCTACTGTACAGCCACAGCATCCAAAAAACAGCCTGACGTTTTGGGCCAATACCTTCTTTAAAGTAGTCATAGAGGGTGGTCAAACAGATGGAATGGTAGTCTGGGTATTTTTACCTTCTGCAAATCTGGAAATGGAGCAACCCTGCCAGGATGAGATTGAGAGCACAGACCAGGGACTGGAGATATTGAAATACAACGGGGCCATTAAACAAAACTTTCCTCTTCTCAACATGACAGGCCTCCGATGAAGGCTTTCATCCTTACCTGCAGTGCTGCTAGCTTAGGTCAGCACATTTAGAGTTTGATATCCCAGCCTCCCTATGAGGACCATGGATGACAGGCATAAACAGCATAAAAAGTGTGGAGTTTTGCTGGATCAAAGAATAACAAGGGAGACTGAAGAGAATGAAGTAAGTGAAAAAGAAATAGAGGAAATGAAGGTGGGAAACGATGAGGCCAATGACACAGAATCTTTGCAGAGAGCATGGGATTTGGGTAATTGGAAAACACATAGAAGAGAATATAGCAATAGATAAAACGTGGACTGATCCCACCTCTTCACCCTTTGTCCCCTCACTTGGATGATTTATGTAGTCAGTGCTGGATGCAGTCCTTATCAGCAGTGTCATAAAAAAGGAGGAGGCACATGCTGATGTTTGATTCAGTCTGCATTTTTAGTGCTTGCCCAGTACTGTCACCAGCAGTAAAAGCTTGTATTTTTTGAAGGGGGTGTTTCCATTTATATTATATGGATTGGAGAATGTTTTCTTCTATATAGAAGATCTGAAAAACCTTAATAGTGAGGCCTGGGACCAGTCATGCCTTACCTTTGATTGCTTCAATGGAAAAGTTGGACCAATTTCCTGACTGATCTCTAGATCACCTGTGACTGTGAAGCATTGAGCCTGCAGTTGCACTGGAGAAAACACTTAGAAAATGGGCAAGTTAAATACTGTAGTCTGATTGGATGGTGCCCTTCCATTGGCATACACGTATGTGCCTATACACAGCTGTAAAGGAAAAGGTTCAACATGTGAGCTGGGATTTGAATAAATCATGTGCAGAATTCATGAACCACTTCACTCCTTCTTGATTTCCATCACAAACATGACTGCCACCTTTACTCTTTAAAAACCTTCTTTCTTATACACATGAACAAATAAAAAAATCAAGCACTATTCAGTTTTTTTATTTTTAGTGTTTCTTTAATGACCATGAAAAATCCCCCTCATAGCCTAACCAGCAATCTTTGCTGCTAACCCTACCCCAGATAAACTTGAGCCTCTGGGTTTATATTTATTTTATTCATTTATTTATATCTCAGATTACAAATACCTTTGAGCAAGAGTCTCTTTTACAGGTTCCACATCGGTAATAACATTTGAATAATAATACATAATGGGTTGGATAACAATACAATTAAATCACACAACAAGTAAGGCAACAATTACAAAGAATCTGTCAATGGAAACATATGTAGGTTACAGGTAGATAAAACAACAATTGCATAACAGAATACAGGTAGGTACATAGATAGTGTAGTCAGTTAACTTGACTTTATCTAGTTCAGGAGTGGAGAGAGGGAGGTGGGCTAGATGAAGAGCAATCAATACTGAGACATTATCACTGACTTTGTCTAGTGTTGGAGTGGAGGGGGAGTAGAAGAAGAGCAGTCAATGCAGAGGCATTATCTAGCCCCAGGGTGCAGAGAGAGGGGTAGAAGTCAAATAGTGGAGGGTGGAGGGTAGCGGTCAGCAGAAGGACCTTGTCCAGCCCTGGATAGGAGGGGAGGTGAGATGAGGGGAAGAGGGTAAAAGTGAGGGGAGAGGCCAGGGGGGTGTTCAGGGGACTTATAGGTGTCCGAGAGAGGGAACAAGGGGAGGTGTAATACTCTGGGAGTTGTCTGAAACTCCAAAAGGCAACTTGGTATACATTGAGCCAACTCACCAATAGTATCAAAAAGGTATTTAATCTGTCACACAAATTGTAAATGAACATAGTAATACAGTGTTCCAGATCAAATGTTTTGGAACATAATCCTTCATCAGTGAGTAAACACTGTATCAAGTTCTGCAGAATATAACAAATATTCTTATATGAAGGTCCTTATTTCTTTATATAAAAATTATGTAATTTCTGAAACAAAGTCTCTCACCATAAATTTATTTCTCAACGCTTAAAATATTCAGCACTAGGTTTATCAATCCTTTATCTAAATAAATCAAAACATATTGTGGTGTTATTTTTCTGATTTAAATTATTTAAAAACATTAAATGGTAAAGAAATCTTACTGTCACTTACATGCAGGTTAGCTTGCTATTCGCAGACTGCTGTTTTAATGTTAACTCTTGAATCAACAACTTGATCTCTGACATAAATATAAAACAGATTTCCATACATTTTCTCTCCTTCCAGTTATATTATATCTCTCAATTTAACCAACAGTACTAAAGATTATATGACAAAGAACCTCTGTGTGCAAGCACTGAGGCAATGGTTACCCCAAAGGGCACTGGCCGGGAAGCCAAGTTTCAAAGAAATACAAAATCACACATGCCCCCATAATGCAAAGCATCATGGACTGCATATGCAAATTACCACATAATATTATGCAGGTTCAACTTTAAGCAAAAATGCATGGTGCTGAAAGGCCTCTCACACAGTTTGCAAAGGGTGGCAACAGTAGTGATTTGCATATGCAGTCCATGATGCTTTGCATTATGGGAATATGTGTGATTTTGTATTTCTTCTAAGGACTATATGGTTTATACCTGTTATTTCCATTCAGTTTCTTTCTTTGAATGTTTCTATAATATGAATAAATGACAAAAAGTTCCTTTCACCAACACAGTTCATTTAGAAGCATCCTGATTTCTATTGTTTTGCTATCGTAAGTACATTTAAAATTCTTTTATGTTTCCTTACTTACATATTTATCTTGCTAGGTACCATGACCTCCTGCTATTAAGATATAGTATTTTTTGCTAATATACTATGAGAGGGTGGTAGCAGGTTACAAGCCTCTGGGGTGTTGTTCGGTCCCAAGGAGTAGCCGAGGTACCAACACCCCAGGGCGGTAAATCCTGGCATCATCACACCTCTCGTGGTATATTGCTATTATACAATGTTTATATTTTGTGTTAAGTAAATTTTTTTTTATTTTAAGTAATTTATTTTTTATTTTAAATAGGAGAAATACTGAAAGTGTTAGTACGCCAGAGAAAATAGTCCATTTTGTTGTAAATGGAGTTTATTGAACAATAAGATGGTAACAGTTAATAGGATTGCAGACACATCTAGAAACATATGAAGTAACTGTTGAATGTTTAATGTAACTTTTTAGTTATTTAATGAGGTACACAAGTGCTTTTATTGAAGTATTAGTGAATGAATAACTGTTTTGTCCATTATATAGTTGTTTTTTGATGCTGAGAGTCTTGGTGGTGATTGTCGTCCGGTGAATTAGCATAACTTTTTCTTCTGAGGGAGATTTTTCTTTTCTGTAGAGAGAAGAGAAAGGGTTTAAATAAGATTTATTGGGGAGGAAGGGGTGGTAGTGTTGAATTAATTTGGCTTTACCTGTTGGTGGAGGTAGTTGGGTATGTTGCAGATCATTTTCCGTGCAGTAGACATGTAAAGTTAATGGAGCCATAATTTATAAAATGACATGCTTGGTGCAGGATATTGATGATGTGCAGGATGTTTTGTAGTCATTTCTGTGGTTTCCATAGATGGTGTTTCAGTGGCTTGAGTTTTGTGTATTAGTTGTGTTGTTCGTAATATATCTGGAGAGCTTTATAACTGGGATATTGTTGTTGGAGTTTTCGCAGCTTCTAGCAGGATTTGTTCTTGAAGGAACTGGATTTGGCTTGATGGTAGCTCATATATGTCTGGATGTAGACTTTCTGATTGCGTGGATTGAGTTTCTTGCTGACAAATGTAGGTTGTGTGTTTTAGTTTGGCAGTTCTTTTTTTTGGGAGGTGGGCTGCAGCTGTGCAATATTTGATTTTGTGTAAGTACTGGGTTTTGGTTTGTTGGGTTGAAGTTTGTACTTGTTGATGCTTCTTGGTAGTCTTTGAGAAAGTAAGGTTCTTTTTCAGTGGATGTGACTGGGGTCTTCTGTTGTGCGAGAGCTGCTGATGTGGTGGGCTTGCCGCCTGCAATAATGTCTCCCCATGTCTGGTGGTGTTGTGGGTTAGGTCTCCAATAGCTTCTTAATGAAGATTCATTTTTATGTCCTGTGATGGTCATTATTTGACGGGCTTCTAATCTTGCTTCTGATAATAATGTTACTGTCGTTGCTCGTAGAGAATGGTTAGTATAGATTTGTTGGAGGCCTGCTTCGCTGCATATTTTTGGTAACATTTTTCCCAGTGTGTTTACTCCTAGTGGCTCTCATGTGTACCATGTTGAGGAATTATCCAGGATATGTTGCGGTTGTTTTTTTGGATGGCAGAAGAGCGCTGGAGCATTTTCTGGAAGTTTTGATATGTATTTGATGAAGCTTTGGACAGGACAGAGGGGGTTGTTAGGTTGCTCATACATGAAGCCTCAGTGTGATTGTCTGGTTGGGTCATTGTATGTTTTATGATTTTTTGTTTGTTCGTTGTATGTCTTTGTGACATATATTTTGCCTTCAGTGTCTATTTTTATTTCAAATGATGATGGGGTGAAATGTCAAACTCCTTCATTTCCTCTTCTTGCTAGGTGTAGCTGGAGGTCTAGCCAGACTTTATTGAGTAGTCCTTTTGCTGTGTTTGGAGACAAAGCTTCAGAATTTCTTAGAAAAATCAGTTCATTGTGAGTTAGTGGGGGGTGGTGAGATCGTTGATCTTTTCCTTGTTTTCGATATGTTTTGACAACACCTTTAAATACATTGTTAGATGTTGTAAATTCAGTATCTGTGATAATGTTTATATTGCAGCTATGGGGGGGTCATTCAGAAATCTGTTGATTCCTGCCCTGAGACCTACATAGCTGCTAAGAACATATTGTTGTCCAGATGAATTTCTGACAGAGCTATAAAACATTCTCAGTATAGAGTTTAATTCCAGCAGTGGTATAGTTTGAAAGTTGATTTGTAACTTGTTTTCTGAGAGCCAGTCTTGGAATACATTTATTGCCCACCTTGTTTGTTTTAAAGTTGTTTCTTCATTTCGATTAATTTCTAGAGCTGTTAGGGTGGTTTCATTGACATTTAAATGTCTTTTCTTTTCTGTGACTTTAAATGTGGGTGGCCTGGTTGCTGTGACGTGCACAGGGGGAGTCTGTTGAAAGAATGCCGGTGAGGAAGTGCTTTCAGCGCGGTTCCTTTGATCTGGAAGGGCGGAGTGGAGTTCTGAGTGAGGAGCCTGTTTAGATGCTGAAGAGCTGGAGAGTATCTTCCAGGTAAAACTTTGTTGTGGTGGAGATTCGGTAGTTTGGCTTTCTAAGATGGTGAGCATTTCTTCTAGCTCCGTTTCGTCTATTAAGACGAATGTAGTATCCGTTTTAATTTTTTTCCTGGTACTGGCTTTTTGTGTTCTAAGGAGCGTTTGTTTGCGACAGGTGAATGTGTCGGTGGCTGGAGCACGAGATGGAGTCACAGTGATTTTTACGTGCTACCTCGAGCAGCTGTTTGGCATGTGTTATAATGGGGCAAGCTGGAGAGAATGAGATGCATTTTATTTCGTATGTTTGGATGGCTGTGTAACAGAAATTGCTTTAGGAGTAGGTTTTTGCGATTGTACAGTGTTTTTTTTTTTTATATTGGTAAAGCGGAATGGATATCTGAGTTTTCCAGTGGTCGGACGTAATGTCTGTATGAGTTTGAGCAGTGAGAGCAGTAATCGTCTGCAATGTAGGATTTTATTCAAAATGCAGTTTGAGAAACGATGAAATGTGTGGAGATGGAGCAAAAGAAGTAAATGTAGGAAGGAGGATGGAGGGGAGCAACTTATTTTTTTGATATTTCCTAGTCGAGTTTTGCAGACGAAATGTAAGCTGTGTGGTCGAAATGACAGTTGCGGTAGTGGAGTTTGGGATGGGTGTTTAGCATCTATTTTAGTGGTATAGACTTAGGGCTGGCAATGGTCAGAGTGATATTTAGAGTATTTGTTAATGTGGCTGAAGGGTGGCTGGTACCTCTTCCCGTGGGGTGATGCTGGATTTTACAACAGGAGAGGGGTATGAGTCAGCCAAACAGGATAGCGTATTTACGGTATGTTTTCATGCCCATTGTATAATCATGGTTAGACAATCGGGCACACGGAGTGCATCAGGCCATGTCATATGACCAACGCAAAGAACCTGTGTGCCCGACCTGCAAAAAGCAGCGCTCAGCTAAAAGTAAAAACAAAGCTGAGTGTCTGTAATAGAACTCTTTATCTGTTTTAAATGTATTGTTAGTGTCTCTGAAAATGTAGTATGTGCATCTCGTCTCTGTCTAGCTTGATTTTGAAAAGTCAATACCCCTGAACTCTCCACTTCTTAGACCACTCATGTGGGAGGTCAATGGGCCATGAGCACATCTTCTGGTGTTGAGGGCGGGGTTGGAATTGTTTAATGAAACTGGGCACAATTAAGAAAAATAGGAAACAATCTCAGCTATATAAAATTCTGAACTACTGAAAAAATTCAGAGCTGCTATAAAAAAGTGAGGGGGATGTTAGTGCAGAATACAGTTAAGACACACCATACCCATTGATGTGGTGGGTATATAGTAGTGGCCTTAAACCTTAAATAAAGTCTAGTTAAGACAACAAGGGCCATAAAGACAGATAAATCATCCCAGTGTATGTAGCTGTGATTCAGCATGAATATTAAATGATCGATTGCCAGTCAATGCTGTCATTTAAGCCATAATGTGGCTTAGTTGTCTGAAATATGTCAATGTAAAAAGCTTCTCTGAGGAGGAGCTTAATTCTGAAATCTCTTCCTCCTCCTCTAGTGTCTCAATCCCAAAAAAATGGAGACAGGGTAGTTGGTGGCATGGTTCCTAGAAATGTCTTGCAACCGGGGATGTAAGATCAGCTCTTCTTATATCACTTTTATGCTCACCCACTCTTGTCTTTAACATTCTTTTGGTTTTCCCTATATAGACTTTGTCACATGGGCATTTAAGTGCATAGACTACCCCTTCACTTTGACAATTTATGAACTGTTGTATTATTATGTCTTCGTCCTTAGCAGTATTTCCTACTTTCTAGGGACATGGATATGTTGTTCATCCACACTGTCTGGCAGGTTCCTTGCCGCTTTAAATCTTGCCGGAAGGTCTTCAAGCTGGCTCCTCCCACCCACCCGGGTGGTAAAACTCTCAGCTCCGCCCCATGATGCCAGATCTTCCTTACCGCTTGGAAGCTCAGGTTCCCTTCTTAACGCTCTGCGTATAAGACTGGTTCCTAATTCTTCGAAATTTCGAAATCAAAGTTTTTGCTGAAAAGACTTCGGTCTTCTTTCCCTCGCGGCTGCGATGGACAAATCGACTTCCGGTTTCCGGAGGTGCCCTTGCGGGCAGAAGATGTCTAGGACGAATCCGCACTCCACGTGTGTCTACTGCTTGGGCCTTGAGCACGACCCGCAGGCCTGAGACCTGTGCTTTCTTCTCGGCCTACGTCCTTGAAGACCGTGCTGCCAGTTTACAACTGGGGGCCCCGAGAAAAGAATTCCTCTGGTTAAATCTAAAGAGGCCCGGTTGGCGGTGTCCGCAGTGGCGGGCTCGGTGGATCAGCTCGAGCAGATGATCGCCCTCGAAGAGGAGGCGGCGCGGGCCGCTTCTACCTCGGCCGCGGCATTTGTCCCTCTCTCTAGGTGCCTCTGATTGGCTTCCTTAAGGAGCTCTGTCTGACCCTCTACTAAAGGTGAGGGTCCAACTCTTCTGGACCTTTTCCAGGTCCAAAAGAGCAAGTGAGGTCTCTCTGTCGACGCTCTTGGGAGCGGGAAAGATCCCCCTCCCCTCCTTGTCGACAGTCGACTTCGGTCGACCCCTCAGCTTCGGCCACTGGCTTCACGGTGTCCCTGTCAGGCCAGTTGACCGAGACTCCTGTCGACGCGGTCGAGATTTTTCTCGACCCGTTAGATGGGTTGTCGGCAGGAGAAGTTGAGAACCCCCTTCCCCAGTTCCCCCGGTGGGAGTTGAGGATCCCGTCGGCTCGTCTGTGCCTCCGGTTCCGGAGCCTTCGGTGGAATCGTCCGAACCGAGGGGAGTGCTGATTCGACACCTCCCAGCGCCATCCTCGGCCTGGCCGAGACTCTCAGTCTCGGTCTCGACATCCTCACGGTCCAGCTTGATCCCGCTGGCTAGGCGGTCTCGGCACTACGGGCAAGTGGCACCGCCGGCTTTCTTCCTCTTCCTCCTCCTCGACAAGGGAGGCTTCGCGCAAGTTGCGTCGGAGGTATGAGGAACTCATGGCAACAGCTCCTTTTGACCGGAATAAGCCTACCCAGTCGTCTTCCCCGGCCATTAAGTGGCTGTCACCGGAGCGGCTGAAACAACCCCTCATTGTAGCCGAGGAGCCTGTTCCCAGGCTGGTTGTTCGGCCAATTCCAGCTGCCCCACCAATTCTGGTGGAACCTCCGCCTCCACAGCCGTTAGTTGGGGCTCCAACCAAAAGTTCTCGGTCGGCTCGGGGTTTGTCCCATAGGCTGTCTGTCACCCTCACTCCCGATAAACCTCAGCAGGTGGAGGGTGGCTCAGGCCCGAGGCAGCTCTTTGAGGACTCTTCCGAGTCCAAGGATGATTCCTCCCTTTTCTCCAAGCGTATGGACTTGGAGTCCTCTGGAGGACAGTCAGTGGACGATAGCCCTTCGTCCTTCTTAGGGTTGCTTCGGCTCATCTCGGAGTCCACTGGGATGAAGCTCGAACCCATTTCTAAACGGGCCAGGTATCCCCTCACGGAGATTCTGGACCGAGGGGATTCTCCTATGGAGGCCTTTCCAGTGGCCGAGGCCATAGTGGGTCCGGCCTTGGAGCTTTGGCAGCGCCCTGCTTCTTGCCCTGCGCCTTGGCCAGGATGGCCAGGAAGTATCGTGGTCCCTCGGTTCCTGTCTGGTTTTGGAACACCTCTCTGCTGAGGGGTTGGTTACCAGAGCAGCGTTTTCCGGCGCGCTGGAACACCAGGGATGTGGACAAACCTCCCGACAAGGAATCCAAGAAATTGGATTATGCCGGGCGAAAAGTCTATGCTGCGTCTCTCTCGGCCTTTCGAGGCCAGTTCGCCATCCTCATGGCACATTTTCTCATGCCCTGTTGGGCTCCTGGATGAGGTTGTCCTCATCTTCCGCAGATCTGCAGACTACGGTCAGGCAGGTGTGGGACCAGGGCAGGGCAGTGGCCAAACAGCAGCTCCAGACTGGGTTAGACATCGAGGGACTCATGTGCCAGGTCTGTGGCGGCCGCGGTGGCCATGCGATCATCGGGCTTGGCTGAGGATATCCACCTTTACCTCGGATACCCAGCACAAGCTGGTGGATGTTCCTTTTGGGACTGACCTCTTGCCCCTGGGTGGAAGGTCACCTGCAGAGGATCGAGAAGTCCAATGCTACCTTGGACTCGGTCTCTTCCGGCCAGAAGGACAAAGGCCAGACAGTGCTAAGCCCTTTCGTCCTTCTGTGCCCGAGGCGCCCGGCCCAGCAACGTCAGGGCCAGCAGGCTTGAGCTTGGCATCCCAAACCCAAGCCATTGGCTTCCTCCAACAGGAAGCAGGGAGGTAAAGGCCCAGGAGGTCCCTTGGCCGGTCCCTCTCCAAGCCCGCAGTGATGGGCTGAGGTGTAGCCACCCTCATCCTTGTCCACATCACCCTTGGTTCCCTATGGGGGAGATGGCTCTAACTTCTTTTCTGCCTGGTCCGCTGTTACCATGGACAGGTGGGTACTGGAGGTGGTGGGGAAAGGCCTGCCTTTAGAATTAGCAGAGCCCCGCCCTTCAGAGCACGTCTTCTCCGAGGGAGCCTCGGGGTCGCAGCCTACTGGCGGCTCGTCGAGCTGACATCGCCTCCTCCTCCAAAGGAGGTGATCAGGAGGTAGAGGACCCTCAGACCCGGGCTCGTGTCCAGGTATTTCTGGTTCGAACGGACGGGGCTGGCACCCATTCTCGACCTACACGACCTGAACACGCCTCCAAGGTCTCGAACCTTCAGGATGGTCACTCTGGCACAGATAATACCATCTCTGGAACACGGCATGTGGTTCTGTTCTCTGGACCTACAGGATGCGTTCTTTCCGTCCCTATCCGTCCGTCACCGGAGATTCCTTCGACTTTTCGGTGGAGGATCCTCTTGATTCAAGCCATGCCCTTGACTTATCTCCAGCTCCCAGGGTCTTCACCAAATGCATGGCAGTGGTGACAGCATTCTCTGCCGAGGGGTCCGGGTGTACCTTACCTGGACGATTGGTTGATAGCAGCCCCTCCAGACAGGGAGGTGGAGCGTCCAGAGATCTGTCCTCAGGTTTGCTCTCAAGTCGGCCTTCTCATCAATGAGGCCAAGTCGGAACTCAAGTCGAGCAGGTGATCCTGTTCATTGGGGCAGAGCTGACTCTCTTGAGGCAGAGCACGGCTCACGGCGGACAGGGCCGAGGTTCTTACCTCCTTTGCCCAATCATTTCTGGTTGGGCAATGGTACCTACCTGGGACTTCTCGCCTCCTGGGTCTCATGGTGGCCTGTACCAGCGTGGTCCATTGGGCACGCTGGCACATGCACCCCCTTCAGTGGGGACTGGCCAGTCAGTGGTCACAACACTGCGATCCATTGGACCAGCTAGTGATAGTGACCCAGGAGATGTGGAATGCTCTCCAGTGGTGGACCGTTCCATCTCATCTGCAGGAGGGCATCCCGTTTGTCCACCCCGAGCCAACGGTCTCTCTATCGACCGATGCCTCTCTGATGGGTTGGGGTGCCCATCTGGGGGACACCGGTGCCCGGCCTCTGGTCCCGTGGGAGTCGATGCCACATCAACCTGCTGGAGCTCCGGCGGTCCGCTCAGCTCTCACCGCCTTTGCTCGTTTTCCGGGGGTCAAGTGGTCCGAGTCAGGCGGACAATACCACGACCATGTACTACCTGAACCACCAGGGCGGGACACGCTCCATGCTTCTATGCAAGGAAGCCTCCCATTTGGTCACTGGGCAAGCAGCCTGGAGGCGGATCTCCAGCCATTCATGTGCAGGAGCTCCAACACCCTGGCCGATGCCCTGAGCCGGATAGGGGCTGCATCTCACGAGTGGTCTCTCCTGCCGGAGGTAGTACAAGATCTGTTCTCCCACTGGGGCACACCTCAGGTGGACCTGTTTGCCTCCAGGGAGCGCAGGCTGAGGCTGTTTCATGCCCGCCCCCAGCAGAGCTCGCTGCAGGAGGATGCCTTCTCGAGGCTGTGGACCCGGCCTCTTTACGCCTTTCCCCATTTCCTTGATTCTCAAGGTGCTTCTCAAGGCAAGGAGGGACAAGGCACAGGTGATTCTGATAGCCCCAGACTGGCCCCACCAGTTCTGGTACCCAGATCTCCTCAGCCTCAGCTCCAGGCTCCCGAGGCAGCTTCCAGCTCGCCAGACCTGCTCTCAGTCAATCAGGGAAGGTGTTCCATCCAGACCTTCAATCCCTGCCTGATGGCCTGGTTCCTGAGCAGCTAGAGTTCCAGGCCTTGGGTCTTTCCGACGAGGTCCTCAATGTTGTTGAGGCGTCCCGTAAGGAGTCGACCAGGAAATGCTATGCCTTCAAATGGAAGAGATTTTCCATTTGGTGTCAGGGCAAGGGCTTGGACTCCTCCTGTTCTGTGGCAAGCATTTTGGACTATTTATGGTCCCTTTCTAGTCAAGGGCTTAGGTCGACGACCCTAAAGGTGCACCTGGCAGCCATCTCTGCTTAGGGCGCGGGCCTGGAGCAGTCGGGCGAGGAAAAGGTGGTCTGGGTGCTTTTCAAAGGCCTTGATCACATTTCCTCCGGAGAGAACCTCCACCTCCGTGGGATTTACTGTTGGTACTGGCAAAGCTCATGGGCAAGCCATTCAAACCAATGCACAGGTGTGATCTCTCTCACCTGTCATGGAAGACCGCCTTCTTGGTGGCTATCATGTCAGCCAGAAGGATGGAGAACTCCAGGTGCTCTGCATTGAGTCTCCTTACCTGGTCTTCCACAGGGACAAGGTTGTCCTGCGCCCCAACCCGAAATTCCTTCCGAAGGTGGTGTCGGAGTTTCACCTTAACCAGGTGCTGACTCTGCCGGTGTTCTACCCCAATCACACCTCGGAGACCGAATACAGGCTCCATACTTTGGACCCTAGAAGGGCGCTCGCTTATTATAAGGAGCGCATGGCTGAAATTCGGGGAGAGGTTCGCCAACTGTTTGTCATCTATGCTGAAGCTGCACCTGGCAGACCTGCAGCCAAGTGGACGATAAGCAGGTGGGTCACCTCCTGCATAGATCTCTGCTACAAGTTGGCGGGCATGGAGCCTCCCAGAGGGATAAGAGCTCATTCTACCCGTCATACTGCTGCATCGTGGCTGCTTCCAGGGACGTCCCTATCCAGGACATCTGCAGGGCTGCTACCTGGAAGTCAGCACACACCTTTATTACCCATTACCACATCGACCTTGAGTCCGTCGGGATGCTGGTTTTGGGGCCTCGGTTCTCCAGTCTTTATTCCCTAAGTAGGGGTGTCTCTTGCCTCCCTCCTCCCGGAGAACTGCTAGGAGTCTGCCAGACAGTGTGGATGAACAACATATCCATGTCCCTAGAAATACAGGTTACTCACCTGTAACAGGAGTTCTAGAATGGTATATGTTGTTCATCCTACTCCCCTGACCTCCCGGCTTGACGCACAACCTGAGCTTCCAGCGGGCAGATCTGGGCCATGGGTGGAGCGAGAGTTTTACCACCGGGTGGGCGGGAGGAGCCAGCTGAAGACCTTCTGGCAAGATTTAAAGCAGCAAGGAACCTGCCAGACAGTGTGGATGAACAACATATACCATTCCTAGAACTCCTGTTACAGGTGAGTAACCTGTATTTTTTTATTCTACATGTGTTGTGGCAATGAATACAGTGGCCACATTGGTAGTTCCCCTGCATATCTAGTGATGAGAGAAAGTGTTGTGGTTTTGTTTCTGGTATTTTATGATCCATTTTCATTAACCTGTTCCCTAAAGTCCTATTTCTTTTGGCAACAATCATCAGTTTGTCTGCAAATATTAATGCTCGCATGCTGGTATCCATTAGCGGTATCCCAATGTTTATGAATAATTTGTTTGATAGAAAAAAACACATCATTATATGTAGTGGCTAACAGTATTTTATTGTCCTTGTTGTCCCCGCAGCTACCCCTCACCCCATCCAACAGTATTGATCTCTCTCTAGTTTTGTCCTTATTTGTGGCCTCATTGAGTAACCTGCCATTGTAGCCCCTGTCCTTGAATCTCTGAACTATGTCCTCAGATGCCTTTTCAAATTCTGTATCACTAGTACAGTTCCTCTTCGCCCTGATAAGCTGACCATGAGGAATTGATTCAATTTGTTTTTTTGGATAAAAGCTGTCTGCCCGCAGTATGGAGTTTTTATCTGTTGGTTTTCTACAGTCATGTGGCTAATGTACCCCTCTCTTTATATATCAGTAAGTCCAAATATGGGATTTCTTGTTGACTCATGTTCATTGAAAAATAAGATGATCTGTTCTAGAGTTCAGATACATGTTAAATTGTTCAAGTTCCTCTGTAGTGCCTGTCCATATGCAAATAACATCATCAATAAAATGTTTCCAAGTTCTTATATGAGTCTGGAACGGATTATTGCCATGAAAGACAAACTGTGTTTCAAAGCTGCTCATGTAAATGTTCACAGAGGCTGGGGCCATGCTGAAGCCCATGGCCGTCCCTCATATCTGTAAGAAAAACTGTTTTTCAAATTTATAAAAAAATCTGACTTAGTACAATTTCTGCCATTTTCACTAATAGAGAGTTGGGTGGTTTAGTTTCCTGCCTCTGTGTTTCTAGAATCTGTCTCAGGGCTTCATAGCCTTCTCTATGTGGTATCGATGTGTATAAATCTTTTAAATCCTAAGTTACCAAAGTACATAGTCCTATATCCAAATCTGAATTGTTTTCTGCTTCAATTATTTTTAAAAGGGAGGTTAATCAGAAAAAGATAGCATTCAGGAAGTATAAGGAAACACAGAAGGAGCAGGACAGAGAACTGCACCAGTTAAAGCAGAAGACGCGGGGAAGGCAGTCAGAATAGCAAAGGCCCAAACCGAGGAAAAGATAGCCAACTCAGTTAAGAAGGGAGATAAAACTTTTTATAGGTACATTAGGGAGCAAAGAAAGACTAAGGCAGGGATGCCAAGGCTGAATAAAGAGGAGGGTGGTTGGGCAGAGAGGAACTGTGAAAAAGCAAGGACACTGAATGAATACTTCTGCTCAGTACAGTGCTCCCTTGCTATAACGAACCTCTCTATAGCGAAATCGCGCTTATTACGAATTAGGGTGATGGCTTCCGATCCAGTTTCTCTAACTGATAGGTGCGTCAGCAATTAACTTGCAATTATCAGTTACACACTGCCTATAAAACAGTGCCGGCATCCTGCGGCTGTATGACATGCAAAATGAAACGATCCTGCTACACAGTCAAAACTAAGTTGGCAATTCTAGACCGCCTGAAAGGTGGTGAAAGCTTGACTAAGTTGTCTTTTTGAGAGTGGTTATTCAAAATCCACCATATGTACTTGGTGGAAGCAGGAGAATGCCCTCCGAGTGTTTGCTGATGAGTGCTCAGAGACCCAGGGAATGGCTCAAAAAAAGTTAAGGCATCCTAATGCGGGCGAAATTGACCAAGCAACCCAGCTTTGGTTTGAGCAGCAGCGCGCTTATGGGGTACCACTGTCCAGCTCTATTGTGAAGAGCAAGGCAGAGCAGTTCACCAAAGATATTCACGGCGATGAGTACAATTTCAAATAATCATCAGGCTGGCTGTGGCAATTCCAACGGAAGCATGGAATTCGCCGTGTGTGCTTTACAGGGGGGAGGCAAGGTCTTGTGATGATGCAGCAGTCCAGGCATTTCTACCAAAGTTGCAAAACATTTTGGTCAAGGGTGGGTACACTCCAGAACAGATGTACAACTGTGATGAGACTGGCCTGTTCTGGAGATGTCTCCTTGATGTGACACTGGCTAGTAAGAATGAACTCAACGCATCCAAGGGGTTCAAGGTTGCAAAGGACAGGGTAACCTAGATGTTCTGTACAAACGCAACAGGAACCCACAAACTGCTGCCCTTGTGTATAGGGAAGTATGCCAGCCCAAGATGTTTCCATCATGCCTCGATGGCATCCCTGCCTGTGACCTATGCGCATAGTAGAAATGCTTGGATGACTTCGGACATCTTCCGTAAGTGGTTTGCGGCGTCATTTGTACCATCGGTCCGAAGTCATTTAAGACAACAAAATCTCCCTGGCAAAGCACTCCTGTTGCTGGATTAGTGCCCAGCTCACCCTCAGGATCATAAATGAAGTCAAGAGATGGGAGAATAAAAGTGCTTTTCCTCCCAAAGAATACAACCTCCAAAATTCAGCCACTAGATGGTGGCATTATCGCAACAGTTAAAAAACATTATCATAAGCGATTGCTTACTGATTTGGTTGCTGAGGATACTGAAGTGTGTTCATTCTTAAAAAACCTGAACCTAAGAGACGTGGTAACAATTGCGGGAGAAGCGTGGGGAAAAGTTACACACTCTACCATTACCCACTGCTGTCAAGCTACACTGGGGACAGCATTCGAGAACAGCTTTGCGACCCTGAAAACACCCAAGAAGATGCTGAAGATGACACACCTGAGATAGCTGCTCTTGCAACTGAGTTGAGCTTGCTGGACACACCTGATCCCTTGGCCATCGATGACTGGCTGTCCGTCGATGATGAAGTGCAGACATCAGAGTCAATTGCAGACTCTGAGATAGTCAGTGCGGTGAAGCATATCGAGCAGAGTAACGATTGCTCTGAGGATGAAGACACGGAAGAAGTGAAAGTACCCAGTTATGCAGTGGCTATACAGGGGATGGAAGCTGGGCTCCACTATTTGCAGCCACAGGACAGTGATCTGATTAAGGTATTGCAGCTGAGAAACGTAATATCGCATATGAGACATTGCGGCCAAAAAATGTAAACAGTCTAAGATTACCGGTTTTATGAAACCATCAGCTAACAGTTACGAATGAACCTGCATTTAATTATTGTTTTACTTTTTAAACTAAACTCAGAAATGAATAAAAGTGAATTTACTAAATCAAACTGGTGTTTTAGTTGATGCTAATGTTTTTTTTGCCTCCTTGATATAATGAACACGACGCAATAATGAATGAAGGACCTGGCTCCTGACTCATTTGTTATAGCGAGGGAGCACTGTATTCACAAAGGAAGAGGAGGGGGAGGTACCTAATCCAGTCAATAGAAGAACTCTGGATAGGGGGTTGATATCATTTCTTTCACAGAAGAAAGGGTTCTGAAAGAACTCCTAAAACTGAAGGTGGATAAAGCAATGGGGCCTGATAGGATTCACCCCAGAATTCTAAAAGAACTAAGGGGAGAACTAGTAACACCACAGACTACCCTTTTTAACAAATCATGGGAGGATGGTGTGGTACCTGAGGACTGGAGGGGGGCAGATGTGATTCACCTTCACAAAAGTGGGAGCAAGACAGAGGCAGGAAACTACAGACCTGTCAGTTTGACCTCAGTGGTAGGGAAAATGATGGAATCACTTTTGAAGGAAAGAATTGTTGAGTACCTAGAGGCCAGTGAGGCACAGAACCCAAGGCAGCATGGATTCACAGTGGGAAGGTCATGTCATATCTAATTGATCTCTTTGACTGGGTGACCAAAGTAGTAGACCAGGGAGGGGCTGTGGGCATGGCCTACCTAGACTTTAGCAAGGCATTTGACACAGTCCCACACAAAAGATTAATAAGCAAATTAGCCAGCCTGAGAGTGGTCCCAGGGTGGTAGCCTGGGTAAAACATTGGCTGGACAACAGGACACAGAGGGTAATAGTAAACGGAGTCCACAGTGAAGATAGGGGGGTTACTAGTGGGGTACCGCAGGGTTCAGTACTGGGGCTGGTCCTTTTTAATGTCTTTATAAGTGACATTGCAGAGGGACTAGAAGGAAAAGTATGTCTCTTTGCAGATAACACAAAGATCTGCAACAGGGTTGATACACAAGTTGGGGTGGAAAGGATGAGAAGAGACTTGGCAAGGTTGGAGGAATGGTCAAATGTATAGCAGCTTAGATTCAATGCAAAGAAGTGCAAAGTAATGCACCTGGGAAACAAAAACCCAGGGGAACAGTACACAATGGTGGTGGGGGGTGAGATACTGACAATAACAAAAACAGAAAGGAATCTGGGGGTAGTTATATCAGATACATAGATACATAGATACATAGATACATAGACAGTGTCAGCAGATAAGGGCCTATGGCCCACCTAGTCTGCCCATTTGAGCTTGTAAGTTCAGTTTGTTTTCCTAGAAGTCTATTTTCCCTTACCCCTGACCTCTAGAATTCCTTTATGTCTATCCCATGCATTCTTAAATCCTGATTGTTTCAGCCCCACCACTTCCTCTGGCAGGGTGTTCCACTTGTCCACCACCCGCTCTGTGAAGAAATTTTCTCATGTTTCCTCTGAATCGTCCTCCCTCCAACTTCATCCCATGCCTCTAGTCCTGAAACATCTTTTCGCTTAAAAATAGTGTTTTCCTGCACCCTGTTCCTCCCTGTAAGATACTTGTATGTCTCTATCATATCCCCTCTCTCCTCCTCCAGGGAGTACATGTTCAGTTCCTTCAACCTGTCTTCATAGGACTTGTGATGCAACCCATGCACCATCTTTGTTGCCCTCCTGAACCTTCTCTCACCCTGTCTATGTCCTTACGTAGGTATGGTCTCCAGAACTGTACACTGTACTCCAGGTGGGGCCTCACTAGTGTCTTGTATAGCGGAATTATGACCTTCCTTTTCCTGCTGGTGATGCCTGCCTATACATCACAGCATCCTATTTGCTTTACCTGCTGCCTTGTCACACTGTTTCTACCTTGAGGTCATCAGAGATGACAACCCCAAGATCCCTTTCCTGCTTGGTGCATGCTATATCCTCACCCCCCAACTGATATATTGTGCCAGGGTTTTTGTGCCCCATATGCATTATCTTGCACTTCTTTGCATTGAATTTCAACTGCCAAACCCTTGACCATTCTTCAAGTTTCTGCAGGTCCCTTCTCATTCTGTCTACACCCTCTGGTGTGTCTACTCTGTTACAGAGCTTTGTGTCATCAGCGAACAGTGAAATTCTGCCTTCTAGATCCTGTGCAATGTCACTGATGAAGATGTTGAATAGGACCGGTCCCAGCACTGATCCCTGTGGTACCCCACTGGTCAATCTTCCCTCTGTGGAGTGACAGCCATTTACCACCACCCTCTGTGTCCTGCCACCCAGCCAGTTACCTACCCACCACACTACTGTCCTGCCCACACCCATATTCCCCAGTTTGTGTAATAGTCTTCTATGTGGCACAGTGTCAAAGGCCTTGCTGAAGTCCAGATAGGCCATGTCCACTGCCCTCCCCTGATCCACCTCCTAGTCACCCAGTCAAAAAATTCAATGAGGTTGGTCTGACATGACCTCTCCCTGGTGAAACCATGCTGCCTTGGGTCCTGTAGTCCATTGACAACCAGATGTTCCACCAATCTCTCCTTCAGTAGTGCTTCCATGATCTTTCCCACTACCGAGGTGAGGCTGACTGGTCTGTAGTTCCCTGCTTCCTCTTTGTTCCCACTTTTGTATAAGGGGACTACATCTGCTGTCCTCCAGTCTTTGGGTACCTCCTGTTTCCAGTGATTGGCTGAACAGGATAGCAAGAGGTTCAGCCACCACTCTCTTAGTTCTTTAAGGACCCTTGGGTGCACCCATCTGGCCCCATTGCTTTATCAGCTCTTATTACTTCCAGTTCCTTCAGGACCCTTTCTCGTGTAAAGGGACTTGTGTCCATTTCTGCACCATTCTCACCCCTTGTACTCCCTTCAGACCCATTACCCCCCTCTTCCTTAGTAAAGACTGAGCAGAAATACCTGTTCAATATGTCAGCTTTACTGTTGTCATCCTCCACGTGGCTTCCCTTACTGACTTCCCTGCCTCCCTTTGTTTCTCCTGGTACTTCTCCCTATCCCCTTCTGCCTGTGTCTTTTTGTATTGCCTGAATGCAATCTTTTTGGCTTTCACTTTCTTTGCTACCTCTTTGGAAAACCATAATGGTCTCTTCTTCCTTTTCCTCTTGCTAACCTGCTTAATTCATAATTCTGTTGTTCTTATAATCCCCATTTTAAATACTGCCCACTGTTCCTCAACCCTGATTCCTGTCCCATTCCCCTTAATGCCTCTTTCAAGTATCTCCCCATTTTCCCAAAGTCTGCCCCCTAAAATCCAGGATACGTGTGGTTTGGTTCTGCTCTTTCTGTGATTTCAAACCACAATGACTGGTGGTCACTGTTACCCAGGTGCTCCCCCACTGTTACCCCATCACACTGCTCCCCCACTGTTACCCCATCACACTGTCCCTGTTTGTGTGCACAAGGTCCAGTATTGCCTTCTGCCGAGTTGGTTCCATGACCAGTTGCTTGAGGAAGGCACTCTGAAGGGAGTCCAGGATAAATCTGCTCCTAGTTGATGCTGCTGCTGGGATGCTCCAGTCCACATCTGGTATATTGAAGTCTCCAACCAGTACTACCTCACCCTTGTCTGCCACCCTTTGGATGGCTAGCATCAGCTCCCTATCTGTTTCTTCCTCCTGGGCTGGTGGTCTATAGACCACACCTGTGCGGATGGCTGGCCCCATTTTCCTTTCCAGCTTAACCCACAGTATCTCTCCCCCATTTTGTTCCTCCTGGATCTGTGTGGCCCTTATGTCATTTTTCACATACAGTGCCACTCCTCCTCCCTTCCTGCCTGCTCTGTCTCTTCTGAATATGTTGTAGCCAGGTATGGCCATCTCCCAGTCATGGTTATCATTACACCAGGTTTCAGTGATGGCCACAATGTCCAATGACCTAAAGGTGGGTAAGCAATGTGAGAAGGCAGTAAGGAGGGCTGGGGGAATACTGGGATGCATAGGGAGAGGCATCACCAGTAGAAAACAGGAAGTTGTTATCCCTCTGTACAGACAGAGACCCCATCTCCGCAAAGACATAGACAGGGTGGAGGCTGTCCAGAGGAGCGCAACCAAAATGGTGCAGGGTCTGTGCCAGAAGACATATGAAGAAAGACTAAAGGAGTTTAATATGTATAGCCTCGAGGAAAGGAGGGGGGACATGACAGAAACTTTCAAGTACCTCAAGGGAATCAAAGTCCAAGAGGTAGCATTTTCAGAAAAGAGATGTGCAAGAACAAGGGGGCACAACTTAAAGACAGAGGGGGGACGGTTCAGAGGTAATGTGAGGAAGTATTTCTTCATGGAGAGGGTTGTAGATGCATGGAACAGCCTTCCTGAGGAGGTCATGGAGTCAAAAACAGTGGGGGAATTCAAGAATGCATAGGACAGACATGAGGCAATTCTAGTGGGGGTAGGAGGAAGTAGGCTGTTGGTTAACTAGGATCTGCAGGTTATCCGTTAGTAGGGAAATGGGCAGACTAGGTGGGCCAAGCGGTCCTTATCTGCCATCAAATTCTATGTTTCTATGTATAATATGTAAATAAAGAAATATAAAATAATTTTAAAATGTGCTTACAGCTGCTTAAAGCAATAGAACCAGGGATACTTCTAAATGAACTGTATTGGAGAAAGGAACTTTTTGTCATTTGTTCATATTATAGAAACATTCCAAGAAAGAAACTGAATGGAAATAACAGGTAGAAACCATATAATCTTTGGTATTCTTGGTTAAATGAAGAGATGTAATATAACTGAAAGGAATCTGTTTTATATATGTCCGAGATCAAGTTGCTGGTTCAAGAGTTAACATTGAAACAGCACTCTGCGAATAGCAAGCCTGCATGTAAGTGACAGTAAGATTTCTTTACCATTTAATGTTTTTAAATAATTTAAATCAGAAAAATAGCACCACAATATGTTTTGATTTATTCAGATAAAAGACTGATAAACCTAGCACTGAATATTTTAATATAAAGAAGTAAGGACCTTCATATAAGAATATTTAAATTATATTTTGCAGAACTTGATACAGTGTTTACTCACTGATGAAGGATTATGCTCTGTAACGTTTGATCTGGAACACTATTACTATGTTCATTTGGAATTTGTGTGACAGATTAAATACCTTTTTGATACTGTTAGTGAGTTGGCTCAATGTTTACCAAGTTGCCTTTTGGAATTTTGTGCCACTTTTGGTATTTGGACTACTCCCTGAATAAATAATTTCTGCTTATACCAAGGTTTACTGGGCTGTACCCACTCCATGAGTTGTCTGAAACTCCCAGACTATTCTACCAGGGAAGGGAGGGATGTGGGGGAGGAGGTGACATGGAGGGAAGGACAGAGGTAGCTGAGGGTAGGAGGAAGTAGAGGGGTGCTCAGGTTTAAGTGAATGAGTGGAGGTGGAGTAGTTCTACAGGGTGGTGGTTAGCTGGGACAGTCACATCTGCTAAGTGCAGTAAGGTGCTGCCGTAGTTTGTGCTTGAAAAGGTCGAGCTTGAGTTCGTCAAGGATGTCCAAGGGGAGTTTGTTTACTGAACTGGGAGCACAGAACATGAATGACCTTTGTGCTTGGGAGGTCTTTTGTTCTGTGCCGAGGGGGATGCCCAATCCCCCTCGGCTTGTGTCCCCCCCTTTGGTATGTGCCGACAGGGGTGCCCAATCCCTCGTTGGCTACAGCATCCCTCCTCCAAAAAAAAACACTTAGGTGGCATGCTGGGACCCCACCCCAGCATGCCAAATCCCCTGCAAAATTAAAACCGTCCACCTATGTTTTTTTTCTTTTTTTTGTAAACCTGTAAAAAAGAAAATGATCCCTAGTGGTCTCCCTGCCCCCTCCCACAACCTGCGTTTTTTGTTTGTTAAGGGACCTGGTAAGCATTGCTTGTCACACTCCTAGTGCTGTGCAAGTTAGGAACATGCATGAGAAGGTGCTGGGTGGTTCTTGGGGTAAGCCCTAGGTTGATTTTTTTTTTTTGCCAACCGGGCAGATCTGGTACAGGAGCTTCCCTTTGAAGTGCAGCCTGATAGTCTGGGCATATAGGTCACATGTATGGGTGCGACTGTACCCCCAAGATCAGTCGATATGGTTTGTTGAGCGCAGTGATAATTCCTTTAAGGGTAGTATCAGTAGCAGAGCCATAAATGACTAAGCCATAATCAACTATGGAGAGTATTGAGCTGGTGACCGCTAACCTCAGTGCTCCAGGGGTCAAGCTGTGCCTGTGCCTGTAGAGGATCCCAAGCCTGGTGTTGACCACCTCTGACATTTGGATAACACGGTCAGCAAAGGACAATGCACTGTTGAGAATTATATCTAGGTATTTAAAGGTGTGGACCTGCTCAATGGGGACATTGTTGTTGTTGACAATAGCAAGTGGGGCAGATTTTCGCTTGTTATGGGAACTGGCAAAGAGCATGGACTTTGTTTTTTTGTAGTTCAGAATTAGTTTATGTTGGAGGAACCAGGCCTCAACAGCTGTGAAGTTATGTTGTAGTGCTCTGGCTAGGGATAGAGGGTCAGAATGACTAGAGCACAATACCGCATCATCGGCATAGAGGAGAAGATTATCGGTGCAGACTTGGGAAAGGGTATTAAGGAAAACGCTAAAGAGTAAGGGACCCAGTATGGAGCCCTGAGGAGCACCAGAGAGGAATGAGTGGCTGATGGATGAGATGTCATGAATTTTTACCTGTTGGGATCTTACTTCTAGGTAGCTTTTAAACCAGACAATGGCTCCAAAGGAGATTCCAAGGGGAGAGAGTAACTCTAATAGGAGAGTGTGGTTGACCGTGTCACAAGCTTTAATGAGGTCTATGAATATTGGCCCCAGTAAGTAACCTCAGTCAAGTGCCTTGTGGATGTAATTGGTATACTCTAGGAAGGCAGATATAGTACTGTGACCCTTTCTAAATCCATGCTGCTCAGGACATTGGATATCGTACTTGGTCAGTTAGTCAGAGAGCTGGTCAGATACAATCCATTCCAGGACTTTGGAAAGGGGTGAGAGGATGGAAATTGGGCGGTAGTTTGAGGGTAGGACCCTATCTCCACTCTTGTGAATGGGAGTCACAACTGCTGCCTTCCATTGTAGGGGAAATTGTCCAAGACAGAGTGATAGCTTAAGGATTTTAGTGAGCGGCATCAGTACTGAATCTAGGGTGAGGTATAGCAACTTCAGATCTAGAGTCACCACTGAAATGAGACATGCCTAGGACCTTCAGGAGATATGTTTTAGATTCCTTGATGGTAACTTTCTTAAAATAGAAAGGGGGATTATTTGGGGTAGGGGCAGACATATTGGGGTTGACAGGGCTGGGTGATTTATTAAAGAAATCGGGGGGAGCATGCCACTAAGGTCAGTGAAGGGCCGAGTTGAAAGTGTCGGCAATGTCTTTGGGTCCTGGATGATTTCTGCATTTATGTTAAGCAGGGAGGGAGGGATCTATTGGCTTACGGTGAGTTCCCTGATAAACAGACATCTTTCTCAGTGCACAAAATTCACCTCCAAACACTGGCTGGGTAAACTTCCCTCATTTGTCCCATGCCTTTGCAACCGACCCCCTCCTTCCCACTCCCTAAGATCTACCGACTCACAAACCCTGGTGGTCCCATGCCACTCCACCCTTATTGGCTAATCAGATTATTCTTATCACCGTAGAAAAATCTGGAATTGACTTCCCCCTCAAATTCGCCACTCATCCTCTTGCTACTCCATTAACTCTGCCCTCAAGAACTTCCTTGCCCCTTCCTGTGCCTGCCATGACCCTCCCATTACCATATGTCTACTCCCCACCACTCCTATTTCCCTCTGATCATGCTCCACCTTGTCCCCTCCTCTCCCTCCTCTAAAGTGTTCCTCACCCTTTTTTCTCTACCCTTCATCTATCTTCCTCCTGTGAGCTCGATCGCTGCCTTGTGTAGACAGGATCCATAGTGCATGGTGGGCAACAACTTTACCCCCTTTCCCCTATTTCTCCTTTTACTGCACCCCCTCAGTCAGTTCAAAAGTTTATTGTTAGACTTAAAAGCCATCAACAAATTCACACATTGTAAAAAAGAAAATAATCAATACTTATATGCAATAAATACAAAGAATTGAATACGTATTTCATAATCATAACATTCACACCCTACCAATTAAGTTAGGACCCCTGACATTCCATATACAGTTATTGATAAATTTCCTTATTCATGTTCATCTTTTTATTTCTCTAAAATATAGCACAACTATTTACTCCTTATTCCTATTCTTAGAAGCATAAAAACCAACCATAATTTTCAACTAGAGAGGCTTAGATACCTTCTGGTAACATGACAGTATTCTTTTCTTTATTTTATTAATTACCATGAAATATTTTGCCACTCTTTCAATAGACCATCCATCTTCAGTATGGATTAAAATGGAAGTCAATGTTTCTAAATCCAAGTTACATCTGATATCCATAAAGGGGCCTAGCTAATATGTACACTCCTTACTATACCTAGTGCAATGCCACATGGCAAGCATGAGATCTTCTCGATCACCTCTGGAGCAACTACAATTTTCTTCAGCAATCTTCTTATATCTATACCTCAGTAAACTGCTATCAAATTGCTCAAACTTATACATAGTAAATACTCTACGGTAATCAGGGTCAATTAAAATGTCTAAGTAGGCCTTGTAGCCAAATTTAAAGTTATTACAGGCAAACCATTTTGAATATGCTGTATCCTTAATTAATACTAGATCTTACTTTTTCCAAAAGTTCCCAATTCTTAAGGCAATGTATTTCTGATATTTAGTACTTAACTGCATACTTTTTCCACATATTTCAGCAGTACACCTAATGTATATATTTTTAATATTGTTATTATCTTTGGATAGCAAAAAAACTTGTGTATATCCTAAGGCATACCACTTCCTCTTTTCCTCCAAACACTGGGAAGAAATCCATGTCACCAAAAGTCTGGTCACTCTTAGCCAGCAATCGACTTGCCTTGTCTCAAAAAGAGTATTTATATTAGAGATTCCTAACTCTGATCTTATATATGAGGATGGGCGGGAGTGGCCTACTCCCAGTATTTGCCTCAGCATTTTTAAATAAGGACACTGTTAGTTTGTCCCTATAGTTCATATCCCAAATTTCCACACCATAAAGTAATTGAACCTCAGTTAAGGGTCTTATACTTGTGCCACCATCTCTATAGTTGAATCGAGATAATGCCAAAATTGTTCTTTTTAAGGTTTCTAGGATCTTATGAGAGTGTGTATTCCACAATCTATTTTCATTAAATTCAGTTTCAAGATGTACATGAGATTTTACCACTTCTACTTTACTCCCCTTCAGACTCCAGTACCCACTTTTCTTTCTACCTTTCTGTCCAAAATATATGATTTTAGTCTTTGTTAAATGAATCTTTAACTTTAAATCATGGAATCTCTCCTCTAGCAATTTAAATTTCCCCTGTAGCCTCTTCTCAGTAAGGGAAAATAATACTAGGTCATCTGCATATGCTAATGCTGCACAGTACTGTTCACTTATTTTTGGCAAATCCAATTCATGTATACTAAACTCTGTTAATAAATCATTAATATAAAGTGCAATTAATGTTGGGGAGAGCATGCACCCTTGTCCAACCCCTTTATTAATTTGTAGCAGCATGGAAAGTTGGCCTTCCAATCCCATTCTTACCCTTGCTCATGTTTCTCTATATTAATTGTACATCATTTTAACCAGTGCCTTATCTATTCCTCTTTTTCTTAATACTTCCCATAATAGCTCTCTCGAGATAGAACTGAAGGCAGTTGAATAATTACAAATACAGTATACAGTTTTTGCTTTCTAAGTACAACATATTTTTCAATCAAGTGGTATAAAATAAATATATTATCAAGGGTTGAAAATTCTTTCCGAAAGCCAGCTTGATAAGGTGACAACCCACCTGTCTCTTCTGTTGCTGCATTAAGCCTATTTAGTATGACCTTGGAAAATATTTTCAAATTAATATCCGGGAGGCTAATAGGTCGGTACATGGCCGGATTGGCTATGTCTCCTTTTTTATTTGGCTTTCGTGCTTACCCGCCAGCCATCATCTTTTGGTAGTAGCAGATTTGGAGGCGCGGTCACTGTTGGGCGAATGCAGGGCACACATCAGTAGGTGCGTCCCTCATTCCACAATCAGCCAGCAACAGGCGCTGACATCATGAATCCCTAATGTGTCCACCAGATCTAAGAAAAGGTCTGCTGCAGTGAGAGCAAAGCTCTCATGCAGCGTGACCACAACACGCCTCCCGATGAGCACACAACATGGTGGCAGTGACTGCCGCCGCCTCCTGTCACAATGTCGACAGGGGAGCCCACTCTCCAACATCATAATGACCCCCTCTCATTTAAAATGTATGCCTAGGGGGGTGCCCCATACCCTCGGCATCATGCACCCCCAACAGTTTTTCTTTGCCGGCCAGGGGGCCCAATCACCATCGGTGTTTGTCCTCATCCTGTTTATTTTGTTGATGGGGAGCTCTACCTCGCTTGGCATAATGGCCCCCTGTTTTTGTTCTGTGCTGAGGGGTGCCTAATCCTCTGGCTCATGTCTCCCCCTTCGGTGTGTGCTGACAGGAGTGCCCAATCCCCGTCGGCTACAGCATCCTCCCAAAAAAAAAACACTTAGGTGGCATGCTGGGATCCCACCCCAGCGTGCCAAATCCCCTAAAATAAAAACCGTCCAGTTATTTTTTTTCCTTTTTTGTAAACCTGTAAAAGAAAACGGTCCCTAGCAGTCTCCCTGCCCCCTCCCACAACCCGCCCACCCTCTGTGTGCCTGCCTCCCCCACCCCTCACCCATACTTACCTCTGGAGTCCAGCAGGACGCTCGTGGACGGAACACATCTGCACCTTCAAAGCTGACCGTGAACTGAAGAAATGCCGGTAGGCTGTATAATGACATAAATAGGGGTTTTCAACTTTGGTGCATATCTCAGCCATTTTTGGGAATTATGGCACCAAATTTTCAACATGGGGTTATTGGGACCCCTCCTCGTGAATTCAAGCACTGTCATGGCATTATTCGATCCTGAAAGGTGATTTCACGGTCACTGCATGGAATCACCTATTGGGAATGATTATCGAAATGACAGTGCCACTGTTCATGAGGGGGGCTCTCAAAAAGCCTATATTGCAAATTTGGTGGAAAAAAATCAAAAAAAATGACTATTTTACGAGTGTGCATTGCACAGTTTCCATGCACACTCGTAACTTCTTGATTCTGTAATATTTTTACTCCAGATTTTTAACACTGGCATTTTTCCACACCTCCGTATGAACAGTACAGTTGTCATTTTACATATCCTGGCCAAAATATGTTTTTATACGTCCGGCGCAGAATAGCGTGGTTGCTGTGTGAAATCAGTTTTGGATAGTTTTTGAAATGACGGTGACACTGTTCATGAGAAGAACTCCTAAAATGCCTATGTTGAAAATTTAGTGACGTAAATTCCATAAAATGATCAGGCAGTGGTGTATGCTGTACAGTTTCCATGCACCCGTAACTTCTCGCAAATTTGCAATATTTTCATGCCACATTTTCAGTACTGGCATTTTTTCACACCTCCTTATGAGCAGTACAGTTGTCATTTTTCACATCATGCCCTAAATGTGTTTTCGCACCTGTGGCGCACAATGGCATGGTCACTGTGCAAAATCAACATTTTGGACAAATTAACAAACTCACAGTGCCACTGTTCATGAGGGGAGGTCCCAAAATGCCAATGTTAAACATGTGGTTAAAAAAAAAATCCCAAAAATAATTGGGTTATGGATGTGTGTTGCACGGTTTCTATGCATACTCATAACTTCACCGATTTTTCGTATTTTCACTCCAGATTTTCAATGTTGCCATTTTTTTACATCTCCTCATGAACAATACAGTTGTCATTTTCCACATACTCCCCAAAATTGTTTTCATCCCTGTGTCGCCAAATGGTATATCCGCTGTGCAAAACCACCTTTCAGCTAACGAACTGATAGTGTCGCTTTTCATGAGGTGGGGTCACAAAAAGCCCATGCTGAAAATTTGGAGTGAAAATACCAACAGTAGCACCCCACCCTGTAGAGACTGACAGGCATCAGGGATGTGACTTGGGATAATCAGCTGTAATGCTCACACCATTCCACCCCCACCCTCAACCTGCAGCCAGTGACAGACATCGTGGTGTGCCTTGCACTGTTTAGCCACAAAGTTCACCCCATTCTCCTATACTGCACCCACCTCAGCATATTTCCTTATGGAATGGGGTAAGTATAATGTCCAAAGACCCCAAAGCACACCATGCCACTTGTCAGTGTCTACAGGGTAGGGTGAGGTACAGTACAATGGCATGAGCATTACAGGCAATGACCCAAAGGCACACCACAATGCCTGTCACTCTCTACAGGGTGGGGACGGGGTTGGCCTCACTTCAGTACTTCACTGCCATTCCTGTTATGCATCTCTAACTCTGGCACCAGCGATGCCAATGCCAGCGAGACAACATTCGGCATTGACAAATGCTTGTTATGTATTGGTACAATGCGAGCTCCTTGCCATGTATGGGGATACTTATTTTCTTGAATACATTTATTATAGAGTACTGTTCGTGTTCTGCACCAGGCCCCAGCTTGGCACTGATAGACTTCAGCTGGAATGTTGTCTGGGCCAGGGGCTTTGTGAAGTTTCAAGGTGTTGATAGCAAAGAAATAATTCTAAATTGGTTATAACCATTTGTTCAGTACTTGCTACAACTTGGGCATCATTATCAACATTTGGATTAAAAAATATCTGGGAATAATGACTGATCCAAGTGTATTCTGGTATGTATGCATCAGTAGCTCTCTTAAAACTACTTGTACCCTTAGCTACCAGTTTCCAAAAACCTCTTTGATCTCTGTTGTTAATAACCTTTTTCATTTCATCCCATTGTTTTTTATAGTAAGTCTTTTGCTTTTCTTACAGGAGGAGCTTATATTCATTCCTTTTTTTATTAATATCTTTTAGCAAAATCTTTATTTTTTTGTCTCAGATATTGTTTATACGTTTTTCTTAATAATATTTTTGCCTCTTACACTCACTATCGAACCATCCACCTCTAATAATATCTGTTTTTATTAGTAGATTTGCTACATTCCAGGTTAATTTTTATATACTCAATGTATACAGTTCTTCAATTAATTGTCTAGTACTAAATTTACTTAGGATCTCAGCACTTTCTTTAACAAAAGATTTGCTTAATATCTCAACGATATTGTAGTGTGAATCAGATTTCCATATGATTTTTTTATTTGATCTTTTTTCCACTGCTATTGACTGTACTGTTCTAGGCTTTTCTATATACCTCTTCATATTGCTACTCAAAACAATGGGGAAATGATCACTTTCACAACGTGGTATAACTGTCAAATTCTCCCAGAGCTCAATTGGTCCTGTCCATAATGCCAGATCTATAAGTGATGTTCCCCTAGGTGAAATAAATGTACATTCCCCCATCAGATCACCCATCAAACAATCATTTAACGGATATAGATTACATTCCTTTAAAATCTTAATTAATTGATGACAAGCTTTATTCATTTTCATATCCTTAGATGCTCTTTGTCTCCATGCATATGGACTTATGGCACTGCTAAAGAAGGAGTTATCCCCTAGTCCATCAAAGAGGCCTATACAGGCATTTAAATCCCCATAATTAATACTTCCAAATTCAGGTATTTATTCATTGTATCAATTAATAGTAAATTAACTGCTTCCATAGCACATTACTATAAAATTTCAGCTCTCGTGGGGGGAGAATGTACCCATTTATCAATAAAAAAACATTGAGTTCCATTTTCCGAAATTACCAGAACAAAGTTTTCAGAGACCTCAATACATTCTGTGTATGCAAAGCTACCCACTCTAATATAGGTGGCTATCCCACCTGACTTTCTACCCCACTTGGTGTCCTTCAAACCTACCCATTGAAAGACTTCATAGCCATTAATCTCAATTTGATCATCTGGGCCATGCCAGGTCTCTTGAAGACATATTACATCAAACCCTGAAATATAATTGACCCAATCATTATTCAATTGTTTGTTTCTTAATCCTGCTATGTTCCATGAGATGATTTGTAGCCTTCCATTAAAACCAGCAATCAAACTCAGATCATCACTTAAGGATACCTCTGTTTTTATTTTGTTACATAGAACCTCTTTCTGTCAATCATTGTAACCTGCAAGTATCTGAAATGTATTGCTGGTTGGTATTTGAAATCCCTCATGTTCTCTGCCTAAGTAATAGCAGTGCCACCTTCCAAGAGTTCCGACTCTATCAGATTTAGTCCCATAGCATCCAAGATAAATATGTTTTCTATGATTAAATGTGTAATTGTTCTATTTTTTGTTACAATGCTAATTTAGCTGTCATTTCCACTTCCCACCTGCTCTACAGAGATTATACCATCCCTACCCAACTGAATTTGTAGGAAGTTTCTCAAGAGATTACAGATTTCTCTTGTCAGCTTTGCATCTGTTTTCCTATATAAATAATTCATCCCAAACAAAGTTAACCCCACGTTTTTAATTGCTGGATACTCTTTTCTAGGTTCTGGAATGTTAAATAAGTTTCTATTTGGGAACATAACCATAATCTCCTTATTCTTAATATTTACTGTATTAAGCCACACATAATTTACAGTTCTTGGAGAAATAAAATATGCATCCATCATAAAGGCTGACTCTACATGGATATCCTTAATTTCTACAACATCGTCAATATTAATATCAATATCCATTTCCATTTTTAATTTCTCAGTTACTGTGGTATCTGGTTTACACTCTCCTGTTAAATCCATCCGGCTGGTCCAATAAATCTAACTAAAGGGTCCGGGGTTTTATTAACTGATATCTCTATGGTTGTTTGGGTTCCTCCATTTGTTACATGAGGTCTAACTGAATTATAGTATTCTTTTGCCAGCAGACATCTGATTTTTGGCTTGACTGATTTTACTTCTTTTTGCAAATTTATTACTCCTGTATGGTCCTTACACTGAGTCCTAATCCCTAATTGATTGTTTAAATTGGCAGTTTCATTTCCTAATTGCTTCAACTGCATGTTTAGATTTAATTTTGTATCTAGCTCAGGGGAATCCTTAGCATTCTGTATTGCTTCTATCTGGGTTTGTTTACTGTTTTTTGTACAGTGGTATGCTGAGCTCTTTGCTTGCTACTTGTATTTCCATTTGACCCATCCCTAGGGTGATCTGAACATTTTGTGTGTGCTTTATCAACTACCCCCTTCTTTCTCTTTATCTCGTTCTTGGATTTTTTTTTCTTTCTTTCCCCCTTGATGGGGGAGTTTTTCTGTATAACTATCAGAGAATGTAACACTGCCTCATCCTTTCTTTATTATATTTTTTGTGTCAACGCTCCTAATAAACACTGCATTATCAGTTTTCATCACTTTATTAGAAACTTATGTCAATGTAATTCTATTTTGATCAATATAATTTCCTACAGCTTCTATTATATCCTTGTTGATTAATAGTTGTTCCATAATTAAGATATTAGTTGAATGTTGCTTGGCCAAAAGATTTATAAGCTTCTCACTCAGAAAATTAGATTGGTACTCTGAGTTATTACTCCCAGCTCTTCTTTCAAATGTTTGCTTGTTTCAGTTCCTACAGTGCGCTAGTTGCTTGTTCTGATAGCTGTACTGTTTCAGTCCAGCTATTATACCTTGGAGGTCACGTGATAACTCTTCCAGAGCAGTTTTTTCTTTTACTAAATATCTACTGTTATTCCATATATCTGGGGAATTCTCACACACCATGTTTAGAGCCATTGAATCTTGACTGCCACTGCAGCCAAGACTCAATGCTCCACCACAATCCTCAAGTGTTAGACAGTCAATTACAGACTCCTGCAATGCACCTTTAGTATCTATCATTGCTTTCTGTCTTATTAATAAACCCTCCTTTTTAAATGGAGTCACTTCTGGGCATAGTTCTAGCAAATTACAGGTAGGAGTGGAAGTTCTACTAGTACTGTGCCCATCCTTCATTCTATTCAAATGATCAGTTATTTTAGACTGCTTAGTTTGTTGCTGTTTTTTTTTGGAATTTCACTTACTAGTGGTGACAACTGTGGGTCCTGCGTTCTTTGCAATCTGGTGTTAACCATACCCCACAGTAATTTAACACTGAACAACATAGGCTAACAATATAGTTGATCTTATGTGATTGATCTTAATCTGAATTGATCTTAAATGATTTATATGCTTCAAACATCAGACTTTAGAAACATGCTTTGAAAACATTAACAATGCAGTAAATGCAGTTTCTAGCAAATAGTGAGCATTCACTTTTACCACTTTTTTTTACCATATCAGAGATGTACGCTTTAACATTAATACAGTTGCTAATAAACCCCGGTCTCCTTATCCTAGAATTAGTCCACTTAGTAGTTAAGTTCAATTAATGTGTCTATATAGTATCTCAAAGGGTAAGTTCCACTGAGTTCGGCAGAATAAACTCAACAGGCTGTACTACAAAACCAAAGTTTCCTTTTCCTGGTAGTGATTCCACTTCTGTAGTTTCATCAAATACAAAGGAAAGATGTCTCAGGAAGTATTTTTGTTTAGTGTCTATGAAAGTTGGTCAGTTTATTCACTTTAGTTTCCCTGTGTACTTGTATCTCCAAACCAACCCCTTTGATAGCAGCGACTTGGTAACAAAATCAGCTGTTTCCAAATTTTGCAGTGTAGCACACCCTGACTCTATGTCACAGCACTTGCTGGATATATCGGGGCTAATCGCAGCAATCGCAGCAAAGATGTTCCAGTTCTTAAAAAAGGAAAAAATACAAAAAACAATTGTAGTGTAGAGCAGTGTTTTGCAAAACCTATACACAGGTTGCATAAATAGATCACAAACAGGTCTATCTATGAAATAAGATCATTTCTGCCCAGCCTTAGCATCAAATTCCTGTTGTTTTTATATAGTTACAATCTAACTAGCAGAGTATTGCAGATAGGGAACTTACTTTAAGTCCATTCTGATTTCCCATTCTAGCTCCCAGACCACTGATTTTCCAAATGAGTTTTACTACCTTACTCCACCGCAGCTTGCTGACATCTGCTGCTGTTTGCAGAGCATTTTCCCCTCTATAAAATTATTCCACCGTATGGTACTGTGCTCGCACGGCTTATCAATATATGGGGCTTAAGTGATTTATAAACAAGTCATTTTTTTGAAAAACTGAAGAAGTCAAGAAAGCTCCTACAAATCTTTACAGAGCTAAGGACTCTGGTGCTCTCGCTGATATAATACCATCCGCACCACAGCTCCTTGCAAGTGGTGATTCTAGCTAAAAGACGCCACACATGCTCTATGTAGGGTCGCACCACCTGACCTAAGCACACGAAATGCAAACAGAGTTGCAATTTGAAAATTTAGGTATTTATTCAGTCACAGATAAAAATTAATAGCATTTCTATATTTTAAGACTGTGTCACAACTATCATATCTATTAAAAGGGGTCCAATTAATAAAATATGTAGTAAACAAGTATGAAATAAAACACTAAAAGACACTATATTAAACATATATTAAAAAACAAAACAACACTACGTAACTTCTGAGCACTAAATTCTCTCTGTAGATGCTTCAAGTGGATCGCTGCATAGAGAATCTCAGAAGTGTCTCAAAAAGCCTGTTGTCACATACAGACTAGGGCACAGATATTCAGAAGGGTTGCATGGGGCAACATGCGCAAGCCACTGATGCACCCTGGCACAATATTCAAATGGGGATTGTGCCTGGCACAAATCCCAATGTGCGGAGTGCATCAGTAATGTATACTGGCATGAGTAGGGGCATGCCCATGCATACTCCGCACATCGATATTCAGCCGGGATGTGCTGAATGATATGACAACCCCTACTTGTGCTGCACAGGTAAGACAAAAGAAACAACAGCTGGCCACCCATTAGGTGAGAGCTGCCGCATTGCAAGGTGCAACACGGCAGCTGCCACCTGTGGGTGGCCACCCAAGCTCCGGCTGCACCTTCGTGGCAGTGCCCCCCCATGCCCGATCACGGGCATATGTTGAAATAAAAGCAGTCCTATATTCCTGGTGGTCCAGTGGACCGATCACAGACTGATCGCGGGCTTCAGTATGAAACTGATTCATCCAATATCCCTGGTGGTCCAGTGAACTGCATGCTGCCCAACCATGGGCATATGTTGAAGTAAAGTAATATCCTATAGCATCCCACCCACCTACCGCCCCACTGCCTGGTGACTGATGCCGTACGGTAGGGCTATACGCACATTGGTCCACAGCATGAGCCAATGGGCATGCAGCCCATACCATACTACACCATTCAGATCTGTGTCCATTCACTCCCTGTCCCTCCGAGCCATGACACCAGGCAGGCACCTTATCTCCTCTCCCTCCCTCCCTCCTCCCTCCCCAGTTCCATCCCTGAATGATTGAGTCTCCCACCAAGAGTTGTTTCCTTCCCTGTGGCACCCTCCTATGGGTCTCCTTTGTGGAGGTTCCGCATCCTCCTTGGTCTCCACTGCAGGTGCCTCAATAGAGGAACCACTCTCCACCAGAATGGCATATGAATTGTGGAGAAGTACAACTGGAGGGATGCACCTCTGTTCTACCACCCTCTCCCTCCTTCAACCCACCTTGATCCAACCACTCATCTTTCTTGGCAACCTCCGAGGCAGCGGCGGTGGCCCTGGTGGTCCCTGGGTGGTCAGCCCAGCTAGGTCAGCCTGCAGACAGGAACCTCCTCCCTCAAATCAGAGTGGTGACTGCAAATAGGGCAGCATCACAGCCTCCAGAATGTCTCAGAAGACTGCTGCCCCACAGCCATTGCTGCACTACACTCATCATGTCTTATTTTGTGGCCCCTCTCCTGTTGCTTTGTATGCTTACTCTCTTCTCCCTCTATTTATTTTTCCACCTACTTTCCTACTGTCTATGTGCCCTTACAGCTCTCACCCCTTTCTGTTCTTGGACAGGAACTTCCTGTATTCTTCGTTAGTCTCCTTCTTCCTTGCTCAGAGTCAGACCTCCTGTCACATGAGACAGGGTGCACTGTAGGACAAAAGAATACAATTAAGTTGTCTTAGATGGAGATCCCCAGGGGTTGTAAAACTACTATAAAGCTAGCAGGCTAATTTAGTAAAAAACTCTTAATAGCAGACAGAGGGAAGGACGCACCAGAACTTAACATACAAATCAAAACACTCTGCACAACATACTGTATGTTTTTTGCTAATTTTGGGTCTACCACTCTTTTAAAAACAGATTAAAAGGAAAGAAAAAGCATTTAGAAAACTAAAAAAGTCACCTGTAGAACATAACAAAATACAATACTGACAGAAATTAAAGAAAACAAAGGATTTGATTAGAAAGGAAAGAAGAAAACTAGAATTCAAATTATCAGTAACCAAAGATAACTAAAAAGCTTTCTATGCATATATAAATAACAAAAAAATGACAGCATGATAACATCTATGATTGAAAATGATGTTGAAACTAAGGATAAGAGGAAGTAGCAAATGCCTTTAATATATTTTTTGGGTCAGTATTTACAAAGGAAAACCAAACACAAGTCCTAATCTCACATGACGCTGACTACGATGAGATTACAATTGAAAAGGTTATTTATTACAGCTACAGTATAAATACATTAAAAACAAAATCTGCACCAGGTCCAGATAACATGAATTCATGCCTCCTTAAAGAAACCATTAATCAGATAAACATTCCCTTACAGATCATTTCCAACAAATCATATAAGGAAGGGAGTATACTAGATGACTGGAAAAAAGCAATTGTAGTCCCCATTCATAAAAAGGGTAGTAAAGTTGACACAGCGAACTACTTCCCCATTAGTTTGACATCAGTTGCCTGTAAAACTATAAAAAAAAGATGCTAAAAATCAGATTAGACAAAGACATAATGAATAAAAGCTTACATGATCAAACCCAACATTGATTCGTTGCCAGGTGCTCATGCACAACCAATCTCATCTCCTTTTATGAAAGCGTCAAAAAAAGGATTAATAAAGGTGTTCCAGTTAATATTGTATTCCTTGATTTTAAAAAAGTGTTTGATCTAGTCTCACATAGAAAATTGGTAGAGAAGATGAAACACATGGGAATAAACAATTTTCTTATAAAATGGTTTGAAAAGTGGCTTTCTGACAGAAGCCAGATAGCAAGAATTGGTGATACACTATCAAAAGATATTCCCATTACAAGCGGTGTTCCGCAAGGCTCTGTACTGGGATCATCCTTGTTTTGAATTTTTATTAGTGATTTACACAAAGATGTTAATTGTCAGTTGAACAAATTCACAGATGACACAAAGATCAGCTCCGAAGCTGATACTACAACAAAAATAAATCTCTTATCTAAAGAAGTGAAACACATTGAGAGATGGTCACTCAACAACAATATGCATTTAATATGGAAAAATGTTCTGTCATTCCTCCATCTGGGTCTGAAAAATCCAATGCAAATTATATTCTAAATGGCAGTACAAAAAACGTTCACTTCCGAATCCGACTTGGGTATTGTTCTGAATAATATCCCATCACCAGTGGACCAATGTAGAAAGATGGGTCTTGTGGCAAATAGGTTGTTGGCAGCAATTAAGAGATCACTTGTCGCAAGAAGTGAAGTGTACATTACACCATTGTATAAATCTTTAATCAGACCTCACTTGGACTTTGCAGTCTCCCTCTGGGCACCATATCTATTTAACGATAAGAATATATTAGACAGCATCCAAAGAAGGACAATAAAAATAATCCCAAGGGTAAAGAAGCTATCCTATCATGACCAGCTTAAAACATTGAATTTATATGAGTTGCAGCAACGAAGAAACAGGAGCGACCTACTAATGCTTTTTAATATATTACATAATAAATACTTAACCAAGGAATGTAACATAACTATAGCCCCCAAGCCAAGTAATTTAAGATGCCACAATAAACAGCTGCACATCCTAATGTCCACAGCCAACAAGAGAAGGTATTATTTCACAATTCAAGCATGTCAATTGTGGAACACTTTACCACAACAATTAATTGATATTATACAACAGTATTAAAGAATGTTGGACTCTGATTGGTCCATCTGGGACTGGAGCTGAGATGTCATCCCAGTACAATATCACTTTTTTTTTTATTTTAGTATTTGGTAACTGGGTAAGGTCCACTAGGCACAAGTGCCTGTTTTCAGTTGCAACCTAGTAGAAAACAGGAAGTTATTATCCCTCTGTACAGACAGCTGTTGAGACCCCATCTGGAGTACTGTGTGCAGTTCTGGAGACCCAGTCTCCGCAAAGACATAGACAGGATGGAAGCTCTCCAGAGGATGGCAACTAAAATGGTGCAGGGTCTGCACCTGAGACATATGAGAGAGACTTAAGGAGCTTAATATGTATAGCCTCGAGGAAAGGGGGACATGATAGAAACTTTGAAGTACCTCAAGGAATCAACAAAGTCCAAAGAGGTAGCATCTTTCAAAAAGAGGTGTGTACAGAACAAGGGGCACAATTTGAAGATGGGGGTGGCTCAGAGGTAATTTAAGGAAGTATTTTTCACAGAGAGGGTTGTGGATGCATGGAACGGCCTTCTGGAGGAGGTTGTGGAGTCAAAAACGATGTAATGATACTCACACTCATCAAGCAGCTGTGGCTGCTGCTGCTGCTGCGCTGTGGCCCACCCTCACGTCTCCTCCGTCCGCCACCTGGGCCTTCCCGCGGCCCTCCTCAGCCTGTGCCTGCATCCTCTCCGCCAGGTCTGTGGGTGACAAATGTTGAGAAAAACATCAGTGTGACCCCAAAGCAGACTGCTCCCTGCCCCAGTGAGTGTGCCTGCCCACACAGCCAGACCCATGCACCTCACACCTGCACACATTGACACAGCCAACCTTGGCAGAGCCATCCCCCATGCACCGCCACCAAAACACAGTCACACCCCTATGGAGAATACAGGTGCATAGATGGTACACCCACCTGGCCTAGGCACAACGCCCCTCGTGGCATGTGACCTGAGGTGTCGCAGCACGTCTGGCTCCCTCCTGCGGAGGTCACTAAACCTGTGCCTGCACTGCTCCACAGACCCGGCACCGCCCTGTGACCCTCACCAGGTCAGTGGCCACCTGCAGCCACACCTGGAGTGCCGGCCATGGTGAGGGCTCATCCCCGTGCAGTGCCTCAAAGTGGGGCTCAACCAGGGCCACCAGGTTGGCCACCTCCACCTGGCTCCATTGGGGAGCTCTCCTGCGTGCCATATTTGGGGTCGTACAGCAGGCAATATGGCACCCCGCAGCATGGCAACCCCACATGGAAATGTTGCGCAGTAGACCACCATATGTTCCAATCGCGCTGTTCATATAGTGCCGTTGGTTCACATAGCGCTGTCACCAAACAGCACAATAGAGCCGTACACATGGCAGCCGAACAGCGCCAGGGGGCAAAGGTCAGACACCAGGTCAGGGGTCTATGACTCAAGGCCACGCACAGCGCCATCTGACTTCTACACATCCTGCACGACCGATCACCTGCGTGCCAGTGCCACAGTGGACTATTGCGCAGTGGTGCCACAGCGCCATATGGTGCCCAGTGCTGTAGCGCCACTGGCACAATGGTGGCCATGGCCTGAATTGCCGATCGCGCACAGCACGTCATCAGCACGGCAGACGCCTGCGTAAGTTACCTGGGCATGCTCAATGCAATGCAATGTACCACATAGTCACAAATTTGCGGCATTGGCTCAGCCAGCTCAACCGTATTGCACAAATTGTAACGGCGCGATATTCAGCTGACACATGCAAATCATCTGATCAGCCATTCAAAGGCGCAGTGGCGCGATTTGCATCTCATTACAGTTGCTCCACTCCTAATTTGCATGCATTGCGCTATAAATGTGCGACATTGGGCTGCGCTGGCCAGATTCGGTTACTGCAGGTGAGAGGTGGGTTGCATGCTGTGTGATGTTCTGGACAATGGTCATGGGATAACACTGTAGACTGCACAGTGACAGGTGTCCACTTCCACCCATACAGATCACCATGACCGAGCAGAGCCAAGGTGAGGGTGAGGATGGTGGGCGGAGGAGGAGGCCCAACTTCACCATGGCAGAGACAGAGGCCCTCTTCCAGGCCTACCTGGAGGAGGAGTCACTACTGAGTGGACGGCGGGGCACCCCTCAGGCCCGTGCAGCTGCATGGGAGGGGGTGGCTCGGGCAGTGAACCTGCACGGAAGCCACCAGCGCTCCATGCAGGAATGCAAAAAGAAGATGGGGACAGACCGCAGGAGGGTGAAGGAGAAGGTGGCAGCCCTCAGGACGGCACGTGCTGGCACTGGCGGCAGCCAGCCAGCGGTGGTGGAGCTGACCCCGGCTGAGGACTGACTGGCTGCATCAGTGCAGCGGAGTGCTATTGAGGGCGTACCAGGAGGTGGATTCCAGGCAGGTGGAAGCCCATCACTGCATGGTATGACATGGTGGTGGTGTTGGGGGGGGAGGTTGTTCACATGCACTCACATGTCCTCTCTTTCTGTTACAGATCCTGTTCATCTTCAGGGGATGGTGGTGGTGGGTCCAGGCAGTGAGGAAGACCTGCTGGACATGGAGGAGGGTCCATCCACCTCTGTCACCAACCAGCATGCACTACACCAGCATGCACACCGGCTGCCAACTCTGGTGTCGGTGAGTCGGGTGTGGGGTGTACAGCCTGTGTCTCAGCAGTCTGGCATGCAAGCATGCCAGCACGCCTGTGACTGTGGCTGTAGCACGACTCTGCACCATTGATGATGCAAGGACTGCAATGGGCAGTGACATGTGTGTCCCATGATGGACACACAGCAGGCCAGCACGCGCCCCTGGGCTAGCTGGTTCCAATGTGTGTGCCAGCATGTCGGCACAGTCCCAGGCTGTGCCTGTCAGCACCAGTGGGGCAGCACCAGTGGCTGTGCAGGTGTCTGGCACTGTTGCGGCCACAGCAGTGGAACGAGTGGTCTCTGGGGCACAGCGATTGGAGGGGCAGCAGCAGCAGTCACCCACCAGGTCTGGGGGTACAGTATCCAGTGGTGGCACATGCCCACCGCCCCTTTGATATGCCCATTCCTGGTCCTGGTGAACAGCGCCCACCCTCAAGGGTGTTGAGCATCAGGACCTTCCATACCCTGGGGACAGGATGCGTCGGCAGAGTACCAATTTGAAGAGCACACCCACCTGCTGTGGGAATCAGTACAGCAGCAAAGCGGGTTTACAGCGTCCGTGGAGGCACTTTGTGTGGCTGTGGAGCGGCACAGCAGGGACTGTGCTCTGGACCGCGCAGAGATGGTCCATATGCGGATGGATGTGACCGCCGCCATTGACAGGCAGACCCAGGCATTGGTCACTGTCGTGGCTGCATTGGGCACACAAGCAGGTGCTCCTGTACCGCGCACCCCACACAGTACACTCTCCACTCCCCGTTCCTGGCGTCGTGCGACACTGGGTTCTGCTGTGGGCATCCCAAGCACCCCTGGTGCAGGTATGTTTGGCATACTACAGACCCCACTGCGGACAAGGTCGCGATCGTGCAGTGGGACCCCTGGTGGTCCATCGGTGCCACCCTATGTAAGCCCTGCTCAGCCTGCCAGTGCTGTTGGGTCACGGAGGGCTGCCCACGCATCCGCTGGTGGCCGTGGAATGGTAACATGACTGACCTGTCTCCCAGTGTGGGCCCCTGTCTGGTGCTGCCCTCAGTGCTGTCGCGCTGCGGTGGGCAGTGCACTGGTGGGTGCCCTGCACATCACGCTGACATCACGGACCACCTGCACACCATACCGACTGCTGTCCACAGGTGCATGTGCATGATGATGCCTGCATTGTACTGTACACCAAGGTGCAAGGTTGCCCAGCATCTGACACACGTACTTGGACAGTACAGGTGGTGGGTGGTCTGTGGATCTGTGTGTTTGCCATGTCTGTTCCTGCTCTGCTGTGCACCTGCCCATGTACGTCGTGCCTGGTGTGTGTGTGTGTGTGTGTGTGTGTGTGTGTGTGTCCATATGACTGTTCGCCCTCCCTGATGGTGTGTTTGTGTGCCTGGTCCCTTCCACCCCTTGCCGTCATGCACCCCTGGTGTGTTACTCTGTGTGCCTGTGGGTTGTGCCAGGACAGTGTTGGTTGCACATGGCCCTTGACTTACCTGTGTCGTGCATAATGCTCCTCCGTGATGGTGTCCGGTGCAGCTGGGCCTGCGGATCAGTCGGGGTCCCACCCTTCAAGGGGCTGCTCATCACCATCAACACCGGTGCGCACGTCCCCATTGCTGTCCCCCTCTTCAACCTGTAGGGCTATCCCACAGTCTTTGGCCATGTTGTGCAGGATACAACAGGCCAGGAATATCCCACAGGCCTTTGAGGGGCTGTACTGTAGGGCACTGCCGGAGGTGTCTAGGCATCAGAAGCGTGCCTTGAGCATCCCAAACACCCACTCAATGATGTTGCGTGTTGCGGCATGTGCCTCATTATAGCGTTGCTGCGATGGGGTCATGGGGCGCCGGTACGGTGTGAGCAGCCAGGGATGGAGTGGGTATCTGCTGTCACCTGTGTGGAGATAGTGGAGATCAGTATCATGTTCAGGTCCATATTGCCCATATCTCGTGTGCCACTACCATGGCACCTGTGGCATTCCCACCCTTGCCCCGGGTTTGCATTTCCTACATGCGTACTCACCCACTAGGTGGCCTGTGGGGATGTCCCCACTCTTGAATCGATGGCACAGTGCAGACTGATGCCATATGCAGGCATCATGTGCTCCACCAGGGTGTGTGGCACAGACATTGATTATACGCCCAGTGGCATCACACACCACCTGGCAGTTGACACTGGAGAAGCCCTTTCTGTTCCTATATGCGGCCCCATCGGGGCCAGGTGGCATGTGAATGGCCACATGGGTGCAGTCTATGGCCCCTAGCATGCCAGGCATACGTGCTACCCTGTGGAACTCCTGCATGTTTGCTGTATGCTCTGCCGCGGTGCTGGGGAAATGGATGTGCTCCGCAGCATGTGGCAGCAGTGCGCTGAGGAATTGGGTGAGGATGCATGACGTGGCTGACTGTGTGATGCCTATGGTGTCCCCTGTTGGCCTCTGGAAGGTGCCCGTGGTGAGCAGGCACATGCAGGCTGTCACCTTGGTCTCCACTGACAGAGCGTGACTCCGTCGTGAGGGTGCCTGCATCACATCACTGCACAGCTCACAGAGCCACCTCAGTATTGCCCTGTTCAGGCGGTACCGGCCCACGATCTCTGCATCTGTGTACAACTCAAAGCTGATGCGGGCACGGTACTGCCTGTTGGGGGCGTACCACCAACGGGCCCATCCACGGCCACGTCCCCCTGCACCTTGCATTCTCACCCTCATTACAGCTTCCATGTGGAGCTGCCACTGTCCATCTCCCTGGCTTGTGCCCCCTGGCTGATGTTGCTCTGTTACCCCGCTGTCCTGACTACTAATTCCACTGCACCGGGCACCCCCCGCTGGCCTCTGCAGCCTATGGCCCACACTGCTTCCCTTGCCTGCCCTGGCCTGTCACTGTCTGTCTTTCTCTCTCTCTCTCTCTCTCTCTCTTTCTCTCTTCCCCACTTGGTATCCCTGTAGTGTTCTTGCGCCTCTTCCTTGAGCCTTTTTATTTTGGCTCATTTTCGCTGGGCGCAACTTCCGGCTGTTCCGCTGTTGCGCTTGCGCAAGTCTTTGAATATCGCACTACGCTCTTTATGCATGGATCCACCCCTTGCTTTACATGCCTTCATTTACCATTGCGCTGTTGCTCAGCATAAGCTGGTGGCGCAACTGCCTCCTGCTGAATATCGCAGAATGGCACACTTTTGGACTTGCGCATGCGCAACCCTATTGCGCATGGTGCAACCCTTTTGAATATCCGGCCCGAAGTGTACATGCAGGTCATTCTCCCGAGTCCCATATGCAACTTTCACATAAAGTATTTAAAAAACAAAATCTTCAGCTGGCACATGAAAGACAGCAGGACAGCAGAACTGACTCAAACTTGATGGCAGTAAAAAAATGATTGTGTGTGTGTGTGTGTGTGTGTGTGTGTGAGGAGGTTGAACTGGAAACAAATGAACCACCACCACCTACTGGGCAAACAGTAGGACAGCACTATTTTTCCAGAATATATTCCTACGCGATAAAAAAATGACAAAAAAAAACAAAAAAACATTTTAAGCACATTTTTAATCCTATTTTTTTATTTCATTTTACAAATGAACCATTGTATATTAGCAATAATGCACTCCAGGGTGTGTGTTTTGCTGGGACAATGTCATGCCTGGGGTATTGGACACTCTCGATCTGCGGCCTCATGCCCAACCACCCCAGGCTTGATGTTATCCCAAAGCACAACACACACCATGTTGGCATTATTGCTTAATTAACATCTTCAGAGGTTCAAAATGAACTACATTAGACAGATCTCTCACGGGTTAGATAGCTAAAATCTCCCACACAGAGTGTGGAAAGCAGTCCCAATGGGTCTAGTGCCTACTTTGCCTTAATAAAACCAAGTAATACATCAAGTTTTTGAATATTTAACCATGATCTTTAATTTTCTATAAGAATTTGGATATCATGTTACAAATTCACTGGAAGAAATTCCAATACTGTTAGACACAATAGCAGAATACGTAATAAATCAGGGTTTAAAATAAATTGGTCAGAAACTGAAGCACTATTCATAATTCTAATAGATACAGACAAAATAGAGGAATACTTATTGTTTACTATATCAGATTCAAAAATTAATTATCTAAGTATTCGACTCACAAACAATGTAAAACCAATAGCACATACTAGTATAGCCCCATGACTTATTGTGATCAAGAGAGATTTGGTAAACTGGGCAGACTCACTGTACCTATCACAAGACTAGGCAGAATACAGGTTATAAAATTAATGTGTTCGGACATCTGATTTATTTTCTATTTTTTTTGTTTGTTTGTTTAGAAGAACTAGCTGACATCTGTCTTTTTTTTATTTTAATGTAATGTTAGCATTTATTTGCATACTAAGAAAAATAGCTGTGTGAAAGCATAATAGTATGCTTCATTTGGTTGCTGTAGAAGAGCATAAATAATTGTGTGGCATTCAAGTGGACTCACCATGAGAATGGTTGCTTATTGTGCTCAGACTGGCAGAGGGAGCAGAGAATGACCAACTGACATGACAATAAATTTATTGGCATAGAAGACAGTAGCACAATATAAATTAATTATGAATACTTTAAATGTATTGTGTATATGACAAGATAACATGATTTCTGAATTAACTCACGATGAGTCATGAAGATGATAAACAGCACTATGTATAGTACATCATGGCCAACAGGCAACTGTTCATATCCACAGTGCACAGGTTGCTGCGGTGGCACTGGCCAGTCATATTGTACACTTTGCAGTGCATTGTGTAGGCAGGGAAGAAAGGGGTGTTACTGTCACCCACACGCTCCAGTGACGCGTGACAAGGAAAACATGATTCATGATACAGAGAGAAGGAGAATGATAAAAAGAAAACATGATTTCTGAATAATCCTGTGATGATTCATGAAGATAATAAAAAACAATATTCATAGTGCCTCAAGGTGGACAGGCAATTGTCGATTCATGGTGCAAAGGTGACTGGTGGGAATGGCTAATCATATTGTACCACTTGCTGTGCAGTGTGCAGGCAGGGAAGAAGATGATGTCATTAACATGCTCCAGTGATGCATAAGGAGGAAAATGTGATACATGATGGAGGGAGGATGAGGATGATGGTGATGATTTATGATGATGATGAAGAGGATGTGTTATTTACTAAAGCCAGAATCCTTCCTGCAGAGAAAATGTGATTTCATTGGCTTTGCGGTGTCATCTGTAAAATGTTCCCACACTGCAGAATATCTTTTTAGTTTTCTAGGAATAATGGACTGGTGGCAATGGTGGGGGCAGGAGGATCCTTTCTGAAAGGAATTGGGCACCAGGGTGGTGTCTGTCAGAGGGTTTCTTTTTTTCAGCCACTTTTGGATGACATATCTACAAATAGTATTGAGCAGGGCAGCAGATGTGGTATACGAGCAAATAATATAATCTGATTTAATATGATGTCATATATACAAACATACGAAAGAGACAGCAGAAGGAGGCCAAAATGGTCTGTCGAATCTGTTCATTTGCAATGCAGTGTCCCTGGCTTAAGCCACTGACCTTGCTCCCCCCCGCCAACCCTTCCTTCATATCTCTCCCTCATGATCCCATGAGTTCCCTATTTGCCTATCCCAGGCCCTCTTAAACTCTTAAAGCCTCCCGCCGTCTTCGCTGAAACCACTTCCTCTGGCAGCATATTCCATTGGTCCACTACCCTCTCCATGAAAGAATGTTTCTAACATCTCTCCTAAACCTTCCCCATCCCCACCAACTTCAAACTGTGCCCCTTCATGGATCTGTTGTCCCTCCACTTGAAGAGACCTTCCCTATCCACTGTATTCCCTTCAGGTAGTTAAAAATCTCCATCATATCCCCATTCACTCCCCTCTCCTCCAGGGAGTACATTCTCAGGGCTCCCAGCCTCTCCTCACAAGACTTCCCCTGCTGGATGGCTGCCTATCATCTTGGTTGCCCTCCTTGGACTCTCTAACAAGCTGATGTCCTTTTTATGATATGGATTCCAGTACCTTACCCCACATTCCAAATGCAGTATCACTAGTGACCTGTACAGGGCATTGATCTCATCCTGCCTGCTTCTGAATCCCCTGCCTATGCACCCCCAGCATCCTGTTAGCTTTGCTGCTGCTTTCTTGCATTGTGTGGAGTAGTTTAGGTCACTGGTGATCACCACCCCAAGATCTTTTTCTTCCTCTGATGCTGCTATCTGGACCCCCCCCCCCAATGTAGTAGTTGGTCCAAGGATTCCTGGCCACAGTGTGCATCATATATGAGAGAATAACATAATCTGATATGATATATGACAAAAACAATATAATCTATTAACAGATAATATAATATATTATATACAATACAATATATGATAAAATATAATCAGATATATGAGAAAATAAAATGATATAATCTGATAATATAATTTGATATACAATTATATAATTGAATATTTGATCATTTTTATTGTCTTGTATATATTATTTTTTATTTTTGTGCCAAGAAAACATGAATCTTGAAACTGAACTTGTGATTTTGGCTTGCTGCTTGATTCCCTTCCCTCATGCTGTTTTCAGAAGCCACTAGTGACAACTGTGGGGACTTCATGGAATTGGGCAATGAATGGAAGATTTTTTTTCGGGGGGGGGACTAGAATTTACATTTCTCTGTGGATCACTTCTATCCTGAGGGGAGGCACGAGACGCTCTTGTAAAAGGAGGAGGGGGGAGGAACTGGTGTGCTTTTGGCATGCTCAGGATGGTTCCTTCACCAGATGCACTGGATGACTCTCAGGAAAGAGTGCTTGCATTCCAGTGGGAGTGGAATCAGTGGATTTCTGGGGACTAGTAAACCGTGGCTTCTATGACTCTGCTATTATGCACCCAGCAACCCTTGTCTTCACAGCCCCACGGCCGTGACTTCCATTCTCTGTCCCACCATGACCAGCTCCAATCTCTACCACCACCACCACTTGCAGTTGAAGAAAATGACAAGGTGGATCACTTAGTTGCTCCTTTTCTTTCCTCTGCATCCCTTTCTCTTCCTGTTCTTCACTTCGTGTTCTCTATACGCAGGGCCCCTGGTGTTCTGCGGCAGAATTTTCTGATTTCAGCGGCAGGGCTCCTTGACTTCTGCGGCAGCATTTTCTGATTTCTGCGGCATGATTTATTTATTTCCCTGGCAGAATGCAGTCCTGTCATTGGCGAAATATGATGTGATGTGATCAATGACATCATATGCTGAGCATAGAGGAGGGGCTTCAGGATAAACGAAGTGGGAAAGAAAGCCTGACACTATGGAAAAACAATATATTTATATGAAAATTCACCAAAAAGAATGAATTCTGCGGCATTGCATATATTCTACGGCATGATGCAAATTCTGCGGCAAATTCCGCAACCGCAGAACCGCAGAATTCCAGGGGCCTTGTCTATATGTATTGACAACACACGCACAACAACAAACGATGACATGATTCGTGTGCAGCTGGACACCAACAATAATGACTTGCATTATAAAGTAGTTATTGATGATTCTTAAATGCCCACATGACACTTACCTTGCCAGGTGATGGGGAAGAGTGAAACCACCAGCCCCTCCCCACACCGAAAGACAACACACCACACCACTGATCTTGTGACCTTGTGTCTCACATTGCATTTACATAATGTTTCACTCACTCACTGGCGGGCAGCCTCACACACACAGGCAAAAACTAAAAGGATGCATTTTTGTGCTCTGTTGTACCACCAATAGTCAGTAAAAAAATGTATTTGTCAAAAATATCCTTTAAAATCCCCCCTGCACTTTTCTCATTCTGCTGCATTCCAGTCTGTCCTGCTCCAGCTGCAGGGGGAAACAATAAAATAAATATGGAATTATGTGCCCTCTACTATACCAACAGCACTCAGTAACAAAAAAGGTCAAATCTTTCGAAAATGCACTCTCCACCTTTTCCAAGTCTACCACATTCACTCTCCCTGCTGCTGCAGGTCCTGCAGCTGGAAGTGCAGGCTTACACAGCGCCCCTCTCCTCTTCAACACAGTTTTACTAACCTGCCTGCCTGAAACTACATTTAAAAGTAGTGAATCGAAACTAAATAAAGTAAGGCATGATTCTGCAACGATCTTGAAAGTTTTCTAATCAAAAGTCACTCTTGTTCACCCAAAGGGAGCCCCCTTCCTTCCACAGGTACTTCCCCTGTGAGACAGCTAGAAATGGTACTGAGATGTGTGCAGTGCTAGGAGTGCTCGATCTCCAGCATTGCTGATTGGCTGTTGCTGGTCATGCGGCTTGCCAATAGCTTGGACATGTTCAGTATGGTCTCCATGTGAAAGGTCTGCATCATGACGTTGAAGTGCTGAAATACCAAAGGGAAACAGATTTCCTTCAGACCTGCTTCACTGGTTTCAGAAAATGCTGGATTTCAGCATATTCACCAAATGCAAATTCGGCAGGGACTCACTGTTACTCCAGGGTATGCAGTCATAAGGAATAATGCACTTCTCAGGTGGTTGCAGTACTCAGCTATACCTTGTGCTTAGTAACCAACTGAGATGTGCACTATTTCTCATAGCTGTATACCCTGTCATGTGTTATCCCTTACATATATATCAGGGGTTTGGCAGTTGAAATTCAATGCAAGGAAGTGCAAGATAATGCGTATGGGGCACAAAAACCCTGGCACAATATATCAATTGGGGGGTGAGGATATAGCATGTACCAAGCAGGAAAGGGATCTTGGGGTTATCATCTCTGATGACCTCAAGGCAGGGAAACAGTGTGACAAGGCAGCAGGTAAAGCAAATAGGATGCTGGGATGCATAGGCAGGGCATCACCAGCAGGAAAAAGGAGGTCATAATTCTACTATACAAGACACTAGTGAGGCCCCACCTGGAGTACAGTGTACAGTTCTGAGACCTTACCTATGTAAGGACATAGACAGGATAGAGAAGGTTCAGAGGAGGGCAACAAAGATGGTGCATGGATTGCATCACAAGTCCTATGAGGACAGGTTGAAGGAACTGAACATGTACTCCTGGGGAAAGGAGGAGAGAGGATATGGTAGAGACATACAAGTATCTTACAGGGAGGAACAGGGTGCAGAAATACACTATTTTTAAGCGAAAAGATGTTCCAGGACTAGAGGGCATGGGATGAAGTTGGAGGGAGGATGATTCAGAGGAAGCGTGAAGAAGAATTTCTTCACAGAATGGGTGGTGGACAAGTGGAACACCCTGCCAGAGGAAGTGGTGGGGTCTGAAACAATCACGGGATTTAAGAATGCATGGGATAGACATAAAAGAATTCTGGAGGTCAGGGGTAAGGGGCAACAGATTTCTTAGAAAACATAAACTGAACTTACAGGCTCAAATGGGCAGACTGGGTGGGCCATAGGCCCTTATCTGCCGACACTGTGTATGTATCTATGTATATTAGGCAGTGGATGGGGAGACATGCATATTAATTCTATCAAGGGATTCTGATGACATCACAGATCATAAGAGGAAAGTTCAAGAGGTTTAATGCCATCAGAATCCTGAGATGGAATCACAGTCCTGTTTTGCTTTTTCTGGTCAACTTGTTATGTTGTGTATAACGGAATATTGGAGACCAATTAGGGAAACCCCCCAACATGTTCAAGTTATGAGACCATAACATATTTAAACTACCAGTAGTCAACATAGGCAAAAACATTATATTTAAATGTAAAGGTTTAGAATTTGTGAAATGATGTTGAAGGCTGATTTTCTATCACTTGCCTGCTAGAGGATTTTGATTGGCTAAGACACCCATGCAGACCATTTCCATACACAACAGATGACTGTCAGCTGTAAACCATGTACAACTGTACTGTAATACATGGATAATGTTAATAATGGCATCAAAACCCATACAAAACATTTGCTGTAATACCATTGTTAAAACTGCAACTATGATATGAGATCTCAAAAAAACTATTGTTCTGACCTCTTTACAATGATATTAAGAGAAAGAACATTTCCTCATGATGCACACAGTCCATTAGTTGAGCGTGAACTGACTTTCACTGTAACTATCATGTACAGTAAAAGTTGGCTCACCACTGACTCAGAAATCTTCCAGTCTCTCTTGTTCACATTTCTCTCTCTTTCACCTCTCTCTCTTTAAGCTGAGTGGCAATCATTCATAACACGAGGGGGCACAGTCTTACCCTGGTGGGTAGGAGGTTTAGGAGGGAGGTCAGGAAGCACTTCTTCACAGAGAGGGTGCTGACACTTGGAATGCACTGCCAGAAAGGTAATCTCATTGAAGACAGTGGGCAACTTTAAGAGAAGCTGGGACAGGTATAGGGGAGTAGGGAGGATGGAAGGAGTGGGAGAGGGGCAGGGATAGTAGCCCAAGTTGTGGACCCCGCAACACGAGCAGGCGTGATAGACCAAATGGCCTTCTTCTGCTGTCTCCTTCTATATGTATAGTATGTATAGTATATATATATATATATATATATATATATATATATATATATATATGTGTGTGTGTATATATATATATATATATATACCTACAGTCTTCCAACCCCTGCAGAAATTTTAAATGAAAGAGAGGCTCGTGGAGGACAGTTATGTCACTTGCTTTTCTTTTCCCCCAACTCCTGCATAAAAAAATGCATAAACATTTTAAACAAAATAAAAAGAAGCTCATAGGGGAACAGGTCTATTTTAGCAATATTTCCAATCTTTATTTTCATCCCTGAATCATTGGCTAACCTACTGGTGAGTACAGAAATGTTTACATAAAGTAAAAAGTGAAATACTGGATCCAGATAGTACAAAAAATAGCAAATAGGGGACTGCATATTTCTGGGCTATAATACCATCTTGAGGTTCTGGGCAACATGTTGGAAGTTCTCAAGCTTCAGTCCTGAGGTTCACATGTCACCAAAACCTCCTGGTGGTATTATAGCCTCATAATATACAGTCCCCTATCAATTTATTTATTTGTTTAGTCTTTGGTAACCAGGTAAGTGCACTGATCCAGGGGACTGTTTTCAGGCACGACCCGCGCCACACAGGCGGCAGTTACAGAGGTAGTGACAAGTTATACAACGAGTACAAGCCATGTGGATATACAGACATCATTGGTGAACAAAGTGAATATACAGACGTCATTGGTGAACAAAGTGGATATACAGACATCATTGGTGAACAAAGAAAGTAACATAGGAAAGTAAAATTAATGATCGGCTGAAAAAAACAATCAGTACATCATGATAAGCAACAATTATTATATAAATATTTACTAAGGATAAATTGCTAGTGCAAATTAATGCATGATGTAAAAACATACAAGACAATAGTCAACTTGGAGAGCCCAAGAAGCAGGTAGTGAGGTATAGACAGGAGTCCATGAGAGGAGGCCAAAGTAGCCCAAGAGGGAAAAGTCGGAAAGGTGAGGGGGTTTATCCAAGCTAGCAACAGCACGTGGCTTCATCAAGAGCCAGACTTGACATGTATCTTGAAATTGGCATGGGTCCAGAGAATGGATGGGTGCGGGATTCTGTTCCACAGAGTGGGAGCAGCAACAGATAATGCTCTGCTACCCATAGCTGAGGAGACTGGGATATCCTGGGGGCTGAGGATGCATGCAAACACCTGAGGAGTTCTGGCCTTGAGGATAGATCTAAAAAGGGAGGCTTTGCCATGCTTGATGGTGCTGTCCAGGGAGCGTAAGCCCATAATCAAATCTGCAGTGTAGTGGGAGCCAGCAAAGAGTCTGCTAGAGGTGGCAGTGGTGAATGGAATATGGTGCCAGGAGAGTGAAACAATGTATGTTGTTGTATGTGGAGAAGAGGCGCGCATGCAAGTATGAGGATGTGTGTGAGTAAATAGGGGAGCAGTAGTCAATCAAGGGAAGCAGATTCCTTTGGACAATGGCTAAACAGGCTTCCCTAGTCAGGAGTGGCTATATCCGATAAGCCGTACCAAGTTTCTGGCTAATACGGTGGATACCAGATGACATATGATCGGAAAAGGAGAGGGACGGGTCCAGGATAACTCCCAGATATTTGAAAGTTAGTACATTTTGAAGTGCAGTGTCATCCGGTGAGACTACTGTGAGGGTGGACTCAGCCTTGGTGACCTTAGATAGGAAAGATTTAGATCCAAATAGCATGGATTTAGTTTTTTTAGCATTAACATTTAGGCAATGTGAGTGGAACCAGGTGTGCGCCGCAGAGTAGTTATTGGATAAAGCCCTGGATATATTCTCAAGAGCCTTGTCACTAGTAAAGAGGACAAGGTCATCTGCATAAAATAGGGCATCACAAGTGAGACAGTCAGAGGGGAGAGAGTTTATAAACAGGGAAAATAAGAGTGGGCCCAGGATGGAGCCCTGGGGTACATCAGTAGTGACTGGGAGGTGGAAGATCCTACACGTACCAACTGAGATCGATCTGATCTATCAATGATTTTGTTTGTGCTGTCCTGAGTTCTACAATACTGCATGACATGTTCTAACATACACAATATATAAATGTCTTCCCAAAGGGGGGATTTAGTCTATTAGTATGTGTAATTGATTTATGCCTGACCTTGTTATAATCCTGCCTTGACTGCTTCTCCCTGATTCTGATATGTTTTTATTTACTAATCCTTTATACTTTCTGATTGTCCCTTGCCCCCTCACCCCAGTCACATTTGTAAACCAGATTTTTTTTCTTAACCTCCATACGTGTACCTGGTAAAGCAATTTATTTAAATAAATGCACATAGAGATAAATTCCTATCATGCAACTCAGGGAAAACAGTATTTGATATAAATATGCATACAGATAAACTCCTATCATACAACTCAGGGAAAACAATATTTGATACTCGAGGCAAATGAAAAAAAGCTTTTACTTTCTTTACCACAAAATTTGGTATGAGATACACAAATGGAGAAAAAGTTATCCCTGCCCACATTAGGGAGTCTCAAAAGATCACAAGGCCTTCTTCTGTTGACATATTTCTACGTTTCTATGAAATAAATTACTTTAAATACTAAAAAGATGCAGGCTATGCTATTCAGTTCCAAGATTGTAAAAAAAACTACAACGGTGATCAGCAAATTCAATTTATAGCTGAGTCTGCTCTAACTTGTCCAGAAACAAATGATTAAGGTATGTGGCTTGATGCATCATTTTCCTCAGAAGCATATGAACTTTTTAACTGTTAAGGCAAAAACTCGATTTTGTTTCCAGGTATCATAAATGGTTTGACCTTCTGCAACTCAGTAGTTTTTTGCTGTATGAGAATGTGCCAACCATAGTTACAGCACAAACACTAATACAATCCGGTCAAAGTTTGATGTAATTTGGCATGTCCATGCTAGGTTTGTGCTTGACATCACCATTAGAACAAATCATTGCACACTGCTAGGTACTTTAAACTTGTTAAATCTTGACAGAAGGCATTGGCTGCACTACAATCAGTTCTTATGGAGAATGTTAGGAAAATTACCACAGGATCTGACAAACCTTCCCAATGATCTAACTCCAGGCCATGACATTGGATCTCAGGATTATGTCACTGTCCAAGTTTCTAGAGCCAAATCTTATAGTTGCAAACAGGCTTTTTATCTAACTGTTTGACAGACTCTACAGGAACATTTAAATAAATTATATATACCTCCCACAGGAGATATGTAATTATGTTTAGCTGTTATTTTTACTACAGTATATTTTGTGTTTGTTTAATTCTGTATCATGTGCACGCTAGTAAAATGCATTATTTTACCTCATTGAGTTAATTTATCTGGTAAAATAAATAATCTTTTTATCCATTGCTTTTCACTGCTGAGGTTAGTGCTTTATTGATGTATACCTCAAATGTGTTTACCCACTCCAACCTCTGAGAGCTATATTTGTTTAGTAAACCGTGTAACATAACTCCATGGTGCTCCCACATAGGAAAACCTCACTGGGTCAGGCCTGTTTTTCATTCAGTTTCCAAATTGTGGAGCCCCTTACCCCATCACCAAAGTCCTGGCTATATAACCAACTTTAAGTCCCAGCTTCTAGCCTCTCACCCCTGCAATCCAATGTGACTTCTATTACTGACCTGCCTACTACATCCCTGAACTGATCTTGACTCCTATGCTTTCTTCCTCCTCCAGTTTGGGGCACTGTTGCTACCCACGCCTATCCATTGCACCTGTGTTGTTATTATGCCTCTTTTAATCACATTTCATTTTAAGTTTACCTCAATGTTACCGTGTTATTTCCTGTTGTATTGCGTACACTGTACTTCTGTCAGTCTCAACTATAAATATGTAATATACTTGTATTGATGCTAAGCTGTTGTATATGACCCTAGACCCACTGAAAATAGGCACTGCCTAAAGGATCTTGTGTGTAATAAATAAAAAATAAATTTACATGAAAAATGTTGGCTGAATTATTTCTGTAACTGATCCTGAATCTATACTTTTTTTCTCTTTTGTAACTGTATTTATGCTCTTTGTAAATCATTTTGTGATACTCAGCATGAAATATGTTATACAGTATTAAATAAAATTCACACAAATTACATGTAAATCTAAAGTTACTATTACATTTAGCTTGAAGGATAGGGGTCACAAAAAACTTCACCCTATATTTCTCATTAAAAATTGGGCAAGAACATACCATACATTTAATTAGCTAAAACCAGTCTGGTGACTGTGCATTAACAGAATTTATAACACTTTTGATCATAACCCACCCAAGTTGTTCAGATATTACAATATCCCTACACTTTCAACTGTGGATTATTCCTTTTGCAATACTTGGTCATCCCGGTGTTTAGCCTGCTCACAAATCAGTTTGCCAGTATAGAATTTAGAAATTTTTAAAAACAAATTGGAGGTTATTTTTTTTCTGTCACTGAGGGTCCCAATTGCCCCTCCCCCGACACACACAATCTCCCTTTACTAAACTGCTTGTCCCAATATCTCTTTCTCTTCACACAATTCCAAAATATAGTACAATACCTTTTTCTAATTTCAGTGCTTACACTCCTCAGCACTTCTGCCTCATCTCTGCTTGCAAATGCTCCCGGCCATCTTGACTGGTCTACTGTCTCAGTCACTGATCCTCTCAAATGCTACCTGACAGCTCTGCCTCCTGACACACACAGTACAGCTCCCAAATCATTGACACTTTCTGAAGTATATAAATAAATGGGGAAAATATTATTGGTGACATACTTCTCAGTAAATTCACTTTTATGTGAGCTCCGCTCAGTATATCTCTCAACCATCTGTGTTGGCATGCTCTTTGCAGCACAGTTCAAGTGCTCACACCATAGATCCAATCTGACATGAGTCTTCACAATGAATTATTTTAAACAATCAAAAATTACCTAAAGAAGCCTGTGATCCTTCCCAGAACTAGAGGGGCATGGGAGAGTCAAAAACAAAAAAAACAAAGAAGCTGCAAGTACAGTAGCCTCATCAGGCCAAAATACTAAAAGCAAAGTATAAAATACCAGCAAGATCCAGCAGGTGGAAGAACTACTTTACAAAACAATAAGACACTTATTTATATTTCTAAATATATAAACCTCTTTTTCTAACTTTTTTTAGCACAAGTAAAATGAATAAACCCATTTAAAAGCACAATAACACACTCCGGGGTATACATCAAGCTACATCAATGCACTTCCCGCATGGCTGAAAGCATGAGGCCACAACAGCACATCCAGGGCATGCTTTGATTTAGCTCATTGCACACCATGTTGTGTGTGTGTGATTGCTTATTTCATCTTCAAAGAGTTCTTTGTATTAAACATGCTGATTGGTACTGAATAAAAATGTTAACAATTAGGCTTGAAAGCTCCTGTACTGATTTAAAGGATCAAAAACCCCAAACAAGTTGAGTTAAAAACAAAAGAAAGCACCACATCTACTAGAATGCTTTGGAAGGCATTGGAAGGTTTTAAATTCAATTATTTCATTTTGTGTCTATTCTTAAATGGCAAAAATTATACTAATTGTAGTGGCTGCTAAATTCAGGATAATGCTGAGTGTGTGAAATGTTAATAAATTCAGTGTTTTCATGGCCACAGCAGTGCAACTATGTTCTGATTGAATTAGCTCTCATTTTGCAGGTGCCAATCTGCTTTCATACACAGAAACAGAATTTGTGCTTGTACTAAATGTTGAGTTGGTATCTATTTGTGCGGTTGGCTCCTTAGTGTAAATTCAGATGAACAGTGCATGAAGCTTTAAGTTCTTTGTGATCTCAGAAAGCCAAATAATTACAGAAGCTATCTGCATATATTAATGGTGCAATTTCCTCTTCTGCCTATGCAGTTTTATTTAATACATTTTTTATCAGCTGTAATAATTTAAACAGGAGTGAAGAAAGGGGGCATAGCAATATTATTGATCTGGCCTACATTGCTGTAGCTGGCCTTGGCATGGTAGCTCGGCACTCGCCAGGCCCCTAACCTGGCTCCTCAACCGCTCCATTGTGGAAAGGGCCATCCCCAATACCTGGAAAATGGCTCACATAGTCCCTGTCCATAAGGGAGGCATGAGGGAATTGACCAACAACTACAGACCACTCTCCCTACTCTGTAATCTTGGTAAGATACAAGAGAGACTGATCTCAGGTCAACTCCAGGACTACCTCAAACCCACCAACTTCTAGCCCCCCACAGCATGGCTTCAGAACCAATCACGGACTGACACTGCCCTCATCAGGTTCTCAACAGACATACTCAGAGAGCTGGACAAGGGTACCTCCACAGGGGCAGTCTTCATTGACTTATCCAAGCTTTTGACCTCGCTAACCACAACCTACTTGCTCTCCAAATTGAGACTGGTTGGTTTAGACAGTCACTCCCTACTATGGTTTTCCAGCTACCTCTCTGGCAGGTCACAGAGGGTAAAATGGAAAGATTCCCATCTGAGCCCTTCCCTAACTGAAGGGGTGCCCCAAGGTCAATACTTGGCCCACTTCTCTTCTCGCTATACACCAATGACCTCAGCAACCACTGTGGGGAGTTCAGTGGTACAATATGCTGACGAGTGCAGTCCTCTATCAGCCCTCCTCCAACATGGGAGAACTCTGCTCTGGCCTCCAAGAAGACTTGATATCCCTAGAGAATTGGCTAGTCACAAACAGAATGGTAATCAACCCTAACAAGACCAAGGCCATGCTGTTTCCCCAGTCCCGCCACAGGGACAGGAGTCAACTCCTCAAACTGATGTCCACCTCAGGTAAGAAGCTTGAGGTGGTCCTCCATAAAATACCTGTGACTTACCCTGGATCAGGCTTCACCTCAAAGGGCATGTTGAACAGGTAACCAAAAACATCCACTCTAAACTCGGGACCCTGTACAGACTGAAAGACCAACTGATACCTGCGGCCCGCTGTCTCCATTGCTACGAGTGTTCTGCTCCCCTCCCTCACCTATGGAGCTCCTGTTATCCAGGGAGCAGCTAAACAAGAGCTAAATAAATTACAGGTTCTCTATCACAAAGTGGCCCATTTTGCCTCTTCAGCAGGCCTGAGAACCCACCACTGCAACACACTATCCCACCTTAACTGGCCCTCCTGGGAGGGCAGGCTTCAGTACCCCTCGCTCTGCCTCACCCACAAACTTCTCCACTCCCCACCTCCTCCCAGCCTCGCTGGTCTCATCTCCTGTAAGAGGAACCCTAGGCTACTCCGCACTACTGATAGGACGCTCCTCTCGGTCCCCAGGGTCAGAACAAAGGTGGGGGGTCTTTCTCTACTGCCCCCACTTTATGGAACTCCCTGCCCCAAGGCATCCAGGAACCACCCACACCTAACACCTTCCGCACCAGGCTTAAGGAGTACCTGGCTACCTCCACAAACTGTAATTGCTAGGATATGTACTCCAAGGTCTTCTCACTCCTTGATTCGCTTGCAATTGTAATAAAACCACAATGCATCCAGGTGACACTTGTTATGTACCATGGTGTTCACTATCCCTGTAATAACGTATGACTCTTGTTATTTTAATAACGAATGACTCTATTGTTATGTACCTTGCTGTTCACTATCCCGTAATAACGTATGACTCTTGTTATCTTGACTCTGGCTATGTATTTTGTCAATCCAATCCCATGTCATGTTTAATGTAACCCTCGGGTCGCCCCTGAAAAAGGGACCTTTGGGGCCCAGCGGGCTCACCCGATTATCAAAATTTAATAAATAAATAGTAGCATCACAGTTCTTCTGCTAGCAGTAGATGTTAATATGAACACTAGATTACATGAGATAGAATATGACATACACAGAACTTTACAGATGGTTTGAAATATCCAAAGTTAAATGTTTAATTAGGGGTCTAATCAAAATCAACAACTATTTCCATTAAATTAAGAAAGACTGGTTACCTACCGTAACAGTAGATCTTAGAAACATAGAATATGTCAGCAGAAAAGAACTGGTAGGTCCATCTAGTCTACCCTATTTCCCTGCCTGTCGCCATTCCCTGGACTCTCTTTGGTCACAGGTGTCCCTCCCTCCTCTCGTATCTCTATTTATTACACCCATGTGCCCATCCCATGCATGTTGAGACTCCCCACTGTCTTCACCTCTTCTGGCAGGTTGTTCCAGGCATCCACCACCATTTCTGTGAAGAATTATTTCCTCCCATCCCTCTTAATCCCCTCCCAGCTTCATGGCATGCCCCTGTATTCTTGTACTCCTCTTTCTATGAAAAAGAATACCCTCCTGCATCTTGTTCACCCTCATGAAGTACTTACAGGTCTCAATCATGTCCATGTTTGCTGTCCTCTCTCCAGAGGGTACATGTTTAGCTCTCACAGCCTCTCCTCATATGGTTTCTCATGCAACCCTGATATCATTTAGTGTCCCTCCTCTATACCGCTTTCACTCTGTCGATGTCCCTGCAGAGGTGAGGCCTCAGAACTGTGCACAGTACTCCAGATGGGGTCTCACAAGTGTGCCATATAAAGGAAACATCACCTTCCTTCTCCTGCTAGGAATTCCCCTCCCTAAGCACCCCAACATCTGGCTCGCCTTACCTACTGCCTTGTCACACTCCCCTGCCACCTTGAGATCATCAGATATAATCACCCCCAAGGTCCCTCTCTTGCTTGATTAGTACCTCCCCCCATCTTAAACACAGCCCCAGGCTTCCCCACCCCAGGTGCATGACTTTGCACTTTTTGGCATTGATAATCAGTTGCCACTCCCTGGACCACTCTAGTTTCCCCACATCCTTTTACATTCCTTTCACCCCTTCCAGGGTATTCACCCTGTTGCATATGTTTGTGTCATCTGCAAAGAGACACAGTTTCCCTTCCAGTTCCTTTGCAATGTCACTTATGAAGACAGTGAAGAGGACAGGACCAAGTACTAACCCCTGTGGTACTCCACTGGTTACTCTCTCAGAGGTTCACCACCACCCTCTGTGCCCTATCTTTCAACTGTTTAGGGATCCAGCTTACTTACCATCACCCACACCCCAGGCTGCTAAGTTTTTTATCTGCCTATTGTGCAGTACAGTGTCAAAGGTCTTACTGAAGTTCAAACAAACCACATCCACTGACCTCCCCAATCTGCCTCCCTAGTTGCTCAGTCAAAGAAATCTATGAGATTTGTTTGACATGACCTCCCCCATGAAACTGTGCTGCCAGTTGTCCTGCAGCCCATTTGTCCCCAGATACTCAATCAGTCTCTCTTTCAGCAGTGACTCCATTAATTTCTCCACCACTGATGTGAAACTCACTGGCCTGTAATTGCTAGCCTCCTCCCTGATGTCGCTCTGTGTGGAGGAACCACATCAGCCCTCCTTTAGTTCTCTGGAACCACCCCTGTCTCCAATTAAAGAGCTGAATAGTGCTGCCAGATGGGCAGCTAGCATTGTGCTCAGTTCCTTTAGTACTCTTTGAAAAAACTGCCCTGGATAGCTTTTGGCAGAGAATAACAAGAGGAAGGAGGTGCTGTTAGAACTTTACTACTCTACTGGGACTTAAAAACTAGAACTCTACTAATGGAACCTTTAATTTCGGGTAAAAACAAACTAACAAAAAAAACAAGAATTAGTGTGTGTCTGAAATGGGTGAAGGGAACTGTTATCTGTGCAGTTAGCTAGGTGAAAACGAGAACTGTGAATTAGGGGGAGTGGCTTAGGCAGCAGGAAGCCAGGTGTTTGGATTTAAAACTGCCTTAGATAGCTTTTGGCAGAGAACAGCATGAGGAATCAGGTGCTGTCAGAACTTTACTACTCTACTGGGTCTATATGCCTCCCTCCCTCTCCACCCAGTTCTATTTTTATAGGCACAGGATTTGACTGACAACAGGAACTTCCTGTTTGGGAACAGGAGGAGAGTGATCACAGAGGCACGAAAGACTCACCATCCTAGAAGGAAAGAGTAGCCCTCCATCCCCCTAGTTGTGGGAGGTCTGACTCTGAGCAAGTAAGAAGAGACTACTGAAATACAGGAACTTCCTGTTCCAGAACAGGAAGAGCAGGAGCTTTAAGGGCACGAAGGCAGTAGGAAAGTAGGGAGAAAAAATAAAAAATAAACAGAGAGAGGAAAGAGTAAGCATACAAAACAACAGTTGAGGGCCACAAATAAGAAATGATGGGAGTGGTGCAGTGCAGTGGCTGTGGAGCAGCAGTATTCAGGAGATCTCTTGGAGGATGCAGTGTTGTCCTATCTGCAGGCACCTCTGTGGACTGAAGAGGGAGTTGCTTGTCTCCAGGCTAGAGTTGGCCAGGATTCAGGGGACCTCCTCTCCCAACCAGGGACCACCAGGGCTGCCGTTGCTGCCTCAGAGTTGCCAAGAAAGAAGAGCAGTTGGACCGCAGTGAGTTCAGGAAGGGGGAGGGTGGTGGAACGGAGGCGTATCCCTCCAGTTGTACCGCTCCACGATTAATATGCCATTCTGGCAGAGTGTGGTTCCTCTATGAAGGCACCCACAGTGGAGATCAAGGAGGATGCTGGGAACCTCCACAAAGGAGACCCACAGCAAGGTGGCATGGGACACCACAGGAGAAGGAAACAACTCCTGGTAGGGACTCCATCATTAGGAGGGTAGAACTGGGGGAGGGGGAGAGGGAGGTAAGGTGCCTGCCTGGTACTATGGCTTGGAGGGACAAGGAGTGAAACCTCAGGATCATGGGAGCAGCTGCACGGGGGAGTGAGCTGGATGTCATTGTCCACCTAGGGACAAATGACCAGGCTAGGAAAGGGATCAGAGCAGTGCAGGAGGAGTTTGTGGAGTTAGGGAGGGGCCTTAGATAAGCAGCACGTGCGATAACCTTCTCGGAGGTGCTGCCTGTCTATGGCATGGGTGAAGCTAGGGTGCTCTGCACCATGGGATTCAATCAGTGGTTGGAAAACTGGGCAGAGCTCAGGGTTTTGGCTTCATTTGGGACTGGGGCTCCACCTGGAGGATACAGACCTATACTGGCACGGTTTGCATCTGTCAGGAAGAGACCAGGGTTCTGGGTGATAGGTTTAAATGCTTCATTGACAAGCATTTAAACTAGCCAAGGGGCAGGCACTGAAAAGGGAGCAGGAAATCCTACCCCCAAATCAAGGTAGTTAATGAGGTAAACACCAAGACAGAGAAGTCGATAAGGAGAAGGCAGGGTAACTGGAGAAAAGTCAAAGGCAGTAAGGACAGGAGATGGGCGAAAAGGGGGTAAGGCCATCAAAAAATGGAGGGTAATGAGTACCAATGCCCGTAGTCTAGGTAACAAGCTCATTGAACAGGTGGTCTTGATGGAAGAGAGATGCCTGGATATCATGGCAGTGACTGAAACATGGTACACAGAGAACCATGACTGGTATGTCAACATACCAGGGTACACAATCTACAGGAGGGACAGGGAGGGTAGAAGAGGAGGAGAAGTAGCTCTCTATGTAAGAGAAGGGATCAAAGCAACAGAACTAAAGGGTAAACAGGGAGGAGAGGAGGCACTGTGGGTCCACCTGAAGACCAGAAATGGCACCACAATCTGCACAGGGGTTGTATACAGACCTCCTGTTTCAGGAGGAAGAAATGGACAAGGAAATGATAGAAGGCATCCTTAGATGGCAGAAAAGGGGGAGATATTGTTGATGGGGGACCTGAATAGGCCAGATATTAATTGGAGCACCTTTCTGTAGCCACATCCAAGAGCAGGGTCATTCTCGATGCCACACGGGGACATGCTCAGACAGTTAGTGTTGGAACCCACTCAAGAGGAAGCACTCTTAGACCTGGTACCCTCAAACAGGGACGGGAAAAGGATCTCAGATCTAGAAGTGGGTAGCATTTGGAAACAAGTGACCACCAAACAGTGTGGTTCATGATAAACACAGCCATAGAGTCAAGCCATACAAAAATGAGGGCACTGGACTTTAGGAGGGCTGACTTTGTCAAAATGGGAGAGTGCCTCAGAAAATCACTAGCAAACAGATAAGGAGGAGGGGTGGAGGAACAATGGGGAAACATCTAAACTGCCATCACAGAGGCAACAAGCCTTCGTGTGAAGTAAATAAACAAATCAAAACGAAGGAAAAAAACACTATGGTTCTCAAAAGAGGTGGCGGGGAAGGTTAGGAGAAAAAGATAGGATTCAGGAAGTATAAGGAAACACAGAAGGAGCAGGACAGAGAATTGCACCAGTTAAAGCAGAAGTAAGTGTGGAAGGCAGTTAGAATAGCAAAGGCTCAAACCGAGGAAAAGATAGTGTACTCATTTACAAAGGGGTGAAAGCTTTTATAGCTACTATTAGGAGCGCGAAGAAAGACCAAGAGAGGGATAGCGAGGCTTAATAAAGGGGAGGGTAGGTGAGCAGAGAGGGACAGTGAAAAAGCAGGGATACTGAATGAATACTTCTGCTCAGTGTTCGCAAAAGAAGAGGAGAGGGAGGTACCTAATCCAATCAATAGATGCACTCTGGATGGTGGGGGTCGATCCCAGTCCTTTCACAGAAGAAAGGGTTCTGAAAGAACTCCTTAAACTGAAGGTGGGTAAAGCAACAGGGCCTGATGGGATTCACCTCAGAATTCTGAAAGAACTAAGGGGAGAATTAGTGACACCACTGACTACCCTTTTTAACAAATCATGTAGGAAGGTGGATGTGATTCCCCTTCACAAAAGTGGGACCAAAGCAGAGGCAGGAAACTACAGACCTGTTAGCTTGACCTCAGTGGTAGGAAAATGATTTAATCACTTCTGAAAGAAAGAATTGTTGGGTACCTAGAGGCCAGCAGGGCATTGGACCCAAGGCAGCATGGAGTCACAGCAGGAAGGTCATGTCAGATGAATCTAATAGATTTCTTTGACTGGGTGACTAAAGTAGTAGACCAGGGAGGGGCTGTGAACATGGCCTACCTAGACTTTAGCAAGGCATTTGACATTGTCCCACACAAAAGATTAATAAACAAATTAGCCAGCCTGGGAATGGGTCCTGAGGTGGTAGCCTGGGTAAAATAATTGTCTGGACAACAGGACACAGAGGGTAATAGTAAACAGAGTCCACTCCAAAGAAAGGGGTTACTAGTGGGGTACTGCAGGGTCAGTACTGAGTCTGGCCATTTTTTAATGTTTTTGTAAGGGACATTGCAGAGGGACTGAAAGGAAAAGTATACCTCCTTGCAGACAACACAAAGATCTGCAACAGGACAGGGTTGATACATGGGGTGGAAAGGATGAGAAGGGACTTGGCAAGGTTTGAGGAATTTTCAAAGGTATGGCAGCTTACATTCAATGCAAAGAAGTGCAAAGTAATGTACCTGGGAAACAAAAACCCAGAGGAAGAGTACACAATGAGGGGGGAGGTATTAACAACACAAATGGAAAGGGACCTGGGGGTAGTCATATCAGATGACCTAAAGGTAAGCAAGCAATGTGAGAAGGCAAGAAGGATCACTGGGGGGTACTGAGACGCGTAGGGAGAGGTATCACCAGTAGAAAACAGGAAGTTGTTTTCCCTCTGTACAGACAGTGGGTGAGACCCAATCTCCGCAAGTACATAGACAGGATGGAGGCAGTCCAGAGGAGGGCAACTAAAATGGTACAGGGTCTGCAACAGAAGCCATGCAAAGAGAATCTAAGGGAGCTTAATATGTATACCCTTGAGGAAAGGAGGTAGGGGGGGACATGATAGAAACGTTCAAGTACCTCAAGGGAATCAACAAAGTCCAAGAGGGTAGCATCTTTCAGAAAAAGAGATGTGCAAGAACAAGGGGACACAATTAGATAGAGGGGAGACAGCTCAGGTGCAATATGAGGAAGTATTTTTTAACAGAGAGGGTGGTGGACACATGGAACGGCCTTCCTGAGGAGGTCATGGGGACAAAAACAATGGGAGAATTCAAGAATGCATGGGACAGACATAAGGCAATTCTGGTAGGGGGTAGGAAGAAGTAGGCTATTGATTAACTAGGATCTGCAGCTTATCCAATAGGTAGGGAAATGGTCAGACCCGGTGGGCCAAGCAGTCCTTATTTGCCATCAAAGTCTGTTTCTATGTTTCTCTTGGGTGGATCCCATCTGGCCCCATCACCTTGTATTCCTTTTGGACTTCCAAACTCTCCCTTCTGTAAAAGGACTTGTGTCTACTCCCCCTCCCTGTCCTGTGCCTGTTTATGCATCTTGGCCTGTCCTCTCTTTCACTGTGAAGACTGAGCAGAAGTATTAATTTAAAAATGTTATATTTTTCTTGGTCTTCCTTGGCACAGTTCCCCACCCCACCCCACCTGTCCCCTGATCCTCACTGTACCACCCCTTGCCTTCCACTCTTTGCTCACATACCTGAAGAAAAGCTTATCTCCATTTTTGACCTCTTGGGCGATTCTTTCCTTATTTTGAGCCTTTGCTGTACTTACCCTGCTTCTTGCCCCCCTTTGTTTATCTTGATTTACCTCCCTATTCACCTCTGTTTATGCCTCCTTGTACTTCCTGAAAGCTGTTTTTTCTCCCTTACAGCCTTAGCCACCTCATTTGAGAACCACAGTGGCCTCTTTCTTCTCTTACCCTTGCTTATTACCTTCAGCTAGCTTGCTATTACTTTAATTATTCCCTCCTTTATTCTTTTCCATTGTGCCTCGACTCCCATGCAGCTATTCACCCCTTCAATGTATTTCCTAAGGCAGTCTCCCGTTTCTTTAAAATCTGCTCTCCTGAAGTCCAAGACATTTATCCTAGTGTGCTTTTTCTCTCCTGTTCAATCTGTATGCCAAACCACACTGTACGATGATTGCTTGTCCCCAAGGGGCTATCAACTGCGACGTCGGGAATGATGTCCCTGTTCATAAGTACCAGATCCAGATCTTTGAGGGAATCTCCTCCATTGAGCCACATCATGAAACTAGGTTGCTGGCATCAGGACCACCTGGAAAGTTTTGCAGGCTAGGGCCACCATGTTGATGAGCCTTATCAGTGCCTATATAATGTGGGTATCCAGGCACCTACAGGTCCCCACCAGAGACAAGCTCAAAGGATCATTGGACTGTCAGGGACCAAAGCAGCCAGGACCAAACTGTGCACACAGGGAAGGATATGGCAACCTAGGTTACCTGAGTTGAGATGCCTTTGGAAGCATCAGAGAAGAACCAGCTTACAAGAGCAGGCAGGATATTCACCCATAACTTAACAAGGAGGGAAGGTGGGAGGGAGTACAGTGGCTCAATGGAGAAGATTCTCTCAAAGAACTACTGTTATGGTAGATATTCTGTCTTCTTCAAGGATATCTGACTCCATTGAGGTACATCATGGAACAATTCCCAAGCAGTACCAAGTACAGAGGGAGGATAACAAGACCTAATGGTCCTAAGGAAGTCTTGCAGAACATTAAGAACAAAACCAGCACATCTATGAGAGATGAGGTCCAGACTGTAGTGTTCAGTGAATGTTCATAGAATACTTTAAGTGGAAGTAGCACAAATGTCAGCAGTGGACATATTATACTAAGATTTCATACTAAGAGACATAGATGTACAGAAGGTAAATAGCCCATGTAAGGACATCTCCAGAAATCTGGAAGTATTTGTACTCGATTTAAAAGGTATTTGTCGAGATTTGTTTTAAACGTATTAAAGTTAGTTGTCTCTAGAAGAGACTTAGGTAGGGCATTCCATATTGGGATAATGCTCTGGGTGTAAAAAAAGCGTCTAGTGTCAGTCTTAGGGTATGTTAAAGATAACTGAAAGTTGTGGCTTTTTAGACTACATTCTCTAAAATTGAAGGACAAGCCGAGTTGTCATAAGCTCTGCATCTTTATATATACTAAGCATAAATGAGAGATCACCCCTTGCTCTTCTCATCTCCAATGAGTATAGGCCCAATTTCTGCAATCTTTGCTCATAGTTTTTATTTTGCATTCTATCTATTATCTTGTAAACTGTTGAAATCCCTTCTGAGATAGGGACTCCAAAGTGGGAGCAGTAATCTAGAGTGGGCGTACATATGCTCTATACAGTGGAGAATACATTCCTATTCCTGGTTACAAAGGATCTTTTAATACATCCAGTTAACCTGTTGGCCTGATTTCTAGTATGGTTACAATGAGTACCAAATGTCAGCTCTGATTTGATAATGACTTCCAAGTCCCTTTCTTCTGTCATTTGTGTTAATGGGACTCCATTAAAATCAAACTGTATGTTCTAGTTTATATCTCCCAAGTGCATGATTACACATTTATGTTAAAGCACATATTTTGTTTTGCCCATTCTTCTAGAATATTTAGGTCTCTTGCTAAGTCAGCTATGTCTTTTTGTGATTCAACCTTTGCTGCAATTTTAGTGTCCTCTGCAAATGTAATGGCAATATTATTCAAGTTAGTTGTCATGTCCGACACAAAAACAGAAAATAACACAGGTCCCAGGATGGACCCCTGAGGCACCCCGCTGGCGACTGTGCCTGTTCTGGAGGAATGCCCCCTTGTACATACTACTTGTGTATGATTGTTGAGCCATTCCTTAATCCAATTTACCAGCCTATAATTTATTCCAAAAGAATTCACTTTATTAATCAAGGTTTTATGTGGCACTTTATCAAAAGCTTTACACAGGTCCAAATATATCACATCTACCGGTATTTTCTCATAAAGGTATTTACTAACATTCTCATAAAAGACCAAATTGCTGGTGAGACATGAACTTTTACTTTTGAAGCCATGCTGATTAGAATCTACTAAGTTCTTTTTCACTAGCTTATCCTCAATTCTTTTTTTCAGAATGGTTTCAAAGATTTTACCCAAAATGCTGGTCAGGCGGATAGGTCTATAGTTTGATAAATGCCAGTGTCAATGGCTCAGCAGGTAGCACACTCACCTCTGAGGCCGGGAGATCAGTAGGCTGTGGGTTCTATCCCCACACCAGGCACTTGTGTTAATATCCCAATACTGACACTGTAGTGCAACATGGAGGGGAGGGTGCTGCAATCCTGAGGTGCCGTCTTTCGGATGAGACGTTAAACCGAGGTCCCATCTGCCTGTTTTGGTGGTAGTTCAGGTAGATGTTAAAGATCCCATGGCAATTCTTGAAAAGAGTAGGGGGATTTCCCCAGTGCAATGGCCAAATTTCCTTCATTCACGAAAAATACCACCAACAGCTTCATCTGGTTCAAGGAAGGGATTGTTTGGACAGGGATGGGGCAAAAGGGGGTAAGGCCATCAGGAAATGGAGGGTAATGAGTACCAATGCCCGTAGTCTGGGCAACAAGCTCCCTGAGCTGGTGGTCTTAATGGAAGAGGGATGCCTGGATATCGTAGCAGTCACAGAAACGTGGTACACAGAGAACCATGACTGAGATGTTAACATACCAGGGTACATAACCTACAGGAGAGACAGGCAGGGGAGAAGAGGGGGAGGAGTAGCTCTCTATGTAAAGGAAGGGATAAAAGCAACTGAACAAAAGAGTAAACAGGGAGGAGAGGAGGCACTGTGGGTCACCTTGGAGACTGGAAAGGCACCACAATCCGCACAGGGTTGTGTACAGACCCCCATGTCAGGGAAGGAATGGACAAGGATATGATGGAAGGCATTCTTAGAATGGCAGAGAAAGGGAGATACTGTTGATGGGAGACCTGAATATGCAGATGTTAACTGGAGCACATTGCTGCAGCCACATCCAAGAGCAGGGCCATTCTTGATGCCCTACAGAGTGGCAGGCATTAGACAGCTAGTTTGGGAACCCACTCATTGAGGGTAATCTTAGACTCGTACTCTCAAATGGGGGCAGTGAGAGGATCTCAGATCTAGAAGTGGGTTGCCATCTGGGGACAAGTGACCATCAAACAGTGTGGTTCACGTTAAACTCAGCTACAAGTCAAGCCATACAAAAGTGAGGGTACTGGACTTTAGGAGGCTGACTTTGGCAAGATGGGAGAGTGCCTCAGAAAAGCACCAGCAAACAGGCTAGAAGGAGGTGTGGAGCAACAATGGGGAATTATCAAAACTGCCATCACAGAGGCAACAAGCCTTTGTGTGAAGCAAATAAACAAATCAAAGCGAAAGAAAAGCCACTATGGTTCTCAAGAGAGGTGGCTGTGAAAGTCAGGAAGAAAAGATAGCATTCCAGAAGTATAAGGAAACACAGAAGGAGCAGGACAGAGAGCTGTACCAGTTAAGGCAGAAAGAAGCAGGAGGGAAGTCAGAATAGCAAAGGCCCAAACTGAGGAAAAGATAGCCAACTCAGTTAAGAAGGATAAACCTTTATAGGTACATCAAGATGTAGAAAGACAAAGGAGGGATAGTGAGGCTGAATAGAATAAACAGTGGGTGGGCAGGGGACAGTGAAAAGCAGAATACTGAGCGAATATTTCTGCTCAGTATTCTACAAAGAGGAGGAAGTACCTAATCCAATTAACAGAAGCACTCTTTTTAGGGGTCGATCCAGTCCTTTCACAAAGAAAGGGTTCTGCAAGAACTCCTAAAACTGAAGGTGGACAAAGCAATGGGTCCTGATGGAATTCACCCCAGAATTCTAAAAGAATTAAGGAAGGAACTAGTGAAACCACTGGCTACTCTTTTAATAAATCATGGAGGATGGTGTGGTACCCGAGGACTGGAGGAAGGCGGATGTGATTCCCTTCACAAAAGTGGGACCAAGACAGAGGCAGGAAACTACAGACCTGTCAGTCTGACCTTTGTGGTAGGGAAAGTGATGGAGTCACTTCTGAAGGAAAGAATAGTTGAGTACCTAGAGGGTCAGTGGAGCACAGGATCCAAGGCAGCATGGGTTCACAGCGGAAGGTCATGTCAGACGAATCTAATAGATTTCTTTGACTGGGTGACCAAAGTAGTAGACCAGAGAGGGGCTATGGACATGGCCTACCTAGACTTTAGCAAGGCATTTGACATAGTCCCACACAAAAGATTATTAGTCAAATTAACCAGCCTGGGAGTGGGTCCCAGGGTGGTAGCCTGGGTAAAACATTGGCTGGACAACAGGACACAGAAGGTAATTGTAAATGGAGTCCACTCTGATGAAAGGCGGTTACTAGTGGAGGCTCGCTGAGGTTCAGTAGTGCCAGTCCTTTTAATGTCTTCATCAGTGGCATTGCAGAGGGACTGGAAGGAAAAGTATGCCTTTTGCAGATGACACAAAGATCTGCAACAGGGTTGATACACAAGGAGGCATGGAAAGGATGAAAGGACTTGGCAAGGTTGGAGGAATGGTCAGACATATGGCAGCTAGGATTCAATGCAAAAAGTGCAAAATAATGCACCTGGGAAACAAGAACCCAGGGAAGAATACACAATGGGTGGGGAGGTAGTAACAACAACAAAACAGAAAAGAAGGGACCTGGGGTAATCATATCAGATGACCTTAAGGTTAGCAAGCAATGTGAGAAGGCAGTAGGGAGGGCCGGGGGTATACTGGGATGTATAGGGAGAGGCATCAGCAGCAGAAAACAGGAAGTTGTTATCCCTCTGTACAGATAGTTGGTGAGACCCCATCTGGAATACTGTGTCCAGTTCTGGAGACCCCATCTCCGCAAGGACATAGACAGGATAGAGGCAGTCCAGAGGAGGGCAACTAAAATGGTGCAGGGTCTGCAAGAGAAGCCGTTTGAGGAGCGACTAAAGGAGCTTAATATGTATACCCTTGAGGAAAGAAGGGAGAGGGGGGACATGATAGAAACTTTCAAGTACCTCAAGGAATCAACAAAGTCCAAGAGGGTAGCATCTTTCAGAAAAGAGACTTGCAAGAACAAGGGACACAATTTAAAGATAGAAGGAGGGCGGTCAGGGGCATGTGAGGAAGTATTATTTCACGGAGAGGGTAGTGGATGCATGGAACAGCCTTCCTGAGGAAGTTGTGGAGTCTAAAACTGTGGGAGAATCCAAGAATGCATGGGACAGACATAAGGCAATTCTTGTGGGGGCAAGGAAGATATAGGCTGTTGGTTAAATAGGATCTGCGGCCTATCCTGTAGGTAGGGAAATGGGCAGACTAGATGGGCCTAGCGGTCCTTATCTGCTGTCAAAGTCTATGTTTCTATGTTTCTAAGGTCAGTTGGCATTCATCTGTATCCACTTCCCCCAGGGTCGTGCCTGAAAATAGGCAGGATTTGTCTAATGCACTTATCTGGTCAACAAAAAATAAATAAATCACTTTTATTGCCTTTTTTGAATATGGGTGTTATCAATGCAGCTTTCCAATCATTTGGCTTTATTCCTGATATTAATGATAAATTAAATATTTTATATAATGGTTCAATTAACCAAGGTGCTATTTCTTTCAGTAAGCGTGGATGGAGTCTATCTGGTCCTGGTGATTTATTAATGTTAATATCATCCAATCTGGTCTTAATTTCATGTTTCCTAATTTCCACTATGTCATCATCTATTGTGTTAATTATATGGTCAGTAACTTGTTTATTATCTTGAGTGGAATTATAAATGGAACAAAAATAGGAATTCAATTCTTCTGCCATTTCTTGAGGGGAACTCACTGTACTATTGCCCACTGTAAGTGGATCGATTGTTCTAGTGGTTTGTCTTTTATTATTTATGTAAGCATAGAAACTCTTGCTTCCATCATTAGTATGTGCTAGTTTGAATTCTAATTTGTTTTTTTCCAATCTTTAGCCTTTTGGCATTTTTTAATAATCCCCTATGTTTTTTAGAATTGTAATCGTTTTTACATCTAACTAAAGCTCGGTATGCTCTTCTTTTCCTTTTTAATAGCTGCAGTATATATGTGGTTGCCCAGATCTGTATTTTTCCCCTTTTGTTGTAGCAGATTTTGTCTGGTATATGTTTTTTTTCTAATTCGATAATTTAGTTTTTTGTTGCAAGCCAAATCTCTTCAGGTGTTGTTGACCCATTATCTCATTTCCAGGCTGTTAGTTCTTTAACAATTTGATTAAAGTTTGCCCTACTATAGTTTTTGAAAGTTGTTTTGCCCAAATTTCGTTCAAGTTTAAATTTAGCATTAAAGGTTATTACACAGTGATCACTGTTTTGTAGGGGGTCGTGGGTTTTTATACTATGGACTTGGTGCGGGATATCGGTAAGTAGTAAATCAAGAATATTGTCCTTTAGTGTTGGTATATTTATAAGTTGAGTTAGTCCATTTGACATGCATACATCCAAGAATGTGTTTTCCAGATGATTTTTAGTAGTTCCTTTGTTCCAATTATTCCTGGGAGATTGAAATCTCCTAATAATATAATGTCAGATTGATTTGTTTTCTTAATAATGCCATCTAAAAGGGCCTGGTGATCATGTGAATTGGTGTCTGGTGGTCTATAACAGAGACCTACTAATATTTTGCTTGTGTGTCTCTCGTAATTTCTATCCATAGTATTTTGTTTGTTATTTCGTCTGTTGAATCAATTATTTGTTTGAAATTAATTATATTTTTAATGTAAAGGCTACCCTTCTCCCCTCTTGGATGTTCTCTTTTGTAAATGGCATTGTAACCGGAATAATTATATTCCAACTGGTTTATCCCCCACCAAGTTTCTGTAATCGCTGCTACATCGATACTGTCCGTATTCAATATTATTCCTAGTTTGTCAATCTTAGTGGAGTGTACACTTTTGTATTTGTGAGCAAGAAAGAAAGGCCATGCATTTAGGTTTTCTTGCTATGTTTAATTTTTCTTAGTCTCTGAATCTATGATAGAAGTTATTGTTTCAAATGAATTTTCCCTTTGCCCCTCAGGAGTTATTTTTTTGTGGCTGTATGATCCCTTATTGTATTGAAAATGAAAACCCTAATATTCTGAAAATAAGCTACTGAGGTAGCCACCCTATGGGTAGAATGTGCATTAGCAGGACCAGGAAGTAGCTAACCACGCTTCTGGTAACAGAACATAATACAATTGGTCAGCCATTTGGACAAGCCCTTATGTATTTATTTATTAAAACATTTAGTTACTGGGAGATACCAGTGGGAATAACCAGTTCCTTTGAGTGCATAGTAGGTGTGGGTGCAGGTTTCAGGATCCTTCTCATCTACCATCCAACAGGTGATGGGAGGGTTTTCCTGAAGGAGGTAGAGACTTCATCGCCAGCCTCATGTTGGAGCCCTCGAGATGGATTGATCCTGGGGGCTTCAGCGCCTGGGTCATCGATGAACTATAGCTTTTTGGTCAAGACCTCCTCCAACTGATGGATTCATTGGGCCTGACATGGATTATTACCACCACACACATGTGGGGGCACTCACTGGACTTGGTGTTCCACGTGGTGATGGAAATCTCCGATTGAGGTGGATCCTATCAGTTGGTCTGACCATCATGTCCTTGAGGTTCAGTTTCGCAACTCCCTGTAATAGGCCTGCCCTAAAGGAAATGGTACAGTACCGCCTCTTTACGAGGTGTTACCTCTGAAGGCCTAATAATGGTTCTGGACCTTTTGGGTATTCTGACTGATAGCACTGATCCAGGAGCCCTTGTACTTGCCTATAATAGGGCAGTGGCCTGGGCTCTAGATATCATTGCTCCAGTTCGAGTTGGCCCTCTTACTCTTCACCCGGGCGCCCCATGGTTTGATGGGGATTAGGTACTAAATCCCAACATGCTAAATCCTGACAATTTAAATCCCATCACTGATTGCCCAACTTGTCTAGTGCCAGACAGATAATATGCCCGACTGCTGTAAAAATCACTGAAATTGGTCTACCCTATCAAACTATCATCATTCAAAACTATGCTCATTCTTTCAAAGAATCATGTGAATGTCTTTACTGACCCTACCCATATTTCTTTGAATTGAGCCTCCCCTCCTAAGTTATTCTCTGACTCTTCCACTCTAGTTATTCCTGACCCTTATTCATTCTATTTTCATATCCCTCAGTACCTTGACCCTGCACCCTGTGGCACTTCTCAAGTGGTCTTAGTAGTTCTTTGTGGTCAGGGACCCTTATGGCTTCTACTGCCCAGTTGGCATTCCATCTTCTACCCTACCCTCTGCCTTCTCCCTTATAGGCATCTGCCCCTTCCTCTCTCTGTATGAATCTATCCCATTACCTCCTACCTAACCTAAAGAGCCTCTCTGCACCCTGTAAGCTCCTTCAATCTTGTATCTCTTTTGCCCTTCTTACAGTGCAGCAAATCTTTTATATATATTTTGTACATATTTTGAACATTTATTTTACCAAGAATTAGTACTATTATCCTTGTGTTCATTGTTCTTCTCTAATGTATACTGTAACTTAGCTTGTATTATGTTCAGCTGTGTTTGCAACCTGTATCTATGTCCAGGTCCACCTCGAAATTAAGCATTGCTCAACGGTGATCGTCTGGTTAAATAAAGATTTGATTGATTGATGCTGAAATCCCGACGTGATTAGTTCTGTGCCTCACATAGAATTGAAACTCTTACTGTGCTCTGGGAAAAGACATGCTGCTCATTATTGAAAAAAATGAAGTACTCCTTACTGTGCTCCATGAAAAGACGTGTCACACATTATAGAAAAAAATAGCAGTACTCCATACTGTGCTCCGTAATTGCCATATTGAAGTAAAGTAGTAAACAACACATAATGGAAAACCATTGTTAATGTTCTTCCTTTCATTTTACTGTGTCAATGCGAAACAGAACATTGCCTTAATGAGCTCTGCCCATAAGTATTGCATCAATATTAAGCACACATTACCGTGATCTCTCTGCTGATCTGGTGAAATTGACCACAATTGCCTGATGTTGTTGAGCAGTTACAGCAGTTACATCAGTTACAATTTCCGTCATCACCCGGATTGCCCAGTAGCCCTGTCACGTGCATTGTGTCATACCCGTCATTGTATTTTTTTACAGTAATGTGCTTAGCAGAGCTCATTAAAGTTTCCAGCAGGAACGCTAGTGCTTTTTATTCATTAATAAGCTCAGGATAACACTGTGAAAGTTTTGGTCAAGTAAAGATGGAATGTTAGTATGAGTATTGATATTTTGTTCATTTTTATGTTTTGATAGTGCAGCTGCAGCGTATTCAGTTCAGTAAGTTCTGTCAATACTGTGCGGTACGTTTTTTCACTGAGCACATTTTGTTCAAGTATTGCTCAGCAAAGTAATCTTTTCATGCTGTAATGATAGTGCAGCTACAGCATATTCAATTCAGTCAGTTATGTCAATAATGTGCGCACGTCTTTTCACTGAGCACAGTATGGAGTACTGCTAGTTTGTTCAATAATGTGCGGCTCATCTTTTCACTGAATAATCAGTCAGTTCTGTTGGGATTTCAGTAGTCGAGCAAAGAAACAGTCAGGCAAAAGCTTAGTCAGGATCCCGGTGACAGGATATAATTTGTTGGGATTTTATATGTCAGGATTTAGTACAGATCCCGTTTGATGGTGCACTCAGGAAGTTGAAGAGGCAGAGGTGAAGGTTGAGAGACACTGGTGGAAAACTCACCTAGAGGAGGATTGATTTTGATTGTTAGACCATTATGAGGTCTATCAATCAATAATTCTCATAAGAAGGCAGAGTTCCTGTCAAGAGAAATTTCTGCAGCAAAGAACAGGCCAGCTCATCTCTTCCAGACCATGGACAGACTCTGCAATCCAGCCTGTCTACGATCCGGTTGAGCATTATCACAAGGAAAGTGTGAGGAGTTTGTGCAGTTCTTTGCTGATAAGGTGTCCTCCATTAGGACAGAGATCAGCCAGTGCCTCCCCATTGGGCCTTGCACTGATCAACCGGGTGGTACAAGTGCCCAGGTGACCTGTCTACCTTTAGCCAGCTGGCAGTCATGGACATAGTGAGGATCATCCAGACTCAGCATTCTAATTGCTGTAGTTTGGATCCGGCCCAACTCACCTTCTTGTAGGGTGTGTTGAGGTTATCAGCCCAGTCCTTGCTGGGATAGTGAGGGTTTCATTGGAGAGAAGGGTCTTTCCAGACCCTTTAAAGGAGGTGGTGGTGCGCCCCTCCTGAAAAAGTCCTTCCTTGTCCCTGACTGCCCAGCAAACTAGAGACCGGTCTCTAACTTGCCTTTTATAGGTAAAGTTATTGAGAAGGCGGTCACACTGCAGCTGGAGGATCATTTGATAATCCACAATATTTATGACCCTCTCCAGTCAGGCTTCAAGAAAATGCATAGCACTGAGACGGCCCTGATGCTGGTGCTTAATGATCTCTTGACGGCCAGAGATCAGAGAGCTCATTCTATCTTGGTTCTCCTAGATCTCTCAGCAGCTTTTGACACTGGGACCGTGGGGTGCTGCTCAAGTCCCTGTGTTTTTTCTGTGGGCTGGGGGGGCAGTCCTCAGTTGGTTTCGATCAATCCTCGAGGGCAGGTCCCAGCAGGTTGTGTCTGGTGCATTCCTTGACCCTAGGGACCTGCCCTGCTGACATAGGAGCCGGGTTTGTAAAATTGGGGGGGCCTGGGGTCGCCTCTGCCGGTCCCAGGGTTAGAGGTGGAAGCACTGGGGTTCTAGGAGGTCAAAGCCCCACACCTATGGGCTGGGGGTCAGGATCAACCCCATGACCACCAGGGGTCTATGGGAGCAGAGCACCTTGTATCATAATGTGGGGGTCTACGTGTTAAGCCCCTATCCCCAGATACAGCAGTAGGCCTGAAATATTCCTACATATTCCTACATAGAATACCACACCTGTAGTAATTCCTACTTGATTTGGTAGCTAGTTGTGATGTAACCAAGGCAACCAGATTCAAGAGAGCTGCAGCTCTGTAGACCTAGCCTGCTTTTGAACTGGAAACACAAAAAGGTTTTCGAAAGGTCACTTCATTCTTGTCTAATTATTCTGTTCTGTGCATCAAAAGGTGGAGCACACTTTAGCAGACAGGGTTGAATTATAGATAGTAAGGTTTGAATAAATCACTGTTTCTAGCAAGTGCTGGGTGACAAATGCATGGACTAGATTTACAAAGAGCAGCAAAAATTTGACATGGGCAGCAACTACCCTTACAGTATTCTGTCTGATGGTAATCCACACTTAGATTTTTATTTTTTGAACTTATTTGTTATTGATTCATATCCTTTTTCACAGCAGGACATCATACAGCAGTACATATAAACTTTAGTTCCTACAAATACCTGTTACACCTTCCTACTAAATTTATCACCAGACTTTTGTGTTATAGACGGTATTTATAAGTTCATTTCGGATTTGCAGGTGAGGTATATAACAGGATCAGCTTTCAATCCATGTGAACCATTTGACATTATCCCTGTTTAATCTGAGCCAGGGTTCTGTGGTGTCTTGGTAACCTCTTCACCTCCAAAGTAGTCATTCTTGTTAAAGCCTATTGTCCACAAAATAAAACTATTTTTCAGGAAACAAGTGGTTTGTGTAATCATTGTACATCCCATGTACTACCTACAAAAATGTACATTTTGTAACAATTTTAAGAGAAACAATGAAATAAAATGAATAAGTTTAACTTAAAAACCTGGCTGGAGTTGGTATAGTAAAATAAAATAAAAAACGTTAAGATACATTAACACACTAATGGGTCCATTAGGTTGAAGTCCTGTTCCACTCTAATAGAGGTGGGATCTCTTGTCCTTACCTTAACAGAAATTGTTCTAATATTGGGGTACCCCATTTAACCTCCACATATTCGAAGAGAGGGAGCCACCTGGAGTTAAATTGCTCCACCCAGAGTCTTAGCTGTGCTGTCGTCACTTCCATTTCCTTGATGATGGACACATTAGACCACCATAAGGAATTAGAAGGTGCATTTGGGGTGAGCCAATGTTGGGTGACTGTTTTCAGGGCCATGGCTATCAAAGCAAAAAATAAGTATTTCTGTGCCCTGGAGCTCACCCCGGGGGGGGGGGGTCCCAAAACCAAATGAGGAAATTCCAGTTGGTTTTCCAATTGCAAAATTTCTCTGACAGCTTCAGCCACCTCTGTCCAATAATTTCTAATCATCAGACAGCTCCAAACTGTGTGAAAGTGAGAAGAGAACTCTGGTCCCCACATCCCCTCCAACATCTGTTTGTGTGGAAGTAGGTATATTTAGAAGAGATCACTGGTGTGGTGAAGTACCTAGTTGAAATTTTCCACCTGAATTCCCTCCATATGGGGGAATTAGTTTTTTGTGTACCCCTTGCCATATTTAGGTCCAGGCCTTTTCTGAAATTTGGGTCTCAGATTCTGTCTGCCACTTGTTTTCTATTGTTTGGACATGTAGCGTGCCCATTCCCTCCTGCAGGGTCTGATACATATAAGAAATAAAATTCTTAGTGTCTGCCATACGGCTCTTCTGATAGGTATAGATCAATGGAGGAGCTGGGTTTCCTGTATGGCTGTGATGCTGGCTGTGTTGGTTATATAGTGTCTACATTAAAATACTTAAAAAGTCCCTGTGAGGGATATTAAACTCACTTTGGAGCATTGTAAAGAATTTAATACCCTTGTCGGCTACCATCTGAGATAAGTATTTTAAGTCCTAGGGTTGCCCAGCAATCCAAACAGGGATCCATTTTGGCTGGTTGGAAACTGGGAGAGGTGTTTCAAAGGTATATATTTCCATGTTGGAGTGAGTATTTCCCTCCATTGCCTAGTAGTGGGCCAAGATCTAAGAGAATGTTTGGTCTAGGTATTAGTTATGGTTTTGAGGTCTGGGGTGTAAATCACCCAAGACAAGATACTGAGGGGAATCTGTGAGTGAGCCCACTCCTCCTACTTATACCATCCCCCTTGGAGCTCTGGGTTCAGCATCTTTAGTATTGTAATACCTGTGTGGCCATGTAATATTTCTGCAGATCAGAGACTTCCAGTCTACCCTTGTCTTTTGTCTCTTTTAACAAACTCCATCGCTTACGAGGGCGGTGACCTGCCCAGATGAAATTGGACAACTTCCTCCTCAGCTCCTTCCAATCTGGTTTAGGAACTGGAAGGGGGAGAGTTGAGAATAAAAACAGAAACCGAGGGAGAATGTTCATCTTCACCATCTCCACTCTGTTCATAAGAGTGAGGGGAATGTTCTGCCATCTGTTTAAGTCTTCAAAAACCAGCCCCTTCAACAACTGATAGTTACATTGATAAAGTTTTGTGAGCTCTGTGGGAATGAATATACCCATGTACAGTACCTAATCTTATTTTTAATCCATTTAAAGGGAATAAGCCTTTGTATTGCTTTCTGAGGTGGGCCCTCCAATGCCCATGATTTTGGTTTTCTCTATATTTACCTTAAAGGGTACCTAAACAAGCAGTTTTTTAAAAATTGCAAACTCCAAAATTTGGCTTCATAACAAGGTAAAGGCTGCTGTTTACATTTATGCTAAAACTGCATTTATGTAAATAACATAAATGTAGTTTCATAGCTTTTAAAAATGTAAACATCAGCTTTTCATTTTCAAAAAAGCATTGGTTTCTCCCTAAGATGTCTGCCAAGTGTGTTAAGGATGAGTCATGATGACATCAACAGAGCCAGAGATCCACATATATATCTATAGTGCTAACTAGTTCTTCTTTCCTCTTTATTTTGAATTGTTGTACCAGAATGATCAACACCATGTATTACCTCATGGATTAGTTTGATCAGTGCATGTTAGGCTTTGATTGTGTTCATTTTTTTTAACTTATGGAAAATGTTTTGAATCCAGTTGACTTTTCTTTGGCAAACTGCATTACAGTACAACACTTCAAATACCTGATGATCTAGTGGTTATATGATGTACTGAATTATGTTTTTTGTTAACCAGGAGAGACACACTAAGCTGAAAGCTTGTTTACAGGTGTGATCACAAGGAAGTTTAGTGACTTGCTCAGGGTCACACAACAAAGTACTGGTCTTGTTCAGTCCCAAAGCGCATGCCCTCTTGTTAATCCACAAATAAGGCTTTCTTTTTCCATGTGAACATCCTGCACCTAGCCTGCCTTCTGCTGAATACCCCACCATCCATACCCTGTCCTTAGTACTGCCTGGGGCCACATATAAACTTGCGGTCTCACGAAGAGAATTATCACAACTCTGATTGTAATCTTGTAAATCAGAGAGTTGTGCACACCTATATTGATACGCATCATCAGCTGGCACTTTTAAAAAATGCCTCCCAAATCACTCTCCAGTCCACATTCTCAATGTTTGACTTCTGCTCCCACAGTAAACATTGAGCGGATCTCCACCCTTCTGCACAGTGAAGGTAGTATGTATAGTTCCCTGTTGTGTTTTTTTTCCCACCTCATTAACCAACAACTAGGTCTTCCTGGAGGGCCAAGCAATAAAGCATCATGACCCACCAGAAAAACAGCTGTTCATGCCTTCATGGCTGCACTTTCAATGGATAACAATATTATTAGCAGGAGAGGCATACTTATACCTTGAGTGAATCCACCTGACTTCCAGTGTCAGTCTACTCCTTTACCTGTGCTCTGCAGAACCCCAAAGGACAATTCACAGCAATTCTTCCCCAATACTTTTCTGTGCTCTACTCCACAATGTGAGTTGGCTGGCTACCACCCTTCCAAATCTTGAATGAGCTATACACAACTCTCTCAATACTGTCCTAACAAATGTCAACATCCCCCCCCACCCAAGGGTACTCTCCCTACACTGAATTCAAGTAACAGTTTAGGTGCAGCCCTGCCACTCTGAGTATTTGTTATCGCTGGCTACTCTCATCCACAGTCAGGTAGTGATCATGATGTTGGCAAGCCCACATTTCAGATCTCACAGTGATCTGCTCAGCGTAGTCTTTCGTGTCTTCAACTAACCTGAATATTTATTTATTTATTTATTAAGTCTAGGATTACAAATACCTTTGAGCCATGTCAGAGAAATACAAATTATGGGGAACATCAAGACAGGCATTACAACAATGTGGACATTGCAAACAGAGTACAGATTAATACAGTTCAAGAGTAGCATTGTAACAAGGCAGCCAGTGACATTTGTCAGAGAAAATAGACAACAGATAAGATGCAGGAGTCATAGGAGAGGGAAGAGGGTGAGGGGAAGAGGAATGTAGGAAGGGTGGCAAGAGGGTGAAAAGTGCAGCATTGGGTATACCAAGATGTGAGGTAGAATCCAGTGAGGAGGGAGGGGGACAACTAGAGCAGAAAGGGAAGTGGAGAAACAAGGTTGGTTGGGCAGTCACAGGAGCTGTTGGTAGTGAGATAGTCCGGAGCCTAGTTTTAAACATACCAATAGTTGGGGCAGAGGAGATGGTTGGGCTGAGGCCACTGAACCCAGAGTGGCTGGATAAGCAAAGGCGTTGTCCCCGTGAAGTGTGACAGCGAGGGACTTTCAGTAGCTGTAGAAGTGGATCTCCTAAGGTGCCATTTGTTAATTTGTTGTTAACAGAGTTGAGACCCCAGAAGGTGCAGGTAAGGTAGATTTTTTCACCATGGAGCAGGTGAGAAACTTTATGCAGTTTGATAGTTGGAGCCAGCCGGTCTGAGTGTACAGGTCACATGTGTGGGTGAGACGGTGAGCACCAGTGATGAGCCGACATGCTTTATTTAAGGTAGTTGAGAGGCATCTAAGGGTTGTGGTTGTGGTCGAGCTTACAAATGATGAGACCATAGTCTATACAGAGATCACAGAGCTCAGGACTGCAACCTTCAAAGCTTCTGGGAGGTGTGGTCTGTGTTGTAGAGAGACCAAACCATGTATTAGCAGCTCTAGGTACATTATCTACGTGAAGTCCATAGGAGAGACTAGGGTCAAGCTGTATCCTAAGTATTTGAAGGACCCCACCTGATCTAGAGTGTTCCCCTGGGTGGGTGGAGATAGCCAAGGGTGTAGCTTGTGGGTTGGGTGAGAGCTGCAGAAGAGATAGGGATTTGGTTTTCTTGTCATTGAGGACCAGTTTATGGATTAAGAAACCATGTCTCTACAGAACTGAAACCAAGTTGAAGGTTGTGTTGAAGAGTTACAGGATCTTTGTGAGCTGGAGAATACAACAGCATCATCGGCATATAGTATGATCTGCTCAGAGCAGTGGTAAGGAGGAGTTTAAGAAAAGGCTAACAAGGAGGGGGTCCCAGCATGGATCCCTGTGGGACACCCGAGCTAACAGGAGGGGTGTTAGAAAGAGCCTGCACTTTTACCCGTGACTGCTTTTAAGTAGCTTTTAAACCAGAGAGAAGAGTCAGTGATAGCCCAACATTCAGTAGTTATGTATTAATAATCCATGGTGTACTGTATCGAAGGCCTTGGAGAGGTCGACGAAAACGGACCCTGTGAGAAGGCCGTTGTCAAGGGATTTGTGCAAAGCTCCAGTGAACTCAAGAAGGGCTGTGGTGGTGCTGTGACCTTTGCGGAAGCCATGTTGTTGTGGACAAGGTATATTGTATTTATCCAAGTGGTCGGTAAGTTGATCAGCCACGATGCACTCAAGTGCCTTAGAGAGTGGGGCAGTATGAAGATAGGGCAATAATTTGAGTGAATCATCTTGTCCCCACTTTATGGATGGGTGTCACGTGGCTGGCTTTCCATAGGTCCGGGAATTTTCCACAGCTGAGAGAGAGAGGTTTAGATTTTTGTTAATGATGAATTACTCTACCGAGGTGAGCAACAGAAGCTTAAGGTCCAGGGTGTCGCTATAGGATCTAGATTTAGAGATAGCTGTAGTAATATAGCGGCGAAGCTATTCAGCCTTACCTTCCTGAAGAAGAAGAGGGATGGTTAGACTGAGGGGTTGAGGTGTTTGGGCAGTAGGCCCTGTTTTCGAAAAAGTCATGGGTAGAACAGCACTAAGGTCTGAAAGTGCCGTATAGATGTTTTTGCGATCACCTTGGGGTCAAGGATTGAGGATCCATCAACCATTAACATGGTCGAGAGGTTTTGGCTGCTTTCCTGTGACATCCTTGATATTGTCCCAGAAAGCAGACCATTTCCCCATGTATTGGTGAGAGCATCTTTGTAATAGGTGGATTTCTTTAGCCGTATGGCTTTTGTGCAGGCATTTCTGCGTTGTTTGTAATTTTGATGTCCAGTTGTTTGCCAGTGGCCCTGGCAACTGCCCAGAGGTGATCCCTTAGTTTCAGCTGTGAGAGAAGAGCCGCGTGACCCATGGGTTAGAGAGAGATTTTGTTTTCACTTTTAGCAGGGTAAAGAGGTCGCAGGCTTTGTTGAAAATTGAGATGAAGTGATCAAGAGCCAAGTTAACATCTGTTGCTTCATAGATGGGTAGCCAGTCTTGTAGAAGCAGGTGTTGTTTGAGATGTGGAAGTTTCCGTGAGGAAGGACTCTGCTAGTGATAATTTTGGGAGGGGCTTAAGGAATTGTTAGACCATGCACACATGACTGGGGAGTGGTCACTGAGTGAGTCTGGGAGAATGGTCGTACAAGAAATCCTTGTGGGGTGAGTGGTGAGGACCCAATCCAAGAGGGTACTGGTGCCAGTCTTGTAGTTAATCCTAGTAGGGGAGTTTTCCATTTGCATGAGGTTAGCAGCTGAAATGGAGTCTTTATAGGCACTGGCACTCGATGCTAACCAGTTTATGTTGAAATCCCCTAGTAGAATAAGTTCAGTTTCGGGAGGATGTGAGTTGATAAAGTTTAGGACGTCGTTGAATCCATGTTTAGGGTCCCTGTGGGATATATATGGAGACAATAGTCAGAGCTTTATGGTTGGGACCTAGGATGATTTTTATTGGCAGAATCTGGGCTGAGGCAGAAAGTGATGGAGTTGCTACAGGGTGCCAAGACAGGGAGTCTTTGATATAGACTGCAAGCCACCACCTTTTGGATATCTGGTCCAGCCTGTGAACATTGTAGCCCTGCATTGTTACTGCTGAGTCAGGAACTTTAGGTGTCAGCCAAGTTTCCACCACTGCAAGGATGTCAGGGTTGTGTTGGCATATGAAGGCTTGGAGTGCATCCAGCTTTGGTAGTAGCTGCAGATATTAATGGCTGCAAGGATAAGGGCACCTGGAGTTTGTGTGTGGCCTGAGTTTCTAGGGCCAGGGATTGGGATGGACGCTGCCTGAGATGAGAAGGAGGAGGAGCAGGAGTTTTAAGGAGCAGAGTCGCAGCTCTTGAGAGATAGTTTTGATTGTTGTTTCCTGGAGTAGAAGTTGCAAGGTTCCAGGCGGTATCCCATATGGACTGCAAGGTGGTACAGTGTAGAGGTGGCACACTTGTTGAGAGTAGTGGTCGTGTTAGTAACCAGGAATATCCAAACGGTGCACCAAGCACAAGTCTCGAGTGAAGTGGAGAGTTCCTTGAGTTGCAGTGGAAACCAGAGTAGAGGGTGGCGGGGGTGGGGTGGCTAGACCAGGAGACAGAAGAGGGGGGCCAGGGCAAGGAGGAGGAGGAGGAGAGGCAAGAGAAAGGCAGAGAGAGCCCACATGGCTTACGTACTAGATAAAGAGATAGAGATATAGCCCTCTAGTGGTGAGAGAATATAATCTGCTAATGGAAAAGTCAAAAAAAATATAGCTGTACCCTGCTGAAATGGCCTCTTCAGTCTCTCTCTCTCTCTCTCTGGCATTCATTCTTCTCACCTGCTCACCACGCCAAAAACTGGTGAGTTCACTACCCTTCTGCATCATGAATGTGGTTAGTACAGTCTCCCATGTTATATTTAGATAGATTATATAGATCACTGTGAGAAATAAGATGTGGGGCTGCCAGCAGCTTGATCACTACCTGACCCCTTTGTCCTGGCCAACATTCCCCTTCCCATAAAAGCAGTTCATGCAATTGTCCAAGGCTGTGTGTGGTTATTAATGCATGAAATGGCTTTCACTGCACGTGCTGTCACTTCACTACCAGTCTAGTATTGCCTATAAAGCACTTTGGAATACAGTGTGTATGAAAACCACTATATACATGCTGATTTTCTTATTATTATTATTTCCCATGGAAAAGAAGACATGACAAGACAAGCATATATTTGAGCTTCAAGAAAGTATGAACTCTAACATTGGACTGCACAAGAACTTTGATACAAAAAAGTGGTGGCTGTAGGGGGTGGGGAAGGGAGTGACTGCACCCCCCTCCCCACATAGTAATGTGCTTGCTTGCTGCTGCTGCTGCATTTCACTTTTTTGAAGAAGTCTGATTTATTGATTGTACAAATGTTTACATTCAAATTATGGATTACATTTGTAGGTTCTGCCAAAAATATACTAGAAAGACTAATAGCAGAAAATATAAAGGTTTAATAAAAATGTTAAAAAGTGCATATTAAGCATGCACACCACCCCAGCAGCATCCTGGATCCACCATAACCACCAGACCACCAGGCTATTCAAGAATAGTACTGCACTGTGGTTTGCCACAGAGCAAGTCGATTAGATTTAAACACATTTTCAGCATGTTAAAGTAAACAAAATGAACAGAACCATAGCCTACCATATGCATTATACAAAATAATGCACCTGGTTTTGACAATTTGGGTGAAACAATTCTACACAAAGGGAAAAAAGAACTAGTTAGCACTATAGAGAGCCATATATCTCTCTGACTTTGGCTCCAATGATGTCATCACATAACACATTTGTGCCATTTTAGGAAGCAGGTAAGACAGTTCTTCTGAAATTGGAAGGTTGATTTACAATTTTCAAATGCTCTGGAACCACATTTAGGTAAATTATGTAAATGTAGTTTTAGCTTTAATCAATACAGCAGCCTTTCCTTTAGTCACCTATGGAGTCAGATGTTTGAATAGTTTGTTGTCAAAATGTTGTTTAGGTATCCTTTAAAACCTGAAAGGTTTCCAAAATGATTTAGGAGTTGTAACACTGCAGGAATGGACTTTCAGGCTTATCTAGGTATATTACTGTGTCATCCACGTAGAGGGAGACTTTATTTTCTACTCCATTCATTAAAATTTCCTGTATAGAAAGGTTTTCTCTTATGGCTTGAGCCAAGGCCCCCTTGCTGAGTGCAACCAATAGTGGGGACAGGGGGCACCCCTGTCTGGTTCCTCTTACTATGTCAAAGAAGTCTGAAGTTGTTCCATTTACTCTAACTCTGGCCCTTGGATTTTGGTAACACATAGAGATCCATTTGAGGAAGTTGCCCCAGACCCCACATGTGCCAACACCTCTTTCATGTAGGCCCAATTTAAGTGATCAAATGCCTTTTCAGCGTCCAGGAAAATTTCCAATGGAGTAGAATTGGTAGGGTACGTATGTGTCATGATATTAAGTAATTTCCTAATGTTATCGTATAACTGCCTATGTGGGATAAACCCTGTCTGATCAGGATGCACTAACAGTTCAATGTGCTTTTATAATCTAGTGGCTAAGATGTGGGTTAGAATGTTTAGATCCTGGTTAAGAAGGGAGATAGGCCTATACGAGTCACAGTGGGTGGGGGGCTTACCTGGTTTTGGGATAACATATTAAGGCCTCCTGCCATTAACCAGGAAAAGAACCTTCAGGGTTTTACTTAACTTCTTGTACCATTCAGCTGATAAGCCATCTGGGCCGGGCGTCTTACCCACTTGGAGATTTTGTATAGCTTCAAGTGTTTCTTGGGCTGATATCGGGCTGATAGGGATCCTGTACACTCTGTGGGAGGGTTGGTAAGGTCAGAGGTCAGAGATCTGAGAAAGGTTTTCAATTCCCAGAGACCATTTGCTCCATTTTATCTTCTGCATACAGCCCTTTGTAAAAGATTCTAAACTGGTAAGCAATGTCTCCATGTCTAGACAAATCTTGTCTGGGTTTTGAGGCATCCCTGATCTGCAAACTTGTCTTTGGCTTGTTTCTTATGAAGGTGGAAAGCCAGTAGTCTTAAAACCCTCCCCTGTTTCATGGTATTTCTGATTTGAGAAATGGAGGTAGCCCTCTGCCTCGTGATTCTTGAGTGAATGGAGTTCTGCTTGGGCCTGCTAATTCTTTCAATATCTTTTAGCACCCATGTTTTGCTTGTGAAGGGCTTCAAGTACTGCCACTCTTTTCCTTAGCTCGATGACTCTGGCCCTAGCTTGTTTCTTTTTAACAGAGGCGTAACTAATTATTTGACCTCTAGTGACAGCTTTCAATGTATCCCACCAAATTAGAGGAGAGCACTCTTCAATTGGCAAATCACTTGCTAGGTTTTTATTATTATTTATTTATTTATTTATTATACATATCGGAATTATAACCCTTTGAGTCAAGGACTCGCTTCCAAAGGCTCCATGTCAATTCCAGTACATTCAACACATAGACAGCAACACAAATGCAATATGTTAGACAGAAGGTTACAGAAGTTTGTTACACACCAAACAGTGAATAGCAAACAGTTTTCATATATTTGCAGGTGTCAAAGCAAACAACAAAGAATCTTGAGCCATCCAGTGCCCAGATAAGAGTTACAGTTTACAATAGCAGTACAGAGGTCTATACTATGTGAAAGCTAGGCTCCAAGGATAAACACAGTAATGCAGAATTGCAGCCTGAGATAAGACGATTGTCAATAAGAGTTCAGAAAGGGCTGAAGAGGGGCCAGGCCAGGATCCTACTTGTGGCGCATTCGCAGCTGCCGGGTGGAGAAATGAGGCTCTTGAGAGCTGCCTTGAAAGGACCTATTTTAGTGAGTGAGGAGCTCGAGGAGGGGAGGGCGTTGAACCAGTGTGGTGCCCTGTAACAAAAGGATCTCTGGGTGAGTGATGTCCGCACTCTCGGGACTCTGACAGCGGCCTTAGTGTAGCCACAGGTAGAGGCAGAGGGGGAAGCACGGGTGGAGGGAGGTGGACACCCCTGGGGGAAGAGACCTAGAAGTATTTTTTTAACCAGGAGGCAGGTCTGATATTGTAACCATTCTTCTAGATTGAGTATGTTGGCCAGCGAGTATAGAGTGCATACATGAGTCCATTTGTCTGCACCAGTGAGGAGCCTACAGGCCTTATTTAGGGATAGTTGTATTCTCCTGAGGGTGGTGGCATCAGCAGCAGTGTAGACAGGGAGTAGTCTGCAAGAGACAGGACAGAGGAGGAGTCAGCCAATCTAAGGGCATCTGGTAGGAGGCAGTCCTTATGATGGTAGAGAAGGCCTATGTGCATGTTAATTGCTGAGGTGAGCAGGTCGATATGCGAGTGAAAGGAGAGGGCAGAGTCAAAGGTAATGCCCAGGTATTTGTAGCTGCTAACTTGTTCTAGTGGGTGGAGTGAGCTGGATAGTATATGAAGGGGTGAGTTTTTTGCCTTATTTTGATGATGGGCAAACAACATTGCTTTTGTTTTTTAATGTTAATGACCAGCCTGCAGTCATTGAACCAGTTTCCAATTTGACTGGATGAGTGTTGGAGGGAGGCCTGAAGAGAGGAGGGTCAGGGTGGGAGGAGAGGAGAACCGCATCATCTGCATATAGCAGGACCTTGCTGGAGCAGGAGTTGGGAAGGGCATTTACACAGAGATTAAAAAGAAGAGGGCCCAAGATGGAGCCCTGTGGGACCCCGGAGTGGACGGGGTGGGTGCTGGAGAGGGTGCTGTTTCTTTTGACACACTGGGACCTTGAAGAGAGATAGCTAGAGAACCAGTCCAGCAGGCCTTGGGAAAAGCCTAGTTGAAGGAGAGTATCCAGTAGGAGTGGGTGACAGACCATATCAAAGGCCTTGGAGAGGTCGATGTAGACAGCCCCTGCAAGGTGGCCTTTGTCAAGGGTTTCGTGAAGGAAGTTTGAGAACTCCACGAGAGTAGTGGTCATATATGACCTGACGGAAGCCATGCTGCTCTCTGCATAGGAGATTGTGGGAGGCAAGATATTCAGATAATTGGTCTGCCACTATTTTTTCCAGGGCTTTAGAGAGGAGGAAGAATAGAGATTAGCCAATAGTTTCCAGGAGAGGAGGTCACCACTTGGAAGATGGGGTGATCACAGCCTTTTCCAGGCTAAAGGAACCAGCCCAGGCAGAGGGAGCAGTTGAGTAAATCAGTCAGAGGGTTGGTACTGCCAAGGACCCGCGTAGGATCCTAGTATCCAGGGGTTCAGAGGAAAGGCTGGTAACACTGAGGGCTTTTCTTAGTGCCAAGAGTTTTGTGGTGAGATGGTCCTCAGTTAGAAAGGTGGGCAAGGGAGGGGCTGTAGCTGGGGGAGGTAGGTCAGAAGTTACTAGGAGAACTGTGCTGAGATCTGAGAAGGCGTGTTTAGGCAGTCTGCAATATTAGCGGGTCAGTGATAGTGGTTCCATTAAAGTTGAGTAGACGGGGTGGGGAGTGAGACTTCCCATTTAGCTCCTTTATGTTGTCCCAAAAGTTCCTGGTAGATCCCCAGGAGGAGGCTAGTGTGGATCTGTAGTACTCTGCTTTAGCCTTACGAGTGGCCCATGTACATCTGTTGCGCTGAGCATTGTAGGACTACCTGTCCCCAGGCTTGCCTGAGAAATTGGCTCTATGCCAGAGTTTGTCTCTGTGGTGGAGCTGTTTGAGCAGTGATGTTTTGATCGACGGTGCACTATGTTGCTTAGTTCAGGTTTTGACCAGCAGGGTAAAGATGTCGCAGGCCTTATTGAAGGAGTGAGTAAAGTAGCCGAGTGCTTCATCAATACTTGGGGCCCAATTGATTGGTGACCAGTCACACTGGGCAAGGTACTGCTTAAACCTAGTGAGGTTAACCTGGTCGGATAAGCTGGTGGGAGACCATGTGGCACAGGTTTTGGTAGACAGCAGGACCACATGAAAGTTACTGGTGAGTGATCACCCGGGAGTTTGGATGGACAACAATGTCCACAATTTGCAGGTGGTTGGCAAGTGATGATGTCCAGTAATGTGTAAGAGCCATTGGATGGGTTCAGACAGGTAGGCTGGGTTATCAGCTGTGTTAGGTCCAGGGCTGCAAAAGCATCCTTGGCAAGGGCAGATGAACTGGCAAGCCAGTTGGTGTTGAGGTCACCCACTAGTATCTGCTCGCCCTTATGCGGGAGGCTGGACAGGTAGTCAGTTGGGGATTTGGATTACTTGGGTTTGTTTCTGCAGGGGAATGTAGGCTACTGAGATAGTCAGAGAGGCTCTGGAGGGATCTGGGATGATTCTAAGTGAGATGGCTTGGGTACCGTGGTCGGCTTGGGAATTGGTAGAGCATGGACCATTAAGCAGTCATGCATATAGACAGCACAGCTGCCCCCACGCTTACTAACTCTATCTTCCTAAAAAGGAGTAGCTAGGAGAGGCCGTAGAGTCTGGGGTAAATGTAGACAGCTAGGTTTCCACAATGTTGGGAATGTCAGGCTGATGTTGTGCCATCCAGCACTGAAGGACAGCATTTTTTTTTAAGAGGCTACAGATGTTCATAGAGGCTGGCGCGTAGTTCCGATGTAGGGAGGGTCTGAATTTGGCAGGAGGAGACGGGCCAGGGTTTGGATGAATGTTGCGGATAGGAGTAGGAGCAAGGAGACAAACCTGGGGAGAGGACATACATCTTTTGTGTGAGCTATGGTGGCAGTAAGCTGAGCTAACAGGAAGAGAGCTGGATGGGCAGAGCACTTATGGTGGGATAGTATGGTAAAGCACTGGCAACGGTGTGTTGTGGGAGACCACATGTAGATGGAGCTGGGCAGGATGGGGTGGGGGAGGGTGATGGTGGTGGACAGGGTGGGGGTGGGAGAGTGGATAGAGGGGTAGGGAGAACCTCAGTGGGTGGGAGGGTGGATAGAGGGTTGGGGAAATCCTCAGGGTTATTAGCAGTTGATGTTGGTGACGGATAAAGGTGGGGAATAAAGACTGCTAGGACCAGTAGAGGGACTGATAGATTTGGTCTTAGGAAGAGGCCCATGGTTGTCAGTGGGTGATGTGAGTTCATAAGGAATAAAGTTGGCAGAGAGCCACTCAAATATTCCCCGACTAGTAAAGAGGCCAGTCAGAGAAGAGCAGGAGCAGAGCCACAGAGTATTTAATTAAGGAAGGGGTGGGGGATCAGTGGGTGGGCGAAAAAAAACATGCAGGCAGAAGCTTAAACAAGAAGCTCCCTGATTTAAATTACAGTGCTGCTTGAAAAAGGTGCCAAGTTTTAAAAAATAAAGTCTCTTCTGCAGTCTGATGCTCTGAGTCTTGTACCTTCCATTATGGCAGTTTGAGGCGTTTGCAGCGAGGGGCTGAGGAGGGCTGTGAAACATCAAGCCCTCAGACCCTAGAATGCAAAAGAAACAACAGGGTCAGCATTAAAGTAAGAGGGAAAGCACACTAGAGGCAGGGAACTGCAAGAGGGATTTAGAGAATTGGGAGCTAGCACTGGGGGAGGGAGAGGGACAAGCCAGGCTGTGCTGTTGTAACTACACTCTTTTCCACTGTTTGAGTCAAGAGTTTGTTAAAAGGTTCCTCATTCAACAATGATACATTTAATCTCCACAGAGAGGGTTTATGTTCTGTTCCTAATGATAATTTGGATAAGTTTTCCTCTGTTTGAGTCAAGAGTTTGATAAAAAGTTCCTCATTCAGCAATGACACATTTACTCTCCACAGAGAAGATTTATGTTCTGTTCCTAATGATAATTTTGTAGAGATAGGATTATGGTCAGATAGGGTAATTGGGAATTTTGGAGGCAGAGAACAAATGCAGATCCACTTTACGTGAAAAATAGATCAATGCGAGAGTAAGAGTTCTGTGCATGGGGAAAAAAGGAGTAATCCCATTCTGAGCTGTGCTGAGACCTCCATATTTATACCAATCCTGCTTCCATTACCAAAGTTTTAAGTTTTTGGTGGCTGCTTTATTCATGGGATACCGACTGGATGAACGGTCTAAGCTGGGAGAAAGGACTATGTTAAAGTCTCCCCAATAGTAGTAGGTGGCCTTGGGGTAGACTTGCTAATTTATAAAAGATTTCTGTAAGAAATTTCTCTGTGCCTACTGTTTGGAGCATATACGCTGACCAGATGCAGTGTTTTATCATGCAGGGAACATGTTACCTAATATATCTACCTGGAGACCTTCCTCTGTAGTCTGTATTGTCAGGGGCTATTTTTAATCAAGATTGTGACCCCTGCTTTTTTTGCTGTGAAGTGTGAAGCTGCGGCTACATGGCCCACCCATTGTCTTCAGAGCTTGGCATGTTCCTGCTCAGATAAGTGGGTTTCCTGAAGAAATGCCACTTCACAGTTTAATTGCTGTAATTCTGCTAATAATCTTACATGTTTAGTTGGAGAGTTGATGCCTTTAACACTGTAGGAGACAATATTTAAATGTGCCATGGTAACCAGTGTTCAATGTTAAATCTTGTCTGAAGCTTCTTTAGGACCCCACCACTCCATTTCTTTCTTATTCTAACCAAAAGGACCCTTAAAAGAATAATATAAAAAGCCAGGACAGTAAATATCATAGAGTATCTCATAACTGTGGTACAAAAGTGCAGTACCACTGTAAATAACAACACGTTAACAATAAACAACGATAACAGTATAAACAGTAATATGACCTCCACGTAGATCCCACAGTAAACCTATGGGGGTCAAATCCTTGACCCAAGGAGTGCCCTTAAAATTTAGGAGTGAGTGGCATGGATTAAACCCCACAGAGGAATACCCATGACCCCTCTATGCCCGTCACCAAATGGATGGCCTATAAGCTTTTGGGCTTTATTTATATATATACACATATCGATTCTCCAATGCTACCCCCCAAGGATTCTCTCTTTGTTATTGCTTGCTTCTCACAGCAATTCACAGAATGCAGAGAGACTCCCTTATCAAATAAAGTGCTTCCATAGGTCTTTCTAGCTGCCAGAGTCTACAGTGGGTGTATAGCTGCATGCCCGGTTGTGCTATAAATCAGATTCGCTGGAGTAGCTCTCCTGCCACGCCTTACCAAGGGCATATCCAGTACTAGCCTTGGTCAGCCTCTGATCTCTATGATGCCACTTTCCCTCAAGGAATGTAAATGTGAATGGGGATTTCCTGTGGCCAGTCACCTTGTTACCCATGACAGAGACACCGCCTGCCCTAAAGAGAAGGGGGTTAGACTCGAATCGTAGTGCACTCCCCTATCCGTGGAGAAAGAAGAACAATGTGGGGGGAGACACAACCCCCAGCCTTATTCCACTTACACCCTGTATCCCCACATAACACATTTAAATGGTCACTGCCCTATTTAATTTAAACAAAGCTATTTACTATGGTTACAGTCTAAATTTAAGCACACGACAGTCTCTGTTTCAAAATGACCTGCTTTAACCCAGGTCTCATTTCAAGTTTGAGCTATCAGTTCTCACCCCTCCTGGGTAGGCCTTGCCAGACCTCAGCATTGCGGTGACATAGGGGTTGGGGGAAGAATGTTCTTCTCCTGAGATCGCTGACCAGTCCTCTGCAAAAGACTCATGATGTCTGTGGAAGCTTCACTGGGGATTGCTCCTGGAATCGCTCTTCTCTTATTTTGGCTCGAGGGGACCACTGACCATATTCCAGCTTTCAGTTTGTGCTCCACTCGTTTAATTTCGAGATCAGGGAGAGGGATGTCTAGTTGTTGCAGCACTTGTAAGGTCTCCACCAGGATCGGGAAGATCTTCAGTCTGGTCTCAAGATAAATCTTGATTTTAGCCGGGAACAGCAATTGAGCCCTGATGTCTTTTTTAACCCTAAGTCTCTGATGACTGCTCTGACTCTTTACCATTCCACTTGTAGCGTGGATGAAAAGTCCTAATAGAAATAGATTGGGGTTCCTTTATCCTTTATACTGTAGGTCTTTATGCTGCCAGGCTTCCTGCAAAATCCAGTCCTTGTTTTGGAAAAACACTATCCGATTCCAGACAATCCATGATCTCGGCCTCACCGAGGGGTCTTGTGGTTTAGCCAGGAGTGAACGGTGAGGTCGATCAATGTCTAGTTTTATGTCTGATGGCAAGGAAAGGACTGAACACAGGACATGTTGTATAAAATCTGCTGTACTTGGGAAACTTTCTTCTGCTCCCTCCGGTATGCCATGTACTCTGAAATTGTTTCTCCTCGATCGGTTTTCTAAATCCTCTAGATGGTTTTGAATTTCTCTGTCTCTCTGGAGTAGGAACGCAATTAACCACTCAGAGCTCTCCTGGGCCTCTGAAATTGCGGTAAGGTTGGCAGCATTGGTAGATACCTTTTTATCTAGCACTCGGACATCTTTCTTTAAGTCTAAGAGTGAGGCATCAATTTTATTGACTGTAGTAAGGATCTGCCGTAATGTTTGATTCACGTTTTTAGGGTCGATCTCTTCCACTGTTTCTTGATCTCCTGAGGATTCAGAGAGGGGCCGTCTGCGCTGCGACTGGGCCGCAAATCCCTCCATGTCTTCATCCAACACCAACTGCTTTAATTTAGTGGATGTGCTATTGGTTTTCAAGCTCTTTCCTCGATGATGCTTCCCCGCCATTGCCGGCTATTGAGGGGTCCTGGTTTCGGGCAGAAATATTCAGTAGAAGCTGTAAGATGCACTTAGATTTGGGAGGTGGTTGAGGAGCTACAGAAATTAGCGTCCTGGCCATCCCAGTGACGTTACCGAAGTATTAGAATTTTTATGGAATGGAATGACTGCCATGAGATCATATAGCAAAATGACCCCAGTAAATCACAAGGATGTCTTCAACCCCAGATCTCAAACTTTAATATTTAGCTTCCAGGGCTAGCCAGTTCTCATGGTGGAAAGATGTGACTGGGGACCAATATGAAATAGGTACATACCAGAGTGGCAGGTCATGGAAAGTGATCTATGCTCCAATCCAAGACAGGCATAAATATCAGAGCCCTGCTTAATGTACCTGAAGGCCACTGTCAGGATTTTTACAAGGGGGTTCTTTTTTTGGAGTCTGACTTCTTCAAAAAAGCCTGGGGTCTGGGGTCCGCCAGGCCCCCAGAAGCCCAGGGGTTCTAGATGCCCTGTGGTGCATTTTCTGGCTTATTGTGAAGCTAAATAACTCCTATCATAGCTCTCCTCTACCCCTTGCTCTAAACTTATGTGTTGTCTGGCTGCAGGTTGAATACATACTTGTATTCTTTACATGAGGTTATCAAAATGCTGATATTGTCGTACAAGTGATATATTTATTGTCTGCAGCTGTCACCTGCTGGCTTGACATAGGCCAGGCAATGAATGTTAGCATTTTTCTTCCTCAGGTACAGAACAGAAGTATTTATGCACCCTGTAGTCAGCCAGATAAGTAAGCAATAATACCCAACAGGGTGGGCGGTATTGTGCTACACCGGACCGCCCAGAGGCGTAATGAGGCCCGACGCCGCAGGCAGAGGGCCTTATAGCCCCTGGAAGGTCTGGTATAGCATACCGCCCACCCTGGAGGGTATTATTGCGCTTTAGAAAATGGGCACTGTAAAGGAAAATAAGTTTTATAAAAAGTGTAAATAAAAAAGAGTTTCAAATATTTTTTTTAGTAAAATAGTCTCCTCCACCTGCATTACAATATAATGAGCACCTACCTCAGAGCTGCTTTCATGTCCCCCCATCGCGATCGCATGACAAAAGTGCTCTTTCACAAAGCCAAATTGAAATATTGATGGCGGCTTCTGCTTTGTGCTTGTAAAGGATGGGAAGCACTGAGCGCAATATTCTCACTGGAATTAACGTTAGGACGATCGGGTAGAGCAACTGATGGAAACTGAATCCACAGACGTGCGGTTGAAAAAAGTAACTGCACAAGCCTAATTTTCTTTCCCCCTGCAGGTGGGAAGCAATAAGAAGTAAAAAAACCCCACCTATGTTGCATGTCCTGCCATCCCATCCAGAAGCAGTGTGTACCCTTCATAATTTCACTCGGGAACAAGCAGCCAGAGTACTCCATGGACAGTTTTTTTTTTTTTAATTGAAGACGTAAGATGCAGCGCCTGACAGTGAGACCTTTAAGTATGCTTATTTAAATATAGTTCGACCATTTAACGCAAAAGAAACAAACACTCACAAAGAGATCATGGTCTGCACTATCTCCTCATCCTTTCACTGTGCCTGTATAATCTTTCAAATTGTCGTGGCAGTGGAGGTGCATTAACCGCATTTGATCGCTTACGGGGGCAGTTACGATATAGTGAACAAGCTTATCATGAGCAGAAACTAAGCCAACTCCTGAAGAGAACATCAACAGTATGATTTACAATTTTATTAGTAACTCTGCATTTATATATGAGTTTATTTCACCGGTGACAGTTTGAGTGGGGAAAGGTTCTCTCACTTGCTAAGGGAGAAAAAAAACATGGAAGATTTTTTTTTTTAAACATTCTATGGCACAGTAATCATGGAACGAAATGAGTCAAACAGAAAATGGGACTCCTTCTTTCCCAGTCTCTGTTGCCTCATACCCGACCGGCTGGTTGGTGCTTTCATCCAATCAGGATGTCCATTTCAGACTGCCCATTTTCTAATAGGGATTTGGGTGCTGGTAGGCCCTAACCAGGATTTTCTCAAGTGATGTTCCTTTTTTTTTTTTAATAGACTGTTACTCTTTACAAATGTCTGGGGTCTGGGGGTTCTAGATGCTCTGTGGTGCATTTCCTGGCTTATTTTGATGCTACATAACTCTTATCTTAGCTCTACTCTACCCCTTGCTCTAAATGATGATGTGTCTTGCTGCAGGGTGAATACATACTATTCTGTATGTGAGGTTAGCAAATGCTGATATTCAGTATAACTGATACATACATTGATTGCAGCCATCACCTGTTGTCTTAACATAGGCCAGGCTAATGTCAGCATTCTGCAACCTTACATACAGAACTGAAGGACACTTTTATCCTGCAGCCACCAGCCAGCCAGATATTAGGGGTCTGGGGAGGCTAGCCCAGAGAAGCACTGGGTTACTGTGGTTCATTTGTGATTAACTGTAAAGCTCAAGAAGTCATCTGTCATCTCTCTATCACTCCTGGCTGTCTGGACAGTTACTGTCCATGTGGCTCTCAACTTACTAATAATATATTCCTTACCTGAGGATAGCCAGGGTCAGTGTACTGACCACCATTTTACTCATGCTAATACAAGCCCTACCCATTAGTTTTTCATTTGACCCTTACTTTTTCTACCCAATGGCTCAATTATTCCATCAAGATAAATATCTGAAATGAACCCTGAATATGTATTTAGGCGGACTAGCACTAGAATTTCACTTTGACTTGCCCAATGTTCCACAGTATTTGACTCTGGATGAAACCGTTATCCCTAGTTCGCAAGCTGGTGTGCTTAAACCTTGATTGCCTATCTTGCTTAAATAGTGACATAATACCCCCTGTAGCTAGACCACAGGGCTGGACACACCAAAAAAAACTGTAGGAGCCAAGGATTTGTACTACTTTGACTTAGCTGCAGAAACATATTTACACATAATACAGGACAAAAGATTACTTCAGCATCCTAATCCACACACCTGTTTTGACCCATAAAGCAAATGTAGAAAAACAATTATCTATACACAACAATAGGCCAGAAATAAAAATGCATCAGGCATTTGCTCAGCTGCAGTTGGACTATGAGACTCACTGTGCAAAATGCAGGCAGCCACATAGGGTCTTAAACACATATTTACAGGAGTCTGGCCAATTGGAGGAGATCAGTCTTTATTTCCCTTAGGTTTGCTGCAGACTGAAGTCTGGATGAACAAAGATTGAAGTAGCCACACGGGATGAGCTCTAGAGCCCAATATTTTTGTATAAGGAAGAGGAGTTCGCATTCTTATTGTTAGCCCCTTTTGCAGAGATTGCTGGACCATGACCAAAATTTCAGGCAGCCGGGAATGGTCATCTCTGTAGAGCTTAAAAAAATGACATTTTCACAAACTATAAACTAGATTCACTGCAAAGAAGTGCAACATTATGCACCTATGAAACAAAAACCCAGGTGAAGAGTACACAGTTGGGGGGGGGGTTACCAGGAATAGCAAAAATGGAAAGGGACCTGTAGTCACACCAGATGACCTAAAGGTAGCCAAGCAATGTGGGAAGGCAGTGATGAGGGTTGGGGATAATGGAATGCATAGGAAGAGGCACCACCGTATAAAACACTTCTGGAGACCCCATCTCGCAATAACAGACAGTATGGAGGCAGTCCAGAGGAGGGTAACTAAAATGGTTCCCAGGGAATACGAACATATGAATGTGCCAGCAGAAACAGACCATACATTCTACTAGTCAAAAGTCGACTTCAGCACTGCCAGCCATTTTCTAATTGAATATTTACAATGCTTGCATCCAGTTTGTGCACTGCCCCCCATTTTCTACTATCCTGTTAGCACTGGGCAAGAACTTTGTAGTCATCACATTTAGTCCTCTCACAGTGCTCTTTCTCCAGGCAGTTTGGCACTTTAACCATTATAATACCCCCTTTTTTTTAACTCATCTAGACACCCACTCCCAACAGCTGAAAGCAAGCCTCCCCCATATAAATTGAACACGCCATAAAAATCAAAGGTTTGGTCAGCCACACTCTCTTAACTATTACAATAAAATTACCCCTTCCCCTACTTGTCCAGACCCCCACCCCAGCAGCTGAAAGTGAACCCCTGATGAACAAGCTATAAAGAAATCAAGTGGTCAGACACTGATTTCCTCCACTTTTCAATGCAGGCAGTAACTTGGCACTTGTTCTCTTCTCTCCACCCACCCACCCCATCTCCACCAAGAAGGAACTTACTAATTCTGTAAACGCCTATAGGACACCTGTGCACATCCCAACTGGGGAACTAATGTGCATATGTAGCTGTAACATAACCTCATAACCTTCTAAAAGCAAAACCTCTTTTACCTATTCCAACCCATATGGAGCAACCAGAATTTCAAAATATAAAACATTTATTTGACAGCCATTTCTGGGTAGGGCCTCTCAGCTCATTAAATCACTGGAAGATGATAATACTCTTATCAGATATACATGATTAGAGAAACATGGATGTATTCCAAGTTCTCAAGCTTCAGCATGTTATGGCCACAACATTTGGTCCAAGACCATGAGTCTGCACTACATAGATACAGAAGCAAACAGTAAACTATATGGTCTAGCAAGGGAGGCAAAGGGATGCATCATACAGTGTCCATGTTGTGCAGAAAACATGCAAAATCATTTCACCCCTGACAGACCACTGGCTGCCCATACTTCAAGTATTTCCTGAATTAGATGATCAGGAGATGTGAGTGGGCAGAGGCTAAGCTTCAGATGTCCTATTAAACTGCTTGTTCTCCAAGTGTTCCTCCATGTTATGGCCTGATTCCCTGGGTCAATGAATGTTTATCAGGTTCTGTTTTCATCAGATAATGAGATTTGACCACAACAAACAGTTGATTCCTTCGGCTCCCTTGAAGCAGTGCAGGAGGGACGAGGATCTGCTTGTAAAGTTAATTTTAGTTCTGACCCAATGCCTGGAAAGTTTTATGCCTACCACCACTCCACCCCACCCCCCCAAGAAAAATAACACATATTCGAGGATTACAGTTTTCGGATCGATGTCACCCAGACCTTCAAACCCCAAATTCATTCTACCACCTCACAAAAAATAAATAAATAAACCTTTGCCCCTTTCTGACTGGAATAGCTGTCTGCACCTCTACTTCAGTGTTACTTAACATGATGATAATAAAAATAATAATTTACATCTCTCTTAACCCCTTGTCTCATAAATCAAGGAGGGACATGGCTTAAAAAAATCAGGGACATAGCTTAAAAACAGGCAATATCATGTCAGGGTACTGTTGGGAGTTAGTGTAAAATGCATTTTCTGAATAATAAGTCTGTAGCTAATGGCTGACGTTAGTTTATGTAAGCAATAAGACCGACAGGATGTACATGGAACATATTTTACAGCATGGCCAGGCATATTAAGGCACAAGGCCCCTGGCCGAGTGCCTTTAGCCTCTGGCTGCAGTAAAATATGTCCCATGCACACCTTTGAGTGATCTTATTACGCTTATAAATGGGCTATTTTTTTCTTACTTTGTAAAGTTAAAAGATCATGCGTATATGGAGAAGAAAACATTTTTTTCTGTTATTCTATGATAAAATAGTCCTTCCTCCTACACTGTTTAATACTGATGAGCTCATTTGCATATAGGGATTTAGCAAAATAACACGGAGCTAAGCTTTCTCTCTGGCTGCACTAACTCTCTGGCCTAAAGGGTGTCTGTGTTTTCTAGGGGATCCATACAAAAATCCCAACACACATTATCCAGACTTCACAATCACGTCAACAAAATCCCGAAAGTACAAATACCCGACTTTAGTTTGCGCTTCGCGAGGAGCGCGAGGAAAATGGCATTATACAAACATCAAACATCAGTTTCAGTATTGCGGCACTTACTTGACAAGTTGCTCCAATCGCTGCTCGAAGAGTCCGTAGTTTCTTTGCTGGGTTAAGGTGCTGTGGAGAACCGGAGCTCAGGGTGGAGGAGTTAGGGCTGTGGAGCTGGCTACGAGGTACTGTGCAGCAAGATGAGGGTTCAGGGAGGGTGATTGCAGTTTTGTCACCATGCCAGTTCTCATTTGCTGAGTTGAGGTGCTGTGGAGAAATGGAGCTCCAGCGGGTGGGAGGAGTTGGGGCTGTGGAGCTGTTTCTGGAGCTACTGTGCTGCAAGATGATGGTTCGGGGGATCGTAATTTTGTCACCATGCCAGCTCATTAACAACCCCAGCCGAACTTCCACGTGGTTTTGTTATCAGGCAGGCACAAGTAGTTTGCACTTTGCGAGGAGCACGAGGAAAATGGGGGCATTATATAAACACATTGGACTGCAATTAATTATGCTTTTATGAAGGTGCCTCTGAGAAAATGTGGTGTGTGTGTCGGGATTTTTGAAGTCGGGCAATGAATATGTCTAGTTGTACAAACGAAGGATTATGAAATGGACAGGCTACATCCAAGTAGGTTTTCTTTGTGATGGGCAAATAGAAAGATGGCTGACAGTAAAAATGACAATGTTCTATAGCTTATGGATATTGGCCTTTTTACTGCCAGCTCTTTTTTTTATCCATGCATGGTACATATTTCATGCATGGGTAAGCAGCCAATTAGATTGTTGGATTTAGCCTATCCATTTTATAAGCTTACAATCTCCAGTTTGCAGGCAGCACTGTGGCTCATGTCATGGCTTTTGATGCTGGCAGCTGCCAGCTGCACCTGCTCGCCACCAGTCACCTCATGCGGCCCTCTCCTCTCGGACTGGAATCACACTGGCTGCCCCTGGACCATCACACACTGACCAAACAAGACACCACCACCTTACCTCTACTGCTGCTGCTGGCTGCTCTTCTCTCTTCCGGAGACCCAGACTCCTGACCGTCACCGATGCACTGTGACCAACTCCAAATCTGGCCACTAGAAGCCAAAGGTTGCTTGCTGTTGCTTTGCTGACGTGCACCCGCATCGCCGCTTCTCTCTGTCAGGACTTGCCCACTGTCGCCTTACTTGTCTCTTCCCCAGCTCACCTTTGCCGCACACTGCCTCACAACACCAAGACGCACATGTATGGCTCTTATAATTCCTCCCTCTGGCCAATCATGCTGCGGCAATGCTGGCAAATTGAAAATAATACCGACTGCCAACCAACCAGAAGCAGACAGAGTGTCACAACAATGATGATTGGGTGGAGGGGTTGATAAGCAAAGGCACAAATTTTAAATAATGTGCCAGTGCCGTGCTCACCATCAGCAGATTAAATGGGGGCAGCGAATCATGCTGGCAGCCAGCGGGTCACCAACGCACAGCAGCAGAGGGCACGCGCAGTGCTTGTGCACAGTGAGCCACAATTAAGGGGGGGTCAAGGCAGGCAGTGGCATTGGAAAATACTGCTGGGGCTCAGCCCAGCTCAATAAATATTGATGGGCCAATGCCTCACGGGCTCATACAACCCGGCGCCTATGCCTGCTGGGTTCTGCAGGGCTCAGTGCGGTCCCCAGGTTTTTGCAGTGTACATGCTGCCATTGGGAGACATTATAAAATGGTATGGGTTGAGTTTTCACTGCTATGCAGATGATTCTCAACCCTACATGTTTTTTACCACTACAAAAGATCAGAGCCGCTCTAAAAACAGATGCAGTTCCCAGTGGTAGCAGTAACAGTACTAACAAAAAAAGCCACGGAACTTGCTAAACTCACCACAAACTGCTGTCCACTCTTCAGAATAGTTGCAAGACACAACAGTTTATTTCAGGAACACATTAGGCACTTTCCTGGAAGAAGAACAAAACGGACTGACATTTCACTCAGTGGTCTTTGTCAAAGTATGCACCTCCAAATGGATAAAGTGCTTTTATACACACAAAGTGGCTGTTGCAATTTAAAGTGATAGTACATCAATCAATGCAAAGCAAGTTCACTACTTAAAGTACATATTAAAGTGAGGGTGCATGAAAAAACTACCTAAAACAAAAGCCAATCTAGCATAACAAGTAGTTGCACATAATCAAAACTCCTAAAGACCTGAAATGAGCTAAAGAAGAACTATATATATGTAATAAATTACTAAAGAATGATGTGCACTCAAACAGTACAGATATTTCTAAATACAAACAGCATAACCAATTACTTCACAATTCATATATCCATATATTTTGTATTCTAAGGGGATCCAATGGAAAGGAATCCTGGCCTCAACGAAAAAAGAGGACCCCAGATATCAATGGGGTAGGCGGAAAAGGAAAAGGGGGGTCAGTTGGGATGGAAAGGCCAGGGAGACGAGTACACTGAAAGTTCATTTACTTATTAAGGCATAAGTCCACAACATCTCTCCAGTGGTAGAAATGTAAACTATACATTTCTTACTGTTGTTCTCCATTTCAAACTGGAATGAAGTGGATACCACAACTAATTCCATGGGTGCAAACCCTGTAGAAACAGATGAAAAGATAATTAGACTTCATGGAAAAAGTACAACACACAGTAGTATCAAACTGCTTTAGAAAGAGCCAGCTATTGCATTCATTTTGTTAAAAAAGGTTCCAGCTCAATCTGGTTGTTCAGACCTTTCAGATTCATTAAAAGCACCCATCCTGTGAATCCAGTAATTTTCCTTCCTACTAAGGGCAAGTTCTCTGTCTCCAACTCTGGATTCCAGACAGACTTTCTCCAACCTGCAAAACTGTACCTCATGTTCATATGGATTCTGTGCATTCATCGTATGTGTAGCCCAAGCATACTCTCTGTCTAGGAGGTCTCTGAGATTACGTGCCCTCTGGTATGACATTCTAGGTGGGCACTGGGAGGTTTCCTTAAGTCTGGGGTTAGCCCCCTGTACATTCCAATTGGCATAAATGATATCCCTGACCCATGAGGATCTTACATTGTGAGGTGTTACAAAATTAATTCTGTTGTGCCATGTTTCATTTTTTCCTCCTCCTTTCTCATGTCCACTCAAGTGTTGTCTGATCCACTGCATCACTTGCTCGCTCTCCTCTATCATTTAGCAGAGTACCCTCAGTTTCAACCTCCTGCTCAGTTCCTTAGACTCTTTTCATACAGTAGGTCTCCTCTGGCTGCAATCTCTCTCTATGCGTAAAAACTGACTCTTGGGGATATTTGTGATGGTGAGTTTAGGTGGCAACTACTAGCCTGTAGAATACTGTTACAATCTGTGGGCTTCCTGTAAAGGCTTATATCAGTTAGCCTCACCATCTACCTTGGTAATATTAATATCCAGGAAGGAAACTTGTCTGGTATCTTGCATGGCATGTAAAGAGCAAATGTGGGTTACTATCATGTAAGTAGTCTATAAACTCCCTTAATTCAATCATCTCACCTTCCCATATTAAGATGATACCAGGAGAAAGGACTGCTGTGTGACTGGACTTTCGCTGGGACTAAAAAAGTAGAACTCTTGTACTTGGACCTTTAATTTAGGGTAAAAAAACCAACAAAACAAAAAAAGGTGTGTTTGTCTGAGTTAACTGAACTGAATGGTAATCTGAACAGTTATCTAAGTATAAATTTAGGTGATTGAAAGGACTTGATAGCTGTGAGGTTTAAATTACTTGTAGAAAGATCTAGTAAGTAGGGGAGTGGCTAGCTAGAAGGAAGCTACATTTAAAGACTGCCTTAGAAAGATTCTGCTAATAGCTTGGCAGAAGACACCAGGAGAAAGGACTGCTGTGTGACTGGACCTCTCTGCTGGGACTATATTGCCCTCCTTCCCTCCCACCCAAAGCTAGTTCTACTTTTATAGGTACAGGATTTGACTGACAACAGGAACTTCCTGTTTGAGAGCAGGAAGTGAGTGATCACAGAGCCACCAAAGACCCAACATCCTAGAAGGGCAAGAGTAGCTCTCCGGCCCCCTTTAGCTGCTGGAGGTCTGTCTCTGAGCAAGAAAGGGGTCTACTGAGAAATATAGGATATTCTTGTCTCAGAACAGGACAATCAGGAGCTTAAAGGGCACACAGGCAGAAAGTAAGGAGAGAGAGAGAAAAAAATCAGAGGAAAGAGTAAGGATTGAAAACAGTTAAGGGGCCAGAAATAAGACATGATGGGAGTGGTGCAGTGCAGTGGCTGTGGAGCAGCAGTCTTCTGGGAGACGCTCTGGAGGATGTGGTGTTGATCCATCTGCAGGCACCTCTCTGGGCTGAAGGAGGAGGTTGCTCATCTCCAGGCTGAGTTGGCCAGGATTTGTGGGACCTCCTTCCATCCAGGGACCACCAGTGCCACTGCCATTGCCTCAGAGGTTGCCAAGAAAGAGGAGCGGTTGGACCACAGTGGGCTCAGGGAGAGTGAGGTGGTGGAACAGAGGTGCATCCCTCCAGTTGTACCTTCACACTCCCTGTGCCATTCTGGCAAAAGTGTGGTTCCCTGCATGGAGGCACCCGTGAGTGGAGACCAAGGAGGATGCTGGGAACCTCCACAAAGGAGATCCACAGGAGGGTGGCAGGGGACCCCACAGGGAAGGAAACAACTCCTGGTGGGGGACCCATTGTTAGGAAGATAGAACTGGGGGGAAAGGAGAGGAGGTAGGTGCCTGCCTGGCGCCATGGCTTGGAGGGACAGGGAGCGAATCCTCAGGATTGCCGGAGCAGCTGCACAGGTGAGGGAGCTGGATGTCATTGTCCACCTAGGGACAAATGATCTGGCTAAGAAAGGGTTTAGAGAAGTGCAGGAAGAGTTTGTGGAATTGGGGAGGGGCCTTAGACAAGTAGCACGCATGGTAACCTTCTCGGAGGTGCTGCCCATCTATGGCGTAGGAGAGGCTAGGGTGTTCCACACCATGGGATTCAATCAGTGGTTGAAAAACTGGTGTGGAGCTCAGGGATTTTGCTTCATTGGGGACTGGGGGTCCACCTGGAGTGATGCAAGCCTATACTGGCATGATGGGCTGCATCTGTCCAGGAGGGGAACCAGGATCCTAGGTGATAGGTTTAAATGCTTCATTGGCAAGCATTTAAACTAGCCAAGGGGGGAGGCACTGGAAAGTAGCAGGGAAATCCTAGCCCCCACCAAAAAATCACGGTAGTAAGTGCGGTAAACACCAACATAGAGGTGTCGATAGGGAGAAGGGCAGGGGTAAATGGAGAAAGTGACAAAGGCAAGAAGGACAGGGATGGGGCAAAAAGGAGTAAGGCCATCAGGAAATGGAGGGTAATGAGTACCAATGCCCGTAGTCTGGATATCGTAGTAGTCACAGAAACATGGTACACAGAGAACCATGACTGGGATGTTATATACCAGGGCACATAACCTACAGGAGAGACAGGCAGAGGAGAAGAGGGGAGGAGAGCTCTATGTAAAGGAAGAGATAAAAGCAACTGAACAAAAGAGTAAACAGGGAGAGAGAGGCACTGTGGGTCACCTTGGAGACTGGAAAGGGCACCAAATCCGCACAGGGTTGTGACAGACCCCCATGTCAGGGGAGGAATGGACAAGAATATGATAGAAGGCATTCTTAGAATGGCAGAGAAAGGGGAGATACTGTTGATGGGAGACCTGAATATGCCAGATGTTAACTGGAGCACATTGCTGCAGCACATCCAAGAGCAGGGCCATTCTTGATGCCCTACAGGTGGCAGGCCTCACACAGCTAGTTTCAGAACCCACTCATGAGGAGCAATCTAGACCTCATACTCTCAAATGGGGGTAGGAGAGGATCTCAAATCTAGAAGTGGATTGCCATCTGGGAACAAGTGACCATCAAACAGTGTGGTTCACGTTAAACTCAGCTACAGAGTCAAGCCATACAAAAGTGAGGGTACTGGACTTTAGGAGGGCTGACTTTGGCAAGATGGGAGAGTGCCTCAGAAAAGCACTAGCAAACAGGCTAGAAGGAGGTGTGAGCAACAATGGGAATCATCAAACTGCCATCACAGAGGCAATAAGCCTTTGTGTGAAGCAAATAAACAAATCAAAATGAAAGAAAAGTCACTGTGGTTCTCAAAAGAGGTGGCTGTGAAAGTCAGGAAGAAAAAGATAGCATTCCGGAAGTATAAGGAAACACAGAAGGAGCAGAACAGAGAGCTGTACCAGATAAGGCAGAAGGAAGCAGGGAGGGAAGTCAGAATAGCAAAGGCCCAAACTGAGGAAAAGATAGCCAACTCGGTTAAGAAGGGGGATAAAACCTTTTATAGGTACATCAGCAAGTGTAGAAAGACAAAGGGAGGGATAGTGAGGCTGAATAGAATGAACGGTGGGTGGGCAGAGGGGGACAGTGAAAAAGCAGGGATACTGAACGAATATTTCTGCTCAGTATTCACAAAAGAGGAGGGAAGTGCCTAATCCAATTAACAGAAGCACTTTTTATAGAGGGTTGATCCCAGTCCTTTCACAGAAGAAAGGGTTCTGCAAGAACTCCTAAAACTGAAGGTGGACAAAGCAATGGGGCCTGATGGAATTCACCCCAGAATTCTAAAAGAATTAAGGGGGGAACTAGTGAAACCACTGGCTACTCTTTTTAATAAATCATGGGAGGATGGTGTGGTACCCGAGGACTGGAGGAAGGCGGATGTGATTCCCCTTCACAAAAGTGGGACCAAGACAGAGGCAGGAAACTACAGACCTGTCAGTCTGACCTCTGTGTAGGGAAAGTGATGGAGTCACTTCTGAAGGAAAGAATTGTTGAGTACCTAAAGGCCAGTGGGGCACAGACCCAAGGCAGCATGGGTTCACAGCGGAAGGTCGTGTCAGATGAATCTAATAGATTTCTTTGACTGGGTGACCAAAGTAGTAGACCAGGGAGGGGCTATGGACATGGCCTACCTAGACTTTAGCAAGGCACTTGACAGTCCCACACAAAAGATTAATAAACAAGTTAGCCAGCCTGGGAGAAGGTCCCAGGGTGGTAGCCTGGGTAAACAATTGGCTGGACAACAGGACACAGAAGGTAATTGTAAATGGAGTCCACTCTGAAGAAAGAGGGGTTACTAGTGGGACTGCAGGGTTCAGTATTGGGTCCAGTCCTTTTAATGTCTTCATATGTGACATTGCAGAGGGACTGAAGGAAAAGTATGCCTCTTTGCAGATGACACAAAGATCTGCAACAGGGTTGATACACAAGGAGGTGTGGAAAGGATGAGAAGGGACTTGGCAAGGTTGGAGGAATGGTCAGAAGTATGGCAGCTAGATTCAATGCAAAGAAGTGCAAAATAATGCACCTGGGAAACAAAACCCAGGGAAGAATACACAATGGGGGAGGTAGTAACAACAACAAAAAGGAGAGGGACCTGGGGTAATCATATCAGATGACCTTAAGGTTAGCAAGCAATGTGAGAAGGCAGTAGGGAGGGCTGGGGTATACTGGGATGCATAGGGAGAGGCATCAGCAGCAGAAAACAGGAAGTTGTTATCCCTCTGTACAGACAGTTGGTGAGACCCCATCTGGAGTACTGTGTCCAGTTCTGGAGACCCCATCTCCGCAAGGACATAGACAGGATAGAGGCAATCCAGAGGAGGGCAACTAAAATGGTGCAGGGTCTGCAAGAGAAGCCGTATGAAGAGAAACTAAAGGAGCTTAATATATATACCCTTGAGGAAAGAAGGGAGAGGGGGACATGATAGAAACTTTTAAGTACCTCAGTGGAATCAACAAAGTCCAAGAGGGTAGCATCTTTCAGAAAAAGAGACATGCAAGAACAAGGGGACACAATTTAAAGATAGAGGGGGGGGCGGTTCAAGGGCAATGTGAGGAAGTATTATTTCACAGAGAGGGTAGTGGATGCATGGAACAGCCTTCCTGAGGAGGTTGTGGGGTCTAAAACTGTGGGAGAATTCAAGAATGCATGAGACAGACATAAGGCAATTCTTGTCGGGGGTAGGAAGAAATAGGCTGTTGGTTAACTAGGATCTGTGGCCTATCCTGTAGGTAGGGAAATGGGCAGACTAGATGGGCCAAGCGGTCCTTATCTGCTGTCAAAGTCTATGTTTCTAATAAAGCGCTTCCGTACCTGTATTTTAGACAGGTATGGATTGTGTCTGCTCCAGACAAATTCCTCCTCCCAATATCCCAAGTACAGATTGACGTAGCTGGGGGTGAATGTAGCCCCGTAACTGTGCCTTTTTCTTGATTAAAAAACTGATTTCTGAAAGCTAAAATGTTTCCCTGTAACACAATCTGTGCCATCTCAACCAAAAGTTCTGTATCCGGGTAGCTCCTCCCTTCTTTTATTTAAAAAGTAGCGTAATGCTATAAGCCTCCAAGTGTGGAATACTTGTATAGAGGGCTTCCATCTAATGCTACCAAAGGAAATTTTCTTTGATTTCTAGATCTGACAGAACATTTAGAATGTCTCTAGTGTCAGATAGGAAGGATGGAATATTCTGAATCAGTGGTCTGATAGCATCATCTACAAGGCATGAAAGGGGTCCTGTCACTGTACCAACCCCGACACAATGGGCCTCCCTGGTGAGTTGATCAGAGTTTTGTGGACCTTAGGTAATATATAAAATTGGGTCTTTAGCGGCAATTTGACTGTGAGGAGAGTTTTCTCTTTTTCTGTTATTAAGCCTGAGGTGTGTGCCCAGCTTAGAAAGTATCTAACTGTCTTTTCAGGTTAGCAGTGGGGTCTGTATTTATAGGTCTGTAAGATTCCTCACCTGAAGTTGTCTGTTCACCTCTTTTCGTAATCCACTGTATCTTGATTACCACCCCACCCATGTCAGCTGGTTTAAAGTTATACTTAAATTGTTTTTAAAACTCTAACAGCTGCCCTCTCTTCAGTACTCAAATTAAGTACTGTGGCTCAAAACTTCCTCCTTTAGTTTCTGTAAGCCAGCTTCACATATTTTTTTGAAAACTGACACTGCGGGTCGTTGTGGTGGATAGCACGTACTGTACTTAAATCTGTCAACAGATAGTTTTGCAGAATAACCTGACCCACTGGCATCATCATCATTTGTTCCGCTTGCATTCACACTATCCTCCTGTTCTGCCCCCCTTCATTTAGGGCACCCAGCACTTCCTGGGTTGGTGTATATATATATATATATATATATATATATATATATATATATATCACCTGTTCCCTGGAGCCAGTGGATATGGTGGATTCAGTATTATCTGTAAACCCCATGTTATTAAAATAACACCTTAAGCTTAACACGCTACAAAGGTGATGCAAGTCTATAGTTGTTTCAAAAAGTTTATGTCGGTGGTAGCTAAGGAAAGCCCCTTATTCAATATTTTCTTTTCTGTCTCCATTAGTATATGACAGGAAAGATTAATAATATTGTCAACTTGCCCTTCTAGCTCTGTTGGTATCTCCTCTTCTAATTGTGTCCTATATTGCCTCCTTTCCCCACTGCGGCTTCTCCTTTCTCTCCTTTTTCCCCCTTGGTATCTGGACTTCCTCTGGCCCCTCCGTGGATCTCTTCTTCTGATCAATTCTGCTCTAAAAAATATCTGAAGATTCAGAGTCACTAATGGCACGTGTTTCTGAGGCACTGGTAGAAGCTATCACTGTTGTGGCAGTGGAAGTCTGTCCCCCAGGGGTTTGATTTGTATTTTTTTAAATGTATTTTGTGTTAAATCTGACCTTGTTCTTTTTGTTTCTCCTGATTGCCTTTTTTGTTATTCTTTGGCCAGGAGAAAATACTCCCCTGCTTGTAATCACTCTCGGCTCTTATTAGTTTCCTCTTCTTTACTGCATAGATTTTTTTTTTTATCTTGAGTTTCAATATACTCTTTTAGCTCTTCAGAACTTTTGGTTGAGATGGCACAGATTGTGTTAGAGGGAAACTTCTTTGCTTTCAAAAATCAATTTTTTCATCAAGAAAAAGGCATAGTATGGGGGCTACATTCGCTGCCAGCTACGCCAATCTGTACTTGGGGTATTGAGAGGAGGAATTTGTCTGGAGCAGACACAATCCATACCTGTCTAAGATACAGGTATGGAAGCACTTACTGATGATATCATCTTAATATGGGAAGGTGAGATGACTGAATTAAGGGAGTTTATAGACTACTTACATGATAGTAACCCACATTTGCGCTTTACATGCCAAGCAGATACCAGACAAGTTTCCTTCCTGGATATTAATACTACCAAGTTAGATGGGGGGGTAGCTGATATAAGCCTTTACAGGAAGCCTACAGATTGTAATAGTATTCTACTGGCTAGTAGTTGCCACCCTAAACTCACCATCACAAATATCCCCAAGAGTCAGTTTTTATGCGTATAGAGAAATTGCAGCCAGAGGGAGACCCAGTCTATGAAAAGGAGTCTAAGGAACTGAGCAGGAGGTTGAAACTGAGTGGGTACTCTGCTAAAATGATAGAGAAGGCCAAGAGAGCAAGTGATGTAGTGGATCAGACAACACTTCTGAGTGGACATGAGAAAGGGAGGAGGGGAAAGAATGAACACAGTACAACAGAATTAATTTTGTAACAACTCACAATGTAAGATCCTCACGGGTCAAGGACATCATTTATGTCAATTGGCATGTACTGGGGGCTGACCCCAGACTTAAGGAACCTCCCAATGCCCACCTAGAATGTCATTTTGAGCAATCGGTTTAAATGCTTCATTGGCAAGCTTTTAAATTAGTCAAAGGGGGAGGCACTGATAAGCAGCAGGAAAATCCCAGCCTCTCCCTACAAAACAGGGTACTAAATGAGAAAAAGACCGAGGTAGAAAGGTCTGTGGGGGATGCTGCAACAGAAGGTAAAGCCATCAAAAATGCAGAGTAATGAGTACCAATGCCGTAGTCTGGGTAATAAGCTTCCTGAATTAGTGGCCTTGATGGAGGAGGAACATCTGATATCGTGTGTCACAGAAACATGGTACACAAAACCATGACTGGGTCAGAACATATCAGGATATACTATCTACAGGAGGGACAGGGAGGGTAAAAGAGGAGGAGGAGGAGCTCTTTACATAAGGGAAGGAATCAAAGCAACAGAACAAAAGGGTAAACAGGGAGGAGAAGAAGCACTGTGGGTAAATTTGGAGACAGGCAATGGCACCACAGTCCGTGACAGTTGATACAGACCTCTTCTCAGGGAGAAATGGACAAGGAAATGATAGAAAGTATACTTAGAATGGCAGAAAAGGGAGATATTGCTGATGGGTGATCTGAATATGCCAGATGTTAACTGGAGTGCAGTTGCTGCAGCCACTGAAGAGTGGGGTTATTCTAGATGCCCTACAGGGGGCATGCCTTAGACAACTAGTATTGAGCCCACTCGAGAGGGAGCAATCTTAGACCTGGTTCTTCAAATGGAGATGGAGAGAGATCACAGATGTAGAAGTGGTAGCTATCTGGGAACTAGCTGACCATCGAACAGTATGGTTCACAATAAACACAGCAATAGAGTCAAGTTACACAAAGGCAAAAAGTACTGGACTTTAGAGGGCTGACTTTTACAAAATGGGTGAGTACACGCAAATGGGCAGGAAGGAGAGGGTGGAAGAACAATGGAAATAATAAAACTGCCATCACAGAGGTAACAAGCCTTTGTGTGAAGCAAATAAACAAAACAAAATGATGTAAGAAACCACTATGGTTCTCAAAGGAAGTGGCAGTGAAGGTTCAAGAGAAAAAGAAAGCATTCGGGAAGTACAAGGAATCACAGAAGAAACAGGACATATCAGTTAAATCAAAAGGAAGCTGGGAAGGCAGTCAGAACAGCAAAGGCCCAAACCGAGGAAAAGATAGCCAACTCAGTTAACAAGGGGATAAAACCTTTTGTAGGTACATCAGGGAGCGAAGGAAGACTAAGGGAGGGATAGTGAGGCTTAATAAAGGGAGGGAGGGTGGGCAGAAGGAGACTGAAAAGGCAGAGATACTAAACAAATATTTTTGCTCAGTATTTACAAATGAAGAGGGGGAGCTACCTAAAACAAACAGTAGAAACATTCTGGATACATAAGTTGATACCAGCCCATTTACAGAAGAAAGGGTTCTGAAAGAACTCTTAAAACTGAAGGTGGACAAAGCAATGGGGCCTGATGGGATTCATCCCAGAATTCTAAAAGAACTAAGGGTAGAACTAGTGATACCACTGACTACTCTCTTTAACAAATCATGGGAGGATGGGGTGGTACCCGAGGACTGGAGGAGGGTCAGATGTGATTCCCCTTCACAAAAGTGGGAGCAAGGCAGAAGCAGGAAACTACAGACCTGTTAGTTTAACCTCAGTGATAGGGAAAATGATGGAATCACTTCTGAAGGAAAGAACTGTCGAGTATCTAGAGGCCAGAGGGCACAGGACCCAAGGCAGCATGGATTCTAGCGGAAGGTCATGCCAGACGAATCTGATAGAATTTCTTGATTGGGTGACCAAAGTAGTAGATCAGAGAGGGCTGTGACATGGCCTACCTAGACTTTACAAGGCATTTGACACAGTCCCACACAAAAGATTAATATACAAGTTAGCCAGCCTGGGAGTGGGTCCCAAGATGACAGCCTGGGTAAAGAACTGGCTGGAGAATAGGACACAGAGAGTAATAGTAAATGGAGTCCACTCTGAAGAAAGGGGGGTTACTAGTGGGGTACCGCAGGGTTCAGTATTAGGACTGGTCCTCTTCAATGTCTTTATAAGTGACATTGCAGAGGGACTGGAAGGAAAAGTATGTCTCTTTGCAGATGACACAAAGATCTGCAAAAGAGTTGATGCACAAGGTGGGGTGGAAAGGATGAGAAGGGACTTGGCAAGGTTAGAGGAATGGTCAAATGTATGGCAGCTTAGATTCAATGCTAAGAAGTGCAAGGTAATGCACCTGGGAAACAAAAACCCAGGGGAAGAGCACACAATGGGGGGTGAGATGCTAACAACAACAAAAATGGAAAGGGACCTGGGGGTAGTCATATCAGATGACCTAAAGGTGGGCAAGCAATGTGAGAGGGCAGCAAGGAGGGCTGGGGGGATACTGGGATGCATAGGGAGAGGCATCACCAGTAGAAAACAGGAAGTTATTATCCCTCTGTACAGACAGCTGGTCAGACCCCATCTGGAGTACTGCGTGCAGCTCTGGAGACCCAATCTCCACAGAGACATAGACAGGATGGAAGCTGCCCAGAGGAGGGCAACTAAAATAGTGCAGGGTCTGCACCGGAAGACATATGAAGAGAGACTAAAGGAGTTTAATATGTATAGCCTCGAGGAAAGGAGGATGGGGGACATGATAGAAACTTTCAAGTACCTCAAGGGAATCAACAAAGTCCAAGAGGGTAGCATCTTTCAAAAAAAGAGGTGTGCAAGAACAAGGGGGCACAATTTGAAGATAGAGGGAGCAGCTCAGAGGTAATTTAAGGAAGTATTTTTTCACAGAGAGGGTTGTGGATGCATGGAACGGCCTTCCGGAGGAGGTTGTGGAGTCAAAAACAGTGGTGGAATTCAAGCATGCATGGGACAGTCTTAAGGCCATTCTAGGGGGTGGGGGTAGGAAGAAGTAGGCTGCTGGTTAACTAGGATCTGCAGCTTATCCAGTAGAGAAATGGGCAGACTGGGTGGGCCAAGCGGTCCTTATCTGCTGCCAAATTTATGTTTCTATGTTTCATACCAGAGGGCACGAATCTCAGAGACCTCTTAGTTTCATCCACACAACCTGTAAAATCTAACAATACATGGATGCCTCAGTTACCCATGGGTTGTAAAGATGTGGTAAGTGCAAATATTGCACGTACATCAAACAGGTAAAAATATTGAAAATCCTTGGGGTGGAGAAACTATAGAGATACAGCAATTTATCAATTACGATACCAAATGGGTAGCATACTTCTCAGAATGTAGTGGGTAGCCCACGGGCCGTATAAAAAGGAAACTGAAGGAGAGAGTGGGGTGCATATATGTTAAATTCAGAATGGCAACAGACAGTATGCTTGACTACTTATACGATGGATACACAGAATCCATATGAACATGAGGTACAGTTTTTAGGTGTTTGGAGCAAGTCTGTCTGGGACCCAGAAGTGAGACAGAGAACTTGCCCTTAGTAGGAAGGAAAATTACTGGATTTACAGGATGGGTGCTTTTATGAATCTGAAAGGTCTGAACAACCAGATTGAACTGGAACTTTTTAATAAAATGAATGCAATAGCTGGCTCTTTCTGAAGCAGTTTGATACAACTGTGTGTTGTACTTTTCCATGAAGTCTCATTATCTCTCATCTGTTTCTACAGGGGTTTGCACCCATGGAATTAGTTGTGGTATCCCACTTCATCCCAGTTTGAAATGGAGAGAACAACAGTAAGGAATGTATATTTTACATTTCTACCACTGGAGAGATGTTGTGGACTTATGCCTTAATAAGTAAATGAACTTCAGTGTACTGCGCCTCCCTGGCCCTTTCCATCACCACCTGACTCCCCTTTCCTCCCCATCGATATCCAGGGTCCTCTTTGCATTGAGGCCAGAATTCCTTTCCATTGTATCCCCTTAGAATATAAAATATATGGATATATGGATTGTGAAGTAATTGATTACAATTTTGTATTTAGAAATATGCAGTCTAGCATATATATATTGTTTAAGAATACACATCATTCTTTAGTAATTTATTACATATGTATAGACCTTCTTTAGCTCATTTCAGGTCTTTAGGAGTTTTGATTATGTGCAACTACTTGTTATACTAGATTGGCTTTTGTTTTAAGTAGTTTTTCATGCATTCTCACTTTAATATGCACTTTAAGTAGTGAACTTGCTTTGCATTGATTGATGTACTGTCACTTTAAATTGCAACAGCCACTTTATCTGTGTGTATAAAGCACTTTATCCATTTGGGCGTATACTTTGACAAAGTCCACTGGGTGAAATGTCAGTCCATTTTGTTCTTCCTCTGGGATGTCTTTTGTACCAGACCAGCAGTGTGATACTGTCTCGGTGTTTAATAACTGCCTCCAGGAGATACAGGACTGGATGAGAGCGAGTTAGCTAAGGTTGAATCCAGGAAAACAGAGTTACTGGTTGTGGATCCTTATCTGAGGATGACCAGGACATGGGGAAACCATTGGGTTTATATCTTGGAGGCCTCGCCAATGCTCCGTGCCAGGTGCAGAATCTAGGGGTGATATTTGACAAGGCTTGACCCTGAAGGCTTAGGTGTCGGCTGTAGTCGAGTCTTCCTTTACCATCTAAAGAATATTACCAGGGTAAAGCAGCTGGTTCCATCTGAAGATCTATCTACTTTGGTCCATGTCTTTTTCACCACTCGTCTTGATTACTGCAACGCCCTTTACTTAGGGCTACCGGGGTGGATATCTGCCAATTGCAGCTGGTGCAGAACGCGATGGCAAGGCTGTTACTTGGAACTTCCAGGTCCAGCCATGCAACACCTGTGCTGTGTGAACTGCACTGGCCTAGTACAATGGTGGATCACCTTCAAGGTCGCATTGCTGACCTATAAAGCCCTACATGACCAGGGACCTCAGTACCTGCAAGATCTGCTGTTTCCCTACTGTCCCTCCCATTCGCTCTGATCCTTCAGCGAGGGATTGCTGGAGATTCCCAGGGTACGTCTGAAAACATCTGGAGGTAGATCCTTTGCCTTTATGGCTCCTATATAGAAGGATTTAAAATTCCCTGAAGGCCCATCTGTTTGCACAGGTATTTGATGAATTTGTGGAAATCTGATTATGCTGCGATATTGACGCATTTTGAAATTAGAATTTAATTTTAAAATTTTAAATGATTATGTTATTGTTTTAATTAATTGGGTGTTGAATTTTTATTGTATTTTTTTACAGGCACCCTGAGCTTTGGAAGGGCGCCTAATATAAATAAAATTTGCTTGTTTCGCTACTGGAAAAAGCACACTGAGCTGAGGCTCATTTCCATGTGTGACCCAGGGCGGAGGGGAAACAGGAATACATACATTTTGAAAGAGATAGACAGCTTGTGAATGACATTTTACAGATTAGTTAGGTATACATCAGAAAAGTGCAGTAGTAAAGGGTGTTTACAATAGCAAGAGACATTCGGCATGATTTATACACTAGCAAGGACATCTGTATTTACACAATTTGTACATTAATAAGTACACCTAGAATTACATGCGTTGCGTGACAGTACACCAAGACCTCAGCTATGAGGAGTAGGAGTGGCCCTTTCTTGTCAGGAGCATGTGGGGGGTGGCAGCAGGCAAAGCTGCTGTTTACAGGAATAATGTGGAGGGAGTTTCTGATGGAGGGGCGAGTTTATTCCACAGGCAGGGGAGCCTATAGGAGAAAACAGATTTACCAACTGTGGAAGATGGCCGAGGCAGAGCCAGGGACCTGGCATTCCTGTGCCTCAGCTCATATGGGGAGTGGGAGACCATGGAAAGGCACTGTGATACGTAAGAAGGAAGCAGGTTGAACCAGTATTTAGATATGAGATTGAGAGAGTGGATGTAGTGTCGATGGGAAAGTGGAGCTAAGCCTAGAGGGGAGTAAAGGGAGTAGTGGTGAGTTCTGTGGGGGGGGAGTTTGTGAAGAAGCAGCAGAACAGCATTCAGGAGGGTGTCCAGTCTGGATAGGGTTGCTGCAGGGGCAGTGCTGTAGACCGCATCCACATAATCAAAGATGGGAATGATAATTTTGGATAGGATTTCACATCTGGCAGGCAGCGGGAGAGACTATTCTGGTATAGCATACCTAGTTTGGGGCCTAATTTTGAGGTAATTGCTTCAATGTGATTCGAGAAAGTCAAATGGGGGTTCAGCGAGACACTGAGGGTACTTATATTTTGTGACTGTGTCCAATGGTGTCCCATCCAATAAGGTGATGGGAGGGGGAGAGGAGCTATGTTTAGCTTTTGCACTGTTCTGAAAGTCATAGACACTGTTTTGGAGGTGTTTAATTTCAGTTGGTTTTCCTGAACCAGCACTGAATGTTGCATATGGACACACAGAACTTGCTAACAGAAACAGGCCTCACGGTCTATCAAGTCTGCTAGAATGTGCAGCTAGCCCCCCCCCTCCACATTGCAGCTGCCCTATGTTATGGAATGTTATGGAAGTCATTCTTAGGCCAGCATGGTGGCGCAGGGGCTGAGGCACTGTGCGCCTTACCTCGCTATGCAGCCGACCCATGTGTTTAGGGAATGAGCATGGGCCACTGGGGGTTAGCTAGAGGAGGAGAAGGATTGAGCCGCCCAAGGACTGCTCTCCTTCTCTTGGGGGGGTGCCAGTGGTTGGCGCTCGACCGGCCCCTAGCTGAGGCTGGGGAGCCATGCACCGATCCTGCAAAAAGGAAGGCAGAGATGGGCAGACACCTGGAGGTGCACGTGCGGACGATTGCATGCTTCTTCCACTGGCGTCGTTACATGCCTCATCTCTGGGAAGAAAATGGAGGAGAAAAATGTTGCCGCAGTGCATGATGGAGGGTGCCTCACAGGCCCTGCTCCTGGCTGGCCACACTGGATCCAGTCTTTGGCAGGGGTTGGGGAACCCCACTGGCCCCACCAGGGAGGTAAGCCCTGGGGGTAAGGTTCGGCGCCGGCTGGTAGATGCCAGGGGATGGGGATGGGGGCTCCCTCCTGAGTTAGGGGCTGGCAGCAGGAGCAGAAGGTAGTAGCTAAAAAAAAAAATGGAAGTTGTTCTGGAGGGTGACTTGGACATTATGTAGGACAGACCAGAGGTAAAGAGAATAATGTCATCCGCATACATGTGTTTGTGGGAGTTAGTACAGGCAGAGGGAAGGTTATTTATGAATAGTGAAAATAGGATGCCAAGAACTGATCCTTGAGGTACACTCGTGAGAATTTGAACTGGGAAGGGGGATGTGGAGTCAGCTATTCTGACTGATTGGAGCCTGTTGGTAAGATAGGATTAGAACCACTGGACTGTGATGGGGCTATTCCTGCTGACACTAGTTTTGCCAGGAGATGGTGGGAGACAGAGTCGAAGGCCTTAGCCAGATCGACAAACACTGCAGCTGTTAGATGGCCTTGGCCAGATGCAGTGTAGATGTGTATGGTAACACACAGCAGTAAGGAGAAATCGATGAGCCCACCATTTGTGGAGGCAAAAGCAATAAACAGTTGCGAAGATGTTCCACAATCCTTAGTACGATCCAAACACCAATGCAGCATCATACTGACATCCAGCATATGTAAACGACATTCCCTGCTGTCAAACAAAAAGTAAACAGGAAGGTCTATAGTCTGATTTAATGTTCAGACACCACCCTCAGAAGAAAATGAGGATTAGTACATAATGTAACCCTATCCTTGTGGAAAATAGAAGGGTCTGCAACCAGAGCCTATAACTTGGAAATACACCTAGTAGATGTCATTGTCATTGGGAACAGTTTCTTCCAAGATAGGAAACGCAGTTCACAAGTAGCAGGAGGCTCAAAGTGAGGTGTTTCAGGATCTCCAAGACCAAATGGAAGTCCCACACGGAACGAGATCTCAGGTCAGGGGTGTAAGAGGAGATTACCCCTCAGGAATACACGTGAAACCTCCAGCTGGGACACAGTCTTGCCCTCTTTCAGGGCATAAAAACCAATACAGTGGCGATATGGACCTTTATAAAGTAATATCCAAGTCCAGAGTCCTTAAGAGACAAGGTAATCCAGTACATTAGGAACTGGACATGTATAGGGTTCCAGGTCCCCTTGCAGGGTCCCCAGCATCCTGGAGGGTTCCTTGGATCAGGCCTCATCCTCTCAGGTGTAATTTCTCATTCCCCCTCTCACTATCCCTCTATAACTACAATGCCTAACTGCAGGAGGGTTTACAATCACCTGGACTTCCCTGCCCCCTTGCAGGGTTCATCACATCCTGAAGGGTTCTCTTTTTGGGTCAGGCCTTATTTCCCTCCTAGGCGTTAATCACACTTACTCCCTCTCTCTCTCCCTCTCTAATCCCTACTCCAGTCCCCTGTTCCCTTGCATGGTTCCCTGCATCCTGAAGGGGTCTCTCCAGGACATGACTCTGAACTATCTGTCATCTCATCCTCTCTCTCCTTCACCCCTTATTTCACGATAGCACTTATTCACTTATTACCATTGCACTTATTAATTGTTCTCACAAATTACATATATATGCAATGCTGATAGTAACAGCTGCCTTAATTAATTCCATGCTATGTTGACCTAACCCCCCCTACAAATGGGGGCTCCTGAAAAGTCTTCCTTGAGCTTGCCTAAATGCTCACTGCCAGGCTGGTGTTCTGCGTTTTAGCAGTTTAAATGTATTGCTAGAGAGTGCCTGTATAGCCTCTGTGTACTGTCTCTTTAAGAGCTGCCTGGATTGCATTCATAATTAATCTAAAAGGGAGCTCTGTTAGAAGATGTACTTGTTTGTTGATCATTTGTTAGAGTAGTAATAATATTGCAGTTTGTTCTAACCTGCCTTCTTTGCAGCATGGACAGTTCTGTTTGTTTCCATCATCTTCGTCCTGGACTGCTGAAATGGGCCAATCAGTACATTTGGGACTTTAAAATGGAGCCTGCCTACAGGGGCTTGGTAGGGTCAAAACTTGTAGGAAATGAATTGTAGTTTTTGCATTTTGGCGCCTAAAATAACTTGAAGGGGGAGCTCTTGTTGTGACTGGCAGACAGATCAGCCAACCAAACATTTTGGATCTTGGGGAAATTCTCAAGCTGCTTGCAGCTAGTTTCAGTTTTGAGCTGGGAAGAGAAGAGATAACAGCTTGAATGATTCAAGCAGCAGCCCCGGCATAGATTCGCGTGGGAGGACTGTGGAAAGGCCTGACATTTGGCCTGCATCCTGCCTGCTGACCCTGAGAGGGAACTTGTGCCTTTTTCAGACTGAATCCGAACTTGGAGAGTGAAGAAAGCCACCGAATTATGACCAAGCTCCTACCTGAAGAAGACCGAAGATTTGCTGAGTGCGATCAGCCTGTCTGGACTTCCAGCCACCTCTGAACTCCCGGATTGTGCAGAGACTCTGTAATTGCGACCGGAGAATCTTTTGCCTGGTAGAGTGGAATTTTCCTCACATGTGAATGTGTTGTATGCTTATAGTAGGTTGTGATTTGGTTCCCCACTGTAGTTTGAATTGTATTCTGCTTGTTGGAAGCTGCATTAGAATTTCCTTACATGTAAATGTGTTGTGTGCTGCTAGTGGGTCACGATTTTGTTCCCACTGTGGTTTGAACTGTATTCTGCTTGCTGGAAGCCCCATCCGCCCCACGGACTGAATCCAAAATCATGTCCATTGGGCCTGGGCCTTGCATACTGGTCCAGCCCAACTACCCGCTGCACAGAGAACGCCATTGACAAGAGACCTGCCTGAGGATCAGCCCCCTGCTCAACACTTGAACAGGAACAATGCCTCAGTGATTCGTGTGGGCCCCACTTCTCGGGGCAATCCAGCTCAACAACCTTCAGTCTCAATTTCATCCTGCCTGTGTCCAGTATTGGGTATCGTGAGTAAACATCAGGATAGCTCCCTGCAACAACAGCTAAATCTAAAGTGTTGTCATCTGATTGTCTTGTTGCTGAGCCCTCCGGCTCTGGATTACAAGTAGTACATGTTGTGCATGTTGCTTTCTTCCATCACAGGGCCCCAACCAGCTGCAACAATCCTGGCTAGCTCATTATTTTCCTACCTGGGTACCCAGAGGTGTGACTGTGTGGGGACTTAAAGCGCATGCATAACTGTTTGATTAATATAGCCTTTAAGCCAATCAACCTGATTATGCCCATTCCTTGTTCAAGTCCCCTAAATAAATCAGATCTGACTTTTTTTTGCTGCATTTAACCTGACTGTGGTTCCAGTTTGTGCCGAGTACCATGCTGTTGCTATTTACTATGCATAACCTTGTTTTACAGGGGTTCCCCAGGGTCGAACCAGAAGAACCAGCCCTGGTGGTAAGTGCAAACAGTGTGGGTACTGGTATGGTGTACGAGGGGTACTGTGAAAGTGATTATCGTATATTGTTCAGGCCACTAGAAGGGAAAGAGAGGGGTTACAGTGTCCCGGGAGGCTGTGCCCAGGTTAGTTTGACCACTACCAACCTTGGAAGCACCCTTTTCAGAACTCAGGCCCCTTAACCTGTTACTAGCCACGCAGGCAGGGGTAGTAGCCCTTGGGATAGTGCCAGCTAGGGGATACATTGATCTTTGTAACTTGAATGTAAAATGTCTCATCCCTATTGTACTCCTCCTCCCCCAGGTCACACTGGGAGCCGAACAACCTGTTGCTCAGTGTGCCTTCCTGGTGAAACATTTCAATAAATAAATAGTAACTAGGGGTCCACGGCATGCCAAGTACACCACACTGTGAAGTGTTTCCATTTTTGTGAATAAGTGCACTGGGTAGATGGCTTCCTAGCCTCCTTGAGGATATCTGCAGCCACTGGGGAAACCCCAAAGCAGAAGAGCTCTATTTCCTCAAGAGCCAGCTGTGAAAGTGTAGGGATCAAAGATCCAGGTGCACTAGAGCACCTGCTCCTTCAGCTGAAGTCCGGCTCGCAGGGGGCATGGAACAGGAGGTTCCACAGTTAACTGCTGCAGAGATGGAGACCAAACTTCTCCTTGCCAGTGAGAAACCACCAAAATCAGGGTGGCAGGTTCGGCCTGCAGTTATAGCAGAACCCTCTGTATGAGAGGAAATGGAGAAAAACATACAGAAAACTCCCTTTCCAAGAAAGGTACAACTCGTCTCACCAGAAAATTCCAGACCCTGGAGCAAGTGAGCAACAATGTGTCAGTTTTTCATTGTGTGGAGATGCAAACAGGTCTATGTCCAGATTACACCATTTTTCAAAGAGGTTGGCTGTGATGGAGTCTGAGAGTACCCGTTTATTACAAAGCACACAGGACCAACTGAGGTGATCCGCCAGTGTATTCAGGGTACTGGGGAGGAACACTGAAGACAGTACTATGTCGTGTTCCACCCCCCCAGTGCCATACGCTCATCACCTCTCTGCAGAGAGTGTATGAATGGACTCTGACCCATTGACTGATGTAGTACATCACTAACACATTGTCTGTGGGGATCAACAGCTGATTGGGAGTAGGGTGGAGAAGGCCTGTAAGCCACATAGAACAGCCCTCATTACCAGAGTGTTGCTGTGATGCACGGTATCCAGAGAATCCCACTGGCCCTGGGTTCTGAAGGGGACCAGAAGAGCACCCCAACATGAACCTAAGGCATCTGTGGTCATCACCAGCAAGGCAGATGGTGAGAGGAAGGGGGACCCCGCCTCAAGGTAGGAGTAGTCCAACCATCAGAGCAGGGAATGATGGAGAGGAGGAGTGACATGTATGAGATGCTCCAGTTCATTCAAATGCTGAGCCTATTACGCCCTTAGGAACCACTGAGGGCTCCTCATGTGAAAGCGAGCCAACGACACAGTCAGGATGCCAGCTGCCATCATGCCAATCAGTCTTAGAAGACAGCTGGCTGACACAATCACTGGAGGAAACCAGTTGTGTCTGTGCCACCAGTGCATGCCATGGTCAGAGGGCAGAGATGCCTGACCTGCCACTGTATGCAGGATGTTACCTGTGTACTGAAGCCGTTGGTAGGGAGTAAGGACTAACATCGATTCACTGACCAGTATACCCAGCTGTTTGAACAACTGTCAGGTTCAAAATAGGGTATAAACAATGACTTCCAAGAAGGGCCTTAAGCAGCCAATCATCTATGTAAGGGAAGACATACAGGCCCTCCCTGTGGAGGGCAGCTGCTACCACAGCAAATACTTTGGCAAAGACACACAGTGCAAAATGTAAGCTAAAGTGCAAGACACAAAATTGGTAGTGTGAGCCCTGAAACATAAAACATAGGTATTTTCTGTGCAACTTACAGATCTTTACATGAAAGTATGTGTCCTTCCTGCCCGGAGCAACCATTCGATCCCCTTTCAGTAGTAGGGCAGAAGGGATTGCAGGATGACCATTCTAAACTTCTTGTATTCTGTAAACAGGTTCAGACCTCAAAGGCTGAGTAATGCCCTTAAAATACTGGCCCACTGTGGAACCAGAAAGTATTGAGAATAATAGCCTTGGTTTATTTTTGAAACTGGGACTAATTCCACAGCTCTCTTGCAGAGGAAGTTTTCAACTTCCTCCAGCAAAAAGGGCTAGGTGTCTCAGAGGATATCTGTTGGGCAATGGGGGGAGGTGTGAATGGAGAAACAGTAAGGAGCTGTAGGGCATCAGCACATATGGTGCTAAAAAGAATCAGCAGATGTACTGCTGATCTAATACAGACCAATATAAAATGGACAAGGAAATCCATGTCCTGATTTGCTGAGACTAGGTTCTAGCCATGGCAGTACCAGAGCACCACCAATGGGTAAAACAAGTCCCGACCAACCAGGGCAACTCACAGAAAATCATAGAAACATAGAATTTGATGGCAGATAAGGACGCTTGGCCCACCTAGTCTGCCCATTATCCTACCTAACAGATAAGCTGCAGATCCTAGTTAACCAACAGCTTACTTCCTCCTACCCCCCACTAGGACTGCCTTATGCCTGTCCCATGCATTCTTGAAGTCCCCCACTGTTCTTGACTCCACGACCTCCTCAGGGAGACTGTTCCATGCATCCACAACTCTCTCAGTGAAAAAATACTTCCTCACATTATAAGCCACTTACTTCCTAATTTCCATCACAAACATGGCTGCAACTGTTACTCATATATAAAAAACTTCAACTAGGCCCTAAAAATAAAAGTCCATTACATTAAATAAAGTAAGTAAATCATTTAATGTTATTTTTATTTTTCACTCAAGATCCCCTTCTTACACAAATACACAAATTTAAAAATTAAGTACTTTCAGATTTCCCATTGCTATTGTTTCTTTGATGACCATGAAAAATCCCCCTCCTATCCCTACCAGTTTGCTAGAGAAGTCCCTGCTCCTTACTTGCCTGGCAACAGATAAAATTGAGGTTCTGGCTCCACTTGAGGCCTGTGTGTGTGTGTGGCAGTGGAACTCTAAAGAATTTTGAATTCATGTATTCCATGTTACCACTGTGTGTGTGTGTGTGTGTGTGTTTGTGTTGGGGGGGGGGCATTCTACTACTGGAATAATGCTGAGCTTTGAGTTCTTCTATTTCATGGTAAACAATCACACAGTGTATTGAATGTGAAGAAAGACAGATGACCGACAGGTGAAAAACATCTGTGGAGGGACTATTTTACATTATTTAACAACATTTTATTATATTTTTGGTGACTTTGAAAACTTTTAGAATGTTCGTTTTTTGAAGTTGTCTATCAGCCCATTTATGTAAGCAATAAGGCACTCTGGGGACATTGGTGGTACTAGGTTTACCCCATGGTCAAGAAGGCTGAAAGGCACTCAGCTTCGCCTCGTGCCTGACCATGCCCCCTGACCATAGGATAAACCTAGTACCACCAATGCCCCAATCATACTTTTATTCTTAAATTGCACATACTTAGCAAGACTGAATTAAATCTCACACTGGCACATGGAATCCAGGGAATCCTGAAGCAGGTCAGCAAAGCAATGTGAGAAATAAGACATCTTAACCAGATCTTCAGTGGACCATCATTTTAATGCAATTCACCACACAGAGGTAACATCCCATAAGAGCAGTAATTGTTTTTTCATTGACCTGGCTGCTGGAAAAAGCACATAATTAGTTCGGCTTTGGCTGATGAAGGAGGGCAAAAAGTCAAAAGCACAAACATAGTTGCTGCAGGCTCATGTGAGAAAGGCATAATCGACATTGGCAAATAAGCGGAATACACATTCCCTGGTCACTTTGCCTTTTCACTTGCTTGAAGCTACTAGCCATAAACTTTATAATATGCCAAACCTCACAAAAAATAATAAAATGTGTGCCTCTGTAACTTCGCTCTTGCTGTCTGTGACAGCGGTTGCACTGAGCTTACACATGGATGTCTCTTGACATCATCATCAGAGCTGCCATGATAGTGAAAACCTAGTGCTTTTAAATCTGTCTCTTAAAGAGACAGAAACAATAAGTGTGTAGACAATACAGAGATCACCTGTGAATAACAATACAAAAAGATAGACATGATTAAAGTCTGAGCAACAACAACAATGGAACAGCGGTTCCTTGTTTTCCATGGAAGTATCAAAGAAAGTTTAAAATAAACTTAAGAGTGGTAGCATTAGCAAATACTTGTCAAGTTCTATGGCATTCTTCAGCAGCGGTGGAATAATGAGTGATAAATGGCAGGAGAAAGAACTGAGGCTTTCTAGGGCACCCACATTATATAGGTGCCAGTGAGGCACACCGATGTGGCAGACCCAGCCTGCAAAACATGTCCAGGCATTCCTGATGCCAATGGCTTATATTGCCATAATGTGGCTCAATGGAGGAGATATCCTCAAAGAAGATCATGGACCAAAGGGTACATTTCTTCTCTTTCAGAATCAATTTCACCATTTCTTCACTAGAAGCTAAGCCTGGGATTGTTGAGGGTTGTGGTTATGATGAAAACTACAAAATGAATAATGTATAGTGGCCATACACAGTTGAACTGTGTTTCCATCAAGGTGTAGAGATAACAGCATATAGACCTCGACAAGCCCGAAACTAGAGAGGTCCATGCTATTAACATAACCGTGAGATGGAAACACAGGTGAGTTTTGTATGGTTACCCATATTTTAATTTTACAGTATATGGTTTGTTTTCTTGTTCCAGTATAAATTTCTCTCTTTCCTTTTTTAGTTTAGAATTTTTATGGAGACATCAAGATATACAGAAATATTACATCTACAGAGCATTACCAGGCAAAGACTGTCAGAATTAGTTACAATACAGTACAGAAAAAGTATATGTTGGGGGACACTATAGGGGTTGCTAAAGAAATAACAAAGTAAAGAATCCTCAGCAAGAAGGAAGCCACAGGTCAGCTATTCTCAAAATAGTCTTTAAGTGCCAGAGCGTAGCGACTCAAAACATATATCAGATGTGGCTAAGTCGAGTAAATTGCAAGAAGATATTGGGTCCAACCCTACCATATGGTGTGAAAGCGGTTCAGTCTGCCATGGAAGGAAAGTGTCATGTGTTCTATATGTTATATATCTGGCACTATTGACCACCAGGAGGAATTGTTGGTGTCAATAGCTGCATCCAAGTCAGTGATCACTTTTTCACCACCAGTATATAAATATAAGCTAAAGAATATCTGCTCAATCATGTTCCCTGAGAGAATGGACAGAAATATCATTGTGGGGATAGCAGGTCCCAAGAGAAAGAGAATTTTGAAAACTGTAGGGCTAGATTCTCCCCAAATGGCTGCAATACCAGACAAGAACAGAATTCGTGGGAACTCTGTGCTGGGAACTGGTCAGTATTTATCATACTCCAAAGGGAAAACTGTAGCCAGGACCTTCAGGGTCTGAAAAAATCTATACTGGCACTTCCATGTGCATTTTTGTCACCTGGTGGACAATATCACCTTAACTACTAGAAGGATGTAGTGGAGCCAGGTGTCATAGGGTAATTCCGTACCTAATTCAGAGTTCCAGTTCAGCAGTATGGACACAGTTGAGTCTTCAAGCAGGTCTTTTAGTGCTAACAAAATTCCAATCAAATGTCCCCATGATGTACCCTGAATTAATGCTATTAACAAGATTATAGCAGCAATTCAGTTGAGGGCTAGCTACTGTCAGGCAGACTCAATGAACCATGAGGCCTGTTTCTGCTGGCGTTTTACGTGTTCATATGGTTAATACTAATGGGGCAGGGTCATAGAAACATAGAATTTGACGGCAGAGAAGGACAGCTTGGCCCAGCCTGCCCATTTCCCTACCTGATGGATAAGCTGCAGATTCTAGTTAATTTGGCAGATTCTAGTTAATCTGGCAATTTAGTCCATTCAGCTGTTTTGTGGAGGAGATAAGGGTGGACCTGCAAGTATCGAAAATGCTCTCTCCCTATGAGACCGAATTTCATTTATAGAGACTCAAATGAAAGCACTCCCTGAGAATCAAGAAGCTGGAATACATATAACAAACCTAGCTTTCCCCAGCACCTACACATATATTCTGTTCCATTTCATTTTTATTTATTTATTGTACTGGGAACATTAATGGGCAAAGACCCTTACTGCCCTGTGAATGAACTGTCAGTAAGGTACAAATGAACACAGTGACAGAAAAATGATGTGGGAGACTGTTACTATTACTATAACTAGATATATATATATGTGTGTGTGTGTGTGTGTGTATTACTAGCATGGTAGTGCCAGTATAGTTAGGGTTGCCGACCACTTCTATGTTCAACCCAAAGTTTAGCACTTTAATAAATTTGCAATCATTCAACCGATTTGCCTGATATTTTGCATGCATGGTCTGGTACCATAGATCTCTGGATCCGACACATTGCGGATGTGCAGTTGTGGAGCTGCAGAGTGCCAAAAAACATGAAAAAAACACTTTTGGGGCTATTTCTTTGCTCACGGCTACAGTCCAAATGGTTTGCCCGTCTGGTCTGAAATTGTCAGGGTATATGTAGTCTGGGTCACTGATGTGCCTTTTGAAGATTTGGTGAAAAAATATTAATCCGTTCAAAAGTTATTAAAGAACGAAGTTTCCCATTATAGCCTATGTGAAAAAATATATGTGTGGTGTGACAGCACGTTGCACTATCATGAAAAGCATCTTTTCTGTCATAAATGCTCTCAGTACTGTTGTCGGCACACCATCCTGTTTTCAATTAGCAGTGGAGAAAAAATATGTTTTATTTCAAAATACCATGCCCCTTGGTAAACATCAACTGCTGTGTTTACCTAAACAGAGCCCTAGGAACATGATCCTGGCATCAAATTTTGGAAATAATGCTCAGAAACATGTTTTGTAATTTTTTTGTCTGTAATGTCGCAATTTGCGAAAGTACGGTATGACACTTGTGATTTTGGCAGCAGTGTACCACCCATGTATTCTCAAATTGCGACTACCTTTTGTGGTCCCTGTTGCAAATCTTAACAAAAAAGCCAACATCGGCCCCTGTGAAAAGGCAACATCTTTTGAGCATTATTTTGAAAATCTGATTATAAAATCGTGTTCCTCTGCCCTATATTGCTTAACCCCTTTTTTTAGCATTTAAGAGGAAGGGGGCCAAGGAAGCCTAACATTTATAAAACTAGATATTCTGGCATCAGGATGCCCAATCCCCATACCAGGACTACTGTGTCACAACCCCCCTTGTCATTGTGGGACACAGGGTAGGCCACTCCCAGTGTCCTCAGATATAGCATACCCCCCACACGCACTACTTTGGGACACTGGGGAGCCCACTCCAAATGTCCCCAAACAATGCTTTTCATAATTGTGGTTGCCGACAATGGGGTGCCCAATCCCCATGTCGGCAGTAGTTCCACCAACCCCGTGCCAGTATGGGACACTGGGGAGCCAACCCCCAGTATCCCCAGTTCTGTCCCCACCCAGTACAATGGGACAATGGGTAGCCCACTTCCAGTGTCCCCAGTTCAGTCCTCCACTCCACAATTGTTGGAGACATTTCACCTATAAAAAAAACCGACCCCTGACGTCTTTTTTTCCCTGAAAAGAAGAAAATGGTCCCTTGTCATCTCTCCCTGTTCCTCCTCCCCCATCCCCACCCTCCTCTGCATACCCACCTCCCACCCCCTTACATCCAACATACTTACCTCTGGAGATGGCGATTGCGATCTTCTCTGGACCAAGGACATGTCTGCACTCTTCAAAGCCAAACCGTGAACTGAAGAATCAAGGTAAGTGCCCTATATTGGCTGTCTGTGGCATTTTGAACTTATGTTGATATCTTGGCCACTTTTCAACATTTTACACCAAATTTTCAACATGGGCTTTTTGGGACCCACCTCGCATGAACACTGACACTGTCACTGTCATCTTGTTAGTCAGACCGGAAGGTGATTTCATGGTTGCAACCATGGAATCACCTTTTGGGACCAATTAGCAAAATGACAGTGCCAGTGTTCATGAGGTGGGGTCTCAAAAAGCCCATGTTGAAAATTTGGTGAACAATTCCCCAAAATGACCAAGTTATGAGCCTGCGTAGTGCAGTCTCTCATGCGCAGGTAACTTCACCAATTTTTAATATTTTCACTCTAGATTTTCAACATTGCCATTTTTTCACACCTCCTTATGAACAGTACAGCTGTAATTTTTCACATCCTACCTGAAATGTACATTCACACCTATGGCACAGAAAGGCATGTTCAGTGTGCAAAATCAACTTTTGGGACAGATTAATGAAATCACAATGCCAGTGTTCTTGAGGGGAGGTCCCAAAAAGCCATGTTGAAAATTTGGTGAAGAAATTCCAAGAAATTACTGCATTACGAGTGTACGCTGCACAGTTTCTATGCACACTCATAACTTTGCCAATTTTTCATATTTTCACCATTCTCATTTTCACACCTTCTCATGAACAGTACAGCTATCATTTTTCACATCCTGCTCGAAACATGTTTTCACACCTGTGGCACAGAATGGCGTGGTAGCTGTGCGAAAGCAACTTTTGGGATAGAGTAACAAAATGACAGTGCCAGTGTTCATGAGGTAGGGACCCTAAAAGACCATGTTGAAAATTTGGTGAACAAATTCCTGAAAATGCCCGAGTGACATCTGTCCATTGAATTTATTCTCATGTGCATAACTTTGTGGGATTGGAGCATAGGGTCCAAAGGACCCTGCGCTCCTTCACTAAAATAATGATACTATTATACTATCTCAAAAAGTAGGGAAATTAATTGCACAAAACTCCATTAATGCATCAGTTAGGGTTGAAAGTACAATGACTAAAGTCTGGAAATTCGGTGTTAGGGTTACCGACCCTACCACCCCACCCCACTCCCACCCTCCACACACCAACAGGCATCGGGGTGTGCCTTAGAGTCATCAGGCCTAATTCTCACCACATTTCCTATACTGTACCATGTCAGCTTGGTTACATATGGAATGGGCTGAGAGTTAGGGCCGACGATCCCAGGAACACCCCAATGCCTGTTGGTCTGTGGAGGGTGGGGGATAGGGTTAGTAATTCTTACATAGCTCCCAGTATTGCAGGGCCGGTATCTATGGGTGGGAGCACGCGGCCCATGAGTGTAGAGATTTAGCATAGGAGGACTCAGTGCTCCCAGTTTAACATAAATAGCATGCCTCGCACTCTCACCTACCCACAATTACAGTTACATAGCACAGGCCTAGAGGCATTCCAAGTAACCATTGTAACACTTATTTGGCAATACCTCAGTAATAATAGCAACTGCAGAAAATATTCTTTTGCAGTTGTATTCATGACCTAACCACCACCACATGTGCTTAGCACCTAAAGATGTACTAAGCTGTGCTTAGCGAAAAATCCGTATCTTGAACAGTTTTTGAGATATAGGTGCTGAAAGGCACCACGGTCACCAAAGTATTTATCCTATGGGAAAATTTGCAACTTTAGAGTGCTGTAACTCTGGAACTGGTGTAAATGTTTGCACCAAACCAGCAAAAGGCACATCTGTGGTACAAGGGCTTGCCACCCTTCTAATTGCAGCCCCAAAGTCCAAACCATGTTGTGGCAGTGAGGTAGCAAAGAAACTATGGTTTTGGTAGATATCGCAATGTTATCCTATGGGAAAAATTTGCAACTTCGGAGTACTGTAACTATGGAACTGATGTAAATTTCTTCACCAAACCACCAAAAGACACATTTGTGGTGCAAGGGCTTGCCACCCAGCAAATTGCAGCCCAAAAGTCCAAACCATGTAGTGGCAGAGAGGTGGCAAAGAAACTATGATTTGGGGGATTGTACTGTCGCAAATTGCAAAAGTACGGCGTGACACTTTCACAAATTTGCAAAACTGTTGTGCTTGTATTTGTAACAGTACAAATGGGCAGATGAAAATAAACATATTTCTATTTTTTTTTTATTCTAATGCCTGGATGCTGTTCCTAGGACCCCATTTAGGTAAACACAACAGTTGGTGTTTACCTAGGTGCAGTAGTTTTTAAACAATAACATTTTTTCTCCACCGTTAACTGAAAATAAGATGTCCACTGCACAACAGTACTGAGGTCATTTGTGACAGAAAAAGGTGCTTTCACGACAGAACAACTTGCTTTTGTGTGTAACATATTTTTTTCCCCAAAGGATATAATGGGAAACTTTAAACTTTAATAACATTTGAATGCATAAATATCTTTTCACCAGACCTTCAAAGACACTTCCTGACCCAATCCCCATATACCCTGAAAATTTATTGAGCAGAACAAACCATTTAGGCTGTAGAAACAAGCAAGAATTTGTAAAGTTGAGGATTTTCCACACTTTTTGACACTCCACAGTTCATAATTGCAAATCCAACTGGAACAAAAATGTCCGGATCCAGAGAACTGTGGTACAACAACATGCATGCCACATTTCAGGCAAATCGGACAAATGGTTGCAAAGTTATTACAGTGCAAAATGTGGAGTTTAACATAGACGTGGCGGTGCAACCTATTTAGATCTCTCTCTCTATATATATATAAATATAAATATATATATATATATATATATATATATATATATAAAATCCATCAGTGCATCAGTTAGGGTTTCTATTACAGCAACAAAAGTATGGAAATTCTGTTAGGGTTACCAACCCTACCGATCCCCCCTTCCACACACCAACAGGCTTTGGGGTGTTGCCTTAGGGTCATCAGGCCTAACTCTTACCCCCTTCCAAGTGTAAACAAGCTGAGATATTACAGTAACACTGAATTTCCAGACTTTTGTCACTGTAATAGAAACCCTAACTGATGCATTGAGTTTTGTGCAATGAATTTCCTTTCTTTCTCAGATAGTAGAGTAGTATCCTTCTTTTACTGTGGGAGCGCAGGGTCCAAAAATTCCTCTGTAGATGCGCATATGTTTGTAGGTGAGAGGGCCCTGCACTTCCATGTGTAGAACAACAGTGACCAAATTGTCAGTATAGCCATCTTATTACACCACCTCATGTACCCCAGCACTGAGAAATTATGAAATGCAAGGCAAAATGTTGTTATGCACAACTGCAATGCCATTCTGTGCCACAGGTGCTAAAACACATTTCAGGCAGGATGTGGGAAATGACAGGTGTACTATTCATGAGGTGGTGTGAAAAAAATGGCTATGTTGAAAATCTGGCAGCAAAATATTGAAAAGTACCAAACTTATGCGCGTGCATGGAATTAATTCAACAGACGCACGTAACTCGGGCAATTTGTGGAATTTTTTGTACCACATTTTCAACATGGCCTTTTGGGGACCTCACCTCATGAACAGTGGCACTGTCATTTTTTTCTTCAGTCCTGAAAGATGATTTCGCACAGCATACACGATGTTCTGTGCCACAGTTGCGAAAACACATTTCAGGCAGGATGTGAAAAAATGACGGCTATACTGTTCATGAGGTGGTGTGTAAATATGACAATGTTGAATATTTGGAGTGAAAATATAAAAAAATGCCGAAGTTACAAGCATGCATAGAAACATGTAAACTCAGGCATTTTAGGTATTTTTGCACCAAATTTTCAACATGGACTTTTTGGGACCCCACCTCATGAACACTGGCACTGTCATTTTGTTACTCAGTTCGAAGGTGATTTCACACAGTGACCACAAAATCACCTTTCAGGACCGAGTAATGAAACAACACTTTCAGTGTTCATGAGGCGGAGATCCCATAAAGCCCATGTTGAAAATTTGGTGAAAAATCTCAAAAAATGCCTGAGATATCAACATAAGTTCAAAATGCCATTGACAGCAATTATACAGAACTTACCTTGATTCTTCAGTTCACAGTTCAGCGTTGCAGAACATGCCAGAAGTTGGTCTCCAGTGGTAAGTATAGGGCAAGGGCGGGGCAGTGGGTTGCTCAGTGGGAGGATTGGGATGGAGGAGGGGGATGGAGGAGATGAGGGACCATTTTCTTTTTTTGCAGGATTTGAAAAAAGAAAAAATGTCAAGGGACTGTTTTCTTTGTTACAGGTATGACAAGTATATGTAGAGACAGTGGGAGTGGTCTCCCCAGTGTCCTCCAGGGTAGGGGTGGGGTCTGCTAGTGCCAACAGAGGGATTGGGCCCCCGATATTGGCAAAAAATGTGTGAAAGAATGGGCTGTGGTGGGGGAGAGAGGGAGGGGTGAAATCCGACACTGGGGGTGAGAATCCCGGTATCGGATCATAGAAAAAAACACACTATAGCGGGACACTGGGGGTGGGCTCCCCAGTGTCCCACATTGCTGAATAAAGGATGGCTGAAATAACTAAATTAAGTAATGAAATACTCTGCCTCCAGGGATTGGGGCCCCCAGTATGCATATACATTTGAAAGGACAGGACAGGTCAATGTAGTAAGTGGTTGGGCATCGGGATCAGGGAGGGTGGGCCACTAGACCACAAGGTAATAAAAATATCTAAATATTTTTAAAAAGTGGAATCGGGGGCCAAGGCATCACATTCTGGCCTCAGTGCAGTGTGCAGAAGAGGGCAGTGAGCAAGAGGAGCTCAAGGGGCATATATAGGTGGAAGACTAGGTTTACTGGCAAAAGCACCTAGCTTCACACCTGAGCTCTTTTCTTCTAGGTTGCTTGTAAGGATAGAGCAAAGAAAAAGACTAAGGCTTCTTTTGGCTAGGCAGATTTACTGTGTGTTATTATTTTCTTTTGTACTCACAGGGATTGTTACTGTTTGTTGCTAACATTTTACTACTTTATTTTTCTCGGATTCAAATTGTTGTTGCTCGGTATAATTTCTGCTGCATTATTACAGGGTGTGCCTACAGGTTTATGCTACAGATTACTGCTGTTATTTTCTCTGATTCAAATTGTTTTCTCAAAGGTATATATTCTGTTACTACTTTATTTTCTCTGTAGTAAGGTTTTTTACAGGGTATATCTTCTGTGAAATTATTACAAGTAATTCTACAGTTTTATCTATCATTAGGCTAAGCTTTCAGGGCTACTGCTTTTGTTGTTGGTCAATTGTTTCTGCTCTTACCTCCTTGTTTCTTTCATCCGTGGTTCTTTTTCAGCAGGGGAAGGATCCAGCCACCCACCCCCATCCCCAACCACCCCATGCTACACTCATTTTGTAGGGTAGCACAGTCTTGACATTTCCTGAACTGAAGCAGGAAGGGGAGGATCAGAGGTGTAGCCACACAGTGACCTCATTTATAGGGGCACAAGTAATTTAACTTGATATAACAAGTTATACAAAAACAAACAAACAAAACACAAAATCAAACTTTTGCTTTCATTTTCCTCCTTCTAATTACTCAGACCAGGTTATAAACCCAGCAACTCATCTGGATTGGATATTATTAACTGCAGGTATTGTAGGACACTTTTCAAAGGGCAGTTATACAGGATTCACGACACTGTCCTACATGCTGGACCATTGAAGATCTAAGGGTTCAGCTCCAGGCAGCATGTGCAGAGATTGCACACCTCAGATTGCATATTCAGGAGGAAATATATTATAAGAACCACCCGTCATTTCCCCAACATCCAACAGAAGCACTTCTACCACAGAGGTAGTTGGTCCGGGAGGTTGGTAGGTGGTTAGGAGGGGCAAATTGGGTGCCCCATCGCTCAGTGCTCTCCAACGTATCACCTCCATGAACCATATAAAAACTACAAACAGTTATCTGCCTCTATCTCTGAAATCAAACAAAGGGGCAGGGGACACTGCAGCACAGGAGCTAGCACAACAAAACTCACCCAAAACAGGGACCAAAATAAAAATAGCAAAAAGGAAATCCAAAACACTTCTGATCATAGGAGACACCATGATTCGGGGAGTTGATACCTACCTCCAGCAAGGGGTAATGGTCAGATGTCTCCCAGGTACATCAGCGAGAGAGACACTACCACATTGCTAAAATTGTGCAGGAAGCAGGAGAAAACACTGATGTCCTGGTACACACAGAGACTAACAATCTCACCAGCCAGTTAGTTGTGGAGACCAAGGAACACCCAGCTAGGCTGGGTGACAAACTATCATCCATTTCATCTGGCATCTCCTTCTCTGAGATCCTGCCAGTCTGGAAGAGGAGGCAGATGGGCAGAAGGTCAGAAAGGGAGATAGAGGAGCTAAACATGTGGCTCAAGGGCTGGTGCCAGGAAAAGGACACAAATTTGTAGGTAACTGGTAACAGTTTGGGGAGCAAAATTCTTTAAATTCGATGGACTGCATCTGACTAAGGAGAGAGTCAGTGCATTAGGGCAGAAGTTTGAAGTCTTTGCAGAATATTTAAACTAGCAAATGGGGAGAGGGGTGTAGCACCTGATATGTCTAATGGTAAGAACACCCCCCCCTCAGCTAGTGATCAAACAGGAGTTCAGCATGTTTGTAGTTCATTTGCATCACCAGGTAAGGAAAAAGATCCGGCTTCCCATACAACACACAGAGGAAATGCTGGACCTCACCCAACAACTAACACACAGAAATCTGGCTGATGGAAAATCATGTGCACAAATGCTCGCAGTCTGGGAAACAAGATCTCAGTACCCGGCTATGTACTGTTCAGAAGAGACCGAAGTGCAAAAATGGGGGGTGGAGTGGCCCTTTACATCAATGAAAATATCAAAGCTACAGAAATTCAGAATACACATAAGCAGCCAGAAGAACTGTGGGTCACCCTGGAAACAGGAAATAGGACAATCATATGGACTGGGGTTGTCTACAGGCCTCCAGACCAGGGGGAGGACATAGACACATTACTGATAGAAGATATATAAAACATGACAGCTAAAGAGGAGGTTCTGATAATGGGAGATACAAAACATGACAGCTAAAGGGGAGGTTCTGATTATGGGAGACTTCAACATGCCAGTTACAGACTGGTCAATACCAGCAGGAACATCTGCCAGAACTAGACATATAGTGGCTTCCCTGCAGGGGGATGGCCTCAAACAACTGGTACAACAACCCACAAAAGACAGAGCTATCCTAGATCTAGTACTGACTAATGAGGAAACGATCACAGATCTCCAGGTAGAAGGTCACCTGGGGGCCAGTGACCATGACATGGTATGGTTCAATTTGGCCACTAGAACTAAATCATCCCATTCCAAGGCAAACATATGGGACTTCAGAGGAGCTGACTTTGATAAAATGGCCAACAGAGTTAAGCTAGCCCCTGGCAAGAAGAAATACAGGTGTGGGGGTACAGGCAAAGTGGGCAAGCATTAAGGATGCAATACTTGAAGCAACATCCCACTGTGTCAGAGAGAAAAGCAAGAACAAAGAAAAAACCCACTTTGGTTCTCAAAACAGTAGCAGAAAAGATCAGAGGCAAAAGCTGGCCTTCAGAAAATATAAGGGAATGCAGCAGGACAAAGATAGACAGGTATACCAAACTTCTCAAGGGAAGCAGGGAAGGCACTAAGGCAGGCAAAGGCCCAAACAGAGAAACACTAGCATGAGCAGTAAAAGAAGGTGACAAGACTTTCTATAGATACATTAGTGAAAGGAGAAAGTCCAGAGGAGGGATTGCTAAGATCAAAGGGGATAAGGGGGAGTGTGAGGAGGACCAAGGAAAAGCATCTATCCTAAATAGATACTTTTGCTCAGTATTTACTGAGGAAAAGGTAGTGCAGGGCCCACAGCTCAGCACCATGGATGCAGGGGGGAGGGAGGTGTGCACTAGTCTCTTCACAAAAGAAAGAGTCCTAGAAGAGCTCGCTAAGCTCAGGGTGGACAAGGCAATAGGACCTGATGGCATACATCCCAGGGTACTTAAGAAGCTAAGGGTGGAACTAGCAGAGCCATTAGCAGAACTATTTAGTGAGGCTCTGAGCACAGAAGAGGTCCCAGAAGACTAGAGAAGGGCTCATGTGATCCCGCTCCACAAGACTGGTAGCAGGGAGGAGGCAGGGAACTACAGACCAGTCAGTCTTACCTCAGTAGTGGGCAAGATTATGGAGGCACTCCTTAAGGAAATGATAGTGCAACACCTGGAGTCCATAGGAGCACAGGATCCAAGACAGCATGGGTTTACAACAGGAAGGTCCTATCAAACTAATCTCATAGATTTCTTTGACTGGGTAACCAGAGTGGTGGACCAAGGGGGATCAGTTGATGTCACCTACTTTGACTTCAGCAAAGCTTTCGATACTGTTCCACATAGAAGATTGATTAATAAGCTGGGTAGGCTTGAGGTGGGTCAGAAATTGGTCAACTGGGTGGCAAACTGGTTGGCAGGCAGAAAACAGAGAGTGGTAGTAAATGGTATACAGTCAGAAGAGATGCAAGTCACAAGTGGGGTACCTCAGGGATCAGTCCTGGGGCCAGTCCTCTTCAATATCTTCATTAGTGACATTGCAGATGGACTGGAGGAGAAGGTTTGTCTATTTGCAAATGACACTAAGATCTGCAACAGAGTAGATGATCCAGATGGGGTGGGCAGAATGAGAAGTGATCTGGATAAACTGGCAAAATGGTTGGAACAGTGGCAAATGGGGTTTAACGCAAAGAAGTGCAAGATCATGCATATAGGGGAGAGAAACCCTGAAGCCAACAATAGGTTGGGAGGGGAGTTGCTGGCAATCACAAGGGAAGAAAAAGACTTGGGCATCATCATCATCACAGATGACCTAAAATCATCCAAGCAGACCACTAAAGCAGAAGGTAAGGCTAGAGGATGTTAGGGTGTATTAGTAAAGAGGTATTGCAAGTCGTAGAGGAGGTGATAATCCTCTTTACAAGACACTGGTTAGGCCCCATCTGAGTACTGCATGCAGTACTGGAGGCCACACCTGCACAAGGACATTAACAAAATGGAGGCAGTCCAGAGAAGGGCAACCAAAATGGTGCAGGGACTGCATCAGAAAACATATGAGGACAGATTAACGGAGCTCAACATGTATACCATAGAGCAAAGGAGGGAGAGAGGTGATATGATCAAAACATTCATACATCTTAAGGGCATTAACAAAGTGAAAGAGTCTAACATGTTTCAATATAAGAAAAATAGCAGGACAAGAGGACACTGCATGAGATAGAGGGAGGCCGATTAAGGGGGAATGTGAGGAAGTTCTTTTTCACAGAAAGGGTGGTGAATGTATGGAACAGCCTACCTCAGGAAGTGGTGGATATGAATAGAGTGCAGGGCTTCAAACAGGCATGGGACAGGCATAAGGGAGCAATAAAGAGGAGTATGAATAGATAGGCCATTGACAGAGTACAGGCCTATAGCACATTCATAAGGTAGAAAAAATGGGCAGACTGGATGGGCCTTGCAGGTCCTTATCTGCCATCAACTTCTATGTTTCCATGTTTCTATAATGTACTAATTTTTTATTTCTGTGGAGATCACTTTCTCCTTGCCATAGCATTCTCAATTCATGTTAACAGTGGTACACACTGACCAGCAGTGCTGTGCGGCGAGGTGTCTTTAGGTGCTCTGCGATCTCAGTGCTGTTAATGACACTGTCTGTGGAGATGGAATTAGCACACTCTGATTGTAGGGCACACTGTATGTAACTGTGATGACCACTTCTTTTATCTGGGAGACAGCTCACATTCTGAGGTTCATCGGCAGCCCTGACTATGAAAGCGCATGCTGCCATAGTCACTACAGGATGGCTCTTGCACCGTGCGGACTTCCATTCAGGAGATGTGCCCAGGAAAAGCACACAGCTGGTAAATTCCATGGTCAGAGAACAAATCTTACACTTGGTGCAATACGGGTGTTGGGTGTTGAATGGTGACTGGGATATTTGCAGAACAGCACACTGTCCTCACATCTGCCATGGGACTTGTCTGGCGACAGACCTGCCTGCACTGTGTGGGCATTGAGGCTGACATTCTGATGGTGACATTCTGCTGGGTTATGCAAACTCTTCCTAACCAAATGAAATGGAAGGGCTAACACTGTGCTCTGCTAATAATGGTACCATGTGGCATTAGGGACTGTGTGGTGCTGGCTTTCCGGTACATTACAGTCGTATTCCAACCGGCAGTTCTGCTACCTGTAAAACATGGGGGGGGGGCACCATGACAAACTGGTGTGCTAGGAGAACCATGGTAATGGCACAGCTGCACTGCCATTTTCTGCACAGTGCTGTGATATGCATAGTGACAGTGCTATAGGTAGAGGTGCAGATTCTACATGAAGCCACTTTCATCCACTGGGTGAGTGTCACTGCTTCACCTTATGACTTGTGCTGGGCAAATGCATCCCAAAACACTGAGCTGCATACTGAGTATGTGTGCACAGGGTCACTCTGAGTGAGTGCACTTGCGAGATCCATGGGGTGAGTGGGAGGTTTCACAGAGACAGAGACCACTACCTATGGCACTTGGGATACTGCACATAGTGGCTCAACAACCATTGGGCTTAGTGATGTGGGGGTTCTCCAAGATCTGCTGGGTAGGTGGGAAAACTCAGCAGTGCTCAGGAACCACATTCTGACTCTGTGACCTCATTGTGGGGGTGGGGGACCCAGAATCATATTCCTCACTGGAGTCTGCACCATTTTGTGAACCTCACTCATTCATGCTTCCCAAACACATCCTGTCCTGTCCCTAAAATGTCACACAAACAATGTATGCTCAGAAAAACAGAACACTTTGGGCACTTCTGGGAGCATGGTGACATAAGCAGATGAAAATAATGATTTCAGGTACTGTTTCTATGTTGATTCTTACTGCAGAGTAGGAAGGGAGCATACCACGGTGAGTGCCCATGAATCATGGAAAATTCCTGATTCCTTGGCCCCTTCTCCTTACAGGCTGGAAAAAGGGGAAAAACTGCTGCTTTTAGGTAAACACCAACAAGTGCTTACCTAAATGGGGCAGAGGAATCCAATTCTGGCGTTTGTTTTTAGAAAAAATGCCCAGAAGTGTTTTGGTTTTCTTTCAGGGGCTGATGTTTTTTTTACTAAAAGTAGTGCCACAAATTGCGGCAGTTTTTGTGAAAAGTGCCACAAACTTGCGGCAGTTTTCATGCAACAGTGCCACTAGATGCACATAAATTGCTGCAATTTGTGGCAGTTTCGCAAAAAAGTGCTGCAAAAACATATTTCTGACTGCCACTTTTAAAATCTAACGCCAAGATCGTGTTCCTCAGGCCCCAATTAAGTAAACACAACTGTTGGTGTTTTCAAGAGGCAGTGTTTTTGAATTACAGCATTTTTAGTCATCACTAACTGAAGACAAGATGGCGGGAGCATGAAAGTACAGAACCCATTGCGACAGTAAAAGTGCTTTTCACGAAAGTAAAATGTGCTTCGTGCTGGACACATATTTTTCCCCCATAGGCTATAATGGGAAACTCTAAACTTTAGTAACTTTTTAACGTATTAATATTTGTTCACCCAGCCTTTAAAAGGCACATCAGTGACCCAGTCCCCATATACCCTGAAAATTTCAGACCAGAACCACAAACTCTTTTGGCTGTAGCTACGAGCAAAGAATCTGATGAAAAGTGAGGATTTTTCACACTTTGTGGCATTCCACAGCTCCGTAACCACACATCCGACTATAACAAAATGTGTCATATCCAGAGATCTGTGGTACCAGATGGCGCATGCAGAATTTCAGGCAAATCAGACGAACACTGGCAAAGTTATTAAAGTGCAAAATTTGGGGTTTAACATAGAAGTGACCATGCAACCCTAACTATAGTGCCTGGTAATGGCACTACATATATATAGGGATATATGATGGGCACGAGTGTGATACAGAAAATATTTTCACTCCTTTAGAGCGACTTCTGAATATTCACGAGTGGCGAAACCACCCGTCACTATCCAGAGGTCACCATGCAGGAGTGAAAATATTTTCCATATTTTATTTATTTATTTATTTTGTTGACCGGGAAAGTGCACTAGACAAATCCTGCCTATTTTCAGGCACGACCGGGGGAGGATAAAGATGAATGCCAACTGTCCTTGAACCAGATTAAGCTGTTGGTGGTATTTTTCATGAATGGAGGAAATTTGGCCATTGCACGGGAAATTCCCTGCTCTTTTCAAGAAGGGCCATGGGATCTTTAACATCCACCTGAACTACAACCAGAACAGGCAGAAGGGACCTCAGTTTTAATGTCTCATCTGAAGGCGGCACCTCAGGAGTGCAGCACCCCTCATGCTGCACTACATTGTCAGTATTGGGATATTAACCAAGTGCTGGTGTGGGGATCAAACCCACAGCCTATTGATCTCCCGGCCCCAGAGGTGAATGTGCTACCTGCTGAGCCCTGACACTGACAAATATCACACGAGTGCACATCTTGTATCTGATTTATACAATAGAGTGTATTTTCTGGTGTTTTTGGTTTGATGACATCACCACAGTGAAAATAAATCCATTTATTTTCACTGCGGTGATATCATCACCATAGTTTATTTTATTTATTTATTGATTGCTAGGATTACAAGTACCTTTGAAATAGCGGTTCATTTATAAAGGTTCTGCATCTACAGAAGGTGTAAAAAACCAAAAACAAATTACAATACTAATTGTAGTAATAGCAAAGTAGTAAATAACAATAGTATTTTATGAGGTGCAGTTAAAGTACCAGTAAATACAAAGTAAAACATATAGAAAATAATTAGCAAACACTGAATAAGAAAGGGAAAAAGGGGAACCAGCCAAGGGGTGAGGTGGGAGAAGGTAGGGTAGGAGAGGAAGGATGTGGGGCGTCATGCTGCCAAGAATATGGCATTGTCTAATTGCTATGATATGATGAAGTGCAGGGGCAGGTGTGGAGGGAAGTAAAGGAGACGGGGGGAAGGAGGGGAAGGAGCTGAAGTAGGTACAAGGGTTGGTGAGAGTTGAGGGGAGGGAGGGAGAGAAAGATGAGAGGGAGTAAGAGAGGTGGCAGGGTAAGAGGGAGTGAGGGACAAGGGGTAGGATGAGTAGAATGGAGGAGGAGAGAGGTAGGAGGGTGAGTGGGGAGATGGTGGTGAGGGAGTGGTGAGGTGGAATGAGCTGAGCAAAAGCAAACAAAAAATGTTAGAGCACTTTAGACTGTCAGGCCTAAAGTGAGCAATCACAATTGCTGATATTACTGATGTATTGACGGAGTTTACACTTGAATGGACCAAGCCTGTCCTCAGTAGCAATTTCGAGGGGAAGGCTATTTATGAGCAGGGGGGCTCTAGAATAGAAGGCATGTTGGGCCTGGGTGGTACGGCAGAAAGGAACAATAAATTGTGCTTTAAGGGAACTGCGTGTGAAGCATGCATTGGCATTGGGAATCATTAAGGCATGCACTGAGGGGGGAGTAAGGTTAAGGCAGATTTTCTTTACCAAAATGCCGGACTGGTAGGTAAGTCTGTCAATAAGATTGAGTCAATTAGACTGCTTGTAGAGATCATATGTATGCATACATTTCCCTGCACCAGTGACAAATCTACAGCACTTGTTTAGTGCCATTTTGATTAGTTTTAGGGTGGTGTTTACAGCAGCCTCTTAGAAGACTAGCCCATAGTCAATGACGGGTAGGACAGAGCTAGTTATAGCTGCTCGCATGGCTTCAATAGTCAGACAGCAGCAGTGGCAGTAGAGGATGCCAGTTCTTGAGTTAATTGATTTAGAGACATGTCGAGCATGTGAGTTGTAGGACATCGCGCTGTCGAGGGTAATGCCTAGGTATTTAAACTCCTGCACTTGTTCGAGTGGCTGAAGTAATTCATTGTGGATAGTAAGGTTAACAGTTCTGAATTTGCTGTGTGAGCTGCAAAACATCATGGACTTTGTTTTTTATAATTCATTAAGAGTTTATGTTGAGCAAGCAGAGAATCAACTAGGCTGAAATTCGACTAAGTCCTGGGCGAGAGAGACGGGGTCGGTATGGGTAGAAAAGAGGACAGCATCATCTGCATAGAGTAGCATATTAGTGTTACATACTGCAGGAAGATCATTGATGAAGAGACTGAATAGCAGAGGGCCAAGGATAGAACCCTGGGGGACACTGGAGCGAGCAGGGAGGCTACATGAGAGGGTGCTGGCAATTTTGACTCTTTGACTCCTATTTAAGAGGTAGCTCTCGAACCACTCGGTAGCATCATTGGATAGGCCAATAGTACTGAGAGAATGTAGCAGGAGCTGGTGGGTTATGGTGTCAAAGGTCTTGGTCAGATCAATGAACTCCCAGTAGTTGGCCTGTGTCTAGAGCCTTGTGAATGTGGTTAGTGAAGTCAAGCAGGGCGGTGGTAGTGCTATGGGCTTTTCTAAATCCATGTTGTTGCGGACAGAGCAGGTTATATTTGTCGAGGTGTTCCGACAGCTGGTCCACAGCAATTCACTCAAGAGCCTTGGAGAGTGGGGGAGGATGGAGATGGGGCAGTAATTTGAGCAAAGGAATCTATCACCAGTTTTTTAAACCAGAGTAACAACAGCTGATTTCCAGGGCTGAGGGAATTGTCTTAGGGAGAGCGAGAGATTCTAAATTTTAGTGAGGGTGTTTAGGATGACATCCAGGGACAGAGAGAGGAGTTTGAGGTCACGGGTGTCACTACTAAAAGTAGATTTATTTGGGGTCTTCTGGAGGTATTTCCTAGCTACAGCCATGGAAACGCTTTTAAAGTAGAATGGAGGGGCGGGATTGTGGAGGATGGTTCTATCATTGGTGTAGGGCAGGGCTGAGTCAGCCAGAGGACACTGTTAAAGTAGGTAAAAGCATGATTTAAAGCGTCAGCTATTACTTTGTGGTCAGGGGTGATAGAGCCGTTAACATCAAGCACAGTGGGGGAGTGATCACTGAGAGCGTCTGGTAGTACTTCTGTGTTAGCGATTCTGTGAGGATGAGAGATGAGGATCAGGTCAAGCAGAGAGCTACTGCCCATTTTATAATTAATCCTAGTGGGGGTAGTGACCATTTGAGTAACATCTAATGTAACATTGGCATCCTTTTAAGGGTCAGCTTCAGGTACCAGCCAGTTAACATTGAGGTCCCACATTATTATTAACTCACCAAGGTGGGTGCCAGTGTCAAGGAAGTCAGTGATCATTTGGAAGCCTGTTACATGTTCGTGTGGAGGAATGTATACAGATACTACTGTGAGGGATTTACCTTATTGGCCAAGAATCATTTTTACTGCCAGCATTTGGGAGTTGTTACTTGTAGGGGACAGCAGGAGGACTAGATCTTTAAGTGTGTTTCTCAGATAAATGGCACAGCCACCACCTCTCTCAACAGCTTGATTGTGTCGGAATAGGTCATAGCCAGGAATGAATACATCACTGTCAGGGACCTTTGGTGAGAGCCAGGTTTCGTTGAGGGCAATAATATCAGGGCTATGTTGTACAACCCAGACTTGGAAGGCATCAAGCTTAGCTAGTAGGCTACAAATGTTAATAGATGCCAGCCTGAGGGAGCCATGTTTGTTGAGCTGAACATTTGACTTTGAGGAAGGACCAGGGTTTGGGTGAATGTTACTAGCAAGGAGAAGTGCGATCCTAGCAATATATTGTGCAAGGAGCTTGCACGTCTTATGTTGCCTTCTGCTGGTGGACTTTACAGGAGGGGTATTAATGCAGGGCATGAGAAATTGTAGAAGAAGGGGGGTATTCGGGAGGGAGGTGGTTTTTGTGGTTATTGATCAGAGTGGCTGCCAAGGGTGTGCAGTGGTGGGTCATAGTGTGGGGTAGGGTACTCCAAGGGATGAATCCCGATACATTGTTGTTAAGATGGTAGGGGAAGTAGATATAAGTGCAAAGGCAGTTGTGGAGGATGAGAAAGAGGAATAGTTGTAGCAGAAGGAAAGTGTTGGTGGACATTTTGACAGAGGTGTATATCACAAAACACAGGGTATGAACGAAGTGCAGACAGGAATGGTTAAACTAATAGGATGGGCAATAAAGAGCTGAGGCAGTGGCAAAGGCATATTTAAAGGAGGTCTGGGTGGGGGTGGGGGTCGGGAGAAAATTTGGCCAAAAACAGTTCGTCCAAGTAGCACTGGTGCCCGCAGAGAAGCCTTTCTAGTGGAGAAAGGCCAGGCAGACCAGTCAGGTGCTACTATGAGGAACGCCGCACCAATCAGAGTGCAGGAGCAGAAAAGCACTTGAGATTCAAGCCTTAGCAGTAAATACTTCGCAGATTCTGGGCCATAGTTCCAGGAGGGCGGGTAGTGGGTTCTGCAGAGCTTGGCTGAGCGTGCACAGGTTACAGCCATATCAGCTGCAGAGAAGCAGTGCGCTACCCGAGCAGGGAATTATGGAGGAGGGAAAAGAGATTAATATAGAGACAAAGCAGGGGAGAAGAGCAGGGGGGGTTGGCGGCAGACTGTCATGTGGGGTGTTTGTGAAATTAGAGTACAAAGGGCTGAAGAGGGAGAGTTACAAAAGGGGCAGGATAGTGAGAGAACAAAAGGGGTATTAGGAGGAGGGATGGGCAAGATAAAGTTTGAGCTAGGGAGGGGAAGGATGGGGTCTGAGGTCAAGAGAGCTCGGCAGTGGGAAACCAGTGGATGCAGAGGGTAGGAGAGAAATGAGGAGAATTTAGAGGTTGAGCTAAGATGGCAGCCAGGCTAGGCGTGCTGAAAGTTGTTACAATCTGTAGCTAGATTGTGGCTCCCTTAGCTTATTTCTGTGCACTTCCGCTTATTCTCTTTTTTTCCGTTGTTTATTTCCCCGCTAGCTTAATTTCACTGTTCTATATTAGTAAGGGCAGCTTAGTGAGGTATTTAGCTTAAGCGATGCCAGGACGTTCAGACATCCTCGTAGTGTGCACTGGGGCTGCTTGATCAGTCCCATTATCATCTAACCAAAAAAGGATGTATTTTAATTTTTGTACCTTGTGTACTTCTTGCCCGAACCCAGAACTGCTATCGTTCTTCTGCTGTTATCCTGATTTGGCCTTAGCTGGGGAGAAGAAGCTGAGGGGAGGAAGTGTATTGCCCGGACGAGATGGATTTGTGGTGCTTGAAACATGGAAACATAGAATTTGGCAGCAGATAAGGACCGCTTGGCCCACCCAGTCTGCCCATTTCCCTACCTGATGGATAAGCTGCAGATTCTAGTTAATCAACAGCTACTTCCTCCTACCCCCACTAAATTGCCTTATGTCTGTCCCATGCATTCTTGAATTCTCCCACTGTTCCTGACTCCACAACCTCCTCAGGAAGGCTGTTCCATGCATCCACAACCCTCTCTGTGAAAAAATACTTTCTAACATTACCTCTGAGCCATCTCCCTCTATCTTCAAATTGTGCCCCCTTGTTCTTGCACATCTCTTTTTCTGAAAGATACTACCCTCTTGTACTTTGCTAATTCCCTTGAGATACTTGAAAGTTTCTATCATGTCCCCCCTCTCCCTACTTTCCTCAAGGGTATGCATATTAAGCTGGTTTAGTCTCTCCTGAGAGGATTCATCTGTAGTATTATGTGACCAAATTGTGGACTTTTGGCTGAGCCTGCGACGGACCTTTTAACAGGCATAGAAGGTTGTGCCGACACCGTTTGGACCTTGGCTGGATTGGTGCCAGTGCAGCAGGAAGACCTGATATTGCTGGGTGGCCTGTGACCGGAGTTTGTGGCTGCATGGGGGATTGGGCGTTGGATTAGCCGGGCAGCCTCCCAAGTCCACAGGTCAGCTGGTGGGCTGGCACTGGTGGAGAACCGAGGCTGTGTGGCGAACATTTCCGGTCTCGGTCCTTATGGATTGGGTTTTCCGGGCCCCCGCCTGCTCCTTCTGGTACACCCAAACATCACTGGGAGGATTTCTTTCAAAAGGATGCCTGCCTGCAAAACGGTCAGACCTCAAATTTTATTTACCTTGGTGATTTGATTTGTTTGTTTTGGTTATTAGGCAGTAGAGTGCCTGTGTTTCTTAGATCCCTAGATAGTGAGAGGGCCTGTGGGGATCTGAAGACATCTGCTGTTTTTTGTCATTTTATTTTTGCACCTCAGTGAGAGGAGGTGCATTTATAACTTATTTTGCACATTGGAATTGACCTTAGTTATAGTCTATGAAGATACATTATTCATTATTTCTCTGTGACTCGAATCTCCTCAAGCAGATTTATGTGTGTCCGGGACTCTGGTGACTGGCCTGAGAGCCTAAATTTCTTGAATGGCCATTTATAATTTTTAAACCTATTTTAGTTTATTGCATGTGGGGGAGTGGGGGTGCAGGGTTATTTATTGGAAGTTTGATTTAGTAATATTGTTTGAAACTGTCCTCTCGGTGAGAGTGAGAGGAAGAGGTTCTGATAGGGAGTTTAACTTAATTTTTTTGTTTCGGCTGTTTGTTTGTTTGATTTATTTAGTTTTCATTTGTTTGATCCTCCTTCAAGTGAGAGTTGTGGGAGTATTGAACTGTTCTATTTATTTGTGTTTTTTTATCTCAAGTTTATTTTATTTTGTTGGGGCTTTCTTTTTCTTTTCTGGCTTGGCGTAGTCTATTTGATTTGGGATAATAATATGTGTTGGAGGCCTGCCCCCTGGGTCTTGCACTATTCATCCTCTGCCCTTCGTGCCCTTCACCCCTTTACAGTTTTCAACCTATCAGCGCTGTAGAGTGCTGGGTATTGCCCGTCGGTCGGGGGGGGGGAACGGGTCGGAGGGTATGAATGGCGGAGGATGAATAAGGGGCTCACCATCGGGTTGTTAGGTCCAGGAGACACCCTGGGGTGAAATGGATTCTGGATCATGGTCCCCCATGTCTGGTTTCCATGCCCAAGCGCACCACTATTACTGGTGGGCAGGTAGCCCGGGCAGCTCTGGAAACCCATCCAACTCGAGCGGTGTTATGCAATGCCAGATCTATTAAAAACAAGACTGCAATTATTGCAGAATTTGTTAGGACAGCTGATCTGGCTTGCATCACCAAGACCTGGCTGGATGAGAATGCTGGCCCCATGTTGCAGACTGCAATTCCGTCCGGGTACTCGGTGATACACCGCTCGAGATTGGACTGCCAGGGGTTGCAGTCTGTTTCCAAGACCTAACGGGCCTCTCACGATTGTACCAGTTGAGGAGGCTGAGTCATTTGAGTGTACTGTAGTAGTAGGTGTAGGCTGTAGGATCACCCTCATCTACCATCCACCCAGGGATGAGAAGCGATTCCTTCAGGAAGTAGCGGACTTCGTGATTGATATGGTGTTTGAGTCACCCAGGCTGATGGTCCTGGGCAACTTCAATGCCTGGGTCAATGATAAACTCTTGTAATCTGGACAACACTTCCTCCAGTTGATGACATCACTGGGCCTTACAAAGATTGTTACCTCTGCAACTCATAAACACAGCCACTCTCTTGACCTGGTCTTCCTCTTGGGGATCGAAGCCTCTGACTTGGGGATGGAACCTGTCGGATGGTCCGATCACTACACCGTGAGGTTCAATTTTTGCACCCCTGTGGAGATGGTCAGATACCGCTCATTACGGGATGTGTGTCCTGATGGCCTGGTGGCGGTACTTGACCTATCGGTGTTTTCTGAGGTAAGTGGGAGCCCAGAGGCCTTGGTTCTGGCCTACAATAAGGCCATTACTACAGCTCTGGATTGTATCACTCCTGTCCATGTTCATCCTCTCTCCCTTCACCCTCGGTCCCCTTGGTTTGATGGGACCTTGTGGGAGATGCGCCAATGAGGATGAAGGTTAGAGCGCTGCTGGCGGAAATCCACCCTGGAGGCCATCTTAGATTGATGGAGCATTATCAAGTCTATCAATCAACAATATCTCATAAGAAGGCAGAGTTCCTGTCCAGGGAGATTACTGCTGCTCAGAACCGACCAGCTCATCTCTTTCGAACTGTGGACAGGCTGTGCAACCCGGCCTGTCTGCAGTCTCGAAGAGCTTTTTCACAATTGGAGTGTGATGAGCTTGCTAGGTTCTTTACGGATAAGGTGGCTGGCATCAGGATGGAGATCCAACCAGCACTCTGTATGGGAGATGCTATTGATCGGTGCTTGGTCACTTTCCCCACTTTTCCTGGAGTACCTTTGACCGGCTGGAGTTTGTGGATGTCATGCGGATTGTCCAGGGTATGCACCCTACGTGCTGTAGTTTGGATCCGGGCCCAACTTCCCTGATTATGGCTGTTGCGACGTCATTGGCCCGGTCCTGGCATGGATAGTCTGGTGCCCCCTTCAGTCGGGTGAGTTCCCTAGCTCCGTGAAGGAGGCGGTGGTGACTCCCCTTCTAAAGAAAGCTTCTCTCGACCCAGACTGCCTTGCTAACTACGGACCTATCTCTAACCTTCCCTTTGTGGGAAAGGTGATTGAGAAGGTAGTGGCTTTACAACTGGAGAACCATTTGACCATCCATGACATCTACGAACCCCTCCAATTTGGTTTTCGAAAGAGGCATAGTACCATGACTGTGCTGGCTTGGGTGCTCAATGATCTCTTGATGGCGAGAGATCAGAAAAGCCACTCCATCTTGGTTCTTCTTGATCTCTCCTCAGCGTTTGACACTGTAGACCATGGGGTACTGCTTGAGTGCCTGAGGTTCATCTGTGGCCTCTCTGGTACAGTCCTCAGGTGGTTTAAGTCCTTCCTCACTGGCAGGGCTCAGAGGGTGGTGTCAGATTTATTCTTCCCACCTCTCTCTCTCTCTCTCTCTTGCTGTCATGTGGGGTCCCTCAGGGTTCAGTGTTGTCCCCCATCTTGTTCGTGGTGTACATGCTGCCCCTCGGAAACATTGCAAGAAGGTATGGGCTGAGGTTTCACTGCTATGCTGATGATACCCAGCTCTACCTGTCTTTTGCACCTGACCAGGATGGAGCACTCTCAGTATTTAATAACTGCCTTGCTGAAATCCAGGATTGGATGAATTCCAGCTGGCTGAAGTTGAACTTGGGAAAGACTGAGGTGATGGTTGAGGATCCGGGTCACCAGATAGAGGGGTCAGGGGCTGGTCAGCCTATGGGGCTTTTCCTGGGGGCTCCCAGCTTCTTGCCTCTGAATGGGTGCAGGACCTGAGGGTGATTCTTGATGATAAGCTGACACTGCTACCTCAGGTGTCGGCAGTCATCAAGTCTTCGTTTTACCATCTGAGGGACATCGCCAGGGTCAAGCACCTAGTTCCATATGGTGACCTTCCCATGCTGGTCCACACCTTTGTGACCTCGCGCCTTGATTTATTGCAACTTCCTCTATCTAGGGCTACCGGGGTTGATATCCAGCGCTTGCAGCTGGTGCAGCATGCAGCAGCCGGTTGTCGATGGGGACCCCCTGGATGTGTCATATCACACCAGTGCTGCGCGAACTACACTGGCTGCCAATTCAGTGGCAGATCACCTTCAAAGTTGGACTCTTGACTTATAAAGCCCTACACAGACTCGGCCTGGACTACCTGAAAGAGCTCCTGATCCCCTACTGCCCCGGGCGATCGCTCCGCTCAGCTGATGAGGAGTTACTAGAGATTCCAAGGGTATCCCTAAAATCATCGGGGGCCCATGCATTTATGTATGTGGCTCCAGCCCTTTGGAATTCTCTACCCCATCAGCTATGGGAGTGCACAACCGTGGGGGGCTTCAAGCAGGCCCTGAAGACCTATCTGTGGGCCAAGGTTACTCTGATTGATTTTATTGAATTTATTGAATTTTTACTGACTATCTGTATTTATACTGTGTTTTAATTTTATCTTATTTTATCTATCTTTTATGTTAAGGCACCTTGATATTTTGAAAGGCGCTGGATAAATAAAGTTATTATTATTATTATTATTAGAAAAGTCTTAGGGGGCCTCGGTAGCAACCGAATTAAAAGTAAAGGAGGGTGAGGGAGGGCAGGGTAGCCTGCAGCACTAGGTCCTTGGTTGGCACTAAGCTGCTTAGGAGGAATCTTAAAGGCAGTAACAGGCAATCAGAAAACAAATCTTACATCTAAGTAAAACAGTTAAAGGCAGTAACAGGCAATCAGAAAACAAATCTTACATCTAAGTAAAGCAGTTAAAAACAAGGTAGGATTTCCCACATTAACAAACGGATCCGAGCATGCAAAATCAAGAAAAAGTAGCCAAAAAAAGTTCACTCAAGTAGCACTGTGGCCCGCAGAGAAGCTGTTCCAGTGGAGAAAGGCCAGGCAGCAAGGTGGACCAATCGGGCGCTACTATGAGGAACGCCACACCAATCAGAGTGCAGGAGCAGAAAGGCACTTGAGATTCAAGCCTTAGCAGTAAATACCTCAGCAAGAGTCCAGGCCAGTATTTCCAGGAGGCCGGGTAGTAGGTTGCAGAGCTTGTGGGCGGCGACACAGATTACGGCCATGCCGTGCCACAGAGAAGGCAGTGCACTTGCTCAGAGCAGTGAACTCTTATTCCACTGCAGTGAGAATACATGTTTTTATTCAATGAGTTATTTGCTCACCCCATTGTATAAATATCAAGATATATATATATATATATATATATATATATATATATATATATATAGATAGATAGATAGATATAGATATGTGTATATATATTTATATATATATATATTTATACAAATAGGAGTGAGCTATATTTGTCACTGATAAAGCATGTATTACTACAGTGAGATAAATGCAAGCCCAGGCTAACACAGTGATGATAAATGCTATTTATACATACTGTGCTTACCTCACCAGCATTTATTCTCACTGTGCTGATGTCACAGACAAGCCCATTAACTCTCCCTCAGTGCTGGAACTAGTTTCAGCTTATTAAAACAAATGAAATTCACCTGTCTTTCAAGTACCTGAAGCCCAAACAACAGATTTACTGCATTCAGTCTCACAGACACTGACATGCTGAGAAGATCTCTAAAGTTCCTACTAGAAGGAAAAAAAAGAACGAGCACAGACTGCTAAATACATCAAACCATGTAGACTCAAAGCAACAAACATACTTTGATACAGCAGAACTATACTGAAAGAATAAATACATTCTCCTTACAGAAGAAAACAAAACCAATGAATGTGGAAGAAGTTTTTCTATCTTGCACACAGTTTGAAAGCAACACAGAACCACTTTAGAAAAGCCTATTGTATAAATTGCACACATAATGTGCAGATCGTGTGATATGTGAAATATCTTCACTCGTGAACTGTGACCTCTGGATACCTCACCGTATGACCGAGGTCACTGTCACCATGAAGATATCATATCACACTCTGCCCATCATGTATCATATATATATATATATATATATTGTGTGTGTGTGTGTGTGTGTGTGTGTGTGTGTGTGTGTCTATATATATATATATATACACTGTATATATATATATATACACTATATATATATATATATATATATATATATAAGACAACCTCTGTGTGCAAACACTGAGGCAAGGGTTACCCCTAAAGGGCATTTGGCTGGGAAGCCAAGTTTCAAGAAAATACAAAAATCACACATGCCCACACAATGCAAAGCATCATGGGCTGCATATGCAAATCACCACAAGATGTTATGCTGGTCCAACTTTAAGCAGAATTGCATGGTGCCGAGAGGCCTCTCACACAGTTTGCAAAGGATGCTAACAGAAGACATAGACATGTGTTTCGTCCTATCAGGACTCATCAGTATGCCTCATCTGTTTGACACCCCAGTGGAATGGACCAGCTACCCTAAGACAGTGTGTCTTGGATATGTTGTGGTGAACCCATTAAAATAAAAAACTATTTAAAAGACAAAGAACCTCTGTGCGCAAATACTGAGGCAAGGGTTACCCCAAAGGGCATTTGGCTGGGAAGACAAGTTTCAAGAAAATACAAAATCACACATGCCCACACAATGCAAAGCATCATGGGCTGCATATGCAAATCACCACAAGATGTTATGCTGGTCCAACTTTAAGCAGAATTGCATGGTGCCGAAAGGCCTCTCACACAGTTTGCAAAGGATGCTAACAGAAGACATAGACACGTGTTTCATCCTACCAGGACTCATCAGTATGCCTCATCTGTTTGACACCCCAGTGGAATGGACCAGCTACCCTAAGACAGTGTGTCTTGGATATTTGTATCTCCGCGGGTTTCTTTTTATTTCCGGCACTAGTAGTGGTATGTAGGGATGCTAGTGTGGTTGCTAAGGTCCATACATGCTGGCATTGTCAAATCGGTTAGTTTATTGGTCACATGCAATTCTGCTTAAAGTTGGACCAGCATAACATCTTGTGGTCATTTGCATATGCGGCCCATGATGCTTTGCATTGTGTGGGCATGTGTGATTTTGTATTTTCTTATATATATATATATATATATATATATATATATATGTGATATGCCATGGCCCCAGTGAAAATATCATTTGAAATTTTCCTGGGTGCACTTGACCTTATGATGTCATAAGTGGCACAGCCACAGTGACCTCATAAGGTCAAAGTGCACGAGGGAAATATCAATGATATAATCCACTGGGGCCATGGCATAATTCATTTATGTGATGCCTTTTCTTCATTAATGCTTTTTCTTTTTTAATTTATTTATATTTTTGAAGTATTTGTATCTCAGCGGGTTTCTTTTTATGTCCGGCACTAGTAGTGGTATGTAGGGATGCTAGCATGGCTGTTAAGGTCCATACATGCTGGCATTGTCAAATCGGTTAGTTTATTGGTCACATTTAATGGTGGTGATTGTTGAGACTCTGTATCTGAGAAACCACACAAGTAATTCAAAATAAATTTGACAGATCAATAGAAGAACCCCACAAGCTTATGCGTGCAAAATTTTATGTGCATCCATTAACCAGTTGCAATGTTATTAAGGTGTACAATATGCTAAACAGGATGACCTGTTTGTGAAAACAGAAAAAACACGTAAGTAAATAAATGAGGGATTAACATGTATGTAACAACCTGGAATACTTAAATAAACCCAAAGTTGAGTGGCTGGCAAGATATGAACCTCAAAACTGGAGATGTCTACAGACATCTATAGGAAGTGAATGACAGTAATTCAGTGATGCTTCCAGTCACTGTAGGAGGGAAGGGGGATGGAACTTGCTGAGAGCTACAGACACTAATGGTAAGAATGAGTTTGAGACTCTGTATCTCTGACACCATACAAGCACTGCAAACAAGACTTTCCAGATCAATATATCTACTACTCGAGATTTCCCCAACACAATTTCATGCACATCAGTTGAAGGCTTGCAAAGTTATAACGGTACAAAGTATGCAAAACTGGATGATTGCAATAATGGAAAAATCATATAAATGTAAGGATGTTTGAGACTTCATATCTCAGAAATCACATAAATGATGCAAACAAAATCTCTGCAATAAATAGAACTGCTCCATGAGATTACGCATGCACAATTTCAAGCACATCCATTGAAGGGTAGAAAAGTCATTAAGGTGCGAAATATGTGGAACTGGATGACTACGAAAATGGAAAAAACATTTAAATTTAAGGATGTTTGAGACTCTGTATCTCAAAAATCACACAAGTGATGTAAACAACATCTCCTGAACCCACAGAATTACCACATGAGATTATGGGTGCTGACGTTGATGCACATCTGTTGAAGGGTAGCAAAGTTATTAAGGTGCAAAGTATGCAAAACTGGATGACTGAGAAAATGGAAAAACATGTAAATTTAAGGATTGTTGAGACTCTGTATCTCAGAAACCATATAACCAATTCAAAATTAATTTGCCAGATCAATAGAAGGACTCCACAAACTTAAGCATGTACAATTTCATGCACATCCATTGAAGGATTGCAAAGGTATTAAGGTGCAAAGTATGCAACACTGGATGACGGTTTGGGAAAACGGAAAGAACATGTAACTTTAAGGATGTCTGAGACTCCATATCTCAGAAACCACACAAGCGAGTCAAACAAAGTCTCCCAAATAAATAGAACTACCCAAAAAGATTATGCATGCAAACTTTCATACACATTCATTAAAGGGTAGCAAACTTATTAAGGTGCAACGTATGCAAAATTGGTTGACTGCGAAAATGGAAAAAAACATGTAAATTTAAGGATGAGACTCTGTATGTCAGAAACTATAAAACTATTCAAACAAAATCTCTGGATAGAATAGAACTACCATAAGATTATGCATGCACAATTTCAAGTACATCCGTTGAAGGGTAACAACGTTATTAAAGTGCAAAGTGTGCAAAACTAGATGACTGTGAAAATGGAAAAAACATGTAAATTTAAGGAATATTGAGACTCTGTATCTCAGAAACCATATAACCAATTCAAAATTAATTTGCCAGATCAATAGAAGGACTCCACAAACTTAAGCATGTACAATTTCATGCACATCCGTTGAAGGATTGCAAAGGTATTAAGGTGCAAAGTATGCAACACTGGATGACGGTTTGGGAAAATGGAAAGAACATGTAACTTTAAGGATGTCCGAGACTCCATATCTCAGAAACCACACAAGCGAGTCAAACAAAATCTCCCAAATAAATAGAACTACCCAAAAAGATTATGCATGCAAACTTTCATGCACATTCATTAAAGGGTAGCAAACTTATTAAGGTGCAACATATGCAAAATTGGTTGACTGCGAAAATGGAAAAAACATGTAAATTTAAGGATGAGACTCTGTATGTCAGAAACTATACAAACTATTCAAACAAAATCTCTGGATGGAATAGAACTACCCATAAGATTATGCATGCACAATTTCAAGTACATCTGTTGAAGGGTAGCAACGTTATTAAAGTGCAAAGTGTGCAAAACTGGATGACTGTGAAAATGGAAAAAACATGTAAATTTAAGGAATATTGAGATTCCGTATGTCAGAAACCACACAAGTGATTTAAACATCTTCTGAATCCATAGAACTACCACATGAGATTATGCATGCAGACATTCATGCACATCCATTGAAGGTTAACAAAATTATAAAGGTGCAAAGTATATGAGACTGAATGATATTTGAGAAAACAGGGAAAAAAATGTCAGTTTAACAATTGTTGAGACTCTATCTCAAAACCGCACAAGCAATTCAAAATAAATTTACCAATTCAATAGAAGTACCCCACAAGCTTGCAATGTTATTAAGGTGTACAATATGCAAAAAAGGATGACCAGTTTGTGAAAATAGAAAAAACAGGTAAATTAACGAGGGGTTAACATGTATGTAACAAACTGGGATACTTAACTCCTTTGTTCCCATAGACGCCATATGGCGTCAGAACCCTCCATTGCTGGATCCGACCCAAAATATATATATAGATGATCTAAGATGGTGGCCACGCTGGGCTAGCTGTCTGCAGGCAGCAACATTTGGAGAGGAATTTTGTGATAATTTCGTTTTTTGGATTTTGTATTTGTTTTTTTATATGCTTTATTCGTTTTCACTCATTTTTGTTAATTAGTTATGGTTTAGGCTTTTAGTGTTAGCGACTTAGGGCTGGACAAGTGAAGTAGTAAGTGTTAGGTTTGATTATCGGTATTAGAATTAGCTTTGTTTTAAAGTAGCCACAAAAACTTACATCTTTTTTGACCAGCCGATGTTTGTTGCTGGTCACTGTCCATTGTTTTTTGGGCTCCGGTGACAAGGTAAAAACAAGATCTGGGCAAAGAACGGATCTGTTTCTTTTTTCTTACCTGGTGTCGGGACCAAGTTCTATGGAGAAGAGGAGGAGTCAGTGATTGCTGTCTGCTGTCTGTCGTCTGGGGAGCGGAGTCTGTTGCTGGGACCACAAATTCAATCTCTGGAACTGTGGACCATCTGGAATTGAGTTGCACAGATTTGTTTTAATGGAATACTGCCGGCCTGGAACGTGAGCTGGAATTGAGCTGTAGGTGTTTTGGCGCTGGGGGGAAGGTCTGTTGGCAGTTCCTGTTTTGGGTCTCAGCTGCTGGTCTTCTCTTTGACTGGATTCAGATGGACTGATCTCTTGACCTGGCCTGAACCCAGGGAGGGTTCACTGAGGTGGTTGGCCATGGGGGGAGATCAGGTCTGGTGCCGTCAGAGGACAGGCACTGGTGCACTCGGGGCTCCTTAGGTCTGTGGGTGGGCAGGCTGGAAAGCCTGCTCGTGCTGAACCAGCTGCAGCCTAAAGACCTTGGTGACTCCTTGGGGGATGGCTGGCTTGACTGATTATTTTGTCTGTCAAGAAGTTTCTGGGTGTTGGAAGTTCTGACAGGGTCGAAGGGTCGAAGACGTTTCAGGTTCTGCAGACAGTCAGACTTACTCTTTTCTTTCAGAACTGGTTGGGAAGTGAGAGTGCTCTGCTTCTACTTAAAAAAAACTATTTAACTTTTATTAACTGCCCTGCCTATGTGGGAGATAGGTTTGGGAGGTTATATCTTTTTCTTTCTGGTGAGGTGAGAGCTCTCCAGAAGGCTCATAATAATGCATTGTGGAGAGTTTCTGGCTACTTGTTTTGGACTTCATTTTATATATTGTTTATTGTATTTGTGGGACATACGTATTATTATTACTATCATTTGGGTGGTTGTTGGTGTTTGTGATTGGGTTTATATTTTATGAGGGGTTGTGTGTGTGGTGTATGAGTGTTTGATTGGGGTTAATTTTTGTTTTTTTGGGTGGTAGGGGGTTTTGTATGGGTGGGTGGTGTATGTACAGGCTGAATACTGTAGTGTTTGCTGTGTGTGGTAAATATGTGCTGGGAAGGTGTAAGGATGGTCAGGCAGTATTCCTCCTCCAGGCTCAGGGATCTCCACCCTTTTATTTGTCCGTCACTTTCCCTAGATGTATATAGGCATTGTTGGACTCTGGGGATAGTGAGGAGGAGGAGGAGGAGGGTGGTGACTGGGTCTGGTGGGGGAATGTAAAGGAGTGGATAGATTGGGATAGTGGGAACAAGGAGATGCCCTGGGAGAAATGGGTCCAGAATAGGGGTCCTCCCTGCCTGGTTCCCATACCCAAGGGCTCTGCCTTTGGCAGGCAAGAAACCCAGTCTCCCCATCCTACTCAGATGGTGTTATGTAATGCCAGGTCCATTAAGAACAAGACCACTTTAATAGCAGATCTTGTGGGGTCATCAGACCTGGCCTGCATCACTGAGACCTGGCTGGATGGAAATACTGGCCTAGTATTGGCTTCAGCAATTCCAGTTGGGTACCCAGTGATACATCGCCTGAGGATGGATCATAGGGGCGGTTTTGTAGCCATCTGTTTTAGATCAGAACTGAACCTGGTGGAGGTTCCAGTGGGGACTACCAACTCCTTTGAATGTATCATGGGCGAGGGTGTAGGGTGCAGGATTCTTCTCATCTATCATCTACCAGGAGATGGGAAAGTTTTCCTGCAGGAAGTCACGGATTTCATTGTCGACCAGGCATTGGTCCTTTCAATGCCTGGGTTGACGGTGAACTCTCACAATTTGGTCAAGACTTCCTCCAGCTAATGAGTTCGCTGGGCCTTATACAGGTTGTTACCTCCTCGACCCATATTGGAGGTCATTCATTGGACTTGGTATTCCTCCTGGGGATGATGATATCCGATTTGGTGGTGGAGTCAGTTGGGTGGTCTGACCATCATACCATTGGGTTCAGTTTCATGGCTCCCCCAGTAGGCCTGCCCCTATGCCAATGGTCTGGTACTGTCCTTTGAGGGGTGTTATCTCAGATGGCCTAACAGTGGTACTGGAGCTATCTGGTATACAGAGTGAATGCATGGATCCAGGGGATCTAGTACTCACCTATAATAAGGTGGTGGTGGTGGCCCTGGATTCCATAGCTCCTGCTCATGTTCATTCCCTTACTCTTCAGTCAAAGTCTCCTTGGTTTGATGAGACCTTGAAGGAGCTGAAGAGAGAGGGGCGAAGGCTAAAAAGGAGATGGCGGAAGTTAGGTCTGGAGTGTGACAGACTTAGATTGATGGACCATTATGTGGCCTATCAATCAGCAATCACCCATAAGAAGGCAGAATTCCTGTCCAGGGAGATTGCTGCTGCACAGAATCGACCAGCTCAGCTCTTCCAGACTGTGGACAGATTGTGCAGTCCAATCTGTCTTCAGCCTGGGGGAGCTTTTTCACAAGAACAGTGTGATGAGTTTGCTCAATTCTTCACAGATAAGGTTGCCACAGTCAAATCTGGCATCTGTCTGCCCCCTCTAATGGGAGCTAAGGTGGTCGGCAGGAGATGTTGGGCCCTCAATTTGCTTGGTCTGACTTCAACCGACCTGCAGTCACTGACATTTGTGATGGTCATCCAGATGTTGCAACCAGCTTGCTGTAATTTGGATCCTGGCCCCACACGCCTCCTTGTGGGATGCATTGAGTAATCGGGCCCGGTCCTTGCCAAGATAGTCTGGAGATCTTTGGAGAGGGGGATCTTTCTGGATCCCCTAAAGGAGGCTGTTGTTTGGCCCCTCCTTAAAAAAAAACTCCCTTGACCCTTACTGTCTGGCGAACTACAGACCTGTCTCTAACCTACCCTTTGTGAGTAAGATTATTGAGAAGGTGGTTGCGTCACAATTCGATGATCATTTGACCAGCCGCAATGTCTATGATTCTCTCCAGTCAGGATTTAGGAAGAGACACAGCACTGAGATGGCCCTTGTCTGAGTACTAAATGACCTTCTGATAATGAGAGATTGTAAGACCAATTCCATCTTGGTCCTTCTTAATCTCTCTGCAGCATTTGACACTGTAGACCATGGTGTATTGTTGGACCGCCTGTGGTTCATCTGTGGATTGTCTGGTACGGTCCTCAGATGGTTTTGATCTTTCCTCGAGGATAGGACTCAGACAGTGGTGTCTGTGATTTATTCCTCAGCCCCTTCCCCCTATCCTGTGGGGTGCCACAGGGTTCTATCTTATCTCCCATGTTGTTTGCAGTGTATATGCTGCTGTTTGGAGAGATTATTAGGTGGTACGGTCTGCATTTTCGCTGCTATGCAGATGATACTTAGCTGTACATGTCCTTTGTACCCGACCAGGATGTGTTCCTCTCAGTGTTTAACAACTGTCTAGCCAAGATCCAAGACTGGATGAGTGCAAGCTGGCTGAGATTGAACCCTGCTAAAACTGAGGTGCTGGTCATGGACCCAGATAATCGAGAGGTGGGTTTGTCAGCAGGACTACGCTCTGGGCTATGGCTTGGGGGTGTACAGCTGACTACCTCAGACCAGGTGCAGAACCTGGGCATTATTTTTGATAAGGGCCTAACTCTGAAATCTCAGGTGGCAGCAGTAGTCAAAACCTCTTTCTACCATCTGAGGAATATCTCCTGGGTGAAACATCTGGTTCTTCCCGAGGATCTTCCAACTCTGGTCCACGCTTTTGTTACCTCCTGCCTTGACTACTGCAATGCCCTTTACCTAGGGCTACCTGAGGTTGATATCCACCACCTGCAGCTAGTGCAGAATGCAGCAGCCAGGCTATTGACTGGTACTTCTAGGACCAGTCATATAACACCTGTGCTCCGCGGACTGCATTGACTGCCAGTACAGTGGCAGATCACCTTCAAGGTCAGTTTGCTGACCTATAAAGCCCTACATGATCAGGGACTGAGTTACTTGCAAGATCTTCTTTGCCCTTACTGTCCCCTCAACCCTCCCAATCCACTGATGAGGGATTGCTAGAGATTCTCAGGGTCCATTTAAAGACATCTGATGCCCGGTCTTTTGGTTTTGTGGCCCCAACCCTGTGGAATTCTCTATCTCATCAAGTGCAAGACTGCCTGACTGTCTAGAATTTCAAAACTGCACTAAAAGCCCATTTGTTTAGCCTAGCTTATTCTGGCTCATTGTAATTTATATTGTTTTAACTGTTGGGTTTTACTAATTATGGCTTTTGCTGTGTTTTATTATGTCTATTTTATGTACGAGTGCCTTGGTTGCAGAAAGATGCTTTTTTTACAAATAAAATTGTGATTGATTGATTGATTCAAAATGGCCACCAGGAGTAAATGAGTTAAATAAGACCAAAGTTGATTGGCTTGCAAGTTATGAAACTCAAAACTGGAGATATCTACAGGAGTGAATGGAAGTAGTTCAGTGACTGCAGGAGGAAAGGGGGATGGAATTTGTTGGAAGCTAAAGGCATTATCGGATAGAATGAGTTTGACACTCTGTATATCAGACACCGCTCAAGTAATTCAAAGAAATTTGCCACATCAACAGATGTACCATTCAAGATTATGCATACTCAATTTCATGTACATCCGTTGAAGGTTTGCAAAGTTATAAATGTACATAGTATGTGAAACTGGATAACTGCGAAAATGGAAAAAACGTGCCATTGTAAGGATGTTTGAGACTCTGTATCTCAGAAACCATAGCAGCGATTCAACAAAATGTCTGGGCTAAATAGAACTACCCCATGAGATTATGCATGCACAATTTCAAGCACATCCTTTGAAAGGTTGCAAAGTTATAAAGGTGCATAGTATGTGAAACTGGATGACTGTTTGCAAAAATGGAAAAAATATGCAAATTTAAGGATGTTTGAGACTCTGTATCTCAGAAACCACACAAGTTATTCAAACAACATCTCCCAAATCCATAGAACCATGAGATTATGCCTGTGTATGTTCATGCACATCTGTTGAAGGGTTGCAAAGTTATAAGCTGTAAAGTGTACAAAACTGGAAGACTGTTAGCAAAAATGGAAAAAAGTAAATTTGATTGTTGAGACTCTGTATCTCAGAAACCACACCAGAAATTCAAAATAAATTTGTCAGATCAACAGAACTACCTCATGAGCTTATGCATGCAAAATGTCATGCAAATCCATTGAATGGATGCAATGTTATTAAGGTGTACAATATGTGAAACAGGATGACCCATTTGTGAAAACAGAAAGAATATGTAAATAAACAAGTGCTTTACATGTATGTAACAACCTGAAATACTTAAATAAGCCCAAAGCTGACTGGCTGGCAAGATATGATCCACAAAACTGGAGATGTGTACAGATGTGTATAGGAGTTAATGGAAGTAATTTAGTGAAGCCTCCAGTCACTGTAAGAGGGAAGAAGGAGAGAATTTACTGCCACCTACAGGTTCTATTGGAGGGAATGAGTTTGGGACTCTATCTCAGATACTGCACAAGGAATTCAAATTAAATTTACCACATATACAGACCTACCCCTCAAGATTACGTGTGCTCAATTTTATTCACATCCATTGAAGGGTTGCAAAGGTATTAAGGTGCAAAATATGCAAAACTGGATGACTGTTTGTGAAAATAAAAGTACTGTCATGCCTGACCTATAAATTTTTCCCATAGAAATAATGAGAAACTTAAAAATGTAATAACTTTTGAATGGATTAATATTTTTTCACCAACCTTCAAAAGGCACATCTGTAAGGCAAAGGCTTTCTACCCTGAAAATTTCAAACCACAACCTGAAGCCATTTCTGAGATACAGGAGGATAAAAAAATGGCAAAAAGTGGTACATTTAGGATTTGTTGACACTGTATCTCAACATCCACAGAACGGATTCACATGAAATTTGACAAGTCAAGAGACCTACCCCAAGAGATTATACATGCCAAATTTCATGCAAATCTGTTGAAAGGTTTCAAGTTATTAAGGTTCAAAAATTTGGCTTTAACATAGAAGTTTGCACTCAGTCCTAACTATACTGGTGCTAATGTGCCAGTATTATAAGGGCACGATGCACCTTATAGTTAGGGTTGAGTAGACACTTTAATGTTAAACCTGAAATTTAGCACTTTAATAATTTTGCAACTGTTCAATGGATTTGCATGAAATTTGGTATGTGCTGTCCCATGGAGTAGATCTCTTGATGTGCCAAGTTTTGTTTCAGTCAGATTGGTGAATTTCATGCTGTACGTAGTGAAAAAATGCTAAAATTCACCTTTTTTGCCTGTTGTTTCCTCACCGTGCTGCAGCCAAACTCAATGGTCTGAAATTTTCAGGTTAGAAAAAGGGTGCCCCAAAGAACAAGCCAGCATTGGTTTAGTGAAAAAATATTAGTCCGTTGAAAAGTTATTAAATTTAGAAATTTCAGGTTCTGAGCATGCTCAATTTAGTCTTTTGGATAGCTGCAAGGAACTAAAAAGGATTTTGCTCTGATGAAAAAGGATTTGACCTCCTCACAAAAGAAAATCCTTAGAATCCTTTTTCTTCAGGAAAAAAAAATCCTTTTTCGTCATCCACAATCTTGGTTTTGTTTTTTTAACCCAAACAAACTGTCATAACTGTGCCCAGAGATGTCTTCTGCAGACATCCAAGTATGTATCTTGCTCATCAGGACGCCCTTTATTTTTGTGTGCCTTTACTTCAATTTTAGTTGTCATCAGAATGCTTATTTTTATTTTTTTTAAATCCTTTTTCATGACTCACTTCTGTTCCATTTTTGTCATGATGAAAAAAGGTTTGGACATTTCACAAAAAAGGGAAATCATTTGATGAAAGAGTATTAGCAGCAGGGCCAGCTGGTCAGAGAATCCTAATCCGTTTTCCTCATGATGACAAATGATTTTGTCATCTCACAAAATAGGAACTGTCTCACGAAAAAGGATTAGGACATCTCATGAAAGAGGATTTAGAAAAATAATATTTTTTTCGTGAGATGTTTTAATACTTTTTTGTGAGACAATTCTTATTTTGTGAGATGCCAAAATCCTGTGTCATCATGATGAAAGAGGATTAGTGGCAGGGTTATCTGATTGGAGAAACCTAATCCTCTTTCATCATGACAACAAAGGATTTTGTCATCTCATGAAATAGGAATCATCTCATGAAAAGGATTAGGACGTCTCACAAAAAAAAGATTATTTCTTAAATCCTCTTTGGAGACATCCTAATCCTTTTAGAGATCGAATCCTATTTTAGAAATGACAAAATCTTTGTCATCACAACGAAAGAGGATTAGGGTTCTCCAACCAGATGGCCCTGCTATTAATCCTCTTTTGTCATGATGGCAAACGATTTTGTTTTCTCACAAAATAGGAATTATCTCACAAAAAAGGATTAGGACATCTCACAAAAAAGGATGATTTTTTTAAACCCTCGTGCAATGTTTTTAAAGTGTACAATATGCAAAACAGGATTACCTGTTTGTAAAAATAGAAAAAACACATAAATAAGCGAGGGCTTAACATGTATGTAACAACCTGGAATACTTAAATAAGTCCAAAGTTGATTGGCTGGCAAGATATGAATCTCAAAACTGGAGATGTCTCTAGATGTCTAAAGGAATGAATGGAAGTAATTCAGTGATGTCTCCAGTGCCTGTGGCGGGGGAGATGCAGTTTGCTGCCACCAGTGAGGAAAACAGGGGCGATTATGCTTGCATCCATTAAGATCTGCAGCCTTCTCTCCAAACTGGGCAATCTACAAGTCTGGGTTATGCAGCATAATCCATACATTCTCCTGTGCCCATCCAGAGGTCATGAGGGCTCAGAGAAGCTGCCCTCCCCCAAAGTCCACATCAGCAAGCTCCTGTGCCCACTTGGAGGTTGTGAGGGCTCTGGAAAGCTGCCCTCCCCTAAAGTCCACATCAGCAAGCTCCTGTGCCCGCCTGGAGGTCATGAGGGCTCTGAGAAGCTGCCCTTCCCCAAAGTCCACATCAGCAAGGTACAGAGCCGTGGATGCTTTGCGCTGTATGGAAGTTTATGAGGTTTGAATTTTGGAGCCAACTCTACAAGGACTATTACCTAATCCTTTAAAGGACTTTAAACTGCTGCTTTAAGCAAAAAATTGGCACAGTAATGAAGATAGTTTTATTCCCCTGCATTATTCTTGCTTTTATCTATTTTTTGTGCTATTTTATGAGGTACTTTAACTGCCCTCAGGTTGTGCTGCTGTAGTTAGTCTGCAAATTGTTCTAGGCAGTCTGTAAATTGCCCTACCCATGTTTTTGAGCAGATTTCTGCTGCTTGGTTAGTGGTTGCACATTCTATTGAATTCATTAGGCACATTGATTATTAGTAGCACAATTAATTGCTTCTGCAGCCACATTGATTAATCTGCAGTTGCTCTCGTGCAAGGAAAATGTAATTAATTTTTACAAGCACACTGATTTTATTTCTTTTAGGAAACTGTAAAAAAAATTTTAACAAGCACACTGCTTTTAATGCTGTTGGCAGACTTGACTTTTGAGTTTGTGTTCCTTGCTGGGTGGGGATATCTGCCTTGAACAGGCCCTGCTAGATCTGGCCTGGGGAAGTGCTATTTTGCTCCTATTTTCTGCGCTTAGTCCCAGCCTTACCTGTTATAATCTCACCTCCCAATCTTCTCTTCACAGCTCCTGTGCCCACCCAGAGGTTGTGAGGGCTCCGAGAAGCTGCCCTCCCCCGATGTCCATATCAGCAAGGTATGGAGCCATGGACGTTTTGCACTCTATGGAGGTTTAGCCCCACTGATGCATGCATCAGCTACCCCACTGCCCCACCACCACCCTTTCAAACTGCTACTCTTATAGGATAGTGACACGTGTTGGTTTATAACCTATCAGCCCACTCTCCCATAAGCAGGTTATCAGCTCCGGCCACCAGGGGCTGCTTACACTGCTGATAAGCTGTTAGCAGCCACCCTTGCAGTTCTGTCTCTATGCGATTCCATTATGCTTCCTACTTTTGCCCTTGTAACTCTTCTGCCTTCCCTTGTGTCCTTCCCAACCCCTCCTTCCCTGTACTGCCTATCTGCCAGCCTGCACCTTTTTCCACACCCGATTCCATACCCCTGCATGCCACCTCTTCAGCAGTGTGGCCCGTGATGATCTATCAACTGTCCCTAGTTGCAGGGCCCTCCATCCTCCCAACCTCCTTTTATGCAGGGCAAACAGCCCTATATCATCTAACCCTGGACTCGTCAGTGCTCCCTAAGCTGGCACCAGCCCATACCCATAAGCTACTATGGGTGAGGTCCATAACCAAACTATTGATCCTTCTCTTGCTTCTCTCATCTGGGAACGTTCGAATTAAACCCCGGTCCTATCTCCCCTCATGGTCACTATGCCACCCCTCCATTAGAACTCCCCAAAGGTCTGAAGCTGCTCCACCTTAACATTTGCAGCCTACTGCCAAAACTAACCTGTTGCAGCCAACAGTCCTCTCCCTTTACCAGGACGTGCTGGTTATCTCAGAAACCTGGTTAAAACCACAGAACAAAGACACCAAAATCCTTATCCCAGGATATACTGTCATTCACCATGATTGACCTGGTAGCAAAAGAGGTGGTGGCATTGCCATGTATATAGCGCCCTCGCTCCAGTTCACCCAAGTCACTCTACCTATGTCTTCACAGACTCTTGACTCCATACTGATAAGGCTAACACTCCCTCACATGGTTCCCCTATTCATTGCCGATTCCTACTGCCCACCTGACACCTCCCTGCCCACCATCATGAATCATCTCGGTGACCTAAAAACGAAAGCCCAAGGGGTGAGCTACACATCCTTGGGGACTTCAACTTAAATTGGCTCTCCAATGTGAATACCAAACTTTGCAACCTGGTAACCACTCTAAACCTTTCACAATTGATCTCTGAACCCACTCACCTAAACCTCAAAATGCTTAACCACTCAATCCTTGATTGGTCCCTCACCTCCTACCCCCACAGGATTCTTGCCTCTGGTCTCCTGCTAGATTCCCTAAGTGATCACCATATGACGTACATGGTAAGAAAAATTTTCAGGCCAAAGGCATTGCGCACCCCCAACACCATCCTGACTGGAGCCTACAAATCCCTTGACCTTATCTTCCTTCTCTATGACCTGGCAAATGCTGACTGGCCAGCCATCCACCAGGTCACCTACGTGGACTCTGTCCTAGAGGGCTTCAAATCCAGGTTCTTAGCAGTATGGAACCACTATGCCCCATTCAGGACATTTAGAGTGAAAGGTACCCACCACCCCTGGATAACTGCTGACATCATTGCCAACCTCAGAGCAAGGGACCTGGCATGGAGATCTTACAAAACCTCCACCTCTACACTAGATCACCAAATGTACCACACACTTTGTGATGCACGTACAAGGTTAACTTGCCAGGCTAAGGCCAACTATTTTAAAACTGGTTTGCACAGAATATAAGCCATCCTGCAAAACTCTGGAAAGTGGTCAAATCACTTTTCTCTCCACCCTACAACATCCACCTTAAATATAACTGGCTCTATGATCTATGATCTATGGTTCCATGATCAGAGGTATCAAATGGGATAGGGAGGGAGAAGCCTGGCCAGTTAGAACAAAATGCTTCCCTGGACTAACGGTGCACAGGGCTAAGCACGAGGTATATCAGCTGGCAAAGGATTGTGGGGGTTCCCCGGACATACTGGTCCACCTGGGTACAAATGACATTGAGGGAAATAGCGAGCTAGAGATACAGGCAAGATTCAGGGAGCTTGCCAGGGTCTGTCATGACATAGGATGCACAGTTTCCTTCTCAGAAATCCTGCCGGTGCCAAGGGCTAGTGGGGAGCACAAAAGGAAGATTAGGGAGAGAAACCAGTGGCTCAGGGAGTGGTGTGAGGCCAGAGGGTATGGGTTGATGGAGGGAGACCTGGGAGGATGAGGAGCTATATGCTAGAGATAGACTCCATCTCAATTTGGAGGTGAGGGGAATCCTTAAGTTGAAAATAGAGGGGTTCATTGGTGAAAAGTGGGGTTTAAACTTGTGAAGGGAGGAGGGATGGGAGAAAAAGGCTGTCAAGGGGTGCCGATAAAGGAGGACTCTGTCTCCACCCCGGGGAGCTGGAGGAATGGGGGAAAAGGCTGACTGGTAAAGTGCAGACCAGGGAAAACAGAATCCCCATGGGAACATAAGCAGGAAATGGAAGTATAGGGAAAGGGTGGAAGGTAGTCCTGCTAAATGCCAGGAGCTTGGGAAATAAAATGCCTGAGCTCCAGGCAATGCTAACTGAGGTGGTAGATTGGCGCAGTCACTGAGACCTGGACCACTGCAGGACATGACTGGGACCTGAACCTGGAGGGTTACACTATGTTCAGGAAGGACAGGGGGGAGGGAAGGGGAGGAGGGGTAGCAATGATAGTCAAAAACTGCATTGGCATGGGGGAGCAGAGGAGGCGGAGGGAACCGTGGAAGCGATTTGGGTCACCTTGATAACAAGGTGGGGCAAGAGAGTAAAAATAGGAGTGGTGTATAGACCCCCTGCCCTGGCGGAGGAGCTGGAAGAGAGTCTGGTGGCAGATGTTGGGAGACACTGCAGACTGGGCAGAGGAACGGTGGTGGTGTTGGGGGACTTAAACATGCCAGGAACAGACTGGGAGACTATGACATCTTCTGTGACCAGGGAACAGAGGTTGTTGGATGTCTTTCAAGACGATTCCTAACTCAGCAGGTGGGGGAACCGACTAGGGAGGCACGGGTACTGGATGTGGTTCTGGCAGATAGTGACCAGATTAGGGGCCTGGAGGTAAGGGACCCATTGGTAGGGAGTGACCATGCCACGGTCTGGTTCTGCCTGGACCTAGGAGGGCTAGAAAGCTGCACAAAGACGGAGGTAACTGACTTCAGGGGACAGTTTTAAGGAAATGGGAAGGATCCTTAAGGAGCATTTGGATGGGATTGGGTCAGACATGGACGCTGATAGTAGGTGGGAAATCATCAGGAGAGGGGTGCAAGATGCTACCAGCACCTGTGCAAGAGTAAGACAAAAATGCGGTAGGGCCCGAAAACCCTGCTGGTGGACCAGGGAGGTCCAGGAGGTGGTGCAGGGAAAGAAGGAAGCCTATAGGCAATTCAAGTGCTCAAGGAGTGAAAGGGATTGAGGGGAGTATGAGCTGATGGCTAGAAGGGCCACTAGGGTGGTGAGGGCGGCTAAGGCAAGGAAGGAGCAGAACCTGGCCAGGGAAATCAGGAGAAGGAACAAGGGGTTCTTTAGATACATTGGGGAAAAACGAAGGGTGAAGGGGCAGATTAGCAGGATTAAATCAGGGGAGAGATGGGCACAAGACCCGGGGGAGCAGGCTGAGGTACTAAATGAGTACTTCACCTCAGTTTTCACCAAGGAAAATGGGGGTGCTGCATCATACATGGGAGGAGACAGAGATACTGAGGAGGGGGGACCCTTACCGATAGGCGGGTCTGGGGAGAGGGGGAGGCATCACTGGCAGGAGGGGGGAGGGTTAAGCAGGGAGAAGAGGTACTGGAAGTGGAAATCACAGCAGAGAGAGTGAGGGAAGCCCTCAGCTCCCTTAAGATGGAGAAAGCACCGGGGCGGGATAAATTACATCCCAGAGTGCTGAAGGAACTTGCGAATGTCCTGGCGAAACCCCTGGCGGAGCTTTTCACCATCTCTCTGAGGACAGGATGGGTGCCCCAGGACTGGAAGGTGGCACATATAGTGCCTATCCACAAGGGGGGATCAAGGGAGGTGGCAGAGAACTACAGGCCTGTCAGCCTGACATCGGTGGTGGGCAAGGTGATGGAGGGCATTGTCAAGGAGAGGCTGGGGGGACCTGGAAAACTCAGGGTGCCTGGACGATAGACAGCATGGATTAGTCTCAGGGAAATCGTGTCAGACAAACCTTGTGGAGTTCTATGACTGGGTGACGAGTGCCTTGGACCTTGGTAGACCAGTGGACGTCCTCTTTCTAGACTTCAGCAAGGCATTTGACTCTGTTCCTCACATGGGCCTGTTGGATAAGCTGGGAGAAATGGGGGTGGGGAACCAGATGATCAGATGGATAGGCAATTGGCTCCGGGACCGGACCCAGAGGGTCGTAGTTGGCGGGATAGTCTCATCCCAAAGAGGGTCATTAGTGGGTCCCAGGATCAGTCCTTGGGCCTCTCCTGTTCACGCCTACGTCTCTGACATAAGGACAGGAATCAGAGTGAGATGAGTCTCTTGGATGACTCAAAACTGGGGTGGTGGTGGATGGGAGGAGGAGGGTGGCCCTACAGGGGACCTGGAGGCTCTGGAAAGATGGTCTAGAAAGTGGAAGCTAAGGTTCAATGCAGGGAAATGCAAGTACTCCACCTGGGGGCCAGAAACCCGGCCAAGTGTACACCCTGGGGGAATTGCTACAAGTCTCATGGCTGAGAAGGACCTGGGGGTGGTGGTGGATGTCAAAATTAACAACTCGGAGACTTGTAGGAGGGCAGCAGCCAAGGCCAACAGGATGCTGGGATGCATCGCTGGGGATCACCTCAGAAGGAGGAGTGATGCTCCTCTGTATAACTGCTTGGTGAGGCCACACCTTGAGTACTGCGTGCAGTTTTGGAGGCCACACTTAAAGAGGGACATTAAACTTCTGGAGAGGGTCCAGAGGAGGGCAACCAAAATGATTTGGGGCTTGGGGGACAGGACCTATGAGGAGAGGCTCGAAGAGCTAAATATGTACACATTGGAAGAGAGAAGGGACCGGGGGACATGATAGAGGTCTTCAAGTACATGAAGAGGGTAAATAGGGGAGGAACAATCAGGGTGCTTCGAAGGAAGGAAGAGGGGGCCACTAGAGGGCATGGGTGGAAGCTGGAGGGGGGAAGATTCAGGGAGAAGGAGGAGGTGCTACTTCACTGAGAGGGTGGTGGAGCCATGGAATGCACTGTCTAGGGGGCTGGTGGAGGCAGAGATGGTGGAGAGGTTCAAGAGAGGCTGGGACAGGTACAAGGGAAGGGTTCTGGAAGCAAAATCCATTGCAGCAAGAATATCCAGAACTGGGAAGGGAGAAGCCAGAGAAGGCGAGGGGGGCAGTAAGGTCAGCACCCAGGGTGGGGGCTGACCAATCGAGCAGACTCGAAAGACCATTAGGCCTATTCTGCTGGCATTTTAGTATGTTAGTATGTCACTGATCCACCAGCAGTGGCCTCGGCATTCAATACCTTCTTCACCAGCTGCACTTCATCACTATCATCTTCTATTCCAATGGCTCACCCCACCTCCTCCTCTCAGTCTTCATCTCCCCCGCTCAAGCCCTCCTCCCCTTCTCCTTCACCTTCACTCATGTCACCCCACTTGAAGTACTAAATGCCCTACTGGCCCTATATCCATCCAAGGGTAAATGCCTATCTCGTCTGGACACCTAAATGCTGTACTTATTGGCTCCTGCCATCGCCTCCCCACTAACTGTACTCTACAACCGTTCCTTCTCCCTAGCATCCATCCCATCTCAGTGGAAGCATGCCATGGTCATCCCTCTCCTGAAAGATGGTGATCCCTTAGCTAACGGCAACTACCGCCCCATCTCCCTCCTCCCTATCCTGGCTAAAGTCCAGGAATACCTTGTCCTCGCTCAACTCTACTCCTTCCTCAACTACTCTCCTTTCTTCATGCCTTACCAGTATGGCTTCAGGAAGACCCATTCCATGACTTCATCCCTGCTGAGACTCACCGACTACATTCTCACTGCCATGAACAAGGGCCACATCACCTCAGCAATTTTTGTCGACCTGGCTAAAGCGTTCGAAACAGTATCTCACTCTCTCCTTCTGACCAAGCTCTCCTATGCAGGGCTCTCTGGTACGGCTACTGATTGGTTCCACTCCTATCTAGTAGGTCAGTCACAATTGGTCAGAATTGATAGTGCAATCTCCACCCCCCCCTTATCTCTTTAGGTGTACCACAAGGCTCAGTCCTGGGGCCTCTCCTGTTTTCCATCTTCTTAAATGACCTCCCCACCACCTGCCCACAGACAGCTATTCATATGCATGTGGATGACACAGTGCTGTTTACATCCGGTCTCTCAACCACTGACATGGTGACCAGACTCCAGCAGGACTTCAACGATGTCCAGCTCTGGTTTCACTCAAACCTGCTACACCTCAATGCCAAGAAAACCATCTCCATGACCTTCTGCACTAGGCAGAGACCTTTCGAGACTCCTTCAGACCCCTACTTTCCACACCCTGGATGATGCCTCTCTGGAGGACAGCTCCTCCTTCAGATATCTCGGGGCCTGGCTAGATGAGCACCTGGACTTTTCTGTGCATATTGATGCCATCCACAAGAAAATGTACCCCAGACTAGGTGCTCTTTACTGGAATCGTGACTGTATACCAGTGTCAGTTCGCCACGCTATTGTACAAAAAATGATACTGACAGTTAACAATGGTGATGTAGTCTACAGTGCTGCACCCAAGTCGGCCCGGGCCAGACTGTACTCTCTCTTCCACTTCTTCTTTCGGTTTGCCCTTGACTGCCCCTATGCCACCCATCACTGTACCCTCTATCAGTTGCTGGCTCTTCCCTCGCTACAGGACTGCAGTATGTCACATTGTGCTCACCTTGCAGCCAAGTTCTGGTCACAGTCACTACCCGCTTACCTCTCCTTAGTTCTCTCTGCCTCCTCCCAGCCTTCCTACACACTCAGGAGCAATGATAACAGTTTCTTCTCCATTCCACACATGTCCACCACAGCAGGCCAGTCTGCCTTCAAATATAGGCTTCTTAAACTGTGGAACTCCCTCCCTGTAGACATTCAGCATGCCTCCACAACCCAGTACTTCAATGCACGTCTCGGTGCTCACTTTTCCTCCACTTGCACTTGTGACTCTGCATCCACCAGCAACTAGTTAGCACTGGTTTATCCTTCTTTTTGACAACTGTTGCTCATCCTATTCCTAATGTGCCATTTTGTTCAGCTTGTGTGATACCGTGTCCTGAACAGCCTATATTGGTAATTGTTATTAGTTTATTTCTATATGTTTAATTATGTTGAACCTGTATACCAATTGTATCTATTGTACCCTCCCCACTCCCCCAGGATGCATCTGGAATCAAGAAGTACTCTGGTCAGCATGTCTTCCTGGTAAAACTCTTAAATAGATAAATAAATTATCTCTATAGTCAAAACCTGGCTCTTGCCCAGGATTCCAGATGTTGTTATCTCATTACCTGGATACACCATTTTCAGACAGGATCAGCTTACCAAAAGAGATGGTGGCTGTGCAATCTATCTAAGAGATACTGCTGGGTCACATCCTGCCCCTGCCTAATACCAAGTACACAGGTGCTGGCAATCAAAGTACTGCTTGGGGCACACAATAAAGTCCTTACTGTGATATCCAGCCTATGTTCTGCCCAAGCAGAGTACTACTGGTCTAAGTTCAATCATGGACTGCATATGTAGCCTATGTCAAAACTCTGAAATTGTAATGATGGGGGACTTTAATATCAATTGGCTCTCCCCTGATGCAAGCACCTACAAGGATGCTATCTCTACTGTCCATTTCACCAAGTTGGTTGAGTCCCAACTAGAATAAATTACAGGACAGCTACTTGTACCTTAATAAACTGGGTGCTCTCGAACCACCCAGAACACATTTCTGATACCACTGTGCTCCCAAATTCTGTCAGTGACCATTCTCTTATTCTGTGCAAATGGTTAAATAAATTCATCAAGCCCCCTACCAGAACCATTACTAGTACAGTCCTAAAGCATGGCCACAGTGAACAAAATTCTGACCTTCACATGCAACAGTGGTTACTAGTTAGCTGTGCTAGTGATGTTGACACTGCACTTGATTGCTTCATCAATCAGTTCAATGCAGTTTGCAACATCCATGCTCTGATTAAAAAGTGGAAAGGCAAGGGCACTTGCAGTCCCTGGATAGTGCCAGATCTCATAAACTGAATGAAAACCAGGGATCACTTTTGGCATAGGGCTCGGGTTACGGGTAAACAAGTTGATATCCAGGGCTACAAGAAAGCAAAAAACAATTGTACTAGAGCCATCTGGTCAAAAAAACAAAAACGCTTTTACAAAGATGCCCTCTGCAACTCATGGTCAGATGGCAGGAATTTCTGGAGCAACATACAGGATGTCACTGGGAAGGAACCAAAAATGGCTTCTTCAATGCTCCATATCAATGATGCCCCTATACTAGACCCACAAATCATCACAAACACATTTAATAATGCATTTCCGGACCTTAGTAGTGTCCTCCCCCTGACTTCTTTCACACCACCACAAACAATGATCACAGTGGGAAACTGGACCCGCCATACACCCATCCACCCTTTTACTTCAAAATCATCATGGAATATGAAGTTAGAAAGTACTTCCGTAAGGTACTTGGGAAATCAAGATTCAGTGCGACTTGCTCAATCTCAAACTCATCTCCCTCACCTTGGATGAAATCCTATCACCCCTCATGAGGATAATCAATCTATCACTCAGTTTATCACATATCCCTCATAAGTGGTAATCTGTGTTAGTTAACCCTGACCATAAAAGTGGTGACAGGATTTAACATGGAAATTACAGACCAATTTCCATTCTCCCACCCCTTTCTAAAGCCCTAGAGCACATAGTGGCACATCAACTGGTCAAATACATGGAAAAATACCAGATACAATGCCCACAACAACATGGGTTCAGGAAAGGACACAGCACCACCACATCTCTACTGGAATTCACAGGCTTTATTAATAACTCACTCGATCAAGGGCACCTGGTTGGAGCGGCATTCATAGATCTGACAAAAGCCTTCTACACTGTTAATCATGTCTTACTGATTGATCAACTATCTGGCACAGGAGTATCCAAGGACACCACAAACTGGTTTAAAAGCTACCTGTGAAACCGTTCCCAACAGATTAAGATCGGCGATGTTCTCTCTGATAGAAGAAATGTTCGATCGGGTGTTCCACAAGGGTCCATTTTGGACCTCTCCTGTTTAGCATCTTCCTAAACAAACTACCAACCTCATGCCAAGAGCATATCCTACTTTACACAGATGATGCAGTTATCTACTCAAAGAATCCTGATACCATACTTCTAGAGGACCAATTGCAGGATAGCTTTGCTAGTGTGGAAAAATGGTTCAGTGAACACAAGTTCATCCTTAAATAAAAAAAAAAAAATATATATGCTCTTCAATAGCACCAAAAGCAAGCAAGAAACCTACCTGTTAACAATCACTAACAGCACGGGCTCACCCTTGCAGCTAATACAGCACTTCAAATTCTTGGAGTGTTACCATTGACAGCAATCTGTCATGTGCTCGCCATATAGAAAATACTGCCAAAACAGTCAACACTCACATTGGGCGCCTATGTAGGTACAGACAAAGTCTGAACCCTGAAGCCCTAAACTTGGCTATTCACAACTTTGTCATTTCCATGGTAGATTATGGGCTGGTTATCTATGGGTCAGCCACCGGCACGTCCCTCCGACGCATCGCAACGGCCCTTAAAGCCTGCAGAGTCCTCAGTAGATCTGCGCACCTTACGCATACTTGTGTGACCTCTATGCTCAGGCTAACTGGCTCCAATTAAAAGATAGAATCACCTACCAAACTTGCCTGCTTGCAAAAAAGGTTAGCGTAGGTCTCACGTCCCTTGGGGTTCTGAGGCTCCTTAGCCCTTACAGCAATCCTTGTTGAACCAGAGGCTCAGACAACCAGATCTTTCCGATTTCCAACTGCCGCAGTTCCTTAGGACAAAGATAATTTGCCTATCATAGAAACATAGACTTTGATGGCAGATAGGACCACTTGGCCCACCCAGTCTGCCCATTTCCCTACCCACTGGATAAGCTGCAGATTCTAGTTAACCAACAGCCTACTTCCTGCAACCCCCAACTATAATTGCCTTATGTCTGTCCCATGCATGTTTGAATTCCTCCACTGTTTTAGACCCAATGACCTCCTCAGGAAGGCGGTCCCATGTATCCACCACTCTCTCCGTGAAAAAAAATTTCCTCACATTACCCCTGAGCCGTCCCCCCTCTATCTTTAAATTGTGCCCCCTTGTTCTTACACATCTCTTTTTCTGAAAGATTCTAATCGAACCCCTTTTTGGTTTAACTCTTTACATTATGAAGTCTCCACTCAAACCACACTGGGCTCATTCAAACTAAGCTCCATCAGCACCTAGTAGCTAATGCCTGCTGTGACTGCTTTCATTAAAATGTACTTACCCCTTCTCATAGGCCCCAATTAGCACTTAATACCTGCTTTCTGAGCTTGCCCTTACTTCCACTGTCCTGTATACTTCCAATCTCAAACTCTACTCCCAACCCCCCACCTCTACACCTTGCCCCTATCCTTCCACCTCTTTTTCCTCACTTCCTCACCTCCTACCCTAATTTTCACTCCCTCCTTCCACCTGAATCCTTTTTGAACAAGGCCTCATGGGCTGATCTTACAGTTATTGTTTTGTGTCCCAACAATCTGCAATTCTTGTATTGACCTAAATCTCTGGCATACATTGTACAATGCCATCTTATGTTGTTTCTCTAGTGACATTGTAATCTGTCCTTCACTGTAGCTTGTCTGTCATACTGACATGGAACCTATGTAAAAGAGCCGATAGCTCAAAGGTGTTTAATCTGAGATCTAAATAAATAAATAATTTAAAAAAACCTACAGGCACTATCAGAGAAATGGGTTTGAGACACTGCATCTCAGACATCGCTTAGCGATTCAAATGAAATTAGCCATATCAACAGATCTACCCTTGAAATTATGCATGCATAATTTCATTCATATCTGTTTATGGGTTGCAAAGTTATTAAGGTACAAAGTATGCAAAACTAGAAGACTGCAAAAATGGAAAAACGTACATTTAAGGATGTTTGAGACATAGTATCTCAGAAACCACGTAAGTGATCTAAACAAAATTAGCTACATCAACAGATGTACCCCATGAGAGTAGGCATACAACATTTTGTGCACATCTGTTGCAGGGTTGCAAAGTTATTAAGGTGCAAAGTATGCAGCACTGGATGACTGTGAAAATCAAAGTACTTCCATGCCTGGCATCAATTTTTCCCATAGGAAATAATGGGGAATTTAAAAATGTAATAACTTTTGAACAGATCAATATTTTTCACCAAACCTTCACAAGGCACAACTGTGAGGCAATGGCTTGCTACCCTGAACATTTCAGACCAAAACCTGAAGCCATTTCTGAGATACAGGAGGGCAAAAAAGTGGTACATTTAGGATTTGTTGACACTCTGTATCTCAACATCCACACAACGGCTTCACATCAAATTTGGCAGGTTGAGAGACCTGTCCCTCAGGATTATGCATGCCCAATTTTTGCAAATCTGTTAAATGGTTCGAAAGTTATTAAGGTTGAAAAATGTGACTTTAACATAGACGTTTGCACTCAACCCTAACTATACTGGTGCGGTGAGGAGCAGTCCGGGTTGAGTAGGCACGTCAATATTAAATTCAAACATTTGCGCTTTAATAGCTTTCCAACTGTTCAATGGATTTGCGCAAAATTTGGTACACATCTTCCTATGGGGTAGATCTCTTGATCTGGCAAGTTACATTCTGGTCAGATGTGTGGTCTCTGAGTTATGGAAAGGTGAAATAAAATGTTTTCGCTCATTGACTGTGCTGGGATTTTTCTTTGAACTTGCCTACAGCTCAGATGCTTTGTTTTTTTGGTCTGAAATTTTCAGGACAGAAAGGGACTACCTCACAGATGTGCCTTTTGCTAGTCTGTTGAAAATTAATAAGCCATTTTTAAGTTATTGCAATTTAAAAATGTGAAAAAAAAATCATTTATGAGCATGCTCAATAAGCACTAAAATATAGCTGTATGAAACAAAGTAGGAATCTTGCATTGTATGGGAAAATTCCTACTTTATATGGCTGCCATCTTGTTTTCAGTTTTGCTTGAAAAATTCAAATTTGGAAACCTCCCAAAATGATATTCTGGGGAGGAACCAATACATGTAGCTTGCTTATTGGGACCCCTTAGGTGCATTCTGCATTTTACAACTTGAAAAATTGCCTTATTATGTGGTTTAATTAGCATTTTAAATCTTTGTTCGTACAGGCGTCATACGAAGTAAGATCCTAGTCTGTATGATGAGATACAAACTAGGATCCTACTTTGTGAGTCGAAAATCTGTTTTTCTTTATATATTATTTTTTTAAGGACACACATTTCTGCTGACATTGAGGTGCTCAAGCCTCATGTCAGTGGTAGGAATAACCCCCAAACACACTTGTCACTGTGGGACACTGGGTAGCCCACTTCCAGTGTCCCAAAACATTTAGAAAAATGCATCTGCCAATGTCAGGGTGCTCAATCCCCATGTTGGCAGTAGAAATTCACCTCCTCAGCCCCCTGCCACTGTGGTATGCTGGGCAGCCCACTCCCAGTGTACTGAAATATTTAAAGTTTGCAAACATTGGGGTGCCCAATCCCTATGTCGGCACTACCCTCCCAACTGTGTGGGACACTGGGTAGCCCACTCCCAGTGTCCCTAGTTACATCATACATGCCCCAGTGCTGTGGGACACTGGAGAGCCCACCCCCAGTGTCCCAATACACATTAGTACCTGTAAAAGAAAAAGAAAACTGTTCCCTGATGTCTTTTTATTTTTTTAATACCTGGAAAGCAGAAAATGGTCCCTCATCATCTACCACGTCCCCCTCCTCCACCCTCACCTTCCCTGTGTGCACCCACCTCCCCACACAGCCCCTTACCCCATACTTACTTACGGAGGTCGGCGGCTGTGAACTTCTATGGACTGGGACATGTCTGCACTCTTCAGAACTGAACAGTGAACTGAAGAATCAAGCTAAGTGCTGTATAATGGCTGTCTATGGTGTTTTGAACTTATGTTGATATCTCGGGCATTTTACAACTTTTTTGCATAAAAGTTTTTAAAGGACAACTGTATTATAGTTCACATCCATATTTGAATTGTCATTCCAAAGTATTATACAACACACATCATTAACCTGGTACAGTACAAAGACATTGTGTTATTAATACAAACAACAGAAGGACATCCCTCCTGCATTTCTAAGCTCAGGCCATTTAACATTCCTATTATCTTTGAGCTGCCCCAGTCACATTTCCCTTTCCAACCTCTCCCTGGTACCGCTCACCCTCACACTCCATCCCTTCCCACAAGGCCATACTCTCTGACTTAAATCTGCCAAAAGAGGTGCCCATTCCCTCACAAAGCCCTCCAATCTGTCCTTAACCAATAATGTAAGTCTCTCCAGAGCTAATACCCTAAGGACCAAAGCCTGCCATTGTGGCACTGAGGGAATTACATAAGAAACCCCAGTATCTTGGATACAATGTCGGGCCAAAATGAACAACATCCTCATCCATCGGGATGGGGTTCCAATTCTCCTTCCTCATTTACTGCTACTCCAAATAGGCAGATGAGGGGATCCAACTTTAATGCCCTCCCAGCCATGCTCCCCACCTCCAGAGCCACTGTCCTCCAAAATCTCTGCAAAACCCTATACTCCCAAAAACAATGATAGTAAGTCCCCTTTTCCTCTTCACACCATCCACAATGTGGTGAGATAGCTGGGTGATATTTGTGTATTATTGCAGGTGCAGGTAAAGCCTGTGAAGAATTTGTAGAAGGCTTCTTTAAACTTGCTGCAAATAAGAAGACCCATGTGTAAAGAAGCAGCATAGCCCAGTTCTGATCCAGTATGGGGACCCCTAAATCCCTCTCCCAGAAACTTCTTACCTTTTGTTACTGGTCCATAAAACAATTACTGTATTCTTTAACCACTTTCCCAACAAAACCCTTTGGGTCCCCAGCTACTGACATAAGAAGAGATTCAGTTTTGAGCATTTCCTGTCTACCTTCTCCACCTCTATCCAATCCAGAAAAGTATGCCCTAACCTGAAAATACCGAAATAAATGACTCCTCAACTCCAGACCCTGTTTGACCGCTATGTAAGGGAGGATGTTATCCTGTTGAAATAGATGCCCCAGACTTCTAGCTCCCTTCTGTTCCCATCCCCTTAGACCAGGATCTTCTCACCCTGGTAAGAAAAAGGGGTTCTGAGCAATGGGCACCAAAGGTGTCCATCCCACCTACTCGCAGCTTTTAAACTTTTCCCAGCTTTCCAACATAACCAGTGTCAGGGGTTTCTCCTCCTGGGCCCTATAGATCTGAGGCCTCTCTTCTCCAAAAGGCCAACAGCTTAGCTGGGCAGCCCCAATGTTCCAGGTCCACACAACTTGCCACCTTGGGGTGTGGACCCAATCCCCTATATACCGTTGCTGCACCGCTAAAAAATAATGTCCCAAATCTGGGAAATTGAGGCCTCCCCTACCTGGCTCTAATTTAAGCCTCTGTAGGCTAACCCTCACTTGAGTCCCATTCCAGATGAACGAAGAGAAGGCACCCTCCAACTTTTTAAAATCCCTCTTGGTCAACTCCACATGCAACATCTGCATTACATACAACAATCGGGGTAAAATATTCATCTTGATTAGGTTAATTCGCCCAACCATGAGATCGGCAGAGATGCCTAGTGCTTTAGATCTGCCAGAACACCTTTAACCATTGGGGTATAGTTCAGATAATATAAGGTCTCCAGATATGTAAAATGTTTATGCATCTGTTTAATCCTCCACATGTGATCCAACTCGCTACCCCCGGGAGTCACATCAGCTCAGATTTATCTAGGTTAAGCTTATAGCCAGAGAATCTAGCAGACTTTTCCACCATATCTAACAATAATGGCATGGACCTTTCTGGTTCCTTAACAAAAAGCAACATATCATCAGCATACAACATTATCTTATGCTGCTCTCCTGAGACCCCACTAACCCCCTTAATTTCTTCATGTTGCTGAATAGCAGTAGCAAGTGGCTCCACCACTAGGGCAAACAGTGGGGATAAGGGACAGCCCTGTCTCGTTCCCCTACCTAGCTTAAATCCTTCAGAAAGGGTACAATTCACCAACACTTTGGCCTGAGGGGAACTATACATTGCTCTGATCCACCCCACAAACGGTTCACCCAGACCAAACCAGGACAGGATCTCAAAAAGGTAGCCCCATTCCACTCTATCAAGGGCCTTTTTGGCATCCATTGAAAGTATACATGTATCCTCTCTTCCCTTATTCGCTCTCCAGACCACATTCAGGAGACGACACACATTGTGATAAGAGAGGCGACCCGGATGAACCCGGTTTGGTCTAGGTGAACCAACTCTGGCAACACTACCTCCAGACTGGCAGCCAAAACCTTTGCCAAAATCTTCAGGTCATAATTCAGTAAAGAAATTGGTCTATAGGATGCACATTCTGTCACCTCCTTGCCAGCTTTCAGATTAAACAAATGACCACATCTGAGAAAGTACCCAGTAGTTTCAGACGCTCTCCCTCCTTCTGCTAGAATGTGTCACACAGGGACCCACCAACTGACTCCCAGGGTCTTATAGTACTCAATGGGAAACCCGTCTGGTCCACTTGCCTTACCCCTTTTTAATCTTTGTATTGCTGTAACCACCTCGACCTTCGTTATTGATTTGTTCAATATCTCAGCCTGCTCCCTCGTTACTCGTGGTAACTCCAGATTTCTCATAAACTCCTCCACCTGACCCTCTACCACAGGCCCCTCAGCTGTATATAGGGATTTAAAGAATTCCCTAAAACATTCCTGGATCTGTGGCTCCTGCCTATGGAGATTGCCTCCCCTGTCCTTGATGGTAGTGATATGAGTTGGGCACCAGCCCCCTTCATGAGCTGAATCAGTAGTGGGCCAGGCTTAATGCCCCACTTGAAGACTTGTTTCTTGCAAACATCCAAGCCTTTCTTGCTTCCCCATGGAGAAAGGCATTCAGAGCATCCCTATGGCTGTTAAGGCTATCCTCACGTCCCTCCTCCCTCCAGCCACCCATCTCTCTAAATCCCTCAATTGATCCTCTAATGCAACCCATCTTTCCTGCTTCTGTTTCAACTCTACTAACATATCTAATAATCATACCCTCCAAGAAGCTTTTCCCGCATCCCATAGCGTGACCTTGAGGTATCTGATCCTCCATTAGCTCGCATATACTCTTCCCACTTTTCCTTTAAGTATTCCCCAAATTTGTTATCCCAAACAGGTATTTCAGAAACTCCCGGGGTGGACCCTCCTCTGTATTCCCATCCTAAGAGTAAGAATCACCATCGCATGGTTGGAAATGTGAATGGGATTATGTTTAAGATCTATCATTCTCTTATACCATTCCCTCAATAGGAATGCAAAATCTATTCGAGACCACGTACCATGTGGGTTAGAATAAAAGGTGTACTCCCTGGGCCCCAGGTTCACTTCTCTCCACCCATCAATCATTCCTAACTCCACGAGCCCAAGTCTCCACTGCCGAATTGCACCACTCTGCCTGCCCTGGCCCAGGGAATGGTCCAACACAGGGTCCATAGTACAATTTAAGTCTCCCCCAGAACAAAGCCCGGGAATTGTTCCTTTACCAGCAGTGATTGTAGCATACTATAAAAGGTGGGTTCAAAGACCGCTGGAGCATACACACTAGCAAATGTAACTCTTTCACCCCAAAGCTCCCCCACCACAAAGACATACTGCCCTCTCCTGCATCCGTTATCACCCTCTGAACCTGGAAGGGTATATTTTTGTGCAGGAGGACAGCGACCCCACGCTTGTGAGACTTATATGATGCTGAATAACATTTCCGACCCACCCCCTCACCAGTTTAGCATGTTACGATTCAGTAAGGTGGGTCTCCTGCAGAAGAACCACTTGTGCCCCCTGCCTCCTCAAGGCAGTGAGAAGGCCAGTATGCTTTACTGGAGTCGCTATCCCCCTCACATTCCAGGTACAAATATTCAGCTCCTGTAATTTAGCCATTATGACCAGCTATGATGGTCCTTTGTCTCCCCTCCCATATCTGCAGGTGACTGGTGAGGTACAATTGTCGCTCCTTGCATTTATGGGTCCCACTTTGAATCATCCTGAGCTTGTAACATATGGATATGAACACGTAAATGTGCATAACAGTGCACAATAATGTAAACAAACAGACATAAACATGAACAATAAACTGTAACAACACAGACAACTTTAAATCCTAACATATCCTTCCCCTGCTTCCCCTCAGTACTAAATCATCAGTTATCCTTCCTTTTCCCCATATTCCCCATTCTGAACATCCCATTCCAATCATCCCATTCCCTCACCATTTTCCATTCTCCTCTATTTCCCAAACATCACCCTCTTCAAACCTGACACCCCTGCCCACATTCTAAGGACACTAGCTGCCACTTATGCAAAAGTGTCCAAATACCCTATAGATTTGACCATGTTCCCTTTGCCCACCCCCACTCCCCGCTGGAGTACAAAAAACTTTCCGTTCAGCTTCTTTCCCTCTTAAACTCCTGACCAAAATGGTTAGCTGGGTCCAGATGCCCTCAAAATCTCTCTCCATGCAGGTCCCTGCCAGCGCCATTCCTCTGTATTAATATCCTGGGATACCTGCTGCCATTCCAAATGACTCCCTCCCTCCAGGTGTGCTGCTCCCTAAAAAAGCGGCTCACGGTTCCCCACATGACCTGCCTCTCCTGTGCCCATCCATTGCCTCCCCACTTCCCATAAATCCAGGCAATCATCATAAGCCAGTCCCAACAAATATATTCAACAACATTGACCCCCCCCATGTAGCCCTGTAAGTGTTGCAGATACAGCCTCATCTTTCCTCCCTGCACCTTCCCTTCAGGAGCGAGGGCTGAACAAGTCCTTCAAATACACCTGTGTCCCAAAGGAGACATCCCCAGCAAATTTCACACTGCTAATAATAGGGATGAGAAGAGAAAACAAAAGCTCCAACAGTCCCCATAGAGGCCCCCGAAGGCCTATCCCATGTGAGGGAAGGGTATGCTCTTCAGAGCCCTCCATTAAACCCAGACCTTCCACGTGGAAACAGGGAAAGGGTGAATGAGCATCTCCCACAGTCCAGGCTCATGGCGCTACATCCAGTCAGGTTCCTTCCCCTGCACCTCCCCACGGGGAGTGCGGGCACACTCCAAGGCAGTTCAGTCCTATGTACATCCCCTTCAAAATGTTAACAGGCCACCAGTCTGCAACTTAGAGAAAAAACTGTTCAGTACCAACAGTAGCAGGATCAGCAGTATAATGTCCCCCAAGCCCCTCGAGTCTCCTGAGACACTGAGTAGCACAACAAAACAGTCGGCATACCATGTATGTCAGGAAGACATTCACTCATCCAATCTTCTTTCTGAGCTCCTCTACGAAAGTTTCAGTCTTCTTCACCTGCCAGAAAGAAAAAACTGCATCCTCGTGCTTAATCTTATGAGTTGCAGGATAAATCATAAAGTTCTCCACCTTCATACTCCTCAAGCTAGTCATCACCTCATTGAACATTTTGCACTTTTTTAACAATCTGGCTGAATAATCCTGGGAGATAAACAGCTTATGCCCCTCGTATACAAGCGTACCCTTTTCCTGATATGCCTGCAGTACCTTCTCTTGGTCCTGATAATAGTGAAATCTCATGATGAGCTGTCGAGGTGGCTGGCCTGCTGGCAGCCTGGACATAACTGCCCAGTGGACCCTCTCCATCGTTATCCGGCCATCACTCATTTCCACCCCCAGCAAAGTAGGCAAAGTCACTGCACAGAATTCCAGTGCACTCCCACCTCCTTTTCCTTCAGGTAGTCCCCTTAAATGGAGGTTGAGCCTCCTACGGTAATTCTCCTGGTAAACTGGTGCCTCCTTCATATCTTCTAGTTCTCTCTGCAGTGCCAGGATTTTCTCTGGGGCACCCTGCATTTCATCCTCCATCCTGGAAATTCTCTCCTCCATCTCATTCAGATGCAGTGCCTGGGCCAACTGCTGTGTAAGAACCTCCTGAATTTTATCACCTCTCCGGGATTCTAGTTTGCACAGTCTGGGTTCAAAGGCCGCCATGACCTGGCCCGTAGCTCACGCCCAGTGCTGCTATTTACACTGCCGAGAGTGAAATCAAGCTCTGGCTTTTACTCTGTCCACTGGTCACACCTTTCTTGCCCATTTTGGCTGCTGTTCATTGACTCTTACTGGGGCCCGAGATTAAATACTCATCCATTACACAGTCGCCACTCGATCTAGCTACTTTTTGACTGAAATAAGAAGCGAACTATAACTTTTATTTTGTTTTCATTCTTCGACTTAGAGGAGCGAGGTAGGAACATGTCTTGTCAGTTTACCAGCTCATTAGCGCCCTCCAACATTTTTGCATCAGATTTTCAACATGGATATTTTGGGACCCCACCTCATGAACACTGTCACTGTCATCTCATTAATTGGACCCATAAGGTGATTTTGTGGTTGCTGTGTGGAATCAGCTTTTGGGACCGATTAATGAAATGACAGTGCCAGCATTCATGAGGGGTTGTTCCAAAAAGCACATGTTAAAAATGTGGTGCAAAAATGTTGAAAAATGCCCGCGTCATGAGCATGTGTTGTGCAGTTTCTATGCACACTTATAACTTTGCCAATTTTAATATTTTCACTCCAGATTTTCAACATTGCCATTTTTTCACACCTGCTCATGATCAGTATGGCTGTCATTTTTCACATTCTGCCCAAAATGTGTTTTCGCACCTGTGGCGCAGAAAGGCATGGTCGCTGTGCAAAATCAACTTTTGGGAGGCTTTAATGAAATGACAGTGCCAGTGTTCATAAGGTGGGGTCCCCAAAAGGCCATGATGAAAATTTGGTGCAAAAATTCCTCACAATGCTAGAGAGCCACGTATGCCCGTTGAATTTATCTCTAATGTGACGTGCATAACTTGCTACTTTTCAATTTTTGGCGCCATTTTGACATAGCCATTTTTAATACCACCTCTTGAACAGTAACAGCTCTCATTTTCACATCCTACCTAAAATGTATTTTTGCACCTGTGACGAGAATGGCATTGCAGTTTGCATAATGTTTTGCCTTGCATTTCACAATTTCTCTGTACTGGGGTAATAAGATGGCTATGCTGACAATTTGGTCACTGTTTGACACATGGAGGTGCAGTGCCCAGAGTGCCATGTGCTTCTTCACCTACATACTCCCACAGTAAAAATACAAATACTATTATACTATCTCAAAGAAAGAAGTTCATTACTCTGTTAATGCATTAGTTAGGGTTCCTATTACAGCAACAAAGTATGGAAATTTGATGTTAGCATTTTCTTCTACCTACTCCCACTACCTCTCCACACCAACATGCATCAGGGTGTGCCTTGGGTTTGTTGGGCTAACTCTCACCCATTTTCCTATGCTGTACCATCTCAGCTTCCTTACACATGGAATGGGGTGAGAGTCAGGGCTAATGATCTCAAGGCACACCTAATGCCTGCTGGTGCGTGAGGGTGGGATGGTAGGGTTGGGAACGCTAACACTGAATTTCCATACTTTTGTTGCTGTAATAGGAAGCCTAACTGATGCATTAACAGAGTTTTTTTGCAATATATATATATACTGTATATATTATGGTAGCACGGTAGTGCTACCATAGTTAGGGTTGAGCAGCCCTTTTAAGGTTAAATGGTGAAACTTTGCATCTTTATAACTTTGCCACTGTTCAACGGATTTGCCTGAAATTTGGCAGGCGTGGGGCATAACCATAGTTCTTTGGATCTATTAACTTTTGTACTGGTCGGATATACGGCTGTGGAGTTATTAAGCGACATCTGTGTGCGCAATTATGTTTTTTCGCACATTCTTTGCTCACACCTACAGGTCGCATGGTTTGAATGACCAGTCCGAAAACTTCAGGAAACATGCGGCCAGGGTCCCCGATGTGCCTTTTGAAGATTTCATGAAAAAATATTGAACGGATCAAAAGTTATTCAAAAAACAAATTTCCATTATAAGTCAATGGGAAAAGTTAACAAAAAGTTCAACACTTTCGCAAATGCAGTTTTTAGTGTCGCAAATGGCCCTAGTAGTGTTGCAAATCTGCCATTTTGTTTTCAATTACTGATCACAGAAATGCTTGGCATTTAAAATTGGGACCATCTAGGGACACAATACTGTTTGTGTTTACCTATTTGAGCCCTGAGGATGCTAGCATATGTCTTTATTTTGGGGTTAAACACCCCAAAATATATTTTTCAAATTTCTGGAAAAGTAGTGTCACAAGTAGTGTCACACTTGCAACACTTTGCAAAGTTTTGTGAAAGGTGTCGCAAATCACAACACTACTTTTCTAGCCTATGGCCAAAATGACAGAAATTCTTTGCCACCCTGCTGCAAAACAACTGTTTGGTCTTTTGGGCTGATATTTGGAGGAAGGCAGCCAACATCTCACAGATGTGCCTTTTGGTGGTTTGTTGACAAAATATTGCAGGGATGCAAAGTTACAGTTCTCCGAGTTGATGTTTTTTCCCATAGACTAACATGGTGGCATCCGTCGTTTTCGGACTCGTATCTCAGAAATGGTGCGAGATACGGAATTTTCGTGACAATCCATAGCCCTATGGGCTATGCATTCTGTGAAAACCTAGCCAGAAAACTCACGAATGATGCTAAATTTTAATTTGTTTTCTACGTCGTACAACTACTGAGATATTAGCATTTTAGTATTACAACTGCTCGTTTTCTGCTCAGAGGCCCATTATTATGCATACATTCTTTGTTTTCACTGTCTTTCTCAATGGAGCTTTTGGAGAAAAATAGGGTGTGCACTCCACTTACTGTTACACGTAGGCTTTACACTTGTGTTTCCATGCCAGTTTGTGACAGCGTTCCGATATGCATACACAGAGTGTCGTTACCCTTTGCATTTCATTACTGATTTCTTTGGCGTTATTGTTGCTGTTACCATTACCATTTGCATTTACAATTGCGTGATCACCATCACGCCGCATTATGGTTTGCGTTTCTGTACACGCTTGCATTTGCATTTCTGTTTCCTTCCCATTACTGTTGCTGTTACAGTGCTCATTTGCATTTACAATAGCGGTACCATGACCATGTGCATTACCAATTGCATTTCCATATGCGCTTACTGCTCCATTTGCATCACTGTTCCTTTGTGCCTGCATTTCTATTAACACTTGCTTTACAATTTTGTTTGTGTTACCATGTGCTGAACATTACTGGTTCCATTTGCATTACTGTTACCATTACTATGTCACAAAAACTCATGCTGTGGGAGCATTCCATTCACTATTATATCCTCATTCTCAAAAAGAAGGAAATTAGTTTAATGCACCAGTTAGTTGTTACACGTGACAAAGCGAGGAAATTCGTGATTGGGGTTGAAACCCCCATGGACCCACTGTACCCCACCCCCAGCCGGCATCGGGATGTGCATTGGGGTCGTCGGTCCTAACTCTCACCCCATTCTCCTATACTTCACCACCTCGCTTCTCACACATGTGATGGGGTGAGAGTTAGGGCCATGATCCCAACACACACCCCGATGCTGGCTGGGGAGGTCAGGGGGGTTCAACCCTATCATCGAATTTTCTTGCTTTGTTGCTATGGACCAACCTCTAACTGATGCATTAAACAGAGTTTTTGCCTCTAATATATATATATATATATATATATATATATATGGATTAGCTCCTGTGACACAGGATCCATTTTTGTGCTGAACAACTATTTTGTTCTATTGAAAATAACGGGAAATTCAAAATGTTATAAGTTTTGAATGGATTAATATTTTTTCACCAAACCTTCAAAACAGACATCTGTGAGGCAAATGATTTGTACTTTGAAAATGTCAGACAACAACCTAAAAGAGTTTCTGAGATACGGTGGACAAAAAATAGCAAAAACCACATAAATGTAAGGATTTTTGATGACTCTATCTCAGGAACCACACAATCTATTCAAACTAAATTTCCCAGATCAACTGACCTATCCCATGAGATTATGCAGGCAAAATGTCATGCACATCTGATGAATGGGCAAAGTTATTAGGGTAAAATATGCAAAACAGGATGACCTGTTTGCAAAATGGAAAAAAACATGTAAATGTAAGGATTGTCAAGATTCTGTATCTCAGATACTACACAAGCAATTCAAACTGCCAGATCAACAGAACAACCCCATGATCTTATGCATGTAAACTTTCATGCACATCTATTGAATGGTTGCAATGTTATTAGGTGTACAATATGCAAAACAAGATGACCTGCAAAAATAGAAAACACACTTAAATAAACAAGGGCTTAACAAGTATGTAACAACCTGAATATTTAAATAAGTCCAAAGTTGATTGGCTGGCAAGATATGAACCTCAAAACTGAAGATGTCTACAGACATCTAAAGGAGTGAATGGAAATAATTCAGTGATGCCTCCAGTCAGTGTAGGAGGGAAGGGTGATGCAATTTGCTGCCTACAGGTGCTATCGGTGGGAATGAGTTTGAGACTCTGTATCTCAGACACCACAGCGATTCAAATGGAATTTGCCACATCAACAGACCTACGACTCACAATTCTGTGTTCATAATTTCATGCACATCCATTTAAGGGCTGAGAAGTTATTAGTGCAAAGTATGCAAAACTGGAAGGCTGTTTGTGAAAATTGAAAAATATTTACATTTAAGGATGTTTGAGACACATTATCTCAGAAACCGAAAAGGTGATTCACATGAAATTAGCCACATCAACAGACATCACCTATGAGATTATGCATGCAAACTTCATGCACATCTGTTTAATGGTTGCAAAGTTATTATGGTGCAAAGTATGTGCAACTGAATGACTGCGAAAATAAAAGTACTTTCATGCCTGATATATACAGTTTTCCTATAGAAAATAATGGGAATTTGAAAATTTAATAACTTTTGAATGGATTAATATTTTTTTCACCAAACCTTCAAAATGCACATCTGTGATGCAAAAGTTATACCTGGAACATTTCAGACCACAACCTAAAGCTGTTTCTGAGATACAGGTGGATAAGGGATTTGGCTTCATTGGGGACTGGGGGTCCACCTGGAGAGATGCAGGCCTATACTGGCATGATGGTCTGCATCTGTCCAGGAGGGGAACCAGGATCCCAGGTGATAGGTTTAAATGCTTCTTCAGCATTTAAACTAGCCAAGGGGGGAGGCACTGGAGAGGAGCAGGGAAATCCTAGCCCCCAAAAAAAATCAGGGTACTAAGTGAGGTAAACACCAAGATAGAGATGTCAATAGGGAGAAAGGCAGGAGTAAATGGAGAAAATGACAAACGCAATAAGGACAGGGATGGGGCAAAAAGGGGTAAGGCCATCAAGAAATGGAGGGTAATGAGTACCAACGCCCGTTGTCTGGACAACAAGCTCCCTGAACTGGTGGCCTTGATGGAAGAGGGATGCCTGGATATCGTAGCAGTCACAGAAACATGGTACACAGAGAACCATGACTGGGATGTTAACATACCAGGGTATACAACCTACAGGAGAGACAGGGAGGGGAGAAGAGTGGGCAGAGTAGCTCTCTATGTAAGGGAAGGGATAAAAACAACTGAACAAAAGAGTAAACAGGGAAGAGAGGAGGCACTGTGGGTCACCCTAGAGGCTGGAAATGGCATCACAATCTGCACAGGGGTTGTATACAGACCCCCAGGTCGGGGGGATGGACAAGGATATGATGGAAGACATCCTTAGGATGGCAGAGAAAGGGGAGATACTGTTGATGGGGGACCTTAACATGCCAGATGTTAACTGGAGCACCTTTGCTGCAACCACATCAAAAAGCAGGGCCATTCTCGATGCCCTTCAGGTGGCATGCCTCAGACAGCTAGTTTTGGAACCCACTCATGAGGGAGCAATCTTAGACCTCATACTCTCAAATGGGGACAGTGAGAGGATCTCAGATCTAGAAGTGGGTAGCCATCTGGGAACATGTGACCACCAAACAGTGTGGTTCCCAATAAATTCAGCTACAGAGTCAAGCCATACAAAAGTGAGGGTTCTGGACTTCAGGAGGGCTGACTTTGGCAAGATGGGAGAGTGCCTCAGAAAAGCACTAGCAAACAGGCTAGAAGGAGGGGTGGAGCAACAATGGGGAACCATCAAAACTGCCTCCACAGAGGCAACAAGCCTTTGTGTGAAGCAAATAAACAAATCAAAACAAAAAAAGCCACTATGGTTCTCAAAAGAGGTGGTGAAGGTTAGGAGAAAAAGATAGCATTTAAGAAGTATAAGGAAACACAAAAGGAGCAGGACAGAGAACATACAAGTTAAGGCAGAAGGAAGCAGGGAGGGTAGTTAGAATAGCAAAGGCCAAAACTGAGGAAAGATAGCCAACTCAGTTAAGAAGGGGATAAACCTTTATAGGTATATCAGGGAGTGCAGAAAGACAAAGGGAGGGATAGTGAGGCTGAACAGAATGGACGCCGGGTGGGCAGAGAGGGACAGTGAAAAAGCAGGGATACTGAATGAATATTTCTGCTCAGTATTCCAAAAAGAGGAGGAGGGGGAGGTGCCTAATCCAATTAACAGAAGCACTCTGGATAGGGGGGTTGATCCCAGTCCTTTCACAGAAGAAAGGGTTCTGAAAGAACTCCTAAAACTGAAGGTGGACAAACCAATGGGGCCTGATGGAATTCACCCCAGAATTCTAAAAGAATTAAGGAGAGAACTAGTGACACCACTGACTATCCTTTTTAACAAATCAGAGGATGGTGTGGTACCTGAGGACTGGCGAAGATGGATGTGATTCCCTTCACAAAAGTGGGAGCAAGACAGAGGCAGGAAACTACAGACCTGACAGTTTGACCTCTGTGGTAGGAAAGTGATGGAATCACTTCTGAAGGAAAGAATTGTTGAGTACCTGGAGGCCAGTGGGGCACAGGACCCAAGTCAGCATGAGTTCACAGTGGGAAGGTCATGTCAGATGAAGCTAATTGATTTCTTTGACTGGGTGACCAAAGTAGTAGACCAGGAAGGGGCTGTGGACATGGTCTACCTAGACTTTAGCAAGGCATTTGACACAGTCCCACACAAAAGATTAATAGTCAAATTAACCAGCCTATGAGTGGGTCCCAGGGTGATAGCCTGGGTGAAACATTGGCTGGACAACAGGACACAGAAGGTAATTGTAAATGGAGTCCACTCTGAAGAAAGAGGGGTAACTAGCGGGGTACTGCAGGGTTCAGTACTGGGTCCAGTCCTTTTTAATGTCTTTATAAGTGACATTGCAGAGGGACCGGAAGGAAAAGTATACCTCTTTGCAGATGACACAAAGATCTGCAACAGGGTTGATACCCAATGAGGTGTGGAAAGAATGAGAAGGGACTTGCAAGGTTGGAGGAATGGTCAGAAGCATGGCAGCTTGGATTCAATGCAAAGAAGTGCAAAATAATGCTCCTGGGAAACAAGAACCCAGGGAAGATTACACTGTGGGGAGAGGTAGTAACAACAACAAAATGGAAAAGACCTGGAGGTAATCATATCAGATGACCTTAAGGTAAGCAAGCAATGTGAGAAGGCAGTAGGGAGGGCTGGGGGATACTGGGATGTATAGGGAGAGGCATCACCAGTAGAAAACAGGAAGTTGTTATCCCTCTGTACAGACAGTTGGTGAGACTCCATCTGGAGTACTGCATCCAGTTCTGGAGACCCCATCTCAGCAAGGACATAGACAGGATGGAGGCAGTCCAGAGGAGGGCAACTAAAATGGTGCAGGGTCTGCAAGAGAAGCCATACGAGGAGAGACTAAAGGAGCTTAATATGTATACCTTTGAGGAAAGGAGGGAGAGGGAGACATAATAGAAACTTTTAAGTACCTCAGTGGAATCAACAAAGTCCAAGAGGGTAGCATCTTTCAGAAAAAGAGATGTGCAAGAACAAGGGGACACAATTTGAAGATAGAGGGGGGACGGCTCAGGGGCAATGTGAGGAAGTATTTTTTCACAGAGAGGGTGGTGGACGCATGGAACAGCCTTCCTGAGGAGGTTGTGGAGTCAAAAACAGTGGTGGAATTCAAGCATGCATGGGACAGACATAAGGCAATTTTTGTGGGGGCTAGGAAGAAATATGCTGTTGGTTAACAGCAATTGGAAGAGAGAAGGGACTGCGGGGACATGATAGAGGTCTTTAGGTACATGAAGAGGGTAAATAGGGGAGGAACAGTCATGGTGCTTAAGGAAGGGAGGAAGGGCCACTAGAGGCATGGCTGGAAGCTGGAGGGGAAGATTCAGGGAGAAAGGAGGAGGTGCTACTTCACTGAGAGGGTGGTGGAGCCATGGAATGCACTGCCTAGGGGTTGGTGGAGGCAGAGACAGTGGAGGGGTTCAAGAGGGTGGGACAGGTACAGGGAAGGGTTCTGGAAGCACAATCCAATGCAGCAAGAATATCGGAACTGGGAAGGAGAAGCCAGAGAAGGCGGGGGACAGCAAGGTCAGCACCCAGGTTGGGGACTGACCAAGCGAGCAGACACGAAAGACCGTTAGGCCTATTCTGCTGGCATTTTAGTATGTTGGTATGTTAAATAGGATCTGCAGCTTATCCTGTAGGTGGGGAAATGGGCAGACTAGGTGGGCCAAGTGGTCCTTATCTGCTGTCAAAGTCTATGTTTCTATGTTTCTGTGGCAAAAAGGTGTAAAGGTGGATTTTTGGCACTCTATCTCAAAAAGCACACAACGGATTCATACGAAATTTGGCAGGTCAAGAGACCTACCCCTTGAGATTATGCAAATGTCAGATGTCATGCAAAATCCATTGAATAGTTCCAAAGTTATTAAGGTTCAAAATGTGTCTTTAAAGGACAACTAACCCATTTTTTTACACATTTTATCTTTTTTTAAATGACTCAATAGGTTTGTAAAGGAGAGGCTATTTACTTTTATAATGAAACTGCATTTATTAAAATAGGATAAATTCAGTTTCATGGCACTTGAAAATTGTAAACACAGACTCTCCTGATTCAAAAATCCTGCTGTAAGAATCCCAAAATGGCTGCCTTGATGATGTCAATGAAGTGAGAGATGCCAGCAGTGCAGATGTATTTAGCTCTATGTACAGTATTCAAAAGCAAATAACTTTAAATTGAAAAAAATGATAGCATGATACTGTGAGCACAGAAGTTGTTCAGTACAAAAATATCTACAAAATGAGTGGTGTTTCATTTATCAATACCTTCTAGTTTTTTAAATTAGCAAAAAAAGCAGCAGACAATTATTTTTTTTTCACTGTTTGCAACAAATAAATGTAAATAGCTTTAAAACAAAAAATGATATCATGGTGTTGTGAGCATGACGTTTGTTCAGCACAAAAATATCTACAAAAAGGGTGGTGTTTCACATATATATATATATATATATATATATATATATACACCTTTTTTTATAATTAGCAAAAACACAGTAGAAAATTAAATTTTTTTCACTTTTTGCAACAAACAAATGCAAATAACTTTAACATGAAAAAATGATAGCACGGTACTCTGAGCAGAAACTTTTTCAGCACAAAATAGCTACTAAATGAGTGGCGTTTCATTTAATACCTTTTAGATTTTTTATAATCAGCAAGAAATGGCAGGAAATTTAATTTTTTTTTGTTTTACTTTTTTAGAGGTATGGCATAAATGGAATATCCTACCTCTCTACGAGAAATATTGCTGATATTTTTTGTGCCTGTGCCAATTGACCTAATGACATCACTCGTGGCTTTGCCACTTGTGATGTCATCGGGTCAATCAGCACACGAACCAAAAAATATCAATATTTCAAGTAGGGGGTAGCATATTTCTTTTATATTCTTTGTAAAAAAAAAAAACTCATCCTATGCATCAGTTTGTGTTGCTATTAAAGCAGCAAAAATATGGAAATGAGATGTTAGGGTTTTCAACACTAACTACACATTCCCCCCTAAGTAGTGAAAGGAGGCAAGGCAACACAAGCAACCACAGACATCTATCATCAGGTAAGACAAACAACATACAACTCTTTCCAAATGACAAGAGACATCCATTATGATGGCCCAGTACTTCTGTAGCCATGGATACACATGCACACTTGCATATCACCTGGGAAGTGTGGTAAAAATGTAATTTCCCATAGGATCACATTGTAAATTGTAAGTAAGGAGTAACACATGACAGGTAGAGATGCAGCGAATTTAAATTCCACTGGCGAAGTGAACACGAAGTGGGCACTTCGTGTTGCCACTCCGGAGTGGGCAATGCAAAGTGCTCACTCCACCTTGTCATTACTATTTTGCATTAAGGTGGAAAGGCAACGTGAAGTAAGGTGAAGTAGTTGTTTTCAATTATACAATGGTGTATGAAAATCCTGTAACCCCATTGGCCAAAACATGTCACATGACCGTGGGTAAATCCTGCATAACCCATGGCTGAGAAATGGCATTTATAAAAATCATAATTAAACACATTTTAAATTTATTTTACACATGGGTCCATTGTATAATCACAATAAGGCACTCCAGGGTGTGAGTTATTGGGTGATTTACCCACTTCTTCTGTGGTTAAGTCACTCGGCTATGCCTCGTGACACACCACAGAAGGCATGGGTAAATCCCCAATAACCCACACCCTGTTGTGCCTTATTGCTTAATGGACTTCGCGTTCCTCATTATGATTCTAAGTGATCCACTTCATGTTTCAGATTTGGCAGCCCCCCAACACATCACATGGCTTACAGTATGTAAGTCACATGTTCTTTAGCCAAGAAGGAAGGAAGGAAGTGAGTCATACAAGCAGACCCTTTCACTTTCTCCTGTGCAGATGGAGAGAGAGGAGTGTGTTGTTTTGTCACTGCTGAGACTTGGAGATCAGAGCAAGGAGGAGATTTAAACTTTGAATTAGACCCAACAGCTTTTTTAAAAGCTACATTTTTTTGTCTTTTCTGTACTCTTTTTTTACTTAATTTGTTCTTTCTGTAAATTTATGTCTTACCTTTGTAAGTAGTCAGTTATTTGTGTCTGTGTGACTGTGTGTGTTTTGTGTGACAATGTGAGTAGTCATTGCTCAGACTGAGGGAGCACAGTAGGAGAGATGGACCAGAGTGAGGGAATGTTTGGGGTGGGAGCAGCTCTGGGAGAGCGTGGAAGGCATCATACCATGCACATGCATGGGGGGCATGGCCGCCGGTTCCTGTTGGACTGATAAAAAATTCTGAGTGCCCCCACAGGAAGCAGGAACAGCACTGCCTCCTGACTATGAGGCAGTTGAACCACCACCACCACATCCAGCACCAGCTCCAGCACTAGGTCCTCTGGAGCAGGATGTGCCTGTGCCCCCGGACCCAGGTGTGGCTCCCATCCCTGTTGAGCACCATGACCAGCCAGCTGCCAGTGCATCTGGCCTTCCCCTGCCTGGGCCTGGTCCTCCCCGCACCTCCATTGTTTGGCAGTTTTTTGACTGTGTTGGGGGGGAGAGCAGCATGGTCAGGTGCTGCCTATGTGAGGTGGAGGTGCACCATGACCCCCAGAGGACTCACCTGGGGACTGGGGGCCAGCACACCCATATGCTCAACCACCACCAGTTGAAGTGGCAGGCTGCCACAGAACAGGCCAAGCCTGCACCTGCTGGCCCTTCTGTAGCAGAGGGTGCAACTGTGTGTGGCAGCAGCCCTAAGAAGAGGAGGGCCAGGGCAGCACCTGCTGCTCCACCAGCACCCCCCCACCACCACTACCTCCAGCAGGTCAGCCTGTAGAACGTGTGGACCCCATTGAACTGCATGTAATGCAGGCTGACCTAGCAGTTCTCTGGAGTGCTGTCGAGAAGAACAATGAGAGAGTGAGTGTTGTCAAGCAGCGGCTGGAATGCATAGAGGGACATCAGTTACAAATTATGTCCATGCTGGAACTACTGCTGGATCACCATGGGATCCCACATTAGTTTTTTTCCTTCACACCATGTGCCCCCCACACCTTCCCTGCTGTGTTATAAAATATATTCCTCCACCATCCCCAATCCTTGTATGTAATTATGCCCTTTTATGCTGTCTTCCATATGCATGGCACTTTGTATTCTGGACCCCCTTCCTTCTGTTAAGTGTGTGTGTGTGTGTGTGGGTGTGCACTGTTTTGGTGCCTCATTAATGTTTACTTTCTGTCATGGAGTGTTTGTGCAGGACTGAGCAGTGTAAGTATACTGTGCTAAACTGCATGTGTGCAGTCAGTCTTTCCTGTATGTGTATGTACTGCAGACACTGTCCAGCTTCTTGCAAACATATATATGCTGATTGCTGTCTGACTTGTTGCTGTGTTTATGGTATAAAGAATAGAGATAAGACTATGTAACATATATTTTGTTAGGAGATCATAGCAACCAAAAATCCTGCTTTTCAACAAACCATATCTAACAGACATGAAGTATTGCTGATGCACCCAAAATATTTCACGGTGTACAGATATTATAAAGTAAGAAAATATATAAGGTCCAGTTCACTGCCACCACACTGTACTACCACATTCCTTCTTTTCATTATTTGTTCTGGAATATGTCTTTCTAGTTTACACTGGCAGTGTCAGTTTTTCAGCAAGTTGATGTACACCATAACACGACATGTCACCAGTGGTAGAACAGTGTGGTGGCAGTGGACTGCAGGACCTGTTATATATTCTGACTTGAACATATTTGTACACCATAAAATATTTTGGGTGCCTCAGCAATATTTAATGTCTGTTGAGTATGGTTTGTTTAAAAGCATGATTTTTTTGTGCTGTTATCTCCGCAAAGTCATGTATGCACTGTGTCTGTGTGACAAGTGATTGAGGTGCACACTGGCCCAAGACCTCTGAAAACATATCATATGACTTTGTCTGCTGCCGTGAATGGTACAAATAAAATATATGATATATATTCTTATCTTTATTCTTTATACCATCACCATGAACAGTGCAAAAAGTCAGCATCTGCATATATATATGTTTGCAACTTGATGCTGGACAGTGTCTGCACATACAGGAAAGAAGACGGACTGCACACATGTAGTTTAGCACAGTATAATTGCAGTGCTCAGTCTTGCTTTTTGACAAATACTTCACGATATCATGACAGAAAGTAAACATTACTGAGGCTCCAAAAATATTTACCAGACTCACTCAAAATGCAACTGTCTTGTGTCCAGAAAATTCCCCAGTGCTGACGAAGTGAAATGAGAGCGTAACCCGAAATGCAAAGTGTCCCAGAATTAATGGCACTCTCAGTCATGTGTGCAGTACTCACACACAGTCCCCAGAATTATTGTGTATCCCCACAATGCAACTGTCTTGTGTCCAGAAAATTCACAAGTGCTGACAAAGTGAAATGAGAGCGTAACATGAAATGCAAAGTCCCCCAGAATTTGATGTGCACAGTGTCTACACAGAGTCCCCAGATTTTTTCTGTATCCCTAAAATGCATCTGTCTTGTGTCCAGAAAATTGACAAGTGATAACGAAGTGAAATGGGGTGTTACACCACATGCAAAGTCCCCCAGAATTTATTGCGCAGTCTCTCATGTGCGCAGTGTTCACACAGAGTCCCCAGATTTTTTCTGCATCCCCAAAATGCATATGTCTTGTGTCCAGAAAATTGACAAGTGATAACGAAGTGAAATGGGAGTGTTACACCACATGGAAAGTCCCCCAGAATTTATTACGCAGTCCCTCATGCGTGCAGTGGTCACACAGAGTCCTCAGATGTTTTCTGCATCCCCAAAATGTATTTATTTATTTATTTGAAAATAGAATTACAGTACTTTGAGTAATAGCCTCTTTACAAAGACTCCACATCAGGTAAAAATAAAAGAAAAAAGCAAGACACAATACAAATACATATACAGTAGTAGTATAAAAATGCAGGTTAGACAATCTTGGCTTCCATTAACATAGCAGAATACATCAACTGGGAGCATGGGGGAGTCCCCAGGAACAAAGTTAAGACAGAAAAAAAATTCGTAGGGTCATGAGGGACACAGAGTCATAATACTTGCATAACGGGAGTAGGCAAAGATTGGGAGCCTTGGGAGGGAGGCTCGCAAATGCATCTGTCTTGTGTCCAGAAAATTGGCAAGTGGTAATGAAGTGAAATGGGAGCATCAGAAATTATGACCGTGAGCGAACTGTTGCTGATCCAAAGTGTGCTGCGATTCCCGCAAATGTGATGCGATCATCTCAACCGGATGGAAGGGTGCCCTTTGTCTGTACACTAATAGTAGCCTTGGTGAGTTGAATATATATATATATATATATATATATATATATATATACTGTAGATTATATATATATATAATATATATTTGTATTTTGTAGGTGGGGATTGACATATATAGACATGTACTCATTGTATTGTTTTGTATCACATGTCACAGATACTGTTGGTGTGCACATTCCAGTGCTTGATGAGAACTTTTTGTGTTGATATTGGAAATGGATAACTCTCAAGCCAATGAAGGTAAGTATTTTTTTTTTGGGGAGGATATTTGCAGATAGGTCTCATTAATGGTTTCTTATTTGGTTACTTCTTCACAGATTTCATCTGCATCCTTCTCGATGTCCCTGATGCTGCTTATTGGACTCCGTTCTTTTAAGCCATGAAGTGGGGGGTGTGCTATGTGATTTTTCAGGCAGAATACACTTGGACTGCAACTGATCACCATGACTACCTGTCATTATTAGTGGGTCATCATCATCATCACCATCAACTGAAACTGGTAAATCACAAGTTTTTACGGGGATTAATGCAAACAGATCCAGACACAGCCACCTTGAATTTCTTTTTCTCCAGTTCCCAACTGGGGTCAATTACATCATCATCATATTCATCAACATCACCCACATCCACATCTTCTGCTTGGATGCTGGCATGTGGACTGCATGTTGCAACCACAGCAACATCATCATCAGATTCATCATCACAATCAACACTACCATCATCTGATATTTTTTCACCACACTGTGAATCACTGCATGGGAAATGCATGACCTGAACCATGGTGGAAGAAATGTCACATTGTATGCTATTGTTGACATGATTATCAGAAACCTCATGTTCAGTTACTGGGATGTTACTGGGAAGTTTGACATCATCTACACTGCCACTCACTCACACTGCATCACATTCAAATATATTTTTGGACATGGTACACTGGTCAGAAGTGGAACTTGAGGCAGCAATACTCATACCACCACCAGCAACTGCACTAACACCACTGGCTGGGACAACATCATTTCCTCCAACTATGAGTGAAGCTACTGATTGGGCTGTAAAAAACATTGCAGGAGAAATACCTTTCCTCACATCAGCAATGTACTTCTGTGTCTGTGTACTACCATGCCCACAGATAATCTTACCACTGGCAGCAGTGCCATGGCAATAACCAGCTTTGCTTGCACATCTTTTTGCAGGCATTTTGGGGGATCAACAATATTCTAAACAAATTTAGATTTTGGAACGTTCACTCTGGGTGGGGGGACGCTGGATGTGAAGCCACATAAACAACTGTGGCTTCAGCAACAGATACAGATGCAAATTCACAAGTGAAAACAACACCTTAACTAACCAGTGGTGCTGAAGTCACAAACAATCCAATCTGGAAAGCAATTCCTTTTGCTGGTGGGGGGGGGCACAGACTTCAGATTTTTACGGCAATGCAAGCAGCAAAACAAAGAAAAGATACCATAATTTCAGTACAAAATCACGCAGTTGCAGTGGATAGCAGGTTCACACTGCTGTGCCTGAAATTACACTGTGGCACAATAAAAGGTGTATTATCTGAAGTCACGGACCACACACACACACACACACACACACACACACACACACACACACACACACACACACACAAATTTGTCTACAAGTAATGCGTAGAAAATTGAAAAGTTCAGTAATCTACCACGTATTGTAAACAACCTAAAATTATGAACTGCTGCACCAGATCCACACAACACACAAGCAGCAAACAAATTTCAACAATTAATGACAATATTACTGTGTGTACATTAACACAGTTAGTTATATAACATAGAGGATAATGTATGGTCCTCTATCGTTAACCGGTCAGTTAACAGTCGAGAGGTTGCCAGGGCGACCATGTAAACCTCGAGAGCGAAGCTCGAGAGGTTTATGTCGCCATGGCAACCTCGAGATGGTTAAATTGACCGCTGCTGATAGAGGGACCATACATTATTTTATAGTGTATGGTCCCACTATCAAAAATTAAACAGCTTACGCTTTTTAAAAGTCACCAGTGGCCCTTCAGTCCTTCCCATTGGTTTCCTTCAGTCGGTTCCCCGTCAAAAAAAAAGCGTGCATCGCAGACCACTTTCGCTGTTGTTAACCTATCGATGTGACATAGGATCGATAGGTTAACAACATATCTACGTCACATCGATAGGTTAACAACCTTAGGAAATGATGATTTCTTAAGGTTAACATCGTTCTAACATACATTATAAAAATATAACCAAAACGCAAAGAACTCCCTATTTCTGCAACTTAAATCTACCTATACCACAGATACGCCCCTCCCCCAAAGCACACTTTCACTGTCTCTTACTACACAGACTCAATGTTGTACATTAATATTCAAAATCCATTAAACAAAATGCTCAATGATATGAGCACAGGAGGGTTTCTACAATCGATGAACTAAAGTTTGAGCAAAAAAATTACTCAAAAGGCTTTTTAACAGGTTTTAGAAGGTTTGAATCACAGACAGCTCTCAGAGCACACTGTCTCTACAGCTTCCTACACACACTACCCCGAACTGAGGCTGTGCAGATCAATATAGAGCCCATGTGACCTGAAATCCCATGAATCACTGCAAAATTCACCTTTGGAGCTTAAAAACAAGGCAAAGTGAGGTGAAGTACATTGTTTTCAATGCACTTCAACTTTAAGATTGGTGGAGTAGTGGTCTGGGAAGGCGGAGTAATGCGAAGTCATTGTTTTCAATGGACTTCACAATACTCATTATAACGCGAATTACTCCTCTTCAAGTTACGGAGTACTCTGCAAATTTACCTTGGCTCCATGAATCACTTTGCAGAGCGAATTGAGGTCACTTCACCCACCACTAATGACAGGGTGTGTAGCAATGCTAAATTACTGCACACCCAAGGTGGGCTGTGAGACATGAGGTGCAGCCAAATGCCTTCAATCACCTGGGAAGTGAGAAGCATATGATTCCCATAGGATAACATTGTAAATTGTAAGTAAACAATACCACATGACAAGGTGTGCAGTAATACTAAAGTACTGCATGCCCCAGATGGCTATGAGGAGGGTTGTGAGGTACGAGGCATAGTTGAGGGCCATCAACCAGTTGGGAAGTGCTGATGTCTTCACTCAAGTGCTGAAGGTACCTATTCTGCCATGGAAGTGCATGCTAAGTACATGGGAGACTCAGCAGTGTAATTAGGGTAATAAATTACCCTTTTACAGATTCTTGTTGGAACTGTGTAAGAGTGAAGAAACAACAAATGAGTGGTGTCCAGAGTCTGATAAAGACTTATTTCTGGTATATAAAACAGGTTTATAACCAAATCAGTGATAAAACAATGAGGAGAACACCCCAACTCTTCTTACCTAAAGGTAGTGTCAGTCTCTTCTCAGAGAAAGCTAAGCAGAACAGTCACTCTTATAACTCTGATAATTACTATGGAAACTAGTAAAAAGAAACAATAAAGTTGTATAATTGGCTAATGGCAAAAATAGTGTAACTCGTACTAGTCTGGGAACATGTATTGAACTAACATAAACATAGATAAGATGAGACAAAGAACTCTATATATTGTAAGGTTATGATGACCAATATCCATAGTAGCTATTCTGCACTAAACCTAAAGATGGCAGCATTGCCCAACTAATGATTATAATTATGCAAAATATCCAAACAGCAGTGTCTCCTCAGTACATTAGAAATACAGCAAATGGCATAATGATTCTCAGTAAAACACAACTGTAGAAATATTAGTAACAAAAGCATGATAAATGTATATGAGGCACTGTAATACACACACGTATATATAGTATTGTGATTGTATAGCAGAAATACAGCAATATGCATTATAATTTGTAGCAGCAATGCTAATAGAATAGTAGAACTCAGATCCTGACACTCATGCTTATACGATAAGAGCCTGTGCCCTAAATATTACTGTCTGCAAAATAGGGGGCCCAATCAGGGGTCCTGGTCCATGGATAACAGCAGGTGGTTGCTTAAAGGAGCACCAGGCCCTTTGCTTCCTTGCTGGAAACAAAGGTAACATTCCAGCTTAAATGGCACACAGCTTAATGACACAAAATGAAATCAACAAAGGGAAATGGCAGCAGAGTGAGATGTAGATCTGGATAGTATGGTGAAGGCAGTTTTCATGTGCATTGACTAAATGCAAGGAAGAAAAGGAAGTGTCAGTGGGTGACTGTGAGAAATGTAGCATGCCCTAGATCACTTTGCCTGATAATGTAAAGTGGGAATGCGAGAATCTGTGGTGCACACTGTCACAGAGAGGCAGCATTGACAGAGCAAGGAAAATATAAATGGAAACATTAAGCATAGAACAGTTTTGCACACACACACACACCCATTTGGGAGGTGGTAGCTATTTGAAAAGCAAATTGCAGTTTAGTTAATTGGAGGAGGGCACAGAACAAAAAATATCTATAATATTTCCAGTAGGGAGGGAACATATTCCATTTTTGCCATACCTCCAAAAAAGTGAAAAAAAAATTGAATGTCCTGCCATTTTTTGCTGATTATATAAAAAAATCTAAACGGTAACTATAAATGAAACACCACTCATTTGGTAAATATTTTTGTGCTGAACAGCTTTTGTGCTCAAAGTACCATGCTGTAATTTTTCATTTTAAAACTATTTGCATTTGTTTGTTGCAAACAGTGGACAAAATTGAATTTTCTGCTGTTTTTGTTAATTATAAAAAAAGGTAAACATAAATGAAACATCACTCATTTTGTAGATATTTTGTGCTGAACAAATGTCATGCTCACAATACCATGCTATCATTTTTGTTTTAAATATATTTGCATTTGTTGAAAAAGTGACAAAATTTGAATTTTCTCTGCTTTCTGCTAATTATAAAAACAACCTAAAAGGTATATAAATGAAATACCACTCATTTTGTAGATATTTTTGTGCTGAACAAGTGTCGTGTTCACAGTACCATGCTATCATTTTTTTGTTTTAAAGCTATTTGCATTTGTTTGTTTCAAACAGTAAAAAAAATGAATTTTCTACTGTTTTTTTGCTAATTATAAAAAAGCTAGAAGGCATATATAAAATAAACACCACTCATTTTGTAGATATTTTTGTGCTGAACAAATGCCGTGCTCACAGTACCATGTTATCATTTTTTTTTAAAGTTATTTGCAATTGCTTGTTGAAAAAGTGACAAATAATTGAATTTTCTGCTGCTTTTTTTTGCTAATTTAAAAAAACTAAAAAGTATCTATAAATGAAACACCACTCATTTTGTAGATATTTTTGTGCTGCACAACTTTTATTCTCCCAGAACCATGCTATAATTTTAAAGTTATTCGCATTTGAATACCCTAAGTACAGTTAGATTACATACACACAGCTGGCATCTCTCACTTCATTGACATCATTAAGGCAGCCATTTTAGGATTCTTACAGCAGGATTTTTGAATCAAAAGAGGCTGCATTTACAGTTTTCAAATGCCATGAAACTGCATTTGTCCTACTTTACTAAATGCAGTTTCAGTATGTATTTATTTAATTTTTGTTGACCGGCCAAGTGCACTAGACAGATTCTGCCTATTTTCAGGCATGACCCGGGGGAGGGGGATACAGATGAATGCCAGCTGACCTTGAACCAGATTAAGCTGTTTGTGGTATTTTTAGTGACTTGAAACAGCCTCCCCTTTATAAGCATATCAAGTCATTTTTTTAAATAGAAAATGTGTAAAAAGATTGTTTAGTTGTCCCTTCAACAACTTCACAAATTCTGTGGCTTCTCCTACTGTAACTCCCCATATGCACAGTATATCATCAATAAAATAGACCCACTATCTGATCCTGTCCAGAAAGGGATTGCTAATAGGATTGTACACGGTGCCCTCCTTCCACCAACCCAAATAAAGGTAGATCTTGAAGTGCTTGTTTTTCTGCTTGAGTTTACTTCCCATTGGCATAATTTTTTAGAAACTTCTAGTGTTTTGTTCACTTCTGTGGTTACTAATTTTTCAAATGTTGAAATAGCTGCAGAGAAACTGGTGTTGGAACAAAACAGCGACTTTGGTTTGAAAACTTTCCTCTGCACATTGAAATCCATGTTAATTTCTGTATTTGGTGTCATATTCAAACTATTAGAGACTGATGAGCTGAGATTTTCAAAATGTTTAAGGGCCCATTCAGGATCCAAGTCCGAAGGGAGGTCAGGGAGGTCACTTTGCAATTCATCAGAATCTAATTGTGTTAACTCAGGTGCAGTTGAAGAAGATTGTGCAGACACTTCAGTGGCATTCTCTACATATTTGGTTTTAGATGAAAAATATTTTTTTTTATTCTGTTTATCCCTTCTACACCCTGTCGGCCTCGCATACTCTGGAGATCCATGGAGTCTACCCCTGCAAGCCACCTTACCTGGGTCCATCGCTGGTACCCCATGGAGCCACGGTTTGCCCCACGGGTGGGGATGAGGTGGGGCTCCTACACTCCAACAATAAACTTTCGTTGGTGCAGGCGGCCCTGGTAGATGGCTGCATATTAGAGCTAGCTCCTGGAACTCCATCTCCTCGGGGCCAGCAGGCATTTTCCTCCTAGTTTTCTCCCTGCACATAGCGTGTGCCCTGACATCAAGGCGCGGCGCACCGACGTCCACTGTACAATACAGATTAGTATGAATAGATAGGCCATTGACAGAGCAAAGGCCGATGGCACATTTATAAGGTAGAAAAAGAAATGGGCAGACTGGATGGGCCTTGCAGTTCTTTTCTGCTGTCAACTTCTATGTTTCTATGTATGACTGTGGCCAGTCCTCCCCTGCTAGCAGGGCTTGCTGTACCCCAAGCCTCCGCTCGGGGTCAGACAAGTGGCGGGTGATGGCCCCTCCTTCCACCACAGGAGAAGGCGAGCTGTCATCGGACACTCAAGCCCATCTCCCCAGCCAGCCCTCCAGCGACCCGAGTCCGCTCCCGAACCCGGGTCACCAGTGTCAAGCGGAAATCCAACCACTGCGCCAATGGGCCGGCAACATTTTTTTAATCTAGTCTTAAAAAATGTTTTTTCTAAATCAACATACACCATGAATTTGTCCACTGTAGGGTTAGGCATAAATGATAAACCTTTAGCTAGGAGTTTTATTTGGGGAGTCAGACAGGGATATTTCCGACAGATTAATCACTTGTTTTTTAGCCTCAGATTGCGAACAGTTTCTGGGCCTTTGGTAGCTCCCCTCTTTTCTGTTTCAGCATGTCTTGCCTGCTCTGCAACCTCTCCTCATTTTCCTGGATTTTGTTGCTTGTCACTTTCCCCTTTCATTGCTCATGTTTTGACTGCTGATTTGCTATTGGTGCACCACCTGACACCTCTTCTCTGGATTGATTATCCTGGGCAAAAGTTACTGTCTTGCTTATTTGTGCAACTTCATTTGTGTTAGAGTTCCCTCTATTAGCTGTTGGTGCACTCCTAAAATGCTGTCTTCTAGTTTGTGGCCTTGAGCGTCCTGCATTTGCCCTCACTGGTGATCTACTACATTTGTTAGTATTACTTTCCCAATTGTAGATTTTATTATCTTTGTAATCATTCAAGTCCCTTGTAAATTTGGTTTGCTTTCTAGCTATAATTTGTTTTTCATGAGCTAGTATTTTATTTATTTTGTCACTTAATTCAATATACTCTGTGTTGGTCTCATATTTAACCAAATCCTGCTTGTGTTTCAATCTCTTTCTCATGTTTGACAATATCTTGATCCACTAAAATTTCTGTCAATGTTTTGGAACAAGTGTTTAAGGCTGTTTCCCATTTTTCTTGATAAGTATCATTCAAAAAGCCTCCTGAGGGCCTTTATCATAGAAACAGAAATTGTCAGCAGATAAGGACTGCTAGGCCAATCCAGTCTGCCTGTAAGTCCTGTACTTGATTACAGCTTTTGATCCCCCCCTTAACCTCTATGGTTCCCCTATGCCTGTTCCATGTGTGGTTTTTTTGGCATGATTTGTTTATCCCCTCCGTGCTTCTGGTGACCCCCACTCCTTCAGACCCTTACCAAGTCCTCCTCGACCCCACCGGCGGCCTTACCAGGCTCCCTCACCTCACAACACCAGCTGGTCCCTGGGCTATCTGGGCGTCACCCTTCGCGGGTGGGTCCCCCTCCTCCAAGGGAAGGCACCAGGGGAGTCAACACCTCCTCTTCAGTGAGGGCCCAGGGATGCTGCTGAGGGAAGGAAGCCCATCAAGTCACCAGAGGAATCGGGACGGAGGCCATCATCCGGCAGCCACCAGCGGCCCGGTATTTCGGTTTTCTGGTTCCCTCATTGCGCCGCTGGTGCAGTGCCCAGTCTCCACTGGAGCCGCTGCTTGAGTGAGGCAGCAGTCCCCAATCCACCCCAGGATAGGAGAGCAGTCCTATGGACGCTCAATCCTATCCTCCCCCTGCTGACCCCCGGTGTCCCCCATGCATGTTTAAATCCAACCACAGTGCTCGCTCCCACCACCTCCTGTGGCAGACCATTCCATGCATCCACCACCCTCTCTGTGAAAAAAACTTCCTTACATTCCCTCTTAACCTGCCACCTTCCAATTTCATGTCATACCCCCTAGTTCTTGTACTCCTTCTGTATTGAAAGATCCCCCCCACACCCACACACACACACCCTGTTTATACCCCTGAGGTACTTGAATGTTTCTATCATGACCCATCTCTCCTTCTCCCCTCAAGCGAGTACATATTAAGGTCCCTTAATCTCTCTTCATATGTTTTGTGGTGCAAGCCTTGTACCATCTTAGTTGCCCTTCTCTGGACTGTCTCCAGCCTGTTAATGTCCTTTTGAAGGTGCGGCCTCCAGAACTACACATAGTACTCCATGTGAGGTCTGACCAGGGTTTTGTGTATCGGCATCACAACCTCACACCTTCTGCTGGTGATACCCTTTGCTATGCACCCCAGCCTGCCACTGGCCCTCCCTGCTGCTTTTGTGCTCTGCTTTAACATTTTCAGATCATCTGAAATAGTAACCCCCAGGTCTCTTTCCTCTTTGGTGACTGTCAGCAACTCCCCCCCCTCCCAATCCTGTAGCTTTCCCCAGGGTTACTGTGTCCCAGGTGCATAATTTTGCACTTTTTTGAATTAAACCTCAGTTGCCACTCTGCAGACCATTTCTCAGGCTTCCCCAGATCCCTCCTCATTTTCTCCACCCCTTCAGGAGTATCCACCCTGTTACAGATCTTTGTGTCATATGTAAACAGTCAGACCTTTCCTTCTAGCCCTTCTGCAATGTCACTGATGAAGACATTGAACAGAACTGGTCGAAGGACTGATCCCTGAGGTACTCCACTGGTCACCCTCCTCTCCCCAGATTGTACTCCATTTACCACCACCATCTGTCTCCTGTCTGTTAGCCAGTTCCTAACCCAGTTTACCACCTTGTCTTCCATGCCCAGACTACCCATCTTGTTAACCAGCCTTCTATGTGGGATGGTGTTGAAGGCTTTGCTAAAATCGATGTAGGCAATGTCCACCACAGCCCCCTGATTAACTTCCTTCATCACCCAGTCAAAGAAGTCTATGAGATTTGTCTGACAAGACCTACCTGCTGTGAAACCATGTTGCCTAGGGTCCTGGGCACCAATGACTTCTAGATGTCCCACTATCCTTTCCTTAAGTAGTGCCTCCATGATCTTCCCCACTACCGAGGTGAGGTTGACCAGCCTATAGCTGCCTGCCTCCTCCCTACTGCCTGATTTGTGTAGAGGGATGACATGGGCCTTCCTCCAATCCTCTGGCACCACTCCTGTGTTAAGTGATTTGGTGAACAATGCTGCCAGAGGTTCTGCTAATTCTTTTCACAGTTCCCATAGTATCTTTGGGTGTATGCCATCTGGTTCCACTGCTTTCCCTGCCTTCAATTTAGTGAGTTCCTGCAGGTCTTTCTCCCCCGTGAATGGACTGTTGTCCACCTCTTTCCTCCCTTGGCATCTGATGCTTGGCTTTGGTCCCTGTCCCTTCCCCTCTTCTGTGCATACTGAACAGAAGTATTTACTCAGTATTTCTGCCTTATCATGTCTCCCTCCTTACACTCCCCTTCCTCCCCTTTAAGTCTTACAATTCCCCCTCTGTTTTCCTCCTTTCGCTGATGTACCTGTAGAATGTTGTCTTGTCCCCTTTATTTACTGTCTGCGCTAAACCTTCCTCAGTCTGTGCCTTTGCTCTCCTCACCGCCCTCCCTGCTTCCTTTAGACACACTCGGTACACCTTTCTGTCCTCCTCCCTTTGGGTCTCTTTATATTTCTGGAACCCTGACCTTTTAGCCCTTACCTTTTCTGCTACCTCTTTTGAGAACCATAGTGGCCTTTTCCTTCTCTTGCTTTTTGATACCAATCTGATGCATCTGTTTGTTACTTCCACTGTGGCTCCTTTTAGGTTCTCCTATCAAATCTTAGGCCTCGTGGTATCATTTGAGATTCAAGATATTTATCTAAACTTATTTGATTGTAATACAGATTCATTTCGGATATTTTGAGTTTTTCATACCTGTGCCATAGGTCTATGACATCATCTTCTACTTCGGGAGCAAAATTGTAGTCAGAGGAAAAGATATCTCCAGCAAGTTGTCATCTTCTATAGGTGCTGGTTGTACTTTCAATGTTGGCAGTCTGGTCCTCAGATGGTATTGAATCAATTGCTCTTGCCATTAAAAGATTAATGGTCTCAGTCGCCGATTCTAAGTTGCAATCCATCTTAGAGGAGATACAGTCAGCTAAAACACCACTTGTGTCCATGAGGAAATGTTTCAATATTGAGTTCAATTAACTACTCAAACCTCACCACGTGGAGTGACCCACTACAGGTACTAGACGTCTGCTTAGTGAAACAAATATGACCGCTATGTGAAAAACACGGTCTGTTAACACATGTAAAGTCTCAGTTGTGGAATAAACTTGCCATCTCAATGTAGAGACATGTGTGCTGCTGGAAATAGAACCCAGCATACAAAACAAACAAATGATACAGCACAAAAAACTTTAGTGAGGAGCAGCTACCATACAAAACCTCAAAGCCAATCAAAAATATATAGTGAGCGCTCACCACATAAAAAAGGAGCCAAAAGAGTCAGTTAAGTCAGTTAATGCAAATAGATGAATAACAATTTACTGTGGGTCACATCCAACAAACACAGTGACAGTTGACACACACAGTACCCCAGTGCTTCGAACCCTGACCGGGTTCTTCTTCTGTGAGGCATGGCACTAGGCAGTACAAGATTTCAATTTAAAGTGCTGATTTAAAGTAACAGTACCTCATTTAATTAATTCAAACACTGCATGACAGTATCCATGCACATACATACTGGCAAAACATCAATGCCTCGGAAGTGTCTGCACAATCTTCTTCAGTTGCACCTAAGTTAACACAATTGGAGTCGGATAGTGAACTGCAAAGTGACCTCCCTGACCTCCCTTCGGACTGGGATCCTGAATGGGCCTGTCTCTAATAGTTTTGCTATAACACCAAATACAGAAATTAACATGGATTTCAAAATACAGAGTAAAGTTTTCAAACTAGAGGCACTGTTTTGTCCTAATACCGGTTTCTCTGCAGCTACTTTGACATTTGAAAAATTAGTTACCACAAAAGTGAACAAAACACTAGAAGCTTCCATAAATTATGCTAATGAGAACTTAACTCAAGCAGAAAACAAGGAAAAGCAAGGAGGTGGCTACCTGAAAACTCTACCACTGCCTCAACGTAAATCGTAAAGGTAAGAACAAGATAGTCTGGCCACTCGATGCACCTACCAAAATAGACCTGGGTGTTAGGTCTGGTTAAAAATACATTTTAATTACAATGCTAACATATTACAGACAAACAGTACCCACAACTGTCGACGTTTCACGTCATACTGACACTTTGTCAAGGCCTTGATAAAGCGTCAATATGACGTGAAACATCTGCAGTTGTGGGTACTGTTTGTCTGTAATATTTTAGCATTGTAATTAAAATGTATTTTTAACCAGACCTAACGCCCAGGTCTTTATTTTGGTTGGTGCACCGAGTGGCCAGACTATCTTGTTCTTACTAAAAAAACAAGCACTTCAAGATCTACAGATAATGGATAATATTGTCATTAAGCCATCAGACAAAGGTGGCTAGATTGTGATATTGGACAAAAAATACTACATTGATGAAATTATGAGGCAGCTGGATCATACTGAAAATTACAGAAAGCTGGACAGTGATCCCACAGTCTTTTATAAAAGAAAACTGGAACTGTTCCTAAACAGATATCTGGCTGATGGAACTATTTCAGAGCAGGAACTTCAATACTGTAGTCTGAGAGAAAGAGAGAGTTGTGGATGCATGGAACAGCCTTCCTGAAGAGGTTGTGGAGTCAGGAACAGTGGGAGAATTAAAGAATGCATGGGACAGGCATAAGGCAATTCTAGTGGGGGGCAGGAGGAAGTAAGCTGTTGATTAACTAGAATCTGCAGCTTATCCATCAGGTAGGAAAATGGGCAGACTGGGTGGGCCAAGCGGTCCTTATCTGCTGTCAAATTCTATGTTTCTATGAGAGCCACAGCCGTGGTTCTCTGATGAACCCGACCTGCCAAATAGCTTGGCAGAAAACACCAGGAGAAAGGACTGCTGTGTGACTGAACTTCTCTGCTGGGACTAAAGTAGAAGAACTTTTGTATTTGGACCTTTAATTTAGGGTAAAAAAACTAACATACAAAACAAACAAAAAAAAAAGTGTGTGTTTGGGTTAACTGAACTGAATGGGTAACTGAAAAGTCATCTAGGTGTAAATCGCAGGTGACTGAAAGGATTTAACTGCTGTGAGGTTTAAATTACGTGTAGAAAGATCTGGTAAGTAGGGGGAGTGGCTTAGCTAGAAGGAAGCTACATTTAAAGACTGCCTTAGAAAGATTCTGCTAATAGCTTGGCAGAAAACACCAGGAGAAAGGACTGCTGTGTGACTGAACTTCTCTGCTGGGACTAAAGTAGAAGAACTTTTGTATTTGGACCTTTAATTTAGGGTAAAAAAACTAACATACAAAACAAAAAAAAAGTGTGTGTTTGGGTTAACTGAACTGAATGGGTAACTGAAAAGTCATCTAGGTATAAATCGCAGGTGACTGAAAGGACTTAACTGCTGTGAGGTTTAAATTACGTGTAGAAAGATCTGGTAAGTAGGGGGAGTGGCTTAGCTAGAAGGAAGCTACATTTAAAGACTGCCTTAGAAAGATTCTGCTAATAGCTTGGCAGAAAACACCAGGAGAAAGGACTGCTGTGTGACTGAACTTCTCTACTGGGACTATATTGCCCTCCTTCCCTCCCTCCACCCAAAGCTAGTTCTATTTTTATAGGCACAGGATTTGACTGACAACAGGAACTTCCTGTTTAGGGGCAGGAAGTGAGTGATCACAGAACCACCAAGGACCCACCATCCTAGAAGGGCAAGAGTAGCTCTCCGCCCCTCTAGCTGCTGGAGGTCTGCCTCTGAACAAGTAAGTGGTCTACTGAGAATATAGGATATTCTTGTCTCAGAACAGGACAATCAGGAGCTTAAAGGGAACACAGGCAGAAAGTAAGGAGAGAGAAAAAAACAGAGGAAAGAGTAAGGATTGCAAACAGTTAAGGGGCCAGAAATAAGACATGATTGGGTGGTGCAGTGCAGTGGCTGTGGAGCAGCAGTCTTCGGGAGATGTTCTGGAGGATGCGGTGTTGTCCCATCTGCAGGCACCTCTCTGGGCGGAGGAGAGGTTGCTCATCTCCAGGCTGAGTTGGCCAGGATTTGTGGGACCTCCTCCTTCCATCCAGGGACCACCAGTGCCACTGCCGTTGCCTCAGAGGTTGCCAAGAAAGAGGAGCGTTGGACCACAGTGGGCTCAGGGAGGGTGAGGGTGGTGGAACGAGGCAGTATCCTCGCAGTTGTACCTCTCCTTAATTCCTATGCCATTCTGGCAAGTGTTGGTTTCCTCTATGGAGGCACCTACAGTGGAGACCAAGGAGGATGCTGGGAACTCCACAAAGGAGACCCACAGGAGGGTGGAGGGACCCTGCAGGGGAAGGAAACAACTCCTGGTGGGGGACTCCATTGTTAGGAAGGTAGAACTGGGCAAGGAAGGGGAGAGGGAGGTAAGGTGCCTGCCTGGCGCCATGGCTTGGAGGGACAGGGAGCGAATCCTCAGGATTGCTGGAGCAGCTGCACAGGGGAGGGAGCTGGATGTCATTGTCCACCTAGGGACAAATGACCTGGCTAAGAAAGGTAATAGAGAAGTGCAGGAAGTGTTTGTGGAATTGGGGAGGGGCCTTAGTCAAGTAGCATGCACGGTAACCTTCTCGGAGGTGCTACCCATCTATGGCATAGGAGAGGCTAGGGTGTTCTGTACCATGGGATTCAATCAGTGGTTGAAAAACTGGTGTGGAGCTCAGGGATTTGGCTTCATTGGGGACTGGGGGTCCACCTGGAGTGATGCAAGCCTATACTGGCATGATGGGCTGCATCTGTCCGGGAGGGGAACCAGGATCCTAGGTGATAGGTTTAAATGCTTCATTGGCAAGCTTTTAAACTAGCCAAGGGGGGAGGCACTGGAAAGGAGCAGGAAAATCCTAGCCCCCCCAAACAATCACGGTAGTAAGTGTGGCAAACACCAACATGGAGGTGTCGATAGGGAGAAGGGCAGGGGTAAATGGAGAAAGTGACAAAGGCAAGAAGGACAGGGATCGGGCAAAAGGGGTAAGGCCATCAGGAAATGGAGGGTAATGAGTACCAATGCCCGTAGTCTGGGCAACAAGCTCCCTGAGCTGGTGGCCTTAATGGAAGAGGATGCCTGGATATCGTGCAGTCACAGAAACATGGTACACAGAGAACCATGACTGGGATGTTAACATACCAGGGTACATAACCTACAGGAGAGACAGGCAGGGGAGAAGAGGGAGGAGTAGCTCTCATGTAAGGAAGGGATAAAAGCAACTGAACAAAAGAGTAAGACGGGAGAGAGGAGGCACTGTGGGTCACCTTGGAGACTGGAAAGGGCACCACAATCCGCACAGGGGTTGTGTACAGACCCCCATGTCAGGGAAGGAATGGACAAGGATATGATGGAAAGCATTCTTAGAATGGCAGAGAAAGGGGAGATACTGTTGATGGGAGACCTGAATATGCCAGATGTTAACTGGAGCACATTTGCTGCAGCCACATCCAAGAGCAGGGCCATTCTTGATGCCCTACAGGTGGCAGGCATTAGACAGCAGTTTGAACCCACTCATGAGGGAGCAATCTTAGACCTCATACTCTCAAACGGGGGCAGTGAGAGGATCTCAGATCTAGAAGTGGGTTGCCATCTGGGGACAAGTGACCATCAAACAGTGTGGTTCACGTTAAACTCAGCTACAGAGTCAAGCCATACAAAAGTGAGGGTACTGGACTTTAGGAGGGCTGGCTTTGGCAAGATGGGAGAGTGCCTCAGAAAAGCACTAGCAAACAGGCTAGAAGGAGGTGTGGAGCAACAATGGGGAATTATCAAAACTGCCATCACAGAGGCAACAAGCCTTTGTGTGAAGCAAATAAACAAATCAAAATGAAAGAAAAAGCCACTATGGTTCTCAAGAGAGGTGGCTGTGAAAGTCAGGAAGAAAAAGATAGCATTCGGAGTATAAGGAAACACAAGGAGCAGGACAGAGCTGTACCAGTTAAGGCAGAAAGAAGCAGTGAGGAAGTCAGAATAGCAAAGGCCCAAACTGAGGAAAAAGATAGCCAACTCAGTTAAGAAGGGGATAAAACCTTTTATAGGTACATCAGCGGCGTAGAAAGACAAAGGAGGGATAGTGAGGCTGAATAGAATGAGCGGTTGGGTGGGCAGAGGGGACAGTGAAAAGCAGGAATACTGAATGAATATTTCTGCTCAGTATCTACAAAAGAGGAGGGGAAGTGCCTAATCCAATTAACAGAAGCACTCTTGATAGGGGGTCGATCCCAGTCCTTTCACAGAAGAAAGGGTTCTGCAAGAACTCCTAAAACTGAAGGTGGACAAAGCAATGGGTCCTGATGGAATTCACCCCAGAATTCTAAAAGAATTAAGGAAGGAACTAGTGAAACCACTGGCTACTCTTTTAATAAATCATGGGAGGATGGTGTGGTACCCGGAGGACTGGAGGAAGGCGGATGTGATTCCCTTCACAAAAGTGGGACCAAAACAGAGGCAGGAAACTACAGACCTGTCAGTCTGACCTCTGTGGTAGGGAAAGTGATGGAGTCACTTCTGAAGGAAAGAATAGTTGAGTACCTAGAGGTCAGTGAGCACAGGATCCAAGGCAGCATGGGTTCACAGTGGGAAGGTCATGTCAGACGAATCTAATAGATTTCTTTGACTGGGTGACCAAAGTAGTAGACCAGGAGGGGCTGTGGACATGGCCTACCTAGACTTTAGCAAGGCATTTGACACAGTCCCACACAAAGATTATTAGTCAAATTAACCAGCCTGGGAGTGGGTCCCAGGGTGGTAGCCTGGGTAAAACATTGGCTGGACAACAGGACACAGAAGGTAATTGTAAATGAAGTCCACTCTGAAGAAAGGGTTACTAGTGGGGTACCTTGAGGGTTCAGTATTGGTCCAGTCCTTTTAATGTCTTCATCAGTGACATTGCAGAGGGACTGGAAGGAAAAGTATGCCTTTTTGCAGATGACACAAAGATCTGCAACAGGGTTGATATACAAGGAGGCGTAGAAAGGATGAAAAGGGACTTGGCAAGGTTGGAGGAATGGTCAGACGTATGGCAGCTAGGATTCAATGCAAAAAGTGCAAAATAATGCACCTGGGAAACAAGAACCATGGGGAAGAATACACAATGGGTGGGGAGGTAGTGACAACAACAAAACAGGAAAGGGACCTGGGGGTAATCATATCAGATGACCTTAAGGTTAGCAAGCAATGTGAGAAGGCAGTAGGGAGGGCTGGGGGTATACTGGGATGTATAGGGAGAGGCATCAGCAGCAGAAAACAGGAAGTTGTTATCCCTCTGTACAGACAGTTGGTGAGACCCCATCTGGAATACTGTGTCCAGTTCTGGAGACCCCATCTCCGAAGGACATAGACAGGATAGAGGCAGTCCAGAGGAGGGCAACTAAAATGGTGCAGGGTCTGCAAGAGAAGCCGTATGAGGAGAGACTAAAGGAGCTTAATATGTATACCCTTGAGGAAAGAAGGGAGAGGGGGACATGATAGAAACTTTCAAGGTACCTCAAGGGAATCAACAAAGTCCAAGAGGGTAGCATCTTTCAGAAAAGAGACTTGCAAGAACAAGGGGACACAATTTAAAGATAGAAGGAGGGCGGTTCAGGGGCAATGTGAGGAAGTATTATTTCACAGAGAGGGTAGTGGATGCATGGAACAGCCTTCCTGAGGAAGTTGTGGGGTCTAAAACTGTGGGAGAATTCAAGAATGCATGGGACAGACATAAGGCAATTCTTGTGGGGGCAGGAAGATATAGGCTGTTGGTTAACTAGGATCTGCGGCCTATCCTGTAGGTAGGGAAATGGGCAGACTAGATGGGCCTAGCGGTCCTTATCTGCCGTCAAAGTCTATGTTTCCATGCCAGACTGCCACCAGCAGTACAGATCTGAACCACCAGCCCCTCACAGAAACGCAGGTAGTCTGAGAGCCACAGCCGTGGCTCTCAGACGAACCAGACCAACCAGACTGCCACCCGCAGTCCAGGTCTGAAGCCACCAGCCCCTCACAGAAACGCAGGTAGTCTGAGAGCTACAGTCATGGTTCTTTGATGGACCCGACCTGCCAGACTGCCACCCACAGTCCAGGTCTGAAGCCACCAGCCCCTCACAGAAATGCAGGTACGACTTGCCCTCAGGGACTGATCACCTCCAGGAAGGGAGCCCTAGCTGCCAATTTTTGCTTTCTTTACATGAGAACAATTGTCTCTGGGTTTAAATCCAGAGTCTTTTACTGCTGTGGCCCACTGACTGCAGTCAGCCCCAGGAGCACTCTGATTAGCTCCATATAGCTCTGCACTGTTAATGTTTGATTATATTGTGCTAGATCATGTTTTCTGTTAAAACTGTCTTGTTTGTATTTTATAGCTGAAGTTTTCTGATTTAATGTAAATGCCTGTTCCTCATAAGACCAGTAGCGATCTCAGCTCAGGCCTTTGAAAACCCCCCCTTCACCTTTTTACGCTAGTATTGTGTTTTAAAATAGCCCTGTTATTGCTCACTCAGACTTGAAGGCACCTTGCCTAACATCTTGGACTGTTTAAGCCAGTCTGCATTTCTTTTTAGCTCCACGAGCAGCCCCACCCCCTCTGACTTTCTTATTTAATTCTCCTCTGCCTTCTCCTTCCAAGTAGTCTGAGAGCCACAGCCGTGGTTCTCTGACGAACCAGACCTGCCAGACTGCCACCCGCAGTCCAGGTCTTAAGCCACCAGCCCCTCACAGAAATGCAGGTATGGACTTGCCCTCAGTGACTGATTACCTCCAGGAAGGGAGCCCTAGCTGCCAATTTTTCACCAACCCACCCCCCGATCTTGATTAAATACACATAAACCCCGCCTGGCTTTCTAGCTCACTCCTCTCTAGTTCCCACCCCCATCCTTATTCCACTATGTGTGTGAAATCGTGGATCCTGTTCTGGTCCTTCTTCTATCTCATATCGCATGCCCAACATATGCCACCTCAAGCCTTTGTTACTGTGAATACTAATCTGATCTGCTCTGTAACTAGTTCCTGTCCCTACGTGGATATATGCCTTTTCAACTCCCCAATTCTTCAATACTATTTTCATATTACCTTTAACGCAGGTACACGAAATGAATTACCACCTCAGCTTATGACTTCCGCCAACATCACAGAGGTGTCACCTCTACAGATAGCAGTCAGAGTACTCATCTCTGCCACCCTTAGTGGGAAGGGCAAAAAATGTTGGGGTGCCCCCCCCCCCAGGATGATGGCCCACGACGACGTAAAGGGGTTATCAGTACGAAGCTCACTATTGCCACTCTAAGAAAACTTTTACTACTACTTCTCCTGTGCTCAGGAAATATGGAGCTCAATCCGGGGCCACCAGCTGCAATCACATTGCCCTCTGACCTTGCCACACTGAAAGGCAAGAGTTTCCTCCACATTAATGTATGCAGTCTGTTAAAAAAGTTCTCCGTAATCCAGGCCTGGGTCCTCCATACTTGACCAGACATCCTAGTGGTTTCAGAAACCTGGCTTAGACTGGCCGCCTCTGACAGGAAAGTCAATATCCCTAACTATTTACTATTTAGAGCAGACAGACACTCCAGGGGTGGAGGGGTTGCCATCTATGTCAAGAATAGGTATACGGCATCCTGTCTGAGTGCTTTATCTGTTGCAAATGCTTATGAATGTCCGCCTCTTCAAGTCACCATCTTGCACACTTCAACATTATGTATCATAGGGTGCTATAGACCTCCTTTGCTGATCTACAATTGTTACCTCATTTGAGTAATATCATCGAACAACAATCCTCAGAAATAATTATTCTTGGGGATCTTAATTTAGACTGGCTATCTAAAACTGCCACTCCTCTCATAGCTTTCTGTGACACTCATGGATTATTGCAACTCACTGTAGAACCAGCACGAGTAAATAAAAGAATGTGGATAACAGCTCCCTGCTTGATGTTATCCTAGTGAATAAACCACATCTCTTCTCCTTTGCCGGCACCTTCTTCAGTGAGATCAGTGATCACTTATTTATTGCTTGCATAAGATCAAGCAACAAACCTACTACTTCACCGAAGTTTGCTGCCAAGAGATCTAGAAGGAACTTTGATCTCACTGCCTACATAAACGAACTGAAACACTCCTTGTATTGGCAAGAGTTCTATTTGGCAAAAAACACACAATCAGCATTCAACATATTCAGCACAATTATCCTAGACACCCTAAATAAATTTGTCCCTATAGTTAAGGTGCGAATAGCAAAAAATGCATGTAGATGGTTCACACCATTATTAAAATCTGCATTGACTGAAAGAGATAACCTATGAAAAAAAAGCATGCAAAACCCAGTCTGCTGCGGACTGGTGCAAGTTCAAAAGGGCATGAAACTTATGTACTAGAATGGTTAGAAATACAAAAGCTGCAAACTATCATTCTGAATTTCTCTCTGCCTCCAAAAATCCTACAAAATTTTGGAAAACCGTCAAGGACTTGTCTGGTCACATGTCCGGTGGCTCACTACCTGATGAAATCTCCTTAAACAATAACACTATTAGTGACAGACTGGAAGTTCTGGATGCCTTCAATAATCACTTTGCGACTGCAGGCTTAGCCTTCAACAATTCCCCTGCAAATTTGATATGCTCTCAGGTGGATAATCAAGGTGCAGATCCTAGCGTCACCGATTCAGTCTTCTCCTTGCATCCTACTACTCTAAAAGAAGTTGAAGACCTATTGCTAAAACTGGATGTAAAAAAAAGTGCTGGTGCAGATACCCTCGACCCATATTTCTTGAAGGTGGCCATCCATGTGTTAGCCGTGCCCGTAACCCATTTATTTAACCTATCATTAACTCAAGGATCCATTCCTTCAATATGGAAAACAGCGCATATCATACCCCTGTTCAAGTCCGGAAATCCCTGTGATCTAAATAATTACAGACCAATTTCGATTCTCCCGGTCTTGTCAAAATTACTGGAAAAAGTCGTAAGTAACCAGCTGAAGCAGTAGCTAGAAGCTAATAACCTGCTTAATCCAGTCCAATCAGGGTTTAGAGCTAAACATAGCACCATCACAGCACTTGTCAAAGTGACTAATGACTGGCAAAGAGAGCTAGACAACAGGAATTACACCTGCGCCGTTTTCTTGGACCTCAGCAAGGCCTTCGACACTGTCAACCATTCTGTGCTACTCTCTTCCCTGACCTCACTAGGTGCTGTCCCATTATCTTTACAGTGGTTCAACAACTACCTCTCTGATTGTTTCCAGCAGGTGAAAGCGGAAGGAGATCTCTTAACTCTCAAACCTCTCCTAAGAGGTGTTCCCCAGGGTTCTATCTTAGGACCGATCTTATTTGCAATATACATCGACAATATTGATGAAAGCATAACTAAGGCCAACATTCATCTGTTTACAGATGATACAGTTCGCTACGTAAGCCACCTGTCATTACAATCTGCATGTAATGACCTTCAATCTGAGTCCAACCTGCTGCAACACCAACTCCTAAACAAAAAACTATTACTTAACGCCAAGAAAACAAAAGCAATGCTCTTTTCTCCCTGTGCCCAAATGGTAAATTCAGCCCTATCAGATCCTGTGCCGCAGATTACTACAATTCTTGGCGAGAAGTTGGAATTTGTGCCTAAATTCAAATACCTGGGAGTATGGCTGGACCATAGGCTCTCCTTTATAGAGCACATTGAAGAATTACTCAAAAAATTACGACAGAGACTTGGCCTGTTCTTTAGGATAGCCCGCTTCTTAACTAGAGATGCCAAACTACAGCTGGTACAATCAGCCTTTCTATCCTTGATAGATTATGCTGACATCCTCTACAGTCACTATCCCATTTCCTTCCTCACCAAACTTGACACATTATATCATAGAGCTTTGAGGTTCATCACAGGCCTGCCTTATTCCATTCACCACTGCTCCCTATATCAATCAGTGGGGTGGAGTTCTCTTCAATTCAGGCGTGATAAAAATGCAGCCTTATGGACCCTGAGAGCCATCTCCAAAAAACTGCCCCAATACATTACAGAATGTCTTCCTATAAAACCAATAGGCAATTACGCCCTGAGAAGTTGCAAATCTTTCCTACTGATGGTTCCCAAAGTTAACTCTTGCTTTGGCAGGGCTGCTATAAGCTTTACACTGTCCTCCTTGTGGAATAAATTGCAAAAACCTGAAACTGAGGTCACCCATTGGCATCTCATCTTTCAAGCTCTTATATTCACGTCTCAGAAATGATCAGTGCAATTGTTTCCCATGACCATGAATTGTCATCATGTTAACCTGTACCATTTAACCATGAATGAATTACTTCTAGTGCTTGTCTCCTCCTTGGCCCTGGTCTGTCATCATGCTTTCATGTAACACCTTGATGCCTCTGTCCTCCCTTTGATACTGGTCCATCTTCTCGCTTTCTCCAGCCTTCTTTTCACAACTCTATACTGCACTCATCCACAATCTACATGCAATCATACTATAAAAGTCCTAACTCCCCTTTCCCTCTCCCCGTAGGCCCCCACCGCCGCATCAGTTCTACCAACCTATCCTTGGGACTTCACTTCTCACAATGTTTATCCTTCGCTTACATATTACATACCCTTCTGGAACCCCATCTGCCATTAGTTGGTGGTTCTCCAAGCCATTTTCATGGCTAGTACTAGTGACTGCTCCTGGTAAATGAACTAACTGGTACTTCTATACAGAGAACATGGTTTATATACAGTTGCATGGTTCAATGGTGGACCTGCCCCCTTGTATTTGAATCCTCCTCTGTTATGGCTTGCCATGTCTTCCTTTTATCATTTGACTCCCCAATTACTGCACCATTGTGTTTGTGTTTATATACTTATTTACATGTATTTATATGTTTTTAAGATGGATGTTACCCAACCCTGTTCTAACCAGGTCCATCTTGTAAAAGAGCTATGCTCAATGATGTTCACCTGGATAAATAAAGATTTTGATTGATTGATTGATTGATTGAATACCTGAAACAAGACCATCCTGTTACACTAACTTTCTATGTTCTTCCTAAGCTCCATACGAATTCCCTTAACCCACCTGGGAGACCCCATAGTCTCTAGCGTAGGCTCCCTTATGGAGCGTCTCGCCATGTTTGTTGATATTTTCTTCAGACTATTACCTACTCACTTAAGGAACACTATGACAGTGCTGGCAGCTATGGAGCAATATAAATGAAAGGGCTGGAAGGCGCAATGGAATCAGTCTCATTTCAGGGAAATGAATGTGATTTTTGCTGATTTTATTACTACTGCTGTTGTTTCTTTCCAGTTTGGTGTAGATTTCAGTTGGTACCAGGTTGCTTTTCTGGCTTCATTTGGAAAGGTACCTGTATAGGGGAGTTTGTAGTGCAGCTCAGTGTTTCTAGGAGGATTTTGCTAGTGTAGCTGATTGTCTCTGCAGGTCAGGCTGCTGAACAGGTGAGATCATGAAATAAATTACAGTACTACTTGATAGCCAGTGGTGCAAGGAAGGTGTGCAGAAAGGAAAGAATCAATCTTAAAGGGTCTGTGATCACCAACTTTGTCTGGACTCCCTCTGGGATCAAAGCACTGTGTCTTTTGAACTGTGTAGGAAAATACTGGATCTTTGGGGTTAAATCGAGATACTGTGGCTCTGTGATTTTGGGGTTGGTCAAATTAAATCAAGGTAATGTGATTCTAAAACTGTTACTGGGGTACGTTGTCCGTATCTCTGGGAATCTGAGGCAGATTACTGTGGGATCAAGGAACTATGACTCTGGGGAGTTGGGGCTGAGTAAGCAGAATCAAAGTACAGGGAATCTAGTACCATGCAAAGGGAAATCTGGGAATTTGAAGCTGATTGGGTAATAACTGTGACTCATACCATTGTAATAATAAAGAGGGCTAGAGCAGCATTGCAGAAGGAAAATGGAGCAGAACAGGGAAGGACATACTAGAGAGGGGGATGGCAACTTGTGGGGTGGTTGGGGACAGCGGAAAGGTAGGTGGATCAGGGGGCAGCAGGATACCTGGAGGGCCAACACAGGTAGAATAGCTGTGGGCAGGGAGTAGGAGGGGCACTGAGGAGAGAGGAGAGAATGGATAGGGGAAAATGACTGGGGAAGTCGGTGGAAAGGAAAGGATGATGCACCAGGTGGAAGGACAGTGGCAGCATAAGGGGAGGGGGGATTGGTGGCAGGAGGGGAATAGTGGATATGGAAGAGGGAGGATCATAGGGTGTAATAATTGTGGAGTAGCCATATTCATTGGCACCCTGTGGAGGCTGGGGGAGTGCCCAGTTTGTCAAAGGCTGGGGAGGCTGGAGGATGAGATTTTAAGGTTAAAGAGGGAAATGTCTTGGACAGAAAGAGAAGAGGAAATGGGAAGCACACACTGTAACTGGGTAAAAAGAAGAAGGGACAGGGGGAGGGACTGGAGATGGAGAGAACAATCCACACTGGGGACAAAGGGGTGAGATACAAGTACAGGAGATAGGGGGCCAAAAGGAACGGGGGCTAGAGTTACTGCACATAGGCATACAATAGGCTCAAACAGGCACTGGCCATTGATGGGAATGACAGCTTGGGGAGAAGGTGCTGTGGAAGAACAGTCCAGGGTAAGAGAGAGAACTAGGATGTGGGGGTAGAAGGGAAAATAACCTAATGTGTGTCAAGATAGAATGAGCATAGGAGGGAGTACTGATGAGGGTAGAATAACAGGGGCAACAGGGGGGATCAGTGTGCAGAAGGAAGTAGGAGTTAGGACAGGGAGGGAAAGGGAGGATGGGAAGGGTGACAGGGGAGAAAAGGGTGGGATCTTAGTGTTAGGGGACTCAATGTTGAGAGGAGTCAGGTGGGGTAGCAAGGGAGAAAGGCATAGTCAGGTCTGGGTGGAAGCCATGCCAGGAATGAAGGCGGAAAGAGTGGGTCAATCAGTACTAAAATATGCCAGAAAGGGCAGGGGAAAACCACATCTAATTCTGCACCTGGGGACGAATGACCCGGCTGATGGGATGGTAGATGAGGTGAAGAGGAGGTTTGAGGATTTAGGTTCAGTTTGGGAGGGGTGGGAAGATCTGTTACCTTCTCGGAGGTACTTCCAGTCCCAGGGGCAAGTATGGGAAGAAAACTGAGGATTCAGGAGTTTAATGAATGGCTGGTAACCTAGTGTCAGGAAAAAGGGTATGGGCTGATAGGAGGGTGGGGTGGGGTGACCTGGGAGGACAGCAGTCTATATGCAAAAGACAGACTGCACTTAAATGAAGAGGGGAAGAAAGTACTGAAGCAAAAGTTTTGGGGGTATATTGAGGAGAATTTAAACTAGGAGAAGGGGTGGTAGAAAGGATCGAGGTGATCAGAGGTCTCAAGATGGGAAACCTTATGGGCTAACCCCCAATAACAGTGAGATAAGGCGAGCAGCAAACAATACAGGGAAGGTCATCAAGGGAGAGGAGGAGGGAAGAAAGCAAGGCGATGGAGGGTGGTATCTTTAAATGCTAGAAGCCTGGGGAATAAAAATGCAGAACTACAGGCTCTCATGGCAGAGGGAAGGGTGGACATGGCAGCCATCACTGAGACATGGGCAACCCAAAACCATGACGGGAACCTGGCGGTTCCAGGTTACAGATTATTCTGCAAGGATAGAGTTAAGGGGAAAGGGGTGGGTAGGGATCTATGTGAGGGAGGGGCTAAAGTGTGTTAGGGAAGAGGGGGAGGAGGGAGAGATATAGAGGCTCTATGGATGCAAAATCGAGATCCAAAAAATAGAACACTATAGTTGGGAGTGGTGTCCAGCCGCTCTCCCAATCAGAAAAGGCAGATAGGGTATTGGTGGAACAGATCCAGAGGAACTGTGAGAAGGGTGGGGTGTTGATAGTAAGTGACTTCAACCTGCCTGGACTGGAGTAGGGGATACCTGCCACCAAGTGTAGAAGGGAGCAGATAATGCCAGAATAACATCTGGCACAAAGGTGCTAGACTTTAGAAAGGCTAACTTCAAAAAGATGGGTGAAGTTGTGCAAGAATTCCTGGACAGAATTCAACCTAATATGGACATGAATCAGAGGTGGGAACTCATTAAGCTAGGGATAGTGGAGGCAACAAATTCCTGCAGCAAGGCCCAAAGTAAAAAGGCTAGGGTGAAGAAACCTAGCTAGATGAGCAAGGGTATCATAGACAGGGTGAGGAGGAAAAGAGTTGCCTATAGGAGATACAGAAGAACAGGGAGGGGGCAGGACAGGGAGGAGTACCTGAAAGAAGCAAAAGAGGTGACCAGGGAAGTAAGGGCAGCAAAGGCATCAAGGAAGCTCAGGTTGGTAAAGGGAATTAAAGAGGGGGGAAAAAGACTTATTCAGGTACATCAGGGAGAAAAGGGGTTGTAAGGACCAAATAGTAAGGATTAAGGGGGGGAATGGGTGGAAAAAGGGGATGAAAAGGCAGAAACATTTAACAACTACCTCTGCTTGGTTTTTACTAAAGAGAAAGGGGAATGCCTAAGGTTGGGGGAGGATTGGATCAGAGGGGGAGGGGTGACGGATGGGGAAATCACAAAAGGAAAAGTGCTAGAGGGGTTAAGGGCACTGAGGGTGGACAAGGCACCAGGACTGGATGGCATACACCCCTGGGTACTGAAGGAGCTGGAAAAGGTCCTGGCAGGCCCATTGGCAAACCTATTTAATGCTTCTCTGGACTCAGGATGTGTACCTAAGGATTGGAAGATGGTTCACGTGGTTCCACTCCATAAGAGCGGTCCCAAAGCTGAACCAGGGAACTACAGACCAGTGAGTCTCACATCCATAGTGGGGAAACTGATGGAAACAATCCTGAAGGAGAGGCTGGTGACCCTGCTGGAGGTCAGTGGTTTGCAGGAGAGTCAGCAGCATGGCTTTGTCAAGGACAGACCCTGCCAGACCAACCTAGTGGACTACTATGACTGGGTGACTAGGGAAATGGACAAAGGGCATGCGATGGATGTCCTGTACCTGGACTTCAGTAAGGCATTCAACTCAGTGCCACATGGGAGACTAGCATGTAAGCTAAGGGACACAGGAGCGGGGTCAAAATTGGTGGGATGGGTGGAGAACTGGTTGCAGGGACGGCAGCAGGGGTGGTGGTGGTGGGAGATGAATTATCATCCCCAAAGGCAGTGATGAGCAGGGTCCCACAAGGGTCAGTGTTGGGGCCGGTGTTATTTGGGATATTCATTGCAGACATCTAGGTAGGCATATATAGCAAGATCAATCTATTTGCGGATGACTCCAAGATGGGAGCAATGTTGGATGACCAAGGGATTGCAGGAAGATCCAACAAGGCTTGAGACATGGCCTGACACCTGGCAACTTTGTTTCAATGCCAAAAAATGCAAGGTGCTGCATTTCAGGGCAAAAAACCCAAAGAGGAGCTACCATCGGGGTGGGGGGGGGTTGCAGCTAGCTGTGACTGAGGAGGAGAAAGATATGGGTGTGCTCATTACAGGAGCAATGAACAACTCAGCACAGTGTAAGAAAGCAGCAGCAGTGGCCAACAAGATTCTGGGTTGTATTGCAAGGGGTATAACCTATAGGAGGAGGAAGGGAGGTGATTCTGCCATTATACAGATCACTGGTCAGACCCCACCTGGAGTACTGCATTCAGTTTTGCGCCCTTACCTAAAAAGGGACATTAGATTGCTGGAAGGGGTGCAACGCAAAGCAACAAAGATGATCATTGGTCTGAGAGAGTTACCATACGAGGTTAGACTGAGGGAATTGAACATGTACTCTCTGGAGGAGAGGAGGGACAGGGGGAATATGATTGAGACCCTTAAGCACATGAGAGGAATGAACAGGACAGGCATGGAGGGACTGTTCAAGGGGAGGGTGGGGAGAGACACTCAGGGTCATGACATGAGACTGGAGAGTGGAAGGTTTAGGAGGGAAACGAGGAGGCATTTCTTTATTGAAAGGGTGGTAGCAGAGTGGAACGCACTACTGGCAGAGGCGGTGGCCTGTAAAACAGTGGGATACTTTTAGAAGGACTGGGATAGGGCAAAAGGGAGGGTCATGGGGGTAGGGTGGGAGGGGCAGCTGTAGAGTAGGGGTGCTAGCTGCAAAATTGAGCAGACTCAATAGACCGAATGGCCCTTTTCTGATGGCAGTTTCGTATGTTTGTATAAATATGATGCTGGTACCATGTGGCTCACAATTAATGTGAAGTCACTCATCAGACATCACTTAGGTATTAATGCTGTGAAATATTTCATGGAGGTTTACCATGATGTGATTTCCCCTGATTTTGTTTTGGAGGCCCTGAATTTGATCCTGTCCAGTAATTATTTTACTTTTGACTCTCAGTTCTGTAGTTATAAACTTGTGAGGTTGCTTTGGCTCATCCATGGCGCCCTTCTATGTCAACCTTTTTTGGGGTTGGTGGGAGGAGGGGCCATGTATGACCCCATTAGCAACCCCTTTCTGAACAGGATCAGATATTGGAGCCATTTTATTGATGACATACTGTGCATATGGGAAGGCACAGTAAAAGAAGTCACAGAATTTGTGAAATTTCTTTATGACAATGCATTCAATTTAAAATTTACCTTTAAAATGGATCCTAACAGTATATTTTTTTGGATCTGAACTTGTGTTTTGGCATAAATAACAAAGTAGTCAGTCAAACCTACTGGAAACTAAATGCAGATGACATATTTTTAAGATACGATAGCGCGCATCCTAAACATCTTATTAAAGGTACAGTATACCTACAGGTCAGTTTTCAAGAGTAAGACAAAATTGTTCTAAGAGAGACACTTTTTTAACACATGCTAAGGATCTTCATAATAGATTTGTAGACAGAGACTATGATTCTCTTATACTTAGGGAAGCCCAAGAAAAAACATTAAATACTGAAAGGACTCAACTTTTAGTTCATAAAAAAAGAACAGTCAAGGAGCATCAACAAATTAACTTTATAGCACAATACAATGCCTGCCTGCCTGCCTGGCTTTCAAATTCACCTCCCTTGGCCCTCCTCCTCACCTGCGTGATCTACTCACCCCCAAGATCCAACACCGTATCCTTCGATCCTCAGCTAGATGCCACCTTGCCATCCCCCGGGTTTGCACCAACCAAGGCAAGCGCTCCTTCCTTTACGCTGCCCCCCTCTTATGGAATGCCCTCCCTGAAAGTCTAGTCAACAAGCCTTCTCTCCTAGCATTTAAATCGGGCCTCAAAGCGTATCTCCTGGAGCTGAGTCTCTGTGGCTGCAACTGTTAGCCCCTGGTCATGATCTCCCCTTGCGACCTCTAGTGACTACTTCAACTGCTTTCCCTATAACACCCCTACGTGTACTGCCTTGAAACTTTCTTAAACATCTATTAGAGAAAAGCAACAAAAACAGCTCCTCCGTGAAAACAGGTGCTCGAAGTCAACACTAAAATCCCTAAAGAACAAACTCAGCACTCTGTAGTTGGCGTATATCGAGGCATTTTTATTGAAATAGACGCCTAGTCTCTAATAGCAGGTAGCACAGCAAAGTAAATTCCCTTTGCTGTGCTACCTGCTTTTGTGTGGCTTGGTTTGGCGTCTATTTCAATAAAAACATGCCTGGTGTATACGCCAACTACAGAGTGCTGAGTTTTGTTCTTTATGGATTAAACATCTATTAGCCTAGTGGTACCCTCTGTTCTCTGTGCTAAACGATGTTACCCTATTGGGTACTATGTATAAACCATAACTTATGTATGTTAATACCCATCTATGTACCCCCTGTGACTAATTAAGTACTCAGCTAACACTGCTCTACTGTTGCTCCTATGTATTACACTCCTTGTTATGTATTTTATCTAATGTCATCCTACACTATTCTACTATGTATGAACACACTGAATCTTCAATGTATTTTTCTAAGACTACTGTGTAAAGTTGCCAAGATATGTACTCTCTGTAACTAATCCAGGGTTGCCCCTGAAAAATGGGATCTCTGGTCTCAGTGGGCCTAGCCCGTTACCAAAATCTAAATAAAATACATTGACCCCTAAAGTAGCAGGAATTTTGAAGTGCTACTGGTACAGTTTAGAAGAAGATATGGATCGTAAAGGTAATTTATTTTATTTGATTCTTGGATTAACATCTATGAGCTACAAACTCATTTACATAGGTTCCACATCAGAAAGCAGGCAATTGTAACAGACAATACAGCTTTACACAGTGCAGAATGCCAGTTGAAAAATGATATACAGATCAGTAACAGACAAAGTTAACAGAGTGCAAACATCAGTATATCAGTTATATACAAGTCAATAACAATTTTAACAAAGAGTGCAAGCATCAGTATAATAATTATTTACAAAAACCGTATTCCCAGAGTCAACTAGGAGTGTAGCAAAATGGTAGCCGAGGCCACATGGCTACAATCTTACATTACAAAGGTAGTAGGAAGGACCAGTAAAGTGGATAAATTAGCAGTAGTTGGGGGGTCTGGATGAGGTTTTTGGAGTGAAATCCACAGTTAGAGAGGCTAGAAGAGGCAGCAAAATAACACTAGCATGTGGCATGTAAAGGAAAAATCTGAGAAGTAAGGTTGTAAGGGGGGGGGAGTGCATCAGCTTAGGAAGCCTTGTCAAGGGGGTGGAAATTAGTGGGGTGGGTAAAGAGGGGATAGGAGGAGGTTATGTAGATTTGTTGAAAGAGGGAGACCTGGTGTCAGTGGCCCTGTTAGTAGTGCATAGAGTGGGCCATTGGACAGGAATAGGTGTAGGGGGTAGAAAAGCTAGGAGAAATTAGTGACCACAATTACATTAAAATTAGTGACTGTCCCAAAGCAGTCTAACGAATGGGTAAAAGCCTTAAAGATTTTTTGATACATAGCCATTTTGAAGACAGAAAACACAAATCCAGGAATTAGCTCGCCATGGGGTTTCTATAGATGTGTTGGGTGTAATGTCTAATTTTATGACACTAGGCAAAAAATGTATAAGTCCTGTAAATAATAGGAAATTCAGCAATAGACAATCTATTAAGTGCAGAATACATTTTATAATCTATGCAATCTGGTGTGACTGCCGCATCCTGTATATAGGACGAACCATTAGAATTGCAAAAGAGCATCTACAAGAACATGTCAGCAGTGAAAAATCCTGACTCTGGTACACCTGTAGGTATACACTGGAGTCAATACCATGGATCAGATGTTAACACATTTAATTTTGCATACATCGCACATGTACGGAGAAATGAGAGAGGGAGAAACAGTGAATAAAAATGATTACAATTGAAAGCTGTTTAATCTTAGAATTGGGGGCATTGAGTCTGGATGGACAATGAAGACTGGGATGTTAAACCATATTTATAATAAATTAAATTTATAACATATAGATTTATTATAGTTATGAAAGTAATATAAAGAAAAAAGCTTTTGGAAGTATTATCATCCTATGACATTTATACTTAACTAGTTATAAGATTTTCTCCAGGTAATGGAATGTAACTGTAGTTGCACAGATTTTAAAGCACTTTGTCACTTCTGGGGCTTGTTGGGTATTGAGATTGTGCCAGAATATATGTGCGTGGATACTGTCAAGCAGTGTTTGAATGAAATAAATAAAGTACTGTTACTTTAAATCAGCACTTTAAATTGAAATCTTGTACTGCCTAATGCCATGCCCCTCCAGAGGAAGAACTCAGTCAGGGTTCGAAGCACTGGGGCACTGTGTGTGTTGACTGTTGCTTTGTTTGTTGGATGTGACCCACAATAAATTGTTTTTCATCTACCTGCATCAACTGACTTAACAGACTCTTTTGGCTACTCTTTTATGCGGTGAACGCTCACTATATATTTTTGTACTGGCTTCATTTACTCTAGACTGGCTGACATTGTTCACTCTTCTGACTTCCTATCCCCTTCCAGTCTTGTTTCAGGAAGCACCACTCTACTATCTCCTCCCTGCTGCATGTAACCGACTCCATCCTCAATGGGATGGAGCACAGACATATCACTGCAGCAGCCTTCATCAGTCTGACCAAAGCATTTGACTCACTGTCCCACCCACTCCTCCTGGACAAGCTGAGCTCTGCTGGCCTTTCTGTGTCCACTGTCAACTGGCTCCATTCCTACCTCATGAGCCAGCAACAGTCGGGTACAGGTGGGTGGCATCCTGTCTCCTGCCTCCCCATCCTAACTGGGGTCCTTCAAGGCTCCATCCTGAGCTCTATTCTGTTTTCAGTTTTCCTAAATGACTTTCCCTCTGCCTGTTCACATGTTTGTGGATGACATTGTCATTTACGCCTCTGGTTCATCGACTTCAGCTGTGGAAGGTCCGCTCCAGCTGGACTTCTGCAATGTACTGCACTGGTTTCAAGCCAACCAACTCAGGATCAAGGCCAGGGAGACTGCATCAGTGACCTATGGCACCAGCCAGAAACTGGCCAGGCTCTTGCCCTCCTATAAGAAAACAAAAGGCACTGTGCTGCAGAGCTTGGGCAGGGTGTGGGTGAGGGCTGTGTGCCCTAGTTAAATGAACCAAACAATACCATGTACTCCAGAGCCAGGAGGACTGAAAAACCCTCCAATGAAGGTGGTCAAAAAATATCACTAAGTCGAGATTGCTTGATCCAAAATAACTGGCTTAATTCAAAAGTTTCCATACAAAGGTCAACAGTGGCACAACAGTTACGTGCAAAGTCCCCAGTTATTTTGTATTAAGCAATCTGCACTTAGAGGTATTTTTTGACCACCTTCACTGAAGGGATTTTCAGTCCTCCTGGCTCTGGAGTATGTGGTGTTGTTTGGTTCATATTGCCTTCCTCTACCATCTCCATTCTGGACCCCCCCCCCCCACTGGAGGTCGTGTCTGCTTTCAAATACCTTGGTGTGTGGCTTGATAGCAAGCTTGACTTCACTACACATATCAACACCATCCATAACAAGCTTTGCCCTAAACTCAGTGCCCTTTACTATAATAAAGAGTGCCTCTCCCTTCATGTCTGCTAGGAACTGGTAACCAAGATGGTTCTTCCAGTTTTCGACTATGCAGATGTGCTCTATAGCACCGCCTCCTCCTCCTCTTCCCTTGGAAGACTGGATACCCTCTGTAATGCCTTCTGTAGTTTTGCTACCAACTCTCCCCCTTGTACACACCACTGTTCCTTCTACTCCTACCTCTCCATCCTCCCTCTACTCCCATGTCGCCAGTCCCAATGTGCCTCCTTAACTGACAAATACTGGCTTGGGTCCCTCCCCTCCTACCTTTTATTACTCCTCTCCCAGATACTCTCCTGTTCTTACTTGCTCCACTCCAGAGATTCCCATACCTTCTGTATTCCTCACCCTCATTCCTGTGCTGAGCAAGCTGCCTTCTCCTATTACCTTACTTCCCCAAGGAATGTGCTCCCCTCTTCCCTCCACCTCTCTCCCTGCCTTTTGTTGCCTGTTACAGCATCTTCCTCCTCCCCCCATACCTGTCAACCCCTTCTGATCTTCCTTCCTTCCTTCCTTTCTCACTTGATCCCTCTCCTATTTTTCCTTCCCAATAGCACAGTCACCCTCCCCAACTGGCTAGTCACCCTCCCCAACTGGCACTGCACACTTTTTCTGTTTCGGCTCCCTCATCCATGCTACTATCAATCCACTTGGCTCACCATAATCGCTCCAGCTTCCATGATCTTGCCTTCTTAATGTTGCCAACTGTAAATGCAATCTGTGGCATTGTTAATTTTATGCTGTGTATACTTCCCCTTTCCTCCTCCTCCTCATGGGTTATATTGGAAATGAGCCTCAGCTCAGTGTGCCTTTCCCAGATACCAATTTTTAAATAAATAAACAAATAAATAAATGGGGTGATTTCAATGTCCATTATGGACTCATTTGCATGGTACATGGTGACCCTTTTTTGCCCGTCCTGTGGGTGCCTGTCACATCATCCTTGGTGTTTAGTGGCACCCCCAATCACCAAGTCCGTACAGCTTAACCCCTCCCTGGTATCTAATGGCACCCTCCAATCACACGGTATGTACATTATAGCCTCTCCCTGATGTCTAGTGGCACCCCCCTGATGACCAGGACCATATTGTGTACACATATCCCTGGTGACTAGTGGCACCGCCCCACCCCTGATCAGGCATTCCATATTGTGTACATGTGCTGTACTATGTACACATATCCTTGGTGTCTGGTGGCACCCTCCACCCCCCCCGATCACCCGGTCAGTACATTATAACCTCTCCCTGGTGTCTGGTGGCACACCTCATGCTCCGATCACCGAGCTCCTGTACCCTATAATATCCATGGTGTCCAGTGGTAGCCCTGCCCTAACCCCTGAATACCAGTTGACAAATGGGCTGGTGAACATTGGCAATCCAGCAGCCTCCCACCCACCTCTACACACCCAGAACACCACCCAGCCACCCCCCCTTTCCAGTGAATCTGGGAATATGTGTTGAATACTGACATGGTGATGGTCACAGCCCTTCTCTAACCCTCCTCGACCATCTTCCGTATAAGCAGACAGTGAGTACATGTACAGTATACAGTATACTGTACGTGTGCTGTCAGCTCACACAGTGGCCAGTAGAGGAGGTGAGAAGATGGCTGTGCCAGTCGCCATACTGGGATTCAATGCACATTGCTGGATTGTTGATACCTGAGGGGAGTTGGATGGGTGGTGTTCCGGGTGCAGGTGGGGTGGGTAGTAGCCCGTTGGACCACAACTGTTTTCTGGTCCGTTTGTCAACTGGCATTCTGGGGATGGAGGCGGGGGCACCACTGGACACCAGGAATATTATAGCATACATGGGCCAGGTGATCGGCAATAGGGGAGTTTACTAGACACCAGGAAGAGGTGTGCCAAATACCGAGCTATAGGGCAACTTTTCCCTTTAGTTTCTAGCTCCACACTGCCATGGCTCACCACTCAGATTAAACTATCGAAGGAGCCTGGGTGGACATACATGAGGCTCATGCCATCAGACCAAGCTCTCACCTCAAGATCCCACACGTCATCAGTGTTCTGCAGGGTGGGTTACACACAAAGACAATGTTTGCAAACAGGCAGCCCACCTAGGTCAGGACTGGTAAATGCAGTTAAAAAAGTTACATTATAACACTGATGGTGTTTCCAGTTTATATTTTTCACATTTATGTTTTTATTGTATATTTTATAAGAGGCATATAACATTCCATTAGAAACCATGCTCAGCAACTCATGAGTTGGGGGGGTCACAAATCCTGTGTGTATTAAGTGTCCTTCCTCTGCCACTGTGATTCCAGCTGGAAGATGCCAAGTGTTCTGTCTGGTTGTGTCACGTAAAATGGAGTCTTTTGGGGAGACAACATGCTCATTTCTGGCCACTGCCTTGTGTAGTTAACTCTTCCCCTCACAGTTCTGGTTCTATACTGTGAGATGAAAGGTGTAAGTCTCTTTGAACCTTCACTGGTCCAGTTTACTACAAGTCCTTTGGGACTCTGACCCACTGGAAAGGCAGATGGCGCTTTAAGCAGTGTGGTCCTAGATGAATTTTTCTAAGTAGTTCTGGTGGATGGGAGGAAGATGCAATGTCATGGATGAGGGTTTAAAGGGACAAGATGGATTTGTGGTCATTGCTTTAGTGCTCTGAGCACAGATCACACTACTTGGATGGAGTGTGATGAATGCCATCTTCACAAGTCATTTAGTGCCCTAAGAACTTGGAGGGGGCCACTAGACAACAAGGAGAGGTGTTCTATTTACAGGTCAGGTGAGCAGGGTTGGGGGGGTGCCACTAGACACTAGTCAGAGGTGTTCTATTTACAGGATGGCTGATCAGGGATGGGGGAGTGCCACTTGACACCAAGGAGATTAGCAACAAACATCTGCTGGGCGATCAGGGGGTGGGGGTGCAACTGGACACCAGAGCTTACATCCTCACTGGTGTGTTGGTGATCAGGGAAGGGTGGCTGCAGAACAGCTGTCCCACCACTGGTGGTGTGGAGAGCGGGTTTAGCACCCATTTAAGTTGAGGTCTTTGGAGGCAGTAAATAGTGCTGCTTTAGGTGCCATTTACTGCTGTTGCAAAACCCTGAAAATGCCGATGCACCCATATGCAGGAGGGGATCCCCTCATTTGAATGGGTGCAGCACTATGTTAGCACCTGTGTGCTAATGGGTTTTGCCTGCATGGTGGGAGAGTGGCACTTGACACCAGGGAGATTGGCAACAAACATGGGCCAGATGATTGGGGGATAGGGGGTGTCACTGGATACCAGGGCTTGCATCCTCACTGGCATGCTGGTGATCAGGGGAGGGTGTCATCAGCAAATTTACTAATGTGTCGTTCTATCACCTTATGAAGATCTGATATAAAAATATTAAATAAGGTAAGCCCCAGGACCAAGCCCTGGGGGACCCCACTAGTTACTGGGATAAGGTTTGAGTAAGTGTCCTGGATTTTAACCACCTGAGTCCTATTTTCTAACCATGTTGCAACCCACATTGTTGTGTGTTGATCCAAATTCATACTCTGGATTTTGTCTACCAGAATTTTGTGTGGAACTTTATTGAATGTCTTTTTGAAATCAAGATATATGACATCCCAGGGAGTCACGTGATGAGCCGGCTCGGGTAAGACGCGTTTCTCGCTCCTCCGAGTCCTAAGCGTTTGTTTTCAGTTTAAAGTACTCGAATTTGGTGGCGTTTTGAGCTCTCTTTTGTTTCGGTGCCTAGTCTGGAGCACCGGGTGGTGTGTGGGGCAGAGTAGATGCCGATTTGTAGTCTGTGGGGAAAGTATTTGAAAGCCTTGAGAAATGAAATTTATTGTAGAGCGGGCCGACCTCGGAGTACTGATGGAGACCCGGCGCTGCAGTTCTGCCTGGCGGGCGCGCCCAGCCTCTAAGAGGCTGAAGCCCCATTCCCCCGCTGATTTGGAGCAGGGTGAAGTGCTCCCCTCAGAAGGAGGGTTGGGAGTCACTACTGAGGACATCAAGGAGATTAAGTCCCTGTTGCAGGGACTGGTAGTTGATTTTGCAGAAGTGAAACCGGCGTTACATTCACTGGCCCAGAGGATGAATGACGCAGAGGCCAGGATTGCTTCACAAGAAAGGAAAGTGACCACTCTGGACCAGGAGATGGTAGTGCTTCGGAAAAAAGTTAAAAAATTGGAGGAGAGGTTGGAGGATCAAGAAGCAAGAAATCGTAGAAATAATCTAATATTAGCGGGGTTACCCGAGAGATCGGAAGGTCCAGACTGTGTCTCTTTTATAGGAGCTGCTTTTGAAAATGTTCGCCCTTTCGCCATCTGGGAAGGGTATAATTTGAGCGAGCTCATCGTGCATTGAGGAGGCCCGCCACCAGGGGCCAGACCAGAGTGATAATCATGAGGTTCCTAAATTATAAGGAGAAGTCTCATGTTCTCCAGATGTCTAAGCAAAGAAGCCTGTGCAGTGGAATGGAGCCTCAATTTGGTTCTTTCAGGATCTTATTCCTGGGGTCAGAGAGAAACAAAAGAATATAGCGATATTAAGAAGAAGCTCTATCTGGCTGGTATAAAATTTCGGCTTCGCTATCCGGCTACACTTATGGCGAGACTGTCTTCGGGGGAAAAGAAATTTCTAATGGCAAAGGATGCATGGGATGGACTTTGTGTTGATCTTCTGGACCTCTTCAAAGTGTCAACCTGAAGGTGTCCTCTGTCTGAGGGCTGGACTTGTATGGAGTTAACCGGCGGAAGCTTTTGGTTATTTATAGTGTTTGACTAGACCAAGTTGGCCTCTGTCAGCACAGGAGGCAATCATATAAAGACTGGGGTTTGATTCTGGGAGGGCCCTTTGGCGGGGGGAGGGGGCGGGTTTGGTTTTGGTTGGGGTGGAGAGGTTGGGGAGAATTAAGAGGATGTAGGGATGCCTTAGGGGAACTATGCTAGTTAGAAGGGGGCTGTCTTGGAATGCCAAGGGCCGGGTTATTTCAATGGTTGGATTAGCGGGACTTATTGGGGATAAGGATGCAACAAGGAAAGTGGTGGGCGGTAACTATTAAGGGGAGCTCCGAGGAGGCGATGGACTTTGTTGGAAGCATTGCCTGTGGCATCGCCTATATGTGCTGGATGGAAACTGGACTCGCTGTTTATTTGGTTGGATAATTTTCAAAGTGTTAGTTCTCTTATGATTAATGGAATATCTAGGGGCACCTATGTACCAACGAAACTGTTTAGCTTTTAGGGTTTGTTAGGGAGCTCGGGGGCCATATTCGGGCTTTTGTAAATTAAGTGGGATTCTGGGGGACAGAAAAGTGGTTCATCCACGACTCACTGAGATATGGTCGGTCAGTCTTGGGACCGGGGGAAAGTGGGAGGGGGGGGAGGAGAGAGAGAGAGTCCCAATCCGGGAGACTGGGGGAGTGGATTTCGGTTAGACTGCGTTCAGGTTTATTTATTTAGTCGATCACTAGTTAGATGGCACTGTATAATATTATTTCTTGGAATGTCAAAGGTTTAAGGGGCCGACATAAAAGATTGACAATCCTGAGGTACATGGAGCAGCAAGGAGCTCACATTGCAACTCTAAAGGAAACACACCCAATGTCGGATGAGGTGGAGTGTTTAAAGAAGCGCTGGGTGGGCCAGGTATATGGGGCAGGTCAAGAGAGAGCATCGGGGGGGGTCGCAATCTTAATAAATAAGTCGTGTTCCCTTGAGGTTAACCAGGTGGTAACCCGGCAGGATGGTAGAGGACTTTTTGTGAGGGGCAACTTACATGGGCAGGCGGTTGTGGTAGCGTCTATTTATGGGCCAACTCCACCGGAGCCTGAATTCTTTGCCTCTTTAGAAGAAAATATTGCAGTGTTCCCAACACTTTCATTGATATTAGCGGGTGATTGGAATATTTGTTTTGACAACAGAAAAGATAGGATGCCTCCTGGTAAGGGCCCTAGTTCTAGAGCCCAAGTAGCGCTGGCTAGGTTTCTGGAAGCGGCAGGCTTGAGTGATCCAGCTATTTTGTTTCTGGATGGGGGTTCCAGGATGACATTCTACTCAGCGCCTCATAGGGTTCATACCAGGATAGATTTTTTTTTGGTTAATAAGGAGGCGCTAGGGGGAATCAGAGCCTTCTCGACTGAGGGTAGAACTCTTTCAGATCACTCTCTGATTCGGATCCAATGGGAACCAAAATCTCTGCCTACAAGGCCTTCCAGGTGGAGGCTTCAGGACTGGCTATTAACATCGGAGGAGAGAAGGGAAGAGCTGGAGGGGGCTTTACAGGAAATTATTAGGGTACAAATACCCACGTTGATTAATAAAAAGCTAGCTTGGCCCACATGTAAATTCCTTTACTCCATGGCTGCTAAAGCGTTAGCGACAAAGTGAGGTGATGAGGAAAGCGAAGAAAGAATTTTAGAGGCTGCTATTAGTTCTCTATCACAGAAGAAGGAACTTCAGAGGAAATAGATAGGGAGCTTAAAAGCTTAGAAGGATCTCTCAGAGATTCTTTATGGTAAGACTGAATTTTGGTTAAATAAGATCAAGGCTAAATATCTCCTTCAGGAGATGTGCCGGCGCCTTTAGCTGCAGGATTAGGAGTGGGAAGCCACCAGGACTATTATCTCGATTTCACATGAGGGAGGTTAAGAACAGATCCCAGGATATAGCTGGGGCCTTTGCCTCTTTTTGAGGAAATCTATCAGGGAAATCCTTCAGGGGGGGACAGGGAGATTAGAGAGTATTTAGATCGTATTCAACTTCCGACTTTGGATCCCACCCTGGCTAAAAAGCTGGAGGCCCCAATAAGTTCCTCTGAGATTATAGAGGTGGTTCGGTCCCTCCCATTAGGGAAATCACCGGGGCCCGATGGCCTAACGGCGAAATTCTATCAAACCCATATCCAGACTATTCTCCCAATTTTAAAGGAATTTTTTCATACTATTATGCGGGAGGGTATTGACCATCTTCCCATATACCAAGCCTATGTCACATTAATACCCAAACCCGATAAGCTGAGGGATGCCATGGGAAGCTATAGGCCTATATCTTTGATAAATCAAGATATCAAGATACTTACAAAGATACTGGCTAACAGGATATTAAATGTAGCTCCGAGTTTAATCAGTCAGGAACAGGTAGGTTTTATGCCGGGGCGAGGGTATTAGATGCACTCAGGAAAATACATCATATTATAAATTCTGCCTCGGGCTCTGGGATTCCCTTGGCCCTGATCTCCCTAGATGCTGAAAAAGCGTTTGATCGAGTCTCCCATTCTTTTTTGTTTAGTACTATGGAAAATGGGGTTCCCGGAGGGGTTTGATTAGAGGCATCAAGAACTTGTATGCGGCTCACGCTAGAATATTATGTAATGGTTATCTTTCAAGAGAATTTCGGCTAAAAAATGGTACTCGGCAAGGGTGCCCTTTATCACCGATTTTGTTCAATATTTATTTAGAGCCTTTACTAAGGTCGATCAACAGGGAGGTCAGGGTCCAGGAAATAGGGATTGGTAATATGGATCTAAAGATCTCTGTTTTTGCAGACGACATCTTGCTCCACCTTCGAGATCCAGTATCTTCCTTTGGTTTTGTTAGGGAGCTTATAGATCAGTACTCGAGGGTATCCAATTATAAGCTGAATCTTACCAAAACCCAAATTTTACCTCTGACCCCGCATGTTTTTAGGGCAGATTTTGCTTCCCTGGGGGTCCAATGGAATAAGGATAAGTTAAAATATTTGGGTATCTGGATCACTGTGGATCAGACAGCGGGTGCGGCTGCCAATATGGGGGGAATTATTTTGGAGATCTCAGGGGATATTGTAAGGTGGAGTAAGCTGCCTCTGAACTTTGCAGCGCAATTAGGTATTATTAAGATGAATGTTCTGCCGAGATTGTTGTACCCGATCCACTTGGCTCCTTATGTCATCCCAGCAAAGTGGTTTAAGATTATTAAGAAAATGCTGTTGGGTTTTCTATGGAGTAATAAGCCCACTAGGATTAAATATAGAATGCTGTGTCGGCCCTTCGAAGAGGGTGGAATCAAATTGCCTGACCTTCAGGCTTACTATGTAGCAGGCCAGCTGGGCCTGATGGCTCAATGGGCAAGGGATTTGGAGGAGGGAGAATATTATCCTGCTTGGCTACAGATAGAAAGGAAGTGGTTGAAGGATATAAATTATTCACCTGAATCATTACTATATGCCGGGCCTAAAGCGGTGCAAGGTAAGGCTGAGGAGGGGAACCCTATTAGGAAGTCTCTGGAAGCCTGGTGGTCGTTTCTTACCCCGGTGCAAAAAGACTCTCAGGTCAAATCTCGGGACCAGCCTATCTTGAGAAATCCCAGCTTGACTATCGGAGGCCAGGTGCTTGGCCAGAGGTGGGTTATTTATTTGGAAGTTCTTGCTCTGAGGGATATGCAGCGGAATGGGAAAATTTGGTTGCCATCACAATGTGAGGCATTGCCCTTTTTTCAAAGGTTACAGCTCAAGCAAATGATTGCGGGAGTTTGAGGGAAAGGGATTTACAGATAGCTTCCTTTTGTGGAGTACCTACAGGGGCTGTCAACAGAACTGGCTTACTCTCGTGGGTATATAAACTACTCTTGAATTCCTGTGAGTTAGTGGATTCTACATTTATCTCTTATTGGGATAAAGTATCGACTCCTGGGTTTAATTGGAATTCTATTTGAAAGCTATTAAATATGTGGTTATCCCAAGTATAGAATTACACAGATTTTGTAGCCCATAATATTTTCTATACACCTACAAACTCGGTCGAGGGGCCTGAGGTCACTGATCTTTGTTTTAGATGTGGGAAAGTAACGGGGGACTTGCTACATATCTTATGGAGTTGTGAAAAAATTCACCTGTTATGGAACGAGATTATACAGGGGCTCGACCCCAGTTTGGGATACTATGACTATGTTACGCCAGAGATTTGTGTATTAGGTGACTATTCCCTCGTTGAGGGTGCTGCCCCAAGGTATCACCTGGCTTTAATGGGATCATTAGTTAAAGTGTTTATTTTAAACCATTGGAAGGATGGCCAGATATATTCATATGAGCAATGGGTGAAGGATTTATTGAGGTCGCTGGTTAGGATCAAAAACCATCTTATGTCTGAAGGTAGACAGGAGGTTTATGCTAAAAGGTGGGCTAGCTTAGAGGCAGCCTATTTATAGCTGGATATGAGCCTCAGAATAGAGGCCTGTCTGTGCTAGGGAGGCTGCTTGCTATATTTGGTGGAGTGGGATGGTGTACCAAGGGGTTAGTATATTGCATATTGGGACATTGTTTTCTTTAGAAGGTACCCTATAGTTTGGAGGAATTACTAGGATGGATGGAGTAGGAGCTTTCATTTAACCTGAATGGGATGCAGATCTAACGAGGAATGACAGTTTGGGGATGGTGAATCCCCTTGGCTTGGGACTCTCTCTCTCACAGAGGTTGCTATGGATACCCGACCGGGCTGGTTAGGATTGATTTTGAATTGAGATGTTTTGTTTCTTTTCGAAGATGAGGGTGGGTTATTAGGGAAGCGAGCTTTTGAGGGTTAGAAGTGTATTAACTAGTAACAATCTCTATTAAGTTAGCTTTTCTGAGTTATCATTTAATTGGTGCGGGAAGTTTTTGAGTGGGTATCCAGGGGGGTTTGTATATAGGGGTTGTATATAGTTTGCACATTCAGTTTTGGAGGGTGCACCCGGGATTCCGGGTCTATGTGTTAGTATGTCTCATTATTCTTTGAAAAGTAATAAAGTTTTCTTTAACAAAAAAAAGATATATGACATCCCTGGAATATTTTGATCTAACAACCGGCCAACTTTCTCATAAATATCAATGAGGTTTGTGGTACAGGATCTGTGTTTTTTGAAACTGTGTTGTTTTGAATCTTTAAGTTAATTTTTTTTCCAGTTCTACAAATATTCTATTTTTTAAAATACGTTCCATTATTTTACACATTACCCACGTGAGACTTATGGGGTGATAGTTTTCAGCTACTTTTTTGTTCCCCTTTTTTGTGGATTGGGGAAACTGCCACTTGTTTCCATTCTACAGGTATCTCTCCATAATGTAGTGAAACATTAAACAGAAATTTAAGAGGAATACAGATAGAATTAATAGTATTTGACAAAAATTTGGATTTATGCCATCTGATCCTGGAGTTGTATTTGGTTTAACCAACTTTAAGGCTTCTAAGACCTCCTGCTTGCTGATCTCTGTAGTTAGAGTCTGTTCACTTTTTTATAGTTTATATGTTCCTGTTTATTAAATACAGACCCAAAGAAAGAATCAAATTTCATTTTTTTGGAGTAAGATCATCTCATGCAACCACGGAATATTTGTTAGATCCAACCTGATTTTTGCATAAGCAAATTTTGTGGCCCAGGAGTTTAGAATTGTAATTTTGTTCAGTTTTCTGTATTTTGACCTAAAAAGCAAATCAGAGAGTTCTATCTCCTAATGGAGCTTTGAATTATATTTTGTAAAATTTGGTGGTTCGGATTAGGAAGAAAAAAATACTCCCATACAGAGGCAAGTATGTTACTTAAAAGAGTAAAAATATTGGCCTGGAAACCCAAAACCTCCCATATTTCTGGGTATAGTCAGATGTTCCCAAGCTATGTGAGGTTTACCCCTTTCCATAAAACATTTTCAAGGTGCTGCTGCTTAATTTCTGAGAACCACTTTGATGATGGACAGCCTATCATAGATTGTTCTGCAAAGATAATATGAGGCAAAACCATCACTTTAATTACTTCTGTTCTCTCCCAGAGTGAGAGTAGAGAGAGTCAGAGACAGAGTGAGTCTGCCAGTTTTGGAGCTTATTACTTTTTTTTTTCTTCTTTTGCTTTATTGAAATTTAATGTAATATTAGTTTCAACCTTATTTGTCAAAATTAATCTCAAATATTTAAGCTGATCATCTTTAGCAAACACATTCAAATGGACATAATCAATGTCCTAATGCCCAGAGTTATTTGAAATAAAATAGATTTCTCCTGATTTAACTAGTATCTGGAAAAGCTTGAAGACTCCTCTACTTCTTTCAAAATAGCAGCAACTGAGTTTTTATATCGTTGAATAAAAGTAGAGTATCATCAGTGAAGACACTTAATTTGAGCTCCTCTTGCTCAATCTGAATTTCCTTTATTAGTTGGTTTGCCCTAAAGGCTTGAAAAAGTGGTTTAAGACAAAGTATAAATAAGACTGGGGAGAAGGGACAGCCTTGTCTTACCCCATAAAACATTTGCAGTTTATCTGTAAGTATCCCAATGATAATAAATTTGGAATCTGCATTTTGATACATCCGTCTTATAATGTAAATAGAGAATATTGTGGTATACCCCATCATTTTAATATTCTAAATATATATTCCCTATTCACCAGATCAAATGCTTTACTTGCATCTAGAGATAGTGCAAAATGCTTTTCAGGACATTTATTGACAAATTCAAATAATGATTGTACCTTTTTTTAAAGTACCCACAATTGTTCTACCTGGTATGAAACCACATTGGTCCCTATGAATAATATTTTTGGCAAAATTCTGTTGGCTACTATTTTACTTAGAATTTTAGAAGTCGACATTAAAGATTAAATGCACTTATTTCATAAAATGCTTGAATTCACTTGAATTCACAACCCTGTGTCATGATTAGTGTTTCCTGCTAATATCATGCTGTTTGGTTTTGTGGTTTTCTTTAAATCAGCATATGTTAATGTGCTCCACAGTAACTGGAAACTGAAGATTTTTCTGTCCCTTTTGGTGAGCAATGAGATCATATTTGTCTAGCCTGCTGCTTCAGCAATCAAGTCCCTGATTGACTGAAGAAGCTGTTGCAGTTGCAGATAGTACCAAATGAAGAGAAAAATTGGGGAGTTTCTGGGAAGGTTGAGACTACCTGGCTTGTCAAAGGAGCAGGGGGAGACCCTGATGTCTCCGGTAATAATGGAGGAAGAAAAGAAGGAGAGTGGCAGGTTAAAGACTGGAAATTGTCCAGGCTCAGATGGTCTGCCGGCGGAGTTCTATAAAAGTTTTGGGGAACATGTCCAACCCTTACTTCTGAAAGTTTTTCAAGAAGTCCTGAGAGGGGAGGAGCAAGTACCCCCCTCATGGAATAGGGCAGTAATCTCGGAGATACCTAAGCCGGGAAAGGACCCCACCAGATGTACATCTTGTCACCCAATCGCCCTTTTAAATACAGACTATAAGATCCTGGCATCAATTCTGGTTAAACATATCCAAGAATTCTTGCTTTTCCTGATGCAACTTGGTCAAAATGGGTTCATACCAGGTAGGCAGGCCCAGGATAACCTCAGCAGAACAACCCACATTATTGGCCATATTAATCTGTCTAGATGCTGAAAAGGCCTTTGATTGGGTGGCATGGGCCTTTTTGGGTGATGTTCTTTCCTGGTTTGGATTCCCGAGAGAATTTGTCCAAGCACTATTTAAGCTCTATGAATCCCCTTGTGCATATGTAAGGGAAAATGGACATGTGTCTGGTGCCCTGGACCTGGGAAGAGGAACAAGACAGGGATGCCCTCTATCCCCACTTTTATTTGTGCTCTATATAGAGCCCTTGGCTCAGGGTATGAGACAAAATAACAGAGATTAAGGGGATCACCATAGGAACCCATGAACACAAACCAGCATTATATGCAGATGATGTTCTTTTATACATACCTGAGCCCGGGACTTCCTTACTTGCTATGTTTCACCAAATTGAGGAGTTCTCTTCCTTATCAAGATATAAGTTAAATAGGGGCAAAACAGGGGTCTTATGCTTTCATTATGTCCAGAGTGCAGAGATAAAACAGATTCCCCATGAAATGGGATCTGGTTAGTATGGGCTATCTGGGGATTAAGGTGGCCTTGGAGTCTTCCCAGCTATGGGGACTTAATTATCCCCCCTTGATTAGACAGTTGAAAATGGATTTACAGAGATGGGTCCTGCTACTCCTTTCCCTACACACCAAAACACAAGCTTTAAAGATGAACGCCCTGCCTCATCTACTTTATTTGTTTCAGTGCATACCAGGTATAGTACCACAGAAAGAACTTGATGCCTGGAAAGAAATGTTTTTCACCTTCCTATGGGAAAGAAAGAAGCCCAGGTTATGGAGATCTCTTCTCTTTGCTCCAAAGGCAGAAGGGGGATTAGCCTTTCCACATTTACAGGGTTATTGGGCAGCATCGCAGATGAGTGTGGCACTTCTTTGGGGGAAGTCTGGGGTATGATTCACACTGGAAGAGGATCGATCTTCTGAAACAGACTGCCCTCCCCCTTAGGCATTGCTTTTTGGAGACAGGAAGTTAATAGAGATTTTGGGGTTCACAAGCAGACTGATAGCCCTGGAAGGGTGGAAAAGAGGAACTCTTAGGGGACAAACAAGAAATCATCTGTGGAGATTCTGCTGGTGGGTGTATGACTGTCAGTTTCCCCCAGCAGCCCATGACCCATGGTATAGAAGGCAGACTAGGTGCGGTTTTCACTCACCCTATTGGTTAATGTCAGGCCTTACAGTCCTATCATTCGAGGTGGTGCAACAGAAATTTGGACATAAGCCAACTGATAACTTTAGGTATTACCAGTTGAGAGATTTCTATCACAAGGAAATGAAAGGGCTAGAACTGGGGACACAGACGGCAGAGGAAGTCCCATTCCAGACAATCTGAAATTCAGACAGGGCTGAACATGCCATTTCATTACTGTATAGAGGTTATATATCAGATCTGGGGTTATCCTCACAACATATTAAGGCCAAATGTGAACAAGATTTAACTGTAACCCTATCAGACAAGCAGTGGTCCATGGTCTGGAGGAGTACATGGATCACTTTGGGTTCCCCGACATGGAGGGGGTTTGGCTGGAATTTAAGGACCTGATATTTCCTGGTTCCAATCCAAGCAGCACACCATAATCCAGGAGTCCAGCTGACTTGTTGGCGGAGGTGCAGGGAGGAATATGCCTCCCAGGCCCACATTTTTTGGCATTGCCCTGCTCTAGCCCAATTCTGGTCAGAGGTAAGCCATCACTGTGCTGCTGGGAAACTATAGGCCCATCTCGCTCCTGTCACAGATTTCTAAGATCTTTGAGAAAATTATCACTGTCCATTTGAGAGAATATTTGGACTCTAATGGTAGAATGTCTACTTATCAGTCTGGTTTTAGGTCCCAACACAGCACCAGTACTGCATTGGTTAAGGTGGTTAGCGATCTGCAGTGGAGCCTGGACAGGAGACAAATGGTTGGAACTTTATTTATAGATCTTTCTAAAGCTTTTAATACCTTGAACCATCAGGTGCTCCTGTCCAGGCTCAGCCAGATTGGGTTATCCATCCAAGTTGTTAATTGGTTTTCATCTTACTTAAATGGGAGGAAACAATTTGTTGAGATTGGTCCATTTAGGTCTAACTTAGTTGATATGTTAAATGGTGTCCCACAAGGGTAAATTCTGGGACCTTTGTTATTCAATATTTATGTTAATAATCTTAGTTTCGACCTTCCAGATATAGGGTACCTCCTTTATGCTGATGATACGATAATATATGTAGGACATGATTAAACCTAAATTTCAGTCGGCTTTTGATCAGGTACAGGATTTCTTTAAGAAGCATCTGTTACTATTAAATTCTAAAAAGACCCAGGTTGTTGTATTTAGGAACAAACAGTCTAAAGATCAGAATTTAGGTCTGAATATAACAACAATGAATGGTACTATTTTAATGGAAGGGGATCATTATAAGTATTTGGGTCTTTGGTTAGATTGTAACCTATCTTGGTCCCTTCATATAAATAATATGATAATGGACTTAAATAAGAAATGAGGGCTTTATATAGGTTTATGGGATATGTGTCCAGGGATGTTCATTTAAATGTTGTGAACTCTTTACTAATGCCTAATTTAGATTATGGGGCTCTCCTTTAGGGGGGAGCCTCTGACTTTTTATTGGATACGGTGGATTTGATGTTCTGTAGAACAGCTCAATTTGTACTGGAGGTCCCGTACAGGACTCAGATGCCTCTTGTTTACCAGTCTGGGTTGGGTGAGGCCTTCTGAGCATAGGAACCGTCATCTCCTTAAATTCATGTTCCAAATTTGGAAAAAAGGGGTTCCAATTTATATCTCTCAATTGTGTCCTCCTAGAAGTATGAAGGATAATCTTAGGTCTGCCCAGGTGCTGCATTATTTAACATCAAGATGTAATTTGAGTATTGGTAAGACATCGGTTCCTTTTAGAGAGATAACTCTTTGGAATAAAATTCCTCTGTGCCTAAGGATGAGAATCAGATAACCTATTTTTCTGATTTGTATAAATAGTACTTGGGATGGGCTAGTAGTCAATTTAACTGTAATCAATGTGATATTTATTAATTAACTGATTGTTTATATATACTGCTCCTTGCTATATAATTGTGTATTTTTATATTGAAAATGATTAAGTTGACTGTCATGTCTCTTGAAACTGATGTTTGATGATGTCGTCTTTTTGATACTTGAGACTTCATTGTAAATGAGTTATGCTGAATTGAATGCTTCCCTTATTCTTTATGAATAAAAAAGATTTACTACTACTACTACTACTACATCACATAACTGGCATCTTTCAGGTGCAGACCATATTGGGCCTAGAGCATCTCATACTAGGAATCATCCCAAGGGAAATCAGGAGTAAAGAGGCAAAATACCTTTGGTTAGTTTTACTTATTGCTGTCATAAAAGCCATCATGAAGAAGTGGTGGCAGGAAATGCCACCCTCAGTCGAGAGACAACTTCAGGAGAAATGCTGCGACTCGGCTAGGTCTGTTCGGTACTCACCACAAACGAGCAGCCAGCTCGTAATGTTTAACAAACTTCCAAAAAGTAGTGTCACTCGGGTGTCTCTTTGTAAAAGAAGTATAGCTGACATGCCAATTGCAACGTGTAAAGGTTTAATGGTGTACAAAGAGTACCAACAACAAAGGAGTTCCCTCTCCCAGCTCTTCGACTTCTAACAAGTCTTCCTCATGGGTGTGGTTACAACACAGAACGTCATTCTTTAAATACACCTCTAATACATAATTCATGAGATAATTCATTTGATTCTTAATTTAAAGAAAATAATAGTAATAAAACTAGAACAGTGTTACAATTACTGGACAGTGTACTATCAAAATAATCGAAGTGAACAAATGTCAATTACTACCAGATTACCATTACACTTACATATAGTGATTTATAACAAAACACACAGTTTACTGAAGGCTGCCTCCGGTGCTTTCCAAAAACATTCTCATCGTGTTATGCTTGTAAGTGGAATTCATTTATATTTACAGGAACAGTGCCTTTTTATCTTGTGCTTTTCTGGTAGATGAAAATTATCTAAAAAGGAGAGAAGGAGAGGTTATAGATATCTCCATAATTTATAACACCCAAAATTACCAAAACAGTTTAATTTTATTTATTCAAAAATGGCTTGAGGTCCCATCTTTCATTTAGACCTAGGGGTCTGATACTGTTAAGTTTGAAAATCCAATAGCTTTCTCTTTCTAGTAATCGGTTTGGTCTATCACCTCCTTGTGAAAAGGGCAGGATCCATTCCAAGCTCATAAATTTAACATCTTCTGTTTTAGATGAATGGTGTGTTAGGAAGTGTAAACCGACTGGTGCATCCTGTTGCTTATTGAGTATAGATCTAATGTGTTCTTGAATTCTCTGTTTCAAAGGTCGAATGGTTTTTCCAATATATACCAAATTACGGTACACCAAAGGGCATAGGTTACATAGCTAGTGTCACATGTAATCAATTGTTTAATGTCTACACTAACATTAGGTTCCATCGGATGTTGAAATGTTTTTCCTGTAACAGTATATTTACAAATGTTACATCTAGAGCACTTGAAAAAGCCAGTAGATCTATGAGACAGCCTTGTGGTTGCCATTTCTATTGGTGCAAATTCCTGTTGTTACCAATTCTTGATGTATTAATGATTTTATGATCTTCGCTTACTGTAAGGGTTAAATCTTCTTAGATTTAACCCTTACAGTAAGCGAAGATCATAAAATCATTAATACATCAAGTTTTTGAAAACATACAGCCCCAAATTCAGTGCTGCATGCCGATAGTGCCCATCCACAAAGTCTTAAGGATTCTATACCATACAGTCAATTATTAAGAATTCGTAGGAATTGCAGCTCTGAGGATACATTTGATACACAGGCTGAGGAACTAATTAACAGATTTCTTGAAAGAGGATATGATCTTACCCTTTTAGAGACATTGAAAGAGAAAGTGAGCAGTTTAGAATGAACTAAACTCATTACAGGAGTGAAGTCAGAAAACACACTTATTAACTCAGTACCGTGCACATTTATCACAGAGTACAATCACAAAGCAGGTAGAATTGGTAACATCATCCACCGTAATTGGCATATTCTACACTCAAATGAGGGAGTAGGAACAGCTGTAGGACCCAGCCCTCGGGTTTCTTTCAGTAGAGCAAAAAATCTCAAAGATTTTGTAGTCCATAGTAGACAGGAATTTGCACCAATAGAAATGGCAACCACATGGCTACCTCATAGATCTACTGGCTTTTTCAAGTGCTCTAGATGTAACATTTGTAAATATACTATTACAGGAAAAACATTTCAACATCCGATGGAACCTAATGTTAGTGCAGACATTAAACAATTGATTACATGTGACACCAGCTATGTAGCCTATGCCCTTTGGTGTACCTGTAATTTGGTATATATCGGGAAAACCATTCAACCTTTGAAACAGAGAATTCAAGAACACATTAGATCTATACTCAGTAAGCGACAGAATACACCAGTCGGTTTACACTTCCTAACACACCATTCATCTAAAACAGAAGATGTTAAATTTATGGGCTTGGAATGGATCCTGCCCTTTTCACAAGGAGGTGATAGACCAAACCGATTACTAGAAAGAGAAAGCTATTGGATTTTCAAACTTAACAGTATCAGACCCCTAGGTCTAAATGAAAGATGGGACCTCAAGCCATTTTTGAATAAATAAAATTAAACTGTTTTGGTAATTTGGGGTGTTGTAAATTATGGAGATATCTATAACTTCTCCTTCTCTCCTTTTTAGATAATTTTCATCTACCAGAAAAGCACAAGATAAAAAGGCACTGTTCCTGTAAATATAAATGAATTCCACTTACAAGCATAACATGATGAGAATGTTTTTGGAGAGCGCCAGAGGCAGCCTTCAGTAAACTGTGTGTTTTGTTATAAATTGCTATATGTAAGTGTAATGCTAATCTGGTAGTAATTGACATTTGTTCACTTCGATTATTTTGATAGTACACTGTCCAGTAATTGTAACACTGTTCTAGTTTTATTACTATTATTTTCTTTAAATTAAGAATCAAATGAATTATCTCATGAATTATGTATTAGAGGTGTATTTAAAGAATGACATTCTGTGTTGTAACCACACCCCTGAGGAAGACTTGTTAGAAGTCGAAGCGCTGGGTGAGGGAACTCCTTTGTTGTTGGTACTCTTTGTACACCATTAAACCTTTACACGTTGCAATTAGCGTGTCAGCTATACTTCTTTTACAAAGAGACACCCGAGTGACACTACTTTTTGGAAGTTTGTCACCCTCAGTCGAGGACTGGTGGGTGGTGGTGACAACCATACACCAGATGGAAAAAATAACATTTAATCTTAGACAACAATCTCACCTCAAATAGATGGACAAGATGGCTGCTATATGAGGAGTCATTGGACTCTCCAGATGGGGAGACAGTATAACAGAGGATGGAAAAGAGGGGAACTCTGTATAAGTGGAAGGAGAGGGAGTAGAAACATTGAAGTGAGACATACTTAGGAGTAAGGTGGGTGAGGTACCACCCAATCCCCTCAGTATTACATAAACTGTCATGTAAAGACATCAAAATGTATTCCCCATAATTCAGCATCCTGGTACTGTTCTTTTTTCTTTTCTTTTTTCTAGGTTGAATTATCATGGACTTTTATGGTTCGAATGTTAAATATTTCATGAAACCAGACTTCCAAGATTAATCATCAAAACATTTGTTTACTAGATGTACATTGGCTTGTAATACGGGAATTTATAAGCGTTGTATGTATGCAATGTATCCTGTATGTTTCCATTAGCCAAGTAAGGCAGAACAAAATAAAGAGAGCATAAAAAAAAGAAGTGTGATCAGTCTGTAGCCATCGGGCGTATCTTTAGGTTTCCCTTCCTTAAGTAATAATCCTACCTTCACTTCATCCTTAGTTTTGGGGAAGGCAGTTCTACCTTCTTGGACCTCGTGAATCATCTGTAACATCCAAACAACATGTTCTTTTTGAAAAAAAAAACTGACAAAATTTTGCTGTGAACCCATCAGTTCCTGAACATTTGTTTTTTGGTCAATACATAATTATCTCTTTTCTGAAGGGATCATTTCTATGTTGTCTAATTGTGTTTTTGGTATATAAATTTTTTTTGCAGGAAATTGTTCAGTGTTATTTCAAATTGTGTGGATGAGTGATAATTAGTTTTGAAAAAAATTAAAAACAATACAGTAGCTGTCATTTCTTCTAATTCAGTAACCAAAACTCCTGCTTGATTTTTAAGCCCTGTAATTATATTTTTTGGTTTTTACTTCTTAAGTAGATTGGCTAACAATTTACCTGTCTTATCCCCTTGTAGGTACCTTGCACATCTGACTTTTTTATATTCCGTTCCATTTCCCCATTTATTATTTGTTGCATTTGAGTTCTTGTCATCTTCCATTCCTGATAGTATTTTTTCTGATTCTTGCAGGACCGGTTTATCCAATTCTTTCAATCTTAACCTAGCTTCCTCTTCCTTTTTTCTTTTGATTTTCCCCATGCCTGGTATGAAATAATGCCCCCTTAAGACTGCTTTCAAAGAATCCCATAAGGAGGATATATAACATTGTCCAGAATAGTTACAGAAGAAAAATGTGGTTATAGTTTGCTTATTTTTCCCCTAATGTATTATTGAAAGTCCCATGTCTTTTGCACACTGTCTTTTATTCTGGATTGTAACTATGTGCCTTCTCTTTTTAGACCTGGTTATGTACAGTTTTTAACTATCTTAATTTATGTGTGTGTATATCATAACTACTGTTTTTTCATACTTTGATAAACAGACCTTGACCTTCCCAGTTAAAGTCCAATAAAGATATAAATTATAATCACCAGTGCCAGCTCAGAACCCTGCCACTGCAATTGAGTGAGACACAAGGATGCCTACTGCTGGTGCCACTAAACATCAAGCCAACACTGGGGTCCCCAATGAGGGTATAGCCCAGGCAACAGCATGCTGTTTGAAAGAAGTGAGCAAGGGAAAGAGGGAGAAGAGGCCACCATGGTTCTTTAAGGAGGTGGCAAAAGCAGTGAAGGAGAAGAAAACAGCATTTAGAAATTACAAGGAGACCCAGAAGGATAAAGACAGGGAGGTATATCTGGCAAAGCAAAGGCAGGAAGGTGGGTGGGTGAGGGCAGCTAAAGCACTAACAAAAGAAAGGATAGTTAAGGAGGTCCAGAGGGCAGTAGCACTGTGCTCAATTCCTTTATGACTCTTGGATTAATCCCATCTGGCCCCATAAGGAGGACCAGGAAGGGGCTGTGGACATGGCCAGGACATGACATGGCCTACCTAGATTTTAGCAAGGCATTTGATACAGTCCCACACAAAAGATTAATACACAAGATAGCCAGCCTTGGACTGGGTCCCAAGGTGGTAGCCTGGATAAAAAATTGGCTAGACAACAGGATGCAAAGGATAGTAGTAAATGGAGTACACAGTGAAGAAAGGAGGGTTACTAGCGGGGCACCGAGGAGTTCAGTACTGGGTCGGTCCTTTTAACGTTTTATAAGTGACATTGTAGAGGAACTGAAGGAAAAGTATGTCTCTCTGCAGATGACACAAGATCTGCAACAGGGTTGATACAAAAGATGGAGTGGAAAGGATGAGAAGGGACTTGGCAAGTTGGAGGAATGGTCAAATGTATGGCGGCTTCAGATTCAATGCAAAGAAGTGCAAGGTAATGCACATGGGAAACAAAAACCCAGGGGAAGCATACACAATAGGGGGTGAGATACTGACAACAGTAAAAATAGAAAGGGACCTGGGGGTAATTATATCAGATGACCTAAAGGTGGGCAAGCAATGTGAGAAGGCAGTAAGGAAGGCTGGGGCGATACTGGGATGCATAGGAAGAGGCATCAATAGTAGAAAACAGGAAGTTGTTATGCCTCTGTACAGACAGTTGGTGAGACCCCATCTGGAGAACTGTGTGCAGTTCTGGAGACCCCATCTCCACAAAGACATAGACAGAGTGGAGGCTGTCCAGAGGAGGGCAACCAAAATGGTGCAGAGTCTGCACCAGAAGACATCTGAAAGAAAGACTAAAGGAGCTTAATATGTATACCCTTGAGGAAAGAGGAGAGAGGGGACATGACAGAAACTTCTAGCACCTTAAGGGAATTATCAAAGTCCAATAGGGTAGCATCTTCAGAAAAGAGATGCAAGAACAAGGGGGCACAATTTGAAGATAGAGGGGGGACGGCTCAGAGGTAATGTGAAGAAGTATTTTTTCACAGAGAGAGTTGTGGATGCATGGAACAGCCTCCCTGAGGAGGTCGTGGAGTCAAGAATGGTGGGGGACTTCAAGAATGCATGGGACAGGCATAAGGCAGTCCTAGTGGGGGGTAGGAGGAAGTAAGCTGTTGGTTAACTAGGATCTGCAGCTTATCTGTTAGGTAGGAAAATGGGCAGACTAGGTGGGCCAAGCGGTCCTTATCTGCCATCAAATTCTATGTTTCTAGGTCAAAAAAGTAGACAAGACCTTCTTCAGGTATGTGGGGGTAAAGAGAAAGACAAGGGGGAAGGGGGACTGCACAGAGGAAGATCAACAATAGAGGGTGGGGGATTGACTAGAATGCTGTAGTAAGTAACAGGGACAGAGGGGAGGGGAGGGGAGTGGACACAAATCCATTCTCAGTGGAGAAGGTCCAGAAGGGATCAGAAGCCTTAAAGGAGAATAAGGCTATGGGGCTGGATGGGATTAATCCAAGGATCATAAAGGAATTGAGCACAGTGCTACTGCTGTCTGGCAGTGCTTCTTAGCACCACACTGGAGATGGGAAGCTCCTGAGGACTGGAGGAGGACCAATGTGGTCCCTCTGCACAAAAGTAGCAGTAGGGAGGATGCTAGAAACTATAGGCCAGTCAGTCTCACATCAGTGGTGGGAAAGTTAATGGAGACACAACTGAAGGAGAGGCTCAAGGAGCACCTGGAGGCAAAAGGGCTGTATGATTACTGGCAGCATGGTTTCACAGGTGGGAAGTCATGTCAAAATAATCTCATTGACTTCTTAGACTGGGTTATCAGGGAGGTGGATCAAGGGAAAGCAATGGATGTGGCCTATCTGAACTTCAGTAAGGCTTTCGGCACTGTACTGCACGGGATGCTAGTTAAGAAACTGAGCAGCCTGGGGTGGGGGAGAGTGTGACAAGCTGGGTATCAAATTAGTTAAGGGATAGCAGGCAAAGGGTGATAGTAAATGGTAGCTACTCAGATGATATGAGTGTGTCTTATGGGGTGCCACAAGGTTCAGTGCTGGGACCAGTCCTCTTCAATATCTTTATAAGCGACACTGCAGAGGAGCTTGACAGTAAGAGGTGTGTCACTTTGCGAATTATACAAAAATCTGCAACAGGGTTGACACTCAGGAAGGGGTGGAGAGAATATAAGGAAAGTAGAAGAATGGTCTAGGGATGGCAGCTAGGTTTCAATGCCAAAAAGTGCAACATTATGCAGCTAGGGCTGTGGTACACAGTGGCAGTGTTCAATTTGGAGGGGGGAGTACAACTTACAGTCATCAAGCAAGAAAAATACCTTGGGGTCATCATATCTGAGGACCTCAGGGTAGCTGGGCAGTGTGTCAAAGCAGTGGGAAAGGCTAGCAGGATGCTGGGGTGCACTGGGAGAGAGAGTTCTAGCAGGAGGAAGGTGGTGGTGCTGTTGCTGTATCGTTCACTGGTGAGGCCCCACCTGGAGTACTGTGTCCATTTCTGGAGGCCACATCTCTGCGAGAACACTGAAAGCATGGAAGTAGTATAGAAGAGGGCAGCCAAAATGGTGAGGTTGCATGAGAAGCCATATGAGGAAAGGCTGCAGGAACTCAACATGTACTGCCTAGAAGACAGGAGAGCAAGAGGGGACATAATTGAAGCAGAACAGTTATGTAAGAACTTACTGTAACAGTAGATCTTTGAGGGGCTCTCAGTCATCAGGTCATACTGGAGGAACTTCACCATCACACAGAAGATTTTCAGCGGTACAACTGGGGCCACCCACGCCATCGATGTCTGTCAACATCACCAACTCTATAAAGGTGTGAGGGGCCCCGCTCCCTCCTCCGTTTTTTTCCGCTAAGGGAGCATAGCTCTAGCCATGGGGGACCGAGGAGAGAGAGAGAGAGAGAGAGGTGCCTAGGCCTGTAAGAAAGGCTGGATACACCATATAGCCAGTTCCAGGAGGAGGTCCCCCCAAAAAGAGGGATGGTGGGAGGGAAAGCAGACCTGATGACAGATCCTCTCGAAGATCTACTGTTATGGTAAGTTCTTACTTAACTGTTCTATCTTCTTCAGGGATATCTCAGGCATCAGGGCACACTGTAGGAACAAGTTCCAAGCAGTTTCAGGTACAGACAGACAGTATGGGAGGAGGGCTCTCCATAAACTCAAGACAGGAAGCCCTGCAGCACAGTTCTGCTGAAACCTGCATGGGCTCTTGAGGCATTGTCCAGATTGTAGTACTTGATAAAAGTATGGACAGTACTCCAGGTGGCAGCCGCACAAATGTCAGCAGCTGAGACCCCTCTAAAACAGGCCACAGCGGTAGCCATACCTCTTGTGGAATGAGCTTTGACTGCTCCAGGCAATTCTTTGCCATACTTGTAGCAGAATACAATGCAATTCACCAACCATTTAGATAAACATTGTTTAAAAACTGAAATGCCTTCTCTACCTGGGGTGAAAGAAACAACTGCTTCAACTTTCTGTGTTCCTTGGTTCACAGCAGATAATATTTCAAAGTTCTGTGCACATCCAACATAAGGAGCAGTGCTTCCCCTGTGCTTGGGCCTATCCTATTCTCTATTTTTCTAAACAGCCTGCCCCAAACTTGTCCTGCTTCCTCAATCCACGTTTGCTGATGATACTGTCCTATTTTGTTCTGGCTCCTCCCCAGCCTCAGTTGCCTCTACCCTTCAGGCAGATTTTAACAAAGGCCAGCTCTGGTTCAACTCTCACCAGCTCTCTCTAAATGCTAAAAAATACTGTAACTATGACTTTTGGTACATCCCAATGACTAGCCAGGCTCCCTTCCCTCCCACTTTTCCACACCCTTAATGGGTCAGAGCTGGAGGATGTCACCTCCTTCCAGTATCTTGGAGTTTGGCTTGACCGCCACCTCACCTTTGCAGTCCATGATGACTTTACACCAACAAAACTCCACCCCAAGGTCAGAGCTTAATATCGGAACTGTTCTAGCCTCCCCTATCCGGTCCGTCATGAGTTTATCCAGAAGATGATACTTCCCTCCTTCGATTATTGTGATACTGTTTACAGTGCCACCCACAAGTCAGTTTTATCCAAACTGGATACCCTTTTCTAATGCTTTCTGCCAGTTCGCTCTTGACGCTCCTCCTTGCACCCACCTCTGCGAGCTATACCGCTCCCTTGCTCTCCCCTCCCTTGAGAACCGCTGCCTAATACACTGTGCCAAGTTTATCGAAGAACTGGTTTGGTACCCTCCCAGTGTATCTGACCTTCATACTATCGCCCCCTCTGGCATCCACCTATGCTCTGAGGTCCCTAGACTCCTGGCTCCTGTTAGTCCCCAGACGTCGGACCCAAGCTAGCCAGGCCGCCTTCTCTCACTGCTTCCCTCAACTCTGGAACTCTCTCCCCTCCAAAATTCACCACTCTTCCTCTATCCGCTCACTATCCTATGCACTTGCCAACCACTGCTCAGTAAACTGCTCCTGTAGCTAAGTCTCCAATCTATTCTACCTCAGACACTCCTATATTTCTTCTCCCAGTAGGCCCAATGGTGCTACTTCACTAACCACACCCAACTACTGCACTTGATCCCAACTTTTGAGCTAGCTAGCTTGCACTTACCCTATCTCATTATATACCTATAACAATACCTTAGCAAGTTTACCTCATTGTAACTGTTACTCGACTATTAGGGTATATGTATTAATCCACACTCACCTATTCCTGTCAAACATATGCAGCTGTATTATCTAATTATATGTTTTCAAGGTATAAAGCATGACTTCCCCATGTAATTGCTACTATACTATAAGCAAGGGTAAATTGTCATCTACGCCCAACTATTTCTGTCAAATGTTTTCATCTGTATTGTAATCGTATGTATATATGTCAGGACCTGGACTACCCCCTTGTCCTCTTCCCCACTATACCCCTCCCCACAGGTCGCACCAGGAGACAAGCAGTTCTTGCTCATTGTACTTTTCCTGGTGAAACAATTTCAATAAATAAATAAAAGTATGCTCTGGAAAGTAAACAGGGAGGTGGATAGATTGGTTCAGTGTAAACTCAGACACCACCTTAGGAAGAAACTTAGGATTTGTACTCAAAGATCCCTTGTCTTTATTGAAAAATTGAATAAGACTGCTCACACCAGTGGGCCTAAAAGGTCTGAAATTCTTTGAACAGAAGTGATAGCAACTAAAAATAATGCTTTCCAAGAAAGAAAGCATAGCTCACAAGTCACAACTGGCTCAAAAGGAGACAGGGTCATCTTATCCAAAACCAAATTTAAATCCCAAGCCAGGACAGGAGAATGGATTGGGGGTCTGAGATGCAGGATGTCCCTCAGGAAGGTAGGAGAGACATCCAGCTGAGCTACAGTACAGTCACCCACTGGCTCATGAAAGGCCAAAACAGCCGAAAGGTGCACCTTAAGGGAGGAATGTTGGAGACCTGAGTCAGACAGAGAGATCAGGTAATCCAGGATCTGGTTCAACAAACAGGTGACAGGGTTCAGATTATGCTTGACAGCCCATATAGCAACCCACTTCTGCTTCATGGCATAAGTGGCATGGGTGGAAGGCTTATGGGTGGCCCCAGGATGTCTGCCACTCAGTTGGAAACCCCAAATCTGGCAATAGCTACGTCCTCAGGAGCCAAGCATGTAGATGGAGGCATCTGAGATTGGGATGGACCAGGGTCTCCTGATCCTGGGTCAGCAGATTTCTGCAGAGAGGAAGAGGGACCAGAGGTTCCTTCACAAGCTGCTGTAGTAGAGGGAACCATATCTGGCAAAGCCAGAATGGAGCCACCAGGATCATGCTGACCCCTTACATCTGCAGCTTGATAAGTACCCTCTGAATCAGAAGGAACAGAGGAAAGGCATAAAGAAACTTCCCATTCCAAGAGAGGGACAATGTATTTCACCAGAAAACTCCAGGCCTTGAATAGAGCGAATACAGATTGGGCAGTTTTAAGGCAAGTGGGGATACAAAAAGGCCCAACTCTGTATGACCCCATCTGTTGAATAGATCTTCTGCAATGGATGACAGAAGCTTCCACTCATGCATGCTGGATTGAGTCCAGCTGAGGTTGTTCACCAGAGTGTTTAGCACTCCTGGGACATGGACCGCCGAGTGAGTCAGGCTGAGGTCTAGTGCCCAATACCACACTCTCACTGCTTCCCTGCATAAGGTGTATGAGTGCGTTCCTCCCTGCTTGTTCGTACAGTACACTACATTGAGTTTGTCTGATTGAATCAGGAGTTGACCTGAAAGAAGATGATTCTGGAAGGCCTGCATGGCATACATAACTGCCCACATCTCCCAGGACATTGTTATTCAGGGAGGCTTTGATCTGGGACTAAGAGTCCTGAGTTTAAAAGGGATCCAGATGAGCTCCCCAGCCCAGTCTGGAGGCATCAGTGATGAGGATTTGCTGCAGAAAGGAGATCTGGAATGGTACTCCTTGCAACAGGAGTTCAGGGGGTCCATCCACCACTGGAGCACCTTGCAAACTGGGGAGGAGACCAGCACCAACTGATCTAGTTTATCCATGCGCTGGTGCCTCTGTACTGGGAGAGTCCACTGGCGAGCGCACATGTGAAGCCTGGCCAGTGGAACTGTGGAAATGGCAGCCACCATTAGTCCCAACAGCCTTAAGTACACCCTGGCAGGGATATAATGGCTCTGGGCCACCTCCTCTTCTTGGGCACTAAGGCACTCCACCTTGTTTTGAGGAAGGAAGGCCTTACCCTGTACTGAGTCTAGGATTGCCCCTATATAGTGCAGTCTTTGAGATGGGACCAGGACTGACTTGGGCAGGTTGACAATACTGCCCAAGGAAAGGAACAAAAGAAGAGTTGTGTCCAAAGCCCCCAGGAGCTGCTCCCTGGATGGGGCCTCAAGAAGCCAATCAACCAGGTAAGGGAAGACTTCCGGTTGAGCTGTCAGCTGGAATGCAGCACTGAAAGATCAAGCTCCAGGGACCCGACAAAAAAACTCCCAGAATCAGTACAAAACAAATCAAAACCAGAAAAACCTTTTTATACAAGAGGCTAGAGGAGTTACAGAACTGAATGCGAGCCCGAAAAAGGAAAAAAATCAACTGCTTTAGCTGCACAGCAGACCAGGCAAGTGAAGAGAGACTCAGACTGGTGATTCCGGCCTACCAGACATGGTGGAGCCCCCACTGTCTCCTAATGGACAACCCAGCAATGCTCCAATCCTGGCAGAACTCAAAGGATCCAGCGATGAAGTTCGCTTCTTTCGCACTGAACTATCCACAGAACTGGCTAAAATAAACCAGAAGGTATCTGAATAGGAGTCAGCTCACACAGAAATTGATACAAGAACTGATAGCCTGGAGACAGTTGTGGTGCATTTAATAAATGAACAAAAGCTATTAGCAGACAAATGTGAAGACCTTGACAATAGACCAAGAAGAAATAATCTACACATTCATGGAGTACCAGAGGAGGAAGAAGGGCATGATATGCTTAAATTTGTGGATACTTTATTACGGGATGTACTACAGCTTGATCCAGCCACCAAACTAGACATAGAATGAGCTCACAGAGCCCGTACCCCGAAACTTCAACATACTGATCAGAGGCCGCGTTCTATAGTGCTCAAGCTATTAAATTACGCAGTAAAACAGCAGTTGTTGTCAAGAACATGGCGCATGGGGGACATTCAATACAAGGGCAGACATCTTTATTTCAATAATGACTACTCCCCACAAATAGCAGCAAGGAGACACTAACATTTGAAACTCCAGAGGAAGCCAGCAAAGCTCTCCAGACCAAGAACATCATGGTACCCCAGCGGATAACATCGGAAACTCGGGATCTAGAGGCACTTAAGTCAGGAATCGTGTGGGAGAAGGCACAGAACATGCAAACCAGAAAGAGACAAGGCTACTCCACATTACAAGATGTTAAAAATCTTTTACTCAAGTTCCAGAGGACTGCCCCGGATTAACTGTCTGAGAAAGGGGCTCTGGTAATCTTTCCAGCCCACGACAAGAATCTGGGCATGCACTTACTTTTAGAGCAGCTGTTTGAGCCATCTAAAAAACTAACCGAGGTGCTGCGATGTTATAAGGGCTGAATTTTTGTAATTTAGAATGCTAGTCAGAGATATTAATCAAGGGAAATGGGGGCTGAAGTACAGACTCAAGCAATCTATACAATTGTAATCTGATTTCTTTTTATTGTTTAATGTAAAAAAGAGTCTGGGACAATTATGGTGAAACTGAAAACTTTATCTTACACCCCCCCTTTTATATCTACCTCTGTAAATAGCCTCGGCTACCATTCCTCATTTGTTGATGAGCTCCCTTATTAAAACTATTTTTTTAAATAATACTGTTGGGTCCCATGCAGCGAGCTAATGGAGATGCATTCAGCTAGATAGCAACATGGCGACAGTCACGTGCAGCAGATATCGGGACAGCATCAATTTATTTGGTGCAGTCCAGAGCTGCACGTGTTGTTAGCCTGCTCCATGTTACTAATTTTTGTACATGGTGCTGGGGGCCCAGGTTGGCCTTGTGAGCTTCCTCCACATGGAAATAACATTCATCCATGCACAGGAGGGAGTACAGATCCCTCCCTACCTAGGGAGTCATTACAGACTTGTTCTGTAATCCATGTAAATAAGTTAATGTTGCATTGTTATGATGAGAAACCTAGGCATGAAAGTTACAAATTCTCCCCCGAACTAATATTCTTTTACTTTTGTTACTCCCGCAGGCTAACACGAATCAAGATATGTGTTAAACCTAGCTGGAAAAAATACATGGTTGGGAGTACCACCAAATCACCACTAGAGGGGGATAAATACTATCATCTATTACTGATCTTTTGTAAGGTATACAAATATGTTATGAACGTTTGTACCCTATCTTATGGATATATTATTTTGTATATGTTGTTAAAATTAGGCAATGAGGACTCGAACATACAAGAAACATAGAAACATATAATTTGACGGCAGATAAGGACCGCTTGGCCCACCCAGTCTGCCCATTTCCCTACCTAATGGATAAGCTGCAGATCCTAGTTAACCAGCAGCCTACTTCTTTCTACCCCCACCCCCTAAAATTGCCTTATGGCTGTCCCATGCATGCTTGAATTCAACCACTGTTTTTGACTCCACAATCTCCTCCGGAAGGCCGTTCCATGCATCCACAACCCTCTCTATGAAAAAATACTTCCTTACATTACCTCTGAGCCACCCCCCTCTATCTTCAAATTGTGCCCCCTTGTTCTTGCACAACTTCCTTTTTGAAAGATGCTACTTTCTTGGACTTTGTTGGTTCCCTGAGGTACTAGAAAGTTTCTATCATGTCCCCTCTCCTCCTTTCCTCAAGGCTATACATATTAAGCTCCTTTAGTATCTCTTCATATGTCTTCGGTGCAGACCCACACCATTTTAGTTGCCCTCCTCTGGACAGCTTCCATCTTGTCTATGTCCTTGCGGAGTGGGTCTCCAGAACTGCACAGAGTACTCCAGATGGGGTCTCACCAGCTGTCTATACAGAGGATAACAACTTCCTGTTTTCACTGGATGCCTCTCCTATGCATCCCAGTATCCCTAACCCTCCTTACTGCCCTCTCACATTGCTTGCCCACCTTCAGGTCATCTGATATGATTACCCCAGGTCCCTTTCCATTTTTGTTGTTGTTAGTATCTCACCCCCCAATGTGTACTCTTCCCCTGGGTTTCTGTTTCCCCAGGTGCATTACCTTGCACTTCTTACCATTAAATCTAAGCTGCCATACATTTGACCATTCCTCTAACCTTGCCAAGTCCCTTCTCATCCTTTCCACCCCACCTTGTGCATCAACTCTTTTGCAGATCTTTGTGTCATCTGCAAAGAGACATACTTTTCCTTCCAGTCCCTCTGCAATGTTGCTTACAAAGACATTGAAGAGGACCAGTCCTAATACTGAACCCTGCGGCACCCCACTAGTAACCCCCCTTTCTTCAGAGTGGACTCCATTTACTATTACTCTCTGTGTCCTATTCTCCAGCTAATTCTTTACCCAGGCTATCATCTTGGGACCCACTCCCAGGCAGCAGGCTCTAGCCACAAATGGTTACCAGGGCACAGCTGGGGCACAACAGATGGTAGCCAGGGCACTTATATATTGTTACTATGGGGGAATCTCTGCACCATATGGGGCACCAACTGGGGCACAGCATTTTTTTACCAGGGCACGTGCCCTGGCAGGCCCTGGTGTAGAGCCGCCACTGCTCCCAGGCTGGCTAACTTGTATATTAATCTTTTGTGTGAGACTGAGTCAAATGCCTTGCTAAAGTCTAGGTAGGCCATGTCCAGAGCCCCTCCCGGATCTACTACTTTGGTCACCCAGTCAAAGAAATCTATTAGATTCATCTGGCATGACCTTCCCACTGTGAGGTTATTTTGGCGCGTTTACTTTGGACTGAAACTGCTTACCAGCAATTTGGGCTGAGAATATATGGAGAAGAGATGTTTACTATATTTGGTGACAAAGAGAAGAGTAGGAAACTGGGCTTATGCAATATAAAATACTTGTTAATGATACAAAATGGGGAAATCATCACTGATATTGTCCCTTAATATTAATGGGATCCACAGCCCAGTTAAGAGATCCCGTTTGATACAATTTATTAAAAGAGACAATCCTGAAATCATATTTTTGCAGGAGACTCATCTGTCCTCTCCTGAGCATGAAAATTTCACCAAATGGGGGTTTCCCATGGTGATAGCATCATCTCACAGCTCGGGTAGGAGACGGGGAGCGGCCATCCTGATCAGACTTGGGGTACCATTTGACCTCCATCAGAAAGTAATAGACCCGGAGGTACAATTCACTATTGCAATGGGCATGCTTCATGCTCACCCGGTTACTCTGGCATCTGTTTATTTTCCCCCGGGGACCTCAAAGAGATTGGCTCAGATTTTTTTGCACGGCTTTTGGAGATCCTCCAGGGGCAACTTCTGATGGGGGGTGACCTGAATACTACTCTGAACCCTGCAAGGGATGTCTCAGTCTATCTTTCTCACAGGGTTAACCCACTTCAGAAGTACTTGTGGGGTACAATTGCTTCTTTGGGGCTGGTAGACATCTGGCATCACTGTTACCCCACACAGAGAGAATATACCCATATAGCACCAGGACCAGGGGTGGCGTCTCGACTAGATTATATGTTTACCACAACAGAATATCTAGAAACATTGCATGACATGTGGCATGGGGCGACCATATTATCAAATCATTCCCCAGTATATGCCAAATTTGATTTGGGTGGGGGATATAAAATGAACTTCTGATGCTTCAACTTGATGCACTTGAGAGCACCAGAGTTTAATCAAATGGTGAAAGACAGGATTCCACAGATCCTTGGGGAGAATGGTGACCCAGATGTTTCGGCAGCGAATCAGTGGGATACCCTTAAGACAGTGTTATGTGGGGATATTACTGCTTATTCATCGAGGAAAAATAAAGAGAGAGAGGCACAGCTTATTAAGCTCCAGGGGGAGTTGAAAGTACTGCACTCTTTATATGCCCAGGGGGATGGAACTGTAAAGGTACAACTACTAACAATAAAACAAAAATTCAAAAATACCTAGATCAGAAAGTAGAGCAACAGCTCTTTCATCTCAGGCTCTCAGCACATGAGGGGGTCTCTAAAGGAGCCAGGAATCTGGCCCGTAAACTTAGAATGCATAAGGCTAGAGCCTGTGTTATGGCCATGCAAGACCCTACTACGGGGAAGCTAGAACATCACCCTAAGATCATTAGATGAGTCATGGCTGAATATTATCAGGATTTATATAGGGCAGAGTCTGAAGACTGTAGTCAACAGAGAGAGGCATACCTTAACCACTTAAAGCTTCCCAAATTGACTGCCTCCCAGACAGATATTTTGAGAGCCCCTACTACCTTGATTAAGATAGAGGGAGTGTTGCAGAGAGCTAAGACCCAGAGAGCTCCAGGACCAGATGGATATCCGTTGGAGTTCTATAAAACTCATAAAGAAGAAATACTACCACCATTACTCCAGGCTATCCATGAGATACAGGAAGGAGTTATTCCTCCCCCCTCTTGGCAATACGCAGTGATATCTGCCATACTTAAACAAAACAAAAACCCTACCCTACTCTCATCATACTGGACAATTTTAATGTAAAATTTTGATTACAAAATTTATATGTCTGTGCTAGCACACAGACTTGAAAACATCATGCCTTTATTGATCAATCCTGATCAGGTGGGCTTTATTAAGGGACGACAGGTTCACGATGCAGTGCAACGAACACATCTACTTAAAGAGTATGCAGCAACACGTTCGATTCCCCTGGCACTCATTGGATTGGATGCTGAAAAAGCATTTGACAGGGTGGCCTGGCCATTTTAGGCTACCTTGTCTAGTTTTGGCTTTCCCCTGGAGATCATACAACAATTGCAAAATATGTAAAAATACCCTCGGGCCTACTTAAAATTAGATGGCTCTATCTCTGACCCCTTTCCTCTACAGAGAGGAACTCATCAGGGATGCCCCCTCTCACCCCTGTTATTTGCTCTGGATCTCGAGCCATTAGCCAAAGCGATTAGAGTTCACCCAGAAATTGAGGGCATACCTATGGGAGGCACAAACCATAAAATTTCACTATTTGGGGACGACATCCTTCTCACTGTGTCCTCCCCTGATATATCAATCCCAAGGGTCTGGGAACAACTGGAGATGTACGGTAAAATCTCAGGGTATAAAAGTAACCAACAAAAAATAGGTACTACTGTGTAACTACATCCCTTCCCCTGCTTTAAAATGTGCATTTCCCCTTAAGTGGTATAAACAATCAATGCGGTACCTTGGGATCCATCTTACTAAAAATCAGATACATGCAGATATTGCAAATTTTGAACCTCTAACCCAAAACATAACTGAGGACCTCACACGATGGTCACAGATACCTTTGAGTTTCTTAGCTCGAATAGAAACTATTAAAACATATTACCTCGGATTTTGTTCTATCTGCAGACACTCCCATTATTTCCAACACAGACGTATTTTCAAGCTTGGAATAGATTGATCTCTCGCTTTATATGGCAGGGGAAACCTTCCAGGATTCGGTACCTTCTATTACAGTTATCAAAAGACAGAGGCGGGTTAAATTTACCGAATCTCCTGAATTATGCCAGAGATTCTAAATTAAAGATCTTACTCTCCTGGATGAACCCCAATTATATTATGCCCTGGAAGCAGTTTGAGTTGACTTGGAATGGCATAGAAGACCTGACGGACTGTCTCTTTGGACATCCTCCTGGTTGCATACCTCTCTCTAAATTCCCACAATATACTGCAGAGGTGTTTAAGCAGTGGCTGACTGTACTCAATGAAAGATTATTGCCCATGGAGGCACTTTTTCTGAGATCCCTTGTGGTGAACAGTGCCTTTCCACCCAATTCTTTGGATAGATCCTTGACCCAGTGATATAACTATATTATCAAACATATTTTTCAATTATTAGGCCCACAGGGCCTTTATTCATTTGTCCAGCTCCAGGCTCATTATACAATACCCCAGGGCTTCTTTCATAAGTATTTGCAGCTAAAATCTTATTTGTGACCAATGGAGGAAGCACTGGCAGCAGTGGCTGAAACCCCCCCACTAATAATAAAATTAATTCTATCACAGAGACAAGGTACCACTCTAGACCATGGTATCAGTCTGGCCTACCTTGCTTTGGGAGAGAAATCAGAAGACTCTACTGAGTCGATTACAGCCCGTTGGTCCTTGGAATTGGGGACTGGCCTACCAGTTACTAACTGGAAGATGGCCTCCCCACTTATGCTTAAGGCCTCGGGATCCCCATATTGGAAAGAATTTGCGTGGCAATTACGATATAGGTTTTTCTGCACTCCTGCTGTGGTAACTAGTTTTGCAGGCAATCCTGAAGGAAAGTGGTGGAGGGGATGTGGAGCAGTACATGCAGACCAGACTCATATATTTTGGAATTGCAACATGCTGGGTCCTTACTGGGGGAAGGTAGTGCAGGAGCTGGTAGCAATATATGAAAACCCAGGTCTTTTTACCTCTGAGTATATGCTGACAGCTACTATCCCATTTGGTCTAAAAGTAGAGAAGAATGTATACCTACAAACTACATTGCTAATACTGGCAGCCAAAAAGGTAATAACCAGACTATGGGGAACAAATAGGCTGCCAACTAAGGGAAGGTGGCTAAACTTGACAAGAGAGATATATAGGATGGAGAGGATGGTGGCCAGAGTACGGGATAGAGTGGAGGTATTTGATACAAAATGGAAAAAATGGATTATGTATCAGTTAAGCACTTATTCAGACTTTGTTCCCTGAAGCTAATCAAATCAATACTGGAGAAATGTTAAAATGAGACTTGTCCAGTTCATGTGATTAATTAGTCCTGATGCTGGGTGAGAGTTTTTTGGTTTTTTTAAAGTCCAGTGTATAATTATATAAACTGAACGAATGTATCTATGTAAAATGTCTTGTGTAATGTATAAATGTCCTCGTGCCTAATTAAAATTTTATTATAAAAAAAAAAAAAAACAGGTAAGGGAAGATATACATTCCCTCCCTTTTGAGGGCTGGAGCTACCACTGCTAAGAACTTGGTAAAGACCTGCAGCACAGAGGATAAGCCAAAGGGCAGCACTTTTAACTGGTAATGCTCGCCCTGGAAAAGAAACTGAAGGAACCTCTAGTGGGAAGGAAACACACAGATGTGCAGGTAAGCGTCCTGCGTGTCGAGAGAAAACAGCCAGTCTCCTTTCTTCAGAAGGGGCATTAGGTCTGGTAAAGTTTCCATTCAGAACTTTTTGTACTGGACATACAGATTGAGGTCCTTTAGGTCTAAGATGTGCTTCTGATCTCCGGTCTTTTTTGAGACCAGGAAGAACCTGGAATAGAATCCCTTCTTTCTCTGGTGCCTGGGTACCAGCTCGATGACCTGTTTGCACAGAGGGACTGTACCTCCTCCCAAAGCAGCAACAGATGGTTGGGAGGGCAGATGGAGAGCAGAGTGGGGAGCCTCTGGGGGTGGCTAGCTGAGCTCCAGAGTGTGACCCTGTTCTATAATTTACAGAATCCAGGCATTTGATGTTATGGTTCTCCACTGATTGAGAGGGAGGGAGAACTGACCTTCAATCACCACCTCTTGGCCAGAGACCAGAAGAGGGGGATCTGGCAAGGGTCAAGCTGAGGCGGATCCAACCGCTGGGGCTAGTCCATCACCTCTGGGATGCTTGGCCATGGCTCCAGCACTGGAGGGGACTGGCAAGGCATTGGAGGTTCTTCTTTTGCCCTGAGGCCTAAGGGCTGCCGCTGGCCTATTTGACGATCTACGAAAAGGAGCACGTTATCTTCCCTTAGGTTGTGTGTGATAAAGCAAGTGGACAGATGTGATAGGCCTGCCAGATGCCTGTAAGTCATTTATATCTTAAACATCTGGCCCCAAGCACTTAGAGCCATTAAAGGGGGAATTAAGTACCTTCTGCTGTATATCAGCAGCAAAGCTAGATACCCTTAACCAGAAGTGCCTACAAAGGCAAATGCCTGTAACAGCAGCCCTGGCAACAGTATCCAAGATGCCACAGAGGGCCCGCAGGAGATGTTTGCTGACATCCTCAGCAGTCTGCAAACACTGAAGCACCTCCTGCTTCTGCATACCTTCTAGAAGGGCCTGAGTGTCAGTCTTGCCCTTCTTCCAGTTGGTATGCTGGTACTTTACCATGTGGGACAGGTAACTGACAATCCTCAGCCAAAGGGTGGAGAAAGCTTAAACTCTCTTGCCCAAAGATCAATTCTGCATGACTCTGTCTGGGGAAGGCAATTAAAGTGTTTAGGTGCCTCAGACCTGTCATGAGCAGCCTTTATCACCACTGAATCTGTTTTAGGCTGGGCAGCATAGTGAGGAAACCTGAGGGGCATGGTAAAGATTATCTGACCTATGTGGCTTAGCTGGCACCATGTCAGGTCTGTGCCAGGCCGCAGTGGTAGCATTCTGCAAGGCAGGCAGAATAGGAGGGATGGTCTGGGATCTACAGAAAATTCACCAGAACTCTCCGGGTAACATCTTCCTCCTTAGTATTATTTCTTTATTTAATTAAAATTGATAACCGGGAAAGGCACACAGAGCTGAGACTCGTTTCCAGGTGCGACCAGGGCCAGGGAAGAGGGACAAATTATACAAGTCAAGTCAATCTTTATTTATATAGCGCCTTTTGATATCAAGGCACTGTACAGAGTATAGCCACAATGTGCAAAAATACAGCAATATAACATTTTAAAATTCAGTCTGGGAATGCCCGAGAAAATAAATAAGTTTTCAACATAGATTTAAAACTGCTGATGGTCAGGCATTCTCTTAACCGATGAGATAGAGAATTCCACAGGGTTGGTGCTGCAAAGGAAAAAGCATGAGCTCCAGATGTTTTTAGGCAAACCCTGGGAATCTCTAGCAATCCCTCATCAGCAGATCAGAGAGGATTACTGGGGATGTAGGGAATCAGGAGATCTTTCAGGTAGTCAGGTCCCTGTTCATGTAGGGCTTTAAAGGTAAGCAAGCCTACCTTATAGATGATCTATCACTGAACTGGTAGCCAGTGCAGTCCACGTATCACAGGCATTATGTGACTGGACCAAGAAGTACCAGTCAACAGCCTGGCCACAGCATTCTGCACCAGCTGCAGGTGGCGGATATCAACCCAAGACAGCCCTAGGTAGAGGGCATTGCAGTTGTCAAGACAGGTGGTAATGATGGCATGAACCACTGTTGGAAGGTCAGTCAGGGGAACCAGATGTTTCACCCAGGCGATATTCCTCAGATGGTAAAATGAGGACTTAACCACGGCTGACATCTGAGATTTCAGGGTCAGACCATCGTCAAAGATAATGTCCAGGTTCCGCACCCGATCTGAGGTAGTGAGCTGGACACAGTCAAGCCATAGGCTGGACATGTGCTTAGTCCCAAACCTGCCCCCGGGTGACCCGGATCCACAACCAACACCTCAATCTTATCCGGATTCAGTCTTAGCCAATTGGAGCCCATCGAGTCTTTGATCTCAGAGAGGCAATTATTTAGTACAGAGACCGCGTCAACCTGTCCGGGCACAAAGGACATATACAGCAGAGTATCATCTGCATAGCAGTGAAAGCTCAAGCTGTATCTCCTGATATCTCCCAATGGCAGCATATACACTGCAAACAACATGGGCGCCAATATGAAGCCCTGCAGCACCCTGTAAGACAGAGGGAGGATGTCAGGGGAATAAATTCCAGTGGCCACCCTCTGAGATCTGCCTGAGAGGAACAATCAAAATCATTCAAGGACTGTACCCAACAGTCCACAGAATAACTGCAGGGTCTCCAAAAGCACTCCATAGTCCACAGTGCTGAAAGCTGCTGAGAGATCGAGAAGGATCAGGATGGTATGAGCCTTTCTATCTCTCGCCATTATGAGATCATTTAGTACCCAAACAAGGGCAGTCTCTGTGCTATGCCTCTTCCCGAAACCAGACTGAAGGGTTTCATAGACATTGTGAGTTATAAGATGATCATCCAGCTGCAACACAACTACCTTCTCAATAACCTTCCCCACAAAGGGATGGTTAGAGACAGAAAGGTAGTTAGCTGGGTCGTCGGGGTCCAAGGAGGGTTTTTTAAGGAGTGGTAGAATGACCGCCTCTTTCAGAGGGTCCCAAAAGACCCCTCTCTCCAATGATCTCCATACAATTTCAGCTAGGATCAGGCAGATAACACCTACACACCCCACTAAAAGGGGGTAGGGTCAGGATCCAAACTACAACAGGTTGGGTGCAAAGTCTGGATGATCTTCACAATGTCAATGAATTCTGATTGGCTAAAGTCCAACCAGACAGACCGGGTGCTCACCATCTCCTGTCGCCTCCGCAACCCCTCGTAGAGAGAGCCGGGTTGATTCCGGACCTGATGCTGGCAACCTTATCTGCAAAGAACCAAGCTAGCTCATCACACTTATTTTGTGAAAAAGCTCTTCCAGACTAGAGACAGATTGGACTGCACAATCTGTCAATGGTCCAGAAAAGTTGAGCCGGTCAATTCTGAGCAGCTCCCTGGACAGGAATTCTGCTTTCTTACAAATGATTTTTGATTGATTGCCTTTATAATGTTCTATCAATCTAAGCCTGTCAGCATTCAGGCCAGACTTCTGCCATGCTCTCTTCAGCCTTTGGCCAACTCGCCTCAGCTCCTTCAAGGACCTGTCATACCAAGGGGACCTTGGGTAAAGAGTGAGTGGTTGAACACGAACAGGAGCAATCAAGTCCAGGGCATCTCCCAGTGCCTTATTATAGGTTAGTACAAGGTCCCCTGGGCTTATGCTTTCACCCAGCAATCCCAATAGGTCCAAGACCACTGACAGACCATCTGGGGTAACTCCTCTTAAAGGGCAGTACTGGACCATCTCCAAAGGGGTAGGTCCATTTGGGGAGGACCCAAAACTGAACCCTGTGGTGTGATGGTATAACCAGCTGACTGGTTCCACCCCCAAATCAGAGATCTCCATCCCCAGGAGGAACAGCAGATCCAATAAGTGAGCCCCTACATGGGTAGATGAGGTAACCACCTGTTTGAGGCCCAGCATTGTTATAAGCTGGAGGAGATTTTGACCAAACTGTGAGAGTTCATCATTGACTCAGGCACTGAAGTCTCCCAGAATTATCCATCTGGGAGACTCCAAAGCCACAGACGATGAAGTCCACAATCTCCTGCAGGAATAAACCATCATCACCTGGTGGACGGTAAATGAGGAGTATCCTGCAACCTACACCCTCTCCCATAATACACTCAATTTATCTGGTGGCCCCCACTGGCACATCCACAAGGCCCAGTTCGGTCTTAAAAAAGATGGCTACACCCCCACCCCTTCAATCCAACCTCAGGTGGTGAATCACAAAATAGTACAATGAGCGAACAGCTCACAACAATTGCAATATAAAGGTATTTACAAAAATAGAAGTTAAGACATGGGATAAATATTAGAATATACAGAAATTACAGCATTGATGATAGTGTGGTACTTCAGGAGGTAATACTGTGTGATAAGGGGAGTGGGATTGTGTGAGAGGCTTGGGGAGTTAGGGTGTGGGGGAGAGGAAGTAGAGATAAGGGGGTAGGGGGAGAAGTCTGAAGTACCTCTTCAGGGATGTTACAGTTGGCAGGCTGCAGACTGCAAGAGGAAGGCATAGGGCAGGAAGCCGGTAGGCAAAGACAAGTTTCCCCCCGAAGAGTGAGTGAGGTTGGGGTAGAGCAAAGGAGTTGTGATCACGGGAGTGTAGATAGTAACCAGGATTGGGGGCAGGAGAGATTAGAGAGGAGAGGTAGGAGGGAAGGGTATTGTGTCAGTATTTGGCTGTGAAGGAGGCACCATGTGCAAGGTGTCAGTTGGCGAGTGGAGGAAGCGATGTAGTTTGGTAGAAGAAGCAGTGGTGTGTAAGGTCGGGGTGATTGGTGGCAAAATGGCAGAAGGCATGAAACAAAGGGTCTAGCTTGGAGAGAGCTAACTGAGAAGCTGCACTGTAAACCACATCAGCCTAATCAAAAGATGGGAGGTTGAGCTTGTAAATTATTTCCAGTCTGCTGGGGATCGAGAGACAGTCCTTGTGCCTATATAGTAGGCTTAAATTTGGGGTGGAGCTTTTTGTATAGAGCGTCAAGATGGATGGAGAAGTCTAGTTTGGGATCTAGCCAAATGCCCAGGTATTTGCAAGACCTCAATTTTTGTACCATTTAGAGCATGGAGCGAGGGGGGGGGACTGGGACAGCTAGGCCAATTTCTGGGCAGTACTGAAGACCATGGTGACTGCTTTTGTGGTATTGCACTTGAGTGATTTGGCCTCGAACCAGCACAATAAGTTCATTAAGTCAGCTTGGAGGATAGGCTCTAGTTGCATGAGGGAAGGACCAGATGTGAAAATTACCGTATCGTCAGCATAAATGTGGGCATGTGAGACTGAGCAGGTGGATGGTAGGTTATTTACAAATATGGAGAAGAGAGAGAGGGACCAAGGATGGACCCCTGCAGTACTCCACCTTGGATGGGAAGAGGTGAGATTTGGTGTCGTCCAGCTGCACGTACTGGTAGCTACTAGAGAGGTAGGCCTTAAACTACTCAGTGACAGAGTGAAAGTCCGATGGAGGACAGATCCATTAAGATGATTTTGTGTGCAAGCGAATGAAAGGCTTTGGCCAAGTCTATGAAGATGGCCAGGGTCAGATGGCCTTTGTTCATTGCAGTATGAATATGATTAGTAAGGTGGAGGAGGGAAGAGGAGGTAGAGTTGAGACTCCATAAGTTAGATTGATACGGGGTGAATATGTTGTTTGGGGACAGGAAGGAGTTCAGTCTTTTGGAGATAAGAGATTCAAGGATTTTTGAAAAGCCGGGGTGAAGTGAGATGGGCCTGTAGTTGCCAGGAATGGAGGGGTCACCCCCTTTATGAAGGGAGATCACCTTTGCTAGTTTCCAGGCCTTGGGGACTGAGCTGGTTGTGAGAGAGAAATTGAAAAGGAAAGTAATAGGTGGGACAATGGCTGGGGCAGAGATTTTCAGGAGGTTTGGGTTGAGGCCATCAGGACTCAACTTGGAGGGGTTTAGTGACATAAGAGCAGGCACTACTTCTGTAGGTGTGATGGGGAAAGGTGTAGGGGGTCCTAGACAGGGGAATGGAGCATTGGTTGGTCTGGGGGGAGATAAGGAGTGAATATCAGATTGAGAAAAGGAAAAGGAGAAAGCCAGTGGACAGTGGGGGAAGGGGGGGAAACAGACCCTGAATAGGACAGGGAGTGCTGGGTGGATCGAGGAGGGGAAGAGGGGGTTGTTCAGGTGGGAGTGCACAGGTGGTGAAGAAGTGGTTTACAGCACAGATGACAGAACCTGGATCCTCCTGAACAGTACTTTGGGTGTGCATGGGGGAGGAAAGAGAAAAGGAACCTAGTAGAGAGTGGATAGTCTTCCAGAACACTGCTGGGGAGGGGTGGCAGTTCTCCAGCCATGATTTAAAGAAATTAGCTTTGGCAGTGCACATGGCCTTAGCGTAGGCATGCCGTAGCGCCCTGTAGTTTTGGAGATTGGAGGCTTTGTAGACTCTCCAGGCACAGTCTCTTGATTTAGAGAGTCTTACCAGGTTGGGAGATATCTAGAGAAGGTGTCTGCGATGGAGTTGGAGCCTTTTGGGTGGGGCATGAGTGGTTACATACATTCAGGAAGGTAGAACTGAAGACTGCTAGAGCAGATTCAATGTCAGGAGCAGTGAAGACTCCAGACCAGTCAGCCATGTAGAGGTCAGCCCGGAGGTCCCATTGGTTTAGTGACTGTAGGGGTCAAAACCACATGCACTTGGGTGGAGCAGGGGGAGAGCATGACTTCCTTCAGCAGTGGATGATGCAGTGGTCACTGAAAGCATCAGAGAGAGTACTGGCTGAACAGTATTTATAGGGGTGGGAAGATGAAATCCAATCCAGTAGTGAGTGGTTGGGGGAGTGGGGATTAAGTCTGGTGGGATCTGTTATAAGTTGGGTGAGGTTGAGGGCCTTGATCTCCTGAGTGTGGGTTCTGGATTGTGGGGCAAGCCAATTATAATTGAAGTCGCACATGACTAGGAGTTCTCCAGATGTGGCAGTGGAGGTGAAGGAGGCCAGGCTGGAGACAATAGATATTGGTTGACATTTGGAGAGAGGTAGCAAACTCCCATAACATGAGGGGCGGATACTGGGAGTGCCAGCTTGGTGAGAAGAGCTTGAGGGATATAGGGGTGACCTCCTTGTGGATGACGGAAGCACTTAAAGACTCGTGGAAGTAGGTGGAAATCCCCCCCACCATGCTTGCCCCTGTCTTGATGGAATAGTAACTAGCCAGGGATAGATATCAGCGAATCGGGGACTTTGGAAGATAGCCAAGTCTAAGAGATGCAAAGGCTATCTGAGGAGCATTGGTATAGCCAGACCTTAATATGGTCCAACTTGGGCATGAGACTTCTGGCATTTATATGGTAAATGTCCAGGCCACCGAATGGGTATGAACTGGAGGATGGGCAAGTGGGACCCGGGTTGGGTTCGACATCTCCTGCGAGGAGTAGCAGAATGAGGAAATGAGCGAGATATCTGGGTAGGGATTTTCTTCTGAGGAGGCCTGAGGGGTGGAGCCAGAGTTTTAGGGCCTGGAAGGGTGGGCGCAGGGAGGGGGGAGGCATGACATGGGGAGGACAGGATGCCAAAGGGCAAAGGGAATAGTGTAAGAGCAGTGAAGGACGGTGTAGCTGGAGAGAGAGGGAGGAAGGGGAGACACAGCGATTGGAGAGGGGAAGCAGACTGACTGGAACCTGGAAGTTGGGAGAAGAGAATAGCCGAGAGAGAGAGAGAGAAGGAGGAGGAGGGGGGAAGGCTGTGGGAAAGGAGAAGCATTAAAATTGGTTCGGTAGGAAGGTGATCGTGCACAGTGACAGCCCATAAGCACTAATGGAACAGACCACCAACAGGCGGCTGAGAGCAGTAGAAGGGTGAGCGTGCACAGTGAGAGCCAGTAGACACTAATGAAACATGGCTGCCAGTGGGGGGTGGAGAGAGCAGAGCGGCTTGGGGAGGTGGGGGGTGTAGGTTAAGGGTTAGAATGGACACACTGATACTATACTTCTGGGTTGGCCTAGCAGTTAGGGTCACCACTTTAGGAGTAAATGGCTAGGGGTTCAAATACAGTAAGAGGAGATGAATGCAACCCTTGCAGAGGGCAGAAAAGTTAGAATTGAGCTCTGTGGTTGGGTAGAATAGGACCTTGAACTAGTTGTTATAGAAAGTGTTTAAATGCAGGGATATGTACTATTCTTTCCTTTTCTGTCTCTTCTCTGTCTGGATGCGCAACCAAATTTTCTTGTAAGACTTCAGATTTAATCACCCCTACAATCTTGCAGTTCTTTGCCTCTTACGGTCTCAGTTTTCCTTTGCTGTTTGTTTTTCCACCCTTGTATATCTGCTGATATAAAAATATGTGCAAATCATTGTATGAAAATGTAACTTATAATGGGATCACTTTTGTTAAGAAAATATATAGCATTACTGTTGAAATGTATATAATTATAATTTGAGATGACTGCAAAAAGCTGTTGGAAGCTAGAGGTTATCAGAGTTCAATTTTTAAGCCTTTTGCAAAAGCTGTGCAAAGGGGGGCCTCAACACAAGAAGCACACTGTGTTCTAGCAGCTCCTGCCTGATATTTACAAAAATAGGATGCTTGCTAAGGATGGGGGTTGAAAAGATTTATAAGAGCTAAGCTGCAACTGCATGAGAGATGAGGAGAACAAGGGACACAAAGACTAAAAGGAAACTATTTTATTTTGCCTTTGTAAATAGTTCTAATGAACATGTTTATTTTATGATATTGCCAGAGTAAATAAATAATTTTTGGTGAATTCTACAACTGCTCCTGGTTTTTCCTATGCTTTCTGACCTGTGCCTCGATGACAGATGGTGTCAGCCTAAGTGGGATTTATGCCATGCATACCCTAAGACAGGAGTTTTGTGCATGGGTACTGGACTTAGTACCAGGGAAGCACAGATGACAGTATGGATTCTGCAGCAGCAAGTCCAGGAGTAGTTACCAGGAGAATGGCAGCCAAACTAGCAGAGACAGAAGTCCAGTCAGAGATTGTACAGCCAGCACAAGTTATGGAAAAAACAGGCAGTGACAGAACACGAAACCCTGATGAACTTTTTTCAAATGGTGGGCTATACAACAAAAAGAGAATGAGAAGCAGAGAGAAAAAGAGATTCAATGTTTAGAAACACAGAGGAGAGAAAAGATAGAGTGAAGAGATGCAGCGACAGGAGTAGCGATGGCTGGATGCCTTGCAAGCTATCAAAGGCAGAGAATCCAGCACAGATCCAGACAAGCAACAAAACACAAGCAACTTAAAAGCCCTTAAATTTACAAAGTTGTGTTCCTCTGATGATATAGAGGCATACCAGACAACTTTTGAAAGAGTTGCCACTGCCTGCCAATGGCCAAAGCAGCAATGGACAGACTGGTACCCTACCTGATAGAGAAAACCCAATTTGCCAACAGCAACATGAACACTTTACAGTCAGAAAACTATGACTTGGTGAAAAGTGAAATGCTGAAAAGGCATGACATCTCCAGAGAGACCTACAGGCTTAGATTTCAATCTCTAAGGTACAACTCAATCGACAATCCTCGAGAAGCCTTCACCCAACTCAGATCTCCTGATAAAATGGACCCAGCCAGAGAGCAAAACAGTCCCACAGATCATCGACACATTTGCCATGGAGCAATTCATCAACATGTTGCCTACAGATGTGCAGCTGTGGGTAAAGGAACACCAACCAGAGAGTGGGGGAAAGGCTGTTTCTTTGGCCGAGGACTACCAAATGGCAAGACAGATGCCACAGCAGTGAGGTAACAGCCAAGCACCAGTAAGACACTTTTTCCCATTTAAACTGCAAGCCTGATAAGAACTCTGGGGGTAATGAATCTGTACCCGAAGACATTATTTGCTATAACTGTAATAAGCCAGGCCATTTTGCAAGAAACTGCCATAAGGAGCGTGTCACTGGAGCAGATTTGTCCTTGGCAAATTGGAGCAAGTACTTAACAGATGTGAAGGTGGGGGATACGACTGTGAAGGGATTCATTGATTCAGGAAGCAGACAGACCCCAGTGCAGATTAAAGTGCAGGGAAAACACTGTGAAAAGGAACCAGGTACCGGTGTCATCTGCATCCACGGGGGCACTCGATACTATCCCACCACCCAAGTGACTCTGACCATTAAAGGTGTGTCACACCAAATGAAAGTGGGGGTAATACCTAAGTTACCTGTACCTGTGATTATTGGAAATGACTTTTCAGGATTTACTGAGTTGATCAAAGAAGGAGTAAATCCTGATATTTCAGCAGCAGTGGTGACAAGAGCTCAGGCAAAGAAAATTTCAGACGGTGGGGAAACTTTTCCTTTCAATGATTTTGATTTGGACTTGTTTGAGCACAGCTCCAAGATCTGGAAATCCAAGGAAGAAAGATGATGCCTAAAGAAACTGTGGCAGCAAATGACTGATGGATATAAAGGGTTAAAATATGAAAATGCTGAAACTAAATTGTTAACTGATTGTGATTTTCTTTCAGAGCAAGCTAACAATGTTTCTCTCCAGGGTTATTTCAAGCAGCTGGGGTGAAACCAAAACAGGGTGGACCAATGTTTAAAAAATGTAATGAGTTACTGTACAGAGTTTGGGTTAAACCTCAGACACAGGAATAGACAGAAAGATTGATTATACCCCAGAAGTATAGAACAGAGTTGTTACAGATAGCACATGATAAACCTATGGCTGGTCACTCAGGGAGGGATTGCACCCTTGCCAGATTGCCGTATAGATTTTACTGGCCTGGAATTCATGAACATGTTGCTACCTATTGTAATTCCTGTGCTGAGTGTCGAAAAGTAGCCCCAGTTACTAGATAAGACAAGGTGCCCTTGGTACCCCTACCCTTGATAGATGTGCCCTTTGAGAGAATTGCAATAGATGTGGTTGGTCCTTTAGACAAGAGTAAAAAGGGTAATAGATTTATCCTGGTAGTATGCGACTATGCTACTCGATACCCAGAAGCTGTTCCAATGTGTACCGTTACAGCCCCAAAAGTTGCAGCAGAGCTTGCCAAAATTTTCAGCAGAATGGGCATACCAAAAGAAATTATAACTGATCAAGATAGTAATTTTGGTGCTGTAAAGCTTAAGGAGTTGTACAGACTACTAGGTATCACTGCCATAAGAACCTCCCCCGTCACCCTCAGACAGATGGTCTTGTTGAGCTTTTTAACCAAACTCTAAAATGCACGTTAAAAGATTTGTAAAAGGGGAAGGGAAAGAATGAGACCAAGTATTGCCTTACCTACTTTTTGCTTACAGAGAAGTGCCACAGGCATCAACAGGGTTTTCACCATTTGAAATGCTGTATGGTAGGCAGCCAAGAGGGCCACTGGATGTGCTAAAAGAAACGTGGGAAGATAACCCCACTCAGAAACCATCTATAACATCTTATATGTGTGCCCTAAGAAAGAAGCTGGCAAAATACATTGAAATTGTCCTTGGTAATCAGAAAGAGGCCCAAAATCAGCAGAATGTATATTATGACCATGGGGTAAAAGAAAAAGTTTTCGAGCCAGGTGAAAAGGTTTTGCTACTGTTGCCCACAACAGAAAATAAACTGCTAATGAAGTGGCAAGGGCCTTATAAGGTTCTTAGATGTACTGGCACCATTAACCATGAGATTGAGATCCCTGACAGGAAAAATCCTACTAAGACATACCATGCTAACCTCCTCAAGAAATGGGTTGAAAAAATGCCAAAAGCTGCTTTGAATTACCAGAAACTGATAAGAAATTGATGTAGCTTATGATAGACTGGAACAAACTGTAAATGTTGATGCTGTAAAGGAAAATGTTTCCTTAACCTCAGAACAAACTGCAGACATTCGTAATGTGCTAAAGACATATAACAGTATTTTTACCATGGTACCAGGCTGAGCAAAAGGGGTTGAGCATGTAATAGTGAAAAGGAATGCTCATCCTATTAGACAAAAGACATACAGGTTGCCAGAACAGTTACGAGCTGATGCGGTTACGGAAATACAAAAAAATGAAAGAAATGGGTATCATAGAGGAGTCAATGAGTGCTTGGTCATCTCCCAGGGTAATTGTAAACAAAAAAGAAGTGGGTGTTAGAATCTGCCTTGATTTTAGGAAACATAATCAAGTGTCAGAATTTGACAGTTATCCTGTGCCCAGAATAGATGATTTGATGGACAGACTGGGAAGTGCAAAGTTTATCAGTACCCTCGATCTCACCAAGGGTTACTGGCAAATACCTTTAGCTAAAGAATCCAGAGATAAAAACCGCATTTGTCACCCCTATAGGATCTATCAGTTCATCACTATGCCATCTGGTTTACATGGTGCACCAGCTACATTCCAACAGTACATGGATGTCCTTTTATCCCCTCACACTGGTTATTGTGCTGTGTACCTGGATGATTTTGTGCTGTACAGTCCAGAATGGAAAAAACACCTGGAACACCTACGAGCAGTTATCCAAGCTATCAAAAATGCCAGCCTGACTATTAATCCTACCAAATGTGCATTGGGCATGCAGGAAACCAGATATTTGGGCTGTGTGTTGGGAAATAGAGAAGTTAAGCCAGAGGTTTCTACAATACAAGCTGTTGCTAACAGCCCTGTACCTAAAACAAAGACACATGTCAGATCATTTTTAGGGCTGGATGGTTATTATCGGAGATTTGTTCACAACTTTGCAGAGTTAGCTACTCCCCTCACTGAGCTCATGAGAAAATAGTACCCAAATAATGTGAAATGGATCTCAGAATGTGATGAAGCTTTCCAAGCCATAAAGGCTGCATTATGTTCAGCCCGTTTTAAGAAGCCCAAACTCTGAGAAACCATTTTTAGTACAAACAGATGCATCCGAGGCAGGCCTAGGTGCTGTACTGAGTCAGAATGTGCATGGGACAAAATATCCTATTCTGTACATAAGTAGGAAATTGCATGACTGAGAGAAAAAGTACTCCACTATTGAAAAGGAATGTTTAGCAGCAAAGTGGGCCATGGAGTCCCTTAAGTTTTATTTGCTAGGAACTGACTTTGTTCTTGTACCTGATCACAAATCCTCTCTGTTGGCTTAACCAGATGAAAGATAAAAATTCTAGAATCACAAGGTGGTACCTGGCACTTCAGCCATTTAAATTCACTGTGATACATACATCTGGTAAAGAGAATAGCAATACTGATTTCCCGTCAAGATATGGCTCAGGAATTGAGGATTATGGAGGTTGAAAAACAAATGTATGGGTTTGAACTGCACTGCTTGCTATACTGTTAGAAAAAAAAGATTATGCATATTTGCTTAATTTCTGAAAGCAGCAAATGTTACTTGAGAATAAAAGGTTTTGGAAACCTGTTTAATACAACTGGTTCCCTCTTAAGTAGTGGGTGTATGTGACAGGGTAGAATAGGACCCTGTCCCAGTTGTTAAAGAAAGTGTTTCAATGCAAGGATCTGTACTATTCTTTCCTTTTCTCTGTCTTCTCTGTCTGGTTGCGCAACCAAATTTTCCTGTGAGACTTCGGATTTGATCACCCCAACAATTTCGCAATTCTTTTCCTCTTACTGTTTTCCCATGCTGTTTGTTTTTCCTCCCTTGATATCTGCTGATATAAAAATATGTGCAAATCATTGTATGAAAATGTAACTGATAACAGGATCACTTTTGTTTTAAAAATATATAGCATTACTGTTGAAAGGTTACCAGAGTTCAATTTTTAAGCCTTTTGCAAAAGCTGTGTGGGGGAGGGGGGGCTCAACTCAAAAAGCACACTGTATTCTAGCAGCTTCTGCCTGATATTTAGAAAAACAGGATGCTTGCTAAGGATGTGGGTTGAAATGACTTATAACAGTTAAGCTGCAACTGCAAGAAAAATTAGCAGAACAAGGGACACAGAGACTAAAAGAACACTTATTTTGCCTTTGTAAATAGTTATAATGAATAAGTTTATTTTATGATACTGCTAGTGTAAATAACTAATTTTTGGTGAATTCTACAACAGCTCCTGGTTTTTCCTATGCCTCCTGACTTGTGCCTCAATGACACTTAACTAAATAAGTGTTAGAATAATTATGCTAGATATCAGTGAAGGTAGGGAGAGTGCAACAGTGACTCATAGTGACCAAGGGGAATAACTTGCAGATGGAAAATACAGAAAATACAGAAAATAGTTTCTGGCTAGTCGATCACATGGCATGGTCATGTGATCAGGACTACATATAAAGGTAGAGTCAAGCCAGGGTGGGAGGGGCAGTCACCATAGCTGAGGACAATTGCTTCATCACATTGAAGAAGGTGGGGTTCTCTGGAGGAGACCTAGGAGAGTTTTTTACAGAGTCCTCACTGACTGAGGAAGCTGTGGACCTGTCTGAAGTGAGAGGTTCCTCCTCCTCCTCCTCTTTGTCATCAGAAAGAATGAGATCTGGCTGGTATTCCTTCTCAATGTCAACCTCTTCCAAGTCAAGGTTCGATGCCTGAGGAGCTGACGACAGCCTGCAGGGAGTGGCCCATGGCCGTTGAGTTGGAGTCGATGACAAAACTGCCATCGATGGTGCAGGTGAAGTGGGCCTGTATGTGCCTAGCTGGTGACCAATCACCAAGGTAAATTATGCTAAGATCTCACCGAAGTTGCCGAATGGCAAAGACTGTGTTGATGGAGTGTGGGGGGAAATGGCACAGGAAGCAACAACCCGCCAGAAGGACCCTGGGACCCCGAAGAGCCTGAAGGTCATGGGCCTGGGGAGGGATCAGGACTCGACGGGAGGGCTGTCGACAATGATCCTGTCATCAATGCTGAAGGGGCCGACGACCCGGAGGTTGGCGACTGACTGCCCTGATTATCATGCAGAAGCACTGTCGGTATGGATCTGGTGGGCACAGAGACCTGGACAGTGGTTTTATGTATTGGTGCAGCCGCAGCAGATGAAGAACCTCCCAGAAGAAGAAGGAGAGGACATCGGGGAACAGGACGGCCACTGGAATGGGGAGCAGTCCCAATTATGGTCTTTCATATGACTTTTCCCTGAGAGCTTGATGACCCTGCTGGTGACACATAGGCTGGGACCCCAGGGGACCCCTGCCCAGAACTGGCTACCTGGCGTTTCAGCAGGAAATTTTTAAGAGCCTTCATGTGTTGCCTGAGGTTTGTTTAATTAAACTTCTTGCAGAGCTCACAGTCGGAGACTTCATAGTCATGCCCAAGACAGCAGACACAAGAGAAACAAAGTTCATCTGTGGAGTCAATCTTCTTTCCACAGCGGCAATGGTGTAAGAGAGAAGTCAAAGGATTAACTCTTTGACATAAACAAAATAAAGGAATCTCTTTAAAGGAGAACTGTCATCAACAGGGTTTCTTAATATCTGAAAGACCATAAAAAGCTAATATGAGTGAGCCATTGTGTTTATCTGTGAGTCTTCGCAGTCCAGAGTTATTCATATGTAAATCAGTCTGCAATTAAGGGCTGGGGCAGCCACGTTTTAGGCTTCTAACAGGAAATGATGTCATCTAGGATCTTGGCCCTCCATTGACTGTAGACCAAATAGGAAATTGTCTCTTTTATTGTGTTTTAAGGTATTATTACAACACTTTCTACAGTTATAATAACTGTCTTGTATGTGCATTGAAACTAGTGAGTTATCACCCTTACATTTCAAACTGTTAGTAAAAAACAAATCCATCTTTAGGATTGCTTTACCCTCTAGGCTATACTGCCAGCTGATCATTAAAAACTACACATCTCAAGGCTGACTCTGTGGTTCTAACAGGTATTGAGCTCCCATACTGTTTTCAAACTGTTAGTAAGAATAATCCATCTTTAGGATTGCTTTAACCTGTAGGCTATACTGCCAGCTGATCATTAAAAACTACACATCTCAAGGTTGACTCTGTGGTGCCAACAGACTTTGGAGCCCCATACGTATCAGGATTTCTAAACCCTGGATGTGTTCATGACAGTGTAGATTTCTGGGGCTGCCATTGCACTAGTTTCTATCTTACTCCATTCCCTCTTTTACAGCCTTTTCTCTTACAATTTTGGGTATGAACTCAGGTTTACAAGATGCAAATGTGGCTATGTACCTACTGGCCTGGCATCATGGGCCAGCCCTGAAATGTGTAGTGTTTGATTAATAGCTGGCAGTACAACCTAGAAGTTAAAGCAAAGAGCTGTGAACAAGCTTCATTCATCCAGTAGAATGGGTTTTGATCCCAGCATGTATATTGTGTGACCAGAGTAAGTCACTTAACCTCTCTCTGTGTTCCTAAAACACACCCAGACACAAGCTGCAGCTGTGTGCTTTTCCTAGATAAAGATGGTAAAAACAATCTGAGCATGTGCTATGATTCTGAAAATATTACGTTCTTTCAATCCAGATTTAACCTGAAAAGACAAAAAATAGGACACCATTAATTGTGTATTAATTGCAAAAACACATGGATGGACATTGTTTAAAAAAGCATAATCTGAACTGCATTATTAAAATATACAACAATAAGTGTGTGTAACCAAAATTTTACACACACCTGAGGTGTAATATGCTACATTAACCCCAATGGCAAAGTCCAAGTGGTTTATAAAGGCATTCCACACCGAGTGTATGTGCAGAATTCTGGTTTTTACACCCACCTACATATTTTATTTAATTAATGGTGATAATTTTTTTTCCTTTCAGCACAGTTCAATTAGTGCAGCACTTCTGTCTGAAATACACACACACATAGCCTGCCTCTCCCTTTGTTGTTGTTTTTTTGTTTTTCTTTCTTTTTTGACATTACAGAGGGAATGACATTCTGGAAAGTTGTGGTCCATCGGCATAGCTATGGAGTGTAAGACACGCTCGAAGGATATGGGCAGCAGGATCAACCAGATTGATTTTTTCCTTTACGGTAGAAAATCCCATTCTATCCAAAGTATTTCAGTAGAAACTATTATACTTTTAACTTCATCAAAAGAAGTAAAATACTCTTAATAATGCATTTCAGGTTATGCATGTTTTAACTGTGTTGTCCATCTATGTGTTTTTCCAATTAATAAACAAGTAATGGTGTCCTGTTTTTTCTTTTCAAGTCAAATCTGGATAAAAGGAGCATAATATTTTCAGAATCATAACACATGCTCAGATTGTTTTTACTGTCTTTGTCCAGGAAAGGCACACAGCTACAGCTTGTTCCTGGGTGTGTTTCAGGAGCACAGAGAGGTTAAGCGACTTGCTCTGGTCACACAATGGTATACAAGTAGAGCATGATGGCATCAAAACCCATTCTGCTGGATGAATGAAGCTTATTAACAGCTCTTTGCTTTAAACTCTAGGCTGTACTGCCAGCTGATAATCAAAAACTTCACATTTCAAGGCTGGCCCCATGATGCCAGGCCAGTAGGTACGTAGCCACATTTGCATCTTGCAGACCTGAGTTCTCTCCCGAAATTGTAGGAGAAAAGGCTGTAAAAGAGGGAACAGAATAAGATAGAAGTTAGTGCTGTGGCAGCCCCTGAAATCTGCATTGACATGAACATAGCCAGGGTTTAGAAATCCTGATACAGTATGGGGCCCCAATACCTGTTGGCACCACAGAGTCAGCCTTGAGATGTGTAGTTTTTAATGATCAGCTGGCAGTATAGCCTAGAAGTTAAAGCAATCCTAAAGATGGATTATTTTTACTAACAGTTTGAAATGAAAGGGTGATAACTCACTAGTTTCAATGCACATACAAAACAATTATTATAAATGTAGAAAGTGTAATAACACCTTAAAACACACTTAATAAAATGGACAATTTCCTATTTAACCTACAGTTAATGAAGGGCCAAGATCCTCAGTGACATCATTTCCTGTCAGGAGCCTAAAATATATGGCTGCCCCAGCCCTTAATTACAGGCTGATTTACATTATGAATAACTCTGGACTGCAAAGACTCACAAATAAACATGATAATTCACTCAAATTAGCTTTTTATGGTCTTTCAGACGTTAAGAAACCCAGGTGATGACAGTTTCCCTTTAAAAAAGAGATTCTAAAGTATCAGGTTGAAAAAATGGTGTGCAACTGCAATGCAGTTTCTCTGGAGACCCATGTGAACAATTCGATGGTGGGAAAGAACTTATTAAGGAGCAGGGCCACTCATGTCTTTATAGGGTCGGTGACATCAATGGACATACACGGCATGGGCAGCCCCAGTTGTACTGATAAACATCTTCTGTGTGTGGATCCTGCTTCACCAACGGTGAAGTTCCTGTGGTGCAACCTGATGACTGAGATACCCCCAAAGAAGATCTACAAGTACCTCACAGGAGTGAAAGAGGTGCAAGCGGAGGGTCTATTTTAGAGGAATGAAGGCATCAGAACAAGGGGGCATGCAACAATGCTAAGGGGACAGTTTAGGAGAGATGTGTGAAAATACTTCTTCACAGAAAGGGTGGTAGATGACTGGAACAGCCTGCCAGAGGAGGTAGTGGAGGCAAAGACTGTGGAGAGCTTCAAGCATGCTTGGGATAGGCACAGGGGCATATTAGGTTTAGGAACAGGGAAAAGAGTGACATCTATGACCAGCTAGGGTCAGTGGTGACAGAATTGGCAGGGACAAGGGGGCAGACTGGATGGGCCTAAAGGTCCTTTTCTGCCAACAAAATCTATGTTCTCTTTCTATGTTAGTCCCCTTTCATCCATCCAAGTCTGTTGGGTTGCCAGCCACCATTCCCCTACTCCTATCCACCCCACCCGAGCCCAAGCACCCATCACCCCATACCCCTGTACCCCTTACTTAGCTACTGGGGTCCAACACCATGATCCTCTCTGGACTGGATACATGTCCTCCCCCTCCTTCAACGCCAAACTGCAAACAGAATAAATAAGGTACAGTAAGTGCAGTTAATGCATTTCAATAAATTTTGAACTTTTACTCATAACTTGGTCATTTTTTAATATGTTACATAAAATTTTCAACATGACCTTTTCAGGAACCTACCTCATGAACAAAGTAGGGGAAAGTTTTCAAATCTGATCCTAAAGGGGATTCCAGTCACTCCATGAACTCCCCTTCTGGGTGGAATTTGAAAATTTACGCCCACCTGGTTCATGAGGAGGGGTCATAAGAAGCTTATTTTGAAAATTTGTGTCAAACTAATTACAAACAACAAAGTTATGATTAACTCTCACTTATAACTTTAGTAATTTTCAATATTTCCCTCAAATTTTTAACACAGACATTTTTCACATCATCTTATGAATGTGACAGGTGTTTTTCAAATCCTGACCAAAATGTGTTTTCATACTTCTGGTGTGAAGTGATATTTCAGCCAGAATTTTATAGAGGACTCCTGTCGTATTCGGGGGGGGGGGTTATAAAAAGGCTATGTCGAAAATCTGGGGTCAAAATGTCACAAAAGAAAAAATTACTTACCATAATAATATTTCTTCCAAGGGAATCCCTCAGCATGCTTGACTATAGAAGTATAGCCAGCAGGGCCCAGCTGCTCTTGAGGTGAAACATACACTAATGAGGGCTGGGCATCAGCCAATCAGAATGCAGTTGAAGACTGTTGCCTGTAGGTGCTGCTGCTAGTGAGTCAGATTCATTTTGAAGCCTATTTAGCAAAAGGCCCCAATCCCTAACACTATTCCAGAACTATAGACAAAAATGGAAAAAAATGGGGGGAAAAAACCACCTATAGGCAAGCTGTATACAATATGGTTAACTGTGACACAACACACAGATTATGCCCCACAGTAAAAAAATTTGGCCGGTGGCATGGACTGCAGAACCATTTACAGTTGCGTTTTGTGAGGGGAGGATGGGTGCAGGTCAAGCATACAGAGATATCCCCTGGAAGAAACAATATTACTATGGTAAGTAATTTGTTGTTCTCACCCCAGGAATCCCTCAGTATGCTTGACTATAGCAGACTACAAAACAGTGTAGTTGGGAGGAGGTAACAGAATCTACTTAGGGAACAGGTTCTGCAGGACTGCAGTGTCAAATCTGGCATCTGATCTGGACTGTACATCCAAGCAGTAGTGCTTTGTGAAGGTGTATACAGTCTTCCAAGTAGCTGCTTTGCAAATATTGAGCAAAGGTATGTCCCTTTGTGCTGCAACTGAGGCTGCAGTGGCACTGGTGGAGTGGGCCCTGAAGCTTGAGGTGGCTGTCTGCCAGCCTTACTGTAACAGGATTGGATGCAAGAGACTATCCAGTGAGAGAGAGAGAGTTTAGAGGCTGGTCTGTCCTTGCCAACCTCACAATAGGTGAGGAAGAGTTGGGTATGAGAGGACCTGAGCTGCTTAGTATGGTCTAAGTAGTAGGTCAGTGCCCTCTTTACATCCAGGTTGTGGAGCCTGCACTCACCAGGAGTGGATTTGTCTGTGAAGAAGACAGAGAGTTATGGATTGGTTGAGGTGAAATTCAGAGACTACTTTGGGAAGGAATTTCCTATTACTTCTGAGAACTACTTTATCCCTGTGGGAGATGATGTAGTTAGGTTCAGCGCAGAGCACTTGGAGCCCCAATATCCACCAGGCAAAAGTGATGGCCATGAGGAATACTGTTTTCCAAGTGGCATACTTTAGGTCTGCTATAGCCATAGGTTCGAATGGAGTATCCATCAACTTGGCTATGCACAGGTTCAAGTCCCGGGGAAAACAGGTTCCCTAAGTGGGGGTTGAAGGTGTAACAGGCCTTTACAAAATTTCTTGAAAATGGGATGAGAAATTAGATTTCTCCTTTTCTGCTGAAATGTAGACTGAAATGGCTGCCAGGTGAACTTTCAGGGATGAGGCTCAAATGCCTGAGGCCTGTAAGTGAACTAGGGAATCTAGTATTAAGGCAGGATAGGTTGCAGAGGATCAATCTGCCTGTATTTACACCAGAAAGAGAATCTCTTCCACTTGGAAGCACAAGTCATTTTGGTACTTGGCTTTTTTGCTAGTCTGAGGATTCTCAGTACTTGTTCTGAATACTGAGAGTCAGGGAACTCTAGCTCTTCAAGTACCAAGCTTTGATGTGAAGACATTCTACACTGGGGTATGTTACCCCTGTCTGGGGCAGAGGCAGGTGAATGGGAGGTTTGACTGACAAGGCGAGGAGCAGAGAGTACCATGGCTGCCTTGCTCAGTCTGGACCATCAGAATCATTATTGCTGGCTGTCTCCTGAGCTTGAGGAGCATGCTGAGAATCACGGGGAAAAGGAGGAAAAGCATACAGGATGTGCCCAGTGTCACAAACTCACTCCTGGGGGGCCAGGTCCACTAAGCTCAAAGTGCCCACCCCTAAGTGCAATCCGTGGCAGGGGGAACAGGAATACCCTCCAAGTGTCCTTCTAGAGTGCTCACCAAGTTCACAACTGAACACCTGCCATGAGGTCCCAGGGCTCCCTCTACATTCTGGGTAAGGGCAAAATACAGTCTCAAGTCTGTATCCAGGTGAGGACTCTCCTCAGTTGCTGTACTGAGGAGGGACTACCCAGGCATTATGAGCTCTTCGGGGTTTGCCTTTGCAAACCTGATTGTGTCCTCTCTCACAGGGGGGGCAGCACCTAGGTCTCCTTTACAGACTCCTCCCAAGACCTGTGTATCTCCCTTACTTCAGGGGCACCCAGATATTCCCTTTTTGAGGTCTTGGCAGTAAATGGTAGCGCTTTAGCAATTACAGGCTGGTCTCAGAATTGACTAAACCTTTTACTTCCACATACAAAAAAAATCACTCTCAGGCCATTTTAAGTAAAAATGCTTTTACTAATTCTAAATGTTTATCATACAAACTTTGCCAACAAAAGGTTTAGAAATATGGTTACAGAATAACAAAAATAAAGGTGGAAATATACTTGCAAAAGCGCACTGTAAAATGTAACCATTTTGTTTTCTACCTGGTTCGTGGATGATCAAAGTCCAGAAATAAATAAGTTTTTGCAAATGTTTCAGTCCTTCTGTAGCATTTACTGGTTCTTAATCTGTCTCTGTGTAGCCTTGCTTGGTGTGTGACAGGAAGAGTATCCCATGAAAAAGTGTGCACATGCCCTCCTCTGAAAGCTTTAAATACCTTTTGGTCCATGCAGTCTGTAATTCTTTGGTGGCCTTATCTTTTTGGGCCAGCAGGGGTCTCTCTTGCTCTGTCCAAGAATGTTAAGTGAACTATATTATTGATTAGATTTCTCTTACAGTTCCAATATGCTTTGATCTTCCCTCATCCTTTCTGCCACCTCACAAAATGAAATTATACCAGGACAGTTCCTGGAATCTGAAGCACTTTTCCTTTGAAGTGCAAGGCTTTATGATACGGGGAGATGGTTTTCTATCCTGGCCATTTATGTCTTTCTTCCTTTAGTCAGCTACCACATGCCTTTGACATGTAATTTTCAAGTTCCTGTCAGCAGCCTGTTCTCAGTTCACAGAGAAATGTCAAATATTTTTCAAGACCTCCTCTTTCCTGTGATCTTTTCAGTGAACTGGGCATTCTGTTGGCAACCCTTAGTTTTGGCCTGTTTGGAATTTTTAAACATAACCAAGTTCCACTGCATGTAACCCTTTTAAAGCATAAACAGAAAAAATACACACACAAAATATAGTCTGCAATATTATTTCCACAGTAGCCAAATAGCCACACCCCTCCCTCCTTATACTGAATTTATGGGAACACGCCCCTATTATATGGTAGAATTTCCATAATTCTGCTTACTGTTCTAACTGGTAAGACAGGCCATCTGCATTTGTGTTGGCTGACCTGGCTCTGTGCGTAATTGTTATGTCGTAGGCCTCTAGGTCAATACTTCATTGGAGTAGGTGGCCATTTGTTTTGCCCATCTGATTTAACCACACAGGGGGCTGTGATCGGTCTATACCTTGAAGCGTCTTCCATAGAGGTATGACTAATTTCTTCAGGGCCCATACCAGTGCAAGACGTTCCTTTTGGAGTATGCCTGCTCCTGGGGAAGTAGCTTCTTGCCACGATACATTATTGAGTGGTCTTTTCCCTGATTAGATGTCTGACTGAGGACTGCTCCAATCCCCACATTCGAGGCATCTGTCTGGATTACAAACTGCTTAGTGTAATCTGGATTGGCCAACACAGGGGCACTGCACAGTGCCTCTTTTAGCTGTGCAAAGGCTCGTTCACAGGCTGGCTCCCACTTTACCCATTTGAGCTGTCTTTTCCTCAGCAAGCTAGACAGGGGAGCCGCCAGGGTACTCTAATTGGGCATAAACCTTCAGTAGTACCCTGCAGTCCCTAGGAAGCTCCTAACCTGCTTCTGGGTTTCCGATATGGGCAGTGCCTCTATTGCCTCAATTTTTGCTTGATTGGGATGAAGCTGCCCCCACCCCACTACATGGCCTAGGTATACCACCTCTGCCATAGCCACCTGGCACTTTAAAGCCTTGACAGTGAGCCCTGCCCACTGTATCCTGCCCAACACTTCCTTCAGGTGGGATAGGTGTTCCTTACAGCTGGCACTGAAGATGGCAATATAATCCAGATAAGCCACTGTGTACTCTTCAGTACTATGCAAAAACCTGGTTGACCAACCTTTGGAAGGTGGCAGGGGCATTCTTCATACCAAAAGGCATTACCCAGAACTCTAATAATCCTATTGGAGTGATGAAGGCCAACTGCTCTCTAGCTTTGGCAGTTAACTCCACCTGCCAGTACCCTTTTGTCAAGTCAATAGTGGTAAGGTATGTCGCCCCTCCCAACTTGTCCAGTAGTTCATCTGTCCATGGCATTGGGTGGGCATCAGACTTTGTGACTGCATTGAGTCCACAACAGTCTGCACAAAAGTGAGTAGAGCCATTCAGCTTGGGAATGACGACTACAGGTGAGGCTCAGGGACTGTGGGATATTCCTCCACCTCCCTCCTAATGTACTTTAGGACAGCCTCAGACACCCGGTAGGCAGTCTACCATATGGGCACTTGTGTCCCAGAGTCTACATCGTGTATCACTAAGGGGGTTTATCCAGGCTTGGTCGTAAAGAAAGGGGCAAAGTCCTCTAAAAACCTCCCTCATTTCTTGGGACTGTTCTGGGGTCAAGTGGGGTAACAGTTTGATTGCCTCCAGAGAGGATTCCCACTTGCTTTCCTCTAGCAAATCCAGATGAGGGTCTTCTTTGTCCGTCCCCTCCCCAGGACTACACACCACAAATACCATGTCAGCCCTATTTTCATATGGCTTCATTATGTTGACATGGTACACCCTATGGGCATGTCTCATGTCAGGCAATTCCACAATATAATTTATGTCACTAACCTGTCAGACTACCTTATATGGTCCCACCCACTCGGCCTGCAGCTTGTCCTTCCAGACTGGAATTATGACTTATTTCCTGCACTGTACAAGCGAGCTTTGGCTCCACAGTCATACCAGTCTTTTTGTTTCTGCTGGGCAGCTGACAGGTTGATCTGGGCCACCCCCATAAGCTCCTTCAACTTCTCCCTAAACTTAAGTACATACTGCACTATGGGAGATCCCTGGGTGGCATGCTTGTCTTTCCAGTCTTCCCAGATCAAGTTTAGGGGCCCATACACCCTACATCCATATAAGAGTTCAAAGGGGGAGAACCATGTTGAATCTTGGAGCACCTCCCTCTATGTGAACAACAGGTGGGGAAGGTATTTCTCCCAGTCCCTCCCATGTTGTTTTATTTGTACAAATCAGATTTACAACCTTTGAGTCAGAGACTCATTTACAAAGGCACCTCATCACAGAGAGGATAGAACAATGATACAGAGTTCCAGATACAGACAGACAGTTTACATAGATTGTGTACAGTCTATTTACATAGGTTACATGTGAATCAAATCAGGGAAAAATATACCCCTGTTATATAATTACAACATAGGAAGAGAAAACATGACTTGCAATGTTGGAGCAACTAAGGAAAACTGCCCTAGGGCCAGGCTACAACATAGAGCAGTCTGGCGACTGCAGGCTCAACATGTAAAACAAATGTTGAACAGTGGAGTGGAACAGTGGAGCCAGTGGGGAGAAGAAGAGGGTATGGGTGTGCTGTCCAGAGGACATTGTCGAAATTGAAGTGTACTGGAAAGCATGAGTCCATAGAAGCCCAGGGGGAGTGAGAGCGAGCACCAGTTAGTTACATTTACAGCAGCGTGTGCTGAAAAGGTGGTTACGAAGAGCGATTTTAAAGGGACCGATTTTGGGAGTGTTGGGGATGTTGACTGAAAGAGAGCTGAACCAGGAGGGAGCCCTGTAGCAGAAAGATCTCTGAGCTAGGGAGGTTCTGGTTCTAGGCACAAGAAGGGTGGCCTTATCCGAGCTGCGGGTGGAGACCGTGGAGGTGGCATGCTGTAGGGAGGCAGACACCCCGGGGGGAGAGCCCAAGCAGATAGTAGGCAGGTTTGGTAGTGGAGTCTTTCTTTGAGGTTGAAGAGGTTGGCAGTGGAGTAGAGTATGGATGATCCTGGGGGCTCTGGTCAGGAGCCTACAGGCCTTGTTGACAAAGAGTTCAGCAAATGCTTGGAGCATCGATTTTAGGGTACCATTAAAATGTTCCACAAGCCCATTGGCTTGTGGGTGATATGGTGCTGTGTGTCTCTGCACCACCCCACACTTCTCCCACAAATACTTCATCAAGTCTGACATGAAGGTACCCTCTTGATCAGTGATAACCTCCTGTGAAAACTCGACATGGGAGAAAATCCCTAGCAAGGCATCTGCCACTTTGTGCTAACTCCCAAATGAGGTGAGGGTGACCGCCTCTGGGTGTCGGGTGGTGTAATCGACCACCATCAGGATAAACTTCTTCCCAGAGGAGTTTGGGGTACTCAAAGGTCCCACAATATCCATTCCTACCCTCTGGAATGACTCCTCCACAATAGGCAAGGGAATTAAGGCAGCTTTGATTTTACTACCTGTCTTCCCTAATTGTTGGCATCGGTGACAAGACCTGCAATATTCCTTCACCTGCTGGGGGAAGTTGGGCCAATAGAAATTCTGACCTAATCACTGCATGATATGCGTGATGCCCAGATGTCCGGATATGAGGTCATGAGCAATTTTAAGCAACCGCTCACAGTACCCCTGGGGAACGACATGCTGCCTGCCCATCACCCTTCCCCTCTGTCCTCACGTCCTGTGTATACAACAGTCCATTGTCCCAAAATACCCTATGTCTCATGTCACCTCCCAGTGTCCCATCAGATTCTGAACAAGCCCTCAGCCTCTCAACATGAGGAGCAGTCCTCTGAGCAGCTGCAAAATCTTCACATTTTCCCAAAGCATGGGACATGTCCCCCTCAGTTCCTAAACTGGGGTCCATAGCTCTAGTGTCAGAGCATTCAGTGTCACTACCATCATTAACCTTCTGACCACTGGTTACCCCTCCCTCCTCAGAGTAACCTTCTGTAGCTGGTTTATGAACAGCTACCTGGGGAAGTCCTACCTCCCTTTCACTACTCTCCATGTCAGGAGACAGGCTGGGGAACCAGCCTCCTATTCTTTTCCACAGGGGCTTCTGTGGGGTTCAGGGAATCACAAGCGGTCTTGGCCATCCGACTGCAGGTAACTGCATGCACAGACCTCTGCTGTAGATTATTCCCTATAATCACATTCAGGGCGAGGTTATCTGCCACTGATACATTTTGCCCTCTCTCTCCTGTCTCACTCCAGTCTAGAAGAACACTAGCTAGTGGCAGAGTTTTCTTCTTCCCAGTGAATCCTCTCACTGTTACAAACTGATTAGGTATAAGCTGTTCAGGCCCAACCAAATCCCCTTTTACTAAGGTAAGAGACACCCCTGTGTCCCTTAACCCATGGGTCTGCACCCCATTTACAGTAACCGGGTGTATGTGCTTCATAATGTTTACAGGCATGCTTTCAGGGATCTACAGTGCACCCAACTCTGTTTGAGCACCACTTTGTCCATTCTGTGCCTTTTTACGACACTGTCTAGCAAGTTGCCCTGGCTGTTTACAAAAACCAACAGTCGTCATTTCTTTTATCCGAGAAATCCCTTTTTGGTAACTTGGGGCTTCCCCCTTTCTGTGGAGGCAGTGAAGGTTTTAGCTGCCCTGAATGCACACTTTTCCCTTTCTGCCCTGCCACACCTGCCCCACTTCCTTTCAGCACAGGCCTGCTCCTGGCATAGTGATCCGAGAGCTCGGCAGCTTCCTGTGCTGTTTTTGGATCCTGGTCCTCTAGCCAGGTTTTCAATACTGCTGAGCAAGCCCAAAAGAACTGCTCTAAAAGTACAACATCCTCAGTTTTCTCCAAAGAGTTTGGTTCCACCCCCTCCCACTGTTTTAAAAACTGATGATGCTTTGTAGTGAGTTCCTCAAAACCCATGTCAGGGCTTTTTCAGAGTTTCTGGAATTTAACCCTGTAGGCCTCAGGAGTGAGTTCATACTTTTTAAGCAAAGCAGCTTTAAGTTTCTCAATATTGGCTCTTGTTATTGTCCATTTGGCCTAGCGTCTCATACCCTTTATCAGTAAGTAGCAGGGATAGCTGGAAGCCCCAGGACTCCCTGGCCATTTTGGCCTGAATACAGACCTTTTCAAATAAATTCAAAAATGCATCTATATCCTCCCCCTCTTTAAATTCAGCTATTAATTAGGACTTTAACTTATACCTCAGCCTTGGAGTTTCAGGTTCACCCCTGCCATTTACCTCCTCTGGTGCTGGTCGTTGGAGTCTTAGCTTCTCCAGTTCAAACTTTCCCTGGCACTGCCTTTTTCCTCAGCTGCTCTCTGGTGCTGTTTTTCTTTTTCCTCAGCATCTCTCTGGTGCTTTGTCCTGCATCTCCAGTTCAAACCTCTTCTGCTTGAACTCCCTCTGCTCAAATTCCAGCTCCAGTTTTCTCAACTCCAGCTGCAGCCTGCTCCCTTCCACCTCCAGCTTTGTGGTGGCCTTTCCCTGGTGCTGTGGTCCTGGGTTCCCTCTGATCTCGCTGTCTTTCTCCCTGGGACCAGACACTGCAACATCCCTTGGCATCCCCATGTCCAAGGTCTGGTCCCTTTCAGTTAATTGCTGTGACTTGAGGTTCAGGGCAACCGCCTGCTCATCAGCTGCCATGTGAGCCTCCACAAGGTTCTTTTTGGTTCACTCCTCGTACTGGACCCCTCTTTCCTGACACAACTGCCTTAGGTGGCCTGCAGTGTATTTGCTGTAGTTGGAAGCCATCTTCTTCCCTCACTACTCCTACATTAACTTAAACCGTAAAAAAAAAATTCAAACAGGGTAGGGGACTTTATACTGTAACCAAATTGTTTTTTTCTAAATCTCTGCTCTGTTTTGTAGGTATATTGTTTTCAGTTCACGATCTGATGCACTGGCCTCGAGTCCAGCCTCTATGTCTGTGCTACCGATATATCTTGGATCCCACCGCTGTCACCAGATCTGTCATGAACCCAATCCCGAGGGCCAGGTCCACTGAGCTCACAGTGCCCACCCCTAAGTGCAATCCGTGACAAGGAGAAACAGGAATACCCTCCAAGTGTCCTTCTAGAGTGCTCGCTGAGTTCACAACTGAACACCCTCCACAATGTTCTAGGGCTCCCTCTATATTCTGGGTAAGGGCAAAATACAGTCTCAAGTCTAGAACCAGGTGAGAACTCTCCTCAGCTGCTGTATTGAGGGGGAGGAAGAGACCCAGGTGTTATAAGCTCTTCGGAGTTTGCCTTATTAAATCTGTGTCCTCTCCCACAGGGTGTGCAGCACATGGTTCCCCCTTTACAGACTCCTTCTGAGACCTGTGTGTCCTTACTTACGGCATCAAGATATTGCCTTTTAGAGGATCCTAGTCTTGGTAGCACTTCAACAATTACAAGCTGGTCTCATAACTGACTAAACCTTTTACACACATAAAAATCACTCACAGGCCATTTTAAAAGCAAAAAAATGCTTTTACTAATTCTAAATGTTTATCATACAAACTTTACCAACAAAAGGTTTAGAAATCTGGTTACAGAATAACAAAGATAAAGATAGAAATATACACGCAAAACACTGTAAAATTTAACTATCTACTTTTCCACCTAGTTCGTGGATGATCAAAGTCTAGAAATAAACAAGTTTTTGCAAAAGTTTTAGTCCTTCTGTAGCATTCACTGGTTCTTAGTCTGTCTCTGTGTAGTCTTGCTTGGTGTGTGACAGGAAGAGTGTCCCATGAAAAAGTGTGTACATGCCCTGCTCTGAGGGCTTTAAATACCTTTTGGTCCAGGCAGTCTGTAATTCTTTGGTGGCCTTATCTTTTTGGGCCAGCAGGGGTCTCTCTTGCTCTGTCCAATAATTTTAAGTGAACCATATTATTGATTAGCTTTCTCTTACAGTTCCAATCTCCTTTGATCTTCCCTCATCCTTCCTGTCACCTTATAAAATGAAATTTTACCAGGACAATTCCTGGAACCTGAAGCACTTTTCCTTTGAAGTATAAGGGTTTATGATTGGGGTTCTATCCCCTAGCCATTTATGACTCTCTTCCCTTGGTCAGCTACCCAAAGCCTTTGACATGTAATTTTACATTCCTGTGAGCAGCCTGTTCTCAGTTCACCGAGGAATGTCAAATATTTTGCAAGACCTTCTCTATTTCCTGTGACCTTTTCAGTGAACTGGGCATTTTGTTGGCAATTTTTAAGCATAACCAAGTTCCTCTGCGTGAAACCTTTTTAAAGAATAAACAGAAAAAATATACTAAAACAATATATTATTTCTGCTGTGACCAAATTGCCACACCCAGTGCCAGAGACCTGCAGCAGTACAGGGAAATCTGGTGATTGTGTTTGAAGGCAAAGAGGTCTATCTCTAGAGTGTCCCACCTTCTGAATGCCATAGCCAGCACTTTTCTGTTTAGGGTCCACTCATGGTGGCCCTGACTGATGCAGCTCAGAGAGTCTGCCAGCACATTGTCCTTGCCTGGCACATGTATGGCAGTTAGCTGCATGTCCATAGAGTAAGCCACCACCTCTGTACAGAGCTTTGAGGAGTGCAAGCCCCTTTGCTTGTTGATGTAAAATGTGGTGGTGGTGTTTGTCTCAATTTGGACAGACTGGCCCTTGAGCTGGGGGGGGGCTTTTATGGCCAGGTACACAGCTCTGAGTTTGAGAAGGTTTATGTGACATCTGGACTCCCTGGGTGACCACATCCCACTTATGGACTGGTCTACCAGGTGTGCTCACCACCCCAGAAGGGAGGCATCTGTGGTGAGTGCTCTGGAGCGCTCCTTCTGTTGGAAGGGAATTCCTTCCCTAAGATTGAGCCCATCTTTCCACCAGTCCAAGGTCTGAAGGAGATTTCTGGTGATTGGAATCAGCTTTGACAGAGTCTTTTTTTTTTTTTTTTTTAAGACCAATGAGCCCTCAGATGGTACTGAATGTCCCTCATCTGAAACCTGGCATTTGGGACTACTGCTACAGTAGAGGCCATGTGGCCTAGGAGGTAGAGGAAGTGCCTGGCTAGCCTTGGTTGGTCGAGTACAAAAGAGTCTGCCAGGGTCTGGAGGTTTTCTACCCTGTCTAGGGGAAGCCGAGTTTCCCCTTGCTGGGCATCCCGCTCTGCTCTAATGAACTTCAGGAGTTTGACTGGCTCCAGGTGGGACTTTTCTTTATTGATCAGGAAACACAGGGACTCCAGAGTGAGCTGAGTGAGCTATAGAGAGTCTCTGAGCTTTTGAGGAGACTTGTCTACTATGAGTCAGTCGCCTTACTAGGGAAAGACAGAGACCTCCTGACTTCTTAGATGAGCTGCAACTACTGCCATGCAAGGGTGCAATCTTTCTACTGCATTTGCTAGCTGGAGAGATCTGACCTCTGACTCCAACAGAATCTTTTCTATGGGGGTCAGAGGCTTGAGACTTCTGCTTCCCTGCTGTGTGGGGAATTTCTTGAACTGCAGAGCGAGTCCTTGACCTATCATCTCCAGCATCAACTTGTCAGTGGTGATGAGCCAGTGAATCAGCCTTCCTCCTTCTGGGAAACAGGAGCAGAACTGAGCATTCCCATCAGAGATTTTGCTTGGATTGGGCTTTGGGAGAAGGGGCAGGGTCAGCATGCTTCCGAGCCCTCCTATCTCTTCCTCTGAAGCAACCTCTCGTTTGGGAGTAATTCATGGGCATAGGATAGAAGGCTCTGGGGTACTAACCCCTGCCTCTGCCTCCTTTTCCCTGGGGTTTATAAGAAGTGGAGGCTTTCTCCTTAGCTGCATTACTTTTGTAGGTGATTTTGTATTCCTCCACTTTTTTCATATATGCCTCCATTTTGTCCCCAAAGAGAGAATTGTTCTCACAGGGGAAGGCCATAGCTTTAGTTTGGGTATCCTGAGAGAGGCTGGTGGTTCTTAACCATGCAAACCTTCTTAGAGAGAATGCCTGGGCCACAGATCAAGAGGCAGTGTCATTGGCATCCACAGCCATGTGAAACGGGTACACATTGTGGCATCTAAGGTGGTCTTGACAGTTTCCACCAGGTCCTGTGCAATTTTATCAGAAGCCATCTAACAGCCAGGACTGAATTCCACAAAACCTTCTGGTACTGTGCTGTGAATGCCATGTATGTAGAGAGGTGCAGAAGCAGACAGGCAGTAGTATAAGATTTCTTGCCCATGGTGTCTAGTTTTCTAGACTCTTTATCCAGAGGCTAGGAGGAAAGGAGTACTTTAGCCTTGTCACTGGCTGCAGTCTGTACCACTCCCTTGTGGTCAGGATGGGTGTAAAGGTACTCAGCATTTGTTTTGTCTAGCTGGTACTTTTTCTCTATTTTCTTATCCACCCCAGGATGGGATTGGCATTTTGGAGCAGTTTGAAAGTTCCCTGCAAAGGGACTTGTGGACTGGAAGTAGCAGTTTCTTGGGAGGATGGAGACCATGATGTCTAGAAAGTCTGCCTCTTAATCCTCCTCAAAATAGTCTTCTGTTCGGAGAGATCAAGAGTGTCCACCAACTGCTGGACAAATGTGTAATGTGAGGAAAAATCCTCCTGACCGTGTGAAGGGGAGTCAAATTCCTGGTCATGGGATACATCCGGTTCTGTGCCCTCCTCATCATCATTGCCTTCCTCATAATAGAAACCCTGGTCTGAGTCAGGGTCTGTGGGAAAAAGCATGGAAGGACCAGTTGGTACACCAATCAGATTGCCCATAGTTTGAAAGGTTTGATAAAGTTGCCAAGCCTTTGCCAACTCCTCAGGAGAAGGCATATTTTGTTGTGACACTGGCATCTCCCTTTGCTCTTCAGCAGGAGGGGCAGTGATATGTTTCTCTTTTTGTTTGTTTTTGGCAGTACCAAATCAAAAACTTGCTCAGAAAGAGATGTGCAAGAACAAGGGAGCACAATTTGAAGATAGAGGGGGACACCTCAGGGGCAATGTGAAGAAGTATTTTTTCACAGAGAGGGTGGTGGATGCATGGAATGGCCTTCCTGAGGAGGTCTTGGGGTCAAAAACAGTGGGGGAATTCAAGAATGCATGGGTCAGACATTAGACAATTCTAGTGGGGGGGTAGGAGGAAGTAGGCTGTTGGTTAACTAGGATCTGCAGCTTATCCAATAGGTAGGGAAATGGGCAAACTAGTTGGGCCATGCAGTCCTTATCTGCCATCAAAGTCTATGTTTCAGAATGTCTCTTGTTTGGCCTGGTCAGAATTATTTTTGTCAGACTTATTTTCTAGGGGGTCCTTCGAGGACCTATCTTTATATTTATGAAGAGAGGAAGACCCCTCTTCAGAAGGCTTATTAGAAGGGAGAGACAGACTGAGAAGACATCATTTCTAATTTTTGGGCTCTTTTCTTAACTGTTTTAGAGTAAAATTTAGTGCGAAGTTCACAGTTATGATTTGGACCCTAACACAAAGATCGTGGTTGTCTGCCTTGGCCATGATTTTAAAACAATGCAATTTTTAAAACCTGTAACTGCAGTCCTTTTCTTAGGTCTATCTGATATGCCAATGTAAACCCCTTGTCACCCGGGGTTACTGGAATCCCACTTAGATCTAGTGGCAGGCAGGGAAAAACAGGTTGTGAGACACCAGTTAAATGGGTTTCACACTGTCTCACTCTGTCCTCGGTCTCAGCTCAACTAGAGGGATGACATCACTTAGAATTCTTGCAGCAGCATAAGCCACAGTGGAATGTTGCAGCAGGGAGTTACGTTAGAATGTTGGGGTTTAAGAGTTAGTCGGGGAGAAGTCTTCAGCCAGGCTCAAGAGAAGCAGGAGATGTGCTGCAGTTTGCAGCCCCTCAGAGCCTAGCTCTGTCAGAGAGCTACACCAGAAACAGGGTAGTGTGCTCTCACCCTAGAGAAGAACACTGAAGATACCTGCTGAAGTGGTAGAGACCGCTACCCCGAGTTGTTCCAGTGCCCCATCCCTGGAAGGAATGGGGGGAAGAATCCAGCATTTCCGGAGCAATACCCTGGCCCGCTAGGAATGGGAAAACCTGCCGAATGAGAGTTTGTTTTGAGTTTCCAGAGAATTTTGTGTTTCCTGTGAGAGAAGCTCTGGGGCACCTGCGAACCGTGGTGAGTCTGCTCTGACATCCAGCCCATGTTTTCACTAAGTACAGTTGTGTAAAAGTATCTGCCTACTATGGGGTCAGGAAAGGACTAGCCAAGGACAGTACTTTTGAGATATGTGTATGGCTTGAAAACGCATCTAACCAGTGGGGTCTAAAGGGATGGACATTGCCATTTACAGTACATTGTAAGTCAGGACACCAGTTGCTTAGAAAGTAGACTGTTAAATGTGATATACGGTACATTTCGAGTTGGCAATCTACAACCAGAGAGTCCAAAGAAAGGTGTTGTTCCAAATGAAGGGGCAGGTATGGATTTGGGAACAAGAGGTGGGGGCCCCCATCTGGAGTAACCAGGTTTACCTCTATGGATTCACTTTGGGTACCTATAGCTTTCTCCCAGACACTTGGCCAGTGTCTGCAGAAAGTACCCAGATGTGGGATTAAAGATGAGATTTTCCCTGTAGAGCTAGAAGTGCTCATGGGTGGTTGAGGGAGCCATCACCAAAAATCCATGATATATGGAAATGTATACTAGTGCTGGCCGAGATACCATGCTAGGAAAACCAAGAGTGAGAGTACCAATTCGGGCATGTGAGCCCAGATGTGTTCAGAACCCGAGGGTTGTTGTGTGAAGAAGAAGTGTTCTGACCTCTATAGATCTGCATATCCAGTGAGTGTAGCCCTGTGAGGCTCCATCTTGCTTTGTGTTCTTGTGTTGAAGTGAATAAAAGCCACACTGGAGAATCCCACTCCTGGTTTGGACATTTTCAATTCTTGCTTCATGCATCCGGAATTACTTGGGTGCCCCTGACCAGAAGTGCAAACCTAGTCCTGATGCCGAGTGAATGTTTTCTCCCCGAATCTAGGCTAGCCAGGTAGTGGTTATAAAAATGGAGACCCCACACCTTGGTTACAAAAATGGAGGCACCACTGAGGATTTGGTTTGAATCTTGGGAGAAAATAACAAAGATTTGCTTGGATTAGGGCTAGCGTTTTGGTTGTCTGGCAGTAGGTAGCCAAAAAAGTGGAAGCATTGCCACCCAAATGTCCCACTGGGTGCTGCTGCTGTTCATGTGCTGCTGTAATTGGGGCATCAGTTTACCGAGGAGCAGTAAAGGCCGAGAGTGTATGCCCCTTGTCTTGCATCAAAGTTATAACATTTGCCAGCTTTTTTAAAGTTGTGTGAGACAAGAAAAGTGTGGAAAACTGTGGGAAACAAACAGAGATTTGTGCCCTAGATGTTGGAAGTGCTTGTTGTATGGACAGAGAGATTCGCTGAGTGAAATGCATGAAAAATGGTTGAAATGGTGCTCCCGCCGAGGAGTCAGTTGGAAAAAAAAAAAAAGTGTGGTTTGCAGTTTAAATTTTGCCTGCTCGACGATCGCCATGGAGGAGGAGAATACGAGTAGAAAGAGACTCATTTGCATGGCGTCGAGTGATTGGTGAGACTGCAATCAGTCCCACCCCCAAGCCAGCTCCAGAGTGACTGCACAGTGTTCGAGAGAGTGAGAGTAGTGTGCGAACTGGCTTGCCAGGAGGAGCGTCGCAGTGACTGAAAACATTATAAAAATGATAAAATCAGACTTTTCCATTTAAAATCAGGCTCAACCCACATTTCAATTTGTCTGGGAGGAAAGCAAGGTGTTCAGAGGGACAATCGGCAGGACTACCAGCCCACTTCATTCCAGAGGCCTTCAAGACCGGCTGTAGGCCAAATATTTTCCATCACAATAACCAGCTACTGATTCAGTGAGTACCAACCTAAGAGCCACTCAAACTGTGTGATTTTAACTAAAGCCAGCTAAATCTGTGTGTAGTAGTGTGATCATTTTGCAAAGGACTGTGTCAAGTTAATCAAGCTAAGCAGGAATTCTAAGCATTAGACTGTGAGCATAATTGTGGGTTCAGCAACAGTATAATTTTCAAAGCCAAGTGAGAAACTGTGGGTTGTATGAAAGATGCAATGAAAATACAGGCAATCCTATGCGATGAAATACTGTGGCTTTTTATTTATTTATTTTTATTTATTTAGTTTTTGTTGACTGAGTAAGTGCACTAGACAAATCCTGCCTATTTTCAGGCACGACCCAGGGAAGGGGGATACAGATGAATGCCAACTGACCTTGAACCAGATTAAGCTGTTGGTGGTATTTTTTTTAGCGAATGAGGGAAATTTGGCCAGGACACCAGGGAAATTCCCCTACTATGATTCCTGTGAGCAGGGGGGACCCATTTTCCTGTGGGACCAAGATGGCGGCTCCCATGGATCCTGGTGAGGAAGTGCTGCAGATAGGACAGCAGGTCTCATCTCCTAATCTGTGTTTGGCAGAGGCTGAAAATGGAAGTTTCAAAGCAAATTTTCATGATTCTGAGGAAGACATCACGGATGTCTGTGTTTCAACGGAGGATTTGCGTATGCCACCCGTTTTATCTACGGATTTATCTCTGGAAGTGGATTTAGACATTCAGCAGCAAGAACTCTTAAAACTCGTTCGTTCTGAAGAGGATCGTCATTTGATGGAAAAAAAAAAGTTTGGTGCAACAACTTGCTTCATTGCAGGCTGGCCTGCCAGCTGTCAACCCAGCTCCCACACCTGTCAAACTCCTACAAAACTCAGTTGTCAAAGAAACCGGCCCAGAGGAATTGGGTGAGTCATTACCTTCCAATGTAAATCTGTTGTTTTTTTTAAGGCTGGCAGTGAAAATACTATGTCTAGTATGTGCCTACAGCCTAAGGACAATATGTCGACTCCTCCTAAAGAGGTAACAAATAAATCTGAAGTCGAGTTTCACCCGCTGGAAGTTTTACGGCTCCCGGTTTGTGCAGAGCTGCAATCTTCACCGGCCCAGCTGCCCGAGGTTAAATTAAATGCTCCCTTAGCTACGGCTCGCACAGCCGAAGTAGTGATTGCTAACCTGACAGTAGCAACCACGGAAAACCTTTCTGTGAATCCTAGTGTGTGTTTGAGCAATACTCTTCACCCCCAGCTTGGAACTAATTTAAAAAACACTTCAGGGGTGATTCTGTCTAAAACTGCAGGATTTGTATTTAAAAAGCCTTTGGTAGTAGCTCAAGGGGAGAATATTCGGTACCAGACCCAGACTACCTCTCAGGAAGGTGCCACAGATTTCTTCTTTCCATCAAAATCCCTGCTGAAAACGGGACATCAGGCAGCTTCCATACAGCAAAAGGTCTATTTGGATAGACAAAAGGATGATATTGAGCAAACCCAGGTTGACAATTCCTGTGGAAAAATCACTGTTTACACGGAGTCTGGGCTTACTTTATCTACAGTTCTTAAACATAATGACGATTGGTCACCACAAAAAGCACTTGCAGGGGCTGGTTGGGCTAGAACAAAAGCAGGAGCTTGGACTCCAGACCCTTCATGGGACATTTCCTATTCACAGTCCACAGCAGAATGGAGGCCTGGGGTTTCCTCCAGATTGATAAATGTTCCTCCTGTCTGTTCCATCCCTCAAGACTCAGACGTCTCTCATCAGTCTTCAGCTGCTATAAGCCCTCCAGATCCTGATTCTTTTCCACCTTTACCATCCGGTCGTAAGATAGACAAGGGTCTTCCCCCCTCCTCAGTATCAGCTCCTGTCCAGGACCCCAGGCCCCTGTTATCTGAATTATTTTCCAACTCAAAACAAGTGGCTGCTCCTCGGAGGAATGCTGTCAGGATACGTTATAAGGGGGGCTGGCGGACAGGCCAGATAGATACCATGTGGGGAAAATTTTATTAAAAGACTCTACATTTTTCTCCTAAGGAAGTCTATGCCTTTATTAATATCTCTGGGGAAGATAATTACGATGTCAGTTTTAGAGCCTCTTATGCGTTAGAATTGTTTTGGGAGAGGTATGGGCAAGTAAAGACATCTCCAACATAGACCCCTTTTGTAGTTGTTCCACTATCGAAACCTCTGATTAAATATGTTACCATTATGTTTCGTAATGAAGGGGTCCATGTTGAAGATATCTCATATTGGTTATCTCAAAAGTGTGAGGTTCTTGGGGCATCTGAGGCTATCCTTGATAGTGAGCTTTTATGGACAGGTGGGTGGAAGTATAAGGTCAAATTAAGGCAGGGGGAGGCAGGCATAGAACATATACCTAATTCTTTCCTTTTAGGGAGGGATGGGGGGTGTTTTTATGCAGGACAGCTTCGGGCCTGCTATAGATGTGGATCCCGCACACATCTCTCCAGCACCTGTGATAAACCCCACTGTAACAATTGCAGTGAAATTGGTCACAGCACAATACAATGTGCAAACCATACTCGCTGCGACTTCTGTGAAGAATATGGTCACAATTTTGAGGAATGCCCTTGGGCAGCATGCAGTAAGGCTAGTTGTATCAACCCTGATCTGCTTATTCAGCAGACACAAGACCTGGCTGAGCTGGCTCTGTCCACCCATAAGGACCTACAAGGAGTGCCTCAACATCTTTCTGCTCCTCCTTCTTCGTCCCGTCCCCTTCATCTCCCCCCTCCTCCTTTGACAAGTGTTCCTTCTCCACACCCTTATTCCAGTTCTGCTCCATCTGTAGAGTCTAAAACTCTTGTTTGTACAACTGTCATTTCAGACTTAAAGGAAGAGTTTCCCCAGAACCCTGTTCCGGGATTTCTGGAAGCTGACATACTGACCCCAGTCTGTTATACAGACGTGTCCTCTTCCCGTAAGGAGGTTGATAATCTGTCTTTCCCCGATCTCTTACCTTGCAGAAGATCTTCTAGATTTTCTAAATCACTCTCCTCAGACCCCCCCCACCTGATAGGGTCTAAAAATTCTTATACCGCTTCGTTCACCCCTTGGGGCGATTCCGAAATGGAGGTGGAGGATTCAGACTCCCAGAAATCTACAACAGATCAGGGGCTGTAAAACATTACGGAGGGTGATTATAAGGGGAAAAAGAAGAAAAAAAGGAAGAAAACTTAGTACTAGGTTCACCTGGGAAAACTTGGAATGGCTGAAGGTTTGGTTGGCTCGTTAAATGCACACAGTTTGTTGAATTATGAAAAAAGGAATGTGGTTTTTCAATTTTTACATGACAAATCTATTGATGTATGTTCAATACAGGAGACCTGGATTTTTACAGGAGGACAGGTACGCCTTTTTCAGCAAGAATGGGTCTGGGGTCCATCTTATTGGTCCTTCGGCCGTGACTCTGCTGATGGGGTGGGGTTTCTTTTTCATTCCTTTAATTTTACATAACGTAAATTATATGACCCAATACCTGGAAGGGTTTTGGTTCTCGATGGTCTCTGGAACAACATGGACTGTCAGTTTATTTCAGTCTATGCCTCCCAGATTAAAGCTGAAAAGGTGTCCCTTATGAACGCAATTCAGCCTTTTTTGGTCACACATTATAAAATCTTTCTTTGTGGAGATTTTAATTGTACCATACCCACTGGGGATAAGCGGAAAAAAGGTGACAATAAAAAAATATATTGTGATTCCAATGCCCTGTCCCATATGGTTTCCACAGCTGGGCTATATAATTGTCATCAACTACATATTAATGGTCCTAAGTTTACATATAAGCATAACACTTATGCCTCTACTATTGATTATATTTTCATCTCCACAAATGTTCCCAAGGGTTCATTATCCATTGTTCCTGTCACCTTCTCAGACAATTTATTGTTACTTTTTTTCAGTGCATCATTTTGTTTCCAGGACCACTTTGCACGGAAGATGGAAGCTTAATGTCTCTGTTTTACAGGACAAATGGATGATTCAGGAAGTCACAGCCTTACTACAGGCTAGATTATCTGTTGAAATTCTATATGATGATAAAGATAACTGGTGGATGGACACTAAAAAGGACATTAAGAACTGGTTTTCCAAATTTGGAAAAAAGAAGGGAAATACGGATTTTTTACATTATTTATCTCTCAGGCAACAGTTATATAAGTTAATCTCTCTGGCAAATCTTTCTAAGCATGATTATACTCCTCAGATTACTAATATAAAAAATGCTATGAAGGTGTTTGAAACTGCAAGAGCAAAATCAATTCAGTCAATGTTATGTCATAATACAAAAACCTCCCCCATAGGTGACCCCTACGAGGCCTGTAAATCTGTTAAAACTACAATCTCAATGGAAACTCTGAATACCCCAGATGGCAGGTCAGTTTCCTCTTTATCAGATTTAGAAACTGAGATTCAGAGGCATTATGGCTCTCTCCGTCCAAAGGTGCATATTCCACCTACCCATATAACTCAGTTCTTGAAAGCAGTACATATTCCAGATTTGCCAGAAGAAACTGGAAAATTACAAACCCCTATTACTAAAGATGAAATCTCACAAGCCATTAAAGCCTTAAGGCCTCATCCACCTCCAGGGTTGGATGGTATTCCACACTCATTCTATAAGGCCTTTCTTCTTCATTTAACTGAATGTTTATTTATAACTTACACTTACTGAGTTTCAAATAATATTATACACCCATCTTTTTCTGAAGGATTACTGTATTACCTGTTCAAAACAGGGGACCGTTCACAAATTCAAAATTGGAGACCTATAGTTCTCATGAACGCTGATTATAAGGTGATGGCACATATCCTGAATGCTCGTTTGAAAGCTTATGCTACTTTTGTGATTTCTCCAGTCCAGTATTGTGGACTATCTAACAGGAATATTCAATAGGCCTTCATTTACCATCATCGGGGATGTAATATATCACTGTAATATTTCAGGGTTTCTTGGTTTGTGTAGTGGCCGTGACCAGGAAAAAGCATTTGATCCGAGTTCTTACTTGACTATTTCTTTTCCGGACATATATACCTATAGAATTCTATGTTTTTATAAACCAATTAAGGTTATTATATTCCTTTTTTTCAGTTAGACCTATGATAAAAGGTACAGTAGGGCATAGTTTTCCAGTACATTGTGGGGTCTGACAAGGTTGCCCTTTAAGCCCATTGTTATACATTTTTTCCCTCGATCCTTTACTTCATATAGTTTAATCATCCCTGAAGTGGATAGGCCTCACAGGGCTTGAGATCCCACAATCTTTATATATCCAAGCTTATGCGGATGACATCTGTGCTTTTTTTTCACCTCCCACAAATCCGGTCCTTTTAGACATAATTGAAGAGTATCAATTAGTTTCTAATGCCAAATTAAATTTGGATAAGAGTAGAGGTCTTTTATAGGACCTGTAGTTCAGCCGGACTCCATCTGGTATGGACTCTCAGTTTCCTCTGCCCCTTTGAATATTTTGGGAATTACTTTTGGGCCACAAAATCTGCCAGATAGAAATTGGGATTTAGGTTTAAGCAAAGCAGAAGAAAAAGTAAATAGATGGAGACAGTGGAAGATTTCCAAACTTAAACGTATAGCGATTCTGAAAAAATTTATCTTGCCCCTTTTACAGTTTATAGCATAATTATATCTGCTACCCACTAAATTGGAGACCTGACTTTACAGTTTGTGTTTTCAACTGCTATGGGGTTCAAAACTGAACCCCATTAAAAGGCATTACACTTATTTGGACTTGAGTAAAGGAGGTCTTAACATGATAGAGCCTGTTGTTTTTTTTCCATGCTTTATTTTTTAAACACTCTTTCAGTACTTTATTACACACCACTAGTATATTCCCGGAGGCCTGGATGAAAAAAGCCTTAGCTGTTTATCTTAAAGCATGGGCACAGTTAGCACCTAACCCTCATCCTCATTTACAGATCCCCCCTTATTTTTTATCTGCTGCTCAGAAATGATTTAAATGGTGTATTACGAAGCATAGTCTAATAACATTCTCTACAAAAAATTTATATAAAGAAATTATGTTTAACAATTACCCCTCAGTTGATAATCATTATATTTTACACCAACTAACACTCTCAAGGATACCTCAGAAAATGTGGGAAACCTTTAGTTGACGGTTTATGGCAGATTATATTTCAGGAGAAACGCTAAACATAAAAGTATAACTGAACAAAATTGTCCCTACATGGAGTGCACAGCGCAGACAGAAATGATGGAACATTTTCTTTTACAGTGTTTTAATACTAGGGCCTTATGGGATTATTTGGCGTATAAATGGTATCTACCCTGGCTTCGTTTTTTAACCTATGACATACTCGTAGTAGGTAAATATGGGGCAGGTTTATCTCAATTTCACCCTGATACTTTAAATATTTTTTTTTGTTGCCTTAGATTTTATCTTTGGCAGGGATGCTGTCAATGGGTGTTACATCAGAATAGGATGTCATATAATTGCATGAGTATCCTAATTAGCAATGAGCTTTGGAACATTTATGAATCAGATTGTCTAATTTTCTTGGCACATCAGGTTTAATGTGCGGAAGGGTCTCACTTTTTTTATCAAATATAAATAGAGTGCGGTTTTAGGGTTGGTATGGGTTAATATTTAGGGTTTGATATACTTTTTTAGGGTTTATAAGTTATCCAATTGTTTGATCACAGTTTCTGGATTTGATTTGTAAAATTCTGTTTTTTTTTTCTGTATGTGTTTTCTATGCGTTTCAAATAAAAATTTCCCCTACTCTTTTCGATAAGTGCCATGGGATCTTTAACATCCACCTGAACTACCACCAATCCAGGCAGATGGGACCTCGGTTTAACGCCTCATCCGAAGACGGCACCTCAGAAGTGCAGCACCTCTCCATGCTGCACTACAGTGTCAGTACTGGATCATTAACCCAAGTGCCAGATGTGGAACTGAACCCACAGCCCTCTGATCTCCCGGCCTCAGAGGCAAGTGTGCTACCTACTGAGCCACTGACATGCATGGCTTTAAGGACTTTTAAGCAAGAACAGTGAGTTACAGCAAATAAAAAGTCCAGTAAAAATCATATAAATGTGCTAAGAGAACAGACAGTGCAGTTTAAACAGTTTGAGTGAACTTTATCAGTAGAGTGTGTAAATCAGATGCGCAGTGACTTGAGTCAGAAACAGAACGTTGATACACAGGAGTGCTGCCGCTGCCATTACAGGGTGGGGTAGTAAAGTAACTACAGCAGCAGGGGAGCCATTTTGTAAATGTTTTTCCAACAGAGTGGGACTTGCGATAACAGTGAGCTTTTGTTTCTCTCTGCAGTCATGGCTTTGGGATCAGCCCGCTACTCGGATCATGCCTGGGCTACGATTGTAGAAGAAGTTAACAGACTGAAAGATATTGGGAGATGTTACTATGGGGGACATTTGCCTCCTCATGTGGCAATTCCTGGATATCCAGTAAGAGTGTGCATAATGTGCTTAAAGGCTGGAAGGGACATCTTCATGGTTCCTCACTGTTCTGGGTGCCTAGAGAGACATGGCCTAACCAAAGCACCCAAGATTCGTTTGGCTCCCACATGGACAAAGCTTCAAGAACCTGCAGTTGGCAGCACACAGTACCAGGTAGAGCCTGTTGGAGGAGGTTCAGCAGAATGTGGCATGAAGCAAGAGGGTGTAGATCTACAGGCAGAGCAAAGTACTGATGTATCCGAGTTCGGGTCACAGAGAGACAGTGCAGAGGGAGCACCGGCAGATCAGTGGAGAGAGGGGCCGAGCCCTAGTCTCGTCGGAGAAGATGAGATGACAGAGACTCTTGAATGGGAGGTGTCGGCCTCCGTGCCCAGCGAGGAGTGGATAGTCTCAGGAGTGAGGACAACTGCTCACTCCTGGAATAAAATCCTCAGCGAGGAAGATAATGAGGGGGAACCTATGTGGCCTTATGAAGAAGGTGCGGATCCACAGCCTCGGGCTCTTGCCTCAGAGGACCAGAAAGTAGGAGAGATTGGTGACTCCACAGCCCTGTCCCCACAAGGAGGAGTCAAAGATCCATTTTACATTGCATTAAATATGTGTAGCTGGCAGAACCAGGACTGGCCGCCCCCAAGCCAGGCCAGAGGTCTCAAGTTGACCGAGTGTAGTAAAGAGGAAAGACTGGTTCATAGGAAGGCGAATGAGATCTATGGGATATCCTTTCCTACCTTTCCTCGGAGAGTCTGGGAGGAGATTGAAAGAAACAGGAAATCTTGGATAATGGAAGAGGCAACAAGATATGTGCATCCTGGTGCAAGTCGGTATGTCCAAGACAGAGTGTTCCAAGAGAAATTCAGACAATGGAAAGTAGGCAGAACACTGTTTATAGACACTTTTCAGATTGTGGATGAAGGGGGACATGAAACCTTCTTCAATGTGAATTACGAGCGCCCAGACAGGGTAATAATTCTTGCACCTGACCCATTGTGTTACTTTCCTCAATGTATGCAATTTCCTGTGAATGTGCCCATGCCTACCAAGTGGAAAGCAGAGCAGTGGTAGCCAGTGCTGCCATCCGGCCGTTGCCGTACCTATGTTGCTCCGCCAGACTGGCATTCCAGGAACCAAGTGCCCCAGATTCATCAGCCTTGCAGTGTACTGGCTTTCCAGATTCCATCGCCGAGCCTTCCAGATGACTTCATATCCGGAGAGGACACCAGCCCAGCTGTATCCTGATTCATCGCCTGGGATTTCAGATGACTTCAGACCAGCTGTTTTCTTGTCCTGTTCCAAGGTTCCATCTCCTAGATAACATTAGCCCAGCAGTTTCCAGATGTGCCACCCTGTCGTTTTCTGGAAGATGTCTGCCCAGCTGTGTCCGAAGAATGCTGCCAGGGACAGTCTTCGGCTGGAAATCCAGGTGTTGTATTGATTTAAATTTTTCAAGGGACTGGTAAGTCCAGACTTTTCTATTTTAATGACATTGCAGTACACACCCTAAACCTAGCAGACTTCAGACTGTTTGAACTGACCTCAAAGACTCTCCCCTTCGGGATTACAGTCCTACCATAACTGTGCTTCACTGGGGTCCAGCCCAGGAGAGACTCTTTCTTGGACTTGCCTTCGGGCACTGTTGTCACTTGATGGGACTTTTAGGGCCTTCCATCCATCAAACTGTGTGTTGTAAATAATGTCATTGCTTTTACTGTTTCTACTGTTTTTCTACTTTTCTAAAAAAAAAAATATATATATATTTTTGGGATTCTTCAGTGTTTCGATGGTAGGGGTTTGCAGATTAGGGGTTGTTTTTCTTTTCTCTTGCAGGTGATCCTGAAGAAGAAAAGACAAGAAGAGGAGGAGGGTCTCATTGGAGTCCCTCATGTGCTTTAAAGTAGTAGTGTTTGAAGTAGAGTGTTGTTTACTGTGTTTAACTTTTCCTTCCACAGGTATGGCTGTGGGGGAGTGTGGGAGTAATACCTAGAGTATAGTGTTAGCTCCTTGTGTTTTGGTTGCAGGTGTCCAGGGTTGGGGGGAGGTTCCCCTGTTTTTAGGGTAATTTGGGTTATGGTCAGATAGGTTTTCCCTAGAGGGCTAGGGGGGGATAGACAGGCTGTGGTCCTGACCTGCAGTAGAGGCTGCAGTACTGATCTAATAGGGCTATGCTCTGGGCAATTCTACCAGGGCCACTAGGTAACCATAGCAAGATCATAGAGTAGAGGTTGATACGTCAGCTGATGGCCTCTGAGCCCTTAGTGTTGCCTGCCTGTGCCTGGCACATGGTAAGGGAGAAGGTAGCGCTACCTCCCTATAGTCAACACATAGTGTAGGATGGCCTGGGCCGGGTAAGTAATGACTGCGGACAGTCATTTTCCTGGCCGAGGGTGGGTGTAACCCCCTTGTCACCCGGGGTTACTAGAATCCCATTTAGATCTAATGGCAGGCAGGGAAAGGCAGCTTGTGAGACACCAGTTAAATGGGTTTCACACTGTCTCACTCTGTCCTCAGTCTCAGCTGAGCTGGAGGGATGACATCACTTAGAATTCTCACAGCAGCATAAGCCACAGTGGAATGTTGCAGCAGGGAGTTAGGTTAGAATGTTGGGGTTTAAGAGTTAGTTGGCGAGAAGTCTTCAGCCAGGCTCAAGAGAAGCAGGAGGTGTGCTGCAGTCTTCAGCCCCTCAGAGCCTAGCTCTGTCAGAGAGCTACACCAGAAACAAGGTAGTGTGTTCTCACCCTAGAGAAGAACACTGAAGATACCTGCTGAAGTAGTAGAGACCGCTCCCCTGAGTTGTTCCAGTGCCCCATCTCTGGAAGGGATGGGGGGGAAAGAATCCAGCATTTCCGGGGAAATCCCCTGGCCCACTGGGAATGGGAAAAGCCTCCGAATGAGAGTTTGTTTTGAGTTTCCAGAGAATTTTGTGTTTCCTGTGAGAGAAGCCCTGGAGCACCTGCGAACCATGGAGAGTCTGCTCTGACATAGAGCCCATCTTTTCACCATGTACAGTTGTGTAAAAGTATCTGCCTACTGTGGGGTCAGTAAAGCACTAGCCAAGGACAGTACTTTTGAGATATGTGTAAGGCTTGAAATGCATCTAACCAGTGGGGTCTACAGGGATGGACATTGCCACTTACAGTACGTTGCAAGTCAGGACATCAGTTGCTTAGCGAGTAGACTGTTAAATGTGATATACATTTCGAGATAGCACTCTACAACCAGAGAGTCCAAAGAAAGGTGTTCCAAATGAAGGGCCAGGTATGAATTTGGGAACAAGAGGTGGGAGACCCCCCCATCTGGAGTAACCAGGTTTACCTCTACGGATTCACTTTAGGCACCTGTAGCTTTCTCCCAGGCACTTGGAGAGTCTCTGCAGAAAGTACCCAGACGTGGAATTAAAGATGAGATTTTTCCCTTTAGAGCTAGAAGCACTCATGGGTGGTTGAGGGAGCCATCGCCAAAAATCCATGACATATGGAAATGTGTACTAGTGCTGGCCAAGATGCCATGCCAGGGAAACCAAGAGTGAGAGTACTAGTTCGGGTGTGTGAGCCCAGATATGTTCAGAACCTGAGAGCTGTTGTGTGAAGAAGAAGAAGTGTTCTGACCTCTGTAGATCTGCATATCCAGTGAGTGTAGCCCCGTGGGGGTCCATCTTGCTTTGTATTCTTGTGTTGAAGTGAATAAAAGCCACACAGGAGAATCCCACTCCTGGTTTGGACATTTTCAGTTCTTGCTTCCTGTGTCCAGAATTACTTGGGTGCCTCTGACCAGAAGTGCAAACCTAGCCCTGATGCCGAGCGAATGTTTTCTCCCCGAACCTAGGCTAGCCAGGTAGTGGTTACAAAAATGGAGACCCCACACCTTGGTTACACCAGTATTGTCAGAAGACTGAAATTTTGGTTCCCAATAGGGAAAAAGATAAAACTGTGGTAGGCTCCCAAGCGCGATGGAACCATATCAGCTCCAAAATAAAATCTAAAGGAAAAGTTAAATGTAAACATGGTTCCCTAAAAAGTAGGGGCACTGATAAAAAAATGAAGTTGAAATATGAAATATAGAAAAAATTTACCACAGAAAGTAGTTTTCCAGTCAAAAATAAAGCGCAGGAACCAGGACAAAAATCCTCGCCAGGGGAAGCTTCCTCGGTTCCTGGGAACTGAGGAAAACCTAGAAAAATAGTGAAAACAAAACCCACTAAAAAACATTAAAGGCAGCAGAAACTATAGAAATAACATGACTTTAAGAGAAATACATTTCTTCAAGTGATGAGAAGATAAGAGAGTGCTCTGGGGCCAACTTGTTCCAATAGGTGGAGAAATGAATCTGACTGACAGGCAGCAGTCTTCAACCGCATTCTGACTGGTTAATGCCCAGCCATCCTTAGCATAAGTTCCACCTCCTGCTATGGTCAAGCATACTGAGGGATTCCTGGGGTGAGAAAAAAAAATTATGCTGTTTGCAGGGATGGCCATTGGCCCAATGGAGACCACACTGCCTTCCCATGCCAGTGACCTGAGTTTGGGTATGAACTCAGTGAGCTGGCTGGAATGGCCAAGGTTGGTGGGGAGATGCTGCAGCACTGGCCACAGCCTTGGGAGGAGCACAGCAGTATTCTGGCACACAGATGACACCTTGTGGAGGGCCAAGGAGCCTTCTCTCACAAGAGGTTAACATGACTGTTGAGACCTGATGGGCCCATGCACTATGTCAGGACAAGTAGGGTGGCAAGACAAATGGGAAAAGAGCAGCTAGCTGGATGAAAGTCAAGTCGCTACCAGCCCTGCACCACTGACAGGGCCCCTACTGTTGTCTGCCACCCAGCCCCATCACCCTTCATCTCAGGAACTTACCTTTATACCTTTCGTACCCCTCTGGATTCCCCCATGATGGGGACAGGAGTGAGAGGGACATCCTTTTCCCCTTGACTCAATCAGTTTGGCAGTCCATCACCTTATCAGTGTTGCAGGGTGTGCGAAAGGTGGTAGCTTCATCCTTCCTTGCTGGCAGATGATCAGTGGAACAGCTTGCTCACCCCTCCCGAGTGGAGTGCGGTCCTAGGGATGCCGAATCCTGTCCACATCCACCACGCTGGCATCCATGAGTGACCCAATTCCATTTTCAACCCAAGTCACTGCCATGGTACTAGTATGTACCCTCCCGACCAACCCACTTTCAGCCCCCCTCCCAAAAAAAATGTACAAACCCTTCCCACACTACACAGCTGATTGGTACCTTTATTACTCATACTAACCCATTTTCCACTTCATGTTTACAGGTCCAATGGAATGATGAACATGGCACAACAGGTTGCCAACCCCAGCGTCGGAAGACACTGACCACTTGTATCAGGCAAATATTGTTTTATGCTTAGAGTGTCTTGTTTGTCTCAGTTAGTAACTAAATTGCTGCAGATCTTTTGTGAACCACTGCTATTCTTATTTTACAGGTATAACTGGATGTTCCCTCAAGCTACTCAACCCCATCCCAGAATCCCCAGGACCGAGGTAAGAAATCTTTATAATTAGTACAGTATCCATGTTAGGATGGTATGGTGTAATGGTGCAAACACAAGTAGAAGGGACTTGTGTGAATGGGAGTATGATTCCATTATTACAAAGAGAAGGGAAATTCATTGCAAAAACCTACATGAATGCAGACAGGGTTGAAAGAATGCAAAACTCACAAAGTAGGGAAATAAAAAAGCATTAGGGGTTTTGGGTCTCTGAAGTCTTGGCAAATCAGTGATGGTGTCTTTCTTGGGGTTGTCAACCCTAATGCCCACCCTTCCCCTGAAGCAAAAAGAGCAGACGTGATCTCTTTTCTTCACATAGGGCCCTGCATAAAGAAAGTCATTGATTCTGTTGGTAAAATGTTGTGAACCATGCTTCTCTACCTTTGAAAAGTATACCACTATGAGGAACTGGCTTGGAGCTATACACCTCATGCTGTAGACAGGAGGCTATGGGCTTGGGGGAAGGCATAGGCAGTAGGGTTGACAGCCACAAGGAACACCCCCACCACTGATTCGCCAAAACCCTAATGTGTTCATTTCCTTACTTTGTGTACTTTGCAGTCTTCAACCCTAATGTCTGCATTAACATAGTTTTTTGTAGTGAATATATATAGCCCTAACAGTTCCAAAGTTAGCCTATTTCAAAGCAATTATCTTAACAAAAGGCTAACTTGTGTCACCCCGCAGTCCAATGGTAGTGGGTTGTGCTTCAGTGCTGATGATCCATGTTCAGCAGCAAAGCCAGGGGTTAGCACTTGGAAGGCCAGGCTGAGGAACAAGCTGCCACTGGCAGTGCATCCCTACCAGGGAAAGAGTGGTGACACACTCCAGCACCACAGCAGCCACTGCTGGTAGGCCAAGGAGCTTGTTCTCCCAGCAGAGTGCGCAGTGTGTGTATGTGTGTGTGTGTGTGTCAGTGAGATGCATGTCCCCCAGCATGCTGTATGTGCTACTGAGGAGAAAAAGCAGGTAGAAAACCAGAGTCAGCTGTAGCAGTATGAGCAAGTAGCCCACTGCAGGCCAGATAGTACTGACCATAGCCACTATCTTTCTTCCAGGGTCCAAACCCCTAGAGTGATGATGAGACCCTACGTGTCCTTGCCAGGGGATACTCTATGAAGTAAGAGAGGTATCGGTAATTCCAGGAGGAGGTGAATGACAGGGCTGGGTGGGTTGGTCACAATGGGGGCAGGCTGTAGGATACAAATCTCTATAAAGAAAAGGGCTAACTTCAGAAATATAATGGCAAGAACTCTTGAAAGCTTGGAGATATGGCAACATAGGTAAGTTATGTTGATACAGTTGTCATGTATCGACATTTTAAAGTATTACTTATAATTTAAAATGTGAATCAAATACTTTTGCATGATGTTTTACATTTTTTTTTATAAATTTTTTCAAATTTCGACTTCGCATTCAGACCAAATAAACACATTTCCATTCCTTTTCATAATCATTATCCATTCGCAAAGTACTACAACTGTGTCACATTTGCACCGAATCTTCATTTAAAGTTTGGCAGTCACCAAATCTTCCTTGCTTCCATAGGCTTCATCTACAAAAGTTGTGGAAAATAAAGAATGCCCTATCCTAACACAATCCCTTGCAGTCCAGTAAATGACCCTTAATCAGAGTGAAATATTTTCTGCACCATATTCTAAGGTTGTTTCTGTTCCCCTTGTGTTATTTTTTCCAAAGGATACAATAAAAAAAAATATGGACATCTGTTTACTTTTTTCTAGCAATGTGTCCAGAGTACTGTTATTTAGCATTATATTGACAACTGGCATGGGGAGAAAAACCCCAGCACTGGAATTTGAAAAGGTGCTCAGGTTGGGGACAACCACCAGAACTGGAGAAAAACTGGCATATTAGAGGGGTCCAAGTACAATATATTTATAACAACTGGTGACCCTATTTAACAACTGGATTATGAGTACTGTCAAATAGTCATAATAACCTGAAATCGGTTATTCTGACATCCTCATTTAATACCACATAAATCCAGCATAAAAAAACAGCAATTATAAAAAAATAAAAGATAGGCAAGTGTGTTTTATGGATTTTTTTTTTTTTTTTTGCTAGGGGTCCCTCGGTGATGATCTATAAACCCTTTGAGCTTCGCTCTCGAGGTTTATGGGTCATCACACACCTTGGGTGTGTAAAAAAACCATAACACACACTTGCCTATCTATTATTCTCTATATTGCAGATGGAAGTGCAAAACAAGTGACAGTGCATACGACATTAGTAAAAACCCACCAGTGTGAACAGAACTGAAGACAGCGGATACCAGAACGCCCCTATGAATCAATGTATTGTGCATCTTCTTCAGGGTGTTTTCTGCAATAAATATGTTTGTACTTACACCATTCTAGCATGCCAGTTTATATATGTATGTGTGTGTACGTATACATATATATATATATGTTTTAATTGTCTTACTCATTCAAACATGAATATGGACAATCCTCATTAAGTGAAATGACTCACTTCAATGGGTACTATTAACATTCAGAAACCTGGTTACATAAATGGGGAAGAAAGTATCAAACACATACAAAGAGTATAACATTTTACAAGATAAAAATCACTTCAATCAGGTAAATTTCACTTACAGCACATATACATATTTCCTGTAATAAGGGGGAAAGGGGAATCACATTCTAAAGTACCAGTCTTATAGATTGACAAGTGCAATGAGTTTTGAATGAAACTTTATGTCTCAACACAAATATTTTTAGTCACAGTCAAAACTGGGACAGCAAGTTAATGAATGATTGGCCTGTTGCACAAGTCAGTTATGAACATTACCAAATTTTATGGGATTCAAATTAAGCCTTAACTGTGTTGGTACAGAATTCCAATTATAGAACAGAAAGGATGCTCTGCCAACATTTGTCTTCATAGAGGGGATCAAAAATTCAGGCCATCTGATTAGCTCACCCCTGTTCTGGCTGATTTTATTTTCAAACTTTCCAAATTATTTTCTAAAATATACTCTGGGATGGACCTACATGTTTAACATGTCAAGTTTTTTACAATCATCTAGTCTTAGCCAATTTAGATCCTTGTACAGGAAACAAGGTCTTGTAAGTGGGGCATCAAGAATGAAATGCTCAAATTTATTGTATAACAGTAACTCTACTTTAGTAAGTTCAGTGCTTGATGCATCACTGTAGAGGACATCTCTGCAGTCAATAACTGGAACGATCATTGTCTCAACAATTTTTACCCTAGCATCCCTAGGTAAACTGTTTCAAACCTTATACAACATGCCAAGTTTCTGAGTCGGAAACACAGTCTCGGACTATGCTGAGGTCAGCACCTCAAAAATATTACTGAAAGACCAAAGTCTAAATTCAGTAAACATAGTTTATTAAAGTGTAAACAACGTAAATGGAACAGCTCACCCTCAGCGACCACGTTCATAATGCACAGGCTGGCGTTTGGTTGCAATAGAATCTAGCCACTTCAGTTCAGTTACCGCAGTAAACAAAAAGTAAGTCCAAATCATCCTACGATACAAGGACCAAAAAGCTGGTGGTATTTTGGACTCAAAACTACATCAAGGCTCCTGCCTTGTAGGAAACAGCCCGTACTTCAAGTGCCAGTAAAAAATCTGGCCAACTCAACAATATACTCGGTGGTACATTTATTTCCCAATTGCTCAGTGCCTTAGCTATAGCTTCTAACCCCCATTTGTGGGGGATATTTGAATAAAGGCTTTCAATGTCTACAGTTACTAGCCAAGCACTTTCTTCCACAATCACATCCTTTACCACCAGCAGGGTTTCATTTGTATTCTGTAAAACAGCTTTTAAAAGGGGTACAGGCTTTTTTTTTTTTTACAAAGAAGCCTACAAACGTAGACATTTTTTCAGTTATTGATCCAATAGCCAAAACTATTGGTTGTCCTGGTACAGGTGTAATTCATTTATGTTTTTTTACCATATAATGGCATGACTTGCCAGCTCTGCAATTTATTATCTCGCAACTGTATAATATGACTGACTGCTTTTCTAATACAGTACAGCAGCTTCTGCTTCTTTTTTATGTTTATTTTTTCCTTACATGCTTATTTATACTTTAGTCTTTCCATAATGGTTTGTCCTTTATTTGTTTCTATACATTTGCTTCTATACCTGTGCTTTCTCTGTCAGTCTGGTATCTGTTATTGTGTGATTGGTTGTTCTTTGTGCTACACCGGGTGTATAGGTTTAAGAAATGCCTTTTTAAATGCACCTTTAGTCATCTGCACGTACGCTCTGATGACGGTTTAGTTAATATGTAAGCACATTTTCTCTCACTTCAGTCCGGCATGCTCGAAGTGAGTTTAGGCCACCGGTTTGCGTTTTTCTATTTTTTTATGCCTGAAGCCAAGAAACATCTCCAGCAGGTGCTAGGCAAATCTAGATGCAGCAACGACATGCTGGACTTTAAGATTCTTGCCCTCGCCCTGGAAGATGTGCTTCTGCCGCTAATGAATCTTATGAACCTATCTCTCCGGCTGGGGCAATTCCCTGATTTGGAAAGCCACTGTGGTGACTCCAGTCCACAAAAGTGATGACAGAGCCATACACTCTAACTACCACCCAATATTGATACTGCCTCACCTCTCTAAGGTACCAGAAGGAGTAGTCTCTGACTAACTGGTTGACTATTTGGAAAAGTATGGATTACAATGCCCACAGCAGAATGGGTTCCACAAGGGGCATAGCACCTCCACTGCCCTAGTTGAGTACTCAGGCTTCCTGCATGGGGCTCTAGACAGCAATCAGATAGCCGGGGCGATTTACATCTACCTAACAAAGGCCTTTGACACTTTCAATCATAAAACATTTCTTACTGAGCTCCTCTCCATCTGCCTCTCTACTGATGCTATTGGATGGTTTCAGAGCTACCTTAGGAATAGGTCCCAACAAGTGACAATAGATGGTACCCTTTCCAATAGGCGACAGGTTCTTACAGGTGTCCATTAGGAATCAATTCTCGACCTCCTTTTATGCAGCCTTTTTATTAAAAAACTGTCCTTAGTCTGCAATGAACACATTCTACTTTACACTGATGATGCTGCAATCTTCTCTAAAGGCCCTGACCCACTCCAACTTGAATCTCACCTTCAACGTGACTTCGCCGCAGTGGAAGCTTGGTTCTCCAGATACGAGCTTCTAATGAACTACAAAAACACTAAAGTAATGTTATTTGGAAACCCTCGCAATAAGCGTAAGAACTTTCAGATGACAATCCTGAATAGCCTACACACCCCATTGAAGAAGTACAAACCTTCAAATATCTAGGCATCACCCTGAACAGCTCACTATTCTTTGCACAGCACACAGATCAAATTGTTAAGGTTGTCAATCCTAGAATTGGACTATTATACAGGCACCGTCATTGCCTGACCCAAAAGGACGTGTCACTTGCCATAATGAGCTCCATACTGTCCATCGTTGATTATGGGTTAGTGATGTATGGTGCAGCCCCGACTTCACCCTCAAAAGGGTTAGCATTGCCCTTAATAAATCCTGCAAGCTTCCTCTTGGTAGTAATAGACTAATTCACACCTGTGACCTCTATGTGCAAACCAATTGGCTTACCCTACAAGGTACAGTATGGTACCAAATTTGTCTACTGGGGGAAAAAAGACCTGCCTTGGCCTATCCCCACCTGCCATTCATAACCGCCTCTCCACAGCTCCCAACCCCCACCGCACAAGAAGCATTGCCAGACAATCACTGCATGTTCCCTTCTTCCACACCTTTAAGCGCAAAGGTCTTTCGTATATCGTGCCCCTCACTGGTTTAATGAACTCCCCTCGAATAAGTCAAGCTGGGGCCTTTTAAAAGGAAACTCCACCAACACCTCACCAATCTGAGCAGCTCTGATTGCTGGCTCCTGTTTCCCTCATTAATCACTTTCTTCCTGCCCTCTTCACTCCCTGCCACCGCCCTCCCCATAACCCCAGAGTGCCCTAACTTACCCCCTGTTTATCAGCATCCCCAGTCCTTCATGAGGTATTCCCCTTCTTACCCCCCCTTAGAGCTTAGACAAAGAAATATTTTTTCTGCTGAATACTTCATGTTTTGTAACTCTGTACTCTAAATGTATGTAATCCATGTATTCTTCTGTTTGGTTACTGTGCCCAGTTCCAATCATGAAATGTATGTATTATATTATTTAATTTTTGTACTCTATGTTTATTGCTTTAACGGAAAAAACAATACATACATTTCCTCATACAAGGCAATCAGAAATGTTCTCACACAATACAGTTGATATTCAAGTATCTCTCCTTGTAATCTGGTACAACAGGAACTGAGGGTTATCTGGTAAATTGTCCATAAGAAAAAAAGCCCTATAATGCCAGCTGACTCAATAGTGAGTGGAATGCCCATCTTAGGTACTATCAACAGGAAGAAATTACTGCAATTCTATTTGAATTGCTATTTAATCATGTATAACATAGAGGATACTGTATGGGAAGCAGTTAATAACAAAGGAGTATTTGCATTGAGAGGTTACCATGGTTTGTAAGCCTCGAGAGCGCGGCTCGAGAGGTTTACAGTTACCATGATAACCTCGAAATGCAAATTCACCTTGGTTGTTAATTGCTTCCCATACATTGTCTTATATAGTGTATGGGAACCAGATTAACATGTGCTTTTTACCCTAAAAGAAAAAAATTGCCACAGTCCTCTAAAGATCTACACCACTTTTTCTCTATTAAAGCTCCGAAGTTGTAGAACACATTACCACAAGAATTAGTGGACTGTTCAAACCTAACTACTTTTAAAATTCATCTGGATAACTGGTTCTTTAATTGACTACTATGGGGTACAATGTCCCACAGTGTGGGGGACAATCACGATGGGCTTCGGCCTTCTTTTGTCCTTCATACCAAGTAACCACTTAGTCAGCTGTAAATATGCACAGATTAGGCTTACCTCTGAGTGAAGACGTTGACACGATGGTAGCGGGGAAGATTAATAAACGTTATTTTACCTACTTTAAGCTAACATACTGGTACACAAGCAACATTAGGGAAAAAAAAGTCCTGACTGTTTCAGAAGTATAACTGAATGCCTGAATGCAGAGGTCAGGATGGATCAATGTAAACTTTGCGTTTTCCAGAAGTGCCGAAGGGAAAATTCAAATCCTTGACCTCTGCATTCAGGTATTTAATTTTACTTCTGAATCAGATGGGATTTTTTTTCTAATGTTGCCATTGTTGATGCTCATTTATTTTTATTTTAAAAATTACCACGATTGAGGAACCGCCATTTCCATTTGAATGCTGCCGAGTGCTAAGCGCTGGTGTGGTGGAATGTTGAATCTCGGCAGCATTCCTTCTTGTTATGGTTTTGTTCTAAGGTGGTTAACAGCAATGGAATGTTAGAACGATACCATAACAAGCCTGTATTTACACTGAATTCTGTTGGTAATAACATTCCACCATATACTATAGTGGAATTAAAGTAGAGAGGTGCCTCCCAGATCAAGCGTTGCATCACTTCACAAAGAAACAACCCCCCCTTCATCATTAAACAGCACATTAGGTATATAGAAAAAAAAGAGACATAACATTGCTCCTGAATAGAACATATATGCACAGGAGGATGACATTTAACAGAGCCCACAGGACTAATCATCTCCCACACCTCTCCCTCAAGAGCAGAAACTGATTAAGACCATTTTTATCCCCAGAGACAAATGTGTTTACTTTAAATCGGTAGCTGTCCTAAAATATATAATTAAATGGTCCCATTTATATATGCATTAGGGAGGAAACTGTGAGAAATGTACCAAATATTCAAATCTCCAAATAAAAATGTGTCTCTCCAAAACAGAGGAGAATACTACTACACAACTGCCCTTAATGCTCAAATCTTAACTTTAAGTCCCAGTTCTCCAGGTTTCAATAAACAAGTTCAATCATTGCCCGAATACTCTTCCACCAGAGTTCCAACAGCTTTTGCATTAAACTCCTTGGTCTCTTCCATCCAGCACCCCACATCTTTAGAATCGTTGAACTGCCAGGTCTTCCCTCCATAGATTATCTGTAGGCGTGCCGGTAAAAGAAAGGAATCTACTATGCCTAGTATCTGAAGCCTCTGCTGAATGCCATCAAATTGTTTGCGGCAAGCTCTCATTTGATACGAGAGATCTGGGAAGATTTTAATATCGTGCCCCTCAATGTCGATTGGATACACCAATCTAGCCACTGCTAACAACTGATCCTGAATCTCCACACCCATTGTAGCAACTAGAACAGTGCGCGGCTGATCCATGGTTGCGGGCTGAATCCTTGGATTTACTCTGTATGCCCTTCTAAGGGCAGTCCATTCAAAGGTTTCAGGGACAGGGATAGTCTCCTTCATCCAGCTGGCCAGGAAACTCAAAAGGTTAGCGCTTTCAACCCCCTCTGGAACTCCGACCAATCTTAAGTTACCAACACGGGACTCATTTTCTAGGGCCTCTAATCGACCCTTCAATTGATTGTTCTCTTTAGTCAGGATGGAGACAACTGCCTGCATGGATATAGAGCGTTTCTCCATTTCAGCAACCATGCTATTGAGGTCTTTTATAGCCACCTCATGCATCTCCAATTTACTTAATATGCACTCCATTTTGCTGTCTGTAGATTTAACTGTTGCCAGGATTTGTTGCCACGGAGAGGCTTGCGATCCATCTGCATCAGGCCCAACCTTGTGGGTTGCTGTTTCTCCTCGGGCTGGCCCTTGTTTAGTCCCGATATGTTTAAATGCTCCAGAACCCGCAGACTTCGTTTTCTCAATAGCGTGTTAGGGTTCATTGAAAAGCTGAGAACTTCAGGAACACAATTCAAAAATCTTTATAGTCCCCTTTATACTTTAACATAAGAAAACATGGCTTCTTCCTTGTTGTAGTGCAGAGCTGATCCAGGAGATGTCCTGCTGGGAGATCAGCTCTCTAGCGCCTCTATTATGTTATTTTTTGTCTGACGTGGAACCTTTGTACGCAAGCTTCCATTTCTAAATAAATAAAAACTTGAAGTACGGATTCTTTCCTTCAAGGCAGGATCCTTGATGTAATTTTGAGTCCAATACACAGTCAGCTTTTAGGTCCTACTATCGTATGATGATTTGGACTTACTTACTTTTTGTTTACTGCGGTAACTGACCCGGGGAGTGGCCAGATTCTATTGCAACCAAACACCAGCCTCTGCATTATGGACACGGTCACTGTTGATGAGCTGTTCCATTTACCTTGTTTATACTTTAACAAAATACATTTATTGAATTGAGGCTTTGGTCTTTCAGTAATATCTTTATTGTGCTGACCTCTCCATAGTCCTACAAGACTCTGTTTCTGATCCAGTTTATTGTTCACACTCCGAGGTATTGTGCACATTTCTGAGCCTAGTGTGAGTCCTTGGCCCCCCTTTTTTTTTTGCAATGCCAAGTTTCTGATTTAGCCTTCTAACCATTTTATTAACATACACATTCCATTTACAGAAACTAAGATATTTATATGCCTAGACTTGGAATTTGTTACCGGCATTCTTCTGTACATTTTCAGCTCTATTTGTATGTCTAAATACCATAACACTTGATTTCATGGCATTTAGCACCAAAAAAATGAAAAGAAAGGAATGAGCTCTCTGAAGAGCATACTGGACATGGGCATTTGTGTTGTTCATAACATGTACAATAGTATTGTCAGTGTACTGTACAAGTGGAATTTGAGAGTCTGGAAAGGAAAGGGGATTCATGTATATGTTGAACAACAGAGGGCCCGAAATGGAGCTTTGTAGAACTCCAGTAACTGCTGGTAGGGGGCTCAATTGATAAGAATTCAGAGTGACTTGCTGTAGTTGCCTGGTCAAGTAGTCTCGGAACCATTTCAAGGCAACCACCGACATACCCGAGGATTTATGTTTAGCCACTAGTTTCTCATGGTTAAGGGTGTTGCAAGCTTTCAACAGGTCTATAAAAACTGCCCCTAAAATTGATTAATTTTATCTAGGCACTCTGAATGTCACTAACCACCTTTGTTTATGTTGTGGTATTACTGTGGTTTTCCTAAATCCTAACTGGCAGGGGTTCATGAGTCTATTAGAAGCTAGATAATATTTCAGCTGTACAACAACCAAGTTTTTGAATAATTTAGATACAACGGGGAGCAAGGAGACTGGGCTATAATTATTTATCTCTCTTTTTGCTCCTTATTTGAAAATCGAGATGACTTTAGCACTTTTCCAGTTTATGGGGAATATTGATAACATCCTCAGTCATGTTGCCTATTTTGGTTTCAGACAATAATGTTGCATTATAATTTATAATGGCTATGTCACTGTCAGTATTTGTTTGATCAAAAGCAGGGGCCTGATTTGTAAATGAGATTTCAGACCTACAATTCTTATTTAGCCATCTAAAGTAAGTCGACTATAATTTCAGTGATCGTATTTTTGCACAAATCCGTCTCACCAAAATCAGTAGAAACAGCAACAAATTATGATTTTTTTGTGGTGCTGTTTCTGGGGAGGCATGTCTAGCAATAAAGTAATGTTTGAAAATAAAGCCTCGCTTTAGACGACTGAGTTAGGTATGCAAGCATTCAATTTTTTTCTAAAAAGCAAACAGCAGGTATTGATTCTCGATGGCATGTAAATCCGTGAACTGTGCGAAAATACTCATCAGATATATTTATAAACATACAACACTAGAAATGATCCAAACAATTTATTTGAATGCAGCAGTGTGTCACAAAGTACAAATAATAAAAAAAACACAAAACCGCTGTAATGAACGTGTTCATAACTGGAATCCCACTAGCCAACACAAATGATCAGAAAGGGCAATAGGCTTTCAAGTCCATCTGTAGGCTTTAGTGTAAAGTAGTTGGGGAATCGAAGCCTTTTGGTATACTGTATAAAAAGAGGCAAGAAATGTAAACGAATGTACAGTTAGGCATTAGACAATCACTGTAGTAGTGAGTAAGACAGGCATTTGGCAGCCTAGATGAAAAAAGGTTAAAGATGCAATATCCTTTTTCCAGTGTAAGTGTTCATATTGAACTCTGTATTGGTACAGTAAGTTCAACAGAAATAAGAGGCTACTGGCCCTCAAAGATTACATTATTGGCTTAGGGCAGTGATCATAACGTCCATTATAGAAATTTGACACTTCAGTTTGACTTATCAGATAAAACAAGTATCGACAGTCTAGAAAGTTGATATTCAAACAAAACAAGGGGCCACTAGCTAGGTTTCTAGTTTAATCTTTACACTTCATTTTGCTTTTAACTTTACTACCTTTGGAATGTGGCTCGATCTTAGGATGGCAAATGTCAGGGTACATACTGTAATGAAATATAGTTTCGCCATCCATTCTTTGCTGTGAAAAGTCAATACATCTTTAACCAACAGCAGCCATTTTAGATGCTTTGGCTACTACTGCACCCTTGTAAAAATAATCTGAGCATGCTTTGTAGAATTACTGGTAGCGTACTTCTATGGATAAGTAATAAAACTCAGTGCAATTTTAGTACAAGATAATATAAAATGAAAAATGTATTCAAAAAGCCACAGTTTCAACACAAGATACTAAAGCTACATCTTATCTGCAGTATAAAACACACTTTAGTGCAACATCTGATACAAACTTCATAAAAAATTTCTCAACATTTTAATGTCATGCACACCAATTACAAGTTAAAACAGAAAACAATTACCAGGAACCATAATACTTATCATGTCCCTGTCATCAGTCTTATCAACAGGTTTCAAGATGCCATGTCCCCTCCCCATACCCCACAGGCTTGCCACAACGGTGTGTTGCAATAAGCCTAGTAAAGACCCAAATAAAGCGGTAAAACAAATTGTTGAAAAAAAACATTTCTGTTGCACCTTCCCACTTGTGTTTTATCTGTTTTTACTAGTTCCTGTCTAACAATCAAACCAATAATTATTTATGGCTTACACCAACTTAGAAATAGGTAAGCAAAAATATATTGTTGTTTTTCTTGAACATTGTGCAAATAAGGTTCAGAGTATAGACTGGACTGAAAGGAGAAATGGCAGACTGAACAACTGGATTATTACTTGACATAGCCAGTGCTCACTTTGCAGCCCCTCCCCTGCACTGCTTCTTTTGAGATTAGAAAGTTACATCCATGCTACATTACTATGCTGGCCCAATGGCTGTGCACCATATTGCAGTGGGAAGAGTCCCATTAGGAAGGAATCTTGGGTCTCTTGGTCCTTGGGTCAGTGCAGTGTGTCGCAGAGATGATGCATTTACTCTTTAGGGCAGAGGGCTTCACACATGTAACCAAACAGCCCTTATAATGGGGGGGGGGGGGATTTACAGTATGAGTAGGACTTGGCCTCATTCACAGAGTGGGCCCTTCACCCAGTACCCATGTGGCTGAAGGTTGGTGCAAGTGACATGACTTACACAGTAAGGGTAGGGGAATGGGGGAGAGTGGGAATGGGGCAAAAAAAGAATAAGACGGGACCATGCAATATATGGTGACAGCACTCTGTGCTGCCACCTGGAAGATCTAGGTTCCCATGTGGACTTTGGTTTCCCACGCTAAAACCAGTGGGGGCTGTGTGCCTGGTGGAGGTGAAGTGCTTTGCACGCAGAGGTAGGACACAGACTGCTTATCATTTATACAAACCCTGCAAGCTGACCACAAGGTGGCGCTGGTGCTGATTTCCATAGTAGATGCTCGCCTATCCTGCCAGAGAAACAGGTGCAACTCCCACAGCCCTGGCAAATGGGGAGTGGTGGAGCCAGCTAATGGGGGGAATCTTATCCTCCAAAAAAAAAAAAAAAATTATAAAAAATTACATTCTTTCAGTCGAGTATTAGTTTTCTGCTACTGCCAAAGCTAAATTTGAAATAAATTTGTAATGTAGCACCTTTTTAAGGCTTTGATTCTGATTAGAGGTTTCTTCATAAAATGGTTTAGTTATAAACCTTTAGGATTTCAGAGTAGATGTCACAAAACACCCTCACGTGTTTACCCTGAACTACTGATGTAAATGCAGACATTAAACTGGAACACATCCCGATGTTATCAAGGCTTTCTCTCTTGTAAGCAAAGGTGTAAAATAAGAAGCAATCTCTTGCCGCCCGCCTCCTATGTTAATGCTGGGCATGTACGTTGTTTTCAGTCCTAAATGTGTCATCCGTTATCACAAAAGGTTTATGCACAATATGTAAAATAAAATAATTGCTGCAACTAGCTAAGCGTACCCTATTTATTTACTAAATCTTAGACAGATGAATATTCTAGTAACTCTACATGAACTATTAAGTACCTTTGCAATTCACCATGGTCATGTTTATATAGTTTCTGAGCATTAGGATTGAAAAAATATAGATTTCCCTGAATCCTTTGACACTCTGCTGCATCTCTCCCTCTCTCCACTATGTGGTCCTTGTTAAAGCTTTTGCTCCCCCTTACTAAACGGCACCTCAGGAATCAAAGTCCAAAGCCTATTTTGTTGTGGTGGAACACTCTTTACAGTCCAACTAAGTTTTGAACTTTAAAACTTCAGCTGTTTCATCTGTGGTGTATGCAACGATTGACAACTTTTTTTCCAAGCTAGTAGTGTTCTTTGGGTTAAAAAAGAAAATGAATCCCATGCCCAGAGCAAAATGCCAGAAGTATAACAATTGTGAAACTGACTATATGACAAGAAAATGGTTACAACCCTGGTCTCACTGGTTCTCTGGACATCCCAGTTACTGTACATGGCTGTCAGTCTCATCTGTTCATGTTTTAATCTATGCAAAAGTAGTTCATTAAAACAAATGTTTTAGATTGCAGGTTTGGCTTGTCCTGGTTATTCAATGCTACCTGGGTGGATACTAAGGTTTGGAGGTTCCAAGCAGGTGGGAGAATAATTAAGGTGAGGTTCTTTGATCCAAAGAAGGGGGACCCCATTTTTGCTCTCCGAGTTCTTGCTGGAATTTCTTCTTTTGTATCGCACTAGTAAAATTGTGATAATCAGGATCCCAAAAATTGGAAATGGATAGAAGAACACAAAATAAAAGAGAGAGTCATTGGAACAGATCACAGACTGTAACGATGATCCTGTCAAGAAACACAAAAAGAAAAGCAATCAATAAGGATTATAGAAAAGGTCTCTGAACTAGAGCATTCTGAATGGCTGTAATGCTTCCATCAGCCTTATATAATCATTAATTAATACACATCTATAGCCTCAAAATTTGAAAAGGAAACAAAAACTTAGAGGTAGTGTCTTTTTTAAAACTTTATGTAATTGCAATAAGGTACTCCCAGGGGATAGATTAACACACAATCTCTCCCTATGGGCACTCGGCAATGCCTCCAGACACATTACACCCCTAGGGGGTGATAAAGAGACTGTTAATCTAACCCCTAGTTATGACTTGTTGATTAAACAATTTTCAGCTGCTTATGCTGATTAGCAGGAGACCCCATTTTTAACAGGTCTCATCATTTTTTTTACTTTCAGTTTTTGGTGACTTAAGACACCTAGGGGTGGGGCCCCTCTCCATGCTAGCTACCATTGTATTACCTGAACAGAGGGTAAATGTCATAGGCATCACCCAACCAAGGGAATAAAAAGGTTGCCTCCAGTCCCTAAAATGCACTTACCATTTCTTAGAAAGCTTGAATCTCTCCCTTCCCCACCCTCATGACAGCATGCACAGTAGCAGTAATGGAGACATTTTAAATAATGTATCATTTGGCACAGAGGGCTGTTAGTACTGGATAAGCATGCAGAGGCTGTGCATATGTCAGGATTCACCACCCTCACAACTGGAGGGCAAGGCTATCTACTCTGTGTTGCAACTCAGACGCCTACCAGTCTGACATGAAAATCCAGAGATTGGGCACGCACAAAAGTCTGCCACTTGGCAATGCTCAGTGCTGCCATTGGCCATTTTCCCATTAAGTCTGTGAGTCTGAGTACTTGTACCAGCAGTCAGGAGAGGATACAGACTCCACAAAGTAGGCTGCCGCATCTCACTTCGTAAGGCAGGAGGGTTACTCTGAACAGCACCTGCCCTCTGAGGAAAGAAGGAAAGACTGGAAAGAAAATCTCAGTGCTGCCACCTACTAAGCTTATCCATATATCTAGAGAAGGCACCACTGGCCATTGTTATGAAGGAGCCGCAACAAGCTGGTTTTTGCCAACCAAATACGTCATCATAAACACTTCTGCTTTTCTTGTAGCCAACTCCGTTCTCCTATATATTTACTACTTTAACTCCACACTGGCGTTGGCCCGGTGGCGCTGAGGGTTGAGGCATCTGCCTTACCTTGTGCACGCTGGCGACCAGGTTCGGGAATGAGCAGGATGCGGGGGTTGGCCAGGAGGAGAGGATGAAGCATCCGAGGGACTTTCTGCCTCCCTGGGAGGGGGGGTCCAGTGCAGTTAGCGCACCTGGGAGACCGCGGCACTACAGACACAGGGACCACATTGGAAAGGGAACATTGGGCGGCTGTCTTCCGGACGTGTGTGGGAGTGCTTACATAGTGGGCTGGATGACATTGCAAGTCCCACGTTTGGGGGGGGAGGAATACAAGGAAAAAACCTCCTTCCACTGGTAGGCGAAGGCGGGTCCAGTGGTACCAGCCCCACGTTCACTGCCAGGCGTCAAGACATCCACTCCAGTTCCCTCCTCCTGTGACAGCAGCACTCCAGCATTAAAGACAGAGCACCGGTAGGAGAAATGGCGGTCCTTCCTTGGAGGATTCAGACCCAAGGGGTTAGGGCAGGCTGCACATGGAGTGGGGGTGCCCTCCCAACTGGAGTATGGATGGTCTATGCTTCAGGCTGGATGGGCAGAACCAGCTTACCGAGAGACCATGCTGGAGAGAAGCTAGTACGTAAGGGGAGAATAAAACAGAATAAAAAAAAAAACTCCACACTGGCATAGATCATTACTAAGCAAAATTGCAACAGAAAATCCCAACAAATGTTTAAGTCCCTGTGAGAATATGACCCTTGTTTGGTTGTCAAAACCTGAAAATGATATGTAATCTTGTGTGTGCCACCAAGCTGGCATGGCAGTAAGTACAGCTCCTGTGCTCCAGAAGTTATGTCAGCATCCATGTGCTTCTGACGACACATTTCCAATGTGTGTGATTGAAGAAACAGGCCACAAGCAAAGGGAGTTCCCAGCACAAATGCGGCTTGACACTATGAGAAAAGTTGCCAGTTCTTTAAAAAGACAGTGGAATGAGCATTTATATTTCTGTTTGACATTGGCCCTTACTACTCCTAATGGAACTTTTATCATTACATTTAAAGATACTTACCAGCCGGGGCCCCTGCACCTGGTATATGGGTGCATTACCTCATGGGAAACCTCCTCATGTGCATATTGCCCCAAATAATCCAGCAGTAAAAAAGCTGTAACCTTGTAAAGTCCAGAAAACCAGGTCCCAAGGACTTCCCCATTTGTGGTGCCACCGACGCGCTCTGTCAAGTTATGACGTGATGCTAGGGAGAGTGCAGGGTCGTGCTCCATTGTACTCTATGGGCAGTACCTTTCTGATAATTTTTTTTTACATTATAATGGCAATTTGGTAAGGAAACATGGGAATTGGTTAACTAACAAGGGCATTGTTAGTTGACCAGTGCCCATGTTTCCTCACCAAATTACCATTATAATGTAAAAAAATGATCGGAAAGGTGCAGCCCAGAGAGTATAATGGAGCGCATCCCCGCGCTCTCCCTACCATCACGTCATAACTTGACAGAGCGCAGGGGTGGAGAGTGGGTGGCACCAGAAAGTGTGAAGTCCTCGGGACCCAGTTTTCTGGATTTTATGAGGGTTACAACTTTTTTACTACTGGAATATTTGGGACAACATGTGAGGAGATTCCTATGAGGTAATGCACCCATATACCGGGTGCAGAGGCTCTTTGCATTACATTGGTGGGTCTCTCTAATAAATTTACCTTTTTTATAAAAATCCCCTAATTTCTTCAGACATATATCATACATTCACTGAGAACACTCCAAGGTGTGCACGGTGCAACTGTATACCAGTGTACCTGCCAAGAAAGTCCTGTTGTCCAGTTCTCCTGCTCTATTAGCATAACAAATGGAATCTTATCAATGTGCTATAACTGTATGTCATTTACCTTATAATCAGGATACAGTACTTTAAGCAAGGAATTGCAGTTACTAGTTAATGGTACTCTGATTATTTCTCTAAGTACTACATTAGAATAAGGGGGTTCTTTGGAAATAATGAGAAAACATCTATCTTACTGTTTAAGAACAAAACTAGTCTAGCTTAAGAAAAGTTGCCTATCTCTCCCAAATGAATAGTCTCAATTAAGAGATTCACAGGGTGAAATGATTTTTTAGGTACTTATTTTTTCCAAATACACTTCGTCTGGTTGATCCTGCACACCCCCACCAGCCATGCCCAATCAAATGATATCCCACTTTCCCCTGGGACTGTGCCTCTGATGACGATGACAACTAACTCAGCTGCAGGGGTCATGCAAGTACTGCATTGGTCTCTTACATGTAATTCACATTGTAAACAGCACGTTTCAGCACTAATCTTCTTGCTGAGGGTTCATGAAGGTAGATCACTACCAGCAGTGTCAGTGCTCAACTACACAGCAATTCTGTGCTTCACCAATATAATTATAAATTGGTAACATTATTCTTAGTCAATCAGGATTGCTAATTTCTAAACATTCCAGGTACTCTTATAAATATAAAAATGTGTCTCATACTAACAGTTCCAAAAATCTAAAGTTATATTATAACAATATAGGTTTCATTTCTGAAATTTGATTGGCCATGAGCAGCACCCATATCTTACATCAACCAATGGGCTTGCAGTGTATACTGTAAGCTGTCATTGACAGTTCAATCGTCAGGCAGCTGTGGAGGGCTGTGTTGTACGCCAACCAGCAGCCGGGGGAGCAGGGTGGTGTGTGATTGCCAGAGTGGATGGGGGGGGGCGGTTTGAGGGGACAACTAGACTACCAGGGTTGGGGCATATGTCCATTTGTGGACATCGTTCGGTGGTGGGGGAACACTACACTATGGAAATGGGGTTTGACATTACTGGGTAGGAGATCGAGCACCGGGGTGGGACACTACACTATGGAACCATTTTCCTTATTATGGGATCAGTGACTGGGGAGGCGGGGGAGGAACCATTACACTATGGAAAGCTGTTATTTTTCATATCAGGTAGGGTAGGGGACTGGGCAACAGGGTGGGACCATACACTATGGAATTATATTTTTATTATTACTAGATGGGAGATCAGGAGATCTGGGACTGGGGTGGGACCCTACACTATGGAAATATACTTTTATTAACAGGTGGCACATCATGAGATCGAGGACCGGGGTGGGACCCTACACTGTGGAAAAATACTTTTACTATTAACGGGTGGAACACCATGAGATCGGGGGCTGGGATGGGACCCTACACTATGGAAAACTACTTTAATTAACGGGTGGGAAATCATGATATCAGGGACTGGGGTGGGACCCTACACTATAGAAAAATATATTTATTAATGAGTGGGACATCATGAGATTGGGAACTGGGAAGGGGGTGAGGGACAGCAGTACCTCCGCCAACCACTAGGGTTGCATGGATTACCACCAGGTTTTTTCAGCAGTAATTTGCTCCACGTAAGAACCTTTGCAAATTCTTTGTGAATGGGATTATGGGGATATGCAGGTCCGGTTCCCCTCATTTGCACTGAGGCCTCCTTACTACTTTGCCCAGGGGGGCAAATCCAGTTTGTGGGGGCAAACTGGGTTTGCTTCCAGGCAAAGCTTTGTGAATCCTGCCCCAAGAGTTAAACTGTGAGAGGGAAACTGGCAACTGATAAAAGGGAAGAGGATTCCTACAATTAGTAGTGGTTTAATCTGGCTTCTAATGCGAGTCTCTCACCACATGGTGTTGGTGAATTGGACCTGGAACTCTGCTATGTACGTTAAACAGGAGTGATCACTCAGGTGATTTTAGACACAGTACCAATCTGCCTGCCTTGTTGTAAATGTAGTTTTCTGTTTTGCCCTCTGTGATTACTGTAATTTAATCTTCTAAGGAGCGCAAAGAAAGACGCAGAGCAGGGGAATATAAAGGCTTTTTGGTTTAGGATCTGAGACAAAGCTCTAAGCCCCCATAAGCTTTAGCAACTTTCCAAGTAACTATCTAATCCCTCAATGCCAAGGCATACTGACCGGTGGGAACTTGAGCTACATGCTTGGAACACGATCGCAGAACAGTATTCTCTCTAGCATAGCAGATGGTGGATGGACTATTTTGCTGCAAAAACAAGGTCATTTAGGAAAATAAAACAAAAAAGTAAAATAATACAAATTTACACACATTGGACCCTATGCAGGATGCCAACGCACCATGTAAACTGGGCGCATTGGCATCACTACGCGTGAATGCTGCACAGCAGTGCCGACGTGGCATTCACCAAGGGGGTGTGCAGCAGTTACGCTGATCCCGTGGCGGCGAGGACAGCAATGTGCTGGGGTGGGGGTGGGCGTGCCAGCATTATGTGGCATTCACATCTGGAAGTGCTGGCTGCCGGGGTGCGAAGGAGGGCGCCAGTTATGCCAGGGGGGACCCTGCCATAACTGCCTATGTACCCTGCCCCACTACACACAGAGCCCCCACATGGCCCCAGACAAGTAACAGTCCATTGTAAGTGGCACTGAGGAGACCCCTCTCCATCATTCTCCCTAGCGATCAGACCATCAAGATTCCCTGCAGCAGGACGGGACCCCTCCCCCCAACACACAAATGATCACCCAGTACAGTGTAGCACCCTTTCATGTCTGGAGCCCTGACCCAGACCCATATAGCAGTCCTACCCCCACAGCTGCCCCTTGTCCCCGGCTGTGTGCCATAACCACCACACACACACACACACACACACACATCTGTGGCCTGTCCCTGTAGCGCAATAGCATACCCCCATGCCCCCCAACACATGTCCGCCTCGGTCCCCATAAAGCATATGAATACCCCTTGCCCCCAGATGCACAGGTGCCCTGTGGTGCAGAAGAACCCCCCACCCCACACACATACACACTCGGGTGCACCTGTCCCGGCCATATTCCTCCTCCCCAAACTCACACGGGTGTCCTGGTCCAGACTTGGCAGATCCCCGACCCCGGTAACACTGCCCCTCATTGGTGGTCAGTGTAACCCCACCCCTGCAGCACTGGCACCCCTCCCCATACCTGCTAGTCGGTGCTGGGAACATACCTCCACCCTGATGTTGCATAGTGGCCATTACTATAATAGCAATAAGGTATGACCAGAAGTTATGTTACTGTTAGAGTTAGTCACCTCCTGGGGGTAATATGGCACTTGGCTGCACCTCGTGCCACATTACACCAGGGGGTGACTAACTAGAACATTAACAAAACCCCTGGTCATACCTTATTGCTTAAAACTCTGTCGGTAAGGTCCATTTTTGCTTTAGGTTACTCACATTTTCTGCACAGCATAACATTTTGATTCTGAATTCATACCTCTTTTTTTTTTAAACAGAAATCTTCAGCCTCATTTATATGATGTTTGTATATAGAGTTCCTGTTTCTTTTTTTTTTTCATAAAAGTTTTCATCCCTCCGAGACAAATGGGGCGGCTATGAGCTCAAGGCATAAATTAGTGTTGGAGAGTTGATTAGTGGCCTTTGCTAATCAAAATGAAAAATGATTAGCAATCAGACAATTTTGATTAGCAGTTTTCTAAAATGGGTATTTTTACTTTAAACCACATAATTATTACTTATAATTGTATATATTGATACAATAGACAATGTATACATAGTTTTGAGACTTAATTTGCCATTTTGACCAACTTGTTTGCATAGTCTTTCTTATTACCCCACCTCATGTACCCAGTGCAGAAAGTTTTCCAATCCCTGCCAAAGTGTAATTCTGCACAACAGCAACGTCATTCCGCGCCACAGGTGCAAAAATGCATGTTGGCTGGGATTTGAAAAATGACAGCTGTGACATACATGAGGTGGGGTAATAAGAAGGCTATGTTGAAAATCTGAGGTCAAAATATTTAAAAATTACAAAGTTACGACAAATGGTCATATCTCTGCCATTTTTTCATATTTTGACCCTACATTTTCAACATAGCCTTCTCATGACCCCACCTCATGAACAATATGACTAACATTACACAAATCCTGCCCGAAAGGTGAATTCGCCAAGAGACTTCAAAATCACCTTTTGGGCAGGATTTGCTGAAAGTGATATTGTTCATGAGGTGGGTTCCTCAAAAGGCTATGTTGAAAATCTGGGGTCAGTATCTCAAAAAATGACCAAGTTATGCACCATAGTTGAAACCCCCATTAAAATACATAGGACCGCATTTACTTTAGTTCCCAAACCACAGCTGCTGGTTCCAGCAGCAAGACATGTCTTCAGTTGGGAGCATGGATCTTGAACCTGGGACCTGTACAGGTGAGTGACGGTCTGTGGGGGTCTGGGGAGTTGGGTGCACAGTGGGTGGTCAGGTGAGGGTACAGGAGTGATCGTCGATGAACCATTTTTTTTTCTGTGCAGGTGTAAATAAAAAAAACATTGAGGAACAAAAATAGGGACAGTGATCGGATGGTGTGGGGGGGTGTCACTAGACACCAGGGAACCTCACAATAATGGGGACAGCGATCGGACTGGGGGGGTGCCACTAGACACAAGGGAACCTCAAAATAACAGGTACAGCGATCAGATGGAGGGGTCCATTAGACACCAGGGATAAAAAGCATTATGGGATGGCGATCAGTGGAGAGGGGGCACTAGACTGTTACTAGGGAAACAAAGGGCTGGCAACTGGAGGGTGGGGTGGGGGCACCATTAGACACCAGCAAAAAATTAAAAAAAAAATATCGGGGACAGCCAGCTTCTGTGATTAGCAACCATTGCTAATCAAGCTGGAAATTGACTTGCATTTCTGGATTCTTCGGTCACAAATTGCTATGCAAACCCGCTTATTTTATGCCTTGGAGCTTTGTCCCCGGGTACTGAACCATCCCATACCTCCCTCCATCTTGGGAGCTAGCTTCCCCCATGGATTCCCCCTGGGGCAGGACCAGGGATGGGATGGCTGTCCCCCTCCACTCTCCAAAGTACTCACATTCAGAAGCACCTTCCAACCAGAGCGGCAGGGTGGGCCGCAGTGCCTTGGATAGGGCATCACAAAGCCCTACTCCTCCGATTTTCCTACATTTTTTTCACCTGACATCTCAGGGCTGTGGTGACACGGAGGTCACATGCTTGTGAAAGCGTACATGCATTCCAGCACCACAGCTCCTTCCACCTCCCATAACCTATGTCTGTCTACTGAGCGTCAGCGCTACCATTAGGCTTCCATCTGGCAGTAGCCAAGAGCCGGGACGATCCACCAACCCAGTCCAGGAGACGAGAGCTACCAGACTGCCACCTGATCCTCTGCCTGCCCTCCCCCCCGCTGAGCCCTGGGGATGTGAGCATGTTTCCGAACTCAGGTTGCCAGCATGAGACAGCTAAGGTGCTTACAGTGCCTCAACTCTATGCGCCACCGGGCCAGCCCAAGTTTATTCGTGTCCTAGAGCTATAAAGGGTTATATGCACTAGACTGACTCAAAAAATGCAGGGGCAGGGCCATAACTCATTAGTGGCGAAGCCATAAGAACGTTATAAAAGTCCTGTCCCCTCACATGTGATGAAAAATTCCACAATCTGTGACAGCCTACTGCTTGTGTGTGATATACATCAGTTTACTAGTTACAGCTTTAAAATCTTCTGTTTAATGGCTTTTCTTGTATCTCATCTGCTAGCTTCGGTGCTGCATATGGCTATTGTGATGTCATCAGCCCTGTGAATGCTGCTCTCTGATTGGTTTAGTATTCTAGTGTGATGCACCCAACTTTGTGTGAGTTATTAGGGTGGCAAATTCAGTTCTACAAAATAATTAAACACCTCGAACTTCAGGTGTTTGATTCTTTCAAACTGTGGTGAACTTTTAGGGGGAAACAGGCAGACATTCTGTTTGTCTAGTTCACCCTGGTCTGGAAGGTGCAGACCAGGTAAACCTGTCGAACTGTGAACCACAGTTCACTCCTGAAACATTTAACCAGGGCACAGTGCCAGTCACAGCCTTGTTTTGGAGCTAAACTCAGCTTGGCCATGTGAGCCAACATGACAGATCACTCACCCACTTGTCGTCGGGCTGCTAGGTACCTCAAGCAGGGATGCGATTTACCTCTAGTCAGATCAGCTAGGGAATTCCTCAAAGTGAATAAAATGTTTCAAAAGTCTGACCTACACTAGTCCTGCAATAGCAGGACTGCTGCAGGGGTATATTTATGAGGAAAAAAAGGAAGGCTGAGCAGTAGTGTTGCAGCAGGCCCCAGGGACTGGCCTGACAGGGCAGACCTAGGAGAGACTGGACTCTGGAGGAATATGCTTGGGGCTGGGCAGCGGGCAGACAGGGCATGAAGTGGCAGTCTGCCAGTGTCCAGCTGCTGCCTATCTCAGCAGTGCAGAACACATTTTATTTTCATTTTTTTCATTAAAGAACTAGCATTTTAGCAGGGCATTACAAACAGATTTTGACTAAAGCCCCCTGGCAGAAGCCTGAGATATGATCTTTTGGGATGGGGTTACCTTTATAATATTTATTAATTTTACTGGGCAGTGTGTGCCAGTTGGCAGGATAGTGCCTGGCCACTGGTAATTGGCACCTTGTTGGCATCCCATAAAAATATTTTTTTTAATAATTTTTTTTTCTCCTTTGGGCTTGGGGGACAGGACCTATGGGGAGAGGCTCGAAGAGCTAAATATGTACACATTGGAAGAGAGAAGGGACCAGGGGGACATGATAGAGGTCTTCAGGTACATGAAGGGGGTAAATAGGGAGAAGCAGTCAGGGTGCTCTGAAGGAAGGGGAGGCAACTAGAGGGCATGGGTGGAAGCTGGAGGGGGGGAGATTCAGGGGAGAAAGGAGGAGGTGCTACTTCACTGAGAGGGTGGTGGAGCCATGGAATGCGCTGCCCAGGGGGCTGGTGGAGGGGATCAAGAAGGGGTGGGATAGGTACAGGGGAAGGGTTCTGGAAGCAAAATCCAACGCAGTGAGAATATCCAGGACTGGGAAGGGAGAAGCCAGAGAAGGAGAGGGGAGCAGCAAGGTCAGCTCCCAGGGTGGGGGCTGACCAAACAAGCAGACACGAAAGACTGTTAAGCCTATTCTGCTGGCATTTTAGCATGTTAGTATGTATGTTAGTATTTGTAGCACTTTCTAAATTTAAATTCTCAGTCTTCACATCCCCCAAGTTGCTGATGTTGTTCCTAAGTCCTGAAGCAGCATGTGTGTGTGTGTGTATGTCATCTTGAGCTGTGCTAATGCAGAGTGATCTAGGAAGTAGGCAGCAAATGTTAGCCAGCTGGCAGCGTACTGGTGACTGGCCCCCTGTTAATTGGCATCTTGGTGGCAACCCATTAGAAAAAGCAAAACATTAAAGATTCTCCACATTCCCTCAAGTTGCTAAAGTTCCCTCCTCCTGAGCCATGAAGCAACGTGTGTGTGTGTGTCTCTCAACCTGTTGCATTGTGATCTGGTCAGTGGGAAAGAGCGCGCCTACTGGCAGTGCACCAGTGCCTGGTCCTTGGGAGTTGGCACCTTGGTGGCATCCCATAAAAAAAGTTTAAAAAATTCTCTCCGTTCTCTCAAGTTGCTGTTCCTTCCTCCTCCTCCTCTTCTTGCTGCATCCTGAAGCAGTGTGTGTGTGTATCGTCCTGAGCTGTGCTGCCACAGTTTGATCTGGGCAGTGGGCAACAAGTGTGTGTTAGCTGGCAGCAAATCAGTACCTGGCCTCTGGTAGTCCTTGGTGGCATTTCATTGATAAAATAAATAAAAAAAAGTATATAATAATAACAAAGGGGGTGTGACCTGGCCAGCGAAGATGACATATACTTGATTGCTGGACTCTTCCCTCATACAGCTACCATTCGTCATAAATCAAAAAAGACATTGTGCATGAAAAAAATCCTGCTCTTAATCCTGACTGTCTTAAGTATGAGCACTCAGCAGAGTCAAAAAAAAGCAAACTGAGCTCTCATTTGCTGGCCCAGAAGGAACTGTTACACTGAGTCAGCTGTCAGAGACACAGACTCACACTGGAGCAATGGAGAGATATGGGCTACAAGATTCAGTGCAAGTAATGGCACTACCGAAAGTGGCTGTAGAAAAAGATGACTTTCTGCTCTTCTCTATCAATGGACTTGGGTGGAAATGCATGTAGGATTCTTCAACACTGTAGTACAGATCATGCATTTAACAAGGGGTCCTGGATCACCTGAACAAAACTACCATGCCCTACAAATCCCACCTGAAAGACATGGGAGGAAAGGACCAGCTCCCTCGAAGACAGTTCTCCCAACTGGTTAAAATAAACTGTCATCACTAGGGTCACAATCAAAAGAACCACACTTGGAATAATGTTCGGATTATTGGGCTCCCAGAGGGAAAGGAGTGTGAGGATCCCAATGCATTCGTCTGACAATGGCTTGCTTATTCAGCAACTGGACTTGGGGAGTTCTGGGCACCCCTTTGAGATTCAAAGATAGCATTGCATACCTAGTAGGAAGTCTAAGCTGGGAGAAAAGGCCCATCACTTTCTAGTCACATTTTTGTGATTTCAGGACTGGAAGGCAGTCATCCGTGCAGCCCCAGCCAACATTCCTATAACCAGTGAGAGAGGGAGGATCTACATTTTCCCGGAGTATAGAAAAGAACTTCAAAAGCAGAGGCAAAACTTCTCAGGCCTGAAGGCTAGTCTGTTCAGATGGAGCTGGCAATTCTCACACCAGTACCCCCCACACACCCGAGTTCAGAAGCCTGGCCATCCTCCTCGTACCTTTACCTCCATGGTCAAAGCAAAGGAATCTGTCAGCCATGAGGGGGCTGCAACGGCTGGCAGATTCAGCAAATGGACCACTGCACCAGCCACTTGAAAGGGGCAGGTTCACTTAAAGATACTGTTCCTCCACTCTCCTGCCTAATATGCCCAAATCCTACTATGCTGCCACTGTCCACCAGGAGGACCCAATGGCCCCTCAGACCCTGCTAACTGGTCCTGGCTTGTGGCTTAGCACTTTTTTTCCCAGTGTATGTAGCATTTTCCACTGTCTCGTAATGTGAAAGCCTTGACTGTTTTTTGAAAACACTGTACCACTGAGGAGTTCTGCCTTATGGCTAAGAGCTAGACCAATTCAAATCGAGAGAGCAGAGCGGGACCCAGGGAGCATTGGGGGACATCACCTAATGGTGGCGATCTCATCGAACCAGGAGATAGGCTTGAGCTGAGGGCAGGATGGGCAGCTTGCAAGTTCTGCTGCACTGGAGTTACTGCTGCTTCCCCACCTTCAGTGACTCTGTGGTGGTTCTGATCCCGTTGATCCCCTGGAACCAGCCAGAGAAACCGGCTTATGGCACCCAGCACTGTGTGGCACTCCTTGCATTGCTCATTGGAGCCGCTGTTTGAGGTGACATGTGGGTGAGGTGTATGGGGGGGGGGAGAAGAACTGACTGAAGCGCTGACATCAGGATCAATATGGACACCCTTTAATGACTTATTCCTGCCACACAGAGTCTAGTTTATATGGTTATATTTAGACCGTGAGGAACTCGAATTGGTAGCATGTTATCTGAACTGTTGCCTTTATCTCCATCTAGTTTATTAGAGCTGACTAAGATGGGTGCCTCTCTTGGGGTTTTGCGTTGCTTTTCTCCCTCCTTCCAGCTCGGAAAAAGGACACAGGCCTTCCACTGCAATTAGACATTCTCAGTGCCAATATATTAAAACACGCAGTGCAGATATGCCGTTGGGGGGGATGGGTGCACTGAACAAATGCACCAGAACTGTGTTAAAACAAATCTTGTATAATCAGACAAGCTTTAAAGTTGCACATTTGTGGGTTTAGGCTGGAAATGACGGTTTAATCGAAAATCCCAAAGTTGTGTAGGGAACAATTCAGGGCTAGCCAGAAGGCCTGCATGAAAGCTGGGTTCAAATTGGGCTTAGTGGTCCCATGTGGCTACGCAACGGTTATTCATGACTGCCACATGGTGGGGTTGGGGGGCAAATGGGATTATGAGAACTACCCTGTGGGTGGGAAGGGACAGCCCCTGGATGAGCTGATAAGTTGGGGGGGAGCAGGGACTGTCTGCTGCCCATGGAACTGTGGCTGATGGGAGAGTTGGCTGGGTCATCTCTGCCATATATACCCTGCAGCTGGAGTGGAAGTGGGGGAGCATGTCAGACCTGGACTGGGCAGATGGGATGTATGAGTCATGACAGGTGTATCGGATCACGCATGCTTATGAAAGAGCAGGGAAGGGGCACTTTTTCACTACCTAAGTGACAAGGTGTAAGTACCACTACTCCTGGGACTGCAAATGGGGCAGGGTCTGTTTCCCTTCCTCTCCTCCAGATCTCAAATGCCCACTCCATGCAACCCAGCTTGGAGGACTTTAAGAATTCTTTATTCATGGCTACAAACTTAGTACTTAATAAAGGAGTCATGGTATTGTTCTCTCTTTCCCTTACATGGCTGGGCTACAGTGGGTCTCCACATTAACTTTTCTTCTTTCTTTCTCCCCTCTCCCTCCAGTGAGCCTTCATGTGTCTGGCTAGGCGACCACATTTCTAATGGGAGAGGAACGTGTAACTGAGCTGTGTGCTCTCTTACCATTCCATGCTCAAAGGCAAGAATGAAGGTGTGCGCGCAGTGAAAAGAACTCAGAAAAACACATCCACTGCTGTCACAGAACTGTAAGTTAACTGCAATTAACATTCTTCTCTTGAAGATGGGGGCTGAGCCCAGGATGGAGGGAATACTGACCATGGTGGGTCCTGTGGGCTACAGGCTGGCGGTGAGTGGGGGGGATCCCATGGGACATGCTGGTGATGATGGCAGCCATGTGCAGGCCGGGGGGGGGGCCATCAACAGGCCCACCACAGTACAAGTGCTATGGGTTGTTCCACCAGGGGCTTGGTTCCATTCAGGCAATCGGATGGGGATAAAAGATGCCTAAATACTGTCCCTAAGGTAGGGGCATAAATCTGTTAATATTTTTTATTCAACAAGATGGATTGTGACTACCACCTAAAATGCTGAAACTACATATCTGCCAAGTTTACAGAGAAACTGAAGCCTTCGTTTGGGGAAGGCCTGTTTGGGGGAGACAAAGCAGAGTACTGAGTTTAGTTTGTTCTCTGCAAAGTGAAGGGCTCTTTGTTGTGGGTTACAGCTAACGGATGGCAGGGAAAGTTACAGATTTGTTGTATGCAGTTTATACAGTATATTTGCATGCAGAATACTGTGTTCGCACTGACTTCCATCCAAGTGTTGAACAGACCCAATCATCAAGATTTTATGATGGGTAATATACAGGTACTCTCATAGAATGTAAACGACCTCAAAATCCACATCAAAAGCCATAGGGTGCTTGAAACTACTAAAAAAAAACCTGGGGAGCTAGAGAGCCACAATTGGAACAGGATGCATCTTCACGATGCTCTGTATCTCGCACTGCCTAATATCAAAAAAAGAATAAATATTAGAGATCTAATACAGAAACAGTTCACAGAACCCGATGACTCAGAAGTCAGTGATCGGAACGATACCAAAATCACTATGGGGCGACAAAAAGGTGCAGCCGCTGGCATGAGTCAAAAATCGGCACCTCAATCAGCTCAAATCCAGCATGGTGGCCTGGACCAGCTGGCGGGCCCGAGTAGCTCCAAAGACGCACTGCCCTGGGAAACGGTCCTTAACACAGTGCGAGAGATGGACAGAAAACTGGAGCGTGTTTTCAAGTGATTTGAGGCATAAGACGTTAAGATTGAACTGGCAACAAAAACTGCACAAGGGGCGGAGGATCGCTCTCAAAGGACCCAGGCTACATTCGTAAAATCCACGAAGGAAATCAGCTATTTAAGAGCCCGAATGAAAACGATTAAAAATCAGCAAGGGTAATGAACTAAAGGGTGGTAGGGGTTCTGGAGGGCGCAGATGGGGTTGACCTGCTGAGCTACTTAAAGAGATAGCTAATGGACAGCTTGCCACCCGAGCTTCAGCAGTTGAGAAGCCTGGGTGTGGGGGTGAGCAAAGCAGAGTACTGAGTTTAGTTTGTTCTCTGCAAAGTGAAAGGTTCTTTGTTGTGGGTTACAGCTAATGGTGGGAAGGGGAGTACATGGCAGGGAAAGTTACAGATTTGTTGTATGCGGTTTATACATTTGCATGCAGAATACTGTGTACACACTGACTTCCACCCAAGTGTTAAACTGAACGAATCATCAAGATTTTATGATGGGTAGTATACAGGTACTCTCATAGAATGTAAACGACCTCAAAATTCACATCAAAAGCCATAGGGTGCTTGAAACTATTATAAAACAAAAACCTGGGGCTCTAGAGAGCCACATTTGGAACAGGACGCATCTTCACGATGCTCTGTATCTTACACTGCCTAACATCAAAAAAACAATAAATATTAGAGATCTAATATAGAAACAGTTCATAGAACTCGACGACTCAGAAGTCAGTGATCGGAACGATACCAAAATTGCTATGGGGTGACAAAAATGTGCAGCCGCTAGCATGAGTCAAAAATCAACACCTCAACCAGCTGAAATACAGAATGGTGGCCCAGACCAGCCAGCGGACCCGAGCAGCTCCAAAGACGCACCGCCCTGGGAAATGGTCCTTAACACAGTGTGAGAGATGGACAGAAAACTGGAGCATGTTTTAGAGTGATTTGAGGCACAAGATGTTAAGATTGAACTGGCAACCAAAACTGCACAAGGGGCAGATGATTGCTCTCAAAGGACCCAGGCTGCATTTGTAAAATCCACGAAGGAAATCAACTATTCAAGAGCCTGAATGGAAGAGATTGAAAATTCAGCAAGGGTAATGAACCGATGGCTGGTAGGTGTTCTGGAGGGCACAGAGGGGGTTGACCTGCTGAGCTACTTAAAGAGATAGCTAAAGGACTGCTTGCCACCAGAGCTTCAGGTGGATGGTGAATCTCTTAAGCAAGCCTTTCGAATTAATTTTCGCAAGACAAAGAGTAACACAGACTCGCTATGTACTATAATGCTGATCACTGACGGTGCTAGCACAAGAGATTGGATCCTGCAATGGGCAAGAATTAACTGTAACCCCCCTGCAAATGGGGGTTCCCAAAAGTCTTTCAGGAGCTTGCTTTAATGCTCCAAGCCTGGATGGTGTTCGGTGTCTAAGCTGTTTATCTGCGAGTGCTTTTAGAGCCTCTGGTACTGTCTCTAAGAGCTGTCTGCCTGCAGACATAATTAATTTGGATGGGGGTCTGTGTGTTTCCCTGCTTGAGTCCCACTCGAGCTGCTGCCAAATCACTCCATTTCTGTCGTCACTAAGTGGGCAGAGTGAACACTTTTCAAAGATGTAACTGTTTGCCAGAAATCATTTAGAGTAATAATGAAAATACAGTTCGTCTAACCTGCTTTTCTTTGCAGTCAGAACTGTGTTTGCCTAGTCCCCCATTCTGGTTTTGAACTGCTGAACTGGACCAATCAGTGTGGGGGACCTTTGAAATGGAGCCTGCTGCTGGCAAATCAGAACTTGGACTCTCACTGTGGAGCCAGCCACCTATGTGCTGTATGGCCAATGCTTCTGGGAATTGTAGTTTGGACTTCGGTGCCTTTTTTCCACCAACAGGGGGAGTTTACTGTGAGTGACAGCCAAACCAGCCAACTGAACTGGGAGGAACTCAAAGGAAATGACCGTCTCTGTCTACTGGAAAGATCAGATGAGGTGAGACAGTGAAGAGAAAAGGAGGTATGTGCTTCTGCTGTGTACAGTTTTAGCACAGTAAGCACGTGTGAGGCCCTGAGTTTCGGTCTGCAGCTTGTGCAAGCGCCTGCTCAGACTGAATCCGACCTGTGAAGACAATCAAGGAGATCTGAAGAGTAGAAACCAGGCTCAACCTGTAGAAGACTGAAGAAATTGCTGAATCGCGCTCGGTCTGTCAGGAACTGAATCTGCTCTATGTTCTCCCGGGTATAAGTGCAGTAATTACGATCGGGATCGAGAAGCAGCGTGCCTGGTATAGTACTTTCCTTTTACATATAAATGTGTGTAGTGCTTGTGGGGAATTGTGTTTCAAATCCCCTGTACAGTGAATTGAGTGCATGAAGCTGGAAGTAAACCCCAGCTTAATCCAGACTACATCCATTTGCTCCAAACTGCAGTGGGGTCCAGTCACAAGGACCTTGTCCACATGGTCTGCTCCTCCTGGCAATCCAGGACAATCAGCCTTCCATCCAGTTCCCAGCCTTGAGTTTGTGAGTACAAAGCAGGGTAGCTCCCTGCCATCTGTTTATCAAATCACAAATGTGTCATCTAATTGTTGCTTTTTGTCATTTCTTCACGAACTGAGCCCTCCGGCTCCGGATTACAATTGGGTATTGTGCAAGTGTTTTTCCATCACAGGGCCCCATCCAGCTGCACCGATCCTGGCTAGCCCCCAATCCTGGGTACCCAGTGAAAGTGACAATTTGGGACTCTGAATATGCACACAGTACTGTGATTATTGATGTGTTTAACCTAATTAACCTGATTTCCCCCTTTCTTGTTACAGCTCCTTAAATAAATCAGATCTGTTGGTCTTCAGCAAAGTTACACTGACTGAGGTATTCGTTTATGTTAAAGTATTGTACTGTGGTTTTTGCACGGTATCATCTTGTTTTACAGTGGGTCCCCAGAGTCCAGTTGACAGAGCCAGTCCTGGGGGTAAGTGTACATTGTGAAGATATTCCTAATGCATTGTATGGGACACTAGTGGAAAGAAAGGGGGGTTACAGTGTCCCAGAGAGCTGTGACCAAGTTAGTTTAGCTACTGCAAACCCTGACCTCTGGGTGGAGGCACTCGCCATTGGACCTAGGCCCCTCAACCTGTTAGTAGTTAAGCAGGCAAGGGTAGTAGCCCTTGGGATAGCACCACCAAGGGGTTACATAACTATCCAGCGGCAATCGAAGGCCAAGAAATAAAAGTGTTTGCAGATTAGTCCTTCACTACACGACTGAGAAGGAAGCAGTCTGACTCCCTCTTTCAGCAGCTGAGGAGCCTGGGGGTGGTTCAGTCCCTATTGGCACCAGCATGCCTACGCCTGACCTATGGAGGAGAAACCTTCCAATTCAATGATCCAGAGGAGGCTGCAAAAAGAGTAATGGCAATCATGGAAGAATTCCAGAAGAAGCCCTCAGAGACACAAGGCTTACCATCTGACTCTGAGGATGATGAAGATTAATCACTTACTGGTAAAGTGACTTTGCTCATGACTCTGACATTTCTTACCACTCCACTTTGAACAGGAGAATGATGGGCTTTGAGACTCTTGAACTTAAATACCCAAGTTTTAAGAATTCGAACGAATTTCCTTTAATATTTCTTGCTTCTCCCACAATTAGGGAGTCTGATTTGCTTAACGTAGAGGCACTCAAGTCTTAAACCGACTTCCCCACTAAAAAAGATATGCTGGCTGATGAGTTTGTTGAAATGTGATAAATGGCGCAGCCCATGAGGTGCCCGGCTTGATTATAACATGCGGAGGGCTGTTAATGTATGCATACCCGGAGGCTAGTAATCCCGGACCTAAGAATAATGCAAAACAAAAAATAAAATGGAGTTACAACTCTCTGTTTAGTTTACCAGAGGAGGGTAAGGATTCTAATGTCTCAAGGGATCTGTTGTTTTTCCTTTTTTCCTGTTTCTCTTTAATATGTTAATTAAGATATTGAAGATGTGATTATTAATATATGATTAATATGCTGAAGATGTTTGGTGGGGTAGGAGGACAAGTGAAGGGGAGATTTAAAATACCTAAAACAGAAGAATGATTTATGTGGAGACGGTGACTCTAAGGGTCACGGAATTTCATATACCTTAAGAATCTCACCTTTTTTTTCCGCTATCGCTCCACTAGTTTAACGTGACTAGCCATTCTAAATGTAATGTTTGTAACATAGCTATGAATGTACCTCCACATGATGTATCACTTGGCACCGGACGAAGAATACTGATGCTAATATACATGAAATGCACTTAGTGATGGAGCAATGTAACCCAGCTCCAGTGTCTGTAAAGCTTTCTCAGCGCTCACTGGAAAATGAATAAAAGAAAGTTTAAACAGAAAAACCAAAAACCTGAAACTGTTCTGTTACAAGAAACACACAGGAAGGGGAATGATATGCAGTGACCTTCAACTCAAAGGCCAGGAGCACCACAATCTGGATATGATCGGGGCCCTGGAAAGCGCTGAGATCTCAAAATGACCCAGGTGGATAGGTACATGTTTGTGCAGGGAGAAAATGGGCAGGGTTAAAACCTGGTGACTGCATCAGTTTACGCTCCTGTTACTCAGTGGACTTCTTTCAAAAATAGTCACTAAAACTGTCATCATGGCAGTGGGAGTGGATATTGGGACAGGACATGAACTGTGTGTGGGATGGGGTGATGGACAGGTCCTCATGCACATCCCGCTCCATGATAAAAGCTCACGAGCTCTCAGGGCTCTGGCCATTGATCATGGATTAGTGGGTGCACGGGGGGCACTGAGCATGCACAGGGCAGGAATACACCTTTTACTCCCACACCCATGCCTCCTATGCTAGAACTGCCATGTTTCTGGTGAACACAAATTGGCTGACAGGACGGGATCAGGTGAGACATGATCCCGTCCTGGTATCAAATCACGTCCTGGTAGTATTGCAGCTGTGGAGGAGTCCAGAGGACCATGCTCAAGTAGGCATCTGGCGTACAGACCCTACCTTCCTCAAGAACAATGAATACAGAGCATTCGTGGGGCTGAAGATCTAGGAATTCCTGGAATTTAGCCACACAAGGACTACTTTGAGCTCAGTGACATGGGAAGCCTAGAAGGCCTACATAAGTGGGCAAACCATCTCATTTTCCAGTCCTACTAAGAAAAGATCACAGGAGCAGGTTCGGGCCTTCACTGTTAAAATACAGGCCTGTGAGCTTACACATATGCTGAATTATACCTCACAGCTTTACCAGATCTCACAAGGGGTCAAAATGCAGTTGAATACCTTGTCAATCATCCAGCTTGAATGCCAAATTCTTCTGGCCAGAGCCAGACTATTCTTTGATGGTGACAAGAATGGTAAGTGGCCAGTTTGGCAATTAAGGTCTAAGGCTGGGGCCATTCATATAAATTGACGGTAAACTGCGAATGGCACTGAAAAGAACAGTACCGTAAGAACTTACTGTAACAGTAGACCTTCAAAGGGATCTCAGTCATCAGGTTACAATGTAGGAATCAACTCCAGGGGGTCGTGGACTTCAGGGATGAGAAGAACTGCAGGAGAGGGAAAAAAAACAGTTGCAGCAGGAGGAGACCTGGTGGGAACTGAACCGTGGTCCCAGGTCTCCTACCATGCCATCTGCTGGTGCCCTAGCCACTTTACCATGGGAGTGGCTCAACCAGGCACCCCTGCAAACAGCAAGTTGATCCCTTTTCAGGTAGTATGCAGATCAACAGGGGTAGCGGTAATTCACTACCACTATTCTACCAGTCACTGTAAATCCTTTCACACCTTACACAGCGCGGTTCCTGCAGTGCTCTCTCTGGTGTGCTGCTTTGACCCGGTACCCATCCACATGGTCGGCAACAGTAATAGTCCTGCCTGAACCAGGTAAGGACCCAAAACACTGCCCTTCCTAACATCTACTCTCCTTGCTAATGGCAGACTACAAGATCATGTAGTAGTAAGCAATAATTTTTATTCATGAAGAACATGAACAAGGCAATTCCCGCTGAGCTTGCACTCATTTACAAGAGATACTATTATCTCTAAAATCCTGGTTACAATAAAATACAATAAAAATAAAATACAACCCAATGACAATATACAATTGAATAGTTTGTTTAAACATGCTATCAATCCACTAAAAAGAAACACTCAGTATTAATAATAGACTTACAAGAAGCAAATATCTTACAAGCTTGGAATTAGTGTTCAACAGAATCTCTACATCAGGGAACATTATCCAAATTCAGAATTTGAGCAGCATACTTTCAGCAATGAAGCTTGTAGTACAAACCAATCTTTTAAGTCTGTTCTAACAGACTTAATTATTTTGCAAATTTCAGATGTTTTGGTAAATTGTTCCAGGATTGAGGGCACGAATAATAAAAGGAAGGCGTCCTATTCTTGATCTCTTAGAAGGGATCTCAAGTTGTCACATATGTAGTCTGGTAGCTTCATTTTATACTATAACATTTAAGCACCAGGCTACTTACTACATGCAGTTGTCTTCTCAGTCCCTCATGATCCCATAAGATTATGGCCGAGGTTTTTGGCGGCAGGTTGAAGAAGGTTCTACACCTGGTTATCCACCCTGATCAAGCAGGGTTTGTAAAGGGAAGGCATGGGAAAACTGACATCAGGAGGACCCTGAACATATTATGGCATTGGATGAGTATGTATGTATGTGTGTGTGTGTGTGGGGGGCAGGACGACAGTAGGCTAGAATAGGTGCCCTTGATGCTGAAAAAGCATTTTGCCACATGGTGTGGGGCTACGTGCACCACACACTTGAGAGATTTGGTTTGGGACGTTTAAGGCAGTGGTTAAAACGGAGTTTAAGGCAGTTGTTAAAACTGATCTCAGGGTGTCAGAAACCCCAAACAAGGTAAACGTTGTTAGGAGCTCTTTATATCCCCCCCCCCCAACTGTGCTTTCTCCAAACCACCTCCTGTGGTAGACCATTCCATGCATCCACCACCCTTTACAATAAGAAAAGCTTCCTCACATTCCCCCTTATCCTGACACATTCCAATCTCCTATCATGCCCCCTCGTTTTTGTTCTCCTATACTGAAAGATGTTACTCCCTTGTACCTTGTTTATGCCTTGAAGGTACTTGAAGGTTTCTATCATGTCACCACGCTCGCTCCTTTCCTCCAGTGAGTACATACTGAGGTCTTTTAAACTCTTCTCATATGGTTTCTGGTGCAAGCCATGTACCATCTTTGTCACCTTTCTCTGGACCGCCTCCACCCTGTCTAAGTCCTTATGAAGATGTGGCCTCCAGAACTGTACACAGTACTCCAGATGAGTACTCACCAGTGTTTTATACAGTGGAATCACCACCTCCCACCTCCTGCTAGTGATACCTCTGCCTATGCACCCCACCATGCCACTGGCCTTCCCTTCAGATTTGTACTCAGTCACCTTTAGGTTGTATAAATAACTGCCAGATCCCATTCTTCCTTGATGTCCATCAACAACTCCCCCTCCAATCATGTAGCTCTCTCCAGGGTTTCTGCATCCCAGGTACATTGTCTTACACTTCTTTGAACTGAATTTCAGTTGTCACACCTTGGACCATTTTTCCAGTTTCCCTAGTTCCTTCTTCATTTTCTCCACCCCATCTGGAGTATTCACCCTGTTGCAGATCTTGGTGTCATCTGCAAACAGGCAAACTATTCCCTTCAGCCCTTCCGCTGGCCCAAGGACTGATCCCTGAGGTACCCTATTGGCCACCCCCGACTCCCTGGATTGGATCCCATTTCCCCACCACCCTCTGCCTCCTGTCTGTTAAACAGCTTCTAACCCTGTTTAGCACCTTATGGCCCATGCCTAGATTACCTGTCTTGTTAACCAGTCTTTTATGTGGGACGGTGTCAAAGGCCTTGCTGAAATCGAGGTAGGCAACGTCCACTGCTCCCCCCGATTCACCCCCTTCGTAACCCAGTCAAAAAAATCTATCAGATTGGTTTGACATGACCTTCCTGCTGTGACTCCATGCTGCCTCGGATCCTGGGCACCTCTGGATTCAAAGTGTCCCATTATTCTTTCTTTAAGCACTGCCTCCATGATCTTATCCACCATTGAGGTGAGGCTGATCGGCCAATGGTTTCCTGCCTCCTGCCATTTATGTGCAGAGGGACTACATGTGCCCTCCTCCAGTCCTCTGGAACCACTCCTGTGTTTAGTGACTCTGTGAACATGGCTGCCAGGGGCACTGCTAGCTCATTTCGTAGTTCCTTTAATATCCTCAGATGTATGCCATCTGTCCCCACTGCTTTATCCACCTTCAGTTTCGTAAGTTCCTCCAGGACTCTCTCAATTGTAAATGGACTGGTGTTAACCTCCCCCCTCACCCCCCGTATCTGCTGCCCAGCTGTGGTCCCCGACTCTCCCCTTCTTCAGTGAATACTGAACAGAAGTATTTATTCAGTATTTCTGCCTTTTCCAGATCTCCCTCCATACATTCTCCTTCATCCCCTCTGAGCCTTATGATCCCCCCCAGATTTTCTTCTTTCACTGATGTATCTATAGAATGTATTGTCCCCTTTGTTCACAGTCTACGCTAACCTTTCCTTAGTTTGCACCTCCGCACTCCTAACAGCTTCCCCACTTCCTTTAGACACTTTAGGTACACCACCCTATCCTCTTCCTTTTGAGTCTCCTTATATTTCCTGAAGCCCACCCTTTTGGCCTTTACCTTCTCTGCCACATATTTTGAGAATCACAGTAGTTTCCTCCTTCTTTTGCCTTTGTTTCTCTGCCTAATGCACTGGCTCATCACCTCCACTATGGCTCCCACTGAGCAAGGAAGAAGGAGAATACTGAGGAGTACAAGAAGTTCCTGTCCCAGAATAGGAAGTGTGGGAGCTGTAAGGGCAAAAAGGCAGTAGGGAGAAAAAATAAATAAACAGAGGAAGCAGGGTAAGCATACAAAGCAACAGGAGAGGGGCCACAAATAAGACATGATGGGAATGGTGCAGTGCAGTGACTGTGGGGCGGCAGTCTTCCGGGAGATGTTCTGGAGGATGCGGTGCTGTACCACCTGGAGGCACCTCTTTGGGCTGAGGGAGGAGGTTTCTCGTCTCCATGCTGAGTTGGCCAGGATTTGAGGGACTACATCCTTCTTCTTGGGACCACCGAGTTCACCCCCACTGCCTCAAAGGTTGCCTGGGTGGATGAGTGGCTGCACTATGGTGGGCTTGGGAAGGGTGAGGGTGGTGGGGCAGAGGCACATCCCTCCTACGGTTAAACACCACAACTCCTATGCTGCACTGGCAGGGTGGGACTGTCCCAAAGAGGCACCCGCAGTGGAGGCCAAGGTGGAGACCGGGGGGGTGGGGGCAGAGGATCCCAGAGGAGGAGGAGGAAGCAACTCCTGGTGGGGGATTCTATTGTTAGGGGGCAGATGGAGTGGGAAAGAGAGAGAGGTTAAGTGCCTACCTGGTGCCATGGCTTGGGAGGGATGGAAAGCGCATCCAGAGGATCGCTGGGGCAGCAGGATGGAAGGGAGAGCTAGACATCATTGTCCACCTGGGGACAAATGATCTAGCTGGTGATGAGGTTAGTGTAGTGCAGGAGGACTTCAGGTTGCTGGGGAGGGGCCTTAGACAAGTGGCACGCATGTTAATCCCTTCAGAGATGCTACCGGTCATTGACAAAGAGGAAGGCAGGGTACTCCGCATCATGAGATTTAATGCACGTTTGAAGGACTGGTGCAGACCAGAGGGCTTCAGCTCCATTGGGGATTGAGGTTCCACGATGCAGGCCTATACAAGTGGAATGGACTGCATAAATCGGGGGGGGGGAGGGGGGAGCCAAGATCCTAAGTGAGAGGCTTAAATACTTCATTGGCAAGCATTGAAACTAGCCAAGGGGGAGGTGGTAGTAGACAGGAAGAATCTAACTGTCCCCCCCAGGATGAAGCAGTCAGTAGGGGAGGACCCTAGGGTTGGGAAATTGACACAAAAACCTAAAACTGAGATAGGTAGAATTGCAGAGATAAGGAAGAATGGGAGTAAAACATGAGAGGAAGGAAGGGAAGACATGGGGATAGGAGGGGAGCTACTAGAAGGGGATGCTTTAAAACTTGGAAGGCTATGTGCATGAATGCCTGCAGCCCTGGAAATAAAATCCCAGACCTAGTGGCCTTGATGGCAAAGGTGGACCTGGACATTGTTGCTGTTACCGAGACATGGTACACGGGAAACCATGAATGGGATATAGCCTTACCAGGTTACGTTCTGTTTAGAAAAGACAGGGTGGGAAGAAATGGTGGAGGGGTGGCTATCTATGTCAGGGAGGGAATTAAAGCAACTGAAGTTCAGGGAATGCAGGAGGGAGTGGAAGCACTGTGGTGCCACCCTGGAGACAGGAAATGGCACTGTCATTCACATAGGCGTGATCTACAGACCTCCAGCACAAGGGGAGGAGATGGGGTACTAGTGGAAGCCATCCACAAAATGACAGCCAAAGGTGAAGTGAGAAGGTGGGAGACTTCAATTTGTCTGATGTGGATTGGAGCACCCAGACTACATCCACAGCCAGGAGCAGAGGCAACCTGGATGCCCTGCAGGGGGCGCGCCTCAAGCAGCTTATGGTGGAACCCACCGGAAAAGGAGCAATATTGGACCTGGTAAACACCAATGGGGACAGAGTCACCAATGTAATGGTGGGTAGCCACCTGGGGTCCAGTGATCATTGTACAGTGTGGTTCAATGTGAGAACAGTGCAGGAGTCAAACCACACGAAAGCAATGGTCCTGGATTTCAGACGGGTTGACTTTGCAAAAATGGAAGAGTGTCTCAAGGAAGCCCTGGGCAGGGGCAGAAGAAGGGGAGAGGTAGAGAAACAATGGGCCAACTTTAAGGGAGCTATAGGAGAGGCAACAAGCCTTTGTGTTAGGCAAGTAAGCAAAGAGAAAGAAAAAAACACTATGGTTCTTCAAAGATTTGGCCGGGAAGGTAAGAGAGAAAAGGTTAGCTTTCAGGAAGTACAAGGAAACACAGAGTAGGGAAGACAGGGAACTGCATCTGGAAAAGCAGAGGGAGGCAGGGAAAGCAGTCAGGAGCGCAAAGGTGCAAACTGAGGAAAAAATAGCCCAGGCAATTAAGAAAGGAGACACGACCTTTTTCAGGTGTATTATTGTTAGAAAGAAAACCAGGGGTGGGAATGTGAGGTTAAAAAGGAAGGACAGAAGGGTGTGTGAGGAGGGGAACCTAGAAAAAGCAACAATCCTGAACAAATATTTTTGTTCAGTATTCACAGAAGAAGGGGAAGGAGAAGGACCACTATTGGGGGATAGGAGCACCAGTGGGAGAGAGGTGGACACCAGCCCATTTACGGAGAAAAGAGTCCTAAAGAAACTCGAGAATCTGAAAAGGTGACAAGGCTATGGGGCTGGATGGGATACATCCCAGAATATTAAAAGAACTTAGTGAGGTGCTGGCAGCACCACTAACAGCCCTATTCAACAAATCAATAGGGTGGTTCCAGGGGGATTGGAGGAGGGCAAATGTAGTCCCTCTCCAGAAAAGTGGGAACAGGGAGGAGGTTGGCAACCACAGGCCAGTCAACCTGACCTCAGTGTTGGGGAAATTAATAGAGTCACTGCTACAGGAAAGGATTGTGATATTTCTTGAATTCAGTGGAGCACAGGACCAAGGCAGCATGGATTCACAGCAGGAACGTCTTGTCAAACAAATCCAATAGATTTCTTCGACTGCGACAATGAATATAGGAGATGTTTCCTGGAACCGGATTCCAACAGCCAGTAGTACAGGTAGGGAAATACATACAGGCCTTCCCTTTGAAGAGCTGCTACCACTACTGCCAAGCAGTTGGTAAAGGCCTGTGGTGCAGAAGCCAAGCCAAAGGACCAGACTCTGACCTGGTAGTACTCCTCCCCAGGACAAAGCAGAGGTACTGCCTGTGAGCTTCTCTGATCTTGACATGATGGTATGCCTCCATCATGTCCAACAAAGTCAGTCCTCTGTTTACGGTAGGGGAATGAAGTTTGCAATGTTATAATCTCCCTTTATTGTTTCAAATACAGGGAGAATGTCCCCCACATCCACTCCTTGATGTAACACTGGGAGTGGGGATATATCCTGTAAATAGTCATGTGGAACTGGTGGTGACAGTGCCACTGTTACCTACTGTTTTGAGTGCTTCTGCATGGGCACCTGGGGGAAGAAGATCTAGCAGGGTACCACCTCCCTCAGCTCTGCCTTGCTGACAGTAGGCACAGCCACCTCCAGACGTAGGCTGGTGATAGAAGCCCCTCCCACAACCCCTAACTGGAGTGGAATATAGGGACTTAACAGACCTTAGTCATTTTAGGTGTCTGAAGTCCTCTTCGGGCTTCTTCTACCTCATACCAGAACATATTGTCCCTCTAACAGTGGCATTTAAAACTGTTTGTTGCACTAACGACTGCATTAAACATTTAAAGAAAATCACTCCATAGCTATCCTGATGATTGCCTCTAGCATTCCCGCTCCATCCAGAATGTGCACTCCCCACCTCCCTCAGAATCGGCGCTCTGCACCCACGCCAGTAAACACGCTGAAGATATGTTCTACTTAGTTTTCATCTCCCAGTACAAAACACACAAGTGTACCAGGAAAAGCACAATGACACTCACAACTTGCAGCGTTGAGATGCGGGCAGTTGACCAGGCGACATCCTGACTGAACAAAAACGAGCGGAGTGGACAGCTGGCAGTGAGCCCTTCTTGCAACATAAAATAACAACAAAAGAAACAGCTACTCACAATTTTTCCAATGTTCTCTTTAGTTTTTTTTTTTTTTCCTTCACCACTGAAAGTTATGCCACCTTAATGGGAGAACGACAGCCACAGTCTAATGTCAAAAACATGGACTGGGTGGTGCGCATACTTCCGATTTCACAGACAAACAAAACAACAACATCCCCTTTCCATTTTTTAAGTAAAAAAACAAATACACTACAACAGACTCTCTCCCTTTTCTTTAGCTTCACCTACTGGCCAAAACAAAAAATAAGCACTATTTTTTTAGTAAGAATTCCTACCTTTAAAAAAATGACATAAAAAAAATACTTTTAATAAACCTTTTAACAATTTTTTCTTTTGATTCAAGCCATCGTATAATAGGAATAATGCACTCCAGGGTGGGTGTTATGCTGGAATATCATCCCTTCTCAGGTGCTGGACGCCCTTGGCCCAACCACCCGAGGTCGGACGTTATCCCAGCATAACACCCCCCCTTGTCGTGCATTATTCCTTTAGCAACTCGCTCTTGGCAGAAACCTCAGGCAAAGCCTGTGCTGCAGCCTTCGCAGCCTCCTGAAGGCTGTTTTGATATTTGATCATATGAACCTGGTAATTTGCAATCCTAAAACCTAGTGAGGCAGAGGCATACATGCAGTTATCCATATCATCCAGCCTCCTAGATTCTTTATCAGGAGGCAAAGTGATCATGTGCCTAGGTGCTTTAAACCTGTCATGAACAGCCATGATGACTACGGTCTCAGTTTCTGGCTGGTTAGCATGACAAGGCTTAACAGATGGGGCTGGATACTGTTCATCAGCCTTTCTGAGTACTGCAGGCAGTGTGTTTGGGTCTATAACATCCAGCAAAGATAGCATCCTCTAATGCAGGATATATAGGTGGAATTATGATGGGGGGAGCAAAGTACCTCCAAAAATTCAGTGAAGTTTGTTTTTGTGGAATCTTCCTCCCCCACAGCAAAGCCCATGGCAGCTTGAATTTGGTGCATCATGGCTTGAAAAGTAGGATCCTCAGGAGGAGACCTCGGGGGGTATAAACCACCAAGTCCTCACTGCAGGATGACAGGCTAGTACTAGACTGAGGTGGCATGTATTGTTCTCCCTCATACTCTTCTTCTAAATCCTCAGTACTCCCAGACTGATTTGGTATTTTCTTTGTAACTCCATGGCAATTCTCCTGTGTTTTCCTATAGAGTACATGAAACTCTATGTAGGCTGAATTGCTCCGTTTTCCTGTATAACCAATGCAAGTCTATGGGCAGAGTTTCCCCCTGTAAATGGCTCCAAATCCCTGTATAACTGGCAGGCCTGAATCCTCCTTTAACAGCAAGAGGTCTGGATTATATTCTACCTCATCCTCAATGTCCCTATTGATGACAGGAGCTGCAGTGTGCACCAATGACTGCTGAGAATGAGTATTCTGTGATGTGCTGTTAGCAGGCATCAACAGTATTTGAGAGCTCTAAGGCCCCATCGACGGGATAGCTGCTTGCATAGGTAAGCCAGGCAGAATGCGTTGTATCACCTCTGAAAATGATACCAGTACACTTTGAGAGTCGACAATGCCCTGGACAGGGATCAGGACTACTTGTGTCGACAACGGGCCTTGGCCTGATGATGATGGTGTCCTACCATTCCTAGTAGGTATAGCAGTGCTTAAGTCAACCCCTGACCTTGGTATCTCATCAACAGTCCGGGGGGAGGGGCTATAGTCAACGACACCAGACTACACAAGCACTTTGGGTGCAAAAACATCTAAGGTAAGGCACCTAGTTACTTCAGTAGTAACACTCACTGCAGGGAAGGGAGGAGAGTAAAAGGTAGGCCAAAACTGGGAATAGGTGCAATACCCTAACTAGGGTAGAAATACAAAGGGATAAAAGAGGAACAGGGGAGACTAGGGCTAGGGTACAAAGGGGGACGCAAACAAGAGCCTACTGATAAGCTAAAGGGGAAGCAGACTGGTGCCCATATGGGTATAGCAGCAGGGGGTAATCAGGAGAAAAGGGAAATCAAGAAACATCCTATCTGGGGAAGGGTATAAATTAATTTCTAGGCAATAGGAAGAGTAGATTTTGAAAATTATAGGAGTGGTGCAATGCAGTGGCTGTGGAGCAGCAGTCTTCAGGAAGACCTTCTGGAGACTGAGGTGCTGCCCCATCTGTGTGCACCTCTCTGGGATAAGTAAAGAGGTCTCTAGACTCTGGACTCAGCTGACTAGGATTTGGGCACCCTCTTCCCTCACCCAGAGGCCACCAAGTCCACTGCCATTGCCTCAGAGGGTGCCTGGAAGGAGGGCTGGCTGGACTGTGGTAGGATCTGGGAGGGTGGGGGTAGGGATAAGGGAGCACATTCCTCAGACAGTGCCACTTTAAAACTCTTTGCCGCTCTAGCAGGATGGGACTGCCAAGACACGGCACTAGTGGTAGTGGCAAGGGAGGATGTGGGGGTCCTTCAGTGTGGAAAGGAAGAGAACCCTAGCGGAACAGGAAACAACTTCTGGAGGGGGACTCAATCATCAGGGTGGTAGTTTTGAGAACACCATGGGAGGAGGGAGACAGGTGCCTACCCGACGCCTTGGCATGGAGGGATGGAAAGTGGATCCTTAGGATTGCCGGGGCAGGAGGGGGAACTAGATGTCACTGTCCATCTGGGGACAAATGGCCTTGCAGGGGATGCAGCAGAGGTGGTACAGGATAGGTTTAGGGAGCTGGGGAGGGGTCTGAAGCAGGTAGCATGCACAGCAACCTTTACTGATGTGCTATCTGTGCAAGGCTGAGGGAGGAGAGGGCACACCACACTGCGGTCTTCAACAACTTGGTTGAAGGCATGGTGCACGGATGAGGGGTTTGGCTACATTGGGGACTGGGGTCCTACTTGGAGGGATAGAGTTCTGTACAAATTGGATAGCCTCTATCCATCGAGGAGAGTAATGCCTGTCCTGGGTTGAAGGTTTAAATGATACTTGGATGGGCATTTAAACTAGACCGGGGGGGGCAGAAGAAACATGGGAGGCAGTTAATGCCCCCCTAGATGAAAGAGCAGCAGCGAAGGATAACCCAGAGAAAATAAATCCCCAAGGGGGTAGTGGTGAGCAGCAGCAAGAGGGAGGCAGCAAGGTTGAGAGGTGAACCTAGCATGGAGGAACCTAATAGGGAGAGTAGGCAGAGGGAAGATGAAAAGGGGAAGGACAGTACCAGTCAAAAAAGAAGGGTGAAGGATGGCTTCAGGAAGGGAGGACAAAGTAGGGGCAGGGAAGGACAAAGACAGTGGATAGCCATGTGTGCCAACACAAGGAGCCTAGGAAACAAAATTCCTGACCTTGAGGATGCTACTGTGAAGGTGGACCTGGAGGCCATAACAGAATGATAGTGCACCAACAACCACAACTAGGAGGTGGCCCTACCGGGGTACAACATGTTTAGAATGAATAAGATGGCTGGCCCAACGGCTCAGTGGTGGAGCAGCGACCCAGGTTTAGAAATGAGCCCGGGAGACTAGATGGTTGGTCGGGGAGACGGACGGACGGAGAGGCGATTGCACATTATTCTCCAGGGGGAATCTCTGGGGAGGGAGGGAACATGCCTCCTGGTGTAGCTCACCAAGGGGCCAAGGTTGAGACTGGGAGGCATAACGACGCTGGGCGGGGCTCCGCCATTGCGTCACTGCACACCACACCTCCCGATTCCCTGGACACTGAACCTAAAAAAAAATTAATGCACAGCCCTGACTGGTTTCCAAGCCACCACTGCCCAGGACTTGCCCGATGCTTGGATGTGTTGGGGGGCATAACCAGCCACCCATTGCCCCTGACCGGAAGGTAAACCGTGGCTCTGGGGGGGGGGTCAGTATCGGAAAGCTGGAGGGCCGGCTGGAGACATAGGGGGCTTGAGCATTCAAAAAAATATAAATTAAAAGAATGAATAAGACAGGGATCAAGATGGCCACTCCGCATGCTACTTCGCTCCTCAGATCTGTTTCTGCTTCCAGCATTTATAGCATATTCTGTTTGTTTGCAATCAGCAAGCTTTACTTAAGCTACCTGCTGATCGGATGGATCCTGATACCAAGCGTACACAGAGCATGTTTTGTTGGCTACAGCAGCTCTCAGCTGAACTATTATTATTGCAAAAGCAGTACCTCTAAATCAGAGGTATCATCCTGGGAAGACGGGCCCAGTCAATGGAGTTGGGCTGAGAAGCTCCCCAAGAACTCCCTCCATGCTGATGGCAACTGACACGGTTTCTAGTGGTAGAATGACAACACCCACGGATTTCTACTCCCACGTTTCAGCACAGCAACCGACAGCCATTTGTGCAGGCTCAAGCTGAAGGGGAGAGCGAATACACCTTAAACTCTTACGGCTGGTCAACTGATTGGACTGTCTGACATATATGACCACTGTTTGAGGCACTGAATGCTAAGGTGGACTTCTTACAAAAAGAGGTAAAAAGCACCAAAGAATCTTTAACCAAGACTGGAAAGTAATAAATGAGCATACTACTAAAATATCAAAGTAAGATCTGAAAATTACGGCCACAGAGGCAACTACCAGTGCCCTCATGAAAGACAGTTACAATCTGAGCCATAAGGTGGAGTAGTTAGAGAATCAAAACAGATTTAGGAATTTCTGAATTGTGGGTATTCCAGACAGTATGCACAGTGATTTCCCAAGTACTAGAGATTTAGTGAACATCATTTTGATAACTACTTTTGATCTAGCATCAGATAATCCCTCCGTTGCTGGCAAAGGTTTTCCGTGTCAGGAAAAAAATCTCAGGCTTCATCACCAATATCAACTGTAAAATCCACGATCCTTACAACTCTAGCCTTTGAGTAAGTTTGCAAGCTTATATTTAAACTTGCTAAGATAAAAGGTATCCTGGAGTTCAAACAAACCTGATATTACTTATTTGCTGACTTCAGTTACCACACCCAACAGCGAAGAAGAACATTTCTTTCATACAGGCCGGACATGTTGGAGACTGGTGCTCAGTTTTTTCTGTTACCACCGGCCAAAGTAAAAATTGTTAAAGAGAATGTCCAAGATTATAAAGTGGACATTTTTAATGTCATAGCCCATTACTAGATCCTGGTGAAAGTCTTTTTAGCTATTGCCCAACTTTTAAAAAGTTTTCCTATTCTGAAGGGAATGGATCCTAAATTCAGCCGAACAGATGGCCAGTCAATCCATTCCACTTCCTCGTCTTTCGCCCCACCCCCGTGCTCAGACATTTTTTTCCTCTCCTACCTCTCATTTCCGACCCATCGGGGCATCTGAGGTTATCCTCTGCCAGCCACCCTATCCAGGACCAACCTTACCCCATGGGCCGCGTTTATCCCCCCAGGTGGGGAACGAGGTGGGGCCCATAAACCCCACACACACATCTGGTTTTGTCGGGCAAGGTGGCCTGGGTGGGTGGTGGCACATCGAGGGCATGCTCCCGATGCCCTGTCTTCCCAGAGACAGAAAGACTTTTCCCCCCCTCACGTGGTGTGTGCCCTGATGTCAAGGTGCTACATGCCGACGTCCACCATGTGTCTTGGCCAGCCCCTCCTGGAAGCAAGACTTGCTGTACCCCAAGCCTCCACTCGGGGTCAGGCAAGCTGCAGGCCTTGGACCCCTCCCTCCCCCCGGAGAAGGCGAGCAGTCGTGGGATGCTCAGTCCTTCTCCCTCGGCCAGCCCTCCCGTGACCCAAGTCTGTTCCCGAACCCGGGTCACTGGCGTCGCAAGCAGAAATCCAATTGCTGCGCTGACGGGCCGACTTGTGCTCAGACATTTCGTGATGTCTAACTAGGGGAACGCGAGGATGCACCACATTAAACTCTATGAGGCTGGCCCAGTGGCGCTGAGGGTTGAGGCGCTGAATGCCACACTTCGCATTATGCCGGCGACCCGAGTTCAGGAGCGAGCTCGGGCGCTGGGGGTCAGCAGGGACAGGTAGAGGACAGGCGCCAGCATGCCTCCCAAGGGGGAGGTAGGGTTGAGGATTGTGCGGCGTGCCAGCGGCTCCCCAATGGAGACTGGGGCACTGCAGCATGTACAGCAGCACATACTTAGTGTGGCTGATGCAAGGCAGAATTGCCGTGCGCCGATGCATCAGGGCATGTGCCACACATGGGGGGAGCAAACACCAGAACAAAGAAAAGTCCGGTCTGCGGAGTAGGTGACGGCACTTGCCCCCATGCCCACAGCCAGGTCTATCCTGCCTGGCCTTCCAGGTTCCTCCACCCGGGCCCTCACCCACAGCTGGAGACTATGTGTGCAAGAGTGCCTGAAGAGGAAGGGTGGCCCCACCCCTGAGGGGTTAAGCTGGGGGTGCCGACTGTGGGATGAGGGGAAGGAGAGAGGAGGCTCAGGTCGGAGGATGTCAGGCAGGGCAAGAACAGGCAGGATGCCTGAGAGAGGCCCCGTAGACCACGACCAGAGGGAAAAATAGTTAAAAAAAAAAAAAACTCTATGGGGCCAGTTTTGAACAGAGCTTTATGTATTTTTATGTAATACTTGTGTAACCCCTAGATGGCGCTATCCCAGGGGCTACTACCCCTGCCTGATTTGCCACTAACAGGTTGAGGGGCCTGGATCCAATGGCGGGTGCCTCCACCCAGAGGTCAGGGTTTGCAATAGTTAAACTAACTTGGTCACAGCCCTCTGGGACACTGCAACCCCTTTCTTCCCACTAGTGGCCACACAATATATCAAGAATTACCTTCACAGTATACACTTACCCCCAGGTCTGGTTCGGCACTGGGACCTCCTGTGAAATGAGATACAGTGCAACAATCACAGTACAGTACTTTAACATAGACAAATACCTCAGGCAGTATAACTTGCTGAAACAAGCAGCTCTGATTTATTTAGGGGATATAACAAGGACAGGAAATCAGGTTAATTAGCTTATCACTCTAATAATCTACCTATGGCTCTGTGCACAGGCCTATCCCTATCAGTTACTGTCCTGGGTACCCAAGCCCTAGTGGCTAGTCAAAACCGTGGCAGCTGGTAGGGCCCTTTCACAGAGAAAAGGAGAATTAAACAGTCAGCAGTACAGTAATTCCATTTGGATTTAATGTGGCAATTCAACAGGGGCGACCCTGAATTAGTACTCACGACCTCCAAATAAGATAGGGTCCTTCAATGTCAGCAGGGCTCACTTAGGTACACAAACCTCTTCACACATCCATATAAAGCACTATACCAGGCAGGCTGCATCTGTATCCCGATCTAATTACGCACAATACCCAGGAGAACACACAGATTCAGTTCCTGACAGATCGAGTGTAATTTTCAGCAATTCCTCCAGTCTTCTACAGGGTGAGCCTGGTTTCTACTCTTCAGAGATCCTTTGATTCTTTTCACAGAGTGCATTCAGTCCTAACAAGCTGCAGACCGGAACTCTGGGCCTTACACCGTTTTGACTAAAACTGCACACTGAAAAAGTACAGGGCTCCTTCCTTCTTCACTGCCAAAGCTCAACTGAACTCCAACCGACAAAACCGGGCACTTCCTTTGAGTTCCTCCCAGTTCTTGACTGGATTGGCTGTCACTCACAATAGACTGCTGCTGTTGGTCCAAAAGGCACTGAAGTCTAAACTACATCTCCAGAGTCACTGCCCATACAATCCTCTTGTGGCTGGCTCAGATTATGAGTCCAAGTTCTGATTCGTCCAAGGCACCATTTTAGAGCTAGCTTACCCCACACTGATTGGTCCAGTTCAGCAGTTCAAAACTAGAATGGGGAACTAGCAGACACAGTTCTGACTGCAAAGAAACAGGTTAGACAAACTGTAATTTCATTATTACTCTAAATAATTTCTGGTAAACAGTTACATCTTTCAGATAGGTTCCTTTGCACTCCTAGTGACTGCAAAATTAAGTGAATGGCAGCAGCTCGGTGGTACTCAGAGAAGCATACAGTCCCCCCATACAAACTAATTATGTCTGCAAGCAGACAGCTCTTAAAGAGACAGTACCAGAGGCTCTAAAAACACTCACTGATAAATGGCTTAAATGCCAAACACCATTCAGGCTTGGAGCATTCAAGCAAGCTCCTGGAAGTCTTTTGGGAACCCCCATTTGCAGGGGGGTTACACTTGATATAAATGAAAACCCATATTTAACTAACAGGGGCCCTCTTAGTTAAATGCTGGCTTTCATTTATATCAAACATGGCTTTTTTCTATATTTTCTTTATTGTGCATAATCATTACACTTACATACTCATACAACTAGTATTATTCAATTGAAGCATGCACTTTTTCTCTTTTACATGTTGATCTCCTACATTTTATATACTTTAGGTTGTTTTTTTGACAATTTCGTATCTTTTCGCTGTCTTACTGCTTACATACAAAGAGAAAAAAAAATGTATTTTCAGAAAAACAAACTGTGTGACTATAACTGTTAACTGTCAACTTTTAACAATAGTACCTTCCTACTTTGTCCCGAGCGGCCCCCCCTTCTCTTTTTAGGATACTGAAAAGAGCTGCGGGGGGCCCTTGAGGCCACTATCCTCCTATGAATCATTTTTGGGTCCCTCCGGATATCCTGGCCAGCTGGCTTATACTTCAGTCTTTCTAGCACCTCTGTATGAGCTGTACAAGTTTTTCTCTTCTGTGTTGGCATGCCCCATCACCACTATTATGTCGAATTTGTTAAGAGTTCCTATTCTCTTTCTATCATTCGGGTTCTCCCCGTATCTGACATTAACCAGTTTCCCTTTCTCTCCTTTTCAGACCTTCACTCCATCAGTATAACCCATTTCGTCCATCTCTTTAAGTATTTCTCTTTTTTATTTCCTATTGCATACGTGAGTCTTTCCATCTCCTGGATTTCATTTATTACTTTTACCACTCTTGGTGTATGCGTGTGTGTGTGTGTGTGTGTGGGGGGGTCTTGGCTGAACCATTTCCTTGTAATGTGTTTTCCCAGTGCTGTGACACAGGTTGCCCATAAATAAAGTGTGTTGGCTCCCCTCACTTCTCTGGGTGGGACTTCCAGTATGAGATGTTGTGCTTTCAAGGGGGTGTTAATCTGAAATAGAATTTGCAATTTTACTTTCATTTCTCTTAGAAGGGTACTTAATACTGGACATTCTAGAAATATGTGTGTGTGTGCGTGGCCTCGCTCTCACCATACTGTCTCCAACAGTTACTATCCCTGTCTCCCGTCCAATGTTTTATTTTATTTATTTTTTATTTATTGAAAAGTTTCACCAGAAAGCCACACTGAACAACACGTTGCTCATCTCCCACTGCGTCCTGGGGGAGAGGGTAAAGGGAGTTACTAATACAAAACACAAGATTGGCTGAAAAAATTCAATACAAAATACAAAAGTACAGAAACATAAAAATACAAGCATTCATATACAGTTAAGCAGGTTTGTACAGATGATACAGCGACTGAGATACATCAAGACATACAAGGTACGACTGGATTAATGAAAGTAATACTGGAACCCATGTTGTGAGTGAATTAACGTGCAAACAGTAATTAAGTGCTATAGGTCAACTGCCGCAGGGAGGCTGTAGAACCATGAAGCAACGTGAACAGAGCAAACAGTCAGCTGACCACAGCTAGGGGCAGGAGCAGTTGGAGGAGTAATCATTTGTAAGGGCTAGGGAGATACAGAAAGGGGAAGATGAGTATCTCATTTGAGGTGGCAATGAATTTCGGAGCTTTGGAAAGTTGTGAGAGAAGGCAGACTGGACAGCTGCCTTGAGTCTACGAGGGACAACCAGAGTCCTAGCGTCAGGAGATCTGAGTGGGTGTTCGGCGGGTCAAGGGATAGTCAGAGCAGTGGAAAGAGGCCGGGGAGGGAGTTGAACCAGAACTTAGAGGTGAATTTAGTAATGTGGGTCAGTCAGCGGTTGGTAAGTGAGGGGAAAGCAAGGGAGTGGTAAAGAACACAGTGGTGGGTGCGTAGAGGTGCATCAAGAGCGAAGCGGCAGAAGGAGCTGAAGAGTGAATCCAATCTGGTTAAGGTAGACTTCAGGGCAGCACTGTAGACTACATCACAGTAGTCGAAGATAGGGAGAATTATCTTCTGGACTAGTTCACACCTTACTGGAAGAGGTAGGGAGTTTCTTTTCCTGAAAAAGAGCGCCAAGCTTGGGTGTAGTTTTTTCAGTCTAGCGTCTGCATATCCAGAGAAGTGAAGTCCCATCAAAGGTGTGGAAGGAGGACAGCCTGGAGAGTCTCTGCCTTGTGCCGAAGGTCATGGAGACAGACTTTTTGACATTTAGAGAGAGTTGGTGATTGATAAGCCAGCATTGGAGCTTGTTGAAGTCCAGTTGGAGTCTTGTTTCAACATCTGAGACAGTACGGCCGGAGGTGAGCAGGACAGTATTGTCAGCGTACATATGGATGGAGACTGAGGTACATACTGACTGAAGGTCATTTAGGAATATAGAGAAAAGTACGAGGCCAAGCACAGATCCTTGTGGGACGCCAGTGCCCGCTGGAAAGGGAGGGGATACTGAATCCGCGATCCTAACTGACTGTATCCTGCCTGTAAGGTAAGCTCTGAACCAATTTGTGGCAGAGACAGACAGGCTAGCTGAGGAGAGGCTGTAAAGGAGAAGGGAGTGGGAGACTGTGTCGAAAGTCTTTGCAAGGTTGACGGAGATGGCAGAGGTGATTAGGCCCCTATCCATCCCTGTGAGGATGGAGTCTGTGAGCCTAAGTAGGGAGGGAGTGGTGGAGTTATGTTTCCTAAAACCAGATTGGAAGAGGGTGAAGAAGTTGGAATCGGAGAGGTAGGCAGAAAACTGTGCCAGGACCAGGTGTTCCTGAGTTTGGCTAGTATAGGGAGAAGTGAGATTGGGCGGTAATTACCGGGGGAGGAAGGATCGCCCCCCTCCACCTTAGGTAGAGGTAAAACTAAGGCTTGTTTCCAGATTTTAGGAACTGTGGCTGTGGCAAAAGAAAGATTTAGGATATCAGCCAGTGGGGCAGCAATTGCAGGGTGGCAATGTGCTTTAACGTGTGGGGTTATGAAGAACCAGGCTTTAATTTTCCAGGCAAATTCCTTCCATCTAGGTGCTGATGCTGTTTTATGTGTTATCCCCCATACCCTCTCCCACTCCTGTCTGAACATCTGTATTCCTGCCTCCTGTTCCCACTTATCCATAATATGCTTGACTACGCCCTATTTTGGTGTGCTTAGGAATTGGTATATTAAGGAAATGGCTCCCTTGGTTGTATTAATATTTAGAAACTGTTCCAGTGTCAAAGGTCCCTCTCCCTCCAGCATTTCTCTCTGGAATTTTCATTTTTGAGTTGAAATATAGTTTTGAATTTGTAAATATCTATATCAATCTGTCTCTGACCAGGCAAAGGCCTGTTTACATTCTTCAAATGTGAGGATGTTGGCTCCCCTCATCATTATCTTTGCATGGCTCAGGCCCCTCTCTGCTTGTCTGTTATACCATGGGTCTCCCAATCCCAGTGTGAAATCAGAGTTCCACTGCCACCAGGTATAATTCCATTTCTCTTGCCTAACCCCGTGGTGGGCCTGAAATTGCTCTAATGCCTGTAATGAGACTTTTAATGCTTCGAGTTTACATTCTTTGATAAAGAGTGTTTGGGCTGAAATATTAATTCTAATGGTCTTTGTGGCTGCTCCGCCCCCTCTATTACTTTCCAATGCATGTCTTGCTGCGTATCTCTCCACTGTAGGGCCCACCTGATCTGCGCCACTGCCCAGGATGCTCCTACGTTTGGGACTGCCCATCCTCCCAAGTTCTTTTTAGACTGTAAACACTTTGTCTGACTCTCGGTCTTTTATTGGCCTACATAAATGTAACCCCTAGGTGGCACTATCAAAAGGGCTACTACCCCTGCCTGCTTGGCTAGTAGCAGGTTAAGGGGCCTGAGTTCTGAAATGGGTGCCTCCACCCGGAGGTCAGGGTTGGTAGTGGTCAAGCTAACCTGGGCACAGCCCTCCGGGACATTGTAACCCCCCTCTTTCCCTTCTAGTGGCACGAACACTAAACAATAATCACTTTCACAATACCCCTGGTACACCACACAAGTACCCACACTGTTTGCACTTACCACCAGGGCTGGTTCCTCTGGCTCGACCCTGGAGACCCCCTGTAAAACAAGGTTAAGCACAGCAAATAGCAACAGTATAGTACTTTGAGCACAAACTGGAACCACAGTCAGACTAAATGCAGAAAAAGTTAGATCTGATTTATTCAGGGGACTTGAACAAGGAAGGGGCAAAATCAGATTAATTCGCCTAAAGGTTATATCAATCAATCAGTTATGCATGCGCTTTGAGTGCCCCCCCCAAAGTCCACCTCTGGGTACCCAGGTAGAGAAGAGATGGGCTAGCCAGGACAGTTGCCCGGGGTTGCAACTGGTTGGGGCCCTGTGACGGAAAACACAACATGCACAGTACACAATATTCGTAATCCGGAGCCAGAGTGCTCAGTTCGTAAAGGAAACAAAACAACAAGCCAATCAGATGACACACTCAGATTAAGCTGTTGTTGTAGGGAGCTACCCTGGTATTTATTTAGTCACGATACCCAAGACTGGACATAGGCTGGACGAAAATCGAGACTGCAGGTGGTTGATCTGGAATGCCAGGAGAAGCAGGGCCCACACAAATCGCAGAGGCATTGTTCCTGTTCAAGCGTGGAGCAGGGGGCTGATCCCCAGGCAGGTCTCTCGTCGATGGCTTCTCTGTGTAGTGGGTAGTCTGGCTGGGCCAGTCTGGCAAAGCCCAGACCGCATGGAGACAAGTTTGGAAGCAGTTTGTTTTGGGCTGGATACAGCTTCCAGCAAGCAGAACACAGTTCACACAGTGGGGAACTAACTCACAACCCACTAGCAGCTCATAGCACATTTACATGTATGGGAATTCTACTGTACCAGGCAAAGCGCTCCCCGGGCAGAATCGCAAAGTCTCTGCACACCCCGGGAGCTTAGGGGTAGCTGGAACCACTGACAGGCCGATCGCATTCAGCAAAAATATTCAATCTTCTTCAGGTTGAGCCTGGCCCACTTTGGTAGCTTATTTTAGTCACACAAACTTGGATTTAGTCCAAAATAATTCTCTTCTCTCCCTCTCAGGAGCAGCAGGCAGACATGGAGGCCAAACTCTCAGCCTTTTCATAGTTCTCCCATGTGAATCCACTCAGAATTGCTCTCAGAATCACATCAGCTCCTTTTTGCTCAGCTTCCAGCTTAATTCTAACTGAAAACAGCAAGCATCTCAGGACTTCCCCAAGATCCAGAAGATCTGGTTGGCTGATTTGGCTGTCAGTCAAAGCAAGAGCTCCCCCTTCAGTTGCAAAAAAGGCACAAAAAAGCTCCAAACTAAAGTTCCTACAGATTTTGAATTCATACAGCTCCAGTAGTCTGGCTACATTTTAGGTCCCACCAGTACTGTTTGGTCCAATTTGCAGTCCAGGACCAAGATAGTGGAGACAAAGAAAACAGTCCTTGCTACAAAGAAAGCAGGTTAGACAAACTACATTATCATTATCACCCTAAATGATTTTCAGTAAACAGTTGCATCTTTTAACAGAACTCCCTCTCAGATTACTTAGGCTGCAATTAGGCAGCTCTTCAAGAGACAGTACACAGAGGGTATACAAGCTCTGGTAATCACATTTAAACTGCTAAAATACAGGACACCAGCCTGGCAGTGAGCATTTAAGCAAGCTCAAGGAAGACTTTTGAGAACCCCATTTGTGGAGGTGGTTACATAAATGTCTGCAGTTGCTTTTGTATGCCTTTCAACCATTGTGCTGAGAGGTGAACCAGGGCACACTGGAACAAATGCAGGAACCTGGACAAGTTCATTTTTCGATATCGAGCATTGCTTAAAAATACATAAATCTCTTTTCAAAATTGGCCCCACAGACTAATGGGATGCGCCCCTGCGCTCTCCCTAGTTAGATGTCACAAAACAACTGAGCACAGGGGGTGGGGCTGACAGACTGGGAAGTGGAAGGGACTGGCTGGCCATCTGTTCGGCTGGAGGGGTAAAATGAAATTGAAGGATGGAATAACGAAGGTAACAGCAAGCTGTTTAAGGTAAGCTTAAGAGGAGAAGGAGCACACTGTGGAGGTAGCTATGGCAGTAAGGCAGAAAAAAAGCTTCCAGAAAATATAAGGAAACCCAAACAGAGGTAGATATAGCCAGTGAAACAAAGGGAGGCAGGAAGGAGGGTAAGGACAACAAAGGCTCTAACTTAGGAAAGGATCGCTCAGGTCAAAAATGGGGATAAGACTTCCTTCAGGTATGTGAACAAAAAAAAAAAAAAGAAAGCAAGGGGTGGCATAGTGAAAATCAGGAGACTGTGGGCCGGGGGGGCTGCACAGAAGACCAAGAAAAAGCTAGCATTTTGAACCAATACTTCTGCTTGGTCTTCACAGAGGAAGGGAAGGGGGATGAGCTGTTGTGCATTAACAGACACCGGGGGTGGTGTGTGTATACGTCCATTTATGGAAGAGAGGTTCTGCCATGGGGTTGGAAGCTAGAGGAGGGGAAAGTGAGAGGGGACATGACTGAGACCTATAAGTACCTCACAGGGTGAACAAGGTGCAGGAGGGGAGCCTCTTTAATAGGAAGAGGAGCACCAGAACACAGGGTCATGTTATAAAGCTTGAGGAAGGGGAGTTTAAGAGGGGTGTGAAGAAATACCTCTTCACAGAAGGGGTGGTGGATGCCTGGAACAGTCTGCCAGAGGAGGTGGTAGGAGTGAAGACAGGGGGGGAGCTTCAAGCATGCTTGGGATAGGTACATGGATGTAATAAACAGAGGTAAGGGAGGAGGAAAGGACACCTGTGACCAAACAGAGTCCGGGGCATAGTGTTAGGCAGTTAAAACAGGGCAGACTAAATGGGCCTACTGGTCCTGTTCTGCCAACACATTCTGGCCTGGATATTCAGAAGGGTTGCGCATGGCACAACACTGTTGCGCTATGCGCAACCCACTGTTGCGCCCCGGCGTGATATTCAAATGGGGATTGCCTGGCACAAATCCCGATCTTGAGCGCATCAGTAATGTATGTAGGCGCGGGTAAGGTGTGCCCATGCATACTCCGCACATCCGATATTCAGCCGGGATGTGCTAAGCCCATACATCGCAACCCCTACTTGCGCTGCACACAGGTGAGCCAAAAAAAATAAGGAACGGCTGGCCACCCACAGGAGCTGCCGTATTGCAGGGCACAACACGGCAGCTGCCACCTGTGGGTGGCCACCTGAGCTCTGGCTGCACCTTGGTGGCGGCACCCCCCCATGCCTGATCGCGGGCAGACGTAGATGTAAATATTCGTCCTAGATCCCTGGTGGTCCAGTGGACCGCTTCCAGCCCGATCACGGGCTTAAGTATAAAATAATTGTCCCCTGTCCCTGGTGGTCCAGTGAACCGCTTGCAGCCCGATCATGGGTTTTAGTAAAATAATGTCGTCCCATATCCTGGTGGTCCAGTGGACCGCTCGCATGGAATTGTGGGCATCAGTAAAACAATGCCAAAGCAACCCAGCACTGGTGGTCTAGTGGTACCCCCTCCCCACTGGCCCCACCGCCCCGCTCCTCTGGTCAGGCGCTGAGCGGCAGCTCCTCCGCATGCCTTCCCCGCCTGACCCCTGCATAGTAGAGCTGTATGCCCACTGGTCCTGGCGTGAGCCAATGGGCGTGTAGCCCGTACCATACCAGTCCAGACGTGTGAATGGATCCATTCACATATCTGGACTGTGTGGCTCTTTGGCGGGCTGCTGCGCCCGTAACGCTATGAGCTACAACGCCCTACCTCTGATGTCAGGCGGCGAGCGCAGTGCGACAAGTGGGTGGGGCTGCTGCCGCCCGATGACCGGGGGCAGGGTGATGGGGCTCCAGTGGGCAGGTGGGGAAGGGTGCAGCTAGACCACCAGGGTTGGTTGCTGACATTATTTTACTGGCGTCCCATGTCCGGGCTGCGAGTGGTCCACTGGACCACCAGAGATATGGGACGATTATATTTATACTTAAGCCAGTGATCGGGCTGCGAGCAGTCCAATGGACCACCAGGAATATAGGACGTGTTTTATTTTAACAGATGCCCGCGATCAGGCTGCGAGCGGTCCACTGGACTACTAGGGATATAGGAGGTGTTTTATTTTAACAGATGCCCGCGATCGGGCGGTGGGGCATTTTTCCGCACTGTGCAGGGGGTGTCGGTCCCAGCGCTTGCAGCCTGGCAGGGCGCCAGGTGCTAAGTCACCGGATTGGCGCCACTGCTGCAAATTGCACCATAATGACATGCAAATAGCCCCATTTGTTGCTTGCATGCATTATGGCCCCATTTGCATGTGCACCTTTGAATATCGCGTTGTTGCACCTAGCGCAACGGAACTTACGCTAGCGCATCCCCCTGCTCCACTCTGTCTACTTGCACTGGCACAGTGCCACTGCACCATGCGCACTGCGGGGTGGCCAGGGTGCGATATTCGGCGATGCTGTGCCATGGTGCAGCTCCATTGAATATCACCCTGTCAACGCCCCTGCACAGCCCATTTGCGCTGCGCCCAGGCTTGGCTTGCCACAGCCTGGCGCAGTCTGAATATCTGGTCCTCTACATTTAAGTGTTTGTACTGTGAGCCAATCTTTCTTAAGTACGAAGTTTCTATCTCTGCTTTTGGCACCAGTGCTGCTTGATCTTAGCCACCTGTGGAGAAGACTGGGTCCAAAAATATTAGTTTTTTTCTGTGGCATTTCTCTCTCTCTCCACCTGCTGTATAAAAGAGTTTCTTCTCAAGTCATTTGTGTGCCAGACCTTCTCAACTCTGCTTGACAACTCTTTCACCCAAAGAACTCGAGAATGCACTTTTATGACCATCATCCTTATAATTTGGGAGCTTTGGGTGGAGGGGCAAGTAGTGCGAGGAGCTAACATTTAAACATGGAGGTCGAGGTAGTTGACGGGGTAAGGGAGGTGCATGATTTCATGATTTGGCACGGGTGGTAGGACGGGAATTATTTACAATGTATTACTTGTGCAGCAGCCTTATAATTAAAAAGTAAACTTCACAGGGGGCTTGGGAGGAAGAGAGGGAAGGGTGGGAGTTATCTAATGGATCAGGAGTCAGGGAATCTGGCAGTGTGGGGTTAGAGAAGTAGGCACTGGCAGTGATTTTTGCAGGAGAGATTTTAAAACAATTTTAAACAGGAAAATCTATGATTCCGATTTGTATATCAGATTTCAGAATCCCAAATTATACATGGAATCCTAATAATTAGGATTTGGCAGCTACTGTATATCTCAAAATTCTAACTTTAGGGTTGGAATCTAAGGTATCAAAGTTTTAAAAAAAGCCTATCTGAGCACCCCTAATCAAAAGCACTGTGGGCTGGATTTTCAAAACCCCCCAAATTCCTGCAGCTGCAGAGAAAAAACTGGTGCAAGTGGGTCTCCAGTTGCAGAGCCACAATTTTTCCTGCAGCTGTGGTAGTCTCAAAAGTGGAGCCAGTCTGCGACCAGCTCAACAATTTATGGCAGATTGCAGACGTTTTTTCAGTGCAGCTGCGGTGAAAAGTTACGTCTGGTGGGACGAGGCATAACATCCCCTGCAGCTGCGCCGGCTGAAAATAAAATCTACGCAGATGTGGAGATTGTCGTCCTTTGGTCAGGGCTGCATGTCAGAACTTAGTCCCCTACCTGTGTGAAAATCCAGCCCTGTGGCTTCAGCTAAACAAGGCTAAATAATATCTTTACATCATGCATGCAGAAGAAACCATTGTTTTTTAATCAACAGGAAAAAAAGTCAATGACATTGTGTGATTTACCTCTTTTTTTGCACAAAAATAATACTAACAGCCCCGTTTGCAGTACTTAGTGGTGCCAGAACTAAACTGGAATTAAAGGGGAACTGTCAGCTTTTTCTCTCATTTTTCATGAAAGGGTAACCATTATGCCTCTAGGCACATACATGTAAAGCAATCACAATGCAATGTGACAATACAGCCCAAAATCAAGGTTTTCACCTAATTCGTTTAATATTTACATTTATCATGTTCCAGTCGTCCTGAATTAAACTCCGATGTGCCCCGGAAACATAGCCACAAGAAAAGCACGTGTCTGCTCGGGAGCGCGGTCCCAAAGTGCACTTTTTGAAATGCCCATCAAGAAAGGGCATTTACCCAACACAACTGGCCATAACGATTCTTTCCTTGTGTCTAAATTAAAAAAACGAGCAGTAGTAATGTTGCAAAATAGATTTTTAAGTGAGTGCCGAAATCACGCGCATGCCGAACAGCTGGTGCCAATATCCCGTGCATGCGCAAGAGTGTGCCGCTCTTGCGCATGCGTGGGATTTCTTTATCCTGTAGCTGTTCCGCATGCGCGTGATTTTGGCACTCACTTAAAAATGTATTTTGTGGCATTACTACTGCTCGCTTTTTAAATTTAGACACAAGGAAAAATCGATTATGGCCAGATGTTGGTAAATGCCCTTTTGATGGGCATGTCAAAAAGTGCACTTTGGGACCACGCTCCTGAGCAGATGCGTGCTTTACTTGTGAATATGCTTCCGGTGAACATCGGAGTTTCATCGTGATGACTGAAACGAGATAAATGTAAATATTAAATGAATCGGGTAAAAACCTTGATTTGGGGCTGTACTGTCACATTGCATTGTGATTGCTTTACATGTATGTGCCTAGAGGCACAATGGTTACCCTTTCATGAAAAATAAAAAAGCTGACAGTGCCCCTTTAACTCTGAATAAAGTAATCCTGTATTACTTCTCCCAGTTTGGCTTGAATCTTTTTCTCCCTTAACAGAATTAACCAGGTAATTAGCACACCTCAGTAAGAAGGCTATCATGTTACTAAAAGGGACAGTATCACTTCCTTCAAACAAAGGAAACATCATCCTAGCTGGCACTTTCTTTGTATTGTTTGCTATTCTACACAATGCCTAAACCACATGAAATGCTTTCAGACTCCGTCTAGTGTATAACCACGATTTCATGACTAATTTCAAGATAATGTTTTTGAACTGTAACTCATGTATGAACTACAGATGTTTGCAGCCTTCTAAATCGGTGAGTTCCTTCTTCATTTGTTATGACTGGATAGTTGTGTTTAAAGAACTCACAGAAAACAAGGCTGTAAATTCCAAATTCAGGCATCACTGCTATGTTGCACACCAAACGTGAAAAGTAAAATACTAAAGACTCTCAGTGACAACAGAGTAATCAGACTGGCAATTAAATAGAAAACAAAAACATAAATAAACACCAAAATGGAACATATAAGGCTATAATATTATCACACTAGTTCTGATAAATATAACACACTCATGTTTCCCTAATCAGGATTTATCAATGCCCTGAAACCCCACTGATGCCATTACACCCTTTTTATGTACATTAAACTTAGGTGTACTTCATTTCTTTTGTGTGTGTATGTGTAGATATGTATACAACAATGGATGATATTTACTATATTTGTTTTTTAGTGACTGGCTGAGTAGAACAATTGAATGCCTCTTTTTAGGCATGACCTGAACATTTTTAGGCATTTGAACCAAGGTGTCAGCGCTTCGACTTCCTGTTTCAAAGCACTGGGATGAAGGGCAAGCAAGCGGGCCATCAGCAGGCAGCAGACTCAAGCTGGAAAAAAACTGCTGACCAGATATTGTATAAAATAAAAGATGGAGAAGTGTGCGATATGAGAATGTAATACATGCACTTTTTTTTTTATTTAGTATGCTTTTTTCTGCTGTCAGCTGCCCAGTTCCTCAATCCAGTCATGGAACCCCACTTCCACTCCCTCATCAGTTGCGCCTCGTTGGTGCCTGGCTTACCCCAGAGGCGGAGTCACGGGCACTGGCCCTAGAGTGCCATAGCGTCCAGGATAGGTCAATGGGTTGGCCTGGGAGCTATTGAAGCTGAGGGCTGGCTTCATTCAGGGTGAGGCAGCATCCCCCAGTGTGTGTGGGGCAGGTGCGTGCAATGGCAACCAAGCGTCCACCTGCCCCCTGAACAAGTGGCATTGGTGTGCTCAATGCACCCAGCCTCCACTAGGTGTCCATGTTGCACGAACACTCCCAGAGAAGGCGCAATCCTCGGATACTCAATCCTTCTCCCACAGCTGGCCCTCCGACATCCTGGGTCCATTCCTGAACCCGGGTCGCCGGCATCGCAGGTAGGCAACCTGCCCCAGCACCAGTGGGCCTGATCCACACTCTTGATGTCATATGCTTTAATAAACCCCTCAAGCTTCACCCTCGGGGTTTATCTAGCATCCCACACCTAGGATGTGCATTAAATTCTCGTATCACACCCTTTATTCGTGTCGCACCTAGAAAAAAGCTTCAGCTCAGTGTGCCTTTCCCAGTTACCAAATTTTAAATAAACTGAATATATATATATATATATATACATATATATATATATATACACACACACAGACACACATTACATACACAACAGGTGAATCTAGTTTACTCAAGATTTTTGACCAACTTTGCATGACAGTACTACTATCTCACATGTGAGAAATAGAAGTACTACCTTGCAAAGCTGTGTATGTCACAGTGGAAGATTGAACCAACCAAACAGCAGCCTTTACATTTATGATGCAGTGGGAGAAGAGGTGACTATTAAATCACGAGTTGCTGCACTGTTTTGGGGGTGTTCCTAATGTTTAGGAAGTATGCAAGAGGAGTAAATCAAACATTTAAAAAAAAAAACTTTGGGTGTAATCAAATCATTAGCATGTATTTCACTTCTACATAGCAAGGCAGCAGATAAGACAACACGCATCATCACTGCATTTTAAAGAAGGTAAGCAATCATAAAATGTAGGTTTCAACTACAAATGATGCAATGTAAAAATGTCTGACAGTGTCCCTTTAAGAGGAGTTTTGAAACCTTTGGAAGGCAATTAGATAGATCTTATATTCCCCATCCATGGTGTCTAATTTTACATAATGTCTGTCGCTGACCGTCACCGATTGACATAGAAGGTTAGTCTTAACCTGTTTGAAAATCTAAGCCAATGCAGGCAACAATATTTCTGAAAAACTTTCACAATAGTCCGAATCACCCACACTTAGAAAACTTCTGCCTTCAAAAAAATATATCTGTCAGCCATGACAAACCTGTCAAGGAATATATCAGTAATTTGAAAATTTCTTTCCTTAAACCTAATAGGATATTGTGAAACAAGGGATTGTTCCTACCTGTGCTTTCTACAGTAATAATGGCTAGTTCAGACTCATCTTCTGCCAGTTTATACCACTCATTGTTGGGGTTCAATATCCACTCCTCTACATGACAGCCGTAATTCCCAGTGTCCGTGACGATGGCTTCCTGCTCAATTAAGCTGTAGTGTGTAGCAGTGGGTCTCTTGAACTGCAGCCTCCAACCCCAACCTTCACTTTCTTTCCCAAAAACAGAATCATGACCAATGGAGAAAACTTGCTTGTTCTTTAGCTCTGCACTCTCTTCATTTGCCTTCAAATACCAGGAAACGGCAAACTGGGACTCCTCCTTGGAATGAGAGAGGATTTTGCAGTCCAGCTGGAAATTCCCCTTTTCTTGCACAGTAGTGTTTGATTCAGCCTTTTCCAACTGTAATCTTATTTCTGCCACAATGAAAAACACAAAGTAACAGCAATTAGGACAAGAACACCCTCCTCTCCCCAAAACAGTTAGGATTGTTTATTTTTGTTGTTTGATACTGCTTACACACTAGAGGGAGCAAAAGATACAGAAACCATTTCCCATTCATTTACATTTCAAAGAAAAGACAGTTTGTAGCCTTTGGTCCTTGGAAAACTGAAGTCCGGATAGTTTGATAACCTTTTATTGGAACAACACATGTCTTGTACAAAGATGGTATAGTACACAAGTTTTTAGGGTGAACTTGCGGGGCCCTGAAAGCTTGTATACTATACCATCTTTGTGCAAGACATTATTCTAGTAAAACAAAAACATACATGTATACATACATACATACATAGAGAGCTGTCCATAAAAACATTCTGTTTGCAGCATGCCTTTAAGGTATCTCATAGAAACATAGATTTTGATGGCAGATAAGGACTGCTTGGCCCACCCAGTCTGCCCATTTCCCTACCTAATGGATAAGCTGCAGATCCTAGTTAACCAGCAGCCTACTTCTTCCTACCTCCACCCCTAGAATTGCCTTATGACTGTCCCATGCATGCTTGAATTCCACCACTGCTTTTGACTCCACAACCTCCTCCGGAGGCCGTTCCATGCATCCACAACCCTCTCTGAAAAATACTTTAAATTACCCTGAGCCGCCCCCTTCTATCTTCAAATTGTGCCCCCTTGTTCTTGCACACCTCTTTTGAAAGATGCTACCTCTTGGACTTTGTTGATTCCACTGAGGTACTTGAAAGTTTCTATCATGTCCCCCTCTCCTCCTTTCCTCGAGGCTATACATATTCAGCTCCTTAAGTCTCTCTCTTCATATGTATTCCGTGCAGACCATACACCATTTTAGTTGCCCTCCTCTGGACAGCCTCCATCCTGTCTATGTCTTTGCGAATTGGGTCTCCAGAACTGCATGCAGTACTCCAGATGGGGTCTCACCAACTGTCTGTACAGAGGGATAATAACTTCCTGTTTTCTAGTGGTGATGCCTCTCCCTATGCATCCCAGTATTCCCCCAGCCCTCCTTGCTGCCCTCTCACATTGCTTGCCCACCTTTAGGTCATCTGATATGACTACCCCCGGGTCCCTTTCCATTTTTGTCGTTGTTAGTATCTCACCCCCCATTGTGTACTCTTCCCCTGGGTTTTTGTTTCTCAGGTGCATTACCTTGCACTTCTTAGCACTGAATCTAAGCTGCCATACATTTGACCATTCCTCTAACCTTGCCAAGTCCCTTCTCATCCTTTCACCCCACCTTATGCATCAACTCTGTTGCAGATCTTTGTGTCATCTGCAAAAGACATACTTTTCCTTCCAGTCCCTCTGCAGTAACGCTTATAAAGACATTGAAGGGACGAGTCTAATACTGAACCCGCGGTACCCAATTAGTAACCCCTTTCTTCAGAGTGAACTCCATTTACTATTACTCTGTGTCCTATTCTCCAGCCAATTCTTTACCCAGGCTGTCATCTTGGGACCCACTCCCAGGCTGGCTAACTTGTATATTAATCTTTTGTGGGACTGTGTCAAATGCCTTGCTAAAGTCTAGGCAGGCCATGTCCACAGCCCTCCTGATCTACTACTTTGGTCACCCAGTCAAAGAAATTTATCAGATTTGTCTGGCATGACCTTCCGCTGTGAATCCATGCTGCCTTGGGTCCTGAGCCCCTCTGGCCTCTAGATACTCAACAATTCTTTCCTTCAGAAGTGATTCCATTATTTTCCCTACCACTGAGGTTAAACTAACAGGTCTGTAGTTTTCTGCTTCTGCCTTGCTCCCACTTTTGAGAGGAGAATCACATCTGCCTTCTCAGTCCTCGGGTACCACCCCATCCTCCCATGATTTGTTAAAGAGGGTAGTCAGTGGTGTCACTAGTTCTACCTTAGTTCTTTTAGAATTCTGGGATGAATCCCATCAGGCCCCATTGCTTTGTCCACCTTCAGTTTTAAGATTTCTTTCAGAACCCTTTCTTCTGTAAATGGGCTGGTATCAACTTCTGTATCCAGAGTGTTTCTACTGTTTGTTTTAGGTACCTCCCCCACTTCCTTTGTAAATACTGAGCAAAAATATTTTTTTAGTATCTCTGCCTTTTCACAGTCACCCTCTGCCCACACTCCCTCCTCTTTATTAAGCCTCACTAACCCTCCCTTGGTCTTCCTTCGCTCCCTGATGTACCTATAAAAGGTTTTATCCCCCTTCTTAACTGAGTTGGCTATCTTTTCCAAACTGACTATTTGACTATCTCGACTATTTGGATGAACTTCCCATTAAAACAGTGGCATTACTTCAGGATACAGTACCTCATTTCCTGCAGAATTTCACAGCTGGGGGAACTTTCTTCTTGCCACTACAGTACATATATACATATATATAACACACACACACACATATACACACTGAGGGGGGAGAAGACCACCGGTCCACTGAGTTCCTTCCTCTTACACTTTCAGTAGGAATACTGTCACCCTATTTTCTTCAAAGTTCTTGTGTAGTCTGAGCCTGATGGTTATTACAGTATCAGCTGATATTACATAGACAGTGTCGGCAGATAAGGGCCTATGGCCCACACAGTCTGCCCATTTGAGCTTGTAAGTTCAGTATATGTTTTCCTAGAAGTCTGTTGCCCCTTACCCCTGACCTCTAGAATTCCTTTATGTCTATCCCATGCATTCTTAAATCCGGTGATTGTTTCAGCCCCCCACTTCCTCTGGCAGGGTGTTCCACTTGTCCACCACCTGTTCTATGAAGAAATTCTTCCTCACATTTCCTCTGAATCGCCTCCTCCAACTTCATCCCATGCCTCTAGTCCTGGAACATCTTTTTACTTAAAATAGTGTATTCCTGCACCCTGTTCCTCCCTGTAAGATACTTGTATGTCTCTATCATATCCCCTCTCTCCCTCCTCTCCTCCAAGGAGTACATATTCAGTTCCTTCAACCTGTCCTCATAGGACTTGTGATGCAATCCATGCACCATCTTTGTTGCCCTCCTCTGAACCTTCTCTACCCTGTGTATGTCCTTACATAGGTAAAGTCTCCAGAACTGTACACTGTACTCCAGGTGAGGCCTCACTAGTGTCTTGTATAGCGGAATTATGACCTCCTTTTTCCTGCTGGTGATGCCCCTGCCTATGCATCCTATATGCTTTACCTGCTGCCTTGTCACACTGTTTCCCTACCTTGAGGTCATCAGAGATGATAACCCCAAGATCCCTTTCCTGCTTGGTGCATGCTATATCCTCACCCCCCAACTGATATATTGTGCCAGGGTTTTTTGTGCTCCATATGCATTATCTTGCACTTCTTTGCACTGAATTTCAACTGCCAAACCCCTGACCATTCTTCAAGTTTCTGCAGGTCCCTTCTCATTCTGTCTACACCCTCTGGTTTGTCTGCTCTGTTACAGAGCTTTGTGTCATCAGCGAATAGTGAAATTCTGCCTTCTGGGTCCTCTTAGCGTCACTGATGAAGATGTTTAATAGGACCGTCCCAGCACTGATCCCTGTGGTACCCCACTGGTCACTCTTCCCTCTGTGGAGTGACAGCCATTTACCATCACCTCTGTGTCCTGCCACCCAGCCAGTTACCTACCCACCACTACTGTCCTGCCCACACCCATATTCCCCAGTCTGTGTAACAGTCTTCTATGTGGCACAGTGTCAAAGGCCTTGCTGAAGTCCAGATAGGCCATGTCCACTGCCCTCCCCGATCCACCTCCCTAGTCACCCAGTCAAAAAATTCAACGAGGTTTGTCTGACATGACCTCCCCCAGGTGAAACCATGCTGCCTTGGGTCCTGTAGTCCACTGACAACAAGATGTTCCACCTATCTCTCCTTCAGTAGTGCTTCCATGATCTTCCCCACTACCGAGGTGAGACTGACTGGTCTGTAGTTCCCCGCTTCCTCTTTGTTCCCACTTTTGTATAAGGGGACTACATCTGTTGTCCTCCAGTCTTTGGGTACCTCCCCTATTTCCAGTGATCGGCTAAACAGGATAGCCAGAGGATCAGCCACCCTCTCTTAGTTCTTTAAGGACCCTAGGGTGCACCCCATCTGGCCCCATTGCTTTATCAACTCTTTACTTCCAGTTCCTTCAGGACCTTTCTGTGTAAAGGACTTGTGTCCATTTCTGCACCATTCTCACCCCTTGTACTCCTTCAGACCCATTACCTTCCTCTTCCTCAGTAAAGACTGAGCAGAAATACCTGTTCAATATGTCAGCTTTACTGTTGTCATCCTTCATCGGCCCCATCCTTCCCTTCTTCACTATCCTCCCTTTGCCTTTTTTCACTTATGTACCTGTAAAGGTTTGTCCCCTCTACCCACTGATTTTGCAATGTGTTCTTCTGTCTGAGCTTTGGCTTCCTTACTGAGCTCCTGCCTCCTTTGCTTTCCTGGTACTTCTCCCTATCCCCTTCTGCCTGTGTCTTTTTGTATTGCCTGAATGCAATCTTTTTGGCTTTCACTTTCTATGCTACCTCTTTGGAAAACCATAATAGTCTCCTCTTCCTTTTGCTAACCTGCTTAATGCATAATTCTGTTGCTCTTGTAATCCCCATTTTAAATACTGCCCACTGTTCCTCAACCCCTGATTCCTGCCCAATTCCTCTTAATGCCTCTTTCAAGAATCTCCCCATTTTCCCAAAGTCTGCCCCCCTAAAATCCAGGATACGTGTTTTTGCGTGGTTTGGTTCTGCTCCTTCTGTGATTTCAAACCACAGTGACTGGTGGTCACTGTTCCCCAGGTGCTCCCCCACTGTTACCCCCATCACACTGTCCCTGTTTGTGAGCACAAGGTCCAGTATTGCCTCCTGCCGAGTTGGTTCCATGACCAGCTGCTTGAGGAAGGCACCCTGAAATATTACATGCTCTAGCAGCCTATTAAAAGGTATCAAACTATCCAGTGTCTTCCTCTACTGTGCGTGCATGAACGTTTGCTGAGATTTTGTGGCAGGTGTTCCAACTTCAGTTTTATTACACATTTGTTTTCAAGTTGCCTTGATGGCACAGTGGCAGCACACAGCGCTGTCATGTGAGTGACAGGGTATGATCCTAGCCTTTAGCTGGCAAAGCTCATGAGTGATGCAGAGGTACTGTACTTAAACTCAGAGGTGGAGGGTTCTCACAGTTCAGACACCTGTAGCCGCCAACAAATGTGCAGCCCCAACATCTGACAAAGTGGCATTCACACACTGGTGGAGTTGGAGCAATCTGATTGTGTGGGAGTGAAAATAAAGAATACATGGGTATTGGCATTGGCTTGCATGAAGGCAGTGGAAGAGACCTGAAGACCCGTTATTATCTCAGCTTTGAATCCAGATCTCCTAACCTTGTCTGCCGCTTGGGAGGACCCCTTCTGCAGGGGATAAGCCTCAATGGCAACTTATAGCATAAAGGTAGCCAGCACAGGACCGGGAATCAACTGGAAAAGATGAAATAAAATAAGGCTATTTCTTAAAACACATTTTTTTTTTTTTTGGAAAGAGCTACATATTGGCAAAATTATCACACTGAAAGTAACCGTTTTGCAATTGTATTGCACCTACAGAAATGTAGTTTGCTATGTCTTAGTATTTTTGTTACCAGTGAAAAAATAGCCAGATTGATAGTGCAAGAACTGGCCAGAAATGGTCCAGTTAAACGACAAGGCCTTAACCACTGATTTAAAGGGGAACAGTCAGCACAAGGGACCCCACACTCAGTGTGGGGCTGGTTCCAATGTGCACTCTGCGGGCAGAAACATTTTGGTTTACTTACTGTTTACTGTAGTACAATAGATTATATTAGATTAATTTTGCTTAGTCATAGGGTGACACCTTCTTTTAGTATGAATCCCAGAATCCCTTGCACCTGACATCAGAGCAGTAGGCAGCAGTGGGAGGTTCAACAGCCTGCAGTGCATGTTAGAGCTTTTATAATCACCGATTAGATGTTTTCCAGGTCTGCTCTTCTCCAGGGACTAAGTACAGGCCACTGACTGTACACAGCCCAGGGAGGACAGCAGGACCAACAAACAGACGATCAGAGCTTATACAAACTCTAACATGCACTGCTGACTATTCAATCGCCCACTGATACCTGCTGCTCTGATATCAGCTGCAGGGATTCTGGGATTTGTAGTAACAGCAGATGCCAGCCTACAACTTAGCAAAAGTAGTCTGCCACATTCTACTATACTACAATAAACAGTAAACAAACCAAAAATGTTTGCAGGTCAATAAAGTTCACATTAGATCAAGCAAGCCACACTCTGACTGTGTGGGCCCATGGTGGTGACTGTTTCCGACTTGGGTCAGATCTGTGAGAGATCTCCAGAGGCAGGACTGCTGTCCTGAGGGAGAGTTCAGAGTTCAAGTTCTGCCACCACAGACTGACTGTCTGTGAAAGTCAAACTGTGGTTAAGGCATTTGACTGGTGCGAGGGAAGAATGGCATTTGCATGCTAGCCAGCATGGAAGATGACACTGAGATTCCAGCATGCAGCAGTTCGAGAGAGGAGATGCTACAGCAAGGTTGCTGTGGGGTCCATTTACAGGCACAACAGCCAGGTGTTGGGCTGAGATCACTCAGAGGGATTGAAAGCTGTGATGCGTGGGCTGGCATGGACACGTAGTGGTCAAGGAGCAAGAGCAGCCACATATCCAAAAGCAAGATGTAAATTACTCATAATCACTCCTGTCAAGGATCAACATGTGAAAAACAGTTTTCTGTACTTTAAATCACCTTTTTTCAGTGTTCAGCTCCAATCTACAAACTAACCTGTGTTTCCTGGGAGAAGGAGTGCAGTTTGCCCACCAACTATGCTTTACAAAAGTTACTGTAACACACAGATAATCCTTGGCTTGGAATTTTGTCAGCTGCCTGTCCCTGGCTGTCTGCACTTTTCTGATCAGCAGGCAGAGAGAGGCTGTACAACAGAAAAGTGACCAACTACGGTGCCATAAAGATTTTATCACTTCATGTCAGAAAAATAAAAGTTATATACTTACCCTATCTGTTGGTCTTCTGAACATCTTCCCCATAGAGTGCCACTAATGGATCTGTGCTGGAGGTGCTGGGACCCTGTGGGAGCCAGAACTTTACTGGAGGGCTGATAGTGCAGCAGGCCCCACATAAGCATCACTGTATGAGCCCGCTGGTATACAGCAGTGCTAACTCCTAAGCGCCTTAGTAAGTGTAAGTAAGTAAGTAAATCTGTCCAGAGTGGCTGAACCCTCGGTTTGCTTACTGAAAGTCGATTCAATGGGGGAAACCGTATCGGCTAAGGCCAGCACAGAGAGCCACTAGGATCACCTTGCTGCCCCTGCACATCCAATTTGAACAATACTCTCTGGCTGAGAGGGACTGGAGGGAATGCATACAGAAACAGATTTTCCCATGGCAGTCTGAATGCATCCTGACAGAAAACACCATGTCCTGGATTTCTAGAGCAGAGCTGAGACAGTCTGATGTTGAGTGGGGATGCAAAAAAGTCCACATCTGGGGTGCCCCACTCTTCGAATAGCAATCTCATGATGTAGGGTGCTAGTGACCACTTGTGAGGATATGCCTCTGTTCAGCTTGTCTGCCAGACTGTTCTGGACCCCTGGCAGATAGATTGCTTAAAGCACGATCCTCTGCTCCAGGCACTACTCCAACACTCTACTTGCCTCTCTGCAGTGAGGGTTAGAGTTCACTCCCCCTTATTTGTTGATGTAGTACATGGTAGACCTGTTATCTGTTTGGAGGAGAATTGTCCTTCAGCTGACTAAGTCCACTAGGACTTTTAGACCATACAGAACTAAACACATCTCCACCACACTGATGTGAAGATTTGTTTCTGATGAGTCTCAGACCCCTTGTGTCTTGAAACCCTGGCAGTGGGCTCCCCACTCCAGCAGGTAGGCAGGCATCTGTGGTGAGAGTCAAGTCTGGTTACGGTGGGGAGAAGGGGATACCCTGGAGGAAGTTCTATTCCACTGACTGCCACATCAGGGACCTAACCAGGAGTTTGGTCACCTGAATAGGATAGTTTTGAGGGTGCAATGCCTGTGACCGCTGGGTACTGAGCATCTATTGAGTTGTCCTAATATGCAGCCTTGTTAGAGGCACTGCGAACACTAAGGGGTTGATTAGACCTAGCATGCACTGCATGGGGTGAGCTGGCACAGTTTTGCATTCAATGATGTAGCATGCCATCTGCAAGATTACCCGTACTGGACGCCTGAGGTGAAGTCAACTGTCAGCAGCCAGAAGTGCTGCCTGATGCAAATTCCTGCAGCTGCAGAGCGAGATGCTGCATGGAGGTTAGCTGAATTACTATAGAGGGCAGTACTCAGCAGGGTGGTGGAGCAGTGGTGTACTTGATTGTTTCTAACAGTCACCAGTGGTTGTGGACTACCCCCCCCCAGGCGTGATGTTTCCTTTATAGCCAAGGTTCTGACATCACTTCCTCAACAGGTCTTGGAGCAGAACTGTCATTCTTAATAACCCAGCACAGTGCATAAAGGGTAAGTACACAACACATAAAGGAAGAAAAAAAAATACATATTTATATATATTACATATTGTATATTATAAGGGGGAGGGACATGTGGGGAGTGGTGCAATGCACTGGCTGCGGGGCAGCAGTTTTCTGGGAGACATTCTGGAAACTGCATTGCTGTCCTATATGCAGGCAACTGTCAGCTCTGAGGGAGGAGGTTGCCCACCTCCAGGCTGAACTGGCAAGGACTAAGGAGGCCTCCCCCACCCAAAGAGCACCACTACCACAGAGGCTGCCAAGTATGAAGAGCAGTTGGACCACAGTGGGTTCTGGGAGGGTGCGGGTGGTGGACCAGAGGTGAAGCCCCCTAGTTGTACCTCTACACAAATCATATGCCATTCTGGCAGAGCAAGGTTCCTCTATGATGGCACCCTCAAGTGGAGACCCAGAAGAATGCTGAGGACACCCACAAGGGAGACCCACAGAAGGGTGGCAAGGGACACCACAGGGGAAGGAAACAGCTTCTGATAGGGGACTCAACTGTTAGAGGGGTAGACCTGGGGAAGGGAGAGGAGAGGGAAGTAAGGTGCCTGCCTGGTGCCATGGCTTGAAGGGACAAGAAGCGAATCCTCAGGATTGCAGAAGAAGCATCACAGGAGAGGGAACTAGATATCATTGTCCACCTTGGGACAAATGACCTAGCTAGGCATGGGATCAGTGCAGTGCAGGATGAAATTGTGGAGTTGGGGAGGGGCCTCAGACAAGTAGCAAGCACGTTTACCTTCTCAGAGGTGCTGCCAGTCCATAGCAGGGGTAAGGCTAGGGTACTACACAGCATGCAGTTTAATGAATGGTTGCAAAACTGGTGCAGAGCACAGGGCTTTGGCTTCATTGGGGACTGGCAGTACACCTGGAGAGATGAAGGTCTATACTGGCACGATGGTCTGCATCTGTCCATGAAGGGAACCAAGATCCTAAGTGACAGGTTTAAATGCTTCCTTGGCAAGCTTTTAAACTAGCCATGGGGGAAGGTGCTAATAAGAGGCAGGAAATTTCAAGCCTCCCCCCACAAAACATGACGGGTAGTAAAGTAAACACTGAGGTACAGTGCTCAACAGAGGGCAGGACAGGGGTAAACGTAAAAAATAGACAAGGGCAAAAAGAGCAGGCATGGGGGGAAAAAAGGATAAAGCCAACATTAAATGGAGGGCAATGAGTACCAATGCCCGTAGTCTGGGAAACAAGCTTCCTGAGCTAGTAGTCTTGATGGAAGATGAAAAATTGGATATTGTGGCAGTCACAGAAACATGGTACACGGGGAACCATGACTGGGATGTCAACATACAGGTACACAGTCTACAGAAGGGACAGGAGGAGAAGAGGAGGTGGAGTAGCTCTATACATAAGGGAAGGGATCAAAGCTACAGAACTAAAAAGTAAAGGGGAGGACAAGAGGCACTCTGGGTCACCTTGGAGACAGGGAATGGCATCACAATCCGCACAGAGGTTGTATACAGACCCCCATCTCAAGGGGAGGAAATGGACAAGAAAATGATAGAGGACATTCTCAAAATGACTGAAAAAGGGGAGATACTGTTGATGGGGGACCTGAATATGCCAGATGTTAATTGGATGACATGTACTGCAGCCATATCCAAGATCAGGGTCATTCTCGATGCTCTACAGGGGGCAGACCTTAGACAGCTAGTGTTGGAACCCACTCGGGAGGGAGCAATACTAGACCTGGTACTCTCAAATGGAGAGAGGATCACAAATTTAGAAGTCAGTAGACATCTGTGAACAAGCGACCACTGCACAGTGTGCTTCACAATAAGCACAACCATGGAGACGAGCCATACAAAAACATGCATACTGGACTTCAGAAGGGCAGACTTTGGCAAAATGGGTGAATACCTGAGGAATACACTAACAAATGGCCAAAAAGGAGGGGTGGGAGAACAATGGAGAAAAATTAAAACTGCCATCATAGAGGCAACAAGCCTTTGTGTGAAACAGATATAAGAAAACAAAGCGGAGTAAAAAACCACTATGGTCTCAAAAGAGGTGGCAGGGAGGGTTAAGGAGAAAAAGGCTGCATTCAAAAAGTATAAGGCATCACAGAAGGAGCAGGACAGGGAACTGTATCAATTAAAGCAGAAAGAAGTGGGGAAGGCAGTCAGAATAGCAAAAGCCCAAACTGAGGAAAAAAAATAGGCAATTCAGTTAAGAAGGGGGATAAAACCTTTAATAGGTGCATTAGGGAGCACAGAAAGGATAAGGGAGGAATAGTGAAGATTAATAAGGGAGAGGGGAGGTGGGCAGAGGGAGACAATGAAAAGGCAAAGATACTGAATGAATACTTTTGCTCAGTATTCACAAAAGAAGATGATGAGGAGGAGTTACCTAAACCAGACAACAGAAGCACTCTGGGTAGGGGGGTTGACACCAGTCCATTTACAGAAGAAAGAGTCCTGAAAGAACTCCTAAAACTCAAGGTGGACAAAGCAATGGGGCCTGATGGGATTCACCCCAGAATCCTAAAAGAACTAAGGGAGGACCTAGTGACACCACTGACCACACTTTTTAACAAATCATGGGAGGATGGGGTGGTACCTGAGGACTGGAGGAGGGCAGATGTGATTCCCTTCACAAAGTGGGAGCAAAGCAGAAGCAGGAAACTACAGACCTGTAAGTTTGACCTCAGTGGTAGGAAAATGATGGAATCACTTCTGAAAGAAAGAATTGTTGAGTACCTAGAGGCCAGCAGGGCACAGGACCCAAGCAGCATGGATTTACAGCAGGAAGGTCATGTCAGACAAATCTAATAGATTTCTTTGACTGGGTGACCAAAGTAATACACCAGGGAGGGCTGTGGATATGGCCTACCTAGACTTTAGCAAGGCATTTGACACAGTCCTGAAAAGATTAATAATCAAGTTAGCCAGCCTGGGAGTGGGTCCCAGGATGGTAGCCTGGGTTGCAAACTGGCTGCACAACAGGACACAGAAGGTAATAGTGAGTGGAACACATTCCAAGAAAGGCGTCACTAGTGGAGTACCTCAGGGCTCAGTACTGGGTCCAGTCTCTTTAACATCTTTATAGGTGACATTGCAGAGGGTCTGAGGAAAGGTATGCCTCTTTGCAGATGATACAAAGATCTGTAACAGAATTGATACACAAGGGGGTAGAAAGGATGAGAAGGGACTTGGCAAGGTTGGAGGAATGGTCAGACATATGGCAACAAGATTCAATGCAAAAGAAGTGCAAGCATCACCAGAAACAAAACCCAGGAGAAGAGTACACAATAGCAGGGGAGGTACTAACAACAACAAAATGGAACGGACTTGGGGGTAGATATCATAGATACATAGATACATAGATACATAGACAGTGTCGGCAGATAAGGGCCTATGGCCCACCTAGTCTGCCCATTTGAGCTTGTAAGTTCAGTTTGTTTTCCTAGAAGTCTATTTCCCTCACCCCTGACCTCTAGAATTCCTTTATGTCTATCCCATGCATTCTTAAATCCTTGATTGTTTCAGCCCCCACCACTTCCTCTGGCAGGGTGTTCCACTTGTCCACCACCCGCTCAGTGAAGAAATTTTTCTCATGTTTCCTCTGAATCGCCCTCCTCCAACTTCATCCCATGCCTCTAGTCCTGAAACATCTTTTCGCTTAAAATAGTGTTTTCCTGCACCCTGTTCCTCCCTGTGAGATACTTGTATGTCTCTATCATATCCCCTCCTCCTCTCCTCCAGGGAGTACATGTTCAGTTCCTTCAACCTGTCTTCATAGGATTTGTGATGCAACCCATGCACCATCTTTGTTGCCCTCCTCTGAACCTTCTCTACCCTGTCTATGTCCTTACGTAGGTATGGTCTCCAGAACTGTACACTGTACCCAGGTGGGGCCTCACTAGTGTCTTGTATAGCGGAATTATGACCTCCCTTTCCTGCTGGTGATGCCTGCCTATACATCAACATCCTATTTGCTTTACCTGATGCCTTGTCACACTGTTTCCCTACCCTTGAGGTCATCAGAGACCTGACAACCCCAAGATCCCTTTCCTGCTTGGTGCATGCTATATCCTCACCCCCCAACTGATATATGTGCCAGGGTTTTTGTGCCCCATATGCATTATCTTGCACTTCTTTGCATTGAATTTCAACTGCCAAACCCTTGACCATTCTTCAAGTTTCTGCAGGTCCCTTCTCATTCTGTCTACACCCTCTGGTGTGTCTACTCTGTTACAGAGCTTTGTGTCATCAGCGAACAGTGAAATTCTGCCTTCTATATCGTGTGCAATGTCACTGATGAAGATGTTGAATAGGACCGGTCCCAGCACTGATCCCTGTGGTACCCCACTGGTCACTCTTCCCTCTGTGGAGTGACAGCATTTACCACCACCCTCTGTGTCCTGCCACCCAGCCAGTTACCTACCCACCACACTACTGTCCTGCCCACACCCATATTCCCCAGTTTGTGTAATAGTCTTCTATGTGGCACAGTGTCAAAGGCCTTGCTGAAGTCCAGATAGGCCATGTCCACTGCCCTCCCCTGATCCACCTCCCTAGTCACCCAGTCAAAAAATTCAATGAGGTTGGTCTGACATGACCTCCCTGGTGAAACCATGCTGCCTTGGGTCCTGTAGTCCATTGACAACCAGATGTTCCACCAATCTCTCCTTCAGTAGTGCTTCCATGATCTTTCCACTACCGAGGTGAGGCTGACTGGTCTGTAGTTCCTGCTTCCTCTTTGTTCCCACTTTTGTATAAGGGGACTACATCTGCTGTCCTCCAGTCTTTGGGTACCTCCCTGTTTCCAGTGATTGGCTGAACAGGATAGCCAGAGGTTCAGCCACCACCTCTCTAGTTCTTTAAGGACCCTGGGTGCACCCATCTGGCCCCATTGCTTTGTCAACTCTTATTACTTCCAGTTCCTTCAGGACCCTTTCTCGTGTAAAGGGACTTGTGTCCATTTCTGCACCATTCTCACCCCTTGTACTCCCTTCAGACCCATTACCCCCTCTTCCTTAGTAAAGACTGAGCAGAAATACCTGTTCAATATGTCAGCTTTACTGTTGTCATCCTCCACGCTGCTCCCATCCTCCCCTTCAGTCTAACTATCCCTCCTTTGTCCTTCTTTTTCCTTATGTACCTGTAAAGGTTTTGTCCCCCTTAACCACTAGATTTTGCAATGTGTTCTTCTGTCTGAACTTTATTTCCCTTACTGACTTCCTGCCTCCTTTGTTTCTCCTGGTACTCTCCTATCCCTTCTGCCTGTGTCTTTTGTATTGCCTGAATGCAGTCTTTTGGCTTTCACTTTCTTTGCTACCTCTTTGGAAAACCATAATGGTCTCCTCTTTCTTTTCCTCTTGCTAACCTGCTTAATGCATAATTCTGTTGTTCTTATAATCCCCATTTTAAATACTGCCCACTGTTCCTCAATCCCTGATTCCTGTCCCATTCCCTTAATGCCTCTTTCAAGCATCTCCCCATTTTCCCAAAGTCTGCCCCCCTAAAATCCAGGATACGTGTTTTTGTGTGGTTTGGTTCTGCTCTTTCTGTGATTTCAAACCACAATGACTGGTGGTCACTGTTACCCAGGTGCTCCCCCACTGTTACCCCCATCACACTGTCCCTGTTTGTGAGCACAAGGTCCAGTATTGCCTTCTATCAGATGATCTAAAGGTTGGTAAGCAATGTGGGAAGTCAGTAAGGAGAGCCAGGGGATACTGGGATGCATAGGAAGGGGCATCACAAGTAGAAAAAGGGAAGTGGTTATCCCTCTGTACAGACAGTTGGTGAGACCCCATCTGGAGTACTGTGTGCAGTTTTGGAGACCTCATCTACGCAAGGACAGAGACAGGATGGAAGCAGTCCAGAGGAGAGCAACTAAAATGGTGCAGGGTCTGCATCAGAAATCATATGAAGAGAGACAGAGAGCTTAATATGTATACCCTTGATGTAAGGAGAGATGGGGGACATGATAGAAACGTTCAAGTACCTCAAGGGAATCAACAAAGTACAGGAGGGTAGCATCTTTCAGCAAAAGAGAATTGTAAGAACAAGGGGATACAATTTAAAGATGGGGGGGCGGCTCAGGGGTAATGTAAGGAAATCTTTTTTCACGGAAAGAGTGGTGGATGCATGGAACTGCCTTCCTGGGGAGGTTGGGGCTAAAACAGTGGGGGAATTCAAACATGCATGGGACAGACACAAGGCAACTGTAGTGGGGGGTAACAGGAAGTAGGCTGTTGGTTAACTAGAATCTGCAGCTTATCCAGTAGGTAGGGAAATGGGCAGACTGGGTGGGCCAAGTGGTGCTTATCTGCCATCAAAGTCTATGTTTCTATGTTAAAAGCATCTTACAGAGGTTTTGTGCTGGTGGCTGTTGGATTCTATACTTTGTTTAACAGTGAGCAGCACCTCTCGTTTTGCCTCTGTGTCGTAAGCAGGCACCAGTGAGGGTACTTAGAGAAGGGCCCTAGTAGCTAAATATCCTCTTGCCAATGGTAGCTAGGCATAAACCCGCTTGCCCATGGTGTCTACCTTGCATGCTCCATGTTAGGGGGGTGCATGGTGACCTCCTTGGGAACTATGGCTTTGTAATTCTCAACCAGAATAACAGTGGCATCCGCCATTGCTTGAGTGAAATACATGGGGTTAGATTTAAGCACTATGTATTTCTTGTCTGCCTGTTTGGGGAGACCTGCCACAGTAGCAGGCCTCCTCCCAGCCACCTAACAGAGTGTCTCCATGGTTGGCTTGATGGGAGGAACTAGAGAGACTGGGATATTAGGCACATTTAGAATCTCCTGTTGGAGGCGTCCAGCCTGGTGTATGGCTTTTGGCTCAAAATTCAGTGCAGAACGCATATTTATAAGCACAAACTGGAAGGAGAGATCCTCCTGAAGTACAGCGATAGGAACCAGTTCAAGGATCTCTGGACCATAGTACATCCTCACCCTGAGATAATGAGGTCAAGATCTGACTCGTTTTCCTATTGTGCCTCCTCACTAGGTGAGTAGTACAGAGGAGGGGGCTGAAGGGCTGATAGTGCAGGCTATGGCCTTGGCAACACCAATGACACCTGCTCTGGATGGGGCTTTTGGAATAGCGCCAGCAGCGACACCGAGGATGGCCCTGCGACCACCCCCGAAGGGAAGGATCATGACACCTCAGGCCAGTGTGACACTATCAGCAGCACCGGCACCAGAGTAGGCCCCAAAGAGCCCGACCCTAGCACCGGACACTGCACCGCCAACAGAGACGATGATGCCACTGGCCCCGAAGGAACTGGTAGTAGCACAGTGGCTACCCCCCCCATCCCCAGAGGGGTTAGAGGCAACACCACAAGTGGCGCAGGTGTTGGTGGCGGCAGTGGCCCCAGCCCGCAGGCTGGAGTTGAAGTCAGTCACACATCTAAGTCAAGCGGCACTGAAGACGGCGTCAGCTCAACTGACCCCAATGAGTCAGGGGCTGGCACCAAAATCAGCACTACCTGACTTATACCCTGAATCCACTGCTCCCACCAGAGTCTCCTCTACTGGACAGAGAGGGGTTCCAGGATCTCAACCTCACAAGTCGAGGTATCTCTGGTGTTCCCTGAGACAATGATGGGGACCTGGGCCTGCAACAGCAGTGTCTCACAGCAGAACGACCAGAGGACAATCTTTATTGGTGCTATTTCTTCCACTTATGCTTGTGTGAAAAAGTTAAGGTCGAGCAGTACAAAGACCACAATGCAGAGCATGTGTGGGATCTGGACCATTTCTTTTTGCAACCCTGGGAGGACTGTCCATCCTACCAGGTTTCAGGCAGCCCATAGTCAGAGCACCCACCCAGAGAGAGGCGGTGGCCAAACACAACTCCACTGCCAGAACGTAACTTTTTCAAGAGCACTTCTTCCACGGTCGTCGACTGTTAGCACAAGGTAGGGCTGAGAGAAACTGTAGATTTTTCTGTGTTAAACTAACCAAACTGACACAGAAATAACAAACTATAATGTATTTTAAACTAAAACTGAAGACCTGAATGGTGTCATCATATAGATGGTGAAGTTCTGGCCTCAATGTGTAGAGCGGTGTTGCCGGTGCTGCGCACTAAATGGGGCAAAAAGGAACTGAGGCAGTTTGGGGCTTTTGGCTCTGTATACTAGTGGGCACATGCAGGGCTTACTCGGGCTGCCAGCCATCCAAAAATGTCCTGGCTAACGCAGAATCCTAGCACCTCCAGCACAGGCCCCTTGGTGGGAATAAATGGAGAATACTGATTTTTGAAGGACTGAGCCGTAACCTCCTGCTGAGCTGAAGGGAAGGTTATAGCATGCTCCTGAACTTGGGATACCTGCAGAGTATCATTCTGCACTGCTGATGTAGCCAGTGGTGGCTGTATACCAGGGCACACCACAGCATGTGCCCTGGTAAAAAAAAAAAAAAAAAAAAGGCTGTGCTCCGGTTGGTACCCTGTGAGGTGAAGAGTTTACCCCCTAGCAACCATATAAAAGGGCACTGTCTGCCAGCTGTTGTGCCCCGCCTATGCCTCCTGGCAACCAAGAAAGACTGGACCCAGCACTGGTTGCTCTTTGGGACAGCCTGCAAAACTCAAGCTGTTATGTTTTGTTTTTTTACAGATATTTTGCAGGAATTTCAAGGGGACTTAGCTCAGAAATCCCTGAGCATATCAGAGATAACGTAATTATTACAAATCATCAAAACTATTTCCATCTGTCAGTGCTCAGTACTGCCCAGCACAAACAGCAAGGACCTCTTGTAACCACAAGAATATCTCCCAAACAAGATTTAAATAAGTGGAGCAGTACACTTTCAACTGAGTGAAAGGGAGGGGTTAACAAACTGAATTCTTATTTTCAATCTACAGTGAAGAAGATTTATAATATATTTATGGATGTGGGTGACTGGCTCTTAATGTTGTGCCCTCTCGAGTCTTTCGTGGCTCAGCTGCTCAAGGAATGCACAAGGAGATAACTGTAAAACCACAGGCGTCAGGCTCCTCATAGTTATAAACTGATTATGTAAATGCATTTATACGGTAGCTCATGCCACTCTTTATCCTAAAGCATTTTACACAGCAATGAGTTATGATACCAGGAATGCAGTGATGATATATAGACAAACGTGGAAGCCATTAAGTGCTAGCAATACGGTACATACAGCACTGGTCAAATGTCTTGAACTTTTTAAAAAGTGTACTACTATTATTTGTGTGGGGGACTCCTAATGTCAACAGTTGGTACAGGTAGCAGGCATCCTGTCACCTCAATACCTATCCAGGCTGGGGTTCCACTGAGCTCCATCCTAGGTCCCATCCTCTTCTCCATTTTCCTAAACAACCTCCTCTCTGCCTCTGCCAACTCGCATATTCACAAGTATGCAGATGGCACAGTCATCTTCACCTGCAGTCCTTTGACTGCAGTGGTTGAATGCTTGTTCCAACAAGACTTCCACAACATCCTGCACTGGTTCCACTCCAACCAACTCTAGATCAACAATTAAAAAGAAACAGTGTCCATACCCTATGGCACCAGCCAGAAACTGGCAGGCTCTCCACCTTCCCTGCCTCCTCCACCATGGATGGCACCCCCTCAAAGTTGTTCCTTCCTTCAAATACCTCGGTGTGGCTAGATAGTACACTTGACTTCTCTGCCCACAGTGATGTTATCCATGCCAAGCTCTGCCCCAAACTCGGTGCCTTGTATCACAATCAAAACTGCTTATCTCTACAGGTTCATTGGGAGCTTGTTACCAAAATGGTGCTCCCGGCTTTGACTACATGGATGTGGTCTATGGCACTGCCCCCAACTCTTCCATTGCAAGACTGGGCACCCTCTTTAATGCTATTTGTTGCTTTGATGCCAACACCCCCCTCTCTAAACCCACCACTGCTTCCTCTACTCCTCCCTATCCATCCTAACCTTACCTTCATGTCCTCAGTCCTACTGTGCCTCCTTTATCTCCAAACACTGGTTTGTGTCTCTTCCCTCTTACCTATCCTCACTTCTCTCCCCATTTCCTCTGCCTCATACTCCCTCTGCTCCAGGGATCCTCACACCTGCATTCTACACACTCACTCCTCTGCTGGGCAGTCAGCCTTCTCTTATCACTTTCCCGCTACGTGGAACCTGTTCCCCTCCTCTCTCTGTCTCTCCCCCTCCCATGGCTCCCTCAGGCACCAGCTAAAACTCCTCACTACCCGCACCTGCTCTTGTTGCCCCTCACTCTGATGCTCTCCTGTTGGAGCCCCTACTTTCCACAGTGTTGGGACTCATCCTGGGTTCTACCTCAGCCTGTATCAGGTTCCCCACCTTTTACTTCTGCACTGCCATCATTCCCCTGCACTGGTCTCTCTGCTGGTACATTACTGCTGCTCACTGTACCTTCTTGCTTTTATCTGCATTTGTACTGTGCTATATTGTACTTTGCACTTTATACTGAGCATCGATATTGCATTTGTTTTATTGTACCTCCTGTTCCCTTGCCCTGGGTTGCATTGGACATGAGCCTTGCTCAGTGTACCTTTCCCATTTACCAATTTTCAAATCAATGTAAGTGATGTAAAGTACAGTAAGACTCTTAAATACCACATAGCTTTTTTTTTGGAGTACTCCATCAAGTCCAGCAGGAATTAAATAAATATTTTTATCTCGTCTTCTATGACAAAGTCCTGGTTGCTGCATCCTAAACTGCAGTGCCAGGATGACATTTGTAATGTAATGCCGGAGAAGAGGTGGAGTGGAGCCATTGATACAGTAGCACAAATGCTACTACAGGTTCCAACATGCACTATGGGCCCACACCCGCCAGCACATGATTGTTTGATACATCGGTGGCAGCCATATTAGGTGTTGGGGCTAAGACACGCCAACCTCTGCTACTAGGACCACTGCTGGCTAAAAACAGACTGCTCCTCCTTGCTGCTGCTCACAGGTCTCACGCTGACAAGGCGCAAGACTGGTAAGTGGGGGGTACTCTTCTGACCAGGTCCAGATCAGCCGCATCTGCATTCCAGAGTGGCAACTTTGTTTACAACAATAAAAGCAGTTATTGAAAACTTTTAAAGCGGGCTGAGGCACAGGCCTAATTCACTCCCTGAGGAAGTGAAGCACTTTGTCTTTCAGAGAACAAAAAGAACACTTACATAAGAAGTTACTGTAACAGTAGATCTTCAAGTGGATCTCAGTCATCGGGTCACACTGTAGGAACTTCACCGTCGGTGAATCAGGTTCCACATGGAAGATTTTCAGCAGTACAACTGGGGCAGCCCATGCCGTCAACGTCACCAACCCTATAAAGGCCTGAGCGGCTCCGTTCTTTTCCCCGGAGACTAAGAGAGCAATGCTCATGCCATGGGGGGCCAAGGAGAGAGAGGTGCCCAAACCTATAAGAAAGGCTGGATACACCAGACAGCCAGTTCCAGAACAAGAGCCCCAAGAAGGGGGATGGTGGGAGGGAAAGCAGACCTAATGACTGAAATCCCCTCAAAGATCTACTGTAACAGTACATTCTTACATAATTGTTCTGTCTCCTTTGGGGGTATCTCAGTCATCAGGTCACACCACAGGAATGAGTCCCAAGCAGTTACAGGTATAGACAGACAGTCTGGGGGGAGTGCTCACCATAAACTTAAGACAGGAGACCCTGTAGCACAGCCCTGCCCAAACCTGCACAGGTTCTTGAGGCAATGTCCAGATTGTAGTGCTTGGTGAAAGTATGGACGGTACTCCAGGTGGCAGCCGCACAGATGTCTGCAGCTGAGATCCCTCGGAAACAAGTCACAGAGGTAGCCATGCATCTTGTGGAGTGAGCCTTGACAGATCCAGGCAATTCTTTGCTGTATTTGTTGTAGCAGAACACAATGCAATTTGCCAACCATTTGGATAAACACCGCTTAGAAACAGGAGCATCCTCTCTATCTGGGGTGAAGGAAACAAACAACTGCTTCAGCTTTCTACATTCCTTGGTGCGAAGCAGGTAGTACTTCAAAGTTCTGTGCACATCTAACGTATGCAGCAGTGCTTCCCCTGGATTGGCACGCTCAGGAAAATAAACAGGACAGTGGACAGACTGGTTGAGTGTAAACTGGAAGACCACCTTAGGGAGAAACCTAGGTTTTGTGCGCAAAGACACCCTGTCTTTGTGAAAAACCAAATAAGGCTCCTCGCACCAGAGGGCCTGAAGCTCTGAAATTCTTTGAGCAGAGGTAATGGCAACTTAAAATAACGCTTTCCAAGAAAGAAAGCACAACTCATAAGTCGCGATTGGCTCAAAAGGCGACAGGGTCAACTGTTCCAAAACAAAATTCAAATCCCAAGACAGGACAGGAGAATGGATTGGAGGTTTCAGATGCAGGATGCCCCTTAAAAAAGTATGGGAGACATCCAGCTGAGCAATCATGCCGTCACCCTTGGGCTAATGAAAGGCAGAAATAGCCGAAAGGTGCACCTTGAGGGAGGAGTACTGGAGACCTGAGTCAGACAAAGAGATCAGGTAATCCAGGATCTGACTCACTGGGCAGGTGAAAGGGTCCAGATTATGTCTGGCAGCACAGATGGCAAATTGATTACACTTCATGGCATATGTGGCTTTAGTGGAAGGCTTCCAGGTGGCCACTAGGACATCCGCCACTCATTTGGAGACCTCAAACCTGATAATGACTATGTCCTCAGGAGCAAAGCATGCAGATGGAGGGACCTGAGGTTGGGATGGAATAGGGTCCCTGATCCTGGGTCAGCAGGTTCCTGCGGGTGGGGCGGGAGGGACTGGAGGTTCCTCCACCAACTGCTGTAGAAGAACAAACCATATCTGCTGAGGTCAGAATGGAGCTATCAGAATCATGCTGGTCACCAACATCTGCAGTTTGATTAGCACCCTCTGAATCACAGGAAACAGAGGGAAGGCATAGAGGAACCTCCCATTCCAGGAGAGGGACAACGCATCTCGCCAGACAACTCCAGGCCCTGGATCTAGCATGCAGAAATTTGGCAGTTTTGCATTGAGTGGGGACACAAAAAGGTCCAACTCTGGATGACACCATCTGTCGAACAACTCTTCTGCAATGGATGAGAGAAGCTCCCATTTGTGCATGCTGGACTGAGTCCGGCTGAGGCTGTCCACCAGAGTGTTTAACATGCCTGGCATGTGGACTGCTGAGAATGACAAACTTGTGATCCAGTGCTCAATACCACACTCTCATGGCCTCCCTGTACAGTGGGGTACAAATGAGTCTCTCCCTGCTAGCTGATATAGTACACTACACTGAGATTGTCTGACTGCACCAGCAGCTGATCCAGAACAAGACGTTACTGAAAGGCCTACATGGCATAGAGCACCGCCCTCATCTTCAGGACACTGATATGCAGGGAGGTTTCTATCTGGGACCAAAAGCCCTGGGTTTGGCAGGGACTCAGGTGTGCACCCCATCCCACACCGGGTGCATCTATGGTGAGGATCTGATGTGGGGAGGAGATCTGGAATAAGATGCCTTGCAAGAGATTTAAGGGTCCATCCACCACTGCAGTACCTTGCGGACTGGGGAAGAGACGAGGACTGGATGATCTAGTTCATCTGTGTGCTGATCCCACTGTAACCTGAGGGTCCATTGGAGAATACGCATATGGAGTCTGGTCAGTGGAACAGTGGGTATGGCAGCAGCCATGAGACCCAGCATTCTCAGATATACCCTGGCAAGAACATAGCGGCTTTGAGCAACTTTCTGAGCTTGGGCTATAAGGCACTCTGCCCTGTTCTGGGGTAGGAAGGCCTTCCCCTGTGCAGAGTCTAGGACCACCCCTATATACTGCAGCCTTTGGGAAGGCACTAGAACTGACTTGGCAGACTGACAGTGCTGCCCAGGGAGAGAAACAACTGGAGAGTTCTCTCCAAAGTCAGCAGCAGCTGTTCCCTGGATGGTGCCTTTAGGAGCCAGTTGTCCAGGTAAGGGAAGATGTACAGTCCCCTCCCTTCTGAGGGCTGCCACTACTGCTGCTAGGCATTTGGTAAAGACTGCAGTGCAGAGGACAAGCCAAAAGGCAGAACCTTGAATTGGTAGTGCTTGTCCTGGAACAGAAAAACATGGAAACCTCCTGTGAGGGGAGAAGACTGAAATGTGCTGGTAGGCGTCCTGCATGTCCAGTGAGCAAAGCCAGTCACCTGTCTTGAGAAGAGGCATCAGGCCTGGCAAAGTTACCATCCTGAACTTTCTGTACTGGATGTATAGACTGAGGTCCTTTAGGTCTAAAATGGGCCTCAGATCTCCGGTCTTTTTGGGGACCAGGAAAAACCTGGAACAGAACCGCAGCTGGGTACTGGTTTGATGGCCTGCTTGCCAGAAGAGATTGTACCTCCTCCGGGAGAACAGATGAGTGAGAAAGGGGATAACTGGAGGGCAGAGGAGGGGTTTCTGGAGGTTGCTCAATGAGCTCCAGGGTGTGACCCCTTTCTATGATCTGCAAAATCCAGGCATCCAAAGTAATGGTTCTCCACTGATTTAGATGGAGGGAGAACCAACCTCACCACCACCTCTTGGTCAGGGACCAAAGCGGGGGGGGGGGGGATGGCAAGGAGTCAAGCAGAGGTGGATTCAGTCACAGGGGCTGGTCCGTCACTTCTGGGATGCTTGGCCACAGCTCCAGCATTAGAGAGGGTGGGTAAGGCAGCCCTTGGTGGCAAGAGGCTGCACCAGGTCTGTTGGTTGCTTTGTGAAAGGTGGGGGTGCTATCTACCTCTCGGCTGAATAAGGCAGAGAGAGTGGACAGACTTGGTAGCCCTGCCTGAGGCCTGCAGATCATTGATAATGTCCTGGATGTCAGGACCAAACAGCTTAGTGCCATTGAACACCTTCTGCTGAACATCAGCAGCAAAACCACAGACCCTCAACCAGCAGTACCTATGTAGGCAAATGCCTGTGGCAGCTGCCCTGGCAATAGTGTCAGCCATGTCTTAGAGGGCCCCGAGGAGGTGCTTGTGAATGTCCTCAGCTGTCTGCAGGCACTTAAACTCTTGCTTGTGTGGGCCATGTGGGAAGGTCTGGGCAGCAGCCTTTGCCCTTCTTCCAGTTAGAATTCTGGTACTTCACCATGAGAGACAGGCAGTTTGCAATCCACAGCCTCAAGGTGGAGGAGGCATACACCCCCTTACTCCAGAGGTCAATTCTATGGGACTGTTTATCCTGGGGAGGGAGCTATGGTCCTTGGGCACCTTAGACCTGACATGGGCTGCCTTAACGACCACTGAATCTGTTTCAGACTGGGCAGCTTAGCAGGTGAACCCCTGGGGGTGTGTGGTATAGTTTATCCGCTGTGCAGGACATAGCTGGCACCATGTCTGGTCTGTGCCAGGCTGCTGTGGCTGGATTTCTTAAAGCAGAGCCAGAAACAACTGGCTTAATATCTTATATTGGGCCAACATAGATGTAACAAAAGCAAACAATGCTTAAGCATCCGAGGAAGGACTTGGTTGGTCCGAAAGCTTAAGTACCATTTTCTTTTGTTACATCTATGTTGGTCCAATAAAAGGTATCAAACCATTTGTTTCTGGATCTGTTCTTACAAGGACCAATACAGCAACTAACTAATTCTGTGTTCCTTAAGGCAGGCAAGATTGGAGGAATGATTTTGGGGGAAGACTCTGGGATCTCCAGAAAGTCCACCAGCTCTTTCCAGGTGACATCCTCTTCCTCTTTTGGAAGCCCATGGCTGCAGAAAACTGTTTCATCACACTGAAGAATGTGGGATCCTCAGGAGGAGAACTAGGGGTATGCTTAACCGAATCTTTGATGACAGAGGAAGCTATGGACCTTTCAGAGACCATGATCTCTTCCTCTTCTTCCTTCTCATCATCAGGAAAAATGAGGTCTAGATGTACTCCTCCTCAATGTCAACCTCTTTCAAATCCAGGTCTGGCGTCAGATGAGCCGATGACGGCCTGTGGGGAGCCTTCCACAACTGGTGAGTAGAGGTTGACGACGAAGCTGCCATCAGTGGCGTTGGCAAAGTGGGCCTGTACGCACCCAGCTGCTGCGCAATCACTGAAGTGATTTTTGTCAAAATGTTTAGGTGGACGGCACAGGTACCCATGACCCGCCTGATGGGCCCTGTGAACCCGAAGAGCCTGTAGCCCTAGGAGGAGAAGGCTCAAGCCTGGACGGGGGCAGTCGATTTACGAGCCTGTCATCGACGTAAGGAGGGGCCGAAGACCTGGAGGTTGATGGCCAGCTGTCCTGAGATTCGGGTGGGGGCACTGTCAGTATGGGTCTGGAGGGAACAGAGACCTGGACAGCTGTTTTGTGCAATGGTGCAGCCGCAGCCAACGAGAATCCTGCAGAGGAAGGAGAAGAGGCTGTCGGGGAATGAGATTGCTGCTGGGGGAAGTGGTTGTGATCTTGGACTTTTTTAGGACTTTTCCCCAAGGACTTGTCTCAGGTCTTGGAGGCCTGGGAACTCGATGATTCTGCCGGTGACAGAGGCTGTGACCCCGGAGAACACCTGCTTGGAACTGGCTACCTGTTGATCCATCAAGAACATTTTAAGAGCCTTTCTGCGTTGCCTGAGGGTTGTTTGGTTAAACTTCTGGCAGAGCTCAGTCAGAAACTTTGTGGTCAGGCCCAAGACAGCAAACACAGATCAAGCTGATGGCGGAAAAGAACTGAGGAGGGAGCGGGGCCGCTTATGCCTTTACAGAGTTGGTGACGTCGACGGTGTGGGCGGCCCCAGTTGTACTGTTGAAAATCTTCCATGTGGAACCTGCATCACCAACAGTGAAGTTCCTACGATGTGACCCGATGACTGAGATACCCCCGAAGATCCTAAGAAATCCCTCTAAATGAGAAAACTGGCCAAGACAGAGGAGTTTCCCCAACTCTTTTTTTTTTTTTTTACTTTCTGTCAGCTGCTCGCGTCTTTCTGCCCATCTGCCCACACTACCACATACCCTTGATTTCCCCTTCAGATTCCAGCTCTGAGCCAGGCCACCCCATGAAGAAGCATCCCTCATGGCAGGGCACCAGTGGGTCAGGACCTGACTACATGTTTGACCGGTGGAGCTAGGGAGATGGGCAGAACAAGGGAGCAGTGTTGTGCTGGTCAAGTGCCAACCTCATTAACAGAATGTTTAGCCCCCGAAGAACCTACATAGGTTCAAAGTACTTGGGAACTGTGTTCTGTTCTCTCAAGTTCACCAGAATTAAACCCTCATATTACGCACTAACTGCATTTGTCTCTTGCATTTTTTTGGCACCACTTTCTCCTAGCATACCACTCCTGTGTTCTACAATTTTTTCTCATATATTTGGTGCTCCTGGTGCTGTTGGCCTGTTCGGGTGCATGCTTGGAACTCTGTGTGCTTACTCCATGAAGAAGCACCCCTCATGGCAGGGCACCGGTGGCCCAGGATTTACTATATATTTGACCAGTGGAACTGGGGAGATAGAACAGGACAAGGGCACAGTGATATACTGGTCAAGTGCCAGCCTCACTATCACAGTGTTCAGGAGATGGCCTGTGCTCTGCAGGGCAGGATCACTGGGTGCAGCCTTGGGGTAAGCACAACCCAAATACAGCACCACAGGAACACGCACACACCTAGGCAGAGATCGTGGTCCTCCCAAGCCCTTAACTCCCCTGACCACTCGAATGTTGTCAAGACTCCCTCGGTTGAGCGGAAGGTGAAGAGCTCCTCGGTATTCCCACTGGGCTTCTCAACCTTGACTCCAGTCGAGCAAGCCATGGAGATTATCCTTGAGCATGTCGACTGGCTGTTGGACAAGACTGAGGATTCAATCTTCCAGACCCTGGTTCTCCCAATTCTCACCCAAGAGGATGTAAGCCGGTCAGTGTCCCTGACTGGATCACCTCAGAAGCAACCTCCACCAGTGGTCAAGTCCTAGAAGTCTCTCCTTCTCATCAGGGTGAGGCATGTGGTCTACCATGACCAGCCGGAGGCCTCTCACTGATGTTGACCCTCAGGCTAATGGCAGAGGTCCAGATCGAGGTCTCAACCTAGACGGTTCTGTTCTTGATCCTGCCTGATCAGAAGACATCTCCATCGATGCTCCTCATCCTTGGGTGAGGAGAGGTAGCACCATAGTATACGCTGGTGCTGAGGATCTTCTATGGCAACAGTGAGCCACTGCAGGGCAGGGTAGAGCTCTGACTTGGCCTTCCACAAATCCAGGGGCCAAGGGGATGTAGGCAAGCCTATGGACAGTGAATCCAAGAAAACTAACCATGCTACTAAAAAGGTGTATGCTATGACATCTCTGGGTCTCAGTCAGGTGAGTTACTCCATCAGGATGGCCAACTTTGGACATTCCCTGCTGGGAGTCCTAGATGAAGTCCTTCCTCACCACCTTGCTGACCATCAGTTGCCAATGAAGTTGGTTAGAGACCAAGGTCAAACACTGGCTAAACACCAGCTCCAGATGGCCTTGGACATGGGCAGTTCCTGTCCCCATGCTGTGGCAGTGGCCAACTCCATGTGTTGCATGGCCTAGCTGCATTTGTCCACCTTTAAGGCGGACACTCAGCATTAAGCTGGTCGATGTCCCTTTCCTGGGCACCGACCTCTTTTGAACTGGGGTGGAAAGACATCTCACCTACACATGGAAGTCCAACACTACCCTTAACTCTGTGGCTTCGTCCCAGAAGGGTTTTTCTGTGTCGTCCCATTCAGCCACAGCCCTCTTGGTAGCAGCCCAAGCAGGGGCAGTACCAGGCCTGGCACCCAAAACTCAAATTTGATGGCCAGGGCCCCAAGCGAGGTGGGGACAGGGGTGGTGGTGCACCTCCGGCTTCAGTGGCCAATGCCCTTGCAAAAGCTGCATGTGACAGGTTGAGGGGTGTCATCCCTCCACCCACCCTGTCTCTTCCTGTCCTCCCCGATGCAAATCAGCTACACCACTTCTTGCCATGCTGGTCTACTATCACAATGGACAAGTGGGTGTTTAGAGTGGGCCACCTCTGTACTTCGAGGCTGTCCAGCCTTACCAACTCCATGCTCCCCGGGAATTACAGGGTGTCGCAGGACACGCTGTTCATCCCTCAGGAGGACATCATTCAGCTCCTTGTGAAAGGAGCCATAGCCAGTATCCCAGATGCCTTGGCCAGTCAGGGTTACGTGTCCAGGTACCTCCTGGTTCCAAAACGCGGCGGGGGCTTGCACCCATACTGGATCAGCATGATCTGAGCCAGTTCAGCCATGCAGAAGCACAAGTTCTGGATAGTCACACTGAATCATATCATTCAATCTATGGAGCACGACATGTGGTTCTGCTCCCTTGACCACCAGGATGTGTTTTTCACATCCCAGTCTGTCTTGTCCCATCACCAGTATCTCCAGTTTTATGCAGAAGGGGTTCTGTACCAATTCTATGGCATGTCCTTCAGTCTGTCGGCTGCGCCCGGGGTTTTCACCAAGTGCATGGCAGTGGTGGCAGCCTTCCTGCAGCATCAGGGTGTATCCGCACCTGGACAACTGGCTGTTAGCTGGGCTACCCAAAAAGACCATCAAAAGGTCCAGAGATCTGTCCCTCTAGACCTGCTGAAACCTGGGCCTGTTGGTCAACCTGGAAAAGTGCGTACTACTCCCCTCAAAGGTGATCAAGTTCACTGGGACAGAACTAAACTCCCTGCAGATCAAGGCCTGCTTCCCTGTAGACTGAGCATTGGATCTTACCTCTTTTGCCTGATCATTTCAGGTTGGGCTCTGGCATCCTGCAAGAGCAGGCCCTGTATCAGGAAGTGGTAACCACCTATTATTCCTGTGGAGCACTCCTCTGGTGGATCTGTTTGCCTCCTGGGAAAATGCCAAACTGAGGCTGTTTTGTGCCCACCCCCTCACAGTCCAGGAAATGGTTGGGGGGGTGCCTTCATGAGGCCAGAGACCCCAGGCCTCATGTACACCTTCCCTCCCTTCCTCTTGATCCACAAGGTGGTGATCAAGGCCCATAAGGACAAGCGTGAATGGTCCTGATAGCTTCAGATGGGGCCAGACAGTTCTGGTATCCGGACCTCCTCTGCTTCCACAGCAAGCCTTCGTGGTGGCTGCTTCTTCACCCAGATCTGCTGACCAGACTCCAGGGAAAGGTCTTGCACTCAGACCTTCAGTCCCTACACCTCATAGCCTGGTTCCTGAGCAGCTAGAGTTCCAGGCCTTGGGTTTTTCGGAAGATGTGCTCCACAATGTGAAGTCCTCCTGAAAAGAGTTGACTCGCCGGTGCTATGCCTTCAAATGAAAGAGGTTCTGTATTTTATGTCACGTCATTCAACATGATCCCTTGCCTGCCCTGTGGCAAGCATCTTGGAGTACCTCTGGTACCTCCTGTATCTCAGTTGGGATTGCAAGCGATGACCCTTTAAGTGCACCTGGCAGCCATCTCTGCATATCAGGCATGGGCTGGTATGCAGACTGTGGCCCAGGAGAAGGTGGTCAAGCACTTCTTCAAAGGCTTGGACCACCTGTCCCTTCCAGTGCGTGAACCACCACCAAATTGGGACCTACTGCTGGTGCTGGTTATGCTCATGGGCAAGTCATTTGAGCCTATGCACAGGTGTGAGATGCCACACCTATCGTGGAAGATGGCCTTCTTGGTGGCTGTCACATCAGCCAGAAGGATTAGCAAGCTCCAGGTGCTCTCAGTGGAGTCTCCTTATCTGGTCTTCCACAAAGACAAGGTTATCCTTCACCCCCACCTGAATTTCCTCCCAAAAGAGTTTCACCTTAACCAGATGACTAATCTTCCAGTATATGTTGCTAACTCATTTTCAAAGACGGCTGGCCCAGTGGCGTGGACAACTGAGGCATCATGCCTTACCTCCTACCATGTCGGCAACCCATGTTCACGGTGTGAGTGGGTCGCTGGGGCTCGGCTGGGGTGAGAGAGGATCGAGCGTCTGAAGGACAGCTCCCGTCTCCCAGGGAGGAAGGGGCATGGAGACTGGCGCATCTCTGACACCTAGCGGTGGCTGGGCGTTGGAGCGCCTGGGTCCCGTATGCAAGGGATAGGGGCAGAGCAGTCAGCTGGTATGCTGTGTGCGGAAGTGTGCAGAGCTCACCCATTGCCAACACCCACATTGCTCTGCCTCCGGGAGGCGTGGAGTAAAATCAAGGAGGAGAAAGAGTGTCCTGGGCATGACTGGATGATGCTGACCCCCGCAGGTGCCACTCCCAAGATTTGCAGGCACCTCCAACACCGAATCCGTTTCGGCGGGTTGAGGAATCCCCACTCCACCATGGGAGGTAAGCTGTGAAGGAAGTAGGAGGTGCACTGCCAGCGGGAGACGGGGCTGGGGGATCAGCAGATAAGAGGGACACCCAGGACAAGGAGCAGAAAGAACTATAAACAAACGAACAAAAAAAAAAACCTTCTTCAGAGACCATTCACAGGCTCCATTTATTTATTTAGAATATTGGAATTACAAACCTTTGAGTCATAGACTCATTTCCAAGCGCTCCACATCAGTTACAAAGCAAGACACATTAAAGGCAGGTACAGAGTGGACATTTAAACAGATATCGGAGGGTGATGGGGCATATACAAAGTGTTAGCTAAGCAGGGTGGGGGAAAAAACATAGTTACATAGATACAAATATATCAGCAACTCAGAGGAATGTGGCCTTTACAAAAGGTTAGCTAAGCATGGTCCCTGTGACAAAGGGACTAGTCGTAGACAGAGGAAACAGTGCAGTCAGGAGAGATCAGATTTTGTCATAGCAATATTCATAGTAGTCCATACTCTGGACCTGTGCAGGGTGCACTCTTATTGTATGGTGCCCACAGCTGGAGTTCAGGGTGAGGCTTGCCAACTAGTGTGCACAGCTGAAATTCAGGGTGAGGCTTGCCAGCTGTTTGTAACATATAATGAAGCACGCCTGGCAGACCAGCAGCAATGGTGATGATTGGCAGGTGGATCACATCTTGCACTAACCTCTGCTATAGGCTGGCTGGCAGGAAGTCTCCTGTAGGGCTTAGGGCTTATTTTACCACACATACTGCTGTCTCAGTGGCTGCTCCCAGGAACATCCCAATCCAGGAAACCTGCAGGGCTGTTACCTTCATTGATCTAGAGTCCCGTCGAGATGCTGCTTTTGGGATCATGGCTCTCCAATCTCTGTTTGCCAAGTAGGGGTGTGGCCTTGCCCCCTCTTTCTAGAGAACTGCTAGGAGCCCGCCAAAGTGTGGATAATGACCTGTATCTATGCCCCTAGAAAGATAGGCTACTCACCTATAACTGCTGTTCTAAGAGTAGTATACCGTTCATATCCACACAGCCCACCAGGTCTCCCCTAAGTGGCACATGGATCCCTGCTTCCAGCATGCAGAAATCTGGTGTCACAGGGTGAAGTTGGGGGATATACTGCCCAAGTGGTGGGAGAAGCTTAGCTTAAAAACATCCAACAGGAAAGCCAGTTCCAGCTGCACTGCCACAGTGTGGACGTGAACTGTATACCACTCCTGGAATAACAGTTGCAGGCGAGTAACTTATCTTTCTAGCATTTTGTAACAATCATTTATTAGGCTGCTCTTGACTCTCTATCAGGGTACCCACCACATTTAGAGTTAACAGTGTGCATTTACTTCACTGGACTGTCTGCATACTACCCACTAGGGTGCCCTCTATATGCCAAGTTGTGGACAGCATTGCGTAGCTGTTTTCATTAGGCTAGCCACGCACTCCCTGTCAGGGTGCTCCCGCTGTTTGCAATTACTTGACTGCACATCAAACTGCTAGATTTGGACTTGCCCACTCACTATCAAGGCACTCACTGTGTTTTTAATCTGTATACATTCTTGTATAGTTACACGTTCTGTCTGGTTGTATTTTCTGCTTGGTTGCTGACTCCCTTTCTGGGTGCCCTGTTTATTTTAAATCCTTAGCAGTTTGACCATTAATTATACTGTTAACCTATGTTCATGAACAAAATGGGTATCGGGGTATCGTTCTGCATCTCATCCTTTTGATAGGGCTCCTGGCCATAGTGCTTGCGGCTTTAGTGCCCCTGACTCCTACACCTCAGACAGAACCCAGTCTCTCAGAGACTAACTGCATTATTCGCTTCTAAAATGCTTAGCAACTCTAATGCTACTGCTTCAATCCTACTGGTCTATGTAAGGGTAAACTCACCTTATTTTTGGGACAGTTTCTAATGGTCAAGAGAATCTTCCCCCCTCCCCCAGACTCCCATGCAGAGCCCTAGAAACTCATCTCCTGTTTATCAGGGTATATCAAACCTAATCCTGGGCCCCTACAGCCCTCTCTCTACACCACCCCGCTGGGCGGTACTTAAGGGAACCAAAATTGCTCACCTCAGTGTTTGGCCCCGACAGGTAATAAGGCAGACCTTGACTCCTGAATGGCCCTCTACTCCCCTGACATGCTGGAAGTCACTGAGACCTGTCTAAAGCCAAAACCTCCCAACTCTGCCTGTGCTATAACCAGCTAAAACCTTCCATCTGGACAGGCCACCTCCCAAATGTGGTGACTGTCTTCTCCTGTATTATAGGAACCATCTCAATGCAACGGCACAGCCAATACCTTCCACAGAATCCCAATGTGAAATTCTTCACTACACCCTTCTTTTGGAGAAGGTCATAAAAACTCCATCTTATTTGTGTCTATACCCCCCTCCCCAAAATGGGACCCCTGGCCTAACTACCCTCTCCAACATCATCTCCCCCAAGACCAGACAGAACAAGGTTATAGCCATGGGGGACTTTCATCTATAATGGCTGGGCCCCCAAAATATATCCTATGATACCCTCACTAGCAAGCTTGACCTCACGCAGCTCCAACCTACCTCTCATCCAAAATGAGAAGGCATACTCCCTTGGATCGGAAGTTCTCTAATAAACCTGACAGAATTCCATCAGTGGGGGTACTGTCTGATGTACTAAGCAACCACTCTCCTACCTAATGCATATGGAAAGTCAGAGTCCCTAAAGTACCTCCCGGAATACTTTCCCTGTGTGATCCCTCTCACCTTGAATCCCCTCCCTCCTCCATGAACTGTCACTCATCGACTGGCATCCAATACTCTCCTCCAAAGAGGTGAACACTGCTCTTAGTCTCATCCAACCCCTTCTGTCTCAAATCTAGGATAAACTAGCTCCTATTGCCAACAGAAGGGTAAAAGAGATCCCCACCAGATGTCTTCACCAGAACCCCCTCTCCCTGTTCAAAACCTAGAAAAAATCTGGTTGGCTTTTAAAGCCTCCACCAACCCAATGGACTGGCTTGCCTACAGTCACCCATGCAAACTATATAAAAGGGCCACTCATCTTGCCAAGAGTCAGTATTGCCATGAACAACTAACTGCCTCTTCCAGGAATGCTCGGGTTCTCTGGGGGCACATTAAAAGACTCCTGGGATGCCCATCTAATTGTTATGCAAATGACTTGCTAATTGTTGGAGTCCACTGTAACAAACCTGAAACCACTGCCAATGCCTTTAACTCCCACTTAATGAATCATTTGTCCTCCATGATGATCAACTTCTTCCCAGCCCTCCCCTTACCCCACCATCCCTCCGAACCCATTCTTTTCTTTTCTTTTAAGCTGGTGTCCCCTAGGGAAGTCTTCAAGCTGTTAAGGTCCCTTCCTAATGAGGAAAGCACTTGACCCGACAGACTCTACCAAGACTGCTTCACCTGGTTGCTCCCATACTAGCCTCCCCCCATTACACACACTTTCAACTTACCATCTCCTCTAGCATAATGGAAAATCACTTCAGTTCTGAAAAGGGGACCCCAAGCTTCTAAATAATTACAGGCCCATTGCACTACTCCCAATACTCAGTAAATTATTTGAAAGGGTTGTAGCTTCCCAACTGACCAACCTTCTCCACGCACATAACCATCTCTCACCCAGTCGGCATGGGTTTAGAAAACAACACAGCAACATCACTGCCCTAACCAATATTACAAATGACATCAAATTGCCATGGATGGGATCTCTCTGACTGGGGCCAATTTGATTGACCTCTCCAAGGCTTTTAACACCATTGATCACATACTGCTCCACTCCAAATTAATTTCTGTGGGCCTCTCCCTCTAAGCAGCCTCGTGGTTTATGAGCTATCTCTCTGGAAGACAGTAGTATGTTCACTTTAACACTGTCATATCCACCCTCACATCAGTAAATCTCGGTGTCCCTCAGGTTTCCATACTTTGTCCCCTACTTTTCTCCATTTTTATAAATGATCTTCCCTCTGTCCCCTCACACTGATCATCAATCATGTATGCAGATAATACTGTTTTGTATTTCAGCTCTCACTCCATCACCACAGTTAATTCCCAGCTTCATGAGGATTTCTCCCTGGTCCAGGCCTACTTTGTAGAAAAAGCATTAGAACAAGGGGGCACAATATGAAATTGGAAGGGGTAGATTAAGAGGTAATGTGAGGAAGGTTTTCTACACAGGAAGGGTAGCTGATGCTTGGAATAGTCTGCCACAGGAGGTAGTGGGGGCAAGCACAGTGGAGGGGTTTCCTGGGACAGCTACAAGGGAAGCTTGAGAGGGGAAGGAGTGATGAAATGTCATTGATCACATAGGGTCAGTGACCACAAACAATGTATAGGGCATATGGGCAGACTGGATGGGCCTAGCGGTCCTTATCTGCCAACAATTTCTATGTTTCTATGCTCATTAAAAACAAACTGATCCTTAACTCCTTTAATGTCACTGCTATTTTAAATAATTATAACGCATTTCTTGTCTAAGTGTTATGTGATTTGTATCTCTGTATAATATGTTATGCATTGTATTTCTATGTTAAGTAAATGTAAAAGTTATCTTTTTGTATATCATCTTGTGACTGTTTCACAGTCTCAGGTTGCATATGAAAAAGGCCTTGGCTCATATGTTTACCCAGTTAACAAAAGAAATAAAAAAAAATAAAGACCAAGCTTTTTTATTTGAGTCTGAGTTTAGACACTGGTCCTGTATTGTACCCCCTTTTCTATCCTTTGTCAGCATGGGTCATATCAACAGTGACATTCAGACATCTTGGGATCACCCTGGACCTTGTCCCGGATTTTTCATTCCATATCTCCCTTGCTTGCAAGACAGTTAACTCAAGGCCTGGCCTAGCTAACCACATTAAATGCTCCCTCATACCCAAAGCCAGGCTTGCCATCATACAGTGTCCCCCACCCCACCCCCATCTTCAGTATGGACAGCTTATTTTTTCACATGCATCCAAATCACTTCTAAGCAAGTGGGAGGTGTCATACAATAACATCTGTAACATCTCCCTATCCTCCTTGTGACTCACGCATCATTGTGCCCTGTATGCCTCCCTGGGTTGACTCTCCCCCTCTGCAGCCCAATCTGCTTTATTGATAAACTATTTAAGATCTACTGCACCTCCCATATATCTCCCCCCTGCGCCATGCCAGACCTACTAGCTCAGATCCACTGATGCTGCCCTCCTCCATGCTCCCACGTGCTCATCTAAGATAGGGGAACAGACTTTCACAGTCTTTGCACTGAAAGTTTAGAACTCCCTTCCAATTGAGATTTGTAATTTTCCCACACACGGATGCTTCAAAGGCAGTCTTCTTTAGGCACCTTATAGGGTCGACCTCATGCCGTTGTGCCGAATAGCTCCAAATGTCCTTCCTAAACGCTGTTATTTAATTTGCTCACCCCAATGTACTGGGGCAAGCCTTCTAGCTACCGTGTGCTACTGTACAGTATCCTAGCTTGTACACTGTATAGTCAAAAGGATATTTATATTCGTAAATCTATGTGTGTACATTTCTGGAACTGTTCATTGCATATGTTGTTCACTGTCTGACTGACCCCAGGCTATTTTCTTTTCTGTACTATCTTGTATTTATTATATGTTGTACCCTCCCAGGTCGTACCTAAAAAATAGGCATTTACTTGGCTGGTATACCCTACCTGGTATACAAAAACTAAATAAAAATAAATACATTTTGCAGCAACCTGGATTGTGTACCTAGAGTTCTTTTTTCTTATACTTTGTTTTTATTCAGAGAGAGATATTTTCATTTTTATAAAGCAAAATAAACATTACAGTAATTCATCTTGAAATATTAAAATTAACATAAGTAAATTCTGAAAGCATAAATATTTTCTTATTTTAAAGGGGTCAAAAAGTAATATGCATGAGTACATTTGTATTCTCATTCTTATTCCTCTTGTAAAGAGGTTTTCTAATGTTGTATGCGCCAACCTTTTTACACCCTTATAGAAGTGTTTACTAATTAAATAGTAACTCTTTAAACCAAAACACCTTTAGACAAGAAAATAAGTTAATAATGTCCAAATACATTAAACTACAGAAGAAATGTCAAGTTTTCTTGGAACATTTATGTAGCCACTGGCATATATTGGGTCTCACCTGCCTCCTCTTCCAAATCTGAGCCTATATCCACTGGGAGTGCAACATTTTTATCGTAAAATTATTTTGCCTTATCAACATCATGGAAAAAGCAAACATTTCCCTGGAAAATTATCTTAAATTTAGCAGGTGCTTGTAACACACCGGTATTTCAACCTCTGCAAATGCCAACTTTATACTAAAGAATCCCAACGTTGAGTAATCATGGAGAAGTCAGGATACAAGTGCAGTTTACCTCCCTCTTAGACAATTCATCTTCTCTGTCTGGCAAGACTTAAAACTTTATTCCTTTCGGGAACTGAAGAGAACGAGCAAATAACATTGTGTACAGCTGCATTAGATCCCAGTTGATCCACCTTAGATTGTGGTCGGAAGACCGATTCAAGAACCAGAGGCTGTTCGAGTGAACAAACAGTAGTCAGAAGCTTTCCAATATGTATTTTTAGCTCAGAGGTGGCAATGTCAGCTGAGAGATCGATGAGTCATACGTTTTTCAGAAGCAGAGTATTCTCTATTATCTCTAGCTTGTTCATTGTTACCAATTGTTCATGTAAGGCTGCATTCACAGCACTCTCAGTGGTCGAGACTCAAACAGAGTTTTTCAGTAGATTTTTCGGCAGCTTCAACCCGTTCCTCCATGGTAGAGATTTTTTCTTCAGCTTGTTAGCAGCGGTTCGTAATGTTCCCAAGAGAAGCATTCACTTTATTTAAAGAAATTTGCATCTCTTTGTGGAACTCCGAGATCATATTTTGTACAGATTACAATGAAGGCTATATAGGTTGTCTTGGTTTTGCGCCCTGGTCTGGGCGTCCAATTACTGGGGAAGCCAGTCCTCCTTCGGGACAGGGAGCTGCAATAACCCCCTGCATCAGAGTCACCTTCCCTTGTAGTGGGGAAAGAAATTTCTCAATTGAAGTTGCTTTACTTTCGGCAGCTTCCTTTGCGATTTCAGCTCTTGTGTATGAAGCCATTCATATAGTTTCAGCTCCAAATGCAAACTCAAACAGCGGAGTTCTACAACAGATGTGCAGCCATCAAAATCTCTCAGAATGCCCCCATGTTCCTGTTTTACCTACTCCTAAGTGAGCGCCTCTCCCTGTGGTACATATTAGCAGCATGCTGGCATTTTCTTCCGTTTTTGACCCTCTCACCTCCCTCAGGTAGCTTACCCATGAAGTGCCTGACCTCTGAGGGACTCACATCATGTGGTCATGCACATTACGACCCTTCTCCAAGCCTGCCAGTGGAGGCACTCTTGCAGAGGGGTCTGTGAGTTCCGCTACCTGTAGTCTGGGGTACTGCCTCCACAGCACTTCCATGACTCCACCAGCTATTTTACTCTCTTTTTAATAGCACCATGACCCGTGATCTTTATTATACTGACTGGTGCCTCATCACTTTATCAACTAACACTGATGCTGCCCTCTCCCTGTTCCACACAAAATTCATGTCTATCTGGTACAAGAAACACCCTTTCAGAGGTTGCACGTAAGAGGTGCGACAGGGCTGGGTAAGAACCTGTCCCATTTGCTATGCAGAGAGAGTTAAAAGCAAGTATCTGTTCTGTCCTCTCCTATTCTGCCACTTGTCTATTTCTTGCCTGTCTGGTTGCGCAATCAAATTTTCCTTATGGCACCTAGGAATTGGCTACTCCAATGGTCCCACAATTTCCCCGTTTTCTCCTTTCCTTCACTTGCTGTTTCTATTCTTCAATCAATCAATCAATCAAAATCCTTATTTACCCAGGCGATCACCATTGAGCAAGCTCATTTACAAGGTGGACCTGCAGTTTGCAAGCACGAGGGTACAGAATAGAGTACAAGTAAAATATACATAAAACAACAGTAGCAAGACGTATACAACAAAATATATACAGTGTAGAAATAAAGGCAAATAATAAATACAGAGATGCCTTTATAATCCTAGCCATCAATAACATGTTCATAGCCTGTAAAGGAGTCCCTGGGATATGGAAAAGCGCACGCGTAGAAGGCAGGGATGCTGGCAGAAAGATTCTGGGATACTAAGCAGGTGGTATCAGGGCATAAGAGTGAGCGATTTGGGGGGGGGGGCTTGCAGTGAGTACGTAGTACCGGTGGGACTGGAATGGACTGAGGTGAACCGGTAGTAGCGGTGGGACTAGAATGGACTGAGGGAGGGGGAGTAATCTTGGTAAGGGAACACAGTTTGAACGGGAAGGACTTAGATTGAGCGGAAACATCAGCTGGACAACTAGGAACAACTTGTTTCTCTGTGGTTAAAAAATATATACTGTATATATGAATCTGTATGTGAAACTGGGATCACTTGGTTTGGAAATTGGGATCTCTTGGTTTGCAAATGTATGTAATTACACTGTTGAAATGAATGCAGAAAGCTATTTGGGTTTTCTTTTAAAAATCTGTAATATAAGTGGTTAACCTTGAGCTATATTCTAACTTCCAAAAGTTTGTTTGCAGAATTTTTAACAGGAAACCTAGCTCTAGGACAGGATGCTTTAATTAGTTGCACCTGTTAAGAAGACTAATATACTCTTCAGGCTGGTTACAGGAAAGAAATTGACAAAGTCTTAATACATTTTGTGGAACACAGGTGGTATAATTTACAAGAACAGGATGCAGAATTTAGTTGCCAGGGGAAAACATCTTATAAAAAGAGAGTAATGTTTTGTTTGGAGACAGAGACAGCTGGAGATTTTAAAGAGACTCTCAGATGAAGGACTTCTGTTTGTTTGAACTGTCTGTATCAAGAGCTATCCTGTACAATTTCATTTTTAATTTTACTGTTGTTAATAATAATAAAACACTACTTGAGCTGGTAAGAAGGGGCACTTACTACAAGACTCTACATGCTACCTACAGGAGGTTACACCGACTCTCCATCACATCAGTCAGCCCTTCGTTACTTTGCCTCCTTGCTCTTCTACTGCTTTGGGCAGGAGACATACAGTCCAATCCGGGCCATCCAATTGCAAATCATCTAGTTTCCTTCCCACAGGACCCATCACGGGCATCCTCTAAGGGCCTAAGGTTTGCGCATATGAATATCTGTAGCCTCAGAACTAAAATTCAGGAGGTACAAGCCAGGCTTCACCATTACAAGCCTGATATCCTTGCTATCTCGGAGACCTGGCTCAAGGTCCACATCCTTGACCACGAGATCAAGGTCTTCAGCTACAACACCTTCAGAAAGGATAGGGTGAACAAAAGAGGTGGTTGGGGTTTTAATCTATGTGAAGGATACCCTCGGACTTCTAGTCTGGTTGACTTCCTGTATGGCAGCTTAGCTTTTCAGCTCTGCTACAACCCGACCTAAATCCATTGTAATCAATAAATAAGAAAACCCATGCTGTCGTTCAAACGCAGAATTATGGACTACCTGATGCCGGCTAAACACAAAATGAAAGAAAATTGCCCAGGCGGGACAAGTAAGCAACAGAAAACGCTGACAGAGTTAGGCCCACGAGTGCTGGTCCAACTGTAACCCCCCTGCAAATGGGGGTTCCCAAAAGACTTCCAGGAGCTTGCTTGAATGCTCCAAGCCTGAATGGTGTTTGGCATTTAAGCCATTTATCAGTGAGTGTTTTTAGAACCTCTGGTACTGTCTCTTTAAGAGCTGTCTGCTTGCAGACATAATTAGTTTGTATGGGGGACTGTGTGTTTCTTTGATTGAGTACCACTCAAGCTGCTGCCAATTCACTTCATTTTGCAGTCACTAGAGTGCAAAGGAACCTATCTGAAAGATGTAACTGTTTGCCAGAAATTATTTAGAGTAATAATGAAATTACAGTTTGTCTAACCTGCTTTCTTTGCAGTCAGAACTGTGTCTGCTAGTTCCCCATTCTAGTTTTGAACTGCTGAACTGGACCAATCAGTGTGGGGTAAGCTAGCTCTAAAATGGTGCCTTGGACGAATCAGAACTTGGACTCATAATCTGAGCCAGCCACAAGAGGATTGTATGGGCAGTGACTCTGGGAGATGTAGTTTAGACTTCAGTGCCTTTTTGGACCAACAGCAGCAGTCTACTGTGAGTGACAGCCAATCCAGTCAAGAACTGGGAGGAACTCAAAGGAAGTGCCCGGTTTTGTCGGTTGGAGGTTGAGTTGAGCTTTGGCAGTGAAGAAGGAAGGAGCCCTGTGCTTTTTCAGTGTGCAGTTTTAGTCAAAAAAAGTGTGTAAGGCCCAGGTTCGGTCTGCAGCTTATGTAACTGCTTGTTAGGACTGAATCCGTCTGTGAAAGAATCAAAGGATCTCTGAAGAGTAGAAACCAGGCTCACCCTGTAGAAGACTGGAGAAATTATTGAATTGCACTCGTGGTCTGTGGGAACTGAATCTGCTGTGTGTTCTCCCGGGTATTGTGCAGTAATTGCGTAGGGATACAGATGCAGCCTGCCTGGTATAGTGCTTTCTTTTATATGGATGTGTGAAGAGGTTTGTGTCGTCAAGTGAGCCCTGCTGACATTGAAGGACCCTATCTTATTTGGAGGTCGTGAGTACTAATTCAGAAGTCGCTCCCTGTTGAATTGCCACATTAAATCCAAATGGAATTACTGTACTGCTGACTGTTTAATTCTCCTTTTCTCTGTGTGAAAGGGCCCCTACCAGCTGCCACGGTTTGGACTAGCCACTAGGGCTTGGGTACCCAGGGACAGTAACTGATAGGGATAGGCCTGTGCACAGAGCCATAGGTAGATTATTAGAGTGATAAGCTAATTAACCTGATTTCCCCTGTCCTTGTTATATCCCTAAATAAATCAGAGCTGCTTGTTTCAGAAGTTATACTGCCTGAGGTATTTGTCTATGTTAAAGTACTGTACTGTGATTGTTGCACTGTATCTCATTTCACAGGAGGTCCCAGTGCGGAACCAGACCTGGGGTAAGTGTATACTGTGAAAGTAATTCTGATATATTGTGGGGCCACTAGTGGGAAGAAGGGGGTTGCAGTGTCCCAGAGGGCTGTGACCAAGTTAGTTTAACTATTGCAAACCCTGACCTCTGGGTGGAGGCACCCGCCATTGGATCCAGGCCCCTCAACCTGTTAGTGGCAAATCAGGCAGGGGTAGTAGCCCCTGGGATAGCGCCATCTAGGGGTTACATCTTGGAGGCTCACCGCTGGGATTATGTGTCCTCTAGTGGCCATATTACAGAACCACTGTTAAGAAAAAATGGGTACCCGACAGAAGTGGCTGTGCACCGGCTGGTGGAGTGGTGTACTGGGGAGGAGATCGACCCCAAAATGCTATGCTTATCCTGGACATCCCCTGGGTATCAATACGGACACTGTGCAGGAGTACTTTCCAAGGTGGAAGGTTTACAAAACCCTGTGGTGGTGGGTCGGCATGCTAATCTGCTCACCCACACTTTCCTGGCCCTAGTAGAGTTTAAGGATCCCATAGATAGCTCCAAAGTGCCACAGACCATTACCCCAGGGAGCCCTCACTGCTTGGAAGTGATAACTAAGGACAGTAAAGACCGGGGGAATCAGCCCCACCACTATCTGAAACTTTTGAGGAGAAATTTGCTGAATGGTTGCTGGGAGAGGGAAAACTGTGGAGGACTTGAAGAAACTATTCTTGCCACCTGGGGTGTTCCTCCCCAACACCCTCTCCTGCTCCAGTGCCCGTAATGGTGGCTGAACCAATGCAGACTCCTATTTCTGCACCTGCCATTAGTCACGACTCTTACCGAAGGTTGAGGATCTTCTGGCACCCTCCCACCCCCAAGGGAGGATGACTGGGGAGACCTGGATAGACTATATTTGCCCCCAAGTGCTAGAATGGCAATGCTCGGAGGCGAAGCGAAAGAGGGTTAGTGAGCCTCCGAGGTCCTGCCCTGGCTACCATCCGTTGCTAAACGGGCCAGTAACCCTGAAGCGACTGCACAGGCCTATCTTGAGGCCTTGGAGAATGTGTATGGGAGCCCAGATTCTGATGAGGACCTATGGTGGAGGTAAGAAATGCACAACAGTACCAAGGAGTTGTTGTCTGTGTATGTCTCGGCTGGAAAAATTGTTGCAAGAATGCCTCAGAAAGGGTAGTTTGCCAGCGATTGAACTGGACCGAACCAGACTGGACAGAATCCTTAAGTCTGCCCCTTCTCAGAACTGCTGTTGCTTCAGTTACATGGCAAATCGACTGGAATCCCCCCTCCTATGATGAGTTAATGAGAGAAATTCGAGGAGTTGAGAAAAGCGACCTCGGGAGGTACCTGCACCAACAGCTGTGGCTCGACCGAGTGACTGAGGGTGACCCATCAAGTGAAGTTCAGGGCAGAGGTTGACAGTCAATGAGTGCTCTGACAAGGAAAAGATATGCCACAATGGGGCGAACTGTTGAGAGAGATCCGAATTCAAAACAGTCCCTTTATGAAGGCCACGCCTGCAAGTATGGGCCCCTGACCTATATCCGACTGCATCTGCTATGGGGTGGGGTACCCACCCATGTATCTCCTGCTGATAACAGCTCCAAACTCAATTCCTTGACCATGGAAGTGGAGAAACTGACGAGATGTCTCCAAATGCTTATCACGCGCAGACAGAGATGGCACCCAGGTTTCCAGTTAGTAATACCCCGCCCTGGCTCCCAGTGTGGCGCCTCGGCCAGCTCAAACTCAGAAAGTATGTTTTGCTATAATTGTTGGAAAGATGGGCACATGAAAAGGGAATGCCAGTCCCAAAGACACTGACAAAGTTGCATATAGGCTACAAGGAGAGCTTCGGAGAAGAAATCAGTGGTTAAGAGGTGCACGACATGATCCCAGTGAGGGCACCAAAAATGCTAATTCACGTCCTTTTGTGGCAAGGTCAGTTGCCCAGGCCCCCACTACCGCCTCTCCAGACTGGTCCAGAATAGTGGGTCCCTCCATGGAGACCACTGTAAAGGTGAATGGAGTGTCTACAAGAGCTGTATTAGACAGTGGCTCCCAAGTGACAATTATGTTCCAGGATTGGTATCAGAAGCATTTGTCAGACGTACCCTTACAACCATTAGAAGGACTGCATGTATGGGGGTTAAGTGAGAAGGCCTACCCTATTCCGGGTATATCAATTTGGCTGTCTTTCCCACCTCCGTGGCTGGAGTGGCCGAACAAGTAGAGACCCTAGCCTTAGTGTGTCCCCCACTGGACTGTATGATGGTGTCCCTTTGTTGATTGGAACAAATGCTCATATGTTCAGAGGCTGGCACAGTTGTGTTATGAAAACAGGGTCAAAGACCAGTAGAGCTTTAAGAGTTCCGGCTTTAATTAAGAAGGCCTATGAGGCACAGAGAGATGCTGAAAAACAGAACCAGAGGAACCGGTGGAATTGTATGGAAGAAGGATCCTGAGTCTCTGATCCTGGCCAAATGCCCAGTGTACCTTACAGGGAGAGGTCCGTATCAGAAAGGATGTTAAGAATAAAATATTAATGTTGGATGCACCAGGCGATGGAAAATTGCCAGAGGGACTGCTGGTCAAGCCTAGTATTTTGCCGCTAGAGCCCATGCTTATGCCAGAAGGGTAATGGTCCAAGTTCATAATGTGTCTGAAAGAGACATTCGAGTAAACAGAGGTTGCATCCTGGCTAATGTGCATTGTGCAGACACTGCAGTGCTACCCAGCAGCAAGAGTTCAAGGAAGAATGACAGAGTAACGCCTGACTTGTTTGATTTCAGCGACTCCCGCTGCCAGCTGAATGGAAAGTGAGGATCAGTGAGAAGCTTGCCCAGAGAGACCAGGTGTTTTCTTTAAAGGAATGGGATGTAGAATGCGTGCAAGGAGCTGAGCACAATATCGGCTGCATGACGAAAGACCATTTCGTGAGAGGTCTCGGCGCCTGGCACCTGCTGACATAGATGATGTGAGACGGCATCTGCAAGAGATGCTAGCTGCTGGTGTAATACAAGAATCCAGAAGCCCTTATGCTTCCCCATTGTGGTAGTGAGGAAAAGAATGGAACAGTAAGGATGTGTGTGGATTATCGCACCTTAAACCGTGGACTATCCCTGATCAGTACACAATGCCCGCATTCAGGATGCTTTGGACTGCCTAAATGAGAGCAAGTGGTTCTCTGTGTTGGATCTCCGCAGTGGGTACTACCAGATCCCGATGGCCCCAGAGGACCGTGAAAGCGGCCTTTATCTGTCCGCTTGGCTTCTGAATTCATGAGGATGCCTCAAGGGATTTCAGGGCCCCAGCCACTTTTCAACGATTGATGGAGCGTGCAGTGGGGGACATGAACTTACTAGAGTGCCTGGTATACCTAGATGATGTTATTGTGTTTGGCAGCTCACTGGAGGAACATGAGAGCAGATTATTTAAGGTATTGGACCGACTGGAGGACTTTGGCCTTAAACTGTCCATTGATAAGTGTCAATTCTTTCAAACATCAGTAAAGTATGTGGGACACATAGTATCCACGAGGAATAGAGACCGACCCAAGTAAAGTTGAGGCCTTGACCACCTGGCCACAGCCCAAAATCTAAAAGAACTGCAAAGATTCCTGGGATTCTGTGGTTATTATCGGTGCTCATCAAGGACTATTCAAGAGTGATCCGCCTTTACTTAACCTTACTCAAGGTATCCCCAACCCACAAAAATACCAAAAGTCAGCGTCCTCAAGACTGAAAGAGTGTATTTTCATCCAAGTGAAGTATTTGGGGCCCGCTGGACTCCTGATTGTGAGACTGCTTTTCATGAGATCATATATCAACTTACCCATGCTCCAGTGCTGGCCTATGCCGATCCAAGAAAACCTTACGTCCTGCACACTGATGCTAGCTTGCAAGGGTTGGGGCTGTGTTGTACCAAAAGCACGAGAATGGCCTGAGACCAGTGGCCTTTGCCAGTAGAAGCCTGACCCCATCCGAAAAGAACTATCTGTACATAAGTTAGAGTTCCTAGCTTTGAAGTGGGCTATTGTTGACCAATTCCATGAGTACTTGTATGGGGCTAAAATACTAGTAAAACTGACAATAATCCTTTGACCTATGTGCAGACCTCAGCTAAGTTGGATGCCACTGGCCATAGGTGGCTTTCTGCATTATCTACATATGACTATGCTCGAATACCGAGCAGGTCTGAACCACATAGATGCTGATGCTCTCTCCGAGCCTGTTCCCCAGAATGATTGGGTCCGATTGGCAGAACCTGACATTCGGCACTCTGCCGAAGTTTGACAGGGAGGAACAAATGTCCACGGACGCAGTGGACTGCATGGTGGATTGCTTGGGAGCCTCTGAGAATTGCATACCTGCTGCTTATTGCCACTTTTCTGCAATAGACATTGGTGCACTGCCTCAGCTGGACAATGACAGTATTGTAGGCTCAATCCCGCGATCCCATGATCAAAGCAGCTTTAGAAGCCCTCTATGCAGGAAAAGATGTGTCCAAATTACGCTCCACTGATTTGAGAACTGCACTGTTATACAAAGAAGGTCCTAAGTTGAAACTGATCAATAAACTGTTATACAGAGAAACAGTAGACAGAGGGGACAAAGACAAACAACAACTAGTGCTGCCCTGCCTTTCGAGACTCAGTACTGAGGTCCTTGCACAACCACATGGGGCACCTTGGTATAGACAGAACACCTGACTTGGTGAGATCCAGATTCTATTGGCCTAAGATGGGGGCTGATGTGGGCAACACATTCGAACTTGTAGTCGCTGCTTACAGAGGAAAGCTTTGCCCCAGAGGCTGCCCCTTGTTAACATCACCACCAGTGCACCCATGGAGCTGGTCTGTATTGATTTTCTGAGTTTGGAGTCAGATCAAAGAAATATCAGTAATGTGTTGGTGGTCACTGACCATTTCACGAGATATGCCCAAGCTTTCCCCACCAAAGACCAGAAAGCATCCACTGTGGCCAAAGTACTTGTAGAAAACTTTTTGTTCACTATGGGGCTCCACAAAGAATCCATTCTGATCAAGGGAGACTTTGAGAGTCGTCTGATCAAAGAGATGCTTTCTCTGTGGGGATCACGAAGTCCAGAACCACTCCTTACCACCCCAGGGGACCCACAGCCTGAACGTTTCAACGCACTTTGCTAGATATGCTAGGCACCCTGCACCCAAAGGACAAGCCTAGATGGAGCCAACAAATTAGCACCCTGGTACATGCTTATAACTGCACCAAAAGTGATGCCACTGGATTCTCCCCCACGCCTGATGTTTGGAAGAGAAGCTCGACTACCAGTAGATGTGTGTGTTTTGGGGTCTCTCTGATGGGGTTCAAGCTGACAACTATTTACAGTATGTGCAAAGTTAAAGGCCCAGCTAACTCATGCGTACCAACTGGCTCAAACCATGGCTGCCAAAAGAAATCTGGCCAACAAAGAAAGGTATGATAAAGGTGAAAGCACAGGAACTCCAGGAGGGAGATCGGTATTGCTAAGAAATCTGGGACTGCATGGCAAGCACAAGATTGCTGACAGATGGCACCATCTCCCTCACATTGTAGTGGGCAAACTAGATGATCTGCCAGTGTACAAAGTAAGGCCTGAGAATAATTCAAAGATGTAAAACAATGCATAGAAATCATTTACTGCCCATTGGACAAATCCTGATTGAGTCTGAGCCCCAGAAGATGCCCCTCTGGACCAGTGACTAGAGCTGCTGCTAAGAAAAGATCAAGAAAGTCTGCACCTACAGAAGCAAAGTTAAAGTGTTCCCTCCACAAGTCCCAGTTGAGCATGACTGTCAGTCCATATCAGAAGAAAGTGAGAGTGACTTTGAATACTATCCTTCTTACTGAACTGAGTCAATTGTTTCGGGCAATCCCTAGTCAATACTGGAGACAAAGCTGGGCCTTCTGGACTGTCTAAGCCCCAGCTTCATCCCTGGAGCCAATGCTCCCAGAAAGTGAAGTGCAAAGCATCAGATCGGATGAAATGGAATCATTGTGCATGGTTGAACTGTTTGAGCTTTCAGGAGGAAAATGATAGATTGGGGCAGACTGGTGATGCACCGAACAAGAAGAGTATTTTGAGTGCCCTGACGGTCCACTGCCAGTGTCCGAAAGCTCTCCATGCGAGCCAAATGTTGTGGACTCAGAAACTGTAACTCCTGGAGCTGAAAGTGCCCCAAGTTCTAGCCTCTCTACCCCATGGAGACTCCCTGACAAGTGAGGACAATGCTGAAAATGAGGCTCAGAGTGCAGAGACTATAACAGTTCCCCTAGAAAGACTGGTTGAGCTGTAAAGCCTGTGGTGCACCTCAGTTATGATTCACTTGGGAGGCCTGTGGACTTGCCTCTCAATGTTGTCCATAAAGGAGTGTATGTGTCCCCGAGCTCATTGCCCAAACTGAGCATCAGTGCTAACTCCAAGTTACTTGTGTTGCCCTCTAAGTATGGTGCTCTTGCCCCATCCAGCCCCAAGGTAACTGATAGGGAAGGGCCCCCTCTCTTCAGGTTTCATGTACAAGAGGTAATAACTTGAGTTATGGTACAATGTGTATGTAATACTGTGTAAAGAGTGACGTACTGCAATGTTTCAGAAATGTGTTCTTGGTAAAATGATATATTGACTGATGATTACATGTGCGAGCCTAATGCAAATGTATATGGTTGCAGTTGAAACTTATGGGGGTACTTGCTTGACGCGGACGTCAAGCTTTCCCAGGCCAGGAAGGGTGTAACCCCCCTGCAAATGGGGGTTCCCAAAAGACTTCCAGGAGCTTGCTTGAATGCTCCAAGCCTGAATGGTGTTTGGCATTTAAGCCATTTATCAGTGAGTGTTTTTAGAACCTCTGGTACTGTCTCTTTAAGAGCTGTCTGCTTGCAGACATAATTAGTTTGTATGGGGGACTGTGTGTTTCTTTGATTGAGTACCACTCAAGCTGCTGCCAATTCACTTCATTTTTGCAGTCACTAGAGTGCAAAGGAACCTATCTGAAAGATGTAACTGTTTGCCAGAAATTATTTAGAGTAATAATGAAATTACAGTTTGTCTAACCTGCTTTCTTTGCAGTCAGAACTGTGTCTGCTAGTTCCCCATTCTAGTTTTGAACTGCTGAACTGGACCAATCAGTGTGGGGTAAGCTAGCTCTAAAATGTGCCTTGGACGAATCAGAACTTGGACTCATAATCTGAGCCAGCCACAAGAGGATTGTATGGGCAGTGACTCTGGGAGATGTAGTTTAGACTTCAGTGCCTTTTTGGACCAACAGCAGCAGTCTATTGTGAGTGACAGCCAATCCAGTCAAGAACTGGGAGGAACTCAAAGGAAGTGCCCGGTTTTGTCGGTTGGAGGTTGAGTTGAGCTTTGGCAGTGAAGAAGGAAGGAGCCCTGTGCTTTTTCAGTGTGCAGTTTTAGTCAAAAAAAAGTGTGTAAGGCCCAGAGTTCCGGTCTGCAGCTTATGTAACTGCTTGTTAGGACTGAATCCGTCCTGTGAAAAGAATCAAAGGATCTCTGAAGAGTAGAAACCAGGCTCACCCTGTAGAAGACTGGAGAAATTATTAATTGCACTCGGTCTGTCAGGAACTGAATCTGCTGTGTGTTCTCCCGGGTATTGTGCAGTAATTGCGATCGGGATACAGATGCAACCTGCCTGGTATAGTGCTTTCTTTTATATGGATGTGTGAAGAGGTTTGTGTCGTCAAGTGAGCCCTACTGACACTGAAGGACCCTATCTTATTTGGAGGTCGTGAGTACTAATTCAGGGTCTCCCTGTTGAATTGCCACAATAAATCCAAATGGAATTACTGTACTGCTGACTGTTTAATTCTCCTTTTCTCTGTGTGAAAGGCCCCTACCAGCTGCCACGGTTTGGACTAGCCACTAGGGCTTGGGTACCCAGGGACAGTAACTGATAGGGATAGGCCTGTGCACAGAGCCATAAATGAATTATTAGAGTGATAAGCTAATTAACCTGATTTCCCTGTCCTTGTTATATCCCCTAAATAAATCAGAGCTGCTTGTTTCAGCAAAGTTATACTGCCTGGTATTTGTCTATGTTAAAGTACTGTACTGTGATTGTTGCACTGTATCTCATTTCACAGGAGGTCCCAGTGCCGAACCAGACCTGGGGTAAGTGTATACTGTGAAAGTAATTTGATATATTGTGTGGGCCACTAGTGGGAAGAAAGGGGGGTTGCAGTGTCCCAGAGGGCTGTGACCAAGTTAGTTTAACTATTGCAAACCCTGACCTCTGGGTGGAGGCACCCGCCATTGGATCCAGGCCCCTCAACCTGTTAGTGGCAAATCAGGCAGGGGTAGTAGCCCCTGGGATAGCGCCATCTAGGGGTTACACAACCAATGATGGAAGTACTGCATAACGATGCGGAGGGGGCAAGCCAAGGAGAGGAAGATTATATCATAACATCTAAACAACTTTGCTCTACTTTAAAACAAATGAATAAAACCTTACTGCGCCTTGATAGAAACGTCTCCAGTCAAAAACAAGATATTCTGGACTTAGCACAAAGAACAACAAGTTTAGAGACCACGATGTCAGACTATACTCTCACTAGAGATGCCCACAACACTACGCTGCTAGACCTTCACCAGAGGGCAAATAAACTAGAGCAAAAGCTGGAGGAGCTTGAAAATAGAAATCATCGTAACAATATCCGAATACATGGCTTACCAGAAGGTACAGAGTCCAAAAATATGGTGGAATTCATGAGTTCTTTTTTACGCGAGATCCTGAACCTCCTGCAAGATAAAGAATTAAATATAATTTGGGCCCACAGATCCTTAATCCCTCGCCTCTAGGGACTTGAAGGCAAGACCACGCTCCATAGTGATAGCCTTTCTAGATTAAAGGGTAAACGAAGAGATTTTAATGTTAGCCTGGGGGATAAAAGTACTCCAATTTGGAGATGTGCGTTTGTACTTTGATCAGGACTATTCCCCCCAACTGCTAAATAAAAGAAGGCAGGTCCTGGTGGTTGTGAAGCTGTTGCAACAGAAGAACCATAAGGCTTTCGTGGAATACTCTGCTAGGCTAAAGATAATGACAGAGAAAGACCCCATTCGTTTTCAAGAATTAGAAGCGGCAGAGGAGTTTCTACATACACTGGATGTTAACATACCCCATTTACCTATAGAACAAAATCGGAGACAATTACAAAATAATAACTGGACAATTGTTGGCCCCAAAAGTCGAGGGAGAACAGGGACATTTCCGCCCTGTGGAACAGGATCGGAATGAAAAGACCCGTGGATAGAAGCCCAGAACAACAGGTGGTTCAAGAAGGCATTTTGGTTTCGCAGCTGCAAGATGTGCTGGAAGAGGAAGGAGACACCTGAAATGGCAGCCGTTTACTGGGGCTTAAGTAATCAGGACTAGGTGGTGGACTAGGACTATTATTACTGAAACGGCAAGTTGCCGATGAAGCTAAAGGAACTTTCTTTTCTTAAACTGTTACTAGAACAAATATATAATTTGGGTTTAATATATTTAAAAATCTGAGAATGGTCTAACAAACGGAATTATATTTGGAAAGGGCTGGGCGGGGTAGCGATCGGTGTCAGGGGGCACTACGGAGGCTCTCACCCCTGGGAGGCTGGTGACTGAAGCACGATGGTTCAAGCTACTTGGAGCCAAATAACTTAGGGAGAAAAATGCTGTAGCAGAGAACGGTGTGCTCAGTGGGGAGTGAGCTCCAATTCATGACCATAACTCTAGCTCGGAGGATCAGGGGCTAAATAGACTGTGCAGAGGCCTAAACATAAAAAACGAAAACTAAAATCATATGGATGGGTTGGCTTGCACTGAGGACCTGATAGCTCTCGGGACGACTGGGACCCACCGAACTGGAAACTAGGCAAGATGCTGCTACGGTCGGCCCAAGTGAAAGAGGCTCACTCTCCCCATGGGTAGACTTACTCTAGCTTGAATGGAGGAATGCAAAGGGTCTGTCTAGATGGTATACGGATACTGGCTTCTAGTGCTGCGACCTACCGTGCGGAAGACGCATGGCTTGCTCGGGGGGGGGGGGTGGCGCCCAGTGGTGTCGGTCAGGCACTGACCTGCTATTCCTAGCCCATACCCACACAAAGTGAAAGAGCATATGCAGCCTAAAACAGGTCGAAGGTTGTCTGTCTATGGGATAAGAGACCAGGTACTATCTGCTCTGTATTGCGTTCTTTCTTTTTGGTTCCACTTACTTTGCTAGTTCCCCTTAAGTTGCTAATTTGTGGGGGTTTACTCCTTCACATCTGATTGTTCTATCTTTTTTCTTTTGCAGCTTATCGCAACACACCAAAGGTCAAGGTCCGGGTTTCCACCCCCCCCCCACCTTGATAGTTTCACGGAGCTGAGCACCCTTACAGGGCGGCTCCAGGTGAGGGCTTCTGGTACACGGCAAGTGTACCTCACCTTACTCTCCACTTTCAATTAAGATCTGCAGGAAGGAGGTGTGAGGGTAACTAGAGATTCAATATTATGAATCTCCTACCTTGGAAGTTTGCTATCTTCTGTTTAAAATGTTGGATAGGAGCCACTTTGGCTGATAGTGTTAATGGAAATGTTGAGTATTTAATCTTATTGTACCAGGTAATTCTTATCATCCTTAATGTACAAATGATGTTCATGCAAATGACTTTAGCCGGTTTGGGAAACAGATTAATAGGGCACTCGGGTAATGGCTTTGTGAAAGCCTGCTTTTATCTTATTTTCAGGAGTGATGGTTGAGGCAGGCTCACTGTTCTGTTCCTTTAATGTGTGGCCTTACCAACCCTGTTAACATGAAAGGTTATGAGTTTTATAAAGAAAACCTCAGCTGACTTTATATTTTTTTACAAGAAACGCATTTGTCGAAACAAGAACATGCTAAATTGCTGAAATTTGGGTTTGGGGACATGGTGGCATCTTCGTATAAAAAAGGTAGAAGAAGGGGGATGGTGATTCTGGTTCCAGCCAAAACTCATTTTGAAAAGATGGATATATTGGCAGATAAAGATGGTTCCTACACTCTGATGAAAGGTATATTGAAGGGAGTGATGGTCACCTTGTCCTCTGTGTATTTTCCACCGGGCTCTAGATATCAAGAATATAGGACCTTTTTGACTACCCTACTGAGCTGTGCCGAGGGTACCATAATATGTGGGGGGGATCTTAATTTGCCACTGAATCCTGCTCTAGATACCACATCACAAATACCAAGAGCAATACATGGATCGACGAGGAAGGTGCAGAAATTGGTGAGGGAACTGGGTTTCCAAGATGTGTGGAGGTATTTTAATGGTAAAGGGAGGAACTATACTTTTTTCTCGGCTGCACACCAGATGTATTCCAGGCTAGATTATTTTCTGGTCCCTGGGGAAGATATACATAGAGTAAAGGATTGCTGGGTGGGGGGACATGGGTCTTTCTGACCATGCTCCTCTTTTCATGAGGACTGACATAGGAGAGGTCAAGAGAAATACCTTTTGGCGCCTCAATCTATCGTTGCTGAATGATCAAGAGGTCAAGGAGAGCATTAAGGAAACTTTTGATAATTATATGGCTGAGAATCTACCCCAAGATACGTCTCAGGCAATAAGATAGGACACCGCAAAAGCAGTTTTGAGGGGGAAATTCATTTCGATAGCATCCAAAAAGAAAAAGGATAGGGAGGCTAAAAAGCTAATATTATCCACACAAATTAAGAATCTGGAAGATCTCCAGAAAGGTAAAATAGACAAAACGAGGGCTAAACAGCTGAAGACACTTAAAAAAGAACTGAATGATATTTTAGACTACCAGGTCAAACAAAAGCTACATTTTTTAAGACAACAATATTATGAGGGGGGACCAAAATCATTAAAATTATTGGCCAGTAGGCTTCGTGCGCAGAGGGCCAAAGCCACAATAACGTCTATATGGCACCCACAGAGAAAAGAGAAAAGAAATGGTCCATGGGTGAGGGAGAAAACAAATGCTTTCAAATTGTTTTATGGTAAACTATATACACCAGATAAGACAACGTGTGTACAGAGAGTACACGCTTTTTTGGAGGGACTAGCGTTCGGGGTTATCGGAGGAACAGGGGAGGTCATTGCTAGCCCCTATTACGGAATCAGAGGTGAATGCAGAAATTTCAAGACATAAAGCGGGTAAATGCCCGGGTTCTGACGGGTTACCATCGGAGTTTTATAAGACATTTAGAGGGATGGTACTCCCAAGCCTCTTGGGCTTATACAAAGCTGTGCTTAGTGACGATGAGCAAATACCCCTCCTCATGGGACAGGGCTGTAATTTCTGTGCTCCGCAAACCGGGAAAGGACCCTACTAAATGTTCCTCATATCGACCAACTTCCTTAATAAATACTGACTATAAAATTTTCACTTCCATCTTAGCTAAAAGAATACAACAATACCTACCTGGTCTAATTGGAATGAATCAGGCAGGATTTGTCCCAGAGCGTCAGGCTCAGGATAACCTGAGAAGAACATCTCATGTTATAGATCAGATTAACTATACAAAGACCCCTTCCCTTCTTATGAGTTTAGATGCCGAAAAGGCATTTGATAAAGTATCTTGGGCCTTCCTAGGCCAGGTCCTTTCCCGGTTTGGGTTCCCTCAGCAATTTGTGAGGGCTCTGTTCAAGATATATAAGTCCCCTTCGGCTCATATACATGCGAATGGCCATGTCTCGGAAGCTGTCCATCTAGGAAGAGGAACGAGGCAGGGATGCCCTCTATCGCCACTATTATTCGCCTTTTACGTAGAACCCCTAGCTCAAAGTATAAGACAGAATGGAGGTGTCAGGGGGATCTTAATGGGGGGGGGGGTGAGGAACAAAAATTAGCTTTATATGCTGATGATGTCCTACTATATTTGTCAGGCCCAGATAGTTCATTACCAGAGGTGTTTGGACAGATAGAGGAATATGCCTCACTCTCAGGTTTTACACTGAACAAGAGTAAGACTGAGGTCCTTAGTTTCTTTTATACCCCATCTGTTGAAATTAGGCAGATACACCCAATGAAATGGGACATGGAAGCTATCAAGTACTTGGGAATCAAGATAAGTAAAAATACGGCCAGCCTGTTCGAACTGAATTATCTCCCACTAATGCAACAATTAAAGGCTGACTTTAAAAGATGGACATTGCTCCCCCCTAACTTTGCACGCCAAAAATCAAGCATTAAAAATGAATGCCTTACCCAGGCTGCTCTGTTTATTTCAGTGTGTCCCTTGTGTTGTCTCTCAGAGGGATCTTGAATCCTGGCAAAAAATGTTTATAAGTTTTTTGTGGGGAGCAATGCGACCGAGGGTTTAAAAAAAAATAATATTTCTTCCCAAAAACAAAGGAGGCCTGGCTTTTCCCCACTTGCAGGGGTACTGGACAACGTCTCAGATGAGGACTGCATTATTGTGGGGCAATCAGGCATACACCTCCCATTGGAAAAAGCTGGATCTGGCAGAGGTTAGAGAGGTCCCCTTGCAGGCGGCCTTGTTTGTAGAGGGGAAGTTACAGGGAACTACGATTTACTCAGGGACGGCAGCGGTTTTAGAGGGTTGGAGAAGGGGCATTGGTAGAGGTAATACCAAACAACAAATATGGAAATATACATGGTGGGCCTTTGATCCCAACTTTGCACCAGCAAAACTAGACAAATGGTTCCCAAGACATGCAAGAAAAGGATTTCATGCCCCATATCAACTTTTCCATGGATCCTCCCTGATGTCTTTTGAGATGGTACAATTAAAATTTGGTATAGCCCCACAAGATAGAATAAGATATTATCAGTTAAGGGACTATATAAATGACCAGTTGGGAAAGGGAAATGGGGTGAGTGATCAGGAGGGGAGGGGATGTACCATTCCAACAGATTTGGAATGCAACAAATGTTAAACATATGATTACTAGGTTATATAGAAATTATTTAAATGACCTCAGTACCTCTTCACAGTATATCAAGGAAAGATGGGAGAGAGACATGAACATCTCTATTACAGACTGACAGTGGCCCCAGCTGTGGAGGGGCACTTGGAACACCACGTCCTCTCCAACTTGGAAGGAGTTCGGTTGGAGGGTGAGGACCCATTTCTTCCTGGTCCCTGCACAACTGGGTCATTCTATCCCAGGGGTGGGCACAGAGTGCTGGAGGCAGTGTGGAGAGGGAAGTGCGTCCCAGGCACATGTCTTCTGGGCTTGCCCGGAGATCGTCTCCTTCTGGGAGGGAGTCAGACAACACATTTCCAGACTTTCTGAAGTCCAGACACCTCTAGGACCTGAACATGTGGTTTTGGGTATTGTTCCACAAGAAATAAAAGGGAAAGAGGCAAAGTACTTGTGGTTAATACTCGTAACTGCAGCTTTGAAATCTATTACCAAGAGGTGGCGCGAGAGAGGCAGTCCGGATCTGAGGGAATGGGCCAAAATAATCGAAAATATAATGGAGATGGAGAAAATCACCTTTTCTCTCAAGCAGTTAAATCAGGAATACCAGAACAGATGGACAAGATGGCTTTGATATGAGGGAAAGGAAGAATGGCAGACCTAATAGAGATAAGAGATCAAAAATCAGGATCTTAAACGAATGGAAAGAGGTAATGGAACAAGCCTGGAGGGAACAAGGGGAGAACAGTGGTTAGGGACAGGGGGAAAATTCAATCCTATGTGGGGGGTTCTCATAAAATCTGGCATTTTGTGAGACTGATAGGATGACTGTGAGTTATGTCAAGTAATACCCTGGTAATTAGTTATTGTTAATGGTTATTAGTGAAAAAGAAAGATATGTGCATATCACCTAATATTTTAGTACTGAGAGAGGAATGAAGGAATATTACTCTCTTATGGATTTCCAGCTTGTCATCCTACCTAAATATATAATAACTGTGTAAAATGTATGTATATTGGAATGTACTTGGAAACTATGAGATATCTCTATATTATCTTTAATAAAGCAAGTATAAAAAAAAAGAAGGATACCTTCAAGGTGATGCAACTGACATTTAACCCGGGAAATGGCAAGGACGGTGAATCTATATTCATCCGATTAACTCTTGGTCAAGCTAAGCACCTCACCCTTGGCTGCGTCTATAACCCTCCTAAGACTGCCTTCCAAGCCTTGGACTGTATAACAAAAACTATAAGCAAAGAAGTACCTATGGAACTCCTAATCCTGGGAGATTTCAACCTAAACTGGGCCTCAGACCCTAAAAAAGTCCTCTTGGCTGCAACCCAGGAGGCAAACCTGGCACAGGTTATCTCAGAACCTACCAGGCTTAATCACAAAACTGGGAACCACACCATACTGGACTGGGCGCTGGCACTGAATCCCCTTAACATCCAGAATGCAGGCGTAATGGCCGACGCTCTATGCGACCACTCCCCTATATTCTGCACCTGGAAGAACACAGCACCAAAGGTTCCACCCAGGATGCTCACTGTCCGTGACTACTCAAACCTCACAATGGCACAGTTTAATGACTATCTAAGCAACAGGGACTGGAGTCCAATCAGGCTTCTCCCAACCGTGGCAGATGCCATGGAATTCTTCCAAGAATCACTCCTCAAAGCGGCTTCCATCTTTACCCCTCTCAAGAAACTCAGAACAAAGGGAAGCTGCTACAAGTGGATCTCCCAAGCGGTAAAATCCATGATGAATAGCCGGGACAAGGCTTGGAAGAAGTTCCGGTGGTCTGCTCTCCCAGCAGACCTTCTGACCTACAAATCTCTAAGAAACAAATGCAAGAGAGCCATTAAACTTTCGAAGGAGGAGTATGTTACACACCTACAGTGTACCAACCTAGGCAACCCTAAGATTTTCTGGTTCCACATCAATGAACTACTCAGGGGCAACTCCAAGGAGGTCACTAGCCTAACAGAGATAAACAGGCAGCTAGAGGGTGATAGCCAGACAATAGCCTCAGAAATAAACAACCGCTTTACCAACCTTGATGACTACAAGGCTGGACTACCTCCGTATGGACCAGCACCGACCACGAATGAATCCTCCAGCCTAACAAGACCCCAATTCCACCTGAGTCTTGTCAAGATCAAAGAGGTCCTTCCTCTTCTAAAGGCTCTGAAAGACAAAGGTGTAGGAGGCCCCGATGGAATCAGCCCTAGGCTACTAATGGAAGGAGATCAGTCTCTTGCTAGACCTCTGACCTGGCTCATCAATAGATCCCTACTGGAAGAAACAGTTCCTCTCCAGTGGAAGCAGGTATATGTGGTTCCTATTCACAAGGGTGGTTTGAGGGAACTTATTAGCAACTATAGGCCCATCTCCCTGCTATGCACTCTTGCAAAACTGCAGGAAAGGCTTGTTTATGGGCAGCTGAGGGACTACCTCGAGTACCACCAACTCCTAGCCCCCTCTCAGCATGGCTTCCATACGAAACATGGCACCGACACAGCTCTCACCTATCTCACAGTGGACGTACTCAGTGCTATGGACACAGGAAAGCAGACGGGCGCAATCTTTATTGACCTGTCCAAGGCTTTTGACCTTGTGGACCACAACCTTCTACTAACAAAGCTTGACAAAATAGGTCTTGATCTCCATGCCCTGGGATGGTTCAAGAGCTACTGATCAGGTCACTCTCAGAGGGTCATCTGGAAGGGTGAGCAGTCGGACCCTCTTCCTATCAAAGAGGTGGTACCTCAGGGCTCAATTCTAGGTCCCCTCTTGTTCTCTCTATTCACAAAAGAACTTAACCTTCACTGCAGGGAAAGCTCTGTTGTCCAATATGCAGATGACACATTAATCTACCGCTCTATGGAAAATCTGCTGGAACTAGGCCCTCTCCTCCAAGCTGACCTAAAGACACTGGAGGCAAGGCTCTCATCCAACAGAATGGTCCTTAATGCTAGCAAAACGAAAGCTATGCTATTTGGTCCTACATCCCTAGGGCAGGATAGGTCCAGATTCCTACAGCTTAATTCTCTAGCAGGAACAAGCATAAATGTGGTGGACACCTTAAAATACCTTGGGCTAATAAGTGACCAATGTCTCTCCTTTAAGTCCCATGTAGACCATGTAACCAGGACCATACACTGTAAACTTGGCATGTTATACCGGCTAAATGACCAGTTTATCCCGGGTGCAAGGCTTGCAATTGCCTCCAATGTTTTGCTTCCAGCACTTACCTATGCAGCCCCAGTAATACAGGGTGTGCCTAAGCAAGAGTTCAACAGGCTGCAGGTTCTGTACAATAAGGTAGCGAGGTTTGCTACCCAAAATCACCCAAGAAGACACCCCTGCGATTCCCTTTCTCAGCTGCAATGGCCTTTCTTTGCCTCGCGACTTCAGTACCCCCACTCTGCCTCGCGTTCAAAATACTGAGTCCGGCAGCTCCCCCGAGCCTAAAAGGGATTATCACCCTTAAGCACAACGCTCGGATGCTCAGAACCTCAGGACGGTCTTTGCTAGTCATTCCCAGAGTCAGGACAAATGCCGGTGGCAGATCTTTCTCCTTCACGGCCCCCACCCTATGGAACAATCTCTCACCGTCAGTACAGGAAGCCCCCTCCCTATCAAATTTTCGCACAAGGCTCAAGGCTCACATGCCAGAGACCTGCACTTGCCACTGTCTTGGTATAGGGTAGTCCTCTTTCTCCTAAATACTTTCTCTGGCTTGTCTTGTCTCATAATATCACTGCTAGTATGTCGAATATGTTCTCTGACTCAACTACCTAATGTGAATTACTGCTTTTGTCATGTTACTGTCTTCATTGTTACCTGGTTAGGAGTGTACTACCTCTGTAACAGCTGTACCCAACAATTTGTACCAAATAATATGTCTATGTTTGGTATTCCGGGTGGCCCCTGAAATAAGTGGCCTTACTACCTTACTGTGTTACTGCCATCATTGCAACCTGGTTAGAATTGCACAACTCTCTGTAACTTACTATACCCACTAATATGTACCCCATTACCTGTCTCTGTTTCTGTATCCCGGGTCGCCCCTGAAAAAGGGACCTTCGGGGCTCAGTGGACTCACCCGGTAATTAAAATTTAATAAATTAATAAATAAATACTTGCAAAATTTTACAACTTCTCCAGGTTTGCCTATGCTTCCTGACCTCTGCCTCTATGACAAGAGGCTCTTATTGCACCTGGATTTTGGCAGACCTAGTCATGTCACTAAAACCCTGGGATACTTCTTGGTGCAAGCATAATGCCTCAGGCTCTTTTGAGGACCTATAGTGGCACCACCTGCTTTGTGATGGCAGTGCCATGACTACCAGGGCAGCCCAAACCACTTACTGTACTTCTCTAACCTCCAGAATAATCATAAGTCACCTACTAAGTTCTGGAAGGTTATCCACTCAATTTCTGACCCCATCCCCATCACCCGCCCTGGTCCTCAATCTGGGATGTTCACCCATGTCCATCCCTGCAGATGTTACCTCTGTTTAAATGACTTTTGCACCTCCTGTGTCCCCTTGCCACGCCCCCTTCCCTTCACCCAACTTTTCTTCCCTCCCCCCTCCATTTACCTGACACTACTGCCCTCATTCCCCTTCCCTGTTGCTACTCTTTCAGTCTTTCTCCTCTCACAACTCATTTAAGGGCAACTGCCCTGATTGGTCGGATCCTAATTTTCTGCACCACTTAGTCACTGCCATTGCTCCCCCATCTCATCCCTCTTCTACCTCACCTTTTGCTTATGTAAAGTTCCCCAGTCATGGAAGTGTGTTGAAGTCCTCCCGCTCCACTACTGACAATCTGCTTGTGTACCTACCTGCTAAACCAAATCTAAATAAATAAATGAACCTCTCCTTCTTCTCCCATGATTCCCAGCACCTGTCACACAGTGAAGCCCCCAGGTACTGCACTACAGTGTCAGCAATGGGTATGAGCCAAAGAACATGTGTTGAATTCAAACCTGCAAGCTTCTGTCCCAGAGTTGAGTTTCCTACCAACTAAACTATACTGACACTCACAAAACTCTCTATCTGTGAATATAGTCCCAGGTTTTAAATGATCAAGCCAAAGAAGAAACGGTGCTATGCTACTAATTATCACCATGGAACACTTGTATTTTGTTAAGCTGTCCATATCTAAGACATAAATCTGCTGCAGAATCCCCAGGAGGCCGATCTCAAAAAAGGTACAGCATATTGAAAGCCAAATGAATACTGTTTAAAAATAAACAGGACTTTCATCATCCTCAATTTTAAGAATCTAGAAACTGCTGAGGACTTTTTTTGTCTTAAGAAGCATGTACTTACTGAAATAAAACATTTAAACCAATTATGCTTAGAACGGTTACATTTCATTTTATTGATTTCTTTCAGCCTTTTGACATTATTCTGTTACTGGGTTTGAAATATTTCACATGAAGTAGTGCTAATATGAGGGTTGCTCACCTGGAACTCTAGTTCTAGGAGTGGTATATGGTGCACATCCACACTTCTGGCAGTACTTCCTTTCCCTTTAAATTTTGCCAGAAGGTCTTCAAGCTAACACCTCCCAACCACCTGGGTGACATTTCTCTCGGCACCACCCCATGATGTCAGATCTTGCATGCTGGAAGCAAGCACTGGTGTGCCACTTGCCAGGAGAGGTCAGGTGGGTTATGTGGATGTGCACCATATACCACTCTTAGAACTACAGTTATAGGTGAGTAACTCATTTCTAGGGGGCGTGGATATGGTGCACTATCCACACTTCTAGCAGACTTCTAGCAGTTCTCTGGGAGGAGGGGGCAAGGCGCACACCCCTACTTGGGGAAAAGACACTGGGGAACAGAGGCCCCAAAACCAGCACCCCGGTGTGACTCAAAGTCGATGTGGTAATGGGAGATGAAAGTGTGTGCTGACTTCCAGGCAGCAGCCCTGCGGATCTCCTGGATAGGGACATCCCTGGAAGCAGCCAGCGATGCAGCAGTATGTCTGGTGGAATGAGCCCTAAGCCCAACAGGAGGCTCCCAACCAGCCAACCTATAGCAGAGGTTAATGCAGGAGACAATCTGTCTGCCAGGTGTGGCCTCAGTGTAGGTGACTAATAAGTGAGCGTTCACCTCAGGTCCAATGTATGGAGCCTGTGCTCAGCCTCCGAGGTTGAGCTGGTGAAATACACCAGGAGGTTAATCACCTGGTTAAGGTGAAACTCTGAAACAACCTTCCCGGTGGAACTCCAGGTTGGGACAGAGGACAACCTTGTCCTTGTGGAAAACCAAATAAGGAGACTCCACCGAGCTTGCCTGGAGCTTATTGATCCTTCTGGTGGAGGTGATAGCCACCAAGAAGGTGGTTTTCCTCAACAGGTGGGAGCTGTGATACCTATGCATAGGTTCAAACAGCTTGCCCATGAGTATTGTCAAGACTAGCAACAAGTCCCAAGGTGATGGTGGCTCATGCACTGATGGGTACGAGTGGTCAAGGCCCTTGAAAAGGCACCCAAACACCTTCTCCTGCAGCACTGTCAGCATATCGGCCCCTGCCCATTATGCAGAGATGGCTACCAGGTGACCCTTGAGGGTCACAGACCATAGGCCTGACTAAGAGAGGGAACATAGGTAATCAAGGGATGCTCGCCACCGGGCAAGACAGGTGTCTAGCCCCTTGTCCCAACACCAAATGGAAAAGCTCTTCCATTTGAAGTTGTAGCACTGGCGCGTCAACTCCTCCCAAGAGGCTTCAACGACAGGGAGGACCTCGTTGGAGAGACCCAAAGGCTGGAAGTCTAGTCGCTCAGGAATCAGGACGTCAGTTGCAGGGACTGAAGGTCTAGGTGGAGAACCCTCCCTTGAGAGCAACAGTGCAGGTCCGCGTGGAGAGGCAATTACCACAGAGGCCTGCTGCTGAGGCTGAGATCAGGGTACCAGAACTGGCGCAGCCAGTCTGGAGCCACCAGAAGCATCTGCGCCATGTCCCTTTGAACCTTGAGCAACACCTTGTGGATCAGGGAACAGGGAGGGAAGGTGTACATGAGGCCCAGGATCCAGGGCCTCGCAGAGGCAAACAGGTCAACCAAGGGAGTGCCCCACTGGGAGAACTGGCGATCAACTACCTCCTGGTGAAGAGACCACTCGTGAGACACCTCGCCCACTTGGCTAAGGGCATCCACTAGCTGGCTGGAGGCACCAGCTACATGAATCGCCAGAAGACTGGTTTTCAGACGGCATACAAGGGACCAGGTGCAGACAGCTTCCTGGCACAATGGGAGGGAATGCGTCCCACCCTGCTTGTTGAGGTAGCACATGGTCCTTGTGTTGTCTGTCTGGACCCCTCACAAATGGAGTGAAGGCCATCAGAGTAGGATGTACTGCATGGCGCTCCATCAGGTTGATGTGGCATTGGGACTCCTCGGAGGTCCAGAGCCTGAAGGCCCTGTGGTCCCCCAAGTGGGCTCCCCATTCCATCAGAGAGGTGTTGATCATGACAGTGACTGTCGGTTCTGGGTGGATGAACAGGAATCCTTCCTGCAGATGTCCAGGGATGAACCACCACTGGATGGCATCCCACACCAGCTACGTCACCATGACTGGCTGTTCAATGTGACCAAGGCACTGAGACAACTGATCGGCCAACTCCCACTTCAGTGGGGTGCATCCGCCAGTAGGCCTACCAGACCACGCTGGTGCAGGACACCACGTACCCCAGCAGTCACAGGAAGTCCTGGGCAGGGGGTGACTGCCCAACCTGAAGTGATCAGGCAAAGCTAAGATCCGCCACCCTGTCTGCCAGGAGTCGGGCCTTGGCCCAAAGAGAGTCCAGCTCTGCACTGATGAAGTGGATGACTTGTGAGGGGCTGAGTTTTGACTTGGCAGGGTTGACCAAGAGGCCCAAGACAGAGTAGGTCTGAAGGGCCAGATCCCTGGATCACTCCACCTCCTCTTTGGAAGAATCTGCGATCAGCCAGTCATCCAGGAAAGGATACACCTGAACACCTCAGCACCACACGAATGCTGCCACTACTGCTATGCCCTTGGTGAAGACCCTGGAGGCTGAGGAAAGACCAAATGGCATGGCCAAGAACTTGTAAAGTATCCCTTCCTAACAGAACCACAGGAACCACTGGTGGGATGGCGGATTAGGATGTGGAAGAAGGTGTCCTGAAGGTCCAGAGAGCAGAACCACAAATCCTGCTTCAAGGACGAAATGATCTGATTCAGAGTGGCCATCCAGAAATTGCATGGCTACAAAAAACGATTTATGGCGTGAAGATCCAGAATGGGGCACCAACCCCCCCAATCTGTTTCGGAACCAGAAAATATCTGTAGATAAAACCCGGACTGGCTGTGGAGTCCAGGCCAGGGGCCACAGCTTCCTTTTGAAGAAAATGGGCACTGTCCCCTGAAAGGCAGACAACATGTTCACTAACACCACGTCTTCCCGTGGGGCACGGGCTCAGCTGGGCAGAAGAGCCTCAAATCCCAAAGGCAAACTTCGACTCACCACTTTGAGCACCCATTTGTCTGAAGGGACAAAGCAGCACAGACCCTTTTCACCCCGTGGTAAAGCTTTTTTGACTCCTTATCTGGAGGTTTGTCCTTGAGAGGGTATCCTCACCACCGTTCTCCAACAATGGGCCAACTGGGTCGAGAAAGATCTCAACCAGCTGGTCGACCTGCATCTCAGCTGTCAAGCTCAATGGGGACAGGGGGGTAGCAGCCTGGATCTCAACATCAGAAGTGTCAGACGAAGCTGAGAGTTTGACAGCAGTCGAGCCAGCAGAAGTATGGGGATGGGAGGAGCAAGCCTGCTCCCGATCCCATGACCTCCGGCGGGACTTTCTGGATGATTTGGACCCTTGGGAAGGGCCCTCCCCGAAGAGTATGTAGGAACTGGCACAAGTCTCTGAACACCCCTGTAAATGAGGTGCCCAAGCCCTCCAGAACTAAGGTGGACAAAGCAGCACCCGAAGCTGCCTGGGCCACAACCTTCTCAAAGGCGGCAAGCTGTACAGCCAAACCGGCTGCCACAGATATCGCCTTGCGGGTGTCCTTGGACCTAATAGGTGGGTTCCACTGGTCTGGTGACCCAAGATGAGGCTGGCATAATGATCCTCCAATGTGGAGGGCTGAAGGGCCCAGCACAGGCTGCAAGCCTGTGGGTTGTGCTGGGCCCCTAAACAGTAGATGCACATGGAGTGCTGATCAGTGCTCAACATTTTCTGGCCGCATGTCGTGGACTGCTTGAAGTCAGGACCCAATTTGGGTTCCTCGTGTTCCATGGATGGAGACGGAATGAATATATTTAGATGTAACCCCCCTACGAATGGGGGTTCCAGAAAAGTCTTCCTTGAGCTTGCCTACATGCTCACTGCCAGGCTGGTGTTTTGCATTTCAGCAGATTAAATTTATTGCCAGAGAGTGCCTGTATAGCCTCTGTGTACTGTCTCTTTAAGAGCTGCCTGGATTGCAGTCTTAATTAATCTAAAAAGGAGCTCTTAGAAGATGTGCTTGTTTGCCGATCATTTGTTAGAGTAGTAATAATATTGCAATTTGTTCTAACCTGCCTTCTTTGCAGCAAAGACTGTTCTGCTTATCTCCACCAACTTGGCCTGGGACTGCCAGAATGGGCCAATCAGTACTGTTGGGACTCTAAAATGGAGCCTGCCTACAGGGGCTTGGTGGGGTCAAAACTTGTAGGAATTGTAGGTTTTTGTATTTTGGCGCCTAAAATAACTTGGAGGGGGAGCCCTTGTTGTGACTGACAAGACAGATCAGCCAACCGAACCTTTTGGATATTGTAGAAATTCCCAAGCTAGTTTCAGCTAGTTTCAGTTCTGAGTTGGAAAGTGAAGAGATAACAGCTTGGATGATTCAAACATCAGCCCCAGTGTAGATTCGTGAGAGAGAATTGTGGAAAGGCTTGAGTTTTGGCCTGTATCCCTGCCTGCTGTCCTGGAGAGGGAACTTGTGCCTTTTTCGGACTGAATCCAAACTTGGAGAGTGAAGTGAGCCACTGAATTGTGACCAGGCTCCTACCTGAAGAAGACCGAAGATTTGCTGAACGCAATTGGCCTGTCTGGACTTCCAACCACCTCTGAACTCCCGGACTGTGCAGAGACTCTGTAATTGCGACCAGAGAGCCTTTTGCCTGGTACAGTGGAATTTCCTTACATGTGAATGTGTTGTGTGCTTATAGTGGGTCTTGACTTGGTTCCCCACTGTGGTTTCAATTGTGTTCTGCTTGTTGGAAGCTGCATTAGAATTTCGTTACGTGTAAATGTGCTCTGTGCTGCTAGTGGGTCGTGATTTGGTTCCCCACTGTGGTTTGAACTATATTCTGCTTGCTGGAAGCCGCATCCAGCCCCATAGACTGAATCCAAAACCATCTCCATTGGGCCTGGGCTTTGCCACACTGGCCCAGCCTGACTACCAGCTGCACAGAGAAAGCCATCAACAAGAGACCTGCCTGTGGGTCAGCCCCCTGCTCAACACTTGAACAGGAATGACTCAGTGATTCGTGTGGGCCCTGCTTCTCTGGGCACTCCAGCTCAACAACCTGCAGTCTTGATTTTGGCCTGCCTGTGTCCAGTATTGGGTATCGTGAGTAAACATTAGGGTAGTTCCCTGCAACAACAGCTAAATCTAAAGCGTTGTCATCTAATTGACTTGGTGCCTTTTCTTTCATGAACTGAGCCCTCCGGCTCCGGATTACAAATAGTGTGTGTTGTGCATGTTGCTTTTCTTCCATCACAGGGCCCCAACCAGTTGCAACATTCCTGGCTAGCCCACCATTTTCATACCAGAATTACCTGGGTACCCAGAGTATGTGACTGTGTGGGACTTAAAGCACATGCATAACTGTTTGATTAATATAGCCTTCAAGCCAATCAATCTGATTACGCCCCTTCCTTGTTCAAGTCCCCTGAATAAATCAGATCTGACTTTTTTGCTGCATTTAACCTGACTGTGGTTCCAGTTTGTGCCAAGAGTACTGTACTGTTGCCATTTACCGTGCATAACCTTGTTTTTCAGGGGGGTCCCCAGAGTCGAGCCAGAGGAACCAGCCCTGGTGGTAAATGCAAACAGTGTGGGTATTGGTATGGTGTACTGGGGTACTGTGAAAGTGATCATCATATATTGTTTAGGCCACTAGAGGGGAAAGAGGGAGGTTACAGTGTCCCGGAGGGCTGTGCCCAAGTTAGTTTGACCACTACCAAACCTGACCTCCGGGGAGAGTCACCCATTCCGAACTCAGGCCCCTTAACCTGCTACTAGCCACGCAAGCAGAGGTAGTAGCCCTTGGGATAGCGTCACCTAAGGGTTACACAGAAGAATATATCGAAGAAAATTCGAAAACCAAGTAAAGGATTTTTCTGGCCTACACCTAGCGCGGTGCTGCAATGGAGGGAACCTGATGATTCCAGGGGAAAAGAAGATCTGATGTCATTGGCAGTGCTGAGAGGGATATCACCCGGGTGGGTGGGAGAAGCTGCTTGAAGACCTTCTGGCGAGATTTAAATGGAAAGGAAGTACTGACAGAAGTGTGGATAGCGCACCATATCCACGTCCCTAGAAACATCGGTTTATTTCCAAATTTTGATTGTCCACAACTGACCTCATAACTGTGTGACTTTATAGTCTGTTGTCATGGAAAGGATGATATCTGCAAGTATAAAACCATTATGAGGTCAGGTAATCATCACTAAAGCTTTTTATATGGATTTCCACAACACAATAGCAATAAGGTACTGCAAACCCTGAGAAAGACAGCAGCACACTGAAAGATGTATATGAATGAATTGTAATAAGTTATTAAAGTATGTTTACCAAAACACATACTGAAATTGTGATTTGTTATTTAAACATCTAATTCAAAAATGCAGTAGGACTTTAACAAAGAAGTCTGATGTGCCAAGGAAAAGATGACTGCAAGACATTTCATTATAGTGGGAGTAAATGCTACTGTTTGAGCTACAAGAGGCAATTCACAACAAACAGAAAATATACTATATTAGAGATTGCTGTAGGAAGGTGACAAGGTCTTCAGGATCCATCTGTAAAGGAGCTCTCCCCGAACTCATGCTGGCAATCATGCTAATATTTTTAGATAAATATATACACTAAAACTGTATACAGCGTGCATAGCAGTTAGCTGTTTCAACAGTATTTAAGAAGCTCAAAAAATCATTCTAAGGGATATGGAATGGCTACATAACGGATTACGATAAACTAAAATTGTATACAGCATGCACCGCAGTTAGCCATTTTATCAAAAATTAAGAAGCATAAAAAATAATCATTCTAGGGGATATGGAATGGCTACTTGATGGATTACCATAAATAAAACTAAAACCGTATACAGCATGCAAGAGCAGTTAGCTGTTTTATCAAAAATTAAGAAGCATAAAAAATTAATTCTTGGGGATATGGAATGGCTACTTGATGGATTATGTTAAGACATGCTTTTGATTTACCTGGATGTTGTACAGTAATGATGGTTGGTTCCGACCTGTCTTCAGCTCTTTTATACCAGATATTGTCAGGGTTCAGTAACCACTCCTCCACATGACAGAAGTAACTCCCACTGTCTGAAGTGTCTGCTTTCTGTACCACTAATCTGTATAACCCATCAGAAGGCCTGTCAAACTGAAGTCTCGTCTTTAAACTATCTTCATCTGCCAAGTCTCCATACTCAAACACAGCATTTTGATTCAATTTGACGATGCGCTGCTGTTCTCTGCTGGGTTTCTGGATGTACCATTCCACAGACATACGAGACTCTTGGCTGGTCCGGTTTGTGATGCTACAGCTCAATGGTATGTGGCTATTCTCTGTAACTGTGATGTTCTGTAGATTCCTACTGACTCGCAGATTCTTATCTGGGAAAACACAATGTAGCTGAAAAGTACTGTAACTGAAATGGGCAAAAATGAGTTGTGATTCTGTTAGTCACTCTGTTCCATTTGTATAGACACGAAAAAACACAATTTTTCATACTTCAAAACTAAGATTTGCCCTGGATGTACTTCCTAGCTACAATTTAAATACCACAAATAATATAAATAGCAATATAGTAAAAGTACCCTAAACCAAACAGCTCTGACTTGGGGAGGTGGGGTCAAGTGTGGCTATGGATGTGACTGCCACTTGAAGAAACACAGCCACAGGTGAGTAACCTTTCCTAACAATGAGGATTCATCATAGCCATACACACTGCAGTGACTACTAGCAGTACAGGCTGGGAGGAGGGAAGCACCAGAGGTATCTGTGGATCAAACTATTCATTACAGAAGAACCAAAGTCTGCATTCTTATGGAACGGATGATCTGCACTGTAGTGAGAAGTGAAAGTGTGGGTAGATGCTAGAGCTGGACAAAATAAGTGGACACCACTTCTTCCTAATTTTCATGAAATTTCAGTAGTTTTGCAAAAAATCCACTGGTTAAATTGGGAGTTTTGTCTGCATGAAACATGGCTGTCCTTCATACAAGAGCTCTGACAGCTGCCAAGCACACTTTTATATCCCAATACTACTAGCAGGAAGAACAGTTGCTAACAGTAACAGCAGGTCTTTGAGAGAATCTCCTTCATTGGGCTACATATTTGGAACTGCAAGCCACTGGTGTTAGCACTACTCGGAAGCATTTACCAGCTGGGGCTGCCCACTATGATGTGTGACGTCGGTGCCAGTACAACATGGGCGGTCCCACTGCTCCTCAGTTCCACACTGGAGACAAGCCTGGAGAGCATCTTGCCGTGAGTAACCAGGAGACCAAACCAGTACCAGACACACTAAGAGAGGCATGGGACTGCAAACATGGTAACCATAAGGCACTTATGGACGCCTTCAAACTAGGCAGTAAACAACCCTGCCAGCTCATACCTCAGAAAAGGGGGAAGGAGTGTGGATGTGCTGTGGCCCAATGGAGGAGATTCTCTCACAGATCTACTGTTAAGATAAGTAAGTGTTCTATCTTCATCAAGGACAACCCCGGCATTGAGCCACACTATGGAACAATTCTCAAGCAGTACGAAGTACCCTTGGAATGATGGCACAATCTGATATATCTTCATGACAGTAGACCTTGTAGTACCGCAAACCAAAACCAGCAGGTCTATGAGAGACAATAGCCAAACTGTAATGCTTAGTTAAAGTATATACAGTGCTCCATGTGGCAACAGTACACATATCTGCTGCAGAAACATTCTGAAAGCAAGCAACAGAAGTGGCCATAACACATGCAGAGTTGCCACGGGAAGCACCAGGAAGTCTGTTACTGTACTTCCTATAAAAGAAAATGATACAGCTGGCCAGCCACTTGGACAGCAACTGTTTAGTCACGGGGCGCCCTCGTTACCAGATGCAAACAAAACAAAAAGCTGAAAGGACTTTCTACAGTCCTTGGTGAGACCAAGGTAGAAACACAATGTTTTATATACATCAAGTATATGGAGCAATGCCTCACCCTTGTTAGCCTCCTCAGGGTAATACACAGGTAGGTGTATTGTCTGATTCAATGTGAAGTCAGAGACCAGCTTTGTTAGAAAATGACGATTGGTCCACAAAGACACCCTGTCCTTGTGGAAAATAAAATAACAAGGCTCATGCATGAGCACCTGGAGCTCAGAAATTCTATGAACAGAAGCCATAGTGACCAAAAACAGTGCTTTCCATGAAACGGAACGTATCTATCAGGTCGCAGCAGGCTCAAACAGAGCCAAAGTCAATTTCTAAAGAATGAAATTCAGATCCCAAAGTGGAACCAGTTTACAAACTGGGGGATGCATGTGCAGTACACCCTTAAGAAACATATGGGACAGCCGACCCAGTGGTGTGAAGGACTGAGGCACTCAGTGCCTTATCTCTTGCTATGCTGGTGACCTAGGTTTGGGAATGGAGGTAGGTCACTTGGGGGCTGGCCGGGGAAGGGAGGATTGAGCATCCAGAGGACAGCTGTCCTACCTGACCCACTGTCAGATGCCACCTGGAGGTATCCAGGTGGCAACGCAGACCTGGACACACTGCGTAGACAGACTGGCCCAGGTGTTTGAGGATGTCTCCATGGAGGTGGACCTCATTGCTATATGCCATTGCACAGAGTAGGTTCAGGGGGAACCTAACTCAGGAGGAAAACAACCCTCTGGCCGAAGGATGACATCTAGTCCTTTGCAGGCTTCATACCAGTGACTGGGCTCCCACCACAGTCCAGCTAGCCAGGACATCGGCAAGAAGGCAAGTCCTGAGTAAGCCAGGTGACGACTGGGCTGAAGGGGGGTATGCCGGGGTGACCAGAGGATAGAAATCTCTATAAAAAAAAAAAATATGGGACACCTCTAGTTCTGCCACCATGCACCCATCAGTAGGGGCATGGAAAGCTGAAAAAACAGCCAAATGCAGTTTAATAGAGGAGTAATGGAGCCTGGAGCCAGATGAGGATACAAGGTGATCCAGTAGAGTATTTACAGGACACGTAAATGGCCCCCCGAATGAGAAGCACACTTTGTGTAGCAGTGCTTCCATTTCAAAGAATAAGTGTGTCTCACAAAAGGCTTTTGAGTCACAAGCAAGACATCAGTCACCTGAGGAGAACCCCAAAATGGGCAATGGCTATGTCTTCAGGAGCCAGGTATGCAAATGCAGAGAGTATAGGTCTGGAAGGACCAAGGACCCCCTGAGAATGGGACAGCAGACCCAGATAGAGGAGGAGCTGAACAGGAGGCTCCACTGCCAGATGCTGCAGAAGTGGAAAACATCTGGTGAGGCCAGATGGGAGACACTAGTATTAGGATGTCATTCTCTGCCTGCATCTTGAGCAGAACCCTCCAAATGAGATGAACTGGAGGAAAGGCATAATAGAACCTCCCTTTCCAGGAGAGCGACAATGCGTCTCACCAGAATTCTCCTAGCCCTGGAGTACGTGAGCAAAACATGGCACTTTTGTGTTGTGTAGGGACCCAAAAAGTTCTAACTCTGGACAACCCCGTCTTGTGAATAGGCTGTTTACCACAAGGTCGGCAGTTCCTTTCCATGCACCAGAGATGGATACCTGCTTAGCCTGTCTGATGAGACTTTTTGATACCTGGGAGAAATAAGGCCGATAGCTTAAGACCCCCGAGACAGGGCCCAGTACCACACTCTTACTGCATTCCTGCACAAGGGATAAGAGTAAGTGCCCCTTTTCTTGTCCATGTAGTGTATGACACTGACATTATCTGTCTGAATCAGCAAGGGACCGGGCTCAGAAGCTTTTAAAAGGCCTGGAGACCAAGCAGAACAGCCTTCCTCTCCAGAATATTAATCTGGAGACTGGACTCCACGTCAGTCCAGTCCAGAAACCTTGGTCTGAAAGGACCCAATATGGGCACCTCAGCCAGACACTGAGGCATCCGTTGTATCTGTATGGGAGTTGGGGAAAAGAACGGAATGCACAGTACACGTTCAGGTGGTCCAGACAGGGTACGTGATGAATACCATTTGTTCTAAGTCATCTGTCAGCTGAGCCCATTGTAGAAGAGTCCAATGTGGTATGAGAAAATGGAGGCGGGCAAAGGGAACTGTATTGATGGCTGCAGACACCAGCCCCAGCAGACGTAACATTGTCTGAGCTGACACATAATGACTTCTGTGTATCAGCTGGGCCTGGGCAACAAGTGCCTCCACCATGTATGCAGGCAGGAAGGCGCTGCCTACCTCCATGTCTAGCACTGCAAAAATACATTGGAGGTGCTGACATGGAATAATTATGAATTTTGGTACATTCTCCATGACACCCAGTTCCTCAAACAATTGTCTCATTCTGGGAATTGTGTACCGAATCCCTTCGCTGGATACGGCCATCAGTAGCCAGTTGTCCAGACACAGGAAGACATATGGCCCTTCCTTTTGGAGGGCCGCTGCCTCAACCATTAAGCATCTGGTAAACATTCGCGGTGCCAAGGATAAGTCTAATGGCAAGTGTCGAAAATGATAATGGCTGCTCCCCAGCATGACGCAAGGTACTTCCTGTGGTATTTGCATATTTTGATGTGAAGGTATGTGTCCTTCATATTCAGGGCACAGAACCAATGCCCTTTTTGTAGTAGAGAGATTATGATTCTGAAGAGAGACCGTTTGAAACTTTTGTATTTTGTATTGTGTAGGCTGGACTACTGTAATGCTCTCTATTTCAGGGTCTCTGGAGGTACCCTTTGCCGGCTGCAGTTGGTGCAGAACATAGCCGCCAGGTTGATGACTGGCCTTTCTAGGTCCAGCCATGTGACCCCAGTGCTGCATGCTCTGCACTGGCTGCAGTTAGGTGGAGGGTTATCTTCAAGGTGAGTTTACTCACTTATAAGGCCCTACACAGACTTGGCCCTGGCTACCTGGCCAATCTCCTGACACCTGCCACCTCAGCCCGCTCCCTTCGCTCCTTGACCAGGGGCCCCCTTGAAGTTCTTAGGACCAGACTAAGAACTTCCAGCAACCTGGCTTTTAGTATAGCCAGACCGGCCCAATGGAACTCTCTTCCAGCTGTTCTCAGGGAGGCCCCATCGGTCGAGAGGTTCAAGAGTGGTTTGAAGGCCTACTTGTTTTCAATGGCCTTCCCTGCTGAATCCATCTAACCAGCCCTAAGAAACTACCAGACTAATTATTAATGCTATATCTAAAGTTTTTACTATTTATTTGTTGCGGTTCTAGTTATGATGTATGTTCTTATTTAACACCCTGCCTGTCTTATGTAAGGCACCCAGAGCCTCCGGATTGGATGTAGTATAAACAAACTTTGCCTTGCCTTGCCTATTAGATGAAAGGTCTCTCTGGTCCAGTAAAGGACACAGATCTCCTGTCCACTTATGAACCAAATTCAAGTTTATTGTAGGAAAACTCTGTTGAGCAAGCTCATTCACAAGGAGGTCCTTTGACACAGACAGGTAGTTACAGACTGCATAATCGAAAAAACAGTACAAATTCAAGTACAGAATTATGGGCAAGCATTAACATGTTGCATAAAAATGACAATGGCATAGAAAAATACAAGTACAGAAAAAAGGTACTAAGTGTTTGTTTCAGAGTAACAAGGCAGCTAATTTCTAGGTAAGTAAGAGGAAGCAGTGGGCTAGGGTTAGAACAGTGAGTTGCATTTAGAAGCAGCTGCACGTATCTTTTACTTTTGCTGCAGCCAATCTTTTAAATAGACTGACATGGACAGTACTGGGAAGCTTCAGTATGCCTTGGAGCTGGTTCCAGATAGTTGGGAGTACACTTAATATGGCCCGCTTGCCGAGTGAGGTGCAAGTTTTCGGTACATCGAGGAGGAGGAGGTAATTTTTCCTAAGAGAGTAGGCGCTATGGGAAATAAGGAAAAGGGCTGTGAGATAGTTCAGGAGCTTGTTCAGGAGTAGCTTAAGAGTCCAGATACCAGCATGAAGCATACATTTAGTTGAGAGTGATGTCCATCCAGCGGCTAGGTACAAATCGCAATGGTGGGTTCGGTAGGGTAGGTTTGTCATGAACCGTATGGCGCGGTGGTAGAGGACGTCTAGTTTGCTGAGTCCTGAGGTCACTGTGGAGGAATAGATTAGATCTCCATAGTCGAGTAGCGGCAAGAAAGTGGCCTGGACCAGCCTAGTTCTGGTATCCAATGGAAAGAGGGACTTGTTATGGAAGAAGAAACCTAGCCTAATTTTTAGCCTCTTTGCCAGATCGTTGAGGTGGTCGTGAAAGGAAAGCTTTTTGTCTAGCCACATACCAAGATATTTTAATTTGATGGTGATTTCAGGGGGTTCACCTAGGGAGGTAGTGACAAATTCTTTGTGCATGTTTGCAAGGGAAGTGGATGTGGTGTTTGGGGCAAAGATCATGGCCTTAGTTTTCCTGGCATTGAGGAGTAGTTTGGCATTAATTAGGTTGATCTCTAGCTCTGCAAATTCGGCTAGGAGTACATTCCTCACTTCAGCCAGTGTAGGCCTGATGTATACAGTACAGTACCATCAGCAAAGAAATGCAGATGGGACTGGGATATATGCATCAAGGTTATTGATGTACAGGGAGAAGAGGATGAGACCTAATATGGAGCCTTGTGGGACTCCCCTAACAACTGGGAGGGATGCAGAAAACAGACCACCAGCTTTTACTTTCTGGGTCCTTCCATATAGGTAGCTGGTAAGCCACTGGGCAACAAGGGGGGTGGCAACAACTTTTACTAGGCTTGAGACTAACAGATTGTGGTCGACAGTGTCGAATGCTTTGCTGAGATCTAAAAATACTGCACCAGTAGCTTTCTTGGCATCCACGGCTGTGATCCATTCATTGGTAACTTTGGCTAGAGTAGTGACTGTACTATGGTTGGGCTACAAGCCAGATTGCGCAGGGTTGAGGACTGAAGATGATTCAATATGGAGTTTCATTTGGGAGTAAACTAGCTTTTCAAGGACTTTGGAGAGGCCAGGTAAACTTGAGATGGGCCTAGTTCTTTAGGTCACATGGGTCCCCTGACTTGAATAATGGGAGGATGTGGGCAGATTTCCAGCAGGAGGGAACAGTGGCAGTGGAAATGGAAAGACTGAATATGTGGAGGATGGGGCAGTGAGGTCGAGATAGCCTAGTTTAAGAGAAAAGATTCTAGACCATCGTCCCCTGCACTTTTTCGAATGTCTATGTTAAGAAGTGAATCTCTGACTTCTTTATAGCTAAGCGAGAACAACTGGAGCGAGCAGGTCAAAGTTTTTGAGTCAATATTTTTACAGTCTTGGTTGCTACCACAGGCTGCATAAGACGAAGAGTCAAAATCTAGGCCAGCAGTTGCAAAGTGATTGTTTATCTCCTCGAGGATTAGGCAGCTGTTTTCCACAGCCCTACCATTGCTGAGATCTTCAGCGAGATGGAAGGGGCTACAGGCCGACCTTTGATGGACTTGAGTGTCTTCCAGATTTTTTTGGGAATTCCCTTTTGCCTGTTCAAGGGTGGAGATATAATAGTTGGCTTTGCTTGTGCAGATTTGTTTAATGCAGGTGCTTCTAGCTGCTCTGAATGCTTGCCAGTCAGCTGAGCTTTTGGATTTTCTAGCCTTAGCCCAGAGTTTATCACGGCATAGGAGTGTAGCCTTGAGATCTGATGTAAACCATGGGTTGGATGTTTTATGCACCCTGACTTTGATCAAAGGGGCATGCTTGTTGGCCAGCGTGGTGAGGTTGTCATTAGGGACAAAGACTACTTCATCGATTGTTTTGGTAAGGTAGAGGTCTTGCCATCTAATTTTTGTCAAGTCAGATAAGTAGTCTGATGCATTAAACTTGTAAAAGGACCGCTTTGTTATGAGTGTTGGTTGCTGTCGGGCTATAATTTTGATCTTGTACAAATAACCACTCCATGATCACTCATGTCATTGTGGAAGACTGTAGAGTGAAGAATTTTGTGGGGATGCATAGAAAGTATGACATCAAGGAGAGAACTGTTGTCAGGATTGGATGTATTGGTTCTAGTGGGTTCACCAACTAACTGGGCTAAGCCGATTTCGTCACAGAAGGATTTCAGGCTGTGCGACTTCGGGGTAAGCCAGTCCATATTAAAATCCCCAAGTATTAAAGTTTCAGTGTTAGCGGAGGCAATTAAGGATTTAAGTATGGTGAGGATGTCAGTGCCACCAGATGGGGGGCAGTAACCACCAATAATAGTGAGACATTCAGTGGATGGAAGGTGTCATTTGAGAGATACGAATTCGTACTCCTTAGGTTTAGCTTTACAGTGAATATCACTGATTGTAAACTTAGATTTTAGTGTAGATGGCCACACCGCTCCCTCTGGCTTCCCTATCTGCCCTGTGCAGACTGTAGCCAGGAAAGGATACTTGTTGATCACTGTTTGACTTTTTGAGCCAAGATTCAGTTATAATAATGAGGTCCGGCTCAGTATGGTCAGCCCATACTTGGGGCTGATCAAACTTTTTTGCGAGGTTCAATATGTTACGTACATACATACACACATACAAAGAAGCCAGCAGAAGAAGGCCATTTGGTCTATCAAGTCTGCTCATATTGCAGGGTCCACAACTTGAGCTAATGTCCCTGCCCTCCCTCCCCACTCCTCTCATCCTCCCTACCCATGATTCTCATCTTCCCCCATGGCAGAGCATACCTCTTTTACACTAGTTCCAGGAACCACTTGTCCATTGTGATCTCTCTCCACTTTTAAAGATAAAGGAAGATCCTACCTGCACCACCTGAGGCAGATGTGGAGGGGGAGGAGGTGAGAAGTCACAAAATACCGGAATTAGCAGGAGTGCCGCCTCAACTGATACTCTTGGGTGCTTCTGCATTGGCACCCAGAGGGGGGGGGAACCTCACTCACAGGGACAAGACTGCTGGTGGGAGGCAGTGGCACCACGAGCAGCAGGCTTATGAAAAAGGTCCCTACCATGCCCTCTGGTGGGCTGAGGGGTCAGAGACTTAAAGAGCAACTCTCTATTCTAATAAAAAGCTTAAAAAATAACAGTTATGTAAAAACTTACTGCAACAGTTGGTCTTCGAGAGAGGTTCCTGCAGTAAGTATTCACATATAGGACTGCGCCCCCTGGCGTCAGGGCCGCATGGCAAACTTCTAGCTAGCAATCATTAGCGGGGGACTGCCCCATGGTGTCACATGACGGGACGTTGGCATGATTGCATAAAGGTGGTGGTCCCCACGCCTGCCCTCCAGTTCTCCGGCCGGAGACCTCAGAAGAGGAAACAGGAGAAAGAAGTAGAAACTCCTGAAGCACTGAGCTGCTAAAACAAAGATCTGGGAAAGGAAAAGAGGAAAAAAAACAGGAGATGGGGGAAGGTGGGAGGGAAATCTAGACCTACTGCAGGAACCTCTCTCTAAGATCTACTGTTACGGTAAGTTCTTACGTAACTGTTATATCTTACTTCGAGAGGGTTCCTGCAGTAGGTCTTCACATATAGGACTGAATACCAAGCAGTCAAAGAAAAAGGAGTCAGAGACTAGATTCCAGTAGGAGGAAGCATCTGCCAACTAGAGGTCTGTTTAGGACAGGAGGCTTTGCAGAACTGCAAGGCCAAAACCGGCTCTGTGCCTAGAGGCGATGTCCAGACTGTAATGCTTGGTGAAGGTATGGATGGAAGACCAAGTAGCTGCTGTGCAAATATCCGCAGTGGACACATTTTTCAGGAAGGCCATCGAAGTAGCCATGCCCCGGGTCGAGTGGCCTTTCACACCCCAGAAGGGGCTTCTCGTACTTCTGATAAATGTACGAGATGCAGTTAGCTAACCATTTAGACAAACCCTGTTTTGAAATGGCCTTACCCCAACATCTGGGTGTGAAGGCCACAAACAACTGGTCAGACCTACGAGCCTCTTTGGTCCTAGAGATATAATATCTTAGAATCCTGTGCATGTCTAAAGTGTACAAGAGGTATTCCTCCCATTAAAATACTCTGGGTAATATACCGGCAGTTGAACATCCTGGTTCAAAGTAAATTCTGATACTACTTTCGGAAGAAAGAAAGGGTTAGTCTGCAGAGCCACCCAGTCTCTGTGGAAAATCAAATATGGCTCCTTACAAATAAGGGCCTGAAGCTCTAAAATCCTTTGAGCTGAAGTAATAGCGACTAAAAAGAGTGCCTTCCAGGACAAATAGCACATGTCGCAACTTGCTGCTGGCTCAAAAGGGGCAAAGTAAGTTTCTCTAAAATAAAATTCAGATCCCGGGGGGAACCGGATTATGGACCAGAGGCTTAAGGTGGATGATCCCATTATAGAAGGTTTTGGAAACCTCCAACTGAGCAAGGGTTTGGCCCTTCACCGGAAGGTGGTAGGTGGAAACAGCAGAGAGATGGACCTTTAGAGATGAATAACTGAGACCCAACTCAGACTGGTGCAAGAGGTACTTGAGGACCTTGGGGGCCGAGCAAGAAAAAGGGTCCAAGCCTTTGGCTGTGGCCAAGATAGAAAATCTCTTCCATTTCATAGCATATGTGGATCTAGTGGAGGGTTTTCTGGCCTCTACTAGGACCTGAGCGACTCGGGAAGAGACACCACAGCGTGGGACGGCTATGTCCAAAGGTGCCACACATGCAGATGGAGAGACTTGAGGCTTGGATGCTACAGGCTGCCCTGCTCCTGAGATAGAAGGTCGTGGGAGAGAGGAGAGGTATCAGGAGTTCCAATGTCAGCTGCTGCAGCAGAGGGAACCAAATCTGCCGAGGCCAAAGAGAGGCTATGATAATCATATGGGTCCCCTCTGCCTGGAACTTCAGCAGAACCTTTTGCAGAATAGGAAAGGGAGGGAAAGCGTACAGAAATCTCCCTGTCCAGGATAGAGGCAGCACGTCTTGCCAAAACACACCATGCCTGGGAACAAGCAAGCAGAAGCTGAGTAGTTGTGCATTGGATGGGGAGGCGAACAGATCTATTTCTGGCCGACCCCACTGAAGGAAGAGATCTTCCACTACTCCTGCTTTAGCTCCCACTCGTGAGCCGTGCTACAGTGCAGTTGAGACTGTCAGCAGGATGTTGTGAACTCCTGGAACATGGGCTGCTATCAATGACAGGCCATGTTGGACTGCCCAGTACCACACCCGCATTGCCTCCCTGCAAAGGGGGTATGATCGGGTGCCTCCCTGTTTATTGATGTACTAGACCATTGCCATGTTGTCAGTCTGGATCAATAGTGTTCCCAGGAGTAAGAGAGTTGGAAAGCTTGGAGAGCATAGAGCACAGCCTTCATCTCCAGAATGTTGATATGCAGATTCTCCTCTAGGGGAGACCATGTTCCTGGAGTTCGATGGGCTCCCGGGTGGGCTCCACAACCATGGTCCGAGGTGTCTGTCGTGAGGGTCATGGAGGGGGCAGGGGATGGAAGGGAATCCCCAGGGAAAGGTTGGATAGATCCTGCCACCAGAGGAGATCTCTCTTCAAACTGTTGGAGACTAAGACCATGTGGTGCATGTCATCCATGCATTGATCTCACTGGACCCTGAGGGACCACTGGGTCACCCTCATATGCAGTCTGGCCAAAGGGACTGTGGGGATGGCAGCTGCCATGAGACCCAACACGCGGAAGACAGAGCGCACTGTGATTTGATGGGAGGAGGACACCAATGCAGCTTGCTGAATCAGGGTTTCCGCCCCGTCCATAGGTAAAAAGGACCTGTCCTAGACCGTATCCAGCACCACACCAATGAACTGAAGACACTGGGAGGGTGAGAGCTGAGACTTGGGATAGTTCACAGTGATGCCAAATCTGGAGAAGAGGTCCAGGGTGGTGGAAAGAGATTCCATCAGACTGTCCTGAGACACTGCTGACAACAGCCAGTTGTCCAGGTAAGGGAACACATAAATCCCCTTGCGGCACAAGGCCGCAGCCACCACCGCAAGGCACTTGGTAAAAATCTGAGTTGTGAAGAGAGGCCAAAGGGTAGGGTCTTGAACTGATAATGGTTCTCCTGAAAGGAGAATCTCAGGAAGTGGCTGTGGGCTGGGAGAATTGGACTGTGCAGGTAAGCATCCTGCATGTCTAGCAAGCACAGCCATTGATTCTGTTGGAGCAGGGGTAAGAGTCCCTGGAGGGTTATCATGTGGAACCTCTTGTATTCTATGAAGAGGCTGAGCAGATTGAGATCTAGAATGGGTCTCAGGTCTCCCGTCTGTTTGGGCACTAGAAAGAAGTGGGAGTAATATCCCTTTCCTATCTGCCCTGGCGGAACCCGCTCTATGGCTGACTTTGTCAATAGCAGCTTGGATTTCCTGCTGAATAAGGCTCCGATGGCCTGACGGGTAGTGAGACCTTCCCAGCAGAGTGCCCGGGGGTCTGCCCAGGTACTCAATGGAGTACCCACTTGCGATGAGCTGTAGCACCCAAGCATCTGTGGTTATTGCCTTCCACCCTTCCAGGTGGAAGGTGAACTTCCCTCCACTGGTTCCTTTACAAATATGGGAGGAGGTGGAGGGAAACCCCTTAAGTCAGGATGAAGAGGGAAGGGCCACTCTGCCGCCGCCGGTGGCCTTTTGGGATTTCGTCTGAGGAGTGTGGGTACCAGAACCGGTGGCGCAATGCTTGCCCTGTCATCTGCCCTGGTTCTGCCTATTCCACCTCTTCTGGGGGCGACAAAAAGTCTGCTTGGGTTTCTGGCCCAAGCGATACATGGAGTGGACATCTTTAAGGGATCTCCCGCTCTCTTGTAGCTCCGTTATTACATCTTTAGCGTTGCCCCCAAAAAGGACAGAAACCCTGAAGTGGGTGTCCAGCAGGGTGCTTTGGATGTCTTGCACCAGTCTGACAAGATGAAGCCAAGCCAGGTGCCCCAAGCAAACTCCTATAGCAGTGCAATGGGCCACAGAATTGACAGAGTCATAAGTAGCCCATAAGGCATGGCGGCACAAAGACTTATTAAGTCTTAACTTCTCTAAAAGCCTATTCCTGAGGTCCTCATCCGGTATGGCTTGGAGTTCCTTCTCCAATTCAGATAAAGCAGACTTCTGGAAGGACATCATGCGGGCCATATAATTTAGACAGTGAATGGTGCAGGTAGAAGAGGCGTATACCTTGCCACCATATTGGTCCATTTGTTTGAACTCCTTGTCCGGTGGGGAAGCACTCAGGTGTTTCGGCTAAGCGGACCTATCATGGGCCGCTGTAATAATGATGGAGTTGGCCTTAGGGTTGGGTAGTCAAATGACAAGCCCCTCTGGGGGGTGACAGGTCCTGCTGGCTTTCTTGAAAACCGCTGGAATGGAGGACGGTTGTTGCCATATGATTGAGGTTAAGTCCTCGTGCGGCTCTGTCAATGGAGGGATGGGGAGGGGGTCCGCATTACTGAGATCCAGATGTTCTGACAGCCTCTTCCTCTTGGGGTCCATCTCCTGGGACACCCAGCCCCAGGCCTGCTGTATGGACCACAGGAGTTCTGCAAATGACAGATCCTCCCATGGAGACTTTGGAGACTCCTTGGGCTGGGGCCCTATAGGGGAATGAGGCTCCAAATGGCCCACAGAGTCTGAGTCCGAATCTGAGACAGAAGAGACTGGTCTGCTGGGCAAAGAAGTTATGTCTGGGACCACCTCCGTGACCCTAGCTCCAGAGGGAACCCCAATCGGATGCCTGTCCGAATCCCTACTGGACATCTGGTCCATAGAGGATAGACTCCTCGTTAGTGCCCTGTGGGTCGGGGTGGCAACCTCAACCAGCTGGGGTTGCCCCAGCTCCTGAAAAAGTTGGGACATAGCGTCCTTCCACCAAGCCAGGATAGTTCCTTGAGGTTCCATCTGGGGCAGGGGAGGTGGAGGCTGTGGAGGCTGGGTACCCAGTGGAATCTGGGGAGGGATAGCCAGGTGTCTGATACCAGTAATGGTATGGGTGGCATCCCTGGTACACATGGCCCTGGCCTGGCGTTGGGTACCCTGGCATCAGCACCTGTGGCGAGTAGCCCAGCGACGGCCTTCCTGGTGTCAGGTAGTAAAGGAACTGAGGAAGTCGGTAGCTGGGTTAGTTGCCCAAGGAGCCCAATGGAGGAGAGGTGGATGGCCCAGGGAGTGGTGGTGCCGAGGGACCACTGGGGACACGAGGGTCTGTCGGACAGTACAGGGACCCCGATGGGCTAGGAGGGTGCTCTGGCATGGGAGCGAAAAGTCCCTGGTCCATATCCAAATCGGTGGGAGTGTGAACCAGGGACTGGCCCGGCGTTGGGGGTCTCAAGGCGCCCAATGTCACATCTGAGAAAGGGAAGGGGGTAAGGGAACAGAAACCCCCATCGACAGGTCTGCTGGGAAGGCAGGAGTCACAGTAGGTAGGCCTGACGCAGGACAGGTCTCCTGGACAGCTACACTTGAGTCCAGGGGTTCCGGGGAAAACGAGACATCAGGCTGGGTCAGTGAGGCCCGGAAGGCAGAACCCTCACAGGACTGAGGGGAGCCTGGAAGCTCACTCTGCACAATGTCGGGAACCACAAAAGTATCCGATGGGAGAGCAACCGCAGAGCGGGTGTTGGGCGAGCTGGCAACTGATTTATTGGCATCGACCTGGCGGGCATTGCAGGAGCAGACGTCTGACTTACAGGTTACAGTTGGGCCAACAACAACTGGGAGGCTGGAGTCTGGCTAGTCGACTAAGGCCAGGCATCCAGTGGTGGAGCCGGAGGGAGACTTATTGTTCGAGCTCACTGCAGGTTCTGAAGGAAGATCCTCTGGAGAGGAGACTCCTGACTGCCCACTGACCAAGGCAGGAGGAGGGGAAAGGCATCCGATCTGCTGGGGCGGATGGAGACCTAAGAGGTGGAATACTCACTGACATGGAGGCCCCACCCGATGTGGTGTCGGCTGTCTGGCGATGTTGTGTGGCGGAAGAACGATCCCATTCCCAGTGCTTCTCCTTCTTTTTCTCTGGGGGAGGTAAGGAAGAGTGTTCCCTCAGCTCCAGGAGCTCTTTTTCCATCGATGCAAGGCATTGTTTTAGGAAATGAACATCGAGGGCCGTTTGGCAATGGGTGCACGTGGCCTGGTTAAAGGACTGGCAGATTTCGTAATCCGCCACCTGGTGTTTGGGGCCCAGGCACAGAGCGCAGCAGGAGTGATTGTCCCCGTGTGGGATCTGGGAACCGCACTTCGAACACTTTTTCTTCCGTCTACGCGATGACATACAACAAGATTAGGAAAAAAGGATAAGGAAAAACTTGCTACCAGGACAAAAAAGGCAGGTGACTAAAGCTGTTCACTGTGAGGTCTGACGAATTCTGGTCGATGGCGAGAAAGAACTGGAGGGCAGGCATGGGGACAGCCCCCTTTTACAGTCACACCAATGTCCCGTCATATGATGTCAGGGGTGGTCCCCCACTAATGATTGCTAGATAGAAGTTTGCCATGCGGTCCTGACGCCAGGAAGTACAGTCCTCTATGTGCCCTCTCAAAGTATGATCACTAGATTTACACTAATTATGTTTTAACTTTATTGTTTTCTAATTTTTTTCCTTTTACTTTCCTCATCTGTTGGTCTACTAAATGTTGTAAATTATGCGGAAATTATTTCACTGAGACTTTCAAAATGTATCCGACTCTCCCTTGCTAACCACACAGTTGCCGTTTGTGACAACACATTCTGTTGTCATGGTGAGCACTATGATGTCATAAAAGTACTGTGGAGTAAACAGAGGAGAGGCAAATTTTTTCAAATGTTTTCTATACAAACTTTTTGGGTGGACTACCAAGATGTGCTGTAAATCTTGGAAAGGAACACTATAAAAAAAAAAAAGCATTCTCTAGTAAATTTTAACAGCTGCAACATCTAATTTATGAAAGCACATGTTGAAGTACAAAGTTGCTCTTTAAGGGACCACAAGGTCATCCAGGAGGTTGGAAGCTCCTCTACAGCATTTCAAACATCACCACCAAACATTCTGAAGCCTCTAAAAGGGGTACTGAGGGTGACATGGCTAGCAGCCGACAGAGCCAGACATCTTTTGCAAGGGCTCCAGACTGCTACAGCTAAAATAACAACTGTGTTACGTTTCTAGTTGCTATTTGAGGGAAAATACTCAACAGATTCATTTTTCTTGCCTAAATTTACCCCAAGGAGCTTTTCTGTCCAACTTTTACCATGGACGTTAAACTTTTAAACATAGTGAAACCCAAGCACAAGGCGCAACAGTGACAACCGCATGGCGCCGAATGCGAACCTTCGAATTCAGTGGTACTGAAAGCAATCAAAGACATTGAAGACTTCGTTAAGGAGCATACATCGAGGCTAATCACAGTAGAAACAAAACTAGATCTGGTGGCTACAGATTTGCAGCACGAGATAATTGGTGGAGGAGGCTGTTACAGCTATGGCAGGTCTAGACGAGGAAAACAGACTGTTGCACCTCTTTCTCAAGCACCTAGAGAACAGTGATCGTTGAGCCAACACTCATCTGCTAGGGGTCCCAGAGGAGCGAGAGGGACAAGACTGTTGGCCATCATCTCTTCCGCCCTATGAACCCTGCTGGGCTTTCACCGGGAGTGAGCACTCACCAGAGCCCATGGGATAAACCCACATGGTGACCAACACAGAATGGGATACTGAGAGCTATTCTCCTAGTCACATCATGACCCATGGTTAAGGGGCAGATTCTGCAGGTGGAGAAACAAACAGGTCAGCTGCAACTTCCAGATGGCACCTGAATTTTCTGTTACTCTGACCTTTCCTTTTCGGCCTGATAATGGAGAAAATCCTTTGATGCTGTGGGATCAGAACTGAAAAATCTGGGGATCTCTCACGCATTATTGTTTCCTGCTAAACACAGGCTGTTATATGCAGGTAAGATGTATCTATTTGCTGACCCCACTGAGGCAGGGAAACACAGGTTACTCACCTGTAACAGTAGTTCTAGAAGTGGTATATGTTGTTCATCCACACATCTTGGCAGTTGCTTTTCCCCTTTAAGATCAGACGGAAGTTTTAAGCTGGCTCTTCCCACCCACCTGGGTGGTATATCCCTTGGCTCTGCCCCTTGATGCCAGATCTTGCTTGCTGGAAGCAGTGGTTGTACATTGAAGCCGGGGAGGTCAGGTGGATCTGCATTGATGAACAACATATACCACTCCTAGAACTACAGTTACAGGTGAGTAACCTGTGTTTCTAGGGATGTGGATATGTTCTTATCCACACATCCTGGCAGACTCCTAGCAGTTCTCTGGGAGGGGGGAGGCAAGATGCACACCTCCTACTTAGGAAAAAGAGCTTGGAGAACTGAGGCCCCAATACCAGCATCCTGGCATGACTCTAGGTCGATGTGGAAGTGGGAAACAAATGTGTTTGCTGATGTCCAGGTAGGAGCCTTGCAGATTTCCTGGCTAGGAACATCCCAAGAAGCTGCCACCAATGCAGCGGTGTGGCAGATGAATTGAGCCCTTAGCCCTCCGGGAGGCTCCCTACCAGCCAACCTATAGCAGAGATCAATGCATGATGTAATCCATCTGTGAATCATCTGCTTGGCTGCAGGTCTGCCAGATGTGGCTTCAGCATAGGTGACGAACAGCTGGCGAACCTCTCTCTGAACTTCAGCCATGTACTCCTGATAATAAGCAAGCACTCGCCTCGGCTCCACAGTACAGAGCCTGTATTCAGCATCCAAGGTGTGATTGAGGTAGAACACCAGTATAGTCATCACCTGGTTCAGGTGGAACTCCCGACACAATCTTTGGAAGGAACTTCGGGTTGGAGCACAGGACAACTTTGTCCCTGTGGAAGGCCAGATAAGGAGACTCGATAGAGAGCTCCTGGAGCTCCCCAATCCTTCTGGCTGATGTGACAGCCAACAGAAAGGTGGTCTTCCATAACAGGCGAGACATCTCAAACCTGTGCATAGGTTTGAATTTTATTTTTGTATTTATTCATTTAGTTTTTTTTGACCGGGTAAGTGCACTAGACAAATCCTGCCTATTTTCAGGAACGACCGGGGGAGGGGGATACAGATGAATGCCAACTGACCTTGAACCAGATTAAGCTGTTGGTGGTATTTTTTTTAGTGAATGAGGGAAATTTGGCCAGGACACCGGGGAAATTCCCCTACTCGTTGGTAGGGGGAGCCATGGCTACTGGCTGCAGGATGACCAGTGGGCAGGAGCCTTTGGAGGAGATGGACATGGATAGTACAGGAGAGAGGGCCTCCTCTCCTGTGCTTGCAGCTTTTGAGGCCGTTGAGGAGGAATGCGCTGTGGCTACGGTGAGTGTGATAGAGGCCGACATTCCTATTGCTGGGGCTCCTGCTGCACGGCACCAAGCGGTGTTTTCTCATGTAGGATCTGAGAAAGAAGTTCTACTGTTACAGCAATCTGCTTTAATGCAGCAGATGGTTCAGATGGATGACGAGCTTGCAGCGCTCCTACAGGCATAGTTGGGGCTTCCCTGTGAAGTGGCCTTGCAGCCTACTAAGCCCCCTGCTGATGCAGAAGGTTCTGCGCCATTGTTGAACTTAGACCCTGTCACTTCCGCCTCTCCGGACATTTGTTTAGCAGCTGGCAGTTTACCGGGCGCTCCCTCGGTGTGCCCACAGCCCCGGCTTGCTTCTGCAGAGAATCCTACGCTGAAATCTGGAAAACAACATCTGGGGCAGGGGAATATGAGAGGTAAGCTACCCGGAGCTCGGCCTGGGACGTCAGGCCCTTTGGATTCAGCAGCTGATGCGTTTCTTTTTCCAACGTTGTAATCGCCGGGATGGACTAAACGTCTGGGGAACTTGGCCCCTGCTGGGCACTCGTCTGAAGAGGTACTTTTAGACCAGTCCATGGATTGTAGTCGGGGGACTTTGTGGTCCCCAGAGAAGGCTTTAAAGAGCGCTGGTTGGGAACAGGGAGATGGGGGTACTTGGACTCCTGACTCCCAAGATCTGACTTATTTAGCAATGCTGCAAAAGGCAGCAGCATCTGTAGCCACCGACTCTACACTGAGCTCCAACGATCCCTGCTGTAATTCTTTAGGTTGTTGCCCGACCGAGGGTATTATTCCTAATGTACAACCTGTAGTGCTACAGACTTCTAATGACTTAGGGGGTGTTTCAACTGTTTGTGTTCCTAATGTTGTTGATCAATTGTCTTCCCTGCATAAAGTAGCCATTTCTTCTGTTGATCCCACCAGTGTACTCCCTGATTCTGAGGTTCCTCTCAGGATGGGGCCAGCTCCTTTGTTGATCGATTCTTCAGAGGATGACCCTGTTTGGCCAGTTGGTTTTAAACTAGCCGATTTATTTTCCAGTAAGGGAGAACCGGCCCCTATGCATAATGCTGTACGGTTGTTGTATAAAGGAGGCCTGATGGAACCCCCTAATAGGGTTTATGTGGCTAAAACTTTACTCAAAGGCTCCATGAGGTTTTTTCCCTCTGAGATTTTTGCCCTTATTAGTTTGGGGAATAGTAATTATGACATTAGTTTTAAACAAGTTACCAGCTCGGATAGATTTTGGGCACAGTATGCGGCCTGTCAAGCTTCACCCACTTGGTCCCCCTTCCAAGCTATCCCTTTAACTAAACCAGCTGTAAGGAATATTACCATTATGTTTAAGAATGAAGGGGTTAAATGTGGAGGATATTTTATTTTGGTTGAGACAAAGGTGTGAGGTGCTCAACAAACCTACCCCCACATTGGACAGTGAGCAAAACTGGGATGGAGGGTGGAGAGTTTGAGTGAAGTTGTATTCTACTAATGCTGGGCCCAGTCATTTACCAAGTGTCTTCTACCTGGGGAAAGATAAAGGTCTCATTTTTTATATGTTGTGCAGCCTAAATCTTGTTTCAAATGTGGATCCCATGCTCACTTTAGTTCAGCCTGCGATACTGTCAAGTGTAGTCATTGTTTTGAATTTGGACATAATTCCAGTGCATGTTTGAATCTCTAAGTGTAACCTCTGTGAGCGTACGGGACATGCCTATAGCCACTGTCCCTGGGCGTCTCATAATAGGGAGGACTGTCCCTCTCACGAAGGTTTGATTACAATGGCATAGCAAACACAAGCTAAACTTGTTGCTACTAGAAATTTGAAAGCTAGTTTGGTTTCCTCTGCACTCGAAGGGTTAGTAGGTGTTCCTGGTGTGGTTGCTGTCCAGGGAAATCATGTCTGCACCACACCTATTCCGAAGGCTCAGCCTTTAGTTGCAGATCCTCCCCCTATTCCTGAGGTTCCAGGCATAGAAGAGGAGACGGTTGTGGTTGATAGTGAGATGCCTCTCCCCACAGTCTCCTTTAGGCCTTGAGACTTCAGGTTTTGTTCAAGTACCTCATAAGCAGACTAGGAAAGGTTTGGCTGTCGCTGGTCGAAGCAAAGAGGCAGGAGTCCGCACTTGGCAGTCCGGTAATAAATTTGCCATATTGGCTACGGCACTGTCAGACAGAGACTCTGTGGGGGAGACACTGACACCTCCTCTATAAGATCTAACACTAACACAGAGGGTGGCGGGGAGCTGGATCCCATTGCTAAACGGACCTGTCAAAGTTGTAGAAGTAAATCGCCCTTAAGTACTTAAATGGCTTCTTTATTGGTCTGCTCTTTAAATGTTAACAGTATAAAAGGTCACAGAAAGCTTGGGGGTGTGCTGTTAACTATGTAGGAATTCAGGTGTGATATTGTTTGCCTAGTGGATACTAGATTAAAATCTCATCAAGAATTACAACAGGCTTCTAGGGCATGGACTCTTGGTCCTTCCTTTTGGTCTTCTGGGACTGACAAGTGTGATGGTATTGGGATTTTATTTTCCAACCCTGATTTGCATGTTTCCAGGTTGGTAGACATTCAACCAGGTAGAACATTGTTACTGGATTTTACTTACTCCTCAGAGAGATTTTGGTTAATTGTTGTTTATGCTCCCCAGACTAAAGCACAGAGGGTGTCCCTTTTCCATTTGGTGCGGCCCTTTTTGCATTCCTCCAGGTTGATTTTGTGGGTGGGTGATTTTAATTGTGGATTACATGAAAGGGATACAGAGCTGCAAACCCCTAAATTGTTTTGTGATTCTATTGCTCTGAATGAAGTAGTCACTACGGCTCAACTAGTGGATGCATATAGGTCATGTCATGAGTCTGGTGGGTTTACGTTTTTTAAGGGGCACCTGCGAACACGTATTGATTTTGTATTTTTGTCTAAGGTTTTACAAATTCTTTCTTGTCAGACTGTGGGCGTGGAATTTTCGGATCACGCTGCCCTCAGGTTTTCTTTTTCCTGGGAAAATGCTCCAAGGTGTAAGAAAAGCAGATGGAGGCTTAACGACTCCCTCTTGGTGGATCCTAAAATTCAGAAATTCTGGAGTAGGCAATGGGCGGCTAGACTCTCTGTAGCTGACCTCTATGAGGATGCTTGTGAGTGGTGGGAAGATTCGAAACTGAGATGGAGGCAGGTGTTTCAGGGGAAGGCTGCTGCGGATCAGAATGCCCAATACTTACAGGATTTGGCATTGCGGCAGCAGTTGCAACATTTGATTTCCTTGTCTGACACCACGACGCATGAGTATAGTGGACAAACTGCAGTTGTTTGTACTCAAATGAAAACCTTGTAATATGATCGGGCTAGTTCTTTGGGACAAGAGGCTAGATTTAGGACTCGTGTGTCTAAAGGGGGGTTGGACCCTTTTAAGGCTTGTAAATGACGTGTGGAGTCGAGATTTATTCGGACTCTACGGTCCCCCTCCGGTGAGCTGGTTACGGCTCCAGAGCATTTGGCGGATGTTGTGGAACGGCACATTCTTGCAATGTTGGGCACTGCCCCAGATTGTGAGTCGACGGATTCCTTTTTGGACTCCCTGCATCTTCCTCCCCTTTCTCCACTGGAGTGGAGTATGTTATCAGCCGATATTGTTGCCTCCGAAGTGACTCAGGCCATAGGGAGTTTAAATTTGAACTCGGCACTGGGATCGGATGGCCTTACTGCCATTTTTATAAAACCTTTATGGAGGATATGGTTCCGGCCTTAACTTTGTTATTTAATGATATGTTGTCTAAAGCCTCTTTTATGAAAACAATGAAGGAAGCTATTTTAGTCTTGATTTTCAAAAAGGGAGATGCGGCTGATTTGAATAATTGGCGGCCTCTGAGTTTACTGAATGTGGATTACAAAATCCTGGCCAAGATTTTATTGGCCAGATTACTCAAAACTGCTGACACTGTGAGTCCGGCTCAGACTTGTGGTATACCTGGCAGATGCCAACATGATAATCTGGTTTTGTTGAGGGAATTATTTGCCCTGGGCGATAGTGGGGTAGTTACTGGCTGGGTACTGGGTTTGGACTAGGAGAAGGCCTTTGATAGGGTCTCCCAGGGTTTTTTATTTTCTGTGTTGAAGGCCTTTGGGATTCCCGTTTGGTTTATTCATTGGCTTAGGGCTTTATATGCTAAGGCCATGATCATTCCTAATGTGAATGGCTGGTTGGGGAGGCATGTGACGATGGCATGTGGGGTCCAGCAAGGGTGCCTCTTAAGTCCCATTCTATACAATTTTTGTATAGATATTTTGATTAGGACAATTTTTCTTTGTCCTCAAATTATGGGGCTGGGGGGGGGTTCCTCCTTCTGTTCCCATAAAAATCTTGGCTTATGCCGATGATTTGGTTTTGACTGTGGACATCCGTACTGGGGAATTGGCTTTGGAGCAGCTACTGCAGACCTATTCCTCAGTATCGGGATCTTGCATTAATTTTGGAAAAAGTGTTGGGGTTCCCATTGGTCACCTCAATCTTCCGATTGATGGTACCTATGCAGGTATTCCGATTTCTATTGCTCCTTTTAAGTGTTTAGGTATTTCTTTGGGAATAGAGATATGCACTCTCACAATTGACAGGTTGCAATTGGGAGAGGGTGGAAGCAGTACCAAATTTGCAAGAAAAAAGAGGGTCTTTTTGCTTAAAACATTGGTGATTCCTCTTTTTTTGTATCTTTGATATGTGCTCCCTCCGCCTATGGCCTTTTACTAGCATATATGTTTGTTTTTTTCCAAGGGTTTTGGGGGTCCCGTTTAAATGCAGTGAAACATAGCGTGACCTATAGACCCTTAAGTGAGGGCGGGGTTGATATGATTCACCCAGTTACTTTTTTTTATAGTTTATTTTTTGGCTATAATTTTGGGAAGGCTTTGAAGCCAGGGGAGGTGGTTTGGAAACCATTTCTTGTGCAGTGGTTGTTACCCTGTCTTCCACATTGGGATTCAGGGAAGAAGGGTTGGGTGTCTTGACTTCTGGAAGTTCCTACATATGGGAAGGAAGCTCTCAAAGTGGCCTTGTCCTGGGAGTTTTGCCCACAGGATTTTTGTGTCCTGTCTCGATATATGCTCTATGACAGGGTTTGGAGGCGAGAGGCTCAGGAGGAGGTTGCTTTCCCTTTCTGTCCACCGGCTCGTTTTGCTTGGATCCTCAAGCAACTCTATAACCCGTATTTACCCCCCTATGTCTGGGATACAGTGTGGTTGGGTAACTATGGGAGACTAAGTGTCAAGGGCAATCATAAGCATACGGCACTGGATTCTCGATTGCCCCAGGGATCTCTGTCAGGGTATTCTAGAAACCCAACAATATTTATTTTTAGAATGCCCCTTCACCCTTGCCTTTTGGACTTTGTTAGCTGGTCTGTGGTCTGAACCTTTAGTGCAACATATATCTTATGAAAATATTATGTTTTGCACAAATGTTGCTTTATGTCAAAAATATCATGTTGAAACTCTGTATATTGTTTTGACATTGATTCATTATTATTTATGGCAGACCAGATGCATGTTGGTTTTACATTAGAAATTGATTTCTTTACAAAAAATATTGGATAATATCAGAACTGCTGTACATTTAGTTAAATTGCACAATTTTAATCTTTATGCTGGACCACAGTTTCAACGGTTGTGGCAAAACAGCAACCTCTGGTATACTGATTGCTTCTCGTTTTCCAGATATGTAACACAGACTATACTGCTTTGTTTCCTGTCATTTTTGTTTTTTGTTGACTTTGCATTAGTTCCTGTGTATAGGATACTGTTTCTTCTGTAATGAAGTCCAAACTTCTTCAATAAAATTCCCCTACTCTTGCCAGTAGGGGGACTGCTGGCTAGTGCATTGGTCACTTCTTGTTGAGCAAGTGGAGGAGATGGATGCACCTGAAGCAGCAGAGCAGGCTGCTATTCTATGGTCTGATGCTATGGACTCTGAGGTTTTTTTGACGCTCCAAGTGTGGACATGGATTTGGTGAATTTCATTTCTGCCTCTGGGACAAAGTCTGAAACCAGCGATGTACCACCGAAATGGGAGGTTATCATTTCATCTGAAAATCTTCAGGATGAGACCTTCAAAGATTCAGCTACTCTGCAGCAACAACTTCGTGAGGAAGAAGCTCGCTTTCAATTGAGGCAAAGTGAACTGCAGGGTTTTAAATAACTGATTAGCAGTTTTTTTCCCTGGGACAATATTAACTGTACAGAAATTATTTATATAGATTTTCGAGAAGTGTTATGTTTGTTAAACACAATGAGACAAGTGCTATGCATTTTTACAATGTTTTAGCACTTTTATGAACAAAACGCTAATCAATTTTTAGAGTTAAATAAAACCCTGAACTGAAAGCTGCTCTTGTGGCAGTGGTTCAGTGCTCATTTGAGCTGAATGAACTGCAAACTGTGCAAAAGGCTGCCTCAGACGCTGACGTGGCAGCTCTTCAGACGACTCCTCTGCAGAAGATTGCAGCTGTTGCGGATGAAGTGTAATTACCTGACCAGGACGCTTCTGCAGGCTCCTACTCCTTTTTAGCAGGTACAGAGCAAGCGCCCTTGTTTGTCTTTAAGAGAAATTTGTTTAATGATTCTGCAGGAACCTTGTCAGGACTGACTATCTCAAGTACAGTGTTACCTGACCCTGGACAAAACCCCGATGTTCATGTATCAAAATGGCAAGAACTAGCAGCTGATGAGAGCCAGTGGTCTGTAGATCACGCTTTGCAGGCGGCTGGTTGGGAGAAAACTGACACAGGCTCTTGGGTTTCAGGTCCTTCTAACATTTCTGTTTCTCCCAGCAAAAAATCCACCTCTGCTAGGCAGTACTGCCCTCCCCTAGAGACCAATAGACCTAAAGACTGGGGATCTGAAATGGACATTGCCTCTCCTTTACATGTGCCAGATGGCTTAGAACTTACGCAGAATCCTGTGCTACCTATTTTGCAGGGTGGTGAGACTAGACTTTGTGGGCCTGATTCCTCTGTTGTTTCAGAACTCCTACCTTCTGAGGGACAAACTGAAAATGTTTTACAAGGACAATCTTAATCTACTAAATCCTTTGCTTCCTTATTTAGAGCTCCAGTTTTCCCTGCTAAACGCCATAATGCAATTAGGTTGATTTACAAAGGGGGTATAGAAGTTTTTCCTGACCGTAAACATATTGCCAGAAACCTGCTTATGGGGTCCATGTACTTCACCCCTGCTGAAATTTACGCTTTAATACACTTTTCAGCAGAACCTGTCTTTGATGTTAGCTTTAAACAAGGTAGTGGTCTGCAGAAATTCTGGTCTCAATACCAACTTTCTAGTATACTGGCTTAAACAAAGGTGTACAGTACAGGGTAATCCAGAGCCCATTTTTGATGGTGATCATATCTGGAATGGAGGGTGGAAAATACAAGTTGTTGTGAACACTTCTGATACTGGGCTAATTCATTTACCCAATAGCTTTTTCCTGGGGAAAGATAGAGAGGTTTTATTCTATGCAGGTCAGCCCAAGGCCTGTTATCGGTGTGGAGCCATGGGTCATTTAAGCAGTATGTATGATCGACTAAAATGTACTACCTGTAATGAGCTAGGTCATAGTGCAGCAATATGTAGGAATGACCAGGTTTGTAATTTATGTGGGAAAAAGGTGACACTTATCATTCTTGTCCCTCAGCGGCCCACAATCAGGGAGAGCAAGCTGATTGGGATGAGCAGAGAGTGTCTATAGCTCTAGCTCAACGCGCCCAGGCTCAGCGTTCAGCCTCTAGGCCCCAAGATAGGCCTCCTGATAAATCTGCAGCTGTCAATCCTGCTCCTGAAAGTCCTGCTGCTGCACAACTATCTGCTATGCCTCCACCTGGAAATTTAATTACAAACACGGTCGCTGTGGTTCCACAGAAGGAGGCTAATGCATCTGCAGTGGTAGAAACTACTGTTATTGAGGCTGTGTCAGCTCACCTAGAGCTTCCTAAAGATGCTCTACATCAATCCTCACTTATTCAGGTTAAACCCTCCAGACGTTGGCAAAACTGGGTACAACCAGCAGCTAAAATACCTAAAACGTCTGAAATCCCTATTAAAAACAGATATGCCTCTCTACATGTAGAAGGAGAAATTTCTGGAAATAAATCTGAAGGGTTTTCTATCATTTCCTCAGTACTGGAACAGGGTTCTGAGTTGGAAGAATCCTCCCTCTGGAAAAAGAACAGGGAAAACTAAGCATGTTATGACCACAAGAGCCTCTTCTAAAAAGCCTCCATGAATAAAATCATGCTTATGGTTTTATCACTTACCCCTTTATAGAACTACTGCCTTCTTTATCGGTTTATTCTATTAATGTTAATAGCATTAAGAGTTTACAGAAAAAGCAAGCTGTATTTTCCCATTTAAGATCTTTTTCAGCTGGTGTTTTTTTCCTACAAGATACTAGGTTACACACCATTTCTGAACTAAAACAGGCCATTAAGCTCTGGCATTCAGGTCCTTTTTTCTAGTCATTGGGAGATGAAACTTGCTCAGGGGTTGCCATCGTATTTAAAAATGTATATGTTCATGTTATTAAACTAATTGATTTAATTCCAGGTCGGGCCTTGATACTAGATGTCAAGCTATATAATGTACTGTTTCTGGTTCATTAATATTTACGCTGGTCAAACAAAGGTGGAAAGGATTCAGCTGTTCCAGGCTACCCAGCCCTATCTATACTCTGCACATCACATTATTCTGGGGGGGTGACTTCAACTGTGGGTTGAAAATAAGGGATGGGGTAGGAATACTGTTACTGATAAAGTGTTTTGTGACATGACCTTTTTTCCCACTATGATACATAATGCAAATTTGAGGGATGCTTGCCTTGAGCCAATTGGGAAAGCTGACCCCACTTTTTATAGAAGCACCTCAGCCACAAGGATTGACTATTTTTTTGTTTCTTCCCTTTTACAAATTTCTAAAGCAAAAACCTTGATAGCAGAGTTCTCAGATCATAAAATATTATATTTAATGTTGGATGGATCACATACACCTCCTAATGGGCCGGGTTATTGGAAGTTAAATGCTTTACTTTTGGCTAAGGAAAATATCCGTCAACATCTGGTATATTTTATTCTAGCCAGGAAATATGTATTTGATATGTATACAGACCCTAGCATTTGGTGGGAAGACACCATCCGGGATTTGACAGTTTTTTTTAAATCATATGGAAAGGTAGTCCGGGATAAGGAATACGGGACTTATCTTAACCACAGGTCACTACTTCAAAAACTGTTATCTTTAGCATCTATGATGAAACATGATTTTATTGTGCAAATTCAAAATATTAAACAGCAAATGGTAGAATACCATCTACTACAAGAACAACATCTGCAATATCAGTAGTCATATTGTACTCAGGATAAAAAGGGTTACATTCACGCTTATGAGGGAAACGCGGCTAGGAACTTAAACAGAACTATGGATAGATTGTTTGATAAGGATGGAAGATTATGTACTAATCCTGGACAAATTCTTATTATTATAACACAATATACAACTCAATCCTTTAGGCCCCCCCCTCAAGTTCACACTGAAACATTGGAGACATATCTTGCCTCCGTTTCTACAGTTAAGCCCACTGAACAATTATTAACACCTTTAATTGTTGATATTATGCCACAAGAGGTAGAGAGAGCACTTACGGCATTAAGGAATAATAAAGCACCAGGTGGAGATGGACTAACTGGAGAATTGTATAAGTTTATAGGACCATATATTTTGACAGAACTAGCTGCGGCCTTTACGGCAATCCTTTCATCTGGATCCCCTTCTCTGCGTATGACAGGGGGTATTCTGATACATATATTTAAACAAAAAGGAAATAAGCGATATATAGATCACTGGAGGCCCATTTCTCTGCTTAATACAAACTTTACATTTTAGCTAGAATTACAAGGGATTAAAAAATTCAATATAATGAGGACTCTAGGCTCCTACATTCTAGAACTTTGTGTGCAGTTTAGAAAAATATGCCATGGATAACAGATTCTGATGTACCTATCACTTAAAAATGGTGGGTGTTAGATATCATGATTTATATTAAAATTGTAGTAGGGTTTGTATGAAACTGCATTCACAAAAATAATATATATGTTTTCTAGAAACATTTCTGCCTTGTTTCTTCATTTATATTATGTGTTTGAATGATGATTATTTCTTCTTATTGTTTATAAGTACTTAACTTTTGCTGTAATGCTGTTCTTTTTGTGCTCCTCTTGATTTTTTTATTGTGTTTTTGTATGATTTCTTTTTCAATAAACTCCCCCTACTCTTTTCAATAAGTGCCATGGGATCTGTAACATCCACCTGAACTACCACCAATCCAGGCAGATGGGACCTCGGTTTAACTTCTCATCCAAAAGATGGCACCTCAGAAGTGCAGCACCCCTCTCATGCTGCACTACAGTGTCAGTACTGGGATATTAACTCAAGTGCCAGATTTGGGAACTAAACCCACAGCCCTCTGATCTCCCAGCCTCAGAGGTGAGTGTGCTACCTACTGAGCCACTGACACTGCATGACTTGCCCATGAGCTTTGCCAGTACCAGCAGCAGATCCCACGATGGTGGTGGTTCACGCACCAGAGGGGAAATGTGATCAAGGCCTTTGAAAAAGTGCCAGACCACCTTCTCCTGTGCCACCACCTGCTGACCGGCCCATGCCCGGTAAGCTGAGATGGCTGCCAGGTACACCTTAAGAGTCATCACCCGAAGACCCCTTTGAAGAGAGGCCAAAGGTAGTCTAGAATGCTAGCCACTGGACAGGACACAGGGTCCAGCCCCTTGCCCTGACACCAAATGGAGAATCTCTTCCATTTCAAGGCATAGCACTTCCTAGTTGATTCCTTCCTATATGCCTCAACTACAGTGAGTACATCTTCAGAGAGACCCAAAGCCTGGAACGCTAGCCACTCAGCAAACAGGCTGTCAGGTGCAGGGACTGAAGGTGGAGTACCTTCCTCTGATTGATGGAGAGCAGGTCCGGGCGTGCTGGAAGATGCCTCAGGAGCCTGATGCTAAGGAGATCGGGGTACCAAAACTGGTGGGGCCAGTCTGGAGCCACCAGGATCACCTGTGCCTTGTCCCTCCTGACCTTGAGAAGCACCTTGTGGACCAAGGGAAGGCATAAAAGAGGCCTGGGGTCCATGGCCTAGAGAAGGCATCTACCTGCAGTGAGCTCTGCTGAGGGGGGCAGGCATAAAACAGCTTCAGCTTTGTGTTCTCCCTGGTGGCGAACAGGTCTACCTGAGGGTGCCCTACTGGGAGAACAAGCTGTGTACTAACTCTGGATGGAGAGACCACTCATGGGATGCCTCGCCCACTCAGCTGAGGGTGTCCGCCAGCTGATTTGAGGCTCCTGCTACATGAATGGCTAGGAGATCCGCCTCCAGTTGGCTCATGAGGGTCCAGATACAAAGAGCTACCCTGCACAGAGGCCGGGAGTGCATGCCACACTGTTTGTTGAAATAGTACATGGTCGTAGTGCTGTGCGTCTGGACCTGAACCACTTGACCCCAAAGGAATGGAGTGAAAGTAGTCAGCGCCAGCTGAACAGGATCCCTTCCTGCAGATGTTCCAGGACAGTCCACCATTGGAGAGCATCCCACATCTTCTGGGTCACAGTGATCAACTGGTCAAAATTACCTAGATGCTGAGTCCACTGGCTGGCCAACTCCCACTGAACAGGTTGCATATACCACCGGACCCATCGGACCATGGAGGTGCAGGCCACCATGTAGCCCAGAAGTCACAGGAAGTCCCAGGCAGGGCGCAAGTACCCAACCAAAAATGATTAGGCAAAGGAGGAGAGAATCTCCTCCCTGTCTGCTGGGAGCCTAGCTTTGGCTCGGCAAGAGTCGAGCTCTGCCCTAATTAAGCAGGTCACCTGCAAGTGAAGGCATGAATTCCAACTTGGCCTCATTGACCAGGAAGCCAAAGTCGATGCAGATCTGGAGGGCCAGGTCCCCGGACCTCTCGACTTCCTGTCTGAAGGGACCTGCTGTAAGCCAATCATCCAGACAGGGATACACCCTGACTCCTCAACGCCAAAGAGGAGCCACCACCACTTCAATGCATTTGAAGACCCTGAGAGCTGATGACAGACCAAACGGCATGGCTTGGAACTTGTAGACGGTTCCCTCTGCTCGGACGAGGAGGAATCTTCAGTGTGACAGATGGATTGGGACATGAAAGAATGCGTCCTGCAGATCCAGAGAGCAAAACCATATGTTCTGCTCGAGCGATGGTATGATTTGAGACATAGTTACCATCCTGAAGGTGCGAGACCTGAGAAACATGTTCAGGTCATGCAGATCTAGAATGGGGCATCAGCCCCCCATCCATTTTGGGACCAGGAAGAACCTGGAAATGAATTCTGGGTTGACAGGGGATCCACGACTCTGACCACTACCTGCTTGCGGAGGAGCTGGGTGATATCATCTTGGACAGCTGACCGACTGTCCATGGATACCTTCTCCTCCCATGGGGCATTGGCTCGGCTTGGTGGGTACTGCTCGAATTCCAGAGGCAGACCCTGGCTGACCACTTCCAAAACCTATTCATCCATTGTAACAGTGAAACAAGCACAAAGGAAGTGGAGGAGTTGGCCCCCCATGAGAGGACTCAGGGGAGGCGTGATGGGCATGGGGGTGCTCACCCACATCCCATCACTGTGCAGGCTTGGAGGAGGAGGATCCGGTCGGGGGACCACTGGGACCCTTATGGGATGCCGAAGCCCCTGACTTGGGCTGAGGGCACCAAGACTGAGCCTGCTGCTGTTGCCTAGATAGGTACTGAGCCTGCTTGGTCACAGGGGCAGAAGGCCGAAAGGGCTTGCGCTTCTGCTTCTTGGAACCCTAAGATTCCTTCTGGGTGGAAGCAATGGAGTCCAAGGTGGCATTGGACTTCTCAATGCGTTGAAGGTGACCATCAACCCCTGGACTGAACAAGTCGGTGCTCAGGAAGGGTACATCCGCCAGTTTGTGCCTGGTGTCTGCCACAATGGTCGAGACCCTCAGCCAGGCCCAGTGGCGCATGGCTACTGCGGCCACCACTGAATGGGCACAGGAGTCCCAAGTGCCCAGAGCCATCTGGAGTTGCTGTTTTGCCACAGCCCGACCCTGATACTGGACCTGCTTGACCATAGTCTGTAGGTTCAGGGGAAGATGGGAAAGCATCTCATCTAGAGAGCCCAAAAGGGCATGGGAGAAGTGTGCCATGATGACAGCCGAGCGCGTCTGATGGGGACCAAGCAAAGTGGCAGCATAGACTTTCCTGGCAGAGTGGTCCAGTTTTTTGGACTCTTTGTCCGGAGGTCTGTCAGTGTTTCCTGAATTGCCCAAGCACCAAAACATAGAGTCAGTGTGGGAAGCCCTTAGGGGGGCTGAGACTCCTTGACAAGAGTCCTGGAGGGAGGCTGTTTAGGTGGCGGCTCCACTATAATCAGCAGAGAGGCCGGTTTTGGCCAAGCCGGGAGGGCCTTCACTGGCTCCACAGGCAGAGGGATGGTGTCGACCAAGAGAGTGACAGTCATGTGATGGCTGGTGTGGAAGCCGGGGTTGACTTTGGGCCAGCCAACGCCAACTGTTGCCACATGAGATCCTTGTAGTGTCGACGCAACTTGCGCCGAAGCCTCTCCTCTTCTGAGGAGGATGAGGATGAATAGCAGTGGCGACACTTTTTAGAATGCCGTGAGTGGCATTTTGTGTGTTCTCTTTGACCTGTCAGATGAAGATGACTGAGAACTTGTCCTCGACCACCGGGGGACCAACGGGGGCACTCAGAAGGAGCCAGGGAAAACCCACAGCTCCTACAGGTCATGGTCAAGGACTGTGACGAGGTTCCCAGCAGGCTAGGTCTCCTCCTCAGTGGGTCCGATCAGGCCCCAGAGTCCTGAACAGGGAGTGGTCGGCATCATCCAGTGACAATGGGTTGACGGGGTTGATGATAATTTCGACTGGGTCGTCGTTGTCTCACATCTTAGCCAGCTGGCCTGATGGCAGCACCGTGAAGCCAGCGGCCAAGGCCGTAGTTCTGACCAAAGTCGAAACTACAGATTCCTGGGAACAAGACTGCTCTCGATACCAAGAACTACGACGTCTAGACTTTCCCTTCACTCTTGACTCCTTGGAATCCTTATCCCTTTTATGGGAATGGGAGCTGTGTGAAGTCGACAGGCCCTCCCCCTTGGTCTGGCACAACTCCTTGAAGGAGCCTGCAAAGGTGGAGCCCAGTTTTAGCAGGATGAAGACTGAAGCTGAAGAGGACTGATCAACAACCTGAGCTGCCTCCTCCTCAAAGGCCTTCATCTGTGCCAGTTGCTCGGCAGACTCTGCAACCGCAGAGGTCACCCAACAGGCTTCTTTAGTATTTGATCAGTGGGTTCTGTTTCTCCAGACACCTGAGCTGCAGTCGGGCAAGATGATCATCTAACTCGTTCAGCTGGAATGACTAACAAAAATTGCAAGCCTGGGTATCGTGATCATGACCCAAGCAATAAACGCACATGGTGTGCTAGTCAGTGCAAGACATCTTCTGCCCACAGTGACACCGGGCAAGGACTTGTCCTCCATTGTGGTTGTGATTGAAGATCGCACTGGTAAAACTTATGAGTTTAAGTTTAGGTAAATAATCCGAAGATTTAAGTGCCAGGGCCTACTCAACGTGGGAGCGGTAAGAAAAGAACTTGACTCTTCCAAGCGGAAAGGAAGATCAGGCGTCAAGGGGCGGAGCCAAGGAATATACCACCCAGGTGGGTGAGAGAAGCCAGCTTAAAGACCTTTGGCTGATGTTAAAGGGAAAGGCAACTGCCAAGACGTGTGGATAAGAACAACAAATCCACATCCCTAGAAAAGACTTATTAAAATCAAGGCCGACTCAGAGAGCAGGAACACTGTGGAGGACACTGAGGGTGAAGGGAACTGAAATCTTGGGAATGTGTTTGTTCATACTGTTTTACACATCAATTTTTTAAATAAAACAAGCATAAGGTTGTGTGGCATGGACTGCTGGTAAATATTTTGTGGCCAGTGGCCAACCGGTGGACTGTAATGTGTGGGATGAGCCACCCTCATTACTGATGCAGGGTCTGCACGATGCTTAGCCTGGGAGAGAAATCCCCATTTTGTGATTGCCTCTTGGAGTCTTCGATATAGAGATCGATGGCTCAAAGATGACAATGACTACATCATGGGTGGGAGAGGGCACCAATACACTATAGAACACTATTTCAGTATATAGGGTCAGCAAACGATGACTGGGGAGGGACCACTACACTATAGAAAAACACTTTTTCTTGTTGCTTCTGCGATCGGGGAGGGACCCTAGACTACTGGGGTATATTTATTTCTTTGGGGATGGCAATCAATGAATTGGGGGCACTACACCAGGGGAATGTGGCTGCGTGGGGCATGAGTTGGTAGTGGGGGGCCACATTAGGCCAAACAAAGGCCATGCAAGTGGGCCCATAATGGGCACACTAATGGCCACTTGCACCTTGCATGCCCAATGGACTCACTTGCATGGCCAGTTTCGTGAACAGGGTCTTAGCGCATGTCGTAACTGTTCCCAGCCCATTCTCCTAGCTGGCTGTAGGGGCAAAGCTATTGGGGTTCCTGGTGCTTTTCCTGGCTAGCGCTGCCCTAATTCACTGTTGGATAGCGCAGCACGCTATCTGACTGTGGATAGCAGGACTGCCCACCAGTGCAACCGCAAGGTGCAGCGCAAACCTTTGTGCAGCATTTTGCATTTTTTTTTTTAGTGAATCTTGCCCCTGTTCTTTGCAGCAGAAGAAAAGATCTGAGAGCACTGCAGTGAAGCCAAAATATTCTGACTAGGTGGTAGGAGGAGTCAGTCTGGAAGACTGTTTCCGGAGACTAAGTAGACTTAGCTGAAGACTGCCTAAATATGGATACTGCACTGAACCTACAGACGTAGAATGTATTTTACGAGCTATGAGAACCTGGTTATAATCTGAGCATCATAAGTAGGCAGTATTGTATGAACTAATACATCTTACCACGAAGCCAAGGGGCTGACCCCTTCTTGGTCATACCATAATCCCAACAACGTTAGAATTCATAATACCCCAGCAGCAAAGAGGATCTCAGGAAGTTTTAGTTGTCCATACAACCTGACTTTTCTGGTTTTCTGAGCCTCTGCCCAATTTTTACGTTTGCTTGCGCACATGCACAAGAAACATATTGCGGCAGCTTGCTGTAGTAGCGAGTTGTGGAGGTACGGCAGTGTTGTAGCCAATACCAGCAGTCCATTTTGGGGCTGGTCCGTGTGGTGCCAATAGAGGAGCACGCTGTTGATGACAGCAGTATTGCAGCATGCCACCAACTTGAAAGAAACTTGCCGCTGCAATCAGGGGGCACCCTGTCATTAACAATCAGCTGTTTTTGCTGCTGGGGTGGTCCCTGATTACAGCAGCGAATTATAGCTTGCCTTGTCTGGTGTCCCATTTCAATAAACATGGTGGTGACTATCACTGTTGGCTTCTCACAGTCCCCATGGAAGCTGACGGACAGCCACCACCTCTCACAGTCCCCATAAAAACCGACGAGGGTGCCCATCCCCCTGTCAGCATGCCCCTTCCCCAGTTCATTTACCGATGGGGTAGCCCAATCCCCATCAGCATAATGTCCCCGCATTTGTTTTAAATTAACATGGTGGTGGTTATCGCTGTCCGCCATTCACGGTCCCCATGAAGGCCGATGGGGGCGCCCAATCCCCCTGTCGTCGTGCCCCTCCCAAGTTCATTTGCTGATGGGTGAGCCCAATCCCTGTCGGCATAATGTTCCTCCCATTTGTAGTGTGCCGAGGGGCCCAATCCCTCTCGGCTCATCGCCCCCCAACACTCTGTATGTGCTGACGTGGTGCCCAATCCCGTCGGCTACAGACCCCCAACAAACACACAGTGGGCATGCTGAAGCCCACCCCACCATACCAAACCACCTGTAAAAGAAAACCTTCCTGCATTTTTTGGTACCTGTAAAGAAGAAAATGTCCCTTGTTAGTCCGCTTCCCCTCCCCAACCAGCACACACCCTCACACCACCTCCCACACACCCATCACCCCATACATGCCTCCGGGCCAGTGCGATGATCTTGATGGGCGAGCTGACGTCTGCACTCTTCAAAGTTGACCGCAAACTGAAGAAATGCCGTAAGCTGTATAATACCATACATTTTTTTTTCCCCCAACTTATGTGGATATCTTGGCCATTTTTGCAGATTCTGGCACCACGTTTTCAACATGGGGTTCTTGGGATCCCATCTCATGAATTCAGTGACTGTCATCTGGTTATTCAGTCCCAAAAGGTGATTTTGTGGTCACTGTGCTGAATCACCTTTCGGGACCGATTAATGAAACGACAGTCTCACTGTTCATGAGGTGGGCTCCCAAAAATCCTATGTTGCAAATTTGGTGAAAAATTCCCAAAAAATGACTGTGTCATGAGCACACTCGTAACCGTGAATTTGTAATATTTTCACTCCAGATTTTCAACACTAGCATTTTTTTTTTTTTTTTACACATCCTTATGAACAGTATAGCTGTCATTTTTTACATCCTGGCCAAAATTGTTTTCGCACTTCCAGTGCAGAATAGCGTGGTCGCTGTGGGACAGATTAAGAAAATGACAGTGACACTGTTCATGAGCAGAGGTCCCAAAATGCCTATGCTGAAAATTTGGTGACAAAAGTCCATAAAGTGACTATGTTATGAGTATGGCGTTGCCCAGTTTCCATGCACACTTGTAACTTCAAGAATTTATAATATTTTCACTCAAGATTTTCAACATTGTCAATTTTGCACACCTCCTTGTGAACAGTATAGCTATCATTTTTCACATCCTGCCCGAAATGTGTTTTCACACATCAGGCGCAGAATGTTGTAGTCACTGTGAGAAATCAACTTTCGGGACAGATTAACAAAATCACAGTGCCACTGTTCATGAGCAGAGGTCCCAAATGCTTTCATGAGGTGGGGGTCACAAAAAGGCCACGTTGAAAATCTGTAGTGCAAATACCAACAAACGCCTGGGGCATTAGGGTTTCTAACCATAACGTCCCACCCTGTACAGACTGACAGGTGTCAGGGGTGTGCCTTTGGATTGCCAGCTGTAATGCTCATGCCATTCCACTCCCACCCCCACCCTGAATCCAGTGACAGACATCGAGGTGTGCTTTGGACTCTTTGGCCCCATAGTTCACCCATTCTCCTATAATGCACCCATTTCAGCATATGTCCTTATGAAATGGTGTAGCGTTAAAGCCGAACACCCCAAGGCATACCTCAACACTTGTCGGTGTCTTCAGGATAGGGTGAGGTGAAATGGCATGAGCGTTATGGGCGACGACCCAAAGGCACACCCCAATGCCTGTCCATCTCTGCAGGGTGGAGGTGGGGTTGGCGTGAGTTCAATACTTCACTGCCATTCCTATTCTGCATCTGTCTTAACTCCTGCATGTCCAATGTGACTATCAGCAAGCAAACATTCGGCACTGACAAATGCTTGTTTTAAAGTGTTATTGCTATGTTTGGCCATCTCTTGGTTCCTTAAACAGAAGAAGGGGTCTAGAGAAGACAACTGCATGGATCAGAGTGTTACTTCAAGCTTCCTGCTGCTCTGCTTTAGTTCTGTTGACTAGGAAAGAAGTGTTGGGGAAGGGGGGTTCTGTAGAGTCCAAGAAGAGCGAAGCAGTTGCCTGGAATCACAGCTTCTAAGATAAAACATTTTAATATAATAAAATGAATTTTTTTCATATAGCAAACCAGATTAATTTAACATCACTCAACAGAGGAAGAAGTGGAGAAGTGAATGGTGAAGCTGAAGGATGGTCAGCAACCCAGAGAAGCATGCAAGAATGGAGAGAAACAAACCCTGGTCAGCCCTAGCATGAGGCTAGATCAGCAGGGAACTCCAGAGGCAGATAAAGCAGAGTAGATGCTGCAGTCCCTGGGATGCAAACTGCAGCAACTGACAGTCTCCTCCAGACCATAGCTATGAATAAACAAGCTGGATGCCCTAACTGGTCACATAGCTATGGTGGAAACCTCTGTACAAGCATTACACTCGGAGATGGAAGAGGCCTGGCACCTCTTGGAGCAATGCAAAAGTGCTGTGAACAGAGGACCAAGAAATCACAGCATGTCCTAACAAGGCTTAGATACTGGAGAACCAAGTGCACAACCACAATACTTGAGCCATTGGCTTATCAGAGGGAGCAGAGGGAGACCATGTTGTACTGTTCCTCTGGGACTGGTTAAAGGAACAGTTTGGCACTCATACAAAGAATATGAACTTTCCTACTGTAAAAGCATTCAGGATCAGACCTCGGGGACAGCAGCCAGGGGATCTCCCCTCCAACAATTGTGATCATGGCGGATGGTGTGGGCCTAGGACTTGATTTTTAACCTAGCTATATGACATGGGCCACGCTCAGTTGAGGGTGCAACAGCTTTAATTTTCCCTGAAGTCTGCTATGCTACCCACCAGCGTTAAAAGCATTCTGACTGGGTCAGTAGTGTGCTGCAGGACTTAAGTACTCCACACTCTATTAAATTCCTGGCCAAACAGAGGATAGTCTGGGACACAAAAGTTCACTTTTCAGACCCTGGAGACATGGGGAAATGGGCCGCGAAGACGTTAGCCTCCAGACACACCACGAGGGACCAGACAGCATGAAAAGAAGAGGTGACCAACACCATAACAATACCAGAACTCTCTTCACCTTTCACCAGTTTGCAGGGTGTAGCATCTGAAACGAGCCATCGAGTGGTATTTGTTTTCAGGTGAACTCAAATGTTATCAGGTTTGACAGTAGTTATTTGCATCTGGTTGTTCTTCACGGAGTAATACGTTTAAATCGTTTCCATCCTGGTGCCTGCTCCTGTCCCTTCCAACTACTCTGTGTGGTTACTAAGGCTAATATGACCCTAAAAGGGCTGGCTGCTTCCTTGTCCTATACCCTACTCATTATCTGCATAGAACTGGTGCCCCTAGGATCTGATGCTTCTGCCTCAAAAAGATGGTCCTCATCTGCATCCCCACCCCTACATCCTGCCCCCTCCTGCTCAGGAGTTTAATGCCTTTTATTGCTACTGCATGGCATGTACAGAAGTGGTAACCTCTACAAACTGCTGTCCTCTGCAAACTATGCTAAGTGGCTTGACCTTGGGCTAAGTGTTAATGTTCCCCTATGGCTCTTACCTGCAATCTACATTGCCTTGTCTGAGGATGTGGAGCCAAACCCTGGCCCTACCCCCCCTCCAACCATAGGAGTTATTCCCCTACTGACCCGGCATGGGCTATCACCAGAGGCCTGAAGCTGGTCCACCTAAATATTAATAGCCTAAGAGTCAAAATGCATGAACTGGAAAGCAGGCTGGAGATCTACAGACCTGACATCCTGGCACTGACAGACCTGGCTCAAGCCTTAGGTTGTACATCATGAAATTGAACTAACAAACTATATCACCTTTAGGAGAGACAGGACAGGGGAAAAAAGGGGGAGGTGTGAGCATTTATGTCAACTCCTTCTTAAATGTCTCCCGTGCTGATGTAGTTAACCTCAATGAATGAGGCGGTGAGGCAATAGTCATCAAAATCTTGCTGGGTGGCACTAAGCCACTCATCGTGGGATACATCTATACCCTCCTTGTGTAGCCCCTGGGGCTTGGATACTTTAACCAGAACACTAGCTGACCAGTACTTTTGGGAGTTAATCTTGCTTGGGGACTTCAGTCTAAACTGGACTCAGGATACTAAGTTTAGGTTTCAGGCTCAGCCACTTGATGCTGGCCTCACTCAAATTATCGGTGAACACACGAGACTGAACAAAAAAGATGGCAATCATTCTTTATTCAATTGGGTCGTGGTCTCTGAACCTGACAGAATCAGGGCTGTTGGTATCTTTTCTGACTAAGATTCCCCTGCTTTCTGTGTTTGGAAAAATAATGCCCTGAACATGCAGCCCAAAATCTTCCTGGCATGGGATTACTCCAAATTTGATGTGGTGTCTTTCAGGGCTTCCCTAGCACAAACTGACTGGTATCAAATTGAAAGGCTCCCTACTCTGAACGAGGCCTTAGATTTCTTTGTTCACAACTTCCTCTCAATTCCAATAAAAATGTCCCCTTAAGAAAACTCAAGAGTCAAAGGAAAATGCCATAAATGGATCATGTCTGAGCTAAAACACTTAATATCTCTTAGGGACAAGCCTGGGGGACCATTAAACATTTTGGTCCTAAGACTGGCTGGGATAATTACAGGGAATTGTGAAACTTGTGCAAAAAGAATACCAAGTCAGCTAAGAAGGACTATGTTGGGAGGCCTTGGGTAAGGATCTGGCAAACCCTAAGTGATTCTGGATGCAAATAAACACCCTACTGAAAGGTCGTACTCACTCCACAGTAGATACTATTATGATTATGGTCAGAGCATCAATAAACCTAAACTCTTTGCTAATGCATTTAATTACTTTTTCATGGATCTAACTAGATTCAAACCCACTTCCTCCAGCTCTCCTCTCCCAACCATGGGTCAAGAGGTAAACAATACCCAGAACCCCCCTCTTCCATCTACAACTTGTCCGAAATCAGGAAGCATATGCCCTCCTAAAATGTATTAAACTGGATGGTGCAGCTGGGTTTGACAGCCTGGAGCCCAGACTATTTAGACTAGCTGCCCCAGTCATGGCACACCCTGTTACCCTCCCCATTAATAGATCATCCCTTGAAGGAAAAATCCCAGAAAAATGGAAAATGGCAATGGTGGTTCCTGTCCAAAAAGAGGGTGAAAGGAACCTTGTGGAAAACTACTGCCCAATCTCCCTCCTTAGCCCACTGGCTAAGGTACATGAAAGGATAGTCTACAATCAAATCCAAAACTACCTGGAGCTGTATCACCTACTCACTGACCGTCAGTATGGCATTAGAAAGCACAATGGCACCAGTACTGCCCTGATTAGACTGACTGTGGATGTTCCGGATGCAGCAAACCAAAGGATGCTGACTGGAGCTATCTTTATTGATTCAACCAAAGTATTCGACTTGGTTGATCATAATCTGCTCCTCCACAAGTTGCAATGTATGGAATGTGACAGCCACTTACTACAATGGCTCAGGCATTACCTAACCAATAGGTACCAGGAGGTCAAATGGCTTGGTGCTCACTTGTGCTTGAGGCTTGTTACCGATGGTGTCTTGCAGGGGTCTATCCTGGGTCTCCTGCTCTTTTCCATATTTATCAATGACCTGCCCAACCATTGCGGGGGAGTGAACCTACTTCTATATGCTGATGATGCGGTTCTCTACCAAAGTTGCTACAAGGTAAACATGAATCAATTCCCAGCTCACCTCTGACTTTGCTTTGCTGGAAAATTGGTTCTTTGACAATAGGCTTGTCCTTAATACTGCTAAAACCAATGCGATACTCTTTGGCCTTGCCAGACAGCACCAGCTCTTGCTTGCCACTTCAACTGGTGCACAGACTGAAGTGGTGGACAAGTTGAAATACCTGGGATCCTCGTAGATCAGGAACTCACCTTTAAACCCCACGCAGATCAGCCCGGGTCATGCCCTCATTCTGGAGTCTCGAATCTCCATCATGAATTGTGTCCTGCTCCCCACCTTACTCTATGGTGCCCCTGTACTCCAATCCCTCAAGAGCTCAGAGACTAGTAGGCTCAAGACTTCATAATAAAATTAGCCACTTCTCTGCTGGGGCCCCTCCCAGAAAGCATCACTGTAAGGTCCTATCCTCCCTGAGCTGGCCCTCTCTGGAAGGGTGAATAATGTACCTCATTATGCCTAACCTACAAGTTCATCTCACATTTTACCCTACCCAACCTCTCTGGCTTATTAATTCCCATGCTTGAAAGGCACCTCCCCAGATCTCAAGTCATAAACTACTTGAAGTGCCAGGAATCAAAATAAATTTGGGATGAGGCCTTTTGCTTATTCTGCCCCCCAGGAAATCCATACCCCTGAGCTGCTGCTTCCCTCACTCAAGTGCTTTAAAAAAAAAAGGCTAAAAACCTTTCTACTCGACAGCTTGCATTGTTCTTGATATTACTGATTGCTTCCCCTTTTTACTGTATCTTTTTGTACCGAACTCCGCAATGTTTCTTTGCTGCGCTGTGTGCCAAGTATTATGTTTATGTCCCTCCAGTCACTTGTTGTCATGTTTGGTACTAGTCAGTTAACTGATCTTTTAATGCATTCAAACTCTCCATAACAATTGGGACGGGGTCCTATTCCACCCAGTCACATTCTGCATTTAATATTAGCCTGTTGTAAGGTTTAAGTGTACCTTGTAATGCATCTGAAATTGTTAATCAGTAGATTTGAGGGGTTGGGGGACAACCAGGCTGCCAATAGTATATAGCAGGGGAGGAACATGTTGGTTAGTACATGGCACCTATTGCCCACTGTGGGCTCAGGAGGCTTCCAGGGACATTCAAAGGACTTTCCAAGTAACTATTTTATTTGCCACAGGTTCTTGGACTATAGTTATACAGCTAAATGGGAGTGTATTTCTGTTACAGTTCATGTGGTATCATTCCTAGTCTTAGTTATATAATGTTCAAGGGATACAGATATATCATACTAACATACAACATAATAAAATGCCAGCAGAACAGGCCTAACGGTCTTTCGCGTCTGCTCGTTTGGTCAGACCCCACCCTGGGTGCTGACCTTGCTGCCCCCCTCGCCTTCTCTGGCTTCTCCCTTCCCAGTTCCGGATATTCTCACTGCATTGGATTTTGCTTCCAGAACCCTTCCCCTGTACCTGTCCCACCCCCTCTTGAACCCTTCCACCGTCTCTGCCTCCACCAGACCCCTGGGCAGCGCATTCCATGGCTCCACCACCCTCTCAGTGAAGTAGCACCTCCTCCTTTCTCCCCTGAATCTTCCCCCCTCCAGCTTCCACCCATGCCCTCTAGCTGCCCCCTCCTCCTTCCTTCGAAGCACCCTGACTGCTCCTCCCCTATTTACCCCCTTCATGTACCTGAAGACCTCTATCATGTCCCCTGGTCCCTTCTCTCTTCCAATGTGTACATATTTAGCTCTTCAAGCCTCTCCCCATAGGTCCTGTCCCCCAGGCCCAAATCATTTTTGGATGCCCTCCTTTGGACCCTCTCCAGGAGTTTAATGTTCCTCTTTAAGTGTGGCCTCCAAAACTACCGCAGTACTCAGTGCGGCCTCACCAAGCAGTTATACAGAGGGTATCACTTCCCTCCTTCTGGAGGTGATCCCCTAATGATGCATCCCAGCATCCTGTTGGCCTTGGCTGCTGCCCTCCTACAAGTCTCCGAGTTGTTCATCTTGACATCCACCACCACCCCCAGGTCCCTCTCTGCCATGAGACTTGTAGCATCCCCACCCCCCAAGGGTGTACACTTGGCCCGGATTTCTGGCCCCCAGGTGCAGTACCTTGCATTTCCCTGCACTGAACCTCAGCTTCCACTTTCTAGACCATCTTTCCAGAGCCTCCAGGTCTCCCTGTAAGGCCACCCTCCCTCCTCACCATCCACCACCGCCCCCAGTTTTGAGTCATCCGTAAAGAGACTCATCTCACTCCTGATCCCTGTCCTTATATCAGAGGCGTAGGCATTGAACAGGAGGGCCCAGGACTGATCCTGTGGGACCCCACTATGCCCTCCTTGGGGATGAGACTATCCCGCCAACTATGACCCTCTGGGTCCGGTCCTGGAGCCAACTGCCTATCCATCTGATCATCTGGTTCCCCACACCCATTTCTCCCAGCTTATCCAACAGGCCCTCATGAGGAACAGAGTCAAATGCCTTGCTGAAGTCTAGAAAGAGGACGTCCACTGGTCTACCCAGGTCCAAGGCACTCTTCACCCAGTCATAGAACTCCACAAAGTTTGTCTAACACGATTTTCCCAGGATGAATCCATGCTGTCTATAGTCCAGGCACCCTGACTTTTCCAGGTCCCCCCAGCCTCTCCTTGACAATGCCCTCCATCACCTTGCCCACCACCGATGTCAGGCTGACAGGCCTGTAGTTCCCTGCCGCCTCCCTTGATCCCCCCTTGTGGATAGGCACTATATGCATCACCTTCCATTCCTGGGGCACCCACCCTGTCCTCAGAGAGATGGTGAAAAGCTCCGCCAGGGGTTTAGCCAGGACATCCGCAAGTTCCTTCAGCACTCTGGGATGTAATTTATCCAGCCTCGGTGCTTTCTCCGTCTTAAGGGACCTGAGGGCTTCCCTCACTCTCTCTGCTGTGATTTCTACCTCTGCTACCTCTTCTCCCTGCTTAGCCTTCCCCCCTCCTGCCAGTGATGCCTCCCCCGACCCGATCGGCAAGGGTCCTCCTCCCCTCAGTATCACTGTCTCCTCCCATATATGATGCAGCACCCCCATTTTCCTTGGTAAAAACTTAAGTGAAGCACTCATTTAGTACCTCAGCCTGCTCCCCGGGTCTTGTGCCCATCTCTCCCCTGTTTTAATCCTGCTAATCTGTCCCTTCACCCTTCATTTTTCCCCAATGTATCTAAAGAACCCCTTGTTCCCTCTCCTAATTTCCCTGGCCAGGTTCTGCTCCTTCTTTGCCTTAGCTGCCCTCACCACCCTAGTGGCCCTTCTAGCCATCAGCTCATACTCCCCTCGATCCCTTTCACTCCTTGAGCACTTGAATTGCCTATAGGCTGCCTTCTTCCCCCGCACCACCTCCAGGACCTCCCTGGTCCACCAGCAGGGTTTAGGGCCCCTCAGCATTTCGTCTTACTCTTGCACAGGTGCTGGTAGCATCCTGCACCCCTCCTGATGATTTCCACCTACTGTCAGTGTCCATGTCTGACCCAATCACATCCAAATGCTCCTTAAGGATCCTTCCCATTTCCTTAAAATCCACCCCCCTGAAGTCTGTTACATACATAGACACATAGATACATAGACAGTGTCGGCAGATAAGGGCCTATGGCCCACTCAGTCTGCCCATTTCAGTCTGTAAGTTCAGTTTATGTTTTCCAAGAAGTCTGTTGCCCCTTACCCCTGACCTCTAGAATTCCTTTATGTCTATCCCATGCATTCTTAAATCCCGTGATTGTTTCAGCCCCCACAACTTCCTCTGGCAGGGTGTTCCACTTGTCCACCACCTCTTCTGTGAAGAAATTCTTCCTCACGTTTCCTCTGAATAGTCCTCCCTCCAACTTCATCCCATTCCCTCTAGTCCTGGAACATCTTTTTCGCTTAAAAATAGTGCATTCCTGCACCCTGTTCCTCCCTGTAAGTTACCTCCATCTTTGTGCAGCCTTCTACCCCTCCTAGGTCCAAGCAGAACCAGACCGTGGCATGGTCACTCCCCACCAACAGGTCCCTTACCTCCTGGCCCCCAATCTGGTCACTGTCTGCCAGAACCACATCCAGTACCCACACCTCCCTGGTTGGATCCCCCACCTGCTGAGTTAGGAACACATCTTGAAAGACATCCAACAACCTCTGTTCCCTGGCCACCGAGGATGTCATAGTCTCCCAGAATGTTCCTGGCATGTTTAAGTCCCCCAACACCACCACCCTTCCCCTGTCCAATCTGCAGCGTCTCCCAACATCTTCCAGCAGACTCTCCTCCAGCTCCTCCACCAGCGCAGGGGGTCTATACAAAATCGCCTCCACGGTTCCCTCCACCTCCTCTATCCTGTATAGCATTAGGATGAAAAGTATGTTTAGTCCACGTATCAACTCTGCTGTTCCTTGAATGGAAATTATTTGCAGTTTGTACATTTCTTTTTTATAAAATGAATACAATTTAATTAGAAAAGAGCAAGGAATTGTTTCCTATTTTCAGCCTCAGCTGGGGGGAAGGGACAGATGCAAAACAATCGATAATGAGCCAGGTTAAACTGTTGGTGGTTTTTACTGAATGCGGGACATTTGGCCAGGACACTGAGAAAGCTCCCGCTCTCTTTTCAGGAAGTGCCATGGGCGAACCTTGAGACATCTTTGCCAGAGGTGTGGCAATTATTACAAGATTTTGCTGTAGTCTCGGGCTATATCATTAATGTGACCAAGACGGAGGTACTGGCATTACATTTTACCCCACCCCTGAGTTGACAGTCCTTCTCCCTCTTAGGTGGAGAAGTACCAAAATTAAGTGTTTGGGTATCCATCTACCGCTATCTCCTCAAAATCTATGCTTGATCAACTATGAACCTCTTACAAAGGCAATAGAGGAAGAGCTACATAGATGGTCACAGTGATGATTATCCTTTTATTCTACAACAGAAATGGTTCAGATGAATATACTACCTAGGTTATTATATCCTTCTTAGAATAAATCCCTCTCCAGATTCATATGGGCAGTCTGACGCCCATGCATTAGATGGCCCCTTCTTCAACTCCCTAAAGATAGGGGGTGACTAACATACTATTTGCCAGCAGATTAGGCCATACGGTCTATCGAGTCTGCTCGAACCTCAGAACCCTGGTTGGGTGCCGAGGCCCCCCCCCCCTTGTGTTCCAGAAACCCCTATCATCCATCCCAACCCCCCTGGGACAGGCCATCATCTGATACATCCACTTTCTGTGTCTGTCCACCCTCTCTTGAAGCTCTCCACTGTGGATCTCTGAACCAGCTGTCAGGCAGTGCATTCCAAGGGTCCACCACCTTCTCAGTGAAAAACCTCCTCCTCTTTTCCCCCCTCACCCTTCCACCTTCCAGCTTCAAACCATGCCCTCTGGTGATACCTCCTTGCTTTAGTCTAAAGATCCCCTCCATGTTTACCCTATTTATTCCCTTGAGGTACTTGAAGACCTCAATCATGTCCCCCCTGTCTTTCCTCTCCTCCAATGAAAACATGCAGAGCTCCTCAAGTCTGTCCTCATATGTCAAATCCCCTAGCCCTCGTATCATCTTAGTTGCCCTCCTCTGTACCCTCTCCAGAAGCTGTATGTCCCTCTTCAAGTGTGGTCTCCAGTACTCTACACAGTACTCAAGATGTGGTCTAACCAGTTCATTGTACAGCAGCAGAATCACTTCTTTGCCACACTGTGTTGAAATAGTACATGGTCGTGGTGCTGTGCGTCTGGACCTGAACCACTTGACCTCAAAGGAATGGAGTGAAAGCAGTCAGCGCCAGCCGAACGGGATCCCTTCCTGCAGATGTTCCAGGACAGTCTACCATTGGAGAGCATCCCACATCTTCTGGGTCACAGTGATCAACTGGTCAAAATGACCTAGACGCTGAGTCCACTGGCTGGCCAACTCCCACTGAACAGGTTGCATATGCCACCAGACCCATCGGACCATGGAGGTGCAGGCCGCCATGTAGCCCAGAAGTCACAGGAAGTCCCAGGCAGGGCGCAAGTGCCCAACCAAAAATTATTAGGCAAAGGAGGAGAGAACCTCCTCCCTGTCTGCTGGGAGCCTGGCTTTGGCTCGGCAAGAGTCGAGCTCTGCCCTAATGAAGCAGGTCACCTGCAAGTGAAGGCATGAATTCCAACTTGGCCTCATTGACCAGGAAGCAAAAGACGATGCAGATCTGGAGGGCCTTGTCCCCGGACCTCTCCACTTCCTGTCTGAAGGGATCTGCTATAAGCCAATCATCCAGATAGGGATACACCCTGACCCCTCAAGGCCAAAGAGGGGCCACCACCACTGCAATGCATTAAAGACCCTGAGAGCTGATGACAGACCAAATGGCATGGCTTGGAACTTGTAGACAGTTCCCTCTGCTCGGACGTGGAGGAATCTTCAGTGTGATGGATGGATTCGGACATGAAAGAATGCGTCCTGCAGATCCAGAGAGCAAAACCATATGTTCTGCTCGAGAGATGGTATGATTTGAGACATAGTTACCATCCTGAAGGTGCGAGACCTGAGAAACATGTTCAGGTCATGCAGATCTAGAATGGGGCATCAGCCCCCGATCCATTTTGGGACCAGGAAGTACCTGGAAATGAATTCTGGGTTGACAGGGGATCCACAACTCTGACCACTACCTGCTTGCGGAGGAGCTGGGTGAGATCATCTTGGACAGCTGACCGACTGTCCATGGATACCTTCTCCTCCCGTGGGGCACTGGCTCGGCTTGGTGGGTACTGCTCGAATTCCAGAGGCAGACCCTGGCTGACCACTTCCAAAACCTATCCATCCATTGTAACAGTGAAACAAGCACAAAGGAAGTGGAGGAGTTGGCCCCCCCTGAGAGGACTCAGAGGAGGCGTGATGGGCATGGGGGTGCTCACCCACATCCCATCACTGTGCAGGCTTGGAGGAGGAGGATCCGGTCGGGGGACCACTGGGACCCTTATGGGATGCCGAAGCCCCTGACTTGGGCTGAGGGCACCAAGACTGAGCCTGCTGCTGTTGCCTAGATAGGTACTGAGCCTGCTTGGTCACAGGGGCAGAAGGCCGAAGGGCTTGCGCTTCTGCTTCTTGGAACCCTGAGATTCCTTCTGGGTGGAAGCAATGGAGTCCAAGGTGGCACTGGACTTCTCAATGCGTTGAAGGTGACCATCAACCCCTGGACTGAACAAGTCAGTGCTCAGGAAGGGTACATCCGCCAGTTTGTGCCTGGTGTCTGCCACAATGGTCGAGACCCTCAGCCAGGCCCTGTGGCGCATGGCTACTGCGGCCACCACTGAATGGACACAGGAGTCCCAAGTGCCCAGAGCCATCTGGAGTTGCTGTTTTGCCACAGCCCGACCCTGATACTGGACCTGCTTGACCATAGTCTGTAGGTTCAGGGGAAGATGGGAAAGCACCTCATCTAGAGAGCCCAAAAGGGCATGGGAGAAGTGTGCCATGATGACAGCCGAGTGCGTCTGATGGGGACCAAGCAAAGTGGCAGCATAGACCTTCCTGGCAGAGTGGTCCAGTTTTTTTGGACTCTTTGTCCGGAGGTCTGTCAGTGTCTCCTGAATTGCCCAAGCACCAAAACAGAGAGTCAGTGTGGGAAGCCCTTAGGGGGCTGAGACTCCTTGACAGGAGCCCTGGAGGGAGGCTGTTTAGGTGGCGGCTCCACTATAATCAGCAGAGGCGCCAGTTTTGGCCGAGCCTGGAGGGCCTTCACTGGCTCCACAGGCAGAGGGATGGTGTCGACCAAGAGAGTGACAGTCATGCGATGGCCGGTGTGGAAGCCGGGGTTGACTTTGGGCCGGTCAACGCCAACTGTTGCCACATGAGATCCTTGTAGTGTCGACGCAACTTGCTCCAAAGCCTCTCCTCTTCTGAGGGGGATGAGGATGAATAGCAGTGGCGCCACTTTTTGGAATGCCGTGAGTGGCATTTGTGTGTTCTCTTTGACCTGTCAGATGAAGATGACGGAGAACTTGTCCTCGATCACTGGGGGACCAAGGGGGATGCTCAGATGGAGCCAGGGGAAACCCACAGCTCCTACAGGTCATGGTCAAGGACTGTGAAGAGGTTCCCAGCAGGCTAGGTCTCCTCCTCAGTGGGTCCAATCAGGCCCCAGAGTCCTGAACAGGGAGTGGTCGGCATCATCCAGTGACAGTGGGTTGTCGGGGTTGATGATAATTTCGACTGGGTCATCGTTGTCTCACATCTTAGCCGGCTGGCCTGATGGCAGCACCGTGAAGCCAGTGGCCAAGGCCATAGTTCTGACCAAAGTCGAAACTAGAGATTCCTGGGAACAAGACTGCTGTCGATACCAAGAACTACGACATCTAGACTTTTCCTTCACTCTCGACTCCTTGGAATCCTTATCCCTTTTATGGGAATGGGAGCTGTGTGAAGTCAACGGGCCCTCCCCCTTGGTCTGGCACAACTCCTTGAAGGAGCCAGCAAAGGTGGAGCCCAGTTTTAGTAGGATGAAGACCGAAGCTGAAGAGGACTGATCAGCATCCTGAGCTGCCTCCTCCTCAAAGGCCTTCATCTGTGCCAGTTGCTCGGCAGACTCTGCAACTGCAGAAGTCACCCAACAGGCTTCTTTAGTATTTGATCAGTGGGTTCTGTTTCTCCAGACAGCTGAGCTGCAGTCGGGCAAGATGATCATCTAACACGTTCAGCTGGAATGACCAACAAAAATTGCAAGCCTGGGTATCGTGATCATGACCCGAGCAATAAACGCACATGGTGTGCTAGTCAGTGCAAGACATCTTCTGCCCACAGTGGCACCGGGCAAGGACTTGTCCTCCATTGTGGTTGTGATTGAAGATCGCACTGGTAAAACTCTTATGAGTTTAAGTTTAGGTAAATAATCTGAAGATTTAAGTGCCAGGGCCTACTGAACGTGGGAGCGGTAAGGAGGGAACTTGACTCTTCCAAGCGGAAAGGAAGATCAGGCGTCAAGGGACGGAGCCAAGGAATATACCACCCAGGTGGGTGAGAGAAACCAGCTTAAAGACTTTTGGCTGATGTTAAAGGGAAAGGCAACTGCCAAGACGTGTGGATAAGAACAACAAATCCACATCCCTAGAAAAGACTTATTAAAATCAAGGCTGACTCAGAGAGCAGGAACACTGTGGAGGACACTGAGGGTGAAGGGAACTGAAATCTTGGGAATGTGTTTGTTCATACTGTTTTACACATCAATTTTTTAAATAAAACAAGCATAAGGTTGTGTGGCATGTACTGCTGGTAAATATTTTGTGGCCAGTGGCCAACCGGTGGACTGTAATGTGTGGGATGAGCCACCCTCATTACTGATGCTGAGTCTGCACGATGCTTAGCCTGGGAGAGAAATCTCCATTTTGTGATTGCCTCTTGGAGTCTTCGATATAGAGGTCGATGGCTCAAAGATGACAATGACTACGTCATGGGTGAGAGAGGGCACCAATACACTATAGAACACTATTTCAGTATATAGGGTCAGCAAACGATGACTGGGGAGGGACCACTACACTATAGAAAAACACTTTCTTGTTGCGTCTGCAATCGGGGAGGGACCCTAGACTACTGGGGTATATTTATTTCTTTGGGGATGGCAATCAATGAATTGGGGGGGGCACTACACCAGGGGAATGTGGCTGCGTGGGGCATGGTTGGTAGTGGGGGCCACATTAGGCCAAACAAGGCCAATACAGGTAGGCAATGGAGCACACTAATGGCCACTTGCACTGCCCAATGGGCTCACTTGCATGGCCAGTTTCGTGAACAGGGTCTTAGCGCATGTCCGTAACTGTTCCCAGCCCATTCTCCTAGCTGGCTGTAGGGGCAAAGCTATTGGGGTTCCTGGTGCTTTTCCTGGCTAGTGCTGCCCCAATTCACTCTTGGATAGCGCTGCACACTATCTGACTGTGGATAGCAGGACTGCCCACCAGTGCAACCTCAAGGTGCAGCGCAAACCTTTGTGCAGCATTTTGCTATTTTTTTTAGTGAATCTTGCCCCTGTTCTTTGCAGCAGAAGAAAAGATCTGAGAGCACTGCAGTGAAGCCAAAATATTCTGACTAGGTGGTAGGAGGAGTCAGTCTGGAAGATTGTTTCCGGAGACTAAGTAGACTAAGTTGAAGATTGCCTAAATATGGATACTGCACTGAACCTATATACGTAGAATGTATTTTATGAGCTATGGGAACCTGGTTATAATCTGAGCATCATAATTAGGCAGTATTGTATGAACTAATACATCTTACCATGGAGCCAAGGGGCTGACCCCTTCTTGGTCATACCATAATCCCAACAACGTTGGAATTCATAATACCCCAGCAGCAAAGAGGGTCTCAGGAAGCTTTAGTTGTCCATACAACCTGACTTTTCTGGTTTTCTGAGCCTCTGCCCAATTTTTATGTTTGCTTGCGCACATGCACAAGAAACATATTGCGGCAGCTTGCTGTAGTAGCGAGTTGTGGAGGTATGGCAGTGTTGTAGCCAATACCAGTAGTCCATTTTGGGGCTGGTCCGTGTGGTGCCAATAGAAGAGCACGCTGTTGATGACAGCAGTATTGCAGCGTGCCACCAACTTGAAAGAAACTTGCCGCTGCAATCAGGGGGCACCCTGTCATTAATAATCAGCTGTTTTTGCTGCTGGGGTGGTCCCTGATTACAGCAGTGAATTATAGCTTGCCTTGTCTGGTGTCCCATTTCAATAAACATGGTGGTGACTATCACTGTTGGCTTCTCACAGTCCCCATGGAAGCTGACGGACAGCCACCACCTCTCACAGTCCCCATAAAAACCGACGAGGGTGCCCATCCCCCTGTCAGCATGCCCCTTCCCCAGTTCATTTACCGATGGGGTAGCCCAATCCCCATCAGCATAATGTCCCGCATTTGTTTTAAATTAACATGGTGGTGGCTATCGCTGTCCGCCATTCACGGTCCCCATGAAAGGCGATGAGGGCGCCCATTCCCCCTGTCGTCATGCCCCTCCCAAGTTCGTTTGCTGACGGGTGAGCCCAATCCCTGTCGGCATAATGTTCACCCCATTTGTAGTGTGCTGATGTGGTGCCCAATCCCCGTCGGCTACAGACCCCCCCCAACAAACACACAGTGGGCATGCTGGAAGCCCACCCCACCATACCAAACCACCTGTAAAAAAGAAAACCTTCCTGCATTTTTTTTTAGTACCTATAAAAGAAGAAAAATGTCCCTCGTTGTGTTCGGTTCCCCCTCCCCCAACCAGCACACACCCTCTGCACACCCCACCTCCCCATACGTACCTCCGGAGCCCGGTGCGATGATCTTCGGTGGAGCGGAAACACGTCTGCACTCTTCAAAGTTGACCGCAAACTGAAGAAATGCCGGTAAGCTGTATAATAGCATAAATGTTTTTTTTTTTTTTTCCAACTTATGTGGATATCTTGGCCATTTTTGCAGATTCTGGCACCACATTTTCAACATGGGGTTCTTGGGATCCCATCTCATGAATTCAGTGACTGTCATCTGGTTATTCAGTCTCAAAAGGTGATTTTGTGGTCACTGTGCTGAATCACCTTTCGGGACCGATTAATGAAATGACAGTGTCATTGTTCATGAGGTTGGCTCCCAAAAATCCTATGTTGCAAATTTGGTGAAAAATTCCAAAAAAATGACTGTGTCATGAGCACACTCGTAACCTCGTGAATTTGTAATATTTTCACTCCAGATTTTCAACACTAGCATTTTTTTTTTTTTACACATCCTTATGAACAGTACAGCTGTAATTTTTTACATCCTGACCAAAATTGTTTTCGCACTTCCAGTGCAGAATAGCGTGGTTGCTGTGGGACAGATTAAGAAAATCACAGTGACACTGTTCATGAGCAGAGGTCCCAAAATGCCTATGCTGAAAATCTGGTGACAAAAGTCCATAAAGTGACTATGTTATGAGTATGCGTTGCCCAGTTTCCATGCACACTTGTAACTTCGAGAATTTATAATATTTTCACTTAAGATTTTCAACACTGTCAATTTTGCACACCTCCTTGTGAACAGTATAGCTATCATTTTTCACATCCTGCCCGAAATGTGTTTTGGCACATCTGGCACACAATGGCGCGGGCGCTATGGGAAATCAACGTTCAGGACAGATTAAGAAAATCATAGTGACAGTGTTCATGGTTAGAGGTCACAAAATGCCTATGTTGAAAATCTGGTGAAATAATTCCACTAAATGAGTGTGTTACAAGTGTGTGTTGCGCAGTTTCCATGTATGCTCATAAGTTTAAGCATTTTTACTATTTTCACTCCAGATTTTCAGCACTGCCATCTCGTCACAGATCCCTATGAATGGTACAGCTGTCATTTTTCACATCCTGCCCGAAATGTGTTTTCACACATCAGGCGCAGAATGGTGTGGTCACTGTGAGAAATCAACTATCGGGACAGATTAACAAAATCACAGTGCCACTGTTCATGAGCAGAGGTCCCAAATGCTTTCATGAGGTGGGGGTCACAAAAAGGCCACGTTGAAAATCTGTAGTGCAAATACCAACAAACACCTGGGGTATTAGGGTTTCTAACCATAACGTCCCACCCTGTACAGACTGACAGGTGTCCGGGGGTGTGCCTTTGGATTGCCAGCTGTAATGCTCATGCCATTCCACTCCCACCCCCACCCTGAATCCAGTGACAGACATCGAGGTGTGCCTTGGACTCTTTGGCCCCATAGTTCACCCATTCTCCTATAATGCACCCATTTCAGCATATGTCCTTATGAAATGGTGTAGCTGTAAAGCCGAACACCCCAAGGCATACCTCAACACTTGTCGGTGTCTTCAGGATAGGGTGAGGTGAAATGCTATGAGCGTTATGGGCGACGACCCAAAGGCACACCCCAATGCCTGTCCATCTCTGCAGGGTGGAGGTGGGGTTGGCGTGAGTTCAATACTTCACTGCCATTCCTATTCTGCATCTGTCTTAACTCCTGCATGTCCAATGTGACTATCAGCAAGCAAACATTCGGCACTGACAAATGCTTGTTTTAAAGTGTTATTGCTATGTTTGGCCATCTCTTGGTTCCTTAAACAGAAGAAGGGGTCTAGAAGACAACTGCATGGATCAGAGTGTTACTTCAAGCTTCCTGCTGCTCTGCTTTAGTTCTGTTGACTAGGAAAGAAGTGTTGGGGAAGGGGGGTTCTGTAGAGTCCAAGAAGAGCGAAGCAGTTGCCTGGAATCACAGCTTCTAAGATAAAACATTTTAATATAATAAAATGAATTTTTTTCATATAGCAAACCAGATTAATTTAACATCACTCAACAGAGGAAAAAGTGGAGAAGTGAATGGTGAAGGATGGTCAGCGACCCAGAGAAGCATGCAAGAATGGAGAGAAAGGAACCCTGGTCAGCCCTAGCATGAGGCTAGATCAGCAGGAAACTCCAGCGGCAGATAAAGCAGAGTAGATGCTGCAGTCCCTGGGATGCAAACTGCAGCAACTGACAGTCTCCTCCAGACCACAGCTATGAATAAACAAGCTGGATGAACTAACTGGCCACATAGCTATGGTGGAAACCTCCGTACAAGCACTACACTCGGAGATGGAAGAGGCCTGGCACCTCTTGGAGCAATGCAAAAGTGCTGTGAATAGAGGACCAAGAAATCACAGCGTGTCCTAACAAGGCTTGAGATACTGGAGAACCAAGTGCGCAGCCACAATACTCGAGCCATTGGCTTATCAGAGGGGAGAAGAGGTAGACCATGCTGTACTGTTCCTCTGGGACTGGTTAAAGGAACAGTTTGGCACTCATGCAAAGAATATGGGGACAGCAGCCAGGGGATCTCCCCTCCAACAATCGTGATCATGGCGGATGGTGTGGGCCTAGGACTTGATTTTTAACCTAGCTATATGACATGGGCCACGCTCAGTTGTGGATGCAACAGTTTTAATTTTCCCTGAAGTCTGCTATGCTACCCGCCAGCGTTAAAAGCATTCTGACTGGGTCAGTAGTGTGCTGCAGGACTTAAGTACTCCACACACTATTCAATTCCTGGCCAAACAGAGAATAATCTGGGACACAAAAAGTTCACTTTTCAGACCCTGGAGACATGGGGAATGGGCAGTGAAGATGGTAGCCTCCAGACACACCACGAGGGACCAGACAGCATGAGAAGAGGAGGTGACCAACACCAGAGCAATACCAGAACTTTCTTCACCTTTCACCAGTTTGCAGGGGTGTAGCATCTGAAACAAGCCATCGAGTGGTATTTGTTTTCAGGTGAACTCAAATGTTATCAGGTTTGACAGTAGTTATTTGCATCTGGTTGTTCTTCACAGAGTAATATGTTTAAATCGTTTCCATCCTGGTGCCTGCTCCTGTCCCTTCCAACTAGTCTGTGTGGTTACTAAGGCTAATATGACCCTAAAAGGGCTGGCTGCTTCCTTGTCCTATACCCTACTCATTATCTGCATAGACCTGGTGCCGCTAGGATTTGATGCTTCTGCCTCAAAAGATGGTCCTCATCTGCATCCCCAACCCTACATCCTGCCCCCCTCCTGCTCAGGAGTTTGGTGCCTTCTTATTGCTACTGCATGGCATGTACAGAAGTGGTAACCTCTACAAACTGCTGTCCTCTGCAAACTACGCTAAGTGGCTTGACCTTGGGCTAAGTGTTAATGTTCCCCTATGGCTCTTACCTGCAATCTACATTGCCTTGTCTGAGGATGTGGAACCAAACCCTGGCCCTACCCCCTCTAACCAGAGGAGTCATTCCCCTACTGACCCGGCATGGGCTATCACCAGAGGCCTGAAGCTGGTCCACCTAAATATTAATAGCCTAAGAGCCAAAATGCATGAACTGGAAAGCAGGGTGGAGATCTACAGACCTGACATCCTGGCACTGACTGAGACCTGGCTTAAGCCTTAGGTTATAAATCATGAAATTGTACTAACAAACTATATCACCTTTAGGACAGACAGGACTGGAAACAAAGGGGGAGGTGTGATCATGTATGTCAACTTCTTATTAAACATCTCCCGTGCTGATGTAGTTAACCTCAATGAATGAGGCGGTGAGGCAATAGTCATCAAAATCTTTGCTGGGTGGCACTAAGCCACTCATCGTGGGATACATCTATACCCTCCTTGTGTAACACCTGGGGCTTTGATACTTTAACCAGAGCACTAGCTGACCAGTCCTTTTGGGAGTTAATTTTGCTTGGGGACTTCAGTCTAAACTGGGCTCAGGATACTAAGTTTAGGTTTCAGGCTCAGCCACTTGATGCTGGCCTCACTCAAATTATCGGTGAACACACGAGACTGAACAAAAAAGATGGCAATCATTCTTTATTCGATTGGGTTGTGGTCTCTGAACCTGACAGAATCAGGGCTGCTGGTATCTTTTCTGACTACCACTCCCCTGCTTTCTGTGTTTGGAAAAATAATGCCCTGAACATGCAGCCCAAAATCTTCCTAGCACGGGATTACTCCAAATTTGATGTGGTGTCTTTCAGGGCTTCCCTAGCACAAACTGACTGGTATCAAATTGAAAGGCTCCCTACTCTGGATGAGACCTTAGATTTCTTTGTTCACAACTTCCTCTCGATTGCCAATAAAAATGTCCCCTTAAGAAAACTCAAGAGTCAAAGGAAAATGCCATAAATGGATCATGTCTGAGCTAAAACACTTAATATCTCTTAGAGACAAGCCTGGGGGACCTTTAAACATTCTGGTCCTAAGACTGGCTGAGATAATTACAGGGAATTGTGAAACTTGTGCAGAAAGAATACCAAGTCAGCTAAGTAGGACTATGTTGGGAGGCTAAGGGTAAGGATCTGGCAAACCCTAAGTGATTCTGGATGCAAATAAACACCCTACTGAAAAGGCGTACTCACGCCACGGTAGATACTATTATGACTAATGGTCAGAGCATCAGTAAACCTAAGCTCTTTGCTAATGCATTTAATTACTTTTTCATGGATCTAACTAGATTCAAACCCGCCTCCTCCGGCTCTCCTCTCCCACCCATGGGGCAAGAGGTAACCAATACCCAGAACCCCACCTCTTCCATCTACAACTTGTCTGAAATCAGGAAGCATATGCCCTAATAAAATGTATTGAACTGGATGGTGCAGCTGGGTTTGACAGCCTGGAGCCCAGACTACTTACACTAGCTGCCCCAGTTATGGCACACCCTGTTACCCTCCTCATTAATAGATCATCCCTTGAAGGAAAAATCCCAGAAAAATGGAAAATGGCAATGGTGGTTCCCACCCAAAAAGGGGGGGTGAAAGGAACCTTGTGGAAAACTACTGCCCAATCTCCCTCCTTAGCCCACTGGCTAAGGTACATGAAAGGATAGTCTACAATCAAATCCAAAACTACCTGGAGCTGTACCACCTACTCACTGACCGTCAGCATGGCTTTAGAAAGCACAAAGGCACCAGCACTGCCCTGATTAGACTGACTGTGGATGTTCTGGATGCCGCAAACAAAAGGGTGCTGACTGGAGCTACTTTTATTGATTCAACCAAAGCATTCGACTTGGTTGATCATAATCTGCTCCTCCACAAGTTGCAATGTATGGAATGTAACAACCACTTACTACAATGGTTCACGCATTACCTAACCAATAAGTACCAGGAGGTCAAATGGCTTGGTGCTCATTTGTGCTTGAGGCTTGTTACCGATGGTGTCTTGCAGGGGTCTATCCTGGGTCCCCTGCTCTTTTCCATATTTATCAATGACCTGCCCAACCACTGCAGGGGAGGGAACCTACTTCTATATGCTGATGATGCGGTTCTCTACCAAAGTTGCTCCAAGGTAAACATGATCAATTCCCAGGTCACCTCTGACTTTGCTTTGCTGGAAAATTGGTTCTTTGACAATAGGCTTGTCCTTAATACTGTTAAAACCAATGCAATACTCTTTGGCCCCCAAGCACCTTGGCCTGGCCAGAAAGCACCAGCTCTTGCTTGCCACTTCAACTGGTGCACAAACTGAAGTGGTGGACAAGATGAAATACCTGGGGATCCACGTAGATCAGGAACTCACCTTTAAACCCCACGCAGATCAGGTTACCAGACTTTACACAAGAAAATTAGTCTATTATATTGCCCGGGTCATGCCCTCATTCCAGAGTCTCGAATCTCCATCATGAATTGTGTCCTGCTCCCCACCTTACTCTATGGTGCCCCTGTACTCCAATCCCTCAAGAGCTCCGAGACTAGTAGGCTCAAGGTTCTTCACAATAAAATTAGCCACTTCTCTGCTGGGGCCCCTCCCAGAAAGCATAACTGCGAGGTCCTATCCTCCCTGAGCTGGCCCCCTCTGGAAGGGTGAATAATGTACCCCATTATGCCTAACCTACAAGTTCATCTCACATTTTACCCTGCCCAACCTCTCGGGCTTATTAATTCCCATGCCTGAAAGGCACCTCCCCAGGTTTCAAGTCAAACTATTTGAAGTGCCAGGAGTCAAAATAAATTTAGGGATGAGGCCTTTTGCTTATTCTGCCCTCCCCCCAGAATTCCATACCCCTGAGTTGCAAAGCTTCCCTTCGCTTAAGTGCTTTAAAAAAAAAAAAGGCTAAAAACCCTTTCTACTCGACAGCTTGCATTGCTCTTGATATCACTGATCGCTTCCCCTTTTTAATGCATCTTTTTGTACTGAACCCCACAATGTTTCTTTGTTGTGCTGTGTGCTAAGTATTGTGTTTATGTCCCTCCAGTCACTTGTTGTCATGTTTGGTACTAGTCAGTTAACTAATCTTTTAATGCATTCAAACTCTCCATAACAATTGGGACGGGGTCCTATTCCACCCAGTCAAATTCTGCATTTAATGTTAGTCTGTTGTAAGGTTTAAGTGTACCTTGTAATGCATCTGAAATTGTTAATCAGTAGATCTGAGGGGTTGGGGGAAGAACCAGGCTACCAATAGTATATAGCAGAAGAAGAACATGTTGGTTAGTACATGGCACCTATTGCCCACTGTGGGCTCAGGAGGCTTTTAGGGACATTCAAAGGACTTTCCAAGTAACTGTTTCATTTGCCACATGCTCTTGGACTATAGTTATACAGCTAAATGGGAGTGTATTTCTGTTACAATTCATGCGGTAGCATTCCTAGTCTTAGTTATGTAATGTTCAAGGGATACAGATATATCCTATATAGTATTAGGCTGAAAAGTCTATTTAGTCCATGTATCAACTCTGCGGTTCCTTGAATGGAAATTATTTGTATTTTGTAAATTTTTTTTTATAAAATGAATACAATTTAATTAGAAAAGTACAAGGAATTGTTTCCTATTTTCAGCCTCGGCTGGGAGACAGATGCAGCGCAATTGATAATGAGCCAGGTTAAACTGTTGGTGGTTTTAGTGAATGCAGGACATTTGGCCAGGACACTGAGAAAACTCCCCCTCTCTTTTCAGCAAGTGCCATGGGCGAACCTTGAGACATCTTTGCCAGAGGTGTGGCAATTATTACAAGATTTTGCTGTAGTCTCGGGCTATATCATTAATGTGACCAAGATGGAGATACTGGCATTACATTTTACCCTACCCCTGAGTTGAGAGCCCTTCTCCCTCTTAGGTGGAGAAGTACCAAAATTAAGTAATTGGGTATCCATCTGCTGCTATCTCCTCAAAATCTATGCTTGATCAACTATGAACCTCTTACAAAGGCAATAGAGGAAGAGCTACATAGATGGTCACAGTGATGATTATCCTTTTATTCTAGAATAGAAATGGTTCAGATGAATATACTACCTAGATAATTATATTTCTTTCAAACTATTCCCATGTTACCACCACTTAATTATTTTACTTCTTGGAATAAATCCCTCTCCAGATTCATATGGGCAGTCCGACGCCCATACATTAGATGGCCCCTTCTTCAACTCCCTAAAGATAGGGGGTGACTAAATCTCCCTAATTTATTATACTATGCCTATGCAGTGATAATGAGTCAGGTTTTGTGTTGGTTAAACCTGGCATACAAAACTCCCTGGAAGCGTACTGAATGTATAATTAATGACCTTCATGATGCTCCCCGGGTAGTATTTGCCTCGATGCTGTCTCTCCCTAATTTGCCTGATTACTACTTGGGAGCCCAAGGTACCCTGAACACCTGGTATAAGATCAGAGCTATTCCTTCTAACTTCACTATTTTATTACTTTAGAATGCTAACTGCTGAAGTTCAGTTTCTACCGACACAAATCAAGCTCACTTTTCAGAGATGGCATTTGGGTGGCCCGTCTTTTAATCTTTCAATTTTTGGACTCCAGGGGGGTGGTACCATTGTCTCAGCTCCAAGAGGCACATGATCTCACTAATAGAGAATACTTCAGGTATCTACAGATCAAACCTTTTTGTTACACAGGGGCCCACAGAGGAGTCATCTCCTGGAGACCCTGTCGCTCATGCTAAATATGTTTAGTTCCTCTTTGAGAGGTACAATCTGGCAACATATGGTTGGCCTCATGTATAGGGGATTTAGAGAATATGTCATGGATTTGACACAGGGAATTTGTATTTACGTAAGAACTTACCATAACAGTAGATCTTCGAGGCGGTGGGCCGCCCGGTGGCGGCACAAGGGGTTCAGGGCCGGGGAACCCGCCTAAAGGATCTGGTCCTACCAGGGGAGGTGCCAGAGCACCATTAGGTGATGTGGGATCCGGGAGGGCCCCCGAAGGCTCAAAGGCAGGAGGCTCCATGGATGGATCCCCAGCCAGTGATGGATTCTTGTCCGGGTGCGGCGACAGACCTGGCAAGGGGGGAATTTCCGGGAGGGACCCCAACAAAAGGTCTATTTACAATCCTGCTGGAAGAGGAAACTCAGGATCGGGTGGCGAGTCCCTGGGGCAAAGAACCCAGTGGGATGACGAGTCGCTCTGCCACTAACTCTGTCCGATGTTGGGGGCCAAGCTGGAGCCCGACGGGAGAGTGGAAGAGTCCAGGCAGGCGATGGAAGAGCCGTCATCCGACTGATCGGACAGCACCAGGCTAGCAGAGGTTGGGAGTCCGCCGCTAGACTGACCGTCTGGAGCTGTGCTCCCTTCAATGGGGTCGAGGGGTGGCTTATCAGCTAAGCAGAGAGGCGACTTTACTGAAACCTCCAGAAAGGCTACCTCCAGCTGCCCGCTCACCTTGGCAGGAGGGGGAGAAGGTGCCCAGCCCAAAGAGGTGGACAGGGTACCAGAAGGAGTACTCACGGTTTTGGGAGGCCAGCCCGCGTGGTGAAATACTACTGTCCCGGCGCTTCTCCTTACTCTTTTTCTTTCTCAGGGCTGGTGACGACAACCTTTCCCTCAATTCCTGGAGCTCCTTTTCCATCAATGCCAGTTGTCAGGTCAGGAGGTGGGCCTCGAGGGTTCGCTTGTGCCTGGTCCGAGTTGCCTGGTTGAAGGCCTGGCAGATGGGGCACTCCTCGGTATTGTGCTTGGAACCTAGGCATAAGAGGCAGCAGGAATAGTTGTCCCCATGCGGGATTTGGGCTCCGCACTTTGAGCACTTCTTCTTTGGTCTAGAAGACATCAATATTCAAAAATTTTTTGAAAAAGTATTTCTGAGGCGAAGAAAACTTCGACTGATGCGGGCATTTGATCACTGTTCTACTCGTGGCCGAACGCATTGCGGCGACAGTGGGAAAGAGACTGGCGACGTGGGACTGGCCGCACCTCCCTTATAGTCAGGCTGGCGTCATGTCATCTGACATCGGGGGGCAGTCCCCACTGATGACTGCTATCTACAAGTTTGCCGTTGGAACCTGACACCAGGGGGCGCAGTCCTACATGTGAAGAACTACGGCAGGAACCCTCTCGAAGTAAGATCTTTAGATGCCTGGAACAGAGAGTTACCTGTTCCAGTTCAATATGACACTTGGTTTAAATATACCCACCTTTCTATGGGGATATTTTTATTCCTGTATTGGCTGGAATTTGCATGGAAAGTTCACAATTGTTACTTTAATAGGCCGGCTAAGTTGGCAAAATTCCTCCCTGGCCCAGTGGGGCATTGCTGGAGGCTCTGTGGAGACACTTTAGCTAATCATGTGTATGTATTTTGGACATGCCCACAGCTGAGAACTTTTTGTCCTGAGATTACTGAGGCACTTAAGGAGCTGATGGGAGAGTCCGCTGTTCTTACTCCGGAGCCGGTAATTTTAACCATTCCCCCTGAAGATCTGCGCATATACCATGGCTCACTTTTTCCCATCTACATTTTGGTTTTGGCTGCCAAAAAAGTGATTACTTGCCGTGGCGGCAGACGAGGTCTCCCTCTATTTTGGACTGGCAGAATATTATGATAGAGCTTTATTGCCTGGAACGATAGGTGGCCAGATGTAAAGGCAAAATATCTCAATTTGAAATCAGGTGCAGAGCCTGGGTTTTTTTTATACCTCGGAGAGGGACGCCTCCTTTGTCCCATGAGATCCTGTGGGATACTCTGAGTATTGTGGGAGCTACAACTGAAGGAGCCTGCCCCCCCCCCCAATAAGGCTTAGCACAGGTATGATTGAGTCCTGTCTTGACCATATTGGAAAAGACCTTTTCCTTTGGGAGGGCCTTATATTATTTGCTGTCCTAACTATTATGAAGTACATGTACATTCAGTAATTGTGGTAAATATGACGTTTTATTTTCAGGATGGAATAATGTGAATGTCTAAGTACCCCTTGTATGTTATTTATATACTTTTTAATAAAAATAAAGTTTAAAAAAAATAAAGAAGTGCCATGGGATCTATAACATTCCCCTGAGCAACCACCAGGGTAGGCAGACATGACCTTGCTTTAACATTTCATCCGAAAAATAGCATCTCATGACAACACAGTGTGCCCTGAACACCATACTGTGGCATTGGTATGGTTACAAAGAAACACAGAATTTGTCAGCTGATAAGAACTGCTTGGCCCACCTAGGCTGCACATTTTTCCCTGCCTACACTGACACTGTAGGCCCTGCCTGATCTCTGGCTGCCTCTCCTGCCCCACTTGCATATCAAGATTCCCATGTGTCTATCCTATGCATGCTTGAAGCCCACCACTGTTTTCACCCCCACTATCTCCACCAGAAGACTGTTCCAGGCGTCCACCACTCTTTCAGTGAAGGAGTACTTCCTTGCATCCCTCTTGAATTCCCTGCCCTTCCAGCTTCAATGCATGCCCTCTTGTTCTCGTGCAATCTTCCTCTGAAAACTAGTCCCCTCTGGACCTTATTTACCCCGTGAGATATAGTTCACTTTCATGTCCTCCTACTCCCTCCTCTCTTCTAGGGTGTACATACTGAGGTCCCTCAGTCTCTCTCCTCATAGGGTTTCTGATGCAGCCCCTGAACTATTTTAGTCACACTCCTCTGGACAGCCTCTACCTTGTCTATGTCCTTCCTGACATGTGGTCTCCAGAACTGGACACAGTACTCCAGGTGGGGATTCACCAATGATCTATACCGTGGTTAACACCACATCCCTCTTTCTGCTGGTGATACCCCTCTCTATGCATCCCACTGGTCCTACCTACTGCCCTGTCACACTGTCTTGCTGCCTTGAGGTCAGTCGATATGATTACTCCAAGGTTCTTTTCCTGTTTTACGACAGTCAATAACTCTACCCCATTTTATACTCCGCTTCTGGGTTACTGTTACCTAGGTGCATGATTCTGCACATTTCTACACTGAAACCCAGCTGCCATACCTAGGACCACTCCTCGAGTTTTCTTGGGTCTCTGCTCATTCTCTCCACCCCCTCAGGAGTGTCCACTCTAGTGCAGATTTTGGTGTATCAGCAAAGAGGCATACCTTCCACCTCTTCTACAATGTCACTTATATAAACATTAAAGATGACTGGTACCAGTACTGAGCACTGTGGTATCCCACTGGTCACCTTCCCCTCCTCCGAGTGAATGCCATTTACTGTAACTCTCTGTTGCCTATTCATCAACCATTTCATACTCAGTTTACCACCTTAGGGCCCATCCCCAAACTGTCTAGTTTATTTAAGAGCCTCCTATGTGGTACAGTGTCAAAGGTCTTGCGGAAGTCCAAGTAGGCCATGTCCACCGCCCCACCCTGGTCTATTTCTCAGGTAACCCGATCGAAGAAACTGATCAGATTCATCTGACATGACCCTTCCCCACCCTCACTCCCGTGAATCTGTTCTGCCTTTGGTCTTGCAGCCCGCTGGATTCAAGATACTCCACAAGTGTCTTCATTAACGTTCCCACCACTGACATCAGACTGACCGGCGGCTATAATCAAAGGCAAGTGATGGCTGAGAAGACTCCCAACTCCTTGGTGGGCCCTCTGTAGATCTATATAGCATTTTTGTTTTAATTGAGGTTGGTGTATATTATAACCTAAGCTAAATTTTATACTTCATTCGTATTTATTCATTTGTAGGTTTTGACCAGGAACGGCACATTTAGCGGAGACCACTCATTTTCTAGTGTGGCCTGAGGTGGGTTACATGAAAAAAATGCCATCATAGTAATGATGTTTTCTGAGTGCTCAATTTGCTACAGTGCAAATGCGGCCATGTAAATTAGCCTTTTGACAACACCCTCACATAGTGTAAATGTTATCAGTTAACTTGACACCAGTTTATACCATTTCTATGGCAACTAGGGATAAAAACGTACCTGAAACATAGAAACATAGACTTTGACAGCAGATAAGGACCGCTTGGCCCATCTAGTCTGCCCATTTCCTTAACTACAGGATAGGCCGCAGATCCTAGTTAACCAACAGCCTATTTCTTCCTACCCCCCACAAGAATTGCCTTATGTCTGTCCCATGCATTCTTGAATTCTCCCACAGTTTTAGACCCCACAACCTCCTCAGGAAGGCTGTTCCATGCATCCACTACCCTTTCTGTGAAATAATGCTTCCTCACATTGCCCCTGAACTGCCCCCCTTCTATCTTTAAATTGTGTCCCCTTGTTCTTGTATCGTCTCTTTTTCTGAAAGATGCTACCCTCTTGGACTTTGTTGATTCCACTGAGGTACTTAAATATTTCTATCATGTCCCCCCTCTCCCTTCTTTCCTCAAGGGTATGCATATTAAGCTCCTTAGTCTCTCCTCATCGGCTTCTCTTGCAGACCCTGCACCATTTTAGTTGCCCTCCTCTGGACTGCCTCTATCCTGTCTATGTCCTTGCAGAGATGGAGTCTCCAGAACTGGACGAGTACTCAGATGGGATCTCACCAACTGTCTGTACAGAGGATAACAACTTCCTGTTTTCTGCTGCTGATGCCTCTCCTATACATCCCAGTATACCCCAGCCCTCCCTACTGCCTTTCTCATTGCTTGCTAACCTTAAGATCATCTGATATGATTACCCCAGGTCCTTTCCTTTTGTTGTTGTTACTATCTCCCCACCCATTGTGTATTCTCCCCTGGGTTCTTGTTTCCCAGGTGCATTATTTTGCACTTCTTTGCATTAAATCTAGCTGCCATACTTGACCATTTCTCCAACCTTGCCAAGTCCCTTTTCATCCTTTCCACGCCTCCAGGTATCAGCCTCTTGCAGATCTTTGTGTCATCTGCAAAAGGCATACTCTTTCCTTCCAGTCCTCTGCAATGTCACTGATGAAGACATTAAAAGGACTGGACCCAATCTGAACCTCAGGTACCCCATTAGTAACCCCTCTTTCTTCAGAGTGGACTCCATTTACAATTACCTTCTGTGTCCTGTTGTGCAGCCAATGTTTTACCAGGCTACCACCCTGGGACCCACTCCCAGGCTGGTTAATTTGACTATTAATCTTTTGTGTGGACTGTGTCAAATGCCTTGCTAAAGTCTAGGTAGGCCATGTCCACAGCCCTCCCTGGTCTACTATTTTGGTCACCCAGTCAAAGAAATCTATTAGATTTGTCTGACATGACCTTCCGCTGAACCCATGCTGCCTTGGGTCCTGTGCCCCACTGGCCTCTAGGTACTCGACTATTCTTTCCTTCAGAAGTGACTCCATCACTTTCTCTACCACAGAGGTCAGACTGACAGGTCTGTAGTTTCCTGCCTCTGTCTTGGTCCCACTTTGTGAAGGGAATCACATCTGCCTTCCTCCAGTCCTCGGGTACCACACCATCCTCCCATGATTTATTAAAAAAGTAGCCAGTGGTTTCACTAGTTCCTCCCTTAATTCTTTTTAGAATTCTGGGTGAATTCCATCAGGACCCATTGCTTTGTCCACCTTCAGTTTTAGGAGTTCTTGCAGAATCCTTTTCTTCTGTGAAAAGGACTGGGATCGACCCCCATCAAGATTGCTTCTGTTAACTGGATTAGACTTCCCTCCTCTTTGTGAATACTGAGCAGAAATATTCGCTCAGTATCCTGCTTTTTCACTGTCCCCCTCTGCCCACCCACCGTTCATTCTATTCAGCCTCACTATCCCTCCCTTTGTCTTTCTACTCTCGCTGATGTACCTATAAAAGGTTTTATCTCCCTTCTTAACTGAATTGGCTATCTTTTCCTCAGTTTGGGCCTTTGCTATTCTGACTTCCCTCCCTGCTTCCTTCTGCCTTAACTGGTACAGCTCTCTGTCCTGCTCCTTCTGTGTTTCCTTATACTTCCGGAATGCTATCTTTTTCTTCCTGACTTTCACAGCCACCTCTTTTGAGAACCATAGTGGCTTTTTCTTTCGTTTTGATTTGTTTATTTGCTTCACACAAAGGCTTGTTGCCTCTGTGATGGCAGTTTTGATGATTCCCATTGTTGCTCCACACCTCCTTCTAGCCTGTTTGCTAGTGCTTTTCTGAGGCACTCTCCCATCTTGCCAAAGTCAGCCCTCCTAAAGTCCAGTACCCTCACTTTTGTATGGCTTGACTCTGTAGCTGAGTTTAACGTGAACCACACTGTTTGATGGTCACTTGTCCCCAGATGGCTACCCACTTCTAGATCTGAGATCCTCTCACTGCCCCATTTGAGAGTACGAGGTCTAAGACTGTTCCCTCACGAGTGGGTTCCAAAACTAGCTGTCTGAGGCCTGCCACCTGTAGGGCATCAAGAATGGCCCTGCTCTTGGATGTGGCTGCAGCAAATGTGCTCCAGTTAACATCTGGCATATTCAGGTCTCCCATCACCAGTATCTCCCTTCTCTGCCATTCTAAGAATGCCTTCTATCATATCCTTGTCCATTCCTCCCCTGACATGGGGTCTGTACACAACCCTGTGCGGATTGTGGTGCCCTTTCCAGTCTCCAAGGTGACCCACAGTGCCTCCTCTCCTCCCTGTTTACTCTTTTGTTCAGTTGTTTTATCCCTTCCTTTACATAGAGAGCTACTCCTCCCCCTTCTCCCTGCAGGTTATGTACCCTGGTATGTTAACATCCCAGTCATGGTTCTCTGTGTACCATGTTTCTGTGACTGCTACGATATCCAGGCATCCTCTTCCATCAAGGCCACCAGCTCAGGGAGCTTGTTGCCCAGACTACGGCATTGGTACTCATTACCCTACATTTCCTGATGGCCTTACTCCTTTTGCCCCATCCTGTCCTTCTTGCCTTTGTCACTTTCTCCATTTACCCCAGCCTTCTCCCTATCAACACCTCTATGTTTGGTGTTTGCCACACTTACTACCATGATTTTTTGGGGGGGCTAGGATTTCCCTGCTCCTTTCCAGTGCCTCTCCCCTTGGCTAGTTTAAATGCTTGCCAATGAAGCATTTAAACCTATCACCTAGGATCCTGGTTCCCCTCCTGGACAGATGCAGCCCATCATGCCAGTATAGGCTTGCATCACTCCAGGTGGACCCCCAGTCCCCAATGAAGGCAAATCCCTGAGCCCCACACCAGTTTTTCAACCACTGATTGAATCCCATGGTGCAGAACACCCTAGCCTCTCCTATGCCATAGATGGGCAGCACCTCCGAGAAGGTTACCGAGCATGCTACTTGTCTAAGACCCTTCCCCAATTCCACAAACTCTTCCTGCACTTCTCTAATCCCTTTCTTAGCCAGGTCATTTGTCCCTAGGTGGACAATGACATCCAGCTCCCTCCCCCTGTGCAGCTGCTCGGGCAATCCTGAGGATTCGCTCCCTGTCCCTCCAAGCCATGGCGCCAGGCAGGCACCTTACCTCCCGCTCCCCTTCCTCTCCCAGTTTTACCTTCCTAACAATGGAGTCCACCACCAGAAGTTGTTTCCTTCCCCTGCAGTGGGCCTCTGTAACTACCCTGGGTGCCTGCATTTTCTGACTGCTGAAATCTCAATTTGTTACCAAGAGCTGCATTAGCAGTAAGAATATGTCGTCAATACGCTCGTTTACACTACACATCTCTGCAGCAAGTCTACATAATCTTAGAAACTCTCAAGAAATACACAAAGTGAAAGTGATTTACAAGGAAATAATCCTGCTCTACCACTCCTAGGAGGTTTGTGAAGCTAACGGAATATAAATGGGGGTACTGCACACCTCTCCAACTATTTGTTTTATTTTTCTAAATCAGCAAACAGGCATGCCATAGAGAAACAATGGGTTTTTGCCACATCATCTTCTTACTGATATTGCAGCTCCCAGGAACAACTGAGATTGTATCAGAAAATGGAGTCACCTAGGATAATTACAGAGCAGTGCCTGCCACTAACAGTAGAAGTAAACCGAAACAAATGTTTATATCACCTAGACATGGAGCCGATTGGTGACAAGGAAACAGCTAAGATTTACAATGATGTGAGGGTGTAGTGCTCCTTCAACTGACCCTTTGGTTAGACGGCGTGTCCCCTCTCTCCCCAGGAGCCAAGTGTTTCCCCTCCGTGATGCACTCAGTGCCCAGCAGAGTTCATCATGGGATTCTGCCGCTTGAATGAAACCCTGGACCTCCCAGGGAGCCATGTGGTGAACTGACACCATGCCACTGGGCCAGCCCACAGGGGATCTGCAATTCCCTCAGACATGTTTATTACTATTTTAGTTATTAATGACACACTTCAATAGCTATGCTCATTACCACTTAACAGTTTTTACAAATTTCTTCCAAAGTTACCATCTGACTGTGCTCACTACTCTCTACCCATGGATATGTCAGGATGGCACTAGCCCCATTTTCTCCCCATAGAGGCTTTCTCCCCTTCCATGTTCAACTTCCGGGGGATATACCCTGTAAAGACATGCATCCTCCAATGCCCGTGGCCCCCAGTAAACCACTGGTTACCCCATGACTTCCCCCATTTGTGGCAGGGGCTCCTAAGGAGGGCCATACCCACCTTCCAAGGCAGCCCGTTGTGTGGACTAGAACCCAGTGTCAGCTGGAACTAGGACCCAGGAGATCTCAGAGGCCCAGACCATCATCTAGACAGACTTGTTTTTCTTCTTATTCCTTGTAGGATCCTCCCACCACCCCTGATGTAGCACGGCTTTTCAGGTGGACTTGCACGCACACTGCATGTACCCTACGGCAGGAGCAGCTCACTGGGGCAAGTGCTGGAGCTTACCGTCAGCACTCCCTGGCTGCGTCTCATTATTATGCAAGAAGCAGCCCCAGCCTGATCTGCCATCCAGTGAGACAACTCGAGTTTGCTCTCAAACCCGGTTCACCTGCATGGCAGTGGAATGTGCTGTTGCTGGGCCATCAAGCTGGCCTCTACCTCACATTTCTGACTGTCAGCAGCACAGAATTAAAACAAAAGCCCCATTCACACAGAAATATCTGCAGCATTGTTGATGATGCACAGCAGCAAGATTGCTGCTGCTGTGCATGTCTGAACACCACAGTTTTCCTATTTTGGGGTCGCATTTCGTTTAGTCTGCGATCCCGGTTTCCTTGGGATAGGGTTGTGGTGCAGGCATTTTGCGACATTGTACTTGGCCATCTGAACGCCCACATCACACACAGCACTGTCACAAGCTTCTCCCAGCCTGCACTTCTACTTCCCTTGCTTTTGAGCACACTATTTGTCCCCACCCGAGTTCAGCTAAAGAATATTTCTGGTAGTGTGCAAATAGCTGAACTTGGGGAAGTGATCCATTTTGAAAACAGAGGGCTAAAAAGTAAAAAAAAACACAGTCTCCATGTTGAGCTGTGACACGGGGCACGCGCTTTGCATATTCATAAGCACATGCCCTGTGTCACGGCTCGACCCTGAGACCATGTTTTTTCTACTTTTTAGCCCTTAGTTTTCAAAAAGGATCACTTCTCCGAGTTCAGCTATGTGTACACTACCAGAAATAATCTTTAGCTGAACTCGGGTTGGAAGACCCACTCTCGATATACATGGCATCGTCTCCCCAACTTGACCTGCTGGAAACCTCCTCTAAATGACGGAACTTCAAGAAGCATCACTGCGGCACTCCAGGGCCATGCTGTCTGAACGCTGCTTCACAGCATTTCAGCAAGCATGGCCAGAACGAATTACATGGCGCTGATGCATAACTCTCGCTGTGTGAACGAGCCTAATGTTAAGCTGTTTCATGGTGAATGTGGCAGAATAGCAGAAACTCTTGCAAACCTCTAACCCACTTATTGTACTTCAGGAATGAAACAAGCCAGAAGCGAAATGTGAAAGCATATGTTATTGTTTATGCTACTTGTCAGGTATATTGTCTAGAAAAAGTATAAATTGCCTGCTTCTTTCACCCTTTATATAATGATTCCTCAAAACTTGACGCGGATTAATTGATCCTTTCAGAAACTTTTCTTCATTGCTATAACTGTATGCATCAAAGACAGAGATATGCAGGAAAAAGAGATTAGACTGGTACCAAACACGGCAAAGGAGGTGCTAATTACATCCAGAAAAAGAATTAAAAAGATATCAGAGAAGTAGAAAATACTCCATTTCCCAAGAAGGTACACTAGCTTACTCGTCACCACTTTGCAGCAAAATACAAGCTACAGTGTTCTAAATATGACACAAGAGTTAGATACTATTTTTATTTAATGGGTGATACAGCTGCATGTTATGATGATGTTAAACCTGCAGTAAATACAGTATTACAATGCAAGCTGTTCTGTATGCTGTTCATAGAACTGCATCACATTTCTTTTAGGCTAAAAAAGTGAGTGATTTCTAGATGCAGAATCAGGCTGGCATAATAAGCAGCAATCAAAGGATTATACCCGAGTTGCTTGACTATTACGAGTTCATGTCAAATTCACAAACGATGACAGAAATGATGGGTCTTATTGGCTTCTCCAGAGTACTGCTGTATTACTATGAAGAAAGCCATAGCTGCCATCTAGACTTGACAATGGGGCACATACAACAGATCCACTCAAAATCCTCTGGTCAAGCATCAATTCTCTCTTGGCAAAGGATCACTCCAAACTCACTTTTCACTTGATCCACAATGGTAACCTAGTCACAAAACAACCCAAATGTCACAAATACCCTAAAATGCACTTCACCGACCTTAACCTCAGCCTACCTTGCAATGGCACCATCCCATCCAGAACTCAACCAACCAACTCAGTAATCCTGTCATTTCTACTGCTCACCCAGTTCCACCTTTCACTTCAGGGACACATTTTAGGCAGACGTTCTTAAGCTACTCAAAGAACTACTTGGAGATCATTGTTCTATCCACTCCCTACAGTTTACAATGCTTTACCATCATGTATAACTAGTGTCTGCAATATTTTCCATGCCTTCCAAACAGCTTTAAAAAACATTTTTTCTAGCAATTGCGGTGAATGTTTAACTCTTTGTTAATCAATTTTGGTTTTGTAGATCTTATCTTGTTGTTATTGTTTATGTATTATGTATACTTTGTTATTTGTTCTGGTCGACCATGTAAACGGGTCTTATCTGGCCCATGGACATTTCCAGATTTTTAAATAAGCAAAACAAACTAGACAGATATTGCCAAAAGTACAAACTCTGATTGCTGCGTTTGAAACCACAGATAATTTTGGCGTCTACCACATCATCTGGCAGACTGTTCCATGGCTCCACCACCCTTTCTGTAAAATAAAATGTTTTCACTTCCCTCTTGACCCCAGGTCAGTTTCCACTCATGCCCCGTGTTCTTGATCCACTAAGGCTAAATAGTTTCTCACAATTTACCTTGTTCAGTCCTTTCAGGAACTTGAAGGTCTCTATCCTCCCTTCTCTCATCTGGCCTCCAGCGAATACATGTTCAGTGCTTTGAGCCGATCCTTGTAAAATTTGCCCTGCTGGCCCTGAATCTTTTTGGTCACCCTACATTGCACTGCCTCCAGCCTGCCCATATCTTTCTTTAGGAGTGGACACCAGCACTGGGTACAGTATTCCAGGTGGGGCATCACCAGTGATGTGCAGCGAGGCAGTAATTTCTCCTTCCTTCTGCTGTCAATAATACCCCTTCCTCTACACCCCGGCATCCTGTTTCCCTTACTGTAGGCCTTGTCACACTGATGATTGTTTTAGGGAGTCACTGATGATGACCATTAGGTCTCTTTCCTCAGAGGTTCTGCTCAGCTATACTCCCATCCTCCATCCAGTACTCTGTCCTGGGGATCTTGTCCCTCTATAAGCATCACCTTGCAATTTTTGGCATTGAATTTCAACTGCCAAACCTTTGACCATATCTCTAGCCTTTGCAAGCCTCTTTCCATCTCCCTAACTCCTTCCTTACTGTCTACTCTGCCAAAGAGATTAGCGTGAAGCATCATCTCCAAAGAAACACATCTTGCTCTGGATTCCTTCTCCCATGATGCTGATGAACATATTGACAAGGACTGGACCTAGGACCGATCCTTGTGGCACCCCACTGGTAACCTCCTTCTCTTCTGATTTGACTCTGTTAACCACAACCCTCTGCTGTTGCCCTTCCAACCACTTTCTCACCCATCTGTGTCCTTCGCTGTACTCAGATCCTCTAGCTTCTTCAGCAAACTTCTGTGCGGTACCGAGTTGAAAGCCTTGCTGAAATCAAAGCAGAGTAAATCTACAGCATGGCCTTATCTATTACCTGGGTTACCCAGTCAAAGAATGCTATCTGGTTGGTCTGACAAAATCTCTCTGCCATGAACCCATGCTGCTTACTATCCTGGAGTACACTGCTTGCCAGGTAATCCAAGTGATCCTCCCTGACTAGTGTCTCCCATCACTTTACCCACAATAGAAGTAAGACTGACAAGGTCTGTAGTTACCTAGTTGCTCCTTCTCCCCTCTCTTTATGAAGCGGGACTACATCCACTACCTTCAGTCTTTTGGAACTACCCCTGTCTCAATTAAGCTATTGAACAGCCCTACCATGAGGGTTCAGTTAATTCCGCTGCCAATTTCTTGAGCACCCTCAGATGCATCCCATCTAGCCCCAGGGCCTTATCAATTTTTTTTTCCCCCATATAGCTTTTTAACCCTCCGGAGCCCTGGCAGGCAGCTACGGCCCTCATAATGGAGGGACTCTCTCTCCAGTCCCACCGCTCCTGCACCCACCTATCCCCAGTAAGCCGGGCATTGCCCTCTTGAGGACCATCACAGAGCTTGCCAGGTTCTTTTCCTCCATTTTCTCCTGTTCCCCTCCACCTCCCCTACTGACGTGAAGACATCGGACCATGCCTCCTGACCCGTACTGCCCTCTGGCCACTGCCACAGGGCAGTCAACAAGCAGGACAATAAGTCTCCCTCCACCGAGATAGGAAAGCAGTCCTCCGGATGCTCAATCCTCTCCCCCCCACGACCCCTGGCAGCCCGGGCTCATTCCCAAACCCAGGTCGCCGGCATGGTGCAAGGTGTAGCAACCAGCGCCTCAACCTCCAGCACCACCGGGCCGGCCCAGCCTTATCTATCTTTAGGTCTGCTAGCCATTTCCAAACCCTTTCACTGGTAAAAACTTGCTGCCTCATCTCAGGGATTCCCCCTTACAGCCACCTTAATGCCACTCTCTAGCAGAGGCCCTCTGTCTTCCCCTTGTGAATACAGAGCAAAATTAGTCGTTAAGAATGGCAGCTTTCTCCCCATCCTCCTCAATTACGCTACCTCTCTGTCAGCCTAACAATTCCTCCTGCCTTCTTTCTTTTTTCCCCAATATACCTAAAGAAAGTATAGTTACGTAAGAACTTACCATAACAGTAGATCTTCGAGAAAGGCTCTTGCAGTAGGTAATTACATATAGGACTAACCCGGCAGCCATCAGGACCCCACAGAAAAATTTCTAGCTAGCAGTCTCTGGCGGGAACTGCCCCCACATCAGGTGACTGATGTCATGTGACAATCAGTATAAAGGCAGGTCCCCCATCGCCTTCTAGTGCTTTCCGCCCAAGGGGGCAAAAAGGGCAAGGCAGAAGAGAAGCAGATATTTCCCTTCTTGGAAAGGAGCTGAAAAGCTAAGGGGATGGAGGCGGGAGGCATTACCTACAGCAAGAGCCTTCTCTCAAGATCTACTGTTACGGCAAGTTCTCAGGTAACTGTACTATCTTACTTCGAGAGGGCTCTTGCAGTAGGTAATTACATATAGGACTGAATCCCAAGCAGTCTGGAAAAAGTAAAAAACTCGGAAGGAGGAAAACGATCCAACTAATGGAACCTCGGGCTGAACGGGTCTTATGAAGGAAGACCTTGGCGTACAGCCAATCTGAAGTCTGCTCTACGGCAAGAGGCAATATCAAAACTGTAGTGTTTCGTAAAGGTATGGACAGAAGTCAAAGTTGTAGCTGTGCAGATGTCTGCTGCTGACACATTCTTGAAACAAGCTGCCGAGGCGGCTACTTCTCTGGTGGAGTGACCTCTGACTTCACCCGAAAGGGTCTTGTTGTACTTGTCATAACAGAAAGTGATACAATGAGCCAACCATTTAGATAGGCATTGCTTGGAAACTGCATTGCCCTCTCTTCTGTGAGCAAGAGAGACAAAAAGCTGATTAGATTTCCTGAGATCCTTAGTCCTAGTGGTAAAGTATCTCAGTATTCTATGAACATCCAAAGTATGCAAGAGGTACTCCCCTTGATTGGAGTTTTGCATAAAGAACGCAGGTAGCTCAATGGATTAGTTCAGCATAGATTCCCCTACCACCTTAGGGAGAAACTTAGGGTTGGTGCGCAAGCCACACGTTCCTTGTGAAAAATCAAATACGGGATTTTGCACAAAAATCTGTTGAGCTGAAGTAATGGCCACTAGGAAGAGTGTCTTCTAAGAGAGAAACTTCAAATCTGCTGAGGCTGCTGGTTCAAAAGGAGGCAGAGTAAGCTTCTCGAGAACAAAATTCAGATCCCAAGGTGGAGCAGGAATGCGGAAGGGGGGTCTCAAATGGAGAACCCCTCTGAGGAATGTCAAAGCCTTCCAATTGAGCGAAAGTCCTGTCTCCAAAGGGGACATGGTAGGCCGAAACTGCTGCTATGTGGACCTTCAAAGAGGAATGACTGAGACCCTGGTCGAAGAGATGATGCATGTAGTCTAGGACTCTTTCAACTGGGCAAGAGAAGGGCTCAAAGTCCTTTGATGAGGCCCAAATCGAGACTCATTTACACTTCATGGCGTAGGTGGACCTGGTGGAAGGCTTTCTGGCCTCCACCAGAATATCTGCTACGAGTGGAGAAACCCCAAACTGGGCTTGAGCTATGTCTGCAGGAGCCATGCATGCAACTGAAGGGATTTGAGACCTGGATGAACAAGGGTCCCCTGATCCTGGGTCAACAAGTGTTGTGACAGAGTAAGAGAAAGCAGAGGTTCCTCTGAAAATTGTTGCAGAAGAGAGAACTAAACTTGTCTGGGCCAGAATGGAGCAATGAGAATCATCCAGGCTCCTTCTGATCTGAGCTGGTGCAAGACCCTCGGAATTAAGGGAACTAAAGGGAAGACAGACAAATCTGTCCTTCCAGTCAAAAGACAGAGCATCCTACCAGAAAATGTCTTGCTCTGGGACGAGCGAGCAGATGGTGGGATGTTTTGTGTTTTGACGAGACGCGAACAGGTCTACCTGAGGGGTTCCCCAGAGCAAGAAGATGTCGTCTACTACCTCTTGATCCAGTGCCCGTTCGTGGGCTCTAGCTGAAGACCGACTGAGGTGGTCTGCTAGCGTATTTTCTACTCCTGGAACATGAACTGCCATCAGCTGAAGGTTGTGCTGGACAGCCCAACTCCAAATCATCATTGTTTCCCTGCACAGAGGGTAAGAATGAGTTCCTCCCTGTTTGTTGATGTACCAGATCACACACATGTTGTCTGTCTGGATGGTTAGATGACCAGGAAGAATGGAGGAGTGCAGTGCCTGGAAGGCATACAACACTGCTCTGAGTTCGAGCACATTTATGTGCAAAGTCTGAACGAGCCTGGACCAGCTGCCCTGAGTCTTGTGAGACCCTAGATGGGCTCCCCAGCCCTCTCCTGAGGCTTCTGTTGTCAATGTCTGGGAGGGGGGTTCAGTATTGAAGTGAACTCCCCGGCAAAGGTTCTCTTGCACCATCCACCACTGCAAGTCCCTGACCATGGGATAGGAGACTAGAACCTCTTTTTCTACGTCATCCAGTGTTTGGTCCCATTGAGACTGAAGCATCCATTGAGAGATCCTCATATGGAGCAGAGCACAAGGGACTGTCAGGATAGCAGCCGCCATGAGCCCAAGGAGGCGAAGGACTTACCTGGCACCGACCCTTCTGTGACTGGACAGCAGACTTGCTTGAGTCTGGAGGGTGTCCACCCTGTCCAGAGGCAAAAAGGCCTTGCCGATGGTTGTGTCCAGGATCGCCCTGATAAGCTGGAGTCAGATATTGCAGTACCAGATAGGGCGGCACCGGATTTAGTGGTGCCAGATACCCAGGTGCCAGGGGCTCTGATGGAGCAGAGGGCCCTGGGAAAGGCTGGCAGGCGGGCCAGGTAAGGGTGGCCCTGTAGGCGTCGGGCCTGGCGTTGGAGTGGCGTCCGGAAGAGGGACGTCGGCTGGTGTCAGGTAGGCCGGCATCTGAGGATCTGGCTTCAGAGGGTCAGACCCTGTAGGATGGAGCCCTGACGTCAGCGTACCCAGCTCCTCCGTGTCAACCGGGGATGGAGGGTTGAAATCCCCAGGGTCCAGCAGAGGAGACACAGGAGCCTCAGAGGGCGATGGCAAGCGTTGCGGAGAGCCTGGGATGTTCAGACTGCTCAAAGGGGTCAGATGTAGGCTCTTTTGCTGGGCAGGCATCAGAGGGGCCGACATCCGGCTTATCAGCTGGATCCAGGTGGTCATCAGGGGAGCTAGCATCCGACTTATCAGAACCCTGACCCAAAGCAGGTCGCGCTGGGAATGCGGCCTTGTCGGGCGTATGTGGGACCGTGTGCCCTCTCGAAGGAGCCGGCAGCTTACTGGTCTTGTCCGGACGGACGTCAGTGGCACCGGCGTCCAACTTAGCAGACCCCCTCGACCCAGAGGGCTGTGAGGCAGCGGCCTTCCCAGGAGTGGAGGCCTCCTTTACCCCGGAGGTACCCGAGGGACCCGAGCACGTGCCAGACGGGAGGAGCGACACCATCTTGGACACCGCCAAGACGGTTGTCGAGGAGTGGTCCCCCAGAGGGGACGGTACCTTGAGAACCGTGACTCCAGCCAGAGTCGTGGAGGCCGAGTCCCGGTCCCGGTGCTTGTCCTTTTTCTTGTGGCCTTCGGGGGAAGTGGAAGCCTGCTTCAACTTCTTCAGCTTCTTCTCCATGGAAGCCATATTTTTCTTAGGAATATGGGCCTCCGGGGACTGCTGCCTCCATTTTCAGGTGGCTGAATTGAACTAATGGCAGTGCTGCCACTCCTCCACAGGGTGGTCCGGGCCTAAGCAGAAGAGGCACAGGGAGTGTCCGTCCTTATGAGGCAGCTGGGAACCACACGCGTCATACTTATTTTTTTGCATTTCGGAAGGCATCGGGGATGACATACATGGACATTGTAAGCAAAAAAGCGAAACAAATCGGTCGAAAAGTTCAGAAACTAGCCAACGGAAGACTGATGAGTGATTGAACTCTACCACGAGGAACTTTCTCAAGTCAACGGCAGGAAAGAACTGGAAGGCGGGTATGGGGGACCACCCCTTTATACTGACGTCGCATGACGTCGGTCACCTGCGTTGGGGCGGTCCCCCGCCAGAGACTGCCAGTTATAAATTTTTCCATGGGGTCCTGATGCTTGCCGTGTCAGTCCTATAAGTAATTGCCTACTGCAAGAGCCCTCTCGAAGTAAGATCTGTTTTCCCCCTCCCTTGACCCCCACCACAATACACATCTCTGTGCTTGCCTCTGCTTCTCTGACTGCCCTCTTGGTTTTCCCTTGTTCTCATTTGGTACTCTCCCCAGTCTTCCTTCCCTTCTTTTTCCTTGTACCTGGTGAAGGCCTTCTTTTTGGCTCTCACTGCTTCCCTGACCTTTCAAGAGAACCCCACATGTCTCTAGTACCTGTTTCTTTTGATTACCTTTCTCATGCAAGACTCTGCTGCCTCAAGAATGGCAACCTTGATTCCCCCCACCTTTCCCCCACATCCATGTCCACTCTGACTAACTTGTCCTGGACCAGCTCCCTCATACGACTGAAGTCTGCCCTTCTGAAATCTAGGACTTCAACCTTTGATGAGGGCTTACTTGTCCTAAATGCCAGGTTGAAACATACAGACTTGTGGTCACTGGACCCTAATGTCTCCCTTACCCTCACTCCTCCTACCACTTCCGAGTTGGTGAGCAACACATTTTTATTTATTTATTTAGTAAACGCTAGGATTTCAAGTACCTTGGAGCAGGAACTGCTCATTTACAAAGGTTCCACGTCAAAGGATGTAGGGTAACGTCAATACAAAGGAAACAATGGATACATACATTACACTCAAGGTTGACTAAGCATGGTATATACAGTAATTTGCAAAGAGAGTCGGCAAAAGCCAGCATGAGTAAGTTTTGAAGGTGAACTGCATATGGAGTGGAGGGAGGCAGAGAGGAGTAAGCAGGCAATGGCCATTGTCAGATGGTAGAGGTGGATGGCAAGAGACTGGTGAGGTGGCTCAGGCCTAGTGTCAGCTGAGAGGGGAGGGGTGGGTGAAGGGGGGAGGGTGATGAAAAGATGGGCAAAGTGGCAGGAATACAGAACACATTGAGAATGGCAGCCTGACTAGTGGGTTCCTTAACCAGCTGCACCAGCAGGCAGTCCTGCAATATATCCAAGGTAAGGAGTACACAACAACTGCGCTCAGTAAATCTGTGGGGGTGCTGCTGACAGGGCTGGCTTACCCCAAAATGTAACAAAGTCCACAGAACAGCTGCACTCCAGTGAAGGTGTTCAAAAAGTCAGCACTTTTTTTTGCTTCTGCTGCCACATAATTTATTACAGTATATCAAGAGAGCTTCATACTTGATACATGTGAGGCAGCTATTAAATACAGTGTGAACTGGTGCCACAATCACTGCAGGGACGTATGTACCCAGCGCGTCACCCGAGTGGCTTCATCAGATATAATAAATTATGTAGCTGCAGATGCTAAAAGTGTGCTGACAATTTTTTTTAACAGCTCCACTGGAGTGCAGCTGTTTCGTGGATCCGACTTTTGGAGCTTGTGGCCGCTGGAATGACCCAATCAGTATGTGGCAGATTTAGAACTACCACTACCACTACCACCACCACCACCACCACCACCACCACCTCCTCCTCCTCCCATTTTGCCACCACCCTTTCTAGTTGTGCCCCTAACTCCTTCTCTCTCTCTCTCTCTCTTTCCCTGTCCTGGAGGACTACAGATCATCCCTATCTGTAGTTTCTTGCCTGAGGATGCTGTGAGCTGAATCCACAGCAGTTCTTTTTTGTCCACCTGGATGGCATGTCCTCAGCCCCGACATGCATGCCGCATCCTCCGTCATCACTGCACCAGAGGCGGCCACTACCCAGTGTATCTCTGGCTTACCCCCCAGGGTGGGATTGCTGGAGCCGGGCCCTTGCCCCTTCAGACACCACTTCTGGTGTCCAGGCTGGAAGCCCCTCCAGGCCAGCTCCGTGGGGCAGTGGTGCGCAACGGGGCTGTCACTGGGCATGTCCAGTGGAATTTTTGCCGATATGCTACCTCGTGCGGCGGGACGTGCAGTAACCTCAGTGGTGTGTTTGCTGACGTCTGTCCTGCCTCCCCAACTTTCAGGCACTGGCTGCTTCTGCCCCCCATAGCCTCCACCAGGGGTCCTGTATGTGCTAGACACATGACCCTCCCCCCCTGGAGAATGAAATTGGGGCGCTTGAGCTTTCTCCCCCCGGCCAGCCCTCAGACTCCCGAGTCCATTCCCAAACTCAGGTCATTGGCGTTTCGAGCTGATGTCCTACTGCCGCATTGGTGGCCCGGTGAACCTACAGCAATTCTATTTCCCCACTGTCGCCCCTAATGTTTCTATCCTTCACTTCCTCTATGTCTTCCTTGACATATAGGGCTATGCCTCCTCCTTTATCGTTTCCTCTATCACATCTTAACAAGGTGTAACCTGGGACTGTCAGGTCCAAGTTGTGATTCTCTGTGGCTCAAGTTTCTGTGACTGCTACTAGGTCCATCGCAATGTCTGCCACCACTGCCTGGAGCTCACTAATTTTATTTTCCAGGGTCCTGGCATTAAGCCAGACCCCCTTCCATCTTTCTCCTGATCACCTCCTACTACTTCTTATTCCTTCTCCCTTATTCTTCACTAGTTTCCTTAATCTTTTATTTTTTCATGCTGAATGTATGCTTTGCAGGCTCTCCCTCATTTGCCTCTTCCTTTAACCCAATTTAAACTTCAACTTTGCCGTTACCCTCCTTGCTACTACTAGTCCCCTGTTTGGAGGAGCCCTAGGTAGGTTCCCCACTTGCTCTCTCTTCTCAGTGAAACATACGAACATAGAATTTGACAGCAGATGAGGACTGCTTGGCCCACCCAGTCTGCCCATTTTTTCCCCTATCTACATTATTATTGCAGACCGTACTTGATCTGCAGCTCTTTCTCCCTTCCTTCCCACTATGTTTCCCTTGTGCCTATACCATGTATTCTTGAACTCCACCACTGTTTTCACCCCCACCACCTTTGCTGGGAGGCTGTTCCAGGAATCCACCATTCTTTTTGTGAAGAAATACCTCCTTACATCTCTCCTGCTTCATAGCATGTCTCCTTGTTCTTGAGTACCTTTTCTTCTGAAAAATACTTCCCTCCTGTATCTTATTCACCCCTGAGGTATTTTATATCCCCCTCTCCCTCCTCTCTTGCAGGGTGTACATACTGAAGTCCTTTAGTCTCCCTTCACAGGGCTTTTGATGGAGACCCTGCACCATTCTAGATGCCCTCCTCTGGACCGCCTCCACTCCATCTACATCCTTCTGGAGATGTGGACTCCGTAACTGGACACAGTACTCTAGGTAGGGTCTTACCAGCAATCGATACAGAGGACACACCATCTCCCCTTTCTGCTGGTGATACCCCTCCCTATGCACCCCAGCATCCCACTAGCCCTCCAGACTGCCTTGTCACACTGCCTGGCCACCTTTAGGCCATCCAATATGATTACTCCAGGTCTCTTTTCTGCTTGGCTGTAGTCAATACCATTCCACCCAAACTGTACTTCGCTCCTGGGTTTCTGTGCCCCAAGTGCATTATTTTGCACTTTTTCGTATTGAAACCCAACTGCCATACCCTTGACCACTCCCTGAGTTTTTTGGGTCTCTGCTCATCCTTTCCAACCCCACCCCCCGGAGTGTCCACCCTATTGCAGATTTTGGTGTCATCTGCAAAGAAGCAGACCTTCTGTTCCAGCTCCTCTACAATGTCAATTATAAAAACAATAAAAAGGAATGGTCCCAGCACTGATTCCTGAGGCACCGTGCTGGTCACCCTTCCTTCCTCAGAGTGAACTCCATCTACGACCACCCTCTTCTGCCTATCCCATAACCAATTTCTTACCCAGTTTACCACCTTTGGACCCACTCCTAAGCTACCCAGCTTGCTTACTGGTCTCCTATGAGGAACAGTGTCAAAAGCCTTACTGAAATCTAGGTAGGCCACATCCACTGCTCCACCCTGATCTAAATTCTTTGTTACCCAAAGAAATATATTAGATTCATTTGACATGATCTCTCTCCTGTGAAACTATGCTGCCTCAGGTCTTATAACCCACTGGATTCAAGATATTCCACAACCCTTTCCTTCAGCAGTGATCCAATTAACTTTCCCACTGATGGCCTATAAATGTCAGCCTCCTCCCTGCTACCACTTTTGTGAAGTGGGACTACATCTGCCCTCCTCCAGTCCTCTAGAACCACTCCTTATTTATTTATTTAAAGGTTGGTAACCAGGGAAAAACACCATTGAGCCAAGGCTCGTTTACAGATGCGACCCAAGAGGCAAGGGTGCATAGGAGGTAATATCAACAAACATCAAGCTACTAATAAATTAACGGTCAGCAAAAAGCACAGGGTCATGGTTACAGACCAAAAAAAAAAAACTGTGTATTAACAAAAGACAAGTAGCAAGAGAAATTATACGGCAGAGGCAAATTATGATTAGCACATGGAAAACACAAACAGTAAGGGCTAAGGATAACTTAGAACCACCAAAAATGATGACGTGCGCTAGCTAGCCTTATACAGGAGGGACAAAGGAGTATCGAAACATTAAGGTGGAGGATTGGGGACACAGAGCATGGCTGATGGGGTAGGAGTCTTTTGAGTTAGAAGAGGGAGGAAGATTGACGAAGATCAGGGGGGTAGTTTATTCCAGAGAGAAGGGAAACAGAAGGAGAAAGCAGATTGCCCAGAAACAGAGTGGGGATGAGGGATAGAGAAGGTACGAGTGTCTCGGTGATAAAGAGAGTAATTTGAGGTAGCACTTGTGAGAGGCAGGAGGAGAGATAGGAGGGGAGGGTACTGAACCAGAATTTAGCAACGAAACAAGCACAGTGAACCAGTCTCCTGTGGGGCATTCCTGTTTCCAGTGAGGTGTTAAACAAAACTGTCAGAGGTACAGCCAGTATTTCCCTGAGCTCCCTTAATACCCTTGGATGCACCCTATCTGGCCCCATTGTTTTGTCCACCTTCAGATTAGCGAGTCTCCTCAGGATTCTCTTCTCCAAAAAGGACTAGTGTCCACCTCCCTCTCTTCAAGCCTCTATTATTTTTTGTCCCTTCCCTTTCTCCTTCCTCTGTAAACACTGAACAAAAATATTTGTTCAGGACATCTGCCTTTTTCTGGTCCCCATCTGTAGAATCCCCCTTGCCTTTTTCACATTATAGTCCCACCCCTGGTCTTTCTCTTTTCACTTGTATACCAAAAAATGTCTTGTCCCCTTTCGTTACCTCCTGGGCTATTCTCTCTTTAGTTTGCACCTTTGTGCTCCTTACTGCTTTCCCTGCTTTCCTCTGTTTCCCCTGATACACCTCCCTATCCTCCTTCCTCTGCATCTCTTATACCTTCTGAATGCTACCCTTTCAGCCTTTACCTTTTCAGTCACCGTCCAGTATTGCACCATCACAAGTGGGTTAACTGACTAGTTATCTGAGGAATGACCCCTGTAGAGAGTTCAGGAAGTCCCTGCTTGTAGCTGAAGCTGCTGCTGGGAGGCTCCAATCTACATCTGGCAGGCTGACGTCCCCCACCAGCAGCACCTACCCCTTTTCTGCCACCTTGCCAATGACTTCCACCAGTACATTATCTAATCTACCCCCCCCCATGCTGGAGGTCTGTAGATCACTGCAGTGCAAATAGTGTCTCCATTCCCCATCTCCTCAGTACCTCTGCCTCCCACTGTATTCCTGGCATCACCGTTGCTTTTATGCTTTCCCTTACATAAAGCACCACACCCTCTCCTTTCCTTCCCACCTGATCCTTCCTGCTGAGTGTAGCCTGGTATGGCTATGTCCCAGTCATGGTTTTCAGTGCACCATGACTTGGTAACAGTCACAATATCCAGGTTGGCTTCTGCCATGATGGCCTCTAGGTCCGGAATCTTATTTCCTAGACTTCTAGCATTTGTACACATGGCCTTCCAGAATTTGTTTCCACCAAGTTGTTACCACACTTTTTTCCTTTTTTGTCCTCCCTCCTTCTCCCCTCTCTTTTTAATGCGCCCATTCCCTTCCCCCTTTATTCCTACCACCATGCTCCCTTAATTAAATTAATTTTCAACCTGGGGGAATTCCTCGCCCCTCAAGTTCTCCTTACCCTTTACTTCAGCCTCTGGTGGTTGGGGGGGGCAGTTTCTGTCTCACCGATTCCTTCCCCTATTCCCCATGGCTAGTTTAAATGTGGTGGTTTCCCTAGCCTCTGTCTCCCCCAAGTCAGTTCAACTGTCCAATACAGCAATCAAAATTCTGTTTCAGAGCACTGGCCCCCCTCTCTTGTCAGGTGAAAGCCATCACCCTTGAAGACCCTCTTGCCTCAAAAGTCCCTCCCTCAGCTCCCCAAATAGTGGTATCTGGTCTCCAGACATCATCCCTTTAACCACCCATTAAACTCCTCAGTCTCCTCTGACCTTCCTCTATCATTCTCATTCCCCCTATTCCACACATGGAGGACCTAAGAAAAGGCCAGGAAAGCAGAATGCGCCTTCAATCCATCCCCCAGCCCCTTACAGTTTTGATACACTGCATCCCTGTGTTGGTTCACCAGATTATTGGTACCCAGGTGTACTGGCACCCCCAGCTCCCCCTTCTCCGCCATCCTCCCTATCCTATCTATATCCCAGATGACTGATGCAACAGGCAGGCATTTGGCCATATCACTCCCCTTCACTCCCCCACCTCTCTATTCCCTTAATCATTGAGCCCCCAAGCACCAAGACTCTCCTTGTTGACTTCCTCCTGCTCAACCCCCCGGATGCCACCAAACCATCCTGACATTTCCCCAAACTGACTAAGAGCCCCCCCCCCCATAGAGTCTGGTATCTGAGCTTCCTCCAGAGATGCAAAGCAATTTTCTATCTGGATGGTGTGAGACTGGTCAAACCCCCTTATGGCTGCCCCTGCCACCTTTCCCCTTCCCTGCCACTCTCCAGCCCCCTTGGCTAGTGGGCCTCTGGGGGATTTGGGGGGGTGGACCCCAGCTGAGCCAGTGTCATAGCCGAGATATCTCATCATGGAGTACTTCCTACACCTGCTTTACTTGCTCCCTTAACCTTACTCAGAATACACCATTTATCATCATGAGTGAAGGGGCAGGACCATAACTCACGAGTGGCAGAGCCACAACATATGTTAAATTGTAAAGCTTTCAGATTAGTTCTTTTAACGAAGAACACACTTTTCTGTTTGATTCCACTGCTCTGTTCAGAGTACAGCAGCAGTCATTGTGATGTCATCAAGCATTGTTCAGGCTGCTGCTCTCCTATTAGTTACGAGCTTCTTTGTGACCAACCTCAAGTGATGTTAAATATGGAAGATAATGTATGGTCCTGTATTGGTAACCAGTTTGTTAACCATCGAGAGGTTGCAGGGCGACCATGTAAACCTCAAGAGTGAAGCTTGAGATGTTTATGTCGCCATGGCCTCGAAACGTTACACAAACCGGTTAATGATACAGGACCATACATTACATTTTATAGTGTACGGTCGCCATAAACTGACAGAAAAAATGAAGAAGGTTCCTTACTTTTTGCAGTTCTGGTCACTGCCGCGGACGTCCTGGGTCATTCTCTCGATGCTGTGCCAGTTTTGGGAAGGCCGTCGGTGCATGAGAAAAAAGATGCGTGCATGCGCAGATGGGCTCCATCTGTAATCCCATTGATATGACTTACTCAAGAGGGGTTTATAACCCCTGATGTCATAGCGATGTGATTATCAAGAAATAATTTTGCCGCTTTTTAGCGGTAATAAGGGCTAACCATACATTATAATCTATTACCACTCCAGGTCCTACTACCACATACATATTTCATTTATCTATACATTTTTGTCTCACCCCCATTGTATGAAAATGAAGGTTCCTCACCTGTAAATACAGGTTACTCACCTGTAACAGGAGTTCTAGGAATGGTATATGTTGTTCATCCACACTGTCTGGCAGGTATCCTTGCGGCTTTAAATCTTGCTGGAAGGTCTTCAAGCTGGCTCCTCCTACCCACCCGGGTGGTAAAACTCTCGGCTCCGCCCCATGATGCCAGATCTGGCCCGCTGGAAGCTCAGGTAGTGCGCCGGCCGGGAGGTCGGGTGGGTCGCGGTGGATGAACATATACCATTCCTAGAACTCCTGTTACAGGCTAGTAACCTGTATTTCTAGGACATGGATATGTTGTTCATCCACACTGTCTGGCAGACTCTAGCAGTTCTCTGGGAGGAGGAGGAGGCACACACACCCCGATACTTACTTGGGAAAGAGAGACTGGAGAACCGAGGCCCCAAAACCAGCATCCCGGTGTGACTCAAGGTCGATGTGGTAATGTGCAATGAAGGTGTATGCCGACTTCCAGGTAGCAGCCCTGCAGATTTCCTGGATAGGGACGTCCCTGGAAGCAGCCACCGATGCAGCAGTATGGTGGGTAGAATGAGCTCTTATCCCTCTGGGAGGCTCCATGCCCGCCAACTTATAGCAGAGATCTATACAGGAGGTGACCCACCTGCCTATCGTCCACTTGGCTGCAGGTCTGCCAGGTGCAGCTTCAGCGTAGGTGACAAACAGCTGGCGAACCTCTCCCCGAATTTCAGCCATGCGCTTCTTAGAGTATGCGAGCGCCCTTCTAGGGTCCAGAGTATGGAGCCGATATTTGGCCTCCAAGGTGTGATTGGGGTTGAACACCGGCAGAGTCAACACCTGATTAAGGTGAAACTCCGACACCACCTTCGGAAGGAATTTCGGTTGGGGGCGCAGGACAACCTTGTCCCTGTGGAAGACCAGGTAAGGAGACTCTATGCAGAGCACCTGGAGCTCTCCCATCCTTCTGGCTGACGTAATAGCCACCAAGAAGGCGGTCTCCCATGACAGGTGAGAGAGTTCATACCTGTGCATTGGTTCGAATGGCTTGCCCATGAGCTTTGCCAGTACCAGCAGTAGATCCCACGGAGGTGGAGGTTCTCGCACTGGAGGGGAAATGTGATCAAGGCCTTTGAAAAAGTGCCAGACCACCTTCTCCTGCGCCACCGACTGCTTCCCGGCCCACGCCCGGTAAGCAGAGATGGCTGCCAGGTGCACCTTAAGGGTCGTCGACCTAAGCCCTTGCTGAGAAGGGGACCACAGGTAGTCCAATATGCTCGCCAAGGAACAGGAGGAAGGGTCCAGGCCCTTGCCCGGACACCAAATGGAAAACCTTTTCCATTTGAAGGAGTAGCATTTTCTGGTCGACTCCTTATGGGACGCCTCAACTACGTTGAGGACCTCGTTGGAAAGACCCAAGGCCTGGAACTCTAGCCGCTCAGGAACCAGGCCATCAGGTGCAGGGATTGAAAGTCCGGATGGAATACCTTCCCCTGATTGACTGAGAGCAGGTCCGGGCGAGCTGGAAGCTGCCTCGGAAGCCTGGAGCTGAGGCTGAGGAGATCTGGGTACCAGTACTGGCGGGGCCAGTCTGGGGCTATCAGAATCACCTGTGCCTTGTCCCTCCTTGCTTTGAGCAGCACCTTGTGCATCAAGGGAATGGGGAAAAGCGTAGAAGAGGCCCGGGGTCCACAGCCTCGAGAAGGCATCCCCCTGCAGAGAGCCCTGCTGAGGGGGGCGGGCATGGAACAGCCTCAACCTCGCATTCTCCCTGGAGGCAAACAGGTCCACCTGAGGTGTGCCCCAATGGGAGAACAGATCTCGTACTACCTCCGGCAGGAGAGACCACTTGTGGGAGGCAGCCCCTATCCAGCTTAGGGCATCGGCCAGGGTGTTGGAGGCTCCTGCCACATGAATGGCTAGGAGATCCGCCTCCAGGCTGCTCACGAGTGACCAGATGCGGAGAGCTTCCTTGCATAGGAGCATGGAGCGCGTCCCGCCCTGGCGGTTTAGATAGTACATGGTCGTGGTATAGTCCATCTGGACCCAGACCACTTGACCACGAAGAAATGGAGCAAAGGCGGTGAGAGCTAGGCGGACCACTCGGAGCTCCAGCAGGTTGATGTGGCATCGGGACTCCCGCGGGGACCAGAGGCCGTGCGCTCGGTGTTCCCCCAGATGGGCACCCCAACCCATCAGAGAGGCATCGGTCGATAGAGAGACCGTCGGCTTGGGGCGGACAAACGGGATGCCCTCCTGCAGATGAAATGGAATGGTCCACCACTGGAGAGCATTCCACATCCCCTGGGTCACTGTCACTAGCTGGTCCAATGGATCGCAGTGTTGGGACCACTGGCTGGCCAGCCCCCACTGAAGGGGGCGCATGTTCCAGCGGGCCCAATGGACCACACTGGCACAGGCTGCCATGAGACCCAGGAGGCGCAGGAAGTCCCGGGCAGGGTGCAATTGCCCAACCAGAAATGATTGGGCAAAGGAGGAAAGAACCTCGGCCCTGTCCGCCGGGAGCTGTGCTCTGGCTCGAAGAGAGTCGAGCTCTGCCCCGATGAAAAGAATCACCTGCTTTGGCTCGAGTTCCGACTTGGCCTCATTGATGAGGAGGCCGACCTGAGAGCAAACCTGGAGGGCCAGATCTCTGGACCGCTCCACCTCCTGTCTGGAGGGGGCTGCTATCAGTCAATCGTCCAGGTAAGGGTAAACCCGGACCCCTCGGTGCTGCAGGAATGCTGTCACCACTGCAATGCATTTGGTGAAGACCCTGGGAGCTGGAGATAAGCCGAAGGGCATGGCTTGGAACTCGAAAAGGGAACCTTCTGCTCAAAAGCGAAAGAACCTTAGATGGGACGGATGGATAGGGACGTGAAAGAACGCGTCCTGTAGGTCCAGAGAGCAGAACCACATGCCGTGTTCCAAGGATGGTATTATCTGAGCCAGAGTGACCATCCTGAAGGTTCGAGACCTTAGGAACTTGTTTGGGTCGTGTAGGTCGAGAATGGGGCGCCAGCCCCTCGTCCGTTTTGGAACCAGGAAGTACCTGGACATGAACCTCGGGTTTGAGGGAGGATCCGTCACCTCTCTTATCACCTCCTTCTCGAGGAGGGCGATGTCGGCTCGGCGAGCTGACAGTGAGCTGGACCGAGGCCCCAGGTGCAACGGCTCTGAAGGGTGGGACCTGCTCAACTCCAGAGGCAGGCCCTTTCCTACCTCCAACACCCACCTGTCTGTGGTAATAGCAGACCAGGCGGAAAGGAAACTGGGCCGTCCCCAGGAAGGAATCTGGGAGTAAGGTGGACGAGGTTGGGCGACACCCCTCAACCCGTTACTGTGCAGGCTTGGAGGGGGGACCGGCCGAGGGACCGCCTGGGCCTTTACTTCCCTGCTTCCTGGAGGAGGAAGCCGCAGGCTTGGGTTTGGGACGCCAAGCGCGAGCCTGGTGTTGCTGGGCCGGGCGTGCCGGGGGCGCAGACGGATGAAAGGGCTTGGGTTGAGGTCTGCGGTCCTTGTCCCTCTGAGCGGATGATACCGAGTCCAAGGTGGCATTGGACTTTTTGATCCTCTGGAGGTGGCCTTCCACTCCAGGGCCAAAGAGGTCGGTCCCCAAGAAGGGGACATCTGCCAATTTGTGCTGGGTATCCGCTGTGAAGGTGGATATCCTCAGCCATGCCCGACGGCGCATAGCCACTGCAGCCGCTACTGACCTGGCGCATGAATCACTGATGTCCAAAGCAGTCTGAAGTTGCTGCTTGGCCACTGCCCTGCCCTGGTCCTGCATCTGCTTAACCGTGGTCTGCAGGTCAGCTGGGAGATGAGGGACCACCTCGTCCAGGGAGCCCAACAGGGCATAAGAAAAATGTGCCATCAGTATGGCCGAGCTGGCCTGACGAAGGCCAAGGGAGGACGCAGCGTAGACTTTTCGGCCGGCATAGTCCAATTTCTTGGACTCCATGTCGGGAGGTTTGTCCACATCCCTAGCGTTTCCGGCACGCCGGAAAATGCTGTCTGTAACTAACCCCTCGGCTGAGGGATGTTCCGAGAAACCGGACAGGGAACCGGTAGGGACCGCATACTTCCTGGCCATCCTGGCTGAAGGCGCAGGGCAGGAAGCAGGACGCTGCCAGAGCTCCAAGGCCGGGCCCACAATGGCCTCAGCCACAGGGAAGGCCTCCGTAGGGGAATCCCCTCGGTCCAATATCTCCATGAGGGGATACTTGGCCCACTTGGATACAGGCTCGAGCTGCATCCCGGTGGATTCCGAGATGAGTCTGAGCAACCCCAGGAAGAACGAAGGGCTGTCATCCAGCGACTGACCTCCATAGGACTCCAAGTCCACTCGCTTGGAGAAAAAGGAGGAATCGTCGTCAGACTCGGAAGAGTCCGCAAAGAGCTGCCTCAGGCCTGAGCCACCCTCCACCTGCCGAGGGCAAGCAGGAGTGAGGGTGACCGACCGCCTATGGGGCAGACCCTGAGCCGACCGAGAATTCTTGGTTGGAGCCCCAAACCGCGGCTGTGGAGGCGGAGGTTCCACCGGAATCAGTGGAGCAGCTGGTTTTGGCCGAACAACCGGCCTGACAACAGGCTCCTCGGGTAAAACGGGGGGTTGTTTTGGCGCTCCGGTGACAACACCATAATGGCCGGGAAGGCGGCGTCGGCTTATTCCCAGTCAGAAGGAAGCTGTTGCCACATGAGGTCCTCATATCGTCGGCGCAACCTGCGTCAAAGCCTCCCCTCATCCGAGGAGGAGGAAGAGGACAAGCGGCGGCGTCGCTTACCGCGGTGCCGAGACCGAGACCACCTATGATGGCGGGATTGGCTGGACCGCGAAGAAGTCCGAGACCGAGACCGAGAACCTCGGCTTTTCCGAGGACGGTGCGGAGAGGGGACGGGTGGAACCGGCTCCTCCCTCGGCTTGGAGGGAACACCCAAGGGCTCCGGAACCGGAGGCACTGGCAAGCCCATGGGATCCTCAACTCCCACCGGGGGAACCAGGGAGAGGGAATTTTCGGCTTCGCCGGTCGACAACCCTTCCAACGGGTCGAGAAAGATCTCGACTGCATCGACGGGAGTCTCGGTCAATTGACCTGACGGGGACACCGTGAGACCAGAGGCCGAAGCCGAACGATAGACCGAAGTCAATGGCCGACAACTCGGGGAGAGGGACCTTTCCCGCTCCCAAGAGCGTCGACGAAGAGACTTACCCTTGACTTTCTTCTTGGACCGAGAAGAAGGAGGTCCAGCAGACGTTGGTCCCTCTCCCCTAGTGGAGAGGGACAGACAAAGCTCCTTAAAGGAAGCTGTGTAAGAGGAACCCAGGGAAAGCGGAATAAAAGCCGCGGTCGAGGAAGATGCGGCCCACGCCGCCTCCTCTTCGAGGGCGATCATCTGCTCTAGCTGATCCGCCGAGCCCGCCGCCGCGGAAACCGCCGACCGGGCCTCTTTTGACTTAACCGGAGGAAAACGTTTCTCGGGGCGCCCTAGTTGTAAACGGGCGGCACGGTCTTCGAGGACGTAGGCTGAGAAGGAAGAGCACAGGTCGCAAGCCTGCGGGACGTGCTCAAGGCCTAAACAGTACACACACGTGGAGTGCGGATCCGTCCGAGACATCTTCTGCCCACAAGGGCACCGCCGAAAACCGGGAGTCGATTTGTCCATCGCAGCCGCGAGGGATAGAAGACCGAAGTCTTTTAAGCAAAAAACTTTTAAATTCGGAAAACCGAAGAATTAGGAACCAGTCTTATACGCAGAGCGTTAAGGAAGGAACCTGAGCTTCCAAGTGGTAAGGAAGATCTGGCGTCCATGGGGCGGAGCCGGAGTTTTACCACCGGTGGGTGGGTGGTGGGAGGAGCCAGCTTGAAGACCTTCCGCAAGATTTAAAGCGGCAAGATACCTGCCAGACAGTGTGGATGAACAACATATCCATGTCCCTAGAACCATAGTTCTAAGAGAGGAATGTGGTGCACATCCACACTCTGGCAGTCTTCCTTTTCATGAAAAACATGCAGTCACGGCACTCACCTCGGCACTATGTTAAAACAGAATAGCCAAATAAAGGAGCTATCGAGCAAATGTCTGTTTATTCATGCAGCCAGCAAACAAAAAAAAGAGACCCTCATGGGTCAAGGAGGAGTAACAAATGTGCTCTGACGTTTCACCTACAGGAGGCACTATCTTTGACAAAGCCTCCTGTAGATGAAATGTCAGAGCCCATTTGTTACTCCTCCTTGACCATGAGGGTCTCTTGTTCATTTGCTGGCTGTATGAATAAACAAAAATTTGCTTGATAGCTCCTTTGTTTGGCTATTCTGTTTTAACATAGTGCTGAGGTGAATGCCGTGACTGTATGTTTTTCATATTTGGGACTGTCACAGAGCACCCCAGCCCACTTTGTGCGGCTCTGTTTTATTTCCAGTCTTCCTTTCCCTTTAAATCAAGCCAGAATGTCTTCAAGCTAAGCTCCTCCTACCTGGGTGGTATACTCCTTGGCTCCACCCCATGATGTCAGATCTTGCATGCTGGAAGCAGGGATCTATGTACTACTTCCCAGGGGAAGTCAGGTGGGTCATGTGGATGTGCACCATATATCACTCCTAGAACTACGGTTACAGATGAGTAACCCTCATTTCTAGGGGCATGGATATGCTGCAGTATCCACACTCTGGGAGATGCCTAGCAGCCCTCTGGGAGGAGCGGGTAGGCACACACCCCCACTTGGCACATAGGGACTGGAAAACTGAGGTCCCAAAACCAGCATCCTGGCTTGATTCAAGGTTAATGTGGTAGTGGGAAATGAAGGTGTTTGCTAACTTCCAGGTAGCAGCCCTGCAGATTCTCTGAATATAGACATCCCTGTAAGCAGCCACCAAGGCAGCAGTATGTCTGGTAGAATGAGCCTTAAGTCCTACAGGAGTTTCCCTACCAGCCAGCCTATAGCAGAGGTCGATGCAGAAGACAATCCACTTGCCAGTCATCTGCTTTGCTGCCACCTGCGGCTACAACGTATGTTACAAATAGCTGTCAAACCTCTCCCCGAACTCCAGCCATGCACTCCTTGTAATAAGCGAGTGCTCACCATAGGTCTAACGTGTGGAGGCTGTGCTTGGCCTCCGAGGTTGGACTGGTGAAGTACACAGGGAGGTTGATCATCTGGTTACAGTAGAACTCCAATACAACCTTTGGGAAGGAACTTCGGGTGGGGGTGGAGGAAAACTTTGTTCTTGTCGAAGACCAAATAAAAAGACTCTTCTGAAAGTGCTTGGAGCTCACTGATCTTTCTGGTGGAGGAGATAGCCACCAAAAAGACTGTCTTCCACGTCAGGCGTGACATGTCACACCTGAGCATTGGTTTGAATGGCTTGCCCATGAGCACTGCCAGTACTAGCAGCAAGTTCCAAGGTGGAGGTGGTTCATGCACCAGAAGGGACAGGTGGTCTAGGCCCTTAAGAAAGTGCCCAGCCACATTCTGCTGCACCGTCGAAATACCAGCCGGCATCCGGTATGCAGAGATGACTTCCATGTGCATCTTGACGGCCATCAACCTCAGGCCTGACTGAGAGATGGACCACAAGTAGTCCAGAATGCTAGCCAAAGGGCTGGCCAGGGGACCAAGCTCCCTGCCCCGGCACTAAAATGGAAAACCTCTTCCATTTGAAAGCATAGCACTGGTAGGTTGAGTCTTTCCAGGAGGTTTCCATGACATGAAGAACCTCTTCAGAGAGACCAAAAGCCTGGAACTCTAGCCACTCAGGAACCAGGCCATCAGGTGCAAGGACTGAAGGTCCGGATGCAGGACCTTCTCCCTGTGACAGGAGAGCAGGTCCAGGTGAAGAGGAAGTTGCTACGGAGGCCTGCTGCTGAGGCCGAGGAGATCCAGGCACCAAAACTGCTGTGGCCAGTTCAGGGCAATCAGGATCATCTGCGTCTTGTTCTTCCGCACCTCAACCAGCACTCTGGATTGGGAAAAGGGAGGGAAGGCGTAAAGGAGGCTGGGGATCCAGAGCCTCACAAAGGCATCCTCCACCTGTGTCCCGCACTGTGGGGGCCGGGCACATAACAGCATCGGCTTGGCATTCTCCCAGGGGAGTGCCCCACTGGGAGAACAAGTGATTCACTACCTCCTGATGCAAGACCACGCATGAGATGCCTCGATCCTGCTAAGGGCAACCACTAGTTGGTTAGAGACTCCCACTACATGACTCACCAGGAGATCGGCATCCGGGCTGCGTATGAGGGTCTAGGTCAGAGATCCTCCCGAAACAATCAGTGGGAGTGCTTTCCACCCAGCTTGTTTAGGTAGTACGTGGTTGTGGTACTGGCCGTCTGGACCTAAACCACCTGACCCGGAACAAAAGCACCAAATTCCATCACAGAAAGGTGCACTGTAAGGAGCTCCCGCAGGTTGACATGGCAATGGGACTACCTGGGGGTACAGAGCCCATGTGCCCTGTGGTCCCCCAGGCGCACTCCCCATACCACTAGAGATACATTGGTTGTCAGGGTTAGAAACGAGCAAAGTCAGCAAATTTCACTCAGTGAATTAATCTACAAATTTTGTGCAATTCGCAGAGTGCGGATCAATCTGTGAAGGGCGAAGTTTTGCCGTGAAGTGTGGAATTCTGAGTGTGAAATTCCACACTTTGTGACAAAAACGTCACACTTTGCAATGAAAAGTTCATGATTCAGGTGAAGTCGAAGTTGCTGAGGTCTAGGAAAACTTCATAGAGCTCCCCAAATGTGAATTTTTGCCACTTAGCAGCAACTTCACCAGCGAATTAAAATTTTACCACATCTCTAGTCAGGGTGACTTTTGGCTCTGGGCAGACGAATGGGACTTCTTCCTTGAGATGTTCTGGGATGAGTCACCACCCACTGGATTGCATCCCACACTGGCTAAGTCACTACAGCTGGCTGGTCCAGGTGACGTAGGCACTGGGACCACTGGCATGTCAGCTCCCACTATAGGTGGAGCATCTGCCAGGGGGCCCACCTAACCATGTTGATGCAGGATGCTATGTACCCCAGCAGCCGAATGAAGTCCCGGGCAGGGTGCGAGCACCAAACCTGAAATGATCGGGCAAAGGAGGTAAGATATGATGCCCAGTCTGCAGGGAGTCAGGACTTGGCCCAGAGAGACTCTAGCTCTGCCCTAATGAAGTGGAGTACCTGCGAGAGTTTGAGTTCGGACTTGACTGGGTTTACCAGAAGGCCCATGTCTCTGCAGGTCTGGAAGGCCAGGTCCCTGGACCACTGCATTGCCTCTTTGGATGGCCCGGTTATCAGCCAGTTGCCCAGGTACAGAAAGACCCAGACTGCTCAGCACCACAGGAATGCTGCCACCACTGCTACACACTTAGTGAAGACCCTAGGAGCCAGGGAGAGGCTGAAAGGCATGACCTGGAACTTGTAGAGAACTCCCTCCATGTGGAACTGTAGGTACCGCCAGTGGGATGGATGGAGTGGAATGTGGAAGAAGCATCCTGGAGGTTCAGAAAGCACATGCCCATTTCCAGGGGTGGAATGATCTGGTTCAGAGTGACCATCCAGAACTTGCACTTCCTCAGAAACTGATTGAGGTCATAAAGATCCAGTATGGGGCACCAACCCCCCATCCATCTGGGGACCAAGAAGTACCTGGATACGAAGCCCTGGCCGGCCATGGCATCAAAAACATGGGCCATGGCTCCTTACTCTAGGAGCTCAGCATTGTCCTCCCTGAGGGCAGAAATGTCCTGTGACATGACGGACTCTCGTGGAGCATGGGCTCAGTAGAGCCTCGAAGTCAAGAGGCAATCTGCTGCCCACCACTTCTAGCACCCATTTGTCCGAGGTAATGGTGGACCAGGCATGCCAGAAATGGTGAAGCTGACATCCACTAGGAGCTAAGGCAGGGGGGTAACACCCCCCGAACCGTCACTGAACAGCCTAGGAAGAGGTACTGGCACCAGCTGCCAGCGGGGCTCTGTCGCTGCAACCCCCGGGTTTTTTTTGAGCCCTGGCTGGCGAACTTAGATTTAGGGTGCCAGGCCTGCAATTGCCCTGGCTGGGGCTGCTGCTGCTTGGGCTGCTGGAACGGAAAAAGCTGAACCTGAAAATACTTTGTCTGTGGTCACTTACTCACCTGGTCCTTCTGGGGGAACATAACAAAGCTGAGGGTGGCATGTGACTTCTCGATCTTCGTAAGGTGCTCATACACCCCAAGGCTGAAAAGATCAGTGCCCAAGAAAAGGCCATCAGCCAATTTATGCTGGGTGCCTGCCATGAAGGGGGAAATCCGCAACCAGGACCTACAACACACTGCAACTGCTGCAGCCACGGACTGGGTGCAGGAGTCGCTGATGTCCAAAGCAGTCTGAAGTTGGTGTTTTGCCAGTGCTCGACCCTGGTCTCTAACCATCTTAACCACCGCCTGCAGATCAGCAGAAAGGCAAGGGAGGATGTTGTCAAGGACTCCTATCGGGGAGTGACCAAATTTGATCATCGAGGTGCAACTTGCCTGATAGAGACCCAGGGAGGAGGCAGTGTAAACATTCTTGGCTACGTGATCCAGTTTCTTGGACTCCTTGTCTGTTCACATCCCCAACACCGCCCATCTTATAGAAGACAGAGTCCATCACCAAGCCCTCAGCTGAGGGATAGTTGGAGAAACCAGAGAGTGAACAGGTCAGGAGTGTTGCGGACATGTAGGTTGAGGCTGCCACACAGGAAGCTGGGTGCTGCCACAGCTCCAGCGCTGGCCCAGAATAGCCTCTGACACAGGGAAGGCAAACCCCAGAGAATCATCCCAATCCATGATATCCGTGAGGAGGTATTTGGCCTGCTTCTGGACCGGTTCCAAGGCGATCTCCAATGACTTGGAGATCAACCGGAGCAAAGTTCCGAAGAGGTCTGGCCTGTGTTCAGTGCTCAGTTCTTCGTCTGATTCAAGGTCGAAGCCTGGGGTCCTGGAGGATTGCTCAGAGGACCCGTTGAGAATACCAAGACTCCTCAAAGATCACCTTGACCGCTTTTCCCCATTGACCGCCCTAGACTCATCTGAATAGGTGATCTCAGCCAACAATTGATTAGGTAGGCTGGTAGCCGGGCAGAAGGCCTTGGTAGGAGCTCCCTGTAAGGGCTGCTTGGGTGGTGGTTCCATCCTAATCAGTGGAGAGGCCAGAGCCGGAAACACCGGGCTTGGCAGGACCAGGGTGGGTTGGACTGGGGTTGACCAGGAAACTGCGGGGGCCGGCAGAAGGGGTCTACCATGCCCAAGGACCCACTGCTGACACATAAGCTCCTCATAGTGCTGATGCAGCTTGCAACAGAGTCTCTCACTGTCCTAAGACAAAGAGGAAGAGCACCAATGGTGCTTCCTGGTCGAGGGTCAAGCATAGGAACGCGAGGAGTCCCTCGACCGCAATCTCGACCAAGACCTAGATCTCAACCAATGATAAGAGCGTCAACAGCGTGGAGAAGTGGGAGGAGGGGTTGTGTATAGGGCATACACTGGCTCCTGCCACAGGACCCCAGAAGGAAGTAACTCTGGGAGGAGACAGTTTGGTCGACCAACGGCTCCCAACCCTCCTGGGACAGGGTCGAAAGGGCCAGAGTCCTTGAGACTGAGTCATCCTCGATTCCTCAGACAATGGGTTGACTGGGTCTAGAAAAATCTCGACCAGCTGGTTGGTCTGCATCATGGGAAACAAGCCCAATGAGGTATCAGGAGCTAGTGGCCTGACCCTTGACCAGTACTGGCTCAGCTGAGGCTGAGCACTTGACAGTCGTCGAGTGGTAGAGGGAATCACAGGAGCAGGAAGAGTGTGCTCATTCTCGGTCCCACAATCATTGGCAGGATTTCTTTACATTCTTTTTATTACTCCGGGAAGGGCCCTCCAGAGTGTTCGATGGGACTGGAACATTTCATATAACATGCCCGATGCTGGCCCCAACTGGAAGCAGCGAGGACACTGAAGAAGAACCCGCCTCAGCCTAGACCACCACCTCTTCCATAGCTGCAAGCGGAGTGGCCAAGCCCACATTAGCCAGACACTGCTGCGCCCGTTCCTTGAGTGGAACCAAGGGGTCACTTTCGTCCAGCCGCCTGAGAAGGAGTCGCGGTGTAACACTCCTCAAGTGATGAGGGTAATAGTGACTCACACAGGCCACCAGCCTGTGCATTGTGTTTTGCCCTGAGGCAGTAAATGCACAAAGAAAGCGGTTCTGTCCAGGACATTTTCTGGTTATATACACAATGCAATGTTTAAATGTGGGATGGGACTGGGCTTCTTCACAATCCATGGCAGATGAAGAAATTGAAGAATTTGAAGAATAAAGCAATTTGAAGACAAAATTGGAAGAGAAAGTACTTTAGGGCCTACACCACGCATGGAGCTGTGGAGGAGACCTGACTTCAGAGGAAAGGAAGATCTGACATCACAGGGTGGAGCAGAGGAGTATACCACCTGGGTGGGTGAGAGGAGCTTAGCTTGAAGATGTTCCAGCTGGGTTTAAAGGGAAAGGAAGACTGCCAGAGTGTGGATAGTGCACCATATCCACACCACTAGAAATATCTATTTCACTTGTACCAAATCTTATTATTGTCCAAATGTCAAGAGCAAATCTCGATATTCTAGAACTCAATGGCTGCTACTTCAGATATCTATTAGAACCACAACACTATGCCAGGAAAGCTGTTCTTAGGGACAGCCGGATTCTGATTAAAAATGCCTTTGAACAGACTTTTTTTTTTTTTTATAAACAAGAAATCAGCAGCCCACAAAGCCCACTAAACAGTGAAAAACTAAAATCACAGGATCGTATAATTAACAGGCCGTCACAGCAACAAGCCAGCAAATCCTGGTCGCTAAGACAACCTCACAAAAGCCACACACAAACTGCCAAATTATACAAATAATTGTACACTACAAGTTATTCACCACATTTACACTACAAGTGATTCACTGCAGAACAAATGCAGTGACTATCCTGCTCCCAATCAACATCAAACCCACAGATCCTACACTTTCATATAGGCAACAAGGCCCTCCTTCTCAAAACACCAACAGTATACAATAAAAAATATTCAAAATGACAAACAAAATACAGACATTTTTCACTTAGTTTTAGGAGCTCCACACAGAAACAAGCACTCTACTGCTGCTGCTGCCCGCATTCAAGTACGTACATTTGTTAAGATTAAAAAAAGTAATAAAAATAATTTTCTGAATCAAAGAACCACAAGCAACTGATGCATTTTAAACTCACTCATAATATACAGTACCATCCACGAGAATCAAGCACTCTTATTACGGACTGGGCTGTGAAACGTTGCAGGACACTGCAGGAACTCAATGTATTCCAATGGCAATCATGTTGCAGGCTGAGGCAGGAAACTCTTTGTAGTCTAATGGTAATTACTGCAATCTGTCATGCAGCAAACTGTGAAATTTCACACAGAGCACTTGATCCTGGTGGAAGGAAGTGTACTATCAGAAGCTCAGACTTCTGACCCAGTCATTCTACCAGTGCAGCTCTTCTGAAAGAGAGAAATGACCTGTTGAATGCACTAGATGAAGGTTACCTCACAGGAGCAATCTACACTTGACATATTTAATTCAGTAAACCATAACATCCTGTTTTGTACATGGTATATGATCAGTCTAGCAGAAGAGATCCAGCTTAGAGACGTATAAACACACAGACAGGCATCTTATTTCATAGCACCTGTCCCAGGATCAAGATGCTACAAGTAAAATCCACAGACACTAGTACAAAACAACCAATAAACACTCTAAAAATGTAAACAAAATAATCCCGTAAAATTTGTAACAGTTTCTGGGCCACCCGGATGGCCCACTAGCAGTACATTTGTTTAAGAACAAACTTGGTGCGTCATGGGCTACTGACTGGCGCTGCCAGGGCCAGTCATATTACGCCTGTGCTCCGTGGACTGCACTGGCTGCCAGTACAGTGGCGGATCACCTTCACGGTCGGTTTACTGACCTACAAAGCCCTACATGATCAAGTACCCCATTACTTGCAAGATCTCCTTCGCCCCTACTGCCCCCTCCACCAACAAGGAATTGCTAGAGATTCCCAGGGTTTGACTGAAAACATCGGGGGCTCATTCTTTTGCCTTTGTAGCCCCCACCCTGTGGAATTTCTCTACCTAGTAGGGTGAGAGACAGTGTCTGACCATCCAAAATTTTAAAATAGCTTTAAAAACGTATTTATTTAGCCTGGCTTATCCAGATTGCTCTTAGTCTTGTAAGATTGTTGACGCATATATTTTAATATGCTGTAATTTAAATGATTTATTGCTATGTTATTTATTATGGTTTTAATGATTGTTATATGTGTTTGGTTCTTTATTGTGTACAAGCACTTTGAACTCTTGGAAAGGCGCTTTTTATAAATAAAATATGATTTGATGGGCAGGCCCTGCAGAGACAGCTGCCACACTGGCCAGAGGAAGGCTGGAGTTGACTTCCTTCACCACAGCAACTCATGCAGCTGGGACAGGGAGCTTGCTCTGCTGCTATGGGAAGCTGTGCATGGCGAATCAGATGCAGGCTTCACCCACATATGGGGGCGGGACTGTTGGAGAAAACTACCTGATGGCCAGGTGCCTTGGCTTGACCAGGATATAGCTCTGTGCACAGGATGTATCCCTGTAGGAAGGACAGCTGGGCAGCAAATACAGTGTTTATATAATATTAAAAAACATTAAACCAGTGTGCTAAATATCATTTTTAAAATTTCAGAAACCCATCACTGTGAAAAGTTTGGTTTAAAGTCAAAGTTTTTAGGCAGATTTAAAAGCCGCCACTGAGGGAGCAGTATGGATAGGTGGTGGGGGCATCTCAAAGCCTGGGGGTTGACATTGCTAAGACTTGGTCCACTGCAGGTTGCAATCTCAAAGGTATAATTTTGAGAAGTAAAAGAGTAGCTCAACAGAGGACTCATCCACCCGCTACCTCCTCTTGGTGGGTGATCAGTAACTCGGGAATGTACGAAAGGCCCAGTTCATTCTAGACCTTGAACCCCCAAAGCAGAATCTTAAGGTCAGTGCACCACCTTACTGGCAAGCCAGGGCAGTGCACTACAAGAGTAATATGTTCATGTTTAGGTACAGATGCTGCTAACCTTGCTGCCATTTTCTGTACCAGCAGCTCACAGGCAGGCCCTGGTAGAGCATGTTGAAGAAGTCGTATCACTTGGACCTAACAGTAACATAGATGACAATGACTGGGGATCGGATGATAACCACGCTATAATCACCTCGAGTGGTTGCTAGGGCAACATGGTAAACCTCAAGAGCACAGCCCTAGCAACCACGAGAGGTGATTTCAGCATGGCTGTCACCCAATCCCCAGCCATCATCTTTTATAGTGTATGGTCAAAAAACACTGTTTGCATTCTATGTGTGAGAATTATGGAACTCTGGTGCATTCTTTTTTGTTATGCTACTGTTTGGAAGTTCCAAAGTGTGGTTAACAACTTTTAAAATTCTAAACAGTGCATAACAAAGCTGTGTGACTGCTGATTATGGTGGTTAATAGGCACATACCATACATTATAATGCAGTCATGCCTGGGCTCATTCTTAACCAACTGATGGACATCTATTCTCCAATTTCCAAGATACATCTCTCAGTCACAGAAACCAGGACACCGTGCCTGGATGCAAACAAGACACAGCTGGGTATCATCTGCACCTGTACTGAAGACGAACTTCTGGATCGCTCCTCCCAGTGGAGGCATATATACCATGAACAGCAAAGAGGAAAAAACAATCCCTGTGGAACACCGGACTCAACAGCACATGGGACAAAGTGAAAGCCTCCTAAAACCACAATCTATCAAAGGACCAACCAATCAATGATGGTTCTTAACAACCCACAGAACTTACTCAGGTGATAATTTCCAGTGGTCAATGGTATCAAATACTGATGAATAAATTAAATACAACTCCAACTGACAAACTCTCCAGAGTAGCATACTATTTTTTCACCTGTACCAGGGCTCTCCAAGTGCTGTGACAAGGACAGACACTGGATTGGAATGGCTCACATAGATCATGTTCTTTGAGATGCTCCATTAGCCATAACACCGCTGCTTTCTCAATAAACTGACCTAGAAAGGGAAGGTTAGAAATTGGGTTTTAGTACTGTAGACTGTCAGGATCTAATAATGACTTGTGTCCATGTTATACTGACACCAGGTGCAGACTGCTAGGGTAACTGTCAGTCTGCACCTGGTCTCCGTTTATCACGGAGACATGTCAGCTCCAAACCAGAGCTCTCTGAAAGTAATGCCAGTACCGTAATGCTATGGAAGCGCCTCAGCTGATCCCCGCAAGACACGTCATACTGGGGACAGCTGCAGGTGGTTGTGGGCACGCCGGAAGCGACGCTGAGACTGAATATGTCGTCGGGGAGGGCGCAGGATCAACCAGACAGAATTTTCGAAAACAATAGAGATCAGTGAGTACAAAAACAGTTTATATTTATGAAACTGCTAATCGGGCCTCACTTCATAGAGGTAGGGCCCAATGGTACGTGGAAGTTTCCCTTTAATAGTAGCTGCACTTTGGGCCACCTCTGGTGCATTAAAAGTAACTACCTATTAGGTGCCACTAGCCCACTGACAAAGCTCCAAAGGGGTGAAACGTTAGTGTGGTGTTTTTGTGCCTGTGCTGCTGCCTTTCCCTGAGGAACAGGGTTTCTTAAAAGACAGCAGAAGCACCAGATCTTTGTGCAGAGTCTTTAGTCAGACATTTACTTGGTGAGTGGGAAAACTATTTTCTTCATAAAAATACAATTATCCATACCAGCTACCTTACTGTACTGAGCACCACACTGAAAACTGTCTGATACTCAACGCAGACCTGGATAGATACAGACTCTTGCTAAACAGTACCACAATGAAAACGATGCTCTGCAGTAGGATGACCACTCCCAAACCCTTACAAATAGTGGCACAAACATGTACACAACTGGAAAATGTGCAGTATTTTAAATATCTCTGAATATGGCTTGAACCAAAGCTTTTGTTTACTGATCAAATTAGCAGAGCTGTCCTAAGTTCAAATACACATCAAAGGCGCAGTCTTCTCTATTGCAGCCAGAGCTGTCCTAAGTTCAAATACACATCAAAGGCACGGTCTTCTCTACTGCAGCCAGAGCTGTCCTAAGTTCAGATACACATCAAAGGCACGGTCTTCTCTACTGCAGCCAGAGCTGTCCTAAGTTCAGATACACATCAAAGGCACGGTCTTCTCTACTGCAGCCAGAGCTGTCCTAAATTCAAATACACATGAAAGGCATGGTCTTCTCTACTGCAGCCAGAGCTGTCCTAAGTTCAAATACACATCAAAGGCACGGTCTTCTCTACTGCAGCCAGAGCTGTCCTAAGTTCAAATACACATCAAAAGTACGGTCTTCTCTATTGCAGCCAGAGCTGTCTACAACTGAACACTACGAAGCTAATTAGACAGTCCCTCTGATGCTTGGCCAGTTGGTTATTTATTATTTATTTAGTTTTTGTTTACCGGGTAAGTGCACTAGCCAGCAGGTGACTATTTTCAGGCACAACCCGGGAGAGTACAAATACAATACATACTGAGGGTGTTTGACATAAACAGTACAATTAGTGTGGCAATACAGTGTATAGACAGAGGGGCCGAAGCTATGAGGCTAAGATAACAGTGAGGACACTAGTCTAAGTAAAACGAATGCAACATTTTTCTGTATAGCATATAACAGGCAGAGTGGGTACTGGTACAAAGACAGAGTTATTCATAGTTCTCCAGGCAGACGTAGTTCAAACAAGTGGGAGAGGGAGGGTAGAAGGAGTGGAGGGGCGGTCTGATGTTACGATGAGCATATAAGGACCTCACCGAGAATACGGCTTTAGCGGCTCAGGGTACTAACAAGCGGCCGGGCTCGTGGTACTGCTTCCTGGGCGTGATCACGGCAGGCAGCCGCTGATAGCAGACTTCCCGGGGGGAGTAAGGCGAGGTCCAATGTTGTTGGTCGTTTGGGCAATCAATTTAAAATGCAGGTCCCTAGGCTACGGTGGTACCTCGGCAGCACTGAGGAAAAGGAGGAGGAATCTGAAGCCAAAATGGGCTTAGTGGGATTTTACGACCTACCACGGGCTTTATGCGGCACAGGGTACCCTCGAGTGACCGGGCACCTGGTTCTGTTTATGGGCGTGTTCACGGCTGGCGACCTCTGCAGTCAGGATGCAAAGGAGGGGCAACTCTGGTGACTACTTGGTAAGCGGTTGTTGAGGTGGGCCCCTGAGACTATTTAGGTGGGTCCACGTTGGTGCTGGGTGCCGGGAGGAGCGCTCTACGTTCCGACAGGGCTTCGGTGGTACCTCAGCAGCACTGAGGAAAAGGAGGAGTGAATCTGAAGCCAAAAATGGGCTTGGTGGGATTTTACGGCGACTACGGCTTTGTCGGCACAGGGTACCCTCGAGTGACCGGGCACCTGGTTCTGTTTATGGGTGTGTTCACGGCTGGCACCTCTGCAGTCAGGATGCAAAGTAGGGGCAACTTTGGTGATCATTGTTATATAATTTCTGATTGAGGAGTTGTTTGAGCAGCCCGGGAGTGAGCGCCATGTAGAGCGCCTCCTCCCGCACTCCAGCACCAACGTGGACCCACTCTAGATAGTCTCAGGGGCCCGCCAACAACCGCTACCAAGTATTGTTGTATGATATTTGTAATATAAAATATAGAAGGTGATTGTTTCACGAAGACAGTTTAGAAGCTTCCATGGGTGCCCCTCAGGTTTCAGTGAAGCAGGAACCATTTAATTAACTGACTTATTTCAGAATAGCATTTTATTACCTTTTTATGACATGCCTAGGTTCTTTGGAGTGGAAACGAAATGTCACTTTATGAGTCTGCCAGAGGATGAGCCTAATAAACTTTATGTCGTCTTAAGAGGAAGAACACGTGATACCAACATGGTGTTAAAAGTTGTAAAACCCTTTGATATGCCTTGGGAATAGAAACCACACAAGATCAAAGAGAAAATATTTAATTAAGGAGTCATATTTAGGAAGTGGAATTTTTGCTGATGTCACATTATTTAATATACCTCCTGCTACAGCATCATGTTTGCATTTTTTTAATTCTAAAAAGGAGGAGCTAGATGACTCACCAAGGGGTTGGGGAGATGGGGTTGAAATGTATCCTTGTAACTGGGGAATAGGACATATTTTTTGGGGGACTCAAAGACACAGCTCTCTGATCTAACTATAAGCACTACAGAGGTAATTAATTAGATAGAAAAGATCTAACTGCATTTTGGTAGGAGTTTGTTCTGTAGTTTTCCTTGTTTTTTCTTTTATGTGATTGTGCGCTCTGATATATTGTTCTGTGTTTACATTTTTTCATATTTGTATCATTTTTTAGTAAATAATCTGTTATTTAAAAGACTGCCTGGGTGTCTGCCAGTTCTTTTTGCATGTGACGTATAGAGGGTTAAGTCTGACAATTGTTCGAGAACTTCATGGTGTTACTAAACTGGGAAAAGGTAAGAATATACCTAAGGTCTCAGAGTTTTAAGGGTTCATTTTTGGAAGCCTGGCTGGGTGCCCCTGGCATAAGATTGTACCGCAATTCCGGAAGAGGGTACATATCTGAGCCTGTACATTGGGTACGCAAGCATAAGGTTGACAGTTTGAATCCCCCCCCCAGAACTTGAGACGAAAGGTGATTCGGGACCCAAAAGCAGACAGGATGGTTACCCTGTCTGTTACCTGTTCACAGTATTGCACTCGGAGGTTGGCACTGTGGGAGCAGAGGGCCTGACCTGCTGAGTGCATTTGGGACAGTCCCTACTGCCTGACCTTGAGCACAGGAGCAAAATTTATAGAATAGCAAATAGTTCAACATCACACCAAGTAATGGCAATGTTCAACAGCATGGACTTTATCCAGCCTACTAAGCAACTTTGGGGCTGACAGTATAGCCTAGAGGTTAGAGTAATGAGCTGTGAATGAACTTGGTACATCCAGCAGACCAGACCTGGGTTTGATTCTCACAACCTCCACTTGCATACTGTGCGACTCTGAGCAAGTCACTTAACCGCCCAGTGCTCCCAGGTTGCCTCTGAAAACAGGCACTTGTGCTTAGTGGGTTTTACCCGGTTACCAAAGAATAAAATAAAAAAAACTTAAACAGACCTACACACTTCTACCATTAAGATCTCAGTCCTGAAATCCAGGGCTCTCAGTAATATTTTTATTTTTAGGGTCCACGAATCCCTGTAAAACAAATGGGGGTAGTGGAAACTATTATGAGAGTTCCTGCAATTTTTCTGAGGGTCCCAGTGCACATTGTGCCCAAGCCCCCATACCCTCAATTGTCCCACATTATTTATTAATTTAAAATTACTCCAATCAGGATAACTTCATGAGATGCAGCACCTTGTTTTCATGAGGGTCCCAGGAAGGATAAAAGCAGTCAACAAGTTAACACATTCTGACAGTGACTGTCACACACAGGTTGAAATGTAGATAGGAAAAAAAACAAACAGGGCAGGACATCCAATCAAAGCAGCCTAACAAAGTGGGGTCACAAGAAACAAAGATTATGAGCAGTGTTCTGCAACATGGTCATGGATGGGGAGAAGGGAATTCTAAACCAGAACAAAGACAGGGAGTTTTAAGGTGGCTGGAAAGACTGGATTTGAACCAGTGATGTGTTGCCAAATTTTTTTAACACGCCCCTCCTCCCGCCCTTGACCCCACCACCCCGTGATGACCTGCTATATTTGTAATAACCCCCTCAGCCCTTGCTCCCTCAGGCACCCCACCCTCCTTCCCCCTCAGCGTCAGCCCACCTACATATACAGAATAATTAAAGTTATCACCAGTGGTAGACAGACAGAAGAACACAAAAATTGCAGTTTGCACATGCACGTATTATTACAGCTTTATAACAGGTGTGTGTTGTACAGACAGTTCAGGATCCAATGCATCATGTTGGCAAACCCAGGGGTTAACTCATCCCAGGCTACGCAATGGTTCTAAATTCTTTTCTTCAGTTCTTCTTATTTTTTTAAATGTACCCCCTCCGCAAATGGGGGTTCCCAAAAGTCTTCCAGGAGCTTGCCCGAGTGCTCCAAGTCTGGGCGGTGTTCGGCATCTGAGCTGTTTAAATATGGTTTCAAGTGAGTGCTATTTGAGCCTCCGCGTACTGTCTCTTTAAGAGCTGTCAGCTTGCAGACTTAGTTAGTTTGTATGGAGGGACCGTGTATTTAATGCTCGAATCCTGCCCGAGCTACGGAGAAATTGCTCCGTTTCTGCAGTCGCTAAGAGCGCAGAGGGAGCTTAAATGAAAGATGTAACTGTTTGCCTGAAACCAGTTACAGTGTTAAGTAAAATGCAGTTTGTCTAACTTGCCTTTCTTGCAGCTGGGACTCTGTGTGTGTTACCCTCCATTTTGGACCTAAACTGCTGTGCTGGGCCAATTGGGTTAAGGGTTCCCTAAAATGGAGCCTGTGGACGAATCAGAACTTGGACTCTTAATTTTGAGCCAGCCACAAGGGGATTGTATGGGCAGTGACCCTGGGAAATGTAGTTTTGGCCTTGGCGCCTTTTTCTACCAACAGAGGGAGTCTTATTGTGAGTGACAGCTGAATCAGCCAACAGAATAGTGTGGAGCTAAAGGAAATGCCCTGCTCTGTGACTGGAAAGATCAGATCAGTTGTGGCAATGGAGAAAGACGGAGCTGTGTGCTTCTGCGGTGTATAGTTTTGCGCGGGAAGTGTGTGCGAGGCCCCGAGTTTCGGTCTGCAGCCTTTGTGAGTGCCAGTTTGGACTGAATCCGAGTTGCGAGGAGAAAGAAGCACTAGAAGTGTGGAAACCAGGCTCACCCTGTAGAAGACTGCGGAAATTGCTGAATCGCGCTCAGCCTGTCAGGAACTGAAGCTACTATGTGTGCTCCCGGTTATTTTGCAGTAATTGCGATCGGGATCGAGAAGCAGCCTGCCTGGTATAGTACTTTCCTTTTACATATAAATGTGTGTAGTGCTTGTGGGGAATCGTTATTTCAAATCCCATGTACAATGAATTGTGTGCTGAAGCTGGAAGTAAACCCCCAGCTTAATTTGGACTACATCCATTTGCTATCAACTGCAGTGGGGTCCAGTCACGAGGACCTTGTCCTCATGCCCTGCACTCTGGCAATCCAGAGGGACATTCTCCATCTGATCCTCAGCTTGGGTGTTGTGAGTACAAATCAGGGTATTCCCCTGCAGCTTGTTTTCAATCACAAGTGTGTCACCTAATTCTTGTTGTTTCACTGTTTCATGGACTGAGCCCTCCGCCTCCGGATTACAATTGGGTGTTGTGCATATATTTTCTTCTACAGGGCCCTATCCATCTGCACCTGCCGGCCCACCCCAGGCAACGGACCTGGCTAGGCCCCCCCAACCTGGCTACCCAGAGTGTGATTTTTCAGACCCTGTATGTGTGCACGGTACTGTGATTTGAATATTTCCAAACCAACTCAACCTGATTGCCCCCTCCTTGTTACTGTCCCCTAAATAAATCAGATTTGTTGTTGTTATACTATATACTGTCTGTGGTGTTGGTACTTATAGAAACAGTATTGTATTTCGCTGTGTACGTTGTTTAACCTTACTTTACAGGGGGTCCTCAGAGACGTACTGCAGAATCAGTCTCGAGGGTAAGTGGTATCTATATGAGTGAACAGTGTGTATACATGGGGTATTGGGGCTGTAACTCCAGTGTACTGTGTGAGCCACTAGAGGGAATAAAAGCGGGACTCAGTGTCTCAGAGGGCTGTGACCAAGCTAGTCTAACCACTACAAACCCTGACCTCTGGGTGGAGGCACCCGCCATAGGACCTAGGCCCCTCAACCCGTCCGTAGTCAAACAGGCAGGGGTAGTAGCCCTTGGGATAGCGCCACCTAGGGGTTACATAAATACACACAATAAATAAAATAACAGTTTGGATGGTTTCCTTTCCATCATCTGGTCACTACCAGTCACCACCCTTTTCTATTTTTAGAGTGGTGAGGGCAATAAAGAGGTTCTCCTCCATACCACACACACAACACGCACAAGCCCTCCACAAACTGATACAGACCCCTAGCCCAAAATTAACCATTTCCTCTCATCTAACGGCAGTGGCCCTTCTTCATCCCTCACTACCAAAAGCACTGAGTGGACTGTCCTGACTCTCATCCAGCCTGCAGCCCTGCCCCTAACTGCAGTTGTCCACTTATCTTACTTTCAAGTTGCTGGTGTCAGTCTGGGTCTGTCGAGCTAGATAATCCTGTCAACTGATCCAGGCGGGGCTCAGGGTGTCTACAGAGTGCAGGCTCTTTTCTTCACCACCTAATGAGTGATTATTCAAGGTCGAGGACTGACACAGCGAGCTCTCTGCCCAGTATGACAACACTGCACTTAACACGCTTGGCAACACAGATATACCACATACCTTCAGGGCAGGCTTAAGGCCTTACTTTCAGGCTCAGCCAAAGGAGCGGCCCGACCAGCCTATTTTCTACTCTAGTGCCACCAGCACCTCTGCCTGCCAGGCAGCCAGCCACAGGCACTATCACTGTCTGTCACTGTATCAGACAGCAATCGCAGCAGCACTGCCCTGCTGCGTCAACCACACCTCACCAAAAGTCCCACTGGCAGTCTCTGATTGTTTTTTTTACACCATGCTAGTTCTCTTTTTTCAACATTGGAGTAACTTACCAGACCAAGTCAGCCCAAGAGAGGTTGCAGTTGACGGACTGACCAACTAATAGCAATCACACCACAGCTCACTCAGCAGCATGGAGGAGGCTGCAGAGAATGTCATATTTGGAGTATCATTGCTGAACTCCCTGAGGTGCAAAAATGGCACATTTGGCACCAAAATTGTATAAGGCTACCTGCTGACTCCTGCATTCACATGCAGCAAGGAGGATGGGCTTGATACCAGAGAGCTGTGGTGGGAGGGAACAGGCTTCAAGCGGGCTGAACTAATAGGAGAGGATGATACAGGACCATACGGCCTCGCCCCAAAAGACCCAATATCCACCACCCTGACTGGAGGCGCCACAAGTCACTCAGGAACAAAAAAACAATTTTTTTAAGTGCCAAATCCTAGCTGTACATAACTCTGATTGAAGCCGCTAACTACCAGCTCACACAAGTCAGTAACATAGCTTTAGATGGATAACCACCAGCACCAGCAAGCCGGTGAGCCGGCTCCAGCCCATCCCTGTCTTGAACACTCTCAAGCTAGAAATATGCCTCAGCTGGAGAAGGAGTTTCTCCCAGGAGTGTGGTGCTACAAATGCAAAAGACATTCTACAAAATCTACCCTTCATCCTGAGAAGTTAAGTGCTGCTGTTGAAGGGAGTGAGTAGGCACTGATGGTGTGAGGCTGGCTAGGAGATAATCAGGGACTTTTCTCTATGCACATCTGTACAACAAAGAAAGCCACTGGTAGCCATGGCTGATTCAGGGACTTGGCCAGTTAAGCAGGTCAAACAGTAGACAATGATGAGCAGACCATTCACAGGAGAATATGAAAAAATTACTCACCGTAGTAATGCTGTTTCTTCCAAAGGGATTCCTCACTATGCTTAACAAATGCATCATTTCCCTGGAATGGGCCACCCCAGAGCTTTAGAATTTTTTTTTGTAACCTCTATTTATTTCCACCTGCCATCCCCACTGGAGCCACACCATCGGGAGATGCCAATCGAACCCTGTCTCAGACCATGCCTTACCTCTCAGTCTCGAGACCTCCATCCTGCCTCGGATACCCCCCGGGCAGGGTCAGGGCAGGGGAGACCCCCGAATCTTGCATGCGTCAGGGTCCTGAGGCCACAGGCAGGCATCGGCACATCGAGACCCCAGGTCGGCACTCCGTCTTCCCGGCTCCAGTGGGGATGTTTCCACGTTTCTGTGGGACGTTGCGGGCCTATACATCAAGGCACGAGCACCGTCAGCAACGTCCCTCCCCCTCCTTCCTTGAAGGAGTAGTCCCTGTAGATGTTTGGTCGCTGACCTACGACCTCGACCAATCAAGCCCCTGGGACCTCATCTTGCTGTCAAGCCCCCAGCCTCCGCCAGAGTCACGCTGCCAGGTTGAAGAACCCTCCCTCCCAGAGGCGGCTGTCATTGGACACTCCAGCCTATATATCCCGGTGGCCTGAGTTCGTTCCCGAACCCGGGTCACCAGCATGGTGCGAGGTGTGGCGTCCAGCACCTCAATCCTCAGTGCCACCGGGCTGGCAGAGCTTTAGAATTATGGAACTTACAATAAAATTCAAACTCTGTTGTGTGGTCACACTCACCCCTTCACTTTAAAGTCAGATTTATTTCTAAAGCTAGAGTGAGCAGTGACCACTAAAACTAGCTATCAAAAGGTTTGTAAAATTGTTACAACATGGCAGGCAATTTTAAATGTTATAAAAAACAAAACAGCTGAGACCACAGAGTATCAACTATAAAGGCATTGTAACAAGTAATGCTCAAACAAACAGAAATAACTGATTCTTGTGTAAAGCTTTTGCCAGGTTCTTTAAGGGGAGGCAGGGATGGGATTGTTAAGTATAGTAAGGGACCCCTTTGGAAGCAACAACATTACTGCGGCGAGTCATTTTTTCTTCAAACCCCAGGAATCCCTCATTTATGCTTTATAACTGCAGACTCCATAGTACTATCTGGGAGGCTGAGTACAGAACCTATTTAGGGAAAGGGTTCTGCAAGACAGCAGTACCAAAGCTGGCATTCCTTCTGAATGTATATCCAGACTGTGGTGCTCTTTAAAAGTGCATACTGTTTCCAGATACTGTAGCTGATTTACAGATTTCCTGTAGGCAGAATTACCCCTTGCTGCTGCCACCAAGGCAGAGGTACCTCTTGTGGAATGAGCACTAAGGCCTTCAGGTGGCAGCTTCCCAGCTTTGTCATAATAGAACTGTATACAGGGAACCATCCAATGAGAAATGGTTCTCTTGATGTTGGTTTCCCCTTCCGCACTTCACCACAGGTGACAAATAACTGAGTGTTAATGGACCTTACATCCTTTGTGTGGTCCAAGTAATAGCTCAGACCTCTCAACATCCAGACTGTGGAGCTTCTGCTCTACTGAGTTAGTTTTGCTATAAAGAATACTGATAGGGTAACTGATTGATTCAGATGGAATTCAGACACCACTTTGGGAAGGAGGAGCCTCCATGAGCCAGGCAATGCAGAGATTTGGGTCCCATGGAGGGACAGGATCCCTTACTGGAGGATACAGGTGATTAAGGCCTTTGTTAGGCAATTGACCTGTCCTTGCCAGCTGAATCAAAAGCTGACACTGCTGCCAAATGAACCTTCAGGGCTGAAGGCCTGAGGCACAAAGACTGAAGATAAACTAGGTAATCCAGGTTTGTAGCCAGACTTGCTCACGATGGGCTGAGCTCCCTAGAGCAACACCAAAAGGAAAATCTTTTCCACTTTGAGGCATATGTTTTCCTTGTTGCTGGTTTCCCGGAAACCTGTCACTTCCATAATCTTCTCAGAGAGATTTAATCTACTGAACTTTAGCTCTTCAGGAATGACACGCAGACGTAGAGTTCTTGGATCTGGGAATGTTATCTGCCCTGAAACAAAATCAGTAGATTGTATCTCAGGGGCAGGTTGATAGGATTCCTGCTGGACAGCGGCAGGGAGTACCAGATCTGTCTGGCCCAGTCTGTAGGTATGAGAATCATTGTTGCCGACTCCCTTCTCAGTTTGAGCAGTACTTTCCACAAAAGTGGAAAAGGTGGGAAGGCATATAGAACTTTTTCTGGCCAGCTGAGGACAAGAGCATCCTCCGGAACTGCACCCACCAATGGAGGTCTGCAATGATACAGTGGGAACTGGTTGTTCTGCCAGGGTACAAACAAGTCTGTTCCTGGTGTACCCCATCATCTGAACACTGTTGCCAGGACCTGCTGATTGAGGGTCCATTTGTGATTTCCCTGACTGATTCAGTTAATGGAATCTGCCAGCACATTGTCCTTCCCTGGCAGGTGCACCACTGAAAGTTGAACCTCCAGGGAGCATGCTAGGTTCCAGATATTCACTGATTCTGTGCACAGCTTTGAAAATCTTGTTTCTCCCTGCTTGTTTACATAAGACATTGTTGTGGTGTTGTCTGTTCCGATCTGGACAGACTGACCTCTGATCTGGGAGGAAACAGCCTGCATTGCCAGATACACAGCCCTGAGTTCTGTGAGATTTATGTGCTCCTGTGTATGCCAAATACCACTTACGGTGAAATCCTCCAGATGGGTGCCCTAACCTAGGAAGGAGGCATCTGCTGTGAGTATGGTTGTAGGTGACTGGTGATGGAAGGGAATGTCTTCTCTGAGGTTGCACTCTCACTTCCACCACTCCAGTGCCCTAGGAAAGACTTTGGGACGGGCACTAATTTGGACAGGGGATCCCACCTCTGAGACCAATGGTCTCCGAGGTGATACTTGACATCTCTCATTTGGAATCTGGCACCTGGTACCACAGCAGTGGACGATGCCATGTGTCCCAGTAAATGCAGGAAATCCCTTGCAAAACTGGGCTGACCTGTCTTGAAGGATTTTGCATTTGCAAACAGATTTGCTACCCTTGCTTGAGGAAGGAATGCCTTCCCTTGCAGGGTATCCAGCTCTGCACCTATAAAGTCCAGAACCTGAACTGGTTCCGTTTCTGACTAATGAACATTTATGAAGCCAAAGTCCTCCAAGGTGCCTTGCATCAGTAGGAGGGAGGACTTGGCCTCCTGGGATGTTTTTCCTGAGACTAGCCAGTCATCATGCAATCATGACCCCTTCCCCACCACCCTCACCCTATCCCCTATTTGCCCTCTCCCCATGCCCCCGTGCTTCTCTCACCCCCGCACTATCCCTAACAATGTCAAAGCCCCCTGGCTGCTCATAACTTAGTTACATGTACTAAATTCTATAACTGAAATGTCACTCAATCTGACTGTACTACTTTTAGCTCTCTGTGTAGCCTGCCATTTTTTTGTTCTTCTTGTCATTACTGTATGTTACTAGTTTCGTTCAGATGTGGAACCTTTGTAAAAGAGATTTCAGCTCAAAGGTGTTGTAATCTGAGATAAATAAATAAAATTCAGACAGGGAACAATCACCACCCTTTGCCACTTCAAATGTGCTGCCACTATGGCTAGGCGCTTTGTTAACACTGTTGGTGTTAAAGATAGGCTGAAGGGAAGGGCTATGAACTGGTAGTGGCAATTCCCTAGCCTGAATCGGAGGTATTCTCTGTGGCTGGGCCTGACTGGTATGTGGAAGTATTCATCTTTCAGATCCAGTGACCCCAGCCAGTCTCCTTCTTGCAGAGATGGGATCATTGAGCCCAGTGCTACCATCCTGAATTTTTCTTTCTTTAAATGTTTGTTCAGATATCTCAGATGTAAAATGGGTCACCACTCCCCATTTTTCTTATGGGTCAGGAAGGACCTTGAGTTAAGTCCCTTTCCCTATTGTGAGGGAGGTATTTCTTCCACTGCATTTGCCTGCAGAAGTTTTTTCACCTCCATTTCCAACTGGAGACGTTCTGTTGGGGTGCAAGAATGGAATACCTTGTTGTACTGCAGTCTTGGGAATCTTCTGAACCTCAGGGATAAAACTTGACTCAGCATTTCCAGAACCCACTTGTCTGTGGTTATTTTTGTTGATTCCTGAAAAACAGCCTTCCTCCCACTGGCAGTGGATGGGCAACCTGTACAGACTTGTAAGGGGTTTTTGTTTGGCTTGAGCTTTGGGGCCTGGTTGTGCAGGTGCTCACCTAGTTTCCATTCTATCCCTACCTCTAAAGTAACCCCTCTGTGGAGGGTAGTTGTAGAGGATGTAAGCACAGGGAAAGTATCCCCTACCTCCACCAGTCCTACCATAAGGCCTGTAGGAAGTGGGGGCCTTTTCCTTCTCAGTGTTGCTTTTTCAGGTGGGTTTGTATTCATACACTTTCTTCGCATAAGTCTCTGTCTTGACACTAAAGAGTGAATTTCCCTCACAGGGGAAATTTATTGCCTTTGCTTGGGTGTCCTGGGATAGACTGGTAGTCCTAAGCCAGGCAAACCTTCCTAGGGACACTGCATTGGCCATGACCCTGGATGCAGTGTCGTTTGTGTCCACCGCCATATGGCACTGAAACTTTGTGGCACCTATGGCTAACCTTGCTGTGTCTGCCATATCCCGTGCCAAGTCACCAGTAGCCCTCTTGCTCAGTGCCAGTATGAATGTTCCAAAGGGCTTTCTCGTGTTGTGCTTTGTAGTTCAAGTAGGCTGCCTGCCTTAGGAGCAGAGAAGCTGAAATATAAACTTTTTTTGCCCATGCTATCCAGTTTCCTGGAATCTTTCTCAGGAAGCTAGGAGGAATGGGGTACCTTAGCCTTGTCACAGTGGCAGTCTGGACCATGCCTTCATGATCAGGGTGGGAATACAGGTATTCAGCTCCCTATTTATCCACCTGGTACTTTTTCTCAATTTTCTTATCTATGCCAGCAGCTGAGGTCGGTGCTGACATGATTTTACGTGTGGGTTTTTAAGGGATTTATGAATGGGCAGCAACAACTTCTCTGTGAGGGTTAAGCCCATCATATCCATAAATTCCATTTCATCCTCATTTCCTCAGTTTCTTGTAAGGTGATGTTGAGGATGTTTACCATATGCCTCACAAATGTGTAGTAAGAGATATAGTCATCCGAGGGTCTGGGAGGGGAGCCAAAGTCTTGTTCTGGAGAACCATCTGGTTCTGTGGGTTCTCTTTCCTCCTCCTCCTCATAGTACATAGTACAGGTCAACCTCTTCCTCCACAGGCATGGGGAATGGAACTGAGGCCTGGGGAAGGGGGCAGGCACATTTATGAAATTCCTCATAGCCTGGAATGCCTGGAGGAATTACCATGCCTTAGTCATATCCTCTTTCTGAGGGCATTTGTTTGTGTCTACTGGCGGCTCCTTTCCTTCTTCAGGAGAAGGGACAGTGACATGTTTTTCTTTTAATTTTTTCTTGGCAGGCACCATCTCTGGTGTCTGCTCTAACACTTTCATTTTTGCTTGATTCAGGGTTACCCCTTTTGGACGTCCTAATTTCTGAACCATCTCTTGCAGCCTTATCTTTCTTTTTGTCCCCTCTGACAGGGACTGCTGCTACTGAGAGAGGCTTGACTCACATCTATGCCTTTAGGTGATATGGGGGCAGACTGAGAAGCCATAAGGTCTTCTAATCTTTTAGCTCTTTTCTTTTGCATTTTAGAGCAAAACCTAAAACGGAGTTCACAACTGACAAAATCGTGATCCAGACCCAGGCACCTTAAACACAACTCGTGGTAGTCTGTCTTAGCCAGGAGCGAAAAACAAATTTTAAAATTTTTGAAGCCTGTAGGTCCTGTATTCTTTTTGGGCCTGTCAGTCATGCCAAACACTGACAACCATAGGATACATTAGCAGTTCCCAAACAAAAAAAGTATTAAAGTCTAAAAAACCCTATGTAAATTAAAAAGGGTTTTAAATGTCAGAAATGCAGTTCAATTCCCAATACAACCCCCTTTGTGAAATTTACATAAACGGTGTTAGAGAGGCTAACTATCGTCTCTGTTCCTTGAAAATAAGGAACCAAGAATAATACAAAAGAAACTGCAAAGCGGTATAATTTAGTTGTTAAAAATGGAAAATTAAATGGGCAGCCCGGTGGCGCCGAGGACTGAGGCACTGCACGCCACACCATGTATCATGATGGCAACCCAGGTTTGGGCACGAGCTCGGGCTGGCCGGGGCAGAAGTGGATTGAGCAGCGGCAGCTCTCCTCCTCGGTGAGGGACATGGGGTTCCCCCAGTATTTGGCTGCCACCCAGTGGAGGCTAGATGGCAGTGCTACACCAGAGGGGGAAACTGGCAATAGGCAGGGAGGGCAGAAGGGGCAGTCAACAAGGCCGCAGTGCACATGCGCACCTCCACGCACTTGGGCAACCACGTTCTGGGGCCTTGGGTAGAACAAATGAAGAAAAATCGGGGGCTGTGGCTGGATGAAGCCCCCAGGCTGGCTCCAGTGGTCTGCCGGGGCACGAGATGGAGGGTGCCTTGAACGACTGCGGAGTCCAATACGGTTGGCCAACACAGGGCTGCTGCCCACTGTGGAGGACAAACAATGGATGGGGAAAAAAATTTAAAAAAGGAAAATTAAAGCAGTTCCCCAAGAGCGGGAACCATGACGGAAAGTGGCCTTCTCCAGTTCCTGGGAACTAATTGGGAACTGGAGAAAAGTCTTAAATAGCAATAAATATATACCGAAACTACCCCAACTAATGCACAGTTATCAATAAATAACTAACCACAGCAAGAATTATAAAACTTACCATAAACCGGTCAGAAGTTGAAGAGAAGACTTCAGAGAAGACTTTGGGGTGACTGCTTTTTCCAGGTGGAGAAATAAATCTGACGTTAGAATGCAGGGGTGAGCATGACCACACAGCAGAGTTTGAATTTCATACTAACTTCCATAATTAGCAGGAAATTCTAAAGCTCTGGGATGGCCGATTCCAGGGGAATAATGCAATTGTAAAGCATAAGTGGGGGATTCCTGGAGTTTGAAGAACCTGTTCAACTTGCTGTACAAACGACCCAGCGGCAGCAGAGTGGTTTTGCTTGCACAGCAGTGTATGATGACTCCATAGTCAATGAAAGGGAGCAGGTAGTGGGAGACCACCTTCTTCCTAGTGTCAGCACTGAAACTGTTTAGACGCGTAGAGAAAGTTAAGCTTGGGTGCTCTTCGTTGTTAAGATTTGATCAATGTGCCTACTGTATGTCAATGATACATCAAGCCAGATTTCTAAATATCGGAATATGTTGACATGCTCAACAGTGCTGCCATCTGATGTTAAGAATGCAAGTAGAACAGCTGAATGAGTTAGCAAGTTGTGGCAAAGCATGAGAATACCAGTATTTGGGCTCAGAAGTGAGAGCAAAGGGGATGAGGAGGAGCCCTTATCGAAAGATCAAACATTCATTTATTTAAAAAGTAAACCAAGTGCCAAAACAGTGTGTAAAGGCTGGGTGGGGAGTGTGGTGGTGCTCAGATGGGCTGGAGGAATACAAGCTGAAAGTGGGAGTCCAGGCCCATGAAAGGGTGCTTTTTGGGGATGCACATCGGGTACCTGCGCACATCACGAACTGCTCACGGAGCACGAAGGATGCGGCATCCACGTTACCTACAGCCCTGTGAAACCTTCATACACTAAGGCAGCAAAAATGTTTTGGCACAGAAGGCTTTCATTATCACTGCTCCAGCCTCCTGGAGTTCACTCCTGGACAGTATCAAATAAACTATAAGCTCAAGGGCCTTCAAAAGAGCCTTATTCTTCTATCTCCTTAGCGCACAGACTGTTGACCATTTCTAAACTGTTCTGTGGTGTTCTTTGCCAAATCTTTCTTTACCTACCATATCTTCTCCCTTATTCCATAAAACTTGGTCTAATTCCATAACTGCACTTTGAAATGTAAATGTTTTACTTTGCTAGATATCCAGATCTGCCTAGCTTATAACTACAGTATGTATACAGTGCTGCTTACGTATTGCATATTCATAAATTTTTGACGGAGTTTGTCTGTAGCTAAACATATATAATTTTTGCATCTAGGGACTTAGATACCCAATACTGTAAAGTACTGGACAGCACCATCCAACTTTTAAACAAGTGAACTATGAGAGGCAATGTGGAGCCTGGCAAGATGGGTGCTTGCACTGGTGCTCTATTCACATCAGTAACAATTTTGCTTTAAAAGTTGTTTTTATGGACATACCTGTGGGAGAAGCAATGCTCATCTGTTGCCAGAAGTCTGATCCACAATCATGAGCGATCGCAAGAAAGACAGAGCTCAGCAAGAAGGAGCTAAGAGAAAAAATGTTCCCGAACCCCGGACCAGAAGGTCTGCTCCATGCCACAATGCAGCCACGGCTGCAGAAGAAATGGAGGAAATACTTTAACACCTCGAAATTAAAATTAACAGACTTTTTTTTTTTTTTACAGGACACACACTAAGCTTGTTTACAGGTGCGACCTGGGAGCACAAGGAAGTTAAGTGACTTGCTCAGGGTCACACAGTATGCAAATAGGGGCTGTGAGATTCAAACCCAGGTCTCCAGGTTTACAGCTCAGAGCCTTAAACCACTGCACTATATTGCCTCCTTAATCTAATTTCAATAGTCGCAGTTCTGGCTGAAAAGTTTGACTCCCTTACTAATGAGGTTACCAACCTAGAGACAGACATGGATGTCATCAAAACAGAAATGACTAAGACCAAGAAGCAGCTATGGGAGCCACAGCTACCATCACCAGAGAAAACATATAAAACAATGTCTTGAATCTCTGGAAAATGTGGCCAGGGCGGTGAATGTTTGGATTATAGGCATGCCAGAAAAGAGTGAAGGGGCTTTAATTCTTAAAGAATAGCTATTATACCAACTGGGAAACCCCTTAGCAGATCTCCAACTTACCATCCAAAAAGCTTACACAGTGGCTATCAGGGGCTAGCCTGACAATCCTGAGGCTCCCAGGGTGACTGTCATGGTCCTTCATGGCATCAGGATCCGAGATTTTATTCTGGCACTCATTTGGGGCAAAAAGACACTCCTGCAACACGGTCACTAATTCCACCAGTACCCTGACCTCAGCTACGCAACTAGGCAGAGGAAGAAGAGCTGTAATGGGGTACGAGCCATCCTGAGAGAGAATCAGAAAGGACTCAGCACTCCTTGTCAAACACAAAATGTACATATACCACCAGATTTCTTCTGTAAAAGATTTATTGTGGTGAAAACAAGCAGCATATCCTGGTGTAGCCTGAGTAGACTACCACAGACCAACATTCACACTCAAACTTGAGTGCTTTGTCAAGGTGTAGAGCACCCCCTTCTGACCATATTTATACATTACAAGTAATTAACTTTCAGCACAAAAAAGCATGAGGAATGCACACAAAACAATTTAGCTTAATCCCCCTCATCTGTGCTTCATTCTGGAGTCCTGAATCCAAATATATATATGTATTAGCTTATTGTGTCACGACATTTATGTCCACTATAATCTATATATGTGCCAATAGGACTGGACATGTTTACAGCAATATAAATATTTTTCCAACACATTCCTAGAAACTATATACAATGGTAGTAATACTAACTACATCCCGAACACTGCATGAAGCTATGAGACAATATAGTGATAGATAGATGAGAAATGGGGGTGGGCGGGTGTAGTAACAAAAGGAAAACTTCACTGCATCTGACCTTAAAATGTATTTTTTGAATTTTTCATTTTGTTACCTCACCACCATTTCTCATCTATCTATCACTATATTGTCTCATAGCTTCATCCAGTGTTTGGGATGTAGTTAAAATGGGCCTAACACCATGCAACACCTACATATCAAAGGGATGAGACATCTCAGGCAGAGTTGGAAGGTGAGGACAATGGCAAAACCTGAGCTATGTTGGAGGGAAATCCAGGTTTGCCTTTCAGAACTTTCATGGCTTGAGTCAGGCAACCTGCAAGCACTTTCACTGCATTAGCGACTTACTGAGGTAAAGCCTGGTGCACTGGTTGCAGACATAGCCATTAGCTTTTCTTTGCCCCTCAAGCTGGAGGTTTACAACAGTTCTACTTACTTTAAAAAAAGTTGTTTTATGGTGGTGTGGACTGCTAACTAGTTTGGAGTGCAGTTTAGCTCCATTTCATTTTACTTTTAACAGGTACAGTTTTCTATTCCAAACATTATGAGCCCGTAAAAGCACTGGTGCAGCAGAGCTGTAATCTCTGTTGAGTTAGTACCTGTATGTATAAAATTTTGTAAAATGCATGAATCTTGGACCTTTCTTTTCAGGAACACAGAGACTTTGGAATACTCTTGATTTTTACTTGATTAGAATTTTTCAAGCATCTCATGGACTCGTAAACACAGCAATTATGCAGGTGATATACTAGACGTAACCAGAGAGAATCTCTAGTCTTATGGTTTACCCCCAAAGATGTACCTCACTGATATGGCATAATTTTTATTTACAATGTATGTATTTAGAGGTGTGGTGCGCCTTCATTGCTATTTGTATCTGATAACCTCATGTACTGTATCCGCTGAAATAACTGCATGTTAACTGCTATATTAATAAACAAAGTTTAAAGACAAACAAACAAGTGAACTATGAGTTTTACTGCACATAAAATAAATATAATTTTAAAAGAATGTTTGCCCAACCCCTTGCCCTGAGACCCTAATGAAAATGAGATAATTGCCTCAGTGGGCTTTATCCCAGATCCATGTAGTTTACCAAACAAAAGAATAAATAAACCACCTTTTAAATGTATCTTTATAGTTTTACCTGGTTGTTTAACAGCCACCTCTGTCAATCCAGACACCTCTTCTGCCAGTTTATACCAGGCGCTGTTTGGGTTGAGTAGTCACTCTTCCACATGGCAGTAGTAACTCCCACTGTCACTAACTTTCGCTTTCCGTACTGTTATGCTGAACAACCCTGCGGATGACTTCTCAAATTGCAGTCTCCCCTTCAATCCTTCCTCATCTGCGTATGTTCCATACTCGTACGCCGAGTTGTGGCTGATTTTCAGGATGAGTTTGCCGTCGGCGTCAGAGGATTTCTGACCATACCACAGGACAGAAAACCGTGAGTCGAGACTGGTTTGTGACATCACTGAGCAATTGAGTTGAATGATGCTGTTTTCTACCAGTTCAATGCTTCTTTTGGATTTACTGACTTTCAGTTTGCTCGCTGTGGAAGAAACACATTTTGTTTGAGCTAAAGAAACAGAATACAGTTATAATATATGGGATGGTAGACGGACCAAGGGGCTGGAGTTCCCTGTGACCTCGAGGAGGCGGCTTCGAGAGGTCCATGAGAATCAGTTCCCAGTTGGCACAATACACTGGTTGTGATAGAGCTGCCCATCCACTATTCTGTATAGTGTATGGGCATCAATGCCTATTTCCGACACTGCCTTTGTTCTCAGTGAACTGGTGGATGGGGGCACTTGAGGTTGGTGGTAGGATCAAATTACTGACAGTGTGCTGCAGATGTTTGGCAAGTTCAAGTTTAAAAATCAACAACTTCCAGCTTAATTGGATAGGGGAAGTCAAGTATGTGGCAGCATTCCAAGTTGTTGTGCTGCAGGAATGACATCACTACTACAGCAGAACAACATAATGATGTCACTACTGCAGCAGAACAAGCATATTCCAGGAATGGAATTCCATGCATAACAGCATTTCACCATACACTATAAGTAAATAATCTGTAGGAAGGAAAGTGTGCGTGTGCATGGGTTATGGGGGAGCTCTTTTTCATACCTGTTTAGCCAGTCACATAAACATGTATGTATAAATTGCACTTGCAAAGCTAATACCATCTCCAGTGGAGTGGTGCCTCCACAATTTTCTCAACAATAATATCCTAATTACACAGTACTTTTCATGCACTGATGCATCTCAAAGTACTTTACCAAGCTTGTGAATTACAGCACACTGTGGAGTAAGTGAGGCAACAACTGTGCCATATTCCACTTCCCACATACAGAGGTGACATACTATTGTTCGGTGCCAATTATTATGAATTTTTATGCAACGGACTGCTTTCATTTTGAACTAAAAACAACAGAAACACTGGCACCAGCCTGGCAACAAAGAAATTCCATCCTACCAACTTCCCATAAATACTGGATGGGACAAATTGCTACATTAGTGATAAAAGCCCACATTTTGGAGAAGAGTTCTTTCAGGGAATTTTTTTAAATTCAGTTTCTTTTTACACTTTGCAGCTGTAATATTATCAGACAAAATAACAGTGGTAGTCAAAAGGCAAAGCACTTTTATTATTGCAGCATGCTATCCCTAAGGTTTAGAGTGCTTTATATAATGCAAAATGTGCAATACAGCAAACGAAGCATTATCAAATAAATGAAACATAAACTGAAAACACAGTACCAGTCCCATATTTTTCTCAATTAGGCATGGTAGTCTTCCAAGGCTGCTGGGTTGATCCTTGACCCATGGTTTACTCAGCAAGCATGAAAAAGAGTAAGCCACTGCTTTGCTACTGGGTGGCTCTCACTTCTAGAACTGTGCTTCTCAAACTGAGAGCCTCTCAGGGGAGTCCCAACCCAAGAGGCTCAAACAAGTTTTTTTTTTTGTATTCAAAAGTTTTATTGCAGATCCAAAGATACAACAGGCACACAGCGAGCAATATGACACCGTGTAACTATACCTCACGTACATAAAGAAAGGTGTTGTTGTAGCAATTATTAAAGAGCCTCTTTCATGCCCTTTCTTAAAATGTGCCCCAAAACCTCAGAATGACCCCCCAGCATTGCAGGCTGCATTAATAAAAACTTTTCAATTGCGGGTTATAGGAAGAAACTCAACAGCCAAGGGCCGAATCCATTCCACTTCCCTACTAAGACACCGCCCCCACACTAGCACACTCTGTGATACAACAGTCAAGAAAGTGTGGGGGAACTCCACTGACTTTAATGCATTTTTTAAAGGATAATTTCAATATTTTAATGTCAGAATTTGAACAAATCAAGGCCACTGCTCAATTAAGAAGGGACTTCTTAGTTGAGCGGTAGCCTTGATTTGTTCAGATTGGGCCACTGAAATGTTAAAATTATTCTTTAAAAAAACAACCCCACTGAAGTCAATGGTGCATGCCCCTGTGCTTTCCTGCTATTACGTGACAAAATGTTTTAGCATGGGGTGGCACTCCGAATAGGGAAGTGAATGGGCCAAAGTATGATCCCTTCTCTCCCTAAAACCAGCTACAGAAGCATTTTTATGCAGCCTGCAATGGGGTGGCAGGTAAGAATCATTCAGGTGTGCCGAGGTGAGTACCAGAAAAGGTGCTCTTTAAAAGTGTATTTGTGGTTTTCAGTGCTCAGATGGAACAAACATCACATAGTTTGCTGTTGCTCACACAAGTCTGTCCTGGTGAAAGGTGCACCTTTAACTCACTACTACATAGAAATTGTCAGCTTTCTTGCTGATATCATATTGATATTTTTCTTTTAATTTTTTTTCCTTTTGGTAACCGGGTAAGGCCCATTAGGCACAAGTTCCTGTTTTCAGGGGCGACCCAGGAGCACTGGAGTGGTTAAGTGACTTGCTCAAAGTCTTACAGTATGCAAGTGGAGGCTGTGGGAATCAAACTCAGGTTTGCTGGATGTACCAAACTCATTCACAGCTCGTTACTCTAACATCTAGACTAAATGCCATGACAATTAACTCAGATTATTAATTCAAAGACCTTGCACTTAACTCCTGATAGTCCGGGAATAGTAAGGCATGGTAATGTTTATACAGTGGTGAGAAAGACTGATGGTTCTGGGCAGACAAATGGGATTCCCTTCTCAAGAAGTTGTGGTTTCAGCCACCACTGGATGGCACCGCATATGGGCTGGGTCACCACCACCTGCCGGTCTAGGTGACGCAGGTGCTGGGACCATTGCCAGCCCAGCTCCCACTGCAAATATACATCCACGAGTGAGCCCAACAGATCACTCTGGTGGAAACTGCCATGTACCGCAGCAATCATAGGAAATCCTAGGCAGAGTGCAAGCACACAATCTGAAATGATCGGGCACTGGACAGAGAGGTGAGCCTTGGCCCACAGGTAGTCTAGTTCTCCCCCAGTGAGCTTGATCACCTATGAGGGGACCAGGTCCGACTTGGCTGGGTTGACCAGAAGGCCCAAGTCCTGACAGGTCTGAAGGACCAGATCAACCAGGCCTGTAAACAACCTCTTTGGATGACCTGGCTGTCAGCTAGTAGTACAGGTAGGGATACACCCTGATGCCCTTTCACCTCAGAATGGCCACCACCACTGCCATATACTTGGGGAAGATCCTAGGTGTGGATGACAGGCCAAAGGGCATGACCTGGGAACTGGCAAAGGATCCCCCCCCTGCCCTGAATGGAAGGTACTGGGAACGGGATGTATGAAATGGCACGTGGAAGAAAGTATCCTGAAGGTCCAAGGAGCAGAACTACATGCCCTTCTCCAGAGATGGAATGATTGGATTTACAGTGACCATCTGGATCTTGTGCTTCTATATGAACTGGTTCAGATCATGCAGATCTAGCATGGGGTGCCAGCCTCTCTCTTGTTTCAGAAACTAGGAAGTACCTAGACATATATCCCTGAGTGGCGAGGGTGTTCGGAACATGGCTATTGCCCTGCACTCTAGGAGCTGAGAGATGTCGGCACTTAGCATGGACAACGTGTCCTTGACACCCTGGACCCTGAGAAGGATGGAGTTGGTACAGCGGAAGAGCTTCAAAATCCAGAGGTAACTTTGTGGACACCATTTGTAGAACCCACTTGTCCAAGGTAATGGAGAACTAGCGTGACAAGAAGTGGCACAACCAACTCCATCCGGGAGCTGGGACAGTGACTGGATGGGAGGGGATGAAACCCAACAACCCATCACTGCACAGCCTTGAAGCAGGCTCCAGCTGCTTGTGCCAAGAAGTACCACCACCCATACCCCCGTCATTTACGCTCCTGGCCAACAGACTTAGGTTTCAAATGCTAGCACTGAAACTACCACTGTTGGGGCTGCTGCTGAGGTTGTTGTGGCTGAAAGGCCCTGAACTGAAAAGCCTTCTTCTTAGGCTTTTTGTGTCTTCTAGTCCTTCTGGGACAAAGTCATGGAATCAAGGGTGGCACTGGACTTCTCAATCTGCGTGAGATATTCTTTCACCCTGGGGTTGAAGAGACTGGTGCCTGAGAGAGAGAGAAACATCAGCCAGCTTATGCGGAGTGTCTACAGTGAAGGTGGAAAGCTACAGCCAAGCCTGACAACGCATAGTGACAGCTGCTGCCATGGCACAGGCACACGAGTTTCCTATGTCCAAAGCTGTCTGAAGCTGGGTGTTAAGCCAGTGCCTGAACCTGGTCCCAAACTATCTTAACTGGAAGCTATTTGTCAGCTGGAAGACGGGGAAGGGTTCCTCTTATCAAAAAAGAAATGACAAAAATTTGCCATCATGACAGTGTACCTGGCCTAACAGAAACCCAATGATGCAGCAGCAAACACTTTTTTAGCTGTATGGTCAATCTTCTTGGACTCTTTATCTGGAGGTTTCTCCACATCCCCTTAGCTTCTGGACTTATGGAAAGCCAAATCTGAAACTAAGCCCTCCATAGAAGGGTCGCTGGAAACCCAAACCAGGAGCCTGCTGGGATCATGACTTGCTGACCATACAGGAGTGGGGTGCTGGGCTTGATGCTGTCAAACACTACAGCTGACCCAAATGGCCTTAGCCACAGGAACGGCAACCCCAAAAACTGTCCTGATTCAGTATGTTAGTAAATGAGTACTTAGCCTGCTCCTGAATTGACTCTAAGGGAACTTTTGTGGACTCCGACGTGAGTCCCACCAGTGCCCCAAATAACACTGGCCCATAATCAGTGGTCAGCTCTCGACCAATCCCAGTAGAATGTATGAATCCTAGTTGAGGCAACTGATGACCCATCTTTGGAGTTGGAGGATTCTCAAAGATGCCCATGGGGAGGTTGTGGGACCGCTTTTCCACCATGGACCACCCTGGTATCCTAGTTTTTGGTGATCTCCACCAAAAGCCGATTAGGGCAACCCAGCCATGAGCTGAGACTCCTTAGTTGAGCCCTGAACATGGGCTGCGCTGGACATGGCGCCACCTGAAAATGTGAAAAAGCAGATACAGGGGACTGCTGAGAAGCATGGACTGGCATTGGAATGACCAGCGAAGGCAAGGGACCAAAGGTCTAGGAGGCAAACCCCTCACCCTCCCAGCAATAGTCCACTGTCGCCAGAGGAGATCCTGGTTATGTAAATACATTTTTCGCCAATGCCTCTCTCGGACAAAGAGGTCGAGGAAACGCTGATGGCGACATTTCCTGGTCAAGAGGGATCAGAATGTGCACTGCATCTTGACCTCGACTGCAACCACTGACCAGAGGGTCGAAGTCAACGGGTGCCCTCCACAGAGTTTAAATAAGCCATCTTCCTTGACAGGTTAAACAAAAGAGGCTTCAGAGGCATGGCCACTAGTGAAGACCACTCTGAGACAACACAGGGGTATCAACTAGGCCAGGTTCTCCTGAGTGAGGACAGGTAGGTCGATCTCCACTGACAACCAATCAGCAGGTTTGAAAAAGGTCTCAGATGCCTGCTTGGGCCTCAGCTGAGGATTGACAGGCCCGATGGGGTTACTGTAGGCGCCTGAACCGTGGGGAGCTCAACCAAGGCCAAGTGGTCGGGAGAGCTGAAGGAGTGAAAGAGTGTGACCTTTCCCAATACCAGAACCTGCAACAACATTTCTTGTGCTTTCTGCTATGGTGAAAAGGATTCTCCCTGAATATCAGAAGGGCCAGAAGCATTTCCTTGAACTCATCCGAGAAGGACCCTCAGATGCTAGCCCCAGCTAGGAATAGTGAGGAGACTGATGAGGAACTCACTGCAACTGCCACTGCCTCTTCCTCCTCCTCCATGAACACAAGCTCAGCAGCTGACCTGGCTGCCATTGAGGTCTTTTGCTACCGAGAACTCAATCCTTCTGGTCTTCAATGGATGAGGGCAGCATGACTCAGCAAAACTGCTTCCACTGACGTTATGAAGATAGCCTAGGCAGTACAAGCATGTGCTGTGCAGATTTGTGCCAACACTTTCGCCTACATCGAGTGCAGAATTAAAACCCAGTTTCTGCTCTCCATCACTAATCGTGATCACAAAGTGGAGCTGGAAGAGGTGGAGGACTTAATGTTGAATGCGGAGTGAAACAGTCAAAGATTTCCTTGACAATGCATTTGACAACTACACCCCATCAACACTATGGCGCTGTGAAGGAGGAGACCTGTCCTTCCAGAAGAAAAACATATGATGTCACGGGTACAGCCGGAGGATATACCACCCGGGTGGTGGGATGAGCTTAACTTGAAGACATCCAATCCAATGGCTCAGCTAACTCCAGAAGAATTGCCAGAATGTGGATAGTGACCTGTATCAGTGTCATTAGAAATGGAGGTTCAGGAATGTCCTGGGTGTTTTAAGAAGACAGAGAGAGAGAGAGACAGAATGCAAGAACAGATGGTTACATGACTTGGTCAAGTGCACACAGTGAGTAAGTCAAATTATACAATGGCAGGAGAATTTCTTGTTTTCTGATTGGTCAATGTGTGCCTGTGACAGTGATGTTATTGAATAATAACATCACTGGATTAAGTGCAGGCACGCAGGTGACCTCAGAACAGGAAACAAATCCCTCCCTCCCCACAAGAATTATGAATCCCACACTACTCTATCGGCTGCCCGACAGATAATTTCATCCTTCCCTCACTCCCGATTCTCTTCACCACCCTCGAAACACCAACATCTGGGGAAAAGCAGCCACACCACAACCGATAGTGTCATAAATTGAATTTATGCTGTTTTCCCCCAAAGCAAGCAGCTTCACTGGACCACCGAAAGTGTAACTGCCGTTCGTGTGCACCTAAGTGATACCGCCCACCAAGCGGAAAAAACGGCATGGAAAACACACATGGTGTAATCCAAGCTGCTCTTGTACTCACCGGATCAATAACTGTTCAGTGTCTCAGGAAGTCTTTTCCAGCTCCTCCTCATGTCCCAAATAAAACGCTCTGCACAGTTTCCAAATGGATTGCAACCCCCACAACTATTAACGTTAATCAAAAAGAAGAGAGCAGGAATAAAACTTCAAAGGCCACTTCAGCAGTTGGTGAAAAAGCCGCGGGGTCAGGGGAGGTAGCTGAGAATCCTGTAAACCATCACTGCAGCAAGTTTACAGACTTCAAGATTAGTCTTGGGAAGCCTGCATCATTTACTGAGCAGCTCCACCTACTGGCTGAAATATATAGTGAACTTTTTTTTTTAAAAACATGTACCTCCATTCAAATAATGGGTGAAACGTTTTTTTTTTAATTTTTTTCCTTTTTAAAAAAAAATAAAAATAACGAGTCATTGTATAATAGCAATAAGGCACTCCAGGGATGTGTTTTATTGTGTAATAACATCACTCCTGGGGTAGTGGAAGCACGCCCAACCCACCCCAGGAGTGACATTATTACACAATAACACACACCCTGTCATGCCTTATTGCTTAATTAGTGGGACTGAATCGTGGGCCTCAAGGTTTACCCTTCTGTACTCTAACTCTAGGGCTGCACTACATCTATGGAGTTATCCTACTTATAAATGAGGAGCCAAGTGCTCAATCCCACAGCAGCTACATAAAGGATTAAAGACTGTGTGACCCTGAGCATAGAAACACAGAATTTGTTGGCAGAAAAGGACCACCTGACCCACCCATTCTGTCCAAGTGTTCCCTGCCTATGATGCCTCCGCATACCCTATCTGGTTTCTATCGATCCTTCCACCTCCCTGCCTTTTTTCTAATATACCCCATTATTTATCCCATGCATACTTGAAGCCCCCCACCATTCTAGCCTCTACTACTTCTGCTGGTAGTCTGTTCCAGGCATCTACCACCCTTTCAGTGAAGGAATATTTCCTCACATCTTTCTTGGACCTCCCCCGTCCAGCTTTATCACATGCCCCTGGTTCCTGTGCTCATTCTCATACAGCAAACATCAATCTGAAAGAGACTCCCCACCTGCATCCTGTGCAACCCTGTGAGGTACTTGTATTTCTCAACATTGTCACTTCTCTTTCGCGCTTCTTCCAGGGTGTACATGTCGAGATACCTCAGTTTCTCTACACAGGGCTTCCCATGCAAACCCAGTACCATTTTAGTTGCTCTCTCTGGACCGCCTCCCACCCTGTCTATGTCCTTTCTGTAGTGTGGTCTCCAAAACTGGACACAGTACTGCAGGTGGGTTGCACCAATGAGAGATTCAGTGGCAACACTATGTCCCTCCTCCTGCTGGAAATACCACTCCTTTTGCACCTCAGTATCCCAATAGCTCTGCCCACTGCCTTTTCAAACTACCCTGCCACCTTGAGGTCCTCTGATATGATGACCCCAAGGTCCCTTTCCTGTCTAATGACTGCCAGTTCCCCCCCCGGCCTATACTCAGCACTGGGGTTCATGTGCACTAGGTACATGATTTGGCACTTTTGGGCACTGAACCCCAACTGCCATGTCTTTGACCACTCCACATCACTTGACCTCTCTAATTTTTCTCTAATCTGTCTCTGGTTTATGAATTTTCCTGTGCATCTGAAATAGGAATAGTTGGTATAAAATGTGCTATAAAAAAACAAAATTCCTTCCTTACACATTTAAGACATGATACCGCATAATATGTCTTCTTCCAATGTGAGAACTAGGAAAAGGTGGCATTGTTCACCACTAGGTAGCTACAAGATATCATACTGCCTGAATGGTTTCATGCATATGTGCTTCCTAAGGCATGTGTGAAACGGTCAGGCATTTTTCCTGATCTTTTCACATCTTACATGGCACATTATGTGAACAGTTTGCACTGTTAATTTAATGAATGATATGTTGCGTACTTACCTACTGTTGGACACAACAGACTTTTTTTTCTAGTTTCTACTTTTGTGTTTTTGAGACTGGGCACATCTAGCAATAGAGTCGTTGTTCCTGTATGTCCTTTCCAATGTGGCCTTGTTAAGGTGGTGGTCAGTTATGGCTACATGTGACACATTTATAAAGAGACCAGATATTTCTGTCCCCATGGTTCCAAGCTCCCTAGTAATACTACAGGGAAGCTGTGCAACAATAGGAGCTACCCACACCTCCTGAAACAGAAGACTTCCAAGACAGGGTTCCGTACCATACCTCACTGCTTGGTTCCTGAGGTCCTGAATCGGGGGAGCAAACCTTAGTCCTTGGATGGTATGTGGAAGCAGACTACCACTGTGCTACCCAGCAAGACTGGTATCTGCATTCTTATCTACGATGTAGTGGGAGACTGCATAATATAAGCAAACAAAAAAAACCTGGGGAGAATCCTCCAGACCACTTGGATGCACATCTTTTTGGGGAGAAAGCATTACCTGTTAAAGTGATGTCCCAGTTTCCTGCAATACAAAGACAGTAGGTATCCATGGACTCTACTAACAATCCAGAAACTTTGAATTTCAGGCCATTACATTCTTTATTAGTAAATAAAAGGTACATGAACAGTGGTCTTAGCCCTCAGACTATATCTGTTCCAGCTACTTTTCCTGTTCGGAGGTCATGCTTCTGCTTATGATATCAGAAACTTTTTCACAGCAACTTGTGATGTCACAAACAGTAGATTATGTCTTCACAGCAGGAGTAAGCAAGATAAACAAGATGAAGTAAGAGGGGAAAATATCGCTGTTTAAATGAAATGTCATTGGCAATAGAAAATGGAAGGTCTTGAAAATCAAATGTTGGGGTATTTTGCAATGGAGTTCAACTGATTCCAACCAAGATTTATGTGGAAACCAGAAAATCACTTTTGGGGGCATTGTGTTTTAAAATCCTCGAAAAAAAATTCCATATAATTCAAGACAGTTCCTCAAGTGGAAATATAATATTGCTAGAAGAAGCAGTATTTTGCCCTCCTCCAAGCCAAATCCAAACAGTTTGGGCACAGAACGGAGGTCACAAGGTCTCCAGGTTGCCCTCTCCCAAGCTGAATCCAGTTTGGCTACAGAATGGAGGTCACGAGGGTCTCCAGGTTGCCCTCCCCAAGCCGAATCCAAACGGTACAGACCTCACGATGCAAGTATTGGAGCAGCCTGAAAGAAACATCGCCGCCCACTTGCTAAAATGCTCAGTAATGGAATGAAATGTAGGTGTTTTTAAAGGGGCTTAACTTATTTCTGTCCCGACACATGTGGTGATAGTTTTCTTAGGCTAAGATTTCTGGAAACCAGCATTAATGAGTGATCGGCTTTATTACCTGTACCTATGTGATTTTACTTTGGCGCCAAAACCCTGTTTAAATTTTTAATTATTTTAAGCGACTCAGACACTCCAGATACTGGCCAAGGAACCACCTTTAATTTAAACTTAAGTAAAGTAGCCCAAAGTAAGCTTGTATGTCTGGTGCTGAACCCTTTAAACTGTACTTTAATTTACTAGTGGTAGAGACTCCACAGTCTCGGTGAAATACCCTGCCTTCAGCAGCTCAGTTACCCAGTCAGGTTAGACAAAATTCTCTGCCTGTGTTTTAAAGTAAATTGGGAATGTGTTTAAGATTAAATTAGGAGTGGAAGCAAAGTAGCAGCCACTTGCTCCAATATGAATCAGGCTACACTTACTATTGGAGGTTAAATGCTGGCCCTCCCCCAAGCCTCCTACCTGTTTTAATCTTGCCCTCTCCTTGTTCACAGTTTGGCCACAGAACGGAGGTCGTGAGGGTCTCCAGGTTGCCCTCCCCCAAGCTGAATCCAAACAGGTACGGACCGCGATGCAAGCACTGGAGGAGCCTGAAAGAAACACCGCTCCCACTTGCTAAAACGCTATAGGCCCCCACGGGCTCCGCGCCGGCTGCCCCACTGCCCACCACCCTTGGTGAGCACTGTATTATATATGTGGATCACTGATCGGAAAAAAACAGTCAGCCACCTGCAGCCTATACTAGCTCACCACTAGTGGCCACCCTCCCTTCCTTTACCTAATATCACTCTAAGATCACCATGTGTAAGTACCTACAGATACTTGTCCCCATTGCCATGCTGCTTCCTCTCTCCTCTCTCCCCCACCCACTCTCCCTGTGGCAGAACCATACCCATGGGACCCCAAACTAGACTGCACCAACCATACCTCCTACCTACACTGCACTGCCTCACTGTCTCCAGGGTACTTCACCTTTCACCCGGTCACCCCCCACAGCCCCAGCCCTCATTGTCCCCAGCTCTATAAGCCCACCTCACACGCATCCTCCCACCACCAGTCGGACACACCAAAAATGCATTTCTCCTCACTCCCACCCTTTTCACCCAAACTACTCCAGACAGCTTTATCCGACATGCACTTTTCTCCTACTGTGTGGAAATGTGCACCCAATCCAGGGCCACTTACCATGGTCCCACTCCAAAGGGCAAGAAAGAGAGCCTACTACTGGCCTCCTTTAATATCTGTAGCCTACCAAAGAAACTCACTCCTCTCCAGGGCTGGATTGCCCAACACACCCCTGGCATCCTGGCATTATCAGAGACCTGGCTCTCAAATAACATCCCTGATACCTCTGTCACCCTCAGTGGCTACTCCATCTTTCAGGCAGGCAGACTAAGCAAACGGGGAGGTTGGTGTGCCATCTACACCAAAACAGCGCTGCAAGCACCCCCAGTCTCCCTTCCCCAGCCGACCCATGGTGCCCAATCCATTGCCATTAAGGTCACTCTTGGCAATCTTGGAAAAACACTATATGTTATGGCTGTCTACATCCCCCCCACTAGCCAAAAGTCAGCCTTTGACTCTGTACTGTCCAGCATCACTCATCTCTCCCCCAAGAGTGAACTAATTATTATGGGAGACTTCAACGTGAATTGGCTATCCACCATATCTGCCACCTACAAAGACGCAGTACTAGCTTACGACCTCGCTCAAATGGTCCATTCCCCTAGCATACTTGACCCCAGAACTGGGTCCTCTACGCTTATCGACCTTATCCTCACCAATAATCCCAATCACCTCTCCCAGATTAAAGTGCTTCCTGATGCACTAAGTGACCACTCACCGATCTCCTGTCGGTGGTCAAACAAACTCCCTCCCAGCGTACCTAAAGTTACAGTCCAAAGGCACCTCAAAAAAGGCCCCCTTCCCCGCCTCAAATTGTACCTTGCTTCCTGTGACTGGTCACCCATCCACAAAGCTCAGACTGCTGATATAGCCCTCCTTTCCTTTATCACCACCTTTAACAGTGCCTGTGACATCTTTGCCCCCATCACTAAGCATATTTCAAAAAACAAGGATACCCCTTGGATCTCACAGCCCCTGCTTGACCTGATGCATAATAGCGACAACCTCTGGCACAGAGCCCTGGACTCACAGCAACCTCAGGATAGACAACTCTACCGAGAGGCCAGGAACAAACGCACCTGGGCCATCCGACTAGCCAAGGCCTCATACTACAAGCATGCCCTCACCACCACTTGGGGCTCTGGGAAAAAATTCTGGAGCAATATAAAGGAACTGTGTGGAAAAACCATCTCCCCAACCCCCTCGCAGATTCTAGTAGATGGGGCCCTCACCCAGGACCCCACCACCATCTCCAATGCCCTTAATTCCACCTTCTCGGACCTCAGCCACATCCTCCCACATAACTTCTTTGACCCAATTCCAAATTGCCCAGAGATCACCTCAGCTACCACGGTCCCTCCACCCTTCCACCTAAGAATAGTCTTGTGCAGTGAGGCAAAGCGCTACCTCACCAAAGCCCTGATGAATGTGCGGTACAGTAGTGACACTATCGACCTAAAAATTCGCAGACTAACTCTGGATGTGACTGCCACATCTCACCAAAATACTAAACTGGTCACTACGCCTCAGCCAGTTTCCCACTCTAAGGAAAAGTGGCATCATTACCCCCATCCTCAAGAGCGGGTGACCCCACTCCACTAGTTAATTACTGACCCATCTTGACTTCCCACAAAGGCACTCAGAAAATAGTCTTGGACCAGCTTACCGACTACTTGACCAAACACTCGCTGCTCTGCCAAGAACAACACGGGTTCCAGAGGGGGCACAGCACTACCTCAGCCCTCCTGACTTTACCTCATATCCACGAGGCCTTTCGACCAGGCATCCTTAGCAGGAGCCATCTACATTGATTTTACCAAAGCCTTTGATACCGCCAGTCATGCTCTTCTTCTGCACTCCCTTCCATCCCAACACTTCTTCCCTGAAGCAACCATCTGGTTCAAAGACTGTCTCTCTGGCAGGACACAACAGGTCAAAATTAACACTACCCTCTTCTCCAAAAGGCCAGTCCAATCGGGTGTCCCACAAGGGTCTATACTGCCCATTGCTCTTCACTTTTACCTAAACTCCCTACCTCAACCATGCAACGGAAGCTTCTGCTCTATGCAGACAATGCGGTAGTGCTATGGAAACACCCCATCCTAACTCCTCCAATTTACCTACAAGGCTTTTTCAGAGAAATAGAAACCTGGTTCTTTGAGCACGCTTAGTACTCAACTTCAACAAGACAAAATCGCTGATCTTTGCCCACCGCCAAAGTCCACTCAGTAGTGCCCCCGCTTCATCACTAACTCCCAGGGTCACAGTCTTGAGCAGGTCAATAGCTTCAAATACCGGGGTGTCACCCTGGACACCTCCCTCACCTACCATGCACACGTCCAACACCTTTCCTCCACTGTAAACACCAGATTGGGGATCCTATATAGACATAAACACTGCCTACCCCCTCAGGCCCTACATCTCGCTGTAACTTCTTCTATCCTATCCTATCTCTGGCGGACTACGGTATTACGATTTATGGATCCGCTGACCAAATGGCCCTACGTAGTATCAACATAGCACTCAATAAAGCCTACAGACTGGTCACAGGATGCGATAGAGACACCCACACGTGCAAGCTTTACAAACTCGCAGACTGGCTCACTTTCGAGGGGAGGCTAAAATATCACACCTTCCTCCAAGCCAAAAAATACTCCTCAATCTAGCATCCAAAGGCCTTCTCCCCCTCATCCAGACTGTCACACACAGGAGGCCCCTAGATGCCCAACTAACGCCTCTCTCCTGGTCCCCCACTGTAGGACCTCCCTAGGACAAAGGTCTTTCCGATACCGGGCTCCCCTCTGGCTAAACAACCTACCTGCCTCCATCTCCCTAGCCCCTAGTCTTGGCCAATTTAAAACTGGTCTTAAAAAAACTCCTCCTTGAATCAGCTACTTGTGATGGTAGCCAGTGCAGTCTATAGCACTAGCGCAGTGTTAAAAAAACAAACAAAAAAAAACCCACAATGGAAGGGTTAACTGCCTAAATCCATGACTGCACCCTCAAAGTCCCACGATCACACTGTATATAAACTCTGACTCTGGGTTCATTTAGGACCCTCCGAAACTATAATCTACCTTGTATCATAACCTAGACCAAATGACTACTTAAGTTACTTGACGCAATGTTTATACACTGTACTATGTGACCTATGTATAAATACTAGCAAATGTTATGTTTGTTCTTTTGTACTGATGTGGAGCCTTTGCAAAGGAGTCAATGACTCAAAGGATTGTAATTCCGAGTCTCTTCAATAAATAAATAAATAAATCTCAAGCGATTTAGTCAAGTAGAAAATGATTAATTCTTTTTGGGTTCTGATGCCTGCCTGTTGTCTTAACTAACTAAAAACTGCACTTCCTCTGTACTGTGGTTTTTCATTAACTGGAATGACAGGAACAATGCAATACAAAAATTTTTTTTTTTTTTTTAAACTGCTAAGCAGATTGGCAGTGTTCTTTTACATTGGTCTGAAAGCAATTTAAGCAAGTCTGGAAATGTCTAGGAACAAATGTACTATAGCAAAACCAGAGGCAACAAAAACCTAACATATAGTTTAAAACAGGTAACAATTTAAAAAATATATATTCAATCACCTCCTGCAGAATCAGTAGAAATTTTATAACTTGCCAATCATCTTTTAACACAACACATTTCTTACAAAAAAAATGGATTAGCAGTACTACAAATTACATTAGCTAACATTCATAGATCACAATGGTGACAGAATTATGTTGAGTATATGAGGGAAACAGCATTATGTCTTGCCTGCTATTATTACTCTGGTTATTAACTTGTCAGTTCACTATAGTGTTCCTGTAACAATGAATTATTGCCTGTGAATGTGCTGACATGATTGAATTATTGTGGAAGGGTTGAGAATAACACAGTGAGAGGGCAAGCTGTCATTGATCCTGGCAAAACTACACAGGAGTACCACATTGGCTGCTTTCTAAATGCAATAAAGGTTCTGTCCTATACCAGTGTCTAAAGGGTTGCTTGACCTCATTTTTCCAAATGCAATGGTTCCAAGTTTAGGCCATGTTTTAACTGTAGACGAGTTGAAAACCTAAGTTTACTGTTGGTATTGATTTGTGGATGTGTATGAACTCGTGTACTATACTAGTCTGTACATGGAAGCATGTGAAGTGATGAATGGATACACAGTATGTGGCTAAGGCTGATAATTCACAAAACATTAGTCTTTTACAGTGCTGTAATTCAGGATGATGTCAGTTTCACCATAATTCACAACTATGACATCATATCTGAATTGCAGTCTGTGACTCTTGATACTTTTGTTCAAAGCAGTACTGAACATAAACTTAAAAACACCTCCTGAAAACTAATATTTCCCCTCCAATAGCTCCCACTCAACAGGACAACCCCATCCTGATCCACCACACGCATTTTTTGCCAATTCTCTTTTTAATTTTGCAGTGGGGAAAAAGCATTTTACATTCGTTTTAGTCACGCACGATCCTGTTTGTAAAAGCACTGTTGGGCTGTGAGTCACTTGATTTGAACTGGCTCACTGCATGACAGCACTTTTACAAACAGGACCACGCTGCAATTAAAACAAAAGTAAGTCACTTTTTGTAACTGCAAAACAATCAGAATGAAATAAACTGTCTACTCACTCACTGAAGCAGTTTCAAAATTGTGTATTCAATTGCATCAGGTCATATTTCAAAAAGCAACACCCCAACATTGCATGGAAGTTTTCCATTTCATCCTAGGTCCACAGGACCTCTAAACAGAAAGACTTTAGTAATTATATTTCTATCTTTTAATCCCAGTGTGGTTCCTTCCTCTGTTGTTCCACTCCAGCTTGTTCAAGCTTTACATTTCTTATCTCGTATCAAAAGTCAAGCTCAACTTCATTATTCCCATCTGCTCCCTGCCTACTCTCATTGGACTAATGATTTGATTGACCTGATCACAAAGGGTGTCCCCTCCTCCATATAGTTAACATCACAGGAGAAGGAACTGGATTACCTGGAGTGTACTCATGTACTTCAACTGCAAATCACACAAGCAATTGTCAATGCAAAATGTTGTCTTGCTGGCACTGGCATTGGTAGTGCTGGAGTTAGAGAGATGCATAATAGGAATGGCAGTGAAGTATTGAACTGACGCCATCCCCACCCCCACCCTGCAGAGACTGACAGACATTGGGGTGTGCCTTTGGGTCATCGGTCATAACCCTCATGCCATTTTACCATACCCTACCCTGCAGACCCAGACAAGTGTCATGATGTGCCTTGGGGTCTTCGGGCCTTACGCCACCACATTCCATAAAGAAATACATTGAGTGCAGTATAGGAGAATGGGGTGAACTTTGAAAAAGGCACAAGTCGATGCCCATCACTGGCTACAGGGTGGGGGTGGAATGGCATGAGCATTACAGCCGATGATCCCAAGTCACACCCCTGACACCTGTCAGTCTCTACAGGGTGGGGCATTACGGTTGGACACCCTAACGCCACAGGCGTTTGTTGGTATTTTCATTCCAAATTTTCAGCACAGGTTTTTGACCTCAACTCATGAACAGTGGCACTATCAGTTCATTAGCCGAAGGGTGGTTTTGCGCAGCAACCGCGCCATTTGGCGCTACAGGTATGGAAAACACATTTCAGGCAGGACGTGAAAATGACAACTGTACTGTTCATGAGGAGATGTAAAAATGGCAATGTTGAAAATCTGGAGTGAAAATATGAAAAGTTGGTGAAGTCATGAGTGTGCGTAGAAACTGCGCAACGCACGTCTGTAATGCAATTACTTTTAGGATTTTTTTGACCACATTTTCAACATAAGAATTTTGGGACCTCCCCTCATGAACAGTGGCACTGCGATTTTGTTAATCTGTCCCAAAAGCTGATTTCCCACAGCGACCACGCCATGGTGTGCCACAGGTGCTATAACACATTTCGGGCAGGACGTGAAAAATGACAATTGTACTGTTCATAAGGAGGTGTGAAAAAATGGCAATGTTGAAAATCTAGAATGAAAATGTGAAACATTTTTAAAGTTACGAGCGTAAGTGGAAACTGCGCAATGCATGCCAATACTATGATCATTTTTAAATATTTTTCACCAAATTTGCAACATGAGCTTTTTGGGACCCCACCTCATGAACAGGCATTAATCGGTTCTGAAAAGTGATTCCATGCAGTGACCGTGAAATCACCTTTTGGACTGAGTAATGAGACGACAGTACATGTGTTCATGAGGTGGGGTCCCAAAAATCTGGTACCAAAATTCCAAAATGACTGAGATATCCACCTAAGTTGAAACCCCCATTGCCTGCCATTGTAAAGCTTACTGTATTTTGTTTGGTTCTCGCAGCTTTTGAAGAGTTCAGACATGTTCCAGTGCCACAGAAGATCGTAGCGCTGACCCTCTTAAGGAAAGTATAGGGTGAGGGGGTGTGGGTACTGAGAGGGTAGATGCGGTTTGGGGAGAGGGTGCAGCTGGATGACAAGGGACCATTTTTTTTTTACAGGTAAAAAAAAAAACAGACTTCAGGGAATTTTTTTTATTTTTATTTACAGGTAAAAAATGATTTTGGGCACATTAAGGTAGGCTTCACCTGTGCCACGGGTTTGGGAGGGACAAGATGCCGACAGGGATTGGGCACCCCATCGGCAAAGGAAAGTGTGTGTGTGTGTAGCGGGACATGATGCCGATGAGGAATGGGCACCCTTTCGACACACAAATTGAACTTGGGGGTTCTATGACACAGGGATTGGGCATCCCCAATGTCGGCTTGGATTGTGTATGCATATTATTGGAATTTTCACCAGGAAAGGCACGAACGGAGCCTTGTCATCTGATGCTCTAATAAGGAAACTGCACCTCACTGGAGCGGCAAATTTCTTTCAGCTCTGTGCTCTCTCTGAAACTGCTGTCATCGCCAGCATGCTCACTAATTAGTAGCTGAGAGATGCACCCACTAAAGCGTTCCCTGTATTCGCCAACACTGACACACCTCTGAATGTGCTACTACCGCAAGATGGTGCTTGTGCATGCACAAGACAACATAAGAAGGACATTTGTCAATAAAATAGATGTTACACAGATACATAGATACTGTCGGCAGATAAGGGCCTATGGCCCACCCAGTCTGCCCATTTGAGCTCCTAAGATCATTTTAAGTTTTTCTAGAAGTCTGTTGCCCCTTACCCCCGATCTCCAAGATTCTCTTATGTCTATCCCATGCATTCTTAAATCCCGTGATTGTTTCAACCCCACCATTTACTCAGGCAGGGTATTCCACTTGTCCACCACCCTTTCTGTAAATACATTTTCCTACATTTCCTCTGAATTGCCCTCTCTCTCCAACTTCATCCCATGCCCTCTAGTCCTGGAACATCTTTTTCACTGGAAAATAGTGTTTTCCTGCACCCAGTTCCTCCCCGTAAGGTACCTGCATGTCTCTGTCATAGCCCCTCTCTCCCTTCTCTCCTCCAGGGAGTACATATTCAAGTCCTTCAGCCTGTCCTCATAGGACTTGTGATGCAATCCCTGTACCATCTTTGCTGCCCTCCTCTGAACCTTTTCCACCCTATGTCCTTACATAGGTAAGGACTCCAGAACTGGACACTATACTCCAGGTGGAGCCCCACTAGTGTCTTGTATAATGGAATTATGACCTCCCTTTTCCTGCTGGTGATACTCCTGCCTATGCATCCCAGCATCCTATTTGCTTACCTGCCACCTTGTTGCACTGTTTTCCTACCTTGAGGTCATCAGAGATGATAACGACAAGGTCCCTTTTCAGCTTGGTGCATGCTATATCCTCACCCCCAACTGATACGTTGTTCTAGGGTTTTTGTGCCCCATATGCATTATTTTTTTGCATTAAATTTCAACTGCCAAACCCTTGACCATTCTTCAAGCTTCTGCAGGTCCCTCCTCATTCTGTCTACACCCTCTGTCATGTCTACTGTGTTACAGAGCTTTGTGTTGTCAGCGAACAGGGAAATTCTGCCTTCTAGGTCACAGGAGAAGGGACTGGATTAACTGGATGTTCTGGGTCAGGATGGGTTTCTGCAAATGGATGGGAGGTTGGGGGTTCATACCAGGTTTCAGCCGGTCTCATTCGATATACTTTCAGTTACAGACATGACACCCCTGTGGTGAGCCATATACTAACCAAAAACAAATAAAAAAAACCAGACTACTTAAATCATAAGGGTAGAATCCATCTCGGATTTGGGAAAATAACTCACTTGAGCTTTCCTGGCATGGTTTATTATGTCCATAAATCTCTCAGAGGAATTATCCTGTAATTCACAACACGGTATCATTTATTCCATAGCGCATCTGTATATACACCAGGTTTAAAAGATCTAGCCTAGGAATAAACAATGCATAGCAGTGGACTAGCAGCCATGTGGCATTTTATTAAATTAATGGTAAATTGATGTGAAAGTCAGAATTTTAAACCACCTGGTCAATGGCAGCATACTTTCTATTTCTAGAAAAGAAGTGGAAATGTTACAGTTTAATATGTATTAGGTTCATGAGCAAAACACAGGTGCTGAAGCAAAGAATATGGTTCAGAAAAGCATATGGGTGGCCATATGCAAAATATTTACCCTAAGGCATTGCTTTATTAACAAATGACATGTCTAACATACTGTAACAAACGATGTCTAGGCCTGCAGCTGAAACTGGTCTTTACTGATGCACAGCAATCCATCGTGGAATCGTTTCTATACTCTATGGCTCACCAAGGGGCAACTGCTAAACAGTATTACAGTTTCAAATTGTGAGCAGTTAAGTTTCAGTATTCCACAACATTTACAAAGGTGTAGTAGTACAAGCCAATTCCACAATAAAACCTGGGTGGCAAACATCAAACACATTTGGTGGGGGGGGTGCTGTGGAGCCTGAGCAGATGCACCTTCTCGCAGCTCCGCTGTATAATCTCTAAAAAGGCACAAATTAAGTTTATTTTTTGATTTAGCCTGCAAATTTAAAGCTAGCAGAGCAGATGGGTTTCTCGTGGAGCAAATAATGAGGAATCCTCGTCGAGATCGCAGCACCATGGGCCATGCTAGAGGGAAGCAAGAGACCACCGGCCCACAGCCAAGCAGCACAGATACCACCACTCCAGGCCCAGAACAGTGAGAAGGCACTGAAACCATGCATCGCTCAAATTAAAATGCAGCGACTTATCTCAACCGTATGACCTACATCAAAAATGGACGCTTTCACCAACCGGTTACATTACTGGAAACTACCATCGTTTGCATGAAAGTAGAGATGGTAGATATTAAAAAGCAAGTAGCCACCTTGACTAGTTCTTCTGCAATGGCGGTAAAGGAGGCACAGCACTTCAGAACTAGAATTGAAATGATGGAGAATCAAATAAGATGGCGAATGTGCGGATCTTAGGCTTCCTGAAGGTGCCGAGAGGGATTACCCCAAGATGTTTGTGAAAGAGTGGCTGGCTGAGCTATTTCTCCTGGAGGGAGACCCAGAGACTTTTCAAGTTCAAAAGTATACCATATCATCCACAAAGGAGGCAGGAGGCGATGATCCACCACACACTCTCCTAGTGGTTACAGCAGGCACCGGAGGAGAGATCATATTTTGACCCTGGCAAGGTAGAATGCCCCACTCTCATATAAGCACCAAACAGTGCACTTATTCCTGGACATTAGCTACGTGACAAGGCAGAGGAGAAAGAAATTGATGGAGTTCATCGGATGCTGAAGGATTTGGACATACCTCATTCTATTATCTTTCCCAGAGGTTCAGAATAGTATATCAGAACAAAGTGTAGGCCTTTCTGACCCGATTGAAGCAGGAAAGTGGATAGATAAAGTAAAAGCTACGCAGTTCAGACACAAACCTGATGAAGACGATTCTGCACAGTCCTCAATGGAGTGAGAACTTTTGTTTGACAAACATTTCTTTATGCTTAATAATCTATCTGCTCTCTAGCTGTTGACTTTTTACATAGTCGTAAACTGAGGTTGCAGTGCTGAGATTTACCTACATTTGGGGGCTGTTCTTATAAAAACGCAGCTTGCTTAATTTAGGGCTTATTTTTCCCTGCCTTTCTCCTTTTTTATAGAGAGATTTAACATTCTTAGCATGAGATGGTAAGGGATAAGGCCTTAACAATGCTAAACATTTGATTTGTTTACCTTATAGTAATGCTCCTCCGCTGATCTGTATGCTTTTTGTATGCTTCTCATAACTGCTTTAGGAGCTATTCATGTGGGGATTTAATTTTGATTATAGCAAGTGTAATATTTTAAGAGAGAAGAGGCTCTATAATAAGTTGGGGGTATTATACCTATAATTTAGGAAATGTGCATGTATATGTTCCCACTGCTAGGGGTAGTTCATAAAGAGACATTTGTTAGACTTTAAAATTTCAGAGACTAGCCATGCTGCTCTTGGTACCACTGTGTGTATTCACAAACTTTCAGATATACTGTAACAGATATATAAGTACCCTCAAATGATGCATCATAAATCTAGGAGATCCGTAAGACTTAACCTGTGATTAAGAGGCATAAAGCCTCAGTGGTGTTGCATACAATTGGTCTGTCTCGTATATGGATCCTGTAATTGATTGCTATCAATATAAAATAATAAAACAATATAAAACTAATAAATACAAAGCATAAGAAAAACACATTTGGTCTAAGAGTAACTGAATCAATTGGGTTTTGCTTCCTGTAACTTATAAGACTGCATAACTGCTGTCCCTGGTACTCTCATGAAAACAAGCTGCCCCCCTTTTAATTTACGAACTTTTGTTCATCAGGATTTGACTCTGGAGATGCAACGCCTGATTTATAAGGCTTTTTGGACAGCAATACCAGCAAGGGTGATAGTGAAAGCACAGCTCAAAACGGTAACAAGGTTTAACAGGCACAGTACATTAATTTGGTAAACTGCAGAGTGTCAGACACTATTACACAGTGTGAGTGAGTACACATGCGGTGCGTAACAGTGCTAGGTGCATGAATCAGTGCAGTACACAGTAGAGATCTTTTATCCATGAATATTATAGCAATGAGGCACAGCCAGAAATAAGCGCACATTTTTGTATGTTTTACATTTATGGCTAGCAAGACAGAGCATTTCAGGAGTCTGAACCTGGAATCAGCGAGGTTCACACACACATATGTTCAAACTTCCATAAACTGAAGTGCAAGATAATATGCATGTACATGAGGAGTTAGTATGAAGGGATGATTTAGGTTACGCTTGAAAGAGATTAAGAAATCAGAGATCTTAACATCAGCATTCAAATTATTCTGGTCACGTACAGCTGTATAGGAAATGTTTTCCTATGGCATTCTGCTCTGAATATTCATAGTGCAAAAGATGAGGAATCATTTGAACACAGACAATAGATTCAGAATGTTACTGTGAAGTAGTCAGAGATTGGCATGTTCAATGAGGTTGGCACACTTTAAGTGTACAGTAGACAGAGCCTAAAAGGACTTTCCATGGTAGGTGGCATTAGCTGATTAACTGATTTATAAAGGCCATAGTGTTGGTTATACTAGGGAATGGAAAAATATAATGTCAGAGTTTGTGTATACAATACTGTTATTGGTTAGATCAAGAGATGTTTTGTAGGCTGCCATATGTGTTGTGTCACCATAGTTTATAACAGGGAGGAGTATCTGTTGAGTGCTAAGTATTCTAGAGTCAAAAGAGAATCAGAAAAACATAGACAATGATGGCAGAAATTGACCTATAGCCCATCCTGTCTGCCCAAGGTCCCTATTTAGCCCTGGGACCTACAGTCCCTCCAGAGTCATAACCCTCCACAACCTCCCCTCCAATTTCCTTCCAGTTTCTGCCACCCTGAGCAAGCACTATACCCTTAATTCTGTCCCAACCATGCTTGAAACCACCAGTGGTTTCTGCACCTACCACTTTGGCTTATAGACTGTTGTGCAGGTCCTCCACCCTTTCTGTAAAAATAGAAACACAGACAAAACGAGACACAGGCCTTGAATGATAGAGCATTCATAGCACATCAACATGCTTTTATAAAAATAAAGGTTATTACCAAGCCATAAACCAAGATACTTAAAGTGGCCAATGAGGGACAAGCAGTGACCTTTTCTAAGAGGATTTTAAAGTATGGTGATCTAGATTTTTTTTTTTTTTTTTAATTTAGTGAAGCACATAGTACATGGTTAAAAATCAAAATGCATCTCCTGATACGCAGTCATAGCCAGGTGAACAAGATCATTCCACAGACAGTTAATGACAGTACTTAGAGGGTTGGTCATGCAATAGGACATACAGTATCCACTATACCCTATTTGAAAAAGACTAGATACTTCACAGACAGTGCAAATGAGCTTATTTATATACTATTGGGGCAGAAAAATGGGCCATCTCCAGACCCATCCCCTACTGCAGCCACAGGGATGCCCACACCAGAAACCCCTCATCCCCCCTCCCATGGAACGAAGTCCAGATCCACTTGAGCTATGCGCCAAATACACCGTTGCCATTTCTGACTGAAAGATGCCAATAAGTATGGTGATTTAGATTCTATACTTGTACGTAGGTGGATTATCTTATTTTAGCATTTACACAAAGACTGTTTTACTTTAACCAGCACTGAAGGTTTTCAATGTTCTGTTGGTCGTCAGAAGTTATCATTTGTATGTCAATAGATGATAAAGATGATGGTGTCATTAGCATGGAGATGGGTGTTAAGAAACTGAGTAGGTATTTGAGAGATAGTTTACGAATATAGTAAACAGTAGTGGATCTTGGATGGAGCCCAACAGTATACTACGTCTTCTGTTAACACCCTTTGCAAACTGTGTGAGAGGCCTTTCGGCACCATGCAATTCTGCTTAAAGTTGGACCAGCATAACATTCTGTGGTGATTTGCATATGCAGCCCATGATGCTTTGCATTGTGGGGGCATGTGTGATTTTGTATTTCCTTGAAACTTGGCTTCCCAGCCAAATGCCCTTTGGGGTAACCCTTGCCTCAGTGTTTGCGCACAGAGGTTCTTTGTCTTCCCAACAGTATACTAGTAACAATGTTCAAAAAGGAACGTTACTTCCCAGTAACTCATGATCTTCTCGAGTATCTCCTACAAAGAGTCAGATTCATTGATCTTAGACGGAAGCACCAGGACCCCATGGGAATCAGAAATGTTAGGGCTGCTGGTACCAACGTACGATACAGATGCACAGCACCACGTGCATACGGGTAATAGGTGACGCAACCCCAACCATTCTAGTAGCTCCCACCCTCCAAGATGGAGGAAAAGTAAAAGACAGCAAACAATGGTGAAATACAGAGAAAGAAACTCAAGAAAGAGGGAAAAAACATTGAAAAAGACACAGCCAAATCACCTCAGACAAAATACTCCAAAGAAATAGTTAAAAGGTATACATACAGACAAAAACACAGTGCTTGACTACGTCAAAAAACATGCTAGGAAAAGAGATGTGATAAGTCTGATGAGGAAACACTGTTAGAGACAATATTTGGTTTTGAAACAAACTCCTGTGAGTGCCAATGACTGCAGGGTAAACACTGCTATGTGTGCATGCAACAGTGATATCTATGGTTCATAATACATGAAAGGTAAGCTAATCCTTATGACAGAAAAATGGTACCGTGAGGACTAGAAACCAAACAGAAAAGGGGGGCAAAAACTACCCCATGGAGGAACAAACATAAACTAGCTCACCCTTGGAGGTGAGAAAGAGAAGAAAAAAGAGCAATTGAAGAAAAAAGGTTAACATGGTTAAGCAACACTGCCCTCAGCAAAAAAAAAAAAACACCCATGTGAATCAGGGGGAACTGTAGGCTGAATGTACATAAGGATACTCAAGAAGATCACAAGTAACTGGTTAGTAACTTTCCTATCTTCTTAGATACAATCACCTCTATCATAGGTATCACAGGTAAAATCAAGCTGTAGACTATTGTGCTTTAAAGCTTGCAATAACCCAGGTTAGAATTAGAATGTCTTCTCTCCATAATATCTGTCCAAACTATTCTTAAAGATATTCATATTTGAGCTTTCTGCAACTTCTATTGAAAGTTAGTTCCATGGAACTACTACCCTATTGCTGTACCAAAATTTGCGCTGATTACGATTCCAGCTCTGGTATAAAGCTGTCTGTTGTGCCTCCCGGCACTAGTCCATCCAGTTTGTGCTGAGACCTATCTCCACCAGAAGCTTGTTTTCTTCCATTAGTCTGTAGAGTAAGCATAACCCCCTGTGTCTCCTATGGTGAAGAGAGTATAGGTTGAGGGATACCAATCTTTCACCATAAGGTTTATTTTTAATCCTTTCACAGATCTGGTCAATCTCTGCACTCCCTCCAGCATATTTATGTCCTCTCTATTCTGTGGGAACCAAACCTGTGCACACTACTCCAAGTGGGGCCTAACCCATGCACTATACAATGGAATGAGCACTTTTCATCTCTGCTAGCTATGTGTCTAAGAATGCAATTCAAATTATGGTTAGCTTTCTTTATCTGTGCCCTGCAATGAGATCTGAATTTGAGGTCATTTGTGATCATTATCCTAAGTCTCTTTCCTCCTTAGTAACATTAAGTATGTTATTTGCAAGTTTATAGGACACCATTCCATTACTCTTACCAAAATGCATAACCTTGCATTTGGCAGTATTCAGGACAAGTTTGTTTGTTACTGTCTATTCAGAGATCACATCTATAGCCCCTTGTAGTGATGTAGTGTGTTCATAACTATTTACTACTGTTCCTATTCTACAATCATCTGCAAATTTATAAGGCCTGATATTTGGATTATTTAGTTTAAGAGAGGAAATGTAAATGTTAAAAGGCTTGGTCCCAAAACAGAGCCCTCAGGTACCCCACTAGTGATGAGGGCCCAATTAGAGAGAACCCCTTTTATGAACACCCTCTGTTTTCTTCCCTTAAGCCAATCCGATACCCAGTTACAGATGTTCTGATTGAGGTTAATCTCCTCTAGTAGGGTTAATAATTCATAATGGGGCACTTATCAAACGCCTTGGCAAAAATCAAGATAGATCACATCCACTGCATTCCCAAGGTCCAACTCCCTGTTGACATTCTCACAAAAAGCTAAGAGGTTAGTTTGACATGATCTGAACTTTGTGAACCCATGTTGTACTGGGTCAACCAGATCATGAGCTGTTAAGATATTCAAAAATAAGAACTTTAATTAGTCCTTCCTTTATTTTTCCTACCAGGGGAGGTCAAACTAATGGGCCTAAAGTTGTCAGGCTTTATTTTGGCCCTTTCTTTGCCCCACTATTTAGATGAATATCTACCAGTATCCACACCCGGTAGACTGACTAAAAACACATACAAGGCAAGGATGTTGTCACTTGCAGTCATCCTCACGAGTAAATCCAGGATGAGTTGTAAATCTGCCTAAAGAGTCTTTGCAGGCAATCTTACTGCTGCCACTTGGAAGGTTCAGAAGGTTATTACGCAGTTAGGGGCACACATACTGCAGGGAGTACATAACACAAAAACAACTGGCCCAAAACAGACAGCCGCTGGGCTGAGCGTGCTGCTACTTCGCATGCTGTTACTTCGTGTGTTGCTATTTTAATGTGTAAGTTTTTAGGTTATTTACTTTAAATTTGATCAATTATTTAGTTTATTTTGATCGGTGGAGTTTTCCTCTGGCTTGAAGCTGTGGATTATTGGGATTTCTTTGAGTTACAGCGTTTGGCGTTTTGCACCCGACCGCTCGACTCCTGACACTGAATGCTGTGGAATGGTTTGGACTGCTCTCACTCCGTGACTGAAACACTGTAGGCGCCACCGATACTGGAGGGTTTTATGTGACTGCCCCATCTCAGCACCTTGACTGGGACTATATTCGAAGTTACTTTCCTGTCCGCCGACTCCAATTTAGACTGGCGTGAGTGACTCAAGTGGATTCACCCTGTGATTGAGATGCTGAGGGGCGTTGTTGTGTTGCTACTCTTTTCTGCCTGCCTGTACTTTCGTCTGTATTGTTGAAGACTGGACCTTGGACTTGGTGCAGTGCGGGAAAGGATTTGTGCGATATTGTTTTGTGCTGAGCTCTGACTGGACGGTCCTGTGGCGGTGCCTTTGGATGCAGGGTTGGATCGTCGGCAGTGGTTGACCGTCCCTGTGGGGTAACTGGTGGCTGGGGTTCAGGGCCGCTCGGTGAGCTGAGCCGTGGATCTGTCAAATAGTCAACAGGACGGGCTGTCTGCTTGCTTAGGTTCTCTGGGAGGCCGGCTGGCGTCGGTGGAGAACCGAGGAAGTGGCTACGGATGCTTTCTGGCTGCGGTGCCTTCTGTGGGATTTTTCGGGACCCACTAATTCTTCGTTTTCCCTAGCATGTGGATCGTGAGTGAGGATTTTTGCTTGAAGACCTTCTGCCTGCACCTGGTCAGATTTTTTATCTTTCATTATTTATTGTTAACATTCAGGCAGTGAGAGTGCCTGTGCTTCACTGTCATCCCCCAGGTAGTGAGAGGTCTGGGGGCTGAAATTACTCATAACTTTTCACCATCTCTTAGTTTGGACAGACAGTGGAGTGTCGCACCTTTTTAGTCTCCCAAGGCTGTGAGAGGTCTTGGGGAGTTGAAGATATTTGTCATATATGTCTGACTTTCTCTTGAAGTATAAAGTACAGTACTTTATAATTGAGCTAATTGTTTGACGCCCTGCAGTGTTCAGGGCGTGAACTCCTGGGCATATTTATCTATTTTAAAGGACAACAGTTTCAAGTGGCCTGTAACTAGGAAGTGCTGGACTAATAAATTAATTAGTATTCTATTTTATTTTGAATAAGTATTAATTTTAAGTGTTTGACATCGTTTTATTTTTATATATATTTTGTTTTTTCCAATGTGTGACAGTGTGTGGTTTTCTGAGCCCCCCTCCCAACACTCTGTGAGAGAGAGAGTGGAGTAGTGAATTTTCTGGTTATTTGAGAGTGGTAGGTTTTGTTTTGTTTATTATTTTTGTTATTATTTTATTTTTTACTCCTCTCCAGTTTATTTGCTTTTATTTATAATGTGTTGGGGAGGTTCAGTGACGGTTGGGCATTATTCCCCCACCAGGCTCAGGAAATTATGTCCCTTTGAATGTCCTCCATCGTCATCCGACACCTATTTTAGGTGTCGTGCTTTGGGCATTCTTAGGAAGCGTAAAAGAAGGTGGAGAGCTGGGCCTGGTAGGGACAGGAAAGGGGAGAGCGGATTGGGGGTTGTGGGGTCCAGGAGACGCTTTGGGTGAAATGGAGTCAGGGTAGAGGTTATTCTTGTCTTGTCCCCATACCCAAGGGCTCCAACTTTAGTGGGCAGGTGCCGAGGTCTTCCCAGCAGCTCCATCCCTGTAGCGGTGTTATGCAATGCCAGATCTATCAAAAACAAGACAGCTATTATAGCTGATCTTGTTGGATCAACTGATCTGGCTTGCATCACTGAGACCCTAGCTGGATGAAAATCCAGGCCCTATATTGGCCTCGGCAACTCCGGCGGGTTCTGTGATACACCGGCCCAAGGTTGTATCAGAGGGGCGGGGTGTGGCCATTATGTTTAAGACTGAGCTGGGCCTGCTGGATGTGCCACTGGGAAGTACCAGATCCTTTGACTATATCCTGGGAGAGGGTGGTTGCAGGATTCTCCTCGCCTACTGTCCACCAGGAGACGGTGGAGAATTCCTGTAGGAGACAGACTTCATCGTCGACATGGTGTTGAGGGTCCCCAGATTGATAGTTCTGGAGGACTTCAATGCCTGGGTCGATGATGAACTCTTGCACTTTGGTCAAAATCTCCTCCAGCTGATGATGACACTGGGCCTAACACAGGTGGTTACCTCCTCGACCCATGTAGGGGGTCATTCATTGGACCTGATCTTTCTTTTGAGTATGGAGATTGCTGATTTGGGGGTGGAACCAGTCAGCTGGTCTGACCATCACACCATAAGGTTCAGCTTCAGGGCTCACCCTAATAGGTCTGCCCCTATGGAGATGGTTCAGTCCCGCCATACCTCTCAACCTTTTGTCCCCCAAATGTGGAACACTGCCTGTCAAAATGTGGAACAAATGGGCAAAATGTGGCATACTTAATCAAATCTTTATCTAAGAAGCTCAGAACACTCTTAAATGTTTGCTTTTATGTTCAGAAAGTCTGTTATTAATTGAATAATGTATTTTTGCATCATTTACTATGGATTTTGCTTTAAATGTTGACTTTGAATGTGGAACAAATCTCACAATGTGGAACAGGGAGCTTTGTGAAGTAAAATGAGGAATGACTTCATAATGTGGTACAGTTGAGAGGTACGGTACTGCCCTTTATAAGGCATTAACCCCAGTGACCTATCAAGTGTACTGGATCTATCGGGCTTGTTGGTGAATGCATGAGTCCAAATGATCTCGTACTAGCCTATAATAAGGCTGTGGGAGATGCTCTGGACAAGATTGCTCCTGTTCGTGTTCGGCCTCTCACCCTTCGTTCAAGGAGCCCTTGGTCTGATGGCTCCTTGAAGGAGTTAAGGCGAGTTGGCCGAAAGTTGGAGAGAGCCTGGCAGAAGTCTGGCCATGATGCTGACAGGCTTAGGTTGATGGCACATTATGATGGCTATCAGTCACCCGTAAGAAGGCAGAATTCCTGTCCAGGGAGATTTCTGCTGCACAGAATCGACCGGCTCAGCTTTTCCGGACTGTTGACAGATTGTGCAATCCAATCAGTCTCCAGCCCAGAGAAGCTTTTTCTCAGCTGAGATGCGAGGAGTTCACTCGTTTTTTTGCAGATAAGGTTGCCAGCATCAGGTCAGGCATCGGTCCGACCTCCCCATGAGGGATTGCAGTGGTCGACAGGAAGTGGCATGCACTCGGTCTGTCTGGTCAGATTTTCGCCAGCTGGAGTTCATTTGACATTGTGAAGATCATCCAACATTCGACCAGCGGTTGTAGTTTGGATCCGGGTCCTACACCCCTTTTAGTGGGATGTGTGAAGTTATCTGCGGATCCTTGCTGACATTGACTGGAAGTCTCTGGAGAGGGGTCTTTCCTGACCCCTCAAGGAGGCGGTCATCCAACCACTCCTTAAAAACCCTCCTTAGATCCAGATTGTCTAGCCAACTACTGGCCTATCTCTAACCTGCCATTTGTTGGTAAGGTTATTGAAAGACGGTTATGCTTAATTGGATGATCATCTTACAACTCACAATGTCTATGATACTTCCAGTCTGGTTTTAGGAAGAAGATAGCACGGAGACTGTCCTTGTCCGGGTATTGAATGACCTCCTAATGGCTACAGATCAAAAGGCACGTACATTCTGGTCCTTCTCAATTCTCTGCTGCATTTGACACTGTAGACCATGGTGTGCTGTTGGAGCGCCTGCAGTTCTTTTGTGGGCTGTCTGGTACAGTCCTCAAATGGTTCCATTCTTACCTCATGGACAGGTCTCAGAGAGTTGCCACTGGAATTTATTCCTCTGGTGCTCACTCCCTGCCTTGTGGGGTACCGCAGGGTTCCATTCTAGCCCCCATGTTGTTTGCAGTGTGTATGCTGCCATTGGGAGATATCATCAGGCGATACAGTCTGGGTTTTCACTGCTATGCAGATGATACTCAGCTGTATTTGTCCTTTCTGCCCAGACAAGATGATGCACTCTCCGTGCAACAATTGCCTTGCTGAGATCAGACTTTGATGAGTTCCAGCTGCCAGAGACTGAATCTGGATAAGACTGAGGTGCTGGTAGTGGACCCAGGTCATCCGGGGCGGGTTTGGGGGCTGTTACAACCATCAGGCTTATTACTTGGTGGTATGTTGCTCACTACCTCCAATCAGGTGCGCAGCCTGGGTGTTATTTTTGATGATGGTTTGACCCTAAAATCTCAGGTGTCAGCTGTCGTCAAATCCTCTTTTTACCATCTGAGGAATATCGCCCGGGTGAAACACCTGGTTCCTCCGGGTGATCTTCCAACATTGGTCCATGCCTTTGTCACTACCCGTCTTGATTACTGCAATTCCCTCTACCTAGGGCTACCAGGGTTGATATCCGCCGCCTGCAGCTGGTGCGAATGTGATGCCAGGCTTCTGACTGGGACTTCTAGAACCAGTCATATTACGCCTGTGCTCCACTTAACTGCACTGGCTGCCTGTTTGGTGGCGGATCACCTTTAAGGTTGGCTTGCTAACCTTTAAAGCCCTACAAGATCAGGGAACTGGTTACCTGCAAGATCTCCTGGTACCCTACTGCTCCCTCCGTCCTCTCCATTCCGCCAACGAGGGATTGCTGGAGATCCCCAGGGTACAATTGAAGACATCAGGATCTCGTGCCTTCGCTTTTTCAGTGCCAACCCTGTGGAATTCTCTGCCTCGTTGGTTGAGAGAATGCCCAACTGTCGATAGATTTAAAATGGAGTTAAAAACTTATTTATTTAGTTTAGCTTTCCCTAGCTATGGATGATCTGTTTTAATGTTTTTGTTTTAAAATTTTATCTTTATGTATATGGTTTTTATGTACAGCGCCTTGGTTTTAAAAGGCGCTATAAAAATAAAGATGATTTGATTTGAACTGTCCGAGGAATGAAAAATATAAACAATAAACTACTGGGGAAACCCCTCACCCAAGTAGTGGAGTATAAGAACTCAAACCTTAGAGTCGAACCACAACCTTTTAGAAGAATGTCATGGCCTGCTATAACTCCAAATTACCAGCTGGCATCCTGGGGTAACCTAGAGTACAGAAAATGGGATCCAAACCCTCTGGAATGGTCTGTGTTATAGGCGATTGTTCACTACTGAAAAGAAAATTGAAAAACTAAGATCTTAATTAAAAAAAAAACTCTTTCCTGCTTCTTACCATGAACTCGCTGCAGAAGAGAAAGGAAAATGATTAGTGGCTTGATCTTACCTGATATGTTCTGGGATCCTTTGTAGCCGCAACTAGAGATCCAGGAACAGACAAGGAGGTTGACTCCTGCTGTAGCAATGTAGGATGGACAGTTGAACTAAGTAAATGCAGTTCAAGATTTGATGGGCGGGCCCTAACTTCTTATATCTCAGTACGGATCATGAGGACTGATACTTTAGAAATTGAGGCCTCTGTGCAGCAATGGCCCACACTCTTTCATTGAACATGTGGTTACCACAGAAAGAGGAATTCAGAATTTTCTGCCTGAGGCTAAGATCAAGCCCTGGCATCCATAGCCAAGAATGTCTGAGATAACACACTACCGCAGCAGCAGTATGGATAGCCATCTCAGAGAATCATATGTGGCTCTAAATTGGTGTTTGGATGAGTTCAACCCCTGATAAGCCACTGCTAGGAGTAGCTGCCTTACTGAATCATAAGGGCAGGATTCTGCTGGAGAGCTGACCCTATACGAGAGTTTCTGGTCAAAGCACACCATGCAGGATTGACAGTTTGCAATATGCAGACTGAGGATGGAGAAGCATATACCACGTGACCAAGGCAGTGTTGCTTGGATAACATCAAACACTACCAATTTCTCAGATACCTAATGGCATCTGATACTGTTTTGTCTGCCTACTGGATCCTATCGCCTAGGATCCAGTCGGATACCAACTTTCTGAGGTGACTATCCAGGATCCAAGGTAAACAAGGCACATATCCAGCCTTGGGTCCCACTTTCTGACCTTGCATCTGTGAGAAGAGGCAGATATCTGACCTCAGATCCCACTATCTAACCTTGGATCAGAAAACTGAACTTAATCAGATAGGTGGGCTATCCATTGGACCCTATTAAGTTAGTCAAAAGTATTATCTGAGCATCACTAGACCCAGGCTGTCAGAGTTGTGCAAAGGGGGAACATGAATCCTGGGCAAAGGCAGTCATTTGGTGATGCAGGCTTCGGGATTCCCACCATAGGAAGGGTTTAACACCCAGTCTTTCCCTTAGTGGATAAATACGTATGATCAGCTATCCATGACACTGCTAGATGGTGGAGTGCTCATCTTCTGGCCACCACTGCAGCAGTGTCTAAAGTCAGTTGGATTAAAGGGACCAAAAGGGTGAGAACCAAAGGAAGCCCCATATAGTCTGCATTCTGTGCCAATACTGCATGAGTCAAAATGTTCTATGTTTAGCCTTATTCAATAAAGCCACCTTAAGCTGAATGAGTTAACAGCAACCATGGGAAATGAAATGCCTCCTGCATATTTCATACAAATAGTTGAAAGGCAATGTCCTCAGGACGAGTTGTGGCAACACAGATAGACAAACTGACACTGCCGGAAGAAGACATCTATCCCACTGAGTCACCTTGCTCTGATACAGGATGAGTACCAGGGAGCAAACTGTCCTGAGACATGAGGGAACACAATGCTTAGTTGGGCCTGTGTTAGCACCCCACTGAGAGAACAAGCCCAAGGACAAAGGTCCAAACCAATCCTTAAAGAACGCCAGCAAATCTGGAATTATTCATCACATAAAATGCAGGAAAGCAAAGGGGCATGGCCACCGAAGATGGAGATACTGCAACTAAAGGCACAGGTGGGGGACCACACCAAGCAGCTTTAAGGTAGATGACCCTGGGTACAGGAAAGTAGGCCACCAACCAGACAGGGACAGGGAGGATACCAAATGCCACTGCAGGGGCTATTAGCAACACAAGAATTTCCCAGGAAGCAACAGGAGGCTCAGACTGTGCTGCTGCAAGAAAAGTCACATGGTGGGATAATGGCTGCAATGTGCCCTAATTGTGATGGTTCCAGCCATCCCAAGTATTGCACAGAAGGAAGGTTTCTCAGTGCTGAGGACAGTGCTGAAAAAGACTGTGACAGCACTGAAGCAACACCTGTTGGTTCCAAGAAACTTACTCCTGGTGCCAGTGAGTGATTCTCAGAGACACTGACACTGGTACCAAAAGTGTCTTCAAAACAATAACAACTAAGAAGGGTATGGCAGTTATGAGTCTGAGAAGATCTCCAGTGACTGAAATGGTCAAACAATCACCTCATCCCACTGCAATGTCCTCCACAGCTTTCTGCCACCAAATGGAGAAGGCAAGCTAGAATAAGACACCGATGCAAGTCACAAGGGCCTGACATAACGACAAGGTCAGAGAAACAGTAAGAAAAACCAAAAAGAACAAGGTCATGTAGCAAGAAAGGAGTGGCGACAAAGTCCTGGTTCCCAAAGTGTCACTCAATGGCAGGAAAAAAGAATTAATGCGGCTGGGGCAACGTCACTTTATGTGGCACCGACTGACAGGTACGTTGCAATGTTACATTTGCATCATACAGTTCTTGATGCTGATGGGCCAAATATTCTGGTTCCCTGGGGTCCAAGTGCTTCCTGCCTAAGATCAAAGAGTGGGGCTACATGAAAGAAATTGTTTCTTAAGTAGAGTTGTAAAATATGTGGTCCATGAAACTAACAAGTGTTCTGCTGGTTAAATAACGTGAAATCCATTTGAGTGTGCATGTTGAGATTATTGAATCTGTAGATTATTAGGTTATGGAAGACCAGATAAAAGATCTTGCAGAGGTCACTAAATATGACTTTTGTGATGTATCCTTAGTCCATTACTGAACTAATGTCACTGGTAAATTTGTGTAGTGCAGTCATGGTTGAATAATGTAGTCTGGAACCTGACTGTGGAGGACACAAATGATTTCAGCCAGTTTCCATGTTGTTTTTAGCAGTTCAACAGTCTCCAGACAGAAGTTATCTAAACTGGTTGGAGTTGAGGAAAGCTGCATAGCAGCTAGCTAGAGCAAGTGGAAAAGAAGACAAATAATTAAAATCACTTACAAGCTATAATAAGTTTTATCGGCCACTGGCCAGTGCATGGAGGTTAGGAAAGCTAGAGGGAGGTCAGGGAAAGCTCTGGATGGCTTAGGAGGGAGGGTGGAAAGGAGGCTAGCGAGAGAGAGAGAGAATGTTAACAACAGAAGGGTAAAGTGACTGGCTGAAGGTTAGTGAGAGTAACAGGTGGGATTCAAACAGGTGTTGCAGAACCGGAGCTATGTACTTTGACCACTATGCTGCCATGATGACTGCTTATGTGATTGGATCAATGCAGCTGATAGTGACCTTTGATACAGATGCACTAGTCCATATAAGACCCCAGACTTTGTGCATGGTTTGACGGGGAGCTCAGGGAGCCGAAGTCCAGGGGTCAGGGTTGGAGTGTTGTTGGAGGTGATCAAGGTCTGAGGGGGATAAACTGACTTTGAAGACTCACTACGGTGAGCATCAAAAAGCGATTTCCCATAAGGCGGCAGCATTCTTGTCCAGGAAAATTGCTGCTAGGAGAAACTGACCAGTTCAGCTCTTCCAGATTGTAGACAGACTACTCTATCTGGTCTGTTTGCAACTGGTAAGAGCAAATTCATTTGCTTGGTTTTTCCCTGACATGGTGTCCTCAGTTCAATCTGAGATCTCTCCAGCTGGGTTGTCATGACCCAGCAGAGTTGAATTGGATAGGGGGCAGATGCCCTCTGCTAGTCTGGAGTGAGTTCAGATCAATTCTGATGGAAGAGGTTTGTGGGTTGATCTCAGAGTTGCAGCCCCCCCCCCCTTCTGTGAGCTGGTTCCAGAACAGACTAGCTTGCTGATCACCTGTGTTGGGTTTCTGGGTTCAGTGTTCGCTGAATTGCTCTGATGCTGCCTTTCGGAGGGGCGCTTTTCAATGCTACTGAAAGATGCTCTGGTAAGACCTCTCCTGAAGAAGCCATCTTGGGACCCAGACTGCCTAGCAAATTATAAACCAGTCTCTAACCTCCCATTTCTGGAAAAGGTCATAGAGAAGATGACGGCACTGCAGGTAGAGGAACACCTCATGGCCTTTGACATTTACGAATCTCTCCAGTCCGGGTTTAGGTCTAGGCACAGTATTGAGACAGCACTGGTCAGGGTGAATAATGACCGTCTCAGGATGAGAGACAGAGGAGAATAGTCCACTCTTGTCCTCCTAGATTATGCCTTTGACACTGTGAACCATGGGTTGTTGCTGGACTGCCTCAGGGAGTATGGTGGACTCACCAGCACAGTTACTTGCTGGTTTGAGTCCTTCCTCACAGGTAGGATGCAGAGGGTGGTGATGGGGAGTTTCTCCTCACTCCTGAGGCCCCCGCTCTGTGGTGTGCCCCAGGGGTCGATCTTCCCTCCCATGTGGTTCGTGGTGTACATGCTGCTCCTGGGAGGGATCATTACACAATACGGTCTGGGTTTTCATTGCTATGCTGATGATATCCAGCTGTATATGTCCTTTATACCTTGGATGCCGGATGCTGCTGAGGTACAGCTGAACCTCGACTATCCGGACCTCGAATATCCGGATAACTCGCTCATACGGACTTCTGTCTCGGACCCAACTTTAAAGCCCTTTTCTGTTCGTGGCTCACAGTACTGTAGCAGTATCGGTAATCTGACAGTGTGAGTAGGTGTGTCATTAGATGTAACTACAGAATGTAACACCTAATGACTCACCTTCTCTCACTTCACTAGTTGATTGATTTTTCTCACTATTTAAGTGTCCCAGCCCAATACAGTATCAAGTGCTTTTCAGAGTCTAATGTCGTTCAGAAATGGCAGACCAAACCTTTGCTGTTACAGCTGTTAAACGCAAACGGAAAATTCTCCCTCTTAGCGACAAGCTAGAAATACTCCAGCAGCTGGAGAAGGGAGAAAAAGCAGTCAGTATAGCAGAGACCTATGGAATCAGCAAACAACAGGTCTCTGACTTAAAAAAAGCAGAAACAGCAGCTCATTTCACATGCCACAAACCTACAAGATGAGCGAGAACTGAAACGCCTGGAAACTCTGAAGCCGGGTTCAGATGACAAACTTGAAAAAGCAACTTACTTATGGTTCGCTCAACAGCGTTGCAAGGGGGCACCTGTGTCAAAACCAGTGCTACAGGAGAAAGCCTTACAGTTTAGTCAGGAGCTAAATAAAGAAAATGACATCCCATGACAAATGATTTGAAGGCTTCTAGTGGCTGACTGCAGCGCTTCAAGCAGCGACATTCAATCCGCCAGCTTGAAATCCAAGGTGAGAAAATGTCAGCAGATCAAAGCGAAGTGCAGCCATACAGGGGAAAAACTGCACAAACTCATTCAGGACAGGGGGTACACAGAGGAGCAAATATACAATGCAGATGAAACGGGGCTTTACTGGTGTCTGCTACCTGACAAAACTCTGGCCAGTTCTCAAGAACAAATGGCTGCTGGCTACAAGAAAATAAAGGACAGAGTGACCATCTTAGGTTGCTCGAACGCTACAGGAAACCATAAGCTGAAGCCCTTAATGATTGGTAACTTTGCAAACCCCCGCTGCTTTAAGAATGTAAACATGGGAGCCCTCCCCATTGTCTATGAAAACCAGCGCAGTGCCTAGACGAGCAGCGATTTGTTTTGTCACTGGTTTCACAAAACTTTTGTCCCCAATGTAAGGAAACACATGAGAAAAAAAAATTGAGCCCTAAAGCCATTCTCCTGGTTGACAATTGCTCTGCTCACCCGGCTGGATTGAAATCCACCGATGGAAAATCAGGACTGAATTTTTGCCCCTAACATGACTTCGCTACTGCAGACATTTGACCACGGATCCTGGAGGGCTCAAAAATGATACAGGAAAAACTCCCATCACACATTCTATCAGAGGCAGACCTGCCTGGCTGAGATTCAGAACTGGATGTCATCAACCTGGTTGAGACTTAACCTGGACAAGACAGAGGTAGTAGTGACTGAGCCTGGTCGAAGGTGGGTCATATCAGCCACTGATACAGGGACTGGTCTTCAGCAAGGTTCCTCAGGGTTGGTGGCCTCTGCAAAAGTTAAGAATCTGAGGGTCATTCTGGGTGAGAACCTGACAGTTGAGGTTCAAGTGTTGGCTGTGGTCCAGACAGACTTCTACCATCTCAGAAACATCACCTGGATTAAAGCTTTAATCCTGTCAGAAGACCTGCCCTCACTGGAACATGCATTTGTCTCATCCATGGCCGATTACTATAACACTTCATACCTCGGGGTGAGTGGAAGTGTCCTACAACGTTTGCAGCTGGTGCAGAATGCAGCAGCCTGGTTACTGACTGGACTCCCAAGGTTGTATCACATAACTCTAGTCCTGGGTGAAGTGCACTGGCTGCCGGTGAAGTGGCGCATTATCTTCAAGGTCGACTTACTTATCTGCAAGGCCCTATTCAGATTGGGCCCGGGTCACCTGAGATCTCTTGACTCCCTACCAGACCTCTCGCTCCCCCCTTTGCTCCTCCAAGGTGGGCCTCCTAGCTGTTGCTAGAATGAGGCTAAAATTATCAGGAGATGGATGGTTTGAACTAGCAGGCCCAGCCCTGTGGAACAGGCTTCCCAGGTGACTAAGGGACATCCCCTCAGTGGAGGGCTTTATGGGGAGCCTGAAGTTCTTCCTCTTCCGGGAAGCCTTTGGTACTGTCTAATCTCCTCTGGGTTTTTGCACCATTTTTCTGCCTTCTCCTGATAAACTGTACTATGAAGTTTATACATGTTATTTATTACTTATTTATTAATCTTAAGATATGAATTTACTTATTTATTAATCTTAAAATAGGAATTTTTAACTATTTTGACATTTTATTTTGTTATGTATGTTGTACAGCACCCAGAGCCCCTGGGAATGGGTGTTTAATTAAAAACTACTATTAATACAACTACACTGCCTCTCTGAGCAGAGGTCACATCAGGCCATTCTTTTTTGGTGTCATTTTTTTTTTTTGGCTCCTCCTCATAGACCTGTGCCCCCCATCTGGACCGACCTCCACCCATCCTGTAATCTGGATTTTCATAGTCTTACCTACCTTCTCCCATTTGCCCCCATGGCTTGCCCCCTGTGGTGGGGTGTGGTAGGACCCCCAACTGCTGCTGTACAAGATCCGGTTCCGTCATGTCACCTGTGAGGGGCCTGCAAGGGGTCATTCCATCACTCTGCCCCAGCCTACCACTCTTTTCCTCCGCTTTTTTCCCCCTCCTTCAAGATGCTGGCCTGAGGAGTGACACAAGCATGCATACAATCATGGAGTGCATCATGCACCAGCATCTCCCCTCCCACTGAGCATTACCAGGCGTACTGCCACCTGTTGTCAGCCAAGTGGCAGTCATACACCAAAGCTGGTTGTCCTGCCTCCCCAGAGAACAGTGTCTTCTGGGATGCTCAATCCTCCTCTGGCCATTCTCTGATGTCTCAGGCTTACTTCTAAACCCAGGTCACTGATGTCATGAGCGGCAACGCTACTGCTGTGCCAACCAGCCTGCATAATGTTTTTTTTTTATTCTGCAGCGGCTTTTTATTCTCTGTGTTCTATGAAACGAGGGTTGTTCATTGGTGGTTTCACTTTGGTTTCATTTTCACTGAGTGCAAACTGACCATTACCGAATAGGTAGCTGTGCATTTTCACAATGCCAGTGCAGTGGCTAGCAAGGTTCTCGGCTATCTTTCTACTGGCATCCAGAGTCGTGAACCAGGTGTATAAATGGAGATGGGGGCCTATAACATACTAGATGGATACTTCAGTGCTTGAGGTCTGAGGCGTGCCTCCCCATGAATTTGTTTTTGAAAAAGGCACTGTATCGTATCACATTTTCATGCATTTTAAAGCTCCAATAATGTAGCCTGCCTCTCCTTTCAAAAAAAAAAGCTTATTTGTTTTTTAGCTTTCAGTAAAGCCCTTAACCTAAATCTTTTTTCATTTTCAGATTAATTTTAAACGTTAAACCATTTATGCTCTACACCAAAACAATTTGCCAGAGAGTAAGACCATCAGTCTGCACAACTCGGCATCACTTCCACACTGCCAGAAAACACACCCATTTTTTAAAATTGTTTCACCAAGTAAACGAGCAAATCTAATTTACAGATGGCAAACTGTGGGAGGAGACGAGGAAAACAATAACAGAAATAGCATATTTACAGTACCAATACATGGTTTACAACAATTTACAGGCATGATCAGCAAGGGGTAGAACGACAGAAGTAACTGGCACATCATGATACAGAAAGCACTGTCAGGTGCAGTCATGTAGGGCAGAATCAGTTAAATAGAAACATAGAAACAGTACCTGGCTATGTACTGTTCCGAAGAGACCGAGGTACAAAAAGGTTGCTTATTTAACCAGTGATTAAAACCATACAGAGCAAGCTACTGTACAGATCTATCCTTCAACAAGGCCAGCCCAGATGATCATATAAAGTGTAGTGATGCATCCGGATAGGGAGCAAACTATAAACTTACTGAGGGCACTGAACAGAGTATCAAGCTTTGATAACTAGCATTTTAGGGCAATATCATGAACCACATCTCCAAAATCGATAACTGGTAGGATCAAATGCTCAACCAGACATTTTCTCATACTGTGCCTTGAGAAAGGCAGTCACCTACCCTACAGAGGACTCCAAGTTGCCTGCAGGACTTAGAAACCAGTGACTGGATGTGTGTGGAAAAGCTAAGCGAATTGGTCAAAATAACACTGAGATGCAGTACTTGTATTCAGACACTGATTTCAAAGAGGTGCCTTCCGAGGTTTTAATGGTTAAGTCAGGGCAGCCCACCAGATATCTTTTTTGTACCAAAAAGCATGGAAATGGTTTGGATTGGTTTAGAGCAAAATGATTTGATTTTAATCAGTCTGAGAATAGGTCAAAGTCAGACTGCAAGGAACAGAGATATCACTGGGAATGTGTCCAGGTGTATATAGGAAGATGTCCTCTGCATGACAGATATTGCAGGATTTATTAGTCCGTAAGAGGTCATTTACAAAATATTAAAAGGAGTAGCCATATTGAAGGTCCTTGAGCTTGCCAAGTGCTGCTAGAAAAGAGCAATTGGGCAGTGATGCTGCCCTTTAGAAATCTGATCCAGGATTGGCTCCACATCTGTGCCACTGCCCAAGATGCCAGTCAAATCTGCCTTGTCTGATCAAGTAAGTACGCTTCTGGGAGAAATTTATTTTTTTTTTCATTTTTGTTCGTTTTACCAGGAAAGGTGAAATGAGCAGCAAGTCCCATTTTCAGGCATGCCACCAGTGTCTACACTGTAAAAGATCTATTATGGTGGTGAAAGACTACAAACAATCCCAAAATGCACTACAAGCATAATGCCGATGTCACACTCATCCACAACCCAGATATGAGCCACTCTGTCAGTGTCTAATTGCAGTCACTGACACTGTAGTGAGTGCAGCTGCCTGCCACCCCATATTAGTAAATTGGGAACACTGGACATCAGGCACTGATGGGGGGGGTCTTGGCTAGGGTCGCCATGCCCCCAACTGACATCTTTAAGGGTGTTTGTGTAGAGGAGGTGGTATGTGCTTTGACTAGTGTTTTTTAATAGCAGATTTTCCACTCTTAAGCAGTTTGGTTTTTTTATGTACTCACCATCTCATGAGGTACAGTATCCCAGCAATAAAACATTTTCAAAAATAAATAATCATAATCCCCTTGAAAAGCATAACGAATCATTCACAAAACACTGGAGCCACTGGTGGGAGTGTCTCTTGATATGCAATGAACTTGTATGCTTGTTTTCTTGCCTGTAATTGCAGAATTTGTAGATCTGCAATGGAAGAACATACTTTCACTTTTCACGGCAGGGTCCTTTTTCAAGAGGCACGTTCTTGTTTCTCATAAATAAACTAAGCAAAACAATTTATCATACATGTTAGCTACTGTATTGGACTTCAATGTTTAACTTTTCTGTGTGTGACATATTATTTTGCTAGCAGTTTCTCTTCGATGACAGTCCTCTTGACAAGAAATGATGCATTAGCTTCAGATGGGCTCAGATGCTCTCATTCCTTAATGGGCAGATGTTCTTAGATTACATTATTAGGACAGAAGAGGCCCTGAATCCATGCCAACAGTTCAGCTCTCTTTGTGAAAGCCTCTCCTCTCCCCTCAAAAACACTATTCGATTCATAAACCCAGCAAAATATTTATAGCTGCTACTATACTGTACCTCTCTACTGTCTTTCGTTATGAGGGACGGTCCTCATTGATTTCTTTATTTTTGTTTAAAAACTGGTAATTGAGAAAGGCACACTAAGTTGAGGATCATCTCAAGGTGCCACGGTGGGGGTACAAAGGAGGGGGGCAGGCACTAAATTCAACATAATTACAAAAATACAGTCAGTCACACAGTGTCTAGAGCAGCGTCTGTAAAGAAAACAGGGTAAAAATACAAAGCGAAAAAATGGGAAGCAGGCTACAAAATATGGCTGAATTAATGAGTTGTTGCAAACAGAGCTGTGCAGCAATGCTTATTAATTCAAGCAATGAAGAACAACTCAAAATGCTCTGTTTCTTACGAAGAAGGTTCTATCCCACATTCTACACTGAGCTTAGAAAACAGAAAATCACATGATTTATACTGCTTATGAAAGGAGCTCGGGATAACAGGATACAATCACCAGGCAGACAACCAATTTATGCATAAAAAGCACCTTCATGACACTTATTTTATTTTCTTCCAAAGAATGATTTGTGCTGAAATTAAAAGTCAGGTATTAGTTCAGCCATTTTAAACAGGTTAATCCAAATGCAACTTGTCTCTGAAAGTCCAATATGATGCCCAGTAATCTCACTCTTTCTTTCTTTCAAGGCTCACTCTCCTCTCTCTCAGTCAGTGTTAGACTGACTCCCCCTATCTAAACTAAGTCCCTAGTGGTAGACATATACATTTTTTTGGGGGGGGGGGGGCGGTGACATTACAATTAGGTGATCCACCCCCTTTTCGTAGAATCAAAATAACATACTATAGGTTCCCATTTCACTGTTAATCATCATCCCCAATCATCAAGTATATAAGCAGGTAACAGTACATATACTAAGTAGTCCCACAGCCTTGCACTGAAGGCATAAAACAACTTCTGCAGAGAGTCTGAATAGGCCAAGGCCCTCCCCTTGATAGTGACATCACTCATCACAGTTCATATATAAACAGACAGACTGTGGGCTGCCAGCCCTATAGAACACCCATGCAGCCCAACAGGTAAAAATATATTTCACGTTCTTTATTCTTCTTATCGTCTTCAACACCCCTATGCACATTAGGTAATTATCCCTTAGGCATTTATTAGTTTATTTATTTCTGAGTCTCCTATTTCTCTGGAGCACTTTCTCCTGTTTATCCCCCTCCCGATGGCTAGATTTGCAAGCCTAATAGGCAAACCTTTTCATTTGGGCCTATTTCTGGCCCTTTCTTTTTTGACAGTTTTGTTTATTTATATTGGCAACCCATTCTTTATGTGTATTTGTTTGTTTTTCTCACTTAGGGATCGCCTGTCCCCTGTACATGCAAGCGCTCTGCATGTATAGTGTTCTATTTATGAGGGAGGTGGCTGAAAGGAAACTTGAAATGCTTGCCCCTTGACCCGGACAGACAGCGCGATGGGGGGTGGAAGAGGGAGAGAGAGATCTAAGAGCAAACACGTTCCTATTTTCTAAAACCACCTCTCTCTTCTCTCCTTTCTTGAAGGGCTTTCTTTTTAAGGAGAGAGTACTTTTCTTTTAAGTACCCTTGAAGGGGAGAATTAAATTTGTCTTCAGCAGGGAGTGGTGGCTAAAATAACTAAACTGGCACCATGCCAACCACTCGTTCCTGCCCGTGCCACATCCCCCTGAAATAAACAGACATGAAGCTCTTTAGCCCCTTGTTCTATCATGTTATTATTTTCTACCCCTTTTCCCGGGAGGCTACGGAGCATGCCTTTGCTCCACACTTTCTTTATCTTGAACTGCAAAATCCGGTGAATCCTGATACTTCGGAGCTGCTCCTGCTCCAACAGAACAAAATGTTGCATTGTGCACCATGCGCCTGGTTTACTTTCCTATTTCCTTTTAGACTGCACCATGCGGCGGTTCCTCTGACATGGGGCAAGCTGCTCCAGTTCAGGATTGCCTCAGTGCCGCTTTGTGCAACAGCGGTCTGGGACTTTGAAGCATCATTCTGCTCCAATGCAGGATTCTTCCTTTTTGACTCCCCCCTTCCCCAGGACTTTGTCTATGTGAAGGGGCACCAGGGAAAATCCCATAGACATGCAGTGGTGATAAAACACGAAATCTGGCACTTTGCCAGGCACTCGCTCTGCTCATTTCAAATTACCCTGCAGCAGGAGACAGAGAGAAAGAGAGAGAGAGACAGATCTTATGGGGCAAGGGCGCCTTTATTTAAAACAAATCACCTCTCTCTAAATGTTTGGAGGCTCCAGAGTTTTGTTCAGAATTGCAACATGCGCTCCTTCAATAAAACAAGGGCATATTGTACATAACCATAAAGCAGGGCGGAAGAGCCTCTTTTACACATGGAGCTGCATAGAGGGGGGCACTGTATGTGGCACTTTTAACCCACCAGCTATTGCACTGGCAGTCCAGCCCCGAAACGGTGACAATATTTATTACTTTGAGCTAAGGGTGGTAAATCTGCCAAAGACAACAAAATCACGATGGGCGAGCCGTACATTGCTTTACCAGCTCGGCCTCAAAAGTGGCAACACTTGTTAGCCTTATCAACAAACGAGGTTGTTTGTAACAGCACTTATTTAGGTATATTAATGCCGTTCCCAACACATTCCTATACGTTCTCTTTTCCTTAGTATTTTATTTTTGTATTTTGGGGGGGGGGTTGTGCCTCAGAGTACCCACCTTGACAGGGGGCACCCTGTCACATTTCTCCCTGCCCAAGAGGGCAACCATCTTCTGGTTGTCCAAGACATATAACCATCCCAACAAGGGGTATGGTGGAGCTCCGACCCACCCTCACCATAAAGCTCCACCTCAGGGTCCCATAAACCATATCTGTGAGATAGACTCATCACAGCACAAAATTACCATTTCATTAACCCTGGTGCTGTCATCCTCCAATTAAACATAGTAAACTGCTCAATAAACAACAACCTTGAACAAGTGCTCTAAATTTCAATATCTATGATTTAATGCAGTGTACCACCTCTTCCCATATTTTGAGGTGCAATGCTCCTCATTTAGTAATGAAAGGTTTCAATGTATGCCTACAGCAAACACAAATCTGTGGAAATCAACAAAAATGGAAGTGTAGAGGTTGGCCAGGGTTGAGGTGCTGGACGCCACACCTCATGCCACACCAGTTACCTGGGTTCAGAAATGAGCCTGGGTTGTCAGGGGTCAGCATGGAGGGGGCGGGGAATGGGGACTGAGCTGCTATAAGGCAGCTCTCCTCTCCCCGAGGGAGGGATGAGGGTTCCTCAACCCTTGGCTGCCACTTGGTGGAGGACAGATGGCAGTCAGGCAATGGGGAGCCAGCGATAGCCAGGGGTGGGGCAGAAGGGGCAGAGTTGGTACCCGGACTGCATGTGTGCCTCCACACCTGCGAACTGCCATGTGACCGTGTCTGTCGGGGTCCCAGAATCTTCGGGAGAAAATGCAAAAAGTATTATTTAAAAAAAAAAAAAAAATGGAAGTGTAAAGGGGCCAACTACTACCTGTGAAATCTTTAAAGTTCCATACAGTGCCAACCCCCCCCTAACAACTCTATCCTCTCCCAGTTTAGACTGGGACCTATATGCAATGCATATTTATTTACAATTTGGTAACCAAGAAAGACAAACTGTGCCAAACCTTATTTCCAGGTGCAACTGGGGAAATGGGAAGCAAGTGAGAGGATAGAGAATACATCAAATCAAATGCACAACATACAGTACACAGAGTGTTAATACAAAAACAAATACAAGACAAGGCACCACAAGTGCCAAGACAAAATACACAAAACAACAACATGCAAAAATAACAAAATGTAACCAAACTAAAAATGTCACAACATATAGAAGTACCAAATAATGTGCAGGGAAGACCAGCTACAAATAAATAAAAGTTCTTAATGAATGACACTGTAAAGATTACCCATGCTGGAGTGATGATGGAGGAGAGAGGGAGGCATAAAGACAGAGAAGGGTGAGAGGAGAGTCTAAACCCAAGGACAAAAAAGCGAAGCGATACAGTGGAGCAGGGAAATGGGCTAAAGGAGACGAAGGAAAGCAATGAGGGGAAATTCAGAAAGGAGGAAAGAGGTGGAGAGTAGAAAAGTGAGGGGAAATAGATGCTAACCACAGTTGCAAAAGAGGAATAATTATCATGAAGGAGAAATCTGATGTAGGGAATAAAGGAGGGGTGACCTGTAAGACCTGGTAGAGGAAGGCTATTCAGAAAATAGGAAGCAGATGGAGAAGGCAGACTGTCCAGTAGAGATCTTACAGTGAGGACAGAAAAGGAGTGGGCAACAATGGGAGTGGGAGGATTGGATGGAGGGGAGTGGAGGGTAGTTATTCAAAGGATAACCAGTATGTAGAAAGATAAAAAGAACTGTGGAAGTGACGCCAAGACACAAGTGGGGGTGGGGAAGGGAGAAGTTGAGAAAAAGAGAACAGTGATAGGTAAGATGTATGGCATTTAGTGTGAGGCAGCAAAAAGGGGATCCATATAAAATACAGAAACTCTGTTTCCCATGTATTCAAATCCTGATGCTGGGTGTCCGAAACATGGTCACTCAACGTTAGGATTTTGTCTGCGGCAGAGTTGGTTCTGTTAAGTACAGGTGTGTGTATAGGGGGAGGCAAATCTTCCCGAAACATTTAAAAAAAAAAAGGTTTACAAGAGGTAAAATCCGGATGTCAGGCACCTGTGATTCAGGCACCCGGCGTCAGGATTATGAAACATGGGAAACGGAGTTTGCATGTTTCATAATATATCAGCAAAAAGAATGAAAAGGGGAGTCTAATTTGGCAAGAGTTGTTTGGGAGCAGCAATGTCTGTGTAGCTGAAAACAGGCAGGATCATCTTGTGGATGGTTTTGCAACAGACCAGGAAAGGCAGATAGGAATTGTGGTCCAAGGGTGGAATGGAGTTTAGTTTATTATGGCATCGATGTGGGTGGAGAAATCAAGGTTTTGATCCTCACACATACCTATGGGCTCTCTCTGTTTATACATTAATTTCCAAATGAGAATGCAACGTGCATTTAGGCTAAAACTTACCATATACCATTTAGGTTACTTCAACTGGTAACATTTGAAGAAACAGGACAGTAATAAGAATATTTAGGAACAACATTTGAAAAAACAGGATAGTAATGAAAAATCTTTAGAAACGTTGTTGAAAATGTCTTATGAAATACAAAGTACTTCTGTTATTTTCTCAAGATCAGATATAATAGCCTCTAGAGATAACCGGCTTAAATCTGAGAAAGAGCTGCGAGTGACAGTTTGCACACCTGCTTACAAATGCAAGCAAAACTAATACTGTGTGGTTTATATTTGAATACAGTTCACAGCACCAATGATCAACCTACTTTACTTGCAAAACCCTGGATGAAAAAGCTTTGAATGTGCAAATGGAGACCTGAGCGTATATAAATGCAAGTTGCAGTAGCAATTTAAAACACGTGTGCCTATTTTAATTGGCAAAAATACATATTTAGGTGATGAATATGGGTTACAGCTGCATCCAGCCAACTAAAAGAAAATAACCTTTTCAGTAGTTACAGCAAAAATATGAATATTCTGCCATTTAATTTGTCTTTCAAGGCAAAATAAGTTGCTCTCTGTTCCTTTCCCAGCGCCATTCTGATAAACGGAAGTACACTGGGTTTGGGCAGAAATATGCTGTCAATCATCCCAAACATGTGCTTGAATCATCTACTGTAAGTAAGCCATGGGAATCCTGTGGGTTTCTAAGTTTACTGAAGCCGTCTGCTGGCACCTCAGGTTAATATCTGCAAGCTCCTCTTGTCATCTGCTGTGGTGCAAGTGTAGGGGGAGGGGTCTGGTGGGCTCTTTATCTGCCACTCAGAGGAGCATCAATCATCAAATCAGATTCAGATTTTGGTTTGTAGTAGTGAGAGTTTGGGAAAGAGCTGCCTGTGGCAGAACTGTGAGGGAAGTCCCCTCGACTTGTTCCCCTCATGCTGCTCATGAATCACCCTTCACTTCAGTGAGGTGGCAGGGGCCGTTATTCATCCATCTATGAAGTATCTGCTCTGAAGGGCTGAACTGCTAATTCACGAGTTAAATCAGGGAAAGAAAAGTCATGAGTGGAGTGCTGCAGGGATTGGTCATGGGACCCGTCCTGTTTAATAGGTTCATACTGTAAATGATATTGGAGAGGATATCCAGGGAAAGGTGTGTCTCTTTGCCGACGACACAAAGCTAAGAGGCATGGCAGATCATGAAGAAGGGGTGTGTGAGCTCCAGAAGGACCTAAAGAGACTAGAAAAATGGTTTAAGGTATGGCAATTGTGGTTCAATGCTAAGAAGTGCAAAGTAATGCACTTAGTAGATGGAATGCACACACAGAATACTGGAAGGGAGGAATCAGACTAGCCACTTCAGAAAAAAGAGAGATCTGGGGGACACTTTCAGTGACTCCCTCAAGCAAACCCATCAATGCAACAAAGCGTACTGCTAGGGACTGAGGATCCTGGGTTGTTTAGGGAGGTGTTTTGACAGTAGGAGAAGCAAGGTGGTACAGATCCATGGCGAGGCCTCATTTAGAGTACTATATCTAGTTCTGGAGCCCTCAGGCGAGGAAGGACATTGACAGACTAGAGTCAGTACAGTGAAGGGTCACCAACATGATCCAGGCACAGCAGGGCAGATCCTATGAGGGACAGCTGGAGGCCCTAACCATCATGTATTCGCTGGAGACCAGGTGGGAGACGGGGAGGAGAGACGGAGATTAAATCATATACATTTCTCAGGGTATAAAATAAGGTAAACAGTGAGGACCTATTTGTAAGAAACAAGGATGCAATCACTAGGGGCAGGACAGAGGTTGGTGGGGCACCAGTTCAGGAGAAACCTGAGGAAGTTCTACTTGGCTAAGAGGGTGGTGGATCCATGGAACAGACTGCTGGTGGAAGTGGTAGGGGCAGCTACCATAACAGGTTAAACACATTTAGGACAGCAAGGGGACTCGTGGACCACAAGGAGGGCAGCAGGGTTTGAGGGGTGGGAGTGGGATACAGCCCACTGTGGGAAGGGGAGGGGACAGCCCACAAGGACAGTAGGTCAGTGATGGGTAGTATATTTAGGGAAGACTACGGGCCTTTGGTCTCCTTCTTCCATCAAATTCTATGTTCCACGTTTAACTACAGCTGTGGCTATGATCAGCTTGGACATCTGTCTTTTGGAGTCTGTTACACAGTCATGCACTGCCTGTGACAGCAGACTGTGGTTTGCTGATTACGCCTGTCATCACCTATCAACTGATATGCAGGGTAATGCCTTTACTAATAGTGTAATGCTAAAGTTTTTCTTGAGTTTGCCACTTTAAGATCTGGGAACTGCTACTGCTTTATTACCTAGAAGAGTGTTCTACTAGAATGGGAACCAAGTTCTACTTGTCACTTGGCTGCCACTGGAAACTATAATTGCATTATCCTCACCAAGAACTGTAATGTATATATTTAATTCTGCATTCTCCAACCTCAACCTAAACTGTGTTTAGATCAGCTGTGGTGCTATGGTAGGGAGCATCACCCTGTGGAGCTCTTTGGCTGCTGCCATGGATTGTGTAAAGAGAGTCGCCTCACTGCCCAGAAGGTCTGATGTTTGCTCTCCAGCTGGAGCTGCACCCATAGGTTCTGTTCCTCATACAGGGGGCAAAGGATTCAGGTGTTAAATATTGGCGTATGGAGGGCCAGAATCATCCCTTCCAGTGCTTGCAGGCATGGTTATCAAAGAGTGGTAAAGCCACACTAATGCAACTTCTATTACTTGCTATATGCAACTACTGTAGTTACTAACTGTAACTGTTGGAATCTGCACTTTAACTGTCAGGTGCCCAAAGACCCAAAGTGCATGTCATGTTATCAGATATCTTGCGGGATGTAGTGAGAGTGGTCCCAATTGTTCATAACAATGCCTTCCATAACAAGGTATTTCATCACAGAGGAAGCGACTTGCATGCCAGCTATGCAGTTGTTTGTACCGGAGTGGCGACTTACCTGAAATTGTGTGGGACCATCATCTAATGCTCCTAATCCAGATTCAGGTGTCCATTACACTTTCCATTGAGAGGGCATGGGTGGAAGCTGGAGGGGGAAGATTCAGGGAGAAAGGAGGAGGTGCTACTTCACTGAGAGGGTGGTGGAGCCATGGAATGCGCTGCCTAGGGGTTGGTTGAGGCAGAGCGGTGGGTGGGTTCAAGAGGGGTGGGACAGGCACAGGAAGGGTTCTGGAAGCAAAACCAATGCAGCGAGAATATCCAGAACTGGGAAGGGAGAAGCCAGAGAAGGCAAGGGGGGCAGCAAGGTCAGCTCCCAGGGTGGAGGCTGACCAAATGAGCAGACACGAAAGACCATTAGGCCAATTCTGCTGGCATTTTAGTATGTTAGTATACCGTTCTGCGTAGAAGCTGAAGAGATGGCGTCGACATTTATGTTTGAAACTGCTATTGCAGCTAATGGTGCTTGGTTCCCTGCTGGTTTTGGTCCTCAAGACCCAGGATTCTAACTTCACTAAATATAAATACATTCTTGGAGTTCCATCCCATATCGAGAAACAACTGTCACCACTCAGAAATCCCCTCTATCAGGAAGGGGGCTTGCACCTAGACAAAGCCACATTGTGACAACAAGCTTTCACAGCTGTAGAAAAACCTTAGCAAAATTGATTTTTTAAAATTGTTGGTGTAACCATTTTTATAGTGTTTCCACTCTAAATTAACAATTTATAATAAAAACAATTTTATTCAAAGTACCAGTAGCACTAAAGGCACCATAGAAGATCTGTAGAAAATAATTATGTGGCCAGAGAGAAGGCTGACAGGCTTCCCAGGAATGAAAAGAGAAAAGACTTGAGGGATGGGGACTGAGATACAGCAACAATAAACTGTACTAAGAAGGAAAATGTCTCTCTGGGGATCAAACCTAGGCCCCAAACTCTACTACTTGGTGGCTTGTAGTTCTACCAGTGTACTAAGCTTCTTATACTCAAATTAACACTCTAATTGGTATAAATGCCTTCAAGGCGCTTTATTTCCATACAATCAGAGAAGTATGTAACTGCTTCACCCATCAGACCCAGTACCGTGTCTGCACTGGTAGTATATAGCCACCCTAGACCCAATTTTAAGTACGACCCCCAGCTTGCTCCTCTCATTAGCCTAATTGTTCTCTATCTTATCCCCCTGTCTTATCAACACTAGGCCCATCCATCCCCTTATTCTTCCTTTCCCAACCTCGGATAGGAGCTCACTACCCTGGGTTGTGACATCCCACCATGCCCCGTACTTCATAGCATTCAATCCCAGGGCTCACATATACTCCTTTTCTCCATCCAACTTCTATACATCGTGTTTTACCAACTCCTTTCTGTGCACCGTGCCCTCCTAGCCTTTCTCCCCCTACCTCCCTCCCTTCCCCCTACCTTCACCTCTACCTGGTGTATATTTTTATTTTTTTTCTTCCGATACTTCCTCCTGCAACCTTAGATAACCTGCTTTATCTTCCTATAGACACTTCTACGTATGTAAATACCATGTAATCTGTACAATATCTGTATAATTCTATGTACATATGAACTTCTTTTTCTTTCTCTCTGTAAAGAGTATTATCTGTATTGCCTTGTAAATATCTGTGTTGACCTGTATATACAATTGTTCATGCTCCACCCAGGTCCATCTTGCAAATGAGCTTCTGCTCAACAATGAACGCCTGGTTAAATAAAGACTTGATTGATTGATTGACAGGAAAAGCATGTTGTGGTGAAGGACATCCAGCAGTGACTGCAGACCCCCCCCCAAACACACACACATATATATATATATATATATTGGCGGTCACCGCTTGTAAATAAAAACTAGTGTTTCCTAAGATGCATTTAAAACTAAAGGTCTAAGTTGTACCTTTTCAAGTTATCAGCAATATAGAACTTCAAACCTTACTGAAAATCTATCACTATCATCAGCAATGATATCCAACAATGTTTCTCATACTACATAAACTGTACTGAGAAAGAAAAAAAATGTTCCACTCTGGGGCTCAAACTCAGGTCCCCTAGCTTATACTGCTTGACAGCCTATAAGTGCACACCTGTACTAAGCTTCCTACACAGGAAATGCATGCTGTGGCAAAGCACATCAAACAGTGAGGACAGACACCCCTATACAGCGGCAGTGAATGTTCATAATTAACAATCTGTCTGTTTAAAGTAGTGTTTACCACATTGCATTTAAACATCAAAGTCTGAGCTGGAACTTTTCAAGTTATTAGCAATATAGACCTTCAAACCTTGCTGAAAGTCCATCACTATCATTAACAATAATATCTAGAAATTTCTTCCATACTAAATAAACTGTAGTGAGAAAGAAAAATGTTCCACTCTGGGGATCGAGACAAGGCTTCCTTCCCTCTATTGCTTGGTAGCCTGTTGTTTTACTGCTGTACTATGCTTCCTAAAAGAAGATGCATGCTGTGGCAAAGAATATCCAGCAGTAATTGCAGAGGGCACCCCGAGCTGCATAGAAAATAGACTTTGACGGCAGAAAAGGACCGCTTGGCCCACCTAGTCTGCCCATTTCCCCACCTTCAGGATAAGCTGCAGATCCTAGTTAACCAACAGCCTAGTTCTTCCTGCAGTGGATGTTTGTAATTAACAGTGTCAGTCTAAGTACTGTTCCCCAAGGTACAGTACATTTAAACCTCAAAGTCTGAGCTGGAACTTTTCAACTTATTAGCAATCTAGATCTTCAAACCTTACTGCAAGAATATCAGTATCATTAGCAATGGCATCTAACAATTTCTCTCGTATCACATAAATTGTAGTGGAAAGAAAATGTTCCACTCTGGGAATCAAACCCAGGCCCCTACCCTCTACTGCTTGGTAGCTTATAGCTGTACTGCTGTACTAACTAAGCTTTCTATACAGGAGATGCATGCTGTGGCAAAGGACATCTAGCAGTGAGTGCAGACCTCCATTACACAGCTGCAGTAAATGATCGTAATTAACGGCCTGTATATTTGAAGTAGTGTTTACCAAGCTGCATTAAAATCTCAATGTCTGAACTGGAACTTTTCAAGTTATCAGCATTACAGACCTTCAAACCTTGCTGAAAGTGTATCACTAACATCAGCAATAACATCCAGCATCCTGTCATACTATATCAATTGTACTGAGAAAGAAAAATGTTCTGCTCTGAGGACTGAACCCAGGTATGTGTAGGTTTGAAATCCTACGCAAAGACCTAAAAGTCCTGTCAGTGACATCATCTATGACATCATGCAACTTAATCACTCATACTGAATGTACCATTGAACTTGAGTAAATGCAAAAGAAGAGTACACATGGCCACGTTAGATGCTTACACTTTACAGCTATGCTAGTTGCACCTAAAAATGGTTAAATGGACAAACAATATTGCAGAACATAATCTAAGAAATGACAGGAATACATAACTGCTTAAAAAGGAATGGTGAAAATGTCCCCAGTTACATGAAACTGCAACCTATTCTTACCAGTAGTGCCATATGGCGTCGGAACCACCCATCGCTTAACCTGACACAAAATGACCACACAAGATAGAATGAGGTTTCAAAGCAACAAAAAGAAAAAACCCTCTAACCTCCTTGAGTGAACTATAACCTCTCATGTTATGTTTCTTTTTCCAATTAAGATTTTAACTTTGTGCATGACATTTTACAGGTCTTCATACTGGAGCCTAAGCTAAGAGTTTTTGTGAAGCAAATCCTATTGCATGACCTGTAGCTACAATGATCTCCCCTGCACATCAGAAGGCCTGCTCATTTGAATGCACGACTTGAAGCTTGTCACTATGTTTTGGTACTTTGCAGGTCACTTTCGACTTTCAACCTTTTAAATTCCAGGGTGTAACTGCTCACTAAATTCTGTTCAGCACTGCTACATGATTTACTTGCAGAAGACAGTCTTTTAAAATTCAGCAACAAAGAGCAGCCCAGTCATTTAAAGCCAGAAGGTACCCAAGGTCCATCAGGTCACCACCGTTACATAAGCAGTGATTCATAAATAACACTGTGCAAACATGTACTAATTTACAGTGATACTCTACCCATCGTATTTCACAGGGTACCTGGTGATCCTCTGCATAGCTACAGGTGCAGTGTTTTTCCTACCACTGCCACAGTTCTGTTTGTGCTTCCCAGTATGCTGGTCTGCAACCTTGGAAGGTTTACATCCGAGCATTCTAATTATCAGCAGAAAGCTATAATAAGCATGTAAGATCATTTGATAATCCTGCATCAATCACCCTTTATTGAATTAGCATAATGGGATTTCTGAATAAAGAAATGTGCTGGAGAAAGAGTACAAGCAACTAACAAGATACACGTGACCCTCTGACCCAACTACTGTGAGAATGTAGGCAGTATACTGTATGAAGTAAATAAATTAAACCCTGCCGACTCCAGTCAATACCAGCTGCACTTAATGGACAGCAATGCATAAAGGAAGCTTTGATTTTTTTTTTCTCTTCAGTTCCACGGTGGAAAACCTAGATGTTAACAGGACTGGTAAAATGGCTGCAGTGCATTTCTGAGCATCAGCAACAGATTGTATCTGGCATCAGCTGGGGTTCTAATGATTCCAACTGGCATTATACAGTAATTCACACAAATGAAGTGCAGTCAGGTGGCAGCTGCCCAAAGCACACCATGAAATTTTAATCAATGACATCTGGGCAATTCCTCGTAATGAAGAAGGTTTGTATCTGGAGGTTTTTTCAAGCTTTTTCTCCATCCACATCTGTGCTCCTAGTCCTTGGGCTGGACTTTTTTTGACCCCCAAAGGACTACTGCTCCCCACCCCTGATCTCTTGTTTTTGAGGGTGACGTGTTGCGTGGGGCCTGGGAGTGCTGGCAGCAATCATCTCTAGACTCCACGAGGTTTTCTTCTCATGACTCCTGACCCACCATGACCTTGGGCTGGCACACAGATCCATTGTCTGCTCACATGCACACAGTGGGCCCCCAAAAGAAGTCCAAGCTCTAAAACCCAACATTAGGGGGCGCTGGTAGCAGAACTCACCACCAACACTCCCTGGGATGAGAGAATACTGCCAGGGCTGTGCTTCTAAGCCTTGCCCGCTTGATTGCCAGCTCTCAAACCTAGGTCACCAACAGTGGGAAGACTTTGCTGAGGGCTTTTAAAGCCACCTGATCCTAGTTTTTCTCACACTTAACCAATTATAATATGATCCTCCCCAAAAACTCACTGGAATTTGTATTCAAAAAAACATTCTCACCATCTGTATAATAATAGCCTAGTGTAGGTTTGCATGTGTGTTTGTCCATGGTGGTTGTGCAGTTCAAATGGAAATGAAACCTAGGCACACATGCAAATCTAGGCTATAGATTCCATCTTCCATAGCCTGACACCCCCCCCCCCCTTAAGACTGCCACATACCTGTTTTGGAAGAGGGCCCTCCGTGCTGACCTCTAATCCATGATTTGGGTGGGAGCAACAGTCCAATGCCCAGCCAGCTCAGTCACTCATCTCCATAACTTATGTCATGTCCCAGTCCCACTGCCAGACTTAGTATGTGCATACCGGAGGGAGAAAAGGGGTGGGGCTGGGTATCATTGCTGATGCTAGGCAAACTGATTGGCTGGGCTGCTTAGTATCATCAGTGATGCCACTAGCCCCTCCCTCCCTCCTGGGAGGTGTTTATTCACTCTGTCAATAAGACTGTGGCAAACATTGTGGGTTTACGGGCCCTCTACATAAAAAGTATGTGGGATCTTGGGGAAGGGTTGGGCTAAGAGGTGGATTGTCTAGAAGGACAGTGCCAAAAACTGGGATTTTAAGAGATGCCATTGCAAACAGTATTGCGCCCCCCCCCCCCAAAACTGTGGTACAGGAGTCGGGGGGGGGGGCTCTTCTAAAACATATATTTGGGGGTCTAGGGGCTGACTGGCATAGGAATGGGGAATTTAAGCCTAGGTTTGCATGTGTATATAGGTTTGTGTTACTCTTTGAACTACAGCGCTTTGGTTTTGAAAAGCACTTAAAAATAACATTTTACTTACTTACATGACTGCAGTGGACAGGTGCCACTTCCATGTCTAACTTTATGTTATCTTTTCTACATCATGCTTACAAATGTTGCACTGATATCCAGCTGGTTTACATTATTTGGGTGCTCACCCAGCAGAAAACAGTATTCAGAATGGCCTGTACACACACAAAAATGTACACCACATTCCTTGGCTCACAGGAAGGGGAGGGAAATTACTATCTCCTAACAGCCATCAGGGACCTTAACACGGGTACATGGAAATCATTCAAAAGGAAAGCAGCAGTATGCCTATCAATTAGGCCTGCCAGGGCACATGCCCTGGTAAAAAATGCTGTGCCCCAGTTGGTGCCCCATGGTGCAGAGATTCCCCCACAGTAACAATATATAAGTGCCCTGGCTACCATCTGTTGTGCCTGCCGTTCTGGTAACCATTTGTGGCTAGAGTCATTATTGGGTGCAAGTATTGTCCAACATATCCACCTGACAACCAGGGTATAAAACAAATACTGTGGAACGGTAGGAGTTAGAAACGGAGTAGTGGAGCAAAATTAAAGTTATATACTAAGCTCCCATTTCAAATAAACTAAGGAAATGTATCCATGTTATTGCAGGTTATTTGAGTTTTCCCACAGTAGTCTAGTTCCTCAGGACCAGACTCTCCCACAAAGCAGTGAAGACAACAACACAGAAGAGTTTTTGTTGATGTCATCAGTTGGTCAAACTCCACCATCAATCCCACAATCCCCAGGCACTTTCAAAGTAGTAACAAACTCAAATAATGTACACGTTATAACTCTGCCTAAAACAAGTAGCTATTCAATCATGCAGTGAGAAAAAAAGTACAATATGGGCTGGCAGTATGGCCTAGAGGTTAGGGTAATGTGCTATGAATGAGCTTGTGACATCACACAGACATGGGTTTGATTCTCACAACCTCCACTTGCATACTGTGCGATTCTGAGCAAGTCACTTAATCTCCCCAGTGCTCCTGGGTCACTCCTGAAAACAGGCATTGTGTGCCTAGTGGGCCTTACCTGGTTAACAAAGAATAATAAATAAATAAATTAATATGACGTGACTAGGAACTGAATCCAGAACCCCTGGAATACTGTTCCCATGCTCTACCAACTGACTGGTAGAAATCCATCAGCTTTCATTTGTCAGATGCGTATATAGCATGAGGAGGCATTCCATACTGTTATGAAAGAACTCACACAGTCTGGGATATCATTTTAGGACCAGTCCCCTGTATGCTTAATTTCCCCACAGCAGACTGGGCCATCAAAATGTAACGAGCAACAACCGCAAAAGGGGCAGGGATTAGGACTTTGTCCTGCAAAAGCTGCCAGCAAAAGTGGCGTCAACAAAACAAAGTCCATCTGAACAGCATGGTCTAACGTACAGGAACTGTGCAAATATGACCAGATGGCTGTCCTGTTTATTTCTAGAGAGGAATGGAAACTCATGCTGTCTAAGAAGTCACCATGATCCTATAGCAGGCAGCCTTTAGAGAACGGGAAAATGGACAGCTTTCAGAAGAATAAGCAAAGCAAGCAAGCAAACTTTATTTATATAGCGCCTTCATAGTCAAGGTGCTGAACACAATATAAATTACAATAAAAGCAATAATATACTAACATTTTAAAATCAGTCAATTAAATAAACACTTAATTAGGGAAAGCCAAAGAAAATAAATATGTTTTCACCATCGATTTAAAGCTGTTGACGGTCAGGCATTCTCTTACCCAACGAGGTAGAGAATTCCACAGGGTTGGTGCTGCAAATGAAAAGGCACAAGCTCCAGATGTTTTAAAATGAACCCTGGGAATCTCTAGCAATCCATCATTGGTGGATCAGAGAGGAGGACTGGGGGAGTAGGGAGTCGGGAGAGCTTCCAGGTAGTCAGGTCCCAGTTCATGTAGGGCTTTAAAGGTAAGCAAGCCTACCTTGTAGGTGATCCGTCACTGAACTGGCAGCCAGTGCAATTCGTGCAGCGCAGGCATAATGTGACTGGTCCTAGAGGTACCAGTCAAGAGCCTGGCCGCAGCATTCTGCACTAGCAGCAGGTGGCGGATGTCAACCCCAGACAGCCCTAGGTAGAAGGCATTGCAGCAGTCAAGACGGATGGTAATGAAGGCATGGATTAATGTTGGAAGGCCGCCCGGAGGAATCAAGTGTTTCACCTGAGCGATATTCCTCAGATGGTAAAATGAGGATTTGACCACCGCTGACACCTGAGACTTCAGGGTCAAGCCATCATCAAAAATAATGCCCAGGTTATGCACCCGATCTAAGGTAGTGAGCCGGACACCATCAAGCCATAGGCCCGACATGAGCCCAGGTTCAAGACCTGGATCCACCACCAACACCTCAGTCTTATCCGGATTTAATCTCAACCAACTCGAGCTCATCCAGTCTTTGATCTGAGAAAGGCAGCTGTTTAGCACAGGAATCGCATCATCCTGTCCGAGCACAAAGGACACATACAGCTGAGCATCATCTGCATAGCAGTGAAAACTCAAGCTGTATTGCCTGATGATATCTCCTAATGGCAGCATATACACTGCAAACAACATGGGCGTCAATATGGAACCCTGTGGCACACCGCAGGACAGGGGAAGGGAGTCAGGGGAATAAATTCCAGTGACCACCCTCTGGGACCTGCCTATGAGGAAAGATTGAAACCATTCGAGGACTGTGCCCGACAGTCCACAGAGGAACCTCAGGGTTTCCAAAAGCACCTCATGGTCCACAGTGTCAAAAGCTGCAGAGAGATCGAGAAGGACCAAGATGGTATGAGCCTTTCAATCTCTAGCCATTAGGAGGTCATTTAATACCCGAACTAGGGCAGTCTCTGTCTATGCCTCTTTCTGAAACCAGACTGGACAGCTTCATAGACATTGTGAGTTATCAAGTGATCATCCAGTTGCATTGCAGCCACCTTTCTCAATAACCTTCCCACAAAAGGAAGGTTAGAGACAGGATGGTAGTTAGCTGGATTGACGGGATCCAAGGAGGGTTTTAAGGAGTGGTCGAATGACTGCCTCCTTTATGGGCTCTGGAAAGATTCTCTCCAAGGATCTCCATACATTTCAGCTAGGATCGGGCAGATGATATCTACACAATCCATTAAAAAGGGAGGTAGGGCCGGATCCAAACTACAACAGGTGGGGTGCAGAGTCTGGACAATCTTCACAATGTCCGTGAATTTGGTCGGCTGAAGTCCGTCCAGACAGACCGGTGTTCACCACCTCCCACTGACCTCCACAACCCCTCGTAGAGAGAGCCAGGCCAATTCCAGACCTGATGCTGGCAACCTTATCTGCAAAAAAACGAGCTAGCCCATCACACTTAATTTGTGAAAAAACTCTTCCGGACTGGAGACAGATTGGATTGCACAATCTGTCAACAGTTCAAAAAAGTTGAGCCGGTCGGTTCTACACTGCAGAAGTCTCCCTGGACAGGAACTCTGCCTTCTTACGGGTCATTTCTGATGGATAGCCCTTATAATGTTCCATCAATCTAAGCCTGTCAGCATCCAGGCCGACTTCCGCCATGCTCTCTCCAACCTTCACCAACCCACCTCAACTCCTTCAAGGACCCATCATACCAAGGGGACCTTGGGCAAAGAGTGAGTGGTCAAACACGAACAGGAGCAATCGGTCCAAGGCCTCTCCCACTGCCTTATTATAGGCTAGTACGAGGTCTCCTGGACTTGTGCTTTCATCCAGCAATACCAATAGGTCAAGCACCGCCGATAGACCATCTGGGGTAACTCCCCTTAAAGGGCGGTACTGGACCATCTCCAAAGGAGTAGATCCATTTAGGGGGGCCCTGAAACTGAACCCTATGGTGTGATGATCAGACCAACTGACTGGTTCAACCCCCACATCAGTGATCTCCATCCCCAGGAGGAACAGCAGATCCAATGAGTGACCTCCTATATGTGTAGAAGAGGTAACTACCTGTGCAAGACTCAGCATTGTCATTAGCTGGAAGAGATTTTGACCAAACTGCGAGAGTTCATCATTGACCCAGGCACTGAAGTCCCCCAGAATTATCCATCTGGGAGACTCCAACACCATGTCAACGATGAAGTCCACGATCTCCTGCAGGAATGCACCTCCATCTCCTGGTGGACAGTAAATGAGGAGTATCTTGCAACCTACACCCTCACCCATGATACACTCAAAGGATCTGGTGGTCTCTACTGGAACATCCACAAGGCCCAGTTCGTTCTTACAAAAGATGGCTACGCCCTCACCTCATGATCCAATCCTCACGGTGAATTACCGAATAAAGCTGGAACTGCAGAAGCCAATACTGGGCCTGCATTTTCGTCCAGCCAGGTCTCGGTGACACATGCCGGGTCCACCATTTCAACAAGATCAGCTATAATAGCTGTCTTGTTTTTGATGGACCTAGCATTACATAACACCGTCCGGGTTGGATGAGATGCTAGGGAAGACCTAGACTCCTCACCAGCATCAATTGCTGGGCCCTTGGGTATGGGAACAAGACAGGGAATACCACTATCCTGGCACCATTTCACCCCAGGGTGTCGCCTGGTTCCTACCACCCCAATACAAATCACTATAAATTAGTACATGCATTTGCACAGCGTATTCATTTATCCTGGCTTGTGAAACAGGATGGGGGGAGGCGCTGATGGACCTAGAGTTTCTTCTGACCTTAAACTGCTGTGTTACTACGCAAAGCACAAAGGCAACTCCAAAGTCACTGTAGTGCTCAATACGGAGTTCAAAATTCAAGGGCACGAGAAGTATGGCACTTACACATTCTAGATCACAGGCTCAGGATCACAATTTCCCAGTATAGCTTTATTTGTATACTTCATTGATAAAATAAGACAAAACAGTAACAAGTAAACCTCTTCCTTAGCCTGGGAGGTCAGTGGGACCAGCAAGAAAAGACCACAGCTTATAAAAACGTTAACATGCACTGCAGACTATTGAATCTCCACTGCTGCAGCCCTGCTCTGATGTGAGTTGCAGGGGATTCTGGGATTTGTAGTTATAGAAAATGTCAGCTTGGAAGTCAGCAGACTTACAGTAGTCAGATACAATCTATTATACTGCATTAAACAGTGGATAAAAATAGTTTTTGCACACAAAATGCAAATTGGGACCAGCCTCACACTTGAGTGTGGGGCTCTTAGTGCTTACTGTTTCTCCTTTAAGACATTTCCGTGTCATTCTCTGATGGGACTTCCTCAGGTCTTGGGAAGGTAACATAGGCTGGTGCCCTCTGAGATAGGAAGATAAAGACTCTACACTGATTTGACTTGAATGCCACCTCTAGGTGTTTAAGATACTGAGTGAGCTGTAATGCAGTCAGCTCTCTGAATTCTCAGTCTAACACTGCTTTTGAAAGAAAGAAGACACTAGACTGACCACCTATGGAATCATGTTTGTAAACTCTGTACTGCTCATTTAATCATTTAGGTGAGGTCAACATACTACTGCTCTAGTGGTAAGACCTAGGTAGGAAAACCAAGGTCCCCTCAGTTCCATTCTGGCACTGTGTCAGCTGTAATACTTAAGGCCCAATCCACAGTACCCTATTCACCCCTTTGTGTGTAGTTTTTATGAGTGAAGGCCCCTCTGCATTTTCCGTGCCTCTGCACATCCTTATCTCCAACCCCAACCCACAGATTGATAATCCTGACTGGATCCCGCACTACTTGCAGAACTACATGGGTGGTGCCTTTGAACTGCACTCTGCTGCATCCCCAAAGACAATTATGGCTTGCTTTAGGCTCAGGAAGGTTGCAAAGTGTATGGGGAGGGGCTACACTGTTCCCTCTGATACAAGAGACAATTCCAGCATCCTCCAATGATATATAGGTGATGGTAATGGGTAAAAACTATGAGGATCTATGAAATGGTGTTGGGGGGAGGACCTCTCCAGCCTGAATGTATTTTGTACTGCAGCTCATGGACTAAGTTCGGCAAAAAAAGCCACAATTCCAAAAAGCATGAAAAGCACTTTACTTAGGTTAGAAACTGAGGACTCTGTTGGTTTCTCAGTTTCTGTGCAAAGTAAAGTTTTTTTTCCATGCTTTTCACATCCAGGGTATGTAACAGTCAAATGCCGGCAATACAGTGGTAATGTTTTGCCACAGTCTTGCTTCTGAAAGTAGTTGAAGGTTGGGAGGGCACCCTGTCAAAGCCTCCACTGCAATTTCTGTGGTCAGGGGTTGAAACAGTATGGCAAAGTAATGACTCCAGATGATCGCATCACCAATCACATCACTGAGCAGCCAACCACCCTACAGACTCATGGCTCCTCCTCTTCACCGTAGCTCACACTGGCACTCCATCAATGTGAGAGTGGAGCAGCACTGAAACGGGTCACTAGTAAGACTGATTGCTGCTGTGTAAATGCGGCTATTGGCTAGCACCTCATACATTATTCATTATGCTAAACCACCTTCTCTATGTGGCTGGCAGTTTTCCAGGGACAGTATAGAGACACAGTCCTCTCAAACCTGAGTCAACTTGCAACTAGTTATTTGCAACTCCCAGCAGGTTCACCAAATCCAGTAAATGGGTTCCCAAACTATTTTCCTATATTCCAGTTGCAGGGCAGAACTTGAATTTACTCATGGTTCTGGTGCTACCAGATCTCCCCTGCCATGCAGGGCTCCACTATCACAGCTTGTGGCAGTCTCTCTCAGCTGACAGGTTAGTCTCTTCATTCTCTCACACTCTCTCTTTCACTGTGCATCTGAGATGTGAGGCAACTCAGAGGTTTGTCTGATATAGCAAGCTGCTAGGATCCATACTACCCTCCATGTCAAGGTGTCCAGTCTCATGGGGTGGAGGTAGCTTGGTATGGACTATGGCACCCAATGAGCATAAGGGACATGCAATGAAGTTGAAAGGGAAACAATTTAGGAGGGATGTGAGGAAGTATTTCTTCTATGAATGTCAAAATGGGAGAGTGCCTCAGAAAAGCACTAGCAAACAGGCAAGAAGGTGGGGTGGAGCAACAGTGGGGAAACACCAAAACCGCCATCACAGAGGCAACAAGCCTTTGTAAGAAGCAAATAAACAAATTAAAACAAAAGAAAAAACACTAAGGTTCTCAAAAGAAGTGGCTGGGAAGGTAAGGGAGAAAAATAGCATTCAGGAAGTAGGTCAGTCTCTTCATTCTCTCACACTCTCTCTTTCACTGTGCAAGGGGATTACAAGAGCAACAGAATTATGCATTAAGCAGGTTAGCAAGAGGAAAAGGAAGAGGAGACCATTATGGTTTTCCAAAGAGGTAGCAAAGAAAGTGAAAGCCAAAAAGATTGCATTCAGGCAATACAAAAAGACACAGGCAGAAGGGGATAGGAAGAAGTACCAGGAGAAGCAAAGGGAGGCAGGGAAGTTGTAAGGGAAGCCAAAGCTCAGACAGAAGAACACATTGCAAAATCAGTGGGTAGAGGGGACAAAACCTTTTACAGGTACATAAGTGAAAAAAGAAAGGCAAAGGGAGGGATAGTGAGACTGAAGGGGGAGGATGGGGCCACGTGGAGGATGACAACAGTAAAGCTGACATATTGAACAGGTATTTCTGCTCAGTCTTTACTGAGGAAGAGGGGGGTAATGGGTCTGAAGGGGGTACAAGGGGTCAGAATGGTGCAGAAATGGACACAAGTCCCTTTACACGAGAAAGGGTCCTGAAGGAACTGGAAGTAATACGAAGTTGATAAAGCAGTGGGGCCAGATGGGTGCACCCAGGGCCCTTAAAGAACTAAGAGAGGTGGTGGCTGAACCTCTGGCTATCCTGTTTAGCCAATCACTGGAAACAGAAGAGGTACCCAAAGACTGGAGGACAGCAGATGTAGTCCCCTTATACAAAAGTGGGAACAAAGAGGAAGCGGGGAACTACAGACCAGTCAGCCTCACCTCTGTAGTGGGGAAGATCATTAATGCACTACTGAAGGAGAGATTGGTGGAACATCTGGTTGTCAATGGACTACAGGACCCAAGGCAGCATGGTTTCATCAGGGAGAGGTCATGTCAGACCAACCTCGTTGAATTTTTTGACTGGATGACTAGGGAGGTGGATCAGGGGAGGGCAGTGGACATGGCCTATCTGGACTTCAGCAAGGCCTTTGACACTGTGCCACATAGAACTATTACACAAACTGGGGAATATGGGTGTGGGCAGGACAATAGTGTGGTGGTAGGTAACTGGCTGGGTGGCGGCAGGACACAGAGGTGGTGGTAAATGGCTGTCACACCACAGAGGGAAGAGTGACCAGTGGGGTACCACAGAGATCAGTGCTGGGACCGGTCCTATTCAACATCTTCATCAGTGACACTGTAGGACCTAGAAGGCAGAATTTCACTGTTCTCTGATGGCACAAAGCTCTGTAACAGAGTAGACACACGGAGGGTGTAGACAGAATGAGAAGGGACCTGAAGAAACTTTAAGAATAGTCAGGGGTTTGGCAGTTGAAATTCAATGCAAAGAAGTGCAAGATAATGCATATGGGGCACAAAAACCCTAGCACAATATATCAGCTGGGGAGTGAGGATATAGCATGCACGCAGGAAGAGGATCTTGGGGTTATCATCTCTGATGACCTCAAGGTAGGGAAACAGTGTGACAAGGCAGCAGGTAAAGCAAATAGGATGCTGGGATGTATAGGCAGGGGCATCACCAGCAGGAAAAGGGAGGACATAATTCCACTATACAAGACACCAGTGAGGCCCCACCTGGAGTACAGTGTACAGTTCTGGAGACCTTACCTACGTAAGGACATAAGACAGTGTAGAGAAGGTTGAGAGGAGGGCAACAAAGATGGTACATGGATTGCATCACAAGTCCTATGAGGACAGGTTGAAGGAACTGAACATGTACTCCCTGGAGGAGAGGAGGGAGAGAGGGGATATGATAGAGACATACAAGTATCTTACAGGGAGGAACAGAGTGCAGGAATACACTATTTTTAAGCGAAAAAGATGTTCCAGGACTAGAGGGCATGGGATGAAGTTGGAGGGAGGATGATTCAGAGGAAGCGAGGAAGAATTTCTCACAGAACGGGTGGTGGACAAGTGAACACCCTGCCAGAGGAAGTGGTGGGGGCTGAAACAATCACGGATTTAAGAATGCATGGGATAGACATAAAGGAATTCTGGAGGTCAGTGGTAGAGGCAACAGACTTCTAGGAAACAAACTGAACTTACAAGCTCAATGGGCAGACTGGGTGGGCTATAGGCCCTTATCTGTCGACCTATCTATCTATGTATCTATGGAGTATAAGGAAACACAGAAGGAGCAGGACAGAGAACTGTACCAGTTAAAGCAGAAGGAAGGGAAGGCAGTCAGAATAGCAAAGGTCCAAACCGAGGAAAGATAGCCAACTCTGTTAAGAAGGGGATAAAACCTTTATAGGTACATTAGGAGCAAAGAAAGACTAAGGCAGGGATACTGAGGCTGAATAAAGAGGAAGGTGGTTGGGCAGAGAGCGACAGTGAAAAAGCAGGGATACTGAACGAATACTTCTGCTCAGTATTCGCAATGGAAAAGCAGGGGGAGATACCTAATCCAGTCAACAGAAGCACTCTGGATGGGGGTGATATTAGTTCTTTCACAGAAGAAAGGGTTCTGAAACAACTCTTAAAACTGAAGGTGGATAAAGGAATGGGGCCTGATGGGATTCACCCCAGAATTCTAAAAGAACTAAGGGAAGAACTAATAACACCACTGACTACCCTTTTTAATAAATCATGGGAGGATGGTGTGGTACCTGAGGACTGGAGGAGGGCGGATGTGATTCCCCTTCACAAAATGGGAGCAAGACAGAGGCAGAAAACTACAGACCTGTCAGCTTGACCTCGGTGGTAGGGAAAATGATGGAATCACTTCTGAAGGAAAGAACTGTTGAGTACCTAGAGGCCAGTGGGGCACAGGACCCAAGGCAGCATGGATTCACAGCAGGAAGGTCATGTCAGACAAATCTAATTGATTTCTTTGACTGGGTGACCAAAGTAGTAGACCAGGGAGGGGCTGTGGACATGGCCTACCTAGACTTTAGCAAGGCATCTGACACAGTCCTGCATAAAAGATTAATAAACACATTAGCCAGCCTGGGAGTGGGTCCCAGGGTGGAAGCCTTGGTAAAACATTGGCTGGACAACAGGACACAGCAGGTAATAGTAAATGAAGTCCAGAGTGAAGAAAGGGGTTACTAGTGGGGATGGCAGGGTTTCAGTACTGGGGCCGGTCTTTTTAGTCTTTATAGTGACATTGCAGAGGGACTGGAAGGAAAGTATGTCTCTTTGCAGATGACATAAAGATCTGCAACAGGGTTGATATGCAAGCTGGTGTGGAAAGGATGAAAAGGGACTTGGCAAGATTGGAGGAATGGTCAAATGTATGGCAGCTTAGATTCAATGCAAAGAATGCACAGTAATGCACCTGGGAAACAAAAACCCAGGGGAAGAGTACACAATGGGGGGGTGAGATACTGACAACAAAAATGGAAAGGGACCTGGGGGTAGTCATATCAGACAACCTAAAGGTGGGCCAGCAATGTGAGAAGGCAGTAAGGAGGGCTGGGGGGATACTGGGATGCATAGAGAGAGGCATCATCAGTATAATACAGGACGTTTTGGGCACTCTGTACAGATAGTTGGTAAGACCACATCTCTGCAAAGACAGACAGGGTGGAGGCTGTCTAAAGGATTGCAACTAAAATGGTGCAGGGTCTGCACCAGAAGACATATGAAGAAAGATTAAAGGAGCTTAAGATGTATAGCATTGAAGAAAGGAGCGAGGGGGGAACATGATAGACACTTTCAAATACCTCAAGGGAATCAACAAAGTCCAAGAGGGTAGCATCTTTCAGAAAAAGAGATGCGCAAGAACAAAGGGGGCACAATTTGAAGATAGAGGGGGGATGGCTCAGAGGTAATGTGAGGAAGTATTTCTTCACAGAGAGGGTTGTGGATGCATGGAACAGCCTTCCTGAGGAGGTCGTAGAGTCAAAAACAGTGGGGGAATTCAAGAATGCATGGGATAGACATAAGGCAATTCTAGTGGGGGGTAGGAGGAAGTAGGATGTTCGTTAACTAGGATGTGAAGCTTATCCGTTAGGTAGGGAATGGGCAGACTAGGTGGGCCAAGTGGTCCTTATCTGCCCTCAAATTCTATGTTTCTAAGTCTAAAGAGTGGCAGATGCCTGGAACAGTCTTCCAGCAGATGTAGTAGGAACAAAAACAGTGGTGCGCTTCAAGCATGCATGGTATAGGCACAGGAAATCTTAGCTGGGAAATGGGGAAGGGGACATATACAGAGATCAGGTAGGGTCTGCAGTGAAAGTATAGTCAGGGAAAAATGGCAGACTAGGTGGGTCAAGCAGTCCTTATCTGCCGACAAATTCTCTGTTTCTATGAGCAGATCTCGCAGTGTCTTATTGATTGGTCAACTCTGACTCACACCATCAGGAATTCCTGACCGGGGTCTGGGTGTGCTTAGCTAGCATCAAAAATGCTTCCTTTTCTTGAAGCAGGAGATCTACTCACAGTTCACAGCTCTCAATGGCAAATGCAAAGTCTGTCACAGCACAGCTCACAGCAGCAGGTGGCAGTTCTGCTCTCTTCAAGAGCCCTAACAGAATTAACTGGGTTTAGAATCAGTACCTGCCCTTCACAGGGGCAAACAGCAAGCTGATTTGTGCATTGGACTGTCAATCAGGACAGGCAGTCCTAGAGGTCTATCACATGACAGGCAACTGGCAGTTCAAAAGTTGCCTAATTATGTCCCTCTTTAGTACATGAAACCCTGTCGCTCCAAGAGTTGGCAACCATTCCTGACTGGTTGGCACAGCACCCTCTGATCCCATCATCATGCCTAGGAGGTCATATGACAGCAACATGGTTGTCAATCTGTAGTCCAACAGCAGTTTCCACAAAAGTCCTAATTTACACAAAGCACAAATGTCCAAGCAGAATTCCACAATCCCAAACCAGTCCTTCATGTGTGCAAACTCATGTCCAGTTGGGTGGACACACAGACTGGGTGACTCCCGTTCCAGTCACTGACATGGGAGTGTTGGCTCCTTCAGCAAGACTGAATGCCTTTGATGATCAAGCAGCAAGGGAGTCTTAAAGGCACAGTAAGCCCACTTTGGGGGGGCAGTTAAAGTGGGTAGAAATATGGCGGTAGGCTAGAACAGAAAGGGCGAGGATAAATGTATATTATTCACATGAGGGGAGCACATTAAGCAGCATATGATCGGTCTTGGGACCAGTATTGTTTCAAATATTCATAACAGATGTGGGTGAAGGTATTACTTTATGATTTCACAAATTCACAGATTACACAAAATTGTGAGGAGAAATAGACAGACATGACAAAGTTCAAAGTATTCGATCCGAGATTGACAAACTTAATGAATGGTCTATCCAGTGGGGAATGAGACTGAAGAAAGAGCAAGGTTAAGCACCCACGGAAAATAAACATGAAATACTACAGGAGGAAAAGGATCCAGGCATATTATAACAAACGTACAACTCACACACAGAACATTGTGGAGAGATCATCAGCAAGGCAAACAGAATCATGGGTTGCATTAAATAAAATGTCTGCAGGGAGAGAGGAATGTGGTGGTTCCGCTGTACAAAAGTCAGATAAGGGCTCATGTGGATTATGGCTCACAGTTCTGGTCGCCATACTTAGAGAGGGATAAGAAGGAACTGGATATGGTGCAGAGGAGGGCACAGTGAAATTCAGCACAATGCTGGGGTCACAAAAAGTGGGCCACAGCTGCTGCAATTTAGGAAAGTGGATTTCAGGAAAAGGGAGAAAACACAGGAAAGACTCAAGGACTTCCGTAGAGCAAGTGGTGGAGGGAAAAGGATAGCACTAAAGGAGGCTATTATAGATTACAGAACCGGAGTAATGTGATTCCTTGATGAGGAACCTACCAACATCCAGGCCACGGCATCCTGCACCAGCTGCAGTTGATGCATCAAATTTCCAGATAGCCCTAGGTATACAGCATTACAGTAATCCAACCTCATGGTGACAAAGGCTTGGAAAATTGTCACTAGGTCATCCTGAGCTAAGAATGGCTGGATCTAGCAATGTTCCAAAGATGGAAGAAGCCAGACCAGACAACAGATGACACCTGCTGTTGGAAGGTCAATCTGTCATCCAGTATGAACGCCAGATCTCTGACCATGCTCACTGCAGAGAGTTGCTGGCCACCCAACACAGGGAGGGTAACCCCTCCACCAGCAGGCAAGCCCCGATGATTAGGTTCAATAACCATGAGTTCTGTCTTGCCTGGGTTGAGACATAACCAGTTGAAAGCCATCCAGTCATTAATTTCAGTCAAACAGAGGCTCAGTACAGAAGATGCATTGGTGTCATCAGGGGCACAGGACAGGTACAACTGGGTATCTTCTGCATAGCAGTGAACTCCACATTGTACCACCTAATGATCTCCCCCAGCAGCAGCATATACACGGAGAATAGAATGGGGGCAAGGATCGAACCCTGAGGAACACCGTAAGACAACATGGATGGCCCTGAGGTAAAATTTCCCAGAACCACACGCTGTATCCTCCTGGTCAAATATGTGCTAAACCAGTGCAAAACTGCACCGGTAGCACTGACACAGTAGCTTCAGTCAATCAATCAGCATCCCATGATCCACCGTGTCAAATTCAGAAGAAAGGTCCGAGAGCACCAAGATAATACATAGTCCTCAGTCCCTTGCCATAAGGAGCTCACATGTCACCCTGACCAGGGCTGTCTCAGTGCTGTGCTGAGGCCGAAAACCACATTGGAGAGGATGCAAAGGGCTTCTGGGACTTAAAATAAGGAACAGAGTGAGGCAAATAGAAAGGGGCTTAAGGAGAAACTGCTTACAAGTAAAATCAGGGAAGTAAGGCACTGGCAGATCTGAGGCTAGCAGAAAGGTCAAGGAGGATGACAGATCCTTCTTTAGATATAGTACATTAAGGAATGGAAAAAGACAACGGATACCAGAAATGATAAGAAGGGATGGTAAAGTACAGGGGACAATGTAGGGAAGGCAGGTATACTGAATGAATACTTTTATTCGGTGTTTACACTCAAGAAGATAGGTTCAAGGCTGGCCCAGTGTTGTGGAGAGCTGAGCAATTGCACCTTACCTCCTGCCACACTGGTGACCCGTGTTCCATGATGACCACAGGTCACTGGGGGTTGGCCGGGGTGGGGGCTGGGTGAGGACTGAGTAGCCGCCAGGCAACTCTCCTTCCCTGGATTGGGGAGATTGGCTCTCCTGGCCTTTCACTGCCACTGTGTGGTGGTGGTGTGGTGTGGGTGTCGGAGGAGGGCTAGGCTCTAGGCCAGGGGTGGGAGGAGTGGAGTCGTCTCATGCCAAGGCGTGTGTGCACGTCTCCACGGACATGCTCAACCTTGTCTAGGGCTCTGAGGAATTAGGGAAGAAAATCAGTGGAAAACACGGGAGTTGGGGCCACTGAAGCCCCTCCCTCAGCTGGCGCCTGTGAGTTCACCCAGGGCTCAGAGAGCCGAGAAGTCAGAGACTCAGGACAGCTGTGGTGCCGAAATGGATGGTCTGATACAGCCGCCTGCCTGCCAGAGGAGCATTAAAGAAAAGAAAGAAAAGAAGGTAGGTCAATTTCCTAACAGCTGTAGAAAATTCAAGGAGATACAAGAAGGTTTTGAGATGAGGAGGATAACAAGAGAACAGTTAGTAAAGGACTGGAGGACCTAAAAACAAAAACTCATCAGGGCCAAAATGGATTCAGCAAAGGGTGCTAAAGGAAACTAGGAGGTGCTAACAGAACCACTAGCAATCTTCTGGAAAATCAGTAACAACAAATGTAATAGACAGATATTTTATTTATAAAGCCCCAACTCCTGGGACTCTGAGCACTGTACAAAACAATAATCCAAATGCCAACAATAAAACCATACAAATAAACATATATTCAAACAATAGTTCTAATATAAAATCATATCAATTATCCTTCCATAATCACTGGGTAATAACTGAGGAAAGAATGGAGGCAGACATGGTTCCCTCAAACAAAGGCTGTGACATGAAAAATCACGAAACTACAGGCCAGCAAGCCTGACATCGACAGGTGGGGAAAACTTCGAGACAATTATTTTATTTATTTATTTAAAAGTTTTACCAGGAAGGCATGTTGAGCGGACTACTGCTCAACTCCAGATGCATCCTGGGAGGTGACTGGGGAAGGGAGAATACATATAAAGAATATTTACAAGTAGCAAGCATATAGAACAGAGATAATAAGGTAACAAATTGGTAGAAAGTGCAAAAAACAACCACTCATGAACATTGATACATCACTAAGAGAACCACAGATGGAGAGCTAAGCCCTTGGACTAGTGTGAACTTAAACTCCATGTACAGGTGAAGAAGAAGTGCCCTTTGAGGAGGGAGTTGAATTGCTGTGAGGGAGGAGCGATCCGAATATCCTCAGGCAGGGCGTTCCATAGTTTTGGCATGCGAGCTCTAAAGGCTGACTGGCCTGTGGAGGTACCACAAGGGACATGGTGAGCTGGGAGTCGAAGTTCGAATGAGTATGCTGGGGGTTGGTCAGTTAGGGCAGAAGGAGGCAGAGGGCAGGTTCTGAGCCCAGAAGCTGGGTGTGAGCCTAGCACAGTGGGACTGACGCCTATCCAGGAGCAAGGGAAGTCCAGGGACTGGTAGAGGTCGATTGGTGGGTGGTGGGGACAGCCCAGAGCCAGGTGACAGAAGGAGGAACAGAGGATCCAGTCTAGCCAGGGTGGACTTAGAGGCGGCACTGTCAGACTACATCCCGTGAGGTCAAAATGGGGAGGATCATTTTCTGTACAATTGCCTTGCAGCTGGCAGAGAGATGCAGCCACAGTTATATAAGGCACCCAGTCTGGGGTGCAGTTTTTTTGTAGATGGCATCGATCTGTACAGAAAAGTCGAGTGCTGGCTGCTAGACCCTAGATATCTAAATGAGGTACAAGCCTCTAAGGAAGTCCCATCTAAGGTGAGGAAGGTAGGAATGGTGGTGAGTCGGGAGAATCTCTGCCTCATGCCGAAGGTTAAGGAGATGGTTTTCTTGGTGTTGAGAAAACCAGAGCTGAACATCATTGAAGTCCTGCTGGAGTCTGGATGCTGCTTCAAGGGAGAGGGCCCTGATGTATACAGTAGCGTATTGTCTGCATACATGTGAATAGATGTGTGTCAGGCCAATTAAAGAAAGGATAGTCACATTCGCAGAGTGAAAAGGGCAAATGGATGGGAACAATGTAGATTTACTAAAGGCTGGTCATGTCAGACTAACTAAATTTATTTTTAATGCAGTGAAACAAATGGCAGCCATGTGCCTGTCATAGGACATACTTTACTATACTCTGATTATAGAAAAGCTTTTGACTCTGCACCAGTTAGAAGACTGGTTAAGAAGGGCGAGTTCTGGGAGATGATGGGAAAACTAATTAGGTGGATCAAAACTGGCTGACAGACAGAATCCAGAGGGTTGTTCTAAATGGTAAATTCTCAGAGGACAGAGCAGTGACTAGCGGGGTGCCACAGCAGGTGGTCAGAGGACCACTTCTGTTTAATATGTATAGGTGACATAGGAGATGGTATTCAGGGCAAGATGAGCCTCTTCACAGATAATATTAAGCTTTTCGGGAGGTTCGACAGTGAAGAAGTGCTTAACATTATGACACATGCGCACAGGAGGGAAAAATGCGGGAATAGTGTACTATAGTGATGGGATTCTGATAGAGAGCATGTAGGAGGAGAGAAACCTGGGAGCGGTGATCAGCAATAACAAAAAGTAGACTGTTGAGTGCAACAGGGTATATGGGAGAATGCTGAGATGCAGAGGGAGAGAAGGTATATTAACAGGAGAAGGGAGGTGATACTACCTCTGTGCAGTTCACTGGTGAGACCGCTTGAGTACTGTGTCAGTTCTGGGACCACAACTAAGAAATTATGAGACAGATTAAAACAGCACAGCAAAGGGCTTGAAGATGATCCATGGTCACAGGACATGGTGTGTGATAAAGAGACTTAAATGTCTCCACACGTATTCACTGGAGGACAGAGGGAAAAGGTGGACATGAGAGTCCTTCAAGTTCATGAAAGGGTTCAAAAGATTGGACACAACAAATCTGTTCAAAGTAAGAAAGAGTGTATGCATCAGGGTGTATGCTCACACTGGAGAGAGAATGTCCTTGTAAGGACATTACGGTTGTTCCAGTGATGGCAACTCAGTTCGGAAGGACTGGGAGCCATATCATGAGATGTTATGGCTTGGCGCAGCTAAGAGGCAGTGCGCCCACCCTGGGAGGGATGACAGTGGGTTCTTGCACCACAGCAACTACTGTGGCAATGTACTATGCATGCAGTATCACAAAATGGCAGTGCAACCCTGAAAACAGTCATGAGGAGGAGAAGAAGAAAGCAGGGAGAAAACTCTGCAGCTGTGGTTATACAATTGTCGGCAGGCTCAGATTCCCCTCACACACACGTTGTACTACTGGCCTCCAAGTCTGGATTTGACTGTGCTTGGGAGGACATCCCCCAGCCCGAACACTGCTTTGAAGGGTAGAGCCATGGGGGATACTGGACATGTCATGTAAGTGGGAGGCTGGGGCGGTGGTAGCCAAAGGCCAGAACAGGGTAAATCCCTGAAGATCAAGGGGAGCTAGGTCAAGAATAACAATCAATATGAGGAAAAAAAAGTGTTACTTCATAGAAAAGGCGGCACGGGTGAAGCAAACTTCCTGACAATGTTGTGACTACTACGCAGATAGCGGATTCAAAGGGAAGTTGGACTCATTAGAAGGCGTTATCAAACCGAAAGAGGATGAGGTAACTGGGAGGGAAAACAGAGGCTAGAGCATCTCCAAGTAGGGAATTTGCTACTGACTGGGACTTGTCAGTCCCAGGTTACATAATATTTAGACAGGACAGATGGAAAGGCAAAGGGGGGTGTAGCCCTATATGTTAGGGACAGCATAGAAGCTGTGGAGGACAGACACATCAGGGGAAGCAAAGGGGAAACAGAGTCACTGTGGGTTCACTTCTTGGTGCCCTCAAGCAAGAAAATACAGATGGGGTGATCTACAGACCACCAGGACAAGGGGAAAAGAGAGACAGGGAGTTCAGGGAAAAGCTGGCAAGGGTAGTGAAGAAGGGGAAAGGGGTGGTGATGGGTAATCTGAACCTGATAGATAGCGACTGGGACATTCCAGCGGCCAGGTGCAACAGAAGTCAGGACCTGCTGGACACCGCAGGATTGCCTGCCATTCTTGATTTGGTGGTCAGTAACTCAAAGATGATGAGTAGAGTGAGGGTAGTGGAGCTCCTGGGGTCCAGCGACCATAACTCCATTTGATTCAGAGTGGTCCTTGTGACCAGAATGCCCCTATCAAAAACTGAAGTCCTAGATGTTAGAAGAGCAGATTTCAACCAGATCAGGGTGCTGGTCAGTCAAACTAACCAGGGTGGACAGCATCGGAGGTGAAGAGGAAAGATGGGGAGCAATTAAGGGGACCATTCTCAAAGCAACAGAGTCATGCACGAGAACCGTTACAAACAAAACCGCTACAAGAGACCAATACGGTTCTTGGAAAGGGTCACAGGAAGCAGTGATGGCCAAGAAAAGGCTTTCACCCAATACAAGGGTAAGCAGGGGACAAGGAATAGGGAAGTACCAAATAAAACTAGGGAAGGAAAGAGAACGATCAGGAAGGCAAAGGCAAACATGGAGCTACGTATTGCAGAGGGACCAAAGATGGGGAAAACAATCTTCAGATAAACTAAGGGGGAAGCAGGATGGCCCGTATTGTTAGGGGGAGGGTACTAGAGGAAGATGAACAAAAAGCAGCCTTCATTAATGATTACTCCTGCTCAGTCTTCACAAGGGAAGACAGTGGGGCCTTGCTTACAAATGGTATCATGACAGCTGTCAGGAGCATTCCTGAAATAAGAGAGCCAGCATTTATGACAGAATGGGTCCAGAAGGGGCTTGCAGCTCTAAAGGTAGGTAAGGCCCCACTTGGATGGGATGCACCAACGGTGCTCAAGGAACTGGCTGGACCCCTAGTAGGGCCATTCAATAGCTCAGTTCAGATGGGGTAGTTCTGAAAGACTGGAGCATAGCAGACATAGTGATGCTACAGGGTGGGGGAGGGACAAGGAGCAACTGGGGAATTACAGACCTGTCAGCCTTACCTCTCTAGTGGGTAAACTGATGGAGCCACTAATCAGAGGACCTTGTGGGCTACTTAGAGAGCAACAGTCTACAGGATAGCAAACAGCCTGGGTTTGAGGCAGGGAGCTCTTGTCGGACCAACCTGACAGTTTTCTTTGACTGGGTAACAAAGGTACTGTAGTAGATAAGGGCCATGCTGTGGATTTACTCTTTTTCAGCAAGACTTTCGACTCGCTGACACACAAACGATTGCTGAAGAAGCTGGGGTACCTACGTGGCTAGAGACATAGTTACGTGGGTAGGAGAGTGATGAAAGAAGAGACAGCAGCGGGTGGTGACAAATGGGGTTAAATTGAAAAACAGTGAGGTCATGTGTGTGATGATGCAGGGATCTGTCCTGGGTCCTGTATTCTTCAATATATTGATCAACGACATTGGAGAGGGCATTTGGGGTAAGCTGTATTTCTTCACAGATGACACGAAGCTCTGTGGAGCTATGGAGGGATTACGGAGATGCGAGGGATCTACAAAAGACAAAGAGGTGGTCTGAGATTTGGCAGTTGAAATTCAACACCAAAAAATGCAAGGTTATGCAAGTAGGGGGAAAAACAGAGGAGTGTTCCGGATAGGAGGGATTAAACCGAGCAGTACGGCAGAGGAAACGGACATAACAGTCATCATTAGTGACTCCCTCAAACAATCAATCCAGTATAAGCTAATAGAATACTGCAATGTATCGGAAGGGGTACTGAAAGCAGGAAAAAGGAGGTACTACTACCTCCATATAGGTCACTGGTGAAGTCACACCTGGAATACTGTGCTCAGCTCTGGAGTCCTCACTAAAGAAGGACAGGGACAGGCTAGAGATGGTGGAATACAGGGTAATCAAGAGGACTCCGGGCCAACATGGCAGATTTTTTTTTTATTCTTTGGTAACCAGGTAAAGCCCACTAGGCACAAGTGCCCGTTTTCAAGACTGACTCGGGAGCACTGGGTGGTTAAGTGACTTGCTCAGAGTCACACAGTATGCAAGTGGAGGTTGTGGGAATCAAACCCTGGTCTGCTGGATGTACCAAGCTCATTCATAGCTCGTTCGTCTAACCTCTAGGCTATACTGCCAGCCCTGATCCTATGATCGTCTGAAGGCACTGAACAGGTATTCACTGGAAACCATATGAAAGAGGAAGCACATGACAGATACCCTTAAGTTTCTGAAGGGAACAGGGTAAACGGTGGGAAACTTTTTAGCTGGAGTACAGTGTCAAGAACCTGAGATCACAAGTGGAAACTGGCAGGGGGAAGGTATAAAAGCTATGGGAGGAAGTTCTATTTTACAGAAAGGGTGGTTGAGCTGTGGAACAGTCTCCCAGCGGATGTAGTGGGGGCCAAGATTGTAAAAGGTTTCAAGCAGGGCTGGCACACAGTGAAGGATTTGTTGGTTGCTCAGGTCAGCAGCAGTAGGGAGGGGGAGCATGGGGGTGGATCAGGAGGGATAAAACCCCATATGGACTACAGTCATGGGGAAGATAAGGAACTCCGGGTAAACTAGATGGACCTTTAGTCTTTTTATGCAATCACTGTCTACGTTTCTTGTTCTACATAATCTTGGGACAGACAAGATGGACCGTTCAGGTCTTTTTCTATCACTTTTCTCTGTTTCTTACCAAAATTATCTGGGGCATTGAAGAGCTTACCTATGAACAAAGGTTACAGGAATTGAGAATACTGAGACTTTTCTTTATGCAAATAACTGTAGTATTATGGAACAGCCTACTGCAGACAGAGGACAGTAAAGACAAGAAAACCTTGAAATAGAAAATTGATGAAATAATAAAGAAACATTGGGGTGGACTTATATGCTACCGCTGAAAAGTGGGTAGCAGCATAGGTGGGTTTCTGGTCTCCTTCTGCCTTGGGGTGGTCTGGCGTGGAGGGACAGCGCTACTGCGCTTTATTATTTTATATGTTGTAATAAAACTGCATTTTGCATTTTTGACTCCTAAGTGCAGGTTCCCCTATTTTTCTCTCCTCTCTTTCTGCCTACAGATTGTGGTACTTGCTGTAGTATGTATATCTATACAAATGTGCAAATATAAAGGTTTCATTCTGTGTAATCACAGTCTTAACTGACTTGGAAATCATTTGTCCAAATGCAGGTGCACACTTTTCCCAAATCATTACCTTGTCCACCTAGGTAAACCACGCCTTCTGTAACCACAATTTACCAGACTGGACTCTTGTAAACTTTCCCTGGCAGAATCATGGCTACTGGAGTTCTTGCAGACTGCTTCAGTGATTATGCCATCATTTTCTATTTATGGAAACTTAGATGCAAGAAATCAACCCTGAAAACGGTTACTGCAGGATCCTATAGGTTTTCTTCCAGGAAAACATTTAGTTGGACCTGTCTGTAATAAGATGGGAAAGAATTAACCTCATCCCATCAAGTAACCAAGCCTGGCACTTCTTTCTTAAGGAAACTTTATGCATTTGTAACAAGCACACCCCAATCAGGACTTTCATGATAATTATCTCTGGATCTCCAAGGAGTTAACAGAGCTGCTCTCGATTAGGGATGCGGCCTGGGACAGATACTGGAAATTTAGATCTCTGGGTGATGGCCAGTTCTACAGAGGGTTAAAGAACCAGAGCAAGTCCTCTATCAAAAATTCCAAAGCTGAATACAATCACAGCTATTAGGAAGAAAATAGACAGCTCCCTGAAAATTTATTGTCAGGTGTCAGAAACCTGTTCAAGCTGGACCGTCATGAAAATATTTGAACAGATTGTTTAAACTGCATCTTATGAGGTTATCCCAGTTGGAAAATGTCAAATAAATAAATACTGTAAAGGCACACACACAGAGTCAGGATGACATTTAACAACACTTTTTAAAAGATTGTAATTTATACTGGGAACATAATGCCTCACATGTGCAGGGCTTATTAGGCGACCTTAAGCCATAGCTGAATAACCAGTGTCAATTTTGAGTTAATCTTGCTGCCCATTGATAAAAGATAAATTACAGAACAACAGCTGGATTGTAGTCCTCATGTTTAGCTTTGGAATGCCTCTGTGTTTCCTCTTCGAGAGCACCAGTCACTGTATTTTTTCTCTACGGGTTTTATGAATTATCTCGCCCATTTAATTCCTCTTCAGCCCTATCTCGGCTTCGTCATTATTCATGAGGCAAGGAATACCACAACTTGAAAGATTATCATTTTCTTGCTATGCTGTGGGCTTTCTAAAGACTAATAAAGTACCCTCTTTCTCACTCTCTTCCTCATTATCCCCCATCTCTTTTAATCCCTTGCTTTATCCCAACTCCCTCATTATTCTCTCTGTAATAACCGCCTGATTGTCAGAGTCACTCCTGAGGTCAGACTAGCAGCTCTGAAGTCTCAGCTCATTTGCCTTTGAAATGCAGTTGATTGGAGATGGTCCCAGTAGTAATACTTTTCCTGTAAACTAACATGCTCTACCTTACAACAGCAATTAAGGGGACAGAAATCCCTGTTAATATATTCCCTGATGAGAACCTCAGCACACAACAAAGAATTTAATGAAAGACTGATATCTGGAGCCTGACATGCATCTGCAGGGTATGTTGGAGGTGCAGTACCTTTGGTATAGTTGAACACTGAGGCAGCAGAGGGAAAAGGGCCTTGATGTGGATTCCCCTGTGCAACAGACTGTTCCTTTTTTGGGGTGGGCAGGACGGTAGAGTAGAATTAAATTATCACATGCTAATTTATAAAAAAAAAAACCTGTGTATTGGAAAAGAAAGATGCCAAGTTACTAGTGCCCCAGTTTACTGTTCTGTGAAAATGAAGTAATGTGAAGTGTAAAACCTGCTTAATTGAGTTGTTGCAACTGGTGTGAAAGTGTGATATTTCTCAAAAATGTTGTTTATCTCCCCACATTTCCTGATTTACAGCTATCCTTCAACAAACTCTTCCTGTAGTGACTTCTGTGGGTTCTAGGCAGAAGCAGTTATGGATACCCCCCTCTCGGCTTAACCTTATTCCTATCTCCTTCAAGTCAAAAGACAGGTTCACCATGTGCTGGGCAGGGGCACACTATCACTGGGCTGCCAAAACCAGTTAGTTGTGCCTTCCTGGGTGAGGACTAACTAAAGAAAATACTCTGCTTGACAAAAACTGTCCTGGAAACTGTACATGTCTGATCAACTTATCAGTGCCTATTGTCTAACATACTGAAGGTGCTAGGGAAGTCATTTAACTTTCTAACTGGAACTACTGTTAGACCTTGTAGCCCCTCAAGTAATAGGTAGGGAACAGCGCGAGTCTGTCCTCATGAAGGAAAATGTCTGTGAAGTCATAACTTGCAGTGCCCCCCAATACAGCCTCCAATTTATGACTTCTCCCTCCCACCTCTGGAGGGCAGGCACCTCTCTCCCTCCCACAGCACTTTTCCTTCAAAATTCTGGTTCAGCTTTCTCCCCTGCTAACTCTCCTCTCCCTCTTCTCACTCCCTTCCCTCCTAATCACTTTGTTCTGCTGATGTCTGCTCACCCTCACTGCTCTGGTCAAAACCTCAGCTGGGCAAGCAGACTTCTCCTATCTTCTTCCCCACCTCTGCAATACTCACCCCCTGCTCTTCTTCCTTCTCCCTTCTCTTCAAATATCTCATCTTCAAATTTCTTGCATGCCTACTCCTGATCCTTGTCTCCTCTACTTTTCCTGTTCTATTACTCACTGCCCCTGTTCTTACCCTGTGGAAGGCAACTAGGTGAGTAGCCCCTATAGCAACAGGCAGGAGTGCTGTACTACAGGATGTGACAAGCAGAGGGCGGAAGGAAACAGGTAGTAAGGGGGATGGGGCTTGATAGGGTGCAACACATATAGCATCTTCGGGGAGGTTCCCCTGGAGATGGTAGTGCTGCCCAGTGTACACCAGGATTGAGACACTTGCTGCAGAACTTGCCATGATAAAGGCAGAACTTAGCCTTCTCTGGAACAAGTCAGAGTGAGTGCTGGTGTAGGCAGCCACTACTCTCTTCCCCAAAGGACACCTGAGGTTCAGGTTGGGGGGGGGTGGACTGTAGCTGGCAAAGGGTGAGTGGGAGAAGGATCTACTCTAGTAGAAGTGGGGGCCCTGAAGTTGGGACAGTGAACTGGTTTGTTCCTATCTGGCTCGGGAAGTATGGCACCCCCAAGGCAGAGACAAATTTTTTGTTTTACCTCCCAGGATACCAGGTCTGTCCATAGGGAAACACCCAAGACAGTCACAATCCCAGGGGATGGTGAGGATTACAAAAATATTAGCAATAGGGGACTCCAACAATAGGGGGCTGGAGGCAGTGGTCGTAGGATACCAGTATAGTTAGGTTTCGTCCGGGGCATTGGCTAGGAGGGATACACACATGGTACAGAGAATGGTCACAGCAATGCGAAGGGAAAGGCTCAATGTCATTACCCATCTGGGGACTAATGACCTGGCTAGCAGGCTTTTGGGGGAAGTGAAGGATAGTTTCAGGAAACTAGAAGGGAGGCTCACGCTGGCACTGGCCTCAGAATCCTTCTCCAAGGCCCTACCAGTTTGGACTAAGGGAGAGGGGAAGCTTCTCCTGATCAATCACTTCAGCTCCTGGCTGAAGGAGTGGTGCAGAGAAGAGGGATTTTGGTACATGGGAGGTTGGTTGCACTCCTGAAGGGATACAAACTATACAAGGAGGGGGACCAGGATGCCAGGGTGCAAGTTTACAAAGCGCTCCAGGCATTTTTAAACCAACAGAGGGGAAGGCAGATCAGTTACTGATAGGGGAAACAATTTAAATGAGGGAGGTCAGGATTACCTCCCCGGCGCTAGTAAACAGTTGCAGGGGGGACAAAAGGGAGGAAGCAGAGTAAAGACAAATGCGTATCAGAACAAGCTGCAGTGAAGGAGTTAAAGGGAAATCCAGGTGAGGGAGCAGTGGGAGAAGGCCAAGAAAGAAGGCAGGGAGAATGATGGGGGACAAGGACATAGGGGGAAAGAAAGCAAGTGAGTTATGAGCAATAATGCCAGGAGCCTATGGAACAAAATCAGTGACCTGCAAGATGTGGGGACAGAAGCACACGTTGACTTGGTGGCAATCACATATATATGGGCCATGCAGTACCATGACTGGGATCTTACCATTCTAGAGTTTACATGGTGTAGGAGGGCTGGGGGCCAGTAGCTAAGGCAAGTATATAGAGACAGTATGGGTTCAGGTAGTCACGAAACGGGGGGGGGGGGACACGAACATCTGGACAGGAGTGATATATAGACCACCATCACAGAAAGGGGTGGCTGACAGGGAACTGGGGGTGAAATCAGAGAGGCAGCAAAGCAGAGGGAGTTGATGTTAATGGGTGACTTCAATATGCCAGATGTGGACTGGAAGACCTCAGCAGCAACAAGTGGCAGGAATCAGCAGCTGGTAGAGATGTTGCAGGAATCATTGCTGACCCAAAGGGATAAGGCACATACAAGGAAGGGGGCCATCCTTGACTTGGTCCTCATGAACAGGACAGTATAGGGGACATCACAGTGCTGGGCCTATTGGGAATCAGTAACCATCAATCTGAGTGGTTTACTACCATTTGAGAAGCAGACAGAAAGAAGTCACAGGCAAAAGTCCTAGACTTCCGGAGGGAAGATTTCAGCAGGACGAGGAAGTTACTGCAGTGGAAGCTAGAAGGGGTAAAGTCAGTAGAGGGAGTAAAAAGAAATGGGACTTGATAAAGGAAGCAATACTGGAGGCCATAAGTCACTGTGTCAGGGTGGCAGAAAAAAACAAGAAGGGCAGGAAACTACTTCAGGTTACACAGGAGGTAGAAGAGGCTGTGAGGGGGGAAAAGAAGGCTTTCTGAAAATACACAAACAGCCGGGAGGATGGAGACAGGGTGCAGTATCTAGGCAAGATAAAGCTGGCCAGCAAGACGGTGACAGGGCAAAGCCTGACATGGAGTTGAGAATAGCAGAGGGGATGAAAAAAGAGATAAAACAATCTTTTGCTATATATGCAAGACATGCAAAACAAGAGGGAACTGTCGCGCTGAAGAAGGGGGATGGACGGAAGGAAGAGGCAAAATGGAAAGGCAGACATACTGAATCAGTTTTTCTTTTCCGTATTTCCAGTAGAGGATAAAGGGCCACTACTAGATGGTGTAGTCATGGCAAGGTAGAAAGGGGCAGGGAGTTTCAGTGAGGATCCAGTCATAGAGAAAAGGGTGCTAAAGGGAATGAATGCACTGGGGGTAAAAACAAGTCCATGGACCCAGATGGGCTGCATCCCTGGAACTGAAAGAGATGGGATAGGTCCTATAGCTGCACCTCTGACTAAGCTCTTTCAATGGAGACAGTGATTTTACCAATGGTCAGCAACTGTAGTTCCCCTGTACAAGAGCGGAAGTAAGGATGAGCCTGAAAACTACAGACCAGTCAATTTAGTATTCACAGCAGGAAAGATGCTAGGAACCGTAGTATAGCACTGGCTGGCAGATCTCCTGGAGGTAAACAAATTTCAGGATGTCAAACAACATGGGTTCATGGAGGGGTGTCATCTCAGATTAACCAGATGGACTACTTAAATTGGATGATGAAGGTAGTAGACAAAGGACATACTGTACCCCAGTTTCAGTAAAACCTTCAACTCTGTCCCACAAGGATGGCCAATAAAAAAGCTGGTGGACCTGGGGGTGGGGAATAAAATCACAAGAGGGGTTAAGTATTTAAAAACTAGGGAATACTCAGAGTTTGGGGTCACTTGGGAGCTGAAGGGGTTGGTCTTGGGACAGTTTTCTTTGACATTTTTATCCGTGATATTGAAGTGGGGAACCAAGAGAAGATCTGCCTCTTACTGGACAATATCAAGCTTTGCGGGAGAGTGGACAGTGAGAAGGGGGTAAAAAGGAAGATGGAGGTTCTGAAAAGGCTGGTGACGGGGTCAAGGCGCTGGCAGTTGAAACTGAACACCGTGAAGTGCAATGTAATACACACAGGGGCAAGAAATCCAAGGATTAAATACAGAATGGAGGTGCTTCTGAGAGTACGACAGACAAGAGGGACTTGGGGGTAATAATAATAATGGACAATTTGAAGGCAACAGCACAGCACAGCACAAAAGGGCAGTTGGGAAGGCAAATAGGTATACCTCTCAACCTGTAAGCATTAAAAAGCATAGCACAAGTTTTAGCAAATTCTTATTTTAAATAATAATACATTTCAGAATAGTGGGCCCTATATGTTTAATGTTAAGGAATTTTTCTAGTAAGTTAGCTTCATTTTTTAATAGTTTGTGCGTCCAGTAATGGCTCTAACAATATGTGAAACAGTGCATCATCATGGAGCAAGGTAAACTTGGGTGCAAAATGCATAGCACTATACGTAATGCAAAGCAGCTGCAAGGTATGCAAATAGGATGCTGGGATGTATAGAAAGGTGGAAGTAGCAGCAGGAGGAACAAGGTGATGTTGCTACTGTACAGGTCCCCCGCTCCATCCTCACCTGGAATACTGTGTGCAGTTCTGGAGCCTGCACTTGAAGAAAGACAGAGATGGGGGAGAGCACTGCGGAGGAGGGTAACCAGAATGATTAATTGGCAGCAGGATAAGGTTTACGTGGAGAACTTGTCAAACCAACAAGTACTGCATCAAGAAGTGAGAGAGAAGAAATGACAAGAGATGTACAAATACCTCCACAGGATTCCCCAAATAGATAGTGGAGAGTTGTTTATGCTGAGTGAGAACACAAGCTAGTTGGGGGGGGATTAAGAGGGACATCAGAAAACATTTCTTCATGTATAGAGTGGTGAAAGAGTGGAATAGGCTACATCAAGGGAGGAAGTCTGTGCAAAATCAGTGAGGGGATTCAAGCAAGGGAAGGACGGGCATATAGGGCTTGTGAAGATGGTGTCAAAAAGGGGGGAAGGGAGAAAAGTGGAATGAAGGGCCTCTTGGGCCCAGACAAAAACAACAGTAGGTAGGGCTGGGCTGACTGGATGGGCCACAGGGACTTTTTCTGCTGACAGTGTCTGTTTCTGCGTTTCTATGTTACCCCTCTCTTTAACTAGTCTCACTGCTTTTTTCCTGTCCCTCACCTCTCCTGCCTCTCAGAGGCCTTGGGTGTTTCTGTGTAAATTTCCGTATTTTATTATTTTACCTCCTTCCTTTCTGTAAATAATTTTGCTTATTCTGTACTTGATTGTGTGTTTATTTTACATTGCAAATATTTCTTATTTTGTGAATTTAGCATTTATACTTTATACAGATTGTGTACATGCTCATGGGCAGACTGAGTGGGCCATGCAGTCCTTTTCTGCCAAAAATGTCTGTTTCTATGGGTTTTTGCTCCATTTTCCACTGCCAGTTTTTATTCTGTACCATCCTTCTAGTGTACCTCCCCCCAGGATGTTTAGTTTATTATTATTTTGGAAGACATCTTTGAGCCAAGGCTCTTTCACAAAGGTTCCACGTCAGGGAAACAATACAGAACATAGTGAGGACAATAACAAGTACATTAGTTTCAAGCAGCCATAGGCTTTGTCGGGTACATTAAAGCTTCCACATGGAATTACTGTAATATGTGCAATGATTCACAGTATGTATGTCAAGTTACAGTAATTTGTGTATATTATTCAATAACATACTGTATGTATAATAAAAAACAGTTGTAATATGGTTCACTAGAATAAATTAGAAACTGCTAGGAGAGATGGTAGATACATTTTATTTTATTTTTATTTTAGTCTTTGGTAACCAGGTAAGGCCCACTAGGCACAAGTGCCTGTTTTCAGGGGGTGACCTGGGAGCACTGGGCGGTCAAGTGAATTGCTCAAAGTCACACAAGTCAAGTGGAGGTTGTGAGAATCAAACTCAGGTCTGGGCTGCTAGATGTACCAAGCTCGTTCACACCTCGTTCCTCTAAAAGCTAGGCTATACTGCCAGCCATACAAATACATGTCGAGGAAGTTATGGGGAAAGAATGTAGATAATAGTTCGGCAATAAAAAGGGAGGAGATAGGAGACAGTGGTGGGGTGGGGTAAAGGTGGGAAGGACTTGGGGGGGGGGTTAGAGGGAAGGAGAGTAAGTTTAGTTAGGAGAAGCATTCACAGGAGGTCATTGTGACAAGGTGCTGACGCAGGTTGCACTTGAAAGTGCCCAGGATGTACCTGGAAACAATGCTCAACTCTGTGCTCATTTCTTGACCAAAAATTCCAATACCAGTGATATACTATGAGATCTTAAAAAGTCAAATGGCATAGAAAAGGGAGTGGAGTACATACTGTATATGCCCATTCAGCTCATGAGAGAATGGTACAAGCTGCAGCTTGTGAAACTCAAAACTCTTTCTAGCAAGAAATCCTCAAGTTAAAGTTTCTAGACGACTGTATAACATGGCCAGAGAAGTTTACACAACAGCCACCCTATGACTGAGGCAGGCAGCCTATATGGATTACGCTGCTCAGTACCAAAAGGCATAGTGGAATACAGCAATGGTTCTAAGGGAAAAAGTTGAAAGCGATGGGGGTGATGATTTGGCAGCAACGGCTAAATCAGCTCCTGAGGCCACAAAATACCAGTTTCAGATGACAGTGGATGTCAGTGACACAGCATCTAGAGTCCTGGCACACTTAGTGGCACGAAGTAGATTGTCCTGGCAAAGTACAGTTATCCTGACTCAGGACATTCAGAGCAAAACCACTGATTTCCCTTTGAGGGCACATTTGGTGACAAAATTAAAGCCTATAGGAAAAAAGAGGTTATATAAAACTCTGCTTATAGAAATTTGCATGACATAGGGAGGGCCTATAGGTCGTCCCAGTGGTATAGAGGGCTGAGGCATTCCCCCTTACCTCCTGCCACACAGGCAACCTGTGTTTGGTGGTGAACACAAGCCACAGGTGGTCGGCTGGGGAGGGAGAGGATTGAACGTCTGGAGGAGAGCTCTCTTCTCCTGGGGAGGGTGACTTGGCAGTCTCACCGAATGACTACCCTCGGGTGGAGACTTGAGGGCAGAACGGCCAGGAAGATGCTAATGATGGGAGGGTGTGCAAGACTCACAGCGTGGCGCATGCTGACGCGGTGCGCCTCCAGCAGTGGTGGTGGGGGGGGAGAACATGGAAAAAGGAACACTAGCCGCTACATGAAGCCTGGGCCACGCCCCGACCCCTCAGTTCAACCCCGCAACTGGATTATGTACACTGGGGAGGATGGCCTCCTCCCTGGCCCCACCACGGGGAAAATCTGTGGAGACTCAGCATGGGGGGTCAGAGAGAGCAATGTGTCAAGGGTGGATGGGAGCCCTCCTGAGGGGGAGAGACAAAGCCGCCTGCCAGCAACCCTGCAGGGGAGGAAAAATAGAAAATGGGAAGAAAAAAGATAGAGAGGGCCTCCACTTCCTACAGACCATATGCATGAAGTGGGAGGTTGGGGCAAGGTTACTACCAGAGACAGTACTCTAGCTATGAGTGCCCAGTACAGCAGAGGCTGAAGGGCTGCCAGGCATGCTGCATCACCAGCAGCCAAACAACAGCCCAGAGTGCCTATTTTGTCCAGGTCATCAGCCAACCTTTGCCAGTTTTGGGGTTGGGGGGGACTTGCTTATGAAAAATGAGGTGCTGCACTGTTATGAGGCTGTTCTGTGGTGCAATAACTAAATCAATAATAATAGGCTCTTGACTGGAGTAAGTGTGAGATTCTTCAAATACAGACGGTGGAGTTGTAAACACACACAGGACAAGTTCTGTTCAACATCTCAAGGTCCACTTTCTCCTTGCATTGTTATATGAATTTAGATCCTCACCACAGTGATTATCTGCCTTTAGTTTCATGAGTATTTTATGTAGATATACGTACAAATAGATATATGTGCAAATTAAAGTTAGGTTGTTATAACCGAACTGATAAAATTCTGATCAAGCAAGTAGAACGTATTAGACCTGTGGTATTTCTAAAGTAGCAGAACAGTGGGATGTCTGCCTAAATCTTAAATGCAAATTACTGTACATTAAATATGTATGGCACAAACCTACTCGAGAGAACCAACAGAGAACCGTTCGATTCCTAGCAATTACCAACAATAAATGGCAAAGCTACACTGTTGATAAGGTTTAAAGATTCTGAAGTATTTTTTCACCGAAAGGGTGGTGGATGCATGGAACAGCTTTCTCAGCGTAGGTGGTAGGGGAACTCAAGAATGCATGGGATAGGCACAAGGGAACCCTATCAATAGGAAAGAGAGGGTAAAAGCTGGAGATTAAGAAGAATCTGCGGTATTGCAGTAGGTAGGGAAAACGGGCAGACAAGGTGGGCCAAGCGGTCCTTATCTGCCATCAATTTCTATGTTTCTATCTCCTTCTAATCTGTTCTCTTTAAATGCACATATCCTCTGCGTTGTCGTAAATAGCTAGGGAATTCTGTATTCATTTCCTATTCTAAAAGGCTTTTATGGAAATGAACCGATATGAAGCCTACATGATAAGCAACAATATTAAGTACTGCACAAGTCCTTTCTGCTTAAAGCAAAAATTGCTGCTGCTTTTATATGTAGAAATATTGCACTGGTTTTATTTGAAAACAGCTGGAAGAAACCGTATTTAATAATTTTCTCATTTACATTTCACAGAAGAATTATAATACCGCAGTAACTTAAGTCACCTTTTTTTAGGTTCTTAATATACAGAATTATGCACAATTAATCCTCTGGAGAATGATCTTGAGTTGGCTGGTTTATTACAGAAATTATGTAATTTGAAATGCTCAAGAACCACTCAGAGAACAAGACACAGGGCACTGTAAGGTTCTGAGTAGGGAATCTTGGGATGGACTACGGGGACTGTTCAGGTCTTTTTCTGTCCTTCTCTTGGTCTTTTCTATGTAGTTATACCATCCTTTTGCACTCCAGCCGGTTCCTGCACTCATGTAATTCTATAGCACTATATTTTCCAACAGCTACAATCACATAATGCCATAATAATTCTTTAATTCTTTTTTCATGTACATATAATAAAGCATTTTCTTTTATTTGAAAATCCGGTTCATGCAGGGAAGTGGTAGGTAACTTTTTTTTTTGTCAATTTTATTTTTCACCTTCAGAGCGGGTCATTTCTCAGAGGTGCACTCTCAGTCTTGCCCTCTATTTCCCACTGAGACCCTCCTCCTTAGTCCCCCCACCAGGACTTCCCAGTGCCCTGGATCACCCCCCGGGGGAGGGCCCACCTCATCTATCTGGCAGCTCTGTCTGAAGTTAAAGGGTCCGTCCTGTGGGTGGCGCCTGGGACAGTCAGAGGAAGGGTCCGGTACTGGGGATGTGGGGCCAGATTCCCTGGAGCCCCTCCCGTTCCTCAAGGCTTTTTTTTAACAGTATTTATCCAAGCCCTCATCCCCGACCCCTCTCCTTCCGTGACTCAAGAAGTGACACCTCCACTTCGACCTCGGCCATCTGGGTCTGTCCCTAGAGTGCCTCGCTGCTATTGGGACCTAACTGATGGCCCGGATTACCCCCTCCCCGGGGGGAGCGAGGAGAGGCATCCCCACACTACCTCTCCTCTGTCCTCTGCAGCGAGCATGCACAGCGGGATCTGCCCATTGGTAAACTGGACGCCAAGAATGGCTCCAGAGAACTTCACCTAGGGGGCCGAAGGTATTTTCCTCCAAGCTTGTACTCCCTGTAACCCAACCCCCTGAGACACTGGCACAGACAGTCAACATGCTGATGCACGGTTGCTCTCAAGCACCTAACGATGTCCCCCAGCTCCGAGATACAAAGCCGCCGTGCCCCTCAAGAGTCGGTGCATCCACTGGCTCCTGTAGGACGTCGGTCGCTCAGACCGCACTCCTGACATCCCACCCAAGGAGGAGAGCATCCGTGGGGACGCCCATCCTCCCTCCCACTGCCGACTCGAGTCCATTCCTGGAACCCGGTCGCTGCTAGCGTGAGGTGTGGCGTCCAGCACCTCAACCCTCAGCGCCAGCGGGCCGACCTTTCCAGGCTTTTTTTCATGAAGTTTCACTCCCTCGGAGCGCGGATGTGCAATGGCATTCATGGCACTAATGTGAAAACGCCCTGCCCCCTGCATCCGCAAGCACCGCATGTTCCTGGCATTGCCCCTGGCCACCACCAGGAGCTGCACAGGAGCAGTGCTAACCCCAGATCCCTTCCTGGGAAGGGAGAGCAGTCCTCCAGATGCTCAATCCCTTCCCACCCCTGCTGACCCCCCGGCGGCCCAAGGTGTGGCATCCAGCACCTCAACTCTCAGCACCACCAGGCTGGCCTAGTGGTAGGTAACTTGAATCCCTTTATTCATTAACTTTCTATTTATGCCCGTCTCTTCAGCTGGTGGTAAACCTATGGCGTAGGATGGTAAGATTCCTCCCCTGAGGAGAAGAGCAAAGACGAGGCACACCGATGAGTCCTGGTAGGACGAAACACGTATCTGCGTCTTTCTGTTGGCACCCTTTGCAAACTGTGTGAGAGGCCGTTTGGAACCATGCATTTTTGTTTAAAGCTGAACCAGCATAATATTCTGTGGTGATTTGCAAATACAGCCCATGATGCTTTGCATTATTGGGGTATGTGTGATTTTGTATATCTTCTGAGATGCTTGATTCTTATCCTCTGGCTAGCCCACCATGACCCTGGCTCATTCCCGAACCCGAGTGGTCAGCATCTTAAGCGTCAACCCTACTGCTGTGCCACTGGCTGGCTTGAATCACTTTTTATCAGCGTTTTATTAAAGAAGAACTGCGCTGAGTCTGTAAGTCAGCTTTCCCAGTAGCAGCTGTTTTTAAATACTGGTTCAAATTCTGTTATGGCTCTAGCTTGCCAGGCTTTTCAGTTATTTTAGCGGGCGTTTCTGATTTACATGGTACTAGTAAAAAACATTTTAAAACTGTATGATGTAGTTTATGTCCCTGTTCTACACTTCTGTTGTTGGGACAAAGCAGTTATGTTCTGCTATAGAACTCTGAGGTTGTTTGGGACATAAACTACATCATACAGTTCTAAAATGGTACTTACCACCTGAATGTAAAGCAGAAACACCCACGGAGATTACTAAAAGGCCTGTATAGATGGAACAATAACAGAATTTTAACCAGTACTGAAAAAGCAGCTTCAACTGGGGAACAAAGACTTGCAAGTTCAGCGCAGTTCTCCTTTAAGGTAATACTGCAGCTATATGTAGTGTTTCACCTAATGAACATGTGTGTTGCTCTCATGCATCTGCTGCTTTATAAACCACTGCTTATTGTGCATTGCCCCGAATTATAGTGTGAAAATATGTGCCCCCCCCCAAAGGAAACTTTTTTCTGTTTTAAAAAAAGTCTCTACCAGTCCAGATCACTGTAGTGATGATGTGATGGTACCTTGTTCTGAATCCAACTGCCTATCAAAAACAGAGAGACTGATCCCCCACCGGTGGCCCACTGTATGGCACATTTAGTCGAATGTATGAAACAGGATAGAGCCCAGTGGAATGCCGGAGGGGAGGGAGTAGACAAATTTAACAAAATGTGGACCACATTTATAAGTGCAATAGAGAAAAGGATAATACAGGGTTAGACTAGTAAGATATTGGGGCCTCATTACCCATGGCCCGCAACCTGTACCCAACTCTAAGTAACCTACAGAGAGCAGCTGAAGGGTAAGAAAGTGGGTCTATATTATCTGAGTCCCAGCCAGCTGACCATAGGGCAAAGTACTGACAAAATGTAAGCTGATGTAATGTCAAAAATCCAATTACAGCCATAAAATGAAATGTGTTAGCATGTATTATCTGCATATCAAATAACACCAGGTGGGACACTCCCAACCATGGCAATTATCGAATTGTAAAGAAAATCATAGGAAATCTTGTACTAAATATGTTGTATACTAAAGAATTATCAGGAACATTTGCCTGCCATATTTGGGAAAGTGAAAATAAAGTTTATAAAAAAGCAGAGACACTGCTTTCCTTCAAGTCCGATGGGAACCATTACAATGACTTATTATTTTATTATTGGAAGTCACAAACTTGCTGTTAAGAACAGCTCCACTCTTGCATGGATATGCTGCATCTCATGCAGTTGTTACAGCTCGCAATTTCAAAGCAATATGCCCTTGTACTGAAATATGGAATTTCTTGACACCAGATACAGTTACGCGGACATGTGTATGGAAGTTTAAACAAGGAAAGACGGTATTTGGCAGTTACGTGCAAGAAGGATGATTAGTCTAGCCTAGCTCATTAACTCTAAATAGTATTGATTTGTTCAGTGACAATAGACGCTGCATTTTGTCTCCCTATTGGCCTGTAAGAGCAATCAAATATAAAGGCATTTTTTCTTACCAGTGTATTAACATGACTGCAAAAGGAGAGGCTGTGAATCCTTTATTGGTAAATCCCTTCAATATTTTGCTAATGAAGTCCAGCACTGGTACAAACTGCCAGTAATCCCACATTTCAAGGGCAGATCCATTTAATTTGAAAGAGTGAGGAAACCTGAGCCAAAGCTGTCATGCTATGCTGTGTAAGATGAGCTCTCACAATAGGCAAGTAGAAGTAATCATATGTTGTAATTTCCTCCATTTTGTGTTTCTGAAGAATACATTTCCCTATGCAGTATATTAGCAACTAGAACAGAATGCATCACTTTTTGCATTGCCAGCTTCAAGGGGTAGGGCAGACTGATGAGCCAAAGGGCCTGATGACCCTGGCTCCCAGCTGCATGCAAAAATACTCAGATGGGGTGAGGGACCCTTACTGTATTGCTGACTGATCACATCATACCCAGGAGCCATCCTGCCACTGTGTCCTCAAGATCAAAATGTCCACTGCACAATTAGATGCATGTTGCCGCAGACTGGTTCTCTCTCAGGACTCCGTCTGCACTGGTTAACTGTTTTCATAACCCTTCAGATGCCTGAAAGGATTAACTTGGTATCTCGCCACCCAGCTGGACTCTCACTCAGGGTAACTGCAGGTTCATATCCCACTAAAGCCATGGCTCACACAGAACAGTGTTCTTTATCAAAAGGCAAATGACCAACCCCTCTTGTCACAGCTGAGAACACATTACCATAAATAATATGTATAGTTTTGTAGCTTCAAATGTATCCCTGGTCATCTATACCTGAAATGACTCAGTCACAGAAACTCTGAAATATATAGAGAATAATGGATAGGCAAGTGTGTGTTATGGATTTTTTTTTTTTTTTTTTTTTTTACACACCGAGGTGTGTGATGACTCCATAAACCTCGAGAACGAAGCTCGAGAGGTTTACGCAGTTGTCAGACATCGAGGGTGTGTAAAAAAAAATACATAACACACATGCCTATCTTTTATTTTTTATAATTACTGGTGTTTTGCACTGTTTGCGCAGCTTTGTGTTACTTTTCATATCAACTTACAGGTTGATATGACTTTTTACAGTGCTAGTAAACGGGTTGATATTGGGGGTCACCCGTTATGTAAACATAACATTTAATACACCATAATATTTATGAATGTTACAGGATAATACACACTATAGACTATGGGGAAAACAGTATTTCTATACAGATAAAAATAAACACATTTGAAAAGTTAGAGATCACATACAAAAAAACTAACTCAAATCTAACTAATTTCTTAATAGAGTAGAAGAAGCTTACCCAAACTAGGAACTGGTGAGTTGTGGCAGACCTGAACTTGTGATGTTACTAGTTCAAAATCCCAGCACAACTGAATTCTCATTGCAAACATACAACAGAAATACCTTTGTCTGGCAGGCCCACTATCCCCGCATCACTGGTCAGGCCTCTCTGACATCACACCCTGTCTCTGCCTTTGATCTCTGGGGACAACCTCTCCTACAAAACCAGACCAAACTGGATTTGTGTATTTGCATATGCTTGCATTGTTATTCTGCCCATCTGCACAGCTGGAAATGTCTTACTTTTTCTTAGTCCTGTTTACATTCACAAGATGCCTTTTTTTTATTTTTATGAAAGGGACACTGTCATCCCAAAAGTCTTTTAGAGCAAATGATTTATGCTACCCACACCCACTTGTTCTCCCACAAACAGCAGATTTGAAAGAACCTGTAATCTCATCTCCCAGATAACTTACAATGTTCTGCAGAGAAAATAGTAACATTTTAAAATAAGCAGACTGGTCCTGACAGCACTGTGGAGCTAGGCTGCTAGTTGGTGTGAGCAGTGATAGAGCAGGGAGACAACACCTTACTTGTTTTGGGAGTCACGGTGGAAGCGTTATAAGCTGGAGGGTCAGGGATATAAGGAATTTCATTTTAAAATACATTTTTTCTTTCACAATTTAAGTAGTCAATTGTTACTTTTATTTCTGAAGTATTTTCTTTTTTTATTTGCTCACTAGATGGTTTTCTACACATATGGCATTAGGTGTGATGTGATGAGCAGTATTTACCTGGAGGCTGACATATCTAGTTCTGCTCCTCTTCATACCTCATCAGCATTGTGGCCTCGACTGTGACACCATAGATAACCAAACTTGCAGCATGCACTTGGCTCTTCTTGGTCAGTTCTGAAGTCACAGTGAGTAAGGTTACATGGCTGATGGTTTATCAAGAGGAAGAGAACAAACCATTTCAGCCTGCAGGAAGATTACTGTCCCACACATCATATCAAGTATTGACAGGTAGAAAATCTTTTAATTAGCAAAAGAGAAAAGAAAAAAAATATATACTTCAGATATAAGAAGTAATAGGTCACTTCTTTAAAAAGTAAATATTAATTTTAGACTGTACACTAGCTTTTTAAAGTTAATTTGTCACTTTTGAGAAAACATAATATTTAAGCAAAATTCAGCTTATAGTGTGCGTGTGTGTATGTGTGTATATCAAATCAAATCACTATTTATATAAGGCGCCCTTCTTAAACCAAGGGGCCTGTACAATATTACATACAACAATAAATAGTTAAAACAACATTAAAATATTCAAAAATCATCATAGGCTTTACTAAAAAGGTAGGTTTTCAAAGCTCCTTTAAAATTTTGGACAGTCAGGCAGTTTCGCACCTGACGAGGTAGAGAATTCCACAGGGTTGGGGCCATGAAACTAAAAGATCTGGCCCCTGAAGTTTTTAAGCGAACCCTGGGAATCTCTAGCAATCCCTCATCAGTGGATCGGAGAGAGCGGGGGGGAGGGAGGAGATCTTTCAGGTAAGCAGGTCCCTGATCGTGTAGGGCCTTATAGGTCAGCAAACCGACCTTGAAGGTGATTCGCCAGCAAACTGGCAGCCAGTGCAGTCCGCGGAGCAAAGGGGTTATATGACTGGAGCTAGAAGAACCAGTCAACAGCCTGGTTGACGCATTCTGCACTAGCTACAGGTGGCGAATCTCAACCCCCAGTAGCCCAAGGTAAAGGGCATTGCAGTAGTCAAGGCGGGAGGTAACGAAAGCGTGGACTAAAGTAGGAAGATCATCTGGAGGAACCAGGTGCTTCACCCGGGCGATGTTCCTCAGATGGTAAAAAGAGGTTTTGACAACCGCTGACACCTGAGATTTAAAAGTCAGACAGTCATCAAACACAACGCCCAGGTTCCGCACCTGGTTTGAGGTAGTCAGCTCTGCAGATAGTCTGTATATATATATATATTTTTTTTTTCTTCTTTGCAAAAATTGTTGTTAATGCATCAGTTAGGGTGAATACCACAGTGACAAAAGCAGGGAAATGAGGCGTTAGGGTTTCAATCCTAATGCCCCACCCCAGGGTTCCAACCCCTGCCACCCCACCCTCATCTTACCCTCCACATCAACAGGCATCGTGCCCATTGATTCGTCAGGCCCAACTCTACACCATTCCACATGTAAACAAGCGGACACGCTACAGTATAGGACAATGGGTGAGAGTTAGCCTGATGACCCAATGGCACACCCCAACGCCTGTTGGTGTGTGGAGGGTGGGGGTGGGGTGGTAGGGGTGGGAACCCTGGGGGTGGGGCATTAGGGTTGGAAATCCTAATGCCTCATTTCCCTGCTTTTGTTGCTGCTGTATTCACCTTAACTCATGCATTAACAAAGATTTTTGCAAAGAATTTCCCTTCTTTTTCAGAAAGTATAATTGCATCCTCATTTTACTGTGGGAGCGCAGGGTCCGATCCCTCCATCCAGATAGTACAACAGTGCCCATATGTCATGGTGGGAGCACTCCCAACCCTTCATCGAGACAGTACAACAGTGTCCATATGTCACGGAGGGAGCACAGGGTCCCCCACCCCTCCATCCAGGTAGTACAACAGTGTCCATGTGTACGGTGGGAGCGCAGGATTTTAACCCTCCATCCAGATAGTACAACAGTGTCCATATATTACGGTGGGAGCACAGGGTCCTTCAGACCCTGCACTCCCATCCCTCCATCGAGATAGTACAACAGTACCCATATGTCACGGTGGAAGCACAGGGTCCTTCAGACCCTGCATGTCAATCCTTCCATCCACATAGTACAACAGTGTTCATATGTCAGGACCCCGTGCTTCCACCCCTCCACAGATGCACATATGTATGTAGCTGTGGAAACACAGGGGTCTCTGGCCCCTGCGCTTTCATATATTAAGTTATGAGCAGGCATAGCAAAATTGCAACAAATAGTCATAACTATGCTATCTCAAATAATTTTCACCCCAAATGTTCAACTTAACCTTCTTAGTGCCTCCCCACATTTCAAGTAAGTAAATTTTTAAATCCCCATCAAAATGTAATTCTGCATAACCGTAACACTGTTTTTGCGCCACAATTGCGGAAAAACATTTTTAGTAGGATTTGAAAAATGACAGCTGTACTGTTCATGAGGTGGTATGGAAAAATGGCAATGTTAGAAATCTGGGGTGAGAATATGAAAAATTGGCATGGTTACAAGCGTGCATAGAAACTGCGCAACACACACTCATCACGGTCATTTTTTGGAATGTTTTCACCAAATTTTCAACATCAGCATTTTGGGACCTCCCCTCATGAACAGTGCAACTGTGATTTTGTTAATTCATCCCAAAAGTTGATTTCGCACAACAGCGGCACCATTCTGTGCCACAGGTGCGAAAACATGTTCTGGGCAGAATGTGCCAAATAACAGCTATACTGTTCATAAGAAGGTGTGAAAAAAATGGCAATGTTGAAAATCTGAAGTGAAAATATTAAAAATCGGAGAAGTTACAAGCGTGTGTAGAAACTGCACAATGCACGCTCATAACGCTGTCATTTTTGGGAATTTTTTCACCAGTTTTGCAACATGGGCTTTTTGAGACCCCACCTCATGAACAGTGGCACTGTTTCATGAATCGGTCCCAAAAGGTGATTCCATGCAGCGACCACGAAGTCACCTTTCAGGACTGAGAAATGAAATAGTGCCAGTGTTCATGAGGTGGGGTCCAAAGAACCCCATGTTGAAAATTTGAGGCCAAAATTCCCCAAAATGGCTGAGATATCAATATAAGTGGAAACCCCTCACTGATACCCAAAATCTCAGTTTTAATTGTATTTGCAAAATCTAGCATGTTTGCAACAGTCTTGTTTTCACAAATCACCCATATTTGAGAAAATTTCAGATTTAACTTTGTTTGTGAAAATCTAGCATGTTTGGGAAAGTCTTGTTTTCGCAAATCAGCCATATTTGCGAAAACTTCAGTTTCATGCTAAACACTTAACTCTTCCCATAGGAAATAATGGGAAATCAAAAACTTTAATAACTTTTAAATAGATTCATATTTTCTCACCAAATCTTCAAAAGGCACATCTGTGACCCAAAGGCTTTCTACCCTGAAAATATCAGCCCACAACATAAAGCCATTTCTGAGATCCAGGATGACAAAAAAATGTCAAAACACTTTATATCTCAGAAACCATGCAAATCTGTTGAACGGCTTCAAAGTTACTGACCCTCAAAGTTTGAACTTTAACATAGAAGTGCACTTTCACCCTAACTATACTGACACGACCGTGCCAGTATAGTATATATATATATTATATATATAATATATATTCATGGCAAAAAAATCTGTTTAATGCATCAGTTAGGCTTGTTCCACAGCGACAAAGCAAAGGAAATTCTGTGTTAGGGTTGAAAACCCTAACTGAGCATTCCCCTCCCCACACACACACATACATGCAAGTAGGGAAGGACCAAGGCAACACAATCAATCACACATAACCAGCAGCAGGTGACACAAGTAACACACAACTATGTAAACCACAAAACCACACACCCATGCTCCTGTTGGGCTCTCGCATGGGGTTGTCACTGCTAACCCTGATCCCGGACATTCCACACACCACTAAACACATCTCACTATGCACAACTGGGCATCTTTGGCCACACGCTGCCACCAACACATAACACACACAACACATATGGTATTTTGGGGTTCACAAGATCCAAAACAGGATTTTGCACATTCCCTGATATACTTCCGAAAATCACTTTCGCTATCGCAAATGGTAAGAGAAATGCAAATGTTAAAGGCAACGGCGATGCAGAAGGAAACAGTAACACAATCGACAACGGAAACGCTACTGAAAACGCAAATGCTAAGGCCAACAGAAAGGAAAATGGTGACGAACACTCAAACAGTAACGGTAACGCAATTGGAAACGCAAATGGTTATGGTAACAGCAACGATGATGCCAAAGGGAAGAGTAACACAAATAAAAATGCAAATGGAAGCACGAACGCAAACACTAATGGTAACGAGCACGGTCACGGTAACACAATGGGAAATGCAAACGCTTACGGTACCACCAACGTTGACGCCAAAGGAAAGAGAAACGGAAGCGCGTACACAAACGCAAATGGAAATGCAGACGGTGATGCAAAAGGAAACGCAAACAAAACCAGTAACAGAAATGCAGATGGTAACAGTAACGCAAATGCAAAGGGTATCGCACAGGGTGCCGTAAAGGGAAACGCTAACACAAACGGTAACGGAAACGCAAGCAGAAATGGTGACTGTGACAGTAACAGAAACACAGACCGTTTTTTTCCCAAAAAGCTGCATTCAGAAGCACAGTGAATACAAAGAATGTATGCATAATAATGGGACTCTGAGCAGAAAATAAACACTTGGAATACTAAATTGCTTATATCTCAGGAACTGTATGGCGTAGGAAAAAAATAAAAATCTCATATTATTTATGACTTTCCTGGTTAGTTTTGTACTTAGCCCTCTAATGAGGGCTAAATATCTTTGTGACGAAAAGTCCGTATCTAGAAGTGTTTTCGATATGTAGGTCTCGAAAGACGCAGCGGATGCCGTAGTGTTAGCCTATGGGAAAAACCATCAACTTCGGAGTGCCATAACTTTGCAGCCCTCAATATTTTGTCACCAAACCATCAAAAGGCACATCTGTGGGATCTTGGCTTTCCTCCCTCCAAATTTCAGCCCAAAAGACCAAACCGTTCTTTTGCAGTAGAGTGGCAAAAATTTACTATTCTTTTGAGCATAATGTCATGATTTGCAATACTTTTGCAAAAAAAATCACAAAGTGTCGAATGTGCGACACTACTTTGCAATACTACTGTTTACAAAAATTTGAAAAACATATTTCTGGGGTGTTTAACCCCCCCAAAAAAAGACATGGCTAGCATCCTCAGGACTCCACTAGGAGAATGCAGCAAGAATTGTGTCCCTAGAGGGTCCCAAATTTAAATGCCAAGCATTTCTTTGACCACCAACTGAAAACAAGATGGTGGATTTGCGACACTACAGTGGTAATTTGCGACACTGTCAAACTTTTTAACTTTTCCCATCGACTATAATGGGAAACTTGTTTTTTGAATAACTTTTGAACTGTTTAATATTTTTTCACAAAATCTTCTAAAGGCACATCAGGGATCCCAGCTGCATGTTTCCCGAAGGTTTCGGACCAGTCGCACAGACCGTGCGACCTGTAGGTGCGAGCAAATAATGCACAAAAATACGTAATTACTACATTCTCCGGTGTTCTGTAGCTCCGCAACTGTAATCAGACTGTTACAAAACTTGGCAGATCCAGAGATCTATGGTACCACTCCGTGCATGCCAAATTTCAGGCAAATCCATCATATGGTGGCAAAGTTATTAAGCTGCCAAATTTCAGAATTTAACCTTAAATGGGGTACACAACTATAACTATAGTGGCACTACCGTGCCAGTATAATATTTATACAATAGAGGTGTTTGTGTATTCATTGAGAATAAAATCATGTATTTGCACCCCAGTGAGATAAATGGGTGATGACAAAGTTGAAGTGAAAATAAATCCATTTACACCTACAGTAGCTACGTCATCACCCGATATTCTCACTCCAGCACCATTTAAGCTGTTTCACTTAGCACTACTTTTAAATCCGAAACTGAAAATTTACAGCTACCTAATTAAGCACCTGCTCAGTACTCGTCATTCTTGTCTTGCAGTTTCAAAAACCCCTGAAGCCTACAGCACTATACACTTAGCTGCACTTAACAGTACCAAAAAAAAAACCAAATTGCTGTAAAACAACATACCCTATCACAATGAATAACTGTACACTGATTCTGAAGCCGTCGGAAACAACAGTGATTAAAAATGGAACCCACGGTGACCGGTACAAAAACTAAACCTGTAGCAAGATATTTTCCTTTCCTGCTCACAATTACAGGAGCATAAACAACCAGTTCTGTACCTGACTAAAGGAAAAACATTATTGCTAGCAAAAACAAAAGACAACGGTGTAACAAGTCACAATAACTACAACATACATCATAACATTTAGTGAACTGCATCAAAGAATTAGTACATATTCTGCTTTTTTCCAAATTTCGCCACTGAAACAGACCATCCTGAAAACAAACAAACCAAATCAGTACCAATACACATTCCGACTAAGCAGTGATCTTCCTCATACCCAGACTTATCTGTTTTCCCTCGTAAGCCTCCTGATCTTCTGACACAGTTGCAGCTTAATAAATATTTCATTATTCACTTGACATTCCAAATTATAAAACATTCACCTGCAAAAGACTATTATACTAACCACTATCACTACACCGAAGAAAAATAAAAGTTAAATACATGTTGTTTTCATTCCATAAACAAAATCAAACTGCACGTTTCACCTACGTTCACAGCAGTACTCTGGAAGTAAACATTACACAGGTAGCCCACCCACAAAGACAACCAAACTAATCCCAGCGCTCACTCCCCCAATACACACCTAACAGCACCAATGACAGTCTACACTATGTATCCACTCCTATCACAAACCAAAAGGCACCACAGCAACCAATCTCAGCACAAAAGAAAAACACATAACCAATCCGTATAAGACACTTGAACAGACTGACAGAAACCAGCCAAATCACTGAAGAATAACACTGACATACAAAAAACACTAGGAAAACGGACATCTGCCACAATCTAAAAATACAGAGAACAGACAAAAACACTCCTTCCCTATTGTATAAATCGCACACATGATGTGCAGATTGTGGGATATGGAAAAAATTCTCACTCCTGCATCGTGAGGCATGGATATCTCACTCTGCAGGAGTGAGAATATTTTCCATATCCCACTCCTGCCCATCATGGATCCTATATATATTCTATTCAAAAACTTCATTAATGCATCAGTTAGGGCTCCACCATCAAAAGTAGGGAAATGTGGCATTAGGGTTTCCAAACCTAATACCCCACTCACCCCCACCCTCCATGCACCAGCAGCCGCTGGAGGTGTGACTTGGGGTTGTCAGCCCTAACACTCACCCCACTGCATGTGTAAGGAATCCGAAATGGAACTGCATAGGAGAATGGTAAGCATTAGGTCTGACAACCCCAAGCCACACCCCTGATGGCTGTTGGTGCATGGTGGGTGGGGGTGGTTGGGGTGTTAGGGTTGGAAACCCTAACACCACATTTCCCTACTTTTGATGGTGAAACCCTAACTGATGCATTAACAAAGTTTTTGCCAAGAACTTCCCTACTTTTTAAGAAAAGTATAATCGTAGTCATATTTGCATGTGCACTCCCAACCATAAAATTCTTGACAGATTGTAATTGTATCCTTATTTCCGTGGAGAGCCCTGCATTCCCATAACTTCTTAATGGTATCCGTATTTGCAAGTTGGCTGCATACATGCAGATATGTATGTAGCAGGTCCCTGCGCTTACATTTGTAGGGCAGGAGAGCCAAAACTGTCAGCACAGCCATGGTATTACCCAACCCGATATACCCTGTATAGAAAATTTTTGAATCCCAGCCAAAACTTAATTCCACTCCACAGGTGTGAAAACACATTTTGGCCAGGAAATGACAGCTCTGATATATATTTGGTGGGGTAATAAGTCTATGTTGAAAATCTGGTGTAAAAATATTTTACATTTACAAAGTTATGAGCGTCCATACCAAAATTGCAAACAATGGTCATAACTCAGCCATTTTTTGACATTTTGATCCCAAATTTTCAACATGGCCTTTTAGGGACCCCACCTCATGAACAGTATGAATGTCATTATGCAAATCCCGCCCAAAAGGTGAACTCACCAAATGACTGCGAAATCACCATTTGGGCAGGAGTTACGTTATGACAGTCATAATGTTCATGAGGTGGGGTCCCCAAAATGTCATGTTTAAAATTTGAGGTCAAAGTGTGAAAAAATGGCTGTTATCCATAAAACTTGAAAGCCCCACTGAAATACATTAAACCGTATTTACCTTAGTGTCTCATATTACAGTCGTCAGTTCCAGCAGCAAGACGCGTCTTTGATCAGGTGAGCAGATCTCGAATCTGGGACCTCTTCAGGAGAGTGAGGGTGTGTGGTGGAGTCAAGGGTGTGTGTGGGGGAGGTGGTGCACAGTGAGAGGTCGGGTGGGGGGGTGCGGGTTTGATCTGTGATGGACTTTATTTTTTAACAGGAAAAAAAAATTAAAAAAGACATCGAGGGATGATTTTCTTATTTTCAGCATACAACCAACATGGGAGGGTGGGAGGATGCTTGATCCTCCCTCTCCCCTGCCGACCCCCAATGGCCCAGGCTCATTCCCAAACTTGGGTCGCCATGTGGCGTGAGGTGTGGCGTCCAGCGCCTCCATTCTCAGCACCACCGGGCCGGCTGGCAGCACAGGATCTTATATGCATCGGGGATCGAGGAGAAAGAATAATGGGGACAGTGATCAGAGGGTGGGGGTGCCACTAGACAGGGATAGAAACAAAAAACCAAAAACAGCAGAAATAAAAATATTATATTAAACTGCCTACATGTAGAGCTGCCATCTAAGTTAAATCATAAACAGCTGTCCAACTTGGGGGCAGTACAGGATCTTTTGTTGTTTAATTTGGCCACAAAACGATATACTGTCAGCAAACTAGCAAAAAGCACATTTATGAGGGGAGCCCATTATACCCAGAAATGTGCAGCCCAAAACTCCAAACCGTTTCTTGTACATTAAGGAACAAAAAGAAACAGGCAAAAAAAAAAAAAAAACGTTTTATTGCAAAATGTGGAAAAGGATTCATGTTTCATGGCACAACCGAACTCCAGTTCCCCAATTTGTGAGGAAAGATGGTTCTTTCGCGTAATTCACAGCAAAAGAATGCGTCAGATGAAATTAACACATTTCTGAGCATTGTTTAAAAAAACTGACCCCAGAATCTGATTCCTCGGTCCCCAAATACGTAAACACAACTTTTTGAGTTTACCAAGTAGCAGCATTTTTTTGAAATATTTAACTTTGTTTGCCTCGCTAACTGAAAACAAGATGGTGGAATCTTGAAACAACATTCCACATTTGCAGCAAAACATACCACTTTTGCAGCAAAAAGAATGTTTGTTGCGAGTGGGACAGCTAACGTTTCCCATAGGAAATAATGGGAAACTTCTTAATTTAGTAACTTTTAAATGGATTAATATTTTTTTTACTAAACCTTCAAAAGGTACATCTGTGACCCAAGACCTGTATACCTTTCAAATTTCATCCCACAACTCCACACAGTTTCTGAGAAACGGCGTGACAAAGAATTTACACAAAAATGGTAATTTTCATGTTTTGACACTGTATCTCCGCACCCGCACATCCGACCGAAACTTGCCACATCCAGACATCTTTGGTCCCCGATGGTGCATGCAAAATGTCATGCGAATCGGTGGAACAGTTGCAAAGTTATTAAAGTGCAAAATGTTGCCATCCTGCTAGTGCAGCAGTTGAATTTCTGCTTGCGACGCCAGCGACCCAGGTTCGGGAATGGACCCCGGTCGTCGGAGGGCTGGCTGGGAGAGAAGGCTGGAGCGTCCGATGACAGCTCGCCTTCTCTGGGGGGAGGGTGGGGATGCCACATTTTATGGCAAAGCAAATGTTGCATGCGTCAAATTCTGATGCATGCATAATTTTCGGAGCGCAAGTTGCAGCTGTCATGCTCAGAAGTTGGACCTATTTCATACCTCATCAGCACTGTGACCTCACAGACTGTGACATCATAAATAACCAAACTTGCAGCACGCGCGTCACTCTTCATGGTCAATTTTGAAGTCATAGTGAGTAAGGTTACATGTTGATGATTTATCAAAAGGAAGAGGCATTTTAGGTGGCCTAACAGCCCAGGTAGATGTTGCACACTCGTGTCCGACAAACAGATGCGGGTCTTTGAAAATCTCTGCCCAGGAGCAGATCAACTGTAAGTGACAAAAGATGCTGTTTTCAGGTAAATGAACCCAGTAATAGTGAATAAAAGTTATTGAAAATGATCAAATAAAAGCAGATTTCTACCTAAATACTGTTCTATGTTCTTCAAATGTAGCCCCCCTACAAATGGGGGTTCCCAAGGAGTCTTCCTCAAGCTTTCCTGGGTGCTCGCTGCAAGGCTGGTGTCCTGCATTTTAGCAGTTTGAATGTGATTGCCAGGGAGTGCCTGTGTAGCCTCTGTGTGCTGTCTCTTTGGGAGCTGCCTGCATCGCAGTCATGGGTAGTCTGAGAGGGAGCTCTGTTGAAAGATGTAACTGTTTGCTGAAAATCATTTGGCGTGATAATGATGGTGTAGTTTGTCTGACCTGCCTTCTTTGCAGCAGGGACCGTTTTGTTTATCTCCACTATCTTGGTCCTGGACTGCGAATTGGGCCAATCGGTTCTGGTGGGACCTAGGGTGCAGCCGGACTATGGGGGCTGTCTGGAGTCAAGATCTGTGGGAGTTGTGCTTTTGGCGCCTTTTTGCACCTGAAAGGGGAGCTCTTGCTTTGACTGGCGACTGGATCGTCCAGCAGAACCCTTTGGAACTGGGGGAAGTCCCCAAGCTGCCTGCTGTTTAAGTCAGATCTAAGCTGTAAGCTGAAGGACCAACAGCTCGATATAGTTCAAGCAGCCGCCTGAGTAGTTTTCGCGTAGGAGAACTGTGGAAAGGCCTGATTTCTGGCCAGCATGTCTGTCTACTGCTCTGAGAGGGAGAAGAGAATTGTTTTTGGACTGAATCCGAGTTCTGTGATTAAAGTAAGCTACTGAAGTAGGACCAGGCTCAACCTGAAGAAGACCGAAGATTTTGCTGAATGCGATCGGCCTGTCAGGAGTTCCAGCTACCCCCAAGCTCCCGGTGTGTGCTGAGACTTTGCGATCAAGACCATGAGGATGGCCTGAGACCAGAAGCTTTCACCAGGAGGAGCCTGACCCCATCCGAATGAAACTACCCTGTGTATAAGTTGGAGTTCCTTGCGCTAAAATGGGCTATCGTTGACCAGTTTCATGAATACCTCTATGGGGCAAAGACATTGGTGAAGACTGACAATATCCCGTTCACCTATGTACAGACTTCAGTTAAGTTAGACGCCACTGGGCACCGGTGGCTTTCTGCATTATCAACCTAAGATTATGCTGTCGAATACAGACCGGGCCTGAACCATATTGATGCTGACGCCCTATCACGAAGGCCCACTTCTAAGAGTGATTGGGTCAGGATATCTGAACCTGACATTCGAGCATTGTGCCAAAAGTTTGATAAGGATGAACAGATGTCTGCGGACACAGTGGACTGTTTAGTAGATTGCTTGGGCCCTTCTGACACCTGCATACCAGATGCTTATTGCCACTTCTCCATTCTAGATATTAGTGCACTACCTCAATTTGACAATGACAGCATTCAGTGGGCTCAATCCCAAGATCCTATGATTTGGCCAGCACCTGATGCCCTCCGTGCGGGGAAAGATGTGCCTAAGTTACGTTCCACTGACTTGCAAACTGCTTTATTGTTTAAAGAAGGCCACTGACAAGTTGCTCAATCAGTTGTTATATAGAGAGACAGTAGATCGTAGTAGCAAAGTAGACAAGCAACAATTGGTCCTGCCCACGGCCTTTAAAGATTTGGTACTGAGGTCCCTCCACAATCACATGGGGCACCTCGGTATTGACAGAACCCTTGACCTGGTACACTCTCGCTTCTACTGGCCTAAAATGGGGGCTGATGTTGAGCACCATGTGAAGACTTGTAGTTGCTGCCTGCAAAGAAAAGCCCTGCCTCAGAGGGCTGCCCTCCATGTTAATATTACTACCAGCACCCCCATGGAACTAGTCTGTACAGACTTCTTGTGTTTAGAACCTGATCAGTGGAACACTGGCACTGTGTTAGTGGTTACAGATCATTTCACACAGTATGCACAAGCTTTTCCCACCAAAGATCAAAAGGCTTCTACCATGGTCAAGGTGCTAGTGGAAAATTTCTTAATCCACTATGGTGTCCCCCAGCAGAGCCACTCTGACCAGGGCAGAGACTTTGAGATTCAACTAATCAAAGAAATGCGCTCTCTATGGGGTTGCGAAAGTCAAGAACAACCCCCTATCACCCGCAGGGAAGACCCTCAACCAGAATGTTTTAATCGCACCCTTCTAGACATGCTGGGCACCCTCCACCCAAAAGACAAGCATAAATGGAGCCAGCAGATTAGCACCTTGGTACACGCATACAATTGCACGAAAAATTATGCTACTGGGTTCTCCCCCTATTGCCTCATGTTCGGGAGAGAGGCCCGGCTGCCAGTTGATGTCTATTGTGGGGTCTCTCCAGATGGGGTCCGAGCCGAAAACTACTTGCAATATGTACAAAAACTGAAAGCTCAATTGAACCATGCTTATCAACTGGCCCAGACAATGGCCGCCAAGAGAAATCTAGCCAACAAAGAGAGGCATGATAAGAAATGTAAGTCTCAAGAGCTTCGACCTGGAGACCGTGTGTTGTTACGCAATTTGGGACTGCATGGTAAACACAAAATTGCTGATCGGTGGTACCATCTTCACCATGTAGTAGTTGGAAAGTTGGATGATTTACCTGTGTACAAGGTGCGCCCAGAGAACAACTCCAAAGCTGTCAAGACCATGCACCATAACCACTTGCTACCTATCGTCCAAGACATGATTGAGGCTGAACCCTCAGAAATTGAGCCCCCTGGGCCGGTGACTCATGCTGCTGCAAGAAAGAGACAGAGTCAGCCTACCCAGTGGTCACAGAGTTAAGGTTTCCTCTGCAACAGGCCCAGAATGATAGTGACTATCAGTCCACTTCTGACGAAATTGAGTGCGACTATGTCTATTACCCCTCTTATGAACTGAGTCAGCTGTTTCAAGGTAACCCCATGATTAATTGTGGGGATGAAGCTTTGTCCTTGGAGCCAATGCTCCCTGAAAGTGAAGTGCAAAGTATCACGTCTGAAGATGCTGAGTCTCTGTGTATTGTGGAACTGAATGATTTGCCTGAGGGAGGGGCTGAGGGTATGAGTTTTTCTGGTGACATACCAGAACTTGAAAAACACTATGAGAGTGCTGAAAAGGCCCCTTCAGTCCCTCAAAGTTTGATTGAGCCTTCGCCTTCGCACAATGAGTCAAGTGTTATAGAAACAGAGCCTGCAGAGCAAGAAGCCAACAGTGCCCCAAGTTTGGACGTTCCCATCCAGGCAGAGGCACCCCTCACAAGTGACAAGAGTCCCCAGACCAGTGCTGAGAGTACAGAGACTGTAGTTGTCCCCCTCAGAAAGACTGGTCGAGCTGTCAAGCCAGTAGAACGCCTCAGTTATGATTCTCCTGGAAGGCCAGTGGATTTGCCTCTCAATGTGGTGCACAAAGGTGTTTATGTCTCACCAAGCTCACAGCCCAAATTGAGCTTGACAGCCAATTCCAGGTTACTTGTTCTACCTTCTCACCATGGTGCCCCTGCCCCCTCTAGCCCCAAGTTAGCTGATAGGGAAGGGCCCCCTCTTGCATTGTTTAAGGTATAAGAAGTTATTACCGGATTCAGTATAGTAATGTTCAATTTACCTGTGTGAAATATGCAAAATGTGTTGTCAGAATGGATATAGTATTGGGAAGTGTACTGAATATGTATAGTAAAGTAATAAGTTTATGTTAACTGATGCATGATGGTACGGACTTGACAGGGACACCATGTTTTCTCCAGGCAGGGAAGGGTGTGGCCCTCTACAAATGGGGGTTCCCGAGGAGTCGTCTTCTAGCTTGCCTGGGTGCTCGCTGCAAGGCTGGTGTCCTGTGTTTTAGTAGGTGGAATGTGATTGCTGGAGAGTGCCTGTGTAGCCTCTGTGTGCTGTCTCTTTGGGAGCTGCCTGCATTGCAGTCATGGGTAGTCTGAGAGGGAGCACTGTTGAAAGATGTAACTGTTTGCTGAAATTCATTTGGAGTGATAATGATGGTGTAGTTTGTCTGACCTGCCTTCTTTGCAGCAGGGACCATTTTGTTTATCTCCACTATCTTTGTCCTGGACTGCGAATTGGGCCAATCGGTTCTGGTGGGACCTAGGGTGAAGCCTGACTATGGGGGCTGCCTGGAGTCAAGATCTGTGGGAGTTGTGGTTTGGGGCTTTTGGCTCCTTTTTGCAACTGGAGGGGGAGCTCTTGCATTGTCTGGTAGCCGTTTGGCCAGCCGAACCTTTTGGATCTGGGTAAGTCCCCAAGCTGCCTACTGTTTTAAGTCAGATCTAAGCTGTAAGCTGAAGGAGCAACAGCTCGATATAGTTTGAGCAGCCGTCTGCGTAGTTTTTGCACGGGAGAACTGTGGAAAGGCCAGATTTCTCCCCTGCATGTCTGTCTACTGCTCTAAGAGAGAGAAGAGAATTGTTTTCGGACTGAATCAGAGTTGTGTGATTAAAGTAAGCTACTGAACTGGGACCAGGCTCAACCTGAAGAAGACCGAAGATTTTGCTGAATGCAATCGGTCTGTCAGGAGTTCCGGCTACCCCCAAGCTCCTGGTGTGTGCAGAGACTTTGCGATTGTGACCGGGGAGTGCTTTGCCTGGTACAGTAGAATTCCCTTATGTGTAAATGTGCTGTGAGCCGCAAGTGGGTTGTGATTTGGTCCCACACTGTGTGAACTGTGTTCTGCTTGTTGGAAGCTGTATCCAGCCCAAAACGGACAGCACCTGAATTTGTTTCCATGCGGTCTGGGGTCTTGCCAGACTGGCCCAGCCAGACTATCTGCTGCACAGAGAAGCCATCGACGAGAGACTTGCCTGGGGATCAGCCCCCTGCTCCATGCTTGAACAGGAATGATGCCTCGGTGAATCGTGTGGGCCCTGCTTCTCCTGCTCTCCAGATCAACCACCTGCTGTCTTGATTTTCGTCCAGCCTGTGTCCAGTCTTGTGTATCGTAAGTAATGATCAGGGTAGCTCCCTGCAACAACAGCTTAATCTAAACGTGTCATCCGATTGCCTGGTTGTTTCTTTTTTCTTCACGAACTCTACCCTCTGGCTCCAGATTACAAATACAGTAGTGTGTATTGTGCATGTTGTTTTTTTCCATCATAGGGCCCCAACCAGCTGCGACGCCGGCCTACCCCAGGCAACGGTCCTGGCTAGCACATCTCTTCTCCACCTGGGTACCCAGAGGTGTGACTGTGTGGGGGAACTTAAAGCGCATGTGTAACTGCCTGATTGATATAACTTTTAAGCTAATTAACCTGATTTTGCCCCTCCCTTGTTCAAGCCCCTGAATAAATCAGATCTAACTTTTTCTGCATTAAATCTGACTGTGGTTCCAGTTTGTGTTCAAAGTACTGTACTGCTGCTATTTACTGTGCATAACCTTGTTTTACAGGGGGGTCCCCAGGGTCGAGCCAGAGGAACCAGCCCTGGTGGTATGTGCAGACAGTGTAGGTGTCTGTGTGGTGTGCCAGGGGTATTGTGAAAGTGATTATTGTACAGTGTTCAGGTCACTAGAGGGGAATGAGAGGGGTTACAGTGTCCCAGAGGGCTGTGCCCAGGTTAGCTTGACCACTACCAACCCTGACCTCTGGGTGGATGCACCCGTTTCAGAACTCAGGTCCCTTAACCTACTAGCCAAGCAGCAGGGGTAGTAGCCTCTGGGGATAGCGCCACCTAGGGGTTACACAAAGTTTTCCCAGAAGTGACAAACTCACATTTAGCGCTGGGTGGCCAGCACCTTCCCTCTGGCGCCAAGTGCCTAACTACCATGATGTACCTGACCCACAGCAGACTACGACCAAAAGCCTATGTCCAGCATGAGACTCAGTCTCTTGAGTGATTACACAGAGCTCTGCTGTCACGCCACTTGCCTCGCAATCTCACTGTCTCTCTATTGCTCACTTTGGTAGACAAGTGTTCCTCAGCCCGAAAGGAGTCTGCATGGAACAGTGTATATTATATATTTATTTATTCAACAGAAGTGTTAAAAGCTTTTTTAAATGCTGAATAAGGAGCATCTGCACCAGTATATTTTATATTTTAAGCATTCACAGTAATACTTCCCATATCACTGAGAGGCATTGTTTCATAATGACCACTAGCATGCTGCTGTAGTTTGCTCTCTTTTGTTGCCGAGGACGCATTATTTTGCAGACTTTTGTTATAGGAGACTTCCTTCCTATCTCTTTGTTGCTTTAATACAGCCACCCATGTACATGGACAAAAGAAATGTCACAAAGATCAGACTGAGAAGATCAAAAAGAGTGGCGTAACCTGTATTCAAAAACTCTGCTTCCACAATGTGTAAAATCACAAAGAATGGCTCTATAGGGGTCACTTCAGGACCATAGTTAAGTAACAAAGTAGCATGCTGTGCAAAGATTAAATGAAGGAAAATGATATGTTCCGTATTTCTGTAAAAGAGACAGAAAGGAATACTGTGGCTTCTATACATGGTTAATTTATTTAACAACCTAAATTTGCATAACATAGTACAGTTAAGGAACCTATTTTGGGGAACGATTCTTCAGATAAAAAAAGAATGCATACTACTAGTGCGCCTATTCCATTCCACACTGTACCAGTAAATAATGACACAAAAAACAAAACAAAATGTTTAAGACTCTTGTTTTGTTTTATGTCTGACTATAGATAGATGTACACTCCACTGTTTGTCTCTATATTTACACTGATGAAATCTGTGTATGTCTGGCTGTGTAAATTTCAATAACTTGTTGGGCCTGCCCGGTGGTGCTGAGGGTTGAGGCACTGGATGCCACACCTCACACTACGTCAACAATCCGGATTTGGAAGCAGACTCGGGTGCCACGGGTCGGCAGAGGGAGGACAGGACTGCTCTCCTCTCCTGGGGTGAGTTACGGGTGTTTCTCCGCTTGGTAGCGACTCCTGGCAGAGGCTGGAAGGCACAACACCTTAGACATGGACAGCCAAAGGGGAATGGTATTGGTGGGCATCTGTGGAAGGGGCAGGAGTGCACCCTCTACATGCCGACACTACTGCACATCCCTGCCAGGGGGCAGAACAAGGAAACTGGCCCTAGCTCCTGGTAGGTGAAGGTAGGTTCAGTGGTTGGCACCCACATCCAACACCGGGTCCCTCCGGTTCTCCTCCATACCTGGTCGTTCTATCAGAGTCTAGACAGAGCACCAGAGGGGTCGGTGGTCCCACTTCGGGGGACTTGGAGCTGGGGGGGGTTCAGGCGATCAGGTTGTGGTGGAGTCGGGGAAGCCTGAAGTAGATCTGGGGGACTTCAGGCAGGTGGGAGAAAGTCATGCCGAGCAACCCACTGGAGAGAGTCCAGGAGCTAGTGAGGAGCAGCATAAAAAGAATTAAAAAAACTGAATAAATAACTTGTTGGAATAATGGTAGCTGCTAACGTTACTGCCACAGTTCTACATGTATAAACAGGTGATGGTTGTTTCACTGGGTTTGCCTGCTATTTTTTTTTGTGCTTGCCACAATTTACAGTGCTTTCCTTAGCGGGTGTGTACACAATAGAATGCCACTGGTGACAGTGTGGTACAAAGCTGATGAACACATATGTTTGTCTCAGACTTTTCTTAAGTGCAGTAACCTTTTTTTTTCATTTGGGACATCTATTTCAAGTCTAACTCGATGACTGTTTGTTTATCTAGAGGCATTCAGCATGAGCTTCTCATTCAAAACGACTCTGTAATAAACCTCCTTGTGATCATATTGCAAACGCTGTTTCAGTGTGCTGTGTGTGCTGACTGCTGAATGTAAAGAGTAAACGTGCTCTAACTCTGCCTTTTTCTTTAAATTTGTACATAAAGTGAGTACTGTCCTGGTATGGCTTGCATACCTGTGCCTTGAATGAGTGTTGTTTCATTTATTTTTTTTTTATTTTACCAGTTTGTTTTGTTTGTTGTGTGGTGCCCCCCCCCACCGTGCACGCACACACACACACACACACACACACACAGAGATGACAGTTACTTGACAGTTGTATTATTTTTCAACAAACATTGCAAATGATCTTAAAGGTTGTTTTATTTTGTCTATCAGTGTCTCGCTTGGTCTCTCAAGCCCCGAGGGGCAAATTATTCTGTGATCTGCTATGGCGGATCTCTCAAGCTCCAGTCCACGAAAGGCAGTGTGACTCAGGATTCATCATTATCTGGCATCAGTGTACAGTACCAGCACCAGGTACTAGGAGGTGTTAATGTACAGTGCTGGTACAGTAAACTGATGCCAGTTAATGACGAATCCTGAGTCACACTGCCTCTCGTGGATGAGAGCTTGAGAGACCCACCATAGCAGGTCACAAAACTATTTGCCCCTTAGGGATTGAAAGACCTTCCAAGCAGGTCACAGCGCAAGTTGCCCCTCAAGGCTTGAAAGACCCCTGACGAGCACATCACAGCACAAGTTGCCTCTCAGGGCTTGAAAGGCCCCTGATGAGCAGGTCACAGCACAAGTTTCCCCTCAGGGCTTGAAAGACACGCCAAGTGGGCCACAGCACAAGTTGCTCCTCTGGGCTTGAAAGACCCCTGACGAGCAGGTCACAGCACAACTTGCCCCTCAGGACTTGAAAGACCCCTGACAAGCAGGTCACAGCACAAGTTGCCCCTCAGGGCATGAAAGACACGTCAAGTGGGCCACAGCACAAGTTGACCCTCAGGGCTTGAAAGAACCACTGAGGGGGGGGTCACCACACATATTGCCTCTCAGGACTTGAAAGAACCACCAAGCAGGTCACAGCACAAGTTTCCCCTTAGGGCTTTAAATTAGACAGAGACATGCCATGGGAATAACAAACCAAAACACAACAAAAACGCCTTACAGATCCTCTGCTCTATTTTGTTTTAAATTGCAGAACTGATAAAGTAACTGTCATGTGGCAGCCACCCCCCCCCCACACACACACAAAATGAAATACTCATTTAAAGTCACTGGTATACAACTCACTGCAGGAATCACTTTCATCAAATAACTAATACTCACTGTTTACAAATTAAAAGAAAAAAGACAGAGTTACAGCAGGTTTACTAGTTGCAGTATTTCATAGGGTTCATAGTGCTGCAGAGAGTGGAGCCCATCAGTGACACCACCGAGTAGAGAGTGCTGCTGTGCATGAATGGTACTGTGCACACACGAAAAATACACTGCAAGGGCAGGCATAAAGTACGTTTTTAAAATGAGTTTTCCACCAATGGAGGGATGTGCGCAGCTGTGGGCGTTGAAAATGTGACTGGGGAACTGGACACAGAATCAGCTACTGATGACAATTCCCCTTTAACAAGATCCAATCACTGCTTGTTTATTGAAGTGATGACATTCAGTTAGCCAGAATATGAATACAGAATAAATGCTTGGTAAGTGTGGTGTACATGGAAATATACCATTGAGGGAGGCTAATTAGCTCCATATCCCACGATCCTGAAGGGTGAGTAGGATTACGAGCTAATGGTATATTTCCCCATACATCACACTTACCTAGCATTTATTTTATATAATACATTAGGATGATCTTGTTTTCTGGAGATCACATGTACATCGGTTTCCGGGATTGCCTCTGCCCTTTTTTTTTTCCCTCCCTGTTTTCCATACTGTAATGGCGTTTTCATATTTGGCAGTGTTTTGGCCAAGTTTCATTACTGTAGTACAGGCTCCTATTGTACAAGGAGGTATGGTCAGGGTGTTCAGTCCCTTACTGTGTGCCTTGGAGGTTCAGAAATGGCATGTGGCTCCAGTCAGTGTGGCGGTCGAAGTGCGGTTTTGGGTTGACATGCATGTAGTGGTTGGCAGTGTGGTTCAGGCTGGCATCAGTGTGGCGGTTGGGAGTGCCTTGTGGTGGCTGGGAGTGCCCTTCAGTTCCTGTCATACCGAGGGAAGTTTGTGTCCTTCAATGGTGGCAGCTGCGTGGCGGGCATGAGTGAGTACACTCCTCCGCACACATTTTCTTTTCAGTTTGAGCATTCCAGACTCCCTCTCCACTCCCAACATTGCTTAAAATCAAGGGCAGTTCACTCACTGCTTGTTGGGGAGCTGGCTGCCTATATTCCGACTGGCTTAGAATAGACACCTCTTACAGTAAAACAGGAACCTCCATCTTATACTAGTTTACTAAACAGATTCCCTCTTTGATGGAGCATTAATTATAAACATGACACACATAAAGGCAATCGAGTGTTTAGTTGTCAAATCCTATCAAAAGGCTGCTCCGCAGGAGAGACAGCCCAACTCCTCAGCAAACAGATATTGAGTTATTAATTAGCAAAGCAATTTTGGAGTTATTTGGCAGTACAGTATAACAGAGTGTTACAGTATATGGTTAGGGTTTATTGTGTACAGAATTGAGTGGCACTCAAAAAGTTGCTGTGTACAGTTGAAAAGTTGTTGTGCACATTCTAAAGATGCTGTTGTGCACATTCTATCATTAAGTGCACTCCGGTCCCTGCTTGCGCGGACTCTCACCTCGCAGCCTGCTTTCATTTTCACTGAGTGCTCTCTCTCTCTCTAGCTGTACTAGCGCTCGGCACCACTTGCAGATCGCGCTCTTTAGTTTCCTTCACAAAACCATATACTACAAAAATTTAAATATGGATGACCATACACAACTCACCTTATGTTTCTATCTTGAGACTGAGATAAAAACATGGACCTCTTGAGCTTCACTCTCAAAGTCCATATGATGTTATCTCTACTACCCCTCAAAGGAAACACAGGCTTGTTGTGTTTGGTCACCGACACATTATTCTTTATGTATAGCATTTTCAAATAACATACATTTAAAAAAATCCTTCATAGAAGAGCACAAAAGAGTTAAATTATACACATTAAATAAAGATTTAGATTCAGGGGAATGGGAACGGTGACTGGAAGGGTTGCAGAGTAGTGAGAATTTGAAGTAAGAGGCCACAGAGACCTAAGTTTTAATAAGATGTGAATTGGGTGGTTGAGCTGGTATGGCTTGCAGCACCCTGCAATGCCATTTGGGAGACCAGTGACTGAGAATTGATCCCAACTCCTGCCTGGACTGGCAGGGGCAGTAGCTGATGCATCAAACAGGTGCTACATCTTCACTTTGGAGAGAGGGTTTTGAGTGCTGTTGCACCAGTACGCACACCTCCGAGTGTGTCTTATTACTATACAAGTCCTCAGCATGGAGGTGTGGCTTAAATGCCAGTGGGGGAGAGAACAGAAGAAAATGGTGGAGCAGAGAGCAAGAATGCCCCTGCCACACAGGCACTGGATACAAACCAGAAACGCAGCAGTCAGGTCCTGCCATGGGGGAGCCTTGAGGTAGTATGGACACAGTTGATGGGGCAGCTTCAGTTTCTGAGAATGACCCCTCTGAGGTCAGTGGTAAGCAATGAGTCAGTCAGAGACAAGGTAGAAGGACAGTCTGCTTAGTGAGGGCCTGGTAACATAAAACTCTGCCACAAACAGTGCTAAGGATTTTACTTGCTGGAATGGTGCAGAAAACAGTCATATGAATTAGCAGGGCTAGGTGGAGTGCTGGGAATTATAACAGATGAGTAGTGAACATCCATAGAGGATTTTGAAGTGATTTAGTTACTGTTGGGTAAAGTTTGGTTAAAAAAAAAACAATAATATTAATGTACAATTCAGGTTACATTATACAAACTTTCTATATTTCTATTCCTTTTATTCTTTATTACTAGGTTAATTTACCAGAAACGTCTTATTGATGGAATTCTTTACTAGGGTTGTCAGAACCCTCTGAAGTTCTGGGTTCTAGTTCTAGTCTAGAACTTTTGAAAAAATTCTAGGGTTCTAATCTTTTTTACAACTTTTTAGAACTCAAACCCTATTTTTTAATTGTGCTGCCAGTAATCAAAATAGTAATGAAATACATGTAAAGGAAAAACTGTTTAATATAAGGGGGAGAAAAATGATCATGTGTGACACTGATAGGCATACAACTGGGTTTATCTATGGTTTCTTCTGTTTGCTAAAGTCAGCAACTTAATACGTAACAGGCCCACCCATATGTTAAACGTTTTCTTGCTGCAGCTGCATCATAGTTCCTTAGTGAAAGAAGGAGGCACATTAGCCATTTATGTACTCAGTTATATATACTCATCGTCATGAATTATTAGAAAAAATAACTGATATTACCAAATCTCAACTATTTGCTGCTTTGTGTTTTAAATGAGTAAATCAAAAGTTGCTATGTTTAATAGAAAGCTTTTATAACAAAGCCAAGGTACTGCAGCCACAGCACATGGAACTATTGCAAAACATATTATGTCATCACGTAGTCAGTCAAGACATCTGAGTAAAAAAAATATGCTAGTCATTGTTGTTGGCAAAAAAATGCATGCAATTTTCTAAGACAATGCATACATATACCAACATTCTAGTTGGCAAATTGAAGTAATACATACAACTTTCTAAGATGATGCATTTTTCCAGCTGATACGTCAATAAAATCTGTATTTCAGTCACATAAATAAAAAAAGTGGTTTCCTCACCACATACTAACAAGGAACATTTAATGTAGCTGCAGCAGTTGGCATGTGATGTTTAAGGGACAGTGTTTGTCAACCCCATTATGTATCAAATTATCACTACTTGTAAAGCAAAACACTTTATGATAGGTCACATTCTGTGAAAACTGCTGATGCAGATTTTCTTTTATTTCTGATTCCTTTATTCTTTTTTTAAAGGGGACAGGACACTTGTGCTAGGTGGCAGCAGTTCGCAATGTATTTAATAAGCAAAAAAAAATATATATATATATTATATCTATAGTAGGTTCCACAGTGGGCAATCGGTACAGCCTTCCCATACCATTGGTCTGTCATCATCTTTTTCTTCACCATCCCCAGCCGATCACCAATCTGTAAATGAAAGGACTAAAACAACACCCACCTTTCACCCCAGCACCCATTCCACTTTTCTTCCACCACCCTCATCTATGCAGTAGCACCCATACCACCCTTACACCCATGTTAAAACCATCCCACAACCCTCACCCCCTGAAGCACGTATTCCACCCTCCTTCCTCACCCAAATGTTTGAACTACCCCCACACTTAGTCATGAACTACCATTCATGTCACCCTTCTCCGTCCCTCACCCATGTTAAAACCCACTCCCCCAACCATCACCCATGTACTAACAACTATGCCATGTTTCTCCCTCCTGCATCCATGTTAAAACCAACCTCCAGCCCTTTCCCACCCTCCAGCACCCATTCTACCCTCCTCCCCCTCTCAACTGCTAAAACTACCACATACTTACTCAAGAAAAATGAAACTCTTGCCTCCAAATGAGCCATACTTAACTGTTCCTAATAAACAACACTTATGTGAAAAACTGTCTTTCAATTGCTTTCTTCTTATGGACAACATTCTGTACAGTCCTCTTCATGGAACCAGTAATTTGAGAGTTGTTGCTATTATGCCATGGTCTGTGTACAACAGAATGTTAAACACGAGCTATTGTGGTATGAGACTTATGCTTACAGAATATGTGCTCAACCATGACATAAGTAAAACTCCAGATGACTGTTTCCCAGAAGAGGCTTGTAACAGGAAGCTGCCCAAAAAAACATAACAATACAAAATACAGTTTTTCCCATAATTTTTTATTCAGTAATATAAGTTACATATGGATCATTTTGGTTTATGGCTAACATTTCTGTAATTGAAAAAATAATAAACAGCTACCAATTAGAACTCATTGTTTTGTCCTCTTTAAAATTGAAAAATAGACCACCCCCAGTCCCAGCCCATACTGATGCACCATAAAGTCACAGAAGGTATATCCAAAAATATATGTTTGCACTTTAACTATAAATAGTATGATACAGAAATGATTGACATGACAGTGTCCCTTTTATGCCAAATTTGGGCCTGTTCCCACTGATGTTAAAATTGCCCTGTATATAAAACTTGTTGACTTTAGACCCTAGCTACAAAGCAGTTTGCCATGAAATGGAGAAAGTTTTTGGGGGTATATATTATATAGTCCAAAGCAGTAGCTCGAGAAAGGAGAGAGACAACCAAAGTCATCACAGTCTGTAGCTTTCCTTTTGGTGTGAGAGACTCTGTCCCACAGTATTTACCAGCCACCACCATCTGAGTTGTCATCACCATCAACATCCACAACATCAATCACTTCAGGATCAGTTTGTATACTCTTGTAGGGATACAAAAATCTTGACTTATTAACTTTAATAAAGTTAACGTGTGTACATTTTCTGGCAGCAACCTATTTCTGGTGTCTGTCACAATATTGCCAGCTGTACTAAACATGCGTTCTGAAGAGACACTTGTTGCAGGACAACCAAGATATTTACAGGCTTCATCCATACAGCTCTCTCCAAATTGACTTTTTTGATCTCCAGTATTCAAAAGGGCATGCATCAATAGGAATAGGCAGCTCTTGCAGGTAACTGTCTACCATGATGGAGAGAGACCGCTCAGAAGAGGAATCAGCAGAAGCTGGTATGGCAGCAATTTGGGAAAGGTTTTGCCACAGATTTAGCTTGCTACTAAGGGTTGAAGAAGTGGCAGTTGTGGAACGATTACTGTTAATGTTTGGTGACTTTTCCAGTTCTGTATCCCTTTGTGAAGATGAACCTGCATGTTGTGGTGATGACAACCTGAGGGTACTGTGCATGTCTGTATTTGACTCCTGTGAGTGCTGCAGCTCATTCAGCAACAGACATTTGTACTGCTCTATATCATCTGTTTTTGGAAGATGTATAGCCTTGAACCTGGGATCTAAGAGAGTTGCAAGGATGTAGTTTTTTGATTTCGTCATTGCAACTAATTTGTCATTGGTTTTGAAGCGCTCGCTCATTCTCTTTACGAGATTCCCATGATACAGGCGACATGTTGTCTGAGCTTCAGATCTGTCTTTTTTTCTATCTGTAGATTTAGAACACTAAGATGATGTGAAATCAGCATTATGAGTGGGATAACCTGACTCACAGATCGCCTTCAGAAGACATGTCCTTGTAGCTGTCTAAAAGGAGCTAGGAGCGCAGCACACTGTCTCCATTAATTTCCACTGCAGCACAGACAGCATGCCATCTCCAATAATGTAACTGGAGCAGTACTCATGTACAGCTTGCTTTTTGCTCAAGAGGCGCTGCAGCATATAAGCGTTGAGTTCCAACAGTGGAAACATTTTGAATCAGCTTTTGCTGGGGCAGCTTGTGTTTTGCTAGTCGGACAATGTCAGTATAGCCTTGGTTGAATGTGAAAAGTGAGTCACAATTTTTTTGCAAACAGCAATCATACCATCCCCTTGTGTTTCATTGCTGAGAAATCCCGTGACAATTAAATGTAAGCAATGTGCAAAGCAAGAAGCATGCATAAATCCTCCATCCTGTACTGCTTTCAAGATGTTGGCGCCATGGTCACTTACTATGAAGCCACATTTTAGACCGTGAGAATAAACCCATTCGTCAAGGAGGTCATTTAGTTCCTGCAAGATGTTTGCAGCTGTATGACTTTGGCCAAACTTCTTTATATGCAGCAGCGCCATCTTCTGGGATGTCTTTGTTTCTGAAGAACCACAAGAAAACGTGACCCAATGAGTGGTACGGGACATGTAATCTATGTTTTGAGTGCTGGTCCACATATCTGTTGTGACATGAATAACCCCACCCTCTGCAGTTTTAAGTGCAAGCATCAGTGTCGCTTTTAAAGCCTGATAAATGTTTGGTATTTTAACACAGGAAAAGTACCTTCGATGAGGAACATTGTAACGAGGTTCTGCAAGTTTCATTACCTCCCTAAAATCCTCATGATCTACCAAAGAGTATGGGAGAAGGGCTCCAGCTAACAGTTCACCAATTCTGTGATTAAGATGAAGGGTCTTTGGATGCTTTTTAGTAAAAGTATTTTTCCTTTCAAAAGCCTGAGATAGTGTTAGCTGTTTACAACATGTCCCTGCTGGTTTATTATATACCAAGCTTTGATGGGCAGATGGACACTGGATGGTGGACTTTGGACTTATACATTCAGTACCATCACTGGATATGCAACTGGTACTAATGGTGCTGGTGTTGGTGGTAATGGTGATCCTAGGTCTGGCACTGGTTCTGTCCGCATCAAGTTCAGACAATTCAGTATCCATTTCAGATTCCTGACCCTTCTCACGTGTGCTCTGGAAGATGGAGGACATGGGTTTTTGGACGATCAAGCAAAAGTGAATGCTTTTCTAGATGGCTTTTAAGAGCTGTAGTGCCAAGGCATGACGCAACTTTACCACGGCTTACACTCTGTTTACACAGGGAACAAATTGCTCTGCATGGATCAGTTTTACTGACAGAGAAATAATTCCATACCTCAGATGTGACAGCTTTTGTTCGAATGCTAGGAAGATAGCTAAAGACTGTTTGTGTCTTTTCACCTGTCCTAATAGAACCCGGAACATGCTCCTTGGTGCTAGAAGAGTGGTCAGGGGACTTTGATGGGTTTTCATTGTTGGCCGATATAGAAGTGGTGGATTCAATGAATATGTCCTTTTCATTGCCAACAGTGCTGGTTCTATTTGCAACTGCACTACCTGATTCATTGTCAGCAGACTTGCTCATTTCACTTCGTTGAGGAAGTAATGATATGTCACCAGACACAACAGTATCAGACTGCGACAAAGAGCTACTGTCTGAGTCAGAGAGGGACTCGCTGTCACTTGCATTATTACTGCTTGTCACAGGGATTTTAACAGCATACCTTATGGTTCCTCTCCGTGTGACCCCAGCAACTGCACAAGTTTTCTTAAAAGGTCCCCCTTTACTACATTTTGTTGTTGCTCTTTTGGTGTTTGTTGAATTTTTATCACGTGAAACATTTTGGTTATTTTTGCTAGCACCAGGATTATCACTACCACCAACACCTGCTCCACCACCAGCACCAGATGCTTCATCTATGTTGGTGTCAGCCATAACAGCACCAATACTGCACACACCCACACCCACACAATTCCTGTGTAAGAAAGCAATGTGATCTGTGATCGCTAGATACAACTCCAAAATTTGGTTTTGGCTGTATGACACTGTGATACAGCGGACTGAAAGTAATTGACGAATATGACAGTTTGCAACTAAACGATCCCAGGTTCAAGGCTTACAGAATAATTGAACCACTGGACATAGGCATACACATAGCAGGCTGGGCAAGGTTTAAGGTCAATAATTGCAATTCTGAATCCAGCTGAACCACCACACAACTGGCCACTGGGCCTCACGTGGTAACGCACACTGGGTAGGGTACAGTGCAGTCAAGGGGCGCACAGCAGCAGGGTGATGGGCTGACCACAAGAGACGGAGTTACACACACAAACCGAAGAAAGAGATTTTTCTGTCTCTACTCCCAACAGGGAAATATATTTTTAGGTTTCTGTCATGTATTTAAGGATAATGCCACCACACAACTGGCCACTGGGCTTCACATGGTAACACACACTGGGTAAGGTACAGTGCAGTCAAGGGGCGCAGAGCAGCAGGGGATGGGCTGACCACAAGAGACGGAGTTACACACACAAACCGAAGAAAGAGATTTTTCTGTCTCTCCTCCCAACAGGGAAATATATTTTTAGGCTTCTGTCATGTATTTAAGGATAATGCCACCACACAACTGGCCACTGGGCTTCACACAGTAACACACACTGGGTAAGGTACAGTGCAGTCAAGGGGCGCACAGCAGCAGGGTGATGGGCTGACCACAAGAGATGGAGTTACACACACAAACCGAAGAAAGATTTTTCTGTCTCTCCTCCCAACAGGGAAATATATTTTTAGGCTTCTGCCATGAATTTAAGGATAATGCCACCACATAACTGGCCACTGGGCTTCTCTCATGGTAACACACACTGGGTAATAATAGGGTACAGTGCGGTCAAATGGCACACAGCAGTAGCAAGGTGACTGGCTGGCCACCTCACAGAAGATGCAGTGGAGACAAACACAACACCACAGGAGGTTTTTCTTAGGGTGAATGTTTAGTGAAGCCCACCCCCAGCACATTCCTGACTGAGACCCCTGTCCTTCAGACAATTTTTCACTTTGTTGCGGGTGGGATTGGGACTAAAATTGTTTTTCCTTGTTTCCTTTTTGTGGGCTTAGAAGTAACATCAAGTTTCACACAATCAGTAAAGTGTTTTAACTTGTCCCCCAAACAAAAGAAAAACCCAAATATGATCCCTTTCTTTCACCCCTTCCCCAGCCAGGGTGATCTTCCTCTTCCCACAAGTGCCATGAGTCACACTAGATATAAGATTTGTGAAGATTAGAACTCAGCAAGCAACCAGAGGATGAGTGGTACTGTGCAGACTAAGCACGTCTCACACAAACAGGCAGGCAGCAGTCTGCAAATGAACTAATTCCTCCAGCTATTTCAATCCGTTTTTCCTCCCGAAAGAGTCCCACTCCCTACCGACTTCACTTCAGTCCCAACAAGTTACGCTCTTCGCTCCTTCCCGCTCCCTTTCTTTCCTCAGTTCCCCCGACTCCCCCCTTCCTTTTCCCCACCCGCCAGTTAACTTTTTGTTCAGTAGCAGTAAGGTTCTAACAAAAAGCCAAGTGGCTACAAGTTCAGAGGACACAGTTGCACAACTGACAGCACACACACACAGGCTGTGGCTCCTTCTCCACTGTGAGACTAAGACTGAATGGCAATGAAATGAAGCCGCAGCTACGCAGATGACTTCTTTGTCTGATCCCTCAACTCGCGAGACTCACTAACTCCTCTCAACCACCACCATCTGATCACACAGCATATGGTCAGGTGGTACACTGTGAGTGAGAGTGCGATCGCAAGCGCGAAAGCTGACAACAGCTGCCCCCCCCCCAACAGTAACACTCAGGACAGGATGGGAGGGGATGGAGAGGGGAGGGAATTGATCTGCATTCTTCAGCTGGTGCCAAGATTGGGAATGGGACACGGATGATGCCAACAGAAAGAAAAGCACACAAACGTAAGATTTGTTTTGATCATTCGAACCCTTTTGTGAACCCTGTAGTGTTCGAGTTCTAAATTAGAACTCGAACACCAGGGTTCGAATCTTTCTCGAACTAGTTCTGACAACACTATTCTGTACAAATGTGTGACCCCAGCACTAGATTGATAGAGGGTTTCAGGTTTCTCCTGGAGTCCTCCTGTAAATGAAACCTCCTGGACTCCCTTGCAAATGGTTGGACTGTCCCTATAGTGTATTACCTCCTTCCACCATGGATCAATTGAACTTTATACCTCTGAGCTTTTCCCCTACTAGACAGATCCACTAGGGGTCCTCAGGTCAGCTACTCTTTTTCTCCTTGTTAGTTTTTCTCACTCACATCTCTCTCCGGTATTGTCAGCAGGGAATCCTAGGCAAGGGACCAAAAACCACAGCCTATAGCTCAGTCTATCAGGAGTCACTCTGATGTTCCCTCCAGAGTCCCTGTGGAAGCTGATGGCTGATTAAAATTCTTCTCTGTTGTTCTGTGGTTTCAGGGGGTCCACCCAAGACAGGGTGGTCATCCTCCTTATTTCCTAGGAGCCAATGACCATGGCTCTGCCACATAAGCACGTCTTCTTTGTTGTTAGACTCCTCTCTCAAAAACTCAGGACCCGAGTCCCAAAAACCTACAGAGCAGACTAGAACTCTCTTTCTGAATGAACTGCCTATACTCTCCAGCACATCTGCTCCACCACCTTTTTAAACTGTATCTGGGGCTTCTCAGCTCTGTGCCAGATGATAAGCACATTATACCGCAACATTTTTAGTACCCCCCCAGCTTTGATACAGGAGTTTCAGACATTATTTTGAAAATCAAAATTCTTTCATCTCTACAGGACCTCTTGACCTCAGTGAATACAGGTAAATGGGTATTTTGTATGCTGTTTGCATGTGTGTAAGAAAGTTCTGAATTTATCTCCCCCTATTATTTAATTTAACGTTTATTACTTAAACAGTGGGGGTATGCAAACACGTACAGTAAATTATGTTTTTGTAGAATATTTATCAAATACTCTTCAGGTATTTGGGTATTCAACTGTATTTAGGTATTTGGGCCCAGATATTCAAAAGGGTTGCGCCATGCTGTAACAGGAGTTCTTAGCGTCATAACTCAAAAATGCTCATTCTGCGATATTGAGAAGGGCCAGTTCTACAGCTAAAACACGCTGAGCCACAGCGCAATGGAAATGAAGGCATGCGCAAACCGGCGGGGGCGGGTCCATGCATAAAGTGTGCAATGCGATATTTGAACACTCTGCGCAATGCGCAAGAGTGCCTCAGCCGGAGGTTATGAGACACCGGATGTGAGCCAAAATAAAAGGCTCAAGGGACGCGCAAGAACTCTAGCAGGCCGCAAACCGGGAAGAGAGACAGAGAGAGAGAGAGACATAGACAGGAGCAGGAAGGACAGAGAGGGACAGTGGGTCCTGGAGGACAGAGAGGCCAGTGGGGGGTGCCCGGTGCAGTGGAAGCAGCAGTGGGGGCAGTGGGGGTAACATAGGAACAGCAGCTGGGGGAGGGCAGAAGCCAGGGAGATGGACAGTGTCAGCTTCCACATGGAGGCTGTAATGAGGGGGTGAGACAGCATGCTGCAGGGGGCGTGGCCGTGGAGGGCCCGCCGGGCTGCACGCCCCGACAGGCGGTATCGTGCCGTGATCAGCCACGAGCTGTACAGCAATGTCGAGATCGCGGCCCGCACCGCCTGAACAGGGCAATACTGAGACAGCTCAGTGAGCTGTGCAGTGATGTGATGCAGGCACCCTCACGACGGAGTCATGCTCTGTCCGTGGAGACCAAGGTGACAGCCTGCATGTGCCTGCTCGCCACGGGCACCTTCCAAGGCCGACAGGGGACACCACAGGCATTACGCGGTCGGCCACGCCACGCATCCTCACCCACCTCAGCGCACTGCTGCCTCATGCTGCGGAGTACATCCATTTCCCCAGCACCGCGGCAGAGCGTACAGCAAACATGCAGGAGTTCCAGGGTAGCACAAATGCCTGGCGTGCTGGTGCCATAGACTGCACCCATGTGGCCATTCAGCCGCCACCTGGCCCCGACGGGCAAGCATATCGGAACCGAAAGGGCTTCCGAGTGTCAACTGCCAGGTGGTGTGTGATGCCACTGGGCGCATCATCAATGTCTGTGCCACACCCTGGCGGAGCACATGATGCCTTCATATGGCAGCAATCTGCACTGTGCCATCGATTCGAGAGTGGGAACATCCCCACGGGTCATCTAGTGGGTGAGTACACATGTATGGAATGCAAACTCTGTGCAAGGGTGGGAATGACACAGGTGCCATGGTAGTGGCACACAAGGATATGGGCAACATGGACCTGACCTAACACTGATCTCCACTATCTCCCACAGGTGACTGTGGATACCCACTCCGTCCCTGGCTGCTCACACCATACCGGCGCCCACGACCCCAGCGCAGCACGGTTTCAATGAGGCACATGCACAACACGGAACATCATAGAGCGGTGTTCGATACTCAAGGCACGCTTCCGATGCCTGGACACCTCCGGCGGAGCCCTACAGTACAGCCCCCAAAAGGCCTGTGGGATATTCCTGGCCTGTTGCATCCTGCACAACATGGCCAAAGACCATGGGATAGCCGTACAGGTCCAAGAGGGGGACAGCGATGGGGACGCCAGTGGCGCCGGTGATATGGGTGATGAGCCGCCCCCCCTAGGACGGAGGGACCCCCGACTGACCGGCAGGCCCAGCTGCACCGGGACACCATTGCAGAAGAGCACTACTCAACACAGGTAAGTCAAGGGACATGTGCAGGCAACACTGTCTATGCGCAAACCACAGGCACACAGGGAACACACCGTGCATGAAGGTCAGGGGAGTTGAAGGGTCTAGGCATACCAACACATCATCAGAGAGGTGAGCACTCAAATGAACACACACACACACACCAGGCAGCATACAGGGGCAGCAGCACAGCACTGCGGAATTACACGCTATCACACAGCACCACCAACCACCCTCACCACCTGGACTGTCCACGCGTCGTGTCAGGACCTGGGCAACCTGCACCTTGGTGTACAGTGCAATGCAGGCATCATCATCCACACGCACCTGTGGACAGCAGTTGGGAGAGTGTGCAGGTGGTCCGTGTGTCAGTTTGGTGAGCAGAGCACCCAGCAGTGCACTGCCCACCATGACACACATTGCACACAGGGCAGCACCAGACAGGGCCTGCATTGGGAGACAGCTCAGTCAGGGAGCACTGTCCCACGGCCACCACGGATGCGTGGGCGGCCCCGCCGTGGCCTAGCAGCACTGGCAGGCTGCGCAGGGGCCACATCGGGTGGCGCTAGTGCACCACCAGGAGTCCCAGTGCGCGACCGCGACCTTGCCCGCACAGGGGTCTGCATCCCGCCAAACAAACTTGCACCAGGGGTGCTCGGGATGCCCACAGCAGAACCCGGCGTCGACAGGCCTGGTGTCGCACGACGCCGGGACCGGGGAGTGGAGTGCGCACTGTGTGCGGTGCGTGGTACAGGGTCACCAGACAGTGTGGTCAATGCGGTCGCCACAGAGACCACTGCCTGGGTCAGCCTGTCGATGGCAGCGGTCACATCCGTCCGCATATGGACCATCTCGGCCCGGTCCCGAGCACACTCCCTGCTATGCTGCGCCCACGGACACAGTCAGTGCCTCCACGGACCTTGCAACCCGCCCCTGCAGCTGTACCGACTCCTGCAGCAGGCGGGTGTGCGTGTCCAAAGGGTACTGTGCCCCAATGGCATCGTGACCCCCAGGGTGTGGATGGTCCTGGTGCACAGCACCCCTTGAGGGTGGCCGCTGTTCGCCAGGACCAGGTATGGGCTGATCTAAGGGCGGTGGACAAGTGCCACTGCCTGATGCTGTCCCCCCAGGCCTGGTGTGCAACTGCTGCTGCCGCCCCTCCAACTGCTGAGCCCCCAGGTCCACCTGTTCCACCCTGTGCTGTCAACAGTGCCAGACACCTGCTCAGCCACCGATGCTGCCCCACGGTGCTGACAGGCCCAGCCTGTGACTGTGCCAGCATGCTGGTACAGGTGTGAGCTGGACGGCCCAGGGGCGATGCTGGCCTGCCATGTGTCCCTCGTGGGACACACACCTCTCACTGGCCATTGCAGGCCTGCCATCATCAATAGTGCCGGTCGTGCCACTGCCATAGGCACAGCATGCTGGCACACCTGCATGCCAGACTGCTGTGACACAGGCTGTGCACCCCTGCACCATATCTGCTGGCGGAGTTGTCGGCCCAGCCGGCCTGCTGCTGCAGTGCGTGCAGGCTGCTGGCGGAGGTGGAAGGTCCTCCTCCTGGTCCAGCAGGTCTGCCTCACTGTCAGCACCACCACCACCGTCTCCTGCAGGCAACAGGATCTGAAACAGAAAGAGAGTACATGTGAGTGCATGTGAACAACAGCCGCCCCCACAAACATCACCATGACATACCGCAGTGATGGGCTTCCACCTGTCTGGAATCCTCCGCCAGGAACACCCGCAATGGCACTTCGGCTGCATGGCCGCGACCAGTGTCTCCTCGGTCGGGTCAGCTGCACAACATGGTGGTCCCCCACCAGTGGCAGCACGTGCCACCCTGAAGGCTGCCACCTTCTCCTTCAGCCTCCTGCGGTCAGTCCCCATCTTCTTGCGGCACTCCTGCACGGAGCGCTGGTGGCTTCCGTGCAGGTTGATGGCCAGAGCTACCCCCTCCCATGCAGCTGCACGCTGCTGAGGGGTGCCCCTCCGCCCACTCAAAAGCGGCTCATCCTCCAGGTAGGCCTGGAAGAGGGCCTCGGTCTCTGCTGTGGTGAAGTTCGGCCTCCTCCTACGCCCGCCGTCCACACCCTCGGCCTGGTTCTCGTCAGTCATGCTGATCTGTATGGGTGGAAGTGGACACCTGTCACTGTGCAGTCCACAGCATTTCCCCATGAGCATAGCTGCAGGCCGGGGGCAGAAGCCCCACCCTTTCCTCGCCGCATGGCAGATACTGATGGAAAGGGTGCCCTCTGCCCCTTTCTAAGTGCCCTCATCATGCTCAGCCCCTCAACCTGTGACATCCTCCAGCACCCTGCCCATGAGCATTGTCCTGAGCATCACACAGCATGTAACTCACCTCTCAGCTGCAACAACCAAATCTGGCCACCACAACCCAGTGTCATTTTTATAGCGCAACACATGCAAATGAGGTGTGGCGCAACTTTAATGACATGCTAATCGCGCCACTGCGCCTTTGCATGGCTGATCGACTGATTTGCATATGTCGGCTGAATATCGCGTATTTGCGCTTAGCGCAATAGGGAAGGTCCGGCTGAGCCGATGGCGCATGTTTGTGGCTGTGTGCTACACTGCATTGCGCATGCCCAGACAGGTTACGCAGGCGTCGATCGCGCTGCAGACCTGCTGAGCGCGATAGGCGATTCTGGCCATAGCCACCATTGTGCCAGTGGCGCTACAGCACTGGGCACTATATGGCGCTGTGGCACTTCTGTGCGATAGTCCACTGTGGCACTGGTGCTCTGCTTAGCAGTCGCGCAGGATGCCTATACATCCCAAGCGCTGTCGTAGCCTTCACGTCATTGCCGTGACCTTGTATGCCCTCTGACCCTGGCGCTGTGGGCATGCCATGTGTCGTCCCTATTGCGCTGTCTGGTTACAGCGCCATGGCAAAGTGATGGCGGCATGCGAACAGCGCGGATGGAGCCTGTGCTGGTCTGTTGGAACAACTCCACGTGGGGTCACGCGCAGCGGGCGCCATATTGCCTGCTGTAAAGTTGGGGCCATGGCTCGGAGGAGGCGGTGTCCTGGAGCGCAGTTGAAGTGGCCAACCTGGTGGCCCTAGTGAGCCCCACCATGAGGACTATATGGTGAGGCCCCCTCACCGGACCTAGAACCCATGTGTGGCAGCAAATGGCCACTGACCTGGTGGGGTCACTGGCGGGGCGGTCTGCGAGCAGTGCGGCACCGGTACAGTGATCTCCGCCGGAGGACCCGGAACTGCTAACGCGGCTGCTCCCTGGTGATAGGCGGGCTGGTGCCTAGCCACGTGAGTGTACCATCTATTCACCTATATCCTCTGTAGGGGTGTGTGTGCCTGGGTGGCTGTGCAGGTGTGTCAGTGTGTGCAGCTGTGCGATGGATGGTTATGGCTGTGTGGGCAGGCAGTCTTACTGGGGCAGGGGGCACTCTGCTTTTGAGTCACACTGATGTTTGTCTCACCATATGTCTCCCACAGGCAGGATGGTGAGGGCGCCGGACGAGGCTGATGTGGGCCATGCCAGGGCCCCAGTGCCACAGGCCGTCGGGCCACAGCAGCAGCAACAGCAGCAGCAGCAGCGGCAGACAGAGCTGCTGGAGGAGTGTGAGTATCATTACGTCATGGATGCTATTGCATGCTGGGGGGGCAGGACCACCAACCATGATGGACACAACCAAATGGGAGGTCGTAGTTCCACTAGGCGAAACACTAGTGACTCTCCACACTGGAGTACAGTGTACAGTTCGGAAAACTATACCTACGTGACGGACAGGGACTGGGTGGAGGCGTTCACAGGAGGCGACATGGATGGTGCATGGATTGCATCACAAGTCCTATGCAGACAGGTTGATGAACTGAACATGTACTCCCTGGAGGGAGGAGGTGTGGGGATATGATGGGGACATACAAGTATTGTACAGGGGGAACAGAGTGCAGGAAACAATATTTGTCAGCGTAAAGGATGTTCCAGGACTAGAGGGCATGGGATGCAGTTGGAGGGCCTGCGTTTAAGAGGAACATGCAAAAGTGTTTCTTCACATAATGGGTGGTGGGCAGGTGGAACACCCTGCAAGAGGATGTGGTGGGGGCTGACTTGGTCACGGGATATCTGTATGTGTGGGTTCGCCATGAGGGACTTCTGGAGGTCGGGGGTGAGGGGGAACGGACTTATAAGACAAGAGAGTGATCGTACAAGGCCAAATGGCCAGACTGGGTGTCCCATAGGCCCTTATCTGCCAACACTGTCTATGTATCCATGTATGTAGGCGTGACACAGGTGACCTGCATCACAGTGCAGCATCACGACACGTCTGTGTATGCATCACAGGTGGTCCAGGCATGCACTGGGCACATAGCTGTGTAACTGGCATCGCACCACGTTGCAACATCACATGACAGCCTAGTTTGTACTGTGATTGACGTGGGCAGTGTGTGTGTGGCGGTGGTGTGCGCATGGCTGGTGCCGCCTGTTTGTGATGGCCTTGTGCATGTTCACTGTGGGTGGGTGCATGCCATCACATGTGCAGCACATTGGGTTAGATGGGTTGCAGGTTGGGTGGTGTTCAGGGTTGTGGTCAGTCTCAGCCATTGACTGTGTTCCCATTTTCCTAGGCCTCGGTGTGCTTCGGCGCATGGCGCGTGATGTGCGGCGCCTGACCCAGGTTGTGGTCGAGAACCAGGAGGTCCTGCAAGCCCTACAGCGCCAGGGGAATGGTGGGCGCCAGACATGGAGGAGACGGCGGCAAGGGGAGGAGCAGGAGCCTGCTGGGCCGTAGCCCACCTTTCAGTTGCCCTTCACCCATCCCTTTCACCCTGCCATCCCTCTCCAAGTTTTATTCCCTCCCCCTTGAACACCCCTGCCTTTTACCCGTCCCCCCCCAAATTGTACATAGTTTTTACTGTATTGTTCACTCTTTTTGTTTCAATATAGATTTCTATTTTGGTACAACTGTTGTGTTGGTGTCTGCTTTGCAACTGGCTCTGGGTGCTCCGTTGCAGGGGTGTACATGCCATCTGGGCTACTATGGTCCTGGGTATATGTGTGTGTGTGTGTGTGTGTGTGTGTGTGTGTGTGTGTGTGTCCATGGGGAGGTATCACCAGCATAGCATTGCCTTTCTGTTGCTCTCGCCATCTGCCTCCACCCACTGCTGGGTGCACAGGGTGGATCTGGGTGGTCTGCTTCTCTGCAGCATGGGGTTGACGTGTGGCACGGGGGGTGCATGGTGTTTCCTGCAGTGCCTGTCACTGCACATGAGCGGTGTCTTGGGGGCACGGTGCACGCTGTGCTGTGCATACAGGGGGGACTGATGTGCACTGTGGTTGTCAACCCCCTGGGTGTGGCACTCTCTGCCTGCCAGTGGTTGTGCTGGGGTGTCATGGCTCTGCTATGCTTTAGTTGGCTTGTCCCCATGGGCACATGGATCATCCGTCCCACCCCAGTGATGCTGTGCTTGGGGTGCCAGTGTGGTGTGGGTTCTGCAGTGAGTTCCGGTGCCCATGTGTGGCATGGCTGGCGGTGGGCCCCAGCCTGCCTCCTGGATGTGCAGTTCCATTGCTCTGGGGGGCTGTGCTTGCGCTATGGCAGCTCTGCACTGCTCAGCTGAGCTTCCATGAGTTGCGCCATGCGCAGCATTTTAGCTCAGCCTCTCCTACCTGGTTGCGCCATGGCGCAGTATGTGCGATATTGAGACGTTGGTTGCTTGCGCAATTTGCTCTGCTCCATGTTTGAATATCGCACCTGTTGCGCATTTGCGCAACGGGTTTGTGCTTGCTCCTGCTGTTGCGCTACTTTTGAGCGCAGTTTGAATATCTGGGCCTTGGTATATTTGATCATGAATTTAATTAAATGTAGTGCATTTATAAAAAAATGCAACAGATTTTTAAAATCACCCCCAAACTGTGGCCTGCTGGCACAGCAGGAAGACGTTTGCCTGCGACGCTGACATCCCAAGTTCAGGAACGGACTTGGGAGTCAGACGGTCAGCCGGGGGGAGAAGGACTGAGTGTCCAAGGGATGGCTCTCCTTCTCTGGGGGGAGGAGGGCTGAGTGTCCAGTGAGTGACCCCTGGAGGAGTCTGGGGGCTCCACTGCGACCAGCGCCTGGATAAGTGGGAGGTGGGACATACGGGTTCGTACCACTGACATCATTGCACGTCCCACCTCCCAGGGAGCACAGCATTCCAAAAATGGTCCTGCCACTGACAGATGACACCGCATGCCGGACCCTGCACCACCGACCAGACTCCACTCCGTCCCTGACTTAAGTCCACCAATCTCTACTGGCGGCCGTGCCCCTGGGGGTAAGCGGGGGGGGGGGGGGTGCTCAGAGAGTTGGGACAAAGCATGTGGCCGATGGGGCCAGCAATGGACAGCAAAACAAAAAATCACCCCCAAACAAATGAGACATCTGTTGCTCAGCATTGGGTGAGATCAGTAGTGTTTGACAACTGTGTATATTGAAGCAGACTTGCACAGCAGAGTACATTTAAGTAGAAACATAGACAATGATGACAGAAAAAGACTCAAAGGTCCATCCTGTCTGCCCAGTTTTCCTACCTACCCATTAACCTACTGTTGAATTTACCCTTAGATCTATCACTCAATTCCCCCAGCTGACCCCCTCCCCAATCTACTCCCTCATTCCATATCCCACTTTTTGTGTTCTACAAGCCCTCTATATCTGTCCCACCTGACCTTACATTAATTTATAGACCCCACCTCCACTACCTCCTTTGGCATTCTATTCCATTGTTCCACTACTCTTTTGGTGAAGAAGAACTTTGTAATACCTCTCTTAAATTACCACCCCACCCCACTTAGTTTCCCCCCATGCCCTCTCGTCACTGTGTCGCCATTCCTGGTGAACAAGTCCACACTGTCAACTCTGTTTATCCCCTCAGCAGCGTGTACATTTCAATCATACCTCCCTTCACCCTCCTGGCCTCTGGTGTGTACATGTTCAGGTCTAGCAGCCCTTCCTCATATGATCTGCTGCTGACCCGGGATCATTCTGGTGATCCTATTCCTTACCATCTCTAGCATGTCTGTGTTCTTCCTCAGATGTGGGCTCCAGAACTCAGTACAGCATTCCATGAGGGGCCTCACCAGGAACCTGTATAGGGGCTCTGTTACCTTCCTCCTCCTGCTACTGAATCCGAGTCCTATACATTCCAGCTTCCTGTATGCCTTGCTGCATTTACCTGAGGTTTTGAGTCTGTTGCTGATAATTAATCCTCAGATTATTTTCCTTTGCCACTGCTGCGAACGGTACACCTTCTATCCAGTACTCTGTTCATGAGTTCTGCTTATCAATGTGCAGCACTCGGCATTTTCTGGCACTGAACCTCAACTGCCAGAGTTTGGATTACCTTTCCTATTTCTCCAGGTCTCTCTTCAAACCCCTGACCCCCCCTTTTCACTATCCAAACTATAACATAAAATTTTGCCTCTTCCTCAGAAAGATACATCTGGCCCTGGATTCTCTCCCCGTTGTCATGGATGAACATGTTCAATTAAATAGGATCCCAGCCTGCTCTACGTGACACCCCTTTTGTTACTTCTTTGTCCTCTGATTTTTTTTTAAACTATATGTTTATTGTTTGATAAACACTGACATAACACAAAACATCCAGACACAGAACTTGATGAAAGTAAGGAAAGTACACTGAGGACACTACTCCTCTTTATACACTCAATAAATTTGTTTTATGCCATAAAGATACATCATTTGGGGGTAAACCAATCATACAGTAACTATTAATCAAAATCTATCTCGAAAATAGCCAGCTGTTTTAAGGAGTTCTTGAGCTGTATGACTACGATACGAAGAGTACTAATAGAAAGTCTTGCAAAGCCCTCATTTCCTGTAATAGCAGGGTTTTATTTATCTCTAAAAATTGATTAGCGTTTTGCTCATAAAAGTTTTAAAACATTGTGAAAATGCATAGCACTTGTCTCACTGTGTTTAACAAACGTAACACTTCCACAAAATCCATATAAATGCTTTCTGTACAGTTAGTATTGTCCCACGAAAAAAACAGCTAATCTATTATTTAAAACCCTGAATAGGAAGATGAGATGGTCGTGCATTACCACAGCTTCCCCAATGGATGTGTGGGACACAAAATGATTATCGCTCTGCACAGAACTCTGCTGCCTAACTCGGTGCATCTACGTAACACCTAAAACAGTAAAGTGAACTCTCAAGGGCACCAACTGGAAATGGAGCTATCTGAACCAATACGAACATATACATATTCAGAGACTATCTTCTAAGAACCCCATATATAAAAGGGCCTACAGACAAAAATCCAGCAGTCCAAATATTTTTGTTTAAGTTCGGAATAAGTATAACACCAGGAATGATCACAGAGGTCACAAAAACAGGCTGATGTTAGCTTAGTTGAATACTGAATGTAGCAGAAACATGTTTAGATCAGATCCGAGCATTGTAACAACAGTCATGTCTCACCCACCTCTTCTTCAGAAGCCAAGTCCTGTGTGTCCTCTCATCCTAGTCATGGTGGCACATGTTTCTGTCCCCATTTCAAAGCTTCAGCACTTTTTTGTACGGAAACCCAGCCACCATACCCTTAATGACTCCTTGAGACCTGAGGTCACTGCTCATCCTTTCCACACCCCACTCGCTGGAGTGTCCACCCTACTGATGATTCTGGTGTCATCTACAAAGGGGTGGACCTTCCTCTCCAGCTCCTCTGCAATGCTGCAATGTCACTTATAAAGACATGAAAGAGGACCGATCCCAGCAGTGATCTTTGAGGCACCCCACTGGTCATCCTCCCCTCCTATGAGTGAACTCCATTTACCACCACCCTCTACCACCTATCTCCTAACCAATTTCGTACCCAGTTTATCACCTTTGGACCCACTCCTAAGCTACCCAGCTTGCTTACTAGCCTTACTGAAGTCTAGGTAGACCATGTGAACTGCTCTCCACCATTTCTAATTCCTTGGTCACCCAGTCAAAGAAATATCTGATTTGTATGACATGACTTCCCCCACCCCATGAATCCATGCTGCCTTGGGTCCTGTAACTCACCAAGCTGGTGCTCTAACAGAGCAAAAGAGGTAGATAATCACCCTCGCTGCCCTCAGGCATGCCCACTAAATTAATATTTGGGGCTCCAACTTGGTTTTCCATGACTCCAATCTAGATTTTAAGAGAGTATTTTCTTTTACCGTGTTGGCAGTGGCTCCCAAAAGCCACCTCCAATCTCTTTTTCTCCTCCACTGTTGGATTTAACTAAGTACATATCTGTTTCCAGAGTGACAACTCTATAAGTAAGAGTGCTGAATATGTCAAACCCACCACAGTGTTGATGAGCCAACTCACCTCCACTCCAAAATCCTTTGGAGTGTTTCTTCCTCAGGTTCCTTCGTTGCAGCAGCAGCTCGGCCTGGGGCGAGCCTCGTGGGTTAGCCTCCAGAAAACATTTTTACTCCAAGCACCCTTCAAATTGTTTTTGTTTTTTGATTTCCCATGACATCAAGTAGATCTTTGAACGTTGATACCTCTAAGGTATTGCAGATTAGCCTAAAAAGATGTTTTAGATGTATTTAAAAAGATGAGATGGGCAGAGCTTTAACTTCGAGCTGCCATCTTGCTCAGACTCCACAGTACCCCTGTCCTCTTATTCAATCCCATTCACTACCACCCTCTGTTTCCTTCTCACCAACCAGTTCTCAATCCACTTTATGACCCCTTCCCATAATCCTAGATATTCTAGCTTTTTTAATAGCCTCATATGCCAAATCAAAGGCCTTGCAGATGTCTATGTTTTGCACCTGGAGAATTTCGTACAATTTTCTTGCGCGATGTCCAAAGTTTTGCTGCATGGGCTCATCCTGTATTAATTCTAGGAGGGTGTTCATTTACTTATTTTAAGCTAGACTTCCCATATGCTGTATTGTAGGACAAGAGTGCTTTTTTCCTAGTTTGATATTTCTTTTTACAGTGTACCGTATGCAGAACCAAGTTGTTTGTAATTGCCTTGTGTATCACTAAACTGAATAATAAAAAAAAAAGAGCACATCAACCACCTGCCCCACCACCCCCCACCACCACATCCACTACCCTGGTGGCCCAATCAAAGAATACTAACAGGCTAGTCTAGCACAATCATCTTGCCAGAAACCCATGCTGTTTACTGTTTACTGTCCTGCAACCCATTAGCCTCCAGGTATTTCACTGTCGTTTCCTTAAACAAGGTCTCCAGAAGCTTACAAAAAATTGAGGTAAGACACTGGCCCAGTGGTGTAGAGGACTGAGGTGCTAGCATATTACCTCTTGGCCCTCTGGCAACCTGAGTTTGGGAATAAACTCAGGCTACCGGGGGTCGGCCATGGCATGAGAAGATGGATGTCAGCCCAGCCTTAGACTGCCACCAGGTGGCGTCCTTGTGGTAGTGCAGCACAAGTGACATGAAGGAAGGGAGCTGCGGGAATGTCCTCAGTGTGCATCTCCATGCACAGGCGAGATTTTTTTGCGGCAGGAAAAAGGAGGAAAGATGAAAAAGCAAGTTGGGAGGCTTGAAGAAGCCTTGCCCATTCAGTCTGGGTTCACACCGTCACCCAGGACCATGCCTCAGGTCAGTGCGGATTCTTGTACTAGAGGGTGGAGGAAGAACAGCCCTCTTGCCTCACCATGAGGAGAAATTCATGGAGGAACTCAAGACTGAGGTAGGTCCCGGGGGAGGCAGTGGCTGGCTCAGGGGAATGGGTACAAGACCGAACAGCTGTCCCTGGACTAGGAGTACAAAAAAAAAAAAACACCTTTATGCCAAGAAAATAAACTTGAGGTAAGAGTTACTGCCTGTTGTTACCTGGGTCTTCCCTGACCCACTCTTGTGCAGTGGGACCACATCTGGGGACCTCCACTGCCCCAGAACTTCCTGTTTCCAGGAAGCACCTGAACAGATCTGCTGGGGTGCTGCCAATTCTGGTCCCAGTTACTTCAGAACACTTGGATGTAAACCGTCTGGACACAGTGCCTTGTCCACCCTAAGGGTTGCAAGACCATTCCTCTCTCTGTCTTCTGAGATTGTTGCCTGCTCCATTTTCCTCATCATTCTTGAAGAAGCCTTTATACCACTTTCCAGTAGCAGCCCCGCATACTCAACTGTGAATATTGAGCAGAAGTTTTTTTCAGTACATCAGCTTCTTGTTTGTCATCCTCCACTAACTTTCCCCATTCATTCAACCAAATAATCCCTCCCTTCACCTTCTTTTTTTCTTTGCTATATCTAAGAAACTCCTTATCTCCCCCCTTTTACTACTTCTGCCATCTGTAATTCAGTTTCTGCTTCTGAACTAGTCCTCTCATCTCTTTTGGTTACTTTTGATATTCCTCCCACTATACCTCATCCTACTTTTCCTTGTACCTCTTACAGGCCCTCCTTTTAACCTTCACTGCCCTCCAACCCCACTCTCTCTTGGAAAACCACAGTAGTTTCCTGTATTTGTTCCTCTGGGTAACTCTTCTCATGCATGAGTCATCACCTTATTTCGTGCCTTTTTACTGTTCCCCACTTATCCTACATAGCAACCACCTCCCCCTTCCCCACCAGCTTGTCTCTGACCAGTTCCCACATCTCCCAGAGGTCTGCCCTCCTAAAATTCAGGATCATAGTCTCTGAAGTGGATTGATCAGTTTCACTGGTTATGTCAAATCATCCTGAGCTGTGATTGCTGGACCTCAGTAGCTCCCTAACCTCTACTCCTCCCACTCTATCAACATTGCATATCACCAGATCAAGGATGGGCTCCTGCCTGGTTGGCTCTCTGACTCACTCTACTAGGAAGCAGTCTTTCATGATGTCCAACAGCAACTGATGTCTTGCTGCAGTCTTGGCTGCAGGAACTGACCAATCCACATGTGGTATGTTCAGATCACTCACTACCACCACTTGCCCCCTTGCAGACCTTCTTCTGATCTCCGCCTTCAAATCTTTATCCCTTCTCTTTCTAACTTGAAGCCTGTAAACCACTCCTAACCTAATCTTTCTCCCCTCCCATGATACTGCTGTAACCAAATGAATTCCGCCTCCCCTCCACACTTATATCTGTCCTGCCGGAACAGGACATAATCTGGAATTTTAAGATACCACTTGTTCTGACCTGATATCCATGTCTCTATCACTGCCACAATGTTTAGGCTTGCCTCTGCCACCATTGTCTGGAGCTCACTGACTTTATTGCCCAAACCCCTGGTGTGAAGATTTAGTTCCTTCCACATGCCCTTCTTGGCATGTCTATCAGTCGCTGTTCTCTGCTTACTACTTTTGTTTGCCATCCCTTGCTTCCCATCCCTCCTCCTTCCTGTGTCCCCCCCTCATGACCTGCCTTGTCCCCCTCTGATCCTCCCACTTGTTCTTTAACCCCGATGTCTATTTCCTTGAAACTCCAGCCTTTGCTTGGTGTAGTGCTAGATAGGCCCCTTGTCCTGGCTACCCCCCTGCTAAGGATCTCCTATTAGTGGACAATTAGGCCTTTTGTTTTTCTCTGTTCAGTCTGATAGGCCTACCAAAAACAAAATAAAGAGAACATCTGTTTTGGGGACCAGGATGGAAACACCGAAGTAGACAATTGTGGCTGAGGTGACAGAACTGGTAGCAGCAGATGTGAAGGGCAATACACTTGAAGTGGTGATGGTGGCACTTTCAGTACTACCCACAATACTAATAACGGTAGACTGGGAACTGTATTACTTGTGGTGGCAACAGCAGTCATAGTCATCACATTAGTAGTAGAGGAGGTGGTGACGGTGGCAGCTGGCGTGGCAACAACAGCAGCTGATACAGAGGTTGACACTCGAGTAGGAACAGTGGTGGTGGTGGTGGTGGTGGTGGTGGTAGTGCTAAAACTATCAGTAAATGTTGTGCTAGGAGTGTAGGAGAAAGCAGTACAGTGAACACATGTTGAACGTCGACCTTGGTCCGCATCACTTTTGGAAGGGCTCAACCACAGACATTTTTTTTCCACTTTATCTTTTATCAATTTTCAACAAAAGAACAGACTGATTACAGATATGACAAACAACATCTTTCATATGAATATGATTGCCAACTATATGGAAAGTATAAGCTATAAAAATGAACTTGGGCTAATATCGAAGCATATTTGAAAGTAAGTGGAAGGAAGAGAATGCGTCTCTTAATTTCTATATCTATACAAGTAGGAGATTAGCAGATTGTATAATTATAGTAATAAGAGACATGCTATAACCATAGACATTTTTTGACTGATGACTGTCAGACATTTTCTTTCATCAGATGAACTGTTGATTGCTAAAAATGATCTTTTATTTGCTGTAGCTTACAGATGATGAAATCATTAAATAGACCACTGACTTGTTGAAAAAAATACAAACATACGAATCTGCCAGCAGATACAGGCCACACGGTCTATTAAGTCTGCAGCTAGCCACCCTTACAGTGCAGCTGCCACTTCTCCTCCCACCTCACAGTGACCCTGTTTCCCACCTTGTCCCATCCCCTTTTAAAACTTCCCACTGTCTTACAGGAAACACTTCCACAGACACCAGCCTTTCTGTGAAGAAGTGTCTTCTCATTTCTCTGCTGAATCTTTCCCCCTCCAATCTCAGACCATGCCCCCTCATGTCCCTCCCACCCCTCAACTTCAATAACCCCTCCATACCAGTCTTGTTTATACCCTTCATGTATTTAAAGGTCTCAACCATATCCCCCCATCCCTCCGGTCCTCCAGGGAGTACATGTTAAGTTCCCTCAGCCTCCCCTCGTAGGACTGGTCTTCCAATCCCTGGATCATCTTTGTTGCTCTGCACTGGACCCCCTCCAGTAGTCCGATATCCTTCTTCAAGTATGGGTGCCAGTACTGCACGCAGTACTCCAGGTGTGGCCTCACCATCGACCTGTACAGAGGCAGGATCACCTCCCCTTCTCCATCACAAATACAGAAGTATTCATTTAGTGCTTCTGCCTGCTCTGTCCTTTTCTCTGACCACCCCGCATCCTTCTTAATCCTTACTATCTAGTCCTTGCAGCTCCTTCTCTCCCTTATGTACCTGAAGAAGTCCTTTTTCCCCATCCTTGATGTCCTGTGCCAGTCTCAGCTTTCTAGAAGCCTTGGCCACCCTGACTACTCTGGTCACCTCTTTTGAAATCAATATAAATCAATCCTTAGGTCACAATGTGCCAAGAAGGGAGCACTACAGTACGTAGCACATGGACTGCAGGTGTCAGGAAAACAAAATATGATAAAAAATGTATATTTTAACGCCATGCAACAGCTGCAGAAAAGGTGGTACTAAAACAAAGCTGGCAGGCAGCAGGCATCACAGATGTCAATAGCAAAAGCTTGCATTTTCACAGCAAAAGTTTTCCTTATTTTGTGCACAAAGGCACTAAATCTAAGGAGGAAAGAAGATACCTTTTATTTATATGTTTCTCCATCAGGCACCAGTAGATACTAGTTACTGGTTTTATGCAGCAACAACTGTAGCGAACGTTTATAACAGTTGAATTTTTGTAAAAAAAAAAAAAAATCAAACATTCAGTCACAGGGTGCCAAAACTAGAGTATTACATATTATACAGACTGCAGGAGTCAAGAGAAAAAAAATCTTAAAAGATTTACTGTAAAGTTTAATTTTATGCAACAGCCATGGAATAAGTGGTACTAAAACAGCTGGCAGGCAGCTGCCGAGCCAGATGTCCACATGCAGCAAAAGCTCGACTTACTTTTCTTACAAAGACGATAAATCTGAGAGAAAAAAGGCCACTCCTTATTTAGATTTTTTCTAGCAAGTACTAGTTACTGGCTTTATACGGCAACAGCTGCGCAAGCCAGTTCACAACAGTCAGCTGACTTGTTATATTAAAAAAAAAAAAAATTGAGAGCTCTGTTGGGCAAGTCTACTGATTAGATGCATTTGTGGGTTGCTCTGACACTTGAACTGGGAGCACTCTGCAAGTATTTTACTAATTTGTGCTTCTGTTAGCAGGGCACTTTCCCAGTGGAACATTATTTCTGGTTTGCTTATTCTACACCTTCTGACTGCTGCTAAGTTTGTTTGCCTATATGTAGTTTATCTGATGGTACTGGCTAAGTCCTTATTTTTCTTGGACGTGGCCTGTTTGTTTAACTTTACCTATCATAATATAGCTGCAGGTTGTGTTGGATTATTCCTACAATTGCTACTCCTGTTATGGACCACGTGGTTGGAGTTGGGGTCACATCAGCATTTGAGTGTTGAATCTGCCCATCTTTGGGACTTTCATTTTCAGATCGACTGCCAAAAGTTTTGCAGGGTGCAGCTTATGTAGATATATTAAATTTATCAGTTACTACTTGTATGTTGGATTTCCCCCATCTCCTTATGAAAGACTGTACATGCTGTTTTCTCCTGTTCACGCTGGATGTATATGTAGTTCATGTGATGCCTTACAGGAGTTTACTGTATAACAGTTTATTTCTATAATGTAATAAACAAACTAAAAAAAATATCAATCACTCAGTCAGTGTGTGCTGAGATGAGAGAACTATGTAGCATACAGACTTCATTAGTCAGGAGGAAAAATCTTAAAATATTTATATGTAGATTTCATGTAATAGCTACAAAATTAGTGGTACTGAAAGTCTAAAACCAAGCTGCAGCATGTTCTCAGCAAACAGCTTGCCTTAATTTATGCACAGATTCTAATTCTGTGAAGAAAAAATGTTTTTTCTTATTTATTGTTTTCTAGCAAGCACCAGTAGGTACAGTATGTACTAGCTTCTGGTTTTATGCAGCGGCTGCAACAAAAACATACAACAGTCAGCCAACTTATTTAAAAAAATCAATAAGTTGCTCTGTGCCCAGATAAGGGTACTTAATACAGACTGCTGGAGTCAACAGAAAATTAAATCTTGAAAACTATACATTTTTTCTGCAGGTAATCAACAGCTATGGAATGAGTCCTGTTAGTACAACAAAGCTGCAAGCAGCTGCAGAGGATACACACAGCCAGAGACTGCTTTACTTAGACAGTTTACTAAATCTGTGGGAAAAAAGGGCTAATACAAGTGCAGTATGTGTTTTTCCAGAAGAAACCAGTAGTACCAGTTTTATGTAGTCACAGCAGGCCAGCAACTGAGGCCAATCTTACAACACAGTAAGCCAAATTGTTGAAAAAAAAAATCATTAAAGTGACACAGTATCAGCAATACAGACAAAATGACTGTTGAAGCAAAAAAAAAAAGTCTCTAAAAGGACTAGGTTTTCAGCAAGAAACAGATTGAGAGCAGCAGCAAAGCATAACCTCTCAGCTTGAGTATCTCTTCTTGGACTGGCGCTCACTGCAGACAGATCAAATGGTTAAGCTCTGGAAAGATCTCTGAGCAGCCTGTGGACTGGCTGCAAATAGCATGCGAGATCTCAAAGTCTCTTTGAATACTGTCTCTTGAATACTCCCTGGTATTCAGGTATTTGGATAGTCATTAAAGACGCATGGTATCTGAGGTATTCGATGGCTATTCGAATTTGATGTGCACCCCTAATAAACTGCAACCTATGTACGGTAAGCAATAATCCACAACAGGGCATGCATTTCTAGAGAATTAATGCATGTCTAGGGTGAATTGGAAGGCCTGAGGCCAATGGTCGAGTGACTTTCAATGCACCTGGGAAGTGCATTAATTCTCATGAAGCCCATGCCTTGGATTGGGTTACTGCGCTTATAAAGCAGAATTTTTTTTCTAAATGGATAAAGGCTTTATTTTCCTTTAGTTAGGTTGTTGCTAGGTAAATCAGGTGAGTTTGGCAACAAAGGCTGTGTGCCTTTTAATGAACCTGGGAACTGCATTTATTTTGAAGAAACATATGCGTTGTTGCAGGTATCTGTTTAAAAAGTGGCAACATTTTTATTTTAAAGGCAGCAAGTTTTATTCTCACTTAGTTAGGTTGCTGGTAGGTACAGTAGGGCAGGTTATTTACAAACTGTGCAGTTTCCAGGTAAATAATCAATGGTCGGGTGCTGTGTTTTAACCAATTACGTTGTTCGATTTGGTCAGTTTTTTGTACCCTATTTTATAAATATAAACATTGCTCTCTTTCACAAACAGCAACAAGTGACAGTTACAAAACATTGACGACATATTGGCCCAGTATCAAGGCTTCTGCTTGTGATGCTGACATACTGGGTCTGGGGGAGGATGGAGCATCCCAAAGACAGCTTTCCTGTGGGGGTGGAATCCCAGCACATTTCTGTCCCCCAGTGGACACTGGATGTTAGTACACCTGGGAATTCAGCAGGTAAGGGCAGGAGTGGTGGACACCCTCACACTGTGAGCAGAAGCGCACTCAGTGTACTCAGCAGCATTACTGCATGGCAACTCCTCATGTTCAGGAGGGAAAAGGGCACCACTAGGCAGATGTCGCCCTGTCTGCCTCCCACAGCCACAGCAGGTGAAACCTCTAACCACCTTGTTGGCCTCCAGAATGACCTCCACCATGGGTGACCAGATGGTTTGGGGGGGTAACTGCCATGGTGCTGTAGGCGGACTCCACCCAAGGGTGGACACAAGCTCATGGAGGTTCACCGTGGTGTGCTGCAGGTTGCCCAAATCTACAAGGGGACAGCAGCAGGAGGGACTCTATCAGCTGGGAGAAAGGCACTGGTAGCAAGCTACATGATGTCCTGGTGAGTGACCAAGAAATACCAGCAGATAAAGTGAATACTAACAAAAACTGAGAATATTAATCAGGACAGTCAGAGAGGAACTGCCCATTCTCCCTCAGCCACCTGCTTACCTAGGTCACCCTGCCCCCGAGCTTCCACCTAATTGCCTCCCACCTACCCTACACCCTGTGCCCGCTCTCCTCCCCCCATTCACATTGAATCATGTATGACACCGGTACTCTGTACCCCTTTCTCCTCACCTTATTTGCCCTCTTCCTGCTCCTACATCCCCCCTGCTCAAGTTTCCCCACTGTCCTGAACATCTACCAACTCAAGCTCTCACCTCCTCCATGGTACCCTCCCTCTCGATCTCATGTACCCACCTTGGGCATCTCCAATCACTACGAAATGGCCGTTGGGTACTTCCCCTGTCCACAGCTACTACTGCCATGCTTTACCCACGGCTCCACCCATTTACTTGCCCTGATGAATCTCGGAGTTCTCTGGCCCAAAAAATTAGGTGCCAGTCATGGGTATCTCACACCAGTACTCTAACATGGACACTTCTTCTCCTGCTGTTGTCGGGAAACATTCATCCCAATCCTGGACCAGCCCCTACAATAAGAACAACTCAGACCAATCAACCAGGATCCCTCTCAATAATCTCACTTAAATATGCAGTCTTCTTCACAAAATTGACGCCCTTCAGACTTTTGCCTGCCAGCATAACTCAGACATACTAGCAGTCATAGAAACCTGGCTCTCACCTTTGGTTCCCGACCATGCTATCACCCTGCCTGGGTATAATGTCTACCGGCTTGATCGAACATCAAAAAGAGGTGGTGGCTGCACCCTGTACCTTAAGGACACGATCCGGGGGCACCTCATCAACTTAACCCCCCAAACCACCACTGCACAGATTCTTCCTGTCAAGATCCTTCTCGGTGCACACAATAAAGCCATCACAGTCTACATTCCACCGAGAGAGCAAGATAATGGGCTTAACGCAGTCCTGGAGTTCACCAAATCTCTCTCACCTGATTCAGAAACCATCCTCCTCAGTGACTTTAATATTAACTGGCCTGCTGCAGAGGCAGGGGCATACAGGGACTTGATAGCGGCAGCAAACCTTTCTCAGATGGTTAGCTCTCCAGCCAGGACAAACTATAAAACGGGTAGCAGCACCCTTCTGGATTGGATCATAACAAGCCATCCCGCCAGGATCACAAACACCACTGTGCTCCCTGACACACTTAGTGACCACTCCACCGTCATCCGCTACTGGTCTAATAAATTCATCAAGCCCCCAAAACCATTACTAGCTGGGTTCTACCTAGAGGCAAGCTACCTCATCTCAAAACCTTCCTCATCAACAGAATTGGTCCCCAATTCTCACTGCAACCAATGTGAACACCTCACTGGAACACTTCATCAGGATCTTCAACCAAGCATGCAACATATTTGCACCCTTCAAGAAGTGCAAGGCCAAAGCCCTATGTAACCCCTGGCTCACCAGAGACCTACTTAGATGACTAAAAGCTTGAGACCACCTTTGGGAGATTGCCAGAAACACCAGGAGGCAAGCTGATATTGCTAACTGTAAATGTGCACGAAATAACTGCACCAAATATATCCGGGATACGAAGACCACCTATTTCCATAATGCTCTCACTAGCTCATGGGGCAATGGTAGGGACTTCTGGAACAACATTAAAGAAGTCACTATGAAACAACTAACTCACCCCCGTCAGTACTCAGCATAAATGGTGAAACTACACTTGACCAGAAACTCATTGCTGATACATTCAATGACACCTTCACGGACCTCAGTGCTGTACTCCCACAGGGTTTTTTCAATGAGGTGGTTCCCCTTGCCCCCCCCCCAAGCCACCTCCAGCCACCCTCCCTTCTACTTTAAAGCAGCAAAAATGCATCAAGTCCGCAGCTACGTTACCAAAGCCATTTGCAACTCCAGAGCCAGCAGTGACTCCCTCGACCTCAAACTGCTATCACTCACACTTGAAGTACTCCGACCACTGACCAGGATTTTCAACCTCTCCCTCAGGCTCAGCCAGTTCCCTGACTTATGGAGATCTGCCACGGTAACCCCAATTCATAAAAGTGGTGACAAAACAGCTACTGAGAATTACCGTCAAATTTCCATCCTATCTCTACTCTCCTAGGCCCTAGAACAGATTGTGTCAGACCAGCTCACTGACTTCCTAGACAATCACAACATCCTGTGCAAGGAACAAAACATGGTTTTAGAAAAGGTCATAGCACCTCCACGGCGCTACTTGAATTCACTGATGCAATCCATCACTCACTCACTCAATAACAGTCATCTTACTGGGTCCACCTTAATCGACTTAACTAAAGCCTTTGATACCGTCAACCACAATCTCCTACTTGCCCAGCTTCGACTAGCAGGGCTCTCACCTAACTCAGTGAACTGGTTCAAAAGCTACTTAGACAACCGCTCCCAAAGAGTGAGAATTGCTGGCACATTCTCAGACCAAAGACCAGTCCGGTCCGGTGTCCCACAGGGCTCAATCTTGGGCCCCCTCCTTTTCAGCTTTTTTCTGAACTCACTGCCAGAATCCTGCCCTAAACAGATCCTACTCTACGCGAATGATGCTGTCATCCTGGCATCCCACCATGATCCAGTCCATCTACAAGGTAACCTCCAACAGGCCTTCTCTGCAGTCGAAAACTGGTTCACAAAACACAGACTTATACTTAACCAGAAAAAAACCAAGACCATGATCTTCTGCAGCTCCCAAAACTAACACAAACAATATCAGCTCTCCATTAAAGCCAAGCAAGGAATCACCCTCGAACAAGTTCATACCTTCAAATACCTCGGCCTCACCCTCGACTCTAATCTCTCCTACGTCCCACACATCAATAACGTGGCAAAAGTAGCCAACACCAGAATGGGCCTACTATTCCGACATAGGAAACATCTAACCCCAGAAGCTCTGTCCATAGCCGTCCAGAGCTCCATCATCAGCATCACTGACTACGGTCTCATTATCTATGGATCTGCCACAACCTCATCTCTCAGGTGTGTTTCGACTTCCCTCAATCAAGCTTGCCGACTCATTACTAGTTCCCACCGTCTTACCCACACCTGCGACCTCTACTCCAAAACAGACTGGCTGCAACTGAACACCCGAATCAAATACCAAACCTGCATCACTGCTAAGAAGATCATGATGGGAAAGGCACCACCAGGAGTCAGCACCCTCCTCAAACCCAGAATCACCAACCGCAACACCAGGAGCTCTAAGCCCCAAATCCTTCAAATCCCCCGCTGCCACACGTCCCAAGGCCAAAGGTCATTTGCATACAGGGCTCCGAGTTGGCTGAATGAGCTCTCTAGTGACACCTCAACCACAGCAATGCTTGGAGCATTCAAAAAAAAAGCTCCGCCACTCCATAACTGGCACCTCCACCTGTGCTTGCACCCCATAACATCTTCATTCCCTACGCTGCTTCTGACCTATAGGTGTCAGTTTCTGCCCTCTCTTCTTGCACTTACCTGTCCAATGCAACTTCTAATGCACTTGCCCTGTGTCTGTCCTGACAAGGCCCATCGGCTGCCTTACCCTGACCCTCTACACCTATGCCTTCCCCTACCCTCAGCTCTCTCCCCTTCTTGCCCTCTTCCTCCTATTGTTTCTTGAGTTACTCATCACTCAGTCTGATTTTGTCAAGCAAAGTTACTGTCTAAAACCATGTACCTGTAAGTGTTTTATGTTTTACTGTCCGTTGCCCTATAACCAGCATGATGTGGAACCTTTGTAAAAGAGCCTTGGCTCAAAGGTACTTTGTAATCCTAGACACAAATAAATAAATAACTACTTGTCTGTTGGCATCTTGCTCTGTACAGACAGCAGTTTTGTACCTTGGAAGGGTTGTATGTGATCTTCTCTTGTTGGCACAAGATAAAACATCACTGACAAGTACCCAAAACAACAAATGCATCCACTATAAGAGACTCTAGGTTCTTGGAAAACCAGGTGAAACTTGGGTGAACAGTTTTAAACTTTTCTTGCAATTCTGATCACTCTGAACTTTTAAACATTTGCAGAGCTCTAGTCCGCTTCTCCTCAGTCTCCAGTCTCACCACATTTCCTTTTGCTGATTCAGCTAAGTCTCTAAAGCCAACATCATCTGATGCTGCTCCTTGGCTAGCCCGCAGCAAGTGCTTTCCTCTCCACACAAGACTGAGCTTCCACTTGCATGGGAGCCCAGGTATGCCTTCAGATGTTAGTTTCCCAGCTGAAAGCTCAACAAGCTACCTCCAGGTTAGCTGCACCTGTCTAAATTGTTATCGAGGAAATTAAAAGAATATTGACAGTAACATAATAATTTAAAGCAGCAGTATTAGTAGAAAAAATGTCACCATATTTTTTTTTTTTTTAGTAATAATGTATTTCTGGCAAAAACATCAATATATTGATTATTCTTTTCACTGTAGTGCTCTTCTGAACTAAGATATGGGGTTCTAAAGTTTTCAAAAGTCCCTTCCCTCTGGCCGCATCCACTATAAATAAAATAAACATTTTTTGGGAGGTACTGTGATGTTTACCATCAGAAATGTGAGAAATTATGAAATTTAGGAGTTGAAACTAATTAGCACCTAACCCTATTACGTAATTTCTAGAGTTTTCCAAGCACATATTGATGCTATAGAACTGATCAGAGCAGATGCACTACATTACCCTTGTGTAAGACTTGGGGGGGCAGATCTCAAACAACAAATACCGAATGTCACCACAAAACAAAAGAGCTCATTAAGCAATGGAAAGTGGGCAAATAAAGCACACAGAACACAAAATGGGAACACAATATTTTTCTGAGCTACAGTCAAAATTATGTATCTGAAATGTGATGCATCATTTGTGTAGCATCTATCCCAGCAGATTACAATCTAAAATATTTCATTGTCATGGCGCACTTTCATTTATCAACTTCTGGCACCTCATATACACAGAACGCACAATGGGGAGCAATTCAGTATGAAAAATAATCCACTCATCATGACGTCAGCTTTCTTAAATCATGATCTCGGCGTGGTGGTTCATTTTTCACACACTGTACCACTGTTTCATGTTGGGAATCCTCTGTGAGGAGCAGCCCTTAAACAGAGCCAACAAACTGAAATGCCAGAATCATTAGCTTTGCATCTATTGTGTCAGAGCAGTGATTCTGCAATGCCCATTTAATTTTCCCAGCTATAAAAGGGATGCATAAACACAGGGGATCTAGAAGTATTGGAGCCAGAGTGGTAAAAACTGGAACATACTGTAGTCTTAGGCTGGCAAGGCACTCCACTGATATCCATCCTGCTGTGAAACAGCACACTGAAGTAACTGAATCAGAGAAGATGTATCAGAAGGTGCGTTTACACTAATGCTGCACTGTGGCAGTGGTGCAGCTCCCATGTGAAGCACAGAATTGCACCCGTATTCAGTGCGACCACACATGCGAGCTAGGAGGATAGTTGGTGTGTTTCCTCCCTTTCCCCAATCAGTGTACTGCCATATATGTTTATAAAACGTAACCTCCCTCCTGTCAGTCCCAAGCAATCCTGGTACTGGGTTTTTTGGTTTTTTTTTAACTTCCCTCCCACTCCTTCTCTGCTGGACTCCCCTTCCTCCTAATTAATCCAGATACCAGTAGTTTTTTTAAATTTAAACTCCTCGCACCCAGTACCAGTACCGGTATTTTTAAAACCTTCAAACTCCTCCCCTGATGGGTGCCTCCCCGACTCCTTTTTCCTACTACATAAGCCCATATTGCTATAGGTGGTGCGGAGCATCTGGACGAGGACCAACGATGCCTGCAACATTTCCAGTCACCAATACTCCAATCACATAAAACACCCAAAACAGATGGGGTCTGCATTTCTCCCAAATGCATCCATACTAATCCACTGGAAGCAGATCAGCAATTCTTGAGTTGCTCACAGCGGTGCAGAGAGGTAAGTGAAAAGAACCCTTAAGAGTGCCCCCTGAACCGGAGTAGGGGTATTATGTGGTAGGGCTGAGCAAAAGTAAATTTATGGCCTTCTAAATAAGACCAAGTGTTCTAATTTCAAACTGTGTTTTGAGGAGAAGTGGGGTTAAAGGATGCAGTGTTATTCAGGCTGTCTCTCTTACAGAGGTGCTAACACCTGTTCCTTCAGTAATCCATCCATGCCCTACTTTTCAGCCATTTAATGAAAGTGCCTTGTTTATTGGCAACCTGCCATTATTTTATGGAGTTTTCCAGTTACTGAATTTCAGTTTAATGTTATGGAACCGTTTCCATTTGAAGCACCAGCTTTTCTAATCTACATAAGCAGCACTCATGTTATGGAAAACATATCATTTTGCAATACATCCTTCTGTTAATTCAAGCTGGTCTTTAGAAAGCATTCCCTTAATCACATTACCAAGCTCTTCCCTATGAATCCTCTGTGCAAATGACTGAACAAAAATGCAGCAAGACTACCAAACAGAAGCATGTATCGAAAGCATGACTACATATACCTCTATAGACAAGGTCTCTTTAGATATGGGATGGTCAGAGCACGTGCCTTCAAATTCAGGGCTCTTGGTAGAAGTTTCATTTTGTGGGTCTGGGACTCCCTACTGAAAAAAACTAGGGGCCTGGGAAAAGTTTAAGGGAGGCCTGGCAAAAAGTCTGAGGGGCTTGGAGTGTGCACTTGTGGACAAAAGTGGGAGGAAATATAACTGCGTGAAAGAAGTGCTAAACTGGAATACTTTTATCAGCAATTCATATGAACAGACGAACATACAAAAGAAAGCCAGCAGATAAGGCCAAATGGTCTCTCAGTTTGATCGGATTGTGCAGCCATTGGGTTACAGCCCTGCCCTGTCCCCAGCCCCTGCTCCTTCCACGCCTTGAGTCTCTGGGACGAGTCGCCCCTTGGTTTGAGTCATCTCCGGCTCTTATTCTGCTTATGACTCTGTCCCACCCCCTTTTAAAGTTGTCCACTGAATTCAGAGAGACCATCTCTTCAAGGAGTACATTCCGTGCCACCACCACTCTCTCAATGAAGTAGTGTCTCGACTCCCTTCTGAATCTTTCCCACTCCAGTTTCATACTGTGTTCTCGTGATTCCTCTCTTCTTTAGCTGGAACATGCCCTCTGTACTACACCTATTTATACCCTTTAGGTACTTGAAGGTCTCTATCATGCCCCCCTGTCTCTTCTGTCCTCCAGGGAGTACATGTTGAGCTCCCTCAATCTATCCTCGTAGGCTTCCCCAGCATCCCCCTTATCAGTTTGGTCACCCTTCTCTGGACCCCTACCAGGAGTTTGATGTCCCTCTATAAGTAGGGATGCCAAAACTGCATGCAGTACTCCAAGTGAGGCCTCACCAGTGTTCTGTACAGTGGCAGGATTACTTCCTCGCTCCTTGAGGTGATCCCTCTGGCAATACATCCCAACATCCTGTTGGCCTTGGCTGCTGTTCTCCTACACTGTTCAGAGTGGTTCAGGTTTCCCATCACCATCACTCCCAAATCCTTTTCCCCCCTCGGAGGCCTTTAACTGCACCGCCCCCCGGGGTGGTAACTGTACCTTGGGTTCTTGGCTCTGAAGTGCATGTCTTTGCACTTCCCAGCATTGAAACCCAGCTGCCAAGTTTCCGACAACTTCTCCAGTGTTTCCAAATCCTTTGGAGCACACTGCCCCCCTCCCGACTTTTTACCACAGCACCTATTTTAGTGTCATCTGCGAAAAGGTTCATCTTGCTCTCAACCCCCTCTGTGATATCCACAATGTAGTAGTAGTAGTAGTAAAAACTTCAGTTTTTTAACAGGATATAAATGACAGTTCATTTACAGCACCGGGGCAAGCCCTATTTTACAAGGTGTTCCTGTATACTCCACAATAGTAAACTTACAAAGTTTCATACATTTATTCGTAAAAACAAACATCCATTGTATAAAAATAAATAGAATAACAGACACGTATTCTATACAAAAAAGCAAAATTCACAAAAATACTCAGTCAAAACATGTGCATTGTACTGAAAGTTCTTGTTTCAATGCTGTAGAAAGTGAGTTAATGGTGTTATCCGCATACTTCAATTGAATGTGCAATGTAGATGTTAAAGAGCACTGGCCCCAGAACTGAACCATGTGGGACTCCACTAATGACTTCTCGGGGCGTTGAGTACGCCCCCAACCACCATTCTCTGCTGCCTGTTTTTCAGCCAGTTACTTATCTAACCAACCAGTTTTTCTTCTGTTCCTAGGGTCCTTAGTTTGCCATGCCACTGAGTCAAAGGCCTTGCTAAAGTCCAGGTACAGGACATTAACTAAATGGTCTGCATCCAGTGCACTAGTCGCCCAGTCGAAGAAATCAACCAGGTTTGTTTGGCAGGATCTCCCTGTGATGAACCCATGCTGTCGGTCGTCCAGTAGACCATTTTCCTGCAGGTATGCCACCAACCTTTCTTTTATCATGGTCTCTATTAGTTCAGACACTATGGATGTGAGGTTGATTGGCCTATAGTTCTGTGGGTCATCCCATGGTCCACTTTTATGGATGGGCACCATGTGTGCCATCCTCCAGTCCAGTGGCACTCATCCAGACCATAGGGAAATATTGAAAGCATCAGTCAGGGGGGGTTCTGCCAGCACCCCTGCCAGTTCCCTCAGAACTCAGTATTTCTTAACGCAATTGCGGGAAACTGCACAACGAGAAAGAATGCACGTCTTGAACTGTTGACTGTACTTAAAGGACGTGAGTACCCACATCCATGAAAACCTTGCTAATGTAACAAACAACTACTTTACTTCCTTCTGAAATAGAAACTAAGAGTTCTAGTCATATCAAGATAATCATGGGAGCAGAGGACTGTCCAAATGATAAGATTTATTCTAAAACAAATGGTCCCTCAACTTGAACTTTAACTGTTTTTAAAGGGAACGTCTGATCAGGATAATAAAATATGTATCCTTCGGAGCCAGTCAGCAGAACCAATCTGCTTGAGAGGATGAAATTAAATGTGGTACCTCAGGTATCTGTTCAGACCTCTGTGGACCAAGATGGGCCAACAACCTTCTGACTTTTTGGGAACCTTTTTTTTTTTTGAGAAAAGGAATCTTCTCTATGACTCTGGAATTTCATCTATTACTCTTGCTAACTATATGGTCTGGATTCCCTTCCTCAAGTAGTCCTGCTTGAAGCTGGAGAACACTGTACTTTAAGGAATAAGAAGGATGAGGAAAGTACAGTTATGCGAGAACTTACCGTAACAGTATATTTGTGAGGGGATCTCTTGCAGCAGGCCATGCCTATGGAACTACCACCGCCTAGCACTAGGACCATCTGGATATTTTTCCTAGCTAGCAGTCTATCTGGGGGTTGCCCCCTTCAACATCACCCTCTGACGTCGGACAACTCTATGAGAGTTGATGGCCCCCGCTCCCTCCTCAGTTCTCCTGCTGAAGACCAGAGTAAAGTGTCCCCCTTGCTGAGGAACCAAGGAGGTGTCCAAGTTTCCTGCCAACATGGAAGCCTAAAGGAGTCCACAGGCAACAGAAAGGTGTACCAGGCCAGAGGGAAGGAGGAAGGGACATCATGGCCTGCTGCAAGAGAGCCCCTGGCAGTTCTACTGTTATGGTAAGTGCTTATGTAACTACTATCTGATGTTGGGGGTATCTCTTGCAGCAGGCCACACCTATGCAATGAGTCCCAAGGAGGTCTGCCATATATAAAGCAGCCTGGATGGAGGAAGCCTCAAGTCTAGGAAAGAAGACCCTGAAGAATGATTAGGTTGAAACTGGTCCTGCGCCTAGAGGCAATGTCCAGGCTGTAGTGATTGGTGAAGGTGTGGCCAGAACTCCAACTAGCCACTGCACAAATCTCTGCAGCTGAGATGTCCCTGGAACAGGCAGTTGAAGCAGCCATACCCCTGGTGGAATGGCCCTTAACATCTCCAGAAAGTACCCTGCTGTACTTTCTGTAACCGTAATGCAGTTGGCCAACCATTTAGACAAACATCGCTTAGAAACAGGGGCACCCTCTTTCCCAGGGGCAAAAGAAACAAACAATTTTTTGGACTTACTACAGTACTTGATATAGTGTGTATAGTAACACAAAATTCTATGCACATCTAAAGTGTGGAGCAATGCTTCACCTGGATTGGCATGCTGTGGGTAATACACAGGAAAGTGGATGGTTTGATTTAAAGTAAACTCAGATACCAGGAAGAAACTTGGGATTAGTACACAAAGACATCCTGTCTTTGTGGAAAACCAAATAAGGTTGCTCACATATGAGTGCTTGTAGCTCAGAAATCCTTTGAGCAGAAGTAATGGCAACTAAAACAATGCTTTCCATGACAGAAAGCATAGCTTGCTAGTTGAACAGACTCAAAAGGAGCCAAAGTAAGTTTTTTCAACACAGAATTCAAGTCCCATGGAGGGATGGGATTGCGGATAGCAGGCTTCAGGTGAAGGATGCCTCCCCAAAAAGTATGAGACAATTCCAATTGTGCCACCATATAGCCATCAATGGGCACATGGAAAGCAGAGATGGCAGACATGTGCACCTTAAGAGAGGAGTACGCCAGACCAAAATCCAAAAGGGACAGCATGTACTCCAAGATCTGATTCACAGGACATGTGAAAAGGTCCAGCTGGCATGAAGCAGCCAGTAGTGTAAATTTCTTCCACTTCACAGAATAAAGGGCTCTGGTGGAAGGCTTTCTAACTGCCACCAGGACATCAGTCACTTTACGTGACACCCCAAACTGGGCCTTGTCCATGTACTCAGGAGCAAGGCATGAAGGTGCAGGAACATAATGTCCAGATGGACCAGGGTGCCCCAGTTGTGGAAGAGTAAGCCAGTACACAAAAGAAGAGGTACTGGAGGTTGCACTACTACTGCTGGAGCAAGGGGAACCAGAGCTGATGAGACCAAAGGGGATGATGAGGATCACCGTAGCCTCTTACATCTGTAGTTTGATAAGCAGCGAAAGAGGAGGGAAGGCGTACAGAAGCCTCCCTTTCCAGGAGAGGGTCAACGCGTCTTGCCAGAAAATTCTGGGCCCTGGATCTAGCAAGCAAAAACATGGCAGTTTTGCATTGAGTGGGGACATAAAAAGGTCCAACTCTGAACGACCCCATCTGTCAAAGAGATCTTCGACGACTTAAGTCAGAAGCTCCCATTCGTGCATCTTTGACTTTGACTGGCTTAGATCGTCTATCAGGATGTTTTGGATGCCTGGAACATGAATGGCTGACAAATGTAGGCCATGGTCCAGAGTGGTGGCCCACTCTAGTGTGACACCCCAACAGCGAAACCCGAAAACAGACCATTAAAGTGACAGTCGCTGTAAAGGTCTGTTTTCACCGATGTGGCTTCTCCCAGTGTTCTATCCCCTCCACGGAACAACTCCGACCTGGAGTTGATTATAATTAAATGTGGGGGGTGTGGGGGCATAGGCCCCTTGCAAAAAACACTGTCTTTTGGGATGGCACAATAGCAGTGTTGATTTTGTGCCATTGCAGTGCGGGACGTCAGGGAATTTTGTGTCTAGTACAAGTGGTGCTTCCGGTCCAGAGCCCAATACCAGACTCTCATCTCTTCCCTGCAGAGGGGATATGAGTGATTACCCTCCTGCTTGTTGATGTAGTGGACGACAGTCATATTGTCCGTCTGCACCAACAGAAGGCCTGGGAACAGCAGAGTCTGAAAGACTTGCAGGGCATAAAGCACCTCCCTCATCTCCTGAACATTGATATGGAGAGAGGACTCCAGTGGGGGCCATATCCCTTGAGTTTGGTGTGGGCCCAGATGAGCTCCCCAGCCCATCCCTGAGGTATCTGTTGTCAGAATCTGCTGAGGGGAGGGAATAGTAAAGGGGAGCCCCCTGAGAAGATTGATAGGTTCCAGCCACCAGAGGAGAACTCTTTTCTCCGCGGAAGAGACCAGGACTTCCTGTTCCAGGTTATCTTTATGTTGGTTCCACTGAACTCTCAACATCCATTGGGGATTCTCATATGCAATCTGGCCAGAGGCACCATGACTATGACCGCTGCCATCATACCAGGAGCCGGAGAAATGTCGGAGACGTAGCAGCTGTGGAACAGCAGTCTGTTTTGAGCTATGAGACAGTCCGCCCTGTCTTGGGGAAGGAAGGAAGGCCATGCCCAGTTCTAAGTCCAGGACTGCCCCAATGTGCTGGAGTTGCTGACCAGGTGTTAGGATGGACACGGGCAAGCTGACTGTAATGCTGAGGTCCTGGAACAGATGGGTGGTGTGTTCCAGGGTTCGGACAAGGCTGTTCCTGGACAAAGCTTTGAGCAGCCAATCATCCAGACAAGGGAAGACATAGAATCCCTGTCTCCTGAGAGCATCCAGAGCCACTGCTAGGCACTTGGTAAACACTTGAGGAGCCGAGGACAAGACAAAGGGCAAGGTCCGGAACTGTTCCCCCTGAAAATGAAATCTGAGATATTGTCTGTGGGGGGCGCATATCTTGATATAAAGATATGCATCCTGCATATCGAGGGAGAATATCCAATACCCTTTGTTCAGGAGGGGCAAGAACCTCTGAAGGGTTACCATCCAAAACTTTTTGTACTGGATAAGGAGATTTAGCTCACTGAGATCCAGAATGGGCCAGAGGTTGCCCATGCATTCTGGAACCAAGAAGAAAAGAGAGTAGAACACTCTGCCCTGCTGGACATCTGGCACACATTCTGTCATTCTTTTCCTGAGCAGGGACTAAATATCCTCCCAAAGAACGAGGATGTGGGCAGGGGGGATAAGAAGGGACTGGAGGTCTCTCTGGGGGCCACTCTGTGAGTTCCAGAGTGTGGCTGTGGTTTATGAGCTGTAGCACCCATCTGTCACCTGTGATCTCACCCAACTGTCTCTGTGCAGGGAGAACCGACCCCCTACCCCTCCGCCAGGTCCACTGGGGGGGGCAAGGAGTCAGGCTGAGGCAGGGGCAGGAATCGGTGCCTCCCTCCTCTAGAACCCTTGCTGAAGGAGGTGGAGGGGGGTGAGCAGGGTTGAGGCAGCCTTACATTTGGTTGGCTTGAAGGTGGGCCACCCAACAAAAGGGCACCCATTGGGCACTCTTTGGTTGAGTTTCGTACATCGAATATACATACTTTATGGTGAGTCCAGAGACTTGCATGTTGGATAGGATATTCTGGAGATCAGCCCCGAACAATTTATACCCCCTGAAGGGAGCATTCAGGATGGACATCTGAACATACTGAGCAAACCCCCAACACCCTCGACCAGGAGTGCCAGCAAAGGCATAGTCCCACTGCTGCCACCAAGACTGAAGCATCCACTGCATCGTAGGCTGAGTGCAGGAGATGCCAGCTGATGTCTGTCCCAGATTTGAGGGCCTGGAGGAACTGTTAACTAGACAGTCCTTCAGGCAAAGATTTGACCATGTCCATGGTCTGATCTCACAGAACATCCTGGTATTGGATTATGTGGACCATATAGTTAATGGCCCTGATCATCAAGGTGACAGAGGCAAAAGCCTGTTTGCCAAAGAGGTCCAGCCTCTGAGATTCCCTGTAGGGGGGGAAGGGAACTCGGGTGTTTCAGCTGTTTAGAGTGGTTGTGCACCATGTTAATGACTACTGAGTCCACATGCGGCTATTCCCCAAAGAAAGGCTTACCCACGGTGCCTTGTATAATTTATTCACCTTCCTAGGCATTGCCAGTATGAGATTTGGGTGATGCCAGGCGGCCATGGTGGCATCCTCTAATGTGTCAATCAATGGGGGGACCACCAGAGGGAAACAGTCTGGCAGACAGAGGTAGGGAGACAGCCTACATGGGAAGGGTCCAACTCCTCAGTTTCAAACCCCATGGCCAACTGAATCTGATGCATGACCCTACTGAAAGAGGGGTCATCTGGGGAGGACTGGGATATGTATTTAGTGGTATTTTCCCCGTCAGAAGAAACTGTGGAGAGAGAAGGGGAAGCCCCTTCAATCCCATCCTCACAGGACTCCTCAGACTTATCAGGAGGTTGGAGATCCGGGTGATATTCTTCCTTTTCTCCTGGGCGAATGGGAGGTGTACAGGGGGGCAGGCCAACATGGTGCAGGGTGTGGGTCCCTGGGGACGTTGGGCGCCAGGTTGGGTCACGCGGCCCACGTGGGGCTAGGTCCAGTGGAGAGAGAAGCTGTGCCTGCATGAAATCCCATAGGGATGTCAGCACGGACTGGAAGTCCACTGTCACCGATGTTGCGTAGCCCAGCAGCATCGGTTGAGGAGGAACTGGTGCCAGCGTCAGTGGTGGGAGAATAGGTGCCAGCGTTGGTTGAGGAACTGGCACTGGTTGAGGAACTGGCACTGGTTGAGGAGCTGGCGAAGGCACAGGCTGAGGTCAAAAAGGCATCAGAGGAGGGAGAGGCCTGACTGGCACTGGTGTCAGATGAGGAAAGGTCATCATTGCCCAGAGGGAGATGTCAGTGGTAGGCATCTCGAGAGCAGGCGAAGGTGGCAGAGGGATGGCTGGAGGGGATGCCGGGGAAGGCGTAGGGTCTGTAACCATGAAAGAGAGCACCTGTATGGAAGGGGTGATGGATGGGTTGCAGAAGAAGACCCTGAGCTCACTGAACCCATACCAGACTGAGCAGAACCAGCAAAGCCACCTGACTGGGGCCTTGCCACCAGAAGGAGACTGAACAGCAGGGACTGGGGGGAGACTGAGAGGATCCTGCCCCTGAAGACTTGCCACCCGCTATGGAGAGGTTGGTGGGCGGTGCTGCCAAGGGTAGCCCTTTTAAGGATAGGGTGTGTAAGGCAGAAGAGGCAGACCCCGAGGAAGTGGCCGACCCTGTCATGGCCTTAGGCGTATGTAGAGACCACGAATGGGAAGAGGACTGGAGTTTTTCATGGTTCTTGTCCCAGTGCTTTTGCTTGCTACCAGATTTCCCCCCAGAGGAGGAGGTTGCAACCCTGAAGACAGGGCCAGAGAAGAGGAATAGCTTCTAGCCTGCAGCTCCCATTCCATGTTGGAGACCTTTTGCTGCAGGAGGAATTCTTCTAGGGCATGCTGGTGATGGTGTCGCATGGCCTGTTTGAAGCCTCTGCAGATGTGTCGTGAGTAGGCATGAGGCAGCGGACACAGGCAGCATGGCCGTCCTTCTCTGAGAGCTGCTTCCCACAAATATACTTCAACTTGGAAACACAGAAGGTGACGGCAGATAAGGACCATGTGGCCCACCTAGCTTGCCCCCTTTCCCTACCTATTGCAATACCGCAGACCATAGCTGATCTGCGGCTTATCCTCTATTCCCTACTGCAAGAGTACTCATATCTATCCCATGCATTCTTGAATTCCTCTACCGTTTTTGTCCCCACCACCTCCACAGGGAGGTTGTTCCAGGCATCCACTACTCTTTCTGTGAAAAAGTAATTCCTCACATTGCCCCTGAGCCTAACCCCCTCTAGCCGCATATCATGCCACCTTGTTCATGAACACCTTCTTTTCTGAAAGATGCTACCCTCCTGTACCTTGTTTATACCCCTAAGGTACTTGAATGTCACTATCGTACCTCCCCCTCCTCTGAGAAATACATATTGAGGTCATCTAGTCTTTCCTCATATTGGAAGCCCAGTCGGAAGATGAAGATGGGTCCAACATGCAAAAAGAATAGAAGAAAACTCAAAAAACCAGGGTGAGAAAATGGTCGACTGAAGCTTGTATTAGTCTCTAGAGGTCCAACATGCATTGGTCGATGGTGGGAAAAGAACTATGGAGGGAGCAGGGGCCGCCCACTCTTATAGGGCTGGCCGGCGTCAGAGGGTGACGTTGGAGTGGGTGGCCCCCAGATAGACTTCTAGCTGGAAAAGCTTCTAGGTGGTCCTAATGCCTGGAGGCAGTAATTCCATAGCTGTGGCCTGCTGCAAGAGATACCCCCAATGTCAGATAGAACAGTTACACAATACCTTGTCATTAACGAATATTACGTGCTCACTGCAACTGTTGATCTTCCAAAATATCTTTACCATTTATTCACACTTATGGGTCTAAGCCAGAGGAACCAGGACCCCGCAGGAGCAAAGTCTTTTGCAGCCTAGGAGACTGGCATTGGCGCCAGAGCGCTCATGGGTTGGTCAGTAACTGATGCTGGCCCCTCCTACCTTCTTCAGTTCTGTTAGCCTAGAGAGAAACTAGTGGAAAAAGGGAGAGAGAGGACCATAGACACCTAGCCCAAAGGGATAGGATAGGGTATAAGATCATAAAAATAATAAAACCTGACTACTTACTTAAAGAAACTAAGGGATGGGCCTAAATGGCACAGGGTAGCAGGTGTTAAGAGCCAGAGTCCACCTGGACAGGAAGGTGGCGGGAGGGTGGCAGCCCTAGCATACAGCTCTGGCTGGTTTAAAGAGAGAGATCCAGAAGAATCTCTGAGAAAAAGATGGTGGAAACCAATTTTGGGGAGGGGTCTTCTGCTCACAAAGGACAAGGACCTAGGAGCAAAAATAAAATCTATAAGATAGCAGATAGGCTGGAGAAGATCAGGAGAACTGCCATCATCCTCTTGCCACTCCAGAGAAGGGAAAAGGAAAGAAAAAGACTCTGCACCGAGGTGCGAGGCAGTAAGCAGCTGGACAAGCTGATGTAACCCCTAGATGGCGTATCCCAGGGGCTACTACCCCTGCCTGATTTGCCACTAACAGGTTGAGGGGCCTGGATCCAATGGCGGGTGCCTCCACCCAGAGGTCAGGGTTTGCAATAGTTAAACTAACTTGGTCACAGCCCTCTGGGACACTGCAACCCCCCTTTCTTCCCACTAGTGGCCCACACAATATATCAGAATTACCCTCACAGTATACACTTACCCCAGGTCTGGTTCCTGCACTGGGACCTCCTGTGAAATGAGATACAGTGCAACAATCACAGTACAGTACTTTAACATAGACAAATACCTCAGGCAGTATAACTTTGCTGAAACAAGCAGCTCTGATTTATTTAGGGGGATATAACAAGGACAGGGGGAAATCAGGTTAATTAGCTTATCACTCTAATAATCTACCTATGACTCTGTGCACAGGCCTATCCTATCAGTTACTGTCCCTGGGTACCCAAGCCCTAGTGGCTAGTCCAAACCGTGGCAGCTGGTAGGGGCCCTTTCACACAGAGAAAAGGAGAATTAAACAGTCAGCAGTACAGTAATTCCATTTGGATTTAATGTGGCAATTCAACTGGGAGCGACCCTGAATTAGTACTCACGACCTCCAAATAAGATAGGGTCCTTCAATGTCAGCAGGGCTCACTTGAGGTACACAAACCTCTTCACACATCCATATAAAAGAAAGCACTATACCAAGCAGGCTGCATCTGTATCCAGATCGCAATTACTGCACAATACCCGGGAGAACACACAGAAGATTCAGTTCCTGACAGACCGAGTGCAATTTTCAGCAATTACTCCAGTCTTCTACAGGGTGAGCCTGGTTTCTACTCTTCAGAGATCCTTTGATTCTTTTCACAGGATGGATTCAGTCCTAACAAGCTGTTACACAAGCTGCAGACCGGAACTCTGGGCCTTACACACGTTTTTGACTAAAACTGCACACTGAAAAAGCACAGGGCTCCTTCCTTCTTCACTGCCAAAGCTCAACTGAAACTCCAACCGACAAAACCGGCACTTCCTTTGAGTTCCTCCCAGTTCTTGACTGGATTGGCTGTCACCACGATAGACTGCTGCTGTTGGTCCAAAAGGCACTGAAGTCTAAACTACATCTCCCAGAGTCACTGCCCATACAATCCTCTTGTGGCTGGCTCAGATTATGAGTCCAAGTTCTGATTCGTCCAAGGCACCATTTTAGAGCTAGCTTACCCCACACTGATTGGTCCAGTTCAGCAGTTCAAAACTAGAATGGGAACTAGCAGACACAGTTCTGACTGCAAAGAAAGCAGGTTAGACAAACTGTAATTTCATTATTACTCTAAATAATTTCTGGCAAACAGTTACATCTTTCAGATAGGTTCCTTTGCACTCCTAGTGACTGCAAAAATGAAGTGAATTGGCAGCAGCTCGAGTGGTACTCAGAGAAGCACACAGTCCCCCCATACAACTAATTATGTCTGCAAGCAGACAGCTCTTAAAGAGACAGTACCAGAGGCTCTAAAACACTCACTGATAAATGGCTTAAATGCCAAACACCATTCAGGCTTGGAGCATTCAAGCAAGCTCCTGAAGTCTTTTGGGAACCCCATTTGCAGGGGTTACACCCTTCCTGGCTTGGGAAAGCTTGACGTCCAGGCTCAAGCAAGTACTTATAAGTTTCAACTGCAACCATATACATTTGCATTAGGCTCGCATATATGTAATCATCAGTCAATATATCATTTTACCAAGAACACATTTCTGAAACATTGCAGTACGTCCTCTTTACACAGTATTACATACACATTGTACCATAACTCAAGTTATTACCTCTACATGAAACCTGAAGAGAGGGCCCTTCCCTATCAGTTACCTTGGGGCTGGATGGGGCAAGGCACCATACTTAGAGGGCAACACAAGTAACTTGGAGTTAGCACTGATGCTCAGTTTGGGCAATGAGCTGGGACACATACACTCCTTTATGGACAACATTGAGAGGCAAGTCCACAGGCCTCCCAAGTGAATCATAACTGAGGTGCACCACAGGCTTTACAGCTCGACCAGTCTTTCTAGGGGAACTGTTATAGTCTCTGCACTCTGAGCCTCATTTTCAGCATTGTCCTCACTTGTCAGGGAGTCTCCATGGGGTAGAGAGGCTAGAACTTGGGGCACTTTCAGCTCCAGGAGTTACAGTTTCTGAGTCCACAACATTTGGCTCAGCATGGAGAGCTTGACACTGGCAGTGGACTGTCAGGGCACTCAAAATACTCTTCTTGTTCGGTGTATCACCAGTCTGCCCCAATCTATCATTTTCCTCCCTGAAAGCTCAAACAGTTCAACCATGCACAATGATTCCATTTCATCTGATCTGATGCTTTGCACTTCACTTTCTGGGAGCATTGGCTCCAGGGATGAAGCTGGGGGCTTAGACAGTCCAGAAGGCCCAGCTTTGTCTCCAGTATTGACTAGGGATTGCCCCAAACAATTGACTCAGTTCATAAGAAGGGATAGTATTCAAAGTCACTCACTTTCTTCCGATATGGACTGACAGTCATGCTCAACTGGGACTTGTGGAGGAGACACTTTAACTTTGCTTCTGTAGGTGCAGACTTTCTTGATCTTTTCAGCAGCAGCTCTAGTCACTGGTCCAGAGGCATCTTCTAGGGCTCAGACTCAATTAAGATTTGTCCAATGGGCAGTAAATGATTTCTATGCATTGTTTTTACATCTTTGAATTATTCTCAGGCCTTACTTTGTACACTGGCAGATCATCTAGTTTGCCCACTACAATGTGAGGAGATGGTGCCATCTGTCAGCAATCTTGTGCTTGCCATGCAGTCCCAGATTTCTTAGCAATACCCGATCTCCCTCCTGGAGTTCCTGTGCTTTCACCTTTTATCATACCTTTCTTTGTTGGCCAGATTTCTTTTGGCAGCCATGGTTTGAGCCAGTTGGTACGCATGAGTTAGCTGGGCCTTTAACTTTTGCACATACTGTAAATAGTTGTCAGCTTGAACTCCATCAGGAGAGACCCCAAACACACATCTACTGGTAGCCGAGCTTCTCTTCCAAACATCAGGCGGTAGGGGAGAATCCAGTGGCATCACTTTGGTGCAGTTATAAGCATGTACCAGGGTGCTAATTTGTTGGCTCCATCTAGGCTTGTCCTTTGGGTGCAGGGTGCCTAGCATATCTAGCAAAGTGCTGTTGAAACGCTCAGGCTGTGGGTCCCCTGGGGTGGTAAGGTGGTTCTGGACTTTCGCACTCCCACAGAGAAAGCACCTCTTTGATCAGATGACTCAAAGTCTCCCTTGATCAGAATGGATTCTTTGTGGAGCCCCATAGTGAACAAAAAGTTTTCTACAAGTACTTTGGCCACAGTGGATGCTTTCTGGTCTTTGGTGGGAAAGCTTGGGCATATCTCGTGAAATGGTCAGTGACCACCAACACATTACTGATATTTCTTTGATCTGACTCCAAACTCAGAAAATCAATACAGACCAGCTCCATGGGTGCACTGGTGGTGATGTTAACAAGGGGCAGCCCTCTGGGGCAAAGCTTCCTCTGTAAGCAGCTTACTACAAGTTCGAATGTGTTGCTCCACATCAGCCCCATCTTAGGCCAATAGAATCTGGATCTCACCAAGTCAAGTGTTCTGTCTATACCAAGGTGCCCCATGTGGTTGTGCAAGGACCTCAGTACTGAGTCTCAAAGGCAGTGGGCAGCACTAGTTGTTGTTTGTCTACTTGTCCCTCTGTCTACTGTTTCTCTGTATAACAGTTTATTGATCAGTTTCAACTTAGGACCTTCTTTGTATAACAGTGCAGTTCTCAAATCAGTGGAGCGTAATTTGGACACATCTTTCCTGCATAGAGGGCTTCTAAAGCTGCTTTGATCATGGGATCGCGGGATTGAGCCCTGACGAATATGTCATTGTCCAGCTGAGGCAGTGCACCAATGTCTATTGCAGAAAAGTGGCAATAAGCAGCAGGTAGCTGCAATTCTCAGAGGCTCCCAAGCAATCCACCATGCAGTCCACTGCGTCCGTGGGACATTGTTCCTCCCCTGTCAAACTTCCGGCAGAGTGCCCGAATGTCAGGTTCTGCCAATCGGACCCAATCATTCTGGGGAACAGGCCTCGGAGAGAGCATCAGCATCTATGTGGTTCAGACCTGCTCGGTATTCAGAGAGCATAGTCATATGTAGATAATGCAGAAAGCCACCTATGGCCAGTGGCATCCAACTTAGCTGAGGTCTGCACATAGGTCAAAGGATTATTGTCAGTTTTACTAGTATTTTAGCCCCATACAAGTACTCATGGAATTGGTCAACAATAGCCCACTTCAAAGCTAGGAACTCTAACTTATGTACAGGATAGTTCTTTTCGGATGGGGTCAGGCTTCTACTGGCAAAGGCCACTGGTCTCAGGCCATTCTCGCTGCTCTTGGTACAACACAGCCCCAACCCTTGCAAGCTAGCATCAGTGTGCAGGACGTAAGGTTTTCTTGGATCGGCATAGGCCAGCACTGGAGCATGGGTAAGTTGATATATGATCTCATGAAAAGCAGTCTCATAATCAGGAGTCCAGCGGGCCCCAAATACTTCACTCGGATGAAAATACACTCTTTCAGTCTTGAGGACGCTGACTTTTGGTATTTTTGTGGGTTGGGGATACCCTTGAGTAGGTTAAGTAAAGGCGGATCACTCTTGAATAGTCCTTGATGAGCGCCGATAATAACCACAGAATCCCAGGAATCTTTTGCAGTTCTTTTAGATTTTTGGGCTGTGGCCAGGTGGTCAAGGCCTCAACTTTACTTGGGTGGGTCTCTATTCCTCGGTGGATACTATGTGTCCCACATACTTTACTGATGTTTGAAAGAATTGACACTTATCAATGGACAGTTTAAGGCCAAAGTCCTCCAGTCGGTCCAATACCTTAAATAATCTGCTCTCATGTTCCTCCAGTGAGCTGCCAAACACAATAACATCATCTAGGTATACCAGGCACTCTAGTAAGTTCATGTCCCCACTGCACTCAATCGATTGAAAAGTGGCTGGGCACCTGAAAGTCGCATGAGCATCCTCATGATTCATAGAAGCCAGCGGACAGATAAAGGCCGTCTTCTCACAGTCCTCTGGGGCCATCGGGATCTGGTAGTACCCACTGCGGAGATCCAGCACAGAGAACCACTTGCTCCCGTTTAGGCAGTCAAAGCATCCTGAATGCGGGCATTGTGTACTGATCAGGGATAGTCCGCGGTTTAAGGTGCGATAATCCACACACATCCTTACTGTTCCATTCTTTTCCTCACTACCACAATGGGGAAGCATAAGGGCTTCTGGTTCTTGTATTACACCAGCAGCTAACATCTCTTGCAGATGCCGTCTCACATCATCTATGTCAGCAGGTGCCAGGCGTCGAGACCTCTCACGAAATGGTCTTTCGTCATGCAGCGGATATTGTGCTCAGCTCCTTGCACGCATCCTACATCCCATTCCTTTAAAGAAAACACCTGGTCTCTCTGGGCAAGCTTCTCACTGATCCTCACTTTCCATTCAGCTGGCAGCGGGAGTCGCGAAATCAAACAAGTCAGGCGTTACTCTGTCATTCTTCCTTGAACTCTTGCTGCTGGGTAGCACTGCAGTGTCTGCACAATGCACATTAGCCAGGATGCAACCTCTGTTTACTCGAATGTCTCTTTCAGACACATTATGAACTTGGACCATTACCCTTCTGGCATAAGCATGGGCTCTAGCGGGCAAAATACTAAACTTGACCAGCAGTCCCTCTGGCAATTTTCCATCGCCTGGTGCATCCAACATTAATATTTTATTCTTAACATCCTTTCTGATCGGACCTCTCCCTGTAAGGTACACTGGGCATTTGGCGCCAGGATCAGAGACTCAGGATCCTTCTTCCATACAATTCCGACCGGTTCCTCTGGTTCTGTTTTTCAGCATCTCTCTGTGCCTCATAGGCCTTCTTAATTAAAGCTGGAACTCTTAAAGCTCTACTAGTCTTTGACCCTGTTTTCATAACACAACTGTGCCAGCTTCCGAACATATGAGCATTTGTTCCAATCAACAAGGGACACCATCATACAGTCCAGTGGGGGGACACACTAAGGCTAAGGTCTCTACTTGTTCGGCCACTCCAGCACGGAGGTGGGGAAAGACAGCCAAATTCGGATATACCCGAATAGGGTAGGCCTTCTCACTTAACCCCCATACATGCAGTCCTTCTAATGGTTGTAAGGGTACGTCTGACAAATGCTTCTGATACCAATCCTGGAACATAATTGTCACTTGGGAGCCACTGTCTAATACAGCTCTTGTAGACACTCCATTCACCTTTACAGTGGTCTCCATGGAGGGACCCACTATTCTGGACCAGTCTGAGAGGCGGTAGGGGGCCTGGGCAACTGACCTTGCCACAAAAGGACGTGAATTAGCATTTTGGTGCCCTCACTGGGATCATGTCGTGCACCTCTTAACCACTGATTTCTTCTCCAAGCTCTCCTTGTAGCCTATATGCAACTTTGTCAGTGTCTTTTGGGGACTGGCATTCCTTTCATGTGCCCATCTTTCCCACAATTATAGCAAAACATACTTTCTGGAGTTTGAGCTGGCCGAGGCGCCACACTGGGAGCCAGGGCGGGGTATTACTAACTGGAAACCTGGGTGCCATCTCTGTCTGCGGCGTGATAAGCATTTGGAGACATCTCGTCAGTTTCTCCACTTCCATGGTCAAGGAATTGAGTTTGGAGCTGTTATCAGCAGGAGATACATGGTGGGTACCCCCACCCCATAGCAGATGCAGTCGGATATAGGTCAGGGCCAGACTTGCAGGCGTGGCCTTCATAAAAGGACTGTTTTGAATTCGGATCTCTCTCAACAGTTCGCCCCATTGTGGCATGTCTTTTCCTTGTCAGAGCACTCATTGACTGTCAACCTCTGCCCTGAACTTCACTTGATGGGTCACCCTCAGTCACTCGGGTCGTAGCCACAGCTGTTGGTGCAGGTACCTCCGAGGTCGCCTTTTCTCAACTCCTCGAATTTCTCATTAACTCATCATAGGAGGGTGGGGATTCCAGTCGATTTGAGAGGCGTAACTGAAGCAACAGCAGTTCTGAGAAGGGGGCAGACTTAAGGATTCTGTCCAGTCTGGTTCGGTCCAGTTCAATCGCTGGCAAACTACCCTTTCTGAGGCATTCTTGCAACAATTTTTCCAGCCGAGAGACATACACAGACAACAACTCCCCTTGGTACTGTTGTGCATTTCTTACTCTCCACCATAGGTCCTCATCAGAATCTGGGCTCCCATACACATTCTCCAAGGCCTCAAGATAGGCCTGTGCAGTCGCTTCAGGGTTACTGGCCCGTTTAGCACGGATGGTAGCCAGGGCAGGACCTCGGAGGCTCTCACTAACCTCTTCGCTTTTCGCCTTCCGAGCATTGCCATTCTAGCACTTGGGGGGCAACATAGTCTATCCAGGTCTCCCAGTCATCCTCCCCTTGGGGGGTGGGGAGGGTGCCAGAGAAGATCCTCAACCTTCGGTAAGAGTCGTGACTAATGGCAGATGCAGAAATAGGAGTCTGCATTGGTTCAGCCACCATTACGGGCACTGGAGCAGGAGAGGGTGTTGGGGGAGGAACACCCCCAGGTGGCAAGAATAGTTTCTTCAAGTCCTCCACAGTTTTCCCTCTCCGGCAACCATTCAGCAAATTTCTCCTCAAAAGTTTCAGATAGTGGTGGGGGCTGATTCCCCGGTCTTTACTGTCTTAGTTATCACTCTCCAAGCAGTGAGGGCTCCTCTGGGGTAATGGTCTGTGGCACTTTGGAGCTATCTATGGGATCCTTAAACTCTACTAGGGCCAGGAAAGTGTGGGTGAGCAGATTAGCATGCCGACCCACCACCACAGGGTTTGTAAACCTTCCACCTTGGAAAGTACTCCCTGCACAGTGTCCGTGTAGATACCCAGGGGATGTCCAGGATAAGCATAGCATTTTGGGGTTGATCTCCTCCCCAGTACACCCTCCACCAGCCGGTGCACAGCCATATGTCAGGGTACCATTTTTTCTTAACAGTGGTTGTGAATGGCCACTAGAGGACACACAATCCCAGCGGTGCCTCCAAGATGTAACCCCTAGATGGCGCTATCCCAGGGGCTACTACCCTGCCTGATTTGCCACTAACAGGTTGAGGGCCTGGATCCAATGGCGGTGCCTCCACCCAGAGGTCAGGGTTTGCAATAGTTAAACTAACTTGGTCACAGCCCTCTGGGACACTGCAACCCCCTTTCTTCCCACTAGTGGCCCACACAATATATCAGAATTACCTTCACAGTATACACTTACCCCCAGGTCTGGTTCCGCACTGGGACCTCCTAGAAATGAGATACAGTGCAACAATCACAGTACAGTACTTTAACATAGACAAATACCTCAGGCAGTATAACTTTGCTGAAACAAGCAGCTCTGATTTATTTAGGGGATATAACAAGGACAGGGGGAAATCAGGTTAATTAGCTTATCACTCTAATAATCTACCTATGACTCTGTGCACAGGCCTATCCCTATCAGTTACTGTCCCTGGGTACCCAAGCCCTAGTGGCTAGTCCAAACCGTGGCAGCTGGTAGGGGCCCTTTCACACAGAGAAAAGGAGAATTAAACAGTCAGCAGTACAGTAATTCCATTTGGATTTAATGTGGCAATTCAACAGGGAGCGACCCTGAATTAGTACTCACGACCTCCAAATAAGATAGGGTCCTTCAATGTCAGCAGGGCTCACTTGAGGTACACAAACCTCTTCACACATCCATATAAAAGAAAGCACTATACCAGGCAGGCTGCATCTGTATCCAGATCGCAATTACTGCACAATACCCGGGAGAACACACAGAAGATTCAGTTCCTGACAGACCGAGTGCAATTTTCAGCAATTACTCCAGTCTTCTACAGGGTGAGCCTGGTTTCTACTCTTCAGAGATCCTTTGATTCTTTTCACAGGACGGATTCAGTCCTAACAAGCTGTTACACAAGCTGCAGACCGGAACTCTGGGCCTTACACACGTTTGACTAAAACTGCACACTGAAAAGCACAGGCTCCTTCCTTCTTCACTGCCAAAGCTCAACTGAAACTCCAACCGACAAACCGGGCACTTCCTTTGAGTTCCTGCCAGTTCTTGACTGGATTGGCTGTCACTCACGATAGACTGCTGCTGTTGGTCCAAAAGGCACTGAAGTCTAAACTACATCTCCAGAGTCACTGCCCATACAATCCTCTTGTGGCTGGCTCAGATTATGAGTCCAAGTTCTGATTCGTCCAAGGCACCATTTTAGAGCTAGCTTACCCCACACTGATTGGTCCAGTTCAGCAGTTCAAAACTAGAATGGGGAACTAGCAGACAGTTCTGACTGCAAAGAAAGCAGGTTAGACAAACTGTAATTTCATTATTACTCTAAATAATTTCTGGCAAACAGTTACATCTTTCAGATAGGTTCCTTTGCACTCCTAGTGACTGCAAAATGAAGTGAATTGGCAGCAGCTCGAGTGGTACTCAGAGAAGCACACAGTCCCCCCATACAAACTAATTATGTCTGCAAGCAGACAGCTCTTAAAGAGACAGTACCAGAGGCTCTAAAAACACTCACTGATAAATGGCTTAAATGCCAAACACCATTCAGGCTTGGAGCATTCAAGCAAGCTCCTGGAAGTCTTTTGGGAACCCCCATTTGCAGGGGGGTTACACTGAGAAAATGGAAAAGGGACACCCAATACCCCTTAGCACCTGCTGTTCCTCCCAGATACTGGAGATGAAGGCTGTGCCTAGTAAGCAAGGCTATGCTACGAGTTAGCAGAGGCTGGAGAATCTGCAAGGTTGAAACAGAGGTACAACAGCTTTAGGGGGTATCAGCTAACCTCCTTGGAGGGAAAGAGGGAGGAAGGACATATACAAAACAATTGAAAAAAGCTTTTTTTTTTTAAAATTGTGGAACATGAAAAAAAACAAACAGGAGAATGGAAAGGGCAAGAGAGCTCAGTTCTAGCTAGGAAGACAGGGCTGTCATTCCAAATGAGGGGAGAACCCTAAAGGAGTGGCAAGAAGATGTCAAATGCCTAATCCAGGGTGAGATGCCCAGAGGCCCTGACTCAATAGGAGCAGGGGAAGGTGGGCTGGCATGTAAAGAAATGGTGAAGATATTCTGGAAGATCAACAATTACAGTGAGTACATAATTTTCATATCTTCCAGGAATCAATCTTCACCATTTATTCCCACTTATGGATCAGAGTACCAAGTTTTCCCCAAAGGAGAGGAGTTGGCTCCCCAAGTTGGGAGGAAAAAAAAACTTCCCCCAGCAGTCTGTGGGGGATTACCACAGAAGGGCATGGACTCCTTACAGGTCCGCAGGATCTGAGACTGGTCAGGGGAAGGCAGAGGCTTCCATGGCTTGGGAGCAGTACAGCAACCCGACAACACACACCTGACCCTGCAGAAGAAGAAATTAGTCCCTTGAAAGTGTGAGTTGAGCACCCTATGCCAGACCAGGGATGCCAACTGGGAGAGGTGAAGCCAAGCTGTCCACTTAATGTAGACTGCTGTTCCCATCAACCTGGAAGCTACCTCACTGGTGTCATAAGACGCCTTCACTTGGTGCCTTGCCAACTCCAGGCCCTGGGCAGAACGGCAAATGGCCTGCCTGGTTGCCTGACAATTTGGCATGGATGCCAAGTGTTGATTAAGTGTCACCCACAGGTGCTTGCCATACACTGCCTGATATGCAGAAAGGCACATCATGGTGCACGCCACCACAAGAACTATCCTGCCCCAAGCATCGATCTCCACAGAGACACTGTTGGGGGGGGGGCACTTGTGCACTGGGCGTCTAGGCCTAGTGGGAGCCTGCACCACCAGAATTCCTAAGGTGGGATGAGGGATAGGACCTAGAGATCTTACCGGAGTGCAATACATGTGCTGGACACCCCTAGGAATTGGAGCAGGGGCGAAGGATGACAGTACTGTTGTATTCTCCAAGGAATTATAGCATGAGAGTAGCAGTACTGCAACCTGTGTCTGAAAGGAATTGCTGATATCAAGAGTATTCAGCACCACAGGAGAGATGGACCAAAAAATCTCCTTCCTCAGAGGAGGAAGTAGGAGAGGGGGAGCTGGATTCAGGTTGTAGTGGCACAGGGACCTCAGGTCTAAAAGTAGCCTGAACAGCTCTGAGGTGAAATTAGTAGAAGACAATAGCCACTGACCTGAATAGGTCTCTGGTCATGGGCTCAAGAGACTCAGAAATACATGGGAGAGAAGGAGAGGGAGTGGGGGGGGGGAGAGGATGATGGTCATGGGTGACCATGTCAGGTCTTCTGCCAGAGCCGCAAGAATGGCCAGGGGACCTTGCCTGGAAGGAGGGCCTCACAATCTTGCCTATCTGTGAATAACCAATATCTGTGGACCGTTCCAGACAGTGCCCTTGGGGGAACCCCCAGGTGGGGTGAGCAGAGCCATATCCATGGTCCCCACCAGTGACATGGATATATGGTTCTAAAGAGAAGCTGGGCCCTGAACTAGTGCTGCAACCCCTGCCAGAGTTTCCACCACCTCTGGGAAAGGGGTGAGCTGCAGGCACAGTACCCTGCCTCATCTCACTGATCCTGCACCCCACCCCTGTGCACCAAGACCAGAGTCTAGGTCAGGTACCAGCCCCACCACCAGCACCATAAATGGCACCAGGACCAGACCAAGAATCAGGAATGGCACCGGAACCTGAACTGGCACTGCAAATGGAACCAGAAGGGGTCATGGCATGGTTCGTAGCGCCCAACTGAGAGACAAATCCAGAGGAAGCTCCCAGCCCTGAGACAGGCTCAGAACCAGGCCCAGGAAAATCTCCATCCCCACCGGCCCTGTCAATAGGCTCAAGGTCAACATCTACATCCTCCCCTGGGTCATTCAACTGCTAGGGGGAAGAAATGACAATAATCTTGAGGTGTAGGGAGGGACTGGCTTGGAACCGTTCACTGCTCCGGCACGGTGAATAGTGCTGGAGGGGGGTCCGGTCTTGCAGTTGGTACCACCCCGCTCACTGGTACTGGCCTTAATGCCAGGAGTCAAGGTGGCAGTAAGCTGCAATGCCAAGGTGCCCACCCATGTAGACCCAATGTATAGCTTTGGTTTCACCTCCGGGGGTGTCCACTGCCCCGAAGGGCTGATGGACTGGGAGAGGTGGTTATCCGAACTCCCAGAGAAAGTCGACTGTCCACCAGACCCCTCCCTCAGTGCCGCCACCATCTCAGCCAGGCAAGCATGTGGATGGCCCATGTCTTCCTCAGAAAGTATAGTAAAGGGAAGAGGCTCAGGGGAAGAGCCTGAGTAACTTACTTTGCCATCCCTGATGCGATGCCTGTCTCCGAAGATTGGAGGATCACAGTGCCACCTCCACTGGTGCTTCTCAAGGGTGCTGTAGTCCATGGAGAAGCAGGCATCGCAGCTATCCATATCATGGTTGACACCAAGGCAGGTCCAGCAGACATCATGCTGGTCCTGAACGGCAAGGTTTAGTTCAGTTTATTGACAGAAGGGATAAATTCCGCTAAGCGAGCTCATTTGCAAGGAAGTCCCTTATACAACAATACCCAACATGATACATAATCACGAAAACATTACACAATGACAAAACATGCCCCCACAGAATGACCGAGGCATAGGGGAGCTGCGCAATTCTTTTTTCTTCTTCTGCTTGGCCTTTATGCCTTTATGCGCCTCAGGATCAGACATGGTAAAGTGGATAAATCAACAAAAAACAAAAAAGAAAAGAGTCCAGCTCCAAACTAAAAATGAGAGAAATGATAAATTAATAAATGGCACCAAGAAAAAAATGGTGCTGAGAAAAACAGATGAACTGAAGAAAGTCTTATGATACAGTTTTGGCAATGAAGCTCCCACGGTGTGCACTTAATGGTAGGAAAAACAGTACTAAAGAAGGTAGGGGGCCAGCATTGAGTATTGGCAAGCCCACAAGTGCAACATCACTATGTCTGCCTCATGGGCAGTGCTGGCATTGACATTGGTCCCCTAGGCTCAAAAGACTTTGCTGTACTGGGTCCTGGCACCTCCAACTTAGACCCATAAGTGGGAATAAATGAAGACTGATTCTTGGAAGATCAGTAGATCTACAAAAGAACCTCCGCCATTAGGCCAAACCTTTGGAACTATAGGCCGTCAGCCTCAGGACCACATAGAAACTTTTTGCTAGCTGTGGGCTGCCCACAATGACATGCAGAATCGACGTGTTTGTAAGGTGGGTGGCCCCAACACTCCTCAGTTCCCTGCTGGAGATAAACATCGGAGGGCCTCTTACCATGAAAAAACAGGAGATCAAACCAATACCAGGCAAACAAGGCGAGGCATGAGACTGGAAAACAGTATGCATGGAATGAGGCCTTAGGCACAGCCTCTGATATAACCCACAGAAGACAAAGGGAGAAGGATGGAGGATACGGCACAGCCCAATGAAAGAGACTGTCTTGAAGATAGTACAGTTACGCAAGAACTTACCGTAACAGTAGATCTTCGAGAGAGGCTCTTGCAGTAGGAAATAACTAGTAGGACTAAGCCGCAGGGGTCATGACCCCACAGAAAATCTTCTAGCTAGCACTTTCTGGCAGGACCGACCCTGGACGTCAGGTGACCGACGTCAGTGGATGTCAGATAAAAGGGGCAGCCCTGCGCCTACCCTACAGTTCTCCCACTGGAGGCCGTTTGTAGCAGGAGACATAAACATGGCCCCTAGGAGAAAGGGAAAAAGAAAGTCAGAGGGACAGAGGGAAGGAATGCAGTACCTACTGCAAGACCCTCTCTCGAAGATCTATTGTTATGGTAAGTTCTTATGTAACTGTACTATCTTATTTCGAGAGGGCTCTTGCAGTAGGTAATAACTAGTAGGGCTGAGTCCCAAGCAGTTCTGAATAAAGCAGCCAGGGAGGAGGACCGAAAGAAAACTGTCCACAACCAGTCTGACAGGGAAATCAGGAAAGAATACCCTGTAAAACAGCGAGGCCGAACCCGCTCTGCTGCCGGGAGGCTACTGCCTCAGACTGTAGCTGCTTAGCAAAGGCATGGACAGAGGTCCAAGTAGCAGCAGCAGCACAGATTTCTGCAGCTGAGATGCCTCTGAAGCGTGCCGTTTCACCTGGCCTGGAAGGGGCTTACTGTACTTGTTGTAACAGAAGGTAATACAGTTAGCTAACCAAGGGCAATCCTCCTTCTGGGAGCAAAGGAGACGAACAATTGGTCCGTTTGTCTGAGATCCTTCGTATGGTTTGTGTAATACCTTAAGATCTGGTGCACATCCAAAGTATGGAGGAGGTGCTCCCCTTGATTGAACAGCCCGGGAAAAAGGTAGGCAGCTCAACCGACTGGTTGAGGGTGGATTCAGCCACGACCTTGGGTAGGAATTTGGGCTTTAGTTCTCATGGCCACCCTATCCCTATGAAAAATGAAATAGGGAATTCGGCACATCAAGGCCTGGAGCTCTGAAATCCTCCGAGCGGAAGTAATAGCCACCAAAAACAAGGCCTTCCAAGACAGGAAACACAAATCCACCTCCGCTGCTGGCTCAATGGGTGGCAGCGTGAGCTTATCTAGGATAAAATTCAGATCCCAAGGGGGAGCAGGACTGCGAATGGGAGGTCAGAGGTGAAGAACTCCCTTTGGAAAGGTCTTGGAAATTTGTAGTTGGGCTACCAACTTGTCTCCCAGAGGAAGATGGTAGGCAGAGATGGCCGAAAGGTGAACCTTGAGAGAGGAGTAGCTGAGGCCTAAATCAAAAAGGTTTCAGATAGTCCAGAATCTTGACCATGGGACAAGAAAAAGGTTCCAAAGAGTGAGCTTCCACCCAAATGGAGAAGCGCTTCCTCTTAAGGGCATAGGTGGACTGGGTGGAAGGCTTTCGGGCTTTCACTAAAATGCGGGCCACCTCAGGAGACACGCCAAAGCGGGAAGTCACTAAGTCTGCAGGAGCCATGCATAGAGATGGAGGGACTTGAAACCTGGATGGACCAGGGTCACTTGGTCCTGGGTCAACAGATCCTGAGACAGGGGAAAAGGAAGGGCGGAAGAACCGAAAGCTGGTGTAGGATACTGAACCAGGCCTGCCTCGGCCACAGAGAAGCGATGAGGATCATCCTCGCGCCTCTCCCGAGTTTGAATAGAACCCTGGGGATCAGCAGAACTGGAGGAAAGGCATAGATAAATCTGTCTTTCCAGGATAGAGACAGTGCATCCAGACAAAAAACACCTCACCCTGGAACGAGCGAGCAGAAGACGGAAAGCTTGGCGTTGGATGGGGATGTGAACAGATCTATCTGAGGCACTCCCCAGCGGGAGAAGAGATCATCTGTGATGTCTTGCCTTAATTCCCCACTCATGAGCACTTGCCGGAGACTGGCTGAGAGCATCCGCCAAGGAGTTCTGGCTTCCTGGAATGTGGAGCGCTATTAGATGTAGGCCAAGGAGGATCGCCTGTTCCCAGACCCGCACAGCCTCCCGACACAGTGGGCAGGACCGGGTCCCCCCCCTCATTTGTTTAGGTACCAGACCACACACGTTGTCCGAGTGTATCATCAGGGGGCCAGGAGGGAGGGAGGAAGGGCTGAAAGGCCCGAATGGCATATAGCACTGCCCTCATCTCTAACATGTTGACGTGGAGCCGAGATTCCTCCGGGGACCAGACGCCCTGGGTCTGATGGGACCCGAAGTGGGCTCCCCACCCTGTTCCTGATGCATCAGTTGTCAAGGAACGAGAGGGAAGCTCTGGGCAGAAGGGAGTTCCCTGGGACAAGTTTCCCGGAAACAACCACCACTGGAGATCCCTGATCATAGGATCCGAGATGAGGATCTCCTGATTTAGGTCGTCCACTGCGTGATCCCACTGAGCCCTTAGTGTCCACTGGTGGACCCTCATATGTAGCTTGGCTAGTGGGACCATGGGTATGGCAGCCACCATAAGCCCAAGAAGTCTGAGGACCGAACAGGCGGGGACATGCCTCTGGGCAGACAGAGACTGGGCCTGCAAGTGCAGGGTCTCGAGTCGCTTGTGGGGAAGGAAAGCTCTGCCCAGAGATGTATCCAGCACTGCCCCAATGAATGTTAAACGCTGCGTGGGGGCCAAATGGGACTTGGCCTCATTGATTGTTATGCCCAGTCTGGAGAAGGTCTCCATGGCAAGGGCTAGAGAATGCCGTTGGTCCTCCTGAGAGGGAGCTGCAATCAGCCAGTCATCCAGGTATGGGAAAACCTGGACTTCCAGGGTGCACAGGTGGGCTGCCACCACTGTTAAACACTTGGTGAACACCTGGGGAGCTAAGGTCAGGCCAAAGGGCAGGACCCGCAATTGAAAATGCTCCCCCTGAAAGCAGAACTGGAGGAACCTGCGATGGGCCAGATGGAGCAGGATATGTAGCTAAGTGTTCTGCATGTCCAGGGCACAAAGCCACAGACCCTTTCTGAGAAGAGGCAGAAAGCTCTGAAGGGACAGCATCCTGAACCTCTTGTAGGCCACGAATAGGTTCAGCGAACTGAGGTCCAAGATGGGCCTCAGATCGCCCGCCTTCTTGGGGACCAAGAAGAAGTGGAAGTAGTATCCCGCCCCATGAAACTGGGGAGGGATGTGTTCCAGTGCTTCCTTCTGTAGAAGGAACTGATCTCTTCCCAGACCAACAGAAGATGGCTGGGAGGACAGGAAGAGATGGGGGGTCAGTGTGGTGGGAGCTCAGAAAACCCTATTGAGTGCCCCTGTTTGATCAGGTGGAGCACCCAGGAGTCCGATGTTATCCTCTTCCATTCTGGTAGGTGACGAGAGAAACGACTGCCCACCGGCTCTGCTGAAGATTCCAGACGAAGTGGGAGAGGCAACGAGTCAGGAGGTGGTAGGCTGAGTGGCCGCTTGGGCTCCCGCAGTCTCACGAGATTTTGCTGGGGAAGCACCGGCGGCCAGGGTGGCCCCTTGCTTACCCTGGCGATGGGGCTGCCATTGTTTACACTACCCATGGGCTTGACACCGAAAGGGCCACTTCTGGCTTTGGGGCTTGTGATACATTCCCCTCACTGACTTCAGAGCCTGATCTTTGTCCTAAAGCTCAGTAATAACATCTTTTGTTTCGCCCTCGAACAGTACCGACCCTCTGAAGGGGGCATCCATAATGACTGTTTGGACCTCTTGGCCTAAGCTTGAGACTCGGACCCAGGAATGTCTGCGTAGACCTACAGCAAAGGCAGAAGAGTGACCAGCTGAATCCGCTGCATCGTAAGTTGCTCTCAGCATGTGCCTACAGGCTGCCCGAGCCGACCTAACCAGCTCACCTAATTCCTGTTTCAGGGAAGAGTCTGGCAAGGAATCCAGCTTGGAGGCAAGCTACCCTAAGATGGACTTTTGTAAGTCCTCCATGTGGCCCATGTAATTCAGGGCACATAGACCAAGGGTGGAAGAAGAAGAAAATATCTTCCTGCCAAAATGATCCATGACGTTAGAGTCTTTGTCAGGGGGAACAGAACTGAAGTGCTTCAGGTTGGCAGTTCTATCAAAGGCAGAGCTGATGACCACTGAATTAGCCTTAGGTTGAACTCCCAGGAATTCCTTACCTTCAGGGGGCTGGGTAAACCCTGTCCACCTTGCACGCCACAGTGGCCAAGGAAGCCAGCTGCTTCCAAATCGTGGTCACTAAATACTCGTGAGGTCCCAACCACGGAGGTATGAGAGTGGGAGGGGCCTCCTCGAGGTCCAGGTGTTCCATCAAATGTTGGCGTTGCACATCTTGATCCACAGCCTTCCAACCGCAGGAAGCTTGGATCTTCTGGAATAAGTCCAGGAAAAAAGGGTCCTCCAGAGGAGATTCTGGAAAGACTTTCGGCTTAGGAGCCTCTGGAGTGTATAGCTCCTCGTCAGTACCTGAAGGGTACACATCCTCTGAGTCTGAGGAATCTAAGACACTGGAGGAATCCCCACTGGGCAAGGGGATCTCAATCCATCAGGAGGTATCCACCGGACGATGATCCCTCAGAACCCTACTGCTGGTTTCAACCGGCATGGGGTCAATATGTGGCATGGCAGAATGCCGTGTGGCACAATCACGTTGCTCGATTCCCGGATATCTTTTTTTCTGTGGTGGGTTCAGCCCACACCCCTATTATGGGGCCGCACCTCGACCCCCACTCAAAGATTCTAACTCTGGTGGGGTCCAACTCGAGAGTGCACAGTTCCGGATTTGCTATAATGCTGTACGCTATTGCTGCCCAACATTATGACCTGGTACGGTTTTGACTGGGACAGGGATAGGGGTCGCATAGGGGCCCTCAGAGGATAACCTTGGTCCGCATCGGACCAGGTGTCGGTGATGTCTGTCTAACTCCAATGTCAGCTGGGACGTGGCTTCAGCCCACCAGGAAGAGAGGACCTCCTTGAGATCCACCTGGGGGGGGGGGCAGCGGGGTGGAGGAGGGTAGCCCGGGAACCCAAAGAAGGGATACCCGTAGCCCGTCGGCGAAAAACCCAAGCCAGGGTAGGCCGGCATTGGGTATTGAGGCACCAGAAAATGTGGCATTGGGTAACCCGGTGTCGGAGGCACTGACAGTCCCGCTGGAGGCCCTGACGGAGGAACTGATGGGCCAGGCATCTGTTTTGAGGCAGAGGGACGGGAAACGAAGGCCCCGGAGAAGGAACCATGTCCGCAGCCCTCAACGGCCTGTGTGGAGGGCCCGAAGGCAGGTCCCGGGCGTCACATTGCCAGAAGTCGGCACTGGGGGTACCAGCGTCGGTTCTGGTGTTGGAGGCTCAGGCGAAGGAGGGAGAACCTCCAAAGGCAGGGGAAAACCTGGATCGACACCCACCCCTGCAGCGGGGAAGGCAAAGGGGCCTCTGACGACAGGGGCCTGGAACGTCCCTGCAGCGAATCCCGGACGTCAGGCGAGGTGTCAGGACCTGATGGGGGAACGCCAGCTGGGCGCACGTCAGGCCCGACATGCGATTTACCAGCCTTGTCCATGCAGGAAACGGCCGAGCCAGAGCCTGACTTATCAGACACGCCAATGCTGCCAGGCTGTAAAGAACCCATAGCGGTGGTGCAAGCCTCCTTTTCCCCAGAGGCACCCACTGGACCTGCAGGCGAGTCCAGCAGTGGGGCCAGATGCACACCCGGACACCACCAAGGTGGCCGTCAGGTGAAAATCCCCCAGAAGGGAGGCAACAGATAAGACTGTGACCCCGCCTGGGGCCTGCAGAGTCGTGGAAGGAACTTCCATGTCCCTGTGCTTCTCTTTGTCCCACTTCTTGCGGTGAGGCCCTTCGAGACAGTCCGACGTCTGCCGGAGTTTCTTTAACTCCTTCTCCATGGAGGCCATCTTCTGCTTCAAGGTGTGGGCTTCAAGGGCCTGCTGCCTTCTCTTCAGAGTAGCGGAGTTAAACTTCCGGCAGTGCTCGCTCTCGTCCATGTAGTGGTCTGGGCCCTGGCAACAAAGACACAGGGAGTGCCCGTCTTTATGCGGGTGTCGAGACCTGCAGGAATCACACTTGTTTTTATGCAGTTCTAACGGCGTAGGAGACAACATGCAAAACCGAGGTCGAAATCAGAAATAACAAGAACATTTTTGGAAAGATGAAAAAATATACTTAGCTAAACCACTACAGTAGAGAGATCTTCCACAACGTGACTGAACAGTAGCCGACGGCGGGAAAGAACTGGAGGGTGGGTGCATGACCGCCCCTTTTATCTGACATTCGCTGACGTCAGTCACCTGATGTCTAGGGCGGTCCCACCAGGAACTGCTAGCTACAAGATTTTCCGTGGGGTTCTGATGCCTGCTGACTTAGTCCTACTAGTTATTACCTACTGCAAGAGCCTTCCCTTAGTAAGATCTACTGTTACGGAAACTTCTTTCACAACTGATCTATCTTCTTTGAGGATATCTCCTCCATTAGGACTCGCCTTTGGAATGATTCCCAAGAAGTACAAAGCAGCCCGGGAGGATGGTGCAGTCTGACATGTGATCAGGACAGAAAGCCTTCCAATACAGCAGGCCCAAAGCCAGCACATCTACGAGAGACAATGTCCAGACTGTAGTGTTTAGTAAAAACGGGAACAGCGCTCCATGTGGCAGTAGCACCAGCAGGAACACTTTTGAAACGAGCAACAGAAGTAGCCGTGAACAGCACTAGGAAGGTCATTACCATACTTCCTTTAACAAAACACAATAGTTAGCCAGCCATTTGGACAGGCATTGCTTTGATATATAAGTGGCCTCTTTTCTAGGGGCAAATGAATCAAAAAGCTGAAAAGTCTTTCTGCAGCTCTTAATGTGAGTAACACAGCATCTCAGTGTTCTACGTACATCAAGAGTATGGAGCAATGCTTCACTCTGCTTGACGTGCTCAGGGTAATAACAGACAGAAAGGTGTATCATGTGGTTCCATGTAAATTCAGATATCACTGTCAGTAAAATCTTAGGATTCATGCACAAAGAGACTCCGTCTTTGTGAAAAATCAAGTTAGGAGGCTCACAAAAAAAGCCCGAAGCCCAGATATTCTTCCAGCAGAAGTCATGGCAACTAAAAAATAACATTTTCCATGACAGAAAAATGTAAGCCACGGGCTCAAAAGGAGCCAAAGTCGGGGACTTCCGGTGACGTCGGAGAGCTAATGGCGGCGTAGTACCGGAGCTCCGTCTTCCCCCTGAATATAATCCTTGTTAATCACCCGATTAGAGAAATGTCTTTGCCTACAAAGGGGAAAAGGAATAAAGCAGGAAGGTTACCGTCGACTCCGTCGTAGAAATTAAAGGATATGATGTGCGGAGATATGCGACCAGACAGGCAGGAGAGGGAGACGGTGGATGGCCTGCTGAGCTCGAGCCTTGGTGGAGGAGGCCGCTATGAGCCTGAAAGAAACAATAATGCAGACTGCTCAGACGGTAGCTAAATTGATCAAACGCCATGAAAGCTTAAAACAGATCTGACTAAGGTAGATCACAAGACGTGAGCAACTGGAATTGTGTACCAACCAACTCGTGGAGCAATCCGATCGTCAGGACAGACTCCTGCTGTATCTTCTAGCCAGGGATCGTGAGTTGACACGCAAACTGGATGACCTGGAAAGCAGGAACAGAAGGCACAATATAAGGCTTTATGGGATCCCGAGAGTCGGAGACAAACATCAGAGTACAGCCTTGTTCCTACAGGATTTCTTAAAACAAACACTGCCCCTGTCTCAGGACCTGGATCTCACAATGGACCGAGCGCACAGATCCTAGTCCCTCATCCTAAAGATCCGAGCCTGGACCCCGGTCCATTGTAGCCAGATTGTCAGACTACTCAGGCAAAGGAGGAATTTTGAAACAAGCATGGAAACAGAGCAGACTGATGTATAACGATCGTCGAATATATCTAGATAACTACTACACAACCATGACTCAGGAGGCTAGAAAGCTACTTGGCCAATAATGAAGCAACTGCGATCTCGGAACATAAAGCTCAGATTTTGTATCCAGCAAGGCTGAAAATTGTCACAGACAGGGCCCAAAAGTTTACCCAACAGTGTCAGCTGTTACGTTTCTGGAAACACTCAGGCTGGTGGTACCCCCCCCTCCTCAAGGAAAGGCTAGAGAAAGACCTTATTTCATCGGCTTGGTCCGTGGCCCAGGGAGGCCCTTCGCGCCAGAGAATGATCCAGGGTGCCCAGAAGTTGAATCTCTGAGCGGACATCTCCACATTGGTAACCCAGCTGGGAGACTCCGCGACACTCAATAAAAAAGCCGCGCACCTCCACGTGGAAGATGGAGATTCAGAGCTTGCTGCAGACACTGAATTAGGGGGCACAACCTGATCTGGAGGGCATGACCGAAGGTTTCCCATACAATGTCCTTCCTGGTGTCTTAGAGTTTATTCTCTTACCCAGATCTACACCTCTCTCCCCTGCCAGACATCACGCTGGGGTGAATGATTAACTTTTACTTCCCATTGAGGCCCTCATCGCCTCAGCCTTCTGTACTTTCACGACGATCCCTTACTGGCATAGGCAGAAGCACGAGGAGTAACTATCCGCCTAATGTGATCTGGGTTTTAGAAAAGGAGGGGAGAACTCCCAGACTTTACTGCCTGCAGTGCTTACTTGCATATTCTAGCCCTGGGAATGGTTAGAAGACTCATTATGTGTTGCCAAAAGGGATTTTCTGGGTCAGAGGAGATAATTACTGCGTGACGAGACTGGCCAGATGAAGATCAGATCAGAGTTGAAATATGTTCAAACTGTTCAACTAGTTGAACTCATAGTGACAAATGTTATCCTTTAAATCAGTTTGACCTTTATCCCCCCTTTTTTTTTTTTCCAGGCTGTTGACTCAGGTAGGACCAAGCTGAGACAGCTGGGCTCAATCGGGGTTTATTTTCTCTCATGCTTCTGGCTGTACAGCTGGTCCACTACGAATACTGATAATGGGTGAATTATTAAAATAAAACAAATCTATGGATTTTGATGGGGATTTCTGGCTCCTGAATGCCATCCTCTGACAATAAGGCAATCCGATTGAGGACTCCCCTGGGAAAGAGGATGGGTCCTTTCAGCAAGCGGAGCCCTCTTCTAATTTCATGTACGAACTTGCCTTATGGCTGGACCATCAGCACCAGCCTTCCCTAGGAAGTCAATTTGTAATCAGTCCAAGGGGTAGAATGGGCTCATGAAAGCCCAATAATCCCTAATTTGCTCTTGGCTGGGCCCTCATCAGAGGCTAGTCCTAACCTATACTCCTGATAATTAATCAGGTTTATGTTGCTCTGTTTGTGAGTTTAGAGTTTAAATTGTTAATTTACTTGTTCAGGTACTCTGGTCTTACACAAATGTTATTTTCTTCAGGCAGGATCAGACCCTCACCTGTCCCTCATATTAATAATCAGAACTTGCATATTGTATACCAATGTCACAGCATAATATAAAGGTCTTATCTTATAATATCAACGGCTGTTCCAGCCCGGTGAGGAGGAAACAAATTCAGAAATACATCACCAAACAAGGGTGTGAAGTGAATTTTCTGCAGGAGACTCACTTATCCCCTGCAGAAGTCTTAAAGCTGAAAACCAAGTCCCATCCGCAGTTGTTTTCCTCTTCACTGGAGTCAGGGCGCAAAAGAGGGGTAGCAATTCTGCTGTCAGAGTCTTTCCCGTTTGAGCTTGAGGACACTGTGACAGACGCTGGGGCCAGATATCTTATGTTGGTGGGAGAGTGCAGGACACCCCAGTCACATTAGTTAACGTTTATGCTCCTCCGAGCTCCCCAATTCAATTTACACCTCTCTGGCCCAACTAGTTACCGAAAAGATCTAAGGGCCTCCTAATTATGGGGGAGACTGGAACTTAATCTGGGACAGAAAGTTGGATACCACTTCTGGTATCCAGAGTCCGACCACAGTAGGGAGGCGGTAATAGGGAGAACCCTGAATCAAATGGGTCTGGTTGATATCTGGAGGGAAAGATATCCCAAGGCAAAAGAGTACACATGCTACTCACCTAGGTATAAAGTGTACTCCCGACTAGATACATTTTTACGTTCAAGGATAAAGTAGACACTTTCCTTCAATGTGGGTGGAACTTCCACCATATCAGATCATAGTCCAGTTTTTCTGGAGGTGCTTATACCCTTCCAAGAAAGTGACGCATTGGAGACTGAATACGTCTGCTTCAAGACAAACAGACAGTGAACAAAATTAAACAGCATATTGTAGATTTTATGGTTGAAAACTCCACTACGGATGGCCTCGCAGATTGTCTGGGATGCGCTTAAACAACAATCCGGGTCAATTAATATCCATAGCATCACGGAAAAAGAGGAACCGTTTATCAAAACAACAGGATTTACACAAAAAACTAAAAGAATTGGAGACCTTGCAAAAATTAAAATGGGATAGGCAGAGAGACACTGAACTTAAGTCTTTGAAAGCTGAGATCCAAAAGCTCCAACAGGTGGAGATAGAGAGGAATCTGTTCTACCTCAGACAAAGGTATTATGAAGGAGGCCCTAGAGGTACTAAAACATTAGCAGCCCGTTTGAGACAATTCAAAGCTAGGGCTACAATAACTAAAATTGTTTCCCAAGTACTGGACGCTTACACATAGATCTGAACAGATAACGGACGCTTTGTATCATACTACTCTAAACTATACGCACCCCAGGAGCCTATACCAATGCAAGAAACTTTAGACTACTTGCAGACTGTGCCTCACTGTCCTTCCCCAAGAAAAAGCCCAATTCTTAACCAAGACCAATTTCACGTCAAAATCTTTAAGACCATTAAGAACTTGAAGGAGGAAGTGCCCGACCCAGATGGCTTGGAGCCGAATTCTACAAGACATTTATGACAGAAATAACACCGCTATTGAGAGGTGTCTTTTCGGAGGTCTGGCAGCAGACGTAATCCTAGTCCCCCTTCATGGCAATATGCCACAATTTCGTATACCGAAAGAGAATAAAGACCCAGCAAAATGCTAATCCTACCGCCAATTTCCTTCTAAACTCGGACTATAAGATTTTTACATCTATTTTAGCAGCTAGACTGAACCCCATTTTCCAAGAACTAATTAACCCTGATCAAGCGGGCTTTGTGTTAGGTAGACAGGCCCTTGACAGCGTCCGCTCAGCTGTCAACATAATTGACGCTATACACCGCACCCGCCTCCCCGCCTGCCTTATGAGCTTAGACGCTGAAAAGGCCTTTGATAAAGTTTCTTGGCCATTTCTGTTCCTGGTCTTAAAGCGAATGGGCTTTCCCCGTTTATTTGTCGATTGTATTAAAACATTATATCTGGGCCCACAAGCCTATATCAGAGTAAATGGTGGACTTTCGGGCAGATTCAACCTGGGGAGGGGCACCCGACAGGGGTGTCCTCTGTCTCCTCTCTTATTTGCCCTTTACATAGAGCCACTGGCCGAAGCAGTTCGGACGTCCCAGACAGTCCACGGCATTGAAGTGGGGGGCAACAACGGAAGATTTCAAGACGCAGCGGACGATGTGCTGCTTTGCCTGTCCCACCCGGAGACGCCCATACCCACAATATGGTCAATCCTGACAGAGTTCGGCAGACACTCAGGTTATACTTTAAACAAAGCTAAAACAGAGGTCTTAACATTTAATTATACTCCCTCCCAGAAAGTGAAGGAATTGCTTCCCCTGGAATGGTCAGCATCCAAGATGTCTTACTTGGGTATCTGGCTTACTAGACACAGTAACCAACTCTTTAAAGCCAACTACATACCACTTCTTAAACAAATGGAAAGGGACATAGACAGGTGGTTGTTGTTAAATCTCTCATTACACTCTAGGCTACAAACGGTAACATTGAATATCCTACCCAAATACCTATATCTCTTTCAGTGCCTCCCAACCTATATTCCCAAAGCACAATTTCAGAGTTGGCAAAGAATAATTTTAAAATTTATCTGGAATAACAAGAAGCCTAGAATAAAAGCCCAGATACTTCAGATGAGTAAGGCTAGGGGAGGTAGAGCACTTCCCGATCTTGAAGATTATTATCTGGCTTCACAGATTAGGAGAGCACTCCAATGGTCTATCCCTACATACTCTGCTAACTGGAAGGATATGGAGAGATTGGAGGAGGAGGAACATGGACCTCCACTGGGTATCCGTGCTATCCAAGTGAAGACCTCTCGGGCTTTCCCCCTCCCAACTCTGGGATCTGTCAGGGACACCCTGAGGGCGACCCACAGAGCATGGCAGAAATATAAGATAACAAATTCTCTCTGGCCTCTGCATAGACCTCTTATGATGTTGATTTGCCTCACTGATTAGACCACACCTTTAAAACATGGGAAGGACTGGGTCTTGTTTATATTAAACAATACAAGTCTGAGGGAGGTCATGAATTTCAGACCCTGAAAGGAAATATGGGTTGCAGAGGACGGATTTTTCCGTTACCTTCAAATTAGAGACTTTATACAACATTGCTGTAGACAGCCCCCAATCGAATGAAGTGGGCCTCTTTGTAGAGACCATCTCCAAGATTTTGTCCTCCCAGAAGATCTCAGGTCTTATCTCTATAATATATGAAGCCCTTGCAGGGTTAAAAAAAGATCACCTGGAGAAGCTTAAGAGCAGATGGAGAGAAGAGAGGGGGGTCAACCTCAGAGAGATTAATTGGGATTTGGTATTTAAATGGGAATCCAAAACCACTAGTTCTCCCTTCTGGCAGGAGTATAGCTGGAAGGTGAGGATACGTTATTTCCTCTCTCCCCTTTCACTGAGCAGGAGAAGCCCGGACAGAAATGCGTCCTGCTGGAGGGGGTGTGGGGAAGAGAGGGCAGACTATTTACATATCCTCTGGACTTGCCACGCCTGGGCATTTTGTGAGGTATCTCTGAGGCTCTGACCACGATGTTTGGGTTGGAGGCCCCTTTGGATTGGCCATGCCTCATCCTTGGAGAACCACCCCAGAACTTGGTTGAGACGGACTTACTATACTTATTGACCCTCCTCCTGGCAGCAGCCCACAAGGCCATAACCAAAATATGGCTGAAGCCCGATGTTCCCACCCTGGTCAGCTGGACATTTTTAGTCCAAGAAATCGCAGAAATGGAAGAGCTGACATATAAAATAAACAACAGAACTCTGACTTATGTCCGGAGGTGGGCTAGATGGGAGCTCTGAGGAAGCAAACGCTGTTTGCAACACTCCAGCTACCGTTGAAACTTCCTTCCTACCCTTGGGGAATGAAGAGGAAAAGAGGGTTCTCTCCCACACACATTATTGTGGATCCCATACGAACTAAGGTCCTTGTTTGGCTGCTAGCTGGAGGAGGATTCTCTCTCTGAGGTAGAGACATGAAAGGTGATGAGATGCCTCTAGAGATACTAGACAGGGGCCGCTGATATGCTTGGTTCACTTCTTTTTTATTATTATGCTAAAGGATTAATTGGAAAAGTAATGATATGAGGGAAATTACTGTTTATATATGAATTTTTTATATAAACTTCATGTAGGTAAATACTAACTGTCTGACCCGCCTGTACCAGATGTATCTGCTGATTGTTAATAAACCTGAATTTAAAAAAAAAAAAAAAAAAAAGGAGCCAAAGTCAATATCTCAAGTATGAAATTCAAGTCCCAGGGCAGGGCTGGATTATGGATAGGAGGCTTCATATGCAGACGATGTCTCAGAAAAGTACAGGGCACCACTAGTCGGACACCTGTACAGACATCAATAAAGGCATGGAATACTGATATGGCAACCAAGTGCATGAATACTGTAAGCCTGAATCAATTCAATGTATCTATTTTACCAGGAAAATGGCTTCATTGATCAAGCTCATTTACAAGGAGGTCCTGGGTAGGACAGTCAAATTACAATAAAGTACAGAAATACAACACATTACAGTGAACAGTACCAACAACACAGTGAAATAAAACATATACTGAACAGGCAAGGAAAGCAAGTATTCCAGAACAGAATTTACAGGACATGTAAAAGTGTCCATATTCCAGGAAGCAGACCATATAAATGCCTCCATTTCATGGAATAAGCATGTGTGGTAGGGGGCATCTTAGCCGCAAACAGGACATTAGCAACCTTAGGGGACACCCCAAAGCATGCTATGGCTGTTTTCAGAAGCCATACACGCAGGTGTAGGGACTTCATGCAGGGATGAACCAGAGAGCCCTGGTCCTGTAACAAACAGACCCTGACACAGTGGTAGAGAAACAGATGCTCCACCACCAGATGTTGGAGTGGAAACCATATCTGGTGCGCCATAAAGGTGCAATGAGGATGACAGCGGCGCTCTTTATTCCTAGCTTGAGCGGCAAGCCCCTCTGTATTAGAGGAATGGGGGGATGCATACAGGAATTTCCTTTTCCAAGAGAGGGACAATGCGTCTAGCCAAAAAACTCCAGGCCCTGAAGTGGGCAAGCTGAACCATGGCAGTGGTCAAACTCTGGATAACATCATCTTGTGAAGAGGTTGTTTGCCATAGAGGTCAGCAGTTCCCATTCGGGAACCAGGGATTGAGACCTGCTTAGCCTGTCTGCCAAAATGTTTTAGAGGCCTGGGAGAAACACGGCCGACAGCTGAAGATTGTAAGACAATGCCCAGTACCACACACTCATTGCTTCCCTTCATAGGGGATAGGAGTGTGTGCCCCCTTGCTTGTATATGTAGTGCATTACACTGACATTGTCCATCTGTATAAACTGTATAGGCAGCTCTCATCTCCAAGACCTTTATGTGCAGGTTGGCCTCCACACTGTTCCAGGAACCATATGTCTTGAACGGGCCGAGATAAACACCCCAACTGGAGCCCACGGCATTCATGGTATCTGAACAGGAGCTGGTACAAGGAATGCAATGCTCTTGAGTAAGTTGCTGCAGTCCATCCACCATGGTAATGCTCTGCAAAGAGGGAATGTGATGAGAACCATTTACTTACTTACTTACTACTTGTCAGCAGAAACAGGCCACATGGTCTATCAAGCCTGCTCGAGTGTGCAGCTAGCACCCCACTTTCTGCAGTTGCCCCTCCCCAATTACCCCCCCACACAGATGAATGCTGACTGACCTTGAACCAGATGGCTGCTGGTGGTATTTTTACTGAATGGGGGAAATCTGTCCAGGACACCGGGGGAATTTCCCTACTCGTCTGCAGGGGAACCCCTTGCCTGTCACCGGCATGGATCCTCTCAGTCTGCAGAAGACCTCAGCAGGGGAAGGATGTATGGCTCAGCTTAATGTAGACCATGACAGTGAAAGTCAGTCAGAAGTGGATGGTACAGAGGCAGAAGAACGGCTACAATCGGATATGGAACGGGAAAAGTCTCACCCTCTAATGTGGTAACAGAGTCTGATGTACCCCAGGATTTGATGGTGGATAAACTTGAAGAGAAAAAACAGAAACATTTAGAACAAAGTCCTACAGAAACAATTCAGAAAAAGAGTTTTTTCCAGGATGATATAGCAATGGCTGAACCTGGTATTACTGAGCCCTCTGACTCTCTTCCCCAGTCTGTTGAATCAGTTATTTTCCCATTTACGCCAACTGATACAACCTGGCAACCTGAACAAGATCTTCAAAGGGCCGGTTGGCTCTTTCGTGATGGAATTTGGATACCCAACCCCGATATTTCTTTACCTGGATCTTCTCCGGCTGCAAGTCTGACTTTATCTCCTGAAGTGCTACCCTTTCTATTAAACAAAGTGAAGGATGGTCAGCAGATGGCAGCAGGTACACTACAGACTGACTAACAGGGTGCGTCCCGGCCCTTTAATGCTCCTACGTCAGACACTGACAAAGAGGTGATTCCACAGCCAATGTCAGAGAAGCATAGGCAGACAGTACAACAACAGGGTGGTCCAAGTTTGGCAGGATTCTAGATGACGGAGCCCACATTCTGCCTCAGGTACTGACTTTCACTCTGATAACACTGACATTCCAAACACTCCTCTCAAGGGTGCAGGTTGCTCAGAAACCAGCAGTAGGCCTTCCAGCTATGCAAGTTTATTTAAGAAACTGGAGGAGGCTGCACAGAGAAGGTTTGTAGTTCGCCTTTATTATAAGGGTAGGCTAGACCTTCCTCCGGATCGTAATTATGTTGGGAAATGTCTTATCATTGATTCACTACATTTTACTCCAGTGGAAGTGTATGCATTGATACACGTGTCTGGAGACCATAACTTTGACATCAGCTTTCGGTCTGCGGGACTGCTTGATAAATTCTGAGTAGCTTATTATGGGGTTAAAAATACCCCTTTGTGGAAACCATTCATAGCAATCCCTATCACCAGGCCTACGGTGAACATTATTACTATACTTTTTAGAAATGAGGGGGTGAATGTGTTGGATGTGTTATACTGGTTGGAAAAACGCTGTACAGTGAATGATTTACCTGATGCCATCATAGACGATAATGGATTTTGGACGGGGGGATGGAAATTTTCTATTCAACTTAATTTGACTGAGGATGGTATACAGCATTTACCTAATTGCTTTTATTTGGGAAGGAACAGGGGGATTCTGTTCTACCCTGGCCAGCCATGATCCTGTTATAGGTGCAGTTCCTCAAGGCACCTTAATTCAGACTGTGACCAAATGAAATGCTGATTATGTGGGGCTATAGGGCAGTCAGCCACCACTTGCACTGTTCCCCCCTTCTGTAACCTGTGTGGGTCAGAGGATCATATTTTTGCCTCATGTCCTTGGGCAGCCCATAATAATTCTGATTATACAGAGCATGACTTTTTTGTCAACAAATCTTCAAAACAACATAAAGCTAAAGCCAATGCTGCACACCAGCCACGGCCCCTCCTGGCTGGTAGGCCACCCCTTCCCCCGCCCTCACCTTCACCTTCAGCACATAGGGAGATGCCCCAAACTCCCCCTATGAGAGAAAAAGAGACAGATGCAGGGTGAACTACAAGAATAAATTCTTCTACCCGAGCAGGTGGTGTGATGCTTCCTGCCCCCCCCCAAAGTCTTATCAGTAACTAAGATGGATGTGGAATCACATTTGCCCCCAGGAGAACCCAGTGGTTTCCAATGAATTACTAAGAGACGAACAGTGCCAAAACGAGCTGCTAAATCACAGAATCCAGCGGAGGTGGCAATTTCCAACCAGTACGAGGTTCTGCACAGTTGGGGGGACATGATGGATGAGGCAGACTCGGATGTCTCCATCTCATCCACACATAGTGACCCCCCCTTTAGAGAAAGGAGTACCAGAACAGTTAAAATCTACAACTACAGTCACAAAGAGAACTACCAGGGCAAATAAAAAGATTTCTTGTTCTTCTAACTAAATATTTGTGATAACTACTCCCACGCTACATCTTGCTAGTTTAAATGTTAATAGCATATGGTCTGAATTTAAGAAGAAAGCCACATATGCGGTGTCACAAATGCACTCCGCAGGTCAGGCCCTCTGCTCCCACAGTGCCAACCTCAGAGTGCAACAGTGTGAACAGATAACAGACAGGGTAACCCTCCTGTCTGCTTTGGGTCCGAATCATCTATTAGCCTCGAGTTCTGGAGGGATTCAAACTGTTAACCTTATGCTAGCATACCCAAGTACAGGCTCAGATATGTACCCTCTTCGGGACTGCAGTACAATATTTCGCCAGGGGCACCCAGCCAGGTCTCCAAAATGTACCCTTAAAACTCTATAAGAGACCTTAGGTATTTTCTTACCTTTTAGCTTAGTAACACAATCAAGCTTTTCAACAGCTGTCAGCCTTAAACACAGGTACGTCACATGCAAAAAGAAACTGAGAAGACACCCAGGCAGCATTTCAAAGAAAAGGTTGTCTACTAAAATATGATAAAAACAGGTAAAATTAAACACAGAACAATATATCATACATCTTACAATCATGTAAAACAAGAAGGAAGTTACAGAACAAAAACACTCCTACCACAAAGACTTAATTTCTTCTAAGTATTACCTTGTAAGTACTGTTTAAGTTAGAGAATTTCTGTCTCAGAGCCCAAACATCCTATGTCACATGTTCCCCAGATACAGGGTTCATTTCAACTCTATCTCCCCACCCCCTTTTGGTGAGTCAGCCAGCTCCTCCTTTTAGAATTAATCCTTACAAAATTATCTACAAGGAGGTATTTTAATTAATGTTAACATCAGAAAAAAAAAACATTTCCCACATATGGCATCCTTTGATCAACCAGTTCCTTTGAGGTTTACAACCCCACAATCTGTCACTAAGGTGTGAGAAAGCCAAGAGGAATCAGCCAAATGACATTCTTTTCTTGATGTCATAAAACTCATATTTAGTTTCCAACATCAAAGGAAGCAGCAGGTGATGAGGGCCATAAACTATACCTCTGGAAGGAAGTCTTAATTAATGGTTCCTCTGTTCAGTTTAATAACATCCCCACTGACACCTTGAAGGTTAAAAGCCAAACTGCTAACTTGTGTGAGACAATTTCATACACAGACCATTGATTTATAATACAAATATTATACAATAACCATACGCAGATGGCAGTGTGTCACATGCAGTATTACAGTCCTTACCCTATGACATTTTCCTTTTGCAGGATACTAGTCTATATACGGACAGTGAGGTTCATGAAGCTTCACAAGATTGGTTTGTGTGAAAATCCTTATGGTCTATGGGGAAAGAGCAATGTTCTGGGTTGGGTTTTTGTTTTACTACACCTGAAATCGTAGTTCAAAAACTAGTGGATATTGAGCCAGGGAGAACTGTTATGCTGGATATTGTGCTACAAAATGTGTTTTGTAGGGTAATTAATTTTTATGCCCCACAGTAAAGAGCTCTACGTGTTGCTCTATTTCATAAAATACTCCCTACTACTTATTTTGGGGAGGTGATTTTAATATTGACCTGCGGCCAGGGAGGGCAAACGCAAAACCTATTGTGATAGTAATGAATTAAAATCTGTTTTGCATCAGGCGTCATTGAGGGATGCAATGGAAGAAAATGTGAGGTCCACTTTTTTCAGGGGAACAGTCCGTTCCAGGATAGATTTTTGGTTTATTTCAACAACAGTGCCTATAGTTACATAATGGGTTCTCCTGGTGGAAACCTCGAACCACTGTTTGATTGGGCTTAAGGTAGCTCCACATCTGGCAGCCCTGCTTGGTAAAGGGGTGTGAAGACATAATGCCAGCTTGTTGAATGAGGCTATTACACTCCATTTAGTGCAAGAGATTTTGGAGGATAGAGCGTCTGTTTTTTCCTTTACGATTCTTCTATTAATTGATGGGATAATACTAAAATGTGTCTTAGTGATTTTTGGCTCATAGTAAAAACCAAGAATATTTGAGTAAGCGTGATGAATTACATAAATTACTTTCTTTGGTAGTGAAAGGCAAGGGGTCTTACAGAACTGAAATTTCTGAAATAAAACAAAGCCTTACTAGACTTCAGTATAATAAACAAAAAACCCTAGAAATGGAATAATGGCTTGGGACCCAAGGAAGGAAGGAGCAAACTAACCCGCATGAAGACTGCAAACATAGAAAACAGGCCAGACATATGACAGAACTTAGGGACGAATCGGGCAAACTTGTGACTGATAATTTTGGGAGTTTTAGAAAACTTCATCTCGAGTCAGTTCAGCCCTTTTCTTTGTGATTTGGACAAGATGTCATTTTTAGTTGGAGCTGCAGATCTTCCTAAATTGGATGCCAATAAAGCAGAGAACTTGACAAAAGATTTTCCAAAAGAGGAGTTGGAAGCCGTGATTCAGGATTTAAAAAATAATGCAGTGCCTGGTCCACATGGTCTCCCAAGGGAGCTATACAAAGTTCTATGGGTGACATTGGCACCAGAGCTTTTACTGGTATACAACACATATCTTCAGGAGGACAGAACTACTGAGTCAGTGTATCATGGCTTAATGATTTTTTTATTGAAAAAGGGTGACAAGACCAACGTTAAGAAATTGGAGACCCATTACTTTATTGAATGTAGACTTAAAAATCCTGGCCAAACTATTTTGTAATAGATTGCTGCGAGTACTGGTTGATTTGCTCCATCCTTCACAATATTGTTCGGTTTCGGGGAGATCCATACAGCTTGCTTTGATATTGCTTATGGAACTTTTTGAGAGCAATACTGTAGGGTATATTTTGAGTGTGAATCAGGTGAAAGCTTTTAACTTTTTATCACAAGAATTTTTATGGCTTGCATTAACAGCATATGGTATGCCCCCTACCTTCATCAACTGGCTGCAAATATGCTATGCCTTGGCCTTTGTAGCACCCTTTGTGAACAGGTGGATCAGACATAGATACAATATTAACTGGAGAGTGCGCCAGGGCTGCCCCCTTAGCCCAATTTTTTATGTTTGAGCATTGGACCCCATCGTTAGGCTTATGAATAGATTGCCCTTGTTATATGGAGTTAGGAGAAATGGCAAAGAAGAGTTTAAAACAGTAGTATACACGGATGATCTTTGTTTTTTTTCTGATCCTATCACTGGTGTGTTAGTGTGTGATGTGTTACAATCACTATTATGTGTGGTTGGAGCTCAAGTTAATGTAGAAAAAAATGTTTGTCTCCGACTTTCAGCCCACACGAGGGGTGATGTTTTTATTGGTGGTGTTCAGGTTTCAGACTCCTATAGCAAAATACTAGGAATTTATTGGGGGGAAGGTGACCCTGTGGGGTATAATTGGAAGCATTGTATACATAAGGGGAGGGATCGTATAAGTAAATGGAGCAAATGGAAGATGGGTAAGCAAAACACATCTTCATGATCAAATCCTTTTTATTACCTTTATTCCTTTATGTAAGCCATATTTTCCCATGACCTAAACGTTTTGAAACTGCAGTGATGGCATCTTATTTTGCTGATTTTGGGGGAGTAGATTGAACCCTGTCAAGAGGAGTTTTCTTTTTTTGGATACCTCTCAAGGAGGGGTTCGAATGATACACCCAATAGTCTTTTTCTTTACATTATTTCTACAAATCTGAAGCCCCTTATTCTAGGAACTCCTAAGGCTTGGGGAGTTTATTTTCTTGCTAGTTTGCAGGATATTTTAGTTGAGGGGAAAACCAATGACTTTTTGCATAAAAATAAGCGGAAATATACTCTCTCACCAGGCTGGATAGCCATTTTTGACCATCTGAAAAAATGGCAGGTGACATTTCAGGATGCAACCCTTTTATCTAGGCAAGCTCTATATTCAGATATTGTAGCAACCCATTTTTTTTTTTAACAGCCATTTCCCAAATTTCAGGGGTCAGACCAAAATTTGATTAAAGCTCGTCTGATTGAAAAAAGGATCTTGGCACATATGTGGGATTTAGTTTGGTTGGGGGTACACTTGGAAAACAGAAACATAAGGCTCTGGCAGAAAGGTATTGTTTGCGACCAACCTGCATTACACAGATGGAAACCACTGAGGTTTTGTATTTCAATTGCCATTTTATTCAGGATTTTTGGAAATTTTGGGGAACTTGCTGGACACAGCATCCTTTTCGGATCCTGACTGACTTGCAACTCTATTATGGGATTTACCCAACTCAGTGGGTTGGATACAGTGATCGTACAATAAATGTGATTTCTGCTTTTCTCTTTTACTGGATCTGGCAGGTGTGCTGTCGGTTTATTTTTCAGCAACAAAACATAATAGTTACCGAATTGTTCTTTTCTGTCTGTAATGAAAATGACCAAACTGAGGGAGCCTGAATTTATTACTTTAAAGAGAGGCAAATGGGAAAGATATTGGCATCACATAGCGTAGGGTGTTGTGTATATTTTGCTAATTGTTTTTTCCTTCCCTACATACTCTCAGAGTAGGGGTGATCTTATTGTTATCCCACTGTATTAATTTTTCTAGGAGTTCGGGTTTCATAGCTTTAGTAATGTATTTTGGAGGAATTTACAGCAGAAGGTGGTGCCAATGTCTGGGGTTTTTTTTTTTCCACTGTTTTGGCCTTATAGGTATGTTCTTTCTTTTTCTCCTTTGGGTTTTTCTTTTTCTGTTTTTCTTTTCTATTAAGAGTTAATATGATGTAATACTGATCTGTAAATACAGGTTACTCACCTGTAACAGGAGTTCTAGGAATGGTATATGTTGTTCATCCACATTTTTCTGGCAGGTTCCTTGCCACTTTAAATCTTGCCAGAAGGTCTTCAAGCTGGCTCCTCCCACCCACCCGGATGATAAATCTCTCGGCTCTGCCCCATGATGCCAGATCTAGCCCGCTGGAAGCCAGGTTGTCTTTGTCGAGCGGGGAGGTTGGGTGGGTTGTGTGGTGAACAGCACATACCATTCCTAGAACTCCTATTACAGGTGAGTAAATCTACCCAGGACATGGATATGTTGTTCAATCCACACTTCTTGGCAGACTCTCTAGCAGTTCTCCAGGAGGAGGGAGGCAAGGCGCACACCCCCTATTTAGGAAACAAGGACTGGAGAACCGAGGTCCCAAAACGAGCATCCCAGCGTGTCTCAAGGTCGATGTGGTAGTGGGTAATGAAGGAGTGTGCTGACTTCCAGGTAGCAGCCCTGCATATTTCCTGGATAGGGACATCCCTGGAAGCAGCCACTGATGCAGCAGTATGGAGGGTAGAATGAGCTCTTATCCCTTTGGGAGGCTCCATGCCCGCCAACCTATAGCAGAGATCTATGCAGGAGGTGACCCACCTGCCTATTGTAAGCTTGGCTGCAGGTCTGCCAGGTGCGGCTTCAGCGTAGGTGACAAACAGCTGGCGAACCTCTCCCCGAACTTCAGCCGTCCGCTCCTTATAATAAGAGAGCGCTCTTCTAGGGTCCAAAGTATGGAGCCTATATTAGGCCTCCGAGGTGTGACTGGGGTAGAACACCGGCAGAGTCAACACCTGGTTAAGGTGAAACTCTGACACCACCTTTGGAAGGAATTTCGGGTGGGGGCGCAGGACAACCTTGTCCCTGTGGAAGACCAGACAGGGAGACTCGATGGAAAGCGCCTGGAGCACTCCCATCCTTCTGGCTGACGTGATAGCCACCAAGAAGGCGGTCTTCCATGAATGGTGAGAGATGTCACACCTGTGCATCGGTTCGAATGGCTTGCCCATGAGCTTAGCCAATACCAGCAGTAGATCCCACGGAGGTGGAGGTTCTCGCACTGGAGGGGATATGTGATCAAGACCTTTGAAAAAGTGCCCGACCACCTTCTCCTGTGCCACTGACTGCTTTCCGGCCCATGCCCAGTAAGCAGAGATGGTTGCCAGGTGCACCTTAAGGGTCGTCGCCCGAAGCCCTAGCTGAGAAAGGGACCAAAGGTAGTCCAGAATCCTGGCCAAGGAACAGGAGGAAGGGTCCAACCCCTTATCCTGACACCAAATGGAGAATCTCTTCCATTTAAAGGCATAGCATTTTCTGGTCGACTCCTTACGGGATGCCTCAACAACTTTGAGGACCTCGTCAGAAAGACCCAAGGCCTGGAACTCTAGCCACTCAGGAACCAGGCCGTCAGGTGCAGGGATTGAAGGTCTGGGTGGAGTACCTTCCCCTGATTGACCGAGATCAGGTCCGGGCAGGCTGGAAGCCACCTCGGGAGCCTGGAGCTGAGGCTGAGGAGATCTGGATACCAGAACTGGCGGGGTCAGTCTGGGGCTACCAGAATCACCTGCGCCTGGTCCCTCCTCACCTTGAGAAGCACCTTGTGGATCAAGGGAAATGGGTGAAAGGTGTAGAAGAGGCCCAGGGTCCACGGCCTCGAGAAGGCATCCCCCTGCAGCGAGCCCTGCTGAGGGAGGCGGGCATGAAATAGCCTCAGCTTCGCATTCTCCCTGGAGGCAAACAGGTCCACCTGAGGTGTGCCCCAGTGGGAGAACAGATTGTGCACTACCTCCGGCAGGAAAGACCACTCGTGAGAAGCAGCCCCTATCCGGCTTAGGGCATCGGCCAGAGTGTTGGAGGCTCCTGCCACATGGATGGCTAGGAGATCCGCCTCCAGGCTGCTCACGAGGGACCAAGTGCGGACAGCTTCCTTGCACAGAGGCAAGGAGCATATCCCACCCTGTCAGTTTAGGCAGTACATGGTCGTGGTATTGTCCATCTGGACCTGGACCACTTGACCCCGTACAAACGGAGCGAAGGCGGTGAGGGCTAGTCGGACCGCTTGAAGCTCCAGCAGGTTGATGTGGCATCGAGACTCCCGAGGGGACCAGAGGCCGTATGCTCTGTGCTCTCCCAGATGGCACCCCAACCCATCAGAGAGGTGTCGGTCGATAGAGTGACTGTTGGCTCGGGGCGGAAAAAGGGGATGCCCTCCTGCAGATGAGCTGGAAAGATCCACCACTGGAGAGCGTTCCACATTTCCTGGGTCACTGCCACTGGCTGGTCCAAAGGACCGAAGCGTTGTGACCATTGGCTGGCCAGTACCCATTGCAGGGGACGCATGTGCCAACGGACCCAACGGACCACACTGGTGCAGGCCACCATGAGGCCCAGGAGGCACAGGAAGTCCCGGGCAGGGCACAATTGCCCAACCAGAAATGACTGGGCAAAGGAGGAAAGAACCTCGGCCCTGTCCGCCGGGAGCCATGCTCTGGCTCGAAGAGAGTCGAGCTGTGCACCAATGAATTGAATCACCTACGTTGGCATGAGTTCCGATTTGGCCTCATTGATAAGGAGGCCAACCTGAAAGCAGACCTGGAGGGCCAGATCCCTGGACTGCTCCACCTCCGGTCTGGAGTGGGCTGCAATCAGCCAGTCATCCAGGTAAGGGTACACCCAGACCCTTTGGCGCTGCAGAAATGCTGTCACCACTGCCATGCATTTGGTGAAGACCCTGGGAGCTGGAGAGAGGCCGAAGGGCATGGCCCGGAACTCATAAAGGGACCCCTCCGCTCTGAAGCGGAGGAATCGCTGGTGGGACGGACAGATTGGGATGTGAAAGAACAAGTCCTGAAGGTCCAAAGAACATAACCACATGCCTCGTTCCAAGGATGGAATGATCTGAGCCAGAGTGACCATCCTGAAGGTGCGAGACCTTAGGAACTTGTTCAGGTCGTGTAGGTCAAGAATGGGGCGCCAGCCCCCGGTCTGTTTTGGGACCAGGAAGTACCTGGACACAAACCCTGGGTCTGGAGGAGGGTCCGCCATCTCCCTGATCACCTCCTTATGGAGGAGCAGGGCAATGTCGGCTCGACGAGCTGACAGAGAGGCTGCAGACCCTGTAGCCCCCCCGTGGGGCGAGGGCTCGATAGGGTGGGGCCTGCTCGAATTCCAGAGGCAGACCCTTTCCTACCACTTCCAACACCCAGCGGTCCATGGTGATAGCGGACCAGGCGGAAAGGAAGTGCCGGAGCCGTCCCCCCATGGAGGGAACCCAGGGGGGAGTGACGAGGCTGGGGGTGACACCCCTCACCCCATCACTGGGCAGGCTTGGAGGAAGGACCGGCCGAGGGACCTCCTGGGACTTTTCCTCCTGGTTTCCTGCTGGAGGAAGCTGCAGGCTTGGCTTTGGGGTGCCAAGTGCGAGCCTGCTGCCCCTGATGCTGGTGTTGCTGGGCCGGACGTGCCGCAGGGGCAGAAGGCCAAAAGGGCTTATGCTGCTGCTGGCAGCCTGTGTCCTTCTGGGCAGATGTGACGGAGTCCAAGGTGGCACTGGACTTCTCGATCCTCTGCAAATGACCCTCCACCCCAGAACCGAACAAGTCGGTACCCAGAAAGGGGACGTCTGCCAGCTTGAGCTGGGTATCAGCCGTGAAGGTAGAGATCGGCAGCCAAGCTCTGCAGCACATGGCCACTGCAGCTGCTACTGACTGGGCACAAGAGTCTCCAATGTCAAGAGCAGTTTGGAGTTGCTGTTTTGCCACCGCCCTTCCCTAAACCGGCACTTGCTTGACCGTAGTCTGGAGGTCAGCTGGGAGATGAGGAATCAACTCATCCAGGGGGCCCATAAGGGCATGGGAAAAGTGTGCCATCAGTACAGTTGAACTGGCCTGACGAAGCCCTAGGGAGGACGTAGCGTGGACTTTACGCCCAGTGTAGTCCAGCTTCTTGGACTCTTTATCGGGAGGCTTGTCCACGTCCCTAGCGTTTCCGAAACGCCAGAAAACGCTGTAGGTCACAAGCCCCTCCGCAGAGGGGTGCTCTGAAAATCCAGAGAGTGAGCCGGTGGGGACCGCATACTTCCTGGCCATCCTGGCCGAAGGAGCAGGACAACAAGCCGGCCACTGCCATAACTCCAGAGCTGGGCCAACAATGGCTTCAGCCACCGGAATGGCCTCCGTGGGAGAATCCCCTCGGTCCAGTATCTCTGTGAGGGGATACTTGGCCCGCTTTGACACAGGTTCGAGCTTCATCCCAGTAGATTCTGAGATGAGCCAAAGCATACCCATGAACGATAATGGGCTCTCATCCACTGACCGTCCCACAGTGAACTCCAGGTCGAGGGGTCTGGAGAACAGGGAAGAGTCATTGTCAGACTCCGAGGAGTCTGCAAACAGCTGCCGAGGGCCTGAGTCACCCTCCACCTGCCGAGGTCGATCGGGAGTTAGGGTGACCGACAACCGATGGGGCAACCTCTGACCCGACCGAGAATCCTTGGTCAGAGCCCCAGATTTAGGTTGTGGAGGCGGGGATTCCACCACAATGGGTGGCGCAGCTGGTTTTGGCTGAACAACTGGCGCCAGCTTCGGCTCCTCGATAACCATGAGAGGTTGTTTCAGCCGCTCTGGTGCAGCCACTTAATGGCCGGGGAAGGCGACGGGGTCGGCTTGTTCCCAGTCAGAAGGACTGGCTGCCACATCAAGTCCTCCTAGCATTGATGCAATTTTCGCTGAAGCCTTTCCTCCGAGGAGGAAGAGGACGAGGACGAGCGACGCCACCACTTTCCTTGGTGCAGAGACCGAGAAGAGGTCCAAGACCGAGACCAAGACCTTCGGTGTTTCCGAGGGTGGGTCTGCGAGGGAGTGGGGGAAACCCGCTCCTCCCTTGGCTCGGGAACCTTAACCGGGGACTCCAGCACAGGAGGCGCAGGCAAGTCCTCAGTTTCCACTGGGGGAAACCGGTGAAGAAGTGTTGTTGGCTTCTCCAGTTGATAGCCCGTCTGACAGGTCGAGAAAAATCTCGACCGTGTCGATGGGTGTCTCGGCCGGCTGACCTGACGGGGACACCATGAAGCCAGTGGCCTTAGCCGCAACCTCGACCAAAGTTGAGTGTCGACTATCCGGGGAAGGGGACCTCTCCCACTCCCACGAAAGCCGACAGTGGGACTTACCCTTTGAGTCCTTTTTCTTGGACCGAGAGGAATGTCCCGATGGACCCTCACCTTTTGTAGAGAGGGACTGACAAAGCTCCTTATAAGAAGCAGTGTAGGAGGAGCCCAAGGAGAGTGGGATAAATGCCACGACTGAGGAAGACGAAGATGCGGCCTGGGCCGCCTCCTCCTCAAGGGCGATCATCTGCTCAAGTTGCTCAGCTGAGCCCGCCGCCGCGGACACCACTCAACAGGCCTCCTTTGACTTCACCGGATGAATATGTCTCTCGGGGCGCCCAAGCTGAAGTCTGGCAGCACAGTCTTGAGGGCGTTGACCGAGAAGGACTTACCTGGTCCTTGAGCCTGCGGATCGTGATCGAGCCCAATGCAGTAAACACATGTGGAGTGCAGATCGGTCTGAGACATCTTCTGCCCGCATGGGCGCTGCCGAAATCCAGAAGTCGACTTATCCATCGCAGTCGCGAAGGAAGAAACAGACCGAAGCCTAGAAAATTTAAGGATAAGTTTCTGTTTAACCGATGAGTTTGGATCCAGGCCTAAAACGCAGAGCACTAAGGAGGGAACCTGAGCTTCCAAGCGGTAAGGAACATCTGGTGTCATGGGGCGGAGCCGAGAGATTTATCACCCGGGTGGGTGGAAGGAGCCAGCTTGAAGACCTTCCGGCAAGATTTAAAGCGGCAAGGAAATTGCCAAGAAGTGTGGACTGAACAACATATCCATGTCCCTAGAATTATATTTTTTTCATATTAAAATTTAACCCCCACACTTTTTTCCCCAGGGGGGAAGGGGGAGGGTTCTGGTTATGTATTATTCTTTTTCTATTTTTTTCTCAGGTTACTGCAGGATGTGGTGATTATTCCTGTGCTTAACTTCCTGTATTTTTTGAGTTTGTACGATGTAATACGGATTTATTTATGATTTGTTCTTTATGTTTCAAATAAAAATGTTCCTACTGTTTTTGATAAGTGCCATGGGATCTTTAACATCCACCTGAACTACCACCAAAACAGGCAGATGAGACCTTGGTTTTAACGTCTCATCCAAAAGACGGTACCTCAGAAGTACAGCACCCCCTCATGCTGCACTACAGTGACAGTATTGGGATATTAATTCAAGTGCCAGGTGGGAGAATAATTGAACCCACAGCCCTCTGACAACCCTCTGACCTCCCGACCTCAGAGGCGAGTGTACTACCTGCTGAGCCACTCTCACTGTTCCAATATGTCCATCACTTGATCCCACTGAACCCCAAGTGTCTACTGTGGGATTCGAATATGAAGTTGAGTGGATGGCACAGTCACTATGACAGCAGCCATCAAGCCCAGGTGATGTAAATTCGACCTGGCAGAGATGTAGAGGCTCCTGTGAACTACGTGTGCCTGAGCAATAGGTGTGTCTGCCCTGTCTTGAGGCAGGAAGGCACATCCCTTCTCTGTATCACAGGCGTGTGGGCACAGAGTCAATACAGATATTGGCACATTCACTGTGACCCCCAGGGCCTCAACAGTTGTCTTGTTTGGGAAAGGGTGCGAAGGAAAGCTTCCCTGGAAGTAGCATTCAGTAGCCAATTGTCCAGATAAAAGGAATACATAAAGACCTTCCCTGCGAAGACCCGGGGCACAGAAGATAAGCCAAAAGGTAACATTTTGAACTGAGATGGCCTGCCCTCCAGCAGAGAGAGGAGATACTGTCTGTGACACTTTCTAATTAATTTTTTTTTTTAATTCTCTTCAGCACCCTCTGGGACAACTGGGGGTAGCTATCCCTGGCTTAGCGCCGTTTCCTCCAGTCCCGGCATCCCCCACCAGTTCCTCTGCAAGGCTGGAGATGCATGCAGCTTACCCCCTGTGGCGCCCCCCCCTGGGGAGGGCTATTGGGGGGGAGAGAGACCAAGATCTGCATTCCTCAGCCAAAGGCAACCTGGGAGATTGGGTGTCACAGTGCTCATCCCAGATGGGGGTTTCTTGTGAGTTTTTCCCTGGAGGCATGGACATACAATGATGTCCAGCGCGAGATGGGTGCACTCCCGCACAAGTCCCGCAGATGTCTGCCACCTCCTCCGCCCCTTCCCAGTTGATCCCTGCTGTTGCTTCCTACAGTCTCAACTGGGAGTCAATGATAGAAGGGAATCCGCATCCCACCTGCCCCGTGAGAGGAGAGCAGTCCTCTGGATGCTCGATCCTCTCTCCCTCGACCGACCTCCGGCGGGCCGAGCTCACTCCCGACCCCGGGTCGCCGGCATGATATGAGGTGTGGTGTCCAGCACCTTAGTCCTCAGCGCCACGAGGCTGGCTACATTTTCTGATCAGGTACACATCCTTCCTGTCTAGGGAACAAAGCCAGTCCCCTGTTTGCAAGAGGGGAATCAGAGCTTGCAGAAACATCATACGAAACTTCTTGTATTCGATGTACAGATTGAGGTCTCTGAAGTCCAATACAAGATGGCGATTCCCTGTCCATTTTGGAACTTGGAAGTATCTGGAATAGAACCCTTTGTTCCTGTCTGGAGGGACACGGCCTGGAGGATAACAGGAAGAGGACAGAGGATGATTTGGAGAGGTTTCTATTAATTCCAGAGCATGTCCCTTTGCTATGATTTCTACAGCCCTTTCATTTGTAGTGATCTCTCTGCACTATTTTAAATGCAGGGAGATCTCCCCCCCCTCCCCACTCACTGCTGGGGAAAACAGCTGAGGGGGGTGGAGAGGGAAGAGTCTCATGTGGAACCAGGGGCAGCAGGGCCACTGGAAAGGATTCCTTTAGGTGCTCTGGCATGCACATCGGGGGAGGGGACTTGGGAGGGTACCACTACCTCTGCCATGGCCTAGTTGATGGTTACCTCTGTCAGCAGGCCTAAAACAATATTCCCTACCATGCTCTCTAGTGGGTGTTGGGTAAATGTCACCTTAGAGGACTGTTTACTGTCTGTTTCACCATGTATGCCGTGTAATTACATGTAATGCCACTTAATGTAACTCCGGGTCGCCCCTGAAAAAGGGACCTTTGGGCCTACCCGGTCATCAAAATTCAATAAATAAATAAATAAATAAAGGCCAAGAAGTGCTTCTTCAACATCACTGCCAAATAGCTTGGAACCCCTAAAAGGAGCATTCAAAACAGTTTACTGCACATCAGCAGCACAACCAGAAACTCTGAGCCAAGGATAGCGCCTTAAGCAAATACCAGAGACTGCAGCCCTGGAAGAGGCATCATTTTTGGAATTTTAGAGCAATCATGAACAGCCATAATGACAACAGAGACAACACAAGGCTGTGCAGCATAACAAGGATTAGCAGGCTGAGCAAGGTATGCTTAGCCTTCACTGGAACTGCAGGCAGGAATCAGGATACTGGGCCTATGAAAATGCAGCAAAGGTAGCATCCTCTGATGCAGGATACACAGGAGGCATTATAATGGAAAGTGTGCAAGGGACCTCCAAAAATTCCATAAGATTTCTTTTAGTTAATCTTCCTCCTCTGAAGCAAAACATGGCAGACTGCATCTGCAGGAGCATGGCTTGAAAGGGGGGGTCCTCAGCAGGGGTGTAGCCAGGGATTTCAGATCTGCACACCAAGTGGACTCACTGCTACCCCCCCCCCCCAGGGTGTAGCCAGACAATATACAAATGTACACCAGGACCGTGTTTGTTGCCTCATTTGGCACAATAAATACAACTTTTGTATCTCATGACAATGCTTGTTGCCATGCATGGGTAAATACAAATACCATGCATTGTTCCCTAAGACACCCCACATACCAGCCCTGAGCCTGTAAAGTTGTAATGTCCTTGGGATGCAAAGAGAGTATTGGTGACCAGTCCTTCTAGTTTTGAATTCTATGAATAAAATTACAGAAAGATTCAGTAATTTCTTTGTTACTTTTCATGGAAAAATGAACCAGTTCAGAGCCTATTCGCTACCCCCTTAAATAAAATTTCACACCATGGAGTGCTTGGAGTATGCCTGCCTACACCCATGGTCCTCAGGGGGAGAGCTGGGTGTGTAAATCAGAGTCCTCACTGCAAGATGAGAGGGTGGAGCTGGAAGGTAGCTTCCTTCCTTGAAACTGCCCCTCTCCCTCATATTCTTCCTCTAAATCCCCCTCCATATCCATTAGGATTACAATCAACCTCGTTGTTGTCATCATGAACGACGGAAGCCACAGATGGAACCAGCAATGCCGGCAGTAACTGAGAAGGAGGAAATCTGTGGCTTTTTTTTTTTTTTACCAATTATTTTACCAGGTGAGACACACTTAAGCTGAAAGCTTGTTTGCAGGTGCAACCTGGGAGCACAAGGAAGTTAAGTGACTTGCTCAGGGTCACACAGTATGCAAGTGGGGGCTGTGGGATTCAAACCCAGGTCTCCAGATTTGCAGCTCAGAGCCTTAAACCACTGCGCCATACTGCTTGAAGAAGCAGTTGACAAAGGCCCTGGTACAGGTGGCCCTGCTGGCATCACAGTTACTTTCTGCAGCAGAGATAGTAGACAGCATCACAGCATATCAGAAAACGCCAGCATAGGCCAGGAGTCAATGGTGCACTGAAAAGGGTCCAGGACTACCTGCATAGAAGGGCTGGATTCTGATGATGGCAGTGACATACCATCCATAGCAGGTATGGCAGTGCTTAAGCCAAGCCCCTACCTTTGTGCCCCAATGACGCTCGGCGTGGGGGGGGGGGTTGCTCTTTATCAAAGCTGCTGGAGCAGATGTTGACAAGGATGTATCCGATTTCAACAGTGACCTGGACCTCACTGGCTAAGCAGACTTGTGCTTATGGCCAGACAATGAGGAGGCCCAGGAGACAACTGTTCTTTATCTTTCAACTTTGACGACTATTTCCTAGTTGACAGTGAGGGAGAAGCAGGCCTGGAACCCGCTGTCTTTTCCATGACTTTCAATGCTTTTTGAGCGAGAATGTTCTCTAAGGCCTTATGACGGGTTCACCTTCTAATCTAGTTGAAATTCTGGCAAATCTAGCAGGCCCATATATTGTGAGATAGGCCCAAACAGCAAACACAAACTGTACGTCATTCTTGTAGATCCTCTAGTTGCAAGAACAATAACAGAACAAAGGCTCTTTCTCCTTCAGCGGCATATGAAAATGATGACGGAAGAAATACTTAAAGACAATAACAAACAGTAACAGCTATTTTGATGTTGGTTCTTTTCGGCAGGTCCAACAAGAATGATCAACAGTGGGAGAAAGAAGTGAAGAGTGTTGGGGCTGCCCAAGTTATACATGTGATGCTTTGCCCCTTGCTTATGATTATGTATGATATTTGTAATATAAAATATAGTATGTGATTGCCTCACATAAGTCAGCCTGTGCTTCCATGGGTGCCCCCCCCGCACCACACACACACAGGTTGCAGTGAAGCTACAGGATATGTAAACTGACCAGAGGATGTGGGAAACTGACTAGTGAAGGGAAAACCTAGAGTCTCCTGTTATGTTCTTAATTAAGACTCTGGCCATCGGCCAGAGGACAAGCCTCATCAACTTTTATGATTTCCTAGAGGAACCTATTGATAACAACATTGTGTTAAAAGCCATAAAACCTTTGATCTGCCTTGGCAACAGGAACCACAACCAGTTCAAAGAAATGTTTGATTAAAGACTGTCATATGTAGGAAATTACTTTTTGCTGATGTTGACATTTATTAAAATACCTCCTGGTAGAATTTATGTGAATTAACACTAAGGGAGAGTGTAACTGTCCTCACAGAAGGGGAGGGGAGATGCCCCCTGAAAATGATCCAGTATCTGGAAAATAGAGATAACATCATCTTGGGGCTCTAAAGAGCAAAGTTCTCTCTAACTAGAATCAGCACTTACAAAAGGCAATACTGTATTTAGATAGCAAAGATCTAAAACTATTGTGGTAGGAGTTTTGTCTTGTAATTTTCCCATTTTCTTTTGTGACTGTGAGCTTATGCTATTTGTTCTGTATTTTATTGTACTTATTTTACAATTTTTAGTAAATAACCATTTTTTTGGAAATACTGCCTGTGTCTTCCCAGTTTTCTTTTTTTGCATGTGAAGCGCCTGTATTTTTAAGTCTGACAACGGTTTAAAAGGCTTGATGGTGTTACTAAGCTTGGAAAAGTTAAGAATATACCTAAGGTCTCTTACAGAGTTTTAAGGGTTCATTTTGGAGACCTGGCTAGGTACCCTTGACAAAGGATTATACCGCAATCCCCAAAGAGGGTGCATAACTGAGCTTGTACATTGGGAATGCTAGCATAAGGTTCAGTTTTAATCCCCCCAGAACTTGAAGCTAACAGGTGATTCGGACCCAAAGCAGACAGGAGGGTTACCCTGTTTGTTACCTGTTCACACTATTGCACTCTGAGGTTGGCACTGTGGAGTGCATTTGTGACAGATTTGGTTGGCAGTGATGCGATAAAATATTGGTAACACAAGCTTTAACAGTTCAGTGTGTCAGCTTAATACTGTACAGCTCACCTGCAAAATAAGGCAGTGAAATATTTTTAAAAAGTAAACAGAACTATATAATTTTGCTTACAGTCAAAGTTCCTACCTGTTTTATTTTTATTTTTTTTTTTTGAGTGCAAGTTAGAGTAGCCATAGTTAGGGAAGAAGATGGCTTCCAACTACAGTGGGTACACTGCACACTACTTGAAGCAGTTGTGCCAGGACAAAGGAGTTCAGTATGAGGGAACAGCCAAGAAGCAGACCCTCATAGATGCTCTGATGGCTGCCAATGGCCAGAGCACTGAGTCACAGTCCGTGACTGGAAAGGGCCAAACCTTGGGCATGGAGGGGCCAGCGGCCAGTGCAGTATCCAGATCCAGTGAGGAGGACAGCAGGGCCAGTGCAAGCCAAGGGCCACAGCAGCAGGGGAAGGTCACCAGCATTCTGAAGCCACAGGCAATCAGGCTGTAGATTGAGTTGAGGAGAATGGAGCTGGAGTTCCAGAGAGAAAAGAGACCGCTTCAGTGAGAGGCAGTGGAGAAGAGGGAGCGAGAACAGTGAGAAGCTGACCGTGAAGAGCATGAGCACCAGCGAACTGCAGAGGAGAAGAGGGAGCAAGAACAGAGAGAAGCTGACCATGAAGAGCGTGACTGCCAGCGAGCCGCAGAGGAAAAGAGGGAGTGAGAACAGCAAGAGGCTGACAGTGAAGAGCACGAGTGCCAGAGGCAAGATGAACTGGAGAAGTTACGACTCCAACCACCAGCACCAGAGCAGGTAAGTGGTCTGGGTTTAACTGAAACAACAGGACTAGGTTACAAATTAAATTCCAAATTGATAGCTGAATTTAAAGAGGGGGAGGATATGGATGCCTTTTTAAATTCCTTTGAAAAAGTTTGTATTCAGGCAAATTATTCCTAGATGGTCCCGGAGCTTCCAGCTATACCCGCTACTTATCGGGAAAGCTCGGGATGCAGTGGGTCAAATGGACAATGAGGCCAGTAATGATTACAGCAAACTTAAAGCTGCACTTTTAAAAAAGTTTGATTTAGCTACAGAATCATACAGAGCTAAATTCTGTAAGCTCAGGAGAAGCCCTGACATGAGCTACAAGAAGATAGCCATGAAACAATGTCAATTTTAAAATGTTAGTGGGAAGGAATTGAAGCAAACACTGTAGCTAAAATTGAAAATGCTGTATTGTTAGAGCAGTTTTTTGGAGCATGCCCAGCACAGCTGAAAACCTGGCTGGAGGACTGCGATCCCAAAACAATGCAAGAGACTGATGAACTCTCGGACCACTATGCCAAGAGCAGACCTGCTCTGAGAGCGAATGAGGCAGGCGTGGCAGCGCAGAAAGGGAAAAGCACGCCTTCAAGGCAGCTAAAACCTCACTGCCTCCACCGAAACCAGTTAGCCCCAAGTTTCAAAAAAAAGATTTTTCTGAGAAAAGAAACGAATGTTGGGTTTGTAAAGAAACTGGGCATATTGTCAGACAGTGTCCCCAAAAGACGAGCAATATGCAAAGTGGTGCTAGGAAAGAAGTGGGATGTTTGTGTGTCCCTGAAAGCATGCCTGTAAACATGAAGGAACACATGCACCCAGTCACTGTGAATGGTGTACAGACACAAGGGTTAAGAGACACAGGGGCATCCCTGACGTTGGTAAAAGGGGATCTGGTAGAGCCTGGTCAACTTATACCCAATAAACTTGTAACTGTACAAGAGTTCACTGGGCAGGAGAAAACATTGCCACTTATTAGTGTTCTCCTAGACTGGGCTGAAACAGGGGTAACTGTGCAACAGGTGGCTGTAGCCAAAACGTTAGCAGTTGACGTCATCCTTGGCAACAATCTCAAACAGGGGATGGTGTGTGCAGTTACCTGTAGCCAAGCGGCAAGGGAAAAACTGTAGTTCCCTGGACCCACAGAAGCCACTGTGGAAACCACTGGGAGGCTGGTTCCCCAGCCTTGGTCTCCTGAGATGGAGACTAATGAAAGCAGTGTAGAAAGTTCCCCAGTAGAAGTTAACCAAACAGCTATGGAGGGTTATTCTGAAGAAAGAGAGGTGACCCATTGTCAGAGGGTTAGGGATGGCAGTGATCCTGAGTGCCCTGACACTTGTGCTAGGGATCTTAGTTTAGAGACTGAAGGGGACCTGTCCCATGCCATGGGAATGTGTAAGAAATTTGCAGCTGCTCAGAAAAGTGACCTTAGTCTAGAGAAGTTGAGGGCTTGGGCAGATTCTGATGGAGCACAGGGAGGTGACAGAAAACATAAAGTTTATTGGGACAATGGACTGATGTATAAGCAGGATGCGAAGACAGAGGTAGGGGTGATAGGCAGGCAGCTTGTCGTTCCTCAGGGGTACCGTGAACAGTTGCTCAAGACTGCACACGATACTCCCTTGTCTGGTCATCTGGGAATCGCACGCACTATGCAGTGGTTGGCCCAGAATTTCTATTGGCCCAACTTCACCCAGCAGGTGAAGGAGTATTGCAGGTCTTGTCACCGGTGCCAAGAAATAGGAAAGGCGGGTAAGAGAACCCAAGCCACCCTAATTCCACTGCCCATAGTAGAGGAGTCATTCCAGAGGGTGGGGATGGATATTGTGAGGCCTTTAAATACTCCCAGCTCCTCCAGGAAGAGGTTCATCCTGACTGTGATGGATTATGCCACCCGGTACCCAGAGGCAGTCACCCTATCCTCCGCGAGGACAGACAAAGTGGCAGATGCCTTACTTGGGATTTTCTCCCATGTTGGGTTTCCGCAGGAGGTTATCACCGATCGAGGGGGTTCCTTCATGTCGGACCTGATGAAATGTTGATGGAAGAAGTGTGGGGTGCTGCAGAGACACACAACACTTTATCACCCACAAACCAATGGGCTTGTGGAAAGATATAATGGTACCCTTAAGTCAATGTTCCAAGCATTTGCTGAACAGCATGGGAGGGACTGGGAGAAATACCTTCCACACTTGTTCGCATACAGGGAGGTGCCCCAAGAGTCAACAGGGTTTTCCCCCTTTGAGCTCTTATATGGACGCCAGGTACGTGGGCCCCTAGACTTGATCCAGGAGGACTGGGAAGGCAAGTACATCACCCAGGGAACTCCCATAGTGGATTATGTCCTTAGGTTTAGGGAAAGGCTGAAGGAGCTTATGGGGACAGCCCAGAGCATCATGGCAGCTGCCCAACAAAAAGTGTGGTACAACTGCAGAGCCAGGGCTCACTCATACATGGTGGGTCAGGAGGTCATGGTCCTCATTCCAGTCTGGAAGGACAAGCTGCAGGCTGAGTGGGCAGGACCTTACAAAGCAGTCAGAAAGGTAAATGACGCAAACTATATCACAGAGTTACCTGACAGAAGACATACAGAAAGAATGTGCCATGTCAACATGATGAAGCCATATACTAATAGGGCTGACATGGTGTTTGAAGTGTGTCTTGGGGCGGGGACGGACGAAGGAGACCCCCTTCTGGACTTGCTGGAAGAAAGCAAGTGGGAGTCCTCTGTGGAGGCAGTTAAATTGTCACCCTAGCTGGCCCTGGACAAGATCCAGGAAGTAAGGGAGGTTTTAGCAGACTTTGCTCCACTGTTTAGCACCAAGCCTGGACTAACCCCCTTAGCGACACACAATGTGGAGACAGGGACACAGACGCTCATATGGCGGACAGCATATCGGGTGTCAGAGGCTGTCCAAAAGGACATTAGGAGGGAGGTGGAGGAAATGCTGGATTTAGGGGTAATCCAGAGATCCCACAGCCCCTGGGCCTCACCCGTAGTCCTTGTTCCCAAGCCAGATGGCTCTACTCATTTTTGTATGGACTATCGTAGACTGAATGCAGTCACGAAGTCAGACACCCACCCAATGCCCTGGACGGATGAACTCCTGGACAAGCTGGGAGGGGCGACATACCTTACGACAATTTATCTGACAAAGGGGTATTGGCAGGTAGAATTAACTGCCAAAGCTAGGGAGAGATCATCCTTCATCACTCCGACAGGCTTATTTGAATTTAAAGTAATGCCTTTTGGAATGAAAAATGCCCAGTCCCCTTTCCAAAGGTTGGTGAACTAGGTGTTAAATGTAATAATAGTAGTAGTAGTAATGATTTATTCATAAATGAACATGGAAAAATAACCCATTGAGTATAACATTATGCTCATTTACAAGGGTCTCCATATAAAAAGGGAACAAATATTTCCAGTCACATACAAAATGGTGCTGAGGAGTATGCCATGGCATACCTGGACGACACGACCATCTTTAGTGCCAGCTAGGAGGAACACCTGTCCCACCTTAGGGAAGTGCTGGGCAGAATACAGAGCTCACTGTCAAAGCTGAGATGTGCCAGGTGACCATGGCTGAAGTGGCATACCTCGGGCATGTTGGAGGCCATGAGCCGCTCCGTCCTAACCAAGTGAAAATAGGGGCGATCAAGGCATGGCCCAGACCAGAAATGCAGAAGCAGGCCAGGAGTTTTCTGGGGACAGCAGGGTACTATAGGAAATTTGAACGCAATTACAGTGCCTTGGCTGCTCCCCATCTGACCTGGTAAAGAAAAGGATGCCTAAGAAAACTACCTGGGAACCAGCCTGTTAAAAAATCCTTTACCAGACTGAAGGAGGCACTGTGCAGTGCTCCTGTATTGACAAGTCCAGACTATAGCAGACCCTTTATAGTCCAGACTGACGCCTCAGATGTGGGTATTGGGGCAGTACTGAGCCAGACATTCAACCAAGGGAAGGATCACCTCATTGTGTACCTGAGTAAAAAGTTACTTCCCAGGGAGCAGGCTTACTCTACTGTGAAAAAAAAAAGAGTATCTTGCCATGGTGTGGACCCTAAAGAAGTTAGAGCCATTATTATACGGGCAGCATTTTGAGGTACAAACTGACCACAACCCCCTGGTTTGGCTGACACAAATGGGAAAAACGAATGCTAGACTATTAAGATGGAGTCTTGCCTTGCAAGGATACGACACAATGATCTTACACAGGGCTGGAGCAACCAATCAGAACGCAGATGGCTTGTCGCATCTATATGAGGAATGAACGGACTTGGGGAGCTCATCCCATGCAGGGGATAGAGCCCCCAAATTCAGTTTATGTGGGGATGATTGTAACGCACTGCCTGTTACTTATGATTATGTATGATATTTGTAATATAAAAATATAGTATGTGATTGTCTCACATAAGTCAGCCTGTGTTATGGGTGCCCCCCCCCACACACACACACACACAGGTTGCAGTGAAGCTAGAGGATATGTAAACTGACCAGAGGATGTGTGAAATTGACTAGTGAAAGGAAAACTTAGAGTTTCCTGTTCTGTTCTTAATTAAGGTTCTGGCCATCTGCCAGAGGATAAACCTCATAAACTTTTATGATTTCCTAGAGGAACCTATTGATAACAACATTGTGTTAAAAGCCATAAAACCTTTGATCTGCCTTGGAAACAGGAACCACAACCAGTTCAAAGAAATGTTTGATTAAAGACTGTCATATGTAGGAAATTACTTTTTGCTGATGTTCACATTTATTAAAATACCTCCTGGTAGAAATTATGTGAATTAACACTAAGGGAGGGTCTAACTGACCTCACAGAAGGGGAGGGAGATGCCCCCTGAAAATGACCCAGTATCTAGGAAATACAGATATCATCATCTTGGGGCTCTGAAGAACAAAGTTCTCTCTAACTAGAATCAGCACTTATAAAAGGTAATACTGCATTTAGATAGCAAAGATCTAAAAGTATTGTGGTAGGAGTTTTGTTCTGTAATTTTCCCATTTTCTTTTATGATTGAGCTCATGCTATTTGTTCTGTATTTTACTGTACTTATTTTACAATTTTTAGTAAATAACAATTTTTTTGAAAATACTGCCCGTGTCTTCCCAGTTTTCTTTTTTGCATGTGACGTGCCTGTATTTTCAAGTCTGACAACAGTTTAAAAGGCTTGATGGTGTTACTAAGCTTGGAAAAGGTAAGAACATACCTAAGGTCTCTTATATAGTTTTAAGGGTTCATTTTGGAGACCTGGCTCGGTGCCCCTGGCAAAGGATTGTACCACAATCCCTGAAGAGGGTACATATCTGAGTCTGTACATTGGGTTTGCTAGCATAAGGTTCACAGTTTGAATCCCCCCAGAACTTGAGGCTAACAGGTGATTCGGACCCAAAGCAAACAGGAGGGTTACCCTGTCTGCTACCTGTTCACACTATTGCACTCTGAGGTTGGTACTGTGGGAGCAGAGGGCCTGACCTGTGGAGTGCATTTGTGACAATATACATGTTAACAATGCATGTCATTGTGGTTGGCCTCTACTAGCAAAAAGGTTTCCATGTGGTCCTGATGTGGATAACTTACAGTTCCAAAGGTGAGGCCTAATGAAGGAGATATCCTCGATGAATATATGTAAATTCCAGAGACAGCCTTCCCCCAACAATTTCCAGCTCTCATTCGTCTGTAGTGTTGGACAGCTTGCTGTTGTGAAAGTAGGAAATCCCTTCCAGTTGAAGGTTTGTGGGAACTGGGAGGGTGGGGAGCAGAGAGCTCATTCTACTGACCTCTGAATGGGTCTAGACTAGTGGCAGTGGAGGTCACAGAGGCCTTATCATAGCCTTTACATTTGACATGTATGTTGCCCACAGACAGGGATGACTTAAATACACCAGTCTGTCTCAAGATTCTACCTTGTTTTGACCCCAGGGTGAAACAAAGAAGCCAGTCCCCCTTCACCTTTCAAGGCAGACTTCATGGAAGTATCAAAATCCATTAACAGCTTTGCAGCTGACTGCTGACTTGGCATTCTTTAAGAAGGATTCAGCCAGGGGTTAAAACAAGGTAGAATCTTGAGACAGATTAGTGTATCTAAGTCATCCCTGTCTGTGGGCGACAACACCAGTGGCCACGACTCTGGTGGTTACAGTCATTTGAAGCAGTAGCATAGAGGCATCTATCCCCTACTGAAAATATGTAAGAAGCTGCCCTGTCCTCCTTGAGCAACTGTCCCTAAGTGGCAGTAAGGATGACTAATGGGCATGTTACCATTTTTGCTGAGTACCTCAAGCAGGCTGACAAAGGTAGGCATCCTACAAAAATGCTAGGAAGACTATTCTGATGAATAAAAGAGAAATAGAATAAATCCTCTCCCCATAGCTATTCATCTTTTGGCTCTCCTTGTCAGGACGGTTGGTCGATATGGGGTCTCATGACTTTTCAGCTGCAACTGTAGGTACCAGGCTCTCAGATGAAGTATGGATCTGCAGGAAATCCTGGTCCTCTCACTTCTCTGCCCAGTTGTCCTGGGCTGGAGACTGTGACGGCTCATTCCAGACCCACCTTCACGGATCCACTGAGCCTCAGAAAAAGAAGAAAAATTACAGAATGAGAGAACAGTTCCAGGTGTGACCAATCTCTAACAAAAAGAAAGATCTGATTGTTGGAGGGAACTGCATGTGAGCTGTGAGGCCTGTTCTCGTGGCTGATATTTAAATCCAATTGAATGGTTTCAAGTCACCAGCTCCTTGTGCCATAAATCTGCAATATACGGCTATGGTGAATCCATAGTGTTAGAATAACAGAATCTTTCATCTGCAGGGCAGCCTCCTCCACCCTCATTACTGAGCACCTAACCATCAACCTGAGAAACTGAATTTGTTCCCAACTTGAGAGTCCACAACAAGGAAATTAAACTTCCCTTCCCCCAATACACGCACACACTTTCAAGGACACTGCCATTAATTCAAACGCTCTTGGAAAGGAAGTGATTTGGTATTGTATCACCTTCTACTCAAAGTGTCCCAAATCATTTTATAGTCCTTGAACAATGAGGCTACAGGTATAGCCTCACTGTAGTCAAAAGAGTTCTAATCACTGTTGAGTGGTGTTGGCCTAACCCCTGCAAACTAAAGTATCCCCTCTTCTTTCACATGTTTTGCTACTTAGAGCAACTCAATACTTCAGTACCTTATTGCCCTGGTCTGTTCAAAAAGGGGGATTCAAACTTTACAGCAGTGCCTAGGTTGGATATGGGATGAAGTCTGTAACTGCAGAACACAATCAGTCACGTTTAACTGGGAAGTCAAGCTTTTTTTAAGAAGTTGCTTAATCTGCTGTCTCCACACACAGGACGCTACACAAGGGGAATGGATTATAGGATTCCGCAGATAGCACGATCAATGGCCAATGCAAGAAAAAACTCACAGTACACTTGATGATTAAGCTATAAATCACACCTGCCACCCCTCATGTTCTCACTATAAGGTACTTTTTGAGGCTTAACCAACAGAGTATAATGCTCTTACTGTATTATCACTTCCAGTTCTCTACAGGCCAGGACTCATCCTTGTTCACACAGTATCTGTGACCCATATTTTATTTATTTATTGAAATCTGTTGACCGGGTAGACCCATTGAGACTAGTATCTCATTTTCGGGGATGACCTGGAGTTAATTAACATACAGGTTTTTTTTTGTGTTCACTTGCACAAGGGACATCTTACTACAGTATGACTTTGGAGGTATGTAACCCTCCTAGCTAATGCAGTGCTCAGTGTGGCAGGCATGACCCTACCACACCAATACATGCCGAGCTGTGTATGACAGCAGTTCGGCTGTGCTGGTCTTCACTTCAAAGAAAAGGTCCGCTGCAATCAATGGTGGTAGCGTGTGTGCAATTAGCATATTGATGTCCTCCTTTTCAGCACAGCCGAACTGCTGTCATACACACCTCGGCTTCCTCCCTCTGCTGATGTCCTCCCTAGCCTCACATTGTGTGCCCGGTGGGGTGCCCAATCCCCTCAGCTCAGCTCCCCATTTACACTGTGTGCCTAATGGGGTGGCCAATCCCGTCAGCTGCAGCACCCCAACAAAGAACCAGGTGGCATGCTGGAAGCCCACCCTAGCGTGCTCATGCCTCATCCCATGCACACTGTATGGCCGACGGGGTACCCAATCCCCATCGGCTCCAGTCCCCCTCAAACATGTAGGTGGCACGCTAGGAGCCCACCCCCGCATACCATAAGTGTACCACGGCATCTTTTTGTTTTAAAACGTCCTGTGAAAGAAGAAACCGGTCCCTCGGTGAATCACTTGCCCCCCTCCCCCAACCTGCACCCACCCTCTGTGCACCCCATCCCATACTTGCCTCTGGAGCCTGGTGCGATGATCTTCGGTGGACCAAGAACACATCTGCACTCTTCAAAGCTGACCACGAACTGATGAAATGCCGGTAAGCTGTATAATGGCATAAATAGTGTTTTTTCAACTTAAGTGGATATCGCCGCCATTTTGTCAACTTTTGGCACCAAATTTTCAGTATGGGGATCTTGGGACCCTGCTCTTGAATTCAGTCACTGTCATGGCATTATTCAGTCCCGAAAGGTGATTTTGCGGTCACTGCGCGGAATCACCTTTCAGGACCAATTAATGAAATGACAGTGTTGCTGTTCATGACGTTGTCAAGCACGGTTACCTTCTCAGAGGTGCTGCCAGTCCATGGCAGGGGTGAGGCTAGGGTACTGCACACCATGCAGTTTAATGAATGGTTGCAAAACTGGTGCAGAGCACAGGGCTTTGGCTTCATTGGGGACTGGGGTACACCTGGAGAGATGAAGGTCTATACTGGCATGATGGTCTGCATCTGTCCGCGAAGGGAACCAAACTCCTAAGTGACAGGTTTAAATGCTTCCTTGGCAAGCTTTTAAACTAGCCAAGGGGGGAGGTGCTGATAAGAGGCAGGAACTTTCAAGCCTCCCCCCACAAAACATGGCAGGTAGTAAGGTAAACACTGAGGTACAGAGCTCAACAGAGGGGAGGACAGGGGTAAATAGAAAAATAGACAAGGGAAATAAGAACAGGGATGGGGGGGGGGAGGATAAAGCCAACATTAAATGGAATGCAATGAGTACCAATGCCCGTAGTCTGGGGAACAAGCTTCCTGAGCTAGTAGCCCTGATGGAAGATGAACAATTGGATATTGTGGCAGACACGGAAACATAGTACACAGAGAACCATGACTGGGATGTCAACATACCGGGGTACATAGTCTACAGAAGGGACAGAGAGGGTAAAAGAGGAGGTGGAGTAGCTCTATACATAAGGGAAGGGATCAAAGCTACAGAACTAAAAAGTAAAAAGTGAGGACAAGCAGCACTCTGGGTCACCTTGGAGACAGGGAATGGCATCACAACCGCACAGGGGTTGTATACAGACTCCCATCTCACGGGGAGGAAATGGACAAGAAAATGATAGAGGACATTCTCAAAATGGCTGAAAAAGGGGGAGATACTGTTGATGGGGGACCTGAATATGCCAGATGTTAACTGGATGACATGTACTGCAGCCACATCCAAGAGCAGGGTCATTCTCGATGCCCTGCAGGGGGCATGCCTTAGACAGCTAGTGTTGGAACCCACTCGGGAGGGAGCAATACTAGACCTGGTACTCTCAAATGGAAGAGAGAGGATCACAAATTTAGATGTCAGTAGACATCTGGGAACAAGCGACCACTGCACAGTGTGCTTCACAATAAGCACAACCATGGAGACAAGCCATACAAAAACAAGGATACTGGACTTTAGAAGGGCTGACCTTGGCAAAATGGGTGAATACCTGAGGAATACACTAGCAAATGGCCAAAAAGGAGTGGTGGAAGAACAATGGAGAAAAAATCAAAACTGCCATCATAGAGGCAACAAGCCTTTGTGTGAAACAAATAAAGAAAACAAAGCGGAGTCAAAAACCACTATGGTTCTCAAAAGAGGTGGCAGGGAAGGTTAAGGAGAAAAAGGCTGCATTCAAAAAGTATAAGGAATCACAGAAGGAGCACGACAGGGAACTGTATCAATTAAAGCTGAAAGAAGTGGGGAAGGCAGTCAGAATAGCAAAGGCCCAAACCGAGGAAAAAATAGCCAACTCAGTTAACAAGGTGGAGAAAACCTTTTATAGGTACATTAGGGAGCATAGAAAGGTTAAGAGAGGAATAGTGAAGATTAATAAAGGAGAGGGGAGGTGGGCAGAGGGAGACAGTGAAAAGGCAGACATACTGAATGAATACTTTTGCTCAGTATTCACAAAAGATGATGAGGAGGAGTTACCTAAACCAGACAATAGAAGCACTCTGGGTAGGGGGGTTGACACCAGTCCATTTACAGAAGAAAGAGTCTTGAAAGAACTCCTAAAACTCAAGGTGGACAAAGCAATGGGACCTGATGGGATTCACCCCAGAATCCTAAAAGAACTAAGGGAGGACCTAGTGACACCACTGCCTACACTTTTTTTCCCCCCTTTCTTTTTTTACCCTCCTGCCCCCGCGGCCCTTTCCTGCCTTCCTCTCCCCCTCCCATACCACCTTCGTTGGGATCTGCCCCTAGAGTGCCTCCTTCCTCCTCCTGCACATTGGGGTCTGTCCCTCTCTAGTGGCCCGGATGGTACCTGAGAGGCTATCATCTAGGGCCGCCGGGGAGGGGGATTTTCTCGTTTTCTCCCTGGTTTCCCCTGCCCTCTGGGACGTCCGGCACTAGGACGTATGTCCCGAGAGGAGGCGTGCTGACGCACGCCGGACCTCTCATGCACCACCGATGTCCCCCTCCCAGCTCCGACTTAACACGCCCTCCATCCCCTTCAGTTGTCGGTGCTTCCACCGGCTGCAAAGGGGGATGCAGAACGCAGATGCGTTCTTGGTTCCCACCCCTGAGAGAGGAGAGCATCCGTTGGAACGCTCGATCCTCTCTCTCTCCCCTGCCGACCCCCGGCCACCCGAGTTCGTTCCTGAACCTGGGTCGCCAGCATAGTGCGAGGTGTGGCGTCCAGCGCCTCAACCCTCAGCGCCACCGGGCCGGCCTGCCCACCCTTTTTAACAAATCATGGGAGGATGGGTGGTACCTGAGGACTGGAGGAGGGCAGATGTGATTCCCCTTCACAAAAGTGGGAGCAAGGCAGAAGCAGGAAACTACAGACCTGTAAGTTTGACCTCAGTGGTAGGGAAAATGATGGAATCACTTCTGAAAGAAAGAATTGTTGAGTACCTAGAGGCCAGTGGGGCACAGGACCCAAAGCAGCATGGATTTACAGCAGGAAGGTCATGTCAGACAAACCTAATTGATTTCTTTGACTGGGTGACCAAAGTAATAGACCAGGGAGGGGCTGTGGATATGGCCTACCTAGACTTTAGCATGGCATTTGACACAGTCCCGCACAAAAGATTTATAATCAAGTTAGCCAGCTGGGAATGGGTTCCAGGGTGGTAGCCTGGGCAGCAAACTGGCTGCACAACAGGACACAGAAGATAATAGTGAATGGAACACATTCCAAAGAAAGGGGGGTTACTAGTGGAGTACCTCAGGGCTCAGTACTGGGTCCAGTCCTCTTTAACATCTTTATAGGTGACATTGCAGAGGGTCTGGAGGGAAAGGAATGCCTCTTTGCAGATGGCACAAAGATCTGTAACAGAGTTGATACACAAGGGGGGGTAGAAAGGATGAGAAGGGACTTGGCAAGATTGGAGGAATGGTCAGACATATGGCAACTTAGATTCAATGCAAAGAAGTGCAAAGTAATGCTCCTGGGAAACAAAAACCCAGGAGAAGAGTACACAATAGCTGGGGAGGTACTAACAACAACACAAATGGAAAGGGACTTGGGGGTAGTCATATCAGATGACCTAAAGGTAGGTAAGCAATGTGAGAAGTCAGTAAGGAGAGCCAGGGGGATACTGGGATGCACAGGAAGGGGCAACACAAGTAGAAAAAGGGAAGTGGTTATCCCTCTGTACAGACAGTTGGTGAGACCCCATCTGGAATACTGTGTGCAGTTTTGGAGACCCCATCTACGCAAGGACATAGACAGGATGGAAGCAGTCCAGAGGAGGGCAACTAAAATGGTGCCGGGTCTGCATCAGAAACCATATGAAGAGAGACTGAGAGAGCTTAATATGTATGCCTTTGATGAAAGGAGAGACAGGGGGGACATGATAGAAACTTTCAAGTACCTCAAGGGAATCAACAAAGTCCAGGAGGGTAGCATCTTTCAGAAAAAGAGATGTGTAAGAACAAGGAGGCACAATTTAAAGATAGAAGGGGGACGGCTCAGGGGTAATGTGAGGACATTTTTTTTTCACGGAGAGAGTGGTGGATGCATGGAACCGCCTTCCTGGGGAGGTTGTTGGGTGGAAAACAGTGGGGAATTCAAACATGATGGGACAGACATAAGGCAATTGTGGTAGGGGTTGTGTAAGTAGGCTGTTGGTTAACTAGAATCTGCAGCTTATCCAATAGGTAGGGAAATGGGCAGACTGGGTGGGCCAAGTGGTCCTTATCTGCCGTCAAAGTCTATGTTTCTATGACTCTCAAAAAGCCTATGTTGCAAATTTGGTGAAAAAATGCCAAAAAATTACTTTTACGAGCATGCGTTGCGCAGTTTCCATGCACACTCGTAAGTTTGCAAACTTGTACTATTTTCACTCCAGATTTTCAATGTTGCCATTTTTCCACACCTCCTTATGAACAGTACAGCTGTAGTTTTTCACATCCTGGCTGAAATGTGTTTCAAGCAACATGAAGTCTTGCTGTATTCTGACTATTGCAGTTAGCACCAGTGCTCAAACTGCCCCGGAGAGTAGAGGGTTAATTTCTATGCAGCGCATAGAACGCTGAGCTTGAGCTCGGTTCAAACCTCTGTCTGCTGCACTTTGAAGCACAACTGTTAGATTCTTTACTCTGCCTAACTGAACGGCCGCTCCGGAGATTTCTCCTTTGTTCACGGTTCGTAAGTTGGTTAAAGTCCTCGGTTTTACAGATTATTTTTTGCAAGTTTCGGTTCAGATCTCTCTCTGTGGTACAGTAAGTACTAGGTAGTGAACCAGATATAGTAAACTTGTGGAAATTGTAAAAATTGATTTTTCAACCGGTTCAGCTGAACCGGCTGTTTAGTGATTTATATATATTCTGTCTGTTTTTAAACTTAAGAGTGTGGTTACCAGTCCTTATTGGTTTTAAAAAACTGCATTTTCTTCTGGTTTTTCCCAATACCCGTGACACGGTTAGAAACCAATAAGGGTGTCTTGCCTGGTTGTTTGCCATAAGAAGGATAAGTTTGTGGTTAGGATGGCTATGTCTGAGAAACCCAAAAGAAAAAACGGCCCCACTGGGTTTCAACACTGCAGTGTGTGTGGGGAGGTCTTTGCTAAGGCTGATCCCCACACCACCTGTTTTTATTGTCTGGGGTTTGACCACCTCGATTCAGACTGCCAAATCTGTAAAATTTCCTAAGTCGACCCTGAAAAAAAGATTAGGTAGGCTCAGGGATAAGAAGGCCGTGAAGTCCGCTGACCCAGATGGCCAGCCCAGTTCGGTTCCGACCGAAACTGAGGGAGTGCCCTCTGACCAGGGCGATACTTCTTCGGGCAAGAGGAGAGCTGATCCTGAGGGATCGGTTCCTATAAAAAGAAAAAGAAAAGAAAAATCGGCCTGTTCGGATCCAGAGACCCATTTTCCGACCGCCGAAGAGATTGCCAATGCGATAAGAATTGTAGAATTGCTTTGTTCGGTTCCGTCTGATCCGGCGCCTTCTGGCAGGCGCTCGGTTCGGTCATTTCCTCCGGTTCAAGATTATGCTCCTGAAGATTTCTAAGAACTGGATTTGGAGGGGGATGAAGATTATGACGATGACAATGACGATGGTGTGGGAGGTCTGGTTGAGCCCACTGAACCGGACATCTCCCCAGACAGGCCTTCTGGTGTTTCCCCTCCTAGGCTTTCTGAGTCCCCTTCCCACTACATGTTTTACAGGAAAGTGGCAGAAACCCTCCAGCTCCCTGTGGAAGAAGCTATAGAGGAACAAGAGGAACCTGATTATGTGGAGATGATGGACATCCCAGAGTCCACGAGACTGTCTAATCCCCTTTATAAGTCCTTTGGGAAACAGACACAAAAGATTTTAAAATCTCCAAATTCTGTACCCCCTGTCGACAGAAGTATGGACAAAAGGTACAACTTATCAGGTTCAGGTACAGAGTACTTGTATCAACAATGCAGCCATGTTGGGGTTGTGCAGGCTGCAGCCTGTGATAAGGCTAATGTACCCTTGGCTTCACACCCCCCACATAAAGATTCTAGGAAGCTGGATGCCATGGCAAAGAAACAGTACATGGCATCTTCCTTGGGACTCAGGCAGGCTAATTATATGGCCTATGCAGCCAGGTACCAGAAGTCCAGGTGGGACACTGTACTGGCACTAGCTAAGCAGGCCTCCTCCCAGCTAGCCTCGGAACTGGTGGGGGTGGCCGCTGATGGGATTGAGGCATCTAAGGTACAGTTCCATGCTGCTGTGGACTCCAATGATGTGTTATCTAGAGTCATGGTTACATCTGTGGCTCTTCGGAGAATGTCTTGGCTTAGATGTACTAGTCTCTCACAGGACACCCAGGCTAAGGCGATGGATTTCTCTGTGGTGGGTAATTCTCTGTTTGGGGAGCAGACAGAGAATTACATGAAAAAGATGGATGAGTATAGGACCACCTATAGGAGTGCACAGGCCAAGGAAAGGCAGGCAACTCCTCAAAGACAGCAGGCTAGGGGCAGGGGCAGGCCTTTTCATAGGCCTTTCTACCAAGCACAGGCCTCTTCTCCCTTTCCTCAGAGGGGGTTCTTCAGAGTGAGAGGCAGAAGGGGGATGAGCAGGGCTGCATCCATCCCTCAATCGAAGGCTCCTGCCAAGCAGACACCCTGATGTGTCAGCCTGGGTTGACTCCCCATTCCTGTAGGAGGCACGCTGGCTTACTTCATCCAGGACTGGATGTCTGTTACCGCAGACAAGTGGGTCCTGGAGGTGGTAAGTCAGGGGCTGGTTCTCAGCTTCAAGAAATTTCCAAAGCTGAGGGCCAGATCTTTTCCACCTGCAAGCATCTCCGAAACCATTGCCCTAGAGGCAGAGGTTTCATCTCTACTGGCTCTAAAGACTGTAGAGTGTGTTCCTACATTGCACAGGGGCAAAGGTCTGTACACCAGGTACTTCCTTACCCCAAAAAAGATAGGGGAGTGGTGACCCATCATAGACTTAAGATACCTGAGTAAACATCTTTTAAAACCAAAATTCAAAATGGTGACTCTGGGAATAATCCTTCCCTCTCTAAGGCCAGGGGATGGCTAGCCTCCCTGGGCTTAAAAGATGCCTACTTTCACATTCCCATCAGGTGCTCCCACAGAAAGTACCTCAGGTTTGAATTGCCTTCAGGCCATTATCGGTTCAAAGCTATGCCCTTGGGCCTGACATCAGCTCCAAGGGTATTCACAAAATGCCTAGCAGTAGTAGTGGCCTTTTTAAGAAGGAAAAATATTTCCATATTTTCATATCTGGATGACTGGCTCATTGTGGGTCAGTCCCCAGACCAAGTCAAGTCAGACCTTCAAGTGACTCAGCAAGTGCTCACTTCCCTAGGATTCCTTCGCAATCTTCCCAAGTCAGTTTTCAAGCCTGTACAGCTCCTCACCTTCATAGGGGCAGAGTTGGATACAGTCAAAGCAAGAGCTTTTCTTCCCCTGGATAGGGCAAGGGCTATTGTAGAGCTGGCTTCTTCATTCCACCTTCTGGTCTCTTGGCCAGCAAGGCACTTCCTTCAACTTCTGGGCCACATGGCAGCTTCTACAGCAGTGGTCCAAGGGGCAAGATTTCAGATGAGGGACATTCAGTTTCACCTGAGGGCCTTTTGGTCTCAGAAGAAAGATTCTCTAACCAAACTAGTTCCAGAGACCCAGGCTCAGATCCAGGCTCTCCAGTGGTGGCAGGATCAGGGCAACCTCAGGCAAGGAGTCCCATTCATCACTCAGTCTCACTCTGTGGTCCTAACCACGGATGCTTCTCTGTTGGGGTGGGGAGCCCATCTGGGGGCTCTTACAGCCCAGGGACTGTGGTCCCCTCAGGAATCCCATCTTCATGTCAATCTCTTGGAACTCAGGGTGGTCTTTCTGGCCCTGCAAGCCTTCTCTCAGTCAGTGCAGAACAAGGTGGTTCAGGTCAGGACAGACAACACCACCACCATGTGGTACATCAACAAGCAGGGAGGCACTCGGTCCATGGCCTTGTGCATGGAAGCCATGAAATTGTGGTCCCTAACTTACTCTCTGCAGACCTCTCTGATAGCAGTCCACCTTCCAGGGAAGGACAATATGCTAACAGATGCATTGAGCAGGATCTCCCAGGGCCATCACGAATGGTCCCTAGACCCTCTGGTGTTGAAAGTGACTTTTTCAAGGTGGTGCACTCCAGAGACAGATCTCTTTGCAGCCCCAGACAATCACCAACTTCCTCTATTTTGTTGCAGACCCCCAGTCTTGGGCCCAGTCCCTCTGGATGCTCTGATTTTGAACTGGGAAGGGAAATTTCTATATGCCTTCCCTCCCTTTCCTCTACTGTTCAAGGTTCTGGTCAAGGTAAGGTCACAACCTTGCAAAGTGATTCTGATTGCTCCAGACTGGGCTAGGCAGCCTTGGTACCCCCTGTTGCTGTCTCAAACAGTCCATCTTCCTCTGTCTCTTCCCAGGAATTACAACCTGTTAACCTCCTCTCAGGGGAGGATTTGGTACCCCAATCTTCGGTCTCTCAATCTCAAGGCATGGCTCTTGAAGAGTTAGAGTATGCAGATTTGCATCTGTCCCAAGGGGTTCTGGATATTCTCAAAGCCTCTCGAAAGCCTGCCACCAGAAAAACTTACAACTCCAAATGGAAAAGATTCAGCATTTGGTGTTCCAAGAAGCATATACCCCCAGACACTGCTGAATTGCCTACAGTTCTGGATTATATGGTTCACCTTAATGGCCTAGGCCTCAGACCAGCTACTCTCAAAGTACATTTGTCACCTGTTTCTGCTTTTCTGTCAGCGGGAAAGCCTTCCTCACTGTCATCTCACCCTGTATTCTGTAAATTTTTCAAGGGATTGCTTCATACCAATCCCCCCTTTAGGGATCGTACCCCTGCTTGGGATCTTAATGTTTGCATTGCTCAGCTTATGCAACCCCCCTTTGAGCCTTTGTCTTCAGCAGAGCTTAAGTACTTGACTTGGAAAACTGTGTTCCTGGTAGCTATTACCTCTGCCATGCGTATCAGTGAACTGCAAACTCTGTCAGTGGAGCCTGATTTTATCTCATTCCATAGAGATAAGGTGGTCCTTAGAACTAATAGGATTTTTTTTCATCTGAACCAATCTATATCTCTCCCTGTGTTCTTCACTGATCATTCTTCTTCAGGAGAAAGAAGTTTACACAGTTTGGATGTTAAAAGAGCCCTTAGTTACTACACTGAGCGTACTAAGGCTCATAGGTTCAACTCCCTTTAGTTGTTTCTCACTTATGGGGAAGTGGGTAAGGGTAAACCTGCCACTAAGAGAACTACTACCAGGTGGAATGTCTCTTGTACTCAATTCTGCTATGAGAAGTTAGGCAAAATACTTCCCTCAGGCCTGAGGGCTCATTCGACTAGAGGTACAGCTGCTTCCCTGGCTGCAGCCAGAGATATTCCTTTGCTACAGATATGTAAAGCAGCCACCTGGAAAACAGTCCATACATTTACCAAGCATTACTCCCTGGACTTCCAGGCTAGCAGTGATGCTCGGTTTGGTACAGCAGTACTGCAGAGCCTATTCCCAAGGTAGGTTCGATTCCCTCCTCCATGGAGGTACTGCTTGGTAGTCTGCAATAGTCAGAATACAGCAAGACTTCATGTTGCTTGAAGAAAAAATTACTCACCTTAGTAATTATGTTTCTTCTAATGGAGTCTTGCTGTATTCTGACATCCTTTCCTACCTCCCCTCTCAGAACTTGTTTTTGGGAAGTGGGCTGGCAGGTGCAGTGTTGCACCCAAGGGGTGCATTTGGGTACTCCCTCCTTTTAGAGAGAGGGAGTGGGTTATATTATTAATTTAACAGTCTTAAGTTGTTCACTACCTGGTTTTTGATTTTGGATTTCTTGACTTGAGCCTTTTGAGGATCCAAAATATTTGGTTGCCATTTGGCTAATAAAAAGTTTACAATTTCCACATAGTAGTTAGTATTAGCTCGTGAGTATCTAACAGTTGCACTTCAAAGTGCAGCAGACAGAGGTTTGAACCGAGCTCGAGCTCAACGTTCTATACTCTGTATAGAAATTAACCCTCTACTCTCTGGGGCAGTTTGAATGCTAGGGCTAACTGCAATAGTCAGAATACAGCAAGACTCCATTAGAAGAAACATAATTACTAAGGTGAGTAATTTTTTCTTTTGCACTTCCAGCGAAAAATAGCATGGTTGCTATGGGAAATCAGTGTTTGGTACAGAGTAAGAAAATCACATTGACACTGTTCATGAGCAGAGGTCCTAAAATGCCTATGTTGAAAATTTGGTGAAAAAAGTCCCAAAAATGACTGTTTTATGAGCATGTATTACGCAGTTTCCATGCACACTCGTAAGTTCGCAAATCTGTAATATTTTCACTCCAGATTTTCAACATTTGCATTTTTCCACACTTCCTTATGAGCAGTACAGCTGTCATGTTTCACATTCTGACCGAACTGTGTTTTCTCACTTCTGGCACCGATGAAGAAAATCAGTGACAGAGTTCATGAGCAGAGGAGACAAAATGCCTCTGTTGAAAATTTAATGAAATAATGCCACTAAATAACTGTGTTATGAGCGTGCGTTGCTCAGTTTCCACACAAGCTCGTAACCTTGAGAATAACCCTGGCATTAGGGTTCCTAAGACAGACACTTAAGAAGTATGAGGCTGAAATATAAATCAGATGCAAGAGGAGTTGCAGAGAGGTACTCTGTTGGGACATGGATGCTGAAAGGACAGGGATACAACTGGGGGGGGGGGGGCCTGCAGAAATGCCAAACACCACTTCAAATACCTGCACGCAAACGTTTGGCATTGAAAAATGCTTGTGTTACTGTACGATGAGGATCCTTCATAACAGAGCTTTTAGCGCAAAGGATGTACTTCCGACTTTCCTAATAAAATAAAAATAAGCAGTACAGTAACATAAATATGCATACATATGTTCTCCTCTTGGGAATATCATTCATGAACATATCTGGTTTCATATGTATCACTACCCAACTGACACTCATTCATTCATTTCATTTGCACGACGATCTTTGCCAAGGCATAGAAACAAGTAAAGTTACAGCAATGAGGAGGTAAGTCAAGGAGAATCTGAGCTGCACTCTTCTTTGCTGAGAGAGGATCGGTCAGGCTTATCTGAAATAAAAATATTATTTTGTGACCCTTTTCTGTTTTTTGCTAATTTTGTTTCTGTTCACTGGGAAAGGAGAAGTAGGCAATTCCATTTTCAGCACCATCGGGGGTGGAGGGGTGGGGGAGGGTACAGATGGAAACCAAGTCAGACTGAACGAGATTAAGCTGGTGGTGGTATTTTTAGTGCTATTGACTCTTACGGTTGAAGCAAGGAATGGTTATGTACAGTAATATATAGTCATGTATCACTGTCTGGATAAATGTTAGCCATCTTGTGAAGGACCCTGTTATGAACAAATCTAAAGGCTTAAAACAGCAGTTCACATTTAAAAAGTCTTGTGTGTGTGTGTATATATATATATATATATATATATATATTTTTTTTTAGAATTTGCTGTCAGCATGGTCCCTGAGGAAGAGGCAGTGAGCCTCAAAGCACTGGAGCAATTCTTGAACAGTTTACTATTCTGTACTCGATGAAAGGCTCCAGTTTGCACTGTGTGCTTTTTTGTTTTTTAAATAATAATAAAATAATTTTATTTAGCATATCGTCTTTTGAATCATCAAGGCGCTTCACAAGTACAAATGCACGCAACTGAACAATAAAAAATAAAATCACTGAAAATCAGGAAATGCTTTAACCCAAAGAAAGGTCTTCAGTGCCTTTTTGGAATCTATATATATCTGTTGTGTAAGCTCCTGCAACAGGGTCCCATTTAAGCACATTGTTAAAGCCCAATGAACTAATGCATTCAAACAGCATGTAAATAAAACGCACCGAGAATTCTGAAAAAGACAATGGGAGGCAAGAGACTCCTCCCTGCCCCTACCTGCTCCTTTCAGTCCCCTACCTGACCCCCTCCAAGACCCCCTCCAACCCCTATTACTGAGCTTCATTCTGGGTTCTGTTGTCCCAACTACCATGCACTGCCATGTTTAGAGCTGCTCTGTCACTTTAATTGCAATTCAGAGCTGCTCATGGCACCAGCCTTTTCGTGGCACCTTTTATTGTTATTTGCACGCCTACCATTTTGAATTGTACACCGTTTGCACTTTATATTGTACGGTTTCATTACTGCTATGTATGCTTTTTGACTGTATTCCCTTTCCCCTGGGGTCGCACCTGGAAATAAGCCTTGGCTCACTGTGCTTTTCCCAGTTACTAATTTTCAAATAACTAAGTGAGAGAGAGAGAGTATGCAGGCTGTCACTATATACAGTCCATTAAACACGTACAAGGAAGGATAAAAAGCCATTCCCTCTCTAATTCCTTTTGTTGATTTATTACATTTACAATGTTTGGTTAATCAGCTGAATAATGCCTCTAGTAAGGATGAGCAAATACCTTCACCTAAATATTTGGCTGTGTATTTGTATTTGGGCCCCAAGTATTTGGCATTCATTATTCATTTAAATATTAAAATAAAATGGTCACCTTACCTTGCGCCATGCCGGCGACCCGTGTTCGGGAATCAGTATAGGACACGAAGGTCGGCAGGGAGAGAAAGTTGAGGGTCCGTCAGACTGCTTTCCTTCTCCGGGAGGGGAGTCCACAACAGTCGGCATCTGGTTGCCCCCTGGTGGAGGCCCCCCAATAAGGCACTGCACTGTACTTTGGGACGGAGTCTGGGGCAGACGCCAGAAGGAGTGCGTGCGGGCACGTGCGCGTTCCCTTCCGTCAGCATCCTTGCATGCCCTCAGCTCCGGGGGAGTAAACATTAAAAAAAAAAATAATAGAGGAGGAGTGTGTGTCTGGGGTGGAGCAACTCGATGGCTATCCATGGGTGCTGGCTCTGGAGGGCACCTATCTGGATCCGTTAGGGTGGGAGAGTATGTGGGCTCCCCGCCACCCCGCTTCGGGTGGCAAGCCTCAAGGGAATCGGGTGTGACCTCGAGAGAGTGTGGACACCTGGGCAGTACTCAGAGGAGGCAAAAAGTATAAGAAAAAAAAATTAAAATAAAAAGCAGCGCATGGGGGTGGAGGCAGATTAAGCACTAGTAAGTCTGCTTAACATTCTTTAATAATGCACAGTCTATGCCCAACCCCTCCCCACCCCCGATGCCCTGTATAGGCTCTCAATTGACAGCATTACAGAGATGCAGGCAATGTGTAGTTTAGGAGGAGGAGGACCTTTAAAGAGACCCCCCCCCCCCAAGACGGGTCTTTAGTCAGCTCCCAGAACTGGGAAGTGGAAGGGATCGGCTGTGCACAAATTTACAATCCTTTCCACTGTTTAATATGGAAAATTATTTTTGCCAAATATAACCAGATGGGGTGCCACTGAGGGAAGGCACCACACCATGTGGAGCAAAGCTGATTGGTACACTTGTTGGATCCCTTCAAGTTTAGCTGGGATATTTGTATTCTACTGCCTCTCCATCCACTTAGTCATGGATTTGGGAGGGGTCTTCTCAAATGTGTCTCTTTGGGTGCTGGAGTAAGTCAGATTGGGGGAGCTGTCATAGAAGGATGGTAATGAGAGTTTTCACTGTGCCATCTCCCCTACAGTCTTGGTTATTTGTATATACCATACTGGGAGGATAGGTGAGGGGAAGTGGAAACTGGGTGACCACTGAGGATGTGGTTGGTAGCCATGAGACAAGCCCTGGCCATCTGTAGGGGAGGGCAATTTTTAAAAGCCTATTTTACTTCTGCTTTTGTTCCCAAATACAAGGACATAAATTAAGGGTACTATTCGTTGCTCAGTGCCAAGTTGCTAATACCCCAGTACTCGTGGTTTTTATAAACTAATATTCATTATTCACACAGCCCAAGACCCTAGTATGTGGTATAAAGAAAGATTAAAATTAAAAAGAAATCCTTTTTCTAAAGACAAACAATATACTTGCAAAATTATTAAAATAACAGAAACAACTTTTCTAAGCCTTACTTGGACGTAAAACTTTGATTTCCACTGCACTAGACGACTTGTTGGCTATTTTTGTCCAGGTGTCGTCGTAATTCTTTCTCCACAGTTCAGCAGCACACTGGTACTTTCCAGCTTCTCCATCACTGGCTCTGCCAATTGTCAGCCGCACGTTACCATTGGGTTCGGTCTTCTCTAGGGCAGATCTTGTTTTGAAGTTGGGGTATGTGTCCCCCCACTGGATGGTGGCATCCCGAGTGAAAGTGACAATGTCATAGAATACAGAGCCACCAGCAGGCTGAAATCGCCAGGTTACTGACATGGGGACACTCGTGGGGTAGCGAGGCTTGATTATGCAATGCAGTTCAACAGAATCATTGTAGGTCACCCCAGGGGTTCGGGTTACTGCAGTTACAATGAAGCCAGTTTCTTTTGAGAGAAAAGAAAATATAAAATGTGTTAGTATTTTGCAATAAAAAAGATCTAAGAACAACTCGATAAGAAACTTGATCATCCTGTAAGTGGTTTATTGCTGAGATACTGTAGAACACTTCATATAATTTCTTAGTCCTTACGAGTGTCATTATATACAACGTACTATGACTGAACAGCCACAATACCTACCATTTGATCTCTTGCATTCAGCATTTTATAATTTCAGTAGTTGTATGAACGGAGGAATTGATGGTACGTGAGACTACATCTTTCTTTTTACAAGGCCAGGTACAGAAGAAAAGAAGGAGCAGTGTATACACTGCTCCATGGATGCCGCAACCCTAACCCAGAAGGCCTGTCTTCTCATACTGGGTAAAAGGTATCAATCTTCACTCTCATTTACAATGGTAACCAGAGACATGTCCCAGTAAATCTCTATATATCTCAAGCTATCTCACAGAAGTCCTAATGGGGAGTTTAGTTACAGACCATTTCAGAGAAAAGGCTACCAACTAAGTAGTCAGTCTGTGGTATGGGAATGGTTGCCACCTTTACGCTAAAAAATTAAGAGAAAGTTACCAACCTCTACCAGAAGACACATGTGACTTACAACTTTTTTTACTTGTTCAACAAACATATTAGCAATACAGTGAGATCAAAGGAAGACTTGAGGCGTATCTCAAAAATAAAAAAAACAGGTGCCAACCCATTGGGAAGGAATTGTAACCAAACCTATTTTACCTATGACCTTAGTCACTGTAAAATTTTGGTCAGGGAAAGACTGGTTTGGAGAGATGTACTGAAACTAGATGCCTTGGAAGGTGAAAGAATGCCATATAACATTCAACCACCCTTGCTTGCATTCAACTCTGCGCCAATTATCAACTGGTTTTCCCAATGTTGGACACCAAGTGTGGTCCGATTGTCACCTAAAATACCAAGCCTTTGACTTTTCTACCCACTATCTACAATCTCTAGCACTAATAATTATTTGGGGAGCTGTATGTAACCCCTCTGTTACCCGGGGTTACTAGAATCCCAGTAAGACCTAGTGGTAGGCAGGGAAGGCAGCTTGTGAAACTCCAGTTAAATGGATTTCACACTGTCTCACTCTGTTCTCAGTCTCAGCTGAGACTGAGGGATGACATCACCATAGAACTTTCGCAGCTGCATAAGCCGCACTGGAATGTTGCAGTTGGAGGTTAGCACAGAACGTTGGAGATTTTGAATTCAGTCTGTGTGCAGTCTTGGTGAGAGACAGTAGTACAGCTGTCTGTGTGCAGGCTCTCAGAGCTTTAAGCTCTGTTTAGAGCTACTGTTAAGAAGGTGTGTGTTTCCACTGTAAGAGGAACTTTGAAACTGGTTGTTGAAGTGGTGGAGACCGCTGTTACTGGTCCAAGTGCCCCATCCCTGAGGGGATGGGGGGAAGGTTTCCCTGTTTTCCAGGGGCAACCCTCCTGGTTCTGGCTAAGGGAAGAAGCTGCCTATTTCAAGTTGTGCTGCGGCACCAGAAGCTCTGAGAGAGAAATTCCTGTGGAGGAATCGCCTGTTGGGCACCTGCAACCAAAGGGTGAGTTCGCTCTGAAAGAGGCCATGTGTGTTTCACCTTAACAGAAGGAAACTAAAGGGACTGTTACTGTGGGGTCAGGAAAAAGACAGCCAAGTACAGTTGTAATGTAGGGACTGGACTGCTTAATCAGTGAGGGACCTAGAGCAATGGGCTATGCCAATTAAAAGTATGTTGAAGTCCAGCACAAAGGGAAAGCAAGACAAGTAGAGGAAATGTGACATATGTTTAGCCATAATCTACATTGCCAAGCTTTACAGTATGAGGTGTTTACTGTCCAGAGAAATGGCTGAGTATGGACTGTGGGAGCGAGAGGTGGGAGACCCCCCCATCAGTAGTAACCAAATTCACCTCTATGGATTTGCTCCGTGGCACCTTTACTTTCTCTCAGGTACTTGGCCTGAGGAAAGTACCCAGACGTGGGATTGAAAGGAAGAATTCCCTGTTAGAGCTGAGGTGCTCTTAGGTGGTTTAGGGAGCCACTAGTAAATGTTTCCATGACATATGGAAGGTGTCTGAGTGGCCGGCAAGGGAGCCGAGCCAGGAAAAACCCAGAACAGCGTACAAGTTCAGGCTGTGTACCCAAAGCAGCGTGCAAGTCTGGGCTGTGTGCCCAGTGGGTTCAGAGCCTGAGGGCCAAAGTGTAGAAGTGTTCTTGATTCTTTTAATCTGCATTACCAGGAATGTAGCCCCGTGGGGGTCCATCTATGCTTTGTTTATTCTGTTTGGATGTGAATAAAAGCCACACTTTAGAATCCCATATCTGGTATTGGACATTACAGTTATTGCTTCCTGTGTTTGGAGTTACTTGGGTGCCCCTGTGCAGAGTAGCCAAACCTAACCCTTGTGCCGAGTAACCTATTCGGCCCCGAACCCAGCCCACCTGGTATTGCTGTCAGATTCAAACAGCATACCACCTGTCGTAGCAAAATGCAGGAGTTAGGGGTTACATGCAGAAGTAGAACTTATCCCGAATTAAAAAAGTGTCAATGTCCCCTTGCTCCCCAAACTCCACCCCCCCCAAAAAAAATCATCATGAGAGAATCACAATCCTTGCCAACATTTAAATGGCACTGGGGCAGTCCTTAAGTTTATGCAGATAAGGTTTTCTAGTTTCACCCTTTAAGTAAGGAGTTGCTGTATCTGGAAAAACATGGTACAGAACAAACAAGTGGTGAACTAAGAACAAAAAGCCTACAGAATCTTTAAATTCTTACAATTGTTTTAAGCAGTGAATTCCCAAGGTCAGAGGAACAGATGAAAAATGTTTGAATCTAGACTTGTAGGGTTCGATCTTTAAATTAGTTTATTGGCTTGGGGCATAGTGCAGACTGGAGGCCAGTGTAAGTCCCACCTGACTTTCCCATTTGGGCTAGCGTAAAAATAACTAATAAAGTACTTCCTCACACATCTCAGCCCTGCCACCATCCCCACTCAAGTTTCCTCAGTCAGGAACTCACACAACACCCACAAATAATGTTCAAGAATGAAAAAAGTCCAATAGAACATGTCAATCAAGGAGTGGTATGGACAGTCACCCCTTCCCCCCCGGACAGAAAAAGAGTACAACTACCCTGATTGTTGGAGTGGGGAATAGAGGGGGGAAAAGACAAGTTACTCATCTGTAACTGTAGTTCTAGGAGTGGTATATGGTGTACACCCACAATTCTGACCAGAATTCCATTCCCCTTTAAGACTTGCTGGAAGGACTGCAAGCTGGCTCCTCCCACTCTCCTATCCACTCCTGGGTGGTATCCTCCTACACACCACTCAGTGATGACAGATCTTACCCACTGGAAGCAAGACCAGTGTGCCACTTGCCAGGGGAAGTCAGGTGGGTTGTGTGGATGTACACCATATACCATTCCTAGAAAGTGTGACTATGTAAGAACTTACCATAAAAACAGTAGATCTTCAAAGAACTGTCTCTTGCAGCAGGTTATTACACTTGGGAGTTCCACCAGGTGGCGCTATCACACAGCAGCTTCTTCCAGCAGTCTTCTTCAGGGACCGCCCACATAACATCATTTCTTCAAGCTCAGTATAAGTGTGGGCGGTCCCAGGTAGCCTCTGTTCCCTGCCGGCTTCAGCACGCAGAGGCGAGAACCGAGGGACCAGGGAGACCCAATCCAATGTCTTGAGATCCGGGGACCCTGAGCAAAAGGCAGGGGGATGGAGGGCAGGATAGTACCTACTGCAAGAGACAATTCCTCAAAGATCTACTGTTATGGTAAGTGCTTACGTAACTGCACTAGCTTCTACGGACTGGTCTCTTGCAGTAGGTCACTACACTTGGGAGAGTTCCAAGCAGTTACAGCCAAAAAGGGAGGACAGGCAAAGCAGGAAGCCGGGCGAGAAACCATGGCCACAAGTGAAGCAAACAGGACCGTTCAGTGAGAACAGCAAAAGAGCGGCTAGCAGAGTCCAGGCAGAAGCCATGGAGGAGCCACAGAAAATTCAAGAGATGGCCGTGTGAGCCCAGGAAAGGGACAGTGTCATATCCAGTCGTAGTCAGGTCAACTCGCACCACACCCAGTAATGCAGACATGCAAAAGGTGGGTGAGGAATGAATACTCCATGAAGGGAGAGGAATAGAATGGCCAAGCCAATGATTCAAACTGATGAACAGGGGTCGAGAGGTGATGGCATATAGTAAGTCCAGTAGAGCTCCAAAAGCGTGGAGTGCGGGGGAGGTGGAGGAGTGTACCAGGGCAAGATGCACCGGGAATCCCATAGCAAGAAACAACTGAGTGCTCTACAAGGGAGGATAACAGTAGTCCCAAAAGATCCACAAGGAGGAGCAAAGCATCCATGATCAGGAAGCAAGCCTCCAAAGAAAGGGCGAATGAACCCCAGGATGCCTTCAAGGCTTGCAAGAGGAGGCGGGGGGAAAGCACTGAGGTGCGGCAAATGTGCAGGGGTGGGCCCGGCTCCTCCCAGAGGGACGGGCATGAGATTGAGGGGCAGTTGTGGCAGCCCCTCTGGAAGCCCTACTGTGGTTCAGAGCCGCACCCCGGTAAAGGGGGCTGGGAACAGGGCCACCTCACCAGAAGAGGCGGAGGACAGGGCCCGGTAGAGGTCTTGGACCGACTGCAGGGTATGCCCCAAAGCCTGTAGGGAATCCAGAATGGCCCGGGTACCAGGACCAAACAACCTGACCCCACAGAAAAGGGCACTGGCGACTGACAATTGGATGTCGGGAGCCAGACCCAACACCCGAAGCCAGGCATGGCTGGACCCAAGGGAAGGGCCCTCCCTGAGGGTAGAAAGGAACTGACAGAAGTCCCGGAACTCACAATGAAAGAGGTGCCAAGCCCAGCAGAACCAGTGCGGACATCAAAGAGGCGCTGGCCATGGACTGGGCTGCAGTTTCCTCAAAAGCTGCTAACTGTTCAGCGGACCCCGTAGCCACAAAGACCGCCTGACGGGCGTCCTTGGACTGAACAGGAGGATCCCACTCATCTGGATGACCCAGCAAAAGTCACACGTACCAGTCCTCCAAAGTGGAGCGGTGTAAAGTGCAGCACAGGCCGCAAGCCTGGGAATCATGTTCCAGGCCCAGGCAGTACACGCACATGGCGTCAGGGTCTGTACGTGACAGCTTCTGCCCGCATGGACAACATTTAAATCCAGGCACCAACTTGGAATCAGTCAAATCCATGTTGCTGCAATGGTGAAAACTGCAAACAACTCAAAGACCAAGATTTTCTGACCAAAGAAAGAAAGGGCCTACAAAAATGCAGAGCGCAATGGAGGGAACCTTCTTATTCCAGTGCAAAGGAAGATTTGATGTCAAGAAGCAGTGCTGAAGAGGATACTGGGTGGGTGGGAGGAGCCAGCTTGACGACCTTCCGTCAAGTCTTAAAGGAAAACAGTTATAATCTCAGAGTCATTACCCCAAAGCCTTACCCCCGATTAGGCGCTTTCAATGGAAATGTTATTTATTCACACATGGGAAATTACTGTGTTTTTAATGTTGTAAAGTCTGAGGTTCTGCAAAATGTTGGGACACTGCACAGTTCCATTTCATGGGAAAGTACGACACTGCACTGCTCACTTCAATACAAGCACTTCTTGAAATGTGAAATCAAAAGGAGTCCCTCTTACAGACACCAGACTTTGTAGTGAGATACAGACATTATAAGCCACGTGCATCTCCTAGTCTATCCTTTACAATGCTTCATATGACTACTACATTTCAAGTCACCTGGCAGCGAAGTTTCAATGCGAAAAAGTGCAAAGTAATGCACTTGGGGCACAGAAACCTAGAAGCCGAGCACAAAATGTTACTGACAACCACTGAGCAGGAAAGAAACCTGGGGGTAATCATACTGGATGATCTGAAGGTGGCCAGGCAGTATAACAAGGCAGCTGGAAGGGTTAGTGGGATACTGGGGTGCACAGGAAGGGGTATCACCAGCAGAAAGAGGGAGGTGGTATTGCCTCTGTAAGATCGGTAGTAAGACCCCACTTAGAGTACTGCGTCTAATTCTGGAGATCATACCTTCTGAAGGACAGAGTGGAGGTGGTCCAGACGAGGGCAACTAAAATGGTGTGGGGTCTGCATCACAAGACCTACCAGGTGAGACCTAAGGACCTAAATATGTACACCCTTGAAGAGAGGAGGGGTTGGGATGAGATAGAGACCTTTAAATACCTCACAGGAGTAAATAAGGTACAGGAGGGAATGGGCATAAGAAGCTGGAGAGGGAAAGATTTAGGAGAGATATGAGGAAGTATTTCTTCACAAAAAGAGTGGTGGATTCCTGCAACAGCCTACCAGCCAAGGTGGTAGGGGCAAAAACAGTGGTGAGGTTCAAGAATGCATGGTATAGGCATAAGGGAATCATAGGGAAAGGGAAAGAAGGACAGGTAAATGGATCACAGATCAAGTAGGATCTGCAGTGCTACTATAGGCAGGAAAAAAAAGGGGCAGACTAGGTGAGCCAAGCAGTGCTATCCTTCTAAGGCTAGGATAACTAATATGTGGGAAGACTACTTAAGTAGTAGTCACTACTGTAGCTAGAATAATGCACTGTACTGCCTTCTGGTGTCATGCAAGCATTTTGGTCTTGTACTCTTGTATTTGCAAACCTCACTGGTCGGAGGCCAAGACTACATTTGCTCCTAATATAACCTTTTTTTGTAGTTTTTTTCAATCTAATATTCCTATTTTTTCCTTATTTAGGAATCCTTGCTAATGCTGCCTTTTCTCCGCACAATATTCATTTTTTAATTACTTCTCATTACTGGAAAACAGAACCCAATGACATCAGTTGTGCAGAAGCCTAGAGCGAATATCTCAAGACAAGGCTTCCTTACAGCTGATGTCACAGAGTTCTAGAACTTATAAGCAAAACAGAAAGTTGGGAAAGAGATTTAGCAGAGGTTGTCAGACATCCAGGTCACATGAAAGGACCTGTTTGGACCCGAAGCCGAGAGACTCATGACCAAAACTGAGAAGTCCAACTAGATCACATCTGTTATAAAGATGGTCACAAAACTATGAATACAGGAGGAGCTCTTTTTCTGGTCTTCAGGAACAGCAGCAGCCCCAACAACAGCCCAGGAAAAGAACAAATGAACGAGGCGCATATTGAGGTCCAGCAGTGCTTCTGAACCCGAATGGGTTCAGAACAAGAAAGAAACACAAATCAGTCCACTCGGTCAGCAAGTTTCCAAATTTTCATCCAGTGTAAAATGATCACAAAAGTCAGCAGGAAAGAATGAGCCTAGTCAGGCTGGCCACACTCTAATATTTCACAGATGAACTTCCACTTCCACAGTGAACCAGACCTTGCTGCCACCTTTGTTCTTCCAGAAGCCACATGCTTCAGATGCTGAGCAAGTGCTCCACTCTCTGGAAGTCTGCTCAGCTCTGCACATTTATAAAGAGTGCATGGTGGAATTCCGTGGTGAGTTACAACAGCTGTGTGTCACATATCTGCCAATGTCAACCAAGGCAGACTAGCAGCCAAACTGACCAATGCCAAGTCCCTTACGAAAATGGAAAATATTGCAATATATCAAAAAATGTGCTCTAATGTATCTCAATACACTGACAAATACAGTGTCTCAATGTAATATATTATATATTATGAAATATATTTTTAAATATACCAACATAATATATTTCTAACTCATAGTATGCAAAAACATATATTACTATATTAAAGATGACCTACAAAATAGCGTTACAGCCCCTTCCCGTCCCCACATACCTTGCAATACTGTTGCAGGAGTCCAGGGCTGCACTCGACATTATTTTTTATATCCACATTTAATTTTAATAAAGTGCCGAAACTTTTGGCTGAATGCAGAAGTGCGGAGGGGACCCGAAAGAGCGGGCACAAGTGTTCATGGGTATTACACCCATTTAGCTTTATTAAAATTAAACGTGGATATAAAAATAATGCAGATTGCAGCTCCGGACTCCCGCAACAGTATTGCAAGATATGTGAGGATGGGAGGGGGGCTGCAACGCTATTTTGCAGATCACCTTTAAGAAATACATTGACTCAATGAAATATACACAGTATATTTCAGCATATACTGAAACTATGTATTTCTAATTAAAGAAATTGTAAATGATCTAATGTATGTTAAATGTACTGAAAGAATATATTTTATTAATAAATATATATTTCAATACACTGGAAATTAAATTAAGTATGTCAATACCTTCGATTGATGAAATATCAAATAGATTTCAGAACTATATAATCATAATATGTTTCTGCCTCATGCATTGCTTGAGAGCCTGTCAATCTAGTAATACATTGCTTCAAATATTAGTATATTTCAAAATATATACTGTGTTCCTTGTATGTTACATACATTTTTGATGTTACACTTATTGTTATATGTCACACACATTTTATACGTTACATATATTTTTATACACGTCACATGTATTCTTTATGTTACATATATTTTTGTAAATGCTTAGTCTTGTCCCATGCATATATTTGCATAACTAATGTGCACATTTCATAAAATATAGTTTATCAGCCAAATTCTTGATAATTTCTAGTTTTACAATAATTTTTAATTTACAACATTACCTTACAGACTGAAAGGAAAGGTACAAGTTATAAAGCAAGTGCAGGTAGGATCTCACCCTGACCCAAAAGTGAAACAAAAGAGGGTGGCATATATATTGATATGAGCCCTTAAAGGAACACTGTCAACCTTTTTGGCATCATATTATTTTTAAGTAAAAAACACATTTTATGATTGCTTACCTTCTCTAAAATGCATTGATGTTGCTGGTTGTTTTATCTGCCTCCTCTCTTTTTAGAACTGAAATGCATGGTAATTGTATATCTATACCCAGCCTTGTTTTGCTTCAGATCATCAAAGTACTCTTAGTACATACGTCCTGAATATTACAAATACCCTCAAACAGTGCAGCCACTCATGATACCATGGTCTCCTCTATTCCCACTGCATAATGAGTGGCTACATTGTGTATGGGGTCCTCCTGAGTCCAGGAAAGATGCAGTGGGAGTTGGTCAAGAAATGTAAACAAATATATTTTAGTGTGGTAACACCAGTATGATGGGCACTCAGTTTTTTACTTTTTAAATAAAAAAAAGGAGTTGAATCAAACTACCAGCTGCATCAACAGTCTCTACAGAATGTGAACAATCATAAAATGTGTTTTTTTTTTTAAACTAGGGACACTGCGGTTTATGGGTTGACACTATCCCTTTAATAAGCATAAGCCTGTAAAATAAGTGTAATATGTACATGTAAAATGTCTATTTGTGTAAAAACTGCACCATAAAAAAAACAGGTTACTCACCTGTAACAGTAGTTCTAGCAGTGGTATATGTTGTTCAGCCACACTCTTTGGCATGTCCCTTTCCCCTTTAAATCTTGCTGGAAGTCTTCAAGTTGGCTCCTCCCACCCACCCGGTGGTATATACCCTCCGCCCCATGATGCCAGATCTTAGCCCGCTGGAAGCCAGGTTGTGTGCGTCCGCAGCCAGGGAGGTCGGGTGGGTGGGTCCGTGCGGGTGAACAACATATACACCACTCCTAGAACTACTGTTACAGGTGAGTAGCCTGTTTTTCTAGGATCGTGGATATGTTGTTCATCGACACTCTTTGGCAGACTCCTGGTAGTTCTCTGGGAGGAGGGAGGCAAGGTGCACATCCCCTACTTAGGGAACAGAGATTGGAGAACTGACGTCCCAAAACCAGCATCCCGGTGTGACTCAAGGTCGATGTGGTAGTGGGTAATGAAGGTGTTTGCTGACTTCCAGGTAGCAGCCTGACAGATTTCCTGTATGGGGACGTTCCTAGAAGCAGCCACCAATGCAGCAGTATGGCAGGTAGAATAAGTTCTTATCCCTCTGGGAGGCTCTGTGCCAGCCAAATCATAGCATAGACCTATGCATGATGTAATCCATCTTGCTATGGTCCATTTGGCTGCAGGTCTGCCAGAAGCAGCTTCAGCGTAGGTGACAAACAGCTGGTGAACCTCTCCACGAATTTCTGCTGTCCTCTCCTTGCAATAGGAGAGAGCACGTCTCAGGTCCAAAGTATGGAGCCTGTACTCGGCCTCCAAGATGTAATTAGGGTAGTATACCGGCAGAGTCAACACCTGGTTAAGGCGAAACTCTGACACCACCTTCGAAAGGAATTACAGGTGGGGGAGCAGGACAACTTTTTCCCTGTGGAAGACCAGATAAGGGGAGTCCACCAAAAGCACCTGGAGCTCCCCTGTCCTTCTGGTAGACGTGACAGCCACCAGGAAGGCCGTCTTCCACAAATGTGACAGCTCACACTTGTGCATTGGTTCGAATGGCTTGCCCATGAGCTTTGCCAACACCAGCAGTAGATCCCATGGAGGTGGAGGTTCACGCACTGGTGGGGATATGTGATCCAGGCCTTTGAAAAAGTACCCGACCACTGTCTCCTGCACCAATGTCGGCTGACCGGCCCGCACCCGGTAAGCAGAAATGGCTGCCAGGTGCACCCTAATGGTCGATGACTGTAGACCCACTTTGGAGAGAGACCAAAGGTAGTCGAGAATGTTAGCCACAGAACAGGATAAGGGGTCCAAACCCTTACTCTGACACCAAATGGAAAATCTTTTCCATTTGAAGGCATAACATTTCCTGGTCGATTCCTTTCTAGACGCCTCCACCACAGTGTAGACATCTTCGGAAAGACCCAAAGCCTGGAACTCTAGCCGCTCAGGTACCAGGCTGTGAGGTGCAGGGATTGAAGGTCCAGATGGAAGATCTTCCCCTAGTCCAGAGATATCAGGTCCTGGCGTGTACAAAGCCGCTTCGGGGGCCTGCAGCTCAGGCTGAGGAGATCTGGATACCAGAACTGGCACGGCCAGTCTGAGTTACCAGAATCACCTTCGTCTTGTCCCTCCTCACCTTGAGTAATACCTTGTGGATCAAGGGAAATGGAGGGAAGGCATAGAGGAGGCCTGGGGTCCATGGCCTTGAGAAGGCATTACTCTGCAGCGAGCCCTGCTGAGGGGGGCGGGCATGATACAGCTTCAGCTTGGTGTTTTCCCTGGAGGCAAACAGGTCCACCATTGGTCTGCCCCAATGGGAGAATAGGCTGTAAGCTACCTCTGGATGGAGAGACCACTCATGGGATGTCTGGCCTATGCAGCTGAGAGCATCCGCCAGCTAGTTCGAGGCACCTGCCACATGTATGGCCAGGAGATCTGACTCCAACCAGTTTAAGAGGGTCCAGATGCGGAGCACTTCCTTGCACAGCAGATGGGAGTGCATGCAGCCCTGTTTGTTGAGGTAGTACATGGTCATGGCATTGTCCATCTGGACTTGAACCACTTGACCCTGGTACTGAGAAGTGAAAGCTGACAGTGCCAGTTTGACTGCTCTGAGCTCCAACAGGTTGATGTGGCATCAGGACTCTTCAGGCGTTCAGAGTCCGTGGGCCCTGTTGTTCCCCATGTGGGCTCCCCAGCCCATGAGAGAGGCATCAGTCATGAGGACGACTGTTGGCTCAGGGCGGACAAATGGGATCCCTTTCTGCAACCGTTCTGGGGCGGTCCACCATTGGAGAGCATCCCACATCTTCTGGGTTACAGTGATCATCTGGTCAAAATGACCGTGGCCCTGAGTCCACTGTGTGGCCACCTCCCATTGGAGGGGGCGTATGTGCAACCGGGCCCAATGGACCACTGAGGTGCATGCCGCCATGTAACCCAGAAGGCACAGAAAGTCCCACGCAGGGCTCAAGTGCCCAACCAGAAATGATTGGGCAAAGGAGGAGAGAACCTCTGCCCTATCCACCGGGAGCCAAGCTCTGGCTTGACAAGAGTTGAACTCTGCCTCGATGAAGCCCATCACCTGAGAAGGCATGAGATCCTACTTGGCCTTGTTGATAAGGAGGCTGAGTTGGGAGTAGGTTTGGAGGGCCAGATCCTTGGACCTCTCCACCTCCTGTTGGGTGTAACCTGCAAGGAGCCAATCATTGAGGTAGGGGTAAATTCTGACACCCTGCCCTCCAACGCCGGAGATGGGCCACCACCACTGCAATGTATTTGGTGAAGACCCGTGGGGCCAATGACAGGCCAAACGGCATGGCTCGGAACTCATACAGGGTCCCTTTGACCCTGAAGTGGAGGAACCGCTGATGGGATGGACGGATTGAGATGTGAAAGAACGCGTCCTGCAGATCCAGTGAACAAAACCACGTTTCGCTCCAAGGATGGTATGATCTGGGACAGAGTGACCATCCGAAAGGTGCGTGACCTGAGATATTGATTCAGGTCGTGGAGATCTAGAATGGGGTGCCAACCTCCATCCGCTTGGGCACCAGGAAGTACCTGGAGACAAAGCCTGGGTCTGCAGATGGATCCGCCATGAAAGCTACTGCCTCCTTGAGGAGGAGCTGAGCGATTTCATCTTGAAAAGCCAACTGGGTGCAAGCGGATATTCATTCTTCCCAAGGGGCACGGGCTCAGCTGGGAGAGTACTGCTCGAATTCTAGTGGCAGTCCTTGACTGACCACTTCGAGAACCCACCTGTTCATAGTGATAGTGGACCAGGCAGAAAGGAAGTGGCGGAGCCAGTCCCCCACGGGAAGACAAAGAGCTGGCATGACAGGAATAGGGGTGGCAACCCCACCCCGTCACTGAGCAGGATTGGAGGATGAAGAAGCTCCAGGACCTGAGCCTCGGCCCCCTCTATGGGCTTGTTGGAGTCCAGGCTTGGGCCGAAGGTGCCAAGCTTGGGCCTGCTGCTGATGCCGATGCTGCTGTCCTCCCTGGAAGGAGGATGGCTGAACTGCAGGGGAAGAGTGCCGAAAGGGCTTCTTTTTCTTCTGCTGGTTCTTGCCCAAAGAACTCTCGGTAGAAGTGGCATCCAAGGTGGCACTGGACTGCACTATGTGCCGTAGGTGACTGGCCATTCCTGGGCCGAACAAGTCAGTCCCAAGGAAAGGCACATCAGCTAACTTGTGCTGAGTATCCACCAGGATGGAGGAGATCCTCAGCCAAACCCTGCGGCGAGAGGCAACTGTGGGTGCCATCGAGCGGGCACAAGAGTCCCCGATGTCCAGGGCCATCTGGAGCGGTTTGGCGACAGCACGGCCCTGATCTCGGACTTGCTTGACCATGGTCTGCATGTCCATGGGGAGATGTGGGAGGACTTCATCCAATGACCCGAGAAGGGCAAGGGAGAAGTGTGCCATAATGACAGCTGAACTTGCCTGACAAAGGCCCAAAGAGGACACCGCAAAAACCTTCCACCCTGAATGGTCCAAATACTTGGACTCCTTGTTGGGAAGTCAGTCAGTGTCAGCAGAACTGCCAATATGCCTAAACACAGAGGCGGTCACCAGGCTCTTGACCGAAGGGTGCTCCGTGAACCCTGCAAGGGACCCCATAGGCACCATGTACTTGCGGGCCATTCGGGCAGACGGTGCTGGACATGAGGCAGGGTACTGACACAGTTCGAGTGCCGGACCAACAATGGGCTTGGCCACAGGAAAGGCCTCCGTTGGGGTATCCCCCTCTCTTGAGGATGTCCGTGAGAGGGTACTCCACTTTTTTCTGGATGGGTTCCAGGGGCATCCTTATGGAATCAGAGATGAGACGAAGGATCCCTAGGAAGGAGGAAGGACCTTCCTTCATCCCTGTGCCAACGGACGACTCAACATCCCCAGGATGAGAGTGAAGCCCAGTAACATCAGAGTCCGAAGAGTCGGGGTACAGCAGCCTGCCGCCCAAACAACCCTTGACCCGCCAAGGGCGGTCCGGGTGACAGTGACCGACAGACATCGGGGAAGCCCGCTATCTGGTCGGTTCTCTTTGGAAGGAGCCCCTCCCACAGGCTGCTTAGGCAGCGGCTCCACTGCTATCAGTGGAGACCAGTATAGGCCGAACCAGAGGACGGGCCAGCCCCAAGGGCAGAGGAACCAAAGGCTTCTGTTCTGAGGGGGTCGGCTTCGGCCTAGGAAGCGAAAGCCAAGTAATGGCCAGGGTAGGCGGCTGAGCCGGCTTATGCCCAGACAAAGCCAGCTGCTGCCACATAAGGTCCTCGTAGCGCCAACGGGGTTTCCCGTCTGAGCCTCTCCTCATCCGAGGAGGACGAGGACGACCTGTGGCGTCGCCTCTTTTTGGAGCGCTTGTGGCTCTTCCTTGGCCAGTTAGCCGAGGGTGTTCTAGACCTTGACCGAGATCAGGCAGGCTGACTTAGTTGCTCGGGAGACACCGGAAGGATCGGTGAAACCAGAGGGTCTGGAACCGGGACTTCGATGGGGACACCAGCGGGCTGGGTCTCCTCATCGGGGAACACAAGGACCGGAGTCCTCTCCAAGGAGTCGTCGGCCACAGCCGGCGACAGCGGGTTGATTGGAACGAGAACAGTCCTGACCTCACTGGCCACATCCTGGGTCGTCTGGCCAGACAGAAGGTGCACGAAGCCTGCGGCCGAGGAAGTGATCTCTACCAAGGTCGAGACAGCATGCTCCTGGGACTGAGACCTCTCTCGGTCCCAAGAGCGCCTTCACCAAGTCGAAGAGGTGCTCAGTTCCTTATCTCTTTTACGAGATCGGGAGGAGTGCGAGCCCGCGTGCATCTCTCCCTGGGTGGGAAGAGAGTGGCACAACTCCTTGAAGGAACCTGTGAAGGTGGAGCCCAGGTTGAGTGGAACGAAAAAGCTTTGACTGTCGGAAGCGTGGGTAGCTTCTTCTTCGAATGCCTTCATGCGTTCCAGTTGCTCGTCGGAACCCGTGGCTGTGGAAACTGCCCACCTAGCCTCCTTGGACTTCACTAGAAGATTCCTTTTCTCCAGTCTCCCCAACTTTAAACATGCCAGGCGGTCGTCCAGAACATTGGGATGGAAGGCCAAGCAATAACTGCAGGACGAGGTGTCATGGGTGACACCTAGGTAGTTGACGCACGTGAGATGGGGATCAGTGCGCGACATCTTCTGGCCGCAAGGACACCGGCGAAATCCCAGAGAAGATTTCTCTTCCATGATCGAGGACGCAAATACGTGATCACTAACTCGAGCGAGTTTTAGTTTCAGTAAAATTGAAGTTTTGAAAGCCAGGGCCTACAAAATGTGTGAGCACGAGGGAGGCGACCTGTATCTTCCAGCGGAAAGGAAGATCTGGCATCATGGGGCTCAGCCAAGGTATATACCACCCGGGTGGGTGGGAGGAGCCAGCTTGAAGACTTGCGGCAAGATTTAAAGGGGAAAGGGACATGCCAAAGAGTCTGGATGAACAACATATCCACGATCCTAGAACAATAATTTCAATGTAAATATCTCCATGATTACTAACAAGATGAGCTCCACTTGTACAGATAAAGGTACGTTAAATCTTAATTCCTGTTTTTTTTTTTTGGTTAATTAAATAGTTATATTAGTATCTATTACACATGTATATTACATATATTAGTAAATACAGGAAACAACATTTGAAATGTAAAAAAATACATTTATATACAGTATATATTGGCAATATACCAATAACATATATTTACCATCCTTTTTTCAATACATTTGGAAGTTAATCAATATATTTTGCAATATACATAGTATACTAAAGTGGTAATAACATGTATATTTACATTACATTGCAATATATTTGCAAATTTTAAAATCTATAGAAATATACTGATTTTCCACATTACAATATATTATAGACTGGAATATATTTCACCATTTGTAAATATATTCTTAATAATATATTTTAAAATATATTTCATTTTCATAGGGAGTGGATCACGTTTTGCATTGTGCTCTATTATCAGCTGGCTGGGAAGTAGCTGCCAGTTGGGATTTGAGCTCACCCAGACGTACTGCTGCCTCTGCTGCTGTCGCCAACTATATCCCCATCACAGCAATACGTAGGGTTGCTACCCAACTCTGTGTACACACATTCACTTCCTTTGACAGCATCACACTGCAATTGTGGGGATGATGCTTTCTGGTCCTGAGTCCCCTAGTCTCTCTTTACCTGAAAACCTCTGTCTGCACGCGTGGCCCGCTCCTCCAGATGGACTGCTTGGATACACAGAAACACAGAATGTATCGTCGGAAAAAGGTCCATCTAGTCTGCCCTGTTTTCACTACCTAACACTACACCCTGGACTCTATTTGGTCACAGGTGTCCTTCCCTCCTCCCTTACCCCTGTTTATTGTACCTATGTGTCTATCCCATGCATGAAGTCTGCACAGATTTGGAGAGTGAACTAAATCTACATATTTATAAGTGGTTACTTGTCTTCATATTTCTACTTCTAATATTCAGTTTCACACGACCCATCTTACTTACCCCAAGCCAGACTTACTCTTTGATTCTACTTTTCCAGTGTCCTGATCAGAGAGTACTGGGGACAGAGACAGAGGAACAGGGTAGGGTGTAGGGTGGAGTCAAGCTTCAAGACTGTTTCAGTGACTGAGCATGCTCAGTGAATACCGCCTAAGTTTGGATTGATTTCTAGCAGTAGCACTACGGCTACAGTAAGTAACCTCTGTTTTCAGGGCTGATCTGCATAACAGACCAGTTGCTACTGTGATCAAAGTCAGGAAGTGTTTTGCAGTTGTCCCACTGGAAGACTGGTATACACCTTTTTATGGCTGCCACTGAGTCAGTGTGTGCACTGTTACTGCTTCCTGCAGCTGTCTAACCAATGCTAACTTTGGCTACAAGGAGGACAGTGCATGAGAGCTGGAGGACAGTTTGTGAGAGCTGGACAAAAGCAAGTGGTGTCCACCTTGGGAACACACAGCTTACCCTACTTTAGGAGGCAGTATAGCGCAGTGGGTTAGAGCTCTGAGCTGCAGATCTGGAGACCTGGGTTTGAATCCCACAGTCACCTAGGTGCTTACTGTGTGATCATCAGCAAGTCACTTAACTTCTTTGTGCTCCCAGGTCACATCTGGAAACAAGCTTTGGCTTAGTGTGTTACTCCTGGTTAAACAATGTTCCTCTTTCCCTTTCTCTACTGTCAAATCACTGTTGCATCACCCTCTCTAAACAGCATGCCCACCCCTGGTGCTGGCAAACAACAGAGTCCCCCTCCTGCCTAAACTATAAATCACTGGTGCCACCCCTCTTTCAAACAGGATATAACACCAGAGTGCCTACTCCCAGTACTGCCAAACAGCAGCATCCCCTTCCTGCCTGTTCCACAAATTACCTGTGTTGACCCACTCTCCAAACAACATGCAAAATCAGTGTGCTCACTCCTGGCACCACCAAACAGTATCCCCATCCAGTCCAATCTGCAAATCACTGGTGCCACGCTCTCCAAACAGGATACAACACCAGGGTACCCACAACCAGTGAAACCAAACAACAGCATCCCCCTCCTGCCTGATCCACTAATCACCAGTGTCACACCCCTCCAAACAGGATGAGATACTGGGGTGTCAACCCTCACTGCCACCAAACAACAAGCAGACACTGGGGTACCCAATCCCCAACATCGGTACCTGAAATAAAAGAAACAATCCCTTGTATTTTTTTATTTTTTATTTTTTTGGAAACCTGTTCAAAAAAGAAAAAAGGTCCCTTGGTAACTTTTGTATCCCTGCCCAAATACCTCCCCACCCTGACCAGCCTCTCAGCACCAATCACCACCCCACAGGCCCCCACCCCTCATTTACCTATCTGGTGGGTCTAGCACTGCCTGTCCAACGTCCTTCTGCTTACAACACAATCAATCAAAATCTTTATTTATCCAGGTGAACATCGTTGAGCAAGCTCATTTACAAGATGGACCTGGTTAGCTCCGGGTCAAATGGTACAATGCATACAGAGATATTTACAATAGAGCCAAATAACAAGTAAAGAACAATTAATGCAATAAATGCAAGTAAATACTCAATGTTACATCAGTCATATCAGTTCAGAGTGCTTCTGTAATATTTAAGGAGAACATAAGATGAGGCCTAGTAGGAACTTCAGTAGGGGAAGTGATCGGCCACTTGTGTAGGGAGTGGACGCAAGCACAGAATTTCAAAAGTAGTATAATCACACAGTATCCCTAAATGTAACACTCTAAACAGAAGGATAAGGATCTTAACAGTCCAGGAGAAAAGTAATTACAGTTCTTTTGGCAAATTTCGGCATGGACATCAGATTTATGCTTGGTTTAGAACAAACACAGAAGCAGACTAACGTTGACATGGCCCTGTCCTTCTTTATCAACACTTTCAACTTTGCCTGTGACATCTTCGCTCCTTTAACTGCCCATAGGTCCAAAGTAAGATATGCTCCTTGGCTCACCCCTGCACTGAGGCGGCTCTTTAAGCTGCGGGATAATCTGTGGCACCCTGCCGTTGCCTCTGGCCGACCATCTGACAGGCAGACCTATGCTGCGGCTAGAAACCAATGCACCTGGGCTATCCGTAAAGCTAAGGCGGATTATTACCAAGCCTCCCTCGCCTCCTCTTGGGGGAACCCTAGGTCTTTCTGGGAGAATGTCAAGCAGCTGAATGGCCACTCCCAGTCCCCGTCTCCCACGCTTCTTAACATCAATGGTACTGTCTCCACTGACCCTACCCTCTTTGTCACCCACCTCAATAACTCCTTTACCGACCTTAGCTCAATACTCCCTAGTAATTTCTTCAGTCCTCCGCCCCTAGTTCCGCCCTCCCATCACACTCCTTGTTCCACCTCGTTGTGTAACCTTACAAAAACTAGACCTTATCTCCTTAAGGCCCTTAAAGGTAACGCCAGGTAATGATTCCCTTGACCCTGCCTCCCAAGCCAGGGTCCTGGATCAGGTCCTCACCCCTATCACAAGCATCTTTAACAAATCCCTCTGCCTTGGGCAATTCCCTACTGTCTGGAGGGTTGCACGGTTACTCCTGTCTACAAAGGTGGCGACAGGACTCTGCCTGGTAATTACAGACCCATCTCAATCCTCCCCTCTAAAGCTCTTGAGAAAATTGTTGCCACCCAAGTCTCCACTACCTTTCAAAGTACAGTGTTCTTTGCCCTGAGCAACATGGGTTCAGAGCTGGTCATAGTACCAATACGGCTCTCCTGGAGTTTACCAACTTCCTCCACACCTCCTTGGACACTGGTGCCCTGGCTGGAGGGGTATTCATTGACCTGTCTAAAGCGTTTGATACCGTATCGCACCCACTCTTGTTAACTACCCTGGACCACTTAGGCTTTGCCACTGGACCAGTCTCCTGGTGCGCCAGCTATCTCTCAACTCGCTCCCAATGTGTAAAGTTAGTGGCAACCTCTCCAGTGCCTGTCCTATTCGCTCTGGAGTCCCTCAGGGGTCTATTCTTGGACCTTTACTCTTCTCCCTTTCCTCAACTCACTACCTAGTGCCTGCAAGGGCAAGATCCTGCTTTATGCTGACGATGCTGTACTCCTTGCCGCTGATAGCCTAGCCCTCACAGCGGCTCAAAGCGCTCTCCAACTTGCTTTTGATTCCATGAAACCTGGTTCTCTGAGCATCGACTCATAATCAACATAAAGAAAACAAAACGATGCTCTTCTCCCACCCCCAAAACAAGCACAGAAAATTTCCCTCACTGTTCTTTCCACCCTCAAAATGCCCATTGAACCTGTGCAGTCCTATAAATACCTGGGAATTGTCTTTGACCCAGCCCTCTCCTTTCATGACCATATCTCCGCTTGAACACTGTCTTAAACCGCGGCTAGGCATTCTTCCGCACAAAAATGTCTCCTGTGGATGCCTCCGCCTGGCTGTCACCTCCTCTGTTTTATCCTCATCGACTATGGCCTCCCGGTCTATGGATCAGCTGATCAGACAGCGCTCAGAAAGGTCCGCCTTTACACTTAACAAAGCATGCAGACTTATCACTGGTGCACCTAGACAAACGCATACATGTCAGCTGTATGCCTGTCTACCCTACTCAACCTGGATGAGCGGCTCATGTATCAAATCTGCCTGCTCGCTTTAAAGCACTGCATGGCCTATCTCCAACTGGTCTAACTAGCTCTATTCATTGCTCTGCACCAGCGTGAACACCGCAGCACGTCCAAACATCCCTGTTCATACCAAGGGCTAGGACCTCACAAGGCCAAAGGGCATTCCCCCACAGAGCCCCCACCTGCTATAATTCACTCCCTACCAGTATCTCTGACTCTCCCACACTAGCAAGCTTTAAACTCAGCCTCAGAAACCACCTGCTCAATTCACGCAGGTGTTGCTGCTGAGAAGTAGAAGTGGGGTGATTAGACCGTAAAAAATAAGACTTCAAAAAAAAAAAAAAAAATAGACTTGACAATGCTCGCTGAGCAGCACTCCCACCCACCTCTCCTGCTTCTCTTCTCCCCTCAACTTCCTCCCTACCTCTCTTCTTTCCTCCCCATCCCTCTCCATCTAACCTTACCCTACGGTCCTCACCTTAAACATATGTATCTTGAACTTGCCTTATTCTGTATTAACTGTTGTTTATTGTTCTAATGTCTGTTTGTCCTCTATGCGATGAGGTACCTTTGTAAATGAGCCTCTGGCTCAAAGGTTGTTAAACTGATGTTTAAATAAATAAAATAAAATAAAAATAGACTGCAGGAACCAATCGGAAGCCAACGCTGTGGAGCACTCACATTCCAATTGGATGGCTGCTAATGCCATGCTTTGCAAATAGAGAGTCCGAGCTTAGGTTCTCAGGCAGCGGTAGAGGCAGCGCAGACCGCCCGATGCCCGGGTTTCCCACACCTATGGGCAGGAAGCACGTGGAGAGAATATCCTTAGCAGGGGATGGAGGAAGGGGTCGGTATTAAGTACTAGGCCATGGACAATGGAACATCTGAACCAGCAGGAGGACCAAAACAGCAGGACAACAGAATTGGGTATTCCTTGATGTCTAAAGACTGGCCCAACCACAGAAATTCAGAAAGGAGTGTAATCAAACAGAGTCCCAACTCTTGACACTCTAAACAGGAAACAATAGAGGTCATAACTGTTGGGCAATAAGTACGTACAGCTCTTTTTTGTGCAAGTTTTAGACAGAAAAATCAGACTTTAGTTTAGTATTGAGGGAGACACAGGAGCAGACTGCAGGAGCGGAGCAGACTGCAGGAGCCAATCAGACGCCAGAGCAGAAAAGCACTCAAGTTCCAATTGGATATCGACAGTGCTGCACCTCGCTAGTAAGGAGTCCGGTCTAGGTGACTCAGGCAGCGGCTATGGAAATAACAAATATGGAAATATCCATATTTCTCCCACCTGAGGGGCAGGGAGCCCCTGAAGGGCTAGTCTATGGCAGGGAAGAGAGTTAGGGGACAGAGGAAAGAGATGATAGGAGTGGAATGCAGTGGAAAGGGAATATGAAGATGAACTAGGGCAGTTAAAAGGTAGAGGGTAGGATGAATAAGAGCCACAGAATAAGCAATATGTAAAAGACAGCAGGGTGAGTAAGGTGTAGTGGCCGGAAAGCCATGAAGAGATAATAACCCTACAGGGATTTCTAGAGGGGAAAAACATTTAAGGCCTAAGTCACTCACAGAGTTAAGGTCACCAAAGGTTACAAGCAATCATAAATTCAACTATGCTCAGAGGGCAGTAGCCTGATGCTTCGGACTAACATTAGGGGCTGGGGTAGCAATTGCAAGGCTCACACACATACCGAACATATAGAGATTTAAAGGCATTCATACTGCAGAGGCAGATTAATTTCAATAATTTTTGTACTTTGTTCCACAAAGTGACTGAATATGAGGCAAGTTCGGTTAATGAGTTTTGTTTGTTTCCATCATCTTGGTCCTGGACTGCTGAAATGGGCCAATCAGTACATTTGGGACTCTAAAATGGAGCCTGCCTTCTGGGGCTTGGTGGGGTCAAAACTTGTAGGAATTGTAGTTTGGGGCTTTTTGCACCTAAAATGACCTGGAGGGGGAGCCCTTGTTGTGATTGACAGACAGATCAGCCAACTGAACCTTTTGGATCTTGGGGAAGTCCCAAACTGCATGCAGTTTCAGTTAGTTCTGAGTTGGGAAGTGAAGAGATAACAGATTGAATGATTCAAGCAGCAGCCCCGGCATAGATTCACGTGGGAGAACTGTAGAAAGGCCTGAGTTTTGGCCTGCATGCCTGCCTGCTGTCCCTGAGAGGGAACCTGTGCCTTTTTTTGGACTGAATCCGAACAAGGAGAGCGAAATAAGCCACTGAATTGTGACCAGGCTCCTACCTGAAGAAGGCTTAAGATTTGCTGAGTGCGATCAGCCTGTCTGGACTTCCAGCCACCTCTGAACTCCCAGATTGTGCAGAGACTCTGTAATTGCGACTGGAGAGCCTTTTGCCTGGTACAGTGGAATTTCCTTACATGTGAATGTGTTGTGTGCTTATAGTTGATCATGATTTGGTTCCCCACTGTGGTTTGAATTGTATTTTACTTGCTGGAAGCTGCATTAGAATTTCCTTACGTGTAAATGTGCTGTGTGCTGCTAGTGGGTTGCGATTTGGTTCCCCACTGTGGTTCGAACTGTATTCTGCTTGCTGGAAGCTGCATCCAGCCACATGGACTGAATCCAAAATCATCTCCATTGGGCCTGGGCCTTGCCACACTGGCCCAGCCCGACTACCCACTGCACAGAGAACACCATCGACAAGAGACCTGCCTGGGGATCAGCCCCCTGCTCAACATTTGAACAGGAACGATGCCTCAGTGATTCATGTGGGCCCCGCTTCTCCAGGCACTCCAGCTCAACAACCTGCAGTCTCGATTTCATCCTGCCTGTGTCCAGTATTGGGTATCGTGAGTAAACATCAGGGTAGCTCCCTGCAACAACAGCTAAATCTAAAGTGCTGTCATCTGATTGTCTTGTTGCTTTTTCTTTCATGAACTGGGCCCCCCCGGCTCCGGATTACAAGTAGTGTGTGTTGTGCATGTTGCTTTCTTCCATCACAGGGCCCCAACCAGCTGCAATGTCCCTGGCTAGCCCACCATCTTCCTACCAGGGTACCCAGAGTGTGTAACTGTGTGGGGACTTAAAGTGCATGCATAACTGTTTGATTAATATAGCCTTTAAGCCAATCAACCTGATTATGCCCCTTCCTTGTTCAAGTCCTCTGAATAAATCAGATCTGACTTTTTTTTGCTGCATTTAACCTGACTGTGGTTCCAGTTTGTGCCAAGAGTACTGTACTATTGCTATTTACTGTGCATAACCTTGTTTTACAGGGGGTCCCCAGAGTCGAGCCAGAGGAACCAACCTTGGTGGTAAGTGCAAACAGTGTGGGTACTGGTATGGTGTACAAGGGATACTGTGAAAGTGATTACTGTATATTGCTCAGGCCACTAGAAGGGAAAGAGGGGGGTTACAGTGTCCCGGAGGGCTGTGCCCAGGTTAGTTTGACCACTACCAACCCTGACCTCCGGGTGGAGGCACCCGTTCCAGAACTCAGGCCCCTTAACCTTCTTCTAGCCTCGCAGGCAGGGGTAGTAGCCCTTGGGATAGCACCACCTAGGGGTTACACAGTCATTTCATTTAAATTAAAAAATCCCACAGCTGTCACAAGTTAGTGGCGGCACCGTTTTAATTTGTAGCTGGTTTCACACTCCTTAGTGAGTGTATAAATTTAAAATATGAACTCTGTGTTGATATTTGCTGAACGAAATGGTGCACTGGATTTTAAGTTTTATTTTTGCTTATGTTTTATTGACATTGCCGGTAGTGGCTGGGGGGGTAGTGATCGAGAGAGATAATGCGAGCAATGACTTGAGTAATCCTGTCACAGCTTTCATCATCCTACGAGGAGATGTATATGATTATTTACTTTTTCTTTGCTCCTCCTCATGAATATTGTTGTCTTAGCAGCCCTTTCCTCTTTATGGGTGTACTGTTTGCCCAAACGATTGCATGCAAGGCCACTGCGTGTGGGTTTTTAAACTTATTTTCCCGCTGAAGCTCACTCACTCACTCTCGCAAAAATCAAAGCCATGTTGTCACCTCTCTTATCCTCATTGCTTTCTCCCGAGCCCTGCACACTGAAGTATTTATTTTTTTGTGTAAAATTTTTATTTGCATTTCCAAACATTTACAACAGACAAATAAATGTATGTCTCATTCCGCCACTGGCAAAATACAATAAAAGGTCCACAAATATATTTCATCCCAGTACTTGATGTATGTTTAACCATTTTAGACTCAATTAAAAGCTCAGTTCTCCAGTGGCAAAGACCATTTCCAATTCTAAGGAGAAAAAAAAAAAAAAAAGGGGGGAAATTACATTTCCTTCCCCTCCCCCAAAAAAACAAGAACCAAATTAATCAAGAAAGATACAATCAACTATTTACAATGATCCACATCCATTAATGCATATGGGCTGAGAAACAATTAATTAAGGTCATCACAAGGTTACAGAATCAATGTAGATGGTAAGTAGTAGGCTCAGATCATTGGTGTTCCAGTGAAACTACTTAGGGCTAGAATCCGGGACACGGGCACCCACCACAACATCCTCATTTTTCACAACCTCCCTTCTCTAAGCCCCCTATCCTGCTGGGAGAGAGCCAAGAGGAGTGGACTCCATATAATTCCAAAGATCTCTGCTCTTTCCTGAATCTGATAAGCCCTCCTCTCCATAGCCGGAGCCGGCGCTGTCAAAGTTTTCCATTGAGTGAGAGGGATCTCTTGCGAGATCCAGGTGTTTAGGATACACTGCCTGGCAATTGCTAAGGCCACCCTTAACCACTTCCTATGCATACTCCAATCGTCCCACCCTCCCAATCAATTCTAAATAAGAGCTCTGTCGGATGAAGGATACCCGGCCCCTGTCCTCTCAGCTAAAACTCCACCAATTCCTCCCAAAAGCTCTCAGGAGTGGAGCACTTCAAAAACAATGAAAATATGTCCCACATCCTTTTTACATCGGGGCATACTTGAAACCTCCGGCGACTTTTTATGGACCATTACCGGGGTAAAAGTCTATGAACAAACTTATAAAGGCGACTCCTTATATCTATTTGATAATAATAGGCCCGTATGCGTTTCCAATATCAGCTCCCAGTTCGATTCTGAGATCACGATCCAAGGTCCCTCTCCCAATGCTCTCCTGCTCGAGCTTTCCTCCACCAAGCCCTCCCTCAAAATACGCACTGCGGCACCTATTATTCCCTTAGGATTACGCCGGGCCTTACAAATTGCCCCTTCCAGACTCATCTGATGCATAGGCTGAGAGCCTGGTTCACCCAGTCTACGAGCAAAATCTCTCGCCTGCAAAAATCTAAATGCGTGGTTGCCCGGGATCCCCCATCTTGTCCTTAACTCCTCTAGGGAGGAAACATGCAGGCCCTTGTACAGGTCCTTGACACACTGAATACCTCTCTCGTCCCAATCTCGGAAACCCTGGTCCTCCAGTCCCGGTAGAAAGAGGGGATTACCACTCAGGGGAAGGAGTAGCGTCTCCGCCTTGCCGTCACCAACTTGCCCTTATCTGTTCCCACCCCTCCAAGGTCCATATTACCATCGGGCTGGGATGTGATTGGTGTGAGTATGCCCTTCTACCTCCTTTCCTCAAATAGGTTGATAGCCGACCTTTCACCCCTCCTCCAGGTCCAGCCAGCTTGCTGCCTCTGGACGCGCTACCCAATCCTTAATTATCCTTGCCTGCGAGGCTAAAAAATAACTTTTGACGTCTGGGAAGCCTAACCCCCCTCTTCTCGTCTCTAGTTTCAGTCTTTGGAGGCTAATTCTAGGCTTCTTTCCTTGCCAGAGATAGCCGGAGAACCCCTATCCAGTCTCTTCATATCCTTTTGGTGGCCAGGGGAAGCATCTCTAGGAAGTACAAGATCCTGGGCAGGATATTCATATTTATAATATTCATCCGGCCTAGCCATGACACCGGATATGCCCTCCACCTTTTCATATCCCTTAACACTTCTTCAATCATTGGCGTATAATTTAATCTGTATAGATCGGTAATGATCTTCAATTCAACCCCAGATATTGCAGAAACCCTCTCACCTCCCGCAGACCCCATTTCCGTAGATCCGCTGGCTGTCCTCCGCCCAAACACATTGCCTCTGATTTCGCTAAGTTTATTTTGTAGCCTGAAAACAACGAGAAGCTCTCAATTAGATCTAGCACAGCAGGGAGGGATTCTTCTATCCGACTCAAATACAGGATCATGTCATCAGCATATAAAGATAGTTTATGCTGCACTTCATTCCCAGAACTCCCTTCACCTCTCTAGCATTGTCTAATGGCAGTAACCAAAGGTTCCAGAGCAAGGTTAAACAAAAGAGGAGAGAGGGGGCATCCCTGCCTAGTCCCCCTGAACAGTTCGAAGACTTGTGAAAGGCCACCATTAACCACCACTGCAGCCTTTGGTGAACGGTATAAGACCCTCACCATGTTAAGAAACCCCTGGCCAATCCCATAGCGCCCTAAGGCCTCCATCATATATTCCCATTCGATCCGGTCAAACGCCTTCTCGGCGTCCAGTGCCAAGACTAGGGTGGCCCCTGGGCGCCGAGAGGAGACGTGCACCACATTCAACAGTCTCCACATTGTGATATGAATGCCTCCCTTTTATAAATCCAGTTTGATCTGGGTCCACTAGGCTAGGCATCAAGATCTCAAGCCTACCTGCCAGAACCTTCGCATATATCTTGGCATCCACATTCAATAATGAGATGGGCGGTGGGCAGCACATTCCTGGGGTCCTTACCCTGCTTAGGATCACACATACGGTCGCCATTTCCATAGAGGGTGGCAGGGACGCCCCCTCTAGTGCCTCTGTATACTTCCCAGAGCAGATCCACTACCTGGTGTCCCACTGTTTCTAGAATTCAATAGGGAGCCCATCCGGCCCGCCGCTTACATAACCTGATACCCTTAATGGCCTTCCCTATTTCATCCTTAGTATTGGCCTCAAAAGGCTGCCCTACTCAGACAGCTGCCTTAACCTAATCCCATCGAGAAACCGTTTCATCCTGTCCCTAGTCCCTTCCGCCTCTCTTTGATATAACGTGCTACAGAATTCTCTAAATCTTTCCCTGATAGCCTGAGGATCCTCGTTCGTTCCCATGTCTGTTCATATTTCCAACACCCTGGCTTTCCCTCTTCTACCTTTAATCAGGTTAACAAGAAGGGGCCAGGCTTATTCCCCCATTAGTAGAATCTCTGTTTCACTAGCCACAGATGCCCCTTTGCCTGTTCCTCCAGCATATTATTCAGCTCTCCTCAGCTGCCGCCAACCCGGCTCACTAGCTACGTCTCCTTTAAGTACCTGTCCCTCCAGTTCCTTAACCCTTTGGAGTAAGGTCTCATATTTCCTGCTTCTTTCTTTTTTATAACCCGAAACAAAACCAATAATAGCCCCTCTTAGGTAAGCCTTCCCTTCGTCCCATAAAATCTGTGGGGAGGGAGCCGTTTCCTTATTTAGCTCTACATATCTCTTCATCTGCTCATCCAGAGACTCCCTAAACTTCTCATTCCCCATCAAGTATGAAGGAAACCGCCACATATTAAGCCTCTCCCTAGGTCCTTCCAGTTCTACCATCAAGGTGACCATGGCATGGTCAGATATGTGGATGGGTTCGTGTTGTACCTCCATCACCTTTTGATACCACCCCACCTCAATGTAAATATGATCTATCCTCGACCAGCTCTTATGGGGGTTAGAAAAGAAGGTGTATTCTCTTATTTTTGGGTTCGCCGTCCTCCACACATCTATTAGATCTAAATCCAACAATCCTTCCCTCCATTCCTTTAAAATTTACCCTCTTTCCCTACCCTTGAATGATCCATCACCGTGTCAGGGTGCAATTAAATCTCCCCAGAATTAACCCCTTGAATTGTTCTTTTCACCATTATTTCTAATAAATGCTTGAAAACTGGGGCTCAGTGACTGCAGGGCATATCGCTACGAGACGTAATCGAGTTCCTCCAAGTACCCTTCCACAAACACATATCTACCTTCCCTCCTATCAGACAAATTGGTTACCTGGAAGGGAGATTCTTGTGGATAAGAACTGACCCCCCTCTTATGCGAGGAAGAAGCTGCATGTACTTCCCTACCCAGTTCCTGACTAACTTTCTATGTCCGCTGGAGTCAGATGAGTTTCTTGTAAAGGCCTACCTGTGTTCCAACCCTCCTTAGGGCAGTGAGAAACAGGGTCCTCTTAACTGGGGATGACACACCCCTAACATTCCATGACACGACTTTCAGTTTAGCTTTTAGAGCCATCAATCTTGTAAACTTCTGTTTCCTCCTTTCCTTCCCTTTCTCACCTCTTCCCTTAGCCCACTATGTCTAGCAACCTGGTAACTTTTCTTTTGAATTGTGGATCGAACGCAACAATTTTTAACGTAACGAACCCCCCAACCAACAATTAACCCCCACAACTTATTTACAATGTACCCCAAGTCGAACCCATACAAGGCATACAAACTTGCTCGCCAGTATGTTTCCCCCCATATAGCAAAGCAGGGCTTGAACCATAGGAAAATAAAATTCTCTCGTTCAACCTCCCCCAGGCAAGTCAGAAGCTTCTTTCTGCCATATGAATCCACTTCCATAAATGAGCACATGTCAGTCCCCCCTCCTCCCCGAAACTGTGATACAACCTAGGAAAAGGAGAAAGTCTGGTGCAACTCTTTAGATTCCCCTGGAACTAGTAAAATTAGGAGACCCAGGTCCTCAAACCTCTTGATAGTCCACAGTAGTTCCTTGTCCTTTTTTTTTTTTTTTTTTTGCTTTTAGGCTACACCGCTAATCCTCCAAGACAGGGCCGCACCCCGAGGATCCCCAGGCTAGGCCACGCACCAAGATATCCATGCGCAGGCCCCCCGGAGGCCCATATGCCTTTTCTCCAGAAGACGTGCCCAAATCCACAGTTTCACAGTCATTCCCTTGAAATGGGGTAGGAACTAGTCATAAACGCATGGCTTGTAGAATAACTGACCCGAATGAACCTCACAGACAGGAAAATCAATCACCAGTCCTCTTGTAGGGAACTGCTAGACACCATGAACTCTCGTAGGCTTTAGAAATGAGCACCGGGCACTTCACTGATTACCCCATTTTCTTTTGGAGCTCCTGACAAAACACGTATTCTCCACCTCCCAGAAGCTGTAGGTAGCTCCTTGGCTTAATTTTCAGTATGGCCGGAACACAATGAACCAGTCCACTCCCAACCTCTGGCAGGTGCAATCACGTCCATTAAATTCTCTTCTCTTCCTTCCTATTCAGGCTGAATAATCTTGGGAGAGGAATAAACGTGCTCCCTCATACTGGAGCTTGGGAGAGATTTGTATGCCGCCACATCTCCTGCCTGTCCTGGTAGTTATGAAGCGTAGAATAATTTGTCTGGGCGGTTGACCATTCTGTGGTTTGGGTAGAACAGCCCGGTGTGCCCTCTCGAGCTTCAGTCTTCCTCCCTTTAGCTGCATCCCCAGGAGCGCAGGCAGAATTTTAGCGCAGAAGCCCAGGATGTCAGGGCCTTCCTTCCCCTCCGGTAACCCCCGCAGCCTCAGGTTATTTCTCCTCAAATAATTCTCCTGGTAGTCGAGCACCTCTCTCATTTCTGCCACCTGCTTCTCCAACTCAGTGACACGTCTACTGAGAGGGCTCAGTCAGTCTTCTGCTGTCGAGATTCGACCCTCCAGCTCCTCGACCCTCTCGTTCTGCCTCTCAGCCTGCGATTCAATCAAGGCGAGTCTCCTCTCGATTTTGTTCTGAGGCTCTCCAGTTTGGGTGCAAGCGCTGCCATAGACTGATCTTTCAGCTCGCGACCCAAAGCCGACATCTCTGCACTTCGAGAGGAGATGGGGCCTGCATAATTCATGCGGGGGCCGTCGAGCCTTCCTGCTATTTTTGGCGGTGTTCTCTGTGTTTTACTTGCCGTGGTAACCACAAAATCGTCATCCTGGTTTCCGGAGCACACCAGTAGCACAATTGGTGTGATTAAATCTTTCAAGTTTTTCTCAAAATTTGAAAGGCCGAGGAAGGAGCACTGAAACGCGTCTTTACTCCATCTTGCAGTCACGTGACCCCCTGAAGTATTTCAGCAAGCTGGCGGCAATGATCCCACAGGCGATCTGCCACCGGTTGTCTTTTCTGCTGCTACTCACTGATGGCTTTGTATGTGGAGTGAGGCTGTCTATTGGGAGTCTTTTCTAAAATCTATAGAGTACCTATTATATCCACCAAGAAAATAAACGTCATGATCATTGAGTAAAGGTAAAAAAAAAAAAAAAAATAGTTTCAGGATTGGATAAAAAAAAAAAATTCTCCTCCTCAGAGAATCAAACCCACAACCTTCATTTTCAGAGACCAACACCTAACCAAATGAGCCACAAACACTGCTTATAGAAAGTAGTGCTTTTGTTTACCTTTCAAGTCTGTAGTAGACAGTACTAGCAAATTGCCACTAATGTCATTGTGTTTGTTAGTACTGTCTACTATGGATTGGAAAGGTAAAAAAAAAAACACACCACATTCTGTAAGCGGCGTTTGTAACTCGACAATTGAATGTCTGCTAAGAATGAAAGTTAATTCCCTAAGGAGGATTTTTATCCAATCCTGAAACTATTTCAACAACTACTCAAGGATCATGATGTTTATTTTCTTAATAGAATACTCTATAGATTTAGAAAGGACCTACAGCCCCACCACACAAAATGTCCATAATATATATGTTTCATCTGGCAGTGCACTGATAATCAGCGTTCACTTTGAACCGGTGTGCAAACTCGGCGAGAAGAGCAGAGGTGAAACATGGCTGATTTTTGAAAAGGTGAGGGAGCTTCAGCCCGGAAAATAAGTTTAAAACCACACGCTATGGCCTTGATACTGTCGTTTGGGCAAACAGTACAACCATAACAAGGAAAGGGCTGACAACAATATCCATGAGGAGGAGCAAGGAAAAAATAAATCATATACATCTCCTTGTAGGATGATGAAAGCTGAGACAGGATTACCCACTCCATTGCTCGCATTCTCTCTTGATCACTACTCCCCCAAAATCACTACCGCAATGTCAATAAAACATAAGCAAAAATAAAACTTAAAATCCAGTGCACCATTTTGTTCAGCAAATATCAACACAGAGTTCATATTTTAAATTTATACACTCACTAAGGAGTGTGAAACCAGCTACAAATTAAAACGGTGCCACCACTAACCTGTGACAACTGTGGGATTTTTGAATAAATGAAATGACTGTATTTCAGTTTATTAGGAACTGCCTGCAATAACCAACGTTCAAAACAAAAACTGCGAATAAAACAACCTCTGAGTAGTTTTTTATTTAACGCTGTTATACTTCAGACAGAGTACTAATTTGCTCACGCTATTCACCCGAGACTGTCAGAATCCAAAGCTGTCATTCAGACAAACATGAGCGAGTATGTAGGGAGTGCCACACTAATAAAAGACATGCGCATGGGGACGACAAGCAGAATCAGCAGTGTTCTATCTTTAATTAACGTCACTTTCACTGCTGATTCTGCATTCCAGGCGGCAATGATTTTTTCAAAATGGGTCAGTGTTTCTTACTTTAATGAAACACACAACTCTGGAAGCTGAATGAAATAAGAACAGATCGAATAAAGAAACACAGCACTATAGGTAGGGCACATCTCTTTATTTAACAGGACAGCTTGAAACCTGTAAATAAAAAAACACAAACAAAGTGAATACCTGCTCTTTAAAGGACACATAAGCAGGGCTATTTAATAAGCAAAATTGGTAAAACCTCAAAACATAGCAATGTAGGTTAGAGGCTTGCCTACGTAATGATGTGCTCCTACATAATGTAATGATGTGCTCTGTTTGCCTTAGAAATGTCATTCAATCCATTTTCTTCAGGTTTTAAAAGTGACCCACAAATGTAAACAAACCCCAGCTTTGTATTCAAACTCCGCACTCTTGGAGATGCCTAAAATGGTCGCGATGTCCTTCCATGATGATGTCAATGGGGCGACAGTGCTCCGCAGTGGTAAAACAGCCTGCATAGGGACCTTGCAAATAAACTGTAAAAATAACATTAAAGGGACACTGTCAGCTTTATCCCTCCGCTTTTATTAATCTCCACGCAGTGTGCCTATTGGCGCACACCTATATAATTAGCACTGCAGAATAACCCTATGGACGTAGAAATTCAGTACAGATACCCGATTTATAAATATTTAGTGAAGTTCATCTTTCCCTCTGGCTGTCCATAATGACACTGACACCGGAAGCACAACCCAATTGAGGACGCGCACCAGGACCGAGCTCGGTCACAAAGTAGCATTCTATGCCAAGCCTGCTTTAAGAACATGCTGCCCATATAAATTTGTACCTCTCAAACTGCTCCTAGTAATTTAAAATTAAAACAGAGCCCCGTGTGGCTCACAATTTACTCTAAAACCCGATGTGAAATCCCGCGCATGCTTGCAATAAGAGATGTGTAGGAGATCCAGCGCATACACAGATCGTGCTACCCATTGCACATGCGGGATTCGGCATCAGTTCAGTTAGATTAACAGGAGCAGTTTTAAACGTCAAATATATATGGGCAGCATGTTTCTCGCTCAACAACATAAATGCCACTTTAATGACCAGCGCTGACTCTGTTTTAAATCCTCAATGGAGTTATGCTTCCGGTGTCAGTGGAGCTTTGGAGGACCCGAGGGAAAGACAAACTTCACTAAATACTTATATATAAGGTATTTGTGCTGAATTTCCAAGTCCATGGGGTTATTCTGCAGTGATGATTACTTATGCGTGTGCCAAAAGGCACACTGCACAGAGATTAACAAAAACGGTGGGGTAAAGCTGACAGTGTCCCTTTAACAAAGCATTTCTCATCCAGACCCTTTCCTGTTTACTGTACGTGTACAATGGTTACAAAGCATTTCTCTCCCGAATCCTTTACTGTTTGTGTGTGAAACAATTGTCACACATGCACAGTAAATGATTTTGAGGAGAAACTCTTTGTTAATGTCATTTCCACAGTATATCTGTAACTTAAGGTCCCTGTGCAGGCTGCATTATCACTCTGAAGCGCTGTCACTCCACTGATGTCATCACATAAGGATGCCGTGGCTATTTTAGGCATCTACAGGAGTGCTGAGTTTGAATACAAAGTTGGGGTTTGTTTACGTTTGTGGGACACTTTAAAAACTGATTAAATGGCATCTGATCTGAAAGGCAAATGGAGCACATCATTGTTTAGGTAACTCTCTAACCTACAGTGCTATTGGTTTTGCCAGTTTTACTTATTAAAAAACACCTGTTTGTGTTCTTTAAACTCCCTGTGCCTCCGAGTGGCATTCGGAAATCAGCTTCAGCTCAGTGTGCCTTCCCCCAACCAAAAATGATGCAATAAAAAAAGAACAGTTATGTGAGAACTTACCGTGACAGTGGATCTTTGAGGGAGTCTCTTTCATCAAGCCACACCTTAGGAACTATAACTGTACCAGTGCTAGGACCTCATGAAAACTTTTGCAAGCAGTCAGCCAGGTGCCACCCATGATGATGTCATGTGTTAGTGTATACATAAACATGGAGTGGCCCCTCCTCTCCTCAGTTGCCTGCCAGAGATCATGCTCAGCGAATCTAACCAAGAGAGACCCCAGCACGAGACAGAGTGCTGAAAAACTGGCAATGGGGAGAGCAGTACAAGAACCCTTTGTCACAACCATACCTCTCAACTGTCACACGTTACAAGGTACGTCACTCATTTTAACCCTCAGAAATCCTTTGTCCCACATCGAGGTAGTGATATTCCACATTTCTCACAGAGGTTTTAAAGCAGAAATTCATAATTATCTGTTGTGTTCAATTATCAACAAACATTATGAACACTAGTGCACTGATAGCCATAGAGTTCTGAGCTTGCAGTGCCATGTTTGATGATATGTCCCACATTTTGCTCATTTGCCACACTTCTTGTCACACATTTTGGTGAAGAAAGGTTGAGAGGTATGGTCACAACTCCAAAAGGGGGAAAGAGGGTGGGGCAGCATGGCCTGATGAAAGAGATTCTCTCGAAGATCCACTGTTAAGGTAAGTTCTTACATAACTGTTCTAGCTTCTTCAAGGATATCTTTTTCATCAGGCCACACCTTCAGAAGGAGTCCCAAGCAGTACCGAAACCTAACAGTCTGGATGGCTGGAGCCTATAGGTCTATGATAACAGGCCTTGTAGCACAGCTAGGCCAAACCCAGATAATCTACGAGAGACAATATCCAGACTGTAGCACATAGTGATGGTGTGGACAGTACTTCATGTGGCAGCTGCACAGATCTCTGCAGTGGAAACATTCCGAAAACAAGCTACAGAAGAGGCCATGCCCCTTGTGAAATGACTACGAATCATACCAGGAAGTTCCTTATCATACTTCCTGTAACAGAACGTAATAGTTGATGTTGCCTACCTGGACTTCAGTAAGGCCTTTGACTCTGTCCCTCACCGCAGGCTGGTAAATAAGACAGACAGCCTGGGGGTGGGAGAAAAAATAACTAGGTGGGCGGAAAACTGGCTGAAAGATACAAGTCAGTGGGTGAGCCGGCCCAGTGGCACTGAGGGTTGAGGCGCTGGACACCACACCGGCTACCCGGGTTCGGGAGTAAACTCGGACCGTCGGGGGTTGGCTGGGGGAGATAGGCTGGAGCGTCCAACAACAGCTCACCTTCTCTGGGGAAGGGAGGGTCTTCTAACTTGCCATGCAGCGACCCCTGGTGGAGGCTGGAGGAGTGACAGCAAGCTGGTGTCTTGGGGGCATGACTGGTTGAGGGCATTGGCCAGTAACCAATCAGCCTCAGGGGCTACTCCTTCGAAGAAGGAGGGGGAGGGACGTTGCTGATGTCAGTACTCGCTCCTTGACATACGGGCCTGCAGCGTCCCACAGGAACACAGAAAAACCCCCACTGGAGCTGGGAAAACAGAGCGCCGAGCTGGGTCCCGATGTGCTGGTGCCTGCCTGCAGCCTCGGACCCTGATGAGACAAGTAAGATTCGGGGGTTTGCCCCCCACCCTGACCCCACCTGGGGGGGGTTATCCGAGGCCGGATGGAGGGACCAGAGACTGACAGGTAAGGCTCTGGCAGGGACAGGCTTAATGGGTGACTCCCGATGGTGCGGCTCCAGTGGGACAGTAGGTAGGGGAAAAAAAATATTTAAAAAAAAAAGTCGTCAGAGGATGGTGATAAATGGTGTACATTCTGGGGTAAGGAAGGTTACGAGCGGAGTTCTTCAAGGGTCTGTACTAGGATCAATCCTTTTTAACATATATATTAGTGATATATCAGAGGAACTTGAAGGGAAAATGTATCTGTTTGCAGATGATGCAAAGTTATGGAATAGGGTCAACACTGAAGGAGGGGTTGACACCATGAGAAGGGATCTGAGTATACTAGAGAAATGGTCAGAAACATGGCAACTGAATTTCAATACAAATAAATGTGCGATGATACATACAGGGCATAAAAATCGACGGACCAAGTACTCACTGGGGGGAGAGCCGATAAAGAAGACAGAACAGGAAAAGTATCGTGGATTATAACATTAAACAACCTTAGGGTAGGTGATCAGTGTAATAAGGCGGTTGGCAAAGCAAACAGAATGATGGTGTGCATAGGAAGGGGCATAACTAGTAGGAAGAGGGAGGTGCTGATGCCATCATATAAGACCATGGTTAGACCGCACCCGGAGTATGGGGTACAGTTCTGGGGGCCTCATTTAAGAAAGGACATAGATGCAATAAAAAATGTTCAGAGAAGGGCAACAAAAGATGGTGCAGGGTATGCAAGGGAACCCCATATGAGACAAGATTGAGAGAATTAAATCTGTATCCGCTGGAGTTTAGAAGAGAGAGAGGAGACATGATAGAGACATTCAAGTACAAGAAGAGGATAAATAAAGTGAGGGAAGGAAGTCTATTTAAAACAAGAGGTCATACTTTAAGATTGGAAGGAGGAAGACTTAAAGGTAATGTAAGGGGGTGTTATTTCACTGAGAGGGTGGTTGAACCCTGGAACAGATTACTTGAGTAGGTAGCAGGTGTCAGAATGGTGAAGAGATTCAAGAGAGTGTGGGATAGACATATGGGGTTGGTTAGAGAACAGAGGATAGGCTCCTTGTGCACCGGTGACAAGCAGGGAAGGGGGGAAGATGAGAAGACTGGATGGGCCAGGATGGTCCTTTTCTGCTGACACACTACTATGATACTACGTGCTAGCCATTTGGACAAGCACTGTTTAGAAACTAGGGTGCCCTCATTTCCAGGGGCGAATGAAACAAAAAGCTGTGTGGACTTTTTGCAGTCCTTTATATGGTGTGTACAGTACCTGAGAATTCCATGCACATCTAAAGTACGGAGCAGTGCTTTCCTTGGATTGGCATGCTCTGGCTAATACACTGGCAGGTGGATGCTCTGATTTAAAGTAAACTCAAACAGCATCTTTGGTAGAAACTTACTATTAGTACGCAAAGACACCCTGTCTTTGTGGAAAAATCAAATAAGGAGGCTCACACATTAGAGCCTGCGGCTCTGAAATCCTTCAAACAGAAGTGACTGCAGCAAAAAATTATGATTTTCAAGAAAGAAAGCGTAAGCCACAAGTTGTGGCTGGCTCAAAAGGAGACAAAGTCAGCTTTTCCAAAACAAAATCCAGGTTCCATGCCAGGAGTAGATTTTGAATAGGAGGCTTTATGTGTAAAATGTCTTTCAAGAACATATGGGCTACCTCGAGCTAAGCCACCATATAGCCATCCACAGGCACAAAGAAAACTAAAATAGCACCCATGTGCACTTTGCCTGAGGAATACTCCGGGCCCGAATCTGATAAGGACAGCAGTAAATCTAGAACCTGATTGACTGGGCAGGTAAATGGGTCCAGGTTATGTGAAGTGGCCCACAAAACAAACTGCTTCCATTTCACAGAGTAAGCGTCTGGTGGACGATTTTCCAGCAGCCATCAGAGCATCCACCACTTTCTGTGATACCCCTAAATGAGTTATGGCTATGTCTTCAGGAGGTATGCATGCAGATGTAGGGACTCCAAGTCCAGGTGGACTAGAGTTCCCTGTTCCTTTGACAGTACATCCTTGCAGAGGGGCAGAGGTACTGGTGGATCCACTGCAAACTGTTGCAGAAGAGGATACCATATCTGCCGAGGCCATAGGGGAGCAATAAGTGTTAGTGTTCCCCCCTCCATCTTCAGCAGTACCCTCTGAATTAGTGGGAAGGGATGGAAGGCATATAGAAACCTCCCTATATTATGCTGTGAGAATCAAATGCTTCCCCACATCAGCACCAGCAATAAGAGTTTTCATTAACTCGTGCTTAGTAGAACCCTCAGGCAAGGCCTTTGCAGCAACCCTAGCCTTCCTCCAGAGGGTGTTCTGATATTTTATTGTATAGGTCTGGTAATTAGAAATATGTAGATCCAATGAGGCGGAGGCGTATGGATGCTTGCCTAGGACATCCAACCTCCTGTACTTTCTATCCAGAGGAAGGGCGCTCAGGTGCCTAGGTGCCCTGGACCTGTCACAGGCAGCTGTGATCACCACTGAGTCTGTCTCAGGCTGGTTAACATAAAAGGGCTTTTCAGAAGGAGCAGAATACATTTGTCTGCCTTTCTGGCACAGCTGGTATATTGTTTGGCCTATACAAGGCTGCATAAGTAGCATCCTCCAAGGTTGGGATTGGGGAGGAACCACAGCAGAGGGAGATTCTGGCATATCCAGAAACTCCAGCAGGTTCTTTTTGGTAGAATCCTGGTCCTCTAAAGTGAAGTCCATGGCAGCTTGCATGTGCTGCATCATGTTAAAAAATGAAGGATCCTCTGGAGGTGATCTTGGTGTGCGGACAACAGAGTCCTCACTACAGAAGGAGACTGTGGAGCTGGTGCCATGTCCATACTGGCTCTCAGCATAATCTTTCTCCTGCTCCTCATCCTTTTGTATCACGAGATCAGGATTATATTCATATATTTTGTCGATGCTAATATCGATGGGAATGAAGGACTGTGCCGGTGATGGCAGCAGCGACTGAGGAGGTCTATTTTGCAAGGGACTACCTTGCGGCATCCATGGGGCATTTGTGAGAGTACCCATCAACGGGCCCCCTGGAACAGGGAGGCCCAGGCAGTAGACTTCTTATCATGTCTGAAGATTTTTTTTATTTTATTTATTGAAATGTTTCACCAGGAAGGGCACACTGAACAATAAATTGCTTGTATCACAGTGCGTCCTGTGGGGGAAGGGTCATAGGGAGAAACAACATGATTTACAATACATACATCGAGCAGATTAAACAACTGACAATACTGTCATGAAGAAGAACCAATACAACAGTGTAAACATACAACTTACAATAAATACAACGAACAGCGTTAATCGTAGGTACAATTATACATTGCAATAAGAAGGTTTAACAGTTCAAAATAAAGCAAGCCTGTACACTGAAGTGCTGATTAAGAGGAGAGTACAGTTTATGCAACTATACAGATAAGTGCGACCTGCAAGTGAACAGCAAGCGGAACAGGAGATGGAAGCAGTGTGCCAGCTGTCACTGGAGGGAATAGTGACTTAGCCATAGGAAAAGTTTTCTGCAAGAAAGTTTTGGAAGGCTAATGAGATGGAGTGGGGGGAGGAAGAGTGACGAATCTGAGGAGGGAGGGCATTCCATAACTGGGCAGGCAGTACAAGAAGGCCATCTGTCCTACTGTAGTAGATCGATGAGGGACTGCTAGTAGCTGAGAATCATATGACCTAAGGGAATGGTATGGTGGGGAGAGAACAGATAGGGAGGAGGTAAGATATGGGGGGAGCAAGCCAAACAAAATTTAGATGTGAATTTAGCGCAGTTGAGATGGCAGCAATTTTCTAGGGAGGAGAAAACCAAGGAATGATAGAGAGAACAGTGGTGAGTGAGAGGGGAGGCATCTAGAGTGAAGCAACAGAAGGAGTGAAAAAGGGAATCCAATCTGGTTAAGGAGGACTTGGGAGTGGCATTGTAGACTACATCGCAGTAATCAAAGCTAGGTAGGATCATCTTCTGGACTAGTTCACGCCTGGCCAGTAGCGGGAGGCAGCTACGGTTCCTGTATATTGCTCAGAGTTTGGGGCGCAACTTCTTCAGTATGGCGTCAACATGTCCAGAGAAGTTAAGGCGTTGGTCGAGTCAACCCCCCCAAATACCTAAAGGAAAAGGAATCCTCAATGACTGTCCCATCCAGGGTGTGGAAGGAGGGTAGGAAGGGGAGCCGAGAAAGTTTCTGCCTAGTGCCAAAGTTAACTGAGACTGTCTTCTTGGCCTTGAGTAAGGGCTGGTGGGCGCTGAACTTGATTAAAGTCATGCTGAAGTCTGGATTCCACATCCGCAGGGGATAGGCCTGAGGTGAAGAGAACCATATCGTCAGCGTACATGTGGATAGAAGTAGATGAACAGACTGAGGGAAGGTCATTTGGGAAAATGGAGAAAAGGATAGGGCCCAGCATGGAACCAGGATGTAATGAGTACTACCCGAGTGTCAGCACTGCTTTGGTTGGTAGGCACAACTGAAGTGGTTGACGATGGAGGTTGGATCTTCCTCAATCACAGCAATGTACCAGTCATAATAGGCTTAGTAGTGCCCACGCCAAGCCCCGACATTGGTGTCGGTCAATAGTGGTGGGGCAGTCCACCTTGCCACCGGAGCGGTTGATGTCAAAGCAGAGGTCATACCTGTAGTCCACAGGGGTGACCTGCATCTGATCCTTGTCCCAGTGCTTGTGTTTGTGACTCCTTGAAGATTTTTCCTGCGACTTCGATGACTGTGATTCAGTCAATGGGCCTGAAGTTGCTTCTCCATTCTTTTGATAGTCTTTTGGAGGATGAATTTCTTCAAAGCCCCCTTCTTGCACTGCCTGGTTGTGGAGTTGACCCCCCAGCAGATCTCACAAGCCTTCACACTGTAAGAGAGGCCTAAGCAGCAGACAGAGATGTCAACGAAGTCTCCTGTGTAGATCTTCTCTCCGCACTTGCAATATCGGATGAGTTTAGATGGTTCCTTTGGTGGCATACAGGTCACAAAAAACCACTATAAAAGTGACTACTTTGGTGTAAGAAAAATTAAAACCATGACTATGAGCAGCGACATTTCCAATGACGGGTCAAACTAGTCTAATTGGTGGTTGGAAAGAACTGACGAGGGTCCGCCCATGTTTATGCATACACTGATGCCGGTCATCATCCTAGGCGACAAATGGCTGACTGCTTGCGAACGTTTCTGTGTGGTCCTAGTGCTTGCACAGTTACAGTTCCAAAGATGTGGCCTTCTGAGGAAGGACTTAGTTAGTCTGAAAGCTTAAGTACTTTTTTCTTTTTTCAACAGCTATGTTGGTCTGATAAAAGGTATCAAACCATTTGCTTCTGGATCTGATGAGACATCCTTGAAGAAGGTTAAATATTCCAAATGAAACAGATTGTAGAAAACTTGCATGGTCTTTCTAGTACCATACCTAGCGCAACCATGCATCATTAGGAAGGACATCCCTCCTTTTACTTCTCAGAACCCCCTGCCTCATTCCGTAAGGAAAGAGTGCTCTATCATCACACACTAACATTGTAAGTACAGCTCCATATTTATCTAGGATGCCATTTTAGCATCAAACAGCATAAACACCAGAAACATAGTTTCCACAGGATTCTGAACTCGTACCTCCATATCTGATCATGTGGCTCGCATTTGGTCACTTTTCCCCATATTGAGAAAACCAGTGTCTAATACTTGGAATGTGAAAGATTAAGAGACATACTTCTCTCTCTCCCTATGTTTCTATGTCCCCCCCCCCCCCCACACACACAAAAACATATTTTCTGGCACCTGCATTCAGAATTTACTCATTGACCAGTGGGTGAGATACGTCTGGAGCACCAACTTATGTCAGTCAATCGATTCCAACCAAATGTAAGTATGTCCCACTTACTTCATTAAAATATACAGAGAATAAATTTAATCCATTAACATTGATTGCCATTAGGATCTGGTAAGCATTTTGTAATGGCTAAAGAACAATCATAAGTATATTACTATTGATTAGTACTGCCTGGCAATTAGTCAAATAAAAAGAATATAATTTTGCCATGCAAGCTATTTACAACGCAAAAAAGTGCATATTCCAAAAATACTTAAGAAGGCACATCATGCTGGTCATCATACTGGTGTTTAGACAGAAGAAGGTAGTTCTGCCCATTTAGTCTGTCTGCCTGCATTCGTGGGTCAAATTTTCCCCACAGCCCAACAGGCAATTATCTAACTTGTTTTTAAATATGTCAATATTACTACTCTGGACTATATCTGATGGTAATACATTCCACCTTCTACCTGCTCTTTGGGTAAAGGTGTTAAGTCTTTTATTATTTTTATACTGAATGAGTTTGATCTGACATTTATGTGATTTGAATCCCACTGGCTTGTTCTGTATCTCTAAACCCAACTCTGTCATTAATTTTGTATCACCAACAATTCTGTGCACCATCAGAAGATCCCCTCTTGTGTGCCTATTCTCAAGACTATAAAGACCCAAATGTGTCAGTCTTTTTTTTTTCTTCTGGACCCCCAATCCTCCCTCAGAGGTCAGCCCGTACCCTGTCGTGCCACCCCCATGCCCAGGCTTACCCCGGGCAGGGTACGGAGGGCACCCCAATGGTCACTGTAGGTGAGCCCCAGCATAGCCCCCCCCCCGGGTTGGGGCCATGGGAGAGGGACCCCACTGGTGGACATCTAAGGCAGTGAGGACTGCAGCAGTGGAGGGGCGTCATGCCAGAGGCTGGCAGTTTTTTTATATGCTGATGTCCGGGGACGTGCAATGATGATCAGCATCTGTCCCCCCCCCCCCCAAAACAATATGGCGCTGGCCACGCAACACCCCGGCCACCGCCAGTGTTCGACGAAGCACCGGACACACTTCCCCCCCTCCAGAGGATGCCCAATCCTTCTCCCCCAGCCGGCCCTCCAACTCCCAGGTCTCTTCCTGAACCCGGGTCACTGGCGTCACCAGCGGAAGTTCAACTGCTGCACTGGCAGGCCGGCTCCAAATGTGTCACTCTATCTTCATGTGATTTGTCTTTTAGTTCATGGATCAACTTCATTTATTTATTTATTTATTTATTTAAACAGCAGTTCGGAAAACCTTTGAGCCATAGGCTCATTTACAAAGGTACCTTGTCACAGTAAGACAAACCAAAATACACAGTATAGCAGTACAACACATAAGTATAACAGTAAATTAAGACATAGATACAAACAAGCTGGTACAGGTAGGATGGATGCAAACAATACCAGAGTTATATGTAGTCCTTAGCAGCTTAGTAATAAGCTTTGTCATAAGTATTAGTACGGCTTTGACTAGTGGCAGTTACAGCATCGGTGTTAATAAGGTGGTTACGTAAGGAAGTTTTGAAGCCGCGATATAGTTGGAGCTTGGGAGATGGAGGGGCAGTGTGTTGAACCAGGAGGGGCCCTAAAGCTGAAGGCTCTTTGGCCGTGAGAGGTCCTAGCTCTAGGGATAACAAGAGGTTTTCCCAGAGGTCCAGTATGAACTAGTGGGACAGAAGGCGTATGGTGGTGGTCAATCCTGGTGGGGAAAGCCCAAGGAGGTCTTTTTGTAAGGGTACAGGTAAGATATTTGAGGCGCTCGTCGAGATCAAGTACCAGCAGCTTTAGCATACAGTGAACAGGTGTGTGTCATCCTAGGTGCTCCAGTAATTAACCTGCAGGCCTTATATGGAGTAGTGCGAATTTTATGGAGTGCGGTCTGATCAGCAGCACCATACACCGGCAGTCCATAGTCCACTAGGGACAGGATAGAGGAGGTGACTGCGAGTCGAAGAGCCTCCGGGGGGAGGCAGTGTTTTATGCCCTATGCTGCACCCTCTCCAGCCTGTCATAAGAGGTGACATATGAGAACAATGGAAAGAAATCACACATCTCAAAGCAATGTCCTCCACAAATGACATAGATCGATAGATAGATGCTTTATTTATAAAGCATTCTATTCTAGGGACTCTGAGCACTGTACATTCAAAATAAAGCATATACAAAATTAGTCATTATAAAGAACAATCCTATAACATTCAACTGGGAGCATTAATTCAAACTATCTATTTTAATCACTAAAAAGCATTTTGACCAATTTAAACATTAAAAGTTTGCTGAAACAGAAAAGTCTCGAGACCCTTTTCAAAGTCGTCTGCTGAGGGGACCTCCCTTAAATATCTAGGCTGGGAGTTCCACAGGGTAAGTGCGGCCACCAAAAATACAGGTTACTCACCTGTAACAGGAGTTCTAGGAATGGTATATGTTGTTCATCCACACTGTCTGGCAGGTTCCTTGCCGCTTTAAATCTTGCCGGAAGGTCTTCAAGCTGGCTCCTCCCACCCACACTGGTGGTAAAACTCACGGCTCCGCCCCATGACGCCAGATCTAGCCCGCTGGAAGCCAGGTTGTGCGTCGAAGCCGGGAAGTCGGGTGGGTCATGTGGATGAACAACATATACCATTCCTAGAACTCCTGTTACAGGTGAGTAACCTGTATTTCCAGGGACATGGATATGTTGTTCATCCACACTGTCTGGCAGACTCCTAGCAGTTCTCCAGGAGGAGGGAGGCAAGGCGCACACCCCCTACTTGGGAAGTAAAGACTGGAGAACCGAGGCCCCAAAACCAGCATCCTGGTGTGACTCAAGGTCGATGTGGTAGTGGGTGATGAAGGTGTGTGCTGACTTCCAAGTAGCAGCCCTGCAGATTTCCTGGATAGGGACGTCCCTGGAAGCAGCCACCGATGCAGTGGTATGGCAGGTAGAATGAGCTCTTATCCCTCTGGGAGGCTCCATGCCCGCCAACCTATAGCAGAGATCTATGCAGGAGGTGACCCACCTGCCTATCGTCCGCTTGGCTGCAGGTCTGCCAGGTGCGGCTTCAGCGTAGGTGACAAACAGCTGGCGAACCTCTCCCCGAACTTCAGCCATCCGCTCCTTACAATAAGCGAGCGCTCTTCTAGGGTCCAAAGTATGGAGCCTATATTCGGTCTCCGAGGTGTGATTGGGGTAGAACAACGGCAGAGTCAACATCTGGTTAAGGTGAAACTCCGAAATCACCTTCGGAAGGAATTTTGGGTGGGGACGTAGGACACCCTTGTCCCTGTGGAACACCAGATAAGGAGACTCGATGGAAAGCACCTGGAGCTCTCCCATCCTTCTGGCTGACGTGATAGCCACCAAGAAGGCGGTATTCCATGACAGGTGAGAGATGTCACACCTGTGCAGCGGTTCGAATGGCTTGCCCATGAGCTTAGCCAATACCAGCAATAGATTCACAGAGGTGGAGGTTCTCGCACTGGAGGGGATATGTGATCAAGGCCTTTGAAAAAGCGCCCGACCACCTTCCCAGCCCACCCCCGGTAAGCAGAGATGGCTGCCAGGCGCACCTTAAGGGTCGTCGACCGAAGCCCTAGCTGAGAAAGGGACCACAGGTAGTCCAGAATGCTTGCCAAGGAAGAGGAGGAAGGGTCCAGGCCCTTGCCCTAACACCAAATGGAGAATCTCTTTCATTTGAAGGCGCAGCATTTTCTGGTCGACTCCTTACAGGACGCCTCGACGACGTTGAGGACCTCATCAGAAAGACCCAAGGCCTGGAACTCTAGCCGCTCAGGAACCAGGCCATCAGGTGCAGGGATTGAAGGTCCGGATGGAATACCTTCCCCTGATTGACTGAGATCAGGTCCGGGCGGGCTGGAAGCCGCCTCGGGAGCCTGGAGCTGAGACTGAGGAGATCTGGATACCAGAACTGGCGGGGCCAGTCTGGGGCTACCAGAATCACCTGCGCCTTGTCCCTCCTCACATTGAGATGCACCCTGTGGATCAAGAGAAATGGGGGAAAGGCGTAGAAGAGGCCTGGGGTCCATGGCTTCGAGAAGGCATCCCTCTGCAGCGAGCCCGGCTGAGGGGGGCGGGCATGAAACAGTCTCAACTTCGCATTCTCCCTGGAGGCAAACAGGTCCACCTGAGGCGTGCCCCACTGGGAGAAGAGATCTTGTACTACCTCTGGCAGGAGAGACCAATCGTGAAACGCAGCCCCTATCCAGCTTAGGGCATCGGCCAGGGTGTTGGAGGCTCCTGCCACGTGAATGGCGAGGAGATCCGCCTCCAGGCTGTGCACGAGTAACCAAATGCGGAGAGTTTCCCTGCACAGAGGCATGGAGCGCGTCCCGCCCTGGCGGTTTAGGTAGTACATGGTCGTGGTATTGTCCATCTGGACCTGAATCACTTGACCCCATAGAAACGGAGTGAAGGTGGTGAGGGCTAGACGAACCGCTCGAAGCTCCAGCAGGTTGATATGGCATCGGGACTCCGAGGGGATCAGAGGCTGTGCGCTCTGTGCTCCCCCAGATGGGCACCCCAACCCATCAGAGAGGCATCGGTCGATAGCGAGACAGTCGGCTCGGGGCGGACAAACTGGATGCCCTCCTGCAGATGTGCTGGAATGGTCCACCACTGGAGAGCGTTCCACATCCCCTGGGTCACTATCACTAGCTGATCCAGCGGATCAAAGTGTTGTGACCATTGGCTGGCCAGCCCCCATTGGAGGGGATGCATGTACCAGCAGGCCCAACGGACCATGCTGGTGCAGGCCGCCATGAGGCCCAGGAGGTGCACGAAGTCCCGGGCAGGGTGCGATTGCCCAATCTGAAATGATTGGGCAAAGGAGGAAAGAACCTCGGCCCTGTCTGCCCGGGAGCCATGCTCTGGCTCGTAGAGAGTCTAGATCTGCCCCGATGAATTGTATCACCTGCTTTGGCACGAGTTCCGACTTGGCCTCGTTGATGAGGAGGCCAACCTGAGAGCAAACCTGGAGGGCCAGATCTCTGGACCGCTCCACCTCCGCTTTGGAGGGGGCTGCAATCAGCCAGTCGTCCAGGTAGGGGTACACCTGGACCCTTCGGCGCCGGAGGAATGCTGTCACCACTGCCATGCATTTGGTGAAGACCCTGGGAGCTAGGGAAAGGCCGAAGGGCATGGCCCGGAACTTGTAAAGGGGATCCTTCTGCTCTGAAGTGGAGGAATCTCTGATGGGACGGACGGACTGGGACATGAAAGAACGCATCCTGAAGGTCCAGAGAACAGAACCACATGCCTCATTCCAAGGATGGGATTATCTGAGCCATAGTGACCATCCTGAAGGTCCGAGACTGTAGGAACCTGTTCAGGTCATGCAGGTCAAGAACGGGGCGCCAGTCCCCCATCCGTTCTTGGACCAGGAAGTACCTGGACACAAACCCCGGGTCTGGAGGAGGATCCACCACCTTCCTGATCACCTTTTTTTTGAGGAGCAGGGCAATATCGGCTCGGTGAGCCGACAGAGGCTGCGGACCCCATAGCCCCTGAGGGACGACGGCTCGGAAGGGTGGGGCCTACTCGAACTCCAGAGGCAGGCCCTTTCCTACCACCTCCAACACCCACCGGTCCGTGGTGATAGTGGACCAGGCGGAAAGGAAGTGGCAGAGCCATCCCCCCATGGGGGGAACCAAGGGGGGAGTGATGAGGCTGGGGGCGACACCCCTCAACCCATCACTGGGCAGGTTTGGAGGAGGGACCGGCTGAGGGACCTCCTGGTCCTTTACCTCCGTGCTTCCTGTTGGAGGAAGCTGCGGGCTTGGGTTTGGGATGCCAAGCGCGAGCCTGCTGGCCTTGGTGCTGGTGCTGTTGGGCTGGACATCCCGCAGACGCAGAAGGACGAAAGGACTTGTGCTGCTGCTGTCGGCAGCCTTTGTCCTTCTGGGCAGAGGTGACTGAGTCCAGAGTGGCATTGGACTTTTCGATCCGCTGGAGGTGACCTTCCACTCCAGGGCCGAAGAGGTCAGTCCCCAAGAAGGGGACATCTGCCAATTTGTGCTGGGTATCCGCCGTGAAGGTGGATATTCTCAGCCATGCTCTGCGGCGCATGGCCACCACGGCCGCAACCGATCTGGCACAGGAGTCTCCTACGTCCAGAGCTGTTTGGAGCTGCTGCTTAGCCACTGCCCTACCCTGATCCCGCACCTCTCAGACCGTGGTCTGCAGGTCGGCCAGGAGATGAGGGATCACCTCATCCACTCAGGTGACTGAGTCCAGAGTGGCATTGGACTTTTCGATCTGCTGGAGGTGACCTTCTACTCCAGGGCCGAAGAGGTCAGTCCCCAAGAAGGGGACATCTGCCAATTTGTGCTGGGTATCCGCCGTGAAGGTGGATATCCTCAGCCATGCTCTGCGGCGCATGGCCAACACGGCCGCAACCGATCTGGCACAGGAGTCTCTTACGTCCAGAGCTGTTTGGAGCTGCTGCTTAGCCACTGCCCTACCCTGATCCCGCACCTCTCAGACCGTGGTCTGCAGGTCGGCCAGGAGATGAGGGATCACCTCATCCATGGAGCCCATGAGGGTATGGGAGAAGTGTGCCATCAGCATGGCTGAGCTGGCTTGGCGGAGGCCAAGGGTGGACACAGCGTACACCTTGCGCCCAGCATAGTCCATTTTTTGGACTCCTTGTCGGGGGGGCTTGTCCATGTCCCTAGCATTCCCAGAACGCCGGAAAACGCTGTCGGTGACCAACCCCTCGGCAGAGGGGTGTTCCAAAAATACAGGCAAAGAGCTGGTAGGGACCGCATACTTCCTGGCCATCCTGGCCGAAGGCACAGGACAGGAAGCAGGCCGCTGCCAGAACTCCAAGGCTGGGCCAACAATGGCTTCAGCCACTGGAAAGGCCTCCTTGGGTGAATCCCCTCGGTCCAGTATCTCCATCAGGTGATACTTGGTCCACTTGGATATGGGCTCGAGCTGCATCCCGGTGGACTCAGAGATGAGCCGAAGCAAACCCATGAAGGATTATGGGCTTTCGTCCATCGACTGGCCCCCGGAGGACTCCAGGTCAATGGGCCTGGAGAACAGGGAGGAGTCGTCGTCAGACTCGGAGGAGTCCGCGAAGAGCTGCCTGGGGCCTGAGCCGCCCTCCACCTGCTGAGGACAGTCGGGAGTGAGGGTGACAGACAACCTGCGGGGCAGGCCTTGACCCGACTGAGAGTCCTTGATCGGCACCCCGGATTTCGGTTGTGGAGGCGGAGGTTCCACCACAATCGGTTAGGCAGCTGGTTTCAGCCAAACAACTGGCCCAGGCTTGGGCAGCTCGACTACAGCAAGGGGTTGTTTCGACTGCTCGGGTGACAGCCACTTGATGGCCAGGGAAGACGACGGCGTTGACTATTTCCCGGACAGAAGTAACTGCTGCCACATCAGGTCCTCATAGCGTCGACGCAATTTGCTCAGAAGCCTCTCCTCTTCCGAGGAGGAAGAAGAGGACGAGCAGCGGCACCACTTACCTCGGTACCGAGACCGCCGATGTCGGCGGGATCGACTGGACCGAGATGATGTCCGAAACTGAGACCGAGATCCTCGGTGTTTCTGAGGATGGGTCTGAGAAGAAGCAGGGGACACCCGCTCTTCCCTCAGCTTGGAAGCCTTAACCGGGGACTGCGGCACTGGGGGCGCAGGCAGGTCCTCGGTCTCCACCGGGGGAACCGGTGAAGAAGGGTTGTTGGCCTCACCAGTCGACAGCCTGTCTGACAGGTTGAGAAAAATCTTGACTGCATTGACGGGTGTCTCGGCCGACTGGCCTGACGGGGACGCCGTGAAGCCAGCGGCCTTAGCCGCAACCTCGACCGAAGTCGACAGTCGGCTGTCCAGGGAAGGAGACCTCTCCCACTCCCATGAATGCCGACGATGGGACTTACCCTTTGAGTCCTTCTTTTTGGACTGAGAGGAATGTCCCAATGGCCCCTCTCCCTTCGTGGAAAGGGACTGGCAAAGCTTCTTGAACGAAGCTGAATACGAGGTACCCAGTGAAAGCGGGATAAATGCCACGACCGAGGAAGAGGATGATGCTGCCTGGGCTGCCTCCTCCTCGAGGGCGATCATCTGCTCGAGTTGCTCAGCCAAGCCAGCCGCCGCGGTAACCGCTCAATGGACTTCCTTGGACTTAACTGGCGGGTAGTGCTTCTTGGGGCGCCCAAGCTGTAACCGGGCAGTGCGGTCCTCCAGGGCGTTGGCCAAAAACGAACGGCATGACTTGCAGGCCTGCGGATCATGTTCTAGGCCGAGGCAGTAGACGCACATGGAGTGCGGGTCCGTCCTGGACATCTTATGCCCACAAGGTCACCGCCGAAATCTGGGAGTCGATTTGTCCATCGCAGTCACGAGAGAGAAAGATGACCGAAGTCTTGAAAAATTTAAAATGAGTTTCGGGCGAACCTAAGAATTAGGATCCAGTCTATCACGCAGAGCGTTAAGGAGGGAACCTGAGCTTCCAAGCGGTAAGGAAGATCTAGCATCGTGGGGCGGAGCCGAGAGTTTTACCACCCGGGTGGGTGGGAGGAGCCATCTTGAAGACCTTCTGGCAAGATTTAAAGTGGCAAGGAACCTGCCAGACAGTGTGGATGAACAACATATCCATGTCCCTAGAAATAAACGATCTCCCGAATGCCATAACCTAGCCCTGGGAACTCCAAAGAGGCACCCATCGGCAGAACAGAGAGCCTGGGACGGGTCATGGGACACAAGGAGATCTTGCAGATAGACTGGCCTCTTTCATGTAGGATCTTGTAGGTCAAGAGCCCTAACTTGAAGACAGTTCTGCACCTGACTGGCAGCCACTGCAGTTCGAGGAGGACTGGGGTAATATGATAATTTATTTTTACTCCTGTTAGCAATCTTGCTGCCGCATTCTGCACCAGCTACAGCCAGCTGAGGTTGCCTCCAGATAACCCTAGGTGCAGAACGTTGCAGTAGTCCAGTTAGGATGTAACAAAATCATGCACCAGTGTGGTCAGGTCCTCAGATGGAATCAGGCCCTGGATCTGGGCAATGTTCCTAAGATGGTAAAATCCACTGTTGACAATGGCCAACATCAGAGCATCAAGTGCCAGGCCATTGTCAAGAATCGGGCTCAGATCCCTCACCTGTGTGGATGGGGCAAGGGAAACCACTACCAGCATTAAGCTGGGGGGCTCTCGCCCCCAACAACAACCTGGGCCCACAAGTAGTACTCAGTCTTGTCTGGGGTAAGTTTAAGCCAGCTGTGAGTCATCCAAGTCTGGATTTCTTCTAGGCAGTTGTTACATACAGAGGCTGCCTTCTGAGTTCCAAGTGCACAGGACAGGTATAGCTGAGTATCGTCTGCAAAGCAGTGAAAATCCAGCCCATACCACCTGATAATGTCTCCCAATATCAGCATGTACACCGCGAACAACAAGGGCAACAAGACTGAACCCTGCGGAACCCCACTGAGCAGAGGCTTCAGGTGAGATGTAGCTAACCCCATCGTCACCCTCTGCACTCTGCCTGTCAGGTATGACCTGAACCAGTTGATATTACAAGACAGGCCACACCAGTACCGCAGATGGTCAAGTAGCACCTCGTGATCCACAGTGTCAAATGCTGCCGAGAGGTCCAGAAGGATGAAGATGGTACACACTCTCCTGTCCCTCACCATCAGGAGATCATTAAGCACCCTCACCACGGTGGTCTCTGTACTGTGCCCAGATCAGAACCCAGACTGAAAGGACTTATAGGTGGAGGAGAAGGAGAGGTGTTCCTCTCGCTGGATGGCCACCACTTTTTCTATAACCCTCCCTACAAATGGGAGGTTAGAGACCAGCTTGTAGTTGCTGAGAGACCCCACTCCTCAAGGACCTCCGGACAATCTCAGCCACCACAGGTCCAATAAGGTCCAAACATCCAATCAAAAGGCAGGTTGGGCGGCCGGTGGCACTGAGGGTTGAGGCCTTGGACGGCCACACCTCGTGTCACACTGGTGACCCAGGTTCAGGAACGAACCCGAGTCATTGGGGGTCGGCGGGGGAGGAGTAGGATTGAGCATCCGAAGACAGCTCTCCTCTCCTGGGGAGGGACTAGGGAGATGTCCTGCACAGCTGGTGACACCTAGCAATGGCTGAGTGTACCACAGTCGCGGGCTCTAACGTAGGGGTCAGCATCGGGTGGCTGCCTTCTGGGCGTGTGCGCGCGCACATTACAGGCTGGGCAGCATTGCACTGCCCTAGCTGGGGCGCAGCCTAAAAGTACAAAAATCCCTCCCCTCTAGTAAGCGAAGGCGAGGCCTGTGGCGTCAGCACCACGTCCAATGCTGGGCATCAAGGCTCGTGATCCGGTTCCCGTCACATAGCTGCCCTACCAAGTCTGTAGACAGGGTGCCAGGTGGAGCAGTTGGTCCTTCCCCGGAGGACGCAGACCCCGGGGGGTTTGGGTGCACTTTGTGGGGACCCCTCCGTACCGGATTCTAGTGCCCAAGCTTCAGGCAGGATGGGATATCCTGGCAAGCGAGAGCCCTTGCTGGAGGGAGTCTGGAGGATGGGAGCGTAGTAAATTAATTCAAAAAAAAAAAAAAAAAGGCAGGTTGGACCTGGGTCCAGATCTGCACTGTGTTGGTCACAGCCTCGATATCACTATCACCACCTCCTCCAACCCAATTAGATCAAACTCAGCCCAGGCAGGAGGAGTGTTTCGACATGACTCAGAATGGAACCTGCACCCACTTCGAGTGATGCTGGAGGAGATCTTGGCCCTGATAGAGGACACTGTTGGCAAAGAACAGAGCAACTTCTTCGCACCTAGTGTTTGAACCAGCCCCTACGACATGAAGATAGGCAGGATGCAGTAATCCATCCACCATGCGGATGAGCGGAGCTTGGCTGCTCCTTGCTGCAGCAATCTCCCTAGACAAAAAATCTGCTTTCTTTCGGGAGATTGCCCCCTAATAGTCACTACAATGTGACCTCAAGGCCAATTTATCCTCCACCAGACCAGATCTGTTCCAGCATCTCTCTAACCTCCGGCCCCTAGTCTTTAATTCCCTGAGCTCCTCATCATTCCACGGAGGTCTCCAACGAGTAGACAGGGGTCGGACGTGAATGGGTGTGACTGAATCAAAGGTGGCAGTAACAGCCCTATTATAGGCTGCCATTCCCTCCTCCATTCCAATCGCACACACAGCCACCACACTCGATAGGTCCAGCACCTCTGTAGTCGCACTCAAAGACACCCTCAGAATGGGCGGTACTGACCATCTCCACAGAGGCAGGACCATCCAGGGAAGGGCCCCCCCAAACATGAACCCCATGATGCTGTGATCTGATCAAACTACACTAAGGTCTGTAACCTCCAGGCCTAATGAAAACACGAGGTCCAGTGTGGCCGCATGAGTGGGTCACTAATATAATATTTTGTGACAGGCCCATTGCCTTCATACTCCTTAGGCGATAGCCTCCAAACTCAGAGAGCCCATTGCTGACCACGGCATTGAAGTCCCCCAGAACCATCCATCTGGGGGACTCCAACACAAGGCTGGCAACCAGCTCAGGAACACAGTTTTAACCCTGCACTCTCAAAGGGCCCAAAGGACCAGGCAACATTTTATTTAAACTAGAGGGTGAAGGGACTGGTGCAGGAGATCACCATAGAAAGAAAGAAGACAGATACAGGGAATCACTGAGGAAGAACAGCAGAACAGTGGAGCATCTAGACAGGAGAACCCCAAGGAGACTGAGGAAGTATAGACGGGACACTTTCCTCACTTGCATGTAGGCCAGTATGAGTAGCACACTCCACAAAACAGGCATGTTTGAGGGCCTAATGTACTTCAAGGGCCAGGATGTAGTCAGACACCTGACCTGAGTGTGGGGAGGGCGGGGTGACTAGAACATCAGGATTGAGTGATACAAACTTTTACTAACGGATATGCCTGACAAGAAATGGGGTGGGGGCTCTGTTTGTAAGGGATAGTGTCACTGTGAAGGACAAGGCGAACATGAGGGGGCAAAACAGTGCCAATGAGTCTGTCTGGGTAGAGCTAGGTAATACGCATGGGAAACTGAGTCATTGTAACTGAGGGTTGCTATAGGCACCTAAGCAGCTTGGTGTAGCATGATTCCCAACTGCTCATGCTCAGGGAAATAAGGACAGAAGCCAAATTAGATATAGTAGTGATCCTGGGGAACTTTGTACCTCCTGGGCAAAAAATAGCAGATAGAAACTGCAGGGTTGAAACCGTGTTCCTGTCCACCTTCAAGCACTGCTTCCTAGAACAGCATGTCCAACGGGGAACTAGACTTGAGGCCATCCTTGACTTTGTTTTCCACAGCGTGGATGGGATAATCTCCCATGTGAACATCAAGGAACTGGTGTGAGACAGAGACCACAACTGTGTAACCTTCACCCTCGTGACAAGGAAGACAAGCCAGGCCTTAGCCACAAGAACCTGAAAGTTCAGCAAGGTGGACTGTGCCAAAGTGAGGAACCTAGTGACCAAGAGTCTGCAGCAGCTGCATAAAACTGGTAATGCAGAGCTCAAGTGTGGTTCTTTAAAGGTGTTTAATGTAGCCACAGAGGTCTGAATTTCTGTGAGCAATAAGGGGAAAAGGACCAAGAGGTGGTACCCCTAGCTCAACAAGGATCTAAGGCAACTGACCCTCGACAAAAAGAAGGTCTATGTCCAGTGGATACAGACCTATTACCTCCATGTCATGGAGGACAGAGCAGCAGTGAAAGACTGCAAGACTAGAATTAATAAAGTCAAGGAGGGGTTGCAAGCCAGGACAGCAGTACAAGCTGCGGACATCAAAGCCTTCTTCCAGTTCATAAACAGAACGTGGAAGATGACAAAGGGGATTGGGTCCCTGAATTAGGTGAAGGGTGCTCATTGTGAGGGGCCCATGGAATTAGAGGTAGCCACCATGCATCCTGTGAAACTCAAAAGCATCTCAGTAGATGACTACTTGGCAAAAGCAAGCCAAGCAGGTCTAGTGGAGCAGGGACAATCTGGCAGGGTGGCTTGCAATCATTTTTCTGGAATCTGTCCAGTTAAGTGTGGTGTCAGAAGACATGAAAGTGATCGGTGTGGTCCTGTTTTTAAGAAAAGGGCAAGGCTGAACCTAGGCAGCTGCAAGGAGGTCATAACAACATTATTGCAGGGCACTTTACCTGTACTGCCACACTGATGCAGTTTATGCTGTATTATTGTACTCTCCTTCCTCTTTCCCCATGGGTCACACCTAGAAATGAGCCTTGGCACAGTGTGCCACTCCCAGTTGCCAATTTTCAAATAAATAAAATAAAAAATAAATAAGATTCTGGAAGCCATTATCAAGGACAGACTAATGAAGCACTTGGTTGAGGTCAAAGTTCTCACCCCCTCTCAGCATGGCTTTATGAGGAGCAGATCATGCCACACCAACCTAATCACCTTCTTCAATGGGATGACCAGGGAGGTGGACAGGGGCAGGGTCATACACATTGCCTATCTGAACATTTGCAAGGCCTTTGATACTGTGGTGCATAATAAGCTTCTGGGAAAAGTACACCAGTGTAATATACTTGAGGTATATAAAAACTACCAACAGGCTCGTGGGCAGAAAATTAAGGGTTGCGGTGGACGTGCACTACTCAGAGTACAGAGGGGGGCTTAGTGGCATACCTCAGGGATCGGTACTAATTCCACTTCTGTTCAACATTATCATCAACAATCTGAAAGCTGGGGTATCCAGTTACTCAGGTTCACTGATGACACATGGCTGGTCAGTGTGGTAGATTCCTCTGAGGATGGAGCTAAACTTCAGGAGGATCAGAACAAGCTACATGACTGGTCAGACTCATGGAATCTCAGATTCAATGTAGGCAAATGCAAAGTGCTATACTAGGGAAAGGAAAACAAAGATAGGACCTATACATTGTGTGGGGCTCATACTGCTGCAGTGGAGGAGGAAAAGGACCTGGGGATATAATAAATACGGGGCTGAAGCATAGTAAACAGTGTACATCTGCTGTCAAGACAGCTGGCAGAATGTGGGGGTGCATTAAAAGGGGGTGACCAGCAAGGCAGGGGAAGTGGTCCTAACCCTTTACATGGCCCTGGTCAGGCCCTATTTGAAATACTGTGTGCAGTTTTGGGCTCCTGAAAACAAAATTGACATTAAAGAGCTAGTGGAGCCAAAACAGGCAGGCAGGAAATAATACAAATTTTAACAAGTAGCCAGTAGTAACTTTTTATTTCTGAAGTGTTTTCCTTTTTCCTTTTGCTCATCAGAAAGTCTCATATGTGATCTTTGCCGAATATGTGGAACAGCTCTTAGCTTGGCAGCTGACATATCTAGCTGTACTGCCCCACACTACATCATCAGCATTGGATTCTCAATGACAGTGACATCACAGGTGAATGACCTGCCAGACACTGAGTTGCTGTTCCTAAGCAGCAGTGATGTCACAGTCAGTGAGGTCACGATTCTGATTATCTAGTGTGTGGCAGCAGCGCCAGATATGTCAGCTACCAGCAGAGTGCTGTTCCACACATCACTCTTATTAACATCAGGCAAACAATCTTCTAATTAAACAAAGGGAAAAGCAAAAGTACCTCAGATATAAAAGGTAATGGTGGACTGCTTTTAAAATCTAATATTCAATTCAGTTCAATTCAATTTTATTTTTATACTGGAAAGTATGTGAGCAAAAATGCCCATTATCACAAACGTCCAGTGGTACAGAAAATGGTTGATACAGAGAAAAAGGTAAAGCAATATTTGCAAAATGTTATGGTATTTACAATAGGAACAGTGTACACGACAGGATCATCTAGATTAGAAAAAAATACAGAGCACACAACAATAGAGCCAATATACAGATACATATAAAATCTAAGGTAACTCAAGAGTTGGTGGACATTCAGGGGGATTGCCTAACGGGGCAGGCACAGGTGGTGGATTGGAGGAGGCGGTTCTTGAGGGAAGAGGTGAATGAGCCAATTAAACTACAGGCCTGAAGCTCAGGGGGCAGTTTACTGTAAAACTTAGGGCCCTTGTACGTGATGGAGTTCCGCACATGCTTGATGCGGTAAAAAGGGGATGACAAAGATGACAGGTGGCTCCTCTTGTACTGCGCTTGGGAACCAATAAGGAGAAAAGGGAGTTAACGCTGATTGGCAGCAGGTTACGGTAAACTTTGTGTAGGAAAGAGAGCATTTTAAGTTGGAACCTGCCTTTTAAGGGTGAGCCAACTGAAGGAGGCATCGAGGGTACAGTGAGGTCATCCAGGGGAGGCCGGTCACGAATCTTGCAATATTATTGTATGTAGTCTTGAGTTTGGAGAAAAGGGGGGGGTGTTGAGGGGAGTAGACAACAGAGCCATAATCAAGGAGGGGCAGGAGAAAGGAGCTGGCAAGGCGTAGTCTGGAGACGGGGATAAGGAACTTTCTGATTCTGTATAAGAGACCTAAATTCAAATAGATTTTCTTGACGAGGTTGGTAAAATGGATACTGTAGGTCAGGTGAGGGTCTAAGTACAGTCCAAGGTATTTGAATTCATAAGCTTGTTCTATGATATTACCAAGATTGTCCGAGAGGGATCTGCCCATGACTAGGGCTTTTCTTGGACCAGAGAAGATCATAAACTTCGTCTTCTTGGAGTTGAGAACCATGCCTTTGGCAGAGAACCAAGTGTGTAGCTTGTTGAAGTCAGCCTGCAAGCTACACACTTGGTTCTCTGCCAAAATATTAGTTTTAGGATTAGGCATTACACTAGGTCTTTAAGGCAGTCAAGAGGGTCAACACAGGGCCACAAAAATAAACAGGGGGTTAGGGGGACAAAAGCTATGAGGAGAGAGAGACTGGTGGCCTTTAACATGTTCTCCGCGGAAAAAAAGGGGGTGGACAGGCGATATGACTCTTTAGTCTTCAGCATATTCACGGGTATTGACAAGATTAAATAGGGATGCTTGAACTGGTTTCCTCCAGCAGTATGTGGGGACAAACCCTGAAGCTTGGAGGTGGCAAATTCAAGGGTGACATTAAGAACCACTTCTTCTGCTACAGGGTGGTGCCTTATGGAACAGCCTACAAGTGGAGACAGTGGTTATGAAAACAGTACAGATTATCAAGGTAAATCTGGAAAATGTTCTGCTTCATAAGAACATTATAGGGCAGTCAATGTAAAAGGGGGTGGGGCTAGATGGAGCCAGACTCCAATCTAGTCTTGAGTTACTAAGTTGCTATATTAAAAGTCAAAACATTCCACATACCCAATTCTGAGACACAGTGGTGCAGAACTCTCTTAAAGGACAATAGCAGACAAAAACATGCAGGCCACAGCAAGTCCACATAATAAGGTAGCACTCACATTCCAATCAATCGTCTCACATATGATTGTTAGCTGTCCACTGCTGAATAAAAAGTGTTGCTATATCAGGGTAGTACATTACTTATGCCTCTGTTTGCACCAGTTTATCCTGAATGGTAATGCTGCTTCTGTTTTTGTGCTGTACGATGTTCTCCTTACAATCCCTTCCTTGGGCTGCATCCGGAAATGAGCCTCGGGCCGGCTCAGTGTGCCTTTCCTGGTTACCAACTTTTGAATAAATAAATACATACCTAAATAAATTTATAAATTTATACTGTACTGGTGCTTTTATTTAGGCATTAGTCCACACAGAAACAGACAATATAGCATTGACTGCTCCCCCTTTAGCAGATGGCAAGTCAGACGTGCACACTAACGCTTGTTGCACCACCTGAATAAAAGCATCAGCATGGTAAACACCACTTTTGAGCTCACTGGAATTTACAAATTGAAACGAGAGGGCTACCTTACCCTGTGGACCCACCACAACCCACTTATTAGGGCAGTGCAAATACCTTTTCCGAATATTCAGCTGAATATTTATTTGGTGCAGAAATTTTGGCATTTGCTATTACGTGGTGGCGGTAACAAAATGAAAAAGTAAGCCTTTTCCAGCTCCCCGGCCAACATTAAAAACTACATCAATCCCTGGTATCTAGTGGTCCCATCTCCTGGCTGATGCCAGCCCAATATGAAGAACCCCCCATCGAGATTCACATCCATCCCGTCCAGAAATTGAACCAATAAAAAAAAATACAGGTTACTCACCTGTAACAGGAGTTCTAGGAATGGTATATGTTGTTCATCCACACTCATTGGCAGTATCCTTGCCGCTTTAAATCTGCGGAAGGTCTTCAAGCTTGCTCCTCCCACCCACCGGGTGGTATAACTCGGCTCCGCCCCATGTGGCGTAGATCTGGCCCATGGAAGCTCAGGTTGTTGTCAAGCCGGGAGGCGGGTATCTGTAGATGAACAACATATACCATTCCTAGAACTCCTGTTACAGGTGAGTAACCTGTATTTCTAGGACATGGATATGTTGTTCATCCACACTCATTGGCAGACTCCTAGCAGTTCTCCGGGAGGAGGGAGGCAAGACGCAACCCCCATATACTTACTTGGGAAAGAGAGACTGAGAACCGAGGCCCAAAACCAGCATCCGGCGTGACTCAAGGTCGATGTGGTAGTGGGTAATGAAGGTGTTTGCTGACTTCCAGGTAGCAGCCCTGCAGATTTCCTGGATAGGGGCGTCCCTGGAAGCAGCCACCGTTGCAACAATATGGCGGGTAGAATGAGCTCTTATCCTCCTGGAGGCTCCATGCCCGCTAACCCTGTGCAGATCTATGCAGGAGGTTACCACCTGCTTATCGTCCGCTTGGCTGCAGGTCTGCCAGATCTTGACTTCAGCGTGGGTGACAAACAGCTGGCGAACCTCTCTCCCCAATTTCAACCGTGCGCTCACTTATAATAATGACGCCCTTCTAGAGATCAGAGTATGGAGCCTATATTCGACCTCCGAGGGTGTGATTGGGGTAGAACACCGGCAGAGTCAACACCTGGTTAAGGTGAAACTCCGACACCACCTTCGGAAGGAATTTCGGGTGGGGCGCAGGACAACCTTGTCCCTGTGGAAGACCAGGTAAGGAGACTCGATGAAAGCGCCTGGAGCTCTCCCATCCCTTCTGGCTGGACGTGATAGCCACCAAGAAGGCGGTCTTCCACGACAGGTGAGAGAGACACACCTGTGCATAGGTGAAATGGCTTGCCCATGAGCTTTGCCAGTACCAGCAGTAGATCCCACGGAGGTGGGGGTTCCCGCACTGGAGGAAATGTGATCAAGGCCTTTGAAAAGCGCCAGACCACCTTCTCCTGCGCACCGACTGCTTCCGCCCGCCCGGTAAGCAGAGATGGCTGCCAGGTGCACCCTTAGGGTCGCCGACCTAAGCCCTTGACTAGAAAGGGACCATAAATAGTCCAAGATGCTTGCCAGGAACAGGAGGAAGGGTCCAAGCCCTTGCCTCTGACACCAAATAAACCTTTTCCATTTGAAGGCATAGCATTTTCTGGTCGACTCCTTACGGGACGCCTCAACTACATTGAGGACCTGCCGGAAAGACCCAAAGCCTGGAACTCTAGCCGCTCAGGAACCAGGCTGGCCAGGTGCAGGGATTGAAGGTCCGGATGGAACACCTTCCCTGATTGACTGGAGCAGGTCCGGCGAGCTGGAAGCTGCAGCGGAGTCCTGGAGCTGAGACTGAGGAGATCTGGGTACCAGAACTGGCGAGGCCAGTCTGGGGCTATCAGAATCACCTGCGCCTTGTCCCTCTCGCCTGAGAAGCACCTTGTGGATCAAGGGAAATGGGGAAAGGCGAAAAGAGGCCAGGGTCCATTGCCTCGAGAAGGCATCCCCTGCAGCGAGCCCTGCTGAGGGGGCGGGCATGGAACAGACTCAGCCTCGCTCTCCATGGAGGCAAACAGGTCCACCTGAGGTGTGCCCCAAAGGGAGAACAGATGCTGTACTACCTCCGGCAGGAGAGACCACTCGTGGGATGCAGCCCTATCCGGCTCAGGGCATCGGCCAGGGTGTTGGAGGCTCCTGCCACGTGAATGGCTAGGAGATCCGCCTCCAGGCTGCTACTTTAGTGACCAAATGCGAGAGCTCTTGCATAGAAGCATGGAGCGCGTCCCGCCTGGCGGTTTAGATAGTACATGGTCGTGGTATTGTCCGTCTGGACTCGGACCACTTGACCCCGGAGGAGCGACAAAGGCGGTGAGAGCTAGGCGGACCGCCGGAGCTCCAGCAGGTTGATGTGGCATCGGGACTCCCGGGGACCAGAGGCCATGAGCCCGTGTTCCCCAGATGGGCACCCCAACCCATCAGAGAGGCATCGGTCGACAGAGAGACCCGTCGGCTCGGGCGGACGAACAGGATGCCCTCCTGCAAATGATCTGGAACGGTCCACCACTGGAGAGCATTCCACATCCCTGTGTCACCGACACAAGCTGGTCCAAGGGATCGCAGCGCCAGGACCACTGGCTGGCCAGTCCCCACTGAAGGACGATGTTCCAGCGGGCCCAACGGACCACGCTGGTACAGGCCGCCATGAGACCCAGGAGGCAGGAAGTCCCGGGCAGGAGGCAATTGCCCAACCAGAAATGATCGGCAAGGAGGAAAGAACCCCGCCCTGTCCGCCGGAGCCGCCTGGCTCGAAGAGAGTCGAGCTGCGCCCGATGAATAAAATCACCTGCTTCGCTCGAGTTCCGACTTGGCCTCGTTGATAAGGAGGCCCAGTTGAGAGCAGACCTGGAGGGCCAGATCTCTGGACCACTCCGCCTCCTTCCTGGAGGGAGCTGCTATCAGCCAGTCGTCCAGGTAAGGGTACACCCGACCCCTCGAGGCGCCGCAGGAATGCTGTCACCACTGCCATGCATTTGGTGAAGACCCTGGGAGCTGGAGACAAGCGAAGGGCATGGCTTGGAACTCGAGAGAGATCCTTCTGCTCGAGGCAAGGAATCTCTGGTGAGACAGACGGATGGGGACGTGGCAGCGTCCTGCAAGTCAGAGAGCAGAACCACACGCCCGCGTTCCAGGATGGTATTATCTGAGCCAGAGTGACCATCCTGAAGGTTCGAGACCTTAGGAACTTGTTTAGGTCGTGTAGGTCGAGAATGGGGCGCCAGCCCCCCGTCCGTTTCGGAACCAGGAAGTACCTGGACACAAACCCTGGGTCTGAAGGAGGGTCCACCACCTCTCTTACCACCTCCTTCTGGAGGAGGAGAGTGATGTCGGCTCGACGAGCCGCCAGTGAGGCTGGGGATCCCGAAGCCCCAGTGACGGCTCTGAAGGGTGGTGCCTGCTCGAATTCCAGAGGCAGGCCTCTTCCCACCCTCCAAACCCACCTGTCCGTGGTAACAGCGGACCAGGCGAGAACGAGTGCGGGCCGTCCCCAGAGACGGGAAATGAGTGGACTGGGGATGGGCGACACCCTCAGCCCGTCACTGGGCAAGCTTGGAGGAGCACGGCCGAGGGACCTCCTGGGCCCCTTCCTCCTGCCTCCTGTTAGAGGAAGCGGACTTGGGTTTGGGATGCCAAGGCCGAGCCTGCTGGCCTGGCGTTGCTGGGCAGGCGCGCCGAGGCACAGAAGGGCGAAAGGAGCTAGGCTGTGGTTTGCGGCCTTTGTCCTTCTGGCGAGAGAGACCGAGTCAAGGTAGCATTGGACTTCTCGATCCTCTGCAGGTGACCTTCCACCCCAGGGCCGAAGAGGTCAGTCCCAAAAAGGGAACATCCGCCAACTTGTGCTGGGTATCCGAGTAAAGGTGGATATCCTCAGCCAAGCCCGCCGGCCTATAGCCACTGCGGCCGCCACCGATCTAACACATGAGTCCACATCCAAAGCAGTCTGGAGCTGCTGTTTGGCCACTGCCCTGCCCTGGTCCGCACCTGCTTAACCGTGGTCTGCAGATCGGGCGGGAAGATGAGGAATGACCTCATCCAGGGGGCCCAACAGGGCATGAGAAAAATGTGCCATGAGGGCGGCCCGAACCTGGCCTGGCGAAGGCCGAGAAGACGCTGGCGTAGACTTTTCGCCCGACATAGTCCAATTTCTTGGACTCCTTGTCAGGAGGTTTGTCCACATCCCTGGCGTTGCGTGGCGCGCAAGCTGTCGGTAACCAACCCTCAGCAGAGGGTGTTCAAAACGGACAAGGAACGGTAGGGACGCATACTTCCTGGCCATCCTGGCGAGGCGCAGGGCAGGAAGCAGAGGCGCTGCCAAAGTTCCAGTGCCCGGACCCACTATGGCCTCGGCCACCGGAAGGCCTCCGTCGGAGAATCCCTCGGTCCAGAATCTCCGTGAGGATACCTGGCCAGCGAAGCGGGTTCGAGCTCCATCGGTAGACTCCGAGATGAGCGGAAAACAGTCCTAGGAAGAACGGGCTATCGATCGGTGACTGACCTCCTGAAGACTCCAAGTCCAGTCGCTTGGAGAAGAAGGAGGAATAGATCTTCGGACTGGGAAGAGTCCTCGAGAAAACTACCTCTGGCCTGAGCCACCCTTCACCTGCCGAGGTGAGTCGGGAGTGAGGGTAACCTGACAGCGATAGGGTAAACCCTTAGCCGACCGAGAATCCTTGGTAGGAGCCCCAATTGGTGGCTGTGGAGGCGGAGGTTCACGGTCGGTGGAGCAGCTGGTTTTGGCGAACAACCCGGCCTGAGTATAGGCTCCTCGGACAAGTCGAGGGTTGTGTCGGCCCGTTCGGTGACAGCCCTTAATGGCGGGAAGGCGCGAGTCGGCTTATTCCCGGCAGGAGGAGCTGTTGCAACATAAGGTCCTCGTGACCGTCGGCGTAATTCGCCGAAGCCTCCCTCATCCGAGGAGGAGGCGAGGGCAGCGGCCGCCCGCTTACGAGTGCGGGGCCGAGACCGCCCCGCCAGCGGTGAGGCAGCTGGACCCTTGAGGTCGAACCGAGACCGAGAGTCCCGGAATTTCCGGAGTCGGTGCGAGGAGGTGTCGGCGGAACCGGCACTCCCTTGGCTCGGAAGGTCCATCCGAGGGCTCCGGAACCGGAGGCACAGGCGAGCCAGGATCTCAACTCCTCCCGGGGAACCGGGGAGGGGATCTCGGCTGCTAAAGCGACAGCCCGTCCAATGGGTCGAGAAAATCTCGACTTCATCAGTGGGAGTCTCGGTCAGCTGACCTGGCCAGGGGACACCGTGAGGCCAGTGGCGAAGCTTGCAGTCGACGAAGCTGACGGTCGAGCGGCCCGGGAGAGGGACCTTTCCGCTCCCAAAAGCCGACGGAGGACTTACCTTGTCCCTCTTTTGGACCGAGAATAAGGTCCAGCAGGCGCGAGCCCTTCTCCTTTAGTGGAGAGGGACAGACAAAGCTCATAAAAAGGAAGCCGTGTAGGAAGAACCAGAGAGGCCGGGATAAATGCCGCCGAGGAAGATCTGACCAGCCGCCTCCTCTTCGAGGGCGACCATCCGCTCGAGCTGATCCGCCGAGCCCGCCGCCGCGGACACCGCCAACCGGGCCTCCTTGGACTTCACCGGAGGGAAACGCTTCTCGGGACGGCCCAGTTGCAATCGGGCAGCACGGTCTTCGAGGACGTAGGCCGAGAAAGATGAGCTAGGTCGCAAAGCCTGGGGTGGAGTGCTCAAGGCCTAAGCAGTAGACTCACGTGGAGTGTGGATCCGTCCGAGACATCTTCTGCCCGCATGGGCATCTCCGAAATCCGGAGTCGATTTGTCCGTCGCAGCGCGAGGATCGAACTGAGAATCTTTTGCAAAATATTATTTTTAAATCCATAAGCGGAGAAATAGGAACCAATCGCCAAGCGCGAAGCGTTAAGGAGGAACCTGAGCTTCAAGCGGTAAGGAAGATCTGGCGTCATGGGGCGGAGCGAGTTATACCACCCGGGTGGGTGGGAGGAGCAAGCTTGAAGACCTTCCGGCAAGATTTAAAGCGGCAAGGATACTGCCAATGAGTGTGGATGAACAACATATCCATGTCCCTAGAAATGTCCCTGGTGTCTAGTAGTCCCACCCCTAGCCGATCACCAGTGCAATATGAAGAATGATCTCCCCGAGATTCACACCCTGTCCCCTGCCAATGTCCACAGTTCCACATTTAAATTAAAAACTTTCCTGCTCTCTAGTGGACCCTATTCCACCCTGTCCGGTAGTGACCGCCCACCCCCCATCCATGACCTCATCGGGCCACTGGCACAGCCCTCCACTCACCTCCATGGCCGGCAGCCCAACTGAGTGCTTTCTATGAAGGAGCCCGACTGAGTGCTTTCAGTGAATGAGTGCGTGATTGTTATGTGGTAACCATTTGTCTCCTGTTAAAACCCGGTAACGAGCAGAATGATTGTGCATCGTACCACCCTATATCTTTGTTGAATTGTGACATGAAGATTATTGCCAAGGTCCTGACGGGCTGCTTGGAACACTTACTCCCATGTCTGGTTCACCCGAACCAGACTGGGTTTGTGCGGGGCCGCCTTTCTTACTACAATACATGTAAAGCAGCTTAATGTGGAGTGGTGGGCCTCTCGGCATCTGAGATACACCTGTGTGCTGTCCATGGACACCGAGAAGGCTTCTGACTGCATAGAGTGGGGGCACCTTTTTGAGGTCATGTGTCCATTTGGGCTGGGTGAAGACTATCTGAATATGGTGTAAGCACTCTGTGCGGCACATTTGGACAGGATCTTGGTTAATGGTTCTCTTTCGGATTAATTTCCCCTTTCTCGGGGGGATGAGGCAAGGGCGCCCCCTCTCCCATCTCCTTTTTGTGCTGGCTATGGAGCCGCTGGCCCTCCATATACAGGAAGACCCGTGCATTCATAGAGTCATGGGACATTCAGGAAGGCCACGTAAGCTCACCCTGTATGCAGATGATTTACTGTTATATATTACAGGCCCAGATAGATCTATGTCAGCGTTGCTGCGGGTGATAAAGGAGTTTGCTACTTTTTTGGGGTTATAAGCTTAATTGAAATAAATCTGAATTACTCTCTCTTGGGTGTGCAGAGGCAGGAGACACTGGGAATGCATGGGGCCTGCAGCCAGTTTCTGGATCTTTTAAGTACCTGGGGATTAGGATCGGGAGGAATATTAGTGAGTTACACCACCTAAACTATACCCCGCTTATCACCATGGTGCTGGGTGATCTGTCCCATTGGAGAGTGCTGCCAGTTTCTTGGTTGGTAAGATTAAACAATTAAAATGAATATCTTACCCTGTTTGCTGTACATGATGCAGACACTACCCATGGGTTTTACAGGGAGTGATCTGAAGTGACTGGAAGGTGCTTTTGCCACCTTTCTGTGGCAGGACCAATATCCCCATATGAGTCTGCAGTGCTTGAAGGCAGACACATCTAAAGGAGGGCTCAACTTTCCAGATCTGAGAAGTTACTGTGTAGCCACAGGTCTGAGGGCATCAGGCTTACCTTGTACAGGGAGTACCAAATCCCTTGGTAGGTTGGGTGTTGGAGGCATGGGGATATCTGAAGTGCCATAGGAGGATGCAAGATGTTGAAACACTGCTGGTGCTGGTGGCACGGGATCCCCTTTTTCCGCCTGGGTTTTCAGATGGGGGATTTAACGAGTGGAAAGCCAGCGGGGTTAACTGTATGGGGAATCTGTACACTAGAGATGGGTTTTGTTCATTTACTTATCTACAAGGTGTCACTGGCTTGACACACTCCCATTTTTTTCGTTACCTGCAGGTTCTGGCGTTTGGGAGGGAGCCGGGCAGGGACCCTGATACTGTGGCACAACTGACTCAGTTTGAGCAGTTGGTGTATACAGCTGGTTTGAAGGCTAGGGGCTTTGTTCAAAAAGTGGTACATCAAGAAAGACATTTTTTTTCTGACACCACAGCCAAGGGAAAAGTGTTATGGGAACGGGATCTGGGACTCCTGATATGGGAGGAAAACTGGTCCTTCTTGTTACAATCACATATGGGAATTCTCTTATGTAATAAATACAAAGTCCCAATTCAAATGTATTCATAGGTTATATTACCCCCCAGTGACTGTGCATAAATACCATCCTGCGATCCCTCCTATGTGTGGTAGGTGTCACACTGCAATGGGTTAGTATATACATTATTTTTGGACATGCACGGTCATGGCATTATTCTGGAAGGCTGTCTATGCTGAGCTTTCTTTTATTTTTTCTATTTATTTGTACTTTTTGTGCCTCCTGGGTCATCGTTGCCTCAGCCCTGGTCACGGCCCCCTGGACTTCTACCTCCGGTAACGGCCAGCGCTCCCCCTGGTTACCCCTGGCTTACCCCCCCAGAGGGTGGGGTTGCGATGCTGTCTCCCTGTGCTGGTGCCACACTACTGTTCCTGGTTGGAACAGCCTGGCACCGGAGGCTAATCAAAGCCCTGGGGAAGGCCTCATGAAGACGACCCAGGCTGCAGATTTCTACCTTGTAAGCAGGGGCGGAGACGTGCAATGATGACCGGCATCTGCCCGGCCCATGAGTGTTACAGAGGTGTCCGTGTGGTAAATCCAGCCCCCGCTGGGTATCGCTTGATGCACCAGACACATGGCCCCCCTCCCTCCCGGAGAAGGAGAGCAGTCCTAGGGATGCTCGACCCTTCTGCCCCCAGTCGGCCCTCCGATGACCCGGGACAGTTCCTGAACCTGGGTTGCCAGTGTCGCAAGCGGAAATCCAACCACTGCATCAAAGGGCTGGCTCTGCTGAGCTTTCTAACATGGCTGGTCAACAAATCCCAGTGGCACCGGTAGCCATGCTGTTGGGCATGGAAGATCTGGGCTTAGAGGGTTGGGAGTTATTCCCTTGATGGATCTGAGTTCTATTAATCCCAGCCAGGCAGTGCATCATGAATACCTGGGTGTTTTGTGTCCCCCCCACAATTTGTCAATAGAAAAATCTATCAATACAGGTGCTTGCCATGGAGTGCCTGTCACTGGTTCTAAGAGGTAAAAGAGAACGATTTCTTTCAGTGTGTGAGCCCTTCCTGAATTCTTTGTCCCCTCAGGAAAACCAAATTCTCCAGGAAGGAGTCATGTAGTTTCCTACCACCTCTTCTGTGTCTAGTCCTCCTTCTCTTGTGGTGTCAGGTAGAGAAGGACGTCCCTCGCACCTATCGCACAGCCTCATGCCAGATATGAGAGGTGGCCACATTTTCTTGTACTGATAGTCTTCATGCTGTCTTATATAGGAATCCTAAATCAGGTGTAAGAATTGACTGGTTTTCTTTTCTTGTTATGTTTTGCTAGTTTATTTGTTATAAACTCTGTCTGGGGTGTATATCTTCTTATAAGGACCTCATTTGGTTGCAGGGGGGCTTGTGATATAGTTACTCTGTATGGAATTGAGATGGGTTTCTAACTACCCTGCATTACTGTTATTATCATGTATGGCTCTTGGTAAATCAATATAGAAGATTATACAAAAAAAAAAGATGCTGTATCTGTATTCATAATTCAAATACTGGAATGAGGCGGATTGGAGCTTGAGAGCGAGGAAAGTCACGGTAACTTGCAGCACAGACCTGGTAGTAAACAAAGTCACCCAGTAGCTCCCATTTGTCACAGGAGTCAGGACTGGTTATAATCTTGGCTGCTGTACCTTAGAAATATTTTATTCTATGTTAAGCAACAAAGAGAAGGAGAAGATATCTAAAGAGTCAGGCACACAGAGACTGCTTTTGCGGAGCACAAGAAATTATACTTGCATCTGATTATCATCCATGCAATCACATCACAACGTCTGTGTTTGAGATGGAATCGATTGGTAAATGGAGTTTTTCTGCAGTCTGATATACTCTGAGAGACAGAGAGATGGGAGCCAGAGAGGGAAGACAAGCAAACGTACCCAGCTAAATGAAGCAAGGCGATTCCAACCCTGCTTACTGTAACAGCATGGCAGAACAGAGCTTTACTGTATTAGACAGTGTGATTTGTCGTTTACATTTTTTTGTTGTTGCTCACTAGATTACATAGTGCTACACAGCAGGTGGAACACAGCACTCACCACCCCACCCCACTGTTCACAACACACTCTTGAACAACCATTGTATGCCAAACGTTGGGTCGTGCTTTGCTGCTACTTGATTTCCTGTATTGCCACTTTCTGCACTGAAATAAAGGATATGTGTGACCACAGAAACCTGAAGCTGAGGCTGGATCCTTACAAGAGTACTGTGAATGGTGTAGCGGGGAGCGCTGTGTTTCTGCCTTCTCTGTATTACATGAACTAACATGAGCATCACATACAGAGGATGTTGCTCTCCCCCCGCCATGAACAGATCGCTACAGTACCCACATCTTAAATTACACAGCAATTAATCTGCAAACAGAGGCAACCTTAGGTGACCTCAGCTCCACCAGCCGCTGGGGGGGGGGTCCCCACTAATTGAAGCCCTGACTTAACCAGTGCAAGTCATCTGTTCTCAAGGTTTAAATGTTTTTACAAACTGTCTCACTGTTTCCTGCATAGGTGGTCAGCACATAAATTCCCAAAACTGCATCAGCATGCACAGCTTACCTGTCACAGTACACTCCAGCCTTTCAAAGGCACAAAGTCAAAATGGAAAGGTCACCCCCTCCCAGGGCTAACTGATGGGGCCTAAGGCTGCCACTGTCTACATGGAGCTTCTCTGCTTCTGACAAACTCAAATCTATTGTGATGATGCAAAGAGCATGCCAGTTTAATGTCAAAGGCCACATAATGCACATAAAAACAGAGTATTTATTTAAAAAACTAAGAACAAGAAAATTACTGCTTGGCCAACATAGGCTTTTCCTCTCACTATGCATCACAGCAATCATCAAATTAAAGATACCAAAAGGGCAGGTTCTTTTGGGCTCCAGTAAAATGACTAGCACAGTATGAAAGTGTATTCAATGTGGGAAGATTGTATCTCAAGGCTGAACTATGGCAGTAAACTGACAAGAGTTTTAATTATAAAAAAAAACACTACAATATGCAAAATGTATTACTAATAGAAAACAAAAAGCAGCAGGGCACCAAACCTCCCAGTCAACACTGTCCACACGGTCTGCTAGGGATATCATATCAGTACAGAAATGAGTCAACACAACTGTAGAGCTCTCGATTCAAATTTCAGTAGAAAGTTCACTTCATGAATTCATCAGTTACTTGCCACAATTCATACCAGCGGTTTGCTGCTACAATTTTGCAGCTTTTCATGGCAGTGGTCCTAAAAAATTACAGAAAAATATGCCAGCCTAGTGGCATGGAAGGAAGAAGCACCCATGCCTCACCTGCCATCATGCTGGAGACCCAGGGTCGGGAATGATTCTGGGTTGCTCAGGGGTTGGCTGGGAAGAGGAGGATTGAGCACCCCAGTGGATGCTCTCCTCCTCCGTGGAGGGAGTGCAGACTGTGCCTCCATAATACTGCCTCCCAGGTGACCACAGGTGGCAGTGTGGCCGGACAGCAGTTCCAGGTGGGGGATGCTCCCTGGTGGGAGATGTAAGCACGTCCTCTGATGTGCACACATCAAACCGCCAGCTCCACGAATGTCTATGGGTCGGGGGAGAACAATGGAAAACACCACTGGCTGCAAGATGCTGCCCCACAAAACCCCACAGATCTCATGACGCCTACTGGGCAACCAGCAACTGATCTGACCATGGCACTGGAAGGGAGCCTGGGGAAACCCCTTGATGGCCCCACCACAGAAGGCAATCTGTGGAGCACTCCATTAACAAAAGTAAGTCCCAGGGACGGTGGGTAATAGAGTTGGGAGATCCCTGAATGGCCGATGGAGGCTGCCAGCGGGGGGGGGGGGAACAAATTACAGAAAAATATATACTAAGGTATTCAGTTCCTTAATATATCCATTTTAAGCATATTCATAATCTTATATCATACTGCCAATGCAGTTTTTACACTTACCAGCAAATCGCTGGTTCCCAACAGTTTATGCAGTGCTCCTGCAGAGTTCAGTGCAGAGAGGGATATACCCAAGAACGCCATTCTAGCAGAACTAACTGGTATTCTCCCCATGTGTTCCTAAATAATGCCACAAGAAAGCATGATGCATCACAGCTATGGTATTAGCATGTGACCAATGTGACTATGTCAGTCACACCATGCACTGTACATAGTGTGCTCACACTGTGTGCCTCGTTGACAGTGAGGTGACCTCCAGCTACTAGATATAACATTAGTTATTTAAACAGTTAATTCACTATCAGGGTTACAAATAATTGATTAGCAGTTTTTTTTTTTTCTTGGGACTATACTAACTGTACAGAAAGTATTTATATAGATTTTCTAGAAGTGCTGTGTTTCTTAAACACAGTGAGGTAAGAGGTATGCATTTTCACAAAGATTTAGCACTTTTATGAGCAAAACACTAATCAATTTTTTAGAGTTAAATAAATCCCTGACTATCATAGCATGTCAAAGGTTGCAAATGAATATCTCACTTTCAAACTTCATGCATTCTTACCTTTATTATGGCCCTTTTGAATCCACATCCATCCTCTGTATCTGACATGCTACTCAGCTCTGTTTTTACTGATCTGAAGAAAGGAGTATTATCTCTAGAAAGCTAGTCTCAGAAATAAATGTGTTAGCCCAACAAAAGGCATCACCTACAACATTTTTTTTACCTTTTTCTTCTATACATTCTTACCAAAATCAAAGCTTCCTAGGCACATATGCCTGGTGCTGGTGGCCAGGTTAAGAAGGATACCAATTCTCATAAAAACGGCATTCTGGGCCATTAAAAATGTCAAGCACTGACTTTTACCAGCATAAGGTACCAAACAACGTAAGTAATACTGGAACTTCAGAAAAGTGTTAAATCACTTTAAGTAAATAAACTGTATACAAAAATAAAAGGAGATTATACAGTACATTCCATATTAGACCATCCCCAAATTAAATGTCGTGAAAGTGTGTGGTTGGGGGGAGGAAGAAGAAGGCTTAAGGAAAATGGGGAAAGGGTTGGAGGAGGAAAGATAAAAAGGATTCTGGTGGGAAGGAAAAGTGTGAGATAGACACAGTGGGTTTTTAAAACCAATTTACATAGTGAAAGTGATTGTACCTTACCTAGGGTGGTCAGTAACCCAGACCAAGGAAATCCCCAGCAACACAGGTAAGCACAGCCCAACTAAATTTAACCAACTTGTAGTAACAGCCTAATGGATTTTTTTCATTAAATATCCAAGTACAATACAGTTTAATGTCCCAAATCATTGAATCCAATATGCCTCCCGTTCTCAAGGAGGCGTTATTCCAGACTGGTATCTTTTCGTTGTTGTAATCTAATGAAAATTTCAGGTTTGTTTTACATTTGTTCAAATATTCATGAACTAACACCACATAGGATAGTTATGGGAGCCCATACACAACCACGCTATTTTCATGCTGAGTGGTTTCCATGACAATGAGAACTTTGAGAGCGAAGCCACAAGGTATAAGAATAGCCTGGTTGTGTATTTGAGCTCCCATACACTTTTCTATATAGTGTATGGTGCCCCAGAACACATGATCGCTTCCTTTTTCCTTTTTCTGCAGACAGTGTTTTCCGGCAGGGATCCACACTTCTCATGCAGCTGCCCGTTGGCCAGCTTACACACATGACTCGTCAACTGCTCCCTGTCCTATGAATAGTGATGGTGGGGGTGGTTGCACTGTGATGAAGCTACTAACGCAGAACAAAAAGCCATTCTGCGTTAGTAGCTAAGTCACTACTGCAGCAAAACAACTTTTGTCAGTGTATGGATCTCCATACACAACGAGGTTCCACCAAACACTATAATTCAGTTTAGTCAACAGACCATATATAAATTAGCATTAGCTTATGCTAAATTATCTATACACAAATTTGAATCTATGTACATTTCTGATCCAGCACAAACCCTTTCTCATGGCAAAATAGTGTGTTGCAAGTGTTGCATTGGTTATTTGATGATGATTTGGTCCGTGATTAAACTGAATTTTATTTCATGAGTACTTGAAAACCCTCATCTCATGTATGTTAAAAACTTGTATTTCAGAACATAAATCTGCTATAAGGAGGAAAGATGAAACTTCAAGTGCGGCAAGACATTTCAACCACTCTGTTACATCATTAAGATTCTTTGGTATAGAGAAACTAGAAATGCACATGAGGAGAGGGAGTCTGGAATGATGCCTTCCAGAAAGGAAGATGTATTGGAATCAAGGATTCGGGACACTAAACAGCACTTGGGTATTTAATGAAGAAATTGATTGGGCCACTATTGCAAGTTGATTAAATCTGGTTGGACTGTGTTCACCAGTGTCGCTGGGGATTTCCCTGATCTGGGTTACTAACCACCCTAGATGAAGTACAATCAGTTTCACGATGTAAACTGGATTAAAAAAAAACTATTACGTTTATTTATCCCTCACTTTTCCTTCCCACCCAAACCCTTTTTTCCTTTGTATAATTTTCTTTTTGTGTTTGTATACTGTTTACATGTGTAAATGTATTATCAATGGATGCTAAGAAATAATGGCCCTGAATATTCTTTTTATGAGTAATGGTATCTTTTTAACCTGGCCTCCAGCACTGTGCATATGTGCTTAACAAGCTTTGATTTTGGTGAGAATGTATAAAAGTTAGAAAGTGAGACATTCATTCAAAACCTTTGACATGCTATGTCAGCGAATTACCGGTTTAAACAACTAATGCTGCTACATCTAGTTGCTGGAGGTCACCTCGCAATTTGTAAGACACAACAGTGTAGGCACACTGTGTTGAGCGGATAGTGTAACTGCCATCACCGTGCTGAATGATGTGTCATGCTTCTATGTGGCATTATTTAGGAACACATGGAAAGAATGCCAGTTAGTTATGCTAGAATGGTGTTTTAAGGTATAGCCCACTCCACAATGAACTCCGCAGGAGCACAGCATAAACTGTTGGGAACTAGTGACTGCAGCTGGACTGCCATCTCAGTGGTAGAGGGAACACTTCCAACGCCGATCACCCAGGTACGGACCCGAGCATGGGTAGTCAAGAGGGCCAGCCGGGAAAGGAGGAATGAGTGTCCTATGGACTGCTCTCCTTCTTCAGGGGGGGGGCGTGGGGAAGCATCCAGTGCTCGACTGGCCCCTAGCAGAGGCTAGGGGTCCCACAGCGAAAGCTGGCACACTCAGGAAGCATGTCAGACATTTGGCCATGTGCCTTGATGTCACTACATGCCACACCTCCCCTGGGAGCACTACAGGGGGAAAAGAATTACCAGGCTGAGCAGGAAGGATGTCTGTCCCCGCCAAGCCCACGCAGAGGATGGAGGTTCTCCATCCCCTGGATCAGCTTCAGCCTCCATTCAGGGAGACGAGGCCCCATCCTTGATGGCCCTGCCCTGGTGGGTAAGCCAAGGTGCACTCAGGGTGTGTGTGTGTGTGTGTGTGTGTAAGGTAAGTCCAAGGGGATGAGATGCTGAGGAAGTGGATTGAGGGGTGCCAGCTGGTAGCAAAACAAAACCAAAACAACTAGTGATTGTTGGTAAGTGTGAACTGCATTTGCAGTGTGAAAAAACATTATGAATATGCTTAAAACTGCATATTTAGTGTATCTTTTTCTGTAATGGTTTAGGACCACTGCCTTGAAAAAGCTGCAAAACCATAGTAGTGAACCGTTGGTACGAATTGCGGCCAGTAACCGACGGATTCATGAAGTAAACCTTCTAGTGAACTTTGAATCAAGTGCTCTGTTGTTGTGTTTGCTCATTTCTGAACTTACAGAAAAAGAATAAAACAGACCATGAGCATGAATTTGATTTCTTACTGTATTTTCTACAGGACAGTTGCTTTACTTACCCAGTGCAGTGATGGACACAATTGTACTAGCAGTCTGCTCTCCTATCCTTTGCAATTCTCCATCTAGATCCTGGACCCACTCAGTCACTCTGCATTGATAGGCTCCCTCTTCTGATTTCATGGTATTATAAACCCCCAAGGTAAAGGAATTTGGGTGCACCCTTTCTAGCTGCAAGTCTCCTTTGGCACTACGCCCCTGGTAAGAAGGGCCAATCTGCAGGATTCCTTCCTGATCCAGCCAGGCGATGTCTATGTGCTGGTTCTGATTGGTTATTAACTGCCAGGTCACAGAGAGGTGATTCTGGGTTCCACTGGGTGAGCTCACATGGCAGGTGAATTTCAGTGTGCCCCCCTCTAGAATGCTGGCAGAGTTACTTTTCACATCTACACTGATGGAGCTTTCTGTGAAAATAGAAAAACAGTATAAGAAAATATTGCTTTTTTTCTCCAAGTAGGGAATAATATCAGGGCATCACAGCAAATAGGTTCACAGGATAAATAGGCTTGTCCACAATAAACTGCAGCCAAAACAACTGTCCAACGCAACTGTCAAACCAACATTAATTTTAGGGCACAAACCACTAAATCAGCCCTACTGAAAAAACAGTTCATAGTCCTGAAGTGGAGAAGCTGTTCATGAGATCTATGGAACAACTTCCATTTGTAAATCAGCTGAAATGCTGTTGCATTAACTTTTCAAAAAAAAAAAAAAGTAAACAAAGAGCCACAAAGTTTGTAATCATTGCCCTGCCTGAATCCTAAAATGTCCACAGATACCCAACAGGATGAGATCAAGAAAGATAAAGAGTCCTGACTGCATTACAATATCTCTGTTGCACAGTGGCAGGTATGGGTGGGTGTAAGTAGGTAGAGTAAATGTAAGTAAAAAGCCAGAACAGAGTGTAAGTAGTTATGTGAGAAACATATACCCAGGTGCATTGAGGCATGAGGCATTTAAACAGAATGCCTTCAGCACCTGGAAGTATGGTTATTATATAACTATCCACACCCTCATGTGTCTTATTGTGCCTAAAAATGGGTAAACAAAGACATTTTAAAAAAAACAACTTTTTTTTTTTTAAATAAAACATATTTATTTGTTAAAAGCAACTAGTAACAAGTAACCCATCCCACCTATTATCCTTCTTTCCATACATTCAATAGATGGAACATTTGTCTATCATGGAATGTGGGAATTAAAACTTCTGCAGAAGTCCACTGACGGCATGTTCACCTCTCCCCACACAAACACACACAACAGAAAGCCTCAGTAAAGCCAGGGATTCAATTTTATCTGGGCAGGATGAACAGCAAAGTTTTACCTGGTAGGCAGGTATGGATAGGAAGGGGGTTTTAATGGTCAGGAAAGAAGTTCAAGAAAATAAAGCTTGGAGTAGTACTTAATTTTTTTTTTAATTGGCGTCAGAGTGTGAGAAGGGGATTAATAAGGAAAAGAACCTTTAATTGAGGGAGTTTCATTTTTAGTGCCTAGCTGACCTTTTTAGTGAGAGCAAAAGTGTCGACCATGTTTGTAATGGCAGTCAGCCATCTTTTATTTTTACAAAAGACATTAATATGTTAATGTGCTGTGTCCCGATTGCCAGCACTTTTTATTAACTTTTGCTAGTGGTCTCAAAATTGAGGCTGCTGGCCAATCACATTGCAGCAATTTTCATATGCATTTTAGAAGCATGTGAGGTGGGAATATAGTCCCGTATTCAGCCAAGTCAAAAATTTTGAAATGACTCAGAACCACGCACACACAATAAGACTTTGTTACAGGTCAGGTTGTCACTTGTTTAGCTGTCACTTCCAGTTCAAAATGTATATGAAAACATTTAAAAAGCAGAGCAAAGGACCTGCTTTAACTTTAGGATGTAACAGCTCATTATATTTTGTAAACAGTGTATGCAGTTAGTGTGAAACTTCAGGCATGGGTTAAAATAAGTGACTAAGTATGAAAAGTAGTGTGCTGAACAAGAAATTAACCCTTTTCACTCCATGGTGCAGGGACTGAATTTAGTTAAGCAATAAGGTACTCCCAGGGGTTATGTTAATGTTTTAGTTAATCACCCCCTGGAGGTGTAATGTGGCACAAGGCACAGCTGAGTGCTGCATGCCCCCAGGAGGTTATTAACTTGAACATTAACATAACCCCTGGGAGTACCTTATTGCTATTATTAAAATAGGGGTTAGCAAAAACATCTGTATATTTATGGTTTATAAAACTTTAAGCATTTTTTACTTACTTTATAGTAAAATAGTCCATTCGCTGCTGTCTGTGAGTTTGAGCACAGTCACCTCCTCATTGCCATGGATACAGTCTTGACTGTGACATGGCACCCAGAAATGGAAAGCAAGGGGTTGGTGAGGTGTGCAGTAAAGTGTACTCAGACAAAAATCTGGTGATTTCATAAGTGGGAGTTTCCATTATATTATTTAAAAATCCTTTCAATGTTTTGATGTGTTTTTTCCTACAGTGCTTGAGGTTGTTTCCATGGCAACAGTGATATGACCGTGCTCACGCTAACTGTACTCGCACAGCATGTCTCATGGCTGCAACGGAATAGCAGATCAGAGCATACGCTTATTTGCCACAAACAATAAGAATCTGCTATAAAGAAGGGAAACTCAAACAATGTTAGGTGGAAAGGACATGAATAAACACTGAATTGCTGCAAAAAAGCACAAAATTTATTATAAAATGCAAGACCCCATGACTAAGGTCACTTATCGGATTTAAAGCGCTGTGACATCAGTGTTATTCCTTTCTTGCACGTTGTAATAAATGTTGGGTCTTTTTTTTTACAGCAATTGAGTGCTTATTCTGGTCATTTCCCGCTAACCCCAGAACTACCACCTTACTACGCTTCTTTCTTTCACAGCAGCTGTCACTACTGTCTTTAGTCAGCACCCACCGTTTTTCCCGAGAGTGCATGGTGAATGAGTATTTTTTTTTTCTTAAACATGACATTGTTTTGGCCAAATAAATATTGTACAAAACACTTTAGGAAATCACTTTCATGTTTAGGTTATGAGAAAAAATACTTTAAAAGAGGTAAGTCCATACACCTTCAAGTCTAGTTGGCATGGTACCATTTAAAAACGGCAGCCAGGGGAATGCACCTACAAGTGCGTATAACAGCACTTTTCTTTCAGACGTTCAGAAATACCCGCATCTTCATTCAGCTCATGTGGCTCTTCAGCAAGTGATACAGAATACAATTTTTTTTTTTTTTCATATCATAGTTTATCTACTCCTCGCAGCTCGGCCTGCCTAAATCCAGCCACCATCCTCTCACTCCTTCCAGCCCGCAGGCTCACTCGCATCCAGCTAGCACACTACGTACCTGCAGAGGGGTCCCCACTCCCTCTCGCCAGCTGGGATCTAATACCGGAGCACAATTCCATGACAGGCCCACTAGGTGAGAGGCCCAGTCATCAAGCTGCTAGGCAGACTGCCATTTCCTCAGATTTTCTTCTCCTGAGGTATGGACATGCAATGACGTCGAGACACTGCGTGCCGACATCTGCCGTACCTCACCCCTTGATTTCCTCACTCCTACAGTACCTCTGATTACCATCGGGAGCCGCTGTAGAGCGATGGAAGCCCCAAACCCTCCCCCAGGAAAGGAGAGCAGTCCATCGAATGCTCAATCCCACCTCCAGCCAACCCCCGACGGCCCGGGCGTGTTCCTGAACCTGGGTCGTCGGTGTGGCATCCAGTGCCTCAGTCCTCAGCACCACCAGGCCGGTGTTAGAATATGATTTTTCAGTTTTAGCAGGGTAAGAGAGACAGGCCACTGACACCAGTTTAGATGTTTTTATTTTTTATTGTAAGCCTGTAAGTTTTAATGGTGGCTCTGAGTTCTGTTAATAGAATGCTTAAAAATGTTGGACCTGCTAAATCACTTCTCCGGTAATCAGGCCCTACAAGTATACTGATTAAAAGATTAACTTAGGGCTAATGGAATATCATCGGCCAATCAGATTCCTCCATTTTAAATGCCCTTTTAATAATATGTAATAAAATGACTAAATATGAAAAGTAACATACTAAGCAAGAAATTACCCTTTTTCACTCAGTGGCACAGGGAAAACATTTAATATGTAATATTTAATTTCCTTATCCTGAAGACCAGCTTATGAAAGGAGCAGTGCAGACTGCAAGGCCAACAACAGTAAAACAGGTAAAGGACATTTCGATGATCAGTTCCCAGTTACGCTGGGACGTAGGCCAGAATCATAAGAAGATGTGTCACTTGGTCCTCGTACCCTTCAATCTGGATTGATTTTTATGCTTCATCTCAAACTAGCACTAATATGAGATGTGCAGATGACTACTTCACAAAGCAGAGAGCCTCAAAACCCTGATTGTCAATAAAATAACATGAAACCAGCAGTAAAAAAGGCTGTAATTCCATCAAGGGATTCTGGTGGCATCATTTACAGTGTCACCATAATCCCCAAATGGTATGACGAGCCATTACTGATGGTTTCCTATTTGTTACTTTTTCGTAAGTTTACCATCTGTTATTTACTGTAATATACTGAACACTCTAAATATTCAGTCTCATTATACCATTGATCTGATGTCAGAACGATGGTATTGTGAGTTTTTTGATGTCACTGATACCCGATGAAACAAAATGTCAGTGCCCGTACATCACACAGAGACATTGCGTTAGTTAAAAAAAAGACCTAGAGGTCCATCCTGTCTGCCTATTTTCCTGCCTAGTTCCATGCTTGGCCTAAAAGCCAGACTGGATGTACAGATCTGACACCCCCAACAGCAACACATTAACAACAAGTAGTTACCCACCTTTGTCTGGTGGGGTAAGGGGGGGGGTGATGAAAAACAGTACTGTGTAGAAAAGACTACTCACTTAGTGGCTGGACAGTTATAGGTACATTTTTTGGCCTTCTATTCTCTTTATCAACAAACTCTCCAGCCGCATTTTTCTCCCGTTCTGTGACTCTACAGTTGTACTTTCCACTGTCCTCCAGGCGAAGCCGGTAAATTTTCAGCACAAAAACATTGTCACTCTCCTTCCCAAGTTTTAGCTGTCCCATACTCTCCCGTTGGGCAAACTCTCCACTCAGCACAGCAACAGCATTGGCTCCGACAGTGGCCACTGGGGTGCTGTTAAAAGCCCATGATATGGCAAAATAACGCTCGGCTACATTCTGAGCCTCTATTATACATTTTAGCTCCATGGTCTCTCCAACTGTAAACAATCTTCTTTCAGTGTCCAGTCGAACACTGAAGTCCTTATCTAAAAAGAAAAAAATTAGATTAAAACAAGGAGACATGATCTTCACTTTCAAAATCTATGGATAACAAAAACAAGTCCCCACATTTCCATTTGTGCGAATTTACCCCACCTGCAGTTCATGTCAAAATTACATTTACAGAATATTTGTATGGGACATTTTCCACACAGAAGTGGTTAGCAGGGTATTTCCCAGTGCACCCTTTCCCCATATGCGCAACTGTGATCAAAACTAACATTAAGTAAAAGAACCCCATCACAACACCATTGAGCCAAGGGTTACCCAGAAAGGGCACTGGCAATAAAAAGCCAGGTTTCAAAGAAATGTAAAATTACACATTTCCCCATAATGCAAAGCATCATGGGAAGTATATGCAAATCACCACCAAAGGGTCCAGATTGGTTCTGCTTTAAGCAAGAATGTATGGTGCCAAATGGCCTCTCACACACTCTGCAAAGACTGAAAACAGAAGACACAGACATGTGTTCTGTCCTACACATGACTCATCAGTGGGCCTCATCTATAACAGCCCAGGGGAAAGATGAACCATATGTTTTTGCTAGTTTCAGTCATGGTGGAGTCCAAAACAGGAATGTAATCTTAAAGTCAAAGAACCTCAGCACAATAGCACTGAGGCAGGGGTTACCCAGAAAGGGCACTGGCAACAAAGCCAGGTTTCAAAGAAATGTAAAACTGCACATATCCCTGTAATGTAAAGCATCGTGGGAAGTATATGCAAATCACCAAGAAAGAGTCTAGACTGGCAAGAATGTATGGTGCCAAATGGTCTCTCAAACACTCTGCAAAGGCTGAAAACAGAAGACACAGAAACGTGTTTTTCCTACACTGGACTCATCAGTGTGCCTCATCTGTAACAGCCCAGGGGAAAGATAAATCAGCTATAGTTTGGTCTCAATGGGTTGGGCCCTCTCATTGTGCTTTGCATATGCTTCCCATGATGCTTTGTATTACGGGGATAGGCATAATTTTTACAAAACACTTGTCTTCTAAATGTACTATATATAATAAACTATGGGCAACTAGAGTGGGTGTATATCTTTGAGGGGCACGCATGAGGTAATTACTGCCACTTGCTCTTCTGGTATATTGCTAATTACCTCATGATCTCCCTGCGATGGTATACTTCCTTGCACACCACAGATGCTGGTCATCAATAAGTGCTGATGACAAGTTATTATTTGCTGTAATAACCAGCCAGTTATTACAGCAAAGATACGCCTTTCGCGACAGCACCTGCGCTCAAGACTCGCTGTGTTACTATGTCTGGAGCACAGCAGTCAGTTCGGCGATCGCAGCAGTTTCAGTTTTAAAAGTGAAACTAGATCACAAAATGGACTAATTCAACCAACTCTGCATAAATAAAACTAATAGCCAACCTGAAATAAAACGAATAGTGCCCCAAACACAGCTCCACTCAAGACTGCCTTACTGTCTGTATCTTGAGCACAGCACTTCCTGTATCGCGGTCGTGCAAGGAAAAGCTGAGACAGTGACAGTCAAATGTGTGAAACAGCCCGCTTTCATCAATTTAAAGAAAGAAAAAACCTAACCTGTCATAACCTGCACAGCTCAATTAAGGTGTTTCTCAGAAACAGTGACCAAGTGCTTTCTGAGTTAACCAGCAGCCCTTATAATACCAGGGATGAACATTTTTGGGGGTTTGGGGAGAAAAAAATTGATGACCGGTGATTACATAAAATAACACCTGGAATGTTGGGACTATTCAAAGTGAATATGAACACACAAAGAAATCAGCAGAATTAGGCCTTTTGGTCCATCTAGCCTGCTCATTGTGCAGGGTTCTCAGCTCAGGCTGGTGTCCCTGCTCCCCCCCTCCCGACCTTTGTCTTCCCCCATATCTATCCCAGCCTCTCTTGAAGCTGCCCACCATCCTCGATGAGATCACCTCTTCTGGCGGCCCATTCCATTTGCTCATCACCCTTTTTCTGTGAAGAACAGTCTTCTAACCTCTCTCTTACACATCCCTCCTCCAACTTTAGGCTGTGCTCCCTCATGGCTTTGCTGCAGCTTAGCCTGAAGAGACCCTCCCTGTTCACCTTACTGATCCCTTTCAAGTACTTGAAGGTCTCAATCATGTCTTCACTGTCACTCCTGTCCTCCAGGGAGCACATGTTTAGGACCCTCAGTCTCTCCTCATACAATTTACCCTGCTGGTCTACAGTCATCTTCATAACCCTCCTCTGGACTCTTTCCATCAGGTTGATGTCCTTTTTAAGGTGAGGGCTCCACAACTGTACCACATACTCCAGATGCGGTCTCACCAGTGACCTGTAAAAGGGCATGCCACCTCCTGTCGCAGACTGCTGATGCCCCTGGCTATGCACCCCAACATCCTGTTTGCCCATGCCACTGCTTTCTTGCACTGTGTAGAATGTTTCAGGTCACTAGTTGTCACTCCCAGGTTCTTCTCCTCCTCCTCTCCTCCTCTGCAGGAGATACATGGACCCCTCCCAGGTAATACTGTATTCTGGATTTTTTGGCTCCAGTGTGCATAACCTTGCAGTTTTTGGCACTGAAATCCAGTTGCCAGATCCCAAACTACTTCTCAAGTCTTCTTAGCTCCACTTTAATGTCCTGTATCCCCTCAGCGTCCACCCTCCTGCAGAGCTTGGTGTCATCCACAAACAGATACATTTTGCCCTTGATGCCATCCCCAGTATCATTAATGAAAACGTTGAACAGCACCAGTGCTAGCACCGAGCCCTGCATTATGAGAATTTAAATAATTTTGTGATGTGCATTATGAGAATTTAATACACACCCTTGGTGTGTTATACTTGAATGAATCCCTTGTGCTTCACTCTTGGGATTTTATGTAGCATCACACACCTTGGGTGTGTATTAAATTCTCATAATGTACACCATCCCATTAATTATTCTTTATATTTTTTATCACCTCCTTGTCAATGTACCTCTGCAGCGCTACTGGCGGGGGCACCTCCGGCCGCCGGGCCTCCACCACCCCAGAGAGCAGCAGGCTCACTCGCATGATGGGGATCCACTTTTGTTTATAACTTCCTTTATATGGGGCTACATTTAATTTTATGTTCACCATTATAGACATATTTTGTGGCCTGGAATTAGCCCTGATCTCCACAGAGTCCCATGGAACAGAAAGCAGCATCTGTTGAATGCTAGTTCATTTCACTCACAAGAAAAGTAATGTTTAAACTATAGTTAATACAGCTAACTGGCTAACCTTACCAAGTAGAATAAAGCTCCAGACCTGTTTGCTAGCTAAAAGGCCGCTCTTGGGCCTAACACTCCCTGGTGTAACAGATTGCTTCCACACTATCTCCAATTAACACAACACTAGGAATAGGGAAAGGGGAAATTGTTTGACCAGGAAAGGCACGCTAAGCCAGAGCTTGTTTCCAGGTGTGACCTGGGAGCACAAGGAAGTTAAGTGACTTGCTCAGGGTCACACAGTATGCAAGTGGGGGCTGATGGGATTCAAACCCAGGTATCCAGGTTTGCAGCTCAGTGCCCTTAACCACTACACTATACTGCCTTAAGTATCCTTTCTGGCATACTCAGCTGGGCAAGCAGTCATTTCCTGTTAAGGCCACTAACTGGTTAAACAAACTGCCTAATACGCTGCTGAATCTCACTAAGTTTAATCAGTTTAAGAGATTTTTGTGGTCTGCCATTTCTGTCCAATGCAATTGTAACTGTTAAAGAGTTTTATTTGGTTTCTCTCTATAGACATTTTATACAATGCTCTGTATGGACTTATTTTCAAAACTATAAGTAATTGTTCTGTCTTAAGTGCTTGAAGCCTGACTCAACTGCATTTCCTCGAACTGTTTATTATACATGTAAATGTTTATTGTGACTATGTATTTGACATGGAACCTTTGTAAATGAGCACTTGTTCTCAAAAGTAATCTCCGAAGTTTTCAACAAATAAAGCTGTGAATATTGCCGAAAACCATGTGGCAGTCATATTCAATGAGGCTTACCATTAATTGTTTTATATGTAAACACAAATGCTGAAGCAGACCCAAAATAGGGGGAATGGCATCTTACTAGAAAGGAAAACAAAAGTGGTCTAAGTAAGTAATAATACCTGTTAGAGTAGGTGGTAATGGCCAGAGGTGTAATGAGGCCGGATACCACATAGCTTCTGGAAGGTCCAGTATAGCCTATACTGCCCACCCTAGAGGGTATTACTGCACTTAGAAAATGGATTATATGTAACGTTTTTATATAGGATTTTAAAAATAAAATAAAAAATAAAACAATAAGTCAAAGTCAATTTGAAATTAGATTTTTATAAAGTAGTTCCTCTACTGGTATGCCTGCCAGTAGAGGGCACTGTATGTTTGACAGCTGCTTCTTTTTTAACAGTTGCCTCAGCACTTGCCTTTCAACTTCCCCTGTCCATTTTATCCCCACAGATCGAACTCTCACCCCCGTGATTCATTTCATCTTTTGCTTCATGATCTGTTTTACATGGCTGTATTCAGCTCCTTACTTGTTAGCTGAGGAACATGATGAGAGAAGAGCACATCAAAAACACAGTCGGGACTGTGCCGAGATTAGGCAAGGCGAACTGAAAGGCAGATGGGAAGACAGGAAAGGTGACTGTAAATTGAAGCACCAGGTTATGTTTTTGTTTTGATTTTTTTTAATTAAAATATGCTGACACTTCTTCAGAGAAAAGAGTAAAGCAACTGGGAGTACAGTGCAAGACTAGAGAAGAAAGGAATAGCCCTGTGTATGCTGGTGACATGGCAGTTCCATTTAAAAAAAAAAAAGATTTTCTGTAGATTTCTTATATTTTTTTATGTATTTCTGTTGGTAATGGGGCAGTAAGGGCTTCGGTGAGAGTGAGAGTGATAGTCAGCCCAGCGGTGCGAGTGGGGGACTTATCTCTCTTTACGTGAGGGAAAAACATGACGGCTAGTTTAAAATGAAAACTCCATGGCTCACTAATTTTTTAAAGTAAATAGGCAGCAGAGACAGGGACTCATTACTTCCAGGTCTCTGTTGCCCAATACGGGACCAGGTGTTTTGTTGACTTAGCCAGTCAGCTTTCAGAACGTTTGTAACCCATTTTCTAAAACAGAATAAAAAAGGTAAACTGTAGGTACACATTTTTCAGTGCAACATGAACTGCTGATTTTTAGCAGTGGAAGGTTAGTAGAATTTTACATCTGCTCTCCTTCACAGTCCAGCTGTGATGTGGAGGAAACCAAAAATGGAATTCCTTAAGAGTTGTCAGTTGTCTAAGCACCCGAGTATAGCTTTTGCTCATTTTCCAATTCTGAAATTGAGATGACCCACTAATGTAGTTGATTTTCCAAGGCAGTGAGTTTGAATCTAATTTAGAATAATTTTCAACATGGACATTGGGTCTATCATTTTAGAGCTGACAGTTTTGGGGGGATACAACCCTTTAAAATTATGAGTTCTATACCAACCTTTGCGCTAACAGATGTACATAAAAAAATGGATATCCATAATCAGGCTTTATGCTGCTGAAAAATGTTTCATGAGAAATCAGTGTGCAAAGGCCTCTCTTTGTTCTGATTTTATAGCACTGTTCTGCCGGATGCTCCCAGCTAGTAAAACCTTCAACTGAAAAGGGCCAATTATACAGCCATGTTTCCTGCAGTGTGACTATATCATAGGTCCTCAGTCTCCTCCAAGAGAAGTGAAGGAAACCAAACACTGAATCCGCTGATAAAGCACACTATGGTACTGACCCCACTCATCTGAAGTCCTGGATTTGAATTTTTCCTAGGTCACAAAAGCTCTGGAGCCATAAGTCAGTCCCTATAGGTGAAATGCAGTTTATTAAATAAATCACTCTGTTACTGTGTTCAGAGCTATTATTTCCTTCAAATCTCTTGTATTTAAGAAAAGTGTTACCTCCTGCTAATACAGTACATCATCACTCAAATTATTTTCCACTCATTTCATGTAGAGGAGGCTGAGGTGTACATATGAACTTACAAATATGCCAGCAAAGGAAGGTCTTATGGTTTATTGAGTATGCCCAATGCAAAGCCCATGTATTCTTCTTGACATGTCGCTCTCCCCCTTTCCCTGACACTCTTACCCTTCCCTTAATTTTATTCTAGCCCCACATGAAGCCAGCAATAGTTTTCTTGTTCACTACCTCCTCTGGTAGCGTGTTCTACATTACCTCCACCCCTTCTGTGAAGAAGTACCTCCTAGCCTCCTTATGGAACCTGCCTGCAGCCAGTTTTGTAACTGTGCCCCCTCGTGTTCTTGTTATCACTAGTCTTGAAAAGTTCACAGGAGTCAACCTTGTTAATACTCTTTAGGTACTTAATAGTTTCAGCCATGTCCTCAGACTCCCTTCTGTCCTTGAGCGGGTACGTATTCAGGCTCTCCAGCCTCTGGTCATACAAGGGAGCACTGGTGCTGTTCTCTTTTTACCTGCTCGACTTCAATAAATCCACTTTGGCACTGCACTTGTTCAGAATGTTTTTTTTTTTTTTTCTTTCTTTTGGTTGCTGACACAAGAACCCCTGCTAACTGTGAATCATTTTTGTGTCCCTTCTCTGTGCACTGCCTGGATGTCTTTTTTGGGATAGTGGTTCCAGCACTGCATTCAATACCCCAGGCGCAGCTGCACCATGGATCTATTACCTCTTCCTTCTGCTGAAGGAAGAGGAATTGGAAAGGTTCTTTCTTACCAGTAACAATACATCTTCAAAAATGTCTCCATAGAGCCATAATACACTGGACTGTAAGCCATCAGCATCAGGACCATGTAGGAAGCTTTTGCAATGTGTGTGCCACCCACATACTTTGCCTACATGAATTTTAATGGTGTTCAGTGCCACCTATATACATATAGGTAAGCCCATTCACTTCAGTTTCCAAAACATCTACCAACAACAGAACTGGGGCCACCCACACTAATCAAACACAATGATTGATGGGGGGGGGGGGATCAATACAATCAAACACAAAATGTCGTGGAGGCACTTACCAGAAAGTATGCAGGATCTGCAATGCTTCACAAGCAGATAGAAACAAAGTCCTCTAAGCCACCGGGACAGAGGGTGGAAAAAGGTATGACTCTATAGAGCTCTTCTAGAAGATGGTACAGTTATGTAAGAACTTATCATAACAGTAGATCTTTGAGAGAAGCTCTTGCAGCAGGCCAACACCAGTAGTACTAGGCCACCAGGCATAAGGACCACACAAAAAAACTTCTAGCTAGCAGTCTACCACGGGGGACCGCCCACTGCTGACATCAGCCTCTGATGTCAACCTATCCTATAAAGGTGGGTGGTCCCCCACATCCTCCTCAGTTATCCTGCTGGAAACCCAAAGTGGGCAGCAAGTGGAGAACCGAGGAGGTTCTTAAGAGCCAAGGAAGAAAAAGCAGAAGTAGTGCGAGAGAAACAAGGAGCAGCAGGGGGGAAAGGGGGGGCAGGATCTGCTGCAAGAGTTTTTCTTGAAGATCTGCTGCTATGGTAAGTTCTTACGCAACTGTACTATTTTACTTCAAGGAAGGCTCTTGCAGCAGGCCAACACTGGTAAGACTGAGTCCCAAGCAGTTCCAGGCATGACCAGGAGAACAGCACTGGGAGGAGGCCAGATCAGCAGCCAAGAGAGAGCTCAGGAGAGAAGGCCCTGAAGTACTGCTAGGCTAAAATTGGCCCTGCACCAAGAGGTGATGTCCAGACTGTAATGCTTGGTGAAGGTGTGGCTAGAACTTCAGGTGGCAGCTGCACAGATGCCCGCAGCAGACACATTTCTGAAACAGACCATGGAGGCAGCCATACCCCTGGTGGAATGGCTCTTAACTACTCCCAGAAGGTACTTATGGTAACAATAAACAATGCAACTGGCTAACCACTTAAACACTGTTTGGAAACAGGAGCGCCCTGTCTCGGGGGAGAAAGAAACAAACAACTGATCAGACTTCCTTGAACCCTTGGTCTTGTGGGTATAGTACTGCAAGAGTCTATGTACATCCAAAGTATGGAGGAAAGCCTCCCCCTGATTAGAGTCCTCGGGATAATAAACTGGAAGGTGGATGGATTGGTTCAACGTAAACTCTGACACCACCTTGGGAAGAAACTTAGAATTAGTATGCAAAGACACTGTGTCTTTGTGAAAACTAAATAAGGCTTCTTACACATAAGAGCCTAAAGCTCGGAAATCCTTCAAGCAGAAGTAACAGCAACTAAAAAGGGCGTGTTCCATGACAGAAAGCACAGCTCGCAACTCATGGCTAGTTCAAAGAGTGCCAAAGTGAGTTTCTCCAATATATAATTGAGGCCCCATGGAGGGACCGGGTCCTGAATGGGAGGTTTCAGATGCAGAAAGCCCTGCAGAAAGGTGCGAGACACCTCAAACTGAGCCACAGCTCTGCCCTCGACAGGCACATGGTACACAGAGATGGCAGAAAGAAGCACCTTGAGTGAGGAGTATCCCCAGCTTGAGTACAAAAGGAAAAAAGATACTCCAACACCTGATTCACCGGGCAGGTGAAGGGGTCCAACTGGCATGAAGCAGCCCAAAGGGTGAAATGCTTCCATTTCATGGCATAACTGGCATGGTGGAGGGTTTCCTAGCAGCCACCAGGATGCCTGCAACCACAGAGGACACCAAAGTGGGCGATAGCTAGGTCTGCAGGAGCCACCCACAAAGATAAAGGGACTTTAGATGCGGATGGAATAGGGCGACCTGGTCCTGGGAGAGCAAGTCAGTGTGCACAGAGGCAAGGCACTGAAGGCTCCACCACCAGCTGTTGCAGCAAGGGGAACCAAATCTGACACGGCCAGAAGGGAGCTATGAGAATCATCTCTACCCCTTCCAGCTGGAGCTTGAGCAGAACCCTCCGTTGGAGTGGGAAGGGAGGAAAGGTGTGCAGAAGCCTCCCCTTCCAGGTTCAGGTTCAAGTTTGTTGCAGGAAAGACTCCGTTGAGCAAACTCATTCACAAGGAGGTCCTGAGGCACATACACATACAGTTCGCAATTACATAAACAGGTGATATAAAATGTAGAACAACAAAGAAAAAATATATAATACAAGTAAGTAGAGGGCCAGTTGGTACCTAGGAAGTTGACTTGGCGTTGGGGGCCTAGCAGCACCTACACATGTCTTTTAATTTAGAGCTAGCTAGTGTTTTGTACGAGTTAATTGATGCAATGCTGGTTAGCTTCAGCATGGCTTGTAGTTGGTTCCAAATGTTTGGGAAGGCGTATGAGACAGCTCTTTGGCCAGCTGTGGTACGTGTCCTGGGAACATCTAGTAGGATAAGGTTGGATTTCTTTAGGGAGTAGGTGCTTCGCGAGATGTGTGTGAGAGACGTTAAACAGACAGGCAGTTTGTGGAGTAGTAATTTGAGGGTCCAAATGCCAGCATGCAGGAGGCGTCTGGTGGCAAGGGACGTCCACCCAACTACTGCATAAAGATCACAGTGGTGGGTCCTGTATGCAGAGTTAGTAATGAAGCGAAGAGCGCGGGGATAGAGTACGTCCAGTTTAGATAGGCTCAAGGTTGGGGAGGAGATAAAAATAATGTCTACGTAGTCAAGCAAGGGAAGGAATGTTGCTTAGACAAGTCTTTTGTGGGTCACGAGAGAAAAGAGGGTCCTATTTCTAAAGAAGAAACCCAAGCGTGCTTCAAGCCTCTTTGATAGATCCTCAATGTGGTTACTGAAGGAAAGCTTGTTGTCTATCCACATACCTAGATATTTAAATTAAGGTACGACTTCCAAGGGTTCACCTAGGGAGGCAACTATGAAGTTTTTAGGTGGGGTAGGTAGGGCAACAGACAAGGCAAGTCTCGAGAAAATCATCGTCTTGGTTTTTTTTGGCATTTAAGAGAAGCTTGGCATTGATAAGGTTGCTTTCTAACTGGATAGTGAGGGGCAATGCGTCTCACCAGAAAACTCCAAGTCCAGGATTGAGCGAGCAGAAAAGTGACAGTTTTGTATTGAGTGGGGACACAGAAAGGTCCAACTCTGGATGACCCCACCTGTTGATGGGCTCTTCAACCACCATGGTCAGAAGCTCCCACTCATGATCCTGCGACTGGGAACACCTGATACTGCCAGCCAGGATGTTTTGGATGCCTGGAACATGTATGGCTCAGAACTCCAGACTGTGCTCGATGGCCCAATAGCAGACTCTCATCGCCTCCTGACACAGGGAGTAAGAGTGACCCCCCCCCCCAATTGTCAATGTAGTACACCACACAAATGTTGTTCATCTGCACCAGCAGTGGATGGGGAAGGAGATGAGTCTGAAAGGTCTGCAGAGCGTATAGGACCGCCCGCATCTCCAGGACATTGATATGGAGACCCTGTTCCAATTCTGTCCAGGTACCCAGGGTCTGGTGACTGGCCAGATGAGCACCCCATCCCAGGCCAGACGCATCCATCATGAGAATCTGGTGGGGAAGGGGGGTTGATAGCTGAAAGGAGACCCCCCAAATGAGGTTGGCCATCTCCAGCCACCATGACAGGACTCTCCAGACCGGGTTGGAGACCATGACTAGCTGGTCCATGTCATCAGTGCGTTGGTCCCACTGGATCCTTAAGGTCCACTGAAGAACCAGCATGTGCAGCTGGGCAAGGGGGACTGTGGCAATGGCTGCTGCCATGTGTCCCAGGAGTTGCAGGAATACCCTAGTGGGGACCTGGCAACTGGAACCCAGATGGGCATGCTCTATCAGTCGTTCTGCCCTGTCCATGGGCAAAAAGTCCATACCCTGGGGGATATATTACTAAATCCCAACAATCACTAGCCTGACACCCGGAAGCCCGAGACAAAGATCCCGACCGCTTTTGCCTGCGGTGGAGTTTTGTCTGTGTTTTGGGGGGCTTTGCCCCCTGCACCCCTCCTAAATATGTCTGCTAACTCCGCAGTGGGCAAAACCCCACCATTGGGATTTTCACGGTTGGGGTCTTCATCTCAGGCTTCCGGGTGTTGGGCCAGTGATTGTCGGGATCTAGTAGTGATCCCACCCTGGGTGGTGTCCAGAATCGCCCCTATGTATTGAAGGCACTGGCACGGGGACAGGCAGGACTTCAGCAGACTGATGGCAATACCCAGTGCCTGAAATAGATGGAAGGTGGTTATGAATAAGATGGCTTTGGGTAAGGGTACAATGGTGGCAGAGCTGGCATAGGGTACCCTGGCAAAGGGCCACCTGGCGTTGGATGTGGGTCTGGCCAGGAGTTGGCAGCAGCGCAGGCTGCAGAGAGGTGATGCTGGTGCTGGGTTCACAGGCTGGGGCAATGTCAAGACTGGTGGTGGTCCAGCGTGCATTGGCAGGGCGCACCCGGGAAAAGGATCTGCTGGTGCTGGGTGAGCTGGAGAAGCAGACGCATGGGGGGAAGAAGACCTCCCAGATGAAGGCAGAGGCGATGCAGGGTTTGGAGAAGCAGCAGTAGCCTACAGCGGTGCTGCCTTGAAGGCCTGGTGCCAGGTCCTGGAGAGACAACTGGGGGGGGGGGTGCAATGGTGGAGGAACAGACACCCAAGACGTCAACACCAGCCGAGCATTCTGGCTGAGAGCTCGTGGAAGAAATGGGCTGGGAGACAGGAGACTGAGTCCCCCGACACAGAGAGCCACTGCCCGTAATGGCAATGAGAGCTGGCAGCTGTGCCACTGGTAGCCCAGTAGAGGAAAGGGCTGGTGGGGCTGAGGAAGCCAACCCCCCGCAGGAGGACAACACCAACATGGTTGAGGATTTGTGAGGCGACTCTGAGCGGGAAGCAGACTGGTCCCGATCCCAGGTCTTATGCTTCCCACTGGATTTCTGAGAAGATGAGGAAGCCCCAGAGGACTGTGCTGTTGAGGCTGAAGAGCTCCTGGCCTGCATCTCCTTTCCCATTATGACCAGCTTCTGCTTAGTAAAATGGCTCTCCAGAATCTTAAGATGACGTCTCCGACTGGTCTGACTGAATTTCTGGCAACTCTGGCAGACTTCGGTGTCGTGGCTGGGGCCTAGGCAAAGGATGCATGCAGAGTGGCTGTCTTTTTCAGGAATTTGTTTGCCACAGGCACACTTCATGGAGTGGTTGGAGGACGAAGCTGGTGGAGAAGACAAACTCGATGGCTGAAACACCATAAATTCGAAGTTTGACTACTCAAAGAAAAGAAAAATAAAAAAGTGCGGCAAGCGCAAGTAATGGTAGACTGTAGCTGCGGCGTCTGCTAAGGTCAGACGTGCACAGGTCGATGGTGGGAAAAGAACTGAGGAGGGTGTGGGGGGCCACCTGCCTTTATAGGATAGGCTGACGTCAGAGACTGACATTGGTGGTTCCCCCGGTAAACTGCTAGCTAGAAAGTTTTCCGTGTGGTCCTGGTGGCTTAGTCTGCTGCAAGAGCCTTCCTTGAAGTAAGGTCTACTATTATTGGAAAGTAATGAGCCTATCTTCTTCAAGAGTCATAATTCACTGGATGACTACTAAACAATACCAACCCCAGTTAGGAAGCTGGTGAACACAGAGGGACAACTTCTTAGGAAAGCAATCCTTGCAAGACAGTAAGGCCAAACCCAGGTCTCGTAAGAGAGATCAAATCCAAACTGATGATTAGTAAAAGTATGGATCATGTGCCAGGTAGTAGCCTTGCAAATGTCTGAGGCTTAGAAAGATTGGAAAAGCCACAGAGGCCATCATGCCCCCGATGATGTGCCCCTTTACAGTCCCAGAGAGGTCTGGCCCTGCTTTTCTGTTACAGAACAGGATACAGGAGGAGATCCATTTGGAAAGCAGCTGAGATGTCCATTGAAACTCCAAAGCAAAAGACATATATGATCTCAGGAGCCAGGCATGGACCCGCAGGGATGTAAGGTCCAGATGCTGCAAGGTGCCAACATTCTACAAAAGCCCCAGCAGCAGGGGTAGTGGAAAAGGAACCTTCCAAGCCAACGCTTACAGTAGTGGCAACCAGATCTGCCTGGGTCACAGCAAAGCCACAAGGATCAAGCGGCTGGTTACCGCCTGAGCTTTATCAGGATCAGCTGAATCAGTGAGCGAGGAGGAAAGACATACAGGAAAGGGGGCTAAACCTATTTAGACAACCTCCAGGATCGGCAGGCTGCTTCCAAGAGCTCTGCATTTGTATATTTTTGAGCTCTGTTTAGCTTAATAAAAACCCAGTTTGCAGGGTTCTGTAGGAATTCTGACCTGCAGTTCGATTTTGCTGGACCTACGCTCCTTCCACAACTGCTGCCCCCCATCAACTGTGGCATATAAGCACTGCAGGGAGATGGGCACTGTGCTGAGGCATGGTAGTAAGCAGTGGGGTTTGGGGAGACCTAATTGGGGGGGTGCCTATTGGGTTGGGGAGGACCACAAGATGACCGGGGTGAGTCTAAAGATTTTGTTTCTCAACCCTTGTGTAGTCACACTCCCATCTTACATATGTGACACTATGTATCTATTAGAGAAAGTGAAAAGCATCATATGGGACCACAATTATCTTTTTTGAGGGGAAATGATATAGAATCTTTATACACATCTACAGAACACATTCTGTGCATATGTGGATGTGAACACTTCCTCAGAAACAGCCTAGTCAGCGATGAAATGCATAGTGAATTCATACTGGAGGCACTTCATTTCATACTGACACACAACTTTTTTTGAGTTTAACTTAGCTTAATAAAAACCCAGTTTGCAGCAAGTGAGTGAGGAAAAAAGTGAAATATTTGTGTTGCGTATGGATGCAAAAAGTCAAACTCTGGCCTTCCCAACCAGTCGGATACTTGGTAGGCCATGTTCTGTTGCAGATCCTTCTTGTGGGGCTGGACTACAGACCGACTGAGACTGTCTGCCAAGACACTAAAAGCACTAGCCATGGCCCACTGCCAAACCCTTACCTGTCTCCTGGTACAAAGGGTATAAGTATCTCTCTCCACGTTTGTTCAGGTAATAGACCACCCCTTGCTTGTCTGATTGGATCAGCAGAGAAGCCTTCTGAACCTATGTGGCCAGGGTCTCAGCTCTCATATCCAACATTTACAGCATTACAAAAAACCCTCAAATTAAGCACTCTAATCGGTATAAATGCCTTCAAGATGCTTTATTTCCGTACAATCAGAGAAGTATGTAACTGCCTCACCCACTCAGACCCAGTACCGGTGTCTGCACTGGTATATAGCCATGCCTAGACCCAATTTTTAGTACTGACCCCCCAGCTTGCTCCTCACCAGCCTAATTGTTCTCTCTTTCTCTTATCCCCCTGTCTTAACACTAGGCCCGTCCATCCCCTTATTCTTCCTTTCCCAACCTCGGATAGGAGCTCACTACCCTGGGTTGTGACATCCTACCATGCCCGTACTTTATAGTATTCAACTCAGGCTCACACATACTCCTTTTCTCCATCCACCTTCTCTACATCCCGTTTTACCAACTCCTTTCTGTGCACCGTGCCCTCCTAGCCTTTCTCCCCTACCTTCACCTCTACCTGGTGTATATTTTTTTTTTCTTCCGTTACTTCCTCCTGCAACCTTAGATAACTTGCTTTATCTTCCTATAGACACTTCTATGTATGTAAATACCGTGTAATCTGTACAATATCTGTATAATTCTATGTACAAATGAACTTCTTTTTCTTCCTCTCTGTAAAGAGTATTATCTGTATTGCCTTGTAAATACCTGTGTTGACCTGTATATACAATTGTTCATGCTCCACCCAGGTCCATCTTGCAAATGAGCTTCTGCTCAACGATGAACGCCTGGTTAAATAAAGACTTGATTGATTGATTGATTTACATAAAGGCTTCATTTCAGCAGGGACCAGGATCCATGGGTCTGATGAGGGCCCAAGTGAGTGCCCCAAACGCAGGTTGGAGGTATTTGTGGGGAGGACCACCTGTAGCTGAATCTTCAGGAAAGGAGAATCTCTGAACAAGCTGCCCCTCGACTGCCACCACAGCAGGGCATCCTGTAGGAGTGGCGGACCAAGATCAGATGGGCCAGAATTTGAGAGGCCTGTGACCACTGAATCCATAGCAACCATTGAGAAATTCTCATATGAAGGTGAGCCAGAAGAACCATGAATATTAAGGCTGCTATAAGATCCAAGTGATGGAACATGGCACGGGCTGAAATCTGGTCACTGTGACTCACCAAGGCAGCCTACGCCACTAAGGCAGACCCAGTCTTCAGACAGAAAGGCCATCACCTGGACCATATCCAGTAATTCCCCTATGTACAGGACATTTTGCAAGGAACACAGACACTTTTCCACATTCACTAGTACCTCCAAACTGTCCAGCAGTTGTCTGGTGCGGTGTAGGGTGTACTCCACCCAAGCTGCCAATGTCTCCTTTAGGAGCCAGTTGTCCAAGAATGGGAAAACAGTTTTCTGCCACATCACTGCAGCTACCATAGCAAAACATTTGGTAAAGACACCCAGTATTAAAGACAATCCCAAAGGCTAGCGCCAAAATCATTAGTATTTCCCTTCCAGGCAGAAGTTAAGGTACTGCCTGTGACACTGTATGACTTGAATGTGCAGGTAGGTGTCCTGCATATCAAGGGTGTAAAGCTAATCTCCCTGTGACAAGAAAAGGAAGCGGGAACCTAGGGACAGCATGAGGAATGCTCTGTAAGCCACATGCTTGGTGAGGTATCGCAGGTTCAGCATTGGCAGAAACCTTATTTTCCTAGGCACAAGGAAATACCTGGAGTAGAACCTGTGATTTACTGTATCTCAACCAGAGGGGCCTGCTGGAAAGGTCTTTTGTGCAGCCAAGTCTGTACCTCAGCTATATGGACTTCTAGATGCTCAGGGGACTAGTGGGAAGGCCTAGGAGGAGTCAGTGGGGATCCTGACAACAATTCCAGGTCATATCTGTATTGGATAATTATCAGGGCCCATGTGTCTGTGGTCACTTTCTGGCACTGGGGCAGAAACACATAGATCTTGCCCCTCCAACAAAGCCATTGATGGGAGAGGTGGAGGCACTGCAGGAAGGATTTCAGTAGGGGTTAAGAATGCTGAATTTTTGAGGTTCCAGGGCACACATTTCGGGTGAGTTTCAGTGCAGATTTTAAAATGGGCATAATCTATGGGAGGAACAAAATGCACACATTTTAGGAGAGGAAATTGTTACAAATTTTGGGACAGCTACAGCCAGAAGTTAGAATATTTTAGCAAAGGAACATTTCAGGAATAAGCAGCATAAAATTTCATTTTATCTACAACACATTGATATAGGAGAAAAAAACACTCTCCCAAACTTTTTTACGTTATGTTATCTTTAACCTGTAAATGGTTGTATACATATAACCCTACCACCTCAGTCTTGAACATTATGAGGTATTCTTTTCTAAGCACAGACTGTCTTTTCTGTCTGATGTGAAGTGCATTCTGTAAGGCAAACAGGCTCAGAAAACCTGGTGTCTATTACATGGGCATATAACCGCTTCCTGGTTACTGTACTAAAATGTTGGAGGCCTATGATCTTATATAAAAAAATGAGTTTTAAATCACATTTTATTTAACTAGGAAAGGACCCTGATCTTACAATAATCCATTCCATTAGTTTTTCCCAATCTCAAACAGATGATAAGGTCCCTAGCTAAATATGCATCCATTGTAACTAACTGGGACCCAATCTCCACTCTCAAAGGGTCATGCCCCTAGGTGTAGCAGGCTAGCCTGGAGATTCTTTCCTCCCTAAAAAATTGTGGCACCCCCTTCTTCAGCTGACAACATTCCCCTACTGTGAGACCCTCTGGCTACATTTGCAGGAGATATAATGCCTGGAGCAATAGGTCTATCTTAGGTTTATGTAGCCCACAGCAATGTTGGCCACCTTTTTAAAGGAACTAGATTCATATGTAAAACAAAAAGCATATTCTCACCTGTGGCTTGCACGTTTATTACTGTCTTTTCAGAACTTTTTCTTGTCATGGCATACCAGCTGTTATCAGGGTCCTGGATCCATTCAATACCCTCGCAGAAGAACTCTCCCTGGTCTGATGGCTGCAGTTTGTAAATAGTCAGGTTGTATGAAGTCTCTCCAGTCTTATCCAATCGGATATCTCCAGATAGGTGCCTCTGTGTGAAGGAGCTTCCAGACCCCAAAACAAAATCTCTGGACAGTGAAAGGACTTCCATTTTCTGACTCCCTTTCTGAAGGATCCACACAACAGACAAGTGCGTGTGCTGAGCTGTCGCATTCGACACCTCACATTTCATCTCCACAGAATCTCCTTCAATCTTGTTCAGTGTTTGGGGTACTGATGTCACTCGCAGGGTGTCTGGTATGACTGGAAAATAAAAGACAAGATATTAATTTATTGAAACATAGCATTGTAGTGATGGAAGAGACTTGGAGTCCATCTTGTCTACCCCCTCCTAGGGCATAAAAGTAGTACCAAAGCTGAGTATGGAGTATGAATACATATCCAAGTTCCAAGCAAAGCACAAGTACAAGCATACCAATAGGATATATTAAAGCACCAATTAGATTCCCTAAGAAAAGGGGAGAGAAGGAGAATTACAGCGAGAAAGTGGTACAGCGAGGGAGGGAGAGAAAGAGAGGAGGGGGAGAAAGATCAATTTTCTGTTATGAAGATGGTCTCTGGATCCATATTTTTAAATAATCGGATTTTTTACCAGTATTAAGATGATACATACATGAAGAATGGTAGTTTTTAATTTCAGAGAGGTGATTCTGCCCTCATACAGATCCCTAGCATGTCCTCACCCTTAGTACTGTCCTGGAGCCTGCATGTGATCAAGGCCGGGGCAGGGTGGAGGCAATGCAGATAAGGTTACCAATGATTCAGGGACAGCAGTGAAGGATTTACACAGAAAGGTTAGAGTACACAGTAGAGGCATGGGGAGGAGGCATGATTGGGGCATACAAATGAAGTAGACACTAGAGATTCATGATGAGTGGGTAAACAAGCGTCAGGGAGAACTCAATGAAGTTGGCATGAGGAGGGAGGAGATTTAGGAGGGACATCAGTAACAATTTGTTCATGGAAAGGCTGGAGGATACGTGGAACAAACTACAAAAGGATACTGTCCATGTGAAATCAGTTTTAAGAATCTTTTCCATTTATGACAACAAGTTTTCCTTCTGGGTGGGGTTCTGGACACTTTAAATAATTTCTATGACCTGACCAGACAGATTCAAGTGAAAAAATTCTAACTATTTAGGCACCATAATTTTAGGTGATGTATCTCCAAATAAGGATATGTCACTTTATCTTTTTTCATTGAGTGTACGTAAGGATTTTCAATTTCACACAGCACAACACAAGTCAGACAAAAGAATCAGGACAACAGATCCCTTTAGCCCCCCCACCCTCACCGGGTAACACAGGTAAATCCAGAGCAGAGTAGACAATTGTTCATTATGCTCACCTATTATTCAAAAATACCCTTTAATATTATTATTGGCACAGTAATGGTCAAATTTCCTTTTAAAATCAGTCATGCTCCTACATCCAACCACCTCATCTGACAGCAAGTTCCATATTGCAACCACCCTCTAGTTGCCCCAAAAAACCCTTTTATGTGAATGACACTTTGGTACATATCACATATCCAGTTTAGAAGTTTAAACATCAGGCAGCCCAACTGGACGCCCTCTTTCAGCATTTACACAGGTCATAATGTCACTATCAAGAGAGAAGTGTGAAGTAACTCCCACCTTGTTCGGCAGGTTTTGTACCTATTGCTGATGTTGGTAATTTACTTTTCCATATTTAAAGCTCCCAGGATTTCTCTGTGCCACTTCACCCTAGTGGCATCATCCATCCAGTGCCTTAACATAGTCATTTTTACAGTGGCAGCAGTCATAACAATGTGGTCCTTGCTAGGACCCAATACTTCACCTTGATATTTTCCTACTAGGCATTTGTCATCAGCAAAAGCATCCTCTAGACCAAACAGTTGGTCAATATTTTGTTTACTTTCCTCCCAAGGAGGCTTAGTCTTGTTGCAATACCATAGGATGTGTTTAAGGGATCCCATCTCTTTCCCACACCTTGTACAGTTAAGAGGGTCCAACTGACCCATTTTATATAATTTCAAGGGCGTACAATACATATTTTGAAGCACTTTGAATTGCATAAGTCTGAACTTGTCCCACTTAATCTTCTCGTACAGGTCTCCCCAAAATGTCTACCATTCTTTTGGATTCCAATCTAACCTGTAGAACCCTTTGTCAGTAGGGGCATACTCCACTCAACCTTCCTGAGTCCAAGTCCTGTAATAATTTGTACAATCCCAATATGGCATGAGGCTGGGCTGCTGCACTTATCAGCTTCTCTAGCAGGTCTCCCATTTGCTTCTTCTCATGGCATAGGGTCCATATATGCTACTATTGCATGTGTAAGCTGCAAAAACGTAATGCACTCCACATTTGGTACTTTATTTTGGAATATGGCAAAGTCTATAAGCCTGCCTCCTAATGTGATGTGTTCCACTAAGAGTATCTGTACTTGAGGCCAAAAGCTTTCTGAAATTGACTGATGTGCCATTTTAAAACAGGATGTGCTGTGTCCCTGGTCAAGTTTCTATCTAGGTAGGTGTACAGCTGCATCAGAACTCTCAAGGAACAGTAAAATGGTGTTGACTTCTAGCTGCTAGGCAGTTTGGCTGGTTTAATGTATAACAGACTTTTTGTCTGCACTCTTGAACCTCTGTGTAACCCTCCCTCAATATGTATCCATTGGGGTTCATGTACTCTCTCATTTTCTAAATTCGCCTGCCCACCCCACGAGAGATGCTTGTTTCCATGTAGCACTTGAGAAAGAAGTTTGGTAAATGTAAGCCTTCCTCCTGTTTGGGGTTAGTTAACTTAAAGTATGACCTCCTTGGTCTCTTTCCCTGCCACAGAAACTCAGAAATACTACTCTGAAGCTGACTGATCCAGGATCTGTCTAATGCTACATTTGGCATTTCCACGGGATAAAGAATTTGTGGTAGCAAATTCAGCTTAATAACACTGATCCTGTCCCAGACTGACAGTGGCATCACCTTCCACCTCTGAAGATCCAGTTTGATGTTATTTATTAATGGATCTAAGTTATTCTTTTTGAGGTCTGGAAGGTATCTGGAAACTTGTTTTACCCAAGTAGGCGATTATGTGTGGTTCCCATTGTAGGCCCATGTGAACCACTTCCTATTTAGAAACTTTAGCACTGAGAAGTAAGACACATGTTTTTCCCGCATTTATGTTTGCATGCTGATACGAACATACGAAATTTCCAGCAGATAAAAGCCTAGCGGTCTATCAAGTCTGCTCGAATGTGCAGCTAGCACCCCTTATTCTGCAGCTGCCCTTCCCTTCCACCCTTCCCCTTCATTGACCCTCCCCCTTGTCCTGTCCCATCCCCTTTTGAAGCAGTTCACTTTTCTACTGCATACCACTTCTGCAGGTAACACATTCCATCCAGCCACCACCCTCTCTGTAAAAAAAAAAAAAAAAAAGTGACTCCTCATTTTCCTCCTGAACTTTCCTCACTCCAGTCTCATATCATGGACCCTGGTGTCTCTCCCCTTCCTTACTTTGAACAGCCCCCCTGTACCTGTCTTGTTTATTCCTTTCATGTACTTAAAGGTTTCAATCATGTCCCCCCTGTCCCTCCTCTCCTCCAGCGAGTACATGTTCAACTCCCTCAGCCTCCTCTCGTATGATCCCCTTGATCATCTTTGTCGCTCTGCGCTGCACCCCCTCCAGTAACTTAATGTCCTTCTTCAGATACGGGCGCCAGTACTGCATGCAGTACTCCAGGTGCAGTCTAACTAATAACCTATACAGTAGCAGAATCACCTCCTCCCTTCTTGAGGATATAACCCTTGCAGTACAACCCAACATTTTGTTGGCCTTTGCAGCTGCCTTCCTACATTGTGCCGAGTTGTTCACTGACCCTGCAATAAGCACCTCCAGATCCTTCTCCTTCCCCTCTGTCTGGTCTAGCTGCACTCCCCCAGCTGGTAACTCCTCCTTAGGTTCTTCATCCCAAAATGCTGCACCTTGCACTTTTTGGCATTAAACTCCAGTTGCCAGGAGCCTGACCAGGTATCAAGCTTTGCCAGATCATCCTGCAACCCCTGCCATCCCACTAGGTCATCCACCACCGCTCCTACCTTGGTATCATCAGCAAACAGACTGATCTTGCTCTTGATGTCCAATGATATGTCTGCAATGAATATCCCAAACAACACTGGTCCCAACACCGAGCCCTGTGGAACACCGCTTGTCATTACCCTTGGGTGTGAGAGCTCCCCACCCACCACCACCCTCTGTTACCTTCCCTGAAGCCAGTTCCCAACCCATCTTACCAGCTTTGCACCCGCCCCTGTGCCTACTAACTTACTTCCCAGCCTTCCACGCAGCACAGAGTCGAAAGCCTTACTGAAGTCCAGATACAGGACATCCACTGCATGGCCCCTGTCCAGTTGCCTAGTTACCCAGTAATAGAACTCCACCAGGTTGGTTTGGCAGGATCTGCCCCGTATGAAGCCATGCTGTCTGCTGTCCTGTAGTACTTTGGCCTCTAGGAGGGCCACCCACCTCTCCTTCAGGATAGTCTCCATTAGCTTACCCACGATGGATGTGAGGCTCACTGGTCTGTAGTTTCCTGGTTCATCCTTGGAGCCACTCTTGTGGAGGGGCACCACATGAGCCATCCTCCAGTCCTGAGGTACACACCCCGAATGTGGTGATGTATTAAATAGGTCTGCCAGAGGCCCTGCAGGACATCTGCCAGCTCCTTCAGTACCCTGGGGTGGATGCCATCTGGGCCTGGCGTCTTGTCCACCCTCAGTGCCTTCAAACCTTCCAACTCTGCCCTCCATGATTTCCCCATCTGTCACCCCTCCCCGTTTCTGCCATTTCTCCCCCTTGGGTGTCACCCCTCTTCTCTTTAAGTAAATACTCCCGTTGTTGAATGTTGCTTTCCAAGTTTGCCCCTTTCTTCTAATCAAAGCCAGCCAACTTGACCAGTTGCAACAGGCCTGCAACATCCAGGACTTTGGTATCTGAGTACCCAGTATATAATGTGAGATTGTGGGATTTCATACATATCTGGGACTGGTACCAGTGGAAATAATTATTGTGTAACATCCGATTTAGTCAGCATCTTAGATAGCCAGGGCTCTGGGCATCAATGTCTGGTCGAATTGTGACTGCCTCTTCTGTTAATGTAGTAGCCACCCAGCTGGAGGGTTCACCAGCAAACCAAAACCTTGTACATTTTGTATATAGCAATCAGCATAACCTCTATTCCTCTGGTTTCCCCTTCCTAACTCCTATGTCCCCCAAATAAATGTTATTACTGTTTTTGAAAATCTTCATGTGTGAGTATATTATTATAGAGTCATTAATTGCAAAATGTTGAAATGTGGGGAAATGCCTATTGGGTCATGTTTGGGGGTGGCAATGGTGTTCATGGGTGGTATAACATCTCAGGGGGTTATACCAGGTAACAGCTAGCCCATGTAAAACTATACTCTGAGTGGAGGCACTGCGCATTGTTATTATTTATTTTATTTGTTTTTGTTAACCAGGTAAGCATACTAGACAAGTAGTGCCTATTTTCAGGTGCGACCCAGGAGGTTACAATATAGAAAAAAACATGGTACATAGGGTAGCATACAGGCCCGCAAATACAGATGAGTCAGAGAGAATACAGTACATTGAGACATGGTGCATAGACAGAGAACAATCTCACCCACACACGGGTGGGGCCAGAGTACAACATATAAACATAGTACAGAGTCAGAGCTAACAAACATGAGTATGACTACAAGCTCAATATGATAAGCCCACACTGTGGCAAGAGGTAAGTAGAACAACAGGTACAAGAAGCTGAGTGGGGGGGGGGGGGGTCCTGAATCTGCAGACAACCCAGGTGGCGGTCAGGAAAACAGGCAAGGGGTAGAGCGAATGTTGCAGTGGACAGCAGAGAGCTAGTGGGTGAGGAACCCAGCCTAGGGGGACCACCACGGCAGAGGCAGGCACGAACTGCTGGGGGAGTACTGTCCAATCCAGTGGCAGGCCCCAGTGGGCAGGTCAGGAGCAATATAAGTTTTACAAACCCAAACCCCTTAGCCTAGCTCATAGGTAGCAGGCAGGGGTGTAACACTAGGAGTAGCGCTGCCTAGGGGTTACATTAATTTTCCAGGAAACTTTGTCAGGAGGTGTAAATAAGAAAGTACTTTTAAGCCTTTTCATATAAAGCAGCTTGGGCAATAGTTTTACTGGACATAAAGGTATTCCGAACCATTCCTGGTTTCCACATGTACTTTCTCTACATTCTTATTAGCTGTAGCAGATGCTGGCAACTGCAACACTGTCCTACTAAATTTCTTAAAAAGAATGTCCAAGATTAAACAAGATGTTTAGATACAGTGATCGGACTTACCTGCTTTGTAAGTCCACAACGGAAAACGTCTTTAGAGGGTCAGTTAATGTTTTTTTTGCCAAACTCTGTATTAAAATAGAAGGGATCATAATTTGGCCTCAGAAAGGTAGACAGCTGATCCCCTCACTTCCCGGTTGTTGAGTAAATGTAAATTAAAGTAAATGGGGGTCACTTTTAATTCCGTTTTTGTACATAAGGATGGCTAGTTTGAGATCAATGAAAGGCACCGTTCAACTAAAATAGGCCATCTTAGTCGAGCAGTGCCCTTCATTAATCTCAAACTGGCCATTCTTACATACAAAAATGGACTTAAAAAGTGACCCCCGTTTACTCTCCCTGGGCACACGTAATTACGTGCCTAAGCGCGGGGGCGGATCTCAGCAACTAGAAAGTGAAAGGATCAGCTGGCTACCTTTCTGGGGCCAAATTATGATCCCTTCCATTTTAATACAGTTTGGCAAAAAAACATAACTTGACCCTCTGAAGACTTTTGCTATTATGGACTTGCACAGCATGCAAGTCCGACCATATTTTATATAACTCAAGCCCTTTAAACAGTAACTCTATATTAAAATAAAAAGCTTAAAAACACTATATTTACACCAATTATGTTTTAACTTTATTTTCTATTTTTTTTTTTTTTTTTTTACTTTGCTGTTGGTCAACAAAATATTGTAGATAACATCAATTATTCCACTGAGTCTTTCAAAATGTATCTAACTCTCCCCTGATAACCACACACTTGCTGTTTGTGACATCAATCTGTTGTCATGGTGAGCACTATGATGTCATAAACAAAGGCATTGAGAGGTTAACGGGAGAAAGGCAAATGTTTTCTCTACAGGTTTTTTTTTTTAAATGGACTACCAAGATGTCATAAATCTTTGAAAGGAGCACTGAAAATGAAAAAAAAAATGTATTCTTTAATAAACTGTAACAGCTGAAACATCTTATTTTTAAAAGCACATGTGAAGAGCAGAGCTGCACTTTAAACGTATCATGAATGGGAATACCGACTTTTTGTTGCTGTCCAACCCAGCATCCTCAAAAAGTCTGATTTCCCAATATCTCCCTATCCCAGCTCTGAGAAATGCTCATGGGAACCTATTTCATCATCTTCTGTGACTTCATAGAAATATAGAATTTTTCAGCACAAAGCAACTGCTTGGCCCACCCAGTCTGCCCAAGTCTTCCCTACCTAATCCACCTCAGCAGACCCTATTTGGTCTCCATTTACCCTCCCCTCCAACTCTTCTTTTGTACCCCTATGTTTCCCCGATGCATGCTAGAAGCCCCCAAAATTTTAGTCCACCACTTTTGCTGGCAGTCTGTTCCAGAGGTCTACCACCTTTTCAGTGAAAAAAATATTTCCTTGCATCTCTTTTGAATCCATCCCTTCCAGCTTCATCACAAGCCCCCTGGTCTTGGTGCTCATCCTTATTTGAAGGAGACTCCCCACCTGTATGTACCCTGTTCACCCCTGTGAGGTACTTATAGGCCTTGGTCATGTCACTTTTCTCTCTCTGTTCTCTTCCAGAGAGTACACGTTGAGATCCCTCAGCCTCTCTTATTGTAAGGTTTCCCGTGCAAATCCTGCACCATTTCAGCTTCCCTCCTCTGGAGATCCTCCAACACAGGACGTAGTACTCCAGGTGAGAGAAGTGTCAAGGAATGATATCATGGCAGCACCATCTCCCTCCTCCTGTTAGAGATACCCCTCCTTATGCACCCCAGTATCCCACTAGCCCCAACTATAGCCTTGTCACACTGTACTGCCACCTTGAGGTCCTCTGATACAACCCCAAGGTCCCTTTCCTGTCTAATGACTGTCAGTACCTCTAGCTACCTTATACTAAGCAGGGGGATTCCTATGCCCTAGCTGCAGGATTGTGCACTTCTTGGCACTGAACCCCAACTACAATGTCTTGGACCACTCCTCAAGTTTCCCAAGCTCCCTGCACATTTTCTACACCCTCTCCTGAGTGTCTACCCTACTACAGATTCTGGTGTCACCTGCCATATGGCATACCTTCTTGGGGCAATCAGATTCCATGAAATCTGTTCTGTTGCCATCTGTCAAATTATGGAAACATGCAATTCTGGTTTTGATTCCATTTAAGTGATGGAATCCAGAATGGGAGCCAGAATCAGATGTTCTGATTTTACATCTGAAAATTAACCTCCCCCCACCCAAAACAGTACACTAGAGACTGAAGCAAGTAATACTACTCTCAGTAGTGCACAAAACAGAAAGCTCTCCAAATGCTTACTCACTCTGTCCTGTCCCTAACTTGGTGTACTAGGGTGCAATGGATACATAACACCAGCATACAACGGTACACCTACCTTTTTTGTGCTGTGTGGTGTGGAGGATGGATGGGTCAGGAAATTGGTGATGGTTGGTGGTGTGGTTAACTGGTGGTCCTCCTCTTTCTCAGGACATGATAGAGGTCTTCAGGTACATGAAAAGGGTAAATAGGGGAGGAACAATAAGGGTGCTTTGAAGGAAGGAGGAGGGGGCCACTAGAAGGCATGGGTGGAAGCTGGAGGGGGGAAGATTCAGGGGAGAAAGGAGGAGGTGCTACTTCACTGAGAGGGTGGTGGAGCCATGGAATGTGCTGCCTAGGGGGCTGGTGGAGGCAGAGACTGTGGAGGGGTTCCAGAGGGGGTGGGACAGGTACAGGGGAAGGGTTCTGGAAGCAAAATCCAATGCAGCAAGAATATCCGGAACTGGGAAGGAGAAGCCAGAGAAGAGGCGAGGGAGACATAAAGTCAGCACCAGGGTGAGAACTGACCAAACGAGCAGACGCGAAAGACTGTTAGGCCTATTCTGCTGGCATTTTAGTATGTTAGTATGAATGTGTTCACCCCAGTCAGTTCAATGTATCCAGGCAGGCATTAAAATCTCGAAGTGCGTTATGCTTTACTGACTAAGTACCAAGCCCATCTAGTACAAGATAATGACCGTGACCAGACCAATCACCCCCTCTCCCCCTCAGATGACCTGATGGCAACCTGACTAGATCCAACCCCCCACCCCAAGTAGACCCGGTGGCAGTGACATGACCAATCTGCCCCCCCACCAACCCAGGCTGATTTAAGTTATTTTTCTTTACCATTTTCTTCTAGCACAGTAATGGTACACTGACTAATATGACCCGGTTCTCCAGAGTTCAGCATCACCAAGAAGGAGCTGGCTGGGTAGTGGGGTAGCAAAAGGCTTGGGTCATCGTGGACCACAGCATCACTGATTTGGCCAATCAAATAAAACACCAGGAAAAACAGAGTCAGCTGCATGCAGTGTAAGTGTCTGACTGTTACTGTTTTCCCAAGATTTTGATTTGGTTGTCCTGACCACCCCTGACACCACCTTTATTATGCAGAGCTTTGTGGGGGACGATGATGGCCAGGTGACCACTGAGGAGGAGGAGGAAGATGGGTAGCCTGTTGAGATGGTGAGACCCTATCTGGAGTACTGTGTGCAGTTCTGGAGACCCACTCTCTGCAAGGACATAGACAAGATGGAAGCTGTCCAGAAGAGGGCAACTAAAATGGTGCAGGGTCTGCACCAGAAGACATATGAAGAAAGACTAAAGGAGCTTAATATGTGTAGCCTCGAGGAAAGGAGGGGGGGGGGACATGACAGAAATGTTCAAGTACCTCAAGGGAATCAACAAAGTCCAAGAGGGTAGCATCTTTCAAAAAGAGGTGCAAGAACAAGGAGCACAATTTGAAGATGGGGGAGGCGCTCAGAGGTAATGTAAGGAAATATTTTTCACAGAGAGGGTTGTAGATGCATGGAATGGCCTTCGGAGGAGGTTGTGGAGTCAAAACAGTGGTTGAATTCAAGCATGCATGGGACAGTCATAAGGCAATTCTAGGGGGTGGGGGTAGAAAGAAGTAGGCTGCTGGTTAACTAGGATCTGCAACTTATCCATTAGGTAGGGAAATGGGCAGACTGGGTGGGCCAAGTGGTCCTTATATGCCATCAAATTCTATGTTTCCAAAGCAAGCAAGCAGCTGCCAAACTGGTGGGGGTATTGCGGTGAGGTCACAGTGGGTGCTGCATGGAGATGGACCAAGTCAGCGACTGAACAGTCTGAAAGTATTCATCCAGGGAAAGCAGTAGGCACTCTCACTCTCACTGTGACTGCACTGGACTCCAGTCCAGCAAGAGTGACCCAGCCATTCAAGTCCACTCCACAGTCAGGAATTGGTACAGGTGGGGGTCAGGGATTGAGCTGGAGGACTTGTCAGCAGGACAGGGAGTGATGGTCGGGTCACGGACACTGTTGCTGTTGTGGGACAACATGGATTGGATTTAGGACTACTTTGGCAATACTCTACCTTGACCTATTTGGAGAAAAGACCAGCCTCTGGATGGACTGCAAGTGTACCCAAAAAAGGATGTGAGGTAAGGGCAGTGGTAGGGGAGAAATTTGTTGCACTCAGTATTTTACTGGGTAGGGGAAGTTGAAGTAAATGTCAGATGTAAAATTGGAATAATATTCTGATTTCTATTTTGGAAATCCGATTTTGTTCCCTCGTTTAAGGAATTAGGATTTTTGGCAGCAGAATCCAGAAAATCAAATTCCAGATTTTGGATGGGAGTCTGATTGAATCCAGTTCCAAATACTAAAATCCAATCAGCCCTAGGACCTTCCCCTCCAGTGCTTCTGCAATATCCCCTATGATGACACTGAAGAGGACTGGTCCCAAAACCAGACAATGTGGTACTCCGCTGGTCACTCTCCCATCTTTAGAGTGAGTCCCATTAACCACAGTCCTCGGTCTCCCATCTGTTAATTAGTTTCTAACCCAATTTACCACTTTGGACCCCACTCCTAGGCTAGTCAACTTCATTAGCTTCCTGTGTGGCACAGTGTTGAAGGCCTTGCTGAAGTCCAGATAGAACACATCCACTGCTCTCCCCTGATCAATCCCCCTGGTCACCCAGTCAAAGAAATCTATCAGATTTTGTTTGGTATGACCCTCCCCATTGTGACTCAGTTCTGCCTATGGTGTGTCTATGGTTCTGCTATTTGACTCTAAATGCTCAACCAGTATATGCAGTAGGGTTTCTATTAATCCCCACCAGAAGTTAAAATGACTGGCCTAATAGTTGCTAGCCTCCTCCCTGCTGCCACTCTTATGTAGGGGTACTAGGTTATTACTCTTCCTCATCATAGTAGTATTCCTCCTCATCAACACAAGGGCAGATAAGGCAGGAATCTTATATACCTGGGCGAGGATATTCAGACTGCGCCAGGCAGTGGCACAATCCTGGACGCAGTGCAACTGGGATGCACCGGTGCCAGGGCCAGGTGATATTCAATGGTGATGCTCCATGGTGCAGCACCATTGAATATGGCAAGGTCAGTGTGCATAGCGCAGTGGCATTGTGCCGGTGCAAGCCACAGCTAGGGAGCACGGGGATGCACCAATGCAAGTGCAGTTGCGCTAGGGCGCATCACCCACGATATTCAGCAGCGGGCATGCAAATGAGGCCATAGTATATGCAAGGCGCAAATGGGGCCATTTGCATGTCATTATGCCCCCATTTGCATGCCTTGAGCAGCGCAGCCTGGCAACTTGTGCCTGGCACCCTGCACAGCATGACGTGTGCATCCCTGGGGCATCCCCTGCCCTGCAGCCGCGATTGCTTAACTGTAAATCACACAATCCCTGGAGGTCTACTGGCCCCCACCCCCAAGTCCTCGGGTCCCCAATATATGTAATGAAAGACCAGCCTTGGTGGTCTAGTGGTCCCCCCCACCTGATTCCCTGATATATGTGAAAACGACATCCCTAGTGGCTAGTGGACCCCCCCCTACCCACTGCCACGATCACAGTGATCTGCTGAAAGATATGCCCTGGTGATCAGTGGCACCCCCACCACGAACCTCTTACCCACCCACTCCCCATCAGCGGGAGGCTGCAACCTGCCCACATACTGCCCGGCCGCCTGCCGCCCGAATGACAGGTACAGTATGGGCAGTAAGCTCATTGGTCCACACTGGGGACTAATGGGCTTACAGCCCATACTGTACCTGTCATTCGGCGGATGGCTGGGCAGTATGCAGGCTGGTTGCAGCCACCCGCCGATGATGGGGGAAGGAGTGGGGTGGGCAAGCGGTTCGATGTGGGTGGGGGTGCCTCTGGATCACCAGGGCATATCTTTACGGCAGATCACCATGAATGCGGCAACAGGGAGGTGTCCACTACCCACCAGGACCGTTCATCTGTACATATATCAGGTGGGAGGGGGGACCACTAGATCACCAGGGCTGGTCATGTATTTCTGTCATCAGGGTATCGGGGACGGGGGGGAGCCACTGGAATACCAGGGATTACTGTACTTACATATACTGCGATCACGGCAATGGGTTGGGGGGTCCACTAGACCACCAGGGCTGTGAGTGCTTGTGGACGGTGTTCTGGGCGGGCGGGTGGCCATCCACATGTGGGCTGCTGTGTTGCACCCTGCAGTAGAGCAGCCTGCCTATGGGTGGCCAGGATTTGTTCCTACTCTGCACAGGCTCAACTGTGAGCCCCCGAATGTGGCGCAGTGCAGGGGTGTGCCGGCATATGTGCCACAGATCCCAGGCTGAATATCGGGATGTGCCGCATATGCATAGGCATGCCCCCTGCATCTGCGCCACATACGATTATACTGCACCCCAGCGCATCGGGATTTGCGCCTCGCCAGGCAGCCTTCTCAATATCCCACAGGGGTGCAATGCGGGGTTGTGCCAGCGCAACCTCTTTGAATATCCAGGCCCTGGTCTTTCATAGTTTGAAAAAATTGTTTCAAATTTTCCATTGTGGGAATTTGAGTATTATCAGTTTTCTCGATGACTGGCTCATGTGCCTTTTCTACCTCCAAGCATTTTTTTTCTTGTCTTTAGTCCACCACAAGATGATGATTCTTCAGCATGCCATGTCTTGGAGCCTTTCCTATCAGAGCATACTTTCTCCAAGAATTTGTGCTATTTAGTTGGTTTCTTTGAGAACTCTGCATTAATTTTGTCCTTTGGAGAAGCTGTCTCTGCGGACATTTTCTCAAAGAAGTTCTTGACATTTTTTGGGGGGACGGGGGCTAGGCAGGCAGACAGAATCATAACTTAGGCCCTTTAACTCTAGGTTTCTGTAATGGTGCAAAACGGGAAGACTGGGTGGGCCAAGCATTCTTTAGCTGCCGACAAATTCTATGTTCCTATGGCAAGGAAAAATGGGCACACTGAGTGGGCAAAGTAGTCCTTATCTGCCGAAAAATTCTGTGCAACAGTGAAAGCAGTTTGAATGCCTATCTGCCTTAAGCAAACTACGCCTGCACTTTTTTAAAACTAGTGGGCCCATTTTTCTTTCAAGACTTTTGCTATTGTTCAGACTCCGACATGAATCCAGAAAAAGGCACCACAGTACAGAAAACCTCAGTCCTGGAGAGCAGATAGTCAATGATGTCAACCACGGTCAGTGGTAGCAGACTTCTTTTTCCCAAACTTCAACCACAGCTGTTGACACCTAAGAAAAACAACCTGAAGTGCTCAAAAGAGGGTAGCAGAAGCACTTCTTTAATACATTTTTTTATATGGCACTGGTAATCAGAACTACTCAGGTTGTTCTGCTGTAAACCACAACTGCACCACAGTCACTGTAAGCAGAGTGTAAAGGTAGCATCTGAGAATCACATAATTATAAACGGGTGTCCATCAATGTCTAGTCTGAGCAGCTTATGTGAGCCTAGAAGATATGCAGTACAATTACAGAGAAGAATTGGTGACTTATTTAAGCAGAGGGATATGTATGTGCAGCATTAATGAGTCAGCACGTGTTAGGCACTGCGCACAGTTTACAAATGTACACCCACATGAACAATATTTGGAACACTGCTCTCGATCAGTACATTTAAGGGGGCACTGTTAGCTTTGCAAGTCGTTTGGCAAGTAACTTTATGCCTCTAGGTTATTATTGAGTTCGCAGCAGTTACTATAGAGTGCCAGTAGTTCTCAAAGTTTTGTACCTGATTCCATTTATTTTCATGATTCCTCCGACCGAAGTTCGTCGTGAAATATCAGCCACTGGAAGAACGCGCGTCCTCAGGAGGTAATCGGCGTGTCCTTTTACGCGTCGGTGTTAAGTTGATATCTGCCTATAAGTGAGGTTCATGAGGTTTGAATAGAATGCATTAAAATGTTTCTGTGTTCAGCTTACGCAAAGAGCTTGTCGAATTCCGATGCAAGAGTGTGCTTTGCACGTGGGATTTCTGCCTGACAGCTCTTCTGCATGCGTGCATTCAGAAGCCATTTTAAATGCATTTTGTGCATATACTAGTGCTTGGTTTTGCTATTCAGATACATGGGCTGCCTCCTTATAGGCAAATGTACAACGTTAACATAGTTTTTCGCCTAACATGTCAAAAAGGACACTTGAACTGGCCCTCCGAAAGCACACGTGCATTCCTCCAGTGGCTATGCTTCGTGACAGCCGACTTTTCGGGACGAATGTTAAGAAAATAAAGCTTAAATTCATGGAATCAGGTAAAAAACTTTTTGGGGGGCTACACAGGGGCATTCTATGGTAACTGCTGCAGACTTATGTGCCTAGGAGCACAATGATTAGAGTTACTTGCCAAATGACTTGCAAAGCTGACAGTGCCCTTTTAAAACATCTGACACAGTTAAGGATGAGTATTTTTAGATGTTAAGGGACAACTGCTTGGGATGGGGGGTTGAGTTAGGCAGAGGTTGTTATATTCCAGAAAGTCAAACCATTCATGAATGGTCACCCTGTTTGTTATACTGTACTACCCTCTGTTAAACTGAGTAAGAGATAAATAACTGACAAAGTACCGTACCTTATGGAGGAAAGTTATGCTGCTGATGGACAAAAGGTGAACAACGTATGGAATGTAGAATCACTGTCAAAATGTTTTGCACTAAGCTCTTTTGCTATACATGTACCAAGAAAAATTAGGAACAATGTGACAGATTAAGGGGGTCTTTTTTCTCTATTTATTGTTTACAGTTCTGTCCAGTCATGCAAGAAATCGAATTAAAACCTGAAAGCGGGGATATTTTAGGAGCCTAGAATTAGTTCTGCGTGGAATACGTGCAATGTTCATATGGATAGATGGTACTGTATGGATGCCTCTGCTTTTTATACTGTTTTAAAATATTTGCAGTACGTAAAGTTGTGCTAAAGCTTTTAACGACATGCACTTAATAAAACTGAACACCACAGTCACTGTGAGCAGAGTGCAAAATGTGGTTTAGGCCACAGTTTCTGGAACTATTCAGAAACCATGAAAAAAGATGAAAAAATGTTTTTATTTACCAAAAACATAGTGTGGAAACTAACAGCACCTGTAATATAACCAATAAATGCCTTATAACTTAAAGGGACACTGTACAGGAAGTTGTTATCCCTCTGTACAGACAGTTGGTGAGACCCCATCTGGAGTACTGTGTGCAGTTCTGGAGACCCCATCTCCGCAAAGACATAGACAGAGTGGAGGCTGTCCAGAGGAAGGCAACCAAAATGGTGCAGGGTCTGCACCAGAAGACATACGAAGAAAGACTAAAGGAGCTTAATATATATACCCTTGAGGAAAGAAGGAGAGAGGACATGATAGAAACTTTCAAGTACCTCAAGTGAATCAACAAAGTCCAAGAGGGTAGCATCTTTCAGAAAAGAGATGTGCAAGAACAAGGGGCACAATTTGAAGATAGGCAGGAGATGGCTCAGAGGTAATGTGAGAGAAGTATTTTTCACAGAGAGGTTGTGGATGCATGGAACAGCCTCCTGAGGAGGTCGTGAAGTCAAGAACAGTAGGGGAATTCAAGAATGCATGGGACAGACATAAGGCAGTCCTAGTGGGGAGTAGGAGGAAGTAAGCTGTTGGTTAACGAGGATCTGCAGCTTATCTGTTAGGTAGGAAAATGGGCAGACTAGGTGGGCCAAGCGATCCTTATCTGCCATCAAATTCTATGTTTCTAAGCTAACTATTTATTGCAATTTTTGGTCATGTACTGTATGACCAAAGAGCCTATTGCAACATTACTAGCAAGCTAAGTGCTGCAAATGCCCATTATGTGAATTATAAAGCAGTGGAACTGCCTCCACCAAATCAGAGTGCAGCATTACTGTACCTCTTATTGAGCGTACAGTTGCTGCCTCCTGCTGCTCCATATGGCTGATTACCGCCGCGGTGACTTTAGTTTCTCACACAGTTACTGTCCGAGCCACCATGGCAAAATCAGCGGTGAGACAAATCTTGCTTTAAAAAAATAAATCTCTAGTTGAAGCATGAAAGTTCCAAAGAGCTGCCAGCATCATATTGGAAAGGAGCACGCTTCCAGCCATACGAGTGATCTGGAAGCCCAACTCATTGTATTTGGTAAGAACACTTTGTAGGAAAGCCCAACAGCAGTTTGTAAAATGATTACTTCAGCCAAAGAAGTCATGTTTTAAGTGACAGTCACTGTATAAAACGAGCAGCTAAATTTGATTTTTTTTTTTACCTGCAGTAAAATCCCGTTTATACACTGCCCCTTTAATCTGTGCTTCCTCCCTGCTGCCACCACAGAAGCCATCCTCGGTATTGAAATACAAAATCAAAAACATACTAGAAAAAGTGAGCCCATTTCCGAAATGTATAATGAAAACATACTGCAAAAGCTTAAAAAATGATCAAAAGTTTTCCAAAATCGTCCCCACTGCCACAATTACACAGCGTGTAACCGGTCACCATTATATGCCGTGTAAGCAACCTCATCAAGTAAACACTGCTCATGGAACCTACTACTACCACAGCTAACAGCGGAGGAGCACAGGAAAATGGGCAAAATAAAACAAACATTCCCAACATCATTTTAAGTCTTCTGGGCTAGAGACAGTTCCACTACTTCATAATATATTAATACATAGATTTAGGGGCGTCTCTTCTGGGATAAGATGGTTATTTCATGCTGTTTTGGGCTGACAGAACCACTCAGCTTTGCTTCGCAGTACTCTGGCCCAAAACAGCATGCGATAATCTTCTTATCCCATAAGAGACACCCCTAAGTCTACGTATTAATATACAATCATGAGTGTTTATTACCTTTTAAGCAATTTTTTAGTATTCCATTCAGGAAGAGAGGGCACCAAATTTAAGCTCCTGGAAACCTCTTAGGATTATGAATGTGTGTCTATAATGGCACCGCCATGTTTGCCAAACTTGAGGTTTACATTTCCCGGGCTGGCATGAACAAACAGTAGGGTCCAAAAAAGTGGCTCATTTCTGAACTTGGAGATGTGTGTCCAACTTCAAATCGAGCATCAGAAGTACTAAAGAACAGGTTTGAAAAACTAAGCTGAGATCCCGAGCAGGCACATTAGTAATCATCCACTGAGCAACGCATTCTCAGTCATCAGAACAGTCTTCATGCTCGACTCCTACTTGACCCCTCCTACCACTCAGGCATGTTTTCTGACTCTTCCCCCTCTGAACTCAGATCTGCATGCTGGAACAGGAATCCGAAGCAAGCCTTGCCAGGGGAGGCAAGTTGGGTTGTGTGGATGTGAACTAAATATTATAAGAAAGTAAACTCTATTTCTAACTTCCTAAATTCAGTTCACTATTCACACTTGGGCAGACTCCTAGTAGTCCACAGGAAGAGGGCACAATGCACACACCTCAAATTAGGTGAAAAGAGACATAAGGACTGAGGACCAAAAACAGCATCATAATGACTAAGAAATGGCTCTAACAAGGTCCAAATGAGTGCACATTCAACCAGGTAGCAGCCCTAAAATAAATTTCAGAAATGGAAATTACCTGGCAGCAGCAAGAGTATATCTGGTGGAGTAAGTCTTCAACAGCATGGGTGTCTCCTCCCCAGCCAACCTACTGTATAGCATATAACGATGCAGGAGGGGGTTATTCATTGGACAATCATCTGTTTCGCTGCTTGTCTGCCTAAGATGGCTTCAGTATATGTGACAAACAGCTAGTGAACCTCACCACAACATTTCTAAGTACATGCCAGGCAGAAGAGCAGAGCCCTGTGAACATCTATTGTGTGGGGCATATATTCATCCTCCAAAGCGTGGAACTAAAAAAAGAAAGTTGGTAGAATGAGTGCCTCATTCAAGTGAAACTCAAAAAAACTACCTTTGAAAGCAATTTTGCATAGGGCTTAGGACAACCTTATCCTTGTGGAAAATCAGACATGGAAACACCACAGACAGCAATGGCGGCCACAAACACAGTCTACCATGACAGATGTGGGAGATCACACTTGTCCATAGGTTTGAATGGTTTACTCATCAACCATGACAACACCAAAGGTAAGTCCCAATATGGAGGAGGTTTCAGCACGAAAGGGAAGATGTGGTCCAGCTCATTAAATAAAATGGCTGACAACTTTGTCCTGTGCCACCACAGTATGCTGAACTAGCATCCAAGTGCACCTTAAAAAGCAACAATTGTGCTTATTTTTAATAACACCTCATGCCACCCAGCTGTAGCTTACCTACAAGGGACTTAAACAGTCCACATTACTGAATTTTCCTCCTCTGAATTTTTGAAGGCAAAGGGATAGTAAATTCCCTTCTGTACCACTAGTAACACGTTCCACCTCATGCCACCCCCTGGCTCCCAAATTTTTTAAATAGGTGTTTGTAATGCACAGGGCTGCACTCCATTGATTACAATGGAAGTAGGATTTAAAATACATTTTTTAATATCTGAGAGGATCACTAGGGTTAAATCAAAGCCTCAGCTCAGCTAGAGAAAGCTTTGTTAGCTGAGCTTTGGCTTTGACTTAACCCCAGTGACCCACTCAGATATTAAAAATAAATTTTAAACACTGCTCCTATCGAAATCAGTGGAGCATGATTCCCCTCTCCCAATCTACAACACCTACATCACAAAATGTGGGAGCATTGGGGGGGGGGGTTATGGGGTTAAAGCTTGCCACTAGCTGCACCAGGAAGGGGAAGGGATTGGGTGGCTGAGCAGAATTTATGATCCCTTCCCCTTCAAAAACAAAGAGGCTGGTTAAGTCTCTTGTAGGCAAGCTACAGTTGGAGGACTTGCTTAAAGCACCGAAACTGGTGCTTTTTAACGGACATGGTTTGCAACCTTGCTGAGACAGGGTCCAGATGTATCTGAGTATGTGCAATATGAAGCAGGAGAGGGGCTTCCAAGCCACACTCATCGCACAAATATGAGAAACTTGTCCACTTGCAGGTGCATGTCTTGCAAGTCAACCCTTGTCCACTTGCAAGTCGACTCCCTCTGAGACACCGCCAACTCCCACAGAACATTTCTGGAATGCCCAAGGACATGGAACACTAGCCCAACAGGAACCAGACACTTAGGTGCTGGGATTGTAGGTTTGAATGCCTGCTCTTCCCCTGGGACCCCATCAGCATGTCCGGCAGAAGTGGAAGAAGTCACAAAGGTCTGCTGCTGAGACTAAGTAAATCCAGATACCAGTATTGTAGTGGCCAGTCTTACACAATCAGAATAGGGGGTGGTAGTCTGTACCTCCATGCCTTGAGAACCACTTTGTGGATCAGGTGAATGGAGGGAAGGTATACAGATGGTCCTGAGACCATGACCAAGAGACCAAATCTCCTGGCAGAAGGGGATGAGCATTGAACAGTCTCAGCTTCCTGTTCTACCAGGAGACAAACAAACAGATCCATTGATACTGTTCCCCGTATTGAAAATACCTGGCATACCACCCCTGCAAGCAGTGACCACACTGAGATGCTTTCCTCACAATACTGAGAGAATCTGCTAGCTGGCTGTTGATCCCATAACATGGACCGCCAAGAAGTCTGCATGCTGGCAGCAAACCAGAGATTACGTCTGGAGCACCCCCTTGACACAGGGGAAAGGAGTGTGTGCTGCCCTGTTTGTTCAAGTAGAACAATGCTGACCCGGACCACTCAACCTCAAACCTGTGGTGTGAGCTCCACCAACACCTGGTGAACTGCGCAGAGTTCCAACAGATTAATTAGGAACAGAGTCATGCTTGGTGACCAGAACCCGTGTGCGATGCAGGGCCAAACTGGATTCCCTCCAAAGAGGTTCAAGAGGGAATAGCCACCTATGGATGGCATCCAACACTGGCTGGGTCACACAGACCAGCTGGTTCAAGACGATGTTCAAATGAGACCACCTGTGCCTTAATTCATACCAAATGGATTGCATGTGCCAGTTAACCTAGTGCACCATGGCTGTGGTAGAGACCACGAAGCTCAGAAGTAATAGAAAAAATTCCAGGCCAGGTACAATCACCAAACCCAAAATGATCTGCCAAAAGAGGACATATACTCTATTCTCTCAGGGGGGAGATGAGCTCTGGCTTAGAGGTAGCCCAGTTCTCCTTCAGTGAAGAGGATCATCTACCTTGGGTTGAGCTTGGACATAGCCTAATTAACCAGCAGCCCAAAATCCCAGAATGTCTGGACATTCAGATTCTGGGTTTACTCCTCATCCTGAAATATGCACCCAGTGATGATCCAGTTTATTTATTTGAATCTAGGATTACAAATACCTTTGAGCCGAGGCTCTTTTATAAAGGTTCCACGTCAGATGGCATACAATACAATACAGGACAATTCAGTACAAGTTGTGGATAAACACTGGGTTACATAGTTGTCGAGGTACAGAAATACAGTGACACATTTTTCCTAAGAACAGTCCCCTGACTGACAGGTACAAGGTGAACACCCTTTGTACTGAAGACAGGATAAATGGCATGACTCTGAAATGATTCAGGGTTTTGTCCATCTAAAAGCAAAGGAACTGTCTGTATGATGGACAAATGGGGGTGCAAAAATATGCATCCGGATGTCCACGGAGCAGAACTAAGCCCCTGGCACTGGAGATGGAATGATCTGGTGCATGGTCACCACGTGAAATTTCTGACGGAAAATGAACTCGTTCAATACTCACAGGTCGAGAATAGGGCACTAACCCCCTGTCTGTCTGGGCACCAGAAAGTACCGTGACATGAACCTCAGTGGAGCCTGGTTTTGCCAGGCTCTTTTGCCTGCCACTTGAGGAGCTGAAGAACTTCGCACCACACTGCAGGGACAGATTCTAGAGACAGCATGTCCTCCAATGTTTCTCGGGACTACCAAGGAGGTAAGATCTCAAATTCCAGAGAAAACCCCAATCCCAGCACTTCCAGGACTCCGTTATCAAAGTACCAGCAGACTACTGTGGCAGGAAGTGGGCGAGGTCACGCCTGACTGGAAGCCGCAGCAGGATTTGGGCCACTGGGGGAATGTGATCATTGTTTACATTTGGAGTCAGACCCCGAGGATTGGCCTAGAGGGGAACTGCTACCACTGCCCATGTACTGACCCTGACCTTCCAGTTTACTGGACAGCTTGGCCAGCAGTGCTGTGGAAAATATTGCCACTGCTGATACTGACCTTGCATACTTTGACAGGGTCTATGAAAGGAGCCTGCACCATGTAGCCTTGCCTTGACCTGCTTTGGGTTGGTGACCAATGTTACGGAGTCCAGGGTCACATTGGACTTCTAAATGCATGTGATGTGGTCCTTGACTCTGGCCAAAAAAGATCTGTTCCTGTAAAGGGGAAGTCTGCCAACTACTGCTGAATTGCCTGGGTGAACCACTAAACTTGCAGTCATATACATGGGCAAATGGACACTGTCATAAACACTGCATGGACCAACACAATGGCCATGTCCAAGGCCGCCTGCAACTGGTACTTAGACACCGTCAACCACAGATCATGGACCTCTCATAGATCTGGTTGACTCACATCATGGAGCAAGTCAGAGAAGTTGGAGAGCCTCTTGAAGAGCTCATGGCTATACCAGGAATGCATAGCTGGCCCTGTGAATGCCCAGCTAACTAGACCTTTCATCAAGACAGTCTTGCTTTTTGGACTCCTTGTCTGGTGGCTTTCCTGACTTGCCCTGCTAACTCACCCTGCACCTTCGTCTTGCGGAACACCACACCTCCCACTAACCCCTCGATTCCCGAATGTTCCAAAAATCCAGATAATGTACCTAAGGAACCACATACTGGCAGGAGACTGGGTCTTGCTTGATACTGAACACTGGGCCCAGGATGGCAGGGGTGATAGAGGCGGCTACCCCTGGTGAAGAATCTCACTAGAAAATATCCACCAGTGAACAGGGGGTCCTTCTTCTGAAAGTCCTCCAACTGAGTGTCAAGAGTCATGAGCATCTGTTCCATAAGGAAAGAGAAGGAGGACTGGTCCCCTGCGGGGATGGGATGGGGGAGAGGGTGGGAGAGCTATCTGTCAGCAGACTACTGTCTGATGATGCGGAGTCAACAGGATAGATGATGCCTCTGAATCAGAATCAGGACAGAGGAGTACAGACATCTGACACATGGTGTGGATGACCCTCTCTGTCAGGGTAACCACCACTGACAGAAGATGAGGATGCCTAGATTCAGATATGAAGTCCTTGTTAGAGCACCCTCTGCTGGCTGTGGAGCCGGAGGCTCCATCTGAATCAGTCTGCAGCATGGCCAGCAATGCCAAAGGAGGAGCCTTGGTCTGCACAACTGCAGTTGGCAATGGGAGAAGCAACAAGGGACGAGACAGATAAATCGAACTGCTGGTCAACTTCAAGCATGGGGAACTGCTCATTAGGGCCACTGTTCCCAGACCACTCTCTCCCATTTGCAACGGGCCCGGCAGTGGTGGCAGGAGCCAGGTAACGAGGAAGAATTCACTGTCTAAACCAAGAGTAATATTGAGAGTGCAACTGTGATCTTGACCACTGACTCAGAGATCAATGGTGTCTGGGTCTAGATACCCAAACGGAGTGATCCTGGGTACAAGATGAACAGGAGTCAGTGCTGGGGTCTGGAATACTAGCGGCTACTGAATTGGCAGAGGTCTAATTGTGACCTCCATCAAGCCCGATGCACCCTGCCTTTTGTTTACAGTCATCACTGGGGTGCAAGAGAGAGGACTGCTTCCCTTCAATGGACACGCTCTCTGTGGGACTGACTAACAGATCAACCAACATCAACACAGTTGCGCCCCCGACTGCAACTCTGAGGCAGACTGACAGGCTCCATTAGCAGCATGACCTCCATCAAGAGTGAGTGATCACGTAAATCCTCCTTTGCTGGAGCAACAATGATCCCTCAACAACGATCTCACGACCGGTGATGAACCTCCATCTTGTGTTTATCAATGAGATGGGGATTCACATTTGAAAAAGCATTGAGACAGAAAACATTTTTTTAAACCCATTATCCTCACGAGGAGACCGCAGATCCAGCGCAATAACTCCTCTTCTGCTACTGACATAAAGTCCAGTACCAGAACATCCTCCCTGGCCTCCTCTGCCTCTTGCATCTTTAACTGCACTGCTGCCCCTGCAGCAATGGAAGGCACACTCACTTTTGTAGGCTCGCCCTGGATCATTCACTGCTGGTGCTCTTCATTGGCTGGCACATGCACAGCCTGACACCAGGAGCAATGTACTATGTCATGGCCCAGGCCCCAACAGTAGATGAAGGTCATGTCTGTCAGTCACAGACATCAGGCACCTGCACAAAACGCACCTCTTGAACCCTGGCTTCTTCTTCTGTTCCACTGGGAATCACAACAAAGCAGCAGGAAGCCAACTGTGAGAGTGCAGCAAGAGTTGAAAAACAGAAGCCAAACTTCACAAAAATCACTAAAAAGTCCTGGAAACTAGCAGAATCCTAATTCACTAGCAGGAGCTATGAAGGAGTAGACCTGTTCCTTCCAGCCGAAGAAAAGATCTAAGTGCAACAAGGCAAAGCTAGAGAATCACATGACTGGGTGGTACGAGGAGCCAAGCTTGAAGACTGTTCAGATGACTAAGCATGCTCAATGAAGAATGACAAAGTATGCCAAGTATGTACAGTGAACTGAATCTAAGTAGTTAAAACTATAAACTTTAATGACTGAGCCGGTGAATAGTATGGAGCCCTGATCTGATGCAACCACTTTATTTAGTAGAAACTAAGGATCTATCATTGGAATATCAGGAGACTAGGACCAGCACAGTGAAGACAGCATCCTTTGAAAAACGTTCTAAGTATCAGGACATCACCCATCAGCATAAGATAATGTAGAGGTCTAACTACGCAATTCACAATGCTAGAAATGGCACACAACTGCAATATACCACTCCTTCCTTAAAGTGCAACCTCCCTTCAGGAGGACTTCACTAAAATCAAAATGTGCTGACACACAACCACCCCTTCCTGAACTTGATTTGGCTCCCCAAAATATACTAACGGACATCCGAAGGTGTGATGCTAGCTTAATTTAGTAATTTCAAGTACTGTACTAACGTCAGTGGCTGTATCCCTTCCTAACCTCCAGTAAACATCCAAACCACAGTGTCTACCTTCAGGCCAAAATGTTTACACTTTATAAATCCAAAGAATGCCTCAGTGCCAGTCTAGGTAGCATGTTGGCACTGGAGATTTTTGAATAGTGCTTTAAACATTCCTTTCGCGATCTGCATCTTGGCAGATGTGCCGGGATAACAGATACATTTTCTGGATTATACAATAAATTCTGTTAATTTATACCAATAATGATCCAGATACCTCATTAGCTGTTCAGGACAGGCAATCTAGGTCTATAATTATGATTATCCAGGATCTCTGAAAGATACCACAGATTATCCAAGCAGCTCACTCACTTCCTGTTACCCATCCTTGACTATAGGGAAGTCATTTTCTGCTCCAGTTCTCCATCTGTACTATAAATCAGTGATGAAAGTGAACAGGAACACACAGGAACTCAGTTCCTGTACCTTTTCTGCAGCAGGAACGGAGTTCCTGTACTTCTTCCCACTGACGCGGGAACTGAAATTTTTAAACCAGCAACATAATGACAGTTTCTGGGCCTGTGACCTGAAATCAGGTTTTCCATGACATTTAACTTGTACAACAATGCAATTTTCCTAGAAATACTTCAATATCTCTAACTGAATCTATTAGTCTCTAAACAGACAGATGTGTCGCAACACCGCTATGCTTCAGATTGAGGATCTTCATTCTGCATTTCACATTTGCCAATCCCTAAGTTCCTGTACTTCTTGCCTACCACTTGCACCACTGCTATAAATCCCTGGATGCTTTATGTATAACCATTACAAATTTGTTCTAGTCTGTTACAGTCACACCCATTGACTGGTATCTCTATAACCACCTCAACCGACTTAGCATAGTCCATCTGTGTGTGGGAAGTAAACATGTACGACAGGGTGACAGTGTACTATCCCGGACCACCAGGGGCATAATGAGGCCCGACGCTGCAGGCGGAGGGCCTTATAGCCCCTGGAAGTTCCAGTATATCACAATACTGCCCACCCTGGAGGATATTATTCTGCTTAGAAAATAAGTAATAGGTAACATTTTAACAAAATAAAATACAAGAGTAAAAAGAAATAAAATAAATGTTAAAAAAGAATAAAAATACACTCTGATGAAAATTAGTTCCTCTAATGGTGCACTTGCCAGTAGAGGGCGCTGTTGCTTTTGAGGTCCTGTTCCAGTCACTTGTGTTTTCTGCTCTGCTGTTTTGTGCTCTGTAGACTAACTTCTTTCCTAGTTCCTGAATTGTGTCCCCCTCGCTGTTTTACGATGATGGAAAACAATTGAAAATGGGCTGTGAAACCAGAGTTGTTTTGTTTGTTCCCCCACAGTCCCTAACCCTAACAGCAGGGTAGCTGTTCATTTTTTGTTTGCTTTTTTTGAAGGGGGGGGAGAGCGAGGGCAGAGAGCTGCTAACAGTGAACAGTGGGAGAGCTATGGCGGCACTGAGGAGGACTGTGGTGAGTGAGTGTGATCGCCAAACCAGCTAGCAAGGAGTTTGCAGACTGCAGAGTGTATGATCGGCAGAATGCTGAGTACAAGGTGACATGCACCGGGATAGCGCTGTCAGAATAAGAAACTGGTGATTTCTACTTCTTTTAGGCAGTATTATTTTATGTTATCTTTAGTTATGTAGTGTCAGTTTAATTTTTACTTTTATTTATTTTTATTTAAACATTCAGTGACCAGGAAAGGCACACTGAGCCAAGGCTCATCTTCAAGTGTGACCCGGGGGACAAGGAGCATGGGATTAGAAATCCTCTTCTCTTGCCAAAAGTGTCTTCAGTTCTTGTACTCCTACCTGGGCACCTACCAGGACAGCACCAGAGATAAGCAGAAGGGACCTCAGTTAAACATCTTATCTGAAGGAAGGCACATCCAAACAGTACTGCACTTGAGTACCAGTGTTTATGGTATGAGCTCAGTCTTGGTATGGGACTAGAACCCAAGTCCTTCTGGCACACAAGCTGATGTGTTATCAACTGAGCCATGGTGACACCCAGTATGCACAAATATTGCTGTTCCCAACATTTTGCATACAATTTTTTTTTTTTTTTTTTTATTAATAACAAATTCATTTTACAAGATAAGCAAACAGAGTCTAAAAGGGCCAGTTTCCAGTTGCGACTGGGGGATTGGGGGGGGCAAGACAAAAAAAATAAAAATAAATCAGAACACACAATATAACAATTACAGTAGTAAAGGTACAAATCAACATAAATACACTGTAACCAAGTCAGCAGAAATACAGGACAAAAATATATACAAGTAGAGGCTAAGTGGCATGGAGGGCTAAGGTGCTGTGTGCCTTACTTCCTACCATGCTGGTGACCTGGGTTCGGAAATTAGCTCGGGTTGCCGGAGGTTGGCTAGGGAGGGAGAGAGGCTCGAGTGTCCACTGGACAGCTCTCCTCTTCTGGGGTGGGACAGCATATCATCTCAGTCCATGGCTGCCACCTAGTGGAGTCCGAGTGGTAGTACCAGAATTATAAGTGACACAGCAGGGAGGGGCCGCAGTTCTGTAGCATGTGCGCACCTCCACATGCACACGCTTAGGTGCCGCACTGGCTGGAAAACATGGGAGAAAAACAGAAAAGGGTTGGTGCTGGCTTCATGAAGCTCTGCTTGCTTACCTTGTCCCTGCACTGCCACCTAGACCACTGACCTCAGTTCTAGATGAGAGAGACAGGATGAGGGGAGGATGCCCCCCCTTCCTGGCCCTGCCTTCGTTGGGGGGGGGCAATGCATGGCGGATTCACGGGCAAGGTGAGTCTTGGAGATGCAGATGTCAGGCAGGGACAGGGCTGAACAGTCTGCCTGTATCATCACAAGAGAAGAACTTTATGGCAAAAAGAAAAAAACATATATACACAAGTCACCAATTAACAGAGTATACAGAATATAAGTATTCAGTCACCATAGATACAATGGGAAACCACCTGTACTTTTACTGGTGGTATTATTCCCTGTTTGTATGGCGGTATTTTGTCATTTGCCTGCTGTTGTTTCTCTGAGACCTTCATGAACATGAGAATGACTATCATGGGGCTATGGGCACAATCTAAAATAAATATACTGTATATACATATCTACGTATCTGTCTATATCCTTTTGCTTTATGTGGCTCTAGTGGGATTTGAACCTGTAATGTCCCATCTCCCAAAACAGTGCTAATCAATAAACCACTTACAGATCAATGGCAACCATTTTACACATTGTTAAAAAAGCCTGAATTCAAGTCCCTGTGTCATGAGTAGTGTTTCCTGAAAATGCCATGCTATTTGGTTTTGTGGTTTTCTTTAAATCAGCATTTGTTAACTTGTTCTGCACTAACTGGAAACAGTCAAGCGGTTTCTGTCTCTCTGACTGAGCCTTGTAGAGTGATGACATCATATTGGACTAAGCTACTGCTGCAGCAGTGCAAGTCCCTGCTTGACTGAAGAGCTAAAAGGCTGCTAATCTCCTAATTAGAGCAGTCTGTGGAGTTACTTGTTTGCTGTCCAGGGTTTTTACTAACTGAGTCTCTGGTTTCTGTTCCAATGAATTAGCTGAAAATCTATCATTCTGTTCTCATAAAAAGTTGATAATTTGAGTTTCCATGCTGAATTGCAGTGGTATGCATTTGAGAAATCAGCTTTTTTGTATCACAACTGTAAGCATACCTCTCAGCTGTCCCTGATTTTACCTCAGAAATTTCTTCTGTCTCTCCCAAATTTGGCATTTCTGTCACTGAAGAGTAGGGATTTGAATCGCAAAATAATGCCATCCATTGGTGTTACAGTCTAGTTCTCATTAAGAAAATGCTAGTCATACTAAGAAGCATGTTGTACACAACTTCTGGAACCAATATTACTATTTTTTCAGATGTGTCCCTGATTTTGGTCATTTGTCCCTGATCATTTTAAGCCTTGTCCCTGATTTGTGATGAGGGAGGTTGAGAAGTATGACTGTTAAGTTCTGTCCCATCAAAACTCTGTGTTGTTTTTCTACCTATATAACACTGGGTTATTTATTTAATAGATATAAAATAAATCTACAAGTAGTTTGACGTTGATGTAGCCTCAATAAATTGGTTCATGTAAGAACAATTGTTTTCCTCTCAGATTGAAAAACAGGTGCCTGCCACACTCCGCGGTATCTGACACGTTTGTATTATATGAACTCACAAATTTCACTTCTTTGATGGTTTCTCTGTGAAAATACATCATGTATATGTATAACTAGAAACACTACATGGCATCCTGATGCCCCCATCTCCAGCCTACAGTTAAAGCTGCTGAACTCTGCTGCCCCATCACCTGCCCCACAAGCACCATGTCTCCTGCCCCACATTCGAGGATGCTGCACCCTGCTGCCCACTCTCTTCTCCCATTGAGTCGGGGCTGTTGCACCCTGTTGCCCCCATCTCTTGCCTGAACAATCAGGGCCACTGCACCCTGCTGCCCAAGCCTGAACAGTTTTGGTTGCTGCACCCTGCTAGACTTTGTCCCCCACACCCCCCAGTCAGAGCTGCTGCACCATGTAGCCACCTGTTTCTGTCACCACAGTCGGGGCTGCTGTGCTCTGCTATGCCCTAGAGTCCCATGTCTCCTGCCTCCAAATTTGGGGTTGCTGCCCATGCCACCAGAGGTGGGACTTTTATTGCACCCTGCTACCTACTTCCATTTTCCCAAATGGGCTGGGCTGTTACACCATGCACATCCTGCCCAACAGTCAGGGCTGCTGTACCCTGATGCCGCCCCCCATGTCCTGCCCCACAATCAAGGCTTCTGCACCATGTTGTAGTCTGTCCCCTGCCACCATAGCCAGAGCTGCTGCACCCTGTTTTTGTCTACACAGTCAGGGCTGCTGTGCCCTGCTTCACCCTACAGCCCCATGACTCCACAGTTAGCGCTGCTGCACCATGCTACCCCATGCCACCGAAGTCAGATTTCTTTGCTGCACTGCCCAAAAGGAAAAACAGAAAAATACTTTCATCTTGTGTTATGGGGTGAAGGACAGAAGGCAGTAAGGTGCAGAAGTCCTGACTGTTCGGCCAGGAGACAAGGGAGGCATTAGGGTACAGCAGCCACACCTGGGTGGAACTGAGACAACTTTTGGGGGCAGAGGACAGGGTGCAGCAAATGCCATAACTCTTGTGGCAAGTAGCAGTATGGTGCAGCAGCCCTAACTGTGGAGGCAAAGGGCTCTAGGACACAGCAGGCCACAGCAGCCTGCCTAAGTAGGCAGGAGCAGGGCACAGCAGCCCTGCCTAAGTAGGCAGGAGCAGGGTGCAGCAGCCCTGGCTGTGGTGGCAGGGGACTGTGGACAGGATGGTACCATACCTCTCAACTATCCCTGATTTTCAGGGACGTCCCTAATTTTGCCTCAGAAATTTCCTCTGTCTCTCATAAAATTTGTGTTTTTGTGACAGAACAGTGGGGACTAAAATCACAAAATAATGTCAAACATTAAAGTTATAGACTTTTTCTTCAGAAAATGCATCTTAACACACATACCTTTATTCTATCATCTTTCTGAGTGAATAGTACCGATTTTTAAAATGTGTCCCTGATTTTGGGTCTTTGTCCCTGATTCAGGAGGCAAGATGTTGAGAGGTGTGGATGGTGCAGAAGCCTTAACTGTGGGGCAGAACACAGTGGCGGCATCAGGGTACAGCATCCCTGACAGTGGGATAGGGTGTGCATGATGTAGCAGCTCTGACTGTCCAGGCAGATGATGGGGGTAACAGGGTGCAGCAACCCCAACCATGTGTGAGAAGGCAGTGGGCAGCAGGGTGCAGCGGCCTCGAATGTGGGGCAAGAGATGGGGGCCTGTGGGATAGGAGATGGAGCAGCAGAGTGCCGCTCCCTCAACTACGGCACAGGAGACAAGGGGCATCAGGATGCTCTATACTGTTTCTAGTTATACATGATGTATTTTCATACAGAAACCATCAATCAACTGAAATGTGTGAGTTCATACAGTACATGTGCCTGAAACAGCAGTGTGTGGCAAACACCTGTCTATCAATCTGTGAGGAAAAGAACTGTTCTTACATAGACATACTGTATTTATTGAGGTTACATCAAAGACAAACTACTTGTGTGAATTAACAAACTTTAGATTTATTTTATATCCACTAAATAAACAACCCAGTGTTATAAAGCTAGAAAACAAAACACAAAGTTTTGATGAGTCAGAACTCACAGCTCTGATACAGACAAGCTGATTTCTTAAATGCCTACCACTTCTGTTCAGGACTGAAACTCAAATGATAAGCTTTTTAGAAGAACATAATGATAGACATTCAGTTAATTTATCTGAACACATACAATAGTCTGAGGTAGTAAAAGCCCTTGACAGCAAACAATTAATTCTACAGATTGCTCTAATTAGGAAGTTTATAGCTCTTCAGTTATTCAGGGACTTGTACTGCTGCAGCAGCAGCTTAGTCCAATATGATGTCATCACTCTCTAAGGCTCACTCAGAAGGACAGAAACAGCCTGTTTCCAGTTAGTGCAGAACAAGTTAACAAATTCTGATTTAAAGAAAACAACAAAACCAAATAGCATGACATGGGACTTCCAGTGACGTCACCGTAATGCAGGCAGCTTCCTCTGAAAGCTCTGTGGTCTCCTCTCACAATCAGAAATAATCCTCCATCTATAAAATGATTGCAAAAAAAACTAGTTTATAGTACAGCAGTGAATGCCTCCTAAACAAAATAAGGGCTCTGGTGCTAAATCAGGGCCACCCACAGCTAAGATGAAGCAGTTAATACTTGGAGCGGACGAGGAGGGCTTCAAGGCCTGCTCTCAAAGGCCCTGTTCGGCACTGGAATCCTCTTCGGAGTCACTGGGAGAAAAAGACTTTCATATTAGAAGAGCCGGCCGAACTCTTAAAATAATTCTATCATCGGTGCAAAAGATTGAGTCCTCATTAGTAGACCTTAAACAAGACATTCAGCAACTGGACAGAAAGGTCTCAGAGAATACTACTAAGGTCTCGCAGGTAGCAGAAGTCCAAGAATCCTCAGGTAGACTACTACTATACCTATTTCAGCAGGAGTGACAATTGAGGGCCAGAATGGAAGACATGGAGAATCGGGCCCGCCAAAATCGTTTTCAGGTGCATGGAGTGCCTGAGGGAGCAGAAGAATTTCTTTCAGTGGTAGATTTCATGCAACACCTTCTATGAACCACCCTCTCTCTTCCATCAGGCCTGCATCTAGAGATGGACACAGCTCATCATTCTTTGAGAACTTGACCAATGGTTCCCAACGCCTGCCCCAGATTGTTGGTGATACGGATGTTGTATTACCAGGCTAAAGACCAGATACTGCAGGAGGCCTGGCGACATAAAGATCTGAAATTTCAAGGAGCTACCATTTTCTTTGATCATGATATTTTACCAGCATTGCAAGCAGAGTGACAAAGAATCCGATGGATTATCAAGGGCATAAGGGGAAAAAAAGGGCTCCGAGAACAATTAAACTTCTCAACAAAGCTCAAAATACATATGTAGGAGGCCCAAAAGTGTACCCCTCCTTGGTGGAAGAAGCGCCTCTTCTTTACGAGTGGCAAATTCAGGTACCTGATTTGGAGATGGAGAAAACAGAAAGAAAACTACTCCAGGGTGCCTGGTCAGTAGCGGGAACAAATAATAATGGAAAGGGCTTACCAGGTTCGCTGCTGAAGGGTCTAGCAACAGACTTGCACAAATTAAAACATCCAGACAAAGCCAGTCCTCATCGGAGTTCCATGGTTGAGGCCTCTACCACAGTGGGAAGGGCGAGTGCAACCGCACAAGAACCGGAGTGAACTGTAAAGCACATGGTACTGTACCTAAAGGAGTTCATCTCCTATCTATCTTTGCAATCTATAACGAGAGGGAGGGTGTATTAATAGGAAGCACCCAACTGCATGAAGGGGAGGAATTCATTACAAATGTGTTTCATCCTATATTACTTAAGAAGAAGGTTTAAATTAATGCTGAAATTGCATAATGTATTAGTAACTTAATGATGAAGGAAAAGATGTGACGAAATGGTTTGCAGGGGGGAGGGAGGGTTTCAAACCTACAGATTTGAGTTGGTTTACATAAAGCAGCTAATCAAAGGGAAGGGCTGGAGCCATGAATGAACCCAAACAGTTAATTTTCTTTTACTTTTGTTTGCTTGCCTTTACATAACCTCGGCGTCCTGGGAAGGGGTGGTGGGAGTCCACCCTCGAGGTCCCACCAGGTGGTGGGGGATGGGGGGAACCCTTCTTCCTCCCTCATGGTACTTGGGAAAATTATATAAAAGAGGAGGGAAGGGGGGGAATGGTTTCAGTATGAGAAGAGGAGACCACTCTGAAATGTATGTTTTACATTTTCTTGTACACATAGCTAAAGGCTTAAAGGGCTGCTTGCATTGCACACGAGTGTGACAATCTACTTATTTTTTGGTGAGTGATTACATCTGTGGCTTGCCAAACCTTAATCCTGGCACGATTTGGTGAGGGGATTTTATAGTAAATGGGTATCAGTACCGGGAGAGGGGTAGTGAGGGCAAGAAGTAGTCTCTGTGCCTGCCCCTTACTACCTCACCGGGAACTCTCCTGAAACTGAGCCATAACCTAGGAAGTGGTTATTAAGAAATGTTTATTTTTTTAAAGTTAAATAACCAGCTTACTACCAGCAGGAAATGTTGCTGGTATTGTTCATAGTTTTACAGGTTGAATTTATGTTACTCTTGTTACTGTAACTGATTGCAAAAGGTGCTTAGAAGCGTATATACAGTAAAACAGTGCTATTCCTTTAGGGGAAGGTGTTAGGAGGATGAAAAACCCTGATTTATGGAGGGGGAAGGGAAGTTTATTCCCATGGGGGAAATCCACATTATCTCAAAATTCTAAATAATGGAGACTTTTTTGGTTATAGCAGCACAAATTCAAGTACTAGTAAAGATGATTAATCCCAGACAGAGAGGGGGATGGTACATCCTGGAAGAGAAAGCCCACCCACATACTCCCCTCTGCTTTCTTCCATGGAAGTTACTGCAGAGGTACCTACATATGGTTCAGAACCACTGGACAAAGCATATGTTGTCCATTTGACTAAAAGCTAGACAAGTTTGGGAACTTCCAACTTAGATCTGGAAATTTATTCCCCTTAAATATCTTCCTAATTTTCTATCACAGGAATCAGACAAATGCTTTGCACATTGGGAGAAGCAGGGGCTGAGATTCCTACACCAATTGATCGTGGGAGAGATTATCAAGGAATTTTTAACTATGCAAAATGGATCTGCCATACCCAAACAAGAACTGTATTGTTATTTACGATGTCAACACTGTATCCAGAAGGGAGTGGGTATTTCTAGTTTAATTTTGGAACCTGTGATAGGAGTGAAACTAATATTTGAGAGGGGAAAGCAATCCAACACCAAACATCTCATTTCACAATGTTATGCCTTACTACAAGAAGGTGTGTGAATGCTGGCTATACAAACAATTCAAGATAGATGGGAAGCAGAATTAGGGCAGCCTCTGGGAGAAGGGGACCAGGAGAAAATATGGAAAGATGTACATACAACCACAGCTGTGGCTAGTTGGCGGAAGTTCCACTGGAAGGTATGTGGGAGGTACTTTATTATACCCACAATGTCAAAGCATTATAGTACCTGTCACCAGGATAAATGCTGGAAAAAACTGTGGACAAATAGGAACACATTATCAAATATTCTGGTAATGCCCACAGGGACAATCTTGCAAAAGATTTTAGTTATAGAGGTATCTTTGAATTTCACAAATCTGGTACTTTGGCTGCCTCCTGGGGAACTTCGGTTGATAGCTATTAAATATCTTTTACATCCTGGTGATGGTTGTCTTGAAGGTTACCGCACAGAACTGACTAACACCAAAGGGACTGACTACAAGTCAATGGAACATAAATGTTACTTCTATTACAAATATGGAGGCGATCATGGACAGAATAAGACTGCAAGTAGACAGACTTAATTCTAGGTGGCTGACATATTATATATAGGAACTAGAAGGAAGGACAGTATTAGAGCAAATGCTAATTTAAATTACCTCTGAAAAACTAAAGGGCCTGAATGGAGATACTCTCTGGGAACTAAGTAAATAATCCCAAGAAAACCAGAACACAGAAGGGCAGGTTTAAAAAAAATATGTTGTTATTATCGCACCTGCATATCCAGATGAATTAACATTCAAAACAAAAAGAACCTTTTTTGTTAGAATTTTTTTACGGTTATGGTTGCAATAAGTTTCAATAGTTGGAAAGTTTTTTCTGAATGATCTAGATATTAAAGTATAGCAGTGTATAGGCTGTTACAAAGCAGGAATTGTTTTTTAATGCTAAGATAAGCAGGGTATTAGAGGGGCTATAAAGCCTGAACTAGCACATCTAAGTTGAGAGCAATGGCGAAGAAGATACTTAGAACCTGCATAGAAAAAGAATGAATATTACTAGCTGGACATTGCAAGATTAATGAAAAATACTGTCAGACTTGTATCCTTCTTTTACGTACTACTCACCTTGAAAAAATGTGTTATGTACAGATGATAAATAATGGCTTTATAAAATGGATGGAATTACAGTTGTGGCCAAAAATACTGGCGCCCTTGCACTTTTTCAAATAACTCACAATTTCCTCTAAACATAAGTTGAAATTAACAACAGTACAGTATCTGGTCTCAACAATTCTTTATTTCTCTGTAAATATTACAGAACCTTTGTTTCTGATTCAGAATTTAATATATCCTTTTAAATCAGAAAATGAAAAGAAATGGCATTGACAAAATTATTGACACCCTAGACTTAATATTTGGTAGCACAGCCTTTGGTCAAAATATCTACAATCAACAGCTTCCTATAGCCGTGGATGAGCTTCCTGCACCTCTCTACTGGCAGTTTGGCCCGCTCTTCTTGTGCAAACTGCTCCAGTTCTCCCAGATTTGAAGGGTGCCTTCTCCCAACTGCTGTTTTCAGATATCTCCACAGGTTTTGAATGGGATTTAGATCTGGACTCATTGCTGGCCACTTCAGAACAATCCAGCGTCTTATCTTGAACCATTCCTGGGTGCTTTTTGAAGTGTGTTTGGGGTCATTGTCCTGCTGGAAGACCCATGACCTTCGACAGAGACCCAGCTTTCTGACACTGGGTCCAACATTGCGCTCCAAAATGGCCTGGTACTCTCCAGATTTCATGATGCCATGCACACATTCAAGGCACCCAGTGCCAGAGGCAGCACAGCAACCCCAAAACATCACTGAACCTCCTCCATGTTTGACTGTAGGGAAGGTGTTCTTTTCTTTGGAGGTTTCATTTTGTTTTCTGTAAAACATAGAGATGATGTGCTTTACCAAAAAGCTCTAATTTGGTCTCATCTGTCCACAGTACATTCTCCCAGAAGGATTCTGGTTTGTTCAGGTGTGTTTTGGCAAACTCCAGTCGGGCTTTCTTATGTCTCTCTCTCTCAGCAGTGGGGTCCTCCTGGGCCTCCTACCGTATAACCCCTTTCATTGATTTGGCAACCGATGGTGCGAGTTGAAACTGTTGTACCCTGTGTCTGAAGGTCAGCTTGAATCTGTTTGGCAGTTGATCGAGGTGCTTTCTCCACCATTCGAACAATCCTGCGCTGCAATCTTTGATCAAGTTTTCTCTTGCGGCCATGTGCAGGGAGGTTGGCTACAGTGCCATGGGCCTTAAACATCCTGATAGCATTACGTACGGTGGAAACAGGAACATCAAGGTCTCTGGAGATTGATTTGTAGCCTTGAAATTGTCCATGCTTGGCTACAATCTTCTGTCTGACCTCCTCAGACAATTCTCTGGCTGTCTTTCTTTTCTCCATGCTCACTGTGACACAGAACAGGAGAATTAGTCCTTTTCTCTATGCAAACTGGTTGAATGAGTGATTTTTATATTGCAGACACCTGCAACTCACCACAGGTGAGTTCAATTCCAAAGTGAAGGAGAAACACCTGCTTGAAATCTAATTATTTCTAACTACTTCTAAAAGGTGCCAATAATTTTGTCTAGGCCATTTAAGGATTTCTGTGTGGAATAGGCTAAGACTTAGTAAATTTTTCTGCATTTTGTATTTTATTCCACTGCAAGCCAAAGAAATACATTGTGGATACCAAAATATTTTTTAATTTCAACAATTTTCTGAAAGGAATGGTGCATTATTAGAAAAAACTGCAAGGGCGCCAATATTTTTGGCCACGACTGTATACGTATAAACAAACAAACAAAAAAAAAACCTGCTTAATAAAATATAAGTTAAAAAAAAAAATAGCATGACGCTTTCAGGAAACACTACTCATGGCACAGGGACTTGAATTCAGGCTTTTATTTAACAATGTGTAAAATGATTGCCATTGATCTTTAAATGGGCACTGTCAACCCTGTGAGGCCTCAGATTTAAAAAAAAATATATCAGAAAAGAAAACCCACACCTTATGATTGCTCAGTTGTATTTTTTTTGTTCTATTTACTGTGCTTTCTGTCTCTTGCTGCTCCACTTTCCCCCATTGATCAAGCCACCCATCCAGCCCTGTCACTCTCCATCCCCAGGACCTACCTGCGCCTCACATGATCCACCACAGATAACCCCCTGTAGGAAGGGCTGCCGGAGCTGAGCCTCATAAACCCCCAGTGGAGCTAAAGTTTTGGTTGTCGAGGTGGACAGCCAAGTTGGCAGTGTGGACCTTGCAACGAGCGGTGCATGACATCCTGGGCCGTGGAGGAGTTTCCCTGTTTTTTTTTTTCTGTCTCTCCCCTGACACCTGGAGACCTTGCTGATGCTGAATCGTCATGTCGTCGACATCTGCCTCCCAGATCTGTGTGGCTCCAGTGTGCACTTCCCCTTGTGGTCACCCAGGTGGTGGTGCTGCACCAAAGGCCATCCCCCCTCCCTCCCCAGAGTAGGCGAGTGTCCCTTGGACTCTCAGCCGTCCTCTCCCCATCTGGCCCTCCAGTGACCCAGGCTCGCTCGAATCGCAAGCGGTAGCGCCACCTCTGAGCTGGCAGTCCAGCTCTATGATTGCTCAATTTCTGCAGAATTTGTTAATACTGCTGATTATTTTGTATTTCTTTTATATATTAGATCTGAGTCCGTAAATCTGTGACTTGGTAGGTTCCTAATTTGACCCAAATTCTTTACACCAGTGGGTCCAATTTGTCCCATGTTTTAAGCCCCCCTCCCCCAAACACCTGTGCTGTCACTCTGCATCAACTTGTGCTGACAGGACAAGTGCTTCACTGATACTGCTGTACACAAACCCACACCAAGTGGACTAGAATGAGGCAAGGATACATATAAAAATGTAGAATTCACATAAATAACAGAACGAGGATAAATAAACAATACTACTATGATTGGTTCAAGCAATTTATTAATACTTCCTTGAAAAATTAATTAGTACAGTGCAGCGAGACTCCAGATGTTCATGACCAAAAAACAGACGCTCATGGCTCAGAGCTAATAATTCATGTGTGTTTTCTAGGCTTTACAACTCAATGCATCTGACATTGCTTCACAATTAGTTCATAAGTGACAGGTCCTGACTGTATACATTCTAGAAGCAAGAACTGCAAATACACAGATAAGCTGCTAGACAACATGAAAACATTTGAAGGTGGGGATTAGAGGGTTTACTTGTAGATAACTCTAGGGACTAGTTGCAACACTACCACAAGTCGGAAAGACTGTGGGAAACAGGAAATTGGTATTCAGTGCCCTAGTAACCTTTATTGATTTTTCTTTAATAACAATGTCAGCTAGAAGGACAAACAGAAAGTGCCGTTTATTAAATATTTATGGATGTTTTCATGTACTCTGATGCACTCATCAGTGTTTTAGAGCAGCAGTCTAGACTACGCTTTCACAAACCCAACGTTGAGACCCAGCTGCAAAGTCCATTATGTTGATAGACAACTGGTCAAAGAGTCAGCCTTGAAGAGCAGGTGATGGTTCTTTTTCTCTGAGGCAGGTAACTCTTTCCAGGTTGCCTGTGTGAGGGACTAAATCGGCACTATTATGATTTTTTTTGTCAATTTAGTAGTTAAAAATGTAGCTTACATGAGAGCATTTTCACGTTCCAGGAATGAGCCGCGCTGCCGCTAAGCACTGAAGCCCTGCCTCCAAAAACATCATTTTGATGATGACACATGGGGAATGGGGCTACAGCAAGAACACCAGAGACACAGCATGATTAAGGAAGCCCCTGCAGCTATGTTAACTGTAACCTTTGCAGGACACAGTACATGTTGGGAGTACATAATTGCAATATTACCCCCTCCCAACATGCACAACAGCCTACAAAGATTTTTTTTGGCTACAACCACCTACCCCCTCCACTTGCCATTATTCTCACTGCAGCCCTATTCTGTACTCATCATCAAAATGCCAATTTGGGGGAACAGGGCTGCTGTGATTAGTGGATGTGAGGCTAGTTCCTGGAAATTCAGAGCTCTCTCTTATGTAAGTTAAATTATTAACCACAGAGTTGATCAAAAAAATTCATAATAGGGCTAATTTAGTCCCTCAGGCAGGCAGCTCCATGAAATGAGTTGGCTGCCTAAAGGGTGTCAGCTGCTCTGTAACCCCCCCCCAAAAAAAAAAAAAATCAAGGCAGGTTACTAGTATGGTGGCTTCATCGAACTGCCTATTAACAAACTGACCACTGACTTCAGACACAGAAATGACTGTGCGTAACAGTTACTTGTATAATTACCAAAGAAAGACCTTTTAGTGTCTGCCTGCACATGACTTGTTAATATCACAAAGTTCCATAAACAAAAGCCGTCACCTGTCTCCTTGACTTGCTATAACCCCCATTTGTTGAACCTGCACCCTAAAGACAAGAAAACAGAACTACAACACAACAGTTACGAGCCTCCTAAAAATCATTAGCAGAATAGAACTACTGTTATGGTCATTTACGCATGTCTTAACTGTTGTAATAAGAACATGCTTCAGGAAATCTATTTTAAAAATGTTCTTTTCCCTATGATTTTTTTTAACTTTCCTTTTAACCCTTGTCACCCCGCCTGCCCAACTCAGTTGTGCCCCAGCCCCCAGCCCCATTACTTGCATTCTCCTGGTCTTGCCCCACCTCCTGTTCCTCCCTGGCTTGCCCACCACAGCTCATTATACTCAGCGCAAAGGGGGATGCCATGGTCGGCAGCGCGAGACCTACAGTGTGGGCCAGCATCATAATGGCATGGCCAGGGGAGGTTTTACACTTGTTTTTCTTCGAGTGGATGCAGACATGTGGGCTTGAGGTAGGCCCACACACGATTACACGTCAGTGCACATCGCAGCCCTGTCAGCATCCTTCCTCCCTCTGCTCCAGCTTGCGTCATTCATGGTCACCCAAGTGGTGGTAGTGCAGTGGAGTTTGCGGACCCTCCCTCTTCAATAGGAGAGCATTCTTTGGGACGCTTGATCCTCCTTCCACGGCCAGCCTTCTAACTCAGGCTCATTTCCAAATCCTGGTCACCAGCATTCCAGGTGGTAGCACTATCATTGCGCTGACAGCCCTGCAAGCTCTGTGATTCTTCTATTCTTTTAACGTAGTAAAACCCTCCCAATTTCATGGCTCTAACTATTGGGGTCCACCAAGTCTACAGAGTTTTGCTTTATTTGCAGTTGGCTTCAGAAGGAACCAAGTCTCATAACGTTTCCTCAAAATATTAATATTCCAGCATTTCATTCTTTATTACTAAAAACACGTGCATGAAAACAGACTCTTTGCCCCTTCGACTTTTATTTAATTTTGTTTAACAGGTAGTAGTAACACAGTGTGGCTAGTTCCCTTCTACAGGCGCAGCCCAGATACAGCTAGTAGCACTACACAAACAAAAGTAGACAATTTACATACAGTTTGCAAAACATGTAGGGTACAAGTAATTAAAGTTATGAACAAATACTTTAATTTGCAGGCAAGTCATTTTTCAACCGCAGTTTACAAGTGGTGTGTGATTTGGTTTATCTGAGGTCTAAGGGAAGGAAGATCTTGCCAACATTCTGGGGGTGTTGTAGTAGACTGCTTTTTTGCCCCATACAAGAGTGCATCATTGGGACGAGTAGAGATTGTTTACTTGACGAATACAGTTGTCTGTTCAGATCCTGATAGCAAAGCAGTTCAGTTAAGGTTCAGAAGGTCGCAGAGGTACAGAGGTCCCAGTTCATTTAGTGCCTTTTTTTTAAAAACTATTTTTATTAGTTTATCTGTATGAAATACACGGTACACTACCCTCATAGGTAGGCTTCAAGAAACATTATGAGCATACCACATAACATCATTGTTACAGTAAGAATTAGTTGAGCCCCTATATTCTTGGTACATCCCCCGTTAGGTAAACATTATATTTAAACCTTTCAAATCGGTTTACAACAGACCAACTCAGCCATGAGACGGGATTACCATCTAAAGATTCCAAATTAACGATGACCCTTACTATCGGGTAAAACATCCCTTGTCTGTAGACTTTAAGACATTAAGGCAATTCAGTAGTCTTCCCCTTATAAGCAAAAACCAATTAAGCTTCCATAGAAACATAGAAACAGAGACTTTGACAGCAGATAAGGACCCACCTAATCTGCCCATTTCCCTATCTAGAGGATAAGCTGCAGATCCTATTTAACCAACAGCCTATTTCTTCTTTCTTCCTACCCCCCACAAAAATTGCCTTATGTCTGTCCCATGCATTCTTGAATTCTCCCACAGTTTTAGACCCCACAACCTCCTCAGGAAGGCTGTTCCATGTGTCCACCACCCTCTCTGTGAAAAAATACTTCCTCACATTGCCCCTGAGCCGTCCCCCTTTGTTCTTGCACATCTCTTTTTCTGAAAGATGCTACCCTCTTGGACATTGTTGATTCCACTGAGGTACTTAAATGTTTCTATCATGTCCCCCCTCTCCCTCCTTTCCTCAAGGGTATACATATTAAGCTCCTTTAGTCTCTCCTCATATGGCTTCTCTTGCAGACCCTGCACCATTTTAGTTGCCCTCCTCTGAACTGCCTCCATCCTGTCTATGTCCTTGTGGAGATGGGGTCTCCAGAACTGGATGCAGTACTCCAGATGGGGTCTCACCAACTGTCTGTACAGGGGGATAACAACTTCCTGTTTTCTGCTGGTGATGCCTCTCCCTATACATCCCAGTATCCCCCCAGCCCTCCCTACCACCTTCGCATTGCTTGCCAACCTTAAGGTCATCTGATATGATTACCCCTAGGTCTCTTTCCATTTTTGTTGTTGTTACTACCTCCCCCCTATTGTGTAATCTTCCCCTGGGTTTCTGTTTCCCAGGTGCATTACTTTGCACTTCTTTGCATTGAATCCAAGCTGCCATACTTCTGACCATTCCTCCAACCTTGCCAAATCCCTTCTCATCCTTTCCACACCTCCTTGTGTATCAATCCTGTTGCAGATCTTTGTCTCATCTGCAAAGAGGCATACTTTTCTTTCCAGTCCCTCTGCAATGTCACTTATAAAGACATTAAAAAGGACTGGACCCAGTACTAAACCCTGCAGTACCCCACTAGTAACCCCTCTTTCTTCAGAGTGGACTCCATTTACAATTACCTTCTGTGTCCTGTTGTTCAGCCAATGTTTTACTCAGGTTACCACCTTGGGACCCACTCCCAGGCTGGTTAATTTGACTACTAATCTTTTGTGTGGGACTGTGTCAAATGCCTTGCTAAAGTCTAGGTAGGCCATGTCCACAGCCCCTCCCTAGTCATAGAAACATAGAAGTTGACGGCAGATAAGGACCGCAAGGCCCATCCAGTCTGCCCATTTCTTTTTCTACCTTATAAATGTGCCATCGGCCTTTGCTCTGTCAGTGGCCTATCTATTCATAGTCATTTGTATTGCTCCCTTATGCCTATCCCATGCCTGTTTGAAGCCCTGCACTATATTCATAGCTACCACTTCTTGTGGTAAGCCATTCCATGCATCCACCACCCTTTCTGTGAAAATGAATTTCCTCACATTCCCCCTTAATCGTCCCCCCTCTAATCTCATGCTGTGTCCTCTTGTCCTGCTATTTTTCTTATATTTAAACATGTTAGACTCTTTCACCTTGTTAATGCCCTTAAGGTGTTTGAATGCCTCGATCATATCACCTCTCTCCCTCCTTTGCTCAAGGGTATACATGTTGAGCTCTGTTAATCTGCCCTCATATGTCTTCTGATGCAGTCCCTGCACCATTTTGTGTTGCCCTTCTCTGGACTGCCTCAATTTGGTTAATGTCCTTGTGAAGGTGTGGCCTCCAATACTGCACGCAGTACTCCAGATGGGGCCTAACCAGTGTCTTGTAAAGAGGGATTATTACCTCCCTTACAACTTGTGATACCCCTACTAATACACCCTAACACCCCCCCTAGCCTTACCTACTGCTTTAGAGGTCTGCTTGGATGATTTCAGGTCATCAGTGATGATGATGCCCAAGTCTCTTTCTTCCTTTGTGACTGCTAGCAACTCCCCTCCCAGCCTATAGGTGGCTTCAGGGTTTCTCTTCCCTATGTGCATGATTTTGCACTTCTTTGCATTAAATCCCAGTTGCCATTCTTCTGACCATTTTGCTAGTTTATCCAGATCTCTTCTCATTCTGCCCACCCCATCTGGATCATCTACTCTGTTGCAGATCTTGGTGTCATCTGCAAACAGACAAGCCTTACCCTCATAAGCTCCTCCTCCTGGGGCTGTGTGGGTGGCTGTTTGTGCTTGTCTGTGTCTGTAGGTTAGTTTTTGTTCATTTACATGTTTTTCTGCTGGGAATACCTGTGCCATTCTTGCACACAACATTGGTGAAAGTCTCCTGGACTGAATTTCTGCAAATCGCCACCATCAGGTATCAGCTTTTTAATTTTAAATCAACTTTCTTGAAGCCTCCCCAAGGAAGCATATGCCTTACAACTAGTCTTACAAACATGGTGATGCTGGGTCCTGCAACTGAATCAACATTTTCAACATTCTCATCTGACCACTCTTAAAGAAACTGCACTTGTGGACTTTAAAGAACAAAGGAATTTTAACACATTTTGTGACTGAATCAACATTTTTGTCTGACCTTTTCCAAAGGTATTGTACTTGTCTCTGAGGACTTTGAAGATCAAAGGAAACATACAGACAAAAGGATTTCACACATTGCATATGCCTACTGTCTGACCTACTCCCAAGGTATTGTACTTATCTCTGAGGACTTTGAAGAACAAGAAACATATAGACAAAAGGATTTTACACATTGCATATGCCCAGGCCACAGTTTATCACCTTTCAGGAACTTTAACATATTATGTGATCCTGGATCTCAACAGTACTATAGTACTTCTCTTAAACCCTCTGGCACCAAACCTTCCCAGTCTTTTTTTTCATTTTCTCTGTACTTCGCCATAGTGTAGCTATCCACCTTAGCCCACTAAAATCCGTGCCCACCACCCTCCTATTGCTCGCCACCCCCGACTGCCTAGCCCACACTACTTCTCGGCTTCTCCTGCCTCGCTAAAAATGGTTTGGCTTAGTCCCCACCACCTGTTCCTGCTCACCCCTCACCCTCCTTTTCCCTTTATGCCAACTCCCTCCGCCTCACCCTACCCCCTCCACCTACTCTCACCTTTCTATACTACTATCCGAAACATTGTACCATGGCTTTTACTCTGAAGTCTTAAACAAACATCACCCAATTAATACCTGGGTGCAAGAGCCATATTTCCCAATTGAAAACTGCCACATCATTATAACTCACTAACGATCACCCTCTACTGGGACTCCAGAAGACAATCCAAGCATCTTAAAAGTACAAGCAGAAACTCCACTCCAACCTATTATGAACTACTTAATGGCATCGCTTGAAACTCCTGCTCCTCCTACTTTTTAATATCTGGTGGATACACCCAAACCCTGGTCCTGTTGCACTGAAGCTGACAAAAACCGGAAAGTTGGTAGTGGTCTCTCCATTATCACTCTAAATATCTGCAGCCTCCTTCCCAAATTGGCATCTCTTCAAACTCTCACTGGACAAAAAAACCCTGATATAGTAGCCATTGTGGAAACCTGGCTATTCTCCCAGCACCCCGGATCATGCGGTCTCGCTTGAAGGCTACAATCTTTTCAGACTCGACCGGGCAAGCAAGAAAGGTGGGGGCTGTGCTATCTACATAAAGGACAACCTCTCCTGTCAACGCGGCAGCTTCACCCCCACAAATACGCAGATGCAACTCCTCCCTATCAAACTGCTTCTTGGTGCACAAACAAAGTTCTCACAGTGGCCGCAGTCTATATCCCTCCAAAAGACCACCGTGCCAGTATTAAGTCTGTACTTGATTTTGTTAGTCTGCAGCCCTCTGAAAATTAGCCTCCTCCTCGGGATTTCAACATAAACTGGCTCGCCTCTGACACTGGCTCTTACAAGATGACATCCTAGCAGCAAACCTGACTCAGATGGTAACCCTCCCCACCCGAAAAATTACAAAACTGGTACAAGCACTCTTATTGACTGGTTCTCCAAATCACCCTGACCGGATAAAAACATTAAAGTCCTCCTGACTCCTCAGTAACCACTCCCCAGTGTCCTGTACCTGGTCTAATAAACTTCTCAAGCCACCCCCCAAAGTTATAACAAGCAGAGTATTGCCTTATGGGAATCTTATCAAGTTGAAAACCCATCTCCTACAACAGGACTGGATGCCAATCCTTGAATCAACTGATATTAATACCGCACTAGAATACTTCATTAAATCTTTCAACTCTGCATGCGACTTATACGCCCCAGTAAAAAAAACGTAAAATCAAAGTGCTATCAAATCCATGGATTATTGCCAAACTACTTGCCGAGCTCAAGGTTCGGACCACCTCTGGGCAGTTGCCAGAGACACAGGCTCACCTCATGATACCCTAAAATACAAGCAGGCACGAAATAGATGTACCTCACAAATTAGGCAAATGAAGAGCTTTATTTCAAAATGCCCTTGAATCCACCTGGGGTGATGGAAGAGCTTTTTGGGACAACATCCTAAACATAATGGGTAAACAATCAAAATCGTCACCTACCATTATGAAAGTTGATGGATCCACCACTCTTGACCCAAAGTCTATTGCAGATGCGCTTAATAAGACATTCACAGACCTTAGTGGGTCCTCCCCAGATTTCTTCTCGACTTACCTGTGTCTAGCCTAGCATCACAAAACACCCTCGTGACAAAACCACAATTTTACTTCAAGAAAATCAAAGTGCACGTAGCAAGTACATAAGAAAGGCCTGCTCAAATCCAGAACAAGTAGTGACACACTAGATCTAAAATCCTGTTCCTCACCCTGGATGAAGTAATTCACCCCTTGCAAAATTCTTAATCTGTCACTTTGCAAAGTCAATTTCCCAACAAATGGAAATCTGCCATAGTTACGCCAGTGCACAAAGGGGGACAAAACCTCAACAGGAAACTATCGACCAATATCAATACTCCTTCCCTCTGCAAAGCACTTGAACGTAATAGTGGCAGACCAACTCTCTGATTACCTGGACAAATACAATCTACTCTGTAATCAACAGCACGGCTTTTAGGAAAGGACATAGTACAACAACAGCCTTACTTGATTTCTCTGGAGAAGTCCACTCAGCCCTGGACAAAGGTGCCAAACAGGTGCAGTCTTTATCGATCTTACAAAAGCTTTCGACACAGTCCATCATGGCCTACTTACCTCCCTACTTTCTAGCCTAGGCCTGGTCAAGGTCCTTGTGCTTGGGTAAAAGTTACCTGTCCAATCGTCACAGGCTGTAAAATCTCTAATGAACTCTCCGACTTCAAACCAGTTCTCTCGTGTACCGCGGGGATCAATTCTTGGACCGCTCCTCTTAGCCTGTTTCTTAACTCCTCCCAGATATCTGCCAGGAGAAAATAATCTTATACGCTGATGATGCTGTAATTCTCTTCCAACAAGGATCCAAACTCCCTATGAAAAGCCTGCAACTTTCTTCTAGTGTTGAAAGGTGGTTCCTGGATAGTAAACTTGTGCTAAACCACAATAAAACAAAAGCCATGCTCTTCTCCAATCACCAAAACAAAATAGGCATACTCCACTCACCATACAAACCTCTGCAGGAATTACACTGGACCAAGTAAATACTTTCAAATACCTTGGCATCACTTTTGACCAAGGGCTCACCTTTAACCCACATTGACAACACTGCGAAAACAGTGAACCAACGCCTTGGAATACTATTCATGAACCACAATTTCTAAATCAAGCGGCATTGAGAATAGCTATACAGAGTTCCATAATCTCAATCATTGACTATGGCCTTATTATTTATGGCTCAGCTACTCCACTGCTCTAAGGCGATCTCAATCACTCTAACAAGGCTCACTGCTCCTCACACGGGGCTCAAAGACTGACCTCCACACGTGTGATCTGTACCATGAATCAGGCTGGTTGAACCTATCAGATCGCCTTATTTATCTCACCTGCACAATGGCAAAAAATCTATCTTGGGACTGACTCCATTATGTATTCAAACCTACTCCGACTGAATCCTGGCTCACGACCCTCCACCAGATCTGAACGCCAACCTTTCCTGGTTCCGAGATGCGACTGCACAGGGACAAAGATCTTTCGTATACAGGGTCCCGACATGGTTCAATGCGCTTAGTCCACCTACTCTCATCCTCAAACTCGCTTGAAGCTTTCAAATCCATGCTCTATGCCCACCTCACCACCACTATGCAACTGTGACTGCGCTTAGATAAAGACTACTATCCTCATGTCCATCCTCACATCTGAGGCCTCTTCCTCCTGACTAATGAACCCTCTGGTACCGCTACTACTTCCTGTCTCCCACCCAAACTCACCCCCTTTTTTCCTGTCCCTCTCACTTACTCTCCCGGCTCACCACCTTTCCCTCCTCTCTCTAGCCTCCTTTTGGCGCCTAATGATCACCCTCTCCCTGGAAGTTTCTTAACCTCGAATTGTCTACTCGCTTGAACCTGTTAAAGCTTGTTTTTCTATGAAACTTAAAAACGTTACTGCCTTAAACTGTTAATAGCAAATTTCTGATGTAACTTTCCTGTCTGGTTTTACCTGTAATGTGTATCGTGCTTTGTTAAATGTTCTTTGTGACGTGGAACCTTGTAAAAGAGCCCTGGCTCAAAGGTATTAATTCTTAGACTAATAAACTAAACTAAACTCTAGTCCATCTGCAAGGTCACTAATGAAGATGTTGAAGAGGACTGGCCCCAGGACTGATCCCTGAGGTACCCCACTTGTGACTTGCATCTCTTCTGACTGTATACCATTTACCACCACTCTCTGTTTTCTGCCCGTCAACCAGCTTGCCACCCAGTTGACCAACTTCTGACCCATCCCGAGCCTACCCAGCTCATTTATCAATCTTCTATGTGGAACAGTGTCAAAAGCTTTGCTGAAGTCAAGGTAGGTGACATCAACTGCTTCCCTTGGTCCACCACTCTGGTTACCCAGTCAAAGAAATCTATGAGATTAGTTTGACAGGACCTTCCTTTTGTAAACCCATGCTGTCTTGGATCCTGTGCCCCTATGGATTCCAGGTGTTGCACTATCCTTTCCTTCAGGAGTGCCTTCATAATCTTGCCCACTACTGAGGTAAGACTGGTCTGTAGTTCCCCGCCTCCTCCCTGCTACCACTCTTGTGGAGCGGGATCACATGAGCCCTTCTCCAGTCTTCTGGGACCTCTCCTGTGCTCAGAGACATACTAAACAGTTCTGCTAATGGCTCTGCTAGTTCTACCTTTAGCTCCTTAAGTACCCTGGGATGTATGCCATCAGGTCCCATTGCCTTATCCACCCTGAGCTTAGCAAGCTCTTGTAGGCCCTTTCTTTGTGAAGGGAGTAGTGCTCACCTCCTCCCCGTGTCCATGATGCTGAGCTGTGGGCCCTGCCTACCTTCTCTTCAGTAAATACTGAGCAAAAGTATATATTTAGGATAGATGCCTTTACAGGGTCCTCCTCCTCACATGCCCCTTTTCTCCATTAAGCTTAGCAATACCCCTCTGGACTTTCTCCTTTTACTAATGTATCTATAGAAAGTCTTGTCACCTTCCTTTACTGTTCTGCTAGTGTTTCCTCAGTTTGGGACTTTGCCTGCCTTACTGCCTTCCCTGCTTCCTTTAGGCAGTTTGGTATGCCTCCCTATCTTCATCCTGCTGTGTTCCTTTATATTTCCTGAAGGCCAGCATTTTGGCCTGACCTTTTCTGCTACTGTATTTGAGAACCAAAGTGGTTTCCTTCTTTGCACTTCCTTTTCTGTCTAACACAATGGGATGTTGCTTCAAGTATTGCATCCTTAATGCTTGCCCACTTTGCCTGTACCCCTCACCTGTGTTTCTTTTTGCCAGGGCTAGCTTAACTCTGTTGGCCATCTTATCAAAGTCCGCTCCTCTGAAGTCCCATATTTTTGCCTTGGAATGGGATGATTTAGATGTAGTAGCCAAATTGATGGTCACTGGCCCCCAGGTGACCTTCTACCTGGAGATCTGTGATCCCTTCCTTGTTGGTCAGTACTAGATCTAGGATAGCCCTGTCTCTTTTGGGCTGCTGTACCAGTCTACTACTTTGGTCACGCAGTCAAAGAAATCAATTAGATTCATCTGACATGACCTTCCCGCTGTGAACCTATGCTGCCTTGGGTCCTGTGCCCCACTGGCCTCTAGGTACTCAACAATTCTTTCCTTCAGAAGTGATTCCATCACTTTCCCTACCACAGAGGTCAAACTGACAGGTCTGTAGTTTCCTGCCTCTGTCTTGGTCCCACTTTTGTGAAGGGGAAATCACATCCGCCTTCTTTCAGTCCTCAGGTACCACACCGTCCTCCCATGATTTGTTAAAAAGCATAGTCAGTGGTGTCACTAGTTCTCTGCTTAATTCTTTTACAATTCTGGTGTGAATTCCATCTGGCCCCAGTGCTTTGTCCACCTTCAGTTTTAGGAGTTCTTTTAGAACCCTTTCTTTTGTGAAAGGACTGGGATCAACCCCCCTCTCCAGAGTGCTTCTGTTAATTGGATTAGGCACCTCCCCCACTTCCTCTTTTGTGAATACTTAACAGAAGTATTCATTCAGTATCCCTGCTTTATCACTGTCACTCTCTGCCCACCCACCATCCATTCTATTCAGATTCACTATCCCTCCATTTGTCTTTCTACGCTCTCTGATATACCTATAAAAGGTTTTATCCCCCTTCTTAACCAAGTTAGCTATCTTTTCCTCAGTTTGTGCCTCGGCTATTCTGACTACCCTCCCTGCTTCCTTCTGCCTTAACTGGTACAGTTCTCTGTCCGTTTCCTTATACTTCCTAAATGCTATCTTTTTCTCCCTAACCTTCACCACCACCTCTTGAGAACCATAGTGGTTTTTTCTGTTGTTTTGATTTGTTTATTTGCTTCACACAAAGGCTTGTTGCCTCTGTGATGGCAGTTTTGATATTGGCCCATTGTTGCTCCACCCCTCCTTCTAGCCGGTTTTCTAGTGCTTTTCTAAGGCACACTCCCATCTTGCCAAAGTCAGCCCTCCTGAAGTCCAGAATCCTCACTTTTGTATGGCTTGACTCTGTAGCAGAGTTTATCGTGAACCACACTGTTTGGCAGTCACTTGTTCCCAACTGGCTACCCACTTCTAGATCTGAGATCCTCTCACTGTCCCCATTAGAGAGTATGAGGTCTAAGATTGCTCCCTCACGAGTGGGTTCCAAAACTAGCTGTTTGAGGCATGCCACCTGAAGGGCATCAAGAATGGCCCTGCTTTTGGATGTGGCTGCCGTAAAGGTGCTCCAGTTAACATCTGGCATGTTAAGGTCCTCCATCAACAGTATCTTCCCTTTCTCTGCCATCCTAAGTATGTCTTCTATCATATCCTTGTCCATTCCTTCCCCTTGACATGGGGGTTTATATACAACCCCTGTGCGCATTGTGGTGCCATTTCCAGTCTCTAAGGTGACCCACAGTGCCTCCTCTCCTCCCTGTTTACTTTTTTGTTCAGTTGCTTTTATCCTTTCCCCATAGAGAGCTACCCCCCCCTTCTCCCCACCCTGTCTCTCCTGGAGGTTGTACACCCTGGTATGTTAACATCCCAGTCATGGTTCTCTGTGTACCATGTTTCTGTGACTGCTACAATATCCAGGCATCCCTCTTCCATCAAGGCCACCAGTTCAGGGAGCTTGTTGCCCAGACTATGAGCGTTGGTAGTCATTACCCTCCATTTCTTGATGGCCTTATCTCTTTTTGACCCATCCCTGCCCTTAATGCATTTGTCACTTTCTCCATTTACCCCTGCACTTCTCCCTATTGACATCTCTATGTTGGTGTTGGTGTCTACCTCACTTAGCACCCTGATATTTTGGTGGGGCTAGGATTTCCCTGCTCCTTTCCAGTGCCTCCCCCCCTTGGCTAGTTTAAATACTTGTCAATGAAGTATTTAAATCTATCATCTAGGATCCTGGTTCCCCTCCTGGACAGATGCAGACCATCATGCCAGTATAGGCCTGCATCCCTCCAGGTGGACCCCCCGTCTCCAATGAAGCCAAATCCCTGAGCTCTGCACCAGGTTTTTCAACCACTGACTGAATCCCATGGTGTGGAGCACCCTAGCCTCACCCGTGTCATAGAAAGGCAGCACCTCTGAGAAGGTTACCGTGTGTGCTATTTGTCTAAGGCCCTCCCATCTCCACAAATGCTTCTTGCACTGCTCTGATCCCTTTCTTAGCCAGGTCATTTGTCCCTAGGTGGATAATGACATCCAGCTCCCTCTCCTGTGCAGCTGCTCCTGCGATCCTGAGGATTCGCTCCCTGTCTCTCCAAGCCATGGCGCCAGGCAGGCACTTTACCTCCCTCTCCCCTTCCTCCCCCAGTTCTACCTTCCTAACAATGGAGTCCCCCACCAGGAGTTGTTTCCTTCCCCTGTGGGGTCCCAAGCAACCCTCCTTTGGGTCTCCTTTGTGGAGGTTCCCAGCATCCTCCTTGGTCTCCACTGTGGGTGCCTCCATAGAGGAACCACACTTTTCCAGAACAGCATAGAAATTGTGGAGAGGTACAACTGGAGGGATGAGCCTCTGTTCCACCACCCTTACCCTCCCTGAGCCCACTGTGGTCCAACCACTCCTCTTTCTTGGCAACCTCTGAGGTAATGGCAGTGACCCTTGTGGTCCCTGGGTGGGAGAGGAGGTCCCACAAATCCTGGCCAACTCAGCCTGGAGATGAGCAACCTCCTCCCTCAGCCCAGAGAGGTGTCTGCAGATGGGACAACACTGCATCCTCCAAAACATCTCCCGGAAGACTGCTGCTCCACAGCCACTGCACTGCACCACTCCCATCATGTCTTTTTTCTGGCCCCCTAACTGTTACTTCCCACTTAGACCTTCAATCTAAGGTCAGTGGACTATAAATTCCAATATTGCAAGAACAGTCAGACATCGAACAGACATACTTAATTCAAGCCGTTTAACCTTAAGCAAATATACCATGCATATCTTAGGTGATCTGGTGGTACCCTTAGCCCTCCCAGGCTACAAAAAAGAAAAGCAAAGGTTGTCTTGTTCTGTAAAAAACATTTCAGCCGCCATTTTCACCTTTGTCTTTATTTCCCCTCCCAGCCATTCCCCAAAAGCAAAGCTGTATATCTCAGTAAGAAACACTACTGTTATAGCAATCAGAGCTGGAAAGGGTATTAAACAGAAATATTTCTTTAGTGTTCAGATATGACCAAAGGAACTTGCCCTAATGGCAAACAGTCAATCATTGTCCCCAGAGTCACTATCCATATTGCCCCCTTTTGCTTGAAATTCGCGTTCAATATGGACCAACATTTTGCTTCCTGTTTTTGAATCTGCAAATTGATAATGTTTCTCACCATATATAATCTGAAGACTGGCCGGCATTAGGAGAACATGGTGGACCCCCAGTTGTCTCAGGCAGGTTCTAACGGCGTCAAAGCTTTTCCGTCGCTGTCTAGTGGCAAAGCTTAAATCCGGAAAAATGTGCACTTTAGCACTGTCCCATTCCAAAGTTCCCTGCTGTTTAGCTTTATTAATAATAAGGACTCTCCCCTTACTGAACCCAGAACCACAAGGAGAGTTTGGGGCAGCAGCTGATTCGTGGATGTGCGGCTTCTCCCACCACTGGTGTGATCCTGTAGAGCTTTAGGATTGTGATTGGCTCCTGAACCTGTAGGGCCTCCTGGAAAAAAGTCTGCAGGAAAGAAGTGGGATCTTCTCCTTCGGAATCCTCGGGTAAGCCTATGATTCTGATGTGAGTGGTTCAAGATGCATTTTCTAGGTTTTCCACTCGTCGCCTAAGTCCATCATTTTCTTTTATGAGGACTGTAGAGACTGTCATAGCCTTTGCGGCCGCAACAGATGCAGCCTTCGACTCTTCCTCTAACAAACCAAACTTGGTATCCAAAATTTTGAACCGAGAAGTAAAATCTTCCAGTTTTTGGTCTAGTAACTGTATTGTCATTAGGAGAGCCGCATTAATGGGTTGCGACGCACTGTCAGACATCCCCGGTCTCCGTTCGGTGCTAGTGCTTGGTTCCGGATCTTTGGATTGGGTGCCTTCTCCTCCGGCAGCCGCTCTGTTGGTTCTCCCCATAACTTCAAAGTACGGATAAGTAGAGAAGCAGGAAAGGTATTGCTCTGTGCAGCGAACTATCCTGAGTCCAACTGCTGTCAGAAAACTAGTGGTTTTGTATTATTTAAAACTCAAATTAATTTGCTTTTAGCGGAGCTCTACTTGAATGCGTCCGCAAGCTTTGCTGTTGGCCACGCCCCCCATTTAGTGCTTTTTACGTTAACATCAGTACCTTGTAATCAGCAGCAGGAGGTTCTTTTGTGTGAGATATTTTTTCACATTATTTGCTAGTAAGTTCTTTACTCCTTATAAACTGCCTGTTTTTGTGAGTTTGCTGTGTAATAAGGTCAATGTGTGTTTCGAGTGACAGGTTTGAAGTATTGTAGGTGTACTCCCAGTTATTTAAAGCTACTGTCCAACTCAAGCTTAGTTAATCAGTATTTTCAACACAGAACAGTAATAGTCTTGTGCTTAGCCGTGGTGCTGAAATGTATGGGTTTGATATTTTTCTTCTTTCACTTGTTCAACATTAATCTGCTGGATACAAATCATATCTGTACTACTTTAAAATCAGAGCCAAAACCTAACACCATGCTATTGTTACTTTCTGTACACTTCCTTAGCATTTGAGATAGCATTAAGGTCTGTTTCATGGTTCTGGGCCCAGGGTTTTATTTTTTCAGTAACATATTCCTTATATTTTTGCAGGCTGATCGTGTTAAAATAGTCTGCAATAACCATGGGTCAGTGTATTTGGTGCCCTCTACTACAATTTTGTTGATTTTCAACTTTTGGATCTTTGTTTTAATCAAACATGTTTTCCGTAATAAGACTTGAAACTAAAATGTATTTGGATATGTCTACTTTTGCCAAGCCAACATGGATTTTTTCCCCTGAAAACCAGAAAATCTCTTTCACAACCCACTTCTTCCAAAAGAGCTTCTAGAAGTCTGAACAGTGCACTGCCTAACCATGACACAAAATGGCCACCTCAGCAAAATCTCTTTTAAAGCTGCATTTTTACTGCGTGTGTGTGGTGTGCAGCACTGCAGCCACTTTCTACACATCCACACACAGTAGCAACCCCCCGCTTGATCCCCTCTTCCCACTTTATCGTAGTACCAGAGAATTGTTATTTATTTATAATTACAGGTGATCCCATTTATTGACTGGACTGACACCACTTTCTAACGCCTTAATAACTGTGTTCCATTCCGTAATAACCAGATGGTTATTACGGCATGGCTGTCAGTCAATGAAAATGAAAGTAAACTCCACTTCTGTCTTGCCACCACCACTCCCCTGCCATTCATTCAATACCAACTGCGTATTCGCTTACACAGTGCTGCTCTTGTAAATAACCAGACATAAATGGTTCCTTTTGGACACACTATGACATTACAAAGCTGCTGTATTCAAACTACTCAGGTTGATGACAATCAGACATGGAAAGTTAAAGCAGCTCTGCTTTTGCACTCCTAGGTGCCAGTTTTCTTGCTCCTAATGGTGTTTATTTTCTACTTTTTACAGTAGCAACTATGTAAAATAACATATGGGGTGTTACATTATTATTATTTTTCCATACACACCATTGGTGTGTAATACCATCGCAAACCACATGTTCTTTGTACTCTTGGTTTATGTGGTATTACACACCTTGGCTGTGTAAAAAAACAAACAAAAAAAATGCATAGGCCCAGATATTCAGACCGCGCCAGACAATGGCGCAAGTGGGGGCGCAGCAGAAGTGAGCTATGCCGGGGCCAGGAGAGGGTGATATTCAAAGGTGATGCACAATGGTGCATCATCATTGAATATGGCACAGAATGTGCATGACACAAGTACAATGCGACAGCACATCACACAGACAGGGAGGACCAGGAATGCTCCAGTGCAAATGCAGTTGCGCTGGGCACATCACCCGCAATATTCAGAAGAGGGCATGCAAATGGGGACATAATATATGCACGGTGCAAATGGGGCCATTTGCATGCCATTATGGCCCCATTTGCATGTGTTGCGCAGGGCAACCCGGCAGAGTGCACCTGGCGCCCTGCATAGCTGCATGCAGCAGGTGTTGGGTCCCTGGTGGGCTAGTGCCCCCCCCGTCATGCCTGATCGTGGGCAGTAGTGACATATAATATGACCTGGTGGTCCAGTGGTATCCCTGCTCCCTCCTGTATCACCTGATCGTGGGTTTCTGCAGAGGAATAATACCCTGGTGGCCCAGTGGCCCCTCCATCCCACCCACAGAGGACTCAGCCACCCAGCTCCCCCCCCCCCATCACTGGCGGACGGCTGCACTTCACCCACATACCACCCAGCCACCCGGCGAATGACAGCGTACAGTATGTGCTGTATGCCTATTGGTCCACATTGTGTGCCAGTGGGCATGCAAACCACATTGTACCATACAGACACAATTATGTGAATGAAAGCGTTCATGCACATAATCGTGCCTGTGTAGTACAGTGTGGTCTGCATGCCCATGGCACACATGTGGGACCAACAGGCATACAGCACATACTGTATTCTGTCATTCGTGGGTGGCCGGGCGGTATGCGGGTGAGTGCAGCCGCCTGCCGATGACGGGGAAGGGGGAGCTGGGTGGGTGGGATGGGAGTGGGGGGTCCACTGGGCCACCAGGTAGCATATGTATGTCACATGCCCACGATCGGGCGATACGGGAGGGAGGGGGGATACCACAGGACCACAAGGTATTATTATATGTCACTACTGCCCACAATCGGCATGACGAAGGGAGGGGAATGCCTCCGGTCCACCAGGCATTGTACTGAGTATGATTGCCCATGATTAGACATAACGGGAGGGTGGGGTGTGCACTGGACCACCGGGAAGGGAGTGGATGCTTGTGGACTGCGTCCCCGCTGGGCGGGTGGCCACCCACAGCTGGCAGGTGCTGTGTTGCGCACTGCAATGCAGTAGCCCACCTGTGGGTGGCCTGGGTTTCTTCCTATGCTTAACAGGCTCAACCTTGTGCCCCCGTATGCAGCGCACATCAGGGGTGTGCCAGCATATGCATCACACATCCCGGGCTGAATAGCGGGATGTGCCACATATGCATGGGCACGCCCCCTTCATTTGTGCCACATACATTACCATTGTGCCCCAGTGCAGTGGGACTTGCGCTAAACCTGGCAGCCTTTTGAATATCACACCAGGGTGTATTGCTGGGTTGCGCCGGTGCAACACCTTTGAATACCTTGGCCATAACCTGCAGCCACCCATTCATTAGGCTCGTTCACACAGCCAATTCTGTGGCATTCTTGGAGGTGCACAGCAGCAAGATCATTGCCGCTATGCAAATCTGAATGCTGCAGTTTGGCCATTTCAGGTTCCGTTCTGTTGTGGCCGTGATCCCTCTTTTCCTGGGATCGTGAAGCGGTGCAGGTGTTTTGCGGTGTTTTACTTTGCCGTGTGAACTGCCTGCACCACCCACAACTTTGTGACAAGTTCTTCCCGGACTGCCCTTCCAGTTGTCATGGCAATACTTCAATTATTTTTTCTGACCCAAGTTCAGCTAGACCTTTTTCCTGGCACTGTAACCAAAGCTGAACTCAGGGAAGTGATTATTTTAGTAACCCGAGGGCTAAAATTGGAAGAATACATGGGTTCAGAGTCGATCCATGACACAGGGCATGTGTATATGCATAAGTGAATGCCCAGTGTCACAGCTCAACTCTGAGCCTGTGTTTCCTTTCAATTTTAGCCCTCAGTTTACTGAAACAACCACTTTCCCGAGTTCAGCTTTGTTTGCAGTGCCAGAAAAAAAAAGTTTTGCTGAACTCAGGTTAAAAGACCCATCCCCGATCTTTGGCTTCAAACTAGACAAGCCCGACCCACACCCACGCCCCCCTTCCTGACCGAACCCTTCTAAAATCACTGGAACTTCCTGGCAGCATATGCATCAATCCCATGGCCATGCCGTCTAAATGCTGATTCACAGCGTTTCAGAAAGCATGGCCAAACCGATCTACACGGCACAGATGCCGTGTGAATGAGGCTATTACTTTCTGTTTTTGAACCTCCCTACCACTCCTCCATCTACTGGCATCTTATCTTAAGCCCTGACCCAGATCTTGGCATGCACTGTTGCAAGCTGTCAGACTGTCCAGACATGGACATGAAATCTCCACAGCAATTCCACTACCCAGCACTGCAGCGCCCAGCAGAAACTACACTGGATCAACTCACAATGGCACCTGTCCATACTGATCCACCTATAGTGGTGCAGAGTTGAGTGTAAACAGGGCTATAGAGTGGAAAAACAGAACAAAACCTCAGTTATCATTTTAAAGCTCTGCTACTGAATTTTAAAGTTGTTACAGTTTTATTCCAGTGAAGAAGTTTGAAATGATTTCAGTTGTTTATCTGTTAATTTGCAATGTGACAGGTTCAGGGGTTCTCTATTTCACCCACAATAAGGCTGTGAGTTAAAAACCATTTAATCTGGCAGACTAATATGAGATTTTACAAAGACCTCTGGCGTAGAGAATTTAAAATTGTAGCCCCAGTATTGAAGAAAAAAAAAAAACAACACCTTAACGCAGTAATACAACTTAAGATATTAAAACAACACAACCAGTCAGTTGGCAGGTGACGTTAATAACACAGGTATGCCTGCTACATATTCATTTCAATTCACTTCCTTCGATACATAAATTATTGCAAAAAAAGATGTTAAAGCATCAGTTTGGGTTGAAGCTTCATGAAATGAAAGTAAGGAAATGCCATGTTAGAGTAAAAAATTCCCCGAATCTTTGGGGATCTGTGGTGTGGTGTTCCCTGTAGTGTGAACTGTCATGTGACGTTGTGCTAGTGTTGCCCTAACTTTGGCATGGTCTGTCCAGGTACGAAACAGTAGCCATACACTAGTGCTTGGAGACAGGGTACCAAAGACAAAGTAGCACTGCTTCTTTACCCTAACTGATGCTTTACTGTAGGTTTTTTTTTAATTTTTTTGCAATGCATTTCCTTTCTTTTTTCAAAGTAGTTTAAAAATATACACAGTATTTTGTATTGGCAAGGTCATCAATCTTTCAGTAACAAGCACGGGCTGTCTCATGTCAATAGTGAACTTTATGCATGGCCCTGCGAGCCACACACAAAGCACCAGACTCATTGCACGGTGCATAGAGTCTGCAGCGCACATGGTTCGTTGGCTACTGGGCCACACACAAAGCAATAAACCTCTTGCATACTTCATGGGGCCAGCAGGGTACTTTGTGTGTGGCCCACAGGAATGAGCTGGCGCACTGAACTGAAGAGCTTTTGCCCCATGCACTAGCAGGAATGCTCTCCCCTGCACTGTGCTCAGCCTTTTTCCTACGAACTCCATCACCTGACTGGGATCTAGGAGTGATAGTCTTAAGTTTAGGGTCGACTCCAACTTCTCCAGCATGCGCTTTACCAAGCATCTGGATTGAACTGTTATCTCCTATGTTTCCCAATTATGAGCCAGTCGTCCCAAGTCAGGAAACTCTACCTTACCTTTCTTTCACAGATATACTACCACCACCACAGCTAGGCGTGAGCACTCTTGGTGCCGAGGATAGACTGAATGGCATTGCTGAGAACAGGTGCTAAGCAGCACCTCACTTGATCCTCTGATATGTTCTGAGGTTGGGTCTTATGGGAATATGAAAACAGTTATTTTTTCAGATCCAGAGACCCTAACCATTCTCCCTTTTGCAGGGATGAGATCATTGTTCCTAGTGTCACCATTCTTAATTTTTCCTTTTTAAGATGCCTCTTCAGGAATCTTAGGTCCAGAATGGGTTGTCATTCCCCATTTCCCTTTGGGTGAGAACATACCTAGAAAAAAGGTCTTTCCCCAGCTGAGGAGCAGGAACTTTTTCACGGATTTCAGCAGCATCAATTTTGTAACCTCCAGCTCCAGGATAACTTTTTGTCCCTGACTGTGCACTGAAAAGATTCTTGGTTCATTTAACTTGGGAAATTATACAGATGTAAGGGTTAAACCCTGGATCATTATTTCCAGTACCCACTTGTCTGTGGTACTTTTTTGCCACTCCTTGAAAGAGTGTGCCAGGTGCCTCCAACTGGTAATGAGTCTACAGTGACCCGGACAAAGCTGTCAGGTGTTTGGCTCTGCCTGTTGCTCAGTAGTTGAAACACTTCCGTTTCACTCTTCTCCTGCCTCTGCCTCTCCCTACACCCCTCTGTAGTGGGTATTCATAGTTGACAAAGGGCCTGCTGTAGTAGGCCATACCTCTACCTCCCCATCCACAAGGCCTATAAGAGCAGCAGAGGCCTTTGCATTTTCCGTCCGATTTTTGGAAAGGGAATTTTTGTGCATCCGCTTTCTTCATGTATGCTTCTGGAGGCAGTGAAGCACTGTGGGTTAAGGCTCTGAGCTGCAGATCTGGAGACCTGGGTTTGAATCCCCTAAATGCATACTGTGTGATCCTGAGCAAGTCACTTAACTTCCTTGTGCTCCCAGGTCACAACTGGAAACAAGCTTTGGCTTAGTGTGCTACTCCTGGTTAAACAATGTTCCCTTTCCCTTTCCTGTTTTGTCTCTAAATAAGGATGAACCCTCAATGGGGAAATCTAAATCTTTGCCCTGGGTATCCTATGGTAGGGTAGTTACCCTGAGCTAAATAAATGTTCTCAAGGATGCTGTAAGAGACCGTGTTCTATATAGAAACAGACTCTGGCGGCAGATAAGGACCGCTTGGCCCACCTAGTCTGCCCATTTCCCTACCTACAGGATAAGCTGCAGATCCTAGTTAACCAGCAGCCTATTTCTTCTTACCCCCCACAAGAATTGCCTTATATCTGTCCCATGTATTCTTGAATTCTCCCAGTTTAGACCCCACAACCTCCTCAGGAAGGCTGTTCCGATAGTCCACCACCCTCTATGAAAAATACTTCCTCACATTGCCCTGAACCACCACCCCCAATCTTTAAATTGTGTCCCCTTGAACTTGTACATCTCTTTTCTGAAAGACTGCTCTCTTGGACTTTGTTGATTCCAATGAGGTGCTTAAAAGTTTCCATCATGTCCCCCCTCTCCCTCCTTTCCTCAAGGGTATACATATTAAGCTCCTTCAGTCTCTCCTCGTATAGCTTCTCTTGCAGACCCTGCACCATTTTAGTTGCCCTCCTCTGGACTGCCTCTATCCTGTCTATGTCTTTGCAGAGATTGGGTCTCCAGAACTGGATGCAGTACTCCAGATGGGGTCTCACCAACTGTCTGTACAGAGGGATAACAATTTCAAGTTTTCTGCTGGTGATGCCTCTCTATACATCCCAGTACACCCCCAGCCCTCCCTACTGCCTTCTCACATTGCTTGCTAACCTTAAGGTAATCTGATATGATTATCTCCAGGTCTCTTTCCATTTTTGTTGTTGTTACTACCTCCCTCACATTGTGTAATCTTCCCCAGGGTTTTTGTTTCTCAGGTGCATTATTTTGCACTTCTTTGCACTGAATCCAAGCTGCCATACCTCTGACCATTCCTCCAACCTTGCCAGGTCCCTTCTCATCTTTTCCACGCCTCCTTGTGTATCAACCCTATTACAGATCTTTGTCTCATCTGCAAAGAGGCATACTTTTCCTTCCAGTCCCTCTGCAATGTCACTTATAAAGATATTAAAAAGGACTGGACCCAGTACTGAACCCTGCGGTACCCCACTAGTAACCCCTCTTTCTTCAGAGTGGACTCGTTTACAATTACCTTCTGTGTCCTGTTGTCCAGCCAAATGTTTTATCCAGGCTACCACCCTGGGACCCACTCCCAGGCTGGTTAATTTGACTAATAATCTTTTTGTGTGGGACTGTGTTAAATGCTTTGCTTAAAGTTCAGGTAGGCCATGTCCCAAGATTCACCCCCTGGTTCACTACGCTGGTCACCCAGTCAAAGAAATCAATTAGATTCGCCTGACATGACCTTCCCACTGTGAACCCATGCTGCCTTGGGTCCTGTGCCCCACTGGCCTCTAGGTACTCAACAATTCTTTCCTTCAGAAGCGATTCCACCACTTTCCCTACCACAGAGGTCAAACTGACAGGTCTGTAATTTCCTGCCTCTGTCTTGGTCCCACTTTTGTGAAGGGGAATCACATCCGCCTTCCTCTAGTCCTCAGGTACCACCCCATCCTCCCATGATTTGTTAAAAAGGGTAGTCAGTGGTTTCACTAGTGCTCCCCTTAATTCTTTTAGAATTCTGGAGTGAATTCCGTCAGGCCCCATTGCTTTGTCCACCTTCAGTTTTAGGAGTTCTTTCAGGACCATTTCTGCTGTGAAAGGACTGGGATCGACCCCCCCCATCAAGAGTGCTTCTGTTAATTGGATTAGGCACCTCCCCCTCCTCCTCTTTTGTGAATACTGAGCAGAAATATTAGTTCTGTATCCCTGCTTTTTCACTGTCCCTCTCTGCTCACCCACCGTCCATTCTATTCAGCCTCACTATCCCTCCCTTTGTCTTTCTACGCTCCCTGATAGTGTGTCATTAGCATCTTTGGCCATCTGCGATTCACATCTGGGTACCTTTAATCTGGTTCTACCTCCACTGATCAGATTGGCATGCTCTTTGGAGGGAAATTTTCACACAATGGCAGGACTGAATTCCACAAGACCTGCTGATACTGTGCTATGTACATCATGTAAGCCGCCTGCCTAAGATGCAAAGTGTCTGTTTTCAAAGCTTACTTTGCCACATGGTCCAACTTTCTGGAGTCCTTTTCCAGGAATAGGGATGCCAATGGAACCTTTACCTACTCGCATGCAACATCTTGTACTTTCCTTTATGGTGAGGGTGGATGTACAGATACTCTGATCCCAACCTGTCCACCTGGTACCTTTAATCCATCTTTTTGTCAGTTGCAAGGGCAGAGTGTGGTGAGGTTAAAACCCTGGCAATGGCCTTTCTCTGTGCTTTGGGTTTGGGGACTGATATTCTTTTTGAAGAGGTCATGCCCAGCATTCTAGTAACTCGGCATCCTTTATGTCCATTTCTGTTTCCGTGGTTGAGAGGTTCAAAGTGTATGCCGTCTGGGACACTGCTCTTGCAGCACATACCACATTGCACAGTGCAGAGTAAGACTTCCATTACGGGCAGTTAAGTGTGCACATGGGACTGCATCACTGTACACATGGGACTGCATCACTGTGCACATGGGACTGCACCACTATGCATATGGGACTGCATCACTGTGCACATGGGACTGCACCACTATACATATGGGACTGCATCACTGTGCACATGGGACTGCACCACTATGCATATGGGACTGCATCACTGTGCATGCACAATCTCTGTGCTGGTGTAAAAGTATCCACACTATTTGAAACAGCTTTTTGAGTATATTACCAATGGTGGAGCCTACAGGATACAACACAGAGTACTGTGTTGTAGGAAATTGTGCAATTTAAACAGCAGTTAATACCTTTTGTCATGCAAGAATCTATGACACTGAATTGCATCCTGGTGGATTTAAAAACATGTTTTTTTTAGTTGTAACAGAGACAAAAAATGGCAAACACATTGCATTGATGCTATTTTTTTTGTATCGACAGACTGCATCTATTACTTCTTGTACTGATGCATAAAATTACACGACAGTTTAAAAAAAGTTATAAATCTATTCTTATTTTCTAGATCTTGGTAATACTACACATTATTTAATTAGAAATAGAGTAGTTTACAGCTTAATTTTCATTCATTCTATGCCCTTAATCGCGCTGCAAACATCTTCCTTTCCCCTCTAGCAACACCTACTCTTTCTAGCTTAGCCTGCAAAAGCGTAGGAAGATAATAATCGATCATAAAAGTTTTATACAGGCCAAGTATCCAGATCTCAATGGTAAACTTTGTTTCTAGTGTAGAATTCTCCAAAGAGCCAGAAAAAATGGGTAAAAATTTAAAACAGGTTATTAACATAAAAATAAAGGGACTACTATGGCCAATTTGACTAGAGAAGTAATTCTAGGCTCTTCAGACAAAAATTACCATATTTTTGTTTTGCTCTGTTTTATTTACAGTTGAAATAAATACAGATAATAAACCACGTCATTTTGACTACACAGTTTTATGATTCTGCCTGGAGGTAAAAGAGTCAACGATACTGCAGAAGAAAAAATTAAACCAACGTAGCAAACCTTTGTGTATTTATTATGTCTATGCAGGAAGCTTCCTTTTATGCTTTAGGAATTGTTTTTAAACCAGATATATGTGTAAATGTTAAGAGCTGTGGTATCACTTAATCTGAAGGTCTGGTGTCTTAGGGCTAGTTTTATATGTACTGTATAGCAACAGAATATCATTAAAGAGTTTTCATGTTGCACCCAATTTCCCCTATCCATGTGGTCGGGCAAATTTTTGTTTGGATATAGCTCCAGATGCTGTATTTCTCCCACTGTTACTTTATATAAATCTCTTTTTTTTTTAAATTCCTAGTTACTCATTGTAATACAATAGCAATTTGCTGCTGTAAAACTGAACTTGAGCTGAGGTCATATGCAAAATGCACTGGGAGGCCTCAGCTCAGTCTCTAGTGGACATTAGTTGATGCATAAAAATCATGACACAGATACAGTCTGGCACAGCACTGCATACTTGGCAGTCTTTATTCAAAAAATGCTCAGAACTAAATGAGCACAGATGTGAAACCACCCTTGAGACCAGTGCCAGACCCAGGATTTTAAAAAGAGTCCTGCGGCAATAATGAATGGAGACAGGCTAAAAGGGAATGGGTTGCCAGCGAGCAGGCAGAAAGCTTCTGTTTCTATTATCTTGTACTGAACATAACTATTTGTAATCAGCATGATACAATTAACTTTGGTTTTGCTGGAAATATATTATTTTGGTCTGGTTCTATTTCATGCAAAGGTCAGACGTGCCTTGCTACCACAGGAGTTTTATTAATGCTGGCTCCACCACTGCTTGAGATCAAAACCCTACACCCAACCAGGAGGTGTTTGCAGATAAGTACAGAGGTATCTTGGGAAGACAGTGGGAGAAGCCTGTATGGACAGTGAGTAAGCTTCAGTTCTATTGCCAGCTGGCTCCCACTGTTATGCCCTCAGTTCCCACGCTGGGTGAACCCTACATTAGTCTCTCCTAAGTTTCCCCTACTTAAAAAAGAAAGCAAGGGTGCTATCTGTGGTCTGGACAGCCCTCCATGTTTCCATGCTTAGACCAGCTATGGTTTAGGCAGGTTAAGACAGGTATGCTTGATTTGTATATTAGTGGAAGCAGCTAAAAAAGCCATCACTAGATTGTGGCTATAGCCAACTCCTCCAGAAATATTGAGCTGGGAATTCACCGTCTACGAGATACACAAAATGGAAAGTCTAACAGCAAAATTACTGAACAAAATTCCTACCCTGATTCTCAGATGTACTCCATGGTTTTTGCACATTGCTGAATGTCAGCCTGACCTAGTGCCCTGACTGGGAAATACATATCTCTGGAAATGCGGCTGGGTTGAGCCTTTCTCCCCTCTGCCCGTTCTCCTCCTCCTCTTTCCCTTCCCTTCCTTGCTTAGGTCGGCCGGCCCGTTACAGTCCATACTCTCCCTAGTAAAATGTTGGTTAAATGCAAAGCTTGCTAATGGGAGATAAAGGAGAGACTGCTTAACAAAATATCAGAAATGTGAAATTATATTTCCCCCAGTCTCCAACTGCTCTTTGCTATCTACATAAACAACATTCACATTGGTATAAAAGCAGCAAATATCCACCACTTCACCGATGACACCGTCCTGTACATTGAGAGGCCCACTCTGAATTGCACTGTACAGACCTCCAGCTCGACTTTAATCACCCCCAGCTAAATCTACTTCAGTTAAAGCTACTACTTAACACAAAAAAAGGCTATGTACTTCTCCCCTGCTGTTAATGTTCCTCACACCTCAGTTTTAGACTCATTACCACAGTTTTAGGTGTCAGCATGGCTCAGTTGGTAGCACATCCGCCTCTGGACCAGAAGGTCATGGGTTCTTGTCCCACACCGGAATTGGACTTGCACCTAAAAATCACTGGCATCTGAGTGCAGTATTGGGGAGTGCTGTACTGCTGGGGTGTGCCATCCTTCAGGTGAGACGTTAAACCGAGGTCCCTCCTGCCCATCCTGGTGTTGTCCTGGTGGTTGTCCAGGTGGAAGTAAAAGAACCCAGGGCACTCTTCGCAAAGAGCAGAGAGCATTACCGGTGTCCTGGCCAACATTCCCCTTCCCATAAACTGGTTCATGCAATTATCCAGGCTGCGTGTGGGTGATGATGTGCAATATGGCCGCCACCACATATTCAGTCACTTCACTACAGTCTAGCATTGCTTGTAAAGCACTTTGGGATACTGTGTATGAAAAGCGCTATACAAATGCTGATTCTTCTTATTCTTTACCACCCTTCTAGGCGAACCACTAGAATATGGGGCAAATTTCAAATACTTGAGTGTTTGGACAGACCACAAATTGACCTTCTCCGATCATACAGATGCCACTCATTGACTATGCTGACTTTTTTATGGTCAAGCTACCAACACAGCATTAGCTAAGCTTGATACTTTATATCACAGAGCAATAAGATTCATTACAGGAGCACCTTCTTCTACTCACCACTGCTCTCTCTATTCTCTGGTTGGCTGGACATCCCTCATATTCAGACGGCAAAAAACAAATGCAGCCATTTGGACCTACCATGCCTTCATCAAAAAGCTCCCCAATATATCACCGAGTGTCTACCTATTTGCTCCCCTGGAAGCTATGTCTTGAGAAGCCAAGCAGATATATCCTTGGCTATTCCAAAAGTCAGATCTCGTTTTGGCAGATCCTCCATAAGTTATTCCCTTCCCTACTTGTGGAACACCCTTCAGAAAACCCTAAAGGTAGCTGTCCCTGTGAAGTTGTCGACCTTCAAAACTATGTTTTCACATGCCCTCAAAGAGTTCTGCGATTGTGTCCGTTAATGCTCGGACTATGGAGTGTCACGTGACATTTCCCCTCCTCTCCTCTCTGCCGTCCTCCATGTCTTCACCTTACACGTACTTTACCTAATGCTTACTACTCTGTAGGAACCTGATTTACTTGTACCTCTGTAATATGCTGTACATAAGACTATTCCAAAATTGCTTGTTCCTTGTTATTGAAGTATGTGATAAAATATGATTTATGCTGTGTCATATAAAGCTGGCCTTGATTGTTGTTTTACATGTATAATCTTCTTGGTCCATCTTGGAAATGAGTTTTTCTCAAAGGAGTTTCTCCTGGTAAAATAAAGAGTGACTGACTGATTAATATATAGACTCAACAGACCTATGGCAATGTTTAATCCTAGGTAATGTACCCTCAAGCATTGTTTTTATCTCAACTGCTGTAACTAGATGTATGCTTATATATATTCTCCATGTGTCATTAAAATAATAAACACAGAGTTTCAAAAAGAAGAAACCAAAAAAAAAGACCCGCTATGATGCCTAATGTCCATATTGTAGGACTGCAGCACCATGCTCTAACTTGGCTATTTTGAGTTCTGACTCCTGGTCCTATGCAACTATGTAAGGAGGTTGTGATCAGCAACTAGGGAGAACTCCCTCCCATACAAATATGGTTGCAGCTTCAGCAAAATCCAGACAATCCTTAGACACTCCTTCTCTATCATGGCATAGGCCTCCTTTCAGGGCAGCAGCTTCCTGCTCAGGTACATGACTGGGTGTTCCTTTCCTGAGCACGTAACCCGACTCAGAATCACGATTAGCCCATGATCAGATGCATCTACGTGCACAACAGACCTTCACAGGTGCCAGACACAATGCCACCTTCAGCTAGTGGAATGCAGTATTGCATGTTTCCATCCACTGAACCCTTTCCGGCATTTTCTTTCTAGTGAGATTGGGTAGGGGTTTGTCCATGCTGCTGAAATTTGGCATAAACTCATGGTAGTACCCCGCAGTCTCTAGGAAGTCCCATACTTTCGTCTTGGTCAAGGGTACGGCCCATCCCTGGATGGCCTTGACTGTCACTAGATCAGGCCAGACACACCCACTCCCCACCCTGTGCCCAAGGTATGACACTTCTGCCATTCCTATCTGAAACGTCTCCACCTTGACTGTCAACACAGAGGCCTGCAGTCGGCAGAACACCTTGATCACATGCCTGACATGATTCTCCCAGGTCTGCCTATAGATGACAATGCCATTTATTTATGCCACAGTGAAATCTCCAGCTCCATTCAGAGTGCAGTCCAGAAGCTACTGAAAGGTGGCTGCACATCCTGCATCCTGAATGGCATTACCTTGAACTCAAATAATCCAAACAAGATAACAATGGATGACCTCTCTCTGGCTTTGGAGGCCAGGGGTACCTGCCATAGCCCTTTGTGAGGTCTATGGTGGACAGGAAACGCTCCCCCCAGTCACTCTAGGACCTCATCCGTCCTGAGCATGGGATATGCATCTAACTCTGTGCAGCTGTTGAGCTTGCAGTACTTGATGCAGAACCTCATGGTCCCATCTTTTTTGGGGATCAGTACCACTGGGGAGGCTCTGGGACTACTAGACTCCTGGATCACCTGGAGAGCCAGCATCTCCTTGATCTCCCCCACTATGGCCTGTTTTACACCTTCTGGGACTCTGATGGGTGGCCATCTCAGTGGGGTTTGGAACCCTGTATCCATGTGGCACTCTGGCAGTGTGGTATACTCCAGTTTCCTCCTGAATATTTCACCAAATGTACACAGCACCCAACACATTCTTTTTTTGAGTAATCTGTTTTTCCCCTCCGTGACGCACTGGGACCTGCTCCTCCTTCAAGCCACCTAGTACCACCAGCGACCCCTTCCTGCAATTACCCCAGAGCTGCCTACCTCATATTTGCAGCCTTCCTTTGGGTTAGCCCAGCATATCCCTTTGCCAGGAGGGTCCCCCTCCTTCGAGAGGGAAGATACCGGCCGGATGACTCCAGCACACTATTTTCCTTCTTGCCCGGGTGCTGCTGAGGCGGACGCTACTCTGCCAGGATTGCTCGAGGGCATCGTCGGGGACAGCCGCCATCATCCAGCCGATCCCAGTGCAGTTTCCGCTTTTCTGTGGTGTTTCTCTTAGTGCGATCCCTCTGCTGTACTCCTGGTCTTCACCAGGGGCCGCTGCAGAGCAACCATACATCCCCAACCCACCCCAGGGGAGGACAGCAGTCCCATGGTCGCTCAATCCTACCCCTTCCCATGCCGACCACCAGTGCCTGAGTCCGTTCCGAACCCAGGTCGCCGGCGTGGTTCGAGGTGTGGTGTCCAGCGCCTCAGCCCTCTGCATCACCGGGCCAGCTACACAACACATTTTATCAGCTTGGGAGGGTGTTAGCTGCTCCAAAAGGGTGACAGCATCCACTGAGGATTCTCCCTTAACCTCCTCCCAGGAGATCCACCAGCTAGTCTGCTTCAGCACCCTCCTCTGGATAGCTGCACAAAGCCAGGACCATCTCGTCCCTGTCATAGTAGGGTTTCATCATGTTTACATGGTGGCCTCGCTGATAACACCTCCTGTCTTGCAGCTCTACTACGTAATTAACATCATTCACCCTCTTGACCACTGAGTAAGGCCTCTTCCAAGCTGTCTGTAATTTGTTGTGCCAGAAGGGAATAAGCACCATCACCCGCTGCCTAACTTAGTACTCAAGGGGTCTGGCCCCATGGCCATACCATGTCTTCTGCCTCTTCTGCAGCAGCTAGGTGCTCCTGCGCAAACTCCATGAGTTCCTTGAGCCATGACCTGAAATTCCTGACATACTCCACAACAGGTTCCCATTGGGGAGCAAGCTTACCCTCCAATTTATCCCTTACCCTATGGCCAAACAGTAGCTCAAAGGGTGAGAACCATGTGGACTCCTGAGGGACTTCCCTGTATGCAAACAAAATATGGAGTAGGCACTTGTCCCACTCTTTTGCGTACTAGTCAGTGAATGCCCTTAACACGCTCTTAAGAGATCCATTAGATTGCTGAACCAGACCATTAGTTTGACAGTGGTATGGTAAGACCCTGAGCTGCCCTACCCCCAAACTTCCTACAAAGACTAACCATCAGATCTGACATGAAGTTGGTGCCCTGATCTGACAGCATCTCCTAGGGGAATCCATCAGGTTAAATATCCCCAGCAGTTTGTTAGCCACCTTCCCAGCCTAAATGGAGGACACGGGCACTAACTCTGGGTACCTTGTGGTGTAATCTATGACCACCAAAATGTATCACCTGCGGGTGTGACTTGGGGTGATAAGTGGCTCCACAATGTTTAAAGCAACTTACCAAAATGGCTGTTCGATAAAACGTACAGGAATTAAAGCCGTCTTACCCTTGTCCATAACCTTTCCCACCCTATGACACTGGGGACAAGTCCAGCTGTAGTTTGGCACATCTGTAAAAATACTGGGCCATTAAAAATTGTTGGTTGGCAGCTTTTTGGTATGGATGGCCATTAGTTGTTCTGAAAAGGGTATGCTGTGGGCTAAGGCCAGAAGCTGCTTCCTATACTCCCTAGGAATCACTGTCTGTTGGAATACCCCATCCTCCAGTCCTCCCTTAGGAACCCACTCATGGTACAGGAACCCATTCACCCAGTACATCTCCATTTTCCCAGAACATGAAGAGTCATCTTCCACACTGGTGGCTATCTCCCTTAAAGAGCTAGTGTACTGCCTCTAATTAATATTAGTTTTTGAAAGCAGTCAACTATTGCCTTTTATATCTGAGGTGCTTTTTCTTTTCCATTTGGATAATTAGAATTTGTTTTACCTGATGCTAGTAGGTGTGATCTGTGGAACAGCACTCTGCCTAGCAGCTGACATATCTAGTTATGTGCCCACCACTATATTAGCGGTATTGTGACCTGACTGACTGATATCACAGCTACTCTAGAAGAGTCGCTCAGTAGCTGCCAGGTCAGTCACCAGTGATGTCACAGAGTCAGTGAGCTCACAATGCCGATGATGTAGTGAGGGGGACTAGAACTAGATATATCAGCTGACAGGCAGAAGGAGGAGGAAAGGATAAGACCCTGGGAGGTGGAGAACTAGTGCAGAAATGGTAAAGCATTGAGAGTACTGAGATAAACGAAGAGGAAGATGGAAGGAGTAAGTGGAGCAAGAATTAAAATGGAGAGAGAATCAAAAAAGAGAAAAGCAAGCTTCAGGAAAGTGGAGAGTTATGTAGTGAATGTGTCTGGAGGTGTCCGAGACTACCCTCATGGGGGATAATCCTTACCCATTCTTTAAAACATTTTTCTCACTTAGTTAACATCACTATTAGTCTAAAAGTGCAAAACAGCTTTAAAAGTGCCACTCTCCCTACAGTGATTTTAAACTGCCACTTTCTAGTGAAAGTTAAATGGTTGTTAATATCTGCCACTTTTAAATGTAAGTTTTTTGGTATTCATTTCACATAATCTACTTTTTAATTCTGCTGCATTTCTAAATTTCAAGCTGGTAAGATCATATGGTCATTGAGGCTGAAAGTACGCATGTGCTGGCATTCTGGAGCACACAGACTGATCACCATTATCTCTTTATGCAAATATTAAGCTAATTACATCCTTAGATCTACTACATTTTGTATATGTCCGTAGATCCTGAAGAAGTAGTGGGTTCACTACAAAACACTGATCATTTTTTGGTGGGCCAAGTATTGATGTTCTGCTGAATACATGGTGAATACATTCTTACATGTTATACCTGTGAGTGGGTCATTTGTCTCCATTTCTGGGATGTTTAGAAATATGCAGTTGTGACTGGCTAAAAATTATGTTATGACTTATAATTGGTAACAAAATGTGTTAAGTAGTTTGATAACTTTTTCGGCCAAGTGGCATGAAGGACGGGAGTACTGGAAGCCTCACCTACTACCACTCCTGCAAACAGAGTTCAGGAGTAAGCTCAGGCTGCCAGGGTTGGCTGTGGTGGGACAGAATGGAACGTCTGAAGAACTGCTCTCCTATAAGGGTGGGGGGGGGAGAAGCTGCACCACTCCTACACTGCCACCACATGAAGCAGTGGTGGCAGTGCAGTCAGCGCATCTGGGAGAGGGACATCTGGTGGCAGGTGCTTGATGTATATGTGTATATATGTGTGTGTGTGTGTGCGCGCCACTACATGGGGGACAGAAAATGTGAAAAGCCTTACCCTGGCTAATGACTCGACCCATGCTGTAGTCGGGACCACCAAGTACTGGATTGCACTCTGAGGGACCTCACACCTATGGCCCTGTCACATATGGGGGGAATCTGTGGGGCTACTCTAGTTAGGTCCCAGGGGTACTTGCTGGTAGGAAGGTAAGGGCTGAAAAACCTCGTCAGAGCTAGGGGCATTGAAACAAGTATTCCGATGACCATAATACAGTATTGGGGTCACAATCTATGAAACAACTACAATATGCTTGCTGGTCACCACATATTTCTGCCTTTGCCACTAATCTAAATAATGTTGTGCCTTTTACATGTTTTGGACTGCTACTGTGAGCTTTGAAGGCTTTTTACATAGCCTATCAATTATACTAATTTTAGATTAGTGTTCCACAATCTGACTCTCTTGACAGGTTCACAGTAATGTGCAGGTGTTAGGGAGTAAAGGTTATGCAAAACAGAGATCTGCTGTTGAAAGAAAGGACAGCTGTAAATCATATAGCTAAACAGAAGGGTTTCCCTTATTTCTTGGAAAACCGATAGGGGGCAGTGTGGCCCAGCCAGTACCTAAAAAATAATAAAGATGTCAGGAGGGATTGTGCTCCAATAAACCCTTATTTCTGACACGGACTGCTTCAGACGCTCAGAGTATATTTAAAAGCCATCAGGCAGTAAAGAAGCTACATCCTCAGTAAAGGATAGAAAGAAGTAATTTTATCCAGAACGTCTGTGTGACATTAATAAACTGTCCTACATAACATTATACTGATGAAATCGAAATGAACAAAAGTGCAATTTTTAAGTGTTCTTGGAGTATCTAGTATAACTTTCACATAATTGAAAAATAAGAGGTCTGCAAAAGCTACCGCATGATTTGACCATTAGTTTTCCATTTCTTTGAAAAATTAATATTATGCAGTATAAAACATTATGGCACAGAAGACATGATACCTAGTACACTGGCAGATGGAGATAAGTAGCACTGTATCAAGATATCTCAGAAAAATACCCCATTCATTTCAAGTGGATTTCAATTTGATATATCTAGCTATATCACTACTTATCTCTGACTGCCAATCTGTGTTGAAAATAAATGAATTATTCATATCTATAACCCCTTATAAATGAGAGAGGATGAAAAACCCTGGTGTGCCAACTCAAAATGACATAAATATCAATAAAATCACAATGAAACAGGCAGCTTCATTTTAGTAAAAACAAACTCAATGATGTGTATTCAAATTATAGCAACACGCTACATCATACAGGAAGAGACAGGAGACTTTTAAGATGGAGGTAGACCATGTAGCCCATCCAGACTGCCACTCACATCTCAGTAGTTTGAGCCGTTCAAACCTGCTTCCCCTGTTGTGCATGTCAAGGCACACGCAGAATGCAGTTATTGCCTCTGCCTGAATTAGGTATGAATTAATAATGGAGACATGGGGGGGTTGTGAATGACCGACGGGGAATGGAGATGGCCAATCCTGGCCAAAAATTGTAAAATGAAATTCAGAAGGAAAAAAAAACTACAAACTACACAGTAAAGGTAAAAATGGCGACTGACTGGTATTAAGCATAAGTAGCCAATTACAGTTGACTTAAATAAAAGCCAACCAAACTGAGGCGGTCGAAAGACTGGCTATGAATATCTAATGAAATAGGAGAGCTACAGTATTCACAATCCACTTCTGCTACAGACCACCTGACCAAAAAACAAACCAGTACTGTTACATAATATGATCAGGAAAGCAACAACCAAGGGAAGCATGCTGCTGATGGTAGACTTCCACTACCCAGCTACAGAAGGGGGAATCTGACAATATGCACTGCCGCTGTATCTCTACATCCTAAACTGTACCTTATCTACTTGTTAATCTTATTGTTGTACCCTGTATTTGTTGTGATGTTGTCTGCTCTATACCCTGTGGCATTTTAGAAAATGGATTGGAGAAATCCTGCTTCTTGACTAGAGGACAGCACCCATCACCTGGGTAGGTATCTGGCAACAGAGATCAGCAAATAATGAGTCCCTGTGCCAGCCTGCCATTTTACACATATTCATGTGCACACTTGGATTTAAAAATCATGAATGCTGCTGTAACCCATAGGTGGCGCTATCCCAAGGGCTACTACCCCAGCCTGCTTGGCTAGTAGCAGGTTAAGGGGCCTGAGTTGTGAAACAGGTGCCTCCACCCGGAGGTCAGGGTTGGTAGTGGTCAAGCTAACCTGGGCACAGCCCTCCAGGACCTATAACCCCAATTCCTTACTAGTGGCGGAACATACACAGTAATCACTTTCACAATACCCCTGATACACCACACAAGTACCCACACTGTTTGCACTTCCACCAGGGCTTTCTCTGGCCCGCCCTGGGGAACCCTGTAAAACAAGGTTATACGCATATAACAGCAGTACAGTACTCTGCACAAACTGACCCACAGTCAAGGTAAATGCAAAAGAGTTAGATCTGATTTATTTAGGGGCTTGAACAAGGGAGGGGCATAATCAGGTTAATTTGCTTAAAGGCTCTATCAATCAAACAGTTATGCATGCACTTCAGGGTCCATAAACAGTCACACACACTCTGGGTACCCAGATGGAGAATGGTGGGCTAGCCAGGAATGTTGCAGCTGGTTGGGGCCCTGTGATGGAAGAAAACAACATGCACAACACACACTATTTGTAATCCGGGAGCCAGAGGGCTTAGATCGTGAAAAGAAAACAACAAGACAATCAGATGACACACTTTTAGATTAGGCTGTTGTTGCAGGGAGCTACCCTGATGATTACTCACGATACCCAAGACTGGACACAGGCTGGATGAAAATCAAGACAGCAGGTGGTTAATCTGGAGTGCCAGGAGAAGCAGGGCCCACACGATTCGCCGAGGCATCATTCCTGTTCAAGCGTGGAGCAGGGGGCTGATCCCCAGGCAGGTCTTTCATTGGTGGCTTTCTCTGTGCGGTGGGGTAGTCTGGCAGGGCCAGTGTGGCATGGCCCAGGCCAAATGGAGATGAACGCGGATTCAGTCCGATTAGGGAGAGTAGTGCAACAGATGCTCAATCCCTTCCCTCCCCTGCCAACCCTTGGTGGCCCACATCTGTTCCTGAACCTGGGTAGCTGGTGTGACGTGAGGTGTGGCGTCCAGCACCTCAACCTCAGTGCCACCGGGCCAGCCAAGTAAACTGTCTTTGTACACAGGTCCTAGATCTACTAAGGAAGGGATCTCTTCGACTCTTCAACCACCATGCAGGTCTCCCAAACTGGGGGTGATGGAGGGAAAATCGAGGATTGCCATATCCTGGAACCCAGGACGTAGCAGTGCAATGAATTTTATAACTGTTCTATGAAAAGAAAGAATGATCAGTGGCACCGATGACTAAGAGACTGTTCACATACAGGCAGGAATTTAGTGTTAATTCACAGAACACTGTGTGTTATATCATTGCCTTGTGAATTTAATCGAACAGTTCTCTCTTAGCAATAAAGATGAGTTAAAAAACAGGCTGCAGAATAACAGATAGTACTTGATGCCAAATCCAATGATAAAACAAAATCTAAAACACACACTGTTCTATCGGTCCAGTGAAGAATCAGAAAAAGGTGCCATAACTGCAAATGACGGACATACTGTATGATAGAATCACTGAGTTCATACTTCATCTGGGGCCAGAATCTTCATGTTAAATATGGAGGCTCTGGGCCTCTCCCTGATGACCACAGCTGGGACCCACCGCTCTGGCCACTCGCTTGGCCTGGTATTCTCCCTGGGGTCGAAACTGACACTATTGAGACTGATCCAGTCATTTGGTCAGTTCACTGCACCATCAGGTTCCGCTTCAGAGCCCCCCTAAATGTCCCTTCCCCTGTGGAAGTGGTTCAGTTCTGCCCTTTGAAAGGTTTACAACCAGAGGGACTGATGGCAGAACTGGACATTTCACCTGTACCTGAGGATTGTGCTGATGGCCCGGAGATTGCTGTGGTGGCCTATAACAGGGTTGTTGTAGAGTCTCTGGACCACCTGGTGCCAATCCGTGTATACCTCTAGTTTCACATCTCAGCTCGCCATGGGTTGAGGCAGAGCTGAGAATGTTGAAATCTAGGGGGGCGAGGTTGGGGAGGCGTTGGAGGAATACCAGGTCTGCTGAAGACAGGCTGGTTCTGATTACTCATTATGATAAGTATCAGAATGCAATCAACCAGAAAAAGGAAGCTTTTCTGTCTAGGACGATTGCAGCTTGGAAGAGCCGATCAACTCAGCTCTTCCGGGTTGTAGACAGGCTATTGCATCCTGTCTGTCTGGAACCCGTTAGAGCAGTTTCAGCTCATAAGCGTGAGGAGTTCACTCAGTTCATCTCAGACAGAGTGCCCTCCGTAAGGGCTGGGATTTCTCCTAGCAGAATACCATCCTCCAACAGTGGCGACCTTCGAGTGGACAAATGCACTCAGTCACCTTGGGGAGAGTTGCCGGTGAGGACAGTGGAGGTCTATGGGGTGATCTCTGGGCTTGTACCATTATTCTGCAACCTTGACATCCATTTCCCCAGGCAATTTCAGGTGAGATTTAGGAGCCTTCAGAAGACCCACCTCAGATGACCGGAGAGGGTGGTCAGTAGCATATGGATGAAGCAGCTCTGGCAGGTTGTCTGGGCCCAGATCATGTACGGCTTCGTATGTTAACAAACCAGTCCTGAAGGCGATATGCCACCATCACAGGCAGGCCACTGCAATGTAGGCAGAACAGGAGAGATATGCTAAGGGTGAGATAACCTGGCAATTAATCGAGCTACTACATTCTGCACCAGCTGCAGGTAGCAAGCCAAAACCTCCAGATAGCCTGAGATACAGAGTATTAAAATAATCCAGCCTGGATATCATAAAGGTATGCACCAGTCTCTTTAGGTCCTGAGAGTGCAGAACTTGCTCCGGGCGATATTCCTCAAATGGAAAAATCCACCACTGACTGTTGCTGGCACCTAATGCTCAGTGTCAGTTTATGGTTCGTGATGATGCCCTGATTCTTCACTCTGTCCCTTGTTATGAGAGGGGTGGAACCAAGCTGTAATCCAGCCACCTCCCCACCCACTCCTGCCAAGCTCACAGCACCTACATCCACCAGCAGCACTTCTGTCTTGTCTGGATTCAACCAAAGCCAGCTAGCCATCCAGTCACTGATAACAGCAAGGCACAGACTGCATTTCCCTCCCCAAGGCAAAGGATAGGTATGGTTGAGTGGCATTAGCATAGCAATGGAACTGCCGACTATGCCTACAAATGAATTCCCCCTACAGGCAGCATATATACTACAAACAACGCGGGTGACCAGATGGAATCTTCAGGATAAGGCAGACAAAAAAAAGTAGTATTTCAGCCCTGATTTATCGAATATCAATGAATTTATGTTTACTACATAGTAGGCAAGTTCATCAACTGGAGAACCTAGGGATAACTGTGGGTGTGATAGAATGGGTTTAAATCTAGTTGCAGGATAGGAGACAAAGACCTACATTGTTCAAAATATTTCTGAGTGACTGGGTGGGCACAGCCAGCTGGATTACTAAATTTCCTGAATATACGGCAAGTTGGGGAGATCAGTTACAATGCAAGAGGAGAGCGAAGAAATGCAGAACGATCCAGAAAGGTTTGGAAAATGGGCAGAAAATGGAAGATGCACGTCAATGTTGATATGCCATATGCGAAGTGATGCATCTAGGGAAAAAGAAACATAACAGCAAAAACTTCCTGAATGGCATGAGAATTACCAAAAAAGACCTGGAAGAACAGAGCAGCAGCAACTTGGAAACAGCAGGGTGAGGCAGCAGCAGCAAAGCATATAGAAATCATGGCGTGCACTGAGAGAAATTTTTTTAAAAGAATCTTCATGTGCCGGCCCACTGGCAAGGAGGGTGCCTTACCTTTCTCACATTGGTGAGCTGGGTTTGGGAACAGACTCTGGTTGCAGGGGGTCAGTCAGAGCGAGCAGGATCAATCATCCGGAGGACTGTTCTCCTTCTCTGAGAAGGGAGGGCTTCTGTTGCTGGTGCTTGTCTGCCCTCTAGTGGAGGCTGGGCAGCAGGCAGCTTGGGACTGCAACTTGGGAAGGAGAGATGGCAGCCATCAACATCTCATGCATGGTAGCAAGTGTGGACATGTCCGGACGGCATTTCACGTCTGTTTTTCCAGAGGAGCAAAAGAGGAAAATGGCTGGGTGCAGTGTAGTATGAACTTGACCCCTCACAGGCTCTGCACCAGCTACAGGGCCCTCTCCCAGAACCAGCTCCATCTATCAACAGTGAGGCATCCACCGTCGATCCCCACCACGGGGGGCAAGCTGTTGGGGAAGTACTGGGATGAAGGTGAAGGTAAGTACCTGGGATGTTGGATGACAGGACTGGGGAGGTTGGTACAAGGAACTGTCCCACTGGGTGATCTACCAACATTGGTCCATGCCTTTATCACTACCAGTCTTGATTACTGCAATTCCCTCTACCTGGGGTTGATATCCGCCACCTGCAGCTGGTGCAGGACGCGGCGGCCAGGCTTTTGACTGGGACTTCCAGATCCAGCCATATTATGCCTGTGCTCCACGAACTGCACTGGCTGCCTGTTAGGTGGCGGATCACCTATAAGGTTGGTTTACTAACCTTTAAAGCCCTACATGATCAGGGACCCAGCTACCTGAAAGATCTCTTGGTACCCTATTGCCCCCTCTATCCTCTCCACTCCGCCAACAAGCGATTGCTGGAGATTCCCAGGGTTCGATTAAAATCATCAGGATCTCGTGCTTTTGCTTTCTCAGCACCAACCCTGTGGAATTCTCTACCTCGTTGGTTAACAGAATGTCCAACCGTCGAGAGATTTAAAATGGAGCTAAAGACTCATTTATTTAGTCTAGCATATCCTAGTTATGGTTGATTAATTTATGTCTGCTTTTAAAATTTACATGTATGTATGATCTCTCTGTACAGCACCTTGGTTTTGAAAGGCGCTTTAGAAATAAAGATGATTGATTGATTGCACCATGACGGGGAGACAAAACAGGCCAACTGCAAAAACAAACTTCATACAAAGGTCAAGAGACATTATAATGCCCATATTTGGATCACTGGTGTGGCCCCATCTTGAGTACAGTATGCAATTCTGGTCCCCATATCTGAGGAAGGATACTGGCACAATGGAGAAATTATAAAACAGTCTAATTGCCACAGCCAATCAGTGCTTTAGTTTTCCATACCTCTTATGGTCCATACAGCCGGTACCTTGCACTGCCTTATCTACGGTTTCCTGCCACACTGATGCTATTTCCTCACCTCACACTGTGTTCCGTCAGAAACACCCCAGTGATTAATATAGCAGCCATTTACCTTGATGTTTGCCATTTTGCAGAGTTATTCCAGCATAAAAAAAATTTAAAAAATGAACTGCTGAAACTGTTGACACTGTTCAAATGCTGCACAAGCCCACTGTGTAAGTGACAACAGCATGTCCTCCAGAGTGTGGGACAAACCATGCTGTATGCATCTGTAATTGGAGGGAGGAGCACAAAACAGTACAAAATACACTTCTGTATTAAATTTAAAAGCCTCTCTGACTCTTTTTTCTTTTTATTTGAGGCAGTTAGACTGCTTCACAATATATTAATACATGTAGTGGACTGTGTTTCTTACACCATAAGAACATTATAGTGTATACTGAGAGGCTGTTCTGCTGTACCACAGTTCGAAGGGCGTGGAATGTGGTTGTACCCTTCTCTGGTACAATATGGTTCCAACTGATCAGAAATCCTCGAGGCAGCTGGCGTTTTTCTCCCTCCCCCCTTTCCTCTCGCCTTCCCCTCTGGCCCTGTCTTATGTGTTTTCCTGTCACTGCCTAAGTACCCTACCTTCTCCTGTAGCACTCCGCTCCCTAGTAACTGACTATGTCACATCCTTATTCACTCCTGTCCCCTCCCTCTGCTGCATTTCTTGCCTTCTCTACATCCTACCGCAAACTGTCCCATTATGTAATTTGCCTCATTATTGTACTATCTTGTTGCCAGGACCTATTTTTACTGTGATAATACGTTATGTACTACACCCATTGTGTTATGCATCCTACCACAGATTGTCACATTGTTGCATTATGTAAATTGCCTCATTGCTGCTCTGTCTTATCACCAGGACCTGTTTTTACTGTGGTAGTATGTTGTTAATGTACTACACCCATTGTCTTATGCATCGTACCGCAGATTGTCACATTGTTGCATTATGTAAATTGCCTCATTGCTGCGCTATCTTATCACCAGGACCTGTTTTTACAGTGCTTGTACATTGTGATTTATGAAACCCATTGTCTTATTCAAAGTATGTTCCTTTTATTTTGTAAACCTGTTGTTGTACACCTGTCTTGTACTAGCATCTCCTTGTGAATGAGCTTGCTCAGCGGAGTTTTCCTACAATAAACTTGAATTGAATAGCAATCAGTTCAAGTTCTGAACTGAAACCACCTTCCTGCTGTGGGAGTGCTGTAAAAATGCTATTTTTTTTTTTATAAATAAAAGCAAAACAAACAAAACAACACACTATGAAAAATACTGTTTTGCCAACCCCATGCCCAACCAACCTAAGCAGCCACCTCCTAGGGCTTCTGACTACATCAGATCTCTCAAGCTCTGATGTAATCGGAACCCCTCTGTGGCAGCACAGGCTGGCTGTACATGGTTGCCAAACCAGTAGTCTTTATATCTTGTGCTGTTTGGGCTGACAGAACTGATCAGCTTTGTTTTGCAGTCCTCTCTCCCAAAGAGCATGAGATGATGTTCTTATGCTGTAAGAAACAGTCCACTACACATATTAATATACAGGTGTAGTTGCATGCAACAAACATGTAACTACAGTGTAATTACCTAGTTGTATGCAATTAATGATTGGTTACATTGAAACAGACACTTCAAGTATAACCATATACAGTACATTACAGAGGAGAGTGACGAAGATAGCAGACAGCTAGGAAAACATAGGCTATGAGAACTGATTGGTAGATTCGGAACTCTTCTCAATGGAAAAGAGGACTCAGCGGAGGCATGACTACGGTATTCAAGTATCTAAAAGGGATGACATCATCATCAGACCAAGTACAGATTTTCAAGATACACAGCAGTAGGACAAGGGGAGATTCAATGTCACTGAAGGAAGGAAGAGTCAGGGAAAACATCAGGAAGTACTATTTCACAGACCGTGAAGTGAACACACAGAATAGACTGCCAGAGCATGAGATATCAGCTGATACTGGAACAACATTTAATCTCAGACAGGGTGGAGGTGGTCCAGAGAAGGGCGACTAAGATAGTACAGGGCTTGCACCAGAAAACATATGAGGAGAGATTAAAGGACCTCGATATGTACTCACTGGAAGAGAGGAGGGATTGGTGGGGGGGGGGGAGAGAGAGACATGATAGAAAGATTCAAGTATCTTAAGGGCATAAACAAGGTGCAGGGGGAGACATCTTCCAATATAAGAGGAATACAAGAATGAGGAAGGGCATGATATGAAACTGGAAGGTGACAGGTTGAGGGGAAATGTGAGGACGTTTTTCTTCACGGAGAGGGTGGTGGACACATGGAATAGTCTGCCTCAGGAAGTGGTGGGAACAAGCACAGTGGAGGGATTTAAACATGCCTGGGACAAGTATAGGGGAGCCTTGGAGGTGGGAAGGAGGGTTGAAAAGCCACTGACCAGGTAGGGTCAGAGGCTGCAAACCTGTGTAGGGCTTATGGGCAGACTGGATGGGCCTAGTGGTCCTTATCTGCCGACAATTTCTGTTTCTATGACTAGGCAAGTACTTTGAAAACAGCAGGTTGATAGGGTATTCCCACCAAGCTGGTGAGAAGGAGGAACAGGAGGAACTGATGGTCTTCTGTCCCCCTAAACCTGTGCGTATGTATTCACTTTGTCCTTAACTTGTAAAGCATGCAAGGAAGCATGTAACCCAGCTCACTGAAGATGACATTTTCTGACTTCTTTCATATAAATATTTTCAGCCCACCCCTCTACAATGTAATCTTGTCAGGTATCAGAGATGTAGTGAAGAAAACAGTCAGTTATGCTGAAATGAAGGTCACCAGGATTAATACACTGTGTTTGCACAGCTTTTTATTATACTCATAAATGTATGAGAATATGTTTTTAAAACTGATCTCTGCATTTTGGCTGCTGTGAGTTTCTGATTAATTGCTCATCCCCAGTTAGCAAACAAAGTAGTTAAAGAGCTGCAGGCTTGTGCGTGACAGAATGTGTGCACGACAGACGCTGCTAATTGTCACTTTTGCATTATGTAGTTTCTTTTGTAACGTTGCATTTTCATCTCTGTTGCCAAAACCTACAACAATTCTATCAGGTTTACAGGGAATAAAAACATTTTGGGAATGAGAAATGGTGCAAAACTAAAATCCATACTCTGACAGAAGAATAATCTTCATGGCAGAAACATGATTTAATATTCTTTATCACAAACATGAGAAAAGTTTAAATAAGGAATAAGCAACAACAGGCGCTGGTTTAAAGGATTTTGATGCACACCCCAGGGGAGTAAGGTCATAAGGCAAGGCTACGACCCGTCTCCTGAAGTCCATAGGAAATGTGGTAACAGTGATTTAATTAATGTCAGCAAGGATCCTACCCCTTCCCTGTTTCATAAGCAGGGATGAAGCACTACGATCGGCTGTGCAACATGCACTGATTTACAGGGATTCCATACACATGCTACTACCCAATGTACCCCGTGATTCACTTGGTATACAGAAATTCCTCCAGGCTAACCTTGTGGGCCTGTCCTGTCTTCATATCCACCGTCTGCCATTGGTAGGCTGTTTCGTAGGTTTACCACCATCTGAAAGAAGTGCCTCCTAATGTGTCCCCTGAATTTAGCACCTCTAAGCCTCAGGGCACATCCCTATGTCATGTTGCAGGATATTTGGTAAACCATAATTATAATATATTTTATTTTTTTTAATTCATGAGAAATGCACATACCGTTGCATCAGGGACTCACAATGGTATCCAATGCATCCTTTCTAGGTGCGTCCTTGGAGCACAGGATGGTTAAGTGACTTGCTAAGGGTCAAACAGAATGCATGTGGGGCTATGGGAATCAAACCCAGGTCTGTCGGCTGCACCAAGCTCATTCATAGTTCATTACTCTAACCTCTAGGCTATACTGCCAGCCCTGCTATGGAGTCCCAGCCTCTCCTCACAACTTTTCTCACTTAATCCGTTTATTTTGGTAGCCTTGCACAGCACCGTCTTAACTTCCTCAATTCCTTTTCTTATTGAGTGGCCCAGAACTGCTTGCAGTGCTCCAGCTGGGGCCTGACCAGGGCCTTGTAAAGTGACAGAATTGCTTTCTCTGCTTTGCTGATCATCATGAAGTGGGCTTCTCAGCTGGTACTCAGTTTATTCAGTTCAGGAAGCTGTACTGATCTGCCTCTGAGAAGACTGTCTTGCTGCATTCACAGACTAATGGTTTCAAGTGAATGCTTCATTGTATCTATTTTATTTAGTTTTTGTTAACCATGTAAACACACTAAACAATTACTTGAAGCAGAAAAATACAGGAAAAACAAGTTGCAGAAGCATCTGATCATACAAAAGGGAAACCCTGCCTACTGTACAAGAAATGGTTACACAGTAACCAGGACAGCCAGAAAAAGCATCTCCCCAGTAGCAATAAAGCAATCAAAGACATGGCAAGGTACACCGTGCAGATCAGTTACAATAATCAGTTTAAAGTCCCTGCCCAGTAATAACCTTCTACAGATACGTGTGTGGCAAGAACATTGCTAGGCGTATAAAGAAAATACTGCAGCTGACACATTATAACAAATAAAAATTAGATGCTGCGTCAAAATGCAAACAAGTGAAACATGAGGGATCGGTCAAGAGCGTCCAGCACTACAGCCTCCTGAAGATCCTTGGCGAAATGCTGTGTGGTCAATGCTAACACATCAATGTTTTTTCATCTGTTTACCCTTTTAAGTCATAGTAATGGTGGATGATTTTATTTAGTATGCAACCTTTCCTGGAGCCTCAGGCACCTAACAACATGGGTGTAGACAGGCATACTCCAAGCACTCCATGGTGTGCAATTCAATTTAAGGGAGGTAGCAAATAGGCTCTGAACTGCTTCCTTTTTCCATGAAAACTAGCAAAGAAAATACTGAACCTTTCTGTAATTTTATTCATAGGAGTTGAAACTAGATGAACTGGTCACTAATACTCTCTTTGCATCCCAAGGACAATACAACTATACAGGCTCTGGGCTGGTATATGGGTGTCTTAGTGAACAATGCATGGCATTTGCATTTACCCATGCATGGCAACAACCATTGTCCTGAGATACAAAAGTTGTATTTATTGTGCCAAATGAGGCAACAAACATGGTCCTGGTGTACATTTGTATATTGTCTGGCTACACCCACACCGGAGTAGCTCACCTAATGGGGGTGGGTGGGGGGTAGCAGTGAGTCAACTTGGTGTGCAGATCTGAAATCCCTGGCTACACCCCTGCCTAACAATGCACAAAAAACGTATACAAAATCAACAGCATATACTAAAATGAAATAATAAATGGCAAACAGTACAGCATTGTACGCATTCCTTGGAAGATATTCAAGTGTTGTCAAAGGTTTCTCAAAACATACGATTTGGGGCCTCTTGTAAAGGCCTCCACTAGTACAGCCTGTCAGGGCTTTCAGGAGTGCAATCCAGATGACTGGGGCTGCCATCACAAATGCCCACTCCCCAGACGATGTTAAGCAAACCCTTGGGATCTTCAGGAGACCTGCATCCATGGAGCGGAGAATGTGACAGGACAAGTAGGCTGTCACCACAAATGCCCACTCCCCAGACGATGTTGAGCAAGCCCTTGGGATCTTCAGGAGACCTGCATCCATGGAGCGGAGAATGTGACAGGACAAGTAGGCTGTCACCACAAATGCCCACTCCCCAGACGATGTTGAGCAAGCCCTTGGGATCTTCAGGAGACCTGCATCCATGGAGTGGAGAATGTGACAGGACAAGTAGGCTGTCACCACAAATGCCCACTCCCCAGCCGATTTTAAGCAAGCCCTTGGGATCTTCAAGAGACCTGCATCCATGGAGCGGAGAAAGTGAAAGGACGAGCAGACATACCGAAGTTCAACTAGGTTGCCCAGGCCCATCCCATGTAGTGCTTTTCAGGCTAGAAAACCAACCTTGAAGGTGACATACTACCTCAAATGCAGCCAGTGCAGCTGACGCAGGACTGTGTCACATGAAATGACCTAGGCAGACCTGTCAGTAACTGGGCCACTGCATTTCACATTAACTGCAGGTGCCACAGCAGTCCTCTGTTTACCCTGAGGTATAGAGCGTTGTAGTAATCCAGTCTGGACATCACAAAAGCATGTACCAGCATCACCAGGTCTTCAGAGTGGATTAGGGATTTCATCTGTGCTGATGTTCTTTAGGTGCTAAAAGCCACTCTGAAACAGCACCACCTGAGCCTGAGCAGATAGCTTGCATGGGTGGCCATTCCTACAACATTCACAGTAGTCTGAATCAGTCCAAACACTGATCACATGCCCACTGAGCCTCAAGTGAAAGATCATTTTCAGCTGCAAAAAAAGACTCCATGCCCCAGACTTTGCTCTGCTGAAATCATTTGATATCATGAAAAATGTTTAAAGCTGCCCTTTTCAGATGTGTTCAGAGTCATGCACTTATCATTTTAGTGGATTTTGTTGGTATTTTAATAGGTTCTGGGAGCCAATCACAATCAGTTCATTGTTGCCAATTTAGGTTCCGTTTTTTAATAGGAGCCAAAGGTTTTCTCTGCTATAGTTTTGTTTTTCTCAGTTTCAAACTGCAATAGAGAAATAAGCCAAATTGTGTTTTTTCCCCCCTGGTAGCAGCTTATGTCATAGAAACCATAAAAGTTCACAGACCCACCCGGTTTGAAACAGTAGGGTGTTTTCTGGTATGTTTTGTTTTTACAGAGACCAGAAAAAGGGTAACTGCTCAAGGTGCAGGGATGGTGCTTCCCTAGGGGCTAGCTAAGCTCAAATAGATGACTGTATCTCTCCAAAAGACAGATAAGCATGCAATGGAGTTGCTTCAGTCAGATGCATAAATAGAAAGATGAGGAAATCACTCGGATGCAAAAAGTGCTTCCAATAATTTATTGCACAAATGAGATATGTCAGTTTCATTTGTGCGTTCTTGTCCAAATAGGAAAAGAAGTGTGTGGGCTGTGGCAGCAAAGCCCCCAACGTCAATGGTCATAATTTGTGCTTTGAGTATCTGGGACCAGAGCATTTCAGACAGGACTGTGAATCCTGTCAGTTTCTGTCCTGAGATGGTAAAAAAGAAAGAACCTAAAAGGCTATTACTTTCAGCACCTATTTCTACACAGTGTTCCACTGCATAGAACAAGCATTTGTCAATGCCGAATGTTTATTTTCTGCCATTGGCATTGGTAGTGTAGGAGTTAGAGAGCTGCATAATAGGAATGGCAGTGAAGTATTGAACTGAAGCCAATCCCACCACCACCCTGCAGAGACTGACAGGCATTGGGGTGTGCCTTTGGGTCGTAAGGCACAACGGCCACGCCATTTCACCACACCCTACCCTGCAGACTCTGACAAGTGTGACGGTGTGCCTTGGGGTCTTTGGGCCTTATGCTCACCCCATTCCATAAGGAAATACAGTGAGATGGGTACAGCATAGGAGAATGGGGTGAACTTTGGGGCCGAAGAGTCCAAGGCACACCTCGATGCCTGTCACTGGCTGCAGGGTGTGGGTGTAATGGCATGAGCATTACAGGCAGCAATCCCAAGTCACACCCCTGATGCCTGTCAGTCTTTACAGGGTGGGGCGTTATGGTAGGAAACCCTAATGCCCCAGGCGTTCATTGGTATTTTCACTCCAAATTTTCAACATGGGTTTTTTTGTGACCCCCACCTCATGAACAGTGGCAATATCAGTTTGTTAGCTGAAAGCTGATTTTGCACAGTGACTACGTCATTTGGTACCACAGGTGCAAAAACACATTTCAAACAGGATATAAAAAATGACAGCTATACTGTTCATGGGGAGGTGTAAAAAATGGCAATGTTGAAAATCTGGAGTGAAAATATAAAAAAATGAAGTCACGAGCGTGCGTAGAAACTGCGCAACACACACCCATAATGTAATTAGTTTGGGGATATTTTACAGCAGATTGTCAATGCAGGCATTTTGGGACCTCCGCTCATGAACAGTGTTACTGTGATTTTCTTAATCTGTCCCGAACACTGATTTCCCTTAGCGACCACGCATTTCTGCGCTGGAAGTGCGAAAACACATTTCGGCCAGGGTGTGAAAAATGACAGCTGTACTGTTCATAAGGAGGTGTGGAAAAATGCCAGTGTTGAAAATATGGACTGAAAATAGTACAAATTTGTGAACTTACAAGGGTGCGTGGAAACTGCGCAACGCACGCTCGTAACACAGTCACTTTATGGACTTCTGTCACCAATTTTTCAACATAGCCATTTTAAGACCTCTGCTCATGAACAGTGTCACTGTGATTTTCTTAATGTGTCCCATACATTGATTTTGCACACCGACCGTGCCATTGGGCGCTATGTAAAAACACATTTTGGGCAAGATATGAAAATGACAGCTGTACTGCTCATAAGGAGGTATAGTAAAATGGCAATGTTGAAAATCTGGAGTGAAAATATAAAAATTCTTGGTCTGAGAGCGTCGCGTGGAACGCTGCTTGCAGCTAAAGTAAAACAGCCATTTTGGGAATTTTTTCACCAAATTTTCAACATAGGGTTTTGGAGGAACTACCTCATGAACTGTGACACTGTTGTTTCGTTACTGGATCCTGAAAGGTGGTTCCGTGCAGTGATCGCAAACTCACCTTTCGGGACCGAATAACAAAATGTCAGTGACTGAGTTCATAAGGTGGGGTACCAAAAACCCCATTTTGAAAATCTGGTGAAAAAATTCCCCAAAATGGTTGAGATATGCACCAAAGTTGAAAAAAAAACATTTATGCCATTATACAGCTTACCGGCAATTCTTCAGTTCGCGATCGGCTTTGAAGAGTGCAGGCGTGCTCCAGTCCACGAGATTGTCGTGCCAGACTCGGAGGTAAGTAAGAGTCGGGGTGTGTGGGAGGTGGATCGCAGAGGGTGAGCGTGGGTTGGGGAGGGCAAGATAATCAACGAGGGACCGTTTTTGTTTCAGATGTTTTTTTTTGGGAAGAGGATCGGGACTTGTGCCATGCTGGGGTGGGCTCCCAGCATGGCAGCTGGAAACTTCAGGGGCAGTGGAGCCCAGCAGGGACTGGGCACCCCATTGCCCATCTGAGCGTTTGCCACGCTGGGGTGGGCTCCCAGCGTGGCAACTGAAATCTGTTTTTTGGGGGTGTTGAGTGGAGCCGGCCCGAGTTGGGCACCCTCGTGCCATTCTGACTTTTGCCACGCTGGGTGGGCTCCCAGTGTTGGCACCTATAGAATCTATGGGGTGCGGGCCACGACGAGTTGGGCACCCCATCAGCCATACTGTGTCTGACGGAGGGAGGCTTGTGGGCACACTGGGGGTGGGCTCCCAGTGTGCTACTGGAGTGTTTGGGAGGGAGACTTGAAGGAGCTGTCTATGACAGCTGCGTTCAGGACGCAGTGCTGAGTGTAGGCACTTTGCATACTGCCGATGGCAGTATGTAAATTACCTGCTGACGGCAGTATGCAAATTGCCTCCTTGTTACAACCGCTGATTGCAGTGGTTTTTAGCTTTCAACTGTATGCCACTGCATCTGAACGGCTGTCATAGACAGCTCGAACTTTCATTGGTGTGGTGCAGCCGCACCTGCAAAAGGGAGCAGGGCATTGGAAGTGGGGGAGGCACACCTACGAAAACTCATATGGTGGCACTATGTTTCTTGCACATGCATGCAAGCAAACATAAAAATGCAGTAAATATGGAAGGATGCAGTAGCATTATTTCTCTACGATATTTGGTTAAACCCTCAACCAGTGGTAGTTCCATAAAGCCATGAAACGACTTTGCCACTTGGTGACACTAGGGAGAAAGATTCAAGGACAGGAAACTGGTGAAACATCCAGGGACTAAAGTCCTTAGTGTGGTAGCTGTCAGCCATGCAGTGGGAATGAACGGGTGAGCAGTACACCCACTGTTGCGGCTCAAGTTGGAGTGGCTTGTCTCTCAGTTGAACAAATGATCTTCCTGGAAGAACTCATGAAATGTGGATAATGTTTCAGGTCATGCAGCAAACACAGGACCCTTCTACAGTACTTCCACCCCCTCTACATGGTGGTGAGAAAGGGGAGGAATTTGATGAATTCAACACAAGAGTATGAAGAATTCAGCCCTCCTCCTCATCCAACAGAATATATGCTATTCTTTTTGCCTTTTCATTAAAAACTATGTGCGAGTTAGCTGTGGAAGGTGAAGTGTTTGAGCAGCCACCACCACAAGTTAACAAAAAAAAACTTGGCCTGACTCCTAGGAGAGTGTCCCTCTTTACCAATAAAGAACTTAAAACTGTGTCTGCAAAATGTTTTAAACAGTCTGCTTAAGCACAGGCAACTGATAAAAATCGGAGAAAAAGACATGCTGTACCAAGACAGGCTGCTAAATTTTTACTTGTGCATGCTTCTCCTAAGAGGTTTGTATAAATTGCTGTATGTGGTAAAACTGTGACTTCTTTATCATTAGCCTCTCTTGACAAAGATTTGATAAAAAAAATATTTTTGTGCTAAAAAGCTGGAACACTGGCACTATGGCAGGCTTGCTGTAGTGGCTGTTCTAATTATCATTTTTTTCTTTGGTCTTCCGTACTGTCTCGGTGTAAGAATATGCCACAAGAAGACAAGGTACATAACGCTCATGTTGTGAGGGCTGGCTTGGAGGCTTCCAGACAGCAGCTTCAAATGCCTGTTGATCTGAGTGACACTACAGCTAGAATTGTGAGTAATGTAGCAGTCACAAGGAGATTTATTTGACTCACAACAACTAATCGGCTTACTGACCTACAGCAAAAGGCTTCTGATTTCCCCCTCTGATGGAGACTCTCTGGAGACGGAACGGAGCTCTACATGGAGAAGGTCAACAAACAGAAAACCGCAGTGTAAGTCAGCAACATAATGACAATAAATATCAAAGCTCTACGTGGGGAAGCTCAGCAAACAGAAAACTACAGTGTACATTAGCGACATGACACTGAAGATCCAGATATAATATATTATGGGAAATCCCTATTCATTTCAACTAATTTCCCGTGACACAATATTTCTCAATATAGCCAGATATATAATGCATCTGGTCACTGGCTACCACTGTACACAACTCTTACCAAACTGTATACCAAAGGTCATAGCTTAGCCGGCGCTGAGGGCTGAGGTGCTGGACGCCTTACTTTGCGCTACATTGGTGACCCATATTCGGGAATGAGCATGGGTCACTGGGGGTCAGCAGGGGAGGAGAAGGATTGAGCGTCCCACGAACCACTCTCCTCCTCCAGGAAGGGGGGGGGGGTCTTTGATAGCTGGCACCTGTTCACCTCCTGGCAGAGGCTGGGGGACAGGGCACCACACAGTAGCATAGGGAGAAGCTGGGAGCAGACACCTGGAGGGAGCACGTGTGGACGCGTGCATGCTCCTCTCTGCTGGCATCATTGCATGCCCCCAGCTTCAGGGAGTAAAATAAGAAAAGGAGTGGCATCCTAGTTGAGAGGTTTGATGGCCATCTGACGATCACCAGCTCTGGGGGTGCACCTAAATCTGGATCCGTCATGGTTGGGTGATTTGGGGGTTCCTCACCACCCTGCTGTGGGGGGGGGGGTAAAGCCGCAGGGGACAAGGTGAGAGACCCTAATGGAGGGTGGATGACGGACGGTGGCTGGAGTCCTGGAGGGGTTGCCAGGTAGATGGGAGCAGACCAGGTATGCCAGGAGGAGATAAAAGGTAATAGCCAAAAACCAAAAAGTCATAGCTATTTTATGCTTTACCCTAAGGAAGGTATAGGAGGGGTGCTCACAGCAGTTCCTATTTCCAATCTGATTATTCTTCAACAATGCTGCTGCTAGAGGTAAAGGTAGGAGAGGACACAGACCTCAAGCTTATGATGCTTCTCCTGCTCCTACAAAAACTAATCCATGATTTCTGTGTCTATACCACTGCTCTGCTAGCTTAGCCAGTAGGGGGTTGCTTTTCTTTCTAGCTGTTGGAATGGGAAAAAAATCATCACAAACTAGTGGGTCCAAGAGATGAAAAAACAAACTTAGCCTGGGCTGGGCCTGCCTGCCGGTGCGGCAGTAGGGTTACTGTCCGTGGTGCCAACAACCAGTGATTGGAAGCAATCTCTGGAGATCGAGGGTCGGCTGATGGGGGCTAGTGTCCTACCAACTGCTCTCCTCCACCTCCTCCTCCTGGTTGGGATGGATCCAGTAGGGTTGGAACTGCCTGGCCCCCTCGCAGAGGCTGGGGGCTAGCACCCTGATAGTGCTATGTGGGGGGGGAGACACCTGACGTGCTGTGTGGGAGTGGGCCTCATTGCATGCCACCTCCTCTGCACCTGGGGGGGGGGTTAATGGAAAAATGGGTAAAAGGCAAATGACCGACAGAATGATGCCGGTCCCTTGCAGGCCCCACACCCAGCCTGCTGGGCACCTCCGGAGCACCGGATCCTGTTTCGTGGGGTTACAAGGGGGACCCGCCAACCCTGTGGGGGGGGGTGAGCCCTGGAGGAATATCTGGGGGCAGGTAAGTCCCAGTGGATGCCTGGTTGTTGAGGCTGGGGAGAGTGGTGGATGGGAAGCCAGTTGGTGTGCAGGGAGCATAAAGAAATTAACGTAAAAAAGGAACTTACCTTGCCATTTGTATAAATTCAGAAATGTCATGTCCTTACAAAACAAAGAACGTTATCCTCAGAAAACCTGTCTTTGCTTCAAATGGAAGTAGACAGGTTGTTAGCTCTAAAATTAATGGAGCATGTTCTGAAGAATCAGTTGGGAGAAGGTTACTCCTCCAGATACTTCCTCAACAAAACAAAAAAATATGGGGGGAGTTTTTCTGGACCGCAGAATCCTTAACACTCGCATCAAGAAAGAAACTTTCAAGATGGCAATTCTACGGACAAACTTTCCATCTTTGCAAACAGGGGATCGGTTTTGTTTAGCAGATCAATGCAAAGAAGTGCAAGGTAATGCATCTGGGAAACAAAAACCCAGGGGAAGAGTACACAATTGGGGGGTTAACAATAACAACAAAAATCGAAAGAGACCTAGGATTAATTATATCACATGACCTAAAAGTGGGCAAGCAATGTGAGAAGGCAGTAAGGAGGGCTGGGGGGATACTGGGATGCATAGGGAGAGGCATCAACAGTAGAAAACAGGAAGTTGTTATCCCTCTGTACAGACAGTTGGTGAGACCCCGTCTGGAGTTCAGCGTACAATTCTGGAGACCCCATCTCCGCAAAGACAGACTGAGTGGAGGCTATTCGGAGGAGGGCAACCAAAATGGTGCAGGGTCTGCACCAGACGACATACGAGGACAGACTAAAGCAGCTTAATATGAATACCCTTGAGAAAAGGAGGGAGAGGGGGGATGTGATAGAAACTTTCAAGTATCTCAAGGGAATTAACAAATACAAGAGGATAGCATCTTTCAGAAGAAGAGATGTGAAAGAACAAGTGGGCACAATTTGAAGATAGAGGGGGGTGGCTCAGAAGTAATGTTAGAAAGTATTTTTTCACAGAGAGGGTTGTGGATGTATAGAACAGCCTTCCTGAGGAGGTTGTGGAGTCAGGAACATTGGGAGAATTCACGAATGCATGGGACAGGCATAAGGCAATTCCAGTGGGGGGTAGGAGGAAGTAAGCTGTTGATTAACTAGAATCTCCAGCTTATCCATCAGGTAGGGAAATGGGCAGACTAGGTGGGCCAAGCCATCCTTATCTGCCGTCAAATTCTGTTTCTATGTTTCAAACAGGGGATTCGTTATGTTTAGCAGATCTTTGCAAACAGAGGATCGATTATGTTTAGCAGCTCTTTGTAAATGGGATTGTTTATGTTTAGCAGATCTTTGCAAATGGGATTGTTTATGTTTAGCAGATCTTTGCAAACAGGGAATCGGTTATGTTTAGTAGACCTTTGCAAACGGGATTGGTTACGTTTAGCAGATCTAAAGATCAGGGTGGGACAAATTAGGTAGCCAGGTGGCCAATGGCCACTAAACAAATTGGTTTGACTACTAGATTTTAAAAGTTACCGGCCTATTGGCTACCCCCCCCACACAGAATCATTTTTCAGCCCTTAAAAAGAATGGCCACTAAAATATTGATTTGGCTACCAGATTTTGAAAAGTAGTAGTCAGACTTACCAGCTCATAAACTGATTTGTCCTACCCTGCTAAAGATGCATACTTCCACATCCCAATAAGGGAGACTTACAGTAAGTATTTTAATATTCAAAGTGTGGGCCCGTCATTACCAGTTCAGAGCAATCTTAGCCCCAAGAGTGTTCAGAAAGTGCCTCTCTGTAGTACTGTAGCAGCTGCACACAGAAGGCAATAGGTGACAGTTTTCCCACATTTCAGATGACTGGCTAATATGTGAGAAACTCAACAAGAGGCCCATGTGGTCTTACACAGAAAGCCATAGGCATTCCTCAGTCCTTTGCATTTTTGATCAACAAGGAAAAATCAGTTCTAGAACAAGGCACTATCTAGAGTTCTTATGTCAAGAACTAAACACCATAGAAGGCAAGGCCTTTCTGCCTTTCATGGGGCATCAGACCTGGTGAATTCTGATGGCACTTTCAGTCCAGGTTCACAGAGGGCAGCATAGGATTTCCTCAAACTCCTCGGTTACCCGTCCTCGATCACAGCAGTAGTTCCCTTTTCGAGACAGGAAATAAAGTAAATGAGTGGTAGCTGAAATAATAACATTGTCAGAGATATGCTCCCGTAACACGATTAGTTCCAGTACAGTTGGCGCAGTAACAGCCCTCAATTGCAGGAAAGACCCTGCTCTCTTCAGAAGAGTTTCCTTCTTTCCAGAAAGCAGTGTGATTCTGAGTACAGATGCCTCAAAACTAGGTTGCGGAGGTCATCTAGAAGGAACTTTCATAAAAGGGGTATTATCCCCACTGCAGAGGTTGAAACACATAAACATACTGAAAATGGGGGCAGTACTTTTGTCCTTCAAAGCATTAGTCAGTCAGATTCAGAACAAAGTGGTGAAAGTCAGAACAGACAATACATCCGTGTTCTACATCAAACAAGGTGTTCCAGAGCTCCAAAATGATGCCAAGAGAGTTTGAAAATCTAGACCCTGCCACTCAAATACTAGTTTCAGATCTCCGCGGTGCACCTAGTAGGGAAGCTGAATGTGTTCTCAGATTATCAGAGTAGATTAGGCCACTCAACACACTAAAGGTCTCCAGTTCACAATGTGGTGGATTACATATTCCTAAAATTGGGTTCCCACAGATAGTACATACAAGGAAAGGCGACCACAAGAAACTAGACTGGAGTCATGATAAAAAAAAAAAAAAAAAAAAAAAAAATATTCGTGCAACAGTGGAATATTGAGCTAACAGTACAAATAGAATAATAGATACATTATGGTGTATTACAAGGCAGTAATTCATCGAGAGGATCTGGGGGCACAGTAAACCTCGAGAGCGAAGCTCGAGAGGTTTTAAGTGCCCCCAGATCCTCGAGATGAATTACTGCCTTGTAACACCAGAATATATTTGTTATTTTTTGTAATATATGGATGTAAGAGAATTGTAGTTTCTTACCTTTGCCATAGAGTCAGGAATGTTAGGTTGGGTTGGTGGTGAGGTAATTTTGTTAAGAAACAGCCAATGATTGTGGCAACTTGAGAACTTTTAACAGTTGAAAAAGCAAAACCGAGCAGTGTTAAAGAACTTGCGAACAAAACAGTCGTAAATTTTTTCATGTGGAAGGAGCGACAGTTAGTGTGGAGAGCTAGTTGGACTCGAGTCTGAGTACATCAGGTAGCCTTTTTTCACTGCCTGAGGAGATTTTGAAGTGCTTATTGCTACATTGCCAAAGAAGTTGCAGTACGATCCAAAGTTATTTCCTGGTGTGGTAGAAAACTGAGCACTTTTGCTGAGTGTCTGCTTTGAAAGAGACATTTTTCCTGAGAGTGTTACCACAACCTGAATGTGTGGTCGGCTTTGCTGTGTGGCGGCAGTTGCAGTAAAAAGCGGCTCGCGATCGGTGAAAGAAGCTGCTCGAGCTGGCGTTGGCGCATGCTTGCTGTGAGTTCGCAATAATAATATCGTTGAGATCTTCCATCGATAGTATTACGAGATCTCAACGATAGTATTATTGAGTTCCATCGATGGTATTATTGAGTTTTGGACAATGTATTACAGGAGATTTTTTGTATGCATTTTGGGGGTATTATTTTAATTATCCATATATTACTAACCAATTCAACACTTGCTATGAAGTTAGTTTAAAAAGCATAATTCATTGCTTAAAACATCTAAAAAGTGCAGCACTGCTAGCGTGTCACATAAAACCAATGTTTCACGAAGACGTGCTTTTTCAAGGTGTGACTCTGATATGCATACACTCTGCTTAAACAATCTCGGTAATTAAATGCATACAAGCCTAATACATACAAAGTAGCTCTCATAATTTAAAACTGTACATTTATTTATTTATTATATAGTTTTTGTTGACTGGGTAAGTGCACTAGACAAATCCTGCCTATTTTCAGGCACGACCCGGGGGAGGGGGATACAGATGAATGCCAACTGACCTTGAACCAGATTAAGCTGTTGGTGGTATTTTTTAGTGAATGAGGGAAATTTGGCCAGGACACAGGGGAAATTCCCCTACTCTTTTCGATAAGTACCATGAGATCTTTAACATCCCACCTGAACTACCACCAATCCAGGCAGATGGGACCTGGGTTTAACATCTCATCCGAAAGACGGCACCTCAGAAGTGCAGCACCCCTCTCATGCTACACTACAATGTCAATATTGGGATATTAACCCAAGTGCTAGATGTGGGAATTGAACCCACAGCCCTCTGATCTCCCAGCCTCAGAGGTGAGTGTGCTACCTACTGAGCCACTGACACTACATATCTAACATATACAAATATTGTATGGCCACATACTAAGTCAAACAACATGCATTTATCCTTTACATATGAAAGTCATATCTAAAAGATGCAGATAATAGATGTCCAAATTAAAAGTCTGTATATATGATAATATCTCTGTCTCATTACTTTGATTATGGTCAACAGGGAAATATAGTTTTTCAATATGGATTAACTTTTTAACATGGCCAATTTTTATCTGGACATTTATTATCTGCATCTTTTAGGTATGATTTGTCATATTTAAGGCATAAATGTATAGATGTTATTACATTATCTTGCCTGATTTAGTATGTGGCCATGCAATATTTGTATTAGATGTTTACCTTTTTAAATTATGGGAGCTACTTTGTATATATTAGATTGTGTATACCTTTAATTACTGAGATTATTTAAGTAGAGTCTATGCATATCATAGCCATGCCTTGAAACCATGCACATCAGCATAAACCGTTAGTTTTAAGTGGGCAGGGTGAGTACTACTGTTCTTTTTAAATGTTTTAAGCAATAAACTACACTTTTTGAACTAAATTCATAGCAAGTTTTGATATGTTTGTATTGTTAGCCTGATATTCCACTGCCACACATTCCCACATCTCAGGAAAACAGAAAATTGGACTTGTTCTGCTGAAGATCTCCAGTGACAGGCACATTGTCTGAGGAGGCCATATCAGTAGGCTGGAGAGGGAAACTTCTGTATGTGTTTCCCTATTTCTTCTACTTCTGTGAGGCCTCTGCACTCTCTTCTCTGAATCTGAAACTAAGTGTTTTATCCAGACCTCAACACCTTTTACCTGAAAGTGCGGTTTCTGAACAAACGGAATTTGCGGCATTAAACCATTCCACCCAGGTGTTTGAAATTTTAAAAGTGTCCGGAAAACCAAGTAGATCTCCCACGATCCAAGACTGGTACAAAATAATTTGAGTGTTATATTTTATGGAACGCTTAATAGCAAGATGTAATGATAGATATATACAGTTTGAAACTAGTTGACATACTTGTTTTTTTTTTTCATTTCAGACCGGGACCCTACTTTCGTCCCATAGGGAGGAGCAGGGGCAAGGTGGTTGGTATGCTTTGGTCACTGGAGGGGCCTGGCCCTTGGCCCAGATAACCTATGGAGGAAAATGGATCTATGCCTGTGCTGGAATTTGAGAGTGATTAGATATTGTATTTAGCTATCATTTTAAAGAATTATATTATTTAGTATATTGCTTTATCTATTGGGGAGCAGGAATTGGTGCTTTGTATGGTTCTCTTAAAGCATGTACGACTATGCAACTCTTATTGTACCCCTAAATGGTTGTATTTATATTTTATTTTTGAAAGTGTTCGGAAAACCAGCTACAAGGAAAACTTATTCCCCTAAGAGGAAACATTTTTCTATTTGGTGCAAAAAAAATGTAATATTTTTTCAGATACAGTATGTCCCAGAAATTCTTGACTATCTGTTGCACCTTAAGAAGGACGTTCTATGACCTTCTTTCTGTAGGGTACACCATTCTGCTGCGTCAGCTTACAAATCTAAATAAGGTGAAACATCTGTAGCTTCCGAAGGTTTTTTCAGAGGTCTAAATAATCTCTATCCACAAACCATGTCCCTGCTGGGATATGAACATGGTTCTTTCCCAGCTCATGCAGAAACCTTATGAACATCTGACTTCATGCATAATACTCCTCAGATGGAAAGTTGTCTTTCTGATTACTGTTACTTCAGCTCAAAGAATGAGTGAACTTCAGGCTATTTCCATTCTACCTGACTTTTTCATTTTCCACAAAGAAAAGGTTTTTTTCTGGACTCATTTGAAAAACCACCCCAACAGGGTTATACTGAATTCCATATGAATCAGTCTAATCTTCCTATATTTCCCTTAATCTCATGCAAATTCAGGTGAGTCTCCGCTTCACAAACTAGAAGTAAAAGGGTCCCCCAGTTTCTACACAAATAGAACAGAGGCCATTAGTGGTGAAAATACAGTTATTTGGCATACATGGTGATGTGGCTAGAAGTCACACAGAAGCTAGAAAAAAAATGGGTTACATACCTGTAACCGTAGTTCTAGCAGTGATATGTGGTTCACATATCTACATAATGGCAGATTTTCCAGAAGTGCTTATTCATCAGAACATCTTTAAGCTAAGCTCCACCCACCACGTGGGCAGTATATCCTGTAGGTCCACCCTGCGATGTTAGATCTTGCACTCTCTAGCAGGGATTTGTGTGCCACTTGTCAGGGGAGGTCCTGTCATTGGTGAGAATGTGAACTACATACCACTCTTATGGTTACAGGTGAGTAACCTATTTTTCTAGGAGCGTAGATATGGTTCACTTATCCACACAACAGCAGACTTCCAGCAGTTCTCCTGGAGGAAGGGGCAGGTTGCACACTCATACCTGGCAAACATGGTTGGAAACTCAAGGTCCCAAAAGTAGCATCCTGATGAGACTCCAGGTAGATGCTGTGATGGGAGATGAAAGTGCATGCTGACTTCCAGGTAGCAGCCCTGCAGATCTCCTGGATAGGAATGTTCCTGGAAGTAGCCACCAAGACAGCGGAATGTCTGGTGGAATGAGCCCTGAGGTCTATGGGAGGCTCCCTACCAGCCAACTTATAGCAGAAGTCAATGCAGGACCTAATCCACCTACCAACCATCTTCTGAGCTGCCAGACTGCCACAGGCAGCTTCAACATATGTGACAAACAGCTGGCGAGCCTCACCCCAAACTCCAGCTGTGCACTCCACATAACAGGACAGTGCCTGCCACAGGTCCAGAGTATGCAGCCTGCAGTCAACCTCTTAAGATGGGATCGAAAGGTATACTGGGAGGTTCATCACCTGCTTAAGGTGGAACTCTGATACAATCTTCAGGAGGAACTTCAGGTGGGGGGGGTGAAGGACTACCTTGTCCCTTTGGAACACCAAATATTGAGACTCCATTGAGTGTGCCTGGAGCTCATTAATCCTTCCAGCTGACCCATGATAGCCACCATGAAGGCCATCTTCCATAACAGGCATGACATCTCACACCTGTGCACAGGCTCAAAAGGCTTGCCCATGAGCACTGTCAGTACCAGCAATAAGTCCCGCGGTGGCTCATCCACCAGTGGGGACAGGTGGTCTAGGCCTTTAAAGAAGCACCCAATCACCTTCTCCTGTGCCACTGTCAGCATACCAGCCCACACCTGGTATGCACAGAGAGCTGCCAGATGCACCTTTAGTCTCGTTGATCACAGCCCCAGCTGGGATAGAGACCAGAGGTACTCAAGGATACTAGACCGTACCTGGAGTAAGAGGGACATTAAGTTACTGGAGGGGGTGTAGCACAGGGTGACAAAGATGATCAAGAGGCTGGGGGACTTATCATACGAGAGGAAGCTGAGGGAGTTGAACATGTATTCACTGGAGGAGAGGAGGGACAGGGGGGACATGATTGAAACCTTTAAGTGCATGCAAAGAATAAACAAGACAGGTACAGAGGGGCTGTTCAAAGTAAGGGAGGGGGGACACCAGGGGCCATGATATGAGACTGGAGGGAGGAAGGTTCAGGAGGGAGAGGAGGATACACTTTTTTTTTACAGAGAGGGTGGTGGCTGGGTGGAATGCGTTACCTGCAGAAGTGGTATCCAGTAGAACAGTGGACTGCTTCAAAAGGGGATGGGACAGGACAAGGGGGAGGGTTAATGAAGGGGAAGGGTGGAAGGGAGGGGCAGCTGCAGAATAAGGGGTGCTAGCTGCACATTCGAGCAGACTTGATAGACCTCTAGGCCTTTAACTGCTGGCAAATTTCGTATGTTCGTATTTAAAGGCATAGCACCAGTGAGTCAACTCTTTTCGGGAAGCCTCTACAACATGAAGCACATTTCCTGAAAGATCCAAAGCATGGAACTCTAGCCACTCAGGGTCCAGGCTGTGAGGTTCAGGGACTAAAGGTCTGGGTGTAGGACCTTCCTCTGTTGTCTGGTTGGCAGATCTGGGCGAAGAGACAACTGCCAGAGAGGTCTGCAGCTGAGGCTGAGGAGATCTGGGTACCAGAACTGGCATGACTAGTCTGGAGCTATCAGGAGCCATCCACACCATGTCCTTCTGAGCCCTGTTCACCACCTTGTGGATCAGGAGAAAGGAAGGAAAGATGTACAGAAGGCCTGGGAGCCAGGACCTCGCAAAGGCATTCCCCAACAGTGTCCCAAACTGCAGGGGAGCAGGCACAGAACAGCCTCAGTTTTGTGTTCTTCCAGGAGGCAAATAGGTCAACCATAGGTGTGCCCCACAGAGAGATCAGGTGGCTCACCACCTCTTGATGCAGGGACCTCTCGTGCAATGTCTCAGCCACCTGGCTGAGAGCATCTGCCAGCTGAATATCTGCTTCGGCGACATGGATTGCTAGGAGATCTGCATCTGCACATGAGAGTTTGTGTGCAGAGGGCCTTTCGACACAAGGGAAGGGAGTGTGTGCCGCCCTGCCTGTTCAGGTAGAACATGGTCGTGGTATTGTCTGCCTAGACTTGCATGACCAGACTCCTGACTAGAAGAGTGAATTCCATCAGGGACAGCTGCACTGCATGGAGCTCCAGCAGGCTGATGTGGTGATGGGACTACCTGGGCAATCTGAACCAATGGGCCCTGTATCTCCCTAGTGAGCTCCCCACCCCCCTCCAGAGATACATCCATCATGACAGAGATTATCAGTTCTAGGAAGACAAATGGGATTCCTTCCTCTAGATGTTCTGGGATCAGCAACTACTGGATGGCATCCCATATCAACTGGGTCACTGTGACTGGCCGGTCCAAGTGTCCTAGGTACTGAGACCACTGGCAGCCCAACTCCCACTGTAGGTGCCACATCCGCCAGCAGGCCTACCAGACCATGCTGGTGCAGGATGCCATGTACCCCAGCAGCCATAAGAAGTCACAGTCAGGGTGTGAGCGCCCAACCTGAAATGATCAGGCAAAGCAGGTAAGGTCCAGTGTCCAGTCCACAGAGAGGCGGGCCTTGGCCTATAGGGAGTCTAGCTCTGCCCCAATGAGGTGAATCACCTGCAAGGGGATTAGTTCAGACTTGGCCAGGTTGACCAAGAGGCCCAAGTCTCTGCAAGTCTGGAGGGCCAGACCCCTGGACTGCTCCACTGCTTCTTTGGATGGCCCAGCTTCAGTCAGTTGTCCAGGTAAGGGTAAACCCAGACACCCCTGCACCGCACGAAGGCCGCCACCACCTCCATGTATTTGGTGGAGACCCTGGGCATGGAAAACAGGCCAAAGGGTATGACATAATAGAGCACCCCTCCTGTGCTGAATCATAGGTGCCACCAGTGGGACAGATGGACTGAGCTGTAGAAGAATGTGTCCTGGAGGTCCAGGGAGCAGAACAACATGCCTTGCTCAAGGGGTGGTATGATCTGGTTCAGAGTAACCATCCAGAACTAGCGCTTCCATAAGAACTGACTCAGGTCATGCAGATCCTGTATGGAGTACCAGACCCCCATCCATTTCAGGATGAGGAAGTACCTGCACACATACTCCTGACTTGCCAAGGTGCCCGGAACATGGCCTATGACTCCTTTTGCAAGGAGCTGAGCAACCTCCTCCCCAAGGGCAGATAACATGTTCTGCGACATCAAGGACTTCACTGCAGCATGGGATCAGTAAGGTGGGAGAGAGTCAAAATTGAGAGGCAACCCTTTACTTCTTTCTTGAGAACCCATTTGTCCATAGTAATGGCGGATCAGTGAGGCCAGAAGTGGGGAAGCCAAACCCCCATGGGAAGCTGGGTCAGGGACTAGAGAAGTGGGTGGTGGGCAGCTTTGGGGGGGCACTGTTCACTACAGCTGGAGGGGCACCATTTCCCCTAGCCTCCACCACTTTTTGGCCCTTGGCTGGGGAACCTGGCCTTGAGACACTAGGCTTGGTATCGCCCTTGCTGGGGCTATTGCTGCTCAGGCTACAGTGGCTGAAAGGACCAAAATTGAAAGGCCCACTTTTTCAGTTTCTGGGCCTTTACCCAGGGTGGTACTGGACTTCTGAATCCATGTGAGAGGACACTCCACCCCTGGGTCAAAGAGGTCAGTGCCCAAGAACGGGACATCGGCCAGCTTATACTAATGTCTGCTGTAAAGGTGGAGAACATCAGCCAGGTCCTGTGATGCATCACGGTGGCTGCTATCATGACACAGGCACAGGAGCTGCCTATGTTCAAGGCCATCTGGTGCTGGTGTTTAGCCAGCGCTTGACCCTGGTCTGTGATTACTACCAATGGCTACTGCTTATCAGCAGGAAGATAAGACAGGACATTATCCAACTCCCAGTCGGGAGTAACTAATGTGAGCCATCATCAAGGCGTAGCTCACCTGAAAGAGACCAAGTGAGGAAGCGGCATATACCTTCACTGCATGGTTAATCTTTTTCAACATCTTGGTGGGAGTTTGTTCATGTCCCCAATGTTTCCAGATTTCTGGATGACCAAGTTCAAAACCAGACCTCAGCAGAGGGGTGCTCTGAGAATCTAGACAGAAAGTCAGTAGGGAGCACATATTTGCACACCATACAGGATGGGGGTGCTGGACAGGATGCTGGATGCTACCAAAACTCCAGGGCTAGACAGAGAGCCAGTAGGAAGCACAAATTTGCAGACCACATGGCCTGAGGGTGCCAGGCAGGATGCTGCCAAAGCTCCATGGCCAGTCCCATAATGGCCTCAGCCATGGAAAAGGCAACCCCACAAGGATTCATCCCTATCCAGGATGTCAGTAAAAGGGTATTTAGCCTTTTGAAAACGCGCCAAAAGGACATTCATGGACTCAGACATAAGTTGGAGAAGAGCCCCAAATGACACCAGCCCGTGGTCAGTGGCCAATTCTTTGATGGATTCCAGTTGAAAGTATGCATCCTCGATGATTACATGGAGGACCCATTGGAGTTGTCTAAGGAATCATCAAAAACAGCCTTTGGCCATTTACTGCTATGGACCACCCCAGAGTCATCTGACTGGGTGATTTCTACCAAAGCCGGCATGGCAAGCCAGTCGCAGCACAGGAGTCCTTGGTTGGAGCTCCATACAAAGGCTGCTGTGGGAGTGGTTCCCCCTTTAAGGGTGGAGAGACAGTTATCTTGGTGGGACCAGCATGGGCTTGACTGGCACCAGCCAGTCAACCACAAGGGATGTGGAAAGAGTCCTACCCTGACTTGCCAAGGCTCACTATTGCCAGAAGAGCTCCTCATAGCACTGCTGCACCTGCCGGTGGGACGTCTCGTCATCCGAAGATGAGGAGGATGAGGAACATTGATGACAATGTCTCTCAGTTGAGTGGGACTGAAAGCTCGAAGAGTGCTTCGACCTCCACCATTGACCCAGCAGCTGATGTTAAGGAGAAGGTGCAGAAGGTGCCTCAAAAATAATGTGCACCAGCTTTGGCTGAATGACCTCCGATGGAGGCTGTTCCCAAGAGTCAGCAGCAGGAAATGCTAACCGTTGCACGTCCTACTGGGTAAGGACCAGGAAGACCAGAGTTTTGCAGATCAACTCCTCGTCAATCCCTTCCAACACTTGGTTGACCAGGCCAAGAAAAATCTTGACCGCCTGGTCAACTGGTGTTGAGGTTGTCAAGCCCGACAGGGTTACCATGGAGACAACAATCTGCTACTCTACCAGTTTCGGTTCGATCAAAGCCAGATACTCGACAAGCTTCAAGTGATCAGGGGGAGTTGGAGGAGCGTGATCTCTCCCAGTCCCATGACTGATGGTGGTGCTTTTTGTGCTTCTTACCTTGGTGAGCAGGGCTCTCCCTGAAGGTCTAGAGCGCCCAATTATATCTCTCTAAATTCTCCTGTGAAGGACGCTCTGACGCTAGCCCCAGCCGGAAGCAGCAGCGGAGACAACAATGCCCCCTGCAGATTGTGTTGTCACTTCTATGGCCACGGGTTGGGCCATGGACCCCCACTGCAGTAGTGGCTTCCTTACAACCACCCCTTGGCCACAGTTTAGGATCACGATCAGCTGGCCAGCCGAGAAGGAGATGAGCTTTGCGATCTGCTAAGGATGAAGGGAGCATCATCTGACACACACCACAGCCTGCAACATCGTGTGCCATCCCTAGGCAGTAGTGGCAAGACACATGTGGGTCTATGACATCTTCTGTCAGCACGTCACGCAATGTTTGAAGTCAAGAGCTGGCTTTGCTTCTTCATGTTCCATCTTCCATCACCAAGGGCTGGAGGAGGACAGAGGAAAGTACTGAAATATCGATACTTGAAGAAAAACAATTTAAGTTGGCCAGTGGTGCACTTTAAGCCCACAGTGCTCACAGCTGCAAAGGAGGAGACAAAACTCTTCCAGTGGAAAGGATGATCTGACATCATGGGGCGGAGCTGAGGGATATACCACCTGGGTGGCGGGAGAAGCTTAACTTAAAGATGTTTCCCAACGAATATGCACTTCTGGAAAATCTGCCATTGTGTGGATATGTGAACCATATCCACACGCCTTAAAAACTATTTTCTGGGGTGAAGTTGGTTTCCTGCATATCACACTGTTACAGTAAAGCTGTCAGAGAACCCCACAGTCTGGGCTCAGGGCTTATTCTATCAGAAATACAGCTAACATCCTTTGCAGCTTCCAAACAAATTCTACTACTGGAAGTTTGAAATGTTGCAACTTGGCTTCATCCCACACTTTCACATCCCAATACTGTATGGATGAACACTCCAGAAAGGATGCTAGGTTTGGGGTATTTGTACTTCGTAACCTATACACCAAGTAATCCTAGTATCCCCACCCCCACCCCCACGTTTGGTACTGCTAGGAGTCTGCTTAAAGTGGGAAGTAGATGAAAACATTCATGTTATTAGAAGAAAAGGTTACCTGCCTTGAAACTGTAATTCTTCTGATCTATGTTTTTTCATTGTATTACCTCCACCCTCCCTGCCTCCCCTATTAGGTATAGGCCCGTCAGACAAATGTTATAGCTGACTTTATATCCAGTGTTTCTCACTGACCTTGTCAGATTTTTTTTTTATAGTTTCTAGAGTGTTAAAACTGTTATTCTAATTTTTTTGATTGCATTTATATTAACATTTAAGTTAGGTATACTTTTATAAAATATGAATTACATCTCCCAGTCTTTACTGCTGAATAATCTGACAGTTGACAGGCCCAGGGAGTCAAGTCATCAGTGCTTGGATTGGTTTAGACTGCCCTAACATTCTGGGGCAGAGAACATATTGTAGGCTATATGCTTAAAGTAGTAATTAGATGGGTGGGGGGAGGCTGTGGAGCCGAGCTAACAGGCAACAACTTGGAATAGCTCTTCTTAAAAAGCTCTAAAATAGATCAAAATCCACTATTTTGGTGACTAATTTAAGAAATAAACCCAGCAGATACATCAAGGAACCTCACAAAACTAACATGGGAAATCTCAGAAAAGACAGAGGTGGTCGTACAAGTGCTAAATCTACAGGAACTTCGCAGGCAGCGAGTTATGGGACAGAGAAGCAGGCCGCATCACTTCTGGAACCGGAGGAGACCATGTCCTCTATCGGTCTTAAGCTGCAAAAATTAATTGCATCTGTCTCTGATTTAAGCTCCAAAATGGACACTTTTGCAACACGGGTCACTATAGTCACTATAGAGGCAGTATAGCGCAGTGGTCTAAGGCTCTGAGTTGCAAATTTGGTGACATCCAGCAGACCAGACCTGGGTTTGAAACCCACAGCTTCCACTTGCATACTGTGTGACCCTGAGCAAGTCTCTTAACCTCCTTGTGCTCCCAGGTCGCTCCTGTAAAAAAGCTTTCAGCTTAGTGTGCTATCCCTGGTTAAAAAACTAAAAAAAAAGCTCCAAAATGGACACTTTTGCAACACGGGTCACTCTGGTGGAGAATTCAATGGCAGGGATGCAGGTGGAGATGGAAGATGCGAGGCGGCAAGCAGAATCCGTAGCGGCTGCAATCACGCTTTTGGTGAAAGAGAATCACCACTTGAGAGTCAGGCTCGAAACCTTAGAGAATCAAGCCCATTCCTCGCACGTCCGAATCCTGGGTCTACCTTAGGGAATAGAGGGAGATCACCCTCTTATGTTTTTACGCAAATGGCTGGATTCAAAATTGATGCCAGAGGGTCAGAGCCTAAATATCTCATTGTAGAAGGCTTACCGAATCACGCCAAAAGGACATCGAGAAAATGCAGAAAAACCCAGGACACTGCTTCTAGTCACGGATGGTGCTGGTTCCCGGGACAGAATCCTGCGCCTCGCAAGACAAGCAAGCCCTATAATGCAGGATGACCAAAATATTTTTTTATTCCCTGACCTAAGTTATGCCACACGTACCAGGAGGAAGAAATTTGATGGGGTAAGAAAAGTGCTACGAGAAGCTTCAATCACCCACTTGATGATCTTTCCTGCCAGACTGTGAATAGTGCACAAGGGCAAGGTTTGGGCCCTCTCCGACCCCACTGAAGCCGGGAAATGGGCCTCGAGATTTGTCTCAGGTCGAGATCGTCGTCGTGAACCTGGAGAGGCTGACTCGGATGCAGAGGACTGAATTTCAACGAACTGTAATGTAACATAGTTGATAATTTCTAAGCTTTAGCTTTATCTTAAACTTGAAGTAATCTTGTATTTGCTGCGAGGATGCCCTTGAATCTGTTTATAACATGAAGGTACTAAAGCATTGCAATATTATCAGCCTTTCACGTTGAAACATGGAGATATGTTGTTTTGCAAAGTTTAATAGCTGTTGGGTTTTGTGTCTTGAAAAGAATTATAAAGTGCTTAGATGAGTAAATCCTGAATACTATTTTGAAAAGAAGTGGATTGGGTGGAGGTTTTATGATGTTACTGCCTTAGGTATACCTACCTATAGTTTTAAACTATTAGTTTAAATAGTATGACACAAATAGCCCTCAGGAGGGGCATGGCTTTTTCGGGACTTTTATGGACTTAAGTTCTCAGGACTCAGTCATACTGCTCATGGGTTCATTTCACAGCTCAGTTTTGCTCTTGATATAAATTGGTGTAATAATGTTTAGCTACCCCTCTATGTGGTATCAATATATCGGGGATGCATTTAATCCTAAATATTAAGGGGAAATGTTATTGTTTCGCCAGATGGAGATTTATTATTGTGTCACGGTCTGTCCCATATACGGATTTATTATGTGTATGTATACATGTACAGCAATAAAAAATAAAGTATAAAAAAAAAGTAGTAATTAGATGAAAACATTGATGAGAGAAGCTATACATATAGGCTGCTGCAGGTAACTTTTTCTTCTGTAGCATCACCCATTGCTGCACCCTACTGTGAAACAGAGTCCACTGAATTGGGTTGTCACCAAATGAAGAACACTGAAGCACAAAGCAGCTCAGTATTTACTCTAAAGGGTCTCCAAAATGTTACAGCATGATGCACAGTTGGGAACCAACTACCCTAACAAGTACTGTAAAAATATAAATTAACACCAAAGATGCTTTTCACAAACATCAGTGTTGTCTCAGGAAACTCATGAGCTCTATCATCAAACTCTGTTAATTTATTCTGAACAGCTGGTTCCTGTGTGTCAGAAATCTGCTCACTGTCATGACGGTTGCTTTGATCCAGGTCAGCCCAGTTCTGCTAGTCAGCACTGAAGAACGTCTTGGGACTGGCATGACGAGCTTCAGAATCTTTAACATGCACATAAACAGAGAGCTGCTGTCAGAGAATTAACACTGCAGGGGAACCACAAATACTCCACTGGCAATAAAAAAGCAATATGAATCTTCATTTTTTACAGGCCCCAGCAAAAAATAGTTTTTGTAGATAATTCCTCAAACTATTAATTTCAACCATCCAATTACAATATCCAAACTATCCTCCTGGTATCTTATGTCTTCATTCGTCTCCCAAGTCAGATCAACTCACTCCGTCCTAAATCATGCACAGGCTTGGCCACTACTAAGTTATTTACATTTTACGTACTACTGGGGGTTACCTTGCATAGTTAATTTATTGTTTGCACAGTGTTGCTCCTGTTCCTGTATTTACTTATGTTTTTTTTTTCTGCAAGTTACCTCTCCATTTTTCTTTTAAGTGCAATACTCTACAGTCCCCACCAAATATACTGTCTGCGGTTTATAGGGGCAAATGGTTAATACAGGCATTTATTCAAAACCGTTTGCCATTTTCAGTGGCTTATACAGCAAAAGCCATGGTTATAGTGGTCACTATGCGCCGTCTATTTCAGGCAAAATGCGGGCACTTAATGGCCCATTATGGTAATCCTCTCACAGCTTGCACAGGTACTGAATCGCTGATTACTTTCCAATTAGGTGTGACAAGTTGTACTTAAGCATAACACATTACAGTGAGCGCATCTTAACACACGGAAAGCTCTGAGCCCGAGACTGAGCTTCGTGAACTCACTCTGTGCAGGTGCAGATACCGATAAAGATGATGTGGACTGAGACCCGGATTACAACTGGGAGGAAACAATCCAATCCAGAGGATGCGCAATTGGTGATGTTAATGCAATGGACAGCGATGGAGCAGCACCCTCTGCTAGAACCGGACTGGGACACTATGGCAACAGTAGAGAGGGTTTGGTGTCTGTAGAGAGAGAGAAACAGAAGGTCCAGACCAGGATAGCCGAATTTTTCACCAATGAGTAGGACACTAAATATCAGCAGAGGACTGTATTCACTTTAACTTTGCATCAATCTTGATACTTGTGTGGTTGCAGTTGTCGTTTTAATGTTGAACTAATAAAATCTTGCTTTTTATGGCTCTTTACCATCATATGGTGTCTTGCGCTAACTGTTTTGTTTCATCGCGGTCCCATTTTGGTTTTACTGTCCACGTCTTAGAATGGGCATTATAAGCAGACACATATATGCCCGTTATAAGCGGTGGTGACTGTACCTTGTTTTCTATGCTTCTGCACAGGACTGTCATTACAGGTAAGGCTGAGCCAATCTGGGTTTACCAGTCTGGATCATGTTAAACACTCTTATAGTTGATCACCTGCCTGTACCTGTGCTTTGCATGTCCAGTGCTGTAGCAAGATGTACTCATGAGCAGGGAAACTCCAAGATTGCTGTGGTAAAAGGAGTGAAACCATGCTTCCAAGTCAGTGACAGTGTGAGTGCAACTGGCTGCCAAACACATCGATGGACTTCATGAATCATTTAAGCAAGATTATTTTTGTTCACAATACTTATGTCTACGGCCACAGAAGTAGGCATGCTATCGCCAGCTGCACACGGAGCATCCAGTTAGTCACCACAGCACCCACAGAATTCCCGTTTGTGCCAGCTCTTAAAAACTGAAGCAAACAGAGGTACAAAGGAATAAAACCACTAAAGGTGCAAAGAAATAAAGAAGGCAAGTCAAGCCAATTGTAATTTTCAGTGCCCTTTCTTGAGGCTCAGGGAGCCATTACGATGAAAACAAGCAACAGCAAAATAAACGCAAGATCCAAACAAATGAACACAATTACTCAATAAATAACTAAAATAAAACAGATAAATAAAGGATAAATACACACTGATCTGTAATACATTTACTGCTCATGTTGGAGAGCCTCTTATGGATGTAAGGAGAGTGACTCTTGCATTATTAGGATGTCAGAACTGATCACCTTCAGTTCACAGTTCTCTCTTCCTAAGAACACGCAGGGTGGCATTCTTATATTCATAAGAGGCCCTTCACCATATCCAATAAACTGATATTGCAGTAATTTACTGCACCGCTGCTCTTTTGTGCACCGTACTGTTCCTCATTCACCCTGGGACGCATCTGGACATGAGCTCACATCAGCTAAGTATGTTTTTTCCTGGTAAAACTTATGAAATAAATACATACATACATACATAAATGCAAAAAGACATATATACACATAGGTCAACCACAATGGCGTGAAACCACCTTTAAGAATACCTGCGAAAACAGGACTTTGGGATGGATGGAAGCATGAACAGTAAGACAATGTTATCGTTTTATGCTGGTTTACTAATGTGATTCAGCAATGCAGCATTCAATAAAATGGGATAGTGTTTCATTGCATTAGTACACCAAAATGAACTGGTGTTAACTCTGGAGTTAATGTTCATATATGGGAACCCTTTATGCTCTCTTTTTAAAAGTCTATCCTTTTTTTATATCACTGCTTTAATATACAGCAAGTCTAACTTAAGATATAATTTTGGAACACATCGTTGCCTCTTCGGGATTTTTTTTTAGTTCTGCTTGTTTCATGTACTCCTGCCCTGATTTATATTACAGTTAATTCCTACATAATGAGAGCAGTGTATTGATTCTACATGTCTCAGGAAAGGTAGTATGTAGCTATGTTTGTCTTTGGAAAACTAGTATCATTGGATAGTTTAATATGTTATATTAAAGCAACAGAAGTCTAATCTTATAGTATAACCCCAGGTTTTTTTTTTTTTATATCACCCATCTGCATGGCTTACTAGTGCAGTAGCAGATTTATTTGTATATTTATTTTAAAAGATTAACCAGGAAAAACATACTGAACTGATAACCGCTCATTTCTAGATGCATTCTGGGGAGGAAAATATAAGAGGTAAAAGAATAAAAAGTACATAAACAGAACACATTAGTAAATAACAAGCATTGTAACACGGCATTATGGAGAGCCGTGCCAGGGCACCCTGCGATAGGCGCGACGGCGTCACTTGGTGCAGGAGCAACACGGCATTGTGAGCCGATAATGCCGTGTTGCTCTTATGGGAGAAGCGCGTTCACGAGCCCAACACGTCATTATTTCTCATAAAGCCGTGTTGCTCTTACGCGTTCCCGAGCCCAACACGGCATTATCATCTCATAATGCCGTGTTGTATCCTATAGTGGGCACAATAGCCACTGGGTGGCAAGTAGCACTGTGGGCAGTCGCCGCTTACCCGATCAAGCAGGATAGAGGCTGCAAGGGACAAGACTGCTACTGGCATTATGCAGGGTAGAGTTAGACAGGACACCGCGTAGAGAGCCGCGAGGTAGTGTGGCAAAATCAGAGAAATTGCCTTAGTGTCCGGTGCCTTTCTTGCGAATCACTGTCCAGACTGCTTGCCCTGCTACACATCGAGGCTTGTCCGTGTCACAAGTGCATTAATCACCAACAGAGGAGGCTCTACCGGTGATTAATGCCGCTGGGGGTTGAACCCTGCGCACGCATACCCCAGCGGCATTAATCACGGTAGAGCCCTCCTCTGTCGGTGATTAATGCCTACACATTGGGCAGCAATATGGGAGAAAAGTACAATAAAAACAGATTTGCATACCAATATTCAATACAATGTAAAAAAAACAAAAATAAAAAACACCAGGGTGCAAAAGATCGATAAAATTGCACTTAGAAACAGGAGCAGTGTAACAATCCCAGCTGTGGTGAATAAGAAGGGAGGGGGACAAGACAGTAGCAGACAGTGTAACAATCCAGCTGTGGTGAATAAGAAGGGAGGGGGACAAGACAGTAGCAGACAGTGTAACAATCCAGCTGTGGTGAATAAGAAGGAAGGGGGACAAGACAGTAGCAGACAGTGTAACAATCCAGCTGTGGTGAATAAGAAGGGACGGGGACAAGACAGTAGCAGACAGTGTAACAATCCAGCTGTGGTGAATAAGAAGGGGGGGACAAGACAGTAGCAGACAGTGTAACAATCCCAGCTGTGGTGAATAAGAAGGGACGGGGACAAGACAGTAGCAGACAGTGTAACAATCCAGCTGTGGTGAATAAGAAGGAAGGGGGACAAGACAGTAGCAGACAGTGTAACAATCCCAGCTGTGGTGAATAAGAAGGGAGGGGGACAAGACAGTAGCAGACAGTGTAACAATCCAGCTGTGGTGAATAAGAAGGAAGGGGGACAAGACAGTAGCAGACAGTGTAACAATCCAGCTGTGGTGAATAAGAAGGAAGGGGGACAAGACAGTAGCAGACAGTGTAACAATCCAGATGTGGTGATTAAGAAGAAGGAAGGGGGACAGCAAAGCAAAACAGGGCAGGAGCAACCAGTGGGTGGGGGAATGGTCACAAGGTATGACATCAGGGACAGTTGCAGGAGGGAGATACAAAGTCAAGAAGAAGAGACTTGAAGGAGAAGGTGGAAGACGCAGAGAGGATATATGGGGGAGAGAGAAGACCAGAGTTTAGGGAAACGGTAGTAGCCAGTTTGTCCAGCAATAGATTTCTTGTGGGGGTGGGAAAGGGAATTAGTGCTACAGAGTGGGAAGAAAATAAGGGGGGGTAGAAGAAGGGTGCAAAAGAAGAATTTGGATATTAAGGAGGCACAATGGGCAACGTGCCTGGCATCAAGGGAGGGGAAGGTGATATCAAATTAATATCAATTTTAACATACTTGTAGCAGGACTTAAGTGTCACAGTGGCATGGGTTCGGAGTACCTTAGCATCCTGATGTATGAGCTTGATTTGTTAGGCACTGTGATAAAATGGGTTGGACGCTTCCTGCTACCTGACTAGCTAAATACATTCTAAGACCCATGCATTTATCCCCAAGAAATGCACTTGCTGGAACAAGCTCAGGGAATGGGATTGGAAGTTTAGGCAAATCCCATATACAGAATTCATGACCCACTTCACTCATCCCTGATTGCGATCACAAACATGAATACCATAGCTACTCACTGAAAACTTTAACAAGGTCTAAAAGGTAAGCCTCCCTGAAATTTAAAATAATTACGTATTCTTTCCTCAAGTGAACCCTTCCTTACACACATGAGCAAATTAAAAAATTAAGTAGTCTTCACCGCATTGTTCCCTGGTGTTTCTTTGGTGGCCATGAAAAATCCTCTTCCTATCCTCACAAGCTTGTCAGGGCTGTCTCTGCTGCTTATTATGCAAAGTATAAAAACTGAGATACTGGCTTATTCAAACAACATGAAGTCTTGCTGTATTCTGACTATATACAGTTAGCCCCAGCACTTGAACTGCTCAAGAGAGGAAAGGGTTAACTCGGTGCAGTAGCATAGAACCTTGATCTTGAGCTCGGTTTTCAAACCTCTGTCTCTGGTACATATCCGTGTAACCGTCAGATTCTTTACTCCGCTTAACTGTGAAGTTGCTCCGGCGATCTCTCCTTCGCTTTGGTTTGGTAAAAGAGGAAAAAAAAAAAAAAAATCGGTTCTTTTTCCAAGTGTTTCATTTATTTTCGGTATCAAGTCTGTCTACAATACAGGTAGTGTAAGTAGGTAGATAGTGAATTGTTGATTTAGAAATTGTTTTTCTTCGGTTTCCTGTCAGTTGGGAACTGAAACAAATCTGTTTTTGGTTTTTTTTAATTCTGTATTTTTGTTGCGCCCGCTCCGCCAAGGATCTGCCTGGTCACGGACCCCGAGTGCCCCCACTTTCATTTGAGCCAGACTCCAGACACCCCCAGCTTGCCCCCTCAGGATGGGGTTGCGACATCTTAGGGAGTCAGTGCCACGAACATGGGACTAGAATCATGGAGTCAGCCCCGAAAGCTGATCAGAGCAGGGGCAGGCTTCATAGAGGCAGGCGCGAGCTGTCTTTTTTTCTTGTTTTCTCCCTAGAGGGGCGGAGACGTGCAATGACGACCTGCATCTGTCCCGCCCCTCTGTTACTGTTGTATGCCTGTGCTAGCAATTCCTTCCAGCCTCTGCTAGCAGTCATCGTGCACCGGACATTCTCCTCAACCCTCCCCCCGAAGAAGGAGAGCAGCCTGAAGGCACCTCAATCCTTCTTCCCTGGCTGGCCCTCCAGCTCCCGGGTCCATTCCCGAACCTGGGTCACTGGCGTCATGAGCAGAAATCCAACCACTGCTATCTGTTCTTTTTCCAATTCCTTCATTTAATTGTGGTGTCCAGTTCTTATCAGTTTCAAAAAACCGAACTTTTTGGGGGTTTTTGTTCCACAACCCGTGACATGGTTGATAACCGATAAGTTTGTGTTACCTGGCTTGAAAGCTGAGAAGGGTAACTTTTGAAAAAGGCTACGTTTGAGAAACCCAAGAAGAAAACCGGTCCCACTGGGTTTCAACACTGTACTGAGTATGGGGAGGCTTTTGCTAAAGCTGATCCCCACCTCATATGTGTTTATTGTCTGGGGTTTGACTACCTCAAAACAGACTGCCAGATTTGCAAGAATTTTCCCAGAGACACTTTGGATAAAAGATTAAGTAGGTTGAAGGAAAACGAGGCCGAGAAATCCACTGATCCAGATGGCCAGCCCGGTTCAGTTCCGACTGAACCTGAGCAGGTGTCTGCTGACATGGGCTTTACCTCCTCGGGCAAAAGGAGAGCTGATTCTGAGGGATCGACTACGTCTAAGAAAAAGAGAAAATCAGCTGGTTCGGATCCAACCCCATAGATCCCAACCGCTGAGGAGATTGCAAAAGCAATAAGCATTATACAGTTGCTTCGCCTGGTTCCATCCGAACCGATGCCTTCAGGCAGGCGGTCGGTTCGGATGGTTCCAGCCCCAATGGATTATGATCTGCAGACTTTTTATGATGTTGAGTGGGAGGGAGATGGAGTTTCCTGATGGTGGGGATGATTTTGGAGGCCTAGATGAGCCTATAGAGCCTGCCATCTCCACAGACTGGCCTTTCTAAGTCTCACCTCCCAGACTTTGAGTCCCCTTCCCAAATTTTGTTCTACAAAAAAGTGGCTGAAACTCTCCAGCTCCCAGTTGTGGAAGCTGCTAAAGAGGAGGAAGAACCTGACTATGTGGAAATGATGAACGTCCCAAAGTCCAAGAGGCTGTCTATCCCACTATATAAGTCCTTAGGGAAACAGACCCCAAAAATCTTGCAAATGCCCACTTCTATACCTCCTGTGGATAAAAAGATGGACAGGAGGTATATGCTATCAGGTTCTGGTATGGATTTCTTGTACAATCATTGTAGCCGTGTTGAGGTATTGCAGGCTGCAGCCTGTGACAAGGCTAATATCCCCTGGCTTCACACCCCCCCAGATAAGGATTCCAGGAAGGTGGTTGCCATAACCAAAAAACAATATTTGTCATCCTCCTTGGGACTCAGAGAGGCTGCCTATATGGCCTATACAGCCAGGTACCAGAAGTTCAGGTGGGATACGGTTCTGGAGATGGTTAAGAAGGCTTCCCTCAAGCTAGCCAAGGAGCTGGAGGAGGTGGCTGCTGATGGTATTGAGGCATCCAAGGTGCAATTTCATGCTGCTGTTGACTCTAATGATGTGGCATCTAGAATCACGGCTACATCTGCCTCCTTAAGGAGATTTGCTACGCTCAGGTGTACTAGTCTTTCACAGGATACCCAGGCTAAGGCCATGGATTTTCCTGTCACTGGTAATTCTCTGTTTGGGGAGCAGACAGAGTCTTACATGAAGAAGATAGATGAGTACAGGACCACCTACAGGAGTGCAGTGGCCAAGGAAAGGCAAGCCACTCCTCAGAAGCAGCAGTCTAGGGCTGGCAGGGGCAGACCTTTTCATAGGCCTTTTTACCAAGCTCTGGCTTCCTCTTCCTTCCAGCAGAGGAGGTTCTTTAGAGGGAGAGGCAGAAGAGGGGTGAGCAGGGCTGCATCCTCTTCTTAGTCTAAGGCTCCTGCCAAACAGACACCCTGATGTGTCAGACCAGGTCGCCTCCTCAGTTCCAGTAGGGGGCAGGCTGGCTTAGTACTTCCAGGCCTGGAAGTCTATTACTTCAGATAAATGGGTCCTGGAAGTAGTAAGTCAGAGACTTGCTCTCAGCTTCAAAAGATTCCCCAGACCGAGAGCCAGGTCTTTTCTACCTGCAACACCCCTGCAAACAATTGCTCTAGAGGCAGAAGTTTCTTCCCTACTACTCTTAAAAGTGGTGGAGAAGGTTCCTCCACAGCACAGGGGGAAAGGACTGTATTCAAGATACTTCCTTACCCCAAAAAAGACAAGGGAGTGGTGACCCATCCTAGACCTGAGATATCCGAACAAACACATCACAAAGCCAAAATTCAAAATGGTGACTCTGGGAATAATTCTTCCCTCTCTGAGGCCAGGAGACTGGTTAGCTTCCCTAGACCTCAAGGATGCCTATTTTCATATTCCCATCAGGTGCTCCCACAGAAAGTACCTCAGGTGCGAGTTGCCCTCAGGCCATTACCAGGTCAGAGCCATACCCTCGGCCTGACGTCTGCCCCAAAAGTGTTCACAAAATGTCTAGCAGTAATGATAGCATTCCTCAGAAGGCTGGGCATTTCAGTCTTTCCATATCTAGATGACCGGCTTATTGTAGGCCAGTCTTCAGACCAAGTGAAGTCAGCTCTAGTGGTCACCCAGAATCTTCTAAGTCTCTGGGATTCCTTCTCAATCTATCCAAGTCAGTTCTCGAACCAGTACAGCTCCTTACCTTTATAGGGGTAGAGCTGGATACTACTCAGGCAAGAGCCTTCCTCCCATACTCAAGGATAAAGGCCCTTACAGATCTGGCTTCTTCTTTCCATCCTCTGGTGTCTCGTCTAGCCAGACATTTTCTTCAGCATCTAGGCCACATAGCAGCTTCCACTGCAGTGGTTCAGAGAGCCAGGTTCCAGATGAGGGACATTTAGTTCCATTTAAGGTCTTTTTGGTCTCAGAAAAAGGATTCTCTCACCAAACTGATTCCAGTGACTCAGACTCTTGTCCAAGCCCTCCAGTGGTGGTTGGATCAGGACAATCTTAGACAGGGTGTCCCATTTCTCTGTCAAGCACTCTCAGTGGTCCTGACCACAGATGCCTCTCTCCTGGGGAGGGGAGCCCACCTAGGGACTCTCACTGTACAGGGTACTTGGTCACAGCAGGAGTCTCTCCTTCACATCAATCTTCTGGAGCTCAGAGCTGTGCATCTAGCCCTTCAGGCATTCTCCGAATCAGTCAAAGGGAAAGTGGAGCCGATCAGGACAGACAACACCACTACAATGTGGTACATAAACAAGCAGGGGGGCACTCAGTTCATGGCCTTGTGCACAGAAGCTATGAAGGTATGGTCACTAGCCTATTCTCTTCAAACTTCTCTAACAGCAGTTCAGCTTCCAGGGAAGGACAATGTGCTGGAAGATGTTCTAAGCAGAATATCTCAGGGTCACCACAAGTTGTCCCTGAATTCTCATGTCCTCCAGGTAATTTTCAGGAGATGGGGCACTCCACAGTTAGATCTCTTTGCTGCAGACCTCTAGTCCTGGGGACTGTTCCTCTAGATGCTCTCCTGTTAGACTGGACGAGCAGGTATCTTTATGCTTTCCCTCCTTTTCCACTGATATTCAGAGTGCTGATCAAGATCAGATCTCAATCCTGCACAGTGATCCCAGTGGCTCCAGATTGGGCCACACAACCAGGGTATCCTCTGCTGCTGTCCCTGACAGTCTCAATTCCCCTGTTTTTGCCCAGGAGGCACGATGTTCTGACCTTCTCTCAGGGGAAGATTTGGTATCCCAATCTCAGTCTCTCAGACTCAAGGCTTGGCTCTTGAAGAGTTAAGAGTATGCAGGTCTGCATCTTTCGCAAGGGGTAATGGATATCCTTAAGGTTTCCAGAAAACCTTTCACTAGAAAAACTTACAATTCTAAATGGAAAAGATTCAGTATTTGGTGTTCTGAGAGAAACACACAACTAGGCTCTGTGAGCATTGCTACAGCCCTGGATTATCTGGTTTATCTTAATAGCTTAGGCCTCAGGCCTGCTACCCTTAAAGTGCATTTGGCAGCTGTCTCTGCTTTTCTTTCTGCAGGGAAGGGATCTGCTCTGGCATCTCATCCTGTTTTTTAGTAATTTTTTCAAAGGTTTGGTTCACATCAAGCCTCCCTTCAGAGAGCCTACTCCTGTTTGAGACTTGAATGTCTGCATTGCACAGCTTATGCAGCCCCTCTTTGAACCTTTATCCTCAGCTGAGCTTAAGTACTTAACTTGGAAGACTATCTTCCTGGTAGCCATTACTTCTTCCAGGAGAATCAGTGAATTGCAGGCTCTGTCAGTTGAACCTGACTTCATTTCCTTCCACAGGGATAAGGTGGTCCTTAGGACAAATGGAAAATTTCTTCCTAAAGGGTTTCGGATTTTCATCTAAATCAATCTGTGTCTTTGCCTGTGTTTTTCACTGACCATTCTTCCTCAGAGGAGAGAAGGTTACACAGTCTGGATGTGAAGAGGGCACTTAGCTATTATTTACAGCATACTAAGGCCCATAGGAATGATTGTACCCAGTTATTTCTTACTTATGGAGAAGTAGGAAAAGGTAGACCTGCCACTAAAAGATCTATTGCCACGTGGATTGTATCCTGTATCCAATTCTGCTATTCAAAATTGGGGAAAGAGCCCCCCCCAGGTCTGAGGGCTCACTCGACCAGGGGTATAGCTGCCGCCCTGGCAGCAGCTAGGGATATTCTCTTGGTGGAAATCTGTAACGAGCCACCTGGAAAACAGTTCATACATTCACCAAGCATTACTCTCTGGACACCTAGACTAGGAGTGATGCTAGGTTTGGCACAGCAGTACTGCAGAGATCTGTTCCCAAAGTAAGGTTCTGTTATTCCCTCCTCTGGGGGGGGAGCTGCTTGGTAGTCTGCATACAGTCGGAATACAGCAAAACTTCACGTTGTTTGAAGAAAAAATTACTTACCATAGTAATGTTGTTTCTTCTAATGGAGTCTTGCTGTAATCTGACCTCCCTCTCAGAACCTAGTCTTTTGGGATGTGGGTTGGTAGGTACAGTGTTGCACCCCAGAGGTGTCTTTTTGTTTTATGTTTTTGTTATTGCATTTTCACTATCTACACATGGTTCTTCTCGGGTTCTCGACTGGAGTCTTTTTGGACCCAAGCATTTGTTGCCTGTGGCCTAAAATTTAAAACAATTTCTGTAGCTATTAGTTAGTTAGCATAGTGCTCGTAAGAATCGGACGGTTACACTGATATATACCAGAGACAGAGGTTTGAAAACCCAGCTCGAGCTCAACGTTCTATGCTCCTGCATAGAGTTAACCCTTTCCTCTCCGGAGCAGTTCAAGTGCTGGGGCTAACTGCATATAGTCAGAATACAGCAAGACTCCATTAGAAGAAACAACATTACTATGGTAAGTAATTTTTTCTTATGAAGCATTCTATTGTGTGTAAGGGGGTAAATATTGTTCCAGAAGAATTCTGCAGAGGTTTACATTCCTGTATTCCATGCTATACAAGCACTGTATGTACTGAACGTGCTGAAATACAGTAGCTCAGCTGCTCAGCATAAAAGGAAAAATGGTAGCACACAATGCTCCCACAGGTGCTACTGTCCAGTCAATTCTTATTTTATATTTATTGATGCAGTATTGGTCGGTTCATTCTCTAAACTTTGCACCAATAAATTTAAAACAACCATTTAAGGTGTGTGCATTGTTATTTTTCTTCTTTCTTTCTTTCTGTTGCTCAGCAGCTTACACTTGCCTCAGAGGCTGGAAGGTTGCGAGTTATAGGCCCACACCAGGAACTTGGAGTATATCGACACTGTAGTGCAGCATGAGGGAAGTGCTGCACTCCTGCTGTGCTGTCTTTTGGACGAGACATTAAACCAAGGTCCCATCCATCTGTTCTGATTGTTCAGGTGGATATTAAAGATCCCATGGCACTTCTCAAAAAGAGCAGGAAATTTCCCCCGTGTCCTGGACAGATTTCCCCATTAAATAAAAATACGAAAAGGTTCAACTCCTATATAGGTCAACAGTCTTATTTCTTCCACCACATAAATCAACATTTTGTGGCACTGCCATGTCTTCAGGAATAGTGGCTTATTCAAGGTTTACTTGTAAAGCACTCCGGAAAGAATATTCCAGAACTAACTTGTAAGGTAAACCAGCTTTCCAGACCTCCTGGGCATCGATACTATAAAGGGTTCTGCCACAGAGTTGGGCTGCATTCTAATGCTGAATGACACTCGCAGGACACGTCACCTTCCTGGGGGAAGGAGCATTAGAATGCAGCAAACTTTATGGCAGACATTTTATAGTATAGATGTCCAGAAGGTATGGAAAACAGTGCTTGTACAATTTTTACAATCTCCGAACATATGTTTTCCAGTTCTGCTTTTCTCCGGGGGCAAAGCACAGTCCTTTGTGACTGTACTTAGCCCAGGGAGGACAACGGCATTAGCAAACAAAAGATAAGAGCTCCTGTCCAGTTTTGCGTTGCTACCACTGCTGCCTACTGCTCTGATGTCAGCTGTAGGGATTATGGGTTTTGTAGTAACAGAAGATGTCAGCATAGAAGTCAACAACATTAGTCTGATACAATTTACTTTACTACTGTAAACAGTAAGAAAATCAAAATGTTTCTGCATACAAAGTGCACATTTGACCAGCCCCACACTTGAGTGTGTGGCTCTCGGTGCTACCTGTTCCCCTTTATAGAGTCACACATTATAAATCAAAACAGGCACTTCATATAAACTGGTACAGGACAGATAATAACTCTCTTGTTAAAAACACGTACAAATATTCAAAAAGGAGCTGCACCTGCATCTATCTCTTGCTGATCTCTGCACTTGTTTTAATCCTCCTTAATCCACTCACTGCCAGATGCTTCTTCGCCTTTCACCTCCCTACCTCATAGCACTTCTTACCCTTACTATCTCCTTGAGGGCTAATCCTCCCCGCACATCCGAGTCTTGTCTTGGAGGCTGTGATAATGCATCCTGCCCAGTCAGGAATTTGCCCTTGCCCTGTTTCGCTGCCTATTTGAACCTTCATTGTTGTGACTAATTTCTTTGCTGCTATGTTGTGTTATTTCCTCCTTGACTGTGTGAGTTTTTATGCCCCAAATTCTATGTAAATTTCATTGATTGTTATTGTCCTGGCTGCATGTATTCATTACTACTGACTGTTCTGATCTATACTATTGTAATTTCACTGTACTCAGGCTATATGCTGGTCTTTTGATTGTTTTGGTTTTTTTATACTGGTTTATTGGATCAAGTTCAAAGTATATATACATCCTTGTAGTACAATTATCTCATACAAGATCATATTGTATCATTTACAACTTCATGACTATCCTAACAGAAAAAATAAAAAATAGTACTGCTAAAATATCCAGTAAATGTCATACATGTTGTTCTGATATACTTAAACAACAAATTAAAAGAGAACAATTAACTTGTTGGGAGAGTAAACAATTAATTCAACAGGTACTGTCATGCAAGTGAGGGTAAAGTATATGGAGGGTTTTGAGAGTAGGAATGAAACAAGGGAAGTCAAAGTGGGAGGGGTAAGGGGTCAGTAGGGTGGGGGGAGGTGAAGATACAGAATATTCAAGTCTGAGAACTGGCTATTGCACTTTCTCTTTATACAAGTCCCACCTATTCCATCTGTTGCTAAACTTTTCATTTTGGTGGTGTATAGCGTATGTCACCCTTTCCATATATTGAATTTGGGCTATTATCTCCAGCCATTCCTGGACCACTGGAGGGATCGGCTAGGGCCATTTTTTTGTTATAGCTTTTAGAGCTGTCACAGTGAGGATGGCCCGTAGGTATTGTATGTCTTTACCCTCAATTTCATCTGGATATAGCCCAAAATACTGTGTTCTGGGGCTATCCGTGATGTTGAGCTAAATATTTCAGTGAAATAGGCATTTATCTGGGTCCAGTAACTTTGAACTTTGGGGAACAGCCAACATATATGTGCCTGGTCAACAGAGGTGGCTCCACAGTGCCTCCAGAAAATTCCTGTGGTTGTATACCTGCTTTAAATAATTTTACAGGAGTGTAGAAATACCTAATCCTGATTTTCCAGGTGTATTCACGCCAATTTGGTGAAGAGGTCGTCTTCCAGACATTTCTAAAGATTTTTGTTCAGTTCTGGGAGCTCAATACAACGCCCAGTTCCTCTTCCCATTATCTACGAGTATGTTGTATGTTGTGAGCCTTATCAGTGATTAGATTCCCATATAACATGGTAATTGCACCCTTACCATGAGTTCCACCCCATATTGTCTCAAAAACCAGGGGAAAGGGTCTCTCATCTTGCCAGGTCATCATTTGCCTTAATCTGGTATTTACATAATCCCTTACCTGGTAGTAGTAGATGTAATCTGATGGGTCCCATTTAGCTCTGGTTTTAAGAATTTCAAAGGGTAACATATCTTGTCCCCTAAGAACCTGCCAGGATGCACATAGGCCCCTCCCATCTGTTGTTTATACCATTTGTAATAAGTGGCTGGGTGGCACTCTGGGTCAAAACACCAGCATCTGTACTTCCATATGTTTTTGGCTGTAAATCCTTTTTTAGTCCCTTGTGTCCATCCCAGTAGTCTTGTGCGAACAGCATAACTTTGATATGATTGTATATCTATTTGAAAAGGGAGATTGAAGATCATCGCTGAGAGCGGTATTTTAGCTTTATTATTTAGTTCCATCTGCTGCCAGTGGGCCTTGTACTGTGGGTGCGACCAAAGTAGAGCCATCTTCATCTGAGCTGCCAGCCAATAATCTTGTAAACTAGGGCATGTCCTCGCTCCCTGCTGTCTAGGTAAGAATAAGGTTTTTCTGGAAACTCTTGGACAGGAATGTGCCCAAAGAAAAGACATACTTTTTTTCTGCCATCCCATTAGGTCCCTCTGGGGTATCTGGCAGGGTACCGCCTGAAATAGGTAGAGGAATCTAGGTAATATGTTTGTTTTAAGAGCTTGTAACCTTGAGTAAAAGGGAAGAGGCAAAAGGGACCATCTTTGTAAGTCAGCCCAGACTGCCTTTAAAAGGGGTGGGTAATTATCCCTGAAAAGATGGGTGGGGGACCTACCTAGTCACACTCCTAAATACTTCATGTTGACACAATCCCACTTCACTGGATATTTGAGCTGCAGCTCCGGAGGTATCCTGGCATTCATTGCCAGGACCTCTGTTTTAGACCAATGTAATCTATAGCCAGATAATCGGGAGAAGGCTTCTATTTGCTGAAAGACCTCGGGGAGGGACTTTTCAGGGTCTGTTAAATATAGTAAAACATCATCCGCATACAATGCGATTTTATGGGGGTATTACCCCAAGCCACTCCCTATATCCCCCTGTTTAGTCTTATGCTCTGGGCCAGAGGCTCAATATAAAGGGCAAAAAGGAGTGGTGACAAGGGGCAGCCCTGCCATGTAGCTCTAGCAAACCCAAAGGGCCAGGACATGCAGCCATTAGCTCTCACATATGCCACTGGGTTGTGGTATAAATCCTGGCTATGGTTTGGAGAAAGAGTTTGGGGAAACCGAAGCTGGCCAGGGATCCCTGCAAAAATTCCCAGGAAACCTGGTCAAAAGCTTTTTCAGCGTCCAAACTCATAATGTATGCTGACTGGCCTGTTGCCTGTAAACGTTTAATGATGTTAATTGATCTCCAAACGTTGTCCAGTGTTTGTCGACCAGGAACAAAACCAGCCTGGTCCCCTTGTATGAGTCCAGGAAGAATCTGCTCCACTCTCCTGGCTAGTATGCCCGCCATGATCTTATAGTCAGTATTTAAGAGGGAGATGGGGCGATAAGATGCACAGTTAGGGGTGTCCCTGGCCGGCTTCGGTATTACTGATATGATTTCCTGCATCTAAGAGGGAGACATCTTACCTTCATCTGTGTGTAGATAATTATATGCCTTGCAAAGCAGGGGGGGAACCTCCTCTTTAAATTGCTTAAAAGATTCACCGGGTAGGCCGTCCGAGCCAGGGCACTTGCCAGTTTTAAGTCTCCTGATCTCTGCTAGGATTTCTCCTTCTGTAAAGGGTTGACTCAGTGCCTACCCCTGGGCCTGTGAGAGATGCCGGAGTCTCAATGGGTTTAAAAAATCCCTGACTTCCTGTGCAGTGGGGGCGGGACCCATACTATATAGTTTTTCATAATACTTTCTTAAAAGCGTCAGCTATTTCCTCAATTTTATACTGTAGTGTATGCTTTATAGGATCCCTGATCTTGGGAATAGTGGCTCTATTTCTATATTGGTGTAGCCTACTAGTTAGTTGCTTAAGGGCTCTGGGCCCCCCTTCATAGAATCTCTGTCTCAAGTAAATTAACCGTTGTTATACCCGGTAATCCAAGATTTTTTTAATAATTCTGCTTTCAGCCTTGCCAGTTGCTTCCCCCTGTCCTTTTTAACTTTCTGTTGCTGCCGTCTCTCTAGATCTCTTATTTGTTCCTGTAATTCTTTTTGTCTCTGTTCCCTTCATTTCTTTAATCTAGCCAAAATCTCTATGAACTTTCCTCTGACAATGGCTTTTATCGTGTCCCACAAAATCCCAGGAGAGATGTCAGGGTGCTGATTCAATTGTACTGCCTGCTCTATGGTCTGAGATATGATGTCTTGGTTTTCCTCTGTCTGCAAGAGGGAGACACTAAGTCTCCAGAAGGTGGAATGCTTTGGTGGGCCTACCGCTAGCTTTAAATATACAGGGGAATGATCCGAAATAAGACCAGCTCCAATTTCGGCAGATTTACAAATTCCTAGTGACTCCTTAGGGGGTAAGAAAATAATCTAATCTGGAAAAGGTCTGGTGAGGGTGTGAAAAATAAGTATATTGTCTGGTATTAATTATTATGGAAGGAGCACCAGACATCAATTAAGCCAAGTTCCTCTAGTAATTTAGTTACTTTTTTAGACACTCCCCTTTCCCCTTTAGTAATCTGCGCAGAAGAATCAAGTGTAGGGTTTAATTTTAAATTTAAATCTCCCCCATCACTAGATGTCCTTCCGTCCAGGCCATGATCTTAATATGCAAGCAATAATACCCAACTGGGTGGGCGGTATTGGGCTATACCCGCCCAGGGGCGTAATGAGGCCCAATATAGGGCGGTATAGCTACTAATACCACCAACCCAGGAGGGTATTATTGCGCTTAGAAAATGGACACTGTAAAAAAAAACTAAGTTTAGTAAAGGATTTTTAATAAACAATTTGTTTAAAATAAGTTTTGTAATAAAATAGTTCCTCCACCTGTATTAGAATTATTTTTTTAAAGCTAGGAATTTAAGTTGTACTGTAGACGCTGTAGTACCTGTGTTCTTATTTCTCACCTCCCTCTGAGTAGTAGCACCAGATAATGATAAAAATAAAGGAAATATAAAAAGCAGAACAGAAACAAAACTTATCTTTATTGTATTTCTCTTTATCTGGTTGTCTGGATGAGATTCACATCAGTTTTACACAGTCAGCAAGAGGTAACACGGTCAGGACTGTACTTCACAAAAGTGATATTTATTTTAAAAAGAAACATTTCATAAATAGTTAAAGCTTTTTTCTTTTGTTTATGCCATTTTTTGACTCACTCAATGCAATCGGCTTTTGTGCTGAAACCACGAACTGACTTGAGGAACACAGAGTGACAGAGTGCCGTCTCTAAGCGCTACTAAGGGTGACAGGTAAGCACGTGCTGTGCTACGAGTACAAGAAGTAACGATGGCAAAACATTTTTTTTTAAAAAACGTGGAGAGTGTAAATTTATCTACACAGTTGTCAGATTTTGACTGTGGAGTGCTCGGTTTAAAAGTGGAGCAAACATGGCACGATGTCTGGGTAGTAAGAAATGATACCGGGCTCAGACGTGGACAAGGAATACGGAAGTGACTGAGAACAAACGAGCTAAGAGAAAAAAAAGAGACGTTACTTTTTTAAAAGAGATAATTTTTTTATTACTTACTGTGCACATTTCAGAAGGGGTACTTATTAGGTTTAGAATTTTTTTGAACAAAGTGTTGCGGAGTAACGTCGGCTCTCAGCTCTCGCTAAGCGACCCCCAAAAAATGGCAGATATTTTAAAATAAAATGAGGGGTTTTAGCCAATTGGAGAACAGGCTGTGCTTCAAGATTCTGGTAATGGGGTGGCTGGGCTGGTACTTTTAATAGCCGGGCATCTGTTGTCTGATAGATGCCCAGCTAGAGAAGTCCCCTCAGCCAATCAGAAGGCTGAAATTGTTTTACCCATTTTCTAAACATATACAAATACTTTCTGTGGGTCTGTGTGGTGGCTGCTTGTGTTTGTCTGTGTCTGTAGCTTAGTTTTTGTGGATTTACATGTTTTTCTGCTTGTGGTAACTATACCATTCTTGCTCACTACATCCGTGAAAGTCTCTTGGACTGAATTTCTGCAAAAAAATCATCATCAGGTATCTTTATCTTCATTTTAAAATCAACTTTTTGGAAGCTATCCCAAGCAAAACATAAGTGAAGCAACTACATCTGACAACCTTGGTGACTCTGGGTCCTGCTGGAATCCACACTTTCGTCTGACCTGCTCCATGATCTGTATGTGGGCTTTTCAGCAACCTGTTTGAATGACAAAGAACATACAGACAAAGGGATTTCACACCCTGCATATGTGCAGGCACAGTTAATCACCTTCAGGAATTTTAACATTTCAGTGACTCTGGACCTCAGCTGTTGATCATTCTTTTGGCTTTTGACTTATCCACCAGGTGCCTATCTGCAAGCGACTGGGTGCAACTGACAAGCTACAACAAGGATAAATGGGCATATCATCCTCTATTACTAACAACCTCCTTGCTCTGGGTCCCTAGACACCTGCAATGGTCCAAGCCGCATAAGCCTCAGAAGTGTAATTCTATTGACTACGAAGTACAGCAACTGTCTCTTAAACTTCTACTCCTCCTCCTCTTGATATCAGGAAGTGTCCACTCAAATCCTGGCCCTGTCTCCTACAGTACAACAAAGCCTGCCAAAATGGAGGGGGGGCTCAAAATTGCTATCTTAAACATCTGCAGTCTCCTCCCAAAACTGGCCTCCTTCAAATCTTTGCACAGCCAGCACAACCCGGATATCCTTAAGCATCGCTTAAAACTTGGCTGACACCCAATACTCCGGATCATGCCATCTCTATACAAGGCTACAAGATGTTCAGGCTGGATAGGACCTCGAAAAGGGGTGGTGGGTGTGCAATCTACATAAAGGACTACCTCACCTGTCTCCCTGGTTCTTACCCCACCACAGAAACCTCAGTGCAACTCCTCCCTATCAAGATACTACTTGGTGCCCAAGACAAAGTCCTCACGATTGCTGCTGTCTATATCCCACCAAAAGATCCTGATTCTGGCCTACAGGCTGTCCTCGAGTTCATAAGTACACAACCTTCTGACATGAACTCCTTCTCCTTGGGACTTTATAAATTGGCTTGCTCCTGATGCAGGGTCAAACAAAGATGCTATCCTAGCAGCAAATTTAACACAAGTGGTAAACTCCCCACCAGGAAAACTACAAATCAGGGACTAGCACCCTCATTGACTAGATCCTTACCAGCCACCCTACCCGTATAGCCAATGTAAGTGTTCTCCCTGACTCGCTCAGTGATCACTCTCAATAATATGTACCTGGACAAATAAGTTTCGTAAGCCTCCAAAACCATCTATAGCAGAGTCCTACCTTATGGCAACCTTATTCATCTCAAGACCTGTCTTAGGCAGATAGACTGGTCCTTGATTTACAAAACTCAAGATGTTGACCTAGCCCTTGATTACTTTATTTCTACTTTCAACACTGCCTGTGACACCTATGCACCAGTAAAAAGCGCCAAAATCAAAGCACTCACAAATCCCTGGCTCACGGCTATTGGCACAACTCAAAAGTAGGATCACCTCTGGGCCACTGCAAGAGCTACTGGCACTCTGTCGGACATTCAAAAGTATAAACAGGCTCGTAACCACTGTACTAAACAGATCCGCTTGATGAAGAGCTCCTACTTCAAGAATGCCCTCCAACTCCTGGGGCGAAGAGAAATCCTTCTGGGACAACATAAAGAATATCATGGGTCAGCAGTCCAAATCCTCTCCTACAATAATGAATGTGGATGGAACCACTACATTAGACCCAGAGATCATTGCAAACACCTTAAATGATACCTTCACGGACCTTAGTGGTGTCCTCTCATCTGATTTCTTCACTTATGCTGACCCTCCAATTTCTACTTCTACTACTGCCTCTCCAACCAAACCACCCTTCCATTTCAAACTAGTAAAGGCACATGAAGTCTATAAATATGTAAAGAAGGCCATTTCTAAGTCCCGAGGAAGCAGCGACACTATTGACCTTAAACTTCTGTCCCTCACTCTGGAGGAAGTACTGCTCCCCCTCACAAATATGTTCAATCTCTCCCTCTGCTACAGCCAATTCCCTAGGAAATGGAAAGCTGCAGTTGTCACTCTGGTGCACAAAAGTGGTGATAAGTCACTGCCTGGTAACTATCGTCCAATATCAATACTACCACCTCTCTCTAAGGCCCTTGAGGCAGCTTGGTGGCGGACCAACTTTCAGACTACCTGGAAAAGCACAACATCCTATGCACTCAGCAGCATGGATTTAGGAAAGGGCACAGCACATCGACTGCCCTACTTGAATTCTCAGGAGCAATCCACAATGCCATGGACAAAGGAAACCTAACTGAAGCAGTCTACATTGACTTAACCAAGGCATTTGATACAGTTCACCATGGCCTACTTATCAAACAACTACTATCTCTAGGGCTCTCGCAGGGTCCTGGTGACTGGGTAAAAAATTACCTTGCTCAGCGCTCTCAATCTGTAAAAGTAGCTGGAGTTCTCTCAGACTCAAAACCGGTTCGCTCAGGAGTTCCCCAGGGATCTATCCTGGCCCCTCCTTTTCAGCCTTTTCCTAAACTCCTCCCCAAACCTGCCCTGAACAAATAATCCTCTATGCCGACGATGCCGTGATTCTTGCCACTCATAAAGATCCGAACCTCTTACGCCTCAACCTTCAGCATGCTTTTCCAAAGTTGAGAAGTGGTTCCTTGAACATAAGCTGGTTCTAAACCACAAAAACTAAATCCATGCTCTTCTCAACCCAGAAACAAGAAACGGCAAGTCCCACTCACCATTAATACATACCTAGGAAATACCCTTGAACAAGTGCCAATTTTCAAATATCTTGGAATCAACTTTGATCAAGGCCTAACCTTTGCAACTCACATTGATAGTACAGCAAAACTATTAATCAGCTAATTGGATTCTGTATCGGAACCGACAGCTTCTTACCTATTCTGCACTGAGGATTGCCATCCAATCCTCTATCATCTCAGTCGCTGATTATGGCTTAGTTATATATGGATCTGCTACTACATACAGCACTTAGTCGCATTACAACATCCCTAAATAAGGCCTGTCGGTTGCTCACTGGTGCACACAGACGCACTCCACACATGTAAACTCTCTATGCTGACTCAGGTTGGTTGCAACTCTCAAACCGATAAAGTACCTTACCTGCCTGATGGTGAAAAATCCACTCTGGGCCTCACTCCACCTCTGTATCCAAGACCTGTTATGCCCAGCGCAGCACCCGCTTTACCAGAAGATCAGAACACCAGCCTCTCCAAGTCCCCCGATGCCGGACTTCTCAGGGACAAAGATCATTTGCCTATCGTGCCCCCAGCTGGCTAAATGCCCTCAGCACTCATATTACTGCCTCCACCTCTCTAGGTATTTTCAAATCAAGGCTTTCTCCTCACCTTGCCACCTCCAGCTCCTGTGACTGCCCTGATTAAACCTCCTATTTTCTCACTACCCACCCTGTCCCGTTATTTGACAAAGACATGTTGGAAAACCTTTTTCCTGCTACTGTCTGCTCCCCACACCTTTCACTTACCCTCTCTGTTCTGGACTTTTTCCCCATTTGTTTCTCCTAATCTGGCATGACCCCTTTCTTGTAATAATAATGTGATTATTGATATCTCATGTCCTTTTGCACAAATGATTTGATATGTATTTGTATATGTTTTCTTGCTCTTGACACAACACAAATTGATGTGTTATCTATGTAACCTTTTGCACTGTACCTAATTGACGTGGAACCTTTGTAAAAGAGCCTCTGGCTCAAAGGTAGTAATTCCTAGAACAATAAACTAAACTAAACTAAACTTTAAGAAAAAAGTCTCGAAAGAATGAAAAATCTGTGCCCGAAGGGGCATATAGAGAGTGATCATGGCAAGCACAGACCGATTATGGCAACCCTTAATGGCTGCAAATCTGCCCTACTTGTCACCCAAAGTATCTTTGGGTTCAAAGTGAGTGGAGTGGGGAATCAGTATGGCAGTTCCCCCTCCTATGACCTTTGCCATATTCAGATGAAATTGTTTTTTTATGACCAAATTTCAGGAGCTTTCCATGCTCTATTTTACTCATGTGAGTTTCTTGGAGTAGGATAAAGGCAGACCCCGATTTCCTTAAAGACACAGTTCGAGCCCTTTTGATAGGGTGGACTAATCCATTGTAGGATAAAACTAGTAAGTCTGACATAGCCATGGTTACTAATTGTAGATTTCCTAGTGCATATTACTCTAAGCCCTTTAATGTACTCGCTATTTCTAGAAATGTCCTCCAGTTCATATACCAACATGACAGTAAAGTTCTCTCCCTTTAATGAAACTATTTGTCGGTACTTCAAACAGAACTGTTTGAAGTGCATATGAAATCATAGACACCACCATCATTTTTGCACCTTTTCCCATCGAGATAATGGAATTTTGGACCAATTATTTATTCATAGAATCACAGAAGCTCGACAGCAGAGAAGGACCACAGCAGGCCATCTAGTCTGCCCAATTCCCTTTCCCCCACACCTCTCCCCCCGCCAGCCCCCACATCCCCCCAATACTCAGCCCCATATGCCTGTCCCATGCCCTGTTGAATCCCTCCACCAATTCAGCCCCAACCTCTTCATCTGGTAGTCTGTTCCAGGGCTCCACCACCCTCTCTGTGAAGAATCACCCTCTCACATTGCTTCTGTATCTTTTACCCTGCATTCTGAGGCTATGCTCTCTAGATCTGACCCCTTCCTTCTTCTTAAGTAAACCCCCTTCCCCTACTTTGTTGAGCTCCTTCACATATTTTAAAGTTTCAATCACATCTCCCCTTTTCCTCCTTGTACCCAGCGTGTACAGACCCAGCTCCTTACACCTCTGCTCGTCTGTCTTCCCCTGCATACCCTGCACCAACTTGGCTGCCCTTCTCTGAACCATCTCCATTCCATCTATATCCTTGTGGAGGTATGATCTCCAGAACTGGACCTCGTACTCCAGATGTGGCCTCACCATGGCTTTGAAGAGGGGCATTATTACTTCCCTCCTTCTACTAGTAATGCTTCTGCCGATGCATGCCAACATTCTATTGGCCTTTCCCACCACCCTGCTACACTGGTTTCCTAACTTAAGGTTGGATGAGACTATGATTCCGAGATCCCTCGCCTGTTCTGTTACTTTGATTGCCTCCCTAACTAGGGTGTATCCTGCTCTTGTGTTTCAACTCCCCACGTGCATCACAGTGCAATTTTTGGCATTAAATTTCAGCTGCCACTTCTCCGACCACTCCTCGAGAGTCTTCAGGTCCTGCCTCATGTCCTCAACCCCCCCAGGGTGTCCACCCTATTGCAGATCTTTGTATCATCTGATTTCTTATCACCCTGAGCGACCACTCCGCTCGGCCAACGAGGGGTTGCTGGAGGTTCCAAGGGTGACTTTAAAATCTGCTGGGGCCAGGGCATTTCTGTTCATGGCCCGACCCTCTGGAATTCTCTACCCAGTCGGATTAGGGAGTGCACGACCATGGGGTGATTTAAACAGGCTTTAAAATATTTTCTGTGGAATAAGGCTTACGGTGAAGATGATGGCTGATATTGTTTGTATTTATTGAATATGATTATGTTTTGTTTTATTTGTTTTAATTGTACTGCGCCTTGGTACTTGAAAGGTGCACTATAAATAACGTATTATTATCAGCAGCAGCAGCAGCAGCAGCAGCAAATAGGCCCACCCTCCCCCTCAAACCCTCTGCAATATCGCTGATGTAGATGTTAAAAAGAAGCGGACCCAAAACTGACCCCTGTGGCACTCCACTCTTCACCTGCGCCATCCTGGAGTACACCCCGTTTAGCACCACCCTCTGAGTTCTTCTCGCTAGCCAGGCTTCCACTCACCTTGTTATTTTCCCACCCATCCCTAGACTTTCCAGCTTGCTCACCAGCCTCCTGTGGGGGACAGCGTCGAAGGCCTTACTGAAGTCCAGATAGGCCACGTCCACCGCCCCTCCCCAGTCAATCACCTGAGTCACCCAATAGAAGAACTCATTCAGGTTTGTCTGGCATGATTTTCCGGTCATGAAGCCATGCTGTCTGCTGTCCTGCAAGCTGCTCTCCTCCAGGTAGTCCACTACCCTCTCCTTGATTAATGCATTCATTACCTTCCCTACCACTGAGGTGAGGCTGACAGGTCTATACAGTAGTTCTCCTTCACCTCCTTACTTCCTCCCTTGTGTAAAGGCACCACGTCTGCCCCCTTCTAGTCCTCCGGCACCATCCCTGTCTCCAGGGACAAGTTGAAGAGCCTTGTCAATAGGGCGGCCAACTCCTCCTTTAATTCCCTGATCACTCTGGGGTGTAACCCATTCAGCCCCATTGCCTTGTCCAAACTCAATCTTTCTAGTTCTACCCTAACCCTATCCACAGTGAATGAGGTCTGATTCACCCATTTGCCCTCCTTCCCCTTCGTCTTTAGTTCAGGTCCCCTATCATCCTCCTCCTCCGTGAACACCAAGCAAAAGTACTTATTTAAAGGGTACCTAAACAAGCAGTTTTTTAAAACAGCAAACACCAAAATCTGGCTTCATAGCACGGTAAAGTAGAGGCTGCTGTTTACATTTATGCTAAAACTGCATTTATGTAAATAATATAAATACAGTTTCATAGCTTTTGAAAAATGAAAACATCAGCCTTTCACTTTCAAAAAATAGCCTTGGTTTCTCCCTAAGATGGCTGCCAAGTCTGTTAAGTGATGAGTCATGATGACATCATCTAAGCTAAAGACAGAGACCCACATGTATTTCTGTAGTGCTTACTAGTTCTTCTTTCCCTCTTTGTTTTGAATTGTTGCACCAGAATGATCAACACCGTGGATTATCAGTACACATATTAGGCTATGATTTTGTTCATTTAGTTTACTTCAACTTGTGGAAAATGTTTTGCAATCCAGCTGACTTTTTCCTTGGCAAACTGCATTACAGTACAACACTTCAATTATCTGATGATCTTGTGGTTATGTGATGCACTGAATTTTGTATTTTGTTAGCCAGGAGAGACACACTAAGCTGAAAGCTTGTTTACAGGTGTGGCCTGTGAGCACAAGGAAGTGTAATGACTTGCTTAGGGTCACAGAGCAAAGTACTGGTCTGGTTCAGTTCTAAAGCCCATGCTCTCTTGTTAATCCACAAATAAGGCTTTCTTTTTCCATATGAACCCCCTGCACCTAGCATGCCTTCTGTTGAACACCCCACCATCCATATCCTGTCCTTAGTACTGCCTGGTGCCGCATATGTGCTTACGGTCTCATGAAGAGAATTATCATACCTCAGATTGTAATCTTGTACCTCAGAGAGATGTGCACACCTATACCAATATGCATCATCAGCTGGCGCTGTTAAAAAATGCCTCCCAAATCACTCTCCAGTCCACATTCTCAGTGTTTGACTTCTGCTCCTTCAGTAAACATCGAGTGGATCACCACCCTTCTGCACAGTGATGGTAGTATGTACAGTTCCCCTGTTGTGTTTTTTCCCACCTCATTAACCAACAACTAGGTCTTGCTGGAGGGCCAAGCAATAAGCATCACGACCCATCAGAATAACTGCTGTTCATGCCCTCATAAGGGCTGCACTTAGAATGGGTAACAAAATAATTAGCAGGAGAGGCATACGAATACCTTGAGCAAATCCACCTGACTTCCATTGTCAGTCTACTCCTTTACCTGTGATCTGCAGAACCCCGCAGGACAGTTCCCAGCAATTCTTCTCCAGTACTTTTCTGTGCTCTACTCCACAATGCAAGTTTTCTGGCTACCACCCTTCCAAATCTTGAATGAGCTATACACAACTCCCTCAATACTGTCCTAACAAACGTCACCCCCCCACACACACACACACCGGAGGGTAATCTCCCTACACTGAATTCAAGTAACAGTTTAGGTGCAGCCCTGCCACTCTGAGTATTTTTCATCGCTGGCTACTCTCATCCACAGTCAGGTAGTGATCACGATGTTGGCAGACCCACATTTCAGATCTCACAGTGATCTGCTCAACGTTCTCCTTCATGTCTTCAACTAACCTGACTATAGCTATACCCTGCTGGAATGGCCTCTTCAGTCCCTCTCTGGCATTCATTCTTCTCACCTGCCCCACCAAAAACTGGTGCGTTCACTACCCTTCTGCATCATGAATGTGGTTAGTACAGTCTCCCATGTTATTTTTACATATTAATAATAAACATGATCTTCTGGTAAGCCAGGCTGATAGCTGCATTGCACAAATGGGAAAATAGGCTTTCCTATCCATGTAAGATCTAAGCCACCTATGATTAGGCAATATTAAACGACATGCATAATGATGTGCACACCCATCATTTAGCAGTGCCTAATCAAAGGTAACCTAGATCTTTTAAGGATAGGAAAGCCCATCATTCCCCTTGTTCCCTGTTGCTATCAGCCTGACTTACTGGAAAGATATGTTTATATTTGATATGTCAAAATAAACCGGGGACTCTACTACTTGCATTCATGATGCAGAAGGGTGATGAGCTCACCAGTTTTTGGTGTGAGGAGGAATAGTGACGAATGAATACCAGAGGGGGACTGAGAAGGCCACTCTTGCAAGGTACTGCTATATTCAGGGAAGGGGGAAGACAGAGGAGAGAAATATGAGAAGATTACTGTGAGAAATAAGATGTGGGCTGCCAGCACCTTGATCACTACCTAAACCTGTTGTCCAGGCCAACATTCCCCTTCCCATAAAACCAGTTCATGCAATTGTCCAAAGATGTGTGTGGATATTAATGCATGAAATGGCTGCCACTACATGTTCAGTCACTTCACTACCAGTCTAGTATTGCTTGTAAAGCACTTTGGGATACAATGTGTATGAAAACCACTATATAAATGCTGATTCTTCTTATTATTTCCCATGGAAAAAGAAGACAAGACAAGCATATATTTGAGTTTCAAGGAAGTATGAACTCTAACATTGGACTGAACAAGAACTTTACTACAAAAAAGTGGTGGCGAAGGGTGTGGCTGCAACCCCCCCCCCCCCAACACACACACACAGTAATGTACTTGTGTGCTGCTGCTGCATTTCACTTTGTTGAAGTCTGATTTATTGATTGTACAAATGTTTACATTCAAACTATGGATTACATTTGTAGGTTCTGTCAAAAACATACTAGAAAAGAATAACAGCAGAAAATATAAAGGTTTAATAAAAATGTTAAAAAGTGCATTTTAAGCATGCACACCACCTCAGCACCCCCACTGTAGCATCTTGGATCCACCATAACCACTAGACCACCAGGTTATTCAAGATTTGTACTGCACTGTGGTTTGCCACAGAGAAAGTTGGTTGGATTAAAACACAATTTCAGCATGTTAAAATAAACAAAATGAACAGAACCATAGCCTAACATATGTATTATACAAAATAATGCACATGGTTTTGACCTTTTGGGTGAAACAATTCTATATAAAGGGAAAAAATAACTAGTTAGCACTGTAGAGAGCCATATATCTTTCTGACTTTGGCTCAAATGATGTCTTCACATCACACATTTGGCAGCCATTTCAGGAAGCAGGTAAGCCAGTTTTTTTGAAATTAGAAGGCTGATTTTACAATATTCAAATGCTCTGGAACCACATTTAGGTAAATTATATATACGTAGTTTTAGCCTTAATGAATACAGCAGCCTTTCCTTTAGTCACCTACGGAGTCAGAGTTTTGAATACTCTGTTGTCAAAATGTTGTTTAGGTATCCTTTAATACCTCTGCTTTTTCGCAATCCCTTTCCAGTCCCCCCTCCAAGTCTTGCAATCCCTGCCTTGCCCTCCTCCTCTCCTCACATATCTGAAAAAGTTTTATCCCCCCTTTTGACTTTTTTGGCTATTTTCTCCTCGGTATCCACTTTTGCCCTCCTGATCTTTCGCCCTGTCAGTCTCCTCTTCTCCCTAAAAGCTGCCCTATCTTCCTTGCTGAGAGTCCTCTTAAATTTTCTGAAAGCGCTCCTCCTTTCTCTGACTGCCCTGCTATCTCCTTTGAACACCAAAGTGGCTTCCTCCCCCTTTTACTCTTAACCTTTTTAATGCACATTTCTGTGACTTTCAGTACCCCTTCTTTGATAGATTCCCATAACTCCTCCACTGCCCCTATATTCTCTGTTCCTTCCATTGTTTCCCTTGCTATCCTTCTCATTTTTGTCAAAGTCGGAGCATCTGAAGTCCATGACTGTAGTACTGGTTTTATCTGCCTCCCTCTGCGCCCTAACCCTGAACCTTACAGTCCTGTGATCGCTGGTGCCCAAGGCTTCTCCCACCTGCATCTCCTCCACTCTCCCTATTTGTCAGGACCACGTCCAGCAGGTTGTTGCCCTTTGCTGGCTCCCTGACTAGCTGCTGAAGGAATACCCCCTGCAGCACAGTTAAGATCTCCCTGCTCCTTGTCGATGCTGCATCCGGGATTCCCTAGTCTATATCTGGGAGGATTAGGTCCCCTGCCAGTAGTAGTTCTCCTTTTAGGGCCAACCTCATGACTGCCTGAATTAGCTGTCTGTCCCCCTCCCCCCCTCCGTAGGTGGTCTGTATACCACCCCCAGTCACAAGGATTCTCCAGTCCTCCTACCTAGTGTTATCCACAGTAGCTCAGTCTCCCCGTCTTCCTCTTGTCCTTCAGTTACTCTTATGTTGTCCCTGATGTATAAAGCAACTCCCCGCTTCATGCCTTCCCTGTCCCTTCAAAACAGTCTGTAGCCCGGAATAGTTGTTTCCCAGGTATGATGCTCTGTCCACCAAATCTCGCTTATTTGCTGCTATATCCAGTCCTTCGTCCCCCATGATGGCCTCCAAGTCCACCATTTTGTTCCCTACGCTCCTGGTGTTGGCTGCTAAGCCCTTCAAACAAGTTCCCCCTCTATCCCCCACTTCAACTGACCCCCTCTTGCTCAACATTCTACCTCTATCCTGGGGGGGAAGGCTGGTAGCCCCCCCCCCATTTCTTCTGCCTTCATTATATCATACATGCCAGTGTAGTTATAATGGAATATTTCATATTATGATTTAACGGCTTTTATACCAAGATAGTCTATATATTCATAGAAACATAGATTATGACGGCAGATAAGGACCGCTTGGCCCACCCAGTCTGCCCATTTCCCTACCTATTGGATAAGCTGCAGATCCTAGTTAACCAGCAGCCTACTTCTTCCTACCCCCACCCCCTAGAATTGCCTTATGACTGTCCCATGCATGCTTGAATTCCACCACTGTTTTTGACTCCACAACCTCCTCCGGAAGGCCATTCCATGCATCCACAACCCTCTCTGTGAAAAAATACTTCCTTAAATTACCTCTGAGCTGCCCCCCTTCTATCTTCACATTGTGCCCCCTTGTTCTTGCACACCTCTTTTTTTGAAAGATGCTACCCTCTTGGACTTTGTTGATTCCCTTGAGATACTTGAGAGGTTTCTATCATGTCCCCTCTCTCCTTTCCTAGGGCTATACATATTCAGCTCCTTAAGTCTCTCCTCATATGTCTTCCGGTGCAGGCCCTGCACCATTTTAGTTGCCCTCCTCTGGACAGCCTCCATCCTGTCTATATCCTTGCAGAGACTGGGTCTCCAGAGACTGCACACAGTACTCCAGATGGGGTCTCACAGACTGTCTGTACAGAGGATAATAACTTCCTGTTTTCTGCTGGTGATGCCTCTCCCTATGCATCCAGTATCCCCCAGCCCTCCTTGCTGCCCTCTCCATTGCTTGCCCACCTTTAGGTCATCTGATATGACTACCCATGGGTCCCTTTCCATTTTGTTGTTGTTAGTATCTCACCCCCATTGTGTACTCTTTCCCTGGGTTTTGTTTCCCAGGTGCATTACCTTGCACTTCTTAGCATTGAATCTAAGCTGCCATACATTTGACCATTCCTCTAACCTTGCCAGTCCCTTCTCATCCTTTCCACCCACCTTGTGCATCAAGTCTGTTGCAGATCTTGTGTCATCTGCAAAGAGACATACTTTTCCTTCCAGTCCCTCTGCAATATCGCTTATAAAGACATTGAAGAGGACCGGTCCTAATACTGAACCCTGTGGTACCCCACTAGTAACCCCCTTTTCTTCAGAGTGGACTCCATTTACTATTACTCTCTGTGTCCTATTCTCCAGCCAATTCTTTACAGGCTGTCATCTTGGGACCCACTCCCAGGCTGGCTAACTTGTATATTAATCTTTGTGTGGGACTGTGTCAAATGCCTTGCTGAAGTCTAGGTAGGCCATGTCCACAGCCCCTCCTGATCTACTACTTTGGTCACCCAGTCAAAGAAATCTATCAGATTTGTCTGGCATGACCTTCCGCTGTGAATCCATGCTGCCTTGGGTCCTGAGGCCCTCTGGCCTCTAGATACTCAACAATTCTTTCCTTCAGAAGTGATTCCATCATTTTCCCTACCACTGAGGTTAAACTAACAGGTCTGTAGTTTTCTGCTTCTGCCTTGCTCCCACTTTTGTGAAGGGGAATCACATCTGCCCTTCTCCAGTCCTTGGGTACCACCCCATCCTCCATGATTTGTTAAAGAGGGTAGTCAGTGGTGTCACTAGTTCTACCCTTAGTTCTTTTAGAATTCTGGGATGAATCCCATCAGGCCCCATTGCTTTGTCCACCTTCAGTTTTAAGAGTTCTTTGAGAACCCTTTTTTCTGTAAATGGGCTGGTATCAACTTCTGTATCCAGAGTGTTTCTACTGTTTGTTTTAGGTACCTCCCCCACTTCCTTTGTAAATACTGAGCAAAAATATTTGTTTAATATCTCTGCCTTTTCACAGTCACCCTCTGCCCACCCTGCCTGCCCTTTATTAAGCCTCACTAGCCCTCCCTTGGTCTTCCTTCGCTCCCTGATGTACCCATAAAAGGTTTTATCCCCCTTCTTAACAGAGTTGGCTATCTTTTCCTCGGTTTGGGCCTTTGCTGTTCTGACTGCCTTCCCAGCTTCCTTTTGCTTTAACTGATACAGTTCCCTGTCCTGCTCCTTCTGTGATTCCTTGTACTTCCTGAATGCTTTCTTTTCTCTTGAACCTTCACTGCCACTTCCTTTGAGAACCATGGTGGTTTCTTACATCGTTTGTTTTGTTAATTTGCTTCACACAAGGCTTGTTACCTCTGTGATGGCAGTTTTATTATTCCCATTGTTCTTCCACCTCCTTCCTGCCCATTTGCTAGTGCATTCCTTGAGCACTCACCCATTTTGGCAAAGTCAGCCCTCCTAAAGTCCAGTACTTTTGCCTTTGTAGGCTTGACTCTATTGCTGTGTTTGTGTGAACCATACTGTTCGATGGTCGCTAGTTCCCAGATGGCTACCCACTTCTACATCTGTGATCCTCTCTTCATCTCCATTTGAGAGAACCAGGTCTAAGATTGCTCCCTCTCGAGTGGGCTCCAATACTAGTTGTCTAAGGCATGCCCCTTGTAGGGCATCTAAAATAACCCCACTCTTTGAAGTGGCTGCTGCAACTGCATTCCAGTTAACATCTGGCATATTCAGATCACCCATCAGCAATATCTCCCCTTTTTCTGCCATTCTAAGTATTCTTTCTATCATTTCCTTGTCCATTTCCTCCCCCTGAGAAGGGGGTCTGTATACAGCCCCTGTGCGGATTGAGGTGCCATTGCCGGTCTGCAAATTTATCCACAGTGCTTCTTCTCCTCCCTGTTTTCCCTTTTGTTCTGTTGCCTTGATTCCTTCCCTTATGTAAAGAGCTACTCCTCCTCCTCCTCCTCTTTTACCCTCCCTGTCTCTCCTGTAGATAGTGTATCCTGGTATGTTTATGTCCCAGTCATGGTTTTGTGTGTACCAAGTTTCTGTGACTGCCACTATATCCAGATGTTCCTCCTCCATCAAGGCCACTAATTCAGGAAGCTTGTTACTCAGACTACGGGCATTGGTACTCATTGCTCTCCATTTTTTTGATGGCTTTACCTTCTTTTGCAGCATCCCCACTGACCTGTCTACTTGGTCTTTTCTCATTTAGTACCCTGTTTTGTAGGAGAGGCTGGGATTTTCCTGCTGTTTATCAGTGCCTCCCCCTTGACTAGTTTAAAAGCTTGCCAATGAAGCCTTTAAACCGACTGCTCAAAGACTTGTTCCTTCCTGGACAGATGCAGACCATCCTGTCAGTATAGGCTGGTGTCCCTCCAGGTGGAACCCCAGTCCCCAATGAAGCCAAACCCCTGTGCCCCACACCATTTTTTCAACCATTCATTAAACTGCATGGTGCAAAGTACCCTCGCTTCACTCATGCCACTGACAGGCAGCACCTCAGAGAAGGATAGTGTGTGTGGTACTTGTCTTAGGCCCTTCCCCAATTCTACAAAGTCCTTCTGCACTGCTCTAATCTCATGATTAGCCAAGTCATTTGTCCCTAGGTGGACAATGACGTCCAGCTCAGATTCCCGTGCAGCTGTTCTCGTGATCCTGAGGATGCGCTTCCTGTCTCTACAAGCCATGGCACCAGGCAGGCACCTTACTTCAGTTTTCCCTGCTCCCCCCAGTTCTATCCCCCTAATAATTGAGTCCCCCATCAGGAGCTGCTTCCTTTCCTTGTGGTGTCCTCTGCCTCCTTCCTGTGGGCCTCCCTTGTGACAGTTGTCCTCAGCCTCCTTAATCTCCTCTGCAGGTGCATCCATAGGGGAGCTATGTTCCCCCAGAATGGTGTATGGATTGCGGTGTGGAACAACTGACTGGGTGTGCCTCTGTTCCACCATCCTCACACTCCCTGAGCCCACTGTGGTCCAACTGCTGTGCTTTCTTCGCAACCTCTGAGGTAGTGGTGGTGGCTCTGGTGCTCCCTGGATGGGGAAGGTTCCCTTCCTACCGTCCAGTGTGGCCTGGGGGAAGGTCCCCTTACTACTGTCCAGTGTGGCCTGAGGCGGGCAGCTTCCCCTCAGGGCAGAGTTGTCTGCAAATAGGGCAGCATCTCAGCCTCCAGAAACACTCCCGAACACTGCTGCCCACAGCCATTACATTGCACTACTCCCACATTTTTTTTTTTTGTGTGTGTGTGATTGGTTTGTAATATAGAAATATATATATATTTATATTATACAATGTGTATGTTTATATTGTCAGTGCAGTGTGCTAGAGGATATGACTGTGATATGCACCTTGCACTCTTGAGGAATGATGTCAGAACCCCAGGTATAAAGGAACTATTTCCAGGGTGAGGGTGGGAAGGGGTTGGGCCTAAACTGTGCCCTCACAAAACAATCAGCTAAAAGCTCTGACCCACTGCTGCAATGAGTGCCTTCCTGTCAGCAAGATGCCATACACAACAATTTGACAGAGAAAATACCCTGCTAATCAAACAGAGAAAATCCACACATCCAAGTCAGACACAGGTAATCCTCCCCAGCCCCCAAACAGGCCTGGTGGTTTGTGCTCTGAAAGCTGTCAGCCCCAAAATAAGTCAGCTGTCTGTAAACTCTTCCTGCACTGAAAATGTTGAAATTGTAACAAACAAAGCGTAACCTAGATCCACCTCCCTCTGTTGCTTGAAAACTGTCTTTTCCTGTTTCACACTGCAGGTTTTGCTATGACCACTCCTTAACCCCAGTAACTTTTTTAAAAATAGTTTAACTATCACAAACTCCTACGCACCAGTAAATTATTTAAAAATAGTTTCTGTCCCAAAATCCTAGTAGTCAATCCAGCTACCCCCAAGGGACAACCAAAATGCAGTATTCAAACACTTATGAAGTTACTTCCAAGAGAAGCAGAGTTTGCAAGTTTCTTTTTCAACTCCTCAGCCACCTGTAATTCATTTAAAAATAGTTTAACTGTCAGAAAATCCTAGTAGACAATCTAGCTACCTCCAAGGACCTACCCAAATGCAGTATTTAAATCCTTTTGAAGTTACTAACAAAGCCGGCCCGGTGGCGCTGAGGGTTGAGGCGCTGGACGCCACACCTCGCGCTGCGCCGGCGACCCGGGTTCGAGGGCGGACTCGGGTGGCCAGGGGTCGGCGAGGAGAGGAAGATCGGCGTCCAGCGGATGCTCTCCTCCTTGGTGGGTTACCAGGCGCGTGCGCTCTGCATTCCTTCCATGGCGGTGGAAGCACCGGCAGTGGGAGAAGGATGGGCGGCAGCAGCCGAGGTCGGGGAGGGGCGTTGCGGCGCGCGAGGGTCTGCGTGCGTAAGCACGCTACCACTGGACGCACGATCGTCCCAAGCGCAAGGCGTCCTGGGGGAGTGGGGACGTAAGGGGAGAAAACTGGAAAATCCCTCCGGCAGCCCTAGATGAAGTCCGCCCTAAGTCCACCAGGACCACCTACAGGACAGACCCCACTGTGCGAGGAGAGGAGGATGGGCACTCTAGGGGCAGATCCCTAAGGTAGGTACCGGGGGACATGAGCAGGACGGAAGGAGGGGGCACCGGAGGTAAGAAGGAGGAGGATAAATATGAAAATATAAAAAAAAAAAAAAAAAAAAAAAGAAGTTACTAACAAGATAAACAGAGTTTGCAAGTCCCTTCTTGGTTAAACACTAAATAAATGTGTGAATAAAAAGCAATTACCAAGGGTAGTTAGTTTCACCTCCCACAGAATTAAGCAAAAGTGCACGTTTGTTGCAGATATCAAGTGCAATATAGAATTTCTCACACAGCTCGCAGTTGAATAAAGCAGTAGTGTCCTTCCAGCTCCAGAAAATGTGCTTTGTGTCATATTCTTTTTGAACTACTGCATGAAGATGTAACAGTTGTTGGGATAGCAAATGATTCTGTGGATCACTGATTAGATTTTCTGCTTACTGTAGCTTAGTGTATACCCAGAAACTTTTGAAAAAAGCTCAATTTCTTTTATCAGTTCTGGTACCCTTTCCAATGGGTCAGACGAAGCAACCAGAAGATCCTTGTGCACATGTTCAACTTGTATCTGTTTTTTTTTTATATCAGTAACATTTTTTGTTATTGTTGTTTTCTATTGCCTAAAGGAGTGCTTGAGTGCTAGCTTTTGGCAGACAGAAATCTAGCTTTCAGACAAGGAGAGGAGACTACAAAACTAGAACTTTTTTTTACTAATTGCCCTCCTTCCCCCCAGCTTAGCCAGTTCTACTTTTATAGGCACTGGATTTGACTGACAACAGGAACTTCCTGTTTGGCAGTAGGAAGGGAAGATCACTGAGACACATAGGTTTCGTCATCCTTGAAGGAAAAGAGTAGCTCTCCCTCTCCCCCTAGCTGCTGGAGGTCTGACTTTGAGCAAGGAAGGAGGAGACTACAGAAGAATACAGGAAGTTCCTGTCCCAGAACAGGAAGGGCGAGAGCTGTAAGGGCACATAGGCAGTAGAAGGGAAAATAAAATAGGAAAGAGAGAGTAAGCATACAAAGCAACAGGAGAGGGGCCACAAAATAAGACATGATGGGAGTGGTGCAATGCAATGGCTGTGTGGCAGAAGTCTTCAGGGAGACATTCTGGAGGCTGTGATGCTGCCTTATTTGTAGGCACCTCTCTGGTCCGAGGGAGGAGGTTGCTCGTCTCCAGACTGACTTGACTAGGATTCATGAAACCTTCTCCCCCACCCAGGGACCACCAGGGCCACCGCCACTACCTCAGAGGTTGCCAAGAAAGAAGAGCAGTTGTACCAAGGTAGGCTCAGGGAGGGAGAGGGTGGTGGAACAGAGGCACACTCCTCCAGCTGTACCTCGCCACAATTCATACGCTCTTCTGGAGGAGAGTGGTTCCTCTATGGAGGCACCTACAGTGGAGACCAAGGAGGATGCTGGGAACCTCCACAAAGGAGACCCACAGGAGGGTGGCATGGGATCCCACAGAGGAAGGAAACAACTCCTGGTGGGGGACTCAGTCATTAAGGGGGTAGAACTGGGGGAGGGAAGAAAGGTACCTGCCTGGTGCCATGGCTTGGAGGATCGGGGAGCGAATCCTCAGGATCGCGGGAACAACTGCACGAGGGAGGGAGCTGAATGTCATTGTCCACACAGGAACAAATGACCTGGCTGGAAATGGGATCAGAGCAGTGCAAGAGGAGTTTGAAGAGTTGGGGAGGGGCCTCAGACAAGTAGCATGCACGGTAACCTTCTCGGAACAGCTGCCTGTCTATGGCAAGTGTGATGCTAGGGTAACTCCACACCATGGAATTCAATGAATGGTTGACAAACTAGTGCAGAGCTCAGGTTTTTGGCTTCATTGGGGACTGGGGATCCACCTTGAGGGATAAAGGCCTACACTGGCGTGATGGTCTGCATCTGTCCGGAAGGGGAACCAGGATACTAGGTGATAGGTGTAAATGCTTCATTGGCAAGCATTTAAACTAGCCAAGGGGGGAGACACTGAAAAGGAGCAGGGAAAACCCAGGCTTCCCCCACAAAACACATTAGAGAGGTAAACACCAAGGTACAGAAGCCAATAAGGAGCAGGGCAGGGGTAAATGCAGAAAAAGGCAGTAAGGACAGGGATGGTGGTAGGGGTAAGGCCATCAAAAAATGGAGGGTGATGAGTATCAATGCCCATAGTCTGTGCAACAAGCTCCCTGAATTAGTGGCCTTGATGGAAGGGGGACACCTGGATGTCGTGGCAGTCACAGAAACATGGTACACTGAGAACCATGACTGGGATGTCAACATGCCAGGGTACACAAGCTACAGGAGGGACAGGGAGGGTAAAAGAGAAGGAGGAGTAGCTCTCTATGTAAGGGAAGGGATCCAAGCAATGGAACTAAAGGATAAACAGGGAGTAGAGGAGGCACTGTGGGTCACCCTGGAGACAGGATATGGCACCACAATCCGCACGGGGGTTGTATACAGACCCCCATCTCAGGGGGAGGCAATGGACAATGACATGATAGAAGGCATCCTTAGAATGGCAGAAAAAGGGGAGATATTGTTGATAGGGAACCTGAATATGCCAGATGTTAACTGGAGCACCTTTCCTGCAGCCACATCCAAGAGCAGGGTTATTCTCGATGCCCTACGGGGGGGCATGCCTCAGATAGCTAGTGGTGTAACCCACTCAGGAGGGAGCAATCCGACCTGGTACTGTCAAATGGGGATGGAGAAAGTATCTCGGATTTAGAAGTGGGTAGCCATCTGGGAACAAGTGACCACCAAACAGGGTGGTTCACAATAAACACAGCCACAGAGTCAAGCCATACAAAAGCAAGAGTATTGGACTTTAGGAGGGCTGATTTTGGGAAAATGGGAGAGTGCCTCAGAAAAGCACTAGCAAATGGACAAGAAGGAGGGGTGGAGGAACAATGGGGAAAATCAAAACAGCCATCACAGAGGCAACAAGCTTTTATGTGAAACAAATCAACAAAGCAAAACAAAGGGAAAAAACACTATGGTTCTCAAAACAGGTGGCAGGGAAGGTTAAAGAGAAAAAGGTAGCATTCAGGAAGTATAAGGAAACACAGAAGGAGCAGGACAGAGAACTGTACCAGTTAAAGCAGAAGGAAGCGGGGAAGGCAATCAGAATAGCAAAGGCCCAAACTGAGGAAGAGATGGCCAACTCAGTTAAGAAGGGGGATAAAACCTTTTATAGTTACATTAGGGAGCGAAGAAAGACCAAGGGAGGGATAGTGAGGCTTATTTAAGGGAAGGGGGGTGGGCAGAGGGAGACAGTTAAAAAGCAGGGATACTGAATGACTACTTCTGCTCAGTACTCACAAAAGAAGGGGAGGGGGAAGTACCTAAATCAAAGAATAGAAGCACTCTGGATAGGGAGGTTGATACCAGATCATTCACAGAAGAAAGATTTCTGAAAGAACTCTTAAAACTGAAGGTGGACAAAGCAAAGGGGCCTGACGGGATTCACCCAAGAATTCTAAAAGAACTAAGGGTAGAACTAGTGACACCACTATCCTTTTTAACAAATCATGGGAGGATGGTGTGGTACCTGAGGATTGGAGGAGGGTGGATGTGATTCCCCTTCACAAAAGTGGGAGCGAGACAGAGGCTGGAAACTACAGACCTGTTAGTTTGACCTCAGTGACAGGGAAAATGATAGAATCACTTCTGAAAGAAAGAACTGTTGAGTTCCTAGAGACCAGTGGGGCATAGGACCCTAGGCAACATGGATTCACAGCAGGAAGGTCATGTCAGATAAATCTAATTGATTACTTTGACTGGGTGACCAAAGTAGTAGACCAGGGAGGGGCTCTGGACATGGCCTACCTAGACTTTAGCAAGGCATTTGACACAGACCCACACAAAATATTAATATATAAGTTAGCCAGCCTTGGAGTGGGGCCCAAAGTAGTAGCCTGGGTAAAAAAATCGGCTGGACAACAGGACGCAGAGAGTAATAGTAAACAGAGTTCACTCTGAAGAAACGGGGGTACTGCAGGGTTCAGTACTGGGACCGGTCCACTTTAATGTCTTTATAAGTGACATTGCAGAGGGACTAGAAGAAAAAGTATGTTTCTTTGCAGATGACACAAAGATCTGCAACAGGGTCGATACAGAAGGTGGTGTGGAAAGGATGAAAAGGGACTTGGCAAGGTTGGAGGAATGGTCAAATGTATGGCAGCTTAGATTCAATGCTAAGAAGTGCAAAGTAATGCACCTGGGAAACAAAAACCCAGGGGAAGAGTACACAATGAAGGGGGATGGTACTAACAACAACAAAAATGGAAAGGGACTTGGGGGTAGTCATATCAGATGACCTTAAAGTGGGCAAGCAATGTGAGAAGGCAGTAAGGAGGGTTGGTGGGATACTGGGATGCACAGGGAGAGGCATCACCAGTAGAAAACAGGAAGTTGTTATCCCTCTGTACAGACAGTTGGTGAGACACCATCTGGAGTATTGCGTGCAGTTCTGGAGACCCCATCTCTGCAAGGACACAGACAGAATGGAGGCTGTCCAGAGGAGGGCAACTAAAATGGTGCAGGGTCTGCACCAGAAGACATATGAAGAGAGATTAAAGGAGCTTAATATGTATACCCTCAAGGAGAGGAGGGAGAGGGGGGACATGATAGAAACTTTCAAGTACCTCAACGGAATCAATAAAGTCCAACAGGGTAGCATCTTTCAGAAAAAGAGATGTACAAGAACAAGGGGGCACAATTTGAAGATAGAGGGGGGATTGCTCAGAGGTAATGTTAGGAAGTATTTTTTCACAGAGAGGGTTATGTATACATGGAATAGCCTTCCTGAGGAGGTAGTGGAGTCAATATCAGTGGGGGAATTCAAGAATGCATGGGACAGACATAAGGCAATTCTAGTGGGGGGGGGTAGGAGGAAGTTGGCTGTTGGTTAACTAAGATCTGCAGCTTATCCATTAGATAGGGAAATGGACAGACTGGGTGGGCCAAGCGGTCTTTATCTGCTATCAAATTCTATGTTTGTGTTTCTAAGGAAAATTTCAAGGCTCAGAACAAAAAGGGTGAGGAACAGGGGACAACTTTGTCTTACCCCTCTGTCTGATACAAAGTCATTTGTTTTATTGTAATTTACTTTAATACAAGATTTGGGATTTTTATATAATGTTTTAATGGTACTGACAAAAGGGTCTGGAATACCCCATTCCTGCAAGTCCTCAAACATAAAATCCCATTCTAACATGTCAAAGACCTTGACGGTATCAAGTGCAACCAACAACCTCCATGCTTTTATAATTCCTAAGTGATGTAAGATGAACTGTAATTTGTGTAATGCTGCTTAATTGTTCTTGATGGAATAAAACCATGTTGTTCTATACTTACGAGTTTGTGAATTACTGTACATAATAAACTAATATTTTTGCAGAAAGTTTATAATCACAATTCAAAATTGTGATGGATCTACAATTTTCTGTTCTTCTATGGTCTTTTTTGGGTTTAGGCATTATCAAAATATCTGCTTCGGAAAAAGAGATTAGACTTTGATTTGCTGGTTGAATCCCATTAAATATAGAGGATAATGTATGGCCTACAATTAATAACAAGCATATCTAGGCACCGAGAGGTTGCCGTGGCGACAGTTTGAACCTCGAGAGCAAAACTTGAGAGGTTCATCGCCATGGCAACCTCGAGATGACTACATATGCTTGTTATTAAATTTAGACCATACATTGTCTTTTATAGTGTATGGTCTACAAACCGATGTAAAAAAATGATGTTTTGCTACTTACTTTTGTAATTTTTTCTTGTGACCTGCTCGCTCTTCCAAGCGGCCGCTTCCTGATTGGGTCGGCCAGTGTGATGCGCATGCGTGAAGGCATTCATTGTTGTTATGCTGCAGTAGCTATGTAGCTAGTGCAGCATAACAGCTATGATGACATAGCTACTGCAGCATAACAACGCTATTCTAGGGATGGATTTCCATCCCTAATAGCGTTCCGCCACACACTATAATAATATAATGTATGGGGAGCCCTTATTAACCATCATAATCAGCACCAGCAAATCCTTGTTATCCACTGTTCAGAATGTCAGAAGTTGTTAACCACTCTTCGGAACGTCCAAGCAGTGACATACCAAGAAAGAATCATGACTTGCACAGTATTCTAGCCCCACAAATTGCGAGCGCCATTTACGGGTAAAAAATTCAAAATTCACATTAGTGGTAGTTAACTGACAGAGCCAATTACAATGGCGGAATTACACATGACAATGTAAAATGAAAATGACAGTGTAAAAAAAGCATAACCTACTACTAGCTGATGATGCATATCTCTACAATTTTCTGTTCCCCTTGTAGATATTCTGTGTTGAATCGAAACCTGCACGCATGTGGTCATCATCGCGTGTGTTTGTTTGGGCCTCAGACAAGACGCAACGTCGCATCGCTTACACCAGGTGACCATCAGCAACCAACCGGATTTCTTTCATAATTTGAACCTGGCATTCCGTTGATTGTCTCTGTTTTTAAAATGCCCATGCAGAGAATATATTTGAATTTAATTTCTCTATTAGCAGTAATAAGTGTATGTAAACAAAATAAATCTTGCCGTGGCAAAACATCTCAAAGCCTCCAATCATCGCTGTATAGTAAGAGCAAAGCATTGAATATTGTGTTTCACAAATGTTTTTACCCATACACTATAAAAAATAATGTCTGGGAATCAGTTGAAATCACCTCTCGTGGTTGCTAAGGGCTGAAGTAAACCTCTCGAGCTACGCTCTCGGGGTTTCCAAAGCTGCCCTTAGCAACCACTTGAGGTGATTACAACGTGGTTAACACCTGATTCCCAGCCATTATTCTGTATATAATGTATGGTAAGTGCCTATTAACCACCATGATCAGCAGTCACACAGCTTTGTTATGCACTGTTTAGAATGTTAAAAGTTGTTAACCACACTTCGGAACTTCCAAACGGTTGCATAACAAAATAGAATGCACCAGAGTTCCATAATTCTCACACATAGAATGCAAACAGTTTTTTTGACCATACACTATAAAAGATAATGGCTGGGGATCGGGTGACAACCATGCTGAAATCACCTCTCGTGGTTGCTAGGGCTACAGTAAACCTCTCGAGCTGCACTCTCGAGGTTTACCATGTTGCCCTAGCAACCACTCGAGGTGATTACAGCATGGTTATCACCCGATCTCCAGCCATTATCCTCTATGTTAACCATTTTTTTTTTTTTTAACACGAAAAGAATACTGTTTGATAAGATTCTACAGTGGGTTCATCTCTTCAGGGGAGATTTGCCTTTTTTTCATGTCATCTAATGCAGTTTTAATTTCAGATTCTGTTACAGGGGCACATATTTGCTTTTTCTCATCCATGTTTATTAAATTTAGGTTACTGACCTTACAACATTAGACCTTTTTTTGTCATCTATAGTAGATCATCATTAGACAGGTATACTTTTCTATAAAAGTTATAAAAGCAGGTTTCTAGTTGTTCTTGCATTGTCACTAGTTTTTCACTGCAGTCAGAAATTAATGTTATTTCTGTTTGAATTCGATCTTGCTTATTTTCCTGCCATTTTATCTTTTAATTGACAATTTCTTTCTTCTCAAACATCTTCCAGACTTCTGGTGCAGCAACAGAGCGCATGGCGGCACTCTGCTAGAGCTCAGTGACCCCCTCACTAGAACGTACAGATTTTAGCAATCAAATCCAGAGATAAACCCTACAAATCAAATCAACAGTATGGCTACAAGCAGAATAAAAGGAGGTGCAAACAGATTTGTGAGTTTATCCATCGATCCTGAACTTTCTGATCAGGAGGCCTCTGACTCCAGCATTTCCACATGCTCCCAACCCTCACCTTCCACCACGGCAAGCAAGACGCCTAAAAAATTGAAAAGAGAAAGCAGCTACAAAAGTGGAAGAGAAACTAGACTTAATCCTGAGCGAGCTACGAGATATTAAGTCGGATTTTCTTAACTTCAAACGGGAACAAGAACAAATACGAGGGGAAATTACTGAACTGCTGCAGAGGGTAGTAGAAATGGAGGAGTCATAGAGAACTCAAGCGGGGGCAATAACAGACTGTCAGTCCATGGTTTCCCAACTTGTAGAAATATGCTGGGCCCTGGGGGAGAGGCAGGAGGACGCGGAGAACCGGCACAGGCGAAAGAACTTGCAGATTTATGGAGTGGCTGAGGGTAGAGAAAATAACAATATCAAAAGTTTTATCGACCATCTTTTGAGGGAAACTTTGCAGCTAGAAACCGATTTCCAAATAGAAATAGAGAGAGTGCATAGGGCTCGGGGTCCCTGGCCCACCCAGCAAGGAGCCTGGCCACGATCCATAATAATCAGATTTTAAGATATACAACCAAGGATATGATCATAAAGAAAGCATGGCCCATGGGGAAAACATATTTTGAGGGTACTAGAATTTACTTTGATAATGACTGTGCCCCAATGACAATGCAATGTCGATGAGATTATATTCCCATTTCCCATTCTGAGAGGCCTTAAGCTGAAATTCAGAATGCCGAACCCAACTTGTCTTGTGATCCAGTACCCAAACGGACAGCAGAGTGTTGACACAGCAGAGCAAGCCCTGGCAGATCTTAAGGACAGAAACTATGAACTGCGTACCAAAGTATCTTTTCTACAGTGGGCTGGGGTACGGGGAGAGCAACAGAGGAGGCCCCAGTCACCAGACCCACAACTGCAGTAAGAGACACTAAACTCCACAAAGCAACTCTCTAGACAGTTTGCAAGAAATACCTCATAAGTTTGAGCATACTGCACTGTGGCGCTGACGATCCGGTTTGAGAGGTGAGTCCTGGGCACTAACTATGGGTCGGGGGCCAGAGGCTGGGTCAGGTGGGAGCCAGGTGTTACGGTCCTCCCTTCTACCGTGAGGCAGAGTGGTGTACTGCACTGGTCATGGGAAGGCCTTTCCAGCCATAATCTAAACAGGGAGTGCAGCCCCCGTGGTGGTGACCTTATGTGCTGGCCTAGGGGACCCCCACTCTGTGTAGGGCTAATGTAAGCACAGCAGGGCCATTGATACAAATTTGGGCCCCCAGGAGGGCCTCGGGCCTGCAACCCTGGGTTAATCTCAGGTATCTAAACCCTCTCTACTTAAACTGCTCCGAGCTTACCGGTGGGTGGGGTAGCCCCTTCACCCTCCCCGTCCTCATGACAGTAAAAGGAGAGAATTATTAAGCCTTGAATAGGTATTGGCCTGTGCTGTAGCTTAGGCCTCTCTGAGCACATTATGTTTTTGACTCCCGGTGAGCGCTAAGGGGGGACCGCCTGACGGTTTATGGGGAGGTTCCTACACTGGCACTCCGGAGAAGCTGAAATTCCGGGGAGCTCCCCTGGGAGGCTACCTGACGGTGACTAAGAACGGAGTAAGGGACTGCACAATTACCCAGAAGCAGGCACGCAATGAGGTGGCTTGGATGGGCCTGTTCGAGCGATCAAGATGGGAAGCTGACAGGTGGCGGGGTTGTGAGGGGAGGATCTGTTCCCTGAGGTTCCCATCCCAAACCCACAGAGACCTTTAGGAACCCGGGCCTGCTGAGGTTGCTACTGGGCTCTCTCTGGATCAGTTTTGTTCGCATTGCAGGAGACAGTCTGAATAGCTTGTTGATGATTCTGACATGCACATTACAACAAGAAGTGTGACCCTCTTCAAATTACCTTGCAGATGTGAAGAACTCACATAAGCGTTTAAAAATGGACAGGCTTTAGGAACAGTCATAGACTTATATCCATTCCAGCTCGATAAGAAGTATTTTGGTTACTCAACACTCCTTGACACAGACCATTCGAGGGGGTACAGAATTTTATGGATGGACTCTTTGAAAGCACCATTAGACTTTTTAGTTAGCGTGTCACCCATTTTTAAGTTGATTCAAATACCTATTTTGTTTTGTCTGACCCTTATTTTAAATATGTTTAGTTATTTTGGGGGGTTGGTATACCCCGACGAGCACCTCAGTATTAGAAGTGCAGTCACCTGCTCGGCAGTAGTTGGACCTCCGAGATCCAGGGGACAACCCTGGATCATGAAAGTCATTGAGATAACTCTGTATATAGTTGGGCACAAGTTTAATAGGTGCCAAATAGGTAGTGTAGAACTGTTGTTGTTTATGTATGACTGAAAAAAAAAACAGGTTGGAGTACACCACCATGGAGATATTTATTGGGATAGTCTGGCAGCAGGCTGCATGGGGATATCGCGGGGGCAGGGAAGGAATCAGGTAGTCAAAGTCTGTCTTATTTATCAATATGGCTCAATCTCAAAGTTAGAATTATTTCCCAGAATGTAAACGGTTTGGGTGGTCCAATTAAATGAGGAAAGGTGCTATCCTATCTTAAAAAATTCCCATCCCCAAATGATATTATTACAAGAAACGCATATGGATTCCACGGGACATCAAAAGTTGATAAAATTTGGAATGAATACCGTGGTAGCGAGCTCCCACCATTCTGGTAGGAGGAGGGACACTGTAATATTGATTCCCAGTTATTCAGCATTCCAACTGGAGAACTCTCATTATAACAGAGAGGGCACACTGGCAATGGTCAGAGGAACCTGGTGGGGTACACCTTATACAGTAGTCAGCCTTTACCTCCCCCCGGGCACAAGCCCGCAGATGCATCAGACATTGATGGACAAAATAATACACCTTAGACAGGGGGTTTTGGTAATAGGAGGGGATTTAAATGTATTAATGGACCCAGGAAAGGACAGCTCAAACCGTAATCCACCTCGCATGTCAGTAGGCCAAAGACACAGCCGGAGGTTGATAAAGGAAATGGGCCTGGTAGATATTTGGTGAAACAAAAACTGGGGAAGTAGACATTACACTCACTACTCGGCAGTCCACCATACATACTCCCGGATAGATCACTTTCTAATTACAGCAGAACATCGGGAATTAGTGCACCAAATCACCATACTTCCTATCTTACTCACAGACCATGCCCCACTGTTAGATGAGCTTGACACGCTTCAAGAAAGACCTCTTCTCAGTGGCGCTTCAATAACTCCTTATTAAGAAATCGGAATTATACTGATTTGATTAAGCAGTGTATCCCTGAGGTTTTGGCTCAAAACAAGTCCCCCGAGATTTCCTTGGGGATGTTGTGGGACACCCTGAAAGCCATTACAGTATAAGGGAGGAAACCATTAAGTTCACAGCAAGGGAAAAGAAGGAGCAAGAACAAAAGCAGAGGAACCTAGAAGTGGAACTTCAAATTTGGCAAAAAGCACACATGCAGGGAGATAAAATTGCTCAACAGAAAGTAAAAAATATTAAAAGCAAATTGCAAGATATACTCAACTATAAAACAGAACAGGCCCTGCTATATGTCAAACAAAAATATTACGAGGGTGGGGCCAAAGCCTCTAAGGTACTGGCCTCCGGGCTAGGGGTGCAAAAAAAAACAGAGGAATGATCACACAACTCAGGCACCCTCAGATGAAACAACTTCTTACTGGTACCAAAGATACTTTAGAGGGATTTAGACATTTTTATTGTACTCTTTATTCCCAAGATCCAGAACCAGATGATGATAAATACCTTACCTTCTTCCAAAAATTAAATCTACCCCAATTAATGGAGCCACAGAAGAAGCAATTGCTTCGGCCAATCACGTCACAAGAGATAGTTGGAGCTATAAAATCTGCTAAAGCAGGTAAAAGTCCAAGTCAAGATGGGTTAACCCTGGAATTTTATAAAGGCTTTGTTAAGGAACTTCTCCCCACTCTACAAACAGTATTTAGTGACCTTCAAATTAAAGAAACTAACCCCCCCCCATGGAAGTATGCGAATATATCAACAATCTTGAAACCAGAAAAGGACCCCCTTAATTGTGAATCGTACAGACCCATCTCGGTACTTAACCAAGATTATAAATTCTATGCTAGTATCCTTGCCCACAGATTAGAACCCCTTTTACTCAACATTATTAAACAAGGACCAAACAGGTTTTGTCCCTAAAAGGAAAACAACAGATAATATAAAAATAACTCTATTTACTAGAGAAGGTAGAAGAGAGATAAATCCCCTTTCTATTATTAAGCATGGATGCCCAAAAGGCTTTCAACCATGTGTCATGGAAATTTTTATATCATACCTTAAACAGATTTGGCTTTCCTCCCAATTTTGTGGAATGGGTGCAGGCCCTATATACTCCCCCCCCCAAGCAGTGGTAAAGGCAAATGGGGCTTATTCAGAACGTTTTACCTTATCTAGGGGCACCTGACAGGGCTGTCCCCTATCCCCCTTACTATTTGCTTTGTATGTTGAACCCTTAGCAGAAGTGATCCGGGAGAAGAATGACATAATGGGCTTAAAGGTGGGGGAGAAAAAACACAAGACAGCCTTTTACACAGATGACTTGTTAATCTACTTAACACCACCGGAGTCATCTCTCCCAAAACTGTTTACCTTGCTAGGGGAGGTAGAGACCTTGATGGGTTACGAGCTTAATACCTCAAACTGAGGTTCTTAGATGGAAATACGTTCCGGATAGCAAAATTCAGAAACGTTTCCCCTTAAAATGGAACACCCAGAATTTCCAGTATCTGGGGGTTAAAATACCCCAAGATCTCTCAAAATTATATGAAGTAAATTTCCCCGTTAGCTAAGACAGTAAAAAGTGATTTATAAAGGTAGCAGCGCCTTCCTATTCCCCTTATGCAACAAACAGATTCCATCAAAAAGGACAATACTGCCGAGGTTTCTTTATCTTTTCCAAAATCTTCCCATATTGCTTCTCCCGGTAAGTTTTAGGATCTGGGATAAAATGCTCTCCCAGTATATATATATATATGGCATGGGAAGAGACCCAGAAATGCCTATGCTTTGCTACAGTTAGCTAAATCTAGAGGAGGCTTGGCTCTCCCACATTTTATAACGAATTACTGTTCGACTCAATTGGCACATGCTCTGAACTGGTGGGATTCGAACATAGATACACATTGGAAGACAACAGAATTGGATGAGCAGTCAGAAGGCATTGAGAGGGTAATGGGATCCCCCTATGCGCTAAAGAGACCTACAACAGTGGGAATTCGGTCCAGCTTTACCAGAGTTGTGCTGAATATTTGGTGCAGGAAACTTAAGAGAGCCCAGGATCAGGCCCTCGACTATCCCCTTAATATCCCTATATACGACTCTTTATTTTCACCAGCCACAACAGACCATACCTTTGATCTATGGAGGAGGGGGGGTTTGAAATACATCTATCAGTGGTATGAACAGGGGACGATTAGGTATTTTGCCCAAATGCAGCAGGCCTATCAGTTGAACAAGGGGGACCACTATTGCTTCCTCCAAAAGCGTCATTATATACTTCAGCAGTGTGGGACTAGTTGGGAGTTGACTCAAACACACCCCTTAGTTAAATTATTGATACTAAAACCAGGCAGATGCCAGACTATATCATTTCAACCTTATATCAAATTCTTCAGCTGATGGCATAAAACACTTACTAAACTGCAAAAATCATGGGAATTATTTATTTATTTAAACCTTTGTTTACCAGGTAAGTACAATGAGCCAAGGCCCATTTTCATGTATGATCCGGGGCCATAAATATACAGTCAAGATGGTACAAAAATTATTAAACATACAATACAAACATTACATTAATAAATATTAATATTCAATACACATAACACATTCAAAAACATTGACAATGCAATTTGCTAAGAAAATAATTCTTTAGCTTAATTTTAAAAGTTTGATGGGTAAAATTCCCATGTAATAAAATAGATTTAGGAAAGGCGATTTCTGAATCGGATTGGGGACAAATCTGTACAAACCAGCATAAGGCAACAAGTTCCCACATCTGGAGAGAATACAGTTGGAAGTGCACTATGAAATACTTTAAAACACCCCTAATAACTGGGAAATATGATGGTAAGGGGGATCTAACTGCTGGAGATCATGCGGGGAAACCCAGGCAGATCATATCCATATATTTTGGAATTGCCCAGGGATCTGAGATTTTTGGTCACACATAGAGGAAGGGATGATGCAACTATTCCCTGAAATCAAGCAACTCACCCCCAGTCTAGCCTGTCTACACTGGTTTCCTGTGGATATTAAGAATAAACAAACTAAGAAAATGATGACCATTCTGCTTTTGGCAGCTAAAAAATCGATCTCTAGGAAATGGCTCCAGCAGACACCCACCCCCACCCCCGTAAAAAGTGGAAGATACTGTACAAGAGATCTATGAAATGGAGAAACTCACAGCAGTGATGAATCAGAGGATAGACAGAGTCTGGAATTTTTGAAACAAGTTGATTCTGTGGGTAATGCAGCATAGACAGGATATAGTTCCATGAATCTGTTGCTATTGGAATGTATATGTAAAACGCCAAAGAAAACCTGTGTGCATGGTGAATTTATGTTATGATTTCGGGAATCCTCTCCCTGACCAGACCAATGCTCAATGTTTTGTAGTGTAGCCAGTTACTTGTGGTAACTTCCCAGCTGTAACCTAATCCTGCTTACTATAATGTGATTACTGATGTACTCTGACTTTTAACAAAAAATATAGTAGAAAAAAAATCTTCCCTTGCTTGTTCTGAGTCAGCTGTTTGTAATTTTTTTTAAGTTCCATGTATTTCATATTTTATTATCCCCTCCTTCAGTTCTTACCACCCTTTCTAATGTCCTTAATTTATCTTCTTTTTCTTTTTTCTTTCTTGTTCCTATTTAACCAGGATGCGTACGGTACCACAGCAGCTCTCACTGATGTCTTAAAGACCTCCCAGCACTGTGGGACAGTACTATTATCCTGCAGGTTATCATAGCAAAAATTGTTTTTGTTTTTCCTATCATTATCACAAAACCCAGTATTTTGTTGCAGCATATTATTTCATTTTCAGGAGTTCCCTTTCGTCTCATTATGAGGTACTGATTTTGTAAAGATATCGAATTATGATCTGAAATGTAATGGGGTTCTATTTCACAAATGAATAGGTTAGAATTTGCCATCACATCTTCAGAGACTAAAAACATGATCTGTCCTAGTGCAAACACTGTGGGTGGAGTTTTTGACTAATGTGTGTACTGCTCATAACTGGAATGTGTTTCCTCCCAAGCATCAAACATATCTTTTTCTTGTATAAAATTATTCAAGATATTTGCTTTCTACTTTTTCCATGACATTGGTTTTCTAGACTTATCCCACTCCGGTGTGATGAAATAGTCACCAGCTAATATTAGATAATCATTGCAAGTTTTGTTTAGTTTGTTGGTAGTATCCACCAAAAAGTTACCATATCCTTGGAAAGGTATATATAGTGATCATATAATGACAATTTCTCCTTTAATTTTATTTTAATCAGAATTATCCTGCCTTTATACTCTTTTAGACAGAATCCAAAATAGCATATTTTACACTTCTGTTAATTAAAATAATAACACCCCTGCTTTTCTTGGTCCCTAATGATGTTATCACATTACTAATCCTTCCTTGTTTTAATTGGGCAGTCTCTGTCTCTAAAAGAAAGGACTCCTGTACAATGCTATGTCAATTTCATTACATTTTATATAATGCAGTATACGAGTTCTTTTAATAGGAGACTTTATCCCATTTATGTTCTAGGATAATATCTATCTGTATATGTGCAGACATTCACAATAAATGTAGCACTTTGAACTGATCAGACATCCTTCACAATCTCTCTTAGGCCCTGGACACACTGGGACACTTAAAACTGTTTAAGTGCCTTAAAATGTTTTAAACCCCCCTAGCGCTGTTTGCAGACAGACTACAAGCCTCTTAAAACATTTTAACAAAAGTGTTTTAAATCCTGCTACATACCTAGTCTTAAAACCATTTTTAAAAACGTTTTGGAGCTAGCATGGTTTTACTCACAGGTCTGTCCAGGAGTAGAAGTGTTTTAAGCTGTAATGGTTTAACTAAAACAGTTCTAGCTGCAGTGTGTCCAGGCAAGCACAGTTCTGTGTGTTGGATTTAAAACAAAATAGTTACAAGGAGAACAGGTTTAACACTAACAGTGTGGCCACATTAAACCGTTATCAAAAATGTTTACCGAGTAGTGTGGCTGCACTGAAATGGTTTAGCTAAACTGGTTTTAAAAACGGTTTTCAAAAACAGTTCTGTGGTGTGTCCAGGGCCTAAGAGGCACCTCTATGATCATTACATTTCTCCTGTGAATTTACATCAGCTTACAGTATGTCATTTACCAAATCTCCCTTATTTTCTGTGCGTGCCATCCCACACACCCACTTCCTCCCTCTCCCCTGCCCCCCATCTTCGGTATCAAGAATCACCGCCTGATGCTCCTTCCCTTCCCACTTGGCCTGCTATGACATGAAAGGTGCCCCCATCACACCTCAGTGATTATTAGTGCACATTTTAGTACTCATTTTTCTCACGTCCTTTTATACAACACTATTACTCTGTCATTGACGTTATAACTTCTGCCTGTTATATCACATGATAAGCATTCAGCAGTAGTCCGTATTATATGATACGGTTTCAAATTCTCAACATTTGTTTCAATGGCCCGAGTAAAAAGGTGAGGCAATCCTGTCATTAAGTCTGCGCATGTTGATTCTGGAGAGTCGTACAACAGTTTTGTTACTTAGTAGAACTTTTAAGTTTTGCTGGAAACAAAACCATATGTTTAATTTCTTTTTTCCATAGAGTCTGCTGGATAGGGTTGAATGTCTTCCTCAATAGCCATAAATCTTTGGAATAGTCCTGTTTTGCAGTAATTTTCTAGCCCCGAAACAAAGTTTTTGTTTTTGTTATTTGCTTGGAACACCTTTGATTTTCAGCATTCCCTTTAAATCTCTCCCAGTTGTGTGATCTGCCTATTCCAGGTGGATTATTTTCAGTGCCCAGTAGTTTTTAAAACAGTTCAATAAGAATAGAAAGTACTTTATTAGAGTCACATTCTTCTCTAATTCCAAAAATTATAATGTTTTTCTTGTCAGATCTGTTCTCTAAGTCTCCTTGTTTCATTTTAAAGTCCATGATTTCTTTTGCTAAATATTTTAGTTTCTTTTAACACAGGTTTAAAATTACCATCCATTCAGGAGTATCTATTCATTAATTCTATTACATGTTTTGACTGATAGTCCAAAGATTCTTCAAATTTGGCCACAGGTCTCAGAATGCTGGAAAGTTTTTCAGGCACTTGATCTAACTTCATTAACTTGTTTCCAATCATTTGTAGGCTTTGCATTAGTGTTTTAGCCCATTCTGGGGGCTCCGTTTCTTGCTTCCTTTTTATGTTGTCTTGCGTACGCAGTGCAGACAACATACTGAGGTTGCTTCAAGTGGAAGAGCAGGTTTTGGAGAAGCGGTTGTCTTGTGGCCAGTGGCGCCACTGCTGTTTAGGGCTGGGCTCCATGGCACGAATTAGACTGCACTCTGTCTATGACAGCAGTTGCAAAATGTGCCGCCAACTTGAAACGCTTTAGCCCCTGCAATGAGGGAGCGACCCCTCATTGCAGAGAGTGCCTTGCCTGGTGTAACATTTCAAGAAACATTGCGGGCGGCGGCTTGCCACCCGCCACTCACAGTCCCTAGGAAGCTGGCATGGGGGGTGCCCAGTCCCCCTGTCAGCATATGTGACCCCTTTACTGATGTGGTCTGCTGAGGGGGTGCCCAATCACCCTTGGCATCATGCCTCCGAACACAGATATGCTTAGCACCGGGGTGCCCAATCCCCCTGTCAGCATGTTAACCCCCCTTCCCCACTTTCCTGCCACTGTCCCACCCCGATTGTGTGCCACACTGAGAACCCACTCCAGTGTGGCTAACATGCCCTCCCCAAAGAAATGTGCCACACTAGGGGCCCACACCAGTGTGGCCAAACCTGTAAAAAAAGAAAACGGTCCGCGGTGAATTTTTAAATTTTTGTTACCTGAAAACAAAGGAAATGGTCCCTCGCCATCCTGTCCCTTCCCCCAGCCCACAGCCACCCTCTGCGCACCCCCACCTCCCACACCCCATTCACCCCATACTTACCTCTGGAGCCTGGTGCGATGATCTTTGGTGGATCAGGAACACATCTGCACTCTTTAAAGCTGACCGCAAACTGAAGAAATGCTGGTAAGCTGTATAATGGCATAAATGTTTTTTTGTTTTTTTTTTCCAACTCTGGTGCATATCTCGGCCATTTTTGTGAATGTTGGCACAAAATTTTCAACATGGGGTTCTTGGGACCCCACCTCATTAATTCAGTCACTGTCATCTCGTTATTCGGTCCATAAAAGTGATTTTGCGGTCACTGAGCGGAATCACCTTTCAGGACTGATTAATGAAATGACAGTGTGACTGTTCATGAGCAGAGATCCCGAAATGCCCATGTTGAAAATTTGGTAAAAAATTCCTCAAAATGACCATGTTACAAGCGTGCGCTGCACAGCTGCCACGCATGCTTGTAACTTCGAGAATTTCTAATATTTTTGCTCCAGATTTTCAACATTGCCATTTTTCCACACCTCCTTATGAAAAGTACAGCTATCATTTTCCACATCCTGCCCAAAATGTGTTTTAGCACATCTGGTGCACAGTGACGCAGTTGCTGTAGGAAAACAATGTTCCGTACAGAGTAAGTAAATCACAGTTACACTGTTCATAAGCAGAGGTCCCAAAATGCCTATATTAAATAATTGGTGAAAAAATTCCACAAAATGACTAAGTTATAAGTGTGTGTTGCGCAGTGTCCACGTACAGTCATAAGTTTGAAAATTTTTAATATTTTCACTCCACATGTTCAACATTGCCATTTTTGCACACCTTCTTATGAACAGTACAGCTGTCATTTTTCACATCCTGCCAGAAATGCGGTTTCGCACATCTGGCGCACAATGGCACAGTCGCTGTGGGAAATCAATATTTGGGACAGATTTAGAAAAGCATACTGCCACTGTTCATGAGCAGAGGTCCCAAAATGCCTATGTTAAAAATTTGGTGAAAGAATTCCAAGAAAAGACTGTTATGAGCGTGTGTTGCACAGTTTTCATGCACACTTGTAACTTTGAGAATTTTTAATATTTTCACTCCAGATTTTCAACATTGCCATCTCTTCACAGCTCCATATGAATGGTGCAGCTAACATTTTTATGTGGTGCAGAATGGCACAGTCGCTGTGGGAAGTCAACGTTCGGGACACATTAACAAAATCACAGTGACACTGTTCATGAGCAGAGTTCCCACATGCTTTCATGAGGTGGGGTCACAAAAAGGCCATGTTGAAAATCTGGAGTGCAAATACCTATAAACGCCCAGGGCATTGAGGTTTCTAACCATAACGTCCCACCCTGTACAGACTAACAGGCGTCAGGGTGTGCCTTTGGATTGTCGGCTGTAATGCTCATGCCTTTACACCCCCACCCTGCAGCCACTGACAGCCATCCAGGTGTGATTTGGACTCCGGCCCGAAAGTTCACCGCATTCTCCTATGCTGCACCCATCTCAACATACTTCCTTATGAAATGGGGTGAGTGTAAGGCCTGACGACCCCAAGGCACAACGCGACACTTGTCAGACAAACTTTTACGTAACAGCTTGCTGCTCCTCCACTATGGCAAAAAGCTGCAGGAGATGAGCGGCCCGCCACCTGCCGATATCAGCAGTATTCGTAGCATACACAAGCACATTATCTGCTGCTCACCCCATACTGTGCCTCACACGCCACAGCAAACCCCAGACAAAGATCAAACTGGTTTCAGAGCACTCAGGGGAGCAGCCACAGCCAGAGCAATGACACAATAAAACAAAAAGGCAGTTAGTTTTCGATTTTATAATATAGCTACACACATCAGTTTCCACATGGAACAATTCTGTGTGCAAAGTGGATGGTGAGAGACACCAAATGGTAGCCCCCTGCCATGCGAACTGGCAGCAGCACTATTTCTGCCTCCCACCTGTTTATAGAAGGGCTTGGTCAGTTTTTCTAAAATTAGGATTTTAAGTATTCTGTCACTTGAGCATGCATTCATTACCCACAACTGCATGGAAACCTGGGTATCACTTTCAAGAAAAACATGTTTTACTTAATTCAAAAACATTTTCTTCCCTGTTGTTAACTATAGTAACACTTTTTTATGTAAGCAAGAAGACACCACATGGCATTCGTCAATACATGCTTTAGTGCATAGCAACGAGTGCCTTTAGCACCTGGAAGTGCATTAACCACAGATAGCCAATGACATGAAGGGTCTTACTGCACTTAAAAAGAAGGGAAACAGAGAAGCAGGCTTTTGTTAAACATAATTAGTAAAAAAAAAAAAAAAATTAGTCCCTTCCCACCACTTGCAAGGATCTGAAATCTACTGCTTCTATTTAATAAATTAAATAAACACAAAAACTATGATAAGACTTCCTAGAGATTAGAAATGTTTAATGAAAACTGAGAATTTTAATGAAATTGTTATAAATCATTTAAGGCCTCCTAGCTAATTAGTGAGTTTGAATGATCATCTCATTAAAAGGAGGCCATAAGAGCTCTAGGCACTGTGGTTAGATCAAAGGGATCAAGATTAATTATTTACATGTGGCAGGTGTGAGTGCAATACTGCAACTATTGAACAGTCAAAGTACCAGTGGTACTGAGAGGCAACCTGCCCCAAGCAGAAGTAGGACCCGCTGGAAATGAAATGTGTCATCTCAGCTATACTATCCCGTGTAAACAAATGACCTGTAAAGTACTTTCAGCTGCAGTGTTTGAACAGTACTACGCAAGCATAAACTCTATACTATTCTTCAATCGGTGCACTACCAGTAGTTCGTCAGTCAAAGTACAAATAGCACTGAGATGTGTCTAAGCTCAAATGGCTAGAAATGAAATGCATATAAAACAAGAGTTGGCAACAGGCCAACCAGTTATTCTTCCAGTGGCGCTATCTGTTGCTTATAATTGTGTGGTATGTGTTTGTCCTAGGATCCTATCTGCTTCTTCTTGGAACCTTCTCAAGCTTTACCTCAAACAATTCTTTTTCACCTACTAAGACCCACAGAAACAAGACGTGGATTGCCAGGGTGCTGTGCTCTGACCTCCACAATGTAGTCAGTAGATGGGCCGTTTCCTTTTGCGCAAGCTGCAAAGGTCAGATCTGACCACAGGGCAAGCCCTTGTATAGCCCTTCTAGTACTTGTGGCACTAAGCAACAAATGCCTGCATCAGTGTTATATTCAAGAATAGGGTGAACAATGACAGCTCAATTCAGTTTCAAGTTTAGTGTGGATTTAAAAAAAAAAAAAAAAGACAATTAAATGCATAAAAATCCAGGTGCAAAATACAGTTAAAGGTGACCTGCACAGTTCAACTTCAGCATGCTTCTATTCCCACATACTTTGTCATGCTGTTTTGGGCGTCAAAGGCTGTTAGAACTACAATTTTCTGAGATACAGCAGGAATGGCATATTTGTGGATGACACTGGAGCAGAGCATTAATGTGGCGAAGACAGGTCTGGGAGCAAGCAGGAACATCACTGGACACAAGGTATGAACCTCGTGAAATTAAACATTGTGCATTTGGGGGAACCACATACTATATAAAATAGTGGATGGGTACCATCCACAACCGAGGCTGGTATTCCATTTCGGAAGTTGATGACATCATGGAGACCCCTCGCGCTTCGCTCTTGAGGTCTCAATGATGCCATCAACTCCCTCGATGGAAACACAGCCTTGTTGTGGATGATTACCCAGCCACTATTCTATATATTTTAAATTAATGCTCAACCATACAGCCAAACACAGAAGCATTACATGGGTCCTGATCCAGTGCATGCAAAGCCTTGGTTATTCAGGAGGCAGTATAGCGTATTGGTTAATAGCACTGAGCTGCAAACCTGGAGACCTGGGTTTGAATCCCAACAGCCTCCATCTGCATACTGTGACCCCGAGTAAATCACTTAACTTCCATGTGCTCCCAGGTCGCACCTAGAAACAAGCTCCAGCTTAGTGTGCCTTTCCTGGTTAACCAATTTCCACTTCCCCTTTTCTTTCATAACCATTCAGTGACACAGATTACAGCACTGCTGTAAATGTAACAGCAGTGGCTGGAGCTTATTATTTTATTGCTTCCACAGGTGTGTTAATGCATAAAATAAGACTTACAGCAATGTCCTGTCCAAGTGTTGCTGTATAATTTTAGACCAACACCCCATGGAGGTAATACAAATAAGTATAATAAGCTCCAGCCACTGCTGCTACATTCACAGCAGTGGTGTAATCTGCATCATTAAATGGCTTGGAATACCCATGGAGCCTTGGGCGTGCTTGACTGGGAGCAATGTGGTGCTTCTGGGTTCATCTGCATAGTTCAGCGTTGATTTAAAATATAACTGTAGCTCAGACAATCATGGCTATAGCGGCCTTTGACTCCCACAGCAGCATGGCAAGGTATATGGGAACGGAAGCTGGCTTAAAGTTTACTGTACTGGTCACCTTTGTCATCCTGGTTTGTTATGACTGAAAGAAATAATCCATAAAAATGATTACTCGAATATGAGGATCATAAGTTATGAACAGTATTACAAAACAATATTGTTTCAGGAACGAACATCTGAATCGAAGGACCAATGCATGTCATTAGCAAATGACCTCTAATGCCATGCAGTCAACTCAAAGATGGAGGGTTTGGGTCTGACTACAGACTTCCCTCAAGAGACCAATTTGTTAGAGTCTGGTATGCTCAGAGAACAGCAAATAAGATACAGTGGTCCTTCAATAACTTTCCCAAAGCATACAGTTTCACGCCATACAAAAGTGAGGGTTCTGGACTGCAGGAGGGCTGACTTTGGCAAGATGGGAGCATGCCTTAGAAAAGCACTAGCAAACAGGCTAGAAGGAGGGGTGGAGCAACAATGGGGAAATATCAAAACTGCCATCACAGAGGCAACAAGCCTTTGTGTGAAGCAAATAAACAAATCAAACGAAAGAAAAAGCCACTATGGTTCTCAAAAGAGGTGGCGGTGAAGGTTAGGGAGAAAAAGATAGCATTTAGGAAGTATAAGGAAACACAGAAGGAGCAGGACAGAGAACTGTACCAGTTAAGGCAGAAGGAAGCAGGGAGGGTAGTCAGAATAGCAAAGGCCTAAACTGAGGAAAAGATGGCCAACTCGGTTAAGAAGGAGGATAAAACCTTTTATAGGTACATCAGGGAGCATACAAAGACAAAGGGTGGGATAGTGATTGAGGCTGAATAGAATGGACGGTGGGTGGGCAGAGAGGGACAGTGAAAAAGCAGGGATACTGAATGAATACTTCTGTTCAGTATTCACAAAAGAGGAGGTGGGAGAGGTGCCTAATCCAATTAACAGAAGCACTCTGGATAGGGGGTCGATCCCAGTCCTTTCACAGAAGAAAGGGTTCCGAAAGAACTCCTAAAACTGAAGGTGGACAAAGCAATGGGGCCAGATGGAATTCACCCCAGAATTCTAAAAGAATTAAGCAGAGAACTAGTGGCACCACTGACTACCCTTTTTAACAAATCATGAGGGGATGGTGTGGTACCTGAGGACTGGAGAAAGGCAGATGTGATTCCCCTTCACAAAAGTGGGACCAAGACAGAGGCAGGAAACTACAGACCTGTCAGTTTGACCTCTGTGGTAGGGAAAGTGATGAAATCACTTCTGAAGGAAAGAACTGTTGACTACCTAGAGGCCAGTGGGGCACAGGACCCAAGGCAGCATGGGTTCACAGCGGAAGGTCATGTCAGGCAGATCTAATTGACTTCTTTGACTGGGTGACCAAAGTAGTAGACCAGGGAGGGGCTGTGGACATGGCCTACCTAGACTTTAGCAAGGCATTTGACACAGTCCCACACAAAAGATTAATAGTCAAATTAACCAGCCTGGGAGTGGGTCCCAGGATGGTAGCCTGGGCAAAACACTGGCAGGACAACAGGACACAGAAGGTAACTGTAAATGGAGTCCACTCTGAAGAAAGAGGGGTTACTAGTGGGGTACCGCAGGGTTCAGTACTGGGTCCAGTCCTTTTTAATGTCTTTATAAGTGACATTGCAGAGGGTCTGGAAGGAAAAGTATGCCTCTTTGTAGGGGACAAAAAGATCTGCAACAGGGTTGATACACAAGGAGGTGTAGAAAGGATGAGAAGGGACTTGGCAAGGTTGGAGGAATGGTCAGAAGTATGGCAGATTGGATTCAATGCAAAGAAGCGCAAAATAATGCACCTAGGAAACAAAAACCCAGGGGAAGATTACACAATTGGGGGGAGTAACAACAACAAAATGGAAAGGGACCTGGGGTAATCATATCAGATGACCTTAAGGTTGGCAAGCAATGTGAGAAAGGTGGTAGGGAGGGCTGGGGGGATACCGGGATGTATAGGCAGAGGCATCACCAGCAGAAAACAGGAAGTTGTTACGCCCCCCGTACAGACAGTTGGTGAGACCCCATCTGGAGTACTGCGTCCAGTTCTGGAGACCCCATCTCCACAAGGACATAGACAGGATGGAGGCAGTTCAGAGAAGGGCAACTAACATGGTGCAGGGTCTGCAAGAGAAGTCATATGAGGAGAGACTAAAGGAGCTTAATATGTATACCCTTCAGGAAAGGAGGGAGAGGGGGGGGGACATGACAGAAACATTTAAGTACCTCAGTGGAATCAACAAAGTCCAAGAGGCAGCATCTTTCAAAAAAAAAAGAGATGTGCAAGAACAAGGGGACACAATTTGAAGATAGAGGGGGGGATGGCAAAGGGGCAATGTGAGGAAGTATTTTTCACAGAGAGGGTGGTGGACGCATGGAACAGCCTTCCTGAGGAGGTTGTGGGGTCTAAAACTGTGGGAGAATTCAAGAATGCATGGGACAGACATAAGGCAATTTTTTTGTGGGGGGTAGGAAGAAATAGGCTATTGGTTAAATATGATCTGCAGCTTATCCTCTAGGTAGTGAAATGGGCAGACTAGGTGGGCCAAGCGGTCCTTATCTGCCGTCAAAGTCTATGTTTCTATGTTCTATGTTTCTAAAAACAAATCCAAGGGAAACATAATACTAATCAAAACACCATTGTTTTTTTTTTCTTGGGCCAGAATTTGATTTTCCTCAAAAACGAACAAATATTCCTAAGAACAAGATAAGAATATCAACACAGAAAGGGACCCGGCACTCTATCGCTGATATTTAGAATGAAGACTGCACGAGATACCTTTTGCCGTGTTATCAAATTATTACATTTTTTGCAGCTCACAATTCAGTATTTTGGAGAACTGCAATAGGGTGAGCCCACTAGAGTCCAACGTTTCACACCCTTTACCCCACAATGCTTTGTCAAGAAGCGGGTCCTGCAAGCACCATGCTTGAGCAAGCGGACTTTGGTTCTTTGGATTTAGCGCTTGTAAAGAAGCTAGCAACTAGCCCACCTGATGTGGATCACTTGCAACTGTAAACAGCAACCCCAAACTAAAGCCAATATCTGGGATTCAAGAGTTGGACTTTCAACAAGGGATACAAGAGCTGGACTTTCATCAAGGGGTAGAGTCTGCCAAGATGTACGCCCTTTTAAACCCAAGCTGACTCCCATTCCAAACACGGTAGGTAGCTCTACCTGCTTTAGTTCACTGGTAGCATAGAACCTACTCAGACCACAGCACAGCCAATTCACACACAGTTAACAGCCATAATCTTTAAAATCTGCATAAAAAGAGTGCATACGACTTCATGAAGGGCTGCAAACCATTGACTGCCACCTAGTAAAACTAGCCTTTAAAGGCACGCAACCTATACTTTAAGGTCCTACTTTTCCAATAAAACCTAGTTTGCACTCCCACAGGGAAACTGATCTTGTTTTCTGTGCAAGCTCTCCTATTTGTGATAACAGAACTACCAAAAAGTCTTGACTTTTAAAGAGGGGCTCAGGTCACCACCAACAAAAAAAATCACAGCTGGCATCAGCATATCTCTTTTATACAACAATAAAAATACATTTCAAGTATTTTCATCATTTAAAAATAAGGACAGGGGATGTGCAGCAAAATGTGATTCTATTCCTTTGAAATTCAGTTTGCCCGATACTAATCAGAACCAGACATCATCATGCTTTGCTTGTGATATCACAGCTAGTTCTGTAGCACAAGACTTGATGTCACAAGCAGGGATTATGACCTCAGCTCTTGATTAGAATTAGAAAAAAATTAACTGTAAAGTGCAAGAGTGACATTTTTCACATATATACCATTATTTTTTTAAGATCAACAGCTTGAAATTAAATTTTATTTTGGAATGATCGGTAAGTATGGTCAGCTGGTGCTCCCCCATGGGGAGTTGTGGTTTCTGGGTCATGCCTGAAAATAGGCAGGGTTATTGCCTAATGTACGTACCCGGTCATCAAAAGCTAATAAATAAATGCTTTTCTTTTTGCTGGTGACTAGAGTTCCTCTTTAAAGGCTACACAAACATAAGGCATGGCTGGGAGACTGTTCCCAAGGGAAAGCAGTAGTGGTGTTATAGTAAAACAAAGGCAGAGACATCTGGAGATGAATCTGAGTTTATTAGATGTGCATTTTGGAAAGCTAAGCAACTGTTTCAAAATTATAGAAGATGCCATTAAAAATAAAACACAGCAATCTGAAATGTGGAAGTTGGGATCTGTAGTTATACAGTCCATAGGTGAGAGATGGGAGGCAGGGTGGTGGTCTCATTTATGCTCATCTCAGCCTTAACTGCAACATCATATCTAGGTTTACCATCCCCCCACTTCCAATGAACTTCTCCTGTGTAGGCTCTCATTCATTTTCCCTTCCCACTTTGATTGACAGAATCTGCTACTCGCCCAAAGCCAAGACCAAGTCCCTTCCTGATATCTTCTCTTCCATCTCCTCTCCCATATAATCGGTTGGCCAGGTATGTACTTGATGCCCACCAGCGCACACACCACTGTGAACTCTAAAGAGAGTTGAGGTGGTTACATCTTGACTTTAGAAGGAATTTACATATAACTAAAGTAATGTATAATATTCTCAATAAGACTTTGCCAGGATATAGCACTGAAAATATAAAAGTTAAATTCACAAAACCTGGATTGAAGTCAACACACTGTTTAGAATTTGAGATTCCCAATCGGAAGACAAGAGCAGGTTGTTCTGCTATTTCTTACCTGGGGCCAAGGGCAAAGAATAATTTACCTAAGCACCTTAGACCACAAGATACTAAAACTGGTTGGCAAAAATCTATATTATGGTTTCTGTCACACAGGCAACCAGTCCCAGAGATTGTTGTCCATCTACAGATTTAGGATAATTATCTGTTTAGTTCATATTCTTGGTTCTTTTTTGTATTGTTCCAAGATGTGTACTACACTTTAATGTATTATATATATTTTTAAATGACAGTATGTATGTATTTATTTTTAGATTTTCTCTCCTATATATGTAACCCGGATAACTGCATATATGATGTTCCTTGTAAATAAGCAATTTGCTCAGTGGGAGTTTTACCACATTCATTTTCATAGAATAAAAATCCTTACTACTACAGTACTCCCTCTCTCTGCCTCTGGATAACTCCTCATCTTTGGGGACCTAAATATAAGTTGTTACTCTCCTTCAGTTGAAAATACCAACACAACTGAAACCACTGACTTCCCACTCCTCTAACCATTTCCTCACTGGCTTGGTCCTATCCATGCTCCCCACCATATTTTTTATGCTGGTACCCTCCTGTATGCTTTCAGTAACCACTGCATTTTTTACTGTGTCAGTAAAATCTGCCACCCAAAAGTCTCCCTCTAAGTTCATCTGGGCTGGGCTGTTCATGTTCCTGGACCTCTCTTCCCATTTCAATGAGCTTTGAAACACTGACTGGTCCCCTCTTCCTATCCCCACTGATAGGTAATGCATTGTCATATTTCCAAACTAAATTCATTGCAACATGAGGCAAACATGACCCTCATAGAAGGTCTCATGTCAGTGGGTCCTACCTCTTCAGATCTCTGCAGTTAATTGAGTTATTCAAAGCTAAAGGCTCTGCACGGTTTCTCAACAAGGTTTCAGACTTTCCCGAGGACTTGATGAGCAGAGATAAAAACAGCTCCGAAATACCAGCACAACAGTCGCCAGAGAAGCAAATGCAAACTACTTCTCCACCAGTCTCCAGAACAACCTTAACTTTTAGACAGTAATCCATGCTCTTTCTGACTCTCCAACTTAGTCAGCCACTGCCATTCTCAAGTTGAGAACCCTCCCATCTCTGGTCCCACAGAGTTTGCTGAAGTTTTTAATCACTTCTTCACCTCCTGCATACTCTCCCTTCTCACATGTCCTCCTCCCCCCTCCGTCTCCAACATCCCTTCAGCCTCTCAAAAACTCCTTCACTCCCCTCACCTCACCTCTGTCTGCCTCTTTAAGAATCTGTCCACACTGCACTAGAAAAGCCCCTCTGTAACATTACAGAGGGTCCAAACCATTGCCGTAACAATTTGTGTTCACACTGGTAACATTACAGAAGGCATTTTCAAAACCATTGTTGAAACCACTTATGAGGCGTTTCAACAACAGTTTTAAAAATGGTTATGCTTCTGTAATGTTACCGGCTGTAGTGTGGACGCATGAGCGTGTAACTCTAGCATTGCCCTCAGTGCAGCACGAACTGCATTGTGGGACAGGGAGCCGACTGTAAAAGTCACACTTTGCCTGGTGTGTAGACGGACTGTAATGGTTTCCAAAATGGTTCACAGGTAATGTAGATGCACTGTAACATTACCTGTTTGAACTGTTTTGGAAACATTATAGATTTTCAGGTGGTAGTGTGGACAGGGCCTTACTTTCTGTCTCATCTCTGCTGGAGCTACCCTCTCTGTTATACACTCACTCAACCCTTCAAATAGCACAGCCATGATGGTTTAGATACCAACCTTCATCGCCTGTCTGCTTCTACCATCCCTGATCCTATCTCCTCCCTCCTCAAACTCTCCTTTCAACTTGGAACTGTCTGTCAGATTTGGAAGCAGGCTAAAAAGTCTTCCCCCTACACAATGGGGAGACCCTTCGTCATTATGGTCAGTGATTTTCAGACACAGCTGAGACTACTGCAGTTTTTTACAAAATTCCTTAAAACTGGATAGCATATCTGAAACTGCAGTTTTATTAAATTTCATCTGAAATGCTGCTTTCTGCTCTTATGTCTTTCTCTATCCATTTAAACCTATGCCACCTTCTGTAAAACGTAATTTTTACGTAGATCTTCAAATTTTATAACCTGGTGTACTTCAAATTTTCAAAGATGTTATATTGTACCAATAGGCACATTTCAGAATTCTCGGACTCCAGATAAAACCCATCACTATTGGTACAGTATTTACATGGCTAAAAGGCTTCAGTGATAGTGTCTGATTAAGGACAATGAGAATTACTGTAGTACACACCTTTGCTCTAGTCCCATTGTTTTTGCCCAGACAGTTTTCTGGCAGTCTGTCTTCCTGCACTGGCACAACCACTGATTTATTCAGTAAAGGATCTCTTCAAAATGTAATCTGCTTTTAAAATGAATGTTTAGTTTCTGTGGAATATATCTGAGGAAATAGTGGACCCAATTTTTCAATGTCTGAATTTATATGTGTCTCACTCCCAGAACTTTACTTTCATGTACTTACAGTACATGTATTTTTAATGGCCACAGAAATTAATTTTCAACTGAACTGTGGTAACCTAGCCATCTGACTTCTGTACCCATGGCACTTTATATGGCTAAACTGGTGTAGTTTACTAACTATTGATAAGGAACCTATGGTAACTAATATATCCGTAATTATTCAAAATTGCAGATTTTCTATCACCGAAATTGGTGAAATTCCATATCTGGAAATCATTGGCCCTACTCTTCACTAGGGAGTTACCTTCCTATCTTCCTCCTTCCTGCCCTAGCTAAAGTGTGGGATAATCCATCCTCTTAGCTCTCCTTCCTTGAATCTTCCTCCTCCTTCCTCTCACCTTTTCAGTCCAGTTTTGGAAAACATCACTTCACGGTCTCCTCCCCTCCTTCAGGTCACTGACTCCATCCAGAAAGATACAGACTAGGGCCAAATCATATTTGGCTTAGGTGTTTATCACACTGGCCCATCCCCCTCATGCCCAATAAACTAAAGGGGCAGAACCATCTGATTTGGCGGTCAGGTGGTTCCACTCCTCCCTATCTGAGCAGCACCAGTTAGTCCAGGTAATCAATGCCATATCCATTCCTATGCCTCTCAGGTCTGGTGTCTTCCTAGGTTCCATTCTTGTCCCCATCTTCTCTTCTACTTTTTTAAACAACTGCCCCTCAGTCTGCATTCCCTCACACATCCACGTGTTTATAGATGACAAAGTACTGTTTGCTTCAGAGTCCTCAGTCCCTGAGCTGTAATTGTCACTTCAGCAGGACTTTGTCAATGTCTAACACTGGTTCCACTTAAGCCAACTCTAGCTTAATACCCTCCCCCCCAAAAATGGTCTCTGATCTTTGGCACCAAGCAAAGGGCAGCTATGCTCCAACACATGACACTCTTACGACTCTGAAGAGAGTCCCACTTGAAGTTGTACCAAACTTTAAGTATCTTGGTGTGTGGCAGGACCAGCACCTTAGCTTCTCCTACTATGTTGACGCCATGCCTAAAACACTCTCATCCGGAATAGGACCACAACAAATTCTTTCTGCCACAAGGTTATCCTCAAGAGGGTCTTGCCAGTGTCCAACTACGTGGATGTAGTTTATAGTGCTACCCCCCAAATCTACACAGGCAAGACTAGATCCCCTTTTCCATTCCATCTGCCATTTCACCCTAAATGCCCCACCCCTTACCCAGCACTGCTCCTTTTATACTAATCTCTCACTCCCCTCCCATGAAGCCAGACGTCTCTCCTACTGCTCTTCTTTCTTGGCTACATACTGGCTTGCTACCATGCCCTCCTACTTTTCCTCTCTCCTCCCCCCCCTTTAATCTCATCATACTGCTCCCTTTGCTATTCTAATACTAGTTTTTTCTAGATCTCGTACTGCAAAACCCTGGCTGGTCAGTCCTCCTTTTCTGCCTGTTTTCCTGCTTTTTAGAATGATCTTCCTTTCCCTATTAATCTTTTGTCCTCACTTTCCTCTCTTAAGCTGCTCCTATGGACTCATCTTTCCCTAACCTGCTCATGCAGCTGGACACTCACACCAGGTTTGACTGGTGAGTTACCTTTCATTGGCCACCACTGCATTGATGCAGTGTTCCACTACTTTAATGATTAATTTCTATTATCCTGTGCATTTTCTCAACTATGTACCACTACTGTAATGTTTCCAATGCTTAAATAATTTAATGATTTATTACTATTAATACCGCAGTTCGTTGTACCAATAGTCTGTGTTATTACACTGCACTGGTCACTTTTTGCAATTGTAAATTCTTGCAACTTTGTAAATGTTGTACCTTGGGCTATCCCGTGGGTCAGTCAATTGGTGGAAACCAGTCACCTGACCACTGATTAATACTTGTGTCTAATTAATCAATAGTCACCTTGGTGCCAGGTCTCCTCACATATCAATTCTCCAGGAATCTAAGACACATTTAGTAGCCAGCCACTGTTTGTACCTGATGATCTGTTTAGCAGCCCATCACCTGCACCTGTAAAGAAAAAGCACCCTGCACATCCACAGCTTGGAACAGAAAGCTCTGCCACCAAAAGAGTATTTTATTGATTTTGAGCCACCGCTTGCACTGTTTCCTGAAATTGCAAAGTCAGGGCAAGCAAAACAAAATGCAGTGCTTCATCATGTGGATAGAGTGGAGAGGTTCCAGAGAAAAGCAATAAAAATGGTGAGAGGTCTTAATCAGTTGCCATATGAAGACAGGCTGAGGGACCTTAACATGTACTCCCTAGAGCAAAGAGGGGATATTATTGAGACCTTCGAGTACCTCAGGGGTATAATCAAGAGTACCTGTGACAGATGTTTTCCAACTGAAGAGGCACTCGAAAACTATGGGTCACAATTTGCAGATAGAGGGGGGTAGATTCAGAGGAAACATTAGAAAATTCGATTTCATGGAGAGGGTGGTAGACAGCTGGAACCAACTCCCAGAGGAGGTGGTGGGGGCAAGGACAGTGGCAGGATTCAAGACAGCGTGGGATAGACACAAGGGTTTTATCAACCTAGGAAGGGGGAATGTTAACCAACAAAGACAACATCTTAGGTCTGACTTTCAGAGAGCAGAATTAGGCAGACTGGGTGGGCCTGGTGGTCCTTCTCTGCCGACACATTCTATGTATCTTCTGTGTGCCAGTAGAAAGTGTTCTGAGGATTAGCTCACCTGTAATGTGGAGCCAAAACCTCTGCCTGTGCACAACAAACATGAAAAATAAAATGCAGTTATGGGGAGGGTGGGTGTTATGAGGGTTACTCATAACAGGAGGGCAACTAAAATGGTGCAGGGTCTGCACCGGAAGACATATGAAGAGAGACTTAAGGAGCTTAATATGTATAGCCTCGAGGAAAGGAGGGAGAGGGGGGACATGATAGAAACTTTCAAGTACCTCAAGGGAATCAACAAAGTCCAAGAGGGTAGCATCTTTCAAAAAAAGAGGTGTGCAAGAACAAGAGGGCACAATTTGAAGATAGAGGCGGCTCAGAGGTAATTTAAGGAGTATTTTTCACAGAGAGGTTGTGGATGCATGGGCAGCCTTCCGGAGGAGGTTGTGGAGTCAAAATCAGTGGTGGAATTCAAGCATGCATGGGATAGTCATAAGGCAGTTCTGGGGGGTGGGGGTAGGAAGAAGTAGGCTGCTGGTTAACTAGGATCTGCAGCTTATCCAGTAGGTAGGGAAATGGGCAGACTGGGTGGGCCAAGCGGTCCTTATCTGCCATCAAATTCTATGTTTCTATGTTTCTATGTTACTATAAATTACACTATGACAGGAGAGCACTACAAGTATGGGCACCTAGCTAAGACAAACTACCAAACTCAAAACGGAGAATACAAGAAAGTCCCAGCAAGCCCAGTCAGGCAGAAAGACTATTTCTTCAATTTGAAAACACTTTAAATGGTTTCTTCACATTAATTCATGGATACATATAAAATATGAAAACCCTTTTTTTTTTCTATCTTGGAGTCCTCTGTGTCCCATCTGACATCCCCCCCCCTGTGCCCGGTACCGGGTATGAGAACCCTTCCCCTAGACCCCACAACTTACCCTTCATGGCAGGGGGGCGGGGAGCAACTCGACCCACTGGACCAGATTTATAGTCTTCGGGAAGGTGCCTTCCAGGGCCGTCGGGGAGGGGACCATCGTCATCCTCGCAGAGGACTATTTTTCCTCTTTCCTTCCCCCGAGGTCTCGGCATGCAATGGCACCAGCGGTGGTGGGGAGCATGCTCCCGTACACATCCTCGTCAAGCGCCTGCCACAGACTCTCACCCACAAATTCAATGCTGGTGTGCCACCTCCCAGCCTCCACTAGGTGGCAGGCAATTGCTGAGCACTGCGATCCCCCCCTCCCTGGAGAAGGAGAGCAGTCCTGGGGATGTTCAATCCTTCTCCTCCCTGCCAACCCCCGGTGCCCCATGTCCGTTCCCAAATACGGGTCACCAGCGTGATGCGAGGTAAGGCGTCCAGCGCCTCAGCGCCAGTGAAAACCCATTTATAAGCACAGTAACCCACTCCAGGAAATGGGGTTCTGGTGAATTAATGCATTTCTCAGGTGCTGGAGGACACTTGGACTTTGGCCTCATGCCTCACAAAACACCCAGAGTGCGCATTAATTCGCCATAACTCCATGTCTTGTCAATGATTACTGCTTACTTGTACTCTGTACTTGTCATTCTATCTGATATAATACTTTGCGGTTGTCACTTTTTGCTTACTGTATTTCTAACAACCTTGCAACCTTCCCCCTCCCCGACACACCCTGAAACACGTGTCTGTTCAGTAGGCCTCTTCAGATCAGCACATTTTAAATAAATCAATCAAATCATTAAATAGGTACAGTAAACCTTCCATGTAAAGCAAAGCAAAGAAATGAGATTGCTCCTGCCGTTATTTTCAACTGAGCCTGTGCAGTACAACAGTGCAGAACATTTGAATCACAAAGCAAATACTCATTATAGCAGCGCTTGGTTGTAAAATGAGGCTCTCCACACTATAGCCAGCTCACAATGGGGCAATGGTGTACTTCATAACCCCTGTAGTTCTTTCAATTCCTCATTTTACTTTTAACCCCCTCTAGTCTGCTTACCTCTACCACTCTTGCTTTAGTCAGCAACCGGGTCCTGCTCATCAGGCCTCACTACACTCCTGCAAGTCCCAATGCAGGCTACTGTCAGAAGGACGCACAACCGATGATGAAAGCTACCCTCCGCCCCTCGGAAAGTGACTCCCTTCTCCCAAAGCTTCACACAAGTTCAAGCTACTCCCACGTCGAGAGGAACCAGCAGGCATGTCACAAGTTGAACACAAAACTCTCTCTGCAAGGTATGAGTTTTTGTTCTGAATACTAATTTCTCTTCTTTCTTTTTAAATTAATGAAATAAAGCATATATGGGGAAGAGTGTTTTATTTTTATTTATTTTTGGAGATTGCAAATAAAGATCGCTGAAGAATGTGGACGCAGATCAACATAGCTAAACTGTTCCACCCCCTGCTCCTAAACACGCTCGAGGATGCAGGGCTTGCCACCCCTGCCATACAGTGGTTCAACTTGTACCTCACTAACAGATGTTAGTCGGTCAAGATCACAATCTCCACTTCCCCTCCCTCCCTGTCTTAGCAGGAGTCCCCCAAGGCACTATACTTGGCCCCATCCTTTTCACGGTCTTCATAAATAGCCTCCCGTCTGCCTGCTCAAACTCCCTCATCTACATGTATGTGGATACCACCCTATTCACCTCTGGCCCCGACCTAACCACTATCAAATCCGCCCTACAAAAGGATTTCAGCTCAGTCCAATCTTGGCTTCAGGCTAAAAAACTCAAGTTAAACATATCTAAAACCGTCTCTATGAGCTTCGGTACCTCTCAAAAAAATTGCTAAATCTCTCCCTTCCCCACCTATAACGTCTCAGGACGGCACTTCACTTAGCAAAGTCTCATCCTATAACTATCTTGGCATCTGGTTGGACCCTCAATTCAACTTCTCACACCATATTGACTACATAACCTCAAAACTTTGCCCTAAGCTAGGCATCCTTTACTGCAACAGGGACTCTCTCCCTCTCCCTGTACAACGGGAACTCCTGACTAAAATGATAATGCCTATTTTTGACTATGCCAACATAGTTTACTGCACCGCGTCCTCCTCCTCACTTGCTAGACTTGACTCCCTCTTTCACGCCTTTTGTCACTTTGCCTCAAATTCTCCAGCCAGAACCCACCACTGCTCTCTTCTCTCTTACCTGAAACTCCCTCCCCTGTCCCATCAGCGACTCATCCACTCTATCTCCCTTATCTCCAAATACTGGCTTAACCTCCTCCTCCCCCACCTCTCTGCCCACCTCACCCCCTCTCCCTCTTCACCTTACTCACTACATTCTAGGGACTCTCACTCCTTCTCCCTTCCCCAACCATCCTCAAATATGGGCAAGTCCGCTTATGCCTACCAGCTCCCCTCGCTTTGGAACTCTCAACCTTCTGTCCTACGCAACTCTCTCTCTCTCACACTCCTCTGTCAGATCTCAGCTGCGCCTCCTGTCCTCCCCCACATGCTCTCATAACAACATATAGCACTTGTCAAATTGTAACTGAATAATCTGTTTTGTAAATACTTGCACTGTCACACCTCTGTTGATATCACTCTGTACCCACTACCCTAACTGTATGATGCTCCTATTGTATCCTGTTTTACTGTATCCTGTATATTTATTCCTATTCTGAATCCTGTATATTGTTTATCCGAATGCTCCCTGTTCCACGGGTCACAACTGGAGATGAGCCCTTGGCTCAGTCTGCATTTCCTGGTTACCAAATGTTTTAATAATAAAAAACAAAAATTAAAGACCCAAACTGTGGAACCAGGAGTTACATGTTGCAGTCTGACGGACATTAGCAAGTTGCTGTATATGCAGGGACATAATTGCATCGTTTCCTTTCTTACCCCAGAGCTACTATACCTGAATTTAAAATATACATCTTAAAATCATGGGAGTCGTGACAGCTCACGAGAATGAACTAAAGGTAAAAACCATTTCGAAACACTTACACAACGTAGAAACAGCATTATTGGTTTGGGTAATAAGCCCATAATGTCAGGGTCAGTTTGGGGGACTAAGCATCCCAGAAGACGCTCTCTTCTGTCGAGGGGAGGAAGAGCATCAGGCTCTGCTGTGATACTTTAACCTGGGTATTCACAGGTGGCAGTGCCATGGAGCAACTTGTGCAGAGGGAGGACGCCAGCTGACACCATACACAGCCATGCATATGCATATGTTGTGCCACTGCTGCTGGTGTTCAAAGGGGAAGAGTGCTACACAAGTGGAATACCCTGAAGCATGCAGGATAATGCCTGCCGCTCTCAAGCCCTGCACTACCAACAGGCCACTAAATGTTGCACACTAGCAGGCTGGAGGGGCTTGCTGAGCAAAGATCTACTCCTCTACAGAAAAAACAAACACACTACAAAGCAGAAGCTGCACTGTGGCACTGTGAAGTTGGAGGTAAGTGCCAGAGAAGTGATGGGATGGTATGGAGCTGGCAGTTAGGGCAACATCGCTGATTGGGGATAAAAAGAAGAATAGAAACAGCATTTTCCCAAAGTGAACTTCACCAGTAGCTATAATCACAATTTATGTACATTATTTTCTATTACTATAAATTTAAGTATCTCTAATGTGACGCATACAGAGAGTCTTGGCAAGGTTAGAGGAATGGTCAAATGTATGGCAGCTTACATTCAATGCTAAGAAGTGCAAGGTAATGCACCTGGGAAACAAAAACCCAGGGGCAGAGTACACAATGGGGGGTGAGATACTAACAACAACAAAAATGGAAAGGGACCTGGGGGTAGTCATATCAGATGACCTAAAGGTGGGAAAGCAATGTGAGAGGGCAGCAAGGAGGGCTGGGGGATACTGGGATGCATAGGGAGAGGCATCACCAGCAGAAAACAGGAAGTTATTATCCCTCTGTACAGACAGTTGGTGAGACCCCATCTGGAGTACTGCGTGCAGTTCTGGAGACCCAATCTCCACAAGGACATAGACAGGATGGAGGCTGTCAGAGGACGGCAACTAAAATGGTGCAGGGTCTGCACCGGAAGACATATGAAGAGAGACTTAAGGAGCTGAATATTTATAGCCTCGAGGAAAGGAGGGAGAGGGGGGACATGATAGAAACTTTCAAGTATCTCAAGGAATCAACAAAGTCCAAGAGGTAGCATCTTTCAAAAAAGAGTGTGCAAGAACAAGGGGCACAATGTGAAGATAAAAGGAGGCGGCTCAGAGGTAATTTAAGGAAGTATTTTTTCACAGAGAGGGTTGTGGATGCATGGAATGGCCTTCGGAGGAGGTTGTGGAGTCAAAAACAGTGGTGGAATTCAAGCATGCATGGGACAGTCATAAGGCAATTCTAGGGGGTGGAGGTAGGAAGAAGTAGGCTGCTGGTTAACTAGGATCTGCAGCTTATCCAATAGGAAGGGAAATGGGCAGACTGGGTGGGCCAAGCGGTCCTTATCTGCCGTCAAAATCTATGTTTCTATGTTTCTATGATTCTTAATCCTTAGAAAGAGGGAAATCAAAATGAAAATAGCAACGGGTATGTTTCAAAAAGAAATGTTTTCATTCTTCAGTAAACAATTATTGAGTAATGGAGAGACACATACATGGTGAACACAGTAGGGAAGCTGATACACCAGATACAAGGGGACTCTCTGTATGCGTCACATTAGAGATACTTAAATTTATAGTAATAGAAAATAATGTACATAAATTGTGATTATAGCTACTGGTGAAGTTCACTTTAGGAGGAACTGATGGCCCCACGAACTGAACAGTTTTAATTTTATTCTCAGAGATGAGGAAACAAAACTTTCAGAGGTACCAACATTGTACATTTATTTAGTTCCTGTGCATCCTGAAGAAGCAGTAAGGGAATACTGCAAAACAGTGATGATACAGTAGGGCTCATATGTGTTTGGCTAAATATAACATAAAAAAATAACAAAAAAGTTAAATATGGTGAATGGACTCAAACAATTTTTAGAATGTTAGTTGCTGGAGACCATGTCGGACATTCTGCACAAAGCTAGGATTTCACGACCTTTGATGTTGTCCACTCAACTCCAATGCAAGCAGCTTTAGCAGCCTAATCACACCAGCCACAGGAAGGGCAGGACAATGTGTGGTCACTAAAAATGTCCAATACTCCCCCCTAACTCACCACAGGGGGCGTTAATGTAGTGAGGATGCCTCAACCTTTGCCCTGGAGCCTGAACGTGCTGCCTCCCAGGGCTCCCAAGGCTGTGATGGCTCAAGGCAAGAAGGAGGGTCACCCCTCTGTTGCTCTTTTTTTTTTTGATTTATTTGCATTGAAGAGGTAGAGTACATTCAACAGCTCCAAAGGAGCCTAGTCATGGAGAGTTACATCGCCTTATACTGGTGGACTACATTCAGCAGCACCAACGGAGCCTAGTCATGGAGAGTTACATCGCCTTATATTGGTGGAGTACATTCAGCAGTACCAAAGGAGCCTAGTCATGGAGAGTTACATCGCCTTATACTGGTGGAGTACATTCAGCAGTACCAAAGGACCCTAGTCATGGAGAGTTACATCACCTTATACTGGTGAAGTACATTCAGCAGCACCAACAGAGCCCAGTCAATGAGTGTTACAGGAAGCACACCAATGGACAAAGTAAAAAACAATACGGTACAGTGACACACAGATGCACATGGTATCTGTAGGGCATAGCACTGAGTGGGTCTCCAGTTAGGTCGGATAGCAGCTGCAGCTTGACGACAGCTTTTTTTTTTTTAACCCGATTTGAACTGAGCCAAGGTCAGAGCCGCAGTAATGGGGGGGACAGTGGGGAAGTTGTCCGGGGCCCCGAGCTCCGGAGGGGCCCACCTGAGGAGCTAGCATTACCCCTGGCATTAGCTGGTTTGGGAAACAGGGGCCCATTTCAAGTAACTTGTCCGGGGCCCCAAAATTCATTGCTGCAGCCCTGGCCAAGGTCGGTATGCTCATCAGAGATTCCGGCAGTTGGTTCAGCCAGAGTGGTGCTCTGTATGCAAAGGAGCGCTGTGCCTCGCTGATATTACGGAATGGTATGGCTAGCAAGTTTCTAGTCGTACACCTTGTGGAGTAGTGGTTGTTGATGGGCTGCAGGAGGTTTTGGAGACCGGAAGGGGTAAGACCTTTGAGTGCTTTTATGCCTAGCAGGCAGACCTGGTATTTAAGTCTCTCTTGTAGTTGGAGCCAGCTGGACTGGGAGTACAGGACACCAGTGTGTGTGAGACTATCAGCTTCCAGCACAAACCGACAGGCTTTATTTAGGACCAGTATGACTCTATGGAAGACTGTATTGGTGGCTGTACCATACAAAGTCAGGCCACAGTCCAACAACGGAAGGATAGAGCTGGACACTAGAGTTTGTTTCACTACAGGTGTGAGGTAGTGCCTATGTCTGTAAAGTGCTCCAAGTTTTATGTGGGCCTGTTTTACTATGTGGTCTATGTGGGGGACAAAATAGAGAGATTCATTCAGCGTTGCCCCCCAGGTACTTAAAAGTTGTGACTTGCTCTAGGATTTCACCTTGCACTTTTGTGATGGTGAGGTGCTTTTCTTCCTCACATGGGGACCACCAAATAACATAGACCTTATTTTTTTTTGTAGTTCAGTAGAAGCTTATTGTGTCTGAACCACCATTCTAGAGCCTTAAAACTGTGTTGGAGTTCTAAAGTAATTGCCTCCTGGTTTGAGCTGCCAGCAAGGATGACTGCATCATCTGCACAGAGGAGTATCTTTAACAGCCACTGACGTCTTGAGAAGAACTTTGAAAAACACAATATTTGGACAGAAAGCAACTTATATTTCTCATTGGCTTTGTATTTCTTAGCCCCATTATTTATTACTGAGGTCACATGCATAAAAACAGAATAGTTCTTCCTTGAGGGTTCATCAGCTCCTACTGCATTTTCCCAACCTGATGTCATAATACTCGGCTTGTGACATCATAGTTATTCCCATGGCAACAGACTGATGTCACAACAGAGCATTATAATTTCAAGTAGGGAATAAGCTATAGAGGCAAATGAACTCTAAGGGATGGAGATCCTGTTTCTGTCAAAATTTCTTCAGTAATAAATAATGGAAAGGAGAAATCTATAGAAGGTATATGAAGTACAAGCTGAACTGTGTCTAAATATTATGTTTTCCAAAGTTTTCCCAAAGGCATTAGCTGCTCTTTAAAGGAGCAGTTTGAGTGGAGGTCATTTATGAACAGGCTGAATAATAGAGGCCCCAGTAGGGACCCCGAGGTACACCAATGATAACATTTCTGATGTCTAAGAGTGTGCCATTAATCCTCACCCCTTGGGATTGGTCGGAAAGGTAACTATGAAACCAGGTCACTATGTCCTGGGATAGGCCAAGGGTATGTGGTTTGGAAAGCAAGAGTTTGTGGTTCACCAGGTCGAAGGCTTTTGTTAGGTCTATGTATATAGACCCAGCCAAATGGCCACTGTCAAGGGTCTCATGCAGGTAGCTGGTAAACTCTGTTAGTGCAGTGATAGTGCTATGTAGCTTCCTAAAACAGTGTTGTTGAGGGCACTGACGGTTGTATTTCCCAAGGTAGTCTACCAGCTGATCATAAACAATTCTCTCCAGGGACTTGAACAGCGGGGAGAGTATGGATATAGGTCCGTAGTTGGTGGCTAGTGCACGGTCACTGCTTTTGTGGCTGGGGGTCACTAGTGCTGTTTTCCATATCCCTGGGAACTGGGAGTATCGTAGTGAGAAACCAAATAATTTGGTAAAGAGGAGGACCAGTTCATCTAATGTGACGGCAACTAGTTTCATGTCAATTCTGACAATACCCAACCTTGTTTTCCCCAGTACCCGTTTTGTGTTTTTTTGTTTGTTTCAGATGCAGTGGCATGTGTGAAGCAGAATGAGGGGTTGCCAGGATTAACTGATGTGGATGGGTTTGGTGTTATGTTTACTTGGGTGTTAGTGGAGTCTGCCCAAAGGTATATTAGGGGTAAGGATGGTGCTGAGATCAGTAAATATGTTATTGAATGTATTTACCATGGTCTCTGGTTCAGACGTGACTACTCTGTTGTAGCTAACCATGGCAAAGCTGCATGTTGTCTGCGTTCCCCATAAGATCATTCAAGGTCTCCCAGAATCTTTTGCCATTTCCCCGCAGGTCTCCCTTTGCCCAGCCACAAGTTGTCTGTGTGTCACATCTGGGCTAGGAGAGCTGGGGTGACCCACTCAGCACTATGGCCTTGGATTTCACTTTTTTGTGTGGGATAAATATATTATAGGCTGTGTTAAATTGGTCATTGAAGAAGCATGGGTCAAAGTCAATGTCAGGGAAGGAGTTAAAGGTTAAAGGGGGACCAGTCCATGTGGGCAAGATACACCTTGAGAGATGCACCTTATAGTGACCCTCTCCAAACTAACCCACCAATATAAACCTAAGACCTCTGGAAGATCTAACAATTAACATATAGAGTAGCATGTCCATCAAAAGTCAGTTTGCTAACAATTGCCACAAACCTGTCAATCTGCTTCGTCTCAATTTAATTATCAGAGAAAAAGAAATACCTTTAGCCTAGTTTAAAATGTGCTGTTTACAGTGGTTTTCCTGTACTTTATTTAAATGAGCTGTTTAAAAGAAACACATTTTAAATGTCCCACTTCAGAAGCACTAGCTCAAGGGGTTGACTGTAACTTTTTTCCTGCCCTAACCTGCAGGACAAGTTAACACAAAACTGCATTAGCCCCACAGATGGCTGCATTAGTGCATAATTATAATGAACACTGTTATAGAATATTGTACAGCAAAAAAAAAGAAATATTCTATGATTATTGCACATTTATCCCACTTCTACTTCATTCCCTCGTCCTGCACCACAGAGAGGAAAAACAGATTTACTCTGCAGGCATAATTCTCTCTGAATTGTTCTGTGCTGCAGCCACCTCTGTCTCTTTGCACGTGCACCCCCAAAGCAGATGATCCTATGACAGCAACTACTGTATTCAAACATCCCTAATCACCATCGACAATAGCCATGAAACTGAACTCCAGTCCCACCTGCACAGAAATGAACGAAATAAGGCACAGGAGGAGACATCCAGCTATGACCTGTGACTAACCAGAAAAGAGCACTTCAGAAAGTGACTGCACTGCCCTTTGTGAGTATTCAGCAACTAACCTGGGGGAGGGGGCTAGCCATAAAGTACCTGCACTAGTCAAAATAGGTAAAAAGTTAGCTGTACAAGTCTGGGGCAATTTGCCTCTGTCCTGGACACATCAAACAATGTTAGAACTGATCCCTGACTAGATCCCAGTTAAATGTCCCACTGGTATGCCCCCGGCATGCCAGTGCCATGATTCCACTGTCCTATGGATAGCAGAGGTAACATACCATCTTAATGCAAAGACAACCTGAAATCTGTACTGCGTCATAATGTCACACGCTTAATAGCATACGACATTATGGTTACCCCGGTACAGTGCTGCACCAGTGAGCGAATGGTGCAATACCATGTATACTGCTGTACGCAGTATTGCACCATTATCACTCTCCCAGGCAGAGGATAAGACCACTGCTGGGAATGGGTTCCACCGACCGGCTGCTGTGGCTCAACAGACTAAGCCACAGCAGCAGGGAACCCAGGCAATGCTTCTGGGACCAGGTTTGATTCCCGGTCCCAGAAACTTTTTTTTTTTTTTTTATTTTAAACTTAGTGTGTTCCCCGACTCTGCCCGCCCCGGAGTTGAAAATCTATATGAGGGGTTGTGGGGCACAGCTCCATTATGGGGGGGGGGGGTTCCTGTAATGGGGGGTGTGACGCTTGGCCAGTTGGTTATGACTGTTCTAGGATATTTGTATATAGAATGTGGTATGTGACTGTCTCTCATGAGACAGCCTGTGAGATGCCCCCCCCCCGTTTCAGTTAAAATGACAAGATATATATTAAACAGCAGATCTCTGTAATGTGATTAACTTCCAAGACATTGCATTTTATGGCCTTGTTTATGACCTGCACTGCTTTGAAGTCAGGAAGCTAAATATACAATTTATTACAGGACAGGATCTAGCTGTCTCGCAATTAGGTGACAAACTGCAGAGCTGTACAAACTTGTGGTGTCACTGGAAACAGGAAACCACACAATATTAAGGAGTCATATTGGGAAATGAGTTTTTGCTAATGTCACCTTATTTAATATACCTCCTGATAGAACATCCTGTTTTGTATATTTTTTATATTCTGAAAGGAGAAGCTAGATTACATCATCGAAGGGGTGGTAACACAGCATTTTAAACATTATTCTGTGTTTCTACTTAGACACATTTCTTTGTGGGCTCCTAGAGATAAGAACTAACTATAAGCACTGTAAGAAGGTAATACATTAGATAGAAAAGTCTAATTGTATTGTGGTAGGAGTTTATGTTTGTACTTTAACCTTGTTCTTTTTAGTGATTGTATGCTTTGTGATATATGGTTCTGTGTTTACATTTTACATATTTTTATCCATTTTTAAGTAAATCTATATTTAAAAAGACTGCCTGGGTGTGTGTTCAAAGTTCTTTCTTTTGCATGTGATGTATGGATGGTTAAGATTGACAAAACTGTTCATAAGCTTAATGGTTTTACAAACTGGGAAAAGGTAAGAATATACCTAAGGTCTTTTATAGAGTTTTAAGGGTTAATTTTGGATACCTAGTTAAGTGCCCTTAGGCGAAAGATATCTGGCATCCCCCGAAGAGCAGATTATCTGAGCCTGTACATTTGAGCACGCTAGCATAAGGTTCACAGTTTGAATCCCCCTAGAACTTGAGACCAAAGGTAATTCAGACCCACAAGTAGACAGGAGGGTTACCCTACTCTGTTACCTGTTCACAATACTGCACTCGGAAGTTTGCACTGTGGGAGCAGAGGGCCTGACCTGCTGAGTGCTTTGTGACAGATTTGGTTGGCAGCGGTGTGGATAAATTTGGTAACACAAGCTTTAACTGTTCAGTGTGTCAGCTTAATACTGTACAGCTCACTTGCAAAATAAGGCAGTGAGTTATTTTTAAAAAGGAAACAGAACTGTATCATTTTGCTTCCAGTCAAGTTTCTACCTGTTTTATTTTTTATTCTAAAGTGCAAGTTAGAGTAGCTGTAGTTAGGGAAGAAGATAGCTTCCAACTACAGCGGGCACACAGTAGACTACTTGAGGCAAATGTGCAAGGACAGAGGAGTTCTGTACGAGGTGAGAGCCACTAAGCAGAACCTTGTGGATGTCCTGATGGCAGCAGATACCCAGAGCATCGAGTCACAGACTGTGACTGCAAAAGACCAAACATTGAGCATGGAGGGGCCAGCGGCGGCCAGTGCAGTGTCCAAATCCAGTGAGGATGACAGCAGGGCCAGTGCCAGCAAAAGGCCACAACAGCAGGGGAAGGTCACCAGCATTCTGGAGCCAGAAGCACTCAGGCTATAGATTGAGTTGCACAGAATGGAGCTGGAGTTCCAGGAGAAGAGCGAGTGAGAACAGTGAGAGGCTGAACGAGAATGGCGAGAGGCAGAGCGAGAACAGTGGGAGGCTGACAGTGAAGAGCGTGAGCGCCAGCGAGCTGCAGAGGAGAAGAGGGAGCAAGAATGGTGAGAGGCGGACCGTGAGGCACGTGAGTGCCAGAGGCGACATGTACTGGAAAAGCTACGACTCCAACCACCCGCACCAGAGCAGGTACCTGTAAGTGGCTTGGGTTTAACTGGAACTACAGGACTGGGTTACAAATTGGATTCCAAATTGATAGCTGAATTTAAAGAGGGGGAGGATAATGATGCCTTTTTAAATTCCTTTGAAAAAGTTTGCATTCAGGCTAAAATTCCTAGAGGGTCCTGAAGCTTCCAGCTATCCCCGTGACTTACCGGGAAAGCTCGGGATGCATTGGGTCAAATGGACAATGAGGACAGTAATGATTACAGCAAACTTAAATCTGCACTGTTAAAAAAATTTGATTTAACTACAGAAGCATACAGAGCTAAATTCCGTAAGCTCAGGAGAAGCCCTGATATGAGCTATGAGAAGCTAGCCACGAAACAACATCAGTTTTTTAAAACATTGGTGGGAAGGAATTGAAGCAAACTCTGTAGATAAAATTGAAAATGCTATTTTGCTAGAACAGTTTTTTTGGGCATGCCCATCACAGCTGAAAACCTGGCTGGAGGACTGAGATCCCAAAACAGTGCAAGAGGCTGCTGAACTCTCGGACCGCTATGCCAAGAGCAGACCTGCTCTGAGAGCGAATGGGGCAGGCATGGCAGCGCAGAAAGGGAAAAGTGTACCTTCAGGGCAGCCAAAACCCTCACTGCCTCCACTGAAACCAGTTAGCCCCACTTTTCAGAGAAAATAATTCTCTGAGAAAAGAAACAAATGTTGGGTCTGTAAAGAAACTGGGCATATTGCCAGACAGTGTCCCAAAAGGGCAAGCAATACGCAAGAGGGGGCTAGAAAAGAAGTGAGTTGTTTGTGTGTCCCTGGAAGCATGCCTGTGAACATGAGGGAACACATGCACCCAGTCATGGTGAATGGTGTACAGACACAAGGGTTAAGGGACACAGGTGTATCCCTGACATTAGTAAAAAGGGGATCTGGCAGAGCCTGGTCAGCTTATACCCAATAAATATGTCACTCTACAAGACTTTACAGGTGAGGAGAAAACATTGCCCCTCGCTAGTGTTCTCCTAGACTGGGGTGAAATAGGGGGAACTGTGCAACAGTTGGCTGTAGCCAGAACTTTAGCAGTGGATGTAATCATTGGCAACAATCTCAAACGGGGATGGTGTGTGCAGTTACACGTAGCCAAGCGGCAAGGGAAAATTGTAGTTCCCTGGACCCCACAGAAGCCATTGTGAAAACCACTGGCAGGCTGGTTCCCCAGCTTGTGTCTCCTGATATGGAGACTAATGAAAAGGGGGTAGAAATTTCCCCAGTAGCAATTAACCACACAGCTACAGAGGGTTACTCCAAAGAAGGAGGGGTGACCCATTGTCAGAGGGTTAGGGATGACAGTGATCCCGAGTGCCCTGACGTTGGTGCTAGGGGCCCTAGTTTAGAGACTGAAGGGGACCTATCTCATGCCTTGGGAATGTGTGAGGAGCTTGCAGCTGCTCAGAGAAGTGATCCTAGTCTAGAGAAGCTGAGGGCTTGGGCAGACTGACAGAGCACAGGAGGGTGACGGTAAACATAAGGTTTATTGGGAAAATGGACTGATGTATACTCAGGCTGTGCAGACAGAGGGAGGGGTGATAGGCAGGCAGCTTGTCGTTCCCCAGGGGTATCGTGAGCAGTTGCTCAAGATTGCACATGATATTCCCTTGTCTGGTCATCTGGGAATCGGGGTTGGCCCAGAATTTCTATTGGCTCAACTTCACCCAGCAGGTGAAGGAGTATTGCAGGTCTTGTTACCGGTGCCAAGAAACAGGGAAGGCAGGTAAGAAAACCAAAGCTGCCCTAATTCCATTGCCCATAGTGTAGGAGCCATTCCAGAGGGTGGGAATGGATATTGTGGGGCCTTTAAATACCCCCAGCTCCTCCGGGAAGAGATTCATCCTGACTGGTGGATTATGCCACCCAGTACCCAGAGGCAGCCACCCTATTCTCACTGAGGACAGATAAAGTGGCAGATGCCTTACTAGAGATTTTCTCCCATGTTGGGTTTCCGCAGGAGGTCATCACCAATTGAGGGGGTTCCTTCTTGTCGGACCTGATGAAATGTTTGTGGGAGAAGTGTGGGGTGGTGCAGAGGCACATGACACCTTATCACCCACAAGCCAATGGGCTTGTGGAAAGATTTAATGGTACCCTGAAGTCAATACTCCAAGCGTTTGCTGAACAGCATGGGAGGGACTGGGAAAAATACCTTCCCCACCTGTTGTTTGCATACAGGGAGGTGCCCCAAGAGTCAATAGGATTTTCCCCCCTTCAAGCTCTTGTATGGACGCTGGGTACGTGAGCCCCTAGACTTGATCCAGGAGAACAGGGAAGGCAAGCACGCCACCCAGGGAACTCCCATAGTGGATTATGTCCTTAGGTTTAGAGAAAGGATGAAGGAGCTTATGGGGACAGCTCAGAGCAACCCGACAGCTGCCCAATAGAAACAAAAAGTGTGGTATGACCACAGAGCCAGAGCTCACTCGTACATGGTGGGTCAGGAAGTCATGGTCCTTATTCCGGTCTGGAAAGACAAGCTGCAAGCTGAGTGGGCAGGACCATACAAAGTGGTTAGGAAGTAAATGACGTGAACTATATCATAGAGTTACCTGACAGAAGACGGAGAGAAAGGATGTATCATGTCAACATGATGAAGCCATATGCTAATAGGGCTGACATGGTGTTTGCAGTACGTAGTCCTGAGGAGGGCACGGACAAAGGAGACCCCCTTCTGGACTTGCTGGAAGAAAGCAAGTGGGAGTCCTCTGTGGAGGCAGTTAATTGTCTCCCCAGCTGGCCCCAGACAAGATCCAGGAAGTAAGGGAGGTTTTAGCAGACTTTGCCGCCCTGTTTAGCACCAAGCCTGGACTAACCCCCTTAGCGATGCAGGATATGGAGACAGGGGCACAGATGCCCATACAGCGGACAGCATATTGGGTGTCAGAGGCTGTCCAAAAGGACATTAGGAGGGAGGTGGAGGAAATTTTAGATTTAGGGGTAATCCACAGATCCCACAGCCCCTGGGCCTCACCCGTAGTCCTTGTGCCCAAGCCAGATGGCTCTTCTCATTTCTGTATGGACTATCGTGGACTGAATGCAATCACGAAGTCAGATGCCCACCCGATGCCCTGGATGGACGAACTCTTGGACAAGTTGGGGGGGGGCGACCTACCTTATAACTATCGACCTGACCAAGGGGTATTGGCAGGCAGCCTTAACAGACAGAACTAGTGAGAGGTCGGCCTTCATCACTCCAATAGGCTTATTTGAATTTAAAGTAATGCCTTTCGGAATGAAGAACGCCCCGGGCACTTTCCAAAGTTTGGTGAACGAGGTGTTAAATGGTGCTGAGGAGTACGCCATGGTGTACCTGGATGACACTGCCATCTTTAGTGCCAGCTGGGAGGAACACCTGTCCCACCTTAGGGGGAGTGCTGGGCAGGATACAGAGGGTCGGGCTCACTGTCAAAGCTGAGAAGTGCCAGGTGGCCATGGGAAAAGTGGCATACCTTGGGCATCTTGTAGGCCGGAGACAGCTCCATCCTAACCAGGTAAAAATAGAGGTGATCAAGGCATGACCCAGACCAGAAACACAGAAGTAGGTCAGGAGTTTTCTCAGGACGGCAGGGTACTATAGGAAATTTGTATCCAATTACAGTGCCCTGGCTGCTCCCCTATCTGACCTGGTAAAGAAAAGGATGCCTAAGAAAATTACCTGGGAACCAGTCTGTGAGAAAGCCTTTACCAGACTGAAGGAGGCAATGTGCAGTGCTCCTGTGTTGACAAGTCCTGACTATAGCAGACCTTTTTATAGTTCAGAGTGACGCCTCAGACATGGGTATTGGGGCCATACTGAGTCAGACATCCAACCAAGGGAAAGATCAGCCTGTAGTGTACCCGAGTAAAAAGTTACTCCCAAGGGAGCAGGCATATTCTACTGTGGAAAAGAGTGTCTTGCCATAGTGTGGGCCCTAAAGAAGCTAGAGCCATACTTCTATGGGCAGCATTCTATGGTACAAACTGACCAAAAACCCCTGGTTTGGGTGACGCAAATGGGAAAAACTAATGGTAAATTGTTAAGATGGAGTCTTGCCTTACAAGGGTATGACATGACAATCTTACATAGGGCTGGAGCAACCAATCAGAACAGCAATGGCCTTTCGCATCTTTATGAGGAGTGAACTGATTTGGTTAGCTCATCCCATGCAGGGGATAGAGCCCCCAAATTCAGTCTAGGTGGGGAGGATTTGTGACGCTTGTCCAGCTGGTTATGACTGCACTATGATATTTGTATAAAGAATGTGGTATGCGAGTGCCTCTCATGAGACAGCCTGTGGGATGCACTCCCCTCAGGTTTCAGTTAAAATGACAAGATATATATTAAACAGCAGATCCCTGTAATGTGATTAACTTCCAAGACATTGCATTTAATGTCCTTGTTTACGACTTGTGCTGCTTTGAAGTCGGGAAGCTAAATATACAATTTATTACAGGACAGTATCTAGCTATCTCGCAGTTAGGTGACAAAATGCAGAGGTGTAAAAACCTGTGATGTCCTTGGAAACAGAAAGCCACACAAAATTAAGAAGTCATACTGGGAAATGAGTTTTTGCTGATGTCACCTTATTTAATATACCTCCTGCTAGGACATCCTGTTTTGTATATTTTTTATATTCTGAAAGGAGGAGCTAGATTACATCATCGAAGGGGTGGTAATACAGTGTTTTAAACTATATTCTGTGTTTCTACTTAGGCACATTTCATTGTGGGCTCTTAGAAACAAGAACTAACTATAAGCACTGTAAGAAGGTAATACATTAGATAGAAAAGTCTAATTGTATTGTGGTAGGAGTTTATGTTTGTACTTTAACCTTGTTCTTTTTAGTGATTGTATGCTTTGTGATATATGGTTCTGTGTTTACATTTTACATATTTTTATCCATTTTTAAGTAAATCTATATTTAAAAAGACTGCCTGGGTGTGCGTTCGAAGTTCTTTCTTTTGCATGTGATGTATGGATGGTTAAGATTGACAAAACTGTTCATAAGCTTAATGGTTTTACCAAACTGGAAAAAGATAAGAATATACCTAAGGTCTTTTATAGAGTTTTAAGGGTTCATTTTTGGATACCTGGTTAGGTGCCCTTAGGCGAAAGATATCTAGCATCCCCCGAAGAGCAGATTATCTGAGCCTGTACATTTGGTTACGCTAGCATAAGGTTCACAGTTTGAATCCCCCCCCAGAACTTGAGACCAAAGGTGATTCGGACCCACAAGCACACAGGAGGGTTACCCTGTTCTGTTACCTGTTCACAACACTGCGCTTGGAGGTTGGCACTGTGGGAGCAGAGGGCCTGACCTGCTGAGTGAGGTTTGTGACAGGGAGTGTGGGGGGCAAAGCCCCCCACAGAAAAAAGATATGCCGCATGGCAAGAATCACGCTGTATTGGCAGCGCAATTTTGCCATGCGGCATAATGTTTTGCGACATTATGACCCCATGCCTCTGAAATAAAGTACAGAAAAGCCACTGTATTGTTTATAGGATTATGGGTATACTAAGTGGTATTTCTTACAGTACAAGTGTGTCTCTCATGCTGGCTGGGCAAGACAATTGCAAAGCAAAGCTCAATGGTTCTGTCTGCCCAATCAGCATGAGAGACACTCGAACATTTGCACATTGTTTGTTTTTGTGCACCCACACTGTGTTGCAGTGCTTTGGCTAACATCAGACGCTCTGTGACGTTGGCCAATGTGAACATGCACAATGTTGTGGCATCTACTGGAGCTGGCCATGGCAGCATGGAGACTAGGATTCTCGGTCTGGCACCGTACACAGGTACAGGAAAACTTGTTTTATTTTGGGGGAATGCTTGTTGGCCATGGTTTATTTTTGCTTTTGCTTTTTTGTTTGGTAACTTTTTCCAGTGGCAATGGTGTGGAGACCACATGATTTGGCTGTATTGCTGCTAATATAAGTCCACGTGGGGAAGATAAAGCTGCAAACAAGATATGTGAGCCATAAACATTTCTTTTATAAATGTGCAGGAACAAGTGAAACTTATGGAGTAGCAATAAGCAATGCTGGAAACCACACGGGAATACTGGTTTCTACAAGTAAAACTGATGCATTTGAATGCAGTTCAAAGAGAAAATAAACAGTGCTGCAATAACAGAAATATTGTTTTTTGGCAATTTAAGGTGTTGTGCAATAATACAGAAGAAAGATAATGAACTATGAAACCATTAACCTTCATGCCATCTTGACTAACAATTAAGGGTTTTGAAATATGCATGAAACATTCTGTAACAGTTTGTAAAAGGCGTAACATTTGAAAACAGTACGGTTGCTGAAAATGTGCACTCTGACACAAGGAAAAAGGTTTAAATATGCATCAATAATTCTGTAAGACTGTTCAAAATACATCTGCACACTGGTTTTGCATTTCAGATGAGTTTGTTCTGTTTAAATTTTAGGGCTTTCACAGTTCAGTGTCTCTTGTTATTTACTGCTGAATATGAAAGTACTGGATGTGAAGTTTGATCCAAGGGCAACAAAGTATCTTTTCAACTCAGTCTGAATAGGGATGAGGGCATTCCAGGTGCCAGGGAAGTCGTCTACAATATTTTCAGTGGGCTTTGGTCTACAGGAGCTGGATGGTCCTGGTTATGGTAGCTGCTGATCCACCATGGTGGTACTGGGTGCCTGCACTTCGTTGGAGGCTTGTTAGCAGGATGTTGCATAAACCATGTTCCTGACCGTCATCTGAAAAGCTGGCACTGCCTTTTTTTTTTTTTTAGACTCGTTTCAGACTTGTGCCCTGATATGGCAATCATGCAGCAATCTTGCACACCAGCATCGCTTAGGATCTGGCAACACCTTGCTCAAATGCAGTGGTTCGTGTGTGGTCTGGATAGGCCAGCTGTCTCAGATTTTTTTCGTCATAGCTGCAATGTAGCACTCTCCTAGTGGCCACCTTCCACACCAGATGCTATCTTGTCCTAGGATTTTTCATGGTAACTGGAACAGGCGTGGTTGCGCAGGATGAGTTTTTGAGAGGTACAGGAGAAACTGAGACACAGTTAGTTCTCATTGTTAGGCCCTGTATACATTCGTACATCGGCTGCTGATGGCGCACTGTTCAGACCACCTTGATGATTTTTCGTTTGAAGATCTCTGGTTTCAGAGATGCACTAGCGGCCAGTGCTATCATGTTTTAAAATAAAGTCACTTTTTAGCAAATTTGCTGTATTTCCATTGCCCTGGCAACAGAAAAAGAATTGCATTTCAGACCACACTGAATTCAAGGCTACTAGTGTAGCACAATTTGTTTAAATCTGCTCAGGATATTGGTTGTTTATCAGTACATGGCTGAAGCCATGGCAGGTAGCATTCCTATCTTGAAGGTTCAGGTATTTATTCGCTTGTGTATTTTGCTGTGTCTAGATTACTGGACCAGGGTTATTGCTGTAGATTGAGACCCTTTCGAATATTTACTAGGCTACCCCTTTTGCAAAGACTGCCGTCGTTTTGACTGACTGACAGTAAAAGCTGGCTAGTAGTCTGGCTAGTTCTGCAGCAAGCCAAATCTCAAATTAAGGAGAGATGTTTTTCTCTTCACAGATGCCTTTCAGTATTTCTGCAGCCCCATTTGACTGGTACTTGGTATTTTTTTCCATTTTAAAGCAGCTATGTCACTGTCATTAAAAGTAGGAAATCTAGGTTGTATATTTGTTTTTGTGCCTGACTGGCTGCCTCTTCCATTTCAGTGAGTTTGCCTAAATTGGCCCGAGACAGTCAACCAAATGCATCCTCAGGTAGGCTAAGGTAAAAATGAATAATTTTACTGCTGTTCTTCTCAGACATAAACAGTTTCAGAAGAATGTAATGCTGTGGTGCTACAGCCACTTTTTATTTGTTCCTTTTTCACTCTTTTACCGCTACATCACATACCTTTTTTTATATGGTTCTTCACTAGTACCCCGTTTCTGTTTAAAGTAGATTTCTTTTATTGTAGTGAACTCTATGGTGGCCCTGGCGCAAATTCTGCCAGCGCTATGACTCCGTGGTCTGCTGAGTGGAAACACAGTGAAAGCATCTTTCTGCTACGGCACTTAAATCTGCGAAATCAGGAAACAGCACATTGGATGCGCACATCGAGGAGAGACAGCTGTACACACAATAAGTGGTACAGCTATTCTCCTCACTGATTGGCTGGATTAGATCCATTGCCATATAATAATACAGATTAGTTCTCTAGAAGATGAATTGAGAAAATGTATTGGGATTCATTTGTCCAGGACTGCATGTAACATAACATTTACAGTGGGTTCTGCTTCTGCTACATTTAACAGCTGCAACAAATGAAGTACAGGACAGCCAAGTGACTTGCCAACCTGAATTTCACCAAGAGTCTTCTGGCTCCTAGTTTCTCTTCTCTCTCTAACAAATTAATATTAACGTGGCCAAGTTAACCATCTGGTATGCGGTAGACAAATGTCCCCAAGGGTTGCAGACATCGCCCTAAGGGTAGTGAGTGGGTAGGCATGATTCAGAAGGAAAATTCAAAAGAGCAGCAGGCAATTACAAGACAGGACTTATGCAATTAACTCTCCAGGACCAATGTAGTGACAGACACAAAAATTTGTAGCTAGTAATAGATGTCACTATTAAGCTATACTGTAGATCACTATGGGACTGAAATTTTAATAGCAAACAAGCCAGAAGCCGTATATAATAAGGTCATCAGACTGAGATAATGAACACTTCAGTAACTGCTAACAAAGAATAGCCATATCAGGTTTCAATACAACCAGGTAACTCACTCTCAAAATATAGGTAAAAAGAAAGCTGAAAATCTTAGTGTTTTTTTTTTTTTTTTTGATAACAGGGTAAGGCACACTGGACACAAGGCCCATTTACAAGGAGAGACCTGGGAGTATCGGGAAGTTCAGTGTCTTGCTCAAGTTCACACAGTATGCAAGTGGAGGTTGTGGGAATCAAACCCAGGTGTAATTGATGTGCCACGCCCATTCACAACTCGTTGCTCGAACCTCTAGGCTATACTGCAAGCTCCACTGGAATTCAGAATGCATGGTCAGGTTACCATAGCCAAGGGGGGATGACAGTTACCAGAATTAGTAGCATGGCAGTTCCCAATGAACTTTGATCACAACTGCATAACTTGTTCTTGCTTCTAATGCTTGAAGATGCCAGTTTCTCGGCTATGGTCACATACTGTTCAAGTACAGGTGTGCTGACCTGTGATTGACTGTTCAATTTTCTGCTGCATTTTGTGGTACATTTTGAGTGCAACCCATTCAATATTATAAAATGGGTTTCAGAATCCTAGCAAGGTCACTAAACACATTACCCGACCAGTTGTGATGCTGTGCTCTGCTACAGTAAATTCTACTAATTCTTGCAGCTGCTTGCACCTCTAGTTCGGTGACCAAATTCTGTGTATATATTGTTATGATTCAATGCTAATTTTATAACTCCTTATGGGGTTAAATCTTGAAAACAACTTTTCTAATTATAATCAAATTTAGTACGGTGAGCACTCAAGGTATAATCCAAAAAGGAGTTAGTTAGGAATTTTGCATCAAATCATAATCCTGCACAGACACAGAATTTGGTCACCAGCACTAAGGTGCTGCCAGCTAGAAGAATTAGAAGCAAAGTATATTCACACAACCTTCCATAGAAACATAGAATATGATGACAGACAAGGGCTGCTTGGCCCATCCAATCTGACCATTCCTCCCTATCTACACTATTACCAAAGACTGTACTCGATTTACAGCTTTCTCCCTCCCCCCACTTCCTTTCCACTACAATTCCCTTGCGCTAATCCCACGCATTCTTGAACCCACCACTGTTTTCGCCCCCATCACCTCTGCTGGAAGGCAGTTCCAGGAATCCACCAATCTTTCTGTGAAGAAGTACTTCCTCACATCTGTCCCGAGCCCCCCCGACCAGCTTCATAGCATGTCCCCTTGTTCTTGAGCAGCTTTTTCTTCAGAAAAATACTTCCCGCTTGTACCTTATTTACCCCCTCAATCAGATTTTTAAAGGTCTCTATCATATCCCCTCTTCCCCTCCTCTGTTCCAGAGTGTACATATTGAGGTCCTTTAGTCTCTCTCTCCTCATAAGGCTTTTAATGCAGGCCTGGCACCATTTTTTAGTCGCCCTCCTGTGAACCACCTTTACCCTGTCTTTGTCCTTCCGGAGATACAGGACTTGACTTTTAAGTGAAAATCTATGATGCAAGGTGCCTGCGCCAAAAGTGTATGACGCAAGTGGTACCTTGTGTCAGTTTGCGGCAATCCCAATTTTCAAATGCTGGCGGCGGAGAAATCAGGATGCCTGTGGCAAAGCCCTCCTGCACCACCCTTGCTGCAAAAGCACCCCTGTGCCAGGTCACAAGGAGGCTCGCACCATGTCGGGGCTACACCATCCCCTTATTCAGGGGTTGACAAATTTTAAAATTACATTTTAGTCCAAGGACAAGTGGCCAAGCCAAAAATGGTAGTCCCAGTGTTGCGAGTGGTAGTCCATGTTCGGAAGGCTATAATTTAAGGAAAACTTGGAAAAAAGTAGGTAGCAACAAAATACATGGCATAGGGGGTTGTATTATGAATACTACGTAGCTGTAGATACTGGAAAACAGGAAAAAATGATGCATTTTCTGTTAAATTAATATAGGTGGACGTGGAAGTGTGAAACAGGTGCCAATCTTAGAACAAAGCTCAACAAACTAACATGCATACTAGTATGTCAGGATAATAATTTAGAACTATGCATGTATTTACTGTTTTGTGATGCTAATAAAATCTATTCTGTAAAATCACTGTGTGGTGTGTTTATTTTGTGGTGGTATGGGTAGTCTTGAATGGAAGGAAAAGGGAACAGACACTAATGAAAAATTGTCTTTAAGTAACAGGCTGCTAAACTAATCAAGACAGGAGGCAGTCAGAGTGGAATGGGATTGGGATAAAGAAATAACAACTAGACTTAGTTATGTTGGTAACAGTTGAAGTTGTTAACCTTGTTCTGTAGTTTAGTTCACTTTTCAAATCCCAACCCTCTCTCTTCCCTCCCCTTTCTTAAATATTTATCTCCTTAGAGCAGCCTGTTACTATTTTTTTTTTGCCAAATGCTGAGCTGTGGGTAACACAGTGCCCCTTACTTTTCTTAGGGTAACACAACAAAACCCAGTCCTTTCTTCCCCATGTGACTCTCCCCTTCAATTCACAGTCTTTTTGTTTGTTGGGGCAATTGCTCCATTTAGTCAGTTATGTTTGTTGAAGTTGTTGCCTTTTTCTGCACTTTAGTTTACTTAGTTTGCAAATCCCAACCCTCTCTCTTCCCTCCCTTTCTTTAATATTTATCCCCTTAAAACTGCCTGTTATTTATTTTTTTTAATTTGCTCAGTTCTGAAACTTCTGGCTTTAACCTGGCTCTGTCTGTTTTCCTTCTCTCTCCTCCTTTACTGCTGCTCGGTGTCCTTCTCCTCTATATCTATCCTGACGTTCCCTGCCCTTGACCAATCCAACACCAACAAACTTTCTTCCTTTTTTGGTTAGTCCTTTGGTTATTTATTTATTAATTTTTTTTTTTTGGGAGGGGCAGATTTATTTAAGGCAAAAAAAACTTAATGGCAGTCTAAGTCTGCACAGTGTGCTCTGCACTAGGCTGACAGGTAGATTACCGCGCCCCATGCCGCCCGCCTTCCTTCCCCCGGCTCACTACCGTCACTCCGGGCACCCTCTGGCTCCCTGTCAATAATTCTTCCCATGCCACCCTGAAATGCTTTTTTCTCCTGTGTACAAAAGTTCCCTTCTCTAGTAAAATGTGCAAAAACAAATGAAGTGGTTTTTGTTTTGCTTTTCAGCTTTCCGCAGTACGCACTGAAGCACACGATCGGTTGCACATCCTCTCCCTAGTAGCTGGAATGCAGTGAAAGTGCGCCTCTGACAAGCCCCCGACCCCCAAGTCACTGCTGCGGCCAACAGGTCTCACTTACCCTTGGTGGTATGACCTGCCATTCTGACTGCTGTGCACCTCGCTGCTCAGTGCTTGGTGGTCCGATGACTCTGGCTCCTCCTCTGTTTGCCGGCAACTCACTCCCCATATTCCCTGCTTGCGCTCTCTCTCTCCGTCATCTTGGTGGCGCAATCTTCTGGTCTCTCATCACGCGGATCAGCACCCGGCGATCTGGTGGGTAACATGACCACCAGGACGACTGGACCTCGCAACCCATCAGCGCACCCTGCTGGAAAGGTTAAGCAACTGCTTTTTTTGGTTTTTTTAAAACCATACTTGTCCGCGGACAAGTAACTCTCAAGAAAGTGCTTGTCCCAGAGTTTAAAATGATAGCCCGGGACGTCGGGCTATAGGATTTGTCAAGCCCTGCCCTTATTTGGGATTCTGTAGTACCCGCCATAGCCGCAACAGGGGGCTCAAGTTATACCAGGAGGTGGTGTAACATCCCTGTGCCACTGAGGGGGGCATGGTGGCAGATATGGGGAGCAGAAGCACATGGCAGAGGTGCCATAGGGTGTACTGCTATGCCCTATGGCACCTCTGCCAAGTGCCTCCTCGGCTCCCTATACCTACTGCCATGCCCCCTTGTGCCCTATGGCACCCTCGGTGCCCCAGTGGCCCCTGTTCATCTTCCAGCCAGGAATTCTCCCCCTCCCCACCTCTAGGGGTCCTGTATGCTTATGCGGGGAGGGGGAGAATGATGGATCCCTCTGTCAAACTCCGCAGATGCACCCAGTATTTGGAGTAGCCCTGTGGTTGCTGCAACTCCTGGGTCCTCAGCACAGGGACCCCCAATTTTACAGAATTGGGTACATTGTCTCTGACGCACCCAGAGTGCACCGCAGCCCAAGATCAATGCAAATTGCAGTGATCTTAGGGCTCTTGGAAAATTGGGCCCATGGTCTCCAGAACTGGACACAGTATTCTAGGTGGGGTGTTATCAGTGATCTATAGGAGGCAATACCACCTCCCTCTTTCCTCTAGTGATTCCCCTCCCTATGCATCCCACTAGCCCTGTTGACTATCTTCTTGCACTGCTTGGCCACCTTTAGGTCTGATACGACTACCCTCACATCTCATTCCTGCTTCTTGGTCATCAATATCATTCCACCCATTTTGTACTCTGCCCTGAGTTTCTGTGCCATAAGTGCATTATTTTGCACTTTTTTGCACTGAAGCCCAGCTGCCATACCCTTGACCGCTCCTGTAGTTTTCCCAGGTCTCTGCTCATCCTTTCCACTCCCCCCTTGCAGATTTTGGTCTCATCTGCAAAGAGGCAGACCTTCCCTTCCAGCTTCTCTGCAATGTCACTTATAAAGACATTAAACTGGACCGATCCCAGTACTGATCCCTGAGGCACCCTGCTGGTCACCAACTCCATCTACCGCCACTCTCTGTCGCCTATCCCCAAACAATTTCTTATCCAGTTTACCACTTTTGGATTCACACCTAAGCTACCCAGCTTGCTTACTAGTCTCCTACATGGAACAGTGTTGAAAGCCTTACTGAAATCTAGGTAGGCCACGACCACCACTCCACCCTGACCTAAATCTGTATATAACCTAGTCAAAGAAATCTATCAGACTCATTTGAGATGACCTCCCCCCGTGAACCCATGCTGCCTCGGGTCTTGTATTCCACTGGATTCAAGATATTACACAATCCTTTCCTTCAGCAGTGATTCCATTAACCTTCCCACCACCAATGTCAGGCTGACTGGCCTATAATTGCAGCCTCCACCCCACTGCCATTTTTGTGTAGTGGAACAACATCCACCCTCCTCCAGTTCTCTGGAACCTCTCCTGTTTCCAGTGAGCTGTTAAACAGAACTGTCAGGGGTGCCACCACTATTTCCCTGAGCTCCATCAATAGCTTTGGATGCACACCATCTGGCCCCATTGCTTTGTCCACCTTCAGATTAGCAAGTCCCTTCAGGACTCTCTCCTCCAAAAAAGGACTAGTGTCCGCCTCCCACCCTCTAAAGCTTCTGTTGCTTTTTTATGGCCCCTCCCCTGCTCCTTCCTCTGTGACCTCTTAACAAATGTATTTGTTCAAGATGTCTGCCTTTTCCTGGTCTCCCTCTGCACAGTCCTCTCCTTCCCTTTTTAACTTTACAATCCCACCTCTGGTCTTCCTCTTTTCAATTACATACCTAAAACATGTCTTGTCCTTTTTCATTACCTCCTGGGCTATTCTCTCCTCAGTCAGAGCCTTTGAGCTCCTTACTACTTTCCCTGCTTCCGTCTGTTTCCCCTGATACACCTCCCTATCTTCCTCCCTCTGCATCTCCTTATCCCTTCTGAATGCTACCCTTTACTTTTTCAGCCACCTCTTTCAAGATCCATAATGGCCTCTTTTTCCTCTTGATTTTGCTCACTTCTTTGATGCAGAGGTCTGTTGCCTTTACTATGCCCCCTTTAGCTTCACCCACTGTTCCTCCACTCCACTCAGGCCATTCCTGATCCATTCACCCATCTTTATAAAAATCTGCCCTCCCATAATCAAGGAACCTCACCCTGGTGTGGTTCGATTCTGCAGCCATCTTTATACTGAACCACACCACACGGAGACCACTGGTCCCCAGGTGTCCTCCCACCCTTACGTCTGCAGTACTGTCCCTGTTAGTAAGAACCAGGTCCAGTATTGCCCCATACATGAGTGGCTTTACTAACTAGTTGCCTGAGGAATGCCCCCTGAAGAGAGTCCAGGATGTTCCTGCTTCTAGCTGAAGCTGCTGCTGGGAGACTCCAATCTACAACTGGCAGGTTGAACTTCCCACCAGCAGCACCTCCACCTTTCCCTCCATCTTGCCAGTGGCTTCCACCAGTGCCTTATCTAATTCCTCCTGCTGTGCTGGAAGTCTGTAGATCACTCCAGCGTGAATAGTAGCTCCACTCCACATCTCCAGGGTGACCCACAGTACCTTTGCCTCCCCCTGTACTCCCTGTATCTCCATCGCTTTTTGCTTTCCCTCACATAAAGCACCACGCCCCCTCATTTTTTTTCCACCCAGTCCTTCCTGAAGAGTATAGCCTGGTATTGCCATGTCCCAGTCGTGGTTTTCAGTGTACCATGACTCGGTCATGGTCACAGCATCCATGATGGTGTCTGCCATGATGGCCTCTAGGTCCAAAATCTTATTTCCTAGACTTCTAGAATTTGCACACATGGCCTTCCAAATTTTGCTTCCACGCTGCTTGCAGCCCTCCATTTTTTCTTTTTGCCCACCCTCCTTCCCCACTCTTTTTAATGCTGTTGTTCTCTTCCCTCTTTATCTCTACCACCCTACTTCCTTCATTAATTTGCACTCTGGGGGATTCCTCTGCACTCACATTCTCCTTACTCTCTACTTTAGCCTGTTGGAGGGGCACTATCTGCCTCTCTGATTCTTTATGGCACCCCCCTTGGCTACTTTAAATGTTCACTGAAGTAACATTTAAACCATCCACTGAGGACCGTGGTTCCCCTCCCAGATGGATGCAGGCCATCACCCTTGTATAGGACCTTATTCTCCCAAGTGGATCACCAGTCCTCAATGTAGCTGAACCCTTCCTCTCTGCACCATTTCTTCAGTCATGAGATGAAGCTCCAGGTGCGGAGATCCCTCTCCTTTCCCCTGTCATAGACAGACAGCACCTCAGTGAAAGCCACTGAGCAAAATACCTGTCTAAGACCCCTCCCCAACTCCCTAAACTCCCTGCACTTTCCTAGCCCCGTCCCTAGCCAGGTCATTTAGTCCCCAGGTGGACTATGACATGCAGCTTTCCCTCCCATCCTGCTGTCTTAGCAATCCTCAGGATCCACTTCCCATCCCTCTGGGCTGTGGCGCTGGGTAGACACCTAAACTGCCACTACCCCCTTTTACTATTCCCAGATCTATTCCCCTCACAATCAAGTCCCCCACCACAAGTTCCTTCCTCCTCCTCTGGGGTCTTCTGCTATCCTTCTTGGGGTCTCCACCTTGGAGTGCCCCCACATCCTCCCTGGTCATTACCATGGGTGCCTCCTCCTGGCAGTCCCACCTTGCCAGAGCAGCGCAGGAATTATGTATTGGCAATGGTTGAGTGTGCCTCTGTCCCACCACTCCCACCCTTCCAGAGTCCCATCACAGTTCAGCCGTTCCTCCTCCCTGGCATTCTCTGATGTAACAGTGGCAGACTTGGTGGCCCCTGGATTGGGGAAGAAGTCCTCTGAATCCTAGTCAACTCGGCCTGGAGTCTAGTGACCTCCGCCCTCAATCCAGAGAGGTGTGAGCAGATGGCGCAGCACTGCAGTCTCCTGAAGGTCTCTCTGAAAACTGCCACCCCACAGCCACCGCACTGCACCACTCCGAGCATTCTCAACTTCTATAATCTTACATTCCTCTATTTACCTAGTGCCCTGACAATCATCACAACTGGATGAGTCATTCTCAAACAAGAAACTGTAGCAAGGAACATCCATATCACTTCTGATTATAACTGAATAAGTTGCACTCAAGATATAGCACATATTGCAGCTATAAACTGAACAGTCAATCACAGGTTAGCACACTCTGGTACTTAGAGTATATGACCATAGCTGAGATGCTGGCATCTTCCAAGAATTAGAAGCAAGAGCTATCCATACCAATCTTTGTTACAAGAATGTGTTTCCAAAGGGGGATCTGATTGCATTACATAAAATCCTCATTTCTACCTAGTAAACCCAAATCTTCCAATGCTTTCACAAGTTATGCTTGCAATAGCAACAAAAATTAGTAAACAGTGGCAAGGAACACCTTTACCAAGCATGATAATAACTGAATAAGTTGTTCTCAAAATATAACCTAAAAACAAGACGAAAATTTAACAGCCCATCCCAAGGCACAACACACGCATAGTTAGATGAACATGCTAAAAGCAAGAACCATTCATATCATGTTTGATTACAGTTGGATAAACTGTTTTCAGGATGTAACCTAAATAAAAATTTAACAGACAACTGCAAGACAGAAAGCATACATAAATAATGAAGTTAGCAAAAGCAATGAGCTGACAACTTTAATAATTTGTAGCAAGAAATTTCCACAAAAGGTTTTATGCAAAAAAAAAAAAGTGTACAGAAAAGGCATACTCAGATAATTTTATTATTGCTTCTCTAATCGTATCAAGCCACACAGATACACACACATTTAGGCACCATTTTGGGGGCTCCGCCCCTGCATCAGGCTTGTATGCCCATGGTCAACTAGTCAAATCAAATATATACTCAGTGGCCCAGATATTCAAACTGCGCCAGTCTGAGGCGCAAGCCCTCACGCTACTCAAAATAGTTAACGCGGGGGTGTGGCCGAAGGTGATATTCAAAGGGTTGCGCTGTTGAGCAACTCCTGAATATCACCCCGAGCCACAGCACTTGCGCATGGCGCAGTGGAACTGCGCTACGCGGTTGCCAGGGATTGAGCATTAAACTTTGCGGTGGCGCCAAGTACCATTAGCCATCGCCAAATTTCCTATATTCAAGGTGACATGCAAATGGGGCCATAATTTATACTGAGCGCAGGGGCCATTGCATCTATTTATGGCCCCATTGCATGCCATTTGACATATAGGTCGCGCCGATCCCGAGGACTTGCTCCTGGCACCCTGCCAGGCAGCAACGCCGGAGACCGGCGCTACATGCAACCCGATCGGCGGGCATCACAGTTACATGACACCCCTCCGCACACATCTCCCACAGCCCCATGGCGGGCAGAACACGTACATATCGCCCCCACACATCACCCACAGCCCGATTGCGGGCAGAACACGTACATGTCGCCCCCCACCACACATCACCCACAGCCCGATCGCGGGCAGAACACGTATATGCCCCACACACAGCTCCACAGCCGATCGTGGGCAGAACCTGTATGAACCCCCAGTGCCCGATCGCGGGCAGAACCTGTATGAACCCCCAGTGCCCGATCGCCGGGCAGAAGTGTAACCCTCCCCCAACCCGAATAACTCCCTGGTGGTCAGTGGACCGTAAAGCCCGATCGCGGGCAGAATGTCACAACACACCCCCCAAACATCTCCTGGTGTCTAGTGTCCCCCCCACCCACCCACGACCCCTCCACCCGCCCCCGCGCGGTGGCGACAGCATCCACCCGCCTGCCGCCCGCCCCCGCCGACTGACTGTCGGTAGGGCTGCCGCCCAGTGGTGCAGAGCTACAGCCAATGGCGTGCAGCCCACCTACCGTACATGACAGTCAGATTTGTGAATGATTATTCACAAATCTGGATATCATGCTCTGATATGAACTGCGCCCATTGGCTGTAACTCTGCTCAACGGCTTGATCAGTCGACGGCGGCATGCTGGCACTTCGGCTGCTGCGGGAGGCGGGGTGGAGGAGCTTCGTGGGTGGGTGGGGGACACTGGACACCAGGGAGATGTTTGGGGGGTTGTGCTGTGACATTCTGCCCGTGATCGGGCTTTACGGTCCACTGGACCACCAGGGAGTTATTCGGGTTGGGGAGGGTTACATTCTGCCCGCGATCGGGCACGGGGGTTCATACAGGTTCTGCCCGCGATCGGGCACTGGGGTTCAGCAGGTTCTGCCCGCGATCGGGCTGTGGGTGATGTGTGGGGTATGCATGCACGTGTTCTGCCCGCGACCGGGCTGTGGAGATGTGTGGGAGGGGGACATGCACGTGTTCTGCCCGCGATCAGGCTGGTGGGGGCACAGGGACCGAGTTGGGGGCCAGCCAGGGTGGCAGCTGCTGTGTTGCGCCCTGCAATGCAGCAGCTCACCTGTGGGTGGCCCTCAACTAAGCCTTTTTTGGCTCAAGCTTGCGGGCGCAGGTTGGGGGTTGCGCATGCAGAACTCTGCTAACCCGACTGAATATCGGGTTGCGCAGGTTATGCATGGATCCTCCCCCTCCTGTTGAGCATGCATTCATTTGCATTGCTCTCTTGCGCAACCTGTTGCCAGTGGCGTAACTGCCTCCTGCTGAATATCGTAGAATGGCGCATTTTGGACTTGCGCATGGCGCAACCCTTTTGAATATCTGGGCCAGTATATACAAAACGTCATACTATTAGTCATGCCCTGAACAAATAATCCTTTATGCTGACGATGCCGTGATTCTTTCCTCTCATAAGGACCCGAAACCCTTACTCTATAGCTTGCAACATGCCTTCTCCAAAGTTGAAAAGTGGTTCCTAGATCACAAGCTGGTCCTAAATCACAAAAAAAAAAAAAAAAAAAAATCTATGCTCTTTTCAAGTCCACAAAACAAGAAAAGGCAAATTCCGCTCACTATCAAAACGTACCCAGGAAATACCCTTGAACAAGCGTCAACATTCAAACATCTTGGGATCACCTTTGATCAAGGACTAACCTTTGCGACCCACATTGATAACACAGCAAAAGCGGTGAACCAGTGCATTGGTATCCTGTTACGAAACCGGCAGTTTCTTACCCAATCTGCACTGAGGATTGCTATCCAAAGTTCTGTCATCTCAATCATAGATTATGGCTTGATTATCTATGGCTCTGCCTCAACCACCGCACTTAGGCGCATTACAGCCTCCCTAAACAAGGCCTGTCGGCTGCTCACTGGAGCGCAAAGGCGTACTCATACATGTGAGCTCTACACTGAAACAGGATGGTTGCAACTCTCTAATCGCATAAAGTACCTCACATGCTTGATGGAGAAAAAATCTATCATGGGCCTCACTCCACCAAGTATCCAAGACCTACTATGCCCGAATACCAGCATCCGTCTCACCAGAAGTTCGGAACACAAGCCTCTCCAGGTCCCCACAGGTCCAAAGATTCTTTGCCTATCGTGCCCCCAGCTGGTTAAATGCCCTCAGCACGCTCATTACATCCTCCACCTCCCTAGGAGCTTTCAAATCTATGCTTTACTCTCATCTCTCAGCCTCTAGTTCCTGTGACTGATGGATTAAAGATTTCTCCCTCATGGCTGTTTTACTGTTTTCATCCTCCTCTGCTCCGTTCTTGACAAAGGCATATGGGTATCTCGATTCTCACTATGTCTGCTCCCTATCTCCTCCTACCCATTCCATTTTGAACATTTTCTCCAAAGTTTTTTCCTTGATACAGCTTGTTCTGTGTATGCTAAATATTATTTTCTCTTTCCTTCCCCTCTTTTTTCTGAAGTTCTGACATGAATGTACTGTATTATACTAGCTTATTGCCACTTTATATTTTTGTTGACCATTCCAAGTAATCATGATTTGTTTGTATATTACTGATGTGGAACCTTTGTAAAAGAGCCATGGCTCAAAGATAATAATTCCTAGAACAATAAACTAAACTAAACTATTAGATAATTATGTTAAAACGCTAGTGCCTCCACATATGTATCCCAATGGTGTGTTTCAAATATCAAGTAAAGTAGTTGATCAACAATTCACATCACCTACACAGTGAGCCCCATCTGTTTACTCCCAACTACCATCATTGATAACTCTCAAATTTGAACGATCATGGAAGCAATCTCTGTATGCACAATTTACTAGCTACCTTGTTTTGGAACATCCTTGAAAATGTAAAAACACAACATGAACAAAACAAATATGCTTTCTCATTTCCGAAGTATAATTCCTGAGAAGATATATTTTTTGTCTGCTTCTAATAGCAGGTCTTTTGACTGTAGCCGCAATTGAAATATTGTATTTATCCTGTACTGTGTCAGTTGTCTCACTTTATTAAATTAGAGGATGATAAAATATGTGCTTGAATCTTTTTTTTTTTTTTTTTTTTAACACAAAAATAAAGACAGCAACTCTTGGAAACCAGCAATTCGTTTACTCTAAGCAGCTCTTGGCTACAGTTAATACAACCTATCATGATGTAAAGGAAAACCAATTAAGCCCTCATTCCTTTCTGTTGATGCTTATGTTACAAAACTGCTTATTTATAACAAAGAATTTTTTATTACCGGAATCAAAATTGTTTTACTAGATGACTGATGTTTCTCTTAAGTCTGCTACTTGGGGACCCATCCGTCATATAAAATAAGACCAACAACCAGTCCCAACACATTTATAGCCACCCTTATAATGCTGCTTATTTTTAACAGCTGGACTGTATTAATGGAGTTTAACCCTCTGTTGAACATGAGCTATGGTTACCGACTCCTGCAACAACATGGAGAGGTAGGCTGCTCGCTCATGCGCACGTTATATAGTGCAATCCAAAGAGGGCACGTGGACATCACTAGTGAAGTCACCCAAAGAGAGCACCACCTGCTCTACACCAACTCAGTATGCCTGAAGCATGCTGCAAGGAACCAGCTGCTGTAGTACAGTGGTTGGGTGGCGGACTTCAGTGCTACTGGATGAAGGGCCCTGTAAAGCGGCATTTCATGACAACCCCCCCCCCCCGACTTGCGTCCTATGTATGAATTTTATACATTCAAATATGACATTTTTAGTAAAAAGCCAAGGGCTTTGAATTTATGATTCTCTAGGATAGCACAAGTTTATGACAAATGGAAAAGTATTGGTTTTTGCTATGACAACGTGTTTTCAAAGGGGGTCTAACTGCTTGCAAAAAAAACCTCATTTCTCTCTAGTAACCCCAAATCTTTCTGTGCTTCTAGTGATGTTCTAGTCAGTTCAACGGTCATGCTCACTATCTGCATGAACATCAGTGGTTTCCTGCTGAAAAATATATCTCCTCCATACTTGGATTATGCTATATTTAATGAAACCATGATTTCTGCATTTTTTTGTACAAATTATTTGTGGAAACAAGCTCTTCAGCACTGCAGAATTAAAAGTCTGTATCGTTACATGCCTGACATTTCACACTGCAGGGGGATGTAAAAGTGAGGGTGGATGCCCAAGGAGCTGCGTTGTAGATTTCAGTAAACAGAGCAGACCTAGAAGCAGCTACTGAGGCGACTATACTCCTGGCAGCTGGACATTGCAGGGCACAAGGCAAGCACGTAGCCATGAGTAATAAAGGAGACACTCCAGCGAGATAGGGTATTTCTAGCCACAGTGAGACCGAAGAGGCACAACCATAGGTGAAAAACAGCTGCTTCACTGAACCGCTGCTGGGCTCCATGTTGCTCAGGAAGAAGCTCAATGATCTTTGAACATCCAAATGGTGAGGAGTCACCTCGCCTCTTTTGGCATGTGGCCTAGTTAAAACTGGCAATGAAATGGACTAGTTAACGCTGAGATGACAAGAATCTAGGGTGCATTCTAAAGACTGCCTTATCTTTATGAAAAGACAAACAGGCCAATGCTGAGAGCCCAAAGCTCACTTACCCCCCCGACTAAGTACAGGCTAAGGGTTCAAAAGGGGTAACTCAACAACTGTGACAAAACTAAGGTGTCACGCAAGGACAGGGTCAAATAATTTAGTCATTTTGGGAATCTCTTTAAAGGGGATGACAAGGCCATCAAAGTAACCCTTCTCTGCATCTGTACACCAACATGGTTGACAGGTGCACCTTCAGGGAAGCAGATATTAGCCCTGAAGACACAAGTGGCAGCTGATAGCCTAGCACCCTAGCAACTGCCAGGGCAATGGCAAGATTTCTGCACCAAATGGAAACATCTTTTTAACTGAAGGCATAGGCGTATGTAGTAGGTGGTCTTTTAGAAGCTACCAGTCCATGCAGGACTTCATCCGAAAGTCCCAAGTCCTGCATTTTATACTTCGGAAGGCATACCTTCAGGTGCACCTACTGGATGGGCTATTGTCTCCTTGAACTTTGTGAGAATGTTCTGTCTCAAGGAAAGGTGAATGGGCTTGTGGGCACTGCTGCGAGGGAGATCAGAGTACCAGACCTGTTGAACCCAATCTTGAGCTATCAAAATCATCCAGGGTTTGCTTTTGGTGAACACTGCATATGATCGTCTGAAACAGAGGGATGGGATGAAAGGCATACAGAAGCATTCTTTCCCAATTAAGGGTGAAAGCTTCTGCCCATATGGTTACTCTTGCCGACGTCCTTACGCAAAACAGGAGAGGCTTTGTTTTCCCAGGAGACAAACAGATCCACTTTGAGTGTTTCCCACTTCTTGAAGATGTTGTCCAGGACATCCTGGTTCAGAGATCACTTATGAGTAGGGCTGTATTATTTTCAAAGTGGTCATGGATTTCACAATTCCTGTGAAATTTAGCCAATGCTGTGAAATCCGTAATTACCCATGAAAATCCTAATTTCATAGTTTTCTAGCCACACTGATACAGGTGTTACGTAAAATGACACATCAACTACAATTCGCTGACTCTGGAGTTTACCGAGTTTCCTTTTAAGAGTTGACTTGTAACATCATTACACATCAGTGTTGAATGCACGCCTTATGAATGCGATCACCATTTAGAAGCTTCATCGCATTTAGTGAAAAGGGAACGATTTAATGCAGTGTATTTTCTGCAGCTGAGAAGCAGGTAGTGGTAAGAGAACCTTTTGAAATTAATCTGTACAAAGGGGAAACTTAGTGAAGGCATTTACATATGCCAGTGTTCCTCTCAACGCTCGAGATAGAAAACAAATACCTACTTTACCCCTTTCATGCAGATGCTTAACTTAAGTTACAAGTTAATGGTGTCTAAATTGGTGACTGGTACAATGTAATAGGAACCTCGAGTTATTTCACACTCTGTTATTCCAGATAAAATGTTTTTTCTACTCCCAGGTAGCCCTCAGCAAATCTATTTAATGGCAATACGGTTGAAAACCATATTTGCAGCATTGGAGTGAAAGAGTTAAGACAAGGATGTGCTGTGCAATAAGCAACTTTCTGCCGTGCTATGCTGTGCCATGAAAAAAGTGATTTTCACCGTTAACTTGCCATGACATTCAAAATTTTTTACTGTGAAAAAATGACAGGCCTACTTTTGAGTGACTATTTCTATGTGACTGAAACTGTTTTTATTTTTATTATTTAAACATTTGTTAACTGGGATAGGCACACTGAGCAACCTGGGGAGGGGGGGGGGAGAGAAGAACGTGCAATAATAACAAAGACATGATATTTACATAACTATTTACAGATGCTAACAGTATTTACATTTTCATATTTACATTTACATATTGATATTATTTGAGCATTAACAATGCCATGTCATGCTAGAGACATCTCTAGTGCATGAGACGAGATGCAAGGATGAGGGTTAAGCAGAAGTAGGTGTGATCGGTGTAAAAGATGTCTAGTAGGAGCTGCTAGTGACAGCAGAATCAACGGAGGTAATGGCAATCACCTGGGACAGAGGCAAGAGGAAGGTGCTAGGAGGCACAGTTTTTTCTTGCAAGCGAAGAAAGAGGAGGCATATCTAGTGGAGGGGTTTAGTGAATTCCACAAAGTGGGGAGAAGGTAGCTTTACCAGAGGACGAGGATGGTCGGGGTATGCAAAAAGATCTTTCGTTTCTGTGTCTTAGTGTGTAGGGGGTGGTGGAGGCCGGTGAGAGACTTTCCTTGAGATAGGGGGGTAGCAGGTTGAACCAGAATTTAGATACCAGATTGAGTGAGTGGATGCATCACTTATGGGACAGCGGGACTCTTCCTAGGAGGCAGTATAGGTCACAGTGATGCATTTTAAGGAGAAAGTTGGTAGCGAAGCGGCAAAAAGAATTCAGAAGGATGTCAAGTTTTGCTAGGGCTGTTACTGAGGCCAGACAATAGACCACATCCGCGTAGTCAAAAATGGGGAGTATAATTTAAATATTATTTGACACGTAGCAGGTAGTGGGAGGGAGTCTTTGTGCCGGTAAAGCATACAAAGTTTGGGGCGTAATTTAGAGGTGGTTGTATCTATGCAAGGAGCGAAAGATAAGTGGGGGTCTAGCCAAACACTCAGGTACTTGTATTTGCTGGCTTGGTCAAGAGGGGCATCATCCAGCGAGACGATTGGGGGATCTGCTAATTTTCTGCACTGTATCAAATATCATGGTTTTAGAAGTATTAAGTTTTAGTTGGTTCTGTATGAATCATTTTTGAATGTTGCTGAAATCGCATTGGAGGATGGCTTGAACTTCATGTATTGAGGATCCTGAGGTAAAAAGGATGGTGTTGTCTGCATACATATGTATACTGGACTTAGTGCAGGAGGAGGGGTGGTCGTAATGAAGAGAGAGAAGACGATGGGGTCAAGGACAGATCCTTGTGGGACGCCTGCTAGGATGGGTAAGGGGGGATGACACATCAGCGATTCTGACAGATTGTAACCTGTTGGATAGCTAGGAGTTGAACCACTGTGAGGAGATAGGAGCTAGGCCTGCGGTTTCTAGTTTTAGCAGGAGGAGGGGGTGGGATACAGAATCAAAAGCCTTGGCCAGGTCGATGAAGACTGCAGCGGTTAGGAAGCCTTGGTTGAAGGCAGTGTGGATGTGGTTTGTGACATGTAGTAGAGAAGAGATAGTGGAATGCTGTTTACGGAAGCCTGACTGGCGGGGAGATAGGAGGTTGTTAGTGGTGAGGTATTCCACCAGTCTGGAGTGAGCCAGGGTGAGCCAGGTATTCCTGAAGCTTTGTAAGAGCAGGGAGGAGGGAGATGGGCCTGTAACTGCCGGGTGTAGAGGGGTCCCCTCCTTTGTATAGAGGAATGATTCCAGGCCTGAGGGACCGTGCCCGTGGAAAAGGAGAGGTTTAGTAGATGGGTAAGTCGTTTTGTTACTGTGGAAGCAGCGATATGCAGGAGTTTTGGGTGAATCCTGTCTGGACTGGATTTGGAGGTGTTTAAAATGCAGAGGGCCATGAGAACTTCTTTTTCAGAGACTGGTGAGAATTTGAAGTAATTGTGACAAGGAGATGGGGCTGAAGATGCAGGTGGGGGGCCATGAGGTATGGCGCATGTTGTGAAAAATTTGTTGAGGGTATCAGCAATGCAAGTGGCATCTGTTATAAGCTGACCATGCTGTCTGTAGACAGGGGAAGTGGGTTGTGATGGAGGGTCAAGGAGTGAGTGTATTACATTCCAGAATTTGGAGGGGTGGGCATGAGACAGTTGTGATTTGAAGAAATCAACTTTTGCCTGTCTTATGGCCTTTTTGCATGCATTGCAGAGGATGTTGTAGGCTTGTCTACTATAGGGACTAGGAGGGGATTTAAAAGCGTACCAGGCTTTGTCCCTGGTCTTGCATAATGCAAGGATGGGAGTGGTTATCATTTGTGATGGAGCTTGTAGAAGTATGAGACAATAACAGATAACCAGACAGAATGTAAGATGTATAAAAGACGCAAATAAATGCGTTTTGTCAATTTATCAAAAATCCAAAAATAAAAAAAATGTTCACAGAAAGGAAAAAAAAAAATCAGTGTTAGTCTTTACACCCACAATCAACAGGAAATACTTATTTCCAAGAATCCTGAAATGTCTTTTCCTTCCTTTTTTCCAAAATAGCACTTGTGTGAAAGCTTACACACAGACATCCTCCTCTTACTGTGGTCAGTCCACTACTTACCCACCGATCTAAATCTACCCCCTGGTGGAGAGTTTTTATAGTACCTTATCCGTGACATCATAACCATGTGACCTCAATTATCAAACATTTGACTTCTTTTTCCTATATCATCACACACTGGCTACGGTGCAACAATAGTGTCACTTCAGGTCAGGTTCATTGCCTAATCTAGCACATTTACACTTGGATGTACTAAAAACACATTTACAACCTTAATTATAAGAGTTGTGCACCATTTGGAAATTAGCCCTTCCCCCTGACAGTGACATCACTCTCTACAGCTACTATAAAGAGAGCCATAATAGGACCCTCCAGGATAAAAGGGATATTCAGGTAAACATAATTTTATTTAATACAGAAAGAAAAAACAACAATGTTCTGGTAAAAGGAATCTCTAGCCTTGGCAGAGAAAAGCAGATCAGGGGCACGCTCACTATCTGTTTTCCTGCAAGGTCAAGACTCAAGCTAGACTTATAAAAAGAAAAACATCTCTTAAGATATACAGAAGACCAGGGCCGGCCTGCCTATGCAGCGGTTGGATTTCCGCTTGCGACGCCAGCGACCCGGGTTCGGGAGCGAGCCAGGTCACTGGAGGGCGGCAGGGGACAGACAGCTCTCCTTCTCCGGGGGAGGTACAGGGGACTGGTCCGGCACCTGCTGGCTCCTAGCGGAGGCTGGGAGTATCACAGGAAGCTCGGCCCAAAAGTTAACTGGGGGAGGAGCAGACGTCGGCATATGCCATGACGTCACTACGCTGCCCCCAATAGAAAAACAGAAAAATTGCTCACTGGCCGCTGGACGACGGCTCTCCATTCCCAGAGTGCCTCCAGCACCTTCCCAGGGCCTCCTGTTCCTCAGTAGCATCCCCGGGCCGGCCCCAAGTAGTGTGTGCTGGGGACATCCCTTCTCCCCAGTGCCCTTCCCCCTCGGAGGAGGGGGACCTGCCCGGCGAAGGGATATGCCGGGATATCACGGGGATCGGCTGCGATCTGAGAGGACCAGAGGAGGGAGGCTGGGTAGAACAGCAGGGGCCAGGGGGAACTTGTGGAGCCTGAAGGAGTGGGGGCCAGCGAAGCAAGGGAGGCAGGGAAAAAAAAAAAAGATATACAGAAGACCAAATGATCCTATACAGTATTTCTCTGCACATGGATTATTTTAATAGGGCTACTCAAAGCCTTTTTTCCTCATTTTGAGTGCTTACATTCATAGCATTTGCTACCTGATGGCTGCAATTTCAGCCGATGGCTACTCTTTGCAGTTTGGCCAGGTGCCAGCCTTCTAGCCTTCCTAGCTATCTTTGGGCTTAATTTAAACAACTACAGCCCTTTTATTTTATCTCTAAGGACACTACAGGGCTTTACTTCATCATGCCCTTAGTCTCCTGTACTTTGTTTCCTTTTTCAGACCTCTTTGAAGTGTATCTGTGGAGCGGATACAGAAACAGCACTCCGGGGCAGAGACAGAGTGTCATCTGACTCCACAGCAACTGTACACAGTTACGCTTCTCTAGCTCTCCAATTCAGCCACACAGCCGCTTTTCTCTTGGACCGCAGCAAGTGGTTTCATCTATAAAGCTCAGTGGCTCTTGTTGGGAAGCCTTTTCCTGCACGAACGAGCGCAGGGTCCTCCTCGAATGTGTGCACACATTCTTGTGTGAATGTGCGCACATCTCGTAAGGACTTCCAATTCGGTGACAGCTTGCATGAGATACCTAAAGTGAAGCACTTTACTTTTATTGCAAAACATTTTCTCTTCTTTTTACCATACAGAGGCATCTGAAAATACCTCGAGGCAGAGAGCTATGATTTTTTTAAACATCCATAAAGATCTCTAAATGCTTAGTAGTATAATTCTTTCTTTAAGCACTGGACTATGTTGGGGCTTTCTGTATCCATGTATTCTGTGAGGGCACAATAATTATATATAGCCCTGCACCATTTTAATACAGCTGCACAAGCATTAAGATTTAAGATGCAAGGTATCAAATTGGGGAAGGGGGGGCCCATAAAAGGTCAGTAAAGGAAAGTTTTTTTTTTTTTAGATTGCCAGGTTGGCCACCTTGACAAGAAAACAGGATAGACAGAAAAACAGAAGAAGACAGGATAGAGTAAAAACAGAAAACAAAATGGGGGGTTGCGTCTCTATAAAGATTTTATTCTGCTTTATTCTTCACAGGACCCCCGTTACAGAGCTTTTTCACCCTGAGCTTCTTCGGGGGGGCGTGAGAGTCCCACATGTTTGTGAAGGTGCGCTGGAAAGGGCAGCGTCAACATTTGGGGCAGAGTACACGTGGTGCCAGTCGGCGTGACTGTGACTGGTTAACAGGGATTCAGTGTCCAGTGTGTTTAGGGAGTGGGTGTTAATGTATTTGGGGACGGATTTGGGCAAGCAGGATTTTCTGATGCAGCAGGTGATGCAATGATTACTTAATGCATTTGCGAGGATGCCAGATGTGGTCACCCTATGCGGATGTGAGGTGAGGATCCAGCCAATTAAAGAGTGGTTTTGGGAGTAGAGGTTGTAGCGGGTGGGTTCAAGCAACAGTTGTGTCAGGTTGAGGGCCTCTATTCTGGAGATATGGGTTTTTGAGGAGGGGGCGAACCAGTGTAGATTGAAATCGCCTAATAGAATCAGTTCCCCCCAGGAGGTCAGGTCGGAGAGGGTAGTTTGGGTGGTTACTAGAGATTCCCAAGAAAGACGGGATGAGACATAGAGCACACCAATGAATAAAGGGAGAGAGGCAGATAGAGTGAGTTGGGCCAGAAGGACTACGTGGGAGCCTGTGTGCGAATCCTTAAACATGACCGAGCATGACTCGTGGGAGTTGAGGCGCTAGGGGTGTTTGGTCTGTTACAACACTCAGCTATTTTTTGCACCAGATGTTATATTATTGTAAGTGAAGACAAATAAATGTGTGATTTTTGCAACGTATAATAGTGTCTTCACTAGTATATTACTTTTATTTTGGTGCTTATCGCTTTTTGCGCTCCCGATTGTGGACTGGTTGTTTTATATAGATGGCCATACCTCCACCTCGTTTACCACAGTCCTGTCTGAGTACAGTATAGTTAAGAAGATTTAGGGAAGAGTCTGGGATCCTTGTAGAGAGCCAGGTGTTGGATAGGTATAAGATATCAGGAGAGTGCTCAGCTATGCAGCAGGTTAATAGGTCCATTTTGGACAGGAGGCTTCTGATGTTTGCATGGGCAATGGAAAGGCCTTTATGGGTACTTAGTGGCTGTAGCCTGGCTTGGGGGCCCGGATTAGATTGGATATCTCCAGCGAGGAGGAGGGAGTATGCAGCAGTGAATTTGTATCTCCTGGTAAGCAGGATGGTAGTAGTGGTAGATCTGACAGCCCTAATGACTGACGTGGCAGTTGTTATCTGTGGAGGCAGGGTGCGTGGGCCGACAAGGGGTGGGGCGTACAGATGAGTCACAGGGTGACAGCTTGGGAGAGGATTGGAGGAGCTGGATTGGGAAGAGTGTGTTTCAGGGAAGGTTAGGGAGTTTATGTTAGGATGGAGGGTCGGGAGGGCCAGTGCGAGGAGATAAGAGGCAAGGACAAAGTTTAGGAAAGATGTGGGCAGAGCCATTTTACGACGTTGTGAAGAAATTTTCTAGGGGTCTGTCCAGGGTTTGGGGATAATAGAGTAGAGCGACAGATCAATCAGTAATAGAGTAGGTCAACAGATAAATCACTATGCTTTAGGAGAGGGTGATTTTGATGGGGGTGGACTGGGGGCAGTAGGTCATTTCAGAAGGGGAGTTAGTACAACTTCAATTGGGTAGACTGTCATCGAGCAATAGAGGAGTAGCTCCTAGGTGGGCAGGGGGGAGGATGAGAGGGTTGACAGATGACTTGAGGTCCTGAAAATGACAAGTAAAGGACCGTCCTGGTGTCACTTTAAAGAGAGGGCTGTAGGTGTGGACCGAGGAGGGAAGAAGTGAGAGAGAGAAGGAGGAGGAGGAGGAGGAAGAGCTAGGGGTGGGGCAAATGTGTATTTAACACAGATCAGGGAGGGTGGTCGGGGAAAAATATCCTGTTTACACTAGTACTGAGAGCAGAATAAAAGTTCGAAAAAACACTGAGACGAGCGATTTGAGTGGCGGCCAATGAGGATTCAGGATTGGTCATGGCAGGCAATCAGATATTAGCGGCTCGAGAGCCATGCTTCTCTGAGGCAAGCGGTTGTACCTTTCTCCAGGTGGGTAGCAGTTCCAGCGTGGCCGGCTAAGTTGAGAACCGGGGCCGCTTCAGAATGGAGCCCGATCAAGGGCAGTGGCTTCCTTTCCAGGTGTCGCAGTAGCAGTTCCAGCGGCGGCTAGCTGGGTTGACAACCAGGGCCCACTTGATTGTGGAGCCGATCAGGGCAGTGGCTCGCTTTCTCTGGGTGGGCGTAGCAGTTCCAGTGCAGCCGGCTAGGTTGAGCTGGGAGCTACTGATGGAGCCCGAACAAGGGCAGTGGCTTCCTGGGGGCCAGACAGGTCAGCTCACTAGCCAGATGAACTGCATGGAGGTGAGGATTTCCTGATCTAGTCTGACTGATATGGTACCCGCTTGCTTATTCAGGTAAAATACTGCAGTGATGGTGTCTATGTTAACCTTAACTGACCCATCACCAGCAACTCAAATGCCTGAAGCTCCAGGATATTTATGTGTATACATCATTGCTTCCCAAAAAGTGAGATCCCGAAAAACCAACCTGATTACCTTTTTCGAGGAGGTAACTAGGGAGACGGAAACAGCTATGCAATGAATGCAGTTTATCTGGACTTCAGCAAGGCCTTTGACAATGTACCACATAGAAAACTCACTTGAGAGAGCAGTCTAATAAGGAGTGTACAAAGCATGCAGAAAATGGATAGCCAACTGGCTGGTAAATAGGAAACAGAGTGGTGGATGGTCACCACCCAGAATGGTGGAATGCTCTGAGGGGAGTGCTCCAGGGGTTGTTGCAGGGTCTGTTGTGCTTTAAAATGAGTATTAATGACCTGCGGAGGGGAGGATCAGCAACAGGCTGCTTCAGGTTGCTGAAAACACTGAACTGGCAAAAGTGTGGGTGTAACCCCCCTGCAAATGGGGGTTCCCAAAAGACTTCCAGGAGCTTGCTTGAATGCTCCAAGCCTGAATGGTGTTTGGCGTTTAAGCCATTTATCAGTGAGTGTTTTTAGAACCTCTGGTACTGTCTCTTTAAGAGCTGTCTGCTTGCAGACATAATTAGTTTGTATGGGGGGACTGTGTGTTTCTTTGATTGAGTACCACCGAGCTGCTGCCAATTCACTCCATTTTGCAGTCACTAGGAGTGCAAAGGGAACCTATTTGAAAGATGTAACTGTTTGCCAGAAACCATTTAGAGTAATAATGAAATTACAGTTTGTCTAACCTGCTTTCTTTGCAGTCAGAACTGTGTCTGCCTAGTTCCCCATTCTGGTTTGAACTGCTGAACTGGACCAATCAGTGTGGGTAAGCTAGCTCTAAAATGGTGCCTTGGACGAATCAGAACTTGGACTCATAATCTGAGCCAGCCACAAGAGGATTGTATGGGCAGTGACTCTGGGAGATGTAGTTTAGACTTCAGTGCCTTTTTGGACCAACAGGAGCAGTCTATTGTGAGTGACAGCTAATCCAGTCAAGAACTGGGAGGAACTCAAAGGAAGTGCCCGGTTTTGTCTGTTGGAGTTTCAGTTGAGCTCTGGCAGTGAAGAAGGAAGGAGCCCTGTGCTTTTTCAGTGTGCAGTTTTAGTCGGAAGCGTGTGTAAGGCCCAGAGTTCCGGTCTGCAGCTTGTGTAACTGCTTGTTAGGACTGAATCCGTCCTGTGAAGAGAATCAAGGATATCTGAAGAGTAGAAACCAGGCTCACCCTGTAGAAGACTGGAGAAATTGCTGATTGACTCGGTCTGTCAGGAACTGAATCTGCTGTGTGTTCTCCCAGGTATTGTGCAGTAATGCGATCGGGATAAGCAGCCTGCCTGGTATAGTACTTTCTGTTTACCATATAAATGTGTGAAGAGGCTTGGTTAGCTCAAGTGAATCCTGCTGCCATTAAAGGACTTTTGCCTGTTGCAGTTTGCCATATAAATGTGTGAGGAGTCTCGTGGAGCTCAAGAGTAGCCCTGCTGACATTGAATGACCCTATCTTGTTTGGAGGTCGTGAGTACTAATTCAGGGTCGCTCCCTGTTGAATTGCCACATTGAATCCAAATGGAATCACTGTACTGCTGACTGTTTAAACTAATTTTCTTTTCTCTGTGGGAAAGGGCCCCTACCAGCTGCCACGGTTTGGACTAGCCACTAGGGCTTGGGTACCCAGGGACAGTAACTGGTAGGGATAGGCCTGCACAGAGCCATGGTAGATAAGTAAAGTGATAAGCTAATTAACCTGATTTCCCCTGTCCTTGTTATATTCCCCCTAAATAAATCCGAGCTGCTTGTTTCAGCAAAGTTATACTGCCTGAGGTATTTGTCTATGTTAAAGTATTGTACTGTGATTGTTGCACTGTATCTTACTTTACAGGAGGTCCCAGTGCCTGAACCAGCCCTGGGAGTAAGTGTATACTGTGAAGGTAATTCTGATATATTGTGTGGGCCACTAGTGGGAAGAAAGGGGGGTTGCAGTGTCCCAGAGGGCTATGACCAAGTAAGTTTAACTATTGCAAACCCTGACCTCTGGGTGGGCACCGCCATTGGATCCAGGCCCCTCAACCTGTTAGTGGCAAATCAGGCAGGGGTAGTAGCCCCTGGGATAAGCGCCATCTAGGGGTTACATCTTGGAGGCTCACCGCTGGGATTGTGTGTCCTCTAGTGGCCATATTCTAGAACCACTGTTAAGAAAAAAAATGGGTACCCGACAGAAGTGGCTGTGCACCAGCTGGTGGAGTGGTGTACTGGGAGAGACTTGACCCCCAAATGCTATGCTTATCCTGGACATCCCCTGGGTATCATCACGGACACTGTACAGGGAGTACTTTCCAAGGTGGAAGGTTTACAAAACCCTGTGGTGGTGGGTCGGCATGCTAATCTGCTCACCCACACTTTCCTGGCCCTAGTAGAGTTTAAGGATCCCATAGATGGCTTCAAAGTGCCACAGACCATTACCCCCAGAGGGAGCCCTCACTGCCTGGAGTGATAACTAAGTACATTAAAGACCGGGGAAGGCCCCCACCACTGTCTGAAACTTTTGAGGAGAATTTGCTAAATGGTTGCTGGGGAAGGAAAACTGTGGAGGACCTGGAAGAAACTATTCTTGCCACCCGGGGTGTTCCTCCCCAACACCCTCTCCCGGCTCCAGTACCCGTAATGGTGGCTGAACCAATGCAGACTCCTATTTCTGCACCTGCCATTAGTCACGACTCTTACCGAAGGTTGAGGATCTTCTCTGGCACCTCCCCACCCCCAAGGGAGGATGACTGGGAGACCTAGATGAACTATGTTGCCCCCAAGTGCTAGAATGGCAATGCTCGGGAAGCAGCGAAAGAGGTTAGTAGAGCCTCGAGGTCCTGCCCTGGCTACCATCCGTGCTAAGCGGACCCAGTAACCCTGAAGTGACTGCACAGGCTTATCTTGAGGCCTTGGAGAATGTGTATGGGAGCCCAGATTCTGATGAAGACCTATGGTGGAGGTAAGAGATGCACAACAGTACCAAGGGAATTGTTGTCTGTGTATGTATCTCGGCTGGAAAAATTGTTGCAAGAATGCCTCAGAAAAGGTAGTTTGCCAGCGATTGAACTGGACCGAACCAGGCTGGACAGGATCCTTAAGTCTGCCCCCTTCTCAGAACTGCTGTTGCTTCAGTTCGCCTAGCAAATCGACTGGAATCCCACCCTCCTATGATGAGTTAATGAGAGAAATTCAAGGAGTTGAGAAAAGGCGACCTCGGGAGGGACCTGCACCAACAGCTGCGGCTACAACCCGAGTGACTGAGGTGACCCATCAAGTGAAGTTCAGGGCAGAGGTTGGCAGTAAATGAGTGCTCTGACAAGGAAAAGATATGCCACAATGGGCGAACTGTTGAGAGAGATCGGGAATTCAAAACAGTCCCTTTATGAAGGCCACGCCTGCAAGTACAGGCCCTGACCTATATCCGACTGCATCTGCTATGGGGGTGGGGTACCCACCCATGTATCTCCTGCTGATAACAGCTCCGAACTCGATTCCTTGACCATGGAAGTGGAGAAACTGACGAGATGTCTCCAAATGCTTATCACGCCGCAGACAGAGATGGCACCAAGGTTTCCAGTTAGTAATACCCCGCCCTGGCTCCCAGTGTGGCGCCTCGGCCAGCTCAAACTCCAGAAAGTATGTTTGCTATAATTGTGGGAAAGATGGGCACATGAAAGGCATGCCGGTCCCAAGACACTGACAAAGTTGCATATAGGCTACAAGGAGAGCTTGGAGAACAAATCAGTGGTTAAGAGGTGCACGAAATGATCCCAGTGAGGGCACCAAAATGCTAACTCACGTCCTTTTGTGGCAAGGTCAGTTGCCCAGGCCCCCACTACCGCCTCTCAGACTGGTCCAGAATAGTGGGTCCCTCCATGGAGACCACTGTAAAGGTGAATGGAGTGTCTACAAGAGCTGTATTAGACAGTGGCTCCCAAGTGACAATTATGTTCCAGGATTGGTATCAGAAGCATTTGTCAGGCGTACCCTTACAACCATTAGAAGGACTGCATGTATGGGGTTAAGTGAGAAGGCCTACCCTATTCGGGTATATCAAATTTGGCTGTCTTTCCCCACCTCCGTGGCTGGAGTGGCGAACAAGTAGAGACCCTAGCCTTAGTGTGTCCCCCACTGGACTGTATGATGGTGTCCCTTTGTTGATTGGAAGAAATGCTCATATGTTCGGAAGGCTGGCACAGTTGTGTTATGAAAACAGGGGTCAAAGACTAGTACAGCTTTAAGAGTTCGGCTTTAATTAAGAAGGCCTATGAGGCACAGAGATGCTGAAAAATAGAACCAGAGGAACCGGTTGAATTGTATGGAAGAAGGATCCGAGTCTCTGATCCTGGCGCCAAATGCCCAGTGTACCTTACAGGGAGAGGTCCAGTATCAGAAAGGATGTTAAGAATAAAATATTAATGTTGGATGCACAAGCGTGGAAAATTGCCAGAGGCACTGCTGGTCAAGCCTAGTATTTTGCCGCTAGAGCCCATGCTTTGCCAGAAGGGTAATGGTCAAGTTCATAATGTGTCTGAAAGAGACATTCGAGTAAATAGAGTTGCATCTTGGCTAATGTGCATTGTGCAGACACTGCAGTGCTACCAGCAGCAAGAGTTCAAGGAAGAATGACAGAGTAACGCCTGACTTGTTTGATTTGGCGACTCCCGCTGCCAGCTGAATGGAAAGTGAGGATCAGTGAGAGCTTGCCCAGAGAGACCAGGTGTTTTCTTTAAAGGAATGGGATGTAGGATGCGTGCAAGGAGCTGAGCACAATATCCGCTGCATGGCGAAGACCATTTCGTGAGAGGTCTCGGCGCCTGGCACCTGCTGACATAGATGATGTGAGGCGGCATCTGCAAAAGATGTTAGCTGCTGGTGTAATACAAGAATCCAGAAGCCCTTATGCTTCCCCATTGTGGTAGTGAGGAAAAAGAATGGAACAGTAAGGATGTGTGTGGATTATCGACCTTAAACCGACGGACTCCTGATCAGTACACAATGCCCGCATTCAGGATGCTTTGGACTGCCTAAGCGGGAGCAAGTGGTTCTCTGTGTTGGATCTCCGCAGTGGGTACTACCAGATCCCGATGGCCCCAGAGGACCGTGAGAAGACAGCCTTTATCTGTCGCTTGGCTTCTATGAATTCATGAGGATGCCTCAAGGGTTTCAGGTGCCCCAGCCACTTTTCAGCGATTGATGGGCGTGCAGTGGGGACATGAACTTACTAGAGTGCCTGGTATACCTAGATGATGTTATTGTGTTTGGCAGCTCACTGGAGGAACATGAGAGCAGATTATTTAAGGTATTGGACCGACTGGAGGACTTGGCCTTAAACTGTCCATTGATAAGTGTCAATTCTTTCAAACATCAGTAAAGTATGTGGGACACATAGTATCCACCGAGGAATAGAGACCGACCCAAGTAAAGTTGAGGCCTTGACCACCTGGCCACAGCCAAAAATCTAAAGAACTGCAAAGATTCCTGGGATTCTGTGGTTATTATCGGCGTTCATCAAGGACTATTCAAGAGTGATCCGCCCTTTACTTAACCTTACTCAAGGTATCCCCAACCCCAAAAATACCAAAAGTCAGCGTCCCTCAAGACTGAAAGAGTGTATTTTCATCCGAGTGAAGTATTTGGGGCCGCTGGACTCCTGATTGTGAGACTGCTTTTCATGAGATCATATATCAACTTACCCATGCTCCAGTGCTGGCCTATGCCGATTCAAGAAAACCTTCGTCCTGCACACTGATGCTAGCTTGCAAGGGTTGGGGGCTGTGTTGTACCAAGAGCACGAGAATGGCCTGAGACCAGTGGCCTTTGCCAGTAGAAGCCTGACCCCATCCAAAAAGAACTATCCTGTACATAAGTTAGAGTTCCTAGCTTTGAAGTGGGCTTGTTGACCAATTCCATGAGTACTTGTATGGGGCTAAAATACTAGTAAAACTGACAATAATCCTTTGACCTATGTGCAGACCTCAGCTAAGTTGGATGCCACTGGCCATAGGTGGCTTTCTGCATTATCTACATATGACTATACTCTGAATATCGAGCAGGTCTGAACCACATAGATGCTGATGCTCTCTCCGGAGGCCTGTTCCCCAGAATGATTGGGTCCGATTGGCAGAACCTGACATTGGGCACTCTACCGAGAGTTTGACAGGGAGGAACAAATGTCCACGGATGCAGTGGACTGCATGGTGGATTGCTTGGGACCCTCTGAGAATTGCATACCTGCTGCTTTTGCCACTTTTCTGCAATAGACATTGGTGCACTGCCTCAGCTGGACAATGACAGTATTGGCCGGGCTCAATCCGCGATCCCATGATCAAAGCAGCTTTAGAAGCCCTCTATGCAGGAAAAGATATGTCCAAATTACGCTCCCGCAGTTTGAGAACTGCACTATTATACAAAGAAGGTCCTAAGTTGAAACTGATCAATAAACTGTTATACAGAGAAACAGTAGACAGAGGGGACAAGTAGACAAACAACAACTAGTGCTGCCCACTGCCTTTCGAGACTCAGTACTGATGTCCTTGCACAACCACATGGGCACCTTGGTATAGACAGAACACTTGACTTGGTGAGATCCAGATTCTATTGGCCTAAGAATGGGGCTGATGTGGAGTAACAGATTCGAACTTGTGATACGCTGCTTACAGAGGAAGCTTTGCCCCAGAGGGATGCCCCTTGTTAACATCACCACCAGTGCACCCATGGAGCTGGTCTGTATTGATTTTCTGAGTTTGGAGTCAGATCAAAGAAATATCAGTAATGTGCTGGTGGTCACTGACCATTTCAGAGATAATGCCCAAGCTTTCCCCACCAAAGACCAGAAAGCATCCACTGTGGCCAAAGTACTTGTAGAAAACTTTTTGTTCACTATGGGGCTCCACAAAGATCCATTCTGATCAAGGAGAGACTTTGAGAGTCGTCTGATCAAAGAGATGCTTTCTCTGTGGGGAGTGCGAAGTCAGAACCACTCCTTACCACCCCAGGGGACCCTCAGCCTGAGCGTTTCAACCGCACTTTGCTAGATATGCTAGGCACCCTGCACCCAAAGGACAAGACTAGATGGAGCCAACAAATTAGCACCCTGGTACATGCTTATAACTGCACCAAAAGTGATGCCACTGGGTTCTCCCCTACGCCTGATGTTTGGAAGAAGCTCGACTACGGTAGATGTGTGTTTTAGGGTCTCTCTGATGGGGTTCAAGCTGACAACTATTTACAGTATGTGCAAAGTTAAAGGCCCAGCTAACTCATGCCTACCAACTGGCTCAAACCATGGCTGCCAAAAGAAATCTGGCCAACAAAGAAAGGTATGATAAAAGGTGAAAGCATGGGAACTCCAGGAGGGAGATCGGGTATTGCTAAGAAATCTGGGACTGCATGGCAAGCACAAGATTGCTGACAGATGGCACCATCTCCCTCACATTGTAGTGGGCAAACTAGATGATCTGCCAGTGTACAAAGTAAGGCCTGAGAATAATTCAAAAGATGTAAAACAATGCATAGAAATCATTTACTGCCCATTGGACAAATCTTAATTGAGTCTGAGCCCTAGAAGATGCCCCTCTGGACCAGTGACTAGAGCTGCTGCTAAGAAAAGATCAAGAAAGTCTGCCCTAGAGAAGCAAAGTTAAAGTGTCCCCTCCACAAGTCCCAGTTGAGCATGACTGTCAGTCCATATCGGAAGAAATGAGAGTGACTTTGAATACTATCCTTCTTACGAACTGAGTCAATTGTTTCGGGGCAATCCCTAGTCAATACTGGAGATGAAGCTGGGCCTTCTGGACTGTCCAAGCCCCAACTTCGTCCCTGGAGCCAATGCTCCCAGAAAGTGAAGTGCAAAGCATCAGATCAGATGAAATGGAATCATTGTGCATGGTTGAACTGTTTGAGCTTTCAGGGAGGAAAATGATGGACTGGGTCAGACTGGTGATACACCAGAACAAGAAGGGTATTCTGAGTGCCCTGACAGTCCACTGCCAGTGTCAGCTCTCCATGAGAGCAAATGTTGTGGACCTAGAAACTGTAACTCCTGGAGCTGAAAGTGCCCCAAGTTCTAGCCTCTCTACCCCCATGGAGACTCCTGACAAGTGAGGACAATGCTGAAAATGGGCTCAGAGTGCAGATACTGTAACAGTTCCCTAGAAAGACTAGTCGAGCTGTAAAGCCTGTGGTGCACCTCAGTTATGATTCCTTGGGAGGCCTGTGGATTTGCCTCTCAATGTTGTCCATAAAGGAGTGTATGTGTCCCGAGGCTCATTGCCCAAACTGGCGTCAGTACTAACTCAAGTTACTTGTGTTGCCCTCTAAGTATGGTGCCCTTGCCCCATCCAGCCCCAAGGTAACTGATAGGAAGGGCCCCTCTCTTCAGGTTTCATGTACAAGAGGTAATAACTTGAGTTATGGTACAATGTGTATGTAATACTCTGTAAAGTGACGTACTGCAATGTTTCAGAAATGTGTTCTTGGTAAAATGATATATTGACTGATGATTACATATGCGAGCTTAATGCAAATGTATATGGTTGCAGTTGAAACTTATGAGTACTTACTTGTGAGGACGTCAAGCTTTTCCCAAACCAGGAAAGGTGGTACCCCTGCAAATGGGGTTCCCAAAAGACTTCCAGGAGCTTGCTTGAATGCTCCAAGCCTGAATGGTGTTTGGCGTTTAAGCCATTTATCAGTGAGTGTTTTTAGAACCTCTGGTACTGTCTCTTTAAAAGCTGTCTGCTTGCAGACATAATTAGTTTGTATGGGGGACTGTGTGTTTCTTTGATTGAGTACCACTCGAGCTGCTGCCAATTCACTCCATTTTTGCAGTCACTAGGAGTGCAAAGGGAACCTATCTGAAAGATGTAACTGTTTGCCAGAAACCATTTAGAGTAATAATGAAATTACAGTTTGTCTAACCTGCTTTCTTTGCAGTCAGAACTGTATCTGCCTAGTTCCCCATTCTGGTTTTGAACTGCTGAACTGGACCAATCAGTGTGGGGTAAGCTAGCCTCTAAAATGGTGCCTTGACGAATCAGAACTTGGACTCATAATCTGAGCCAGCCACAAGAGGATTGTATGGGCAGTGACTCTGGGAGATGTAGTTTAGACTTTGGCGCCTTTTTGGACCAACAGGAGCAGTCTTGTGTGAGTGACAGCCAATCCAGTCAAGAACTGGGAGGAACTCAAAGGAAGTGCCCGTTTTGTCTGTTGGAGTTTCAGTTGAGCTCTGGCAGTGAAGAGGAAGGAGCCCTGTGCTTTTTCAGTGTGCAGTTTTAGTCGGGAAGCGATGTAAGGCCCAGAGTTCGGTCTGCAGCTTGTGTAACTGCTTGTTAGGACTGAATCCGTCCTGTGAAGAGAATCAAAGGATATCTGAAGTAGAAACCAGGCTCACCCTGTAGAAGACTGGAGAAATTGCTGATTGACCCGGTCTGTCAGGAACTGAATCTGCTGTGTGTTCTCCCGGGTATTGTGCAGTAATTGCGATCGGGATAGAGAAGCAGCCTGCCTGGTATAGTACTTTCTGTTTTACCATATAAATGTGTGAAGAGGCTTGTGTACCTCAAGTGAATCCTGCTGCCATTAAAGGACTTTTGCCTGTTACTGTTCACCATATAAATGTGTGAAGAGGCTTGGTTAGCTCAAGTGAATCCTGCTGCCATTAAAGGACTTTTGCCTGTTGCAGTTTGCCATATAAATGTGTGAGGAGTCTCGTGGAGCTCAAGAGTAGCACTGCTGACATTGAAGGACCCTATCTTGTTTGGAGGTCGTGAGTACTAATTCAGGGTCGCTCCCTGTTGAATTGCCACATTGAATCCAAATGGAATCACTGTACTGCTGACTGTTTAAACTAACTTTTCTTTTCTCTGTGGGAAAGGGCCCCTACCAGCTGCCACGGTTTGGACTAGCCACTAGGGCTTGGGTACCCAGGGACAGTAACTGGTAGGGATAGGCCTGTGCACAGAGCCATAAATAGATAAGTAAAGTGATAAGCTAATTAACCTGATTTCCCCTGTCCTTGTTATATTCCCCCTAAATAAATACGAGCTGCTTGTTTCAGCAAAGTTATACTGCCTGAGGTATTTGTCTATGTTAAAGTATTGTACTGTGATTGTTGCACTGTATCTTACTTTACAGGAGGTCCCAGTGCCTGAACCAGCCCTGGGGGTAAGTGTATACTGTGAAGGTACCGATATATTGTGTGGGCCACTAGTGGGAAGAAAGGGGGGTTGCAGTGTCCCAGAGGGCTATGACCAAGTAAGTTTAACTATTGCAAACCCTGACCTCTGGGTGGAGGCACCCGCCATTGGATCCAGGCCCCTCAACCTGTTAGTGGCAAATGTGGCAGGGGTAGTAGCCCCTGGGATAGCGCCATCTAGGGATTACATGGGCATGACTGGGGAGCAGGCTTTACTACAGGTGGATCAGAACTCATTAAGGGTGTAGGGTTGAGAAATACGGATTTGCATTTAACATGAAGACATGCAAGGTACTATACCTACGGTCGAGGAATCTGGTTCGCGCACACACCCCGCGTGATGCAAAGGCACACATACAACCAGTCCCTTGATTTCGTCACTGATATTGATTTCATCTCCACTAAACTCCTACCTAAACTCAGTGCCTTTCACCGTAGCAAATCATGACTTACCTCTCCTATCATATAAGAGATTGCTCATAAAATGATTCTCACGTCTTCAGAAATTCACCTTCCCCACCCCCAGTTCCAGGCTGCCAGACTACAGCCTCTACAGTACAGCCGACCCCTGGACACAGAAGACAGGGTCGTGAGGGCTAGGGATTCACCCTCCCTGACCCCTTCCAAGTCCCAGGCTGTATGACTGCAGGTATGATAAAGAAATATATAACTCAGGAGGAGCCATGCGGTTTTTGCATCTAGGCACCATCTTTACTTCTCTGTCGACCACAATTGATTGTTTCTAGCCCTGTGCTCTCCATGTATGCCTCTGATTTTCACAGGTCCCTTAAAGATGTTTAATATTTCACTGTAGATATCTGCTGGTTGGAGTATAATGATCCTTAGTTTAGCAGTTTTTCTCTGTGTAATGAATTTAACTTAGCGTCTAAACAGAGCTCTATTTCATTGCTGCTAGTGTCTGAATGCACTTAATCGCCTTTGGCTGCACGTGCACTCCAGCTAGCCTCAGGCTCCCGGGGTGTTTAGGTTTGCCCCCTCCCAGCAGTGCTCCAGTTACAAAAATTACTTGATTCCAGCTCCTATTACTGCCACTGAAACTCCTGTGCTCTGCTCCACAGCCTCTACAGTACAGTCGACCTCTGGACACAGAAGACAGGGTCGTGAGGGCTAGGAATTCACCCTCCCTGCCCCCCAGTCCCAGGCTGTCTGACTGCCGGTATGAAAGAAAATACGGAACTCGGGAGCAGTGCCACGCATTTCACTGCCTGTCCACCCTCCCACCTTAAGCTGGTGTTTCATTTGTAGGTATGGTCAGTGGCTGAAAACCAGTCAGCTCACTTTCACATCCTCAGAATCTGAGGAAATCTTGGTCTCGCCCTTTCCTCCCCCCTCGCCCCCACTAATCCATCTACTATGGTTTCATCCAGTCTAAGTAATACTTGGTTAGATCCCAGACAGGAAGCCCCATAGCTAGAACAGACATTGCCCCCTCCTCCACCTTTCATCTGGTGCACCATCAGCATTGCTTACTGAGTCTACACTACAAGCCCTGAACTAAGGCAAACTTCCATAAGGCCAGATCTTTGGTGTGTGAACCCTCCCCTTAAGGGACCTTGCCATCATGATCTCTCCCAGCCTGATTGCAGCGGCTCTCATTATTCTGTCAGTTACTGAACCACTGAGTAATGGCAACTGTTATACGTCCTGTTACTCTAACCAGCCCACCCTTGTATACACTATCTGCTTGCCCAAATGCACCTGCACCCTCCCCATGTATTTCTACAGACTACCTCCCCCTCCTCCTCCTCCTCCTCCTCTTGGCTCATCAAGCAACCCAGCCCGACCTGGACCCCCTTCACACCATCTATTTCTACTCACAGTGGACCTAGGGTGCTTCTGCAGATACAAAAAAAGGAAAACTAGATGCACCTACACATAAGATCTCTAAATACAACCTGATTCTGTGTCAAATCATTTTGCTCCTCCTGATCTTCTCTGGTAATATACATCCTAACCCTGGCCCTACTTCTCCTGCTGAAACTTGCAAAGGGTACTTGGAGTAGTCACATGTAAACACTGGAGGTCTCCTGCCAAAGCTTGACAAGCTTAGATTATGGGTATCAAACTCTATGATATTGCTGCGGTAAAAGAATCTTGGCTCACCCCCAAAATTACAGATAAAGTAAGCCTCGACTCCTACACTCTGTTTCGGCATGGCAGGACCCATAGAAGAGGTGGTGGATGCCTGCAGTTTGTAAAGTCTAATCTTAAAGTTACTAGACTCCCAACCTGCCCTGAATCCACTGACGTGGAATGCATGGCTATAAATCTTGCCTTATGTGCTAAGGGTGAGAAAAACTTAATCCTCATTGTTGCCTACTGTATAATTCCCAATAGTGTCTCCCAGGGACCTGACCACCTCCATGACACCATCGCAGGCCTAAACCCACATCATGAAACGATCATACTCAGCGACCTCAACTACAACTGGCTTGCAAGCAACAGTAAATGCCACCGTGATATGGTTGCCAACCTATACATCACTCGGGTCATATCCTCACCAACTAGGATTAACTACAAAACTGTGACTGCTTCACTCATAGACTAGGTGCTGGTCAGCCACCCTGACAGGATCCTCACATCTGTAGTCCTGCCTGACTTCCCGAGCGACCACACTCCTGTGGTGTGTCGGTGGTCAGCTAAAACACACCCAGCTGCTCCCACCCGCTCTAGGGCAAGATCCTTTTGCTCCTATAAGATCCTTCAGCTAAGAGCCATGCTCCAGCAGACTGGTAATTCCTGCAGCAGACCAGGATGTCGCTACTGCCCTGGGCTATCTCAGCCTGCAATTCAACAGAATTTGTGACCTTGTTGCCCCCTATTAGACTCTTATCAATAAAGGTACTTCCCAACCATGGTTCATCCCAAACTTCATGTCATTGATAAGAGAATGCAATAGGGTTTGGTCACAGTTCTGTGAACGTGGCCATAATCCTCTCCTCCAAAAGTACAAGGAACTCAGAAATAGGGTAAAAAAATCAAGTCAGAACAGCCAAGGCCAACTACCACAAAAACATGCAACATTCATCCCTTAACATGCCCAGATCCCTCTGGAAAGGAATTAATAACATCCTAGGAAACACTCACAAACCACCTCCCCACTCCATCCTAGCGAGTGAGTCCCTTATTGAGGGAGACGTAAATATAGCAAACACCTTTAACAGCATATTCAGTGACCTCTCCTTATACACTCCAGCACCCTCTAGTCACTTGCAGGAAGTCCATACCACCCCTAAGAAGGATTCGCATCCCAATTTCTATCTCAAGAGACTACTCTGGGCAGATACTTACAAATAGCGTGCCCACACTAGAATATGTACTCAAATAGGGCCTGCTTACATCAACATGAAACTCTTTAAAACTACTTTGCATGAGGTCACTCGTCCCCTCCAACTTATCTTTATTATCGTTCTCCACTGGGCAAATGCCAAAATTTTGGAAAATGGTACATGTTACCCCGATTCACAAGGGAGGTCCCCAAGACCTACCCACAAACTACTGCCCCATCTCAATTTTATCACCTCTCTCAAAAACGCTCGAAAAAATTGTAAATGACCAGCTCACACAATACCTGAGCCAATATGACTTGCTATCAAGTGAACAGCATGGTTTTCACAAGAACCACAGTACTGTACTTTAACTGCCCTACTAGAATACACTGACCATCTCCACTGTGTCCTGGGTGGGGGGGAGCTTGCTGGCTCAATATTCACTGACCTCACCAAGGCTTTCAACCTTATCAGTCATACTCTGCTCTGCCACGAATTAATGGAACTCGGTCTCTCGGTTGAAGCCACCGGCTGGATAAACAATAACCTCACAGACAGAACACAAGCAGTAAAATGTCGAACGTCCCTCTCAGATTTCAGGCCTGTGATTGTGGGGTTCCCCCAAGGATCTATCCTTGGCCCCCTTCTGTTCAGTCTCTTTGTAACAAACTTCCTAAAGCCTGCAACTCCACAAAGCTACTCCTATATGCTGATGATGCAGTCATCACAGCAACATACAGCAACCCAGCTCACATCCCGCACAACCTACGAACTGATTTCTGCTATCTGTGACTGGTCCTCCAACAATCTCCTCGTCCCAAATATGAAAAAAACTAAAACTGTGCTTTTTCCACTCTAGATGTAAAAGCCCTAACCACTCCACACTAGTCATCACCTCTACCTCAGATGCTCCTATTAATCAAGTTACCACATTCAAATACCTGGGTGTCATCCTTGATTTGGGCTTACGATACTTGCATCATGTGGAAGTGCTAATTAAAACAGTTAACTCTAGATCTGGCCTGCTCTATAAGCACAAAAATGCCTTCCTCCCTGAAATGAAGCAACAACGTGTCAGATGCTACATCCTCAGTCTCGTAGACTATGGCCTGGCGATCTATGGGGCTGCCTGTGGCAGAGTGCTCAATAGGGTCCAAGGATTATTGTAACATGGCAAAATTAGGCAAGCTGAAAACAGCAGCACTCACGGGACTAAAGGCATCACATGTCGTAGTTTGGAGACGGCGTTAATTTTACAATAATGCCATCTCCAAATTGAACTACCAATGTGTGCCACGCACAAGAACAAAAGCAGTAGTGATATATCGGATGAGAAGTGGCAAAACGGAAGTCCTTAGCTCTCCTACCCACCCAGCAGATTGTCCGACACCGTGACGTGGAAGGCAGTACGAAACCAGCATGAAAACCTCACTGGCCAACATACCAGCTAACCAACCGGGTGCACTATAAACATCCAGACCGTGTAACTGTAAGTGAGTGATTGTCGATACTGCAGTAAAATGTCAGTCTGGACCGCATATAACTTTGAAGTGTCAATATAATAGCAATTGTCCCACTCAGAGAATGGTGTCTGTAAGGTTGCGGGCCGTACCGGAGCACTAAAACAAGCACATTACGTACGTCAGCAAATATGTAAAGCAGGTCTTACAGATTGCGCACGTCACATCATAGGAGGAACAGAATCAAAAAAGTTAGACCTCCTAAGGAGCGTACTCAAATAACCACCGTTACAAATCTTAAACAAATTGTACAAAAACATCTACCGATATTAAACAGTACCAGATGTGTGCTCTGTTATGCACAACATCAGTTGTTCAATAAGTGTGTATAGCTGGATCCAAAGTGCACTGAACATATTTGAACACAATAATGTGAATCTTTTGGTCATGTACTCAGCAATACACATAACATCTTTGAAATATGATACAATATATTACTATGTTACAAGAACATTAAGCCACTCCGAAGGTGGCATCTAATGGGGGAATTAATGCATGGTTGGGCCGTTGCAGGCATTCAGCCTTCGGCCTCATGCCACAACCTCCCAACCATGCAGTAATTCCCCACTAGATGCCACCTTCGGAGTGGCTTAATGCTTATATGAATAAGGCCTGACACTTTGCTCTTAATCATAAATGGGACACCCATACATGCACCCTGTACAGCAACCTAGGGTGGCTTAACCTTGATTTCCACCTGCATTACAATACCTTTGTTATTGGTAAAAAAGCCTTGCTTGGACTACTGTCACCAGGGGTCCTTCTCCTTCCTTAGCCCTATGGCCTCCAAGTATCCAGCTAGAGGTTTACACCATAACTCCATGGGGCTCCCATGTTGGAAAACTTCTCTGGGTCAGGCCTGTTTTTCCTTCAATTTCCCAAACTATGGAACTCACTTACCCCATCATTCAAAACTTCTGGCTCTCTAGCCAACTTCAAGTCCCAGCTTCTAACCTCCCTCACCCCTCATAACTCTTGTGGCTGCTACAACTGACCCGTCTACTACTTCCCTAGCCTCCCGGAACCACTATTATTTTCCCTGTCCCCATCTCTTGGCTCCCTCGCCATCCGCTTATACCCAAGACTTATCAATCTGCACGTAGCTCCAAGTCTAACCTTGATATGTCCAAGTTTTTTCTATTGTAATTGCTCTACTGTTTTGCTTCACTGTACCTCGGTCAACTACACCTGTAAATATGTAATATACTTGTACCCATCACAGCTGCTCTTTATGAACCTTGACACTTGCACTTCTGTCAATCTCACCTGTAAATATAAACATACCTGTACCTATAACTATGCTGCTGTATATGACCCTAGACTCTTTGAAAATAGGCACTGCCTAAAGGATCTTGTGTGTAATAAATAAATATATAGCCCCCCCCTGCAAATGGGGGTTCCCGAAATGTCTTCCTTGAGCTTGCCTAAATGCTCACTGCCAGGCTGGTGTCCTGCGTTTTAGCAGTTTAAATGTGATTGCCAGAGAGTGCCTGTATAGCCTCTGTGTACTGTCTCTTTAAGAGCTGCCTGGATTGCAGTCCTAAGCAATCTGAGAGGGAGCTCTGTTGAAAGATGTAACTATTTGCTGAAAATCATTTAGAGTGATAATGATAATGTAGTTTGTCTATCCTGCCTTCTTTGCAGCAAGGACTGTTTTGTTTATCTCCACTATCTTGGCCCAGGACTGCCGAATTGGACCAATCAGTACTGGTGAGACCTAAAATGGAGCTGGACTACAGGAGCTGTCTGGAGTCAGAATCTGTAGGAATTGCAGTTTGGGGCTTTTGGCCCCTTTTTGCACCTGAAGGGGGAGCTCCTGTTGTGACTGCCAGATGAATCAGCCAACTGAACCTTTTGGATCTTGGGGAAATTCCCAGGCTTGCTGGCAGTTGAGTCAGATCTAAGTTGGGAGCTGAAGAAGCAACAGCTCGAGACAGTCCCTGTGGAAAGGTCTGAGTTTTGGCCTGCATGCCTGCCTGCTGCCCCCTGAGAGGGAGAAGAGAATCAGTTCGGACTGAATCAGAGTTTGTGAGAACGAAGTAAGCCACTGAGTTGTGACCAGGATCGACCTGAAGAAGAACGAAGATTTGCTGAATGCATCAGCCTGTCAGGATTTCCAGCTACCTCTAAACTCCTGGTGTGTGCAGAGAATTTGCGATTGTGACCGGAGAGCGGTTTGCCTGGTATGGTAGAATCCCTTACATGTAAATGTGCTGTGTGTTTATAGTGGGTCGTGATTTGGTTCCCCACTGTGTGGATTGTGTTCTGCTTGCTGGAAGCTGTATCCAGCTCACCCGGACTGAATCCGCGTTCATCTCCATACGGCCTGGGCCTTGCCACACTGGCCCTGCCAGACTACCCCACTGCAGAGAGAAAGCCATTGACGAGTGACCTGCCTGGGGATCAGCCCCCTGCTCCACGCTTGAACAGGAACAATGCCTAGGCTAATCGTGTAGGCCCTGCTTCTCCTGGCACTCCAAATCAACCACCTGCAGTCTCAATTTTTGTCCAGCCTGTGTCCAGTCTTGGGTATCGTGAGTAACTATCAGGGTAGCTCCCTGCAACAACAGCTTAATCTAAGTGTGTCATCTGATTGTCTTGTTTCTTCTCTTTCACGAACTGAGCCCTCTGGCTCCAGATTACAATTAGTGTGTGTGGTGCATGTTGTTTTCTTCCATCACAGGGCCCCAACCAGCTGCGACATCGACCTACCCCAGGCAACATTCCTGGCTAGCCCACCTCTTCTTCAACTGGGTACCCAGAGTGTGTGACTGTTTATGGACCCTGAAGTGCATGCATAACTGTTTGACTGATACAGCCTTTAAGCAAATTAATCTTATTACACCCCTCCCTTGTTCAAGTCCCTTAAATAAATCAGATCTAACTCTTTTTGCATTTACCCTGACTGTGGTTCCAGTTTGTGCAAGAGTACTGTACTGCTGTTATTTGCTGTGTATAACCTTGTTTTACAGGGGGTCCCCAGGGTCGAGACAGAGAAAGCCCTGGTAGGTGCAAACAGTGTGGGTACTTGTGCGGCGTATCAGGGGTATTGTGAAAGTGATTGTGTATTATTCCAGCCACTAGTAAGGAAAGAGGGGGTTACAGTGTCCTGGAGGGCTGTGCCCAGGTTAGCTTGACCACTACCGACCCTGACCTCCGGGTGGAGGCACCCGTTTCAGAACTGAGGCCCCTTAACCTGCTCCTAGCCAAGCAGGCACAGGTAGTAGCCCTCGGAATAGCACCACCTATACTATATATATATATATATATATATATATAAAAATTATGGGGACATAGTCTAGGGAGCAGTGCCTAAGTCCTCCCTAACCAGACTGCACACCCTCTAGCATGCTTTCTGCTTCTACACCTCATCTGCTCCCCCACCCACCCAGCATACACACCACAGTGAGATCATGTACTCCAGCCCGGGATGACATTCCCTGGAGGGACGGCTACTCAAGCATGGTTTCCTACAGATTCTCAAATTCTGGACTCGACTTCATCTCCTCCTTTCTAACACTCACTCCCCCCACCTCTGCCTACAATATACATCACTTAATGCTCTGGTCCTTCCTTACTCCTGGGTGACATCTGTGTGCTGGACAAGCTGCATTCTGCTGGAGACTCCCTTCCCTCTGCAGCTCCAGGCCTCTGCCTCATGGCTGTCTTTCAAGTGGCTAGGCAGGCAACTAACCACACCTACCTGTGGCTGCTCTCTGCCCTAGTTGGCAACTGACCCTGGTTGTAGAGGGACTCTTCTTTGCTTGCTTAGCCTGACTTCCTGAAATGCAAACTGCTATCTTAGCTATTGTTCTATTTATATTTTAACCATTTTGTACTGGTTTAGTATTTGCTGCACTTTGTTTTTTACTGTTAAATTACCATACAGTACTTCTGTACTGGTTTTGTAATCCTTCCCTTAAACACAACTGGAAACAAGGTCTTCTGAAACTCTGTGTTCTCTCCTGTACATAATTAAAAAATAAATACCTATTACAACAGAGGGGATGCATCTATGAGTAAATGTAGGCAGTAAGCTGAAGCCAGGTAGGTAGTGTGCTACAATCAAGAGAGCAAACACAGTGTCGGTATGTATTAGGAGCGGGGTAAAGAGGCAGGTCAAGGGAGGTAATCCGCCCGCTGTACAAAGCCTTGCCTAGACTGCATGAGGAGTACTGCATCCAGTTCTGATTACCACAGAAAAGGATCAAGGATCTTAAATGGTGGCAGAGGGACAACATCTCTATGTCAGCAAACACTGCCAAGCAATACAAACCATGTGGCTTATGTGTCAGTATACATCTCCATGTGTGTGCATTAGGGTTCTGTGTGTGTACTTACTGGAGTGTGTCCCTTACCTTGTGTCTGTGTTAAAGCGTGTATACTACTACGTGTCTGTCTGCGTGTACACCCCAAGCCCAACCATGGCCAAAAATCACCTCACATATGTACAGTATTTGCAATAACACCACTGAACCAGCTACTAGTGGTACCAGTGAACGCCTGATAAGTCTTTCTATTTTCTGGTCCTGGAACTGGCTATGTGTTAATACGTACTGCAGCCTTGCAAGCTTCTTTGGCCAGGTCACCACTGCTAATGAGAACTACATCTTAATGGTCTCCCAACATGGTTAAAAAAAAAGAATTGTACTGAATTAAAAGAAAAAAAGTCTAACCTCCTGCCAGCCCAAAAAAAAAGATTCCAAATGCAATCTTGACCCTGGATCTTGCATACAGCAGCACATAAAGCCGCTTCTGCAGCCTTATTAAAAGCAGACACTCCCAAAAAATAGAGCTAGAAGAGAACACACATGCAACAGTTAACCGACTTCCCTTTAAAAAACAAATGACAGGTGAGAAGTGAGCTTCTACTGCCAGAAAGGGAAACTGCACCTTCTCATTTACTGTAATTATCAGTAGCAGCCCAGGGAATGAGCAGTATTTTTCAGTTCTAGGAACGCTGTTACTGTAATAGAAAAAGCGACACAGCAAGCGATCAGGAAGAGCCTGAAATGTGGTGACTTATCTGTAGCAATAGCACCAATTTAAAGATGGCTTTAACTTTCTTCTTGGCTGCCTGCCATCCTGGCAAATCAGTTCCGGCTCTGCGAGATGACAGATATAAAAGAACATGTTTCTTAGTCCTAAACCGGCTATTACATGTCCAGAAGATTTACTGAAACAAGTTTAATTGCTGTCCTATTCAAATTGTCTAACAATCTCATGAATATATTTGTCTAATTTGCCTGCCAACACAAATGACTCACAGCCACTTGATGCCTTGGTCACAGGCTAATACCATCAGTCTTAGCAAATATGGCACACTATGACTTTTTGTCTCTAAAGAGATTAAGGTGGGCTTTGAACCATCTTTGGCTTACAGCTATAATTGGCTAACAGCTGAACTCATCACGCCTTCTGCTGCCCCTATGGCAGATCATACAGAAACAAGCTTAAAAGTAGTATAAACCTGTCTTTCCCTTTCTTAATTTAACTAGACATGTGGGCATTAATGTAGTCTGTTTAATCTCTCCACTGTACCGCTTCTTGGTTTCATTTTCAGGTCTCTTGTTACTAACATACTAAAAAGCCAACAGAGGAGGCCCATGCTGTTTCGTGTCTGCTCGAAAGTCAGCCCCCATACTGGGCACCAGCTTTGCTGCCCCTCCACCCCCTTGCGGTTCTCTGTCCCCAGCCCAAGACATTCCTCTTGTATTGGACTTCGTCATCCTCACCCTCCCCCATACCTGTCCCAGCCCCTCTTAAACCCCTCCACAGTTTCTGCCTCCACCAGTCCCTTGGGCAGCGCATTCCATGGTTCCATCACCCTTTAAGTGAAGTAACACCTCCTCCTCTCTCCCCGAGTCTCCCCCCTTCCAGCTTGCACCCATGTCCTCTAGTTGCCCACCTCTCTTTCCTTTGGAACACGCTGACTGAGCTGCCATTATTTATCCCCTTCATGTACTTGAAGACCTCTATCATGTGCCCCCTGTCCCTCCTCTCCTCCAGAGTGTACATGTTGAGCTCCTCGAGTCTCTCCCCATATGTTCTGTCCCCCAAGCCCCAGATCATTTTGGTTGCCCTCCTTTGTACCCTCTCCAGAAGTGCAATGTCCCTTTTTAAATGCAGTCTCCAAAACTGCACACAGTACTCGAGGTGTGGCCTAACCAAGCAGTTACACAGAGAGAGGATCACTTCCCCTCTTCAGGAGGTTATGCCCCTAGTGATGCATCCCTGCTGATGTTGATACAGCCTTTTCTTCCACCTGTTAATTTTTTTTTGGGGGGGGGGTGGAACAAAGCTGTCTCTTGAAAAGCAAGCCATTTCAAACGCAAGTGGTTTGGTTTTTGCAAGACCCGAATTGAACACAGCTGATACAGCTCTGACCTCGCACTCCCCAGCCTCCCTGTCATGTGTCAGGCTCAGAAGGCTGGGGAAAGGGTCAGAGGGCACCCTAGCAGCACACATCTCTGCTATATACAAGTTTGCGTGTGTGCACAAACTCGATATATACAGGATTTTAAATAATTGATTAGCAGTTTTTTTTTCTTGGGACGATGCTAACTGTACAGAAAGTATTTATATAGGTTTTCTAGAAGTGTTATGTTTGTTAAACACAGTGAGGCAAGTGCTATGCATTTTTACAATGTTTTAGCACTTTTATGAGCAAAACGCTAATCAATTTTTGGAGTTAAAATAAAACCCTGATATACCAGATGGCACAGCTGCTCAGCATGCCATTCTGCTGGGGAAGTTGGGGAAGGGAGGGATTGGGTCTCTTGGCGGCCACAGAGACTCCAAGATGCAACCTTATTTATTTTTTTTGACCATGATGCCAAGCCCTGTGACCACACAGAAGATACCCCCCATGTCCCCAGCCCCTTCATCTCACCTTGGGGCTGGCAGTATAGCCTAGAGTTTAGAGTAATGAGCTACAAATGAGATTGGTACATCCAGCAAAATTGGGTTTGATTCCCACAACCTCCACTTGTATACTGTGTGACTCTGAGCATGAGCAAGTCACTTAACCTCCCCAGTGTTCTCAGGTCACCCTGAAAACAGGCACTTACGTCTAATGGGCCTTACCTGGTTACTACAAGAATAAAAAAAAAATGTCATTTACGTCCACCGGGTTGACCAAGCCCCGTGGCCATCAACATTTTTTCACAGCAACGAGGGACACAGCCACTCAAAACAGAGTATTAAGTAAGCCAAAAATATTGATTAACAGTTTAGCATGCGACAATGCTAATCAACTGTCAAAATGCACATGGTGCAGACCGATTAGTAAAATTAAAAATGCTTTATTTTAATGTTTTTTAAAATGTGTAAACCTGAGTAAAAAATACTAAAACATGTTTAGCAGTCATGCTATGCAATTCAGAAAATGGTTAGCATTACCCTATGACATGCGTAGCATTTTGCTGTGCTATACCAGCTATTTAAAACCCTGCAAAAGGAGGGACAATGAGGGACACTGAACTTCAGAATGACAGACACATCCTCAAACATAGAGGTACAAGTTCAGAATAATGTGGAAACAAGTGTCTTCACTTGTACAAAGTTTAGTTTGGATTTTGCATCTTAGAATATCATACATTTCTGCTTTAAAGTCTGAATTTTTAGCACATTCTCTGTGTGGGTACACCTTTTCCATAAGGGACAGATGAGGGTCAGAGCAATTTTGGGGAGCAAAATGAGGGACACCTCTCATAAATCGGGGACAGTTGAGAGGTATGCACACAGATGCTGCCCCCTTCCTTTTCGACCACTAGGTTGCCCACGCCTGGTGGCTATACAGTTCCCCCCCATCTCTTTTGGGCAGCGGGTTGCCTAAGCCCGGTGGCCAATACAACAAACTACCCCTCACCCTCTCCCATCATCTTATCACACAAGCCATCCACCTCCTCCACCCCCAATCCAAGTTAAATCCTGAAAAAAAAAAACAGTCTAATGCTGTCCTCATTCGGCGCCCCCCCTACTAACCTGTAAAAAGAAAGTGGTTCATTGATGCATTTCCCAACTCAGCACCCCACCACCCCTCACTCCCCAGTCACTCACTTACCTCTATAAGGTCCCTTACGGTAATCCTCTCTTATCACAGCAAGTGATCTCTCTGAACCACATCCAGCCCCAAACTGAGAAAAAAACTAACATTTTCACACATTTTTAAGTTCATTTCAACTTACACTCATAACTTTGTGTGCTTTTTAAAGATTTTGATCCCACATTTTCAACACAGACTTTTTTTGACCCCACCTCATGAACTAGACAGGTGTAATTTTTCAAATTTCACTAGAAATGCCATTTTGCCGTTGTTCTGCAAAATGACGTTTCTGCTGGGATTTGAACACCACCACCAAAAAAGAGCCCATGTTGAAAATTTGGGATCAAAATACATAGGTTGGTCAGAAATTTACACTTTAAACAGCAGGATGCAACATATCTCAGGCAGAGGACCCCCTTTCAATATTGCTGTCACTCCACTGACATTTTCTAGTGCACTTCTCTTGATAACCCCCTTTTCCTGCAATTATACATATAGGATGAATCTGACAAATCCAAATCCTTTGTAAATCAAAATCCAAACTCAGCCTAGATTTGGCACAGCCAAAACCAAATCCAAAATAAATCCACCATGGCTTTTCCCATCCCTAATTTTTTTTTAAACTCATGTTTATTAAGACTTTACAAATCACAATATTCCTTTTGAGAAACTTGATATGGTGCAGTAGTCACAGTAAGATACCACATCTCTGCATAAACAGTATAACAGAATCTCAAAAAATGTGGCATGTTATTGGAGACAGTGCTTAAAGTAATCAACACTCAGCCAGGGTATCAAGTCCAAGAGCTGCACAGAAATGAAACCAGAAAGAGATAACTACTGCCCTCAAGTCACAGCCTCTTACAGGGGACAAAAAGGTTGCTATTCATTATATCTTAAAGCAGCACTGCATGGTAGCGGTGAACATTTTGACCTGTGCTTTTTATTTGATTTTAGATTGCCCCTTTTTCTCCAGACTCATGTAACATGCTTTTCCCCATTTTAGGTTTGCTTTACCATTTTTTTTTTTTTTTTTATGAGTTGAAATAATAAAAGGAGCAATCCTTGTAATACAGTTTGGAGCAGGTTTTAATTACTATTCTCTGTTGTTTTTGAGCACCCCATTGTTAAAGATGACTTTTCTTGTAACTATAATGAACTAGCATGCAGTGGACACTGCTCCCTGACCTTACAGGACAACAGGGGCCAGATTCACAAAACACTGCCTGGGGCAAACTGAGTTTTGCCCAGAGTTGGTATTCACAAAGCCCAGTTTGCCCATGCAAACTGTGTGTGTGCACGGGCAAAGTTGGGAGGAGGGCTACAATGCAAACAAAGGGGAGGGGGCCTGCATAACCCCGCAGTACTATTCACAAAGTTTGTGCTCCATGCAAGGGCCATTTGCGAAGGCCCTTGCGTGGAGAAATTACCACCGACAAAAACCTGGTGGTAATTCACACCCCCCACCCCCGGTCGCCTACCTTATGTGTAATCTTAATTTTCCGTAGTGCAGTGGTCCCTCCCTGGTCCTCGACCACCGAGCCAATATGTTCAAATAATTTTCCATAGTGCAGTGGTCCCTCCCCGGTCACTGACTTGATATGGTAGAAGAATTTTTCATAGTGTAGTGGTTCCTCCCCGGTCCCCCATCACCGACCCAATATGGTAGAAGAATTTTCCATAGTGTAGTGGTCCCTCCACAGTCCCCCATCACTAACCCTATATACAGTCTTAATTTTCCATAGAGTAGCGGTCCCTTCCCCCTCCCTGGTCAACAATCGCCATCCCCAAATACGAAGAAAAAAAAAAACATTCCTTGGTAGTCTAGGATCCCTCCACCCACCCCCTCGAGTGTGACCCACCACCCCGCTGCTCCCCCAATCCCAATCGGTGACTGGTGACCAGCACAGCCCTCCTCACACCACCATGGCTGGCCACCAGCTGAGCCCTGTGAAGTCAGTGAGCCGTGCTTCAGTATGCGCTCCCACAAGGGCTCAGTTGGCGGCCCAGCCCGCGATGTGAGGGAGGCATGTGCTGGCTCGCCAGTCACTGACTGGGATGGGGGAATGGGGTCATGCTGGACGGGGTGGGTGGAGGGACACCAGACTATCAGGGAATGAGTTTTTTTGCATTTGGGACGGCGATCGTAACGGGGGGACCGAACACTATGGAAAATTAAGATTACATATGAACATAAGAAAATGGCCAGCAGAAGGAGACCTCTCGGCTCATCAGGTCTGCTCAAAATAATATTGTTTGTTACCAGCTTTCAGCTTACATCTGTTACCCCTCCCCAATTTTACGGTCTCTTCCCTTACAAGGCCTCCTGACATTCCTTTATGCTTGTCTCAGGCTCTTTTGAAGGCTCCCACTGACTTCGACTCCACCACCTCCTGTGGCAGCTTCTTCCATGCCATCACTCTTTCTGTAAAAAAGTGCTTCCTTATATCCCTCTTGAATCTACCCCTACCAGTTTTAGGTTGTGCCCTCTGGTGGTGGCCCTTTTATTGAATAGGCTCATGCAGTCCACTCTGTTAATTCCCCTCATGTATTTGAATGCCTCAATCACATCTCCCCTCTGCCTCCTCTCCTCCAGAGTGAACATCCCCAGGTCCTCCAACCTCTCGGCATATGATCTATCCTGATGTCCCTCTATCATTCTAGTCGCTCTCCTCTGGACCCTTTCCATCATGTTTATGTCCTTCTTCAGGTGTGGGTGCTGATATCTCACTCTCTATTTCAAGTGAGGTCTCACCAATGACCTGTATAGCAGCAGAATAACCTCACTCCTCCTACTGCTAAATCCCCCAGCAATACACCCTAACATCCTATTAGCCTTTGCTACTGCCTTTTTGCATTGAGTCGAGTGCTTCAGGTCACTAGAAATTATCACCCCTAGATCTTTTTCTTCCTCTGATGGTGTAACCTGAACTTTTCCAATGTAGTACTCTGTTCTCGGGTTCTTCGCCCCTATGTGCATCACTTTGCACTTTTTGGCATTGAACCAGAGTTGCCATATCCCTGACTATCTCTCTAGCTTGGCTAGGTCCTCTCTCATCTCCTTTATCCCCTCCTGAGTGTCCACCCTCCCGTAGAGCTTGGTGTCATCAGCAAACATTCACATTTTTCCCTGAATGCCTTTCCCTATGTCACTAATAAAGACATTAAACAACACCGGTCCCAACACCGACCCCTGTGGAACCTCACTGTTGACTTCCTTTGTACTGGAGATCTCCCCCAACCCCCAACTACTACCCTCTGTGTCCTGCCACTCAGCCAGTTATCGACTCATCTAAGCAACCTTTCTCCTATCATTAAGTCCTTCAGCTTCATAGTAAGCCTTTTTTGTGTCACGGAGTCAAAGGCCCTGCTAAAGTCCAGATATATAATATCCATTGCCTGGCCTTTGTACACTGTCCGGGTGACCCAGTCAAAGAACTCAATCAAATTCGTTTGACACGATCTGCCTGCCACGAACCTGTGCTGTTTGCTATCCTGCAGGCTGTTTTCCTCTAACAACTTGACCAAGCCCTCCTTCAATATTGTCTCCAGTAGTTTAAACACAATCGAGCTCAGGCTGACTGGCCTATAGTTACCAGGGTCCTCCTTGGGGCAACTCTTATGGACTGGCACATGTGCTATTCTCCGTTCCTCTGGCACCACCACCCGTATCAAGAGATCTATTGAATAGTATTGTTAGTGCACTGGCTAGCTCTTCTGCAATCTCTTTTAGTATCCTGGGGTGTATTCCATCAGGCCCCAGAGATTTTTCCACCTTCAAATTCATGAGTCCCTCCCTCACCCGTTCAATCCTTATGGCCCCTACTGGGTCCTCACCAGCCCCCCTCCCTGATCCTCACACTGTGCGGTGTTGGGCCATCTCTTTCTTTGGTAAAGACAGAGCAAAAGTAATTGTTTAATATCTCCGCTTTTGCCCCATCTTCCACCACTATGCTTTCCCCTTTCTTCAGCCTGACTATGCCATCCTTTTTGTCTCTTTTTCTTTTATGTATCGAAAGAAGGCCTCATCTCCCTTCTTTATCCCCTCTGCTGTCTGGAGCTCCTTCTTTGCTTTTGCCTGTATTACCTCCCTTTTTTGCTAGTTTAGCCAGCCTTTGGTGCTCCTCTTCCTCTTCCCTCATTATCCTTCTGCTTTTATTGTATGCTGCCCTTTTATCTTTCACTACCTTAGCCATCTCCCTGCTAAACCAGCTTGACGGTCAAGTTCCCTCCTCCTTTCCCATCATCCTTGTGCATCTGTTTGTGGCACTCTCTACGGACCCTCTGATGGCAACCCACATTTCCTCCACACCAAGCCTTCCTCTAGGTTTCCTAGGTCTTCTTTGATCATTTCCCTCATTCTCTTAAAATTCACTGTTCTGAAGTCTAGCGCTCGTCTTAGTGGGGATGTCTTCCCTACCCATGTCCAGGTTGAACCACACTGTGCTGTGGTCACTTCAACCTGTGGGATCCCCAATGTCTATGTCCTGTATGTGTGTGCCACTGGAGAGTACCAGGTCCAGAATTGCTCCCCCCCCAGTCGGACTGGTCATCTACTGTGTCATGAAGCCATCTTGGATTGCGTCCAGGATTGCCTGGCTTCTGGCACAGGATGTGGTTGGACTGACCCATTCAATTTTGGGCAGGTTAAAGTCGCCTACCAGTACTATCTCCTCCTTTCAGCTGCATTTGTTAACTGAGTGTATAACTCCCTGTCCTTGTCCTCGCCCTGACTGGGCGGTCTATATACGACCCCCATCCTCATCTTCTTTCCTTTATTCGTGTGGAGCTTTAGCCATAGCGCCTCCATACTCCCTCTTTCAAAATCCTCCTCCCTTGCATGCACAATACCTTCCCTTATGTATGCTGCCACCCCACCCCCTTTTCCTGTCTCCCTGTCCTCAATATAAAGCCTATAACCTGGGATCGATAGGTCCCAGACCTGGAGTGCTGATGCCCAGGTCTCTGTAATGGCAGCAATGTCTACCCTGCTTTCTGCTAAGAGTGCCTGCAGTTCTGCCATCCTATTCCCAAGACTGCGTGCATTCAGCACCACCATCATCCACTTTGTGTCTGTTGTGCCCTTGCTCTTCCTTAATCCTACTTGACTTGCTTCTCCCCCTTTTTCTGAATTTACATCCACCTTTGTTCCTTCCCTGTTCCTCGTCTCCGCTGCTGTGGAGGGGAGGCGCTCTGTCCTCCCCCTTTCTGCCTCCCCCCATTAGTAGTTTAAACCCAGCTGCCTTGCCATGTATTCCCCCATTTTAGTTTTAATTTTCTTTCTCCCTTCCCAGGGCAGGTGTAGTCCGTCACTGCTATAGAGTCTCTTGTCCACCCACGTGTCTCCCCACTGACCTATAAGAAGGAATCCCTCCTCCTTACACCACCAGCCTAGCCATTCATTAAATTCCTCTATCCTTTCCTTCCTAGCTGTGCTTGCCCTTGGTACAGGAATTATCTCAGAAAAGGTTAATGATTTCACTGACTGCCTACATGCCGATGCTAAGTCCATAAATCTGAGTTGCACCACCTCGGTCTCCTCCCCGGCACATAGGGTCAGCAATCGGGGACCGGGGAGGGACCACTACACTATGGAAAATTCTTCTACCATATTGGGTCAGTGATGGGGGACCAGGGAGGGACCACTACACTATGGAAAATTCTTCTACCATATCGGGTTGGTGATCAGGGACCAGGGAGGGACCACTACACTATGAAAAATTCTTCTACCATATTGGGTCAGTGATGGGGGACCGGGGAGGGACCACTACACTACGGAAAATTCTTCTACCATATCGGGTTGGTGATCAGGGACCAGGGAGGGACCACTACACTATCGAAAATTATCTGGACATATCGGGTCGGCGATCGGGGCAGGGGAGGGAATCACTATGCTATGGCAAATTATTTGAGCATATTAGATCAGTGATCAGGGTGACAGAGGGCACCACTACACTATGGAACAGTTTTACAGCATACAGGGATGGCGATCGGTGACTGGGAAGGGGGGCGGGACCACTACACCATGGAAACCTTGTTTTTCCTATGGGGTCAGTGATCGTGGAGGGGGGATGGTACCACTAGACTACCAGGGAATGTGGCTGCATGGGCTGGTTGGGAGGCAGCACTAAGCCACCAGCAGGCCATGCAGATGGGTCCATAATGGGCATGCTAATGGCCAGTAGCACCTTGCTTGCCCAATGGGCTCATTTGCATGGCTACTTTAGTGAACAGGGACTTAATGCATGTGCACTATTATTGCCAGTTCATTCTCCTGGCAGGTTGTGGGGGCAGTGCTACAGGGGTTCTTGGTACTTTTCCCGGGTTAGCACTGCCCCTATTCACAGTCGGACAGCGCAGTGTGCTATCCAACTGTGAATAGCAGTATTGCTCACCAGTGCAATCACGGGGTGCTGCGCAAACATTTGTGCAGCACTTTTTTAGTAAATGTACAAAACATCTAAGAATATTGATGAAAACCTGGCTTAAGCAATATTAAAAGGAATGCTCCTTTTATTACAGTACTTCTAATGTGAAAAAAGTGCCAAAGCAGACTCATAATGGGGGAAAGAAGGGCATCATACAAGTCAGGAGATAAGGGGCAATCGCAAAAAAGTATAGCTGCAAGTTTTCAACATTCTCATGCACTACTAACTTTAAGAGACCGCAAATACAGTCTCAGCAGAAACCCAAACAGGGGATCCATTGATAGCAAAGCCCCACTTTAGAACAAACTAAATCCAAAGGTTCATTAAGACTGCATTCACAAAACACACAGAGACATTCAGAATTTATGTTGGTGGAGCTCTCTGCTTGAAGGGTTCTTATCTTATTCTAGTGACAGTTGACCTTGAAAGGCTTCTCAGCTGAAAGCAAACTGGTGAAATATGGCTCAACTCATTTAAACTTCAGTTATGGTTTAAATGAGTTTCACACCAATGAGAATTCTTTTTTTTTTTTTTTTTTTAAATGTATGATCTGGGTGTTAGTACTACGTGCTTTTCTAAATAACTGCCATAAGCTCCGAGGAAGGACTTGGTTAGTCCGAAAGCTTAGCACTTTGTTCTTTTTATAACATCTATGCTGGTCCAATGAAAGGTATCAAACCATTTGCTTCTGGATCTGTTTTTACAAGGACCAATATGGCAATGAAACTAAACCTGTATCCCACTTTAGAACATTATTTTTCAAGATACCAAGCAATAAGCCAGACAGAATAATGGACCGATAGAATATGTAACATTAAGTCATCAAAAAAGAAATAGAAATATGAGCTGCTCAACTGCTTGTGGGTCACATTTTGATTAAGATCCAGTGCACTGTCCTACACACACCATCCTGGAGAAGGTTCAGTATTTAAGGAACAAGGAAAACAGTTTAAAATCACCTCTGGATCAAGGGAAGAAAGGTGTCACAGATTGTCTTACAATTCAGACAGGACCTTTAGACATAATAACCTTGGTTTTACACAGGGATTGTCCAAGAGGGGATTACTGAAGAAAACTACAATAAATACTACTCCTACTAGTGCCACTGAGATGGTCTCTTTTACTGATTTGCTGCTGCAATATACGGTAATCATCTTGTCAGTCCAGTTTTCCACATCAAAAGAATCATTCAACAGGAAAATTTTGTTCCCATGTACAGTTCTCAACTTAGCTGGTAAACAATAGTATGAGTAATTTCTTCTTCCTGGAGGGTTCTGCAGAGAGCATGAATACACTTCTATGTTGTCTCATGACATATGAGGCACCCAGGAAAAATAACGCTTGTATCTCTTCAAACAACATAATTCAGTGTATGTGCACCGACTGTATTATTCTGTCCTATGTACACACAGTACATCCTACATTCTGAAGTATGCACCTGGGTAAATTCTGCACAGACACATGATATTTCACTGCCACACAGGAAGCTTTTCGTAGAGAAAAGGCCACTACTTTCTTGGAAAACACAACTACCATTTCCCCCAGCCCCTCATGCCCACTTAGAGAGATTAATCTCCATCAGCTGCCTCTAACAAGACTTGCAGCATGCTAATGTTGGTGCTTCTTGCTTGATTTTCAAGTTAAGTCCAATCATAAGTTTTTTTTAGTCTTTTTTTACTTAGTCTTTATGCCCCCTTCTGCACCATGTCTGCCCCTTCATCGGGTTCCCCCAATGCATCCACACAGGCTGTGCTGGGAGGACAGAGGATGTCAGCCCCATTGAGTGCTCCGCTCCCTGTAATTTTTCCAGTATCCCAGATAACCCCCTGGGTGGGGTGGAAGGGATTCCCCCAGTTCCTCCCCCTGAAACCTCAGGTGGAAGCAGCCACACGGAGCTGCTCCTCAGCTCCCCTTCAGTCACCGGCAAAAGGGCCCCATCTCTTGGCGCAGATGTGGGGTTTTTCCTGGAGTTTCTAGTCCTGCCCCCTGCAGACACCAACACTCATGAAGAGCCAACGAGATGAAGGCACGCAGAGATATGCCTTTGTTCCAGGCCCTTGGCCGATGTCTGCCCCTCCCTACGATGTTGCGTCCTCGGCTGCACCTCCACCTGTGGTCATGCAGGTTGTGGTATTGCGGTATAGCAGCGAGGACTGCAACCCATCCTCCCTCATCTGTTGGCTGCAGTGGGACTGAATCCCCTGCCCCAGGCTGCCCCAGCCCTCTGGTCAGGCAGAGGGGGTTGGGGCCAGCCATTGGGGCAACCGCCCTTAATCCTGGGATGCACAGTGTCCCACAGTCCTCTGTTCTGTGCATAGCATGGGATCCACTCATGGACGGAATGGGATGCCTTCTTGCCTCCATCTACTAATCCACCTCCCCATGGACCAATGTGCCAGGGGTGGGGCCATGTGATAGGCTCCCTGTGGTGGCCAGCTGTCATGAATGCTGTGCGCCACGCACCCGTCTGTGGATGTGCATGTACACAGCCCACATTAGTGCATAGGGCCCAGTGAGAGACAATGGTACTGCAGAGACTGAACAAGTGAAGAGGCAGCCATTCCACTCATCAACACTAACACAGAGCTACAGACAACTGTCTCAACTGGTTGTTTTTGGAAAGTGGAATGTCGGTCAAGACAATGAGGAAGATTCCTTACTCTTGTAAAAAGTGCCATGGGTTCACGGACTTCCACCTCGACAACCACTAGGGCAGCACAAGAGCTGTGAAGATGAGACACAGGTTTAACATCTTATGGGTGGCACATTGTGACAGTACAGCACCCTCCTAGTACAACACAGGAGTGCTAGCATTTGAAGTATTAGGTGACCTGCTTAGCTTCCATACAAGTACTGGGACAGCAGCAGATTTCATTCACACAGTTTAAGTTCCAGTTTAAAGAACCTACACTGGAGTTTCCATTGTAGCCATGCAGCTGGCTAGGTTGTTGTTTATTATTCATGGTGCACACTAACAGCGAGGTCAGGTTAAAGCATTGAAAACGGTATCCCCTGATGCAATAAATTATATCTCTTGGAGGCTCCCACCCCATCACCTGGCTCTGCTGCTGTAGGTCCCACCACCTCAGCCACCAAGCTGCTGTAGTGCTCAATTAATCCTATGTACTTAGCTCCCCCAACCCCCGAACTGGGTAGCGACAGAACTGCAGGTATTGGTGAAGGGACTAAGGGAGGTTGGAGGTGGTGCCAGTAGTGGGAAGTGAACCTGGTGGGCAGAGGGGGCCTTCTTGGTTAGACCCAAAGTAGTGTGGCATCAGGAGGCCAAAGTAAGGTGAATAATGTTAGGTGACCCGAAACTCAGATGTTTCCTCCAAAAAGACAGGCCCAGTATCTTTACTGTGGCCCACCATCCTGGACTGGTATGTACCGTCTTAGAAGATGACCTTATAGTGATCTTTTCCAACTAATCTCACAAACGCTCTACTTATAACTACAGGTATCTGATGATATTCTGAGAACAACAACAACTGATGCCAGTTCATCAATTAAAGCAGCATCCAGAGTACAATCCAGCTGGATATTTCAACCAGACGAATGATATCTCAAACACTGTTTGCAACAATGTCACCATGGCAACCACACATGGAAGTCCAGAACATCACCACTTATCATTAAATAGTATGTGGTTACCCTTTGTTATGTATAAAAATCAGCCTGCTCAAAATTCTTGTTAAGCACATTCTAAACCGTTATGCACATTCTAAAGTGTTGCTATGCGCATTCTGAACAGTTGTTATGCACAGTTCAAAGGTCATACAATTTTAAATTTCTCATTTATGCTACACCTAGCTACTTACTAACTACCCAGTGCCCAAAGTCATACCTTTTACCTTTTAAAAGTCTGGAAATTTGATTTTGATATGGAAGTAGAACAAAGAAATGGCAAGATTTTTTGTTTTCACTACAGTGGGGGTCTGTCACTCTAGTGTAAAAAACCATATACTATGAAAAATAAAATATGGTCAGCCACACACAACTCAGCATGTGTTTCCATCTTGGGGTTGAGATGATAGCATGGACCTCTTCAGCTTCGCTCTCGAGGTTCATATGCTGTTATCTCAACCCCTCGATGGAAACACAGCCTTGTTGTGTATGGTTGCCCATACATTATTCTTTATATAATTAATGGCTTCCCCTTTTTCCCATAGGGAAATCGTGGCATAATTTCCCGTTATACACCAGTGTGTATAACGGCAAACTGCGCAATGCCGTGCTAAGTCGCTCAAAGCTGCAAACAGTGCAAATCACCATTAATTATAAAAAATAAAATATGGGGTGTTGTGTGTAAACTCAAGTTTACACACTATCTGGGGTAAGATGCTTGCACAAACCCTCGAAGCTTCGCTCAAGGGGTTTATGTAGCATCTGTTTCTTGGTGTGTGTAAACTTCAACACACACCATCCCATACATTATTCTCTGTTTTATATACCATTTATTGAAAATAAATAACAAATCTACAGGATGAAAAACTGTTTCTTTTGGATTAAACTGTAGCAAATCAGTAATACAAAGTTTCTCTTTCGTTACAGAATTTGATAGTAGTACTGTAATTATTTCTTATGATCAATGATGATTCTGTAACAGTAACCATATATTTATGTTTTTTGCCCTACAATCTATTTATCCTCCTAGCCACAGCAGGCTTGGCTCTCCTTGGCTCCTGCTCCACCTGCCCCCTCCCACCACCCACCATTCATCATCTCCCCAGGCTTAACTTTGTTGGCTAGCACCCCCATGGCAGGGTCAGAAGGAAGAGAGCTATCCTCCCCCTCCTCTAATGTCTGAAGAAGAAGAAGAATCAGCATTTATATAGTGCTTTTCATATACAGTGTATCCCAAAGCGCTTTACAAGCAATGCTAGACTGGTAGTGAAGTGACTGAATGTGTGGTGGCGGCCATATTGCACATCACCCACACACAGCCTGGATAATTGCATGAACTGGTTTATGGGAAGGGGAATGTTGACCAGGACACCGAGAATGTCCCTTATTCTTTGCAAAGAATGCCCTGGGTCCTTTCACTTCCACCTGGACACCCACCAGGACAACACCAGGATTAGTACAAGAAACCTCGGTTTAACGTCTCATCCGATGGATGGCGCACCCCAGCAGTACGGCACCCCCCTAATACTGCGCTCAGAATCCAACAATTTTTAGTTGCAAGTCCAATCCCGGTGTGGGACAAGAACCCATGACCTTCTGGTCCAGAGGTGAATGTGCTACCAACTGAGCCACGCTGACACCTCTGAATCCAGTGCTGCTGACGTGGGTGGAGGTGCGGTGGGCAGGTATCATTACTGTCTGCCATGACTTCCATTTTCCTCCATTCTTAGCTTGTCCCAGCCTCAGCTGCAGCATACATGAGCAAATGCATGCGCATGGAGGCGCGCATGTGTCCCGAGACTGCAACTTCCAACCCCCACCCCATGATTTTCGACTGTCGCTTAGCTGACCATGCACTACCACCTGGTGGCAGTCAGGAGCTGAGATGGCCAACCAATCCAGGAAAAGAGAGCTGCCAAGAGGCCGCTCAATCCTCTCCCAGCCCTTCCCCCCTCGCAGCTGACCTAGCAACTTGTGCTCGTTCCTGTAAATGGGCCACCTGGTGGCAGTCAGGAACTGAGATGGCCAACCAAGCCTCTGCCAGCCCTCTCTCCCCTTGCAGCTGAGCCCTAGCAACCTGTGCTACCGGTGTGGCAGGAAGTAAGGCGCTCAGGTGCCTTAGCCCTCCATGCCGGTGGGCCTGCTCCCATATATTGATGCTGAACTATTCATACATGGTACTTGCGAATCTATAAATGAAGGAAATCCAACAAAATGATTACATATACAGAATGTAAGTCAGTCAGTCAGTCATAAACATTTACTTATGTATGGGCTCTGGCTTCTGACTGACTTTTGTGACACATACATATGCAAAGCACACTTAAGTACAGTATACATTGGGCAACACTTAGTGTCACCAAACGTGGTATATACTGTACACTCAGTATTATGACAAGTCCTTCAAGATACTGCAGTTCCTACCAGGGATGTTCCCCCCTGAGAGCTATGCAATGACACACACTACAGTGTGCATGCTAATGGTTGTGCTGAGGTACAGGGGCCACCCCTCCCCAAAAGTGGCATCTTCGGCTGTGCTACCACCCAGCTTCAGCCAGGTGGCAGTTACAGAGTGGAGAGTGCTGCCCCCCTCCCACACACACAAACAAAAGGAAGAGAGCTGTCTCTAGAGGCTCAACCCCCAACCCCTGGACAGCTATTGAGGAAACCAAGTCCATTCCTGAAGCCGGGCCGCTGCTGTAGCCAGAGTTAACACCACCACTGCATCATGGGGCTGGCAGGGTGACAGGTCATCTTGATGTGTCATTGCTCTCTGGTGGTCCAGGGACAGAGTGTTGGTGGAGCCTCCGTGTTAGGCTGGTAGTGATGCTGGCTAGCTTCATACTGGCACACCATAACATCCTTGATGAAGGAGTGGGGGATCTCAGGAGGAATGACATACAGAAAAAAACAATAACACAGGACCTCAGGATGGCAGAGATCCTGACAGTCTCAGGGGCCGTACCTCACCTTAGTGGTGCTGAATACTAGACTACCAGGATTTGGGGAAGGGGAGTTACTACCCTGTAAGCACCACCATGAAGGATGGCAGCTGCAGGTAAGGGAGTTTTCTGGGCCGTGATTTTGCCTAGGGGTTGGATGGGGGAGGTCTGTGGTGGGTGGGAGCATTACGAAATACATTTAAAAAACAATCGTTTACCTACTGTGTTAGTAGTCTCTTACAAGGAGGAAAAGGGCCTGTCATCCAGTTCTGCATTCAGGCAATTAAACTTTTTTTTATAGCCAAGCAAGCATTTTTTTCAGACATTACACACCAGCAATGATTACTAGATGCAACAGGGGTCATTATGGTCTTCTGAAAGAGATTGCTAGTACAGAATTAAAGTTCACACAATGCAGTGCCAGGAGACTCTGTTGCTTCTTGTCAGTGATGAGAAGGAGAATCTAAACCTTCTATTTAAATCTCTTTCTTTATTTGGTTATACCATCTATTTACCATGATCTTTGTATTAATATTTATATTGTATTCATTGCAAAAACAAAATATTTGTCAGCAAAGAAAATTAAATCTTCTAGAGAACTGGATTTTAAGTTGGCTTGAATTGTTCAGTTCTTGCTGGCATGAAAAATGTTTCCTGAATTCAGAACAAGCCAGGAGTTCCCATTTTTACAGCTGCAAAGACAGAGCCATGCTGACATCTTGCTGACGTACTAAAAAGAAATGGGGTCCGGGGGTGTGTGGCTGTGGCAGGATACCCAACACAGCACAGCTATGTGTTTCCACGGACTGGAACCAGGTCACATCTCACCACTTGCAGCCCATTCAGTACACCATGGTTTCTTCATCACCCCCCCCCCCCCAGAGTTGGACTGGCTCACCTGGAAAGTTCCAGGTGGGCACCCCCTGGATAGCTGGCCACCTTCTAAACTCTGATAATCTTTGCATTTGTCATCTATTTGCTAATTAAATGAGGTGTTTGGGCACTGCAAGTAAATTTAAGATGCAAATATAAAGTTAATGTTTCAAATAAAAGTGGAATATTGCTAAGAATGTGTCGCCCTGGGCCATCCCTTTTTGATTTTCTAAGTGGGCCCCTGCATCAACTTTCCAGGTGGGCCCCCTGTACCGCAGTCTGACCTTACGCCTTCCACACTATTTTCTTGCTCCGAAAGAGTTCCTATACTCTCTCCGGAAAGGTTAGAGAGTGGGTTAATGAAGCAATACTGAAATATTTGGAATTACAGACATAAGTATAATCTGAAATAGCATATACTGTGTTGTGATGTATAACTGTAACCCCTAGATGGCGCTATCCCAGGGGCTACTACCCCTGCCTGATTTGCCACTAACAGGTTGAGGGGCCTGGATCCAATGGCGGGTGCCTCCACCCAGAGGTCAGGGTTTGCAATAGTTAAACTTACTTGGTCACAGCCCTCTGGGACACAGCAACCCCCCTTTCTTCCCACTAGTGGCCCACACAATATATCAGAATTATCTTCACAGTATACACTTACCCCCAGGACTAGTTCCGGCACTGGGACCTCCTGTGAATTAAGATACAGTGCAACAATCACAGTACAGTACTTTAACATAGACAAATACCTCAGGCAGTATAACTTTGCTGAAACAAGCAGCTCTGATTTATTTAGGGGGATATAACAAGGACAGGGGGAAATCAGGTTAATTAGCTTATCACTTTACTATCTACCTCATGGCTCTGTGCATAGGCTTATCCCTACCAGTTACTGTCCCTGGGTACCCAAGCCCTAGTGGCTAGTCCAAACCGTGGCAGCTGGTAGGGGCCCTTTCACACAGTGAAAAGAAAATTAGTTTAAACAGTCAGCAGTACAGTGATTCCATTTGGATTTAATGTGGCAATTCAACAGGGAGCGACCCTGAATTAGTACTCCGACCTCCAAACAAGATAGGGTCCTTCAACATCAGCAGGGCTAATCTTGAGCTCCACGAGACTCTTCACACATTTATATGGTAAAAAGAAAGTACTATACCAGGCAGGCTGCTTTCTATCCCGATCGCAATTACTGCACAATACCCGGAGAACACACAGCAGATTCAGTTCCTGACAGACCGAGTGCAATTCAACAATTTCTCCAGTCTTCTACAGGGTGAGCCTGGTTTCTACTCTTCAGAGATCCTTTGATTCTTTTCACAGGACGGATTCAGTCCTAACAAGCAGTTACACAAGCTGCAGACCGGAACTCTGGGCCTTACACAAGTTTTTTGACTGAAACTGTGCACTGAAGGAGCACAGGGTTTCTTTCCCCTTCACTCCAGAGCTAAACTGAAACTCCAACAGACAAAACCGGGCAAAACCTTTGAGTTCCTCCCAGTTCTTGACTGGATTGGCTGTCACTCACAATAGACTGCTGCTGTTGGTCCAAAAAGGCGCCGAAGTCTAAACTACATCTCCCAGAGTCACTGCCCATACAATCCTCTTGTGCATACCTCTCAACCTGTTACCTCATAAATCAGGGACAAGGCTTAAAAAAATCAGGGACAGAGACCCAAAATCAGGGACACATCTTAAAAATTGGTAATACTCTCTCAGAAAGCTGTTAGGAATAAGGGAATTAGTGTAAGAAGCATTTTCTGATGAAGAACTAGTCTGTAACTTTAATGTTTAATATTATGTTATGCTTACAATCCACATTGTTCAGTCACAAAAACAGAAATTTTATGAGGGACAGAGGAAAATTTTGAGGCAAAATCAGGGACATCACTGAAAATCAGGGACAGTTGAGAGGTATGCTCTTGTGGCTGGCTCAGATTATGAGTCCAAGTTCTGATTCGTCCAAGGCACCATTTTAGATCTAGCTTACCCCACACTGATTGGTCCAGTTCAGCAGTTCAGAACCAGAATGGGGAACTAGGCAGACACAGTTCTGACTGCAAAGAAAGCAGGTTAGACAAACTGTAATTTCATTATTACTCTAAATGATTTCTGGCAAACAGTTACATCTTTCAGATAGGTTCCCTTTGCACTCCTAGTGACTGCAAAATGGAGTGAATTGGCAGCAGCTCGAGTGGTACTCAAACAGAGAAGCACACAGTCCCCATACAACTAATTATGTCTGCAAGCAGACAGCTCTAAAGAGACAGTACCAGAGGTTCTAAAACACTACTGATAAATGGCTTAAACGCCAAACACCATTCAGGCCTGAGCATTCAAGCCAGCTCCTGAAGTCTTTTGGGAACCCCATTTGCAGGGGTTACACCCTTCCTGGTTTGGGAAAGCTTGATTCAAGTCAGCAAGTCTCCATAAGTTTCAACTGCAACCATATACATTTGCATTAGGCTCACACATGTAATCATCAGTCAATATATCATTTTACCAAGAACACATTTCTGAAACACTGCAGTATGTCATCTTTACACAGTATTACACACATTGTACCATAACTCAAGTTATTACCTCTTGTACATGAAACCTGAAGAGGGGCCCTTCCTATCAGTTACCTTGGGGCTGGACGGGCAAGGGCACCATACTTAGAGGGCAACACAAGTAACTTGAGTTAGCACTGACGCTCAGTTTGGGCAATGAGCTCGGGACACATACACTCCTTTATGGACAACATTGAGAGGCAAATCCACAGGCCTCCCAAGGGAATCATAACTGAGGTGCACCACAGGCTTTACAGCTCGACCAGTCTTTCTAGGGGAACTGTTACAGTCTCTGCACTCTGAGCCTCATTTTCAGCATTGTCCTCACTTGTCAGGGGAATCTCCATGGGGTAGAGAGGCTAGAACTTGGGGCACTTTCAGCTCCAGGAGTTACAGTTTCTGAGTCCACAACATTTGGCTCGCATGGAGAGCTTTCGGACACTGGCAGTGGACTGTCAGGGCATTCAAAATACTCTTCTGGTTCTGGTGTATCACCAGTCTGCCCCAATTCATCATTTTCTCCCTGAAAGCTCAAACAGTTCAACCATGCACAATGATTCCATTTCATCTGATCTGATGCTTTGCACTCACTTTCTGGGAGCACTGGCTCCAGGGACGAAGTTGGGGCTTAGACAGTCCAGAAGGCCCAGCTTCGCTCCAGTATTGACTAGGGATTGCCCCAAACAATTGACTCAGTTCGTAAGAAGGATAGTATTCAAAGTCACTCTCACTTTCTTCTGATATGGACTGACAGTCATGCTCAACTGGGACTTGTGGAGGGAACACTTTAACTTTGCTTCTGTAGGTGCAGGCTTTCTTGATCTTTCTTAGCAGCAGCTCTAGTCACTGGTCCAGAGGGGCATCTTCTGGGGCTCAGACTCAATCAAGATTTGTCCAATGGGCAGTAAATGATTTCTATGCATTGTTTTTACATCTTTGAATTATTCTCAGGCCTTACTTTGTACACTGGCAGATCATCTAGTTTGCCCACTACAATGTGAGGGAGATGGTGCCATCTGTCAGCAATCTTGTGTTTGCCATGCAGTCCCAGATTTCTTAGCAATACCCGATCTCCCTCCTGGAGTTCCTGTGCTTTCACCTTTTATCATACCTTTCTTTGTTGGCCAGATTTCTTTTGGCAGCCATGGTTTGAGCCAGTTGAGTACGCATGAGTTAGCTGGGCCTTTAACTTTTGCACATACTGTAAATAGTTGTCAGCTTGAACCCCATCAGGAGAGACCCCAAAACACACATCTACCGGTAGTCGAGCTTCTCTTCCAAACATCAGGCGGTAGGGGGAGAACCCAGTGGCATCACTTTTGGTGCAGTTATAAGCATGTACCAGGGTGCTAATTTGTTGACTCCATCTAGGCTTGTCCTTTGGGTGCAGGGTGCCTAGCATATCTAGCAAAGTGCGGTTGAAACGTTCAGGCTGTGGGTCCCCCTGGGGGTGGTAAGGAGTGGTTCTGGACTTTCGCACTCCCCACAGAGAAAGCATCTCTTTGATCAGACGACTCTCAAAGTCTCTCCCTTGATCAGAGTGGATTCTTTGTGGAGCCCCATAGTGAACAAAAAAGTTTTCTACAAGTACTTTGGCTACAGTGGATGCTTTCTGGTCTTTGGTGGGGAAAGCCTGGGCATATCTCGTGAAATGGTCAGTGACCACCAGCACATTACTGATATTTCTTTGATCTGACTCCAAACTCAGAAAATCAATACAGACCAGCTCCATGGGTGCACTGGTGGTGATGTTAACAAGGGGGCATCCTCTGGGGCAAAGCTTTCCTCTGTAAGCAGCGACTACAAGTTCGAATGTGTTGCTCCACATCAGCCCCATCTTAGGCCAATAGAATCTGGATCTCACCAAGTCAAGTGTTCTGTCTATACCAAGGTGCCCCATGTGGTTGTGCAAGGACATCAGTACTGAGTCTCGAAGGCAGTGGGCAGCACTAGTTGTTGTTTGTCTACTTGTCCCCTCTGTCTACTGTTTCTCTGTATAACAGTTTATTGATCAGTTTCAACTTAGGCCCTTCTTTGTATAACAGTGCAGTTCTCAAATCAGTGGGCGTAATTTGGACACATCTTTTCCTGCATAGAGGGCTTCTAAAGCTGCTTTGATCATGGGATCTCGGGATTGAGCCCTGAATACTGTCATTGTCCAGCTGAGGCAGTGCACCAATGTCTATTGCAGAAAAGTGGCAATAAGCAGCAGGTATGCAATTTCAGAGGCTCCCAAGCAAGCCACCATGCTGTCCATCCGTCCCGTGGACATTTGTTCCTCCCTGTCAAACTTCCGGCAGAATGCCCGAATGTCAGGTTCTGCCAATCGGACCCAATCATTCTGGGAAACAGGCCTCCGGGAGAGAGCATCAGCATCTATGTGGTTCAGACCTGCTCGGTATTCGAGAGCATAGTCATATGTAGATAATGCAGAAAGCCACCTATGGCCAGTGGCATCCAACTTAGCTGAGGTCTGCACATAGGTCAAAGGATTATTGTCAGATTTTACTAGTATTTTAGCCCCATACAAGTACTCATGGAATTGGTCAACAATAGCCCACTTCAAAGCTAGGAACTCTAACTTATGTACAGGATAGTTCTTTTCGGATGGGGTCAGGCTTCTACTGGCAAAGGCCACTGGTCTCAGGCCATTCTCGTGCTCTTGGTACAACACAGCCCCAACCCTTGCAAGCTAGCATCAGTGTGCAGGACGTAAGGTTTTCTTGGATCGGCATAGGCCAGCACTGGAGCATGGGTAAGTTGATATATGATCTCATGAAAAGCAGTCTCACAATCAGGACTCCAGCGGGCGCCAAATACTTCACTGAGATGAAAATACACTCTTTCAGTCTTGAGGGACGCTGACTTTTGGCATTTTTTGTGGGTTGGGGGATACCCTTGAGTAAGGTTAAGTAAAGGGCGGCTCACTCTTGAATAGTCCTTGATGAAGCGCCGATAATAACCACAGAATCCAGGAATCTTTGCAGTTCTTTTAGATTTTTGGCTGTGGCCAGGTGGTCAAGGCCTCAACTTTACTTGGGTCGGTCTCTATTCCTCGGTGGATACTATGTGTCCCACATACTTTACTGATGTTTGAAAGAATTGACACTTATCAATGGACAGTTTAAGGCCAAAGTCCTCCAGTCGGTCCAATACCTTAAATAATCTGCTCTCATGTTCCTCCAGTGAGCTGCCAAACACAATAACATCATCTAGGTATACCAGGCACTCTAGTAAGTTCATGTCCCGCACTGCACGCCTCCATCAATCGTTGAAAAGTGGCTGGGGCACCTGAAATCCCTTGAGGCATCCTCATGAATTCATTAAGCCAAGCGGACAGATAAAGGCCGTCTTCTCACGGTCCTCTGGGGCCATCGGGATCTGGTAGTACCCACTGCGGAGATCCAACACAGAGAACCACTTGCTCCTGTTTAGGCAGTCCAAAGCATCCTGAATGCGGGGCATTGTGTACTGATCAGGGATAGTCCGCCGGTTTAGGTGCGATAATCCACACACATCCTTACTGTTCCATTCTTTTTCCTCACTACCACAATGGGGGAAGCATAAGGGCTTCTGGATTCTTGTATTACACCAGCAGCTAACATCTCTTGCAGATGCCGCCTCACATCATCTATGTCAGCAGGTGCCAGGCGTCGAGACCTCTCACGAAATGGTCTTTTGTCATGCAGCCGGATATTGTGCTCAGCTCCTTGCACGCATCCTACATCCCATTCCTTTAAAGAAAACACCTGGTCTCTGGGCAAGCTTCTCACTGATCCTCACTTTCCATTCAGCTGGCAGCGAGAGTCGCCGAAATCAAACAAGTCAGGCGTTACTCTGTCATTCTTCCTTGAACTCTTGCTGCTGGGTAGCACTGCAGTGTCTGCACAATGCACATTAGCCAGGATGCAACCTCTGTTTACTCGAATGTCTCTTTCAGACACATTATGAACTTGGACCATCACCCTTCTGGCATAAGCATGGGCTCTAGCGGGCAAAATACTAGGCTTGACAAGCAGTCCCTCTGGCAATTTTCCATCGCCTGGTGCATCCAACATTAATATTTTATTCTTAACATCCTTTCTGATACGGACCTCTCCTGTAAGGTACACTGGGCATTTGGCACCAGGATCAGAGACTCAGGATCCTTCTTCCATACAATCCGACCGGTTCCTCTGGTTCTATTTTTCAGCATCCTCTGTGCCTCATAGGACTTCTTAATTAAAGCTGGAACTCTTAAAGCTCTACTAGTTTTTGACCCCTGTTTTTCATAACACAACTGTGCCAGCCTTCCGAACATATGAGCATTTGTTCCAATCAAAAGGGACACCATCATACAGTCCAGTGGGGGACACACTAAAGCTAGAGTCTCTACTTGTTTGGCCACTCCAGCCAAGGAGGTGGGGGAAAGACAGCCAAATTCGGATATACCCGGAATAGGGGTAGGCCTTCTCACTTAACCCCCATACATGCAGTCCTTCTAATGGTTGTAAGGGTACGTCTGACAAATGCTTCTGATACCAATCCTGGAATACAATTGTCACTTGGGAGCCACTGTCTAATACAGCTCTTGTAGACACTCCATTCACCTTTACAGTGGTCTCCATGGAGGGACCCACTATTCTGGACCAGTCTGGAGAGGCGATAGTGGGAGCCTGGGCAACTGACCTTGCCACAAAAGGATGTGAGTTAGCATTTTTGGTGCCCTCACTGGGATCATTTCGTGCACCTCTTAACCACTGATTTGTTCTCGAAGCTCTCCTTGTAGCCTATATGCAACTTTGTCAGTGTCTTTTGGGACCGCATTCCCTTTTCATGTGCCCATCCTTCCCACAATTATAGCAAAACATACTTTCTGGAGTTTGAGCTGGCCGAGCGCCACACTGGGAGCCAGGGCGGGTATTACTACTGGAAACCTTGTTGCCATCTCTGTCTGCGGCATGATAAGCATTTGGAGACATCTCGTCAGTTTCTCCACTTCCATGGTCAAGGAATCGAGTTCGGAGCTGTTATCAGCAGGAGATACATGGGTGGGTATCCCCACCCCGATAGCAGATGCAGTCGGATATAGGTCGGGGCCCGTACTTGCAGGTGTGGCCTTCATAAAGGGACTGTTTTTGAATTCCCGGATCTCTCTCAACAGTTCGCCCCATTGTGGCATATCTTTTTCCTTATCAGAGCACTCATTGACTGCCAACCTCTGCCCCTGAACTTCACTTGATGGGCCACCTCAGTCACTCGGGTCATAGCCACAGCTATTGGTGCAGGTCCCTCCCGAGTCGCCTTTTCTCAACTCCTGAATTTCTCTCATTAACTCATCATAGGAGGGTAGGGATTCTAAGTCGATTTGCCAGGCGTAACTGAAGCAACAGCAGTTCTGAGAAGGGGCAGACTTAGGATCCTGTCCAGCCTGGTTCGTCCAGTTCAATCGCTGGCAAACTACCCTTTCTGAGGCATTCTTGCAACAATTTTCCAGCGAGATACATACACAGACAACTCCCTTGGTACTGTTGTGCATTTCTTACTCTCCACCATAGGTCCTCATCAGAATCTGGGCTCCCATACATATCTCCAAGGCCTCAAGATAGGCCTGTGCAGTCGCTTCAGGGTTACTGGCCCGTTTAGCATGGATGGTAGCCAGGGCAGGACCTCGAGGCTCTCACTAACCCTCTTTCGCTTGCTTCCGAGCATTGCCATTCTAGCACTTGGGGGCAACATAGTCTATCCAGGTCTCCCAATCATCCTCCCTTGGGGGGGTGGGAGGTGCCAGAGAAGATCCTCAACCTTCGGTAAGAGTCGTGACTAATGGCAGGTGCAGAAATAGGAGTCTGCATTGGTTCAGCCACCATTACGGGCACTGAGCGGGACAGGGTGTTGGGGAGGAACACCTCAGGTGGCAAGAATAGTTTCTTCAAGTCCTCCACAGTTTTCCTTCTCCCAGCAACCATTTAGCAAATTTCTCCTCAAAGTTTCAGATAGTGGTGGGGCTCATTCCCCCGGTCTTTACTGTCCTTAGTTATCACTCTCCAAGCAGTGAGGGCTCCTCTGGGGTAATGGTCTGTGGCACTTTGGAGCTATCTATGGGATCCTTAAACTCTACTAGGGCAGAAAAGTGTGGGTGAGCAGATTAGCATGCCGACCCACCACCACAGGGTTTTGTAAACCTTCCACCTTGAAAGTACTCCTGTACGGTGTCCGTGATGATACCCAGGGATGTCCAGGATAAGCATAGCATTTGGGGGTCAATCTCCTCCTCAGTACACCACTCCACCAGCGGTGCACAGCCACTTCTGTCGGGGTACCCATTTTTTTCTTAACAGTGGTTCGTAAATATGGCCACTAGAGGACACACAATCCCAGTGGTGAGCCTCCAAGATATAACCCCTGGAGCTATCTATGGGATCCTTAAACTCTACTAGGGCCAGAAAAGTGTGGGTGAGCAGATTAGCATGCCGACCCACCACCACAGGGTTTTGTAAACCTTCCACCTTGGAAAGTACTCCCTGTACGGTGTCTGTATTGATACTCAGGGGGATGTCCAGGATAAGCATAGCATTTTGGGGGTCAATCTCCTCCCCAGTATACCACTCCACCAGCCGGTGCACAGCCACTTCTGTCGGGTACCCATTTTTTTTAACAGTGGTTCAGAATATGGCCACTAGAGGACACACAATCCCAGTGGTGAGCCTCCAAGATGTAACCCCTAGATGGCGCTATCCCAGGGGCTACTACCCTGCCTGATTTGCCACTAACAGGTTGAGGGGCCTGGATCCAATGGGGGTGCCTCCACCCAGAGGTCAGGGTTTGCAATAGTTAAACTTACTTGGTCACAGCCCTCTGGCACACTGCAACCCCTTTCTTCCCACTAGTGGCCCACACAATATATCAGAATTACCTTCTCAGTATACACTACCCCCAGGACTAGTTCCGCACTGGGACCTCCTGTGAAATAAGATACAGTGCAACAATCACAGTACAGTACTTTAACATAGACAAATACCTCAGGCAGTATAACTTTGCTGAATCAAGCAGCTCTGATTTATTTAGGGGGAATATAACAAGGACAGGGGGAAATCAGGTTAATTAGCTTATCACTTTACTATCTACCTATGGCTCTGTGCACAGGCCTATCCCTACCAGTTACTGTCCCTGGGTACCCAAGCCCTAGTGGCTAGTCCAAACCGTGGCAGCTGGTAGGGGCCTTTCACACAGTGAAAAGAAAATTAGTTTAAACAGTCAGCAGTACATGATTCCATTTGGATTTAATGTGGCAATTCAACAGGAAGCGACCCTGAATTAGTACTCACGACCTCCAAACAAGATAGGGTCCTTCAACGTCAGCAGGGCTAATATTGAGCTCCACGAGACTCTTCACACATTTATATGGTAAAAAAAGAAAGTACTATACCAGGCAGGCAGCTTCTTTTCATTCCCGATTGCAATTACTGCACAATACCCGGGAGAACACACAGCAGATTCAGTTCCTGACAGACAGAGTGCAATTCAACAATTTCTCCAGTCTTCTACAGGGTGAGCCTGGTTTCTACTCTTCAGAGATCCTTTGATTCTTTTCACAGGACGGATTCAGTCCTAACAAGCAGTTACACAAGCTGCAGACCGGAACTCTGGGCCTTACATAAGTTTTTTGACAAACTGTGCACTGAAGGAGCACAGGGTTTCTTTCCCCTTCACTCCAGAGCTAAACTGAAACTCCAACAGACAAAACCGGGCAAAACCTTTGAGTTCCTCCCAGTTCTTGACTGGATTGGCTGTCACTCACAATAGACTGCTGCTGTTGGTCCAAAAAGGCACCGAAGTCTAAACTACATCTCCCAGAGTCACTGCCCATACAATCCTCTTGTGGCTGGCTCAGATTATGAGTCCAAGTTCTGATTCGCCCAAGGCACCATTTTAGAGCTAGCTTACCCCACACTGATTGGTCCAGTTCAGCAGTTCAGAACCAGAATGGGGAACTAGGCAGACACAGTTCTGACTGCAAAGAAAGCAGGTTAGACAAACTGTAATTTCATTATTACTGTAAATGATTTCTGGCGCAGAGTTACATCTTTCAGATAGGTTCCCTCTGCACTCCTAGTGACTGCAAAAATGGAGTGAATTGGCAGCAGCTCGAGTGGTACTCAAACAGAGAAGCACACAGTCCCCCATACAAACTAATTATGTCTGCAAGCAGACAGCTCTTAAAGAGACAGTACCAGAGGTTCTAAAAACACTCACTGATAAATGGCTTAAACGCCAAACACCATTCAGGCTTGGAGCATTCAAGCAAGCTCCTGGAAGTCTTTTGGGAACCCCCATTTGCAGGGGGGTTACATAACGTATACAGCATGACACACAGCTACTATCTTGGTACAAAGCAGGGACCTCCAACATTTATTCCGTAAATCTCAACTAGCCCACTTAGCCAATCCGTGGCTTCACAATCATGCCCCCTTTTCTCTACTGGCCTAACCAGTGTGTTGGTAAGAACATTATGCAGATGTGTGCAGCTGTTGCCCTGTCTCCCTCCCACTTCACGTCCCCTCCCTGAGTCGATTGTGTGCAAGCTGCCGGGTGAGCAAAAGAAACTTTTTCCATTCTGCAAAAAAGCACTGGGAGCATCAGGATACAAACCCCACATTTCCGATCTGTTGCCCCATCTCCCACATAAACAGAATGTGCTTCACTGAACCGATTGGGCAGCTGCAGCAGCACTGAGGGCTCCCGACACCGGTCTGTCAAGTTATCCCAGCACTTCTGGGGGAATGGAGAGCTGTTGATGACCAAATGTGTGACAAATAGGGTTGCTACAGCAGCAGCAGCAGCACCACCACCAGCACTGGCGATCCTCTGGGAATGAGCAGTGCAGCAGTGGGATGGGTTCCGGGATTCATAATATTGAACTGCTTGGATGGGTGAGCTCGGAGCTGGTCTACAGATAGACAGATGGACATGGTCTGGGTCCAGGTTGGACATCACCCACTAGGTGAGCAGTAGCAGCACCTTCAGGTTCCTTGCTGGTTGGTGGGGTGCCATGGGGTCTGGGCAGCCTGCCTTTAGACATAATTAGCAAGCTGGGTTCACTTTGGGAGGAAAGGGACATATGTAAGTTACGTCAACTCGGAAGGCGCCAAAGGCAAGAGATTGAGTCAGGAGGGGCTGCGTGGTTAATGTAGTGGCTAGAACAGCTTGGTAACCAGGAGACACTTGTTTAGTATAGATAGAGATCTCTTAAAGGAGTTAGGCAAGACAATCTAGGAGTGTGTTTTTCGAGTATGTATCTCGAAGCCTGGGCTGTTTTGTTACTTCGGTGTCCCACACCTCTACTTGGGATGCTGGCAGAAGCATGCTAATTTGATTTTTAACTGAACCATAAACTTGCATCTCAGTTTAGTTTCAGTGGTTTCTTTTGGTATTTCAGTGTTTGTTGGCATCTGTCAGAGCCATGTGGTCTCGCCATCTGTTATGTGGCAGAGGGCTGGTTATTTTCAGATCTCAGACTTGCCTCAGGGAATTCTGAACCTTCCCCTTGTTTCTCTGTTTCAGGTCAGAGGCAGATGTTTCAGTCTGTTTCTTGGCCCGGCTGACTATTCAGTGGACTTGGCCAAGTGGATTACAGCAGCAGCAGCAAGTGGTCTGGGAAGAGGGGACGGGAGAGTTTATGTGGTATTATTCTAAGATGGTTGGTTCACCTGTTTGCTGGTCAGTGGTGGTAATGTACCATTCAGTATTCTAGACTTAATATCTTGACTTGGTTTGTCTTCCCCCTGTCAGTGCTGTTCTGGGAGAGTGGCAAAAGGGGGGAAGCACCATTATTTTACTAATAGTAGCTTACCTAAGTGAGAGGCAATCTGCATACTTGAAGAGAGAAAGCTGTGGGTCATTCTCTCTTCCATCTATTCATCTTTCTACGTGCTCCACACAGTATGAGAGCATGGTAAAAGAATGGCTGTAATTTACTCTCCATAATACTGTGTTTTCTCTGCCCCCTAGCTTATGTCCAGTGAGCCCGAATGCAAATAATTTTCTTCTCTGACTGCTGTTGCTGGACATTAGCTCCTCAGTGGCAGTGAGCCGGACACCATATGCATGGGTAAAACATATAGGGACATTTAGAATTGTTACCTCAACATTTTATATATAAAATAATGCATGGGGTGCTGTGTTTAATGAGATTCTATACACACCCCAAGGTGTTGGATGCTACATAAACCCCAAGAACGAAGCTCGAGGGGTTTATTTAAGCATCCAACACTGAGTGGTGTGTGTAAAATCTCAAGTTAAACACACCACCCTATGTTTTATTTTATATCATTGCTGGGGAGCGTTTTCTCGCCACAGCAATTATATAAAATAAAAGAGCTGTGGTCCAGCGTAGATGAAGCGGCAGTCTGCGGTCTGTCTGTAGCCGAGCAGCTGCCAAAACCTTTTTTCTAACATTGCATACTTTCTCCCCCTGCGGAGTAGGCCCATGACCTCAGGCCGCTGGCAGCCACACCCCTGAGCCAGGTCTGGCATGCGGATAATCGCTCCATGCCACAGGGGTCACCCCCCCAGACAAGGTGCCTCTTGTGGTCAGGGGTGCAGAGCACGGCCATCAGCCATGAGATCACCCTGCCATTTTCCGCTGTTTTTTGGTCCTCCTGGGGAGCCAGATGTGCAATGGCATCCAAGCACGTCCGTACTGATACCCACCGCGGTCCCCCCCACCATAGCTCTGCATGCAACTGTGGTGTGGCTGGCCTCTGCCAGTCACCACTGCAGCGTGGTGCATGACCCATACCCACCCCATAGAAAGGAGAGCAGTCATAGGATGCTCAATCCTTCCTCTCCCCTGCCAGCCGCCGGCGGCCCGAGTCTGTTCCCAAACCCGGGTCGCCGGCATGGTGCGAGGTGTGTCGTCCAGCGCCTCAACCCACAGTGTCACTGGGCCGGCTCTTTTCTTTTTTTTTTTTAAGTTAGCTGGGGAGAAAAGTGAGCAGCTAAGAGGCAGTTTTCTTTTTTTTTTTTCATTAACTTACCACCGAATGATACTGGCGGCATCCTGCGGTGAAGTGTGTCCAGCACCCCATAAGTGGAGAGGAGAGAGAGGATGCAGGTGCATGCGTGGAGCACTGGAAACCTGGTGTGTGTTCACCATTATAACCCGGGTTTCCTATGGAAGAAAATACTCCCCGGTTATTATATATAGTTTAATCTGCACTCGTTTCTTGAGTTTATACTAAAATTTGCTTTCATTTGTTTGCATAAGTGGATGGGATATGTGAGTGGTACTAATTAAGTATCTGACTGTAACAGAGTGGGGGTGACTGAGGCTGTGGTTAGAGATTTTATTGTATTTGTAGTTGTTATTTTAGTTTAATCAGATTAGTGGGTTGGCATTATGTGTAAGGACGAAGATGTTATTAGGCACAGCTACGCTTTGGACCAACTACGGCTGTTCCGTCCGTTCAGAGGATTCCCCACAGTCATATTGTCTGATTTTACCAGCTGCTGCGCAGGACTGGGGATCCTCTGAAGATGAAGCAGAGGCTGTGGTGGAGGTTCCAACTGAGCTGAGGGGGAGGGGTCGGATAGGGTTAGTGAGGACTCAGAGGCATGCAGGGAGGAGATGGAATAATGTCAGGGGTCCTCTCAGTCTCGTTCCTCTCCCTAGGGCCATGATAAATGTTAGCAGGCCAGCTAACTCTGCTCCTCCCCTTCGGGGCTTTCTTTGTAACACAATATCTTGGCGCAATTCCAAGAGTAAAATGAGGAAGGACTGTTTCTGTGGAAAATGCACCCCCCCCCCCCCAAAATACATGAAACTTTATTTATTTATTCATTCAAGAGTTTCACCAGGAAGGCATACTGAGCAGTATAGTACATTTCCAGATGCATCCTGGGGGAAAAGGGGAGAAGTACACAAATACATGGAGAACAAGTAGAAATGAACAGTATACACAGCAGCCAAATACATTATAACAAGAGCAACAAAATTAACAAATATAGCAATATTGCATCATAAATATTTACAACATAAATACAGGGGTGCAATGAGTACTTGGTAGAAGCTTATACTCAGGGAAGATAAGTAGGCAGCCCAGACTGATAAAAAGAGGGGTGGAGTTGCTGGTGGCTAAATTGGGCAGTCCAGCAGGACCATGGCCTAGGGAAACCCAGTCATGGGCTAGGGTTAAGACAGAAGAAGAGGGAACAGTGTCAGGTGAGATGATGGTAGATTTTGGCATGAGAAAGTAGTAGTAGTAAAAACATGTAGGAGGAAGGAAAGAGATTTATGTGAGGTGGCATTGGGGACAGAGGAGGGGAGAGTGTTCCACAGTTTAGGACAGCGGTAGAAGGAGGCGGATTGACCAGTGGTAGTGGTGCGGTGGGGGATTGTGAAGGAGTGTAAGTCAGTGTTGTGGAGGGAGTAAGTGCATTGGGGCAAAGCACATATGGAGAAGGAAAGGAGGGGAAATTACCAGTCCAGAATTTGGCCATGAAAGTGGCAGTATGGGACAGCCATCTGGACTCCAAGGATGAGAGGGACAGGGCTTTATAAAGGTCATAGCAGTGAGTACAAGGGGGCCAGGATAGCACAAAACAACAGGAGGAGTTGAAGAGGGTGTCCAGTCTAGCCAGGGTATTTTGGGAACGGCACTGTAGACTATGTCAGCATAGTCAAAGGTGGGAGGATAATTTTTTTGCACTATTGCACAATGGGCAGTTAGGGGAATGCAATCCTTGTTTCTGTATAAGGCACCAAGTTTGGGGTGTGGGTTCTTTTGGATAGCATTCACGTGTGCTGAAAAGCCCAAGGTACCTAAAAGTAGTGACATTTTCAACTGGAGTACTGTCCAGGGTGTGAAAGACGGGGGGGGGATTGAGTTTAGATAGTCTCTGTCTAGTGCCAAAGGACATGGAGACTGTCTTTTTGGTATTCAGGAACAGCTGTTTGGACAGGAACCACTGATGGACCTTGACGCCAGTGAAGATGGGGAGTGGAGGGGAGAGGGAGGAGGAAACGGACTAAATAAAAATATGAAAATGCAACATATAATGAAGTAACATGTACCCAGACCCCCTCACATGTAAGGAATAACTCACAACAGGGTGTGGGTTTATAGGCATTTAATGCACGCCTCGGGTACATTGCGAAGCACAAGACTGCAGGCCAAGTGTCCTCACAACATCCCAGGCATGCATTAATTGCCTATAAACCCAAACTCTGTCGTGGGTTATTGCACTTATAACATGGGTTATGTCAAAAACATGAGAAAACCCACAAAAAGGGTTTTTTCTCCAGTTTAAACACTAAAAAAGGTATTGTATCCTACCACCTTGCAAAACAGTCCCTAAGGAAATATGTACATTTCCTTGCTCTTATGTACACAGAAATGTCACACATACAGTAGTGACATGATCTGTGACATTTCTTTTGCATTATATGCTCCGGTTCACTGCCTATGACATTTCCTTTGCCCCCACTCCCACACACTTGCTGTACAACACAGAGACACAGACAGTATTGCTATTTGCAGTGCTTCTCACGATCTCACTCTTTGTCTGCTTGTACAGGGACTAGTGGCCAGTGACAGTGCTTTTCCTTGTACAGTGCACTGTAAGCTCTTGGCAGGGGGGTGGGGGGAGGGCAAGAGAGTGACACTTGGAACACACCAATTCTCTGTCTCTGTACATTGAACCTACACTGGAGACAGGGACAAAAAGTCAGGATACAGAGACAGATGACACTTCAGCAAATGCCCCGATCTCTCTCTCTCTCTCTCTTACACTGTCACTCACTGATTGCCTGGGGGGGAGAGCAGCTCACATATCTCCGTGTGTGCCAGCCAGTCCCTACTGTGCCACGTCTCTATAGCAGTGAGAGAGACAGATTTCCTTTCTTGATCTTACTGGCAAAAGCACACGCTGACCGGGGCCACTGTGTGTTGCTCTGTCTCTCTCGTCTGCTACATCTCACTCTGTAACACTCATGATATCAGAGAGAAGGAATTCTCTTGTCCATCATGGGCTCACTGTCACTTTCTCTCTCCACATACCGCTCTCTCCCTCTCTCTCCACTGCGCTCCTAGCAAAGTTGACAAAAATCTGCCACACCTGTGATTTCTGCCTGCAGCAGTCTCTCCTCCCATCACTGGGTGAGCTGTCGCTCTTGGTGTCTCTCTTGGTGGTGGCAGGGGGACGCCGTCCCAGGAAAGTGACTTCCACATGCTCTGCTGCCCTCCCAGTCCCTCGCAACACTCCCACTGTGGCTGGTGACTGATGCTGGGCATGTTGCCAATGCTGGGCGGCTGGGGATTGAGTGATGCTGGGCGGCTGGGGATTGAGTGATGCTGGGAGGCTGGGGATTGAGCGATGCTGGGCCGCTGGGGATTGAGTGATGCTGGGCGGCTGGGGATTGAGTGATGCTGGGCGGAATGGGTTTCCGAACACGAGTGGAGACGCAGACTGGGAACAGTGGAGGAATTCTGAGTACACAGTCTCAGTCTTTCGGTCGCTCTCACTCTGTGTCTCTCACTCTCTCTTCCCTGAGTGTGGTGCATGCCTGCCAGCCTGCAAGATGTGCTGTGGGGACACATATGCTTGGTGGGGGGGGCCTGTGGACTCTGGGTGGGGGACACCAATATGCTTGGGAGACTACGTCTCTCCCTGGGGGCACTGAAAGAATTCGGACTTCACGGCACCCTGCTCTCCCGCTTCTCCACACATTTAATGGCCGCCCTGCTCATGCTGCTTTCTGAAGCAGGAAACGAATGTCGACGTCAGTTTCCAAGAGTCATTCCACACAAGCGTGCTTTAAAAAGCGAATTTAATGCATGGCCACGCAGAGCAACTCCACCAATAGGATTGTACGTTTTCCCCAACCCATGTTATAAGTTCTCTTCTAGATCACAAGTGATGGGTTCCCTCAGTGAATCCTTCCCACTTCCAACAATGAAAACAGACTTCTTGTTAGCATTCTGCTGGGTGTGGCTAAAGTACTCGTGATTAAAAAGTCCTTGCTCACAACACAACATAAATGAACCAATTGTCCACAGCAAATTAAAATGCAAACAATATTTTATTGCATCATACATCATATAACGTGAAAAAAATATAACAACATTTCACAACAATAACGCACTTTACTGTTGTGAGACATGGAGGTCTATTTTTCCATGGTATATGACACCATTTTTATCTATACGATAATAAAATAGAGTTTGCACTTTCATTTGTTGTGGACAACTAGTTTGTTTACTTTTGTTGAGAGCTGCAGTTTTTAATCACAAGTACTTGAGGTTTTCCCCCTTGCGCTCCAATATTCCCCTCTGAGCTGCTTTTTCAGTTTATTCTATTTGGTGTGGCTAAAACCTGAAAAGGTGAACTCTGCTGCTTAAAGGTGACCTGCAAATTAAATTTTGCAGCCTACTCCCATCCCACATATCTTTGTAAGCTGCGGCAAGAGTCCGAGGCTGCTGTCAGTACCATTTTTTTGAATAATCTGCACATTTTGAAATGCTGCCAAAACATTTTAGCGAACAGGAAATGGCATCGGGTCCCCGGTCCGAGTGGTACATAGTTTTCGTGTTCCATCCAGTTTTTGATGGTGTGCAAACACCACTGTCTCAATGGAGCAGCAGCGGAGGGGCTCAATATGCTATTGTATTACTTTAGGGGCTTGATGCCTAAATTAAAATCTACAGCAATGACCCACTCTGGTGTTGATGTAGATTTTAATTTAGGCATCAAGACCCCCATGAAAGTAATAAAATAGGTATATTAAGCCACCCTCCCCTGCTGCTCCATTGACAATGGTGTTTGCAACGTCACAAAACTGCGTGGAATACCCAGGTAAACTTGCGCCAGCTTGATTGGGACCTGGCCACCACTTTCATATTCATTGAAAAGTTTTGGCAGTATTTTAAAATGTGCATATTATTCAAAACTGTGTACTGATAGCAGCCTCTGACTCCCACCGCAGTTTACAAAGGTGTGTGGGATGGGAGTGGGCTGCACAATTTAATTTACGGGTCACCTTTAACCCCTCCAAGGGAAAAATTCTGCAGAGCGCCAACCACAGCATAACTATAATGTAATGCTACAGATTGCAGAGGAATATATACATTGCAAACCATCTCTTTGACCCCCATCCCACAGCCATTTCATGTAGTTTCCAGACGGTAGCTCAATCCATGCCCCATAAACTTTTCCAGAATATGTCTCTTAAACCGGGAGTTCTTGGGAAATGATTTTCTTTCTTCATGTGTCCCCTGAGGTGTCCTTTAATAGCTTCAACTTATGTAGGGTGCAGTTGCATTCAATTTTTACACGGTTCAGGCAAAGTATTTTTCAAAAAAAGTCTGTTTTATTAATGCTTTTTTCTGTGCCCGGATGTTTCGCACTGTGTCTATGGTGCTTTTTCAAAGGGCTTTACACTTTCTGCAAATAATTCAAAATATAGTTTTTAGAATATTATACATTTTCATTAAATCAAATAAATTCATTTTTTAACAATGTTTCCACTTGATTAAAAATACTGCATTTACCAAGCATTCGACTTTATGTTCTTTGTAACAATTCTCTATAAAGTACCTATAATGTACTCATAGTTCGGGTGTTCAAGAGGAGGAAAGAATATGGAATTAACTAAAAGATTACTTAAACATATATCTCCAGATTGAATGGTAAAAAAAAACAAAAAAAATAAAAAATAAATAATCACAGTATTGTGGTGGAGGTAGCACTTGTAAAAAGTGGCAAAATGTACCAGCATATATCTAATTAACAACAGAAATTGTATCTTTATGGGTATTAAGCGGAACAGGCAAAAGTACATTACAGGGGCTTTAAAGAGAATTGTTACAAAGAATACACAGTCGAATGCTTGGTAAATGCAGTATTTTTAATCAAGTGGAAACATTGTTAAAAAATGAATTTGATTTAATGAAAATGTATTAAAAATATTCTAAAAACTATATTTTGAATTATTTGCAGAAAGTATAATGCTCTTTGAAAAAGCACCATAGACACGGTGCGAAACATAAGGGCACAGAAAAAAACATCAAAAAATGCCTTTTTTTGAAAAATACTTTGTCTGAATCATGTGAAGATTTAAATTGACCTCACCCCACATAATTTGAAACCCATAAACTCTTTCCCTGTTGTCCAGTAAATGTGAGATTTTTCATCACAGTAATACAACAAAGTAAATGACAACAAAGTCACACATTATTCTATAATAATTACCAGCTCTGCCTTTTTCCCATAGGGAAACCATGGCGTAATTTGCCATTATAAAGTAGCGTTTATAACGGCAAACACGCATCACGATTTCCTTCACTCTGCGCATGCTCACGCAGCAGCGCTTACCAACCATCAGCACTCCTCGCCTGGTTATACCAACCGCCAGAACAACTCTGGGCGTAAGTCCTTCTTCTTTTTCTCCTTATACCCTGTACAGAAAGACGGAAGAAATTGGGGGGACAATTTAAAATATAAAAATCTCGGCACATCAGAGTAAAAGGACCCACCGTGGCATACACTGGCAGGAGACACAAACCTCTTTATTTTATATAATTGCTGAGGCAAAAAAGGCAAACCCAGCAATTATATAAAATAAAAAATGGGTCGGGGGTGTCAAACTCTATTTTTACACACACCCTCGTTGTGGGATGCTTTTCACAAACCCCTCGGGCGTTTATGTAGCATCCCACAACTCGGGTGTGTGTAAAATCTCGTTACACAACCCGACCCATACTTTATTCTATATATAATAACTGGTGACCCCCTATAATGACTAGATATCCAGTACTGATAATAACCCACTGAATTCCATAATAACTCAACATTACAGCGTGTTCCTCCTCGTTCTCTCTCTTCACTGAAGTTCAAAAGAATACACAGTGTATGTGTGCAAGTACAGCAGCTGCTGAGGGACATGCTCACTTACACAAATGCAGCTTACAGTTTTTTCTCTGAAATCTTGCATTAGTCATTATAAAAAGTAATGCCTATGCAAAGTTTGTTTTATGAGGATCTTTCACACACCCTCAGTGTGTGATAATCTCATAAACCCCTCGAGCTTCACTCTCGGAGTTTATGGATATCACACACCTCGGGTGTGTGAAAAATCCTCATAACACACACTTGCACAGGTATTAGTCTCTATACAGGCAAATGTATTAGCAGCTGTATTGGCTCTGACCAGAGTTTGTTTCTAGAAGCATGAGACTACAGACGCATGAGTGAGGCTGACTGACTGTGGTAGATCTGAGCAGGAGTAAAAAAAAGGCAGCTTTATCCTACATATTTCTTCTCTTTGAATAACTGTTGTTTTATTTTATCTGGATGAAACAAGCAACAGATGCTAGGCAATGCATAGTGCAGACTGATAAACTAACCCACAGACAGCAGTATAGCCTCAAGATTAGAGTAACAAGCTGTGAATGAGCTTGGTACATCCAAAAGAGCTGGGGGTTTGATTCCCACAACCTCCACTTGCATACTGTATGACCCTGAGCAAGTCACTTAACCTCCCCAGTGATCCCATGTCACCCCTGAAAACAGGCATTGGATCTAGTGGGCCTTACTTGGTTACCAAAAATATATTAAAAAAAAGGATCAAGGCATGCATAACTTTGAAAGAATGCACATCTGTACCACCTCCAGAGAATCTAGAGGGATTAATGCCACCTTCTGGCCTGGATAGCAACAAGAGAAAGAAAGCAATCTCTGTGCACCTGCTAAGAAACATTTACAGCACAGTGATCAGAACAAAACCTGTATTTGTAATGGACAAAAATCGAAAAATACTCATCAATGAATATATAATGTTTTCCATCATATGTTTTGTGGGGACAGAGTTATAAAGAACACAGAGACAACCATCCCAGAGAACAGGACTACCTTCATCTTTTCCCAGTAAGTACAGCAAGGAGAATTTTGCAAGAGCATTCAGCTGCCTCAAAATAGGTGTAATTACCCACGTGGGTGCAAAAAAAGGAACCACATAGGTAAGCAGGCCAGAAAGGGAAGACTAAGCACTTTCAACTTGGTACAAATTCCACAGGTGGCAGCAAAATCAAGTCTAGAAGACATTGTCAAGTAAGCGCATTACAGTAGGGGGTTTCCCCTGATACTTGCAGGGCAGTTCAATTGGGGCCTTACCTAGTTTCTTCCCTCAGTACTGAAGATGGCAGCTATAATGCAGTCTCTTGTGCAAATCCCAATGATACTGCAATCAAAGACCAAGTACAGGCAGGTCAGTGGCAGGCAACCATCCCACCCATCACAGTTCTTGAACCCTTTTTCTAACCACCCACAAACCAGACAGAGTTCGTACTCGAACAAAAATTGACAATAACATATTTAAAACTGGGAAGTTTTTTTCTGAATCATAACAGGACCAAAAGCCTACACTAGACGAGAATAAAAGGAAGTTACATAAAGATGTTCTGAACAAGAACTTAAAAAAAAGTAACGATCAACAAGGTGAGCATGAAGCTAAGTGATTCTAACTTTTACTATTATCGCTCAACGCCATGGGAAGGAGCTCTGATGCAACTCTTCTAGGCGTGGAAGAATAAAAAAGCCAGCAGTTAACATGCTGCTCCCTTGTTTCCTCTGTGCACATGCATTCATTTAAACCCTGCACAAAGTTTATTGATGCCCCCAGGTAACAGCACACAAGGTGTGTGACATCCAAGCGTGTGGGCTTGTGACTATCATAATGCATCAGCTTTGGATATCGCAGAAAAAAATCTATATTAGTTTTTTTTTTATTATTATTTGTGGCAGCAACCAGAAATCTCTACAGAAACGTAAACAAGTTTATGCAGCAAGTTTCTGTACTAGCCCAGTTGTTACATGCTCTGCACTGCCCAGCTATTACAAATTCATCTGAAATCATTCCATTTTACAGGAATTGCTTTTCTATCAGGTATAAAAATATTTCCTTGTACTATTTCCTATGAGCTGGACTTCAATTAAGCAATAAGGTGCTCCAAGGGGTTGCATTAACCATGTGTTAATCACCCCTTAGGGGTGTAATGTGGCACAAGGTGCAGCTGAGTGCCACATTACACCTCTGGGGGTGATTAACACATGGTTAATGGAACCCCTGGGAGTACCTTATTGCTTAGCTTACAGCAATACCAAAACACAAATATTATTTCCTGTTCTCATTTCAGGATTTATTTCACAAATTACTTGTTTTTGCTATAAAATAGTCCGTCTGCTATCTGCTAGTCTTAACACTGGCCAGTGTCCTTATTCCATATGTGGAATTCCATGCTCCAGTTGAAGCGCTTTCCTTCACACTGGTATGGTGAGCTATGGTCAACGCATATAATACGGATGTCTGGGACGCTTGTTATGGTGGCAAAATTAAACTTTCTAGTTGTAGTCTCAGAAACTATTTTTGTTTTGGTAAGCTGTTTTTCTTGGTGTGGATTTTAACTTTTTTGTCTTGGGCATGACAACGTCTATTACATTATTAACGTGGCATCATGAGTTGCTGCTCTGGCACTTCTGGAGCTCCACCACTGCTCAGTGCATTTTTTACTGACTTTCCCTAGTGGTTGTCTTGGCAGCAGCTATGCACCAATGCCATTTAGCCATAACAACACAGCTGCAGCATGGGGAAAAAACGGGTATCCAGAGTAGTCTGGCGAGGTTATAACGGATTTATTTCCGTAAATGTTACTGACTGCACCAGCCTGGTGGCACTGAGGGTTGAGGTTCTGGATGCCAAATCACGTGCTAATCAGGCGACCTGGGTTCGGGAAAGACTGCGGGTCACCGGGGTGTCGACATGGGGGGGGGAGCAGGATCAAGCACTGGCTCTCCTCTCCTGGGTAAGAGGTGGGGTCACCCATCCACCCATAGTTCCACTGTCACCAAATGGAGGTTCGGTGCCGGCGCAGGCAGTCAGTGGCATGAGTGGAAGGGAGGGGCTCCCTGAACGCCGTGCACATGTGTGTCTCCACACGCACGCGCTACGTCTGGGATGCGTGGGTGTAGTGAACGGAAGAAAACCCACAAAAACCCAGAAATTACACATAAAAAAAAATACTACTAACTGGCAGATACTTTTACTTATTCAACCCTTTTTTTTTTTTTTTTTTTATGGAATACCACAACTACTGCATCCTGCAGCAGTGGAATCAGCTTCTGTGATTAGGGATCTCAGTAAGTGGGCAGAGCAATGGCAGTCAGTGGAAACTGTAACGGAGCACTGAAGTACTCACATTTCATGAAGGACTACAAATGTGACCTCTGCCTCCTGTTCTTAACCAGTCAAATTGCAGGAATGTAAACTACATTGCTATATTTGTGCAAAAAGTGCTAAGAGACTACTATAAAGGATAGGATTACAGAATGGCTAGAAAGGTCTCAGCTGATTAAGGGGGAGCCAGAATGGGTTTAGTAAGGGAAGATCATGCCAGTCAAATGTGTTTGTTTTATTTAAGGAAGTCTCAAGAATGCTAGACCAAGGAATGCTAGTAAACATGCTGTATTTGGATTTCAGTAAGGCAGCATCATCCCACATGGAAAACATCCGTGGAAGCTGAGTAACTATGGGTTCACTAGCAATATAGATTACAGGGTGGAGTACGGTTAGAGAATAAGCCCCACAAGTCCAAATACAGGCTTTGACCTCAGGATGGAAACTGGTCATACATGGAGCCCCACAGGATCCGTATTGGGGCCTCTGTTGTCTCTTCATGGATGATGTGGAAAATAGAGTTTTAAGCAACAGGATCAAGTACATAGATGACACTGAACTCCTGTTGCAGTTAACTCCAAGGGTGAGGGTGATAATATGCAGAAGGACTTGGAGATCCTGGGAAACTGGAATACCAAGTGGCAAATGAGACTCAAAATGGAAATGTGCAAAGTCAAGTTCTTGTTCCTGGGAACAGGTGTCAGGATCACTATCTGTACAGCAGGCAGCAGTCAACAACGGATCAGCAGAAGGACCTGGGGATCATCACAGATGGGCAGCTGCAGCTGACAGAACCAGATGGAGGGGCAGCTGGCAGGGTGAACCAACTGATGGGTTGTATAAAAAGAAGCATAACGTGATGAGAGAGAGCAGCATTATCTTGCCACACGAAAGGGCAGTAGTAAGGCACCATTTGAAGTACTGTAAACAGTTCTGGTCACCATGGCACAGACGGATGTTGCTGTCATACTAAGGGTGCAGTACATGGCTAATAAAATGATTAGGGGAATAGAAGGCTAGAGCTATGAAGAGTGATTGGATAAGCTGTGGATCTATTCCCTCAAAAATAGAAAACTAAGGGGGGGGGGACAAGAATTCTGTGTTCATAATTTTTTGGGGGCTGACAGATATGGAACAGGGGAAACTGACCTAATACAAGACAGCAAGATAAGGGAGCATTTGAGTCAGTGTGTGTGTGTGTGTGGGGTGCAGAGTAAGGACTAACAACATGAAACACTACTTCATGCAAGGGGTGGTGTACCTCTGGAACAGACTACCAGGAGACTGTATCAGTGGACAGCATTGTTCCTTTTAATGCCAAAGTGGACCAGTTCCAGTTGAAAAAATGTATCCAAGGATACAATGCTTAGGCCTTGGGTGCTTACGGGAAGGGAAACCGCTAATGTGGTGGCAGCCTGGAAGGCAGGAAATGAACAAGATGGACACATGGTCGTTTTTGTCTAGCAATTACTATGTACCTATGTTCCATTCTGGTTCTTAACATTTCAAAATGGTCACACTCTTCTTCACCTTAGTCAAGATTGGAAACGAATCAATTGGATATGGGATATCCAGCATTATTCACTAGATTATATGCTGCCATGGCAGCATCTTCTAGTGCTTTCCGCCAACAGAGACCAAATGGTGCATCGCTTGTAGACCCTATTGTCTTTTGGTTCATGATTACCGAATTGGCATTTTTTATCCCTGCTGGTTTTCTATCATTAGGAACTGGAATTAGCAGGGGCCTCCTAGTTTACATACTTATTAGAAAGCATTTTCTAAATTCATCTTACCTTTATTAGCCTGATTACTGATGCAATTTTCTGGAAGTGTGCCTAGTGTATTTACAAACTATTAATCTTCTGAAGGTTTTGCCCCCTCTCAGTCAGGGGAGGTTACATATTTGCACTTTATTACTAATTTGCACTGTGTTAATAACACTCCTTTTGTCTCTGTATTCCTATACCTTTTCTTCAAAATGTCTAATTTTATTCCTTTGTAACTTCCTGCTATTTATTCACATATTTATTAACAATTCTTGTAATGTTGTAATGGCTGATTTGCCAAAAAATGAAGACGGGGGCGCTGCTGAGCAGCTTTGAGAAAACAGCTATTTTTCAGAACTCCCAAGATTTACCGTTAAAAGTTACTATAGATTTGAATTTTCTGTGTATTTTTTGAGGCGAGAGGTGCACAGCATGTATCAGACTGCTAAGATGGGGAAAAATCGAGGAGCTGCCACTTCTTCTTCTGATTTCTTTGTTCCTAAGAGATCTCAACAGCAGTGTGAGGAGCAGCCTGAGATGTCTGGTGAAGCTGCAGGGGGGAGCGACCTCGCTATCGAGTCAAGCAATTCCCAACCAATTGGTGAGATCGTCCAGGATATTTATAAGAAGTTGGATGCCCTTTCGTCCAGAGTTTCAGACTTGGAAACTAGGATGGACCATAGTGTACAAACGGCCCAAAGATCGGAAGCCTCTGTACTTAAGGCTTGTGATGCAACCACTAAATTAATTAAAGAAAACTCTTTGTTGCAACAGAGGTTGGAAATGGTTTAAAATCAAGCCAGAGAGTGGAACATCCATGTGTTGGACCTTCCTGAATCTGCAGAGGGGGAGGACTGTCTTGGTTTTGTTCAATCCTTATTGCCAGCTATTCTGGGCTTCTCTGAGGACGACCCCCCATTTTGCTCGTGAAGGCATATCGCATTGGCCCGAGGTGGGCTGCATCAGATACCTCGGCTCCCAGGACTTTAATGATCGTTTGTACAGGGGTGGGTGACCGGAACTGAATTTTCACCATGGCCAGGAAAAAGCAAATCCTGAAATATGGGGAGGACACCCTGTAGATCTTCCTGGATTTGGCATATAGCACCAGGTAGAAATGTAAGATGGGATCCGGAGCTGACTTACAAAATTAAAGATCCAGCATCAGTTACTACTCCCTGCTAAACTGCAGTTGACATGGCAGGGGAGGCAGTATCAGTTTGCCGATCCCAAAGATGCAGAAAAAATGCTTCTGTGTACTGAGCAGGAGATGGAGGTGACTGCGGAGGATGGTGCCTCCTTGGATGAAGATTGAGGAAGGATGCAGAATTCTTATTGCGATGTGAGCTACGGACTGTTGTTGTTTATTAGGAATAACAATTGAGTATCAGCTCATTCACAGTGGCAACCTGAGAAACACATCTGAAACATTGCTACAACATACAAACAACATACAAAAATACAGAATAAAATCCATCATTAGTTAAAACATTTGCACACCTGAATGTTTGAATACAAATACTTCTTTAGCTGAGACACAGACAAGGTTTAGTCTGGGGGACCCTAAAATAATTAGCATAACTATTCCAGAATGTTGGGACCAAATGACTGAAGTATTGCATGGCCCTTTTAGAGTTAGTCCTAGGTACAAAACTGGGAAGATTGGGAATTTCTTATAGAAGGAACAATACCACACAATTTTAAGTTATTGCTTAAATACTTCGGAATGCGGCCCAGACCTGATTTGTATGCAAACACACTCATGTGAATATCCCTCCTAAGAGTCAACGAGAACTAGCCCAAAGATTTATACAAATCACAGTGATGGATAGTTATTGGACAGTTTAAAATTATTCTGGCCAATTTACTACATAATACATCCAACTTGTGCAATCTATCTTGTGAAGCGCCACCATACAGTATGTCACCATAGTCTAGTAAAGGTAGTATCTGAACCTGTATAATATAGTTCAACTTGTCTGAATCAAGACATTTTGACTGGGACTGGGGTTTGTGATGCTCTGGTTTGGGGATCGGGTCCCCCCCCCCCCCGTTGCATCTTCTATTTAATTGGAGTATTTGTCGGAGTGAGTACTTTCCCTGGACCATTAAGGACCTGTGAATTCCGGGTCTTTTAATTTTTCTGATATATGAGCCCTCTGGTGTTTTGAATTTCATGGCTACCAGCTTCTTGATAACAGAGTAATTTGGGCGGTTTCTGGGACTGTTCTGGACTATAACTGCATTATTATTTTCAGGCTGCATCTTTTATCGTTTTATTTTCTGCTAGTGCTACAGTAAGTTAGAACATGGAAATTCTGTTTAACCATTTCCTGTTACTTATGGGAGTGGGATTTTGTTAAGTATGTGGACAGTGTTCAATGATGCTTGGGAAATCTATTTTTGACCATGACGCCTATGTGGTCATTTGTTAATACTTGGGGGTATAATAATTTGAAGTTTGATTCCCCATATTTCCTCTTTAGCTGCCTGCTATGGGTTATATATGGTTGATTTGGGGGTATACCCCCCATGATATAACTCTAGGGGAGGTGTCGTGTTTAATTCCTGTTACATGATTCTGGTATTACAGATTTTTATGCGATACTCCTGCGGTACTATTGATTTGTACGTTTTTTAGTTTGCAAAATTAATAAATAACAAAAGAAAAACAATGAAAACATTTATCACTCTTCTTTACCACTGCAAAACAGAACAAAACTCTGACCTTAGCTATCTGGCAGTTACAACCACTACACTATAAAAACATAAATATAAATGTTAGAAAGTCCTCATACTTTCTGATGGAGAGTCTTAGCTCTAAAGTATCAATGAATAAAAGCCAGAGTGACTGTTTAATCCAATGTAAATCCAATTATGAAGCCTTTACTGGAGACTTGGAAAAAAGGAACCGTGCTTCCTCCTAATAACATGAAAACAGAGACCTCCATCTTCAGAAAAATGATACCATACATGACAAAAAAAAAAAAAGGGAATACTCTCATATGGAAAATCAATTTCTTACATTACTGGTAATTTGTCTTAATATCTCCAGTACAGTAACCTATAGGACTTTTTATAAGAATCATATACGAGGCTTGCTTAAAATACTGTTTTCTCTATGAGACTGCAAATATATATTTTATATGCAGCTACAGTACTCAATGGGCTACTTCAGTACAAAACCCATAAGCGGGTGCTGAGGTCATCTGCCTGCTCCCCGTTGGAGGACCCAAGGTCTAGAACCTGTGCTGGAGATAGGTCCTTTGCTATTTCTGCCCCTACTCTTTGAAACAGCCAGCTGCCTGAAATGTCAAAGTGTACTTCTTTAGATGCATTCAAAATTGCCTTAACATCTCATTCAATAGCGGTAAGTAGGTACAGCTGCAACAAATAACTCAGATGTGTTTCCTAGCACTTATCTGTTATCTCTCTGTCTAATTTAAGTAACAGATTCTACTATCATGGATTCTGAACCTTGTTAGAAATATGGAAACTAGTGCACCTGTATCCAGTACTTCTCATCTGTGATGCTATTCCAGATATGGGGTTGCTTGCAGCACATAGTCTTTATACAGTATATGAATGTAATGTGTTCTTACTTCAGCTCAACTTTTTTTTTTTTTAAGACAGTCCATCTTACAAATACTTCTCATTTGTCTCAATATGTAAACTGTGGTTTTTAACTTGCCTCTGTATGTAAACTGTGGTCCTTATCTGTCTCAATATGTAAACTGTGGTTGTTAACTTGCCTCTATATATAAACTGTTATTACTGAATGTAATTGACTCAGTTTCATCCCTGAAAAGGGGACTTTGTCTTAGTGGGCTCACCTGGTTAACAAATTTCAACAAATAAATAAAGTCTTTGGTAATTGACAATGGAGTGCATTTACATATGTAAATAGGAATTTGCCAGCAGAAGGCAGCCTTGTATTTCATCGAGTCTGCCCACTGTAGAGCCCACGTACAGTATTCTTTATGCGTCACTCCACACTTTTACTGTCACCTTAACTTTATCTCTCCCTTCTTGAAGCCATTAACAGTTTTCTTGTTTGCCACCTCTTCTGGTAGCCTGTTCCACCCTGCCAGCACTCTCTGTGAAGAAGTGCCTCCTGACCTCCTTCCAGGACCCACTTCGAGACAGTTTTGTAACTGTGCCTTGTGTTCTTGTTATCACTAGTCTCGAAAAGTTCACAGGGGTCTGCCTTGTTAATACCCTTGAGGTATTAAATATCTCTATCATGTCCCCACGTTCCCTTCTCTCCTCAAGCGAATGCAAATTCACGTTCTCCAGCCTCTGCTCATATGCGAGCCCCTGCTGCTTGTGAATCATTTTCATAGCCCTTCTCTGTACCGCCTCCAGCTAGTTCATGTGCTTTTTGTGACACGGGTTCCAGAACTGTATGCTGTACTCCAGGTGCTGTCGCTCCATGATTATTTACAATGGCAGTATGATCTCTGCTGCTGGTAAGTTCCCTGCTGATGCAACCCAGCATCCTAGTAACCCTCTCTGCTGCACTGCATAGCGGGTTTCAGGTTGCTCATTAATGCAGTCTCCAGGTCCTTCTCCTCTTTGGACACTCTGAAGGCCACTTGTCACTTCCCCCAGTTTGCACTCCACCCTAGGGTTCTTATTCCACACATGCACGGACTTGCAGTTCTTGGCACAGAACCCTAGTTGCTAGATACCAGACCCTTTTTCCAGCTTTTTGAGGGCCTCCCTCAAGTCCCTGACCCTATTCTGTGTCCACTCCTCCACAGAGCTTGGTGTTATCTACAAAGAGGCAAATTTTGCACTTAATGTTGTCCCAGATTTCATTTATGAACATACTTTTTTTTTTTTTTTATTTCTTTTATTGCAGCAGTTTTTACACACGTCAAGACAATGTACAATATATTGAGGTAGATAAAGTAATAGATAGCAGCATATGGTAGTCAGTAGGATCATTTTTCCCTAAGGATCTAATCATAAGGAAGCAGTTTCAGTTCTCCAGATTATTTATTGTTAAAGAAAGTCCATCTCCATGAGGTCCCAAATAATCTGCGACTGAATAAATCTTTCTCCTAATATTTTAGTTTAGCCAATATTTACCTTGAACTTTAGGGCCCTTGGATATAAAATGCTAATTTAAATCACTGTAAATGTTAAGTGTTACTCTGAATAACTCTCCCTCCCTTCAACCCTGTCCCTTACTTTATGTGGGCTTATAATCAATTTTCCCTCAACCAAATAAACAGATTAAGGGCAAAAGGTAGGATCCACCAAAGAATGGTAGAGTACCCACCACTGCCATTTCGACATGTGATATGGACTTTTATTTTGCATTTTTGCATTAAGACTCTCTAGTTGGTATAAGTCAGACATCACAGATGTCCATTCTTCAGCTGTTGGTATCTGCCGACATCCATCGTCAGGTTATAGCTTTCTTCATTGCTAGGAGACATACTGGGAGAAGGGTAATAACCCATGGAGGAATGTGGTCTGGAAAGACCCCTAGTAGGTTCTGTTCAGCTGTTAGTTCAACTGACTGACCAAACAAAACAGTAACTTCCATCTGTAAGGTGAGCCAAAAAGAAATCAAGTTGGGGCAGAGCCAAAAAATGCGACTCAGGGATGCCCTAGGGCAACCGCAACCTCTCCAACAAACCCCATATTTATCTGGAAGGAATTTAAGGAGGACCGCTGGTGCTCAGGAGTAGCAGGAGCGGCACTTCCACACAAACTCCCTCCATAAAGGGGATGAGGAGGTCTTGACGACCCTCAGGGCCAACCCCAACCACGTCTCCATGAATACTTCCAAAGCTAAGTCTCTATTCCATTCTTGTAGAATGGAGACAGTGGACTCTTGTTGTTCGTTTCTCAACCTCTTATAGATAGTTCCTATGATATGTGTTCCCAGATTCCCTCGGATAGCTTCTATGAATAGTTTTAGTAAGTCTGGAGTTGGGGAAGGCATTTTAATCTGGATAATCCTATTTCGTAATATATGGTTACGGACCTGGAAGTAACGAAATAGGTCTGAATTACGGAGATTGTATTGGGATTGTAACTTTTCAAAAGGGAGAATCCCTTGAGGGGAGAGAAATTGGAAAATATGGGAAAGTCCCAATCTTCTCCAGGAAGAAAAGGCCTGATTCATATGTATAGGGACAAAGGCCTCATCTTCAGAGATTAGCTTACAGTACTCGTAAACTGTATGGATTGAACCAGACCTTCTCATGCATTTCCACAGTTTATAAATTTGGACCGTTATGGTCGTGAGTGCTCCAGATGACACTGTATCTCCCATCAAAGGAGAACAGAATCTTCTTGATATCAAAGAGATCATTTAAATGAAACTCAATGATTTTCCAGGGAGACTTACAGGACCCTGCCAACCACATTACTAGTACCCTAAGGAACGCCGACGTGGCATATAGACTAAAATCTGGAAGATTGAAACCCCCTTGGGCCAAGGATAATTTAAGGATCAATAACCTTATTCTTGGACGGCCCCTACCCCAGATGAAACCAGATATTAATCTATTCCAGGACTTAAAATAATACATCAAAGGGGAAAAAAGGGATATTCTGGATCAAATACATAAGCCTGGAAAGGATATTAGTTCGTATAATCTCTATTTGTTGGTGAAAAGGAAAAAAAACAGTGGACCACCTATACAGATCAGACTGAATTAGCAACGTAAGGGGTTCATAATTTATTATTTCCATGACCTCCGGATCTAAGCGAACATGAAGGCCCAAGTATTTTATTTTTGTGGATAACCATTTAAAGGGATAAGCCTTTTTTTTTTTTTTTTTTAACTGTGGGGAGGGCTAAAATTAAAAGCTAAAATTTCCATTTTGGCCACATTTGACCTAAATCCTGCTATTCTTTCAAACTGACTCAATATATTCCATGTTTCAGGGATAAAGGCTGTCAGGGACAGTAAGGTTAACAATATATCGTCCGCAAACATACTAAGCTTATGTTCCTGCTGACTAATTGGTATACCTTCCACCGAGGTCGTAGCTCTCAGTACAGATGCCAAAGGTCCAAGATACAGTGCAAAGAGGTAAGGAGACAGGGGGTCACCCCTGTCTCGTTCCTCTGCCCAACTGAAGCGGGTCCGACAGGGCACCACTGACTCAGACATAAGCCTCCGGGGACCTATACAGGCTAGTTAAACTATAAATGAAGAGGGAAAATGAAAGGCCCGAAGGGTGTCCCATAGGAAAGCCCACAAAACACACTCAAAGGCCTTTTCGGCGTCGAGGCTAATGAATACTGATGGGATTTTTCTAGTATGGACATATTCCTGTAGCACCAATGTCCTGTGGATATTGTCTGCAGTACTTCTGTTTTTGATAAAACCAGATTGATCGAGTTGTATAATCTTTGGGATGATGAGTTCTAACCTGGAAGCCCAAATGGCTGTGAAGATTTTATAGTCTACGTTTAAAATAGAATTAGGGCGGTAGGATCCAGGGTCTGAAGGATCCTTGTGTGATTTAGGTATAGGGGCAATTGTTACAAAATCCCAAGATGGGGGAGGCAGACCACCCTGGGATATCTCAATAAATAAGGAGTGTATCTTGGGGTTTAGTTCTTTTATAAACATCTTGCACCACTCAGATATGTAACCATCAGGGCCTGGACAGCACACCAGAATTAAGAGATTTTATTGTCCCCATTATTTCCAACTGGGAGATGGGGGATTCCAATGAGTGAATCTGGAGGGAGAACAGTGTTGGAAGGTTGGCTTGTTTTAAAAAAAAATGAGAGGAATCAGGTGGAGTAGGAGACAAATTTGGGAAGTATAACTTGGCACAGTAATCTGAAAAAGCCTGTAAAACATGACTATCAGTATGATGCGACTTCCCTGTAGTAGGATTTTTGAGCTTCAGGATAGTAGAGCAGCGTTTCCTGGATCGAAGCTTCTGGGCTAATTTCCTAGCCCTCCCGACCACCCTCATGGACTGTTTGTCTAAGATAAATTAGGGATTGTTGTATTTGTTATCTATAATCTTCTGCAATGCAGCCTTAGTGTCTCAGATTTGTTTTTGCAGGTCAGTATCTCCATCTCTATATAGCAGCTGGTAATTTAGTAATTGCTCCGACAATGTTCATTACTTAGCCTCTCTTTCCTTATTCTTTTTTAGTGGTGTATGCTATAATTTCCCCTCAGATTGTTGCCTTCATCGCATCTCATTGGATCAGCTCGGAAATGTCTGGGGAAGCATTCTCAGAAAAAAAAATTGAGGAATTCTAGTTTTGATTTCCTCCTGGAATTCTTTATCCACCAAGGTTAACACACTCAGTCTCCATAGGGTCTTTTTCTTCTTCTCTCTACCCATGTCTAACTTCAAGATCAGGGGGATGGTGGTCAGATAATATTGTTGGGCCTACAGAGATAACCTGGACCAATAAGAAGTGTTTGCAGGTTACTATAAAATAGTCCAGTCCAGAATACGACTTAAACCTGGGTGAATGATACGTGTAACCAGGTGCAGAGGGGAATAAGCATCTCCACATATCAACGACACCTAGGTGATGCATAATATTTTTAAACTGTTTTGTGGTTGTAGAGTTCCTATGTCTCTGCTGGTTAGAACAATCAATGTGTGGTAATAAAGTCAAATTGAGGTTGCCCCCCCCAAAGATCAACTGATCATGAAAGAGGTCCAACATTGTTGATATAAATCCCCACAATATTGGGAATTTTGTCTGAGGAGGGAAGTATACACTGGCCAAAGTGACCTTCTGGCCATATAAAAGACCCTTGACTGTCACATATCTACCTTGGGCATCAATAAGTGTTTGTAATATTTCCAAAGGAGTATTTTGAGGGATTAGAATAGCCACCCCTCTTTTTCTACCACTCTGATGCGATGATGCAACAACCCGGTACCTGTTTCCCCAGTTTAATTTAAGATGCTCAGCATCTGAGAGGTGAGTCTCCTGGAGAAAAATAAGATCTGATGTATGTTTGTTACGATATTGCATAACACGGGCTCTTTTGATGGGGTCTTGGAGGCCATTAATATTTTGTGATATAATTTTAACTGGTTTAACTGACATCATATTTAATGTTTAGAATTATAATTAGGATTTGATTTTTCCCCAGGGTGAATGAAGAGACATCAGTCCAGACCACATTCCTCCAAAGTCCACAGTCCAGCTGTCTAAGAGAAGCTTTCCACTGACTGCATTTTAAAATATATAACAATGAAGCATATTTGATTAACAAACATTCTTGACGTGTGTTCCCCACCCCCACCATTCCTTGTAATAGCCCAAATGGTCATAGATCCAGATATCTATAGAGAGCTATGGTAAAGTTCCCTTGACCCCAATGAAAACTCTCGAGAATCCTGGATCAAATAACCCATAACTAAAACACAGAAACTGTAACTACAAGTAACCCTATTAACCTTAACAGACAAAATTCCCAATATTGTGGGGATTTATATCAACAATGTTGGACCTCATTCACGATCAGTTGATCTTTGGGGGGGGCAACCTCAATTTGACTTTATTACCACACATTGATTGTTCTAACCAGCAGAGACATAGGAATATGACTCCCAAGTGTGAGGTGCTTGTTCTGAGCTCCCCCGAAGCATCCTGTCCTGATTTCCCAAGGAAGTAGGAGAGGAATGTGGGACTCTGAAAGCAAACTCGGAAATTAAAAACCCCAGGATTAGCAATAGAGCCCTTAATGGAGTGGAAAAAGTCCCACTCCAGGGTGGAACCGGTACAGCTTGAGCCATTTACCAATCATTCCCCAAAGGAGGCTATCCACTTAAAGCCCTGATACTTAGTAGGCCTTATTGTCTTATGGAGTTGTTGTGGGGAGGGTATGTAAAGCTGGACCAAAATGAAAATTGAAGATAGGAAAAAGTACTCAAACTTCAGATTCAAGGCTCCATTGCAGCTGGGCGGGAGCTGTAAAATAAAAACCCCATTAATACCAAGTTACAAAGATATTCTCTATAGCCCTTCATAAAACCCTTTCCCCTCCATAATTCGAATATATGGGAACCAAGCCCTTCAAAACACCCAGTTAGTTCAGTGAGAAAGTCCCAACTGAGTAGCAAGCCCCCATTGCAGCAGGTAGAAGCTAAAAGTTCGAGGAGGCCTTCTCGAATCAACCACAGCCAGTCAGAATCTTCTCCTAGCGAAAAATTGTTGTAACAAATGCTCAATGTTGTAGGGCTGGACAAAAATCAAAGCAACCCCTGTCCTGAAGCCTTCCAGTGACATTTATCCCATTGTTCCGTATTCGCAATCCTTACATGAAGGGTGCCTTCCAGGAAGGACCCCCAGCCCCGCAGGAGGCCAGCCCAGCCATCAGATGCAGCAGGTTACAAGGGTGAGCAGAGGAGCTCCAGAGAAGCCTGGACACCGCCAGAAGCAATGGAAGGAGTTGGGGGCAATAGTCTCCAAGCAGTAGCTCACTAGCCTGGAAACACCCTGCCATCAGAGAACTGCAAGGGGTCCAAATTGCAACATGCTGCCAAACTGTATAGACAGAATTTCAGAACCTTGACTTTGTGTGTTACCTGGACATTTAAGAGACGCCTTCCCCCCACCTCAGCAGCAATCCGCCTCATCCATCACCCCTTCCCCCCACCTCCACAGGAGAAGGTCAGGCCCCAAATCAAGAAAATAAACATAGCTACCAATCCTGAGGAACAGATCAAGTAGGCATTGTAGGATTTGTGTATTGTTGTAGTCACCTCAAAATTACATCCAGTGGTATTGCTGATGTTTGAAGCTGCTTAGGACATTTTGTCTAGTTCGTTTGCCCCTGACGAGATTTCACCGTCTCTGCTACCTTCTCATTAATAATTCCCCTGCTTTAAGAGAACTGCTGTAGCTTCAGATGCTGAACTGTACGTTTGCTGACCAGTTGGAAGAAAAAAACATTAATTTAGCAGGATAGGGAGTGTGGAAATGTATTTTCTGAGTTCGTAGTATGGGGAACAGTGGGCTGTAGTCCTGACGTTGTTTTTGAGTGCATGGAGCATAATTGTTATCCAACAGCAGATGTTATTGTCCCCACATCACTTTGCCCTTTTGCCAGGCCTTTCTCAGGAGAACCTCTTTAGTTTGGTAGCTTAATAGGCATATAACAAAGGAGCGTGGCCTTGCTTCAGGTCGAGAGGGTATAGGGCCAAGAGCTCTGTGGGCCCTCTTGACATCCAACTGGAAATCTGTGTCCAATTCTAGCAACAGGCGCTGTAAATAATCGTTAAAGGCCTTGGGATTATTTCCCTCTTCATCTTCTCAGAGGGCAAAAATCTGAATATTTATCCTCCTTACCCAGTTTTCAGCATCCTCCTGCCTTATGGAGATGGCCAGTTGTTCAGCCGCAAGAGCCCTGATGGTTTCCTCGAGCTCATTGAGCCTGGTTGAATTTAGAGCGATCTGGTGGTCTGCGTCTGCCACACGACTCTGCAAGGTACCCAGTTAGGTTCTAATGTCCTTTAGCGATTCATGGACCTCGCCCCTGAAGTCCGTGATTACTTGCAGTATGGTTTCAGAATTTGACTCTGGAGGTTTTTTGGAGCCTTTTGCCTTCAGCGAGGCGTTAGATTTTTTTGAAGTCGGATCCCAGAGTAGACCTCATTTGTTGGTCACCGTCATCAGACAGACGATCCTCCGCGTCAGTCATTTCATCGAAGGGCAGGAACCAGTTGCGGTTTTGTTTAGCCACTTTCGTTGAAGGAGCACTTGCTAAGGACAATTAGGCTACAGGTAACACCTGAATTCGAAGGTTAAAAATGTATTTAGTGCTCTTTTATGTAAATTTAGATGGGAGCCTCTCGATCTGCATGCTCACCCAGGCATACCAGAACCAGAAGTCCCATTTATGAACATACTTAAAAGCACTGGTCCAAGCATCAACCCCGGCAGTGCCTCTCTGGTAATCTCCCCTCATCGTTGAGTATTTCCCCCCAAGAACAACCCTCTGGGTTTTCCCTCTAACCAGTTCACCACTCACCTAGTCATTTTACTCCCTTACCCCCAGATCTTCCAACTTCTTAATCTCTTATGTGGGACTGAGTCAAAGACCTTTCTAAAACCCAGGTACAGTATGTCCACTGCTTGGCCTCTATCTGCTGCTGTCTTTGTTACATACTAACATACTAAAATGCCAGCAGAATAGGCCTAATGGTCTTTCGAGTCTGCTCGATTGGTCAGCCCCCACCCTGGGTGCTGACCTTGCTGCCCCCCTCGCCTTCTCTGGCTTCTCCCTTCCCAGTTCCGGATATTCTTGCTGCATTGGATTTTGCTTCCAGAACCCTTCCCCTGTACCTGTCCCAGCCCCTCTTGAACCCCTCCACCGTCTCTGCTTCCACCAGCCCCTAGGCAGTGCATTCCATGGCTCCACCACCCTCTCAGTGAAGTAGCACCTCCTCCTTTCTCCCTGAATCTTCCCTCCAGCTTCCACCCATGCCTCTAGTGGCCCCTCCTCCTTCCTTCTCAAGCACCCTGACTGTTCCTCCCCTATTTACCCTCTTCAGTACTTGAAGACCTCTATCATGTCTCCAGGTCCTTCTCTCTTCCAATGTGTACATATTTAGCTCTTGAGCCTCTCCTCATAGGTCCTGTCCCCAAGCCCAAATCATTTTGGTTGCCCTCCTTGGATCCTCTCAGGAGTTTAATGTCCCTCTTTAAGTGTGGCCTCCAAAACTGCATGCAGTACTCAAGGTGTGGCCTCACCAAGCAGTTATACAGAGGGAGCATCACTTCCCTCCTTCTGGAGGTGATCCCCCTAGCGATGCATCCCAGCATCCTGTTGGCCTTGGCTGCTGCCCTCCTACAAGCCTCAGAGTTGTTCATTTTGACATCCACCACCACCCCCAGGTCCCTCTCAGTCATCGAGACTTGTAACATTCCCCCAGGGTGTACACTTGGCCCGGGTTTCTGGCCCCCAGGTGGAGTACCTTGCATTTCCCTGCATTGAACCTCAGCTTCCACTTTCTAGACCATCTTTCTAGAGCCTCCAGGTCCCCTGTGGGCCATCTCCCCTCCTCCTCATCCCACCGCCCCCAGTTTTGAGTCATCTGCAAAGAGACTCATCTCACTCCTGATTCCTGTCCTTATGTCAGAGACGTAGGCGTTGAACAGGAGGCCCAGAGACTGATCCCTGTGGGACCCCACTAATGACCTTCTTTGGGATGAGACTATCCGCCAACTACGACCCTCTGGGTCCGGTCCTGGAGCCAATTGCCTATCCATCTGATTATCTGGTTCCCCACCCCATTTCTCCCAGCTTATCCAACAGGCCCACGTGAGGAACAGAGTCAAATGCCTTGCTGAAGTCTAGAAAGAGGACGTCCACTGGTCTACCAAGGTCCAAGGCACTCGTCACCCAGTCATAGAACTCCACAAGGTTTGTCTGACATGGATTTCCCGAGATAATCCATGCGGTCTATTGTCCAGGCACCCCTGACTTTCCAGGTCCCCCTAGCCTCTCCTTGACAATGCCTCCATCACCTTGCCCACCACCGATGTCAGGCTGATGGGCCTGTAGTTCTCTGCCTCCTTGATCCCCTTGTGGATAGGCACTATCATCACCTTCCAGTCCTGGGGCACCACCCTGTCCTCAGAGAGATGGTGAAAAGCTCCGCCAGAGGGTTTTGCCAGGACATCCATAGGTTCCTTCAGCACTCTGGGATGTAATTTATCCGGCCCTGGTGCTTTCTCCGTCTTAAGGGAGCTGAGGGCTTCCCTCACTCTCTCTGCTGTGATTTCCACTTCCAGTACCTCTTCTCCCTGCTTAGCTCTCCCCTCCTGCCAGTGCTGCCTCCCCCTCTCCCCAGACCCGCCGATCGGTAAGGGCCCCCCCTCAGTATCTCTGTCTCCTCTCATGTTTGATGCAGCACCCCCATTTTCCTTGGTGGAAACTGAGGTGAAGTACTCATTTAGTACCTCAGCCTGCTCCCCTGGGTCTTGTGCCCATCTCTCCCCTGATTTAATCCTGCTAATCTGCCCCTTCACCCTTCGTTTTTCCCCAATGTATCTAAAGAACCCCTTGTTCCCTCTCCTGATTTCCCTGGCCAGGTTCTGCTCCTTCCTTGCCTTAGCTACCCTCACCACCCTAGTGGCCCTTCTAGCCATCAGCTCGTACTCCCCTCAATCCCTTTCACTCCTTGAGCACTTGAATTGCCTATAGGCTGCCTTCTTTCCCTGCACCACCTCCTGGACCTCCCTGGTCCATCAGCAGGGTTTTTGGGCCCTACCGCATTTTCGTCTTACTCTTGCACAGGTGCTGGTAGCATCTTGCACCCCTGTCCTGATGATTTCCACCTACTATCAGCGTCCATGTCTGACCCAATCCATCCAAATGCTCCTTAAGACGCCCCATTCCTTAAAAACCGTTCCCCTGAAGTCAGTTACCTCCGTCTTTGTGCAGCTTTCTAGCCCTCCTAGGTCCAGGCAGAACCAGACCGTGGCATGGTCACTCCCCGCCAATGGGTCCCTTACCTCCAGGCCCCTAATCTGGTCACTGTCTGCCAGGACCACATCCAGTACCCATGCCTCCCTGGTCGGTTCCCCCACCTGCTGAGTTAGGAATGCATCTTGAAAGACATCCAACAACCTCTGTTCCCTGGTCACAGAAGATGTCATAGTCTCCTAGTCTGTTCCTGGCATGTTCAAGTCCCCCAACACCACCACCGTTCCTCTGTCCAGTCTGCAGTGTCTCCCAACATCTGCCACCAGACTCTCCTCCAGCTCCTCCGCCAGAGCAGGGGGTCTATACACCACTACTATTTTTACTCTCTTGCCCGCCCTTGTTATCAAGGTGACCCAAATCGCCTCCACGGTTCCCTCCGCCTCCTCTACTCCCCCTATGCCAATGCAGTTTTTGACTATCATTGCTACCCCTCCTCCCTTCCTCCCCCCTGTCCTTCCTGAACATAGTGTAACCCTCCAGGTTCAGGTCCTAGTTGTGTCCTGCAGTGGCCCAGGTCTCAGTGACTGCTGCCACATCCACTGCTCCCTCAGTTAGCATCGCCTGGAGCTCAGGCATTTTATTTCCCAAGCTCCTGGCATTTAGCAGGACTACCTTCCACCCTTTCCCTATACTTCCATTTCCTCTGCTTGTGTTCCCATGGGGATTCTGTTTTCCCCTGGTTTGCACTTTACCAGTCGGCCTTTTCCTGCAATCCTCCAGCTCCCCAGTGGGGTGGTGACAGAGTCCCTCCTTTTTCGGCACCCCCTTGACAGCCTTTTCTCCCATCCCTCCCCCCTTCACAAGTTTAAACCCCACTTTTCACCAATGAACCCCTCTATTTTCAACTTAAGGATTCCCTTCCCCTCCAAATTGAGATGTAGTCTATCTCTAGCATACAGCTCCTTATCCTCCTAGGTCTCCCCCCAATCCCCAATCAACCCATACCCTCTGGCCTCACACCACTCCCTGAGCCACTGGTTTATCTCCCTAATCTTCCTTTGTGCTCCCCACTAGCCCTTGGCACCGGCAGGATTTCTGAGAAGGAAACTGCATCCTATGTCATGACAGACCCTGGCAAGCTCCCTGAATCTTGACTGTATCTCTAGCTCGCTATTTCCCTCAATGTCATTTGTACCTAGGTGGACCAATATGTCCGGGGAACCCCCACAATCCTTTGCCAGCTGATATACCTCGTGCTTAGCCCTGTGCACCGTTAGTCCAGGGAAGCATTTTGTTCTAACTGGCCAGGCTTCTCCTCCCTATCCCATCTGATACCCTGATCATAGAATCCCAACAGAGCACTCTGACCGCCTTTTCCTCCATTTCTCCATGTCCCTCATCCTTTCTACCGGCCCTCCACCCAGCTGGTCCTTGTTCCTCCCCTATCTGGGTGCCACATGCCACCCCTCCTTATTTACCTTGACAACCCTCCTCCAATCCTATGCCTCCTCCTCCTGAGTATCCTTTTGTACCTTGCTAACTCCCCCCTCACTGCTCGCAACTGGTCCTTCTCCCCCATCTGCTAAACTAGCCTGGCTCATCCTCCCTTTCTTGCTGTCTCCATTTAGTCCCTCCTTGCTTGTTGTGCTCCCCTGGCCTAAACCCTCAGCTCCCTTTACTAAATCCTCCTTGTACTTCTGGTCCTTCTCCTTTACCTTTCCTCCGAACTGGTCCTTCTCCTTGCGCTTTCCTCCCTCTTCCCCCTGCCCCTCCTGCTCTGATTCACTGCTCCCCCCATTTTCCTGCATTCCAGGTTCCACCCTGTTCTTCCTGCTATCTGGCCCCTGCCTCCTGCCCCCCACTCCCTTTCCATCTCTAACCACCCCTGTCATGGCTACATCACCCCCCTCATCCTCGAGCAGAAGAAGAGAATTGAAGCGGTTACTCATTGTAAGATCTGATCCACCTCCCCGCCTTGCTTCCTTCTGTCCAGCCCTGGCCATCTGCCTACTTCCCTGAGAATGTTGTCCCTCTGTCCCTCCTTTGTGAGGGTCTCCAGTTACCTGCCTGCTTCCTTGGTAGTGTCCTTTTGGACCCCCTCTGCCAGGGTCCCTATGTGACCCCTGAGTACTCTCCTGCACTCCTTTCCCTATGCCGCTGCCCCCAGTGCTTGGTGCAACCCTGTGGGAGATCCCCTGCCCCCTTCCCCAACCATACCTCCCCCCTTCCCCCAGCTGTCTCCTAATCCCCGCAACCTCCTCCCTAAGCTGTGCCAGCTGGTAGCACACTGGGCAACCACCAAACTTCCAAGCCCAGTCCAGTATCATGGCTGCTCCACACCCTGTGCACCCCACCACCCTCCCAAAGATGCCGGCCCTAATGCCATGTGGTTCCATCCCCTTCCAAGTAGGTTTCCTTGGGTGAGCCACCAGGTTCCCCCCAGTCCAAGATACACCCCTACTGCATAGGTCACCTACTAATCTTAGATACAGTCCCACAGTACACCGGTAACCCTGTTACTAGGTGCAGTACAACACAGTAAACTTATAAGGGAAATGAACAACTCCCTAAGCTCCTCTCTTCCGGCCTTTAAATCCAACCCCCAGTGGCTAGAACTACATGAGCTGCACCTGCAGCCTTTTCCTCCAATTGCAGGGCAGGTGTTCCCCTATAAATCAGCAGAACTCTGGGAAGGGTGGGTCTTGGGCAGACACCCGACTCGAGAGAGAGAGTGTATCAGCCCTGTGTCTCCCCTCCAAGCCCAGCAGCCAAAGAACCAGGCACAAGCAAATCCCACCAAATAGGTTTTAAATCAGAAGAAATAGGCCTCCACCAGCGCAGCCTGCTACACAGTGAAACATCCAACAAATGAGCCCACTTATAGCCACCAAACCAGTTTTCAAACTTCCAACAGCCCCCACAACAATACCCTGCTAGCCCCTTAGAAGTAAGAAAGCAAAGAAATAACCTTCTACCAAGTAAAATCCACAAGAACCCTGTAAAAACAACAAGCAGCAGCTACTGTCCTGGAACACAACTGATCCTGTCCCCTTCCAGTTCCTTCCCAGTCAAATAAATTGATCAAGTTTGTTTGACATAACCTTCCTGCCATAAACTTGTGTTATGTATTGGTCTTGGAGCCAGTTTGCCTTAAATAGCTCAACAAACCTTTCAGTGAGAATTGTTTTCATCAGCTTGCCAACTATCAATGTCAGTCTGACTGGTCTGTAGTCCTCTGGCTCATCCCTTGCTCTACTGTTATGCAAGAGCACCACATCCACAGTTCTCCACTCTCCTGGCACCACAACTGTGCATGGGAAGCTATTAAACAGGTCAGCCAGAGGGGCTGACAGAACTGCTACCAGCTCACTTAACACCCTTGGGTGCATACTGTACCATCTGGCCAGGAGATTTACCCACTTCAACGGCCATAAGTCTCAAAGACCTGTCCTCCATGATTGGCTCCTCACACATCTGTACTCCTACTGCTATCCTACCCTGAGGTACTGATTAATCCTTCTCTTTAGTGAACACTAAGTAGAAGTATCTGTTTAACACTTCGGCCTTTACTCTACTGTCCTGCACCCACTCTGCACCTTGTCTCAGTTTGACAATACTTTCCTTCATTTTCCTTTTTTTCTTGGATGTACCAAATAAGGTCTTGTCACCATACCTGACTCCCTAAACTATTCTCAACTAAGCACTAGCTTTTGCATTTCTCTCCTCCTTATAGCTGTCCTGAGTTTGTTCAAGTAATTCATTCTGTCTTCTTTCTTTTGGGTCTTCCTGTATTCCTAGTAGAATACCCCTTTTTCCTTTACTGCAAATATAACCTCCCCTATAAACAACAGGACTTTTTTGTGCTTGTTCTTCTTGCCAGTCTGTTTAAAGAACACCTTTCTTGGTCCTTACAAGTCTAAGCAGGGAGCTCTCTTACCTGAAAGGGAACTCCTATGGACACGTAAATAGCTTTTTAACTCACCCCCTAAAGGAAGGAAAGAGACCATAATTTGCCCCCGAAGGGCTAGCAGCATGATCCCTTTCCACGTCCTCATAGTCGACTCCATCCCGTGCTCCAATGTTTTGTGATGTCCATTACAGGATGAGCATCAGAGTGGCTGCATTCACTTTAATGGAGCATCTTTTACGAGTTAATTTTTTGATTTAATTGGTTTGCACAGGTCGATGCTAGGGGTCAACAAAAGCCATCTTAGCAGAACCCAGACATCGTTCTTTGCCAAAACCTGGTTTAAAATTGTGAAATGTACTTAAGAAAGATATTCCATTTAAGTGACTGCAGCACGCCCTCGGCCTTTCCCAATACCGACGACACAAAATGTTGTATTGGGGGGGTGGAGCTGACAATGAGAAAATGGAAAGGGACTGTGCTGTGAGACCTCTAGATACCCTCCTGCTGTCCCTTTAGCATCTATCCAACATTATGATATGTTTTTGAACTTTTCTGTTAAATTAATAATCTAACTTAACTACCTTGAATCCATCTCTCCTGGGCAGTTGCTGCGCTTCCCTTTCATACTACCTGAACATTCCATGACATCAAAAACACCACTCCAGACCATTCAGGTGACTAGCATGGGATGGTGTTACAATTACTGGTCAGCAATTTTTCTCTATGGGTTGACACAGTTGATATTTGCTGTAATACCAGCTGGTTAGTATGGCATTCACGCACACTATCTTTCAAAATTAGCACTCTCTCATTAGCTCTTGTTCTGTGTCTGGGCTTGATTAACACTTCTGCAAACATGGCGGCTCCGTCTCTCACTTACAGAGGAGCTGCCGCAACATGACTTGTCTCTCCTTATTTCATTATTTTTTTAAATGTATCTGGTTGATCCTACCTTTTACAACTTTAAAAAGCTGTATCTGGTTGATCCTGTTGTTTGTCTGCTTTGGGATATAGCCAGCATGACCTAAAATGGAGCCGTGGCTCATGGCTCTAGTGCTAGTCAAGCGCGATTGCAAGCGGCAAAGTGTAATTAAAGGAAAAAACTAACAGAAATAATAAAAACAAAATGTTGACTCTGTGGAGGGAAGAAGGAGACAGACACTGTGTGTGTGTGTGTGTGTGTGTGTCTCTCTCTCTCTCTTACTAAAATCAGGCTGGCAGAAAAACTGGTCACACATGTGGTCACTAAACTCAGGCTGGAGAAAACTGCTGAACGGCAATTATAAAAAATACAGGATGGGGTAGTGTGCAAATAAGAATTTAATGCACACCCTCAGTGTGGGATGCTTTTATAAACTCCTTGAGCGGTTATGTAGCATCCTACCCCTCTGGTGTGCATTCAATTCTCGCATCACACACTACCCCATCCATTATTCTCTATATTGATGTCACAGAATGTCCTAGAAATATGAAAAGAAAGAGGAGCAACTTGTGAGAGGATTGGAACTCTATGTAGCTCTGAGGGCATACGAAAGCTAGATTATTTATGTATCAGAAATTGGTCAAAGCACATCAGTATGCATAACTGGCATGAAAAGGAAGGTGAAAGGGCAGTTAACTAAGTAAAAATAATTTCCTATCTCCTTTAAGACAGGCACTTGTGACTTCCTAGATCCCTTCCTGGATTATAAACCTTTTTTTTCCCCCCACACAATACTAGCACGATGATGCCCCTGTCGTGATCACTTTTTGTCAGTATTAGATCCAAGGCTGACTGATCCCAAGTCAGCTCAGTAGTGACCCCCTGGGTTAAGAGACCATTTTGGACAGCATCCAGGAACAACTGGCTTCAGCTACTGCTGACTAGAGGGATGCTCCAGTCTACACCTGGTAGGTTGATTTTATTTATTTATTTAATTTATTAAGCTATCAGATACACCTTTGAGCCAAGGCTCTTTTACGAAGGTTCCACGTCGATGTACAAAACAACAAAGAAAGAATACAGAGATTGAAAAACAAAAGCAATTAACACTTATCCACAGCCAGTAGGCTTCGTCAGTTACAGAGCTTAGCAAAGAAGACCACTTACAGAACAATATACAATAGAATTTCTGGGTGGTAACAGTCTGATGGCTGATGACTAGGTCAGAAGGGAAGAGGTGAGAGAAACAGGTAGGGGAGTGGGGGCTAAGCAATTGAGCAGGGTAGGTGAGGGGTGAGTGGAGGTGTGGGGAGGGAGAGAGTGGGGGAAGTTAGGGGGAAGGCAGGAGGGTGTGGGGAAGTTGTCAGCTAGAAATAGCAGTCACATGAGGCACATGCAACAAGGTGTTGATGGAGTCTGAGCTTAAAGGCACCCAGCGTTGTTTTGCTGATAACTTCAGCTGGCAGTGAGCTGAACCAGGATGAGGCCTGGAATTTGAAAGAGCATTGACCTTGGGTAGTCCTGCAGTGTGGAACGGCGAAGGTAAGGTTATTTGAGTTCCTGGTTTTACATGGACCGCTATGAGGAGCAAGCAGAGCCTGAGCTCCTGGGGGAAGGAGTTTCAAGGTTAGCTTTTTAGCTAGGATGCAAGTTTGATATTTAATTCTGCCAGATAATTGGAGCCAGTTTGCTTGTTCGTAGATATCACAGGTGTGAGCAAGGCGGCTGGACGATGTCAGGAGGCGACATGCCTTGTTTAGTGCTGTGGTGATGCGTCTGAGGGCAGTGTCACTGGCAGATCCATAGATCACAATCCCATAATCTATAATTGAGATTACTGAGCTCTGTATGGCAGTACTTAGGGTTTCTTCCGTGAGGCAGTGACTATGTCTACAGAGCAAGCCTATGCAAGTATTCACTGTTTTCGCTACATAGTCGATATGTTCTGAGCAGCCAAGCATTGAGTCAAGGATCACCCCCGGGTATTTAAAGAGGTTAACCTGTTCGAGGGTTACCCCTTCACTGTTTGAGATAGGGAGAGCACTGTTTATATATTTACTGTGGGTACCATGAAACAGCACTGATTTAGTTTTGTAGTTAAGAATGAGCCTATTGGATTTAAGCCATGACTCTACAGCAGCAAAACTTTCTTGTAGTTGTGTCTGAAGAAAGGAAGGATCTGGGTGGGAGGTGAAAACGACTGCATCGTCAGCATAGAGTAGGATTTTGTCAGGACAGGATGTGGGTAGACTGTTTAGAAAAAGCATGGGACCTAAGATGGAACCTTGAGGGACACCTAAGCGGATCAATAGGGGGGTTGAGAAGGATTCGCCAATTTGCCATTTTGTGCATACTGTAGTATATAGGCACGGTGATACTTGCTAGTATGTAGATGTAGTTTCACTATGAAGTCCATTTCCTTTAGCAGTTGAACTTCTATCACCATTTTGAGCTTTTATCCTCACTCATTCTGCTGTGATTAGCAGCTTTTATCTTTCTAATCCAATATTAGCTATTCTTAGCTTTGTAAAAACCTTGTTTTACTTACTAATATAAAACAGCTTCAAACCAGTACAGTCCATAGTTGGACAGACTGCTAATTATTTGCTCCAAATTCTTAAAGGGACAGTCAGTTTTTGACCAATTTCTAGTACCCCTACACGGGTTGTGCATGTTAACAGTGCTTCAGCAAGTAGTTGGCTACAGTACATTACAAATGTATAGTTGTTAGATTTATTCAATGTTTTGCATAAAAATGCCTGCCAGTTACGCAGACCTTACATGTGTGGTCTGTTCCTTCCCGCGAGTCCCAGACAGAGCTATGACACTCAATCATGTCAAACTCATGCATTAATGAGTTTGGCTTTTTTTTTTTTTTTTTATGTTCTCTGTTTATGCTTCCTCGATGCCACTGCCTCCATTGTCCCCAAGGTGCTTGACTCTGCCTGTCCCTGGTCTCCCACGGTAACCTTACCTCCATGAGTCACTGGTATCACACCCCTCCCCTGGGCAGGGAAGAAGGGGTGAGTCCTGCCTCCTACCTGCACCATCTTGGTCAAGCAGGTCGCTAAGGGTTCCTCAGCTGATCTGTGTTCAGTCCACTGGGCAGTCATCAGTTTCAGCAGTGGGGTGTTTCTTTGGTTTTCTACTGGTTCCCAGAGTCGCAGGCATGCACCGGAGGTCCAAAAACCATGTGTCCACTATTGGTGCTTCCACTGTGGACCATGGCCTGCATCTCTCCTCCCACACTACCCTCAAATGCACTGCCACCTGTGGTCACCCAGGTGGCAGTACTGCAGGGAGGATGCTGTCCCACCCACCCCAGAGGAGGAGAGTTTTCCTTGGGACACTTGCTCCTACTCCCCAGACAGCCCTCAAAAATCTGAGCTCATTCCGGAGCTGAGGTCGCTAGCATCATGAGTGGCAGCACTACTGCTGTGCTGACAGGCCGGCCGGCGGAGTTTGAGGCATATACACTAAACAGTTGTCTGTACTACATGAAGTGCACTGATTTCAGTAATACCAGTTGTTTTGCAAACTGAGAGTTATTTCATATAGAAATCGCTGTTAGAAAAGTGAAACTGGGACTTGGCGCATGAGCATCAGCGTCGACCCTGGTGCACATGTGCGGAGTCCTAGTTTCAGTTTTCTAACAGCAATTTCTATATGAAATAACCCTCTGTTTAAAAAAACTACTGGTACTGCCGAAATCAACACACTTTGCACAATACAGTGAGCTATTTAGTTTATATGCCTCAAAAAACAGCAAACTTACTCATGCACGAGTTCAGCGCTTTCAGCGCCCCAGCTCTGTTGGGGATGCACAGGAATGAGCAGACCGTGCACATAAGGTTGTGATGAATAGAAGGCATTTATGTGCAAAATACTGATTAAATGTAGCAGCTAAGCATTTGAAATGTATTGTAACCAGTTACTTGGTAGAGCACTACTAACAGGCATAACCAGTACAGGGGTACTGGAAATTGGTCAAAAACTGACAGTGTCCCTTTAAACCAAGTGATATTTAGCCTTCAGAATGGTCTTCTGCAGTTACAATAAATTCACAGAACCCAATTGTCAGGATAAGATTTGGGGGTGGGTGCCCTTATATCTGTCTCCCCATGTCCCATTTCCGTTGCTGAGAAGATGACTGACTTGCGTAGAGACTTAAAGAGTTACTGACCCCTCAGGTCAGGCAACTCATGGCAAGAAGTTGCCTGCCAAAGGACCTAAATCACCCATGGTTTGAATTTTCTTTCCTTTAGCCATTATGTAGATATTTAAACTACATTAACTGCGATCATCCTTCTGTATTAATGAAAGCTACTCAACGCCCCCTGCACCCCTAACAAACAGCGTTTTGATGATGCTAAGTTGGGACGGTGCTGCGGAGATAATAATGGTTCAGATAGCAATTGGGAGCAGCGACGACATTTACATGCAAGTGGTTTACTTTGTAGAGACTTAAACATGTTAAAGGGGGTATACAAATGTAATACTCCCCCCCCCCATAACAAGTGTGAGTGGTTACAATGTAAACTACTTGCATATAAAAATCATCACTGCTCCCAACAGCTATCTAAGCCATTAGCAGCCCTGCAGCCCCTTCCTTTCTAAGCATCATCAAAATATTATGGACAGGATTGGGATATATGCTGAGTAACTTTCACTAATGCAGAAGGGTGACTGCAGCTAATGTAGTTTAAATTGCTACATACTGGCTGAAGGTAAAAATGTGCAAATATGGGTGATTTAGGTCCTTGGGCAGGCAGCTGCTTGCCATGAGTTGCCTGAACTCTGGGAATAATGGTGTCAGCTGCTCTTTAAATCCAGTGTTTGCACACAAATTGGTCTGATGTTTAGAGTCTGGACTAAAGCCTCTCAGTCGCAATGCAAGGGGAAGAAACAAAGCACCACGTAACAAAATATAATGAAAGTTTTTATTTCTCTAAATTGGAAGAACACTTTTCTAAATGCACTGATATAGGTGTAGGGGCCAAAATCTCCAACGAACTTGAGGAAGTCTGGGGTGCCTAGTTTAAAAATTATAGAGCATGGGAACATAATTTAACACTCCTGACCAATCACAGTGCTTCCTTCAGTTGCACATGAAGTATCCTTATTTCCATAAGAGTATCTCATGCTCTGAGGTGCTGTAACAGGCTTCTCATTGACTTGTTTTGCCATCAACACTGTGAAGGAAAACAGTAATTTCAAAAAAAGCTATGTGATGTATAATAATTTTATGGGTCCAGTTGGTGTGCCTCTTATGGATCTAAGAGTGTTGCCTCTTACGTCTGTGGAATGACAGAACCACTCACCTTCAGTCCTAAGAACACACTATGCTACACTTTTATTGTCCATAAGACACCCTCCAACCAGACCCATGAACTTACATAAGAAATTTGAAACAGTTAGACCAGCATCTTCTGGTCTAACAGTTTTCCACTGCAAAAGCGTAACATGCAACAAAACACAACTTGAGTGTATCCGTGTAATAGGTGTTAGGCATTGCTTGCAACCAAAATGCGACTCTATAGACCCAGGCCAGCTCTACTTTGGATGCACACCCTATGAAAAATATGAATATAAGCAGAACTCCAAGCACAAAAGATGCCTGTTACCAAAAACAGGATTGTGGGTGTGCAAACACACTACGGACGTCTCATAGCACAAAACCCAGAAGTGTTGCAAAGTAACAGCACAACTGCGCAGCTACTTACGGTACAGGCAGACATATGTGATAACACAGACCTATGACATTAAAACATTAGCGTGACAAGCCCTCCTAGGCATGCTAGGTGTATAGCCCACAGCCTTAACAGAAAGTTTTAAAAGCAAAAAGAAACTCCTATTTAACAACTGCACAACTTTAAATTAATATGTTTTTTAGCTTGTAGTGTTTACATGCCCTGTGTTCCTGTACCAAAAATGAGAAGCTAATTAATGTGCAAGGGACTATGTGATGACGGAGCACACACCTGTGTAAAACGGAAAAAGATTAAGCAAATACATAATTTTGGTTAAGGTAAAAAAGTATTTTTTTCCCTTTGGTACCCAAGCAGTTCTGGACACAGGACCACCCTATGTCTGGAATGTTTTAAAGGGACACTGTCAACCACTCTTAGACCTCAAAGTATCTACAGTTTAAAACAGACACACACACACACACACACACTCTTACACTTATTGCCCATATTCTGTAGAATTTGCTGATGTAGCTGATCAGTTTGATTCCCATTCTCGTTTTTCTCTTTAAAGTGAAACCCAGACTGCCTGCCATACTAGTGCTACCATACACAATCATGTTTGATTACAGTCCATGATCAACTCCCACTACCTCCTTCCTGGACTTTGGAACACCCCGGCACAGTCTAGTTACTTGTGATGCAGTTGGAGGAGAGGAGACTACTGCATCATGAGCAGCTGCGCTGTTTGTGGGTGTTTCTAATGTTCAGGAAGCAAAAGATAAAAGTAGACCAAGTATTTGAGAAAAACAAAGTTGGGTATAATTACCCAGTTAGCATGTATTTCTGTTTTAGTAAGAAAGGAAAATGATAACGACACCAGCAACATCAATGCATTTTAGAGAAGTTAAGCAAATACAAAATGTGGGTTTTCAACTAGAAATATGATTCAAAAAAGGTTGACAGTGTCCCTTTAATAAAGGTATTTCTCCTCCGGCTCAGGGATGCCAGCATGTTCCTCACAGATTCTCCCCCCACCCCCCAGCAGGGCAATCAGGACTGTTCAGGTCCCTCTAGAACACAATCAAAAACCCAGAGGAGGAACCAAGTTGGTGGTGTAGGGCATGTGGAGGCTCAGTGCCATCCAGCCCACTTGGGTGTTTTCCACCGACTTTTCTCTGGGCTGCCGAACGTGTGTATGGAGGCACACACACGGATTCAGTGTCTGATGGCAGGCCTCCCTTAGGTAACACAGAAACATACATTTTGTCAGCAGAAAAGGACCTTTAGGCCAGTCCAGTCAACCCCCTTGTCCCTGACTAGTCCATCACCACTGTCCCTAGTTGGTCACGGGTGTCATTCTGTCCCTTTGTTCCGCTACCTAATATGCTCAGTGCCTATCCCACACATGCTTGAAGCTCCCCACAGCCTTTGCCCCCACTACCAAATCTAGCAGGCTGTTCCAGTCATCCACCACCCTTTCCATGAAGATGCGTTTTTGCTCCTCTTTACTAGACTTCCCCCTCTTAGCTTCATTGCATGCCCCCTTGTTCTAGTGCTTCTTTTCTCTGAAACAGACCCTCCACTTTCACCTTGTTCACACCTGTAAGGTACTTGTAGGTTTCATTCATATTCCGTTTTGCTCTCCTCTCTTCCAGGGAGTACATGTTGAGCTTCTGCAGCCTTTATTCATACGGCTTCTCATGCAACCCCATCACCCTTTTGGTTGTCTCCTTTATACCACCTCCACCCTTTCAATGTCCTTGCAGAAGTGCAGCCTCCAGAATTTGACACTGTACTCCTGGTGGGGCCTCACCAGGGAGTTGCCCTCCTCTGTACTGCCTCCACCATTTCAACATGCTTGCAGAGATGCAGCCTCCAGAACTGGACCCAGTACTCCAGGTGTGGGCTCTCTCCAGCAGTTGACACACCTGCTGGGCTGCCTCCCAGCTTCCCACAGGTGGCAGACAAGTGACAAAGGGACCTGTCACCCTCCCTGGCCCCCATGCAACACAGTCCACTACCTAAGCCAGATCACCAGCATGGCAGACAGTAGATCTTCCGAAGTGCTACACGGCCAGTCCTGTGTCTGAAATTTTGACACCCAAAAGGGAGCTACCCTTTATTTCTGATTAAGTCACCTCTATCAACCTACCAAAGAAGACAGCATCACCATTTGATTCCACATTTCTTCAACTCTTAGCAATTTAATGAGATTCACCAGGACACAACTTATGATTAGTTTCTTGCTATGAGCCAGCTATACATACATCCTGGGGGTGACTGTCAATACTGTATAAACATCAGATGGATGTTTGCAGTCATGTATAAAGTATCAAAACAACTATCGGAAATTAAAGGAAAGGTCTCAGCCATTTTCTCTTCAAAGACATGCAGTCTACAGTACTTAAAATGCACATTATTACTGCACCCTCCTTATTTTGCTGGGCTACTTACGAAAAAGAATCACTTTTCCTCTGTTTTGTCCCCATTTGGAAAAAGTGACTGGCACCATAACAGGGATCATGAATTGATTCTCATGGTGAATTATGGGTCCTAATGCCATTTCAGTGCATTCCTGTGGTTTTGCTTTAGCAGCTGTTAAAAACTTTTCTTAGTATGTGCTGCGTTTTTTTTATTGTGGTTAAAGTCTTTTTAAGCACACGAGTATTTTTATGATGTCAGTCATGTCAATAAAGTTATATTAGCTCCTCTGCCTTGATGATTGGTTTACTTACTCTTACCTACCTATTACTAGAGGAGCCTGCAGCTGCAGCAGTCTTGCACCTTGCCAATGTTTACATTTCAGTGCAATGCAATAGCACTAACACATCATCAGGCCCACAGAACCGTGGGTAAAAAGCAGAACCATGGGAAAATATGGCACTCAAAGAGAAATTCAGCACTTTTATTTTATTAATTTAAATAATTTCCTGGCATCAGACAATTGCAAAACTCAATGGACGCCAAAATCAGGGTGTAAGAAGGTAGCAACCACGAGAACAGTAGTATGAGATTTTATCTTTAAACTTGATACTTATGTATGGAGCCAAAGAGATGCTTACAGGGCAAACATTTTAAAGGGAGCTGGGGACAGATAGGATTTTAAAACTTCTTGGACTCAAGCTGGCCCTGTGGCACAGAGGGCTGAGGCACTATGTGCCTTACCTCTCACCATGCCAGCAACCCAAGTTTAGGAATGAGCTTGGGACATCAGGGGTTGACTTGGGGGGGGGGATTGAGTGTCTGATGGACGGCTCTCCTCTCCTAGGGATGGGAAGGGATGCTGTCTTGCTCTCTAGCTGCCATCTGGTGAAGGCCAGGTGGCAGCACCAGACTGAGTGTCGTGTAAGGGAAAGGCCATGGTTCCGTAGCATGCATGCACTTCCACATGCTCATGCTTACATGCCACCGCAGCAAGGGGAAAGGGAGAAAAATCAGAAAACATATAAACATAGACTTTGATGGAAGATAAGGACTGCTTGGCCCACCTAGTCTGCCAATTTCCCTACCTAGAGGATAAGCTGCAGATCCTATTTAACCAACAGCCTATTTCTTCCTACCTCTCACAAAAACTGCCTTATGTCTGTCCCATGCATTCTTGAATTCTCCCCCAGTTTTAGACCCCACAACTTCCTCAGGAAGGTTGTTCCATGCATCCACCACCCTCTCTGTGAAAAAATACTTCCTCACATTGCCCCTGAGCCGTCCCCCCTCTATCTTCAAATTGTGTCCCCTTGTTCTTGCACATCTCTTTTTCTGAAAGATGCTGCCCTCTTGGACTTTGTTGATTCCACTGAGGTACTTAAACACTTCTATCATGTCCCCCCTCTCCCTCCTTTCCTCAAGGGTATACACAGTAAGCTCCTTTAGTCTCTCCTCATATGGCTTCTCTTGCAGACCCTGCACCATTTTAGTGGCCCTCCTCTGAACTGCCTCCATCCTATGTTCTTACGGAGATGGGGTCTCCAGAACTGGATGCAGTACTCCAGATGGGGTCTCACCAACTGTCTGTACAGAGGGATGACAACTTCCTGTTTTCTGCTGGCGATGCCTCTCCCTATTCATCCCAGTATCCCCCCAGCCCTCCCTATCCGCCTTCTCTCATTGCTTGCCAACCTTAAGGTCATCTGATATGATTACCCCCAGGTCCCTTTCCATTTTTGTTGTTGTTAAAAAAGAAATGCTGGCTTTGTGAGGCCCTGCCTGCCCCTGATTCTGCATTGCCACCTGACCACCGTTCCCAGTTTTGGATGAGAGTCACCAGGTGGGGGGAGGATGTCACTCCCTTTCCTGGCCCCGCCACAGAAGGCAACTCGTGGGAGAATTCTCGGGGTGAGGTAGGTCGGGGGGGGGGTGCCAGATGGGGGTGGCAGTGACAGGGCTGAATAGCCTGCCAGAGCTGAGCTGCCTGGAAAAAAGCAGTATAGAAAAAAAACTTCTTTGACTCCAGACTCTTGGCTTGACCGATGAGTCCAAATTGGAGCCACCGTATTCAGCTGTATGCAATCCGAATTTAAAGATAAACATTCAAAAGATCCGTACATTTAGCATAATTCCTCCTGCACATTTAAAAACATTTTTTTGGAGGGGCAGAAAAATGCTGGACCAGACAATCTGTGGTACTTCACCAGAATTAATAGTGCTTATAAATTCTAGCGACGTGTCTGTTTCTCATTGCAATTTGCTTTCCTTTTAAATTAAGAAGTCCCTGACTTGAAGATCAAGTTGAAAACAGTCCTCAGCAATGTTATGCTGATGTGCTGCACAGCAGGCTTACTCCTTGTACTGAAAAAGGACGCATCTGCATCAGGATCACTAAGCCAGCACATACAGCTGGTGTCATAACAAGTACTACTAGCACGGCACTTTCATGCTGCAAGCCATAGTGAAGTCACTAACCGATCAACTATATTGAGCAAAACTGGGGGATCAGTACATGCACCCAGTTTTTATGTTTTTTTTGTTGCGGTTTTATTCTGCACACAACCCCATATCCCCAGGATGCATCTCAAAATGAGCTGATGTTAGCTCAGTGTAACCTCCTGCGAAAAACTGTTACAATAAATAATCAACACTAGAGATATTCAAGGGGTAGGAGGTGGTGCCATGAACAGAGGGTAAAGAAAAGATTAAACTAAAATTGCCATTGTGTTTGAATCTCCAGTGTCTGTTGCTTTATAGTAAAAATATTTGAGTAGTGGAACTAATTTCCAATGGTACAGGATTTCTTTTACAAACCCTTCTCCCTTCAGTGCATGGATATTCAACTGAGGGTTTGAAACTTACTGACACTGGAAAACTGTTTTCCCTTAAGTATAGTCTTGACTCTGCACATGGGTATCAAGTTCAAGCGGAAGGTGTCATACCTCTTCTTGTGGCTGCCACCTTCTTTTCCCGATTCAGGCATCTGGTGAATTTTAAATCGCCTGATGCAAAGAAATTAATTAGCATTTATAAAGTCTGGACCAGCACTCGTTTCATTTCCCCATTACCAGTGTGTTGCGAAAGTGCTATATGTCATGTCCAAATTGCATAGTTAATTATATATAAAATAATACATAGGATGTTGTGCTCTTTGAGAATTTAGTACCACACTCGATGTGTACAATGCTACATAAACGCTCTCGGGCTTTATAACAGCATCACTCATTGGGAGTGTGTATTATGTCCGATTAACCACACCATCCCATTCTCCCCCTTCCCTTTATTTTACTGCAGTCTGTGCAGTGAAATACAAACAGAATTCAGTCCAGAAAGTGTTAAAATTTGACAGTCACTCCGTATGTTTTTAAACTGGCATTCCTTCCAGTTATCTTGCTGTTAGCCAAATGCATGATCCTGTGGTGGTACTCCCCGACTAAATTGTGTTTTTTTTTGTTTTGTTTTTTAATATGCCTGTAAACGTTGTAACTAAGTGCCGACCAGTTCCGGTAGTAAAAGACGTTCTTACTGCCGGTTTCACTTTTAACTCCACTGGACTAACATAAGGAGTTTCTGAACAGCTAACAAGGTGAGATTTAAATCTGATATAGACCATGGAGGTGACTGTTTATGTAGTCTAGGTTGTGGCCAGGAATGAGTGGAAACTCCTGTACTTGAAGACGGTGTCTCAAGACTGCAGCAGCAGGACACTGTGTGTGTCTTTGCCATAATAAATGGCCAGTTATTACAGCAAATATTAACTGCCCATCACCAATGAAAAAAAATTGATGGCTATTTATTATAATCATTTAAAACATAATGTAAAATACGCTCACAAAATTCTACAGTCAATTCATGTCATCTGTGTAGCATAAGCAACATACTGTAGGGTGCACAAGTCCTTAAGACAACATGAGGAAGTCATTCATGGAATTATGGATGTTCCTGAATGGAAAGGTATCCAGGGTGATCTTTTCTGTGATCCTTCCAGTCCTGCGGGTGAGAGAGGCCATGCCTTTCTAGGGGTCTGGTGCAAGAGGGAAAGTTTTCTTTCTGGCTAACTGCAGGGCCTTGTGGAGCAAAGAATACTTATACAGCACACCTGGGATGGGTTCCCCTGTACTGGAAGTGAGTGAGGATACTGGCCAGATGAGTGGATAGTGCAGTCATGGGGGATGTCAATTAGAGGAGGCTAGTACTGTACAAAGATTCACTAAGGGAAGATAGACACAGGATCACCAAGGGAATACACAGAGAAGGAGAGCAACAAAGGGACGACCCACCCACAATGGAGTGAGGATGCACAGAGGGACAAATATTCTCACATGCATGCAGGTAACTATAAGCAGCCAGCAAAATGGGTGCGATTGAGGGTCTGGTGCACTTTGAAAGACCAGGACTTTGTGGCACCCACAGAGACATGCTGAGGGACTAGAAAATGACTAGGACATCAGGATAGAGGGTAGCAGGCTGTTCCCACAGGGGTAGGCCTGACAGAAAAGGGATGGAGTGGCTTTCTTCACAAGGGAGGGAGTTACTGTGGAAGAAAAAGAGGATAGTAGTGTGGAAAACACTGCCAGAGTCCATCTGGATTGCATTAAGGGAACAGGGAAGCAAACGCATCATCCTGGGGTGTGCTACAGGCTCCCACACAGTTCAGCTAGGAACAGAAGTGAGCAGCAAGTCCCGCTTTCACAGTCGACCTAAGACACACATAAAAAAACATACAAAGTTGCACAAAAGTACTTTGCTTTTAAAACTCGGTACAATATCAGCAAACTATTATTCTAAACACTCCGAAAGCTATAACAAGTCTAGCTGCTCAACCAAAAATGGCAGCTAATGGTTAAAAACAGTTTACAGGAACAACCCAAAAATATTCTGATATTGCTTTAATGATTACTGTATTTATATGAAGAAAAGGTTTTGCAATTTGTTACTGTTAATGGTAGACTGTTCCATAATTTTGAAGCTTTGTAAGAGTGAGATTTCTAACCTAACAGGTCATTTGTATAAGGAAGCACCAATTTCTGAACTGCTACTGCCCTTGTTTTGTAAGCATTGTCACACAAGAATAATATGCTTGGGCTTGTTTTAACAAATTTCTTTGACTCACCAGTCCTGTGTTGTAATTTTGATGTAGGTTCAGTGGAACACAACCCATCATAGTATACAGATCAAAATGATGGACATATCTACTAGTGTTCAATGTAAATCTGTATTGCTCTATTCATGGCCATTCTAATCCACGACAGTGCACTCTTGGGTGCAGTCATGTAGACCATTATCCCATAAGCTACAATAGATACATTTTTAATTTCAAACTTTCCTTGTTTCCTGTATAAAATTTCATTTATTTCTATTCATAAAATGGGTATATAGACAGTGAAGAAATCTGATTGGCTGGCACCCCTTGCCGGCTATGTCTTTCATTTTGGATAAAACACGGGTAAAAACAAGCCTCCCCCAAAACAAGAAGCTCCCCCCAAAAAATATCACTGAGCTGCCCACTGTTCAAGCCTCAAATACCCACCATTTTGATTCCTTGTTAAGCGGAACAGTTTCACAGAAACACAGGCTTTGACAGCAGATAAGGACTGCTTGGCCCACCTAGTCTACCCATTTCCCTACCTATTGGATAAGCTGCAGATCCTAGTTAACCAACAGCCTACGTGTTCCTACCCCCACCAGAATTGCCTTATGTCTGTCTCATGCATTCCTGAAATCCCTCACTGTTTTTGACCCCATGACCTCCTCAGAAAGGCCGTTCCATACTTCCTCACATTGTCCCTGAGCCATCCCCCCCATCTTCAAATTGTGCCCCCTTGTTATTGCACATCTCTTTTTCTGCAATATGCTACCCTCTTGGACTTTGTTGATTCCCTTGAGGTACTTGAAAGTTTCTATCATGTCCTCTCTCTCCCTCCTTCCCTCAAGGGTATTCATATTAAGCTCCTTTAGTCTCTCTTCGTATGGCTTCTGTTGCAAACCTTGTACCATTTTTGTTGCCCTCCTCTGGACTGCCTCCATCCTGTTTATGTCGTTGTGGAGATGGGGTCTTCGGAACTGCATGCAGTACTCCAGATAGAGTCTCACCAACTGTCTGTACAGAGGGATAACAACTTCCTGAATTCTACTGGTGATGCCTCTCCCTATACATCCCAGTATCCCCCCCCCCAGCCATCCTTACTGCTGTCTCACATTGCTTGCTTAACCTTTAGGTAATCTCATATGACTACCCTAGGTCCCTTTCCATTTGTGTTGTTGTTAATACCCCCCATTGTGTACTCTTTCCCTGGGTTTTGTTTCCCAGGTGCATCACTTGTACTTCTTTGCACTGAATCTAAGCTACCATACTTTTGACCATTCCTCCAACCTTGCCAAGTCCATTCTCATCCTTTCCACCCCCCTTGCATATCGACCCCGTTGCAAATCTTTGTATCGTCTGCAAAGGGCATACTTTTCCTTTCAGTCATTCTGCACTTATAAAGACACTAAAAAGGACTGGACCCAGTACTGAACCCTGCAGTACCCCACTAGTAACTCCCCTTTCTTTGGAGTGGACTTCGTTTACTATTACCCTCTGTGTCCTGTTGTCCAGCCAATTTTTTACCCAGGCTACCACCCTGGGACCCACTCCCAGACTAGTTAATTTGTTTATTAATATTTTGTGTGGGACTGTGTCAAATGCCTTGCTAAAGTCTAGGTAGGCCATGTTCACAGCCCCTCCCTGGTCTATTACTTTGGTCACCCAGTCAAAGAAATCTATTAGATTTGTCTGACATGACCTTCCCGCTATGAATCCACGCTGCCTTGGGTTCTGTGCCCCACTGGCATCTAGGCACTCAACAGTTCTTTCTTTCAGAAGTGATTCCATCATTTTCCCTACCACTGTGGTCAAGCTAATAGGTCTGTAGTGTCCTGCCTCTGCTTTGCTCCCACTTTTGTGAAGGGGAATCACATCCACTCTCCTGCAGTCCTTAGGTACCACACCATCCTCTCATGACTTGTTAAGAAGGGTAGTCAATGGAGTCACTAGTTCTTCCCTTTGTTCTTTTAGAATTCTGGAGTGAATCCCATCAGACCCATTGCTTTGTCCACCTTGAGTTTTAGGAGTTCTTTCTGAACTCTTTTTTCTGTGAAAGGACTGGTATCGACCCCCCCATCCAGAGTGCTTCTATTGATTGGATTAGGTACCTCCCCCTCCTCTTCTTTTGTGAATACTGAGAAGTATTCATTTAGTATCCTAGCTTTTTCACTGCCCACCCACCCTCCCTCCTCCCTTTATTAAGCCTCACTATCCCTCCCTTGGTCTTCTTCACTCCCTAATGCACCTATAAAGATTTTATCCCCTTCTTAACCAAGTTGGCTATCTCTTCCTCAGTTTGGGCCTTTGCTATTCTGACTGCCTTCCCCGCTTCCTTCTGCTTTAACTGGTACAGTTCTCTGTCCTGTTCCTTCTGTGTTCCCTTATACTTCATGAATGCTATCTTTTTCTCCCCAACCTTTCCCACCACCTCTTTTGAGAACCATAGTGTTTTTTTTTTTTCATTTTGATTTATTTATTTGCTTCACACAAAGGCTTGTTGCCTATGTGATTGCAGTTTTGATGTTTGCCCATTGTTCCTCTACCCCTTCATCTTGCCTGTTTGCCAGTGCTTTTCTGAGGCACTCTCCCATTTTGACAAAGTCAGCACTCCTAAAGTCCAGTACCCTTACTTCTGTATGGCTTGATTCTGTGGCTGTGTTTATCGTGAACCACACTGTTCGGTGATCACTTATTCCCACATGGCTACCCACTTCTAGATATGAGATCCTCTCTCCATCCCCGTTTGAGAGTACCAGGTCTAAGACCGATCCCTTCTGAGTGGGTTCCAACACTAGCTGTCACAGAATAAAATACAAAGCCAGAAACATAAAAACTGTCACAGGACGTAAAAGGTGTTGTTTGTATCTATCTAAAAATCATGTCACTGTCCCTACCGAGCTTTTCCCTTGTCCCCCTCACCTGAACGCTCCACAGTTCTTCTGCAGCTCCAAGCAGATGGAGACCAGAGGGAATTTTATGAAAGTTGCTATCGCAGATGGTGGCTTGCTGCAGGAAACACAAAAAGCAAAATCACAGTCTTGCCTGTGGACTGATGTAGTGACTCAGCAGCTGTCTTCAGCACCCCTAGTGACAGCACTTCATGTAACAGCATCCCTAGTAACCTAAGGAAAGTGGAGGGACTATTTCACATTAAGACAACTTTTTTATTTTACAGTTTTTTTGTTTTTTTTAATATGGCAGTTTCTCAACATATACCCATTTTTATAAATGCAATAACACACTCCGGGGTGTTTGCTAGTCTGGATAAACATACTTCTAGGGGCAGTAAGGCACTCGGCTGCACCTCATGCCTCACTACATCCCTAGGCATGTGTTAAACTGACCCACATCAATTTTTCCAATAGGCTTAAACAGTTGATATTCGCCGTAATAACCGGCTGGTTATTACAGCATTCATACGCTACCTTAGTCTCTAAGCATGAGCTATGTTCTCACAGCCGCATGGCTGTTGTCAGTTTCACATCCCACTGCAGCTGTGAGAACGGATGTGCTTCAACAGAAAAACGGCAACAAATCTTCAATATTTTTCAATGTTTTGGACTGCTTCTTGGACTTGAAAACAAAACAAAACAAAAAATATTTTCATCACTGATGTACAAGTAGTGCACACTATGAAGTGGAAAAACACATTTAAAAAAAATGTTTCTTTTTCCTGCCATTTCTTGGACTGACGTTCACTCAGTCCATGGTTTTATTAATGTCTCAATTCTTTGCTGCCAGAAAGGAGTTCACGTGCACAGAAGTAATCCAGTAAATTTACTTCAGGACACAAATTTATGTTCTCCTATTCAATTGTGTTGTACAGTATATGTTCAAACACCAACCTGCTAAGCACAACCATGATTTCTCAGTGTTGTTTTTATAGTTTCTGACAAAAAAATTGCTCACCAGACATTATGGAAAATATAGCATGGGGTGGTGTGCATACTCGATTTAATGCACACCACCTTTGGTGTGGGATGCTTTTATAAACCCCCCGAGGCTCATTAATGTAGCATCCCACACCTTGGGAGTGCATTAAATTCTCGAAATGCATACCACCCCATGCATTATTCTCTAAGTAATGGTTCATGTTTTTCCCATACAAAGAGCCATGTATTAAATACCATAATATACAGGTGTTAATTATGGCAAACTACATGGCTGTTTGTGTGAGAGTGTCAGCAGTTCCCCGAGAAAAGCGAGCAGTCGGGATCTGTGGTGTGGGCTAACGTTGCCCCGTTTGTTTGTTTTTTTTAATTATAAAAATAAAGTTTTGGTCCCTCATCGGCAGCCCCCATAAGCGAAGCCACATCCTCACATTCTGCATCGGTCCAGCCAAGAGGAGCGTCGAGAGCAGCAAGGCCCCCAAGATGTCCCTCCTACTGCCTGTCTCCAGCGCCCATCTCCAGCCAACATCTCTCGCCTTCTCTAACTTCACCCCGGGCTGGGGCAGTGAGTCAACTGTAGCACCACTGGGCATGTGCTAACTGCCTGAATCTAAATAAAATTGTTTGTTTTCTGTATCGTAGAGCACACGAACAGACAGATGGGAGTATTTTTTCTTCTCTCTGGCTCAGCCGGCGAAAAAAACATGACCCCTCAATTAAATAAAACAAAGCATTGGGTGCAGTGTGTAAAACTCACATTTTAGACACATCCTCGTTGTAGGATGGCTGTATAAACCCCTCAGGCAAAAATGCCATCCAACAACTTGTGTGTGCGTAAAACCTTCGTAACACACTGCACCCCATACTTTATCCTAGATATAACATTCACAGCCTAGAATTTAAAGCTTTAACTGAACAGTCCACATGATTCACAGCCTACAGTGCAATTCTGAGTTTGAGAACTAAATACTTAAAAGTTCTAACCTACTCTATCCAATCTTCTTCCAAAGTCTTTACAGCTAGAGTACTACTGTCCCCCAATCTGTGTGGGAATGCACTGCACTGAAATGCCAAAACATACATTTTTTTTATATGAAATTCAGCACAAACTTGTCATGTAGATTGCTGGGAACAAAAGACACTGGGCAGAATCATGCCCAAACTTGTCTGATATAGAGGCGGCAGGGCAGGGTGGGCCCTCAAAACACAGATCGAGCAGGAAGCAATTTGGTTCAACCTAAAGTGCAAGACAGGCTAGGTCAGAATCATTTTTTTCACAACAACAGGTAGGAATAGAAAGAAAATTCTCACAAATGACTAGATGGCCTCTCCCTAATCACTCATTAAATCTGAAACTGAAATACTCGTGCAATATTTATTCAATAATGTGCCCCTGGAAGGCTAGAAGTTTATTTTTCCCCTTCATTAAAAAAGCAATCAGTTTATTCCATGTCTGTGATCTCTTTGTGCTGTTCTGAAGTTTGCAAAGCCAGTGTGCTCTGAGCAGTCCTGTTCATTTTACTAGCTGTCTGCCTATAATCTCAAAAAGAACTGTGATCTCCCTAGGGAGGGAACGACTTCACAGCAGTGTCAGCTAATTACACACAGACAAAAGAACAAAAAAAAAAAAAATCCCCCAGAACCACCATAACTAACAACTTCCCAAGGGAGACTTGGGCAGTGCACAGGGTTAACTCTTTCTCTTCTCTGAGGTGTTTAAAAGAAAGCCCAACCTGTTGGGATTAGCTAAAATACCTCACATTTTCCAGCATTCACAGGCTTGACGTTTCCACATTCATGTACTGCTGGATGTTTCCTGGGATTGGCAGTAGTCAGATTATTCCATTTATCGGAGCTTCAATAGGTTTGCTTATATTTGGCATATAAACAGTGTCACAGAGATAATTAAAGAGTAGTAGTAAGGACTCCTGTAGTGGGAAGGAAGATGACGAGTCCTGTGGGTGCTTGCCACTATGTACACTCTTGGCGCATCGGTGCCAGTGTTCCTGTAGGTGACTGGCGCTACAGAAAAAGGAAAAAGCACCTTGCCAAAGAATGATAGCAAAACATTGTTGAGTCATTCACCCCTCTTCTGGCAGCAATAGATATATGGCCCTAGATGGGTCACCACCTACTTTGAAGGCCCTGCTTTGGGGCCGGGGGGGTGGCTGTGAAGTAGCCGCCAGTGAGAAAGAGATGTCAAATTTGGGATGTCACCTGAAGTTGGAGGCCTAGGGGAAAGGAATGTTGCTTATAGAAAATTAAGACAATTCATTCACGTTACTTCTATTTTTTTGTCACAAGAAAAATACATCAGAACAACTGGCTAATACTGGTGGCGGTGATGGTTGCAGGGATGATAGGGGGACTGTGATCCTTACTTTTTTGCCACAGTGCTTATGATACTGAAATCTGGACACACACACATACACTATGTTTCAGTTGTTGTGTATACATAAGCAATAATGCACAACAGGTGTGGGTCGTGCTGGGATAACCTCATGCCTGGGGTGGTTGGGCACGAGGCCACATGCCGAGTGCGTCCAACGCCCCAGAAGTGAGGTTATCCCAGCATGACCCACACCCTGAAGTGCATTATTGCTGTTATACAATGGCTCATTTGTAAAACAAAACAAAACAAAACAAAAAAAAAAGACGAAGAAGTGCATTTAAAGTACATTTTGGTATACTTTATAAAAATAGTGCTTATTGATTCAGCCAGTAGATGCAGCTGCTGTGTTTTTTCTGTAGCGCTGCACTTTCTGTGAGAAAGTTGTTATTGCTGCAGTGTTTCTTATACACCCTATTGCCTGGTTGTTTATGTTATGTTTTCTGGCAGTTTTCAGTCTGTGTTCTGGGTTTCTGTTTACTGCGTCTTCATTGTGCTGCTGGTTGCAATTTGGAGATTGGCCCTCTGCTGTGACGATTGCTCACCCGCTGCCATTAGCATGGAGGTAGGGAGGTGTTATGGACAATGTTTTGCAGACACTTGTTTCATATGGTGGAGTTAGAGGAGAAAAAAAAGGAAAAAAAAATTAGTTGAAGAGAGAGCATTAGGAAAGGAGCCGTGGGGTAACCGTTTAAACTTTTGGTTACTCATTCACTTGCTGGCTCCACAGCCGATCGCAGTGTTTCCTTGGCAGTAGCAGAGTGAGGGTTCAGCTTTAGTTTCTCTTAACTTGTAAAGGAGATGCAGGGCACTGACGGGGGTTGTGTGCTTATTGAAAACAGAAAAAAATCACGTCAGCTTTTGTTTCAGGAAGTGAGTGGCTTCACTGATCCACATGAGCAGCAGTTATGGGTTCCGCGGTTCACTGAAGCCGCTCTGTCCTTCGGAGGTAAAACAAAACTTTGCCATTTTTTTCTGAATGTGGTTAAGCATCCTTTTGTTGACAGGGGTTCGGCTTTAGTTTATTTTTTACTTGTTAAGAAGATGCAGGGCACTGACTGAGGTTGTGAGTTTATTGAAAAGAGAAAAGAAATTCATGTCAGCTTTTGTATCAGGAAGCAAGCGGCTTCAGTGATCGTGGTAACTTCCGAAGGGGATGCATGATTTGTGACAGTTATACAGTCATGTGTGTGCCTGGACTTCATACAGTGAGGTTATACTGAGATAACCTCACTGTCCTAGACTCACACTGACCAATCAGAGTTCAGGATTCTTTCTTGCCATTGTATAATTAATTTTATTAAAATAGGCAAAAGATTTCCATGACTCTGATTGGCTGAGACCCTCTCAGAGCCGTGTCCTTATAACGCCATATCATGCCAACCTGCACTACTTAAAAGATACCTGCCGCAGCACAGCTGGCATATCGTTGCACCCACACTGTTGGTTTCTCAGACTGGGAGCACCTGAGTTGACTTTCTGACAACCGCACAATTGCACAGACTCTCCTCAGAGCCACGGCACTTAAAACATCTCGCACCTCAAGAAAACCACCAGTACTTGTATCAAAAACATCCCAAAATTTGCACATACTTTTTTACTGGCTACAGATCAGCAGCTCTCACGTTGATTTTTTTCGGCACTGACTGTAGAACCTTTTCTCTGTTCCCCAGTGGATTCGTCATCACTGGTGCTGACATTCGCGCTGCCCGCCACCCGCCCGTCACCTCAAGTGTAATCCCTTTTTCCGAGAACAGGATTTTAGAAATGCAATGCAAATCCTCTTCCCTTCACTTGCTTATACAGAGTCCATAGATGAGACATGCTAAAAACAACGAACTCTCATATGGTGGCTAAAGAGGGACATGCTGGCTCCCCATAAAATAGCCATTATCAGTTTAAAATGACACAACACGCTGTGTAGAAAACAATATTGTGTATGTCTGTGGGTGACAGGCAGAGTGGGGGACATAACCTACACCATATATGTGGGGGGATGTTACTCTACTAGTGACCAAGCTAAATACAATATAGTGTTCTGTACAGGACAGTACATAAATGCATAACTATTTTTCTTCTCCTAAATGGAAAAACTCTTTTTACCCAATTTTTTTTTCATTTGCCCCCCTTTTTTTTTTTTTTTTTTTAACTTTTTTAATTTTTAATTTCTACTTGTGGGGACCATTTTATAAGTGCAATAGGACACTCCGAGGTGTGGGTTATGGCCTGATAAGAGCACCTCCTCATAATGCACCTGGGGCATGTTCTTATCAGGCCATAACCCACACCTTGTTGCGTCTTATTGCTGGCATAAAGGGGCAAAATATATTAATAAGACTGATAACCTGGCATTCACCCACTGTTCCAGTTCTGAAATACTTCCGCCTACCCCACCAATAACCAAAAACGTCTTCTCAGTTGTCTGAATAACCAATAACTGAGCCCTTCGTTACTCAGTGTAGAAATCACATCTGGCTAAAGCTGTTCAAGTTACTGTTATTTAGCAGATCCGTGAGTTAAGACAGAGACATGCTCCATATGTTACCAACTGCTTTCAGCAGCTGCTTCCCTGTTTAATACAAGTTACCAATACAGGCAAAATGAAAAAAAAATGGTGCTGCCACTCCCTTCACAGCAGAAGCTGAAAAGAAGCCACATTTCTTCAGGCAACTATCAGCCCTAAAGCACTTCTGGAGGCTTGTTTGATAAAAGATTTCCACACAGCTAAATGATTCCAAAATATGGATGGTGCACTCATTAAAGCAAGAACAGGTTTTCATATCATCAGGCTTCTAATTACTTTTCAATTAAATTAAAGCTTTGCTACAAATCTCTAAAGCTGCTGTTGTACATTACTTTTTGATGGGGGCTACAGACAGACAACATTATACGATCTACTCACACTGTAAGGCACAGAAAGCGTTCTGCAGTCATGGTTTTGCAGATGCACAGCTAATGTATCTGGCTTGTTACGAGAGCTGGCAAATCACTATAGCCCACATAATGCTAGAAAACCCAAAATCCTGTTTCCACTTGCTGTTAGCTACTTAGCCAAATGTGACCGGATTTCTCAAGTTACTAAAGTAATGTCTGAGTGCGTCACAAGTGTATAAAAGGCAGAGAATTACCTACACGTTGTCGAAAATGGACACGTTAAATACTGTGTTCTGGTTGCCTGTTTACCATTCAGGTGGCACATGTTTCTGTGCCAATGTTCCCTGTGAAGAAGAAGGTCCTTTATGATCTGGAATTTGGACAAATCACAAAGAATTCATGAGCCATTTTGCTCATTCTTTATTTCCGTCACAAACATGGCTGTCACCTTTACTCTTATATAAAACCTTCAACTAGGCCATAACAATAAACGTCCCTTAAATTAAAAAATAAATAAATGTTTTTTATACTGATAATCCCTTTCCCACACACATAGACACATTTTTTAAATCAAGCACTATTTAGATTATTTTTTATTTCTGGTGTTTTTTTTGATGGCCATGAAAAATCTTCCCCATGATCCACCGTAACCAACTTGACAAAGCACTCTCTGCTCCTAACTCTGCTCCAGATGAAATAAAGCCTCTGGTTCCATACGAGTCCTATGTGTGTCTGTGTGAGTGTATACCTGCGGAATTCTGCAGAATTCTGAATTCATGTATTCCATGCTAACATGTCACGCTTTGGGGGGAGTATTCTATTGAAGGAATACTGTAGCATACTGAATTTTTATGCTTCATGGCAAACAAACCTTTACTGCACATATAGAAAGACAAAAGACAGACAGACAAACAATATGTGGAGGAACTATCTGACATAAGCAATATTTCATTGTACTTTTGTGTATTTTTATCTGTAGATTTATTTTTTTAATTTGATCAACCCATTTCTTACTGTGATAAGACTTTTCAGGGTGTGGGGTACTGGTGGATATCCACACTTTCAGGGGCTGTAAGGCCCTCTGCCTACATCATCAGGCATTTGGGTATCCACCAACACCTCACATCCCATCAGGTCTTATTGCTTACATAATGTGCATTACCTGTATCATGACTATCACAAAATAATAAAAAGTGGACCCCATGATGAAACCCAGAGTGGTGATATGTAGGGATGTCCTGACAAGATGCTCTTGGAAGGTCCACCTACACTTTACTAAGCGCTGAATAAGCCACACTTATGTGTGCCATCTTTATTATTTTTTATTTTATGCCTAGTACCCTCATATGGCAGGCAGCACCTCAAGGGAATGGGGTGATTTTAACCCTGTATCGGGACTATGGTTACAATTAAAATATTTTTGTGTGCCTAACATTTTTAGATTGCTTTAACCACAGCAGCAGCAGCAAACAGAAAAAAATCACAGTGGGAATAGAGAAAAAGACAATTTTTTTCCTATATACATTTTGTCCGCCTGTTTGCCCCGGCTGCCCCCTTTAGCCTGGTCCTTCCAGCCCTGTTACCCAACTTCTTCAAGACTTACCTTCCTGCTGGCATCCTTCTGCTTGCAGGACTCTGGTGGGGTTCCCAGTTGCCGGTGCAGGGCCTGAGGAGGACCAAACATTATCCCGGACAGAGGGTTTTTTCCTGGATCCACACACATGCAATGGGCGCAGTGTGACAGCTTCACCTCCGTGGAGATGCTCCCAGCATCCTGTGGATGGTCCTTCCCTCTACTGTCTTAACACACTGCACTGCAACCTGGATACCTCCAGGAGGCGGACATGCAAGGAGTTGTGCTCCCCCCCCCCCCCAAGGGGGACAGCAGTCCTACAGACACTTAATCCCCCCATGCCAGAGCAACCCATATCCCTTTCCAAACGCAGGTCACTAGCATGGCTGAAGATAAGGTGCCCCTCCACGCCACTGGGCAGGCTCAAAAAAAAAAAATTAAATGAAGGGCAGAATATATTTAGCAGTATGGAAAGTAACTGTAATGAGAAAAAAAATTAAGAAAAGTACAGTAGGCCACCTGCTAAAACGAATTAATTTCACTACCTACTACTGTACATTTGGTTTTTAAATGCGCCCCATCCTGTGAACTCTATTTTGTATTTTTCTCAGTCTTCCCTCCTTCTTCTGTAGTCCCATCGTGGTATTCATGGGGTGGTGCTTGTATACTCCTAAAGGCCACTGTGGGTGTTTTATTAGTAAGTCACAGACATATGATTGCTTTCAGAGTGGCCACAATTAGTATACATACAAGTATTTACTCTTGTTGGACTGTAGTCCTAGAAAAGTGAGCTCCGAGACCCAATCTCTGTATCCAGAGATGCCCGTGGATTTCTAGGATTCTGATTACTTCATATAGAAACCATGTCTGACTGGAGGTAATCACTGGGCAATCCCAAAAACACAGTGTTATGACCTGCCTCTGAAGACAATCCTTCCACCGGAGGTCTGTGTAGCTAGCCTCATAAAGATATGCTATGGGAGGCACTCTGCAAATCTACTGGCTACCATCCAGTGGAACAACATTCAGTTAAGAACAGCAGTGCTCTTATATATACCCTCCCAGATACCTGCCAATTACAACTGTCCCAAGGTTAAATGCAGGGAGTCCTCACATTTCTGGGCTGCAGAGTGCAGCTGAAGCTTCTGTAAAACTCCCACCAATCCCGAAAAGACAGTTACTTACCAGTCACAGAAAATCTTCAAGGGAATCTCCTTCAGTGAGCCATACCTATGGAAAATACACACCACCGGCATTGGACCTATCCAGAAACTTTTGCCTAGCGGGGACCACCCATGATGACATGCCTCATCAGTGCCCATATAATGCAGGCAGCCCCCATACCGTCTCAGTTCTGGCCATCCGCAGGAGATATAACAACATTGTGCCAGACTGACAAACAACAAAGAAAACCCCGTCAATGCCCCAAAATGGAGAGTAACAACAACGAGCATCATATAAAAACCCAGTACAGGGTAAACATTGTGAGACATACATAAACAACCATGCACAAACCCCCCACCATGCCCCAACCAAACGTAAAGGGGAGGGTAAGCTGTGATTTACTGGGGAAGATTCCCCTTAGCATCTACTGTTACTAGTAACTAACTAACCTCTCTTCTTCAGGGACATCTCCATCCAGTGAACCAAGACTAGGAAACAATTCCCAAGCAATATCCCAGAAAAACAGGGGTAAGGCCAAAAGAATGGCATAGCAGCCAGTCACCACACAGGCCAAATGTTCCGCAGGTTCAAAAAGCAGGTCATCAAATAACAGGAGAGCATAACAACAGCATAATGGACATGGGAGAATAAAACCCTGCAGCCACAACCAGACGATGATGCAAAGGGTGTTGATGACAAACTAACAAAAACAGTCAGATTTGATTTCAGTATGGGAGTTTATTAGCCTAATCTGAACAGAAAAAAAAAGAGTTCCATGTCCTAGTGACTCTGCCGATGAACACTAACAGTCATGGAGGATTTCATTTGGGGTGTTCTAAGCATGTTAGTTTCAAAGGATCTAAGACTCAGACTGTTGGTACATGGGTTTATAGTGAATTTGAGACAACATGGTGAGCCGTGCTGCAATGCTCTATGCATTAAAAAGCCCAAGTCATAAGTGTATTTAGCCTTTATAGGGAGTCAGTTTAGCCTGAAAAACAGGAGGCAGTTGTGGGTTTGTTACTCTGCTATTAAGATACATTTAGACACAGATGGCAATTATGGAACAGATGCTAATACTGGTGTTGCGCATCTCCCTTTTTGTAAGACTTCTTTAGGACAGAGATTCTGGTTGTATCTACTGGACTCATTTTTATCTATTACTTCTTGGTATGTTTTTAAAAAATGTTTAAAACAGCATTGTCTTACTCTTTCTCAATGTTCATGTTTTGACTTGCGAGGACTTTGCAAATTGTAATTTTTCTATTTTTATTTCTCGGGTCACCCATGGAAATAGGCATTTAATGCCCTTAGGTTTTACCTGGTTAATACATTTTAAATAAAAGTAAAATAAAAAAAGATGTTCATTCTAAGGGTGATGGCTGGAGCAATGTTGCAACTAACAGAGGCAAAACATTCTGTTGAGCTATTACAAACCTGACCTTCAGTGTTGGGTATCTATTAAACCCATAAAATATTCCTACTTTTGTATTCACCTTCCTGGTTATGACACTGTGGTGTTCATCAAAGAAGAGGAGGAGGAGTTTAGGTAACCCCTAGGTTTTTAAAACTATCAGCTTGTTCAGAGAAGTCTTATCAAAAGTAGTCAGACTGAAATCATTATTATGCCTGCTTACCATGGATTTCATACCAAACAACGCTGTTTTACAGTAGTTTTGGTTTTGTTGAGCTGAAGCCTGCTAGTTTGAAGCTAGTGTTGAACTGCCTTGAAGTAAGTGCCCAGGTTGTGGTCTAAGCTATATTTGTCATACTGTGCAACCTCTGCCTTGGGGCCCACTATATAATGAAATTCACTGAAATTCAATATAGACATGCTTCCTTTGCAGGCGTCAGCTAAGACGCACTGCTACTAGATAGGTGACTCGGGCTCTACAAGCCTTGATAAAGACCAGGGAGAAATACTGGTTGCAATTCAAGAATACAAGTCAGACCACTGACTGGGCTGGATGCAGAAAGTGGCAGAACATTTCAAGAATGCAAATGTTTGGAGGCTTACAGTATAACTCGGAGTCAGTCACCATTAAAGATAAGAGATTTGATGCTTCTCCATGAGGAAGGAGGAGAACACACAAAAGTGCCCAGGCCCAGATAGGTATCCTTTAGAAAGGCATAAGTTTCTTTCTGAGATTTTCTTACTACATCTTCATACGTAGCAGGAGACCTCCCCCCCACTTAGAACCATGCAACTTTGGCTGCAATTCCTAAACTGGGTAAGTATCCTTCTTCCCACCATTCCATATCTATCTTTAATGCAGATTATAAACTCTATATGACAATTTTGGCCTGCCATTTGGAGCATCTTCTCCCTTCTCTTATCCACCCAGACCAGGGCAGTTTAATAAGACACCGACAGAAAATTGACAATATTTGTCATAGTCTTTTGTTTCTGGAATATGTTCAGCAAACAACAACTTCCCATCACTCTGTTATGTTATGTTTAGACGCTGAGACAGTGTCTCACAGAGCGTCCTGGAATTTTCTCTGTGGCACCCTGTCTGCATTTGTTTTTCCTCCTTCACTCCTCACCTGGCTATGACAACTCTATTCAGATCTTAGGGCGTATGTTTGAGTTAATGGTTCCCATTCTTCCTCTATGTGGTTACAATGGGATACCAGGCAGGGCTGCCTCTTTTATTCACCCTGTATCTTGAACCATTGGTGGTGGCTCTCCATACTCACCCTGAGGTAGAAGGTACTCCACTGGGGTGCACTAAACACAAAGCCACATCACAGGCAGATGATGTCCCTTTTACTTTATTAATCCCAGAGGGTTTGATCCCAGTGACACCATCTGTACTACATAACTTCTGTAATCTAGCAGGCTTTTCATTAGATATACATAAAACTGAAGGTTTACTTTTCAATTTTCCCCCTCTCTGGATCTTCAAACCTCATATCCCTTGAAATGGCGTACTATTTCATTAAATACTTAGAGGCATGGATTCCAAAAGATCTGCAACATTTAGAGCTGTTGAATTATGAACCCCTAACAATCATTATTATTGACTATTTGCTGAAATGGGGTAATTTGCCACTCACCTATTTTTCCCCAGAGAGTGGTGAAACCATGGAATAGTTTGCCTTTGAACATAGTTATCAGCACAAATAAAAATACATTTAAAAATAGACTTGATATGTATTTGTTGTCATCCTCAAATGCCTTAAACCATATGTAAATTCAGGGGTTTTATGGGTCTGTAGGCCTTTTGCACCCTGCAAATTCCTAGTAGGATTCCTGGTATGATACATTTTACCCAGCCCTACTTTGGCAATATTCAGAACTGGTTGCACCAGGAAAAAAATGGTACTAAATTCCAGGAAAAGAAATGCAATGTTGTTCTGCTTTAAGCCTAAACTTTGCTCTGGTGCCTCAGTCTATCTGCTGCCTTGATGCTCTTCCTTCAGGAAGCTAATGGGTTCAAACACCTGGGAGTTACCTCTTAGACCCATCCTTTGATTTTGCATTCCACAGAGCCACTGTTTGTACAGCTATTAAGGGCCTTCTTTGTTGAGCAGTGGCCTTGATTTGTTCCAATTGGGCCATTAGACTAAAAATATTAGTGTTTTAAAAATAAGCTCCACTTAAGTCAGGGGAGCGTGCCCGTATGCTCTCCCAACTATTACATCGCAAAGCGTGCTAGTGTGTGGGCAGCGCTCCAAATAGGAAAGTTAAAGGGATCGGGCTCTCAGCTCCACAGAGTCAAAATACGATCCGCTCCCTCCCTAAAGCCAGCTACTGAAATTTTTTTTTTATCCAACCTACAATGTGACTGTTATTTTTATTTTATATCATGATTGTTGGTTAATTAAGTGTTGATATTCTTAGACACGCTGCTGCTATTTGTGTCACCCCATGACATCACTGAAAACAACACTGTCTACTATGTGATTTTCCCTGGTAATGTTTTGTTTCCTGTCAATAATCCTGTAATGTTGCTACCCTCACACTTATAACACTCTACTGGTAGGATTTTAGATACTGAAGAATAGTATTGCACTCAAACTGCAGCAATTCAAAGTACAAACTCCTGTAAACATTGTTCTAAACTACTGAAGGGATTGATGTAGTCAGCTGAATTAGAGATTCTGTATTAGAGTTGGGTTACAGGAACGGCTATACAAGGAGAGGCTGGCAAATTAGTACATGTACATGTTTGAGGGGAGTAGTGATGGGGAGACATAACTGAACTATTCAAATACCTCATGGGGTTGATAAAGTGGATAGTGTTGAACAGTTCAGACTGAGTAGGAACAACAGCATGAGCAAGTCCATGAAGCTGGCGGGGTTGGGGGGTGGAATTTAATAGAGATGCCAGGATACCTTTTTCATGGAGAAGGTGGTGGAGGCTGTCAGAGGAGGTGGTCTGCATAAAATCAGTGAGAGGACTCAATGGAAGGTGGGGCAGATACAAGGGCTTGGTAAGTACTGCCCCATAAAAGGAGGGGAAAGGGGAGTGTGAAGAGCCACTAGGACGCTCTCATTCAGCGTTAGTTAGGAGGGAACTAACAGACACAATGGGCCAGCGGGTCTTTTCTGCCATCAGAATCTGTTTCTTTTTGGTAATCTCCAAACCTGCCAACCGTTTCTCACAGAATATCAGTGTAGACAGTGCAGTCTGTATAGACAGTAAACAGTAATACTAAACCTTAACTGTGAGTTTTCTTACCTTTAAGGTCAGGTCGTAAGTCAAAGCCAGTGTAACAGAACACTGGCATCATTAACGTAAGATACATGTACTGTCTGATGGCTTCTCATTCTCAGGAGTAATCATTTAGAATTTGGTTTTAGTATGAATATAAATGTAATGTATATTGTAACACAGCCCCATCTCAGACTTATTTAGGATTCTGCTACAGCCTCAGGAAATCTTCCCTATCCCAGTAGGACAGCTCCATGATGGAATTGGATACTAAACAGCAAGCTGCACATTATACTGTAGTTTCTACTCGGAATAATTATATGCAGTGTGTACTTCATAGACTGTTCAAGGAACAATCCTGACATTCATCATTTTCCTCCCTTAGGGCTATTTAGCCGGACTGAGTGAGGAAAAAAGTTAACACAATGTAATGACAGAGCACAGAGAATAAAGTCAACTGTCGGTACTCAGAACTGTCATAATAACTGCCAGGACTGGCCCTGATGGATCTCAATTTAACCTCTGGGTAATGAATGATTCACACAAATAGTGTACCTTGTTAAAAGAAATAATTTTAAAGCCAAGAGTTGTGTTATGAAACTCATTCGTGTTTACAAGAGACACTGCAAATTATCTGCTTGCAGCTTCAAATGAGGAGGACTCTTGTACAGCGATAATATACAGTGTTCAGCCAGGCCCAGAGGGGAATGAGCTCAAGACCCATAATTAGCCTCCCACATCTTTCCTCCTTCCTTATTTCTTAGGGGAATTATTTTATATCTTCGGATTTGTCCCTGAAAGAAACCAGATACAAAATACACGCACCATCTAAAATATCAAAATGCCCATTTGGCGCTGCTTTAGTCTTAAAGACACAAGCTGCCGTCGGAGCTAAATCTGGTAATTTTCTTTAGAGTTCCTGGCTTTTATTTCCCACAGCACGTCTAGAGCTGCAAAAATAGCTACAGTTAAAACAATCAGCACTCTCTCATAACTTCAAATAGCAATCCATGTTAAAAAACAAAACAAAAACAACTCTGCTCCCTTCATATACAAAGTGTTCCAAAAGTACTCGTCCACCAATGCTAATCAGTGTTATTTGTTGTTCTTTCCTAATATATATATATACTGCACTGCATGTGAATAAAGCTTTTACTGCATTTTCGCTTACAAAACTGACATTTTTCAATATTTGGTTTTGTGGGCTGAACTAAAGTTAGCCACTATATCCTTGGTGCTCTAAATAGCCAGACAGCAGTACTTCAGACATTAAAACATATAGAATAATTCACGGGTGGCCATGCATAACAAGCCTGTGTTTCCATTGAGGGGCTGAGATAGCAGCATATGGACCTGGAGAAAAAGCTTGAGGGACGCCGTTATCTCAACCCCGAGATTGAAACTCAAGGCAAGTTGTACACAGTTATCCATATTTTATTATAGTATATGCTTTTAAATAAGAAAGACAAGTGTTCTTGAATTCTGAGCTTGCCAGCACCTTGAGGTGCTTAATATAAGGGCCTGCCATGCCTTTGCAGCCTCAGCTGCTGTCTGTGTGCCGTCCGGTGGTGCCAGAAAATACTTTTTTTTTTTTTTTTTTTTTTAAACAATCAGGCAGTCAGCACCATGCCAATGTTGCTACTGCAGCTCACAGCCCCTGATTGGTCTGTTCCCTCTGGCTACTGAGGATGACTGTCTTGGAAGGGGTCAGCTGGTCCACCCCAATAGTGCTGCTAACTCTACCTTGACTTCACCTCCTCCCAATGTCACAGTGTCCAAGGTAAAGAAAGCAAAATGAGTCCACATGAGTAGGGACACAGAATAATAGAACATTCACAACAAGGTTTTTGAACTGGATGCTTTTTATACATAATAAAGCCTAACCATACACTGCAATTAAATAAAAAATGGCATTCTAAAACAACTCAGAAGGCTGTTACAAAAACACTTTAAAAGGATAAAAAAATGTAAAGGCTCTAAAACTGGTCGGGTTGGGGGAAAGTCACTTTTTAAAATAGTCGCATACTGTAGGCAGACATTTTTACAGGCATACCTTGAAGGTCTGTACTGTTGTCATTACCACATTCTTCAGTGGCAAAATATGCGATAGGCTCACCACTCTCTTGGATAAGAAATGCTTCTCAAGAGTTACTCCTGACTTTACCACCTCTGAGCTTCAGGGTGGGTTCCCATGTTCTGCTGGAGAACACCAGATCAAACATTCCTGTCTGATCTTGTCAATATCCTTGAGTATATGGAAGACTAACATCATGTCCCCTTCTCAGCCTCCTTCCTCCATTGTGAAACTGTTACAAGCATCCAGTCCCTCTTCCATACCCTTGGCCATTTTGGTGACCCTGAACTGCATCCTCATGGATGCTGCAGGGTATTAAATGGCTGGTACATCATTGCAAAACGCTATGCAAAACAGGGGGGTAATGCTAACCATAACCACAAATGCTCAGCAGTAGACTGCTATCCATTTTTAGACGGGGTCCATGCAATGTTTGACAAAATGAATAAAACTGTATACATCTTCTTTAAATTTTGCTAACCATTCTATGCCTCAAGTGCTATGCATTTTCATGGCCGATTAGCACTTCCACATGTAAAACTGCTTATTAGGCTTTTCATCTTATTTAATACCCTGTGCCGTAATGTCCTTTTTGTACTGAGAGGCCCAGAAGTAAATGTAGTGCTCCAGGTGGGGGCTGACCAAGGCCTTGTAGAGAGATAGGATTACTTCTGCTGCCCTGCTGGGCATCCCCCTTGTCATATACCCCAACATTCTGCCGGCCCTGCTTGTCACTCATCATCCCCTTGTTTATTATGACCCCCTCGTCCTTCTCACGGAAGCAAGGGGAGCTCCACACAGTGTGTAGGTCCTACCTCCGTTTTCTCTCCAGGTGTAGTACCTTGCATCAGACGAAACAGAATCTGAGATCCTTAAGAGTCCAAAACATCTTCCAGCTCCTTCAGGTCCTACTGAAGTTTGTCACCATCCTCAAGGGAGTCTATCAGCCTGGCCAGTTTAGTATCATCAGTGAACTTAAGCAGCCTGTTGGCAACCCCACCTTCCAGACTGTTGATTTAAATGCTGAACAACAGTGACCTTGATGAATGCCGCAGAGTACTCCTCTACACTTGAGCAGTGCCTGCCCACTACTATAACACTGCTTCCTGCACCCAACCTAGCTTGAAATCCACCTTACTGTATGTATGTCTCATGCAGAACGCACTGGTGTCCTTTACCCAAAAGCTGGTCAGGTGCCACAGTGTCAGACGCCTTACTGCAGTTTAGAGAGAATATATCTATGGCTCTGCCCCTGACCACCTCTCCGATCACTCCCTTGAACAAGGTGCATTAGGTGCTGTAAAAGAACTGTTCTGTTTAAAATAGATGGAGCTTTGATTACCAGCTTACTGTTTGCAGTTCTTCCACTTTTTACGCTAAGGGTGACTTGTATTTTATTTTATAAATGTATAATGTTGTTGAGGCTATAAACAGTAAATGTTAACAAAACATCCTGTGGTATAGACTGTACAATGTACCTTTGTACAAGAGCCATTAAAAAAAAGTAACTCCTATGGAGGGGCCCTGCCCGTCCACCTCTCTGGTCACCCCCTTGAACAAGGTGCATTAGGTGATGTAAAATAACTGTTCTGTTTAAAATAAAAGGAATTATAATTAGCAGCTTACTGTTTGCAGTTTCTGCACCTTTTACACTAAGGATGTCATTCTATTTTATAAATTTACTATGTTGTTAAGGGTATAAAAGGTAAATGTTAAGAAAACATCATGTGGTCTAGACGGTATACTGTACTCTCGTATAAGAGCCATCAAAAAGGTAACTACTATGTTGGGAATATGAAAACCTTTGTGCTGATTTAAAATACTGTCTGGCACCCCAAGTCCCTTTTCTTAGCCTTAAGGGGTTAATGTTTCAGAGCCCTGGATTAACTAATAGAGTAAATTGTTAGTTAATTGGGATCAGCTGGTCTTAGACTGTTGAACCAGCTTTTTAACTGGCTTTGGCTCATACTGTATAAAGGGATCAGGTATCCATGTCATTTTACTCCCTGCGGAAGACCATGTAAGTGGCTAAAGTGCCGGGGTATGTAGCTGAGTGTTGTAGCACAGTCCTATGTACCGTATGCAACTTATTCAAATTGCACCTAAAGATACTTAAAGGTATGCAGTGACTCTACAGTTTTTTGTTGGTGCCACCATATCTTTGGTTTTTTCTCAAGGTGATCAGGTTGGTGTGGCATGATCTACCCCTCATAATGCCATGCTCAGGGAGGGTAAGAACCTTGGGTTAAACCAAGAGCTTCATTGTTATATCCTTGACCACTGTTTCAGGATCTTGCCCAGCACTGATATCAGACAGACTGGCCTGTACAATAGTTGCCAGGGTCCAGTCATGCCCCCTTTTAGAGGAAGGGACCACGCTGGCCACCTTTCAGTCTTCTGACACATCTGACCAGACACCTGAAAGATTACTGCAAGTGACTCTACAATTGTTCCCTTACCTTCAGTATGATCCTGGGGTGTATCCTGTCTGCTCCTTAGGATTACCAAGCTTGATCTTCATCAGGTACTCCACTATTGGGGGGCTGGCGTGATGTCCTTACGCTACATCATGGCTACCCTAATACCATGGGCTCACCCCACGAGCCCCTAACTTCCACCCAGTCCCTTGATGAACACCAAAGCAAAGTATTCAGTCAGCTCCTCAGCCATCATCCCTGGCTCACTTAGGGTCCCACCCTTCCACTGTTTTCAGTGGGCCAATCCCCTCTCTTACCTTCTCCCTTCCATTTATGTACTGGACAAGGCTTTAGCTAGGTTTTATCTGCAGCTCCTACTGCTTACATGGCTTTCAACCCCTCCTTGACTTTCTTAAAGGGAAACAGTCAATACTAAGAGCCCCACACCCAAGTGTGAGGCTGGTGTCAAATTCACACTTTGTGTGCAAAAACATTTTTTATTTTACATATGGTTTACTGCAGCATAGTAGATTGTATCAGACTGCTTCTGCTGACTTGTAAGCTGCCATTTTCCGTAACTACAAATGCCAGAATCCATTACAGCTGACATCAAAGGAGGGCTGCAGCAATAGGACATTCAGTAGCCAGCCATATGTGTTTTAGCTTTTATATGGTCCAATCAGGTGTTTGCTGGTCCTGCTGTTCTTCTGGGGCTAAGTATAGTCCTCTTGGACTGCACTTAGGCCATGGAGGACAGTGGCATCAGCAAACAGAAAAAGCAGAGCTTATAAAAACTTTAACATGCACTGCAGGCTGTTGAATCGTCCACTGTTGCAGCCCTCATTTGATGTCTGCTGAAGGGGATTCTGGGATTTGTAGTCACAGAAAATGTCTGCGTGCATGTCAACAAAAACAGTCTGATACGATCTTCTACACTGCATTAAACAGTAAGTAAAAAAATGGGTTTGCATACAAATTACAAATCGAGATCAGCCCCACAGTTGGGTGCGGGGGCGTTAGTGCTGACCATTCCACTTTAATTCTAGCCTTGCAGGCCCTCAGTGAACTCCGTACTCCTTTTTGGCCAGGACGCACCTAATCTCTTTCAAGTTGTCAAAGACTTTCTGTTCAGAACCAGTTACATTAGGTCCCTCCCAGGTGGGAGGAAAAGCTAAGGGGATGGTAGATGGTGATTTTCAAGACAGTAAAGCACATAGGTGGGGAGGGGGCAGGACAGAGTGGTTGGGTATGGGACTAGCCCTGTATACTAGTGGGAGGAGGATATGCATTTTTTCTTTGATAGTTTTATTTAAATCAGGGATAAGTTTTCTGCTGTTTACACTGACTCTTCAATGTAAACAGAAGAAAACTGATCCATGGGTTGTACTGACTCTTCAATATAAACAGAGGAAAACTGATCTGCAGGTTATACTGACCCTTCAATGTAAATAGAGGAAAATTTAATTTATTTAGTTTTTGTTGACCGGGTAAGTGCACTAGACAAATTCTGCCTATTTTTGGGCATGATCCGGGGACGGGGATACAGATGAATGCCACCTGACCTTGAACCAGATTAAACTGTTGGTGGAATTTTTTTAGTGAATGGGGGGGAAACTTGGCCAGAGCACCAGGGAAATTCCCCTACTCACCAGTAGGGGGAATTGCTGGCTGTGAGAATGGCCACTCTGAGTGAGTCACAGGAGGAGATCGATATCTCTAAGGTAGGGGAGCCGACCTTCTCCCCTGTGCTCAGTTTTCCAAAGATCGCAAGAGAAGTAGAAACGTTATTGAATTCTAAAGATGAAGAAGGCACTACGGATATCTTTGTATCTACTGAGGACTTGAGTCAACCCAGTTTTTTCACAGAAGAAACACCTGGAAAAATACGGAAAATCCCACTGATGCAGAGATGGCAGAAAACGAAAGACTCTTACAGGAACAAGAACATCTCAAAGCTCAGCTCGCTTCAATCCATACTGGTACAGCCGCTGTCAAAGCTCCCGTCCCGCTTGTCAAACAACTCCCTACTGCCGATGACGCAGGAGCATCAAAGGATGCCACCAAGTCAGGTGAGTCACTCAGCACACTTCCCCCTAAATTATCCACTTCAAACACTTTAAAGTCTGTTAATTCAGCTGACAGTAGCAGCGCTGATACAAGCGTGTGCCAAGAGCTGACTGAAGTTAAGAAAGGGGCAGCTTCAGAAGAGAATGGTGCATAGAGTGCTGTTGATGGGTCTAGGGAAATTGAAAGGCAGGCAACAAAAACTTTGCAAGGCCAGGAAAGCTCCGAGGTTGCCTCAGCTACAGGCGGGCTGAAACCCAACACGGAAACATTATCGAAGACGACAGGGTTTGTGTTTAAACATAAACCACCACAAGTCGAAAGTCATGTTAATAACCCCAAAGGGAACCAAAGAATTTACCAAACGAATAACTCTTCACACGAGGGTACTTCTGTTTTTTCATTCTCTGCAAGGGGCCCCAATGTCAGAACTGGTGCAAGAGAGGACATTAAAGTACAAAGAACTGCCTTAACGTTAGCTAAGAGGAATATTCCCATCAACATTACACCTATTCAGGAAGAGTGTCAGGAGGTTCTTCCACAAAATAAAAATAACAATGTTTCTGCAGTTCAGTCAACATCAGCTGCAATACAAGCAGCTTTCACTATTCAGCCCCTAAATGTGACTCCTTTTGAACCACGGTCACCTAAGAAAGCATTACGTGAAGCAGGATGGAAACCAAAGCCAAGTGGGGCCTGGTTGCCAGAGCCTGAATGGGACCTAAGCTAGATTTCACACAGGCTACTCCTGAATGGCACCCAACCATACCAATGCAGACACCTGCATCCCAACCCAAAGCACAATTACATGACTTAACGCCTAAAATTCTGATCCCAGAGGGATCGGTTCAAACAACAAAGTCTAACACACTGTCTAATAACCTAAAACTAGAAAAGCCTTCCATCTGTCCTAAGGTTTCAGAAGTTCCCAGGGACTCCCTCCCAGCTTCCGAAGACGAGCAACAGGAGTCATCTCTGCCTTTACTTTCAGACTTACTTAACAAAACAAGGAAAGAGGCTGCTTCAAGGAGGAACGCCGTCAGAATCCGCTATAAAGGTGAATTGGACAACAGGCCTGATAGACATTATGTAGTGGGAAACTATTGTTAAAAGACCCCCTTCATTTTTCTCCTAGGGAAGTCTTTGCCTTCATCAATATCTCAGGCGAAGACGATTATGATGTAAGCTTTTGTTCTGCTTATGCACTGGATCTGTTCTGGGAATGGTATAACCAGGTTAAGTTTTCCCCCATATGAATCCCCCTTTTTGGTTAATCTCCTTAACCAAGCCTCTTGTCAAGTTTGTTACGATTATGTTTTGGAATGAGGGGGTCCATGTGGAGGATATTACTTACTGGTTATCCCAGAGATATGATACACTCAGCGCCCCAGAAGCTATTTTAGATACTGAGCTGTTCTGGACTGGGGGCTGGAAATACAAAGTAAAGTTACGACAATCTGACTCTGGGATTGACCATATCCCAAATTATTTTATGCTAGGAAGGGACGGGGGTGGGGATAAGCTTCTATATGGGCCAACCCCAAGCATGCTACAAATGTGGCTCTAGAATCCATATCTCCAGCACTTGTGACAAACCACAATGCAATAACTGGCAAAATTGGTTACATAACCCTCCAGTGTGCCAATCACACTACATGTGAGCTCTGCAAAGAAACTGGTCACGTCTTTGCAGAATGTCCTTGGGCTGCCAAAAACAAAGCCACCTGCATTAGTCCAGAGCTGTTGATACGGCAAGCACAAGATCCTGCTTCAGCTAAGGAATCGCAAGCCCAAGACCCCCCTCCCTCCTTAACCCCACCCCCTCTGTCAGAGCCCAAAATGAACCCACTGAAACAATGTGATACATGATACACTATTACAGCAGGAACCCACCCCAACACCCCCCACCTCTCAGCATCCCTAGTCCCTGTGTGCTACAAAAATCCAGATAGGGCTGGTAAAACCATGGTACCCCCTCCCTAACTTCCACCCTTACCAAGGAGAAGATAATCCAGAAATATTAAACCAAAATCCCCTCCACCCACTGTGGATTTAGAATCTGAAAACTCCTATGTTGCATTAGCCACCAACTGGGGGGACTCAGAAATGGAGCAGGGGGACTCTGACTCAGACACCCATTCTCAAAACCAGGATTTAGTGGGTTATAAAGGGAAGAAGAAAACGAAGAGGAAAGAACCATCCTAGGCTTATAATATCTGTCTCTGGCTACCTTACATTTGGGGTCTCTAAATGTCCACAGTTTACTGAATACAACAAAATGCCAAGTTGTATTTAATTATGTTCATGAAGCCAAAATCGACATTTGTTTCATGCAAGAAACTTGGATGTTCTCTAGCGACCAAGCCAGTTTTTTTCAGGGGGAATGGTTACGGGGACCCTCCTACTGGTCCTTTGGCCCAGATAGCGTGGATGGAGTTGGCATAATTCTTAGCTGCTACTGTTTTAGTTTAACTAAATTGACAGACCTCATCCCGGGGAGGGTCGTGATAATGGATAGATTATGGAAGGAGGTTGATTGCAGACTCAATGCGTACAGTCCACAGTCCAAGGCAGAGAGAGTAACCTTACTAACTGCTTTACACCGTTTTCTGATTACTTCAAGTATGATTTTTCTCTGTGGGGATTTTAACTGTGATATTAAATCAAAAACCGCTAGGTCCCAAGGGAGCTGTAAAAAAAAAAATCTACTGTTAGTCTAATGCTTTGTTAAAAGTGGTAGAAACTGCCGATTTATTAGACTGTAGCAAGTTTCACAAACAAAAGCCTAGGTTCACATAAAAAAAGTAAATATACGTCCACTATAGACCACATGTTTATCTCTAAGAAGTTACCGAAAGTTACACTTAAGACAGTGCCAGTGGAATTTTTTGACCATTTACTACTAGCAATTACATTTCAGGAGTCCCCTACTGAATCCAAGGGAAAAAAATAGATGGAAACGAAATTCCTCTATTTTAAACAGACCCCCAAGTAAGAGCAGGTATATTGGAATTGCTGTGGGCCCAGGCCTCTGTCAGTTTTTGATATACTGACCTCGGTGAATGGTGAGCTGACTCTAAGGCTGATTTTAAGACATGGTTCCTAAAATCTGGTAAAAATAAAGAGAACGAAAAATTCCTGAAATATTTACAACTAAGGCAGCAGTTTCAAAATTTATACTCCCTTTCCTATAATTCAAGACTTGACAATTCGGTCCAAATTGATCAAATAAAATGAGATAGGAAAATATATCAATAAGCTACAGCTAATACTATTAAGGCGATGTTGCAAACTGGGACCCAAAAGTCCCCAGTTGGGGACCCATTTGAAGCTTACGAAAAAATTAAAGAAACCTTCATCAATGCATGCTTTAGTGGATAAGGAAGGGGTTCTAACTGAGTCCACTGAAGGACTCCATAAAATATTAAGTGAGTTTATTCACTCACATGCTCCATCCACAACCCCCCCACAGATGTCAGCCATTAAATCCTTTCTTCAAGAAATAAACATCCCAAAGTATCCAGAGGAAACACTGGACATGACTAGTCCCATTAGTGCCACAGAAATAGAAGGTACAGTTAAGTAAGAACTTACTGTAACAGTAGATCTTCGAGAGGAGCTCTTGCAGCAGGTATTACCAATAGGACTAATGCTGCCAGGCGTTAGGACCTCACGGAAAAATCTTTTAGCTAGCAGTTTGAGGTGGGGGACCACCCCTGACATTGACTCTGCCTGACATCAGATGTGGTATAAAGGGGGCGGTCCCCCGGTGCATCTCAGTTCTCCCGCCAGAGACCTGACTGAAATAAATGGAGAACACAGCAGGATCTCCTCTACACTAAAGAAGGGTAACAACAGTAATTCCTGGGAGATGGTGGATGGGAAAGCCACCTGCTGCAAGAGCTCCTCTCTAAGATCTACTGTTACGGTAAGTTCTTACATAACTGTACTATCTGACTTCGAGGTGGAGCTCTTGCAGTAGGTATTACCAATAGGACTGAGTCCCAAGCAGTACCCAAAGATAGGCCCAGGTCTGATGGGTGGGGGGTGAAGAATGAACAGCTGAGAAGCCTCAAGAGAACAGGCCCTGAAGGACGGCTAGTCTGAAACCTGCTCTCCTCCTAGAGGCAACGTCCAGGCTGTAATGCCTAACAAAAATGTGGACTGTGCTCCAGGCAGCACAGAGATCTGCCGAGGAAACATTCCTCAATGAGGCAAAGGAGGCTGCCACAGTTCTGGTGGAGTGGCCCTTGACCAACCCCGGCAAGAGCTTACCATGATGCTGGTAACAAAAAGAAATGCAGTAGACTAACCACTGGGTTAGTGTCTGCCTGGTGACAGGAGCCCCTGTCTTTCTGTTAGCAAAGGAGACGAACAACTGGTCTGTCTTCCTTAAGGAACTGGTTCTGTGAAGATAATAACGTAGAGCTCTGAACATCCAGAGTATGCAACAAGCTTCCCCTTTATTGGGGAACTCTGGAAAGTAAACCGCAAGTTGGATGTCCTGGTTCAGCATCAAGTCAGACACCACCTTCGGTAAAAACTTGGGATTCGTATGCAGGGCCACCCTGTCCCTATGAAACACAAGATAAGGCTCCTTGCACATAAGGGCCTGAAGCTCGGGAACCTTCTGAGAAGAAGTAACAACAACTAAAAATAACGCTTTCCAAGAAAGAAAGTGAAGCTCACAAGTCACGGCTGGTTTGAAGGGAGGCAGGGTGAGCTTCTCGAGAACAAAAAGAAGATCCGGGGGGGGGAGGGTGGACAGGATCCCTCCTCAGGGGTCTGATATGCAAGACACCTCGCAGAAAGGTCTTGCAGACATTAAGCTGTGCCACAGTCTTCTCCCCGAACAGTGCATGATATGCTCTGATAAAGCACATAGGTGCATCTTGATGGACGAATAACTCAAGCCTAGGTCCAAGAGGTCGAGAAGGTGGTCTAGCACATGTTTGACCTGACAATCCAGGGGATCTAGGGAATGTGCTGTTGCCCAGAGGCAGAAATGCTTCCACTTCATGGCGTAAGTTGCCCTTGTGGAGGGTTTCCTCACTGCCACTAAGACCTCTGCCACCCTGCTTGACACTCCTAATCTCTCTTCTGCTAGGACTGCAGGAGCCAGGTGTGGAAATGAAGAGACTGCAGAGCAGGATGGACGAGCATCCCCTACTCTTGAGAGAGCAAGTAAGTGGAAAGGGGTAACTGCATGGGAGGCTCCATGGCCAGTTGCTGCAGCAGTGGATACCAGATCTGTCGAGGCCAAAGAGGAGCTACCAGAATCATTCTGGTCTCCTCTGTCTGCAACATGAGCAGGACTCTCTGAATGAGAGGGAAGGAAGGGAAGGCATACAGAAACCTCCCTGTCCAGGAGACAGACAATGTGTCTTGCCAGAAAACACCAGGCCCTGGATCTAGCGAGCAAACATTTGGCAGTTTAGCATTACACAGGGACACAAAGAGGTCCAACTCTGGTCAGCCCCAGTGATCAAAGAGGTCATCTGTAACTTCCTGGAGCAACTTCCATTTGTGGTTCAGAGAATGAGAGCAACTTACAACTGTCGGCGAGAATGGTCTGGCTTCCGGGCACGTGCACTGTCATGAGATCCAGATGGTGTTCCACTTCCCAGTCCCAAACTCTCATGGCCTCCCTACATAGGGGATATGACTGAGTGCCCCCTTGCTTGTTGATGTAGAAGACAACCGGGGTATTGTCTGACTGCACCAAGAGAGGACCCTTAGATACCTGGTCCTGAAAGGCCTGAAGGGCGTAAAGAACAGCTCTCATTTCGAGAACGCTGAGATGAAGAGAGACCGCTCTGTGGGGGACCAAGCTCCTCTGGTCCTGTGATTCCCTAGATGGGCCCCCCATCCTGACTTTGAGGAGTCTCTCGTTAAAGTTTGTGATGAGCACAGTCTCTGTAAAGAGACTCCTCTCTCGAGATGCGGAAGGCAGAGGCACCACTGGAGAGAATGACAGATCACCACTAAAACTCGAATCTGGTGATCCAAGTCATCCACCACCTTGTCCCATTGAACCTTGAGGTACCATTGCAGAACCCTCATGTTCAGTTTGGCAAGAGAAACCATAGCTATGGCCACCGCCATGTGGCCTAGTAACTGCAGAATTACCCTCATTGGAAGAGAAATTGCTGCCTGAACCATGCGCACCAGGGCCATCAGATAGCCTGCTCTGTCTGATGGCAGGAAGGCTTTGCCCTGGGTAGTGTCCAGAACAGCTCTAATATACTGAAGCTTCTGGGACAGCCAGGGTTGCGACTTTGGCCAGTTTACAGTGACGTCCAGGGAGAGAAAAAGATCCTTTGTTTCCGCCAGGGCCAAATTCAGCTGGCTTGCTGACTGAGCTGAAATAAGTCAGTCATCCAGGCAAGGGTAGACGAAGTGGCCTTTCCTCCTCAAGACCACCGCTACCACTCCTAGGCACTTGGTGAAAACCGTGGGTGTTCACGAAAGTCCGAAGGGCAAGACCCTGAACTGATAGTGCTGGTCTTGAAAGCAGAAGCGCAGAAACCTCCAGTGCGAGGACAGGACATTGATGTGCATGTTGGCGTCCTTTATATCGAGGGAGCATAATCAGTCTCCCTGATGGAGGAGGGTAGTAACAAGGCTTGCCAATGTCACCGTCCAGAATTTCTGGTACTTGATAAACAGAACGAGTTGGCTAAGATCCAGAATGGAACGAAGATCCCCTGTTTTCTTTGGGACTGGGAAAAAATGGGAGTAGAAGCCTGTGCCCCACTGGGCAGGGGGAACCAGCTGAATAGTCTTCTTCTGGAGGAGAGACTGTATCTCGTCCACCACAAAATCACAATCAAATAATGGGTTGTGGAGAGAGGAATGGTCACTCGGTCAATGTAATTAGGTTTAAATGTAGAAAGTGAAGCTGAACTGGAGCCTATATTGCAATAAATTATTTTTTCACTTGTGTGTTTTTTCTTCTTTGTAGGAAAGGATAGTTGTGGTTGCCCATGCACTATACAGAATAAAGTACGGGAACAATGCACTCCAAGGCTGTTTTTCCACCGCAGGGCTGCCATGATAATATAGACCTCTTGAGCTTTGCTCTTGAGGTCACTATGTTGTCATAGCAACCCCAAGGTGGAAAAACAGCCTTGTTGTGCATTGTTGTCGATACATTATTCTATATGTTCGTAGTAACAAACTACACGTGTTTGAGTCAGGAGGGCAATTACATGCACAAGTTCAGCCAAGGACTTGAAAAACATCAGCCCCTACAACACAAATAACCCCCACTTCTAGTGCTATGTTTAGTAAAAGTTGTATTTTTTTTTTAAACCTGTGCTGATCTGTTGCTATGTGGTGCATTTTCTTCAAATGCAAACTGCTTTGTATCCATGCTGTTCTAGAGGGGTCCTGGAGGGCTTTACATTTGTGTCCTGTAATCAGTGTTGAGCATGACTGCTTTAAAATTGTGTACTACACATACTGAGACCATATTTATTTATTTTTATTTTTTTTTTTTTATTTTGCTTTTGTTGACCGGGTAAGTGCACTAGGCAAACAATGCCTATTTTCAGGCACGACCCGGGAGAAAACAGTTTACAGACATAACAATTAACATGTGACACAGCACATGAAACAGTACAATGGGTAAAAACAGTGTATAGTATATACAATGACATACTGATTGGTGAGGGATAAGATACCATGAAAACAGAAGGAGGAAACAGGATTGGTATCAAACAAAACAACGTGGAAGGTAGTATGTTAAAGTGCAGTAAGTGCCGTAAGTGGTAGAGAGGGAGAGAGAAGAAGGAAAGAGGGGATGAAAGAGCATGGCAGATAAGGATCATAAGTAGAGGAAGGAAAAAGGGGGGTAGATAGGATGAAGATAAGGGGGAGAGCAAGCATTAGTAGGGATTCAAGGTGGGTTAAAACAAGTGCAGGGATGCAGAGTGTGAAGGTGTTCACGATGTAGATTCTTGAAGATAGCATGTGTGTTTGTTTGACGGATGGAGAGAGGTAAAGAGTTCCAGTATTTCGGGCAGTGTAGGAGAACGCATTTAGTGCCCATTTTTGTTCTACATCTTGGCACACGAGAAGGGCTTTATCAGTGGATCGTAATTCATGAGTAGAAGGTTGGGTTCCAGTGCAGAAGAAAGGGATAGGGGAGACCTGTTCTGATGACAGAGTCAATTAATGATCCAAAGGTCTGAAGGCGATAGGCGGATGGGCTAAGCCATTTTAGGTCGATAAAGGTGACAGTGGTGCTTGAAGCGTGTTGAGGCTGCGGCATAGCGACAAATGTTATTGTAAGTGATGTCCCATTTATGAAGGGCAGATTTAGATGCCGAAAGGAAGATCGGCGAGCCATATACTAGAGCGGTAGAAGAAACCTTGAGCCACTGCTAGTCTGGCTTGAGGGGGTAAGTACGTGGCTGGTACGATTGGCACTTCCTAGCTTAGCATTGACTGACTTACAAATAGTAGCGATATGAAGGTCAAGGTCAAGTGATTCGTCCAGGGTGACACCAAGATATTTGAAAGAATTGGTAGAGGGTAGAGGAGAGTTGTCCGCACAGGAGATGTTAAGGGGATAAGGATTAGTTTTGAGTCTGGCCTGGGAGCCAAACACCATTGAGTAAGATTTGCTAGAGTTTAGGACAAGTTTATTATGAGTAAGCCAGATTACTAAACCTAGATGTGGTAGTCTCTCGGTTTAAAGAGGTAGTATTCCACCTGCGATTAGTATTTGCTTTCAAAAGTAATTCACTACTATATCTTACATTGGAAGTATTTTTTTCCCTAGAAAACTGATAGCTGAAGAAGGCTCTGTGGTCTATCCAGTCTACCCTTTCAGACTGCAAATGTCCATCCTAGAGGATCATTCATGAACAACTTCTCCCCCTTCCTTGCTTCCCTATCCCTTGACAAGCCCTTTGTGCCTATCCCACCCCATCTTAAAGTTCTCACTGCTTTTGCACTGACAAGTGCTTCAGGTAACGTTTTCCACCCCTCTACCACTCACTCTGTGAAGCATTACTTTCTCATGTCCCTTCTGAACCCCCCCCCCCACCATCAGTTTCTTACTATTCTCCCTGGTATTCATATTACCACTGGCCACGAGCTGCCTTACACTTTTGTTAATTAGAAGATTTTCTGTCTGACAATACAGTGTGCCGTGTGGAACAGCACTCTGCCTCGAAACTAACATACTCAGTTCTATTCCTCCTCGCACATCATCAGCCCAGTGACCTCACTGTCTGTGACATCACAACTGATCAAGAACAGTCTATCCCCTGCGGCAAGATGGGTTACTTGTGATGTGAAGAACAACCAGACAAAGCCTCGCAAGGAAGAATTCTGTGGGGGCAGCACCTTATATTATCCAGCACTTTGGAAAATACTGCACAACATGTGTGAGTATGAGAAAATAAAGTATTTACACTTCATGTGCGTTTTTGTGATTCTGGTTTTTACTAGTGCCTGACACGGGGGTTGTTTTGCATGGCTTTGTCTGGTTGTTCCTGTCACATAGTGAGAGCTTTAAGTAATTCAGTACATGGGCAACCCCTTCTCTACAGCTATCTTTATTTATGATGTCACAGTAAGTGAGGTCACAATACTGAGAACAGGACTAGAACCTGATATGTACGTAATCAGGTAAAGTACTACTCTATACATCACACCCAATACCACTTGGTAGAAAACCTAAATGAGTCAATGGAAAAAGACAAATAATATATAAATAAAAAGTAACACCTTGGCTACTTTTAAAAATGAATAACATTTCTGCCTGCTATTTTTGGTGTAGCTACCTTATAGAGAGCTGTTGCCAGACTTGTAAAGATGTTTTTTTTTTTTTTTCACCTCTAGTTAAAAGCATAACAGATGAACTAAATTTGGCTTACTTTTCATAATGTTTCTGTATTTCTCTTGCTCATGTGTTCTTCCTTACTAAGGACAAGAAAACAATCTTTCTCTCAAAGGATTTATTCACCATGCTGATTGTTCCACAACAGACGTTATAGTCTTCTGTCTGTGTGCAACACTAGAGTCTGTAGCGAGGAAAGAGAGAGTATGATACGAGGGAGGAAATAATGATTTCAGCTAGGAAATAGAAACAAGGGGCAATACATCCTGACAGAATCCTTGTTTCCATGGAAATGTATTTAATAGCAACTAACAAATGCAAAAGGAACATAGCAATTATATAAGTTAGGACGGAGACAGCCACAAACAGGTGCTCCATTATCATGCCATGTCAGCCTTTGTAATTTCGGTCAACATAGAAAGTTCATCATGGCATTAATACCATGGTATTACATCTCACAGCGGTAGGGGAGTCAGTAGCTACCACTGTAAATTATGTCTAAACATTGTCTTTCTCCTGAGTGGATATCCCCTCTAAGTATCTTATTGTTTTGAATAATTATTGCTATAAATTTCTAGGAGTCTGCTGAAAAACCAGCGTAAGTCTAAACTGTTTCATTTGTGTTCACATATTATAGTGAGAAAGAAATAAGGTGACCTACTTCATTTGTGTTTGGAAGGAATGCAAGAACTGAACAAATGCTGACCTTGGTGTCTACCTGCATCCTGTTTTTAAGATTCTATATGCAACTCCTTGCAAACTGCCTCTTGGTGGGCTACCTGTGACTGTGTTAAATGTCCATTATTCATATGCTTTTTGTAAAGTAACGAAAAGATCCCCGAAAGAAGGAAAGCCTCCAGATGAATAATTAATGGATTGGGGGAAGGGGGAAGAGACTGGGACTCCCTTTCATACTTCTGAGGAGGGAAAACTACTGTCGTTATGATGTTCTGTTTTTATCTTGGGCACACTGATTCATTAATTATTCAGCTCCTCATGAGTAATTAATGAAAAAAAAAAAAAAACATCTCGGTGTGCTGTCAAACAAATACACTGCTGTGACAATAGAAAAAATGTTAGCACCAACAGAGGTACGTCGCATCAAAAGAAAGGATGTGCCTCTGATGAGAAGCAGTGTCAAGTCGTACTCTCTCTGACCATAACTGTTCTGTTGAGGTGAGACATTGCTTTGTTCGTTTACAATTTATGCAGCCAGGATTGCCCAGCTGAGACGTACTGTATAATATAGCGTCCAGTAGGTTCTTACAGATGTCTAATTCTACAGCTAGCAGGGAATGAAGCACTGTGACAGGAGTTCAACTCACTTTTTGCTCAAGGTCACAGAGTAGGAAACAAATCTGGGGCACATGAGAACAATATTTTGAGAGGCAGCAAGTACAACCTGGTCTGAGGTTGACTACAAAAGCACTGGGGGTGTAGAAACCTTTAAGCATCTGGAAAAATGATGTGAGTGAGCAAAGAGCTCACATACTATATGTTTGGAAGTGTTTTTTTTTTTTTTTAAATAATCAAAGGATGATACAAACACATGGAACTATCATAAGCAACAGCAGAAACAAAAAAAATCAAAGCATGTAACAGACTGTCTATTTGACAATCTGGATAAAACACTGAATGAAAAACTTGCTAGATATGAGAAGAAATCAACTACAGTGTAACACACAAAACTACCCACAGGGCACTGTCGTACAGTGGAACAAGGGCCAGAGATATGTCTGTGCAGGGTGCTCCAGGTGGAGATGGATCGAGATCCAGAAAACTGGGTCTTTGTTCAAAAGAAAACAAAAGCAGACAAAACAGCTCATCAATAGACAGGTTATCAGATAACAGCCTCACATTCTTTAGAGTCCAGTATGATGCCAGTTAAGTAAACCGGTGTAGTTTTTGGTGAGAAAAGAGAAGAAGACTAAGTTGAAAGATCAAAACAAAAGACAGGTTGAGGACGCCAAAGCCAATGGAAAGCAAATTGTGCACAGCAAGCAAAAAGATTCAGCAAAGCAAATGATATATTTATCAAGTGTGGATTTAAGTTCAGAACAGCAAAGGGTACCGTCAAAAGGGCTACTGCTTGCTCCCACGGCAAGCCCAAGTGAATTTTAGTTACAGGTTGAAATCTACAAACTGGTGCTTTCTATTTTTACAGTACGATTCTGGTTCACCATGATAACTTTTCTCTGCAACAATAAATGTTTCCTTATCTCTATAGAATTTCGAACTCCATAGGTTTGCTGAACAATAGTCATATATCAATTGCACTGAAACTCTGCTTGACACTAATGTGGTAAAATGCAGTCTGGATACTTCATAGGATGTTTGTTTTTGAATCCCCAAACAATGCCACAATTGTGTCTTTATTTATGAATAGATGATTATTATGGACAGACTTCATTTTTAATAGTATCCAGTGGGCCAGATATTCAAAGGGGTTGCGCCTGACAGGAATGCGCCCCATGGCGATATTCAAAAAGGGGGCTTGTGCAGCGCAAGTCCCAATGCGCTGGGGTGCACTGGTAATGTATGCAGCACATCTGTAGGGGGTGTGCCCATGCATATGCGGCACATCCCAATATTCAGCCCAGGATGTGCGATGCATCTGGTGGCACAACCCCTAGATGCGCCGCATACCAGGGCACAAAGTTGAGCCAGAAAAAACAGGCTCAAATGCTGTCCACCCGCAGGCAGGCTGCTGTATTGTAGGGTGCAACACAGCAACCACCAGCCGTGGGTGGCCACCTGCCCACACAGAACACCATCCACAAGCACCCATATGTTTCCTGGTAGTCTAGTGGTACCCCTCTCACACCGTAGCCGCGATGGCGGTAGAAATGAAATTAAAAACTACCTGATGGTCTGGGGGAACCCCTCCCTCCTGTAGCCGCGATCGCCGGTAAACTGAAAGAAATCCCATCCCTGGTAGTCTAGTGGCACCTCCTCCTTCCCCATAGCCATGATCACCAAAACAGACATATGCACTAGCCCTGGTGATCTAGTGGTACCATCACACCCCTCCCGACGAACTGATCTCCGGTAATCCGTATTGAACTACATCCCTGGTGGTCCAGTGGCACCCCTTCCCTCCCGCAGCTCCGATCGATGGTAAATGACAGAAATCTCATCCCTGGCGGTCTAGTGGCACCCCCACCCCTAGGACCCCCTGCCCACCCAGCCCCCCATCATCGGCAGGCAGCTTCAACTGCCCACATACCGACCAGCCGCCCGCCGAATGACAGCTTACAGTATGTGCTGTAAGCCCATTGGTCCACACTGTAGACCAATGGGCTTGCAGGGCACACTGTACTAGACAGTCACAAATATGTGAATGGTGCCGCTAGACCACCAGCGATGGGATTTCTTTCATTTACCAGCGATCATGGCTACGGGAGGGAGGGGGTGCCACTGGACCACCAGGGATATATTTCAATATGGATTACCGGCAATTGTTTCATTGGGAGGGGTGGGTGGTACCACTAGATCACCAGGGTTAGTGCATATGTTGGTTTTGGCGATTGTGGCTATGGGGAGGGAGGGGGTGCCACTAGACTACCAGGGAATGGGTATATATAACCTACTGTATATATGTCTTACCTGGTGATCGCAACTACGGGGTCAGGAGGAGGGTACCACTAGACCATCAGGGAGTATTTCTATACATTTCGACCGCGATTGGGCTACAGGAGGAAGGGGGGTTACAACTAGACCATCAGGGAGTGTTTCTATGCTTTACTACCACGATTGTGGCTATGAGGTGGGGGGGTACCACTAGACTACCAGGGATTCCGCCATTATTTATAGCGGTGATCACAGTTCTGTGGCAGGGGGGTTGCCCCAGGTCCCCTCTCTCCGAACCACATGCTGTGCAGGGCGCCAAGTGCATTTTGCCATGCTGCCCTGCTCAGCCTCAATCCAAATGACACAAGACATTGTGTTGTTTCTGAAGCAGAATATCTCAGAAATGCACCAGCAAACAACAGTTGTGCTGGAGCATTCCCAGTTCTACCTGTCTGGGGAATGCGCCAGCGCATGGTACATGTGCCCTGCACATTCTGTGCTATATTCAAAGGTGATGCGCCATGGCACATCTCCTTTGAGTATCCTCCTGTCCGGCCCCACTTGCTCCAGTGTTTGGCGCAGTCTGAATATCTGTCCCAGTGTGTATAAAATCCACAAATAATATGCCATTTGACGTGAGATTATTCTTAGCACCTTTAGAAACATTTTTGGAAAAAAGTTACATTTTAAAAAGGCAGTAATATTGGATTTCTGAAGCTTCTCATCTCAGCACATACACATGGATCCCAATGGTAACTAATAAGAAAAATAAATATTTATAGGTTAAATATTTAAAACTGGTGATCATTTTAGGTAGATATTGGCGGTTGATGCATTATGTGAATACAGTACAGTAAAGAGTTACATTTGGATAAAAATATTTGCCAACAGTCTTCTAAAGGAATTTGTTTTTTAAATGTTGGTTACAAAAACTTGGCTGGCAGTATAGCCTAGTGGTTAGAGTAATGAGCTGTGAATGAGCTTGGTACATCCAGCAGATCTGGGTTTGATTCTCACAACCTCTACTTGCATACTGTGCAACTCTGAGCAAGTCATTTAACCTCCCGACTGCTCCCAGATCACCCCTTGTGGCCCAGTGGTCTTTTACCTGGTTACCAAAAGCAAAAGAATAATAATAATAATAAAAAAAAAACCAGTAATGTCATGCAGCGTTTTATATCACCATGTTGGTCTGTAATCATCACACTGCAGTGCAGCACTTTTTATGGCTTTAAGTATTAGTAGGTTCTTGGCCCAGTTGGGTCACTGTAGTTGTAGATAGAGCAAAGAGATGGGTTTATAAATATAGTAGCTCAGTGACCTATTTACACAGGACCTTTTGATCACCCACTTTGCTACCTTCATGAAGCTCTTGTGATAGAAATGCCAGGGCATTCAGGTGGCTATTAGCAGTTGCAGTACTGTATGGGGCTCCTTTGTGAGTTTGCAGTTTCTGCTAAACAACTGCTATTTTACACATGCACCAGAAACTTCATATATCACGGGGGTAAAAAAAAAAAAAAAACAGATTAGGGCAGAGCAGCGGATGTGGCCTACCTAGATTTTAATAAGGCTTTTGACTCTGTTTCACACAGGAGACCCATAAAGAAACTGGACAGCTTAGGAGTGGGTCCAAAGGTGGTAAACTAGATAAGACATTGGTTAAGGGATAGGTGACGGAGGGTGATGGTAAATGTAGTTCTCTCCAAAGAAGGAAGAGTGACCAGTGGGGTGGCCCACAGCTGCATACGCAGACCAGTCCTCTTAAATGTCTTTATAAGTCACACTGCAGATGGACTGGAAGGGAAGGTCTGCCTCTTTGCAGATGACACCAAAATCTGCAATAGGGTGGACACTCTAGAGGGCGGTGGAAAAAAATATGCAGAAACCTGTGAAAACTGAAAGACTGGTCAAGATTATGGCAGCTGAGTTTCAATGCAAAAAAGTGCAAAATCATGCACTTATGGCACAGAAACCCAGAAGCGGAGTGCAGAATGAGAGAAGAGGTACTGAAGGTCATCAAACAGGAAAGGATCCTGGGGTAATTATATTTGATGACTCAACGGTGTCCAGACAGTATGACAAGGCAGTTGGCAGGGCCAGTAGAATGTTGGGTGCATAGACAGGGGCATCACCAGTAGAAGGAGGGAGGTGGTGGTGTCACTGTATAGACTGCTGGTGAGACACCACCTGGAGTACCATGTCCAGTTCTGAAGACCACATCTCTGTAAGGACATAGACAGAGTGGAGGCTGTCCAGAAGAAGGCAAATAAAATGATGTAGTCTCTGCATCAGAAGCCCTGTGAGGAGAGACGATAGGACTTCAATATGTACACCCTGGAAGAGAAAAGGAAGAGGGGGGATATGACAGAAACTTATAAATACCTCATGAAGGTAAATAAGGTACAGGAGGGGGAGCATTTTTCAGAAGAAAAGATGCATGAAAACAAGGGGAAATGAATTGAAGTTGTAGGGGGGGTAAATTCAGGAGATATGTGAGGAAGTATGTCTTCAAGGAAAGAGTTGTGAATACATGGAACAGTCTTCCAGTGGAGGTGGTGGGGGTGAATACAGTGGTGGGATTCAAGAATACATAGGGCAGGCATAATGGAATCTTAGTGGAAAGTAAGGGAGGGAGAGCCAGAGATCAAGTTGGATCTGCCATAGGTGCCTGAACCGGGGGGGGGGGCACCATGGCCATGGCCCCATCAGTTGATGCAGTCATGGTATTTATTACTATGGAGGACTGTGCTTTTACAATGCAGCATGTGCTATAAACAGTGTTACTTACTAATCACCCTCTTTGTGGCTTGTGCGTGTCCTCAGGATATTTGAACGTGTCGTCTCATCAGAATATTTGAATGTGAAGGCCTGAGTAGTGTGGATGAGGGCGGGCTAGGGTCATGGCCTGCTGAGTTAAGGCACAGTGGTCAGACTCTGCTAATGACAATAAAGGCCTGGCCTTCGTGTTGGGGGGGGGGCAGCAAGGCACAGGGAGATGCTGTCAGTCAGTGAGGGGGAGTTACTCCACATAGTACAACTCCGAGGGGGAGTTACTCCACATAGTACAACTCCGATCGAGAAAGCAATAAGGGTGTGGGTGAACTCACTCAATTGGGGATGGGGGGCAGGTCTTTACCCCGGACATCCTTAGCCCTGCCACTGTTTAGACTCTTCTGCCACCTATGGGGTCTTTGGTGACACTATAGGCAGGAGAAAAAAAAAATGGGCAGACTAGATGGGCCATGCCTTCCTTATCTGCTGTCAAATTCCATGTCTCTATGTTAAACAAGCATTTATCAATGCCAACGTTTGATGCTTGTAACAGTAGGCTGAGTTGGTGTTTTCACGTTAAAATGGGTTAACATTTTGGTTACATAAAACAAATGAAATAAGATGTTTTATCTAAAATATTGTTTGCCGAAGATTTTATGTTAACTAGCATCTACTAAGTGCGACCTATAGATACCTTAGCTATACATGGGTATGTTACTGTAACTTATAAGGGTGACTTTAATTTTTTTAGTTCAGAGCCCACCCTGAAATGTGTAGAACAGCACTTTATTATTTATTTCAAAGTTGATAACCAGGAAAGGCACACTGAGCCAAGGTTCGTTTCCAGGTGCACCCCAGGGCAGGGGTAAGGGAGCAATGGATACATAAAAGTACATATGTAACCCCCCTGCAAATGGGGGTTCCCAAAAGACTTCCAGGAGCTTGCTTGAATGCTCCAAGCCTGAATGGTGTTTGCAATTTAAGCCATTTATCAGTGAGTGTTTTTAGAACCTCTGGTACTGTCTCTTTAAGAGCTGTCTGCTTGCAGACATAATTAGTTTGTATGGGGGACTGTGTGTTTCTTTGATTGAGTACCACCCAAGCTGCTGCCAATTCACTTCATTTTGCAGTCACTAGAGTGCAAAGGAACCTATCTGAAAGATGTAACTGTTTGCCAGAAATTATTTAGAGTAATAATGAAATTACAGTTTGTCTAACCTGCTTTCTTTGCAGTCAGAACTGTGTCTGCTAGTTCCCATTCTAGTTTTGAACTGCTGAACTGGACCAATCAGTGTGGGGTAAGCTAGCTCTAAAATGGTGCCTTGACGAATCAGAACTTGGACTCATAATCTGAGCCAGCCACAAGAGGATTGTATGGGCAGTGACTTGGGAGATGTAGTTTAGACTTCAGTGCCTTTTTGGACCAACAGCAGCAGTCTATTGTGAGTGACAGCCAATCCAGTCAAGAACTGTGAGGAACTCAAAGGAAGTGCCCGGTTTTGTCGGGTTGGAGTTTCAGTTGAGCTTTGGCAGTGAAGAAGGAAGGAGCCCTGTGCTTTTCAGTGTGCAGTTTTAGTCAAAACGTGTGTAAGGCCCAGAGTTCGGTCTGCAGCTTGTGTAACAGCTTGTTAGGACTGAATCCGTCCCTGTGAAAAGAATCAAAGGATCTCTGAAGAGTAGAAACCAGGCTCACCCTGTAGAAGACTGGAGGAATTGCTGAAAATTGCACTCGGTCTGTCAGGAACTGAATCTGCTGTGTGTTCTCCCGGTATTGTGCAATATGCGATCGGATACAGATGCAGCCTGCCTGGTATAGTGCTTTCTTTTATATGGATGTGTGAAGAGGTTTGTGTACCTCAAGTGAGCCCTGCTGACATTGAAGGACCCTATCTTATTTGGAGGTGTGAGTACTAATTCAAGGTCGCTCCCTGTTGAATTGCCACATTAAATCCAAATGGAATTACTGTACTGCTGACTGTTTAATTCTCCTTTCTCTGTGAAAGGGCCCCTACCAGCTGCCACGGTTTGGACTAGCCACTAGGGCTTGGGTACCCAGGGACAGTAACTGATAGGGATAGGCCTGCACAGAGCCATAGGTAGATTATTAGAGTGATAAGCTAATTAACCTGATTTCCCCTGTCCTTGTTATATCCCTAAATAAATCAGAGCTGCTTGTTTCAGCAAAGTTATACTGCCTGAGGTATTTGTCTATGTTAAAGTACTGTACTGTGATTGTTGCACTGTATCTCATTTCACAGGAGGTCCCAGTGCGGAACCAGACCTGGGGTAAGTGTATACTGTGAAGGTAATTTGATATATTGTGTGGGCCACTAGTGGGAAGAAAGGGGTTGCAGTGTCCCAGAGGGCTGTGACCAAGTTAGTTTAACTATTGCAAACCCTGACCTCTGGGTGGAGGCACCGCCATTGGATCCAGGCCCTCAACCTGTTAGTGGCAAATCAGGCAGAGGTAGTAGCCCCTGGATAGCGCCATCTAGGGGTTACATCTTGAGGCTCACCGCTGGGATTGTGTGTCCTCTAGTGGCCATATTTACGAACCACTGTTAAGAAAAAATGGGTACCCGACTGAAGTGGCTGTGCACCGGCTGGTGGAGTGGTGTACTGGGAGGAGATCGACCCCAAAATGCTATGCTTATCCTGGACATCCCTGGTATCAATAAGGACACTGTGCAGGAGTACTTTCCAAGGTGGAAGGTTTACAAAACCCTGTGGTGGTGGTCGGCATGCTAATCTGCTCACCACACTTTCCTGGCCCTAGTAGAGTTTAAGGATCCCATAGATAGCTCCAAAGTGCCACAGACCATTACCCCAGAGGAGCCCTCACTGCTTGGAGAGTGATAACTAAGACAGTAAAGACCGGGGAGAATCAGCCCCCACCACTATCTGAAACTTTGAGGAGAAATTTGCTGAATGGTTGCTGGGAGAGGGAAAACTGTGGAGGACTTGAAGAAACTATTCTTGCCACCTGGGGTGTTCCTCCCAACACCTCTCCTGCTCCAGTGCCCGTAATGGTGGCTGAACCAATGCAGACTCCTATTTCTGCACTGCCATTAGTCACGACTCTTACGAAGGTTGAGGATCTTCTCTGGCACCCTCCCACCCCCAAGGGAGGATGACTGGGAGACCTGGATAGATCTATGTTGCCCCAAGTGCTAGAATGGCAATGCCCGGAGGCGGCGAAGAGGGTTAGTGAGAGCCTCCGGTCCTGCCCCGCTACCATCCTGCGGCTAAACGGGCCAGTAACCTGAAGCGACTGCACAGGCCTATCTTGAGGCCTTGGAGAATGTGTATGGGAGCCCAGATTCTGATGAGGACCTATGGTGGAGAGTAAGAAATGCACAACAGAACCAAGGAGTTGTTGTCTGTATGTCTCTCGGCTGGAAAAATTGTTGCAAGAATGCCTCAGAAAGGGTAGTTTGCCAGCGATTGAACTGGACCGAACCAGACTGGACAGAATCTAAGTCTGCCCCTTCTCAGAACTGCTGTTGCTTCAGTTCGCCTGGCAAATCGACTGGAATCCCACCTCCCATGATGAGTTAATGAGAGAAATTTGAGGAGTTGAGAAAAAGCGACCTCGGGAGGTACCTGCACCAACAGCTGTAGCACGACCCGAGTGATTGAGGTGACCCATCAAGTGAAGTTCAGGGCAGAGGTTGACAGTCAATGAGTGCTCTGACAAGGAAAAAGATATGCCACAATGAGCGAACTGTTGAGAGAGATCCGGAATTCAAAACAGTCCCTTTATGAAGGCCACGCCTGCAAGTACAGTGCCCTGACCTATATCCCACTGCATTGCTATGGGGTGGGGGTACCCACCCATGTATCTCCTGCTGATAACAGCTCCAAACTCAATTCCTTGACCATAGTGGAGAAACTGACGAGATGTCTCCAAATGCTCATCACGCCGCAGAACAGAGATGGCACCAGGTTTCCAGTTAGTAACACCCCCCCTGGCTCCCAGTGTGGCACCTCGGCCAGCTCAAACTCCAGAAAGTATGTTTTGCTATAATTGAGGAAAGATGGGCACATGAAAGGAATGCCAGTCCCCAAAAGACACTGACAAAGTTGCATATAGGCTACAAGGAGAGCTTCGGAGAAAGAAATCAGTGGTTAAAATGCACACTCAATCCCAGTGAGGCACCAAAAATGTAATTCACGTCCTTTGTGGCAAGGTCAGTTGCCCAGGCCCCCACTACCGCCTCTCAGACTGGTCCAGAATAGTGGGTCCCTCCATGGAGACCACTGTAAAGGTGAATGGAGTGTCTACAAGAGCTGTATTAGACAGTGGCTCCCAAGTGACAATTATGTTCCAGGATTGGTATCAGAAGCATTTGTCAGACGTCCCTTACAACCATTAGAAGGACTGCATGTTGGGGGTTAAGTGAGAAGGCCTACCCTATTCCGGGTATATCCGAATTTGGCTGTCTTTCCCACCTCCGTGGCTGGAGTGGCGAACAAGTAGAGACCCTAGCCTTATGTGTCCCCACTGGACTGTATGATGGTGTCCCTTTGTTGATTGGAACAAATGCTCATATGTTGGAAGGCTGGCACAGTTGTGTTATGAAAAACAGGGGTCAAAGACTAGTAGAGCTTTAAGAGTTCGGCTCTAATTAAGAAGGCCTATGAGGCACAGAGATGCTGAAAAACAGAACCAGAGGAACCGGTCGGAATTGTATGGAAGAAGGATCCTGAGTCTCTGATACTGCGCCAAATGCCCAGTGTACCTTACAGGAGAGGTCCGTATCAGAAAGGATGTTAAGAATAAAATATTAATGTTGGATGCACAAGGCGATGGAAAATTGCCAGAGGGACTGCTGGTCAAGCCTAGTATTTTGCCGCTAGAGCCCATGCTTATGCCAGAGGGTAATGGTCCAAGTTCATAATGTGTCTGAAAGAGACATTCGAGTAAACAGAGGTTGCATCCTGGCTAATGCATTGTGCAGACTGCAGTGCTACCCAGCAGCAAGAGTTCAAGAAGAAATGACAGAGTAACGCATAAACTTGTTTGATTTGGCGACTCCCGCTGCCAGCTGAATGGAAAGTGAGGATCAGTGAGAAGCTTGCCCAGAGAGACCAGGTGTTTTCTTTAAAGGAATGGGATGTAGATGCGTGCAAGGGCTGAGCACAATATCCGGCGCTGCATGACGAAAGACCATTTCGTGAGAGGTCTCGACGCCTGGCACCTGCTGACATAGATGATGTGAGGCGGCATCTGCAAGAGATTTAGCTGCTGGTGTAATACAAGAATCCAGAGCCCTTATACTTCCCCCATTGTGGTAGTGAGGAAAAAGAATGGAACAGTAAGGATGTGTGTGATTATCGCACCTTAAACGCGGACTATCCTGATCAGTACACAATGCCCGCATTCAGGATGCTTGGACTGCCTAAGCGGGAGCAAGTGGTTCTCTGTGCTGGATCTCCATGATGGGTACTACCAGATCCCGATGGCTCCAGAGGACGGTGAGAAGACGGCCTTTATCTGTCCGCTTGGCTTTATCAATTCATGAGGATGCCTCAAGGGATTTCAGGTGCCCCAGCCACTTTTCAAGCGATTGATGGGCGTGCAGTGGGGACATGAACTTACTAGAGTGCCTGGTATACCTAGATGATGTTATTGTGTTTGGCAGCTCACTGGAGGAACATGAGAGCAGATTATTTAAGGTATTGGACCGACTGGAGGACTTTGGCCTTAAACTGTCCATTGATAAGTGTCAATTCTTTCAAACATCAGTAAAGTATGTGGGACACATAGTATCCACCGAGGGAATAGAGACCGACCCAAGTAAAGTTGAGGCCTTGACCACCTGGCTACAGCCCAAAATCTAAAAGAACTGCAAAGATTCCTGGGATTCTGTGGTATTATCGGCGCTTCATCAAGGACTATTCAAGAGTGATCCGCCTTTACTTAACCTTACTCAAGGGTCCCCAACCCACAAAAATACCAAAGTCAGCGTCCTCAAGACTGAAAGAGTGTATTTTCATCCGGTGAAGTATTTGGGGCCGCTGGACTCCTGATTATGAACTGCTTTTCATGAGATCATATATCAACTACCCATGCTCCAGTGCTGGCCTATGCCGATCCAAGAAAACCTTTACGTCCTGCACACTGATGCTAGCTTGCAAGGGTTGGGGGCTGTGTTGTACCAAGAGCACGAGAATGGCCTGAGACCAGTGGCCTTTGCCAGTAGAAGCCTGACCCCATCCGAAAGAACTATCCTGTACATAAGTTAGAGTTCCTAGCTTTGAAGTGGGCTATTGTTGACCAATTCCATGAGTACTTGTATGGGCTAAAATACTAGTAAAACTGACAATAATCCTTTGACCTATGTGCAGACCTCAGCTAAGTTGGATGCCACTGGCCATAGGTGGCTTTCTGCATTATCTACATATGACTATGCTCTGAATACCGAGCAGGTCTGAACCACATAGATGCTGATGCTCTCTCCCGGAAGCCTGTTCCCAGAATGATTGGGTCCGATTGGCAGAACCTGACATTCGGGCACTCTGCCGGAAGTTTGACAGGGAGAACAATGTCCACGGACGCAGTGGACTGCATGGTGGATTAGCTTGGGAGCTCTGAGAATTGCATACCTGCCTTTATTGCCACTTTTCTGCAATAGACATTGGTGCACTGCCTCAGCTGGACAATGACAGTATGCGGGCTCAATCCCGATCCCATGATCAAAGCAGCTTTAGAAGCCCTCTATGCAGGAAAAGATGTGGTCCAAATCAGCTCCACTGATTTGAGAACTGCACTGTTATACAAAGAAGGTCCTAAGTTGAAACTGATCAATAAACTGTTATACAGAGAAACAGTAGACAGGGGGACAAGTAGACAAACAACAACTAGTGCTGCCCACTGCCTTCTCGAGACTCAGTACTGAGGTCCTTGCACAACCACATGGGGCACCTTGGTATAGACAGAACACTTGACTTGGTGAGATCCAGATTCTATTGGCCTAAGATGGGGGCTGATGTGGAGCAACACATTCGAACAGTAGGCTGCTTACAGAGGAAAGCTTTGCCCCAGAGGGCTGCCCCTTGTTAACATCACCACCAGTGCACCCATGGAGCTGGTCTGTATTGATTTTCTGAGTTTGGAGTCAGATCAAAGAAATATCAGTAATGTGCTGGTGGTCACTGACCATTTCACGAGATATGCCCAAGCTTTCCCACCAAAGACCAGAAAGCATCCACTGTGGCCAAAGTACTTAGAAAACTTTTGTTCACTATGGGGCTCCACAAAGAATCCATTCTGATCAAGGAGAGACTTTGAGAGTCGTCTGATCAAAGAGATGCTTTCTCTGTGGGGAGTCACGAAGTCCAGAACCACTCCTTACCACCCAGGGGGACCCACAGCCTGAACGTTTCAACCGACTTTGCTAGATATGCTAGGCACCCTGCACCCAAAGGACAAGCCTAGATGGAGCCAACAAATTAGCACCCAGGTACATGCTTATAACTGCACCAAAAGTGATGCCACTGGATTCTCCCCTACCGCCTGATGTTTGGAAGAAAGCTCGACTACCAGTAGATGTGTGTTTTGGGGTCTCTCCTGATGGGGTTCAAGCTGACAACTATTTACAGTATGTGCAAAGTTAAAAAGGCCAGCTAACTCATGCGTACCAACTGGCTCAAACCATGGCTGCCAAAAGAAATCTGGCCAACAAAAGAAAGGTATGATAAAAAGGTGAAAGCACAGGAACTCCAGGAGGGATCGGTATTGCTAAGAAATCTGGGACTGCATGGCAAGCACAAGATTGCTGACAGATGGCACCATCTCCCTCACATTGTAGTGGGCAAACTAGATGATCTGCCAGTGTACAAAGTAAGGCCTGAGAATAATTCAAAAGATGTAAGAACAATGCATAGAAATCATTTACTGCCCATTGGACAAATCTTAATTGAGTCTGAGCCCCTAGAAGATGCCCCTCTGGACCAGTGACTAGAGCTGCTGCTAAAAAAGATCAAGAAAGTCTGCACCTACAGAAGCAAAGTTAAAGTGTTCCCCTCCACAAGTCCCAGTTGAGCATGACTGTCAGTCCATATCGGAAGAAAGTGAGAGTGACTTTGAATACTATCCTTCTTCTGAACTGAGTCAATTGTTTGAGGCAATCCCTAGTCAATACTGGAGATGAAGCTGGGCCTTCTGGACTGTCTAAGCCCCAGCTTCATCCCTGGAGCCAATGCTCCCAGAAAGTGAAGTGCAAAGCATCAGATCAGATGAAATGGAATCATTGTGCATGGTTGAACTGTTTGAGCTTTCAGGGAGGAAAATGATAGATTGGGGCAGACTGGTGATACACCCGAACAAGAAGAGTATTTGAGTGCCCTGACAGTCCACTGCCAGTGTCCGAAAGCTCTCCATGCAGGCCAAATGTTGTGGACTCAGAAACTGTAACTCCTGGAGCTGAAAGTGCCCCAAGTTCCAGCCTCTCTACCCCATGGAGACTCCCTGACAAGTGAGGACAATGCTGAAAATGAGGCTCAGAGTGCAGAGACTATAACAGTTCCCCTAGAAAGACTGGTCGAGCTGTAAAGCCTGTGGTGCACCTCAGTTATGATTCACTTGGGAGGCCTGTGGACTTGCCTCTCAATGTTGTCCATAAAGGAGTGTATGTGTCCCCGAGCTCATTGCCCAAACTGAGCATCAGTGCTAACTCCAAGTTACTTGTGTTGCCCTCTAAGTATGGTGCCTTGCCCCATCCAGCCCCAAGGTAACTGATAGGAAGGCCCCTCTCTTCAGGTTTCATGTACAAGAGGTAATAACTTGAGTTATGGTACAATGTGTATGTAATACTGTGTAAAGAGTGGCCATCTGCAATGTTTCAGAAATGTGTTCTTGGTAAAATGATATATTGACTGATGATTACATAAGCGTAGCCTAATGCAAATGTATATGGTTGCAGTTGAAACTTTATGGGTACTTTGCTTGACGCTGACGCCAAGCTTTCCAGGTTAGGAAGGGTGTAACCCCTGCAAATGGGGGTTCCCAAAAGATTCCAGGAGCTTGCTTGAATGCTCCAAGCCTGAATGGTGTTTGGCATTTAAGCCATTTATCAGTGAGTGTTTTAGAACCTCTGGTACTGTCTCTTTAAGAGCTGTCTGCTTGCAGACATAATTAGTTTGTATGGGGACTGTGTGTTTCTTTGATTGAGTACCACTCAAGCTGCTGCAATTCACTTCATTTTTGCAGTCACTAGAGTGCAAAGGAACCTATCTGAAAGATGTAACTGTTTGCCAGAAATTATTTAGAGTAATAATGAAATTACAGTTTGTCTAACCTGCTTTCTTTGCAGTCAGAACTGTGTCTGCTAGTTCCCCATTCTAGTTTTGAACTGCTGAACTGGACCAATCAGTGTGGAGTAAGCTAGCTCTAAAATGGTGCCTTGGACCGAATCAGAACTTGGACTCATAATCTGAGCCAGCCACAAGAGGATTGTATGGGCAGTGACTCTAGGAGATGTAGTTTAGACTTCAGTGCCTTTTGGACCAACAGCAGCAGTTTATTGTGGTGACAGCCAATCCAGTCAAGAACTGGGAGGAACTCAAAGGAAGTGCAGTTTTTGTCGGTTGGAGTTTCATTTGAGCTTTGGCAGTGAAGAAGGAAGGAGCCCTGTGCTTTTTCAGTGTGCAGTTTTAGTCAAAAAACGTGTGTAAGGCCCAGAGTTCCGGTCTGCAGCTTGTGTAACAGCTTGTTAGGACTGAATCCGTCCTGTGAAAAGAATCAAAGGATCTCTGAAGAGTAGAAACCAGGCTCACCCTGTAGAAGACTGGAGGAATTGCTGAAAATTGCACTCGGTCTGTCAGGAACTGAATCTGCTGTGTGTTCTCCCGGGTATTGTGCAGTAATTGCGATCGGAATACAGATGCAGCCTGCCTGGTATAGTGCTTTCTTTTATATGGATGGTGAAGAGGTTTGTGTACCCCAAGGAGCCCCATGACATTGAAGGACCCTATCTTATTTGGAGGTCGTGAGTACTAATTCAGGGTCGCTCCCTGTTGAATTGCCACATTAAATCCAAATGGAATTACTGTACTGCTGACTGTTTAATTCTCCTTTTCTCTGTGTGAAAGGGCCCTACCAGCTGCCACGGTTTGGACTAGCCACTAGGGCTTGGGTACCCAGGGACAGTAACTGATAGGGATAGGCCTGTGCACAGAGCCATAGAGTGAATTATTAGAGTGATAAGCTAATTAACCTGATTTCCCCCTGTCCTTGTTCCTCCCCTAAATAAATCAGAGCTGCTTGTTTCAGCAAAGTTATACTACCTGGTATTTGTCTATGTTAAGTACTGTACTGTGATTGTTGCACTGTATCTCATTCTACAGGAGGTCCCAGTGCGGAACCAGACCTGGGGGTAAGTGTATACTGTGAGGTAATTCTGATATATTGTGTGGGCCACTAGTGGGAAGAAAGGGGGGTTGCAGTGTCCCAGAGGGCTGTGACCAAGTTAGTTTAACTATTGCAAACCCTGACCTCTGGGTGGAGGCACCCGCCATTGGATCCAGGCCCCTCAACCTGTTAGTGGCAAATCAGGCAGGGGTAGTAGCCCCTGGGATAGCGCCATCTAGGGGTTACACATACATGTTTATATACAAGAGATATGCAAAAATACAAAGGAATAAACAATAGATGCATCTCAGTCAGAAGTAAGGCCTAACAGCTCATCTAACTGTGTACAGTGGCAACCTCAGAAATAAATAGCACTGCACGACCTATCTTTAGTGAGGTTTGAAGAATTGATACAAGCAAGAGTGCACAGGGAACATGCAGCCAGGAGTGTGCATGTAGAGTGAGGGCAGGGACAGTAATTAAAGATAAGGTCAGTGAAGCCGGAAGGAGCATTTAGTGAGGGTGGAAACATTGGCTGGAAGGAGCAATTGGGAAGGGTGGAAGCATTCGCATGGGGGAGAGGCAGGTGCTTGAAGTACTAATAGCTAGTGGGGTAGGCAGGCTGTGTACATTGAGAGGAGGGAGTTCCAGAGGGTGGGGGAGCTGATGGGCGAAGACTATTTCCTGATAAGTGGTGGTGACGAATGGCCAGGAAAAGGAGCAATGGTCTCGTGAGCACAGGGAATAGCCGGTACTAGGAGCTGAGGCTAGCAGGAACAAGAGGTAGGGGGGAAGGGTGTTGAACCAGAACTTGGCGATAAAGGTTGCACAGTGTGCCAGACATTGGTCAGAGAGTGAGGGCAACGAGACAGCATGGTAGAGGAAGCAATGATGGGCGCGGAATGGGAGATCAGAGGCAAAGCAGCAGAAGGCATGAAATAAACGGTCGAATTTGGCAAGGGAGGATTTTGGCACTGAACTATAGACCACACCTGCATAATCAAACGATGGAAGAATAAGCTTAGAGATTACTCCCCTCCTGACTTTGGGGGGGGGGGGGACGGGACTGTCCATGTGTCTATGGAGCAATCCAAGTTTTGGACGCAGTTTGCTGTGGATAGAGACAAGGTGCAGGGAGAAGTCCAAATTAGGATCAAGCCAGAAGCCCAAGTATTTAAATGAGTCAGCTGCTGTAATCTTGACTTAACAGACCAATACCCACTCCCCCAACCTGAAATGTGCAGAACAGCACTTTAACAACAGACTAATACCCACTAATTTTTTATTCTAAAAGTAACAGCATTTAATATCCACATCCATAACTCATATTAAAAAAAAAAACAGCTCTTAGTTGCAGCACTCTGTACTTAAAACACAGCATTCATAATATAATTTACATGTAGAAACACACTGCAGCATCCAGAAACAGGATTAAATACACTCAAGACATTTCTGTAGGGTAGGCATGCAAGTACTTCAGTGGCCTCTACCAGAGTTTACCAGGCTGTCACAAACAGATTTGGTCTATTGAGTGAACTGTGTTTTTTCTTATGTTCAGTATTCCAACTTCAGCTTGTGTTTAAAACATTTCAAATCATTATGCACCGATTGGTTTGGGAACATAGGAATACAAAGATGGAAATACGCCATGCCAGCAGGTCCATTCACTACAGTCAGTGGTTATACCCTTTGATCCCTTTTTCCCTCAAATATTGATCTAATCTGCATTTGAATGATGATACCAACTGGGCATTAACTGGGTTTTAAACTGCACTGGCTTATAACAGGCACCCTAATAAAAATAATTTCAAACGCTCCAGTCAGGAGATTCGATAATCATTATGCCATAGCCTGTATGTTCAAAATAATACAAAAACTGAGACACACTGAATCACAGTGCTCACAGCCACTTTTACTACTTTTAGAACCTGTCTACCTCTCTGTCTCGCAGCACTCTCTCTCTCTCTCTCTCGCAGCACTCTGTCTCTCTTGCAGTACTCATACTCTCACTGCACATATCAAATGTGCCTCTAATTTAAACTAGAGGGAAGAAAACGAGACAGTAAAACCAGGCACAGATGTCACAAGGCACTGACCCACAAGAGAGTGCAAGTGAAACAAAGAAACTCAAAAAAGAACAAAACAAAGGATGAGACGAGGAACAAGGGTACTGGGGATGAGCACAGACACAGCAGAGTGCAATGGTGGGGGGCAGGGGATAGCTGGAGGCAGAGACAGAACAAGGACACAGCCATGAGGGAGGAAGGGGGGGTATGAGCAGCAATGCCTCGGAGCAGCAACACAGAAACATACAAAGAAGAAACGGGGAGGGAGCACAAACGTCCGCAGAGCAGAAGCAACAGAGAAGGGGGAGGACAAACCGCTGAGCAGCCACAGCAGCACCAGCAGGAAATGGAGACACGAGCTGAGCTGGAGAGAGGGAGCGAGAAGGGAGGCAGGAGGCACAGACAGGGAAAAGAGAGAGGTGTAAGGCACAGCCACCAGGACCACGCAGGCTCGGGGGTTCGAAAATGAACTAAACAAAGACAGACTGCTGGTGTTCACAGCTGCCAATCAGCTGCTTGCTCACTGGCCGACTTCATGCAAATCAAGGGACTGAAGCCCTCTCTGACTGGACTGGCTTCAGGTACTTTGAAATACACTAAGTTTCCGTCCAGCAAGCACGAAGTGATGTCACCAGCACAGTGCGTGGTCATTGGTCTAGATTGCTGAGCTCCTGCTATTCTGAACTGCAATGGGCTTGGCAGTGACAACCCCCCCCCGAAATCCCCTTTCACTACAGCAAAATGTTTGGTATGCAAGCGCATCAAACGTAAAAATTAGCTTGTGCATTTGCAATGCACAAAGATGGCAGAGTTTTTGCTGCATTTTATCAGTCACATGCCTTTGTATGCCTCTCTTGTTTTTTTCCGTAGAATAAGTAGCCCTGCTCTAATGAAATTCAAACCAAATATCTCCTACAGTACTTCGCATTCTGTATTCTAAACCAACTGCCTTCCAACTGTCTGGAAAATAACACTGGCGTGCTAGAGAGAACTAACGAGGGCTGGCACAATTCAGCCATTTATTATCCAGATCCAGTACTTTTCTATACAAGGATATACAAAACTGTACTGCATGTATGCCTGACATTCTAAGAGGTGGCCAGCAGATAACGGGTATTCTCTGTGAGATGGTTAATCCCCATGGAATTCTCTAAAAAGCGATTTGGCTATGTTCGTAGCACAGGAATGTAAAAAAAAAAAAATCTAAACACTTTCTAGGCTTGATGTTTAAATAGAAATATGATCCTACAGTCTACTGTACTATAAAAAGTATCTGAGAATCGGAATAATCACAGTATTGATAATGCTCATCATAACCTCTTTGGAAAAACAGACCATGATGATTTTAAAAAAAATCACAGTTTTTGGATCAGTTTTTATTACAAAACAACTAATGTGAAAGTCCCAATTTAACTGGGGATCACCATAAAGGTTAGGGCAGGGCCTAGTAGTTCAGGGCAGAGTGCAAGGACTAGCCAGCTTCATTAAGATAGAAGGTTACTGCCTAGCCCAAGGTCCAGCTGAAGACTCCCGAAACCAGTAACTGGGAGCACAAACCCAGGAGGTCCCCCTCCCATGCTACTAGACCTCAACACCACCTATATTGGTTTGCCTTCTGGGGTCTCAGTCCCTCTTTGAGGCCTATTCTGTCTGCACTACTCATATACTTTCTATTCTGTTCTACATCAGGCACCCCAAACAATATAGGGCTTGGCCCTCAAACTTCAAAATTATACATACAATGGCTACTACAGGCTTCAGTCATTCTTCCAGCACCCTTCAGGGGCAGGTATGCTCATCAATACTTCAAATACAAGTACAGCAACCCTTGGCTTGTACTGAAATCTGCCTTGCCCCTCAAAGGCTTGGTTTTTCATATATCCATTCCTTAGGCCTTGTCTGAGGGGCAGGCTGTCGTGGGCAGATGGCTTTATTCGGTGGTTAAGGTCTGGCTCTGTGTGTGTATGCAAGTAGCAGGTCTGTAACAAAAATACAGGTTGCTCACCTGTAACAGTAGTTCTAGGAGTGGTATATGTTGTTCATCCACACTATCTGGCAGTGTCCGTTCCCCTTTAAGAAGTGGCAAAAAGTCTTCAAGATGACTCCCCCCACCCACCCGAGTGGTTCCCTCGGCTCCACCTCATGACATACTAACATACTAACGCGCTAGCAGAATAGGCCCAACGGCCTCTCAAGTCTGCTCAATTTTCAGCACCCGCACTGAGGGCCGATTTTGGTGTGCCCACCCCCACTTGGGTTATACCATCCCCAGTCCCAGATGTTCCACCTGTATTGGATCTGGTCAGATTTACCCTCCCCCTGTACCTGTCCCATCCTCTCTTAAATCCGTCCATAATCTCCACCTCTACCAGCTCCTTGGGTAGTGAATTCCATGGCTCCACCACCTTTTCAGTGAAATAACATCTCCTCCTCTCCCCTCTGAGCCTGCCCCCTTCCAGCATGCACCCATAACCTCTTGTTGCCCCACCCTCCTTCCTTTGGAACACCCTGACTAGGCCTCCTTTATTGATCTCTTTCATGTAGTTAAAGACCTCTATCATGTTTTGCCCCCCCCCCCCACCGTCCCTCCTCTCCTCCAGGGTGTACACGTCGAGCTCCTTGAGCCTCTCCTTATAGGTCCTCTCCCCCAGGCCCCAGATAATTTTGGTTGCCCTCCTTTGGACCCTCTCTAGGAGTGTTATTTCCCTCCTTAAATGGGATCTCCAAAACTGTACACAATACTGGAGGTGTGGCCAAACCAAGCAGTTGTACAGTGGAAGGATCACTTCCGCCTTTCTGGAGGTAATCCCCCTGGCGATGCATCCCAGCACTATTTGCCCTTGCTGCTGCCCTCCTACAATTCTCAGAGTTGTTCATTTTAATACCTACCACTACCCACAGGTCCCTCTCACTCTCTGTGAGTTGAATCTTGTCTCCTCCAAGGGTATACCCCTGGCCTGGATTTCTGACTCCCAGGTGCAGAACCTTGCACTTCCCCGCATTGAATTTTAGTTTCCATTTTCCCGACCACTTTTCCAGAGCCTCCAGGTCCCCTGCAAGGCCACCCTCCCCTCCTCCCCATCCACCACTGCACCCAGCTTTGAGTCACCTGCAAAGAGACTCATCTCACTCCTGATCCCCCTCCTGATGTCTTGAGATATATGTGTTGAACAGGAGTGGCCCCAGCACGAACCCCTGGGGAACCCCACTAGTGACCCACCGTGGGGATGAGGCTAACCCTCCAACCACCACTTTCTGAGTATGCTCAGAGAGCCAGTTTCCTATCCATGTTAACAACTGTCTCCCTACCCCCATTTCCTTCAGGTTAGCCAGCAGGCCACTCTGAGGTATCAAATCAAATGCCTTGCTATAGTCCAGAAAGAGGATGTCCACTGGCCTGCCCTAGTACAGGGCACTCTTCACCAAGTCATAGAACTCAACAAGATTTGTCTGGCACAATATTCCCGTGACAAAGCCATGCTGCCTATCGTCCAAGTACCCAGCTTGCTCCAGTAACCCCCCTAGCCTTTCCTTGACAATACCCCCCATCACCTTGCCGACCACCGATGTCAGGCTAATGGTTCTGTAATTTCCCACCTCCTCTCTTGATCCCCCCTTGTGGATTGGCATGACATGGGCCACCCTCCAGCCTTGGGGCACCCACCCAGTCCTCAGAGAGATGTTGAAAAGCTCTGCTAGAGGGACTGCCAGGAGATCCACCAGTTCCCTCAGCACCCTGGGATGTATGTCATCGGGCCCAGGTGCTTTCTCTGTCCGAAGGGACCTGAGGGCTTCCCTTACTCTCTCTCTACCGGGATTTCAGCCTCACCTTCCTCCCCCTTTTGACCCTGCACTGCTGGGCCCCCACTTGTCTGTGGTGGCCACTCTCTTTCCCCGGACCCATCAGGGCCCCTGGTCTCTACTGGTCTTACCCCTTGCTCTGGTTTGCCCCTGCTCCCCTTGCAAGACCTAGCCCCTCCATCCCCCCCCCCGGTAAAAACTGAGGCAAAGTACTCATTTAGGGCTTCTGCCTGTTCCCCTGCCTCCTGTGCACAACCATCCCCTATCCTTATCTTGCTGATCTGCCCCTTACTTTCCTTTTTTCCCCTATGTATCTAAGGAACCCCTTGTCCCCCCTCCAGATCCCACTGGCCAAGGACTGCTCCTTTTTTGCCTTAGCTGCGCTCACCACCCTGGTGACTCTCTTGGCTGTTGGCTCATATTCCTCCTGATCTCTTTCACTCCTTGAGCACTTGAAACGCCTATAGGCCGCCTTCTTTTCCCTCACCACCTCCTGTACCTCACGGGTCCACCAGCAGGGTTTTCTGGCCTTACGGAACTTGCGCCTTTCCCTTGTGCAGGATCTGGTAACCTCCTGTAATCCCCTCCTAATGATCCCCCACCTGCTGTCAGCATCCATATCCAGCCTTATCCTGTCCATACAATCTTTAAGGATCCTTCCCATCTCCCTGAAGTCTGCACCCCGAAAGTCGGTTACTACCGTCCTTGTTCAGCTTCCCCCCACCAGGTCCAGGAAGAATCAGACTGTGGCGTGATCATTCCCCGCCAATGGGTCCCTCACCTCTAGGCCCCTAATCTGATCACTGTCTGCCAGGACCACGTTCAGTGTCCAGGCCTCCCTAGTGGGCTCACCCACCTGTTGTGTCAGAAACGCATCCTGGAAGACATCCAGCAGCCTCTGCTCTCTGGCGACTGGTGAAGACATAGTCCCGGAGTCTGTTACTGGCATGTTGAGGTCCCCCATTACCACTACCCTTCCCTTTCCCAATCTACAGTGTCCCTTGAGATGTGCCACCAAACTTTCTTCCAGGACCTCCGCCAGTGCTGGTGGTCTGTATACCACTCCGACCTTTACTCTCTTAACCCCAGCGTCAGCAAGGTGATCCAAATTGCCTCCACATTCCCCTCTGCCTCATCTACCCCTCCAACACCCATGCCATTTCTGACTAACGGTGCTACACCCCCCCCTTCCCTCCCCTTTTCTGAACATAGTGTAGCCCTCCAGATTTAGATCCCACTCATGCCTTTGAGTGGCCCAGGTCTCAGTGACTGCTGCCACATCTACTTCCCCCTCAACTAGCATCGCCTGGAGCTCAGGCATTTTATTTCCTAAGCTCCTGGCATTTATCAGGACCACTCTCCACCTCTGTTCCCTCCTCTCCTTTCTCCCTCTTGAGCTTCCATTTCTCAGCTCCTGCACCCTATCTGGTGACCCATTTCCATATCTCCTTAGCCCCCTAGAGGAGTGGAGACCATGTCCCTCATTTATCATACCTGTTGGCACTGCCCCTTTTTTTGATCCCTCACTCCTTCACAAGTTTAAACCCCACCTTTCGCTGATGAACCCAGCTAGTTTGAGCTTAAGGATTTCCTTCCCCTCCAATTAAGGTGCAGCCTGTTTACAGCCCCTTATCCTCCCAGGTCTCCCCCCAGCCCCCAACCAGGCCATACCCCAATTCCCCACACCAATCCCTAAGCCACTGATTTATCTCAATAATCTTCATCTTGTTTTCCTCACTAGCCCTTGGCACCAGCAGGATTTCCGAAAAGGAGATCTTACAGCCTATGGAAAGGCATATCCTGGCCAAATCCCAGAACCTTGCCTGAATTTTGAGTTCACTATTACCATTTATGTCATTTGTCCCCAAGTGCACTAGAATGTCCAGGGTCCCCCCGCATTCCCTTGCCAGTGAATACAACTCATACTTGTGCACCATCAGGCCTGGGTGTCATTTGGTTCTGATCAGACAGGTTTTTCCCTCCCACTGGATGCCTCTGATCATGGAGTCCGCCAATAGTAGTACTCTAACCTCCCTGTTCACCCCTCGGGTTCTCCCTTCTTCCATGCCCTTATTCATCCCTTTGTCCGGATTCTCCCTTCAACCGGCTGCTCACACCTCCCACAATCTGGGTGTTGAAGGTAGCCCCTTCACTATTGTCCCTGGTCGCCTCCTCTACCTGTGTCCTGGCCTTCTTTATCCCCCCCACCTGAGTATCTTTCTCTGTATCTCTTTCCCCACTCCTTACTAATCCATCCGTCCTATCCATTTGCCTACTTGGCTTTCTGCTCGCTATCGTCCCATTTACATCCTGCGCCTTACTGCCTGTTGTGCTCCCCTGTTCCATACCATCAGCCTCCTCTTTGTTCCCCATATCCTCCTTTTTCTTCTCCCCTCCTACCCATCTTCCCCCATCCTGTCCGGGACTCCCTCTATTGCACCCCTGCCTCTTGCCCCTTCACCCTTTCTATCCGTCCCTGCCCCAGCTTCATCAGCATCATCATCCTCCTCCTCCTCCTTCCCCACACACCTCTTTTCTACCAATGGGCGTAGAGGGTTAAAACAATTTGTGAGCCTTAGCCTATCCCCCAGTGCCCCCGTCCCTACTGCCTCTCTCGGTTTCCTTTGAACACCCCAGACTCTTGCCTACTGCTGTGGAAATTTCCACCTTTTGGGCCCACCTGCAAGGGTCCCCTAGAGCCCCCTGTGTGCCCCTTCCCTCCTCTCCAAGTGTGAGCACCTCTATTCACTCCTCCCCCAGCCTGGGAGGTCCCAGCACCTAGTGCTTCCATGTAGGTGACCACTTGCCTCCTACCTCTCCAATCCCCCACCCAGCACTCCGAGCTGCGTTCGGATCCCCCCTATCTCCTTCTTAAGCTGAGCCTGCTGGTAGCACACTGGGCATCCCCCAAACTTCCAAGCCCAGTCCAGTATCATGGGCACACCATACCCTGTGCACCCAACCACCCACCCAAAGATACCTGCTCTAGTGATATGTGGTCCCTTCCCCATCATCACAACACTAATCCTAGCCTAGCCTTTAACAGAAAGTTTACCTGATATATTCCAGTTGAAGGCCCTCCACAATATCCAGCTATCACACTAATCAGCAATTAATTGTGGATGCTGCCCTCCTATTTGAGACCTACCTGTGCTTCTTCCCAGCCTTGTGGCTGCATTATTGGATAGAACTACATGAGCTGCACCTGAAGCCTCTTCCTCCAATTGCAGGGCAGGTGTAACCCTATAAATGAGCTGTGCTCTGGGGAGGGAGTGGTGGGGAGGATGGGATTAGGGCACACACCCAACTCTCACGGGAGTGCATCAGCCCTGTGTCTGCCCCTCATTGCACCTCCAAGCACTGCAACCTCCTCTGGAGGAAGGTCACCAGATCTTGCCCACTGGAAGCACAGGCTGTGCGCCTGAGTCAGGGGAGGTCGGGTGGGTCTGTGAGGATGAACAACATATACCATTCCTAGAAAGTATAGTTATGTAAAAACTTACCGTAACAGTAGATCTTTGAGGCATGTCTCTTGCAGTAGGCAATACTTTTGGGTATCCAGCAGAGGTCACTGTGGCACATGGCAGCTGTTCCAGCAGTTTTTCACCAGGGCCCACCCACACGTGACATCAGCTTCCTATTTCCTATATAAGTGTGGGTGGTCCCTAGTATCCTCAGTTCCCCCACCATACTCAGCTCGCAATGCAAGGACTGAGGGGAAGCCGAGGTACCAAAGGAGTCCCAACCCTTAGTCACTGGACGAGAACTTGCTCTCTCAGAAAAGGAGGGGGATGGAGGGCGGGAACAAACTTACTGCAAGACACACTCCTCGAAGATCTACTGTTACGGTAAGTTTTTATGTAACTATACTATCTTCCACGGAGTGGTCTCTTGCAGTAGGTAGTACTTTTGGAATGAATCCCAAGCAGTAATGCCCATATGGGAGGACTGTTATGACAGAAGGCCTTGTAGGACTGCACATCCGAAGGCCATCCTATGTCATGAGGCAATATCCAGATTGCAGTGCCTTGTGAATGTATGAATCGTGGATCAGGTAGCTGCATTGCAGATATCTGAAATGGAGGCTCCTTTAAAGCAAGACGCGGTGGTGGCTGTAGCTCTAGTGGAGTGGGCTTGGGCAGGTCCAGATAAAGGCTTGTTTTTTTTGTAACAAAATGTAATACAATTTGCCAACCAGGATGAAAGAGTACGATTAGCAACCAGGAGGCCATAGCGACCCGGGGCAAAGACGGCAAACAATTGAGACATCTTTCTAATCGATTTTGTCCAATTAGTATAGTAGCGTAATATACGATGGACATCTAAAGTATATAGTAGATGTTCACCCTGATTGGAGTAGTCAGGATAGCAGACCAGAAGGTCCAAGGACTGTTTTAAAGTATGTTTGGAGACTACTTTAGGAAGGAAGGAAAGAAAGAAGGAAGGAAGAGTTGGTATGAAGGACCACCCTGTCTTTGTGGAAAATCAAGTAAAGTTCCCTACACATGAGGGCATGAAGCTCGGAAATACGTTGAGCGGAAGTGACAGCCACCAGAAATAGGGTTTTTCATGAAAGAAAAAGAAGTTCACAAGGGGCAGCTGGCTCAAAAGGCTAAAGGGTCAATTTTTCTATCATAAAATTGATATCCCAGGGAGGAATGAGTTTTCTAATAGGAAGTTTAATACGTAACATTCCTTTCAAAAACATCTTATCTGGATGATGTTGGTACAGTAACCTGCCATCTAGAGGTTCATGGAATGCCGAGATAGTGGCCAAATGGACTTTGATGGAAGAGTAACTTAAACCAGACTCAGATAGTGAGGCCAGGTAGTCCAGAACCTTAGTCAGTGGACAAGAATAAGGGTCCAAAGATAAAGAGACTGACCATATGGAAAAGCGTTTCCATTTGGAATTGTATGTTGCTCTTGTTGCTGGCTTATGGGAGGCCAACAGAATGCTGGCAACAAGATAGGACACTTGTAATCTAGTTATGAAAGCATCCTCAGGAGCCAAGCATGAAGGTGTAAAGCCTTCAGGTTGAGGTATAGGAGAGACCCTTGACACTGAGTCAAAAGGTCTGGTCTGATTGGCAATAGAACAGGGTCCCATACTGACAGCTGGAGGAGTAGGGGAAACCACGTCTGGCGAGGCCACATTGGGGCTATGAGCATCATTGTGGCTGGTTCTAACTGTAGTTTCAGTAGAGTCCGTTGCAGGAGAGGGACGGAGGGAGGGAAGCAAAGAAGAAGAGTCCTGTCCATGCTTGGGACAGGGCACCTATACACCATCCCATTTTGTTCAGGATAATGGAAAAATACCTGGGAAGATGGTAATTCATTGGGGAGGCAAACAGATCCATCTGTGGAGTGCCCCTCAGGTTGAAGATATCTTGAAGCACTTGCTCATGAAGTGTCCATTCGTGAGTTGTGGACTGGTGACTCAGCCGGTCAGCTAACTGGTTGCAATGTCATGGTAGGTGGACAGCTGTTAGCGTCAGTTGTTGCCAGATGGCTTCTTGCCAAACTGCAAGGGTCTCCATAGAGAGGGTGTGAGATTTCACACCCCCTTGCTTGTTGAGGCAGAACACTACTGAAGTGTTGTCTGATTGGATCAGTAACATTCCTGGCACGAGGTAGGGCCAGAATGCCTGGAGGGCGAGACGGACCACTTTCATCTCTAAAAGACTGATATAAGACTGATGGGGAGAAGCGGGCCACTGGCCTTGGGTCTGATAATGATTGAAGTGCGCGCCCCATCCTTGTAGGGAAGCATTCGTGGTTAATGTTTGCATGGGAGGGGGGAACCGGAAAAGCATTCCTTGATTCAGACTGTCTACCATGTCAGGGTCAATGTCAGCGAGGGAATGACCCTGATTTTGTCTTTGAACTGTCTTGTTTTTTTGGGACCACTGATTCTGGAGGGTCCACTGGACAGGTCTCATGTGGAGATGGGCGAATGCCACCACAGGGATGGCAGCAGACATGTGACCCAGAAGGCACAGCATTTGTCTGGCTGTGACTATTTTCCGAGTCTATATGTGTGTCACCAGAGATATAAGCGTGTCCTACCGGGCAGGTGGGAGGTAAGCCCTGGCTGTAACTGTATCTAGGACAGCTCCAATGCACTGGGAGAGACTGTGTTGGATTTGGGCTGAACTTTGGCCAACTGACTGTGATTCCCAGATCTGTGAACATTTTCAGGGTAGCACCTAGGGAGGCAAGCAGAGCTACTTTGGAGTCTGCTTTTATCAGCCAATCATCTAGATATGGAAAGATGAGTGCCCTTCTCTTCTTAAGGCTGCTGCCACCATCACTAGGCACTTGGTGAACACTCTTGGGTTTGCTGACAGTCCAAAAGGGAGTGTCCGAAACTGGTAATTTTGACCCAGTAGGTGGAAGCACAAAAATTTGTGGTGGGCAGGGTGGATGGGGACGTATAAGTAGACATCCTTCATGTCTAGGCTGCAAAGCCAATCGCCCTGTTTCAGGATCGACATGATGGCAGGTAGGGTGATCATGAAAAATGTTTGTACTGAATGTAAAGATTCAGTTGTCTGAGATCTAGTATTGGTTGGAGGTCTCCAGTTTGTTTGGGTACCAGAAGGAGGTGGGAGTAAAATACCATTTGATGTTCCAGAAGGGGCACTGGTACAATGGCCTTTTTGGTCAAAAGAGCCGTCAATTCCTCCTGTAAAATGGGTATATGATCTGGAGGATAATGAATCTTCCGTGGAGGGAAAGGGCATGGGGTGGAGAGGAACTCCAGAGTACGACCCTTCTGTATAATCTGAAGTATCCATTTGTCTGAAGTGATCATTTGCCAGGCCTCCAGATGGAGGGCAAAATGACCCCCCACAGCCTATGAGGCCTGGTCGAGGAGGCGGGGAGGGGGAAGTCCTAGTGGGTCACTGGGAGGCAGGCTGCGCAGCTCCACCTGAAGGGTGGGAGTGTGCACCCCGGGTGGCAGAGGTGTTGCCTCTGGTGGACTGTGCACAACCTCTGAAGCCACCTTTATTATTACCCCCTGTATCTTCCACCTCTTTCAGAATAAGAGGAGTGTTGAGTATGGTAGGTTGTAGCTAGAGTATGATACATGCCATGGACCGTACGGAGGGTTTTGCCTGATGCCTGTAAGTCATCCAGTAAAGTTTTAGTTACTGACCCGAACAGCTTGGACCCATTAAAGGGGGTATTAGCTACTTTATGTTGTGTACATGCAGTGGATGTCCTGTATCTGGACTTCAGTAAGGCATTCGACTCAGTGCCACATGGAAGGCTGGGAAGGAAGTTAGTAGGCACAGGGGCGGGTGCAAAGCTGGTGAGATGGGTAGGAAACTGGCTGCAGGGAAGGCAACAGAGGGCGGTGGTGGGTGGGGAGCTCTCACACCCAAGGGCAGTGACAAGCAGTGTTCCACAGGGCTGTGTTGGGACCAGTGTTGTTTGGGATATTCATTGCAGACATATCATGGGACATCAAGAGCAAGACCAGTCTGTTTGCTGATGATACCAAGGTAGGCGCGGTGGTGGATGACCTAGGGGGATGGCAGGGGTTGCAGGATGATCTGGCAAAGCTTGAAACCTGGTCAGACACCTGGCAACTGGGCTTTAATGCCAAAAAGTGCAAGGTGCTGCATTTTGGGATGAAGAACCCAAGGAAGAGTTACCAGCTAGGGGGAGTGCAGCTAGCCCAGACAGAGGAGGAGAAGGATCTGGGTGTGCTCATTACAGGGTCAATGAACAACTCGGCACAATGTAGGAAGGCAGCTGCAAAGGCCAACAAAATGCTGGGTTGTATTGCAAAGGGTATATCCTCGAGGAGGGAGGAGGTGATTCTGCCACTGTATAGGTCATTAGTTAGACCACACCTGGAGTACTGCGTGCAGTACTGGCGTCCGTATCTGAAGAGGGACATTAAGTTACTGGAGGGGGTGCAGCAGAGAGCGACAAAGATGATCAAGGGGCTGGGGGACTTCTCATATGAGAGGAGGTTGAAGGAGTTGAACATGTACTCACTGGAGGAGAGGAGAGACAGGGGTGACATGATTGAAAACTTTAAATACAAGGAAGGGGAGGGCCACCAGGGGCCATGATATGAGACTGGAGCGAGAAAGGTTCAGGAGGGAGATGAGGAGACACTTTTTTACAGAGAGGGTGGTGGCTGGGTGGAATGCGTTACCTGCTGAATTGGTATGCAGTAGCACAGTGGACTGCTTCAAACGAGGATGGGACAGGACAAGGGGGAGGGTTAATGAAGGGGAAGGGTGGAAGGGAGGGGCAGCTGCAGAATAAGGGGTGCTAGCTGCACATTTGAGCAGACTTGATAGACCTCTAGGCCTTTATCTGCTGGCAAATTTCGTATGTTCGTATATCAGGTGCAAAGCCTGAAACATGAAGCCAGGCATGGCGACGCAGAGTGATACCAGTGGCTGATAGTCAGGCTGAGGTATCTACGGCATCATATCCCAACCTGAGAAGGTGATGGGAGACAGAATTACTAGTTGTCACCGTAGCCAATAATTTATCCCTGTCCTGTGAGGGAGGGAGTTTATTGATGAGCTCAATGGCAGAGAACCCAAGGGCACGCTGATATTTAATCATATGACCCATATAGTTCAAGTTTCTGATATTCATAGCACCTGAGGAAAACACCTTTTCCCCCCAGATAGTCAATTCTTTGGGATTCCTTATCAGGGGTTAAGAAGCTCATGTGCTTGGGTTTTTTGGTACAGTCATGAGCAGCAGTAATGACCACAGAATCTGCCTCTAGAATACTACACAGAAAAGGGTGGTCCAGAGAAGCTTGACATAGACCATCTGCTTTGCGGGGAACAGCTGTAATAGCTGAAGGTTGATGCCAAGCAGCCAGCATGGCATTCTGGCAGGTTGGTATTAGTGGGGGAGCCATTAAAACAGGCTCCTCAGGAAATTCAAGGTATTCTGCCATATCCGTACGTTGTTTGTCATGTTCAGTAGTGGAAAATCCCATGATCTTTTGGATCTAAGCCATCATTTCACTAAAGGTCGGGTTGTCTGGGGGAACAGGCTGCCACAGGTATAGGCAGATCCTCATCCAGGGAAGAGATTTCTGAATAGGGGGATTCAGGACTGGGAAAATCGAAATCTTGAAACTCTTCATCCTCAAGATCACCGGAGAAATCAGACGGTAATTCTTATTCATCTGACAAATAGTCCTCTATGAATGGAGGATGAGACCATGGTGGTATGATATCCCTGTCACTATGGAATCTTTTAGGCAGAAGATGAGATCAGGGAGGATCACCCAGCAGGAGGGCTGAGAATGCCACATGGCATGTAAGACCTGTCAGACTACATTGGTGATGTCCCTTTCCTGGGATGGAGGGGGGTGAGAAGGGGGCATGATGGAAAACAAGAGGGGTGATAGAGGCGATGGGATGCATAGTATGAGCAGGTCGCACCCCTGGGTGGTAAAGACCAGGGTCCCGATCTCTGTCCGCCTGACCCCTATAGGGCCTGTGAAGGCGAAGGGGCAGTCAATAATGCATAAGCCATCAGCAAGGCCACTGGTTTTCGTTTTTTACTGGAAAACCCAGTAAAATTCCGGAATTAGGTCTGCCTGAACACTGGTTAAAAACAAAGATTTCATGGAATCTGCCATTTTATACTAGATCAGTAATTCTACAAAACTTGTATTTTTCTTATAATTGCTTCCTGTACTATATTCAATTTACTTTATTTAATGCTCTGTATATTAAGCCTTCTTTTATTCTGATTATTTATACACATACTAAAAGAATGACAGCAGAATCCCGATAAAATCTGGAAATTAGAGTTATAATCACCGGTGCAATTCCGGAATCTGAAGTCTTGAAAATGGAATTTCACTGTTTTAATCACCATAAATCAGCGGCGTTGGCCATCAGTTTCCCCTGAGGAATGTGGGGTCTCGTCGACAGGCCCACAGGGGAAAAGGAGTTATTTTCACTTAAATTGTCAGATGCGTCGACAGAAGAGGAGCCCCCGTCGACGGAGCAGCAGTATATTTAGTTGCATATAAATCGCTGGAACGCGTCGTCGACCAGAGGGTATAAGCCTCCATCGATGGAGCAGTTACAATTTGAACTGCATTTAAAGCACTGTCGACGAGAGGGTATGAGCCCCCATCGATTAAGTAGTAGTTAACGGATGTGCCATCGACTGAGGGACACCTGAAACAGTGGCCTTTGATGGGCGACGAGGCAGAGAGTGTGAGGAGGGTTTCTCCTCCTTTTTCTGCCTGGAATGAGAACCAGTAGAGGGGGAGCTCTTGTTATGAGCCCTGTGGTTCTCCAAGAGAGACATTTTCTGCTCTGTCAAAAGATGTTGAATTTCAAGCAACCATCGTTGACGAGTTGCTTGATTGAATTCCTGATATTTTAAACTGCAGGAATTAATGTCATGTGTAGGGTCCCAGACACCTTACACAAAGTGTGTAGTTGTCAAAGCAGTACATCTTCCTACCACAATAGCAGAAACGAAATAATGCTTGTTTCTTTGAAGAATCTGTAGACATTCACCTAGGTTCCAAATTTCTCGTCAATGACTGCTACACAACACAGAAGTTGCACTAGCTGATGCGTAAGCTGAAGATGGCAAGAAAATGAATTGAGGATACCAAGGACCACCCACACATATATAGGAAACAGAAGCTGATGTCATGTGTGGGCGGTCCCTGGTGAAAAACTGCTAGAAGACCTGCCATGCACCACAGCGACCTCTGCTGGATACCCAAAAGTATTACTTACTGCAAGAGACCATTCCATGGAAGATCTACTGTTACAGGTGAGTAACCTGTGTTTCTAGGGACGTGGATATGTTGTTCTATCCAAACTGTCTGGCAGACTCCTAGCAATTCTCTGGGAGGAGGGAAGCAAGGCATACACCCCCTATTTAGAGAACAGAGATTGGAGAACTGAGGCCCCAAAACCAGCATCCCAGCAGGACTCGAGGTCAATGTGGTAATGGGAAATGAAGATGTGTACTGACATCCAGATAGCCCTGCAGATTTCCTGGATAAGGATGTTCCCTAGAAGCAGTCACAGATGCAGCAGAATGGTGGGCGGAATGAGCCCTTAGCACCCCGGGAGGCTCCCTGCCCACCAACTTACAGCAGAGATCAATGCAGGAAGTGATCCACCTGCTGACTGTCCGCTTTGCTGCTGGTCTGCTAGGTGAGGCTTCAGCATAGGTGACAAACAGCTGGCGAACCTCTCCCAGAACTCCAGTCGTGCGTTCTTTGTAATAAGCAAGCAATCACGTCAGGTCCAGAGTATGAAGCTTGTGCTCGGCCTACGAGGTGTGATTGGTGAAGTACACCAGGAGATTAATCACCTGGTTAAGGTGAAAATCTGACACAACCATTGGGAGGAACTTCGGGCTGGGGCGCAGGACAACCTTGTCCCTGTGGAAGACCAGGTAAGGAGACTCCAACGAAAGTGCCTGGAGCTCACTGATCCTTCTGGCTGACATGATAGCCACCAAGAAGGTGGTCTTTCACGACAACTGAGACATGTCACACCTGTGTATCAGTTCAAATGGCTTGCCTATGAGCTTTGCCAAAACCAGCAGCAAGTTCCACAGCAGTGGTGGTTCACGTACTGGAGGGGAAATGTGATCTAAGCCTTTTAAAAAGCGCCAGACCACCTTCTCCTGTGCCAAAGACTGCTGACCAGCCCGTACCCGGTAAGCAGAGATGGCTGCCAGGTGCACCTTAAGGGTCATCAACTGAAGTTCCCTTTTAGAGAGGGACCACAGGTAGTCCAAACTGCTGGCCACTGGACAGGTCAGAGGGTGCCGCCCCTTGCCCTGACACCAAATGTAGAATCCCGTCCCTATGAAGGCATAGCATTTGCTGGTCGATTCCTTTCTAGATGCCTCCACCACAGTGAGGACATCTTTGGAGAGACCCAAAGCCTGGAACTCTAGCAGCTCAGGAGCCAGGCTGTCAGCTGCAGGGGACTGAAGGTCCAGGTGGAGTACCTTCCCCTGACTGATAGAGAGCAGATCCAGCTGGAGTGGAAGACACCTCGGGAGCCTGTTGCGGAGGCTGAGGAGATCAGGGTACCAAAACTGACATGGCCAGTCAGGAGCCACCAGGATCACCCATGCATTGTTCCTCATAACCTTGAGCAGCACCTTGTGGAGCAACAGAAGTGGAGATAAGGCATACAAGAGGCCAGGAGTCCGAGGCCTCAAGAAGGCATCTCCCTGCAATGAGCCCTGCTGAGGGGGGTGGGCACAGAACAGCATCAGCTTTACATTCTCCCTGGAGGCAAACAGGTCTACCTGAGGGGTGTCCCACTGGGAGAACAGGCTGTGAACTACCTCCGGCTAGACAGACCGCTCGTGAGACGCCTCACCTACCCAGCTGAGGGCATCAACCAGCTGATTGGAGGCCCTTGCCACATGGATGGCTAGAAGAGGCACCTCCAGGATGCACACGAGGGTCCACATGCAGAGAGCTTCCTTGCACAAAGGCAGGGAGTGCATCTCACCCTGCTTGTTGAGGTAGTACATGGTCGTGGTGGTGTCTGTCTGAACTTGGACCACGTGACCCCGAATATATGGAGCAAATGCAGTCACCAGCCAAACTACCTGGCGCTCCAGCAGGTTGATGTGCCATCGGGACTCCTCAGGGGTCCACAGCCCATGGACTCTGTGTTCCCCCCAGATGGGCACCCCAGTCCATGAAAGAGGCATCACTCATTAGGATGACCATCGGCTCAGGGCGGACAAACAGGATCCCTTCCTGCAGATGTTCTGGGACTAGCCACCACTGGAGGGTGTCCTACATCCTCTGGGTCACAGTGACCAGGTGGTTGAAGTGACCTTTGTGCAGAGACCACTGGCTGGCCAGCTCCCATTGCAGGGAGTGCAAATTTCAATGGGCACATCGGGCCACGCTGGTGCAGGCCACCATGTAACACAGAAGGTGCAGGAAGTCCCGGGCAGGGTGCAATTGCCCAACCCGAAATGATCGGGCAATGGAGGAGAAAACCTCCGCCCCTGTCCACCGGGAGCCAGGCTCTGGCTCAGCAAGAGTCGAGCTCTGCCCCAATAAAGCTGATCACCTGCGAAGGCATGAGTTCCACCTTGACCTCTTTGATCAGGAGGCCTCGGGAGGTGCAGGTCCAAGTCCCTGGACCATTCCACCTCCTGTCCGGAGGAACCTGCGATCAGCCTGTCATCCAGGTCGGGGTACACCCGGACCCCCCAGTGTCTCAGGTAAGCTGCCACCACTGCAATGCATCTGGTGATGACCCTGGGGGCCAAGGACAGGTCCAGAACTTGTAGAGGGTTCCCTCAGTTCGAAAGTGGAGAAACCTTTGGTGGGAAGGATGGATCAGGATGTGAGAAAACATGTCCTGAAGATCCAGGAAGCAAAACCACATGTTTTGCTCTAGAGATGGCATGATCTTACACAAAGTTGCCATCCTGAAGGTGCACAACCTGAGGAACTTGTTCAGCTCGTGCAGATCTAGGATGGGGCACCAGCCCCCTGTCCGTTTTGGCACCAGAAAGTACGTGGAGACAAACCCTGGGTGTTCTGGAAGATCCACTACTCTGACCATGACCTCCTTGCAGAGGAGCTGGGCTATGTCATCTTGAAGAGTCGACCAAGTGTCTGCGGATACCAAGTCCTCCCGTGGGGGTGGGCTCAGCTTGGAGGGTACTGCTCAAATTCCAGAGGCAGACCCTGACCAACCACTTCCAGAACTCGCCTGTCCGTGGTAACAGCAGACCAGGTGGAAAGGAAGTGGTTGAGCCTGCCCCCCACAGGAAGACCCAGAGGAGGCATAATGGGTATGAAGGCAGAGCCCCCCCATCCTGTCACTGAGCAGGCTTGGAGGAGGAGGACCCAGCTGAGGAGCCACCGGGTCCCTTCCCTCCAGGCTTATGGACCACCAAGGCCACTGACTTGGGCCTGGGTCACCAGGACTGAACCTGCTGGCCAGCCTGATGCTGGGCTGGTTTTGCCACAGGAGTGGAGGACTGAAAGGGCTTACACGACTGTTGCCTGGAGCCCTTGGGATCCTTCTGTGTGGATGTTATGGAGTCCAAGGTGGCATTGGACTTCGATGCACTGGAGGTGACCCTCCACATGGGGCCCAAATAGGTCAGTGCCCAAGAAAGGAACATCCGCCAGCTTGTGCTGAGTGTTTGCCATGAAGATCGAGATTTGTAGCCAAGCCCTATGATGCATGGCTACAGCAACCACCACCAAGCGGGCACAGGACTCTCCCAGATCCAGAGCCTTTTGCAGTTGCTGCATGGCCACAGCCCGGCCCTGATATCAGACCTGCTTGACCATAGTCCAGAGGTTCACAGGCAGGTGAGGAAGCACCTCATCCAAACAGCTCAAGAGGGCGTGGGAGAAGTGTGCCATCAAGATGACTGAGCTCGCCTGACAGAGGCAGAGCGAGGAGGCAGCATAGAGTTTTTTAGCTGCATTGTCCAATTTCTTGGACTTCTTGTCCAGTGGCTTTTCGACATCCCTGATGTTGCCTGAGTGCCGAAACACAGAGTCGGCCACCAGCCCCTCAGCCGAGGGGTGCTCCATAAAACCTGAGAGGGTACCGATGGGCACCACATATTTGCATGCCATCTTGACAGAGGGCACAGGGTGGGATGTGGGGTGCTGCCAATGCTCCAGGGCTGGGACGACAATGGCTGTGGACACTGGGAAAGCCTCCATTGGAGAGTCCCCTTTGTCCAGAATCTCTGTAAGGGGATAGTGAGCCCGCTTCTGGATGGGTTCCATTTTCATGCTTGTGGACCCGGAGATAAGGCTGAGGATGTCCATGAAGGTAGTGGGTCCTTCCTCCATAGAGATATCCCCCACAGACTCATCGCTGACTGGACAAGCATGCAGAGAGGAATCCTTGGACTCAGAGGAGTCCGCATAAAGCAGCCGACTGCCCAAGTCACCTTCAACCTTCTGCAGATGGTCAGGTGTGACAGTGACCAACAGCCAATGGGGAAGCCCTTTGACTGGCTGAGACTCCTTAGTCAAAGCATCAGTCGACAGCTGCTTGGGCGGTGGCTCCACCACAACTGGCAGAGAGGCCGGCTTCGGCCGAACCAAGATGGTCTTGACTGGCTCTGCTGGGGGAGGGATGGTCTGGACCAACCCCACAGGGGGAGTCGATGGCCTCTCAGGCAACAGCCAAGTGATGGACAGTGTGGAAACTGGGGTCGGCTTCATACTGGCCAGCACCAACTGTTGCCACATAAGGTCTTCGTAGCACCGACGCAACTTGCACCGAAGCCTCTCCTCACCCAAGGAGGATGAAGACAAGGAATAGTGGGGATGCTGCTTACCATGGCACCAAGAGCGGGAGCACTGATAATGGCAGGAGCTGCTTGACCCACTAGAGAAGGACCTCGGCCACTGTGGATGCCGATGGGGGATCTCGGAGGGAGACGGGGAATGCCGTGGCTCCTCATGGTCTAGGTCGGTGACCAGAGGTTTCTGGTCAGCGGACTGAGCAGCCCCTTCTAAGGTCACAGGCAGGACTGGAGTTCTGAAGAAAGAGTTGTCAGCCTCTTCAGATGACCACCGGTCAACTGAGTCGAGAAAAATCGTGACCGCATCATCGCCGGCATGTCGACCAACTGGCCCGACGGGGTCTCCATGAAGCCAGTGACCAAGGCTGCAGTTACGACAGTGGTCAAAACCTGGGAGTCAGGAGATCAAGAACACTCCCAGTCCCACGAACGTCAACGATGAGTCTTCTCTTTCTTCAACTCTGTCTTGTCCTTACGGGGAATGAGAGCTGTGAGATCCAGAAAGACCCTGACCCTTAGTTGGGAGTGACTGGCACAGCTTCTTGAAGGAGCCCAAAAAAGCAGAACCCAACTGGAGTGGCATGAAGAAACAAAGTTGAAGGGGATTGAGTGGTGGCCCAAGCCGCTTCCTCCTTGAAGGCCACAAGCTGTTCCAGCAGCTCGGTGGACCACACAGCCATGGAGACCACCCAATGGGTGTCTTTAGATTTGACCGGTGGATGTCGTTTTTCAGGGTGGCCCAACTTAAGGTGAGCGAGGCAGTGGTCAAGGACCGTCACGTGAAAAGCCCGACAAATATCACATGCCTGGGTATCGTGCTCATGGCCCAGGCAGTAAATGCATGTGGTGTGGGGGTCAGTATGTGACATCTTCTGCCAACATGGGCACTGGCAAAATCCTGGCATAGACTTGTCGTTCATCGCGGTCGGGGAAACTCAAAGATGATTTCTGAAACAGTAGCAAAGTTTTGTAAAGCAATCCAAACAGATCAAAAGCGCTTGGGCCTACAACGCAGGAGTGCGAAGGAGAGCATCTGCTTCTTTCAGTGGAAAGGAAGCTCTAGCGTCATGTGGTGGAGCCGAGGGATATACCACCCAAGTGGATGGGAGGAGCCAGCTTGAAGACTTTCCTGCACTTCTTAAAGGGGAAAGGACACTGCCAGATAGTGCGGACAGAACAACATATTCACGTCCCTAGAAATTGCAGTTTTATGGCCTAGGTCTTAGCTCTCCACAGGTTTCCTTCAATGGGACAGGGGTCCTCTCCTCTGTGCCTATGGTCATAAAAGCTAGGTAAGGTTTCGATACAAGCAGGGTATGCAGTCTTATGATGGGTTGGTTTTATTCTCTGGAGCTGGGGCTGGATGGTGATATGTTAGTGACCTTTCTATCTCTTTCAGAGAGACCTTTAACTGGAAAGTACCACAACCACCCAGTACCTCTAGAAGTGAAACCCACCTCAAGAGGGTCCCCCTCTAGCTGGCCCAGTGGCGCTGGATGCTACACCTTGCACCACATTGGCAACCCGGGTTCGGGAATGAGCCCAGAGTGCCAGGGGTCGGCAGGGGAGAGAGAGGACCAAGCATCTGGAGAGCTGCTCTCCTCTCTCGGGGAGGGAAGAGATTGCTGTCTGCTCACTGATCGCCCTCTAGCGATGGCTGGAGGGAATACTTGTTGGGAGGCACACTGTTGATGTAAGAGGTCAACGGGGGAGAGAGAGAAAACCATGGCAAATGGAGCTGGCAGGCTCCATTATGGTTCTCACTCAGTACTCCCATCCCAACGCCTCGGAATCTGATGTTGGCTGTCGGGGTGGGGGTGTTAGCACCCTTCGCCCAACCCTGTCACAGGGGAGGCAACTTGTGGGGGATCGCCTGGTCTGTTGGGTGGGGGAAAGGTGGGACCAGAGACAGAGTTCCCCCCAAGGGAGGGATTGGAGCCACCTGCCAGGCTCCAAAGAGGGAAAAAAAATCTGTATGGAGAAGAGGGTTCCCTCTAACCTCAAAAGTATGGTCATCCCTTTAGCGGGACAGAAAGTGAGTGTCAACCAAATTTCCATTTGCATAAGCATTTCAGACAGTACCAATTCCATTTAGTCATACATTCAAGCATTCCAATGAACATTATTACTATTCCTTCCTTATGATAGGTTACCATACGTAAGGTCCCTTATGGCCCGATGGTTATGCATATTACCTTAATAAATTTTCAGTCAACAGAGCCAGTTACGGATTTCAGCAGCCAATGCTGATCAGCTGTAGCAAAGGACTAAGAGCCAGCGTACCAGAATCCCTTCCAACGGCATTTAGATGTGCAAAGTCTCACCAGGTTTTCAAGAATGAGCTCTGCAAACTACTTCTGGTCAGTGATAATGATAAATGCTCATGCAACCGATTCTCTGTATTTTTGGAACTGATCTATTACATCTCATGTTACTTCAGCACTTATTTGCTTACTTTCTTATACCTCCTGTACTGCACAAGTGTTACATGTTGGCCTAGTATCTTTGCTTACCATGTTTGACATCTAGTACCACTGTACTTGATGTTCACTTTGTCTGTAACCCTCTCAGGTCATGCCTGAAAATAGGCAATGCTTTTGTTTAGCGCACCCACCCAGTCAACACAAACTAAATAAATAATTAGTAAGTCAGAAGGGCAATCCCCAAAAATTTGGTATGCAATGTTACGGACATGCTCACAACAGAAACAACCACAGGTAAGCCAGGTACAACACATCTGATGTCCTTTCTTTGTCAAGGGGGATAAAAAGGTCTTAAAATATTAAATACATATATTTACCTGTTAAATTCATCTTAGCACCATAGGTTCCATGATACTGAACTTCTGTGTTTGGTGTGTGACACTCATATTCCCCTTCATCCGTTTCTTGAAGTTTTGTGATATGTAAACGCACAGAGTCTCCACTTAACCTTTCAATATAAATCTCTTTATTCTGTACTCTTTGTCCATAAACTGCATAGGCGAAGTTGGGATCCAAAGTGCTGATCATCTGAACTTCTCTTGTTGGAGCACTGGGAAGAAAGATTGACCACTGAAAGTTCTGTTCCGATGGGCCCTGGTAGCCACTGACATTACACCAGATGGTGATATGGGATCCCTCGACTCTGTACAGGGGACCAGTCTGTACTGTTACCATACGCTGAGCAGAATTCAAACCTAAAAAGAGAGAAGGAAATAGAATATCAAAAAGTGACTTATCTTGTCTTAAAGCACAGACTACAGAGTTATACCAATGATCCTGACATGTACATGGACTAACCAGCCAGAGTTTCAATTTATAATTTATGTAACTAGAAAAACATTTTAACATAAAATCACTCTAGTAATTGAGTACAAAAATGGGACTTACTACCAGGGCCCTAGAGAGGGTGGTGGAGCCAGGGATAATTCCCAGGGCCCGGCACCAAAGAGGGTCCCAGGCCACCTAGCATGCTACTTAACGCAGCTGCATAGGGCCCCCCCACCGAGTCTGAACTTTTTCTGGTGCCCAGAATTCCTCTCAAGGGGCCTGTGTATCACCAGCAAAAGATTTCTGGTAATACTGCAGGAGTTGTTGGAATCATTTGATACCTCCATGATAACAGCCAAAAAATGTCAAAGAATTGTGAACCGTATTTAAAAAAACATTAAAAGTAGGAAGAGCGAAGTAGTTATCCTCTTATACACAGGTTTGGTACACTCCCATCTTGATTACTGCTCTCGGGTTTGGCAACCTCATACCTTGAGAAGTTCAAAACTAATTGAAGGAATACAGAGGAAAGTAACCAAAAAAATAGGTAACATGGGAGAACATACCTATACAGAGAAAGAGTAAACACCCCGAGTCTATACTCAGCAAAATACAGACAACTGAGAAGAGACCTCTGTCTGACTTATAAGGCAATTCAGGGTGACCTTACTACCACAACCTTAGGGCTCACACCATATTACACTAATAAAACTACTAGAGCACATAAGCATGAACTGATTGGAGAAAAAAATATAACAAAAAAAAGTAGTCAGTTCTTTACCCAGAGAATAACAACAGTTTGGAATACCTTACCACAACAGATAACTGAAAGTAAGAACTTGACTACTTTCAAGCAAAGTCTGGATCACTATATGGGAAATAAAAAATTTGATCTCCACCCATAACATTCCTGGGTGGCAAATTCATTAAAAGGCTTAACTGCCTACTGAATTTATATCCTAGTATGAAACCTTTTACTGAATACAAATGTGTCATGTACAAAGATGGTATGGTACAGTACACACAAACTTTTGGGGCCCCGCAGGTCCTTGCTTCAGGTGAATAGCAAACTAAGCAAAAGAATGTGAAGTTGCCTACACAGCAATGAATTATTTCAAAATAATTTATGACAGGATAGTGAAAAGACTTAAAAGGAAGGGTGGGATGGACTGAAAATACTACAGTGACACAGAGATGGCATACTGTACAACAGAAATACTGGTATTCACTTCATGGCCATCGTACCAGTAATTTGCATTTGTAATAGTGCTGAAATAATGAAGAGTTACCTCCAAAACTCTTAGCACTGGATAACTCTGTGCTTTTGTTTTGAGTGGCTATGCTTTGCAAGCCCCCCACCATTCTTCTACCCATGTTACACAGAAACATAGAAGCTGATGGCAGAAAAGGACCACTCAGCCCATTCAGTCTTCCCATTTTTCCTGCCTAATATAAAACCATAAACCCTACCCTCCTGCTCCCAACCCCCTCCCCCGTGGTGTCTCCATACCCTGTTCTGGCTCTGGGTTTCCTGCCCTACAAGTTTAGGTGATACCCATGTGCCTATCCCATGTTTTCTTAAATCCAGTAACTGTTTTAGTCCCACCACTTCAGCTGGGAGGCTGTTCCAGTGGTCCACCACCTTCGCCAAGAAGAAGCACTTTCTTCTGTTCCCTCTGATCCTACCCCCCCCTCCCCAATTTCATATTGTGCTCTCTAGTCTTTGGACAGCTTTTTCTTTGAAAGATGCTCTCTTCCTGTATCTTGTTTATTCCCTTTTTGTATTTAAATGTCTTGATCATGTCTCCCCTCCCTCTCCTGATCTGCAGGGAGTAAAAATGTAAATCCCTTCGCCTTTCTTCGTAGGGCTTCTGATGCAGGCCTGCACCATTTTGGTCACTCTCCTTTGTACCTTCTCTATCCTGTCTATATCCTTACAGAGATGAGGCTTCCAGAACTACACACCGTACTCAAGGTGGGGTCTTACCAGTGATTTAAATAAAGGCATTATCACCTCCCTTCTCCTACTAGTTATACCCTTCCCTATACAGCCCATCATATGATCTGCCTTATCACATTGTTTCACCACCTTTAGGTCTTCCAATATGATAATCCCCAGGTCCCTCTCCTGACTTGTTACAGTGACTCCTCCCCCCAGCCCCCCCAGCTCATACTTGGCTCGTGGGTTACCATATCCCACGTGCATGATTCTGCTCTTCTTTGCACTGAATTTCAACTCCCAAGTTTCTGACCACTCTCTAAGTCTTCCTGATTGTTTCAACCTCCACCCCTGGTGTGTCTACCCTACTGCAGATTTTGTATCATCTGCAAACAGGCACGCCTTCCTTCCAATCCATCTGCAGTATCACCAATGTAGATATTAAAGAGGACCGGACCCAATACCGACCACTGTGGCATCCCAATTGTCACTCTACCCTCCCCCAAGTGAACCCCATTTACTAAAACTCTCTGGCTTCTACTGCTAAGCCAGCTTTCCAGCCATTTTGCTGTTTAGGACCCACTCCAATACTGCTTAATTTATTCACCAGCCTCCTGTGTGGGATGGTGTAGAAAGCCTTGCTGAGGTCCAGATAGGTCATGTCCACCATCCCTCCTTGGTCCACCACCCTCATCACCCAGTCAATAAACTCCATTAGGTTTGTCTGGCAGGATTTCCGCTCTATGAATCCATGTTGCCTGTGGTCACAGAGACCACTGGCTATAAAGTATTCACCAATTCTCTTTCAGGAGTGACTCCATTATCTTTCCTGCCACCGAGGTCAGGCTGACTGGCTGGTAATTGCCTGCCTCTTCTCTACTACCTCTCTTGTGGAGAGGTACCATGTTCACCCTCTTCCAGTCCCCTGGAACCTCCCCGGTATCCAATGACAGGCTGAACAGTGATGCCAACGGTGCAGCCAGAACCTCCCTGAGCTCCCTTAGCACCCTAGCGTGTACTGCATTTGGACCTATTGCCTTGTCTACCCTTAATCTGGACCGGTCTTTAAGGACCCTTTCTTCTGTGAACAAACTAGTGTCCACCTCCCTACCCTTTTTGTATAACACCAGACCCTTACCTTTCCTTTCCTTCATGAAATCAAACAGAAGCAAGTGTTCAGTAAGTCTGCCTTCTGGTGAACCCCCCTTACTGGAAGCCCCCCTTCCCCTACCAGTCTCACTATCCCTGCTTTGGACTTCCTTTTCTCACTGATGAATCTGAAGAAAATGTTATCCCCCTTCTTTATCAATTTTGGCTATCCGATCCTCTGTATCTGCCTTCGCCTTCTTAACTAGCTGCCCTGTCATCCTCTGTTTCTCCTTGTACTTCATTCTATCCTCTTCTTCTGTTCCTCCTGAAGGCTATCTTTTTTCCCCTCACTGCTCTCGCTACACCTCTGGAGAACCAAAGTGGCCTCTTCCATTTTTTACTTTTGCTGACCTGTCTTACACATTGTTATGTGGCTCTTTCAATTCCCCCTCTGATTGCAGCCCACTGCTCCTCAACTCCCCCCAATTTCTCAATACCTGCCAGGGCATCCTTGAGGATTTCCCTTATTTTATTAAAATCTGCATATCTGAAGTCCGTGACCCTTGTTCTTGTGTGACTGTTCTCTATTCTTAAAGTTCTTATTTTGAATTGCACTGTGTGATGGTTGCTGGACCCTAGATTGCCCCCTATCATGACATTGGTGACACTGTCCTCATTGGTCAGCACAAGGTCCAGTATCGCCCCTCCTCGCATTGATTCCCATACAAGTTGTTTGAGGAATGCTCCTTGCAAGAAGTCCAGTATTTTCCTGCTCCTGGTTGTTGTTGCTGCTGGGAGCCTCCAGTCCACATCAGGGAGATTGAAGTCCCCCATCAGCAACAATTCCTCCTTCCGGGCCATCCTTTGTACTGCTTGCATTAGCTCCTTATCTACTTCTTCCCCTTGTGCTGGAGGCCTATAAATCACTCCTGTATGCATAACGGACCCGACCACTTCTCCAGGGTGACCCACAGTACCTCCGCTTCCCCTTGCTCCTCCTGCCCCACTGAAGCCTATATACCATTCCTCACATATAAGGCTACCCCCCTTCCCTCGTAAATAGATTAAAGCCCAGGATGGCCATCTCCCAGTCCTGGTTTTCAGTACACCAGGTCTCTGTGATAGCCACCAGGTCCAGTTCCTCCCTGTTATTGTGGCCTCTAAGTCCACTAGTTTGTTGCTCAGACTCCTGGCATTCACGCACATCGCCCTCCACCAGCCCCATCCCCCCTTAACATATTCTCTTCCATTGGCCATTTTGGGTCAGGCTCGCAATGGATGGTCCCAATGCCATATGACAGCTATGGGACTGAAGGAGTTAGTATTTATTTATTTATTTACTGAATTTTGTTGATCGGGTAAGCCCACTGAGACTAGACTTTTTCAGGGGTGACCCAGGGGTTGGGGATACAGAGGGTAACCAACTGAAAGTGAACCAGATTAAGCTGTTGGTGGTTTTTCTAGTGAATGGAGGAAATTTCCCCTACTCTTTTCGAGAAGTGCCATGGGATCTTTAACGTCCACCTGAACAACCACCAAAACAGGCAGACGGGACCTCGGTTTAACGTCTCATCCGAAAGCCGGTACTTCAGGAGTGCAGCACCCCCCTCATGCTGCACTACAGTGTCAGTATTAGAACATTAACCCAAGTGCCTAGTGTGGGGATAGAACCCACAGCCTTCTGTTCTCCCGGCCTCAGAGGTAAGTGTGCTACCTGCTGAGCCACTGACACTGACAGTTAATACTTTCCCTCTCCTTAATTCCTGTCCCTGTTTGTGGGGGAGTGCCAGCTAGATAACTTCCCCTGGTTATGTCCTCCTTTTCTTCCCTAGCCTCATACTCTCCCCTTCTTAGTTTAATTTCATGGCCTTAGCTATGTATTCCTGCAGTTTTTCCCACAGTACCCTGGACCCTGCCTCATTTAGATGTAGCCTATCTTTTGAATATAACCCTTCATCCTTCCACCTGTCCCACCATTTCCCAATGCAGGCAAACCTCTCCCTCACGCACCATTCCCTCAACCAACTGTTGAATTCCTCAGTCCTCTTCTGTCTGCCAGTGCTGGCACTAGGGTCCAGTAAGACTTCTGGGAAAGCCAATGAGCTCATATCATCCCTGCAGCCCCTTGCTGAATCCCTAAACCTTTGCTGTGCCTCACTCAGCTAGTTTCCCAACAAATCATTTGTACTCAAGTGAATGATCAGGTTTGGTATGTACCCCCAGTCTCCTTATTTCTTCCTTTATCTTTTGCCCTGCCTTCCCTGCCCCCTCCTCCATTCCCAGTGCGCAGATGACTGACGTTCTTTTATCTGGGTCCCACTTCCTAATTCAGTGTACACCCTTTATATGGAGCCCCCGTAGACCATGACGTTCTCTTTTCTCTCAGTCTTGTTTACTGACCCCCTACCAGTGTCTGGTGGACCTGCCATCTCCCCCCTCTGTGCTCTTACCCCATCCCCCATGCTCATCTTCGTGTCTGAACACCTTTTTAATTTTTTTAATCACCACTGCTGTGCTCCTCTCTCCCTGGCCCCTTTCTCCCCCTTCTGTCTTGTCTGTTGGCCCCTTGCAGATTGACTTGACCTTCTCCTCCCCCTTCCCGCCTGATGAACTCTGACCTCACTGCTCCAGTTTGTGCGAGCCCAGAGCTCCTCAACTGCCCTCTGATCCTCTGTATCTACTAGTAGCCAGAACCTGTTCACTGCTCTTCCCCCGACTCCAGTACTTCAACTTAGTATTCCCTTCTGCTATACACAGAAACATAAAAACATATACCTCTGTTATTCGCTTGAACCACTTTCCCTTTTCTTCTCACTACCTGCCAGTTGTTCCTAGTACTGGCTGGTCTTACTTCCATTCCTCTTGGCAACCCCCGCATCCTACCTATGACTGACCTTATTTATATATTTATTTAGTTTTTGTTGACTGGATAAGTGCACTAGACAAATCCTGTCTATTTTCAGGAACAACCCGGGGGAGGAGGATACAGATGAATGCCAACTGACCTTGAAGCAGATTAAGCTGTTGGTGGTATTTTTAGTGAATAAGGGAAATTCCCCTACTCTTTTCTAAGTGCCATGGGATCTTTAACATCCACCTAAACTACCACCAATTCCAGGCAGATGGGACCTCGGTTTAACATCTCATCTGAAAAACGGCACCTCAGAAGTGCAGCACCCACCTCATGCTGCACCACAGTGTCAGTATTGGGATATTAACCCAAGTGCCAGACGTGGGAACTGAACCCATAGCCCTCTGATCTCCCGGCCTCAGAGGCGAGTGTGCTACCTACTGAGCCACTGACACCCCACCCCTCACCCCAGTCCTCAGCATTTTAAAGGAGTGCTGCAGTCACAATTTGCAAAAACGCACATTGTGCAGAGTGTTTTGATTTGTGCATTTAGTTCTGGTGTGCCCTTCCCTTTGTCTGCTTTTGGGAGTTTTTTCAAAATTTGCCTGCTAGTAGTATGGCTTCTGAGGATCTCCATGTTAGAATGGTTTATTGCTCTTCTTTGTCCTACAATGCCTCAGGTCTCACTCATGTGACAGTAATGCATGCAGGACCACTGATTCAGCAGATTCTGCAGCAGTAAGCTAAAGATAGAAGCCTGATGTTCTGGCCTCAACTAAATAACTCTAATTCAGTATTTTTGTTTTCTATAAGTTTGTCTAGGTCTAGCCAGCAGGAGTAAATATTTTGTTTTTAAAGCTTTTAATTTCATTAAACTACACCCATCCATAAAAAGCACACAAATCACCCGTCACCGATGCTGTAATTAGTAAAAACCCTAGCTGTTTTCTTACAGAATACCCACTCAGTTAGACTTAAAGTGATTGCTGAGCTGTAAATGTAGCCTTCAGTGCCTACTCGATATCGAAACAGACTTAAATCACAGCTGTATAGCTTTAAAATCGACTGTAAACTAGTACTTGCTAAATCTATGGTCCTGGATTAATCACTGTCATATGGGACACGAGGCATTGTAAGAAAAAGAAGAGCAACAAACCTTGGTAACATGGAGATTCCCAGGGGCTGTAAAACTAGCCAAAGAGGCCATAAAACTACTAGGCAAATTGAGAAAACAAACTCCTAATAGCAATCAAAAGGAAGGACATACCAGGACTAAACAATCAGAACAATCTGCACAACATATGTTTTTGCTAATTCTGACTTAGTACTCCTTTAACAAAAGGGCCCTGATCGCTACTGTTATATTTATAGCTGTTATGAGGACACAAAGGGGGTGGGAGGAGAAAGAAAAGGAGATAAACAGGAAGTGAGAAAGGCCGAATAAAAACAGGAGCATAAATTAGAGAATAGACATGGCAGTGTACCCACACTCTCGTCCCATCCTTTCACTTTTTTTTCAGGTTAAAACAGACACATGTCTGTGACATGTATCTCATTCAATGAGGAGTAAACATTTTGATGCAACAGGATGCAGGAGAATGTCTGAATGTAAATCAGAGTCTAATACAGAAGCTATAATAATGGGAAGGAATGGCTTAATACCATAAATGCTACCCAGAAGATTAAGGGGCACGTTCCTGTCTGCTCAATCTGAAGATAACATCCCACATCCTGACCAGTGGACTCAGACCTTTATCTGCAGAATTAAAAGTAGCCTGCTGTTTAAACTGGAATTCATAGATTTAAAGAGTTAGTAAACCACAAGTGAAAATTAGACAGATGGCTATTGCTGGACATAGACCATCTGCCTAAGTTTTGAATCTTAGCTCATTTTTTTATGTAAACATACACACGCATAGACAAACATACCCACACACTTTAAAGCAGCAGTGCAACAACTTCACCACTGATATCTTTCACTTTCTTATTCCATGCCAGGCTTTGTTTGCTCCTTTCCTTTCCACCCCACGGAGTCCCACGGCTTTGGGTCCAGCTCAACTGCCCGCCAGACAGACACCCTACTGCAAAAACTGCCCCCAAGCACCATCACATCCTCCACTGTGCTCTGGCTTATACTCATCTTGGGCCCCCCCTCCCCCCATCCAATGGCTTCCCCAGAGGAAGAGAGAAAGCACCATGGTGAGTCTGGATACATCAGAGGTGGGGGGGGGGGGGCAATGTCACTGCACAAGAGGGTCTCGAGATGAGGAGGCATGGCAGCCATCATTCTATGTGCCAAGATGGGTGTAGGTTTTCCCATTTTGGCCCTCCCTCCATCCCGTCTTCCACAGAAGCATGCCCATGTCCGCATCCTGGGGTAGGGCTTGTTGGCAAGTTCTCACCCATGCCAGCAATGACATTACATTACCACATGAAGCTGCTCCCTCAGTGGTTCATGTCTTCACCTTCCCCTGGGAGCAGAGCCTCCTTGCAGACATCTGCTCTCCCTGAGAGCCTCTGCTCATGTCATCTTGGGCTTGGGGCACGCAAGGCTATTTTACTGTGATTTTGCAGCACTAAAGTGCTTTTAAAAGGATCACCTGATTGCTCGTTGGTAAGCATTTTTGCTGATCAAGTTGGTTCATATCCTAATGCAGGACCTTATGAACAGTGGAACTGGTGGCCAATTGTAAGGCTTCCATCAGTTTTTGGGAGGGAGGCTCCTGCTGCTATGTGACTGCCTCCTGGTGATTCAGGAGGAGGGAGCTCCATGGGCAGGACCACATGCACCCAGGTGCTTACCTTTATACTGAAATTTTCCAAGTCACCTGCTATCTGACTAAGAGGTGTCAGACATCCAGTCTCGGAGCCAGCATTGTGCAGGTTTGGTAATCGTATATGGACCTGCTGCACAGTCACCCAGTCCACCAAAAAGGACATGTCACAGGCCACACCCCTATGGGAGGAATGAGATCTGTGGTAAAAAAAGGGAAATAGCTGGTTAGGTGAAGTGTCACCTTCCCCCCAACACTGATAAAGTGCTACCCTCCCAACAACCATAAAGGCTAACAAAAGCCTGGCTCCTTAAATGGATGGGTTTCTACGATGCAATCTTGCTGAAACCAGACTCAACTGTTCTCCTGGGCCTGTCTGCCATTTAGTCTATATTAGAAGACATAAGCCACAGTGGCAGTCAGCAAGGAGAAAAGACTGGGGCTTCCTGGACCACAGAACCACGATGGAGACAACTCCTAGCCTGGAACAGGATTTGGCAGAAGCAAAAAAAGAGGAACCAATCAAGACCTTAGGAAAAATGGAGAAGAAATAGAAAAAAAAAAACTAGAATTTTTTAAGAAACTGTGGTCTAGTATTTAAATCACATACCTATAAACCAGGAGACCCCATGATTATATCCCACCCAGCTGCTATTTCTCTGTGTGGTCATGAGTAAACCAGGAGATCCATCGTTTGTATACCATCCCGCCTGCCACAATCTCTCTGAATGACCACGAGTTAAACCAAGAGATCTCAGGCTTGCATCCCACCCAGCCATCATCTCTCTGTAGCCACAAATAAACCAGGAGATGCAAACAAACTGGAACGCTTCTCAACTCAGTGAGGTGCCTCCAGATAGTACAGTACGTGGGAGGAGAAAGAGAAATCTGAGCTGTCACCGCATTTGGAGATTTAAAGATGGACTGAAACACTTCTCTGTGAATAATAGTCTGCTTGTTTATTACACATAATCCACATACACAACAGCCTCAGCACAGAGCTGTGTATGTGGATTCTGTGCTATAAAGAAGCAAACTATTGTTCTCAGAGAAGTGCATCAGTCCTTCTTTAAATCTCCAAATGCAGTAAGTGCTGTAAACCAGGAGATCTCAGGATTGTATCCCACCGAGCTGCAATCTCTGTGTGTGGCAATGAGTGAACCAGGAGTCCCTCAGGACTGTATTCCTACTCAGCTGCAATCTCTATGTGTGGCAATGAGTAAACCATGAGATCTCAGGTTTGTATCCCACCCAGCAGCAGCCTCTCTGTGTGGCCACAAGTAAACCAGGAGATCTCGGGTTTGTATCCCGCCCAGCCACTATATCTCTGTGTGGCCAAAAGTAAACCAGGAGATCTCGGGTTTGTACCTCACCCAGATGTGATCACTCTGTGTGTGGCCATGAGTAAACCAGGAGATCTCAGGTTTGTATCTCACCCAGCTGTGATTGTGTGGCCATGAGTAAACCAGGAGATCTCAGGTTTGTATCCCACCCAGCTGTGATCTCTCTGTGTGGCCACAAGTAAACCAGGAGATCTCAGGTTTGTATCCCACCCAGCTGTTATTGTGTGGTCATGAGTAAACCAGGAGATCTCAGGTTTGTATCCCACCCAGCTAAGATCACTCTGTGTTGCCACGAGTAAACCAGGAGATCTCAGGTTTGTATACCACCCAACCATGATCACTCTGTGTGGCACTGAGAAAGTCAGTTGATTTTTTCTGTGTTTCAGACCACCCATCTGTTAAGCTTTTTAGAAACAGAACACCATTGAAAATAATATGCTGCATTTTAGTTGGACTACTATGGTAAAATAAAATGTACTGAAAAGAAAAAAACAGAGCCCTGAGGTCAAGTCAGGTACATTGGTAGGGCCTAATGGAGAGGACGAAGGTTTAAACAGGCAAGATGGGAGCAAAATAAAAGAGAGAAAACTGCCACTGTGTGCCTTTTCTTTTAAGCTACCAAAACTGCTTTTCTCCTGTGCCCACTTCTGCAGGCACAAATGGAAGCAGGCAAAAGGAGAAAGGGAAACCAAAAAGATAAAAATGAAATGGCAACAGCCATTAGATTAGTTGCCAAAATATTTAATTTATAAAAATCCAAAGTGCATAAAATGATAAAAATTATTTGACTGACTCATTTAAGTATGCTATATAGCAACTATCATATTAATACAATTTGTGACGCTGCAGCCACTGTAGATTGTCAGCTTGGTTCGGTTTTTAAAGCACTGTTGTTACTAATTCTGCACTGTCACTTTAATGCACTTATGCACTATGGGCGCTGTGCACAAAAGGCCCTGCAAAACGCGCCTAGTGGTAGTAAACCCTGCGCACCCCTATGTGGTGTGCAGGACAAGGCAAACACGTGGCATGCATGACTGCATGTGCGGAGGAAACAGAGGGCAGTGAGCCAGGGCTGCTGTCAGAAAGTGGGTATGGCCAGGATACACGGAATCACCCCTAGACCCTACCATATAAGGTGATGCAGGCCACACTACACAGCAACATGGCTGTGAATGCCGCACAACAGCAGTGCAGATGAGTTATGGTGGGATGACGGGAGGACGCGGAAGTGCCTTTGGAGGTGGACAGAGAAGGTGGCAGCAGAGGCAGGGAAAGAAGAAGCAGACGACGTGGAGGTGGAACAAGGACACGCTCCATGAATTACAGCAACAAGCAAGTCATGGCAATGGTCACGGAAATCAGGCTCAACTACAACAGACTGTACGGGGCCTTTGCACTCACCACCACCCCGGAGGCAAAGGCCCGTATCTGGTTGGACATTCAGGCCAGCATCAATGGTGCTGGTATGGAGGTACGTACACTGACTGTGATTAAACATAAATGCATGACCGTGCGGCAGTCAAAAACAAGCTGGCAGCTGGTGCACAGGAGCAGCAAGACACGGGGAGGTGGGTCCCCGGCACAGGACACACAGCTGACACCCGTGGAGAGACTGGTGGTAGAGACCCTCTGAGGTGGCAGTCCATGGTGAGGATGGAGGGGTGGACATACTGGCAGGTAGGTGCAGACCGTGTGGTGGTGATAGGGTGGTGGGCAGCATGGATACGCAATGCCATCAGTACAGTGCCACCCTCACCCCCCTCCCAGTCAGGGGTCATGCGCCACGGAACACAGCAACCAGCAGGACACTGGCAATGCATGTCACCGTGCCCGAGCCAGCAACGAGCAGCGCCTTGTAATGTGAGGCACTGTCGGGTAAGTATCAGTGTTCATGGGTGTGCGATGCCCTGTCTGGTATGTGGGAAAGAGTGTTGCACTGAAGCACTCTGATGTTGTCTCCAGAGATAGACACAGAGACCAAGCTGGACAACGACAGCAATGCTGAGCTGACCTTTGCCCACACTGAAAACGTGGACAGTACCACCAGGAGTGAGGGCAGTCAGGACGAGGGGCCCAGGGACAGCCGTGCCAGTGGCCTGCACCTGCCCCGCAGGGCACCGCTGCCCCCTCGGGCAGGGGCACCGGTGCAGCCCCTGTTACAATGCTATCCACAGCACAAGTGGTTGCCAACAGAGCCATGGACCCTGCCAATAACAGCGACGAGGGCCCATCTACAGGCACACGTACTCCTTGACACAACCCATACCAGACGGAACAGTACCGCATGCTTCAGCAGTTAGAGAGGCACCGTCTTGCCAAACAGCAGAACATCATGTCCGCCACTGCCACCCTGACCGAGGTCGCAAGGGCCATCTGCGATGGCATTACACAGTCAGCCATGGCGCAGAAGCTGATCCTGCAGCACCTACGGTCCATGTCTGCTGCACCCCTACAGGAACACCCCCTGAGCAACATCCGTGCACCCATACAGTATCCACCCAGGGCACATGCACGGATCCCGGACCGGAGCAGGGCGTGTGCAGTGACGTGCCACCCCCACCACGCACATGTGCTGTTGTACAGACCATACCACCATGCACAGGGGGTGGCAACAAGGAGGGCAGTGATGCCCACGCCACCGTAGAAGACAGCCAGGACACACTGGACACCAACACACTACCGTGCAGTCCTGACACCCAGGGCCGTGAGGGGCACAGGAGTCATGGGGCGTCACGTGCACATGTGGCACATGAGCATCATTGCGGCTACAGTCCCAACCTGACAGAACAGGGCTGTGAATGCAACAGCACACAGTCGAACACCGACACAGGGCACCGCCCCAACCCCCACTAACCCCCGCACCCCCCCAAAGGGCCACTCAGCAGAATACATCATTATTGTGGCCGCAGTCCTAACAGTGTCACCATCTAACACACACTGAATGCAACACACAGACAGTGGCTGCACCACACCCATGCTGTGCCTGAAGACATGTGCAGCTCGTCACACGACGTGTAGCACCATCAGCATGTGAATGTCTCCGCGACGAGTGCACACTGTGCCGCACAGCCACTGGCCATGCCATGCTCCCTGGGGTTCACAGCAACACCACCATTGCCATCATCGACATCATCATCATTATTCATGGGGTCCAGAGGTGGCACCATCGGCAGTGGCACGGCCTCACACTTGGCCAGGTTGTGCAACATGCAGCAGATGGCAAACACCCTGCACGCCTTAGCGGGTGACAGCATGACTGTGCCCCCCCTCCCCTGAGTGGCCAAGGCACCGGAAGCGCATCTTCAACAGTCCAATGGTCCTCTCAGTGATGCCACATGTACTCTGTTGTGCACTGCTGTAGGCCTCCTCTGCCTCAGTCCCCGGAGCCAGTATTGGGGTCATGAGGTAGGTCCACAGGAGGTACCTGCTATCACCTGCAGAGAGGAATGTGAAAGTGTGAGTGAGGTGGCACATGACTCTACATCGGACGGGGTGCGGGACATGCATGTGGACACACCCAGTAGCCACCCATCAATGGGCCTATCACGTAGCAGGGCACCAAGGCCGGAGGCATCCAGTAAGTATGAATCATGCATCGACCCTGGAAACCTGATGCACACGTCCGTGAACAGGCCGTTGGCATTACACAAGACTTGACAGTTCACACTGTGGAAACCCCTCCTGTTACAGTATGCCTGCTCATTTGCTGTGGGAGTCAGGATCGCGATGTGCATGCCGTTGATTGCCCCGCACACATTGGACATCCCATGCATGGCATAGAATGCCTGCTTTGTGTCACGCAGCTCCTGTGCATTCCGAGGCAGGTAGATGTGGTCCCCCAGATGTGCCAGCAGTGCATCAGTGACCTGTGCCATGGCATGGGACACAGAGTATTGGCTCACGCTGAATGCATCCCTGGTCACATGCTGGAACGACCCAGTCACGTAGTAGGAGAGGGCACACATGACCTTAGTCTCCACCGTCATCGCATTGGAGCACTGGGTCCTGGGTGCCGTGGCCACGAGAACCACGTTGTACAGCCGTGCAATGACTGGCCATGGGAATCTGAACTGTTCCAGGCAGTGCATATCCCATCATCCTCTGGTGTTGACCTTGTCATGGAACACTTTGGGACGTGGAAGCCTGTTCCCCCCCCCCTCCTGCCGATTGCCTCCAGCAGTAACAGATGCATACCCATGCCTGGGTAGATCCTGTTACACCTCCTCTCACACGGTGCAGCCTGCACACACCCCCCCATGGCATGCTATGGGTGTCGGTCACCCACTACGTGGGTGTGGCGCCATCCACTGTCGGCATGCCCTTGCCACACCCTGCAATTTGTGCCACGTGCCCAGACACACACATGACCCTGTGGTGTGACTGATCCAGTGTTGGTAATGGTGTATACAGTGGTCAACAGGATGTCCATGTTCCCCCAGCACCTCTTCAGGGTGTCAGAGGAGATGTACACGAACAACTGGGGTGCGGGGGCCTGTGGCAGGTCCGTGGTTTTGGCCAGGTGAGTACGGCATGTCCCATGTGTGCTGCTCTGTGACACTTGACTGTGTGGGCCTTGTGACTCAATGCCTCCCCACATGTCTCCTATGCAAGACCCACACAGATGGTCGGAGCGAATGGAGCTGAGCCTGCAGGTATAGCCGGACGGAGCCCTGTGCTATGTCTGTGCCCCTGGACAGCCGCTGCAGCAGTACTGGTGCTGGTATCCCTACTACATGATGCTGAATGGGGAGGGCAGCATGGTCTTTTGTGAGGATGTGGCTGACAGGCGTTGGGAGGTCTACATCCTGTCTCTGGTAGGTACTGCTGGCGTGGTCCAGCGTGCCTGTGCTTGGGTTGCTATGCCACCATTGACCTGTTTCCTTTGTCTTGCAGCGCTACAGGGGCCCGGTGAGGTGCATCATGCTATGGAATATCAGACACCCAACACAGAAGCCGGAGGAAGACATCAGCTCCACATGCGACAATGAGGACATGCCGGATGGCCAGCCTGTGTGGGTGTGAGTGACCATGCCGTCACTAGAGGATGGGCTGTGTTTATTGCCCCTATGATTGGCAGGACACTGTCTGGAGTGGGGAGGTGTTTGGCCTTGTTGCTGGGGTGTTGGGTGTGTGGCCAGCACGCTCTGTTATCTGGGGGGAGGGGTGTATACTCTGTTGGACCTTGGGGTATGCTGTCCTTGCTGTACTGCTGGGGTGTGTCAGCACTCCAGTGTAGTGCTGACAGATGTGTTGGTAATATAATGTTTAATGTGCCACGTGTGTGTTCATTTTCATTGACTCGGGGGGGGGGGGCGATTTGCCATCACCAGCCGGTGCACCAGGGGGGCCTGCATGTACAGAGCATCGCTGCAGGGTGTCTGTGCGTGTGCATGCTATGTGGTGTGCACAAGTGAGATGACTGTGGGGCAGCTACATTACCCATGCCTGTCCCAGTCTACACCATGTTAATTGTGTGCCGTTCCCTGCAGCCACATGCGACATGTGGGTGACAGTCCCCCATGTGGGTGGGCCTTGCCCTGTGTACGGTGACATGCTCTTGTGACGGGGATATGCCGTTTGGCATGCCCTGTGTACGGCAACATGCCCTGTCAATGGGGACATGCTGTATGGCATGCCCTGTGTACGGAGACATGCCATACAGCATATCTGCATGCTGTGGGGGTTGCCCTGACAGGCTTGGCCGCACTACTGTGGCGGCGGGGCCGTCATGGCCACCTGGCTCAGTGGTGCTGGCCACATTGTGTATGGCTGCCGTGATGTGGCAGGGCATGGGTGGGGTGTTATCAGAGGGCATGTGGCTCCGTAGTGGTCTGTGCCCTCCTGTGCACATGTCCTTACGGCAGCCTCTACCCTCGCATACTTCTGTGCCCCTGGGCCTGCATGCATGCATGTCGCGCTTGTCTTGGTGCATGCAAGCGGGTCCCATCGTGCCACATTTCCATAGAGCACGCCCTTGCGATATGGCTCCGGTTACCCCACGCGGCTGCGCGTGCCTGCTGCACGGTCAGGTGCCTGCTGCAGTGCACATGCCTGTGCGACGCGGGTCGATCCCACCCTGCACGGGCTTATGCACAGTGCACTGGGTTCGTGCATAATGCCCTATGAAAGTACAGGCTTGTCACACACACTGCCTCCCTGAGGAAGCGCACATGTACGAAACCAGTAGGACCACCCGCTGAGCACCCCAGTGTCACTGTGGCATTGCACTACAAATTCTGTAAGCTGCCTTCTGATTTTTTATAAATTAAACATTTAGGCATCTAATCTAGTGACCGTTGCCATTTCTTTTTTGTTTTCACGTCAAGGTCAGCCATTCAAGCTCACCAACAGTGGAGTGTTTGTTTTGTTTCTATGAAGAGAAAGGGGAAAAAACAGGGTTTACCTGGGATTGCATTAAGCTGAGTATGGTGTAGTCAAAAGAGCAGCTGGCTTAGGTATCTAAAGATGCACTAGTCCATGCATGCCAGAAAGGAGTAGAAACTCACTGCACCAGCTAAATCCAGGTCCAAGATCATCATACAGTCTGGCTATACAAATACTTCAGAAGCTGGTCCAGCAGGATGTGGATGCACGAGTCATGTGATGCAGCCTTCCGAGTAGCAGCTCAAGCAGAGCGCTCCCACTATCCCCAATTTAATTTCTACAGATCTAAATCTTTTAAGTACTCTTTCAGTGTTTATCTGTACAAGAAGCTGACTACTCCACTGGCAAGTTCATCTGAGCCCAAAAGTTGGAGCATGGAAGTGGAAATGCGAGCGGCAATGCCTAAACACATGCCACCATCAATGCTCGAGAAAGCCAGAAAAAAAACAAGGCCTCAACCTATTACCAGCAACTGCCCCACAACAGCCCCAGAGCAGCAGAATCTCCTAACGGTAGACCGCTTCCCTAGCGGAATTCAAACCCTTCCGAGAAGAACTGCGATCACTCACCTCAGAGTTCAAGTCCATGGCAGTGGCTCTAGATTCTAGAAGATTTATCTAGGAGAACCAGGGACAGTGAAGCATGAATTAGGTCCCTGGAAAAGAGAGCTGACTGGATGGATCCAGAGATACTGGCAACTAAACAATGGATGGCTAAGCTCGAAGCCAAGGTGGAGGACTTGGAGAGTCAGAGGGACAATACAGTAGTAATTGGGCTACCTGAAAAGGAAGAAGGCTCTGATCCTATTCTTTTCATCCAAAAACGGATCCTCAAATTAGCAGACCTGTCACCATTTGGGCCCACCTACGCCATTGAATGTTCTCACTGAGCCTTGCACCCCATGCCTCCTGCTGGAGCACCACCTCACCCACTAATTTTTAGATTCCTTAACTATCAAGAACGACAGCATTTTCTAAGCAAAATCAAGGAATTGCAGGAAATTAAGCGGGAAGGAGCCAAGTTATTGGTTACGCAGGACTTGCCTGTTACAGTGAGGCAGAGGAGGGCCTCTTTCCATCCCACTGTAACTAAACTAATTGCGACGGGCATCCAATTCAGAATGGGATACCCAGTGAGATTCCAAGTGCTGCTAGTAAGTTAGCAGAAACCACCTTGATGGAAGCATTACCCGACCTGCTTAAGAACTGCTGAATGAAAATTGCAGCTGAACATATTAAGGTCTCATTCAGTTAAGGGACTGGCTTCTTAATGTTTATGGACCTGGACTCTAAGCAGGGACCTGCCACAGAAGAAATATGCTCTTAACAAACATAATATCTACCACAATGTGCACAGGAGAGAAGGTCGATTTCTTTAAGCAGTGGCAACGAATACCGACAGCGATCTGAAGGATGGAACAGTGAGTGTTTCTCTTTGTTTTGTTTACTTTGTAGAGGGGATAGGAATAAGACTGCAGCAGGACCCCAAGTTGGCTGGACCCAGATAACAAACTCATTTGTGTTGGATACTATAATTATTCTGGACTTTTTCAGCATGAGGCAGCACTACTTCTGCAGATGACAGGGTCTTCCTACTAGTGCTGGGTTTCTTGAGAAGGAATCAAGGAACACTGCATTTCATTTGAACCAATCATTATGGTTACGGGGAGTTTTTATTTACTTTGAGTTCATCAATGGTGTTTTACTATTCTGGCAAGCACTATGTCAAGGAAAGGAAGAGCAGGAAATCCTCGTTTTCGACCGTATCGGGAGGAGAACCTGTAGCCAAACGTTGTTTCACTCGCAGACATAATGCCAGAACTCAACTGTAAAAAGCACAATAGTTATTGCTTGGGATTTATATAATAGTTAACATGCTTGTTTCAGTAGTCTGCAGGGATTAGGTTGATCATCAGTGCTACCCTATTGAATCATTCGGAGCAAATTCAGGTAGTCTAACAGAAGGTGGGAGGAAGAGAAAGAAGAAGAATACGGACTTTGCAAACGGAAGAGGAAGCTCCCCTTTTCAGATATCTCATTCACGTACTGGCTTGTACTTACCAAGGCGAGAGCTTATCCTGAACTGTTGTCAGTCAATTCATCTGTGGGGAAGGGCTGGAGAGGGCACTGGTCGGAGAGGTTGTACATCATGGACTGTGAAAATTATGTTTTGGAGGGTGGGGGGGGATTGGGTTTCACAGTGTGTTGTTGATACATGCGCTCATTATATGTTTACTTAGTACATCGGGAACAGGGGATTTTAGTTTACTTTTGGAATACATATTACAGTACATACTGCTGACATGTTTAGGGGGTTTAGTATAGGCATACACAGTCGGTTTTGGGATTGCTTGGGGGAAGAGGGAACAGGATGGAATGACATCAGGTATATCACTGAAATCAGGGTTATAGAGATCAAGGGTGTCAGTTAGGTATCCAGAGTGCACATGCAGATAGAAGGGATGGCTAAATATATGAAAATTATCACATGGAATGTTAAAGGGGCCTGTTATAAAACGAAAAGGTATCAAATTCTCAAACATATTAGGCATCTCAAAGGAGACATATCGTTTTTGCAAGAGACACACTTATTGGGGACCGAAGCAAACCTATTCCGTAGGCAATACATTGGCCAAGTGTATACTGCTGGGAACAGCACACAAAGTAAAGGGGTAGCCATTTTAGTTTCTCAGAAATCCTCCTTTGCCTGTGAACAATGCATTCAAGACCCAAATGGTCGTTACTTGCTCCTAAAGGGAACACTGAAGAGGGCAGAAGTAGTCCTAGGTTATATATATGGTCCCAATGCAGATACCCCCTCCTTCTTCATGGAGTTAGTTTCAGTCCTGGCACCCTTCTCAATGCTTCCTATTTTCCGGGGGGACTGGAACTTACTGTTTACATCTGATTTAGAAAAATCAGACAGGAGGAGGCAGGGATTATCTCCGGCTTAGCGTTCCTGAAGGGATTTCTCAGATCAGCTCAGTCTGTGTGACCCCTGGCGGACACTGAACCCTAATTCCAGGGAGTACACATTCCAGTCCATGGTGCATGGGACCTCATCCAGAACTGATTATTATTTGGTCAGCCACACACTCCTGATGGGCATACGAGGATGTGGAATGGACCCGGGACGATCTCGGACCACTCCTCTGTATGGTGCCTATTGTCCTTTTCTCCTAATTTACAAGAAACCATCTGGAAAATCAATAATCAAATATTAAAGGAGGAAGGGGTAATTAATCAAGTCTCAAAATCAACAGACCACTTCACATCGGATAACCTGAACTCCATGGGTAAAACAGAGATGGAGTGGGAAGCACTAAAATGCTTTATCAGGGGGAACTAATCCGCCTAGCATCTACCAGGAAAGAGCAAGAAAGGCCTCAGACCTCTTAACGCAGATATGTAACCTGGAGGCACACCTCTCTCCCAACACCAGCGAAGAGGATAGACATAGGCTTTTAGGGCTCTGGGATCAATACAGTGAGCTCCTACATGAGAAAGCTGAATTTGGCATTTTGAAAACCCGGACAACTTATATAGATATGGGTGAAAAGGCCAGCAGGTTACTTGCACCAAGACTTAAGAAGCAGGAGGCAGCAAGAATCATAAAAGCCATCCGTTCATCATCTGATAATACCCTGAAACTTGCTCCAAAAGAAACTGTCACCAAATTTGAATTCTATTATCAGCCCAATGGCAGCTCTCTGGGATATGAAAAGGGTAGATGACTACCTTGCTGCCACCCCCTTGCCAGCTTTAAATGAAGACCAAAAGGCAGGACTGGTAGCCCCCTTTGAGGAAGCCAATATCCAGATGGTTATTAAATCTCTGCCACTGGACAACGCCCCAGGACCGGATGGGTCTTCTTCGAATTTTTACAAGGTGTTGGCTGAGAAACTAACCCCCTAGCTGCACAAACTGTTTCGATGTGTGCTCTCAGCTAACCCCATAGACAAGTGACTACTTGAAGCTTTACTAGTAGTTTTACATGAACCCTGCAAGGAGGGAGATAAAAGTTACCAGTTACAGACCAATTTCTTTGTTGAATTACATCAAGATTTTAGCCAAACTACTGGCAAATAGGCTAAATAAAGTGCTTCCTTTCTTAACCCATTCTACCCGTTAGCGCCTATGGTGTCAGAACCATCCATTGCTTAACCTGACCCAAAATGGCGGCATCAGACAGAATGAGTTAACAGGCCAAGAACAGGTGGGGTTTATGGTAGGGAGGACCTCCTCAGATCATTTATGTAAACTAGCTCACATCTTCTCCGTATCCAGGGACTCGGATCAGCCAGCTATCTTGATGTCTCTGGATGCAGAGAGAAAGCTTTCGACCAAGATGACTGGCAATTCTTGTTCTGATCCATGCACAGATTTGGATTCCCTCCACAGTTCATCCAGTAGATTTGTGCCCTAGATATGAACCCAAGTGCCCGAATATATTGTAACAGGGTCTTTCTTCCATCTTTCCATTATATTCGGGCACCAGGCAAGGATGCCCTTTATCCCTGCTACTGTTTAATATCTTTTTAAGGTTTCCACTTATCAAACTTAAAAGGAACCCAGGGATACAGGGTATAAAGTTGGGGACCCAGGAGATGAAGTTATCAACATATGCGGACAATATATTATTGCACCTATCCCACCCACAGACTTCAATTCAGGCCACGTTAGAGACCATTAAGGAATACAGTTTATTTTCTAACTACAAAATTAAGGGTAAAACTTTAGTTTTTCATCTGAATAACAGAACACTTAAGAATGAAATAGTAGAAGCTGGACTACAATGGAACCACAACAGCCTGAAATATTTAGGCACTAATCTGGCTAGGAGCGACCTTAGAACGCGGCAACTTAACTTGGACGCAGTACTGCAAGTAATCCAACAGGACCTAGCTAGTTGGAAAGTTCTTCCTTTTTCCCTCTGGGGGCGCATTAGTGTGGTGAAAATGAACCTCTCACCAAGAATGTTTTATCCACTTAATATGTTAAATTCATGGCTACCCCTTAAGTGGTTTAAAAAAGTATACACTATTATCACGGACTACATTTGGCTAGGTAAACCCCTGAGAAGGACGTACCACAAAATGTCTGCCTCCAAAATCCAGGGGGGGGGTCTTAGGTTGCTGCATTTTGGGTTGTACTACTGGGCTAGCCAAGCCAGTAAGTACCTGCGCTGGCTCACAATGCCGGAGGAACTGAATGCACTCCCTTATGTGCCCATTTGACTTAAGTTAGAGAAAGAGCTAATTTGCTCAAAGGGATTATCCCCTAAAGCTCTTATGCATATTAAAACGAAGGATCTTCCCTGTGTTGCATAATTCACCAACTGCAGTCTTGGTGAAGATTCATATTCAGCTTTGCTCCTTCCTAAAATACAAATATAGTATAGACCCAAGTCAGCCACTGATGGGAAATCCGAATTTTAAAATAGGGGGGAAACAATTCAGCTTCACTGGATCCCACAGTTAGTGAAGTAAAGTGCCAAAGACTTTTTCACAGAAGGAATCTGCAGCTCTTCCGGAGACATTATGAGGACTCATAATGTAGAAAGAACCCAAGTCTTCAAAATTCAATTCAGCACCTCCTGATTAACAAAAAGGATATATCAGTGGACAAGAAAGATACTGGGGGATTCTTACACTCTCTCTCTTTTTCTCTCTCATAGAGAGGCTACCCCATGCAGTGTCTAAGATTTATGCTAGTTTATTTGATAGAGCCTTCCCCTCCTTGGATGGCACCTCTGGGTATTGGACCTCCCAGTTTCCTCATCTAGAGTTAGATTGGGGCAAGATATGGCAGGACTGTCATACGTATGTTACACAAGACCGGCTGAGGTTAATGCAGTTTCAGTTTCTCAATAATATGTACTGGACCCTGGTGAAGCTCCACAAAATGGGTCGAGTCCTGTCCCCACAATGCGTAAGATGTCAGCAAGCAGAGGGTACCCTTTTCCACATATTTTGGGAGTGGCCCCAAATCACCTCATTATGGTCTACCGTTAGACAAAGGCTGACCCCCTGCTAGGCTTACATGAGCTTTTTGTGCCAGAAATATGCTTGGTAGGTGAATATGCAAGTGTGGCTGTACACCAGCTTAGATACTACATGCCTATTATAGCCCTTTCACTTAAAAAGTTAGTACTACATACGGGCAAGACACCGATAGAATTACACACACGGAGTGGTTATAGGAATTATTGTTTAATTTGAGAACTGAGCAAATGACTGCCAGCCTGTACAACTGCCTGTCAAGGTATAGGAGAATCTGAGAGCAACTGCACACTCTTTATATGTTGTAAACTAACTCTACGTCAAGTACTGGTTAGTTCCTGCACCCTTTCATGTTAAGAACACCCTGATGCCTTAAGGGAATGGGGAGGAAGGGGGGACATGGAACTGTCTGTTCATATGTTCAAATTGACTTGTTCTATTATTTTGTGTTTCATGTCATCTGTATTTGAAATTCAGTAAAGCTGACTTAATTTTTTTTTTAAAGGATGCGGATGCACTGTTTGAATCTGACTGGGGAGGTACCACCAAAATGTATCAAGAGAGGAAGAGCAAGCACTTAATGACTTACAGAGAATGAAAGATCTGGAAATTAAGCCAGCAGATAAGGGCAGTAACATCACCATCCTGGATAAGGAACAATACCGACCTGAGGTACTGAAATAATTAAATGATGAAAACTCATTGGCTTTTAGCAGAAAACCATACACGTGTTCAAGGAAAAAACTGATGGCTTTATTAATGAGGCCTTAAATGTGCTAGATTATGGAAGAAGAAGCAAATTCACATGTAATAACTGAGTATCCTATTTTTCCAGCCTTCCATATCTTGCCCAAGGCGCATGAAAGCCTCACAAATCTTCTACGATGTCTGACTTTGTCGGGGATCGATTCCACAACTGAAAAACTACTACGATTTATAGATTGCTTTTTCAAAGACTTTATAAAGACCTTATTTGAGAAATGCTGTGGATGTCCAGGAGATATTTGAGAAGTTTTTGTGGAACCCAGAACTCTGTTGGCTTTCAACTGATGTCACATCATTGGATCCATCAACTAGGCACAGACAGGGCATTCATGAGGAAGAAAAAGAAGAGCATCAAACTCACAGTTCTGACCCTGACATGATGCTCACAGATTTCACCCTGCATGCCCTGGACCTTATTTTGACACACAACTTCTTTGACTCAAAATTCTATCTTCAGGTGTGCAGGTCACTCACTGGTACTAAAATGGTCCCCTACTAGGCCACCTGTTTTTTGGCTGGCGGGGGCATCTACAGTATAACAAATACATCAGGATAATATCAATTGGTGGTACTGTTACACAGGCAATGTGTTGTGTCTCTGGGGGACACAGAAGCGGAGGCCAAAGCACTCAAGCAGTAGCAAACTATTTTTACAGAGGGTAAAAATTGCCATAAGGGCAAGTACATATTTACAAGGTAGTCCTGTGCTAGTTACAAGTTACAGATAACACCATTTGTAGCAACTTACAAACATAAAAAAAAATACATGTGATACCATATATGTGCAACTTCATATGTATGACTGAACAAATATCTCATTTGAAGTACATACACCGTGTTACCAGCAACATCATGTGGAGATTCCATGCTCAGTAGCAGATTTATCATGTTGATAAATTCTAATGATTGTGACCTGACATTTAGAAAAAATGACTCACCAAAGTAATCTTTTTTCCAAGGTGTCCTTTAGCGTCAGTAACAATATATGCAGTAAACTGACTAGGTTGAACTGCCTCTGAGGTGCAGATTATGATAATGAATCTTATGAATTAGCCAATCAGGAGAGAGCTTGAGGGTGTGCTGAGGAGAGCTTGTCTAGAAAGCACCAGAATTTTTTCAAAGCGAGATTGGAAACATGCCCATTTAAGGAGTGAACCAACAGGATTTAAAAATCATGCAACAGCATGAACAATCACATTTGAAAACATTCAACTTTGCTGTAAATACCATTCAAAGATTAACAGAACAAATTTGGTAGAAAATAGAAGCAGAGTCTTCTTCAGTAAGGCTGCAACAGGAGGATGGGTGGGAGCTTACTGATGCTAAAGGACACCTTGGAAGAAAGATTACTACGGTGAGCAATTTTGTCTTCTCACCCCAGGAGTCCTTTAGCATCAGTAACAATATGCAGACTAACAAGCAGTACAGTTGGGAGGCGGGTACAGAACCTACTTAGGGAAGTAGCTCTGCAGAACTGCCCTGTCAAATCTGGCATCAGATCTAGACTGTACATCCAAACAGTAATGCTTTGTGAAAGTGCGAACAGTCTTCCAAGTAGCTGCTTTACAGACATCCAGAAGAGGAATGTCCTTTGCAGCTGCCACAGAGGCAGCAGTGCCCCTAGTAGAGTGGGCTCTGAGACCTTCAGGGGGCTGTTTGCCAGCTTTGTCATAACAAAACTGAATGCATGAGACAATCCAGCGAGAGAGACAGAGTTCTCTTAGTGGCTGGCCTTCCTCTACCTACCTCCTCATAGGTGAGGAACAGCTGTGTGGAGGAGCCCCTGAACTGTTTGGTGTGGTCCAAGTAGTAAGATAGGGCCCTCTTCACATACAAGCTTGGAGTTTTTGCTCTCCAGAAGTGGATTTTTCAGTAAAGAACACTGGCAATGAAATGGACTGATTAAGGTGGAACTCTGAGACCACTTTGGGTAGGAACTTTCTGTTAGTTCTGAGCTCTATCTTATCCCTGTGTGGGATAACGTAGTTGGGCACAGTGCAGAGTGCCTGTAGCTCTGAAATTCTCCTTGCAGATGTTATGGCTACTAAAAAGACCATTTTCCAGGTAACATATTTCAGATGAGCCATAGCCATGGGCTTGAAGGGTGGTTCCATGAGCTTGGCAATACACAAGTTAAGATCCCAAGAAGGAACAGATTCCCTGATTGAGGGCTGAAGATGGAGAAGGCCTTTAAAACACAGTTTAAACATGGGCAAGGATAAAACAGATTTGTCCTTTCCAATAAAAAGGTAGGCCGAAACTGCAGCTAGGTGCAGCTTCAGAGATGAGACCTTTAGGTCCGAGGCCTGAAGGTGCACTAAATAATCTAAGAAATTAGGGACTGATGCTCTGAGAGGACTGATTTGTTTTCTCTTGCACCAGAAAGAAAATCTTTTCCATTTGGCTGCATAAGTCTTTCTGGTGCTGGGCTTTTTTGCCATCCTCAGTATTTTCAGTACTTGTTCAGAATACTGAGTGGCAAGGAACTCCTCAAGAGCCAAGCTTTGAAGTGAAGAGACTACAGGTCTGGATAAGTCACTTCTAGCTGAGGCAGAGTCAGGAAAGAGTGACTGAGAGGGAGACGAATAGGTTTTCTGCGAGAGAGGGCTAGCAAGAGATACCAAGGTTGCCTTGGCCAATCCTGCACCACCAGAATAAATGTTGCTGGCTGACTCCTGAGTTTCAGAAGCACCCTGAAAATCAGAGGGAAAGCATAAAGGAACTTTCCTCAAACAGATCCACTTCTGGAGTACCCCATCTTCTGAAGACTGTGGCAACTGTGGTTTGTTCAGAGTCCACTTGTTGTGTCCTTGGCGGATGCGACTGAGGACATCAGCCAGGATGTTGTTCTTTCCTGGGAGGTGTATAGCTGATAGGCTAACCTGTAGGGAGTAAGCCAGAGACCAAATTCTCATGGCCTCTGTGCATAGCACACACTACCTCATGCCACCTTGCTTGTTTATGTACAACATAGCAATGGTGTTGTCAGTTCTGAGCTGCACTGTGTGACCCTTGACTTGTGAAGCAAAGGCCTTCAGTGCTAGGAAGACAGCTCTGATTTCTATAAGGTTGAAGTGGCATGCTGACTCCTTTGGGGTCCAAATGCCACTGACAGACGAACTGTCAAGATGAGCTCCCCACCCCAGTAGAGATGCATCTGTGGTAATGATTTTTTTGGGGAGAGGGAGCTTGGAAGGGAATTCCTACCGAGAGGCTGGGTATTTCTTTCCACCACTGTAAGGCCTGTAGCAGTGCCTCTGTTACTGGAACCAGTCTGGACAGAGGGTGACTTTTCTGGGACCAGTGAGTCCACAGATGGTATTGTAGGTCTCTCATTCTGAATCTGACTCCTGGGACCAACGCAGTCATGGATGCCATGTATTCCAGGAGTCTCAAAAAGTGCCTGGACGGCCTGGGCTGGCCGAGGATGAAGGAGTTTGCCACAGATAGAACGTTTTGGATTTTTTCTGGTGGAAGGAAAGCCCTGCTTTGCTGAGTATCCAACTGTACCCCTATAAAAGTGAGGGTCTGAGTTTAATCTATGTGGGATTTCTTTAGGCTTATATGAAAGCCCAGAGAATGCAAAGTGTCCCTTGTTTGGGAAAGTGCATCTTTTACCTGTAGAGGAGTTATTCCTACAATGAGCCAGTCGCCCAAGTAGGGGTAAACTGCTATTCCCTGTTTTCTGAGGTGCGCTGCCACCACAGCAAGACATCTGGTGAATACCCTTGGTGCAGATGTCAGTCCAAAGGGCATAGCTGTGAACTGGTAATGCCCTGATGGGAACTTGAACCTCAGAAATGTTCTGTGAGACTGCCTTATTGGAATATGGAAATAGGCATCCTTGAGATCCAGGGAGGCTAGTCAGTCTCCCTGTTGAAGGGACTGTATTACCATTCTGAGAGTGATTATCTAGAATTTTGGTTTAAGAACATGCTTGTTTAAGTATCTGAGGTCGAGAATAGGTCGCCACTCCCAATTTTTTTCTGAGTTAGAAAGTATCTGGAATAGAGGCCCTTGCCCTGCTGATGCAAGGGAACTCTTTCCACCACTGTTGCTGCCAGGAGGTGTTTTACTTCTAACTCCAACAGAAGTTTTTTTGTTGGGGTTAGAGAATTCGACAGTCGAGATCCCCTGAGGGCTGGCAGCTTTTTGAATTGCAGTGGCTGGCCCTTTTCCACTACTTCCAGGATCCACTTGTCTGAAGAAATGAGGGTCCAGGATTGAAGATAGTGGGTGAGCCTGCCCCATACATGCAGAGCAGAGGCAACCTGCGCGTTGGAGTCAGGGCTTAGACTGAGAGGCAGGAGTAGGGTTACTTCTACTCTGTCCTCTCCTGCCTTTTCCTCTGTAAAACCCCCCTCATCTGAGTTTAATCAACTTGCATGGGAAAGGGGAAGAATGGTTTAGGGCAGTACTCTCTGCCCTGTTCCCTTTGTTCTGAGGCTTTTGGGTAGCAGGAGGCTTTCCTCTGGCCATATTGCTTTGACAGGTTGTTTTGTATTCATCAAACTTTTTCGTGTAAGTCTCTGTTCTGGAGTCAAAAAGAAAGTACAGTTACGTAACAACTTACCGTAACAGTAGATCTTCAAGAGATGCTCCTGCATTAGGTACTAACCAGCAGGACTAAGCTGGCAGGCGCCATGACCCCACGGAAAAATCTTCTAGCTAGCAGTCTCTGGCGGGGACCGCCCCTACATCAGCTGACCAACATCAGCGTGCATCACATAAAAGGGGCGGTCCCCTGCCCACCATCCAGTTCTCCCACTGGAGGCCCATAGGGCAAGACAGGAGAAGAGGAAATGCCCCCTAAAATAGAGAAAAGAAGAAACTCATGGGGAAGGAGGGAGGGAAAGCAGTACCTACAGCAAGAGCCTCTATCGAAGATCTACTGTTACGGTAAGTTTTTACGTAACTGTACTATCTTACTTCAAGAGGGCTCTTGCAGTAGGTACTAACCAGTAGGACAGAGTCCCAAGCAGTACTGGACAAGGAACAAACCAGGGAGGAGGAAAGCCAAATCTGTCCACAGAAAAAGGCGACAGAAAGAGAGAGACTCAAGAGAGGAGTACCTGCAAAACTGCCAGCCCGAATCCTGCTCTGCAGCGGGAGGCAACATCCAAGCTGTAATGCTTGGTAAACATGTGAACAGAAATCCAGGTAGCCACAGCACAAATTTCAGCGGGTGAGACTTTTTTGAAGCAGGCAGCAGAGGCCGCCATGCCCCTGGTATAATGACCCTTCACCTGACCTGGAAAGGTCTTGTACTTGTTGTAGCAAAAGGTGATACAATTGGACAACCATTTTGAAAGGCATTGCTTGGAAACAGCAAGGCCCTCCTTCTTAGGAGCAAAGGAGTTGAACAGCTGTTCCGTTTTCCTATAGTCCTTGGTTCTGTTGGTATAATACCGTAAGATCCTATGGCTGTCCAAGGTGTGAAGGAGATGCTTTCCTTGGTTGGAGTATTCCGGGAAGAAAACCGGAAGCACTATGGACTGATTGAGCATGGATTCAGCTACCACTTAAGGAAGGAATTTAGGATTTGTCCTCATGGCTACCTGATCCCTATGAAAAATAAGATAGGGGATACGGCATACCAGTGCCTAAAGCTCGGAAATTCTCTGAGCAGAGGTGATAGCCACTAAGAACAAGGTCTTCCAAGACAGAAAACACAACTCGGCCTCTGCTGCCAGCTCGAAAGGAGGCAGCATGAGTTTTTCTAGAATGAAATTCAGATCCCTTGGGCCGGGTTGCGAATGGGGGGTTTCAAATGAAGCATCCCTCTGAGGAAGGTCTTAAGAGATCTCAAGCTGAGCCACCGATTTATCTCCTACCGGAGATGATAGGCAGAGATGGCTAACAAGTGGACCTTGAGTGAGGAATAACTGAGCCCAAGATCGAAAAGATGTCTGAGATAATCCAGGACCCTGGCTACTGGGCAGGAAAAGGGTTCCAGAGACCGGGAGTCTGCCCAAATAGAAAATCGCTTCCACTTCATGGCATAAGTGGACCTGATGGAAGGCTTTTTGGCCTCCACCAGGATGAGCTACCTCCAGAGATACTCCAAAGCGGGCAGCTGCTACGTCTGCAGGAGCCAGGCATGAAGGTGGAGGGATTTGAGGGCCGGGTGTACCAGGGTCCCCTGATCCTTGGTCAACAGGTCCTGGGAGAGCAGAAGGGAAAGCAGAGGCTCTTCCAAAAACTGATGCAGAAGAGAGAACCAGACTTGCCTCGGCCAGAAGAGAGCGATGAGAATCATGCGTGCCTCTTCTGCCCAAAGCTTGTGTTGCACTCTTGGGATTGGAGGGAAGGCATAAACAAATCTGCCCCTCCCAAGACAGAAACAGCATGTCCTGCCAAAAAACATCTCGCCCTGGAGCGAGCGAGCAAAAAGGTGGGAAGTTTGGCGTTGCTGGGGGACGTGAAAAGATCTATCTGAGGCGTGCCACAGCACGTGATCACGTCGTTTACTACAACCTGTTTTAGCTCCCACTCATGGGCTCTCACCGACGAGCAGCTGAGGGCATCTGCCAAGGAGTTCTGGACTCTTGGCACATGGAGCACTGTCAGGTGGATATTGTGCTGACAGGCCCAAAACCACACCCTCATGGCTTCCCAGCACAGAGGACAGGAACGGGTACCCCCCCTGCTTGTTGAGATACCAGACAACTGCCATGTTGTCTGATAAGACCATGAGGGGCCCAGAAGTGATGAGGGACTGAAAAGTCTGAAGAGCATAAAGCACCGCTCTCATTTCAAGCACACTGTTGTGCAGCCGAGACTCGACTGGGAACAAACTCCCCTGAGTCCTGTGATGCTCGAAATGAGCCCCTCATCCCATCCCTGAGGCATCCTTCATCAGGGACTGGGAGGGGTGCTCGAGGCAGAAGACGATTCCAAGGGAAAGTTTCCCCTGAGAGAGCCACCATTCCAGATCTTTGATCACTGAACTGGAGATAAGAATTTTGCTGTCCAGACCATCCTGCGACTGGTCCCACTAAGCTTTGAGGGTCCACTGAGAAACCCTCATGTGCAGCCTGGCCAGAGGAACCGTAGGTATGGCAGCCGCCATAAGGCCGAGGAGTTGGAGGACTTTCCTGGCTGGTGCTCATTTCTGTGAGATCAACAGGAGGGTCTGATGGTTCAAGGACTCTATCCTTCCGGAGGCAGGAAGGCTTTGCCCACAAGTGTGTCCAACACTGCCCCAATAAACTTTAGGCGTGGACAGGGAACCAAATGAGATTTGGCATGACTGACTGTGATGCCCAACTTGGAGAAGATCTCCAAAGTAAGGGCCAGGGATCGAATCAGGCCCTCCCTGGAGGGGGGCTGCGAGCAGCCAATCATCCAGGGAGGGAAAAACCTGAACCCCCTGATTGCATAGACAGGCTGCCACTACTGACAAACATTTGGTAAACACCCTGGGGGCCGAGGAAAGGCCAAAGGGAAGGGCCTCGAACTGAAAACGTTCCCCCTGGAAGTGAAATCTGAGGAACCTGCGATAAGATGGGTGAATGGGAATATGCAGGTAGGCATCCTGCATATCCAGGGCGCAAAGCCACTGACCCGTCCGCAACAAGGGAAGAAGACTCTGCAAAGAGAGCATTCTGAACTTTTTGTAGACCACCAGAAAACTCAGGGAGCAGAGATCCAGGATGGGTCTCAGATCGCGCGTTTTCTTGGGTACTAGAAAAAAGTGAGAGTAGTAACCCATCCACTGGAATTGAGGTGGAATGGGTTCTATCACTGTCTTTGCAAGAAGGGAGCCTATCTCCCCCCGAACCAAGGGAATGCAGTTTGGGAGATAAGACGATGGAGGAGGAGGTCTGTGTAGGGAGGTCTGACTGAATTTTATGGTGTGCCCCTGGGCGATGAGTTGGAGCACCCAAGAGTCTGACGTTATCCTCTTCCATTCTGGCAGGTGGAGAGAGAGTCTTCTACCTACCTACCGGCTCCACTGGGCTGGGGTCCAGTAGGAGAGGGAGAGGCAACAAGTCAGGAAGTCGAGGGCAGAGGGTGGCCACAGCTCAGCGGGTTTCGGCTGGGGGGGGGGGCTTTGGTCGCTGGAGTGACTCCACATTTAGGCTGGCGACGGGCCTGCATCTGTTTCATCTGGTGACTATTCTGCCGCCGAAAGGGATGTCTCTGCCCAAAGAGCCTTTTGATACTTGGCTGTGTATGCCAAGTAAGAGGAAAGGCAGAGGAGGAGAGAGGCTGAAGTGTAGGACTTCTTAGCTATGAAATCCAAGCTCACTGACTCCTTCTCAGGGAGTTGAGAGGACAGAGGAGTGTTGGCTTTGTTGCAGACTGCCTGTTGTACAACCCCTTCATGGCTGGGGTGTACATACAGGAAATCAGTGTCAGATCTGGACAGCTGATACTTGTTATCTATTCTTTTGTCTACCCCAGGTAGAGAGGTTGGTGTCTGGAGTAGTTCCATAGTGTTTTTTCTAAAAGCTTTATAGACAGGGAGCACCACCTTTTTTTGTAGGAAGGAGCCCCATCATTTCTCCGTAATCCTGGTCTTCAGTGGACTCCTGTGAGGGAAGGTCAAGAGTGTTCACCATATGCTGAAGAAAAGTTAGCATGGAGGCGGTATCCTCTTGATCTGTTGGAGAAGCTCTGAAATGAGGATCAGGGGAAACATCAGGTTCTAGAGGGTTCCCATCTGAAACATCATCAGGATCCTCACCACAATAATCCTCATCTTCCTTGCCATCATAGCCACCTGCATCTGAGGGGGCTGAACTCGGAGATTGTCCGATAAAGGTAGGGGTATTAAAAATGGGCCCATGCCCTGTAAGGTTTGATAAAGATACCAGGCTTTGGCTATCTCTTCCACTGGGGGTAAATTTCCTTGAATGTCTGGGAGATATCCATCCTGAGGTTCAGAGTGTTTTGTTTTATCTTTATGTTTTTACTCACTGATGTCTCCCCTTTGTTAGTATTGGGAGGGGCAGTGGTATGCATTTCTTTATAAGGCTTCTTGGCAGGCACTTCATCAGTGACCTGATCTGCTTTTCTTTTATTAGTAGGCACTTCATCAGCACCTTTTGAAGTCTTGGGTCTGCTAGGCACTTCTTTACTTCCATTTTTTTTTCTTTTGAAGGCACTTCCTCAGCACCTTTATTATTATTAATTTTTGGTTTTGAAGATGCTTCATCAGCACCTTGCTTTTTATTTTAGCCCCCTCATCGGTAGCCTTAGGTCTTTGTTTGGGCACAGAGGAAGACCCTTCTTCAGCCATAATTCTCAATCTTTTTGCTCTATTTCTAAAGGTTTTTAAAAAAAATTTAGAGCACAGTAATGATCTGGACCCAAGCACTTTAAACACAGATCGTGGGTATCGGCTTTAGCCACTATTCTGTGGCACTTCAAACAATTTTTAAAACCTGTAGGTCCAGTCTTCTTTTTAGGGATTTCTGACATGCCAATTTAGCTGAAACCCTGAAAAAATGAAGCCCAAATAGGGCAAAGTGAGAAAATGCAGTCAGTTCCCTCATGGAAAAGAACCACGACTTTCTGAAGTAAAAGTAAGAAAATAATGAAAAACATCAGTTCCCGCTGAAAAAGGAAACCGCGAGTATTGTTGAAAAAGGAACCGACGAAAACCCAAAAGCGGTAAACTTTAAGTCATAAATAAAGGAGGGGAACTGTAGGGGAACCACGGTTCCGAAAAAGAGAAACACAGTCTCTGGGAACTGCGAAAAATAGTATAAAAACACTCAGCACACTATAAAAGAAGAATAAAAGTAAAAAGTATAGCTACCAGTAATGAAAAAAGCTTTTTCTCGACCAAAAGAGAGTGCACCCCAGAGGCAGTGTTACTTAGTCCGGCAGAGAAAAAATTCTGGTGCCTTCTAGGCAGGTTCTCCACAGCACACCCTCAAGCTCTCTCCTGATTGGCTAATTCCCAAGATTCATTATCACATTCTCTACCTCCATGGCAGTTCAGCCTAGTCATCTTACTGCACATTGTTACTGATGCTAAAGGGCCCCTGGGGTGAGAACAATTGATTTAAAAAAAAATCAAGAATTGATTTCCTGGAAATCACGGATTGTCAACATCAGAGCTGCCCCCCTTTAAAAATGTTATGCAAACTTCTGAAACATATTTTCTGCAAAAACACGGCCACAAAGCATTGCCCACAGGATGGTCCCAACTTAAAGCCAGTGCTCTTATAATTGCAATTTAGGAACATGGGGTGTGTACTTGCATATGCCTGCAGGCATCTGTGGTCAGCATGAACAATGCACTACCAAACACTGCAAAGTTCATTGAGAAAGCTAACAAGATGCTGAGGTGCACAGGAAGGGGGCTTTATTGGAGAAGTGAAGCCAGGGTTTTATTTAACTCCAAAAATTGATTAGCGTTTTGCTTATAAAAGTGCTAAAACATTGTGAAAATGCATAGCACTTGCCTCACTGTGTTTAACAAACGTAACACTTCTATAAAACCTATATAAATATTTTCTGTACAGATAGCATTGTCCCAAGAAAAGAAACTGCTAATCAATTATTTAAAACCCTGGAAGCAATGATACTACACCTGTACAGATCCCTGATGAGGCTGCACCTGGAGTATTGCACACAATTCTGGAGTCTGTACCTAAGAAAGGACAGGGACCACTTAAGAGTCTGTCCAGAGGAGGGCCATGAAAGTGATTAAGGGGCAACAAGGGAAATTGAATGAGGAGAGGCTGGTCAGCCTGTACATCTGTATACTGGAGGCCAGGAGTGAGGGGAGGACATGACAGAGACCCATAAAGTCCTGCAGGGAATTAAAGGAAAAGTACATGTAAAAATTATATAAACACATGCTGTGAGCCGGCCCGGTGGCGTTGAGGGCTGAGGCACTGACGCCTTACCGCAAGCCACGCTGGCGACCATGTTCGGGAATGAGCACGGGTCGTCGGGGTTTGGCGGGGAGGAGAAGGATCGCGCGTCCGTTGGACTGCTCTCCTTCTCTGGGGTGGGGGGACACTAGCTGTTGGCGCTCCACTGGCCCCTAGCGGCTGCTAGGGGGCAGCGCATGGACCTTCTGATTGAAGGAAGAGACAGGCAGGCGGCTTGGCTAGCGGCAGCTCTCACACGCAGGCGTCATTCACGCCTGCCTCCTCACAAGGGAGAAAAGTGGAAAAAGCTCCAGCTGGATGATGTGGTCCCATAGCGTGCCACCTCTGAGAAGGCACTCTCTGGCATGGATCCATTTGGGTGGGTTGAGTCGCTCCCACCACCCTGCCACGAAGGGTAAGTGGGTGGGTGCACAAGGAAGGGTGTCTAACCTTCGGGGGAGGGCGCGCTGGGGGACAACTGATGGTAGAAGCTGGGAGCTCGGAAGAAATAATACAGCAAAAAAAAAAAAAAACACATGCTGTGCATTGGCATTCTCTTCCTTGACAGTTTTATGGCTCCTGGTAGAAGTCATTTAGGTTTCTTTTATTGCCTTTGATCTGTTGGAATTTTTCTCAGCATGTCTATGGGAATGATGTAAATTAGACCCAAGTCCTTCAAAGGTGTATTGGCTTTATTATAACCCAGTGACAGCGCTTTTCACAGAAAACTGCCACACATCCAGAATAACAACAATTGGCGCTTAGAAAAATCTGACTTCAGTTGGGAAGGGAGGGCAAACACTTTTTTCGAAGCAGTCAACTTTCACAAACAGTTGCAGTTAGATGGTGTTACTAGATTACAATTAGGATCATGGGCTTTTAGTTCTAATGCAAGGTCTAATTCACATCATTCCTAGATGCATTCTGGGAAAATTCCAACAGATCACAGGCAATAAATGAAGGCTGAATGGCTACTGTCAGGGGCTATAAAACTGGCAGGGAAAAACAAAAACACAAGGCACAACATGTGTTTTTATAACTTTTGCATGTACAGGACGTTGCTCTAAGCATTATTTTAGGCATCAGCACCCCCTGTGGAAGCAACACAGTAAGTACAGTAAGCTCCAGCTACTGCTGTTACATTCACATGCTGTTACATTCACAGCAGTGGTGTAATCTACATCACTAAATGGGTTAGAATACCCATGAGGCCTTGCACACACTTGATCGGGACCCATGCAGCACTTCCGGGCTCGGCTATATGGTTCAGTATTGATTTAAAACAACCATAGCTTATAAAATTGTGGTTATAACAGCATTTGAATACCACAGTGGCATGGCAAGTTTTGTGGGAACAGGAGCTGGCTGAAGATAAATTGTGCAGGTCACCTTTAAAACTTAGGGGTTAATAATTATTCATACATATATATGTATATAGTTATGTAATAGAGGTGGACACTAATCTGTTCAGATAAATCATTTATCTCACTGTTTTTTTTTTTTTTGTATTATCTTTTTACCTCTTCCTGCGTGCACCACTTCAGCCTCTCCCTCAGGCTTACCAATGCTGACTCTGGTCCGTCAGCCCTCCAATCCTCCGGTCCCATATAGCAGCCAGCTCCAGGGTAACTTGGAGTAACCCTTCTCTGGATGGGTCCCCCTCCTCCGAGGGGGAATGCGCCAGCCAGGGGTGGGGGCAAACCAGCACATGCCCTTGGCGGTGCTGCTGGGATGGAAGACTCGGCAGGGACATGAACGGCACCAGAGAGCCAGGCAGCCGTCATCCAGCTTAAAGTGGGGTGGTATTTCCGCTTTTCTGATACGTCCCCAACGTTCGTCTGTTGTGCTCCTGGTCTCCACCAGGGGCTGCCACAGCGTGACGTCAACCCCACTACCCACCCCAGGAGAGGAGAGCAGTCCTACGAACGCTTGATCCTCTCCTTTCCCTGCCAGCCCCCGGCATCGTGAGTCCATTCCCGAACCTGGGTCGCCGGCGTGGGTCAAGGTAAGGTGCCAGCGCCTCAGCCCTCTATGCCACTGGGTTATCTCACTGTTAACCAGTGAGCAGTGAGATAAATGCATTTATCTCAATAGTTGCTGCATCAACACGACAGACCTTCCCCCCAGCTAGCACTGCTTCTTTACCAGTCACTACACCTTCGGCAGTCTCTGTGCACTCTGATCCCACATTAACATCGTAGCCACAACCACATGAGTACATAAAAGTGAAGGCAATAACAAACTAAACATTTGTTCTTAAGCAGTGGCTTTTTTATTTCAAAACTGCAAGCGAGCCTCTCACTACTTACTGTCTCCGCCCCTGCCTGCAGCCGCCTGCCACCCTTCAGCACTCTCTCTCTGAGCCATTTCAATCTCACAGTGACGTACATTGTCCTGCATGCAAACTCCATCACAAAAAACAATACTTTGTTTTGTGGTCTTTTTTGTTTTATTTTAAACTCAAACCGCACCTCTGAAGTATGCCTCTCACAACATGCTGTCTTCCCCCACCCTCCGCCCACATGAAACCGCACCTCGAACTGCACCTCTTGGTACATGCTCCCCCCACCAGCCCACCTGACTGCTATAACCAGTTAAAATGCCAGCTACACTTCACTATTCAAAAAGATGCATCAAAGTAAAATCCCCAGCCAGCCGCTACAACATTTGTTTTTGGACAGCTTTTCACCTCTCACAATTTGGCACTTCATCTGCGCCCAGGATCATAGCTCGATCCACGTTCCTTGCCAACTGTCGAAACCTGGCCAGCATACTGGCTCCATCTTCTGCAAACACCCAGTTTAAAAAATAAAGTAGCATAAAATACCACTCTATACCACTATCACCTTACTATCCCTCTCACTTGCTAAATGATGCTGCCATTTTTAAAAAAAATATTCTGTAAGCCACACAGTCAACCAACCATGACACATGCCACAGATGCCAAGCTGGCAGGCCATCCTAGCATCCATAACAACAGCCTAGCAACACCTCCATTAAGCAGATGTATAAACAACAACTCATCAAAAAGTCCATGCAAATTCTTAAAATAAAAAATAAACTGTTAAAAATAAAAACCTCCATCAACAAACTGGTCCTTGTTGCAAAAATGAAATATGCAATAGGAAGTTTGATACATGATTTATCTATATTCATGCAGTTTGCCATGAGCATCTCACCCGTGGCTTACCCGAGGGCAAACAGCACTCATATAGATAAATTATGTCTCAAACTGTCTCCCACTGCATATCCCTTATTTATGCAATGGAAGTGAGACAAAAATATGCAGATAAATGAAATATTCACATGGCAATAGGACCTGGAGTAGTGATGAACTGTTTATCATCACTAGAGGTGGGTCATCTGTATTTATCATCACTTGAGGTTGGTCACAAAGGAGCTCTTATTGGGAGAGCAGTTTGACAATACCTGATGACCATGGACATCATTTAGGGGTAGCCAGGAGTTGTAGTCAAGATCCCTATGATTTCTGTGCAGCCCCTATGATGTCCACTTTTACCCCTAAAATAAGCTTTTCCTAGCATTTTCTAACATAAAACTTGGTGGGCGCAGGAATTGCTTTGCAACCTCTATGATTCTGGTGAAATGACCCTACTGCCAATGACATCACAGTGACTTCTGCCGCACTCAAAATAGAGCAGTGAAATTAAACACTTAATTAAAAGAACTAGTCTGACAGCTTTACATGTTAAAACACATTGTATTAATTTGACACACAATGGCCTCACTCAGAGTATGACATTCATAAACACTTGTAAGGGGGCAGGACTTTCCTAACTCACTCATGGCTCTGCTGCTCGTAAGTTATGATCCAGCCCCCTCACTCATGATGATAAATGGCATGTTCTGAGTGCAATCATTGTGTATCCCATACATATATAAATATATATATATATATATATATATATATATATATATATATACTGTATACAGAAAGACAGAATAAATGTTGGGTAAGTGTGGTATACAAGAAATAAACCCATCGAGGGGGCTAATCAGATCATAAGGCCACGAGTCCAAAGGACTATACAGAAAGACAGATAGAAAGAGAGACAGACAGACAGATAGAGAGACAGGCAAACAGAGAGGTACAACAGGAGGGGCAAATGACAAGATAAAAAAGATAGCTAGAGGCATGAGTTACAGCACATATCAAAAACATATAGGATAGTGTATGGGAGCCCCTACACAACAACACTATTCTTATATCGAGTGGTTTCCATGACGACAGGGACCTCAACAGTGAAGCTCGAGAGGTCACCGTCAACATGGAAACAAGGTATAAGAATAGTGATGTTGTGTATTTGGACTCCCATACACTTTTCTGTATAATGTATGGTCCAAAAAATACACAAATCACATAATTTTAAATGTTTGAACAGACAGTTTCTGCTGTCTGCCATACACACTTCTAAGCCGTGCATCCAACAGCCACCTTGTGTGCGGTACTTTGATGGACACCAGTCCAATGAAGGGTGCTGCTGAGGTCACTTGCATTGTGACGCAGATACTAACACAGTACGAATACTCGTTCTGCATTAGTATCTACGTCACTACTGCCGCAGAATGACATTTTTCAAGTGTATGTATCTCCATACACAACAACGTTCCACCATAAGCTATATGTTGTTACTGTTGTCAAAATGGATATTTTTAAGGTTACTGTCATCACAGTGGATAGAATATGGAACCAGCGTGCAGCTTTCACAATGCTGATGACATCATAATGCCTAGTGCAGCACTGAAGACAGCTGTTAAAATCAAAGAAAAACAGCAAAATCTTCCACTAAACTGCAGATTTAAAAAATATTACTTGTAACCTACTGTTGTATATAGTGAATATACAACAGTCCAACTAAAAATGGACAATTTATCATCACCTGTGAGTGTCCAGTACTCTCATAACACACTCATGGCTCTGCCACTCATGAGTCATGGTCCTCCTGCCCCTCGCACTTGAACTATGTAATTTATCTTTGAGTCAGACCTGTGCACAATCGGTCAGGTGGGCAGGTCCACTGCACCACCAGGGTTGATAGGGATTTTATTTCTTTACGTAGCCCACGATCGGGCGGGCAGGTCCACTGGACCACCAGGGATATTGAGGATTCTTATTTATTTACTCAGCCCGCGATCGGGCAGGCAGGTCCACAGGACCACCAGGGATCTAGGGGTTCATTTATTTTACAAATGCCCGCAATCGGGCATGGGGGGGGGGCGACGCCAGGTGCAGCCGGAGCTCGGGTGGCCACCCACAGGTGGCAGCTGCCATGTTGTGCCCTGCAATGTGGCAGCTCACCTGTGAGTGGCCATCCGTTGTTCCTTTTTTTTTTTGGATCAACTTTGTGCTGGCGTAGGTAGTGGTTGCGCATGTATGGCTCCGCACATCCCGGGCTGAATATCCGGGCTGTGCAGGTATGCATGGGCGTATCTCACGCCTGCACACCACGTACGTGCGCTCTGGCATCGGGGTTTGTGCCACGCACTTTTCCCTTTTGAATATCGTGCCGGGGCGCATCAGTGGGTTGCACATGCAACCCTTTTGAATATCTGGGCCTAAGTGTCTACCTGAGCTTCTGCTCCTGTGCTAACATTTCTGTGAGGCAGAACCAAAACATGTTCTGCATTAGTTCAGACAAGGCTTTGAATTTTGCTCAGAAAATGTGAAATAATTGGGACGCTGAGTTCCAAAGACATGAAGCTCTTGGAAACTACTTCCAGAGTTCTCGTGATGGTGCATTTTCATAATGTTTCAGACCATAAAGTAGGGCTGTCTATTTGTATTTCTTCTCTCTCCTGGTCTCTGATTGATCTCCCCATTCTTTCTCTAAACACCTTCTCTTTTCAGGTTGTAATGGTATACAGCCCTGAAGTTACTGAAGCTGTCAATTGTGATGTATGTACTACCAATGTATTGCACTTCCCAGGTTGCCCTTAAAAAGGGACTGCGCGCCGGGCGGCCTGCAGGCGCCATCGACCCGGGTTCGGGAATGAGCCCGGGAGATGTAGGGCCAGCCGTAAGGAGAAGGTCTGAGCGTCAGGAGATTGCTCACCTTCTCCAGGGAGGGAGGAGTGATGAGGGTCGGTGCCTGACTGACCTCTGGCAGAGGCCAGAGATGCAGCAGGCACTGAGCCATCCACAAGGGGGAGAGGTGCGACGTACGTCAGTACACCTTGACGTCATGCACATGTCATGCCTCTGGGGGGGTGTACTAGGAAAAACATCTGGCCTGGCATGATACCTACAAGAGGGTCGGAAGGCCCTTGCAACCGGCGCGGCATGGCTCGAGATGGGACCCCAACAAGAATAAAGGTACGGGGTACTGGGGGCATAGCTAAGAGGTCACCTGCCCACTCCCACTCCCACTCCATCCCCGCCTGGGGGTAAACCATGTCACGATGGGGGGTCCCTCCGAGCCTGCCTTGTGGCATGGTTAGTCGGGTGACAGTGCCAGGGTCAGAGGGGGATAAAAAGAAATATCAAAAACAAACAAAAAGAAGGGACTGCTATGTCTCAGTGGGCTGACCCGGTTACCAAAATTTAAATAAATAAATAAATAAATTTTTTAACCTTCTAATACAGTGCATGGACTGTATTAGAACATCAGCCATTCACTGATGGACGGTTGGGTTCTCATCTCAGCACAGGCCACAAGGCAATGTCTAGTGGTCTCGCTTCAGTTTCTAAATGAGTAGAGGTCTACACCCTAAAACCAACACACAATTTTTAATTGCTGAAAGAAATTTGAAATATTTGCTAAAACAAAGTCCTTGCTTAAATTATTCTTGAAGGCTGAACAGCCAAAGAGGTGTGGTCCCTCTAGGTTAGAGCAGAAAGTACTGAGGGAGAGTAGTGTGGGAAAGTCTGTACTGAACTTATTGTACTCCCTCTGCTGAGCCTGGCCTGTGAACAAGAGTGTTTCAGTTTCCTCTGCCATCTGTCACTCACCTTTCACAGGCATTACCTTAAGCACAAAAAAAACACTCACACAGTACTGTTCTGCAACTACTTAAAGGGAAAGTGCACATTCAAATTGAAAATCCAATCTGTAATTCCACCCCGCTGCCCAAAAACCTCAATCACCCAACAAGGGTAGCGAGGTTCGATTTGGGTTTTAATACAGGAGTACTCCATTTCCAGGAAATCTGGACACTCAATATGATCTCAGTCTTACCAACTCCCATTCCTACAGTTGTCAGAATGGGAGCTGGGGAAGTACCGACATCATAAAAAATGTCCAGACATCCTGAAAATAGTGCTGCCCAGCTTAAGGAGCCATTCCATTTTAATTACAAAAAAAACAGATCTGTCTACTCCATTCAGGTGACTGGGAAACAAACAGGATGCAATTGAACTGGGGTACTTGAATCGTATCCAGAAAAATCAAACACTCTCAGGATATCACGATTTTGCAAGATATACATCATGTTAGAAACATATCCAACACGAGGCAGAGACTGGATATTTAATCAGATCAGACTGTTAGGATCTAATCAGCTATCCAGTGCTCCCACATTTGAATATGCATCCATTCCCCTAAATATGTATATTCTTCATTGCCCATGTTAAGTGGAAAGAACATCCCCAATTTATCACATATTGCCCTGTTCTTGCCTGGATGGTCTACTTCAAACTCCACCCCCAGTTCACTTACTACCCCAGGCCTAATCTTATTCTATTTATTTATTTTTTTATTTATTTCATAATTCCGATTTACAACCTTTGAGTCAAAGACTCATTTACAAAGGCACCTTGTTGCAGGGAAGGTAGACAACAATTAGTGGTGGAGTACAACAATGGAGAACATTACAGGTGAGCTACAATAAAAGAACACACAAAGCAATTCCAGTAATACAAAGGTGTACAAAGGCTTCAATTAGTTACAATTAGTCTAGTATATAAATAATAAGGTACCACTAGGGGTTCTAGGGAGCTATACCTGGGGGAGGGGTGGTTGCTGGGGGAGAAGGCAGTCCGGAAGGACGTTGTCTGTAAATTGGGGCAGGCAGAGCTCTAGGAATGGGCCAGTCAGGGGCATTTACAGCTCCGAGTGTCAGTGAGGTGGTTTCGGAGGGCGATTTTGAAGGGGCCGAGTTTGGGGATGTTTGTGATATGAGTGGGAAGGGAGTTGTACCAAGAGGGGGCTCTGTGGTGGAATGATCTTTGGGTGAGAGAGGTCCTGGCTCTCGGGACCTGGAAGGCAGCTTTGGTTGCGCTTTGGGTGGTGACCTGCCGGGAGGCCAATTTTAGGGATGCAGCACCGGGGGGGAGACCAAGTAGTGATTTTTTTGCCAGTATACAGGTGTGCTAGGGCAGGCGCGTATCAAAGGTGAGTAAATTCGAGGAGGAGTACAGCTGGCATGTGTGCATTCTGCTGGGGGCACCGGTCAGGAACCTGCAAGCCTTGTTGCGCGAGGTCTGACTTTGGTGACGGGGCTGGGCAGCCGTGACAGATAGGGAGCCCAGAGTTTACTCAATGACAGGATGGAGGAGGCGATAGCCAGCCGGAGGGCATTCTGAGGGAGACAGTCTTTGTGGTGGTAGAGGAGTCCAATCTGGGTGTTTACGGCAGTGGACAGGGAATTAAGATGAGAGTGGAAAGAGAAAGCTGAGTCGAAGGTGATGCCCAGATATTTGTATGCAGACACCTGTTCAAGGGGGTGTAGGGTGCTGGCGAGGATGAGAAGGGGGGCATCTCTGGAGTCACTCTGGTGGTGGGCAAAAAGCATAGATTTTGTCTTCTTGAGATTCAGAACTAGACAATGGTCAAGGAAAAATTTTTCAGCTTGGCTGAAGGTGAGTTGCAGAGAGTTCTGGAAGTGATGGGGTTGGGGTGGGAGGCGACGAGAACCACATCATCGGTATATAGGAGCATACTACCCAAGCAGGAGCTAAGAAGGGTGTTTAGAAAGAGACTGAACAATGTGGGGCCCAGGACGGAACCCTGGGGGACACCTGAGTGAACAGGTAGGGCAGCTGATAGGGTACTGTTTATCTTGACCCGTTGGGATCTGGCATGGAGGTAACTGGAGAACCGGCCAAGTGGGCCGGATGAGAAGGCTAGTTGATGGAGGGAGTCAAGCAATAGGGGGTGACACACAGTGTCAAAGGCCTTAGATTGGTCAATGAACACTGCCCCAGCAACGTCCTCAGAGTGAAGTGCAGAGTGTATTGCTGTGAGAACTCTAGGAAGGCTGTGGTGGTGCTGTGTCCAGGGCGGAAGCCATGCTGTTCTGGACATAGTATGCTGTACTTGGTTAGATATTCCATGAGTTGGGTGGATACTATTTTTTCCAGGGCTTTAGAGAGTGGGGAGGGGGGGATGGAGATCAGTCTGTTGTTATTTGCTAATGTGCCATCTCCATTCTTATGAATTGGGGTAATTTCAGCTGATTTCCAGGTGCTTGGAAATTGACTGAGGCACAGAGACCGGTTTAACAGGTCAGTGAGAGGGGCTAGCATGACATCTAGAGTTAGATGGAGAATCCTGGAGTCAATGGGGTCACAGCTGGCGTTGTGGCTGGAAAGGGCTTTTAGTAGGAGTGGTTTGGCTTCCTGGGGCGATATGGTGTGGAGAAATGGGGGTGATTCAGGGTGGGGGCTAAGGCAGGGATAGGGTCAAAAAAGTGGACAGGAAGGACTGCGCTTAGTTCAGAGAAAGCCGTGTTGAGGCAGTCAGCAATATGTGGGGGGTCAGTGGTAATAGCGCCGTGGACAGATATCTGAGATGGGGGGGAGCAAGTTTTTCCACTAAGCTCTTTAATTTTATCCCAGAACGCACACGCAGAGCCCCAGGAGGCGGCCAGGGTGGTTTGGTAGTATTTGGACTTGGCTTGCCTTATGGCCCAGGTGCATTGGTTACGAGCGGCATTATAGGCCTGTCTGTCTACTGTCCTGCCTGACTCAGCTGCGACATGCCAGAGGTTGTCTCGCTGCCTCAGTTGTTGAACAAGGGAATGGGAAATCCAGGCGGCATTATGTCTTTTGGAGCGGGTACTGGTAAAGGAGGCAAAGAGGTCACAGGCCTTGCAGAAGGCTCTGGTGAGGTAGGCTAGCGCAGTGTCCATATCAGTCATGAGTGAGATCGGGGACCAGTCAAGTTGAGCTAGGTACTGCTTCAGTTTACTGAGGTCCCCTGGGCAAAAGCGCCGGCAGGAGGTCACTTTGCATGTGGGTTTTTCTGTGGGAGAGGACCAGAAACAGAGGATAGGGGAATGGTCGCTGAGGGAGTTAGCTAGGACATTAACAGTCTTGATCAAGTTCCCACCGCCACTACTGTGAATATCCACTTGTAGCCCCCAGCTGATCTCTGTGCGTGTGTGGTACTCCCTGGTGCTGGTGTCAGAATCAGATCAGTCAAATAAGTATAGGTGAGGTTCTTGCTCTCCTGACTGCGTCCCACTTAGGCTGCACTTGCAGCAGCAGAAAAACCTGCTCTCCAGTCTCAAAGCCACTTGGCTGGCATCTAACATCACTGCCTCTATCACACATGATGGCTGCGCCAAGGAGAATGTTCTTTCCATTAAATCACAAGGGGAGGATATGCAAGTCAAAAGCCACAACAGGGAGGGGTTTAGGGTAAGAATAATGGTAGCTAGGGGCACAGTGAGGCCTGATCATGTAGGTGGAGGGCTTTACAGCCCCTGGAAGTATATTTATCAGAGTCTCCCTGGAGCATCTTATTGCATTTATACAACAGGTAACTAGGTCTTTTCTAACAGAAAAAAAGGAATCTGCTGTTAAACCTTGTGTTCTTTTTCTCTTCATCATTTTAATTAATTTTTTTTTTTACTTTATTTTGGAAATGTCCCTCGTTGCGGCTTTTGGCCATTTTATTTAACTGTTTCCCAATCTCCATACCTGCTCAGAGGATCGGACATGATTTAACTGTTTATACTGCAGTATCGTTTCCTAGTCCCTCCTGCCTGCTCTGAGGACTGGGTGAGATGGTCACTCTGCACATTGTGGTACTGTTTCCCAGTCCCCGCTGCCTGCTCTGAGGACTGGGTGAGATGGTCATCCTGCACATTGTGGTACTATTTTCCAGTCCCCACTGCCTTCTTTGAGGACTGAGACCGATTCTCATGCTGTACATTGCGGTGCTGTTTCCCAGTCCCACTATCTGCTCTGAGGACTGGGTGAGATGGTCACTCTGCACATTGTGGTACTATTTCCCAGTCCCCACTCTCTGCTCTGAGGACTGGGTGAGATGGTCACTCTGTACATTGTGGTACTGTTTCCCAGTCCCCGCTGCCTTCTCTGAGGACTGGGTGAGATAGTTACTCTGTACATTGTGGTACTGTTTCCCAGTCCCCACTGCCTTCTCTGAGAAGTGGGTGAGATGGTCACTCTGCACATTGTGGTACTGTTTCCCAGTCCCTGCTGCCTTCTCTGAGGACTGGGCGAGATAGTTACTCTGTACATTGTGGTACTGTTTCCCAGTCCCCACTGCCTTCTCTGAGAAGTGGGTGAGATGGTCACTCTGCACATTGTGGTACTGTTTCCCAGTCCCTGCTGCCTTCTCTGAGGACTGGGCGAGATGGTCACTCTATACATTGTGGTACTGTTTCCCAGTCCCCGCTGCCTTCTCTGAGGACTGGGTGAGATGGTCACTCTGCACATTGTGGTACTGTTTCCCAGTCCCCGCTGCCTTCTCTGAGGACCTGGTGAGATGTCACTCTGCACATTGTGGTGCTGTTTCCCAGTCCCCACTGCCTTCTGTAAGGACTGGGTGAGATGGTCACTCTGCACACTGTGGTACTGTTTCCCAGTCCTCACTGCCTTCTCTGAGGACTGGGTGAGATGGTCACTCCTGCACATTATGGTACTGTTTCCCAGTCCCTGCTGCCTCCTCTGAGGACTGAGACCAATTCTCATGCTGCACATTGTGGTGCGGTTTCCCAGCCCCCACTGCCTTCTCTGAGGACTGGGTGAGATGGTCACTCTGTACATTGTGGTGCTGTTTCCTAGTCCTCACTGCCTTCTCGTTGGACTGGGTGAGGTGGTCACTCTGCACACTGCAGTACTGTTTCCCAGTCCCCGCTGCCTTCTCTGAGGACTGGGTGAGATTACTTTGCACACTGTGGTACTGTTTACTAGTCCTCACTGCCTTCTCTGAGGACTGGGTGAGATGGTCACTGTGTACATTGTGGTACTGTTTCCCGGTCCCCACTGCCTGCTCTGAGGAGTGGGTGAGATAGTCACTCTGCACATCGTCGTACTGTTTCCCAGTCCCCACTGCCTTCTCTGAGGACTGGGTGAGATGGTCACTCTTTACATTGTGGTACTGTCTCCCAGTCCCCAGTGCCTTCTCTGAGGACTGGGTGAGATGGTCACTCTGCACATTGCGGTGCTGTTTCCCAGTCCCCGCTGCCTGCTCTGAGGACTGGGTGAGATGGTCATTCTGCACATTGTGGTACTGTACCCCAATCCCCACTGCCTGCTCTGAGGACTGGGTGAGATGGTCACTCTGTACATTGTGGTACTGTTTCCAAGTCCCCACTGCCTTCTCTGAGGACTGGGAGAGATTGTCACTCTGCACATTGTGGTACTGTTTCCCAGCCCCCACTGCCTTCTCTGAGGACTGGGTGAGATGGTCACTCTGCACCCTGCGACACTGTTTCCTAGTCCCCAGTGCCTGCTCTGAGGACTGAGTGAGATTGTATATTTTGCATTGTTGTACTGTTTCCCAGACCCCACTGTCTGCACTGAGGATAGGGAGTGTTTCTGGCAGCATCTTGTTTCATGGCAATGGTTGGCATTATAGTGATCCTTCAACACAATGCAATAGTTGAGTGAATGAACGGGTGGGGACAGGGTTTGGTCTGGTAAGGAAAAATACTGGACAGTGTGGGATGTTTTTGCATAGCTAATTGGTGTTGCTGGTAAGCAGTATAGTTTATGTCAAAAATGCTGATGTGGAAAAAAAATGGCCACCAAACTAAAATGAACTTTCTAAGGTGGGACATTAAGATATAATGTAATGGGGCAGCCCGACACAGGAACTTTTTTCTCCCACAGGGTTATTAGGCTAGGGCAAAGACATGGGTACCAGGCTGCCTTGGCGAATCAGAATGCAGGATTTTCCCAACCCAATTTAGTGACACATTAAGGGAGAGGAGTGCCTTAATCTTATTTCCACCTGTTCTGGTGTCTGAGTGCCAAATCATTTTATTGGATCAGATGAATCTGATGCAATAAAATGTTCAAAAATACAACTGGATTTTTTTTTTGCAGAATCCAGATAATCTGTCCATACAGTTAATTTAGTTTAGTTTAGTTTATTGTTCTAGTAATTACTACCTTTGAGCCAGAGGCTCTTTTACAAAGGTTCCACGTCAATTAGGTACAGTACAAAAAAGGTTACATAGATAACACAACAATTTGTGCTGTGTCAAGAACGAGAAAACATATACAAATACATATCAAATCATTTGTGCAAAAGGACATGAGATATCAATAATAACATTATTACAAGAAAGAGGTCATGCCAGATTAGTAGAAACAAATAGGGAAAAAGACCAGAACAGAGAGGGTAAGTGAAAGGTGTGGGGAGCAGACAATAGCAGGAGAAAAGGTTTCCCAAACATGTCTTTGTCAAATAACGGAACAGGGTGGGTAGTGAGAAAATAGGAGGTTTAATCAGGGCAGTCACAGAAGCTGGAGGTGGCAAGGTGAGAGAACAGCCTTGATTTGAAAATACCTAGAGAGGTGGAGGCAGTAATATGAGTGCTGAGGGCATTTAGCCAGCTGGGGGCACAATAGGCAAATGATCTTTGTCCCTGAGAAGTCCGGCATCAGGGGACTTGGAGAGGCTGGTGTTCTGATCTTCTGGTAAAATGGGTGCTAGCGCTCGGGCATAACAGGTAAATGTTGAGTGATCAGATTTTGCATAAAACATGCACCACTAAATTATATACTGAATTTTGAATTCAAAACTATGTATTCTCTTCACGTGAACATTTCCTCCTGCTTTTAAACACAAAAAAGGTTGATTTGCAAATGGACTAGACATACATGCCTATATTATGCAACCTTTATATTACTTGAAAGTGTAACCCTTACGTTGCGGTATCCCAAGAGATGCTACCCGTGCCTGCGTGACTGACAGCAGGGTGAGGGGCCTGAGTTCTATGAATGGGTGCCTCCACCTGGAGGACAGGGTCAATGGTAGCATAGCTGCTGTGGGTCCAGCCCTCCAGGATACTGTTATCCCTCTCTTTTCCCTCTAGTGGCCCAAATAGTTTAGTGAATACACAATTGCAATCAACACCTGACAACACATTTAACCCCACACTTGTTGCACTTACCACCAGGGCTAGGTCAGCTGGCTCGGCCCTGGAGACCCCCTGTAAAACAAGATTTACCACAATCAACAATATTTCAATGCTGTCTATACAGAGGTACACCACAAACAGTTTAAGTGTGAAAAGATTCAGATCTGATTTATTTGGGGTCATGAACAAGGAAGGGGCATAAGCTGGTGTTTGATTTTATTACTGATTAAATTAACTTTAAGCATACATGCCTCTAAGAGTCTCTTTATCACAGTCACACACACTCTGGGTATCCAGTTGGAGTTACAGGCTAGCCTGAAGTGTTGGCCGGTGTAGTCCAGCATTGCAGCTGTTGTTGGGGCCCTTTGGAAAAAGAAAACACACATGCACTTTAACCCAATATTTGTATTCCGGAGCCGGAGGGCTCAGTTCGTGACAATCAAAACAATGAAATCAGAGGACACACTTTGATTAGAGGTAGCTGCAGAGAGCTACCCTGTGATTTATTCACGTTACCCAGACCAGGTCGCAGGAGGGATGAAGTGGAGACCTCAGGATGAAGTGCTGGTTTTCCAGGAGAAGCAGGGCCCACACGATTCACGTGGTGTTGTTCCTGTTTGTTAATGTTGAGCAGAGAGCCGAATCCCCAGGCAGGTCTCTCGTCAGGTGGTTCTCTACAACATGAGCGGCAATCAGAGCCTTGGTGTTGAGGCCCAGACAGTTCGAAGGAAACGGATTCAGTCCGGTCGAGGATACTGGACACTGCTTCCAGCAAGCGTGACACATTCAAGCAGTGGGGAACCAAATCGCGACCCACTATTCACCTGCAGCACACTTACAGTGAAGGCAAGGAAGTACGACAGTTCGGATGACAGTCCGGTTGCAATTCACAGGATTTTCTGCGCAAACCGTACGCTCTGTGGTCGTGGTGGAAGTCCTGATGGGCCGATCGCTCAAAAGCAAGTCTTCAGTCCCTCTTCAGGTGAAATCAGTCACAATTAGATAAAAAGACACAATTTCGGATAAAGTCCAATTCAGGTTCTAGTTCTGTTCACTTAGGAAGATGGAAGCAGGCAGGCAGGCCAGTCACAGCCTTTCCACTGATTTCCCTTGCGCACTATGCAGGAGCAGCTGCTTGAGTCTCAAGCTCCTCTTACTCTCAACTCCTATTTTACACTGACTCACTGCTGCAGGCAGCTTGGGACTTTCCCAGTGATCTAAAAGGTTCGATTCGTTGATCCATCTGTCTGTCACAGCAAGGGCTCCTCCTCCAGGTCCATTTAGGAGCCAAAGGGAGAAAATTAAAATTCCTACAGAAATTCACTCCCACAATACCCCTGGGGGGCAGGTTCCATTTTAGGGCCCCCAAAGGTACTGATTGGTGCATACTGGCAGTCTAGAACCAAGATGGTGGTGATTAAAAGAAAAGTCTATACTGCAAAGAAAGCAGGTTAGACAAACTACTATATCATTATTAAGAAAGCAGATAATCAGCAAACAATTACAGTTCTTAACAGAGCTCCCTCTGCACAATTAACGATGGCAGAATGGAGCAGTTATCTGGCAGCCCAGGCAGGACTTGACCTTAGGAACACTCTGCCCCTACCCAGATTAATTATACACACGAGATAGGCAGCTCTTAAAGAGACAGGCACGGAGGCTATTAGGGCACTCGCATGCAATTACTTTAAAAAGGTTAGAACACAGAACAACACTGAGTAGTCGGCATTTAGGCACACCCAAGGAAGACTTTTGGGAACCCCCATTTATGGGGGGGGGGGGGTTACACAAGAAACTCCAGGTATTAATGTTTTTTCCTTCTGATCAGATTTATAAAAAAAGACTTCTCACATGAACTATCCAGGTATTAGAGTTTGTTCCGCCTATTCAGATTTATTTTAAAAAAAAAAAAAAAAAAGCCTGCTTGGAATAGGAACTATCTGAAGTAGGAAGAGTATGAAACACGCACCTCATCAGAGTTGCTATGGGATATACCATTACAAATAGTAAACAATCCCTTTAAAAGCTGTAACAATGGATTGCATCATACCACATTATTAGTTTCCCACCAACACAGTGGATTACATTTTAAGATGCAAGTCATGATAGTCAAAGCCGTATATTTTTTTTGTATACTGTAGATGTTTATGCTCCTCCACTGTCTATGCCCACTGAGCAGGGTCTCCAGCAACCTGCCAGACCCGACACTGGGCAATATTGATGATAACATAGTCTGGGAAGTACAGGGCCTGAAAATGCTGGTGGTCATTATCCTAAGGCCAGAGCTTGTGTTCTGCCCATGCAAGAGGAGGCACTGGTACAGTGGTGTAGGCAATATGTACCCCCCAGAATCAGAGAAAACTACCTCAATACCTCAGCTGTACTCCAGAGAATTCTCTGGCAGAGGGCTGGCAGTCAGATTCACACTGTGAACACCACCTGGAATTCTAACTTCTAGTATCCAAACTGTCTGACCGCTTCCTTGGTTCCTTCCTTACCCCCCTTCTCCAAACTGTCCTTCAGTTTATTGTGTCCTATGTCACACTCCTGACTCACTACTCTTTGGGTCTTCCCCTATGCTCTCTATTGCCTTCCCCCAAACTGTCCTAGACCATCACTTCTTTGTCCTACCTAAGACAATGGCCTACCTTACGCAGAGATCCCTGCAGAACTGCAGATGCCGCACTCCTACTCAGTGCTACTAGCACTCTGGAATGCTTATGCTTAGGGACGCTTGCAGGCGTGGGGCGTAAATCTTCCATCTCTTGTAAGTCTGCTTCAGTGCCTCCCCAATCATACACCTGTTACACAGGTCTTACTAAACACTCAACGCAAAAGGTGCCGCAGCATTCCCTCAGCTAGTTTCCCTACGATAACTGAAAAAAGTTAAAGAAATGTAAAGAACTGCCCCCAAAAACGTGGACTCAAAAAGCATAACCTTCTGCTTACTCCCTCACACTGCCACTCTATACATTAAATAAAATGCCCTGTTTGGAGCAGGTTAACTGATCTGTTCTCCACTCCCTTTCAGCATGATGTTTCCCCACTGATCTTTAACTACCATAACTCAGACCGACTTTTTAGTTTTTCCAGGTATTTCTTCATTTCACTTACACCCTCTTCATTGTCTACCCAGCAGCAGAGTTTAGTGTTTTCCCCAATGAGACAGCTTGCCCTGGATTCCTTCCCCTATGTCACTGATGAATAAGTTGAACAGAACAAGACCCAGGGCTGCCCCCTAGGGGACCCCCACTTAAGTTGTGACATACCTGGCCTTTGTTCATAGCCCATTTGTTACTGCCCTCTATTTCCTCCCTCCCACCCCAAGTCCATGAGTTTTTTCATGAGCCTCCAGAGTGGTACAGAATTGAAATCCTTGTGGAAATCAAGATATAAACACAGTTACTTCCTGGCCCCTGTTCACCGCCCTAGTGACCCTGTCAAAGAATATTTTCTGGACAGGCTGGCATGACTTTCCTACAACTAACCCATACTGCTGTTTCTCTTGTAGCCTGTTTGCTTTCAGGTATTCTTTCTTCCATTCACCTTTTTACACCTTGGGCCTGGTCTTTCAGCACCTGTCCACACCTCCCCTCGGCCCGTACCCACCTCCCCCAACCTACCCACAGCGAGTCCCCCATAGATTGCCCCCCATGGTGGGGCTAGAGAGGGGAAGTCCATCCTCCCCACCCATGCACATATCCAGATGGCTCCAAGCATCCAGGTGGTGGTGCAGGTCTGGGGAGGGGTGCAGGCTTCATTCTGCCTTCAGATCCCTATTTTCATTTTCTCCCCAAGCCCGAGTTGCGGTATCATGACAGGACATGTGCATGGAAGCACGCATGTACTGTAGATCTGCTGCCTCACCAATTGAGACATTCTCCAGGAGAGGAGAGCAGTCCCTAGGATGCTCAGTCCTCTTCTCAACCCGATGACCTCCAGCAACTCGTTCAACATGGGTCACCGGCATGGCAGGAGGTAAGGCACTCAACGCCTTAGCCCTCCATGCCACTGGGCTGGCTCCTGCTTCCTGGCATTCTACAATTTGTTCTTGAGCTACAGCGTCCATTATCTTGACCTCAAATTAAGTAAGGCTAACAGGCCTGTAGTTTCCATGGCCCTCCCTAACACCACTTTTGTGGAGTGGTACCACATCTACTACCTACTGGAACATCCCCAGTTTTCAAGAAGCACTTAAACAGATATGTCAGATGTGATGCAAGTGTCTGCCTCAGCTCTTTCAGTAAGAAACCTCCAAGAAGACCATGAGCTCTGTGGTGCAGGGCCCTGTGTGCGGTCACAAGGTTGGCAGCCCCAGCCTTGAACGGCACTACAGGAAAGTGTGCATACTCACTGACTAAATCAATTAAGACTGTAGTCAAACATTATGTAATAAATAGATTTATTACTCTAGCAGATGTGCAAATGCAACTGCACATAGAAAATCAGACAACAGCAAAACAGGAAACCAACCACCACCAGTTTGGGTGCCTCGGCACTTCGCTCACACAGAGCTTTGTTATGATGTGGGCCCCACCAGCTACCACAGCCAGTTTTCATTTCAGTAAGCTGGCACACTCAGTGATTGGTCTTGCATAGCTGTGACAGGCATATGAAGGATGGGATTATTCCAAGAGCCTGCCTCCTGACGAAATTCTGCTTGAGCAAAGCACAGAGGCACCTGGATCATGCTGGTTGGTTTACTATGTTCACTGGGACTGTCTGATTTTGTATGTGCAATTGCATTTGCTGCATCTGCTAGAGCAACAGTTCTCAGACTTTGTCACAGTGAGCCTCCCCAAATCCATGGAAAAGATTTTGAGCCTCCCCCAAAAACTGAAATAATCTTGGGCCTCCCCAGAGAACAATAACATACTATACTTTGCGCAGTACACCATGAATAAATTGAAACCCCTTTGAGTACTTGGCTCACATTCAGTTCTGGTCAGATTACTTTCTCCATTTCCTCTCTATATGAAAACCTTCCTACATGCTTTGCCTCTCCCCATCCTTCCCTGCTCCTAAGCAACTTCTTAGAGATTACTTTGGTCCTTCCTGCTATTGCTCTTAGTACTTCTGTGCTCAACCCTTGTATTTGGGCTGTTCTGCCATCAGTCTACAAATTGATCAATTATTACCAATAGTTATTAGTTTATTGTTCATATTTGTTTGCACTATTGTTCATTGTGTATTTCTTGATTGTTTTGCAGTTACCTTTTGGAATTTATTCACTCCCTACCCTACCCTGGGTACACCTGAAATGAGCCTTGACTCATTCACCATCCCTTGTCACCTATTAGTAAATAAATGCATTAAATTAACCTACTATTATCCTCTTTCAGGTTGCATCATCTCTTCACACAAAATACATAAAACTCAAAATTTAAACACACTACTTTTTCAGACTTGCTTAAGCCTCTCCTGGAAAAGGTTGGGGCCTCCCCAGGGAGGCTGGCCTCACCATTTGAGAAGCCCTGTGCTAGAGTAATAAATATATTTATTACATCATCCTTGTCTACAGTTTTCTGTGATTCCATCAGTGAGTACACACACTTTCCTGCAGTGCTGGTCCATTTCCTTCAGTACCCTTGGATGTAGTCCATCAGAATTGATGCCTTATCTACCTTAATGGCTGCAAGCTCCTGCTGTACTCTATCCTCTGTGACTTGTAGTTACAGTTCTCTCCCCCTCACACTTTAATGGCTGAACACCAATTTCAGGCAGTAGCCCCTCTTCCTTTGCCATAAATGCAGAACAAAAGTAAGTGTTCAGTATGTTGGCCTTCTCGCCATCATTCTCCATCCAAGTCCCCTCTTTCAGCCAGTAACCCCTCCTTTCATTTTCTTTCTGTCCCTGACATACCTAAAGAACTCTTTATGGCTGTTTTTAATCCTGTCTGCTTTTTGCAATTCTGTATCCGCCTTAGATTTTCCCAACCACTTTCTTTGCTTGTTTTAGTGTTTGCTGGTGATTCTTCCAATATTCCTCATTACTACCTCCTTGTACTTTAGAAAGGCTTTTTGTTTAGCCCTCACTGCCTCCCCACTCCCAAGGAAAACCAGACTGGTTTCTTATGCTTATTTCTTTTTATAACTCTTTTCATGCAGGAGTCTGTCACCTCCATTGTGCCTCCCTTGAGGAGTGCCAAGTTGGCTTCCACTCCCACTGCACCCACACACACAACCTGTCTCTGAGTGTCTCCCTCATTATACTAAAGTTTGCTCTCCAGATGTCCAGAACTACAGCCATGGTTCTGTGTGTGTACCATGTTTCTGTGACTGCCACAATATCCAGATGTTCCTCTTCCATCAAGGCCACAAGTTCAGGAAGCGTGTTACCCAGACTATGGGCATTGGTATTCATTACTCTCCATTTTTTATGGCTTTTCCTCTTGTAGCCCCATCCCTGCCCTTACTGACTTTGCCTTCTCTATTTACCCCAGTCCTGCTCCCTACTGACATTTCTACCTTGGTCTTTACCTCATTTACTACCCTGTTTTGGAAGGGGAGACTGGGAATTCCTTGCTGCTTATCAGTGCTTCCCCCCTTGGCTAGTTTAAAAGCTTGTCAAAGAAGCATTTAAACCGATCACTAAGGAGACTGGTTCCTTTCCCGGACTGATGCAGACCATAGTGCCTGTATAGGTGGGTATCCCTCCAGGTGGAACCCCAGTCCCCAGTGAAGCCAAAACCCTGTGCTCTACACCAGTTTTTCAACCATTCATTGAATGCATAGTGCGGGGTACTCTCACCTCACCCATGCCACAGACAGGCAGCACCTCCGAGAAGGATACTGTATGAGCTTTGGCTGCATATTTTAAGTATTTCTGCCTGTTCTGTATGTTGGGAACTCGGGAGGATAAGGCATATAGCTTCTTGTCTATGTCCTGGACAGTTTTAACCAGCTGTATTAAATTTGCATTGATTGTTGCAAGTGACACCTCATCACTATCAGAGCTACTATTGCCTGAGGCTCCATCTTGCTGTGTAGGCCGGCCATCCCAATGCTGGGATGATTTGGACTAGGGGAATCAGCAGAAGCTGCCAGATTCTTTGATCTACCCATTGCTCCAGCTCCAAAGTTCCCAACATACAGAGCGGACAAAATACTTTAAATATACAGCCCAAATAGCAATTTTGGACAGTTTTAGGTTCTGACCCAGCGAAGCCTCAGTAAAGGAGCGCCTCTGCTCTTCAGATGCCAAGCTCACCCCCAAAAATATGAGTTTTAAAAGCGGTCACCTATTTCTTTTACATCTGAAGTGCTTTTTCTGTTCCTTTGGTTATTTAGCAAAAGTTTTACCTGATGTCAGTAGGTGTGATGTGTGGAACAGCACTCTATCTGGCAGCTGATATATCTACTTAACATAGAATTTGACGACAGATAAGGACCACTTAGCCCACCCAGTCTGCCCATTTCCCTACCTAATGGATAAGCTGCAGATCCTAGTTAACCAGCAGCCTACTTCTTTCTACCCCAACCCCCTAGAATTGCCTTATGGCTGTCCCATGCATGCTTGAATTCAATCACTGTTTTTGACTCCACAACCTCCTCCGGAAGGCCATTCCATGCATCCACAACCCTCTCTGTGAAAAAATACTTCCTTACTTTACCTCTGAGCTGCCTCCCCACCCCCATCTTCAAATTGTGCCCCCTTGTTCTTGCACACCTCTTTTTTTGAAAGATGCTACCCTCTCGGACTTTGTTGATTCCCTTGAGGTACTTGAACGTTTCTATCAAGTTCCCCATTCTCCCTCCTTTCCTCGAGGCTATACATATTAAGCTCCTTTAGTCTCTCTTCATATGTCTTCCGGTACAGACCCTGCACCATTTTAGTTGCCCTCCTCTGGACAGCTTCCATCTTGTCCATGTCCTTGCGGAGACTGGGTCTCTAGAACTGCACTCAGTACTCCAGATGGGGTCTCACCAGCTGTCTGTACAGAGGGATAACAACTTCCTGTTTTCTACTGGTGATGCCTCTCCCTATGCATCCCAGTATCCCCAACCCTCCTTACTGCCCTCTAACATTGCTTGCCCACCTTTAAGTCATCTGATATGACTACCCCAGGTCCCTTTCCATTTTGTTGTTAGTATCTCACCCCCATTGTGTACTCTTCCCTGGGTTTTTGTTTCCCAGGTGCGTTACCTTGCACTTCTTAGCATTAAATCTAAGCTGCCATACATTTGACCATTCCTCTAACCTTGCAAGTCCTTCTCATCCTTTCCACTCCACCTTGTGCATCAACTCTGTTGCAGATCTTTGTGTCATCTGCAAAGAGACATACTTTCCTTCCAGTCCCTCTGCAATGTAAAGCTTAAAGGACATTGAAGAGGACCGATCCTAATACTGAACCCTGCGGCACCCACTAGTAACCCCCTTTCTTCAGGGTGGACTCCATTTACTATTACCCTCTGTGTCCTATTCTCCAGCCAATTCTTTACAGGCTATCATCCTGGGACCCACTCCCAGGCTGGCTAACATATGTTCTAGACTTCAGCAAGGCATTTGACTCTGTTCCTCATGTGGGCCTGTTGGATAAGCTGGAAGAAATGGGGGTGGGGAACCAGATAATCAGATGGATAGGCAATTGGCTCCAGAACCGGACCCAGAGGGTCGTAGTTGGCGGGATAGTCTCATCCCCAAAGAGGGTCATCAGTGGGGTCCCCCAGGGATCAGTCCTTGGGCCCCTCCTGTTCAACGCCTACGTCTCTGACATAAGGACAGGAATCAGAATTGAGATGAGTCTCTTTGGATGACTCAAAACTGGGGGCGGTGGTGGATGGGGAGGAGGGAGGGTGGCCTGAGGGGACCTGGAGCTCTGGAAGATGGTGTAGAAGTGGAAGCTGAGGTTCAATGCAGGAAATGCAAGGTACTCAGCTGGGCCAGAACCCGGCCAAGTGTACACCCTGGGGGAATGCTACAAGTCTCAATGGCTGAGAGTGACCTGGGGGTGGTGGATGTCAAGATGAACAACTCAGAGACTTGTAGGAGGGCAGCAGCCAAGGCCAACAGGATGCTGGGATGCATCGCTGGGGATCACCTCCAGAAGGAGGAGTGATACTCCCTCTGTATAACTGCTTGGTGAGGCCACACCTTGAGTACTGCATGCAGTTCTGGAGGCCACTTAAAGAAGGACATTAAACTCCTGGAGAGGGTCCAGAGGAGGGCAACCAAAATGATTTGGGGCTTGGGGACAGGACCTATGAGGAGAGGCTCGAAGAGCTAAATATGTACACATTGGAAGGAGAGGGACGGGGGACATGATAGAGGTCTTCAAGTACATGAAGAGGGTAAATAGAGGAGGAACAGTCAGGGTGCTTGAAGGAAGGAGGAGGGGCCACTAGAGGGCATGGGTGGAAGCTGGAGGGGGGAAGATTCAGGGGAGAAAGGAAGAGGTGCTACTTCACTGAGAGGGTGGTGGTGCCATGGAATGCACTGCCTAGGGGGCTCGGTGGAGGCAGAGATGGTGGAGGGGTTCAAGAGGGGCTGGGACAGGTACAGGGGAAGGGTTCTGGAAGCAAAATCCAATGCAGCAAGAATATCCAGAACTGGGAAGGGAGAAGTCAGAGAAGGCAAGGCGGGCAGCAAGGTCAGCACCAAGGGTGGGGGCTGACCAATTGAGCAGACTCGAAAGACCGTTAGGCCTATTCTGCTGGCATTTTAGTATGTTAGTATGTCAGTATATTAATCTTTTGTGTGGGACTGAGTCAAATGCCTTGCTAAAGTTTAGGTACGCCATGTCCACAGCCGCTCCCTGATCTACTACTTTGGTCACCCAGTCAAAGAAACCTATTAGATTCGTCTGGCATGTCCTTCCCGCTGTGAATCCATGCTGCCTTGGGTCCTGTACCCCTCTGGCCTCTAGGTACTCGACAATTCTTTCCTTTAGAAGTGACTCCATTATTTTCCCTATCACTGAGGTTAAACTAACTGGTCTGTAGTTTCCCGCTTCTGCCCTGCTCCCACTTTTGTGAAGGGGAATCACATCGGCCCTCCTCCAGTCCTCAGGTACCACCCGATCCTCCCATGATTTGTTAAAGAGGGTAGTCAGTGGTGTCACTAGTTCTGCCCTTAGCTCTTTTAGAATTCTGGGATTATTCCCATCAGGCCCCATTGCTTTGTCCACCTTCAGTTTTAAGAGTTCTTTTAGAACCCTTTCTTCTGTAAATGGGCTGCAGGAACTTATTTAACTCTAAAAATTGATTAGCGTTTTGCTCATAAAAGTGCTAAATCTTCGTGAAAATGCATAGCTCTTGCCTCACTGTGTTTATCAAACACAGCACTTCTAGAAAATATATATAAATACTTTCTGTATACTTAGTATAGTCCCAAGAAAAAAACTGCTAATCAATTATTTAAAACCCTGGGCTGGTATCAACTTCTGTATTCAGAGTGTTTCTATTGTTTGTTTTAGGTACCTCCCCCTCTTCATTTGTAAATACTGAGCAAAAATATTTGTTTAGTATCTCTGCCTTTTCACAGTCCCCCTGTGCCCACCCCCCTCCCCTTTATTAAGCCTCACTATTCCTCCCTTAGTCTTCCTTCGCTCCCTGATGTACCTAAAAAAGGTTTTATCCCCCTTCTTAACTGAGTTGGCTATCTTTTCCTCAATTTGGGCCTTTGCTGTTCCGACTACCTTCCCAGATTCCTTTTGCTTTAACTGATACAATTCTCTGTCCTGCTCCTTCTGTGATTCCTTGTACTTTCTGAATGCTTTCTTTTTCTCTTGAACCTTCACTGCCACCTCCTTTGAGAACCATAGTGGTTTCTTACATCGTTTTGTTTTGTTAATTTGCTTCACACAAAGGCTTGTTACCTCTGTGATGGTAGTTTTTATTATTCCTCATTGTTCTTCCACCTCCTTCCTGCCCATTTGCTAGTGCATTCCTTAGGCACTCACCCATTTTAAGCAAGTCAGCCCTCCTGAAGTCCAGTACTTTTGCCTTTGTGGCTCGACTCTATTGCTGTGTTTATTGTGAACCATACTGTTCGATGGTCGCTAGTTCCCAGATGGCTCCCACTTCTACATCTGTGATCCTCTCTACATCTCCATTTGAGAGGACCAGGTCTAGATTGCTCCCTCTCGAGGTGGGTCCCAATACTAGTTGTCTAAGGCATGCCCTGTAGGGCATCTAGAATAACCCACTCTTAGAAGTGGCTGCTGCAACTGCACTCCAGTTAACATCTGGCATATTCAGGTCACCCATCAGCAATACCTCCCTTTATCTGCCATTCTAAGTATACTTTCTATCACTTCCTTGTCCATTTCCTCCCCTGAGAGGGTCTGTATACAACCCTGTGCGGATTGTGGTGCCATTGCCTGCCTCCAAATTGCCACAGTGCTTCTTCTCCCCTGTTTACCCTTTTGTTCTGTTGCTTTGATTCCTTCTCTTATGTGAGAACTACTCCTCCTCCTCTTTTACCCTCCCTGTCCCTCCTGTAGATAGTGTATCCTGGTATGTTTACGTCCCAGTCATGGTTCTGTGTGTACCATGTTTCGGTGACTGCCACGATATCCAGATGTTCCTCCTCCATTAAGGCCACTAATTCAGGAAGCTTGTTACCCAGACTATGGGCATTGGAACTCATTGCTCTCCATTTTTTGATAGCTTTACCTTCTGTAGCAGCATCCCCCACTGACCTTTCTACCTTGGTCTTTTTCTCATTTAGTACCCTGTTTTGTAGGGAGGCTGGGATTTTCCTGCTGTTTATCAGTGCCTCCCCCTTGACTAGTTTAAAAGCTTGCCAGTGAAGCATTTAAACCGATTGCCCAAAGACTTGTTCCTTCCTGGACAGATGCAGACCATCCTGCCAGTATAGGCTGGTGTCCTCAGGTAGAACCCCAGTCCCCAATGAAGCCAAACCCCTGTGCTCCACACCATTTTTTTAACCATTCGTTAAACTGCATGGTGCAAAGTACCCTCGCCTCACCCATGCCACTGACAGGCAGCACCTCTGAGAAGGATACTGTGTGTGCTACTTGTCTTAAGCCCCTCCCCGACTCAACAAAGCCCTTCTGCACTGCTCTAATCTCATGATGAGCCAAGTCATTTGTCCCTAGGTGGACAATGACGTCTAGTTCAGACTCCCATACAACTGTTCTCATGATCCTAAGGATGCGCTTCCTGTCCTTCCAAGCCATGGCACCAGGCAGGCACCTTACTTCAGTTTTCCCTGCTCCCCCCAGTTCTATCTCCTAATAACTGAGTCCCCCACCAGAAGCTGCTTCCTTTCCCTGTGGTGTCCTCTGCCTCCTTCCTGAGGGCCTCCCTTGTGACAGTTGTCTGCACCCTCCTTAATCTCCTCTGCGGGTGCATCCATAGGGAACTATGCTCCCCAGAATGGTGTATGGATTGTGGAGTGGAACAACTGACTGGGTGTGCCTCTGTTTCACCACCCTTACCCTCCCGAGCCCTGTGGTCCAACTGCTGTGCTTTCTTCGCAGCCTCTGTGAGGTAGTGGTGGGTGGCTCTGGTGCTCCCTGGATGGGGAGGTTCCCTTGCTCCTGTCCAGTGCGGCCTGAAGACGGGAAACTTCCTCCCTCAGGGCAGATAGTTGTCTGCAAACAGGGCAGCATCTCAGCCTCCAGAAAGACTTCCGGAAGACTGCTGCCCCACAGCCATTACATTGTACTACTCCCCACATAACTGTCTACCTTGTTTAGTTTTTTTTTTTTAGTGTGTGTGATTGGTGTGTTATATAGAAATATATGTATTTATATAACATGTATGCTTATATTGTCAGTGCAGTGTGCTAGAGAGGATATGACAGTGATATGCCTTGCCCTCTTGAGGAAATGATGTCAGAACCCCAGGTATAAATGAACTATTTCCAGGGGTGGGTGGGGTGAGGGGTGGGAAGGGTTTGGGCCTAAACTATGCCCTCACAAAACAATCAGCTAAAAGCTCTGACCTACCGCTGCAATGAGTGCCTTCCTGTCAACAAGATGCCATACACGACAATTTGACAGAGAAAATACCCTGCTAATCAAACAGAGAAAAATCCAAACATCTAAGTCAGACCCAGGTAAACCTCCCCAGCCCCAAACCAGCCTGGTGACTTATGCACTGAAAACAGTCAGCCCCAAAACACGTCAGCTGTGCAGAAGGGCAGAAACACAGAAAACAGTAAAATCTTAACAATTGTAACAAAAGTAAAGCAAGCTCCACCTCCCTCTGTTGATTGAAAGACTGCCTTTTCTGATAATTCTAAGTTCCTTATTTCACCCTTCAGTTAGAAGTATCCTCCACCTGAAGAATATTAACTTTCCTAAGGAATCTGCTTCAAACCAAAGACAATTGTAAATTGTAAAGTTCACCTCCCTCTGTTGTGAGCACAACACGCTTTCTTGCAAATCTTAAGTCCAGTGTTGCAGCTTCCAGCCAGAGGTAGCTTCACCTGAAGACTATTAGGTTCTGTGCCTCCCAATACTTCCTCAGCATTGTCATCTCACTGGTTGTGACACCACAGTTGCTCAATAAGAGCCACTCAGTAGCTGCCGCGTCAGTCACCTGTGATGTCTCAGTCAGTAAAGTCATGGTGCTGATGATGTAATAGAAGGAATAGAACTATATATGTCAGTTGCCAGGCAAAGAGCCATTCCACACATTTAACATACTACTTTCACACAGAAAACTTTCTAATAAGCAAAAAGAAAAAGAAAAAACTTCAGAAAGAAAAAAAATACTGTAGTAATGTTGTTTCTTCTAAAGGGATCCCTCACTATGCTTAACAACTGCATCATTACCATGAAATGAGCTGCCCCGGAGCCTTTAGAATTTTATGCTAAGTATAGAACTTAGAAGAAAATTCAAACTCTGCTGTGTGGCCACATTCTCCCTTGCACCCTAATGTCAGATTTATTTCAAAAGCTAGGGTAAGCAGTGACCACTAAAACTAGCTAAATGGCTACCCAAAAAATATATCAAAATATATTCCAAAAAGTTTGTAAAACTGTTTCAACATAGCATATCAATTTTAAATGTTATGAAAAGATGAAACATAGAAACACAGAATTTGAAAGCAGATAAGGACTGCTTGGCCCACCTAGTGTGCCCATTTTCCCTACCCGTTTCATATACTGCAGATCCTAAATGATCTGTGACTTACCCTCTCTTTCCTATTGCTAGAGTTCCTTTACACCTGCCCCATGCATTTTTGAATTCTCCTGTTTTTGTCCCTACAACCTCTGCCAGGAGGCTGTTCCATGGATCCACCACCCTTTCTGTGAAAAAATACTTTCTCACGTTACCCCTAATTCTACACCCTCTACTGTTCTATCATGGCCCCTTATTCTTAAATATTTTTTTTATTTAAAGATGCTTCCCTCTTGTACCTTATTTACACCCTTGAGGCATTTGAAAGACTCTGTCATATCCCCCCTTTCTCGCCTCTTCTCCAGGGTATACATATTGATCCTCCAGTTTCCCCTCATATGACTTGGTGCAGCCCCTGCACTATTTTTGTCGCCCTTCTCTGAACCACTTCTGCTCTGTCTACATCCTTCCTTCAATGCAGCCTCCAGAACTGGACACAGTACTCTAGATGAGGTCTCACTAATGTTCTATACAGTGGCATCACCACCTTCTTCCTTCCACTGGAGATACCTCTTCCCATGCACCCTAGCATTCCACTGCCTCTCCTCATAGCTTTCTCACATTGTTTGGTAACCTTTAGATCATTAGATATTACTCCCAGGTCCCTTTCCTGTTTGGTGGCCAACAGTACCCCCCATCATGTACTCCTCCCTCATATTTCTGTGCCCCAGGTTCTTTGCATTGAATCTTAGCTGCCACACCCTTGACCACTCCTCAAGCTTGCTTAGGTCCCTTCTCATATTCTTTACCCTCCTGGAGTGTCAACCCTGTTGCAGATCTTGTTGTCTGCAAAGAGACATACCTTCCCTTCCAGCCACTCTGCAATGTCACTTATGAAGACATAAATGAGGACTGGTCCAAGCGTTGATCCCCATGGGGCCCCACTGGTCACCCTCTTCTCTTTGGATTGAACTCTGTTCATCACCACCCTCTGTGTCCTATCACTGAGGCCACCGAGTATCAATTTTAAAGGGACTGTGACAGTAATGCTCAAGCAAAGAACTGATTCTTGTGTGAACATTTTCCCAGGTTCTGGAAAGGGAGGTAGGGATTAGGGATTGTTAAGCATAGTGGTGGATCCCTTCGGAAGAAAAAAAACATTACTACAGTAAGTAATTTCTTTCTTCAAAACCCAGGAATCCATCACTTATGCTTAATTGCAGATATCAAAGCAGTACCTCGGGAGGTGGGGTATGGAACCTACCTAGGGAAAAAGTTCTGCAAGACGGCAGTGCCAAAGCTGGCATCCCTTCTGGACTGTATGTCCAGACAGCAGTGCTTTGTGAAGGTTTGCACAGTTTTCCCAGTAGCTGCTTTACAGATTTCCTGCATGGAACACCTCTTGATGGTGCCACAGAGGTAGAGGTGCCCCTTGTGGAGTAAGGCCTTGGGCATTCCGGTGGTAGCTAGCCAGCTTTGTCATAACAACTGTATGCAGGAAACCATCCAACAAGAAATGGTCTCTTGGATGCTGGTTTCCCCTTCACCCTTCACCACAGGTGACAAATAACTGAGTGGTAGTGCACCTTACATCCTTTGGGTGGGACAATTAATAGCTCACAGCTCTCTTAACATCCAGACTGTTGAGCTTTTATTCTCCTGAGCTAGATTTTGTAGTACAGAATACTGGAAGTGTAACTGACTGATTCAGGTGAAATTCAGACACCATTTTGGGGAGGAATTTTCTGTTAGTTCTGAGGACTACCTTACCTCTGTGAGATATCATATACATAGGAACTGTGCAGAGGGCTTGCAGCTTGCTCACCCTTCTAGCAGATATCATCACCACCAGAAAAATTGCTTTCCAGGTGACATACTTCAAGGCAACAGTTGCCACAGGCTAGCGAGGAGCCTCTGTCAGAGGGGCAATGTACAGATTCAGGTCCCATGGAGGGACAGGATCCCTTACTGGAGGGTACAAGTGATTAAGGCCTTTAAATAAAATGCTTGAAAATGGGTTGCGAGGCCACTGACCTGCCTTTGCCAGCTGAATCGTAAGCCGACACTGCTGCCAAATGAACCTTCAGGGATGAGGGCTTGAGGCCCAAGGACTGGAGATGGACTAAGTAGTCCCTCTTCACTCATGCACAGTAAAGGATTTTACCCATATATGCAATGCACAGGTGTTAAAAGATATATAACAGGTCCCTTTACAGATCCTATTATCGCTCCGGAGCGCTGTGGCTCCAGTTGCATCATCACGCAAGCACGTCGCAGCCATCTTAAGCTGTTACCAGAGCAAGCATTTTCAAGGACCTGGCAATTTGTTTATCATTTTTTAAAATGTGACGACATGCTGATATATTGATTTTAGGGATGAAACAAAGCACATCATATGACAGGTAAAGGGTAACACTACAGCCCTACGTTTTCGGATGTTGCTCTCTTGATTTCTGATATTCAGGCTGTTTAGTTGTCCTTTAAGCATTTCCATAACCTTCTCATAGAGATTTAGTCCTGGGAACTCTGGCACTTCAAGAACCATACTCTGAGATGCAGAGTTCTTGGATCCGGGAATGTTATCCTGTCAACAGATTGCATCTCAGGGCAGGGAGTACCAGATCTGCCTGGCCCAGTCTAGAGCTATGAGAATCACTGTTGCTGACCCACTTCTCAGTTTGAATAGTACTCTCAGCAAAAGTGGGAAAGGTGAGAAGGCATATAGAAACTTCCCTGACCAGTAGGGGACTATTTCCTCTGGTACTGCACCCACCGATGGGGGTCTGCAACAAAACAGTGGGAGCTGGTTGTTCTCCCAAGATGCACACAGATCTACTTCTGGTGTACCCTCATCATCTGAACACTGTTGCCAGCACCTTCTGGTGCAGGGTCCATTCGTGTTTTCCCTAACTGATTCTGCTCAGTGAATCTACCAGCATACTGTCCCTCCCCCTGGCAGGTGTACTGCTGAAAGGTGAACCTCCAGGGAGTATGCTAGGTTCCAGGTCTCACTGATTCTGGGCACAGCTTCAAAGATCTTGTTCTTCCCTGCCTGTTTATAAAATACATTGTTGTGATGTTGTCTGTTCTTACCTGGACGGATTGACATCTAATCTGCAAGGAAAAAGCCACATTGCCAGATACTGTACATTGCTCTGTGCTCCAGGAAATTTGTGTGTCCCTGAGTCTCCTGTGTACTCCAAATACCACTCAGAGTGAGCTCCTCCAGGTGGGTGCCCCAGCCTAGGAAGGAGTCATCTGTAAGTATGGCTATAGGTGATTGCTGAAGGAAGGGCACTGCCTCTCTGAGGCTGCATTCTTCCTTCCACCATTCCAGTGCACTCAAAGACTTTGTGACAAGCACTAATTTGGACAGTGAATCCCCACCTCTGAGACCAATTGTTCCCTAGGTGATATTAAACATCTCTCATTTGGAACCTGGTACCACCGCAGTGGATGATGTCATGTGGCCCCGTAAACACAGGAAATCCCTTGCAGGTCCTGGCTGACCTGCTTTGAAGAATTTTGCAGCTGCAATCAGATGTGCTACCCTTGCTTGAAGAAGGAATGCTTCCCTGGCAGGTATCCAGCACTGCACCTACAAAGTCTAGAACCTGAACTGGTCCTGTTTGTGACTTTTGAACATTTATGAGGAAGCTCAAATCCTCCACGGTGCCTTGTGTTAGTAGAAGGGAGAATTTTGCCTCCTGGTGTGTTTTTCCGGAGACTAGTCAGTCATCCAGACAAGGAAAAACTGCCACCCTGTGCCTCCTCAAATGTGCTGGCACTACAGCTAGGCACTTTATGAACACACTTGGTGCTGAAGATAGGATGAAAGGAACGGCTGAGAACTGGTAGTGGAAATCCTGAATCTGGGGTACTTTCAGTGGCTGGACCTGACTAGTATGTAAAAGTGGGCATCTTTCAGATCCAGTGACCCCCGTCAGTTTCATTCTTGTAGAGATGGGATTACTAAGTTAACACTGATATCATTTTGAATTTTTCTTTAAGTGTTTGTGCAGATACCTCAGATCTAAAATAGGCTGCCACTCCCAATTTTTCTTGTAGGTCAGGAAGTACCTTGAGTAAAGTGCCTTTCCACACTGTGTAGGAGGTACTTTTTCCCTTTCCACACTGTGAAGAAGGTACTTTTTCCACCTCATTTGCTTGCAGCAATTTTTTCACCTCCATTTCCAACAGGATTCTTTCTGTTGGGGTGTGAGGACTGAATACCTTTTGGTTCTGCAGTCTTGGAAATTTTCTGAACTTCTGGGACAAACCATCGCTCACTACTTCCAGGTCCTACTTGTCTGTTGATATTTTTGTCCATTCCTCTAAATGGTGTGTCAGCCTTCCTCTCCCTGGCAGTCGATGGGCAACCTGTGCAGACTTGTCAGGGTTTTGTTAAGCTTGAGCTCTGGGGGCTGGCTGAGCAACTGCACTCCTAGTACCACTTCTACCTCTACCTCTAAAGGAACTCCTCAGTGGAGGGAAGTCATAGGAGATGTAAGCATGGGAGAAGTATCCCCTACCTCTACCTCCATTTCCATAAGGCCTGTAGGAAGTGGAAGCCTTTTCCTTCTCAGTGTTGCTCTTGTAGGTGGTTTTATATTCGTCCACTTTCTTCATAGAAGCCTCTGTCTTTTCACTGAACAGTGAACTTCCTTCACAGGGAAATCCATTGCTTTTGCTTGTATGTCCTGTGATAGACTAGTAGTTCTAAGCCAGGCAAACCTTCTTAAGGACACTGCACGGGCCACGACCCTAGCTGCAGTGTTATTTGTGTTCACATATGGAACTGGTACTTTGTGGCATCTATGGCTGACCTGGTGTGTCAGCCACATCCCGTGCCAAGTCACCAGTAGTCTTTTCGCTCAGTGCCAGAATGGAGTTCCAAACAGCTTTCTGGTACTGTGCTGTGTAGGCCAAGTAGGTTGCCTGACTAAGGAGCAGAGAAGCTGAAGCATAAACTTTTTTGCCCATACTATCCAGTTTTCTGGAATCTTTCTCAGGAAGTTGGGAGGAAACAGTACCCTAGCCTCGTCACTGGTGGCAGTCTAGACTACGGCCCAATGATCAGAGTGAGAATACAGGTATTCAGATCCCCGTTTGTCCACCTGGTGGTACTTCTCAATTTTCTTATATAAGTCAGCAGCTGAGGTGGGTGCTAACATGATTTTGCAGGTTTTTTTTTTTTTAAGGAATTTATGGATGGGTGGCAACAACTTCTTTGTGAGAGTTAAGCCCATCATATCCATAAATTCCACCTCATCCTCCTCTTCCTCAGTTTCCTGTGAGGTGATGCTGAGGGTGTTTACCAAATGCCTCGCAAATGTACAGTGAGAGGTATAGTTATCCAAGGGTCCAAGAGGAGAGCCAAATTCTTGACAAAGCACCTGTGACAAGTGTGGGTAACCTCTCTGGGCTACAGTACACTGGCAAACTGTATTGCTCTTACCTCATGTTGTAAAAATAAAACTTTGGGGATTTTGCCAAATTGACAAATGGTGTCCTGCAAGACATTTTTTTCCCCACAGAGTGCAGAGACCTTTATTGTCTGCCACTTATGAAAATGTTGTTACTGCTGTTAAACTGCAGGTTCGTTACAATGTTTATGTTGTGGCCAATGTGTACAGAGTTTAGGAGGTAGTTTAATATAGCACTGAGGCTTGAATAGCTGCTCAGAGTGTAGTCATTGCCATTTGCGGTTCGTACTTCCACATAGAAGAAGCAGAGAACTTGATTTATTTGTTCTGGTGTGCAGTTTGTAGGCCTATTTGGATGTTTTTAGCACTTTGCCAATCACTGAAGACCTTAACTGCCCACTTTACCTCATGTCTGCCCGCTTCTATTATGTTCAATTCCTCTTCTGTTAAAGTGGGTTATTTTGTACTTACTATGCTGTTTGCCTGGTCAGTTGGCATGGTTAGTGTTTTCTTCTGCCATAATCTGTTTTTCTGCTTCTTCTGTGATTGTTAGGTCAGTTCACCTCAGACAGTTATGTCATGGCAAATCAGTGAGTGCCAGGCAGAGGTGGGAAAAGTAAAATGGCTGCTGGTTGGCAGTGACTGACTGGCACAGTTGGGGTTTGGGTTGCAGAGGGATTTCTGGGGTATGAGGTTGTTTGGCTTGTCTCGTTTTTTTTGGTGTGCGTCACCTGGATTCAACCCATGACTGCTAGCCAATCACATTTCTGCATTTTCCCTATCCATTTTTATAACAAGGGATAATGAATACGAATAACTGTAATCTAGTGAATTCAGATGATAGAAAGCATCTACTAAAGCTTAAACGGACTATACATTTCTAAACTGTTACTAATTATGAACTCTGCCTTGCTTCCAACTATATTAAATATTATATATGTTGTACCTTTTTACTGGGGCACTTTTGTATTTCTAATAAAAGATGAGTTTAATTCACTGCAAGCACTTTTCACAGCAGTCACTGCACTGATTGTAATTGGTGGAGAATGTTAGAAATAAGGGATAGAAGTTGTCGGCAGATGGGGACCATATGATCCATCAAGTCTGCTCTCGATTTCCACCCCCCCTTACTTAGCTGCCTGCTTGAGTAGCCCACATTGTCTGTCCCATGCCCGCTTGAATTCCCCCACCGTCCTGGCTCCCGCCACCCCCTCCGGCAGGCTATTCAATGGTTCCACAACATGCTCTTTGAAGAAGAATTTCCTCATATTGCACCTGAACTTTCCTCCCTTTAGTCTAAGGTCATGCCCTCTAGTCCTGTTGTAGTCTTTTAACCGAAAGAGGTTCTGCACGTGCACTTTGTTGTTGCCTTTAAGGTATTTAGATGTCTCGATCATGCTCCCACGATTCCTGCATTGCTCTAGGGAGTATAACTTGAGATCATCTAGTCTTGCCTTGTACAGTTTCTGATGCAAGCCCTGCACTATCTTTGTTGCTCTTCTCTGTACCATCTCCAGCCTATCTATGTCCTTCCTGAGGTGTGGCCTCCAGAACTGGACACAGTACTCCAGGTGAGGCCTTACCAGGGACTGATATAGGGGCATGATTACTTCATGCCTCCTGCATGTGATGCCCCTCCCTATGCATCCCAGGATGCCACTAGCTTTTAGTGCTGCCTTTTCACATTGTTTACCGACCTTGAGGTCATCTGATAGGTTCACACCCAGGTCTCGCTCCTGCTAGTAGCCACCAGCTGCTCTCCTCCCACTGAGTAGTTTCCCTGGGTTACTTTTTCCCAGGTGCATGACCTTGCATTTTTTGGCACTGAATTTCAACTGATGCATGTATGAGTCTATAATTTTAAAGTCTTTGCTATATAGTAAATGCAGTGACTGCCAGACAAGCATAACTCCCTGATAAAGCCTCATCTGAGGTGATAGGTTGGGGGGGGTCATCTGCCGAAAACACAATTTAAAGTATTTTTGCCAACTCAGAAGTCACTATCAGTGTGCAAAATGTTTTTTGCTATCAGCAACAGTTGTTTGCACCACCTTCAGGGCATGAGTGCACATTTTCGTGGACTGAATGCAATTAGAACTACTGTAATTGAATAGTGTGAAATCATTTTTTTTCTGTTCAACTGTCTGTGAAGCCAATTTTTACCTCTTGTTTGCGTCTACGTGAGCAGTTATTTTATTTATTTATTTTTGACCACCCTTTTTCATCATTATTCCATCGTCCCTGCCCCCATTAATTGGACCTTAGGTTGCACACCCCTCTTCTGGCTAAGTGGGAGAGCAGTTGCTCTCACGGCCAATACCATTGTCACTACTTGGTTAGCCTGCAGGGAGTGTGCAAACACTCTATGGTCAAAGGTCACCCTCCCTGGAAGTCAAGTGCCGCATCACAGCAACATATTTGACCTCCAGTCTGCCCCAGAATGGGATAAGAGGCCTTGCATGGTAACCTAGTCTACATGGGGTAGAGCAGCGCATTGCAGCTGCAGCAATGGGTCAACCAATAGTTACTCTATTTCATTTGTTCACTGGGACAAACCCAACTGACATTAAATCTAGTTTTCTGCTGGCCTGGTGGCTCGGAGGGTTGAGGCACTGGACACACCCTGCGCCATGCTGGTGACCCGGGTTCAGGAACGGACTCAGGACATCAGGGGCTGGCAGGGGAAGAAGGGGAATGAGCATCCGTAGGACTGCTATCCTCTCCTGGGGTGGGTTGCAGTAGCCTCACTCTGTAGAGGCCCCCGGTGGAGACCGGGAGCACTACAAAAGTGGCACAGTAGAGGGCAACAGGGACATTCTGCTGTATGCTGATGACACTGTATTATTCACCAGCGGCTGCTCCCTTCTAAAAATAAAATTTCGCTGCAGCTAGATTTTGAAAATCTTCAAACGTGGTTTGTGAATTGCAACTTGGTATTGAATGTGGCCATCACCAAGGTCATGGCGTTTTCAACCCTTGTAGGAAATGTAATACTCACCCTGCTATTCATCTCATGACCCTGAAAGGTCTTTCTATTGAACAAGTGTCTACATTTTAGTATCTTGGGCGCGACCTGGACAGTGCACTCTCCTTTGAATAGCATACAGTATTTCTAACATGATTTAGACAGTCCATCTCAGACTGGGTACACTGTGTAGATTAAACTCGATTTTTACCCCAGCTCCTAGAATGTTACTAGCACAAAGCTTCCTTCTACCTATCTTGGCTTATGGTCTTTTATCCTACTATGCAGCTGGTGACAGTGCTCTGTCGAGGGTGAGAACACTTTACAACAAAATTGCCAGATTCATCTCTCACCTCCCACAACAGGCACAACATTGCAAACTATGTAATTTCTCACACTGGTTTTCATTTGATCAAAGATTTTCCTTTCAAATTGGTTCCCTGGCCCAAAAAGTGAACTTGGGGTTGGTGATGACTGTCACAAACGCACCCTGCAGGTCAGGGCCTCTGCTCCCACAGTGCCAAACCATGAGGTGCAATATATGAACAGGAGACAAACAGGGTATCCCTACTGTCTGTTTTGGGTCCGAATCACCTACTAGCCTTGAGTCCTGGGGTCATATATGAACCCTTTTTTACTAGCACACCCAGTTAACAGGCTCAGATATGCACTCTCTTCGGGGGACGCAGTGAAATACTTCACCCAGTGGGCACCCAGTCGCGTTCACAATTTTACCCTTTTGACTCTATTTGAGACCTAGGTATATTCTTAACTTAGCAAGACAGAAACACACTTTTAAGCTCTTAACAGTTGTCAGAATTATTAACACTGTTCCAGCATTCACATGCAGAAGAAACTGAGAAAGGCACAGGCAGAATTTCAAGAAAAATAATGTTTACTAAAAATTAAAAATAGATAAAATACAAAACGCAGAACGTATAAAATTGGGTTTACAGTCTTAAAATAAATGGATAATTATATAAAAACAATACCTTATTACTGAATTTATACTATCCTAGGTTTCAGGTAATAAACAGACGGTTGAAATTTACTTAAGTGCTGTGAGAGATTATCAGAAGTCCCACCTCAAAAGCCACAGACAAAATGCACAAAGCCAAAAATCAAATGCCATGTTTTTCTCCCAGCTGGATGGTAATATGTCTATTTCAAACTCCTCCTTCCTGATGACACAGCTCACAGATACTGGCTGTGAGGTCACTCAAACCTGAGAACTTGAATTCATTTATCAGTCACATGTCTCAGCCCACTGCTCAACATTCCAATAAAAAAATAAATTCTTCTTCTTGATTAGTGAGGCATTATGACCGACATAATTATCCCTTTGATGTCTTCAGAAGATTCCTGAGGAACTGTGATCACCTAACTGTGAAACCTAACAGAATCAGTTAATTTTCTTTTCCTTATAGGTCATAAAATGCACACTTTGTCCTTACAGATCAAAGAAGAGGGATAGATTACGACTGTTGTAACCTGGCATGAAGGAAATCCTGCAACTATGCGTCAAAACAGGAAGGAAACTGGTTACCTAGCTACTGTAGCAAATGTTTTGGGGTCAAAAGGTCAGGCTCCTTTAAAAGCTGATGGCTGCCATTTTCCCCTAAGCAGATATTTACATAAACATATATTTATATCACAAATATAAATATAACTAGTAGAAGGTTGATCACGTTACAATGACTGCATTCGATAAAATCTTTCCGGTCAACATGGAAATTGTCCCACTATGTCAATTATTCATAACATGTTTAGCATCTCCTGGAAATGCACAACCAGTCCTCTCACATTAGACAAAGATGAGGCCATAGTGAGAACATGTAGACCAGCAGTATACTCAGATAGTTTGGGAGTAAAAGGCTCACTCACCAAAGTTTTACCCTTTCTAAAGAATAGATACTTACCATAACAGTAGATCTTCGTGAGAGTCTCCTCTACTGAGCTACATAATGGAATTGTAAGCTGTCTATGTCAGCACCACCCGGAGACTTTAGTTACCTAGGGCTACCCATGTCAGTGTGTATCGTCGCTGCCTATATAATGTGGGTGAACAACATCATGCCTCAGTTCTCCACCAGATACAAGCTCGGAGGAGCAAAGGCATTGAGAGTAGAGGGCAGAAAAACAGCTGACAGAAACTTGTCATGCTCCACAGCCCAGTGCCATGCGCTCACTGCCTCCCTCCAGAGAGGATATGAGTGGACTCCACCTTGGCGATTGATGTACTACTTCAAGCACAGGGGTTGAAATTGGCACTGTCCCGCTAGCCAAATGCCGGTATATTTAGTACCAGGCTAGTAAGATTATCCATTAACTAGCCCTGCCGACGTGTACTAGACAAGGTAACATTTCAGTAAGTACATCAGCTGGGCTAGTGAAAATGTCTGTGGGGCTAGTGGATTTTCCCAGTCACTAGCCCTGCTGGCTAATGGATGCAAGACTAAATTTCAACCCCTGAAGTGTAGGACCAGGCACTTTCCTACATTAAATCTCATTGTATTTGTTTTTGCCCAGGATTCTACTTTTTCCAAGTCTCTCACCAAGGTCTGGCATTTATTTGTTGTATCCATTTCTGCAAATAATTTTGTGTTGTTTGTGAATTTAATAATGTTATTATGTAGTCCGGCATTGTATGACCCTGATGTATAGACTGAACAGTACTGGTCCAAGCACCAACCCCTGGGGCACACCACTGGAGACTGTCCTCTCACTTAATAGTTTCACATCCACCCTTACTTGTTGTACTCTGTTGAACAACCATTCTTCTATCCATCTAACCAGGACCGGGTCTAGTGATATGTTTTTTAGCTTAGACTCTAGTTCATAGTGAGGCACTGTGTCAAATGCTTTCTGGAAGTCCAAAAAGATGACATCTACTGGGATACCCGTGTTTAAGCTAGAGCTGACCCCTTCGTAAAAGGTTACGAGGTTTGTTCTGCATGGCATTTCATGCTCGAATCCGTGTTGTGGCAGGTCCTGTTTCCCTAATTCCAGTATATTTTTTCTGATGCGCTCCTTTAACCACCTCTCCAAACCTTGCAAGGAACAGAGGTAAGGCTTATTGGCCTGTAGTTACCAACAATCTCCCCACTTCCCTTTTTGTAGACTGGGGTTATGATGGCCCTCTTCCAATCGTCGGGTATTTGTCTGTAATCATCAGGTATTTGTCTGTAATCAATGGATTTATTAAATAGTATTGTAAAAGGTATGCCAAATTGTTGAAACAATTTTCTTAGGAAACCTGACTGCATACTATCTGGTCCTGCAGATTATTTTGTTTTTAGTCCCTATTAATACCGATGTGACCTCATCTCTAGTGAATGTATTATTTTGTATATGGGACACAACCCATATAAGTTTTTTGGGATTTTTTTCACTGAATACAGTACTGAAGAATTCATTTAAATGTTCTACTGAGTGTGCTGGATCCTGTATTTTCTCGTTATTTATTACTAGTGGTCCATTTCTCTCCCTTATCCCCTTTTGCTTCCAGTTCCTTCCACTCAAGGGATCCTCTCACTTTTGCCACACCTCATCCCCATTCCCCAGCCTGGCAGTCAGCCTTTTCCTATCGCTTCCCTTCCCTTTGGAACCAACTTCCCTCTTCCCTCCACTTCACTGCTTAGCCTAGCTCTTTAAAGCACCAGTTAAAACTCCTTCCCTCTCCCCACCGCCCCTGTTCTTCCCTTCCCTGAAGATTCCCACTGCAGTTACCTTATATCTAGGTGTATAAGTTGCTGGTAAGGTCATCTGTTGCTCATGCTTTGAGTGCTTAATTCGCAGTAAAGCAGCATTTGGCAGCAATACACATGAGAGGGACTTAAAGTAGCATTTGAGGCATTAAACATGTAGGACTTGAAGCTGCATTTGAGGGCATTACGAATGCTGACCTAAAGTGTATTTGGCACTGAACTACTTAACCTGGGACAAAAGTTACTAATGGAGCCAAAATCCACATAGGAGGAATGATGACATTTCTAAAAAGCACTTTTTGTATTTATGGACCTAACCATTGCCTTTTGTATACAGGCAGCTACCTAAAAAGAAACAGCATCAGTTATGTTCAACAAGCAACAGTGTGTGTGTGTGTGTGTGTGTGTGTGTGTGTGTGTGTACCGCTGTATCTGTGTATGTGTGTTCTGTGTATTAGTGTCTCATTTTTGTGTCAGCAGGTGTTCAATTTACTGTAATTTTTGAACAGCTGTTGGTAGCACCAGCCAATTATTGCTTTTAGTGAATTTCACTTCAACTGCCATCTGTTCATTTGCCATTTGTTTTGCACTCCATCCCCCCATTTGCATTCTTGTTGTCTGTCCCTGTAGTTTTAATTTGAACAGAGGAAACTGGGCAACTCGCAGTACACTTTTCCACAGAAAAACAACTCAGGCTCCAGAAGCTGTGATTGCTTGTGAAAAAATTAAATCAGCAACAGGTAGTAGGTACAACAAAACAAAGCTCAACATTTCACTCCCACGCTTGGAGCTTTGTCAAGAATGCCAGCACCCCAAATGTCACCCCTTAAATACATCACCAGGTAAGGGGAGGAGCTGTCCACTCCACCATCACAGTACTATAATATATGTAAATGCAGTGCATAAAAACTAAAGTGCATTTAAAATAAAGTTAAAAGCAGTGCAGAAAATCTACATGGACTACGCCTGATAGCAGTATTATGTAGATCTATAATAGATAAAGAAAAAATAAGTTAATACATTTTTTCATTAGTTATACTACCCTTAGCTTAGAATGCATGCTTTCAATATGATTTACAAAAATGCAATCAAGTCAAGCCTGTCATTTAATCATGGCAAATCTCTGGCATTTGTATGGTAGATCCAAAATGCCTCTCTTTGATAATATAGCATCAATGCCCCCCCCATCCCCCCGCAGACCGGTGACCACTTTTTCAATGCCCATGAAGCTAAGTGTGTAGTTAACAAGATCACCAGATGTAAAAACAAGGTGGGCCACAACATAATCCATGTTTGTATTGTGATCTTCCACCCAGCCTTTCAACTTCCTTTTAGTTTTACGAATGTAAAACTTATCACAACTACACTTAGCCATGTAAACCACATAGCTGGTATCACAACTGATGAACTTAGTGATGGGTACAATAAGGCCTGTGCCAGAATTTACAAAAAGTTACCACCAGTGATCACCTCACACTATTTGCACCTACCCCAACTAAAACACCTCTTCGGGGGTGGAGGAAGCCAGGTTATTAATTTTGTGTATGTCTGCAAACTATGCATGAGGTGATCGATCACATTTCTACCCCTACAGAAATTCATATGTAGTGGTTCCTTAGAGAAGGCACCCAATTTGGGCTCAGCCTTAAGAATCCCCTAATGTTATTTATTTATTTTTTAACTTTGGATTCCACAGCATCAGATGGAAGACTAAATGTTGTTACAAAGTTCATACATATGTCCCTATAATTTAGCTTTCTGCTGTGGCATTAACAACATAGTTCTCTCTGCCCCCTACTGCTCGATTAAAGGAGATCTCTAAAGCCAGAGGCTACTCTGGGAATGACATAAACATGTCAGATAAATCCCTGGCATGCTTGTGGAAAGTAGTATCCTGACTACAATTATGGCAGACCCCAAAAACTGTCCAGTGGGACTATTCCTCATGGTGTGACAGGGATGACACGAGCTGGCTAGCAGAATGGTGTTCCTGTCAGTAGGTTTGTGGAACAAGCTAGTGTTCACACCATGTTCTTAGTGATACAGATATCCAGAGATGAGATATTTTGGTCACTGCTATTAACCGCAAACTTCAAATCTGCATTACTTTGATGTAAATAATCCACAGATTCCGCCAGCTCACTAGCAGTACCCTGCCACACCATCAGGATGTCATCAATATATCTTCCCCAGAGAGCAATCTTTGGAAGAAGTTGATTGCTCATCTGATCAAAGATGGCACGTACTTCCCACTGCTCCATATACAGACTATCGAAACTGGGAACAAAAAGTTGCCCCCATTGCTGTACTGCTAATCTGCAAATAAAAATCTCCCATAAAACTGAAGACATTAAACTCAAGCACACACCTCCCTAGTGTAATCAAAAATTCAACAGACAGTAAAGACCATTCCTCTCATGTTCAAATAATGGGCCAAAGCACACAGATCCTCTGCATGAGGGATACTGGTATACAGAGATTCCATGTCGAGTGTCAAAAGGACATGTGACTCCTCAACATGGCTATCCTGCAATAAAGCCAGCATCTCTGTAGAGTCCCTCATGTAAGACCTTAGGTTGAATACAAAGGGCTTGATGAAACTATCTTACATATTATGATAAAGGATTGTTTAACAAATTGATGTCCAATATAATGGGACATCTAGGTGGCGAAATCAATGATTTATGTACTTTTGACAAAACACAAAACAATAGAAGTCTGTTTTTTGTTTATGCCTTATATCATAATGGTACGTATTTGTCGGTACGTTTCCTAGGAGACTATTTATTTCAAGAAGCAATAAAGGTAACAAAAAGATAAGTCATTATAATGTTCCCTCTCAAATCAAAGTTCAGACATTGAACAGATACCCTACAATATGAACATTGGAAACTGTACCACACTGACTGTTCTGGACAACAATACAGAAACACTACGATGGATAGAAAGATAGATAGATAAACAGATAGACAGACGGATAGAATTTACTTGCCCAGAAAAGTACATTGAGCTGAGGCTCATTTCAAGTACCACATGGGGAGGAAATGACAATAAGGAAGCGGAGTACAAAAAATACAGACTATATAGAGTAGGGACAACCGTATGGAACAAGGTTGTTTCCATTGAGTTCTGATGACATCATAGGGACAACAGCAGCAAAGCTTGAGGAGTCCATGATGTACTTTCATCCCTGAGATGGAAGCACATACAAAGTTGTGTATGGTTGCCTATATTTCTATTCTTAATACTATACAGTTATTCCTACTTTCTCACTATGTCCACCTGGAGTTACCGCATTGCACTAACTGATGCTGCTTCAGCTAAGTCTGTAACATGCACAAGAACACTTCATAATGTGCACAACCATTTAGAACGTACACAACAAGGATTCTGAACTGGCACTTTTCATGCGCAACAAGGGGTAACCACATACTGTAGTACAGTAACAAAGTAAAAAACAATCAATATATACAAAATATACAAGAAGTCAAAAAGTAAAAATACAATAAAAGCAGCGAAGAATGGAATCAGTCGGGATTAGATTTACAATTAAAATGCAGCTGTCATACAAAAGGGTCTAGAATAGGCAAACGGGGAGGGGAAGAGTGTAAAGGAAGAGAACCTGCGGCAGGACGCAAAGGGGAAGTATAAGGGGGACAGGAGCTATGGCTAGGAGTAGGGAAGGAGCAAAAAGTGGAGGGCTCGTTGCAGAAGCAGGTATGTGAGAAGTCAGATAGGACAGCATTGAAAGTGAGGGAGGACAGCATGCAGAAAGTGTGCTGAGATTTTGAAATGGGCTACAAAACACTGTCCTAATATAGCCTGCACCTCACTTCTCCTGGGAAAACCACAAATGCTGTTATTAAAATTTCATTAAAATATTCCTAAGTAGGTAGCCTTTAGTCACAGTCAGTACACGCAGTATGGTTGTAATTAGGTTTTTGCAATACATCTAGAAGGCAAATGCTAAGAGAGAATCTTAAGGGAAATAAATTTGCTGCTGTTAACTTCTATTGCCTAAACTATGCAGTTCAATCACATTCAAGGAAAAAAAAAACCCTCTGATCAGGAATCTGCCCAATCCCTAATATGCAGCTTTTACAAAATCTGTTAAAGAGCTTATTACAAACATGTTCCATTTCAAAATATTCAGGATTTGCTATGCAGTTAGCATGGAAACTGAATGTACAGCACTGCGTTTAGCTGAAGACTTTCATAAAAAAGAAGCAATTACAGTGCAGCAGATTTGTTTGGAGTTGTGATGTTAAGGTGAGAAAGCAGGTGGAATCAGAAGCAGTATGTTTTGCAAATAAAATGGAATGAAAATAGACCTGGCTTTTAACCTGATTTCCTTCTGACTAATCCTGTCGGCTACTGTGTGCCGCATATAAAAGCCTAACACAAAGCTCTAACAGAATCCCTTGCTGACATAATGTTGACCAATTCCAAGCTGTATTACGGTGCAGCTGGTCCACTGCTTCTGCTGTTCTGCCTGCCCAAAGCATCCGAGGGCTCTTTGCAGTTGCATCCTGCCTGCCCAAATTCTCAGCTCTTTGGAGCCATAGCTGCACTATATGCAGCATCCTCGCAATACTCGAAAGGAGCTTCCAGAATGGTTGATTATCATTTGAAGGGTATACTAACCTTTGTGAAGGCAGCACCTGGAACATCACAGTGCAACAGAAGTGACTATTCTAACAGGGCATTAGACAGCATCTGGCCATCTGGCACTGGGCATCTATTTTAGCAGAGTGGCAGCTTGTTTTAGGATTCTGCTTGTCACATATGTTCTGTTGCACCACTAGATCATTGATTGGCAGCCACTAGTTGATCAGCAGTGCTGTCAAGCATTATTAATTGTTGAAAAACAGGAAATGGAACGCTTTAACCCATTTTTACCGATAGCGACATATGGCGTCAGAACCATCCATTGCTTAACCTGACCCAAAATGGCAGCACAAGATAAAAATTAGTTGGTTCTTGGGGCGGGGGTTCACCCTAACATTTAAACTAACTTTCCTGATGATCATTTGCATGCAAACCAACTATCGTTCATATGCAAACAAACTACTGTGTCAGACTGTGACTCCTAAACACTAGTTGACAGCAGGGGGCATCTCAGACTCGTAATAAAAACTTAACCAGAAACTCTGAGTATTGGTCACCTAAAATATGAAACAAAAGCACAAGTAAGTTAAATGAACTCATGTTTCAAATGGTTTCAGAATTACCTTGCAACATATTATTTTTGTTTCTGATGCACAAAAATTTCCATTCTTTTTCCCAGTTTTGTGACTGCTAAGATTCACAAAAGTGGGTGTGTGAATCATGAAAAGAGGTTAACGACCAATAAAAGCAGAGCTTGTTTTTGTGAGACTCAACAGCCCCATATCATTAATATTTTTTTAAACACTGCTTTTAACCAGAAAAACAAATGATCCTTACTCCCACACTATCTACCACATGTTTCAGACTTAACTTCAAACCGTTTTCTTGTTTTTCATACCCAAAGGTTTCTATTGTTTTTTCCCGAACTTTTATGAACACTAAGGCTTATGAAACCAAGATTCTTATCCCATGAAAGTGGCAGCCAAGTCACGAAAGTGACAGTTTTGCAAAAATCCGTTATGAAAGAATTGTGAAAAAAGAATCGAACTTGTTCAAAAACAGCATTATACTTCCTTACTAATTTAAAATCTACACATTTCTGAGTAAAGACACCTATCAAAGAATCATCCTTGGGCCAAATTCTAACGACTCTGAAAGCTTCACATTTCAGCTCACAGATGTTTTTGTGCTATTGGTGAACACAAAAACAGTCAAAAATATTTGTAAGCATTTTCTACCTTCTAGAACTCTGAAACCGCCCAACCAACCATAAACAAATGTACAGGATCTAGAGATTCTGGCACCAACTTAGCATGCTGAAGTTTAGATTATTCCATCCTGGAACAGCCGTAGTATTAAGGTGCAAATGTTAGGGTTTAACATAGAAACAGAAACATAGACAATGACGACAGAAAAAGACCAAAGGTCTAGCTGGTTTGCCCAGAGTTCCTTATCCACCCCAGACCCAATGTCCATAGACAGCTATATTCCTTCCAGTCCACTCCCCTGCTCCCCTCCCTACTACCAACCTGAGCAACCGTCAAACCCTTTACTCAGTCCCACTGTGCTTGAAACCACTGACAATATTGTCGGTCCACCACCTCTGCTGACAGGCTGTTCCACGGCTTCATCACTCTCTCCGTAAAGCAGAACTTCCTTGCATCCTTCACACATCTCACATCAAATGTATCAAGACTTCCAGTCTTTTACATGCTGGATGACTCCACACTTGAAGCACTGCAATCCTTCAAGTACCTCAGTATCTGGCTAGACAAGAAGCTTGACTTCCGCGTCCACACTGATGCGAAACTGAAGCCCACATGAAACTGCGGCCCAAGTTGGTTGAACTGTACCATAATAAAGACTGCCTTCCCCAGCTGGTCCGCCGTGAGCTGCTCATTAAAATGGTGCTACCGGTTTTTGACTATGCCAATGTGGTCTACAGTACTGCCCCTCAACTTCCCTAGCAAGACTGGACAGCCTTTGTAATGCCTTTTGTCACTTTGCAACAAACTCCCCTCCATGTGCTCACCACTGCTCCCTCTACTCCTCCCTTTCCGTCATCCCCCTGTACATGTTGTCACCAGATACACTGTTCCTCCTTCATCTCCAAATACTGGTTTGATTCCCTTGTCTCCTACCTATCATCAGTCCTCTTACCTGTTGTGCATGTTCCATGGTCTCTCCACTCCATGGACCAGCGTACCTTCTCCATTCCTCATACCCATTTCTCTGTTGGGCAATCTGCCTTCTCTCTTTGCCTTGCAACTCTCTGGAACCAGCTCCCCTCCTCACTCCACCACTCCACCACCTCAGGCTCTTTCAAGCACCACCTCAAACTCTTTCCACATGACCTACTCTTGTTTCCCCCAAGAGGTCCTTCTGTCTAACACTGGCCGAAATAGGATCTGTTTTTTTCCCTATCTAAACTTGTTGCTTAGTGCACTGCCTGCTCATTCGGTTAACCTTTCCATAAAACTTTTTGCTGCATCTTGCATGTGTACTTGGCATGATACAGGTTTGTATACTCACACTTTCAACTGTTCCAAGATGTACCTGCAAAATATTATATTTTGTTTTTGTGACTGCACTTTACTTCGGTACCTGAATTGCACTGTAATTTGTTTTCTCCTGTACCCTCTCCCACGGGTCACACCTGGAAACGAGCCTTAGCTCAGTGTGCCTTTTCTGGTCACCAACTGTCAAATAAATTTGACTCAAAAGAGTGGCAACTGGGGTTTAATGCAAAGAAGTGCAAGATTATGCACATAGGGAAGAGAAACCCTGAAGCCACCTACAGGCTGGGAGGGGAGTTGCTGGCAGTCACAAGGGAAGAAAGAGTCTTGGGCATCATCATCACCGATGACCTGAAATCATTCAAGCAGAGCACTAAAGCAGTAGGTAAGGCCAGGGGGATGTTAGGATGTATTAGTAGGGGTATCACAAGTCGGAAGAGGGAGTTAATAATCCCTCTTTACAAGACACTGGTTAGACCCCATCTGGAGTACTGCGTGCAGTACTGGAGGCCACACCTTCACAAGGACATTAACCAAATCGAGGCAGTCCAGAGAAGGGCAACCAAAATGGTGCAGGGACTGCATCAGAAAACATATAAGGACAGATTAATGGAGCTCAATATGCATACCCTAGAGCAAAGGAGGGAGAAAGGTGATATGATCGAAACATTCAAACACCTTAAGAGCATTAACAAAGTGAAAGAGTCTAACATGTTTCAATACAAGAAAAATAGCAGGACAAGAGAACACAGCATGAGACTGGAGCGAGGCCGATTAAGGGGTAATGTGAGGAAGTTCTTTTTCACAGAAAAGGCGGTGGATGCATAGAAATGCCTACCTCAGGAAGTGGTGGCTATGAATACAGTGCAGGGCTTCAAACAGGCATGGGATAGGCATAAGGGAGCAATACAGATGAGTATGAATAGATAGGCCATTGACAGAGCAAAGGCCGATGGCACATTTATAAGGTAGGAAAAAAAATGGGCAGACTAGATGGGCCTTGCGGTCCTTATCTGCCATCAATTTCTATGTTTCTATAATAACAACAACAAAAAAACTCCCCCACCCCACCAGTTTCCACTTATGACCTTGGGTACTTGACTGTACTCCAGCTAAATAGTTCCCCACAGCTCACCTTGTTTATTCCCTTTAGAAACCTGAACGTGTCTGTCATATCCCCATTCTCTCATCTGTTCTCGGCGAGTATGTGCCTGACACAGTCTTCATAAGCTCTGCCCTGTTGGCCCTGAATCATCTTGTCACCCTGTCTGCACCATCTCCAGCCTGACTTTGTGCTTCCTTAGGTGAGGACTCCAGAACTGAACACAGTATTCCAGGTGCGGCCTCAACAGTGTCCTATATAGAAGTGCTTTATAATGCTTTGTAACCCTAACTATAAAGAGGCTGCAGTGCCCCTGTGATATATTTATTTATTTATTTAAAATGTTTTACCAGGAAAGGCATATGACAGCTCATTTCTAGATGCATTCCCTGGGTGGAGAGGTACTAAAGATAATACAAGAGGAGAAAAAAAAACAGTATTTAACAAAATTGTAAAAAAAAAAAAAAAAAAAAAAAAGTCTTTATACAAACAATACAGTACATCAAAATGAGCATACTCAAACACTGCAAGGTAAAACAATACCATATGGTGCATGCGGTGGATAAAACCTGCATTTAAGATATAGTGCTATAACAGTGGAGTAATGTGACATAGGGAACTTGGAATGAGGAAACATCATCTGCTCAGTGAGTACACCATTTAAAATGCAGCTTGTCTGCTGCTCTCTTTATCTGCATGCGTAAAGTTTCAGGTGCACCTGGGCTTACTTATTTGAAACATTGCAATTTACTCTGAGAACTATGGGGGGGGGGGGAGACAGAATCTGAGTCTTTTCCATTACGTTTTTTTTTTCCAATAATCTAGTCTTTTTTGAAAAGTGGGAAAAATAAAATAAAATGCTTACTGTTCTAAACAAAATGTATTAAACAGTTAACACAGACTGTCTTTTCGGTCTTTAAATACTTTCATCAACTCCAATTACACTGGGGGTGCAAAGTGTTTATTTCATTTTTGCTTGGCAACGGTGGATGTGGTGCCCAGAGGGTATGCTGGCACTGAAAAGAATCCACAATAAATGAGATTTTAATGGACTTTTAATGTTTTCGCTTTGGCAGAAAATAGATTACTGGTGTGATTTCTTGAACTCCGATGTCACTTTTAGCCCCACAGTGCCAGTTTTACAGCCCTGCATACTCAGCATGTTTTATTTTCATGGTTCTTGGCTCTCTATACTCAAACCACCCCTTCAATTACATAGCTAGTTACCAGTCTTATCTTTGCTGCTGGTAATATTGGATGCTAGTTATTTAAGATTACAGAATGGCCAAGACTTGTTTTCCTAATCATCTGTGTCTTTAGTAGGGGCCTGTGTTTACTGCAAAAATTCAAACACTTCCCATCATGCATAATCATGAAATAAAGACGATCAGTCATACAGCCATAGGCAAATCTTTTCATGTCTGCTTGTCTCTCAGCAGCAAATCGACACCTTTCTTTTTAACAAGGTAAACTGGACTGCAGGGAGCTTATTGATGAAGTCAACCAATCAAGCAAAGCAATGGAGGCATAAACAATTAAGCTCTTCTAAGTGCTCAATAATGAACATGGCACAGTAAGTAAAAAAACCATGCCACTCTTCACAGCAAGTGAAAATGCTGCAGGCTGATATCTTTAAAAAGAACATCTGCTATTAATTGTCGATACGCTTTGTGGTATATATCATAATGCTTGTACCACAACTCGAAAAAAAAAAAATCCACTAATATTACTAACTCATGCAAAAATAATTTGCTCTGTTATGTAAATGTAGCTTGCCCTCCGAAATGAGGGTCTTCCTTCAGCTCCAGGACTGGAATCCAGCACTCCCTCACAGCCAGCTGGGTTCATCTTCACTTTCCCAGCCTCAGGACTGCTGTGTGCGGCCAGCGAGCATCACCAATCAGCTGCACAAACTTTGGGCTCCCTGCCAGAAGCATCAGCTAAATCAATCCAAAGTAGCATCGCTTAGAGCTGCCCTTCAAAGGTGCCACCGGCCCAAAACTGGGATAGAGTACTGACACACTCACAGATGGCCCTTTTCAGTCCTGATCCTCTGGGCAGGCCACGGGGACAAGGAGCCAGTAAACCAAACTGTCTGGAAGCCACATCAAGGGACCAGATTGTTCAATAAGGAAGTCGACAAGGCATGGCAGCACCATATTGGACCCCCTGACCCCCAAGAGACTGCAAGAGTGGACAGGGGACAGGAAACAAGAGCCCTGACTCAGCAGATCAATCTCAAAGCAGCACCAGCCTCACATACAGTGTCACGCACAAAGCACACCTATGAGAGACAATGTCCAGACGGTAATGTTTAGTTAAAGTGTGATCTGTGCTCCATGTTGATGCAGCACATATGTCGGCAGCAGGGACTTTTCTGAAATACGCAAAATAAGTGGCCATATCCCTTGTGGAGTGGCCACAAACAGCACCAGCTCCTTACCGTACTTCTATAACAGAAAGTAATACAATGTGCCAGCCATTTGGACAGGCATTATTTAAGACACAGGACCACCCTCTTTCCCAGAGGCAAATGAAACAAAAATCTGAGAGGACTTTCTGCAGTCCTTGGTGTGATCAAGACAGTATCGTTATTCTATGTACATCTGAAGTATGGAAGTACATCTAAAGCATGGAGCAGCACCTCACCCTGGTTGGCATGCTTGGAATAATATACAGGAAGGCATTTATTTATCTAGTATTTGTTAACCGGGTAGGTGCATTAGCCATTAAATGACTATTTTCAGGCATGACCGGGGAGAGTACAACAATCAAAGACAGGTACATAGCATGAGTAAACGAACAAAATAAAGAAGGTGAGCACTCCAAATGAAAGAAAAGCATACCAGAACTAGAAAATTTATCGGTGTGCAATTTATTGCGGTGCAAAAAAGGTAGGGCCAGCTACCCCAGCACTTCGGCATTCAAGCCTTCGCCAGGGGGTGTGGCTACGTGAACAAACATTGAAACATATGTTTCCATGTTTCTAACATATATACTCAATGATTACATCATCAGAGTGTGACTCAAATACTTAATACTTATTACAAAAAAACTTATTTACAGAAGACTTCAGTACAATTCATTAATACCATGAACTTGTATATACAAAATGCAAAATACCATATCATAGGACTGAATTAATGGCTTTGATAGGTAGACAGTACAGTATTACATATCAATTCTTTCAAAAGCAGCTAAATCTATGTAGCTTCCATCCTAAAGATGCAAAAGCAAGACTCAGGCATAAGAATCTCCCCAAGGAGCAGGCAAATTACAAAAAAAAAAAAATTGAAAATTAATAGACCTTAAGGAATGGATATAGAGTAATGAAGAAGAGATAAGCAATGACACAGAATTTAACACACAATTTATAAACCAAAGAGAGGCAAAAAGGAAGAAGGAAGAAAAAAAAGAAGAAGAAGAAAGTAAAGTAAAGCAAAAGGAAAAGGAGGGTGAAGGAAGGGTAGGGAAGGTAAAAACAAAGAAAGAAGAAGGGAAAGAGAGAATGAAAAGGTGATGAAAAGGGGAGGGAAAGATGGGGTGGGGTGGGGGAAGGAGGTAAAATTAAATGAAATAAAATTAAATTGAGTAAGAAAAGTGTGAAGAGGAAAAAGGAGAGAAGAAAAAATTACTCACCTTAGTAATGTTGTTTCTTCTAATGGCGTCTTGCTATATTATGACATATGCAGTGAGTCCCAACCTTCAAACTGCTCCGGAGGTGAAAGAGTTAACTTTCCATGCTAGGCATGGAACTTTGAGCACAAGCTCAGTTGAAAACTCTGTCTGTTGTTAATCAAACTCAAACTGTCAGATCTTTACGAGCAAAACTCACTAAGGTTCTGTGTGGAAGCCGTAAACCTACACTAGCCAACTGGCTACTAAATATAAAAACACATTTTTCTTGGTCCCAAAACAAAGACTCAAGTCAGGGGATCCAAAAAATTAAAAACATAACACCCAAACACCCCAAAAAGGAGGGGTGAAACAATAAGGTGGGCATCTACTAAATGCCAACACTGCACTGCCCACCCACATCCCAAAAGTAGAGGTTCTGAGAGGGGCAGGCGGGGGGGAGGTCATAATATAGCAAGACTCCATTAGAAGAAACAACATTGCTAAGGTGAGTAATTTTTTCTTCAAACAACATGAAGTCTTGCTATATTATGACATATGCAGACTACACGGCAGTACCTCCATGGAGGAGGGACAGAACCTACTTCGGAAATAGGCTCTGCAGCACAGCTGTGCCAAACTGAGCATCACTCCTAGCCTGGATGTCCAGGGAGTAATGCTTGGTAAAAGTGTGAACTGTTTTCCAGGTAGCTGCTTGACATATCTCTAGGATAGGGATGTTCCTGGCAGCAGCCAGAGACGCAGCTGTACCTCTGGTAGAATGAGCCCTCAGGCCTGAGGGAGGAACCTTACCCAGTTTTTCATAGCAAAAATTGGATACAAGAGACAATCCACCTGGCAATGGATCTTTTAGTGGCAGGTTTCCCTTTACCAACCTCACCATAAGTGAGGAACAGTTGGAGGGAGTCAAACCTGTGACCCTTGGTACGTTCTATGTAGTAACTAAGGGCTCTTTTGACATCTAAAACTGTGCAGTCTCCTCTCTCCAGAAGAGGAATGGTCAGTGAAGTACACAGGGAGAGACATAGATTGATTAAGGTGGAAGTCTGAAACCACCTTAGGCAAGAACTTTCTGTTAGTCCTGAGGACCACCTTATCTCTATGAAAGGAGATAAAATCAGGTTCCACTGACAATGCTTGTAATTCACTTATGCGCCTGGCAGAAGTGATGGCTACCAAAAACACAGTTTTCCAAGTCAAGTACTTAAGCTCTGCTGAAGGCAGGGGCTCAAAAGGGGGTTACATAAGCTGAGTAACGCAAATATTAAGATCCCAGGCAAGGGCAGGGTCCCTGAATGGAGGGTTGGTGTGAAGCAACCCCTTGAAAAACTTGGAGAATACAGGATAAGCCGAAAGAGAAGAGGGTTTACCTGCTGATAAGAAAGCAGACATGGCTGCCAGGTGCACCTTTAGGGTAGCTGGCCTCAGCCCCAAAGTATTCAAATGCACCATATAATCCAGGACTGTGGGTAAGTCAGCAGATTCTGGGGAAATATGCTTACTAGAGCACCAAATGGAAAATCTCTTCCATTTGGAATTATAAGTAGCTCTGGTGGATGGCTTCCTGGAAGCCTTCAATATATCCAATACACCTTGGGAGAGGTGTAGGTCAGCAAACTCTAACTCTTCAAGAGCCAGGCCTTGAGATTGAGAGATTTGAGATTCGGGTACCAAACCCTCTCCTGAGCACAAGTTAACAGGTTGTGATTCCTGGGAAGACACAGGGGAAGATGGACTGTTAAGGACATAAGGAGTGGGTACCAGGGCTGTCTGGCCCAATCTGGAGCAATCAGGATCATCTTGCAGGGTTGAGATCTGATTTTGACTAGCACCTTGAACAGAAAGAGGAAAGGGAGCATAGAAACTTCCCTTCCCAATTGAGAAGAAGGCATCCAGAGGGACTGAGCCCAACACTGGGGGCCTGCAGCAAAAAAGGGGAAGTTGGTGATTGTCTGGGGCTGCAAAAAGATCTATCTGCGGGGTGCCCCATCTGGTAAATACTACCTCCAATACTAGGGGATCCAGTGACCATTCGTGATGGCCCTGGGAAATCCTGCTGAGAGCATCTGCCAGGACATTGTCCTTGCCTGGGAGGTGAACTGCCGTAAGGGAGGTGTTCAGGGAGTATGCCAGAGACCACAACTTCATTGCTTCGGTGCACAAGGCCGTAGACCGAGTGCCTCCTTGCTTGTCGATGTACCACATTGTAGTGGTGTTGTCTGTTCTGATCTGTACAACCTTGTTCTGAACAGAGGTGGAAAAAGCTTGAAGTGCTAGAAAAACTGCTCTGAGTTCCAACAGATTGATGTGGAGCAGAGATTCCTGAGGGGACCACAATCCCTGAGTAGTGAGATCGCCCATGTGAGCTCCCCACCCCAAGAGGGATGCACCTGTAGTAAGGATTAAGGAGTGAGACTGAGGGGTGAAGGGAACCCCCTGTCTCAGATTGCTCTGGTCCTGTCACCACTGAAGGGCTTGGATCAGGGTTCGAGTCACTGGGATCAATTTGGTCAGAGGGTCTCTCCTTTGAGACCAAAAGGCTCTCAAATGGAACTGGATGTCCTCATCTGAAATCTTGCTCCTGCACAACTGCTGTAGAAGCAGCCATGTGCCCCAGGGCTGCAGAAAATGCCTTGCTGGTCGAGAGACCTGCAGGGGTGAAAGAGGAGGCCAGAGAGACCAAGGTCCTTGCTCTTTCCAGAGGAAGGAAGGCTCTGGCCTCTTTTGTGTTCAGTTCTGCACCTATGAAGGTGAGAAGCTGGACAGGCTCTAGAACTGACTTTGGAAGATTGAGAAGGAAACCTAGAGATGTGAGCAGTTGCTGAGTTACCTGAAGGTGTAGTTTGACCTGGTCGGGAGACTGACCTACTATGAGCCAGTCGTCCAGGTAAGGAAAGATGGCAATCTTTTGCTTTCTTAAGTGAGCCACTGCTACTGCCAGGCATTTTGTGAATACCCTCGAGGCAGAGGTGAGGCCGAAGGGCATTGCTCTGAACTGGTAATGGCCTGAAGGCAGTTCGAATCTGAGGTACTTTCAATGGGAGCTTCTGATAGGAACATGGAAGTAGGCATCCTTGAGGTCTAGGGACGCAAGCCAGTCCCCTGGCCTTAGAGAGGGTAAAATAATTCCCAGAGTCACCATTTTGAATTTTGGTTTTAAAAGGTGCTTGTTTAGGTATCTGAGATCCAGGATGGGCCGCCATTCTCCTGTCTTTTTTGGGGTAAGGAAGTACCTGGAGTACAACCCTTTGCCCTGGTGTAGGGGTGGAACCCTTTCCACAGCTCTGAGAGCCAGGAGGGTAGAAACTTCTGTTTCTAGGGCAAATGCCTCTGATGGATTTGCAGGTGGAAAGGACCTGGCTCTCATCTTTGGAAATTTTTTGAAGCTGAGAACCAGTCCCTGGCTTACTACTTCCAGGACCCACTTATCTGATGTTAAAGACTTCCAGTCCTGGACAAAGTAAGCCAGCCTGCCTCCTACAGGTAGTAGAGAATCGGCCATGGCCACGCCATCAGGGTGCCTGCTTGGCAGGGGCTTTGGGCTGAGGGGTAGAAGCAGACTTGCTTGTACCCCATCTGCCTCTCCCTCTACAGAACCCCCTCTCGGCATAAGCAGAAGAGGAGGCCTGGACTTGGTAAAAAGGCCTATGAAAAGGCCTGCCCCTGCCCCTGGGATGCTGCCTTTGAAGAGTGGCCTGCCTTTCCTTGGCCTGTGCACTCCTATAGGTGGTCCTATATTCATCCATTTTCTTCATGTAAATCTCTGTCTGCTCCCCAAACAGAGAACTGCCCACAACAGGAAAATCCATGGCCTTAGACTGGGTATCCTGTGACAGGGTAGTACATCTGAGCCAAGCCATTCTGCGAAGTGCCACAGATGTAGCCATGACCCTTGATGACACATCATTAGAGTCTACTGCAGCATGAAATTGCACCTTGGATGCCTCAATACCATCCACAGCCACCTGTTCCAGCTCCCTGGCAAGCTGGTCAGGGACCTGTTTTGCCAGGGCCAGCACAGTATCCCATCTGGATTTCTGGTCTCAAAATCATAATTTTGAACCGGTGGAACCGGCCGAACTGAACGCTTCCCTGATGGTGTCGGTTCGGTCGGAACCGGGGAAAGTGACTGGACAATTTGAATTGCTTTAGCTATTTCCTCAGCGGTTGGAGAAAGAACTTTTGGCTCCACACTAGCTGACTTTCTAGTCCTTTTAGTTGGAACCGGCTCCTCAGAGCTGGCTCTTAGTTTGCCCGAGGAAGTATCGCCCTGGTCAGAGGGCACTCCCTCCGGTTCGGTTGGAACTGAACCGGGCTGGCCATCCGGGTCAGCGGAGTTTTTGGCCTCCCTTTCCCTGAGCCCACCAACTCTCTTTTCTATGGTGGCAACAGGAAAATTCTTACAAATCTGGCAGTCTGCATTGAGGTGGTCAAACCCCAGACAATACACACAGGTGGTGTGTGGGTCAGCCTTAGCAAAGGCTTCCCCACAAACACTACAGTGCTGAAACCCAGTGGGCCTGGTTTTTCTTTTGGGTTTCTCAGACATAGTGCCAGCCTAACCAAACTTGCCCGTTTATGGCAATCTGCCAAGCAAGACTCTCTTATCGGTTCCCAACCATGTCACGGGTCGTGGAAAAAACCGTAATGAAATCCGTTTTTTTTTAGAACCGATAAGAACCGGGAACCGCACTCTAAATAAGGACTAGAAAGTTTGAGAATAACCTGATCGGTTCAAACCGAATCGAAAAAACGTTTACAAGTTCCCCACAGAATAAAATAAATGTAAGCCTATCTATTACTTACAATACCACAGACAGAGCTTGAACCGACCGGTTGTGGTTTAATTTCGGTATAAAAACCGAAAAATAATACTTTTTAACCGACAAACGAACCGAGCAGAAGGAGAAATCTCCGGAGCGACTGTTCAGCGAGGCAGAGTAAAGAATCTGACAATTTGAGTTTGATTAACAACAGACAGAGTTTTCAACCGAGCTCATGCTTAAAGTTCCATGCCTAGCATGGAAAGTTAACTCTCACCTCCGGAGTAGTTCGAAGGTTGGGACTCACTGCATATGTCATAATATAGCAAGACTTCATGTTGTTTGAAAGTGGAAGAACAGAAGGCACAGGAGGGGCTGGAGATATGTCTCAATGTGATCACCATGTTAAATACTACCATCCAATAGAATGGTAGTAAAACACCTCCATTTCAGTGGGGATCTACAGGAACACAATCTCATCTGGGAATCTGAAAAGAAGAGAGAGAGAAAAATATATTATTATGTCAAATTAAGCAATGTATTCATGTTACATAGATATATTCTATTTCTTTGTACACTTCAAAAATGGTTTTATATCCCATTGATCATTTAATCCATCAGGCTTGGCAGTATTGAGCTTATAAATCTACCTACTCTCTCTTTTGAGTAGTTCATTTGTTCTAACCCCACCAAATTTCAGTGGTGGTTGCCAGTCAATTCCCATGAATTTCAGACACCTAGTGTCAGAGTTGTGATACACAGAAAAATGTCTCACAGGGGTATCTGTTCTAACAGTAATCATGTTCCTCGCATGTTCCTGTATCCTCTGTTTTAAAGCCCTTGTGGTCCTGCCAATGTACATAATTTGGCAGTCACACCATAAAATGTAAATCACAAAAGTAGTATCACAATTGATGAATTCCCCGATTTCATATTTTTCTTTAGTGGTAGGGTGTACAAATAATAACTACACACATTGCACCTTTGACATTTAAATGTGCCCTTTGGTTTGTTTCCTAGCCATGTACTCTTCATTGTTTGTGTGAGTCTGCTTTTTTACAAGAATGTCTTTTATATTCTCAGCTCTTGAGAAAGTAATACGTGGTTTGTCTCCCACTGCCTTGCCTAATGTTGCATCTGAGTGTAAGATGTGCCAATTTCTGTGTACTATATTGCCAATTTGAACCGACCAATTATTAAATTCTGTCACAAAATTGACAGGATGGATGTTGTCACTCAAAACTCCCTTGTCTTGTTTCAATGATATTTTATGTATATGGGATGGTGCCATATCTGAAGCTAGTGATTTTGTTGATTGGCTCAACACTAATAACATAAACATGAGATTTACCCATAAAGCTGACCCAGAAAGTACTGTATAGACTGTTTGGATTTATTGTTACAGAGACCTGCTGTATTAGGTGGCAATATAAAAACAAAATGTTTTAGGAAATCTACAGCCACGAACTCTCTTCTCAAACCCAATAGTGTACATCCTAAGAATTTGAAAGAATCCATCCCTTGTGGACAATTCCTCTGTCTTCGCAGGAATTGCACTGAGGAAAGGGACTTCTGGACACAAGCTGAGGAACTCAGAGTGCGCTTCATTCAGACAGGCTACAGTGATACAGTGTTGACACAGGCACTACATAGAGCACATGGTAACAATAGGGATGAGCTATTGAAACAAGACAAGGGAGATGTGAGTGACAACATCCATCCTGTCACTTTGTGACAGAATTTAATAACTGGTCAGGTCAAATTGGCAATATAGTACACAGAAATTGGCACATCTTACACTCAGATGCAACATTAGGCAAGGCAGTGGGAGACAAACCACGTAATACTTTCTCAAGAACTGAGAATATAAAAGACATTCTTGTAAAAAGCAGACTCACACAAACAATGAAGAGTACATGGCTAGGAAACAAACCAAAGGGCACATTTAAATGTCAAAGGTGCAATGTGTGTAGTTATTGCAGTCCAGGTTCAGCATTTGTACACCCTACCACTAAAGAAAAATATGAAATCAGGGAATTCATCAATTGTGATACTACTTTTGTGATTTACATGTTATGGTGTGACTGCCAAATTATGTACATTGGTAGGACCACAAGGGCTTTAAAACAGAGGATACAGGAACATGTGAGGAACATCATTAATGTTAGAACAGATACCCCTGTGGGACAACATTTTTCTGTGTATCACAACTCTGACACTAGGTGTCTGAAATTCATGGGAATTGACTGGCAACCACCACTGAAATTTGGTGGGAACAGAACAAATGAACTACTCGAAAGAGACAGTAGGTGGATTTATAAGCTCAATACTGTCACGCCTGATGGACTGAATGATCAATGGGATCTAAAACCATTTTTGAAGTGTACAAACAAATATATCTATGTAACATGAATATATTGCTTAATCTGACATAATAATATATTTTTCTCTCTCTCCTTTTCAGATTCCCAGATGAGATTGTGTTCCTGTAGATCCCCATCGAAAATGGAGGTGTTTTACTACCACTCTATTGAATGGTAGTATTTAACATGGTGATCACATTGAGACATATCTCTAGCACCTCCTGTACCTTCTATTCTTCTACTTTCTCACCTTTTTCCTCTTCACACTTTTCTTACTCAATTTAACTTTATTTCATTTCATTTTACCTCCTTCCCCCCACCCTGCCCCCATTTTCCCCTCCCCCTTTTTGTCACCTTTTTCATTTCTCTTTATTTCCCTTCTTCCTTTATTTTACCTTCCCTTCCCTCCTTCCCTTCCCCCCTCCCCTTTTCCCTTTTTGCTTTACTTTACTTTCTTCTTTTTCTTTCTTCCTTCTTCCTTTGTTGCCTCTCTTTTGGTTTATAAATTCTGTGTCATTGCTTCTCTCTTCTTCATTACTCTATATCTATTCCTTAAGGTCTATTCACTTTCCTCTCTTTTTTTGTAATTTGCCTGCTCCTTGGGGGGAAAAATTTCTTATGCCCCAAGTCTTGCTTTTCCGTCTTTAGGACGGAAGGTACATAGACTGAGCTGCTTTTGAAAGAATTGATATGTAATACTATACAGTCTATCTATCAAAGCCATTAATTCAGTCCTATGATATGGTATTTTGCATTTTGTATATACAAGTTCATGGTATTAATGAATTGTACTGAAGCTTTTTGTGAATAAGTTTTTCTGTAATAATTAAGTATTTGAATCGCACTCTGATGATGTAATCATTGAGTATATATGCTTCAATGTTTGTTCACTTAGCCATACCCTCTGACAAAGGCTTGAACGTCGAAGCGCTGGGGTAGCTAGCCCTACATTTTTTGCACCTCAATAAATTGCACACAGATAAATTTTCTGGTTCTGGTGCGCTTTTCTTTCGTTTGGAGTGCTCACCTTCTTTATTTTGTTCATTTACTCCAAGGCTAGCAACCTTCTGTTGGAGCACCCTCCTTGTTTGTGCAGCTTGATTTTCTTTTACATAGCATGAGTACAATGAAATTACAATAGCATAGGTCAAAACAGTCAGTAGTAATGAATACATGCAGCCAGGACAATAACAATCAATGAAATTTACATAGAATGTTTAGGCATAAAAAACCTACACAGTCTAGGAGGAGATATCACAAACATAGCAGCAAAGAAATATTGTTCAAATCAGTCACAACAATGAAGATTCAAATAGGCAGTGAAACAAGGCAAGGGCAGATTCCTGACTGGGCAGGATGCATTATCACGGCCTCCGAAACAAGACTCAGGTGTGGGGGGTTGGGGTAGATTAGCTCTCAAGAGATAGTAAAGGTAAAATTGTTGTGTACTGGTATCTTGCTGACAGGAAGGCACTCATCAGCGGTGGGTCAGAGCTCTTAGCTGATTGTTTTGTGAGGGCACAGTTTAGCCCAACCCCTTCCTACCCTCACACCCACCCACCCCTGGAAATAGTTCCTTTATACCGGGGTTCTGACATTATTTCCTCAAGAGTGCAAGGTGCACATCAATGTCATATCCTCTCTAGCACACAGCACTGAAAATATAAGCATACACATTGTGTAATGTATATATTGCTATATAACAAACCAATCACACACACAAAAAAAAATTAAAAAAGTACATAATCATGCGGGGAGCAGTGCAATGTAATGGCTGTGGGGCAGCAGTCTTCCGGGAGACTTTCTGGAGGCTGAGATGCTGCCCTATTTGCAGACAACTCTCTGCCCTGAGGGAGGAATTTGCCCATCTTCAGGCCACACTGGACAGCAGTAAGGGAACCTTCCCCCAGGCCAGACTGGATGGTAAGAAGGGAACCTCCCCCATCTAGGGAGCACCAGAGCCACCACCACTGCATCAGAGGTTGCAAAGAAAGCACAGCAGTTGGACCACAGTGGGCTCAGGGAGGGTGAGGATGGTGGAACAGAGGCACGCCCAGTCAGTTGTTCCACTCCACAATCCATACACCATTCTGGGGGAGCACAGCTCCCCTATGGATGCACCCACAGAGGAGATTAAGAAGGCTGAGGACACCTGTCACAAGGGAGGCCCACAGGAAGGAGGCAGAGGACACGACAAGGAAAGGAAGCAGCTCCTGGTAGGGGACTCAATTATTAGGGGGATAGAACTGGGGGGAGCAGGGAAAATTGAAGTAAGGTGCCTGCCTGGTGCCATGGCTTGGAGGGACAGGAGCGCATCCTCAGGATCACGAGAACAGCTGCACGAGTCTGAGGCTGGAGCGTCATTGTCCACCTAGGGACAAATGACTTGGCTCAACATGAGATTAGAGCAGTGCAGAAGGACTTTGTAGAACTGGGGAGGGGCCTAAGACAAGTAGCACACACAGTATCCTTCTCAGAGGTGCTGCCTGTCAATGGCATGAATGAGGCGAGGGTACTTTGCACCATGCAGTTTAATGAATGGTTGAAAAAATGGTGTGGAACACAGGGGTTTGGCTTCATTGGCGACTGGGGTTCCACCTGGAGGGACACCAGCCTATACTGGCAGGATGGTCTGCATCTGTCCAGGAAGGAAACAAGTCTTTTGAGCAATCGGTTTAAATGCTTCATTGGCAAGCTTTTAAACTAGTCAACGGGGGAGGCACTGATAAGCAGCAGGAAAATCCCAGCCTCTCCCTACAAAACAGGTTACTAAATGAGAAAAAGACCAAGGTAGAAAGGTCAGTGGGGGATGCTGCAACTGAAAGTAAAGCCATCAAAAAATGGAAAGCAATGAGTACCAATGCCCGTAGTCTGAGTAACAAGCTTCCTGAATTAGTAGTGGCCTTGATGGAGGAAGAACATCTGGATATCGTGGCAGTCACAGAAACATGGTTCGCACAAAACCATGACTGGGACGTAAACATACCAGGATACACTATCTACAGGAGGGACAGAGATGGTAATAGAGGAGGAGGAGGAGGAGTAGCTCTTTACATGAGGGAAGGAATCAAAGCAGCAGAACAAAAGGGAAAACAGGGAGGAGAAGAAGCACTGTGGGTAAATTTGGAGACCAGCAATGGCACCACAATCCGCACAGGGGTTGTATACAGACCCCCTTCTCAAGGGGAGGAAATGGACAAGGAAATGATAGAAAGTATACTTAGTAAGGCAGAAAAAGGGGAGATACTGCTGATGGGCGATCTGAATATGCCAGATGTTAACTGGAGTGCAGTTGCAGCAGCCACTCCGAAGAGTGGGGTTATTCTAGATGCCCTACAGGGAGCATGCCTTAGACAACTAGTATTGGAGCCCACTCGAGAGGGAACAATCTTAGACCTGGTTGTCTCAAATGGAGATGAAGAGAGGATCACAGATGTAGAAGTGGGTAGCCATCTGGGAACTACCGACCATCGAACAGTATGGTTCACAATAAACACAGCAATAGAGTCAAGCCATACAAAGGCAAAGGTACTGGACTTTAGGAGGGCTGATTCTGCCAAAATGGGTGAGCGCCTAAGGAATGCACTAGCAAATGGGCAGGAAGGAGGGGTGGAAGAACAATGGGGAATAATAAAAACTGCCATCACAGAGGTAACTAGCCTTTGTGTGAAGCAAATAAACAAAACTAAACGATGTAAGAAACCACTATGGTTCTCAAAGGAAGTGGCAGTGAAGGTTCAAGAGAAAAAGAAAGCTTTCAGGAAGTACAAGGAATCACAGAAGGAGCAGGACAGAGAACTGTATCAGTTAAAGCAAAAGAAAGCTGGGAAGGCAGTCAGAACAGCAAAGGTCCAAACTGAGGAAAAGATAGCCAACTCAGTTAAGAAGGGGGATAAAACCTTTTATAGGTACATTAGGGAGCAAAGGAAGACCAAGGGAGGGATAGTGAGGCTTAATGGGGCAGAGGATGACTGTGAAAAGGCAGAGATACTAAAAAATATTTTGCTGTATTTACAAAGGAAGAGGGAGGTACCTAAAACAAACAGTAGAAACACTCTGGGTACAGAAGTTGATACCAGCCCATTTACAGAAGAAAGGGTTCTGAAAGAACTCTTAAAACTGAAGGTGGACAAAGCAATGGGGCCTGATGGGATTCATCCTAGAATTCTAAAGAACTAAGGTGGAATTAGTGACACCACTGACTACCCTGTTTAACAAATCATGGGAGGATGGGGTGGTACCGAGGACTGGAGATGGGCAGATGTGATTCCCTTCACAAAAGTGGAGCAAGGCAGAAGCAGGAAACTACAGACCTGTTAGTTTAACCTCAGTGGTAGGGAAAATGATGGAATCACTTCTGAAGGAAAGAATTGTCTAGTATCTAGAGGCCAGAGGGGCACAGGATCCAAGGCAGCATGGATTCATAGCGGAAGGTCATGCCAGACAAATCTGATAGATTTCTTTGACATGGTGACCCAAGTAGTAGATCAGGAGGGCTGTGGACATGGCCTACCTAGACTTTAGCAAGGCATTTGACACAGTCCCACACAAAGATTAATATACAAGTTAGCTAGCCTGGGGTGGGTCCCAAGATGACAGCCTGGGTAAAAATTGGCTGGAGAATAGGACACAGAGTAATAGTAAATGGAGTCCACTCTGAAGAAAGGGGTTACTAGTGGGGTACCACAGGTTTCATATGGGACCCGTCCTCTTCAATGTCTTTAAGCGACATTGCAGAGGGACTGGAAGGAAAAGTATGTCTCTTTGCAGATGACACAAAGATCTGCAACAGAGTTGATGCACAAGGTGGGGTGGAAAGGATGAAAAGGGACTTGGCAAGGTTAGAGGAATGGTCAAATGTATGGCAGCTTAGATTCAACGCTAAGAAGTGCAAGGTAATGCACCTGGGAAACAAAATCCCAGGGGAAGAGTACACAATGGGGGGTGAGATACTAACAACAACAAAAATGGAAAGGGACCTGGGGTAGTCATATCAGATGACCTAAAGGTGGGCAAGCAATGTGAGAGGGCAACAAGGAGGGCTGGGGATACTGGGATGCATAGGGAGGCATCACCAGTAGAAAACAGGAGATTACTATCCTCTGTACAGACAGCTGGTCAGACCCCATCTGGAGTACTGTGTGCAGTTCTGGAGACCCAGTCTTCGCAAAGACATAGACAGGATGGAAGCTGTCCAGAGGAGGGCAACTAAAATGGTGCAGGGTCTGCACCAGAAGACATACTGTATGAGAGACTTAAGGAGCTTAATATGTATAGCCTCGAGGAAAGGAGGGAGAGGGGGACATGATAGAAACTTCAAGTACCTCAAGGAATCAACAAAGTCCAAGAGGTGGCATCTTTCAAAAAAAAGGTGTGCAAGAACAAGGGGGCACAATTTGAAGATAGAGGGGTGGCTCAGAGGTAATTTAAGGAAGTATTTTTTCACAGAGAGGGTTGTGGATGCATGGAACGGCCTTCCGGAGGAGGTCGTGGAGTCAAAAACAGTGGTGGAATTCAAGCATGCATGGGACAGTCATAAGGCAATTCTAGGGGGTGGGGGTAGAAAGAAGTAGGCTGCTGGTTAACTAGGATCTGCAGCTTATCCAGTAGGCAGGGAAATGGGCAGACTGGGTGGGCCAAGCGGTCCTTATCTGCCGTCAAATTCTATGTTTTTATGTTTAAGCGCTATGAGGTAGGGAGGTTAACGTTAGGCCAGGCAGCATCTGGCGGGTGAGTGGATTAAGGAGGATTAAAACAAGTGCAGAGATCAGCAAGGGATAGATGTAGGCACAGCTCCTTTTTGAAACTGTCATGGGATACGGATATTTGAAGTGCTTGGGGGAGAGAGCTCCAAAGCTTAGGAGCAGAGTGACTGAAGGCAACAGAGCCTTCTGATGTTTTACATCTAGGTACCTTCAGCAGGGATTTATCTACCGATTGCAGTCTATAGGAGGAGGTTTGAGGTACCAGCAATGTTGCGAGCGCTGAAGGGGTCTGGTTTCTGAGTATAGAGTCAATCAGGGAGCCAAGAGAGTATTGATGGCAAGCTGAGGGGGATAACCAGCCCAGGTCCCTGTAGAGTTAGCAGTGGTGCTTAAGCCATGGTGACAAGGAGGCGTATCAACATATATTATTATAAAAGTGATATCCCACTTATGAAGGATGGTTTTGTGTGTGTCAGCAAAGGTCGGCATGCCGTAGATGAGGGCAGGGAGTAATTTGCCTCTGGCAGTAGCAAGTTTAGCAGAGGGAGTCAGCATGAAACTGGACTTGTCCCTCTGTTTAGCATTCACTGCCTTGTAGGCAGATTGTATATGCAGGCTGAAGTCGAGGGATTGGTCTGGAAGAATTCTCAGGTACTTAAAAAATGTAATGCATTCTATTTGTGTGCCACAGTGGTCTTGCGCCAATAGGGGAGTTTGATATGTCCTAAGTTTAAGGGCAGAACCAAGTAGCATTTCTTGGGTTTTCTTAGCATTAAGTACAAGCTTATGTGCAGAAAGCCAATTTTGGACATTTGTGAAATCTGAAGAAAGGGATGCATTTACGCTGGGACCTTATCAGAGCTTGAACAGAGTAGATCATCTGCATGGAGAAGAGATGAGCAAGAAAGAAAAACCTCATCTATGTTATTGATAAAAAGTGAGAAAAGAAGAGGTCCTATAACAGAGCCCTGGGGAACCCCAATATTGATGGTAGCACCATCAGATAAAGAGGAGTTGAATTTCACAATTTGAGTTCTATTTGATAGATAGCTTCCATATCAGGCGACAACTGGGGTGAAAAGGTCAGATTGCAAAGAGTGGAGAGGAGCAGGGGGTGATCAACAAGATCAAAGGCCTTTGTAAGGTCTATAAAAACTGCCCGTCAGCTGGCCAGCGTCCATACTGGTAAGCACATCGGTAGTAAATTTCAGAAGTACTGTAGAGGTACTGTGACCTTTAAGGAAGCCATGTTGGGTGTCAGAGAGAAGGCTGTACTCTGTGAGGTAGTCAATGGTTTGATTTACAACAAGTTTTTCCAGAATTTTACTTAGGACCGATAGGATGGCTATAGGCATGTAGTTAGTAATATCCTTGGGATCACCTTTTTTTAAAGACAGGCATTACACAAACAATCTTCCAGAGGTCAGAACTTGGTTATTAGAGAGAGAAAATGTGAAAATTCTAGCCAGAGGGGAGGCTATGTATGGTGCTGCTAGTTTCAGGCACTGAGGCTCAAGTGCATCTTATCCAGAGCTAGTGTTGTCAGAGACAATCCATAATAGTTTTAAGACCTCAGTCCTTGAGATTGCCTTGAAGTAGAATGGGGGATTTTTAGACATTTGTTGGGAAGGATAGCTGGGGGTAGTGGACTGTGTTGATGTTGAAAGCAGAGAAGCTGCCTGAGGAGATGGGAAGGCAGAGGTATACTGAGACAGGTCCGAGAACATTTGATTGAAGGAATCTGCAGTGGTGTTGGAGTCATTGCAATGTACTCCATTTAATACCATGTCACTGGGGGTAGTTGACTGGGATGCATAGAGAAAGGTCTTGACATGGGCCCAGAATTTCCTAGGGTCCCCAGCACAGCCTAGCAGTAATCCTTTACAATAGGCACTCTTAGCTGTTCTGACTTTTTTTTTTTTTTTTTACAGACGTTACACAGGGTTCTGTAGGTAGCATAGTCAGACTGTAGCCCTAAGGCTTTGTACTTTTTCCAGCATTTATCCCTAGAGCGTAGATTTTTCAGCAAGACATATCATTTGGTTCAGTGTAAATTCTAATGCAACTTTCGGTAGAAACTTAGGATTTGGACATAAAGGGACTCTGTCGTTGAGAAAAATCAAAGGAGGATGCTCACACATCAGAGCCTAAAGCTTAGAAATCCTTCTAGCAGAGGTCATAACAACTAAAATTAATGTTTCCCGTAAGAGGAAAAGTAAGTCACAACTCATGGCAGGATCAAAAGGAGCAAATATCAACTTCTCAAGAATGAAATTCAAGTCCCAAGGTGGGACTTGATTGCAGACAGGAGGTTTCATATGAAGAATACCTCTCAAAAATGTGTGTGACACCTCTAACTGGGCAATTGTAGGACCATCAATAGGGGCACGGAATGCTATATAGCATCCAAATGCACCTTGCACCTTAATAGAAGAATACAGCAGGCCAGAGTCAGACAGGGAAAGCAGATAATCCTGCACAGAATTTGCAGAAGATGTAAAATGGTCCTTATTCCAGGAAGCAGACCACAAAGTGATGTGCTTCCATTTCAGGGAATAAGTATGTCTGGTAGAAAAGCCACAAGCAGGACATCGGCAACTTCAGGGGATACCCCAAAACATGCAATGGCTGTTTTCAGGAGCCATGCATGTAGGTGTAGGGACTTCAGATCGAGATGAACCAGGTAGCCCTTGCCCTGTGACAACAGTCTCCAACACAGAGGTAGAGGGACAGGAGACTCCACCACCAGATGCTGAAGTAGCACAAACCATATCTGGAGAGGCCAGAATGAAGCAATGAGAGTGACATGCTCCACCCGCAGCTTGAGCAGAACCCACTGTATTCGAGGAACTGGTGGGAAATGCAAACAGGAATTACCCTTTCCAAGAGAGGGCAATGCGTTTCATGAAAACACTCCAGGCCCTGGAGCAAGAGACCAGAAACACAGCAGTTCTACACTGTGTGGGGACACAAAAAGGTCCAGCTCTGGATTACCCCATGGGACCTGCTTAACATGTCTGCTAAGACATTTTGGAGACCTGGGAAAAATACCACTGACAACAGAAGGTCATGGACCACAGCAAAGTATCATAGTGCCATCATTTCCCTGCATAGGGGATAGGAGGGACTGCCCCGACGTTTGTTGATGTAAAGCATCACAGTGATGTTGTCCATCTGCATGAGATGAGGACCGGAGCAGAGATAATTCTGAAAAGCATTGAAGCTGCACAGGACAGCCCACATTTCCAGGACATTTATAGGCAGCTCGGTCTCTACTTTGGTCCATGACCCCAATGTCTGGCACGGACCGAGATAAGCAGCCCAGCCAAAGCCAGAGGCATCCATGTTGAGGATCTGTGCAGAAGCTTGTAAAGAGAAGGGAATGCCCTTCAGCAGGCAGTCACGATTCATTCAAAATAACAATGCTCTGTGAAGAGCAGATGTGATGAGAAACATTTGCTCCAGCCCATCCATCAAATGATCTGATTGGTCCCCGAGTATCCACTGAGGTAACTGAGGGGGAATAGGGAGTTGCCCCAAGCTATGTGGAACAGAAGATATGCTATGTAGAGTGGGATGCAGCAAAGTGTCACACCATGGGGAAGGAGGGAGGGATGGCATGACCTGCTACAAGAGATTCTCTCAAAGATCTACCATTATGGTAAGTTTCAACGTGACTGTACTATCTTCTTCGAGGACATCTCTTGCAGCAGGTCACACATGTAGGAACAAGTCCCTAGCAGTGGGAGTAGGAAGAGAGATGAAGGGTGGCAGACCAGCTTGTTAGGTTAGGGCAAAAGATCTTGCAGAATGGCCCAGTCAAAGTGTGTGCATCATCTGGATTCTTTGTATGCTGTCTTATCTAAATAAAGCTGACTTACTTAAAAAAAAAAAAAAAAATTGTGCATCATTTGGAGGTAGTGTCCAGACTATAATGTTTAGTGAAGGTGTGTACCATAGACCAAGTCGCTGCCTCACAAATTTTCACAGCAGAGACCCCAATGAAGCATGCCACTGAAGTGGCCATACTCCTAGTTGAATGTGATTTTACACTGCCCATAAGTTCCTTACCATAATTCCGGTAATGCAGTTGGCCAACCATCTGTACAAGCACTGCTTAGAAACTGATGCGCCTTCTTTCCTTGGGGCGAACAAAACAAATAACTTGTGCAGACTTTCTAATGTTTTTTGTGCTTGAAATATAATACTGTATCTTAATATTCTACGTACATCTAAGGTGTGGAGCATCTAAGGTTGGAACTGTAATGTGTTTATGTATTGTATTTTGTTATTGATTGTTGTAATTATTTGTTATCAAACTACGGGTCACCATTTTAAATAAATTTTACTCAATGGTCTAACCCATTTAATAAAAATGAAATTAAATGAAAACGCTTCCCCTGGATTGGCGTGCCCCAGATAATATACCGGTAAATATATCAACTGATTTAAGGTAAACTCTCGTACAACTTTAGGAAGGAATTCTGGGTTAACAGGTAAAGACATTCTGTCTTTATGAAAAATCAAATAAGGCTGCTTGCACATGAGCGCCTGAAACTCTGAAATAAGTCGAGCTGAAGTAACGGTAACTAAAAATAAAGCTTTCCACAAGAAAGTGGAGCTTGCATGATGCAGCTGGTTCAAAGGGAGGCAAAGTTAACTTTTTTTTTTTTTAATTTAGTTGTTTAACCAGGTATAGCACACTAAGCTGAAAGCTTTTTTACAGGAGCGACCTGGGAGCACAAGTGTGTGACACTTTTGAGTGTGTAATGACTAGATGTGGTGCAGATGTCAGTGGCAGGATCATTCTCACCTACCATCCTCCAGAGGTGGGAATGAGTTTCTGCAGGAGTGGGTGGGCTTCACTGTCCAGAAGGTGTTGGAAGGTTTGGGGTGATTTCAATGCCTGGATCGACAATGAATCCTTGTAATTTGCTCAGGAGCTCCTTCAATTGATGTTTTCAATGGGACTAACACAGGCTGTTACCTCTGCTATACACCAGCTTGGGTACACACTAGACCTGATCTTCTCATCAGGACTTAAAGTTTGTGCGGTCAAGGCTGATCTGGTCCCATGGTCGGATCATCTTGCAGTGTCATTCCAGTGTGGGGTCCCCAACGTAAAAAACCCTTCTTTGGCGCCCATCCAGTACTAACAAACTGGAGCCTCGCAAATTCCAGGAGGCACTGGATGCTTTGTGTATGTGGCTGGCTTGTGCACGGGGCCAAGAGGTGGCCACTGAGCACTACAACTCAGTTCGTGTATCTACTCTGGACTCTACTGCACCCTTCCATGTTCATCCCCTAACCTCCCATCCCAACTTACCTCGGTATTGTGTTGACCTGCAGTGGATGATGACTAAGGGACAGAGGCTGGAGTGTTCCAGGAGGAAGACTGGGTCAATGGAGGGCAAATTGGAGCTGAAAACTCACTGTGTTGAATATCAGCGGGCAATCAATCTGAAAAAGGCAGCATTCCTGTCACAATCCTTTACTGCAGGGAAGAATTGTGAGTTCAACTCTTTTGCACTGTAGACAGGTTGCTGAATCTTCTCTGACGGAAAACCACTGGGGTGTTTTCTGTAGAGTAGTGCAAGGAGGTTGGTCGATTTTTTACTGAGAAAGGTGTCAGCCATTAGATCTAGTATCTCCCAGGATGGCCCAGTACAGGTCAGCAACAACAGTCATTCCTTGTGTGATGTAGATCTGCCCACCTTGGATGAGTTTCAGACAGTCACAGAGGCTAAGGTCCTCTAGGTAGTCTCAAGCCTGTGCCCTACCAACTGTATACTGGATCTCGGTCTTACATGGCTGGTCCACAGCTGTGTTGAGTTCCTGGGTCCAGTGTCTGCCAAGATCATCAATGGGTCTCTTAGGGAGGGAGTTTTCCCCAAAGGCCTTAAAAAAGGCAGTGGTTAGGCCCCTTCTGAAGAAACCATTGCTGGGCTCCAACATTCTTGCAAATTACAGACCTGTCTCTAACCTCCCCTTTCTAGGGAAGGTTACTGAGAAGGTGGTGGTGAAGCAGCTGACAGATCGCCTGGAATATTTTTCCATCTATAAACCTCTTTAGTCTGGCTTTTGGTCCCGACATAGCACTGAGACTGCTTTCATTATGGTAACTTACAACCTCCTCCTAGTGAGGGATCGAGGGCAACATTCTATCTTGGTGATCCTAGACCTATTTTCAGCATTTGACACAGTTGACCATGGTGTGCTTTTTAGACCATCTGTGGGACTATGTGGGTTTTTCTGGCGCAGCTTTGCACTGGTTTGAATTCAATTTTGTCAGGAGCACACAGCAGGCTACTTTGAGGAATTTAACCTCAGGGGCCTATGTGCTCCCCTGCAGAGTCCCATAAGGCTCAATCCTGGCCCCCATGTTATTCTCTGTGTATATGCTACCGCTGGGAGGAGATCAGATGGTATGGAGTTGGGTTTCACTGCTATACAGATGACAGCCAGCTGTACATGTCTTGTTCCCCTGATGATGATATGGCGGCCTTGGTGTGGAGTCATTGCTTGATTGAGATTAACAACTGGATGGCCAAGAACTGGCTGCGCTTTAACTCAAGTAAGACAGAGGCCATGGTGACTGAGCTGGGTCGTCGAAGCATAGTTGCCGAAGATGGTATGACTCCCCCTTTGTTGGGAGGCCAACTTCTCTTGGCAACTGATATGGTAAAGAACCTGTGTGTCACTTTGGACAGCAGATTGACACTCAAACAGCAGTTATCTGTTGTCAGATCTAGCTTTTATCATCTACAGATTATCACCAGGATCAAGCTGTTTCTTGCCCCAGACAACCTATCAACAATCATCCATGCTTTTGGCATTTCAGGGTTAGATTATTGTAACACTCTGTAACTAGAGTTATCTGGGGGATTGATGTGATGCCTGCAGCTAGTTCAGAATGGAGCAGCCCAGATGACCGTGAACTCTTCACAAAGTGAACATATCACACCACACTGGTCCTGTGTGTGCTGTACTGGCTGCCAGTGCACTAGTGCACCACCTTCAAGATTTGCTTGCTGACGTACAAGCTCTATGCAGTCTGGGTCCTGACTGCTTAAAGGAGCTCCTGTTTCCCTACTACCCAATGCGCTCTCTCTGCTCCACTGATGCAGTCTTGCTCATTGTCCTCCCATCTAAACAAAAATCATCTGGGAACAGAGTTTCTGGAGTGGCAGGTCCACAGCTTTGGAATGCATTTTCTTTGGAACAGCCAGCTCGGTGGAGGCCTTTAGGCATCCCATAAAACCTATTTTGGAAAGCATTTCCTCATTAAATACTGTTTATACATATTTTACAGTATTTTAACATTGCTGCTAATTTTTTTCTACTCTGTAGAGCATTCAGAGCCTCTTGGAATGGGTGCTGTATAAATGAACTTTGCCTTGCCTTGGTTTCTCTCCTAAGGAGGGACTGGTCCTATGGGACGTTTTTGAAACAAAGTCTGAAATTCTTCCTTTAGAAGGGACTAGTGGCCTAGAGGATAAGAGAGGAAAAGAGATGTGCAAGAACAAGGGGGCACAATTTCAAGATAGAGGTGGGATGGCTCAGAGGTAATGTTAGAAAGTATTTTTTCACAGAGAGGGTTGTGGATGCATGGAACAGCCTCCCTGAGGAGGTCATGGAGTCAAGAACAGTGGGAGAATTCAAGAATGCATGGGACAGGCATAAGGCAGTCCTAGTGGGGGGTAGGAGGAAATAAGCTGTTGGTTAACTAGGATCTGCATTTTATCTGTCAGGTGGAAAATGGGCAGACTAGGTGGGCCAAGCGGTCCTTATCTGCTGTCAAATTCTATGTTTCTATGATAAAAAGAAGGAGATGTAGAACAACAAGGAGGGATTTGTAGCAGATCCAGAGCATGTGCCGCACAATTATCTCTATAACCCACTTGTCCGTAGTGATCGTCTGCCATTATTTCAGATGCAAGCAGACCCTGCCCCTCACATTTACCCCTGGAGGTAACAACTGAGGAGGAGCGAGAGATGGAAGAGAGTCAGGTGGACCTGAGGGCAACAAGGTCACCAGAAGTAACTCCTTTAGGTGCTTCGTATGAGCACCAGGGGTGAGGAGACCTGGAAGGGGACCACCATCTTGTGCACAACCGAGGTTAGGCACGACTAGCTCGGACACTAGGCCAATGAAAAGAGCCTCGACCATGACCTCTTATGGGAGTGAGATATAGGGACTTAATAGACATTAGATTCATTTTAGTAGTCTGAAGACCACGCGGGGCTTTTCTGACATCACTGTCAAACAATTCTGACCCTTCAAAGGGAGCATTCAAAACTGCCTGCTGCACCTCAGTGGCAAAGCCAGCAATTCTGAGTTAAGAATACCATCTCATGAAAATGTCAGAAGCTGCAGTTCTGGCAGAAGCATCAGAGACATCATAAGCTGAGTGCAGCAAGTGATTGCCAACCTCAACATCAGCAGACAATGTTTTAAGCAAAGTAGTCTTGGCAGCGCTATCAGGCAAACCCGAAGCAGCAGTATGAGCAGCTTTCCACAGGCTGTTCTGGTATTTGATCACACAAGCTTGGTAGTTTACAATCCCAAGGCCTAGTGATGCAGAAGCATATGTACACTTGCCCATCACATCCAGACTCCTAAATTCCTTATCAGTAGGCAAAGTAGTCATATTTCTAGGAGCTCTAAACCTATCATGAGCAGCCAGGATGACCACAGAGTCAGTTTCAGGCTTTTTAGCATAATATGCCTTAGCAGATGATGCAGGATACTGCTTAGTAGCCTTTCTAGGGACTGCAGGCACGGAGTCTGGTCTGTAGCATGCAGTAAAAGTAGCATTCTCTAATGTACAATATACAGGTGGAATATTAATGGATGGCGAGCACAGCACCTCCAAAAATTCCATGAGATTCCATTTATTGGAATCTTCTTGTTCCACATCAAAGCTCATGGCACACTACATTTGCATGGATCAGTAATTACCTCACGGGCAGGCATCATTACACCAAATTCAACAAGGTCCTGTCTGAGCCTGCCCAGGTTAACTGCGGAGTCCCCCAGGGCTCTGTCCTGGGGCCTCTCCTATTCTCTCTCTTCATAAATGAACTACCCTTGGCTCCGGCTCTAGGGTCCTCAGTGCTGTACGCAGATGACTTAGTCATCATGGCCACATCCAAGAACATCGTCACCATTAACACCAAACTAAACTCGGACTTCGACCACATCCAAACTTGGTTGCAGGACCATAAACTTGTTATTAACCTACAGAAGACGCAGGCCATGCCATTTGGCTCAGCAGCCAAGTTAAAAGCCACCCGGGATTCACTACAGATCTCTGGGGCTGATGGGTCACCGCTGACTGTCGCAGGCTCGGTCAAGTATCTGGGGGCAACCCTTGACCCACAGCTGGATATGAACTTGCACATACGAAATACATGCAAGGCCTCAAACTGCAAGATGGGTCAGGCTTACAGAGCAAACAGCTGCCTAACTCCAGCTGCCCGTCTTGCTCTAGCCAGGGGAGTCCTCCTACCCACGCTTTGCTACGGACTAATCACCTTTGCCCACGTTGCAAAAACTAGTCTAGTAAAGTGGGACTCAGCGTACAACAACATATGCTGTTTTGAGCTCTCAGCCCCGCACCTCACTCACCGCTGTGAGCTTTACACCCGGCTTGAGTGGCTCCCACCGGAAACTCACCGCTCTTATGTTGTGGGCAACTTCATTGACAATATTGTCAGAACTGCCACCCCTCAAAACCTTGCTGAGACCCTTGTTCTTGCTACACCCTCCTACAACCTGCTATCCAGTGGCTCCCATGCCCTCCTGGTACCTAAAACCCACACACAAATGGGTGACTGAGCCTTCGCTGCGTATGCACCCAGGGTTTGGAACTCTCTTCCAACTAGCACTCGCTCCTCTCCCTCGCACTAGAGCTTTAAAGCCTCCCTCTGGAGTTTTCTCTCAACGGCTGCCACCTGTCTCTGCACTAGACAAACCCTCTCAGCCTGAGATGCCCCAACTAACTGAGATGCTACCTAAACATTACGACTTGGGCAAAGCACAACTGTGCTCATATTCCTCCTGTTCTCACAGCATATATAAAAATGGACCAATTAGGCCCACCGGCAAAACAGGGTGAGCACTATAACTGTGCACTCCTTTCTCTCGCACTGGGCCCACTCTACCAACTGTGACTCCTCCTTATTCTAACTGCTAGCCTTACAACTTGCTGCCTGAGCAATGAATTCACACTGCACTTCTTCCTACTGACTGCAATGTTTAATACTGTATTGTAATACCTGTTTTTGGTATTGTTGTCTTACAATGTCCCTGTGTTCTGGTCACTTTATATTAACTCTTCACTACTATTTGCCTGATGAAATCTGATGCTTGTAAAGTCCCTGTTGTGCTAATTCTATGTAATGTAATCCTTCACTTGTATTTGCCTGATGTTCATGTATGTACCTTGTAATCTCCCAGGTCGCACCTGAAAATTGTCACTTGGCTGTCTAGTGTGCTTACCCAGTTGACAAAAGCCAATAAATAAAAATTTGCTGCATCATGGCTTGGAAAGATGGGTCCTCAGGAGGAGACCTCAGGGTATAAACCACTGAGCCCTCACTACAGGATGAGAGGGTAGATCTAGAGTTAGGGGGACCCTCTATAAATTGTTCTTCACTCTCATATTTCTCCTCTAAATCCACCTCTAAGTTCATGAGGTCAGGATTATATTCCACATCATCATCATCATCATCATCATCATCATCATCATCATCATCATCATCTTCATCTTCTTCATCATCATCATCTTCATCTTCATCACCACCACCACCACCACCACCACCACCACCACCACCACCACAAGTGACAACAGAAGCCACAGAAGGGGCCTGTGATGCTGGTGGTGGCTGAGAAGTAGGAGTCTGTGATGTGAAAATGGAATCTATCGATGTGACCCAAGAACCCGAAGGCCCCATCAGCAGAACTACTTCCTGCATTGGCAATCCTGGCAGAATGTGTTGAATAATTTCAGAGGCTGCCAGTACAACCTAGGAGTAGACGGTGCCCTGAAAAGTGTCCGGGACCACCTGCATCGGTGATCCTGGGCCCAACGATGATGGCATCACACCATCCATATTAGGTATGACAGCACCTAAGTCAAGCCCCGACCTTGGTGTCTCAACGATGGTCAGAGGGGCTGTAGTAGACACCGATGGAGTGGGCAGAAACAAGGACATACCTTTTCTCAGTGGTGACTGGGACCCCACCAGTGAAGCAGACTTGTCCTTGTCTCTGTGTTTGTGCTTATGGCTGGATGATGAGGAGGCTTGGGACGGTGACCTTTCCTTATCCTTAGACTTTGATGACCATTTCTTTATTATTTATTTATTGAATTTTGTTCACCCGGTAAGCCCACTGGGCCTAGAAGTCCCTTTTTCAGGGGCGACCGGGTGGGAAGGGGGATACAGATGGTAAGCAACTGAAATTGAACCAGATTAAGCTGTTGGTGGTATTTTTTAGTGAATGGGAGAAATTTGTCCAGGACACCGGGGAAATTCCCCTACTCTTTTTCGATAAGTGCCATGGGATCTTTAGCATCCACCTGAACTACCACCAATCCAGGCAGATGGAAACCCAGTTTAAAGTCTCATCCGAAAGACGGCACCTCAGAAGTGCAGCACCTCCCTCATGCTGCACTACTGTGTCAGTATTGGGATAGTAACCCAAGTGCCAGATGTGGGAACTGAACCCACAGCCCGCTGATCTCCCGGCCTGAGAGGCAAGTGTGCTACCTACTGAGGCACTGACACCACCATAAAATGCCATATTTCTTGACCAATGACGAGGGACAAGTAGGAACCCTTTTCCTTCACCAGGGCTTTCAATGCTTTTAAGACAAAGAAATCTTCTAGAGCCTTCTTACAGCACCGCAGTGTGGCCCGGTTAAAGTTCTGTCAAATCTCACAAGTTCTCATGTCATGAGACAGGCCCAAACAGCACACTCAAACTGTGTGTGTGTCTTCCTTGTAATTAAACGATAAGACATGGGGGGTGTATATCTGACACCAGGAACACATGGCCAGGGTTGTAGTAAGGCACGAAGCCACAGGTTGAGTGCCTCCAGCCCCTGTCTAATGCACACCCCTGGACTGTCTTATTGCATGTATAAAATCAGACTTTGTATTTTATGTGCATGTAAAAATTAAAATTAATAGGTAAACATGATTAAAAAAAGTTTAATCTTTATCTAAATTTTACATAAAATTGTCTCTACGCCTACATGAGATTGATTCTTTTATTGTTTTGGTGTGTGTTTTTGAGTTTAGGACATTGGTCCTACTGTGACATACACAGCTGTAGTTTTTTCCAGAATCAATTATAGTAGTCTGCATGTGCAGCCCCTACCCAGAGACTAAAGAGAGACTTACACAAGTTGTTACCTTTCCTGCTTCTTTAGTATTTGTGTATGGTGAAAGTCTGGTATGGTCTCCGACATAAAGGGGCAACTCGAGCTTCGGGAGTTCCCTACTCTGTAGCAGGTGATATGGAGAAGGGGAGCACATGCAAGTGTAATGCCCCAAAGTTGGGCATCCCAGAAAGTTTAAAAATAAATAAATAAATTAAGGGTTCACAGGTGCTCTGGGTACCTGCTGCAGGTGTAGGCAGCAGGATACTATGGTAAGGGGCCCCTGAGACATACAGGTTACTCACCTGTAACAGGAGTTCTAAGAATGGTATATGTTGTTCATCCACACTGTCTGGCAGGTTCCTTGCCACTTTAAATCTTGCCGGAAGGTCTTCAAGCTGACTCCTCCCACCCACCCGGGTGGTAAAACTCTCGGCTCCGCCCCATGACGCCAGATCTAGCCCGCTGGAAGCTCAGGTTGTGCGTCGAAGCCGGGGAGGTCGGGTGGGTCGTGTGGATGAACAACATATACCATTCCTAGAACTCCTGTTACAGGTGAGTAACCTGTATTTCTAGGGACATGGATATGTTGTTCATCCACACTGTCTGGCAGACTCCTAGCAGTTCTCCGGGAGGAGGGAGGCAAGGCGCACACCCTCTACTTAGGGAATAAAGACTGGAGAACCGAGGCCCCAATATCAGCATCCCGGCGTGACTCAAGGTCGATGTGGTAATGGGTAATAAAGGTGTGTGCTGACTTCCAGGTAGCAGCCCTGCAGGATTTCCTGGATAGGGACATCCCTGGAAGCAGCCACCGATGCAGCAGTATGACGGGTAGAATGAGCTCTTATCCCTCTGGGAGGCTCCATGCCCGCCAACTTGTAGCAGAGATCTATGCAGGAGGTGACCCACCTGCTTATCGTCCACTTGGCTGCAGGTCTGCCAGGTGCGGCTTCAGCGTAGGTGACAAACAGCTGGCGAACCTCTCCCCGAATTTCAGCCGTGCGCTCCTTATAATAAGCGAGCGCCCTTCTAGGGTCCAAAGTATGGCGCCTATATTCGGCCTCCGAGGTGTGATTGGGGTAGAACACCGGCAGAGTCAACACCTGGTTAAGGTGAAACTCCGACACCACCTTCGGAAGGAATTTCGGGTGGGGGCGTAGGACAACCTTGTCCCTGTGGAAGACCAGGTAAGGAGACTCAATGCAGAGCGCCTGAGTTCTCCCATCCTTCTGGCTGACATGATAGCCACCAAGAAGGTGGTTTTCCACGACAGGTGAGAGGTCACACCTGTGCATTGGTTAGAATAAACGCCCATGAGGCTTTGCCAGTACCAGCAGTAAATCCCACGGAGGTGGAGGTTCTCATACCGGAGGGGAAATGTGATCAAGGCCTTTGAAAAAGCGCCAGACCACCTTCTCCTGCGCCACCGACTGCTCCCCGGCCCACGCCCGGTAAGCAGAGATGGCTGCCAGGTGCACCCTTAGGGTCGTCGACCTAAGCCCTTGACTAGAAAGGGACCATAAATAGTCCAAGATGCTTGCCAAAGGACAGGAGGAAGGGTCCAAGCCCTTGCCCTGACACCAAATGGAAATCTCTTCCATTTGAAGGCATTGCATTTCCTGGTCGACTCCTTACGGGACGCCTCAACTACATTGAGGACCTCGTCGTCTCGTCAGAAAGACCCAAGGCCTGGAACTCTAGCCACTCAGGTACCAGGCCGTCAGGTGCAGGGATTGAAGGTCCGGATGGAACACCTTCCCCTGATTGACTGAGAGCAGGTCCGGGCGAGCTGGAAGCTGCCTCGGGGGCCTGGAGGTGAGGCTGAGGAGATCTGGGTACCAGAACTGGCGGGGCCAGTCTGGGGCTATCAGAATCACCTGCGCCTTGTCCCTCCTTGCTTTGAGAAGCACCTTGTGAATCAAGGGAAATGGGGGGAAGGCGCAGAAGAGGTCCGGGGTCCACAGCCTCGAGAAGGCATCCCCCTGCAGCGAGCCCTGCTGAGGGGGGCGGGCATGAAACAGCCTCAGCTTCGCGTTCTCCTTGGAGGCAAACAGGTCCACCTGAGGTGTGCCCCAATGGGAGAACAGATCTTGTACCACCTCCGGCAGGAGAGACCACTCGTGAGATGCAGCCCCTATCCGGCTCAGGGCATCGGCCAGGGTGTTGGAGGCTCCTGCCACATGAATGGCTAGGAGATCCGCCTCCAGGCTGCGCCACGAGTGACCAAATGCGGAGCTTCCTTGCATAGAAGCATGGAGCAGCGCCCCGCCCTGGCGGTTTAGGTAGTACATGGTCGTGGTATTGTCTGTCTGGACTCGGACCACTTGACCCCGGAGAAACGGAGCAAAGGCGGTGAGAGCTAGGCGGACCGCTTGGAGCTCCAGCAGGTTGATGTGGCATCGGGACTCCCGCGGGGACCAGAGGCCGTGCGCCCGGTGTTCCCCCAGATGGGCACCCCAACCCATCAGAGAGGCATCGGTCGATAGAGAGACCGTCGGCTCGGGCGGATAAGCGGGATGCCCTCCTGCAGATGAGCAGGAATGGTCCACCACTGGAGGCGTTCCACATCTCCTGGGTCACCATCACTAGCTGGTCCAATGGATGCTGGCGTTGTGACCACTGGCTGGCCAATCCCCACTGAAGGGGTCGCATGTGCCAGCGTGCCCAACGGACCACGCTGGTACAGGCCGCCATGAGACCCAGGAGGCGCAGGAAGTCCCGGGCAGGGCGCGATTGCCCAACCAGAAATGATTGGGCAAAGGAGGTAAGAACCTCGGCCCTGTCCGCCGGGAGCCGTGCTCTGGCTCGAAGAGAGTCGAGCTCTGCCCCGATAAACAGAATCACCTGCTTTGGCTCGAGTTCAGACTTGGCCTCGTTGATGAGAAGGCCGACTTGAGAGCAAACCTGGAGGGCCAGATCTCTGGACCGCTCCACCTCCTGTCTGGAGGAGGGCTGCTATCAGCCAATTGTCCAGGTAAGGGTACACCCGGACCCCTTGGCGCCGCAGGAAAGCTGTCACCACTGCAATGCATTTGGTGAAGACCCTGGGAGCTGGAGACAGGCCGAAGGGCATGGCTCAGAACTCGAAGAGGGATCCCTCCACTCGAAAGCGAAGGAATCTCCGATGTGACGGACGGATGGGGACATGAAAGAACGCGTCCTGCAGGTCCAGAGAGCAGAACCACACACCGTGTTCCAGGGATGGTATTATCTGAGCCAGAGTGACCATCCTGAAGGTTCGAGACCTTAGGAACTTGTTCAGGTCGTGTAGGTTGAGAATGGGGCGCCAGCCCCCCGTCCGTTTCAGAACCAGGAAGTACCTGGACACAAACCCCGGGTCTGAGGGAGGGTCCGCCACCTCCTGATCACCTCCTTTGGAGGAGGAGGCGGTGTCGGCCCGACGAGCCGACAGTGAACTGCGGACCCAGAGGCCCCAGTGCGACGGCTCTGAAGGGCGGGGCCTGCTCGAATTCTAGAGGCAGGCCTTTTCCACCACCTCCAGTACCCACCTGTCCGTGGTAATGACGGACCAGGCGGAAAGGAAGTGCGGGACCGTCCCCACAGGGGAACCTGGGAGTGAGGTGGCGGGGTTGAGGCGACACCCTCAGTCCGTCACTGGGCAGGCTTGGAGGAAGGACCGGCCGGGGACCTCCTGGGCCTTCCTCCTGCTTCCTGTTGGAGGAAGCCCGGGCTTGGGTTTGGGATGCCAAGCCCGAGCCTGCTAGCCCTGACATTGCTGGGCCGGACGCGCCGGGGCGCAGAAGGACGAAAGGGCTTAGGCTGTGGTTGCGCCTTTGTCCTTCTGAGCGGAAGAGACCGAGTCCAAGGTAGCATTGGACTTCTCGATCCTCTGCAGGTGACCTTCCACCCCAGGGCCGAAGAGGTCAGTCCCCAAAAAGAGAACATCCGCCAACTTGTGCTGGGTATCCGAAGTAAAGGTGGATATCCTCAGCCAAGCCCGACGACGCATAGCCACTGCAGCCGCCACAGACCTGGCACATGAGTCCCCAATGTCTAAAGCAGTCTAGAGCTGCTGTTTGGCCACTGCCCTGCCCTGGTCCCGCACCTGCCTGACCGTAGTCTGCAGATCCGAGGGATGACCTCATCCAGGGAGCCCAACAGGGCATGAGAAAAATGTGCCATGAGGACGGCTGAACTGGCCTGGCGAAGGCCGAGAGAGGACGCAGCATAGACTTTTCGCCCGGCATAGTCCAATTTCTTGGACTCCTTGTCGGGAGGTTTGTCCACATCCCTAGCATTCCCGGCACGCCGGAAAACGCTGTCGGTAACCAACCCCTCAGCCGAGGGGTGTTCCGAAAAACCAGACAGGGAACCGGTAGGGACCGCATACTTCCTGGCCATCCTGCGAAGGCGCAGGACAGGAAGCAGGGCGCTGCCAGAGCTCCAAGGCCGGACCCACTATGGCCTCGGCCACCGGAAAGGCCTCCGTAGGGGAATCCCCTGGGTCTAGAATCTCCGTGAGGGGATACATGGCCTGTTTAGAAACGGGTTCGAGCTTCATCCCGGTGGACTCCGAGATGAGCCGAAGCAATCCTAGGAAGGACGAAGGGCTATCGTCCACCGACTGTCCTCCTGAGGACTCCAAGTCCATTCGCTTGGAGAAAAGGGAGGAATCATCCTCGGACTCTGAAGAGTCCTCAAAGAGCTGCCTCGGGCCTGAGCCACCCTCCACCTGCCGAGGTCTATCGGGAGTGAGGGTGACAGACAGCCTATGGGGCAGTCCCTGAGCCGACCGAGAATTTTTGGTCGGAGCCCCAACTAATGGCTGTGGAGGCGGAGGTTCCACCGGAATCGGTGGGGCAGCTGGAACAGGCTCCTCGGCTAAAACGAGGGGTTGTTTCGGCCGCTCCGGTGACAGCCACTTAATGGCTGGGGAAGACGACGGCGTCGGCTTATTCCCGGTCAGAAGGAGCTGTTGCCACATGAGTTCCTCATACCTCCGACGCAACTTGCACCGAAGCCTCCCCTCGTCCGAGGAGGAGGAAGAGGATGAGCGGCGGCGCCGCTTGCCGCGGTGCCGAGACACGCCTATGGCGGGGATCGGCTGGACGCCAAGGCGTCAGAGACCGAGACCGAGAACCTCGGCTAGGCCGAGGACAGTGCGGAGAGGTGTCGCGGGAATCGGCACTCCCTCGGTTGCGACGATTCCACGAAGGCTCGGAGCACGGAGGCACAGAGCGAGCCGGCAGGGATCCTCAACTCCCCACGGGGGAACCGGGGAGAGGGGATTCTCAGCTTCTCCAGCCGACAACCCGTCCAATGGGTCGAGAAAAATCTCGACCGCGTCGACGGGAGTCTCGGTCAACTGGCCTGATGGGGACACCGTGAAACCAGTGGCCGAAGCCGAGGGGTCGACCGAAATCGACGGCCGACAACTAGGGGAGAGGGATCTTTCCCGCTCCCAAGAGCGTCAACTGTGAGACTTACTCTTGTCTCTCTTTTTGGACCGAGAAAACGGTCCAGAAGAGTTGGACCTCACCTTTGTCGAGAGGTCAGACAAAGCTCCAAAAGAAGTCGAATAAGAGGCACCGAGAGATAGCGGGACAAATGTCGCGAGTCGAGGTAAAAGCGTCTGCCGCCGCCTCTTCTTCGAGGGCGATCATCTGCTCGAGCTGATCCGCTGAGCCCGCCGCCGTGGACACCGCCGACCGGGCCTCTTTTGACTTAACCAGAGGAAATCTCTTCTCGGGACGCCCCAGTTGTAAACGGGCAGCACGGTCTTCGAGGACGTAGGCCGAAAAGGAAGAGCACAGGTCGCAGGCCTGCGGGTCGTGCTCAAGGCCCAAGCAGTAAACACACGTGGAGTGCGGATCCATCCGAGACATTTTCTGCCCGCAAGGGCATCTCCGGAAACCGGGAGTCGATTTGTCCATCGCAGCCGCGAGGGAGAGAAGACCAAAGTCTTTTAGCAAAACTTTTTAATTTCGAAAATTCGAAGAATTAGGAACCAGTCTTATACGCAGAGCGTTAAGGAGGGAACCTGAGCTTCCAAGCGGTAAGGAAGATCTGGCGTCATGGGGCGGAGCCGAGAGTTTTACCACCTGGGTGGGTGGGAGGAGCCAGCTTGAAGACCTTCCGGCAAGATTTAAAGCGGCAAGGAACCTGCCAGACAGTGTGGATGAACAACATATCAATGTCCCTAGAATAAAAGATTCACCTCCTTGTAATGGAAAAAAAATGTAAAATAATGCAGAGAAGTGCCCTGTGCACTTACAGTATGGTCAAAAGGCAGATTTAAAAGCAATAGATGTCACAATGGCCTGGATGGAATGTTGTGCTGAGTGGCTCATGCACAGCATTCCACTCCAGCCAATCTAGAACCCAGGCAGGTTTAAGTTTAAAAAATAATTGTTCTGTTGGTCAGTTGTTGCTGGGCTGTGGAGTAGAGAGGATCACAGGAGTGCAACAGGGACTTGTGGCTTACCTGGAGTCGTGAAGCCGGTCCTGTTGATTCCGTGGTGATTCCCCTCCTCCAGTCCACTGAAGACTCCCTGCTCCGCGGTGTTCAGTGGTGCCATCGGGGCACCATGAAGAAGAAAATTGTCCATTTACCGCGGTTTTGGGCTTGTAAGCCCTTTGTTTTATTGTTTTGACCCCCCCAAGTATTTTCTAAATTTATTGTGGTCCCCCGTCGGCAGCCCTGCCAGCCGCAACGCGCCCGTATCTCTGTCGGCCCTCCCAGGTCCCCTAGCCGTCCCCTCGGCTGCCTGCCAAACTCCCTCCCACTGCCAAAAAGACCTCCTGCCTCCCGAGACCGCAGCAACCTCCCTGTAGTAGACGACAGAGCAGTGAGTCGGCGGCAGCACACGCTGTGCTGACCGCCCATTTTAACAGAGATTGTTTTATTTTATTTATTCAAAGCACGAGGCGCTGGAGGAAAGTGGCTAAAAGCCGAAAGACCGTCGGGTCAGAAGGACCCTGTATTGCATATTCATAAGGAGGTGGGGTTAGTGACGCCCATAGGAGGGGCCAAAAAGCAAGGCCAGCATAGCGGCCTATGAATAATTTATGTGGAGGCTGGATTTGAGGCGGAGACTCGCGACTGAATGATGGCAGGCTCAGGGAGCCTGTATATTTAAAGGGGCCACGCAGTTTTAAAAGGGCAAGTCAGGCCCAAAAGTAAAGTAGGACATCAGGCCCAGTACAAAAAGGGGCACCAGGCCCAGTATTACGTGGGGCACCAGGCCCAATTTGAAGTTGGGCTATCTGGCACAATATAAAGTGGGGCACCAGGCCCAATACAAGGTGGGGCACCAGGCCCAGTAGTAAGTGGGGTACCAGGCCCAGTATTACGAGGGGCACCAAACTCAGTATTATGTGGGGCACCAGGCCCAGTAGTAAGTGGGGCACCAGGCCCAAGATAACGTAGGGCATTAGGCCCGAGGTAAAGAGTGGTGCCATAGGGAGGCCCAGGCCTAAGCGGAAAAGGGCAAGCCAGCCTAGTGGTACTACAGGGAGGCCCCGGCCTAGCGGAATAGGGCAAGCCAGCCTAGTGGTACTATAGGGAGGCCCCAGAATAGGGCAAGCCAGCCTAGTGGTACTATAGGGAGGCCCCGGCCTAGCGGAATAGGGCAAGCCAGTCTAGTGGTACTAAAGGGAGGCCCCAGCCTAGCGGAATAGGGCAAGCCAGCCTAGTGGTACTAAAGATAGGATTCCTTAGCCACGACATACTGAAAGAGATCCTATTCCAGAAGACCCTACATTTAGAAACAGAGGTTCGTTTAAGTGTGTTCAATTTGCCTATACTGCGAAACTACTGTAATAACTGTACTGCTTATGCTGAACTATTGCCCTAAGTACCTGAACTATTGCCCTAAGTACCTGAACTATTGTCCTAAGTACCTGACATATTGCCTTAAGTACCTGAACTATTGCTCTAAGCACCTGGACATTGGCCCTCATCAGTAATAATTACTCCTGAAGTTATAATTTGCCCTCCTCCGGCAAATTATTGTATCATTCCACAATTCCTTGAGCATTATTCAGTTATATGGTTACTACCGTATGAAGACGGTCTCAATCTTCTTCCACACTGCAGTCCCATAGTGTGGTCTGTAACACCACGTACTCAGAATCAGTCTCTACTAAGAAGAAGACGTCCTCTCAGCATTCTTCACTTCTGGGAGATCCTCCATCAGCTCATCACGTCTGTCTGTGTCGTCCACCGAAGTAGAGTCCGTCGCCAGTCGTACAAGTCGTACACGCCGTTTTCTTGTTTTCACAGCTTGAAAGTACGTCCGCCAAAACGCATCATGACAGCCATGCCAGTGTCGTTCCGTATGGTTCCTGTTCCAGATGTCCTGAAGTTGGTCGCCCTCTACAGAAGAGTGAGCTCATCCTGGAGAACCTAGTCTGCGCCCCACCTGGTCGTTCGCCAAAAGTCGAGTCCGTCGAAGCCCAGTATGGGACGCATCCGCTGTTTCTTTGTTTTGTGTTAGTTCCTGATCCTAGGATTGCAGAGTCAACCATCATCTCTTCAGATTCTTATGGTTCCTGGTCCTGTCAGAGTTTCTTCTGAGTTTAGCTGGCCCTTGGAGTGCCGCAGCATCAGTCAGGTCATGGTAGTCCTCCACTGGATTCATCGCCACGCAGATCTTGATCTATCTTCATCCTTGGCAACCCCGGGAAATGGGTTTTGGCCAAGGAACCCTTTGTTTTCAGTGTGTTATCTCAGGAACCAGTTGCTCTGGTTCTACATTCCGGGCAGCCTTGGAGAGAGTGGGCTTTTGCCGAAGAATATATGGTCTGTTTACCAAACCTCCCACCACCCCAGTGGCCTTAACTAGGTCCTTGCTGGGAATTGTGATTAGGGTTCTACAGTTCTGTTTTACTTCCCTTGTAGCTACCAACGAAGAACGACGGTGTACACGAAGACGCCTAATCTATGGACCCCTGTAATATCTGGACTCTTATGGAAATGTGTGATAATTACCATAGTACAGTTCTGAGTAGCTTATGTTACCTGATCCTCATCTAAGAGTATAGACGTGTAGAATAATTTCAGAATAAGAGTGGCAGTAGGCCTAAAGTGTATTCTTGTGGTAGAGAATGGTATTTCCCTGTTTATTGCCCTATTGTTCTCGGGCAACCCCTCTTTCCTCTTGTGACTGTCTCTCTCTACCCTTGGTACAAAATAAACACCCTGCGGGCACTGAAGCACTAAGTTGACTCCTGCCTCTCCTTGTCTGGGTAACGGTTATCCTATCCACATAATTTGGACCTTGGTGCCTCGCTCATCTCTTTTCACCACCTTTAGAGTAGAGCACACTTAACAGAGCACCTCCAGCTCATCATATCATGAGCATCACACAAGAGTAAGTGTTCAGAAAAAAAAAAGAAGGTAACCACACAGTTTGGCCAAAGATTCTGTGGGTTTTTTTTCAGATTGGTGACAAGGAAGGTTGCAGCCGAAGAGCACTTTTTATAATCACCCCTTGATTACGTGAAAAACCCATGCATGCACGGGTTTTACTTTTTCGGGCCCCTCACCCATCTTTTTACATGGCCAGAAAGAGGTATAGATTCTGAATCAAGTAAAGTTGGCTTTAATGATGAAACGAGTGTCAGAATACAAAAAAAATGTGAAAGAAAATCTGAGCATGACTAACACCGTGTGCACAATGCACATACTCAGAGTCATGACTCTGATTTTCTTCTGCAGTTTTGTAGGGTTCTAATGCTCATTTCAACACAGAAAGTGCAGTTATGCAAGAACTTACCATAACAGTAGATCTTAGAGAGGAGCTCTTGCAGCAGGCAACACTGGTAGGACTGAAGCCAACAGGCACCCAGACCACATGGAAAACTTCTAGCTAGCAGTCTATCAAAGGGGACCACCTACACGGACGTCCTCATGCTGATGTCTGCCTATCCTATAAAGGGGGCGGTCCCCCACACCCACCCCAGTTCTCCCACTGGAGACTCTATTGCAGGTGGTGAAATGGAGAACCGAGACAGTTGTTGAGAGAGCCAAGGAAAAGCAGAAGAGGACCAAAGGAGAAGAAACTATCAGGGGGCTGGAGGGAGGGAAAGCACTGCCTGCTGTAAGAGCTCCTCTCGAAGATCTACTGTTACGGTTGGTTCTTACGTAACTGTACTATCTTACTTTGAGGGGCCTTTTGCAGCAGGCAACAACAGTAGGACTGAGTCCCAAGCAGTACCAGAACTGACTGAGAAGGCAGCCAGGTGGAGGTGAAGGCAACAGCAAAAGATTCAGGAAAGAAGGCCCTGAAGGATAGCCAGTCTGAAATTGGCCCAGCACCTAGATGCAATGTCCAGACTATAGTGGCGAATGAAGGTGTGGACAGAACTTCAGGTGGCAGCTGCACAAATGTCCGCAGCAGACAGATTCCTGAAACAAGCAGTAGAGGCGGCCATACCTCTGGTAGAGTGGCCTTTTACCACCACAGACAAGGGCTGGTTGCGCTTACGGTAGCAGTAAACAATGCAATTAGCCAACCATTTAGACAAACACTGTTTCAAAACAGGTGCCCCTTTTTCTTGTAGGCAAATGAAACAAACTGGTCAGTTTTCCTCACAGCCTGGGTGTGGTTTATATAATACTGAAGCACCCTATGAACATCCAAAGTATGGAGCAAGGCTTCTCCGATTAGAATTCTCAGGAAAGTAAACTGGTATGTGGATGGATAGATTTAAAGTAAACTCAGACACCATCTTAGGCAAAAACTTAGACTAGTACACAAAGACACCCTGTCTTTGTGAAAAACCAAGTAAGGCTCTTTACACATCAGAGCCTGAAGTTCGGAAATCTTCCGAGCAGAAGTAACTGCAAACAAAAAGAGCACTTTCCATGACAGAATTCGCAGCTTGCAACTCACAGTGGCTCAAAGGGAGGCAGAGTGAGCTTTTCCAGCATGAAAAGGAGGTCCCATGGAGGGACAGGGTCCCAGATGAGGGGCTTCAAATGAAGGATTCCCTGCAAGAATGTATGGGACTCATCCAGTTGAGCAATAGATTTACCTTAGATAGATGCATGGTACACAGAAATGGCAGAAAGGTGCACCTTAAGAGAGGAGTACCCTAGACCAGAGTCCGAAAGTTAGAGAAGGTACTCCAAAATCAGATTCGCTGGGCAGGTGAAGGGATCCAGGTGATGAGCAGCAGCAGCCCATAGGGAGAAGCACTTCTACTGCAAAGCACAGGTGGCCCTAGTGGAAGGTTTTCTAGTGGCCACCAGGACATCAGCAACCCTGGAAGAAACCCCAAATTGGGCTATAGCTGGGTCTGCAGGAGCATGAATGAAGATGCAAAGACTTGAGGTCTGGATGGACCAGGGTGCCCTATCCCTGGGACAGCAAGCTGGTGCACAGGGGAAAAGGTACTGGGGGTTCCACTGTCAACTGCTGCAGCAGGGGGAACCAAATCTGATGCAGCCAATAGGGGGCTATGAGGATCATCTCTGCCCCCTACAACTGGAGCTTAAGAAGCACCCTCTGCAGGAGCGTGAAGGAAGGGAAGGCGTACAGGAACCTCCCTTTCCAGGAGAAGGACAAGGCGTTGTGCCAAAAACCGGCAGGCCCTGAATCGAGCGAGCAGAAAAGAGTCAGGTATGCGATGAGTGGGGATGCAAAAAGGTCCAACTCTGGATGGTCCTACCTCTCAAAGAGATCTTTGACCACTGAGGGCAACAGTTCCCACTCATGAGCCCTCGACCTGGACTGGCTGAGACTGTCGGCCAGGATATTTTGGACACCTGGAACATGAACGGCTGATAGTTCCAGGTTGTGCTCGATGGCCCAGTATCAGACTCTCAGGTCTTCCTGACAAAGCAGGTATGAGTGAGTGCCCCCCTGCTTGTTGATGTAGTACACTACTAACATGTTGTCCATCTACACCAGCAGTGGTCCGGGAAGAATGTGAATCTGGAAGGCCTGCAGAGCATTAAGAACTGCCCGCATCTCCAACACATCGATGTGAAGATGCTGCTCTGCCTCAGACCAGGTTCCTTGGGTCTGACGGTTGGCCAAGTGGGCCCCCAAGCCCAGGCCCGAGACATCCATCGTGAGGATCTGCTGAGGGGGTGCAGTGTGAAAGGAAACCCCTCTCAGGAGATTGGCAGGGTTTTGCCACCATTCCAATGTCCTCCTCACTAGATCAAAGACCATTACTGGCTGATCCAGGTCATCGACGCTCTGGTCCCACTGGACCCAAAGGGTCCACTGAGGAACCCTCATATGCACATGGACTAGGGAGACTGTGGCTATGGCAGCGGCCTTGTGCCCAAGCAATCAGAGGAATGCTCTGGCCAGGATATGTCGACTGGAGGCCACTAGACAGGCCTGCTCCATCAACCGCTCTGCCCTGTCCTCTGGCAGGAAAGCTCTGCCCTGGGAAGAGTCCAGGACTGCCCCAATATACTGGAGGCACTGGCATGAAGAGAGAGACAAGACTTTGGCAGACTGACTGTGATCCCCAAAGCCTAGAAAAGCTGAAAGGTGCATTCCAGGGTTTGCAGCAAAAGGACCCTGGAAGAGGCTGTCAGCAGCCAGTCATCCAGGTAAGGGAACACATAAAAGCCCTGTCTCCTCAGAGCAATGGCCACCACCACTAGGCACTTGGTAAAAACCCAAGGTGCTGAGGAAAGGCCGAAAGGAAGGGCCCGGAACTGAAAGTGGTACTACTAGAAGCAGAAAAGAAGGGAGCGGTGGTGGGCTAGGAAGACCTGGATAAGAAGATAGGCATCCTACATGTTCAGGGAACAAAGCCAGTCCTCCTGGTGAAGGAGGGTAAGCAACCCCTGGAGAGTGACCATCCTGACGTGCTTTTACTCTATGTACAGGTTCAGGTGGCTGAGGTCTAGGATCGGCCTCAGATCCTCTGTTTTGTTGGAGATGAGGAAGAAGTGGGAGTAGAACCCCCTTCCACTTTGAGCTGGAGGGACAGGCTCTATGGCTTTTTTGCATAGGACAGCCTGAATCTTTTCCCGGATGAGGGAGATGTGGGCTGTCGGGTAGTGGGAAAGCAAGGGAGGGTTTTCCAGAGAAGGTTTCAGAAATTCTAGGGTGTCACCTCACTCGATAAGCTGTAACACCCATTGGTCTGAGGTCACTGCACATCACCCACTAAGGTAAAGGGAGAACCAGCCGCCTACCACCTACCCAAAGGTCTCTGCTGGAGGGAGGGAGTTGGGCATGGAGGGCAAGGACGTGCCTGAAAACGGATACTCGGATCAGTGTGCTTACTCAGTAATCAAAGACTTAAATAATAAATAAATAAATAAGGAATCAGGCAGTAGAACCAAGGGTGGGCAGAGTGGCTGTGGGTGCTCTTGGGGCACCAGGAGCAGCCTCACTAGCTGGCAGGGTGTGGGCCTTATGTCTGAAGGGACCCTCATCTGCTGGTCCTTAGTGGACTGACAAGAGAACCTACAAAAGGACTGATACTGGGTAGTCTGAGGCTGAGATCAGTAGAAGGAATGTAACAATCTAAGGGCTTTGCCGGATTCCTGGAGGCAGGACATAATGTCCTGGGCATCTCCCCCAAACTGGGTGGAACCCCAGAAAGGGCATCCAAGATGCTGGCTTGAACATTGGGTGCAAAGTCAAACACCCTGAGCCACAAATGGCGATGAAGGCAGATCCCTGTAGCTGCCCAATGCCCAGAGGCATCAACAGTGTCATATGCTGCCTGCAGGACATGGGTGCCCACATCCAACCCCGATTTAGGAGTTGGGCCAACTGGGTTTTGGTAGAGTCCTCGGGGGGGGGTCTGAACCAGAACCCTCGCTTGATCCCAGAGGACATTCTGGTACTGCATCATACGGCCAAATAGTTAAATGCCCGAATGGCCAGAATGGCGGAGGAATACATTCACTTGCCCCACTGGTCCAGCTGTCATAACTCCTTGTCAGGTGGGTACTAAAGTGTTTGGGCATTTTTGTGTGGTCGTGGGTTGCTTTCATGACCACGGAGTCCATCGTGGGGTCTCTCCAAAGAAGGGCTTGTCCACTGGCACATTATAAAGACGATCCGCCTTCTTAGGTAAAGCTGGGGTGGAAGAAAGGTTGTTTCACGCTGCTTTAGTAATGTCTTTGTAACAGTCTATTAAAGGATATACCACCAAGGGGAGGGTCTCCTTTTTCTAAGATATATCGCCAGGCGATGGTGCTCCGGGTCAAGCTTCCCCATTTCCCAGTCCACGAGGGATTGGATATGATGCGTAATGTCAAGGAAGGAGGGGTCATCGGGCGGGAGATTAGGGGCCTCCCTGGCCTGGTGCTGCCCCTCAGAGGAGCCCCTGGAGCCATCCGATGACTTTGAAGAGGAAGAATAGTCATCTCCAGACTGATCAGAATCAGGGACTGGTGTCTGAGGGTGACAGTCATCCACACATTGGCCGGAGCCCCCACCAGTGCATCCCCCAGAAGACACCGTGGTATGAGGATCCCTAGCTCCTGCCCAGTCCAGGTCCTGAGGTGGGGGATCCCAGGGAGGATGAGGGAGAGAAGGCCTTCGGGATGCATGCTTATTTTGCACAAAGGACCACCAAGCATTAAACATATAAGGAGGATAAGGATAAGGATACTGTGGGGGGGGGGTATGGATACATCGGTGGAGGAGCCGGCGTAGGGTACCCTGGTGTAGGCCCAACTGGCGCCAGCTGTGGATCCCAAGGAGGGCTAGCCAGCATTGGCTGTAGCAGAGGCAACGATGGTTGAGGAGTCGTTGGCTGAGGCGTCAGCAAGGCCAACACCGGCCTAAGAGTCAAAGCCTGACATCGGTCAGGAGAGGTGGCCGATGTTGACCCCAGTGGTGAGGCTGGAACCTGCATGGAAGATGCCCCCTGAGGCAAGAGCAGAGCTGTACCACTGGCAGCCCAGAGGTTGTGAGGGCTAACAAGAAAGGAGGAGCCAACCCCCCCACGGGAGGAAGACCCAGAGGCAGTGACCGCACTGTGCAGAGATCACAAGAGGCTGACCGAGGACGGCCCTGGTGCATATGCTTCCCACTCGACTTCTTCTCCTTCTGGGAGGAAGGAGAAGATGCCCCAGGAGACTGAGCCAGGGAAGCAGAAGAACTCTTGACCTGAAGCTCCTTTTCCATCGAGGCCAACTGCTGCTTGAGCATGTAGCTTTCCAAGGTCTTTAAGTGGCATCTATGTGTGGCCTGGTTAAAGTCCTGACAGTGCTGGCAGGCCTCAGTGTCGTGGCTGGGGCCTAAGCAGAGCAGGCAGCAAGACTGACCATCTTTGGCAAGAATCTGCTTGCCATAGGCACACTTCATCAGCCGGTCGGAAGATAAGGCTAGGGAAAAAGACAAACCTGATGGAGAAAACACTGAAAAATCGATGTTAGAAACACTAAAAAAAAAAATACATAAATAAAGTGTGGGTAAACCACGAGAAAATGGCAGTCAACTGAAGCAGGTGACTGTGAAGGTACGACATGCGTGGGTCGACAGTGGGAGAGAAGTGGGGTGGGTGTGGGGGACTGCCCCTTTATAGGATAGGCAGATGTTAGCATGTTGACGGCAGCGAGGGGCCAGTCCCCTATGATAGACTGCTAGCTAGAAGTTTTCACTGCGGTCCTGATGCCTGGTGGCTTCAGTCCTGCAAGAGCCCCCTCGAAGTAAGATCCAACTTTACTTGATTCAGAATTTATCCCTCTTTCCTGTCATGTATAAAGATAGGGGAGGCTTGAAAAAGTTAAACTTGTGCATACATGGGTTTTTCACACACTCAAGGGGTGAAAGTAAAGCGTTGTAGCAGCCTGAGTGCTGGGGGGGCTTTCCTACAAGCAAAAATGTAATGCTTACAAAACCAAGACAGAACACAAGTAAGGACAGCATAAGGAATTTCTGTGTTGTTATTGGTTTTAGGTGGATTGAACAGTTTTGTATTTTTACTTGCCAACGGAAAAACAAAATGGTGAGTTTTTAAAAATGAATGTTGTATGTGGCACTCTGATTTCTTTGTACTGCGTCCTGCTTTTCAGTACTTATTTTAGCCATGCATTAGACACTTCTACTGCATGACCAATGACCAATCAAGATCCAGGATTTTCCCTTCTCATTTTATAATGTTATTTCCACACTTACAATATCAAAATAAAGACTCTTTTGACTTCAGCGACATACAGAGATGACAACAGAAGCTAGATAAAGCAAAAATAACAAACAGCAGTGGCTTGGTTGACAAGGTTTCCTTCAACAGGTCAGACAAGGTCGATCGACAGCAGGGGAAAGAACTGAGGCATGATGGGGCTGCCCATGTTATATACGTGTTGACACTACACATCATTGTGGGCAGTCCCCGGCTAGCAAAACGTTTCCCAGTGGTCTTGATGTTGCTTATAGTTCCAAAGGTGTGGCCTAAGAGGAGGAATCTTCGATTAAGATCCAAAATTTAACTACAACTTCACACCACGGCATACAAGACCATTTTCTTTTATTATTTAAAACTGGGTGACATCAAAAGACATACTCAGCTGAAGTTAATTTCTGCATGCATCCAAGGGTGAGGAAACAGGGAAGTTACATCATCTATAATAACTGCAAACATTATGCAAGGTGCAACTGTGCATCATGAGATACTATACAAGGAGCAAAGAGTAACACTCAGTAAGTCTATCTGCAAAGCATCACCTAAGGTTCACTTGTGCAAGAGATGGTGTGTGGTACAGTACTGTATACCTACAACACACTGCATCTTCACAAGGTGAAATATGTTTGCAATAACTTGAACAGCATATGACAAAAGGACAGCCATTAAGGGCCACCAGAAACAGATAGATAACCATTACCTACACTTTTAGGAAGAGAATTTAGGGGGAGAAGCTAGAATGGACTGCATAGGTCTAGAGAAGGTGTTTTAGAGAGAAAGAGAGAGACAAAGGAAAGTGAGATTGAGAAGTTGTTCCGAGGGGTCAATAAGCCCTAAGGTACCAAGATAAATACAATGGCTAGTATACAAAACAACCACAACAAAAGTCCAAAAACAGCAACTGAACTGTTTTAGTCATAAGCAATTACTCATGGACCTTGTGTAGTCAGTGGAGGAAACTCAGTGTCACCTGGTATCTCAGCATCTCCCTGAGTGACTTGCCTCAAAGAGCCCTACTCCATCTGGGTCACCTACGCTGCGTTCACATGGAGCATGCAACCTAACGTAGGAGTAACTGGAGTTAACCTACCTTCAGATAAGCACTACGGTTCCCAACTGGAACTCTCTCTCTTTAATCGTAGTAGGCAGGCAGCCCAAACAAGTGGTCAGGGGGCCACGAGGGTGCAATTTAGACTCTCAACCCTTGCTTTATAAATGGCGGCTAGGCTGCCGGAACAAAGGGACTACATATTCCAGATGAAGTCTGGGACTGAAGAAATAACTGCTGGAGCAAGACTGGTGGGTGACTAATGTGGTTTCACTATACAAAGGGGGTGACAGGCAAAATTCAGTGAATTGTAGGCCAGAGAGCCCAACAATAATGGTGGGAAAACTTTTGGAGGTATTTATATAGGAGCAGATATCTAGATTTTTGGAGGAAAATGACCAGTTGAAATGGAATCATCATGGAGTCACTAGGGGTCTTTCATGTCAGATCAACTTAATAGACTTTTTAATGTAGTGACACAAACAGCAGACAGGGGCAAGGCAGTGGATCTGCTGTAGCTAGATTTTTTGCAAGACATTAGACTCTTTACCTCATCTGACGCTCCTTAGGAAATTGAGCCAACTAGCGCTAGGGGGTGGGAAAACTGGCTGGATCAAAACCTGGTTGACTAACAAGAACCCAGAGGGTGGGCCTAAACAGTAAATTCTTTAAAGACAGACAGTGACTAGTAAAATACTGCAGGGTTCCATTCTGGGACCACAAATGTTCAATATGTATATCTGTGACATAAGCAAGGGTGTTTAGGACAAGACAAGTCTATTTATAGATGATACAAAACTATGTGGGAGGGTTAGCAGCTAAAGGAGTTCACATCACAAGTCGGGAGAAACGGACCAGTAACTGGCAGTTTAAATTCAATAACAGAAAGTGCAAGTTGATGCATATGGGGGTGAAGAATCCTAGAATAGTTTACTATCATGACGGGATGCCGACAGAGAACATGGAGGAGAGAGAGCTAGGTTGGGGATAAATAATAACAGTATCATTTCAGTGCAATAAGGCATACAGGAGGATTAACAAGATGCTGAGGTGCACAGGGAGAGGAATTACAGCAGAACCAGCAAGGTTATACTGCCCCTGTAAACATCATTGGTCAGGTCACAGCTGGAGCACTGAGTATAGTTTTGGGGTCCATACCTAATGGAGGATAAGGAAAGATCAGAGACGGTGCAGGGAAGGGCAACAAAGATGATCCACGGACAATGAAGCAAAATGTCCTCGGAAAGACTGGTAAGTTTTAACATGTACTCACTGGGGAATTGAAGGGTGAGAGGGGACATGACAGAGATGTTCAAGTTCACGAAAAGGTCCAATCACGTGCACACAGCAAGTTTATTCTGAGAAGCAGAAAGTCCACAAGGGGTCAAGTGCTTAATCTTGAAGATAAACATCAGAAACTATTATTTCACAGAAACAGTGGCAGATAGGTGAAATTAACCTCCAGACAAGGTTGTGGAGGCAGAGACAAAATCACGGTTCACGAGAAATTGGGAAGCATTTAAAAGGAATTATAAAGCCGGCTCCATAACACCGGACGATGGGGGTTTGCTTAGCACACTGGCAACCCGGGTTCATGCTCGAGCCCAGGACAATAGGAGCGGAGGCCAGCAGGAAGGTTACAGAGCATCCCTGAGATGTTCTCCTTTGGGGGTGAGCCTGCACCACTCTTGGGGTGACTCCTGGCGGCCCTCAGTGGCAGTGCATATTTGTGGTGTGGGTGAACACGCACCACGGGGCATTTATCAGGACTCCACGAGCATGCGGCCATACTGGGAGGGCGGGGCATTACCAGTAGTAAATATGGCTGCCTGGCTGACCTGATGACGGTGGCCACCACCTCGTCCGCCACGAAGTATGGAGGTGTCCGAGCTGCACCCCAATGTGCCCACTGTGGAATGGAATGCCCCCTAGGCAAGTCTCCCCTCTCAATCATGACCATGGGATGGGGGGGGGCCCCCGAAGAGATACATTAGGTTGACCGGGCCACGGCAAGATGAGGGGCAGTGGAAGGCAGTGGGGAAGTCCAGTGGTAGGGGGGCTTGGATGCCCAAAGGAGTGGCTGTCCAGTAGGGGCCGCAGGGTTAAGCAGATCAAGCAAAAAAAAAAAAAAGGAGTTATAAGATGGTATAATGTAGAAAGGAGAGGAAGTATGAGAGGGTAGGTTGAACAAATTAAAAGGATTCTGGGTAGGGAATCTTACGTTGGAACAGACTAGATGGACTGTTCAGGTTGTTTCCTGTACTTCTCGTTTCTCTTTTTTTAATAAATCAGTGGTTGGTAATACACCTTTAAGACAACAGACACTTAGCATACTGGCCTGGTTGTTAAGTGGCAGCACATTGTGCCACTGTGTAGGAGACCCAAGTTCTGAAGTGACCCTGCGCTCATATAGCCAATGGAGGGCAGAAGTAACAAGCAGGTGACATATTCACTATACAGGAGAAAGACAGGCACTAACTTCTCAACACCCACTGTAGCTTGTTTCATCTGTCTGCTCTGGCAGTTGTTCAAGGGGATGTTGAAGATCCCATGGAACTTCTTCAAAAGAGCAGGAGAAATAATAACCAGATGTCCTGGTCAAATTCCCCCACTTCTCTTCCTATCAACAGACTTAACCTGGTGCATTATCAGTTCACATCAGAGCACAGAGAATAGAACACTGCAGATCCTGCACAGTTCTGCAGAATTCTACAGGAAACAGTGCTGTTCAATGGCAGTTGTCAAGCAGGAAACTGACACACAGTGTCACTGCATCTTATCCTGGGGGACACCACTGTATTATGTAGCATACTGTTGCAGAATGCCTGCTGAGGTGGCTGCAGTGGCTCTTAAGGATTAGGTCATGTGATGTTTGTAATGTACTTATTAAAAATTTATCAAAAACAGTGCACAATACTTTTTATGGTAGTCTTCAGTTAGCCTCTTGTAACTATGTAATTTTGTATTCTGCTGCACTAAACAACCACAAAAAGGAGCTACTGTATCACATGGAGACATCCCACCATTTATTCAGTGAAAATCTCAAATAAATAATACATTTATGAGCGAGCATGACATCCCTCTTAGAGGAGAGTGTTCACCCATGACCCTCACCGTTAATGGCTGATGCCAGAGATGCACCTTAAACAGTCCGAACAGAAAAAAAAGAGGAACCCAGGGGAGTAAATTAGAACAAGAACACTAATATTCATTCTGCCCAAATGCAGCAAGCCATTCCTCCTCCCACACAAACTGCACGCTCAGAAAGAGGAGATGCTGCTGAAGAATTTGAGAAATAGTTGCACATTACCATGTTGAAAATATGACATTGTAAGAGTTGCAAAAAATAAAGCATTAAGGTAAACTGTACATAGATAATACTCTGCTCCCAGCAATGAGCACAACTTGTGCACTGCCACAGCTGTGCGATGTACACTGTCCAGCCAATGAAGGGCTGGGGGATACATCTGCAACTACTGTGGTGTGGTCAGCGCTCTTAAGAGGTACACTGCCAGCCTGTAGGGCTGTAGCAGGCATCATGGGGATGCAAGAAAGGAAGCAAGCAGCTGAGGAGTATGGGGGAGAGGGGGCTTGGAACATGAATACTAGAGTGGGGTAGACGGCTGACAGGGACAGAAAGGGTTGGGAGAAGGGTGGCAGGAACTGTGATCTCTAGAGGTAGGGACGGAGGTGGATCTAGGTGGAGAAGGAAGGGAATGGTAGGTATGGAGAGGGTAACAAATGAAGAAAGGAGTCGGGGGCACTTTAGGAAACGGTAAAGACGGGAGAAGAAAGCCAGGAGGCATGCAAGAGGGGAGTAGGGTATGGAGAGCCATGTGTGCCCAATGCAAGGAGTCTGGGAATAAAATTCCGTGTCTGAAGGTCATCATGGAGGAGGCTAGCTTGGATTTAGTGGCCCTAATGAAGTCATGGTGCATGGGCAGCCATGACTGGGATGTAGTCACACCAAGCTACCCTCTGCTCAGGATAGATAGGGAAGGGAGGAGGGGAACAAGGGTTGTACTATATGCAAGGGAGTGTACACCAAGGGTCCCCTAATGGGGGCATACTCGTGCTGTGGAGGGCCCACTGCATCAGGGTAGCCACGATGCAGCTGACAGACATCACACAGACAGTGTGGTCCAGATCTTTAGTAAGAGAACAAAAGTTAGAGCCGAGTAACTATAGGCCAGTTAGCCTGATATTAATGCCTGGTAAGATCCTCCAAACCATGATCAAGGATACAACTGAATACAGGAGCACTTGGTTGATGTGCCTCCTCTCAGCATTTACTTTATGAGGAGTGGATCATGCCAAACCAACCTGATCACATTCTTTTTTTTTTTTTTTTGCATTATTTATTTTACCCCCCCGCGTATGATCGGCCTCTCCTTCAGGCCTTCTGCCAAGGAGCTCCCCATCCTCCACTCTGAACCCACCCCGGCGCCAGTTTCCCAATCTCATATTGCAGCCGGCCAAGGGTAGCCCAACGTAACCCATCTTCAGGTGGGTTCCCCAGAAATTACCTTCCAGCATTCCTTTTTTCAGCCCTGGGTGCTGCTGATATTGGTCCTGGATCTCCGGGGGCTCCATGAAGGTGGGGGTCCAGGTGGCCTTCATCCGGTCGCTCAGATGCCATTTTTCTGTGTTTTCCTGGCACCCCTGTCATCGTGCCACATCTTGTAGTGCCCCCGGTCTACACCAGGGGCTGCTACAGAGTGAGGCATCACCCTAACCCACCCCAGGAGAGGAGAGCAGTCCTCTGGATGGCTCAATCCTCTCCTGCCCCTGCCGACCCCCAGCGACCCAAGTCCGTTCCTGAAACCAGGTCACCGGCGTGGTTCGAGGTGAGGCGCCACCGCCTCAGCCCTCTGCACCACCGAGCCAGCCCCAGAGAGGCGGACAGAGGCAGGGCAGCAGATACCTGCTTTCTGGCCTTTGATACTATGACACATGAGATGCTTCTAGGCAAAGTACACCAGTGCAGTACTCGAGACTTACTCAAGATGAACTGCTAATTGGCCTGGGGGCAGGAATCAAGAAGGTGGCAATGGACGGGCACTACTCAAGTAGAAGTACACTCAGTTGTCTCTTTTGCCCTGTCTACACAGCAGCAGCACTTTACTTACCACTCCACTGCTTCCCGCTGCGCTGTCACTTGAGCCCATGCTTTTCAATTTACACTCCCGAGCCTGACGTGCTGCAGATCGCACAGAGAGGAGTGTCTGCAGACTCATGGGCAAGGTTCCAGAAAATTACATCCCCAGCTGGGAAATAGGGGACTGCAGTGGACCGAGCACATCAGTCGTTCACACCATGGGGTGATGCACTCGATCCAGTACATGTCCCCTCATTTTCGTCAGATCAAAAACAGGAGCGGTGGCACACTTAAGGCGATACTGAGTGTGTCCACAAAGCCGACTTTGCAGCGCATCAACTGCAGCACATGAGCTGATGCACTGCAAAGCCAGTGGTGTAAACAGGCCTTTAGATTTTGGTGCTAGGGGCCACTGCTGTTTAACATTTTCATTTAGAATCTGGAAACTAGAGCCACCAGCAGGCTGCATAAGTTCGCTGATGACACAAGGACAGGGTGTTGGAACTCCCATGAAAATGTGGGCAAACTTCAAGGAGATTCGAACAGGCCGGGAGATTGGTCAGATTCCTGAATCCTCTGATTCAATTTAGCCTAATGCAAGGGAAAGCACTTTTGGAACATGCAAACTGTGGGGACCCTTTTGCTTCAATGAATGAGGAAAAGAACCTGGGGGTTAAAACAGACAAGGGGCTGAAGCAGTAAAAACTGAAAGTGTGACTGCTGTCAGGAGGGCCAGCAGAATACTAGGGTGCATCAAAAAGAGGGTGACCAGAAGAGAAGAGGAAGTAATTATGCCACTTTGAAAAAACCCTGGCCAGGCCCCAACTGAAGTACTGCTTACAGTTCTGGGCTCCTCCATACAAAAAGGACACTGAAACAGGCGAGAGGGTGCAATGCAGTGCCACAAAATTGTAATGGGTACAGGGCACAAACGCTATGAGGAGACGCTAAAGGCCATTAACACGTTCAGCCTGGAGAAAAGGAGACTGAGATGGGGCTTTATTTCAGTCTTCCACACACATAGGGGTAATCGACAAGATTACTCAGACAGAGGGGGGTGCTAGAGAGCCGATCTCCTAGCAGGACGCTTTTTAGATCAGCTCTGCATCAGCACAGGGGAAAAACCCTATTATTCTTATAAAAAGGCAAAAGAGCAAAATAAAAGTTTGCAGATCGTTCTTGGGAGGATTTTAGCGTTCCAACGAACCCAGACTCGCCATGGGGAAACCAAAATCAACAGGCTCTGGAGCGTCTAAACTTCCCGGAGGTAAACGGGGGCAGGCCAGAGAAGAAACTGCAACCCACGAGGTTGGCCTGATACGGAAGGATTGTAAGCTCCACCTTGGCAACAAATTCTGACAACAGTTAAGTCTATGGACAGCAAAATGGAGCGCACATTAGCTAAACTTGAGATGCATGAAGTGGCCATAAAAGATCTTACTGGTGTTGTTGATGAAACAGAGAAACGCTCCATTTCCATGCTGGCAACCATTACCTCCCTGACTAAGGAAAACACTCAACTGTGAGGTCGATTAGAGGCCCTGGAGAATGAGACTCGCGCTGGTAACTTAAGACTGGTTGGTGTTCCGGAGGGGACTGAAGATGCTAATCTCCTGAACTTTCTGGTAAAATAGATGTCGGAAACTATCCCGGTCTCAGAAACTTTTGAATGGGCTGCCCTTAAAAGGGTGTACAGAGTCAACCCCAGGAATAGACCATCAGCCACAGACCAACCATGCACTGTCCTAGTGCGTACAGCGGGAGCAGAGATTTGGGACCTCTTTCTATCTGCAGCAAGATCGGTATATCCAACTGACGTTGAGGGACATGATGTAAAAATATATCCAGATCTCTCTCATCAAACAAGAGCTCATCGCAAACAGTTCAATGGAGTCAGACAGAGGCTCCGGGCACTGGGAATAGTGCACTCATTCCTTTTACCGGCTCGATTGCGGATAATATATGGGGAAAAGAGCTGGCAGTTCAACGATCCTAAGGATGCAGGGTGCTGGATGGAGAAAACAGAAACGGAGTTTCAAGCGAATGCAGCCAGAATTAGAGTTGAGGAGGATTCGGATAATGACTGAACCAACCTGGTGAGACATGGCAATTTGGCTTTCAGTGTTGTGACCTGGGCTTTGGGGACTGTCTGTACAGTGGTCTTCCCCTCTTTTTGGAGAGACCCCTCTTTATTTGGACATTAAAGTTTTAAGAACAGTCCTGCAGGCCTTGTTTAAATGCTAATCCCAAAAGGGTATATGTTTTGATATTGAGATAATGTTTTGTCTCTCTTTTGCCTACTGTTCTGGGATGCTGTAGTTATGGAACAGGGTTTCCTACCGTGTAATTGTAGTAATGGATCTGCAAAACATAATTTTACTTATTAATTCCACATTTATATATGGATAAATAGCAATCATCTAAGATTGCAGTAGTTTATTCCTGCTGATACTACCTGAGATGGATATTCCAGAATCTATTGAGATGGCTGGCATTATGGGACTATCTTTATGGACACTATATTAGATAACCCTCACTTCCTATTGTACCAGATTACAAGGAAATATCTATGTATATCAACTGTCTTGATTATGCAAACATGTGAAGGCCTCGTATGAGGAAATGTATGTATTGTTTTTATTGCTTAAAGCAATAAACACAAAGTTTAAAAAAAAAAAAAGATTACTCAGACAGAGATGTTTGATCTGGTGTGCTCAAGCAGGATGTGGGAAGACACCCTGAAGCACAGCGATGGTAAATTCAGGGGCAACATCAGAAGGCACTTTTTCTTCCAGAAGTTGATGAGCCTGTGAAACCGTCTACCAAAGAAGACAGGGGATATGAAAACAGTACAGACCTTCAAGGTATGCCTAGACAAATTGCTGTTTACCAAGCGAATCAACAGGTAGACTGCATAGTGGCGCAGGCAGGGAATCCCTATGAATCAATACGTGTTTGCACAGAATACTTTCATACGTTTGCTGCCTATACCATTTGATAAAATAACTACATAGTTACCTGTTCCAGCATTTGCCTAGCTATTTTTACATTTTACTGTAGGATTCGCCACAGAACTATTGTCTGTAACAAAGTTATGCAGCTTCTCATTATATTCATCACACTTCATTTTTATCCCATTTATGTCAACTGCCTCCCACTTTAATATACTGTCAAATACGCATAAGGCTACGTTTGTTCCATCCAGCTCTTTTTATGTTCCTAAACTGTAGATGGGGGGGGGGGCTCAGAAACTTCTGTACAGCCCTGAAATGTGGGTAACAGGTAGTAGGCTGATTATTTCTACACTTCTGTCTACAAGGTGGAGAAACAGCACTGTGCACTAATGTGTTGATCCTGCTGCGGTCAGGATACTTAAAATCTCTGGGCCACCAGATAAGTTGGAATTCTAAATTTTAGACAACACGGAGTTTCCAGATCATGCATCACAAGTAGTCAGATGGGAGGAATAAATGCACAAATGCCACTGAGCTGGAACTTTACCAGAGACCATGCTGCAACAGAGATGGCATAAATGAGAAAAGGGTGCGGCTATCAGCACCCCACAGTGTATGAGGAATCATTAGGCAATTTCAAGGAGGGAGCAGGGGGACAAATAAGGGCAGAAGATGTGGTCTGGAAACTGGCAGTCAGACATCAGCATTTGGCATTTAATGGGAAACAGAGTCAGTAGCAGATGGGCACACTGTATGCCCTCCCCTCATTAAAAGAAGAAAGGACACTCCTATGAACAGCATGTCAGTGGTTGTTTAGCTCTCAAGACAGCTCACAGGATCCAAGCCACTAGCAGCTGGCATTCCAATGTACTTAATTCCAGACTCAGTGCATCAATGCCAAAATGTACCAGTGAGCTGGCAATGTGCCAGTGGTCAAACTACAGAGGAAAGATTTGAAGTCAGAAGTATCTGACTGTACATGACTAGTCCAGCAGAATTTTCAAGCTTAAAGGGATAAACCTAAACTGCTACGAGTCAAATAGCATTTTGCTAAACATTTCTGTATTTAACTACAAATAACACTATTCAAGTAGTCAAATTATTATTGCAACCATTGACTATAGATAATAATTGTCAAAGGTTTGGCTACGAATGTTGGCATTTGGATAAAATGTTCAGGTGACCATGGGTCAAAATGCTACAAGGTTTCACACTGCTAATGTGTGGGGCAGCCCCAGATCTGCACAGCAAGTGCATACAGTCAGACCTGATTAATCCAAAAACATCTGTTTTTGCCCATTTTGTTATGTAATAAAAATATACATAGTAACCAGACAGTGACCAGTGAATTTTGTTTGTTTACTTTATTAGAAAACTTGACATTTGGAAATGCTGTTCTGAGCAGTTAAAAGCATTTAATTTTCCTTTCTTAATCATTTATTAATGTTTAATTAATGCTTAAGTGTAAAATAATTCATGATTTATTTATATTTATTGGTTAGTGCTAATAAACAACTGCTGGCACAACCTCACAAACTCCATTATTCACATGTGTGAATAATGGAGTTCCATAAACCACAGTTCTAAAAATAGTCCTCAGTTCACCCGAGTAACTGTGTGAGAGACTGTCTTTGCGCTGGCTGTTTGCTCACGCTCGCTCTAGAAAACCGCCAGCATGAATGATAGTCTTCTTGGGAGTTTAACCTTAGCCATCAAATCTGCCACAACCTGGACACAGAACAACAGTTGTCACTCTCAGAAACTGAAGAAAATGAGCCTCACATAGACTGCTGCCTGGAAAAAAAAAAAAGCACAAGTTTCCTTAAGTTAAGTTCTGAATTTTACTTGGAAAAACTGTTTTCAACTAGCTAACACTGATGGTAGAAACAGGTCGGGAGGCGGGTCTTAACAAGTCGGGAGGCAGGTCTTCAAAAGCCAGTAAATATTAAAAAATCATAAAAAATTAACCAGTAAATATAGAAAAATAAAACATGGGGAAGTCTGGGAACTCAGATTTTATACACAGCCTTGGTGTGTGATGCCCAGATAAACCCCTCGGGCTTCACACTCGAGGTTTGTGGGGCATCACACATCCCGGGTGTGCATAAAATCCTTGTTATCCACACTTCCCCATTCATTACTCTGTATTTTTATTTTGCGTTGTAGTTTCTGCCCCTTTTTGCACGTACTGTTTTTTATGTCAAGAACACAGTACACATATTTCTCTGTTTCCTCGGATAGGTTTTGCTCCATGCAGTAGCAGAGAATCAGTTTCTCAGTTCACAGCCAACAGTAATGTTCTCAATTAGCAGAGACTAACAAAACTTTCAGCCAAGTTTCACATGGATGATTTGGGTACACTCTGAGAACACAAACTGGAATGAATAAGAAGCACACTTTGAGAGCTGGCAGAGTCAGTAAGCAGCAAAAGCTGAGTTACTACTGGAGTGGGAGGGATAACAGGAGGGATCATTCTTTATTAAAAGTGATAGGCAACAGTCTGTTTACACCCATGAGCTCCAGTTTCTCTCATTATGTATATCCAACATTCTGATATGTTGTGTGACTGTTAAATTACTTATCTATTTTTGCCATTTTAACTACTCTGAATCCCTTTATAGAAACATAGAATGTGACAACAGATAAGGGCCGCTGGGCCCACCTAGTCTGCCATTTTTTTTTTTTTTTAACTTTCATTTTTGCTGTAGACCCCTCTTGATCTACAGCACCATATCTTCCCCTCCTTATCCCTACAATTCCCTTGTGCCTGTCCCAGGCATTTTTTAACCCCACCAATGTTTTGGCCCCCCGATACCTCTGCTGAAGGCTGTTCCAGGCATCCACCACCCTTTCTGTGAAGAAGTACTTCCTCACATCCCTCCTGAATTTACCCCCTTCAGCTTCATAGCATGTCCACTTGTTCTACAGCAGCACCTTTTTCTCTGGAAAATACCCTAATTGTGTACCTTATTAGCCCCCTGTGAGGTTATTTAAAGGTCTCTATCATATTCCCCCTCTCCCCCAGGGTATATATATTTAGCTTCTTTAGCCTCTCCTCATAGGGCTTTCGATGCAGATTCTGCACCATTTTGGTAGCCCTCCTCTGGACCACCTCCACTCTATGTCCTTTCCGAGATGTGGTCACCAGAACTGGACACATTACTCAAGGTGAGGTCGTTTCAGTGATCTATATAAGGGCAGCACCACCTCATGCTTCCTGCTGGTGATGCCTCCTCTTATACACCCCAGCATCCTACTAGCACTTCTGACTGCCTTGCCGTACTACGTAACCACCTTTAGGTCATCCGATATGATTACCCCCAGGTCTCTTTCCTGCTTGGTCTTTGTCAGTATCACTCTGCCCATTTTGTAATCCACTCCCGGGCTTCTATGGTCAAAGTACATTATTTTGCATATTTCAGCATTAAAACCCAGCTGCCATACCTTTGACCGCTCCTCCAGTATTTTCAGGTCCCTACCCATCCTTTCCACCCCCTGAAATATCCACTCTATTGCAATCTTTGTGTCATCCACAGAGAGGCAGACCATTCCTGCCAGTTCCTCCACTATGTCACTTATAAAGACACTGAAGACACTTGCCCCTGAACAGGGCTGCATCAGCTCACCCACGGTCAGCCGGCACCCAGCCAGCCACCGACCAAGACCAGGACACCCGCCTGCAGCTCCTTGGAAGCTGCTTGCCCCTAAACAGGGCTGCTTCAGCTCACCCACGGTCGCAGCACCCAGCCAACCAACGACAAGACCAGGACACCTGCCTGCAGCTCCTGGAAGCTGCTTGCCCCGAACAGGCTGCTTCAGCTCACCCACGGTCGGCCGGCACCCAGCCAGCCACCGACCAAGACCAGGACACCCGCCTGCAGCTCCTTGGAAGCTGCTTGCCCCTGAACAGGGCTGCTTCAGCTCACCCACGGTCGGCCGGCACCCAGCCAGCCACCGACCAAGACCAGGACACCCGCCTGCAGCTCCTTGGAAGCTGCTTGCCCCTGAACAGGGCTGCTTCAGCTCACCCACAGTCGGCCGACACCAGCCAGCCACCGACCAAGACCAGGACACCGCCTGCAGCTCCTTGGAAGCTGCTTGCCCCTGAACAGGGCTGCTTCAGCTCACCCACGGTCGGCCGGCACCCAGCCAGCCACCGACCAAGACCAGGACCAGGACACCCGCCTGTAGCTCCTTGGAAGGTACAGGACAGCGCAGCCAATCGGAACACGGGTGCTTCCAGCAAACCCACTCTGATTGGCCAGGAGTTTTCCCCTGCTATAGACACCTGGCACTTTGTTAGATTTTCGATAGAACTAAGCACATTTCAACTGTGTTATTAGGAGTTTTTCAACTGTATTAGCTAGATTGTAATTTCTACTACTGTTTTAAAGTGCTTACACCTCTTCTGTCTTACTGCTCTTCCTGCAGCGCCCCCATCCAAGCACTCTGCCTTGGTGCCGATAAATCTAACTACCTTTTTTTTTTTGTGGCTAGTTTTCCATTAGCAGGTTATACAGACCTGCCACTAGAGGGATTCTTGGTCTTCTACATAAATCACTGTATTCATTCATGGGCAATATGGCCTGCATTATCATTCTACTTCTTTCCTGGTGCTGCTACAAGGGGACTTGAGTCTGAAGGGTGGATGGCCACTAACTAAACTGCTCCTGCTCCCCTTTCTGCTGTATTTTCTCATCTAGGTTTTAAGTGAGTACCTAGGTGGGCAAATTACTTGCCTAGAAAATATTGCACTAATACAAATCACGAGACCACTCAATCTGGGACCATGGCTCTCCTTATTGTGTTTTTATTGCTCCTAAGGTGCAGAGTTTTCAGCAATACAGTGCAATTCAAAGTACCTCAATGCAATTCAGTTCTCCAATGTACCTTATCAATACCTAATGTTATAACAGTCTACCGTGCAGACACTATGTCATTCTCCTCTCCCCTTTTAGCCTATTCCCCGGTTAGCCTACACCCCCTTGCTACTGTCCTCACCTGTGTCTACCCAAGCACTTACATTGATCACGATCAACTGTCATTACAGTGGTGCCGCCTCTTGCGCAGCACGATATCGGTTGCCGTGAAGAAATAAAAAAGCAGTCTCCATTCTTATAAGCTCCTTAAAGAAAGTGATACTTCTGCTTCTTCTCTGCTCAGGAAATGTGGAGCTCAACCTGGCCCCCCTACAACTTACCTCACCTATCGATTTTGCTGAGGCCACAGGTCTCAAAATGATGATGGTCAACATTTTAAGCCTGCCTAAAAAACTTGTACAGCTGCAAGCCTGGGCTGCACACGTTAACCCAGACCTTATCATAATTACTGAGTCATGGTTAAAAAAGACGAACACTGATCAACAAATATCACTGCAGGGCTACAATTTATTTAGAGCAGATAGAGAGTCTAGAGGCAGGGGTGTGGTTATCTATGCCAAATCTAAGTACTTGGTCAACAATATTAGTTGCAAATCTCTAGCCAAGGAATTTGAGTTCGTTTCGCTGAGCCTTCATCTCCCCTCCTCGGAATGTATCACTATCCTAGGTGGCTACAGACCCCCGTCTGGTGGTGATGAAGTCCTTAATCTTTTGAAATCCATGTTCGTAGATGCAAAAACTGAAACAATATTTCTAAGAGATCTAAATATGGACTGGCTGTCACCTAAATCACACGGCCTCAAATCCCTTTGTGACGAGCTAGGTCTTGGGCAATTAGTCAGTGAACCTACTAGGAACAACACTCTAAATCATACCTCTCAACTGTACCACATTACGAGGAACGTTCCTCATTTTACTTCACAAAAGCTCCCTGTTCCACATTGTGAGAACTTGTTCCACATTCAAAGTCAACATTTTAAAGCAAAAATCCATAGTAAATGATGCAAAAAATTTATTATTCAATTAATAACAGACTTGCTGAGCATAAATGCAACATTTTAACAGTGTTTTGAGCTTCTTGGGTAAAGATTTGATTAAATGTTCCACATTTTGCCCATTTGTTCCACATTTTGACAAGCAATGTTCCACATTTGGGGGACAAAAGGTTGAGAGGTATGCTCTAAATACTGCCAACAGTTCCATTCTAGATGTGGTACTAACCACCCATCCACACAAAATATCTCATTTGGCAGTGTTTCACAACGACATGAGCGATCATGGAATTGTTGCTTGCATAAGATCTCAAATTAAGGCCGGCTGCAACCCATCTTTATAACAAAAGATCCTTTCGCAAATTCAGTGCAGTAAACTTCCTATCTGACCTGAGCATGATCAGATGGCAAGATCTTTACCTAGCCAAAGATGTCAACAAGGCAGCTTGCATCCTTAATGACAAACTCACTACAATAATAAATAAGCATGCCCTTTCATCAAAGTAAGTGCGGAACAATTCCAACCCCTGGTTCACCTCTGATCTCAAGGCAGCCCTTATAGCTCGAGATAAGCTCTGGGCTAAAGCTAGACATTCCAAAGATTCTTGGATTGGCAGGCCTTTAGAACAGCCAGGAATAACTGTGTGAAAAAACTTCGCTCTGCTAAAGCTAACTATTATATTTCTACTCTCGAACAAGCTAAAGGTAACCCTCATAAAATATGGAAGACTATCAAAGCTATAGAAGGACGGCCCATGGCCCCCTCTGTCCCAACAAAGATAGTTGCAAGTGGCAAGATTGTGGAAAACAAGTCCCTAATCCTGGAGGAACTTAACTCCCACTTTGCCACAGCTGGATTAGCTTTTGACTCGTCACCTTATGCTGGTGCTGCGGTGAGCCAGCATACCCCTCCCGCCACATCTAGTCCTGCACCCAGCCCCTTCCAACTGCGCGAGATAACATAAAAGTATAAGATTCTCTTCTTAACTTAGACACCAAAAAAATCACAGGGACGATGGCTTGGAACCTTTTCCTAAGGTCAGGCTATGCCCATCTCACTGCCCCAATTCTCCACATCTTCAATCTTTCCATTACATCTGCTACTGTGCCGTCCTGCTGGAAATCAGCACATATCCTCCCTCTATTTAAATCTGGTGACCCATGCGATGTAAACAACTATAGGCCTCTCCATATTCCCTATCCTTTCTAAAGTTCTCGAAAAACTGATCCATATTCAGTTAAAATCTCACTTGAAACCTTCTCTCTCATTAACCCAGCTCAATCTGGCTTCCGGGCAAATCATAGCACAATCACTGCACTAGCAAAAGTAACCAATGATTGGATCTCTGGCTATAGATGCTAAGAAGGTAACTGGTGCAGTCTTTTGGACCTCAGCAAAGCTTTTGATACTGTTGATCACAAACTATTAGTCAATTGCCTTGCAGAGTGGGTGCCACATACCATACCACCCAGTGGTTCTCTAGCTACCTAACTGGAAGATTCCAAAAGTAAAGGCGGAAGGCTTTTTCTGCTGCCTTGCCAGTTGCAAGAGAGTCCCCAAGGATCCATCTTAGGCCCTATCTTGTTTTCTCTGTACATTAATGACTTAGATGCTAACATATCTACGTCCAATCTGCACTTTTTTGCAGATGATACTGTGTTGTATACTTCTGGCTCATCGTTATCTGAAGTCAAGGGAGTGCTTCAAGCGGACTTTGCACAACTTGAGCATAATCTAATAAAGGAAAAAATCTTCTGCTCAATGCTAAGAAGATTAAAGCGATGATATTCTCCTGCAGTGCTGTCACAGGCCCCCCCAATACCCTTGCCCAAGACTTCATTGTCACCACGCTAAACGAGCCTCTGGAAGTTGTAACCAAATTTAAATATCTAGGTATCTGGATCGACAATAAATTATCTTTCAGTGACCACGTCAAGATGTCTCTAGAAGGTTAAAAGCAATAGTTAGGGTTTCTTCACAGAAATAGGCCCTTTTCCTTTGAAACTCGAAACAAGCTTGTACAGGCCACTTTTTCTCCCCACTGACTATGGCAATGTAATCTATTCCTCCACCACTCTTGCAAATCTAAGTAAACTGGACATCCTTTATCACCGTGCGTTACGGTTCATTACCAACTCCTTACCGTTCACACCACTGTGACTTATATGCAGCTGTTGGTTGGACATCCTTACTACTAGGCGCCTGCTCCATGCTGGGCTATGGACTCTTAAACTGCTCCTGCAGAAATTGCCGCTATCTCTCTTCCCTTATTAAGTATCTCACATAGTGCATACTCGTTAAGAAAATCTGACTTTATTATGCTTGACATACCAAGGACGCGGACTTCCTTTGGTAAACGTGCTATTGCATATGCCCTTCCCTCCGTTTGGAACCAATTACAAACCGTACTGAAACTAACTAGCACAGTTTCAATAAACTTCTACAAATCGCTAAGTTCAGCCAAAATAAAAGACACCTGTAACTGTCATTAAGTCTCTTCCTTCCCCATGTGTGCCATATTTATCCACTGGTAAGGTATAATTGATTTGTCATATTAACTGCTTTCCCTTCCCCTTCTACTCCTGGCTTTATCTTTGCTTACGCTCCACTGCTACTCTATCAAATCACTCCTCCCCCCATATCAGTTGTAGACTGTTTGTTTTAGCTGCCAAAATACTGTATATGTATTACACACCAGTCATCATGTTTCATTTATCAGTATGCAACCTGTAAGTCACTTCCCTGTCTCACATCAATGTTTACCACCTGCGGTCACCCTATGTGGTACCCTTGTATGTATATCCAGCCTGTATCATGTAACGTGCATTTCATGTATATACTGTTATTACCTATCTGTGTTTGTACTTTAAGTGTTTATGTCACAGGACCTCCTTGTGAATGAGCTTGCTCAATGGAGTTTTCCTGCAATAAACTTGAACTTGAAGAGGACTGGACCCAACACTGATCCCTGAGGTACCCCGCTGTTAACCCTCCCTCTGAGCGAGCTCCGGTTACCACAACCCTCTGTGTCCTATCCCTTAACCAGTTTCTTACTCAGGTTACCACCTTATCACCCACCCAGAGTTCCCCAACTTACTTACCAGTCTCTTACGTGGAACAGTGTCAAAAGCCTTGATGAAATCCAGGCATGCCACGTCCACCGCTCCTCCTTGGTCACCCAGTCAAAGAAATCTATCAAATTTGTTTGGCATGGCCATCCCGCTGTGAAAAAAATGTTGCTTTGAACCTTGTAATCCTTTGGTTACAAGATATTCCACAATCCTTTCCAGTAGTAGTGTTTCCATTAACTCACCCACCACCGATGCCAGGCTGAGAGGCCTATCATTGTCTGCCTCTTCCCTGCTACCACTTTTGTGAAGATGGACTACCTCAGCTCTACCCAGTCCCCCGGGACCACGTCAGACTTCAGTGATCTGTTAAATAGGTCTGTCAGAGGTGTAGCCAGTACCTCCCTCAGTACCCTCGGATATATCCTGTTTGGCCCCATAGCTCATCCACCTTTAGGTTAGTGAGCGCCTTCCAGACTTTCTCCTCAGAAAATGGACTGGTGTTCATTTCCTTTCCTTCAAAGCTCCTGGTGCCTTTTCATGGCCCACCCCACTTCACTTTCTCCTTCTACTGTGAATACTGAGCAGATGTATTTGTTCAATATGTTTGCCTTTTTTTGATCCCTCTCCATACAGTCAAACCCCTCCCTCTTTTAACCTTACAATCATCTCTTTGTCTTCCTTTTATCACTAAGTATGACAATTTAGACTTTTAAAACCAGATTGAAATTTTGGTTAATGGAAAATGATACTTGTTCATGTTAAATAATTGTTGTTTGTTGTATTTTTGTACTATGTTAATTATTGAATGTGTCTAAAATTGTGTATGTTCAAGTATGTTTTGTAACTTGTTGCTGGTGAAAATGGGCAGTTTTGCTCATCCTGCTTAAAAGTATAAAAATTAAAAAAAGAAAATGAAAAAATATACCCCAAAAATGTCTTGTCCCCTTGTGATGCTCCCTGAGCTATTCTTTCCTCAGTTTGCACCTTTGTTCTCCTTACTGCTTTGTCTGCCTCCCTCTGTTTTCCCAGATACACTTCCCTATCCTCCTCTCTCTGGGTCTCCTTATACCTTTGGGGTGCTACTTTTTTAGCCTTTACCATTTCTGGTACCTCTTTTGAGAAACACAGCGGTCTCCTCTTTCTTCCTTTTACTTTTGCTGGGCTGACAGACACAGAGGTTTGTTGCCTGCACTATGCCCTCTTGTAGTTTGGCTCACTTTTCCTCCACCCCCACCCCAGTCCTCTCCCCCAGCCATGTCATTCCTGAGGCATTCACCCATCTTTGTAAAAATCATCCTTTCTGAAGTCCAGGACTCGTATCATTGTGTGGTTGCCTTCCGACGCTGTTCTTATGTTGAACTACACTGTACGATGATCACTCATCCCCAGATGGCTTCCCATCTTAACATCCACAATACAGTCCCTGTTAGTAAGCACCAGTTCTAGTATTGCCCCATCACGAGTGGGTTCACTGACTAGTTACCTGAGGAATGCCCTCTGAAGGGTGTCCAGGATGTCCCTGCATCTAGCTGAAGCTGCTGCAGGGAGGCTCCACTGTCTGCCACTGTCTGAACAGCAGTTCCATCTCTGAACACAAGGGTGTCCCACAGCACATCTGCCCTTCCCCGAATTCCCTTTATTTCTGTTTCTCCCGCAGCAGTTGCTGTTCTCTCTCTTTTCATACTGCATAAACATTAACATTAGTAACACCACTCCAGGCCAAGCAGGTGAACAGCATATAATTGTGTCACTTGTGTCATGGAGTGTCTCAGAAATATGAAAAGAAAGAGCAGCAACTGGTGAGGAGAGTGGAGCTCTATGTAGATCTGATGGTATGCCAAAGCTAGGTTATTTAATCATTAATTAGAAAATGGTCAAAGCATATCATAATACATATTTGGCATGGAAAGGAAAACAGGAGGGCAGTTAGCCATTTATAATAATTTCTTATCACTTTTAACATTTCAGAGGGGATTAAAAAGCTTGCCATTAACATTTTCATTAACACCTGCACTGGATTTTCCAGGTCAAAATGAATGGGGATTATGGTCTCGGTACTCTGAACACGGGATTCGGATTCAGAAACAAAAGTTTCCATATTAAAGATTATCATGGCAAAAAAATCTGTTTCAGTGGTTTCCTGTTCAGATGATCAGGTTTCCATAATAACAAGGCACAGATTAATCAGGCCTGACTGTAATCTGTATTTGTAGCACTCCTGGGGAAAATGCCCTATATCTGATTAATCCTAAAATGATCCCCCACCACCATCAAGTAAGCATAAGTTACTTAGGTGGCATTCCAGAATCACCTTTAGCTGAAGTCAATGACAGGAATCAGCTGCAAGAGATTCAAGTATACTAAAGGCATCCCAGATGTGTCAGATGCTCTGACATGCCAGTCGCCAGTCCTGCACTACTCCTGAGGCTAGGTACAGGTACTGCAGTACTGCCTGTACTTACTGTGGCCTCAACAGCAGTGTGGAACCAGCAACCTGCCTATGGGGAGGGGTGGTGGTGGTGGGGGAGCAGAATCAAGTAAGCATTAATCCACGACAAAGGTGGCATCTAATGGGGAGTTAATGCATGGTTGGGACCATTGTGGCCGCGAGGCTGCCCAGGCAGGTGCTTACAATGGACCAACCATGCATTAACTTTCAAGTAAACTCTACACCAGATGAATTAATACACTTGTAACATGGTCTGACATGGGTCTATATGTCAGAGATATATTTGTGGTGATGTTATACAATAGACACTGACACCAATAAAGTTAATCAGTTGTTTTTACTGTTACTTTGAGAACTCTCAAGGAACCTCTCTTACATACATATATGTTTTTTTTTTTTGTTTTTTTTTCCCCACATACTACTACAATTCTGCATTTGTTAACCATTGAGATACTTTTGGTAGATTTCCCAGCGGGTGTTCATTTACTATATCTACTAGGATGACCGCTCCCTTGCTGTTTCAGTGCTTGAGCATGTAGGTCTGTGTCTCATTTGCATAATGTAGCGGTGGTTTGGGGCACGTTGTTCCTATTGTTTGCCTGGTGACAACTGCTTTGTAATACTCCATTATTTTTAGTACTTACATTTGCCGACTCTCTGTGCTGTCTCGTCTGTCTGTACTTGCTGCTGGATAATTAAAAGCTTACGGTCCCATACACCATGAAGTTGTTGAAACTAAATGCGTTTTTGGCTCTTCGGTGTGCTCCTGCATCTTCCGCTCCATTCCATCCTCTCTTGCTGACTACTACTCCTGCACATTCCTGTATTGTGTCTGTGCCAGCTCCTGTGTGTTCGCTGCTGTGCAATATTTCCATTTCGGGTTCGGTGCTCGCCATTCCTGTCTCTGCCATGAATCTGTTCTCCTGGTCAGCCATGATCTCTGTTTTTAGCTCGTTTTTGGCTATTGCTGGATTCTGTCCTACTTCTGGGCTCTCATTCTCTGCCTCTGCTCTCCTTCTCCTGTACTTCTGGGTCTCCTCCTGACTGTGCCCCTGTCGCTTCTGTCCCTCCTGTTACCCCTGATTTGTGTCACTGTGGATGTTGTGCTGTGTCCCGGTTGTCTCCCATTTCTCCTGTGCTGAATTCCTGTTCTGGTCTCTTTCTTTTGTGGCTCTCCACACTTTTCTCATCCCGATTCTCCTGTGCTCTTGATGTCTCCTCACCTGGTCCCATACTTCTCGCCTCTGCACTTGTACTGCTCACTCCACTACTACTACTACTACATGGTACTTTGGGTGTCGATAGTATCTGTGACCATTTCTGTCTCTCAACTTTAGTGGGTGCCAGTAGTTACGAATGCTTGTCTCACAGCGATGTCCTGTTACAGACATGATCTCTCGAGTTGCTAGCCCTGCCTCTGATAACATCTGGACTGCTGTGCTTCTGACGCTATGGTTGGTACAGCATCTACTCAGCTCTGCCTGCTCGGATATTTTGGCCATCATCTCACCCAAAAAATTCCTGCCCATTGGCTGGCTCGAGAACCACTTCTCTTTTTTATCTAGGACACTCTGTGGCTGCTTAATAGGGTGCAAGTAGAGCGCAGGAGCTCTGTCAGGACACCTGCTCCTGTATTCTTTACATAGCACTACAGGACAATGCTTTGATTCACTCTGGGAATAGAGAACACCACTTAGTGATTCTCTATTACTTTCGTCTCCTCTGTCATGATTTTTTGTTGCCTCATTAAATGCGAGGCTTATATATTCAATTCCACTTCCATCTCTCGCTACTTCGAATGAATTCTGGTTGAGCGCTCTCAGACCTTCCCTTCCTCTTCTCGCTATCCCTAATTGGAGCTTGAACCACAATCTCTTCACTAAGCCTTGTGCAGTCTCTGGATCAAGTTTTGTGCCGTTTTTTATTTTATACAAATATTCCTCTGTTATTGAAGGGTGATGTCCTGCCCCATCTTTCCCATTCCATCTATACTGTTTTATTGCTGTGACAAATACATTATTGGCACCTTGAAATGCTACATCAGTTATTATGTTTATATTCCGTCTCACCTCTAGACTGTTAAAATATCTATTCAGTCCTGCTCTGATACCACAAAAGGAGCTAATACTATACTGCTCCCCGGCCTCGGCCCTCACTGATCCATAAAATTGCCTCAGGATTTCACTCAGCCGGTCTACTGTCACAGTTGCTATGTCAACAGACATCTCCTTTGATCGGAGCCAGTCTGAGAACACATTACAGGACTATTGAGTATTTTTTTTTCCCCCACCCCGAGCTGCCTGCTGCCTGGTATATTTTCAGCCCGGTCACGGGCCATGGGCTTCTACTCCCCAAATCGGCCTCGGGCCCTCCGATACCCGTGGCTTGCCCCAAGGCAGGGCTGCGGCACTCCCCTCACATGCCGCAGTCTTTGGACTAGGTCGGAGGGCTGGCCTGGGGAGCAAATCGAAGCTGTGGCGAGCTTCATTAGCGGCAGCTATCCTTTTTCCAGGGAGGCGGGGTTGTGCAATGACGCCTGCGTCCGCCCCACCTCCTATACATGCCAGTGCCAGCAGCTGTGAGACTCCTGGCCTCCGCCAGGGGTCATCAATGCTCCGGGCACTTCCCCTCCCCGGAGGAGAGAGCAGTCCCGGGCGCTCCATCCCTTCTCCCGGCAACCTACAGCCGACCCTGGTCCGTTCCAGAACCAGGTCGCCGGTGTCACATCGGAAACCCAACCGCTGCACTGAGCGGCGGCTCCATTACGTATTTTTCACAGTGTTACCTTCTACTTTCTTCCTCTCCAATTCGTCCAGGTCTGCTGTCAATATATTTGCATGTCTCCTACTACCCTCTTTCTCTTTTCTGCAGCTCTGTCCTCCTTCTTTCCACACATCTGATTCCTCATCCTCCTCTTCTCTTTTCTGCAGCTCTGTCCTCCTTCTTTCCACACATCTGATTCTTCGTCCTCCTCCACTATTCTGTCCAAATGCTTCACTTTTGCTACCTTTTTCACACTTCCTTGCTCAACTGCTCGTTTCACAACTGCACTACTTGCTGCCACTGCACACTGACATTTCTTCGTCGTCCCCGAACTCTTCATCTACCCATTCTTCCATTGCTCTTACTCCACATCAACAAAACATTGTTCCCCATGTCTCCATCTCTATGTTTCTCACTTCCCTCGTTCTATCTTTTCCCCTGGTCCCTCGCTCACACTTCTCCTACTACTGCTCTACCGTCTCTACTTGCTAGTTCACAACTTGCTCCCTTCCATTTCTTCACTTCTCCTGTTTCAGACACTGCTCGTTTTCCTGCCCTGGCTGCTTAATGTACTACACAAGCAACACGGCATTATCGTCTCATAATGTCGTGTTGGTCCTCTACCACCTGATGCTCTTCATCCTATCAGCTGTCTTGTTTCGTTTTGTGTCCTATTATTTTGGCCATGTGACAACCTAATATAAACCATTCTTCCAGATATCAAACTGACATGCATATTTAGAGAACAAGGAAGATCACTGGTTCATTGAGTTCCTTCCTCCAACCAGCTCGTTGAGAGTAGCCTGCTAACCCTTTTTCTTTAAAGTACTTGTCGATTCTGCATTTTTGTACTCTCTATTTTTGTACTCCAGTGTGACTTTAACTGTATTCTCCCAGATCGTGACTAAAAATGGGCATATTATTGTCTAGTGCACATGCCCAGTTATCCAAAACCACATAAACAAACAAATTCTGAGCTTGAAGGTAAATCACAGTATCAGCTGTTGCAACATGGTCTGGCAGTCTGTTTCCATACGTATTCACCACACATTCAAAACATAATGCACTTAATGTGTAAATTGGAGGCAGACCAATATATTAGGTGCCGGGCTTCTCCAACAGACATTCCTCTTTTAAGTTGCAATTTATCCCTGCTTTCATTAGGAAATTAAATATTGCATGGAGTCGTGTTGCGTTGGGAAGCTCATCTAGGCACCCAGACTCCTGCTCTCATCTGAACAGAAAATTAAGATAACAGGAAAAAAGGCACCCCAAAGAAAGCCTAAACTGGATTAGATTCCAAATATGAACTAAATGTCAGTATTGGAAATTACACAAATCACAAGGGAAACCTGCCACCTTTGATGTAGGAGTCAGGACAGAACATATCTGACAGGGGTCTGGGGGACACAACACATTTACTCATATGTTTCATTATTACACTTCATTAATGCTTTCTCAAAGTTACCATCCTACCAGTTATGTTAAAAGTTGAGCCCTGGTCCCCAGAGTTGTTTTAGTTTTAGCACAGAGAAACTAAATAGAGAATACAAAAGGAATCACAGAAACAAAGAAAAGTAAAAGTGATCAGCAAAATGATGGAGGTCTGCATTACAGAACAAACAAGGAAAAAGTATTTTATTTATCCAGCATAGCCCAACGAAGATGCAACATCTTGTTTTCAGTGGGGGTCCTGGTCTTGCTTCTATCCAGTGTTGAAGCTGTGTGGACTGGAGCACTGGGAGGTAAGGGGACATGCTGAAGGATACACAGTAAGTATTTGACTCATATGGGGTTTGAACCTGGATCACCAAGTTTCCCAGCTGGTGCTCTAACAACTGGTCTACACTGCTTCATTAATGACAAAGGAAGTGAAATAAAAGATTCTTTAAACATTCTGGGACAGTCATGATTTTATTCTTGATAAGGCCTTTCAAATCCATTTCAAGATTGTCATTTCAGTCACAACTGGTATCTATGGATACCCTATAGGCATGTCTGTGGTTGTATGGAGCTTCTCCAGGCCAAACAGCAAGAGAGCTCCAAACATTCTGAAACAGGGAGTCTGGAAGCTCTTCTGGAGGCAGACAATCCCATTGAGTATTCCAGAAGAGCTGCTTACCCAATGGCTAAAGTTTTTCCTTTCACATGTTTCATCCACCAATTCAGGACAATGGTATGAAAGTAACTACATGGACAGCAGCAGCTCGGTGACAGGACTTGAAGACTGACAGCACCTCTACCTTTAAGAGATGTGGAAACAGTCAATCACTAGCTGTTTCACCTTGCTAGGTGCTTGACAAAGTATCACTTGTACTGCTTGGATGAGCTGTGCGATTTCTGTGCTCTGAGTAGTGTAACCCTTTACAATGAACTTCGTGTAATTTATGTAAGTTACCTAAACTCTAGTTTTGTGAGCTTGCTCAAAATATATCTATAGGTAACCTGGGTATGACCCTAGTTCCTTTGAAATTAGGTACTTGTCTAAAGACTCTTTTGTGCAATAAAAACTAAAGTAAACTTGAAGTAGCAGCTTCAGTCAATTTTGTTCTGCCGTGGTAGTCTACAGTGAGTGTGATCCTCTTTCATCTCTGGTGTCCTTCTGGGTTGGGTTGCATTGACCTTAGGCCATCCCTTCTATTTGGGTAGGTTTTGTTCCTTTATCAGCAGTTTGGTTTACCAAATGTGCTGGTAGAGGGTAGGCTAATTTAGGAAGCTCCTTTAAGCAATCTTACGCCGGTCACTGCAGAGCCCTGCTGCCTGATCAGGTCTAATTCTATTTTTGTTAAAGAAATCATTGGCGCAAATACTGTCACACAAAAGAAAATGGCTACACACTTTTACCTGCTCTGTGGTTCTGGACAAAAGTTAAGAACCACTAAGTTGGTGAGGGCTTATACAACTGCACAAACTAATTATTTCAAGCCCAGTCCACCAAACAATACAGCATGTTGCCACACTAGTCCAATATGCAAGCAAACAAAAATGCAACACTGCAAGCCAGTGCATAAAGCAGCACATAAGCATCCCGAAGCCCTGCCACTTCACCACCAGAGCTTCATCAGGGGACAGAGTTTCAGACTCAAGGATCTAAATTTAAAGGTCGTTTATGATGACATCATTATATCATATCATAGATGGTCACATGCCAGGTTAATGAAAGCCCCTTGGAGCCAGTCAAATATCCCAACACAAGTGTATAGTACATTAGTATTAAAGTGGTGAAAACACAAAAGATTACTATATTATAACAAGCATTTGTCAATGCTGAATGTTTGCTTGCTGGCATTAGCAGTGGAAGTGCAGGAGTTAGACAAATGCAGTATAGGAATGGCACTGAAGTACTGAACTGACGCCAACTCCACCCTCACCCTACAGAGATGGACAGGCATTGGGGTGTGCCTTTGGGTCGTCGCCCATAATGGTCATGATATTTCACCTCACCTTACCCTTCAGAAACTGACAAGTGTCGAGGTGTGCCTTGGGGTGTTTGGGCTTTACATTCACCTCATTCCATAAGGAAATACACAGAAATGGGTGCAGTATAGGAGAATGGGATGAACTCTGGGTCCAAAGTTCACCTCGATGCCTGTCACTGGCTGCAGGTGGGGGTGGGGGTGGAATGCCATGAACATTACTGTCGACAATCCCAAGTCTCACCCCTGACGTCTGTCAGCCCCAACAGGTTTTTCCACCATAACACCCTTCCCTAACGTCCTGGCGTTTCTTGGTATTTTAACTCCAAGTTTTCAACATGGGCTTTTTGTGACTCCACCGCATGAACAGTAACACTATCAGTTCGTTAGGCAAAAGGTGATTTGCACAGCAACTGCGCTATTTGGCGCCACAGGTGCAAAAACACATTTTGAACAGGATGTGAAAAATGACAGCAGTATTGTTCATGAGGAGGTGTAAAAAATGGCACTGTTGAAAATCTGGAGTGAAAATATAAAAAAAAAAAACTGGTGAAGTCATGAGCGTGTGTAGAAACTCCTCAAAAGTACACCCGTAATGTAATTTGTTTGGGAATTTTTTACAGCAGATTTTCAACATAGGCATTTTGGGACCACCGCTCATGAACAGTGTCACTGTGATTTTCTTAGTCTTTCCCAAACACTGATTTCCAATAGTGACCGTGCAATTCTGCGCCAGAAGTGCAAAAACACATTTCGGCCAGGGTGTGAAAAATGACAGCTGTACTGTTAATAAGGAGGTGTGTAAAATAGTCATTGTTGAAAATCTGGACTGAAAATATTACAAATTCGTGAACTTACAAGGGTGCGTGGAAATTGCGCAATGTACACTTGTAACACAGTCATTTTATGGACTTTTGTCACCAAATTTTCAACATAGCCATTTTAACACCTCTGCTCACAGACAGTGTCACTGTGATTTTCTTAATCTGTCCTGAACATTGATTTTGCCACCGACCACCCCATTGTGCGCTACATGTGCGAACACACATTTTGGGTGAGATGTGAAAAATGACAGCTGTACTGTTCATAAGGGGGTGTGGTAAAATGTCAGTGTTGAAAATCTGGAGTGAAAATATTAAAAATTCTCAAAGTTCGACGATGCGTAGGGAACTTCTAGCACTGCACGCTAAATAAAACAGTCATTTTGGGAATTTTTCACCAAATTTTCAACATAGGGTTTTGAGGGCCTACCTCATGAGCTGTGACACTGTCATTTCATTAATTGGTCCCAAAAGGTGTTCCACGCAGTGGCCGCAAAATCACCTTTCGGGAACAAACAAAATGATAGAGACTGAGTTCATGAGGCAGTATCCCAGGAACCCCATGTTGAAAATTTAGTGAAAAAATTCCCACAGATGGCAGAAATATGCACCAAAAATTTAAAAAAAAAAAAAAAAACATTTATGGCATACAACTCACCGGCATTTCTTCGGTTCGCAGTTGGCTTTGAAGAGTGCAGACGTGTTCCCGGTCCACCGAAGATCGTCACGCCAGCCTCCGGAGGTAAGCATGAGGTGAGGCGGGTGTGTGGGGAGGTGGGGTATGCAGAGGGTGGGCGCAGGTTCAGGGAGGGGGCAAGAGAGTCAACGAGACCGTGTTTTCTTACAGGTGTCTTTTTTTTTTTTTTTTTAACAAAGATGACGCAGGACTTTTACCACGCTGAGGTGGGCTCCCAGCATGGCACCTGGAAGTCTGTTTGGGGAGGCAGTGGAGCCAACGGGGGATTGGGCACCCACGTCGACCATACGGACTTTTGCCACTCTGGGGTGGGCTCCCAGCGTGGCACCTGGAAGTCTGTTTGGGGGGGGGCAGTGGAGCCACTTGGGGATTGGGCACCCACCGTCAGCCATACAGTATGTGGGGGTGGGGAGGAGCACATGAGCACGCTGGGGTGGGCTCCAGGCATGCTACTTGGGTGCTTGTTGGGGGGGCCCACTGGAGCCCACCAGGATCGCAAGAAAAAAAGGATCTGTCTATGACAGCAGTTCAGATGTAGATGCTGATGGCAGTATGCAAATTGCCTATACATTACCACCGCTGATTGTAGCATTTTTTTTCCCCACTTTGAACTGTACACCACTGCATCTGAACTGCTGTCACAGACAGCTCGGACATTTATTGGTGCAGTGGGGCCGCGTCTGCAAAAAGGAGCAGGGCACTGGTAGCGGAGGTGGCACACCTATGAAAACTCGTATGGTGGCACTATGTTTCTTGTACACGCGTGCGAGCAAACATAAAAATGGGTGTGCCGTAATGTTAGCAATCGCAAAAGTGCGACTTGCAAAACAGCAAGGACAAAACAGCGACCACAGTTTGGCATCTTCGCTATTCCCCCCCCGATTTGCCCCGAATTGGTTATTTAGAGTAAGGAGGTAAGCCCTCACATGGGGAATGCAGGGGCATAGTTCTCACAGAAACCGCTGGTCGCTGTTTCTGCCATCACTATTTTGTATTCGCTATTTGCAAGGCACCATTTAGCACTCACTATTATCACATAGAACCCAAACATACACATAAATTCACTCAGTGGATGTGGCATTGAGCTGCAAGGCTTTGTAGTCAGGTGTGATATAAGAAGTTGTTTTTTTATGTCCGTTTTCTGTTGAATACAGGTTTGCTGTTATGATTATTTCCTTCCCTATTTTGGAACTGCTGTGCTAGGTCACAGCTATCTTGGATTGGTGAGTGCGACGTAAGAAAAGAACAGGTAATTTTATACCCAGAAACATGTCTTCTTTGAATAAGAATCCATCAATGCAGAGCGCTACCTTGCTAATACAGTATTATATGTCCAGCTTTTGTTTTCTAGTCAACTAGTGAAAGAAAGGGCGATTTACGTGGGTTTCCAGTCTTTGAAGGTTAAAGGGCATGTCAGTCTTTGAGTCCTGCCTCCTAACATGGGAGGGGGTTCTCTCCCCCCCCCCAGTCCTTGTCCTTAATTGGTGAATGCTCATTCAAAAGAGAGCCTTTTTCCAGGTATGAAATTTCCTTTTTTTCACTAAGGTTGAGAAACTCACTTTCCTAGGAAGTTTAATGAACAAAAATAACTGATGTTCATTCTGAATGTTTAACTCACACTTCACAACATTACTGACAGTGGTCTATCTCTTGTGTTACTAAAGGTGTTTTAGAGTGTAAAGAGGCACACAGACAGCCGTCAGATACAGCTTACTATAGAGAACTCACCGAAGACCCTACTATACAATATACAGAAGAACTTAAACAAATCATCACATCTCTACCAAACAACATCCAAGAACAGTTAAAAATACTAATTCCAAACAAACCTACTCCAGGGACATTTTATAAGCTTCCCAAGATACACAAGCCAAGGAATCCAGGACGACCCATCATCTCTGGCATTGGCACACTCACTGAAAACATTTCAGGACTCACTGAATCCATTTTAAAACCACTAGTAAAAGCTACTTAACAGTTTTATTCAGGACACCACAGATTTCCTCAGGAAACTGAAACAAACTGGACAACTGCCACCGAACACTATCCTAGTCACAATGGATGTCACTGCCCTGTGCACCAACATCCCACATGAAGATGACATAGCAGTATGTCAAACATTTTTAAAGGAAAACACATCCACAGGAGACATTCCAGAAAGCACCATCAGCACCCAAATAAAATTCTTTCTGACACACAACAGCTTCACTTTTAATGACAAGCACTTTTTGTAGGTCATTGGGACAGCCATGGGCACTAAAATGGCATCACAATATGCCAGTCTTTTCATGGCCTGCTTAGAGGATTTTTTTTTTAAACACCACCCTTATAATCCATCTGTCTACCTCCGTTTAATTGATGACATTCCTGATTTGGACAGAAGGTGAAGATTCTCTTAAAAAATTCCATCATGATTTTAACAACTTTCATCATTCCATAAATCTCACTATTGAATACTCCACCACCAGCATACATTTTCTTGACACCACAGTCAGTAGCACTAAAAATGGACATATACAAACTGCTCTTTACAGAAAACCCACTGACAGACACCGCTACCTGCATAATTCCAGCTTCCACCCTAATCATACAAAAAAATCTGTAATTTACAGTTAGGCGATTCAATACCATCAAATCTGCTCTGATGAGAGAACAAGAGACAGACAGCTGTCCACACTTTGGAATTCCCCAATTCAGCAGGGCCACTCTCCAACACAAATTGACAGAGAATTTGAGTGGGCCATACAAATACCACGAGACAATCTGCTGGAATACAAGCAAAGACATCAAACTGACCGCACACCCCTAGTGGTCACTTACAACCCCATGCTAAAACCCCTTCAGGAAATTATCAGAGAGCTACAACCCATGCTGAGAGAAGATGAAACACTGAAAGACAAGTTCCCTGAACCACCTGTCATTGCCTATAAGTAGTCCCCCAGCCTCTCAAACATAATAATTCATAACAAACTCCCAGCAGATCAAAATAACCAGAAAACAAGAGGGACAACACCATGCAATGTGGCAAGATGCAAGTCCTGCACCCACATATGCACACAGACCACCATTAAGACAAGCCAGAAAAACATAACACAAATTAATGGATCCTACACATGTCAATCCAGCAATGTGGTTTACCTAATTCAATGCAAGAAGTGCACAAATGGTTGCTATATTGGGGAAACTAGCCAACCACTGAAAACCTTGATGAATCACCACCATTACACAATAGTAAACCAGATTATCAGCACTCCAGTAGGAAACCGTTTTTCACAAACAGATCACTCTCTCTTGGATTTATCTGTCTTGATACTAAGAGACAACTTCAGAAACACACAGGACAGAAGGACATGGGAATTGAAATATATAAAACAATTTAAATCTAACATGTCTGGACTGAATCGGGACATCGGTTTCATGACCCACTATGGTAAACTGTAATTCTTTTTTATTGTGTACTAAATCATGTCTCTGTATCTCTCTGACTATTATATTTTTTCTTCGAGTTCTGCCTGTTCTGTTTTTTTTACCTATACCTATACCTCTCCTATTAACTCCTGAGCTCAGTCCCACGTACTCCCTCTTATTTTCACACCTCTGTTTATCTAGGCCTTTGTTCTTCCGTTTCTCCCAATTTCTTGATTTCCTTGCATCTTTAGGCATCTCCTGTCCATTCTACCCTTTCAGCCAGCCTCTGATCTCAGATCCCATCTGCATGCTTTTGTCTTCCCTTTAGCTTCCTTTGATCTCCTACTGACCTGTTCCTATTATGCCCCTTCCCCATTTCTTCTCATGTTTTTATTTTTTGCATCTTAGACTTTCGTCTCTAGTCCCCTTTATCACCTTCATACTTCACTTTCTGATTTTTAATTGCTCCACAATGGATATAAATACTGCTTGTTGTTCAGTTTTGCTATTCACCTGAAGAAGGGACCTGTGTGGCCCCAAAAGCTTATGTACAAGTCCATCTTTGTACAAGACACTTGTTGGTCCAATAAAAGGTATCAACCCTTCCATCTTCTCCTAAAGGTGTTTTACACACTGGTGTCTGTAGCGGAATGACCATTACAGAACCAGTGTAACGTTACCTCCGTTTGTGTGTAAAGCGGATCTCTTCCGCAACCACAGTGAACATTCAGCTGAAACGCATTCTATGCTTGCCACGGTTCACCCGAATGTGTACCAGAACACCCCGCTGTGTAATCAGGCGGTTCTGTTACTTCCTGAAATCAGTAAGGAGCACACTTCTGTGGGGACGCCTGAATGAAAAAAAAAAAAAGAACAGAGAGCAATATTTTCCTAAATAGGAGCCGGGTGTAAATTGGAGCACAGAACGACAGACTGCAATGGCGCCACACAGGTAACAATCATTCTGCAAGAGACACCTGTGTGTAAAAACGCCTTAAGTGTTCCTACAGTTTGCACTGACATTGGGAAGCCATCCTTTAGTTATGCAGCTCCCTGGCTTCAGAATAATCTGCAAAATGTTTTAAAAATGAAATAACATTGTAAACTTTAACATCTAGGGAAGGGGTACTGCCAAACAGAAGTGTTCATTATAAGTAACACTATTTTAAAAGTAAGATGTATGTCTTGTTGGTTGCTGTATTGTAGATTGTTAATGTACTAATGAGTGGTTAATGTCTAATTTAATCGGTGCTGCTGTAACTTTTAACCTTAGGCATCCTAGCCTGGACAACCTTCTAAAAAATGACAATTTCTGAACTAGTTTGTTCTGGTAAAATAAAAGTTCAGACATAAATACAGCTGCAGCCATGTACATGTCTAGATATATCCTGAACAGGGTAAGGGGTACTTGGACGAGAGAAGGCCGGATATGGATGCTGGCAGCAGGTGGGAGATCATTAAGAAGGGGGTGCTGGAGGCTACCAGGACCTGTATAAGGGTGCGGCACAAATACAGTAGGGCCAGAAAACCGTGTTGGTGGACCCGGGAGGTCCATGAGGTGGTGAGTGAGAAAAAGGCTGCCTTTATGTGCTTACAGTGCTTGAGGGGAGAAGGGGGAGTACGAACTGATGTCCAGGAGGGTCACCAGGGTGGTACAATCGGCCAAGGTGAGGATGGAGGGAAACTTGGCAAGGGACATTGGGAAGGGGAGCAAGTTTGCTTTTTTTAGATACATAGGGGAAAAAAGGAACGCAAGGGGTCAAATCAGCAGGATTAAGACTGGGGAGGGATGGGAACATGAGGTGGGCAAGCAGGCTGAGGTACTTAATGAGTACTTTACTTCAGTTTTTACCAGACGGGGCATGGGGCCCATACACTTCGACAGGAGGGACAGCGAGTAAGCTGGGAGACCAACTGAGGTGGGTGTCAGGCCTGCACTAGCAGGTGAGGGTCAGGACAAGCAGGTGAACAGGGAAGGGGATGGGGAGGTTGAAATCACAGTAGACAGGGTGAGGGATGCCCTCAGGTCTCTAAGGACTGAGAAAGCTCTGGGACCAGATGTAATCCATCCGAGGGCGCTGAAGGAACTAGCCGATGTTCTGGCAGCCCCCTTGATAGAACTGTTCAACATCTCCCTACGAACAGGAGCGGTGCCTCATGACTGGAGGGTGGCCCATGTCTTGCCTATCCACAAGGATGGGTTCGAGAGAAGAGATGGGGAACTACAGGCCCATTAGCCTGAGCTCCATGGTGGGCAAGTTGATGGAGGGCATCATAAAGGAAAGGCTTGGGGGGCAGTTGGAGCAGTTGGGGCAACTGGATGAGAGGCAGCATGGCTTTGTCCCGGGAAATCGTGTCAGACCAACCTTGTGGAGTTTTATGACTGGGTGACATGTGCCCTGGACCAGAGCAGGCCAGTGGACATCCTCTTTCTGGATGTCAGCAAGGTGTCTGATTCGGTTCCCCACAGCAGCCTGCTGGCAAAGCTGGGGGATGGGGTGGATGGAAAACTGGCTCTCTGAGAGGGTGCAAAGGGTGGTGGTTGAGGGGACAATCTCATCCTCTAGGAGGGTCATTAGTGGGGTCCCCCAGGGATCGGTTCTGGGGCTATTCCTGTTTAACGCTTCTGTCTCTGACATAGGGAAGGGTATCACGAGTAAATTGAGTCTCTTTGCAGATGATTCGAAACTGGGAGCATTGGTGGATGAGAAGGATGGGACAGTGGCACTGCAGGGGGACCTGGAGGCTCTGGACAGGTGGTCAAGAATGTGGGGGCTGAAGTTTGATACTTGGAAATGCAGGATTCTGCACCTGGGGATCAGTAACAAGGGGCAGGTGTACACCCTGAAAGTCTCGATGGGAGAGAGGGATCTGGGCTTCTGGGGGTGGTGGTTGATGCTAAAATGAATAACTCTGAGGCTTGTAGAAGGGCAGCGGCTAAGTCAAATAGGATGCTGGGCTGCAATGCTGGGGGATGACCTCCAGAAGGAGGGAAGTGATCCTCCCTCTGTATAACTGCCTGGTTAGGCTGCACCTTGAGTACTGTGTGCAGTTCTGGAGGCCGCACCTGAAGAGGGATATGGCACTCCTGGACAGGGTCCAGAGGAGGACAACCAAAATGATCTGGGGCACAGGGGGAATTTAAGGTAGCTGCAGCATACAGAGGAGGCCAGAGGTGTCTGCACTACAGGAGTTCATTTAATCTGATGATGAATGCAGAAATGACAGCAATACCTGCAACATTCAGTTTAGCAAGCCAGTCCCTAAGTAGTTTCTGCAGAAACTTCATTGAGCCTTCCTCACTGATCTTCCATGAAAAGGTTATAACAGAAAAAAAAAAAAAAACAGGCAAAGCAACTGACTTTTTACCCAAGTCATCAATGTCCTTCAGAAAAGCAAAGCTGTCAATACTTTTGTTTTGAAGACTATGGAGTCAATAAATTGTACCATTTTACTGTCTCTTGTGCAGCTATTGTGGCTGCCTTCCTACTGAGGCAAGGGCAGGCAAATGCTTACTCGATTCAGGTATATTTTTTTTTTTTTCATATAGTTTTTTATGTCTCGGGCTGCCAGACACTCCAACCCCACCTCCCTGAGACCAGCTACCGCCTCCCCTGGGCTTAGCTTCTGTGCAGGATCCCCCAAAGATCTCCTCCCCCCATGGTGGGGCTTGGAGGAGAGAGCCATCTTCCTCCACCCCACCCCCAAAGATGCATCCAGATATAATGTGGGCTGGTCTAGCAACCTTTCAGAATTTCTGTATTCCAATGCAGAGTTTGACAAAGCAAAGCAATAAGGGCACAATAGCAGGTAAAATCTCTCTATACCAGCCTGGAGTCCAGCAATGCGATTCCACTTAGTCTGCAACAATGTGTTACCCCAAGTAGTTTTAAATCAGCATTTCTGCATTAGATGAATATGTAAGGAAAATACGTGCTGTTATGCTTACTTTGGGGCTATATGTCTAATCATGTTTTGTGTACTCTGATGCCTCTTAGGATGCACCCGAAAAGAAAGGTAATTGCAGCAACATAGGGAGGCAGTTTTGTATTTTTGTTAAAGGGAAGAGCTGTGAGTTTCAGAGACCTAGGATTTAATCCCACAACCAACACTTCCTACTGTGTGACCCTGAGTAAGGCAACTGACTTCCTGTGCTTAATCTCTCAGTGTGCGCGTGCACACACACACGCACGCACACTCTCTCTCTAACTCACCTATGTCTGTGCTGTTTGAATCTTCCTGGGCTCCTAATGGCAATTATATTCTCACTTTTCCTCTAATAGATTGCAAAGCCCTTTTGGCTACAGTCTGTATAGAAAGGTTAAACAACAACCCCCAATATTGTATTATCTTATACCGGCAAGTAAGCACCAGTATGTTAGCAATGAGTTAGTGTTTTTATCAAACAGTGCAGATACCCTTCTTAGTCCTAGTGCTAAGAGCATGCCAATTTTCAAAACAATCAACTCAGTAGTTTTTAAGCTGCAGGTTGTACAAATCACATTAACTGCCCCCATTCTAAAACACTTCATTTGTGCTCAATTAATAAAATGAATACACTGACAAAAAATCTGAAAACTTTCAGATTTGTTAAATATTGGCTCTGAACATGGCCTTTCATTTGTTTCATGACAAAAAAAGTCCAGGTTTAAAAAAATTGTAAGTGTTTAAAAATTCTGAAGCCTGGACAGGTGCAAATGAAAAAGCCCCACCCAAAAATGAAGAGACAAATTTTTTTCCATTAACAGTGTAATTTAAAGAGATCCACCAACATATTAATTTTTGCCCCTGCCACTGATTAAACAGTGAGTTACTGCCACAGGAGTCTGCATGAGTCCATATTCCCAAGATAAATGCAGGCTTTCAAAAGTTATTTTCTTCGTAAAATTGTAGAAACCGGGTCCAAAGGATTCCCCTTTTTTCTTCCCCCACGCTCACTAGCGTGATGACGAGATGCCAGTGAGAGTGCGGGGGCGTGCCCCATTATACTGTAGAACTAGTTATTTTCATGCAAAGTAAATTTAGCGCAAACACAAATGTAACCATAATTGCGTAAATTTATTTTAGCGATGTCACAGTAACCACATTCACTATCATGGAAAAAAATACTAGAAGTGCTAATTAGCGAAAATTTATTTTCACGCAAATTGGTGCTTCAGCGAAAGCAGGGAAAATTAACAGTGAAAATGTCATGTTTTACAGTATTCAATGGGTGGCAGCTTTTAAATAAATTTTTAATAACATGATGGCCACTTGCTAATGAAACATGGGCACCAATTGACTACCAAGGCAGGGGCAGGAGTACAAAGGGGATTAGCAAACAACAAAAGAGATCAAAACAAAAAACACCCCATCGGGGCAAAGGGTACACAAGGGATGTGTGAAAGCAAAAGGGTAGACCACGACTGGGAACAGGAGCAACACCCTATCTAGGGTAGGTGCACAAAGGGGGTATAACAAACAACATAATGGAAGAACTAGAAACACCCTATCGGGGTAAAGGTACATAAGTATTTCCAACTAACACAAGGAGCATAGGGACTGGGACTGCTGCAGTGCAGTGGCTGTGAGGCAGCAATTATCAGAGACCTTCTAGAGACTGTGGTGCTGCCCCCATCTGCATGTACCTCTCTGAGTTGAGGGAGGAGGCTGCTAGACTTCAAGCTGAGTTGGCTAGGATTTGGGGATCTTCTCCCCCACCCAGGGGTGACCAGGTCTACCACCATTACCTCAGAGGATGCCAGGGAGAAGGAACAGCTGGACTGTGGTGGGCTCTGGCAGGGGCGAGAGTGAAGGGTCAGACACACGTTCCTCAACCAGTACCACTCCTATGCCACTCTGGTAGGGCAGGACTGGGCTGATTGCCAGGAGGAAACACCTGCAGTAGTGGCCAGGGAGGATGTGGGGTCCTCTGTAGTGGAGACTTCAAGGAAGGTGGGAGAGGACCCCAGAGGAGCCAGAAGCAACTTCTGGAGGGTGACTCTTTTGCAGTGGCATAGATCTGGAACTAGGAAGGGGCAGAAAGGGAGATCAGCTGCCTACAAGATACCACAGCCCAGAGGAATGGAAAGTGGATCCTGGGGGGGGGGGGGGTGCACGCTGTGGAGCCCGAGCTGAGTGGCAGGAAAATAAAAGAACTCCTTGTCACAGCTCTAAATAGATGCTTTTTTCAACTATTTGGACTAAAGTTTAGGTGATAATTTCTTCAGAATCATGGACAGCACCTTTGAAAATACAAGTTGGGAAATGTTATTTACTCTTTATGTGTATTTTTTACCAGTTTCCCCCCATTAAAGCATTGTTAAACAGTATAATGTCTCCTTTTTCAGTTCCCCTCATCTCCCCCAACCTCACCACATTCAGAGTCTCTTACTAAGGGTAATATGTACAGGTCTCCTGTTCATCCTCTGACTCAGATGCTTCTTCTCATGCCGAAAATTGTTTTTCCACTTTCTGTACCAATTTGGCTGCTTCTGCTGGTTCCAAAAATTGGTAAGCTTTACCTCCATAAATGACCCATAGGCTCACATTCATCAACATGACGTGGTGGATCTCCAGTGCACGAAGTCTCACCCGTACTCCACCGAAACTTTTTCTCTGCATTGGTGTATCTCAAGTCTGGAAACAAGTGCACCTGTGTATCATTCCAGGTAATAGGGCCCAATTGTTTGGCTTGTTGTAAAATGAAATCCCTTTGGGCTGATGTTTGAAGTTCCACCATAAGTGTACGTGGAATTAAGTCCCCTGTAGCCATCTTAGGTCTACCACCACGTGACGTCAGTCTATACGCCTTCAGAATCAGAATATCCTCTTTTAATTGAAGAATTTCCTGCAGCCAGTCGTGAAGAAAAGTAGTCGGGCTATCTCCCTCTGTCTTCTCTGGCAATTTAAGCACCCGAATATTAGTGGACCTAATGGTATTTTCTGCGTTCTCTAGGTGCCACTGAAGAAGGATGTTCTCTTTTACAAGGCCCGATGCCACTGTGAGCGCTTTGTCCACCGTCTTTGCTGCTCCCTTTGATTCTTCAGTCAGCATCTCCACCTTCATATGGATTTGCTTTAACTCACTTTTAAGGTCCTCCAATTTTTTGTCTAGCCCCTGTATCGCTCTCAACAAGGCTGTGCTCAATGGCTGAGTTCCATCTGGGTCTCACAAAGCAGCAAGACTTTCTTTACTACCGCCTGCTTTAATTTCTTTCGGTCGGGCTCCCTCTGCAGCAGCCGCTTTGTCTCCTTGAACCATTTCAAGCGTGTCTTTTACAGTCCAAACCAGATTTTGGGTTCATTCAGAAGCTGAGGAGACACTTTATCTACCAAATGCCCAAATTTGCCAGTTCCTTAAGCAATATTTTCTTAAATTTACTAAATAACTGTAATCACCCTCAGAGCAATGCTAGAGAGCTGCTCGGCTGCAGGCCACGCCCCTGGTCATATCTGATTTAAATACTAAGATAGACGCCTTTGGTTCACAACTAAATGTGGCTGAAACCATGGTGGATCAGTTAAAAATTGAATCGGGAGATGTGAAACGGTAAGCCGAAGCATCTGCCATGGCTACAGCATGACTCATTAAAGAGAACTCTCGCTTTAGCGCCAGACTAGAGACGCTTAAAAATCAAGCTCGAGCTTCTCATATTCATATTTTGGGACTTCCAGAGAGTATAGAATGAGATCACCGTTTAATGTTTCTCCAGGAGCGGCTGCAGGAGAAATTGGCCCCGGAGAAGTCACTGACCCCCTTTGTACTGCATAAAGCTTATCGGATTACCCCCTGAGGACACCAGGAAAACTCTGAAACACCAAGGACATTGCTGGTTGTAACCGATGGCGTGGGGACTCGGGATCACATTCTGAGACTGGCTAGACACATGGGCCCCTTGACACAGGATGATCGGGCAGTTTTCATCTTTCTGGACATAAGTTATGCGACCCGCATGCAGTGCAGAAAGTTTGAAGGCATTCGGCAAGTGTTGAGAGAGGGCTCGGTACCTCACGCAATAATCTACAAGGCCAGCCTTTGCATAGTACACAAGGGCAAAATATGGATCTTCTCAGACTCGACAGAAGCAGGGACATGAGCTGCTCATATTCAAGTACAGCATCGGGAACAACACGTGGAGGAACTGGAGGGCCTTGACTTGGAAGAGGGCGACTGAACTTGCTGCGTGAGCTTCTTTCCTTTTGACTCTGGGTTTCTGGGATTTGTACTAGGGTCTGCTTCTTTGGATTAAAGCGGAGCATGCTGACTGTCTTCTAATGCTCCAAGGATGTATAATTTCTTTCCAATTTATCTGTTGTGAGATAATCCCTTTAATATTTTCTAAAGAAGCCGGGTTGTATACCTCGGCTCGGTTAATTTTGTGAAACAGTTTGCTCTCTGGGTTCCTTAGATCTTGTATTGATTTTTATAATACCATGCTGGTTGTTAAACTACTAGATTTATATATAAATGTTTGGATAGCATGAGCTGTTGACCATTATAGCATGCTTTATGGATATTTTGTAGTCTTTTAAAACTTCAGAATTTTTTCTCTTCAGGGGAAAGTATGATGCCAATAGCCTAAACATAGGCATGCAAAAGCAGGACTTTTGTTTTCATGACTTTAGATAATTACTGTGTCAGTGGTTCAGCAGGTAGCACACTCACCTCTGAGGCCGGGAGATCAGAGGGCTGTGGGTTCAGTTCCCACAACTGGCACTTGGGTTAATATCCCAGTACTGACACTGTAGTGCAGCATGAGAGGGGTGCTGCACTTCTGAGGTGCCGTCTTTCGGATGAGACGTTAAACCGAGGTCCCATCTGCCTGGATTGGTGGTAGTTCAGGTGGATGTTAAAGATCCCATGGCACTTATCAAAAAGAGTAGGGGAATTTCCCCAGTGTCCTGGCCAAATGTCCCTCATTTACTAAAAATACCACCAACAGTTTCATCTGGATCAAGCTCAGTTGGCATTCATCTGTATCCCCCTCCCCAGAGTCGTGCCTGAAAATAGGCAGGATTTGTCTACTGCACTTACCCGGTCAACAAAAACTAAATAAATAAAAATAAAAAAATACTTAAAGTCATACTGCTCATGGGCTTACATTTACAGCACTTGCTTTAGCCTTTTACTGGTTACATTCTGTTTTATCCCCATATGTGGTATCAAAATATCTATGATACACTTATCCTCTGAATAAGGGAGCTGTGTCCCCTGGAAGTTGCTAATGGACCTGATTTTGTCATGGATATGGATTTTAGCTACTATGATGTATAGTATTGAAACTTATAAAACTAAAGTACAAAAAAAAAAGAAAGTGGATCCTGGGGGTTGCTACAGCAGCAGGATGAAAGAGGTCGCTGCATGTCACTGTCCACCTGGGGATCAATGGCCTGACTAGGGATAGGGCCAAGATAGAGCAGGGGGAGTTTAGGGAGCTGGGGGTGGTCTTAGGTAGCACACTCAGTGGCTTTCTCTGAGATGCCACCTGTCTACGAATGACCAGGGGGCGGGGGGGAGAGAGAGGGATCTCTGCACCAGGTGCTTCAACTCATAATTGAAGGAATGGTGCAGAGAGGAGGGGTTGGACTACATTGGGGGCTGGAAATCTACCTGGACAGATAAGAGCCTATACAAGGTGATGGCCTGCATCTGCCCGGGAGGCAAACCGCAGTCTCTGGTGAAAATCCTGACTGGTTGAAATTGCATGCTGTGATACTGAAGAAGTCCATTAATATATGAAGAGACCTTATGACGAATCCAGCAATGCATAAACCACCAGAACAGGCAGATGAGACCTTGTTAACGTTTCAACTGAATGACTTCTCCCAGGTGGGTGGCAAACCTATGGAACAGCCCACTAGCAAAGATAGTGGTTATGAAGACAGTACAGGCTTTCAGGTTAAGCCCTGGACAACTTTTGCTTCACAGGTTTACAGGGTACCTTTTGTAGTAGAGTGGGTATGGAAACTCTTTAAATCTGAACATGTTTACACAGCATACCTATCCTGCTTATAAAAGAGGGGTGGTGGACATGGAAAACAAAATTACTGATATAGAGTCTCTTCTGATCTTGATAGTATGTAACTATGTATTGTGTCCTTTGGAGTTGTATCCAAGTCAAGTCAGAACCAGTATGGTTCACCTTAAGCGAAACTGAGCTTGGCTGAAATGGGGTGATGATAGCTGAATCTGAAAGAAAAGAGCTCTAAGTCTGTTACATCACTACAAAGAAAATGCATGCCAGCTTAAAACCAATGTTCACCAAGGTGGCCATTTTGTTAAAAGGTTAAGCAACAGATGGTTTGAATTTCTAAAGGAGCTATTTGAAGTAATAAGTTTAAGACCCATGTTATTTCGCTTAACATAGAAACTGAAATCAATTGCACACGCTTTAGAAATTGAAACATACAGTAAAGTATTAAACTATATCAGTCTATAAAGCTTTGGATATATGGACTGATCCTCAGTTAAAGTGAGACCATCATGTTAATTATTAAACAAAAAGGCTAAGACTTATAATTATAACTGCATGAATTACAGGGACTGGCATGTCTGAAATTCCATGTCAAGTAAATTGGATAGTTTGCATTGTAGCTTTGCCAGATTTTTTCTAAATGTCCCCACGGACAGACACCTGTGTTCTTTGTTAATGGCTTGGACTGGGTATCCCTAGAGAGCAAGAAGTAAAACCCATTAGTCTCACTTATTCAGGTAAACGTTAATGATCCCATGGCACTTCTTGAAAAGAGTAGGGAACTGTCCTTGGTATCTTGGCCAGATTTTTCATAGTCACTAATCCACCAACAGCTTAACCTAGTTCAATATTACATCAGTACTTCCTGAATCCCATCCCATATTGGGATGAGGCTGAAAACGGGAAAATATTTCCTGGCCCCCACCTTCTCTGTCAATGAAAATAAATACCTCATAATGTTACCTTTGAATTTACTACCCTGAGCTTTCTGCTGGAGAACATCAGATCAAATATCTCTCTCTGATCTTGGCAGTACCCTTGAATAAGTGGAAGACCCTCTCAATCTCCTTTTCTCCAAGGGCCACCAACCTCTCTCTTCATAGCTTCTGGTCCCCAAACTCATGATCACTCAGATGGCCCCATGCTGCACCCTCTTGACCCTCAATTTCCTTTTTGTAATACGGTGTCCAGAACTTCACACAGTATTCAAGGTGAAGCAGATGACTAGGGCATCATAAAGCGACAGGATTACTTCCCCTATCAGCCGCCTTTTTATGCACCCCAGAATTTTGCCAGCCCTCTTTGATAGTGGCTGAACACTGCCTGGCATGCCTCAGCTTCTTGTCTGTTATACCCCAGGTCCTTTTCTGCTTTACTGCAGCAAGAAGACACCCACACAGTGTGTTTGTTCAACACCTGTTCTTCGTCCCCAAATGTAACATCTTACATTTGACTATAATGAATCTGTGACTCCAGGGGTCAGACCAATCACCATTCTCGTTCAGGTTTTAATGAGGTTTTCCCTTACCTCAAGGGAGTAACCCAGCTTCCAAACAGTAAATTAAAGTGTTAAACAACCAACAGTGGCCCCAGTATAGAACTCAGATGACGGCCCCAACTTCCCCTCTCCATTCGGAGTAGTGCTCGCCCACCATAACTCTCTGTTTCTTATCCCACGCCACTAGTGAACCAGAACCAAGAGAAGTACACTGAAACAGGTCATGAAAGACCAGTGCAGTTAAACTACACAGAACATCTTGAATAATTACAATTTGAAGGGTACAGTAGACAAAACAATTAAAATGCCCCAAGCACTCTGGCAGCAACTCCTGTAACAATTAAAGCAAATTGGTACAGAAGGTCAGTAGCTAACTGTAGACTGGTTTCTTCTAACACCACATTCTCTTCAAACAATACTGTGTACAGAGCCAGCATCCCTCTACTGCAAATATCGAGATCATATCGAAAGTCAAGAATCAAGGCTGGGATGATGGTTCAGCAGATGCACTGCCATTTGCAATGCAGGCAGAGCTGGGTTTGTCTGCCAAGCCCAGAATTACATAATAGGCCAGATTAAGGTGTTAAAGAAGCATGCCAGCCAGTCCGGTTGGGTGCTTGAGCTGGAATGTATGTTTCTGGCCTCTAGTGACCCACAGTAGCAAACAGAGTGTAACCCTGCCATCTGAAGGTAGCATGAGACACTATGTCAGCCCCTTCCTGGGGGAGTGGAGTTACTGTACTTAATCAGGACCATCTGCGCTAATAATAGACCATAGTCACAGGCACTCTGAAAGCAAGGCTTGGAATGCAAACACACACACAAAAAAGTGATTGGTAGCCAACACAGGAATTGATTTCACGTCCTGTGCTGGCTACCAATCACTTGTTTTTTAGTGTTCAAGTCTCACTTTCAAAGTACCTCTGACTAGGTTCTATTTTGCAAGTCACCCATGACTTCCTTCAGTGGATAGGTTGATTTCACTGACCCAATGACAGAGTAATTCCACTGGTGGTGTTGGGGAGGGGTGGCAGTCTACAGCTATCAATGAGTGAAGTGACAGTGGTGGAGCCTGAGTCTGATGATCTCAAGAAGTCTGGAGGAAACGTATTTAAAAAAAGTCATGGGGCAAACTAATATTACTGTGTTATCCCCTCCTCTTTCTGAAAAGAAATTTTAAATCAAAAATGCAATTTCAGCCAATCAGCATGCATAGCCATGGTACCTCTATTCTGTGTTTAGTGTGCTCTTGTGCAGAAGCATTGAAGGAAGCACACCACTTCAGCGCTGGGGGAGAAGATAATGTAAGACAATAAAATAAAAAGAGTCTAAACTTATTGTCAGTATTTATTGAGGAGAAGGTAGGGCAGGACCCACAGCTCAGCACCATAGACACGGGGGGAGGTGTGCACAAGTCCCTTCACAAAAGAAAGGATCCTACAAGAGCTCGCTAAGCTCAGGGTGGACAAGACAATGGGACCTGATGGCATATTCCCAGAGAACTAAAGAAGCTAAGGGTGGAACTAGCAGAGCCATTAGCAGAACTGTTTAGTGAGTCTCTGAGCACAGGAGAGGTCCCAAAAGACTGGAGAAGAGCTCATGTGATCCCACTCCACAAGAGTGGGAGCAGGGAGGAGGCAGACAGCTACAGACTAGTCAGTCTTACCTCAGTAGTGGGCAAGATTATGGAAGCACTCCTTAACGAAAGTATAGTGCAACACCTAGAATCCATAGGAGCACAGGATCCAAGACAGCATGGGTTTACAACAGGAAGGTCCAGTCAAACTAATCTCATAAATTTCTTTGACTGGGTAACCAGAATGGTGGACCAAGGGGGTGCAGCTGATGTCACCTACCTGGACTTCAGCAAAGCTTTTCGATACTGTTCCACATAGAAGATGGATTAATAAGCTGGGTAGGCTCAGGGTGGGTCAGAGGTTGGTCACCTGGGTAACAAACTGGTTGACGGGCAGAAAAGAGAGAGTGGTGGTAAACGGTATACAGTCAGAAGAGATGCAAGTCACAAGTGGGGTACCTCAGGGATCAGTCCTGGGGCCAGTCCTCTTCAATATCATCATCAGTGACACTGCAGATGGACTGGAGGGTAAGGTTTGCTTGTTTGCAGATGACACCAAGATCTGCAACAGAGTAGATGATCCAGATGGGGTGGGCAGAATGGGGAAGAGATATGGAAAAACTGGCAAAATGGTTGGAAGAGTGGCATCTGGGGTTTAACACAAAGTGCAAGATCATGCACATAGGGAAAAGAAATCCTGAAGCTACCTATAGGTTGGGAGGGGAGTTGCTGGCAATCACAAGAGAAGAAAGAGACTTGAGCATCATCATCACAGATGACCTGAAATCATCCAAGCAGACCACTAAAGCAGTAGGTAAGGCTAGAGGGATGTTGGGGTGTATTAGTAGGGGTAACACAAGTCGTAAGAAGGAGGTAATAATCCCTCTTTACAAGACACTGGTTAGGCCCCATCTGGAGTACTGCGTGCAGTACTGGAGGCTGCATCTGTACAAGGACATTAACAAAATGGAGGCAGTCTAGAGAAGGGCAACCAAAATGGTACAGGGAATGCATCAGAAAACATATGAGGATAGATTAACGGAGCTCAATGCGTATACCCTAGAGCAAAGGAGGGAGAGAGGTGATATGATCGAAACATTCAAACATCTTAAGGGCATTAACAAGGTGAAAGAGTCTAACATGTTTCAATATAAGAAAAATAGCAGGAAAAGAGGACACAGCATCAGAATAGAGGGAGGCTGATTAAGGGGTAATGCGAGGAAGTTCTTTTTCACAGAAAGGGTGGTGGATGCATAAAACGGCCTACCTCAGGAAGTGGTGGATATGACTACAGTGCAGGGCTTCAAACAGGCATGGGAGAGGCATAAGGAAGCAGTACAGATGAATATGAATAGACAGGCCATTGGCAGAGTAAAGGCCTATGGCACATTCATAATTTAGAAAAAATGGGCAGACTGGATGGGATTTGCGGTCCTTAATTGCCATCAACTTCTATGTTTCCAAGGGATGTCTGTTGCAGTGTGAGACTCCTCTTGTGATGTTTTGGCAGACAGAAGCACTCAGCTTCACTCTGTGGTGCTCTTGCCCCAACCTCATGCTCAGAGTCTTATACTATAAGAGACATCCTTCGGAGGCTTTATTAACTTATAAATGAGATCTATAACTTTCCGCTACACAACAATCTAGGATAGCAACAAGAAACATTATCGTAAAGAGCTAGTAGACCGTTTTCAAAGTTGATGTTTATGGGATTACTGCTGTTAAGATAATCGTAGGCTCTTTTTTTTTTGTTGGTATAACCTTATTTTCACGTGCCTTTCACAAATCAAGTGCGCACACTGGCTCACCTGCACTGTAGAAGTACAACAGTTGGGAAGTAGCCTATCCACAGGCAGGAAGTGATGCCTAGGGGGGAGGCACAATACAGGAGGCACTACCTGAAATCTGTGCAAATTTAGCTGTCTGATGTCTTGACAGTTGCGAGTCCTGTAGCTCTGCAAAGAAAAGTGCATGGTACTGTATTAACTATGTTTTTTTTTTAATAATAAATCTATAAGTCTGCTTTTATAATGTCACTGTTTATTTTCTTTTGAATGAATCATTTAAAAGAACAGTTGTTTCACAGTGACTTTTCACTGACAAGTCACTGACTTAGTCCAGTACAGCTCCCGCTCTTATTGTGACTTGCTCCACATATTTTACTTTAAACTAAACAACTATGCATTTAAAAGTAATTCTATGTGTGACCCTATCAAAGGCAGATTCTGCAGTAGAACAATTTAAACCTGTGTGTCTTTCTTTTCATCCTCTGTCACTCAGTCAGTCTCCGAAGGGCGGCTCCATTTTAGCGATAGTAAAATGTTTACTTCAGCTGCTCCTGGTTCCTGCACATTTTAAGCAGATATCCAGTACTCATCCAAAATGTTCTTTCTCAAGTCCACACAAATATCTTTCTATATTACTGAAAACTAGTCAATCTGCGAGGCTGGCAGAAGTACTTTAGCACCATATCAAGAGTCTTCCCCACTGTAGAAAAACACCCCCATCCCATCAAAACACACACACACACACAATCACAAAACGGGACATTTATATAGTTGTCCCTTGAGTCTAGTGTTCCTCACTCCCACATTTGCCAATCTGCCTTGTACTTGAAGTCCTTGGTGTCCAATGGCCCACCTCCCATTAGTAAAACATCCCCCATCTGGTTCACTGCCAGCCAAGTCCACTCCACAGTGCCTGCACCACTTCTGGCTCTCCTCCATCCCGACTACTACCCACCATTGGCACCCCCATCTCACCTGACAGTGGCCGGCACAGTCCCTCTGCACACCTCCACAGCCGGACACCATCTGACTGACTGAGCACAATCTTGATCAGATACAGTCAAGTTCATATTCGTAATTGGGCACTGTAATTCAGATGACGGCTGGCTATGGAGGTGTGCGGAGGGAATGTGCTGGTTGTGTTAGGTGAGGGGAAATACCTATGCTGTGCAGAAGTCGGTGTGGGAAAGAGTGCCAGAAGTGGTGCAGAGTGGACACAGCAGTGGACGGGATGTGGAATATTTAACTAGTGGGGGCAGGCCACTGGATGCCAGGGACTTCATGTACCAGACAGACTGGCGATCAGGGAAGTGGGACAGACTGGCAATTGGTGGAGCAGAGAACACTGGACACAAGGGACAACTATATAAAAATATCCTGTTTCACAAGTGTAAGTGTGTGCGTGTGCGTGCGTACGCGATGATTAGGACTGGCAGAAAGAGGAAGCAGAAGCAGGTAAAGAATACATTGTACTACTACTGAAATGGAGTTACACATCGGAGATGGACTCCAACAGATCAAAGCGTTTAAACTGTTCAACTGCACAATCTGTCTTTATTATTATGCAGTACAGCATACAAAATGTCATGTATAAAACAAAATACTCATCAAACACAGTATAATACAAACAGACTACTTCAGGTAAACAAAGCCATGGCTTTCTCCCCCACTACCTCACTTTGACCTTGCACTTCCAGGAATGGCACTGCACATCCCGTGAGTACCTAAAAAATGGAAAATCTGCCAAAAAAAAAAAGGCAATCTGTGCTTTTATTCATGCAAGTACACAGATATAGCAGCCTTGACCCTATTCTAAACAGACAGTAAAAACAAAGTTCAGTTAATCCAGTTCACTAACTCTTTAAGTACCACACATTCCACAGTGTTGTACTCTCCCACTACCATCTTTTTTTCCTTACAATTAATTTACCCAGATTGGCCCACCTGCAACATAATACCTCTTTTAATGGGGTTCCTATAAAATACTCCTGTTAGATGGGCCTTGGGGCCTTTCTCTGCCGTCACACTTCTGTGTATCTATGTACTGCTGGGTGGAATGCAGCACCGAGAGGTTAAGGAACTTGTTCAGGGTCACAAAGTAACTCTGGTGGGATACAAGCACAGGTTCTCCACGAGGGACCTGACCTCACGCCCTTGTGAATCAGAAGTAAGTGTGCTGCCACCAGAGTTGCACTAACACAAGTAACTTTGTATCTGCTGCTATGCCCAGAGCTCTACTAATACAGACAGAACAGTTGCTGCTCTGACATGGAGATCAATAAAACAAAATCCCACTGGCAGCTAAAAGAAAGAGAAATATGTTACACTGCTAATGCTATAACAGGAACAACCACTGTTTCTATCATGACCAGCAAGGAAGCATGAAAACTACTTTGTAGCTAGCATACAGCCACTGGCCTAACAGAATGAACCTGGGCCTAAAATAAGGACGGATTCCTTGTGGCAAACTGTTAGTGTATTTTTAAACAAAACCCATTAAACAGACACACTGTACAGCCCGCATTCTTATCTCACCTCTGCCATGTACTTGTCAGTGAAGAAAAAGGACAAGCCGTATACCAAAACTAGCCTGTTCAGCAGTCATTAGTTAAACTCATCAAACTGAAAAGGAAGGACAGCACATAATATCCTACATAAAAAGGGTGAAAGACGGCACCTTTAAAAGGAACACAAGGTTGAAGCCAATATCACATCCATCTGGAACTCAGTAAGACCGAAAAGGCTATGGGTCCTCCACAGACTCCTAGCTTGGACTCAAGCCAGAAACATAACCGTGGCTAGACAGTGAAAGATCAACAGATATATCAAATATTTTATAAATCAGCCAAGCCAATGGGGTTAGGCAGCAAGTTCTGTACATCAGCATTAAGAGGGGCCCATGGCAGCCTAGACCCCCTGCCCCCCCCCACACAAACTTGTACAGCACAATTAGCTGAGCTAAAATAAATGGTCTGAAAACAAGTCAGACCCCATGTAAGGGTTTACAATTATTGCACAATTTAGATACATCAGACAGCCTTAATGCCATTCCACATTTTCATTTTAAGTGTAGTTTTGCTTCTATCCAAATTTACAGGCAGGAGAACTGTGGCACAGGGAGGTCACCTGACTTGCTGAGGGCCCACACTGAGCAAGTCACTATGCCGAGCCTTAATCATATTATGTTCTGGTTCACTGTTTTGCACCAATCACTAGACTACACTGGCATAGGCGCCGGGTTATATGGGCCCGTGGGACTCAGGACTCATCAATATTCTCCAGAGCAGGCTCAGCCCCACCAATAATATCACTTCTACCATTAACGTTTTGCAAATAAACGGCAGCAGATATGTTTGTTCTGTGACCTACTGCGTGGCCCCCCCCCCCCGGAAAGGGACTCGGCAGTGAGCGCAGAAGCACTGGAAAGTGTGTGTCCCTTTCCCCTCCAGTCTACCTTTTTTGGCGGAGGAGTGGCTGAAACGTCAGTGCCATGTGCGCCTGCGTACAAATTGAGCCTGCAATCCGATTTTGTGGCAGCAAGAATTGGAGCCAGAGTAATGAGTGAGATGAGAGCATCATCTGTCGGTCGGAGACCTCACCTGAGAGTTCATGTCAGCACAGCGAGCCATATTGTGTGCATGTGCAGCATGGTTGGTAAACTTGCACCTTTATTTTTTAGCGGGCAGCCCAGTCAGTCTATGGGAGACTGGAGAGCCAGGGATGGGGGGGACAGAATAGTCATGCCCTAAGTGTCGGTCGGTGAGGGTGCAAGCCAGCAAGCGAGAGGCCCACTAGATTGCGGCAGCAGGTGCAGCACCAGCTCTTGGTCCGAGCTTGGCTCATGGTTCTCACCAAGAACAGCAGAAGAGGCTGTGAAACTGTGGCACCAGAACACCCACTCTTCATCTCCCATGCTGTGGCACTGAGTGATGCCTCCGGGTTCAAAGTTTGATAACAGGTCAGAGTGGTTTTGAAAATGAAAAAAAAAAAAGGATGTTCAATGATTTTATGGAATCTGTGTCTAATCAGTGGTTTATAAAGGTGTGAAATATCGCGTTGATTTATAGTGGGTCGACAACTGGCTGCTCTTTGTGACTGGTTCTCTGCTGTGTGATTTTGTAGTTAGCATAAAACGAGACCAAGGTTTTGTTACTGTACCTTTTTGAAAGTTATTGTGGCATGGCAGGCCTTCTCATTTAGCTTTTAATGCTGGGGGCTTCTGATATGCCTTACTCTGGTATGCGTTTTAGATCCCAAATCATATTACACGTTTTGAAGTTCTGTTGCACACGTCTTAAGTCTCTCTGTACAAGGAACCTCACTTAAATGAAATGAAGTGTCACTGCCAATGGCGTATTTCTGGCAAAGCAGTTTGGTTCCAACTTTCAATTAATCCATTCAGATCAATTTCAGACCTTAACGTTTCACCACATCAGCAGTGATTGTATTACTTCAAAATACTACATGACAGTAGGAGGATCAAAGTATAACAAGTCCTGCCAGGGGCACAGGGTGGGTTTCCTGAGTTCACAGCCCCACTCATGTCATGAGCCCATGGTGCCCTGTTCACACCGTTTATGGTAAACAGCACTGCAGTATGCTATGATGGAGGAGAAAGGACTAATTTGTTTTACATTTTCCTTTTTGGCCCCCTATGCTGGACTTACCTTCTGCTATCAGTGAGGCTTCTGCTTTCTGTTGTTAACTGCCTCATACTCCACACCTCTGGTGCTCAGACCACCCATTCTTACCCCGACAAGGTTCCCCATTTTGGCCTGACCAGGACTTACTCTGGATGGTTCATTTACTCTGGATGATTCACCTAATCATGTTGAGACCTTACTGGTACACGAGAGGGCAGACCTTCTGTGTGTCAAGTTAGTGCTGTCAGTAGCAGAATGTTGCATTATCTTGTGGCCAGCAAGGCAGTTAACCAAGATGATGTTTTGGTGAGATCTAAACTTGCACAAGCTGTCTCACTGTTATCTTCACAGCTCTTTACATCATCAGAATAGGATGGTAAAGCTGTTACTATTCTTTGTTTTGGTCTGAAACCAGTTATCAATTACAAAACATGTTTCCAAATTTCCAGAGCTGTTCATAAATCATAGCATTTCTTCCAGAATTTGAGAGAAGGCACACAATATGGCTAAGCCTATAGTTTGTGGCAACTGAATGTCCCTTAAGTAAAAAAAAAAAAAAGTCTTGTTTCCCAACATCTTGTATTTTGTAATATGGTTTCACAGTGAGGTTTATATAGAAGGTAGAATACTGCTCTTATGTGGTACAGGAGCAAGTTCATTCTTGGTTATTACAGTATTAATAGCAAAGCACATATGAACACTGTTCACAGCCTGAACTTCAGTAAAACTAAAATATTTGATTCTTGACAAAAAAGAAACCATTTCAAAATGACAAAATATCAGTGGCTCAGTAGGTAGCACACACCAGCACTAGCCAGGTAAGGTGCAGTGGGGATGGGATGCATTGCAAAGGGGAAAACGAGGAGAAGGGAATGTAACTGTGACACTGTCAGGAACTAACAGAGGGAGAATGTCTGCTGACTCTGAGGTGGTGGAATTGTCATAACATTTTTAAGTGGTGATGGTGGAAGTTGGGAACTGAGTTCTAGTGGGCTCCTGCCCAACTTAACCCCTGTGATAAGCATTAGCAGGGTTGACTTGAGGTACGGGGTATGGTGTCGAGGGTCCTGGAAAGCTGATAAGGGCCCAGCCACCAGCTTGGATTCCTAGAAAATGATAGGGTATGGCCCAGGGTTGATTCCCTAGCCCTGTGTTTGCATCTTAAATTTACACACAGGGCACTTTAATTTAAAAAAAAAAAAAAGGCATAATAAAACCAAAGATTTGCAGAGTTAGAAGGTTGCCAGGTACCCAACACAGGTGGCCCACAAAGCCCACCTGGGAATGTCCAGGTACCCTGGTGAGCCAGCCACCAGTCTGACTCTGACTGACAGGCAGAGCAGCCTGCAGCTGGCTGGGGAATCGGATGATCATGGGTAATGGGTATACATGTGTAATCCTGTTCCTGCAGAAAAGAAGGGCACAAAAAACAAGAAATTTATGGGGACACTCAAAACTCTGCTATTAACTTCTCATAAGTCCTCAAAAATGTGGTCAAAGGTATTAGTAGCACATTAGGAGTACTACTGACTTCCTGCAGTCTGCCGAGGCCATGGGTTTGGCTCTCATCCCTGCTGCCAAGTAGTCAGGCTGTGAACTCAGTTATGTCTAGATGAGATGATCATGTTGTAAACCTTAGTTAAGAAAACTAAGTCATTCTCAAAAATATATGCAGAGAGGGCAGATACCCACTAGTAAGGACTTCTGGATTGATGTTAGCCTCATTCAAGAGTTTTGTCAGTACTGTAGTTCTGTTCAGTCTTTGTACTTGTTGCAGGTAAAAATGGGTAAATTGCTTAATTGCTTACAGGTATTAAAAAAAATAAAATAAATAAGCAAACATCCCTGACCTGGTCCAAAAGTGGCAAGATCAAGAGATCCGTTTGGGGTTTTTCCTGGCAGTCTTTTGCTGACCTTCCACTATGTAGAATATCAGACCACTGCTATTAGCGTAGCACAAAGCTACAGAGAATTAACTAATAATGCATGACAGGGCATGTGTTGTGGGATTTACACATGCCTTGTGTGGTGTGTCACGAGGCGCAGCCGAGTTACTTTAACCACACAAGTAGTCTGTACATCCCACTACTACACAGTCCCTGAAGTGCATTATTGCAATTATAAAACAAATCTGTTATTACAAATAAAAACAAAAAATGAAATAGTTTCAAAGAAAGTAAACATTTGCTCAGCAGAATCTTTACCAATTCTCTGTTGCAGGATTTACACCCGGTGATGTGACGTGTTTTGACCAATGAGGTTACAGGATTTTCAAGACCCATTTTATAATAAAGCGTAATTTTGTTGCATGCTTGCTGCACTGTACTATAGCTGCACATGGCTACTTTTGTTACATGCTTGCTGTTGATTTAGGTTTTGCCAGTTTGAGTTGGGAGGCTCTGCCCCAACTTCTCCCCTTGTTCTTTTTACCACGGAGGTGTGTGTGGGGGGTTAACCCCCCAAACTCAATTAAAAATTAAAAAAAATAAATAAATAACCAACAAACCGACGTGGCATAGAGTGTGTAGTAAGTGGGCAAGTAGTGTAACAGGAGCGCTACGCTAATAGTGGAGGTCCAATACTGGTCTGGCTTAACTCCCTGATCCCCACGTAGAGAGGGCTCTGCTCCCATAGACCCCCGCTGGGAGGGGTACAGGGCACTGACCCCTGGGTTAGGGATGGGGCTTTGACCCCTGACCCCCACCAAAAATGTTACAAACCTGGCTCCTATGCACACTGCTTCATTTCTTTTCGTATAGAATCACCCTGTTGGGGTAGATATCAAGCTACTGTATGTTTGCACTGGTTAGAACTACTCAAACCTTTAGAATTAAATTAATGTAAGTGTTCCAAGCTTCAGAGTGTCTCTACAAGTTACTGTCCACATGTTGTAATAGACCCTGTCCACACTGCATTTTGTAAACAGATTCCACCAAGCTAAATCAATTCAACAGTGCTTACGACAGTTGGCGTCCACACTGTTGTGCTGGTAGAACAGCTTGTGAAAACTATTTTTGAGACCACTTGGGGAGCTAGCCTCCAAAACAGTTTAAACTGTAACTGTTTAAACCAGTTCTAGCTACGGCGCTGACAGACAAGCATAGTTGTGTGTCTCAGAATTAATATAAGAAATGGTCACAGGAAGAACACGTTTAACACCAGCAAAGCGGACACAATAAACTATTATCAAGAACTGTTACAGCATATTTTAGACACACTAATAGTTTAAAAAGAAATCCTAAATAGACTGAATGGGGCCATTAGATGTATGTATCATGCCAGATCTGAATCTTTCGAATCGGAATCAAACTGCATGCAATGTTGAACTTGAAGAGATTTGCACAACTCTCCTCTGCAGCAAATGAGAAGGATCTTCAGAAACAATCTATTTTAATTTATTTAAAATTTGGTGACAGGGAAAGGTACACTGACTCAAAGCTCCTGTTCAGGAGCATTCCAAGGAGAGGGAACAGGGAGAGTTACAAATATAATAACCATCTATAATAACATAAGTTGAAAAGGTGTAATACGCTTGTAAAAGCTGGCACAGCATGTGACAAAAAAAAAAAAAAAAGACATCAAACAGGAGCCACCAGAAAAGAATTGGCTAAATAGCCATAACTTACACTGGGAAGAGAGAGTTCAGAACAAGATCAAGAATGGGGAGTGAGCCCACAGCAAGGGATTTCAAGAGAAAAGACAGGAGGCCAAGTGGAGTGGCAGATGGTTCCAGAGAAAGAGAAGTCTGGGACAAAAAAGACGTGGCTAGCAGAAGTACTGAAGAAAGGGAGAAGGAGGGAGTGAGTGTCAGAAATCCTGAAGGAGCAGGATTGGAGGACAGAGGTGGCAGGGGGGCTACCAAGGCAGCACAGTAATAGAGGCGTTGTCAGCAAGAGAAGGAAATGAAAGTTCAGGTTAACATAAACAATGCTGGCTTGAGAAGGGACAGCCCAGGGCAAAATGACACAAAAATAGAGAGGGGGTTCAGCTGGGCCAGGGTGGGTTTGGGGGCAGCACCAAAAATTACATCACCATCGTCAACTGTCCAGAAAATCATTCTGAGAACAATCTCACAATGAGCTAGGAGGGGGTTACAGGATTTACAGTGCACCCAGTTTGGGGAAGGAGTTTTAAGTGGATGACGTCAACATGTCCAGTAGAGTTAAGGTGAGTATCTAACCAGACACTCAGGTCCTTCAAGAGTAGAGAGACATCCACAGTCTTGCATACAAAGGTGGCTAGGACCCTCATAAGGCTCTGTCTGCTTCCAGAGGTTATTGAGAATGATTTTTTAGCATTCAGAGGTAGCTGGTTAGACTGGAACCAATGCTGGACTTTGCTACAGTCACACTGGAGATCAGTTTTCAGCTGTTGTGTAGAGGAATCAGTGAGGAAGTTCACTGTGCCATCTGTGTATACTGTAAAACTTGAAATTTTCACTGTCAAATAATCTTCACTATTTTCGCTGATGCACTCACTATTTGCGCTTAATTTGTGCTAATGAGCACTTTTTTCGTAATGGTGAATGTGGTGCTAATGCCTAAGCACTAAATTTAATTTACGCAATTATGGTTGCATTTATGCTTCCACTAAAATTACTTTGTGTGAAAATAACTAGTTTTACAGTATGTCGATGTGCTCAAATGAACAGGCTTAAAGGTTATTTATATAAAGTAGAGTGCTTTAGCTGACAAAAACTGCAAATAAAAGCTCTTACTATGATATTGTAGTACGACTCTTAAAAAAGCACGTGTTTGTGCAAAACGCTGAGTTGTGTATTCAGTTGCTGCTGCTATGTGAACATGATTAATAAATGTTATAGCATATCACTACCATTGTAGGAGCTTTCATTTGTGGTTTTTGTGAGCCAAGGCTCTCTGCTTTATGTGAATTTTTTTTGCCTGCGTGCTCCATAGCTCCTTTTGAGCTGCCTGGTTTTTCCTTGAAGGTTATTTAGAAACATCTAGACAGTAAATGCCTCCTATGACATCTCTCTCTGTTATTACAAATAAATGGCTCTAACACTAATATTTAACCAGGCACTAGAGATGGCACATAGAACACCAAGTGCACTACCACACAAGGTGCTACCAAAGGGAAAGCTCACAAAAAAAAAAAAAAACCAACAAAGGGCGGCCCACTCTGGTCCCACTCAAAAAATTATTTGCAGATTTACTGCATAAATGAATTCAGTGTGACAAAAATTAAACAAACAGCTAGCACTCGAACAGTACTCTAGGGCATTTAGAGGCGAAAAGGCTTCTACATCTGACTGCTGACTGGCAGGCAATTCAGATCTGCAAGCAACGCGTGTGTTAAGCTTATTAGAACAGCCAAAGCTAATTATTACGTAGAAACCCTGGAGGATATTAACGGTAATCCATCTAAAATTTGTCAGAGGGTCAAATCGGTAGAAGACCATAAAACCTCTCCTTCTATACCAATAATTGCTATAGATGGCATAGTTATATCTGACCAAGACACTATCCTAGAGAAGTTAAATACCCACTTTGCCACTGCAGGTCTTGCATGTGACTCCTCACGGGCTGCTGGGTTGGTTGATTGCTCTACACCTACGGATGCCCTCAAGGACCCGAGGTCCCACTACTCCTTCCAGCTCTCTCCAGCAACCTATAAGCAAGTGTAAGATCATTTAAATAAGCTAGACCCAAAAAAGAGTGCTGGTGTTGATGGGATCGACTCTATATTATTAAAACTAGGGAGTCCCCTGCTAACCGCACCAATTCTGCATATTTTCAGTCAGTCTATCTCTACTGCCACGGTTCCGTCAAACTAGAAAACAGCCCAAGTATTGCCCCTTTTTAAGTCAGGTGACCCATGTGATCTAAATAACTACAGACCCATCTACATTTTACCTGTCCTGTCCAAACTGCTTGAAAAATTAGTAAATAATCAGCTAAAGGAGTATCTGAAAAACTCTAACCTATTTAACCCACTACAATCTAGTTTCAGACAGAACCATAGCACTGTCTCAGCTCTGGCCAAAGTCACCAATGACTGATTCACAGCACCAGATGCCAAGCAACCCACTGGTGCCATCTTTCTGGATTTAAGAAGGTGTTCGACTCCGTCGACCACTCACTCCCTCCTTCTGGGTCTTAGAAATCTAGGTTTGGATGACTCCTCAGTAAATTGGTTTTCCAGTTATCTTACAGGTAGATTGCAGGGAATTAAAGCTGATGGGCTCCACTCCCACTGCGAATTATAAGAGGGGTACCCCAAGGGTCTATACTTGAACCTCTATTGTTCTCCATATATATCAGCTCCTCGGGCAACAACATCCACAAATCTAAGCCACACTTTTTTTTGCAGATACTGTGTTGTATACATTACATCCAAAATGACACTGGCTGAAGTGTGTGTCGAGCTGCAGTCAGATTTTAATCAATCAATTGCAACATAATTTAATACGCTCCGAATTGTTACTGAATGCAAAGAAGACTAAGGTGATGTTTTTTAACCCCCACCTGTACCTCAGCAACCCTCCACAACCAGGTGGCACCAGTACCCGTCACAACCATATTTGGTGACTCTTTGGAGGTTGGGGATGAATTTAGGTACTTGGTAATCTGGGTTGACAGCAAACTTTCATTTGGCGCTCACACCGACTGCCTTGCCAGAAATTAAAGGCAAGGCTATGGTTCTTTTATAGGAACAAATCACTTTTCCCAACGGACATAAGGTGTAGACTGGTGCATACCACCTTCCTCCCATTTCTAGACTATGGGAAAATCATATATAACTGCAGCACAGCAACTAACTTGCACAAACTCGACGTACTTTTTCACCACGCCTTACACTTTATATCAAATGCACCTTTCAGGACATACCACTGTGACCTCTATCAGACAGTAGGCTGGACATCTCTCACAAGATAGATGATTCGCATTGGTACATGGACACTAAAAATCCTGTGGAACAAACTCCCACCGTATATCTCTTCACTTATCCATAGGTCTCATAGTGCTCATTCATTAAGGAAAACTACCTACATCCTACTGGATGTACCCAGAGTTCGCACCTCTCACGACAGAGGTGCAATTAGCTATACTACCCCTTCAGTTTGGAATAACATTCAATCTGTGCTTAGACTCCTGGATCTTGTCTCTCTGAACGTATTTAAGACTCTGGCCAATAAATACTTCAAGGAAACTTGCCACTGTCATAACAACTAGCATAGAAACATAGACTTTGATGGCAGATAAGGACCACTTGGCCCACCCAGTCTGCCCATTTCCCTTCCTATTGGATAAGCTGCAGATTCTAGTTAACCAACAGCCTACTTCCTGCAACCCCCCACTACAACTGCCTTATGTCTGTCCCATGCATGTTTGAATTCCCCCACTGTTTTAGACCCAACAACCTCCCCAGGAAGGCGGTTCCATGCATCTACCACTCTCTCCGTGAAAAATTTCCTCACATTACCCCTGAGCCGTCCCCTCTATCTTTAAATTGTGCCCCCTTGTTCTTACACATCTCTTTTCTGAAAGATGCTACCCTCTTGGACTTTGTTGATTAGCTGAGGTACTTAAAAGTTTCTATCATGTCCCCCGTCCCTCCCTTAATCAAGGGTATACATATTAAGCTCTCTCAGTCTCTCTTCATATGGTTTCTGATGCAGACCCTGCACCATTTAGTTGCCCTCCTCTGGACTGCTTCCATCCTGACTATGTTGTTGCATAGATGGGGTCTCCAAAACTGCACACAGTATTCCAGATGGGGTCACACCAACTGTCTGTACAGAGGGATAACCACTTCCCTTTTTCTACTTGTGATGCCCCGTCCTATGCATCCCAGTATCCCCCTGGCTCTCCTCACTGACTTCTCACATTGCTTACCCACCTTTAGGTCATCTGATATGACTACACCCAAGTCCCTTTCCATTTTTGTTGTTGTTAGTACCTCCCCTGCTATTGTGTACTCTTCTCCTGGGTTTTTGTTTCCCAGGTGCATTACTTTGCACTTCTTTGCATTGAATCTAAGTTGCCATATGTCTGACCGTTCCTCCAACCTTGCCAAGTCCCTTCTCATCCTTTCTACCCCCCTTGTGTATCAACTCTGTTACAGATCTTTGTGTCATCTGCAAAGAGGCATACCTTTCCCTCCAGACCCTCTGCAATGTCACCTATAAAGATGTAATTAAGCACTTTATTCTCCTAATACCCTCAATACCCCTTCCCCTCCCCCTTCTTTCACCGACCAAATCTTTATTTTGTTTTATAAGGCTTTTCAATAAATTGTCATGCTTCTGTCGCTATGCTTTTCTGACTGTGCTGGTTCTACTGTTATGTTCCAGACTGTGTTTACTATTACATGCGTTATGGTTGTTGTACATCTAGACTGGTTATGTATACTATTGCATGTCTTGTGGATGCAATGCACTTATGAAATACCCATGATTGTATCATCTGTTTGTACTATGTTGTATTTCTCTATCACTGTATCACGGTCATACTTTGTCATTTCTTGCACAGTTTGTGGTGACAATGTTTCCAGGACCTTCTTGTGAACAAGCTTGCTCAATTGAGTTTTCCTGCAATAAACTTGAACACCTGTTTGGGGGGGGGGGTGACTGTGCACTGACATGCCTGCCTTTATATCCCCTAACTAAAGGGACGTGTAGGTCCAATTTGCCCAAGATCTTAAATTTGCAAATCACTGTAAGAAGGGTTAAACAGCTCATACTATATTGAGTAATAACTACAATAGAGATTAGGTCCGGTATTAATGGGCACCCCTATGCAAGGCAGGCTCATCAGTAGTAGGGCAATGCCCTTATTGTAAACTGGCGCATCACTTCAGAGAACAATCTCCATTTAATAATAAATTTATGAATTTGGAGAAAGCCAAATCCTGCTCCTAGCTTAGGTGAGCTAAAGATAGGGCTCACTGCCAAAACATTGACAACAGCTCCTTGTATGGATTTACATATCGGCTAATTGCCTTTTACCAAGAATTATGGAAGACTGTAACCAAACAGTTAGGGGGATGCCCTATAGCACAAACAGATGGTGACAGTTTAAAATACCAGTATCAACACAGGTTACAGTCCCACTGACTTAATTTCACCACAGATGTTCTAGTTACCAGTATATATTAAAGGAGACCAAACCCCACACCTATTGCAAATGTTATTTGTTTATCACCAGTCAGCACCACTTCTGTACCTGTTGGGGATTTAAAAACGTTGAGTGGTTTGTTTTTACCATCAACAGCAGTCCCCTGGTAATTATCCTGCGTGCCTCTGTTTTCCGACAGGTGAATTCTCCTTTGTTTTTGAAAGCTGCATTAGCATATCACAAGAGGATGTCACTTTGCCCATTAGTCTTTATGGTGTGTCTGCGAATTATGAATAACAAAGCAGGCAGCAGCAAATGTGTGAAATGCCCTAGTTACTGTCAAAACCTTCTTGATGCTGGTAGAGCAGGATATGTTTCTGTACTGGTAATTGTTTTCACTGTGTTTTCCCCAAGACTGTGACAGCAGTAGCTCCACGGGCAGTTTAATGAGAAAGATTCAGCTATGCAACAAAGCATAACAGACAATCCCACCCCACGGATCAAGAAGCATCAACGAAAGTTTTAGGGAATGGTCAAAAATCCATAGAAACACAGAATGTGATGGCAGAAGGAGACCAAAGGCGCATCAAATCTGCTCTTACAATATTACCTCACCCCACTGCCCAGCCTATACTGTACTGGTGGTCTGTTACCCCCTAACCCTCAAACCTGTATCCACCTTATTAATGGGCATACTGGTAATGCCCACAAGTAGGTGAAAAAAAAGGACAGAAAATACTACAGTACTTAGTTTGTTTAAATGTTAGGCTTACAACTGTTAAAGCTGAGCAAGCCTACGTTCACAATCTCCCAAGATCTGGTGCATCCTGGGCAACAGGAGCCAAGAACAGCAGCAGCAGCAGCAGAAACTATGAAAAAATAGAGGTTCCCACATTGAAAACGGAGTTATGCATTCTTAAAATCAGTAAATAAAACTCTGCTACAGGCACAGAGAGCATAGACTCAACTGGGCAGCCTGGAAAACATATCTATTGGAAAATGACTGTAGGACTCTTTTAATTAACTTTGTGTAAGTATCTTGGTTAGGTAGGCATGTAAGTACCTGACCTCAATGGATTTAAAATAAATAGCACTATAAAGGACTACGTAGCCAAAAATCCCGCAGCTGTGGGAAAAAGGCCTGCAGCACTGCGGAAACGTTGGGGCGGGATATTCTGAAAGAAAAATTGCTCACGTGCGAAAATCCGTAAAAAACCACAGCAGCTGCAGGAATTCAGTAGCTGTGGAAATTCTGCAAGTGCTTAAAATCTGCAACTGAGGATTCGTAGCTGCAGAAAGACTTAGGAGGCAAAACAGGTGATCCATATTAGCTAGAGCAGCAGACTGACAGGCGTGCCATAGATGAAGCTGAAAGTACCCACAGAGAGACCAGCAGCCATTCCCTCAACTGGGACCACTGCAGTGCCACTGGTACCAGTAAAACCATACACCACAGTGACTGTCTGTAACTGATGGTTGTGACTCTCTTTGGAATGCTTCTGTTGTCTGCTGCAGTGGCACTCACTACAGGCTGTTCAACCTCTTCTGCCTGTGGGGCTCCTTCATGGGCTGCACTGGGTCTGGTGGTGGTTTGTTTGTTGTCGTTCAGTGACAGTGTGTGCTAGTGTTGCTGTCACAACTGTCACTGATATATACACCCACTGGTTTGCTATTACTTGTACCTGACCTCCACTATAGTTGTACTTCAGTTGTTGGGGCACTGCATTTTGCTCAGGGAGTGTTACACCTCACGCTTGTGTGCAATATTTTTTTCTGCAACTGCAGAAAAACACTGGCTGAGAATAGCCTTTAAGGGGATGTGCCATACTTATCAATGACTTTTTTCCCCCCTCAGGAACTTCCGCAGCTGCACATTTTTTCACAGTCCGGAGTGTGTTTTTTTCTGCAGCTGCAGAAGTTGTGTGTATAGCACTCGGAGCAATTTCCCTTTTTTTCCACATTTACGGAACTTTTGGGGGCTTAGGGAAGGTTTTGCACCTTCAGACTGTTTTGTGAATCCCCCCTCCCTCTGTTTGGGGAAAAAAGTGTACCAGGTTGGCCAACAGTTTAAAGGTGTATTAGAAGTGAAGCAAACTGCCTCAATATTTAAGATGCTGGATGGCATACCAGGTATGAACATACATTAACTAACTGACAGTGTTAAAAGAGTATCTGAATAAGCAACTGTGGCCATTAAGAAAGAAATGATTGTACATTACTTAAGTAAGGCCAGTATGGAATGGGCTAATATGGGAACATTCCTTACCCCCTAAACATGAGTTGTTCCAGTTCTGCTACACTTGTGCATTAAACCATGATCAGGGCTTGGGCTACCTCAGTTAAGTTTATTCTAAGGGAGTCGCTTTGGAAGCGCGAGGCAAAGCTGAGCCAAGCCCCTAGGGTAAGAATAACAAAGGTAGCCCAACCCCTGAAAAGCCTTAATGTTGTAAGTAAACTAGAATGGGTTTCTTTTTTTAATTAATGTTTCAGTTTACATTTTAATCATTCTACTATGTAGGAGGGGTTCAACCTCCCAGCAGTTAAAATAACCATTTAGAACGGAAAACAGCGTGCTCATTTTCTGCACACTATTCCACACTCCAGGAATTCTACTTATCTGTAAGAAAAGCAATTCCCGTGCACTAGTAGGCATTACATGCCCCATTAACTTTGTCTGATGATCATAAATGTTTTCCATCTGGTAATGCTCAAGGAAACAAAGCTAGCTTTAAATGAGCTGGTGCTTTGGAGCAGTCACAAGGAGGAAAGACTAAATCATATTGGGCAGGTACTGTTGCTTACCTATGTCATGCATTCAACAAAGCCTGAGAGGCAGGCCACTGGCCACTTCTATTACTGCTGGAAAGTGAATGTTATCTAATGTCTTAAGCAAAAAGACAAGTTTAAAGTTGCTTTTCTGTAGCTAATATATCACACATTTGTAAAGTCATTTATTTATTTAATAACTGGGTAGATACACTGGTCTGAGGGACCGTTTTTGGAACAACCCGAGCCAGCTAGATGACACATAACAATGCATGAGGTTCGCCATACAATACAGTAGAATACAGTACATCAAAATCAACATATGCTACATTAGAATCAGCATAGGGGTGGAGGCAGTACATATAGTCTGGTCAAGCACAGTAAGTAATTCATACAGATAGAGACCAATGTGAAGGTAGAAGTCAAGCAAAAACACTCAGCAGATTCATAAATAGGGAGGCTCAAAAAAACAAACAAACAGTGACATTATTAACTTAGGTAGCTCGCTAAGAGACAAGTGCAGCAGGTGAAGTCAGAGTGCCTCCATTCCATTTCGAGAAGGGCACTTACAAATTATGGTGGCTAACAGGACATATTTAAAATGGGATTTTAAGAGATTGGAGGTGCCTAGTGATTGAAGGGTAGTGGTAAGCCATACTATAGTCTGGGGCAGTGATGGTGAAGGCTCTCTGACCCATCTTGGTTGCAGTCAGGGGATGGTCAAGGAGGTGTTGTGAGAAGGACCTCAGGTTCACGTGTGCCAGCCCTAATACTGAGGAGACTTATTAGTGGGGGTGTTAACCCCTTCAGGAAGGGACTGTTTGATAAGGGTTCCCAAGAGGTAGTCATGGCGGGCCTGCAGAGACATCCAACTAAGTATCAAGTAAAGCGCACAGTGGTGGGTGTTGAACTGGGCCAGAGCGACAACCCTGCAGATGCTGTTAAAGGTGATATTGAGTCGTGAGAGGTACCGATTTGAGGTCTGGGTAAAACTAGGGGAGCAGTAATTTATAAGGAGTAGATGTGTGCCTTGAATAATGGCCAGATGCACCTCTGGAGTCACGAGGTGCTTTACGCAAAAGCTGACACCCAGTTTCTGGTTCACACATTTGACTACTTGCCCAATGCAATCTGCAAAGGTTAAGGAGGGATCAAGGGTGACCCCTAGGTATTTGAAAGTAGTTACAGTACTTGTTCAAGGGGGTGCCCACCTGGGGCCAAAATGCACAGGGAGTTATTTTGCCCCTGCAGTGCATTTGGCAAACCTAGGTTTGGACCCCAAAAGTACTGCCTTCATCTTCTTTACCTTAACAAGTAGTCTGTTAGCTACAAACCACATTAGGACAGCCCCCAAACCCCTGGCTAAGGAGGTTGATCAATTCATTGGGCTCTTATCACTGGGCTTTTATCACTCCTGTAACGAATAAGATCTTCCTCATACATTATCATGTGGCAGTCTGCGCCATCTCGGAAGAGACTGTTAAAGAGGGAGAACAAGATGGGTCCTGGTATGGACCCTTGTGGAACTTCACTATACACCCCAAGGGTGCTGGATGCAGCACCCCCGGTACAGACCATTTGAGATCTATCAGTGAGGAAGCTGCTGACCAATGCCAGGGTTGCTGTTGTTGAGAAGCCATAGAAGCGGAGTTTGTCTAGTAGGATGTTATGATCTACTAGGTCAAAGGCCTGAGAGAGATCCACGAAGATGGCACCAGTAAGCTTACCTTCGTCCAAGTTCTTTACATACATGGTTAGTGAAACAGGCCTATGCAGTTATGTTGGGTTGGGCTGGCTTAAACAAACTTGGTTGTTTATTCACCAATAGCTTGTTTTCTAATGTTGGTAGTAATTTAGTTTTGTGCTCCGAAGGACAAAACAGAATGTTATGAAGGCAGAATAATACCTAGCTGTTCTGTTCATACAGAGTATTACTGCTGTACAAATGAAAAGGGCTTTGTCTTTATGTTTTCTCACCTGCTACGCCCATGCCATAAAACACTACATGTGTTTATCAGGAAAAATACACTACAACATACAGCCCAGGCACTAGCCAGAATCAATGGTCTCTTCATATACAGTACATTAACTCGAGGGCTTTAAAAAAAAAAAAAGAAAAGAAAACTATGTTCTTGCAAAGTCAGGTATACAGTAGTACAAAAGGGAATGTAATTGCTGGGACATGCAACATTTTGTTCGGCTATTAGTCTGTTAAGTCACAGCTACCTTGAATAACCTTGGTTCATCAGTAAGTTATGCCAAATGCCTCTGTCTGTGTTGCTGTTCTTTTGTTATGGCATGCATTTAGATAGTGAATGAATTTTTACATGCTAGAACTATATGTGACAGAAATTCTGGGGCTGTTTTCCTTTATCTCCTTTTCTGCTGCTGATCTTAGCATATGCTATGATGGGGTGATATGGTATTGCTGTATCACTGTCATATATTATAACTGTGTTAATAATGGAAAAAGTACCACTGGGATATGCTTTGCACTGCTCTGGGCAGGGGTCTGCCTGCTCGACGCACTACTGTCACCCTCCCACAGGTGGTGACACATATGACCCCCTGCTCATGGCAGTGTACAGCTGGCCCAGCAGGGTAATTGCTACAACCTTTTCTATGCATGCACAGACTAAAAGAGAAGGTGTCACACACTTTACCTGACCAAACTTCTAAGGTACCTGGCTAAACTAAAACTGGTCTTAGGTGGGGATATTGAACTAAACCCTGGTCCCGTCCCCCTAAATTACATCATCAGGCTCCCTACTGACCTGGGCTGGGCTCAAACCAATGGACTAAAACTGGTTCACATGAATATCAATGTCTGAGGCCAAAAATGCAAGAACTCGAGAGCTAGGCTGCTATCTATAACCCGGATGTGATCGCAATTACAGAAACTTGGCTCAAGCCTCAGGTGCTCTCACATGAAGTGGATCTACTGGGTCTCAGTGCCTATAGTAAGGATAGGATAGGTAAAAAAAGGGGGAGGTGTCCAAATATGTTAATACTAAATTGAGTGCCACTCCTGTTGACATCCCTTAACTGGACTCATCTGTGAATGAGTCCCTATTTGTCAAACTACTGCTAGGCAACACTAAACCACTATGTGGGATGTGTCTACATGCCCCCATGAGATGCTGCTGCCTCTCTTGAGTCCCTCACTCAAGCTTTCACAGAACACTCACTTGGGAAAATGGTGATTCTTGGTGACGTTAACCAAAACTGGATGTCACCTCCAGGTAACAAGCTGCAAGCCCTTCTCCTGGATGCAACTCTCACACAAGTGATAAGAAGGCTTACTAGAAGCAACACTAAGTCTGGGAACCATACGCTGCTCAACTGGGCACTAGTTTCTTACCCCACGAGAATACAGGCAGCTGGAGTCTTTTCCGATGCCCTCAGCGACCATTCGCCTATTTTCTGCATATGGTCAAATAGAACACAATCTGCCATTATGAATATTCACTACAAGGGATTACGCCAACTTCTCACCAGAATCCTTCATTGCTGAACTCACGAACATCAACTGGCACCCAATCCAAGATCTCCCTAGCCTGGAGGAAGCTCTTGACTACTTTATGTTTTCTTGTCCACAGCCAACCTGCATGCCCCCTTTAGAAAAATTAGGGTGAAGGGCAAATGCCATAGGTGGCTCAACAATAATCTGAAGAAGCTAATGATCCTGCAAGAGGGTGGGCAGTTTCAAGAGAGGATGGGACAGGGTGAGGGGGAGGTTAAATCTAAGGAGGGAAGGGGCAGCTGTGAGATGAGGGACTTGCTGCATAATCGAGAAGACTCTACAGACAGTAAGGCCTATTTCGGTTGGCATTTTTGTATGGTCATATCCTTAGGGACAAGGCCTGGGGGCTCTTCAAATTAACAAACCTACAGTCTGACTGGGACAAATACAGGGAGCTAAGAAACAAGTGCAAAAGAGGGGCCAAGGTAGCAAGAAGTCACTACCTGCGGAGTCTCCAAAACAAGCACTTAGGTGACCCAAAGAAGTTCTGGAGTCACCTAAACTCCCTGCTAAAGTGCAACATTAACTCATCAGAGGGCACAATCTTAATCAATGGCCAAGCCACAGATAATTCTGCTACAGTGGTGGAATCCTTTAACAGCTTTTTCACAAATCTGGACAAACATAAATCCAACCCGCCAAACTCAGCGCAGGGCTCAGTTGACAAAATAACCACACAACCCCAATTCCACGTATGCTTGGTCCAGAAATCTAAGGTATTAGCCCTACTGAAACATCTGAAGTCTGACTCTTCCCACAGATATGACCAACTCGAGTCAAGGCTACTAAAATTAGCTGCACCAGCAATTGCTCTCCTGGTAACCTTGCTAATTAACAGGTCCCTTAGGGAGGGGGTTGTCCCTTCTAAATGGAAGGTGGCTGTGGTGGTTCTTATACACAAGGACAGAGCATGGGCCAATATTGAGAATTACAGGACCCATATCATTCCTCTGTCCCTTGGCTAAGATTCAGGAGAGATTGATCTTCAACCAGCTGCAGGACTATCTCGATCAACTTCACCTTCTTTCAGATCAACAACATGGCTTTAGGAAGTGTCATGGTACAGACATGCAGGGTTTTAAATAATTGATTAGCAGTTTTTTTCTTGGGACAATACTGACTGTACAGAAAGCATTTATATAGGTTTTCTAGCAGTGTTATGTTTGTTAAACACAGTGAGGCAAGTGCTATGCATTTTCACAATGTTTTAGAACTTTTATGAGCAAAACGCTAATCAATTTTTAGAGTTAAATAAAACCCTGACATGGCACTTGTTAAACTTACAAGTGATCCTGTGCCTGCAATGGACAAAGGGATACTGACAGGAGCCATATTCATAGACTTAACCAAGGCATTCGATTTGGTCAAACATGGATTACTCCTCAGTAAGCTGGAGAGGTTAGGTCTGGATAAACACTCACTGTACTGGTTTTCAAACTATTGTACCTAGCTGGCAGAGCGCAAAAGGTTAAATGGAAAGGGGCCCATTTCAGTTGCCTTGGGGTCACTGATGGAGTCCCCAGGGCTCCATTTTAGGTCCCCTACTAGTCTCACTATTTATTAATGACACTGGCAAATACTGCAGAGATAAGAAAATGCTCTTGTATGCAGGTGACACTGTGGTCTACTGGAGTGACACTGATGCCAGCTCAATTACAGCTAAACTCTCTAACAGCCTGAATGCACTTGAAAGCTGTCTTACCTCCACCATGTTGGTCCTGAATGACAGGAAAACCAAAGCTGTCTTATTTGGTTCAAGGTGACTGGGTGTAGACAGGCAAAATCTACTTCCACTATTCACAACGGCTGAGACTCGGATTGATGGTGTGGACAAGGTAAAGTACCTCGGTGTATACCTTGATCAAGACTTGGCATTCAAGACACACACTGATCACATCACCAAGGCCATGCACCTCAAACTGGGTCTCCTTTACAGATTAGGAAAATCACTGACTGACTCGAAGAGGGCCACTGCACTGGGTACTTTGCTCCCCACCCTGGTCTATGGTGCCCCTGTATTGCAATTCCTCTGGGAGAAAGAAGCCCACAACCTGAATATTCTGCATAACAAGATTAGGCTATGCACAATGGGTTCGCTGCCCAGGAGGCATCACTGTGAGGTACTCTCTGATCTGAACTAGCCTGCCCTAGAACACAGGCTCATTCAACCTCTCCTCTGCCTCACCTTCAAACTCACCAAGGTCTATACCCCCCTCCTCCACCTACAGGGTGTATTGGCCCCAAAACCCATGAGTCGCACCCTCCGCTTATCAAATACCAGCTTGCTGGAGATCCTTAGGGTATGGAATAACCAGGGAAAAAGGTCTTTCGCTTACTCTGCCCCTTACCACTGGAACTCCCTTCCTGAAAACTTAACTAAGGTCACTTCTATTGAAGGGCTAAAGGTTTATTTCTTGGAACGCTGTCATTGCATCTGCTATCGCTGAACCCCTTTCTATCCCTTGTACCTGACAGATGGTTCGCTATTTGAAGCTAAATGTGTACTTATGACTAGTTTATTAGCATATGAATCTCACCAACCATTGTCTATAACCTGCTGCTGCTAAAGTGTACCTGATGTTGTAACTAATTTTCCTGTGCATTGATGTGTTACCTCACACCTTTGTTGATATCTCACTTCTGTATTGTGTCATTTACTATGACATGAATTGCCTGTTTGCACTGTATGTAACTAAATCCAGGTCGCCCCTGAAAAAAGGACTTCTGGTCTCAGTGGGCTCACCCAGTTATCAAAATACCATAAAAAATAAATATGTTATTATGGACAGAACGCCATGCAACAAGAAGAGATGTTTTGGTGGTCAACTAAAGCAGACAATACCCCAGGTGAGAAGTCAATGACTGTCCCTATTTAAGGGCAAGAGAAACGCTAGTCATATAAGTACACAATAATGAAGCTGTACATGTCAAAAGAAGCTGTACGTGTCATTGCCCCAAACATGTCAGGTGGTCGGCAGCACAAAAAGGAATACCGACTGTGCTTTTTCTTTGTATCCAGCATCGGCAGGTGAGTCTTAATTAAAGCCAGTTGTCATTCTCAGCCTATACTGATCAGATGTGGAAGCCTGTTTAAAGACCATGTCTGTTCTGATGAAGCCTCGTCAGCCTGCCCTGCACAAGAATGTGCATACCCATGATGCTTTGCATCGGGATTGAAGCTTTAGAGTATGTGCAAGGTTTGGAGAGAGGCACAAAAAACAAGAATGTGGAAAGTTCTTCTCTCCTAATGGCTTTTTACATATCTGTATGCACTACTCTTCCTGCAAACTGTCTCTTTTGGTATGCTAACTCTGAATGTACTAGATGCCTTTGAGGCTTCACTAAAGATTGCAGCAGAAGGAAGTTTTCTTATTTTACAGGAACTAATGTATGAGCTTTAAGGACAAAAGGTAAATGGAAAGTGATTAATTTAGTGGACAGATATATTCTGCCAGGCTATAGCAGTGCAGGCTCTACTGACTGGTCCACAGCACAGGTCAATCTGGACTGTAAAACTAATGCTTCCAGGTCAGTAAAAGCTTAAATACTACCCTGGACACATACGGTTTCAAGTGCTATCCAGACTGGTGATTCCAAAGCTACTGGCCTTTACCTTTGTCTCAGTTAGTTCATTTAGCTCTCTATAGCCAGTAGGCAGCACCAATTGCTACCATCCACTGCAAATATGGAGAGCACTATAAAGTCCCTTAGTGAGTCCTGACTTGCTCTGAGTGCTAGCAACCAGCACAGTCTGAAGCACATTGCATCATACTGTCCACACCATACTATCCACTGACTAAGCAAGAGTATGGATCAAATCATGGATTTTCGAGACTGAAAAAATTTGATGGGTGAGCAGGCATCTGCTGCTTTTGTTGTAAACATAATTCAATTGCAGTGCTTACTGTTATGCTTTCATACAAGTTTTTATCCTCCTTGGCTGGGTGGACAACTTCTCAGCCATGTCCCCATGTACAGCAACCATCCCTTACCTCCTCTCAGTCGGGGGTCCTATCCTCCACAGACTCCCCACCCCCACCCCATGCATGGCAGGGCCTTCCTGCCCCCCACCAGGATACACTTCCAGATCTGTCCCACACTGGAGCAACGGAGTGGGCGACAGCATGACGGCAGGCCTTCATGGAGCCTGTCATCCATGTTTTTCCTCCTCCTCTTCTCCCTGGACCCACGGACATGCAAGGAGTGCAATGTTCAGGCTCTGCCTCTGCTGAAATGCCCCCAGTGCTCTGAACATGGGATCCCTCCCCATAAAGTACAACTCACTTGTGCTGTCACCCAGCTATGTCCACAGAGAGCCATGAGGAACCCCCCCCTCTCCGTGACAGCGACCAACAGTCCTACGGACACTCAATCCTCCCTCCCTCAGCTGGCCCCATGCTACCCACATCAGTATCTGATCCCGGGCCACCAGTATGGTAGGAGATCAGGTGCCTCAGCCCTCAGCACCACTGTGACATTTTTACATGTTTATTTTACTATACAGTATGGCTTTGTACTTAAGGTTTCGTTTAGGGAATACTAGCCCTTGTTGCTTAAACATGGAATATTAATAAAATATTAACATTATTAAAATGCAAGCCATACAAGATCTGCCTGAATCTGAACACTCACAAAGCCCCTTGTCCTGTGACGGAAGCAAAAAATTACGTTGGAGAAGGAATGAGTCCAGTCTCAGAACTGGAATAAACAGACTGGGATATAGGATTTTTTTTTGGGGTAGTTGACTTTGAAGGGAAAGATTTGGAAAATTGCTTAACCCATTAGTATGTCTGTTATTTAAAAAACAGTGCTGGTTCTTGTTTCATTTGCTCCAGCAGCTCCTACCTCAAGATCTGAATAGAACTGTGGGGAATAGTGGTAAGAACCAAGTGATGGGATGAGAGGTACAGACTGGGAACTGGACAGGAGCTGAAAGGGTCTGTGCCCTGAAACTCAGTGAGACAGGGCTTGTCAGTTGCTGCAGTAGCAATGCTGTCGACCCGTGTTTGGCAACTGTGGCTATCCTTAGCTCTCACCCAGCATGCAATCCATTATAAATGATACAGTATCACACATTCATGTTTGACCCCTACAGCAGAGATCACGGACCTGAGAGTTGCAGATTTAAGAGCTGCTGTAGTAGCCAATATGACACAGGATATACAAAAAAGAGTCCACATTTGACTACTGAATCAAAGAATGTGCTACAAAATTCTTGTACTGATCCCTGGGCTTCAGCGGCGTACTGTCTCTCACATATCCACCACAGCACATGTGTGTGGCTGAAAACATGGGACTGATACAAGAATGTAAAAAAAATTCAGCCTGTGATATGTTTATTTCTGCTGACTGCCATTCCTATCCTGCTGACTGTGGTTTACCGCTGTGATGTATTTTTTAATATTACACTTTCTTAAATGTGTGCATTTTTCACATGGCTGTAGTTCAATAGTCTCTCTCACACAGCAACTTGGCACCAGCATGTAACTGAAACCAAGGGATACATACTGTATTAGAATGAAATAAAAATTCAGCCTTGGAATTGTCTAGTTCTTTTCGGTGACTGCCATTCCTCTGTTGATCATATAATTGTGGTTTATCAGAGCAATGCATTTAGCTGATACTGTGGTCAGATTGCTGCAGATGGCGAGTGGGATTTGTTTCCGTACTGCCACTCACAAGTTCTCAATTTTTGTACTGTAGATAATTAAGACAGCAGAAACACATAAGGCGCTTTTACACACAGGTTTATGTAATGGAATAACTGTTATGGAAACAGTATTCCGTTACATTCCGTGTGTGTAAAGTGCATCTGTTTCATTCCCTAGGCGAACGTTCGTCCAAACCACAATCTCTGCTTTTCACGGTTTGCACCGTTGTGTTCCGTTTCGTCGGGCTGTGTAAAACAGCCATTCCAGTAGAAAGGCCGAAAACTACATTATACAGCAGCAAACTCTGGGGGAGCCAAAACAAATGGAGGCAGGGGTTGCCGCAATACTCAGAGCGTGTAGAAAGGAACCAGAATGCAACAGAGTACAACAGCACCACACAGGTAACGCTGATTCCGTTTTAAAAACCTGTGTATAAAAGCGCCTATAGTCAGCAGCAGCAGGCTGCTAGTATCTCAACAGATCACACAAACACAAACATGCCAGGAATCAGCAAGCAAACAAGAGAGAGAGATCTATCTGCAACGGCTCTGGAGCCGATCGATATCTCTGTTATCACAAAGTGGGCATGTAATAACTAAAAAAAAGAAGATCTCAATTCGCTGACGATATGAAAAAGAAACAATATAGAGTGCTCTAGAATAAGAGGCATGGTCCTGTATGGGGGCCAGATTTTTGGGGGCCTAGGGCCCCCATATAACCTTAATCTGGCCCAGACTGTCCTTCCCTGCAATATGGACTGCAGAGAGCCGTGCTTACAGTTAGTCAGATCCCACAATTTTAGTGCTTCCTGGCACAGTTTTAATAATCTGGCTCTTCCCTGTTTATATAGTACACTGTTGTGTTGTCTGTCCTGATCTGTAGTACCTGATCCCTTGGGATTTCCTGAAAACATTCTACAGAAAGGAACAGTACACTTATTTTTTTAACAGGTTTATGTGTTCCTGTGATTCAGTTCTATTCCAGGTACCTGTACTGTCAGATCTGATATGTGACCTCCCCATCCTTGGAGAGAGGTATTTGTTGTCAGCACCACTGTGTGAGACTTTTGCTGAAAGGGTATTCCCTTTCTCAGATGGTCCACTTTTTCCACCACTGTAATGACTGAACCTAGTCCTTTTTTACTGGGATCACGGTGGTCAGAGGCTGTCACAGCAGAAACCAGTACTTTTTTAGTTACCACCAAGTGTTCCTCATGTGCTGCCTTGCCCATGGGATTACTGATGTGGTTGTTGACATGTGACCTAGGAGTCTGAGGAATTCCTGTACAGACCTGTTTTGTTTCTATTCAGAAACTGCCTGCAAAGGCTACCAATGTATTCACCCATTCCCAGGGCAAGACATGGTTTGGCCTACACCGTGTTCAGTTCTGTACCCGTGAATTTTAAGGTTTGTACTGTTTCTAGTGAGGATGTTTCTATAGCCGGTAGAAACCCTAGATTAAGCATCATGTCTATTACTTTTCTGAGTGACGCTTCTGCTTCCCTTTTTCATTGTTACACACATTAGCCAGTTATGGACTGTGGTGCCAGACATCCTTAGTGCTGCCACCACTACAGCCATACACTTTGTGAACCCTCTTGGGGCAGATGCAGACAGAGAGTGCCCTGTACCGGAACTGTTGTGTTCCCATGCTGAATCTCAGGAATTTGCTGTGTGATTCTCTCACTGGAATGTGGAAACAGGAATCTTTCAGATTTAGCAATGTGAGCCAGTTTCCCTGCTGTAATGACTGGATCACTGTTGCAAGTTTACCATTCTGAATTTTTCTTTCTTTATGTGTCTGTTGAGACACCTCAGGTTGAGTATAGGCTGCCACTCCCGTGCTTTTCAGAAAGCATCTGGAAAATAATCCCTTGCCCTTTTCTTTTACTGGTACTCCCTCTATGGCATTCTGAGACAGCAGTTTTTGAATGCTCAGCTGTAATTGCTGCTGTTCTTCTGATTCTGGTTTGAAAGTTTTCAACTTTTTTCGTTTTTGCTGTTTTAGGAAGGCCAAAGAGAGACCCTCACCCACCACTTCCAGCACTCACTCACTGGTCTGTTTTTACAGATCGTCAATTTTGGAGATGGTGGGGAAAGGCATCCTCCTACAGGTTCCAGAGGATTGGTGACTGTTAACTCGTCAGAGCATGCTTTTTAGCTGGGAAGAGCTAGGGTAGTGATTTGCCTCTGTAGCCTCTTGCTCTGTTTGAACCTCTTTCAGCCTGGTATGGCTGAAGGGTATATTGGCTTTGGTAAAACCCCCTTTCCATACATCCCCTTCCATAGGGCCTGTTTTTTCTTTTCTCCCACCATTAGATTTTTGAACAGTCTTATTTTTGTTAACTTTACCCATGTAAGTCCTGTCTGATCCCCGAATAGTGATTTTCTCTCAAATGGGAATTCATCTGCTTTGTTTAGCAGGTCAAGGGATAGAGACCAGTGGTTCTGTATCTCCTGCTAGCCACTGCGTTAGCTGAACCCCTTGTGGCCATGTCACTAATGTCCACTGACATTTGCAGTTGGTGCTTAGCAGCATCCAGACCACTTTCTACTACCTCCGGTGCCTGTGACCTGTCATCAGTGGTCAGAGGCCATCACAGAATGTCAGCATTTCCTTCCCTAAGACTTCCTGGTAATGAGCAGAACAGCTCAGAAAGGTCGCCTGTCTCATAACCAGGGAAGATGAGGAATAGGAACATTTTCCTAATGAATCAATTTTTCTGGAATCTTTATCAGGGGATGCCGCTGAAAAGGTCATTTTTGCCTTTTCACATGAAGCAGCTTGGATAAGTCTCTCAGCACTTAGGTGTTTATAAAGATAATCAGAGCCATTTCTAGTGACCAGATATATCTTTTTCCCACCTTTTTATGTTTGCTTGCACACATGTGCAAGTAACATAGTGCCACCATATGAGAATTCGTAGGCGTGCCTCCACCACTTCCATTGCCCTGCTGCCTTTTGCAGGCGTGGCCGCACCCCACCAATGAGTGTCGGAGCTATCTATGACAGCCCTTCAGATGCAGTGGCATACAGCTGAAGGCAAAAAAACGCTGCAATCAGCGGTGGTAACATGTAGGCAATTTGCACTGCCATACCGACGGTATGCAAAGTGCCAGTCGGCACTACACTGAATCAGCTGTCATAGACAGCTCCGCCCCCCGTAATAAGTAGTACATTGGGAGCCCACCCCAGCGTGCTCATGTCCCCCCCACACACACACACACACACACTGTATGGCACGACGGGGTGCCTAATCCCCCGCTGGCTCCGCTTCTCCCCAACAGAGTTCCAAGTGCCACGATGGCTTCCACCCAATGTGGCAACAGTTCCATAAGGCTGACGGGGTGCCCAATCCCCGTCGGCTTACTGTATCCCCCAAACAGACTTCCAGGTGCCACACTGAGAGTCCTCCCAGCATGGCAACAGTCCGTATGGCTCAACGGGTGCCTAATCCTCAGTCAGCTCCACTGCTCCCCAAACAGCCTTCAGCTGCCACGTTGGGAGCTTCACCCCAGCGTGGCAAAAGTCCCACGTTGTCTTTAAAAAAAAGCGAACATGCCCTGCAAGAAAGCGGTCCTTGCTGACCGTCTTGACCTCTCACCCACGCCCACCCTCTGCACACCCTGCCTCCCCACACCCCCACCTTACCTCTGGAGGCCGGCACGATGATCTTCGGTGGACCGGGAACACGTCTGCACTCTTCAAAGCCGACTGCGAACTGAGGAAGTGCCAGTCAGCTGCATAATGGAATAAATAGGTTTTTTTCAACTTTGATGCACACCTCAGGCATTTTTGGGAATTCTTTTCACCAGATTTTCAACATGGGGTTCTTGGGACCCCACCTCATGAATTCTGGAACTGTCATTTTGTTATTCGGTCCCAAAAGGTGATTTCGTGGTCACCGCGTGGAACCACCTTTCAGGACAGATTTATGAAACGACAATGTCACAGTTCATGAGGTAGGCCCCCAAAAACCCTATGTTGAAAATCTGGTGAAAAAATTCCCAAAGATGACTGATTTACGAGTGTGTGTTGTGTAGTTCCTACGCACACTCGTAAGTTCGCAAATTTTTAATATTTTCACTCCAGATTTTCAACATTGCCATTTCACCACACCTTATGAGTAGTACAGCTGTCACTTTTCACATCTTGCCCAAAATGTGTTTCCGTGCATGTAGCGCACAATGGTGCAGTCGGTGTGCGAAATCAATATTCGGGACAGATTAAGAAAATCACAGTGACACTGTTCATGAGCAGAGGCCTTAAATGGCTATGTTAAAAATTTGGTGACAAAAGTCCATAAAATGACTGTGTTACGAGCGAGCATTACGCAGTTTCCACGCACTCTCATAAGTTCATGAATTTGTAATATTTTCAGTCCAGATTTTCACCACTGGCATTTTTCCACACATACTTATGAACAGTACAGCTGTCATTTTTCACACCATGGCCGAAATGTGTTTTCGCACTTCCAGCGCAGAAATGCGTGGTCGCTGTGGAAAAATCACTGTTTGGGTCCCAAAATGCCTGTGTTGACAATCTGCTGTAAAACTCCCAAACTAGGTACATTACGGGTGTGCATTGCGCGGTTCTCATGCCTTCGTGACCACAGATTACCTCCCCATGAACAGTACAGCTGTCATTTTTCACATCCTGTTAGAAATGTGTTTTCGCACCTGTGGTGCCAAATGGCATAGTCGCTGTGCAAAATCAGCTTTCCGGGCTAACAAACTGATATTGCCACTATTCATAAGGTGGGGGTCACAATAAAACCATGTTGAAAATTTGGAATGAAAATACCAATGAACCCTGTAGAGACTGACAGGCATCAGGGGTATGACTTGGGATTGTTGCCTGTAATGCTCATACCATTCCACCCCCACCCACACCTTGCAGCCAGTGAGAGGCATCAAGGTGTGCCTTGGACTTTTCGGCCCCAAAGTTCACCCCATTCTCCTATACTGCACCCATCTCACCGTATTTCCTGATGGAATGGGGTGAACATAAGGGTCAAAGATCCCAAGGCACACCGTGACACTTGTCAGTGTCTGCAGGGTAGGGTGTGGTGAAATGGCATGGCCGTTATGCCTGACGACCCAAAGGCACACCCCCAATGCCTGTCAGTATCTGCAGGGTGGTGGTGGGGTTGGCTTCAGTTCAATACTTCACTGCCATTTCTATTATGCAGCTCTGTAACTCCTACACTACCAACATTCAGCATTGACAAATCCTTGTTCTTTATAGCCATGCCAGAGGATGGCATTTCCAAAACTGTTGTGCTCATTTTCTTGAATGCTGTATGTATGGGTATACTAATCCTTTTAGTGGAGGTTAGACCAAGCATATTGAGGAATGCTGCTTCACCATCCTCCTGAGTTTCTTCATTGGGAATGTTTATGGTCTCAGTCATGCCCCTGAGAAAAGCAGAGTAGGAAGTGAATTCATCCAGAGCTGTGGGTGGGGAACCAATGTCCTCATCCCTGGTTACATGACAGGATATGGGCTCTTCAACTTCCTCCTCTGGGGTATATTCTGACAGGTTGGGAGGATCAGAGGGAGGCAGTCTGTCTGCCTGCTGCTTGATACTTTGGAAAAGTGTTTTTGAATTCTTCCATAGATGGCACAGATGGCACATGGGTCTTGACCGGAGGGACCACTGTTCCTTGGGGCTCAAGTTCAGTGGCATCTCCTTTCTTACCTTCTTTAGGCTGGTAGAAAAACACTGGGGAAGCAGCATGTCGTTTCTGGTCTTTCTTATCTAAATGAACATCAGAGGTGGATTCTGGATCTCTCAAATGCTTCCTTGAGGATTCTGCCTTACAGGTTATATCCCATGGGGAAGTGGATTCAGTTGACATTTTCTTCAAATGGGTTGCAACCTTTACATGGGAATACTCTTTCCAGCTGGACAGACAGTCAAGAGCTGACAGTGAAATTCTTATTGCCCGTTTTCTCTTTTGTGTTTTAGGGCAAAACACTTTGCAAAGCTTATAGTTTTCCCAATCATGAGTAGTGCCCAAACACTTGTAATATTCTGTATGCCTATCTGCCTTAGATAAACTAGTGCCAGACTGTGTACACCTTTTAAAAAACAGTGAGTCTTGTCTTCTTCTTGGCCCTTCCCAGCTCAGACATGAGCCCAGGAAGGCCGCCACCGTAAACAGTCTGATCTCAGTCCTTGAGAGCTGGTTTAAACGTTTACCACAAGTCGCTGCGAGCGGACTCATAAATTCCACTTCAATAATGTAACTGAGTGCTTTAAATGTTGGCAAAGCACTCAGAAACTAACCACTGTCACCATGAGCTGGTGACATGCCCCTCAAAAGGCCTTGAATAAAAAGGCCAAAAAACAGGAAAAAGGTATAGATTTTTTAAACTGGGAACCGGAATGTTTTTACTATAATTTACCAGTGCACTCCAGCACTGTCCTAGTGAACAGAGTAAAATGGTGTTATTTTGTTAGTTCCTTTCCTGTTCCCGGAAACCAACAAAATAGCAATGTTAACAAAACAAAAGAACAACAAACAAAAACAAACCAAATAACAGGAAACGAGAAATAGCTGAAAATAAATTAACTAACAACTATTATGATTACATAAAACAAATAGCTATTAAACAGTAACATCACCATCTGGGGCGACCACTCTTCAGCGGAAACTAAACATCTGTCAGGGAAAGACCATCAGCACAAGAGCAGCAGAGAGAGAAAGAGAGAGAGAAAGAGAGAGAGAGAAGGCTTTCATTTTAAAAAGCACTCTAAGTTCTGAGACACCATTCCACAGATGGAGATGATGCAAGAAGTGGACTAGCTGCTCTAAGCTATCACTGTAGAAACTTTTTGTTTTGTTGCAAAGTCAGATATCTTTCAAACCACAGAAATGTCAACTTATTGGTGCCAAGTTCTGTGCAAAACTACATCCACTAACTAAGACATCCCTTTGGAAAACAGGGACCAAATGGCTACAGTATAACACAGTTATATCATCACATACTCTCTGTGGCCCTGTTTACACTGAACATGGGTTATGAAAACGTTTTAATTTTCCTGCTCCAGGATGGCTGTCAGAGTGTCCAGGTTACGCCTGGACATCGTACATGCCTGAGTGAGATCACAGCTATGATTGCAGCAATACAGCAAAGCATGCTGGGGTATTTGCCACTGGGTGCAATAACCAATAGTGCGGTATAGGCAGCATTTTAACCAGGAGCTCATTCAGAGTCTCAGCATACAAGTAAACTTACGTTCTTTCTCGTGTTGAGTCACCAAATAAAGAAGGAAATGTTAACATGATTGCCTTAAACTGTGTTACAGCATAAATCACATCCACGCTGGTGTTAACAGGGTTTAAGGCAACAGTGTTGGGTTACAACCGTGCCAAAGCCTTGCTCTGAGCAGAGTTTTAGAATGGTTTTGTAAACCATGCTACAATGTGGATGCAAACCTTTTAAACCATTTTAACAGAGTTAAACCAAGTCCCAGTGTAGACAGGGCCTGCGAGAAAAAGCAGGTTACTTAGTTTGTGAAGCTTCTTTGTCTCTCACCCTGTATCTATACATCTATATCTATATATCTATATCTCTATATCTGTATAAGGGATGCACAACAGGGACCTGTGGAATACATGATTTATTTTCACTAGTGCTGTTTGATCTTGGGTAACTTCCCAAGTGGTGTAAGCCACGAGTGATATGACAAAGGTCAAAAAGCACGATTGAAAATAAATCATGTATTCCACATAGTCCCTGTTGTGTACTTCATTTATGTATAGACCGGGACCTTCTGTTGCACGTTATTTTGTTTTTAGAGTTACATTTTTTAATCAATAAAATATGTAAGACTTTCTGGTGAAGCAGTCTCTTTCCATATTCTTTGTGCCCTTTTGCTATGGGCTTTGCTAAGGAGGCACCGTCATGACACCGATGCTGATGCTGCTGTGTAGCAGCAGCTGACTGGCTCTGGGGTTGAGGAGACAATTTCTTGCATACCAAGATGGCGGCACCATTCAACAAGAGCGGCTGGGAGTGTTTTTCAGTTACATGCAGAGCACTTTACTAGGGTAGTAGTTCAGGTTGGGAAATGATTTACAGAGTCACTTAAGCATGATGCAGCACAAGTGCAATATGGAGCATTATTAGCAGTTCATGTTAAAAAAAAAAAAACACAATTTCTTTTTGTTTTTTTGGTTTGTACTCTGTATCCTGTGTCACGATCGCAGCCGGGAGACCAAAGCTACACGAATGGAGAGGACTACTGCTTGAGGAGACAAAATGGGAGGATTAAAAAGGTATCCTTCATGCTTGTCTGTGTCATTTAGAGACCAATAGTGGATGCATTTGGAGACAGGGACTGGCGTAAAATGGGAGTGAAGAGATGGTGGTGGTGGTTGGGGGGACATGAAGACAAGCATCTAGCTCAAATTTTTTTCCATCTTAAATTGAAAGTGCTAGTTTTAGTTGTACTGTACTTTAGAAACTTTACAGCAGAGAGGTGGATAGTTTAAAATGGAAAGGGGCGTGGAGATGGAATGGTTGCTGCTGTGTACTGTTTAATGAAAAACAAAAGTAGTGCTAGCCTGCTGGGTGGGTGGGGGTAGACACGTCATGGTGACGTATATACTATGTACATAAATGTATCATGATGTGCCTGCTATGTAGATAAATCCTGATAATGTAGCTACTATGTACATAAACAAAATGCTTGTAGACAGTAGCTCAAATACCAGAAGCTATGTAATGGCCTTTGTGTCCACACCTACTGCATAAACATATATATTATGTAACCCCTAGATGGCGCAATCCCAGGGGCTACTACCCCCCTGCCTGATTTGCCACTAACAGGTTGAGGGGCCTAGATCCGATGGCGGGTGCCTCCACCCAGAGGTCAGGGTTTGCAATAGTTAAACTAACTCGGTAACAGCCCTCTGGGACACTGCAACCCCTTTTCTTCCCACTAGTGGCCCACACAGTATATCAGAATTACCCTCACAGTATACACTTACCCCAGGACTGGTTCAGGCTTTGGGACCCCTGTAAAATAAGCAGATACAGTGCAACAATCACAGTACAATACTTTAACATAGACAAATACACTCCAGGCAGTATAACTTTGCTGAAACAAGCAGCTCTGATTTATTTAGGGGGATATAACAAGGACAGGAAATCAGGTTAATTAGCTTATCACTTTACTCATCTACCTATGGCTCTGTGCACAGGCCTATCCCTACCAGTTACTGTCCCTGGGTACCCAAGCCCTAGTGGCTAGTCCAAACCGTGGCAGCTGGTAGGGGCCCTTTCACACAGAGAAAAGAAAAATTAGTTAAACAGTCAGCAGTACAGTAATTCCATTTGGATTCAATGTGACAATTCAACAGGGAGCAACTCTGAATTAGTACTCACGACCTCCAAACAAGATAGGGTCCTTCAACGTCAGCAGGGCTACTCTTGAGCTACACAAGCCTCCTCACACATTTATATGGTAAACAGTCACAGGCAAAAGTCCTTTAATGGCAGCAGGATTCACTTGAGCTACACAAGCCTCCTCACACATTTATATGGTAAAAAGAAAGTACTATACCAGGCAGGCTGCTTCTCTATCCCGATCTATCCCGATCGCAATTACTGCACAATGACCGGAGAACACAGCAGATTCAGTTCCTGACAGACAGTGCAATTCAGCAATTTCTCCAGTCTTCTACAGGGTGAGCCTGGTTTCTACTCTTCAGATATCCTTTGATTCTCTTCACAGGACAGTTCAGTCCTAACAAGCTGTTACACAAGCTGCAGACCGGAACTCTGGGCCTTACACACGTTCCCGACTAAAACTGCACACGAAAAAGCACAGGGCTCCTTCCTTCTTCACTGCCAGAGCTCAACTGAAACTCCAGCAGACAAAACTGGCACTTCCTTGAGTTCCTCCCAGTTATTGGCTGGATTGGCTGTCACTCACAATAGACTGCCCCTGTTGGTCCAAAAAGGCGCCGAAGTCCAAACTACATCTCCCAGAGTCACTGCCCATACAACCCTCTTGTGGCTGGCTCAGATTACGAGTCCAAGTTCTGATTCGTCCAAGGCACCATTTTAGAGCTACCTTAACCCACACTGATTGGTCCAGTTCAGCAGTTCAAAACTAAAATGGGGAACTAGGCAAACACAGTTCTGACTGCAAAGAAAGCAGGTTAGACAAACTGTATTTTCATTATTACTCTAAATGATTTCTGGCAAACAGTTACATCTTTCAGATAGGTTCCCTTTGCACTCCTAGTGACTGCAAAAATGGAGTGAATTGGCAGCAGCTCGAGTGGTACTCAAGCAGAGAAGCACACAGTCCCCCCATACAAACTAATTATGTCTGCAAGCAGACAGCTCTTAAAGAGACAGTACCAGAGGCTCTAAAAACACTCACTGATAAATGGCTTAAACGCCAAACACCATTCAGGCTTGGAGCATTCAAGCAAGCTCCTGGAAGTCTTTTGGGAACCCCCATTTGCAGGGGGGTTACATTATATACACACATAATATATAAAGCAAAAGCTAGGAATAGACACATTTTTGTGTCATGGCTTTAATACATTATAGCCCTGTTAAACCACACCCTACCTGCAGGTCAAATGCATTCCTTTGTCAAGATTATCATTTTGTCAGATATTCATTTAGGAGGATTTCCGAAAACTTAGTGCATTAACACAAACTGGTGCACATCAAAATTATTCATTTAAGATCTGAAAATCCTTACACTCTACCTTTCAGGACAAAGCTGTTGTAGTCCTTTAACTCCCTTACCCTGCCTCAATTTCCTGTTCTATCCTCCCCTCCTCATATTGCATCCCTACCCCTATTCAATTCCTGACTCTCCTATATCCATCTTATACAGCTATTATAATGGTACTTCTTATTGTAAAATCTCACCCTGTTCGCTACTTGAATGTTGCCTGATGGCTTTATTTATTGTATTGCTCTCTCATATTTCTATGTTGTACATTATAGTTGAATCAATAGTACATATTGCTTTCTCCTGCATGCACTGTATTATAATTGTCTAAACCAGTGGCGGCTCTACACCAGGGCCCACCAGGGCACGTCCCCTGGTAAAAAAAATGCTATGCCCCAGTTGGTGCCCCAGATGCGGCAGAGCTTCCCCCATAGTAACAATATATCAGTGCCCTGGCTGCCATCTGTTGTGCCCCAGCTGTGCCCTGGTAACCATTTGTGGCTAGAGCCGCTACTGGTCTAAACATTTATTGTTTAATGACTGCACAGTCTTTGTTCAATAATGTGTTGTTTCTGTATACTCCTGGGTCATGCCTGTAAATAGTCATTGCTATGACTAGCGCACCTTACCTGGTCAACAAAAACTAAATAAATAAAATAAATAAACTAGTTTGTTCTTTTATCAGGTATTCTTTCAAGAGGGCATACATCAAAAAGACACCAATTAATCAGAGCAAGTAAAAATATTCCTTTAACAGGGTTATTCTATTATCAAGTATTCATTTCAGTGTGAGCCATTGTACTTAATTCTTATTCTGTTCAGTACATCAACAAAGTTCAGTGGTAACTCCAAGTACCTTTAAGGTAACCATTCATGATCTACTGAGTTCACCAAATGCTACAGGATGAGTCTCCGTGCAGGTTTTGTATAAAAATTTCTAATAATAATCTTTATGCAAAGTTTAGACAGTGGTACAGAATAAAATGCAGCAACATATGAATCCGTGGAAAAATAAAATACTAAAACAAGCAAGCAACATTGCAAACAGTGCAATATAAAAAATGTTTGCAATATTAAAATGTTGAAGTTTGCTTTATTAAAATCCTACTCCAGTCTCCACATAATTCCTTAACATATGTGTGAGACCTGGGTCACTGTATCCAGGTTCACATCCCTGCCTGGTGAGTGTACAGGGTCCACCTGGTTGAGGGGTTAGGTTAGTTCTTTCTCTTGTGGTGGGGTGGGGAGGTTGTTCCAGAAAAAATGAGAAATAGGGTGGCGCCTTCACTTAGAGAGAATAAGTGGGCTAGACGTGTGCAGTACCATCCCTTGCATGCAATACTTACCCACCTACCTGCCTTGGACTGGCCCGACCCTGGAGGATTACCTCAGACTGTTACTTTTTTTTTTACCCACAATCCATTTACGCAGGTTACACTAAATAGGCACACACACAGAAGTCAAATAAATAACAATGGTACAACAGTTCTGAAAACTGGAACTGAAGGTGGGGTAACCAGACAGAAGTCACTTTTAACCACTCCCACCCATTACCAGTATGCTTTGGGGGGTCACTATACTGTGGGCCAACTATCACCCTCTCAGTCCCAACACTATGAAGAAGCAGGCACCTGTGTAATCAAGGGAAATTCTGTGATGACTTACACAGGGTGCTTTAATGTTCATTATCAGACTTCCAGAACTCTTATTAATAAAATATACTAGCAAATGTGTGACATCGCTATACTCTGGGTACCCAAAAGCTATTAAAGGTCCAGTACAGGGCCTCGTAACTACGTTGCCCAGGCTGCTGTACAATGGTGCACTTGATGGAATTAGCAAGCGTGCATATTAACTGGCCATAATGGGCTAGCACAATATCTAATCTAAATATGTGTAATCCAAAGAAACTTAATGCAAACGCTGTAGCCCAAATGGAGGAAACACATACAGGACCCCGGCACCCAGCACCAGCACTCTTGTGACCTCTGACGCAGCAGCAGCAGCTCTGATGACTGTAGGAACCAGTACTCTCTAGTAGTGGTGGGCAGGTGGATGGAAGGTGCCACTGGCATGGTAATGACCTGCATCAATCCCAGCTCTCACACATTACACAGCAGCACAGTTCTTCTGGCTCAGCATTCACATGGTCCAAGTCGGAGGAGCACTATGCAGTGGCTTCACAGTTCTCAGGGAACCTAGACACAGGGAAGGAACCCTACAGCTTGACTCCATGCCAAACTAAGAGTACCAACTACTCAGAGCAAGCACCCCATGACCCCCAGCTCTCCAATTCACCCCACTAGATAAGGGCAAGCTAGCCCCCTACCTGGATCCATAGCAGCAGATCTGGATGCAGGTCTTTATCTCTGGTCTCACAGCCCAGCAGCTGTTCTAGGTGTGAGTCTCACCTGTATTTCTCATAGAAATTCAGCAAAACCACAGTCCAGGCAGTCTCACAATTCAGCTGCAGCAGCCAAGTGAGTTTTGGGGGGGGAGAGAGACTCACAAAAATCATACATGGCTATGCGCCCAGCTCCCACAAGTATCAGAAGGGCCACTTTGGTTGCTGGACAGACTCTGGCCTGAACTAGCAACAGTGGCATGAACTAGCAAGAGTGCCGAGAATCTTCTGCCCTCCCTCAAAGTGCCTCCAAGTCTGCCACTGCTCCCCCAGAGGATGACTAGGCAGAGCAGAACACTTGGACCTTGGTGGGCTCCAGAAGGGTGGGGAGGCGTGAAAGAAACACAGTCCTCAGTCTGTACCACTGCATAATTCCTTCGCCATACTGTCGAGAAGGGGCAGCCAGGAGGAGGCACCCACAGCACTGGGAAGGAAGTGGAGGTCCTCAAAAGGAGGGGCACTAAAGAGGGAGGAAGAGGCCCTCAGCCAAGAAATAAGCAGCTGCTGGTGGGGGACTCTACTGATGGCAGGATAGACGTGGAAGCGGGGAAAGAGAGGTGAAGTGCCTCCCTGGTGCTTTGGCTTGGAGGGATGGAGAGCAGATCCAGATCATCAGTGTGGCAGAAGATGATAGGGAGCTACATGTCAAGGGCTTGAATCAGTTATCACGCACAGTGGTATTTGCCAAGGTGTTACATGTGTATAGTCAAGAATCCCAGCTTGGGAAGATATGGGCCTCTTTAGGAGAGACGGTCTGCATCCTTCCAGGAGTAGACCACAGCCTTTGTGGTAGGTTTAAATGCTAACTGGATGAGCATTTCAACTAGCTGTGGTGGGGGGGGGGGGGGTGAAGGATGTAATACCAAAGCAGGCAATGACTACTTCCTCCAGACAATGAAATAACAAAGTGGGAGTGCCTGAGAAGAGAAGAGAAAGCTCCCCTAGGCCGGGGTGCAGGAAGACGGGTGGGGACAAGATGAAGGACTGTGGGTACAAATCAGGATAGCAAAAAGAAAGAACAAAGGAGACAGGTAAAGGAGAGGGTAATAACAGAAAAGGAGGGTCAGGAAGCATCAAGAAACAGCACAGGCAGGAGTGGAGAGAAAACAGGGAGGCGGGGATGGGGGAGTAAGATATGGAGAGCCATGTCTACCAATACAAGCAGTCTGAGAAATAAAATTTTGGACATGGAAGCCAGCATGGAGGAGGCTAGCCTGGATCTGCTGGTCATAATGAGGCTATGGTGCACCAACAGCCATGAGCGGGATGTGGCCATATCAGGCAACTCTCTGTTCAAGAGAGGCAGGGAAGGGAGGAAGGACTGTACTATATGTAAGAGAGGGAATCAAGGCTAAGAAAGTGTAGGGACACCCATAGTAAAAGGAGGACTGGAGATGCTGTGGGTCATGACAGAGACAGGCAATGGGGCCACTATCCATACCAGGATGGTTTACAGATCTCCAGCACAGGGAGAGGAGTTGGATAAGGTACTTGGGGAGGACATTATGAGGATGGTAAATAAGGGGGAGGTGCTGCTAGTTGGGGACTTCAATCTGCCAGATGTGGATTGGAGCCTTCCAGCTGCAGCTTCAGCAGAGCAGGGTCATCCCTGACTCGCTACAAGGGGCATTTCTCAGGCAGCTAGTCAGCGAACCCACTAGGGATGGGGTGGTGCCAGACCTGGTGCTTACAAACAGAGACAGCATTGCAAACGTCACAGTGGAAAGTCCCCTAGGTACTGTCACAAACCCGCTCAGCCAGTCAGCCCTCTACTCCCAAACTGCCAACCTCTGAGCATATGATTTGTGTACAGTGAACAGACAAGGTAACCCTCTTGTCTGTTTTGTGGGTTCAAGTCACCTTAGTATCAAGCTCTGAAGGGATTCAAACTATAACCTCTTGTTAGCATACCCAATTATCAGGCTTAGATCATTCTGTCTTCGGGGGGCCATATATCTTTGCCTACGGGCACCCAACCAAGTCTTTCAAATGAACCCTTAGAACTCAATGCAAGACTTTTAGATAACTCTATCCATTTCCCAGTTTGGTATACAATAAGCCCATACACAGTGTACTTATAACCTTTAAAAGCTCCACTTAAAATAAAAAGAATTGTCAAGGCACTCCAGCAGTTTCGTTTGTAAAAAAATACCTTTACTTTAAAAATATCAAAACAGAACAATAATTACAGAACAAAATATATATCCCAACACATACAGCCTTAAAACAAACAGGAAAAAGTACAGTTCCTACAATACAAACATTTAGACTGGTCTAATCTTACTCCTTTTCAGTGCTGTGATGATTTTCCCTCAGTCAGATAATATTCTCTTGTGTCAGTCAGAAATATTTTCTTGTGCGTCTCCGTCAGGTTCTTTCAGCACTTAAAAATACACTTCTGAGCCGGCCTTCTCATGAGGTCACTAACCCCGCCTTGGTGTATCAAACTCTATTTTACAATACAGGGTCTCCAAATAAAATATTTAAAAAACATATGAGAGGACCTCACTGACTTTCCTCTCCACAGGTTAACTGGTCAGAGCTGGTTTTTGTTCTGCTACACATACATCTCAAAAGTTTCTTTGATCTAAGTCACTGTAATCAAAGCAAAAGTGTATTGGCCTCTTTAATCCCGTCTGAACCTTGGAATCTACCCCTCAGGTCTTTCTGATGTAATTCAAGGGTTCCCTGGGAATGTATTTTGGACCTTCCAAATCCGTTGGGTCCTCCTTGGCTCAGACATCAAACATCTTCAGTGTCCATTCTGGCCTCTCTCCGACACTCCTCCCCACAAGTCCTTCCTGCCAAATATGCAAGTCAAAGGATCTCCCTGAGGGCATTAAGAATGGCTAATCTTATTTCATGGGATGAAAGCAAATTGACAAGGTAACTGTACCCCAGATCTCTGCAGTTTAAATTACCTCTTATCCTTTCAATTTATCCCTGGGAGGGTCTTGATGTGTCAGTTCCAGTAAAACAGTAGTTTCCTCAAACTGAGTTTCCCATCACATATTTTATATGTAATAAAAAAATTAATACAGCACTCGAGCACGCAGAGCTGGCTGTCTATGTCACACTCCTCCCCACCTAGACTGAGTTTGGGGATCCATCCCCTACATGGGATGAGCTTCCCAAATCAGTTCACTCCTCATAGACCCTAGACAGTCCATCTGAGTTCTTATTTTTGGCTCCGGACCTATGTACGATTTTCAGATCATACCCTTGTAAAGCAAGACTCCATCTGGGCAGTCTGCCATTGTTTTTCCCCATCTGTGACAACCAAACCAGGGGGTTGTGGTCAGTCTGCACCACGAAAGGCTGCCCATACAAGTATGGCTCCAATTTCTTTAGGGCCCACACTAGGGCAAGACACTCCTTTTCCACCGTGGAATATGCTTGTTCCCTGGGGAGCAGCTTTCGCTCAGGTAGGCTATCGGGTGGTCCCTCCCTTCGCTGGATGTCTGGCTTAGTACTGCCTTAATACCCGCGTCTGAGGCGTCAGTCTGAACTACAAAAGTTTTGCTATAGTCTGGACTTGTCAAAACAGGAGCACTGCACAGTGCCTCCTTCAGTTTGGTAAAGACTTCCTCACAGGCTGGACCCCAGGTGATTTTCCTTGGCAATTTTTTCTTTGTCATGTCAGATAGGGGAGCAGGCAGGGCACTGTAATTAGGTACAAACTTTCTGCAGTACCCTGCTGTCCCGAGAAAACTCCTGACCTGCTTATGAGTTTCTGGTCTGGGCCATGCCTGTATTACTTCTATTTTTATCTGGTTAGGACGGAGCTGTCCCCAGACTACCACGTGTCCGAGGTATGCCACTTCTCCCATTGCCACCTAACACTTCTCGGCTTTGATAGTGAGCCCAGCCCTCTGTATTCTGTCCAGCACTTCCCTAAGGTGAGACAGGTGTTCCTCCTAGCTGGTACTGAAGATGGCAATGTCATCCAGGTAAGCCATGGCGTACTCCTCAGCACCATTTAACAGCTGGTTCACCAACCTTTGGAAAGTGGCCGGGGCGTTCTTTATTCCGAAAGGCATTACTTTGAACTCAAATAAGCCTATCGGACTGATGAAGGCCGACCTCTCCCTAGCTCTGTCCGTCAACTCTACCAGCCAATACCCCTTTGTCAGGTCAATGGTCGTAAGGCAGGTCGCCCCCCCCTCAACTTGTCCAGGAGCTTGTCGTCCAGGGCATCGGGTGGGCATCTGACTTCATGACTGCATTCAGTCCACGACAGTCTACACAGAAATGAGTTGAGCCATCCAGCTTGGGTACAAGGACTACGGGTGAGGCCCAGAGACTGTGGGATCTCTGGATTACCCCAAAATCCAGCATTTCCTCCACTTTCCTCCTAATGTCCTTTTGGACAGCCTCTGACACCTGATATGCTGTCTGCCGTATGGGCATCTGTATCCCTGTCTCCACATTGTGGGTTGTTAAGGGGGTTAGTCCAGGCTTGGCGCTAAACAAGGGGGCAAAGTCTGCTAAAATCTCCCTCACTTTCTGGATCTGGCCCGGGGTCAGCTGGGGAGACAATTTTACTGCCTCCACAGAGGACTCCTGCTTACTCTCTTCCAGCAAGTCTAGAAGGGGGTCTCCTTCGTCCGTCCCCTCCCCATGACTACACACTGCGAACATGTCATCCCTATTTGCATATGGCTTCATCATGTTGACATGGTACATCCTTTCTGTCTGTCTACGGTCAGGTAACTCCACAATGTAGTTTACGTCATTTACCTTCCTAACCACTTTGTACAGTCCTGCCCACTCAGCTTACAGCGTGTCCTTCCGGATCGGAATAAGGACCATGACTTTCTGACCCACCATGTATGAGCGAGCTCTGGCTCTGCGGTCGTACCATACTTTTTGTTTCTGCTGGGTAGCTGCCAGGCTGCTCTGGGCTGTCCCCATAAGCTCCTTCAGCCTTTCCCTAAACCTTAGGACGTAATACACAATGGGAGTTCCCTGGATGGTGTGCTTGCCTTCCCAGTCCTCCCGGATCAAGTCTAGGGTCCCACGTACCCGGCGTCCATACAACAGTTCGAAGGGGGAAAATCCTGTTGACTCTTGGGGCACCTCCCTGTATGCGAACAACAGGTGGGGAAGGTATTTCTCCCAGTCCCTCCCATGCTGTTCAGCAAACAGCTGGAGCATTGACTTTAGGGTACCACTGAAGCGTTCCACAAGCCCATTGGCTTGTGGATGATACAGTGTTGTGCATCTCTGCACCACCCCACACTTCTTCCATAGACATTTCATTAGGTCCAACATGAAGGAACCCCCTCAATCAGTGATTACTTCCTGCGGAAACCCAACATGGGAGAAAATCCCAAGCAAGGCATCTGCCACTTTGTCTGTCCACAGTGAGGAAAGGGCGACTGCCCCTTGGTACCGGGTGGCATAATCCACCACAGTCAGGATGAATCTTTTCCCGGAGGAGTTGGGGGTATTTAAAGGCCCCACGATATCCATTCCCACCCTCTGGAATGGCTCCTCCACTATGGGCAAGGGGATCAGGGCGGCTTGGGTTTTCTGGCCTGCCTTCTACAGTGTGCTTGCTGTAGTCGGAAGACATTTTCTTCTTCTCTCACTACTAATTCTATACTGACTGGCACTTCAGGAAAAAAAATAAAATGGGTGGGAACTTAACTGTAAGTCAAGGGATATAGTTCTGTTTCCTTTTGAAATAAAACTCTGCCTTTTTTTTTTTTTTCAAGTGAGCTAAACGGTTTCAAGCTAACACACTGAACAAAGAAACTTATGCCACCAAACTTTTTATGCCACCGCTGCCAACCAATCTGTCACAATCTCGGTCAGCCCTCTACTCCCAAAGTGCCAACCTCTGAGCGTATGATTTGTGTACAGTGAACAGACAAGGTAACCCTCTTGTCTGTTTTGTGGGTTCAAGTCACCTTAGTCTCAAGCTCTGAAGGGATTCAAACTGATAACCTCTTGTTAGCGTACCCAATTATCAGGCTCAGATAATTCTGTCTTTGGGGGACCAGATACCTTTGCCTACGAGCACCCAACCTGGTCTTTCAAATGAACCCTTAGAACTCAATGCAAGACTTCTAGAGAACTCTATCCATTTCCCAGTTTGGAATACAATAAGCCCATACACAGTGTACTTATAACCTTTAAAAGCTCCACTTAAAATAAAAAGAATTGTCAAGGCACTTCAGCAGTTTTGTTTGTAAAAAAATATCTTTACTTTAAAAATATCAAAACAGAACAATAATTACAGAACAAAATATATATCCCAACACATACAGCCTTAAAACAAACAGGAAAAAGTACAGTTTCTACAATACATACATACATTTAGACTGGTCTAATCTTACTCTCTTTCAGTGCTGTGATGATTCTCCCTCAATCAGACAATATTCTCTTGTGTCAGTCAGAAATATTTTCTTGTGCGTCTGGCAGGTTCTTTCAGCACTTAAACACACTTCTGTGCCAGCCTTCTCATGAGGTCACTAACTCCGCCTTGGTGCAGCAAACTCTATATTTTATAATACAGGGTCTCCAAATAAAATATTTAAAAAACATATGAGATAACCTCACTGACTTTCCTCTCCACAGATTAACTGGTCAGAACTGGTTTTTGTTCTGCTACACATACATCTCAAAAGTTTCTTTGCTCTAAGTCACTGTATTCAAAGCAAAAAGTGTATTGCCTCTTTAATCCCGTCTGGACCTTGTAATCTACACCTCGGGTCTTTCTGAAGTAATTCAAGGGTTCCCCGGGAATGTACTTTGGACCTTCCAAATCTGTCTGAGCAAGGGAGGACCCAGACATCAAACCTCTTCAATGTTCATTCTGGCCTCTCTCCGACACTCCTCCCCACAAGTCCTTCCTGCCAAATATGCAAGTCAAAGGATCTCCCTGAGGGCATTAAGAATGGCTAATCTTATTTCCTGGGATGAAAGCAAATTGACAAGGCAATTGCACCCCAGATCTCTGCAGTTTAAAATACCTCCTGTCCTTTGAACTTATCCTTGGGGGGTCTTGATGCGTCTGTTCCAGTAAGGCAGTAGTTTCCTCAAACGGAGTTTCCCATAACATATTTTATATGTAATAAAAAAATTAATACAGCACTCGAGCACTCAGAGCTGGCTGTCTACGTCACAGATACCAGAGATCAATGTACAGTGTGGTTTAACATTAAGATGGCAGCAGTGGCAAACCACACAAGGACATGGGTTCCAACTTCCAGACTTTAGGACGGCAGATTTTAAGGAAATGGGAGACTGCCTTAAAAACCATCTTAGTAGGAAGAATGCCAGGGAGGGGTACAGAAAAATTGGGGAAATATAAAGGGACATCATCATTAATGGCACAAGCATCTGCATGAAGGATGAGAGTAAAAGCAAAAGGAAAAATAAACCATTATGGTACTCTAGAAGGTTTAAAGAGCTAGTGTACTGCTTGGGATTAATAGTAGTTTTCAGATGCAGTCAGCTATCACTTCTTATATCTTTTCTGTTTGCTAATTAGATGACTTTCCACCTGGCAGTGCTAGGGTGATGTGTGGAGTGGCACTCTGTCTGGAGGAAAAAAAAAAGCTGGTTCTGTTCCTCTCACTACATTGTTAGAAATGAGACCAAACACCTTATTTATTTATTTACTGAGATCTAGGATGACACCTGTGAGCAAGTGCTCTTTAAAAGGTTCCACATCTGTTACATAGGACATCAAGGTACAAAACTGGGGACAATATACATAGAAGGTACAATAATTCGACAAAAGCACAGGGTAAGGTAAGCTAAGGCATTGTACAATGTATGCCTGCATCAGGGTGAGAAACAGAGAAAAGAAAGAGGCAACATAGGGAAGGATGGGATGTAGGGGCAGTGCAAAGAACAGGGTGAGAAGGTGGAAAGGAAAGGTGCAAGGGGGGGCATGGGGGCAGTGCTCAGAAGGAGGTAGGGCGGTGAAAGAAGTGCTGCGGTTGAGCAATCCAGGGTGGCCAAAGCAGGGTTTTAAATAATTGATTAGCAGTTTTTTTCTTGGGACAATGCCAACTGTACAGAAAGTATTTATATAGGTTTTCTAGAAGTGTTATGCTTGTTAAACACAGTGAGGCAAGTGCTATGCATTTTCACAATGTTTTAGCACTTTTATGAGGAAAAGTATGCCTTTTTGCAGATGACACAAAGATCTGCAACAGGGTTGATACACAAGGAGGCGTGGAAAGGATGAAAAGGGACTTGGCAAGGTTGGAGGAATGGTCAGACGATGGCAGCTAAGATTCAATGCAAAAAGTGCAAAATAATGCACCTGGGAAACAAGAACCAGGGAAGAATACACAATGGGTGGGGAGGTAGTAACAACAACAAAACAGGAAAGGGACCTGGGGGTAATCATATCAGATGACCTTAAGGTTAGCAAGCAATGTGAGAAGGCTGTAGGAGGGCCGGGGTATACTGGGATGTATAGGGAGAGGCATCAGCAGCAGAAAACAAGAAGTTGTTATCCCTCTGTACAGACAGTTGGTGAGACCCCATCTGAATACTGTGTCCAGTTCTGGAGACCCCATCTCCGCAAGGACATAGACAGGATAGAGGCAGTCCAGAGGAGGCAACTAAATGGTGCAGGGTCTGCAAGAGAAGCCGATGAGGAGAGACTAAAGGAGCTTAATATGTATACCCTTGAGGAAAGAAGGGAGAGGGGGACATGATAGAAACTTTCAAGTATCTCAAGGGAATCAACAAAGTCCAAGAGGGTAGCATCTTTCAGAAAAGAGACTTGCAAGAACAAGGACATGAATTTAAAGATAGGAGGCGGTTCAGGGGCAATGTGAGAAGTATTATTTCACAGAGAGGGTAGTGGATGCATGGAACAGCCTTCCTGAGGAAGTTGTGGAGTCTAAAACTGTGGGAGAATTCAAGAATGCATGGGACAGACATAAGGCGATTCTTGTGGGGGGCAGGAAGATATAGGCTGTTGGTTAAATAGGATCTGCGGCCTATCCTGTAGGTAGGGAAATGGGCAGACTAGATGGGCCTAGCGGTCCTTATCTGCCATCAAAGTCTATGTTTCTATGTTTCTAAAACACTAATCAATTTTTGGAGTTAAATAAATCCCTGCAAAGGTGGGGATACAGTGCTAGAGGCAGATTACTGCGGTGTGCATTGGCTTAGCATGGGCACATACAGCTACTCGAGTCAAGGAGATGCTTGCGCAGTCTGTATTTAAAAGATCCTATTGTTGGTGTGCCAGTGATGTCTGGAAGCAGAGCATTTGTCCAGAAGGCTGCACAGTGTGAGAACGCACATTGAGCCATGGCAGTGCAGCATCTGGGCAAATGGAAAACTTGAGTAGAGGAGCTTCTTGTAAGTCTGGACCTCTGAGGCAGGAACAGGAGGTTCTAAACCCCAGTTGGAAGCAGGTTTAGTGTCACTTTTTTGGCTGTTAGGCAGGTTTGATAGCAAATTCTGTCATTCAGTTGAAGCCAGCCAGCGTGGGTATAAAGGTCACAGGTGTTGGTGAGTCTTGGTGCACCTGTGAGTAGACGGCAGGCTTTGTTTAGGGCAACTGCGATGCGTTGAAGGGCCCTGTCAGTTGCCAATCCATAGACAACCAGTCCATAATCTATGAGGGAGATAACAGCTGCTGATTACCAGATTTAGTGCTTTGTGGGGTTAGACAGTGCCTATGCCGATAGAGGATTCCAATTCTTGTATTAACAGCCATTGCAGTGATGTCAATATGCTGAGAGAAGGACAGCGATGAGTCTATTGTCACCCCAAGATATCTGAAGTGTGAGACTAGCTCTAGCGTGGAACCACTGTCACTCCTTATAGCCAGGAGGTGGGTTATGAGCTCATTTTGTGTTGTGGCATAAAGCATGGTCTTAGTCTTTTTATAGCTCATAATCAGTCTATGCTCTTGAAACCATATTTCCGCAGATGCAAAGCCTCTTTGAATATCTGCCTCAAGAAGTTTAGGGTGTGGATTGCTGGTAAAAATGACCGCGTCGTCGGCATTCAGGAGCATACAACAGTGACAGGAGGCGGGGAGATTGTTTAGGAACACACTGAAGAGCAGTGGTCTGAGAATTGACCCTTGTGGCACACCAGATCTGACAGGTCAGCTGTCTGAGATGACATCCCCAATCCTGACTTGCTGTGAGCAATGGCTTAAGTAACTGCTGAACCAGCTCATGGTTTCATGAGCAAGACCAATGCCAGGCAGCTGTTCAAAGAGGAGCGCATGGTGAACTGTATCAAATGCCTTTGATAGGTCAGTAAAGCTGCACCTGCCAGGTGGCCTTGGTCTAAAGCATTATGTATGTATCTGGTGAATTCGAGTAAGGCTGTAGTGGTACTATGACCACCCCGAAACACATGTTGTGGACATAAAATTTAGTGTTGGTTAAAGTATTCTACCATCTGGTCAGCTACAATCCTTTCTAGGGCCTTGGAGAGTGGTGGGAGTATGGAGATTGGTCTGTAGTTGCTATGTAAGGTCCGGTCCCCACTTTTGAGTACAGGGGTTACTGTCGTGGATTTCCAGCATTGGGAGAATTGGGAGAGACAGAGTGAAAGATTAATTATTCTGGTTAGTGGTCCTAGGAGTTAATCTAGTGCCAGGCAAATGAATTTAAGGTCCAATGAGTCTCCGCTGAGCCTTGATTTTCCAAGTGTCTTTTCTAGATATTTCCTAGCGTCAGTTTTGGGTACTTCTTTGAAGTGGAATAGTGGCTGGTTTGGTGGTAGTACAGGTGACCACTGATTGACCCTTGGGTTAGGGGGATTGAAAAAGTCCCTTGGGAGCACACTACTCTGGTCAGTGAATGCATGGCTCAGGGAGTTGAAAATAAGCAGTGGGTCCACTGATGGTGTACCATCAACCACGAGCATAAAGGGGCAGTTTTGGGGTCTCTCCCTGTGATATCACTGAGGTTAGCACAGAATGATTTGCTGCTGTTCCATGATTTAGTGAGGGCATCCTTGTAATATTTGCTTTCTGCATAGCGGATTGCTTTTGTACAGGCATTGCGGGTCTTCTTATATCGTTGAATATCTGATGCAGTACCCTGAACTTGTGATTTTTGCCAGAGATGATCTCTTGTGTCAAGTTGTTCAAGTAGTTCTGCGGTAATCCAGGGGTTAAAATACCCTTTGTCTTTCCTTGATGTAACTAGTGCTTGTTTGTCGCAGACGGCATTGAATCTGGATACAAATATGTCCATGGCCATATCCACATCTTGGGTGTCATACAGGTCTGACCAATTTTTAAGTTTTATGTCTGTTCTTTATGATTCTGGTGGGGGGTTTGCAGTAATTGTTATTACAACTGCATTTGACAGGGGAATGGTCACTCAAAGAGTCAGGGAGAACAGTGAGATTGGTGATATGTGCAGGGCGGTTGGTAAGCACCCAGTCCAGCAGGGTGCTGGTGCCAGTCTTCTAGTTGACTCGAGTCGGAGACGCCACTATTTGGGAGAAATGGATTGCATATAAGGTATCCTTGGTAGGAGCAGAGGCAGGTGAGAGCCAACTGATATTAAAAAGTCTCCTAGCAATACGATTTCAGTGTTTAGGCTCAGAGAACTGATGTAATTAAACAGGTTGCTGGCACCGGCCGTAGCAATTTTTGGTGTGATATATACTGAGATCAGAGTAAGCACTCTGTTGTGCACCCCTAGGAGAAGTTTTATTGCTAGTGCTTGGAGGTGATCACTGCTGCATGAGGGGGATACTATGTGACCCTGGAGAAAGTCTTTAGTGTAGATGATGCGGCCACCACCTCTTTCTGAAAGGCGGTTCTGCCTGAACAAGGTGTAATTAGGCAGCACAATGGCAGTGTCGTGCATCTTCAGGGACAGTCAGGTTTCCACAACCGATAACACGTCAGGGTTATGATGAGAGACCCATACCTTCAGGCTATCCATCTTGGGAAGGAGGCTGCAAATGTTTATAGAGGCAAGCACTGGTCTGGAGGATTTTCGTGGTCGAACGCTGGTGTCATGTGGTGGTCCAGGATTGCCAGGGGTGCACATTACCTGACATAAGGAGTAGGAGTAGTCAAAGTAGCTATACCAGTATAAGTTTTGTATATAAGTGCTGCTGTCTTTTTGTGGATATTCATGATTTCACGTTCCCAACACAGGTTACAAGACCTCTGAGGAGTGGTACCATAGAGGGATCATTAGTTACGTACGCCAGTCCAACGATTCTGGTGGGCAGTTGCAGGGCATTGCAGGTTTTGACAAGGTAGGATGAGGTCACTGTACCATACACATTTAGTACCTTTCCATCAAGGGTAGCCTCAGAAGATTTGATGGGCCCCTTACAAGGACCCAAGGTGGCAACAAGGGTGAATACCAGGAGGCACTATAAGGTCCTGGTGGAAGTGAGAGACATTGTTGGTGCACTAGAAGGCAGTGTATTCGCTAGAGAGGTGGGACAGTGGAAAGGCTTACTCCTTAGTCTGGTCCACATTATAGTAGGAGCAGAATATGGTGAGCAAGAGACACTTTCGAAGAGTAGTTCTGAAGGGTGATTGCCACTGGCGGTGGTGTCATAAAGGGTGGCAGAGAGGAAAAGAAACTTAGCAGGTAGTGCCTGAAGAATCAGGGGACAGATGACAGAAGTTAGCTGCCTGTTTCTTTAAGGCATGGTGTACCCATGCAGGCAGCCAATAGAGGAGTCTGAAAGGGGATAAGTGGAGGGGCTGGTGTGTACATTGAGGCACCACAATCCTTGCAGCCTGAGCAGTGACTCTCACAAGCTACCAATCAAAATGCAGGAAATTGAGACATCACTAGTAACCAGGGACAGCCAGTGTCTGCGGCTTCATGTGAAAGTGAAACATGGCAGTGAGAAACGGTTCTCATTGGTTACTAGTGATGTCATAGACAATGTGGTCTCAGTGTTGATGGAACAGAACTGACTTTTTTCCCGCTACAGACAGAGTGCTGCTCCACACATCACCCCAGTACTGCCAGGTGAAAAATTTTCTAATTAGCAAACAGAAAAGGAGAAAATACTTGAGATATAAGTAATAGCTGACTACATCAAAGTTGCAATTATTTGCAGGCAGTTTCCTGGCAGTACACTAGCTCTTTAAAGGAAAGACAGGGAGGTGTACCAGGTAAAACAAAGAGAAGCAGGTAAGGCGGTAAGGGGAGCAAAGGTGCAGACAGAGGAAAGGATAGCCAAAGGGGTGGCAATTGGGGGATAAGATTTCCCTCAGGAACATAAGTGAGAAGGGGAAAGCAAGGGGAGGAATAGTGAGGATAAGGAGGATGACAGAGGAAGACTGAGCAGAACAGGACCGAGATGAGCATCTGTCAATGCCAAACATTTGATACATTGGAAGATGCCGGCCCCTGCACCTTGTTTATACTCTTGAGGTACCTGAACCTGTTTATCATGTTGCCCCACTCCCTCCTTTCCTCCAATGAGTACTACTGAGATCCTTTAATCCCTCCTATGTTCTGTGTTGCAAGCTATGTTCCATCTTGATTGCCTTTCTGTGGACCACCTCCACCCTGTCAATGTCCTCGTGCAGTTGCGGCTTCCAGAACTGCACACAGTGCTGTAGGATAGGCCTCACTACTGCATTATGCAATGACATCACCACCTCACACTTTTTTCTAGCGATACCTCTGCCTATGCACCCCAGCATGCCATTGGCACTCCTTGCAACATTTGCGCTCTGTTTTAACACCTTTAGTTCATCAGAACTGATAACTCCCAGGTCCCTTTCTTCCTTGGTGATTGTCGGCACCCCCCCATCCTGTAACTCTCCCCAGGTTTCCCTCTTCCCAGGCGAATTATTTGCACTGCTTTGCATTGAGCATCAGCTGCCACTCCTCAGATCATCTTTCAAGCCTCTCGATGTCCCTGCTCATTTTTTCCACCCCTTTTGGAGTATTCATTCTGTTACAGATTTTGGTGTCATCTGCAAACAGGCAGACAGACCTTTCCTTGTAGCCCTTCCGCAATGTCTGTAATGAAGACATTGAATAGGACTGGTCCCAGGACTGAGCCCTGAGGTACCCCACTGGTCACCACCCTCTCCCCGGATTGGATCCCATTACCACCACCCTTTGCCTCCTGTCAGTCAGCCAGTTTCTAACGCAATTTATCAGCTTGTGCCCTGTCGCCAGACTACCCATCTTGTTAAATCAACCTTCTACGTTGGTCGGTGTTGAAGGCTTTCCTGAAATCAAGGTAGGTGACATCCACCCCCCTTCAGGATTTACTTCCTTACTGAGGCATTAGGGTTTCAACTCTAACGCCATCCCCCACCCCCACCCTGCAGAGACTGACAGGCATTGGGGGTGTGCCTTTGGGCCTTCAGCCCATATGCTCACCCCATTTCACAAGGAAATAAGCGGAGATGGATGCAGTATAGGAGAATGGGGTGAACGTTAAGGCCAAAGACCCCAGGGCACACCTCGATGCCCGTCACAGGCTGCAGGGCGAGGGTGGGGGTGGAATGGCATGAGCATTACAGCAGACGACCCCAAGTCACACCCCCGACACCTGTCAGTCTCTACAGGGTGGTGAGGAGGAGCATTACGGTTGGAAACCCTAATGACCCAAGCATTTGTTGGCTTTTTACATAGACTTTGACAGCAGATAAGGACCACTTGGCCCATCTAGTCTGCCCATTTCCCTACGTATTGGATAAGCTGCAGATTCTGGTTAATCAACATCCTACTTCCTCATACCCCCCACTATAATTGCCTTATGTCTGTCCCATGCATTCTTCTATTCCCCCACTGTTTTTGACCCCATGACCTCCTCAGAAAGGTGGTTCCTTGCGTCCACCACCCTCTCCGTGAAAAAATACTTCCTGATGTTGCCTTGGAGCCATCCCCGCCTCTATCTTTAAACTGAGCCCCCTTGTTCTTGCACATCTCTTTCTCTGAAAGATGCTCTCATCTTGGACTTTGTTGATTCCCTTGAGGTACTTAAAAGTTTCTATCATGTCCCCCTTCTCCCTCCTTTCCTCAAGGGTATACATATTAAGCTCTTTAAGTCTCTCCTCATATAGCTTCTGTTGCAGACCCTGCCTGCACCATTTTAGTTGCCCTCCTCTGGACTGCCTCCATCCTGTCTATGTCCTTGCGGAGACAGGGTCTCCAGAACTGCACGCAGTACTCCAGATGGGGCCTGACCAACTGCCTGTACAGAGGGATAACAACTTCCTGTTTTCTACTGGGATGCCTCTCCCTATGCATCCCAGTATCCTCCCAGCTCCTTACTGCCTTCTCACAGTGCTTGCCTACCTTAAGGTCATCTGATATGACTACCCCCAGGTCCCTTTCCATTTTTGTTGTTGTTAGTACCCCATGAGTTTTTGTTTCCCAGGTGCATTACTCTTTGCACTTTTTTGCACTGAATCTAAGCTGCCTTATTTTTGACCATTCCTCCAACCTTGCCAAGTCCCTTCTCGTCCTTTCCACCCCACCCCCCCCCGTGTATCAACCATGTTGCAGATTTCTGTGTCGTCTGCAAAGAGGAATACTTTTCCTTCCAGCCCCTCTGCAGTGTCTCCTATAAAGACATGAAAGAGGACCAGTTCCAGTGCTGAACCCTGCGGTACCCCACTAGTAACCACCCTTTCTTCAGAGTGTACTCCATTTACTATTACCCTCTGCATCCTGTTGGCAACCAATTTGTTACCCAGGCTACCACCCTGGGACCCACTCCCAGGCTGGCTAACTTGTTTATTAATCTTTTGTGTGGGACTGTGTCAAATGCCTTGTTAAAGTCTAGGTAGGCAATATCTAAAGCCCCTCCCAGATCTACTTTGGTCACCCAGTCAAAGAAATCTATTAGATTCGTCAGACATAACCTTCCCACTGTGAATCCATGCTGCCTCGGGTCCTGTGCCCCGCTGGCCTCTAGGTACTCAACAATTCTTTCGTTCAGAAGTGATTCCATCATTGTTCATATTACCACATTTATCACTTTCTGCAATTTACTGAATGCCTTGCCATAGCCTGCCCTAGCATGCATTTCGTACATGGTTGCTATTTCTGATCCTATAATACCCTGATTGTAACCATTCTGCTCTCCACTTATAACCTGTCTAGTTTGTGTTTCATTATCAATACATGTATATAAGGCATCTCCAAAATGTTTACCCTAAATACTGTGTTTGTTAAGTGATATTTTATGCCTTATATTGAGGATATTCTTCTGTTGTATAAGATGTGTGCTTTCTTATATACTCAAATTTCAATAAAAAGATAAAGTGAAAGAAGTGATTCCATCATTTTTCCTACTACTGAGGTCAAACTAACAGGTCTGTAGTTTCCTGCCTCTACTTGCTCCCACTTTTGTGAAGAGGAATCACATCTGCCCTCCTTCAATCCTCAGGTACAACACCATCCTCCCATGATTTGTTAAAAAGGGTAGTCAGTGGTGTCACTAGGTCTCTCCTTAGTTCTTTTAGAATTCTGGGATGAATCCCGTCAGGCCCCATTGCTTTGTCCACCCTGAGTTTTAGGAGTTCTTTCAGGACTCTTTTTGCTCCAGATTTTCAACATGGGCTTTTTGGGACCCCACCTCATGAACAGTGGCACTATCATTTTGTTACTCAATGTCGGAGGTGACTTCATGCAGCAAGTGTGCCATTCGGCACTACAGGTGCAAAAACACATTTCAAGCAGTATGTGAAAAATGAGAGCTATACTGTTCATGAGATGGTGTGAAAGTTGGCAATGTTGAATATCTGGAGTAAATATATAAAAATTTGCCAAAGTTACACATATGCATAGTGAAATTTCAACAACTGCACATACCTCAGGCGTTTTTTGGATATTTTTGTACCAAATTTTCAACATGGTCTTTTTGGGACCCCACCTCATGAACAGTGACACTGGGATTTCATTAATCCATTCTGGAAGTTGATTTCGCACAGTGACCGCGCCATTCTGCAACACAGCTGCAAAAACACATTTCGGGCAGGATGTGAAAAATAACAGCTGTACTGTCCATAAGGAGGTGTGAAATAATGGCAATGTTGCAAATCTTGAGTGAAAATATTAAAAACTGGTTGTTATGAGCATGCGTAGAAACTGCACAACACAGGCTAGTAACGCAGTAATTTTTTGAATTTTTCACCAAATTCATAACGTGGCCTTTTTTGAGACCCACCTCATGAGCAATGGCACTGTCATTTAGTTAATCGGTCCCAAATGGTGGTTCCACAAAGCGACCGCGAAATCACCTTTTGGAACAGAATAACGATGACAGCGTTGACCTCCGGAGGTAAGTATGGGGTAAGGAGGGGTAAGGGGAGGTGGGTGCTCAGTGGAGGGTAGAGATGGGGGGGACTGGGGAGTCGATGAGGGACCGTTTTCTGTTTTGCAGGTTAAAAAAATATATATACACACGTCAGGCAACAGTTTTCTTTATTTACAAGAACAAAAATACTTTTGAGCACACTGGGGTGGGCTCCCAGTGTGCCACATTAATGGGGGGGATACATGCCAACACGGGGATTGGGCATCCTGATGTCAGCTTTAACAGAAAGTCGCACCATGGCTAATGTTGAGGCGGGGAAGGGGGCTCAGAGAACCAAGCACTGGGAGAGACAGCCATACATCAGTGAACATTTAAGCTGTTGGGGTGGGGGTCAGAAGGAGCAAAGACAGGCTGTAACTGTGACCATACATATCAGTGTGCACTCTGAAGTGCATGGCCAGAGTTCGGGCTTCAGAAAGAAATGAAGCACTCCCACTGGAGCAGTTCATTTCTTTTAAGTCCAAGACATACCACGTCAGCAAAGCTGAACTGCTTTCATGAGCAGAGTGCCTAGTCATTGGTCTACACTGCCAAACCCAATGCAGTTTCAGCTGTAATTGGATTGGCAATGACAAACCTCTCATTTCCTATTATTGTCCCAATATGTTGGTGCGCAAGCACATCAAATGCAAAAAAGCAGGCATCCTGAACAAGTTCTTCTGCTCAGTCTTCACAGTGGATGAGGGGGCACAGACCAGTAGTGATCAGCAGGAATGAAAGGGGAGGGGAGGTGGTCTCAAGTCCATTTTCAGAGTCCTGAAGGGACTTGCAGCTCTGAAAGTAGACAAGGGTACTGAAAAAATAAACTTAGGGCAGTGCTGGCTGCCCCGCTGATGGCCCTACTTAACAGCTCACTGGAATCAGGTGTGATATGGTCTGGAGGACAGCAGACATGGTCCCTCTACACAAGGGTGGCAGCAGGGAAAAGACTGGTATCTATAGCCTGGTGAGCCTCACCTCAGTGGTGGGGACATTAAAGGGACACTGTCAACCCCTTTATTTCTCAAAACATGTTTAGTTTAAACAACACCTTCAATGATTGGTCATGTTCTGTAGTGATTGCTGAAGTAGCAGGTAGTTTAATTCAGATTCCTGTTTTCTTTTAAAAAGTGAAAAACAAACAGACTGCCCACTACACTGGTGTTACCACACAAAAACATGTTTGTTTACATTTTTTGATCGACACCCACTGCATCTTTCCTGGACATGGAAACACCTCAACAGTGTTTATCCACGTATGATACAGTGGGAGGGGAAGATACTATTTATTTAGTTTTTGTTGACCGGGTAAGTGCACTAGCCATAAAATTACTATTTTCAGGCATAACCCGGGAGAGTGCAGAACACAACATTGTACAACAGACCAATAGTACATGGCGTAATAAGTACAGCAAATGATGAACAACCAAGTTACATAAACCAGAAGAAGCAAATCATGACAAGAGAAATTACATAAACATGACTAACCTAGCACATATAATCATTCACCAGTCCTATTACTAGTCCTAGTACTATTTTCAGGCATAACCCGGGAGAGTACAGAACACAACATTGTACAACAGTCCAATAGTACGTGGCATAACAAGTACAAACAGTAATGAGGAAGCCAAAGTTACATAAGCAGGAATAGGCAAATCATGGCAAAGAGAGATTGCATAAACATGACTAAGACAACATGGAGCCGCAGACTTGGAAGCATACGCTATTCAAGTAAGCAGTGTTAGGGAAGAGAGAGAGAGACTAGGATAAACATGCACGAGCTAGAGGTAAGAAGGAAAGTCTTAACAGATGAATCAAGTAGAAACTGAGGATTTTTGAGGCCTAAGTAAAGTATCAGAGAGAGATTAAGGACATGACCCAACTAGAGGTTTAGCAGAATAACTAGATATTATAGCAAAACATTAGACACAGTCTTGCAAGGGGTTTGTGGGGAGAGGGAAGAAGGGAGGAGGGAGAGAAAATGGAGTGAGAAATAGGGGAAGTGAATTAGGAAAAGGAAGTAATAGTAGGACAAGTAATGAAGAGAGAAATGGGGAAGTGAATTAAGAAGAGGAAGTAATAGGACGAGTAATGAAGGGAGATAAGAGAGATAAGGAGAGGTGATTAGAGGGATAGGAGGAGGAAAGTGATATCAAGTAGGGTCGAAGCAAGTGCACACGTTGGTAAGCAATAGATATCGACGACATTCCCTTTTGAAGCAGAGATGGGACACAGACTGCCTGAGTCCAAGAGGCAAGTGTGTTCCAGAGTTGAAGGGCCACACACTGGAAGGCACTTGCACCTTTAGATGTACGGCATCTAGCCACCTTCAACAGAGATTTATCTGCAGATCGCAGCCCATGACTGGAGGTAGCAGGAGCAAGCAAAGCAGCAAGCAACGAGGGAGTATTTCCTGATAATGGAATCGATAAGTGTACCCAATGAGTACTGCCTACTTGCTAAGGGGGAGAGCCAATTAAGGTCACTGTATAGTTGGCAGTCACGTTTGAGCCACGGCAATGAGGAGGCATAACGACATATGTTGTTATACGAGATGTCCCACTTTTGCAGGGTTGTTTTGTGAGCAATGGAGAAAATAGGGGCACCATAGGTGAAAGCAGGGAGCAGTATCCCTCTGGCAATAGCTAGTTTAGCAGATGGCATAAGTAGGTAGATAGTTTTGTAGGCCACACCAACTTTAGAGTTGACAGCTTTACAGGTAGCCTGAATATGGGAGCTAAAAGAAAGGGATTGGTCAAGTAGGACCCCCAGATATTTAAAGGAGTCCACAGATTAAATCTGTGCTCCCCCAGGTCACTTACCATCAGTGGGATGGGGCAGCTCTTGAGCTTTGGAGCAGAGCTGAACAACATTAGTTTTGTTTTACGTGCGTTTAACACAAGCTTATGTGCACAAAGCCAGTTTTGGACATTTCTAAAATCAGCAGTCAGTGATGCATTGATACTGGCTACATTTGAGGAGCTAGTGTAAAAGACAAGGTCGTCTGCATAAAGAACAGGTGAGCAGTATTGTAAGGTATCTGAAATGTTGTTTATACAAAGAGAGAAAAGAAGGGGGCCCAATATGGAGCCCTGAGGAATTCCAATGTTTGTAGAGGAGAAATTGGACAGGGAAGAGTTGAATTTTATGGCTTGGGTCCTGTTCAGAAGGTAGTTACTAAACCAGTTGTGAACAGGGGATGAGAAATTTATATTCTGAAGAGCTGTAAGAAGCAGGGGATGGTCGATCAAGTCAAATGCCTTAATAAGATCGACAAAAACAGCACCTGTTAGTTGTCCAGTGTCCATGCTCTAAAGAGTATGAGATGTGAAGTTTAGAAATGCAGTCAAGGTACTATGGCCTTTTCTAAAACCATGCTGGGACTCAGAAAGAAGACTGAGCTTAGTTAGGGAGTCAGTAACTTGGAGAGCCACTAATTTCTCAAGGATTTTACTCAGGACTGAGAGAAAAGCAATGGGCCTGGGGTCACCTTTTTTGAAGACTGGTATGATGCGGGCTATCTTCCAAATGTTGGGTACCACACCATGTGAGAGAGAAGGTGTAAAGACTTTTGCCAGAGGAGAGGCAATAAGGGGAGCAGCAAGTTTAAGAAGTCAAGGTTCAATTGAGTCCGATCCAGAGCTGGTGTTATTTGATATGGCGAGCAGTTTATGGGTTTGGAATAGAAAGGTGCTGTATCATGTAATATGTCAGACCTCGTGTTTACTAAGGGCATATGGTGAATAGAAGGGTGTTAAGAGTGAGGTCCTGATTGTGGAAAGGATGAAGTGAACTGGGATAGGTCAGAGAACAAGTGGCTAAAAGCATTTGCTATGGTCCTTCCATCGTTGCAATTTGAGCCATTTAATATCATTCCACTAGGGTTAACTGATTGAGAGGAACCTAGAAGGTTCTTCACATGTGCCCAAAATTTCCTAGGCTCTCCAGCTGAGCTTAACTGCAGGTCTTTACAGTAATTACTCTTAGCCAGCCTAACCTGTTTTTTCGCACGAGTTCCTTAGCACTCTATAGGCAAGTAAATCAGATTGGAGACCTGTACGCTTGATCAGCTTCCATCGTTTATCTCTGTTTCGCATGGCAGCAAGCAGGTCTTTATGTAGCCACCTTGTGTGCTTCCCACTAACATGTCTAGTCAATTGTGGGGTGTGTTTTCTCTGCACAGTCAGGAATTCATTAATGAAGATCTGCAGAGTGGCTTCAACATCACAAGAGGCATAAACATTTCTCCAGTCGATGCAGGATACATCATACAGAAATTCACCAAGGTCCAGTTTAGCAAATACCGTAAAAGTTACAAAACGAGGCGGTGGTGAAGGGGATGCAACCGTTGACCATATACAGAAGATGGGGGAATGGTCAGTTAGGGCTTCAGCTGGGAGGCCTGAGCCAGACATGTACTCGATACGGTTCACCAATAACCAGTCAATGAGGGTAGAGGATTGAAGTCCTGGTGAGATTCTCGTAGGTATAGCTGTGTAGAAGGGAGAGTAATGAGCTACTAGGTGGACCCATCCAATTAATATTAAAATATCCTAAGATGATCACCTTATGTCTGTTGTATATCTGTGAAGTTTCATGAAGCATATCCCTAAGGCCAGATAGACCAGCCGATGGCGGGCTGTAGACACAGATAAGATGGAGCTTCTTAGCACCTAGAGCAAGAGTGGCATGCAGAGATTCACAGCCTGCAGCGTTGGTATTACCCAAGAGAAGGTCCATGGTAAGGCTGGTTTTGTAGAGTATAGCAACACCACCCCCTCTTTTTGTGGCTGCTCTATCCCGACGAACTATGAAGTAGCCAGCAATGAAGCAGAGAGAGTCAGGTATCCCAGGTTTGAGCCAGGTTTCTGTGAGGTAGAGGATGTCAGGATTATAAATTGTAATCCATGCTTCCAGTTCAGTGATGTGACAGGTAAGACTTCGTATATTCATATGAACAATTAGGAGCCCTCTATTAGGTAACTTATGTAGGTCTCTTGAGGAAAGATAGGTTATGGGACCAGGATTCAAGTCAATATCACCTGACAGAAGCAGAGTCAGGAGTGCGAGAAACCGTAGCCTAACGCAGCAGGTTGATGAGGGCATAATAAGACCAAATGTCAGTTTTCTGGAAGCCAGAACAGCATAGTAGGCACAAACTTTGCAACAGAGTAGAGTGCTTATTTGTGGTTCGGCTTGACGTAAAGAGATAAGGCTAGAGAAATAAAAATCTGGGAGGTCAGAACAGCTGGCACTCCCCATGCCAGTGCTAGGGATAGAGAGAGAGAAAGCCCATTTAGGCAGAGTAATAGAAGAGGGACAAGAAGCAGCCTTAGTACACTGAAGGCCGCCATACTATTGTCAAGGGTAGAGAAATGCAGTGGGCTAGTATAAAAAGTCTAGCAGTATAGTAGAAAATGCAGTAGGATAGTAGCGAGGAACTGATAGTTTGTTAGTACAGATTAGACTAATGACCCAAAAGATGCTTAGAAGCGTGTCGATTAACTACAGAAAACTGAAAACAGTGACATCATATGTAAGAGAAAGTAAAAAAGGGGGAAACCCACAGGTTAAGAAGAAAGAGAAACAGAAAAGAATTGGCGTTCAGACAAGCAGTTTTGCCATTGGATAAGGACAGGAAACTAGGAGGCTATCAGATCAGTAGAGGAACCATGAGACGCATAGCATCTGAGGAATGGACAGATTTCAATTCACAAAGAGGATACTGCAAGGGCGCCTCTACTGTCCTTTAGGTATAAGGAGCCAATGGAAAATTGGGCACTTAGTTCATGTGATGAGAGAGAGCTATAAAGCTAAGGGATCGACCAGGGTGGGTGAGGTGGGGGGCAGGTGGGGAGTCGGCACAGAGCGCCGGCGGAAACCACAGTTAAAATGGAGAGGCTCCCGTGGCTCAGGCTACACATACTTGGGCAGAGTCACTGACAAACACCCCTTCTCAAGCAAGGGGGGCAGAGTCCTTGATGTTGCTTGCCATGTTTCAAATGGCAGCATCAGGGCCAGGACACAGGACGCGGTTCCAGCGGTCCTTGTGCAAGTCGCAGAGCGGAGGTCCCTGTATGATCAGATGTTCTGCAGAAGGGGTCCTTGGCCCAGTGGGCAGCGGAGACCTGTCGGGACAACGGGAGGGACAGGAGATTAGTAGCAGCACAGAAAGGTAGGGGAGGGGCAGACAACAAAAGAAATAGGAGGGTATTTTAGGTATATGGGAAGGGGTGTTCAACAGAAGGAGAACTAGCTCCAATTACACTAAGGGCAGAGAAACCAGCAAAGAGATTGCGGGGGCAGGAGCCCAATTAATTTGCTGGAGCTTAAAGCTTTAGGACAGCCACAAAATAAAAGCACTGAACTCGCTGTGTTTTAAGGGAGCTGTAATCATTGTAGATTCATTAAAAGGCTGTAAGCACTATATCTTATTTTTTCTTATTTAAAGGTGCTTTTGTTACTATATCCTGGTACAGCTGTGTTTAGCTTAACTAGCAGTAATAATCTGAACATTCTTCTGGCTACATGGCTACATAGAATTGCTAACAATCATTTGGACTACATCATTTCAAAACAAAACTGTCAAGGATCTAATGGGGAAACAGAAGGAGTTTTAAATAAAAGAACAAAAAAAAAAAGAAAAAAGGCACCAAAACACAGGAGTCCCACAGTCAAACAGCTTGTGGCGCAGAGAGTAATTCAGGCACACGCAGAGAACCAATCAGGTTTAGCCAGAGAGCTGGCAACCCCTCAATCAGGAATCTGGCACCACAGTTCAAATGGAGATGCTCCAGTGGCTCAGGCTACACATACCTGGGCAGAGTCACCGACAAACACCCCTTCTCAAGTGTTTCAAACGGCAGAATCAGAGCCAGGACACAGGACACGGTTCCAGCAGTCCTTGTGCAAGTCGCTGAGCGGAGGTGCCTGTATGATTAGTTGTCCTGCAGAAGGGGTCCTTGTCCCAGTGGGCAGTGAAGACCTGTGAGTGGCTGTACTGTTTTGGGGTATTCCTAATATTCAAAAAGTATGCAAGAAGAGTAAATCAAAGATTTTAAACAAAATAAAGTTGGGTATAAGTATACCATTAGCATGAATTTTGATTCTACTTAGAAAGGAAGTAGATAAAGCAACCAGCAACATCAATGAATTTTAGAGAAGGTAAGCAATCAGAAAATGTGGGTTTTGAACTAGAAATAATGCGATGCAAAAATAGTTGAAGGTGTCCCTTTAATGGAAACACTGTTAAAGGAAAGTCTGATAGAGTATCTTGAAGCCAAATGGCTGCAAGATCAAAGTCAGCTTGGATTCACAGTGTGAATCTGATTTGAGTTCTTTGACTGGGTGACCAGGGAAACAGTTCAGGTGAGGGCAGTGGACACAGCCTATCTGGACTTTAGCAAGGTCTTTGACACCGAGCTACAGTGGAGACTGATTAAGAAATTCAGCAGTCAAAGGGTTGGCCCCAAAGTGGTGAACTAAGTTAGAAACTTCAAAGATAGGTGACAGAGGGTGGTGGCTAATGGCACTCACTCTAATGATGGAAGCGTCATCAGTGGGATGCCACAGGGCTCAGTACTGGGACCAGTCCTCTTCAATGTCTTTATAAGTGATACTGCAGATGAACTGGAAAGGAAGGTATGCCATTTTGCAGACAATAAAGAAGGGGTGGAAAAAATGTGTAGAGGGATCTTGGGAAACTTGAGGAGTGGTCAAGATCATGGCAGTTGGGGTTCTATGCCAAGCCAAAGAGTGAAAAATGATGCACCTTGGACATACTGTAGGAACCCAAGCGAGTACAGGATGGGGGGGTGGTGATGTCCATTACTAAGCAGGGAATGGACCTTGGGGTTATCATACCTGGTTACGTCAAAGTGGCAGGCAGTGTGACAAAGCAGTGGGTAGGGCCAGTGGGATACTGGGATGCACAGAGAGAGGTACCTCCAGCAGGAGAAGGGAGGTGGTGTTGTAACTGTATTGCTCACTGGTGAGACCCCACCTGTACTACTGTGTCCAGTTCTGGAGGCCGCACCTCAGAGAGGGCATAGACAGGGTGGAGGCAGTCCTTAGGAGGGCAACAGTGAATGGGTTGCATCAACAGCCCTACGAGAAGAGAATAAGGGATTGCAACATGTACACCCTGGAAGACAGGAGAATGAAAACGGACAGGATAAGAGATCTACAAAAACCTCTTGGGGTGAAAAGGGTGCAGGAGAGGAGTCTCTCTCAAATGATAAAGAGCACCAGAACTCGAGAACATGCGATGAAGGGGGGGGGATTAGGAGGAATGTGAGGAAGTGCTACTTCACTGAAAAGGTGGTGAACACCTGGGAAAGAATGCCAGTGGAAGAAGTGGAGGTGAATAACAGTGAGGGGCTTCAAACATGCATGGGGTAGACATAGATGGAAAACAAGAAATGGGCAGGGAGGAAAGAGGGTTGCCAGAAACCAGTTAGAGTCTGCAGACACAGACTAGGCAGTGATCATCTGAGCAGACTGGTTGGGACAAGCGGCCCTTTTCTGCCAACAAATTCAATGCTTCTATGTTTGTTTCTTCTCATCAAAAACCTTTTTTCTCTCTTCTGAAGCATACCAATTTTTTCTGAGATCCTGGTGTCCTAGGTGGTTCTCATTAATATTGAATGTTGCTTCTGTCTGATTTTGCTACCCCCAACCCCCACCCCCGGACACCATTTACAAAGAATATGTGGGCTTTACCCAGCATAGGCAGAGGCCCTCAGGGATTCAGTGGTCTAGAAGGGCAACTTGAAGCGTCACGTATGAACCACGGGTCTTAAAAGGCCTGACACATCTAATTATACCCAGCATTAAGACAGACAGATAACTTCTTTATTTAAAAATACCATTTCAGGGCTCAAGGTGCCACTTAATAAGTTAGGCATCAACAATGCAAACAAACTGTGTACTCTACCTGCAATCTCATCACCAGTTCAGCAGCAGGAGGGAGGGGGAGGGCACAGCAACAGGACAGGCAACTGCCCACTTGAGTAGGGTGTTGCATACGGAAGGCGAGCCCACATACAGAAGCCACATACAGTACAGAGAAGACAACATTGTCGACAGTGTGGCCGGTCTTACTGAAGTCATGGCAAGGATTAATACCAACTACAAGTCCCAATACAGAGCTGCAAAAATACACAGTACCCTTTCTCTAAAATAGTTTATTTCATGCACATCTCTGAAGAAAACATCTGTGCTAAAGTAATCTCTAAACACAATTCATTTGCTACAGCCTACTCTTTGAGCCATACAGGACAGGCAGCTGCAGGGTATACTGACGGCACAGTGACGGGAATACCACGAAGACCATCACAGCGACATTTTCGGCAGTTCGCTGTGATGGTCTCCATGTTCCGACACTGTCGCCGCCAGGGTGTTTGCCCCCCTCTCCCCAAACAAACTCAGCGACAGTACACCAGTTGGTGGTGGTGTGCTGTCGCTGAGCCGATGGTAGACAAATTTCTTGTCGCCGCGGCATAGTGGAACCCAGCTGCAGATGGGGTCTTCTTATCAGGCACATACAACATTGAAAACGGACTGAAACGTAAGATTAAAGCTACCATGTTTGTTGGTAATCTTTTGACCAGGAAAGGTGCACTGAGCTGCAACAGGCTATTTCCAGGTGGGTCCTGAAAGGTGGGTTGCATGAATCTGTGTTTTTTAAAAGAGGAATGTTTGCCAGGATACCAGGAAAACTCCCTTACTGCTGTAATAAGTGCCAAAGGATCTTTAACTTCCACCTGGACACCCATCAACTACAGACAGAAGGGACCAATGCAGCACTTCCCTACTGCTACATTACTGTGCCAATACTGGGTAATTAAAGAGCAGCTGACGCCTTCAGGAGAACTTTAACAAAACATAATATTTAGACACAGTTCAACTTGAATTTCACATTAGTTCTGTAGTCTACCTCCCCATTATTCATTACAGGTGTAATTTGCATAAAAACAGGATCTTTGCTCCTGTGGCACATCCTGATATTCAGCCTGGGATATGCCGGCGCACCCCTACACTGCGCCGCACTGGAACAAGTCTCTGCCACCCACAGGCGGGATGCTGTATTGCAGGGAGCAGGGTAGGTCCTGATGAATTAAATACAAGACCAGTCCTGGTGGTCTAGTTGTCCCCCTCCCACCCAATTCCTCCGATATATGTAACAATGAACGTCCCTGGTGTCTACTGGAACCCCCCCCCCCGGTTGCCGCGATCACGGTGATCCGCCATAAAGATATGCCCTGGTGATCCAGTGGCACCCTCAACTCCTTCCTCTCACCCACACCGAACCCTTGCCCCGCCATCAGTGGGTGGCTACAACCCAGTTACATACCGCCGTCACTGCTGAATAACAGGTACAGCAAGTACAGCTGTAAGCCTATTGTCCTCAGTATGTGTCGCTTTCAGTAGGGCATATTGTATTAGACAGTCCCAAATATGTGAATGAGGTCATTCACATATTTGGGACTGTCTAGTACAGCATGCCCTGCAAGCCCACTGGTCCACACTGGGGATCACTGGGCTTACAGCCCATACTGTACCTGCCATTTGGCAGATAGCCGGGCAAGTTGCAGCCGCCCGCTGATGACAGGGGGAGCGGGGTGGGCAAGAGGTTCGGTTTGGGTGGGAGGGTGCCACTGGATCTCCAGGGCATATCTTTACGGCGGATCACCGCAATCATGGCAATGGGCGGGGGAGGGTTCCACTGGCCACCAGGGTCGCTCACTGTTACATATATCGGGAATCAGGTGGGGGGGGGGGACCACTAGACCACCAGGGTTGGTGTTTCATTACATTTTCCGGGGACCCGGGGACTGGGTGGGGGACCACTAGACCACCAGGGATTGTGTGGTTTACAGTTTTGTGATTGCGGCTATGGGGCAGGGGATGCCCTGGGATTCCCACTGCACACGTCATGCTGTGCAGGGCGCCAGGCACAAGTTGCCTTGCATACATTATGGCCTCATTTGCATGCTGTCTGCCGAATATTGCGGGTGATGCACCTAGCACAACTGCACTTGCGCTAGCGCATCCCCCTGTTCCCTATCCGTGGCTTGTGCCAGCACAGTGCCATGGCACCATGTGCACTATGTGCGCTTACCTTGCCATATTCAATGGTGCTGCAACATGGCGCATCACCATTGAATATCACCTGGCCCTGGTACGGGCGCATCCTAGCTGCGCTGCACCCAGGCTTGCACCACTGCCTGGCACAGTCTAAATATCCCGGCCTATGTGTATAAAGAACTGCTTTACAGGTTGAAATGAAGAAACTATTGACATTGTTTTGGTGAATGAAGATCTTCTTCCAGACTTGGGAGTTACCTGATATTTGGTAGCAACAGCTTGTGGATAAACAGACAAGTATAATGTGCTAAGCATTACTTTCTATACAGAAGTAGAATAAACTTAACATTCTCAAATCTAGCCTCGTCTTTGATGTGATTAATTTGGCTGCTGACTGGAAAGATGGGTATGTCTGGAGAGGAGAAACAGGTAGATATTCCATACAACAAAAGGCTAAAGCAAATGCTAAGAGAGTAGAAGAATAGAGTTGGAGAGAGGAGAAGGGAGGTGGAAGGTTCACACTATAGCACAAAATCTAGATTCACTTGGTGCTTTACCCATCATCTCCATCGGTCAAAGGTTGGAAGTCTATCTTAGAGAGAGTAGGTCAGTCTTTCCAGGACATAAGTATCATACATTATTTTTTCCCAGTTCTCCAGGGATGGTATAACTAGGGTGAGCCATGCCCACATTGTCTTTTTAGCTACTAGGATTAAAGTTAATAGTAGTTTAAGCATCTCTGCCCAGAACAGACTGCTGTGTGGGGGATTGCTATTAAAATAAGGGATGGGGTGATGGCTCCCTAACTATTAAAAATAGTTTCTAGTAGACTGGCTCGCCGGTGCAGCGGCACAGTGTCTGTCTGTGACACACACGTCCCAGGTTCTGGAACAGACCTGGGAAGTTGGAGGGCCGGCCGGGGGGAGAAGGATTGAGCATCCTAGGGATGCTCTCCTTCTCCAGGGGGGAGGGAGGTTGTGTGTCTGCCCAAAGTCGGACCCCTAGCAGAGGCTGGGGGTCTTGCAGTGACCGGCGCCTAGATTACTTATAAGGTGTGCCAATGCTAGCGTTATTGCACATCATGCCTCCTCCTTCAAAAGGGAAAAATGTAGCCAGCCCAGTGGTGCTGAGGGCTGAGGAGCTGGATGCCACACCTCGCACTACACTGGTGACCTGGGTTCAGAAACGAATCCAGGCCGTCGGGGGTCAGCGGGGGGGGGGGCTGAGAGTTGGACTGAGAAGCCATCAAGCAGTTCTCCACTCTTGGGTGGGGATCCAGCCACTCCCACTGCAGGGCTACCCCTGAGTGGAGTGCAGTCGGGGAGCGACTTTGAGTTGGGAGGGTGCTGCGGGTCACTGCGTGCATGTGCCTCTACACATGTGCAGGCAAGGGCGGGAAGAAAAACCAGAAAAACTCAGAGTTGGTAAGCTCCTTGACGGCACCCACAGCACCCGATCAAGGCCCCTCGGAGTCTAGATGTTGCTCTCTGGGGACGGGGATTGACACCTTCGCCCTCCGCTCTGCCACCGGGGGGGGGGAGAGAAGAGATGCCAGGTGGGTCAGGAAGGTTGGGGTCCTGAGGCCAATCCCCTCAGAGAAGGTCCGGAGCAACCTACCACAGCCGCTATGTGCCTCCCCATCGCCGAGGAGGGAGGGGCAGTGGAGGGGAGAGAGCCAAAGAGCGCCTTCTAGGACACCCCACTGCCTCCTGGCCCTGATCACCCACCGGGACTCTCCTTAGCTGACCTATTATGTCCTCTGCCACAACTGCTCACACCTCCATGCCCGCCTAGGGGCAAGCTTAGAGAGGCAAGGTTGGTGAATTTTCCTGCTGGCACCCTTACTCCGTTGTTGTGAGGGTCACACCAGTGATGTGGCCCTGTCCTGGGGGGCAATCCAGGGTTATCACCTCTGAGGAGGAAAGCCCCAGGTGGGGTGAGGAGAACAAGTATGCAAGGTTCCCAGTGATAATACAAGACAAACCCAAATGATCTTTAGATCTAGAAATACGTCTTTTCTAGCACTGGCATCAGCTCCACGCATACCTCAGTCTCAACTAGGAATTCATTGTAAAACAAGAAGGAAGCTCTATTTCTTGATACTAGAGCCTGGATTTCTTTGCACTGTGCGGTATCAGTGTAACTGACATGAGAACTGCCTTTAACCTGCAAATATGGGTTTTCTGCAGAAGATACTTTGTAACCAGTATTCGAAACGTAACATGCTGTGATGACAGAAAGCACATAGGCTCAGTTTTGTGCATCTCTCCTGCTGCACAGAAGTGACTATACCCAATATGAATACGGGCACATATCCAAACTTAGCAAAGTACAGTTATTTAAGAACTTACTGTAACAGAACATCTTCGGGAAAATCTCTTGCAGCAGACCACGCCTATGGAACTATAGCTGGCAGGCATCAAGACCACATGGAACCTTTTCTAGCTAGCAGTCTACCAGGGGGCTGCCCACTGCAATGTCACATGCTGACGTCACCCTGTACTATAAGAGTGGGCCTCCTAACACCTTCCTCAGTTCTCCCGCCGAAGACCATAAGCCAGCTAACTCCAACTGGGGAAACGAAGGGGAGCTGAAGGTTTCGGCCACGGTAGAACAGAATAAATGAACAAAAGAAGGAGAATACAGACACAGTAGGTCAACAGGCCCAGGGGGACGGAGGGTGGGATGGCATGGCCTACTGCAAGAGATCCTCTAGAAGATTTACTGTTACAGTAAGTTCTTGTGTAACTGTACTATCTTACTTCAAGGGTATCTCTTGCAGCAAGCCACACCTATGGAACAAGTCAAGCAGTACTGAGATCTGCAGAAGCAGGCTGGGGTGATGGAAAGTCAGAGCCTAGGAAAGTAGGCCCTGCAGCACAACTAGGCCAAAACTGGCCATACACCTAGAGGCAATGTCCAGACTGTAGTGTTTGGTGAAAGTGTGGACAGTACTCCAAGTTGCAGACATGCAGATCTCTGCAGCTGAAATGTTCCGAAAGCAGGCAACAGAAGTGGCCATGCCTCTGGTGGAATGTCCATGAACCATACCAGGCAGACCCTTACCATATTTCCTGTTGCAAAAAGTAATACACTTGGCCAACCATTTGGATAAGCACAGTTTAGAAACAGAGATGCCCTCCTTCCTAGGGGAGAAGGAGGCAAATAACTGCGAAGATTTCCTACAGTCTTTCGTACGGTGAGTATAATAATGTAGAATTCTATGTACATCTAAGGTATGGAGGAGCAATGCTTCCCCTGGATTGGCATGCTCTGGCAAATCAAAAGGCAAGTAAATGGATTGATGTAAAGGAAACTCAGACACCGCCTTGGAAAGAAACTTCGGGTTGGTTCGTACAGACACCCTTGTCTTTGTGAAAAACAAAATAAGGAGACTCACACATGAGAGCCTGGAGCTCTGAAATCCTTTAGGCAGAAGTAACGGCAATTAAAAATGATGCTTTCCATGACAGAAAGTACAGCTTGCAACTTGCGACTGGCTCAAAAGGAGCCAAAGTAAGTCTCTAACACAAAATTTAAGTCCCAAGGCAGGACTGGATTGCAGATAGGAGGCTTCGAATGAAGGATACCTCTTAGAAAAGTACATGCCACTTCCAACTGTGTCACCACTTGGCCTTCAACAGGCACAAGTCGGTAGGGCACCAGATCTCAAAGAACCAATGCTTGCCAAGGATAGATTAGTGGGAGGAGCTAACAGCGGTAGCCCCGAGAGGGAGAGGGTGTGCGAAGCAGAGGGGGCTGCTCCCAAAGAGAAGGATGGCCCAGCTGCAGTCAGTGCCCGAAGCAGCAACCATAAGCAAGAGGAAGGGACTGGGACTTATCATGGTCCTTTATCCCTGTGTTTGTTCCTCCCACTTGTTTTGTCCCAGGCCTTCAAAGATTGAGAGCCCAAGGACAGGGACGGGGAAGCAAAGAAACTCCTGGTTTGTAGCTCCTTCTCCATTCAGGCAACATGCTGCTTAAGTAAGAAGGTTTCCAGGGTCTTCACACAGTGGCATCTGGTCGAAGCCATGGCAGATCTCATAGACCAGCCCCAATCTCCCCTAAGGTTTGTTGGTTGTGTAATCAAGAAGTACCTTGTGTTTCTTGCATGTTCAGTATGGGTCTATGCCACTCTGCTGTCGGGTGGGGGAAGCTGTTAGTGTTTTTTTTGTTGTTTATATTGTTGCTACTGTCTTTCCTATGGTTGATATCTTTAAGGTTGTTGTTGATTCTGTAACTTGAAGCTAATAAAGTATTTAAATTTCAAAAAAAAAGAAAGATCTCACAGGCCTTGGAGTCATGGTTGTTGCCTAAGCAATGGACATAGGCATCATGATTGTCCTTTTCAGGAATCTTCTTGCAGCAGGTGCACCTCCTAAGGAGCTTGTCGGAGATGGTGATCGGCATAAACAGTAATGAAAAAATCACTTTAAAAATAAATTGATACAACAGAGAAAGCTGACGCAACGAAGAAATGGCAGTTGACTGAAGATGGGTGGAATCTTCGAGAGGTCCAACGCATGATGGTCAACAATGGGAAAAGAAGTGAGCAGGGCACGGGGCTCACCCACTCTTATAGTATAAGGCAACATCAGAGTATGACATTGGAGTGGGTGGCCCCCTGGTAGACTGCTAGCTAGAAAAGTTTCCATGCGGTCCTGACACTTGGTGGCTACAGTTCCACAGGTGTGGCCTGCTGCAAAATATATCCGCGAAATAAGATCTGGAATGTTAACCTACTTATGCTGTGAAACCCTCAATGCCATTCTCCCCAAAGGATTTACCTTGTCCTGCTCTGAAAGCCTTAACAGTGCTGCTTCCACAACCTCAACAGGTAGACTTTTTCACGTGTTAACTCCCATTTCTGTGAAGTAATGTTTTCTAATGTGACCCCAATTTTGCCCCACCCCTTCAGCTTGAGGGCATGACCTTTAGATGTGCTTACACTCATTGGCTCCAACATCTGTGTATATTCCACTATGTTTATCCTCTGCAGTATTGAGAGAACTGATCATGTCTCTTTCCAGCCTTCTCTTTTCTAGGCTAAATATTTTTGAGTATGTCTAATCACGTTTCAGTTGCAGATCTCACCTCTGGCTCCTAAGCCACTAATCAGCTTGATGGCCCTGTGCTAAACCTTCTGGATCTCACCAATATCCTTTCTGTACTGCAGTGATGAGAACTGGACACAGTACTTCTGGTGAGGTCGAACCAAGGTCTTGTACAGAGGAAGGATCATGCCCCCACCCCCAATACATCCCAGCATTCCACTTGCTTTCCTGATGAATGCAGCACATTGCCAGCCTGGCTTCAGCTTACTGTCCACAATTACCCTTAGATTCTTTTCCTCATTTGGGGCTGTCGATTCTTGCACCATACAGGGTGTAAGTTTACCCTTCTTCACTTCTAGATGTAGTACCTTGCGCTTCACTACATAAAATATAACCCCCAGTTTCTCTGCCCATGCCCCTGTGTGCAGGTCATCCTGCAGTGCATCCCCTTTCTCCGCTGTGTCTATTCTTCTTGCTAATTTAGTATCATCGGCAAATTTTAGCAAACTTCTGCTGACCCCCTCCTTCCGGTCATTAATAAACTGGTTACAGAGAAACTGCCCCAGCACTGACTCCCTGAGGTAATCCACTCATCAAATCACCTCTCTCTGAATAGTGATCATCCACCACCACTGTCTGCTTCCCACCAGTCAGACAATTTGTTATCACCTCCTGCACTCCATATTGTGCAACTTTCTCTATGGGTTTTTCATGTGATATAGTGACAAAGACCTTTCGGAAGTTCAGACAGACTGCATCCACCACCAAGCTCCTATTCATCTCCCAAGTAACCACCTCAAACAAACTCTGGTCAGAGCCGGTACAGCTGCACCAAGCTCTTACCAGTAGAGTGGCAGCACGGGAGGTTCTCAGAGCACCAGCGGTGATATCGGAGCAGTGGCGGTGATATCAGAGCAGCGGTGGTTTCTAAGCGGATGGTACAACTGTTGGAGTTGCGACGGTGTGCCATTCGCAAGATGGTGTCAGCGACAAATTGTGCCTGCACGATACTCGCACATTCACAGTTTTCCGAAAAGTTCATTCCAAAGTAGTGCGCCCATTGGGGCGACCATGTTGTAGAGGGGAGCTCCATCGCAGAGGACAGCTCCAACGGAGTCAGTGTTGTCCAGACGTTGCCACATCACTGTAAGAGAACACAGGGTCGCGTTCTGGTTGAAACCCTCTGTTCTACTACGGTGATGGCAAAACGTCTGCGGAGCTCCGCTTATGCAGCCATACAAAGGAAAGACAAAGCAATTTTACTTGTTTGGCACCCTATCCAAGGCTCAGAGCATCTTATAATAATAACACAACATCAACAAATGCAGCAACAAATAAATAGTATAATTTAACAGTATACAGTCATAAATTTAGTCTGAGTAGGCCTGTGCAAACAGATATGTCTTCAATTGGTGTTTCAAAGCTTCCACCATGCAGACAGATCTTAAACAGTCTCTGGCAGGGGGTTCCAATGAAATGAGGCAGCAAGTCCAAAGGCCCCGTCCCCAGATTGTTTAAGACAGGAACGAGGGACATAACGCAATCCTGCATCAGGGGATCGAAGGGGGTGGGTAGGTGTGTAGGACATCAGAAAATCTTTCAGGTAGCTTGGACCTAAACTTTGTAAGGCCTTGAATGTTAACACGCATACCCTGAAGGTGATACACCAACACAGAGACACCCAATGCAGACTGTTCAACACCGACGTTATGTGGTCCCTCTAAGAAGTTCCCAACACCAGCTGAGCCACTGAGTCTGGACCAGCTGTAGGCGGCACATCAAACCTCCAGATAACCCTATGTAAAGAGCATTGCAATAATCCAGTCTGGAGGTGACAAATGTGTGGACTACTGTCTCCAGGTCAGCTGGCACTAGATGAGGCTTGATCCAGGCAATATTATAGAGATGGTAAAAACTGTTCCTAACTACCGCTAACACTTGCTGTTCTAATGTCAGCCTGCAGTTCAAAACGACACCCAGACTCTTCACCATATCCACAGCTCAAACTGACTGACAATTCACAGATGGTAAAAGCAGGCCACCACTGGTAATTGCCGACCCAAGCCAGCCTGGATCGATAATCATGACCTCTGACTTGCCTGAGCGGAGGCACAGCCAACTGGAGATCATTCAGTCATTGATTTCTTGTAGACACCACCCAAGTACCGAAACAGCATTCAACCCATCAGGAGAGCAAGACAAATAGAGCCGAACAGAAGGCAATCTGGTTGGTTGGGTAGAATCTACCATTTGTGGCACCATACTATGTGCTAGAGCACAGTTCATTTCATCCATGTGCTGAACCATCACATCTTTTATGACGGACTCAAGCACTTTTAAACACCAAGGTAAGGATCACAGGTCTGTAGTTACCTGGGGTCTGACCTTTTCCCCTTCTTGAACAAGGGGATGGCATGCAGCTGTTCTCTGGTTCTTTTGCTCTACTCCTGACTGTATGGAGACTTTAAATGTATCAGAAAGTGGTCCAGCCAGAACTGATTTGAACCTCAACTTTTCTATTACCCTTGTGTGGAAAACATCAGGACCCTGGTATTTTCCTGGATTCACACCCTCCAGATGCTCAGCAACTTCAACTCAGTCTCAGATGGGAGACTGATAATGAAATTTGGCAATGGGGGGAAGACAAGATTACAGGGTGGGTGAAAAACTGGCATAGTGGGAAGACCCAGAGGGTGGTCCTAAATGGGAGAACCATCAGGGGAAAGGAAGTCCCGAGTGGGGTGCCCCAGTGCTCAGTTCTAGGACCAGTTCTCTTTCTAACATATTTAATTGTGATACAGGGGAGGGGGTTCAGAGAAAGATATACCTCCTCCCAGACACAAAGTCTCTGGAAGTGTGCACACAGAAGAGAGTATAAGGGCTATTAAGAAAGATCTGGAACCAAAATCCGCAGAGGTGGATGAAGGTGTGACAGCTGAAACTTAATGCAAAAAAGTGAAAAGTAATGCACATAGGGACCAAGAACAGAGTACAGGATGAATGGGGTGGTAGGGAAGGGCACAGAGGAAAGGAACCTGGGAGCGTTAATAGTGGAGAACATGATGGCACTGGCATAATGCAGTAGAGATGTAGGCAAGGCAAATCAGATGCTGGGGTGCATAGGGAGAGGGGTCACTAGCAGAAGGAGATAGATGGTACATTCCCTGTATATCCCTGGTTTGCCCTCACTTGGGGTACTGTGTGCAATTTCCAAACTCACACTTGAGGAAAGACAGGACAGGTCTGAGGTGGTGCAGTGAAGAGTTACCAGAATTATGCAGGGGCAACAGGGTAGGTCCTATGAGAAGCACTTGAAGGATCTGAACATCTCCATGCTGGAGGACAGGAGAAAGAGGGGTAGCATGACTGACACGTCCATGTGCCTCTGCGGAATAAACAAGGTGAACAGTAGGGAACTGTTCATAAGTGGTAACACAGGTACCAAGGGAAACTCCCTGAAACTGGCGGGGGGAGGCTCAAGAAAGATGTCAAAGAAAAATACTTCAAAAATAGAATGTTACAACTGACTACTTCATATAATTTGCAACATTTTCCTTTCTGCTCATTTTAATTCTACAGGCTCTTCAAACGTTTGGGGAATGTTGCGTAATGGAGATTTGCTCCCAACGTCAATGCGCTTGCTGCTGATTGAACTGGTCAAGTTATACAGCATCTTTTCGGAGACTAAAAGATCTGGAAAGCATTCTGGTCCCAAAGCTGCACAGAACCAGACAGCTATATCCCTGGAAGCTACTGAAGATAAATTCCCTGTAAACACATCATCTGACCATCCATGCTTCAAACACATGACCACAGCATTTTCATTCAGAACATGTTCAACTGCTATCTATTTGTTTGCTTTAGGCAAACAAGTACAGGATATCTTAATAATGCAAATGTTAAACTGAAAGGCTCTTTTAAACAACATGAAAGCAAAACAAACTCCACAATTAGGCATACATAATGAATTATATAGCCCATAACAAAGCACATGACGTACAGCAAAAACTCCACAGGAAACACAGTGTTTGAAATCCCACCTCTTTCCAACCTGCCTCACAAAACCCAGGACAAATTACCAAATCAGGAATATATCTTAAAACTGTTATTATCAGTTCAAGAAGCTTTTGCAACCTGTGTCGGAGTGGGAAAAGCATTTTCTGAATGGGGCAAGTCTGTCGTGTCCATGCATAGCATTATTTTGTGCCTTAAATTGCTATTCTTGAGTAACAGAATTAACTCCCTTGTCACCACTAGCTCATTTCAGCCCTCCAGGTCACCAAGCCCTATCATTCACCATCCCTGGGGCTTACATGACTCCTGAGGTTCCCATAGACTGCTCCCCCATGGCGGGGCCAGAGGAGTGGGATGTCCTCCCCAGCCCCAGTGACTCAATCCAGAGCTGGAGCCAGTACCGGTTGTGGTGTGGGGCCTGTAGCAAGCTGTCTGGTATCATACTGCCAGCGTGGTTTTATCACCATTGGTTTTCCTCCCAGACCTGGGCTGGTATGTGTGCAATGGCACATGTGTACTGCTGTGTAAAGACTTAACACACCTCAATGCCCACCGCTGGCCAACTAGGTAGATGACCGCTGCTGTGCCACCCAACCTCCGCAGGGAGGCAGATGAGTAACGGTACTCACTGCCCCGCCCTCCCCAAAGGAGGAGCACCATCTACAAACACTCAATCTTCCATCCCCCAGCTGGGCCTCCAAGTGACCCAGGTCCATTCCCGAACCCATGTCGCCAGTGCGGCAACCAGTGCCTTAGCTGACCAGGCACTGGGCCACATGGGTTGATTATATTTTTGAGGGAGACCTGCAAGACATCCCTGAAAATTGTGGGCAGTTGAGAGGTTTGCTTTGAATGACAGAAGACTGAAGAGTATGGAGAATGTAAACCAGTGCGTTTTCCAACTTCGATAAGATGCTACCTTTTTCTGAACTGGTTCTACCCACAGGACAAACAGCTTTCTTTGGCCTGCACCAGAGAGAAATTTAAACATGGGATTTCGTACTGGTGGGGCCTGTATATGTACCTTGGCCTCTATGACATCAACTTTCTCCATCTGAACACACAAAATGCCACTGCAGAAAAACAATTTAATGTGTTTAAAGAACAAGACATGTGCAAAGGAAAGCTGGGAACATTTTTTATGTTGAGCTATTTTTGTGCTTTTGTTCAGTAAAGCTGAGCAACATATAAAGCCAGTGGCTACCCTGAACTGGTCACTGAACTGTCGACAAGTTGCAAAGACTGGTAGAGCAGTGCATTAGCACGCCACTGTGTGTACAAGCTGGGTCATGCTGAGCACTGGTACTTCTGGGGCAGGGACACAGCAAGGAGGATAAAGCCCAAGCTTGCATGCAAGAGCCAGTGCTACTGGATCCATGCTGCCAGCATGATGAACAGTACTGGATGAACGCTCAGGGGGAGGGGAAGGGGCAGTGTCCTCCACCCTAAATGTCCCACCATGGGGAGGAGAGGAAGGACAGAGTGCTAGGGGTTGCTCAAAGTCACACGAAAGGAGACATTTAGACTGGGAGGGGGTTGCCAAATGTTCTTGGCCCATATGGAGTATAAAGAATTATTTAAAAAAGACTTGCTCCATTCTGACTAACCCAAAATTTGTAACATGCTTAACAGCAGAGACAGACAGTTCCTCTGACCTTTGAGCCAGGATCAGTTTACTATCTGCACTGATCTGCCACTAGTGCACTGTGAGAACTGAACTGCACTCTTGTCTCTACGCAGAACATTTCCCCACAACCTTGCAAAGTGCAAGAGCTGGCAGTATAGCCTACATACAGGTTAAGAGTAACAAGCTGTGAATGAGCTCTCACATTCCAGGTCTGAAGCCCTGCTCTCACAGTATAGGACTGAAGCCCTGCTCTCTCACAGTATAATTCAGAAGCCCTGTTTCTTACAGTATAACTGAAGCTGTGCACAGTACAGCTCTGAAGCCCTGCTCTCTTACAATACAGCTCTGAAGCCCTACTCTCACAGTACAGGCTTGAAGCCCTGCTCTCACAGAATAGGTGTGAAGCCCTGAAAATAGTTTACGGGAATTGCTTTGGCCAGAACCAATAAACAGGTTGATTCTTGCATTTTTCTGGGTATTTTCCTGGAGCGATGAGCAAACTTTACTTTTCTTTCCCTCCATGGGCTTAATTGCGTTTTTTAGAATGGCAAAACAACATATAGCTTTTGTTCATGTAACCCCTAGGTGGCGCTATCCCAAGGGCTACTACCCCCTGCCTGCGTGGCTAGTTGCAGGTTAGCCTGGGTACTGAAACGGGTGCCTCCACCCAGAGGACAGGGTTGTTAGTAACAAGGCTAGCCTGGGTACAGCGCTCCGGGACACTGTAACCCCCCCCCTTTTTTTTCCCTCTAGTGGCCTAGACAATATGCAACAAACACTTTCACAGTAGCTCCTATTCAGCATACAATTCCCCACACTGTTTGCACTTGCCACCAGGTCTGGTTCCACCAATTCGACTCTGGAGACCCCCTGTAAAACAAGGTTAGGCACAGCAAATAACAGTACAGTGCTTTTGGTACAAACTGGAACCACAGTCAGATTAAATTCAAAAAAAGTTGGATCTGATTTATTCCTGGGAATTTAACAAGGAAGGGGGCATAAACAGGTTGATTGATTCGAAAACTGATCTAGTCAGGCAATTATGCATGCACTTTAAGTCCCTACACAGTCACATGTTCTGGGTACCCAGTTAGAAGTAAGGTGGGCTAGCCTGGAACGTTCCCCGGGGTAGGCTGACATCGCAGCTGGTTGGGGCCCTGTGGTGAAAAGAAAAGGCATGCACAACCACACACAATTTGTAATCCAGAGCCTGAAGGCTCAGTTCGTGAAAGGAAAAACAACAATGCAATCAGATGACAACACTTGAGATTTAGCTGCTGTTGTAGGGAGCTACCCTGATTGTTACTCACACTACCCAATATGAGTCACAGGCTAGACAAAATGGAGACTGCAGGTTGATGACTGGTTTGCCAGGAGAAGCAGGGCCCATGAATCACCGGTGTCATTCCTGTTCGAGATGGTTGAGCGGGGGCTGATGCCGAGGCGAGTCTCTCGTCAATGATGGTTTCTGTGCCTGAAGTAGCTGGCTGGTCCAGATAGCAAGGCCCAAGCCGGGTGGAACAGTTCGGATTTTGAGTCCAGTAGTGCTGGATACAGGTTCCAGCAAGCGTGGCACATTTACACAGTGGGGAACCAAATCATGCCCCAAAAACAGCACACATCACATTTATAGTAAAGCAATCACCATACCACAACGCGGAAAGCAGTCCGACCGCAATATCAGTGTCTGTGAGCAAAACCAAGAATTCTGTAGTAAATGGATGTCCTGACAGGTCGATCGTGTACAGCAAATCTTCAGTCTTCTTCAGGTTCAGATCTGGTAACTCTTCAGTGGCTTTGTCACACTCCAATTCGGATACAGTCCAATTGCTAAGCCTTTCAAAGGATTCCCTCTCAAGGGACTGCAGGCAGACAGGCCAAAAAAGCAACTGCTTGAATCACTCAAGCGGTCTCTTCAAACTAGCTCCAGACTGACTTACTGCAACAGGCAGCTTGGGAATTCCCCTTCGGCCCAAAAGGTTCTGGTTGGTTGATCCAGGGTTCCCCCTCCAAGTCTGTTTAACGCCAAAATGTAAAAACTACAATCCCTACGGATATTTGCTCCCTCGAGACTCCTGGGGACAGGCTCCATTTTAGAGTTATCAAAGGTACCAAATGGTGCTGACTGGCAGTCCAAAACCAAAATGGTGGTGATAAACAGAACTGTCCAAGCTGCAAAGAAAGCAGGTTAGACAAACTACAATATCATTACTATGCTAATAGACAATCAGCAAATAAGTACAGCTTCTAACAGAGTGCCCTCTGCGCAAACAGCAATGGCAGAACGGAGCGATTATCTGGCAGCCCAGGCGGGACTTGAGCATAGAAACACTCAGCCCCTTCCCAGATTAAATAAGCACCATGTTATTGGTAGCTCTTAAAGAGACAGGTGCAGAGGCGATTAGGCACTCGGCACTCTCATGCAATTTCTTTTTAAACAGCTAAAACACAGGACACCAGCCAGACAGAGGGCATTTAGGCACACCCAAGGAAGGTTTTCGGGAACCCCCATTTGTGGGGGGGGGGGGGTTACATTCAGAAGGAATAATATGTTCCTACAACGTGATGATCTGGTTAATATTTATACTAAATAAGCCAAGATGGCCACTGCAAATACTACTCTCTGACTGGATAAGCCAGGTTATCTGCCATGCCTATATGCACTCACAAACACAGTACTACATTATCCAATCTAAAACTTTTACCACTGGGTCTTTTTCTCATAAGTGCAATAATACATTGCAGGGTGCTGTGCTCAGTGGGATATATAAGCACTCTTCTGGTATACAGTATGCTGAAGAACACTTGGCATGTGGCCTCATACCTCAACACACACTAGAAGCATAGTGACTACCTCTCCCAACAACTGCACACCTTGTCATGTGTTAAAAGGAACTGGAAGGGGACAGGATCAGTTGTGTTCCAGGACAGTAGCTGCTTCTGTTGTTTTTAAAGGGTTTCTTGTGGATTTTACTTGGTAGAAGGTTATTTCTTTTCTTTCTTACTTCTAAGGGGCTAGCAGGGTATTGTTTTGGGGCTGTTGGAAGTTTGAAAACTGGTTTGGTGGCTGTAAGTGGGCTCATTTGTTGGATGTTTCACTGTGTAACAGGCTGCGCTGGTGAGGCCTATTTCTTCTGATTTAAAACCTATTTATGGTGGGATTTGCTTGGTGCTGGTTCTTTGGCTGCAGGGCTTGGAGGGGCAGACACAGGGCTGATACACTCTCTCGAGAGTCGGGTGTAGGCCCTAATCCCACCCTCCCCAGAGCTCTGCTAATTTATAGGGGAACACCTGCCCTGCAATTGGAGGAAAAGGCTGCAGGTGCAGCTCATGTAGTTCTAGCCACTGGGGGTTGGATTTAAAGGCTGGGAGAGAGGAGCTTAGGGAGTTGTTCACTTCCCTTATACGTTTACTGTGTTGTACTGCACCTAGTAACAGGGTTACCAGTTTACTGTGGGACTGTATCTAGGATTAGTGGGTGACCTGATTAGGTAGTAGGGGTGTATCTTGGACTAGCAGGAAACCTGGAGGTTCACCCAAGGAAACCTACTTGGAGGGGGATGGGACCACACGTCATTTGGGCCGGCATCTTTGGGAGGGTCGTGGGGTGCACAGGGTGTGGAGCAGCCATGATACTGGACTGGGCTTGGAAGTCTGGTGGTTGCACAGTGTGCTACCAGCTGGCACAGCTAAGGGAGGAGGTTGCTGGGATTAGGAGACAGCTGGGGGAAGGGGAGGTATGGTTGGGTAAGGGGCAGGGGGATCTCCCACAGGGTTGCACCCAAGCACTAGGGCGGGAAGCATAGAAAGGAGTGCAGGAGAATACCTGGGGTCACATAGGGACCTTGGCAGAGGGGCCCAGACAAGGAGGACACTATCATGAAGCAGGCAAGTAACTGAGGACCCTCACAAGGGGGCCAGAGGGACAACATTCTCAGGGAAGTAGGCAGATGGCCGGGGCTGGACAGAAGGAAGCAAGGCGGGGAGGTGGATCGGACCTTACGCTCAGTAACTGCTTCAATTCTCTTCTTCTGCTTGAGGATGAGGGGGGTGATGTAGCCATGACAGGGGTGGTTAGAGATGGAAAGGGAGTGGGAGACAGGAGGCCAGGGCCGGATAGCAGGAGGAACAAGGGGGAACCTGGAATGCAGGAAAATGGGGGGAGCAGTGAATCAGAGCAGGAGGGGCAGGGGGAAGAGGGAGGAAAGGGCAAGGAGAAGGACCAGAAGTACAAGGAGGATACAGTAAAGTGAGCTGAGGGTTTAGGCCAGGGGAGCACGACAAGCAAGGAGGGGCTAAACAGAGACAGGAGGGAAGGGAGGACGAGCCAGGCTAGTTTAGCAGATGGGGGAGAAGGACCAGTCACGAGCAGTGAGGGGGGAGTTAGCGAGGTAGAGAAGGATACTCGTGAGGAGGAGAGGCATAGGATCGGAGGGAGGAGATGGCCAGGGTAAATAAGGAGGGAACAGCATGTGGCACCCAGATAGTGGGAGGAACAAGGACGGGCTGGGTGGAGGGGCCGTGTAGAAAGGATGAGGGACATGGAAGGGAATGGAGGAAAGAAGCAGTCAGAGTGCTCCTGTTGGGGGATTCTATGATCAGGGGAGATCAAATGGGATAGAGAAGGAGAGGCCTGGCTGATTACAGCAAATGCTTCCTGGACTAACAGTGCACAGGGCCAAAAGCATTAGGTATATCAGCTGGCAAAGGATTGTGGGGTTCCCCAGACATACTGGTCCACCTGGGTACAAATGACATTGAGGGAAATAGCGAGCTAGAGATACAGGCAAGATTCAGGGAGCTTGCCAGGGTCTTGTCATGACATGGATGCACAGTTTCCTTCTCAGAAATCCTGCCCGGTGCCAAGGGCTAGTGGGAGCACAAAAGGAAGATTAGGGAGATAGACCAGGGGCTCTCAGGGTGGTGTGAGGCCAGAGGGTATGGGTTGATTGGGGATTGGGGGGAGACCTGTGAGGATAAGGAGCTGTATGCTAGAGATAGACTCCATCTCAATTTGGAGGGAGGGAATCCTTAGGTTGAAAATAGAGGTTCATTGGTGAAAAGTGGGGTTTAAACTTGTGAAGGGGGAGGGATGGGAGAAAAAGGCTGTCAAGGTGGTGCCGATAAGGAGGGACTCTGTCTCCACCCCCTGGGGAGCTGGAGGAATAGGGAAAGGCTGACTGGTAAAGTGCAGACCAGGGAAAACAGAATCCCCATGGGAACACGAGCAGGAAATGGAGGTATAGGAAAGGGTGGAGTAGTCCTGCTAAATGCCAGGAGCTTGGGCAATAAAATGCCTGAGCTCAGGCGATGCTAACTGAGGAGTGGTGGATGTGGCAGCAGTCACTGAGACCTGGGCCACCGCAGCACACGACTGGGACCTGAACCTGGAGGGTTACACTATGTTCAGAAAGGACGGGGGAGGGAAGGGAGGTAGCAATGATAGTCAAAAACTGCATTAGGCGTGGGAAGCAGGGGGAACCGTAGTGATTTGGGTCACCTTGATAACAAGGAAAGAGAAAGAATAGGAGTGGTGTATAGACCCCTGCACTGGCAGAGGAGCTGGAGGAGAGTCTGGTGGCAGATGTTGGGAGACACTGCAGACTGGGCAGGGGAAGGGTGGTGGTGTTGGGGACTTAAACATGCCAGGAACAGACTGGGAGACTATGACATCCTCGGTGGCCAGGGAACAGAGCTTGTTGGATGTCTTTCAAGACGCGTTCCTAACTCAGCAGGTGGGGGAACCGACCAGGGAGGCGCGGGTACCGGATGTGGTCCTGGCAGACAGTGACCAGATTGGGGGCCTGGAGGTAAGGGACCCGTTGGCAGGGAATGACCATGCCACGGTCTGGTTCTGCCTGGTCCTAGGAGGGGTAGAAGGCTGCACAAAGACGGAGGTAACTGACTTCGGGGGGAAGATTTTAAGGAAATGGGAAGGATCCTTAAGGATTTAGATGGGATTGGGTCAGACATGGATGCTGATAGTAGGTGGGAAATCATTAGGAGAGGGGTGCAGGATGCTACCAGCACCTGTGCAAGAATAAAACGAAAATACGGTATGGCCCGAAAACCCTGCTGGTGGACCAGGGAGGTCCAGGAGGTGGTGCGGGGAAAGAAGGCAGCCTATAGGCAATTCAAGTGCTCAAGGAGTGAAAGGGATCGAGGGGAGTACGAGCTGCTGGCTAGAAGGGCCACTAAGGTGGTGAGAGCGGCTAAGGCAAGGAAGGAGCAGAACCTGGCCAGGGAAATTAGGAGAGGGAACAAGGGGTTCTTTAGATACACTGGGGGGAAAAACTAAGGGTGAAGGGGCAGATTAGCAGGATTAAAACAGGGGAAGAGATGGGCACAAGACCCGGGGGAGCAGGCTGAGGTACTAAATGAGTACTTCACCTCAGTTTTTACCAAGGAAAATGGGGGGTGCTGCATCATACATGGGAGGAAACAGTGATACTGAGGAGGGGGGGACCCCTACCGATCGGCGGGTCTGGGGAGAGGGGGAGGCATCACTGGCAGGAGGCGGGGGGAGGCTAAGCAGGGAGAAGAGGTAGTAAAAGTGGAAATCACAGCAGAGAGAGTGAGGGAAGCCCTCAGGTCCCTTAAGACTGAGAAAGCACCGGGCCTGGATAAATTACATCCCAGAGTGCTGAAGGAACTTGCGGATGTCCTGGCAAAACCCCTGGCGGAGCTTTTCACCATCTCTCTGAGGACAGGGTGGGTGCCCCAGGACTGGAAGGTGGCGCATATAGTGCCTATCCACAAGGGGGGATCAAGGGAGGTGGCAGGGAACTACAGGCCTGTCAGCCTGACATCGGTGGTGGGCAAGGTGATGGAGGGCATTGTCAAGGAGAGGCTGGGGGGGGGAGAGAGACCTGGAAAAGTCAGGGTGCCTGGACGCTAGACAGCATATGGATTCATCCCAGGGAAATCGTGTCAGACAAACCTTGTGGAGTTCTATAACTGGGTGACGAGTGCCTTGGACCTGGGTAGACCAGTGGACGTCCTCTTTCTAGACTTCAGCAAGGCATTTGACTCTGTTCCTCACGTGGGCCTGTTGGATAAGCTGGGAGAAATGGGGGTGGGGAACCAGATGATCAGATGGATAGGCAATTGGCTCCAGGACCGGACCCAGAGGGTTGTAGTTGGTGGGATAGTCTCATCCCCAAGGAGGGTCATTAGTGGGGTCCCACAAGGATCAGTCCTTGGGCCCCTCCTGTTCAACGTCTACATCTCTGACATAAGGACAGGTATCAGGAGTGAGATGAGTCTCTTTGAAGATGACTGAAAACTGGGGGCGGTGGTGGACGGGGAGGAGGGAGGGTGGCCCTACAGGGGACCTGGAGGCTCTGGAAAGATGGTCTAGAAAGTGGAAGCTGAGGTTCAATGCAGGAAATGCAAGGTACTGCACCTGGGGCCAGAAACCCGGGCCAAGTGTACACCCTGGGGTGGGAATGGTACAAGTCTCAGTGGCTGAGAGGGACCTGGGGTGGTGTTGGATGTCAAGATGAACAACTCGGAGACTTGTGGGAGGCAGCAGCCAAGGCCAACAGGATGCTGGGATGCATCGCTAGGGGGATCACCTCCAGAAGGAGGGAAGTGATACTCCCTCTGTATAACTGCTTGGTGAGGCCGCACCTCGAGTACTGTGTGCAGTTTTGGAAGCCACACTTACAGAGAGACATTAAACTCCTGGAGAGGGTCCAGAGGAGGGCATCCAAAAATGATTTGGGGCTTGGGGGACAGGACCTATGAGGAGAGGCTCGAAGAGCTAAATATGTACACATTGGAAGAGAGAAGGGACTGGGGGGGCATGATAGAGGTCTTCAGGTACATGAAGGGGGTAAATAGGGGAGGAACAGTCAGGGTGCTTGAAGGAAGGAGGAGGGGCCACTACAGGGCATGGGTGGAAGCTGGAGGGAAGATTCAGGGGAGAAAGGGAGGTGCTACTTCACTGAGAGGGTGGTGGAGCCATGGAATGCGCTGCCTAGGGGCTGGTGGAGGCAGAGATGGTGGAGGGTTCAAGAGGGGAGGGACAGGTACAGGGAAGGGTTCTGGAAGCAAAATCAATGCAGCGAGAACATCCGGAACTGGGAAGGAGAAGCCAGAGAAGGCGAGGGGGCAGCAAAGGTCAGCACCAGGTTGGAAGCCTGATCAAACCAACAGACAGCGAGCCGTTGCCTATTCCTGCTGGCATTTTAGTATGTTACTGCTTACACAACACAGTCGAAGAGAAAAAACACTAAAAGGGGTGAATATCAAAGATTAACATGTTTTTTGTTATGGCCTTTTCTGCATTTTTCACTTGGGAGCACAGGAATCCTCTCAGCAACAACAGGCATTCTGGCATCATGCGGAAGTTACTACGGCATACTATAAAGAGCAAAACATCTTTTATATTGCTACACATTATCTTCCATCTTTTATTATTTATACAACTCCTGAGTGACTGTTCTCAAATTATTCCTATATTATCATTCACTGTTAAGTTGGGGAGAGGTTACACTGGAAAGATGTTCAGCTTGGTGGTTCCATACGAACGGCTGGGAGGCTCACCTGAAGTCTTGGAACATCGTTATTTCACAGACAAGTACTGTATTTCCGAGCAACCTAGCTCCATCCTGTGATTAAGGAAGGACAAGGTTATTTTTACTTTGACGGGGATACTGAACTATTTCAGGTGGGCAGCTAACCCTGCCTCCACAGCACTTTAATCTAGCAGTATCGCCTTCCTCTCATGCCTGCTCCCAAAGTTTCAAAAGGATTTACTGTACAGCCCATTGCCATAACTTTCTCTGTGAATAAAATTAAAAGTCTTATCTTTAAAGTAGCTTAGTGCAGCAAGATTCCAATTAACAAAAGCCTTCAAATCAATCAAATTAATTTATGTATAATTCATGCATAATATCCCAGGGAGCACTGCAGAAGCCAAAATAGACTGCTATTAAAATAAGCACAGATTTTTCAGCTGAACTTTTAAAAAACAGCAGATGTCTCAGCTCTCCTCACTTGAGATGGCAGGGAATTGCAGTGGCAAGGAGACAGTGTGGTCTAGTGGTTAGAGTACAGGCCTGGGAGCACGGAGACAGAGGAAACTTGGGTTCAAATCCTACCAGAGCCACTTGCAAGCTATGCGCCCTGGAGAAAGCCACTTAACATCTCAGTGCTTCAGCCCGCTCAGCTGTATTAACAAAAAAAAAAAAAATGGTCAGAAGCAGGAGCTCACTGATAAGATGTTGCATCTCACCTAGGTCACCCAGGGTAAGCAAACAAAAAAAATTAATATAAAGACTAGAGCTCACTGCTGGCTCAAAAAGATTCAAGCAGCTCTCTTGTGACATTCAAGAATACCCCTCCTTTCCCCCAGTCCTAACAGCAGAACATACCTAGTAACATAACGAAAATGATCTCCGCAGGATGAGGCTGGGACACAACTAGACAGACTGGGCAGAACGCACCGAAATAATTTCCACTTGCAGGCATTCTTGCAGCAGAATCTTACAGAAACATTTGTTTATATAATGAATTCAGCCAGAATCTCTAGGTGATGGGTGTGTGATGGATGGCTGCGTAACTGCCCGGTGGGTAACGTGTTGCAATCCCATGCTGGCAACTTGGTTTCGGGAGGAAACTCAGGAGCTGGCTGGGTGGTCCAGGAGCTGGGGAGGTGCTCCCAGGCGAAGAGGGATGCCTCAAGCTTCAGCTACATTAGCGATCCCTGTGACAGGAAAGGGAGCTTGCTTCTTCCACAAGGTAATGAGACATACTAGCATTGCGGCAGGGGCACTGCTTCGTCATATGGGGAGGGGAGGGATATGAAAGCAGACAGAAAAGGTGGTAGTCTGCATAATGGCAACAGTTTGCTCGGACCCTGCGCCGGCTGTTCCCTCACCAGATTGTGTCATGGTGAGTGAAGGTGGAGGCTCCTCTCTGGCCCCACTACAGGGGGGTAGATCCACGGAGATCATGGGGGAGCTGACCACTACAGCACTGGGTGGTTACACACCAGAAATGCACTGAAATGCTTGACAGATGAACAAACGAGAGGATAAAAAAAAAAAAAAAAGATGAAATTCTGCCATGTAATTAGCTGTCATGTAAGCATTAATCTACGACAAAGGTGTACTCTATTAGGGGATTAATGCCTGGGGGGGGTTGGGACACAAGGCTGTAGGCCGAGTGCCTCCAACCAACAACCAGGCATTAATTCCCTAGCAGAGCCCGACTTTGGAGTGGATTAAAGCGCTTGTAACATGCCAGGCTCTTAAAAAAATTGATAGAAAATGCTGTTATTTTATTACTAGAAAAGAACCCCAGAGCAAATGCACCGAGGCATGGTTATCCCGGAGGATATTGGCCTTATAGTTTTTCTAGAAAACACAATATAGATAACTCTAATGAAGCAAAGCATCATGGGAATCATGTGCAAATGCCCATGAATTAATGAATTGCCATGATGCTTTGCTTTATTGGGGTATGTACAATTTGTGTTTTCTTTGTTATTTTATAAGAATTATGCATAGACTGATGTCCACAGTTCAAACAACTTTAATGTATTTTTGACCACTGCAACTTTTCTTTATATTGTGGTTAGTATATTTTCCTTCATATTACAAATAACATTTTGTAGGTCACTGTCTATTACTAACATAAACAATGTCAAAATTTTACTATTAACATCAACAATTATTTTGGTACACTACTCGTAAACATTGCTTGCAGGTGTCATGGCGTGGCAAGGAAGGGGATAATCAGGCTGAAAACCGGGGAAGGGGAGTTGGTGGATGATGACCGGGAGAAGGCGGAAATACTCAACAGCTATTTCTGCTCAGTATTCATGGCAGAGAAAGAGGGGGAGTCCAGGAAAATCAGGGAACACGAGGTGGTGGTGGTGGTGGTGGTGGTGGGGGTATGACTCCAGTCTGTTCCAGGTGGAGGAGCTCCTGAGGGAGTTTGAGGGTCTGAAGGTGGATAAGGTGATGGGGCCATATGGGGTGCACCTCAGGGTACTAAGGGAGCTTAGAAAGGTGCTAGCAGAACCTCTGACCTACCTCTTCAACAGATCATTGGAATCAGGCAAGGTACCTGATGACTGGAAATGGGTGGATGTGTTCTCCTTCATAAGGGGGGAGACAAGGAGGAAGCACGCAATTATAGGCCTGTGAGCTTAACATTGGTAGTGGGCAAGCTCATGGAGAAACTGCTAAAGAAGAGAATCACTAGCTACTGTACCTAGAAGCCAATGGCCTATAGGGCCGGTGGCAACACGGGTTCACTGGGGGAATTTCATGTCAGCCGAACTTGATAGAGTTCTTTGACTGGGTCACCAGGGTACTCGATCGGGGGTCAGTAGATGTGTATCTAGATTTCAAAAAGGTGTTCAATTCTGTGCCGCACAGGAGGCTACTGCACAAAATAAGATGCCTTGGACTGGGGCCACTCGTGGTTAAGTGGGTTCAAAACTGGCTGGAGGGCAGGAGACAGAGGGTAATTGTTAAGGGGGTAACTTCAAGGGAGGGTATGGTCACCAGTGGGGTGCCTCACAAGCCGGCGCTGGGCCCAATCCTTTTCAATATATTTATAAGGGACATAGTGGAGAAGCTGGAGGAAAGAATGTGCATTTGCAGATGACACAAAGGTCTGTAATAAGAGTGGATACACCCGAGGAGGTTGAGAGCATGTGCAGGGATATGGAGAAACCGGAGGAATGGTCCAGGGAATGGCAATTGTCCTTTAACACAGAAAAATGCAAGATCATGCACTTAGGCAAGAATACCCGAGGCGCGGAATACCGTATTTGGGGGGGGGGGGAGAGAGAGAGTACCCTAGAGGTTACCTAGCTGGAAAGTGACTTTAGCATAATCATTTCACAGGACCTGAAGGTGGAAAAGCAATGTGAGAAGTGGTGGCAAGGGCCAGTAAGATTCTGGGATGTATCGGCAGGGGAATAACTAGCAGGAAGAGGGAGGTCATAATGCCCTTGTACAGGCAGCTTGTCAGACCTCACCTTGAGTATGGGGTCCAGTTCTGGAGGCCATACCTCAAGATGGATGCGGATAAGGTGCAGCACATCCAGAGGCGAGCAGCAAAAATGGTAAGGGGAATTAGTCATCTCTCATATGAGGAACGGCTGAAGGACCTCAGCATGTACTCTCTTGTGCAAAGAAGGGAGAGGGAGGACATGATTGAGACCTTCAACTACATCAATGGTATCAATAGGGTGCCTGTAGGGGGCATCTTCCAGTTAAGGGAGCAGCCGAGAACAAGGGGGGTTTGCTGATAGTAGGGGAGGTTCAGGGGAAAGCGTCAGGAAATTCTACTTCATGGAAAGAGTGGTGGGAAACTGAAACAGACTCCCAGAGGAGGTGGTGGGGGCAAAATTGTGGGGGATTCAAGAGAGTGTGGGATAGACACAAGAGTCTGTTAGAGCTGGGGAAGGGGTGGGTGGGAGGCAATAGCAAAGTCCTAGCGGCATGCTAGGCATACTGGGTGGGCGTGGCGGTCCTTTTCTGTCTACATGTTCTATGTTTCTATGTTTCCATTCTTGGATTGCTCATTTACATATTGCGGCCAGCAGAAAACAGAGCACAAAGAGCCAGATAAACACTGTAATTATGGCTACAACAGAGAAAAAAAAAAAAACAGTGTGAGGTAAACCGTTTATTGCTTTAGGAGCACAGTAAAAATATGTATGCCTGGAGCGGGCTATTATGGGAACATTATTTATGCCTGGAATGGACTTGGTGAGACTGTCAGAGTACTGCAGGGCAGGTGGGTGGGAATCATTATGTGCAGAGAGATAATTTGATGGCGATTTGGATGTGGCTAAGAAGAGTACTACATTATGAAGCAGGCATTACTAGGGAATTAATGCCAGCTTCATTTTGTGTCAGGTGTTGTGTTTCAGCCAGTGTAAATACTGTATTTCAGTAAGATATTTATTGACATGTTACAAGATGCAACAAACCACCCCCCAAAAAAAAACACTCCAAAAAATAGCGAAAGTCTTAACTAGCTGGAAAAAAATGGGATTGGCAAATGGGTACATTTTGACGTTGCCTTAATTCTCATTCTTACAGATGACCAAAGCTTCACATAATGCTTTTCATTCTGATAGACAGTAACGGATCTGTCTGTGGGGGTGGGGCACCAAGAATGTGCTATGGCTGCACTGTGCCACTACATACACTTAATGTTAATGCCACACACACTCAAGCTATCAGATGCACTCTCACAGCTGCATGCACAGACACACACAAGTGTTCTGTCTCGCTTTACTAGCCATGACCCCTTATTTTCCCACTTTGCTACAGTACTAATGTCACATTTCTCCAAACTCTGCTTCTGCTCTTCAGAATATGTTTCTGTTTCTCTTTTTCTTCAAATGAAGTAGAGGAAGGACCACCCACCCTTTCACTGATACCTGGGGAGGAGTAACATTTTTCACTGTTTCCAGATTCTGATTCTGTCCCTCTTTTCTCTTCAAATAAGAAAGAAGACAGAAAACATTATCTCTCCGTCCCTCCCCGGTATGTAAGTGACAGACAACTTCATTGGTACCTGGGAGAGAAGAAGAACTTTTTTCAATTGTAAGGAGAAAAATAATGCTAAGGTTAGGATTTCTTGTATGTTTTCTTAGCCCAAAGATAAGGGTGACTCACTACCTTTATAATGTAATGAACTGGTGGTTTCCAGTTGACAGCAGCAGCAGACCCAGCCTCACTTTGACGTGAATTATGACAATGCCAGTGTGTTAGCCAGAAGAAATGAGCAATGCCTCAGCAGATGAAAACAGAATGGGTCAGCACTTGGGATTTATGCCAAGGTATTTCTAGAACAAGGTGAGAACTACTGTATTAGGACACCTGACCCACATGATTCATCTTCTTCAACCTTGCCCTGGCAGTGCTATCAGACAAGGTGCCAAACACATGCAACAGCATATCTTATGTTCACAGTAATGTACGTTATTAAATTAGAACTTAAATTGCTTCTTTGTGAAACATGTTCTGTGAACAATGACTTCCAAGAGCTGACTGTACCTTTTAGATTAGAATCAAATTTCTTACAAAAATGGATATAATGGAACACTGGACTATACAGACTGAAATTTAAAGCAATTTTTCTTACTGAAATTTGGTTTTGAAGCTCCTGCTTAACTGACCTGTTCCATTATCTCCTGATTTTATTTAAAGTATGTGTGGTATTTGTTACTTATTTAATTTCAAAAGTTTTACCAGGAAAGATATGCTGGGAAGGGAAGTGGAGTATTGAAAAACTTGACAAGAATGTGCAATAAATAAGATACCATGATATAAAAATATTAAAATTACAAGCTCCAGGTAACAGACCAGTCAAACATAAGGAAAGAATAAACATACATTAGCTATGAACAATGGACAGGTGCACTGAATTACAGATTTGGCAAGTACCATGTGCAAAATCCCAGGTAAGATGGTACTCAAAGGGAGACTGTTAGGTGTGAGGGTACCAGGTCACAGTGCAGTCCAGGGCAGTAACAGGAGTGAGAAGTCACAAAGGAGGGATTTGAGAGAGAAGAGGGGTGAGGCTGAGTGGATAGCAGGAGGAAGGGAAGACCAGAGTTTAGGAAACTCTGCCAGGAGAAGGCAGCTTGGCCTACAGAAGATTTCATGTAAAAGAGGGTGAGGGATTGAGGGTTAAAGTTATGGTGGCAGTAAGAGGTGGTAGAGGGGGGACGAAAGGAGGGAGGTAAGATAGAGGAGAGGGGAACCAAGTCAGAATTTGGAAATGAAAGAAGCACAGTGAAAGAGATGGCTGGCTTCAAGTGAGGGAAGGGAGACAGACGAATAGAGTGAACAACGGTGGGTGCAAAAGAGACAGTCTAGGGCAAAGCAACAGAAAGAGTGAAAGACAAGGTCCAGTCCACCAGAATGGACCTAGTAGCAGCACTAAAGACAATGTCACCACAGACTAAAAGAGGCAGAATCATTTTCAAGAAGATTTCTTTCTATGCAGGAAGTGAAATGCATGCTTCATTACTGTAAAACAGCCCCAAGTTTGTGGTGGAGCTTCTGATGGTTGGCGTCCACATGCATAGAGAAGTCAAGGTGATGGCCCAACCAAACCGCAGGTACATGAAGGAGAATACATCCTCTATCAAGCCACCATCAATGATACGGAAGGAGGGGAGAAAGTCTGGCCAACCTCTACCTGGTGCTAAAGGTCATAGAGGCCATTTGTTGGCATTGAGGGACAACAGATTATCCTGAAGCCAGCGTTGGAAGTTGGAGATCTCCTGCTGAAGCCAACCAACCAGGACAGAAGTAGAAGCCCCAGGGGCGTATATCACTGTATTATCAGCATTCATGAGGATAACCACAGAGGTACAGGCATTTGGAAGGTCATTTAGCAAAATGGAGAAGAGACTCAGGCCAAAGACAGAGCCTTGGTAAGCACCTGTGGATACGGAAAATGAGGTATACCACAACAAAATTGAAAAACAAAGTAAATAAATGATTTACTCATTCCTTTGCCACACCAGGAAAAAGCCTTACTTAAGTATCGTACCTATTTTCCAAGAGCATCATTTGGATAAGGAACTAATTACTGGGAAGGTCCCTTAGAGTTCTTCAACGGGCATCACAATCTAATGCTGAAGAAATGATTATGATGTCACAGGAACTGGACTCAAATCTCAGATAAGGAATGACAATCAGTAGAAGATGCACTCTAATGGACAATGACCCTATTTACATGAAAATGCTCTTAGGATCAGAGAATGGAATCACCTGAAATTCTGTTTGGGGGGAGGTGAGTGTGTAACTGAGTTCTGTTAATGCCAAATAGTTTGGTTTCATGGCGGTGGGTGTATGCTAATTTAAAATCAGTTTTTCAGGCCACCACAGTGGCACAGCAGTGGCAGCAGGTCTTGTTATCTCCTGGGAGACTAGGGGCCACATGCATGTCCCAGAATCTCAAACTGGGGTAGGCAGGAAGCAGACTGCCTCACAGGGATGAGGCACTCAACCCCCACATAAGAAGGGCGTGGACCCCTCGGCATTCATGCACACCTACAGGCCAACCAGGGAGCAGGAATTGCAACAGCAGTTAAAGCATCCACTGACCTGCCTTTCAGGCAGAGGCATAATGCAACCATGGCGACTGCATGATTGGTTTGGGGGGCTTAGGAGAAAGTGGGGAAAAAAGTAACACTGTTGTGCCCCCAAGTTGATTTTGACTTTTAATTAGAATCAACATGTTCTATAACGCAGGCTTTAGTTCTAACTAATGTGTATAATTTCACATTTCCGTGTGTGTGTGTGTGGGGGGTCCTGGGGGAACAAGGAGCTGAAGGCAGGTTCTGAGGGAAGCCAAGATGATGGGGTAGGGGCGGCTGGGTAGATGGGGTGGGTCAGTGAGGACAATAAAATAATTTTATCAAATTCTGGCACCATCACGGAGGAATTATTGAGCACATTCTCGCTGCTAGCACATACAATAGTTAATGCCAGCAACATGCTACTTTAAATCATTTTAAACACCAATTATTCTTTATTTATGTGGTGAATATTAGTACTAAAGAATAAGATACAATCACAGAAAAGGAAAATATGGAAGAAACACACACAAATAGTCCCGGTGGTCTCCAATACAACAGAGCCAATTAAGAAAGTTCCATGCACATCTAGATATGCTACTTCTAACTGTGAAACCCTATGAATAGCAGAAGGAGAGAGAATAATTAAGTGTAACAAATGGAGATTTCTAGGATCATACTGCAGTCTGGCCCCCTTTGTTGCTGCCTGCTAAAACCACAGATGATTTTGAGAGCTTGTTTAAGAAATTACATTTGAAATTATTTTCTTTTACATTCAGATCAGTGATAGTGACTCAGTAGCTAGCAAACTTGCCTCGGGGGCGGAAGATCTGAAGGTCATGGGTTCTAGTCCCACACCAGGTACTTGGGGTAAAACCTTATAATTAACACTGAATTGTCCGGGGGTGGGGGAGAACTGTACTGTTGATGTCCCATCCTTCGGATGAGATGTTAAACCAAGGTCAACATCTTCCCATATCAGGTCACTGTCCAGGTGGAAGTTAAAAATCCCATTGCACTTATTGAAGAATAGAGTAGCCTGTCAAATAAACAGGTCAAAGCACCACACCCTAGCGTAAATTGCCTTCCTGGTCAAAAATTATTAATTTATAATAAAAAATGTGACACCTACCTTTGACCTCACAACATCCAGCCTGCTCATGCATAATCCTACTCCTAGACATGGCTGTGTCAATGGCCAGTGTGATCTTTATTCCGAAATAAGTCATTTTAAATCCAATTTTAACTACTTAACAAGCTCTAAAAATCATAAAAATAATGTGATACAGCAGGTGGCAACAACGGGTGGGCAGATCAAATCATGAGCCCAAAAGGCCCTATGCACTGCACCGCCGCTTTAAGATAGTTCTGAAAAAGACCCAACTCAAGAATGATGCGAGGAAAGTTTTCAAAGACTCACAGGGGACTTTGCCAATACAACATTACTGAAAATAAGGGAATCCAGATTTGCTGCCTGGAACCCAAGATACAAAATTGTTTTGAATTAAAATCTTATCTGCTAAAAGATACAAAAAATTGTTTTTGAATTAGAATCCATCTGCTACTCCTGGAAAACACCAGAAGATCGGAAAACATTCTCCATGTATAGATTTTAAATATTTGCACCAAATGTCCAGGAATACAGGTCTAAAAGAAATACGGAACCACACAATAATCCAGATCCACGCTGTCTACGAAATAGGTGCAAGTGGGAGGATCTTTATCATCTGTTACAGTATACGATTGTGTTTGGTACAATGAAGCCAGAAATAAGTACCTAATGGAGGAGAGCCCCCTTCTAATGAACATACATTTACCTAACCGCCATAACGAACCCATTGTGTGTCCCCAAGTTTTCGTGCCTTTTTTTAACTTGCAGTTTATGGTTGCGATCAACTATTCAAAGCAGCTGATAACAGATAAATATCTTCATGCCCATTTCACCTAGATTCCTTGGATTCTGCAGGCTGTTTGTCCTGAGCTGTGCTGATGATGGCCACAAAGAGGAAATGGAATGTACTGCCCCTGGCTGACGAGCTCCGTATTCTGGAGCATCTCGAGAAAGGGGAGAAAGCTGTGCAACTAGCACAGGAGTACGGGGATGGTAAATCAACCATCTCTGACATTAAACCTCCCACCCTTGTAGGATAGCCAGAAATGTGTCTGGATGGACAGGAAGAGAAGGTATTCGAAGATTTCATCACTTGGCTGGAGAACCAACCAGACTGCAACCTGCTAAACCTGCTGTTGCTACATAACCTCAAGGCTACCACAACTTGGAAGAAGGCTGCCTCATTGCAGCAGAAAACAATCAGCGACTTTTTTCTAAAACATCAAAAGTAGTAGTCTGACCTCAGTCCGTTTTACACAAGCATAAAAAAAATACTTTAGTGTCCCACACGCTACCCTACTTTCCCCACTTTCACCATAGAAGCACTGCACTGTAGGATACCAAGTCCTTTCCTAGAGAATTAAACAGCACGGCATCTTTACAGTGCTGTACTAAGTGAGGAGACATACCAGACTACAAAACAAAATACTGTGGCGATACTATGCCGTTGGCCCCATTTATTGACCGCTTGTTTAGCCGAACGAATCTGATGTCCACGGAGCAGTTCGGATAAATGGGACTCTACTGTACTGATAAAGTTGAGCTATTGGAAATGTTAATGTCAGCATCAGAAAAAAATACGTTAATAACAATGGCTGCATTTTTCGAGGATTTCATGAAAATTAGGGACAGTAAGTTTAGGCATTTACAAGGTGTTAAAACGATGAGCATATTGAGGCTTTTATTATGCGTCTATAAGGATGTTTATCATATTAATTTTTTTTTTAACTTGTAACTTTTATTCGAAATATAATAAAGGATACAGACATACATAAGGCATTGCATAAACCCATCAAGCTTTCAATAGGTTCAATACATTCCAGCTTGAAAATTGATAGATGCGTGCCAAAAGTATAATTTTATGCATGCCTGACACCCATAAACCCTCTCCTTCCTTATGATTAGTCCATCTAACCATTCTTTCTCATTTTGCAGGTCCAGGCGACAAGCTACAGCTCCTGTCAGTATTTCCAACCTCATTTCAGGTTGCATCAATAGAACCAGATGGCACCATTCTTCTAGGACTGCAACCAGGAGCCCCCCAGCACTTATAAAACATCCATACCTGCTGCCTGTACAACTTACATCATATATATTTATATTGTTCTCCAACAAAACAATTTCATTAATAAAAAACAATAAAAAATTTAACTACATAACTGTGTCCGCTGTGTGAGCCATTATTACTTTCTTTCTTATGATTATAACTACCTTCTCTGTCTTTACAATCAGCTAGGTCGGGTTTCTCCAGTTTAAAACTGCCTGTACCCCCCCTACATTACAGGCCAATGCGCTAACCTTCTTTATATTGAGTCAAATGCAGGTTTGCTCCATCTCTTCTACATACGAGTAAAAGGGCAACCACCAAGCATCATATCTATCCACTTTAAGTTTTAACTTCATTGTCATAGCATCTGTCTGTTTTAACTGTTCAATATTCCGTCGCCACTGTGTAATTGTTGCCGTACTATTTGTTAGACAGTTTTGTGTAATAACTTTACTGGCAGCAGCTATGAGTATATAAGAGAGACATTTCTGCTCTGGTGTAGCTTAGCAGGCAGGAACCCCAGCACTAGATTTTCAAACTGAGGAGTTATAGTTAGTGACAATATTTTCATCAACTCTGTCACAATTCCTGTCCAGTATTCAGCCAGTATACAACATGACCAAAAAATATGATAATGTGCTCCCTTCTCTCCACATTGTCTCCAGCATTGATCTTGTGAATATGATCCAAAATGTTTAGAAATTGTAGGGGTAATGAAATACCAAGTACAAATTTTCCACTGAAATTCCCTCCAGGACTGTGAATATGGGGTCTTATGTATTACCACACACACACACACACACACACACACACACACACACACACACACACACACACACACCTTCCCAAAAACTCTGCGTCAAAAAGTAGACCATTTCAGCCTCCCACTAGTACTGAATTGATTCCCTGGCCACTAGGCCATCCTCTTCTTTTAATAGGAGTATAAATTTGTGCGTTCGATACAATGCTTTGTGTCTGTTCTAAGTCTCCTATTCTTAATTAAAGTGACCCCTATCGATGGTGTTTAGACAATCTCAGGAACTGTCATTTCTGTAGTAATATAATGTCTACACTGTAGGAATTTATAAAAATCACAGTTTTGTAGCTGAAATTCTAGTTTTAAGTTTTCAAAAGACTTTAAATTCCCCATCACCATTATTTTTTTTTTATTTTATTAAGTCTAGGATTAAAATACCTTTGAGCCAAGGCTCTTTTACAAAGGTTCCCCGTCAGAGAAATACAAATTATGGGGAACATCAAGACAGATATTACAGCAATGTGGACATTGCAAACAGATTACAGATTAATACAATTCAAGGGTAGGTAGCATTGTAAGAAGGCAGCCAGCGGCATTTGTCAGAGAAAACAGACAAGAGATGAGAAGTGCCAGAGTCATAGGGAGAGGGAAGAGGGTGGGGAGGAATGTAGGTAGGGTGGGGAGAGGTGAAAAGTGCAGCATTGGGGAACCAAGATGAGAGGGTAGAATCCAGTGAGGAGGGAGGGGAGGGGGGACCACTAGAGTAGGCAGGGAAGTGGAGAAACAAGGATAAGTTGGGCAGTTACAGGAGCTGTTGGTAGTGAGATAGTCCCAGAGCCTAATTTTAAACATACCAATTTTTGAGGCAGAGGAGATGATGGGGCTGAGGCCATTGAACCAGAGTGGCGCTCGATAAGCAAAAGAGCATTGTCCCTGTGAAGTGTGACAGTGGGGGACTTTCAGTATCTGTAGCGTGGATCTCTGAAGGCACCATTTGTTGGTTCGGTGTTGTAACAGAGTTGAGACCCCAGAAGGTGCAAGGCCAAGGCAGATATTTTTCACCATGGAGCAGGTGAGAAACTTCATGCGGTTTGATAGTTGGAGCCAGACAGTCTGGGCATACAGGTCACATGTGTGGGTGAGACGGTGAGCACCGGTGATGAGCCGACATGCCTTATTTAAGGCAGTGGAGAGGCATCTAAGGGTTGTGGTTGTGGCTGAGTCATAAATGATGAGACCATAGTCTATTATAGAGATTACAGAGCTCAGGACTGCAACCTTCAAAGCTTCTGGCATGAGGTGTTGTCTGTGTTTGTAGAGGAGACCAAGCTGTGTATCAGCAGCTCTAGCTACATTATCTGTGTGAGGTCCATAGGAGAGATTAGGGTCAAGCTGTATCCCTAAGTATCTGAAGGACCCCACCTGATCTAGAGTGTTCCCCTGGGTGGTGGAGATAGCCAAGTGGTGTAACTTGTGTGGGTTATGAGAGCTGCGGAAGAACACAGATTTGGTTTTCTTGTCATTGAGGACCAGTTTATGATTAAGAAACCATGTCTCGCCGGCCCGGTGGCGCTGAGGGTTGAGGCGCTGGATGTCACACCTCGCGCTATGCTGGTGACCCGTGTTCGGTAACGGACCTGGGGAGCCGGGGCTGGGCGGGGGAGGGAGGATCAAGCATCCCCACGATGCTCTCCTCCCCAGGGGTGGGATATCAGGGACGCCAGCAAGCATCCGGCTGAGCCCCTACAGAAAGGATTCCGTGGAAGCACCGATTCCTGAAAGGGACGTGGCGACCCAACTTAGGGGTCGGGAGGGGGACGTCATGACGGGCGATGAGAGGCTAGACGTGAGTCAGCACGCTACTCTCCGGACGAGTCCGCAAGCACCGCGCCCCCAGGGATGGGACCTACAGACAAGGGAAAATCACCCCTCATGTCCTGATGACGCCTCCGGCCAGACCGCCAAACCAGACAAGACCCCACTGTGCAGGGAAGGAGAGGAGGCACTCTAGGGGCAGATCCAGGGATGGCTAAAGAGCATTGAGAGGCCCGAAGAAGTAGGACCAAGAGGGTAGGAAACCAGTAGGGAGAAAAAAAAATAAAGTACAAAAAAAAAACAAAAAAAAAACCATGTCTCTACAGAAATGAAACCAAGTTGAAGGTTGTGTTGAAGAGTTGCAGGATCTTTGTGAGTGGAGTAACAGCATCATTGGCAAACAGTATGATCTGCTCAGAGCAGTGGTAAGGGAGGGAGTTTAAGAAAAGGCTAAAAAGGAAGGGGCCCAGTATGGATTCCTGTGGGACACCTGAGTGAACAGGCAGGGTGTCAGAAAGAGCATCAGTAATTTTTACTCTCTGCGACCAGTTTTCTAAGTAGCTTTTAAACCAGAGAGAAGAGTCAGGTGATAGCCCGGCATTCAGTATTTGGTCAATTAGTAGTCCATGGTGTACTGTATCAAAGGCCTTGGAGAGGTCGACGAAAATGGCCCCTGTGAGAAGGCCGTTGTCAAGGGATTTGTGCAAAGCTCCAGTGAACTCAAGAAGGGCTGTGGTGGTGCTGTGACCTTTCCGGAAACTGTGTTGTTGTGGACAAGGTATATTGTATTTATCCAAGTGGTCAGTAAGTTGATCAGCCACGATGCGCTCAAGTGCCTTAGAGAGTGGGGGCAGTATGGAGATAGGGCAATAATTTGAGTGATTTGTCCTATCCCCACTTTTATGGACAGGTGTCACAGTGGCTGTCTTCCATAAGTCCAGGAATTTTCCACAGCTAAGAGAGAGGTTTAGGATTTTTGTTAATGGATGAATTACCTCTTCGAGGGTGAGCAACAGAAGCTTAAGGTCCAGGGTGTCGCTACTAGATCTAGATTTAGAGATAGCTGCAGTAATATAGCGGCAAGCTTCATTCAGCCTTACCTCCCTGAAGTAGAAGAGGGGATGGTTAGACCGAGGGGCTGAGGTATTTGGGGAGTAGGCCCTGTTTTCGAAAAAGTCATGGGGTAGGACAGCACTAAGGTCTGAAAAAGCTGTTTTAAGGATGTTTGCGATCACCTTTGGATCGAGGGTTGAGGATCCATCAACCATTAACATGGCCGGAGATGTTTTTGGCTGCTTCCCTGCAACATCCTTGATATTGTCCCAGAAAGCACGACCATTTCCCCATGTATTGGTGAGTGCGTCTTTGTAATAGGTGGATTTTGTTAGCCGGATGGCTTAGTGCAGGCATTTTGTGCTTGTTTGTAATTTTGGATGTCCAGTTGTTTGCCAGTGGCCCTGGCAACTGCCCAAAGGTGGTCCCTTAGTTTCAGCTGTGAGAGAAGAGCCGCAGTGAGCCATGGGTTAGAGAGAGATTTTGTTTTGCGCCTTTCGGCAGGGACAAAGAGGCGCCAGGCTTTGTTGAAAATTGAGATGAGGTGATCAAGAGCAAATTAACATCTGTTGCTTCATAGATGGGTAGCCAGTCTTGTAGAAGCAGGTATTGTTTGAGATATGGAAGGTTTCCATGAGGAAGGACTCTGCTAGTGATAATTTTGGGAGGGGGCTTAAGGAATTTGTTAGACCATGCACACATGACTGGGGAGTGGTCACTGAGAGAGTCTGGAAGAACGGTCGTACGAGAGTTTACCATTTGCGCGAGGTTAACAGTTGAAATGGAGTCTTTATAGGCACTGGCGCTTGATGCTAACCAGTTTATGTTGAAATCCCCTAGTAGAATAAGTTCAGCTTCAGGAGGAGGAGAGTTGATATAGTTTAGTACGTCGTTGGAGCCATGTTTAGGGTCCCTGGGCGGGATATACATGGAGACAATAGTCAGGGCTTTATGGTCATGTAACTTAGGATGATTTTATTGGCAGAATCTGGGGCCGAGGCATAAAGTGATGAGTTACAGGAGTCTTTACAGATTATGCACCACCGCCTTTTTGGATATCCGTCCAGCCTGTGGACATTGTAGCCCTGTATTGTTACTGCTGAGTCAGGAACTTTGCTGTCAGCTAAGTTTCCACCACTGCCAGGATGTCAGGGTTGTTTTGACATATGAAGCCTTGGAGTGCATCCAGCTTTTGCAGTAAGCTGTAGATATTAATGGTTGCAAGGATAAGGGTACCTGGAGTTTGTGTGTGGCCTGAGCTTCTAGGGCCAGGATTGGGATGGATGCTGCCTGAGATGAGAAGGAGGAGGAGTTTTATGGAGCAGAGTCATGGCTCTTTGAGAGATAGTTTTGATCGTTGTTTCTGGGAGTAGAGGTTGCAAGGTTCCAGGCGGTATCCCATATGGACTGCAAGGTGGTACAGCGTAGAGAGGTGGCCACACTTGTTAAGAGTAGTGGCCGGCATAAGTAACCAGGAATATCCAAATGGTACACCAAGCACAAGTCTCGAGTGGAAGTGGAGAGTTTCCTTGGAGTAGCAGTGGAAACCAGAGTAGGGGGGGTGGGGTGGCTAGGACCAGGGAGAGAGAAGGGGGGCAGGGCAAGGAGGAGGAGGAGAGGCGAGAGAAAGTCAGAGAGAACCCGCATGGCTTGCGAATTAGCACAGTAGGGGTGGGGAAGCGAGTTGAACAGGAGGGAGTAACTTAGCTAGCAGGAGGCAGATAGAAAGAGAGATTGAGAAAGACAGCACCTCAATCAGTAAGCACTACATGGGATGAGAGAAGAGGGACGGTAGGCATAGCCATGGCAGAGGAAGCTAAAAGTGTTGGCCAATAGGCAGTGGGAGGCGGGGTATGTAAGAGGGAGGGCGGGGTTAGAGGTCTATTTAAGTAAGGTAGGGGAGCAGGCGAAATTTTGCACCAAAACTAATGCAAAGTCAATGTGCGCAGCTCCCAGAGAGCAAAGCAAGGCAGTGAAGACAGGTCCAGCCAATCAGCTGCTGTTCGAGAGGTGTGTTTACAGATGATGGGAGAGCATCTGCATTTAACTGCTGTAGGTAGACTGGAGCTAGAAGCACAAGTGGTTAGAGGTGAGACTGGATGGCAGGCTTATCTAGTTTTTAAGAAGGGGGGGAGAGAGAGAGAGAGAGAGAGAGAGAGAGGAAAAGGAGAGCCCACTGAGGAGGTAGCATTGTGATGACAAAAGAACAGTGTGTGTGGTGTGCCAGATAGGATAGGAGCTGCTACCAGAGATATAGTCCTCTAGTGGTGAGAGGATATAATCTGCTCATGGAAAAGTCAAAAAAAAAGGCTCAAAATTCACTTCTAATATCAATGCAGAACTTAAAATGACTGTAAGGATTAAACAAATTATTAAACCCTGGCACATAAATACCTACCAGTCGTGTTTGTAAAATTAACCTTTTCCATACTCAAGCTTTAAAATTCAATTTCCCTAGACCCCCTACCACTCTAAACAGAAAAGTGAAGGGAATAAATCTCCAAATTGGTGATGTTATCTCCAATCTTTTTCGAACATTTAGCCACATCCCCCCATCCCTTCTCTCCTCCAATGTGTACATGTTGAGCTCCTCGAGCCTCTCCCTTTACCCCAAGCCCCAGATCATTTTGGTTGCCCTCCTCTGCACCCTTTCCAGAAGTGCAATGTGCCTTTTTAAGTGTGGTCTCCAAAACTGCACACAGTACTCAAGGTGCGGCCTAACCAAGCAGTTATACAGAGGGAGTATCACTTCCCTCCTTCTGTCTCAACTTTTCAGCTATACAGACCGTAACGATCATCCACTGTATACCTATTATTGGGAGTGCTGTATGATTGTTACAGACTGTATAACTGAACAGTTGTGAGATCTGCTGTGTTATGATTCAATATGTGTTTTGTTACTCGGAATTATCACTTGCCCACCTTGGATATGTTGCACTGTATCCGTGTCTGTATGTATAGTATATGTAATAGGTAGTGTACTTTGTAGTACACTGCTATGTCTAGATGGCCATTTACAAACTTAATACAAAAGTAATCACACCCCATTGGGTGCCACATCACTACCTTACATACCCAGCTGTCCCCCAGACTCCCCCATGCCACCTCCCATGCCCCTTCTGCCCGCGGCCCCCTCCTGGCAAGCTGTTTCACCACCACCCCCAACCATCCCAGCCCCTCTTGTGTTATGTCAGGCAGGGGGGATCCCTGCAGAAATTCCCACAGGTGCACCAACTGTTTGGTACAGCTGTTGGCTTGCAGCAAACCCAGGGAGTTTGGCACCAGGACCCTGATTTTTGTAAAATTGGGCACAAGGTCCATGGCACACCTGGAGTATGCCACAGTCCTGGAGCAATGCAACTTGCATTGTTCCTAAGGGCTGTTTGAAAATCAAGCCCATAGACTTCAAACTAACTCTCTGTCCTAACTAAAATAATTGTACATTGCATTTGATATTATTGTCTATGCATCTCTAAAAATTTATGATCTGTGTATAATATGTTCTCTGGAATTTTGCATGCTTTTAAAACTTGTAATGGCCTTTTGGCTGAACAAATAATGTGAACAGAATTGAAATAATGAGGACCATTCCTATCAAGGAATAAGCAAAACAACAACTATGGAGAAATGACTTGAAGGGAAAGTGAAATCCACTATTTATCTGGGTTGGCAGCAAAGCATGTTAGATCTACTGGAAACCAAATCTGATGTGTCATATGACAAATCGTTTCAAACAGGAGGTACGCTGATAGGGTAAATCAGCCCTCACAAAAAGGAGTCTTCTAATGCTTTATAATAATACAGAAAGTTGTAATGCACACAAGTGACCCAGGAAAATGCATATATCCTATTTTCTTATCTTCCCCTTTTGAGTCAACAAACTATGATTTCTATATGTGTAACTAAAGGAACAAAACATCACATGGAAGCAGCAAATGAGTCCTGTACGGTGACCAGTTTCAGTGCACCCGATGTAGTATATTCTTTACAAGCAGAAAATTTATCTTCTGGAATCCTCCTCCTCCTTATAGATATTCCAATAGTAAAGTAACTCACCACCATTGTAGATATTCAGGTATTATCCAAGCAGTCACTCCAGCACCAACCCACCGAAACAAATGCCACCAAACATCAGTACTGGTGAAAAAAAGTATCACTTTAATTCATACCAAAAGTGTGTCATGAAAAGTGAGGTAGACACCAACATAGAGATATCGATAGGGAGAAGCGCTGGGGTAAATGGAGAAAGTGGCAAACGCCAATAAGGACAGGGATGGGGTAAGGCCATCAAGAAATGGAGGGTAATGAGTACCAACGCCCGTAGTCTGTGCAACAAGCTCCCTGAACTGGTGGTCTTGATGGGAGAGGGATGCCTGGATATCATAGCAGTCACAGAAACATGGTACACAGAGAACCATGACTGGGATGTCAACCTACAGGAGAGACAGGAAGGGGAGAAGAGGGGGCGGAGTAGCTCTCTATGTAAGGGAAGGGATAAAAGCAACTGAACAAAAGAGTAAACATGGAGGAGAAGAGGCACTGTGGGTCACCTTAGAGACTGGAAATGGCACCACAATCCGCACAAGGGTTGTATTCAGACCCTCATGTCAGGGGGAGGGAATGAACAAGGATATGATACAAGGCATACATAGGATGGCAGAGAAAGGGGAGATACTGTTGATGGGGGACCTTAATATGCCAGATGTTAACTGGAGCACCTTTGCTGCATCCACATCCAAAAAGCAGGGCCATTCTCGATGCCCTTCAGGTGGCATGCCTCAGACAGATAGTTTTGGAACCTGCTCATGAGGGAGCAATCTTAGACCTCATACTCTCAAATGGGGACAGTGAGAGGATCTCAGAACTAGAAGTGGGTAGCCATTTGGGAACAAGTGACCACCAAACAGTGTGGTTCACGATAAACTCAGCTACAGAGTCAAGCCATACAAAAGTGAGGGTTCTGGACTTCAGGAGGCTGACTTTGGCAAGATGGGACAGTGCCTTAGAAAAGCACTAGCAAACAGGCTAGAAGGAGGGGTGGAGCAACAATGGGGAAATATCAAAACTGCCATCACAGAGGCAACAAGCCTTTGTGTGAAGCAAATAAATCAAATGAAAGAAAAAGCCACTATGGTTCTCAAAAGAGGTGGCGGTGAAGGTTAGGGAGAAAAAGATAGCATTTAGGAAGTATAAGGAAACACAGGAGCAGGACAGAGAACTGTACCAGTTAAGGCAGAAGGAAGCAGGGAGGGTAGTCAGAATAGCAAAGGCCCAAACTGAGGAAAAGATAGCCAACTTGGTTAAGAAGGGGGATAAAACCTTTTATAGGTATATCAGGGAGCGTAGAAAGACAAAGGGAGGGATAGTGAGGCTGAATAGAATGGACGGTGGGTGGGCAGAGAGGGACAGTGAAAAAGCAGGGATACTGAATGAATGCTTCTGTTCAGTATTCACAAAAGAGGAGGTGGGGGAGGTGCCTAATCCACTTAACAGAAGCACTCTGGATGGTGGGGGGGGAGGGGTTGATCCTAGTCCTTTCACAGAAGAAAGGGTTCTGAAATAACTCCTAAAACCGAAGGCGGACAAAGTAATGGGGCCAGATGGAATGCACCACAGAATTCTAAAAGAATTAAGCAGAGAATTAGTGACACCACTGACTACCCTTTTTAACAAATCATGGGAGGATGGTGTGGTACCTGAGGACTGGAGGAAGGCAGATGCAATTCCCCTTCACAAATGTGGGACCAAGACAGAGGCAGGAAACCACAGACCTGTCAGTTTGACCTCTGTGGTAGGGAAAGTGATGGAATCACTTCTGAAGGAAAGAACTGTCGAGTACCTAGAGGCCAGTGGGGCACAGGACTGAAGGCAGCATGAGTTCACAGCGGGAAGGTCATATCAGATGAATCTAATTGATTTCTCTGACTGGGTGACCAAAGTAGTAGACCAGGAAGGGGCTGTGAACATGGCCTACCTAGACTTTAGCAAGGCATTTGACACAGTCCTGTTGTCTAAACACTCTTGGTATGTAGGGTAAACAATAATAATAATAATACAGATTTTTGTGTTTCGGAGTCTGTCAAGAAACATTTGTAAACAAGCAAGGAGTACTTATAAAGTTTATTATGCTACTTACGCCAAGCATGTGAAGAGAAAATCACAAGGAAGATGAGTTTCTCACAACTCCTGAAGAATGTACATAATCTCCAGAATTGTAGATCTTAGGTTCTCTAAGATCTTGTTTTATCTCTCCCCGCACTCCAGCTCTCTGCCCTTCTAGAGAAGCTACAGTATTGTCTCGACAGCTCTACAATGGGTTGCAGACAGCTAAATACTACAGATAACAGCATAGCAACAGAGATTACAACATGGTTACAGATATGAGAACCTATATGTATTGGTCCTAAGTCATTCTCCATTGGAGAATGACTTATGAGACAGAATTACTAATGAGTATCATATGAGACAGAATATGCTTCCATTAGCATTATAGCTTAGACAAAAGAAATGCTGACAGTTCAAACTACATTTCTTGCTTATGTACAATATAAAACAGAGACATAACAAAGCTGTCTCTCTCTGTATCAGCTTGCTTAGACAAAGAGAACTGCTGACAGGTATATCTTCCTGAGTGTAAAATACACACTACATATAATTATAAGAATATAAGTATACAATAATCACTGATGATCTCTCGGAGTCATCTTATCAGTGATTAGGTAGATAATATATGAAATATCTATAAAAGACAAACTAATCTAGATAAATGTATTATAGTGAGGTATAATATGTAATGCATGACAATATTAGTATATCTTAGCAGCAAAGCATATTCCTAGCACCCATGCTTACATGATTGGTGCTCATAACTATAGGTTAGTAAAAAATAGCAGTATCACAGTACAATAGACCAGGAATACAGTGTGAGGTGTATGTGGGACAATAGGGGGCATAACCCAAGCGTAACAGTCCCACACAAAAGATTAATAGTCAAATTAACCAGCCTGGGAAAAACACTGACTGGACAACAGGACACAGAAGGTAATTATAAATGGAGTCCACTCTGAAGAAAGAGGGGTTACTAGTGGGGTACCGGAGGGTTCAGTACTGGGTCCAGTCCTTTTTAATGTCTTTATAAGTGACATTGCAGAGGGACTGGAAGGAAAAGTATGCCTCTTTGCAAATGACACAAAGATCTGCAACAGGGCTGATACACAAGGAGATGTAGAAAGGATGAGAAGGGACTTGGCAAGGTTGGAGGAATGGTCAGAACTATGGCAGCTTGGATTCAATGCAAAGAAGTGCAAAATAATGCACAAGGGAGATGGGTTTCTCACAACTCCTGAAGAATGTACATAATCTCCAGAATTGTAGATCTTAGGTTCTCTAAGAACTTGTTTGATCTCTCCCCGCACTCCAGCTCTCTGCCCTTCTAGGGAGCGCTACAATGGGTTGCAGACAGCTAAATACTACAGATAACAGCATAGCAACAGAGATTACAACATAGTTACAGATATGATATCCCTTAAAGGACTATCAATGGATTTTGCTACTTCAGCAAAATCAAGCCAACTACTGTTAGCAGTTTGGCTTGTTAAGGCATCCAGCCTCAGCTTAGTACTGATATATTTAGACATGTCTTAAGATAAGAAACCCTTAGCTGTCTGTGGATCAAAAAAAACTTTGTTTATAACCAAAATTTATGAAAGCACACAAACAGCCTTTGGCGTATGTGGACACCTAGATGAGTAAATACCCATCAGGATTTGAATGCACAAGAAAGCTGTCTAACTGTTTGTATTGGATCCTTTATAGCTGTGTTCCACAGAGAAAGAACAGGAAAAAAAAAAAAAAAAACAACTTATTACACAGAAATTGAATATCTGCCAAGAGATTGTTTTGTCTGCACTGTAGAACACACAACTGACCGAAAAATTTGAAACATTAGACACTTTTAGCTTGTTTTTACTAGGGATCTTTTGCCCAGTGTTTTAATTTACAGAGGAAATTAAAATGAAACTTAGCAAAAACATACAGACTATTTCGCGGTCACCATTATGTTGTCTAAACACTCTTGGTGTGTAGGGTAAACAATAAAAATAAATAATAATAATAATAATAACAATAACAACAACAACAATAATAATACACATTCTTGTGTCTCGGAGTCTTCCAAGAAACATTCGTAAACAAGCAAGGAGTACTAATAAAGTTTATTATGCTACTTACGTCAAGCATGTGACAGAGAAAATCACAAGGAAGATGGGTTTCTCACAACTCCTGAAGAATGTACATTATGTACATAATCATATTATCCCTGTACAGACAGTTGGCGAGATCCCATCTGGAGTACAGCTTCCAGTTCTGGAGACCCCATCTCTGCAAGGACACAGACAGGACGGAGACAGTTCAGAAGAAGGCAATTTAAATGGTGCAGGGTCTGCAAGAGAAGCCATACAAGGAGAGACTAAAGGAGCTTAATATGTATACCCTAGAGGAAAGGGGGGGCATGATAGAAACGTATAAGTACCTCAGTGGAATCAACAAAGTCCAAGAGGGTGGCATCTTTCAGAAAAAAGAGATGTGCAAGAACAAGGGGACACAATTTGAAGATAGAAGCGAGACGGTTCAGGGGCAATGTGAGGATTTTTTTTTTTTTTTTTTTTACAGAGAGGGTGGTGGACGCATAGATCAGCCTTCCTGAGGAGGTTGTGGGGTCTAAAACTGTGGGAGAATTCAAGAATGCATGGGACAGACGTAAGGCAATTTTCGTGGGGGTAGGAAGAAATAGGCTGCTGGTCAAATAGAATCTGCAGCTTATCCTCTAGGTAGAGAAATAAGCAGACTAGGTGGGCCAAGCGGTCCTTATCTGCCGTCGAAGTCTATGTTTCTATGTGTCGTCCTCTAAACATGTACAGCATAAGACTGGTACAACACCAGCAGGGCCCCACAACCTCTTACCGGTTTCGCCTTAATGTCTTCAGGGACATGTTCAGAGAATGACACACTTTTGGTATGAATTAAAGTGATACTTTTTTCACTATTACTGATGTTTGGTGGCATTTGTTATTGTGGGTTGGTGCTGGAGTGATTGCTTGGATCGTATGTCTTTTTCTCAGCAGCACACCTGACTGTGGGGCGGATATGGTTGCTTGTTAGATATACTGGTGTTACAAATTTCTCCACTGCTGTCACCAGAGCTGCTACAAACTAATGCACAAAAGCTACCGGACACCCGGATGGTTCCTTGTAGTTCAATGCTGGAGTATCTTACTACAGTTCTCACCTCCAGCAACTGCTCACTCAGTGCAGAGCTGAACACCACCAGCGGTTGGCCTGCTGGCGCAGTTGTAGCACTACTGCTTGTGATGCTGGAGATCTGGCTTTGGGAATAAGCCCAGGTCACTGAGGGCCATTAAGGAAGGGAGGATTAACCATCCCACAGGACGCACTCCTCCCTTGGCAGGAGGGGGGGATCCACTACCGCCGTGCAACTGCCACTTGGGTGACCACGGGTGGCAGTGCAGCCTGGAGTGCATGTAGGGGCAGGGAGGGATCACATTTGCTAAGCCAAACAGATGCCTTGAGTTCTACCAGCTTCAGCGTGCACGTCCTGGGGAAGGTGCCAGAAAAATGGAACAACCTGAGTTAATGCAGTTCGATGGTCATATAGGTGGTCGCAGACCCTGTCCCCACTGACTCAGGCTGGCTCCCTGCATACAAAAGATAGCTACTCCAAGAGACCTGGGCCAGCCCAAGGATCTCCACCACGGGAAGGGGGATACTGTAGGTGCACAGCAGGGAGAAGGTAAGCCCTGGAAGAAGGTGAGGTGATGGGGTGGGGCTCTGTGTAACCCAAAGATGGCCTATGACAGGCTGAAATGTAAGGGTGAAAATGTAAGGAGGAAAAAAAAAAAAACAACTACCCCAGGAACCTTTCTTCCACTCTGCATCAGACATAGGTTACTTATATACTTGTTAGTCATGTACTTTGGTACCAGACACTGGGATGCTAAATAGAAATGGATATTGCCTGCACAATAAAACCCTGTGCAGTCACAAAGAATGTGTGTGTAACCCCTAGGTGGCACTATCCCAGGGGCTACTATCCCTGCCTGTGTGACTTGTTGCAGGTTAAGGGGCCTGGGTACTGAAAATGGGTGCCTCCACCCGGAGGACAGGGTTGATGGTAGTGTAGCTGACCAGAGTACAGCCCTCCGGGACACTCTGACCCCCCTCTTTCCCCTCTAGTGGCCTAAACAATGAACAGAATACACAGGTACAATAGCCCCCAAACAACAGATACAATATATCCCCACTCTGACTGCACCTACCACCAGGGCTAGTTCCACCTGTTCAGCCCTGGATACCCCTTGTAAAGTAAGGTTAAACACAGCAAACAATATTACCACAGTGCTAGTTGTACAGAAGTGTACCATAGGCAGTTAAGTGCAAAAAGATTCAGATCTGATTTAGTCAGGGGAAATGAACAAGCAAGGGGCGTAATCAGGTTGATTGGTTTAGATACTGATTCAATCAGGCTACAAGGCATGCACTTTAGAGTCCCTCAACACAGTCACACACACTCTGGGTACCCAGTTGGTGAGGTAGGCTAGCCTGAAGCATTGCCTGGGGTAGGCCGGCATTGCAGCTGGTCGGGGCCCTACAGGTGGAAAGAAATAGTCATGCACAATAACCCACAATTTGTAATCTGGAGCCAGATGGCTCAGTTCGTGATAATCAAGCAAAACAATTAAATCAGATGACACACTTTGAGCTGTTGTTGCAGGGAGCCACCCTGGTGTTTACTCATGCTACCCAGTACAGGACATAGGAGTGATGAAATGGAGACTTCAGGATGACTTGCTGGTTTGCCAGGAGAAGCAGGGCCCACACGAATCCCCAAGGTGTCTTTCCTGTTTGAGGTGTTGAGCAGGGGGCTATCCCCAGGCTGGTCTCTCGTCGATGGCTTTCTCTGTGGCATGAGTAGCTGGCTGGGTCAGGTTGGCAGGGCCCAGACCAAGTGGAGATGAATGCGGATTCAGTCTGGTAGGTGCTGTTTGCAGCTTCCAGCAAGTGTGACACAATTAGGTAGTGGGGAAACAAATCACGACCCACTAACACCATTCAGCACACTTATAGTAAAGCAAGGTAAATACTGCAGTTCGGATGACAGCCCAGTCACAATCGCAGTGTCTGCACAAACCGTATGCTCTATGGTGGTTTCAGACTTCCTGACAGGCTGATCGCATGGAGCAAATCTTCGGTCCTCTTCAGGCAATAAGGCAGTCACAATTCGGTAACTCTGGTCACAATCGGTTTGGATTTAGTCCGGTTTAACTTCAGGCAAAGGATTCCCTCATGAGGGACAAGTAGGCAGGCAGGCCAAACACAGCCTTTCCACCAGTTTCCCGTGCAACTACGCAGGAGCAGCTGCTCGAATATCTCGAGCTGTTCACTCTCTCTCAACTCCAAACTCAGACCGAGACTCTGCTGCAGGCAGCTCGTGACTTTCCCTCTGATCCAAAAGGTTCGATTCGTTGATTCATCTGTTTGTCACAGCAAGGGTTCCCCCTCCAGGTCCATTTAGGCACCAAAGTGGAAAAACTACACTTCCTACAGAAGTTCACTCCCACAAGACCCCTGGGTGCAGGTTCCATTTTAGGGCCCCCAAAGGTACTGATTGGTCCACAATGGCAGTCCAGAACCAAGATGGTGGTGATTTACAGAAATGTCCATGCTGCAAAGAAGGCAGGTTAGACAAACTTCAATATCATTATTATTAGAATAGATAATCAGCAAAGTACAGCTTCTAACAGAGCTCCCTCTGCACAATTAGCGATGGCAGAACGGAGTGATTATCTGGCAGCCCAGGTGGGACTCGAGCTTAGAAACACTCAGCCCCCACCCAGATTAATTATACACTGCGATATAGGCAGCTCGTAAAGAGACAGAACACAGAGGCTATAAAGGCACTCACATGCAATAGCTTTTAAACGATTAAGACACAGGACACCAGCCTGGCAGTGGTCATTTAGGCACACCCAAGAAAGACTTTCGGGAACCCCATTTGTAGGGGGGTTACATATATAAATAATATTTACATTTCTTAATAACAGAATATACAGTAAAATACAAAAGGGATAAATCACACAAGGAAGTGCTAAATAAAAATAGTTTTAACAGAGTTTACAGAAAAAAAAAAAACCTGAACCATAAATGATCTTACTGCAAATCTTGGGTTTCTTCCTCTCTTAGGAACTAAGCTGCCACTAAGGTATGAGATACAGCAGACAAGGAACTTTCCATTTGCTCACAGTGGATCTCTGATATGTTCTGCTCCCAAACGAAATCTGGATCTCTGAGATGTGTTCCCAGGTTAAACCTCTCAAGGGGTCCACCCCACCTATCACATCACACTGTCAGTCCCATGGGTCAGCCTCCCTCTGTCCCCTTAATTGAGAAGCAGGCCCAAACTAGTTTTCAGTCTAGTACGAATAAGCCCAGACAAAAGCTGTTCTACACTTCCTGCAATAACCTCAGAGGACTCTGTACTCTGGATAAAGCTCTAAAACTGCAGGGGCCCCCTCACAAGTATGACTTTCTTCAGACAGTCCCTTTTACATAAGGACAGCGCTCAAGAAGAGTGAATTCTGTGCCCACTTACAAAGGGAAATCTGCTCTCTCCAGGGTCCTCTGTAGAGTGTCCGAATGCTGCGTTGCTCCTTATACTCAAACAGCTTTTGTGACATTAAAACTTGCTGTCCATCTGAGAGAAATGCATCAAAAATATTCTTTAACTGTGACAGGTATGTACTATCTATGCTACATATCTACATCTATGATACAACAGGTATTTTTATTAAATTATTCAACCTACACTGCAACGTGTATACCACAGATACCAGGTGTAGAAAGGACTTCTGAGATCAGACCAGAGACATGCCTTCAACAGGTTTCCACCAGTGTAGTCGTCTTTATGAAGGAGGAACAGGAAGTTGGTTGGATGCTTTACAACCTATATACTGCATTTTCTTCCTTCATCGGAGCAGCATGCTAGGATGCCTATGGCTAGAATTTGTTGAGGGGACATATTAACTATAGATATGTTAATGTAGCTTGCTTAAAGCTTCAAAGCACAAGAAGACAAGATGCCTGTGGAGATGCATGCGGAAACTTCTTCACTAGACGCTTCTATTTTAGATCCCACACGCTGCTCTTCTCCCAAACTGCCTCTCTGATATGCCACCTCTGAGGGTACTAATTGATGGACCATGGCATTTAATGAGACTACAATACAAAAACTACTTCCAGCCTTAGATAAGTCTGAGCTGCAGAGCAGCTTTGGTAATTTTACATTACAGAAAACTATACCCAGCCGTGTCCAATTTTATTTGAATGTTGATAACCGGGTGGGCATACTGAGACAGACAAATCCCTTTTTGCTTGCGCTTGCGCAAGGAACGTCTTGTGCTAGTCGCACATTTCAGAGGTGTGTCTGTGTTGGCGAATGCAAGGTATGCTATAGCAGATGAGTCCCTCATTTCCCAATAAGCCAGCATGCTAGCACTGACACCGACACTATGTAAAGTGGACACAACTTCTAAGAAAAGTACTGCTGTAATCCAAGACAAGCTTGTCATGCAACGGCGCCAATGACATGCCTCCAGATGTGCCTTTCCCGGTGAAGCATTTAAATAAACATGGTGGCAGCTGCCACCATCTGCCACACACAATTCCCAGAAAGCAGACTTTGGGGGTGCCCAATCCCCCTGTAGGCATGTTTAATACCCCCCAAGATTGTGTGGCACACTGGGAGCCCACCCCAGTGTGCCTCCCTGTGTTTAGAAGCCAATCGCCGTTGGCGTGTTCCTGCTTCCGCCCTGCCCCTGTTGTGTGCCACACTGGAAGCCCACCCCAGTGTGCACTTTTTTTTTTTTGTTTATTATTACCTGAAGAAAATGGTCCCTTGCTATCGGGTCCCTTCCCCCAACCCGCTCCCACCCTCTGTGCACCCCACCTTCCCACACACACCCTCACCACATACTTACCTCCAGAGGTTGGCACCGTGATCTTCAGTGGAGCGGGAACACGTCTGCACTCTTGAAAGCTGACTGCGAACTGAAGAAATGCTGGTAAGCTGTACAGTGGCATAAATGGGGGGGGTACAACTTGGGTAGAAATCTCAGTCATTTTTTTTGAATTCTGCTTCCAAATTTTCAACATGGGATACTTGGGACCCCACCTCATGAACACATGCACTGACATCTCGTTACTTGGTCCTGAAAGGCAATTTCACGGTCACTGCGCGGAATCACCTTTTGGGACTGATTAACGAAACAACAATGCCACTGTTTATGAGGTGGGGTCCCAAAAAGCCTATTTCGCAAATTTGGTGGAAAAATTCCAAAAAATGGCTGTTACGAGCGTGTGTTGTGCAGTTCCGACACACGCTCATAACTTTGACAATTTTTAATATTTTCACACCAGATTTTCAACATGGTCATTTTTTCACACCTCCTTATGAACAGTATAGCTGTCATTTTGCACATCCTTCCCGAAATGTGTTTTTGCGCATGTGGCACAGTTGCTATGTGAAATCAACCTTCAGGACACATTAACAAAATCACAGTGACACTGTTCATGAGTGGAGATCCCAAAATGCCTATGTTGAAAATCTGGTGAAAAAAAATTCCCAAAATAATTGCGTTAGAGGCGTGCGTTGCACAGTTTCTAAGCACGCTCATGAATCCACCAATTTTTCATATTTTCACTCCAGATTTTCAACATTGCCATTTTTACACCTCCTCATGAACAGTGCAGCTGTCATTTTTCACATCCTGCCTGAAATGTGTTTTCGTACCTGTGGCACCAAATGGCACAGTCACTGTGTAAAATCACCTTCCGGCTAATGAACTCATACTGCCACTGTTCATGAGGTGGGGTCACAAACGGCCCATGTTGAAAATTTGGAGTGAAAATACCAACAGATGCCTGGAGAATTAGGGTTTCCAACCATAACACCCCACCCTGTACAGACCGACAGGCATCAAGGGTGTGACTTGGCATTGTCGGCTATAATGCTCACGCCATTCCACCCTATCCTGCAGTCAGTGACAGGCATCGAGGTGTGCCATGGACTCTTTGGCCCCAAAGTTCACCCCATTCTCCTATATTGCACCCATCTCAGTGTATTTCCTTATGGAATGGGGTGAGCATAAGGCCCAAAGACCCCAATGCACACCGCGGCACTTGTCTGTGTCTGCAAGGTAGGGTGAGGTGAAATGGCGTGAGCGTTTTGGCTGACGACCCAAAGGCACACCCCAATGCCTGTCACTCTCTGCAGGGTGGGGCTGGGGTTGGTGTCAGTTCACTGCTTTTTTTTTTTTTTAACTTTATTTTTAATTCTCATGGTATCAAGCATTACACGGCTCTACAGAGCCCCACATACATTACAGATATTGTTTCACTTAACAGTTGGAGATATTAATCACACAATAGTTATCAAACAATGTACATCAAACAATGCTGTTGGGTGACCATTTCTAAAGTTCTTTTCTTACGTTGCTATCTGTCCATTTTGTTTTTAGGAGCCAACAGGAGCCCCCTCCCAGACAGAAGGGTCGAGGAGTGGAACAGCTTTGCCCCCCACACGAGACCCCTGCCCACCAAGGGTGCCCCCCCCATGTTATGTCAACCCATCCGTTCTATCATTAAGTTTCCAAACAAGTTTCCATAACTTAATAACCAATACACAAGCACTTTTATTAACAAGATGTGCGCAATCTGTGTTTTTCTTTCTATCTGAGACACTATATAAATTTATTCCAGGTCAGAGGTCGAATTCCGTGTCCGGCCTGCAGCTTCTGGAACTCCTGCTGACCCAGAGGTCTTAGTAAGCCATGGGGACCAAATGGATAAGAATCTATCTAGTCCTAAGTGGATGGAGGCCATGAGCCTCTCCATTCTCTCCACTTCCTCCATTTTCTGGTACCAAAGGGAAAGCGTGGGAGGGTCCAAGGAGAGCCACTTCAGGGTGACACACTTCAGAGCCACTAATCAAAGAATATGAAATAGCCTGCGTTTCCCCTTAGAATTCACTATTGGGGGGTCTACACCTAGGACCAACACCTGAAAAGAGCATGGGTATGGGAACTCCAGAATAGACAATCTCAGGATGTATTTGCTGCCAAAAAGGTTTTAATTTGGGACACTCCCACAAAACATGCCAGTGGGTGCCTCTCTCTCTCCGCATCTCCTCCAACACCTGTGTTCGAGGTGGCGAAATGTTTGGTTCGGGTGGGAGTCAAAAAGTACCTAGACAGGAGTTTCCAATTAAACTGTCTCCAACTAAGAGAGGAGGTGATCGCCTAACCCTTACCCAATCTCAGAGACCATGTGGATGGTGGCACTTGTATGGTTGCTTCGCTTTCCCATTGCAGCCAGATCTTGGTGGTTGGGGAGGGCATGCATTCCATCAAGGACCTATACAGCTGGGAGATGGGCTTTAGCATGACTGCCAACCTGACCTACTAGTAGGAAAAGATCCTCCAAAGCGGTTTGGGGCCTCAGTGTTAACTCCTGGTGATTACGTTGGCAAAGGAAGTTCCTGACCTGCAGATATCTAAAATTATCCTCTTTACGTAAGCCAAATTGTTGCTTGAGTTGGTTAAAGTTCTTCCAGACATCTCCAGAAAAGAAATGAGAAAAACACACTGACCCCTTTTGTTCCCAGTATCCATATCTCTCGTCAACAGAGGATGGGATAAAATCTATATATCAACTGATCAGGGACATTGGGCCAAGCTCATTCAAGGTACCTTACTCTCTCCCTTAGTTTAACTAGGGTTTCTGCTGTATGTTTGGTCCATGGATTGTGTATTTTGGACCAAATCGCTCTGGTAAGTTTTGCCATAGGTAAATGCCCACATAAGCATCTGTCAATTGTTCTCTTTCTATTTGGTACCACCCCCGACTCATCTCTCTGCTTCAGCCACGAGAGAATCCATGGTCCCTGAGCTGCTAGATAATAGCTTCTAAAGTCAGGGAGACCCAGCCTACCTTTATCCTGGGGTGCCATCAAGAGTTTGTGGGAAAGTCTTGATCTGCACCCCCCCCCCCACCAAAATGAATTTTCTAACTAAGCTGGTAAGTTCTTTCCAGAAATCCTCTGGAATCGTTACTGGGAGGGTTTGAAATAAAAACAAGAAACAAGGTAAAACATTCATTTTTTCCACCTGGGCTCTACCACTGATCGACAGAAGAATTTTCCAACTTGCCATGTCCTGTTTGACTACATGTAGTAATTTTTTATAATTATTTGCAAACAATAAGGTGGTATCAATTGATATCTGAACCCCAAGGTACCTGATTGTTTCTTTTTGCCCATGTAAAGAGGAAACTGTCCCTGAAACCCTGGGTTGAGGTCCCGCTCAAAAGGACAGCTTCGAATTTACTTTGGTTTATTTTATACCGCGCCAAATCTTGGTATTCAATCAGTACCTTTAAAAGAGGTGGGAGGGATTTCGAGGGATCAGACAGGAAGAGCAGCGCATCATCAGCATATAATGCTATTTTGCGTTCGACCCCCCCTGCCTCCACCCCAGTAATTAACTTACATTCTCTGACTGTAGCCGCTAGGGGTTCCAGGGACAGGGCAAAAAGGAGGGGGGAGAGAGGGGAAGCCTTGTCTGGTACCCCTACTCAGACTAAATCTATCTGATAGGCAACCATTGACTCTAACAACTGCCTCTGGTCTGGCATATAGAGCCCTGACAGCTTCTATAAACTTATCCCCTAACCCGAATTTCGCTAATGTTTGTTGCAAAAAGTACCAATCTACCCGATCGAATGTTTTTTCCGCCTCAACCCCTATTGCAATTTGGAACAGTTTTTTATGTTTTGGGGATGAGATTATATTTAGAAACCTATGGATATTATCTTGAATAAGTCTTTCTCCGATAAACCCGGTTTGATTGTGATGTACCACTGAACCACTACACCTTTGTGATCTATTTGCTAGGATCCTGGTGAACAACTTAAGATCGGTGTTCAACAAGGATACTGGTCTGCATGAATTACAGTCCATTGGGTTTTTACCAGGGTTAGGTAGAACTGTTATTTGTGCGTAGTTCCAGGATTGGGGCTGGTGCCCCCTCTTTGACCACTGAGTTAAAGGCCTGTTGCAGAGGTAACATCAGGTCCGGAAGGAAACTTTTATAGAATTCTGATGGGAAACCATCGAGGCCTGGTGCTTTTTGATTTTTCAAGCTTTTCACTTGCTGTTTAATCTCCTCTTGGGAGATTGGTGACCCCAGAGCCTCGGCCTCCAATGCATTAAGAGAAGGTAGTGTGACCTTCCTTAAATACGTGTCCACGTTCTAGACATGGTGGGGGCCTCTCTCTGAGGTGTAAAGTGCCTTTTAAAAGGCTGCAATGGTCTGGGCTATCGCTTTAGGTTTATTTACAGGTGTGGCAGTTGGGTGACCTCTAAGCTTGAGGACTGTCCCGTTGAGCACCTCTTTCCTAAGCTGAGCAGCCAAGATAGTGCCTGCCCAATTGCTGTGCTCATAATATTTTTGCCTAACGTACCTTTAGACGTCCTTCAAGTTTTAAATCCACCAACTTGCCCAACTTTTGTCTTGCCTCTCTCAATTTAGTATCAATCCCTGGGTCTGGATTTTGTTTATGCTGTATTTCTTGGGTCTCTATCTGCTGTTCCAGTTGCAATTTTCCCCCTCAAATAAGCCTTCAGTACATCCCAAAGTATGGGGAAGGGGAGGGGGGTCTTGCCCATTTAACTTGAGAAAGGATTTTGTCTCCCTGGACATCAGGTCCTTGAAGTCCTCCCTATTCAGGAAGCTAGCATTTAATCTCCATGTGGTCCCCTTTGTTGGGTGATCCAAACTAATGTCCTTACTAACTAGTGCATGGTCTGAAATCGTGAAGATACCAATTTTTGTGTGCTCCACTGCATAGGCCCATTCAGTAGACAACAGGAAGAAGTCCAGTCTTGAGTACTGCTTGTGCCTAGGTGAGAAAAAACTGTAGTCTCGGGCTCCTGTATTTTGGTGCCGCCAGATATCCAACAGGCCAAAATCCTCCATGATCTTTAGCAGCATTAATGTCGATTTAGACCTTGATCTGCCCACCACTCTGTCAGACTTATCTAATGTTGGGTCGAGCACTGTGTTAAAAATCACCTCCCACAATATGGATCTCCATGGGTTCGAGTCCACCCCGGGCCAAGGTTTCAAGGAAGAAATCCCGACATCCCACATCGTCATTTGGGGCGTAAAGATTAATCAGGGTCAGTTTTCTATCACCCATTTCCATGATCACTTTCACAAACCTACCCTCAGGGTCAGATTGCACCTCTTGGACCTGTATTGGGCTATTCTTTCACAAAAGTATGGCAACCCCCTCTTTTCCTCATATGTCTCTCATAGTGTGAGGCATAAACTCCTCCCACCCAAGATCTCTATTTTTTTGTGTTCCTCTTCCCCCAGATGGGTTTCTTGCAAATATACCACATCTGCTCACAATCTATTTAATCCCTGTAATAATCTGGCCCTTTTTATAGGGCTATGAATCCCCCTCACATTGTGCATGATTAGTTTAAGTCCTTCCATGATGAACCTTTAAAGAAAAGGGGCCCTTCTGGAGCCCAATTATTAGATTGTGCACATCGTTCGCAAAAACAGTAAAACATGAATATAACCACATATCCATCAACCATATAAACAAATGAAACATCTCCTCTACCAAAAAACTGTTAATCTTTAAGAAGAGAATACAATATTTTTCACTAAGTACTAAATATTATAACGTCCATGGGGTAAATCGTTCCCCACGGTGAAACAAAATACCCCCCGTCTCCCCTCGCCATGTCGCCCCCCAATGAGGAAACGATAGTGGTGGGTGAGAAGATGGAATAGAGCAATGTTTTCCCCTCTGCTGGCTCAATCACACAGTAGAGGGAGAGGGTAGTCACATGGGTAAGCCTTGGTGGCTTCTTGTGTTCTACAAGTATTAGTCCCAAGACCCAAGTCCCAACTCCTCTCTTTAAACTTATATGAACCAAAAACATGGGTTTATTCAGCCGTTAAAACTTGCTGTTTCTCCTAACAGGAGGACTATTTAGGGGGGTTATAAACACACAAAAACAGTGGGTCCCATCTATCCCAGAGTCTATATCCCCCTCTAACGGCCGAATAATATTTTTACTCTAGCCTCTTAATGTTCAGTTAATACTTTACCAAATAGCCAAGTCAGCATTAACTAGGCAAATATCCAACTTTTAAATGTTGTACTAGGCATCTTTCAGTGAATACAGTTTTGGTCCACCACACCTGTTGTGTTATTTGTCTTCCCCAAGGCACGTGCAAAAGCTGCACTTTTAGCATGATCCCTTGTGTCCCGTGCCTCATGCCAGAGGTCCCTCGACTTGTTCCTGGAACCCTTCCCCGAGTTCGCCCCACGGCGCCACTCAGAAGACTGTAGATCTCTTTCTGGAAAGCCAGAGGCTGTATCTTTGAGGGAGATATTCAAACTGGTAAGAAAGTCTCTTGCCTCGCTCAGGCCTTCAAATCGCTTGGTTCCCTCACGGGTGATTACTCGTAGCCATGCTGGGTACTCTAGGAAGGCCTTCATGCCCTTCTCCCTCAACTTCTTTTGTACTGCTAGCACCCTTCTTCTTTGAACAGTGGCTGGAGTGTAGTCATGTTCTAGGAAAAGGCAGTGGTCCCCCCCAAAAACCTCCATTTTACCCCACGCTGTGTGGAGGACTTGCTCTTTCACCCTGTAGTCCATGAAGGCCATTACGATGGAGCGTGGTCTGGCAGAGGAGTCCTTCGGGGGTGCCACTAGTGACCTATGAGCCCTGATAAGGTTAAGCTGGATCTCCTGCGGTAGTGGGAGGATTTCCTTCAGCAAATCCTCCCTAAAATGCAGTCATGCTGCCATTCTCTGTCTTTTCCGGTAGCCCGTGCAGCCTGATATTGCACCGCCTGCTGTGGTTCTCAAGATCCTCAATTCTGCCATACAGCTCCAGTTCCCAATGGTGCAGGCCAAGAAGGGCCGAGTTATGTTTATACAGAGTGTCCAAGTGATCGGCCGTTGCCTCCTCTAACTTTACCGTGTGGTTTTCCAGGGCTTTAATATCGTGGGCATTATCTGCTACTAAGGTTTCCATTTTGAGCAGGGTATCCCCAATTTTTTTGGAGCTGATCTACTAGTTGCCTTGAGGTGATGGTATAATCTTGTTCACTTTCCCCCAGATCAGGACAGCTAGGTTCTGCATTGGTGCTTGGCCCTGCCGCTGATATGCTCGAGATGGAGGGGGGCTGCCAGTTTAAAGTTGCCTGTCTGCTCCGTTTCTGCAAGGAATTCGCCGCCAATTCTTTTTGCTTGTGTCTGGTGGACATGTCGGCAATACAGCGATCCATTTCTGCGAGGCTGAATGGTGATTTAAAATGTCTGATGGAGTTAGATTTGGAAGGTTGGATGGAGTTGAAATTCTAAGCCGCCATTTCCCAGGTGACGTCACCAGACGCACCAGTTCTCTACTTTACTGCCAATCCTATTGTGCATCTCTCTAACTCCTGCACTGCCAATGCCAGCAAGCCAACATTCAGCATTGACAAATGCTTGTTTGCTGAGAGACAGAGGGGGAGAAGAGGGAGAGAAGAGGGGGAGAAGAGAGAGAGAGAGAGAGACAGGGGTTGCGCCCGAGAGAGAGAGAGAGAGAGAGAGAGAGAGAGAGAGAGACAGGCAGAGGGGGAGAAAGAGAGAGACAGTGGGAAGGGAAGAGAGAGAGGGGAAAGAGGGACCATACCTCTCAGCTTTCTCCGATTTTCAGGGATGTCCCCGATTTTGCCTCAAAATGTTTCTGTCCCTCCTAAAATTTGTGTTTCTGTGACTGAACAGTGGGTATACTGTATGCTTACGATATTGTCACAGAGTTACAGACTTGCTCTTCTGCAAAGTATGTTACACCAATACTCTTACGCTGCCTGCTTCAGGGGATAGAACCAACCGTTAAACTGTGTCCCTCATTTTACTCCTTTGTCACTAATTTTTTAAGCCATGTCCAAGTGCCAAACACCACTGCAAATACCTGCAAGCGAACATTCAGCATTGACAAATGCTTGTTCAGATTGTGTTTGTATATGATTGCACATCTCTGTGCATATGTGTCAACACGCAATTTATTCAGCCAGCCCCCGTTGTCAACTACCCAATTCTTGTGTGTGCCACTGATATACCCAGGATGCCCCAGTTCAGATGCAATCTCCTTTTCAGTTGGATCATATGTTTACACCTCTTACAAATGGGTGGACTGAAGCACCAAGATGTCAAAGGGGATTATAAGTCTAATTAAATATTCATAAGCCTAGCAACTGGCTACTTGATCAGTCATTAATGTATTAGAAATTACCAATCCAGCTGTCAACTGACACTGCAAGGCACACACAGAACACCACTCTGCTCAAAACCTTAAAGTAAGTGTAAAAAAAAAAAAAAATCTGGTCAGATCCACCATGGATGCATAATGAAGTCAGTGAAGTTGTGTGGAATTGTTAAGGAGGTATGGAGAAACAAACACAATGATTTGTAAGTAGTAAGATTTGTTTTAGTTTCTGTTCTAAGGAAGGCATAAACATTATTAGGAAAATATATGGAGATGTACATTTTAATTGAAGGAATAGGAAGCAATATAGGTTTACAAAAGAACCCCAGAGCAAATGCCACTAAGGTATGTGTTATCCCAGATGACACTGGCCAGACAGCCAAATTTTAAAGAAAACACAATTGCACATACCTCAATAATGCAAAGCATCATGGGAAACATATGCAGATCCCCAAGATGGTACAGAAGGTGGCAGTACATAAAAAAGTAATGGCTGGCATATGTTCAGAATTGGGATTATTTACGCTGTTTTTTTTTTGTTTGTTAGAGGAACAGGGTTTTTGTCCATGAGGTGATGTAAGTTATATTTAGCAATGTGTTGATGTCAGGAAATCAGGTGTAATGATGGACTGTTAGCAGAGAAAATGTGATAGTAACTTTCAGAGGGGGTCGCTTTTGATAAGGGCAAGGCAATTATGCTTGTGATAATCGGAAAATTAGGAAAGTACAATATAAGGGCTATGCAGAAGTGGAGTACAAACATTCACAGTTTCATAAGTATGTGCTTAGAGTGCAGGCAAATGTGATATGCAGGTTTGTTTTAGAAATAGGTAAAAACAGCGATACATGCAATTGATAGAAAGATAGATAATTACATAAACATATATAGCGAGAGAGACAGAGACAGACAGGCAGAATAGGAATGGCAGTGAAGTACTGAAGTGATGCCAACCCCACCCCCACGCCGCAGAGATGGACAGGCATTGGGGTGTGCCTTTGGGTCACTGCCCATAACGCTCACGCCATTTCACCTCACCCTACCCGGCAGACACAGACAAGTGTCGAGGTGTGCCTTGAGGTGTTCAAACTTTACACTCACCCCATTCCATAAGGAAATACGCTGAAATGGGCACAGTATAAGAGAATGGAGTGACTTTTGGGGCTGAAGAGTCAAAGGCACACCTCAATACCTGTCACTGGCTACAGGGTGGGGATGGGGGTAGAATGGCGTGAGCATTACTGTTGACAATCCCAAATCACACCCCTTATGCCTGTCAGTCCCTACAGGGCAGGGTGTTGCAGTCAGAAACCCTAATGCCCTGGGCGTTTCTTGGTATTTTCACACCAAGTTTTCAGCATGGGCTTTTTGTAACCTCACCGCATGAACAGTAACACTATCAGTTCATTAGCCGAAAGTTGATTTTGCACAGCGACTGTGCACATTTGGCACCACAGGTACAAAACACATTTTGAATATTATGTAAAAAATGACAGCTGTACTGTTTATGAGGAGGTGTAAAAAAATGGTAATGTTGAAAATCTGGAGTGAAACTATAAAAAAAATTGGTGAAGTCATGACACTGCTCTTGCTAAAGTATACTTTTTTTCCAAATTCCTATGCATCCCATTGTTTTCATCTCTATTGCTGTTATGTGACTTCTTAACCTATCAACAGCATTGAATGCATTACATGATAAGGACACGTAAATGTTTTAATACATTTACAGACAGTTACATAAACTTAAATTTCCTTCATAGAATAATTTTAATTTAGTAACAGTGATAGTACAAAGCAATTACTCAGACAACTTGAAAACTATAACTACTTTATACTGTACATTGACACCCCATAAGGAGCTCCTTGAAATTGAGATGCAAATGTCACACATTTATCAGTTTTCTAACAGGAGTATTTTACTATCCTAAATGCATTTCTTGCTTCAGTAACTGCTCAGCACATCTATTGCATGACCTACTTAATGACATTTTACACCTACTATGCAATGTACTGCTGCTTACTACATCAACATCATGAACCATAAAACAGATGACTGCCATAACTGGGGGCAGTATAGCACAGTGGTTTAAGGCTCTGAGCTGCAAATCTGGATTTGAATCCCACAGCCCCCACTTGCATACTGGGTGACCCTGAGCAAGTCACTTAACTTCCACATGCTCCCAGGTTGCTCCTGTAAACAAGCTTTCAGCTTAGTGTGCCACTCCTGGTTAAACAATTGAAAGAAAAATAAAAAAAAAAAAACAATATATTATTTTTCTTGCTTTATTTTGCTACTACAAGCTTTGACTAATACATCCATCCTTAAATGTACTCTTTATAGCTTATGTGTCTGTGACCTAGGCAGAACTACACTTAAAATCTTACACAAATAAATAAATCATCAGAATAACATTTATTTCAGTAGTATCTCATTCTTTTTCAGGTGCCCATGACACTATGTATATATATTTATATCTTTTAACTTCAAAGCACTAAACCTATTCAAATGCACAAAACACAAGACTTTATTCTCTTCACACATCACTGTTAAACGTCAGGTCCCAGAATGGCCAAAAAACAATTGTTAAACTTCACTCTTGCATGTCACTGTCACGCTCACTTCTCATGCAAACAACAATCAATTAGCTAAACCCCTTTCGTTTCCGTACTATGCACTCTTACATCAGAGACATATAAATCTTACAGAACTGCTAAAAAAAAAAAAATTATCAAGACTGGATTTCTGAATTAAAACATGTTGTTTACAGTACCTATGTAAATAATAGTTTATTGGCTACAAACAATGCTACAGACATGACAATAACAACATTTCTGTTTTACATGGAAAACATCCATACAATGAACTTGGCATACAGGATTTGTGATCTTCTGTCTGCATGTATCGGACAAAAGAAAAGTCACCTGCTTGATCCTTTTTTTTTTTTTTTTTTTTTACTATTTTATTTTTATGCCTAACTTGCGCATTCTGTTAGAGCCAAATATTGACATGTTTAGAGTTAAAAAAACAAACAAACAAAAAAAATAAACATGATGCCTATGTGTCTGTGTGGGGAGGAGGGGGATATGCCTAGATGCAGTTTCAGGCACTCCTTAATTCCTCCCCAGGCAGCTCTGATAGTTAGTTGTTCCAACATGATAGACCCACCTCATGCCCCTCCCACATGAACCAAAAAAAAAGGTGGGGTGGATCTTTAGGAGCTTCTCAGGTGGAGGTGGGGGTGGAACTTACTCAAAAAAAAAAAAAAAAAAAAAAAAACTAATGCACCCTCCCACGACTCAGGTTCCAGTTCTTGTACCTCCCATTTAAGAAAGAAAACAGTGCCCTGCAACCATTGACTAACATGAAAGCGTATTTATTTGAGGGTGGAAAACATTTCTTGGAGGAGGGTAAGGCGGAGGAGACTATTTACACCTTCAGTCAGTTCCATGGACAGAAAACATGACATCACTCCTTTTGTACATGCAAAACATCTGCAGGCTCCGCCCACTGCAGCCGTAAAAGAGGTAAAAAAACAAAAGTTGTTATTGCAATTAGACTTATAACCACAACAACAACCTTGAAGCTGGTCAATTCCTTGAACTAATGACTGACTGGCAGGAGATGGCCCTCGGCTGCCCCTCAGGCCATCCATCCCCCCCCCCCCAACTGGTCAGTACTACTGAAACAGTCAGCACTAAAATCCCTTCACTATAGTGTGGGGTTGGTTCCAATTTGCACTACTTTTGCAAAACACTTTTTTAAACGTACCATTTACTGCAGTATAGTAGACTGTATCAAACTGATTTTGCTAACTTACAAGCTGACATTTTCTGTAACTGCAAATCTCAGACTTCCTTGCAGCTGACATCATAAGAGGGCTGTAGCAGGGAGGGATTCAATAGCCTACAGAGAATGTCAGAGGTTTTATAAGCTCTGATCAGATGTTTGCAGGTCCCGCTGTCCTCTCTGGACTAAGAACAGTCCCACTGGACTTATTGGAGCTTATAAGACCTCTAACATGCACTGCAGGCTATTAAATCTCTCACTGATGCAGCCCTCCTCCGATGTCAGCTGCAGCGGTTTCTGGGATTTGTAGTTACAGAAAATGTCAGCATACAAGCCAACAAAAATCGATCAGATACAATATACTATAGTGCAATAAACAGTAGGTCAAAAAAAGTGTTTCTGCCCATGAAGTGCAAATTGGGACCAGACCCACACTTGGGTATGGGCCTTTTAGTGCTGACTGTTCCCCATTAAATGACTTGGATCAGGATCACACACACGAGGTAAGTGTCTCTGGCTGGACCTGAGCCTGAGTTTCCTGGTCCCCAACCCAGTGTCCTAATCACTAAACCTTGTTGCTTCTCCTAGGACTGGTATGGCACAACAAGCCACAGTGTAAACTTCCTTGAGGCCTCAAACTTCTCTGCCGGTGTCGCTCTACCATGTCATAAAGCAACTACCTCTAGTGAACAAAATGGTAATTCGGACTCCATGCCCATGTAGTCACCGGCCACTCATGATGCTGGACTCACAGCAAAAATGTCAGTTAGTGTCAGATGAGCGAGCTCCCAGTAGGGGGCTAGGTTCCGAGCAGACACGATAGATCATGGGGCCTATTCTGCTGGCTTTTACTATGATACTATGATATATGGCTATGGCCAATAACTAACAAGGCACTGTTTCAAACCTCGTAATTTTTACCAAATCTCCTAATTCATGACCAGCCATAAATTATGGGATTTATCTGTCAATCAAAGCACTCAAAAGCCTTGTGACATTTACGCTGTCACTAACTGCCTGCTCCACATTGTAAATTCACCAACACGTGTCCAGGTATCAAAACAGTGGGAATTCTCTTTCAAAATCTGCTGTCTCATTGTTTAAAAAAACAAAACAAATGATTTAAACTGCTTTTAGCAGCCAATGTAACTGCCTCCTGTATTAGCACAAGGCAAAATTTTGTGTTGCCAAGGGAGCAGATCAGACATGCACTTTAGAGAGGCAGGTTTTTTTGCTACAGTAAGATGGAAAGAGACATATCTTCAGTAACACTACTAATTTGGAGGATTAGCATAATAATATACAAAATAAAAGATAGTATAATTATAATTTCCAAGGGAACAATTCAACTGAGGGGTTTATGGAACATGTAAACCATAGTTGCATGTATTTTATTCTATATTTATGATATGGACACCAGACCACTAGGAACATGAGGGAGGGCATAAAGGCCACATAAATACGGGGGGGGGAACTGTGGGTCTCCCTGGCGATGGGGAAGAGGGCCACTATTTGGGTAGGGGTGATCTACTGATCTCTAGCGAAGGGGGAGGAAGAAGACATGGATATATTAGAAGAAATCCAAGGGATGGCTAACAAGGGCGAGGTATTACCAGTGGGGGACTTCATATCTATGGGGGATTGAAGCCTCCCTAATGCTCTATCAGTTAGAAGTAGGGAAATACTAGATTCCCTGCAGGGGGCATTCCTCAGGCAACTAGTTAATGAACCCACTCTGGAGGGGGTGGTACTGGACCTGGTACTGTCGAATGGGGACAGTGTTGCTGATGTGACAGTGGGACGTCACCTGGGGACCAGTGATCACTGTATGGCGTGGTTCAACATAAGGACCAGGTCAGAAACTAATTGCACCAAATCAAGGGTCCTGGACTTCAGGAGGGCCAATTTTAAGAAAATGCGAAAGTGCCTCAGGGATGCCCTGGCAGAAATAGAGAAAACGGGTAGGGCAGAGGAAGAATGGGCAAAAATAAGGAAGGCCATTGAGAAGGAAACAAATCTGTGTGTCGCACAGGTAAAAAAAGAATAAGAGAAGAAGGAGACCGCTACAGTTCTTCAAGGAAGTAGCAGTGAAAGTAAGGGAAAAAGAAGCAGGCATTCAAAACGTACAAGTCGACACAGAAGGCGGAGGACAGGGAAAGTTATCAAGAAAAAAACAAAACAAAAGGAGGCAGGGAAGGCAGTTAGGAGAGCAAAAGCACAAATGGGGGAAAATACTGCCAAGTCAGCAAAAAAGGGGGATGAAACATTCTTTAGGTACATAAGCGAAAGGAAGAAAAGCAAGGCAGGCACAGTGAAACTAAAAGGGGAAGGGGGTGGAAGAGGACCAGAAGAAAGGAGACACATTGAACAAGTACTATTGTTCAGTATTTACGAAGGAAGAGGTAGGTGACAGGCCATGGACAGTGGAGAAGAGCATTAAGGGAAGGGAGGTGGACTCTAGCCCTTTTACAGTGGAGACATCCTCAGGGAACTAGAAAAAATGAAAGTGGACAAGGCAATGGGACCAGACAGGCTCCACCACAGGATACTAAAGGAGGAACAGACTGCACCTCTGACGACCCTGTTCAATCTATCACTGGATATGGGGGAAGTTCTGGGGGACTACAGCAGGGCAGATGTGGTCCCGCTGCACAAAAGTGGGAACAGGGAGGAGGGTAGGAAACTACCAACCAGTAACATCTGCCCTGCTGTAGTCCCCGGAACTTCCAGGGGTGGAGCCTGTCTGATCCCATTGCCTTGTCCACTTTCATTTTTTCTAGTTCCCTGAGGGATCCAGCCAGCCTTGACTAGGCCAGGGACCCCTCAATTTCTTGAACCTAAAGAGTGGTTCAGAAATCCTCCATGAGCTACAGCTTAACTGATTCTGCAAAGGATCCAGCGAGCTTTGACTAGGCCAGGGACCCCTCAATTTCTTGAACCTAAATAGTGGTTCAGAAATCCTCCATGAGCTACAGCTCAGCTGATTCTGCAAGGTACTAGCCCGGACTTTTGGATTTGGTACCAGTGGAAGCCGATTTCCAAGTGGCCCACACTATCTCCTGCTGAACATACTGTATCTCTCTCTGTGTCTCTAGTTGAATTTATGTGCCAGGGTTTAATAATTTGTTTAATCTTCACAGTCATTTTAAGTTCTGAGTTGATATTAGAAGTGAATTTTGAGCTTTTTTTTTTTTTTTTTTTGACTTTTCCATTAGCAGATTATATCCTCTCACCACTGGAGGGCTACATCTCTCTGGTAGCTGCTCCTATCCTATCTGGCACATCACACACACTGTTCTTTTATCATCACAATGCTCCTCCCTCAGTAGGCTCTCCTTTTCCTCTCTCTCCCTTCTTAAAAACTAGATAAGCCTGCCATCCACTCTCACCTCTACCCACTTGTGCTTCTAGCTCCAGTCTACCGGCAGGGGTTAAACGCAGACACTCTCCAACCATCTGTAATCACACTTCTTGAACAGCAGTTGATTGGCCGGCCCTGTCTTCACTGCCTTTCTTTGCTCTCCAGGCATTGTGCCCACTGACTTTGCATTAGTTTTGCCGCAAAATTTCCCCAACCCCCCACCTTACTAAAATAGACCTCTAACCCCGCCCTCCCTCTTACATACCCCGCCTCCCACTGCCTAGTGGCCAACACTTGTAGCTTCCTCTGCTCTGCCTATGCCTCCCAACCCTCTACTCTCATCCCACGCAGTGCTTACTGATTGAGGTGCTCTCTTTCTCAATCTCTCTATCTGCCTCCTGCTAGCCAAGTTACTCCCTCCTGTTCAACTCCTTCCCCACCCCTCATTGTGCTAGCATGTCATGCGGGTTCTCTTAGCCTTCAGCCTCTTCTCCACCTCCCTGCCTGCCCCCTCTCCCTGGTCCTAGCTCAACCCCACCCCACCCCTGCCCCACCACCCTCACTCTGGTTTCCACTGCTATTCCAATGGAACCCTCCAATTCCACTCGAGACTTGTGCTTGGTCCACCGTTTGGATATTCCTGGTTACTTACCCAGACCACTACTCTCAACAAGTGTGGCCACCTCTCTACACTGTACCACCTTGACGTCCATATGGGATACTGCCTGGAACCTTGCAACCTCTACTCCCGGAAACAATGATCAAAACTATCTCTCAAAGAGCCGCGACTCTGCTCCTTAAAACTCCTCCTCCTCCTCCTCCCCCTTCTCATCTCAGGCAGCATCCATCCCAATCCTGCCCCTAAAAGCTCAGGCCACACCCAAACTCCACGTACCCTTATCCTTGCAACCATTAATATCTGCAGCCTACTACCAAAGCTGGATGCACTCCAAGCCTTTATATGCCAACACAACCCTGACAACCTTGCAGTGGTGGAAACTTGGCTGACGCCTAAAGTTCCTGACTCGGTAGTAACAATACAGGGCTACAATGTCCAAAGGCTGGACTGGATATCCAAAAAAAGGCGGTGGTTGCGCAATCTATATCAAAGACTCCCTGTCATGGCACCCTGTAGCAACTCCATCATTTTCTGTCTCGGCCCAGATTCTGCCAATAAAAATCGTCCTAGGTCCCAACCATAAAGCCCTGCCTATTGTCTCCGTATACATCCCACCCAGGGACCCTAAACATGGCTTCAACAATGTCCTAAACTTTATCAACTCTCATCCTCCTGAAGCTGAACTTATTCTACTAGGGGATTTCAACATAAACTGGGGTTAGCATCGGGCGCCAGTGCCTATAAAAAGACTCCATCTCAGCTGCTAACCTCACGCAAATGGTAAACTCCCCTGCTAGGATTAACTACAAGACTGGCACCAGTACCCTCCTGGATTGGGTCCTCACCACTCACCCCATAAGGACTTCTCGTACGACCGTTCCCCCAGACTCTCTCAGGGACCACTCCCCAATCATATGTGCATGGTCTAATAAATTCCTCAATCCCCCTCCCAAAATTATCGCTAGCAGAGTCCTTCCTCATGGAAAACTTCCACATCTCAAACAATACCTGCCTCTACAAGACTGGCTACCCATCTACGAAGCAACAGATTTAACTTGGCTCTTGATCACTTCATCTCAATTTTCAACAAAGCCTGCGACCTCTTTGCCCCTGCTAAAAGGTACAAAACAAAATCTCTAACCCATGGCTCACCGCGGCTCTTCTCTCACATCTAAAACTAAGAGACCACCTCTGGGCAGTTGCCAGGGCCACTGGCAAACAACTGGACATCCAAAATTACAAACAAGCATGAAATGCCTGCACAAAAGCCATCCAGCTCACGAAATCCACCTATTACAAAGACGCTCTCACCAGTACATGGGGAAATGGTCGTGCTTTCTGGGACAATATCAAGGATGTCACAGGGAAGCAGCCAAAAACCTCTCCGGCCATGTTAATGGTTGATGGATCCTCAACCCATGACCCCAAGGTGATCGCAAACATATTTAACACGGCTTTTTCAGACCTTAGTGCTGTCCTGTCCCATGACTTTTTCGAAAACAGAGCCTACTCCCCAAATACCTCAGCACCACAGTCTAACCATCCTCTCTTCTACTTCAGGGAGGTAAGGCTGAATGAAGCTCGCCGCTGTATTACTGCAGCTATCTCTAAATCTAGATCTAGTAGTGACACCCTGGACCTTAAGCTTCTGTTGCTCACCCTCGGTGGATCTCTATACTGCCCCCACTCTCTAAGGCACACGAGCACACTGTGACTGATCAACTTACTGACTACTTGGATAAATACAATATACCTTGCCCACAACAACACGGTTTCCGGAAAGGTCACAGCACCACCACACCCCTTCTTGAGTTCACTGGAGCTTTGCACAAATCCCTTGACAACGGACTTCTCACAGGGGCCGTTTTAGTCGACCTCTCCAAGGCCTTCCCTACAGTACACCATGGACTACTAATTGACCAACTACTGAATACCGGGCTATCACCTGACTCCTCTCTGGTTTAAAAGCTACTAAGAAAACCGGAAGCAGAGAGTAAAAATTGCTGATGCTCTTTCTGACACCCTGCCTGTTCGCTCAGGTGTCCCACAGGGATCCATACTGGGCCCCCTCCTTTTTAGCCTTTTCTTGAGCAGATCATACTATGTGCTGATGATGCTGTTGTATACTCCACTCACAAAGATCCTGCAACTCTTCAACACAACTTTCGACTTGGTTTCAGTTCTGTAGAGACATGGTTTCTTAATCATAAACTGGTCCTCAATCACAAGAAAACCAAATCTATGCTCTTCTGCAGCTCTCATAACCCACACAAGCTACACCACTTGGCTATCTCCACCACCCAGGGGATCACTCTAGATCAGGTGGGGTCCTTCAAATACTTAGGGATACAGCTTGACCCTAATCTCTCCTATGGCCCTCACGTAGATAATGTAGCTAGAGCTGCTAATACACGGCTTGGTCTCCTCTACAAACACAGACAACACCTCACACCATAAGATTTGAAGGTTGCAGTCCTGAGCTCTGTGATCTCTGTAATAGACTATGGTCTCATCATTTATGGCTTGGCCACAACCACAATGCTTAGACGCCTCTCAACTGCCTTAAATAAGGCATGTCGGCTCATCACTGGTGCTCACCGTCTCACCCACACATGTGACCTGTACATCCAGACTGGCTGGCTCCAACTATCAAACCGCATAAAGTTTCTCACCTGCTCCATGGCGAAAAAAATCTACCTTGGCCTTGCACCTTCTGGGGTCTCAACTCTGTTACAACACCAAACCAACAAACGATGCTTTCAGAGATCCACGCTACAGCTACTGAAAGTCCCCCACTGTCACACTTCACAGGGACAACGCTCTTTTGCTCATCGAGCGCCACTCTGGTTCAATGGCCTCAGCCCCACCATCTCCTCTGCCCAGACAATTGGTATGTTTAAAACTAGGCTCCGGGATTATCTCACTACCAGCAGCTCCTGTGACTGCCCAACTTAACCTTGTTTCTCCACTTCCCTGCCTGTTCTAGTGGTCCCCCCCCCCCCACTGGATTCTACCCTCACATCTTGGTATACCCAATGCTGCACTTTCACCTCTCCCCACCTACCTACATTCCTTCTTTCCCCCTCCCCCATCCACTCTTCCCTCTCCCTATGACTCTGGCACTTCTTATCTCTTGTCTGTTTTCTCTGACCAATGCCACTGGCTGCCTTGCTTACAATGTTACCGTTGAATTGTATTAATCTGTAATCTGTTTGCAATGTCCACATAGTTGTAATGTCTGTCTTGATGTTCCCCATAATTTGTATTTCTCTGATGTGGAACCTTTGTAAAAGAGCCAGGGCTCTAAGGTATTTGTAATCCTAGACTTGATAAAAAAAATACATAAGTAAAGTAAGCCTGACCTCAGTGGTGCGCAAGGTTATGGAAAGACTGATTAAAGAAAAGATTGGGGAATACCTCAATACCAGTGGATTGCAGGATCTGAGGCAGCATGGGTTCACAGGGGGGAGATCTTGCCAAAATAACCTGACAGTTTTTTTACTGGGTCATCAAGGAGGTGGATCAGGGAGGAAAGGTCGATGTAGCCTACCTGGATTTCAGTAAGGCATTTAACACCATTGGACACAGAAGACTGGTAACAAGATGGGCAGCCTGGGGGTGGGTCCAAAGACAGCAGAATGGGTATGTAGTTGGCTAAGTAACAGAACTCAGAGGGTGGTGGAAAATGGTATTCACTTGGAAGAAGGTAATGTAACCAGTGGGGTGCCACAGGGGTCAGTACTGGGACCGATCCTGTTTAATGTCTTTATTAGTGACATCGCAGAGGGTCTGGAAGGAAAGGTATGCCTGTTCACGGATGGCACAGAAATCTGCAACCGAATGGACTCGGGAGGGGGGAGAATAAAGGAAGATTTAAAAAGGCTGGAAGACTGGTCAAGGGTTTGGCAACTGGGATTCAATGCCAAGAAGTGTAAAATTATTCACATCAGGCACAGAAACCCAAGGGCATCGTATCAGTTGGTGGTGGAAGAGTGTTAAAGAGACTTACCAGCCTCATATGCACCTGATATATCGGTGCCTTACCCCTGCAAAATGCTGCTGATGTAGACATAACCAAAAATATTCCAGTAGTTTAGAAGTAGCAGCACTCGTAACTTTTCCTCCACCAGGTTACTCTTACCTCCTGGTCTGTAAAGCCACTCAAGACCCACCCCCGCGCTCAGCCACGTTATGACGTGAAGCCAGGGAGAGCGCAGGGATGCACTCCATTATACTCTATGGGGGGGGGGGCAGCTTTTACACTGTTTATATATATTGTAATGGTCATCTGGTGCTTAATCAAGGGCACCAGTCAACCAACAAGGCCCTTGTTAGTCGACTGCTGCCCTTGACTAATCACCAATTGACCATTAGAATATATAAAAATGATGTAACAGCTGCCCCCCATAGACTATAATGAACTGTGTCCCATGCTTTCCCTGGCTTCACGTCATAACATGGCTGAGTGCAGGGCAGATCTTGGGCTGCTCTGCAGACTGGGAAGTAGGAGTAACCTGATGGGGGGAAAGTTACGAACACTACTACTTTCAGAAAAAGATGTGCAAGAACAAGGGGACACAATTTGAAGATAGAGGGGGGAAGGCTCAGGGGCAATGTGAGGAAGTATTTTTTTCAGAGAGAGGGTGGTGGATGCATGGAACAGCCTTCTTGAGGAGGTTGTGGGGTCTAAAACTGTGGGAGAATTCAAGAATGCATGGGACAGACATAAGGCAATTTTTGTGGGGGGGAGTAGGAAGAAATAGGATGTTGATTAAATAGGATCTGCAGCTTATCCTCTAGGTAGGGAAATGGGCAGATTAAGTGGGCCAAGCGGTCCCTATCTGCTGTCAAAGTCTATGTTTCTAAACTACTGGAATATTTTAGGTTATATCTACATCAACAGCATTTCACAGGGGTAAGGCACCGATATATCAGGTGCAAATCTCAAATCATTTAACTTGGTAGATCTCTTTAACAATCACAAATCAGGAAAGGGATATGGGAGTCATCATATCTGATGACCTGAAGGTAGCAAAGCAGTGAGATATGGACACTGTAAACAGCAAAACAGGTCCTCCACTTGGTACAAGTGACCATGATTCTGTGACTTTTAATATAAATCTTTCAACCATTACCAATAAAAAAAAAAAAAATTCTAGGACTATGAAAAATCCAACATGTGTGGAATTCATCAAGCTTTAGCTAAAATTGATTGGGATAGTCTATTAAAAGATCGTACTACGAACCAGATGTGGCATTATACCATCACAGTTATTCTTAATACCAGCAACATATACATACCAAAATATAAGAAAATACTAAATAACAGGCTCAAACCCAAATGGATTAACATGAAAATTGAAAGGCTCATAAAAAGGAAAAAAGAAAACTTTCAATGAATTCAAAAAATCAGATTCTCAGCTTGGACAAAATTTTAAATCCAGCAAAAGAAATGTAAACAGGCGATTAAGAAAGCAAATTCTGATAGGGAAAAGTTTCTGGCAAAGACTGCATCCAAGGATAATACTAAATGTTTCTACAGCTATCTAAATTCATTAAAAAAAAAAAATGTAATGTTGGTCCTTTGAAACAAGGTAACAAAATTATTAGTAACACAGTTGACATGGCAACTATATTTGGCACATATTTCTGCAGCATATATAACAAAAGCAATATTAGTAATATTCAGGTAGAACCCTGCAAAGAACATACTATTATAACCCATGAAAGTGAAATAAGAGACAAAATAAATAACTTAAAAGCTGATGGTTCCCCAGGGCCAGATTTATTGTAGGTACTATGCTGAAAATGGCGTGCAATGACTGATTACATCCATTACAAATATTATTTGAAAAAAGTCTTAACTCTGGAGAAGTGACCAATTAACAGAAAACAGCAACTGTAATTCCATTGTATAAACAAGCATTTGTCAATGCCGAATGTTTGCTTGCAGGTATTAGCATTGGAAATGCAGGAGTTACTGTAGACAGATACAGAACAGTATAGCTCAGAGGTTAGAGTAACGAGCTTGGTACATCCAGCAGATTAGACCTTGGTTTGATTCTCACAACCTCCACTTGCATACTGTGCGACTCTGAGCAAGTCACTTAACCATCCAGTGCTCCCAGGTTGCCCCTGAAAACAGGCACTTGTGCCTAGTGGGCCTTACCAAAGACTTAAACAAAAAAAAAAAAAAGAATAGGAATGGCAGTGAAGTATTGAACTTCATGCCAACCCCACCTCCATCCTGTAGAGACGGACAGGCATTGGGGTAAGTGTTTAGGTCATCGCTCATGACGGTCATGCCATGTCACCTCACCCTATTCTGCAGACACCGACATGTGTTGAGGTGTGCCTTGGGGTGTTTGGCTTTACAGTCACCCCATTCCATAAAGACAAATGCTGAAATGGGTGCAGCATAGGAGAATGGGGTGAAGTCTGGGGCTGAAGAGTCCAAGGTACACCTCGATGCCTGTCAGTGGGTGGGGGTGGGATGGCATGAGCAGTACAGTCGGCAATCCAAAGGCACACCCCGATGCCGGTCAGTCTTTATCTGCACTACAAATTTTCAACATGGCCTTTCTGTGACCCCACCTCATGAAAGCATTTGGGACCTCTTCTCATGAAGAGTGGCAGTGTGATTTTGTCAATGTGCCCCGAAATTTTGAGTTCCAACAGCAACCGTGCCATTCTGCGCCACATGTACGAACACACAGATCAGGCAGGATGTGAAGAATGACAGCTGTACCATCCATAGGGAGGTGTGAAGAGATGACAATGTTGAAATCTGTAGTGGGAATATTAAAAATGCTCGCACTGCCGAGCATACGTGGAAACTGTGCAACGCATGCGTGTAACACAGTCATTTTATGGACTTTCATCACCAAATTATAAATATAGGCATTTTAAGACCTCTGCTCATGAACAGTGTCACTGTGATTTTCTTAGTGTGTCCCGAACACTGATTTCCCACGGCGACCACGCTATTCTGTGTCGGAAGTGCAAAAACACATTTCGGCCAGGATGTGAAAAATGACAGCTGTACTGTTCATAAGGAGGTGTGGGAACAACGGCCATGTTGAAAATCTGGAGTGAAAATATTGCAAATTCGCGAACTTATGAGCATGAATAGCAAATGCGCAACACACTCGTAAAACAATAATTTCTTGGATTTTTTTCCACCAAATTTGCAACACAGACTTTTTGAGAGGTCACCTCATGAATACTGGCACTGTCGTTTCATTAATCAGCCCTGAAAGGTGATTCTGCGCAGTGACCACGAAATCACCTTTCTGGACGGAATAACACCATGACAGTGGCTGAATTCATGAGGAGGGGTCCCAGTAACCCCATGTTGACGACTTGGTGCCAAAATTCCTAAAAATGCCTGAGATATGCACCAAAGTTGAAAACCCCCTATTTATGCCATTTCACAGCTTACCAGCATTTCTTTAGTTCGCAGTCGGCTTTGAAGAGTGCAGACATGTTCCCGGTCCACCGAAGATCATCGTGCTGGGCTCCGGAGGCAAGTACGGGGTGAGGGGATGTATGGGAGGCAGGGTGCGCAGAGGGTGGGCATGGGTTGGGGAGAGGGGCCACCGGACTCAACGAGGGACCAGTTTCTGATTTACAGGTAAAAAAAATAAATAAATACAAAACACAACAAAAACAAAACATCACGGGATTTTTTACAACAAGGGACAGAGGACAGCTGCTTAGCCGGCCAGAGGATTGGGTACCCCGTCGGCACATCTCGGAGGGGATGTGCAAGAGCAGAGGATTGGGCCCCCTCAGCAAACAAAGACTGTTTTGGGAGCATGCTGCCGAGGGGGATTGGGCACCCTCTCAGCAGTGGGGGCTGTATAATATTGTTTGTGAACATGGTGACGACATGCCGCTGTGTTCACAAACAATATTACACTACGTAATGTTCTGCCCTGCAATGACGGGTTGCTCACTCATTGCAGCGGAATGGCTGGCGCTGCAATGGCGAGGCAGCCCCCGATTGCTGCAGCGAAAACATTACAACTTGGTGGCACTTCTGGAAGCCAGTGTCATCAGCACACTGCGTCTCCATTGGTCCACCAGTGCCAAGCCAATCCAATGCCTCCGTTGCTGTGTGTCACAGTGCCGCGCCTCCACAACTCGCTTCTCTCCTAAGCTGCCACATAATGTTTCTTGCACATGCGCGCAAGCAAAATTAAAAAGGGAATAGACTGCTAAAAGAGAATTACCGTCCCATCAGTCTTACCTCGATAATTTGTAAAATACTTGAAAAGTATTACAAAAGGTAAGATAACACCAATCATTGGAAGTATAGACCAAGAACAGCATGGGTTTATTAAGGGACGCTCTTGTATTACTAATCTGTTATGCTTCTATGAAAGAGTTAGTAGAAACCTAGATATAGGTATTCCTTGTGACATCATTTTCTAGGTTTTAGTAAAGCTTTCGATTTATGTTCACGTGAAGTAATCATTAGTAAGCTTATAGACAATGGACTAAACCCTGTATTAATTAGATGGATTTTCAACTCGCTGGTGGGTAGAACCCAACAGGTTGTAACTGATGGAAAATCTTCATCTAGTGGGGCAGTTTTGAGTGGGGTCCCTGCAGGGTTTGGCTTTGGGACCAGTTCTTTTTTAACATATTCACTGCTGACCTATCAAAAGATCTGTACAGGTGGTCGATCAAGTACACCGATGACATCAAAATTGGTGGAATTAGTAAAAATGTCAAGGATTGTAAAAAAAAATATAAGATGACTTGGATAAACTTACAGCCTGTGCAACAAAAATGCATATGTGATTCAATATGTACAAATGTAAAGTTATGCATCTGGGTTCCAAAAAACATTAAATATAAGTATACCTTATGTACCACATATTTAGCAATAACAAACACAGATAAAGACTTGAAAATATCTGTTTTCAATGATTTTTCTAGCAAAGGACAAACTGACAACAGTATTGAAACATAGAAACACAGACTTTGATGGCAGATAAGGACCGCTGGGCCCACCCAGTCTGCTCATTTCCCTACCTATTGGATAAGCTGCAGATTCTAGATAACCAACAGCCTACTTCCTCCTACCCCCCACTCTAATTGCCTTATGTCTATCCCATGCATTTTTGAATTCCCCCACTGTTTTTGACCCCACAACCTCTTCAGAAAGGTGGTTCCATGCGTCCACCACCCTCTCAGTGAAAAATACTTCCTCACTTTGCCCCAAGCCGTCCCCCTCCATCTTCAAATTGTGCCCCTTTGTTCTTGCACATCTCTTTTTCTGAAAGATGCTCCCCTCTTGGACTCTGTTGATTCCCTTGAGGTACTTGAAAGTTTCTATCACGTCCCCCCTCTCCCTCAAGGGTATACATATTATGCTCTTTTAGTCGCTCTTCGTATGGCTTCTGTTGCAGATACTGCACCATTTTAGTTGCCCTCCTCTGGACTGCCTATATCCTGTCTACATCCTTGTGGAGATGGGGCTCCAGAACTGCACGCAGTACTCCAAATGGGGTCTCACCAACTGTCTGTACAGAGGGATAATAACTTCCCGTTTTCTACTGGAGATGCCTCTCCCTATGCATCCTAGTATTTCCCCAGCCCTCCTTAATGCCTTCTCACATTGCTTGCCTACCTTAAGGTCATCTGATATGACTACCCCCAGGTCTCTCTCCATTTTTGTTGTTAGTACCCCACCATTGTGTGTTCTTCCCCTGGGTTTTTGTTTCCCAGGTGCATTGCTTTGCACTTCTTTGCATTGAATCTAAGCTGCCATACTGTTGACAATTCCTCCTACCTTGCCAAGTCCCTTCTCATCCTTTCCACACACCCCCCCTTGTGTATCAACCCTGTTGCAGATCTGTGCGTCATCTACAAAGAGGCATTCTTTCCATTCCATTCCATTCCAGCTCCTCTTCAATGTCTCCTATAAAGACATTAAAGAGGACTGGTCCCAGTACTGAACCCTGCGGTACCCCACTAGTAACCACCCTTTCTTCAAAGTGTACTTCATTTACTATTACCCTCTGCGTCCTGTTGTCCAGCCAATCTATTACTCAGGCTACCACCCTAGGACCCACTCCCAGGCTGGCTAACTTGTTTATTAATCTTTTGTGTGGGACTGTGTCAAATGCCTTGCTAAAGACAAGGTAGGCCACATCCACTGCCCCTCCCTGGTCTACTACTTTGGTCACACAGTCAAAGAAAGCTATTAGAGTCGTCTGACATGACCTTCCCACTGTGAATCCATGCTGCTTTGGGTCCTGTGTTCCTCTGGCATCTCGGTACTCAACAATTCTTTATTTCAGAAGTGATTTAATCATTTTCGCTATCACAGAGGTCAAGCTAACAGGTCTGTAGTTTCCTGCCTCTGCCTTGCTCCCACTTTTGTGAAGGGGAATCACATCCGCCCTCCTCCAGTCCTCAGATACCACACCATCCTCCCAGGATTTGTTAAAAAGGGTAGTCAGTGGTGTCACTAGGTCTCCCATTAGTTTTTTTAGAATTCTGGGGTAAATTCCATCAGGCCCCATTGCTTTGTCCACCTTGAGTTTTAGGAGTTCTTTCAGGACCCTTTCTTCTGTGAATGGACTGGTATTGACCCCCCTGTCCAGCGTGCTTCTATTGTTTGATTTCGGTACCTCTCTCTCTTCTTCTTTTGTGAATACTGAGCAAACACATTCGTTCAGTATCTCTGCCATTCAAATGTCACCATCTGCCCACCTCCTCTCCCTTTTATTAAGCCTCACTATCCTTCTTTTGGTCTTCCTTCACTCCCTGATGTACCTATAAAAGGTTTTATCCCCTTTTTTAACTGAGTTGACTATCTTTTTCTCGGTTTGGGCCTTTGCTAGTATGACTGCCTTCCCTGCTTCCTTCTGCTTTAACTGATACAGTTCTCTGTCCTGCTCCTTCTTCGATTCCTTATACTTCCTGAATGCCATCTTCTTCTCTCTGACCTTCCCCACCACCTCTTTTGAGAACCATAGTGGATGTGGCATAGCAAATAAAATTATTTGGTCAATTCGAAACCATATTAGATCAAGAACATCATGTGTGCTATTACCACTGTGCAGGGTTGGACTATGGATCTCAACTCTGGAGTCCTTACTTTAAACAGAAAATTAACCAAATTGAAAGGGTGCAAAGAAAATATTCAAAACTCATTAACAGAATGCAAGTCATGAGTTATAATAAAATATAAAGAAACTTAAATTTAATGACTTTGGAAAAAAGACGGTTACGAGGTGACTTGCTCCTCGAGAGCTACTGTAAATGATATTTATTTATTTATTTATTTAGTGAGTTGGGTTTCGAGTTTAAACAAAATACAGTTGAAACTAGGGGTCACCCTCTACAAATTAGATGCTTGAAACAGAATACTGATAGAAGGAAATATTTCTTTACACACAGAATAGTTAAATTTTGGAAAATATTACCATTGGAGGTAATAAAATCAAGCGATAATAAAATGAGAAGGGAGCTATAATGGGCATTCACCTTTTTGCACCCAATACCACTATAGTAGGAATCATAGTATGATAGGGCAGTGGCAGTGGCAAAGGCTTGTAGGATGCTGGGATGCATCGGGAGGGGCATCACCAGTATAAAAGGGGAGGTAGTTTACCCCTGTATAGATCTATGGTGAGATCATACCCGGAGTACTGTGTCCAGTTCTGGAGGCCCCATCTCAAGCAGGACATAGAGTGGGTGGAGGCAGTGCAAGATGGTGCATGGCATGCATCGGAAGCCATATGAGGAAAGACTCAAAGAATAAATGATGTACTTGCTGGAGGAGAGGAGAGAAAGGAGAGATATGATAGAGACATTCAAATACCTCAGAAGGTATCAATAAGGTACAGGAGGATGGCATATTGCACAGAAAGAGATGTCCAAGAGCAAGGGGGGCATGATATGAAGCTGGAAGGAGGGAGACTTACAGAGAATGTAAGGAAATATTTCTTCATGGAAAGGGTAGTGGATGCCTGGAACAGACTCTCAGCAGATATGGTAGGTACCAAAACCATAGCGGGTTTCAAACATGCATGGGATAGGCACAGATGGCCCTTAGTAACAGGGTTGGAGCAGGGGTAAGGCTGTAGATCATTTAAGGTCTATGGTGGCACAAAACGTAGGGACTTTAGGGTAGATTAGGTGGGACAATAGGTCCTTTTCTGCCGACAGATTCTATATAACTGGAAGGAGGTCACAACCACTGCAACTTATTTTACATATGCCAATTGACAGTCATTAAATGATACTATCTAGGCCACTACTGACCAGACCTGTATTTAACCTGCGACTTTAGAGGCGAAAGTCCCACTTTATAATATGGGTAGGTTAAATCCTGGATGCTGACTGGCTGAGGAAGGTTGTTTCCCCATACACTTGTCTCAGCATAGATCCCCCTGAACCAACGTACTAGTGCCAGCCTGGCTCATGACCAAACAGCCTGGTGGTGACACTCTCTACAAAGTGGTACCCATGCCCATCTGCCCTTTTTAGATATGACCCCTTTCCTTGTTTTTGACCTAAAACATTGCACCCCTTAAATACAAATGCAAGGAGTCAATTATGACCCATAAACCTCCCCCCCTTTAGCATAAAGTGAGGAACCCTGCTATGGGTTTGCCGCTGATTGGGCAACTGATGTACAGGGTATCTTATTACAAAGTTTAAGACACTGGGACTCTACTGATAGACCTTCATGCTGTTAAATGTATAGAAATGTATTTAGAAGCTTGTTAAATGTTTTAAATGTGTTTGCTTCTTAATAAAGATGTTTACATGGCTCTATGTGAGCTTATATGAGCATGGTATCCATAAAGACCCTCAGCACAGACAATAAATCCCTATGCAAATCCCATACCTTGATAGTATAATACCCAATGTTAATTAGTGCAAAAAAACAAAGATAAATGACAGCCCACATCCCTGGACCATATCCTTTTGTCCTCCATAAATGGAGACGACCTCCACTTCTTCAAAACAAGTCCCCTGGGCCGGTCCGGTGGTGCTGAGGGCTGAGGCGCTGGACGCCTTACATCGCGTTGCGCCGGTGACCCATGTTAGGGAACGGACATGGGTCGCCGGGGTTGGCAGAGAGGAGAAGGACTGAGCGTCCCCAGGACTGCTCTCCTTCTCCGGGTTAGTAAGCCAGGATCGCCTGCCCCCTAGCGGAGGCTGGGAGGTGGCATGTCAACTCTAAAGAACGTGGGGAGGGGACTGAGGCAGGCACTTGGCGAGTGTGCGCACGGGAGCGTGCGCGTGGACGCCACTGGTGCCATTGCACATCACGGCTTCTCAGGGGAAGAACCGGAAAAAACAAGAAAATGGGAGTCCTCTGCAAGGATGACGATAGTCCCCACCACAACAGGCCCGGGAAGGCACCTCCCCGAATACTCATCCGGTCCGGTGGGTTGAGTCACTCCCTTCCCCCTGCCATGAAGGGTAAGTCATGGGGTTCAGGAGGGGGCCTCATACATGGTGTCTGTGGGGGGGGGGATGTCAGAGGGGCAGCAGAGGACTCCGAGGGGGAGAAAAATAGTAACGAACAACTCCCCTGGCAACACAAATATCATGACACTTGGCTCTCTCTGGGGCGCAAGCCCCCAAGTGAAGCCTATGCTTCAGACAGGTATGATTCACACACAAAACCAGCAGATTCTAAAAACACACAGTAGACCAGAGCTTTAAACAATAAAATTAAAAATGGCACTTCAGTTGTGCTGCATCACTCAGAGGGACAATTTAGGTAGCTGGCAATTTAGTTCAGATGTTTGCCAAGAATGTCCTTCTCTGAAGACTCCACATGACGCCACCTTATTCCCATCGGGATCAGCCCTGGATCCACCATAATACAGGATGTGATTATTAAACTGAGAGGAAGGAGCCCAGGGAGGGAGTGGTGTCCCAGATTGTGCCTTAGGTTTGATCAGCAGCTCTTCCGGGCAGCTCTATATTAAAATCTCTTACTAAAAAAAAAAAAAAAAAAAACTTAAACAATGACACAGTGAAACAGCAAGTGGGTAGCGTATCCTTTTGTGACCACCAGGATTGACCATTGGGGTGTGTGGAGGAGGCCTGGGAGGAGGTGCTGCTGGTGGTGGTGGCACTGATGGTCCCCGGGATGGTCCCCTTCTAGCAATGGCATGAGTGATGGCAGTATGACAGGCAGTATATTTGCAGGCTGTGGTGGGGGAGCTGACACAGTGGTCCAGCATGGCCTGCAACCCTGGGCCTGCACCACTGGCAACCCGACAGTCATAGGCAGACACCTGGGTCAGGTACCTGGGGCAGACAGACCTCGGTTCCCAACCCCCTCCCCATGGACCACCTGACCTACCCCAAGGAACCATCAAGGGACCCCCGAGGAACCTACCTACTGGTCCAGGCTACTGGTACTTGCACAGCTGGGCTGCAGGAACACTAACAGTTCCAGTTGAGGGTCTGCCCACATGGTCTGTGATGGGCAGGGCAATGGTCCAGTTCCCCAAGATTCCCGGGCCTGAAAATGCCCTTGAGACAGGCCTTGAGACTGCCACTCCAGACCTCTGCTCGAGCACCAATACTGGACACTGCAAAAGCCCTAGGAACAGCAATAGAACAGCCCCTGCTAAAGGTATGACCAGGAGATACAGAGCCAGAGTACGGAGTCCAGGCATGTAGTCCAGCATGTAGCTCAGACAGGGCCTAATGGTAAGCCGTTGTCCCACTGCTCAGGTTGTCTCTTGCACAATGGGCCTGCACACATTCAGACCTTCTGGCACATGTAATACTGGGGGAGTGCGGGAGGAGTTGGGGCCGATCTGCTTTTATGACACAGGTGCAGGAGGGAGGGCACATGATTGACAGGCACAGACAACCAACAGTGATCCAGGGAAGCAAAACCCAAACAGCACGGTGGAAAAAAAAAAATTTAGAGAGATGGGGAGACCCCAGGGGTGAGACACCCAGGAGAGTCACCAGGTGTAGCGCCTCCCCCTGCCACCCCTTGTTATCACAAAATGAGGAGCAATACTGTGGAAAAACATAAAAAGATACCCCAACACTAAAAACACAGAAACGATCTGCAATTTAAAAACGCCCCTTTTCCTTGATTTAGCAGGTAGGAAAGCGGCGGGGAAGGTGTACAATCGACACCCTGGGTATTGCTATTTTTCTAAACTTGTATTAAAATACAACACTGTAGCATGTGTGTCGTAAAAAGAGACAAGTTAATGGGCGAGCAGCTGGAGAATGAGTGAGTGAACCATCAGGAGCAAGAGTCAGTTAGCAGTTGGGAGCGATGTTCAACGTGTGGCCAGGACTGCGAAAGTATTCACCGGGTGTTGCATTCAATGGTAGTCAATAGTTTGGTTAGGCAAGCATCCAGGAGGCCATGGATGACCGGGTATTGTAACTTGACTGGTTTATTTATTTAGTTATTTATTTATATTTTTGCAAATGCACCACCACAGCAGATATTGTAAAATTATTTCTTTCTGTCTGTAAGAAGGAACTGGCCTGACTTGAGGTAATGGCTATTATTGCTAACGACAAGGAAAACAATTTTTTTTATGATTATTATTATTGGGGAGGGGTTGGGATGAATAAAATCATAATGTATATACATCACCGATATACAATGGTGTTTAATCGGTATTTTACATTAGTAGGCCAGGAAAAGAAAATGTCTGTCAGACTGTAAATGAAGATTCTACAGATGCTGCACAAGGATTTGCTTTCTGATTGCCAGGACTTTTTGGTACCTGGTGGTAGTACTCCCACCATGTACAGGTCATGACCAATCAGGATGCAGTAATTTCCCTACCCATTTTATAAGCTTAGATTTCATGCAGGTCAGACAGGGAGAGGGGGAGTCAATTTTCACTATGATTGTAATTTTTTATAAAATGAGTCCACAGACTTTTCTAGATTGTCCCTAATTAAACAGCTCCATATCTCAGTGCCACAAAGTAGTTGCATGGATGATTTAGTATTACTGAGGGCGGAATCTACAGTGTTGCCGACAAACCTGAAGTTAAATCTTAAGATGTCATTTTTGGTTTGCTGTGCCTTGTTAAATCTGATCCCTAAATAAGCATACTCTTTAATCTGCTCTACCTTTGCCCCACTCATATACTGTCCACCTTTGATTCTTTTTTCTTTTAATAATTATTATTAACATGCTCTCTCTAAACTTATCGTCAGGTCTATTTCATTACATTGTTTTGACTAATAAGTCTAGCCGGTACTGTCGGCCTTTCTGAGTTAGAGATATCAGAACTCAGTCATTGGCATATTTCAAAATAGGGCAATATCTTGAGTCGATTTGGGGGTGGCTGTTTCCTAATGTGCAGGCAATGTAATTTAGAGATATATATCTATATCAATTTATAAAATGGGTATGAAAATCTGTGAAGATCCAGTCTCCTGATTGGATGAAACACACCACATGACTGTGCATTATTCCAAAACGACCGCACGCCTGCCCTTCTTTTCATCCCTTAGAACCTTCTGGACATTCTATAAAACAGATAAACCACTACTGGGCATGTGGTCCTACTCTGATATACAGATGCCTTGGGTGGTTGAGCACATTCGGCCTGCAGCCCCATGCCTCACAATGCACCCAAGTTGTGCATATATCAGAGCACGATCACACGCCCTGTAGTGGATTATCTATTACATAAGTAATACTTAATCCACAACAGGGCATGAAGTCATGCTGTAATATATGCACAAGGCTGCAGGCCGAGTGCCTTCAACCACCCAAGGCATGAGTATATCAGAGCATGGAGGGAGACAAAAAGTAATTCCTATGTGGCACAAATTACTGTTTCATTTAGGTAACCTGGTTAAATATGCCATGGTTCTGACTGGTTTAAGTTACATGGAAGTACACACAAGTTGTTGGCAGATAAGGGCCACTTGGCCCACCCAGTCTGACCACTTTTCCTACCTAATGTAATACCACAGACCCAACCTGATCTCTAGCTTTGCCTCCCATTCTAAACTAATAAAATGCATTTATGTTTATCCCGTGCATTCTTAAAACCCACTACAGTTTTTGCTTCAACCACCTCTGCTGGAAGTCTATTCCAGGCATCCACCATTCTTTCTGTGAAGAAGTACTTTTAACATTTCCCCTGAATCTACCCTCTCCAGCTTCATAGCATGTCCCCTTGGTCTTGAGCATCAAATTTTTCTGAAATATGCTTTCCTCCTGCACCCTATTTATATCTGTGAGGTATTTAAAAAAGTCTCCATCACATTTCCTCTCTCCTCCTTGCCACATATTGAGGTTCTTTAACCTCTCCTCATAGGGCTTCTGATGCAAGCCCAGCACCATTTTAACTGCTCTTCTCTGGACTGCCTCTATTCTTCCTATGTCCTTATGGAGATGTGGCCTCCAAAACTGAACACAGTACTCCACGTGAGGTTTCACCAATGTTTTATACAATGGTATAATTGCCTTCCTCTTCCTGCTGATGATGCCCCTCGCTATGCATGCCAGCATTCCCATAACTCTTCCTACTGCCTTGTCACACTGCCTGGCCACCTTGACGTCATCAGAAATGATTACTCCCAGGTCCCTTTCCAGTTTGAATGTCGTCAATACCTTCCCCCCACCCCATGTACTCTGCCCCTGGGTTTCTGTGCCTCAAGTGCATGACCTTGCACTTCTTCGCATGAAGTCTCAGCTGCCACACTTTTGACCACTCTTCCAGCTTTCTTAGATCACTAATCATACATTCCATCCCTCCAGTTGCAGAGAAGAGTTATCTGGGTTGATCCTGCCATGATTTCTGTAGCTAAAAGTAATTTTAAAAAAAGCTACCTGGTTGATTAATTTTTAATTAACTGCAATCCCTTTCACTTTCTTGTTCAACAGTAGCATGACCGAGCAGTGTTCATCCCGGCAAACAATATGCTTTCAAAGCTTTAGAATAAAAAAAAAAAAAAAAAAAGGTTTGGCTTGAAAGAGTATGTAAAGTGTGGGCTTTAAAGTAAGTTTACTGAGTTTTTTTCCCTAAAAGAAGCAGCCGACTACTGTAGAGTGAGAAGAGTGAGCGAGTCAGCCACTTCAGAAGTGTAGATGCAAGTCTGAGTGAGTGTTGTTATAGCAACACTCATGCTTGCATCTACTCTTCCGAAGCTGCCAACTCGTTCACTGTCCTCGCTCTATGGTCAGCAGCTTCTTTTAGAAAAAAAAAAAAATCAGTAAGCTTACTTTAAAGCCCACACTTTACATGCTCTTTCAACAAAACCGTCCTTATTCTAAAGCTTTGAAAGCATATTGTTTGCTGGGATGAACACTGCTCTGTCACGCTACAGTTAAATAAGAAAGTGAAAGTGACTGCCTTTGAAACAGTGTAAAAATTGCAGGATAAACCAGATATGTTTTTAAGTACTTTTTAGCTATAAAATTCATGGCAGGATCAGCCAGATAATTGTTTGTAGTGTAAGATTGCTATATAGATTTTGTTCCTTGTGGCAGCCCATGTGCGCGCGTGCATGTGCCAGGTGTGGAGTGATCTGGCTGGTGGTGAGAAGGTTCTAATGAAAGGAAAGTAGTGCAGGCGTGCGGTTGTACTGGGAGGTGTGTGGTCATTGTGGGATAATGCACGGTCATGTGGTGAGTTTTATCCAATCAGGGAGCCCAATTCTCAACAATTTTTCCTACACATTTCATAAATATATATTAAAAAGGATAGGTGCAAGAATGCAACCTTGTTTGACAATGGTGTTAGTTTGTATCTCTTCTGTTAAACTGCCCAATTGGTCATAACAAATTCTGCACCAGTTATTTTTGTAAAGTTCTTTAATTGTATGGGCAAGATCATCCTCTGTACCCACATCAATGAGTTTACTACCCAGAATATTCCTGTTAATGAGAGTCAAAAGCTTTACATAAGTCAATGAAAGCTACATATTCAGTTTGTGATCTTATCATAAAACATTCTCAAGTATGTGCTGCGAACAAAACACTCACCACATTTACATGTCATGAAGTAATCTGATAGCTGAAGAAATCAGATAACTCAGAAAATCTGATTTGAGTTTTCTGCAGTGCTGTTTACATGTAATCTCTCCTAATAATCTGATTCGGTGCACCTGTTTACATGTCTGACAGAAATCTGGTTTGATTTACATGGGCTCCAATTGTAACATGACTATTTTGTTTACAGTATACTGTATACTTAGGTTTCAGACAAAATGCATTTTGTCCACAAAAAAGTAAGATACAGTATTTACCTTCAACCACCTCACACCACAACCTCTGCCCCATAGGTATTCCTACTCTTATAATGCCTCACAGCTAGCACTGACAGAGCAAAGGCCGATGGCACATTTATGAGGTAGAAAAAGAAATGGACAGACTGGATGGGCCTTGCGGTCCTTATCTGCCATCAACTTCTATGTTTCTATGTTTCTATGCACCCAATATTCTCATGTGGAACTGCTCCACCCCAATATCTGTCTCACAGCTACCCCCACTCTAGCATCCATCTCATAACTACTTAATATTCTGCCCTGTAACTACCCCACCTAAATATCTGCTCACATACCCCCTAACTCTAATGACATTCTCACAGCTTTCAAATATTCTGTCCTGCAACTACCCCACACCCTGTTATCTGACACACAACTACCCTCACTCTTCCAACACTAATGCATCTGCACAATAATCTGCCCTTTGTCTGTCACAAGCCACAATATCTGCCCCACAACTACCTCAGCGTAGTAAGATTGTCACAGCTACCCAATATTCTGCCACGCAATTACCACACACCACATTGGCTGCCCACACCTACCAACACCCTAGTAACACTACAGAAGCCAACTAATACTTTGTCCTGTAACTACCCCATTCCCGAATACCTATCCTACAACTACCACAACTCTAGTAAGACATTCTTAGTGACACAATATTTGCCCTGCAACCACCCTACACCACAATATCTGCCCCACAACTACCCCACTGTAGTAACACACTCACATCTACCCAATATTGTTCCCTGCAGTTACCTCTCACTACAATGTCTGATGCACAGCTACCCCTACTCTAGTCACATTTTTTTTAACTACCCCATATTTTTTCCTGAAAGTTCCCCCACATCCTAATATTTGACCCAAACCAACCCTTACTGTAGTAACATTTTTACAGTTACTTAATATTCTGCCCTGCAAATACTCACTACCCATCTGTTCCAGAACTACCACAAGCCTAGTTATTACGTATTCTCAGTAACCCAATATTCTGCCCTGCAAATATCCTACAATACAATATCTGCTCCATAACTACCCCACAGTAGTAATACTCTTAAAACTACCCAATATACTGCTCTGCAACTATACCCACTATGTTGCCTGCCCCACAGCTACCCCACACTCTAGTCACACCATTGCCGCTACCCAATATTCTGCCCTGCAACTGCCACACACGCCAATATTTGCCCCACAACTACCCCACCCTAGTAACACTCTTGCAGTTACCCAGTATTCTGCCTTGCAAATATCCCGCTACCCAATATTGATCCCAAAACTACCCAGCCTCTAGTAATACACTCACAGTAACCTAGTATTATTTCCTGCAACTACCCCAAACACAAATATTTGCCCCATCTTCCCCACTCTAGTAACACTCACAACTAGCCAATATTCTTCCCTACTACTACCCCACACAATAATATCTGCCCCACTTCTACCCTCACTTCAGTAACACTTCTGCAGCTACCAAATATTCTGCCCTGCAACTACCCCACACCTTAATATCTTCCCCACCTGGGTTTAGCCTGCTGGTGCAGTGGTTGCGCTACTGCTAGTGATGCCAGTCACCTGGGTTCAGGAACGAGCCCAGGGAGTTGTACAGCCAGCCAGGGGAGGAAGCTTGAGCATCCTTGATCCTTGTATCTACCGTACAACTGCACCACTTCCTATTAGCTGTGCAAATCATCTCATATCTCAGCCACAGTATGAGAGCGCACTGGAAAGTGATGCACAGAAACAAAATATACTCACGCAAAACGTTTCTGGCATACACAACTTCAGAAGAGGGACGCCCAAAAAACTTGACAAATTAGTATTTTGCTACTACATATTTATTTAAACCCACAACAACTTTGTCTGACCTGACATGTTTCGGATTACCATAAATCCTTTTTCAAAGGCTAAGAACAATTAAACAGACCAGACCTATATAGGTCTGAGGTCCACACGTGACTCATCAAAAAGCCACTCCCTCCATAAGAGGGGCAAACTCAACCACATCTAATTAAACCTGTGAAGTGCCAATTGTAAAAATTATAAAAGCATCTAGATTTAATTCATAATTTTAAAATTCCTTAACAGTACCTATAATCAAACGTGAACATTTATGACACATACACTTAGAAAGTCATAATAGATCATATAAAAATAATTAAAAATATATACAGAAAACAGAAGTGACCACAAAACAGAGATCAAATAGTACACATAACAAATTGATAATGACTACTGAAGTTCTAAATATGAAAACTACATAGTTACAGATCTCAAATTACTGATTTCTAAATAAGGCAAATAACTTTCTGGACAGTAAACATCAAACAAAATGTCTTGCTAGGTAAATAGTAACATTCCAAAAACAAACCCTGTCAGCGTTTTTTAAGATACCCCTTCTTACTCAATTGCACAACCTGGTGCTACACTAATTTTAATAACTTTCACCCCCCCCCCCCAGCTGTGTGGCCCTGACATACAACCCTCATTCTTTAGCCACAGAGGAGGAACCATAATAATAAAAGTGGTGGTTCTGTGGCATCAGTGGTGGGTGGATACTGGTACTGTCATACTCACAGGAGTGATGGTTTTCAGACTCTTTACTCTCCCAACTCCCTGGCCAAAGACTATGCCCCTTGGCCAAGCACTCTAACTGGTGGATGGTGGCTAACATTTTTGTGGTCACCCATAACATCAGGGACTTCACCGCGTCCCACCATAGGATGCACTCCACTCAAGCATCAGAGTACACATCACTCCCACCCCTTGGATCAGGACATGATGATTGCACATTGTGCCCCACACCCCACTGGCCCAGGACAGGGGAGTTGGGCTCAGGATATGAGCCTGAGACTCCCATGGGATGGGTCAGTGCAACACACATCACACTCACCATGGATCAGGATATGATGCTTCCACACTGCACCCCACACTCCACTGGCCAAGGACAGAGAAGTCAGGTTCAGGATACAAACCCATGTTTTCCACTGGGTTATGCAGTGGAGCACACACAATCCTCCCTCAGGATCAGAACTTGATGTCTCTGCATTGTAGAAACATAGAATTTGACGGCAGATAAGGACCGCTTGACCCACCCAGTCTGCCCATTTCCCTACCTACTGGATAAGCTGCAGATCCTAGTTAACCAGCAGCCTACTTCTTCCTACCCCAACCCCCTAGAATGGCCTTATGACTGTCCCATGCATGCTTGAATTCCACCACTGTTTTTGACTCCACAACCTCCTCCGGAAGGCCGTTCCATGCATCCACAACCCTCTCTGTGAAAAATACTTCCTTAAATCACCTCTGAGCCACCCCACTTCTACCTTCAAATTGTGCCCCCTTGTTCTTGCACACCTCTTTTTTTGAAAGATGCTACCCTCTTGGACTTTGTTGATTCCCTTGAGGTACTTGAAAGTTTCTATCATGTCCCCCCTCTCCCTCCTTTCCTCGAAGCTATACATATTAAGCTCCTTTAGTTTCTCTTCATGTGTCTTCCGGTGCAGACCCTGCCCCATTTTAGTTGCCCTCCTCTGGACAGCTTCCATCCCGTCTATGTCTTTGCGGAGACTGGGTCTCCAGAACTGCACGCAGTACTCCAGATGGGGTCTGACCAGCTGTCTGTACAGAGGGATAATAACTTCCTGTTTTCTACTGGTGATGCCTCTCCCTATGCATCCCAGTATCCCCCCAGCCCTCCTTGCTGCCCTATAATAATTTGACCCAGAGCAAGAAATTTGGGTTCAGGCTACAAGCTTATGTTTCCCATGGGGTGGTGCAGGGGAGCACACATCACACTTTCCCGCTGGATCAGGATATGATGCCTCCGTTTTCTGCCCACACAGGGGAGTCAGCTCAGGATACAAATCTGTGCACTGGAGCATGTGTCTTTCGCCTCCCTGGGATCAGGACAGGATGCCTCTGCATTGTGCTCCACACCCACTGGCCCACTCAGGAAAGGAGAGTCCAGCTCAGTATACTAACCTGTGTTGCCCTTGGAATGGTGCACTGCACCACTAACTGGTGTCAACTGGACAAACAATAGCCTCCCTGTTGTGGCCAACACCTTGCAGTTACCTCCTACATTTGGCTTGGTGTAAACTAAAGAAAAAAATCCTGGTGCAGCCTTACTTTCTGTATCTGTGCTCAATAGTGCAGTCCTCCCGGGTAGTCCTGAATGAATTTTTGCTCACACAGTGCTGATCACTTTGCTCACCTGTCTCCCCCCCAGCTGGCTATGTGGGACCAGGGAGTACAAATCCAAGCTTCTGCTGGTTTATTTTAAAATCATCTCATCTGCATGCCTGCTTTCTGCCAGACATGCAGTGAAACTAAATAATTTGCTTACCCAGCCCGTGTGACGTGACCAAATGGAGCTGAGCAATGTGACAGTAAAGTATGCCTCTTTTTAATTCTCTGTGACTGGAGTTGCTCAGAGGTAACATGAGAAAGTATTTTTTCATGGAGAGGGTTATGGATGCATGGAACAGCCTTCCTAAGAAGGTCGTGGAGTCAAAAACAGTGGGGGAATTCAAGAATGCATGGGACAGACATAAGGCAATTCTAGTGGGGGGTAGGAAGAAGTAGGCTGTTGGTTAACTAGGATCTGCAGCTTATCCATTAGGTAGAGAAATGGTCAGACTAGGTGGGCCAAGCGGTCCTTATCTGCCATCAAATTCAGTGTTTCTATGTTTATGTTTCTATCCTAACATAACTGGTCTCCCGGCCCCCGCAGAGTGGACAAAGTGGGCTGGGAAGCACGAAAAACAAATTTCATGTTTTATATTTATCTGCACCCAAAGATGCACTGATAATGTAACTTGTTTGTTGCCCTGGCCCCTATAAAGTATCCAAATGGGGCTGGGGAGCGTGAAAACAAACAAGGAATTTTTATTCTGCCAGCATGTCCAATTTCTGCTTCTGGAGCTGCACTGATAGCCCAATCTGTGAAGCTGTCAGGCACAGAACATGAAGCAGTAAGTCCTGGTGCTGTGCCTTCTCTTTGAGCCATTCAGGCTCCATGTCTCTGCCACGAGGACCATGCACTAGTGGTGGGAACAAAGCATGACAAGTCAGGACCATTGTTACAGTTAAAGCAGAAGGTGGGGAGAGGGGGGGAGGTCATTATTTTAATTGGTCAGTCCCCTGGACTACTAGGTAAAAATGTTTAATGGGAAGTGTGTTGGAGGGGATAGTAATACCAGTAGAAGTGGGTATATGGCAGGGGTTCAGCCACAAGGAACTGACTCCATTTTGATGTACTTGTGAGGAAGGCTGAATGGAGTCATGGCAGGTGATTTAAGCAATATAACATGACAGGGTGTGTGTATATAGGTGAAAGGGAACATTTTTTAACCAGGAGTAGCACACTAAGCCGAAGCTTGTTTCCAGATGTGACCTGGGAGCACAAGGATGTTAAGTGACTTGCTCAGGATCACACAGTATGCACCTAAGGGGCTGTGGGATTCAAATCCAGGTCTCCAGATCTGCAGCTCAGAGCCTTAACCCACTGTGCTATACTGCCTCTGATGTACTTTTCTCTCTTTCTTTTTCCAAAAACTGAAGAGGCACATTGTATAATTGCAATACACCACTCCAGGGTGTGAGTATATTGTAGGATTTACCACGCCTAGTGTGACTTGGTCATGAAGCCGCAGGCCGAGTGAATAAACCACACCAGAAGTGGTAAATCCTGTCACATACCCACACCCTGGAGTGGTATATTGCAATTATACAATGTCCCCCTTCAGTTTTTGAAAACAAAAGAGAGAAAAGTAATTTTTTTGTCACTTTAAATCATTTTTTTAATTTATTGTTGCGCTAGAAAAAAATAGTTCCCCATTGATAGCCAGAATACAGTAGATTGAGAGGCAACATCAACTCAACCCTATCTTGGCGCTGAATCTGGATATTTTTTTTTGGCTTGTTTTACTTTAGTAAGGGGCTCAGTGGACAAAAGTACTAACAGCATTGAGGGTTTTTATTTTTTTTTCCTCTCTGATGATGTGAGACTTTGGGCTGCAATGTGTAGTTAGGAGCACAGTTCAGCATACGGGCTTCGTCAAAACAGATGGTTGCCATACCTAACAGTCTGTTTCTGAGACCCGTCACTGTTAAAGCGCTATTTTCTTTTTTTTTTTTATTCTGACTAAATGACTTTTTTTTTTTTTTTAAATGGGGACATTAAGAGATTTATTTAGTGTGTAAAACCGTTCAGTGAGTTTTCCAGCTGTGATGATTTGGGGGCAACATTGGGAAAAAGCAGAGGCGACGGTGAAACAGAAAAGTGAAAAAAGGTGAGCTGAGAAGAAGTGGTTAGGGGAAACTAGCCAGAAAAAAAAAAAAACTCTGGGGGGACAGTTTTGGTCTCGATATGGATTTTGGTTTCGTCCTGGTTGATCGCCGCTGTTTAGTGGAGATGCAATGTGACAAAATGGCTTGCCTTACATTGCCATCTTTTCCAGTCTTGGGCTAGTGATGGTCAGAGTGATTTTAGAAACATAGACTTTGATGGCAGATAAGGACCACTTGGCCCACCTAGTCTGCCCATTTCCCTACCTACAGGATAAACTGCAGATCCTATTTAACCAACAGCTTATTTCTTCCTACCGCACCCCCCCCCCACAAAAATTGCCTTATGTCTGTCCCATGCATTCTTGAGTTCTCCTACAGTTTTACACCCCACAACCTCCTCAGGAAGACTGTTCCATGTGTACACCAACCTCTTTGTGAAAAAATACTTCCTCACATTGCCCCTGAGCTGTCCCGCCTCTATCTTCAAATTGCACCCCTTGTTCTTGCACAACTCTTTTTCTGAAAGATGCTATCCTCTTGGACTTTGTTCCACTGAGGTACTTAAAAGTTTCTATCATGTCCCCCATCTCCCTCCTTTCCTCAAGGGTATACATGTTAAGCTCCTTTAGTCTGTCCTCATATGGCTTCTCTTGCAGACCCTGCACCATTTAAATTGCCCTCCTCTGGACTGCCTCCATTCTGTCTATGTCCTTGCGGAGATGGGGTCTCCAGAACTAGACGCAGTACTCCAGATGGGGTCTCACCAACTGTCTGTACAGAGGGATAACAACTTCCCGTTTTCTGCTGGTGATGCCTCTCCCTATACATCCCAGTATCCCCCCAGCCCTCCCTACTGCCTTCTCACATTGCTTGCTAACCTTAAGGTCATCTGATACGATTATCCCCCAGGTCCCTTTCCATTTTTGTTGTTGTTACTACCCTCCCTCCATTGTGTAATCTTCCCCTGGGTTTTTGTTTCCCATGTGCATTATTTTGCACTTCTTTGCATTGAATCCAAGCTGCCATACTTCTGACCATTCCTCCAACCTTGCCAAGTCCCTTCTCATCCTTTCCCGCCTCCTTGCATATCAACCCTGTTGCAGATCTTTGTGTCATCTGCAAAGAGGCATACTTTTCCTTCCAGTCCCTCTGCAATGTCACTTATAAAGACATTAAAAAGGACTGGACCCAGTACTGAACCCTGCGGTACCCCAATAGTAACCCCTCTTTCTTCAGAGTGGACTCCATTTACAATTACCTTCTGTGTCCTGTTGTCCAGCCAATGTTTTACCCAGGCTACCACCCTGGGACCCACTCCCAGGATGGTTAATTTGACTATAAATCTTTTGCGTGGGACTGTGTCAAATGCCTTGCTAAAGTCTAGGTAGGCCATGTCCACAGCCCCTCCCTCGTCTACTACTTTGGTCACCCATTCAAATAAATCAATTAGATTTGTCTGACATGATCTACGGATAGTTTTTTATGCAGCAGACTGGCGACTGGCACCTTTTTGCATTGGTACACTGGAGGATTTACAATCAGAAAGAGGCATTTAAGCTGTATTGACTTGGCCATTGTATAATGTCAGATTTAATGGGCAATAGTTTGAAAGACTATTGCTCAGTCTTGTGAACTATAACCCAGTTTAAGTTTGAAACGAGTTGATTGTCCAAAAACCTTTATTACCACGTGACTGGCTCAGGACTAATCAAAGACCAGGATTTTTTTTTTTGTTATTATTTTAAAAACATTTTTTGGAAATGTGGTCTTCTTTTAGGCAATTTAACCAATATGTGGAATAGTTTCATCTACATACACTTCCATCTTGTACATGTAATCACCTAACAAACATTTCATCACTACCATCCCCCAACCAGCCCTAAATCTTTCTTGTTTTTGCAGGCTTTGCCTGTAAAAACCTTAAAAGATGCCAACGACTTTGGTTTGTTCCTGAACCCGGGCTGTTGGGGGTCGGCCAGTGGGGAGGGAAAGGAGCGAAATCAAGCTGCCGCAATGCAGCTCTCCCCTCCTGGGAGGGACTTGGAGCTCCCCAGCCATTGGCCACCACCCAGTGGAGGACAGAGGATGGCATTGACTGGAGAAAACTCTGGTGCTAGCCACGGGGCTGAGCTGGCATCACGGGCATGCGTGGTGCTCCATGATGCATGCACAATGCCCATTTGCTGTGGTCCCTAGAAGAGGGGAGAAAAGGGGAAAAAAAGGTTAAGTACTAATTTAAAAAAGAACTTAGAAGATAATATTACTGATAAAAATACTGACTGAAAGGTCTTACAATTTTCTTAATTATTATGCCCCATTAGTCAGAGTACTGATTTCTACACTGCAGACAGAGAGACATTTCATGCAACCAGGCATATACAAAGATACTAATAATCTGAAAACTATACCACACCTGTTTACATAAGCCAGTTACCAGATTCAAATAAGAAAACTCTCCAGGTATTTGAACCAGATTTCTAAAAGTTTACATAATCTGATTATAATAAGAATTTTCCTGTTTACATGGATCTGAATAATCTGACTCAATTATCAGATTATTCAATAATCCAGTTCAAATCAGATATTTACCTGCATGTAAACATAGTGATTGAGTAAGGGTGAAGACACCTTTTCTGAATCCTGCTTGGAGATCAGATATAAGGTTATACAATTCCAAGAGCCCCGAGATCTTTTCACAAATAATTCTAGCAGAAATGTTGGAGGCGGAGTCCAACAGTACATTGAGGGGTGGAAATTCATCCTTTTTTAAAGACTGGCATGACAACTGCACCGTACCTGACAGAGTGACAGATGATGTGTTTTCATGAAGCTATTAAACAAAAAGGTTAATATGGGAGTCCAAAAGTCTGGGTCCAATTTAAGGGGACATGTCAACCTTTTTTGCATCATATTATTTTTATGTTAAAACCCACATTTTATGATTGCTTACTTCCTCTAAAATTCACTGATGTTGCCGATTTTTTTTTTTTTTATCTGCCTCCTTGTTTATAAGAACCACAACGCATGGTAATGTATAGCTATGCCCAGCTTTGTATCACTGAACTACTCATACTGCACAATTGCTGAACATTAGAAACACCCTAAAACAGTGCAGCCACTCATGATACAACAGTCTCTTCTACTCCCACTGCATAATCAGTGGCTAGATTGTGCTGGGGGTGTTTCTGAGTCCAGGAAAGGTGCATTGGGAGCTGGTCAAGAAATGCAACAAACATGTTTTGGTGTGGTAACACCAGTATGGTGGGCAGTCAGTTTTTCACTTTTTAAAGGGAAACTGTACAAATCAGGCAGCTCCTACCCGCGTAAGGTGTACCCTCCGGTTTAGCTCTAGCCCACAAAAGCGGCATTTTTCTTGCACCGCTAAGGTATTTATTTTATTTTGTAAAAGTCCGCAAACCGGAAGTGTGGCGGACGCTGGGAGCTCCATTAAGTGTAATAGTGCGGCGCTGCCCCTCTCGCTTGTATTGAAAAAATGCTGCTTTTGTGGGCTAGAGCTAAACCGGAGGGTACACCTTACGCGGGTAGGAGCTGCCTGATTTGTTCAGTTTCCCTTTAAAAGAAAAGGGAGATCTGACTCAAACTACCAGCTGCATCAACAGTCTCTATAGAATGTAAACAATCATAAAATGTGCTTCTTAAACTAGGGACACTTTGAAGCCTAAGGGGGTTGACAATGTCCCTTTAAACAGATCAGCAGGAACACCATCAGGCCCAGATGCCTTATTATATGGCACTGATTCTCTGAAGGATGTCACGATACCATCGCACCAGTGTTATTTTATCATTCAAAAAAAGGGGGGGGGTTATAGAATGTAACCCATTCCTCTGGGTGCACATCTTCATCAATATTACAATATACTTTCACCTTCCTGGTTGAGCTACCAGTTTCCCCGGATTTCTAATGCCTGGTGAGCCAGCAGCCTGCAACATTTGTCCCTCTAGAGTGTCTTATAGTGAAAACGTTTCTTTGACAGTATGATTCTGATTATAGAATAAGGTTTCCTTCTGGGGTTCTGTTTGCATTTGCCCAGCGCATGAGTGCCACATAGTGAAGGAGAGGCATGGTCTTGTTCTTGAGACAGAACATAGCTGTACTCACTCATCTTTTCACAAACAGAAATACATCCATACACAATTAGAGAAAAGAAGGAATATAACAAAGAAACTTTGAAAAGAATGAATGGAAAACTTTTAACCATTTCCTAACTAAAATATGAAGCACAAATCTATTGTACACAACAGATGGGTCAGTTATCCATTAGCCAATATCACTTTTAGAGTCCAGTTGGAAATATTGCAATAAGGGTCAGATGCTGCTAACTATTCTTTTTATTCAATTAGGGAAGCAGTTCCCAAGTCCTTTTAACAAATGAACATTAAATGTGAGGATTTCATCTGTAAACTATCCAGTGAGATATATATATATAAACGACTTACAATATAACATGACGTATAATTAAAATTTAGTAGTAAAAAGTTTTGATGTTTAACAGAATAAAGACAATTGAGACCTGTAAGGCCCTATTTTCAAAGACACCCTGGTGTGTAGATTACTATTATATATAGGTTGAAGTTGTCGGCAGATAAGTACCACCAGGCCCATCTAGTCTGCCCAATTTACTGCCTGTAAAAGCGACACATGACCCTACATGGTCTTTGGCTTTACCTTCCTATCTCTAGTGTTCCTTTTCACATCACTAGTGTTCTTCTATTCCTGTCCCATGCATGTTTAAATCCTGCCACCATACGTGCTGCCACCACCTATTGTGGCAGGCTGTTCCATGCATCCTCCACCCTATCAGAAAAATAGAACTTCTTCACATTTCCTCTTAAGTGGTCTCCCTCTAGTCGCATGTCATGTCCCCTTTTCCTGGCATTCTTTTTGAACTGGAACATATTTTCTCCTTTAACATTGTTTATGCCCTTGAGGTACTTGAATGTTTCTATCATATCATCCCACTCCTTCCTTTGCTCCATTGTGTACATACTGAGGTCCCTCACTCGCTCCTCATAAGGCTTTTGCTGTAACCACATGACCATCTTTGTCGCCCTCCTCTGTACTGCCTCCATTTGTTGATGTCTTTACAACGGTGTGGCCTCCAGAACTGCAAACAGTACTCCAGATGAAGCTTCACCAGGGTTTTGTACAGTAGGACTATTACCTCCCTTCTTTGGCTCGTGATACCTCTGTCAGTACAACCCAACATCCCACTGACTGGCCTTCCCTACTGCCATGGCTGCCTGCCTGGTAACTTTCAAGTCATCAGTACTAATGACCCCCAAGTCAATTTCCTCCCTTGTAACTGTCAGCAGCTCCCCCTCCCCATCCTGTAGCTTGTTCCTGGGTTTTTACTCCCCATGTGCATGATTTTGCACTTCTTTGCATTAAACTTCAGTTGCCACGCATCAGCCCATCTCTTCAACTTTTCCAGGTCCCTCCTCATCCTTTCCACTCCTTCTGGAGTGTCTACCCTGTTACAGAGCTTGGTATCATCTGCAGACAGGCAAACCTTTCCCTGTCCAGCCCATCTGCAATGTCACTGATGAAGACATTGAAGAGGACTGGCCCGAGCACCGAACCCCGAGGTACCCCACTGGTCACTTCCATTTTATCTAAGTGGGTTTCATTTACCACCACCCTATGTTTCTTGACCCCTAACCAGTTTGCAATCCAGTTTACTACTTGGTGGCCCACCCCCAGACTACCGAGTTTACTTGCCAGTCTTCCACGTGGAACGGCATCAAAGGCTTTGCTGAAATCGAGGTAGGCGATATCTACACACCCCCTCCCCCTTGGTTCACTGCTTTTGTTACCCAGTCAAAGAAATCTATCGGATTTGTTTGACAAGACCTTCCTAATGTGAAACCATGTTGCCTGCGATGTAGCACTCCTATAGATTCCAGGTACTCCACTATTCGCTCTTTTAGGAGCGTCTCCATGATTTTTCCAACAATAGATGTTAGGCTAACTGGTCTGTAATTTCCTACATCTTCCCTGCTTCCCCTCTTGTTAAGGAGGACATCTGCCCCTTTCCAGTCCTCCAGTACCATTCCAGTGTCAAGGGACTCCCTGAACAGGTCTGCTAGAGGGGCTGCGAGCTCAAGCCTCAGTTCCCTCAGGATCCTTGGATGTATGCCATAGGGGCCCATGGCTTTGTCCACCCTTACCTTTATAAGCTCTTCCAGGACCTTTTCCTCTGTGAAAGGGCTTATGTCTACCTTCCTCCCCACCGTTACTTTGTAGTCCAGCTGTGGACCCATCCCCTCTCCTTCCACAGCGAAGACTGAACAGAAATATTTGTTAAAGATAGATGCTTTCCCCATGTCCCTCTCTACACACTCCCCCCCCCACCCCCTCTAAGTTTGGCTATTCCCCCTCTGGTCTTCCTTCTTTCGCTAATGTACCTATAAAATGCCTGGTCTTTTTTTGGGAGGTCGCCCCCCTCTCGTCATCAAACCCATCTGTCCACTGCCCACAAGCCCAGGCTTACCCCGGGCATGGCCACTGGCGCCACTGAGGGGCTTCCCTCCCAATGGACATCATGGGCAAGCTCCAGATTACCCGAGGCAGGACCCCCCAATGCCTAGGGGCTGGCATTCTTTTTTTTTTGCTGCTGCTGCTTTGCAGCGCCGCCTCTGCTCCCCAACCTACTGGTGCCCGGTGCAAGCGGTGCCCCCAGCCTCCATGGGCGTCCGTCAGCACGGTCCTCATCCCTCCCTCCCAGAGAAGGAGAGCAGTCACCAGGACGCTCAATCAGTCTCCCAAACTGCCCTCCAACTCCTGGGTCCATTCCAGAATCCAGGTCGTCAGTGTCTCAAGTGGAAATGTAATTGCTGCGCCAGTGGGCTGGCAGCATCTTGTCTTCTTTTTTAACAGATCGAGCTATTCTCTCTTCCGCTTGAGCTTTTGCACTCCTTACAGCCTTCCCTGCTTCCCTCAGACGATTCTGGTACATTTCCCTGATCTCATCTCTTTGTAACTCCTTGTACTTTCTGAAGGTTAGTTTATTGGCCCTCACCTTTTCTGCCACCGCCCCCGAGAACCAAAGTAGTTTCCTTCTTCTCTTTCCCTTGCTTACCATCTGCACACATTGGCTCGTAACTTCCATTATTGCTTCCTTGATGTGTGCCCATTTCTCCTCTACTCCCCCCCATCCACCCCAATCTCCTTTTTAGCCAGTGTCTTCTTAACCAGCAATCCCATCCTGGTAAAGTCAGCCCTTCTGAAGTCTAAGACCCCTGCTTTGGTATGAGTTAACTGTGTCCCTATGTACAGTTTGCACCACACCATATGGTGGTCACTGGACCCCAGTTGACCTTCCACCTGGAGTTCTGCTACCCTGTCCCTGTTGGTTAGTACCAGGTCCAGGGCTGCCTTGTCTCTGGTAGATTCTTGCACCAGCTGTCTGAGGCCTGCCCCAAGAATGGAGTTCATGAAGTCCCTTGCCCCAGATGAGGCCCCTGCTGAGATGGACTAGTCTATGTCCAGCATGTTAAAATCCCCCCTTAGTAGAACTTCCCCTTTCAACGTGATCTTATGTATATTCTCCAGCATTATCTTGTCAATTTCCTATCCCTGAGCAGGTGGTCTGTAGATGACACCCGTGCAAATAGCTGTTCCACTGCCTGGCTCAAGGGTGACCCATACTTCTTCTGTCTGCCCATGTGGGCTCTGAATTGCTGTTGCTTTGATGTTATCTTTGATGTAAAGGGCAACCACCCCCCCACCCTTTTTTGCCCTCCCTGTCTTTTCTAAATAGGGCATACCCTGGTACAGTTATGTCCCAGTTGTGATTGTTGGTGTAACCCTCCCTGTGTCTGCAGTCCAGTTGGGGGTGGGTCCATGTCGTCATGCTGTACCCTACCACCACCACCACCACCACCACCCCCCCCAGTAAGTTTAAACCCTTCTCAAGGAAGATTTTAAACTTATTGGAAAGGACTGTGGTTCCTCCCTCAGCAGGATGCAGGCGATCTCTTTTATACAAGCTCCCATCCCTCCAGGTAGGACCCCAGTCCCCCACATAGCCAAATCCCTCACCTGTGCATCATTCCTTCTGCCACACGCTGAAGTCATGGATGCACTGTGCCCTGTCCTCCCCCATGCCCTGGACAGGCAGCACCTCCGAGAAGGACACAGAGGTTGCTGTTTGCCCAAGACCCCTCCCAGTCTCCTAAAATTCCCCTGCAAATTATGAAACATCCATGCAAATAAATATCTGTAGTTCAAAATACATACAGTTTAATTTTAAAAGATACAGGGCATGAATTTAAGTGTAGCAAAATGCAAAACTACCCTCAGAGCTCAAAGCAATAAGGTGAATTATAGATTTTTACTTTTCAAACTTATTCTGAATTTTAAATGATCAAAAAAAGACCCCAAAAGAGGGCAGCACTTTGACATCGGTAATTAAGTGGCCAGCTTCATCCATAGTACTAGCTTTGACTCAGATGGAGACTACAGAATGTTGCCCTGCCCTGCCTGTCTAGAATGACGGAGCTCACCACACCCACAGAACCTAGTCATCACAAATAAAGCTTTACTCTTATACAGTATATGAAAAGTGTCATGCACTTGAAAACGCACAAAATATAATACTGAATGTTTAATCTTTTTTTCCCCCCATTATCCTGCCGGGATGTAACCTTTAACAGAGATATCAGAACAGAAAATCTGGCAAATGATTTAAAGAAAAGCACCAGTTCATTTAGCCATCAACTGAGCACTGCGAGTCTCAAGCCTTTTGACAACAGGGAATGTGCGTTGTGATATCTTCCCCATCCCCCTTCATTTGGCATACATAAACCAATATTCTAAAGGCAGTTAAGATGTAACCAATACCATAACAAAGCGGTGAAATGGTAATTCAAATACCGTTATCTGGAATAAGATATTGCCTTATTTTTAAATAACGTACTGTATGGACACTGATTCTATACCACCCTAAAACACTAAGAATGTAATTCCCAGCTAACATAAATAAACCCCTATTTCAGTTACACTGCAATTCAAAGGGGAAAAAACGTGATTTTTTTCCCTCCCACACACACACCAAGCCATCATGAGGCTGTTCTTGGGAACCAAGGATGTGTGTGTTGCAACAGAACAAATCAATGAAAGCACATCATGATATTGCAATATAGTGTATGATTGACGACAAAGACACAACTTTGACTACAGGAGTCTTAATCTGATGCAGCTTTGAAAAGAGGAGTTGGTGCATCAGAATGACCCGGCCAGGTAAACCTCTGAACTGGACAGGTAAGGAGGTGCGGACTGAGGCGTCAGTCCAGAATTCTAGAGCAGTGCGTCCACATTTATTTGATACAAGACCAAAGCCCCAGCAAATGGAACAATTCGCTCTCATGGGGGCAGGAATACATTACATACGGCTATTTTAGGATTCTTCGATCTTTTAAGAACAGCTGCTGGGGTGGTGTTTCAGGCTAGAATTCACTACCAAGCTAAGGGACGCAAAAACAACAGCAGTTTAAAACAAAAAAAAAATCAGTGGAAACCCTTCGCCTGCTATGCTGCTTGACACGGAGGAGGAAAACAGCTGATGTATACTACCGTATGACTTGAGAACGAACTCTGTTTAGCTCCGTGGTATAGTATGCGACTTTCCAGGATTTCAGTATTAAACTTTCCGTTTATTTTTCAAAGGTCATGCACAAAATGGTTAGTTTGCCTTTGACAACTACTTACCAAACAGGAGTGTCCCAAGATACAGCAGAAAACAGCGTGTGTTGATCGCAGATGATAGGTGAAAACGCTCCCCCATTCTGCCAGCTCTTGGGCTTTGTGTATTATTGGTCTTTTTATCTTCAGGTGTCAACACACCAACAGGGTCACACGTCCACAATGAGTGAGAGAACTGCAGCGCGTCCAAATTATGCCTCAAAGCAGGTCCAGAATGTGTCAGTTTTCAAAAATGATGCTTGCTATAAAGAGGCTCCCTCAATAAGATGCTGAAGCTTTGTCTGCTGCTGCCAACCGTTGTCGCTGCCAATCCTCCCAGCTGCGCGCATTACAAAAAGTGATTGTTTGTGCACTCCCATTTCTGGAGCAACCCTCGAGAAACACAAGTGCCGCTCCGGCTCGCCAGGGGTTAAACGGCGGCGGTCAACAGCCAGTTACTCAGAAGCCGGGGTCTGTGAGTGTGCACCGGCGGGGGCGGCGGCACTGAAACCTCGCTCGCTGACCTTGGAAGAGCTCCACCAGGGCGCCTCCAGTCCCAGCACATTGTACTATACAGAGTGCCTGCCTCCCTGCCGGCGCCTTTCTTGCTGTGCTCTGTGTGCGTATGGAAGCAAAGACAACTTCAACAGGCCGCCCACTTTTTCCACCTGCTCCTCCTCCGCCATGTCCAGCCTCGCCCCGCCCCACCCGAGCGCAACCTGAGCGATGCGGAGTAGCACAGAGGAGGTTGACGAGGCTACCTATTGACAAAAAGACAAGAAACGGTGACGTCATTCATGCTAGGCTGATTGAGTAACTCCAGAAGCTCTTGCTGAGGGATCTTAGGTAGGTAGGTAGGTTAGGTATACTTCTTCCGGTAACGATTTTCCACTGTTCTGGATAAGATTGTTCCCACAAGAGTTTTAAAGAGCTGATGAGGCCTCAAAGAAAACGTTGACAAACATAATACTTAGGTACAATACAGCTTGCACATACCTCTCAACAGTCCCTCATTTTACCTCTCAGAAACCCTTTGTCCATAGAAACATAGAAGTTGACGGCAGATAAGGACCGCATGGCCCATCCAGTCTCCCCATTTCTTTTTCTGCCTTATAAATGTGCCATCGGTCTTTGCTCTGCTTCCATCATGGGGAAGGTGATATTCCACATTCCCCACTGAGACTTTAAAGCAGATATTCATAATAATGTATTATGCAGGCAATAACACACGATGAGATGTGGGCACCTCCTGCCTTATGCACCTGGGCGAGCTCTTATCAGGAGATAACCCACACCTCAGAGTGTGTTATTTCGCTTATAAAATGGGTCCCGAAGTAACTATCAATAAAAAAAGGAACAAAACATAGGAAAAGCACATAAAAACTTAAGTTTAATACTGAACTAGTAAAAAAATAGTCCCCCATTGTTAATTACTGATGGCCAGTACAGGATTCCCCCACCCACAGAGACAGGTACTGGTGAAGGTCTTCCTTCATCTCTGTTCACACTGTATAGTTGACTGAGGCACACTGATTTTAATTTAATTTTTGTCTGTTAATGAGTGGAGCGGGCGTTTCTTTCAGAGCCAGCATCCCGTTTCAATCCAGAGCAAGCATTTCCCTTGCCAGGGCCATACTTAGCAACAGAGATATAGATATTTTTCTTAGTATTGCTTTTGCGTAGTATCAGTTGGGTTCCCCCTTTTGAAAACCAATGTTGTATTTTATTTTATTAAACACAGTAATTGCAGGACAGTGATTTTTCTGGAGCGACTGGGTTTCTCAGAAGCACATACACTCATAGTTGTGGCTGAGTGTGTCCTTTGCAGCCTCTGTACTGCCTGGTTTCACTTCCTGGTTGCGAGTAAAAGTAAAGCAGTAAAATGTACAAAAACTAGCAGTTCAAAAAGAAAAATAAGCCATACTGTGGTGTAATGGATACGAGAAAGGAGAGTGTAGTTCTTACGATGCAAGTGACATCGTGGTTATTACCGTTCGGTCAGTTTGAAATGCTGGAACAGATCGAGAGATGGATCCACACTGGCCAGGGGTAAACAGGAACGGAAAACTAAATGGAACAAGTAGACTTTTTTTGGTGATGGAGGACATGGAGGGGATGTTCTGTTGTTTTCTACTGGCAGCGATAGATTCTGTGGATACCCGAAGGCAGCATGTATTGAAAGTGAATGCTATCAGCACCAAGAGATAGTTGTTTGATGCCCGTCACAGCAGTGTGATGTTTCGCACTGGTGCTGCGCATTGTGTGCCCGCTTGTTAGAATATTTTGCAGCTCAGCTAGGTTACCGATTTCTGGGAGTTGTGAGGTCACCGATGGGAGAAAAGTGCCGGTTGGCATAGATACACGCTGATAAGGACACGACTCAGAGGTCCTTTCAGCCAATCAAATTAAGTAATTTTTGTTACCCATTTTATAAGCTTAGATATTAAAAAACATTATGAACATTAGTGCACTGATAGCTATAGTGTCCTGAGCTTGCAGTGCCATGTTGGACGATAAGTCACACATTTTGCTCATTTGTCACACATTTTGGTGAAATAAGGTTGCGAGGTATGAGCTTGCATTCTATATATATTATATAGATTTCTCCTCCCCATTATTTATTACTGAGGACATTTACACAAATACATGATATTTATTCCTTGGAGTTCATCTGCCTCTGTAGCTTACGCCCTACTTCAAGTCATAATTCTCTGTTGTGACATCACACTATGTTGCCATGGGAGTAACTGTGATGTCACAAGCAGTGCATTATAATCTCAGGTAGGAAGAAAGTAACAGAAATGGATGAACTCTTCAGGAGCAGAGAATCTGTTTTCATGCAAATTACCTCAGTGATATATAATGGGGAGGAGAAATACAAACATACGAATGTGCCAGAAGAAACAGACCACCTGGTCTATCTAAGTCTGCTCGAGTGTGCAGCTAGCACCCCTAGTTTGCAGCTACCCCTCCTCTCCCCTTTGTCATCCCACTACCACCCCCACCTCCGCCACCCTCACTCTCCTCTGTTCCCTGTCCTATGCCCTTTTGAAGCTGTTCACAGATTTACATAATACCACCCATTCTGGTAGTGTGTTCCATTTTGCTACCACCCTCTCTGTGAAACAGTGTCTCATCATTTCCCTCCTAAATCTTCCCCACTCTATTCTTAGCCCATGCCCCCTGGTGTCCCTCCCCCCCCTTAGCTTAAAGACCCTGTCTGCCCCATCCTTATTGATTCCCCTCAGATATTTGAATGTCTCTTTCATGTCCCCCCTGTTCCTTCTGTCCTCCAGGGCGTACATATTTAGGTCTCCCAGCCTGCTCTCATAGTCTCTCCCCTCCATTCCACATATCATCTTTGTTACCTTCCTCTGTACCCCCTCCAGTAGCCTGATATCATGCTTTAGGTATGGCCTCCAAAACTGCACACAATACTCTAAGTGGAGCATTACCAGTGACCTGTAGAGGGGCAAGATCACCTCTCTTCGCCTGGACGAAAAAACCCTTGCTATGCACCCCAGCATTTTGTTCGCTTTTGCAGCCGCTCTCCTGCACTGGGCAGTGTTGTTCATGGTCCCTGTTATCATTACCCCTAGGTTCTTCTCCTCAGTGATCCCCAGCTTAACCCCCCAGAACAGTATTCTCTCCTTGGTTTCTTCACCCCAAATTGCATAACCTTACACTTCTTTGCATTGAACCCCAGCTGCCACCTCTCTGACCACTCCTCTAGCTTGCTTAGGTCCCCCTGCAGCTGCTTCCATCCTTCCCCTCCATCCACCACTGCTTCGATGTTGGTGTCGTCAGCAAACAGACTTACCTTGCTCACCACCCCGTGTGCAATGTCTGATAAGAAGAGCCCAAATAATACTGTCCCCAACATAGAGCCCTGTGGCACCCCACTCGTCACCGGCCATGGAGTTGAGCTCTCTCCTCTCACCATCACCCATTGCAGCCTCCCACTCAGCCAGCTTGTAATCCAGTTCATCATTTTTGCCCCATCCCTACACCAGTTAGTTTCTCCCTAAGCCGCCCATGAGGCACAGAATCGAAGGCTTTGCTGAGATCCAAGTAAAGAACATCCAGCGGATGAAATCCAGAACTAATGTAAAATACAATCTGAACTATGTCTAAATATTATGTTCTGCTAAAGTTCTCCTGAAGGTGTCAGCTGCTCTTTAAGACCAAGTGCTATGTGATCAGGGCCTCATGTTGGAGCGTTCCCTGCCTCAGCAGCACTGCAGGCAGTGCAGGTCTCACAGATCTACAGGTGTTCCTGTATGTCAGGGAAAGGCAGCATTATCTGTACCCTTACAAAAAGTTCTTCGGAATACCACTGTAATACCACTCATTTGCCATTGCAATACCACCGTGATTACCACTGTACTACTTTTAAGGTTTTCATGGTATCACAGTGGTTTGTTTCAATTCCATTGTGATACCATTGTACCACTGTCCTACCATATCAACAAAAATAATCAAAATTTTAACTACCATAGTAGAACCATGGTACCACTGGGTAGTACCATTGCACATTTTGTAGCCCACCACCGTGTTGCCATTGTGGTGTCATGGTGTTGCCATTGTGTCGCATTTTGTAAGGGTAGGGAAATTGTTCCCATAGAGTTGCATTGGTTATACAAAAAAAAACAAAAACAGAACAATTTGACTTCCATAGGAAATAATGTAATCTACAGGAAAATTACCCTGGAGTTACAGGGAAAATGCCATATCTGTCTTGGAGCAGTGACACTGCCCCCCCACCACCACCACCACCACCACGCATACACACACACACACACCACTGATAACCTCTCAATCTATTGTCTCTGAAATTTGGGACCAAAGTTTCTGGACTGTAGCCTCTTTCAAGAAACCTTTGTCTTAACTCAGCTGCTTGTTGTTGGAATGTAGTGTCTTCACTACAATTCCTTTTAAGCCTTAAAAACTGTCTGAATGGGACTGAGTCCTTAAGTGATTTAGAGTGAGAACTTGTGGCCAGTAAAAGATTGTGGACGTGGGTTTGTGGTACCCCTTTGTAATTATTCTGTTATTCTGACCTTTGGATGATGTAATATGGAGGCAGTATAGCGTAGTGGTCTAAGGCTCTGAGCTGCAAATCTGGTGACATCCAGCAGACCAGACCTGGGTTTGAATCCCACAGCTTCCACTTGCATACTGTGTGACCCTGAGCAAGTCACTTAACCTTTTTGTGCTCCCAGGTCGCTCCTGTAAAAAAGCTTTCAGCTTAGTGTGCTATACCTGGTTAAACAACTAAAAATAAAAAATAAATAATATGCAAGAACTCAATTTATTCTGGGTGACTTTTATACATGAAATGTAAGTTCATATAATTTTCATTAAGCCAATTGGCAAATGCACTGACTTCTTATTCAGTTCCAGACCATATGCATAATACATCATCTATAAATCTTGACCATTTAACTAAGTTTTTTTTAGAAAGGGGTTGTAGTTTGTACTAAATAACACTCGCTCTTCCCAATAAGCTAAAAATAAATTGGCATATGATAGGGCCATGGCTGCCCCCATTACCATTCCACATTTCTGCAGGTAAAAATCATGATCAAGTTCAACAAAATTGTGTTTTACTACAAACTCCAGTCCTTCCAATATCAGATTCTTAGGCATGTGGTCTAGAAGTGGATCCTGAAGTAAAAAAGTGTCCACATGCTTTAATTCCATCTGTATGCCTGATACAGGTATATAGTGTTTCCACAGCTATTGTCACCCATCTTATGATTTCTTGGATTCAAAGGTTCTTGAAAAAGTCTACATTCCAGAAATCATGGATGAGGCTTTAACCAAAGCCACATCTTTAAGAGGGGCTGAAAGCAACAGGCAGATTAACTTTGTTACAGAATTTAATCGTTTGACTGGGAAACTTGGGAACATTGTGACAAAATGCTGGCCTATACTGTTAAGTGACCAGGCCATGGCAGAACACATTTTTTATTTGAAAGTTTGTGACCAGGAGATGCACACTGAGCCATGGCTGATTTCCAGGTGTGGCCAGGGGGAAGGGAAGGGGAATATTTGTACAGATGTAAATTGACTTACAGAACCAGATTAAGCTGTTGGTGATATTTTTAGTGAATGGGGAGAATTTGGCCAGGACACTGGGGAAATTCCCCTACTCTGCCTGCAGGGGGCCTTGCTTCCTGTAAGCAGAGGGGACCACTTTGTCTGTGGTACCAAGACAGCGGACGAGAGTCCTGGAGTGAGGGAGGATCGTGTGGAGGTGGGAGAGCTGGTCTCCTCTCACACCTCGTGTATGCCAGAGACTGAAGTGCAAACTGAGCAAAATCAAAGGAATAAGGATCTGGATATGCATACTATGGTAAATGAACAGGATGGAGTGATTAATAACAGTATGGATGCACAACCGCAGGAACAAGAGCAGGAGGAAAGTATGGACACTGATTCTGAGCCTGAGGGGCTTGAAGACATTGCTGATACAGAGATGTCAAAGCTGGTGTCGGAAGAAACACTGGAGTTACAGTGCTTACTGGAGGTGGAAGAGTGGAGATTCTGCTTTAAAAAAACATCCTTGCTGCAGAAAATCCGGTGGTCAGAAGCTGACAGCGCGGTTAACACTGTCATTGCAGATCAGCTGAGTAAGGAAAAGAATGCCTTAAAAGAACCGTCATCTGCCGGGGATCAGAACGAGTCTATGGAGGCTTGCTCTGCTACTGAGACACCTCTACAAAATGTGAGTACTCCTCCTGTTTTGAAAAATTGTATTCTGCTAAAAACGTGTCCTCTCCTGGGACTAAGGCCCCTGGCCCAGGCCCAGGCCCAGGCCCTTGGTCTATAGAAAAAAAGGCCCTCCAAGGCACAGGCTGGGAAAAACAATCCCAGTCAGGCCAGTGGCTTTCTGGTAAATCCCCTATTAGAATGCCTACACCTGCTGATTTTCAGGAAACTGCAGTTCAGAATATGAACAAATCTCATATACAAAATCCTGGGGAGTCTATCTTGCAGGAAGACCCGCTGGCTATACCTGATGATTTAACTCTGACACAAAACCCTGTACTGGCTTTACCTAATGGGGAGAAAAATACAGCACCACTCCAAGTGGAAGCATCCTTAAATAAACAACCTGATAGGCAAAAGAAGACTTTTTCCTCTTCGTTTTGCTTGCCCGTCCATCTAGCCAAGCGCCACAGTGCAGTCAGATTCTCCTATATGGGCAGCATGACAGAATCTCCAGACCGAGTATTTGTGGCTAGATTTCTTCTAAAAGACTTGAAGTTCTTCTCACATGAAATACGCGTACTGATTCATATTTCGGGGGAAACAACTTTTGACATACAGTAAGTTTTAAAAAAACCCCGAGGAATGGAGAAGTTCTGGTCAAAATATCATACCCTAAAACATTCAGCATTGTGGAGTCCTTTTCTAGCTATCCCTGTCACCAAGCCTGCCTACAAGACTATTCCTGTTTTATTCAGGCATGAGTGAGTGGATTTATCTGGCGTTCTTTACTGGCTCGGGCTTCAATGCACTGTTATTGGAGATACAGAGGCCATCCTGGGACCTGGACACAGAAAATATATGGACTGGGGGTGGATAATAAAAGTCCTTCTAAAATCAAATGACTCTGAGGTTATGCATCTGCCAAACTCTTTTTTTCTGGGCCAAGATAGGGGAGTGTTATTTTACCCAGGGCAGCCTAAGGCCTGCTACCGGTGTGGGGACCCCTCACATCTGAGTAGTGTATGTGACACTGCAAAGTGCAACTTATGTGGGGAATTGGGGCACTTGAGTACTGCATGTTTAAATGAATGTAGGTGCAATTTATGTGAAGAACTAGGGCACACATTTCAGAACTGCTCCTGGGCTGCTCACAACCAGGAGCACCACGATGGAAGTGCAGACCAGCAATTTATAATTTCCCAGGCCCAAAAAGCTAAAATCCAGAATAGGCCTGGTACAGCCCAGACTTGCCCTGACCAGGAAAGGCCTTCCACCTTGACTGCTGCACATCCTGAACCTTTACAGACTCCTCCTCTGGTCGTAGATACAGAGGGGCCTCCTCCTCTTCCACCCCTGGGACAGGAGGTGGTTGTGGTAAATTCTGACCAAATACCTACTGAAAAAAGAGTCCATGCCCCCTACCCCAGAGCCTGTACAAACTGTATGCAGACGCTCCTCGAGGGCCAAGCTAAAAGCACCCCCGAAGTTGTTAGAACGTCCCCCATACAGCTATCCAACCCCTATGATATTTTGCAAGAGACATCTGCTGACTCTGGTGAGGACTCAGACTCCTCATCTATCCCCTACTTGCACCCTGAGGGCTCAACAGATACAGAAATTGGTTCTAGAGGTAGAGGTTCACAGAAACATAAGGCAAGGTCTTAAACAAAAAGTTGGTGGATCTGGGAGGAAGAAATAACTGGAGAAGTGATTTGACTCCCTCCTTCTTCTTACATGTCAAATGTCTCCTGATGCCTTAGCATGCCATACTATTAATGTAAATAGTATTAAGAAGATAGACAAACAGAACACAGTCTTAGCTTTTCTTACTTCATTACAGATGGGTCTGATCTTTTTACAAGATGCTCGATTTCATACCTCTAGTGAAATAAAACAGGCCCAAAGACATTGGTTACTAGGTCCATCATTCTGGTCAATTGGCCAGGAACCATGCACTCACTTGATTTTAAACTGCTCAAACTTTATGATGTGGTTCCAGGCAGAGTATTAATACTTGATGCCCTTATTCAGAAACGGCCTTCCCGTGTAAATAACCTCTATGCCCCCAGATGAAATCAGCTAGAATTGACATAATGTCCCATATTCAGCCTTTTTTACACACATCCAAATATGTGGTGTTTGCTGGAGATTTTAGTTGTGGGCTAAGTCTCCAGGACAAAAGTGCTTACTCTAAAACAAAAAAATATATATTGCGACTCTCGCTCCTTAAACACAATTATTCACACTGCAAAAATGCGAGATGCTTATCTGGAACACACAAAAAAACACACACCCACCTTCCAGAAGGGCACCCTGGCAACTAGAATTGATTATATTTTTTTGTCCCAAAATATGAGCATTTCAGCTGCCTGGGTGGAACCCTTAGAATTTTTAGACCATAGGAAGGTTTCTATTCTAATTGGTGATAATCCCTCATTTGCTAAAGGGCATGGCACTTGGAAATTTAATACCTCTCTGTTAAAAGAGGAGGCATTTCTTAACATACTAGGACAGTTTTTATCAGCCAGAAAATCAGTGCTGGTGTGCTATGAGGATCCCATCCTCTGGTGGGAAGATACAAAACTGGACCTCGTGTGCTAAATCATACAGTAAGAGAATATGTAATTCTGCCTACCTCACATATTTACAAAAGCGCCACCAGTTACAAAACCTACTGACTATAATGCATACTACAAGGAAGGATGTGAGTAACCAAGTTTGGTTAGTCCAAGCAGAAATTATGGCTTTTGCAAAACAAAAAGTTACACAACTTTTTCAGCAGCATAAGTTTGGCATGCAAGGCAGAGAACAAGAAACATGTCCTTTTAGCTATAATACATACCAGGTGGGGGAAAAAATCCATGACTGGTTTGCTGGGCCAGGCTGGAGTCCTTCAGAACTCCCTTGATAAAATGATAAATATAGTGTCTGATTTTGCCAGAGAATTGTTTATGAATATTCCTTCTGATGCACAGAACATTAAAGAATTTTTGCAGGATATTCCAGTGCCCGTGGTTTCCTCCTGGGTATTGGCTGAGTTATGCAGACCAATATCAGTAGGGGAGGTATTAGATGTCATTCGTCATTTAAAGAATAACATTACACCTGGGCCAGATGGTCTCGCAAACGAGTTGTATAAAATTATAGAGGAGACCCTGAGTATAGAGCTTACAGCGGTGTTCAATACTCTTTTAGAATCTAGTGAAGTGCCATTAAGCTTTAATAAAGGAACGTTAATTTTCCTGCATAAAAAAGGGGACAGAGTTGATATTAATAACTGGAGGCCTATTTGTATGTTAATCATTGATTGTAAATTTGTATCCAGAATTTTAACCAACAGGCTACTCCTGGTGGCAGAAACTGTCATTTCCCCTGTACAAGCCTGTGCTATTCCTCAGCGGAAAATACAAGATCACCTTATTTTAGTAAGGGAAGTCATCACAAAAAGCTATTCTAATATGTGCCCTGGCCTGGTAGTCTCTCTAGACCAAAGAAAAGCCTTTGATTCAATTTGTCATGATTTTTTTTGAGAAGTTTTACTACACTATCATGTACCGCCTCAGATGGTAAACTGGATTAAATCTCTATATACGACATCAACCATAGTACCAGTAGTTAATGGAAAATTGGGACCTATGGTACCTATAAGACGAGGGGTTCGGCAGGGGTGCCTATTGAGCCCCCTCCTATATACTTTCTTTTTTTTTTTGAAATTACTATTTATTCCTCCTCCCCAGCCTGCCACCTCCGACCCTTCAGGGGGGACAATTGGAAATCCCACTGCCTGGAACCCTACCAAGCAGACCCCCTAGGCCCCATGGAGCCGCGGATTACCCACCGGGCGGGGACGAGGCGGGGGGCTCAAACCCCGTTACTTACATTCCATCGGTCTGTGGTCTGCTGGGCGGGCACAGGCAAATCGTGGGCACGGCCATGGTCCTCCCATCTTCCTGGCTGAGGCAGACTTTGTTCCGCGTTTTCTCCCTCCCCGAGCAGCAAGCAACCTCCCCTGACGTCATGACGTGTGCGCCGACGTCCATGCTGCTCAATGGCCGCCCATCCCCAAATGGAGCTTGCAGTTCCTCGAGCCTCCGCTCGGGGTCATGCAAGTGTCGGGCATCGGCCGAATCCATCCCCGGAGAAGGCAAGCTGTCGTTGGACGCTCAAGCCTATCTCCCCCCAGCCGACCCACCGACGACCCGAGTTCGCTCCCGAACCCGGGTCGCCGGCGTGTTGCGAGGTGTGGCGTCCAGCGCCTCAACCCTCAGTGCCACCGGGCCGGCCCTGTATACTTTCTTTATAGATCCTTTACTATGGAAACTTAATGTTTCTCAGTCTATCAGATCTATAATAGGGCCAAACCTACAGGCGCCGCCCAAAGCTTTGCTGTATGCAGATGCTGTGTGCCTTATAGTAAAAGACAAATCCTCAGTCCTTGTGGCCATTTCGGAATGTTCTACTTTTGGAACGGTCTCAGGGGCTGCCTTAAACTTAAGAAAAATGTAATACCTTAGTACCAGGGACTGGCCCTGTGCAGGAAAACTCTGTGGGGCCCATCCAACTCTCTACCGGAGGCAGTATTAATCCTGGGGGTTAAATTTGGCCCTCCTGGAATGGATATTTTAAACCGGGAAGAGAAAATTGCAATTGGGAAATCTAAAATTTTACAGTGGAATAGGAGTAAAATTGGCAAAAGAAAAGGATATCCTTAATTAAAACATTTTTATTACCCATCTTTTTATACCTCAGTTATGTGTTTCCAGTCCCCAGAAAGCTAGAAACAACCATCATGAGACTTTTTTCAGGTCATCTGGGGAAGCCGCCTCAACCCTATAAAAAAGGATATTCTATGCTTACCTGTGAAGGAGGGTGGGTTGAATATGCTTAACCCTATCTTATTTTTTAATAGTGTAACTTTTATCACTAACCTGAGACCTTTATTGATTAATACACAAAACGGGTGGGAGGGTTGGATGCATGACAACTGTTAGCCATGGTTCCACCAGTGGGAACAGAATTCCTTGAAGATAGTGCAAGGTCCAGTTTCCTTACAATATAGAAAGGATACCTTCCGTAGACTAAAACAGTGGAAAGTTACTCTCCAACAGATTCTGGCAGCTCCCACGCACAAAATATGTTATAAAAATCTACACGCATCTATCTGTGCATGTCCTGAGCCCTTCACTTTGTGTCCTGCACAATACAGGAGTTCCCTTAAAAATCTATTAAGAAATCTGAGAATTCCAATACACCTATGGGACTTCCACTGGCTGTCCTGCCACGAGAAGATAAATATAAAAAATAATCATAAACACAAACAGATCCAAGATAGAATATGTAGTAGGCTACAATGTATCAATACTCTAGAAACAATAGAACATCTCCTCTTCCAATGTTCCTTTATCAAATATTTTTGGGCATACCTAGCCTTGCAATGGAATGAACCATTATTTACAAAACTCACTTATCTTAATATTATGTATGGGCATATTTCTCCAGCTTGGAGTAAATGGAATCACAGTACGTTACAGTTACATTTCACCATCAAGTGGAATATTTGGATGGCCCGATGGTTGTTTACCTTGGAACAAAAATAATATACTTATATTGAAGTAAGGAAAAAAATTGTGAAATATTTACAAGCAGTGTATATTCTAGAATGTAAACAACTTTCAGCATTAGATATTGGGGAATTATGGAAAGAAATGCCATGGATGACAAACACAGATGCGGCAGTTACTTAAAAGGGGAACAATGATAAACAAGTATTATTTAGTTTAAAGCTGTTTTGAACATTGTGGTTTATGAGTTATGATTTATGTTTCTTGTGTTTGGATATGATCTGATTTCTAAAATTTACCCCTACTCTTATTGAGAAGTGCCATAGGATCTTCAACATTCTCCTGAACAACCACCAGAACAAGCAGACAAGACCTCGGTTTAACGTCATCCAAAAGATGGCACCTCAGGAGTGCAGCACCCCCCTCTTGATGCACTACCGTGTCAGTATTGGGACTTATCCCACATTCCCAGTGTGGAGCTAGAACCCACCACCTTCCAATCTTCCAGCCTCACAGGCGAGTGTGCTACCTACGGAGCCACTGACACTGACATTGGGGTGAGAACAAGAGTTTCCTTTAGGAGAGGGAAATATCTTAGAGATGAGTCAGTTCACAGGCAATTTACAAGGCAGGAGACAACAAATAGAACATGGTTACCAGTGAGACCAGAAGGAATGTATTGGTGTGGTAATCATAATATATGCATACACTGCCAACAGGGAAAAACATTTGTTGCACCTACAAATAACCATATGGTCTACATTAGACAGTTCATGTTATGCATTATGACCTACATTATATACCTTATGCATTGTGGTGTGGATGTAAGAAATTATATGTAGGGAGAACAATGCGACCCCCCAAATGAAGAATACAGGAACATGTGAAGGATATTAAAATGTAGACATCAGTAGCCCAGTAGCAGTACATTTCATGGAATGCCACAACTGTGATCCTATGTCCCCGAAATTCACAGGACTTGAACAGGTAGGAATATGCAGGAGGGGTGGAGACAGACTCAGTAGACTCGCATAAAGGGAGAGCTATTGGATATTTGCATTAAGAACATTAACACCAGATAGACACAACCAAGATTGGGACCTTGAGCCATATCCGTAGAGGGAAAAGAACCTCCCCATCCCCTCTATCCCCTTCGAGTCTGTACACTAAGCCTCTATAAATTTGTGAAAGACCTTTAATAAATGTGTCAGTTGTTAAAAGAAGTGAATATTATATAAATGGATAACTAATATCTGCATAGGCACACTGTTTTGTTCTGCTGATATGCCATACACAGGATGCTGTTTACTAATCAGTTCTATACAGTATATCTTTTACAGTGTTGGACATTTGGAGAGTGCAGAAAGTCCTGTAATTAACACTGGCCCATGCTGTTGAAGAACGGCTGTATTGGGCTCATAACTGTAACTGTTTAAAGAGATTTATTGTGTTTAATATTATTTTTATTTATTAAAAATGGTATCTTAGTCTTTATGGTAACTTAAGATTAATGAGAAAAATATAATCCCTAAAAGAGAAAACAGATTTTGAGGCTATTCAAGTGTTAGTAGCTAGTTTAGCCAATTTATTGGTTGTTTTGCTACAATGATTCACATAAGAATTTGTGTGCAATCTGATTGGACATCCACATGAAATGTGTAAATGTGGTGATATTTGTTATGAAATGAATAGCATACTGTATGTGTAATACAGCAATCTAGTCTAAAAAATTTACCTGCTATCCCCTTTTTATATTATTTTGAAATTGATTTTTTTTGGTATAAAAATGAAAACTGCATATTGATTGGCTTAAATTATGGTTTAAGCACATTGTCATCAATTTTGTGTGATATAAAAAAGGTATGTCTTAATGCAGGAACCAGACTCCTGATGAAGCCTTAATTGGCAAAGCACCAAGGCACCTGCATCTACGGCCCACATCTCTGGTTTGCCGCTGAAGGATTTTACTTAATAAAGTAGTGATTTTCACCTTCAATCAGTGTATGTATGTATCTTACATTTTGAAATTTCTTCACTGGAGTTTTGCACAAACTTCTTGCTCTGGAGTCTGAGTGGTCTTTGTCTGAACCCTAGTGCTCTCTGCCCTGTACACACAACGCACACAGCCAGACACACAAGCCAAAATGAATTCTGTGACTTCTGTGACTGTAATGTTTGGCCCCCAGTAGTCTCTCTGTGTCTCTTTCTCCTCTGTAGTATATGGGTGGGTCACGGTGGAACAAGTCAAAAAATGTCGAAAGTTTTTTTTTTTCCCACACAGGCCAAAGATTGTGTGCTGTGTATGTATAGGAGTTTTTTTCTTTTACTTTTTTAATTTTTATTTCTTCACCGGTTTGCCGCCAATCAGCCCCTTCCACCCTCTCTCTCTCTCTCTCTCTTTCTCTCTCCAAGTCTGATTTCTCTCTCATCCATCCCTCCCCTGATTACATTCTCTTTACCCCCCCATTCCAGTAACTGTCTTTCTCTCCCCTCCGAGAACTGTTGTTGGCACCATCAGTTGCCACTAAGACCCACACAGTCCGCCAACCAAAGTCTGCTGCTCTAAATCCTTCATCCCCTCCAGCTCTCCTAATAACGCTTCCTGATCTGTATTTCTCTGCACCTGCCGCACTTCTGGCCTGCATTGCCCATTCACTACGGTTATATACCTAGAGTGAGTTGTCATGTGATTTTTTCCTGCCGACATCACGTGACTGTTGCCTGATTGGATGCCGCCAGCCACCTGTACGTCAAGCGAGCATGCTGATGCCATCCCCATGGCAACAGTCAACACACTGGAGAAAGCACACCATCTGTGGCTTACCACAGATGCAGAACTGAGCTTCTGTGGCAAAGTCCATATTTATCCAGATCCATGGTTTCAGGGTTCGATCCGGGTGTTCAGATCTTGGGCGGAACAGTCTGCCCAACCCTAGTTAGTGAACAAAAAGGAACCACTTCAGTTACTAGAAAGCCTGTGCCTGGTAAACACAAACACTAGACCAGCAATCCAAAGAAAACCGGCGCTAGGCTGCAGCTGTTGTAAAAAAAAAAAAAAAATTATTCGCATAAAAATACACATAATATTGAGTCTCACATCCACCGTGCAAAGAGAGCTCCCAACCAGGTTACATAGATACATAGATACATAGACAGTGTCGGCAGATAAGGGCCTATGGCCCACCTAGTCTGCCCATTTGAGCTTGTAAGTTCAGTTTGTTTTCCTAGAAGTCTGTTTCCCCTTACCCCTGCCCTCTAGAATTCCTTTATGTCTATCATCTATCAGGTTTCATCCGAAGGCTTTCTCAAGGGATGCTGATCATTGGGAGGACCAGGGCTTTTTAAAAAAAACATGAACCAATCCAAAAGTGTTTCAGATTAAAGTGATAATGCTTAAAATATACTTATGAGTACTAAAGTGCTTTACAATAACACCATACCAGGATAAAAACATCATATCCAACTGAAGGATAGGTTCAGACTTATTACAATCAGAAACATTTCAGACGGTACTGTTATAATGATTTTCAGGTTCTGTATAGTAATGTTATCTCAATCACATTTACTAGTTTATATATGTATATGTACATGCTGCATACAGTACTTGTGTGGTGTCAAACTGTATAACAGGATTAGTTACATTTTTATTGCTTCCTTCCTATATTTGCTGGTGATTCATTCACCCTGTAACCTCAGTGAATCACCTTTTGGAACCTAATAAGGGAAATAAGTAGTGAAAAAAAGAAAATATTAAACTTAGCACACATTACTTGGCAAAATTTGCAGTATTAACTGATCAGTACTTAATTAATTATACAGGAGATGATATTATATATATGCCAAAAGTGTATGTTTTAAGGCTTCCTTCTATTCTTCTTTTTGATAAATGGCATAATATCCACTCTTTCATTAAGACCTGGTGGATAATGTCCACCTAGCTGGAAAATCCACATAGATTCCCTCTCTAACAGCAGAGAATCTAAATCACCTCCTCTTCTACCAGGATATACCTTCTCAATGCCGCTGAACATAAATTCATGTTTCTCTGAGGTGGGTGCTGTTTTTACAAGAACTGCCAGTGCATTTGTTAAGTCTGCACTGTTGAGTGCCCTGGCGTGCTCACCCACCCTCAGTTTCAATTGTCTGGTGGTTTTCCTTATATAAAAACTACCACAGCTGCACTTAGCTAGGTATACCACATGTGTGGAATCGCAGGAAATGAACCTGCAGATATGAAATACCTTAGTTGCATTACTGCTAGTAAATGTACTGGTTTTTTCCATTAAAGGGCAGTACTTGCAATGCCCACATCTGTGGTTCCCTTTAGGTAGCTGTGGTAGCCAGGTTCTAGGCCCACTTACTGGTGGTTGGTAGCTGTGTGTTAATAGATCTGCTAGATTTTTACCTCACTTGTAACTGAATTTGGGTGGGGGCAGTTTATTTTCATCTGATTTAAAGATGAGCTCTGAAGCCACAATGTCCCAGTGTTTAGTTATTATATTTCTGATATCTGCTGATTCTTTACTATATGTAGTCACAAAATGTATACGCCCATCGGTACTTGAACGTGCCTCTTTATGGGCTAACAGGTTTTTTCTTTCTAGTTTGTCAACTGCCCTCTCTGCTTGATCCAGACATTCTGTCTCATAGCCTCTGTTCTGGAATCTCTCGCTCAACTCCTTGCTATTGTAAGTATAATCTTCCATACTACTGCAATTTCTTTTGACCCACATGTATTGTGATTTTGGGATGTTATTAATGATATGTCAGGGGTGACAGCTAGTGGCATAGAGTAGGGTGTTCTGATCTGTCGGTTTCCTATAGAGATTTGTTTTAATGGTACCATCTGTCTGTTTCTGTATCTCTAAATCTGGGAAATTCATCCTATGTCTGCTCAGATTTGCTGTGGACTTTAAAGAGGACCTTCACCAGTCCTTTTGACTTTCATGCATAAATTACCCCTTCTTGCATTGATTCTGGAATTGTATTTCAATACTGTCTGCTGCAGTTAGTTTTTGCATTCTGAACTGCTAAAAACTGCAGAGTGTACCAGGGCTTCTATAGCAAGCCTTGTGTTGCTGTGGACCTATGGTTGTACTGCTGACATCACTGTAGGGCAGAGTCAATTTCACACAAAAAAAAATAGTGCGAAGGCATTTGGATTTTGGCATAGTGCATTGCTAACAGGGTATCTTGGGGAGGGGGAACACAGTATGTACATTGAGTACTGGTAGGTTTCCCTTGCAACATTGTTGCAAACTGCTTGGTACTGCACATTGTGAGTCACTCCCCTATCCTACAATGATGTCATCAGGAGCCAGCAGCCCAGCAGCTGAACAGCAAAGGCAAGTGCAGCAGAGCTAAAAAAAATCCAAATTATGGAAGGCAGAGTAAACCTTGGCCAAAAATAACAAATGTACACACCTTTTCAGGTCTAGTACTGCATATAATGACTACAAGCTCTAACTTTTTGGACCATCACGAAAGTTCCTCTTTAAATTGCAGTTTGTGCTTTCCAACCATTTAATAAATTCACTCAAATCTGCTTCATCCCCCTTCCATACCAAAAATTTCATCAATAAAGCGCCTCCAAAGATCCAACCTATGGTAAAAAGGATTGGTCTCATGACTTCTGACGTACACTTTTTCCCAAAATCCCAGGTATAGATTGGCATAATTGGGGGCAAAAGTAGCCCCCATTGTTATACCTTTAATTTGCAGAGATGTAGTATTCTGGAAGATAAATGTGTTGAGTTGAAGGACCAGACAGGCACACTCACTCAGGAACCCTAGTTAGGAGTAGAGTTGTTTCCACGGTCAGTAAGGTAGGAAGCAGCTATTGGGGCCACAGAGCTGTTGGGATTCACTCTGTTGTGTGAAAATTGTATTCCAAAGTGGTTAAAGCAGTTATGGGAGTGAAAACTGAGGACCCTTGCTAGTACGGCTTAGAGGGCATAGAGTCTTAGGTATATTGAGGGAGCGAGCCAGTCTACTAAGTCAACTTCATGAGGGTGCAGCCAAGGATCTGTTAAGATTGCCAAGACCACTACCAAGAGGAAGGTTGCTATGTACTCACTCTGTGCCCATTTAGGTGTAGCAACCCACTAGCACTTTGAACCCTTCCCATCACCCCCCTACATATAAATTAATGATCTGCCCCATGGCACATAGCTATCCTAGGTGAAGCACACTATTTAACTTGGAGGGTGCATCCCTGTGAGAGGTTCTGGAATGGAGAGGATTGGCAATTCCTGCCCCAGTGGTGGAGGAACCTCAACATGTCCACTATTTCTGCAGTAAAGGGGGTCTCCTGAGAATTAGGGTAAGTGTGATATTTTTGGCCCTAAATGATCAGCAGCATAAAATGGTTCCAGGTTAGATAATTGGAGAAAGACTTATACAGAAAGTTGCATGAGGAGCGATGATCCTGGTAAATGAGAGCATAGCTTTTCTTAATAAAAGATGGTGAATATCACATCTGCTAGGCATCAGAGGTAGGTGTTTTTGATAATTGTGTAAGAAGGAATCAACTCCCTAGTATGGGTGGTCCTTGAACTGAGGGAAAATGAGTTGTCATTTCAGGTTAGCTGTTGACTACACCTGTGTCAGTCTGGCCGAGTTGGGGGGGGGGGGCTCAGCCGAGAACAGCGACCACTGACTCTGGATGAACAAGTGCCAGTAATTGGATGAGAGGGAAACTGAGGAGTACCGTAGGATCCCAGAAGTAGTGACTTATTCCAGTAAATGAACTATCTGAGTAGGTGAAGGGAGGGTTACACACTAGGTAGTTAGGTAACATTTTTATTCATAAAAAATTAATATGTATGGCTCCACTGAGCCGAAACTCATTTACAGTGAGGTCCAAGAAAGCCAGTTCCAGTTACTCTTACATTGAACGTACAAAATACATTAAACACAGTACAACATAATAAAAAGACATAAAATAAATGACATTAACATCTCCAGGGTATCCTCATACAAATGTAACAATTAATGCAAATGACACTAACATCCTCATGCAGATTTATTAATCACTTACAAGCAGAGTCAGATCCCATGGGTGGTGGAGGGGTCTGGTCTGACATGCTTAGGCCCCTCTCAGTTACAAGCTCTGTTGTTGGAGCTCTCGAGGTGGAAAAGAAGAAAAGGAGGGAGGGGGTTAAAGTTTAGCCCACATTCATTTGTCTAGAGATAAGTGGCAGCATGTAGGTTGCTGTTCCATTTCACATGCTAGCACACTGGCTGTATAAATTAATTTGAATATTTTTTAAGTACTTATATTTCAAGGCAGTATCTTCATTATTCAAGACAAATTATATCCCTGTAGCGCACCTTTTTTCCAGTTATGCTGATAATGCAGACAGCACAACGAGGAGCGTCCTTACACGAGCCCTTTGTCGCCCTGCACATCACCAGCATGGATTGAATGTTTGACTTTGTTCAGATCCTTGGACGGTTTGGGGCACATTTAAGGGAAGAGGGGAAGGGGGATAAGGATCAATTGTGCCATGCCCTTGTACTCAGCAGACCACCCGACTCCCATGATCAAGGTAGTGGTTTAGATGCCTGAAGTGGTTGGAGCAGTTATTTCCAGGGGAGCTGTCACACCACCTTCACGATGTAGAAGGGCAGTGAGCACCAGTGCATTGCCGTGGTTGCAGTGCTCTTATAGGTGATATATACTGTAATAAAAGGGGTCAGGGAGGCAGATAAGTGCAGTTCTTCTGAGAGGTGCTGACTGATATTGGGGAAGGATGATGGAAGAGTGGCATTTACAGTAGAAGAAACCTGGTATTGAAAGTGTGCTGGTCTATCTTTCCCAGTATGTCCTCAGGGGTCTGTGTGGTAGTAGCATCTGAATGCTTGGGGGGGGGTGTTGGGCAATCCTTTCAGAGACAGCATCTACAGGATGGGTGCCCAAGAGATGACCTGACCTGTATATCAGTATGGGGGTGGGCAACTGCTGAGTACCTGAAGGAAGTGTTTTTAATATACATCTCTTAACAGGGCACTGTGAGAGCCACATTAGAGGGATGTCAAGGGGGGGGGGGTCCATAGCACCTTGCATCTTGGAATTGGGAGGGGTTGTTAAATGATAGGAACTTAGAAACATCTAGTGGTGGTGGTGGGTAAGGACTCATATCCGATATGGGGGAGAGATATCTTTCAGAGACACGGTTTTCTGCAGCCTAGAGGGCCATCTAGGCAGAACATACTGCAGAAATGGGTATCCTGAGAGGGTCAGCCACTTTAGTGCTAAAACAACCTGCACGTGGTGAAGAAGAGTGCAGGGAAAAGGGTGACCATCAGAGGAGCTACATACAATTATGCCACCACACAAAGAGTTTGCGATCAGACCTTGCTGTTGTAACTGTAATTTTGTACAGGGGGCTGTGCACCCCCCCTTAAATAAATATATATATAAAAACACCCACCTGTCACACATTGCGAAGAACAGAAACACAGTTATGACCCCATCCACACGACGCTCACAGTAGCAGACGCTCACAAATACCTGACGCCCACATCACACACATTCTCATCATGGTGCCCTATTTTCGGCACCCTATTGATGGTATATTGTACCTCCTGAGAGAGGTTCTGGCAGGAAAGCTGAAGGAGAGCAGTGACTCAGCAGAGCATTCTGACAGTTAGCTAGCAAACTGACAGTTGGTCATCGAACATTCAGAGAACGAGCCACCACTGTCAGCTCAAGCCCCAGCCTGATTCAGTGCACAAAATCATTGTCACAACCCTACGGCCAAGTCAAATAATGCCCTGGTCACACCTGTAAGAATTAACAAAAAAGCAATAAATTATCCACTGAGCAGTACACAAAGGATGCATACACATGAGAGACAGAATAGTCTTTTTCCAGTTTCAGTTTCTTTGTTGGTTCAGGGTGATTTGTTTGAGTCAGAGTTGTCACTAGGTTGGGTTCTGCTCTAGGATGGAATCCACTGCTTGTACAATATTCACCCAGAACGGGTTCTGGGGCTGCTGCAACTGGGTGGCAAAGTTCGATGGTGGCATCAGGAGGTTAACAGGGATAGTAACATGAGTCTCTCTAAGCTGATGTAAGCAAGGGCTGCTATGAGGTGAATCTTCCAGTGAACTCAAGTCCTGTGGGCCATTTACAATTGCATGTGGGCCAATCACATTCCTCACAAACATAGTCGCGTGTTGGCCCCTACAGAACCGCTTTCACTGTTCTGTGATTTTTGCTTCTGCTATTATTCAGGCGGGGTGGCACTAGTAGACAAAGCTGGAGAGTAAGGCAAGGTATCCATATCTTGTTACACATCCCCATCTCCTCACAATTGAAGTTTGGATTGCGGTAGATTGGGGGGTGGGGGGAATTGGTACTTTCCAGGACTTGTTAGCAAATAGTGCAGCCTCTGAGGGGGTTGGTGAACTCATGGAATACACCATTCCTCTCGCTCTTGAGGGCTGCAGAATAAGTCACCTTATATTTAACCCCAGCATGCTGCAACAAGTGACGGGTTGGGGTGATGGCTGCTCTTCTTTTGTTGAGTGAAGCAGAAAGTCCTGATAAATTGAGATCCTGTGCTCATGCTACAGTAAGGTCCTCTTTTCCTTGTCTTTCTGTACAGTCATGTCTTTTATACTGTATTTTAAAAACAGAGCAAGTAGGGGTTGAGGTTTCTCACTGGCTTTTGGTCTCTGAACCAGCGTTCTGTGGGCTCATTGAATGTCCAGTTGCATCCGTTTTAAGAACAGGACTTCAGATAGCAGATGCTGAATAAAAGCACAGACATCTCTCTCCTCAGCCCTCTCAGTTACCTTGGCTATCTGTAGGTTGTTTCAGTGACTGCAACATTCTAGGTTGTCTACTCTAGTACAGACCATTTCCAGCTCCTGTTTTAGTAGGGCAGTTTCTGTGTACCTTATATCACCCTGCTTGTACACAAAGTGAACTCATTGTCAAACACCCACAAATTAAGGTGTTTGTCTTGGGTTTCCAATCTAGCTAGCAAGGGCTTAAAAGCGGTTACCTCTTCCAAGATTTTTGAAGAGAGTGACTGAATAGCAGATAGATCTCTGCAGGTCAGGGCAGTTGTGGTACCAGCCATCTTCACCAGATGACAGTGAATATTCACTTGATGTATTTGTGGTAAAAAAGGGGTCCGAGAGTCTGGAGTTGCTCAGCTTTAATCTCAGCACATCACATTGAAATGAAATTCATCACCAGTATTGCAAATATCCGACTTTTAGAAAATAATTAACTGTTCTGAGAGACCTGAGGTTCAGAGCACTCATACTACCCAGACATTTTGGTCAGCAGCTAACCAGAGGTTTCCTGTTAGTCTGTATTAGTTTGAGATGGAGTGCATATAGCTGCCTTTAGGTAGCAAATATGATAGTAATCACCAGCTTGTATAGCGCACCTGCACCCTACCCCACTGCAAGCACCCCGGTCCATCCATATTGCTGCATGGGGGTAGTCAGGGTGAGGGGTCAGGCTCTGGTATTTCCCAGGTTGGATGCACAACACTTCTGAGCTCACTCCCATTGCAATTGAGTGCTACTTTATGACACATTCATAGGGGTGGCAAGGTACAAGGAACCCTGCACCCATCAGTTAAAACTGAGTGCAACTTGGGTTTGTGGTGCTTATTTGGGGTACCTGATTAGGTTTACCAGGATGGGATTATGAGATCCTGGCCACTACAGTTCGCAGCAACATTATGGGTTGAAAATGTTGTCCTGGGGAACTGACCCAAAAAAGCAATAGTATGTACAACTGAACATCACATATGAGTGCAATCATTTTAGTAATTATTATGTGACCCAACCCATGATTTGCCCCATGTCTAGTCTGATCCAAATAAAAGATACAGCATGGTGGACCAAGATGTCATTTCTTTCCTGAGAGACCCAGTCAAGACTGCGAGGCACTGTGTGGTGTTTTTTGTCCCTGGGGATCACGCAGCCAATAGCAGATGCCTCACAAGTCAGTTTATGTTTCTGTGAGGACTAGGATCTCCCCCTCAGATAGCCTGGAGAGAGTCACTTCATAGGAAAAGCTCAAGATGTGGTCTGAATGAGAGGGCTATCGGGGGGGGGGGGGATGGGCGGCTGAATGCGAGTCAGGTCTTTGATCTGGTGTTAATTGACTATAGCTTTCATCAGCTGCCACCTTTCCTCACGCCTTGAAACAGTTTGAGTACAGCACTGTAATATTTGAACAGAAACTCATGGCAGGACTAGGCTACCTTCTTGCTGATCAGGGAGTGGGGGCTGCTTCAAAAGTCTAGCAGTGCTCTCCTCAGGGATGGAAAAGCCTTATGACTGGCTTGGGACTGATGCTACCATTGTCGATGCCCAGGATAAAGTGGATGCAGCAGATTGTGGGGAGTTTGTTCATCCTACGAGTTCTGTAGTCTAGTGTTGACCACAGCTGCTGATGAGTGGTCTCCTGTACGATCTTCTGTCAACTGTTCTGGGCCGAGTGAGTCCAGACAGAGAGGTGTGTACTAGTTTCTTACCAGGAGGTCTGTGAGATCCTTCTCACTGTCCTGGGAGTCTCCACTGCAGCAACTGCTGTGAGAGTTTGAGTCCATTTTAAGTTTGAGTCTGTTCCTGTTTCATCTTCTAGCTTTAGGTGGAAGCCATGAATCTTCATCCAGAGGCTGCAGAGGAATGGTGAGCTGGGCTGCCTGTGTGTGCCTAGGTGTGTGGTGTCCATTGGTATAGCCCTTGAACAACTTGCAGCATTGCCACAGGCCATCTCTATGGTACAACGAGGAGCAGGGGCACAATGTTTTTGAATGTAGTTCATTGCTGCCTCCGGGGGGCTGAAGGTGACTGGGACCCTGTTGTATGTGATGTGGAGTTGGGCGGGGTATTAGAGAGCAAAAGGAACTCCCAGGTGGTGCAAAGCATGTTTCATTTCTGTATAGGCCAATCTTCAGATGGTAAATTCTAGGGAGAAATCATGAAGCAGCTTGATCGGGTGTCCATGCCATTCTAGCAAGCCTAGCTCCTTGGCACTCTGGAGGATATCATCTTTCACCTGAAATCACAAGAACCTGGCAAATGTGGGCAGAGGTTTCTCCTCTTTCTTTGGTGGTGATGGTCGTGGGAACACATGGTGTGCTCACTCAGTGCTAAACCTGGGGTCTCTGGGCAGTTTCAGAAGGATAGGGAGAGCATGGCACAAAAACCTCACAGTATCCCAGAACTGTACCTTCACAGGGAATCCCACAAAGCGCAGACTTTTTTTCTACAGCCATGGTTTTCAAGATCATTCACGTTGTCCTGAAGAGTGTGGATGATCTTGGCCTGTTCACACAGTTGGGCCTGTAGTTTCTGACATGGCTATTCTTTGTCAATACTGCATTTGTCTGTGATATCAACCGTGGATAACTGTTGAGATATTGCCTGAGCATTGTTACCAGCCACTGATTTGATTGCTCACATTTCTTTTAAAAGTTGTGCAAGCATCTGCTGAACACACTCGAGTGTGAGTTCCACCGCTATGTGGACTGCCTGACACATGAGTTGGGCCACAGTAGAGTCGGAACTTTGATCAAGTACAGCACCTGATCTGTAAGTACTAACTTAAAAATGAAAACACTGTTGGATCACTTGCACTGAACAGAGTAATAGGCTGCAGGCAGAGGGTTATTTTAGCTGGGGGAATGTCAGATGATGTTCGATTAGGGCCTGTGGGGTAAGGAGAGATGAATGCAAGCACCATCTTGTTGAAGGTCAAGCCACACCCTACCTCACTCTATCTTTGAGAGGTTCAGTTGGGTTTGGGTACCTTCCCTAGATGATGGAGAACTTGTGTTTAACTCAATTTATTTGTACATCCTGCACTCACAGCTCCATGTGTGAACCTCACTCTGTCTCAGCCAGTAGTTGCAGTCTATACATTCTGCCCCCTGCCCCCCAGAGGAACATAAGCTGTGATTTACTGTATACCAATGTAGATTGTTTCTATATCTGCCACTCAGTTTGCAACCTTTGGGACATTTGCATGCTTTGTTCTCATGTTCAGGCTGTTAGCTTCACAGTTCTGACTGAAACATTTAAATAAACAACCCTTTGCATGGGTCTTCCTCATCTGCAGTCTAACAATACTACATACATGTGAGTGAGAAGTCCCATTCTCTGTCACAAATTGTCCAAAGATCCTGGACAAGTCCACATGTATATTGCACCCCTGGACCAAATGTTACATGTAGTGCAACCCTCTCAGCTGGCATCACACTGTCTCTCAGCAGAGGCTGGTACCATATAATAACACTCTCTTGGAGTTAACGGGGGCCGAGGCATAGCCCAGTGTTACCCTCTGTGTTTAGAAGTAAGATGATATGCTTGCAGAAGGTCCCCCACAATATGGAAACATACTTTACTCTCTCGTTCAACTATGGAGTGCACTCAGTTTAACCCGCCTGGACAGAAAAAATATCACTGCAAAATGTTTACATAGTTGTCACTCAGTACTGATCATCTCTGATTTACAATACACATAATGGGGACACCAGTCCCCAAATGCTGTCCTAATTGGCACTGTACAGACAGGTTCAATCCTGACTCCGGGCTCAAGTCCAAACCTGTAGGGTTTCCTTGTATGGACTATACCCCTCACATCATTTTTGGCCACACGACCCTCTTATTCCTGGAGGAGAGGATGGGGGTATGATACACAGGGGTAAATAGGGTACAGGAGGGAAGTAATTTTCAGAAAAAAAGGTGCTCAGAAACAAGCAGACATGCTATGAAGCTGGAGGGGGGGAGATTCAGGAGATAAGTGAGGAAGTACTCCACAGAAGGAGTGGTGGATTCCTGGAACAGCCATCCAATGGTGGTGGTTAGGGTGAAACAGTGGTGGGGTTCAAGAATGCATGGGACAGGCACAAAAGAATCATAGTGGAAAGGAAAGGGAGGGAGAATGAGCTATAGATTAAGTAGGGTCTGTGGGAATAATGTAAGTAGGGAAAATGGGCAGACCGAGTGGGCTGAGTGCTATTTTCTGCCATCAGAGTCTATGTTTCTATATTTCTGTTCCTCAAAATCACCAGTAGGTGAAGTTATACCTCAGGGCGGGGCCTATTCTACTCTGTACTGCACTGACCAGAACTCCCAACTTGCTATTACCTTTGTGTTGACACATTTCTGGTCACATAAACACTGTGACACTGTAGCATCTCTCTCACCTGGTGTGCAGAAGGCAGCACCCCTATAGGGACTTTCTCTTGGACATTTCTAGTTGATGACCACTAAGAGCCCCAGGCCAGCTGACTATAACTCCAGTTAGTCCAGTCTTACCTAGGCACTCGAAGGCCTTCCTTGTGCTGGGCACACCTCGCTTCTACCTGACACTTCTCAATGGACGGTGTGCTAGGTGGGCACAACTTGGCAGTGCATTCTGCAGCCTGCCTTTTGCAGGGGTTGGCAATCACCCTGACTCCTCTGCCTGAGGTAGTGCTGCTGATTGTTGTGGTAGTTTGTCTTCATCCCCCCCCCCGAACATTTGGAATCACACCTGAGCTGGACGTCCCTTCATATCTACCCCTATAGTTATAGCCTACTGCAGTAGCTCCTTTTTACACTAGGCCTCTCTTGACCTTTTCTTCACCTTTCTACTCTGAGGGGGTGGCCTATCAGAGTATCTCTGTCTTTTCTGCCCCGCTTTATTTCCTTTTCCGTCCATGATGATGATATGGTAGAGGCTATGAAAATGCTTCCTATCAAAGAAAATGGCCCTAGGCTAGTGGGCAGTAAAATAAATGTTCTGCCCCCCCCCCCACTATGCCTTGAGATAGAGGCTATAAATACGTTTTGTCTGTACTAGAACGACAGAGAAATAAGGGACAGACAGTTGGATAATGGTGGAGTTGGACACAATTATCCGGGGAGCTTGGCAGCTCCTTTGTATAAAGGGCATTATGATAAACATATTTACAGGGATGCCTGTGAGGGGAAATAAGAAATGAAAGCTGGAGCCCTGTTCATTCCTGCGGGAGATATGAGCCATGGCTGACTTAGGAACTGTGCCTTAATAAAGGGAAAAGGCACCCGGATAGTCTTTCTGCTGTTTGCAGCATTGTCTTTATTGGTAATACTGCAGCTGCTTCTAAACAGAATGCTTTTAATGCTTTGAGCGGCTGAAATAAAAATAACAGTTTTTACGATATGTACCCACTCCTCCGGTGGCATGAGGAAGGTTGCCATGGAGAAATGTGGGCGGAAAGCAGGTACTCCCCGAGTCTCTAAGGCTAGCCACGTAAGGAGACTGAGGAGTTAAGCACCCACTTGGGTGCACTTGCAAAATAAAAGAACATGGAGTGCATATGTTCCAAAAGAATCTACGAGCTGCAGGAAAGTGTATCGGAGTGGAGAAAGAAAGCCCTGCTACACAAGCAGGCTCCGATGGCTTGGGCTGAAAACCCTCTTAATGCACTGTGGTGCACAATGTAGCACTCGGCTGGAGGAAAGCTAGCTGAACTCTAGAGGGGGCCCCTTTACCTTTAAAATATGAGATATAGTAGGAGAATGAGGGCCAAAAAAAAGCAAGAGAGGGCGAAGGAAAGCCCAAATGACAGAACAGGGTCCTAATGAAAAGTAACCTGTCGGCTGGCGATTTCAGCCAACGGGACATCCTTTCCTGAATGAAAGAAAAGTTTTCTTCTTCATGTAAAGAAGAGCTGGGGGTTACAGAAAATAAAACCTCCTGAGTGGATGTGTGTTTTTATGCTGTTTTACAGTACCTGTAACCCAACCTTTACAGGTACTTCAAATAAATAGAATGGTTGCCTGTATCATCCTGATTAAACGAGTGGACTACAGTACTTTTAAACCCCTTTTGAATGCATTTATCTGTTTTTCTATGCCTGAAGAAATAAAACATGAACCTTACAAGGAATACAAGGAAGAGCATTAAGTAGATTTATATGGGGGAGGAAAACCCCAGACCCTTACCTGTTCCTTTCTTAACTGAAGTAAGTGGGTGTGTTCTTAGGAGCCAGCGGCCCCAAACCAGACAGCATTTATAGGACCCTGCCAATCTATTACATTATTCTAAGGGAGGGGCTCAACTCTTAAGTGGCCCTTAAGTGTATTTACTCAGGTTACTCAGGTTTAGCAGGACAAAGGAAGGCCAAAGGCCCATCGTGATTGTCCCCCACAATTTGCGGGCCATTTATTCCCAACTTAAGTAGTTGATTGGAGCCACTCATCTAATTTTGCTTTAAAGGAATCAAAATTATAATTCTCTATTAACTCTTGTGGAAGTGTGTGCCAGAGTTTAGCCACTCTGATACTATAAAAAAATTATCTCTTTTGGATGTATTTGCCCACATTACATCTAATGTTTTGTTATGAGATCTTCCTATGAGACGTCTGTCGGTTAGCTTTATGCCCAGTAGATCCATCATATTACTGTCATTGAGGCTTTTGTACAAGAGAAGTAAGACACCCCTAGTTCTTCTCAGTTGTGGTGAGAACAAACCTGTTTTCTTTAGTCTATTTACATAATCGGTATTTGATAATTTAGAGAGCATTTTAGTGGCTCTTCTCTGGACCCTCTCCAACATGGCTATGTCCTCTTTCAATATTTGTAATGAAATTAAGGGCTACGTTTTGTTATGAAGATTTAGTAGAAGGTTATGGTGAAGTTAATATTTAAAGGGCCATAGTTATGCTGATCCCCCAAAATTTATTTACTAGTACAGAATTTTAATGTATTAGAGATAGGGGCAGATCAGCTGACCCGATGAGGTCACAGGCAGTTACTATAAAAAGCCCTCCTCAACTTACATGGTCAGTCAAGCCTTGAGTGGTCTACTGAGAGGACGTACAGGTAGACTCGAACACAGACAATTGTGGAAAACATAGCTGTAATTAGCTTTCTACTCTGTGGCAGCACCTGTTAGGGTAGAACAGTGCTGGAATTCAGATCTGCAGTTGTAAAGATCTGTTTATTTATGCTTTATTTTTATTTGAAGTCAACTTTATTTTGTTGAATTTTATGAAGAAATAAAATTCACACAATGCCAACTGTGTTGGTGTGAGAAGTGGAATTCGCTGATTGTCCACAGGATACAGGGGGAAACCAGTGATAGGTACCAGACCTGATGCCTAGGAAACACTCGGGATGGCAGCAGGTGGAGACTAGAAGATGCCTGGTGTTGTGACCAGGACCAAGATGGAGAGGACTGGAGAACCCCTGAACCCAGAGCTGACTTATGACATAAGACTGAAGGTCTGGAAGGAGGAGAAGGAAGAAGAAGAAGAAGAAGGGGAGGAAGACGAGTCAGCACCTAGGGAGAGACATTGGGAGACTGGAGAAGTACCACCTGAGGGTCTTACAGATCTGTTCAGATGGATGGTGGTCCGCCAGATGGAGATCAAGAGGCAGACAGATCAAGAGGCTGAGGAGAGGGAGAGAAAGTGCAGAAGGCAAGATCTCAGGTGGGCAGAAACTTTACAGGCTTTGAAAAACATGGAGACAGGGCACGGAGCAAATGGGAATGGAAATGGGCCTACCTCTAACCCCAAAGAAATAAAACTAACCAAAACGTCTGCCTCTGATGACATTGAATCATATTTAACGACATTTGAGAGGGTTGCAAAAGCATGCAGGTAGCCACCCGCGCAGTGGGTAGTGTATCTGGCACCTTACCTAACCGGAAAAGCCCAAGTAGCTTATGGTAACATGGATGCCCGGTTAAGTGACAATTATGACCTTGTTAAACAAGAGATTCTGAAAAGGTATGGCATTAATGCTGAAAGATATTGCCAGCGGTTCTGTGATCTAAAACATCTGACACATGACCCCCCAAGAGAAACGTTTGTGTGGCTGAGGGAACTGTTGTAAATGGATTCAGACAGAAGGAAAGTCAAGAACTGATGTACTTGAGATGTTTGTTGTGGAACAATTCTTTAAAGCTCTGCCCACTGAGGTCCAAGTATGGATTAAAGAGCGAAAGCCTGAGTCAGCAGAGGTAGCAGTTACCCTAGCAGAAGATTTTCTTGCTGCCCATCGACCCTACAAAAAAGGAGGACAACGGGCACCTGACCTCCCCCCTACAATAGTCACCTACACCACAGTGAGACCCAATCCAGCAATAAATGCTAGACAATATGACAACAGGAGAGGGTCAGCTGGGAGAACATTTCCACCAGACATTGTATGTAGGAGATGAAATGGCCTAGGACATATTGCCAGATATTGTCCCACTAGGAAAACATAATGCCCATTGAGCTCTCTTAAATGCAGGAAATTTTGTATTAGATCTACAGCTGCATAACTAGACCATAGTAGGATTGACTGATACTGGCAGTAAGAACACTTTGATACGTAGTGACTTATCAAGGGCAGTTAAGTAGGGATCAGCCATGAACGTGGTATGTGTCAATGGGGATAACCTTTGATATCCCAGTGCCAAGGTAGCAATGAAAGTAAAAGGCATTGGTAGAACAGTAGTAGCAGGGCTGGTACCTAAACTGCCCGTTTCCATTGTAATTGGTCAAGTTTTCCTGACTTTGAGTCCTTAATAATGATAAAAGGATTCTTGTCTGCTGTGACTACTCGAGCACAGAGTAAAAAAGAATACACATTGGGGGATGTATGTCCATTTGAGGGAGACCTCCTTGAACCACCTGGGAAAGCTCCTAAAACAACTAATGCCAAAAGAAAACAGCAACAGTAGCATAGAGATCAAAAGGGGTTACCTGACGAGATCAAAAATGTGTATGTTAAATCTGAAATGTGCTTGAAACAAAAAGCTGATGACACGTTAAAACCTTTCTTTCAGCAGGTGGTTAAAACAACTAATTCAGGTGCCCCATATTATGAATTGTGCAATGATTTGTTGTATAGAATATGTACACATCCCGAGACCCAGGAAAGAGGGGAACAATTGTTGGTGCCCCTGTGTTATAGACAAGATATCACGTCCTTAGGGCATGATATACCATAGGCTGGGCACACCGGCAGAGACAAAATCCTGAGTATTTATTTATTTATTTAGCTTTTGTTTACCGGGTAAGTACACTAGACAAGTATTATGCCTATTTTCAGGAACGACCCGGAGTAGACTGTTACACAGATTTCTTTGGCCAGGTATTTATGAGGACGTTGGCAAACATTGTCAAAGCTGTGAAGTGTGCCAGTTAACAGATCAGGTAGGGAAAAAAGAAAAGGTCCCCCTGGTGCCCCTTCCACTAGTTACCACACTCTTTGAAAGAGTAGGAATGGATATCGTGGGGCTCCTTGATAAAAGTTCCAAAGGAAATCGGTTTATTCTGGTGGTTTGTGATTATGCCACCAGATACCCCAAAGCAATACCAATGTGCACGGTGACTACACCTAAGATAGCGGAGGAACTGGTGAAACTCTTTAGCTGGGTGGGGATGCCTAAGGAAATATTGACGGATAGAGGGTGTCATTTTAACGCGGCCCTGTTAAGAGAACTGTACCGTCTCTTAGGTTTAGCAGCCATCAGGACATCCCCATACCATCCTCAGACCGATGGGTTAGTTGAACAGTTTAATCAAACCCTGAAAAGAATGATTAAGATGTTTGTGCAGGAGGAAGACAAGGACTGGGATAAATATCTCCCCTTTCTCCTAATTGCGTATAGAGAGGTGCCTCAAGCCTTGACGGGGTACTCCCCCCTTTTCTCTTTTATTTGGTGGGACTCCCCAAGGTGCCTTTGATATAGTAAAAGAATGTTGGGAGGAGGGTAAAGAGCTCCCTGGGATTGCCAGCTATATGAGACAGTTAAGGCAGAAGTTGGTGGTATTCACGCAGACGGCCCATGAAGCAGGGGTACAGGCACAAATCATGCAAAAAGATAGGTATGATAAGGGAATGGACAGTAAAATGAAATGTACTGCTGGGGAGCATGTCTTATTGTTGTTGCCCACTTCTACACATAAATTGCTAATGAAGTGGCAGGGACCATATAAAGTTGTAAGACAAATGGGATCCATTACATACCAGATTGAGACACCTGGTAAGAAACAGAAATGTAAAATCTACCATGCCAGTCTCTTAAAAAGATGGTATGAGCAACCCCAAACAAGCTTAGGAAAGATAGACTTGCCTGAAAAGACAGACACGGAGCTAGAGGTGGCCTATGGGAGACTAGAGAGTGAACAAGGATTAAAAGATGTGAACATTAATCCCCAACTCACTGAGACCCAACAACAGGAGTTGCTGTCACTCTTGAAACAGTTTGAAACTACCTTTATTAGTCGACCAGGCCAGGCAAAAGGGGTGGAACATCAGATTATTACAGACTGCCCTCCTGTTAGAAAGAAATCATATAGGTTCCCTGAGAGGGTAAGAACTGATGTGGAGAAAGAAATACAGAAACCGAAGAAGCTGAATATAATTGAACCTTCAAAAAGTGCTTGGGGATCCCCCATAGTGATAGTACCCAAGAAAGAGGGAGGCATCAGATTATGCCTAGATTTCCATGGGTTAAACCAGGTGGCCCAATTTGTTGCTTACCCGATGCCAAGGGTAGATGACATCTTGGATAAGATAGGGAATGCCAGGTATATTTCCACCTTGGACCTGACAAAGGGGTACTGGCAGATTCCCCTTGAAAGGTCAGCCAAAGAAGACTGCCTTTAGCACAGTAGTAGGGTTATATCAGTTTCACACAATGCCATTTGATCTGCATGGGGCCCCAACAATGTTCCAATGTCACTTGGACCGAGTATTGGCACCACACATTGCATTCTGTGCGGCCTACCTGGATGACGTTGTTTTTAGTCAGACATGGAAGAAACATTTGGTGCATTTTCAGGCCATTGTATCATCTGTCAGACAGACAGAAATGACCATCAACCCCTCTAAATATACTCTGACGGTGCAGGAAACTAGATACTTGGGATTTACCCTTGGGAATGGGGTAATCAAACCCGAGATCTGTAAAATCGAAGCAGTTGCCCAAAGTCCTGTGCCACTGACAAAGAAACACATTTGTTCATTCCTAGGGCTTGCAGGATACTATATCAGAGATTTATCCTGAATTTTGCAGCCATTGCCACTCCTCTTACTGACCTTACTAAGAAAAATTTGTGGTAATAAAGTGATGTGGTCCCCGGCTTGTGAAGAAGCAGCTTTATGTTCCTTCACCGGTATTGCGGAGTCCAGACTTTAAACAGCCGTTCGAGATCCATACAAATGCCTCTGGAACTGGCATAGGATACATAGATACATAGACAGTGTCGGCAGATAAGATAGGAGCAGTGTTAAGTCAGACTACTGACTGAGAGAAACATCCTGTAAGCTACATTTCCCGTAAACTACATGAGAGGGAACAGAGATATTCAATGGTAGAACAGAAATGTTTAGCCTCCAAATGGACTATAGACGCTTTGAGGTTTTACCTGTGGGGAACCCCATTTACCTTAGTGACAGATCATAATCTGCTGTGTTTTATCTCCCAGATGAAAGATAAAAACCACCGTATTATACGATGGTACTTTGCCCTGCAGCCCTATAAATTTGCCTTAAGACATAGGGCAGGAACCTTGCATGTAAATGCTGACTTTCTCTCCAGACATGGAGCTGGTAATGAGACCAATGATTGAATGACTAAACGTTTATGGTTTTTATGAATAACCGACTTTAGACACCCTAAAATTGTATTTAGTATGAAATGTGTTGTACAGCAAGATGTTGTAATGCTATACTAGTTGAGAAAGGGACCCTGGGGTGGAGCTTCCAAACGAGGGTGGGCAGAAGTTCCATCTTACCCAGTGGGTATTTTGGGTAGGGTGTCTTGAAAACCAGTGCTGATGGTACGAACTGGTTTTCCCTTAATGTTGGGGATGTGTGGTAGTGTGTCTTCATCCCCTCCCCCGGACGTTTAATGTGTTAGAGATGGGGCGGATCAGCTGACCTGATGAGGTCACAGGCAGTTGCTATAAAAGGCCCTCCTGAACTTACATGATCAGTCAAGCCTTGAGTGGAGTTCTGAGAGGACATAAAGGTAGACCTGAACACAGACGATTGTGGAAAACATAGCTCCAATTAACTTTCAACTCTGTGGCAGCACTTGTTAGGGTAGAACAGAGCTGGAATTCAGATCTGAAGTTGTAAAGACCTGTTTATTTATTTATTTTTATTTGGAGTTAACTTTATTTTGTTGAAGTTTATGAAGAAATAAAATTCACACAATGCCAATTGTGTGTTTTAAACCGTAACCATCTGTGTCAATGTTGTCAAGTCCCACACCCTTCCTCAGTTGTCATCCTAGCTTGGGATTCCCCTTACAAACAAGAGGCTGATCTCCTACTTTGAACAGCAGCTCATTCTCTCTCACCACAACTCTCAACATCTTCAGCATGGCTTGCAGCATACCCTTAAAAACTGGACTATGATCTTGCCCCCCAAAAAGGTGAACTCCTCTCTTTGTTGGGCTGCTCAGTGCATCGCAAGGTCACCTGGGACTTTTCTTAAGAGGGAGCCCCTTAGGGTACTCACACCCTTTTGGTGTCTCCCTTACACTCTCTCCAGAATTAGCGGTGATCTTCACTAAATACCATCAGACTCCAAAACCCCTGAAATCTCCATAGCTCTCATGGTCCTTTTCCCTGCAGCCTACCAAGTGACTGGGTGAGCCTGTTGTTCTCTTACACTGTATCCATAGAAGGTTTCAGCTGTGAGGGGCCTGGGCCTCCTCAGACAGTCTTGCAGGTGACCTGACGCGAGGATGCCGTGAATGCACACCTGGCACCCTTCTCACGCTGCCATCTTTACACACAGTGCTGAAACCAAACTGGAATTCTAAGCTCCACCCACTGAACTCCCTGCCAGAGGCGCTATCAATCATTAAGTTCTGTGATCCTGCATTCTAGTAGTCAACCCCCTCTCCCCCTGCTGGTAGGAATAGGTTGTTACATTTGCACACATAATTAAGATTGGGGCAGTGGCAGGGATCAGGGAGTGTAACAAAGATAGTTTGAGATTTCAGGATAAAGAGATTATCCCATGAGCAACCTGGGGCATAAAGGAGGATAAGGAAATTTAATTTTATCCTGATTTTCCCTGCTCTTTCCTAAAGAAGAGCCAGGCACTAAATTGGATGAAGGGTGGCTTGCAAAACAGGGGAATCCCCTACTTCTTTCTAGCCCTAGAAGTACTGGTAGTCACATGTCTGTAGAACGCAAGGCCCATCTGTCCTCCACCTCCCTCCACAAACTCCTGTCGACACTACCCGAACCAAAGACTCTTCTTTTCATACTGCTCCTGTTAGCTGGTGATGTTGAGCTCAATCCTGGGCCTGCCCTCTCCTCCCCTTCCCAACTCCCAAGGTGCTTTAAAGTAGCTCACCTAAATATTCGCAGCCTCCTCCACAAAATATCCCAGCTCCAGCCTATTATCATGTCCCTCAGGCCTGACATCATGATTATATTAGAGTAATGACCGAAGCCTCACAACATGGATGTGGAAATCTTAATCCCTGGCTACACAGTCTGCCACCACAATAGGCCGGGCAATAAGCGTGGTGGTGGCATAGTGATGTACATCTCCTCCTCCCTCCAATTTACCCTGACAGCACTACCTTTGCCACCATCCCAGCCCATTGAAGCTTTGCTGATAAAAATCTCCCTCCCCTGTACATCCCTGATCTACATAGGGGCTCTTACTGCTCCTCTGACTCCCCTTCATCCACTATCCTAGACCACCTGGGGACCTTCATTTCCCACGCTCCTGGGGGGGTGGGGGGCTACACATCCTTGAGGATTTCAACTTAAATTGGCTCTCCGGTCAAAGTGCCGAACTCCATAATCAGGTGGCTGCCCTAAACCTGTCCCAGGTGATCTCTGAGGCAAGAAGCCTAAACCCCAACTCCCAGAACCACTCCTTGCTTGACTGGGTTCTTACCACTCATCCGTACTGAATACTTGATTCTGGCCTCCTGCCAGACTCCCTAAGTGATCATCATATGATCTACTCAGTCCGAAAAAATACACAGACCAAAGCCACCCCTGCCAAGAACCTTATTGTCGTGATCCTACAAGTCCATGGACCTAGACTCACTCCTTTACGACCTCGCCTGCACTGACTGGTCCTTCTTATCCCAGGCCTCCTCTATTGACTCTGAACTGGATTATTTCATGTACAAGTTCCTCGCGGCTTGGGACTACTATGCCCCCCTCAGACGGTGTCGGGTGAGAGGCACGCACCTGCCTTGGATCACAGCTGACATCCTGGCCCACCTCAAGGTCAGGGACATGGCTTGGAAGGCTCGCAAAGCCTCCGGCTCCCGAGCAGACCACCAGAGGTATCGCACCCCTACGAAATGCCTGCACAAATCTAATCCGTAATGCCAAAGCAAACTTCTTCAAAGTCTCCTTCCATAACAATCTTAATCATTCAGCAAATTTCTGGAAGGTTGTTAAATCCCTGTTCTCCCTCTCACCACAAATCCCTACCCCGCCTTAAAAATTGGTGGCCTCAACGTAGTGGAACCCCTTGTGGCCACTGAACTTAATTCTTTCTTCACAAACAGTACCGCGTCTCTCCTCTCCACCCTCCCACCTGCCCCTCTAGCTCAACCTTCACCTAGCCCCACAAAGGCCCCTATCCATACTAAGGTCTCACCTGCCCCTTCCTTCTCCATTCAACCAGTTACCACCACTGAGGTGTACAATGCGCTGCTCTTTCTCAACCCAGTCAAGGGGAAATGCCCTTCTGGGCTGGATTCCAAAATGCTATTCCTGTCAGCACCTGCCATTGCCTCCCCATGGCGTCACTCTCTAACCTCTCCTTCTCACTTGCTTCTATCCCTTCTGAATGGAAGTACGCCACAGTCCCCCCCCTCCTAAAAGGCGGTGATCCCTCCTTGCCTGGTAACTATCGCCCAATCTCCCTCCTTCCCATCTTGGCCAAAATTCAAGAAAAGTTAGTCCTCCAGCAACACTCCTCCTTTCTTGACTCCTCCAGCTTCTTCACACCCTTCCAGTCTGGCTTTTGAAAGCTCCACTGCACTACCACCTCCCTCTTAAGGATCACAGACTCTGTTCTCATGGGAATGGACAATTGTTATATTACCTCAGCAATTTTTGTGGACCTTGCAAAGGCATTCAACATGGTCTTGCACTCCCTTCTACTGTTCAAGTTTTCCCATGCAGACCTTTCCCGTGAGACCACCAGCTGGTTCCATTCCTACCTGGTAGGTAGGTCCCAAGCTGTCAGAATGGGGAACTCTACTTCAGCCCCCCTACCTGTCACTTCTGGCATCCCCCAAGGCTCGGTCCTTGGCCCACTCCTGTTTTCCATTTTTCTCAATGATTTGCCCTCTGTATGCCCCAACACCGCTGTCCATAGATGACACAGTGCTGTATGCATCTGGCCCCTCTCCCTCTTCTGTGGCATCCTTGCTACAGAAGGACTTCAGTGCCATCCAGCTCTGGTTCCGATCTAACCAACTGTTCCTAAACGCAAAAAAAAGGTCTCCATAACCTTCGCACAAGACAAAGGTTAAGTCGGCTCATCTCAACCCCCTTCTTTCACACCCTCAAAGGTGCAACACTCGAGGTCTCGACTTCCTTCAGATACATTGGGGTCTGTCTTGACCAGAACCTTGACTTTTCAGTGCATATAGATGCCCTACACAGAAAACTGCATCCCAGGCTGGGGGCCTTTTATCACAAACGTGGAAGCATCTCCCTGCTGGCTTGACGAGCAATTATACAGAAAATGATCCTCCCCACTCTCGATTACGGTGATGTTGTTTATAGTGCAGCTCCCAAGATCACCCTGGCCAGACTGGACCCCCTTTTCCACTCCCTCTGCCGTTTTGCCCTTGACTGACCACCATCTACTCACGACTGCTCTCTTTATCAACGATTGAATCTCTCGTCCCTCCAAGATCGGAGATTGTCTCTTTGCTCCAGACTCACAGCCAAATTCTGGCACAAGTCCCTGCCTCCTTACCTCACATCATCCCTTAATTTTGCCCCATGCCCAGTGTACTCACTCAGAAACCACGACTCTCTTACCCTGTCTGTTCCTCACATGTCCACTGCAGTAGGTCAAGCAGCATTTAAATGCCACATGCCAAACCTGTGGAACTCCCCCCTCTTATATTCAGCACACCTCCTCTGCCTAGCACCTCAACTCCCTCCTCACTTCTGCACCCCTTGCTCCTGTGGATAACCTCTCACCCCCTTTTTTCTCTTCCAGCACTGTCCACACTTAGACCAGCCTAGCCAGCATCATCAGCGATTTTATCTAGGCCTCAACTGTACAGCTCTTGCCATGCTCAAAGTTTTGTCTGTATTGTCTCAGGTCACTCTAAAGCCTACCCACTGCCTGGTTTAATGTATATGTATCTTGGTTGACTGTCTCACAAAGTTTCATGTATTCTTCCATGTTCCCTTCCCCCAGGACGCATCTGGGATCAAGTGGTAGTCCACTCAGTATGCTTTCCTGGTAAATGATTTAAATAAATAAATAAATGACCACACATACATTTTCACTTTCCAGCCATTGCTGATGAGTGATCTACTGTGCTCATACCTGCAGACCCAGCCCTTCATGCCCTGATGTAAATTTCTGAGGGGAGGGGCCCTGGTGCCATTATGGATACTTGGACCACCACAGTGAGTATTGTGTTTCTTTCCTACATATCTGAGATGGCTTTTTTTTGCAGAGATGGTTACTGACCCTGTTGGCCCCGTTTGAACTGTTGTTTGGCTGTGGTCTTCCTTTTTCCAGCTGGACACTGGGACGGGCATGTGGTTTTCCTCATTACTTGGCTGGTGATGTGCAGAAGCTGTTCAGGGTCATTTTGTAAGGCTCCCGGTCATGTAGGTGACAGAACTTGGATCTGGCCTGCACTGGACAAGGGTGGGATAACCCAGGGACTTAATTGTTAAACTGACCTGGGTCTGAGTACTGATCTGTTCTCCAGCAGAACTAGTACGGCACTGACTGTTCTTTTGAGATGGAGAGTCACAGGACCTTTTCCATTTCTTTTGGACAGCAGAATCTGACTAGCAAGGGACACAGAAATGAGTCGCCTAAGAGTCATGGAGTTGTCTGCAGGTTGGATGTGTTGTTTCTAGTTTTAGTGCCTTCATGTTTGTTTTCTTTTTTTTTTCTTTAAATTCTTTGTATCCTACAGTGGTTTCCTCTATTGTCTGCCACCCTACTGAAGCGTGGGGTCTTTTGAAGTCTTGTGGTGTCATTATGTGCCCTGGCGGATCCCCAGAGCCTGGCCTGGAGGCTTCATCCATGGTGGCCCCTGTTTTTTCCCCATATGTGTGCTGTACTCCCAAGACCCCCAGAAGCAGTAGTGCATGCATGTGGAGGCACACATGTGCACTGCAGCTCCAGTGCCAGGGCCCTTCTGCCCTTCCTTGGCCTAGCGCTGGCACTCCTCGGTGCGACACTGCCACTCCAGCCTCCACCAGGGAGCGGTCAAGCTCAGAGGAGACGAGATTTCCCTCCCGAGGTGGAGAGCTGACAGCTGGCAACCTACTCACATCCTCTCCTTCCCCCCGCAGTCATCCGATGACCCTGGCTTGTTCCTGAACCTGGGTCACTGGCGTGGCATGAGGTGTGGTGTCCAGCACCTCAACCCTCTGTGCCACCTGGCTGGCTCCATGTTTGTTTTCTTACCAATCTCCTATGTGACTGCTCTGGGCACTTTCCTTCATTTACAGTTTGTTGTTGCCCTAGCTGCAGCAGCATATCCTATGTGGGCAGTGCCAGTGCTGTAAGCTATAATCTTAGTCCACCCTTCCCTTTCCCCATGTTTTTAAATGGTTCCTGTGTCAAGGACAGAGTGGCCAGGATATTCCCATCCAGTGTTTTGTGGTTCTGTGTTGAGTGAAGTTCATGGACTTGTTGCTGTGTTTTCCTTATTGTAGCAAGTAGAGGGCCTTCTTTGGTTGTAGATCTGGTGTACTCAGCAGATTTGGTATTTTTTGTTCTCTCCCATTTTATTATTATATAGGCTTAGATTTCTGTTTTGTGCCCAGTTTCTCTGCATTTTCATTTTGCTGAATGTATTTCTGTCTTTGACTTCTAGTGTGGGACTGGTGGTGGATTCCTTTGGCGAGGAGCAGATGTGAGGGTCTGCTCTTGCATGTCCTACTGATGCCTTGGTGACCTATGATAATCTGTGCATTGTTAATTGGATCATTAGTTGGTTTTGACTGTCCCATTAAACGGAAGAAGGTCCAGGCCCACCTCTAGTCTTTGAGCTGAGATGTAGTGCTCCTGCAAGAGTCCCACCTTTCTTCATGGATGGTGGCATGTCTGCAGTCCATGTGTATGGGGAAGGTGTTTCACAGTGCCTTTTCCTTGAAGCATGGGGAGAGGTAATTTTATGCACCAAGGGTCTCCAGCTTGATAGTAGCATGATGTATAGTGACAAAGATGGTAGGGTATTACTAGCTGTGGGTACCCACCAGGGTGAGCCCATTACCTTAATGAGTCTGTTCACCCCTAATAAACCACACACCGCCTTTTTGATACTATTCTGGGGGAACTGTGGAAAAATCTTTCTCACGTGGTTCTGGAGGGATCTTACTTTAGCTTTGGATGCTATACTGGATCAAGCTGGACTGGGCACCTGTCTGGAGAGCCAGGTGGTCATCCATGTTTTGTCTACCTATCGATGTATCGATCTGCATGATGATTGGTGCCCAGTCCATAGAGAGGAGTGGGATTGCACTCTGTTCCATGTAATGCATGGCACGTATCATTGGACTGATATAATTTTTCTCTCCCAAGAACTTTTGAGTCAGTAGTAGTTTGAAGACAAGCACAAGGTCGGTGGTGCAAAACACAAACACTTGATACAGAATGTGTTAAATGATGCACTCACCCCGCTAAACAGGTCACAAAGCAAGCTGCCTAGTAAATGTTTCGTTTATTGCAGCTACAGACGAATTGCAACTCAGGAAATCTTATGTTTCACCCCTGAACATATGGGGTTCTTCTGAGAATTTTGAGTCAGCTGTGGAAGGCAGAGCTGTGCAGTATTTTGATCTCTGACCATGCACCAGTGCTCAAAACTACTGCCTGGAGCTGATTGTTTGGTCTCTGGAACAAGTAAACGATGAACACCTTCTTGATTCAGTCTCCCTCCTTTTGATAATGGCTATGGACAGAACTTGAACATTGTTTTTCCTTAAAAGCCTCCTCTGATATCTCCTCAGCCAGTTTGTGGAAGACAATGAAGGCGGATGTACATGATGCATTGATAGTGCATTGATAGCCCACTCTTCTCATCTCTACAAGGAATGAGTGCAGGCCTTTCAAGAAAAGGAGGCCCATCTGAGGGCATTTGAGAGAGAACTATTCCAGTGCTATCAGCAGACAGGGTGGTTCATCGGGAGCAGGTAGACTCCCTCCATTCTGACATAGAGCACATTCTCCAATATAAGACAGAATTTGCCTTGTTTAAATTGACTCATGGTACTAGGAAATAGGCAAGCAGACAAAGTGCCTGTTGGCCCATAGTCTAAGAGCATGAGAATTAAAAAAATATACCTTCAACACTACTACTGCCAGGGGGAACACAGTTACCATCCCCAAACCATTAACTCAGAGTTTATCTTCTTCTACCACCAGCTATACAATCCATGCCTGGTGCACTTCACTACCAAGTTTACTTATTTTTATGCTGACCTCACTTTTTCTCAGGTCCCGGTCCACATGGGTGGAGCCTTTGGTCTCCCTGTTCCCAGGATGAAGTGTTAACTGCCCTACCACCAATGTTCAAGGGCAACTCCGTGCCTTGAATGGCTACCCCACAGAGTTTTATGCTATGCTTATCCCCTTTGTATTCAATGAAGCATGGTCCTTAGGTAGCCTCCCTCCTACCTTCAAACAAGCCCTAGTTACTTTCACCCCCAAAAAGGGTATGGACAGCATTAAATGTGCTCATTATTAACTGGTATCATTAACAAAGATGGATACCCAGATCTTTGCTCTGTAGTGTTGAGGGTATATTTTTCTAATGCTCATGCTCTTTTTTTTTTGTATTGTCTGAATGTTTGGTGTTATATTGTATTTGTGCATTGGTTCTGGAAAAGCACATTATAAATAAATTTTGATTTGATTTGCTAAGGTCTTGGCTCTATGCGGTGGTCTGGTGATGGTTATGGAGCACCTGGTACATCCGTTCCCAGTTGGCTTTGTACCAGGACACCTTGACTCTGATAATATCGAATGTTTGCTGGATTTGGTCTGAGAAACTAGATCATGGCCTGCACCTGCTATCACCGTATTACTAGATGTGAAGAATTTGTATTTATTTGTGATGTTTGGCCATGAAAGGCACACTAAGCTATGATAGCTTGTTTCCAGATGCTTCCTGTGGGGTGGGCTGTATGGACCTGTGTTATTGACAGGGAGAATGTTGGTCATATCACCGGGGAAACTTCCCTATTCTTGCTAGTAGGGGGAGTTGCTGACCATCATGGCAGACAGTCCGGAGAAGATGGAAAATGCTGGTGTACCTGCAGGTGAGCTGATCTCCCTTCCTGCAGGTCCAGCTCAGGAGATCGTGTCTGTTCCTGTCTTGCCTGCTGTAAACTCTGTACAATGACAAAGTGATTTTACCTGTGATGCATGTTCCAGAGGAAATTTTACAAGGCCAAATGGAGGAAGAATGGTTGCGGGCACTGTTGCTGAACAAGCAGCAATTTCTGTTGTCCTTAATAAATGAGCCTGCTCCTGATGCTAATGATGCGACTCTACCTGCAGCAGTAGCACCAGATCCTGAAGAGCGCTCGACTGATGTTTTGACAACTACTCCACCTGCTCTAGACATCCCGCAGGAAACTGCTGATGGTGACACAGGATCATCAAAGGAGCCGTCACCCCAGGCCTGTGAGCAACCCTCGGATCCAGCATCGGACACTGTTGCTATCCCAGCATCAACAGAGGCACAGACTTCTCTTTCTGCTGGTACATGCACTACAGCCTTGACAACTTCACTGAGTACTGTAACTTTCTCCTCTAATGCTACTATAAACAGGAAACCTTTTTAAGGAAAGGACGGATGGCCGCTGCCCAGAGGTCTCAGGGAGGCTTTATGAATCAAACACTGTGGTCCTTAGAAAATTCTTTAAAAAGCCATGGCTGGAAAGAAAATGGGACTGGGCAGTGGGTTTCTAACCCTGACCATAGTCCAATCCCTGGGTCCCCTCCTACTGCAACCAGTGAGGCCCAGAACACTGTTGTTTTGGAAGAGAGACCCCCCCCATGCTTATAGTTCAATCTCAGGCATTTCCTACAGATTTTGACCATGATTTATATTCGGAGGATGTTACACCTGATCCTCCAAATCAGCTCCCCCCTTCATAACCATGGTGTGTCAAAAATAGACTCCGGAGATGACGGGACTAGTTGTCAAGATCCTACTTGGGAGATCAGATGGATGTTGAGGCCCCTAAGCTATCCCCCCACTGCTGCTGAGCTTGCTAGAACTACTTGGGCTAACTTTTGGAAACAGGATCATTTCACTCCCCACCTAGTCCCTGCTCAGAGGAGAAATGCAGTGAGGCTACAATATTTGGGAGATCTGGATACCCCTCTGGACAGATTGTATGTAGGTCGAAAACTAATTTAAGACTTTTTTTTTTCTAATGAAATATATGCTCTAATACACCTCTCAGGTGATGCCATGTCCGATGTCAGCTTCAAAACCTCACAGGGGCTGGATAGATTCTGGGCAAAATATGATAAAATTCAGTATTCCCTGTTATGGTTACCTTTTCGAGCCATCCCACTTACAAAACCTGCTTTTAAAACTGTCATGGTTCTCTTCTGAAATGGAGGGGTTGCTGTACATGACATAAAACACTGTATGGTACAATGCTGTGACTTAATGGGGCCCCCAGAACCTGTACTTGATGAGGAGCATATTTGGATGGGTGGGTGGCTCCGAATGACTGGAGTGGGACCACAACAACACTTAGCTGTTTCTTTCTCGGGTAAAATAGAAGACACTATTTCTACTCTGGGTAGCCTAAGACTTGTTTTAAATGCGGGTCCTTTTTACACCTCAGCTCAGCATTTGATCACATTAAGGGGAAACGTCCACTCACTGACTGCTGGCATACTTCAATAGCTTGGCTGAAACACTGTTGAAATAATAAAAAGTTATTTTCTTACTTTGTCCATTATTGTTATTTCACACTTGCAAACTAATTATTTCACTGCTTTCCAAGTCCATAATCGGCAGACATTTGTGGCGTTCTTGCGCATATGCATTGCAGTCTGTCTTGCCGTGACTTCCATTGCGGGGAGTCAGGGAAACAATGCATACATTTATAGAGAGCCTATGGCAGTGTGATAGAGTGCTACCTAACACCTGGAAACAAGCCTAGGCTCAGTGTGGCTTTCCTGGCTATCAACTTTTAAATAAATAAATAGCATTCTTTTTCGTCCTTCATGTCTCTGCAAATTGTTAGTGGCAAGCATTAATTGAGCCTTTTTGTGTTTTGTTACACTTGACCCATTTGTGTTTTGCTAGGCTTTTTTATTTTTAACCCAGGGCCTCAGATCTGCTGCCATGGTCTACTGTTGTGCTGTGGGTTGCAGGAGTGACAGCCAAAAATCAGAATGCCGGCCACTATCCTTCCACGTGTTCCCTTGAGATGATATAGTATGTGCACTGTAGAAGGCATGCATACAGAGGGAAAATCTTCCAGACATACAAAGTCGGAGCACAGTTGTTTGCTCCTTGCGTTTTGTGCTGGACTGTTATGAGAGGGATCTGCAGGTAAATAATTGTGATCAGTGTTACACCGATCACATTCATTTACCTGCACATCCCTCTCATAACAGTCCAATGATGTGCTGCTACCTACTCTGATTTCGCCCTCCTATGTTTTGCAATATTGGTAAAGCTTGTGTTCAGAGATGTCCATCCATGAATGTGCCCGCAGTGACAAAATGTGCTGCTAAATGAACAGTTGTAAAATAAGCACCTGGTACAACATACAACCCCTGGGGATTTATACAAGCTGAACCCATGTACATTTTGTTAAACTCCTTTTTTTATATGTTACCCACTGATGTTCTCTTTCCACACTGTTTCCAAATGCCATCCACCTTAAGGTCAGTTTTGGGGGTGGGGGAGATGGCTAGAGAAGACAATGTACCAATAGTACCACACAACAGTTATGGGCCCCTGAATAGTAAACTTCACCTATATCAGACAACATGCCTTATTTTCTGTCCCATTGTATGCCGGGAGACATGTGATCATGAAACTGGGAGGAGAAACTGGCCACTGGCAAACAGAAAGTGGCAATGTGGAAGTCTTGGCAAAATACAAAAAGAAAAAAGTTGCTCTTGTTAAAACTTTCTTACTGTCACTCTTTACCTACCTGAGTGTAATATTTCCAATCCCCATGCATCTTGAAACCACTTTATTAAGTCTTGTTTTTCAGGTCATTGGGGGAAGTAGATTAAACCCCATTAAACGTGAAGTTTTATATTTACCAGTGAAGGCAGGAGGTTTAAATCTTATAAATCCTATCAGCTTTTTTATAGTATGTTTTTCTATACAGATTTGTCATCATTTCAAGTACCATCTCTGCTGTTTGGAAATTGATTGCACAATCCTGGATTAACTCATTTTTGACTGGCTGGAAGCAGTCTCTAGCGTTATCTCATACGTACCCTCTGATTCCCAGTTTTTTAAACCTGCCACTACTAAAATAAGAAAATGGAAACTGCAGTCTTCACAAGTTATTGCAGTACAAAGGACCCAGATTTACGACACTATACAACAGCAGGTTTTTTTCTTGCACCAGAATATAAGGGAATTACTGTGAGACATTGTTCTAAGGTAGAATCCACCTTAATAGATCCTAGAATCCCACCAAGGATGTGGGATGTCCTCTGGTTCAGCTGCCATGGGAGGCTGGAGTAAAGGGGAATGCTAAACATAAAAGCCAGGCTGAAAGAATGTGTCCGAGACTAACGTATTATGCAAGATGAGATTATGGAGCACTTCCTCATACACTGCCCCTTTTCTAAATCCTTTTGGACACTATTAGCTAACAGGTGGCAAAATTCTAAGTGGAGGAGTATATCTTATGAGGAACTAGTGGGAGGGTTTTCTACCAAGATCCATGAAATTGATGCTGGTACTATTAGATTAACTTTCACTTGTATTGAATTTTTGTTATGGCAAACTAGGTGTAAATTTATTTTTCAACAACTAGAACTTACTCTGTTGGTTGTACTTTTGAGCCTCGAGCAAAAATTGGTGTCTCACTATGTTTATGATAAGTCTCATGCTTCTCGCACTGTATGGAGCCAAAGATGGAGGAATGTTCCACTTTGAATTAACATTTCCTAGCTTGTGTGCATGTATAACTTTTGATTTATTTTTTCTTCAGTTTAAGTAACCAAGTTTAGACCGATGTATTTTGATAGTATTGTTTGCCATTTGATGTATATTTTTGCATTATACTTATGTTGGTTTTCTACTGTGTTTTTCTTTCAGTCAGACCTGGTTTATTAGGATGCTTTAGTGATGGTGTTGTTATAGCCGGATTGCTAAAATATGGACTAACCATGCCATCTGAAATCATACAGTGCTTGGACATTCATTAGTTTCAAAAATTATTTATCTCATATCCACTAAAATCATATTCAGTACAGTCATAATATTGATTTAACGGTTTGCTTCTTTCCACAAATAAACTTCAGTACTGAATTTTATGCATAAAACTATAGTACTGTACTTTTATTCCTTCTTAAATCTTAAACCATGCCTCTTCTTAAAGCCATGAATCCACCCCGGCAAATACCCAAAGTCTGTGACACCCATTTGATCACCGAAAAAACGTAGCTTTTCAACAACCTTTGTGTCCAACACAGCCGTGCCTCAGCTGTTCATATCAGTAACCCAGAGACTCAGTGCTGTCTCCACATCGCTATGCTGACCCAGGTGAACACGGGTAAGGGATTTAGAATCACTGGAAACTGATAGCCACTTCTCCTTTGCCTTCCTTATGTCGCTGCATGTGGTACCTATTTTAAGTCCAAAAGCGTCCGCCGCATATGCTAGCTTGTCTCTGCTTGTAGCCGATGGGTTAGATTGCTTCTATAGACAAAGGTCTAGCTTTTGTAAAACCATGATTTCACTCCTGCCTTATTTCTCTTTTGCTGCTAGTGCTGCTGTTGTTTCAGTTGTAGAAAGAGTGTGAAAGCAACTCAGCCTGAGAGGTGATTAAGTGCTTAAGCATTTCCAGGTGATGAGTCATTATCATCTTGTGAAATTAATTGCAACACGCAAACATGCAGACCCTGCACTCAGACACCCTGATTGCTTCAAGCAGGACAGTTAAAACAGTGCCACAGCGCAACACCAGAGTAACAAGGCATCAGTTAATGTGCGAAATGATGGACTGACTATGGCTTTATCAAACGGAATATGGACTACAAGAAATACGGATGAATGAGGAAATTAAAGTGGTGCTTTTTCGATATAGCTTATAAGCACAGCGGATAACAAGGAACACAGCGGTTAACCAGGAAAAACGGATTAAAGGGACATGGACTAACCAGGACTGACAGTATTTCAATAAATATTCCTCTATTTTTGCACCAGCAAAGTGGGCAGAGTGTGTGAAATGCACTTGTCAGACTCTCTTTTGGCTCTGGGAAACCCACAGGTTATGAGTTGTGAGGAGTTCACCATATTCCCCTCCAAAGCACCTGTTGAACTGTATCAAAAAGGTTAAGCAATGGGGTTTCACATATAACCAGGTTCAGTCCTTCACTAAAAATGTTTTTATCAGTTTGTCATTGTGGCTGCCTTCCAGATGGTATCCATCTTTGACCCTTAATGGGAAGGGGGGGGGTGTCTGACTCCACCATTACAGAACAGCTTCTGGACATTCGATTACCCACAAAGATGGGGGATCTGATTTGGTTGATTGCTTATGGCAGGTTAAATGTAAAGGGAAATGCTGCTCAGTGAGGTGGAGTGCTGAGGTGCTGGTACGGACCAGGATCCCTCAGGGGCAAGACAAGTAAGGGAGGGCTGAGCATCCCCAGATGGCTACCCTCACTTAGGGAGGGGGGACTCTGAGTCCCATGGCTTGCCTGCCACCTACTGGAGGCTAGGTGGCAGCACTGGCAGGACCAGCAGATGTGGGGGGGGGATGTGCACCGATGCAGCACACGTGTGTCAGTATGCACATGAGTGCATGTGTCTCTCACAGATGTCCCAGGAGAGAAAATGGAGGAAAATGCCTCAGCTCACCCGGCATCCCTCGTAGGAACCGCACGACCCTATGTAGCTAGTCACCCATTGACATGGCTCTGTGTAAGTGGTGGTTAACCCAAAAGTCCACAAGATGGGTCAGTGATGGGGCTAGAGAGATGCTGCCAGGACTGGGGGTGCAGGCAGAGAACCAAACAAAGGAAAAATATATGAAGGGAAGCTAAAAGCACAAAAGCCTACAGGGCAGACTGAGTGCACGTCCGTCATGCATAGGTTGTAAAGAAACCATGGGACACTTGTTTTTCATGTGCTCTGATACACAGGGTTTGTGTTTGCTCCTTGCAGAGACCTGGGGAGTGTGGACTTTTGAATTTATGGACTTTAAAACCCCGATACTCCGTCATATTGATGAGTAATGGACCTGGGAGGGAAGTAAGCACTTATTTGGTAATGTTTCCCTGCATTAAACAGTGTATATGGCTCAACGATTGTCAATTTACAGTACTCTGCAGTTAATTCTGTTCCGTCTATTGTTCAAATGGTAGACAGGGAAGTGAAATTAATCTGGGAGGAAGAACACAAGCTCTTATCCCAGACATGGTTAATGCAGTTATGGAGGAACAGCAACTGGCTTAAATAGTAAATAGGAACAAATCTGGGTAACATAGAAACATAGAAACATAGCATTTGACGGCAGATAAGGACTGCTTGGCCCACCCAGTCTGCCCATTTCCCTACCTGATGGATAAGCTGCAGATTCTAGTTAATCAACAGCTTACTTCCTCCTGCCCCCCACTAGAATTGCCTTATGCCTGTCCCATGCACTCTTGAATTCTCCCACTGTTCCTGACTCCACAACCTCCTCAGGAAGGCTGTTCCATGCATCCACAACTCTCTCTGTGAAAAAATACTTTCTTAACATTACCTCTGAGCCGTTCCCCCTCTATCTTCAAATTGTGCCCCCTTGTTCTTGCACATCTCTTCTTGTGAAAGATACTACCCTCTTGTACCTTGTTAATTCCCTTGGGATACTTGAAAGTTTCTATTATGTCCACCATCTCCCTCCTTTCCTCAAGGGTATACATATTAAGCTGCTTTAGTCTCTCCTCATATGTCTTCTGGTGCAGACCTTGCACCATTTTGGTTGCCCTCCTCTGAACAGCCTCCACTCAATCTATGTCTTTGCAGAGAAGGGGTCTCCAGAATTGCACGGAGTACTCCAGATGGGGTCTCACTAACTGTCTGTAGAGAGGGATAACAACTTCCTGTTTTCTACTGTTGATGCCTCTCCCTATGCATCCCAGTATCCCCTCAGCCCTCCTTACTGCCTTCTCACATTGCTTGTCCACTGTTAGGTCATCTGGTATAATTACTCCTAGGTCTCTTTCAATTTTTGTTGTTGTTATTAACTCACCCCCCATTGTGTACTCTTCCCCTGGGTTTTTGTTTCCCAGATGCATTACCTTGCACTTCTTTGCATTGAATCTGAGCTGCCACATATTTGACCATTCCTCCAACCTTGCCAAGTCCCTTTTCATTCTTTCCACCCCACGTTGTTTATCAATCCTGTTGCAGATCTTTGTGTGATCTGCAAAGAGGCATACCTTTCCTTCCAGGTGCTTTCCAGTGTCACTTATAAAGATATTAAAGAGGACCAGTCCCAGTACCGAACCCTGTGGTACCCTGCTAGTTACCCTCCTTTCTTCACTGTGGACTCCATTTACTATTATCCTTTGCACCCTGTTGTCCAGCCAGTTTTTTATCCAGGCTACCATCTTGGGACCCACTCCAAGGCTGGCTAACTTGTATATTAATATTTTGTGTGAAACTGTGTCAAATGCCTTGCTAAAATCTAGGTAGGACATATCCACAGCCCCTCCCTGATCTACTACTTTGGTCACCCAGTCAAAGAAATCTATTAGGTTTGTCTGACATGACATCCCTGCTGTGAAACCATGCTGCCTTGGGTCCTGTGCCCCACTAGCCTCTAGGTACTCAACAATTCTTTCCTTCAGAAGTGATTCCATCATTTTCCCTACCACTGAAGTCAAACTAACTGGTCTGTAGTTTCCTGCCTCTGCCCTGCTCCCACTTTTGTGAAGTGGAATCACATTTGCCCTCCTCCAGTCCTCAGGTACCACTCCATCCTCCCATGATTTGTTAAAGAGAGTAGTCAGTGGTGTTGCTGGTTCTACCCTTAGTTCTTTTAGTATTCTTGGGTGAATCCCATCAGGCCCCATTGCTTTGTCCACCCTCAGTTTCAAGAGTTCTTTCAAAACCCTTTCTTCTGTGAATGGACTGGTATCAACCCCCCTGTTCAGAGTTTCTCCCTTGTTTGGTTTAGGCTCCTCCCCCTCCTCATCTGTTGTGAATACTGAGCAGAAATATTCGTTCAACATCCCTGCTTTTTCACTGTCACCATCTACCCACATTCCCTACCCTTTATTAAGTCTCTGTATCCCTCCCTTGGTTTTTCTTCGCTCCCTAATGTACCTATAAAAGGTTTTATCCCCCTTCTTAACAGAGTTGGCTATCTTTTCCTCAGTTTGTGCCTTTGCTATTCTGATTGCCTTCCCTGCCTCCTTCTGCTTTAACTGATAAAGTTCTCTGTCCTGCTCCTTCTGTGTTTCCTTATATTTCCTGAATGCTATCCTTTTCTCCTTAACCGTCCCTGCAACCTCTTTTGAGAACCATAGTGGGTTTTTCCTTCATTTTGTTTTATTGATTTGCTTCACACAAAGGCTTGTTGCCTCTGCGATGGCTGTTTTGATTATTCCCCATTGTTCCTCCACCCCTCCTTCTTGCCCATTTGCTAGTGCTTTTCTAAGGCACTCTCTCATTTTCCCAAAGTCAGCCTTCCTAAAGTCCAATACTCTTGTTTTAGTATGGCTTGACTCTATGGCTGTGTTTATTTTAAACCACACTGTTTGGTGGTCACTTGTTCCCAGATGGCTACCCACTTCTAAATCTGAGATCCTTTCTCCTTCCCCATTTGAGAGTACCAGGTCTAAGATTGCTCCCTCCCAAGTGGATTCCAACACTAGCTGTCTGAGGCATGCCCCCTGTAGGGCATCAAGAATGACCCTGCTCTTGGATGTGCCTGCAGCAAAGGTACTCCAGTTAACATCTGGCAAATTCAGATCCCTCATCAACAATATCTCCCCTTTTTCTGCCATTTTAAGGATGCCTTCTATCATTTCCTTGTCCATTTCCTCCCCCTGAGATGGGGGTCTGTACACATCCCCCATGCGGATTGTGGTGCCATTTCCTATCTCCAGGGTGACCCATAGTGACTCATCAACTTCCTATTTACTCTTTAGTTCTGTTGCTTTAATCCCTCCCCTTATATAGAGAGCTACTCCTCCTCCTCTTTTACCCACCCTGTCCCTCCTGTAGACTGTGTATCCTGGTATGTTGACATCCCACTCATGGTTCTCTGTGTACCATGTTTCAGTGACTGCCACAATATCCAGGCATCCTTCTGCCATCAAGGCCACTAGTTCCGGGAGCTTGTTGCACAGACTGCGGGCATTGGTACTCATCACCTTCCATTTATTTTTAATGGCCTTACTCCTTTTAGCCCCATCCCAGTCCTTAACATCTTTTTCTGCATTTATCCCTGTCCTGCTGCCTACTGAATTCTCTGCCTTGGTGTTTACCTCTCTAACTACTGTGCTTTGTAGGGGGAGGCTGGGATTTCCCTGCTCTTTTTCAGTGCCTCCCCCCTTGGCTAGTTTAAATGCTTGCCAATGAAGCATTTAAATCTGTCACCTAGGATCCTGGATCCTCCCCTGGACAGATGCAGACCATCGTACCAGTATAAGTCTGCATCCCTCCAGGTGGCTCCCCAGTCCTCAATGAAGCCAAAACCCTGAGCTGCACACCAGTTTTTCAACCATTCATTGAATCCCATGGTTCGGAATACCCTAGCATCATCCTTGCCATAGACAGGCAGCACCTCTGAGAAGGTTTCAGTACATGCTATTTGTCTAAGGTCCCTCCCCAACTCCACAAACTCCTCTTGCACTGCTCTGATCCCATTTACAGCCAGGTCATTTGTCTCTAGGTGGACAGTGACATCCAACTCCCTCCCTCGTGCAGCTGCTCCCGCGATCCTGAGGATTCGCCTCGTGTTCCTCCAAGCTGTGGCACCAGGCAGGCACCTTACCTCCCTATCCCCTTCCTCCACCATGTCTACCCCCCTAATGATTGAGTCCCCCACCATGAGTTGTTTCCTTCCCCTGTGGGGTCTTGTGCCACCCTCCTGTGAGGCTTCTTTGTGGAGGTTCCCAGCATCTTTCTTGGTCTCCACTGTAGGTGCCTCCATAAAGGAACCACTCTTTGCCAGAACAGCATATGAATTGTGGAGAGCTATAGCTGGAGGGATGCACCTCTGTTCCACCACCCTCTCCCTCCCTGAGCCCACCTTGGTCCAGCCGCTTGTCTTTCTTGGCAACCTCTGAGGTAACGGTGTTGGCCCTGGTGGTCCCTGGGTGGTGGAAGAGGTTTCATGAATCCTAGCCAGGTCAGCCTGGAGACGGGCAACCTTCTCCCTCAGACCAGAGAGGTACCTGCAAACAGGGCAGCATCGCAACCTCCAGAATGTCTCCCGGAACACTGCTGCTCCACAGCCATTGTACTGCACCACTCCCATCTTGACTTATTTTGTGTCCCCTCTCCTGTTGCTTTGTATGCTTATGGTCTCCTCCCTCTATGTATTTTTACACTTACTTTCTTACTGCCTATGTGCCCTTACAACTCTCACCCTTCCTGTTCTGGGACAGGAACTTCCTGTAGTCCTCAGTAGTCTCCTTCCTCCATGCTTGGATTCAGACCTTCAGCAGCCAGGGGGGGATAAAGAGTTATTTTTTTATGTGTTTGTATTTTTTTGTAGGTGCCTTCAAGGTTGCTGAAACTAATGTGTCTCAGTGATCCTTCCCTTCTTATTGCCAAACAGGAAGTTCCTGTTGTCAGTCAAATTCAGTGGCTATAAAACTAGAACTGGCTTTGGGTGGGAAGGAGGGCAATTAGTAAAAAATCTGTAGTTCTGGACTTCTTTTTCTTGCTGTGCAACCAGTTCTCTTCTGCCAGAAACAGCCGGAAGCTATAGTTGGAGACAGGTGCTTTTGTACACCTAAGCTGCTAAACCACACCCCCAATTAGTTTCACTCTCTGCTCTCAGTAAATTAAGCTGATACTGCCTCCTTCCTCAGAAAAAAACCTTTTTTCTTTTTACTTAAATGAGACCCTCTTCTTCTAATAAAGTATATGTTTGCTTAATCCAAACAGGTACTACTCATGCTGAGACAGAAGTGATTAAATAGTAAAAAATCTGTAGTTCTGGACTTCTGTTTCTTGCTGGGCAACCAGTTCTCTTCTGCCAGAAACAGCCGGAAGCTGTAATTGGAAACAGGTGCTTTTGTACACCTAAGCTGCTAAGTCACACCCCCAATTAGATTCACTCTCTGCTCTCAGTAAATTAAGCTGATACTGCCCCCTTCCTCAGAAAAAAAAACACTTTTTTTTTACTTAAATGAGACCCTCTTCTTCTAATAAAGTATCTGTTTGCTTAATCCAAACAGGTACTACTCCTGCTCAGACATAAGTGATTAATTAGTAAAAAATCTGTAGTTCTGGACTTCTGGGTGTGACACTTGGACAGCTGGTTCTGATCACTGTATCATTTTTTGTAATATAAAAATGGGTTATGGACTGTCTCTCTTGAGAAATGCTGAAACAGCAAGTGAGATAACACACACACACACACACACACACACACACACACACACACACACAGGTTTTAGACACAAAGTGTTACCTGGAAGGCCAGATGCTAATTGCAGACTTTTCTAAGTTAATTATAGCTTTGACTGCTAAGAGGGAAATCAGTATCCCTTTTATGACGTTTCGAGGAGGAAACCAGGTGTAGTACACTGGTGCGAAATCATAAATGCTGTGGTGTCTGTGTGAGAGGGGATACTGCTCACAGATCAAAGAAATGTCATTTGAAAAAGATAATGAGTTGTGCTGAGGATTACAGAATTTAATACTTTGAAAAGACATCCTGTTTTTGTATAGATATATTTTTTATATACTGTATATTCTGACAGAGGAGGAGCTAGGTAAGCTCACACAAAGCGGTTGGCAAATACAGTTTTTTTTAAGGAATTTTCTGTTTTACTTCACAGGGATGATTCTATCTAGACTCTGATAGAGAAACATCTATGAGCACTTTAAGCAGGTATTTAGAGAGAGAGACAAATCTGAATATTGTAGTAGGAATTGCACTGTTTAAACCTTGTTCTTTTAAAAGATTTGCATGGTTCTCGTGATATTGGTTCTGTATTTTATGTTTTACATATTGTTTTCTATTTTAGTAAAACTCTATTTTTAGAGCCTACTTGGTCTGTCTTTGATTTCTTTCCTTTTACAAGTGGAGTATACATGGTAAAAGCAGACACTGTACATAAGCTTGAATGGTGATACCAGTCTGGAAAAAGGTAAGCGTTTTACATCTGAGGTCTTTTATTACAGTTTTTAAGGGTTCATTTCTGTACACCTGGTTAGGTGCCCATAGGCAAAGATATCTGGCCCTCCGAAGACAGAAATATCTGAGCCTATGCATTGGGTACGCTAGCAAGAGGTTCGCAGTTTGAATCCCTCCAAGACTTGAGACCAAAGGTTGATTTGAACCCACAAAACAGACAGGAGGGTTACCCTGTTTCTGTAAACTGTTCACAAGACTGTGCTCAGAGGTTGGCACTTTGGGAGTAGAGGGCTGACCTGCTGAGTTTGTGACACTGGGTACAGTGTTTCTGTTTGATTAGGGCAATTCTTTCTCCCCCTTCCCCTCTTTTTTTTGTTTGGACCTAAAGGCAGTCTTCGATTTTCTTCTTCCAACATGTGTTGTTTTTTTTTTTCATTGACTATAGATGGGTTTATTGCCTTATGAGTGGTTATGATTTATTTGGTTTTTCTTTTTGGATTTACTTCATGATCTGTATTTAAGCTTACCATGTAGTGATCTTTATATAGCCATAAAAATCCCCTACTTTTCTTTGATAAATGCCATGGGGTATTTTACTTCCACCTGAACAGTGTCCAGGGATGAGCTGATGGGACCTTGGTTTAATAACTCACACAAAGGACTGCACCTCAACAGTGCACCCCCCACCCGTGCTACACTATGGTGTCAGTTATGGGTATTATGCAAAGTGCCTGGTGTGGGGCTACAACACATGAGGTTACAGTCTTTAGGTCCGAGAGGCAAGCATGCTTCTTACTGAGCCAGTGACACTGATGTGAGAAGGCCTTCGGCTAAGTAGAAAGGCCTTTTCTTTTTTGATGCACTGGGCCAGTTTGGGTTCCTCATGTCCACTGTATATCTGGTTCAGTTATTGTATCAGATGCCAACTGCTGCTGTCCTCACAGATTCTGTCATCTTCCATGAGTTTCCCCAGGGTTGGGGTACTATGCAAGGTTGCCCGCAGTCCTGTTTTTTGTTTCAAGTGGCCATAGAGCCTCTTGACTTCAAAATCTGGGAAGCCCCTGACATAACAGATATTAAGGTGTGTTACACCTCCCACAGTTACATATTTCACAGAGAGTACCACCCTTCCTCTTGCAGCTGTCCCAACCTTGTGGTCTAGTTTATTAGTTATTACACATGAGTACATGGGGTCGTGGCCAACATTCAATGAGCTTGGTCGCACTTTTCTTGAGCTCCTAACCTGTTTCCAAATATCTGCAAAAAGCAATCAAAATATGACTCATTTTTACTTTTAATTCTTACTCAAAACATTCCTTTAGTTGTGGTGCAAGTGCTGGCCACTTTTCCTAATTCCGATGATTGGGAAACTTCGTCAGACAGAAGACCCAAACTGAGCAAAAAAAAAAAAAAAGTCAGGCAGAGAGGCTGAGTGGCTGAATAGCATGGTCCTTAAAGTGATGAAGGACCTAGAAACTTTTGCAAAAGAATTGGACAGAAAAGTGGACACTTTCAACTCCAGTGTGCTTGTGATGGAGACAGTCTTCGTGGTGTGTCGACAGAGATGAAGCAAGTCACAACTGCAGCAGAAAAATAAATGGCTGTGGCGTTGGGGATTGTTAAGGAGAATTGTATACTGTGTATGTGGTTGGAACAATTAGAGAATGTTCATTTGCTTAGTATTCTGGTCGGCAGAGAGGGACAAGACCTGGAAGGGTATGTGCAGACACTGATTTGAAAACATTTGGACATAGATATGACTGGGCTGATCCAGAAAGTATACCGCATTTCTCCACAGATGAGACCTGTGAAGGACCCTGCCAGATCCATCTTCATATCATTCCCTGGGCTGCAGGTTCAGGACAATTTATTGCAAGTTGGTAAGGCAAAGGGGCAATTACAGATGGAGGAAGGCATAAGGTTCTTTTTGTTCCATAGAAACATAGAATTTGACGGCAGATAAGGACCACTTGGCCCACCCATTCTGCCCATTTTCCTACCTAACAGATAAGCTGCAGATCCTAGTTAACCAACAGCTTACTTCCTCCTACACCCCACTAGGACTGCCTTATACCTGTCCCATGCATTCTTGAAGTCCCCCATTGTTCTTGACTCCACAACCTCCTCAGGGAGGCTGTTCCATGCATCCACAACCCTCTCAGTGAAAAATACTTCCTCACATTACCTCTGAGCCGCCCCCCATCTTCAAATTGTGCCCCTTGTTCTTGCACATCTCTTTTCTGGAAGATGCTACCCTCTTGGACTTTGTTAATTCCCTTGAGGTACTCGAAAGTTTCTGTCATGTCCCCTCGCTCCCTTCTTTCCTCAAGGGTATACATATTAAGCTCCTTTAGTCTTTCTTCGTATGTCTTCTGGTGCAGACCCTGCACCATTTTGGTTGCCCTCCTCTGGACAGCCTCCACTCTGTCTATGTCTTTGCGGAGATGGGGTCCAGGACCTTTCCTATGCGACAAGGCAGTGCTGCAGATCTTTTGATGCAGTCCTCAATGAGATAAAACAACTGGGAGTAGCTCACTTGATGCTTATGCCAGTCAAGCTGAGAATATCATACTCTGGCAAGACCTTTCTATTTAATGGTTTTGTGGAGGCCAGCATGAGAGTGACTAAGATTAAGGGAGATTTCACCCGTAATACTGACCATGATTTGGAAGGGGAGGAGGGGCTGAGGGACTGTTATTGGGACTTATGTTTTTATACTTCTGAAATGTATTTTTGGTCTGTGCTGAGATATCTTATGTTTAAAATGTTAAAACATTTTAATTTCAATATGATGGGTTGCTGTGACTGTGTCAGCCGAATGGGGATGGACTTGTGATTTTTACAGTTAGCCAGATTACTGATGTTGGGTGATGGTGGAGATAAAGTATTCAGTTGAGCATGGATTTACAGCCATACTGAGCATTTCTGGCAGAGGCCTGTTTATTTATTTACATAGATACATACATAGATACATAGACAGTGTCGGCAGATAAGGGCCTATGGCCCACCCAGTCTGCCCATTTGAGCTTGTAAGTTCAGTTTGATTTCCTAGAAGTCTGTTGCACCTTACCCCTGACCTCCAGAATTCCTTTATGTCTATCCCATGGATTCTTAAATCCCGTGATTGTTTCAGCCCCCACCACTTCCTCTGGCAGGGTGTTCCACTTGTCCACCACCCGTTCTGTGAAGAAATTCTCTCACGTTTCCTCTGAATCGTCCTCCCTCCAACTTCATCCCATGCCCTCTAGTCCTGGAACATCTTTTTCGCTTAAAAATAGTGTTTTCCTGCACCCTGTTCCTCCCTGTAAGATACTTGTATGTCTCTATCATATCCCCTCTCTCCTTCTCTCCTCCAGGGAGTACATGTTCAGTTCCTTCAACCTGTCTTCATAGGACTTGTGATGCAATCCATGCACCATCTTTGTTGCCCCCTCTGAACCTTCTCCTACCCTGTCTATGTCCTTACGTAGGTATGGTCTCCAGAACTGTACACTGTACTCCAGGTGGGGCCTCACTAGTGTCTTGTATAGTGGAATTATGACCTCCCTTTTCCTGCTGGTGATGCCCCTGCCTATACATCCCAGCATCCTATTTGCTTTACCTGCTGCCTTGTCACACTGTTTCCCTACCTTGAGGTCATCAGAGATGATAACCCCAAGATCCCTTTCCTGCTTGGTGCATGCTATATCCTCACCCCCAACTGATATATTGTTCCAGGGTTTTTGTGCCCCATATGCATTATCTTGCACTTCTTTGCATTGAATTTCAACTGCCAAACCCCTGACCATTCTTCAAGTTTCTGCAGGTCGCTTCTCATTCTGTCTACACCCTCTGGTGTGTCTACTCTGTTACAGAGCTTTGTGTCATCAGCGAACAGTGAAATTATTTAAGAGATTTACCAGGGAGGCATACTGAGCAGAGTACCACTCGATTCCAGATGTGCCGGGGGGGTTACAAATGGTACAGTAATACAGAAGAAAAACATACATAAATATATTTGGTACAGAACAATGGATGACACAGTCATAATACAATTTGAAGATACATTTTCAGTAACATTTCAATAAACATTTGGAGCTGTCAGCATAACAAAATGCCGAAAATGGAGTAACCAGACTGGTGTTAACAGCTGGTAGTTAGGTTGTGAGGGATTCAATGGGGGGACAGGAGCAGTTGGTAGAGAAGTGCTTTTAAGAAGGGCATTATGGTGTGGAGTACTTGTGGCGTGTCTAATATCAGCTGCCAGGGAGTTCCATAACTTGGGTAACCTGGAGCTGAAGGCAGTCTGGCTGGACCGGGTGGATCTGTGCGGAATGTGCAGGAGCCGAGAGTCTATGTTCCTGAGAGCATAGGCTGGTGGGGGGAGGGCAGTTAGGGAGGACGACAGGTAGGAGGGGAGTGTCTGTGACCAGAATTTAGCAGTAGTTCTGGCACAGTAAAGCAATCGCCTGTTATGTAGAGAAGGGAGGTCCAAGGACTGGTAGAGGTCACAGTGATGAGTATTAGGAGGACAGTCCATGGAGAACTGGCAGAAGGAGTTGAAGAGGGGGATCAAGCCTAGATAAGGAAGTTTGAGGGACAGCACAGTAGACAACATCACCGTAATCCATAATCGGGAGGATCATTTTTGGACTATTGCTAGTCTGGTTGGTAGAGGGATGCAATTTTTGTTCCGGAAGAGAGCTCCCAGCATGGGGTGCAGTTTTTTGTGTAGAGCATCTGTATGCGCAGAAAAGTCAAGGTACTGATCTAACCAGACACCGAGATATCTATATGAAGTGCAGGCCTCTAGTGGGGAGCTATCCAGAGTGTAGAACATGGGGGTAGGAAGGTAGGTTAGTTTGGCCCAAGAGCCAAAGGTGTGAGGGAGACTGTCTTTTTAGTTTAAGAATAGTTGATTTGAGAGGAACCAACGTTGGATGGAGTCGAAGTCCTTCTGTAGACAGGCTGTCACGGCATTAGGGGATGGGCCAGAGGCAAACAGCACCGTGTCGTCTGCGTACATATGGATAGCAATATGTGGGCAGGCAACAGGCAGGTCGTTGAGAAAGATAGAGAACAGCAGCGGGCCAAGTACAGACCCTTGGGGGACTCCACTGGTGACAGGGAGTGAAGTGGATCTAGCTGAGCCAATACGGACTGATTGGGACCTACCTGCCAGATATGAGTGGAACCAGTTATTTGCATTCACAGACAGTCCAGCTTGGGTGAGTTTAGCCAACAGCAGGGGATGTGAGACCGTGTCGAAGGCTTTAGCCAGGTCGATAAATATAGCTGCAGTTATTTCCCCTTTGTCCATACCCGTAAGGATGGTTAGTGAGGCGAAGAAGAGAGGTGGTGGTGGAGTGATTTTTTTCTAAAACCGGCCTGGAAGGGGGTGAAGAATGATATGGTATCTAGATAGTGGCGGAGCTGGGAAAGTACAAGGTGCTCTTGAATTTTGGCTGGGATAGGGAGCAGTGATATGGGCTGGTAGTTGGATGAGGAGGAAAGGTCACCTCCTTTAGCTAGGGGAATGACTATGGCTTGTTTCCATATTGCAGGGACTGACCTGAGTCTAAAAGACAGGTTATAGAGCAAGGTTAGAGGGTAGGCTATGGCAGGTGCTGAAAGCAGGAGCATTTTGGAATCAAGGCCCGATGGGCACTTACCTTTGGATGGGTTGAGTGACTGCAGTATTTTTAGCACCTGGCCAGGTAAGACTGGGCAGAGCGAGAAGGAGGCCGGAGAAGATACTGCAAGGGGAACAAAGGGCGGGGGATGGGGATGGGAGGAGAGTAGAGAAGATATAGTGGTGGAGAAATATGGATTAAACTCAGTGGCAACCAAGCTAGGATCCACAATGATTCTTCCTCCTATGTTGAGAGTAGGAGTGGGGGGTTGGGCCGGTGGGGAAAGAAGGGATTTTATTTCTTAGCGACCGGTAGTGTTGCAGAGCCATTTGAGCACCTGTAGCCTCGAAGGATTTCCAGGCTTGGTCTCTGGCTCATAGTTGTTCTTTGAGGTTAGTTGTTACCCATGGTAAGTGGGCTCCTCTTACTCTGGATCTCCTTAGAGGAGCGTGGAGATCCCAGGTGGCTAGGAAGTTGGTAGAGAAAAATTTCAGGGCCTCGTTAATGGAGGTGGCCCTAGGGATGAATGACCAATTGATGCTGGCGAGGTCGTTTGTTAGAGCGGTCAGATCAAGGGATTTGTAAACTCTGTTGTAAAGCGTGCGGGGGGGAGGGGCCTTGGGACGGAAGATTTTACGCACTATATAAATCATATGGTGGTCACTAAGGGAGTCTGGTAGAAGGCCAGCTTTAACTATCCGATGGGGGTGGGTGGTGAGGGCCCAATCCAGTAGAGTGTGTTTCTTGGATTTATGGTTTAGGCGAGTGGGTTCCCCTGTTTGCTGGGACAGGTTTAGAGCATTTATTTTGCAACGTGTTTTGGAGGCTATGCTGCCTAGCCAGTTCTGGTTGAAATCTCCAAGGATATGGAGTTCACCGGCTGCCGTAAGGGACCTCAGGTTGCCAAGGTGGTCAAGGTTGCTACCCAGAGGTGTGTCTGGCGGGCAGTATGACCCTGCTATGTATACAGGGATAGAGTGCGGTAGGGGGATTTTGATTAGAAGGGAATCTATAGATTGTATGGGTACTGTAGGTGTGATTTTGGAGAACTGGAGTTTAGAGGAGATGTACATGGTGGTGCCGCCCCCCTTCTTTCTGCCCTGTCTGTCTTGGCGGATTAAGGAGAACCCGGGTATTGAGTATTCCACATCCAGGTTATGGGGCTTCAGCCAAAATTCAGTAATGATTACAATATCAGGGCGAAGGGATAGGACAGTAGTTTGTAGGGCTGCTATTTTGTTTATAATGCTGCATATGTTTACGTAGACTATTTTAAAACCTCTTGGGAGGTGAGTAGCTAGTGTGCAGGGTTGCCCAGCTATAGGGGATGGAGGACTTGGGTTACATTCTACATCCCCAGCTATAAGGAGAAGGAGAGCCAGGATGTGCCTTACTAGGTGCATGGTCTTTAGTGAGGACCAGCATCGAGGGGGGTGGTTGGGAGTTAGTGAGTTAGGCTTAGGGTCTAAGTAGAAGGGGATATGTAGGGCTGGAAGCTCTGCATGGAAACAGGAAGGGAGGATAGAGGCCCCCAGGGACCAGTTATGCCAGTGGTACCGATTGTGGGCCACTAGTGCAGAGGAGGAGTGGAGGGGTGGCTTTGCAACCGAAGGGAGGAGTGGCAGAGAACCAGGTAGAATAGGGTGGGATGAGGGTGGAAGGGAAGATAAGGTTAGACATAGCATAATAATTGCTATTGTGAGATACTGCATTTTTCAGTAGTGGATTTGAAAGCTGCTCTGAGGTGGTCACTAGTGGCTGAATAATAAAAGGAGCTAATGGGAAAGTGGGCTGATTGGTTTACGCGCTCATGAGGTCAGAACTGTATAAGGAAGTGCTCACCAAGGGTGGTGGTGGGGGCAGTGGGGAGTCTGCGCATAGCGCAGGCGGGGCTAGAACTGTGGCGCAGCTCTCTCAAGCAGCTGCAAGCGTGGGATCACTACCTGGGCGCTCTGGTGCTGCTCCGTTGTCCGCGGGGAGATTCGGTGGCTGTGGGGAATGCTGAACAGCTTGTCCTCGCAACCGCACTGCTGAAAGGGACACAAAAAGGCAGCTATAAGTAGAGGTAGGTAGGGAGGAGGAGCTAGTAACAGCTACGTGGTTTAAACATGCAGCAGACTTGTAATTATGCAGCTTTAAATTGATTTTAGGCAGAATTTCAAGGCAGTAAGGTTATAGAATAAATATCTGGAGTCAGGCTCGGTTTAAAAGCAGTCTAGTGAACAGAATGAATCACTGTGTCCCCTTTAGCTTTACCGGGTAAAATCTTTTAAAGCACTGATTCTGTTCCCCTTAAAAGTACATTAAAGTACTGTTCTGTTCCCCTTAAAGTACTGTTCCCCTGGGTGCAAATCCAATGTCGGTTGGGAGGCAGTGTGATGTGAAAAAAAATATCTGCACTGCTCCACCGACATAAAACCGAAAAGGCAACAGTCAGTCTGTGATTTGAAAAAAGTAGGATTCCAAAATCTGTGGTAGCTCTCTCTCAAGCAGCTGCAAGAGTGGGATCGTTACCTGGGCGCTCTGGTGCTGCTCCGTTGTCCGCCTGTACTTTCAGAATGGCTGAGACTGCATGGTGGATTGAGGTGGCATTAGCAGTTAAATTCTGCCTTGTTCCGTGGCAGCAGTGCGATTAATGTATGATAGCAAACAGAGGCTATTGCAGCAAGTGTGAGCTCTATAGGTAAGCCTGTTAAGTTAAGCAATTTATAGTTTACAATCTTTGCATTGAGCTCTCAACATACAGCAGTTTGAAGTGACAAGATCTTGCTTATTTCTTTTATAACTGAGAAAAAAGTGTTTAAATTTTGTGTTGCAAATTTATTTTATGCAAATAAAAGTTATCTGTTAGCTGTTTATGGACCAGATCACTAATGTGGAGTTCGGGGGCCTAGAGGGATGTACAGCTATAAATGATAGGATATTATTAATGTTTTTATGGTATCTAGAAGCGTAGAAACATAAAAAATTGCCAGCAGATAAGGACCGACTGGCTCATCTAGTCTGCCCGTAAGCCCTTGCACTGGATTACTACTTCCGACCCACCTGCTGCTGTACCTCTGTGGTTCCCCAATGCCTGTCCCAAAGCATGCTTGAATCCATCCACTATGCTCACTCCTACCACATCCTGAGGCAGACTATTCCATGCATCCACCAACCTCTCTGTGAAGAAGAACTTCCTCACATTCCCTCTTAACCTCTTACCTTCCAATTTCATGTCATGCTCCCTCGTTCTTGTGCTTCTCCTGTATTGGAAAATGTCTTCCCCCCTGCACCTTGTTTATACCCTTGATGTCCCCTCTTTCCCTCCTCTCTTCCAGTGAGTACATATTGAGGTCCCTTAATCTCTCCTCATAAGTCTTGTGTTGCAAGCCCTGTACCATCTTAGTCGCCCTTCTCTGGACTGTCTCCAGCCTGTTAATATCCTTTATGAAGGTGCAGCCTCCAGACCTGCGCACAGTACTCCATGTGAGGCCTGACCATGGTTTTATATAATGGCATCACTGCTTCCCCCCTTCTGCTGGTGATACCCCTGCCTATGCACCCCAGCATGCCACAGGCCCTCCCAGCTGACTTAGCACTCTGCTTTGACATTTTCAGGTGGTATGAAATAATAATCCCCAGATCCCTTTCCTCCTTTGTGACTGTCAGCAACTCCCTCCCCCTATCCTGTAGCTTTCCTCAGGGTTTCTGTGTCCCAGGTGCATAATTTTGCACTTTTTTGAATTAAACTTCAGTTGCCAGTCCTCAGACCATTTTTCAGGCTTCCCCAGGTCCCTCCTCATTTCTCTACCCCCTCTGGGGTATCCACTCTTTTACAGATCTTGGTGTCATCTGCAAACAGGCAGACCTTTCCCTCCAGCTATTCTACAATGTCGCTAATGAAGACATTGAACAGGACTGGCCCCAGGACTGATCCCTGAGGCACCCCACTGGTCACCCCCCTCTCCCCAGACTGCACCCCATTTACCACCACCCTCTGCCTCATGTCTGTTAGCCAGTTTCTAACCCAGTTTACCACCTTGTCCCCCATACCCAGCTTGCCCAGCTTGTTTATAATCCTCCTATGTGGGGCAGTGTCAGAGTCTTTGCTGAAATCAAGGTAAGCAACATCCACTGCCCCACCCTGATTTATTTCCTTTGTTACCCAGTCAAAGAAATCAACCAGATTTCTCTGACATGACCTCTCCACTGTGAATCCGTGTTGCCTATGGTCCTGGGCTCTGATGGCTTCTAGATGCCCCACTATCCTTTGTTTAAGCAATGTTTCCATGATCTTCCCCACTACTGAGGTGAGGCTGACCGGCCTATAGTTTCCTGCCTCCTCCCTGCTGCCGGATTTGTGTAGAGGGACCACATGTGCCCTCCTCCAATCCTCTGGTACTACCCCTGTGTTGAATGACTTGCCGAACATGGCTGCTAGAGGTTCTGCTATCTCTCTTCACAATTCTCTTAATATTCTTGGGTATATGTCATCTGGTCCCATTGCATTGTCCACCTTCAATTTAGTGAGTTTCTGCAGGACTCTTTCCCCTGTGAATGGACTATTGTCAACCTCTTCACCCCCTTGGCAACTGCTGTACTGCTATGGCCCCTGCTCCTCCCCCTCTTCTGTGAATATTGAACAAAAATATTTATTCAGTATTTCTGTCTTTTCCAAGTCACCCTCCTTGCATTCCCTTCCCTCTCCCTTGAGCCCCCTTGTTTTTCCTCCTTTTGCTGATGTACCTGAAGAATGTCTTGTCTCCTTTCTTAATTAACTGTGCTAAACCTTCCTCAGTCTGTGCCTTTGCTCTCCTTACTGCCTTTCCCACTTCCCTTAGACACTCTAGGCACTCCTCCCTGTCCTCCTACATGGTCATTGAATGTCTTATTGGCTCATCAAGAGTGTTGTAGACTCAGGGACTTACTGGACTCCCATAATCAATTTATAGTCCATAGTCTTGCTGAACAAGCCATTTGGTTCTCATTTCTTACATAATATTGCAGTTTTACTATAGGGGTAACTCTTCTAAGAGTACCAAAAGGAGTCAAGAAAATTATCCTGTTTAAAGAATTTCAATTATTTTTGTACCATTACCATGTTTTGGAACTAGAAAAAAAAAGATGATTTGCTATCTTTTATTGGACCAACAGAGATGTTACAAAAGAAAACAGGTGCTTGAGCTTTTGGATTACATAGAATCCTTCATCAGAAAAATAACAGTTGGGTATACTTTCTTAAAGTCCAGATCATACATTAAAAAAACAAAGAAAAAAGTGTTAAAATTCCCATTGACTTAAACTACTTTTTAAAAAACAGCACTGATCTATATAAAAAACAGAGTGCCATCACAAGAAAGGTATGTCGGGGTCAAATGTCACAGACTAGATAAGCTTCTTCCTGCTCAGCTTACGCCAGTTTGCCGATGGAGGATTGCGCGTACCATGGCTATCGCTACCATTCATGATGCAGTTCCATCACCGTGCAAGGCTACCCAGCTTCCCCAAACCAAACTAACTGTTATTTTTCTGATGAAGGATTCTACATAATCTGAAAGTTCAAGCCCCTTTTTTCTTTTTTAACATCTATGTTGGTCCAAGAAAAGCTATCAAATCATCTCTTATTTTCGGGATCTTTTGTCACAAGGCCCGATACGGCAACATAACTAATTTTGTATGCCTTGGAATAATGCAAAAACTGAATAAAAAAAGTTAAATAAATATTATATGTGAGTATGCCTTCCTCTCTGGTTATAAATTAAATGGTGCCAAGTCTCAGGTCCTACCACTCAGTGTTGCTTTGGGCACTCTCTTTGCTTATCATTCCTATCAGTGATGTGCTACTAGTATTACATGTCTTAGTATTAGGATTAAGAAAACTGTGTCTGATTCCATATAGATTAACTTGTCATTTATACTTCAAGCTGTAAAAATGGATGTAAAATGGTGGGAATATCTCCTTACCTCACTGTAGTGCAACGTTAACTGTAAAATTCATCACTGTCTCCAAGGCCCATAATCTACTGGCCAGTCTTGCTCTCCAGATATCTGCATCTTTCTTTAAAACTCTGGAATCCATATGCTCACAGGTTATCTGGTTTCATAAGCAAACCAGAATAACCCTTGTGATGTTCAAAGTACCTCGGGCATTGGGAGGCTTCAGCCTCCCTGACCTTAAACAATATAAAGTGGCCCATACCCTGCATCAGTACCTTTCTATCTTCTGTTTCTATTGGTACTCCTCCAAAAGCAGAACTGGAGTGTTGGGAATGGTGTCTGTCATACCTGGAGGCCATTCTATTTCCTAAGTGGAGCTTTCCTCCTACAATCAGTCCCTGTACTGCTAATCTGCATCTTACTTAGTCTTTGTAGACACTCCAATGGGGGCAGAGGCCCCCTACACCTGCCAATGACCACTATGACAATACCCTCATGTTTGTGTGGGGGATAGTCCCCCTGCTGGCCACAGTGATCCATGGCAGGTATTAATAATTTGGGACACCTGTTAGATGACAGCTTGGATACCCTCAAGTCTTTTGTTCAACTATGTGTGGACAGGTCCTCTCAACTCAAGTTTATTGACATATCTCCAACTTAGAAGTGCATGTCAGCAGTGACTTCCCTAGGAATATATTGCCAGCCCTGTGGACAACTTTGAGTCGTGGGTCTCCACCACTTTGGACTCTTAAGGGAGTAAGGGGATTTTTATATCAGAGGGCTCAGACTTTGCCCTGATTCTGCTAGCTCTAGGAACTAACAGGAGCGAGAGTTTGGAATAGTGATTCTGCAGGCTGACTAATGCCATATTTGGAGGACAGCATTCCTAGATAGTATGACGTTCCAGGTGAAGAATCTCAAACTGGAGATCTTACAGTGGGCCTATAGGAACCCACAAGTCCTCTGTTTTATTGAGTTACTACCTCTTAGTGACTGCTGACACTGTCATTCCTCATAGACTTTCCTGACACATGTTTTGTGAATCGCACCTCGTTGTAGACCAGGGAGGGGCTCTGGACATGGCCTACCTAGACTTTAGCTTGGCATTTGAAACAGTCCCACACAAAAGATTAATAAACAAATTAGCCAGCCTGGGAGTGGTCCAAGGGTGGTAGCCTGGGTGAAACACTGGCTGGACAACAGGACACAGCAGGTAGTAGTAAATGGAGTCCACAGTGAAGAAAGGAGGGTTACTAGTGGGATACTGCAGGGTTCAGTACTGGGGCTGGTCCTTTTTAATGTCTTTATAAGTGACACTGCAGAGGGACTGGAACACAAAGATCTGCAACAGGGTTGATACGCAAGGTGGGGTGGAAAGGATGAAAAGGGACTTGGCAAGGTTGGAGAAATGGTCAATGTATGGCAGCTTACATTCAATGCAAAGAAGTGCAAAGTACTGCACCTGGGAAGCAAAAACCCAGGGCAAGAGTACACAATGGGGGTGAGATACTGACAACAACAAAATGGAAAGAGACCTGGGAGTAGTCATATCAGATGACCTAAGGTGGGCCAACAGCATTGAGAAGGCAGTAAGGAGGGCTGGGGGATACTGGGATGTATAGGGAGAGGCATCACCAGTAGAAAACAGGAAGTTGTTGGCCCTCTGTACAGACAGTTGGTAAGACCACATCTGGAGTACTGTGTACAGTTCTGGAGACCCCATCTCACATGAGACATAGAGTGGAGAGCTGTCCAGAGGAGGGCAACCAAAATGGTGCAGGGTCTGCACCAGATGACATATGAAGAAAGACTAAAGGAGCTTAAGATATATAGCCTCGAGGAAAGGAGGGAAAGGGGGAACATGATAGAAATTTTCAAATACCTCAAGGGAATCTACAAAGTCCAAGAGGTAGCATCTTTCAGAAAGAGATGTTGCAAGAACAAGGGGGCACAATCTGAAGATAGATTAGAGAATGAGCTCAGAGAGTAATGTCAGTAGTATTTCTTCACAGAGAGGTTGTAGATGCATGGAACAGCCTTCCTGAGGAGGTTATAGAGTCAAAAACAATGGGGGAATTCAAGAATGCATGGGACAGGCATAAGGCTATTCTAGTGGGGGTAGGAGGAAGTAGGCTGTTGATTAACTAGGATCTGCAGCTTATCCATTAGGTAGGGAAATGGGCAGCCTAGGTGGGCCTAGGGGTCCTTATCTGCCATCAAATTCTATGTGTCTATGTTTCTATCCTATTGGGAGTACATCTGGACTACATGTACAGCACTTGTGCCCCTCCCTCCCTCTGGTTCATGACCTCCAGATAGGAGGTTCTGGGCATTTTCCCAGCTGTGTCCCCCAGACTCTTTCCCAGAAACATAGGTGGTGGGAGCTCTTGCTGTAGACAAACAACGGCTTCTCTGGCATTGACAAGCCCTCCACCGCCTTGCATTCCCGGAGTGGGATAATTTACTTCACCTGGTCAGCAGATGTGAATGAGTAGCATACTTGGCCTCTTGGAAACTAGAAATCTGTGTTTCTACCTGGGGATGGTATCTTGCCAAATGGGGGCCAGCCCCAGTCTACCCTCCAACTGGCCAAGGCTCAGTGCTGTTTTCATCATATGGTTATAACCTGTGGTCTTGCCCTTCTTATCTGTTGTCTGTAGGACCATTGGAGGCTACCTACTCAGGCCTTGGCAGACTACCTTCCTGTAGCCAGTGGGTTCTTTCACTTCCTCTCCCCAAATACTCCCAAACTCAGTGCATTCATGCACCTTGGGAACATTCCTTCATGTGTCCTTTGGCTCTCACTAGGATCTCAAACCCATGTGTTCTCTGCTCTTTTAATTTACCTTGCCCTGCCCCCTCTTCATTCAGCTGCAGTGGTATACTTTCACTCACAGTAACAGGGTTCCTGTGAATCTTGGCAGTCTAGCCACTTAACTTGTTTAGCAACCTGTGTGTGGGGAGTTTATTTTATCTATTATATGTGACTTGCAATTGTTCAAGCTTTTACTTTGTATTGGCAAACATTTGCATGTGTGTAACCGTGTCTTTCCATGTACCTGATGCAGTACATCTAACTATCTGGATCCCTGAGTGGGACCATCATGGGCTGGGATTAGCTACTTTTTAACTTTGTACAGTACCTAGTGTGGTGTCCTTCTACCCTGCTGCACCTTTGGAAAAATTGTAGATCTCAAAATCTCTACATGAATCTTTATTGAAAAATAAAGAAGTCACACTCTCTTGTTACACAGGTGTTATGGCTGAGACATAGAAATCCACACAGATGTTATGGTTCTGACATATAAGTTCTGCTCTTCCTGTCCTAGCAGTGACATGTGAAAAGCCTGTGAGATTTATAGCCTCACTGCATCCTGACTGGATTAACTGGATAACTGCTTCCCCAGCATCTAGCCAATTGTAAAATTTCCAATATGTTATAACAGAAAATATTTAATGTTTGTGTAACATCAAAATGTCTAATATGTTGGGCACAATGTTGTAATTCGTGAGAGTAAGTATCATGGAAGAAACGCAAATGAGTTATAGCCGCATAAAATTTATATCCTTATTAACTGGATAACTACTTCCCCAGCATCTAGCCAACTATAAGATTTCAAGGCTGTCATGACAGAAAATATTTAATGTTTGTGTGACATTAAAATATCAAGGGCCCAATATTCAAAAGTTTGGATGGGCGCTAACCACTGTTTGCCCATGCAAACTAGGTTTTGCACAGCAGCCCAATATTCAAAAGTATCAGCTGGACCGGCAAACAGGGTTAGCACTAGCGCAAACCACAACAGTTGGGGATGTAAATGGGGGGCAGGGACAGGAATATCATCAGAAGCTCATATTTAGCGGATTTGCACCATGCAAAAGGGTTTGGCATGAGCCTTTTGTGCAGCACAAATACTGCCGAACAAAACCCCCTCTTATTCCACACAGCCCTAGCGGTTGGGGGAGCACACCAACCCCCTGTGGTCCATGGCACGCCCCTCATCACCAGCCTGTAGTGAAAAATGAAACACCATCCTGGTGCTAGGGGTCCCCCTGCCTCCCGATCACCAGCCCACAGTAAATAAAAACCATCCCTGGTGTGATGCAAGTGGTCCCACCCGCCCTAATCACCAGCCTGCAGTGAATAAAAACCATCGCTGGTGTGATGCAAGTGGTCCCACTCCCCTAATCACCAGCCCGCAGTGACTAAAAACCATCACTGGTGTGATGCAAGTGGTCCCACCCCCCTAATCACCAGCCTACAGTGACTAAAAACCATCCCTGGTGCTAGTGCCCCCCCCAATTGCTAGCCTGTAGTAAAAGTTACAACACTTCCTGGCATCCAGTGGTTCCTTCCCTAGGCACCGATCCATGGTACCACCAGTCATAATTCTGTAATTTCTGGCATCTAGCGGCTCACCCCACCACAGTACTGAACACCCCCCAGTCACCTTGCCAGTATCCTTGGTGCCATGAGTATGCATACGGCAATCGGCACAGCCTTCCTTACACTTCCTCAGCTGGCCACTGTATGTCCAAGCAGGGAGCGCACTTCTTATTTATAGGACAGGGTGCGTCACTCTGCTCTGTAGATAAGATAAACACTCCCTGTCTGGACTTACGGTGGCTGGCAGAGGAGTTGTAAGGAGTGCTGAGCTGTTCACCATACATACACCTTTGGCACCGTAAATCTTGGTAAGGTGACTGGGGGGGTGGGTGTTCTGTGCCACGGTGGGGGGGCAGCTAGATGCCAGCGATTACAGAATTGCAACCAGCGGTACCATGGGTTGGTGCCCAGTGGGACCACTAGATGCCAGGGAGAGTTGCAAGTTTTACTGTAGTCTGGTGATTGGGGAGACCACTAGCACTATGGAAGGTTTTTTTATTTACTACGGGCTGGCAATCAGGAGGTGGGGTGAGCCACTAGCAGCAGGGAGGTTTTTCTTTACTGTTACAGGCCAGTGATCGGTGGTGGGGGGACCACTAGACACCAGGGATATCTACAAATTTCTTGGACTGGTGGGGGGGGTGGCACTGTGCTAACATGCCTCTGCTACCCATGCAAATAGGCCCATAATGGATATGTAAATCACTTCCTAGTGCCTTGCATGCCCAATGGACTCATTTGCATGGGTCTCTTTGAAAACTGGCTGTGTCGTTATCCACTCTTGAGGCCCACTTCGGGAGCCATGTCCAGGCCCTATATTCAGTCGGATAGCACCAGTGAGCTGTCTGACTGCACGTAGCATCCTCGAACCCCTTGGTAATTGCAAAGCACAGAGTTAACCTCTGCACTATACTTTTCGCTTTTCTGAATATCGGGCCTCTAATATTTTGGACAAAGTGTCATAATCTCTGAGAGCGAATGTCAGAAGAAAAGCCAGTGAATTACAGCCCCAATCAGTATGATCACACAACAGTTATCATCTGTATTTCTTTTTTTGTTGCTGTGCCCCCAGTAGCTCAGCCCCCATTCCATGGAACCCCCCAGCCCCTGGGACTTAGCTCCAGTGACGATCCTACTGGACTTTCCCCAAAGACGGGGCCACTGAGTGGGCACTCTCTTGGCGGACTACCAAATCAGGTTCCTGGAGGACCCCTATAACTGGTGTGCCTCCCTGGCTTGCACCCCAGGGTGAGGCCTCGGGGTCGGGCCAGTCCCAATTGAACAGTATGCAAGGTAGCCACCAAGTGGTGCAGGTGGGCTGTGGCTGGGTGGGAATGGCAGAGTGGGGTATCATTGCCGGGGGCCAGCATTTTTTTCTGCTGCTTAATCCCCTTTGGAGGCGTGGCATGCAATGACGTAATGGCGCAAAGGCACCAATGTCTGGCACACATCCCCACTACCCAGGCTCTGGCAGCTGCTCCCCTGGTCTCTGTCAGAGGTCAGTCAAGAGCCGGACGCTTGCCCACCCTCCCCCCGGAGGAGGAGAGCAGTCCATTGGATGCTCGATCCTCCTACCCCAGGTTGGCCCTCTGACCCCTCAGGTCCATTCCCGAACCCGGGGTGTCGGCATCACAAGCATCATCTGTGTTTTTATTGAAGTTTTGTGTGCAATAAAGGCAGCACCTGTTCCATGTAGAAAAGTGGGCTTCTTGCCAGGATCATCTTTCCTTTTGTGGGAGAGTTGACAGGTAAGCTCACTTGAAAGCAATCCGTCCAAACTGATCAAATGCAATTTTATTAAGTTTGCTTGCATGCATGTGCAAGAAACATAGTGCCACCATACGAATTTTCGTAGGTGTGCCACCTCGCTTCCAATGCCCTGCTCCTTTTCGCAGGTGCAGCCCCACCGCACAAATGAATGTTCAATCTATCTATGACAGCAGTTCAGATGCAGTGCTGTACAGCTGAAAGTAAAAAAATGCTACAATCAGAGGTGGTAACGTGTAGGCAGTTTGCATACACTTCAGCATTGCATTTGAACTGCTGTCATAGACAGCTCATTTTTCTTGTAGCTGAACACTGCAGCATGTCTTTAAAGCCTTGCCATAAAATAATTCTGTTTAGCGAGCGGGGGAGGGCTCTGTAAAAGACTGCATAATGAAAAGCTTTCTCGCTAAACAGTGCTGCATATCTTTAAAGCCTTGCCATAAAATAATTCTGGTTAGCGAGCGGGAGAGGGCTCTATAAAAAATTGCATAGTGACACGCTTTCTCGCTGAACACTTCGGCATGTCTTTAAAGCCTTGCCATAAAATAATTCTGTTTAGTGAGTGGGAGAGGGCTCTGTAAAAGGTTGCATAGTGAAACACTTTCTTTCCTACACTCTATTTCCCTCAGGCAGCATTCTCTAGTTTTGCTGGTGTTGGTGGTGGAAAACAGAAAAAAAAAACTGTCCTCCTATCGGTGCCTTGAATAGAGCTTGGTAGCCTGTTGTTTAAACTTGGCCAACCAGCGCACTGCTTAGTGTTGCCGTCCTGTGTCTCCAGGCCTGAACTCCAAAATGGTGATGGTCATGTCTGTTAATCCCATAGCTAGGCTCTCTTCAGAAGTGGTGATGAATTTCCGAATCTCGGACCCTTTTCCCGGGAACCTACCGGTGGGATTTAGGTCCTGGGAGCATGGCACACCATACGGAGGTGATGGGGCGGCTTTTACCTTGGAATGGGTGCCCGGTGGTGGGAGCGAAGGGGAGCCAGTTTTGGGGTGCAGGGCAGTAGAAGGGGAGCTCAGGGCTGAGGAGGTACTGTCGCTGTGGATCATCAGGAGATACACAGCCATCTGGAGAAGACCCGCAAGGAATTCTACAAGATCCTGATTAATAACCTGCCGATGGATGTAACCAACCAGGTAAACCATCTCCCACTAGCAACAGAACCAGGGGTGGGGTGTGTGACTTGCAGAACCAAGAGAAGGACAGTACTTAGTCTAAACAAATAGACACAGTGGATAGAACAATGGCTGGACGGCGGGTGGGGAACGAGAAAAGGGGCATGTAGGCTGTGCAATAACTTCTTCAAGCTGCACAAATGATCGAGCTATGGGGGGGGGGTATTGATTGAGATTGGAATAGTTTTGTGTATGATTATTGTCACGTTTCATTTTATTAAGGTGTATGACTACTCGCCCAGAAAGTTCCTGGATAGTTTTGAAATGATCCCTTTTGTCAGTAAAGGGTGATCACCTGGCCAGACTGTTGTTACTGTACTGGGGTTTTTTGACAGTGGTCTAATTAATGGAGCGGGGGAGGGGTTTGGGAAACTATATATTGTTTTAACACTTTCTTCTTTACATTGAGAAATACAGTATTCCTAACCAAGCCATTTTCTTCTGTTTGCTACAAGGAGGTCTTCCCTAATAGAATGGTTATTTTTTGGGGGGATGGCGATCACATAATTATAAAGAGCAGTATCCTTATGAGAGACACATCGAGCATGCACGTGTGTGTGTGTTGTAGCCTTGTGAGTAGAGCACATGCCTGTGAGCCTAGGGTCCAGGGTTCAATACCACCACTGCCAAACACTTGTTGACTTTCAGCAATTTGCTCAACCTCCACTTTCTTTGGTGCCTGACCTATCGGTCTTTCTAAACTTTTGCACCTGGCTACTGCAGGCTGCTCATGGTTTGTACAGAAATTTGAGTAAGGTTTCTATAGAAATGGGTGATAAAAAACAAATTATTTCCTTCCAGGCATAGAAAGCAGGGATAGTGCATTTCATTTAAAAAGGCCAATTTTGGTCCATAACAAACAGGAACCCGGTTTGGACGGAGTACCAGCTCACTTTGTCCTAGAAACCCATAGCATCTGTCAACATAATGCCCATTTCTATCTAATGATTGTTGAATGAGTAAGCTCTAGTGATGTTACCAGAGATTTAAGGTCCCCAGTGTGCGGTATTTGCCTCTCGGAGAAATAAGGTAGTTACGTGTGCACATCACAGAACAGCGCACTTCTCAAATCAGTCACTGAATACTTCTCATATTATGTGGTGATAATCAGGGTGGCATGGGGCCGAGTGCCCCCATTAACAAAAATATACAGAACACTGTAAAATGCAAAATATAGTATGTATAGAATATTACCTTAAAGCCATTTGGATCTGTTTCTGTGTGAGACGATCTAGTAAATATGGAGCTTATCCAGCCAAATTTAATTTATTAAATGAGTATGGACAGAGTTTACTTTGGAGTTGTTGTTTTGTTTTTTTTCCTGATCTCCTTGGATCCGGTCATACACAATTTCAGCCAATCAGCAGGTTTATCCACCATGTCCAGTTCATCTCCATATATCTAGAGACTGACTGACCATTTGCTTAAATGTGTTGCATCCCATCTTTGCTACAGTAATGTACAGTTATATGATTTATAAATAGTTTAGGTAATTTGAAAATAATGCTTCAGTTTCAGTACACTGCAGCTATTGTACGTTCTACACACGTTCACTCTACAGTAGCCCCTCCCACGCATGCAGTTAGGTTTAAATCTAATAATCTTCTTGAACAACCTTTCTATAGCAAAAAGGTTGCTCAAGAACATTGACACCTTACTGTTCACTGTGTATGCACAGTGTTGTTATAATATAATCAAGGCAACAACTGATCATCTTCAGTGCTCCACAATTAGGACACAACTTTTAGTCGCCAGGCAACATATCCTATTCCTATTACCTGATTTAGCTGTTTACATTCCTATCTCAATTTCTATTGCCTCCTTCTCATCTCCCCCCTGCTGTTCTTAATAAATATGTTTCCAAACTACTACAAGCCTATGCAATTCTGTACTTATTCACATAGACAACATCAATAATTTTCTGCCTTTCTTATGATACCTATTTCTGCCTCCTGCACTGCCAATGCCAATACAAGCAAGCAAACATTTGGCATTGACAAATGCTTGTTTTACATGTCATACTGTTTTGCAGATGTATCCTCAAATGCTTTACAGTGGATAAAGATACAGTAACATCAGAAATAAACTGTGGTTATGTAATTTATTATAGCAATTAAAAAAGTAGAATAAAGATTGTAAAATCAGAATAAGCAAAACTGTTACTGCTGCACATTGTGATACGGGTATTAGCAGTGCTAGTGTTACAATATGGTTTATTCCTCACCTGGCCTGTCATCCGCACCTGCTCACATAGAACCAAATGACCTTGGGACTAACAGACCTACTGGCCCAATTTATAGGATTCCCTTGTCAGTACAAGGTAGAAACGGAGGAATAACCATATGCGGCAGACACTCTAATTCTTTTCACTAGCATGAGGAGCCTTACTTGGTGACGTCCGCATGGAATGGATACACATTTTCTGTAATTTGTTACCTGTTAAACACAACTGGGTCACAGATACAGTTTAAATATTTAATAATATTCACATTTGCACATTTGATGATAAAGCATGAACAAAAAAATTACATAGAAGGATAGCTCAAGAATATTTCTTTGTACATCAAAAAATACAATAAAAGAATCTGTACATGGATTGTAATATCTAAGAACCCTATAACAGATTAATCTAAAATTAAACATGTTTCTGTGCTCTGTACTTGATGCTCCAAATCTGATAGTGCCTCCTTAGAACTTCCCTTTTTGTTGCTGGTGAAATGACTTTATCTCAATCTGTATAGCATGCAGCTTTTCTGAAGCGAGTGTATCAGTAGCTGTCTTGAGGTTCATGCTTGCCGTACCACAGCTGTGATCCTTGCTGCGGCATCTTTGGCATCAGTCCCATTTTTGCCTGTTTTCAGCTTTGGTTTGATTGCCTTACCTCATTTCCACATCCCCGTCCTTTGATAGGTGCCAAACTTTGAGAAGAAATTTCTTGTTTTGAGTGAACAACTAATGGGAGAGAGAGGAAGTAAGCGATAAAGCAGCTATACCGGTTGGTGCTGGTGGTTTCAATTAATAAAATAATGACTGAGTACTAAAATACTTTAACTGATGCAGCGAACCAGGACATGGGGGGTTGGCTGGGGATAGGAGGACTGAGCATTCCAGAGGATACTCTCATCCTCGGGGGGGGGGGGGAGTAGGATGCTGAACTGCAATACCACCACCTGGGTGAACACTGATGGTGGTTTAGCTGACGTGGCTAGTGGGAGGATGCCAGTGGTTCTGAAGTGCAGGCACACATTTGCATGCTGGTCATGGAGCCCACATTGTCAGCTTCCCATGGCACTGGGAGTAACCAGGGTGGAAAAAGTCTTGGCCTGAGCAGAATGATGCAATGCTCTTGACCCTAGAAAACAAATAGTGCACACTGCTGGAATATGCACTCTGTTGCTTTCTCTGGAACTACCTAGCACTTACCGGCACTTACTGTTTCTCCCAATTAGCTGACCTAGCATTTCTTGCACTCTTATTGGATATGAATCAGTTGCGTCTAGTGTTATTGCTGAATCATCTGTGTTATCTGTATAATAAGCTGTACATTTTGTGCATAAACCATTGTGTATTGTGCAATATCTTGTTGTCTTGTAATTATGTTTCCTTGCTCACTTCCCTGTTGTAACAAAATTGTTTTGTACGCTGCCTGTATTGTCTCGTTACGCCATCTATATGGCCCAGGTCGCACCTGAAAAAGGTCCATTGGATCAGTCCACCTACCCAGTTAACAAATAAACAAATAAATAAAAATGCTTAAATTATTTATTATTACAACATCAAAGTGTGGTCTGGCCACACCTCCCCTGATGAAGTGGCAGAGCGTCATGAAGCGTCGGGAGTTGGCTGTGTCAGTGAGCACTTGGATGTTATAATAATAAATTATTTAAGCACTTTATATTCCAGCAATGTGCACCTTTTATTTGTTTTTATTTTGTTGTGTTTTGCCTTAAATGGTGGCACTTCTTTGGCCATGCTGCATGGGTCCCCCTGTGTCTGTAACACTCTTGACCCTGCCAGGCGAACCATTGGCTGCCTCTCCTAACAGATGGACATGGGGGATGAAAAGGCCCCTCCAAAGTCCCAAAAACCACCGGGGGAGCATGTGGGGAGTGGAGGTGGGTAGGATATACATAGAAGACAAGGACGAGGTTGGAAAGTGGCCAGGCCTAGGAAGGGCAAAGATGACATTGAACTATTCTACAGTTTGTCTGAAAAGATCATTGTTTTTACAAACACAGTATCATAGTTTTGTATGACAGCTGGCCTATATTTATCTCTTGTATTTCTTCCTGACACTTGATTTCTTTTTTTAGCTAGGGACTCTTTTGATTGTGAGAACAGCACAGAGAAGAGACTATGACTCCTTAATGTTAGTGTCCAGTTGCCATTGATGTTATGGTGGCTACCCTTGTCTTGTGGGCTCAGACATGGTTGAGGGGCCTGGGCCCGTTAATCTCCTGGTAGGATGTTTGTATCCAAGATAGAAAGAAATAGCATGGTGCCTCCAGCAGAGAAAGGTTTAAGTGGACAAGATGTAAGTATAGTTCCCTTCTCCAGGAAGCAGTACTTCCCCACAGGAACAACCCCACCCGTGAACCTGTGTAATGCAGTCACAGTCCCTACAAACCATGTAATATATACTTCAAAAAATACAGTTCAAACAAAGAATTATAACAGAAGAACAGGGACTTTATTTTGAGACTGCTGGGTCCTAAATAGGAAAAGGATGTGTTAGGTAGTAGGAGGTAGACGTATGTTCTGATTGGTTCTTTGGTGCCCTGTTAAGCCCACCCACACAATAACAGGGCTGCTGTTCCCTGTGTCCTTTTAGGCACAACCAACTAGTACTAGTCCTTGCACTGTGCTTTAGCTACCTTCCAGGTGCAGCCACCTAATAACAGCTGGCATCCAAACCACACACTCACAATACAGCAGCTTTCCCTGCCCTCCTGTACTGGGGGCACTACCCACTCTGACACTAATTTAAATCCCTTTAGTTCTAACTAGGGATCTCTCTGTGCTTCACTAAGTACCCAGTCATGGAAACTAAGCAGGCCCGATGGCACTCTTTGTGGTTGGGAGGTGGTGGTGGTGCACTTATATAAGAAAGCAGTGCTTTGTGAATTAAACCTCCAACCCCAAATGCTCCCCCCCATCAACTATTTTTCTGCCTGTCGGAACTAGCTCGTCTTTCTGAGCCTAGCCACCCCCCAATCCAGTGAACTCCGGTGATTTTCCCACAGATCCCCCCCCCCTCGTGGCGGGGCTGGAGGGTTCCCCCCAGGCGCAATCTAGTAGCAGGGTGAAGTCGGTAATGGGGACAACCAGGCCATCATGTAGCCTGCCACTTCCATTTTCACATTTACTCCCTTCCCCTGCCCCCTTGCATCATGAACATGAGTGTGTGGAGGCATGCACACGCCACATATCCATGCTTCTGTGTCTCCCTGTCTCCGATGCTGCCCACCGGCCTCCTCCAGGGGGCAGCCAAGGAGCGGGACAACAACCTTCCCTTACCTGGGAGAGGAGCGCAGTCCATTGGACGCTCGATCCTCTCCCTCCCCTGCTGACCCCTGGCAACTCGAGGTCGCTTTTGACCCAGGGTCGCCGATGTGGCATCCAGTGCCTCAACCCTCAGTGCCACCGGGCTGGCCAACCCCAAATGCTTTTAAACTTCAGTGAGGTATTTGTAAATCCTTGCTGGATGGCTCAGTCCATTAAATGCTTTCCAGCTATACTACACAGATGGCTGTTGCAGGGCTAGCCCTAAATTTACTCAGGGTTTCCCAGGCTAGATGATCTCCCTCGATGTGCAGGGGGTGATGGTGCAGGTGCTGCAGGTCCCTCTATGGCTGGTTTTAATATCTCTCCTCCTGATGCCTCCAGTGTCAGCTCATAACTGGCTGTCTCTCTCTATTTCAAGTCAAGCCTCTGTAGACCTCTGCATTCAGCAGACATCTTTTATTTCTACATGGGGCAGCCGAGCCTACAAAAACCTAGACCTGTCATTCACTATACAACATCCAGTCCCTACGTGTGTGGTAGTAACCAGTACTGGGTGGAGGAAGTGGTTGGGCAGCTTCCTCATACAAGCTGTGGTCACAGCTCAGTTTTGGTTGAGTTGCAACACAGCAAGTCTTTCACCTAAGCTGCAGCCTTCAGCTTAAGTTTCCTGCTGGGCTAGCACATGATTACCTCCTTTTTCCTGGAGCAGGAGTTCTGCTGCTACCTTCTCACTCTGTCTCAGATGCACAGAGACTCTGCAGCAGTACAGCTTCTGCTGTTCCACAGCACCAGCGTATGTCTCACAGCAGTCTCTTGCATACTGAATGAGTTCTAGGACAGCACCTGATGTTCACTTGGGAATCTGTAACTCTGACTGATGGTTGTGTCTCTCAGGGAAAATAGGCAGCTTTGGGAGTTCTGCACCTCAACGTGTTGTTGATTGCTGGAAAACAGCCCAAATTAATTAGGTCCCTCACAAGTCCAGGAGCCCTTGTTAATCTTTCCTCAGGCAATTAGTCCTGATCAGGGACCCTGGTTTTCCATTTTTACCGGTAACACCGGTAACAATCACGGAATCCTGCTTGGTTTGCAGATTTTGAATTCTTGTACCGGTGCCTCACGGAAATTGCATGTCACTACACATAATCTCCAAGATTTCAGTATCTTTTTACATTTTTTTTATTTTCTCTTTCTATGTCCTCTTCTGACAGCATCAGTTTCCACTTTTCAGAGATCCCTAGGTGGGGTATCCCCTAGCTTCACCCCCAGGTACTGCTCAGGAGCTCCTGTGGGCCTGCCCCATCCTGCCTGGATTGTACCCCCCAGGTGGGAAGGGAGGGGACCCCAGGTCACCCCTCCACACTCCCTTAATGTGTGTCGGGCAGCTCAGTGGGTCCCTCATGGAACCTGGTTATGAAGTCTGGGGCACCTGGGTCCCTTCTGCCAGTGGCCGATGTGGGGTGATTGTTCTTGGTTTTCTGGTCTCTGTCCTTGAGGGCACCAGCACTAGAGATCCAAGGAGGTAGGTCACATAGAGACATGCCACTGCTCCAGATCCTGGCTAGCGTCCTCCCCCCTGATCACTCTGTAGCACCATTGCACCACCACCTGTGGTCACACAGGTGGTGGTAAAGAAGCAGGACCTGCAGCCCACCCTCCCCGGAGGAAGAGAGCATTCCCCCAGGTGCTCGATCCAACTCCCCTGGCCAGACCTCCAGCAACCAGAGTTTGCTTCTGACCCTGGGTTGCTGGCATTGCAAGCAATAGTGCTACCACAGCGCCAGCAGGCTGACCCAGATTTCAGCATCTTAAAATGAATGCTGCTGTGCTTTGCATTCATTCTGCTTTGCTGCATATAGAGTCAGTAAGGAAATCACCGCACTGCTTTGTTGTAACAAACGGTGATTGAACTGGGTACATCCAGCAGACTTGGGTTTGAGTCCCACAACCTCCACTTGCATACTGTGTGACTCCAAGTTAGTCACTTAACCTCCCCAGTGCTTCTAGGTCACTCCTTAAAACAGACAGTTCTGCCTAGTGGGCCTTACATGCTTTACAAAGAATATAAAAAAAAACAATATATGTTTACTACATCATAGAATAGTCGTCAGGGTACCATTTAATTTACCTGAGTTTTTCTTGGGCTGCAGTGATTTTGTATAGGTAAAGATAAATGTTCAGATACATTTTATGTGTTTTATAAGTTTGTTTTTAGATTTTAGTCAGGCTTTTATTGTATTCTTTGCATATAAGCATCTAGGTTGTAGATGGCTAAATGTAGGATCACTGTTACCAACTAACTAGTTTATAATCAGTAGGGCCATCCAAAATCCTCAGTTGTTTGAATGAAAACTAGTCTGAATAAAAGTATGTTCACAAAGAAAAACTGCCTTACTACTTATGAAAAGACTTCACAGTTAGCACCCCATTTAGGTGAATTGGATCATTTGCACCTTTCCCCAACATGCTGTTTCAGTCTCTATGACAACAAAAAGTTTTCTGATAGACTGCTTCAACAAAAAGCAAATGTTAAATATTTAAGAGTAACATAGAAACATAGAATTTGACAGCAGATAAGGACCGCTTGGCCCACCCAGTCTGCCCATTTTCTTACCTAACAGATAAGCTGCAGATCCTAGTTAACCAACAGCTTACTTCCTCCTACACCTCACTAGGACTGCCTTATGCCTGTCCCATGCATTCTTGATGTCCCCCACTGTTCTTGACTCCACAACCTCCTCAGGGAGGCTGTTCCATGCATCCACAACCCTCTCAGTGAAAAAATACTTCTCACATTACCTCTGGAGCCGTCCCCCTCTATCTTCAAATTGTGCCCCTTGTTCTTGCAATCTTTTTCTGGAAGATGCTACCCTCTTAGACTTTGTTAATTCCTTGAGGTACTTGAAAGTTTCTATCATGTCCCCTCTCCCTTCTTTCCTCAAGGGTATACATATTAAGCTCCTTTAGTCTTTCTTCAGATGTCTCTGGTGCAGACCCTGCACCATTTTGGTTGCCCTCCTCTGGACAGCCTCCACTCTGTCTATGTCTTTCTGGAGATGGGGTATCCAGAACTGCACACAGTACTCCAGATGGGGTCTCACCAACTGTCTGTACAGAGGGATAACAACTTCCTGTTTTCTACTATTGATGCCTCTTCCTATGCATCCCAGTGTAACCCCTAGATGGCGCTATCCCAGGGGCTACTACCCCTGCCTGATTTGCCACTAACAGGTTGAGGGGCCTGGATCCAATGGCGGGTGCCTCCACCCAGAGGTCAGGGTTTGCAATAGTTAAACTAACTTGGTCACAGCCCTCTGGGACACTGCAACCCCCTTTCTTCCCACTAGTGGCTCACACAATATATCAGAATACCTTTCACAGTATACACTTACCCCAGGACTGGTTCCGCACTGGGACCTCCTGTGAAATGAGATACAGTGCAACAATCACAGTACAGTACTTTTAACATAGACAAATACCTCAGGCAGTATAACTTTGCTGAAACAAGCAGCTCTGATTTATTTAGGGGATATAACAAGGACGGGGAAATCAGGTTAATTAGCTTATCACTCTAATAATATCTATGGCTCTGTGCACAGGCCTATCCTATAGTTACTGTCCCTGGGTACCCAAGCCCTAGTGGCTAGTCCAAACCGTGGCAGCAGGTAGAGGCCCTTTCACACAGAGAAAAGGAAAATTAAACAGTCAGTAGTACAGTAATTCCATTTGGATTTAATGTGGCAATTCAACAGGGAGCAACCCTGAATTAGTACTCACGACCTCCAAATAAGATAGGGTCCTTCAATATCAGCAGGGCTACTCTTGAGCTCCAAGAGACTCTTCACACATTTATATGGTAAAAAAAAAAGAGAGTACTATAGCAGGCAGGCTGCTTCTCTATCCCGATCGCAATTACTTCACAATACCCGGGAGAACACACAGCAGATTCAGTTCCTGACAGACCGAGTGCAATTCAATAATTTCTCCAGTCTTCTACAGGGTGAGCCTGGTTTCTACTCTTCAGAGATCCTTTGATTCTTTTCACAGGACGGATTCAGTCCTAACAAGCAGTTACACAAGCTGCAGACCGGAACTCTGGGCCTTACACACGTTTTTTGACTAAAACTGCACACTGAAAAAGCACAGGGCTCCTTCCTTCTTCACTGCCAAAGCTCAACTGAAACTCCAACCGACAAAACCAGGCACTTCCTTTGAGTTCCTCCCAGTTCTTGACTGGATTGGCTGTCACTCACAATAGACTGCTGCTGTTGGTCCAAAAAGGCACTGAAGTCTAAACTACATCTCCCAGAGTCACTGCCCATACAATCCTCTTGTGGCTGGCTCAGATTATGAGTCCCAAGTTCTGATTCGTCCAAGGCACCATTTTAGAGCTAGCTTACCCCACACTGATTGGTCAAGTTCAGCAGTTCAAAACCAGAATGGGGAACTAGGCAGACACTGTTCTGACTGCAAAAGAAAGCAGGTTAGACAAACTGTAATTTCATTATCACTCTAAATGGTTTCTGGCAAACAGTTACATCTTTTCAGATAGGTTCCTTTGCACTCCTAGTGACTGCAAAATGAAGTGAATTGGCAGCAGCTTGAGTGGTACTCAATCAAAGAACACACAGTCCCCATACAACTAATTATGTCTGCAAGCAGACAGTCTTTAAAGAGACAGTACCAGAGGTTCTAAAACACTCACTGATAAATGGCTTAAACGCCAAACACCATTCAGGCTTGGAGCATTCAAGCAAGCTCCTGGAAGTCTTTAGGAACCCCCATTTGCAGGGGGTTACACCCTTCCTGGTTCTGGGAAAGCTTGACGTCCCGCCAAGCAAGTACCCATAAGCTTTAACTGCAACCATATACATTTGCATTAGGCTCACGATATAATCATCAGTCAATATATCATTTTACCAAGAACACATTTCTGAAACATTGCAGTACGTCACTCTTTACACAGTATTACACACACATTGTACCATAACTCAAGTTATTACCTCTTGTACATGAAACCTGAAGAGAGGGGCCTTCCCTATCAGTTACCTTGGGGCTGGATGGGACAAGGGCACCATACTTAGAGGGCAACACAAGTAACTTGAGTTAGCACTGACGCTCAGTTTGGGCAATGAGCTGGGGACACATACACTTTATGGACAACATTGAGAGGCAAATCCACAGGCCTCCCAAGGAATCATAACTGAGGTGCACCACAGGCTTTACAGCTCGACCAGTCTTTCTAGGGGAACTGTTATAGTCTCTGCACCTGAGCCTCATTTTCAGCATTGTCCTCACTTGTCAGGGAGTCTCCATGGGGGTAGAGAGGCTAGAACTTGGGGCACTTTCAGCTCCAGGAGTTACAGTTTCTGAGTCCACAACATTTGGCTCGCATGGAGAGCTTTCGGACACTGGCAGTGGACTGTCAGGGCAGTCAAAATACTCTCTTGTTCGTGTATCACCAGTCTGACCCAATCCATCATTTTCCTCCCTGAAAGCTCAAACAGTTCAACCATGCACAATGATTCCATTTCATCTGATCTGATGCTTTGCACTCACTTTCTGGGAGCATTGGCTCCAGGGACGAAGCTGGGGGCTTGGACAGTCCAGAAGGCCTAGCTTCATCTCCAGTATTGACTAGGGGATTGCCCCAAAACAATTGACTCAGTTCGTAAGAAGGATAGTATTCAAAGTCACTCTCACTTTCTTCCGATATGGACTGACAGTCATGCTCAACTGGGACTTGTGGAGGGGAACACTTTAACTTTGCTTCTGTAGGTGCAGACATTCTTGATCTTTTCTTAGCAGCAGCTCTAGTCACTGGTCCAGAGGGGGCATCTTCTAGGGGCTCAGACTCAATTAAGATTTGTCCAGTGGGCAGTAAATGATTTCTATGCATTGTTTTACATCTTTTGAATTATTCTCAGGCCTTACTTTGTACACTGGCAGATCATCTAGTTTGCCCACTACAATGTGAGGGAGGTGGTGCCATCTGTCAGCAATCTTGTGCTTGCCATGCAGTCCCAGATTTCTTAGCAATACCCGATCTCCTCCTGGAGTTCCTGTGCTTTCACCTTTTATCATACCTTTCTTTGTTGGCCAGATTTCTTTTGGCAGCCATGGTTTGAGCCAGTTGGTACGCATGAGTTAGCTGGGCCTTTAACTTGCACATACTGTAAATAGTTGTCAGCTTGAACCCCATCAGGAGAGACCCCAAAACACACATCTACTGGTAGTCGAGCTCTCTTCCAAACATCAGGCGGTAGGGGGAGAATCCAGTGGCATCCTTTTGGTGCAGTTATAAGCATGTACCAGGATGCTAATTTGTTGGCTCCATCTAGGCTTGTCCTTTGGTGCAGGGTGCCTAGCATATCTAGCAAAGTGCGGTTGAAACGTTCAGGCTGTGGGTCCCCTGGGGTGGTAAGGAGTGGTTCTGGACTTCGCAGACCCACAGAGAAAGCATCTCTTTGATCAGACGACTCTCAAAGTCTCTCCTTGATCAGAATGGATTCTTTGTGGAGCCCCATAGTGAACAAAAGTTTTCTACAAGTACTTTGGCCACAGTGGATGCTTTCTGGTCTTTGGTGGGGAAAGCTTGGGCATATCTCGTGAAATGGTCAGTGACCACCAGCACATTACTGATATTTCTTTGATCTGACTCCAAACTCAGAAAATCAATACAGACCAGCTCCATGGGTGCACTGGTGGTGATGTTAACAAGGGGCAGCCCTCTGGGGCAAAGCTTTCCTCTGTAAGAGCGACTACAAGTTCGAATGTGTTGCTCCACATCAGCCCCCATCTTAGGCCAGTAGAATCTGGATCTCACCAAGTCAAGTGTTCTGTCTATACCAAGGTGCCCATGTGGTTGTGCAAGGTCCTCAGTACTGAGTCTCGAAGGCAGTGGGCAGCACTAGTTGTTGTTTGTCTACTTGTCCCCTCTGTCTACTGTTTCTCTGTATAACAGTTTATTGATCAGTTTCAACTTAGGACCTTCTTGTATAACAGTGCAGTTCTCAAATCAGTGGAGCGTAATTTGGACACATCTTTTCCTGCATAGAGGGCTTCTAAAGCTGCTTTGATCATGGGATCACGGGTTGAGCCTTGCCGATACTGTCATTGTCCAGCTGAGGCAGTGCACCAATGTCTATTGCAGAAAAGTGGCAAAAGCAGCAGGTATGCAATTCTCAGAGGGTCCCAAGCTAACCACAATGCAGTCCACTCGCGTCCGTGGACATTTGTTCCTCCCTGTCAAACTTCCGGCAGAGTGCCCGAATGTCAGGTTCTGCCAATCGGACCCAATCATTCTGGGGAACAGGCCTCCGGGAGAGAGCATCAGCATCTATGTGGTTCAGACCTGCTCGGTATTTGAGAGCATAGTCATATGTAGATAATGCAGAAAGCCACCTATGGCCAGTGGCATCCAACTTAGCTGAGGTCTGCACATAGGTCAAAGGATTATTGTCAGTTTTTACTAGTATTTTAGCCCCATACAAGTACTCATGGAATTGGTCAACAATAGCCCACTTCAAAGCTAGGAACTCTAACTTATGTACAGGATAGTTCTTTTCGGATGGGGTCAGGCTTCTACTGGCAAAGGCCACTGGTCTCAGGCCATTCTCGTGTTTTGGTACAGCACAGCCCCAACCCTTGCAAGCTAGCATCAGTGTGCAGGACGTAAGGTTTTCTTGGATCGGCATAGGCCAGCACTGGAGCATGGGTAAGTTGATATATGATCTCATGAAAAGCAGTCTCACAATCAGGAGTCCAGCGGGCCCCAAATACTTCACTGGATGAAAATACACTCTTTCAGTCTTGAGGGACGCTGACTTTTGGTATTTTTGTGGGTTGGGGATACCCTTGAGTAAGGTTAAGTAAAGGGCGGATCACTCTGAATAGTCCTTGATGAAGCGTACCATAACCACAGAATCCCAGGAATCTCTGCAGTTCTTTAGATTTTTGGGCTGTGGCCAGGTGGTCAAGGCCTCAACTTTACTTGGTCGGTCTCTATTCCTCGGTGGATACTATGTGTCCCACATACTTTACTGATGTTTGAAAGAATTGACACTTATCAATGGACAGTTTAAGGCCAAAGTCCTCCAGTCGGTCCAATACCTTAAATAATCTGCTCTCATGTTCCTCCAGTGAGCTGCCAAACACAATAACATCATCTAGGTATACCAGGCACTCTAGTAAGTTCATGTCCCCACTGCACGCTCCATCAATCGTTGAAAAGTGGCTGGGGCACCTGAAATCTTGAGGCATCCTCATGAATTCATGGAAGCCGCTTGGACAGATAAAGGCCGTCTTCTCACGGTCCTCTGGGGCCAATCGGGATCTGGTAGTACCCACTCGGAGATCCAGCACAGAGAACCACTTGCTCCCGTTTAGGCAGTCCAAAGCATCCTGAATGCGGGGCATTGTGTACTGATCAGGATAGTCCGCCCGGTTTAAGGTGCGATAATCCACACATCCTTACTGTTCCATTCTTTTTCCTCACTACCACAATGGGGAAGCATAAGGGCTTCTGGATTCTTGTATTACACCAGCAGCTAACATCTCTTGCAGATGCCGTCTCACATCATCTATGTCAGCAGGTGCCAGGCGTCGAGACCTCTCACGAAATGGTCTTTCGTCATGCAGCCGGATATTGTGCTCAGCTCCTTGCACGCATCCTACATCCCATTCCTTTAAAGAAAACACCTGGTCTCTCTGGGCAAGCTTCTCACTGATCCTCACTTCCCATTCAGCTGGCAGCGGGGAGTCGCCGAAATCAAACAAGTCAGGCGTTACTCTGTCATTCTTCCTTGAACTCTTGCTGCTGGGTAGCACTGCAGTGTCTGCACAATGCACATTAGCCAGGATGCAACCTCTGTTTACTCGAATGTCTCTTTCAGACACATTATGAACTTGGACCATTACCCTTCTGGCATAAGCATGGGCTCTAGCGGGCAAAATACTAGGCTTGACCAGCAGTCCCTCTGGCAATTTTCCATCGCCTGGTGCATCCAACATTAATATTTTATTCTTAACATCCTTTCTGATACGGACCTCTCCTGTAAGGTACACTGGGCATTTGGCGCCAGGATCAGAGACTCAGGATCCTTCTTCCATACAATTCCGACCGGTTCCTCTGGTTCTGTTTTTCAGCATCTCTCTGTGCTCATAGGCCTTCTTAATTAAAGCTGGAACTCTTAAAGCTCTACTAGTCTTTGACCCCTGTTTTCATAACACAACTATGCCAGCCTTCCGAACATATGAGCATTTGTTCCAATCAACAAAGGGACACCATCATACAGTCCAGTGGGGGGACACACTAAGGCTAGGGTCTCTACTTGTTCGGCCACTCCAGCCACGGAGGTGGGGAAAGACAGCCAAATTCGGATATACCCGGAATAGGGGTAGGCCTTCTCACTTAACCCCCATACATGCAGTCCTTCTAATGGTTGTAAGGGTACATCTGACAAATGCTTCTGATACCAATCCTGGAACATAATTGTCACTTGGGAGCCACTGTCTAATACAGCTCTTGTAGACACTCCATTCACCTTTACAGTGGTCTCCATGGAGGGACCCACTATTCTGGACCAGTCTGGAGAGGCGATAGTGGGGGCCTGGGCAACTGACCTTGCCACAAAAGGACGTGAGTTAGCATTTTTGGTGCCCTCACTGGGATCATTTCGTGCACCTCTTAACCACTGATTTGTTCTCCAAGCTCTCCTTGTAGCCTATATGCAACTTTGTCAGTGTCTTTTGGGACCGCATTCCTTTCATGTGCCCATCTTTCCCACAATTATAGCAAAACATACTTTCTGGAGTTTGAGCTGGCCGAGGAGCCACACTGGGAGCCAGGGCGGGGGTATTACTAACTGGAAACCTTGGTGCCATCTCTGTCTGTGGCGTGATAAGTATTTGGAGACATCTCGTCAGTTTCTCCACTTCCATGGTCAAGGAATCGAGTTCGGAGCTGTTATCAGCAGGAGATACATGGGTGGGTACCCCTACCCCCATAGCAGATGCAGTCGGATATAGGTCAGGGCCCGTACTTGTAGGCGTGGCCTTCATAAAGGGACTGTTTTTGAATTCCTGGATCTCTCTCAACAGTTCGCCCCATTGTGACATATCTTTTTCCTTGTCAGAGCACTCATTGACTGTCAACCTCTGCCCCTGAACTTCACTTGATGGGTCACCCTCAGTCACTCGGTCGTAGCCACAGCTGTTGGTGCAGGTCCCTCCCGAGGTCGCCTTTTCTCAACTCCTCGAATTCTCTCATTAACTCATCATAGGAGGGTGGGATTCCAGTCGATTTGCCAGGCGTAACTGAAGCAACAGCAGTTCTGAGAAGGGGCAGACTTAAGGATTCTGTCCAGTCTGGTTCGGTCCAGTTCAATTGCTGGCAAACTACCCTTTCTGAGGCATTCTTGCAACAATTTTTCCAGCGAGAGACATACACAGACAACAACTCCCTTGGTACTGTTACGCATTTCTTACTCTCCACCATAGGTCCTCATCAGAATCTGGGCTCCCATACACATTCTCCAAGGCCTCAAGATAGGCCTGTGCAGTCGCCTAGGGTTACTGGCCCGCTTAGCACGGATGGTAGCCAGGCAGGACCTCGGAGGCTCTCACTAACCTCTTTCGCCGCCTTCCGAGCATTGCCATTCTAGCACTTGGGGGGCAACATAGTCTATCCAGGTCTCCCAGTCATCCTCCCTTGGGGGTGGGGAGGGTGCCAGAGAAGATCCTCAACCTTCGGTAAGAGTCGTGACTAATGGCAGGTGCAGAAATAGGAGTCTGCATTGGTTCAGCCACCATTACGGGCACTGGAGTGGGAGAGGGTGTTGGGGGAGGAACACCCCCAGGTGGCAAGAATAGTTTCTTCAAGTCCTCCACAGTTTTCCCTTCTCCCAGCAACCATTTAGCAAATTTCTCCTCAAAAGTTTCAGATAGTGGTGGGGCTGATTCCCCCCCGGGTCTTTACTGTCCTTAGTTATCACTCTCCAAGCAGTGAGGGCTCCCACTGGGGTAATGGTCTGTGGCACTTTGGAGCTATCTATGGAATCCTTAAACTCTACTAGGGCCAGGAAAGTGTGGGTGAGCAGATTAGCATGCCGACCCACCACCACAGGGTTTTGTAAACCTTCCACCTTGGAAAGCACTCCCTGCACAGTGTCCGTATTGATACCCAGGGGGATGTCCAGGATAAGCATAGCATTTTGGGGGTCGATCTCCTCCCCAGTACACCACTCCACCAGCCGGTGCACAGCCACTTCTGTCGGGGTACCCATTTTTTTCTTAACAGTGGTTCGTAAATATGGCCACTAGAGGACACACAATCCCAGCGGTGAGCCTCCAAGATGTAACCCCTAGATGGCGCTATCCCAGGGGCTACTACCCCTGCCTGATTTGCCACTAACAGGTTGAGGGGCCTGGATCCAATGGCGGGTGCCTCCACCCAGAGGTCAGGGTTTGCAATAGTTAAACTAACTTGGTCACAGCCCTCTGGGACACTGCAACCCCCCTTTCTTCCCACTAGTGGCCCACACAATATATCAGAATTACCTTCACAGTATACACTTACCCCCAGGACTGGTTCCGGCACTGGGACCTCCTGTGAAATGAGATACAGTGCAACAATCAGTACAGTACTTTAACATAGACAAATACCTCAGGCAGTATAACTTTGCTGAAACAAGCAGCTCTGATTTATTTAGGGGGATATAACAAGGACAGGGGGAAATCAGGTTAATTAGCTTGTCACTCTAATAATCTATTTATGGCTCTGTGCACAGGCCTATCCCTATAGTTACTGTCCCTGGGTACCCAAGCCCTAGTGGCTAGTCCAAACCGTGGCAGCAGGTAGGGCCCTTCACACAGAGAAAAGGAAAATTAAACAGTCAGTAGTACAGTAATTCCATTTGGATTTAATGTGGCAATTCAACAGGAGCAACCCTGAATTAGTACTCACGACCTCCAAATAAGATAGGGTCCTTCAATATCAGCAGGGCTACTCTTGAGCTCCAAGAGACTCTTCACACATTTATATGGTAAAAAAAGAGAGTACTATACCAGGCAGGCTGCTTCTCTATCCCGATCGCAATTACTGCACAATACCCGGGAGAACACACAGCAGATTCAGTTCCTGACAGACCGAGTGCAATTCAATAATTTCTCCAGTCTTCTACAGGGTGAGCCTGGTTTCTACTCTTCAGAGATCCTTTGATTATTTTCACAGGACGGATTCAGTCCTAACAAGCAGTTACACAAGCTGCAGACCGAACTCTGGGCCTCATACACGTTTTTGACTAAAACTGCACACTGAAAAGCACAGGGCTCCTTCCTTCTTCACTGCCAAAGCTCAACTGAAACTCCAACCGACAAAACCGGCACTTCCTTTGAGTTCCTCCCAGTTCTTGACTGGATTGGCTGTCACTCACAATAGACTGCTGCTGTTGGTCCAAAAGGCACTGAAGTCTAAACTACATCTCCCAGAGTCACTGCCCATACAATCCTCTTGTGGCTGGCTCAGATTATGAGTCCAAGTTCTGATTCGCCCAAGGCACCATTTTAGAGCTAGCTACCCCACACTGATTGGTCCAGTTCAGCAGTTCAAAACCAGAATGGGGAACTAGGCAGACGCTGTTCTGACTGCAAAAGAAAGCAGGTTAGACAAACTGTAATTTCATTATCACTCTAAATGGTTTCTGGCAAACAGTTACATCTTTCAGATAGGTTCCTTTGCACTCCTAGTGACTGCAAAATGGAGTGAATTGGCAGCAGCTTGAGTGGTACTCAATCAAAGAAACACACAGTCCCCCATACAAACTAATTATGTCTGCAAGCAGACAGCTCTTAAAGAGACAGTACCAGAGGTTCTAAAAACACTCACTGATAAATGGCTTAAACGCCAAACATCATTCAGGCTTGGAGCATTCAAGCAAGCTTCTGGAAGTCTTTTAGGAACCCCCATTTGCAGGGGGGGTTACACCAGTATCTCCCCAGCCTTTCTTACTGCCTTCTCGCATTGCTTGCCCACCTTTAGGTCATCTGATATAATTACCCCCAGGTCCCTTTCTATTTTTACTGTTGTCAGTATCTCACCCCCCATTGTGTACGCTTCCCCTGGGTTTTTGTTTCCCATGTGCATTACCTTGCACTTCTTTGCATTGAATCTGAGCTGCCATACATTTGACCATTCCTCCAACCTTGCCAAGTCCCTTCTCATCCTTTCCACTCCATCTTGTGTATCAACCCTGTTGCAGATTTTGTGTCATCTGCAAAGAGACATACTTTTCCTTCCAATTCCTCTGCAATGTCACTTATAAAGACATTAAAAAGGACCGGTCCCAGTACTGAACCCTGCGGTACCCCGCTAGTAACCCTCCTTTCTTCACTGTGTACTCCATTTACTACTACCCTTTGTGTCCTGTTGTCTAGCCAATTTTTTATCCAGGCTACCACCTTGGGACCCACTCCATGGCTGGCTATCTTGTGTATTAATCTTTTGTATGGGACTGTATCAAATGCCCTGCTAAAATCTAGGTAGGCCATGTCCACAGCCCCTCCCTGGTCTACTACTTTGGTCACCCAGTCAAAGAAATCTATTAGCTTTGTCTGACACGACCTTCCCATCGTGAATCCATGCTGCCTTGGGTCCTGTGCCCCACTGGCCTCTAGGTACTCAACAATTCTTTCCTTTAGAAGTGATTCCATCATTTTCCTACCACTGAGGTCAAACTAACTGGTCTGTAGTTTCCTGCCTCTGTCCTGCTCCCACTTTTGTGAAGAGGAATCACATCTGCCCTCCTCCAGTCCTCGGGTACCACCCCATCCTCCCATGATTTGTTGAAGAGAGTAGTCAGCGGTGTCACTAGTTCTACCCTTAGTTCTTTTAGAATTCTTGGGTGAATCCCATCAGGCCCCATTGCTTTGTCCACCTTCAATTTTATTAGTTCTTTCAGAACCCTTTCTTCTGTAAATGGACTGGTATCAACCCCTGTCTTCAGAGTGTTTCTCTTGTTTGGTTTAGGTAACTCCCCCTCCTCTTCCTTTGTGAATACTGAGCAGAAATGTTCGTTCAGTATCCCTGCTTTTTCACTGTCACCCTCTACCCACATTCCCTCTCCTTTATTAAGCTTCAGTATCCCTCCTTTGGGCTTTCTTCGCTCCCTAATGTACCTATAAAAGGTCTTATCCCCCTTCTTAACAGAATTGGCTATGCTTTCCTCGGTTTGGGCCTTTACTATTCTGACTGCCTTCCCAGCCTCTTTCTGCTTTAACTGATAAAGTTCTCTGTCCTGCTCCTTCTGTGTTTCCTTAAATTTCCTGAATGCTGTCCTTTTCTCCTTAACCTTCCCTGCCACCTCTTTTGAGAACCATAGCGTTTTTTTCCTTCGTTGTGTTTTATTGATTTGCTTTACAGAAAGGCTTGTTGCCTCTGTGATGGCTGTTTTGATCACTCCCCATTGTTCCTCCACCCCTCCTCCTTGTCTGTTTGCTAGTGCTTTTCTGAGGCACTCTCTCATTTTCCCAAAGTCAGCCCTCCTAAAGTCCAGTACTCTTGCTTTTGTATGCTTGATTGTATGGCTGTGTTTATCGTGAACCACACTGTTTGGTGGTTGCTTGTTCCCAGATGGCTACCCACTTCTAAATCTGAGATTCTTTCTCCGTCCCCATTTGAGAGTACCAGGTCTAAGATTGCTCCCTCCCGAGTGGGTTCCAATACTAGCTGTCTGAGGCATGCCCCCTGTAGGGCATCAAGAATGACTCTGCTCTTGGATGTGCCTGCAGCAAAGGTGCTCCAGTTAACATCTGGCATATTCAGGTCCCCCATCAACAATATCTCCCCTTTTTCTGCCATTCTAAGAAAGCCTTCTATCATTTCCTCATCCATTCCCTACCCCTGAGATGGGGGTCTGAATACAACCCCCATGCGGATTGTGGTACCATTTCCTGTCTCCAGGGTGACCCAAAGTGCCTCATCTGCTCCCTGTTTACTCTAACTCTGTTGCTTTAGCCCTTCCTTTACATAGAGAGCTACTCCTCCTCCTCTTTTACCCTCCCTCTCCCTCCTGTAGATTGTGCATCCTGGTATGTTGACATCCCAGTCATGGTTCTCTGTGTACCATGTTTCTGTGACTGCCACAATATCCAGGCAACCCTCTTCCATCAAGGCCACTAGTTCAGGGAGCTTGTTACACAGACTACGGGCATTGGTACTCATCACCCTCCACGTTTTGATAGCCTTACCTCTTTTATCCCCATTCCTGTCCTTACTGCCTTTGCCTTTTTTTACATTTAAATCTGTTCTGCTCCCTAATAACTTCTGTACCTTGGTGTTTACCTCACTAATCACTATGTTTTGTGGGGGGAGGCTGGGATTTCCCTGCTCCTTTTCAGTGCCTCCCCCCTTGGCTAGTTTAAATGCTTGCCAATGAAGCATTTAAACCTCTCACCTAGGATCCTGGTTTCCCTCCTGGACAGATGCAGACCATCGCACCAGTACAGGTCTGCATCCTCCAGGTGGCTCCCCAGTCCCCAATGAAGCCAAATCCCTGAGCTCCACACCAGTTTTTCAACCACTCATTGAATTCCCTAGTGAGAAGTGCCCTAGCATCTCCCTAGCCATAGACGGGCAGCACCTTCGAGAAGGTTACCGTATGTGCAACTTGTCTAAGGCCCCTTCCCAACTCTACAAACTCTTCTTGCACTGCTCTGATCCCATTTCTAGCCAGGTGATTTGTCCCTAGGTGGACAATGACATCCAGCTCCCTGGTGGTCCCTGGGTGGGGGAGGAGGTTTCACGAATCCTAGCCAGGTCAGCCTGGAGACGGGCAGCCTCCTCTCTCAGACCAGAGAGATGCCTGTAAATAAGGCAGCATCGCAGCCTCTAGAATATCTCCCGGAACACTGCCGCCCCACAGCCATTGCACTGCACCACTCCTATCATGTCTTATTTTGTGTCCTCTCTACTGTTTCTCTGGATGCTTACTCTCTCCTCTCCTTACAACTCGGACCCTTCCTGTTCTGGGACAGCAACTTCCTATCTTCTTCAGCAGCCTCTTTCTTCCTTGCTCAATATCAGACCACCAGCAGCTGGGGTGGGGGAGAGGAGCCATTTTTTCCTTTAGGTTGACAAAATCAATGTTTCTATGATCCTTTCCTTCCTACTGCCAAACAGGAAGTTCCTGTTGACAGTCAAATCCAGTGGCTATTAAAGTAGAACTGGCTTTGACTGGGTGGGATGAAGGGCAATTAGTAAGAAAAAAAGGCTAGCAACAGGAAGTTGTAATTTGACTCACCTGCTTTTGTAGTGTCTAAACCACACCCCCAGGTAAGCTCTCTTTCCTCCTACTGGTTTAGCAAAGTCAGCTGCTACAGTACCCTTCCCAGCTAAGAACACACACTGACTTTCTTTCTTTTCTTTTTAACCCTAAATAAGACCCCTTCTACTTCTAATAAAGTTATCTGTCTACTTAATCTTAACAGACACTGACTCCTGCTGAGTTATAAGTTTCCCAGCTAAGAACACACACTGACTTTCTTTCTTTTCTTTTTTAACCCTAAATAAGACCCCTTCTACTTCTAATAAAGTTATCTGTCTACTTAATCTTAACAGACACTGACTCCTGCTGAGTTATAAGTTTTAAATTAATAAGAAAATGTAGCTTCTTTTAGTTAGCTGCTTTCTGCTCTACAAGCAAGGCTAGCAAACAGGAAGTTGTAATTTGACTCACCTGCTTTTGTAGTGTCTAAACCACACCCCCAGGTAAGCTCTCTTTCCTCCTACTGGTTTAGCAAAGTCAGCTGATACAGTACCCTTCCCTGCACAGAACACACACTGACTTTTTCTTTTTTTTAACCCTAAATAAGACCCCTTCTACTTCTAATAAAGTTATCTGTCTACTTAATCTTAACAGACACTGACTCCTGCTGAGTTATAAGTTTTAAATTAATAAGAAAATGTAGCTTATTATAGTTAGCTGCTTTCTGCTCTACAAGCAAGGCTAGCAACCTCTTATGTACTTATGTTTGGCCAGTGGATTTTGAAATCACAGTCAATGACATACAGAAGGTAAGATCCAAGGGGTTGTATGATGCTGGTGGGCAGAGTGGTGCTCAATTCACATCTAAACAAGACATGAAAACTGGGAGACACCCTTTTCGTGGACACCAAGTAAAAAAAAAAATTCCATATGTCTGGGAGATGCATGAATCCATTTGAAGGTCCTCTACTAATCACTTGTGGATTTTTTTAGGTGAAGGCACTTTATTTCAAAGAAGCAAATTCAAGCAGTTTTTTTTTTTGCTCCTCCTCCTACCTCCTGGCCATTCACTCCTTGAGGCTTGCCAAGTCCCCCTACCACTGCTGCTGAGTCCTGACCACCATCCATTGACCCTTACTGCTATGCTGCCAGGTAACCCAAAGTAACCCTTCATTGAGTGGGCCCCTACCCCTGTGAGAGGCTACCAGGGGAGGAGAATTACCCCAAAGAGCTTCCTGTGTATCCTGGGCATGGCAGGGGTCAGAACAGACACACGTCTGGGGCTTCTGGCTTATGGAGGGACAAACAGCCATCCTTTGGTTGGTCAGCAGGTGTTTTCCCATTTTCTTGGGAGCGTGACAGGCCACATGAAGGCAAGGCACAAGCCGACGTCCATCACGTCCCTCCTGCAGTGAGGGCTAACATGTTGTTGTGCCTCTGGCCTCCACCAGGGGCCAGCAAATGCTGAGCTGTGAACCCACCCACACTTCTGGGAGAAGGCGAGTGGTCATTGGACACTCAAGCCTTCACCCACCAGCTGGCCCTCCAACACCCAAGTCTGTTCTCTAACCCTGGTCAGCGGTGTCACAGGCAGAAATCCAATTCAGGCAGTTAAATTATAGATAGGAACAAACAAAGGTAGTCCACCTTAGCGGTGATGGTTCAGATTAATTCACATCTGAGTTCTAACAAGCAAAGAAACCAAATAATTTGTAACTTGTGCATGTGGGGTGTGGGTGTTGAAGAAAGGGGATCATAGTGCTGTCACTACTGCCATCATCCCAGTTGGATGTGGACTGCATTGTTGCTACTGCTAATCACACCTCAGGGGTGGGGGCTGTAGTGCTTCTGCCATCACCACTGGTAGATGTGGCATATAGTACTGCTGCTTCTGTCACACCAGCGGGATGGGGGCCATAGTGCTGATACTGCCATCACACATGAGGAATGGTGAACGTAGTACTGCTGCTTCTGTCACAGCTGAAGGAGGGAGGTCATACTGGTGTTGCTGCTGCCATCACACCAGAGGTATGGGGCTGTAGTGCTGATACTGCCATCACACATGAGGAATGGTGAATGTAGTACTGCTGCTTCTGTCACACCTGAAGGAGGGAGGTCATAGTGCTGTTGCTGCTGCCATCACACCAGAGGTATGGGGGCTGTAGTGCTGCTTACATCACACCTTAGGGATGGGGGCTGTAGTGTTGCTGCTGCCATCACATCTTGTACCTAAAATAACTTTAAATTGGTACAAGGATGGAAGGATGTACAATAGTGGAGGTCAAAATTGCTAAAATGCATGTTAGCAGAGTTAAAAATTGTTAAATAAAGTACACAAAACCAAACACCGGTAAAACCGGATTTTGGCTTAGCAGACACAGGTGACAATACCATTTTTTACAGTGTGCAAAATGGAATATGCCCTTTCTCAATCCCGGTACACCAGTGTCCCTGGTCCTGATTGGTCAGCCAGTCACTCTCTGACTTTGTCACCATGCCAGCTTGGGTCAGAGGTGAGAAAGATGGCTCACAATTTGTAATCCAAATGCATTCTTCTCTCAAAAGTCTTTGCTTACATAAACCCTTCAAGTCAAACAACTGTTTTGTGTGTGTGTCGGGGGGGAGTCACACTAATATGTTTCTTTCAGACAAAAACATTTTTGTGATGCCATAGTATAATTAAGCAATATACCATGAAAGGATATCGGATATGCTAGGATTTATCCACGCCTGGTGTGTTGTTTGGTCATGAAGCCGCAGGCTAAGTAAGCAAACCACATCAGGCATGGGTAAATCCTAGCATAACCCACACCCTGGAGTGGGATATTGTGATTATACAGTGGTCCCCTTTTTTTTGGTAAGAAGAAAAAAAAAATAAAGAAAAATAGTTTTTTAAATTTTTTTTTTTGTTGCTTCACCCAATATTCAAAAGGGTCAGCTGCACTGGCAAACAGGGTTAGCACTAGTGCAAAGCACAACAGTTGGGGAATGTAAATGGGGGGGGGGCGGGGACAGGAATATCGGCACAAGCCAATATTTAGCAGATTTGCACCATGCAAAAGGGTTTGGCATGAGCCTTTTGTGTAGCACAAATACTGCCGAACAAAACCACCTCTTATTCCACACAAACCTAGCGGTTGGGAGAGCACACCAACCCCCTGTGGTCCATGGCACCCACCTGATTGCCAGCCTGTAGTAAAAAATAAAACAACATCCTGGTGCATGTGCCCCCCCCCCCCGATCACTAGCCCACAGTAAATAAAAACCATTCCTGGTGTGATGTAAATGGTCCTACTCCCTAATCACCAGCCCGCAGTGAATAAAAACCATCCCTGGTGCTCATGGTCCCCCCCCAAAATTGCTAGCCTGAAGTAAAAGTTACAACCCTTCCTGGCATACAGTAGTTTCCTCCCTGTGCACTGATCCATGTTACCACCAGTCACAATTCTGTAATCCCTGGTGTCTAACGGCTCCCCTCACCACAGTACCGAACACCCCCCCTCCAGTCACCTTACCAGTATCCTCTGTGCCATGGGTGCGCACGACATGCACTGGCAATAGCTTCTCTCACACTTCCTCAGTGGTCATTACATGTCCAAGCAGGAGTGCACTTCCTGTTTATAGACAGGGTGCGCCACTGTGTTCTGTAGATAAGACAAGCACCCCTATCTGGACATAAGGTGGCTGGCTGGAGGAGGTGTAAGAAGGGCTGAAACAGTCACCATACGCATAACCTTGGCACCGTAAATATTGGTAAGGTGACTGGGGGTGGGGGTTCAGTGCCATGGTGGGGGGGGGCTGCTAGATGCCAGTGATTACAGAATTGCGACCAGCGGTACCATGGATTGGTGCCCAGAGGGACCACTGGATGCCAGGGAGAGTTGCAAGTTTTACTGTAGTCCGGTGATTGGGGAGACTACTAGCACCATGGAGGGTTTTTTATTTACTACAGGCTGGCAATCAGGAGGCGGGGTGAGCCACTAGCAGCAGGGAGGTTTTTTTTACTGTTACAGGCCAGTGATTGGTGGTTGGGGGGACCACTAGACAGCACGGATATCTACAAATGACTTGGACTGGTGGTGGGGTGGCGCTGTGCTAACATGCCTCTGCTACTCATGCAAATGGGCCCATAATGGATATGCAAATGGCTTCCTAGTGCCTTGCATGCCCAATGGACTCACTTGCATGGGTCTCTTTGTAAATTGGCTGTGGCGCTATCCACTCCTGAGGCCCACTTTGGGAGCCATATCATGGCCCTATATTCAGTCGGATAGCGCTGGTGAGTTATCTGACTGCATGTAGCATCCTTGGACCGCTGGGTAATTGCAAAGCACAGAGTAAACCTTTGTACTACACTTTGCACTTTTCTGAATATCGGGCCCCTAATATTTTAGACATAGTGTCATAATCTGTGAGAGCAAATGTCAGAAGAAATGCCAGTGAATTATAGCTCCAATCAGTATGATCATGCAACAGTTATCATCTGTATTTCTTTTTTTGTTCCTGTGCCCCCAGTAGCTCAGCCCCACTCCCGGGACCCCCAGCCCCTAGAACTTAGCTCCAGAGATGATCCTACTGGACTTTCCCCCAAAGGCGGGGACACTGAGTGGGCACTCCCCCGGCGGACTACCAAATCAGGTTCCTGGAGGACCCCTGTAACCGGTGTGCCTTCCTGGCTTGCACCCCAGGGCGAGGATTTGGGGTTGGGCCAATCCCGATGGAACAGTATGCAAGGTAGCCACCAAGTGGTGCAGGTGGGCCGTGGCTGGGTGGGATTGGCAAAGTGGGGCATCATTGATGGGTCCAGCATTTTTTTCTGCTGCTTAATCCCCTTTGGAGACGTGGCATGCAATGACATAATGGCTCAAGACACCAGTGTCTGGCACACCTCCCCACTACCCAGGCTCCGGCAGCTGCTCCCCTGGCCTCCGCCAGAGGTCAGTTGAGAACTGGACACTTGCCCACCCTCCCCCCAGAGGAGGAGAGCAGTCCATTGGATGCTTGATTTTCCTGCCCCAAGTTGGCCCTCTGACCCCTCATGTCCATTCCAGAACCCGGGGTGTCGGCATCGCAAGCATCATCTGTGTTTTTATTGACGTTTTGTGTGCAATAAAGGCAGCACCTGTTCCATGTAGAAAAGTGGGCTTCTTGTCAGGATCATCTTTCCTTTTGTGGAAGAGTTGACAGGTAAGCTCACTTGAAAGCAGTCCGTCCAAACTGATCAAATGCAATTTTATTTTACGTCATATTATTTTACAGATGTATCCTCAAATGCTTTACAGTGGATAAAGATACAGTAACATTAGAAAAAAAATATAGTTATATAATTTATTATAGCAATTAAAAAAGTAGAATAAAGATTGTAAAATCAGAATAAGCAAAACTATAACTGCTGCACATTGTGATACGGGTATTAGCAGTGCTAGTGTTACAATATGGTTTATTCCTCACCTGGCCTGTCATCCGCACCTGCTCACATAGAACCAAATGACCTTGGGACTAACGGACCTACTGGCCCAATTTATAGGATTCCCTTGTCAGTCCAAGGCAGAAACAGAGGAATAACCATATGTTGCAGAAACTCTAATTCTTTTCGCTAGCATGAAGAGTCTTACTTGGTGACATGTCCTCATGGAATGGATACACATTTTCTGTAATTTGTTACCTGTTAAACAAAACTGGGTCACAGATACAGTTTAAATATTTAATAATATTCACATGTGCACATTTGATGATGAAGCATGAACAGAAAAATTACATAGAAGGATAGCATAACAATATTTCTTTGTACATCAAAAACTACAATAAAAAAATCTGTACATGGATTGTAATATCTAAGAACCCTACAACAGAGTAATCTAAAATTAAACATGTTTCTGTGCTCTGTACTTGACACTGCAAATCTGATAGTGCCTCCTTAGAACTTCCCTTTTTGTTGCTGGTGAAATGACTTTATCTTGGTCTATATAGCATGCAGCTTTTCTGAAGAGAGTGTATCAGTAGCTGTCTAGAGGTTCATGCTTGCTGTACTACAACTGTGATCCCTACTGCAGCATCTTTGGCATCAGTCCCATTTTTGCCTGTTTTCAGCTTTGGTTTGATTGCCTTATCTCATTTCCACATCCCCGTCCTTTGATAGGTGCCAAACTTTGAGAAGAAATTCTTGTTTTGAGTGAACAACTAATGTGAGGGAGAGGAAGTAAGCGATAAAACAGCGGGTTTCAATTAATAAAATAATGACTGAGTACTAAAATACTTTATAATTATGCAAGCCAACCAGGACATGGGGTTGGGGGGGTTGGCTGGGGATAGGAGGACTGAGCATTCCAGAGGATACTCTCATCCTCCGGGGGGGGGAGTAGGATGCTCTGCTGTAATACCACCACCTGGGTGAACACTGATGGTGGTGTAGCTGACGTGGCTAGTGGGAGGATGCCAGTGGTTCTGAAGTGCAGGCACACATTTGCATGCTGGTCATGGAGCCCACATCGTCAGCTTCCCATGGCACTGGGAGTAACCAGGGTGGAAAAAGTCTTGGCGTGAGCAGAATGATGCAACGCTCTTGACCCTAGAAAACAAACAGTGCACACTGCTGGAATATGCACTCTGTTGCTTTCTCTGGAACTACCTAGCACTTACCGGCACTTACTGTTTCTCCCAGTTAGCTGACCTAGCATTTCTTGCACTCTTATTGGATATGAATCAGTTGCATCTAGTGTTATTGCTGAATCATCTGTGTTATATGTATAATAAACTGTACATTTTGTGCATAAGCCATTGTTTATTGTGCAATATCTTGTTGTCTTGTAATTATGTTTCCCTGCTCACTTCCCTGTTGTAACAAAATTGTTTTGTATGTTGCCTGTATTGTCTCATTGTGCCTCTCTATATGGCCCAGGTTGCACCTGAAAAAGGTCCATTGGATCAGTTCACCTACCCAGTTTGTTTTTATTTTGTTGTGTTTTGCCTTAAATGGCGGCACTTCTTTGGCCATGCTGCATGGGTCCCCCTGTGTCTGTAACACTCTTGACCCTGCCAGGCGAACCATTGGCTACCTCCCCTGACAGATGGACATGGGGGATGAAAAGGCCCCCCCCCCAAAGTCCCAAAAACCACCGGGGGAGCATGTGGGGAGTGGAGGTGGGTAGGAGATACATAAAAGACAAGGACGAGGTTGGGAAGTGGCCAGGCCTAGGAAGGGCAAACATGACATTGAACTATTCTACAGTTTGTCTGAAAAGATCTTCATTGTTTTTTGCAGACACAGTATCATAGTTTTGTATGACAGCTGGCCTATATTTATCTCTTGTATTTCTTCCTGACACTTGATTTCTTTTTTAGCTAGGGACTCTTTTGATTGTGAGAACAGCACAGAGAAGAGACTATGACACCTTAATGTTGGTGTCCGGTTGCCGTTGATGTTATGCTGGCTACCCTTGCCTTGTGGGCTCAGACATGGTTGAGGGGCCTGGGCCCGTTAATCTCCTGGTAGGATGTTTGTATCCAAGATAGAAAGAAATAGCATGGTGCCTCCACTAGAGAAAGGTTTAAGGGGATGAAGTGTAAGTATAGTTACCTTCTCCAGGATGCAGTACTTCCCCACAGGAACAACCCCAACCGTGAACCTGTGTAATGCAGTCACAGTCCCTACAAACCATGTAATATATCCTTCAAAAAATACAGTTCGAACAAAGAATTACAACAGAAGAACAGGGACTTTATTTTGAGACTGCTGGGTCCTAAATAGGAAAAGGATGTGTTAGGTAGTAGGAGGTAGACATGTATGTTCTGACTGGTTCTTTGGTGCCCTGTTAAGCCCAGCCACACAATAACAGGGCTGCTGTTCCCTGTGTCCTTTTAGGCACAACCAACTAGTACTAGTCCTTGCACTGTGCTTTAGCTACCTTCCAGGTTCAGCCACCTAATAGCAGCTGGCATCCAAACCACACACTCACAGTACAGCAGCTTTCCCTGCCCTCCTGTACTGGGGACACTACCCACTCTGACACTAATTTAAATCCCTTTAGTTCTACCTAGGGATCTCTCTGTGCTTCACTAGGTACCCAGTCATGGAAACTTAGCAGGCCCGATGGCACTCTTTGTGGTTGGGTGGTGGTGATGGTACATTTATATACGTAAGCAATGCTTTGTGAATTAAACCTCCAACCCCAAATGCCCCCCCCATCAACTATTTTTCTGCCTCTCGGAACTGGCTTGTCTTTCTGAGCCTAGCCGCCCCCGATCCAGTGAACTCTGGTGATTCTCCCACAGACCCCCCCCCCATGGCGAGGCTGAAGGGAGGATTTGTCCCCCTCAGCACAATCTAGTAGCTGAGTGAAGCCGGTAATGGGGACAACCAGGTCATCACGTAGCCTGCCACTTCCATTTTCACATTTACTCCCCTCCCCTGCCCCCTTGTGTCATGAATATGAGTGTGTAGAGGCATGCACACGCCACATATCCATGCTCCTGTGTCTTCCTGTCTCTGACGCTGTCCTCTGGCCTCCACCAGGGGGCAGCCAAGGAGCAGGACAACAACCTTCCCCTACCTGGGAGAGGAGCACAGTCCATTAGATGCTCGCTCCTCTTCCTCCCCTGCCGACCCCTGCCAACCCGAGGTCGCTTCCCACCCTGGGTCGCCGGTGTGGCACGAGGTGTTGCATCCAGTGCCTCAACACTCAGTGTCACTGAGCCGGCCAACCCCAAATGATTTTAAACGTCAATGATGTATTTGTAAATCCTCGCTGGATGGCTTAGTCCATGAAATGCTTTCCAGCTATACTACACAGATGGCTGTTGCAGGGCTAGCCCTAAATTTACTCAGGGTTTCCCAGGCTAGATGATCTCCCTCGATGTGCAGGAGTGATGGTGCAGGTGCTACAGGTCCCTCTGTGGCTGGTTTTAATATCTCTCCACCTGATGTCTCCAGTGTCGGCTCATAACTGGCTGTCTCTCTCTATTTCCAGTCAGGCCTCTGTAGACCTCTGCATTCGGCAGACATCTTTTATTTTTACACGGGGCAGCCGAGCCTGCAAAAACCTAGACCTATCATTCACTATACAACATCCAGTCATCCAGTCCCTATGTGTGTGGTAGTAACCAGTACTGGGTGGTGGAAGTGGCTGGGCAGCTTCCTCAGACTAGCTGTGGTCACAGTTCAGTTTTGTTTGGGTTGCAACACAGCAAGTCTTTCACCTAAGCTTCTGCTTTCAGCTTCACTTTCCTGCTGGGCTAGCACATGTTTACCTCCTTTTTCCTGGAGCAGGAGTTCTGCTGCTCCCTTCTTACTCTGTCTCAGATGCACAGAGACTCTGCAGCAGTACAGCATGGTGATTAGTGAGGTAAACACCAAGGTACAGAAGTTATTAGGGAGCAGAACAGATTTAAATGTATAAAAAGGCAAAGGCAGTAAGGACAGAAATGGGGCTAAAAGGGGTAAGGCTATCAAAAAGTGGAAGGTGATGAGTACCAATACCCGTAGTCTGTGTAACAAGCTCCCTGAACTAGTGGCCTTGATGGAAGAGGGTTGCCTGGATATTGTGGCAGTCACAGAAACATGGTACACAGAGAACCATGACTGGGATGTCAACATACCAGGATACACAATCTACAGGAGGGACAGGGAGGGTAAAAGAGGAGGAGGAGTAGCTCTCTATGTAAAGGAAGGGATCAAAGCAATATAACTAAAGAGTAAACAGGGAGCAGATGAGGCACTTTGGGTCACCCTGGAGACAGGAAATGGCACCACAATCCGCATGGGGGTTGTACAGACCCCCATCTCAGGGGAGGAATGGACAAGGAAATGATAGAAGGCTTTCTTAGAATGGCAGAAAAGGGAGATATTGTTGATAGGGGACCTGAATATGCCAGATGTTAACTGGAGCACCTTTGCTGCAGGCACATCCAAGAGCAGGGTCATTCTTGATGCCCTACAGGGGCATGCCTCAGACAGCTAGTATTGGAACCCACTGGGAGGGAGCAATCTTAGACCTGGTACTCTCAAATGGGGATGGAGAAAGAATCTTAGATTTAGAAGTGGGTAGCCATCTGGGAACAAGTGACCACCAAACAGTGTGGTTCACGATAAACACAGCCATACAATCAAGCCATACAAAAGCAAGAGTACTGGACTTTAGGAGGGCTGACTTTGGGAAAATGAGAGTACCTCAGAAAAGCACTAGCAAACAGGCAAGAAGGAGGGTGGAGGAACAATGGGAGTGATCAAAACAGCCATCACAGAGGCAACAAGCCTTTGTGTAAAGCAAATCAATAAAACACAACTAAGGAAAAACGCTATGGTTCTCAAAAGAGGTGTGGGAAAGTTAAGGAGAAAAGGCAGCATTCAGGAAATATATGGAAACGAGAAGGGGCAGGACAGAGAACTTATCAGTTAAAGCAGAAAGAGGCTGGGAAGGCAGTCAGAATAGCAAAGGCCCAAACTGAGGAAAGGATAGACAATTTGTTAAGAAGGGGATAAGACCTTTATAGGTACATTAGGGAGCAAGAAAGACCAAAGTAGGGATACTGAAGCTTAATAAAGGGAGAGGAATGTGGGTAGAGGTGACAGTGAAAAGCTGGGATACTGAACGAATATTTCTGCTCAGTATTCACAAAGGAAGAGGAGGGGGAGTTACCTAAACCAAACAAGAGAAACACTCTGAAGACGGGGGTTGATACTAGTCCATTTACAGAAGAAAGGGTTCTGAAAGAACTAATAAAATTGAAGGTGGACAAAGCAATGGGGCCTGATGGGATTCACCCAAGAATTCTAAAAGAACTAAGGGTAGAACTAGTGACACCACTGACTACTCTTTAACAAATCATGGGAGGATGGGGTGGTACCCGAGGACTGGAGGAGGGCAGATGTGATTCCTCTCACAAAGTGGGAGCAGGACAGAGGCAGGAAACTACAGACCAGTTAGTTTGACCTCAGTGGTAGGGAAAATGATGGAATCACTTCTGAAGGAAAGAATTGTTGAGTACCTAGAGGCCAGTGGGGCACAGGACCCAAGGCAGCATGGATTCTACAATGGAAGGTCGTGTCAGATGAATCTAATAGATTTCTTTGACTGGGTGACCAAAGTAGTAGACCAGGAGGGGCTGTGGACATGGCTCTACCTAGATTTTAGCAAGGCATTTGATACAGTCCCACACAAAAGATTAATTCACAAGATAGCCAGCCTTGGGTGGGTCCCCAGGTGGTAGCCTGGGTAAAAAATTTGCTAGACAACAGGACGTAAAGGGTAGTAGTAAATGGAGTACACAGTGAAGAAAGGAGGGTTACTAGTGGGGTACCGCAGGGTTCAGTACTGGGACCAGTCCTTTTAATGTCTTTATAAGTGACATTGCAGAGGAACTGAAGGAAAAGTATGTCTCTTTGCAGATGACACAAAGATCTGCAACAGGGTTGATACACAAGATGGAGTGGAAAGGATGAGAAGGACTTGGCAAGGTTGGAGGAATGGTCAAATGTATGGCAGCTCAGATTCAATGCAAAGAAGTGCAAGGTAATGCACAGGAAACAAAACCCAGGGGAAGCATGCACAATGGGGGTGAGATACTGACAGCAGTAAAATAGAAAGGGACCTGGGGTAATTATATCAGATGACCTAAAGGTGGGCAAGCAATGTGAGAAGGCAGTAAGGAAGGCTGGGGGATACTGGGATGCATAGGAAGAGGCATCAATAGTAGAAAACAGGAAGTTGTTATCCCTCTGTACAGACAGTTGGTGAGACCTCATCTGAAGTACTGTGTGCAGTTCTGGAGACCCATCTCCATAAAGACATAGACAGAGTGGAGGCTGTCCAGAGGAGGGCACAAAATGGTGCAGGGTCTGCACCAGAAGACATCTGAAGAAAGACTAAAGGAGCTTAATATGTATACCCTTGAGGAAAGAAGGAGAGAGGGACATGATAGAAACTTTCAAGTACCTCAAGGAATTAACAAAGTCCAAGAGGGTAGCATCTTCCAGAAAAGAGATGTGCAAGAACAAGGGGTACAATTTGAAGATAGAAGGCGGCGGCCTCAGAGGTGTGTGGAGAAGTATTTTTCACTGAGAGGGTTGGATGGCGTGAACAGCCTCCCTGAGGAGGTCGTGGAGTCCAGAACAGTGGGGGACTTCAAGAATGCATGGGACAGGCATAAGGCAGTCCTAGTGGGGATTAGGAGGAAGTAAGCTGTTGGTTAACTAGGATTTGCAGCTTATCTGTTAGGTAGGAAAATGGGCAGACTAGGTGGGCCAAGCGGTCCTTATCTGCCGTCAAATTCTATGTTTCTATGTTTCTATGTCTCACAGCAGTCTCTTGCATACTGAATGAGTTCTAGGACAGCACCTGATGTTCACTTGGGAATCTGTAACTCCGATTGATGGTTCTGTCTGACAGGGAAATAGGCAGCTCTGGGAGTTCTGCACCTCAACGTGTTGTTGATTGCTGGAAAAGAGACCAAATTAATTAGGTCCCTCACAAGTCCAGGAGCCCTTGTTAATATTTCCTCAGGCAATTAGTTCTGATTGGTCAGTCAGTCACTCTCTGACTTTGTCACCATGCCAGCTTGGGTCAGAGGTGAGAAAGATGGCTCACGATTTGTAATCCAAATGCATTCTTCTCCTCTCAAAAGTCTTTGCTTACATAAACCCTTCAAGTCAAACAACTGTTCACACCTGAACCAGTCCGGTGCAGGTGTGCTTTCATGTCAGGTTCAGTTGGGGTAACAATCAGGTGAGTCCCTGTCCAGTGTGGAGTGCTAATGCATTAGCTCCATTGGTGGATGATGCCATTAATATGCAAGTATGGGGGGGGGAGTCACACTAATATGCTTCTTTCAGACAAAAAATGTTTGTGATACCATAGTATAATTAAGCAATATACCGTGAAAGGGTATGGGATATGCTAGGATTTACCCACACCTGGTGTGCTGTTTGGTCACGAGGCCACAGGCTGATTGAGCAAAACACACCAGGCATGGGTAAATCCTAGCATAACCCACAACTGGAGTGGGATATTGTGATTATACAGTGGTCCCCTTTTATTTGGTAAGAAGAAAAAAAATAAAGAAAAATAGTTAAAAAACATTTTTTTATTTATTTTTTTTTATTTTATTGCTCCACCAGGAAAAAATAGTTATTTGCTGTTGGGCAGAATATCCACTCCCATGTGTTTGCACACAGTGAGAGAGCGCCTAGCAGTCTTTCCTTTTTTTTTTTTGATTCTCCTCCTCATCCTCCTGAGTGTGTCTTATGCTTTGTTTTGAGGTTGTTTTATTTATTTATTTTTTTAAACTGAGAGCCTCAGAGTTCTTTCCTAATAGATGTTTAGAGACATCGTTGCAAGAGGTGGGGTTGCCATTTTATGCTTCCGGGTTGGCAGTGGCATTAGTGGTTCCACTTTTTGTCTTGTGCCAAATAAGATTTAAAAAGTAGATCATTTTCTGTATATTTGTAATTATTTTATTTAATTTTAGTGGCCAGATTTGAAGTACGGTGCCTGGCTCCATTTTCTTGCGCATGCTTGGCATTGCTGCCGTGCTTCGTAGCACTCTTTTCCCAGTTGCTTTTGATTCTTGAGAGAGGGTGGGCAGTGGCCAGCAATTTAAAATGTGTAATTCTGGTGATTGCCCTGCCGGCCCCTGTTTCTGGTACTCCTGGGACCAGAGGGTGAAGAGATTCAAATACAAGGGAGACAACAAGAATGGAGCTGAACGAAGACTGAGCACGAGGTGAGTACAGTGTGTCTCGCTACGGGGAAGGAATTTTAAATATGTTTCCACATATGTTTGTTTGTCTATGGTTTTGGGAAGCGCACTGTAGGTTAATACAGTTGAGTGTTGGTGTTTGGAGTTTTTTCAGCGGCAGTTTAGAGTCCGTGGATTACCGTAGGGAACATTTTCTTTTTTAGCCAGTTGTCTCTCCTCTTTGGTAGACCTCTTGGTGGTTATTGGAGCGGGTTGGATTGGAATGGGAGCTGAGCCAGAGCAGCAATTCTGCGAGACGGTTGTTTAGTGGGGATTGCTGTCTTTGTGAGTCCTGGGTTTCTGGTGCTCAGATCAAAACCAAAATCAAATTTATTAATTTGTTTGACAAAAAAAAAAATGCCATTACAAAGAGAGTAACAAAGAAAAAAATATATACATACAGTATGCACAATACTGTTTCTGGTACTCCTGGGACCAGAGGGTGAAGAGATTCAAATACAAGGGAGACAACAAGAATGGAGCTCAACGAAGATTGAGCATGAGGTGAATACGGTGTGTCTCGTTACAATATTGTCAATTATTCATACATTAATCTTACTATCCACATAAGCAATCATAAAATGTACATAAGGTCAGTTTATATAAAGTGCTACAGTTTGATATCACGAGAGAGTGCATATATGATAGTACGGTTTTCTTATATCTCAAATAACTATACTATAAATCCCTGTATTCTTTTCTTTCTTATTATTTTAATCTCTCTTAAATACATTGCCAGATTATTTAAAACTTCAGGATTTTCTGCATTAAATAACAGATCAATCACCTATCTTGTCGGCATATATAAAGTTCCAATGTACTCCCCCAATCTTTTGGCCCAAACTTGCTCATACCATGGGCATCTTAATATTACATATTTTAAATCTTCCAATTCTTGCAGGTTACAATAGCAGTTTGTTTTTTCCTGTGCTTTATCATATCTGGCTTCTACTACATTACGTGGGAATGTCCCAAACCTAAATTGTGTTATCAAATTTCTATATTCTGGTTCATGTATGATGTTTAGGTATGGTCTCATACCATGTTCTTTGGTATTACTGGATAACCAAGTGGCAATTTTCAATGTTGTTATAATTTGAAGACCCATTTTTTGTGATTTTTCCATCATTTTTTTTAAATATATTTTGCATATGTCAAGTTGACATTAATTTTTTGTTTAACCCGTCTTCATAAATATTTTGAATCATTTTCTGTCACTAGTCTTTGTATGGTATTTAACCAACCCATATTATTCTGCACCAGTAGTTGTATGTTCTTTTTTAAACATACTGCCAGTAGTGAATTCTTATTTTCTGATGTTAATTTAACCCAGTAGTCAATTAGTCTACTGTATACCAGGTACTGGAAGCTTACTTGTCCCAGCTACACTCTCAGCAGTGAGCTGGGTATACTGTTTAGTAATCTTAGTGTTTGTTTAATCACCTTAATTAATATACTTTCAATCTTAGTTATCCTATCCACACCCCATATTTCTGCAGCATAGCTTGCTTGCTGTATTATTTTTGCTTATTGTTTTGAGCATTGGTATAATCATATTTCCCCCATAGAGATAATTTAATCTTTTCAAAGTTTTTACTGAATTCTGTTTTTTTGGCACATATCTGGATATGTTTGTTCCATTTTAAATTTTTTGAAAAAGTCACCCCCCCCCCCAAATAAGGTATTCCTTTACATATTCATGGTTTGTCCCTAACAAAGTAAATTTTCTGTATTTCTTGTTACTGCCAAACATCATTACCTTTGTTTTTGTGTTTGGTTTATGATTATGCTGTAGACACATTATTTCCACTTTCATCAGGGCTCTCCATCGTCCTAATCTACTTGTTGATATTATTGCCAAGTCATTTGCGTACGCCAGCAAGGGGAGTCTTCTAGGGCCTAGTTTTGGTGTATGGAACATCGGTTCATCAAATGCCATGATGATGTTATTTATATATACATATGTTGAAAAGTGTTGGGGCAAGCTCACAGCCCTGTCTTACTCTAACCTCAGTCAACACTTTTTTCTGTAAGTGCACCAGTTGGAGAAAATGTTATCTTTGTCCAGATACAACTATGGATCCTTTTTGTAAGTATTAACAAATTTTGGTCTATTCCAAATTTCACCATTTTCTCTGAAATGAGTCCTCTTACCATCATATCAAAAGCTGAGGAATAATCCACAAATGCGACAAATATTGTTTGTTTTTTAACATTACAGTATTTCTCTATTATGTGTGCCAGAAGAAATATTTGATTTTTTTTTTGGAATCCAGCCTGGTATTCAGTGACTACATTATGTTGTTCTGACCACAGTGTTAGTCTATTTAATAAAACTTTGGCATACATTTTAGCTTTGGTGTCCAATAGGCTAATAGGCCCATAATTTGTTGGATCCGTAAGTGGACCTTTTTTATGTATGGGAACAATGTGACTTCGCAACCAACTATCTGGTGTAAAGGCACACATGACTGACTTATTATAGAAATTAGAGAGAGTCTGAGCCTATCAATCTGTGTTTATCTTCATAAAATCTATTGGTATGTTATCTGATCCCGGGGATTTATGGTTTTTAAAACTTTCTATGGCTGTTTTAACTTCTATTTCTGTAAACCAAGAGAAATGCTCTTCTATTTAATTCATTTTTAACTTATCTGTTAACTGTTCTAATTTGAATATGTTCTTGAAATATTTTACCCATGTATCTGGCTCCACATAGGCATCATATTGTTTTTTGAAAATATTGATTTCTTTAGCAGTCAGATTCCAAAATGTTTTATCATCCTTGTCTATTATTGCTTTTTGCATTATGTCCCATAATTCCTTCTGATATTTATACCTTTGTATTTTGACATGTTCTCTATACTGTCTTCTAATTTTATTAAGTTCTATACTATTAGTTATTGTCAGATGTTCCTTTACTTTCCTTACTAATCAAGTCACCTTCTTCTTTTCCTTTCTACAATTTTTATAGAACCAGTTCTCATAGCTTAGTTCTTGAGTATTTTTCCTCTCTTTTTTGTATTGTTATCCCAACAAAGCAGTCATACTGCATTATTATATCATATAAATTTATGGGATCTATTTCATGTTCAATTTTTAATGCTACTTCTTGTATATTACTCAGGTCAATAGCTTTGTCATTAGGGAGTTTGTACCATTTTATTTTTTTTTATTATTTTTATATAAACCTCTTGTTGTTCTTCTTCCCTTGTTATAAGTTTATGTGTCTTTCTAAACAATACCAGTGAGAGATGATCACTTTCTGGCCAATTTATTACCTTAATATCTTCATATTTATTGTAGTCATACATTGAAGCTAGCATATAATCCACAATGGTAGAACCCCTGACAGTAACACAGGTCAATTCTCCTTTATTATCTGATTCAAAACACCCATTTAGGACTATTAGCTGGAGTGACTCAAGTAGATATTCCATTTGCTTATGAACATCCGTACTTTTCTTATCTAAAGTGTACCTTTTTGGAATATTTAATACATACATTATATCCTCTTGTCCTATCTCTATATTTTCCCCAATTCATATATTAAAATCCCCTAGAAGGAGAAGCTCTATATGTTTTCCATTATCTAATTTCCTGATATCCTCCACCATCTATTCTATTGGATGTTTATCATATACACTTGAATTTGAGGGTGTGTTATATATATTTGCAACTATTATCTTCTCTTCCCATGCTTTTAGCATAATAATTATGTAATCTGTTTTTAGATACAGAGCTAACCCACTCGTTTTCCTTCCCAGTTTCTTAATTCTCCTTGCTGGTGAGTGTACCATAGTATATCCATTCAAACTTATGTTTTCTACTTGGTCTTCTCCATGCCATGTTTCTTGGTTTCCTATTGCATCCATTTTCTTTAAAAACTCACAGAATTCCCCATCCACAACTTTTGAGACTAGACCGGCAACATTCCAAGACATAAGCCCTATTCTACCAGCATATTTATTTAGATATAGAAAACCGCTATCATTCAAGATGTCATTTTCTTGCATTTGTTCAATCTTCTGTGCATTTATTGTTGTTTTATTTGTATTTTTTGAAAGTCAACTATTTCCCTCTTCTGCCAGCAAGTCAAACATATTTGATATTTCTATGTTATAAGTTAAAGCTTGTGTAACTTCTCCCATACATTTTTCCACCTTTGTTCATGGATTACCTTGTTTAAATTTTTAATCAATATAGTCATGTTGTCCAATTTAATATTGGCGTCTAATATTTTTTTGACCAACTCATTATTTTGTAGTATTAAATCAATTTGATTTCCTCCCATCCAATTTCTACATAACCTTTCCACCTTTACCATATCGTCTTCATAGAATTCAATGCACAGGAGATTGCCAGTTAAACATACCATCATTGTCTTTAGTTTTGACTGAGTTTCTGCACCAGCATGAGCAATTCCAAAGACTGAGAGTGTTACATCAGTCTGATAATTCTGTTCCTGTACCCATAGATCATGTAAGGAAACAAAGTTTCTTAGTTGCATTATAAAGTGCGATTTTGTCAATATTTTACTAAGATTTAATGTCCGTATAGCTGAAGGATAGTCCATGGATAGGTTAACCCTACTCAGAGCTTCAGAATATCTTCACACATATTGTGCAACTCTCTCATGTTTAAAAAAATATAACATTGAATCCCTGGAAGTCAGATCATCTGCCCTTATTGCATCAATGATATCATCCTCTAGTATACAGTATATAGGTCCCAGAACTCCCTGCAAATCAATTTCCCTAGTTCTATCCATACCTGGCTATTTTCTGTTACTTCTCTCTGTACACCTCTCAATGCAATTATGGCTTGTGCATTTAAATTAAATAAATCTTCTAATATTCTCTCTTCAGAGAGTATATCCTTACTTTTATCCTACTGTACATTTTTCTGTTGTTCTCCATCAGTTATATCCATTTTTCCATCTCTCCCATTAGGTTCCATGTTATTGGTCGGCCTGGTGGCGCTGAGGGTTGAGGCGCTGGATGTCACACCTTGCGCCATGCCAGCGACCCGGGTTTGGGAACAAGCCTGGATCACCAGGGGTCAGCAGGGAAGGGGAAGGATTGAGTGTCTGGAGGACAGCTGTCCTTCCTTGGGGGGGCCAGGGATGATACCCAGCACCGCGTACTGCAACACTACAGGGCCAGAGAAGAGGGTTGCGGAGCCACGGCAAGATGTTCCCTGGCATCTTTGAACATCGGGGCTCCATTGGGGGAGGGAGAGGGAGTACTAAGAGGGGAAAAAAACCCTCCATAGCTGATAGGCGAAGGCGCCTTACCCCTCAATCCACACTCCTGTAGTCCGGGCTGGTCCTCTTCACTTCCCCTGCCCTCTCCGGCCTGGTTAGCTCAATACTGGAAGAAAGAGCACTTTGGGCGGGGGAGACCCTTCCCAAGAGAGCAGACCCAGGGATGCCTGGTGCCAGAGAGTAGCAGAGGAGGACACAGTGCCACACAGGGAGGTAGAGATGGCGGAAAAGGAAGGTCATCGGAGAGAGTTCAGCTGTGGGGGATGAAAAGTAGAGTTTGAAAAAAAAAAAGTTCCATATTATCATGTACCTTTGAGTTATTTCCTAAGATCTTGCTGTCTTGTAACTGCACCTGTTGTTCCTTATCAACAGATTGCCTCTTTGCATTGTCTTTTTTTACTACCCTTCTTTTTTCCCTTTCTTGTTTTTTGCTTTAATAGACCCTTATTTTATTTTAATTATTTTATTACTTCTACTGTTTCTCATATCTTGATATCAGGTTTCTATTCCCTGTTTTGTTGTGTTCTGTGTTTCATCATTTTGAGGGGCACTCTTTTCAGCCATAGAAATAATTTGTGTTCCACCCTTACTCCCTTCCAGTTTATTATCCTGCAGAAGCTTATTAATACGCTGTGTATTTGTAGATATTTCTGTTTTCAGTGCTGTGAGTTTACTCCTGATTATTATTAATTTCTTCATCAAAGCAATATGAGGATGTCTCAATACTTCAGCCATATCTTTTTTTTAAAAATGAGTATAGACAAGGGGTTTAATTTTGCTTTCAGGCTGCGACTGTTCTCTTTCTACCATCTCTACTAGGTCCTTAAGACCAACTATAGTATCTTGCAGTTCATATCTTATCTATTTTATTTCTTTGTCCCTTGTGTCAGTCTAATTTTTTTGTTGGTGGTGATTATCAGGTAACTGCTGATAACTTTCAATTGGTTCCACCTCTGAAGCAAAACCATTCATATTTTGTTCATTCTGTATTGCAGGAGCAAGAAATATCACTGATGCTGAATTCTGTGTATTCCTTATCCCCTCTTCTATACTATCTATAACATACTCTATTACTTGATTGGGTGACTTTTCATAAAAATTGTTTATAATTTTCTTTTTAGTTAGATCTATAATTGGAGTTGAGGTATTCTCTAGGGTCTTCTCATGAGGTGGGAAAAGCCTTGTTATAAGGGATTGTCCTTTTTATGTTTGCTTGCACGCATGCACAAGAAACATTTCGTCACAACTTAGGAGAGAAATGGGGGTTTGGAGGTGCGGCACTGTGGGGGCCAATGGCCCCAGTGCCTTTTGAGGCTTGGCCCACCTTCCCCAATGCAGCAGCATGCTGCTGCTGACACTAGTTCAGCCAGCGTGCCACCACCTTGAAATGAATCTGCCACTGCAATGAGGGAGCGACCCATCATTGCAGGGCGGTACCTTGCCATCCCCAACCCAGTTCATTTACCGACAGGGAGCCCACTCCCAGTTGGCATACTGTAACCTCCCCATTTGTTAGGTGCTGAGGTGCCCAACCCCCAGCATCATGCACCCCTTTAACAATCTTTTTGCCTCAGGTGGCCCGATCCCCACCAGCTTCAGTCCCCCCTTTCCAGTTCAATATGCAGATGGGGAGCCCACTCCCACTGTCTAATAACTCCCCCCAATTTGTTGTGCGTAAAGGGTGCCCAGCCCTTGGCTCTCCCCCTCGGTATGTGCCAATGGGGTGCCCAATTCCGCTGGCTACAGCCCCCAAAAAACACTCAGGTGGCATGCTGGGAGCCCACCCCAGTTCAAATGTCCCTGTAAAAAAAAAAAAAGTCCCACAATTTTTTTTTTTAAACCTGTAAACAGAAACGGTCCTCGTTGAGTTTGGTGGTCTCTTCCCAACCCGTGCCCACCCTCTGTGCAATCTCTGACTTGCACACCCCCACTTACCTCTGGAGCCCAGCTCGATGATCTTCGGTGGACTGGAAACATGTCAGCACTCTTCAAAGCCGACCGCAAACTGAAGAAATGCAGATAAGCTGTATTATGGCATAAATAGGGTTTTTTCAACTTTGGTGCATAGCTCAGGCATTTATTTGGAATTTTGGCACCAAATTTTTAACATCAGATTATTGGGACCCCTCCTCATTAATTCAGCCACTGTCAAGGCATTATAAGGTCCTGAAAGGTGATTTCACAGTCACGGTGCGGAATTGCCTTTCGGGACTGAGTAACAAAATGACAGTGCCAGTGTTCATTAGGTGGCCTCTCAAAAAGCCTATGTTGCAAATTTGGTGAAAAAAATCCAAAAAATGGCTGTTTTACATGTATGCGTTGTGCAGTTTCCACGCATGCTCATTCCTTCGTGAATTTGTAATATTTTCACTCCAGATTTTCCACATTGGCATTTTTCCACACCTCCTTATGAACAGTACAGCTGTCATTTTTCACATCCTGGCCAAAATGTGTTTTTGCACTTGTGGTGCAGAATAGCGTGATCACTGTGGGAAATTAATGTTTCGGACAGATTAAGAAAATCATAGTGACAATGTTCATGAGCTGAGGTCACAAAATGCCTATGTTGAAAATTTGGTGAAATAATTCCACTAAATGACTGCGGTACAAGCATGTGTTGCGCAGTTTCCATGTACGCACGGAACTTCGAGCATTTTTAATATTTTCACTGCAGATTTTCAACATTGCCATCTCTTCACACCTCCCTATGGATGGTACAGCTGTCATTCTTCACATTCTGCCTGATCTGTGTTTTTGCACATTTGGCGCAGAATGGCACGGTCACTGTGGGAACTTGAAGTTCGGGACACATTAACAAAATCACACCGCCACTGCTCATGAGAAGAGGTCCCAAATGCTTTCATGAGGTGGGGTTCACAAAAAGGCCATGTTGAAAATTTGTAGTGCAGATACCAACACACGCCTGGGGCGTTAGGGTTTCTAACCATAACATCACACCCTGCACAGACTGACAGGCATCAGAGGTGTAACTTTCGATCGCCGGCTGTAATGCTTATGCCATCCTACCCCCACCCTGAAGCCAGTGACAGGCATCGAGGTGTGCCTTGCACTCTTCAGCCCTTCTTCTTTGAGAAAGGGTCCAGGAGGGACCAGAAGAGCGTTAGGTGGACTGTTTTACCATGTTGTACATGCCTTTCGAATAAATCTTTTTTCTTTTTATTATATGATGGCAGCAATACTTTTTGTGGTGGTGAGTGCCTTGAATGTTGACTGAAGGTGCAAATACTGTAATACTATCAACAGTGATACACTGAATTCAAATACAATACGTGCAAAGAAATTCAATATGTCTGTAGCCAGAGAATCAGTCTGAGTACTGCATTAATAAAAAAATGCATTGGAAAAACAGGAAAAGTGCTATAATGCAATGTAGAGTAATACACTAAATTCAAGTACAGTAAGCGCACTGGTGCAAGAGTACAATACCTCTGTAACCAAAAAATCAAGTGCACCAATAGAAAGTGCAAGAGGGAGCAGAGGTACTAAGTGCAAAGTGCAGTAATGCAACAGTGCAAATATAGTACATTAAATAACACTAAGATAGTAGTGCAAAGAGATGCGCAGTATATAAATATAATAATACAGATATTAATACGTTAATATTTCAGTTTATACTTATGAGTTCATAATCCTGTTAGTTAATATAATCCCACTAGAAGTATAAACAACCAATTAGTTATTGATCATTTTCTAAATTAAGACAGCTGTAATCAGGATGTTCATAAAATACAATGTGCAACTCCTGAAAAGAAAAATACAAAGATCCCAAGACAAATCCTAGAATAAAATCCCAGGAATAAAAACAGGGGCAACGATAAAAAGAAAATAATCTAGGATGGTTTCACATCAATTTATGTATATTTATGTTTGCTTATATGTTACAGTCTCTCCATTGATACACTGGTGCGTAGGAACGTTAAGTCGATGTACAGTGGTCAGGGTTCAGAAGCAGACCCAGAACCAAGTCCTGACAGTCTTAACAGATCTTCTTTGAATCTTAATATTTAGCCTCTTAAAAAGGTTTCAGCAATTTACTTCCTGCTCTTCCTTTGTGCAGTTTATACCAGGCTTAGTTGTAGCAGGTTAAGCAACGATTTAGTGGTGATTTCACTCTGCTACAGGTTGAGAGTCAGTTTAGTGTTACAGGTTGCCTGGTTGTTAAAACTGCCAGTGCTTATTTGCTCACTACTTATCTATTCAAAATGTCCTAGTAATACGAGTATCTCTTCTGTTCTACTCGGATTATATTGCAGGTTACAAGTTCTTATTACTCCTTTTCAGGTGGTAAAACAGCTGTCGACTTAAGGTACCAAACGATTTATATCTATAACATAAAAAAAAAGAACACCTATCTCAACAGGGATGTCCCCTTCCTCTTAAAAAACAACAACACATAAAACACATATGACATGTACAGAAGAATGCACAGTAGGCATTTACAATTTTGTGACCAAATCTAAATTAAAGATCAGCTATTTACCTTCTTCTCAGTTGAACAATGACATTTGTCTACGTGGTTTACCCACTTTGTCTAACGGCAAAACTCACAGCTGTTTAAAAACTCCAGAACAGGCTAAAATGCAGACTGCAATATCAGGCAGGCACTCACACACTTGCTATATCAAGCGCTATACCCAAACACAAGTCTGTATATTTTGTTAGATCAGCAAAAAGACTGAAGACTGAAGATCTATGAATCAGACCTCCACCCACTTCGAGGGCTATTCAAGGGCTATTTTGATGTTAGTATTATTATTAGTGTTAATAATACACACAGCCTGCAGCCCTCAACTCTCCAACTGAACTGAACAATGAAAGGTAAACGCTGAGTCCTTCCCTTAACTACAGCCCCCAAACTGCAGCTATGTTGCCTAATTAGCAATCAGCATGTGGAAATGGCAATTAATCTAGTGACAATTAGACACTTAGACAATCAAGCACCTCCGCTATATCTAATTTGATAGTTTGATTGTTTGATAATTTAATAGTTTGAAAGAGTAAGTAGTCCTTAATACACCCTAAAAAAGAGCTTCTAGTGGCTTATGTTCTCAGTTGCTAATTATATCATATTCGGGATCAGAAGATACGTGATTTTAAGTGATTTTAAGTGAAGCACATACAGTGTCTATTTCAGCACCCAATTGCCTGGTTACTCATCTAGTTAAAATGCATGAGGACATCAATATAGGGTTGTAAGATAGCAATATAGAAAGGTTACAGGCTTAAAACATGCGAACTGCCATTTTTTTGTTTTTGTATTTTAATCTGTTTGTATTTTATATGGATACCTGAGAGCAAACAGGGTGGGTTAAATCCCTCAGGCAATCTCTGCCAATTAATTTAACCAACTAACATCAAAAACTGATATGTAGCAAAATCAAAACCATCAAACATAAAGTATAAACATAAACACATAAAACACACGATGCAAAACATAACATGTGCATACAATATAAAATGTAAAATGTAAGAGAAAACACTTTAAAACAACTTAATAAAACAGTATCAATATATATATAATAAAAACGGTAATAACATTTAGATGCCAGAGGTACAAAATGTTAAAACAAGGGGATATACAGGGGTTACAGCTCATACAATCCCCTTACACCCTAGTCACTTTGTCTCTTTTTCCTTTCTCAGATGGTTGGGCAAAAAAGCCAAAAAAGTTCTGAAGAGACCATCGAGTTCTCTCCCAAATTAAAGCAGGAGAGACCCCAGCAGTTATCCGGAATTTTTCAGTCTGTTTTATGCACAACATGAGATCCTCAAATCCAACAGCCCCCCGAAGGGCTGAGTCCCTTAAGTAGGTGTAATGACATGGGGTACTTTACTGCAAGCACTCCAGTAACTGACACATGCAAGGTACTGAATATGAGGTACACTTCTCCTTATTTTCTGCAGCACATGTCTGCCTGGAAAGGGCACCAAGCAGTAAGCAGTACACAGTGTGCTCTTTCCTCCAGCGTATCCACAACAAAAAAAAAAAGATAAAACCTAGGCAACGGTGGTTTACCTGCCGCAAGGAGAAAGCAAGCCTCTCAGAGTCCTTGCTCCTACCAATCCAAGCACTCAGCTCCGGTATAGCATGCAGCTGTGCAGTTGAACCATCCGCCTAATCCTCAAGCTCTGTTTGCAGCAACCTTTCCTTCTTTAGGCTAATTAGGAAGTTTGGACACCCTAAAGATAAGTCTTGAAAGCTGCCTCTGCTTTGCTATTGCAGTATTAGCTAACTGTGTGCTGCAGCCACAGTTATGTTCATCATGGGCACCCGGATCACTGGCCCCAGCATTTGTTTGGTGCTTTAACTGTTTTCAGACTTTGCTCTTCTGGTGCTCAGAGTGATTTCGGGGGCCTGATGCGGCTGACTGGCAGATGGCAGCTGGCACCTTTTTCTGTGGGGGATCAGAATGCAGGATTTTGTGTGGATATTCTTGGACATTGTATAATTATTTGACTTGATGGTGTTGCAACCAGATGACTGGTAAATTACTGTATTTCTTGTTATAACCAGATGGTTATAATGGGAGCTACAAGACAGCTCACAGCTGTCAATTGCAGAATGTGCATCATGAGATCATGAGCTACACTCTAAATGTCTTTCTGTGGGGTGCTGACACAGCTTATCTTGAACTGCACAGCTCTCCTCACAAGTTACAGCTTACACAAACTAAAAAAAAAAGAAAATCCTCTATCAGAAAAATAAATCAAAGTACCAATGGTACTAAAGGTGCCAGATAAGGCCTGCAAATAATAAAATAATCATGTATTAAAATACAATATACTATGTGCTTACCTGGATTCAAATCACTAATACTTTGCCGGCTTAGCGAAGACACGTTGAGTGTGCTGCAGAACTGCAGGTATGGGAAATGCAGTTCCAGTTGTTGTGGAGTAGAAGTTAAGTTTCAACCTGGAAATCAGGCAACTGGGGATCTATTGATCAAATTGTTGTTCTTAGCTAAATTTACATTTCATATAATTTACTGATTCCAACTCCACACCACCATAAAATGCCACTAAAGTGAGTTTCCATCTTATGAAATACATTTGAAAAAAATGTTTAGGTCCCTGCCAGGATTTAAACTGCTGATCCTTTGCTTGCTAAGCTATGTGCCACTGAGTTGCGGGTGAATAAGCTGCAGTTCTTGTGGTGCAGAGGTATGTCACAACCTGCAAAACAGGCAATTGGGATCCAAACCAAGCAGGTGATATACCTTAAATTGTGGTTCTTAGGTAAATGTATTTCTCATATAATTTACTATTCCAACTCCACGCCACCATGAATTGCCACTCAAGTAAATTTTTGTCTTACAAAAAAAATGTTTAAGACTCTGCTGGGATTTGTACAATGGATCCTTTGCCTGCTAAGTGAACACAAATGCAGTGTGCCACAGAGCTGCATGTAAGTGAGGTGCAGTTCCTATGGTGTAGAGGTTATGTCACAACTTGCACAATAGGCAACTGGGAATCTAATCCAAGAAGGTGATTAACTTCAAAAATGGTAGTTCTTAGCTAAATTTACTTCTCATGTTTATTTTTATTTTTTATTTAGTTTTTGTTGATCGGGTAAGTGCACTAGACAAATCCTGCCTATTTTCAGGCATGACCTGGGGGGAGGGGGATACAGATGAATGCCAACTGACCTTGAACCAGATTAAGCTGTTGGTGGTATTTTTAGTGAATGAGGGAAATTTGGCCAGGACACCGGGGAAGTTCCCCTACTCTTTTCGATAAGTGCCATGGGATCTTTAACATCCACCTGAACTACCACCAATCCAGGCAGGTGGGACCTCAGTTTAACGTCTCATCCAAAAGATGGCACCTCAGAAGTGCAGCACCCCTCTCATGCTGCACTACAGTGTCAGTACTGGGATATTAACCCAAGTGCTAGATGTGGGAACTGAACCCACAGCCCTCTGATCTCCCAGCCTCAGAGGTGAGTGTGCTACCTACTAAGCCACTGACACTGTTGTATAATATAATTTATTAGCCCACCTCCACACCACCATGAATTGCCACTCAAGTAAGTTCCCATCGTATAAACAAAATAAAAAAAAATTACGTTCCTGCAAGGATTCAAACTGTGTCTACCTGTATTTGAACCACAGATTTTTTTTTACATGCTAAGCAAACACACATTTAGTGTGCCACTGAGTTACAGGTACAGCAGCACCATCCAGGATGCCATGCAGTAATACTGCAGTGTGCTGCAGGGAGCACTGTAATTCAGTGGCAAATTAAGCCCTTTTTACTGCAGTATTTTGTGACATGTCATTTACTGCAAGTTACTGCATTGCATTATGGCTGGCTCCACCTTAAGTGAGTTGCAGTTCGTATAATGTAAACGTTATGTCACATCCTGTAAAACAGGGAACTGGCAATCTAATCCCACCAGGAAATTTACCTTATCAAATTGTTATTCTTAGATAAATTTACTTCTCATATAATTTACTAGTTGAAAGCCACACCACCATGAATCACCACTCAAGTGAGTCCCCATATTACCACAAGTCATCACTCAAGTGAGTTTCCATATTACAAAAACATTTGGGGAAAATGCTTAGGTTGCTGTTAGGACTTCAAATGCTAATCCTTTGACAAGTAAGCAAACACACATTCAGTGTGCCACTGAGCTGCAAGTTAGTGAGTTGTAGTTCCTGTGATGAAGAGGTTATCTCACACCTGTAAAACAGGCAACTGCAGTGTAATCCCAGCAGGAGATTTACCTTCACAAACTGTTGTTCTTGGCTAAATTTACTTCTCATATAATTTACTATTCCACTCCACACCACACCACCATGAACTGGTACTCAAGTGAGTTTCTGTCTTACAAAAAAAGTTGGAAAAACAATTTTTAAGTCCCTGCTAAGGTTCAAACTATGACTACCTAAATTTAAACAACTAATCCTTTGCCTGCTAAGCAAACACGCATTTGGTGTGCCACTGAACTACAGGTAAGCAAGTTGTAGTTCCTGTGATGTATAGGTTATGGCACACCTGCATAACAGGTGACTGGGGATTTAATCCCAGCAGGCTATTTACCTTCACATATTATTGTTGTTCACTGAATATAATTACAGTATATAATTTACTATTCCACACCACACCACCATAAATTGCTACTCAAGTGTATTTCCATCTTACAAAAAATGAAAATGTTTATGTCCCTGCCAGGATTCAAACTTTGTCTTCCTGAATTTAAACCACTGGTACCGAGGGACTAGAGACATGCAAGTGTCACACCCATACACAAAAAGGGATGTAAAATCAATGTTACAAATTACCAGCCAATATGCCTAATATTGGTTTGCAGTAAAATTGTACAACCTTTAGTAAAGGATGGGTTAGAACAACATATGATGATATGTGGAGTAAAAGACACTTCCAACATGGTTTTCAGAAGGGGAAATCTTGTATTACAAATTTGTTAGCATTTTATGAAAATATAAACAGATCACTGGACACAGGGGAACCAAGAGAGTTTGTTCTGTTAGATTTTAGTAGTGCTTTTGACATTGCACCACATAGCAGTATTATAAGTAACTTACTCTCCCTTGGAACAGATAAACTTAACAACTGGGTAAAGTCATGGATGTCAAACAGAATACAATGTGTATTAACAGGTTCCTTTCAAAAGAATGTAAAGTGACAGGCGGGTTCCCCCAGGGATCTGTACCTGGTCCTCTCATATTTCAAATTTATGCTTGTGACATTGAGGACAGTATGGAATACTGGTGTGCCCGCTATGTGGATGACACAAAACTAGGAAACATTGCAACAACAGAGAAAATAACTAAAAAGACCTTGACAAACTACTTCTCTGGACTTAATCATGGGGCATGGAGTTCAGTGTCAAAAATGTTTCTGTAATACATATAGACCACAACAATCCTATGTTCAACTACTATCTTGGTACACAGAAAATAGGAAGTATGGATAGTGAAAGAGATCTGGGAATTACCATTATCAAAGTGCTTAATATGAATATGCAGTATGACATTATTATTAGGAAGGTGAAGTTCATGATATACAACACAGAAAAAGCAATAAAATCTAGTAATATTAGCCAGCCCAGTGGCACTGAGGATTAAGGTGCTGAATGCCACACCTCGCTCCAAGCTAGCCACCTGTGTTTGGAAGCAAGCACGGGATGCCGTGGAGTCAGCCGAAGAGGGAGAAGATCAAGCATCCCAAGGATTGCTCTCCTTTCCCAGGATGGGTGGACTGCCGGCTCCACTGAATGACTGCTACAAGGTGGAAACCTGGTGGTAGTGCAGGATGGGAACCACAGATAGTGGGAGGTGCTGGGGCGTCTGCAGCACACGAATGCCTCCATGCGAACAAGTCAACATGTTTGCCCCAGCAGCGTGGGATGGGAGAAAACAGAAGAAAAGTAGCAGAGGGCCAGGCATCAATCCTCCCATCTCTCACCTGCCTTGCCATCAGGACTCCATCAGCCAGAACCAGATACTTGTCTTGGGGGGGAGCAGCCCTCCCCCTTCTGACCCCACCACAGGGGGAAATCAATGGGGGAAGACAGTCTGAGAGGTACTATAAGTCCTGGGGAGGTTGGAGATGGTGGGGGTCGGTGGAACAGGAGGGAAGGGAACTCTGCTTGTCCCTGCCACAGGGAGGAAAAAAGTGTATATGGAAAAACAATCTAGAAATATTAAGATATGAAGAGGGGTCAATAGAATGTATGTTCAGCCACATTTAGATTATGGGTTGCAGTTATGGTCCCTTTATAAGAAAGGACAATTTACAAAGGCCATAACTGCACTAAAAGATACAGTATAACATTTACAGAAAGATTAAAGCTCCTGAATTTGTAAGCCCTGGAGGAAAGGAGACTAAGGGGAGACATAGTGTTAATATACAATCTAAAACCTGATGAGAGACTCTTAAATGTAATAGGAATAATGATGAACAAAGTAAGTCATAATCTCAGGGGACATAGTAAACCAATAAAATGTTTAAAATTCAGAACAAACAAAAGAAAGTGTTTTCTATTCACAAAGAATAATTGAAATCTGGAATTCCCTACCCCTAACACTAATAGACTTTACAATAAAGGAGAATTTAAAAGTTAAACTAGATATTTCTGTGGGTCTAACTAAAAATAACAACTGCCACTGAGAAGTGGAGGGTAGTCTAGATGGGTCTTCTAGCATAATATTACCACTACAGACATTAGTATTAATAGGTGCTAAGAGCTATGCTGTTGGCACATAAAAACAAGTGATTTGAGTACCTCTTTGGTGCAGCAACAGTATAGAGATCACCAGTTCTACACAGGCTATAAAGCTGCTTCAGTGGTTGAACTTAAACTGTACCAACATTAAAAAAAAATTGTGAAAAATGGGTGAATGCCTCAGAGACATTCTGGCTGGGGGGGAATTACCCTGATAGGGTGTAGGGACAGTCAGCCAGATTAAGGGATGGAATACTGAAGGCATCAAACCTTTGTGCAACAGAGGTGAGCAAAAACAGGAGAAAAGAGAGCGATATGGATCTCAAGGGGACATGGTGGCCAGGGTAAGGGGGGAAAAAAGGACTTCATTCAGGAGATACAAGGACACACAGAGGGAAGAGGTTAGGAAGGTATACCAGAAAAACGGAGGGAAGCAAAAACATTGGTGAGGGGCGCTAAGGCTTAAACTGAGGAAAGAATAGCTGGGGCTAACAAAGGGGGACAGGGCCTTTTTAGGTATATAAGTGACAAAAGAAAGAGAAAGGGAGAGATAATGAGGCTGAAGGGTGCAGTGGGAGACTGTACAGTGGATGTTAAGGAAAAAGCAGATATCCGGAACAAATACTTCTGCTCTATCTTCTCAGTGGAAATAGAAGGAGATGGACCACATATAGGTAACAGAACCACTGGAGGAAGGGAAGTAGACACAAGTCCATTCAAAGAAGAAGGAGTCCTGAAGGGACTTGAGAGTGGACAAGGCTACGGGGCCAGATGGAATACAGCCAAGGGTATTGAAGGATCTCAGGGGGGTACTGGCTATACTCCATTAAATAACTCTGTAGCTACAGTGGTGGTCCCAGAGAACTGGAGAAGGGCAAATGTATCTCACTCAAAAAAAGCAGGGAAGAGCCTGGCAACTGCATGGTGGTCAGTCTGACACCAGTAGTGGGGAAACTAATGGAATCACTTATAAAGGAAAGACTGGTAGATTACTTTGCATCCAGCTAGTTACAGAACCCAAGGCAGCACAGATTCACAGTAGGGTGTTCATGTCATATAACCCTGATAGATTTTTTGGACTGGGTGACCAGAGAAATAGATTGAGGTGGGCGCTGGACATGGTCTACTTAAACCTCAGTAAGGCCTTCAACGTCATGCCATATAGGAGGCTCATAAATAAACTGAAAGTTTGGGATGGGACTCAAGGTGGTACACTGAGTACAAAATTGGCTGGTGGATAGGTGACAGAGGGTGGTGGTAAATGGCACTCACTCAGGGGAAGGGAGAGTGACCAGTGGGGTTCCTTGGGGCTCATTACTGGGACAATTCCTGTTTAATGTCTTTATAAGTGACAGTGTAGAAGAACTGGAAGAGAAGGTGTGCTGATGACACCAAGCTCTGCGATAGGGTGGACACTCTGTAAGGATTGGGGAGAATGAATAGAGACCTGATAAAGCTTGAGGAGTGGTCACGGGTATGGCAGCTGGGTTTCAATGCAGAAAAGTGCAAAATCATGCACCTTTGGTGCAGAAACTCAGAGGCAGAGTACAGAATGGGGGGAGGTATTGATGGTTACTAAATAGCAGAGGCACCTAGGGGTAATCATAATGATGACCTTAAGGTGGCAAGGCAATGTGACAAAGCAGTAGGAAAATCCAGTGGGATGCTGGGGTGCATAAGGAAGGGTATCACCAATAGAAGGAGGGAAATGGTATTGTCACTATATTGGTCACTGGTGAGACCACACCTGGAGTACTGTTTCCAGTTTTGGAGACCACATCTTAGAAAGGACATAGACAGGGTAGATGACATCCAGAGAAGGGCAACAAAAACAGTACAGACACTGCACCAATAGTTCTATGAGGAGAAACTAAACATGTACACCCTGGAAGAGGGGAAGGAGAGGTGGGACATGATAGAGACTGTGACATGGACAGCCAGTTCTGAGTACTGTATGATCATCTTTTGTAATATAAAAAAATGTGTATGGACCGTCTCCCATGAGAAAGGCTGAAACAGCACGTGAGGTCACACACACACACACACACACAGGTTTTAGATACAAGGTGTTACATGGCAGGCCAGAAGCTGATTACAGACTTTTCTAAGTTAATTATAGCAGTAGTTGTTAAGAGGAAATCATTAAAAAGTTTATGACGTTAGAGGGGGAAACCAGGTTTAGTAACTGGTGTGAAGTTGTACATGTTCCTTTTGAAGCCTGTGTGAGACAGGATACTTATTAAGGTCAAAGAAATGTCATTTGAAGAACATGAGTTATGCTGAGGTTGCAGAATTTTATCCTTGGAAAAGACATCCTGTTTTTATATAGATTTTTGTTTATGTATTCTGACAGGGAGGAGCCAGGTGACCTCATGCATAATAGTGGGGAAAACCAGCTTTTAAAGATTATTTTGTTTTCCTTCACAGACACTTTTATCTGGACTCTGACAAAGAAACATCTGTGTGCACTTTAAACAGGTATTTAGAAAGATAAAAAAATCTAATTACTGTAGTAGGAATTGTACTGTTTAAACCCTTGCTCTTTTAAAAGATTTGTATGTCTTGTGATATAATAGTTCTGTATTGTATGGTTTACCTATTATTATCTATTTTAGTAAAACTCTTTTTAGAGCTTACTTGGTCTGTCTTTGATTTCTTTCATTTACAAGTAGAGTATACATGGTTACAGCAGACACTGGGCCTAAGCTTGAATGCTGATACCAAATTGGAAAAAGGTAAGAATAATCTGAGGTCTTTATTAAAGTTTAAGAGTTCATTTTTATACACCTGGTTAGGTGCCCATAGGCAAAGATATCTGGCCCCCCCAAAGACAGATCTATCTGAGCCTGTGCATTGGGTACGTTAGCAAGAGGTTCACAGTTTGAATCCCTCCAAGACTTGAGACCAAAGGTTGATTCGAACCCACAAAAACAGACAAGAGGGTTACCTTGTTCTGTTAAACTGTTCACAAGGCTGCACTCGGAGGTTGGCACTTTGGGAGTAGAGGGCTGACCTGCTGAGTGGGGTTTGTGACAGAGGCCATTAAATACATCACAGGGGTGAATAAAGTACAGTAATAGAGCATTTTTTCAGAATAAAAGGAGTTCAAGAATTAGGGGCCATACAAAGAAATGAGATGGGGGAAGTTCATGAGAGATGTGAGAACAATCTTCAGGGAGGGAGGTAAATGTGAAAACAGTGGTAGGCTTCAAGCATGCATGGGATATGTATAAAGGGAAATTGGTATCAAAGCGGGGGGGGGTGAGGAGGAGGGTGGAAACCAGGTAGGGTCTGCAGTGGTGAAGTAGGGAAAAGAGGGGCAGACTAGGTGGGTCAAGTGGGCCTTATCTGCTGATAAATTATATGTTTCTGTGAAAGCAGTTTAACAGTTTATGATGGCATCGCAGTTCCCTGTGTTAGTAGAGAGTAATTCTTGTGTGAACAGAAGAATGCCAACAGCAGCAAAAAGATAGAAAGTGATATCACGTTATTTAAAGGAGTTTGTCAGAAGCAGGTGACAGCATCACTATATTTGGGACAGTTCTTTTTTTAAGTCAGCAATTATAAAAAACAATGTATAAGTAGGGGGTGGATATTTATTTATTTTTTACACGCACCCTCTGTGTCATGCCTTAATAAACCCTCTTGAGCTCTGCTTCTGAGGTTTATGTTGCATCACACATCTCAAGCGTGTCTAAAAAATACAGGTTACTCACCTGTAACAGGAGTTCTAGGAATGGTATATGTTGTTCATCCACACTCATTGGCAGTATCCTTGCCGCTTTAAATCTTGCCGGAAGGTCTTCAAGCTTGCTCCTCCCACCCACCGGGTGGTATAACTCGGCTCCGCCCCATGGCGCCAGATCTGGCCGCTGGAAGCTCAGGTTGGTCGGCGCGGGAGGTTTGGTGGTCGTAGGATGAACAACAGTGCTCATTCCTAGAACTCCTGTTACAGGTGAGTAACCTGTATTTCTAGGGACATGGATATGTTGTTCATCCACACTCATTGGCAGACTCTAGCAGTTCTCCGGGAGGAGGAGGCAAGACGCCCTATACTTACTTGGGAAAGAGACTGGAGAACCGAGGCCCCAAAACCAGCATCCGGCGTGACTCAAGGTCGATGTGGTAGTGGGTAATGAAGGTGTTTGCTGACTTCCAGGTAGCAGCCCTGCAGATTTCCTGGATAGGGGCGTCCCTGGAAGCAGCCACCGTTGCAGCAGTATGGCGGGTAGAATGAGCTCTTATCCTCTGGGAGGCTCCATGCCCGCCAACTTATAGCAGAGATCTATGCAGGAGGTTACCCACCTGCTTATCGTCCGCTTGGCTGCAGGTCTGCCAGATCTGCGCTTCAGCGTGGTGACAAACAGCTGGCGAACCTCTCCCAATTTCAGCCGTGCGCTCCTTATAATAAGCGGCGCCCTTCTAGGGTCAGAGTATGGAGCCTATATTGACCTCCGAGGTGTGATTGGGGTAGAACACCGCAGAGTCAACACCTGGTTAAGGTGAAACTCCGACACCACCTTCAGAAGGAATTTCGTGGGGGCGAGGACAACCTTTGTCCTGTGAAGACCAGGGTATGAGACTCGATGGAGCGCCTGGAGCTCCCATCCTTCTGGCTGACGTGATAGCCACCAAGAAGGCGGTCTTCCACGACAGGTGAGAGAGCACACCTGTGCATAGGTTCGAATGGCTTGCCCATGAGCTTTGCCAGTACCAGCAGTAGATCCCACGGAGGTGGGGTTCCCACTGGAGAATGTGATCAAGGCCTTTGAAAGCGCCAGACCACCTTCTCCTGCGCCACCGACTGCTTCCCGCCCGCACCGAAGCAGAGATGGCTGCCAGGTGCACCCTTAGGTCTCGACCAAGCCCTTGACTAGAAAGGGACCATAAATAGTCCAAGATGCTTGCCAAGGAACAGGAGGAAGGGTCAAGCCCTTGCCTGACACCAAATGGAAAACCTTTTCCATTTGAAGGCATAACATTTTCTGGTCGACTCCTACGGGACGCCTCAACTACATTGAGGACCTCGTCGGGAAAGACCCAGGCCTGGAACTCTAGCAGCTCAGGAACCAGGCGTCAGGTGCAGGGATTGAAGGTCCGGATGGAACACCTTCCCTGATTGACTGAGAGCAGGTCCGGGCGAGCTGGAAGCTGCCGCGGAGTCCTGGAGCTGAGACTGAGGAGATCTGGGTACCAGAACTGGCGAGGCCAGTCTGGGGCTATCAGAATCACCTCGCCTTGTCTCTCTCCTGCCTTGAGAAGCACCTTGTGGATCAAGGGAAATGGGGAAAGGCGAAAAGAGGCCGGGGTCCATTGCCTCGAAAGGCATCCCCTGCAGCGAGCCCTGCTGAGGGGCGGGCATGGAACAGACTCAGCTCGCGTTCTCCATGAGGCAAACAGGTCCACCTGAGGTGTGCCCCAAAGGGAGAACAGATGCTGTACTACCTCCGGCAGGAGAGACCACTCGTGGGATGCAGCCCCTATCGGCTCAGGGCATCGGCCAGGGTGTTGGAGGCTCCTGCCACGTGAATGGCTAGGAGATCCGCCTCCAGGCTGCGCACGAGTGACCAAATGCGGAGAGCTTCCTTGCATAGAAGCATGGAGCGCGTCCCGCCCTGGCGGTTCAGATAGTACATGGTCGTGGTATTGTCCGTCTGGACTCGGACCACTTGACCCGGAGAGCGGGCAAAGGCGGTGAGAGCTAGGCGGACGCTCGGAGCTCCAACAGGTTGATGTGGCATCGGGACTCGCGGGGACCAGAGGCCATGAGCCCGAGTGTTCCCCAGATGGGCACCCCAACCCATCAGAGAGGCATCGGTCGATAGAGAGACGTCGGCTCGGGCGAGACGAACAGGATGCCCTCCTGCAAATGAACTGGAGCGGTCCACCACTGGAGGCGTTCCACATCCCTATGTCACCGACTAAGCTGGTCAAGGGATCGCAGCGTTGTGACCACTGGCTGGCCAGTCCCACTGAAGGGGACGCATGTTCCAGCGGGCCCAACGGACCACGCTGGTGCAGGCCGCCATGAGACCCAGGAGCGCAGGAAGTCCCGGGCAGGCGCAAGTGCCCAACCAGAAATGATCAGGCAAAGGAGGAAAGAACCTCGGCCCTGTCCGCCGGGAGCCGCGCTCTGGCTCGAAGAGAGTCGAGCTGCGCCCCGATGAATAGAATCACCTGCTTCGGCTCGAGTTCCGACTTGGCCTCGTTGATAAGGAGGCCCAGTTGAGAGCAGACCTGGAGGGCCAGATCTCTGGACCACTCCGCCTCCTTCCTGGAGGGAGCTGCTATCAGCCAGTCGCCAGGTAAGGGTACACCCGGACCCCTCGGTGCCGCAGGAATGCTGTCACCACTGCCATGCATTTGGTGAAGACCCTGGGAGCTGGAGACAAGCCGAAGGGCATGGCTTGGAACTCGAAGAGGATCCTTCCGCTCGAGGCGAAGGAATCTCTGGTGAGAGCCAGACGGATAGGGACGTGGCAAAGCGTCCTGCAAGTCCAGAGAGCAGAACCACCGCCGCGTTCCAAGGATGGTATTATCTGAGCCAAGTGACCATCCTGAAGGTTCGAGACCTTAGGAACTTGTTTAGGTCGTGTGGGTGAGAATGGGCGCCAGCCCCGTCCGTTCGGAACCAGGAAGTACCTGGACACAAACCCTGGGTCTGAAGGAGGGTCACCACCTCTCTTACCACCTCCTTCTGGAGGAGGAGGCGATGTCGGCTCGACGAGCCGCCAGTGAAGCTGGGGATCAGAAGCCCCGAGGCGGCGGCTCTGAAGGGTGGTGCCTGCTCGAATTCCAGAGGCAGGCCTCTTCCCACCACCTCCAAGACCCACCTGTCCGTGGTAACAGCGGACCAGGCGAGCGGAGGTGCGGGCCGTCCCCCAGGGGGACCCAGGGGTAAGGTGACGGGGATGGGGGCGACACCCCTCAGCCCGTCACTGGGCAGGCTTGGAGGAGGGACCGGCCGAGGGACCTCCTGGGCCCTTTCCTCCCTGCCTCCTGTTAGAGGAAGCCGGCGGCTTGGGTTTGGGATGCCAAGGCCGAGCCTGCTGGCCCTGACGTTGCTGGGCCGGGCGCGCCGGGGGCACAGAAGGACGAAAGGGCTTAGGCTGTGGTTTGCGGCCTTTGTCCTTCTGGCGGGAAGAGACTCGAGTCAAGGTGGCATTGGACTTCTCGATCCTCTGCAGGTGACCTTCCACCCCAGGGCCGAAGGGTCAGTCCCCAAAAGGAACATCCGCCAACTTGTGCTGGGTATCCGAGGTAAAGGTGGATATCCTCAGCCAAGCCCTGACGCATAGCCACTGCGGCGCCACCGATCTGGCACATGAGTCCCCTATATCCAAAGCAGTCTGGAGCTGCTGTTTGGCCACTGCCCTGCCCTGGTCCCACCTGCTTAACCGTAGTCTGCAGATCGGCGGGAAGATGAGGATGACCTCATCCAGGGAGCCCAACAGGGCATGAGAAAAATGTGCCATGACGGCCGAACTGGCCCGGCGAAGGCGAGAGGGCCTTAGTAGACTTTTAGCCCGACATAGTCCAATTTCTTGGATTCCTTGTCGGGAGGTTTGTCCACATCCCTGGCGTTCCCGGCGCGCCGGAAAACGCTGTCGGTAATCAACCCCTCAGCAGAGGGGTGTTCCGAAAAACCGGACAAGGAACCGGTAGGGACCGCATACTTCCTGGCCATCCTGGCCGAAGGCGCAGGGCAGGAAGCAGGGCGCTGCCAAAGTTCCAGTGCCGGACCCACTATGGCCTCGGCCACCGGAAAGGCCTCCGTCGGAGAATCCCCTCGGTCCAGAATCTCCGTGAGGGGATACCTGGCCCGTTTGGAAGCGGTTCGAGCTCCATCCGGTAGACTCGGATGAGCCGAAGCAGTCCTAGGAAGGACGACGGGCTATCGTCCATTGACTGACCTCCTGAAGACTCCAAGTCCAGTCGCTTGGAGAAGAGGAATCATCTTCGGACTCGGAAGAGTCCTCGAGCTGCCTCTGGCCTGAGCCACCTTCACCTGCCGAGGTCGGTCGGGAGTGAGGGTAACTGACAGCCGATGGGGTGAAACCCTTAGCCGACCGAGAATCCTTGGTCGAGCCCCAGTGGTGGCTGTGGGCGGAGGTTCCACGAATCGGTGGAGCAGCTGGTTTTGGCGAACAACGGCCTGGGTATGAGCTCCTCGGACAAGTCGGGGGTTGTGTCGGCAGTTCGGTGACAGCCATAATGGCGGGGAAGGCGCGGAGTCGGCTTATTCCCGGCCAGGAGCTGTTGCAACATAAGGTCCTCGTACCGTCGGCGTAATTCGCGAAGCCTCCCTCATCCGAGGAGGGGGCGAGGCGGCGGCGCCCGCTTACGATGATGCGGACCGAGACCGCCTATGGCGGTGGGAGCGGCTGGACCCAGCAGTCGAACCGAGACCGAGAGTCGGAATTTCCGGGGTCGGTCTGCGGAGGTGTCGGCGAACCGGCACTCCCTCGACTCGGAAGGTCCATCCGAGGCTCCGGAACCGGAGGCACAGGCGAGCCACAGGATCCTCAACTCCTCCCGGGGAACCGGAGAGAGGAATCTCGGCTGCTAAAGGCGACAGCCCGTCAATGGGTCGAGAAAAATCTCGACTTCATCGTGGGAGTCTCGGTCAACTGACCTGGCGGGGACACCGTGAGGCCAGTGGCGAAGCCGCGATCGACCGAAGCCGGACGGTCGGCGGCCAGGAGAGGGACCTTCCCGCTCCCAAGGCGTCGACGGAGGGACTTACCCTGTCCCTCTTTTTGGACCGAAATAAGGTCCGCAGGCATGAGCCCTTCTCCTTTAGTGGAAGGGACAGACAAAGCTCATAAAAAGCCGTGTGGAAGAACCCAGAGAGGCGGGATAAATGCGCGGCCGAGGAAGATCTGACCGTGCCGCCTCCTCTTGAGGCGACCATCCGCTCGAGCTGATCCGTCAGCCCGCCGCCCGTGGACACCATACCCGGGCCTCCTTGGACTTCACGGAGAAGCGCTTCTCGGGACGGCCCAGTTGCAATCAGACGGCACGGTCTTCGAGGGCGTGGGCGAGAAAGATGAGCACAGGTCATCAAGCCTGCGGGTCGTGCTCAAGGCCTAAGCAGTAGACACACGTGGAGTGGGATCCGTCCGAGACATCTTCTGCCCGCATGGGCATCTCGAAATCCGAGTCGATTTGTCCATCGCAGCCGCGAGGGATAGAAGACTGAAGTCTTTTGCAAAATTTATTTTAAACCGCAAACGGAGAAATAGGAACCAGTCGCAAAGCGCAGGCGTTAAGGAGGGAACCTGAGCTTCCAAGCGGTAAGGAAGATCTGGCGTCATGGGGCGGAGCCGAGAGTTATACCACCCGGGTGGGTGGGAGGAGCAAGCTTGAAGACCTTCCGGCAAGATTTAAAGCGGCAAGGATACTGCCAATGAGTGTGGATGAACAACATATCCATGTCCCTAGAAATAAAAATTACACACCCCTACCAATACATTATTCTGTATATAATACATAGTGATTATAACCTAGTATGTCCTCTGCTGACCAGTTACCCTCCCTGTCAGGAACGAGAATGCTCACTTCACCACAGTGGTTATGGGTGCTTGCCCATGGCATCAATAGATAGCACTGGATTTTAAAAACATTTCCCTGCCATAGTACCATGGTCAATTTTACCCCCCCCCACCGTAGCAGGGCAGGACACAGAAGAGCACTGTGGCCCCATAGGGACCTATCTTTTCTTCCCTTGCAAGAGTGGAGGAGTCTTGTAGCTCCAAGCAAGTTAGTCTTTACATCCCCCACTGGTACAGGGGACACAGTAGAGCACCACAGTCCCAGGAGGGTCTGTGAAAAACATATACAGTGCACTCCACTTGCAAAGGACACTGTTATAATGGGCAATCCACAATAGGGGATTAAAACTGACTTCCCAAACCAAATATATCAAATCCAATGCATTTTTCTCTGGTTATAATGGACAGAAACTTTGCTTATAATGGACACTGTGAAGCTTTTGTGGGCATTTGTAATGCTCTAGGGATGGGGCTGGAAGAGTTGGCAAGAACAGAATTGAGATGAAGCAGCTACAGAGATTCAGTTTCTTATCAAATAATTCTGAACAATCTGTATAAACTATTAGCTAATTCATTACACAAAAAGAAAAACACAAGACACTTGCCTTTGTTCTTACTTTCCTGAAGCTCCAACATCCAGCTGCTAGTTACACGTTGCTTACTAATTTTCTGCACGAAATATCCTTAAAAAACCCTAATGTTCCCAAATAGTTGAATGTGACTTAAAATAAAAACATATACTGCGGAAACATATATGTTAGGCAGTATTTTAAAGAGCTACTGACATCTCAAGAAGAACTTTGCCAAATAAATTGGGACCTATGCACGATGCCTATGCACCATGGAAACCAGGCGCATAGGCATGGATACACATGAATGCTGCGCAGGGAGGTCCCACTGACCCCCAGTGGCAGTCACGAAAGACACACAAGTAAGCTACACACTGGATTACTCAGCCACGCAGACAGCAATGTGCGGGGGGATGGGCAGGGGGCTTGCCAGGAGCATGCCTTCACTAAGTGCCATTCACTAAGGCGAGTAGTGCTGTGCACTGGGGGGCATAGGAGGGCACCGGTCATGCCATGGGGGACACTGTTGTAATTGCTGTATGCGCCCAGCCCCATGCACACAGCCACTCTGGCACCATTTCTGTAAAAGATCCCCCACCCCAACATATGTCAGCCTGACCCCAAATGCCTGTAAGCACCCCCTGCCCCGATACATTGCAGTCCCATCCCCAAATGACTGTAATTACCCCCTGCCCTGACACACTGCAGCCCCATTACCGAATGACTGTAAGCACCCCCATCCCAAAACATTGCAGCCCCATCCCCAAAGGACTGTAAGCACCCCTGCCCCAACACATGTCAACCCCAACCCTGGTTCTGTAAATCACTCCCCCGCCCCAACAAATGTCAGCCCCGACCCTGGTTCTGTAAAGCACCGCTCCCACCCCAGCACATGTCAACCCTGGCCATGGTGTATAACAAGACCTCCCCCCCGCACACTGTGTGCCCCAGTCCACCACCCGGTACCCAGTCTTGGTGCCCCCACAGTACCAGTGGTGGACAGTGGACCCCCTCACCCGCCAACAGCAGCAACAACCCCCCTCCCCCAACCCCATACCTGTTAGTTGGTGCCATGGCTCTGGATGGCCAGTAGCTCAGCGCTCCACACACCTCCTCAACCACTGGCTGTCTGACTGGTTCAGGGAGTGTGCTGCTATCTATACATAGGGTGCTCCCAGCATCAATTGGATGGTCAGCAGCCGAGGAGGTATGCGGAGTGCTGTGTCGCTGGCCACCCAAGGCCGTGGCACTAACAGGTATAGGGTTGTAGGAGGGGTTGTTGGTGCAGCAGGTGGGTGGAGTCCCTACCTCCACTGATACTGTGGGGCACTGGGATCGAGCTCGGGGTAGGTGGACGGGGCATGCAGTGTGTGTGTGTGTGTGGGGGGAGACAGTCTTGTTGTACACCAGAGTCAGAGCTTTCATGTGTTGGGGTGGAGGGTAATTAACAGAACCAGGGTTGGGGCTGACATATGTTGGAGCGGGGGGGGTGATGTACAGAACCAGGGTCGGGGCTGACATGAGTTTTGGCAGGGGTTGCTTACAGTCATTTGGGGATGGGGCTGCAATGTGTCGGGGTGGGGGTGTGTGTACAGACATTCAGGAATGGGGCAGACGTGTGATGGGAGGTGGTTCGGCTGTGCGGTGGGGGCTGTGGTGCCAGTGGGGCTTGGGCAGGGGGACTGCGGCCAATGGGGCATGGCCTCATGAGTCCAGGTGACTGCTGGTACTACCCCACCCCTGGCTGCACTGCAGAGTCCTGAGGGTTGGGGCGGTGGGGTCGTGGACATGTGGTGGCCATTTGTGAATACTGGCCTGTGCACACCTGTCCGTGGGTGTGGAGCTACGCAGGTGGGGTATGCGCCTTTGATGAGTACCTTCCGCACCTTTGTATTTCTTATTCTCATTATTTTATACTGAGGTCATATGCATGAAAACAGGATTGTCATTCCTTGAGGGTTCACCGGCTCCTGTTGCTTCTCCCAGCCTGATGTCATAATACTTTACTTGTGACATCACAGTTGTTTCCATGGCAACAGACTGTGATGTCACAACAGAGCATTATGATTTCAAGTAGGGAATGAGTTATAGAGGCAGATGAACTCTAAGGGATACAGATCTAGTTTTGGTGAGAATTGCTTCACTAATACTTAAAGAAGAGGAGAAATCTATAGAATTATATTGAAAATATAAGAAATAACAGCTGAACTCAGTCTGAATATTATGTTTTTTGAAGTTTTCCTAAAGGCATCAGCTGCTCTTTAAGTAATCTATTATGTTTTGTAATGGATTCTAATTCACTCTAAGTCTCTTCTGATAAACAGAGGCACACCTAACATATAGACTCCACCTCCATTGGCTATAATGGACACTGGCTGTAATGGACAAAGTTTGTGTTCACAGATGTGTCCATTATAACAGGCTTGCACTGTATTATAAATAGCAACAGTCAGCTGTCCAGGAGGAAGAGTTGCTGTTGCATGATATTGTGTTTTGGTTGCCTTGGTAACCTGCTTGTACTTTGCTGTCATGGGTTTCTGTGGCAACCAATACATTAGCAATATGACATGACAGGGTGTGCATTATGGTGAAATAATCTCACGCCTCAGGTGCATTGTTAGGCACGAGGCACAACCGAGAGCTGTAAAATGCACCAGAGAAATGTGATTATTACACCATAATGGCACACCCCTGGAGTGTCTTATTGCTCTTATAAAATGCATATATGTATATGACTTAAAATGAATGAAAATAAGAAGAAAGTATTTTCAAAAGATAAACATTGTACCTTTCATTGAAATGTGCTTCTATTTTAACTCTGAATACAAAAATAGTCCCTATTCTGGTAACTGAGGGGTTAGCTGAAAACTTTAAAACATAATGAAAACTGTGTGTGGCACACACTTTTATAAGAAAAATGTTTACGTTGCATTTTAAATCAATACAAGTACTGTTTGTTAATGAAAATGGGTTCAAAACGTTAAACCTGCCAGGTTGCCTTTTTGTTGTGTGTGTGTGTGTGTGTGTGTGTGGGGGGGGATAGATTTCACCTGAAAATACCTACAGTATGTATTATTTAAATGTATGTGCTTTTATAAACTTCAGGAATGTACTTAAGCAGTTTGGATCTGCCTCTGCCTATGTACAATAACTGTGTTTTTCCCACCTTTGCGCTTTGTTTATAAAGTATTATAAAATGGGTCTTGAAAATCCTGGAACCTCATTAGTCAAAACCTGTCACATGACTGTGTGTAAATCCTGCAGCATACAACTGGTAAAGATCCCAGTAATCAAATGTTTACTTTCTTTGAACCTAATTCATTTTTATTTCAATTTTTCATAACAGATTAATTTTATAATCGCAATAATGCACTTCTGGGAATGTGTAGTAGTGGGATTTACCCACTTCTTGTGTGGTTAAAGTCACTCAGCTGCACCTTGTGACACACCACACAAGGCGTGTGTAAATCCCACAACAACACATGCCCTGTTGTGCATTATTGCTTAAATAATGCCTACTTTCTTCATCCTACTTTTTTTTCTCTGTCTTTCCCACATTCAACACATGGAATGTTTACCATGGAATACAGGGATTCAAAATTCTGCTCTGCTCCACTGGCAGAATGTCCCTCTCCTAACATACTGTACACACACACACACACACACACACATAACAAAGGCCTTTTCTAGAGCCACAGACTCAATTATCTCACTGTCCGGGAAAGCAAAAGAGATTTCTCTGGTGAGCAGTTAGACAGAAGGAGGATTTTTCATTATCAGCAAAGAAACAGTTGTAATAAAAACTATGAACAAGGCTTAATGTTCCTAATTTGTTTATGTGTGTAAGTAGTGTGTGATGATCAGGGAAACAACACTTAATTTGTTTTGTTTTTTTATTTAAGGTAGTTTTATTTTTATGGCCCAGTTGAAGTTTTTTTACAGTGTAAAGGTAGCAACCATGTTTGTGATGGAAGATCAGTTCTGGTTGTAAGGGGACTAATGGAAGATAGTTCTGGTTGTAGGAGGACTGATTTGCACACAGTGTGATGTGGTTTAGGACCAGGATGAGTATGCTCTAATATTGAATGGTCATGTGACTAGTTTTAACCAATTAAAGTTCTTTGATTTTTAGACCCATTTTATAAACTTGAATAAGCAACAGCACTGTTCCTCATGGACAGCTGACTGTTCTCATCTTGTTTGTTATTGACAAGCTTGAACAGTTGGAGATGTTTGATCTGGAGCTTTTTGCTTCTGTAAAGATTCTAATTGCATGTTTTCTTGATTTGTATAATTGTCAAGTGATTCCTAGTGTATAGGGTTGGGCAGACTCTTCTGCCTGGGATCCAAACCCCTGGATCGAACCCGAAGTCCACAGGCCCAGATAAATATGGACTTCACCACAGAAATTTGGTTCTGGGTCTGTGGAGTGCCATTCAGTGTACTGTTGCCATAGGGATGCCATTGGCATGCTCTCTCCACATACAGGCAGCTGGTGGCATCCAATCAGGCAACAGAGCAGGATAGTCAGTCACATGATGCACTCACTGTATATAACCGCGGTGAGTGTGCAACGAAGGCCCAGACGATTTGGTGGATGGTCAGAGGAGCTTGCTGCTGCAGAGCCTACAGTTGCACACCACAGAAAGAAAATTATATCTCTATATATAGTAGTTATATTTCACTGACTCAGTCATCAATATCTCTGAACTGCTTTCAGCTACTGTTATGCCCAATACCTCAATTTAAAGAACAGTTCATGGGCTTTCAAACAATGTCTGCCACTGTACATGAATGTATCCCTTTAACACAGAGGCCAAAAGGAAATAATTTAATACATGATTTGTATAAAAATTACAGTAAAACTGCTAAATAAAAGTAATAACTGCTTGCTGCTTTATGGTTAGGCTGTGCTGGTGGCATATCAGCTCAGACCTGTGACGTCGAGTGTGCCAGGACCAGGGGAGAGAGAGAGAGAGAGCGAGAGAGAGAGAGAGAGAGCGAGAGATAGAGAGAGAGAGAGAGAGAGAGACGAGAAAGAGCTAGAGAGAGAGATAGAGAGATGGAGACAGACAAACAGATGCAAGCACTATTTTGCCTGCCTGCCCTGTACACTAGTGTACACACACTGCACAGCCACACTGAGGCCAAGTTTAATTTCTTTGTGATTTCTGTGACTGCCAAATTTCTCTTTGGCCCCCCCCAGTAGTCTAGTCTCTCTGGCTCTCTGACTCCTGTTCTGGATGGCACAAGTCAACATTTATTTTGCCAGCATGCCCATGCCTGGGCCCACAGACAGCCACAGCAGGGGTCAACCTTAATATTCATTTACTAGCCTGGGTACTAGTGCAGATTGCCGTGGGCTAGTGCAGAATCTCTGGTACTTGCCCGGCTGGGCTAGTGCAGTTCCTCCTGTGGAAAGCTGCAGTTCCATTCTCAACCCGGGTATCAAATAAACAAACAAACAAATACATAAATATAACTGTTATTTAATTTAAAGCCAGGTCCTTTCCATGGAGGTTAAACTATGTGCTGCCTTAGCATTAGTGAAGTGATAAAATAGATGTCTGTGCGTGGCGCATTTCCAAACTGTTTCATTTTATTCTAACTACATAGATACATAGACAGTGTCGGCAGATAAGGGCCTGTGGCCCACCCAGTCTCCCATTTGAGCTTGTAAGTTCAGTTTATGTTTTCCTAGAAGTCTGTTGACCCTTACTCCTGACCTCCAGAATTCCTTTATCTCTATCCCATGCATTCTTAAATCCCGTGATTGTTTCAGCCCCCACCACTTCCTCTGGCAGGGTGTTCCACTTGTCCACCACCTGTTCTGTGAAGAAATTCTTCCTCATGTTTCCTTTGAATCGTCCTCCCTCCAACTTCATCCCATGCCCTCTAGTCCTGGAGCATCTTTTTTTCACTTAAAAATAGTGTATTCCTGCACCCTGTTCCTCCCTGTAAGATACACTACTGCTTTTATTTTTTGCTGGTAAAGATCCTTTCTCCTTTTCGTTTCCTTGTTTAGCTCAGTACTCATGGCAGGCAGATCTGTGACTGTATCCAGGAGCAGCATGTTTTTAAGGTTGCCACCTGTCCAGTTGTAGACTAGATAATCCAGTTTTCCAGGTCCTTATCTGGTCTTACGGTTTTGATTAAATGTAGTCTAGTTTCTGGGCCATTTTGAGTACTCAAATAATATTAAAACTGATTGTATCAAATCATTCACTGTTGCATGCATGTGCAGATTACAAAAAAAGTTCTGATGTCACAGGCCTTTGCTTGTAACACTAGTCTGTCTAGGAGGTGTAAATCATGGCCATTAAGACCATTAGCAATAAATGAACCTAATCTTTTCAACTCTGAATTTTAAGTATGGTCATTTACTGCCATGATAGGGAACAGTTTTTACACATTTATATGCTGTAATGGGTTCCTTTTTATCTTTTAATTTTTCCTGTATTCTCATGTTTTAGACCCACTTTTTCAAATTAGCCTTCACATTTTTATTGCCTTTGTCACTGTGCTGATTATTTCTCCCCTAAGTCCTCAGCAGCTGCTGCTCTTGTTTTTTTGTACTACCAACTGGAACATTCCACGATATTAGCTACACCTTTACAGGCCATTGGAATAAATAGCATGGAATAATGTGTCTGAATTGTGGAATGTGATGTTTTAGACATTTGTAAAGAAACAGCAGTAGCTGATGAGGTAAAGGGAACACAATGTAGTATTGAGGATACCACAAGTACTGATAGTTCAATTATCAAAAGGTGGGCAAAGCATATCAGAATACATGGCTGTCATGGAAAGGACAAGTGGAGAGTGTTTAACAGAGACAGCAACAGGTTGTGAATGGGCTTTGTACATCCAGCAGATCTGGGTTTAAATTCCCACAGCCTCCACTTGCATACTGTGAGACCCTAGGCAAGTCACTTAGCCCCCCTGGGTTCCTGGGCCACCACTGTAAATGGGTCTTGTGCCCAATGGGAGTTACCTGGTTGCCAAAGAATACAAATAAATAAATAACAGTATGGGTTAATGCTGTTGAATTTATCCTTACTTTTTTCTGGTGAACATTTTTTTAATAGAACTGGGACAATCAAGCATTTCTGGGATCTGTGGCCAGGGTGGGAAAAGGAAGGAAAAAGAGAAGAAAAAAACATACACACTTTTCACGGCACAACTTTATTAACTACAAATCTGAAAATGTGGAAATATATTAAAGAAGTCAGCAACCCAGCTGACATTAATAGAAAGCATGCTGACGAAGACAAACAAATAAATGATCACGAGTACTAAAAGACAAAGTGACGCCATCTGTTCCAGCAATGTTGGCTAGCAAAATATGACTGGTTGGGGTATGATGGTGCAAAAGATTCCTCTCAAGAACTCATATGCCACACTGGCAAATGAGGACAACCAAACAGAGGTACCCAGAGAAGTGGAAGGAAAGGATGTGGAGGTTAGCCAAGGAGGTGACCTCAGTGGGGAAAGCAGTGGACCCCAGAGGAGGAGGAAGCGAATCCTGGTGGGGGACTCCATCGTAAGAGGGATCCAGCTAGGAACACAGGAGGGAGAGGACAGGAGGTGAGGTGCCTACCAGGTGCCATGGCATGGAGGGATGGAAGGAAGATACTGGGGATCACTGGGAAGGCAAGACAGGAGGGTGAGCTGGATGTCATTATCCACCTAGGTACTAATGACTTGGCAAATGGGGAGCCAAAGGAAGATCAGGAAGAGTTTAGGAAACTGGGGAGGGGTCTCAAGCAAGTAGCTACTTCTGTCACTTTCTCAGAAGTACTACCTGTGAGAGGCAAGGGAGAGCATAAGAGTGCATGCACCAGGAACTTTAACTCATGGTTGAACTGGTGCTGTGAGGAAGGGTTTGGATTCATTGGTGACTGGGGACCCACCTGGAGGGATGGAGGTTTGTTCAAGCCTGACGGCCTGCATCCATCCTGGAGGGGAATCCAAGTACTCAATGATAAGTTTAAATGCTACATTGACAAGCATTTAAACTAGCAAAGGGGTGGCAGGCCAGCAAGGAGGTACCTACTTGCTCACCCCACAGCTAGCAGTGGAACCAGTGAACCAGAGGAGTGGCTATCTCTGCAAGCGGTGTGCAAAAGATGGAGATTAGAGTCCAAAAGGTGGATAAGCAGAAAAGGGGCAAATTCAGCAGAAGGGCAGACAGCAAGGAGAACCAGGGATAAATGACAACCAAGGAAGGGCTGGAGTAGAACAGTGAAGCAGACTAGGGAGGTCAAATCATGGAAAGCCATGTGTGCAAATGCCAGGAGCCTTAGCAACAAGATGGAAGATCTGGAGGCTGTCATGGTACAGTCAGACCTGGACATTGTGGCCATCACTGAAACCTGGTGTAATGATAACCATGACTGGGAGATGGCCATACCTGGCTACAACATATTCAGAAGAGACAGAGCAGGCAGGAAGGGAGGAGGAGTGGCACTATATGTGAAAAATGACATAAGGGCCACAGAGATCCAGGAGGAACAAAATGGGGGAGAGATACTGTGGGTTAAGCTAGAAAGGAAAATGGGGCCAGCCATCCGCACAGGTGTGGTCTATAGACCACCAGCCCAGGAGGAAGAAACAGATAGGAGCTGATGCTAGCCATCCAAAGGGGTGAGGTAGTACTGGTTGGAGACTTCAATATTCCAGACGTGGACTGGAGCATCCCAGCAGCAGCATCAACTAGGAGCAGATTTATCCTGGACTCCCTTCAGGGTGCCTTCCTCAAGCAACTGGTCATGGAACCAACTCGGCAGAAGGCAATACTGGACCTTCTGCTCACAAACAGGGACAGTGTGATGGGGTAACAGTGGGGAGCACCTGGGTAACAGTGACCACCAGTCATTGTGGTTTGAAATCACAGAAGAGCAGAGAACCAAACCACACAAAAACACGTATCCTGGATTTTGGGGGGCAGACTTTGGGAAAATGGGAAATACTTGAAAGAGGCATTAAGGGAATGGGACAGGAATCAGGGGTTGAGGAACAGTGGGCAGTATTTAAAATGGGGATTATAAGAACAACAAATTATGCATTAAGCAGGTTAGCAAGAGGAAAAGGAAGAGGAGACCATTATGGTTTTCCAAAGAGGTAGCAAAGAAAGTGAAAGCCAAAAGATAGCATTCAGGCAATACAAAAGACACAGGCAGAAGGGATAGGGAGAAGTACCAGGAGAAACAAAGGGAGGCAGGGAAGTCAGTAAGGGAAGCCAAAGCTCAGACAGAAGAACACATTGCAAAATCAGTGGTTAAAGGGACAAAACCTTTACAGGTACATAAGTGAAAAAAGAAAGACAAAGGAGGGATAGTGAGACTGAAGGGGAGGATGGGAGTCAGCGTGGAGGATGACAACAGTAAAGCTGACATATTGAACAGATATTTCTGCTCAGTCTTTACTGAGGAAGAGGGGTAATGGGTCTGAAGGGTACAAGGGTGAGAATGGTGCAGAAATGGACACAAGTCCCTTTACACGAGAAAGGTCCTGAAGGAACTGGAAGTAATAAGAGTTGACAAAGCAATGGGGCCAGATGGGGTGCACCCAGGGTCCTTAAAGAACTAAGAGAGGTGGTGGCTGAACCTCTGGCTATCCTGTTTAGCCAATCACTGGAAACAGGGGAGGTACCCAAAGACTGGAGGACAGCAGATGTAGTCCCCTTATACAAAAGCGGGAACAAAGAGGAAGCAGGGAACTACAGACCAGTCAGCCTCACCTCGGTAGTGGGAAAGATCGTGGAAGCACTTCTGAAGGAGAGATTGGTGGAACATCTGGTTGTCAATGGACTACAGGACCCAAGGCAGCATGGTTTCACCAGGGGGAGGTCATGTCAGACCAATCTCATTGAATTTTTTGACTGGGTGACTAGGGAGGTGGATCAGGGGAGGGCAGTGGACATGGCCTATCTGGACTTCAGCAAGGCCTTTGACACTGTGCCACATAGAAGACTATTACACAAACTGGGGAATATGGGTGTGGGCAGGACAGTAGTGTGGTGGGTAGGTAACTGGCTGGGTGGCAGGACACAGAGGGTGGTGGTAAATGGCTGTCACTCCACAGAGGAAGAAGCGACCAGTGGGGTACCACAGGGATCAGTGCTGGGACCGGTCCTATTCAACATCTTCATCAGTGACATTGCATGGGATCTAGAAGGCAGAATTTCACTGTTAGCTGATGACACAAAGCTCTGTAACAGAGTAGACACACCAGAGGGTGTAGACAGAATGAGAAGGGACCTGCAGAAACTTGAAGAATGGTCAAGGGTTTGGCAGTTGAAATTCAATACCAAAAGTGCAAGATAATGCATATAGAGCACAAAACCCTGGCACAATATATCAGTTGGGGGTGAGGATATAGCATGCACCAAGCAGGAAAGGGATCTTGGGGTTGTCATCTCTGATGACCTCAAGATGAGGGAAACAGTGTGACAAGGCATCAGGTAAAGCAAATAGGATGCTGGGATGTATAGGCAGGGCATCACCAGCAGGAAAAGGAGGTCATAATTCCGCTATACAAGACACTAGTGAGGCCCCACCTGGAGTACAGTGTACAGTTCTGGAGACCATACCTACGTAAGGACATAGACAGGGTAGAGAAGGTTCAGAGGAGGCAACAAAGATGGTGCATGGATTGCATCACAAGTCCTATGAAGACAGGTTGAAGGAACTGAACATGTACTCCCTGGAGGAGAGGAGGGAGAGAGGGGATATGATAGAGACATACAAGTATCTTACAGGGAGAAACAGAGTGCAGGAAAACACTATTTTTAAGCGAAAAAGATGTTCCAGGACCAGAGGGCATGGGATGAAGTTGGAGGAGGACGATTCAGAGGAAACATGAGAAGAATTTCTTCACAGAACGGTGGTGGACAAGTGGAACACCCTGCCAGAGGAAGTGGTGAGGCTGAAACAATCAAGGATTTAAGAATGCATGGGATAGACATAAAGGAATTCTAGAGGTCAGGGGTAAGGGGAAACAGACTTCTAGGAAAACAAACTGAACTTACAAGCTCAAATGGGCAGACTGGGTGGGCCATAGGCCCATATCTGCCGACACTGTCTATGTATCTATGTATCTGATGTTCTGCCATTTGTGTATCAAACATGAAATACAGTTGAGTAAGGTGGGCAATAACAATAATTTCATTTCAGTACAGATAACTTCTGGCTTGACTCTGTCTTCTCCCATATCAGTGAAGCGCATGCTAGGGCAAAGGAAAAGGAGAATGCCAGCACTGCTACTCCAGGGACAAGTAATGTGGAGGGAATGCTGAAGAACATGAATGAAGCAATGCTTAACCATCTGGATAAACTGTTTTGCATATGCCATGCAATTGCTAAGAAGGAACATCCCTTCATAGACTTTGTGTGGATGGGCAGCCTTGATGATCTGAAAGGGCTAGATATCAGTTCAACATATCAGAATGACACATATGCCTGTAACTTTACTCACTATGTAGCCTAGGTTGAACACATTGCTCTACGAGAAAAAATTATGGGAACAAACTTCATTTCAGTCATCAGTGACAGAACCACTGACTCTTCAGTCACAGAAGCTAAGATAGTGTATGTGCGGTTTGCAGTTAAAGGCACAGTGCATAATCAGTTGGTAGGTGTCCAGACTGTTGGCAGGACAAATGAGATTTTATTTGCCTTTTGTTTAACAAATCACTATTAACTATACTGACTGTGGGCTACTGCAGACTTCTGTGGGCTAGTGCAGTCTCTTGTTCACTAGAACAGCTGGCTGGTGCAAAAAAAGTTAAGGTTAACCCCTCAGCTATAGTGAAACCAAGAATACACTTTATTTGTGATTTCTGGGACTATAACATTACTCTTTAGTCCCCAGTAGTCTAGTCTCTCTCGCTTTCTCCTCTGGATGGCACAACTTAGTCAATGTTTATTTTGCCAGCATGACCATGTCCTGGGCCTGTACACAGACAGCCAAAGTGAAATCAAGAATACACTTTAAACAAGTACATAAAAGAATGCCAGTACTTTACCAGACAGCTGCGTTTTAATCTGCATGGCTGAATTGCCTAGATCCCCATTTTGAAAACAGACTGATGAGTCGACGACACAGCCAACCAACTGACCGACTGACCAACCATAGCAGCTGCAGCCCACGCTCAGATCCCCCCACCATGTGACTGTGACTGTGATCTTTCAGCTCCTGGGCTCGGCGCCACCCTCCTCTCCTTGCTCTTTGTTCCACCTAGTGCCTCCAGCGACAACTGCATGCAACTTAGGCCTGCTACAAAATGCCCTGCTTTCCACGGACCCGGAACTGGACTTCTGTGGTGAAGTCCGTATTTGTCTGGGTCCATGGATTCAGGGTTTGATCAAGGGGTCCAGGTTTCTGATGGAACAGTCCGCCCAGCCCTAGTCTGAACACTGAAACTGAATGCTCTTTGTATAATATATTTCTCATGTCCCCAATATTTGGCTGCGATTACAGAGAAAAATGTAAATTCATTTCATATGTGTATGTGTATGTGTATGTGTGTGTGTGTGTGTGTGTGTGTGTGTGGTATGCTAGCCTGGCCGCAACAACGCTATGTCTCATTTACAGTAACTGGACTGAGATTATTATATTTTAATTTTTATGTACTTAAATTATTTGGCACTGGTTGGCAGGGCAGCAATTGTGGAACTAAGAAGGATGTAACTGTGTGTCATCAAGTCTTTAGGCGGCAGTAGTAACCTTTATTTTTATGTTTGCTTGCACGCATGTGCAAGAAACATAGTCCCATCATCCGAGTTTTCGGAGGTGTGGCAGCCCTCTTCTAATTCAGTTAGTGTGTTTGCAGGCACGGCCGCAGTTCTCCAATGCCTGCTGGAGCTGTCTATGACAGCAGTCCAAAATGCAGTGGAGTACAGTTGAAAGGGGGAGCTACGCTTCGGTGAGCAGCGATAAGATATCGCCTGCTCATGCGCCCTCCCTTACACACACACACACACACACAGGCACGCATACTGCATGCTTGCCCCCCCCCACGCACACACTGTATAGCCGACAGGGATGCCCAATCCCAGTCATCTGTGCTTCACCCCCACCCCAGCATGGCTACATTGTATAGCCAATGGGGTGCCCAATCCCCGTCGGCTCCACTGGTCCCCAAGTGCAGGGTGCCATGCTGGGAGCCCACCTAAGCGTGGCAACAGATGCTGTCACTGAGCAGGTGCCCAATCCCGTCAGCTCCATCCCCACCAGCCATCCTTGTGCCGCTGGGGAGCCCACTCCAGCATGGCAAACATCCCAACGTCGTCATTTAAAAAAAACAAACAAGCACAAATGAAAAAAGCGGTCCGCGCTGTCTGCTCCCCACCCATGCCCACCCTGCGCACCTCACCTGCACACCCCTCACCCCAAACTTACCTCCGGACTCGGCGCAACGATCTTCGGTGGACCGGGAACACGTCTGCACTCTTCAAAGCTGACTGCGAACTAAGGAAATGCCGGTAAGCTGTATAGTGGGATAGATAGGATTTTTTCAACTTTGCTGCATATCTCAGGCATTTTTGGGAATTTTTGCACCAAATTTTCAACGTACGGTTTTTGGGACCCCTTCTCATGAATGCTCTCATTGTCATGGCGTTAATCGGGCCCAAAGGGTGAATTCGCATTCACTGCGAGAAATCACCTTTCAGGACCGAAATCTAGATTTAGTAGTTGCCGTATTGGTCCTTGCAAGAATAGATCCAGAAGCAAATGATTTGATACCTTTTAATGGACCAACATAGATGTAACAACAAGAACAAAGTGCTCTAGCTTTCGGACCAACCAGTCCTTCTTCAGAAGCTCAGGACCGAGTAACACCATGACAGTGAGAGCATTCATGAGAAGGGGTCCCAAAAAACCCATGTTGAAAATTTGGTGCATAAATTCCAAAGAATGACTGTTTTATGAGTGTCGTTAGCAGTTCCTATGCATGCTCGTAAGTTCACGAATTTTCAATATTTTCACTTCAGATTTTCAACACTGCCATTTTACAACACCTCCTTATGAGCAGTACAGCTGTCATTTTTCACATCTTGCCCAAAACATGTTTCAGCCCATGTAGCGCACAATGGCGCAGTCGGTGTGTGAAATCAATGTATGGGACACATTAAGAAAATCACAGTTACACTGTTCATGAGCAGAGGTCTTAAAATGGCTATGTTGAAAATTTGGTGTAAAAATTCCTAAAAATGACTGTTTTACAAAGCGTGCGTTGCAGTTCCTCACTTTTCATGATATCAATTTCTATATTTCACTCCATATTTTCCACATTGCCATTTTATTACACTTCCTTATGAACAGTACAGCTGCCATTTTTCACATGTCACCCCAAATGTGTTTCCGCAGAGGTAGTACACAATGGTGCAGTCGGTATGCGAAAGCAATGTTTGGGACAGGTTAAGAAAATCACAGTCACACTGTTCATGAGCAGAGGTCTTAAAATGGCTATGTAGAAAATTTGGTGACAAAAGTCCGTAAAATGACTGTGTTATGAGTGAGCATTGCACAGTTTCGTAAGTTCATGACTCTGTAATATTTTCAGTCCAGATTTTCACCAGTGGCTTTTTTCCACACTTCCTTATGAACAGTACAGCTGTCATTTTTCACAACATGGCGAAATGTGTTTCACACTTTCAGTGCAGAGATGTGTGGTAGCTGTGGGAAATCATTGTTCAGGACAGATATAGAAAATCACAGTGACACTGTTCATGATCGGAGGTCCCAAAATGCCTGTGTTGACAATCTGCTGTAAAAATCCCAAACTAATTACATTATGGGTGTCGTTGCATAGTTTCTATACTGCCTTCATTGACTTACCAGTTTTTTAATATTTTTACTACAGATTTGCAACATTGACATTTTTTACACCTCCCCATGAACAGTACAGCTGTCATTTTTCACATCCTGTTTGGAATGTATTTTTGCACCTGTGGTGCTAAATGCCATAGTCACTGTGCATAAGCAGCTTTCGGCTAACAAACTGATATTGCCACTGTTCATGAGGTGGCAGTCACAAAAAAAATGTTGAAAATTTGGAGTGAAAATACCAACGAATGCCTGAGGTGTTAGGGTTTCCAACCATAACGCCCCACCCTGTAGAGAATGACAGGCATCAGGGGTATGACTTAGGATTCTTGCCTGTAATGCTCATACCATTCCACACCCTGCAGCCAGTGAGAGGCATCGAGGTATGCCTTGGACTCTTCGGCCCCAAAGTTCACCCCATTCTTCTATACTGCACCCACCTCACCGTATTTCCTGATGGAATGGGGTGCGCATAAGGGCCAAAGACCCCAAGGCACACCGTGACACTTGTCAATGTCTGCAGGGTAGGGTGTGGTGAAATGGCATGGCCGTTATGCCTGACAACCCAAAGGCACACCCCAATGCCTGTCACTCTCCGCAGGGTGGTGGTGGGGTTGACTTCAGTTCAATACTTCACTGCCATTTCTATTATGCAGCTCTGTAACTTCTACACTACCAATGCCAATGCCAGCAAGCAAACATTCGGCATTGACAAATGCTTGTTATGACTGCACTGCACTTGACTGATGTGATGTGACTGACTAGCTGCCTGGGGGGTGATCAGTTTTTCTTTTATTTCTTATTTAATAAATGTATTGCATGCTGAACGGTAGTAGAAGTAGTCGTAGACATTACCACCTGTTAGGCCAGGTGGTGTACCATACACAGTACACTGGGACATGCAATGCAGTTGCGTCATTCACATGAGTAGGGCAGGTGGGTTCTTACTGTTGCTCATTTTGATCATTAATTTATTTCACCTGGTTTGCTCTGACTGGAAAATCCATCAAAATAGTACCCACAGAGCAGGAGCATAAATAAAAAATAATCTTAGCTGCCTGCAGTGCTTGGTATTTCTTTATGGTACAATAGTATTTGCATGTCTCTCTCGGTCTCTCTCTCTCTCTGTCTCTGTCCTCCCCCCCCCAGCACACTCATGTCACGGGTCCAAGCAGGATGCTATTGCTGCCAGTACAGGCCAGCCATGAAGCAGCTAGTAGTAATTAATTATTGCTTTTATTCATCAGTTTTACTCTCATTTTTATACAAATCATGCATTAAATGATTTCCTTTTGGCCTCTGTGTTCAATAAGGTTGGCTTGCCACTTTTATGCATTTTATCTCATTTTTTCAAATATTTATAAAAAATCAGAACAAATCAGAACCCCACCGTGTTCCGGTTCTTATTTAATAAGGGTCAGAACTTCACCGAGTTCTCCCAGCCCTACTAGTGTAGTCTGTATATGAGCAGACATATATACATGCATAGAAACATAGAGGCCCAGATATTCAAAAGGGTTGCTCCATGCGCAACAGGGTTGCGCATGCGCAAGTCCCACATTGCGCCATTCTGCGATATTCAGCAGGAGGCAGTTGCGCCACTGTAAACAGGCTGAGCAACAGCGCAATGAAAATGAATGCATGCTCAACATGAGGGGGAGGAACCATGCATAAACTGCGCACCCGATATTCAGTCGGGCTGTGCAGAGTTGTGAAGGCGCAACCCCCAACCTGCACCTGCACAACTTTGAGCCAAAAAAAAAAAGGATCAAGTTGAGGGCCACCCACAGGTGAGCTGCTGTATTGCAGGCGCCAACACAGCAGCTGCCACCCGTGGCTGGCCCCAACTCAGTCCCTGCTTCCCCACCAGCTCGATCACGGGCAGAGCGTAAAACAACCCCTCCCCCGCCCAAACATCTCCCAATGCCTCATCGCTGGCAGAGCGTAAAACACCCCCCATCCAAACAGCTCCGATGCCCGATCGCGGGCAGTATGTATCGAACACCTCCCCAAACAGCTCCCGATGCCCGATCGCGGGCAGTATGTATCGAACACCTCCCCCAAACGGCTCGATGCCCGATCGCGGGCAGTATGTATCAAGACACCTCCCCCAAACAGCTCCCAATGCCCGATCGCGGGCAGTATGTATCAGACACCTCCCCAAACAGCTCCCAATGCCCGATCGCGGGCAGTATGTATCAAGACAACCCCAGTGCCCGATGGCGGGCAGAGCGTGAAACAACCCCCAGTGCCCGATCGCGGGCAGGAATGTCAGTGACAACCCTCCCCAAACATCTCCCTGGTGTCTAGTGTCCCCCACCCCACCCACCGAAGCCCCTCCACCCGCTCCCCGGCGGCGGGCGGCAGCATGTTCATTCACAAATCTGGACTGTCATATACGGTATGGGCTGCATGCCCATTGGCTCTAGCTCTGACCAATGGGCGTGCAGAGCCCTACGGACAGTCAATCGGCCGGCCCAGCGGGGGGCGGCAGGCGGAGTGGGATGCTGCCGCCCGCCCGGCTGCGAGGGGGGCGGGTGGAGGGAGCTTCTTGGAGGTGGAGTGGTGGGGGGAGACACTAGACACCAGGGAGATGTTTGAGGGGGTTATCACTGGACATTCTGCCCACGATCGAGGCACTGAGGTTATTTCACGTTCTGCCAGCGATCGGGCACTTGGAGTTGTTCCGTTCTGCCAGCGATCCGGGCACTGGGAGAGGTTGTCTTGATACATACTGCCCGCGATCGATTCTTGCACTTTGTTTGAAATCTTGATCTACTGCCAGCGATATCGGCTGAAAATCGCGTCGGTCCCGACGGCTGCTGCCTGGCAGGGCGGCCAGGCGTTAAGTCCTCGGGATCGGCGCACCTACATGCTAATGGCATGCAAATGGGGCCATAATCACGTGCAAATGGCCCCCCCTGTGCCTTGCATGAATTATGGCCCCATTTGCATGTCACCTTTTGAATATCGGAAATTTGTGCATGGCGCAATGGTACTTGCGCCACCGCAGAGTTTAATGCTCAACTCTGACAACGCGGTGGCGCCAAGTTCCACTGCCCATGCACGGTGTTTTATTGGCTGGGGGTGATATTCGAGTTGCTCAATAAGCGCAACTCCTTTGAATATAGCGACCACACCCCTGCGCAACTATTTTGAGCAGCGCAAGGGCTTGCGCCTCAGAATGGCGCAGTTTGAATATCCGGGCCAGACAGTTTTGGCAAAGACCCTTACTCCATACAGTTTGCCCAGTTATACCCTGTTCTGCCCCATGACCTAATGTCCAGAAGTGTTTCACTATCCTCTTACCCCCTCGCTACCTGCCTTGCAGCAAGCCCCGAGAAACTATTAAGCCCTTTACTCTGTTCCTGCCATGCTAAAACCCATTAATGATTTCTGCACCCACCACCTCTGCTGGTAGGGTGTTCCATGGCTCAACCACTCTCTCGGTAAAGTAAAACTTTCTAGCATCCCTCTTGAATTCCCCCTTCCCACCAGCTTATATGCATGTCCTCTTGTTTTTGACTGCCATTCCTGCTAACTAGTTCCCCGCAGTTTACCTTGTTTATTCCTTTCAGGAACTTGAAGGTCTCTGTCATGTCTCCTATCCCTTCTGGGCTCTAGTGAGTATGTGTTCAGTGTCCTAAGCTGATCCTAACAAGGTCTGCCTTGTTGACCCTGAATCATTGTGTTACTCTGTGCTGCACTGTCACCAGCCTATCTCTGTCTTTCCTCAGCTGAGGACTCCAGAACTGGACACAGTACCCCTTGTGGGGTCTCACCCATGATCTATAGAGAGGTAGTATGACCTCTTTTCTCCAGCTATTGAAATCCTTCTAGTATGCTCCAACATTCTGGTTGCCTTGCTATAAACCTTGTTACATTAAATAGTTTGTTTTAGGGAGTCACCTATGATGACCCCCAGGTCCCTTTCATCTTTTTTTTTTCCCTTAGGTACTTTTAATTGCTTTTTCCATTTTCTCCCTTATCCCAGTTTCCTTGTGTCCCTGGCGTAATGCACACATGTGGAGTCACACGCACGTCACGCACTACGGGATGCCCCACCCTACCAGTCGCTCCGTTACCGCCTACTCTTGCCATCGGACCTCCATATTATGGCAGCGGGACTGTGGATGGGTGACCCTCCCTCCTGGGAAAGGAGAGCCAGTGCTTGGCCCTGCTCCCCCTTCCCCCTGTGCTGGCACCCCAGTGACCTTTGGTCATTCCTGAACCTGAGTCGCTGGTGTAGCACGAGGTAAGGCAAGATGCCTCAGTTGTCTGCACCACTGGGCTGGTAGTTCCCTTTCCTCTGAAGTAGTGGCCAGCTTAACCCCTCCTATCCAGTATTCCTTCCTGGGATACTTGTTTGCTATGTGCATCTCCTTGCACTTTTTGGCATTGAAGTTTCAACAGTCAAACCTTGAACCACCTCTCTAACTTTTACAGGTCTCTTTACAACTCCCTTACCTCCCTCCTCACTGTGTAACCTGCCACAGAGCTTAGCATAATCTTTGAAGAAACACACCTTGCCTTGTAGTCCTTTCTCCTATGTTGCTAGTGAACATATTGGAGAGGACTGGACTCAGGATGGACCCCTGTGGTACCCCAGTCATAACCTCCCTTTCCCCTGATTTGACCTTGTTCACCATCACCCTCTGCTTTCTCCACCAAACCAACTTCCCACCCATTTAACTAGGTTCTTTGCTGCTCCCAGATTCTCTAATCTCTTAAACAACCTTCTGTGTGGCACCGAGTCAAATGCCTCGCTAATGCCATAATAGAGTAACTCTACTGCTCGTCTCTTATCCATCGCCTTTGTTATACAGTCAAAGAATAGTATCAGGTTGATCTGACAAGACCTCCCTGCCACAAACCCATGATGCTTACTATCCTGGAGCCCATTTCTCTTCAGGAAGTCTGCTTAGGTCCTCTTTGACTAGTGTGTCTATCAGTTCACCTACACTGGAGATGAAACTGATGGACCTGTAATTTCCAGGTTCCTTCCTGTCACCTCTGATGTGAAATGGCACCACATCCACTATCCTCTAATCTTTCTTAACCACCCCTGACTGTAGTGAGCTGTTGAGTAGCCTGCCAAGAGTTCAGCCAATTCTAATGCTAATTCCATGAGCATTCTTGGGTGCATCCCATCTGGCCCGAAGCCTTGTCTACTTTCAGGGCTACAAGCCCTTTTCTAACCCTTTCTCCTGTAATTACCACCCATCCCATTTCTGAGATCCCCACTGCAGCAGTCTTTATACTGCTTTCCGACAGAGGCCCCCTATCCTCCACTGTAAATACTGAGCAGAAGTAATCATTTAGAAAGGCTGCCTTCTGCTCATCCTTCTCTACTGCCCTGCCCCCCTCCATCAGCCTAACAGTTTTCTCATCTTCCCTTTTCCCCTTGTATACCTGAAGATCTGTTTTTCCCCTTCCTTGATCCCCTCCACAATATGCAGCTCTGTGTCAGCTTTTGCAGCCCAGCCTGCCTTCGCCACTCCCCTTGATTTTGTCCATGCCAGCTAACTTCCCCTTGATTAATTCCCTCATTTGATCAAAGTTGGCTTGTTTGAAATCCAGAACCACAGCTTTTGACGAGGGTATACCAATACCCACGGCCAGATCATATAGTGTTATGGTCACTGGATCTCATTGATTCCACAGCCTACACTCCACCCACTGTTTCCAAGTTGGTGAGTATCACGTTGATAGTGGCAGCCTGTCTTGTAGGTTCCCTGACCAGCTGCACCTGCAGGCAGTCCTGCAACATACCTAGCACAGCCTGTCCTCTGGCACTCTTAGCTGTTGGAATACCTCAATCTGTGTCTGGTAGATTGAGATCCTCCACAAGAGATACCTCCCCCTTTGTGGCCTCTTTCTGAGTTTCTGCCCCAGTTCCCTATCACGCTCATCTTCCTGCCCCAGTGGTCTATAGACCACACCCATGCACACCTTCCTTCCTGATGCTGTTGTGAGCTATACCCATAATGATTCTGTCTCCCCATTTCCTCCTCTAATGGACCCATCCCCTGCTGCCTTTTTGCCTTCATTGACATAGAGGGCTACTCTACTACCTTTTCTGTTACCCCTGTCTCTCCTATACATGATATATCTCAGCACTGCCAGGTCTCAGTCATGATTCCCAGTGGCCCCTGTTTCTGTAATGGCTATGAGGTTTAATCCTGCATCCACAACCATTACCTGCAGCTCACTAATTTTGTTTCCCAGGCTCCTGGCATTTAGGCAGACTGCATGTGGAGCATGTGCTCCAGCATGTCCCTATACCATTCCCCCGCTGTGAGCTCCTCTCCCTTTGTCCCCCCCTTAACATCCTGATTTTCCTGCTCCCTGCTGGCTTTATGAGCCCCCTCCCTGACACCCTTGCTTGACTTGTTATGGACACCTGCTTTGCTGCTTTCAACCCCTACTGCTCCTAGTCCCCATTTCTGGAGGAGTCCCACCTAGGTTCATCTTTTGCTGTCTGCCCACTGTGGTTCCCCCAGCCTCAGACTCTCCCCTCTACCCCGTTTAAATGTCCTCCTATATTGACATCAAACGTCTGCTGAAGAACACTCTTTCCTCTCTTGTTAGGTAAAGGCCATCACTCTTGAAGAGCCTCCTGTCTCAGACGCCCCTCTGTCTCCCACAAATGGTGCTCCTCCTCCTCCTCCACCTGACACCATCCCTTAAACCACCCAATAAATTCCTCAGTCTCCTCCTTTCTTACCTTATCCTTCCCAGGCCTCAGACACCACAAGGTGAGGACCTTAGAAAAGGCCAGGGAAACTGAGTGTGCCTTCAATCTTTTCCCCAGCCTGTGATAGTTACGCGTCACTGTCTCAGTCAGCTGGTTTGCCAGGTCTTTGGTACCTAAGTGTACCAGCAGCCCAAGCTCCCACTTCCCTATCTCTTCCATGATCCATTCACCCTATCCTAGCCACATCCCAGATGGCTAATGCTCCTGAAAGGCATCTGATCACCCTCTTCCCCATGTCCCTTCCCCTCATCACCTTCTCCACCCCTCTAATCACAGAGTCCCCTACTATTAGGATACTCCTAGCTGCCTTCTTCCTGTTCTCTCCCCTGGGTGTCATAACACATACATAAATACATACATTGCATACATTGGGGAAGAAGATCAACAGCTCATCATGTTCCTTCGCCTGACTAGCTTAGTGGGAATATCCTGTCACCCCATTTTTTTAAAGTACTTGCCTAGTTTGAGTTTAAAGTTTATTACATTATCAGCTGATACCACATGCTCTGACAGTCCAAGAGTTCACTCTTTCAGCAAAGTAGTTCTTATTTCTGATGTTTCCCTTGACTCTTCCTTCCTTCAGTGACACTGAGTGTACCTCTGTCCTTTCACCTTTGCATATCAGGAAGAGTGGCATTTGTTCTGATGTTGTTATCCTTTTTAGATACTTAAACACTGTAATCATGTCTCCCCTGAGTCTTTTCATTTCTGTGGAAACACAATCCCAGTTCTGCCAGTCAGTCCTCATAGCTCATGTTCTCTAAGCCATCAAACAAGCTAATCGCTCTCCTCTGTACCCTTTCTGTCATGTTGATATCCTTCCTCAGATGTGGGGACCAGAACTGCACACTGTACTCAAGATAGGACCAGACTAAGGATCTGTATATGAGAATTATAACATCCCAAGATCTACTTAGAAAGTTTCTTGTCATGCATTTCATAGTTTTGTTTGCCTCGATTGCTGCTGCCTCACACTGCTGCTCCAGTTTGGTGCTGATCAGTATCTTCCGGTTTGATTTCACTAATTTCCATACTGTTCATGTAATACTTTGCATTCATGTTTTTTTTTTTTCTTAAATGCATCACCTTGCATTTCTCAGTACTGAAATTCACCTTCCATTTTGTCATCAATTTCCCTAAACCTGTTTAAATCCATCTATATTTCATTTATTAACTGTTAATACGTAACTACCTTTCCCATCTTGGTGTCATCAGGAGACTATCAAACTGCATGTAATAAGCAAAGGTAGTTAATTTATTGCATAGCAACATACAGTGCTGTGACATGCTGCCCCAGCTTGGTGAGCCCTATACCTTCCTCCAGACAGGAAACCTCCCAAACTATTTAAACACTACATTATGATGTACGGCCTGCTCCCAATAGCCCAGGTCCACCTCCTCTCTTTTTCCTCCTTGGGGAGGGAGGACTCAGGTTTCTCCCCAGTCTCCCCCACCTCATCCAAGAGTCTAATCAGGAATCTTGTGTACCTCACACTACCTGGGGTGGGGAAAGTCTAGCTAAAAGTAATGTATACCTGACCCCCCCCCCCCGTCCTCCTGATCTGTAACTTAGGGGCCAGAGAGAAAACCACCATCATCATGCTCTTTCCCCAAAAAGTATAACTAATAATGACTCGAGATCATGCATCAGAATATTATCTTTATTATGTATAAAGACAGTGATGCAGACATGGAAACTTGTTCAGTAAAAATTATATTAAACAAAATTAGACTGTTTAAAATGTTGGTTGCCTACCCTATGACCTGTACTGTTGTAACTGAGATTATTGTAAGTATATCTTGTTTGGTGGGGATCAGGAGGCATCAGCGTGGCTACAAGTCAACTAAGTTAGAAGTGATGCTTGATTTTATTTTAATTACTAAATGCACCTGTAAACCTCTTACATAGTTCTACCCCTCAATGGGGATAGCATTGTAAGTTGTTAAAGATGGCGCCAGTTAGTAGTTGATTTTCCAACTGCTGTGCAGATACAGGACGTGATCTTTACCCTGTGAAAATAACCTTACGTATGTACAGTATCTATATATTTATTTCCCACGGCATCAGGTCCGGGAAATGGGCCACATTTTTATACTGTTTTCTAATGCTTACTGTTTTGCTGACCTAAGCTGCATATACAGTTCATTCGAGGACTGTGCGGTTTCTGCAAGTGTGTCTACTGAAGGTTGTCATCTCGTTTAGAACTGTTTTAAATTTGCAAAATAGTTTTACCTGGTGGTACGTGATGTCGGTAACTCCAGAATGGCAAGTCCAAAAGCTGGCAATGGAATTGCGGTGACTACTAAATGGTGACAAATGTTTTACCCCCTGATTGAGGTGCTACAACCTTGAAGTTGTTTATATTAGTAAGGAGGGGTGTATGTGTGGGGGCAAAGCCCCCTGAAAAAAAAGTTGCCATTTCTGTTCTTGCCATAAACCTGTTGTGATTCCAGACTTGCCGCTCCGGAGTCACCATTATCACACAGAACCATTTTAACTTACAGTAACATTTTTGGACCAATACCACAGATGGGAGTGCCCTGCTGAGAGTTGCCTTTTTATGTTCAGGTTTATTTCTCATTTCTACAGGTACAATAAAAAAACATGGTACATCACATTGTGTCTCTTCTTTCTTGCAATGGTGTCTTGTTATTTCTGATACTAAAACATTTCATGCAGGATTAGCAGTCTGAATACAACAGTTCAGTTCACTGTTTATTTTGTCAAAACAGAGCATGCCCTGTACCCTCCCCCAGAGGTGCCATCTCTGGAGAGTAGAGTTCAATATGATCAATATGGACATGTAACTGAAAAATTTCCCACAAACGTGGGGATAAGACAGGGGTGTATTTTGGCACCTACGTTATTTAGTATATATATTAATCTGATTTTGGATCAGAATAATAATCCTGACTTTCATGCTCCCAAGGTAAATGACTGCAGGACTGACAGCCTTGCATATGCAGATGATTTGGTTCTGCTTTGTACCTCAGCCCTTGGATTAAAAAGGAAATTGATGATGTCTGAATCCCTTTGTGTCCAACAAAAACTGAAGATTAACCTCAGTAAGACAAATATAGTTGTATTTTGAAACCAAAGTAGAAATATGCCAAATGTTAAGATTAATGGTATATGCAGTATATAGATAAGGTTAAGTACTGTGATTATTTGGGGGGTGCGATTTTCACATCGTTTATCTTGGACAAAACATCTGGATACTATTCAAAATAAAATGAGATCTTCAGGAAATGCTTTAAAAATGTTTAATAATAAAATGGGGGAAAGCATCAGTAAAATGAATTATGAAAGTGTTTAATGCTAAAATAAGAACGAGCATGTTATGCGCCTCTGAGATTTGGGGACATATAGAGGTTAGAAGGCTACAAATGACAGTATATTAAATAAACTCTATAGCTATATTCTTATGTTACCACAAGGAACCCCTAAATGTATCCTAGTGTTGGAGTTATTAGGCCAGCACTCCTTATCCTCCCTTATACATGAATAACAGATTCTATTTCTATTGAAACTTTTTCTTTTACCTGAAAATAGATATCCAAGACTGTGTCTAGAAGAGAGCATTAGATTGGCTAGTTTGGGATATGTACATCATGCATTTGGCTTATTAAGGAAATAATAATGCCAGCAGGCCTGGGACGACATCTTCATGAAATTTATCTCAGACCTGTTGTAGAAATTAAGCAGGATGTTAAATTGAGACTCGATGATTTGGATAAAAACTGTTTGCTCTCCCAACTTTCTATGCTTAAGCTCCACGACTATTACAAAACACTTAAAATTTCATGTAGTTTTGAGATATATATTTCATTATTAACATGTCCCAAAATTAGGAGAATCTAGGCAAGATTCAGAACTGAATGTTATAGGGCTAATTATACACTTTTTAGACACAAGAGAAAGGGTGTCCTTTTCCCATTTTGCAAATGTGGCTTGGGACTTATAGATGATTTAAAACATGTGGTTGTATTATGCCCTCTTTATGAACCTGCTAGAAAAAAATGGTTGAGTGGGTTGTTTGGTGGTCTCAGTCTCCCTCCTTCTGATCTATTGGATTATTTGCTTAAAACTAAAGACAAGAAAACGATTGAAAACTTGGCAAAATTTCTCTTGACAACTCATCTGTAAATTATGGATCTGTGTTATCATGACTTGAGCATGATTTTAACAAAAGTATTACATATGTCTATTACTATTTTCTTTATTGTATTACTGAATTGGACAAGAGAGATGTTTAATAAGTTAAGTCTGCTGTTTTTTTAACTATTTATGCATTTTTGTTTTTGTAAAAGTTTTTATATTGTATACGGCTTTATGCTTATCAATAAAATGTATCTACTACTAATCTCTGGAGAGGGGTAGCCTTCAGTTGTCAGGGACTCTTGCCCCATTCCTCATGCTCTGTACCACCTCATGGAACAAATCCAGGGTCCCTCTGTCCCATATATAATACTCAAGTAAGCCGATGGGAGATAAAACTTTCCATCCTGTCATTTACTGTGAATGGTATCTGTTCCATTTTGTACATCTTGTCTGTGATTCCTATCCATTCCCCTTGTGTGGGTGGTTCCTCTGTTATTCACTTGTGGGTTATGGCCTTTTGGGCTGCCACCATCAACACTCTCCAAAGATATATCGAAGTCTCCGCCATGAACCTCCTGACACAGTATGTTATGCCTTTAGCACTACTGTGGTATCAAGCAGCTCTCCCAACATTTGTCCCACCATCTTCCAGTATGGGCCTAACTTAGGGCATGACAGATCCACAATGGGTCATTGACAAAATATTTGTCGAATGACCCGACAGCGAAACTGGCAGGTCAACTGCATTTTGCAGTTGGCTGCTGATTTCTAACAGACACAAGTGTTTTCTTAAGGGGGGGGGCTATGCCCCCCGCACTCTCCCACTTAGGATTCTCAACTCTGAGTCAGTGCTGATTTGTGGGGGGGTGCAGGACTCCCAACATACTTTGCCAGGTTCCAGCAGGTTCCCTACAGTGACAGGGTGGTGTTGTTGCTCTAGGGGACTCTGCTGTCGAAATGTTGATGTTGGGGGTGAATACTGGGCATGTCCAGATTATATGGAAGTATTGGGCCCAAACTTCCTTGTAGTGACTCCAACAGTTTGTCGTAATCTCTGTCCTTCACTTGCCTTGGATCACTGGTGTATAAAAGAAGCATATTTTCACATTCCAGCTATATTCCTGGGCTGACAGGTTAACCTAGAAGTTAGAGTAATGAGCTGTGAATGAGCTTGATGCACCCAGCAAACCTGGGTTTGGTTCATACAGCCTTAATTTGCATACTGTGTGACTCTGAGCAAGTCACTTAACAACCCAGTGCTCCCAGGTCACCCCTGAAAACAGGCACTTGTGCCTAGTGGACCTACCTGGTTACCAAAGAATTTTATATGAGGAGTGGAAGGCTTCCTTTCTTATCTGTCACAGCAATCTCATTTTCCCCTTCCTGTGCTCTTTTTATTTTGCCAATTGCTCTGGGTTGATGTCTCAGAATGCCTTGTACAGGGCTTAGAATTGCCCCTTTAGAATTGTGCTCCTCAGAACATCTTGTACTGCCTGTATAAATGCTGTGATACCAGGGGTAGGTGTTGGGTCCACTCTCCTATTGGACTGAATAAAAGCATGGACTTGGAAAAAAGTAGAAAACAATTCACTGTCAGCAGGTCAAAGCCCTGTTTAGGCATTTCAAATGTCATCACCCCCCCCCCCATGATATTAACTGACATAAGCAGCGTAGTCCAGTCATCACGCACTGTCTATATCTCACATCTATAGAAGCTGGGGGGAAAGTTTTGTCCCACGGCATCTACCTGAAGGGCCAGAGATGTGGAGTTTAATTAAATCTATTCCAGGTCCTGTGTCCAACCTCTAAGGAGATCCTGACTGCCTATAGTGAGTACTTTCACCTCTGTTTTGATGCCCCAAATCTACTACCCTGTTTCCCATGGGGGGAGGTCTCCCTTTTCTACCTGCTCTGTCACTTTCCAGATATCCAGATAGCCTTATAAGAAGGCACCAACTCCACTAGAAGGATCATTATATGTGAAGCAACTTAGTACAATTTCAAGTTCAGGACTGCCCCCCCCCCCCCCAGATTTCCACTTTTATAAAAGTTTAAATTAGATTCTAGGGCATCTGCCCACCCATATATATTTAGAAATGGTTCTTTGCCATATCTCGAATTGTCTCCTGGGATTAGCACAGGCGTGCTCTGAAACATGTATAAGTATCTAAGTAACACTGTTATGGTGATTTGATTCTATTCTGGAGTATAGAGGAGATTAATGTGTACACACCTGAGACCACAGCACAAGAGTGCAAGAGCACAAGAGCAGAGGGACTTTTTGGGGTACTTATCACTTCCAAGCTTACAGAGGAGCAGAACCAGCAGAATCTACTCCAATACTGGTGGTAGATATATAGATGGCAATCATCAAACAAAAAACCAACAAGTGTCCCTTAAAATATTCATAAAATTCAAAGCCATACCCATCTGGGACGGGACGCATATTTTTTTGTTGTTGATGATTTCTGGCTCTATATCTGCCAACAGTATTAGGGTAGTTAGTGCTGGTTCTGCTTCTCTGTAAGCTTGGAAGCGATAAGTATCCCTAAAAGTCCCTCTGCTCTTGCCCTCTTGTGCTGTGGTCTGAGGGTGTGGGCTGTATAGGTTCTTGTGATATTGTACGTAGGCCTCATAAATCTGGGCTGTCCATGTAGCTACCACTCCAGAATCTGGATGGATAATCCTGGTAATACACACTATGGCTGCCTGTTGTTTTAAGTGGAAGGCCAGCAGTTTGGAGGCCCTTGCCGCCCCCCCCCCATAATATTTTTGTTTGAGAAAATACTATGCTCTCTCTGTCTTCCCTCTCTGGAAGGTTTTCAATTCTGTCTTCACTTTTTTATGGCCACATCCCTGGGTGCTTCCCATTTCTCTTTCTGGAGCATTTCCAGGACTCTCCGTGTATCTGTCAGCTCTGTGGATTTAATCTGCTTGTCCCTGGCCTTCTGTGCTGCCACTGTGGTCAAGATGCCTCTGAGGACTGTCTTGGCTGTGTGACCGTCCCAAAGAATTTGGGGGTATACCACTTGTATATCATTTTCAGTCAGCCTCTCGTCAGTTCTAGCTTTAATTTCTCAACCAACTGGCAGCCCCACAGCAGTGACACATCAAGATGCCAGAGGGTCTTCTTTCTTTGTATTTTTAAGTCGAGGTTCCTGAAGACTGGTTGTTGATCTGAGAGTGTTGAGGTCACCACCTATGTGGATTCTACCCTTGCCATGTCTGTTTTATGCATGAAAAAAGATGTCTAGCCCAGACACCTGTACACCCAGCCACACTCCACGCTTATGGGTCTGCGTATGGTACTGGAGGGTTGGGGATGGGGCACATCAAAGGGTCTCGCCAAGAAGATTTTATGGAAATACAAATGGTGGGCATGGGATGAGTCTTTCCTTCTAGCTTTTCTTGACCCGTGTTTTAAAGCCCAAGCTCATAAGGGTGTCCATTTCCCTTGGCAACTTTTGAAAGCAGATATCATTATTCCCTTCGGCAACATGATACAAATCTTTCACTTGTCCCCAAGCAATAGATTTCGCTACTACCAACTTAGGGACTATATTAATAAATTATTGCAGGTGGCCTGTCATCAAGCACTGGAGTATCCTTTTTCTTCTCCTTTTGAACTTCTTTGGAATTCAAAATATGGAGAATGGGCAATTACGTTGCTTTACACTAACTTCATTGCAGATCAAGGGTACTCCATTGACCCAATGAGATAACACTGGGAGAAGGAGCTCAACATGCAGTTGGACAATGCACTTTGGTCCAAGATGTGAAAATATTCATGGCGTACCTCCTCTTCCCCTACACGGTGAGAATTCACTTGGAAATTATGTATCCATCACTTTGTAGTCCCCCAGCTTAAGGTGAAATGGGATTCCTATTTCTCCACCTCGTGTTGGTGGCTGTGTGGAGAGCTGAATGCCACTCAGGCTCATATCTTCTGAACTTGCCCTCATTACAACATTTTTGATCTACTATTGCTAAACATATCTCACAAATATGTAACATTCTCACCCCATTGGCGCCAGAACATTTACTGTTGGGAATACCCCCAAAACTTTTGAAAGGCCGTGAGGCTCAATATGTCTGGTCCATTTTGATTGTGGTGGCCATAAAGGCAATCACAAAGAAATGGCTTCTAGCTAACCCTCCAACTATCACTGATTGGTCTACTATTATACAACAAACTCAACAATTTGAATGGCTAACCTTTATTGTCCAACACAGACTGCCCGCTTTTGTCAGTAGGTGGACGAGATTAGATCTTTATCTGGACCTTGATACGTAAACTCCATTTGGAGTGAACTTTAAACCTTGCTTCTTTTCATTTTCTTTTACATGTAATGCATGTAAATCATTAGGTACCTACTAAGTATTTCCTTTACTATTGATTAAACTGCCTTTTCAATGCCTAAGTAACTCTATGGGTGGTGGTTGTCAGGTTATAGTACAGGATTTGTATGTTTAGAGTCATTTATTTTAAGTTTATGTTAGACTTCAGATATGGACTTATTCACAGACTTCTCAGTGTTTATATAATGTTTTATCAAATCTGTCTTTGTTTCTTAATTAATATATTTGTGTGAAGTCTTTCTTGTGGATTGGTTGCAAATGTTTTGCTGTAAAATGTTTGGTAAACTGATATTTATAAACTTCAATAAAGAAGTATATAAAAATAATGTAGAAAAAAGATGCCTAGCCTGGAATACACCTTGAACCTTGGTGAGTAATAGGTAAAATCTCTCACTTGAGGATATTTAGCTCACCATGTATCCCTGAGACCTAGCTCTTCAGCTGGTTTGGACCCCCTGGTGGCTACTCAAGCACTGGGTGTCTGGTACCCTCATTGTGGTATCCAAGCCTCTATCAAAGATCAGATTCCAGTCCCCACCTAAGTTCAGAGTTCCCCTCATTTTATTATTCACCATGGTCAATTCATATAACCTCATAGGGGGAGTCGGTGGTGGGGGGAGGGGTGGCATAGAAATTTGGATCATATCCTGCACCCTACTAATCACTAGGAGGTATCTGCCTTCTTTATCAGCAATCACATCTTCTTTTTCAAATGGTACTGTGTCTGAGACTAGGGTCATCACTCCATGCTGCTTAGCTTGTTGAAGAGAAGAATGGTAAAGCTTAGAATGGCCAACTTTCTTGAACTTTAGTGCTTCTGTCTGTCTCAGGTGGGTGTCTTGCAGGAGAATGTTGACAGCCATTTCTCTCCTAAACGTGGTTATTTGTTTATGCATAATGGGGCTATTAATCCAATTGACATTATATGTCATGAGTTTTATGAAATGCGTCATTTGTTTACTTATATTGTTAGACATTGTATTACTGTATTTGTTATGGTAATCCCAGTCTTATTCACATATTGCCTGTAATAGTTATCCATATGTACGCATACCTTGAACAAATAACCAAACAAGCAGAACTGGTGAAGTAAGTCTCATACAAGCAGATAAATCAAATGAGGTAATGCAATTGTTAGGCTGCCTAGAGATAGCCATACTGTAGCAGGCCAACGTTCCATTCATTTTCCTGCATTTTTTCCCTTGTTTCTCAGTCTAAGTGGGGGACTTTCCACTCTCAGCCCCCCCCCCATGCTTCCCAGGTGTTTCCGGAAGGCCTGTCCCCCAGTTAGGGTGACCTTCTCAGGCTGTCTCACTTTGCATAGGCCTGTTCTTATGTTTTTGTTGGAAGAAAGGCAGAGTAAGGGGTAGTTACACAAAGTGCTACCCATGCCCCGCTTGTGAGTTTGGTTGCCTCCTACCCATTGGATGTTGTGATCTGCCATAACTGTTGGTGCCCCACTTCCCCCGAACATCACGCTTAAAAGCATTAAACTGAGCCCCCCAAACCAACAGGTATCAGGGATGGGGCCATATCGGCATCATTATTTTAATTTTTAGGTAAAATGTGAACAATTATTATGTTTAATTATAAAGAAAATGCTTTATGTTTCCAAATGTTATTGAGTAGGGGGCAACCTGATTTACCCTCTTTGTACAGCAGTCCATAGGTCGAGACCACCACAGCCCTCATCCCCACACCCGTGGTGAGCCCCCATCTCATTCTTGTTATTTTCTGCCCTCAGGTGGATCACTTTGCAGTAACTTCCTTAGGGTATTTGTAATCAGGGTAGTCTGTTCACATTATTTGGGTTTTAAATTCAAGAATCATTGGCAGTGGGGGTATGTCTGTGTGCAGGGGGAGCAGTGGGCATCCTGGCCCATCTCCCTCATCGGGGGGCTCAAGTTCATGTCTTGAGCAGTTTAGTATGAGAGATCTAGCCTTGGTCCCCTTTATGATGCAGCTGACCCAGTGTCCGCTCCAAAGGTCTGGTCTGCCTCCAAGTAACTTGCCCTAGTCTCCCAGGGCAATTCCCCCACCTAGCCGTCTACATCTTCTGCCTTCCTTCAGGTTCAACCAGCTGTAGCTGTTGGGGGGCTTCTCGGTTTGTGAGTGCCATCTTAGGAAGGGTGTGCCTTACATACATGTGCATTCCCCTGTGCTCAGCTCTGGGTCTCACTGACTCCCTGTCTGCCTATCTTCTTTCCTCTCTTTTCAGACGGGACCCTCCACCATCCTTCTTCCCCTTCTTGGTCAGTGTAGTTAACTGTCTCCCTACTGCCAATTTATCCAGCAATAGGAATCAGACCCTCTTCACCCTTAAACATGCAGGCTTATCTATTGGGCTCCTTATTCATTGGGGCTCGCTACTCTTATTAGGTGTTGGGAGCCAGGATACCACCCTCCACCGCAAACCACCATCAATAACTGTGGTCACAAGCCCCTGTGTTTAAGTCCTAGCCAGACCCCCTCCCTCCAACCAAACAACTTTTGCATGGCATTCAAGAATGAAGAACAGTCACAAAACAGCTCTGAGGAAGTTTTTTAAATGAGTCTCTTAGCTGCAACATTTAATCCTGTTGTAGTTAAAGTTAGTTTATCTGATTAAATCACCCAGAATTGTTTGTGAAAGGCTGGGTTACTCACACCAACCTTCAGTCACTTGACACTCCTGGCAGAGCCCCACTATTGCAACTGTACAGTAGAGAGTCTCGATGCTCCCCACTGTTCCAAAGTTCCTCCATCAACTGATCATTGTGCTGTCTTTTCCATCTGTGGTGCAGCCACATATGTGGAGAGAACTGAATGGATGTCTTTCCTTAGTGGGAAGGCAGGGTTGGAGGAACCTCGCTGTACCTTCCCGCCACCACATGCAATGCCCCATACTAATCTGATGAAATCCTGATCCAGTTGGTCCTTCTCTGCCAGGGGGAAATTAATTTTATACTCCATCAGAAAGTATGTGGCCGGCAGGAGATCCAAGAATACTCTGGGGCCAGTATGTATGTATGTCCATTTTGAGGCAGGCTGGGAACAGTAACTGAGCCTTGATGTTCTTTGCTCAGAGTTTTTTTCACGACCCCCCAGATGGTGTGACATCTGTCTTGCACCACAGTGCTGAAGTCATTATTGACTGAGATTTTTTTCTTCTTGTATATTAGATATTTCTGTTGCCAAGTTCTCTGTAGGCTCTCCTCTTCAGTTTTGTAGACTGTCAGTTTGGTCAAGATGGATCTAGGTCTCACATTGGGGCTATTGGGTCAAGATCCCAGGGCTCTACTTGTGTGGTCCAGCCACAGATCAAAGTCCAAAGATGCAGGTGATCCCCTATTCACACTACACTTTAATTAATTATGGGCTGTCCCTCTAGGCTCTATCACTACAGCAGTTCTTCTGACTGGATACCCTCTTCACTTGGGCCCCTCCATCCTGGTCACTCTCTCTGCTCGAACTCCAACTCACTGGCTATGCAGCTCCTTTTATCTCCCCAAATCATTCGCATATGCTAATCCCCAGTCACTGAGTGGACAGTGACCAGTCCAGAGGCTCGGGATCAATCACATTTGTTTCTGCAGCAGCATAATCCACAACAGAATCCACAGTTTTTTCAAATCTAACTGCTTTTCCGAAGATTCAGAGGCTGCTTTTCCTGTCAGCCTGGATTCCCATTTAGTTACTGTGCATGTACTTATGTGACATAAAAATAATTTTTTTTCTCAAAGTTTAAGTACTTCCACACCTTTCTGACTAGAAAGCCGACATTCTAAGGTTTCCCAGGAATATTTTTTTTTTAAATTCCACCAAAGGAACCCCACGTTGCTAAGGGTTAAACTTTTCTTTCAATAAATAGTTAAACAACACTTTTCTGAGTTACTTTCTCTTCTGCTTTCCACATAAATAGTCATCTCTCCTTTAAGTAAGCTGCCTTCTGCAGTTTTCAGTTAAAAAAGTAAATATTAATTTTTCCCACTCTTAGCTCTATCCTCTATGTGTCTGAACTGCATGGATTACGCCTCCAGGACCCACTCTTCCTTTCCAGGTTAGCGACTCCTTTATTTTAAACTTTGCCCACAAAAAAATATTTTTCTGTGATAAGGGACATTTTAAACTACAATCCTGCCAAGTCTGAGGTAAAACAAACAAAACATGGCTTGGCAGCATGCTTTTGAAAATCCTGCTTTGTCTGAATACAGTTTTCTTAACTGTTCTATTATTTTTTTAGCACTAGGAGCCCCCTTTATACAGATCCATTTTTTGAACTGTAGATTTCTGTGATTCGATTTGCTCCTTTTCAGCATGAAATCCATTACAATAAGATACAAAACAATTAATTATCATGAAGACCCAGGCTGGCCCCAGTTAAACCACTGGACCACCAGGGCTTGTGTTACAGCAGCCAAGGGCATACATTTACTAGCCCACTGGCCACCAGTTACAGAAATTAATTTTCCTTAAATCTTAACATGATCTTTTTTTTATTAAAAATATGCCAATTGCTTTCATATTGTATAAAAAAAGATGCATGTGGGTGTAAAAGCCAGGGCAAGACAGTCCTTCCCGTCCTCCCCCCTTTGCTATCACCCTCTTGCAATGGTACTAATATGCTCACACCAAACTATTTATTTAATTTATTACTCTCTTCCTTTATAGGGGCCACCCTCTCTCTGGCTGGCAGAACCCTTCTACCCCAGGACTAGAACCTAGGTCCCAATGACTTGCGTCTAAAGGTACCCAAATCTAACTATATTTTTTATTCTCGGTGTAACAGGTGTTACATGACTGTTACATATCAGTCTTAGCCCTATATCATGTAGTGATTAAGACACGAAAGGGTGTGAATTATGATGATATAAACGCAAGTCTCAGATGCATTGTTAGGCACAAGGTGCAGCTGAGTGCCATTAAATGCACCTGAAAAGTGGGATTATATCACCATAAGGGGGTAGCATGTCATTACGGCAAAGTGTAATCAGCAAATCAATAACGGTGACTAAAGAACGGTGAAAGTAATAATAGTTACCCTGACTAAAGGGCGATAGGGAGTAAATGGTGACTCCGAGGTGCTAACCTGCCCCTGTGTCCAGGTGCACCTTATAGTAGTAATCCTAGAGATAGTGGGGGGTCCGAGGGTGCAGCCCCCCATGGTGTGTGTGGGGGGAGGAGCCCCCCATTTTCATAATAGTCTACCAGGTGTGCAGGTGTAAGTATGGAATGCATGATGAACATGTACCTGGTGAGCCAGAAGGGGGTGTCCTCTATTGCACCACATCAGTTTGGTTGTCACTCCAAAGGTCTACTGGTGCCGTTAACAAAAAATGCAGGGATAACATTTCCACTTCTCAGCCCATGTATACTGTAGAGCTGCTTTAATAAAGAGGGACATGCTTTAAACATGCACAGGTAAAATGTGAGTAAAGATTGCTGAAAAATGCATGTTGCAGAAATTTCAGTGTGCACCATTAATGTATGCACTATTTAGGATTCGCCGTTCAGGATTTCGTCAATATTTCGTTGCCGTTATGACATGGAGCCCCAAAAGGCATACCCTAGAGTATCTTACTGCACTTATAAAATGGCATTTCAATAGCTGATTTAAAATAAATGAAAATAAGAAGAAATGATTTTTTAAAGTTAAATTGGACCTTTAATTGAAATATGTTTCCATTTTTACTTTGAAGACAAAAATAATTCACATTCTTTGCAAAGGGGTAGCTAAAAACAATAAGAGACAATGAAAACCATGTGTGGTACACATTTTTATAAGGAAGAAAAAACATGTTTACCTTATTTGTTTTTCAAATCAATACAGGTACAGTATTTTAATGGAAATGTGTTAAGAACATTTGATCCTATCAGATTGCCATTTTTGGGGGTGGGGTGGAGTGGGGTAAATGTCACCTGAAAACACCCATATATGATTCAAACATATCATAGTATCATATTAAAAGCCAGCAGAATAGGCCCCATGGTCTATTGTGTCTGCTTGGAAGCTAGCCCCTACTAGGAGCTCGCTCTTCCACCCCCCAGCCCCAGAGCTGGCCCTCCCTGGCCTCAGTTTCCCCCTGTACCTGTCCCAAACCTTCTTGAATCCTTCTACTGTGGTCTCTTCCACCAGGCTCCTGGGCAGTGCATTCCATGGTTCCACCACCTCTCTGTGAAGAAGTGTCTCCTGTGCTCCCCCCTGTACTTCCCCCCCTTCCAGCTTCCACTCGTGCCCCCTGGTAGTTCCCCATATGTGCTTCTATGAACTTCAGGAATGTATTTAAGAAGTTTGGGTCTGCCTCTGCCTATGTAACTGTGTTTTACATCTTTTTTGCCTTTGTTTATATAGTATTATTGGCTCCTATCTTTGTGCAGTTTCTTGTTTCATTGTCTTTCCCTACATTTCACATGTGGAATGTTTACCATGGAATACAAGGATTAAAAATTCTGCACAATTCCACTGGCAGAATGTTCCTCTCCCAACACACGCACCCACACACACTACAAAGCCCTCATGTGGAGCAGAACATTTACACAGATACACAGAAATGTGATGGCAGATAAAGGCCCCATGGCCCATCTAGTCTGCCCAACACCCTCCCCCCCCTTCTGTTATGCCTCCACCCTCTTTTCCAAACCCCTTACATCTACCCCAAGCCCTCTTGAACCCCTCCACCATTTCAGCTGCCACTACCTCCTCCAGCAGCTTATTCCAGGCCTCCACCAACCTCTCCGTAAAAAAACTGCTCTCTGACAATACCTCTGTATTGTCCACCTTCCAGTTTGAGGCTATGTCTCCTCGTGTTTGCTCCCTTCTTCAACTTGAACAAGCTATCACCCTCCACCTTGTTTATTCCCTTCAGATATTTAAAGGTCTCAATCATGTCCCCCCTCTCCCTCCTAGTCTCCAGAGGGTACAATTTCAGCCCTCTCAATCTTCTCTCATAGGGTACATCCTGCATCCCTCGTACCATTTTAGTTGCCCTTCTCTGTACCCTCTCCATCAACTCAACATCTCTGCATAGGTGAGGCCTCCAGAACTGCACCACATACTCCAGATATGGCCTGACCATGGTTCTGTATAACAGCATTAGCACCTCCCTCTTCCTGCTATTAAACCCCTCGCAATGCAGGCCAACATTCCATTTTGCCTTTCCAACCGCCCTGCTACACTGTCTGCCCACCTTGAGGTCCCGCGATACCATAATCCCCAGGTCCCTTTCTGTTTCCTTCTCCATAATCACCCCCCCAAGGGTGTAAGGTTCCCTCCTGTTCCTCCTCCCCAGGTGCATCACTGAGCACTTTTGTGCATTAAACTTCAATTTCCAGGTGTCAGACCATCTCTCTAGCCTCTCCAGGTCCTGCCTCGTGGCTTGCATCCCACTAGGTGAATCCACCCTACTGCAGACCTTTGTATGATCTGCAGACAGGCACATCCATCCCTCCAGACCCTCTGCTAGGTCACTAACATAGATGTTAGAGTATTGGCCCTAGCACTGATCCCTGTGGCACCCCACTGGTCACTGCCCTTTCCCTGGAATGTATCCCATTTACCACCACCATCTGACTCCTTTCCTGCAACCAGTTTTCCACCCACCTGGTGATGCTGTAGTCCACCCCTACTCTGTCCAGCTTATGCACCATTCCATCATGCGGAACGGTGCCAAAGGGCTTACTGAAATCCAAATAGGCCACGTCCACTGCTCCTCCCTGATCCACGATCTGTGTCACCCCATCGAAAAACTCTATCAGATTGGTCTGACAGGACCTTCCCTTGGTGAAGCCATGCTGCCTGTCATTCTGCATGCTATTTATCTCCAAGTATTCTATCGACCTGATTTTAAGTAGTGTTTCCATTACCTTCCCCACCACTGAGGTAAGACTAACGGGATGGTAGTTTTTGACCTCATCCTTCCTCCCCCCCTTATGCAGTGCAAGCACTTCTGCCCTCTTCCAGTCTGTTGGCACCACCCCTGTGACCAAGGACAAATTAAATTGCCTTGCCAGCTGCGGAGCCAGTTCATCCTTCAGCTCCTTGAGAACCCTGGGGTGTATTCCATCAGGCCCCATTGCCTTGTCCACCCCAAGTCTACCCAGCTCTTCCCTTACTCCTACAGCTGTGAACTCTGCCACACCCATCTGCCTGTGGCTGTCATCCTTCCAACCCCGTTCTGGTCCTCTGCCCTCCCTTTTCTCCATGAAGATTGAGGTGAAATAACTATTCAGCGCCTCTACTTTTTCGAAATCCCCTTCCAGTATTGTTCCATTTCCTCCCTTTATCCTTCCAGTCCCACGCTGTGCCCTCCTCCTTTTTCCAACTTATCTAAAAAAGGTCTTGTTCCTCCTGTTTGCCTGCTTCGCTATCCTCTCCTCAGTGGCTTCCTTAGCCCTCCTTATCTTTTGCCCTGCCTCCTTTCTTTTTTCCTTATAAGTTACCCTGCCTCTTCTTTTTGTGTCCTCCTGTACCTCTTGAATGCTCTAGTCTTCTTGATCTCTAACACCACCTCTCTAGTGAATCATAAAGGTCTCTTACTCTCTTCCATGTTCTATTCTTTCTTACCCTTCATATACATAAGTCCATGGCTTTATATACCCCTCCCTTGATGGCTGCCCATAATTCTTCCACCCTCTGCACATCCTCTATCCTCAACATTTCTTCCCTAACTACCTTTCTCATTCCAGGAAAGTCAGCCTTCCTGAAGTCCAGTACCATGGTACTCATCCTAACCCTCTCCCTGCCTGCTCTCACCCTGAACCTGACAGCTCTGTGGTCACTGCTACCAAGCTCTTCCCCCACCTCCACCTCCTCCACACTGTCCCCATTTGTGAGGACCACATCCAACAGATTTACACCCCTAGTGAGCTCACTGACCCTTTGCTGCAGGAATATGCCCTGCAGAGCCTCTAAGATGCCCCTGCTCCTTGCGGAGATTGCTGTCTGGACCTCCCAGTCTATGTCCGGAAGGTTTAAGTCCCCAACTAGCACAATTTCCCCTTTCCTTGCCATCCTCTCTACGGATTTTATGAAGTGTCTATCCCCCTCCTCCCCCTGCATAGGAGGCCTATAGACTACCCCAACGTGCAGGTTTTCCCCTTGTCCCCTGTCTAGGGTGATCCACATTATCTCTGTTTCCCCTTCCTTGTCCCACCCTTCCATGGCCCCAATCCCTTCCCTGACATATGATGCCACCCCCCCCTCCCGATCCTTCCTAAACAAACGATATCCTGCGATGACCATCTCCCTGGCATGGTGCTCACTCCACCAAGTCTCACTCACTGCTACAATGTCTAGGTTCTCCTCCATCATAGTGGCCTCCAGTTCTCCCATTTTGTTCCCCAGGCTCCTGGCATTTGCAACCAAAGCCCTCCAACATGCAACCCAATACCGTCCTTCCCTGCCACTAACTGTTCCCTCAATGGGTGTTGTGACTTGGGGGGAGGCTGATCACCTCTCTGCACTGCCTCCTGTAAGGATGGCCCCATCCTTGGCCCCCCCTATTTAGTTTAAATTGAACTCCCTTGCCAAGAAGTCCCACAGTTTACTCTTTAGTACAGCTGCCCCTGAAGAGCTCAGGTGCAGCCTGTCTTGGGCGTACAGCCCCTCCTCCTCCCATGTAGAGCCCCAGTCACCTGTCCAGCCAAACCCCATCCGACTGCACCAACTTTGCAGCCAATTGTTGAAAGCTCATCTTTTCCTTCCTGGGTGTGCTCACTCTTGGTACTGGCAACACCTCAGAGAAGGAGATGGTAGGAAAAACAGTGTTGCTCCTACAGAACCTAATGAGTTCCTCGAACCTTGCCTGTACTTCCATCAGGCGTTTCCCCTCCAAGTCATTTGTGCCCAGGTGACACACCAGATGTGTCCTTTCATCCTGCTGCTTACCCCAGGAAGGAATGTGATGTCTCACCTCCAGCGCAGTCATCCCAGGCATACACTGTACCCATACTGCATTGTTTTTTTGCTCCCTTCCTTCCCCATTTTAGCCCCTTAATTATTGAGTCCCCCAAAAGTGCCACCCTACTGCCCCCTGCTTCCTGGGTGTCCTTTTGTCCTCTAGCCCTGTACCGCTGGGTTTGGCTCCGTTTGGCTCCATTTGGCCTCCTAATGTTCCATCCTGACTTGCTTTCTGCCCCTGCTTGTCATTTGTTCCCTATCACTTAACCTATCCTGATGCTTCCCTTCCCCCAGTACCTTTCCCTCCTTACCCCCTCCCTTTGGTCTTTCCTCCGAACTCCCCCTCCCGTACGTCTTCATCCCTTGCACTTCTGCCTGACTTCCTTCATCCCTGCAACCCCCTCCTGTCTCACTGCTTGAGCATGAGCCAACTCCACCTGACCCACTTTATCTGCTCCATTCATTTTAACTCTGCCAGGGTAAGAAGCAGAAATTTCCCTGATAAGGTAAAGATTTTTTAAAATTTATTTGTACATCAGTAAACCTTTGAGCTCATTTGCAATGGTTCCATGTCAAGTATTGTAACAAACAGATTTGGATACAGGCAGCTCAGGTGAGCATCTGTCAATACAATACAAACAGTAACTTGGATACAGGCAGCTCAGGTGAGCATCTGTCAGTACAACAGTAATCCAGTGTACATTGCATGTTATGTTTTAAAAGATCAGTTGATTAAATAGATGTCATTACTGCTAGGATTAGCTGAGGAAGAAGAAGGATGGGGAAGCAGGAGACAAGGTTTCAGGGCACAGGTGGGCAGGAGGGTGGGAGAGGGGAGGGGTAGACAGAATTGGCCAGAGCTCGAGAGTTAGGTGTTAGGAGAGGCATTTGCACAAAGAATCATTAGTGAGTTCCTTTTTGAGGGCTGTCTTGAACACTGACACTTTTGTTAGCTCAGAGATGGAGGTAGGGAGGTTGTTTAGCCAGTGTGCTGCCTGGCAGGCAAACGATTGTTGACCCTGGCTAGTACTATGTTTGGGGGCTATCAGTGCATGTCTAGCCATACTCCTGGTAGTATACTGGTTGTGAACAGGGCAGAACAGTGAGGCCATAGCCGGGGGGGGTTGCAAGTGCTTTTTTCGACCAGTAAGATGCACTGGTACTTTAAATGTTCATGCAGGGGAAGCCAGCCAGTGAGGGAATATAGAGTGCAGCAATGTGTGAGTCTGTGAGAGCCCGTGATGAATCAGAAGGCCTTACTGAGTAATACCCTCACTCTATCCATGACAGTGTCAGAGGCAGCCCCATATACAGCAAGACCGTAATCGATGAGTGGGATGGCAGAGCTGGCCATGGCTAGGTGCCTGACCTCGTGAGTTAAGTTCAGGTGCTGCAGGAAGAGAGCCCCTAGTTTTCTGTTGGCCAGGCCAACAATGTTGTCTACATGCTCTGTGAAGGTGAGAGACTCTAGGAGGAGGATTTTTCCTCGTCAGTAAAGAAACACTAGTAAGGAAAACTATGAACAATGCCTAATATTTCTAATTTGTTTATGTGTGTAAGGAAAGTGTGATGATCAGGGAAACAACATTTAATTTTTTTTTTTTTTATTGAAGGTAGTTTTACTGTTGGGACCTAGCTGATGATTTTTAATGAGAAAATGTGTCAGCCATGTTTGTAATGGAAGATCGGTTCTGACTGAAGGGGGACTGATTTCATTGTGTAATGTGGCTACTAACAAATCTGGTGAGGTTTAGGGCTGCGATTATCATGCATTATACTATAATGCATTTTTACCTGACTGGTTTCACCCAATTAAATTTCTTTGATTTTTAGACCCATTTTATAAAATCTTGTAAAGTACAGCTGTAGTGGCGTACTGCACTTATAAAATGACTTGTTTTTAGATATGTGAAAGAACTGTTTATGAACTGTTTTTATTTGTAAAATAAGTTGTTCAAAATAAATTGTTCAACTATCTTTTTCCGGTTAAAAGATGTACTAAATGAATCAAATAATCCCTGTTTTGGTGTTTTCCCAGCTAATGACATTATTTAAATAGATATGTTTTCCATATAGTTATGCTATGGTAAAGTTGGTGTTGCCTCTATGTTTTTAAATTATTTTAGTGTCTCTTGTATGTATGGTCCTTGTTGCCCTCTTACTGCTGACTGTTCTTGGTGTTGTAGCCAGCTGTGCACTTTAACTGAAGCTGAAGCTCTTGATTGGAGACACCCACATCACCTTTCACTGATGCTCCCGGTCCTGCTGTGTGTAACACTGCTTGTACTCCCTAGTCTAATTTGTTTTTTTCAGTCACACTTGTTGCCATCTGCTGTGAAGTTTGCCAGTGTTGTGTCTGATGTGTGGTCATGCTTGTGCTTCGTGCTCTGACACCCGATTATTCAGTTGGTATTCCCATCTTGAAGGTGAGTTCCAGACTGTGGTGGTATGTTTAATGAGTGCTCCCCACTTTTATTTGTTGCTCAGTAAAGCTGTTGGTCCCTCCTTTGATGTTAAATAATTTTATGTGTGTGACAATCAGTTGTAATGATGCTGTTCACACTGCAGTTTAGAGCGCAGGCAGTGTATGTGCTGGAGTTAGTTATTGTTCAGGTTTCTCAGTTGTATTTTTTTATTGTATGCCTGTATGTCTGAATTTTACAATGGAAACACCTTTCAATATACTCCGATTACCAAAAAAAAAGTTAAGAAAACTTTATGAAATTCAGTGTGAGACTGAGAGTGATGTTTGAATGAAAAAAAAGTGTGAATTATTTAGGGAAGAGGGATTTTAAATTTTTGTGTTGCAAAGGGTAGGGACTCCAACATGGCTGCTGTTGTTGCCTCTTTTTGTTGTTTTGATTTTTGTATGTATTGGTGTGCTATGCCAAGTGCTAGGTCACTAGGTTGAGTTGGCATGGAAGTGTGGGGCTGGATTCACAAAGCCCCCGAAAATCCCGCAACTGTGGGAAAAACCTGGTGCAAGTGGGTTGCCACTTGTAGACCCATAGTTTTTCCTGCAGTTGCAGTATTCACAAAGGTGGAGCTGGTTTATAACCAGCTCCACGATTTTCGGCAGCCTGTGGGTGTTTTTTCCCCACAGCTGCAGAAAAATGTTATGGTTGGTGGGGCCAGGTATAACATCTCCGCAGCTGTGGGGGACAGTGAATTTGCTCCACAACTGGAGTTGTGGAGTGGGACTTAGTCCCATGATGTTTTGTGAATCCAGTCCATGATCTGGCATCTGAACAACCATCGGTAGGAATTTAATGCATAGTCAAGTGACTTGTATTGGCCAATGAAGTTTGTGAATTTTTCTGGCCATTTAATAATTATGATTATACAGTGAGGTCTTTCTTGATTGTTTGGCTGTGATGTTATGCTGTGGGGTAATTTTTGCATAACCACCACATAAAGTACCAGCCAGCTGTACACAGAATATGTACAGTATATATATATATAAATATATGTAGATGTCAGAAAGAAAAGAATATTTCGAGGGTGGGGAGAGGCAGAAAAGCGTGGAATGGCTTCAGGTTCTCAGAATACAATCTACCCATCAACAACAAACTATTTTGTGTAGGAGAAAGTATATTTTAATAAAAATCAGGATAAAACCATAAAAAAGCTTTTTCTTCACTTTTTGGTGTGTTTATCATGTTTTCTGATTGTATAATCAGAATAATCACAACAGGGTGTTGGTTGGGCTGGGATTTACCCAAGTCTGGTGGTGTTGGTCACTTGGCTTGCGGCCTCGTGACTGAACTGCTCCAGGCGTGGGTAAATCAACTAACTCCCTGTTGATGATATCCATATATATATATATATATATATATATGAGGCAAAAACTCGTTTAATGCATTAGTTAGGGTTGTTCCACAGTGACAAAAGTGAGGAATTCACTGTTAGGGTTGAAAACCCTAACTCAGTCCCCCCCAGCACCACACACACACAGACACACACACACACATGCAAGTATGGGGAGGACCAAGTCAACACAACCAATGACAGACATCCAGCAGCAGGTGACAGAAATAACAAACAATTGTCTAAATGTACTCTGAGACATCCCCACCCACTGACCAGGTACTGCATGCTCAGTGGAGATCAACATAGAAACTGAGGCCATGTACACCAAACGTACACATCCCTGATTGCAGCTGCACAATGTACCACACTTAATAGTTGCATGGCCTTACCTACCGATGCCCCACACCACACCACAACTGGTACTGTGCCATTAGTCAATATAAATGCTGAAGGTGCATGATGACAGTTGTAGAAAGGTTTTAACATTAGTGAGTATACATTAATTAAGAGAAGTACATAAATTAACTACAAGACACTAGCATGCTCAAGATAAAAGTAGTGTTACATTTAGCATGTGATTTACATAGTAGTACATTTACTGCAACTGTTTACTCAAGATAGAGAGGCTGATGTAAACATATGGAAAAGCATTGCCTGTTCAACGCTATAAAATTCGTACTGCCAGTATCAGATGCATTCTTACTGATGAAGGTGTACTGCTGATGTACATACATAGACCTTCAGTGTGTTTCAATACTAAAGATGCAGTAAGTATTCTTTGTAAGAAACAGTGTAATTGCATGGATCAGGTCAAGCAACTTCTAAATATCATAGCACTACTGAGCCAACAATGACGTACCTGTATCGGAGATGTCTACAGGATAGATTTTCCTGTAGGCACTTACTGAGTATGTTGTACCTGAGAAAGACAATCTCATTGCATCTGTGATGACTAACTTATTCAAATAGTGATACATTTGCTATTGTTGCAATGAGTGATCTATGCCACTTATGGACACAGTGTAATTTTTTTAACAGTTGTTTCATACTCAGGCTGTATGCCTAGTGTTTGGGTTTGCCAGACTTCTGTCACTGATGCTATCAAAGTGATAACTATATTAATTGTGGTACAACAGGAATCAAGTAGGTGTAGTGTGGATATAAACAGAATGTCTTTTAGTATTGATTTAACTCACAATGGGGTAAGTGTACTAGGACAGCAGGGGTTATTCTCTATCACTGACTCTGTCAGTTATAATCACACTAAGGTTTCGATGACTGTAATGATCAAGTTACCTGTTCATCTTCATGAGTTCATATTCACAGCCATTCTCCAGTAACTAGACAGTGTATGGTGTAACTGGGTGGGACACTGTGTTGCAAAGCTGCTGCAATTGCCTAGCAGAGGAAAGTATCTACTCGTAAAGACAATTAATCAATAAGGCATGACCAGCAGTTATGTTAAATGGTCTATTAATCACCCTGTAGAGGTTTAATGTTGGGAATGGGCGTGGCCGAGTGCCTACATGTCGCTAGACAGTGATAAACTGACCATTAACATAATACCTGGGAGTGGCTTATTACTACATAATAAAACTGTTTTTAAACAGCATTAAACCATGTTCATCATATGGTTAGGCTCTACATGTATCTTAATAAAAACTAAACATAAGGCTGTTACAATGTTTACAGTCAATTAAAGCTGCATTTCTCAAACCCTTGTTATAATCAGAGATATTATACCTGTACAACTCCTTGGTTTGCTTAACTCTGTTGCTCAGGTGGCCCACCACATGTGGTGTGGTCTGGTGTGGGGCATCAGTAGGTAAGGCCATGCAACTACTAAGTGTGAGTACGTTGTGTGCAGCTGCAATCAGGGATGTGTGCGTTTGGTGTACATGGCCTCAGTTTTGCTGTTGATCTCCACTGAGCATGCAGTACCTGGTCAGGTGGGTGGGGATGTCTGTAGTACATTTAGACAATTGTTTGTTATTTCTGTCACCTGCTGCTGGATGTCTGTCATTGGTTGTGTTGACTTGGTCCTCCCCCATACTTGCATGTGTGTGTGTGTGTGTGTGGTGCTGGGGGGGTGAATTCGGAGTTAGGGTTTTCAACCCTAACAATGAATTTCCTCACTTTTGTCACTGTGGAACAACCCTAACTAATGCATTAAACGGAGTTTTTTGCCTCTAATTTCCCTTCTTTTTGAGAATGATAATGCAGCGGCGGGAGGGCCCCGCGCTCCCACCACATGATGTCTTGTGGCATAGTAACAGGAACAGCAACGCAAACAGAAGTGCTAACAGTGGCGCACATGGTAATGCAAGCGCAAATGAGAACAGAAAGGGTAACGCACACGGTGGCGTAGACGGGAACGGTCTGCCACGTGATGTGTTGTCACATAGTAACATGGTGCCTGCAAACGGAAATGTCAATGGGCATGGTAGCGCAAAGTGAAACAGAAGAGAAACAGTGCTGTAGACACAAATGGCAAAAAATAACAGAAGCATCAAGTGCAAATGAAAGCATAAAGGATAATACACATGGTGGCGTGAGCGTCAGCGGTAAGTGAAGCAGCACGGAAGCATAGCGGAAAGAACATAGCAGTAACAGTAATATAAGTGCACAGGCTGGTTTTCCCCAAAAGCTGAATAGAGAAAGACAGTGAGTACAAAGAATGTATGCATAATAATGGGTATCGGAGCAGAAAATGAGGACTTGGAATACTAAATAGGTTATATCTCAGGAACCGTCCGACGTAGAAAAAAAATGTAAAAGTCATATGATTTATGACTGTCCTGGCTAGTTTTGTATGGGGGCTAAGTATTTTTCCAATGAAAAGTCTGTATCTCGCACCGTTTCCGAGATACGGGCCCTGAAAGAGCGTGACGCCGCGTAATGTTATCTATGGGAAAAAGAGAAGTTCGGAGCACCATAACTTTGCCTCCCTGTAATATTTTTTCACCAAACCACTGAAAGGCACATCTGTGGGCTGTTGGCTGTCTTCCCTCCAAATTTCAGGAAAAAAGACCAAACCGTTATTTTGCAGCAGGGTGCCAAAGGATTCCTGTAATGCGTCGGGCGCCGTAATGTTATCCTATGGGAAAAACCATCAACTTTGGAGTGCCGTAACTTTGCTGCCATGTAATATTTTTTCAATACAACACTGAAAGGCACATCTGTGAGATGTCAGCTGCGTTCCCTCCAAATTTCAGCCCAAAACTCCCAACCGTTCTTTTGCAGTGCAGTGCCAAAGAATTGCTGTCATTTTCCCACAGACTAGAAAACTACTGTCGCAATTTATGAAAACTTTCGCAAAAATTTGCGACACTTTCGTGAGTATGAAAGTACTTTGTGAAAGTACTTTTTCCAGAAATTTTAGAAACATATTTCTGGGGTGTTTTACCCCAAAATAAACACATGGCTAGCATCCTCAGGGTCCGACTAGGTGAATACAAAAATAATTAGGTTGCTAGAGGGTCCCAAATTTAAATGCAAAGCATTTTTCTGATCACCAACTGAAAACAAAATGGCCGATTTGCGAAAGTAACAGGCGCATTTGCGAAAGTGTTGAACTTTTTGTTAACTTTTCCCATTGACTTATAATGGGAAATTGTTTTTTGAATAACTTTTGAACCATTTAATATTTTTTCACCAAATCTTCGAAAGGCACATCGGGGACCCTGGCCGCACGTTCCCTGAAGATTTCGGGCTGGTCGCACAAAACGTGCGACCTGTACGCGCGACCGTAGAATTACAGAAAAAGCGTAAACATGCGCGCAAATCACGCTTAATAACTCCGCAGCTGTGTATCCAACCAGTACGAAACTTGGTAGATGCCAAGGCCTATGGTTCTTGATCGTGTATTCCAAATTTCAGGCAAATCTGTCAAACAGTTGCAAAGTTATTAAGGTGCAAAATTTTGGGCTGTAACATAGAAATGGCTCCTCAACCCTAACTATGGTAGCACTACCGTACTACCATAATATATATATATATATATATATATATATATATATATATATATATTAGAGGCAAAAACTCCGTTTAATGCATTAGTTAGGGTTGTTCCACAGCGACGAAAGTGAGGAAGTGCAACAATAGGGTTGGAAAACCCTCCTTGGACCCCACCACCCCAACCCGGCATTGGGGTGCGCATTGGGATAAATCAGCCTAACTCACCCCATGACATGTGTAAAGCAGCAGAAGTATAGGAGAATGGGGTGAAGTTGGGACCCACGATCCCATCCGCACTCCTAATGCCGGTTCGGGTGGGCGGGGGTTTTCAACCTAACAGCTAATTCTCACACTTTTGTGCCGCTGTGGAACAACCTTAACTAATGCATTAAATGGAGTTTTGCCTCTAATTTCCTTCTTTTGAGAATGATAACGAGAAATAGTGAATGTAATGCAGCGGTGAGACGCAGGGGCCGCACGTTTCGCTCCCGCCACATAATGTGTTGTGGCATACTAACAGGGACAGCAATGCAAACAGAAATGCTAACAGTGGCGTACCATGGTAACTCAAGCACGAATGAGAACAGAAAGGGTAACGCACATGGTGGCGAGACGGGAATGGTCTGCCACGCGTGATGTGTTGTCACATAGTAACATAGTGCCTGCAAACAGAAATGTCAATGGGCATGGTGATGTAAAGTGAAACAGTAAGATAAACAGTACTGTAGACAGAAATGGCAAAAAATAACAGAAGCCAAAGCGCAAATGAAAGCATAAAAGGATATAGCTACATGGTGAAGCCAGGCGTCAATGGTAAGTGAAGCGGGTACGAATCCGGAAGAGAGGCAACAGTAACAGTAATGTAAGCGACAGGCTGGTTTTCCCAAAACCTGCGTTGAGAAAGACAGTGAGTACAAATAATGTATGCAAAATAACGAGTATCGACGCAGAAAATGAGATCTTGGAATACTAAATACATTATATCTCAGGAACCGTATGACGTAGAAAAAAAATTTAAAAGTCATATTATGTACAACTGTCCTGGCTAATTTGAATCTTAGCCCCACTGTGGGGCTAAGAAATTTTCTGACGAAAAGTCTGTATCTCGCACCGTTTCCGAGATACGGGCCCTGAAAGGAGCGGCAAACGCCGTAATGTTATCCTATGGGAAAAAAGAAAGTTCGGAGCACCATAACTTTGCCTCCCTGTAATGTTTTTTCACCAAACTACTGAAAGGCACATCTGTGGGCTGTTGGCTGTCTTCCCTCCAAATTTCAGGAAAAAAGACCAAACCGTTATTTTGCAGCAGGGCTCCAAATGATTTCTGTTAAGTGTCGGTGCCGTAATGTTATCCTATGGGAAAAACCGTCAATTTTGAGTGCCGTAACTTTGCCGCCATGTGATATTTTTTCACCAAACTACTGAAAAGCACATCTGTGTACTGTTGGCTGTCTTCCTCCAAATTTCAGGAAAAAGACCAAACCGTTATTTTGCAGCAGGGTGCCAAAGGTTCCTGTATGATCTTTGGGCGCGTAATGTTATCCTATGGGAAAACTGTCAACTTTGAGTGCCATAACTTTGCCGTCCGGTAATATTTTTTCAGTACAACACTGAAAGGCACATCTGTGAGATGTCGGCTGCATTCCCTCCAAATTTCAGCCCAAAACTCCCAACGGTTATTTTGCAGTGCAGTGCCAAATAATTGCTGTCATTTTCCCACAGACTAGAAAATTACTGTCACATTTACGCTTTTGAAAATTTCGATCACTTCGTGAGCACGAAAGTAATTTATGAAGTACTTTTTCCAGAAATTTGAAAAGCATATTTCTGGGGTGTTTTACCACAAAATAAAGACATGGCAACATCCTCAGGGCCCGTCTAGGTGCATACAAAAAAATTAGTTGCTAGAGCGGTCCCAAATTTAAATGCCAACCATTTTTCTGATCACCAACTGAAAACAAAATGGCCGATTTGCGAAGTAACAGGCCCATTTACGAAAGTAAAATGCATTTGCGAAAGTGTTGAACTTTTGTTAACTTTTCCCATTGACTTATAATGGGAAACTGTTTTGAATAACTTTTGAACCGTTTAATATTTTCCACGAAATCTTGAAAGGCACATGGGACCCGGCTGCACATTTCCTGAAGATTTCGGGCTGGTCACGCAAACCGTACGACCTGTAGGTGCGACCACAGAATTCCAGAAAAGCGTAAACGCGGGCACAGATCACACTTAACTCCACAGCCGTATATCCAACCAGTACGAAACTTGGCAGATCCCAAGGCCTATGATTCTTGATCATAAATTCCAAATTTCAGGCAAATCCATCGAACGGTTGCAAAGTTATTAAGGTACAAAGTTTTGGGGTTTAACATAGAAATGGCTCCTCAACCCTAACTATGGTAGCACTACCGTGCTACCATAATATTGAATAACATAGGTTCCAGAACTGATCTCTGTGGAACGCCATTGGTCAACTGTTTCCATGCCAATTGGTTATCATTAATTGTGACTATTTCTCCTATCCTGCAACCAGTTAGGAACTCATTTTAGGGGCTCCCTAGCTAAATGTAGGTTCTGTAGCTGCTGAACTAGCCTCCTGTGTAGAACAGTATCAAATGGCCCAGATATACAACATTCACTGGATTTCTCATACATCGGTCATTACAATCATAGGGGAGTAGATTTGGGAACAGGAAGAGAGGTAAAGAGGGAGGTGAGTTGGGTGCCCACCTGGTGCCTTGGCTTAGAGGGCTGGAAAGTGGATCCTAAGGATCACTAGGGCAGCGGGGCAGGAGAAAGAGCTGAATGTCACTGTCCACCTGGGGACCAATGACCTGACTAGGGACTGGGCTGGGATTGTGCAGGGAAACTTTAGGGAGCCTGGGAGGGGTCTTAGGTAGGTAGCAAGTTCAGTGGGTTTTACTGAGGTGCTGCTTGTGTATGACTGAGGGGAGGATAGGGTTGCCTGCACCCGGAGCATCAACTCATGGTTGAAGGAATGGTGTGGAGAAGAGGGTTTTGGCCACACTGGGGACTGGGGCCAACCTGGAGGGATAAGGGCCTTTACAGGGTGATGTCCTGCATGCATCTGGGAGGAGAACCACAGTCCTCAGTGGATGGTTTAACTATTACAATACTTTGCTGAACATTTAAACTAGCTGGGGGTGGCAGAAGAAATCAGGAAGCATAAACTGCCCTCCCACAGACTGAAGTAGAGAAGGAGGGCTCGAGGGAGGAAGTAAATACATGATGTACAAAATAAGAAAAAAAGCAGTCGCAGTAGAAAATGAAGGGGATGGGAACTCGGGTTGTAAAAGAGAGGGGGGAAGAGGCAGAGCAAAGGAGGGGGATAGCAGACACAGTGGGACCAAAATGTGGAAGGCAAACACAAGAAGTCTAGGAAATAATATTCTGGACCCAGAGGCCATTATGGTGGAGGCAGACCTGGATATTGTGGCCATTACTGAGTCATGGTGTACAGGAAACCACATCTGGGACATAGCCATACCAGGCTATACTCAGTTTAGGAAAGATAGGGTAGGAAAGAATGGACAAGGGGTGGTGCTGTATGTAAGGGGGGGTATAAAAGTGATGGAGACACAGGGAATCCAGGCGGGAATGGAAGGGTTGGAGGTACTGTGGGTTACCCTGGAGACAGGAAACAGAGCCAATATTTGCCCTGCAGTAGCGTGACCTCCAGGGGAGAAATTGTTTAGGGCACTGGTGGAAGTCATTAACACAATGAGAGACAAGCATTTCTCAATGCCAAATGTTTTCCACTAGTATTGCTGTTTTACCAGGTCTTGCTTGTACACATTTTTGCTATATATTTACCCAGCACAGAGCACATGAGATGCAATGCCTCATTTCCAGTGGTGTCCTGCTTTAATACATTATTAGATTGTAATTACCCAGGATAAGGCAGCTGAGAGGCAGTATCTACTTTTAAGTGGGCTCCCGCATTTTGACCCCAAATGTCCAATATTCTTTTTATGATCTGGTGTTATGATCAAGACAGGTGAATTTTTTAAAGTCCCATCTGAAAGGTGATTTCGCTGTGCAACTGTGAAAACAAATTTCAGAGGGGATTTGAAAAATGACACCTGCCATGTTCAGGAGGTGTGGTAACACAAGGGATATGTTGAATATTAAGGGCCAAAATCTTCAAAAAATAAAGTTATGAGTAAATGTTGGAACAATTTGTTTCCTCATAACTTAGTTCATTTTTCACATTTTTACCCCAAATTTTCAGTATAATCTTTTTTGACCACTCCTGAGCATGATAGGTGTCATTTGTAAAACAATGGCTGAAACGTCATTTTGCACCACAAGTGTTAAGACACATTTTGGGTAGGGCTTGAGAAATGAAACTTGGCTTCCCAGCCAAATGCCCTTTGGGGTAACCATTGTCTCAGTGCTTGCGCACAGAGGTTCTTTGTCTTTTAAATTGTTTTTGGTTTTAATTGGGTTCACCACAACGTAACCCAGATAGACCATCTTAGGATAGTTGGTTTATTCCACTGAGGTGTCAAAGAGACGAGGCATAGTGATGAGTCCTGGTAGGATGAAACACATGTCTATGTCTTCTGTTGGCACCCTTTGCAAACTGTGTGAAAGGCCTTTCGGCACCATGCAATTCTGCTTAAAGTTGGACCAGCATAATATTCTGTGGTGATTTACATATGCAGCCCATGATGCTTTGCATTGTGGGGGCATGTGTGATGTTGTATTTTTTTGAGAAATGACAGCTGTAACATTCATGAAGTGGTAAGAAAAAATAGCTGTGTTGAAAAGCTGGGGTCAAAATATTGAAAATTACCACTGTTACGAGTGTGTGTTGAAAAATTGCAATGTTGACTAATAATTTATTGTTTTCTCATATTTTTACCCCAAATTTTCAACATAGCCTTCTTATGAGCCCATCTCATGAACAAGGGTGGAGAAAATGTTCACATCCTTCCCAAAAGGTGATTTCACACCACAAGTGTGAAAACACATTTTGGCTAGGCAGGGCCAGCCTTAGCTAGATGCAAACTGTGCCCCTGCACCTTGGGGGCCCTTGCTTTCTTCATGAGGAAAAAAAAATAAAACATTTAAAAATGCTTGCATTTTGTTGGAGATGAAAATATTAACCAGAAAATGAAAGTGTAAGACAACTGGCTCTGTTACTGTTACAAAATGTGGGGCAGCTTTGCTGCTATGCCACTTTAAGATGCAGTGGAAAAGATTAGGTTAAGTAAGTGCTAATGCGTTAAGTAAGCGTTAATGGCCACACTTTACACCTCCCAGGTTGACTGTTTTCACAAACAAAGGGCTATATTGACAGGAGAACTTGTTTGTAACCTGGACATGTAGCTGAAACAATGAATGATATGACAAAATCTATTTCAAAAGTATGTGAGCACTCAGAATAGCTCAAAAACCTGACCAGCACACAGCAAAACTGGAATTCCTGATAGGGACCCTGAAAACCTGATCACCAGGTACAAAACCTGACAGGCGGCAACCTTACTGGTGTCCCATAGAAACATTGACTTTGATGGCAGATAAGGACCTCTTGGCCCACCTAGTCTTCCCATTTCTCTACCTACAGGATATTTATTTATTTACTTAAATTTTGGTAATAAGCTGCAGTTCCTAGTTAACCAATAGCCTATTTCTTCCTACCGCCCCCCCTCCCCACAAAACTTGCCTTACGTCTGTCCCATACATTCTTGAATTCTCTCACAGTTTTAGATCCCACAACCTCCTCAGGAAGGCTGTTCCATGTGTCCACCACCCTCTCTGTGAAAAAATACCTCCTCACATTGTCCCTGAACCGCCCCAATCTTCAAATTGTGTCCCTTGTTCTTGCACATCTCTTTTTCTGAAAGATGCGGCCCTCTTGGACTTTATTGATTCCACTAAGGTACTTAAAAATTTCTATCATGTCCTCACTCTCCCTCCTTTCCTCAAGGGTATACATATTAAGCTCCTTTAGTCTCTCCTCGTATGGCTTCTCTTGCAGACCCTGCACCATTTTTAGTTGCCCTCCTCTGGACTGCCTCTATCTTGTCTATGTCCTTGCGGATGGGATCTCCAGAACTGGATGCAGTACTCCAGATGGGGTCTCACCAACTGTCTGTACAGAGGGATAACAACTTCCTGTTTTCTGCTGATGATACCTCTCCCTATACATCCTAGTATCCTCCCAGCCCTCCCTACTGTCTTCTCACATTGCTTGCTAACCTTAAGGTCATCTTATATGATTACCCCCAGGTCCCTTTCCATTTTTGTTGTTGTTACTACCTCCCCCCCCATTTTGTAATCTTCGCCTGGGTTTTTGCTTCCAAGGTGCATTATTTTGCATTTCTTTGCATTGAATCCAAGCTGCCATACTTCTGACCATGATAGTCCTCTCTATTCACTCTCTCTCACACCTCCAGAAAAATTAAGTTGTTTAACTTGTTTGCAAATCGGATTATCGGAGGTGTGAGTGCCCAGTGATGATGTCCCTGTCCTTACAGAAATGAATATGGTAGTAGTACCGTACTTACTTAAGTTCTTGCTCCAGGCTCAGTCAGATTCATTTCCAATGGTGAAGTCAAATAATTCAGTGCAGTCAATTGCACTAATTAAAAGATGCTGGTTAAACTAGTAGACCTGGTACTGCTTTATTAATACAGGACAGGAGGGTTAGTTAGGTGTAAATGATGGATGTGGGGGGCACAGGGAATGGAGTAGTGGGGCAGGCAGGGATCTGCACAGGGGCCCAGAATAGCTAAGGCTGGCCCTGTGGCCAGGATTTGAAAATTGACAGCTGTCACATTCACAATGTGCTGTGAAGAAATGGCTATGTTCAAACTTTGGGGTCAAAATATTGAAAATTACTAAAGTTACGAGGCTACATTCGTAAATTTCAATGCAGGCTTAAAACTTTGTTTTTTAGTATTTTTACCCCATAATTTTCAACATAGCCTTCTTATGAACCCACCTCATGAACGAGGGTAGAGAAAATGTTCAACTCCTGCCTGATAGGTGATTTTGCTCAATGACTGCAAAATTACCTTTCAGGACATATTTGCATAATTTCACTGCCATTTTTCATGAGGTGGGGTCCCAAAAAGGCATGTTAAAAAGTTGGGGCAAAAATATTTAAAAATGCCCAAGTTATGCCAGTAAGTTTAAAACCCTATTGAAATACATTGAACCGCATACCTGGTTTCCTCAGTTTGTGGTCCAGTGTTGAAGAGTGAAGATGGGTCTGCAGTCCAGCTGAGTGGGAGGGTTGAGTGGGGGGACAATAATGGCAGTGGCGGCAACAGACATCAATGGATGTTTGTTTTTTAACAGGGTGTTAAAAAAAGGAAACTAAGAGGGACGGTTTTCTTTATTTCAGGTACTGACACTGGGATTGGGCACAGCAGTGTCGGTGTTATGTTTGGCAGCACTGGGAAGGTGGGCTCCATTATGTTGCATAATGAAAATGGGCAGGGTGGTGGGTAGCAGTCGGCATGTGAGATTGGGCACCCCCATGCTGGAATTTTAACGGGGGGGGTTGTTATGTTTGATGGCACCGAGGGTGGGCTCCCCAGTGTTCTATAATGAAAACATGTATAGTGGAGGGGAGATAGCAGCCGGCATGGGGGATTGGGCACCCCTGTGCTCGAATTTTAACATGGAGAGAGCAAGGTCCTTATGTTTGATGGCACTGGGGATGGCCTCCCTGGTCCACACAATGAAAATAGGCACAGTGTGTGTGTGTGTGTGTGTGGTGCTACAGGATGGTATCAGGGATGACATTGGGGGGGGGGGTTGCCACAGCAGGTTGATCATGACAGATCAGCTGTGCTTGCTGGGCAGCATTTTAAGATCAAAGGAAAGAGTCACCCATGATTGGATTAGCTCTTTTCTTTGAACTAAATGAAGTTTCTGCCCAGCAAGCCAGAACAGTGTCATGATCAGTCTGGCTGATGATTGGTGTGACACTGATGAGCCCCTTACAGACCACTCTGCATTGAACTAACAGTGTCACACCCCATAAAAGCCACTCTAATAGCAAAATGTTCACTGCACGTGCATGCATGGCTAACGTAAACAAACTCTGGTCAGAGTCGATATGACTCTGGAGAGTTTTTGGGATGCTTTTACCCATTATTTCTAATGAATTTGCACAATGCAGATCTGTGAAGAGGCAGTTTCAATGTGGTCTTCCTTTTACACATTTAAAAAATGTTTTTTTTTTTTTTTTAATTTTTTACAATGTGTTTTCCTAGAATATGTCTACTGATTGCTGTGTATTTAGCCTGGATAGTTCACAGAAGAAATGGCATCTTATTTTCAGTGGGGCTCTACATCTACACAATATTTTGCTGCATCGTGTAAAATCAGAACGTACTAAAAACAATATTTTACATCTGGGGGACATAATAAGTGCCAGATCGATGCACGAGCAGAAAGATGCATTGCACAAAGAGACTGCACCGGTCAGCACTGATACAATATTCAAAGAGAATGCGCCACAGGTACAGGGTGTGCATACAGTGAAGCCCACCAGGATGAAGCGCAGTACTGCAGAATTCTACAGTAGAGTTACTGCAGCAAACAATGCAATTTCAAATGGAGTTAATCCCTTTTGTCATGCAGTAAACCTGTGACACTGCGCTTCTTCCTGGTGGGCTTCATCATTCGTGTTGAAAATGTGACCCTGGATGGGAGTCGCAGTGCAGGCAACCACCAAGTCAGGTGCATCCAGGGTGATCCCAACTGAATACCTTTCAGGGGGAGTGCATGGCTCATACCAGTATATGCTGCAGCCCTCATGGGTGATATTCAGCCCAGGAATGCAAATGAACTAAATGAGCATGCAGGGTGCAAAGGGGCCTTATGCATGCTCATTACCGGTCCATTTGCATGTTGGCATGGGGATGACTATGCTGGAGCAGCTCTGGCCCTCAAGCCCTGACTCCAATCACTCCCATGTGGGACAGGACCTGAAGTTTCTGGTGGTATAGTGGCACCCCCCACCCATTCCACCAGCCCTGATCGTACCGGAGTCCAGGCTGTATCGGTTCCATATTGTAGGGACCCCAATGCCATCCCTAATTGCACCCAAATACACCTACTGTCCATGTCCATAGTGTAGTGGCTTCTGCTCCCCCTCAATGGTGCACAGACACCCCCCTCCCTGCCCCCAGCCCATCCCATTGCGACGACTGGCTCTGTAATGGTATTGTGCCACTCTATTGGTGGGTGGCGGAACACTTGCAGTAGGATGCTGGAATGTGTTATATGTAGGCAAGAGCTGTGTGTGAGTGATAACACCCAGTGGCCATACACCTCAGGCACTCGCATGTGGATCCATCATCCTGGTATCATTGCACTGCTCAGTGTGGGTGGCAGCCAATGCTTTACCCACTCACACAGGTCCTAAAATAGGTATGTTACAGCTGATCTCCCATTCATTTGTACAATTGGGGAACTGCGGATGAACTGTCCATAGCCTGAAGCATACACTGCAAATGGCATTACAGGATGATGCACCCCATGGCACCTGGGATACCTCAGCAGTCTGGAGGGTGGCATGTTACACAGGGGAACAGGGAAGAGTGTGGACTTGCAACAGTGCATGACAGCAGGAAGATACAGCATTGGCGAGGTATGTAAATTCCCTCTTCAGTTTGCTAAAGACGTACACACAGTTTCATACATTGGTGGCTCCGCAGCTAGCATGGTGCCCCAATGCACTATACAGCCAGTTGGGTAATTCCAGAGTGCAGGTCCCCAGCCTGGGTTCAGTGCAGTCAATGGCTGGCAATGGCAGGGTGTGCAGGGCAGTGCCAGTCTTTGCAACAGGCTGGGTATGGGGGGAGTGAGGGTGTCTGTGTACAGGGGAGGTGGATGGGAGTCCTCTAGACTATGGATATGGACCATGGTTTCCTCTGGTGCGATCGAGTCTGGGGGAGCCCCTACACTATGGAGCTCTTCAGGGATGGAGTTGGCTACACTGGGGATAGAAAGGAGGTACCTCTAGTCCACCAAGGCTGCCAGGCCACTGTGCACCTGGGTGCACATCTGCAGCCTGCCTGTGGGTGTCTGGCAGGGTTAGGCCAGCTATTCATGGCCTAATTGTGGGCTGTGGGTTCTGGTCTGTGAGGGGCACATTCCCACTGAATATGCTGCAGCATGGCATATGCATGGGATTGCCCCCTTGACTTAAATGGCATACCATTTGTGAGTGCCCTGGCCCATTCCTTTGTGGCTGGCACATCTTGCACATTTGAATATTGTGCTACTGCGCATTGTAGGAGTTGTGCGGCACATCTCCCTTTTCCACTGGGATGTGCTGCATATCTCCTTTGAATATGGGGGTCCTGGACAAGGTACCCTGAATAAATACATTATAAAAGTGATAAAATCATGACCCCACTGAAAACAAGATATTGCATCTAATCTGGGACAGCCTGAGTAAATACAGTGCAAAAATGTGTAAATGAACATCCCTGTGACAATGCCCTATCCAGGATACAAAATATAGGATAAGAAATAGTCAGTGCTCCCAGATCCAGAACCATTACCCTGCAAGAAGCCCTCATTTTCCCTGTGTTTTCCCCACAGTGGCAGAATCAAATCCCTGCAGATTTTTTCACAAGCCACTGGCTCCTTATTTATGACTTTATTCTTTATTTATTATATCAGCAGCCTTTTATTAGGAAAAGAGTTCTGATTTGCTGCTCAGTATTAATATTGTATGTCGAGATGGCCTTGGAATGATTTGAATTTATATGTTATGCATAAGGCATAATGGGGGACTATATGAAATAACAAATATCAAGCTCATTATTTCATGAACTATACTCAAAATTAGTAATCACAAGTCAGACAATCTTTCAAAAGATACTAGTAATACCTGCAAACAGATTTACTGCAAATAATATATATACAAATGCTATTTTTGCATCTTATAGTTGTTAGTTTTCAGACAAATTCTCATAGACTTTTTTCTGTCCACCTGATGGAATCTTGAATGACTTAAGTAAATGTTATTATTTTCTTCAAGGCCCTGATCCAGCAACTCAGTAAATACACACTCAGTATATCATATTATAAAATGACAAAGAACAGTCTTCTATTTGCGGTTGTTTGATCAGGAATTTTATAAATGGTATATGTTCTTTTTGTTACATCTATGTTGGTCCAATAAAATGTATTATATCATTTGCTTCTGTATCACTCATGGTTTGTCAGCAGTTAATTCATTAGATGAGGTCTCCTTTGGCAGGAGTTTGACTGTTTCTCCACCCCTCCCCAAACACACACACACACACACACACAGACACACACACACACACACACACACACACACCCTTACTATAAGAGATCTCAATAGCTCTTATCTGTTATGTTTGGGAAACAGGCCGCAGCCCTTCATGTCAAAAAGAAATTTATATATTTAGCCTGGATAGTTCACTAAAGACCTGGCATTTTATCAGATAGGTCTTGAGAGGTTAAAAAACAGTGTAAATATTTACAAACTTTGCTGGGAAAGGGTAACATTTATGAGGTATGAATCTTCCTTGAAAGATATTCATCCCCAACTGTAGTAGCAACATTTTCTTAAATGCTAGGCCTTTAAATGTCCAAGCTTTTCCATTTCAAAGAGGGTAAACAAATCTCCAGTTTAATAGGCAACCAATATTTAACAAGCTGTTTCAGTTTCCTAATGGCCGTCTGATAAGCAGCTTGGAGTTATGTCTCGGACATTCTAAACAGAAAGAAGGGATTATTTTATTTTAGTTGTCATAGTGATTTGTAGATGTGGAAGGATACACTGAAAAGTCCAAAAAATGTGTTTCACGAAACTCCATTTTCAAGCTATAGATAACAAAATGGCTGTAGGCTCCACCCACAGCCATAAAAAGGGGAGCAGCTTATGGTGGGGAATTTCAGTCTACTAGATGTGGATTGGAGCCTCCCAGTCACAACTTCTGCTAGAAGCAGGGATATCATAGACTTTCTGCAGGGGGCATTTCTCAGGCAACTAGTAAGGGAGCCTACTTTTGGTGGGGCAATACTGGACCTGGGACTCATAAACAGGGACAGTATTGCAGTTGTCAAGGTGGGTGGCCACCTGGGGACCAGTGATCACCGTACAGTGTGGTTCAACATAAGGACAGCAATAGAAGCAAACCACACTTGGACGAGGGTACTGGATTTCAGGAGGGCATATTTTAAAAAAATGGATGAATGCTTCAGAGACAACCTAGTGAGTGGGTGGGGGGGGGGTGACCTGGATAGGGTAGAGGAACAGTGGGCTAAGTTAAGGGAAGGCATAATAAAGGCAACAGACCTCTGCACAAAGAAGGTAAGCAAAAACAGGAGAAAAAGACATCACTGTGGTTTTCAAAGGAAGAGGCAGCAAAGGAAAAGGCTAAAAGAATAGCAATCAGGAGCTTTAAGGAGATGCAGAGGGAAGAGGATAGGGAGGTGAATCAGGAGAAGCAAAGGGAAGCAGGGAAGATGGTGAGGAGTGCAAATGCGCAAACTGAGGAAAGAATAGCTCAAGGGGTATCTAAAGGTTAAACTGCCTTTTTAGGTACACAAGTGAAAAGAGGAAGATGAGGGGAGGGATTGTGAGGTTAAGAAGGGCAGTGGAAAACTGTGCTAAGGAGGATCAGGAAAAATCTTAAACTCTGAACAAATACTTTTGTTCAGTCTTCACTGAGGAAGAGGAAGGGGATGGGGTGCATAAAAGCAGCAGGAGCTGTGGGAGTGGGTGGCAGAAACTGGCTGCACTTATGACAGTCCTATTCATAGAAACATAGACTTTGACGGCAGATAAGGACCACTTGGCCCATCCAGTCTGCCCCCTACCTATTGGATAAGCTGCAGATCCTAGTTGACCAACAGCCTACTTCCTTCTGCCCCCCACTAGAATTGCTTTATGTCTGTCCCATGCATTCTTGAATTCCCCCACTGTTTTTGACCCCACTACTTCCTCAGGAAGGCCATTCCATGCCCCCATCACCCTCTCTGTGAAAAAACAGTTCCTCACGTTGCCACTGAGCTGTCCCCCCTCTATCTTCAAATTGTGCCCCCTTGTTCTCGCACATCTCTTTTTCTGAAAGATGCTACCCTCTTGGACTTTGTTGAGTCCCTTGAGGTACTTGAAAGTTTCTATCATGTCCCCCCCCCCTCCTCCTTTCCTCGAGGGTATACATATTAAGCTCTTTTAGTTTCTCTTCATATGACTTCTGGTGCAGACCCTGCACCATTTTAGTTGCCCTCCTCTGGACTGCCTCCATCCTGTCTATGCCTTTGCTGAAATGGGGTCTCCAGAACTGCACACAGTACTCCAGATGGGGTCTCACCAACTGTCTGTACAGAGGGATAACAACTTCCTGTTTTCTACCGGTGATGTCTCTCCCTATGCAAGCCAGTATCCCCCCCAGCCCTCCTTACTGTCTTCCAACATTGCTTGCCTACCTTTAGGTCATATGATATAATTACCCCCAGGTCCTTTTCCATTTTTGTTGTGTTAGTACCTCCTGTGACTGGGTGACCCATGTCATGGAAGGGTGCCCTGAGTCTGTTTTAGATCCCCCCCCAAAGACTCACTAAAATGCTTAGGAAGCACAGAAACAAAAAGTAAAAGTGCAGGACAGGAACAGCAGTCCCCCTTGTGTTCTGTTCCCTGTGTTTGCTAGAAACTGCCCTTGGCAAAGGGACAAAATGAAAAGTAAAAGCTGATGGCTGCACTTTACAGCTGTAGGCAAATGTCGAGAACTGTTTTCTTCAGCTCTAAATAAGAGCAGTTAATTAAGCAGCTTGTTGCTGCTTTACTTTAAAAATACACCATTCTGTGGTATAGGGTTTTCATCTGCTCTAATAAAAGTTTTAAAGAGCAGACAAATACCTCAAACAATAATAACACAGTTACAATGACAGTAGGACTCTGGGGCCCCATTAAGATTATCTGTGGTGTTTAGCTAAACTCCTAGTAAGGTACACATTGCTTTAAGTAGAAGAAAATAAAATACATGTTTGATGTTTGGGCCTTGTTTACAAAGGAAATTTACAAGATGCTTACCTGAGTTTAGTGCAGGAGGAGTGCCAGTTTGTAAGTCAGAAAACACAAGAAAGCTAGATAAAGCTCTAAGGATAACTTTTATGAAACAGTCATTCTTTACCTGTGGGGAGCCCTTTGCTGTATACGGTGCTGTTATAGGGCTGTCAGCCCACAGACTGTCTGATTTTTGTGGAACTCCCAGTTAGTGAGGTCACTGCCAGAGGTGGAGCTAGGGGAAATTAAGTTCCCCATAGCTATAAAATTGTGTAGCCAGGCCAGAATGAATATTATGTTAATGTTGCTAGGACTCCTATTAACCAAGGCTTGGAAATACCCCTTTTTCTTATGTTTAGGCAGGGATATGAGCCTCATAGAGATGTGTTTTTAGTTAAAAGACATAATGTGGGTGTTTCCCAAGGAAGTGATGTCACTAGGACACAGGATAAAAGATTGCCACTAGAGGCTTTAATTTAGATAAGGCATCAGTCTAGAACTGACTGTGAGAGGTGTAAGACCTTAAGTTTAGAAGGCTTGTGTCTATACCCTAGACAGCATTGATGTTATGGACTTAATAACAATTTTCTTATTTTCTGTTCTAAATAATTATCATTTTATGCTACAAATAACAAAATGATAAATGCCAGCCTGGCATTTTTTATGCACTAACTCTGGATGTCTGCCTGCTAATTGTCTCCTGATCAACAACCCCGCTACACCTCCCCCTATTGTGTATTCTTCTCCTGGGTTTTTGTTTCCCATGTACGTTACTTTGGACTTCTTTGCATTGAATCTAAGCTGCCATATTTTTGACCATTCCTCCAACCTTGCTAAGTCACTTCTCATCCTTTCCACCCCCCTTGTGTATCAACTCTGTTGCAGATCTTTGTGTCACCTGCAAAGAGGCATACTTTTCCTTCCAGCCCCTCCGCAATGTCAACTATAAAGACATTAAAGAGGACCGGTCCCAGTACTGAACCCTGCGGTACCCAGCTAGTAACCCTCCTTTCTTCGGAGTGGACTCCGTTTACTATTACCCTCTGCACCCTGTTGTCCAGTGTATTTTTTACCCAGGCTGCCACCTTGGGACCCATTCCCAGGCTGGCTAACTTGTTTATTAATCTTTTGTGTGGGACTGTGTCTAATGCCTTGCTAAAGTCTAGGAAGGCGATATCCACAGCCCCTCCCTGATCTACTACTTTGGTCACCCAGTCAAAGAAATCTATTAGATTCGTCTGACATGACCTTCCTGCTGTGAATCCATGCTGCCTTGGGTCCTTTGCCCCACTGAACTCTAGGTACTCAATAATTCTTTCTTTCAGAAATGATTCCATCATTTTCCTACCACTGAGGTCAAACTAAAAGGTCTAGTTTCCTGCCTCTGCCTTGCTCCCACTTTTGTTAAGGGGGATCACATCTGCCCTTCTCCAGTCCACAGGTACCATACCATCCTCCCAGGATTTGTTAAAAAGGGTAGTCAGTGGTGTCACTAGTTCTCTCCTTAGCTCTTTTAGAATTCTGGGGTGAATCCCATCAGGCCCCATTGCTTTGTCCACCTTGAGTTTTAGGAGTTCTTTCAGGACCCTTTCTTCTGTGAATGGACTGATATAGCCCCCCCCCAGAGTGCTTCTATTGTTTGGTTTAGGTACCTGCCCCTCCTCTTCTTTTGTGAATACATGAGAAAAATAGTATTCGTTCAGTATCTCTGCCTTTTCACTGTTACCCTCTGCCCAACCCCTCCCTTTTATTAAGCCTCACTATTCCTCCCTTGGTCTTTCTTTGCTCCCTAATGTACCTGTAAAAAGTTTTATCCCCCTGCTTAACTAAGGTGGCTATCTTTTCCTCAGTTTTGGCCTTTGCTATCATGACTGCCTTCCCCGCTTCCTTCTGCTTCAACTGATACAGTTCTCTGTCCTGCTCCTTCTGTGATTCCTTATACTTCCTGAATGCTATCTTTTTCTCCCTAACCTTCCCTGCCACCTCTTTTGAGAACTATAGTGGTTTGTTCCTTCATTTTGTTTTGTTTATTTGCTTCACTCAAAGGCTTGTTGCCTCTGTGATGGCAGTTTTGATTTTTTCTCATTGTTCCTCCATCCCTCCTTCCTGCCCATTTGCTAGTTCATTCCTTAGGCACTCTTCCATTTTGCCAAAGTCAGCCCTCCTAAAGTCCAGTACCCTCACTTTTGTATGGCTTGACTCTATGGCTGTGTTTATTGTGAACCACACTGTTTGGTGGTCACTTTTTCCCAGATGGCTACCCACTTCTAAATCAGAGATCCTCTCTCCTTCCCCATTTGAGAGTACCAGGTCTAAGATTGCTCCCTCCTGAGTGGTTTCCAACACTAGCTGTCTGAGGCATGCCCCCTGTAGGGCACCGAGAATGACCCTGCTCTTGGATGTGGCTGCAGCAAATGTGCTCCATTAAACATCTGGCATATTCAGGTCCCCCATCAACAATATCTCCCCATTTTCTGGCATTCTACAGATGCCTTCTATCATTTCCTTGTCCATTTCTTCCCCCTGAGACGGGGGTCTGTATACAACCCCCGTGCGGATTGTGGTGCCATTTCCTATCTCCAAGATGATCTACAGTGCCTTCTTTCCTCCCTGTTTACCCTTTAGTTCTGTTGCTTTGATCCCTTCCCTATGTAGAGAGCTACTTCTTCTCCTCTTTTACCCCTCCCGTTCCTCCTGTAAATTGTGTGCCCTGGTATGTTGACATCCCAGTCATGGTTCTCTGTGTACCATATTTCTGTGACTGCCACAATATCCAGACATACCTCTTCCATCAGTTCAGGAAGCATGTTACCCAGACTATGGGCCCTGGTACTCATCGCCCTCCATTTTTTGATGGCCTTACCCCTATTAGCCCCATCCCTGTCCTTACTGCCTTTGCCTTTTTCTCCATTTTATTTATTTATTTATTTATTCAAGTCTTGGATTATAGACCTTTGAGCTGGGAGCTCATTTGTGAAGGTTCCACGTCAAACAGTAAGCAATCAATAGGTACATACAGGTTATGTACAAGGGTTACAAAACAAGTTTCATTGGTTGTACAAACATGAATATGAGATTCAGGCAAACACTTAGTACATACAGGTTACCATCATAGTTACACAACAAGTTACATAGTTGGTTCAAGCATGATGATGAGATTCAGACATGGCTTTAGGATGTAAATGGTTGTACAGAAAATCAAGGAAGATTGTTTCACTATGCAGGAGGTGGAGGGACCTCCAGTGGAAAGTAATAGGCAGTGGGATGGGGGGGAGTGGGGACCAGGCAGGACTGAGGCCCATTGTCAAGGTGAGGTAGTTGGGGGGTAGTAGGGAGAGAGGAAAGTTTAGGACCAGAGCAGGGGGGATGGAGCAGGTGCAAGGGAGTGGAGATAGGGATAGGGGTATGGAGGAGAGGGGGGGATAATAAGGAGATGTAGGTAAGAAGTTCAGGGGGATGACCGGGCAGGCCCTTGATGGAAAACTGGAAACTGAAGTTATAAAGGGCAGGTGCACCTCATGCAAGGTGGGTGCGGAGCATCGACTTGAAAGGCTCAATTCTGGAATCAGCAATTAGCCCACTCAGAAAGGAGCTTAGCAAGTGAGGGGGCTTTCTATACAAAAGCCCTTTGGCTTAAGGAGGTGTGGCGAAATGGCACCATGAAGTAGTTAGTGAGTGTTCCATGTGTCGGATGAGATAGTGCAGAAGGTGTAATCATGTTCTGGACCCCAGGAGAATGGGGTCATGCTAAGGGTAGCCTTTTTAGCCAAGAGACTGAGCTGGTAACTAATTCTGTTATCCAGGTCAAGCCAACCTATGCAGGAATATAGGTCGCACATATGGGTAAGGCGAGGTAAGGTGAGGAACAACCAGGAATAGCCAACAAGCTTTGTTGAGAGTAATAGCAATTCTCTTTAGTGCTGTAGTTGAGGCCGCACTGTATATAACAAGACTATAGTCAACCACATTTAAAATCTGTCCTGCTCCCTATCGACCTCTCTACCTTGGTGTTTACCTCACTAACTACCCTGTTTTGTCAGGGGGAGGCTGGGAATTCCCTGTTCCTTTTCAGTGCCTCCCCCCGGACACAGTAGTAGTTCTGAGGGACTGGAGGAGGGCAGATGTAGTTCCACTTCATTAAAGTGGGAACAGGGAGGAGGCTGGCAACTATGGTTCCATGTCATAATGGCAATCGTCAAACAGGGATCGCCGTTAGAACGAGTGTACATCACCGAAAAGCAAAATGGTGATATACACTCCCAGTGAAAAAAAAAAACAACACGGGGAAAAACCAACAAATATATTTATGCTGGGAATGCACCCCCACACCTCCCCTCATGGGGGGCTTTGCCCCTGTACCCCACTTACTTTAGATTGTCAACTTCAGGGGGTGCATGTCAGAGAGGGGGAGACACTCATTAAAAAAACCCTCCCACCCGTGAAGTACAAAAACAAGCTCCCCTTGCCAGTCCCGAGCCCTGCACCTACTGCACTGTAGCCAGCCATCCTCACCACCACTCCACAAGGCCAGCACAGCAACACCACACCACACTACCACCCACATACTTTCTTCCTTATCCCTCCCCTTCTGGTCGCCATCCTACATCATTGCTCTTCATCCCTCGCTACCCTTTACCCTCACTTTTCTTCCCTCGCTACTCTTTCAGGGTAGCTCACATAATGGGTGCTGAAACTGAGTCGCTCATATCTGAGTTGCTCAGTTTCAGTTGCCCATATAATGGCACCGACAACTACAGGCCAGTCAGTCTGACATCAGTGGTAGGGAAGTTCATGGAGTCACTGCTAAAGGAAAGAACTGTGGAGTATCTTGAATCCAGTGAGTTACAAGACTTGAGGCAGCACAGATTCACTGACAGATTTCTTTGACTGGGTGACTAGGGAAATAGATCAGGGTAGGGCAGTGGATGTGGCCCACTTAGATTTCAGTAAGTCATTCAACACCATACCCCATAGGAGACTCATAAAGAAACAGGGTAGCTTAGGAGTGGGTCATAAGGTAGCAAATTGGATAAAAAATTGGTTAATGGATAGGTGGCAGAAGGTTGTAGTAAATGGAGTTCACTCCGGGGAAGGGAGGGTGACCAGTGAGGTTCCTCAGTGCTCAGTACTGAGACCAGTCCTCTTCAATATCTTTATAAGTGGCATTGCAGATTAGCTGGAAGGAAATGTCTGTCTCTTTGCAGATGACACCAAAATCTGCAATAGGGTGGACGCTCCAGAGGAGGTGAAAAGAATGTGCAGAGACCAGAGAAAACGTGAAGAGTGGTCAAGGGCATGGCAGCTGCATTTTAATGCAAAAAGTGCAAAATCATGCACCTAGGGCACAACAACCCAGTGGCGGAATACAAAATGGGAGAAGAGGTATTGACAGTCATGAAACAAGAAAGGGACCAAGGAATAATCATATCTGATTACCCAAAGGTGGCAAAGCAGTGGGACAAGGCAGTGGGTAGGGCCAGTCAGATGTTGGGGTATATAAGGATGGGTATCACCAGCAGAAGGAGACAGGTGGTGTCTCCACTGTATAGATCACTGGTGAGACTCCTTCTGGAGTACTGTGTCCAAGTCTGGAGACCACATCTTAAGAAGGACATAGACAGAGTGGACGCAGTCCAGAGGAGGGCAACTAAAATGGTGCAGGGTCTGCATCAGGAGTCCTATGAGGAGAGATTAAAGGATCTCAATATGTATATCTTGAAAGAGAGGAAAGAGAGGGGGGGATATGATATAGATCTTAAAATATGTCATGGGGTAAACAAGGTACATGAGGGAAGTGTTTTTCAGAAAGGTGCTCAAGGTCAAGGGGGATGATAAGAAGCTGGAGGGCAGTAGATTCAGGAGAGATGTGAGGAAGTACTTCTTCACGGAAGGAGTGGTGGATTCCTGGAACAGTATTCCAGCAGCGGTGATGGGGGCAGAAACAGTGGTGGGGTTCACAAATGCATGGGAAACACATACGAGAATTTTAGGAAAAGGGAAGGGGGGTGAATGAACTAGAGATCAAGTAGGATCTATGGTAATACTGTAGGCAGGGAAAATGGACTGACTAGGTGGGCCAAGTGGTCCTTATTTTTTTATTTTTTTTTTAATTTGGTAACTGGGTAAAAAAGCACTGGGCCACATGGCCCGTTTACAGTCTTGACCTGGAAAGACACATCAAACAAAATTTATAAACATAAAACACATGTTATAAATCAAATCCATGGAACAATACATTAAAGAAAAAAATATGACAAACATATACAAGCAGTTACCTGACATTTATTACAACAGATTAAAGTGTGCACAGGTACATTACATTATACAAGCATCAACAACCAAGATGGGTACTGTATTCCATTTCCAGATTCAATATATGAAGTACAATTGCATTGGGTCTTTGTGTGTAAAAGCTTCTTAAAGGAGCATTTGAAACTATTTATATTTTCCAAATTACATAATTCTTCTGGTAGGCCATTCCATGTTTTGATTACAATCTGTTTGAAAGACTTCTGCCTTTTTTGTGGTTTTACAAAGTGGCATACCTAATGTAGTTACATTTTGTAACCTTAATGACCTGGTACTTATTTTTTGTTCAAAGAAAATTGACAATGGATTGTATGTAGAGCAATGAAGTGCATTGAAAACAAAACAGGATAATTGTAATGTGTCCCTATGTCCTATTGGTAGCCACCCTAGTTTATTATATAGATTACAATGATGCTCCCTAGGATAGGCCCTAAGGGCAAATCTGCATATTGTATTATATAAACAATGTCTTTGTTGTCTAATTTTTTTCTGATACACCCTACCAGATCAAGCTCCCATAGTTTAATGTTGGTATAAGACCGGTCAAAGCTATTGTTCTTCTTGTTTCATCTGTTAAATAATCCCTAACTGCATGTAAAGCTCCTATTTTTACGTAATTGTTTTGTTATGTTATCAATATGTGTCTGAAAACTTAACTGGCTATCCAATGTCACTCCTAGATATTTAAAATCTGATACAATTTCTACTTTCGATCCATCATTGCCAGTTATTACAAAGGGGTCAAACAACATTTTCATTTTACTGTTAGTACAAAACAGCATTCCCTTGGTTTTATTCCTATTGAGAACAAGCATGTTGCCCTTGAGACAACATATCAATTTGTTGTATTCATTTTCCAAATTCTGTTGAATTCATTAAATATCTTTATTGGCTGTATGTAATACAGCATCGTCCGCATACAGGACCATATGGGATCCTGAGCAGATTGAGGGTAACTCATTTATCTATAAGGACAATAACATGGGCTCCAGTATTGAGCCCTGGGGTACCCCATAGTCTACAGCCTTAGGATCTGACAGTATGCCATTTACACATCAGCAAATATTATGTTTCTGTGTTTCTAAAATAATATTGTAAAAAAAAAAATACAAAAAAAAAAATATATATGTATAAAAATATATATTTATGCAATAGGGAGTTAAATAAAAAATCTGTATAAATATGTTTTTTGCAGTCATGACATGCATGGAGTATAAATAAATTACTTTTTTACACTCAAGGCACGTCATCTGCATTTATGTACACTGCAGGTACGTCATACAGAATATTGAATGCAGTAGCAGTCTAAGCTGAATCTTGTGCATAGCCAGACCTAGTTTAGGATGTCTGTTTTGTGTGCACAAGCTTTTGGCTCACATTAAAAAAGTCAGTTATACCAAAACTGCTGCTTGAGTCACACTGTCAGTAAAATTCCAAAAAGTACCTTATTTGTCAGGAAAACATGTCTGCTTCTGCTGTATGTTCCCGTTTGCACTAGAGCTGTAGCTGTGGTCCAAAAGTATACCTATTTGAATGCCAGAATCAGTTATTTTTCATTATTTTTATTTCCCCTATGATACATTGAGGTATCCGGTGTAGTTATGTAACAAAAATAAAAAAGGAAAAAAAAGTACTTACAATGGGCTTCTGTGATATAGTGCTGAAGAGCCCAGAGGAAGTCACTAAGGCAGCAGTTTCCATCAGTGGCGCATAGACTCGCAATCACCAAAGACGGCCAGGAATCCAGCGTGGCCCTCGATGCAGAGTGGTGTTCACAGCGGGATGTGATAGCTCTTATTGACTATGCACATGTGCCTTCAGTTACTGTGTGTCACACTGAGGTAAAGTGATGTGTCCTGGCACAAGAAGGCAACAAATGGCATTTCTAGTGGAGAAAAAAAAATCCCTATGAGAAAGGTAAAAACAGTGATTCAGATTTCGATTTATTGATCGACAAAAAGTCATTACAATATTAATAAAAAGATTCAAAATAAAATACATCTGTATTTACTTTAGATTTCAAATATTTAGCCCCAAATTTGTTAAAAATCATCATTCATCATGGAAGTGTAATCTAATTTCTGGACAGGCCATACCCCCATTTTCTACAGCAAGACACAGTTCGGCCCGGGAAATCCTTGGTGCTTTATGTCCAGATTTGAGAAATTACGACCTTGCATTTATAATGAAAATGGCCATTAAGTGGGCTTTTGAAGAGGAGTTAGACCCAAATATAAAGTTTATAAATAACCTTCTTACAGAAATGTTGTCAGTGCTGATTGATTTAACTGTGCTCCTGTTTGCAGCAAGGAAACATCAAAAGGCCAATAGTAAAATAGTGAGAAATGTAACTCGGAAGTATAATCAAATGTACTAATAAAGTAAAATGGGAGGCGCATCTCTCCCCTGGGAATAGAATTTGGAGGAACCCAAACTTTAAGTTAGAAGGCAAGCAATTAAAAAATAAACTATGGGGGAAAAAAGGTGTAATCAGGTGGCGAGACCTTTATGAAAATAGATTTAAAATACCCTGGCCAGTTTTCAAAAGAAAATTTCAGTTGAAGGAACATCAATTTTTATTTTTCAATCAACTTTCCAGCCTCTATGTTAAGGATTATTATAATAAGGGTCTGAGAAATGGAGCTGTCTGATTGGCTGCAAGCATTCTAACAGCCTTATGTTAATCTTTTATTAACATACATGTAGAGCTTAGCCATATGCTGAACAAGGTTTAACACTGTTTAAAAACATTTTTTTAATTATAATAGCAATAAGGCATTCCCAGGGATTATGTTAGTGGTCAGTTAATCACCCTCTAGGGGCATGTGGCACTCGGCTACACCTCGTGCCACAGTACACCCCTAGAAGGTGATTAACAGACCATTAACATAACCCTTGGTCATGCCTTATTGCTTAATAAAAGGTGGGAGAGAGAGCCCCAAATAATAGAACCTTAGGAAAAAAAACCTTTATATGTCCTTAGAAAATAAAATACCTAAGCTGTTCTTGTGACTGGCATTCAATTTAAATGGCAAATTTGTCAGATTTTATAAGAACGCAACAGATAAATGGGAGGAAGAATTACAGGGAAAAATTACAGAAAAGCAATGGATAACTGCTAATAGAGCAGTGGTAAATTATACATTAACTAGGGACCGAGTGATACAATATAACATTTTGAACAGGGCCTATTATTCACCAAAAAGACTTTCAAAAATGTATACCAATGCAGAAAATACATGCTGGCGTTGTCAGTCTCCTAAGGCAGATATATTTCACATGTTCTGGAGCTGCAACTTAAGCCAGAACTGGTGGTCAGCTGCTTTTGGAATATTAAAAAAAAGTTGGCTTTAATTTACCATGTTGGGAAGTTCCCTGAAATACAGTTTTGGAGATGCAGAATGTTAGAGAAGAAGTGTCAGGAGATAATCTAATATTTAAGGTCAATCTGATGTCAGTGAAAAGACTGATCCTGAAGTATTGGAAGAGTAATTCATTTTCCATACCTTTCCCCAGAAATGAATGGAAACATTCTTTATTGCAAATATTTTGGAAACTTCCAGTCAGTATGGAAATTGCAAAATTTGGAAATAGATCATTGGACATTAAATTATTTTGTCAAGGAATAGGGCTACTCATTGTTCGAGAAACTGAGGACTGGGGTTTTACTGAGAAAATATGAATGGTAATGAAATGTATGATGTGCACTCATTTTTATAATTATGGATTATTGAAATGATATTTATGACATTCTGTGAACTCTGATTATTTAAGACAATTGTCACTCCCTGAACCAGCTTTCCTTTTTATGTTGGCACGCTTTCACAGCCAACATCTTGCAGTAGTGGAGATTTGGAGGCGCGGTCGCTGTTGGGCGAATGCAGGGCATGCACTAGTAGGTGCATCCCTCATTCCCCAATCAGCCTGCATGCTGGCGCCACAGCATACATACTAATGTGGAGATCACATCAAAGGAAAGGTCCTCTGCAATGCGAGCAAAGCTCATCACATGCAGCAGACCTTCCTACATGCTTCACCAGCTACAAACATGGCGGCACAGTGGCCGCTAAACTGCCGACTTCAGGGGTGTCCAATCCCCTGGTCAGCTTACCCTGCCCCTCATGTATGTGCCGATGGGGGAGCCCACTCCCTGTCGGCATAATGTGTCCCCCCCTTTTCTGCTTGTTGAGGGGGTGCCCAATCCCCCTCGGTTCATGCCCCCCCCGCTTTCGTTGTTTGCCGACGGGGGTGCCCAATCACCATCGGCATCCGTCCCCCCTTTTCCCACTTTAATGTGCCAACGGGGGAGCCCACTCCCCATCAGCATGATGTCCTCCCCCTTCTTCTGTGCCAAGGGGGTGCCCAATCCCCCTCAGCTAGTGTCTAGTGTCCCCCACTCCTCATATGCCAACAGGGGTGCCCAATCCCCCGTCAGCTACTGTATCCCCTCCCCAATAAAAAACACCTGTTTTTTTTTTGCACCTGTAAACAGAAAACGGTCCCTCGTAGTCTCCCTACCCACCACCTGCACCCACCCACTGTGCACCCTGCCTCCCCACACCCCCCTCACCCCATACTTACCACCGGAGCTTGGCGCAACGATCTTCGGTGAACCGAAAACACGTCTGCACTCTTCAAAGCCAACCGCGAACTGAGGAAATGCCGGTAAGATGTATAATGGAATAAATAGGGTTTTTTTTCCAACTTCGATGCATATCTCAGGCATTTTTCGGAATATTTGCACCAAATTTTCAACATGCAGTTTTTGGGACACTCCTCATGAATTCTGGCACTGTTATGATGTTACTTGGTCCAGAAAGGTGATTTCACAGTCGCTGCGCAAAATCACCTTTCGGGACTGATTAATGCAAGGACAGTGGCAGTATTCATGAGGTGGGGCTCTCAAAAATCCTATTTTGCAAATTTGGTGGAAAAAATCCAAAAAATGGCTGTTTTATGAGCGCTCATTGCGCAGTTGCTACGCACACTCGTAAGTTCACCAATTCGCAATATTTTCACGCCAGATTTTCAACATTGTCATTTTTCTACACCTCCTTGTGAACAGTACAGATGTCATTTTTCACATCCTGGCTGAAATGTGTTTCCCCACTTCCGGCGCACAATACCACGGTTGCTGTGGAAAATCAGTGTTTGGGGCAGATTACGACAATGACAGTGACACTGTTCATGAGCAGAGGTCCTAAAATGCCTATGTTGACAATTTGGTGATGATACTCCATAAAATGACTGTGTTACGAGCGTGCATTGCGCAGTTGCTATGCACGCTCTTAACTTCGCGAATTCACAATATTTTCATGCCAGATTTTCAACATAGCCATTTTTTTACACCTCCTTGTGAACAGTATAGCAGTCATTTTTCACATCCTGGCCAAAATGTGTTTCCGCACTTCCGGCGCACAATAGCGCGGTCATGGTGGGGGAATTAGTGTTCAGGGCAGAGTACGAAAATGACAGTGACACTGTTCATGAGCAGAGGTCCTTAAATGCCTATGTTGAAAATTTGGTGACAGTATTCCATAAAATGACTGTGTTACGAGCGTGTGTTGCACAGTTTGCACGCATGCTCGTAGCGTTGTGCATTTGTAATATTTTCACCACTGGCTTTTTTCCACACCTCTTGATGAACAGTACAGCTGTCATTTTACATATCCTGCCCGAAATGTGTTTTCACATGTTCGGCACAGAATAGCGCGGTCGCTGTGCGAAATCACTTTTTGGGACAGTTTGAGGAAATGACAGTGACGACACTGTACATGAGCAGAGGTGCTAAATGCCTGTGTTGAAAATTTGGTGCCGAAAGTCCATAAAATGACTGTGTTACAAGCGTGCGTTGTGCATTTCCCACACACCCTTGTAACCTCGCAAATTTGCAATATTTACATGACATTTTCACCACGCCATTTTAGTACGCCTCCTTATGAGCAGTACAGCTTTCATTTTTCACATCCTGCCCAAAATGTGTTTCCATACTGCACTACCAAAGCCAATGCCAGCGCGACAATATTCGGCATTGACAAATGCTTGTTGTATATGTATTGGCTTATATATGTACTGGATTGAAAAATTAATAAAAAATATTATTAAAAAAAAAAAAGAAAAGCGGTGTTATCTCATTTGCTGTACAGTTTTAAGGAAGGAGGCCAGAGAGTCCAGAATTGAGGGGGAGTGTGATTTTAGTAAACAAGTCACTTGGTATCTTAGTTCGAATTCTATATTAGTTAAACTCTTACTTGGATTTTTACTTCTGTAAACATTATACAGAGGACATAAAATCAACCTATGTGTTAGATCATCCATTCCTAGCTGACTATTGAGCAGAGCTAGATAAAAACTGTGTTTTGTAAAAATGATAGCATGTTATTTACCTCTGGATGCCCCAAGAACACACTAAGTTGCCCATTGCAACTTAAAAATTGTAGACATTAAGAACATTAAAAAATGTAGACTTATCACTATAGCCGGGTTCTGTTTGCAAACTGTGTTATGTAAAAGGCAGTACTGATATGTTATTTTGTTTATATAACACAGATTGCAAACAGAATCCAGATACAGTGATAATGTATTACAGGGCACAGGTTGTTTTCCCAAATCCACACAGCCACTGAAAAAGTCCTTGGTTCCCAACTGCAGTTCTGACACTCTTCTCTATGTCTGAGCTGTGATATCCCCCCTCCCCACAGCTGCATGTGAGCCCTACACCCCCCAAAGCTTAACAAATTCAGTGCAAAGCCAGTCAGCAAGTATTAAAACGTCAGACTGACTATAATTAAACAGTAATGTCCTGACAGTCCACGTAGCAATAAATACAGTGGTAGCAGTGTAGGAGAATATGTACTTAGCAGTGCGAATGCTGCTGTACTCCATAGTGCTGCTGGGCTGTGCTCTGAGGCCATAATCGACCTCCTGGTTTGCACCACAGCTCCTTGCTGCCCATCGCAACAGTTTAACGACTGTGCGCATCATTTACTGCTGCACTTGCACTTCCCGACATTGGGCGGTTCCCTGGGTTGCTACTACTTCCACTGATGCTGACATAATGATGCACAAATTTCCTCCTCCCACAATCAGAGCCAATTTGCTTTTTTTCTTAACGTGACAGGCACTTATGAAAGCGCAGTGATTGTCAAAAAGGAGTAGCAGCTGTTCGAAATACCATAGTGGTCTGCTGCCTTATTTTAATGAATGGGGAACACTGTCTGATGAACAGAGAACTGCACAGAACTTGAGAGTTATTTTCACAGATATCGTCACTTTTTTAATAAGCATTTGTCACTGCTGACCATTTGTTTGCATGTACGTGCTGTGCAGGTGTTTGGTAATGATAGTGCCCAGATGCAGATGCCGTGTACCAGGGAAGAGGCCATGCAAGGACCCTGCACTTCCATGCAGTGACGGATGTGAAGAATTCATAGTGTTTCAGACTGGCATGCATAATGGTGCGATTTCTCAGCCCTATCACATTGATGTGTGTTCACATAGGGCATGGTGACACCCTATTGAGCCAACTGGAGGCTTCTCCCTCCTTCTCTCTGCACCTGCGCCTCACCTGGTATCAGCCAGGTTGCAGTTGTGCAGCAGGAAAGGCAGACTACCTCCCCCGAGGAGGGGAGTGCTCTCTGTGATTCTTAATTGATTACCCCTGGGCATCCTCCATCGATTAGGTCAAGTTCCTGAACACGGGTAGCCAGCTTCATGAACGGTAGCACCACCCCTGCACCAAAGGGACAGGTTCACTATTCTATATTTAAAGAATATTCTAAAATGGGGAGAGAAATCCTGCATCTTGATGAGTTATTAGCCTTAGAAGTGTCTAATGCATGGATAAAAACAAGTGCTTTCATCCAGGATGCAGGATAGAAAACAAATCCTTGGGCAAACAGAATTCTTGAAAGTTTTCAGCTGCCATTTGTCTTTCCCGCTTAGTGACAGTAGTTTTACAAGTCACAAGCAGGCCCCCCCCACACTGTCCTTGCTCCCTTGAAAGATGGCTGCCCGAGTAATGATGAGACGTACAGTTCTTGTTTTTTTTTCTTTTCTTTTTCTCATACTTGTGTTACTCACATTTAGGACATTGAAGGGTGTTGCTCCACTTAATTCATTGTGGCTTTCATGTTGCGTGCATCTTCAGAATCTTGACACTGCCCGATCTCATGGCAAACATAATGACAGTTAAATGAAAAAAAAATAAGAAAAACAAATAAATACAACAACTCTGCAAGTTAGAACACCTCCTTGATCCACAGCCATAGCTACTCTGCTCTTCATTTCCTCCTGGCTACCCACTCTGCTTGTTAGCCTGCTCCACTGGCACTTGCTAAAACTAAAATCAAACAAACAAAAAAAGAAACAGAAATACATACAAAGTATGTTACAAATCTAAAAGACAAATGTAAATAAAATAAAACAAAACACTACTCAGTGAGTATGGGGGGGGCACATAGTAACCATGACAACCAACTTTAGAAATGGTGGCCACAGTAGGACAAAAGTCCTAATGCCAAAAAAAAAAGCAGGCAGAAGAACTGTTTTACAACAAAAAACATTAAACATTTAATTCTTTTTCAATATAAACATAAAAATGTTAATTTCTACTTGAACGTAAAATATACTACCCTATTTTATAAGTGCAATAAGACACTCTGTGGGTGTGCATTAGACATTTCTAATGCACAGCCAGGGGCTAAAGGCACTTGGCCTGCAGCCTTGTGCCTCACTACACCCCTGGCCTTGCATTAGCAATGTCTAATGCACACCACCTTCTGTTTTATTGCTTACATACACAACATTATTTAGGTTATGATTTTTTTGCACAGTCCTGGCGCTGGATCACAAGACAACTAGCACAATGTCTAAACTATACCAGATGATGGTAAATACACAGTAATAAATACCTGTTTGTGGATTATTATGATTAGAACCTGTGCTGTAATGAAGGAATTTCTGAAGATGATTTGAAACACTAACTGAGCTTTATTTTTAGTAAAAAGGTAAGCTGTACTGGATGGGACTTTACCCGTGGGCTATGATGACATTTACCCATGTGTAAAGGCAACAGGAGAGAAATCGTGTTTATTGATTCAAGGAAACAATAGGATAATTTATAACAAATTACACTGTATAAGTAAAATGCAAATGAAAAACAGAATAAAAATTTACTCATAGACTACAGTGTCATCATCTACTGGTCTGTCATAAAAAATATACTGAAAAAATTAGACTTGGATCACACTGGTGTTTGAGCAGTTGTTGGGGAACATTTTGTTCACAGATACATTGAAGTTCTTCATCACTAGGTACCAAAAATATCACTTGCATTTCTCTGCAGCATCAGCATACAGTTTCGGATAGCATGGGTGAGCATTTTCTGCATTTGCACCTACAATGAAACAAAACCAATGTAAGAAACTTTATTTTTTCATTCAATTTACAAAGAAATAAACACACAACAAACCTTAATATATGATGTCAAAAGTGTCATTGTTGTGAGTGATGTGTTTTTGGGGGTTGGGGGGGCTTTGCGCCCAGGTTCAACTCAGGAAGACAGACTAAGCACAGTAGGCAGTGTGAGCTATATGGAGGGCGTTCTGCCTCATCTTGCAACAGGCTTTATAGGGAGCATCTACCAAACCCTTACCAACTCTGCTTGCACCACCAGCTATAGGTACCGAGGTGGCAGTTTGCGGCACAGCTTGCACCTTGGGTGGTGCCGGGGTGGTGGTGAAAAGTTCCCATCAGGAAGACACACTTAGCACTAGCTTGCCATGAGCACAGTAAATAGTACAGACTCTGCGGAGGGCCTTCTGCCTCATGTTGCTGCAGCTGGTAAAGAAAGCAGCTACAAAACCCTCTCACACTGAGCCTTGCAGCACAGATTTCAACTTGTGTGGGGCTGGAGGGGTGGCCCAGTCCCTCTCATGAAGACACACTTGGCACAACCTTGCCATGTGTACTGTAGGCAGACTGAAGTGTGAGCAGGGCATTCTGCATCATCTTGCTGCAGCAGGTTTAGGGAGCCTACACCAAACCTTCACCCACTACACCTGCACCACCAGCTATGGCCACCTATGTGGTGGTCTTGTAGCACAGGTTCCACCTTGGGTTGGAAAGGAGGGTGGCGGGGATGCTGCAGATTTCTAAGGAAGTCACACTTTATCAGAGCTTGGTGGGGTATTGTAGTTGAGCAGATAATATGACACTGGATGCAGAGCTTGCTGGCCTTTTCCGCAAGTAGCATCACGCAGTAACACTCTCAGTCTGCACTTCCACCTAGTATCAGTGATGTGCTGGACTTGCAGCAGAGCTCGGGAGGATGAACACCAATTACCCTCAGGAAGACACAATTCTCCAAGCTGCACTCCACCATGCAAGCTCCATGTGGTTTATGCTACGGCACTGTAGGTAGAGCATCCTGACATCTTCCGCAAGGAATTACCCAACAATCCCTTACCCACTCCACACTGACTGCCACCTGTGGTCACACAGGTGGCAGTGTTATGGCACAGCTTCCACCTTAGGTGGTGCTGGGGAATGGGGCCCAGTTCCTCTCATGAAGACACACTTGGCACAAGCTTCTCATGACCACAGTAGGCAGTGTGGAATCTGCGGAGGGCCTTCTGCCTTATATTGGTGCAGCTGGTATAGGTAGCAGCAGCAAAACCCTCACACGCTCCACCTGAAACACCATCCATGGCCACCATGGTGGCGTATCTGCAGCACAGACTGCAGCTTGTGTGGGGCTGGGTGTGGTGGCTCAGTTCCCCTCATGAAGATACACTTGACGTGATCTTCCATAAGCACAGTAGGCAATGTGGAATGTGTGGAGGACCTTCTGTGTTATCTTGCTCAGCAGGTTTATTGAGCTTATTCCAACTCCTCACCCAATATGCCTACACTACTAGCTATGAGCACCGATGCAGTTGTCTTGCTGTAGAGCTTCCTGCTTGGGTCAGGCAGGAGGGTGGTAGGGGTGCTACGGTTCCACTATGCCACAGCGACAAATTTCATGTTGACCAACGACACAACAGCACAACACAGCCAACTGGTGTTGTGCTGTCGCTCGGGATTTGGGTCAAGTGTTTTCTGTGGGGGGCTTTGCCCCCTACACTCCCCATACTATAGATTACTAATTCCAGTCAGAGTTAGTTCGAGGATGGGGGCAAACACCTTCCTGGCACAAGTGTCGGGTAGCAGAGACCATCACAGCGACTGCCGACAATGTCGCTGTGACGGTGTTCGCTGTGGGAGTGATGCTACACAGTCAGTATATGGGGGTGCTACAGTTAATCTCATGAAGACACAGTTTGTCTGAATTTGGTGTGGCAGCAGAGCTTTCCACAGTGCTGGGACCAGAGTGGAAGGGGTTAAACACAAGTTACTTATATGAAGACATGCTTGGGCCTAGCATGCCCTTGCAGTCATTGGCTACAGGGTCCAGGCTACCTGCAAGAGCTCCTGAACCCTTACTGTCCCAGCCTCCCACTCCACTCAGCTGATGAGGGATTGTTAGAGATTCCCAGGGTATGACTGAAAACCTCTGGGTCTCATGCTTTTATGTTCATAGCCCTGACCCTGTGGAATTCTCTACCCCATCAGATTCAAGAGTGCCAGACTGTGGAGAGCTTTAAGACAGCTCTGAAGACCTTTCCGTTCTGCCAGGCCTTCGGTGATTCTATATAATATCCTGCTCCCTCTTGTATTTGTAGTTCTGTCTGGAATTGATTGGTTACTATTTTATCTGTTTTAAAGGTTTGTACAGCGCTTTGATTTTAGATATTGCGCTTATAAATAAAGTTGTTTATAATTATTGTAAAGTAGCCACATCGTGCATGGTAGCCACTTTTGCCACACTTACAGTTATTTATATAACAACACTGTAAACCACATGCACAACATGAGGGTAGTGTGATTTCATATTGTTACCAAATGTAAAAACAACACGAATACTAAAACATAAATGAAACAGCAAAAAAAAAAATCAATGACTGTATTCTGAAATGCAACTGAAAAGTTAAATCTCAAGAATGGGCTTTTACTCTGCACCTACCATCTCTCAACTGTACTATTTGGTCATCTGGGAACAGCCGCTGTTACGTCCTCAAACAGAGAAGCTGAATCGGTATCTTCTGACTCACTCTCTGCACTTACAGGTGCTCAACTAGGCGGCTGAAACATATATGGCTGGATGGAAAAATTACAGTCCAAATCCAGATTGGGATCACCCAGAAAAGTGAATCCTTCAGCCATGCTGCCTACTATTGCAATGATGATCTGTGGAAATAAATTGAGACATCTCGCTCTGATGATGTTATCCTCTCATGCTGCACACAACTGTGGCTCAGCAGTGAACAGAAAGTGGGCACATTCACCGAGCTGAATCACAAACATGAGAATCATTATAAAATGATTAAAGTTTGGAAAAAAAAGAAAGCAGATATTTTTATTGTGCTAGAATGAACCCAGGAAATGTGTCACTCTTTGTACCCTTTAAGACATTTTTCACTCACCTATTGCTCAAAAACAGCTAAAACGGTCAGGTTTTTATAGTTTGACCCAGGGGAGTGCCTTTAATATGTGGTTTTATGGGAAATTGTTTAGATTTTAAATTATTAGTATTTTAAAATCCCTGCATTCATATGCCAAAGATTTCCCCAACATTGTATTTAGAAGGCTTTTTAATGATAATAGAAATTTACGAGTAGTGGAAACAAATGAAATCCTTTTTGTGCTTTTTTGCTTTTCTTTCAGACTTTTGGCCATAACTTGGCCATCTGGGGTCCAACTGAGCCAATATTTTCAGGGTGGATTGGGGTACATTGTCAGCCTAGTTGGGGTGGCAGTATGCCCGCCCTGGAAATTTGGGGTCAATCAGCCCCCAAATGACCAAGTTATGGCCAAAAAATATAAGAAAACAAACTTTTTGCCTTACCATGGCTGTAGGATGGGTATGTTGTCATCCTAGGTGGGGTGTTGATATGCCCGCCATGAACATTTGGGGTCACTGAGCTCCCAAATGGCCAAGTTATCCCCCCAAAAAATCAGGAAACAAAAAAGCATGAAAACAAACATTCACTTCTGACACGTGGGGGAAAAAAACAAAACATTATGGTAGATAGGTAGGTAGGTAAAATTTTACATGGGAAATACATGTCATTAGGGATGTTGTACCCTGTTTACAAGACAGTCCTGTGTTCAGTGCTTATCAGTTACTCTAAAAATACATAAACTATGACATATTACATTACAGGATAACATCAGACAAGACAATGAACAATACCAACAACATACAGTATGTCTACGTACAGATCAAATGTCTATGTACGTTAACAAATAAATGGGAAACAATCAGCCAGGGCATTGATAAAAGCAGAATGAGAAGACAGTGTTCATATTATAAATGGCAAATCATTTCACAATGATGCAGCTTGGGATCTTAGAGCTTTATCTCCGTATTTTGTTTTTATTTTGGCAAGGTGGATTTTATTAATGTGAACTGATCTCTTTAAAGGTACAGCAAACATTGCAGAGATTACTAAAACTGTCAAAGTCTATGAAAAGTTATTTTTAATGAGGTATTTGGCATCCTTGTAGGTGTCAAATGTCCCAAGATATGAATATTTAAATCACCTATAAGTCACAACAAGGCAGCAACCATTTCATGTAATCCTAAAACAGAAAGTGATGTCACTGAGGGGCAAGCTGTAATTAACAACATACAGTTTGCATCTCAGTGACATCACTTCCCTTTTGTAAGACGACGTGAAATGGCTGTTGCTATGATTTGATTTACACATTACTTAGATATTCATATCTCAAGACTCCTGACATCTGCAGGTAAGCCCAATACCTCATTTGATAGATCTTTTCATGGGCTTTCACAATTTGAGTTACCCCTGCAATGTTTACCGTCCCTGTAAGTCTCAGACAGGGTTACTCTCTCTACCAAATACTATATGTGTGATATAATGAACATGGTTATAAGTTTGATACTTATGTAGCAGTTTTAGCCAAGTTTTTGTATTTCTAACATTTAAAGTTTGCAAATTTAACCAAAAAAAAATAATACAATGATGAGTGTTAAAATTAAATTTTAATATAAGTTTAACAATTTTATGGTGTACCATATCCAGTTTACTTAATAAACTTTTATTTGCTTTTGCAATATGTTATGGTTTCTAGAGTGCCCAAATACAGTAGCTCTTAAGCATAACCTCTCTCCCTCTTTTTTTGGCCACTAGGGTGCCCAAACCTGGTCGCCAACGCTGATTCTTTATTTGGCTAACCAAGTGCCCAAGCCCAGTGGCCATCCTTATTAATTAAACCACTTGGTTTCCCATGCCCAGTGGCCATCCCTTTTATTGTGAGCACCAGGGTGCCCAAGCCCGATGGCCATCCTTATTGTTTTTTTTTTTTTTATCAATAAGATTTTATTGAAAAAAATAGTGAAACAGGAATACAGTAAATAACAAATAACCAAGCAATAACATATATAATGAAAAAGGAACAGTGAAAAAAAGAACAATTATTTTAAAGTACAACTAATGCAAGATAACTACCAATATTACTAACAAACAGAAGAAAAGCAAAATAGAGTGTTCAAAGTAAATCCAAGATGTTCCACGGTACCCCCTTTTTACAGAATAAAATTAGTATTGAAACATGTATTGCAGGGCATTTTAACAATACTAAATATTTGCCACAAGAACATAAATGCTCCTTATTATTGGCCATCTGTATTGTTAATTTGGTCACTGAGTTGCCCAAACCCAGTGGCCATCCCTATTATTGTGATAACCTGGCTGCCCAAACCCAGTGGCTATTTACAATAAATAATTAACCCCCATCCTCCCACACCCTCTTAGCACTCATGTCACCCACCTCTCCCCTCTTCATATGTAACCTGAAAGAAAGAAGACCATCACACATAGTCTTAATACAATAACACAAAACCTGTAAAAAGAAAAACAGTCATCTCCTTCCACCCCAAATTACCTGTAAAAAAGACAGTGGTCCATTGTTGCCTCCCCCACTTTAGCATCCTGGCACCTCACCCCAGTCATCCATTTTCCTGTACTGGGGTCCCCCATCATAATAATCTAAGTGACCAAAAATGCACACACAACTGCATCCAACATCCAACTGAACTGAATACACTTTCAGACTTAGTTTTATTTCATGTTATTTCAACTTTTAGTCATAGCTTCATCATTTTTTCACATTTTAACCACCCAAATTTTCAACATGGCATTTTTTCACTCCACCTCATGAACCTGACAGCCGATATGAAAAATGACAGTTGTCATGTTCATGACGTGTGGTAAAAATAACATTGATAAGCTGGGTCAAAATCTTCAAAAATTATGAACAAGTGTTGAAAAAAATAATAAAAAAATGAATAATTGTCTAGTGCCAGAAATGAAATACAGTTTCAACTTTGATACATAACTTCATTATTTTTTAAGATTTTGACCCCAGATTTTCAACATGGTCTTTTTCCACCCCACCTCATTAATGCAACCACTCCTGATTTTCAAATCCTGCCCAAAATGTAATTTTTAAGTCATTCTGCTAAACAACATTGGAAATTTGGGGTCAAACTAAGAAAAAAAAAGAGAAGAAGGTATGACAAGAAGATGTTACTAAAAACTTGGTATATTAAAAACATAAAGTTCCACTGGGCCAGATGGTATCTCCACACATATTAAAATATTAGCACATAATATAGCATACCCATTGAAAGTATTATTCCAAGTGTCAGTGAAATCAGGAATTATACCACGTGACTGGCAAACATAGAATGACATACCAATGCACAGAAAGGGCGAAAAGCTGATTATCATAACTATAGATCAACAAGCCTTACGAGAACTGCAAAGTAATGCACCTGGGAAACAAAAACCCAGAGGAAGAGTACAATATGGGGGGGGGGGGTGTCAACAACAACAAAAATAGAAAGGGACCTGGGGGTAGTCATATCAGATGACCTAAAGGTAAGCAAGCAATGTGAGAAGGCAGTAAGGAGGGCTGGGGGGATACTGGGATGTATAGGGAGAGGCATCACCAGTAGAAAACAGGAAGTTGTTATCCCTCTGTACAGATAGTTGGTGAGACCCCATCTGGAGTACTGCGTGCAGTTCTGGAGACCCCATCTCCGCAAGGACATAGACAGGATGGAGGCAGTACAGAGGAGGGCAACTAAAATGGTGCAGGGTCTACAACAGAAGCCATATGAAGAAAGACTAAAGGAGCTTAATGTGTATATCCCTGAGGAAAGGAGGGAGAGGGGGGACATTATAAAAACTTTCAAGTACATCAAGGGAATCAACAAAGTCCAAGAGTGTAGCATCTTTCAGAAAAAGAGATGAGCAAGAACAAGGGGACACAATCTGAAGACAGACGGGGACAGCTCAGGGGCAATGTGAGGAAGTATTTTTTCACAGAGAGGGTGGTGGACGCATAGAGCGGTCTTCCTGAGGAGGTAGTGGGGTCAAAAACAGCAGGGGAATTCAAGAATGCATGGGACAGACATAAGGCAATTCTGGTGGGGAGTAGGAAGAAGTAGGCTGGGCAGCCTAGGTGGGCCACGTGGTCCTTATCTGCCATCAATGTTTATGTTTCTATGCTTCTATCTATCCTGGATAGACTGTTAGATCAATACATAAGGATAATATTAATGAACATCTTAAAAAGGCAGGTAAAATTGATACTGACCAATAGGGCATTACTGCAGGGAAGTCCTGCATTACAAATCTTCAGAGTTTCTATGAAAAAGTGCCATGCAATCTAGATAAACCAAAAATAGTGGACTGTATTTTTTTGGACTTTGCAAAGGCATTCAATATGGTTCCACATTGGGTGATTATAGAAAAACTCAATAACAGTGGATTAAATAAATACATCCTTAACTAGATAAGTTCATGGCTAAGAGATAGGACACAAAGGGTATCTGTACAGGGCCATTATTCTGGGACTGGGAGGGTGACTAGTGGTGTGCCACAGGGCACGGTGCTAGGTCCTGTACTTTTTCAAATATTTATTTCAGACGTATTTGAAAATGTCCACAATTGGGCAATTAAATATGCGGATGACACCAAATGTGGAAGGACTGTCTCCAATACCGTACAAACTGAGTCAATTCTGTCAGACCTAGACCACATAGGTAGATGAGCATTTCAATCAGGTATAAGATTTAACATGGAAAAATGCTGTGTTATGCATCTGGATCATCAATTCATTCTCCACACTTACACTTAATACAGTACGATAATAAAAACAGGAGACACTGAGAATGACTTGGGGTCCTAAACATTTAGACTTCAGTAAGCAACATACCTCTGCATTTGCAAAGGCAAATAGGATTTTTGGAAATAGAAAACAAACATTTCAATAACAGAAGGATGACAAACTGGAATTTATGAAGAAATTCAAGTATTTGGGGGTCTGGAATGACTCTAAGTTGTCCTTCCTTGACCACTTAGCTGAGCTCGCCAAAAAAATTGAGACAAAGACTCGGCATCGTCTTCTGCATAAAACACTCACTAACCCCAGAGGCTAGAAAACTCCTTGTCCAGGCTACTTTTATGCCACTTCTGGACTATGCGGACTTCTTGTATAGCCAGCACGCCAGCTTGGCTCTTTCCAAACTCGACACCCTTTACCACAGAGCCCTCAGGTTTATCTCTGATGCACCTTACTCCACTCAGCACTGTGCCCTTTATGCTTCCATAGGTTGGAGTTCACTTAGCTTGAGAAGGCAAAAAAAAGCCATACTCTGGACTTACAATGCCATAATTCACAAGCTTCCTCAATACCTTATAGGCTGTCTGCCCATTTGCTCCCCCCAGTATCTATCCACTTAGAAATCTCACCTACATATCCCTTGCTATTCCCAAAGTTGGAACGCTCTTTGGCAGAGCCTCATTAAGCCATGCCCTTCCAGTGCTCTGCAACAAGATACAAAATTCCCTAAAGCTAACTCATCTTATAACACTATTCCAATTCAAAGCCATGCTCCTAAAGACCTTCCCCGAGGTCTACCAGTGCTTCAAATAGGAGAGTAGCATCCAAATGGCCAACCCACCTTCTAATTGTTTATCCTTCAGCAGGCTTGTCTACTAGGATATCAACCCAGGAACTCTGTCTCTGAATAGCATTCCAAGTAACTGTCAATCCCCATCCCCTATCTATTACATTCCTGACCTCCCTCCCTTGTCCTTACCTCTGTACTGTCCCTTCTGCCCCATCTACCCTTCCCCCCTTCTCTTCTCTCTTTCCTCTTCTGTTCTGTCTTGTCATTACCACATCATTGCATTCACTAGTAGTCTGTATTCTCCAGTATGCTACCCACAGGTCATATAGATCTTGTCATTCTACAACTGTGTAAACCACATGCAATCTCCACTTAATGTGCTTAAATCTGTGTACACATGAATTGAATCATTGACTTTCCTATGTACTTATTTATATAGCTTGCTAGTGATTCTTAGCCTGTTGCATGTCACATGTACTACCTTGCTCTTGTCTGCCATATACATTTATACTGTCATTTTATGCTTACTATATGTCTTATGTTACAGCCTATCAGGCTACTGTTTTGTTCCCAGGTCAGTCTTGTAAATGAGCTTGCCTCAATGGTGTTTTGCCTGGTGAAAAAAAGATGTTGATTGATTGATTGATTGATTGAGAAGGGAAGAGGTAGTAATACACCTTTTCAGGCTTATATGAGACGAGTGTTAGATTACAGGAGTCAGCTATGTTGCCCTTATAAAAAGCAGGATATCATGCGTATGGTGAGCATCCAATGTAGAGCTACTAGAATGGCCCATAACAAAAACAATAATTCCTGTGAGGATCATTTAAGATGTTTAGGACTCATGTCCCTAGAAACTAGAAGACTCAGGGGCGATATAATGCTCAGGCATGACATATGTGCAGATCCCTACTTAATACATGAACTTAATTTGGATTTTAAGAATGATGTCAAAGAGACCAGAGGGCATCCGTTACAATTTTCAAAATTTGCATCAAAAATGAATAATAGAAGCTATAATATTATACACAATGTGTAATTAATCCTTGCAACACACTGTCACTAGAGATCATCTTGAGCAAGAATTAAATGGAGTTCAATAAAGATTGGATAATTATGTTGGTAATAGGGCTTAGCTGAAGCATTATTGATACAGCAGCTATAACGGGACAATGCCTTCTCTGCTTCTTACCACCATAGTATGAATAATAGATAGGGTACATGAAGTTAGGGCACATCTCCTTCAGGCCCTGCATGAAGTAAGGTAGGGCAAACCTACCAAGGGGCTTGGCATGAAGGAAGTTAGGACTTATCTCCTCTTTTGTGGATTGCACAATGCATTTACCAAAGTCTATGGCTATCTAAAAAGGATACAGGGCTGCCACATGGCTCAGTACTAGGACCAGTCCTCTTCAATTTCTTCAGAAGTGGCATTGCCAAAGAGCTAGAAGGAAAGGCATGCTTTTTTGAAGATGACACCAAAATCTGTAATAGGGTGGAGAGAAGAGTCGGGACATTAGAAAACTTGAGGAGTGGTCAAGGGTATGGTAACTGGGGTTCAGTGTCAAAAGGTGCAAAATCATGCGCCAAAGGAATAGAAACCCAGGAGCTGAATATAAAATGGGGGGTGTGTTTATTGATGGACACTAAGCAAGAAGGAGCTCTTGGGGTTATAATATTTGATGACTTCAAAGCAGCGTGGCAGTGTGACAAAGCAGTAGGCAAGGTCAGTGGGATTCTTGGGTGCATAGGGAGAGGTACCATCAGCAGGAGGAAGGCAGTGGTGTTACCACTGTATAGGTTGTTGGTGAGACCCCATCTGGAGTACTGTGTCCAGTTCTGGAGGCTGCATCTCAGAAAGGGGATAGGGTGCAAGCAGTCCAGAGTAGAGCAACTAAAATGGTGCAGGGGTTGCACAATAAGCACTACAAAGAAAGACTGATGGATCTCAACATGTACACCCTGAAGGAGAAGAGGGAGAGGAGAGACATGGCAGAGACCTACAGGTACATCATGGTGTTGAACAGGGTATGGGAGGGGAGTCTATTTCAAATGAGGAAGTGCATCAGGGCAAGAGAGTATGCAAGCAAGCTGGAAGGGGGACGTTTAAGAGTGATGTGAGGAAATACTAGTTCACTGAAAGAGTGGTGGAGGCCTGGAACAGTCTGCCAGCAGTGGTAGTAGGTGTGCAGTCAGTGGAGAGCTTCAAGCATCCATGGGTTAGGCAGAGGAGAATACTGGTAAATAGGCAGGGGTTGGTAAGGGTCGCTGCAGACCAAATAGCCTCTGTGGAGACAAAATAGGCAAGGAACACCTGCAGACTGGGTGGGCCAAGCGATCCTTTTCTGCCAATAAATTTTTTGTTTCTATGTTTCTAAGACAGGAAATTCATTGCAAAAAAACTGTTATTGCATCATTTAGGGTTTTTGAAATATTTGACATAGGGAAATCCAATGTTAAGGATTTTTTGAACCTTAACTGCCCTGCTCCTATGCACTACTTTACAAACCTCATTGAACTGAATTAAAACACAATGCAGATTCCAATCCCAAAGAGTTGTGTGAAATACAAGTTAAGACTAGGGTCCCTTTTCATGCATGAAACTGGAGTTGGAATCTTAAACACATATCCCACAGTTGACAGCCGCTATTTAAATGCACAAGCAAAGTACAGAGAGAAAGTTGCAAGCTTGTGATAATAAAAGGTTTTCATAATGTTCACCTCAGAGGCAGCGGGCCCCCTGACTGTACGGGTCCTACTGCAACTGCAGCTCTTGCACCTCCCCGGTCATGGCCCTAAGGACAGTTTGGACCCTGTGAGCTACAAAAATGTCAGTTTTATTAAAGTGCAAAACGGTGAGCTCCAAAGCTTATTTAACTTATACAAAAATAGTAGGTGCAGCAGGAGCTGCTTGCCACATCACCAAAGCGCTTCAACTTTCACAATTCTTCCTCGGGGGCATGGCTTACTGGTAGTTTGGCTGTCATTTTATACAATAGCTCATAAGTGTTGGTTAAGTTACTTTTTCTATTACTTTCTATTACTTTTGGAAACTTGTTCCAGGAAGCTCTGTGCAGCCACTAGCAAGGATGGAGAAGTACTGGAATAAGTAATACACCTTACAGTTACAAAAACTTATGTATTTTTATGCAAAAGGAATACGTAACTGTAACTGATTACATTTATTTGAAAGTAACTAGTAACTAACCTATTACTCTCAAATAAATGTAATCTGTTATAGTTATTTATTATTTTTGTATAAAAAGAAATAAGTAACTGTAACTGTAAGGTGCATTACTTTTTCTGGTACTTCTCCATCCTTGCTAGTGACTGCACAGAGCTTCCTGGAACATGTTTCCAAAAGTAATAGAAAGTAATAGAAAAAGCAACTTACCCAGCACTGTAGCTCATACATATTCATTATTTAGTGCAGATAGTGACGCGTGCAAGTGCTTTAAAATCACATGACCAAACATATATAAATTCATTCAGAAAGTGAGTTTGTTCAAAGAATACAGTGCAAAAACAGTGAAAAAAATAGCTGCCCAATACAGATCCTTCATTTGTTTGATGTGACTGCTTACAGGTTTGCAGTGTACAACAAATTGCTAATGCATGTATGTAAACTAAACCCTACATTCAAACGAGAGTAGACAAAAAGATAGAAGCACTCTGGTACATCACCGTGATCACCCATCGCCAATTTCTTTATGTGGTAATCCCCTGTGTTGCTACTGTCTGGGGATCGGCTTGTGTGGTAGTTCCAGGCTGTATAGGAGAGAAAAAGTAATCTGAAATAAAGACAGAGGATAAATTAAATAAATACAATGCTATACAATAAGCATCAGAGGTTACGAATTCATCATCCATTGTATCAATAGAACATTTATATCTGAAAAATTCAGTTATCGTACCCAGATAGGTTAATCCAATAGTGCCCTCCATAACATAAAAAGAATATATCAGAATTAAAGTTTATCTAATTAGTCTGTTAGAAAAAAGGGGGGATGTAGGACATTAGCAGGTTAACCCCTGACCCACAGGGGAGTATAACCAATTGCAAATGCATCACAGAAATTTACAGAAATGGTTTCTGGTCCCATTGGTCATTGAGTTCTAGGGGCTTCATTCTTTTTAGTTTAAGAATCCACTTACGCGGACCCAGGAGTCAGAGGGCCAGCCAGGGGAAGGATGCTTGAGCATCTGACGGACTGCTTAGCTCATCCGGGGGGGGGGGTACACTGACTCGGGGAGGGTCTGACCTTTGGTGATGGCTGGAGGTACCACAGCCCTGAGCCCGTACTATGAGGGGGAGGGTATGGTGGATACCAGCATAAGACTTGGTGTCAAGGCACGTCATTCTCTAGGGGAGGGTGTACACAAGAAAATGCCTCTTCTGGCATGACACTGACACAAGGGCCTGATAGTGGGCACTCACCTGCTGGCACTGTGGCTCACCTGGAGACCTTGATGATGACTTGATTCCCCTGGGGTCGGGGTTAAGGGGGGAGCCCACCATCATGTCCCTGCCTGGGGGGTATGCCAAGGCTCCATCAGAGGTCTCTGGTAGGATGGGGCAGTGGGGCATGGCAGTCGGGTAACAGTGCCGGTGCTGGGGAGAAACAGAAAGTAAAAACAAAAAAATCCACTTACTTTCCTGAAATAATTCAGTCTGTTCCCCCTCCCCCATTTTTAGGGGCTGTATCCATTCAAGGCCCATGAATCATATTGCATCCCTTCTAGATTGGGACCATGTGCTTCATGGAAATGAATTCCTGTAGGGATATCTAACCTCCGGTTATTGATAGACTGAATATGTTCTTGAATCTTTGTTTTTAGACTTCAAAGTGTTCTCCCTAGGTAAACTTTTTTTACAAGTGCACCAGAGTGCATATACTACAACTGTTGTGTCACAGGTAATACACTCCCGCATTTCCATGTAAATACTACTACCTCCTGGATAGGTGAATGTGTTACCTGTGACAGCATACCTCCATATGCTGCAGCACGTGCACTTGTAGAAATATTTTGGTCTCATAGAAAGCCAATTCTGATTACTGGTCTTATTCCGTGGTGCCTCTGTCCGCCTCTGCACCAATCAGTCTTTCAGGTTACAGGCTCTGCTAAAGGTCACATGTAGTTTGGCACCTACTGCCAGTCCTACTTGCCTCTCACTTTGTAGAATAGGCCAGTTCTGATAAATAATGTTGCCTATTCCACCCGCCCACTTAATGTATCTGTTATGAAAGTCATTGGGCCAAAGCTGTTATTAGCGATGGGTAGTTTTTTTGTTATCAAGAAACAAGTGTTTGCATTCCAGTGCTCTCACATTTCATTTTGAGTTATGCAATAACTCATTATCATATCCTCTTTCTCTGAATCTGTCCTCGAGTTCAGAGGCTTGTAAATCATACAATTTGACAGTGTCGCAGTTCCTACGGAGTCTTAAGAACTAATCATAGGGAATGGAGCTTTTCACTGTACTGGGGGGTGGTTGCTATCTGCATAGAGTACAGAGTTGGTGAAAGTACTTTTCCTAAAACATTTTTGTTTCAGTCTAGCCAGTGTTTTTACTGTTTAGGCTAACATCATGAAAATCAAGGCCATCAACAGTGGCAGTATATGTGAACCAAGATTTGAGATCATTTTCAAGCAGCCAGTCAACGAACTTCAGAATTTCAGATGAATCACCTTCCCAAATACAGGATACATCATCTATAAAGCAATACCAGTGTTTTATTTTGTGAAACAAAGGGGTTGTCCCAGTGTTCATAATGCTTTGTAATTCTCACAGCCCCCAAAACAAATTGGCATAGCTGGGGGCGGGCCATAGCGGCCCCCATAGCTGTGCCACAGGTCTGTAGATAGAACTGACCTTCAAACTCAAAGGCGTTTTGTGTTAATATGAAGTATAGGGATGTCAGGATAAAATCCACAGGTATTTCCTCAGTGTTGGGGTGACGTGCCAAGTAAAACTCACAAGCACTTGTGTCCTATTTGTACCTAATTGATGTATATAAGGCGTCTATGTCTATTCCTAGCTAAACAAATCCTTCCTGCCATGCAGTGTTTTCTAGTTTTCTCAATAGAGCAGAGGTATCCTTAATATACTGTAAGATGGTAGTGCCTGAACACTTCTCTGTAGAAAAAAATCAATAAATCTCCCAAGGTTTTAGGTTAAAGAACCCACCCCTGAGACAATCCGTCTCCCTGGAGGTTTTTTCATGTTCTTATGTACTTTTGGTGGAATGTAAAACCCAGCTGTAATTGGGTTTTCATTCCAAATACATCTGAACTCGTTGTCAGTAATAGAGCCCTCTCTAAGGGAATGTGTGTTAACATCTGATACAATTATCCTGTGGTCCTGCATTACTCAAAAGGTCCTGGACCTGTCTTGTCACTGTTTTCTCAAATGTAACAACTGTCTGGTTGCAAACATTTAGGCAAAATGTTGATCTGCATTTAAACTGATTTTTATATCCTCCTGAATTCATTACCTGAAAAGAAAAAGTTAGCCACATCTTTATTCCCTTCTAGATGACTACCAGAGGAACATTCTGGCAAATTGCCATTATTTTCCAGTAGTGCATCTAAATTGTCCAAATTAATTCAATCAATTAAATCCAGTCCTGTGTCATCTCTCTGGATGCACCCTGTAGATTAACAAGTTCATTATTTATGAGGGTTTCTAAAGTCAAGTTCTGTCCATCTCTAAAGGTTTCCTGTGGCATGATAGTTGCTGAAATCTCAGAGAGCAAAAAATCTACGTCCTTGTAGACCGGGTCCAAAGTTAATTCCTGGTACCCCATATCTGGATCATATGCACCTCAATTTTGTTAAAATAAAATTGTTTTAGTCTAAGTTTTTAGAAGAATTTCTGGAGGTATATATTTGGAAATGGTTTATAGAGGGAATAGGTATAAAGGTTAAGCCTTTGTTAGAACCCTTTGTTGGTTTTCTGGGAACAGTGTCTGACTAATTATTTGTAATTGGTCCTGTTTTTGTTTTTCAGCACTTATTCATTTGGCTCATCGTCTCTTACCTCTTCTTGTTTTTCTTTTCTGTTTTTTCTGGCCTCAAAAAACTTTTCCTGTGTTAGTTGAACTCTGGCTTTCACTTTCACTGGCTGACTTGCTGCATCTCTTACAACTTTTATTAGCTTGAAAAGTTTCTCTGGAACAGCCACTGCTCTTTGACCTATGTTTGTTCCTGCTTAATATCTGACCCTTGTCATAAACTGTCTTGATCTCTGTTTAATTTGTTTTTCTTTCCATGAGTTTCTTCTCATATTTCCCCAGTCTTTTTTGTAAAATTGTCTCAAGCTCCTTAAACTCCTTCTCTCCTTTAAAGTCCAACACACGTTCTTTTGCTTCCTGTATTTCACTTGTAAGTTCCATATGTTCATCCTTGACCGCCTTTATTATTAGACTGATGACTTTTTCTGAGCAGCTCCTTGCTGCTTTAAGTCAATCGTTCTTGTATTTAAAGGTATCTAGACCGCTAGATGGAATTACTGTCACTCCCAAGCCCATGGGTTCCTACTGTCTATCTATATACTATTCCAGGGTTGTTATATAGTAAGTAATATCAATTTCCTTTCACAGCAGTTTCTCTAGTCTATTGAACACTTGTTTAATGTCACCTGTTGAGGTTGTTGACTGTTCAGTTCCTCTCAGTCTCTCTCTTGCTTTTTGCCTCTTGCTGAATAGACTTTCTGCCTTCTCCCAGCTGTATCCCTCTGAACTTCTGGATGTTGATGCAGTAGCACTGTCCTGCCTTTCTTCTCACTGTAATTGAGTAATATGCAAGAGGACACAACAAAAAGCAGCTCCAATAATTCACAATGTGGGGTCACATGCCTACGTCGCTAATGACGCTGTGGTCACGGTTCAGATGGTAAACCAGAAAGTTAAGTCTAAGGCTAAGAACCACAGCTCATGGTGGTAGGCTGGTGCCATGCCGGGAGGCTGCCTACTCCTACACACAGACACTCACCAGAAAATTCTATGACACTCAGAAACCCTGACAAAGAGTAATCTTGACTCTGTGATGTACTAAAATGCGGATTTTATTAAAGTGCAAAATTCAGTGTTCCAAAGCTTATTTAGCTCACACAAAAATAACAGGTACAGCAGGAGTCGCTTGCCTCATCACCCCAGTGCTATGACTTCCATGAGTCTTCCTCAGGGGGGGTGACTTGCTGGGAGTGTGACTCTCATTTTATGTATCAGTCCATGCATATTCATTATTTAGTGCAAATAGTTATGTGTCAAAGTGCTTTAAAATCACATGACAAAACAAACATGAATTCACTCATAAAGTGGGTTTCTTCAAAAAATGCAAGGCAATTAGGCATGGACAGCACATCAGGGCATGTGAGTTTTACTTGGAGAATCACCTCAGTGCTGAGGAAATACCTATGGATTTTATCCTGACATCTCTAGACTTTTGACACATAATGCCTTTGAGTGTGAAGGTCAATTCTATCTACAGACCTATGGCACAGCTCCGGGGGCCGCTATGGCCCCCGCTATGCCAATTTATTTTGGGGTCTGTGGGAACTATGTAGCATTATGAATGCTGAGACAAACCCTTCCTTTCTAAAAAAATAAAACATTAGTACCATTTTATGATTATGTAGCCTGTATTTGGGAAGGTGATCCATCTGAAATTCTGAAGTTCATTGATTGGCTACACGAACATGATCTCAACCTTTGGTTCGCCTATAGTGCCACTGTTGATTGACTTGCTTTTCTTGATGTTAGCCTAACTAGTAAAAACACTGGCCAGATTGAAACAAAATGTTTCGGAAGTACAGCCAGCAGCTCTGTACTCCATGCAGATAGTGTCCACCCCTACACTGAAAAGCTCCATTCCCTCTAATCAGATCTTAAGGCTCCGTAGGAACTGCAGCACTGCTGAATTGTATGATTTACAAGCCTCTGAACTCGTGGAGAGATTCAGAGAAAGGTGATATGATAATGAGTTATTGCATAATTCAAAATTAAAAGTGAGAGCACTGGAATAAAAAAAAAGCTTGTTGTTTGATAACAAAAAACTACCCACTGCTAACACCAACTTTGACCCAGTGACTTTTGTATCTGAATATGAGTGGGCGGGTAGAATAGGTAACATAATTTATCAGAATTGGCCTATTCTATGAAGTGAAAAAAAAAAAAAAAAATTCTATGACGTGAAAGGCAAGTAGGACTAGCAGTAGGTCCCAAACCATGTGTGACCTTTAGCAGAGCCTGTAACCTGAAAGACCAGTTGGTGCACAGCAGGCCTGAGGCACCACAGAACAGGACCAGTACTCACAACTAGCTTCCCAAAAGACTGAAAGGTTTCCTTCTCAAAGGTTGATGTATGATGCTAGATGTCTCTGAGCACGAGACAGGGTGTTCTCCATTTCTTGAATCAATTATGTTGCTTCTGAGTACCGATGCTCTAATTGCATTAGTGTTACGGTATCTTTAAGAGCATGATATATAACAGAGACATCTAGCATCATACATCAACCTTTGAGAAAGCACAGTACATGCAAAATGCATCAGGTGATGTAGTGAGGGTTGGGGTTCCATCTGAGTAAGCTATCCTGAGCTACCTGAGCAACTGGAATTACCAGGGGAAAATAACTAGCGTTTGTACACTACCTGATTGAACATTGGACATATATGTCATGTGAGTTTTTTTATCAGAATTTGTAGCACTGTGTGGCACTTTTCAATAAAATGTTACACTGCCTTGGAACTTGGAATTATAGTCCAGTGTATCTTTGTGGAGCAATTGGAAGCCATTGTAGACTCCAGTCTTTACAAGTGCTGGTCTCGCATTTTTTACACAAGTTTCAATATCTTGACAGAGGCATTGTAGCTCCCTGGTATGATCATACTCAATTCTGTTTCTCATCTTTTTAATACTGTAGCTGTAAACATAATATTTTCATTTAGTACTGTACCTGTGTTATACTATTGGCTGACATGAAAACAGGCTGATGGGCGAGTGGGTCGTGGACCTGGTCATGGAGCTGGCTGCAATGAAACATCACAGTCTTCCCTCTCAGCCTTGTTGTGATTCTGTTTCTGAACCGAGACAGGACTGGAATGGCTGAGTGGCTGATACGAGAATAGCTGACAGCAGGCTGATGGGTGAGCGGGTCATAGAGCATCTGCAATGAAATGGCACAGGGTCATTATGTCACAGCCAAAACCACGCAAAACAACAATGCTGCATGCAGAACAGCATGTGGCAAAATAAGGTTGGATGGAAATGCCAACCGGAACACCATAGCACACACCATTGGCAACAATGCCAAAATCATTATTTATGTGGGGGGCCCCCCACACCCCCAAACTAAAAAAAAAACTCGGGGGGGGGGGTGTGGACAAGGAGAAAAAGGAAGAACCGACAGCAGGGAACTTAGTTTTTTTTTACAAAAAAGAAAACAAAACATCTTGGGAGGCGGGGAATCAAATCCCGATCCCTGGGTCTCCACTGCACCAGGTGCCTGTGCCTTAACCACTCCACCATGGGAGCAGCTTGGCCAGGCACAGCACTTCTGGCATCTTTATTCCTTCCTCCAGTTATTAGTGTGCTACAGGGGTAGCAGTAGTTTCCTACCACTGTTATTCCCCTGTCGCTGTATTGCATTCCGCACTTTAGACTGCACGGTTATTCATGCACTGTTTCAGCAGCGTAATATTGACCTGGTACCCAATTAAATATCCCTCACCTTCCCTCTCAGCCTTGTGATTGTGTTTCTGAACCAAGACAGAACCCACATGGTCGAGTGGCTGATACTGGATCAGCTGATGGGCAAGCAGGTCGTGGAGCCGGCCTTCTGATTATGGGTGGACCGTCATTTCTGTCATAAGAGAGTGGTCTTCTTGATATGGCATGACTTTCCCCCTCTACATAACATCTGCTTGGTGCTCAGAGGTCCACACACTCCCTGTTTAAGAACAGAATCAGTGACTGGATGACAGTGAGTCAGACACAAACTCGTGAACTGGAATAATGCATAACTTGTAAATTAAAAAGAAGCATATTTTGCCCAGCATAAACACACTACTCAAGATCTAATTTAAAAAAAAAAAAAAAACAGTCATGCCACTAGCTCTTTAGGAAGCACCAAGTGAGGTCGACAGTAAACATGCAGACCTCCCGCACAGCAACGGCACAATACCGATGTAGGTATTGTGCTGCTCAATCCCCAAGTGTTTCTGTGGGGGTTGTGTTCTACCCCCCTGGATTTTACAATTCTCAAATCCAGGTCGGAGTTGGTCTGGGAAGGGGCAGGACATTGGGGGACAGTGAAACATTGAAACGGACCATTACAGTGACTGTCGCTGTAGTGGTCTTTTCCGTGTTTCACTGTCGGGTTGTCGAGCAAAAGGGGGCCACTCGCTCTTTAATGCAGACATTACCGTTGAAAAATGCAAACACACAAAGTAAAAAAATGAAAACATTATGGTTTGGAGTTTCAGGAGTCTTGGCAAATCTGTGGTGATGTTCCCTGTGGTTGTCAACCTTGATGCCCACCCCCTGCCCTGAGCAAACAAACATAATATCTTGCTTCATGCAGATCTCTAAGAGCCCTGCACGAAGAAATCTATGACTGATTTTGTTGCCCACATGTGGCGAGCCATACTTCTCTACCTCCGAAAAATATATGCCTCAGAGACAGTGACTTGGAGTTGTGCACTGTGCTTTGAACAGGAGGCTATGGGCTTGGGGGGATGGGGGTGGGCATTAGAGTTGACAGCTTAAAGGAACACAACCCCAGTTCGACAAAACTCCTGAGACTTCAAACCCTAATGTTTTTGTTTCCTCACTTTATGTATTCTTCAACCCTAATGTTTGCATTAACATTTTTTTTCAATTAATTTTCCATCTACATTCGCGGAGGTCCCCAAGTGGAATAAACAGATACTGGAGATACTTCCAGCCCTGCATCACCAAGGACCTAACAAGTGAAACCCAACAGTGTCTTAATATTTGGAGTTGCACCGTTATATCTAGCCATCCTAGTGTAGATAATAAGTAAGAGATCTCTTACTGGGCCCTGGGGATCCTGGGATGGGGGGAGGGGGGTCTCAGGGGAACATCCAGTCATACCTGCAAAATAAGAATAGTGATCAGGTCACAACGAATTTGCATCTCTTTAGTAACTAGCTATGACAAATGAGGTCATATAAATGTAAAACAATACTTATCTGATACACGTGGTTGGTGTACTGCCACAGCGAGGGCATTATTCCACTGGACCTGTAGACATAAAGGGGGAAATGGGATAGTATGAGTAATAAAAAAATCAGCTGGGTTGGGTGGGAAGCACTTGTAGAGATTCTTTTTTTATTGTTGAAATTGGGTTGGTCGGGAGAAGAGATACTGGTACCAGGGCAACAATCTGGGTTCAGGAATGACTCGAATCACTCATAAAGGCCAGCATGGAGGAACTGAGCATCCCTGGTACCAGTCTTCTCTCAGAGGGGGTCATGTTGCTTTGCTTACCGACCAACACCATGGCAGGGTAAATCCACCAGCTGTTGCACACCCTGCAACACTGACAGTGCACTGGACTGCCAAACTGGATGACACTGAAGTGGGGGGGGAGGCAAATGGCCCTCTCCCTCTAGGCCCTGCCATGGGGGAATCTGTGGGGGATACTAAAGAAGGAGATAAGTCCCTGGCATGGTGGGTGACTGGACTGAGTGTGCGGCAGCAATAGGGGGCCTGCCGGTTGTGCAAGTCCTGCAGTGAGCAGACCCTCATCCTGCCAGCTGCTGTTTTCCCATTTTTCATACCAACTCACTTCTCCCAATGCAGTTCATGGCCCTGTCAGGCATGGACAGACACATCAGTCCCTTGTAAGGAAGGCTGCCCGGCCTGCCACAAAGTGTCACCAGTGCAGCAGAACACTGTGCAGTCCCTTTCCAGGATAGGAGTGGTGGCGCACAACAAGCACCGGACACCATCCTTATGTGGCCCGGCAGGCTCCCTGAGCTCGTTCCCAAACGTGAGCCATTGGCATGGGTATGCAACATGCTACCGACTGGGTCAACAGCCAGCCCTGCACACAGTGTTTTTTTTTTTTTGTTAGGGATTTATGCACCTGTCCCCAGGAGCCCCCATCGGCCTGACCGGCCACCCCAGCTCCAACTCCCAGAATTACTGGGGCTTACCTTATGCCTGGCCTGGGAGCAGTGCCTGTGGGGGGTTGGGCTTCATCCAGCTGCCAGGGAATTTTTCTCCTCCATTTTTTCTCCTTTAACCCGGGGCTCCAGGAGTAGAGATGCATGCACGTGGAGGCACGCATGTGTACTACAGCTCTGGTGACAGTCCCATCTGCCCACCCCATGGCCTAATACCTGTGCTCCCTCAGCTGTTCCGCACCCCGGCCTCCACAGGAGGCAGACCTTCACCAAGGGATGCACCAGATCCTTCCCGGAGAGGAGAGCTGCCTTCCGGCTGCTCTAGTCAGCTCCATACCCCCCCTTGCTGGCCTCCGACGGCCCGAGCTTGTTCCCGAACTCAGGTCACCAGCATGGTGCAAGGGGTACCAAGTGCCTCAGCCCTCTGCGCCACTGGGCTGGCCACACAATGTTTCTTAATTATTATTACTATTATTTTTTTTTTTTTACAATTTGACCCTAAATTTTTAACATGGTCATTTTATGAACCCCCTTCTGAACATAACAGGTGTCATTTATACAATAGTGGCTGAAACATCATTTTGCACCAAAAGTGTGAAAACACATTTTGGACAGGATTTGAAAAAATGACACCAGGCAAGTTCACGAGGTGGGCTGAAAAAATAGCTATGTTGAAAATTTGGGGTCAAAATAATGAAAAATACCAGTTATGAGTGAACACTGAAAAATGTTAACGTTCCTTCATAACATTGTTTTATAAGATTTAGATCCCAAATTTCCACTAGTGTCTTTTTACAGCCCAGCCTCATGAACCCAAAAAGTGATTTATTGGAGCAACTGTGAAATCACCTTGTGGGTCAGATTTGAAAACTTTGTCCTCCCTTGTTCAAGAGGTGGAGTCCAAAACAAGCCATGTTGAAAATGTTATTATTAAATATTAAAAGCTATGTTTTTGGTACCATGTACAAATTACTATGTCAAGAGCCTGCATTCTTAGGTCATACTTTCTTGTGACATAAGGATACTCAACTTGCTTTATAAGAATCGACAATCCTTACTTAACTCATAACATATGATTTCTGAGCACCTAAAAAAATGTATTTCTGGGTCATTCATTATCAGACATACTCCAGGATCTAGCTAAATGGGACCTGTTTAGGTAGGTTCAGCAGTTTCTTTTTAAATGGATAAGGGATGGATTTTCAAAGGGCTCTTAGATCCACGGAAGCTGGGTCAAACAACTAGCTTGAGTCAGATCTAGGTGCGCCAAATACTGTGCGCCATATTTTGCAAGAAAAGCGTTCTCTGTGAGAAAGTCCTCCAAACTGACTCAAGAGATCCACTGCATCAACAAAATGGCAGAAGGGATGAGTGATGCAAGCTGCACCAAAATAAATGTTGCCAGTTGAGTCAAAAAAATTACTTAAGTAAGGAAAATGATACAAACTGAGTAAAAAAAATGGTGCAAACTGAGTCAAACAAATGGTGCAAGTTGAGTAAAAATGATGCAAAGGGTGAGAATGACGCAAGCTAAGTAAAAGAAAATGGCAGATGAAATGGCCAAGACTAAGCCCCCAAAATGTTCTTAATTAGTCCTGCGTGAGAATACTGGCCCTTAATAGTAGCATAGTCAGATCTGACCACCTGCTGTTGGTCTCTTCATATGCTCTAGTGTCCCTTAGACCAGCTCAGGCTGGTCTAACAGCAGCATATGTAACCATCCCACCCGCTACTTTACACAGTTTGCTACCCCTGGCACCCTTAACTGGGCACAGACACTCAGAACACATTTAGAAATGGTACCATTCCTAGCTTTGGGAATGTTTACCAGGCTCATTACTCTAGCAATCAAAGTGGTAGGGGTGTACAAAAGCAATATGACCAATTAGGTATTTACAAAACCAGGTCCTGAGGAGAGAAATTTTTGTTAGGGCTATGCTAGATCTATGCTTCTGGAGGGGCACCCAGTAACTCCACACAGGAAGCAATAACGTAACTGTCCAAACCAAAGTTGGGGTTCTAGAGTGTGACTTTATTCCAAAAGATGTTCCCTAAAGCAAGGGTGGACCCTCAAGGTTTACATATCGTGGCACTAGGAACTTGCAGAACAACAAATGACTGTATCTGACAGAAATCTCTTTGTATTCCCACACTGTAGGACATAGAACATCTTGCACTTGTATTCCCATATAGCATAGGACATTGAACATTTGTTCCAGTGGCACTGGCCACAACTGAAAACACATTTACTGACAGAACACTTGCACCTTGTATTCCCATATAGCATAGGATAGTGAACATTTCTTCCAGTGGCACTGGCAACAACTGAAATTTCTTCTAGTGGCACTGGCTACAACGGCACATACGTTTTGCTAATAACTAGCACAACCCACTTCAGGGGGTAAAATCCTCTTCAGACATTGGCCCTATGTCTAAGGTAACCAGGTACCATTACTGAACCTGTTAGTCCTGAACTGGTTACTCCAGATGGGGGTCTGCCCACCTGTTGTTCCCAAATCCATACTCAGCCATTCTTTCAGGGTTACACCTTAAGCATTTAAAAACACACTTCAGAAAATGCTTAATTGAATGAAACTTTGGCATCCAGCATTTAAATCACTACACTGGTAGTGGAAGAACTAAAGTCCCGAACAATGTGGTATAGTCATACCTCTGGACATCACACATTTCAACCAACTTTAAATGAGAACAGTCTCACACTTCTGAACAGAAAAGTTTTGCATTTCCCTTTTAGCCAGAGAACACAACAGCATATGTACTTGCTTTCGGCAGCAAAAGGCAGATCCTACTCACAGTTAGACATTTCAGGCAGTTTCAAAACATCCTGGATCAAAAAGGGGATTGCTCCTTGGATCCATCCACTAGAAGTCCTTTTCACCCCTCCAGGGATGAAAATCAGGAGATCCTGCTATAGACAACAATTTCCACCACTTCTCTTGGCAAACTGGAGAATATCAGGACTAGGGTGAGAATGCAGGGCCCTCACTCAGACCCCTCAGCTAAGCAGTTAACACTCCTCACACTTCAAACTGCAACTCTACACTGACTACCATCTCAAGATTCTGAACTCCCTCCTCACAGCTGGCAAAGGCCTATGCTGCTGCGAGAGTTCCAGATGAGCTCATCACTTTCATTTCAGCTGAAGTCAAATAAATAAAAGAGTGATCAAGTGAAAAACCCATATAATTAGTTAGTCACCAGCTGCCTCTCCCTGCCTAGCACTGATACTGAGGGGATTCTAGTAACCCCAGAGGACTAGTTGGTTACACTCACTGCAACCAGATGAGTGACTGTACACAGTCATATCTCCATCCGGCACTGGGCAATCCTACCCTCTGTTTTACCTATGGGAAGGAAGTGCTACTTCTCCCCTACCATGTGCCAGGCAGGGGTAGGTAACACTAAATGAACAGAGGCCGGCTGATGAAACTTCAGCCCCTATCCTATAATCTATTTATGGATTCTTAGTGGCTTCAAGAAAACTGCTTGAAGCATGCCCTAAGAAACAGCACTGGTGACCCCTATCTGGCTCAGGACCACCAGCCTGCCTATACCCCAGCCCTCTAGGGAAAAATCTATCTGACTTAGATTACCTACTGGGGAACCTATCCCCCAATTTCCCAGAGTACCTATGAACAACAAAGGAAAACATACACTACATTGCATTACATTTCCCAAAAATTCACACCTGCGAAGAAAAACATGTTAACACCCTGTTAACCATAAACAATTCTAAAAACACTAAGAAAAAGGGAACTCGGATGAGTTCCAACCTCCTCTTATTTTCTTCCTCAGGAACACCTGCAAGAAAAGAAAAACACAAAAACGCATTCTGCATTCCAAACAGTGCCTAAACCTCCACCTAACACTAAAGAACCCCCCAAAATATTTTTTCTATAAAAGTACAAAGTAAAAAAAAAGTGGAAAGAAGACATTCATACAACATATTTGGGGATGGAGTTCCCTACAATGTCCCAACTAGTGGCAATATCACTGTTGCCCATAGGCATTATCCATAAAAGAGTATCTTCTAGGCCGAAGCCTGCTGAAGAACAGTTATTGGACATGACAGGGCCTATATAGCACTGCAATCCATGGGGAGAGTCTTTGATGAAAATTAAAGTTCCTTGAATAGTCTTCTAGTGTAGGATGTGTTGTGCAAAATCAGTTGATGTAAATAAAAAGTTTTCTTACCAGCTCCTTGAAGAACAAAAAAATGGTTTCTTACTCTGTGAACTGAGGACCTTCTCCCTTCAGACCAGATGGTATCTTTGGATACTGCTGGGATATTATGTCCTCTGCAAAAATAAATGATGACACAGGAAAACTGCTGGGTTGATGACCTCTGTAAAACCAAATAGTGGAACACGAAAACTGCTGGGCTGATGAATCTGGATACACCTGAAGAAATCCTAGAATATCAGAAGAGCTGCATCTTCCGCCATAGATACTGCTGCTTTGGATGACAGACACTGGCCTGCCACTCCTTGCTTCCTTTAGGCATGCTGGGCATATTCACAAGGAGTGGCGCCATTAAGGGTAGTACCACTCGGGGTGCGGGGCGAGGACTATGACCCCATCTGGACGTTAAAAGTTGATGTTGTGAAATGTCTCTTGCCCAGCCCCTTCCACAATTCTCATAGTGTCCATAAACAGAGTCCTGCCCAGTCTCCAGAATCTAAGGCAATCCCTGATGATTTTGTCCCTTACACATTCTGCTGCACCTGGGTGCAGATTGTTATTTGCCTCTCCCTTTAGCCAGGATTGCCTGTTCTGTTCGATTTCCTCCCAGACTCAGCAAGGAAAGATAGGAAAGGGCTTCCCATATATGGCATCAGGCCTTTCACGAATCATTCTCTCCTCCTTACTACTCTTTACTAGTCTGTGGCTCTTGGCCCAGCTTGGTGGTGGCCAGTTCTGGTAGAGCCAGTGTCTCAAACTCAAAGAATGAAAGAACTTATCCCCCATTATCTCTGTGGACAAGTTGCTAGAGCCTTCTCCAACTGTCTCTGGCTCCTCTGAGGCAAGAGCTTGAGGTGACTCACAGTAGCCCTGAACATGAAGATACCCTTCTTCATCCTCATCTTCCTCACTCATTATCTGTGCCCAAGAGTGGGAACCGTCCTCACTCCTGAGACATTCCATCCCTCACTGGGCACAGAGGTAGGCACCTCCTAATTCAATGTCTCTTGCAATGTGTCCTCCCCCACTAGGCTAGGACTCAGACCCTTATTCCATGGGTCCACTGATCCCTCTGTTGCACTGTCCATTTGGGACACAGGCGTGGAAACCTCTCTCTGTTCCTGCCCTTTCAGTGAAGCAACATCAATTTTACTTTCTCCTTCTGTAACACACTCTGAAGAACTTTTCCCAACAGGTTCAACCTGGTGCTGCATGCTGCTGCAGGCAGGGTCCCCTGCCAGGGTCCACGTGGGAGTCAATCGAATTCTCATTGCCCTCTCTGGTGCTGCACCCCTGCTCATTTCAAACTTCACAAGGCAGTCTGAGCAATGGGGTATCAGAAACACATCCCTTCCAGCCTTTAGACACACAATGCATAGTCTCACTGGATAGCTAGGGATTGCTACATCCGAGGGTAACCTGTCACCATAGTAGGCTCTCTCAACCTCTTTTAGTGCTGCCACCTCCTCGGCAATCATAGCTTGGGTATGATCCAGGTAGCGGAGAGTTCCCGAAGCCATATCTGAAAGCAAACACACAAACTTTTCGTTGCTGAATTGCTCACTACTCACATATTGTCTCACAAAATGGCTCCCTGCAGCTGTGTTTACATTGCTGACCCCACCCTGTCATGGCATCTGTAACTTTTCTTAAGCATCAAAATCTGTTCACTTGCGCAAAACTATGTTTCCAACCTTTCTGGCAACTGAATTTACTTCAAACTGCAATCAGTTGCTCTGCTGGTACATTTCAGCACATTCATACGAATTTCTAAACTGGTAACTTGACTTTGCGATCAGCATTAATTCAGGAAAACTCTATTTACACATGCTGAAAGTCACTTGTAAGCCCCACAGTCTTTCTTTGCACAGGATTGCCTGTTTGCTACATCCTACCTATACAACTCACAGTCCTGCTGCTTAGAAAATTTACTGTTGCTAAAACCATTTATCATTGCTCACACTGCTCACAGTCTATGCTCAGCATTTCTGTTTGTTGCACCTGCAGTCCTTCTTTGCATAAACATCACACTGCTTGCACACAGGTATAGCTTGCTTGATAATCACACAGTTTTTTTGCACAGTTTACTTGTTTACTCACTGAATTCAGTAGCTGGTTCCATCTGATGGAAAATTTCAGCCTGCTGCCAATCCTAGGAAGGCCTCTGGGGTGAAACGGGCTGGTGGTCCTGCTAATCATAGCCATGGACGCCTCGATCATGCTCCAGTCAGTCAGACAATGGGTTGAGCCCGAAATTACACTGTACTAGTCTGTTTACTAAAGTTTAGAATGCTCACAAGCTCCTCAATGATTGATCCTGGTCTAACCAGTGTGCATGTCACTCTCTCTCCTTGAACACTCTGCAGCACACAGACACTGGCCAGAGGACAAGACTGGATGCAGCCGCACCAATCACTTGACGCTATGCAAATGAGCCTCTCTCTGCTCGCTTGCTCTTCCTTCACGGTGATCATCGAGCAGGAGCAAATTTAAACTGCAAACTAATTTTTTTCCTTGGCTGCAATTTTCAGCATTGGGAGTGCTGCTTTCACCATTTTTACCACGGTTTCTGGACATTTTCCCTAGAAATCACCCAATTTGCACACTAGGCACATGAAACTCTCAAGGCACATATCTGAGTCTGTTCCCTAAAGTGCACAATACTTTTGGCACTTGAAAATTGCATTTTAAAAGTTCTTTAAGCACTTTTTGATGCAGAGGCCAGGACACACATTTCAATGCTTTATTGTCCATTACAAGTTGAAAACACAAGCGGCACTCTGTTTCTTTACTGTATTGAAAGGCACACAAGCAACACATTTGGATGGCATTTTTTTGGGTGAAAATCCTCTTGTCCAAAACTAGTCATACCTCTGGACATCACACATTTCAACCAACTTTAAATGAGAACAGTCTGACACTTCTGAACAGAAAAGTTGTGCATTTCCCTTTTAGCCAGAGAACACAACAGCACAGGTACTTGCTTTCTGCAGCAAAAGTCGGATCCTACTCACTGTTAGACATTTCAGGCAGCTTCAAATCATTCTGGATCAAAAGGTGGATTGCCCCTTGGATGCATCCACTAGAAGTCCTTTTCACCCCTCCAGGGATGAAAATCAGGAGATCCTGCTATAGACAACGGTTTCCACCACTTCTCTTGGCAAACTGGAGAATATCAGGACTAGGGTGAGAATCCAAGGCCCTTACTCAGAGCCCTCAGCTGAGCAGTTCTCACTCCTCAAACTTCAAACTGCATCTCTACACTGACTATTGTCTCAAGATTCTGAACTCCCTCCTCACAGCTGGCAAATGCTTATGCTGCTGCGAGAGTTCCAAATGAGCTCATCACTTTCATCTCAGCTGAAGCCAAGTAAACAAAAGAGTGAGCAGGTGAAAAACCCATTTAACTAGTTAGTCACCAGCTGCCTGTCCCTGCCTAACACTGATACTGAGGGGATTCTAGTTGCCCCAGGGGACTAGGTGGTTACACATGCATCTTAGGCACAAGGACATGACTTGCACTCTTTGAAAATCCCAAATAAGGGGATGGTGCATTATTTAGGTGACGCAGCCATCCCTTCCGACATGGCGCAGGCATTTTTTGGTGCAAGCATGGGGTAAGCCACTCTGGCACATGCACACCTGTTTTTGACACAAGCACCATTTGAAAATCAGAATTGGTGCAAGGTTTGATGCATCCTACTCCTTGCTTCAGTTGTTTTTGATGCAGGCACCCTGCATTATTCTCTGGCCTTTGAAAATCTGGCTCATAATTTTTTTGCTTTTCCATTTTTGGGGGAAGCCCACATTTATTAATTTATTTTTATTTGTTTGGAAATGTTCTACTGTACTATGTGTGTAATGGTGTCCCGAGCCTCTGGTGAAGGGTGCATCCAAAAATAAAGACTGCTACTACTACCACCACCACCACCACCATCAAATCAAAAACAAGATGGCTGCCCTCATGACCTAAAAAATTCTTAGGTCACAAGAAACAGTTATCCAGAAAATCCTAGTGAGCATTTTCCCTTGCCAGTCTCGTGTATTTCCCTGTATCACACACCAGTTAATGCTGTATACCTCACAATTAAAACAAGTTGTATACTTCCCAATTACAGTTTTATACCTTCAGAGGTACACCTGTATGCCTCTAGAGATAAACCGGTATACTGTGTGAAAAACAAACCATCAGAAAATGTAAACACAGCTTGCACACCACCAATTAAACGATCAACAACCAATTAATCACAACCCACCAATTAACAAAAATTCCCACACTGAACACACCTACTGTACTGTATAAGAAAAACAGTCAGGGAACCACACAACTCCCACCCATTCACCATACCCCACAGCTATGTACCTTGACACTCCACCTCAGTATTGCAGAAAAAAAGTCATGGAAATGCACAATAAACTCCACCCCCTTTACTTATAAAACAGCCATGTCCCTTGGTGCTCCTCTCTTTTCCTCAACTCCCAAGCCCTCCATGACCTGCCAGCTTTTCCCTTAATGCTTTAGTGGTCTCGTCTGATGCCATGCCCTTCATGCCACTGCTGCCACCATCAGCACATGTTGCAGTACTCTAGACCACTCCTTACCATACAGTTCATGTGCCAAGGCCAGAGGCCATCCTCCCGATTAACAACACTGTCCGTACCACCATAGTCCACAATTCCATTAATGAACTAAGGGATGACTGGTTACAGACATGCCTCATTTTACAGGGCAACCCTACAGAAACACAACAGGGCAAAATGATAACCCAGTACCAAACCACCACTACACTATGGAAACATGGGACAAAAAGAGACAAGGTAAAGCCAATGATTGCCCTGACCTCAAACAATCAAGAACCTGACTCCACTACACAATTAAAGGGGAACAGACAGCACCAAGGTCCCCACACTCAAGTGTGGGGCTGGCACCAGTGTGTTCTTTGTGTGCAAAAACATTTTGGTTTATTACTGTTTACTATAGAATAGCAGGTGGTATCAAACTAAGTTTGCTTAGTTCAATGCTGACATCTTCTGTTACTACAAATCCCAGAATCCCCTGCATCTGATATCAGAGCAGTAGGCAGCAGTGGGAGATTCAATAGCCTGCAGTGCATGTTGGAGTTTATGTAAGCTCTGATCTTTTTTTTGCCAGTCCTGCTGCCCTCCCTGGGCTAAGTACAGTCACAGAGGACTGTACGTAGTTTCTGGAAAAAAAAACCAAACCTGGATAACATCTGATTGGAGTTTATAAAAGGTCTAACATGCACAGCAGGCTATCAAATCGCTCATTCTGATGTCAGCTGCAGGGGATTCTGAGATTTTAGCAACAGAAGATGTCTGCCTAGAACTAAGCAAAATTAGTTTGATTCAATGTACTATACTACAATAAACAGTAAGTAAATGAAAATGTTTTTGCATGCAAAGTGCACACTGGGACCAGCCCACACTTGAGTATGGGGACTCTGTGCTGAGTGCTCCCCTTTAAGATAACAACTAGCAAAAGTCCTAATGCATTATATAGAACAAATGATGGGTAAATATGATATACAAGGACATATACAGTACCTATCTCTCTTGGGGAGATATTCAGATAATAAAGACACTTACCCATCAGGCTTGTGGCCTTGTTATCTGATCAGCACCCTTGATGGGTAGATTTCCTTTTGTAACATGACAGGCACCAATAAGCAAGAATAATGACAGCTGATTGGAGGAAATACAGCAGCTGACCAGAGTTGGAGCGGGGATTAATCACTGGTAATGCCTGCTCCAACATGGCAATAATCCCCGCTAGGCATCAGAATTGCGTCTAGGAAATCACTGTGTGGTCCATGCTCAATTGCTCCCGATAGGTGGCAGCTCAAAAGTTAGCGGTGTGTCAAGTTAGTTTCACTGCCACCCGCCCTGCAGTACTGCACTGATCACTCGTTGCCAGATATAGCAGAGACCGATGGAGCTAAACATTGCTCTGCATGTTTTAAAAAAATACCGTTAAAGTGTAAAGTCAGGCTTATGCGATTGCTATGTGCATGGAGTGGGTCCACAGAAATGGAGCACCTTAGAGATCACTGCCGCCTTGCACAGGAACTGACAGACAGACAAATCAGCAAGAAGGATTCCATCTGTCTGTATGTCAGTGTTACTCTCAATTTGTAGCCCGCAATGCATGGAAGGTAAGCGTTGTCATTGATTTCCAATGACTAATGCATTGTGGGCACATTAGAAAAATGTGCATACATTGGTATGTATAAGCAAGTGAGATGCCACATATGCAAATATTTCTTCTTTCCCCATAATGCATTAGTGAATTAGAACAAAAAAACGAAGGAAACGTGTGAAAGGAACACTATGGTAAAAGACAGAGGGAAGTGGTTCTATAATAGTTTTGTCTACTTGTATTGAAAACATGAGGTTCAGATATGTGGAAAAACAACAGTCACAATGTAAAGAGATGTTGAACAGTGAATGTACACGCGCACCATCGCAGATGTAGTTAGCCTATGTAGTAATATAGAAGTACAGACTTGAACAGCACATAATATTGTATACAGTGCCGGCCCGGTGGCACTGAGGGTTGAGGTGCTGGACGCCACACCTCGCGCCATGCCAACGACCTGGGTTCGGGAACAAGCCTGGATCGCCGGGGGTCGGCAGGGGAGGGGAAGGATTGAGCATCTGTAGGACAGCTCTCCTTCCTCGGGGGGGTCCAGGAACTATGCCCGGCACTGCGGCGACCTCTGGTGGAGACTGGAGGTACTGTAGTGCTTCAGAGCCAAATTAGAGGGTTGCGGAGTCACGGTAAGACGTTCCCTGATGTCATTGCATGTCGGGACTCCGCCGGGGAGGGGGAGGGTATAACAAGGGGAAAAACAAGAAAATTCCCCGCTCCCGGAGATAGGTGAAGGCACCACCCTACAGCCACACTCCACTGGCTGAACTCATCCAGCCCCTGGGCCGAGCCCAGCCCAGCCCGAATTTGTAGATAGAGCACCCTGGGAGGATAGGGCAGCCCCACCTCGGAAGGGCTCAGAACTGAGGGGATAGCCGTGCTGGTGCCAGGATGCTGGAGAGTTTCAGGCCAGGAGGTAGAGCTGGAGGTGAGTGGATGCCTGAGAGAGTTCTCCGGGGCTCAAGCGGAGCCAGAAATAGAGTTAAAAAAATATATATATTGTATACAGTAATATTGTGAGTTGCTGTAACTTTCTTTCCCACATGTAATAGACTTGTAACATTATTGACCTTGCAGTTGTAATGTTACAAGCACATTAATCCATTCTAAAGTTGGCCTCTACTTGGGAATTAATGCCTGGTTGGTGGTTGGAGGCACTCGGCCTGCGGCCTCATGTCCCCATCCCCTCAACCAGCATTAATTCCCTGGTAGAGCCCTCCTTTGTCGTGGATTAATGCTTACTTATACCACACTTACCCATCTTTTATTCTCTATATATTGCTAAATCGAGTGATAAATATGTGCTGCTTTGAACTTTGTCTGACATTTGTACTGTCATATATTAACATACTGGTCTCAGAACATTTTGTTCCAAGCTGCTACCCACTATTCATCTAAAAGAAAAAAGTTTTCCTTTGCTGGAAAAGATATTAGTTTTAACAAATAAGGAAATGTATGATCCTACTGCATCTTTAAAAGGGACATTGTAAGACAGGGGATCCTGCATGCAGACTCCACCCCCAGTAGAAACAGCAAGGAGTCTGTTCCTTGTGTATGACATGTGCTACCAGTTCTGCTGCTTCCCATAAAGACACCTTCTCTGTGCAAGTCCCCGTTGGGGCAATCAAGAGCAGGTAGGCCATGTTTTCCCCCTTTAGTGGCAACCCAGCTGCTGAGGGACTACTTTCCATGGAGAAGGATGTGAAAAGCCAAGTAGGCAAATGCAAGAAGTCTTACAAATAACATTTCAGATCTTGAGGCTATCATGGTGGAGGTAGACCTGGACATAGCGGCCATTTCTGAGTCATGATGCACAGGAAACCACGACTGGACATGGCTGTACAAAGATTCACGAAGTTCAGGAAGGAGAGAGAGTAGAGGAAAAGGGGGAGGGGTTGTGTTATATGGCAGGGAAGATATCAAGGCAACATAACTGCAATGGGGTAAGGAAGGGCAGGAGGTACTATGGGTCTCTCTGGAGACAGCAGCAAGAACCTTTATTCACACTGGGGTGATTTATAGACCTCCAGCTCAGTTATAGGATCTAGACAAGGAAATTGGTGAAGCCATTAGCAAGATGGCAGATAAGGGGGAGGTACTGCTGATGGGGACTTCCATCTTCCAGATATTGACTGGAGTCTTCCGGCCACAGTTTGGGTTAGTAGCAGGGTCGTCCTATACTTCTTGCAGGGAATGTTTCTGAGGCAACTAGCCAACAAACCCATTTCAGATGGGGCAGTACTGGATCTGGTACTTACAAACCGGGATAATGTTGCAGATGTCAGAGTGGGATGCTGCCTGAGAACCAACGATCACCGGACAATTTGGTTTAGCATTAAGATGACAACGAAGGTGAACCACACAAGGACGAGAGTTCTGGACTTCAGGAGGGCAGATTTGTAAAAAAATGGGTGAATGCCTCAGTGACATTCTGGCAGGAGGGGATTACCCTGATCAGATAGAAGGACAGTGGACCAGATTAAGGGATGTAATAGTGAAGGCAACAGACCTCTGCTCAAGAGGTGAGCAAAAGCAGGAGGAAAAAGAGAACAGTATGGTTGACATGGGAGGAGGCGGCAAGGGTAAGGGCAAAAATGGCAGCGTTCAGCTGATACAAGAGGACATAGAGGTGTACCAGCAAAAACAGAGGGAAGCTGGGAAAACAGTGAGGGGTGCTAAGGCACAAACTGAGAAAAGAATAGCCAGGGGTGATAAAACGGGTGACAAGACTTTTTTTAGGTATACAAATGAAAAAAGAAAGATAAGGGGAGTAACTGTGAGGCTGATGGGTAAAGAGAGAGATTGTGCAGAGGATGATCAGGAAAAAGCAGATATCCTGAACAAATACTTCTCTTCTGTCTTCACGGTGGAAGGGGAAGGGGATGGGCCACATACAGGTTACAGAACCACTGGAAGGAGGGAATTAGACTTAAGTCCATTTGAAGAGGAAAGAGCCCTGAAGGGACTTGCAAATCTGAGAGTGGACAAGGCTATGGGGCCAGATGGAGTACATCCAAGGGTACTGAAGGATCTCAGGGAGGTACTGGGTACGGCTCTGACAGCCCTATTCAGTAACTCACTAGATAAGGGGTTAGTCCCTGAGGACTGGAGAAGGGCAGATGTAGTCCTACTCCATAAGAGCAGCAGCAGGGAAGAGGCTGGCAACTACAGCCCAACCCAGACAAGACAGAGGTATTGGTGGTGGATCCCAGTCATCAGCGGGATGGAGGAGGGTTGGGGAATGACCATGGTTTGAGACTGGGAGATGTTCCCTTGACCCCCTCTATTTGAGTCAGGGATCTGGGCAGGGTCCTTGACGACAGTCTGATACTTGATGCTCAGGTGACAACTGTCATCCAGAGTAGCTTTTACCACTTCAGGAACATTCCTGGATCTGGGCCCTGATACCAGCCGATGACCTTGCCACCCTAATACATGCCTTGTCGTGTCTAGGTTGGATTACTGCAATGCTCTGTACCTGGGGCTATCTGGAGGCAATGTCCGCCATCTACAGCTGGTGCAGAACGCAGTGCCCAGGCTGTTAATAGGTGCATTGAGAGTTGTTCATATTACACCTGTTTTCCATGGCCTGCACTGGCTGCTGATAAAGTGGAGGATTGCCTTCAATGTTGGATTACTGACCTACAGAGCTCTGCATGGCTGGGACCAGTCTATCTGCAAGACCTCCTGGTTCCTCATTGCCTGACTCGCTCTCTCCATTCCACCGAGGGATACCTCCTAGTAGTCCCCAGGTCTAGGTTGCAGCAGTCGGGAGATTGGGCTTTCTCCGTTGTTGCACCAGCCCTGTGGAATTCACTGCCAGGCTATTTGATGGAGGCACCCTTGGTGGAAACATTTAAGAAAGGGCTAAAGACATTTTTATTTAGTCAAGCATATGATTTATATAATTAATGAAAGCTTATATTCTACCGACTGTCATGTTTTATGGTAGATAGATATATTATGATTTTGTTTTACTTAGTCTGCAGTCTGACTGTTGGAAATTCTTTTGATGATGTTGTTTTTAAGAAATTGCACAGCGCTCCGAGCCTCCAGAGAGGGGTGCTTTATAAATAAAGTATCTCTCTCTCTCTCTTTCTCTCTGTCTATCTATCTACAGGCTGGTCAGTCTGACGTCAGTAGCGGGAAACTATTGGACTCACTTCCAAAGGAAAGACTGGTAGATTACCTTGCATCCAGTGGGTTACAGGACCCAAGACAGCACGGATTCATGGGCAGGAGATCATGTCAGACAAACCTGATAGAGTTCTTTGTCTGGGGTACCAGAGAAATAGATGGGGGGGAGGAGCAGTGGACATTGCCTACTTAGATTTCAGCAAGGCCCTCAACACTGTGCCACACAGGAAGCTCATAAAGAACTGTGAAGCTTGGGGGTGGGAACCAAGGTGGTGCACTGGGTATGTAATTGGCTGACAGGCGACAGAGGGTGGTGGTTAATGGCACTCACTCAGGGGAAGGGAGAGTGACCAGCAAGGTTCCTCAGGGCTCAGTACTGTGTCCAGTCCTGTTTATTGTCTTTATAAGTGACATTGCAGAAAAACTGGAAGGGACGGTGTGCCTCTTTGCAGATGACACCAAGATCTGTAATAGGGTGGACACTTTTGAGGGGGCAAAGAGAATGAATAGAGACTTGAAAAAGCTTAAGAAATGATCAAGGGTAAGACAGCTAGGTTTCAATGCAAAAAAGTGCAAAATCATGCAACTTGGGCACAGAAAGCCAGAGGCAGAGTGTAGAAAGGGAGGAGGGGAGGGTGGAGGTATTGACAGTCACTAAACAGGAAAGAAACCTAGAGGTAATCATAATTATGACCTTAAGGTGGCAAGGCAATGTGACAACGCATTAGGGAAAGTCATAGGGATGCTGGGGTGTAAAGGGAAGGGTAGCACCAGCCACTGTTATGGTCATTGGTGAGATCACACCTGTAATACTGTATCAAGTTCTGGAGACCACACCTCAGAGAGGATATAGACAGGGTAGCGGCCATCCAAAGAAGGGGGGAGGAGGTGGCTGGAGACCAGGTAGGGTCTGCAGCGGCAGAATAGGCAAGGAAAAGAGGGGCAGACTAGGTGGACCAAGAGATCCTTATCTGCCACCAAATTCTATCTGTTGTTTCTATGTTATCAAACCATTTTATTAAAACTTTTATTTTAAAACCGTTTGGTTTTCTATGTAATTTTTTTAAAAGCTTAAACAAAACCCATTTTGTAAGTGTAAACATTTATTAAAAGCTTAATATAGCACATAAGTGATATGGGTGAGACCCTTCCCCCTTGTTACCAACATATAGTCCTCCCTGGGCAATTCTGGCCATAGTCAAACAGACATGATTTCTAAAATCAGTCATCTTTGGCAGTTTATCAACCGCTCTTAATCAAATGGTTGGCTCAGTCACATAAGGGCAAAGCCTTGTACAGTTCCGTGATGTACTTGGACAGTCTCAGCACTGTTACTTTTCACTGTCAAAACTGTTTGCTTAATAACCTCCTCTGATTGGTGGTAGATTTCCAGACTAATGTTCAGTTCACTGTGCTTTGGCTCTGTGTGCCAGTTTTAAATGCCAAAGTACTTTTTACAGTAAAGGAACATTGCCGTTGTATCTATATTTCAGATTTCTTTTTATAAAACAGCAGTGAGAAAAGGAAGCACTTAACTGGCTGAACCACATCATACAAACATATCATTTCACAGCAGATAAGGACCACTTGGCCTACTGGGTTTGTCCATTTTTTCCCTGCCTGTATTCTCACAACAGACACTAATTGTTCTCCGTCTCCCTCTCTCCCTCCCCTTGCTTCCCACTAAGCTTCCGTTGTGCCTACCCCATGCATGTCTGAAGCCCACCACTGTTATTGCCCCCCCCACCTCTGATGGAAGACTGTTCCAGGAATCCACCACTCTTTCTGTGAAGAAGTATTTACTCACATCTCTCCTGGATGTACCACCCTTCAGCTTCTTACAAAGCCCCTTGTCCTTTGGCACCTTTCTGAAAAATATTTCCCTCTTGCACCTTGTTTACCCCTGTGAGGTAATTAAAGGTCTCTGTCATATCCCACTCTCTCTCTCCTCGCTTCCAAAGTATACATATTGAGGTCCTTTAATCTCTCTCCTCGTAGGGCTTCTGATGCAGACCCTGCACCGTTTTAGTTGCCCTCCTCTGGACTGCATCCATCCTATGTCCTTTCTGAGATATGGTCTCCAGAACTGGATACAGTACTCTAGATCGAGTATCACCAGCAATCTATACAGTGGCAACTCCTGTTCCCTCCTGCTGCTGGTGATACCTCTCTCTATACACTCCAACATCCCACTGGCCCTACGCACTGCCTTGTTGCAGTGGTTTGCCAACTTGAGGTAATCATATATGATTAGTCCCAGGTCCCTTTCCTGTTTAGTGACCGCCAATACCTCTTCTCCCATTTTGTATTCTGCCTTTGGGTTTCTGTGCCCCAAGACCCAACTGCCATTCCCTTGACCACTCCTCAAGGTTTCTCTGGTCTCTGCGTATTCTTTCCAGCCCCTCTGGAGTGTCCACCCTATTGCAGATTTCAGTGTCATCTGCAAAGAGACAAACCTTTCCTTCCAGCTAATCTGCAGTGTCACTTACAATGACATTGAAGAGGACTGGTCCCAGTACTGAACCCTGTGGCGCCTCACTGGTCACACTTCCTTCCCTGGAGGGAACACTACTTAATACCACCCTCTGTCATCTAGCTCTTAACCAATTTGTTACCCAGGTTACAACCTTCTGACCCACCCGTAAGATGCCCAGTTTCCTTATGAGCCTCCTATGTGGAATGGTGTCAAAAGCCTTTCTGAAATCTAAGTAGGGCATGCCGGTCGCCCCACCCTCATCTTTTTCCCTGGTCACCCAGTTAAGGAAATATGTCAGAGTTGTCTGAGATGACCTTATCCCAATGGATCTGTGTTGCCATGGGTCTTGTAACCTGTTGGCTTTGAGATATTCCACAATCCTTTCTTTTAGCAGTGATTCCATTAGGTTCCCATCACTGATATCTGGCTGACTGCGCTATGATTGCCAGCCTCCTCTTTGCTACTGCTTTTGTGAAGCGGGACTACATCTGCCCTTCTGTAGTCATCTGGAACCACTCGTGCTTCCAGTGATTTGTTTAAAAGGATTGTCAAAGGTGTATCCAGTACCTCCCTGAGCTCCCTCAGTACTCTTGGGTGCACCCTTTCTGGCATCATAGCTTTGTCCACTTTCAGATTTGTGAATCCTTCACAATTCTACCTCACCCCCACTCACCCCGTGTCCCTATTGCTTTTATGTGTCCCATCCGCTTCCCCTTCCTCTGCGAAGACTGAACAAAAGTATTTGTTCAGGATATCTGCTTTTTGCTGATCGTCCTCTGCACAGTGTCCACCCACCCTTTTTAACCTCACAATCCATCCACTAGTCTTCCTCTTTTCACTTTTGTACATAAAAAATATCTTGTCTCCTTTAGTTACCCTTTGGGCTATTCTTTCCTCAGTTTGCACCTTTGTACTCCTCACTGATTTTCCTGCCTCCCTCAGTTTCTCTTTACACATCTTCCAGCCTTCATCCTTCTGTGTCACTTCATACCTCCTGAAGACTACCCTTTTAGCCTTAACCTTTCAGCCACTTCCTTTGAGAACCATAGTGGCCTCTTTTTTCCTCTTGTTTTTCCTCACTTCATTTGCACAGAGGTATTGCCTTCACTATGCCTTCCCTTTGTTCCTTCACCCTACCCAGGTCACCCCCCCTGCTATGTCTTCTCTGAAGCATTCACTCATTTTTTAAAAATCTGCCTTCCTGAAGTCCATAGAAACATAAAATTTGATGGCAGATAAGGACAACTTGGTGCACCTGGTCTGCCTATTTTTCTCTACCAGCATTATTACCGCAGAGTGTACTTGATCTGTAGCTCATTCGCCCTCCACCCCTTCCTTTCTGGACCCATTCTGGGGAAGACAGTCTGGCCTTGCATGCTCACTATCATGAGTACCAAGGGGCAATCAACCATAAGAAAGCAGAGTTCCTGTCTAGGGAAATTACTGAGTAGTTTAGAAAACTGGTGCGACACAGTGAATATCAGGGTGCACACATGAAGAAGGAGGCTGACCCTTCAATACTGCAAGAAATCCAAAAAGACCGTGTGCATTCCAGGGCAGTAAATGCAAATGCAAACATCAGCAGAAGTAGATCTCAATAGAGTTTATTTAGTCAGCAGACATGGTATCCCTTAGTGCCTTGGTCCCACAATCGGGCCTTCCTAAGAGGGAAATTGCTGCAGAGAAGAACAGACCAGACCAGACCAGCTTTTTTGGACTGTGGACAGATTACTGCATCCAGTCTGTCTGCAGCCGAAAAAAGCATTTTCCATTGCTATGTGCAAGGAGTTTGCTCAGTTCTTCTCTGACAGAGTGTCCTCTGTCCAGTTGGGGATTCCTCCAGCAGGGCAAGCACTGTCATGCAGTGGCCAATCTGGTGGGAACATGGGCACTCCTATTGTCTGGGAGGAGTTTGGGCCAATGGAGGTGGCTGAGGTCATTGAGGTGATCTCGAAGCTGCGGCCCACTTTTTGTGAACTGGACCCAGCCTGACCCATTTCCTAGTGAGATGTGTTGTAACTGTTGGTCTGGTGTTTGCCAGGACAGTCTGGTGCTCGCTCTCAGAGGGAGCCCTCCCTGATGCCTGAAGGGGGCATTAGTGAGACCTCTCTTAAAGAAACCATCTCCCAACCCTGATGTCCTGGCAAATTATCAACCTATCTCCAACCTCCCATTTTTTGGGAAGGTTGTTGAGAGCATTGTGGTGCTGCAGCTCGAAGCACACCTCACGGCCTTTGACATCTACGAGCCATTCCAGTCCAGTTTCAGGGCACGGCATAACATTGAAATGGCATTGGTCAGGGTGCAGAATGACCTCTTCAGGGCAAAAGACAGAGGAGACCAGTCAGTTCTTGTTCTCCTTGATCTCCCCTCAGCATTTAGCACCATGGATCACACTGTGTTGTTGGATCACCTTAGAGAGTATTGTGGACTCACTGGTACCGTCATCAACTGGTTTGAGTCCTATCTCTCAGGCAGGAAGCAGCGGGTAGTGATGGGGAATTTCTCCTCCTCTCTGAAGCTCCTGCCTTGTGTAGTTCCTCAAGGTTTGATCCTATCACCAATGTTACTTGCGGTGTACATGCTACCCCTGGGTAAGCTCAATAGTCATTACAGTTTGGGTTTTCACAGTTATGCAGATGATACCTAACTATATATGTCCTTTGCCCCTGGAACCAATTGCATTGTTGAAGTGCTAAACAACTGTCTGGCCGAGATCCAGGACTGAATGTCCTACAACTGGCTAAGACTGAATCCCGACAAGAAAGAGGTCCTGGTGACTGAGCCTGGTCACGGGTGTGATAGGATTGCCTACAGGGCAGTAACAGGCTTGGTCCTGGGATTCACCCTGTTGATAGCTTCATCTAGGGTGAGAAAGCTGGGCATCTTCCTGGATAACACATTGACACTGGATGCCCAGGTGTCATGTGTTGTCCAAAGTGTTTTTTACCACTTAAGGAATGTCACCTGGATTAAGCCCCTAATTCTGCCCGAGGACCTGCCAACACTAGTACATGCCTTTGTGACATCCAGGCTTGACTACTGCAATGCAATGTACTTCAGGGTCTGTGGAGGGACCCTTCACTGGCTGCATCTAGTGCAGAATGCAGTGGCCAGGTTACTGATGGATCTGTCAAGATCAGGATATGTGACCCTGATCCTTTGGGCTCTGCACTGGCTGCCTGTCAGGCGGAGGATCATCTTCAAGGTGGGCCTACTCACCTACAAGACCCTGTATGGATCAGGTACTGGCTACCTGACTGATCTCCTTACACCTGCCACCTCGGTCCACTTCCTCTGCTCCTCCACCAGGGGCCTCCTAGTGGTTCTGAGGGCCAGACTTAAAACCTCCGGTGACCAAACATTTGAGGTCGCTGATCTGGCCCTCTGGAACTTGCTTCCCAGCTCCATCAGGGAGGCCCTGATAGTGGAGACTTTCAGGAGGGGTCTAAAGACTCACCTTTTGAAGTAGGCCTTCCAGAACTAACCTAAATTGTTTTATATCATTAATTTATAAGCTGATATTTTAAGTGTACCTTATGATTTGTGTTTGTTTTTGTTTATTTCCTGTCTTTTGATTGTATAAGGTGTCCAGATCCTCCAGGATTGGGAGCCATATGAATAAATATACCTTACCGCTCCACTTTTCAGTGTGTTGTAGGCCCCACACCCACTAACTATATGCTGTCCTCCAGAGCTAATCTGAATTTTGTGGTCCCAAGGGGCCTGACCAGCCCATGTCGAGGCAATCTGCACTAAACTCCGACCAAAACTCGCAATCCTCTACTGCCACAAATCCTGCTTATCGATCCCCACCCACTGCAAGCTCACATGCAAAACAATCTTGACAGTTATAGGCTATACAGGCATAGTCTATGGTACGGCCCCAACATCCTCCCACGCCAGACTTGATATCCTGCTAAATGCCTTCTGCTGATTCGCCACTGCCTCTCCCCTTCTCACTCACCACTACCAGCTCTACGCCCTACTCTCCATTGCCCCACTCTCCCACAGGTGTACCACCCACTGCGCCTCCCTCCTAGCAAAATTCTGGTTTGTCCTCCTCCCCCCATACCTCGCGTCCCTGCTCAACCAGACCTCCCCCCCAGCAACTCCCTTCACCACAGGGACCCTCGTATCTTCCACCTCCCCTGCTCCCGCACCCTTTCCGGCCACCTTGCCTTCTTGTACCACCTCCCCCTTCTCTGGAACTCTTTGCCCGTCGACCTTCGCATGGCCCATTCTTGTTCAGCTTTTACCCAGCTCCTCAGGCTCCTACCCAGCCCGCTTTGTCCTACGTGCTCAAATGGTCCAAAGGTGCTACAGAGGCACCTCTCAGCCCCTTCCAACTCACCAATGATGCCACCCCCAGTAGACCTCTCCTCACCTCTCTCACACGCCTAATTATCCTGATGTTACATCTTGTTATGAGTATTGTACTGTGTAAATTAACTGATTGTGATTACTGCCTGTACTTCTTGCTACTCCCTGTACATACTGTACCCGGGTCACACCTGGAAACGAGCCTCGGCTCAGTGTGCTTTTCCCAGTCATCAACATTTTAAATAAATAAATAAATAAAACAGCCTTGCTATAACAGGCAGTTTGTGGGGGATTACTGAAGGAGGAAGAGGTAGGTCCTAGGGATGGTGGGGCGTTGGGGCTAAGCAGACCGAAGTCTGAATGGATCTGGTCCCAGAGAAGACAAACAGATTATATAAAAAAACAGTGAGGAATAAGTAAGCAACAACCCAAAACAGTGAGTGTGTGTGGGAAAGCAGATCTTACTACATGGTCGTGGTATGTGGTTCAGCCAATTTCATTCTTCTTTCTCACTGCTGTTTTATCAAACGAAATCTGAAATATAGATACAACGGCAACGTTCCATTACTGTAAAATGTACTTTGGCATTTAAAACTGGCAGACAGAGCCAAAGCACAGTGAACTGAACATTAATCCAAAAATCTACCACCAATTGGAAGAGGTTATTAAGCAGAGTTCTGACAGTGAAAAGTAACAGTGCTGAGACTGTAAACCAGGGAACTCTACAAAGCTTTGTCCTTATGAGGCTAAGTCAACAACCATTTGATTAAGAGCAGTTGATATATGGCCAAAGATAACTGGCTGTGGAAATCATGTCTGCTTGGCTATGGCCAGAATTACTCAGGGAGGACTATATATTGATAGCAAGGGGGGAGGGTCTCACCCATATCACTTATGCACCATAATAAGTTTTTATATATTGAAACTAATTCACAGGCAAAAGAGTTGAACGATACTGGACACTGAAATGTTTTCCAAGGGAAACAAAAGGACATGAATGTAACACCTGAAAAATTACTAATGAATGCAAATGTAAATAAGGCAAAGAGACCTGATGGAATGCATCCAAAAATTCTGAAAGAGCTAGCAAAGGAACTGTCTGTACCACTGGCAAATATATTCAATGAGTCCAACAGAATCACACACATGCCTGATGACTGGAAAGTATCCTATGTGGTACCACTACTTAAGTAGTCCATGTCCACTGCCCCACCCTTATCTGTTTCCCTGGATACCCAGTCAAAGAGATCTACCATATCTGCCTGATATGGTCCTCCCTACCCCAATCCATGTTCCCTCAGGTCTGGTAAGCAGCTGGATTTAAGATACTCCACAGTCCTTTCCTTTAGTAGTGACTCCATTAGCTTCCCACCACTGGTGTCAGGCAGGCTGGCCTATAATTGCCAGCTTCCTCCCTGCTGCTGCTTTTGCAAAGCAGGACTACATCTACTCTCCTCCAGTCCTCTGGAACCACTCCTGTTTCTAGTGAGTTGTTAAAAAAGGACTGTGAGAGGTGTAGCCAACACCTCCCTGACCTCTCTCAGTACCTTTGGGTGTACCCTGTATGGCCCCAAAGCTTTGGTCACTTTCAGATTTGTGCGTCCCTTCAGGAATCTCTCCTCTGTAAAGGGACTTCTGTCTACACCCTCCTCTCCTGTGTTCTTGTTTATTATATGTGGCCCATCTCCTTCCCCTTCCTCTTCCTCTGTGGACACTTATGGAACCCATACAAACAGAAGAGAGGGAGCATCAAGGGTTCAAGTCCCAGCTAAGGCACTTACTTCTTTCTCTTTTCAGTTTGTATGGGTTCCATAGATTTGTACACTGCTCTGTTGTGATTGTAAATGTAATTATCTGTGCAGCAACAGGTTGTGCATTAAAGAAAGAGTAAGGTGACTCTGGACATCACAGTTTCCAGTTGCCTTGGTGGCGCAGCTGGAAGTGCAACCAGAATGGCATTCTGAGTGTCCTGGGTTCAAGTCCCAGCTAAGGCACTTATTTCCTTCTCTCTTCTGTTTGTGTGGGTTCTGTAAATGTGCAGACCACACTCTTGTGATTGTAAATGTAATTATCTGTGCAGCAACAGGCTGTGTATTAGAGAAAGAGTAAGATGTCTGTGGATGTCCCAGTTTCCAGCTGCCTTGGTGGCGCAGCTAGCAGCGCAACCAGAATGTATTCTGAGTGGCCTGTGTTCAAGTCCCAGCTAAGGCACTTATTTATTTCTCTCTTCTGTTTGTATGGGTTCCATAAATGTGCACACAGCACACTTGTGATTGAAAATGTAATTTTCTGTGCAGCACCAGGTTGTGTACTAAAGAAAGAGTGAGGTGCTTGTGGCTGTCTCAGCTGCCTTGGTGGTGCAGCTCATAGCACAAATGGAATGGTATTCTGAGTCCCCTGGGTTCAAGTCCCAGCTAAGGCACTTATTTCCTTCTCTCTTCTGTTTGTGTGGGTTCTGTAAATGTGCAGACCACACTCTTGTGATTGTAAATGTAATTATATGTGCAGCACCAGGTTGTACATTAGAGAAAGAGTAAGGTGACTCTGGACATCCCAGTTTCCAGTTGCCTTGGTAGCGCAGCTCGTAGTGCAACCAGAATGACATTCTGAGTGTCCTGGGTTCAAGTCCCAGCTAAGGCACTTATTTCCTTATCTCTTCTGTTTGTACAGGTTCTATAAATGTGCACACTGAACTCTTGTGATTGAAATGCAGTTTTCGGTGCAGCACCAGGTTGTGCATTAGAGAAAGAGTAAGGCGCTTCTGGATGTCCCAGTTGCCTTGGTGGCGCAGCTCGTAGCACAGTTGGAATGGTATTCTGAGTAGCCTGGGTTCAAGTTCCAGCTAAGGCACTTTTCTTTCTCTCTTCTGTTTGTGTGGGTTCTGTAAATGTGCAGACCACACTCTTGTGATTGAAAATGTAATTATCTGTGCAGCAACAGGTTGTGCATTAGAGAAAGAGTAAGGTGTCTGTGGATGCCCCAGTTTCCAGTTGTCTTGGTGGCGCAGCTGGTAGTGCAACCAGAATGGCATTCTTAGTGGCCTGTGTTCAAGTCCCAGCTAAGGCACTTATTTCTTTCTCTCTTCTGTTTATGTGGGTTCCATAAATGTGCACGCTGAACTCTTGTGATTGAAAAAGTTTAATGTTTATAGTTGATTCATATGTAGTTTATTTACAGCCTTATTATTGTTGCTTAGAGTTGTCTTACATGTATTATGGTTAGGCTGGGCATGAATTTACTTTTTTGCAATTGTTTTCTGGCAGTACAAGCACAAAAATTGATTTTTATATTGTCATTAGTGTAAGTATTATTGATGTTGTTAAAATGATCAAATTTTGGCACTAAGATCACTTTATGTCTTTTTCCATGATTGTTTGTGTTTTAATGTTCACACCCCACCAGAGACACTTACTTGAGAGCTTTAATGTGAGCAGTGCAACCAGCAGGTGGCATTCTGCTCCAGGTTGGGCCAATATAAAATAGGATGTTCAGCTACTGTGATCATGCCCCCTGATCAAGACTATGGTTGAAGCGCCAGGGTGTCCTGTGGCTGAGTTAGCATACTTATTCACACTGGGCACCAGAGCTTTGAAATAAATATTTTTAGATTTACATTTTGATATCCAGTTTCAGGTTTTTACTCTCGGGCTTTGAATTCTGTTCTTGAGTGCCTTACTTTCTGGGACTCATATTTGAGAAGTGTGGCTTTAAGTTTTTTTATCTAATTTGATTTGATTACTTTTCATTTTAGAGATTAAAGATTGTATTTAATGTATTTAGTTGTTTGGTTGTATATGGGTAACCTTTATTTCAGTTAATTAATATTTTATTTTTTCAGTTTGTTCATAGAATTATTGAATAAAAATGTATTGATACCTTTTATTGGACCAACATGGATGTTACAGAAAAAAACAAAGTGCTTTAGCTTTCGAACCAACCAGGTCCTTCTTCAGAAGCTTTGTGGCAGTTTTTTTCAAATATCCCATACTATTAACACCAGATTATATAGAAAAAGCAGAAATAATTCTCATTGGTTTAACATATACATTTAAAACATAATAGAAGATTATGTCAGAAAAGCTAATTAACACCAGTATGCCTTTAACTGAGGAGCCTCAGAAGGGCAAAGGTTATCAAGAATACGGCACCTACAACATTTTTTTTGAATAAAAATGTATATTTCTTGTTCTATAATCTCTGATTTTGAGGTAATGGTAAGTATTTGTGTGTGTATATGTATGTATATATATATATATATGAGAAATTTTTCAGGAGGTTAATCTTGATTATGGTGATAATTACTTTATTTTAAGTTAATGAATTATTAAGAAAATCTACAAGAATTGTGTAAAAAATTTACTTTGTGGAAAATTTGCAGTTGTTTTTAAAAGTATTCACTAAGTTTGGAAATTTAAAAAAAGAACATTATGCTTCTATTTTAAGATATAGTTCACATTTTTTCTTTTAAACTCGTTTTTATTGTGGATAGATGAGTACAAAACAGTGTACAATACATAGCATAGTGTATTTAACAATCTGACAGTGTCTTACATTGGTAGTATGGAGACCAATTTACAGTACAGAACAGATGGTGTTCTGGGGCAGGCCCCCTTTCAGTGAAGATAAGTGTTTTGCTACGATTCCGAGAGGAGCATCTGCCCTATCTACAGTAAGTAATGTTATCAGCTTTTCATTTGTTTAGTCATTTGTATACATATTTATTTATATGTTTTTCTTTCTACTGCTTAATCCTTCACAGGTTCCACCTTACCCTCTCTAGAGCTTTTCTAAGCACTGCTGAGTATCGTCACTACAGATCGATGAAGATTACCACTAACACTCTCAACTTAACTTTGGTAAAACATTAAACCAGAACCATAGTTCACATTTTATGTTGATTTTATTTTTATGTCTGAGTTTTGTTTCTAATTTTAAAAAAGTGGTCATAAAGTACAGAGTTATACCAAATGTGCATATTATGCATTTAATTTAATGAAACCATTGTGTTTTTCATCAGTTTTATTTTATGGCCAAACTTTGAGTATTATTTGGTAATGTTCATTTTTTTAAGGTTCATTGTAAAATGCACAAGAATTGTGTCAATTTTTATATTTTTCAGACTTTGTGATTAATTTTAAAAGTGTACAAGAAGAGATTTGTTAAATTATACATGTTTTGTGATTTTCCTATTATGTTTGAACTATGTAGAAGATTTTATATAAAGAATATTTTAATATATACAGTCATCAGGGATGAGATTCCGGATTGTGCCACTGCAGAGAGTTTCAAAAAATCCCTTCATAAGCACCTACTAGCTATATCCAAATATAAATATCCCCCAAAGGGGTGAACTGGTTATTGGGGCCCCAGCAAATTCCTGAGACTGCTGTTACTAAGGCATTATAACTGTTTTGCCAGTTCCATGTCATAATAGTGAATATATTTTGGTGACTCTCAAAACAGCAAGTGGATTTTGCCAAAAACCAAATCATCACATAGCATACCGTGCTGTACACAAACTGGGTACAAATATAAAGTAATATTTAATGAGGGGGGCTATATCCCCCACACTCCCCTTTGCATGGGGCATGCTCCCCCTCACCCCCATACTACAATAACCCATCTCCAAGGTGGAAGCGGACACTGGAGAAAACAGAATACAGAGAAGGGTGTCTTACAATGGGAACACCATAAAAAAAAACAAAAAAAAAACTGTACCAGCAAACAAAAGTATACCTGCTAGCAGTCCCGAACCCAAGACCACCGGCACCAAAGGCAGCGTCCTTACCTAGCTGCTCATTTATGAGTTGCTCAATTTGGATCACCGTTTTGACATGATACTGCATCATTTTGCCCACAGTTTATAACACGGCTTTTGCTGTCTTTTGCTAAATGTCTCTCTCCCTATCGTAGCTAGCACTTTGCCTGTTGGAGGCGATACGCACCGTACGCCACACTTGCTACCCTGTCTTTACTCATTTGCATCTTGTCTATTGTTTACCTTTATCAGAGAATATGTTGTACATTGCTGTATACTGTGAACTCTCTGGTGTTACATCACCATTTTTTGTAACTCTCCCGGGTCGTACCTAAAAACAGGCAATGTCTGTCTAGTGTACCTACCTCATTAACAAAAACTAAATAAATACATAAATACATTTTCTTTAAAAGTCAATGTAATTCTCATCTTCTTTTATTTAATGTTTGAGAAAATGTAGATACCTTTATACTGCTTATAAAGTCAACACGATTTGTGTATATTTTACAACATACTTATGTCTTAGAATTTTTGATTTTATGAGGTCAGAATATTAACAGTTTAAGTATAAAAGTTATTTTAACATATAAAAATGTTTTCAATTACTATATCAAAATGAATATTTTAAAATACATGTACATTTAGTATGTTTTAGATGAGCACATTTAAATTATATTATGGCCCACATATTCAAAGGAGATGCGAAGCCCAAACTGGAGATGCATGGCGCACCCCAGAAAATGCACGGAGGTGCAATATTTGAAAGGGAGAGATTCATTATGCATTTTCGAACGAGTATGCGGTGCAATAAAAAGGGTCTGGCACCTGAATATGCCGCTCAAGTGTCTATTCAGCCAGAATGTGCAGCACATCACAAAACTATGCTGTGCAAAATTAAGTATGTAAGGGGATGGCCTAAATCAGCCAGCCACCCACAGGCAGGCTGCAGAACTGCAGACAGATAACCCTGAGACAACCCTCGGAGGTGCACCTGGATGTGCTCCAGGCACCCACACACAGCAGTCATGCCAGGACAGTCGTACCCAAAGCCACAGCCGTACTGTGCCAGTGTGCCGGGCACTTGCTGGGTGCTGCTGGATGACACCTCTGGCACCACCCAGTCAGCCATCCCTTTCACCACACCCAGGTCAGGGATGCCCAGCTGCCACATGCTAGTCAGGTGCCCCCCAGCACACCAGTGGAGCAGACTGCTACAATGTGGCACATGTACCAGGTGCCATGGCCTGGACCCACGTGGCCATCAGAGTGCCACCCGGTGGAGGCATGCACCCATGGTGGTGTCTGAGACAATGGTGAGCAGGATGCATGGAGGAAATGGTGGCAGCATGGCATGGGTCAGGGACAGCCCAGTGGCACACACCCATGGTAGAACACCATAGGTGCACACAGCATGCCCGTGCCAGACCCACACCACCAGGAACTACATACATGTCACTGATGCCATCTCTGCAGTATGACAGTGCCACAGAGGCCCTGGGTTTGGGTCACTGTGGTGTACTGGTGGTGGACAGTGCACAACTGTGAGTAGCATGGGGCAGGGGAGGCACAACCTGCAGCCTGGAGATGGCAGGGGCATTCCCCAAGGACACCAGACCTTCCAGTGTTGTGCATGTGGCCACCTAGGGCACAGACATGGCCATTGGTAGTAGCACTGTGAACCACTCAACTGTCATACAGTCCAGGGTACAGCAATCATGTTATCACGCAGACCCCCTCTGACCCATGTAGAGTTGGTGACATTACATATTGACCACTGGGACTGTTAAGCAGCATTTTATGATAATATGGGATGATAGGTATCAACACACTGTAGCAACACTGGTGCACTCATTTCCACAGTCTTCTGAGCCTGCACTGTCATGTTTGCTGCTGTGTCACACATTCTGACCTGTTGTCTCATACCTTGGCGCACATTTGGGTGCTAAGGGGTTGGGGGTTATGTAGCACTGTACCCAGGCTAGTGCAGTCCGCCCTCATACAACCATGCTTCCCACCTGCCTGCTAGGCTGCAGTACCTCCCGTTCACCTTTGTGGAGTGGTGGTGCAGCCCTGTAATGCTGGAACTGCGCATGCCCTTGGTATGCAAATGGCCTGAATACATTCCAGTAATAAGATGCAAATGTGCTGTTTGGGTACTGACTGTGCAATGAGGCCATGTGCATATCCTGGCTGAATATTGCAAATCTGCACACCACACAAGTGGCTTTGTATTGCACACTTCCATATGCTCTGCACTGGGCTCTGGGCACCTGCCATGCATCTCCCACTGCACGATTGCGCGTGTTCAGTGTATTCAGTTGCACATGCACAATTGCATATTATAGCACATCTTCTAAATATACCTTTTTTTTGTGCTAATGCAGTTGAGTTGCACGGCACAAGCACTTGCACGATGCAGCCTGCCAACTTTGAATACGGGGCCCTGTACATACTTTTTATTTTTGGATACTTTTATTGTTGGCGATGTATTACTTCTTTTTATTGTATATGGTTTGTAATCACATTTTCTTTTTTCCAGTTCCTGTGTGTATACCATTGGCTGTTAGGAAAATGCTATATATTGCTAAGAAGAAGAGGCACAGTAGAAAGGAGAGATATTGCAGTGTAAAGGAAAAGAAACAACCACAACAAGAACAACATGTTACAAAGCTTAATGTCTCCGGCCTGGTGGCACTGAGGGTTGAGGTGCTGGATGCAATACCTTGCGCCACGCCGGCAACCAATGATAGGGAACGGGCATTGGCCGCCGGGGTCGGCAGGGGTGGGGAAGGATTGAGCATCCGGAGGACTGCTCTCCTTCCCTGAGGAGGGGGGAACTGCAGCACCAGCACCTGAGTGCCCCCTGGTGGAGGCTGGGGAGCAAGGTGATGTCTTGCGCCAAGCATGGGGGCCAAGTGCAGGCAGCATCGAGAAGTGCGCTGGGAGCATGTGAATTCTGCCTTGGCTGGTGTCATTGCATGCACCTGTCTCCAGAGGGAGCAAAACAGAAAAAATCCCGCCACAGTGCCTCTATGACACGGCCTCGCCGCCCCTCCATCACTCTCAGGCTGGCTCAGATAACCCGACTCATGTCCATGACACCTTGGCCGGTGCCGCGGCACCGCCCTGGGGTAAGCAAGGGGCAAAGGGAGAACAGCTGATTTGGGAGCAAGGAGCGATGAGGGCTGTGACCGGGTTGAAATTTGGCACTGAGATGGAAAAAAAAAAAAAAAAAACAAAGCTTGATGTTTAAGTGAGGGTTAGAAAGGTAGTAGGTTAGAGTTCAAAAATACAACCCCAACAAAGAGTCACTTCTAAGCATTTAGGAGTGACTACTAGGAGTGCTAGAACAGCTATTAGGAAACATGTTTCAAGCAAAAACCTCACATGTAATCACATCACATATTAGTACTTGAGACAGATGATTTCAGTATTTTAAAAATATTGTTTATTGTGCTTAGATCAACAACACTGTTAATGCAATCATGAGAAAAAAGGTACACAAAAGGTGTCTGCTCACATGAGAATGCAGTTGTCCATCTGGTGGTTTATTCTCATGGGGGGGGGGGATTCTCCAAAGGGTGGGAAAAATGTGCCAGAGGTGGTTATCCTACCTGCATAGTTCCATGGCCCTGGACAGGTGCAGGTATGCAGTATCGCATGCACCTGTGAGGCACCTGTCTGTGGCCCCCCCCGGTGTGCAGGATGGCACAGGGCGGCCGGTGGCAGTGTAGCGGACCTAGGTGGGCATCCAATGGGATTCCTGTCCAGGGTCCCACAGTGAATTACTTGCTCTGCAGGGCAGGGGTCCAGGTGTGTAAATGCCAACCATAGGCACCTGAACCCTTACGGCCCTTCTCCCTCATCCAGTGTGCTCCCCGGCTATGCTTATGGACATGAGTGTTCACATAGTGCATGGATGGCCCCCGGCAGTAGGACCCCTATCCCGTAGGCCACTCCCCCACACAGCATCTCACCATTCCCGGGTAGTAGTACCCCCCACACACGTCCGAGCCCCATCACTGTGGCAGTGGTACCCCCCCATACACACTTCCAAGCCCTGTCTCTGAGGTGGGGGGGCCTCCCCATACAGCCTCATCGTGTTTGGGTGAGCACCTTCTTGAACTGCCTGAACCCCCCCCTCCCCTGGCAGCCCCAGTACCCGTCAGTGTTCTGTGGTCCCCCCACCCCCACGGCATCAACAACATCCCCTGATTTCCTTACCTGCCTGTGGGTGCCATGGCATGGGATGGCCAGTGGCACAGCCACTCTCACACCTCCTTGGCCGCCCGGCCCTCAAGTGATGCTGGGTGTGGGCTGCCTATATATAGCAGCGCACCCACCATTACTTGGATGGCCTGTGTGAGAAAATGTGGAGGAGGGCTGTCTCCTGGCCTTCATCCTTGAAAGCACCCACGAGCAGGTAAGGAGATTGAGAGTTGCAGTGCTGTAGGGGACCCTAGAACACAATTGTCAGCTGGAGAGGCTGTGATTGGGGGTTGGGGGGTTGGTCTGGTGATATTTGTATTGGGTTGGGTTGGGGGAGATGTGTGCACTGATACTGGCATGGGGCTTGAGTGTGTTGGGGTGGGGTGGTGTCTGCATTCATGTGGCCGGTGCCCCTATGTGTGTTGGGGGGGTGACTGCATACATGGGGATGGGGCACAGCTGTGTGCTGGGATGTGTGCACTGGGTGGCCATTGAGGATGTGTGCAGGGGTTCTGTTGGTAGGGGCAGGGGCTATCCACCCTCGCAGAGGTCCCTTTGGGATAGGGTGGCATGGTTGAGGGGCCCTATGGGGTTTGCCACTGCCGGTAGAATACTGTTGGTGGGATGCGCAGCAGCTATGACTGCCCCAGGATTGTGTAGCCTGTGCCCCCCCTCATCTGGCACTCCCCACTTTTGAACATAGTGAGGAGTGAGGGCATTGCCCCTGCACTGCCCCTGGACCACCCCCATGCAGAGTTCATTGGCAGGCTGGGGGATACGGCATGTACCACCCACACGCCTCTTTGGAGAATTGGACGCAGTGGCCACAGAGTGTCTATGCGCCCCAGATACGCGGCATGTATCCACTCCACACCTTAGAGAATAGGGCCCATGGTGTTTGCTGTTGAATTGCAGGTGTGGAACAAATAATTTTGGATGAACAAACTGAGGCACAAAAATTTTTAAGATCAGAATAAAAATGCAAACTTGTGGTCGTTTGAAGTGGGTCAATGTGAACTTTGTTTTTATGGTAAGTGGTTGTATACTGTTAACAGTGCGGAGTTCTTTTCTGAGGAGACTTACAGGCTTAACTTGGCTAAGAAACAGTAGTATGGCCGCTCAGTGAGTGCAATAACTGTGTGGCAATTACCGCACAGGGAAAACTGCGAAAGGGAAGTCTACACAGGTGGGATGATAGCGCATGTCAGGACTGCAAAGGTGTACAGAATTGCTCCTTGTGTCGAGTTCTTTCCGACCTCGGAGATGATTATATTAATTTACCAGGGGTGTGGTAGGCACAGCCCACCACACTAAAACTGTTGCAGAGACATGTCAATAATTATAGTTGCAGAGCCATTTAATGTTTTAGCAGCCTCCAGTGTACTAGAGTGTTCGCTCTCTAAGCCGCTGAATGTGTGGAGTTTCAGTGTTCTGACAGCGTGGATTAGAGGTTACGGTGACAGGCTGTGAATACTGCTGATGCAACTGATCTGGGTTTGGGTACTACTCTGGCATTATTATTTTGGTATTCTTTTTTTCTTTCACTGTTGCGTCCTCTTCTGACTTCCCTCCCCCTCCCGAGTTCCTTTAGGTGTGTTCACCCACCCACCCGGATTTCTCTCCCCTTCCAAGTTACATCCCCATACCTCTCAACCTCTGGTCTCATGAATCAGGGACAAGGCTTAAAAAATCAGGGACAGAGATCCCAAATCAGGGACACATCTTAAAAACTGGTACTATTCACTCAAAAAGCTTATAGAATAAAGGGATTTGTGTTAAGATGCATTTTCTGAAAAAGAATAAGTCTGTAACTTTAATGTTTGCCATTATTTTGTGCTTCTAATCCTCACTGTTCTGTTACAAAAACACAACATTTTACGAGGGACAGAGGAAAATTTTTAGGCAAAATCAGGGACGTCCCTGAAAATCAGAGACAGTTGAGAGGTATGTACATCCCGTGTGGAGTTGTTCTGCTGACTCACCAAGTTTCACCCTTTCCCGAGTTGCATCCCTCCCATAACCTGTCCATCCTCCCCAGTTCGGTGCGTTTTTGTGTTGTGGCATGTTTCTTTTCACTGCATTGTACCATCACAGTTAATTGTTTGCGTGGTGTTGCCTTCGCGGCTTCTTATAGCACTGAATTCATTTTCGCTGAGCTGTCGTGGATCCCTAAGAAACTCGTAGGGGATATTGTTGGTCATATCCACAATGTTCTTCCATGTAAAGAGATTAACGTTTCTGTTGTGGAAAAGGCAGGGGAGATGGACATGGGTACACATACTGAGACTTAGATGTGCAGGTCAGAAGGCTTGGTCGTGAGGTGAGAATCGTAATGCCAGACAGGTATCTTTGGACATTATTTTCAATTTTGTGAACAAATTTGTGATTGGATCAGAATCAGAAATAGTCAAAGTGATTGAACAACTTGGTACTTGTCCAGGTCATGATCATACTGCTTTATTAGGCCACAGTTTGCCATATTTGTCTCTGGGTGTTTGTCAGAAATCAGTTCATCACATGCACATGGTGGCTGTACATCAGACTGGTATGAGAGTATTTGTTAGATCTATTTATGATGCTACAAAGTTACTTTTGGGATTGGCAAAGTTAGAGAAAGTTGGTAAAAGATGGAGACACAGAGATGGTGGCAAATTTCTGAAATTTTTACTTCAAAGAATTAATCATGGTTCAAAGGACACTGATTATAGCGCGGAAACTGAATCTTTTTTTTTTTGGTCCCGGGTCCCCCAATCCTCCATTTGAAAGTCAGACCTGCCCTGCCTGTTGTTCCCCCATGCCCAGGCTTACCCCCCTGGGCAGGGCTGCTGGGTGGGCTTTCTCCCAATGGACACGGTAGGAAAGCCCTAGCTTACCCCTGGGTTGGGGCGGGGCCACGGGAGCAGAACCCCTCCGGTGGACTTTGAAGGCAGTGGAGACAGCAGCAAAGCAGGTTGTCATCCTGGGGGGGAGCTTTTTCGATGCTTGCTGGATTCCTGGGGGTGGGGACGTGCAATGATGTCCAGCATCTGCCCTGCCCCCAAGGTGATGGCGCTGGTGGCAGTGGACCCCCAGCCTCCGCCAGGGGTCCATAAAGTGCTGGACACTCTTCCCCTTCCCCCCAGAGAAGGAGAGCAGTCCCCAGGATGCTCAATCCTTCCCCCCCTGGCTGGCCCTCTGACTTCCGGGTCCATTCCCGAACCCGAGTTGCCAGCGTCGCAAGCAGAAATCCAATGGCTGCACCGGCGGACCAGCCGGAAACTGAATCTGATTCACAAAGATTAGTGTCAGAAAACAGTCTCCTCACAAATATTGGGAAGGAAATAGCAAAATCTGAATGTGCAAAACAACAGAAATTTGACCACACTTGGGTCCGCTGTGAAAGGTTATTTTACAAACTGAACACAGTAACAGTGGATCTTATGTCAGACATTTGTGAGAATGACACTTGGACTTGATTAATTGCTTTCCATATTCTGAAGAACGAGACTCCTTTATTAGATGATGTGACTTTATGTCACTATTGTTTTCCAAAGTTATGAAGTAAGGTATGTCCACCTCGTTCTGCGTGAAATCACATGGGTGTGGCTCTAGTGCCTCCTGAAATCCACAATTTTAACTTGTTTGACAAAATTCTAATTCAGGCCATCAAACCCTTTCAAACAATTTTGAGACTGGATCCTAAAAGAGGCAAATTAGTACAAACAGATTTGATGAAGTCTTTTGAAGGGGTCTATCATGTACCTACCCTTGCCAATGAAGACCAGTATGGAGACTGTTACTGAAAGTGGCAGTCTCATTCTTTTAGTTAATGGGGTTCCCAGACAAAAACAGACAAATCTGGCAGGATGTAGACGACATTAGAAAAATTCATGCAGCACTTTAGTTTCTCATGACTCACTGTGTTCTGTATTCTGACCTTCAGATGGCTGCTTTTCAGACTTCTGAGTTGTACTTGGTTGGTGAGAGTAAAGAACCAGTGATTGAAAAAGGTTTTACAACACATGTAAAGTCATTTACAATCAATATATCTTCCATCCACTTCATAATAAAGAGCATGTGGCAGAAAATAATGAATTGTTTTAAGTGAAACACGTTAAGGATGCTTTGCCGAGTATGTGGGAGACCACATTTGAAACACAATGTGTTCCTTATTTGTTTCCTTTACGTACAGGGAGGTTGATTGGATGAATTCGAAGTGAGGATATCTGGTGCACAGTACAGAACTTTTAGAAGAGAAAGACAGAGAAATAGAGAGAGGGGGTTGTTGGGTGAGGTGCTTATCAAAAAGCTAAAACTCAGCTGTATAAACATTACTTTTATGCAAAGTGATTTAATCAGATACAGAGAGGTGTACTGATCTGTAATTAGGTTGCAAATACCAGGAGGACTTGGGACTGAACTTAGAAGAAAGATCTGATGTCTAACCATGCATTGACAGTGTTTGAAACCATGGTCAGGTGATGACTTTAAGTCAATAAGGTTTCTAGATTCTCTCCTGCCATTTTATAAGATGTGTTACACTTGTATTGTGGTAAGCCAGTGGGTTAGAAACTGTCAGCCAATCAGAATGTTCCTTATTTCTAGCCCTTTTTATAATATAGAGAATACTGCATGAGCAACCATACAAAAGGAGGCTGTGTTTCCATTGAGGGCTTGAGATGACATCATGTCGACCTCAAGAGCGACGCTTGAAAGGTCCATGATGTCATCTCAGCCCTGAGATGGAAACACGAGCTGAGTTGGACATGGTTGCCCATGTTTTATTTCTTATAGTATATGGTTTTATTGTGTGTGTCAAAATGGAAATTTCATTTGCAACATAATAATAAGTAGGACTCATCTGCTCCCCTCCCAATTGCCTTTTATCGCTTATAGTTAGTAACTATATTAAAGATAAATTATTATATCAATAGGGGGCTTAAGAGGAAGTGACCATATACAGCAACCTTTTATGAACTTTGAACTATGCACAACAACTAGTCTTGACCTTTGTACTGTGCACAAGAGCTTCTTATGACCTTTGAACTGTGCACAACAATTTTTGCCCATGCACAACATTTGGAATAGTGTATGGGCACCCATACACTACAAGGCTCTGTTTCCATTGAATGGCTGAGATGACATTGTAGGGACTTTGAGAGCGATGCTCAAGAGATCCTTGATGTCATCTCAACCCCGAGATGGAAACATAAGCCTTGTTGTGTATGGTTGCCAGTGCACTGTTTTATACAGTATATAGTTTTCAAAAAAAAGTAACTGTGAACATCTATGAGACAAGTCCTCCCCATGATACGCCTCCATGTTTTTTATTTCAGTAGGTCCATTCTTTTGAAAGCACTTATACTTACACAGCTCAGACAGCTTACTATATGTGCCAGCTGTGCTCGACCTGCTGCCCACCCACCATTAAACATCAAACAAGCCCCTAAAGGTATTTATACATAACTGCAAGAGCAGCAGATTGGGTTGGTGGAGGGAGGCACTATTTCCCTAGACTCCTTCACCTCTCAATGATCTCCCTTTTTGCCAGTCCACGGCCATTGCTTCTACCGCCACTGCTAAGTCTCCCCCACACTTTGTGACATAATGTCAGTTACAAGCTTGCACAAGGGGACAGAAACCTGTGTGGTTCAAGGTAGAAAAGTTGTTGTAATATTGTTGTGACATCAGAACAATACTATGACAACTTTTCATGACCTTGAACTGCCCTACAACAGAAAAATGCTGTGTATGGAAATCTATACACAGTAAGGGGCAGCCATATACTGTACCTGAAGGATTTTGAGTTTACGGAAGTCTGCACTTAACAGCACTTGACCTTATACTATAAATAGAGCTCTCTCGTTGGGGGGATTCCTGTTTTATTGTGGGCTAGTATTCCAGCACACAGGCTGCCCACTGGGCAAGCAATGGTTTTGCAGTTTCTAGTCATTTTTGGTAGTATAGTGGGCTACTAATTGATTCTGTCAAGGCAGCATGCACCCTGTATAACTGATCTAAAAACTGGCTTACCTACTATAGAAAAGCAATGTTTCAGGACCCATCAGAGTCCCACCAGAGACCTTGCACAAAACTATGTGAACGGGATTAGGTTCTTTAGTTCCGAATACAGTTACTGTTTCTTTTATTTGCGCTTGGCCATTCTTCCATGTCCACCTAAGTGGTCCTGCTTAATAGTCTGTGTAATTATTGAACAGCTTGGGTGTCTGCTAGTTTCAAAACAATTCTAGATGTTGCTGAAATAATTTATTAATTTACATGGTTTCCTCTTCTAACAGAGCTAACATACTAATCAAGGCCATTGCTTTATTTTTATTTTTAAAAGGAAGTTCTACTTACTGTATAATCCTTCAAGGGCTATAACTGAATATCTCCTTTTTGGAACAAGTATCCCCTTGCTAGAATTTATGCATCACTGCCCATATACCTTGCTTCATGCCACAACTCTACTTAAAGCAGATGACAATCCTAGTTCGGTAGGTGCTGCTGCATTTGCCAAGACTTACTGCAGTAAGTTTCAAGCCAGTGAGTGTTTTCTTATTTTGATTGGATTTCTTAAAATTAAAAAGCCTGCCCCTTATTCCCTCCCTGATTCCACCTTCTCCTGCTTGTATCAGGCCCTTGTGCCTGGCTCACCCATGATTGAATCCACCCACTGTTTTGGCACAGACCACCTCCTCTAGCAGTCCGTTTCACTTGACCACCACTCTTTTTGACATTTGGGGACATCCTATCTGAGCACCATCCAGTTAACTTGAATGTATTTCCCCTTGTGTTTCTGTTTCTAGGAATTGTGAGCACTTCATTATATTTCACCCTGTTGGTCTCAAAGAAATATTACTTATTTATTGACTGTTTATTGACCAAGTAAGCACACTAGACACATGCATGCCCATTTCTGCAAGCAGGTCACACCCCTGTACCATCTCTCCTCCTCCTGCAGTGATCTTCTTCTCTCCTTACTGTACCGACAACACCCTCTGGGTAGCTCCTCCCACAACATCTTGAAGCCCTGGCACCTGTCCTGCTCCCCCCTATCTCCCACAAATCCCTCCTTTCCTTTGTCTTTCCTCCCCCCACCCTGCCCTGCTTAGCCTCCCCTTCCCACAGTCCCTGACCCTGCCTTTCTCCCCTATCCCCCACATACCCCTTCCTTCCTTTGTTTTTGCACTACCTCTCACTACCCCCCCCCCCATCGCCCAGTATCTCCCACTCTGGGCTATCTCCTCAAATTGTAGATACCAGGACTTTGTGTTTAATTCTTGCAACTTTGTATTTTTCTGAACCATTGTAAATTCCATTGCTTAACTGGTTTGCCTACTCTTTTAATCCTTGTAATAATGCTATTCAAGTCTCCTCTCTTGTTTGAACGCACCATGTGTTTCTATTGCATTATAGCCCGAAATATTGTTAGAATCTTAATTACCTGTAACCATATGATGTGGAACATTTGTAAAGGAGCAGTCATGCTCAAAGGTTGTTAATCCTAGATTCAATTAATAAAAATAAATAAATAAAATGCTTATTTTCAGGTGCAACCTGGGAGGTTACAAAGTGGAGAAATGCAGGGCAAAATAACCACTTATACAGGCATACAGAAGTAAAGGGAACATCAGCTATTTGTACATTTTGATCATTTCCCCCCTTTCTCCTTGTCTCCAGATTGTAGATATTAAGGTTCCCTTTCTTTCCTTATATGCTTTCTCTCCCAGCTCCTGGATCATCTTGATCACCCTTCTCTGTACAGCCTCCTCCTTTTCACAGCCCCTGTGTAGGTGTGGGTTCTAGAGCCTTGCACAGTACCCCAGGTGAGGGTGAACTAGGGTTTACACGGGGGCAGGATCACCTCCCTGCTTTTACTGCTGATTCCCCTTCCTAGGCACCTTAGTTTTCTGTTTGCTTTCCCACTACTCTGTTGCACAGTGCCACTGATTTCAGGCTTTCCAACATTATCACCCCCAGCCAGATCCTTTTCCTCAGTCCTGCTCTGTGTCATTACTGCCCCCATCAGGTGTTGCATTTTTGGGTTCCTGTTTCCAATGTGCAGTACCTTGCATTTTTTAGCTTTAAATCTCAGTTGCTGTATCCCGGACCAAGAAAAAGTTGGGCCCAGTGAAACCGGGAGAGTAGCACCGCACCAGAATGCTCAGATCAGTCACTTCATTGAATAAGCAGACCAGGCTTTCCCTTTCTTTGTGTACAGCATGTTGTTTATTGTGAATGTCATATTTCAAAGAGCTGAGTACAAACAATCAGCGCTAGGTTGGTTTACATAACTGCCATCTCAGACATCTATGGGAGGAGATCAGAAGGCCACTGCTGAGTACCCTTCAGTCTCCTTCCCTCACATGAATTTTCATGAGATACCTATAAAAAGGTTAGTGGTGCACTCAGCACGCATGATCTGGGAAGCTGGGTGCTCTCCCGACAAAATGTCAGTCATGTGCACATGCATAGGTGTATGCCCTCCTGCATGGCGATTGTTTGTTTAACCCAACCTGCTCTCAATTGTTTATACTTAGCACTTAGATGGATGAAATTCACAGTAAACACGTTCTGCACAAAAGAAAGGTAAGCCTGGTCTGCTTATTCAATGAAGTGACTGATAAGAAAGTTACAGTGCATTGCCACTCCTAACTTTTTCTAATTATTCCAGCACCAGCATGGCTTGTTCTGCTGGGCATCCTAGTGTGTTTGAATGCTAACACCTGTAATTGTATTTATGTTACTTATCTCAGACCACTTTTCAATTACTTCCATGTCATCCCTTATTGCTTTGACCCCATCCCTGCTGTCCACCCTCCCACAGATCTTGGTGCCATCCACGAAGAGGCAGATCTTTTCCTGAACAATTACCCTTGTGTCACAAAAGAATATATTAAAAAGGATGGGCCCCAGGACTGAGTCCTGTGATATCCTGCTCATTTTCTCTTTAACCTCAGAATACTCTCTGTTCACTACCACTTTCTGTGTCTGCCCTTTTAGTCAGATTTCTACCTTAGTTGAAACACAAATATTTAATTTCAGGCATTGCCACTGACACCAATAACAAACCCACACTTGTGTGTACCATGTACAATAATCTTTCAAAGATGTAGTGGGTTTAATCTTTCAAAGATGTAGTGCTGCTGGGTTTCAACAGTAAATCTTTTTTTATTAAAGGTTTAATTGGTCTCTTGTTGCAGTGTGATTAATCACTTGCTTTCTATATATGCATTTTGCCTTATATCAATCAATCAATCAATTAATCAAAGTCTTTATATAGCCCTAAGCAAAGCATTTCACAGCCTGGGTTTTGTCATCTGACCACATGATTTTCAGATCTGTATTTCCCAAGTCAGCTGTACAATATGTGTCAACATCACATTCATACCAGTAATGTTTGAATCACTCACTTCTTACCAGCAGTGCTTGATTAGTTCCTTTTTACCATTACAGGAGATAAGGCTTTTTTATTCTCACATAACTGTCTGATGCTCTTTATAGGCATAGCTAACATCAAAGCGACTGAAGCAGTTGCCATGGTGATTCTTCCCTAACTTTTAGTTTCGAGTTCCCATTCCCTAGGTTAGTTTTTATTGGATAGATACTTAGGCCCTGTCTGACAATGTCTGCTATTGATTTAAAAAGGGAGTTCAGACACCAGCAAAAAACAATCCTAGGTGGCATCAGTAGAACTCAGTTGTACTGTAATCCACCCCCTCCTTCATGAACTTTAAGCTATTCCATTCTTCATTATAAGAGGCAGTCACATGAAAACAAGAGCCGTGTCTTACAGTTCATTCACAGCTAAGGCTTTCTGAGGAGCTGAAGAAGTAATAATACACTGCTTGTGTCATTAGAGTTAAGGTTGTGCCTGAAAATTGGCATCATTATGCCTAGCACACTTACCCTGTGTACAAAAACAAACATTACGTTGAGACTAATACATGGAGTGGTGTGTGGAACCAGAATTTTACACACACCTGAGATGCTGGATGCTACATAAACCCAAGAGCGAAGCTCAAGGGGTTTAGCTAAGCAACTAACACTGAGGGTGTGTGTAATATCTGAGTTACCCCACCACCCCATGTTTTATTTTATATAATTGCTGGGGTTGCATTTTTTCACCACAGCACTTATATAAAATGTGTATACTTGGTGCAGGAATCTGAATGTTATGCTGTTCTCATAGTCAATGAAGAAATAATTGATTTATTTTGAAAACATTCCTCAGGTAACATAGCACAACTGAAACAGGAGGCAAACAATGATAAAATACTGCAACAAGAAAACTGTTACTTTTAAAGAAATAGCCATGAGAAGCTGAATGGTAACCATGTTTTAAAAAAAGTCTCAGTTCCAATGGAACCGTTGGTTTACGTGGAGATGTAGCTCATGTGACGTGCTCTTCTACAAATGCATGCCTGTTACTAGTGCTGGATAAATTGAAACAGGTTGTTGTTTTATTTTTTATAGGGTTGCCTGGCAATCTACAGAAATCTGACATCCTCTGTGAAGCGATGTTTCATGTCAGCTGGTATGTGATTTTGTTTACTGTAAAACTGTTTAGAAAGCTAGTGTAATGCAAGCTGCTGTGTGGCTTGTGCTTTTCTCATGGGAAGACCGACGCATGTGTGCCGTTATAACCAGCTGGTTATAATGGCAAATTACAACCGGCTTTTCCTGTTGGGTATAAATGCCACCCAGTTATTATTTAGAGAATAATGCATAGGCAACCATACACAAGTGTGTTTCAGAGGGGTTCATTTTTTTGTCTCTTAATAATTTTCATTGAGAATATTCAATTTTACAAGTCAGAAAGAACAGGAGACCTGTACGACCCAATATGTAACACACACTGAATTATACAGAGTCATGCTAGTAATTACACAAAAAACACAGGGTTCCAGAGCATCAAAGGGAAACTCCCTTACTTCTGCAGAAGTGCACATTACAAATCAATACCAGCACATACCAGAAGGGCCGTTAGTCTGTGACCAGAGAAGGGATGATTCATGGTGGGCGCCAGGGGTCTTCTGCATCCTGGGCCCTGAAGCCCTGTTTGAGGGAATACAGGGGGAAGAAAGATAGTGGGACCACATTTTGTTATATACAATTAGGCAGCTCTTTGCCTAGTGAAAAACTCCTGTAAACTGAGCCAGTTGCGTGACTGCTGGGAGTCATTCCTTTGCTGAAGGGATGAAAGTTGTGCACCATCTATGCAGGAACAGTCATTTGGCTTCTATACTCCTCAACCACAGAGCAGGTTGTGTCCTGCTATACAGAGGTGCTAGGGAGGTATCCCCAGAAGAAACAGACTTTTGAAGAACTGATCAATGAACACTTGTGGATTATGCCTTTTCAGAATCTCTGCATCAGCAAGCATCCCCATGGAATGTGATATACTGTAGGTAGAGCCCCGTAGAATTCCTTTTATTTTTTTATAATTTTTCTTTCTATTTTTCAGGAATTTCATGTTATTCTTTTTATTCATTGAAAATGTAGTTTTATTTCTTATCACATTTACATTCATAAAATACCTCAAAATGACCGAATACACACTAGAAATCACATTCCCGGTATACTACATTGTATTAAGCAGCATTATGCTATGGTCTTGAAAGGTTTTGTGAATCAGACAATTCCACTGCCACTTCCTTGAGGACTGTCTCTGTGGTAACAACGAAGCCTGAACAACAACTGCTGCAGGCATTTATTTAGTCCCTCCCCCCCAAAAAAAAACTGTTTTTTCAACTTTTCATGTGTTTTTTTTCATTTTTATTTCTTTTTATACCTTGAATTTCTTGCTGTATCTTGTTTTTTCTTATTTAAAGGTGACCTGCAAAGAAGCGGTGCAGTCTTCGTAGCCCAAATATTACTTATAGCGACACCTGGACAGGCTGTTGCTGTAAGCAATATTTACGGTATCAAGACCCCCGGGGAAGCAATAAAATAAGTAAAATAAACTACCACCAATGCTTCTATAATAAGAGTGGTGGTGGGAGAGACATCACTGAATGGGTATAATACCCATGGGCACTTGGACCTGCTCAGTCCAGTCCCCTCCGCATTTCCGTGTTCGGCCAAAAGTTTCAGCACTTTATTAAAATTAACCCTGGATATGAAAAATAATGCTGATTGCACCTCTGGACTCCTGCAATAGTACTGCAAGGTATGTGAGGACAGGAGGGGGCTGCACTACTTCTTTGCAAGTCACCTTTAAGAAAAACACGGGTCTCTGGATATAGATCACACACCCATGAGTTACACCTCCAGTATAAATCCTGGGGGAAGACCTAAAGATTTAAGCTGGGCAGGTGTGCAGTACTGCTGGTGAAGGATTTTGTTCTGTATAAAGAGGCAGTTGCCATCAAGGCAAGCCTTGTGGGCCAGTTTCCAGCAACAGGACCAGGTTTATGCAAAAATGTGGAGTTAAGTGCTCCGTCCCATTTAATTTTTGTCTTTTCTATATGATCCGGCATGGTTTCACGTAGGGCCCCATCTATTATTCCTGCTCTCCCCTTATCATGTTTAAGCCATTTAAGGAGCAGAAGTGATGGGGGTACCTTTAGATAGGTGGTGCTTGTTTTATATAAACCAGGGTTGCACTACATAGCTGAAGATATTTCCAAAAATCAGATCTGGGGCATGAGAAATGGGCCTGAAGCTTCAAAAAGGTGTCAATTATCTGAGTGCCTGGTTGAAAGAGATCCCCAAGGATTCGTGCACCAGTACAATCTCAGGAAGATGAGTGGATGGGCTTACCCCAGTACAGAGGGTGGCAATATTCTACAGTGGAGTCAGGGTAAGGGGCAGAAACAGGGACTTAGTGAGGTTCTGAAGTTTTGACATGCTGAAATGGAAGCAGAAATAGGGGGACACTCTCTATGGGGCTTAGGGGAAGGGGCCTCAAGGTAGGAGGAAGACATGTTATCCTTACGAGGAGCTGATTCTGTGTGCAGCCATAAAAGGGAGTTGTGGGCTACCATGGCAAGCCTTTTACAGACTTGGGCCCCTAGGACTGTGTAGTGATAGCCCTGAAACTAAGGGAGGTTCCACCCTCCCTTAGACCAGTGGGCCCAGAGTATGGCACTGCTGTAATGCAGTGCTTTGCCCTCTATAGGAAATTCCCATTCATGGCATCAATCTTGATGAGCCAGATGGGAGGAATTTTTACTGGTAGGTGAGACATATTGTGGAAAAGCTTTTGGGCTGCCACCATCTTGAGCGCTGCCACCTTGCCAGCCATAGAGAAGCATAAAGCCTTTTATCACTCATACTCTATATAGCAGTTATAAGAAGTGAGGTTAGGTTAAGAAAGGCCAGCCAGGTAGGGTCACTGGAGATTTGAATGCCCAAATATTTTATGGAGTCTCCAGACCATTTCAGCCCAAAGCTATTGTTCAGTGCTTTGGAACAGGAGCAGTGATAGGCAAGACCTCAGTCTCGGCAGGGTTGTAGCTAGCAGTAGCTTTATTTATGGTGCCTTTTCCTGGAGACCCAGGGTGCCAGTACAAAGAAGGAAATAGCAAACAAGTAAATAATTGACTACATCATTATAAAAACAAACAATAACATAGAAATTACAACCCTACGCCCAACATAACTAAATAAATAAATAAAGCAACAACCAGATTGCACAATAATTAACTAAGTTCCCCATAAAAAACATAGTTCAAACACCAAAAGCCTGAGCAAAAAGAAACATTTTTTACACCTTTTTAAAAGCTTCCACTGAGGGGGGCCTCCCTCAAGGCCCTCAACAGTGAATTCCATAATACCTGCCTGGTCCTGGAAACAACCAGGACCCCTCCTCAGTGGAATGGAGGGGGCGCACAGGCAGGTAAGGATGAAGGAGCTCACACAGGTAGCCTAGACCAAGACTGTGTAGGGCCTGATAAGTTAGCAGCCAACCTTATAGGAGATACGCCACTTAAACAGCAGCCAGTGCGGTTACAGCTAGTTAGGGCCCTTTGTCTGGCAAAATGCCTACAGAAAAGCTCTATGTTGACTGTTGGCCAGGATATGCATGAGTCATACCTAGAGAGGTATGTGCTGCTTTGGCTGAAAATGATTTGTGGTAATCGCAGAAATACGTGCCCCCATATCATATAGCTAGGTTAACCACAATATAAAGATAGGAATCAAGCTCCTCACGTCTAGCTGGATGAGCTTCACAATTTCCCAGTAGACACTGAAAGCCGCTACAAATTCTGCTATCATAAGCTTTTTAAGAAGGTGAAGGTGAGGATATTTTGCTTTTAGAACCACAGAAAAATCACCATTAGCAACAATTCTATTTTTGGTGGTTTCTTGAGATAAAGTAAGGACTGCGAGGTTCACCTGCTCCCTTTGATAATGCCCTTCCTGATATGATTTGGTACCAGATGGGTAGGACAGGCTGTGGCTGGAATGGAAAGGTGTGAGGCTGAGAGGATAATACCTGTTCCACGTACAGTGATAGTGGAAGGGGAAACTGAAGGAATTGGAGATGGCAGCACTGGCAGAGGCCTTCTGGGAACCCTAGAAGATGTTGGCAAAGGTTCTGGCTCTGATGACATAGATGACCTGGTTTCCAAAGCAGCGACTCTGGAGTCTATTCTGGAAATAGTTGAACTGACTTGGAGTAATAAGTCGTGAAGTTCCATAAACTGCGATGTGGCAGGAGTTGCAGGTGGCAGGAAAGTGGCAGGAGATGCAGGTGGCAGCATAACTGGGTTTCTGGAGTGTGAAGTTGCAGGAGCAGGATTGGCACTGAGTGCAGCTACCTAGAGAGTGGATGCATCATTCTTCTTAGCAAATGTCAAAACGGGGACCCCCAAAACTTGGAGAGTGGCCACAAGCTTAGGCACTGTCTATCCATTTATCCAGAGCTAGGATTTAGTTGCTGCCTTCCAGTGGGCAGACTGAGGAAGATCTGACTCTGGGTCAGAATGACCAGAATGGCTGTGGTTAGTGGATGACATAGCAGAATGTATCGTAGAAGGTCCAATGGGAGAGCAATGTAGTGATGTACCTGGGCTACAGCTGCAGAGTTGCACCTGGAGTCCATACTAAATGCAGGGAAACAAGCAGAGAGGACAGGTGAAGAACAAGACGACGAATACTGAGACAGAGCTGAGAGGCAGTGTGGTTGAGGCATAGGCCAGGAAGCACAGGCAAACCAGAAAAATACAATTTACAAGTAGTGTTTTATTATTATCAATAACAATAAAATAAAAGAATAAAGATGTACAGGATAGCTCTTCACAAAGGCAATACAAACAAAATCCTTCCTCTGAGTCTCTATGTAAAATCTTACTCTCCTCTATCTAGCTACACAAAACATTGCTCTCTTTATATGAGATGTCTTTGCCTGGCAGTTTAACCTCTGCATTCTATTCTTGTAAGCTTCATCTCCTGTTTTTCACAAAATGCAACAAGATTTTTTTATTGACCTTCCTGTGACCAGCTTGAATAGTACATTAGTCCTCTTAGCAGATGCAGCTAATTAAAACATCCAGACTCAGAGCTAGTTTTCTGTTAATTCTGCAGACAAGCTTGTGAAGGTGAAAATACAGCTCAAGGTTAACCTCTTGTATTACAGAATGCCATTTTTAAAATAAACCCAAATAGCTTTCTGCATTAATTTCAACAGTATAATTATATACATTTGCAAACCAAGAGATCATAGTTTCACACACAGATTCATATATATATATATATATATATATATATATATATTTTAACTACAGAGAAGCAAGGGTTAAAAGAAAGAATAGAAACAGCAAGGGAAGGAATGGAGAAAACAGGGGAAACTTGTGGGACAGTCAGAGTGGCCAGTTCCTAGATGCCATAAGGAAAATCTGATTGTGCAATCAGACAGGCAAGAGACAGACAACTGACAGAGTAGGAGAGGACAGAATAGGTTCTTGTTTTTAACTCTCTCTGCATAACAAAGGGACAGGATCTTACCCAACCCTGTCACATACCCGCTCTTTAAGAGAGAAACTTTTTTTCCCCTTTTAAAACAGGTTTCCAATACCTTCTTGTATTTCTCTTTTAAAATTACCTTATAACATTTACAATTCTTTGCACATGTGGTATCCCTTTTTCATGACACCTATTACAGCAAACGTTTCGGTTAAACACACACATTTTTCCAACCTTCTGAATTCTCAGTTTCAGAACCATATTTTGACAGAAAATCAGCACTGACATTCTCTTTCTGGATGTGCACAGCATTTTGAGTTTAAATGGCTGTAGTGCCAGGTACCACCTTGTGATTCTGGGATTTTTATTCTTCATTTGATTAAGTCACCAGAGAGGACTCCATTGTCTATTTCACAGCAAGGCATTCTTTTTCAATAGTGGAGTACTTTTTCTCTCTGTTTTGCAATTTACTACTGATATACAGAAGTGGATGTTCCTTCCCATCTATATTATGACTCAGGACTGCACCTAGGCCTACCTCTGATGCGTCTGTCTGTAATAATAATTGTTTTTCAGTATTTGGACTTCTTAAAATAGGAGCTGATCACAATGCAGCCTTGAAGGCCTGAAAACCTCATTACACTCTGGGGACCATTTTACATTATTTGGGTACCATTTTTTCGTGAATTCAGTGAGGGGAATAGCTAACTAGGAAAAGTTGGAAACAAATCTCTGTTGTAACCAGCCAGCTCTAAAAATAACCTGACATGTTTCTTTGTTTTGGGGACAGTGCTGTTAGCTACAGCTTTTGTCTTGGAAATATCAGGCTTTACTTCTCCATTTCCAAAAAATATAACCCAAATATCTTGTTTTCTTCATGCCTAATGCACACTTGGTAGGACTATTGGTCAGACCTGCATTTTTGCTAGATTGAATAACTGATCATAAGTGTTCCCAGTGGCTTTTCCAGTCTGGACTATACAACACAACTTCATCCAGGTAAGCAACACAATGTGTGGGGCTGGAAATATATCCACATACTGCTGAAATGTAGTAGGTGTGTCATGTAAACCAAATGGCATGGTAGTAAACTGATAAAATCCAACTGAAGTGGAAAATGCAGTTTTATCTCTGGATTCTTTTGTTAGTGGAATTTGCCAGTAACCCTTGGTGAAATCAAGGGTACTAATGTACTTGTCACTTGCAAATCTGTCCACCAACTCATCTATCCTGGGCATAGGATAGCTTCAAATACATACACTTGATTAAGTTTCCTAACATCAAGACAGATTCTTATACCACCTTCTTTTAAATTTACAATAACAATTGGTGATGACCAAACACTTCTCAATTCTTCAAAGATACCCGATTCTCATTTTTTTTTTTGTATTTCCTTAACCACATATGCTCTTAGCCGCTCTGGCAATCTGTATGTCTTTTGTATGATATGGCAAACATTGTCTGTCACTAGTACATGCTCGACCCTTTTTGCTCAGCCTGGCACTGTGGCAAAACTACTTCTAAAGGTCTTTACCAGATTGCGAATTTCTGCTGTTTGTTCTGTGGATAAGGAAACAGTCACATTTACAGCATCGGAATTTACAGTTTCTTCCAGTCTGTCATAAGCTATATCTATATCTTCTTTAGCAGTTTCTGGTAAGACTAACAAAGCAACCTTTGGGGCTTTTGCAACCCATTTCTTCAGGAGGTTATCATGGTATAGCTTGATAGGATTTTTCCGTATTGGGAGTCTCAGTTTTATAATTAACTGTACTAGTATGACTAACCACTTGCCTCTTCATTAACAGTTAGTTTTCTGTAGTGGGTAACAGTGACAAGACCTTTTCACCTGGCTCAAAAACGTTTTCTTTTACCCCATGGTCATAAGACACCTTCTTCTGTTTGTGGGCTTCTTCCTAATTACTCTGGGCAATTTCAACATATTTTGCCAGTTTCTTTCTCAGTGCACACATATAAGATGTAACAGAGTCTTTCTGGGTGGGGTTATCATCCCATGTTTCTTTTATTACATCTAGTGGCCCTTTAGGTTTTCTACCATACAGCATGTCAAAAGGTGAAAGAATCTATTGATGCTTGTGGCACTTCTCTGTAAGCACAAAGCAGGAATGGTAAGCATTGGCCCCAATCTTTCCCTTCACCTTTCAAAAGCAAGCAATGACACACAACGAGGTGTGGGTTATCTTCTGATGAGAACATACCCAGGTGTGTTATAATGCATGAGACGCTTGCACTGACTGCCTTATGTACCTGGGCGTGCTCTTATCAGGAGATAACCCACACCTCAGAGTTTGTTATTGTGCTTATAAAATGGGCCCCGCAGTAACAAAGTTAATTTTAAAAAGTGCACATACAATGTGTACATAAAAAAACATTAAAACATACGATCAGTAGAAAATAATAAAAAAGTAGTCCCTGTCATTGCCTTTGAGTGGATATCTTTATTGAAAACCAAGTAGAGGAGGCTGGTGTCTGTGTCTACACTCCCCAGCCATCCACACACACAAACACTAAAAATAATTTTTATATGTATTTCTTACTTTGCCCGCCCAGTTTGAATTATAGCCACTGGAAGTGACTGTGTCCCATTTTGGATAATGTATTTATTGTTTCTTGCCCCCCCCCCCAGGATACACAAAGTATTTTAAGCATTTTTTCTGTGTGCTTTTATTATTACTATTTTTTAACCTTTCTTTCCTTACATGATTGATTTATTTTTCATGAAATGGCTGGCTTTACTGGGAGTGAGCATGCCCCTCAGCGACTGCCATAGATGTTAGTTTCCTGCTTTACGCTTGTCAAACCGCAAGACTCAGTTAAGTACAACAGCATACTTATTTCACTTTTCAGCTGGTAATAATGGGATGCACTTTCTATTTCTGGATTGTTGCAGCTGGCAATCAAAGGAGGGGATGGGGGATGAAGACGCAGATGCCATAAATGGTCAATGTCTGTTGTGAAGTCCTTCAGCAGTGGGATCCCGATCTGGACATGCGAGGAGAGACCGGGAATGGAGTACAATAAAATAACATATTTGAAAGAGCAATAAACATTTACAGCTTCTGCAGGAAGGGGGACTTTGGATGCAGTAGTGGTCTGGGTTTTCATTTGAAAGCTGCTGCTGACACGCTGGCTGGATAGCAGTCGTGGGATTTGAAAGGTACCTCACGCGCTTCCCTCACTTGATTGCGATCAGTTTTAATGGGAGCACCACAGGTTAGACTTCATTTTGCAAACAAAATAATACAGGGAAGTACTGGATGAGACAGTCTGTGTGTGGGAGGTGGGGGGCGGGATGCAAGTTGGATACCAGGAGATCATGGTCATCTTTGTTCTGTGGAACCCATCATGGTCATCTTTGTTCTGTGGAATTGATGATGGGGAGAGGTTGTAACACTGATACCTACTGTGATGGGACATTGCCTGGCACAATTAGTGCCAGTTGGCAGGTTATGTTCTGATAAAGACACAGCTGAAAACAGCTTTCAGCCAATCAGGATTTAGGATTTCTTTTGCCCATTTTATAAACATTTTTAACATGCCTTTTAGGATTTGTGTAAAATTCCATCTGTCTGAGGGTGATAAGGAGAGGCTCTTATGGCAGTGATACCTAGCAGTCAGTACAGCTCCTTCAGCAATACAGCACCAAAACTACTATCCTGATCAGTAATAATCTCTTTAGGTATGCTCACCCCGCTGAACATTTTGGCAAGCTTTCCTGCCACTTTTGGGGCTGTGACAGTACACATTGGAATGGCCTCTGTGTATCAAGTAGCATAGTCACATACTACCAAAATGAATCGATTATCCTATCTACTTTTGTCTAAGGGATCAACCCCATCCATTGCAATTCTCTCAAAAGGTACATCTATCAAGGGTAGGGGCACCTTGTTTTGTTTAGTTACTGGGCCTACTTTCTGACATTCAGTGCAAGAACTGCAGCAGGTAGCAACATCCTCATGAATCCCAGGCCAGTAAAACTGGTACAACAATCTGGCAAGGGTGCAGTCCCTCCCCGAGTGACCAGACAGGGGACTATCATGTGCTATCTGTAACAACTCAGATCTATACTTCTTTGGTATGACCAATTGTTCTATCTGTTCAAACATCTGAGGATTATCCCAAACTCTATACAGTGGCCCATTACATGTTTTAAACATTGATTCACCTGTTGTTGTTTAACCCCCAGCTGCTTAAAATAACCTTGGATGGAAACATTGTTAGTTTGCTCAGAAACAAAATCTTGATCAGTTCTCGGTTTAGTTTCAGCATTTTCATACATCAACCCCTTATGTCCATCAGTCTTTTGTTGCTAGTGTTTTTTCAGGCATCTTCTTTCTTTTCTGGACTTCTGGACCTTGGATCTGGGCTCAAACGGGTCTGAATCAAAGTTACCAAAAAGAACAGAGTCCCTAGCATCTAAAATTTTCTTTGCCTGTACTTTTGTTATCACAGCTACTGAAACAACAGAGTTTACTCCCACTGCAAATTCTGGAATATAATTTCCAGTAATCACAGATACAGGTAACTTTTGTACTACACTTTGGTATTACCCCCACTTTCATTTGGTGCAACACCCCATTAATGTTCAGAGTCACTTGAGTGGTGGGATAGCATTGAGTGTCCCTGTGAATGCATATGACCCAAGTACCTGGTCCTTTTGCACAGTATTTTCTCAGAACTTCGGCATGCACCAGGGTCTGTCTGCTTTCTGAATCTATAAGTTCTTTCACAGTCTTATCTCCCACCTTGACATCTGTTAAATACTTTTCCCCAATTTGCTAAGGCCAAATTTGCTCCACTGTTATCCTCTTTATATTTATGGCAGTTTCTTGCCATATGGCCTGGTTTATTACAGTTATAGCAACTAAAGTCTTTGGGTGCAGATTTGTTACCCCATCATGGTTCTTATCTGATCTGGAGTTAAATCAGGAAAAAGAAGGTCTTACTGTTCCTGGATTGTTACTTCACTGCTGTGGTGTCTGGCCATCTAATAGACCTCGACCAAAGAAACAGCCTTTTCCCAACTTTCTGATCAATGTTCTTTTACCCTAAGCTTCACATCTGTGGCAAGGATGTTGATGAATTGCTCCACTGCAAATATGTTGATGATCTACGGGACTGTTTTACCCTCTGGTTGAAGCCATTTACTGAGTAGTTCTTTGAATCGGGTGAAGGTTTCTCAAGGATTGTTGACTGAGTGGTACTTTAGGAACTAGAATCTTTACCTGCAGGTCTCTCATGACATGTCATATCTTTTAAGGATTTCTCTTTTCACAAGGTCATAGTTTTCTGAAAGTGCATTCTCTATACTGATATAGGCAAGTTGGGCTTTATCTGTCTGGTAATGTACCAGCCAGATTGCCCTTTACTGTTTTCGCCATTGGTAGGCTCCAGCGGTCCTTTCAAAAGTTGTCAGGTATGCTTCAATATCATCCGAGGGTCACAGTTTTGTAAGTTTAATATCTTTTAAGCTGTTTGTTTTTTGTTGATCTGCTGGACCTTTACAGGATCCTTCAGCTTTGATGCTTTGCAAGACATTCAGCCATCGCTGCTCCTGTCACTGCATCTCTTATCTGTTTCTCTAGATGCTGCATCTCTTTTCTCTCTGTGACTTCTCTTCTCTGTACCTCTAGATGTAACTGTCATGTAACCCTCTGTGTTTTTTATTTTCCCATTAGCAAAAGTAATACTGTACTGCCATTAGAGGGACAGAATCTTTATCTAAGTGATCCCTGGCTGTTGTTCATATAGATACCTTCCTAAACTAGAGCTCTTCCCTTCATCTGACCAGCCCCCTCCTCTGCAATTCCTGCTTACAAATTCTTCCTCTTTCTAAATCAATTATTCATTAATTTCTCTGCCCTATCAACAATGCATCCCCTACTCTTCTCTTTCCCCTTGTTCGGCTCATATCCCTCTCTTTACCACCTCCACTTGCTCTCTACTCACCTATTCCAAATAACTCTCCCAACCCCATCAGTTACTATCTACAATCCCTGACCCACATCCATGCTATCACTCCCTTCCTGTCATTTGAAATATGGTCTCACTCTACCACTATTCCTCTTGTGGCTTTCATCACGGTGCCCACTTTCACTGCGGTTCTCCACCTTCTGCTTCCTCACTCATCCACTCCCTTCTCCTCAAAACTCCCAACCTCCTCATCAGCACAAATCATCTAAGCTCCACTTTCTCACACTTGCCCTCTTCTTGCTCTCCACCAGGGATATCCACCCCAACCCAGGTCCTATTGCCCCTTGCTCCTCTGGTGCCTCCTCCTCTACTATCTCCCCCCGCTCTCTTCTTTCAGCCCTGCCAAAGGGCTTAAAGATACTACGTCAAAACACCCGCAGCTTGTTGCAAAAAGTAGACCAGATTCAGACCATGGTGTGCACTCTAAAACCAGACATTCTAATCATCTCAGAAACTTGGCTAAAGAGCAGTAACCCTGACCACTTGGTCTCCATTCCTGTCTACTCACTGCTAAGACAAGACCGTGCTGGCAGGGGTGGAAGTGTGGCCATTTATGTCCTAGCCTCCATTTAATATTCCATCATCTACTCATCCTCCAATCCTGTGACCCACGATGCCCTAACTATCCACGTGACCCTCCTCTTCACTCTTCCAATCTTCATAACTGGCATATACTGCTTCCCAAATGTCCATCCTTCAGTCGCACTAGACCTTCTAACCTCCATCACTTCCCTTGCTCGCTCCGGGGAATTATTCATCCTAGGCGACTTCAATATAAATTGGTTGTCACCTAAAACTACCAAAACTAAAAATGAAATTGGAGCCCTAAACCTCTCCCAACTGATCTCCGAACCCACCCACCCAAACCACAAGACACAACAACACTCCCTACTCGACTGGGCCCTTACCTCCCACCCCCACCACATCATCACCTCTGGTATCCTCCCCAATGCTGTCAGTGACCATAACCCAATATTCATAGTCAGGAAAATCCACAGAACTAAATCACCACACAAAACCATACAACTACGCTCTTTCAAGTCTCTTGACCTTGAATCTCTCTTGAGTAATCTTGCACCTTCTGACTGGTACCCCCAACCTCCTTCCCGTCAGTTGATAAGGCTTCTTGTAAACTGTAACGCCTTTGTCCCACTTAAACAAACCAGAGTCAGAGGTAACCACTTACCTTGGATAGCCCCTGAACTTCTGGCCTGCCTCAGGGCTAGAGATTGAGCCTGGAAGTGTCATAAAGCTACCCAGCATCCTAGTGACCTCACAAACTTCTGCACGCTCAGAAACAATTGCACCAGAGCTACAAGGTTAGCCAAGTCTGAATATTTCAAATCTGCCTTCATCACCAACATAAATTCCCCTTTAAAGTTCTGGAAGGTGGTGCACATGCTATTTACCCCCTCATCTCACCCACAACCCCTGGTACTTAAAGTAAATAGCTCACTACTGTCCGACCCACCAGCTGTAGCTGTGGAATTTAACTTCTGCTATACCTCCTGTGCCACTGAGCTACTGAAATCCCTCCCCTCCTACCCTTCCCCCTCCCCACCCTCTAACCCCAAATGATGCCCTATGTGCCCTCCTCACCATCAACCCCTCTAAAGGTGCCTTCCCTGATATCCTTGACCCAAAACTCCTCTCCCTGTCCTCTTCAGTCATTGCCTACCCCCTCTCAATAACCCTAAATCTCTCATTCTCTTCTGCCTTGGTCCCCTCTTCATGGAAACATGCTGTGGTCCTCCCTCTACCCAAAGGGGGTGACCCCTCATCCCTTGGCAACTATCGACCCATTTCTCTCCTCCCTACCCTTGCCAAGCTTCAAGAACACGTTGTCCTCTCCCAACTCACCTCTTTTCTATCTGACGTCTCCTGTTTCACCCCTTTCCAGTCTGGTTTCAGGAAAAAAACACTCAACCACCACCTCTCTCCTATGGCTCACAGACTCCATCCTAACCGGGATGGACAATGGCCAAATTACCTTTGCCATTTTTGTCGACCTGGCCAAGGCCTTCAACACTGTCTCTCACTCCCTTCTCCTCAACTCACTCCCAGCAGCTGGCCTATCTCCCTCAGCCACAAATTGGTTCAAGGCCTACCTTATTGGTAGAACCCAATCAGTTAAGATCTTGGACGCCACTTCCCCTCCCTTCCCGATTAGCACTGGAGTTCCCCAGGGTTCGGTATTAGGGCCCCTCCTATTCACCATCTTCTTAAATGACCTTCCCTCTGTTTGCTCCCCATCCTCCGCTATACATATGTATGCCAATGATACAGTCCTGTGTGCATCTGGCTCCTGTCCTGATGAGGTTACAACCAGCTTACAGCAAGACTTCGACAAAGGTTCAGCTCTGGTTTGATAACCATAAATGTTTCCTCAACACCAGAAAGACTTTCTCCATGACCTTTGGCACAAGGCAGAGACTCTCTAGGCTTCCCTCCCTACCCACTTTTCACACCCTTGAGGGGACTTTACTTGAGGACACATCCTCCTTCAGGTACTTAGGTGTTTGGTTGGACCAACACCTAAACTTCTCTGGACATATTGATGCCATCCAGAAAAAACTGCGCCCCAAGCTTAGTGCCCTGTTCAGGAACTGTGGTTGCATCCCTTCTACGGCTTGGAGTGAACTTGTTCAGAAGATGATACTGTCCATTTTTGACTACTGTGACATGGTCTATGGTGCTGCCACTAAGTCCTTCCTGGCCAGATTGGACATCTTCTTCAGTTCCTTCTGCCGCTTTGCCCTGGATGCCCCCCTCGCACCCATCACTGTGATCTTTTTCGTGCCCTATCCTTCCCCTCTCTTACAAACAGGCAACTCTCCCACTGTGCTAAATTCACCATCAGGCACTGGTTGGGTGAGCTCTCTTCCTATCTCACCTCCTCCTTTATAACACCCCCATCCTCCCATTCCCTTAGATCAACTGACTCCCATACCCTGGTTGTCCCCCGCAGATCCACCCAAATTGGCCAATTTGGTTACTCCCACTTCCTCCCAAAAATTTGGAATTCCTTCCCCCCTCAAATCCGTCACTCATCCTCTGCCTACTCCATCAGCTCTGCCCTCAATAATTACCTTGCACCTAGCTTCTCCTGCCATGTTCCTCCTTCATTTCCTCCTCATATACCCTCACCTTCATTTTACCTTGTGCACACAGACCCCCAAATCTCTAGCCCTCCTCCCCTTCCCCCTAGTTGCTCCCTCTTACTGGCCTGCCTTGATCTCTCCCAGAATGTAAAGGACCCTGAATGCTCTCCATGGGTCCCTCTCTTACTTACCCCAGGGGCTTGTATCTCTCATCTACTTCCTTCCCCCACCATCTTAAAGGGGTCTCTCTGGGACACTACCTTATCCCCTTCTCTCTGGTCACCCCAGTCCCCTTGCAGGGTTTCTTGCATCCTGAAGGGGTCTCCAGAGACATGACTCTTTCTCCTCCCCCACCTCACCCCTCCCTCCCTTTTTCCCCTTCTCTTTCATGTAAGCACTTGTTTACTTATTAATCCGGCACTTATTATTGTCCACTCTTTCTACATGTTATGCGCAACACTGTTGTAACACTGTTTGTAACATTTACCTTACAACTGTATGTTAATGTTGATCTTGTAACTTGAATGTTTAGTGTCTCATTCCAATTGTACCCTTTCTCCTCAGGTCGCAACGGGAGACAAGCGACTTGTTGCTCAGTGTGCCTTCCTGGTGAAACATTTCAATAAACAAATAAAAAAAAGATGCTGAATCTCTTTTTCTGTCCATTTCTCAATTTCTCTTTGTTGTATAGCTCACCATTTGAAGAAGGCAGACATGCTTTTAGGTTCTGTTTCTGCCTGTTCTTCTTCCAATATTGGCGCTGGCTGTACAGTCTCAGTTTAGTCTTTTGTTTCTGCTTTTAGTTTGGCTGCCACTCTTGTGGTAATCACTCCTGGGCTTGCTGTTGCAGGATCCATACCTTTCTTCTACACTTCCCTGGTACCAGGTCTACTACCCACACACGAAACTCCTGGCGTACAGTATGCACGGCATAAATCCCACTTTGTCTGACACCAACTATGGTCAAGGCATATAGGTCAGGAAGCATGGGCCAACCAGGAGAAGTGATAAAATTCACACGTAGCATTTTATTATTATAAAAATGTACAGGATAACACTTTACAAAAGCAGTACAAACACAAATTCTTTCTCTGAATCTCTCTGTAAAATCTCACTCTCCTTTATCTATCTAGACACAACATTACTCTCTTTATATGAGATGTTTTTGCCTGGCAGTTTAACCTCTGCATCCTGTTCTTACAAGTTTAATCTCCTGTTTTTCATAAATTCAGTAAAGATTTTTTTTCATTGTCCTTCCTGTGGCCAACCTGAAAATTACATTAGTCTTTTTAAGATATCCTGTCCCAGAGCTAGTTTCCTGTTAATAATTCTGCAAACAAGCCTGTGGAGGCCAAAATACTACTCCAGGTTAACCGCTTGTATTCTGGATTGCCATTTTTAAAAGAAACCCAAATAGCTTTTTGCATTCATTTCAACAGTGTGGTCAGGATTCACAAGTGAGATGCACTGGGCACAAGTGAGATGCTCTAGCACAAATAGGATGCGCCCACCAAATGCTGAGCGATGCACAAAGGGATGGGCCATGGGATGTGCCATGTGCAACCCCACTGTAAATCGCACAGCAAGGGCAGGGTGCAAGTGGAGAAGTGCCAGCGCATCCAGGATGCGTATAGCCACCCAGGGGAGCAACACAATGAATACAGATCAACCCAACAAGGCATGTGGGAGCAACAGGAGACACTGCAGTGGGACAAAGGAGAGAGGGACACACGACCAAAGGGACAAACCAGAGTGGCCTAGGGCACAACAGTGGCCAAATGGGCATACAGAACAACACCCAGAGGTCCAGGCCACACTCCACACAGGCCCATGGTAGGCACACAGAACTGGAACACTGCAGCCTGCAAGGCACCACACAACAGCAGGTGAAAGCAGAGAGCAGGGTGGTGGCCACTGGACATGGCCAATACCACAGGTGTCCAGGACTGCGGCCATGTGGAAGGCAACACAGGCCAACACTGTGCTAGATGACAGGCAGCACACAATGCCACTACAGTGCCGCACAGCCAGTCCAAACCGCCCAACCACAGGACATCACACACAGGGCCACAGACCAATATTGCAGCAGTGCAATGTATGCATGCCAAAAGCAGCACACATAGACTGGGGGCAGAGACATGAGCAGCAGGACATGAGGCCCATGCACATGCTACAGGCAACAGTGGGGCCACACGGAGGCGAGGGGGCAGGAGAAACAGACTGTACAAATACGGGAGCGCACAGTGGCATGGCAGATGGGGACAATGAAGAGCTCATGACCATACACAAACCCAGGACCGTGAAACAGTGAAGTACAACAGACACTGTGTTATAGAATCAAATATTTAATACAATAAACAAGAACAAGAACAAAGAGAGTAACAAGAAACAAACCCAAAATACAACTATATACATGAAGATACAAAAGGGATGGTGTGTGAGGGACTATATACAACAACAGGAGTGAAGGGGTAATGGGTGGGGACAGCAACATGGGTAGGGAGGCGGGGACACAGGAACATATGTACAGTGCTAGGAAATATTTACAAAACACAGCTAACGACGTGGCCATGCAACACGCCTATGCAAACCCCCACAGCCACGTGCCGAAAGTATGCAGAGGGCAGCCGGCAATGTCCACTGCAGTTGTGCCTGCATGCACCACTTGGGCCACAGTGCTTCCTGAATGGCCTGCTGGACACTCTGCCCACCATTCTGCTGCTGCTTCAGAGGTCCTCCCTAACCAGGTCCAGTGCCACGATCCCGGGGACCTACAGTAAGAACACAGAGAACACACACTAAGTGCCATTGTAGACACACAACCCCCACTCAACAGAAGCCCACCCCACTAGACAGACACTGCACACACAAGGCAGCCACCTACCTGCACCCAAATGGACACCGTGTCGTGCACCAACTGCTGCCCTGTGCACGTGCTCCTCAGCAGCCTCCGCAGCCTGCTACTTGGCCTCCAGCCCTGCAAGACACAACAGACAGATACTGCCATGAGTAGACACGTTATTGCACAACCCCCCCCCAACACCAGTGTAGGCATGTAGTGATGGTGTACACAACCATTGCAACACCGGTGACTAGCCATGCTGTCCACAGCTGTGCACGGCAGCCATGCCTAAACCCCCAAAGTGCCCTGCCATGGATATGCACCGCACGTGGTGGTCCCACCCCATGTGCAACACAGTGTACCTGTCCCACACACACACACGCCACTGCAGAGAGGCCCACCCCATGTGGCATGCATGACAAGGCACCACAGGGCAGGAGCAGCCACACCCAAGTGTGCATGTTGGTGTGTGCCCATGTGAGTGTGATATTGTGATGTGACACATCCCCATCCTGCATGGGCCTGTGCAGCACACGTATACGTGATACCTACCTGGTCATGGAAGTGCACCCCTGTGTGCACGCTGATGCAACTGCTGAAGACAGGCCCTGTCCCTCCAGCCAAGGTCACCATACCGGTGCCTGCACTGTTCCCCGGTGCGGGGAACCCCTGTGCACCACACCAGCTGCCAAGCAATGGTGGCCCACACCTGCACCCTGGGCACCTGGAGGTCCTCCCTCCCAAAAAACTGCCCCTCTACACACAGCACCAGGCCCACCTGGTGGACCAGCTCCACCTTGGACCAATTCATGGCCCTTGGTCCAGTTCTTCCTGTCTTTGGCATCCCCACAGTAGCAACAGCGCACAGCAGGGTGTAATGCCAGTGCAGCTGAAATGCAAAATGGTGCCACATGCACCGCTAGGCCACGTGCATGCCCCCATGCACAGTGGCATGAAGCACGATTGGTCAGACATGCACCCACAGTCTCATGCACGATGCACAATGATATGGCAGGAATGTGGGGTCATGGGTCATGACCGATTCATGCATGTGCATCACGTATGCACCCACCATGTTGTGTGTGTCACACAGCATCATGCATGGTGCCTGTGATGCACAGCAGTACAAAGCCATGCTATGGCATGTAACGCGCGATCAGAGTACAACCATGGACAGGTGGCATAATGTGCATCGTGCATTCTGATGTGCATGCACATATAGATGGCACCACGTGATGTGCACTATTCGCATGTCCGTGATGCGCCTGTCGGGCTGATCATGCATATGTGTTGCAGTGCCAGATGGACAACGGACACAGCGAATGCCCGTCGAATGCGCAAATGCACTTAAGCCCCATTCAAGGAGATGCCTCAAATGCACCATGCATGCTCAGGTAATGCGCCGTGTGGAAATGCGCTCAACTCAGCAGATTCGCTGTGTAGATTGAGATGAGCTGAGGGCAATTATGCAATTCACAGACAATGTGCCCAAAGCAGCCTATTAATGTATTCAGGGGCATCTCAGCTGTTTAGCATCTCATTATCACTGTTGCAGTCCTCATTTGCATGCCCTGAGCCATAAATGTTCCCAATTCAGTCCACACTGAGAATAGGTGACTGAGAGGAAGAACAGCCTTGAAGGTGAGCGATATTTAATTCTACATGTATTTCAGCAGGTCTTGAGGACTGGGTCAGTGCACTAGGCAACTGCTGCTTAGATTCAGGCATGTCCCATAGGGGGGAGCAATGACTGCCACAGGACTGTCACACAGACTCAACTGTTTGTTTACATGTCCGGTAGTACTGTTGCCAATCCACATGCTGACATGGTCAGTGGACATCCTGTTGCGAGCTGCACATGTGCAGGATCACCTGCACACAACATGCTGTGCCACACCTTGACCCACAGGCAGCCCGGGGGGGGCCACTGTCGGCCACTGTGCCTGCAAATACAGCGAGGAGTGCATAGTGGCAATGGTGGACAGCTGGCTGCATGTGTATCTGGACATGCATCACAGGTGGCAAGTCCTTGGCTGTGCAGCTGTCCATGGCGGGTCTGCTGAACATGCTGGATGCAGCACCGACCTCCACGACACACCGTGCACCCCAACACACATGTATTGCCTGAAGGCCCTGTCAGCCAGGTGCTGGGGTGGCCAAATGCATCCACTGTATGTTGGTAATGGGCACATGTGAATCAACATGTGCATAGCTAATGACTGTCTGTAATCTCCCACAAAAACCACTATGTCAGGAGGCAACAGTGCCGCCAGCCGAAGGTGGCCGAATGTCACAAATGATGACGAGCAGGCTCTCATCGAGGCATACCATCTGAGGTGTGATGTACTGTCAGGCAGGGGTGGCGACCGCATGGCATGAGAGGAAGGCTGGAAGGCAGTGGGTCATTAAATGAACACTGTAGGAACGTACAACAGGACCCCCCCTGGAATGCAGAAAACATCTAAATGATGGGAAACGGAGGGCAAAGGAGAAGGTGGCCCACATAGAGACCTCCATGTGGTAAACAGGGGGTGGCCTGCCGGCCGATGTGCACCTGAGCCCCAATGAGGAGCTCCTCATGGCAACCATTGCCAGATCCACCATACAGCTTGTCCCGGGGGGGATTGCCAGACAGGTGGAAGCCCATCACAGCACTGTAAGTAGCCATGCACACAACACGTATCTGGCCACGTGTGCCCTGGCTGCCATGCCTATCCCATTGTGTTGTGCTGTGCGACTGTGGTCCCAGGGGATGTACCAGGTGTGGCAGTGGTGCATGTGTGGCCCATGCTGTGCTGCACCTGCCAGCCCATGCCTGTGGTGGCACATGTGATGGGCCAGTGCCAGTCAGGCTGCTGGGACACACACACTGTGTGATGGGCTTGTCATACCATTGCCACACAGGGTACCATGTGGCCATGGCCTGACAGCAAACAGCGCCAGTCACAGCTGACATATGGCTGCATTGGTATTATAGTCACTGCACAGCTGTGCCAGGGACTGTCATGTGCAACCATGGCACAACACTGTGTCGCACTGTACATGGCTTGTTTGTTTGTCTGTACGTATGCCACTGTATAGTGCAGTGCACTAACCATGTTCTCCCTTCTGCTTTTCACAGCTCCATCATGCCTCATGGGTGCAGACATGAGCATGGCTGCACAGGATGCCCTAGCGGGCGATGATGCAGGCCCGTCACACAGGGCTGCGGGCACTGCAGTGGATGGTGCCATCCCTGGACCATCCACTGCACCTGCTCCACCTGGCCCAGCCCCAGTGGTGGCGGGCCTATCAGACCCCTCTGCCAATGCTGCCACGGCAGCTGGCAATGACACCACATGGCTGGAATGTCTGTTGGGATTCTCTGATGATGACTCTGCAGACACATTGGACATGCACTGATGCCCTCCTTGTGCATGCATCTGGCACACTGGGGGAGTACAGCAATGTCAGTGCAGATGATGATGCCACCCAGATAGAGGTGGACATGGCTGACAGTGGGACATGCAGTATACAGGTGCCTGTGCAGGTGGCCTCTGATGCCATTGATGGCCCTGTTGCACATGGCACAGATGCAGAGGCCACACAGCTGCCTATGGCGGTGGGTGCTGTGCCCCCTGCATCACGTCTAGGTGCAGTGGCAGGGCCATCAAGGGCATTCCAACCAGGTGCTGTGGGACAGACACAGGTACCGTTGGAATGTGACAGTACCAGCCGTAGACGTGTTGGAGCTGAGCATGCCCAAGGCCCACCCATGCCGCAGTCTGCCATGGTGCAACTGCTGCCCGTGGATGTCCTGCAGCAGGCTGTCTCACCCCCCACTCAATGGTGATGCCACCATGACCTATCACCCTCTGACGACATGGAGGGCTATGTCCACTTCCTGCATGACACCATGGAGGGGCAGGCAGCCCTGCATGCAGAGTTCAGGAGCCAATGGACAGTGATGGTCCTTGAGCACGAGTCTGCAGCTGCATGGAGGGCCCAGATGTTGACTGAGGCACGCCTTGTGCGGGTGAGCATGACCACAGCATTGGAGTGGACTGCAGCCACTGCAGAGGTGGTGTGTGCATCCGGTACGCATCATGGCCGTTGGGCATCCAGTTGGACACCCAGGAGCACCTCCCGCACACCCAGGCAGCGGCATCAGGTGGATCCATTGCTGCTGTAGCCGTCGCCTCACATTGCACCGACCAGCGTCAATGGCACAGACATGGCTCATGGGGCCACCACACCAATGATCACCCATTCATGGTCTCATTGCAGTACCCCTACTGAGGTGTTGAATACACCCCCTGTGGCTGGTGGTGCCACAGCTGCATCCACCAGTCATGGCAGAGGCCACCCTTGTGTCCATGGTGGCTGTGGTGCCACCCTGTGACGTCCAGGTCCCCATTCCAATGGCAGCTAAATGTTCCACCACTGTGTCCTACATACCTGGTTGATGATGCCTGGGGTGGCATGTGTGGCAGGCACCTGCCCAGTGCACTGCCATCATGGGCCCCTGTGTAGTGCCATCTGCATGTTTGAGTGCAACACTGTTGTGCCATGTGGCATGGGCGTGATGAGTGTGGTCCAGTGTCTACTGTGCCTGTGTGCCAGCAGCAGTGCACACTGATCCATGCCATCCCTGGCACTGTCATAGTGGCACATATGTGTGTTGCGATATGTGTGTGTGTATGTGTGTGCACGTGTGTGTGTGTGTGTGTCTCTCTCTCTCTCTCTCTCTCTCTCCAGGCCTCATGGTCCCTGGCATGTGTGCTGTCCACTGCTGTCCTGCCAACACTGTGTGGCATGTGTTGTTTGTGTGTGCCTGTGTTGGGCTGTCTCTGTGCTGTGCTGTGTCCACCATGCAATGCATGGCTATGTGTCTACCTGTTGTCACCATTGTGCACCTCCCAGATACATACCTCTGGTACTCACCTGCGGTTCCAAAAATGCTCCTCCACCAGCGTGCTCCTGTACTGCCTCACCCATGCAGCCAGCCGTGGAACCCACTGGCCCATTGGTGGTCTAGTGTTGGGGCTCTGTGGCACTGCATCATCCTCCTCCCAACCCTCCTCCTCCTCCTCCCTGGAACTGTTGCTCTCACTAGCCTCTACAGCTATTCCACGTCAATGGCCATATTGTGTAGCATACAACAGGCCTGGAATATGCCACAGGCCTTCTCAGGGCTTTGCTGAGGACCCCACCAGAATTATCCAGGCACCGAACATGCATCTTCAACATGCTAAAGATGAGCTTGATGATGGTGCATGTAGTGGTGTGTGCCTCGTTATAATGCTCCTCCGCGTCTGTTCTGGGTCATCGGAAGGGGATGAGGAGCCAGGGCCTCAGGGGGTACACAGCATCACCTATGGGGGGGAGGTTGGTTGCTAGTACACTGGTCACATGTGCAGCATGTCCCCCCTTCCTGCTTCATGCTGCACTGGTGTGTACACTGAGCATCCACCACTGACTGTGCCTGTCCCTTCCCTGCAATCTTACTCTCAACATCCACCTGCTGCTGCTGGGCCTGCAGCTGTTGTTGGTCCCAAGCTGCTAATGCCATTGGGGTCACATGTGCCATGACCACCATTGCCCTGCCCAGTGTGCATTGTGGCACTGCCCACTGTCTGCTTGTGTTGTGCATGCCCCTGCCACATATGCCTCCCCATGGCATTGCACCCAAATTCCATGCATTGCACATGTGCTTCCTTGTACCAGATGGTATCTGCCTGTGTCCCCTTGCACACTTCTACTGTCCCACATCTGCTGCACCCTATGCACATTGTACATCGTGCATTCTGCACACCTACCACCCCTCCTATCCTGAGCCATGGTGCCCTGTTGTGCGGCTGGTTGCCATGTCCCATGCACCTACTGAATGGCCACTTGATATGTCCCCTGCCTCAGATCTCTGGCTGAGAGTGGACTGTTGCCATATGAAGGCATCATGTGTGCTCCCAGGGTGTGTGGCGCAGACACTGCTGATGCACCCTGTGGCATTGCACACCACCTGGCAGTTGACAGAGTGGTATCCCTTGTGGTTTATGTATGTTACAGCGTCATCGCCAGGTGGTGCGCAGATTGACCCATGGGTGTAGTCAGTGGCCCCTATGATGCCTGGCATGCGTGCCACCCTGTAGAACTCCTGCATGGCTTCTGTCTGCTCTGCCTGTGTGCTGGGGAACTGGATATATTCTGAAGCATGTGGTAGCAGTGCGGTGAGGAATTGTGTAAGGATACGAGTAGTGGAAGCCTGTGATACACCAGTGGTGTCCCCAGTAGGCCTCTGGAAGGTTCCCGTGGTGAGCAAGCACATTACTGTTGTCACCTTGGTCTCCACTACTATGGCATGACCTCGTGCAGTGGGTGTCTACATTTCCTCATGGGACAGCTCACAGAGCTGTCTCAGAATGTCCCTGTTCAGGAGGTATCGGACTACTGTCTCTGCATCTGTCAGTTGCTCGAAGAACAGCCTGACACGATACCGCCATGGGGCTGGCCACCTACGGTGCCTTCCGCCTCGCCGTCTCCTCATCAGTACTCCCACCATTACAAATGGTGCTGCATCCATGCTGGTGGTGTGCTGTCTCTCCCTCTCTGTCTGCCACTGTGCTGGTGCTGCTGTTCTGCCGCTGACCTACTGGTGCTGCATCCATGCTGGTGGTGGGCTGTCTCTCCCTCTCTGTCTGCCACTGTGCTGGTGCTGCTGTTCTACCGCTGACCTGCTGGTGGCTTGCACTTAAGTCTACTTCTTTTATATTTATCTTTTCATGGTGCATTTGGTACTTGAGTCGAGTTTGCTCTGTCATTGTGCCTTCATTTTGCACTGTGAATTGCTTTGCTCTGTATATGCATGTGTACGCCCCCTCTACTTGTGCTGCATAACATTATTATGCGTCTCCAGTGCATCCAATTTGCCGCAACATATCTGGGATGCACTGACGCATCTGCCCTGTCTGTGAATCATTTCATGGTGCATTTTTTTGTTGCGCCGGCGCATCTCACTTGCACCCAACGCATCTCTTTTGTGACTCCTACCCTATGATTGTATACATTTGCAATCCAAGAGATCCCAGTTTCACATACTGATATATGTGCACATGTATGATACGGGAGTGGTCGCGCCCCTATAGTTAGGGTTGAGTAGGCACTTCAATGTTAAACTCAAAGTTTAGCACTTTAATAGCTTTGCAACCGTTCAATGGATTTGCACAAAATTTGGTGTGCACTGTCCTGTGGGGTAGGTCTCCTGATGTGACAAGTTATGTTCCAGTCGGATGTGCAGTCTCTGAGTTACGAAGAGGTAAAAAAACATGTTTTCGCTCATTGACTTTGCTGGGATTTTTCTTTGAACTTGCCTACAGCCCAGACGGTTTGTTTTTTTGATCTGAAATTTTCTGGGCAGAAAGGGGCTATGCCACAGATGTGCCTTGTGCTAGTCTGGTGAAAAATAATCAGCTTTTAAGTTATTGTAATTTAAAAATTTGAAAAAAGTAATTTCTGAGTATGCTCAGTAAGCACTACAAGATAGCTATATGAAATGAAGAAGGAATCTTGCTTTGTATGGGAAAATTCCTTCTTTGTATGGCCACCATCTTGTTTTCAGTTTTGCCTGAAAAATTCTAATTTGGAAACCTCCCAAAATGATATTCTGGGGAGGAACCAACACATGTAGCTTGCTTATTGGGACCCCTTAGGTGCATTCTGCACTTTACTGCTCAAAAAATGCCCTTAACATGTGTTTTATTTCACATTTGAAGTTTTTGTTCGTATTGGCATCATACGAAGTAAGATCCTGATTTGAATTACAAGATACAAAGTAGGATCCTGTGAAAAGCCGGGAATATGTATTTTAAAAGGAAAAATGTTTCTGCTGAATTCCCATGTCAGTAGTACACAATCCCCCACCATAGTGTGGGACACTGGGGAGCCCACTTTCAGTGTCCTCAGTTATGTCCTTATCCCCCCCCCAGTACCGTGGGACATTGGGGAGCTCACCACCAGTGTTCTGAAATAAATAAATAAATATATATATATATATCTAATATATATATATTCATTCCAAAAAACATCATTATTGCATCAGCTAGGGTTGATGTCACAGCAACAGAAGTTTGGAAATTCAGTGTTAGGGGTAACCACCCCCACCCCTACCCCCTGTCCTCCACACACCAACAGACATTAGGGTGTGCCATGGGGTCATCAGGTCCAACTCTCACCCCATTCCATGTGTAAGCAAGCTGGCATGCTACAGTATAGGAGAATGGGGTAAGAGTTAGGACTGATGACCCCATGACATGCCCCAATGCCTGTTGGTGCTTGTGGGGGGGGGGTAGAAGGGGTGGTAACCCTAACATCGAATTTGTAAACCTTTGTCACTGTGATATCAACCCTAACTGATGCATTAATGGAGTTTTTAGCAATGAATTTCCCTTCTTTTTGAGAAAGTGTAATGTAAGTGGTTAGTGGCATGTGTTTGTGGGAATGTGGGCCTTCTGGGGCCTGTGCTCTCTTCATATTGTCCATTTTTGATGTAATGGTATACATATGTGGGAGCACAGGGCCCTCGGAGCTCTGTGCTCCCACTTACACTTAAATACAAAGCCATACAGCAGCCCCATAGTACTGTAAAGTAACCCTTGTAAAACTTATTTGGCAATATCTCAGTAACTGTAGCACCTATGAACAAAATTCCACTACAGGTGTAATCAATGACTTCTAAACTTCCTTGCAGGCTTACTCCTTGCTTAGTTCTAAAGGTGGACTAAGATGCAGGTAGCGAAAAATCTGTATCTCTAATCGTTTTCGTGATACAGGCGCTAAAAGGTGCCGCAGTGTTATCCTATGGGAAATTTCTCAGCTTCGGAATGCTGTAACTATGGGCCTGTTTGAATGGTTTGGGACCAAACCACCAAAAGGCATATCTGTGGGACCAGGGCTTCCGCTCAAAAGCACAATCCACCTTGTCACAATGAAGTGACAAACAAAACAACACATGGGACAATGTTGTGGAGCATTGTTTTTGTGACAACAAAAATGCTTTCACAACAACAAAAATGTTTTTGTGATATCCCTATACTTTATAATAAAATGTTTTCATGCACAAAAAATGTTGTCGCACACAAAAAAATCTTTTTGCGAAAGTTTTCGTGAAAGTTTGCACAATGCACATATAAATTTTCCCATAGGCTACAATGAGAAATGAAAAACTTGCATAACTTTTGAATGGATTAATATTTTTTCACCAGATCTTCAAAAGGCACCAATTTAACCCAGGCCACATATAGACATGCAAATTTAAATCCTTTCAGACGCATTCTTCAGTCTGTTATGCCCGACCAAAAAAATGCACAAAAGTTGACTCATTTTCACGTTTGGATGCTCTACAGTTCCACAACTGTACATCTGACTGGAACACAACTTTTGAGATCCATAGAGCTGTGGTTGGACACTGTGCATCCAAATTTCAGGCACATCATAAAAACAGTTGCAAAGTTATTAAAGTGCAAACTTTGGGGTTTAACATTAAAGTGGCTACTCAACCCTAACTAGTGCAGGCATAATATATATATATATATATATATATATATATATATATATACAGTATACATATATATATAATATATACACTTTACATGTTACATGTTTTTGCTGACATGAGAAGACATTCTTTTAACCATAAGAGATGCTGGAACTGTATTTATAAACATATTATAAATAATGTTAAAGACTTCTATTTTTTTAAACTTGAATTTAAAATCAAAGGGCTCGATTTTCAAACAGCCCTTAGAGTGACACAAATTGCATCACTCTAGGGATATGGCAAACTCTGTGTGCATCAGGTACCCTGCATCCAATTTCATAATGGGGGTCCCTGAACCAAAAACCCAGGAGTTGCCTTAGCCACTGGCTAGTGCCAAACATAAAGTGCACCTGTGGGAATTGCGGCAGGGATCTGCCCCCTGCCCAGTACAACACTAGAGGGACTGGGATGGTTGAGTGGTGGTGGTGAATTTGCATGCCTGGAGGGGGCTAGGAGCAGAAGGGGCATGGTGGATGCCATAGGGGGTTGGTGGGTCTGCATTCATAGCAGATTGTGATGTGGCACCCAGTGGGGGTGCTGTTTGCTGAGTCATACTGTTCACGGGATGGGATCACTTGGGGGGTGTCCAGGGACAGGCAGTGCAATGGTCCCAGGTCGGCACTGCCTTGGCAGATGACTCATAGGTAGCCAGCTTGCATAAGCCTATAGGCAAGAGGCAGCCTGCCACAACATGGGAGGCTGGTACAAAGAGACTGTGGTGGTGCCCGGAGACATTATCCCCACCGCTTGCACTCTTCACCCTGCACCTCCAGCATATTATTTACTGGGCATATGTGAGCTGGCTACCTACAGGGCAGCTGCCAGGGCTGTGCCCACCAGGGGCCATTGCAATGTCTGTCCCTGGACCCTCACCAAGTTGTCCCATCTTGTGGGCAGTATGGCTCAGCAAACAGCACCCCTGCTGGGTACCACATCACAATCTGCTATACCTGCAGTCCCTCCAACCCCTCCAATGGCACTCCATGCCCCTTCTGCCCCATGCAGCCCAATTTCAGACCCCATACCCTTTTGTGACAGTGTGTGGCACTGGCGCACGTCCCTTAGACTACCTCCTGCTGGTCTAAGTGGAGCCCCTTGCTGTGTCCATGGCAGGGCTTACAAAGTCACAAAAAAGGGGATGCTCCCTTTTTTGGTGCAGACTGCATTTGAAAATAGGGTTTGCAACGTTTGATGAAAGGTACCACTTACATCACTTATGTTTGATGCAGGCACCTTGCAGCATCCTCCAGGCTTTGAAAATTGAGTCCAGAATGTTTTACTTAGTAGAAAATAAGAGAACCCCCTGTGTGAGAAATTAACTATGCCAGCTGAACTTAGAACCTGCATGAGAGCTCCTACTGCTGAGACCAGAGAAACCCCTGTGTGAGAAATTAATTATGCCAACTGAACTTAGAAACTGCAAGAGAGACCCTGCCACTGAGACCAGAAAAACCCATGTGAGAAATTAACTATGCCAACTGAACTTAGAACTTGCATGAGAGCTCCTGCTGCTGAGACCAGAAAAACCCCAGTGTGAGAAATTATCTATGCCAAATGAACTTAGAACTTGCATGAGAGACCCTGAGGCTGAGACCAGAGAAACCCCTGTGTAAGAAATTAACTATGCCAACTGAACTTAGAACCTGCATGACAGACCCTGCCGCTGAGACCAGAGAAACCCCTGTGTGAGAAATTAACTATCTCAACTGAACTTAGAACCTGCATGACAGACCCTGCTGCTGAGACCAGAGAAACCCCTGTGTGGGAAATTAACTATGCCAACTGTATGCCAGCTTTACGTCTGCATTTAAAACACATCTTTTTAATCCTACGTTCTCGGTATCTGTATGAGGTTATGCGTTAATACTATATTGTATTTATCTGGGAATTTTTATCTGATTTTAATATATTTGTTAAGGCTCTTTGATACTTTGTGAATTGCGCTGTAGAAATAAAAATTTGATTGCTTGCTTGATTGAACTGAACTTAAAACTTTCATGAGCGACCTTGCCACTGAGACCAGAGAAACTCCTGTGTGAGAAATTATCTATGCCAGCTGAATTTAGAACTTGCACGAGAGACCCTGCCACTGAGACCAGAGAAACTCCTGTGTAAGAAATTAACTATGCCAACTGAACCTAGAACTTGCACGAGAGACCCTGCCACTGAGACCAGAGAAACTCCTGTGTAAGAAATTAACTATGCCAACTGAACCTAGAACTTGCATGAGAGACCCTGCCACTGAGACCAGAGAAACTCCTGTGTGAGAAATGATATATGCCAACTGAACGTAGAACTTGCATGAGAGACCCTGCCACTGAGACCACTTTTATGGTTGTAAGAGTGGTTTCACATGCATTCTTAGGGTATGAGAACTGGAAGCTGAAGGTGAACTGTCCTGATATCATAAGGATGTACATGAGACCACTCCTACAACCATAGGAGTGGCCTCAGCAGTGGTGTAAACATATTATTGATCAAGATTGATCAATAATATATTAAAATAAAAAAAAATCTTCCATGAATGTACCCATTTCCCAGGCAGCTGGGCACGAGACACTCTTCACAGAATAAGAGTGTCTTATGTACAGAGGAAAGGAGCACTCTGATTAGTCAGGAATGTTCCCTCAATTGATAATGATTATAAGAGTACCTGAAATGTTTAGACATAATCTTTGTTTTTTCAAGCTACTGTTTATCCCTTGCCATCCTACATAGAAACATAGAATTTGTTGGCAGATAAGGATGGCTTGCCCCTCCAGTTTGCCCATTTTCCCCAGTATATACTGTCACCACAGACCCTACCTGATATCTGGTAACCTACCCCCCCCCTCACTTTTCTACCAAGATTCCTCTGTGCCTGTCCCATGCATGCCTGAAGTCCACCACTGTTTTCACCCCCCACCACCTCTGCTAGAATACTATTCTAGGCATCCACCACTCTTTCAGTGAAGAAGTATTTCCTCATATCCCTACTAAATTTCCCCACCTCTAGCTTCATTGCATACCCCCTTGTTCTCATGCACCTTCTCCTCTGGAAAATATACCCCCTGTACCTTATTCACCCCCTGTGAGTTATTTATAGATCTCTATCATGTCCCTCCCTCTCGCCTCTCTTCCAAGGCGTACATATTGAGATATCTCAGTCTTTCCTCATAGGGCTTATGATGCAGTCCCTGCATCATTTTAATTGCCCTCCTATGCACACCTCCAACCTGTCTATGTCATTCCTGAGATATGGTCTCTATTACTGGACACAATACACCAGGTGGTGTGTATCACCAACAATCTATACAGTGGTAACATCACCTCTCTCTATCTGCTGGTGATACCTGTCCCTAGGCACCCCAGCATCCTGCTGGCCCTACCTACTGCTTTGTTGCAGTGCCTCACCACTTTAAGGTCGTCCAATATGATTTCCATAAGGTCTATTTCCTGTTTAATGACTGTCGGTACCTCTCCCCCATTTTATACTCCGCCTCTGGGTTTCTGTGCCCTAGGTGCATGATTTTGCACTTTTTCACATTGAAACCCAGTTGCCATAACCTTGACCACTTCTCAAGTTTTCTCAGGTCTCTATACATTCTGTTCACCCCACATGGAGTGTCAACGTTATTGCAGATTTTGGCGTCATCTGCAAAGAGGCATACCTTCCCTTCCAGCTTTTCTGCAATGTCACTTATAAAAACATTAAAGAAGCCTGGTCCCAGTACAGAGCGCTGAGGTATCCCACTTGTATTCTCCCTTCCCCAGAGTGAGTGCTGTTTATTACTACCCTTTCCCGCTTGTCCATCAACCAATTTCGCACCCATTTTTCCACCTTGGGACCCACCCCAGACTGCCAACTTTCCTTGTGAGCCTCCTGTGTGGTATGGTGTTGAAGGACACATCCACTGCCCCACCCTAATCTATTTCCCTGGTCACGCTGTCAAAGAAATTGATCAGGTACATCTGACGTGACCTCCCTCCTGTGAATCCGTGCAACCTCAGGTCTTGTAACCCACTGGATTCAGGATACTCTGCAAGCCTTTCCTTTAAAAGCATCTCTTTTAACTTCTCCACCACTGATGTCAGATTGACCTACCTATAGTTGCCAGCCTTCTCCCTGCTGCAGCTTTTATGAAGTGGGACTACATCTACCCTCCTCCAGTCCTCTGGAACCTCTCCTGTTTCCAGTGAGTTGTTGAAAAGGGTTGTCAGAGGTGTAGCCGGCACCTCCCTGAGCTCCCTTAGCACTCCTGGGTGTATCCCATCTGGTCCTATAGCTTTACCCACTTTCAAATTTGCAAGTCCTTTTAGGGCTCTTTCTTCTGTGAATGGACCTATGTCTACCTCCTTTTTTATGTTGTCCATCCCCTTCCCCTTCCACTGTGAGGACTGAACAGAAGTATCTGTTCAGGATATCTGTTTTTTCCTGATCCTCCTCTGCAGTCTCCCCCTGCCCTTCTTAACTTCACAGTCCCTACCTTTGTCTTCCTCGTATTACTTATGCACCTAAAAAAGGTCTTGTCCTGCTTAGTTATCCCTTTGGCTATCCTTTCTTAAGTTTGTGCCTTTGCACCTCTCACCATCTTCCCTGCTTCTCTCTGCTTTTCCTAATACTCCTCCCTATCCTGTCCCCTCTGAGTCTCTTTGTGCTTCCTGAATGTTTCCCTTGAGAACCATAGTTGACTCTTTTTTAGGGCTGCAGTGAGAGGAGCCCTGCAGACCTCTTGCGATTGGAAAAAAGGGAGATTTTTATTGACCGAACAGCAGTGTGGAAATGCTTCAAAGTTACCTCCGTATCCGTGAACCGCTCCACTCTGTTCTTTTCATTACTAGGGTACTGCACTATTTTTCAGAAGTCACGGTGGAACATGACACATTCAGCTGTGTCCAAGATGGCCACCAAACTGTACTGCACATGTGCGACTACCAGCGCATGCGCAGTAGCATGTATCTGCCATCTTGGTCATGGCAGAGTGTGCCATGTTCTGCTGTGACAGCTGAAAAATTTGTTTTAATTATAGATATCCCCCCATCCAACCCTTCTTCTCAGCACCCATCACCCCCCCAAAAATAAAACACGAATGACACTGGGGTGCCCAATCCCCCAGTGTTGGAATCAGGAATACTCCTCTTTTGTTGTTGTTTTTTTATAGATATTGCCAAAACCCAACTCTCTCTTTCTCTCAGCACCCACCACCCCACCCGCTGAAATATGAATGTGACACTGAGGGTGCCCAATTCCCCAGTGTTGTGATCTGGACTCATCAGTGTCCTCCCCCCTACTCTACCCTCCCTCTCAGCACCCACCACCACACAACCCACCCAGAAACATGTGAGTGACTCTGGGGGTGCCCAGTCCCCCCAGTGTCGCAAGCTGGAATCCTGATTTTTTTTTCCTTTTTAAACGTACAAAAAAGAAAAACGTCCATCAATGTCTTTTGTGACACTACTGTCCCCACCACCTAACCCTCCCACTCAGCACCCCCCACTCCGCACCCCCCAAAGCCCTTACTTCCCCATCGGAGGTCCAACACCGTAATCCTCTCTGGACTGCAGACACGCCTTCAGTCTTCAAAGCCGGACTGCGAACTGAAGAAACAGTTATGCAGTTCAAGGTATTGCAATGGTGTTTTGAACATAGTGGCATAACTTAGCCATTTTTTTATATTTTTGGCCCAAATTTTCAACATGCCTTTGATCCTGCCTCATGAACAATTGCACAGTCATTAGGCAAATATGTCCTGAAAGGTTGTAAACAAATATTGTTAATTCCAAAAGCCGAACTTTATGTTTTTAGTATCTAAATGTTTAAGAAAAACCTGTGGCTCTTTCTGTACTGTAAATTAGAATGCTGTGTCTATTGCTTTCCTTGGGAGCTCCTTCTGAGGCCCAAGGTGACTCTGATAATCATTTGTTCCAGAAGCAGAAATGTGGTGACAGTGCAGGGGTTGTTGTTCACAGCATTGATGTAACCACTGAAGTTCACACCCAGGGTCCCCCCATACTAGTCTTGATGTCATGAGACAGAGGCAAACTCAAAACAGTAGTCCCCCGCTGGTTCCTTCCACTCTGCTGTCCCAGTCAAGGCAGCATGATAAAGGATGATGAAATCCATAGTGTGGAACTTATGTACTGGACCCAGGTGACAAAATAATATGTCAGTTTTGCTAAGCATGGGTCAGTACGGGGAAGAAAGGCAGCCACCTAGGCACTGGCGGTCAGCACTCGCACTTAAAGAACAGGCACCCTCTTCTCTGGCTTAAACACCACGAGGAAGCCAGTGCAGGTGGTCCTGGTCCCTCATCCTCATCATTTTTAGGTGGTGCCACTGAGGAGGAGTATGTACTGGAGGAGGAGGAGGAAGTGGAGGCGGTTGCTACTTCTAGTGGACATGGCAGCAGTGGCACTCAGTAGTCCCCTCCAAAGTCGGTCCACAGTAATACCAACTTCTAAAACAGCTTAAATGAGTTGTGTCATTATATCATCACCACATATGCTTCTGCAGTCAAAGACAACCCCTACTGGGCCACTGCAACAAGGCAGTCTGTTTGACAGCCCAATCACAACCCCTCCCCCTGAAAAGTACAGTCAATGCTGCAGAGCATGTTTGAGCGGCAGAGCAAATATCCTGTAAATCGTGCTACTGCATGGGAGCTTAGTGCAGTTGCTACAGAAATGCTCACACTCGACCTGCTACCATTCTTATTTGTTGATAATGAAGGATTTCTAAGGTTTGCTGTCTGTGCCTGTCCAAAGTGGAAGGTACCATCGAGGACATACTTCTCCAAATGTGCTGTTCCAGACCTGCATGGCATAGTAAAAGAGGTGGTGTTCCATGCACTGATGCATGCATCATCACCATCCATCCATTTGAGCATGGCTATGTTGACCAGTGGGAGAACAGCTGGCAGCTCCTATATGCGCATTACAGCTCATTGGGCACAGGTACCTGGGGTGGTCTTTGAATCTGGACATGGTGGAAAACAGTGCAGCAAAGTAAAGTGTTGTGGTAGCAACATTACCGGTATTCAGTAGCATACGATGCTCACAATGAAAAGCATGCCTGGACCCCACACAGGGGAGAACATGCTTAAAGTGCTACTGGATTAGACTGATGAGTGGCTGCACCCACACTCCATGAGTCCAGCTTCATTGCGAATGATAATGGTTCCGATGTCATCAAATGCATAAGTGGTGGTGGGTTTTCCAGTGTGCCATGCCTGGTACACTGCCTCAATCTTGTGGTCCAGCAGTTTCTTAGCTATCCTGATGTGAAGGATATCTTGATGGTGGCCTGCCACATCTGTGTCCTCTTTGCCCATTCTGGGAAAGCATGTGACCAACTGCACCTGCTTCAGATAAAGAATCATCTGGCTCAGCACTGTATGAAGTTGGATGTGGTGATCAGATGGAACTCCACACTGTTCATGTTGGAGCGGCTCCATGAGCAGTATAAAGCTGTGTCAGATTATTTGCTGCTACACACCAGCCATGACAGTGCTGGAGTGTCCATGGTGCTCACCACAGAACAGTGGTGTTTAATGGATGGACTGATAATTATTCTGCATCACTTTGAACATGCCACATGGGCAGTGAGTGGGGACACTGCCTGTATCAGTCAGTCCATCCCCTTGCTACATGTGCTGAGGTGGACACTGGTTAATGTGAAGCAATTGCTCGAGGCAGGCAGTGACAGTGCCAGTTGCGGCTTCTTGCAGCACATGCTCCATGTGTTGGACTCCAACCCTCATATTGTTGGAATTCTGTAGTCTGAAGACTTTGGCATTGCCACCATGCTTGACCCACGTTACAAGCGTGGGCTTGAGTTGATACTAGATGGTGGTTGTCTGAAGGTAGAAAAGCTGATCAACCTTCTTATCAGAAGGGTCAGAGAGGAACAGATGCTCAAGACCCATAGGGCACCAGGTGTTGTTGCTACCACCACCACCACCACCACCACTACTACCACAGCATTGTTATCTTCATATGGCACAACTATGAAAACAGACAGCCAAAAACCAAAAATGTGCAGGAAAGAAGAACCAATGGCTCCAGGAACCCGGCACCAGTTAAAGCTTCTAAGTCATAGAACACTACTGACAACAAGTCCTCACTCAGTGGAATTTGGCAATAGTGCGTGGAGAAACAGTAAAAAACCTCACTGAAGGGCTGTAGAAAATAACGGTATCCTTTTTATTGTAGCAAATTTGAAGCCACAACTACCGCACATATATACTCCAAACAATTCCACTTCCCTTAACTTCCTGAATCCCCACTCCTCGAGATGTGGCAGTTACATCACCAACCACGTGACATGTTTCGCTCTTCATAAGCCTTAGCTGGTACAGGGTCCCTGAAGCCATCAGTTCTTCTTTTCTGCACATTGTTTATTCTGACCCACGACGTGGCAGTTACATCACCAACCACCTGACATGTTTTGCTGTTCAGAAGTCTTAGCTGGTGCAGGGTCCCTGGAGCCATCAGTTCTTCTTTTCTGCACATTGTTTATTCTGACCCACGGCATAGCCTTTTGTCCCAGGTACAATGGTACCTCCACTAACATTGAACAAAAAACAAAAATGACCAATCCCATTATGGATGTCTTAAGCGAGGTTGGAGTTGCACTCATGGAAGAACAGGAGGAGGATGAGCAAGATGAGTCGGCTGGACTCAGAGCAACAGGATGCATGGTCAACTCTTTTATGGCTGAACAAAAACACCTTGCAATTGGTGATATACCCTTGTTGTACTGGGTGAGCAAAGTAACTGAGTGGCCGGCACTGACATCTGTGGTGATAAAATACCTTAATAAGGCCCACATTCCACACAGAACCGTGACATGCATGTTGCTACCACATCCTGACAGTGGATCTTCCGAGGACGATGAAGAGACAGGTTCTGTTGGCAGAAAGAGGAAGTCATACACTACTGACACAGATGTTGATGAATCAATACTGGAACATGAATTCCCATCAGGTGACAACTCCAGTCTTGAATACTGTGAGGGCTGCTTCATGGAAGATGTCAATGCTTAATGAAAAAAATACTATGTTTGATGTCCCTCCTTTCCCCACTCTTAGTGTATTTCTATATGATGTCTCAAGAATTTCTGTTAATGTCATGATTGTTACTGTTCTCCTTTCAAAACTGTTGTGCTACTGCTTCCTTTCACCCATTACGTGTGTCCTCAACCTGTCAACAACCAGCACCACGATTACATGTATTACAGTACTGGCAATGCCTGCTCCAGCCCAGCAATACTGTCACTGGCACCACCTCCTCTTCCAAAAATGACATTTTAACAGCCAAGCAACCATTTCCAGCTCTGGGTAGCAATACACGTCCCTTTCTCCTGCTCCTCCATCTCCACCTCCTCTCCAACCTTGTGTCTGGTTTTGGTCTGTATTACACACCATTATCCACTCGCTGCACTCATGATGAAGCCATGCTCCTGAGGGAAAGCAGTATGGCTATCCTGGTCCTGTTTCACTTGTACTGTCTGCCTCAATGTTTGCCCAGCTCTTGCCCTGCCTTGACACTATGTTGTACATTTCCAAGTGAACACCCACTGATGTTGAGCACCTGCAAACACTTGTGTATTGGAAATCTGAATCAGTACTGGGGATGGTACAATCACAGCAGGTCTACTGCAAGAAGGACGACCCTTCGGTAACTGACCTACCACTTCAAGAATGCAAAGAGCCTCAGTCAGCCACAGCAAGGCACTGTGACTGACCACTGTGAAGGTAACAAAGTGTCACTATGGCTGCAGGCATCATTCTCATTGCTGCTGCTTTGACAGCAGTGATCTGTCTCGCAGAGGCAAAACAACATTAAAGTGTGTTTTTGCCTGTGTTTTGTTGTCCCTGCAGGTTAACGCCTGTCCTACATTGTACACCACCTGAGCTGCATGCGCACGTCCAGTAGGTTGGAGTCTGATGTGTCATCCTTTTCTTTTTCCATGTTAGACAGCTTGCAATATTTAACAATTCTGTCATGAAGGGTTCACATGGATACATATCATTTTGCATTAAAAGGTTTGCTATATAGCACTTGTCAGAATCACAAAAGGGCTAAAATAGACACGATTAAATGGGACGTTAATACTGTGTGACACTTGGATAAAATGTTGCACATAGCAGTACACATGAGATGACTTTGACAGTAATTTTTACTCTTCTATGACAGCTTAGTTCAACATTGGGTTTCCTGAATTTATGTTCTTTTTTTTTTTTTAAATAAACTGATTGATGTATATGATATTGAACAATCATGTCAGTAATATCTGTCATGGGTACATAGTTTTTTTTTAGAACTGTGCAGTGTGTGTTTCCAGCAAAAGGTTAGAGATGGTTCCTATTAAGACTGTCTGAAATTCAAAGCTTTCCAGTTCATTACATGCAAAGATTTTGATAGTCATGTTCTGCTGCACTCTGCATTGCTTTTTAAAAAGTTGTTTTTGTTGTTATCAGTCTTTCAGTCACCATTGTGTCCCACTGATGATGAAATTTCCCATGACAGTGAAATATTTAACTGTTTTTCGCTCTAGTTTTGCTTCCCCCGTGCAGGTTACAGTGCCTATTCTGAATCAGACACAGCAAACATTGATAAGTATCTATGATATATTTTTTAACTTTTTTTCAGGAAAACAGTGTGCAATGGTGGTCAAAGGGAGGCAAAATAATTCCTCATTTCTTTTCTAAGGTGACGTGTTTAGAAGAAGTATACTTGGAGGGGACCAAGGCTAGGCTGAACGGAGAGCCCCATAGTGGTTGAGTGCGGCAAAATAATTTCTGTTTTTTCTCTGCAGTTCACAGGTATAGTCAGACAAACAGTCATATAATGGCTGTGGTGGGTGTCCTTCACTGGCATAGTGACTGTTACTGAGGCAAAATAATGTCTTCTTTTGTTGTTGTATTCACACGTGCTATGTGTTGTAGTAGTGCAGTGATTCACAACAGTTATAACGGGGCATCTGCCAGTGGCACAGTGACCAAGGGAGGCAAAGTAATATCTCTTTTTCTGTTACCTGTGTAACCCCTAGGCAGCGCTATTCTAAGGGCTGCTACCCCTGCCTGTATGGCAGTGCACAGGTTGAGGGGCCTGAGGTCTGTAATCGGGTGCCTCCACCCAGAGGAATGGTACTGGGGTAGCTCAACTGCTCTGGTATAGCCCTTTGGGACACTATAACCACCCACCAACCCTTCTAGTGGCCTAAATAATAACACAGTGGTACATTCACATTCAGTAGATAGCAGTAATAATATGCTCACACTATTTTCCCTTACCATCAGGGCTGGATCTGCTGCAATTGCCCTGGAGACCACCTGGGAAATAAGATCAGCAAGGCAACAATACAGCACCAGCCTTTAACCCAACTAATAATATGCACACTAGCCAGATTAAAAGTAAAAAGAGAAAATCAGATTTGTTTAGGGGCAGTGAACAAGGGAGGGGAGTGAATCTAGTAGAATGATTAGCAATCTGATTTAATTCAGGATTGTTTATCATGCACTGTAAGTCCCAATTAGACAGCTCAACAACCCTGGGTACCCAGTATGTCATGCAGGCTAGCCTGAAGCATTGCTCTGGGTGGCCAGCATTGCAGCTGTTGTTGGGGCCCTTAAGAAAGGAAAAACAGTTAAATGTGCATGCAACCCAATTATTTGTAATCCAAGATGGATGGCTCAGTCCATTGCATTAACCCAGAAAGAAGACACAATTAGATGGTACCACAATGATTTTTGTTTTTGTTGCAGGGAGCTACCCTGGATTGTACTCATGCTACCCAGACCAGGATACAGGACAGGCGAGATGCAGACCTTGTGGTGATGATTAGGGAAGCTAGGGGAAGCAGGGCCAACATGACTCACTTCTGGGTGGTCGCTACCTGCTCGCTAGTGTTGGGCAGGGGGCTGAATCCCCAAGCCGGTCTTGCACTGAGATGGTCTCTGAAGTGGGAGTAGTGTCCTAGGCCGAGATGACAGGGCCCAGGCAGGATGAACAATCCTGAAAAAGTTCATGATCTTCTGCTGGTGAAGCCTCCAGCTGGCGTAAAAGATTTTGCCGTGGGGAACCAAGTCACAATCTACAAAACACATTCAGCGCATTTAAATCACTAATTTCTCTAAACAGCAGTTCGGATACAGTCCGGTTGTAAATGACAGCTTCACTGCGCAAACCTTTCAGTCTGAGACAAATTCTATCACCAGATGGGCCAATCTCTTCTGGAGCAAGTCTTCGGTCCAAATCACCTGTTGCATTAGCAGACTTCTTTCTTCTGCAGCAGATCCAAGCTGGAAATCGGAACAGATCTGACTTCTGCAATAGGCAGTTCAGATGCAGGAGAAACATGGCAGGAAGGCCAGCAGAGGTTCTTCCTGCTGAGTCATCCATGCTCCTTCTGCGAGCAGCTGCTCGAAAGCTCAAGCTGTTCACTCTCCAACCTCCAACTCTAACTGATCCACTGCTTCAGGCAGTTCTGGGGATTTCCCTGGTAATCCAAAAGTTTGGTTGGCTAAGGGAGCTGTCAGTCACAGTAAAGGCTCCCCCTCCAGGTCCATTTGGGCGCCAACACTTAAAACTACAAAAACTACAGAATTCTTTCCCACAAGACCCCTGGCAACAGTCTCCATTTTAGGTCCACAGTGGTTCGATTGGTCCAAATACTGGAAGTCCAGAACCTAACATGGTGGCTCCTATCCACTTGTTTGAGCTGCAATAAAAGCAGGTTAGACAAACTTCTCTATCTTTATTATGACAATGAATTAGCAATAAACAATCACAGTTCCGAAGAGGGCTCCCTCTCTGCAAGTAGTGACTGCAGAATGGAGCAAAATAACAGACTGTCTGGCCGGTTGCAAGCCTTAAATCACTCGGACCCAGCCCAGATTAATTTCTAACACAGACTAGCCATTTTCTTAAAGAGATAGGTGCAGAGGTTCACAAGGGCACTCTCATGCAGATAGATAGAACTACTAAAGACAGGACATCAGCCCAACAGTGGGCATTTAGGAGCCCAGGAAGACATTATAGTAAACCTCAATTTGCAGGGTGGTTATAATGGGACTCTTCTACACAATATATTGTCATTTAGGTATTGCACAGCTATGCAGCAGCAGTACCTACCAGTGACAGCAAAGCACGCATTTTTTGACTGTTGCCACTGTTTCACATTTGTTGGTAGCAGGAGACATGTTTGAGTAAACAAGAAGCACATTCTCTTCTCAGGAATACTTTCTCATATGATTCTTAGTAACTTGTCAGGGCAGTGTGCAGACAGCACAGAAGACAACAGAGGGACACAGCAGTGGGACAGCAGTTTTTGACTTTTACCACTCTTATAGATGTGTGGATGGCAGGAGATGCATTGGAGTAAAACAAGAAGCATGTTCCCTTATCATAAATACTTTCTCATATGATTCTTAGTGACTTGGGCATCAATACACTTGACCATGGCAAGATACAGAATTTGTCATTCTTGGTCACTGTTTTCCCCATTTTTGTCAACATCAGCAGTAGTAGTAGAAGCAGCAGTAGTAGCAGTAGCAGCAGTAGCAGAACCATCAACACTAAGCAACAGCAGCAGTTCAACTTCTCACTGAAACTTTTCATTATTAGACATCTTCAGAATTTCTCAACAAGAGATGGTAAATTTTCTTTTCGTTCACTTTTGTCCTGTATTTCTCAACAGCAGCACCAACATGAGGCATCTCTTCATGAAGCATGAAGAATCTTTCAGACTTCTCTTGGCACTTGGCAGTTGCACATCACAGCAACAGGACGGAGGCACCTATCAGCAGGAAAGCAGTTTTTGACTTTGGCCACTACTTGACACTTGTGGCTATCAGGAGGAATCTTCCGGACTAAAGCAAGAATTATTTTTCACTTCTTAAGGAAGTTTCTCATGGGATTCTTCTCAACTTCTCTCGTCAGTTGCACAGCACTGCAACAGCAGCACTGACCAGCAGCAAAGCCGTTTTTGACTTGGGCCACTACTTGACATATATGGCTATCAGGAGAAATTTTCTGGACTAAAGCAATAATTATTTTTCACTTCTTAGGAAAGTTTCTCATGTGATTCTTCTTGACTTAATTCATCTGCTCCTCTCTCTCTGTCATGTGGGGTCCTGCAGGGCTCTGTACTCCTCCCCATGCTATTCGCAGTTTACATGTTGCCACTGGGAGACATTATTAGGAAGTACTGTATGCGTTGAACATCCATTGCTATACTGACGATATTCAGCTCTACATCTTTTATACCCAATCAAAGTGATGTTGTTTTGATCTTCAGTTGCCTATCTGATATTCAGGACTGAATGAGTGCTAACTGGCTAAGGTTAAATTTGGACAAGATGGAGGTACTGGTAGTAGAAACAGTCCACCTTAGCTTGGAGTCCTCAGCAGGTAAACCTTCTTGGCTATGGCTTGGTGGTACTCAACTGTTCTCCTCAGATCAGATGTGAAATTTGGGTGTTATATTCGACAGTATCCTGACCGTAAAATCTCAAGTGTCTGCTGTTGTAAAAAACTCTTTTTTTCCCATCTGAGAAACAGCCTGGATCAAGCATCTGGTCACACCTGGTGATCTTCCAACATTAATCCATGCCTTTGTTACTTCGCGCCTTGATTCCTGCAATGCCTTTTACCTTTTTTTACCAGGGGTTGATATCCGTCGGTTGCAGCTAGTGCAGAATGCGGCAGCCAGGCTACAGACTTGCTTACCTAGACTGAGCCACGTCACACCAGCGCTCCATGATCTGCACTAGCTGCCAGTACATTGGCGAATCCTCTTCAAAGTAGGCTTACTGACTTTTAAAGCTCTACATGGACTAGGTCCAAGTTATCTATAGGATCTTCTCCATCCTTACCATCCACTTTATTCCATCCATTCTGCTGAGGAGGGATTGCTAGAGATTCCCAGGATATGCTTGAAAAACTCTGGAGCCCACTCCTTTGTTTTTCAGCTCCTACCCTGTGGAATTCTCTACCTCACCAGATTAAAGAGTGCCTGACCATTGATAGCTTTAAATCTGCCTTAAAAACTCACTTGTTTAATTTAGCATATCCTGAACTCGGCTACAGTTAATACTTGACCATGGTTTATTATTTGTCAGTTGTATCCTGTTTATGCTATATTCTGTTGGTTTGTTTTCATGTATTTGTAAAGTGCTGTGGTCTTCTTGGAGCAGCATTTTTAAATAAAGTTGACTTGACTTCTCTTGGCAGTTGCACTGCACTATAACAGCAGCACCTAGCAGCAGCATTGCAGTTTTTGACTTGGGCCACTAGTTGACATTTGTGGCTATCAGGAGAAATCTTCTGAACTAAAGCACGAATTATTTTTCACTTCTTAGAAAACTTTCTCTTGTGATTCTTCTTGACTTCTCTGGTCAGTTGTATACCACTGCAACAGCATCACCTAGCAGTGTGACTGCAGTTTGTGACCGACTTGGGGCAGGAATTCACATTTATGTATATCAGCAGAAATTTTCATGGCTGGAAGTCAAACCATAATTATTGCTTGTTAGGGGCATCTTCAACACTAATCTTTTTCTTTTGTGCTTTCTTTATCCCCCGTTCTGGGTTTGCCCTGCATCTCGCCAACCCCACAGCCCCCTGCTCCCTGCTCACAGTGCACCTCCTGTCGTCCTCCATGGCTTACCCCCCATCGTGGGGCAGTGGGGATCCCTCAACCTGCTAACAAGGATCTGGTTTCGGGAGGTGTCTGCCATTCATGGGAGCGGCACCTGCGGGGGTAGGCATCCAGCTGCCCAGGACATTTTCTCCTCTGGCTTTTCTCCATCCCGCCCTCCCAGAGGTGGAGCATTTTTTTGTGTTGGCAATGGCTGAGCTGGGCATGCTTCTGCTCACAGCACACTGGTCGACTACTCTGCCCCCATCCTGATGTACGTGACCTAGGCACTCTGACACCCAGCCACCGCTAGGTGTCAGAGGTGCACCGGCCTCCATGGCCCTCCCTCCCCAGGAAAGGAGAGCTGTCCTCTGGATGCTTGATTTCCTCCCACCCCAGCTAACCCCTGGTGACATGCTCGCACCATTAATGTGAGTTGCCAGCGTGGCAGGAGTTAAGGCATGATGCCTCATCCCTCCATGCCACTGGGCCAGCTATTTGACACTACTCTTAATCTTTGGCATTTCCTGTTTTACACTCTCAACTATGGTACACCATGCAGCATGATGTAGCAGCCTGCTAACTTTAGGTAACATAGAAAAGTTTTTTTTTTTTGACTTTCTTTGGTTTTTCTGGTATTTGTATTTTATTGTTGGGGGAGCGACTACAAAACTTAACAAACGTACATCTTCAGACTACAGGATAAGGAAGACAAAAAGGCACTTATACAGTTTTTGTGGAGGGGAACAAAGGGACTACTAAGTAGGAATTGAAATTTGAAAAGTGAAACTGGAGGATTGTTTTTCCTCAACATTTTCTTTTTTTGATGAGGGGAGTGAAAATAAAAGAAGAATGAACTACAACTACCTGTACAGAAAGAAAAAGAAAATAATACAACACATTTTACTACTGGGGCCTTCCACAAAACTCTTCGAGAACCTTCATTATTTTATCCTGGTTGTCTAGAACTGTTCTGATGTTCCGTTGTACCTCGGTGAGCTCCTGGTGGATGACATACACATCAGCCCACAGGACGCCGAGGTTCGCCTGTGTGACTGGTGGTGCTGGTGGTAGGGCTGCTGCAATGGTTGGAGATTCTGGTGTCGCCAATTGGTTCACCCTTCCTTTCATACCATGGTCACTCCTGGTGGATGACATACACATCAGCCCACAGGACGCCCAGGTCCGCCTGTGTGACTGGTGCTCCTGGTGGTAGGGCTGCTGCAACGGTTGGAGATTCAGGTGTCGCCAATTGGTTCACCCTTCCTTTCATACTGTGGTCACTCGTGGCATACTGATGCCAGCCTGCTCCCTCATGGCATCTACCCTCCCCTTCTTGAGGAACAGCTGTACTTGCTACCTCCCACAGCCTAGCCTCCCACTCGGCACAGTGGTGTACAGTAAGGTGGGTTTGTTGCCCACCCATGCTGAAGTGACTGCCTTTTTTGCCACACCTCACCAACATCCCACACAAATTACACTTCACCACACCACACTGTTATCATTTGACTGTGTGGTAAACACACACACATACACACACTGGAGAGCTCCTTGGAGGACTCGGCTTGGCGGGGGCCCACGTGTTGTGGGCTGCTCTGCAGGGGGGTGGGGGTGCTTGTGGTGCTGGTAGTAAGTAAGTAAGTAAGCGAGTAACATTTTATTTATATATGGCACACAATCCTGGAGGCTCTGGGTGCCATTACAGGTATTCAAAGCAGGGTTTACAGGCAACATGCAAGACAGGAAGTAAATGGGTAATAAATAATTCAATAATTATTAAAATCAACTAAAACTTTCTCAGAATGCTTTCCTAAAAAGGTAGGTCTTCAGGCTCCTTTTAAATGCCTCCACTGATGGGGCCTCTCTCACAGATTTTAGAAGAGAATTCCAGAGGGCTGGGCTGGCCACCTCAAAGGAGCGATCTCCCGAGGTTTTCAGCCTGGGCCTCGGAACAGCCAGGAGGCCCTCAGTAACGGAGTGGAGGGAACGTACTGGGATGGCTGGAATAAGGAGGTCAAACAGGTAACCAGGGCCCAGGCCGTTTAGGGCCTTATAGGTGAGCAAGCCCACCCTGAAGATGATCCTTTACCTGACAGGCAGCCAGTGCAGATCCTGCAGGACTGATGTCACATAGCAGAGCTTTGGTAAGCCCACCAGCAGCCTGGCCACCATGTTCTGCACTAGCTGCAGTCAGGGGAGGATCCCTCCATTGACCCTGAAGTACAGAGCATTACTGTAGTCCAACCTGAAAGTCACAAAGGCATGTGCCAGTGAAGGCAGGTCTTTTGGCGGAATCAAGGGTTTAATGTGAATGATGTTCCTTAAGTGGTAGAAGTCACTTCGGATCACAGACAACACCTAAGCTTCAAGTGTCAGCCCGTCGTCAAGGATTATGCCCAGATTTTTTACCTTGAAAGATGCCATCAGTGGGGTAGATCCCAGGACCAAACCTGTCAGCACTCTGGAGTCACCCCCATCATGTCAGTGATCAGAATCAATCACCAGCACCTCCGTCTTGTCGGGGTTCAGCCTCAGCCAGTTACAGGACATCGAGTTCTGAATTTCGGCCAGTCGTTTATTCAGCACTTCAACAGCACCATCTGTTCCAATGGCAAGTGACATATACAACTGGGTATTGTCTGCACAGCAGTGGAATCCCAAACTGTACTGTCTAATGAGTTCACTCAGAGGCAGCATGTACACCGACCAGCATTGGCGAAAGGATCAAACCTTGAGGAACTCCGCATGACAGGGGCTTTGATGAGGAGGAGAAATTCCTCATCACCACATGTTGCCTCCTGTCAGAGAGATGGGACTCAAACCATTGTTTTGGTGAGTCCACCATACACTCTAAGGCACTCCAAATGTACGATGTGGTCCACGGTGTCAAATGACTGAGGAGGATGAGAATTGACTGTTCTCCTGTATCCCTCGCCCTAAGAAGGTAATTTTACACCTGAACTAATCCTGTTTCCATGCTATTCCAGCTGTAAAATTGGACTGGAATGGCTCGTAGATGTCAGAGGCTGCAAGGTGTGCCTCAAGCTGCACAGCTACCACTTTCTCGACAACTTTCCCTAAAAATGGGAGGTTGGAGGTAGGTCTATAATTTGCCAGGACATCAGGGTCGACTGATGGTTTCTTCAGAAGAGGTCTCACCAATGCCTCCTTCAAGTCATCGGGGAAAAAGCCTCTCTGAGAGTGAGCACCGGACTATCCTGGCCAACACTGGACTGTGGTCATGGCTCATCCCACTAGGAGATAAGTAGGGCAAGGGTCCAGTTCACAAAATGTGGGCCGCAGCTTCAAAATCACCTCAACAACCTCAGCCACCTCCACCGGCCGAAACTCCCTCCAGACAATAGGAGTGCCTCTGCTCTAGCCAGGCCAACCACTGTGCGACTAGTCTTGTCCTGCTGGGGAAATTCTGACCTGAATATAGGATACCTTGTCTGAGAAGAACAGAGCAAACTGTTCACACAATGCGATTGAAAATGCCCTTTTCAGCTATAGACAGACTGGATGCAATAGTCTGTCCACAGTTTGAAACAGCTGAGCTGGTCTGTTCATCCCAGCAGCAATCTCCCTGGATGGGAACTCTGCCTTCTTATGGTTGATTGCCCCTGATAGTCATTATAATGATTTCTCAAGGCCAGTCTGTCCTCCACAGACCAGGTCCCCTGCCAACAATGCTCCAAGTTCTGACCCTTGGTCTTCATCTCCTTCAGAACCCCATCGGACCATGGGGGTCTCAAGCGAGAAGACCTGGATCATATACGGACCCGTGCAATGGCATCAAGTGCCTTGGAAACGGCCCCATTATAGGCTGGCACCACCTTGCCCATGCCAATCACACATGCAGCAGTCACACCAGAAATGTCTACTGCCACCAAAAGTCCCTCTGGGGACAATCCACTTAAAGGGCAGTAGCTGACCACCTCAATGATGGGCCTAAACAAAAACTCCATTGTACAATGATCAGACCAAGCGACCTGATCAGTCCTGAGGTCAGTGACCTCAAGCCCCAGTGAGAATACCAAGTTCAAGGTGTGGCTGTGTTAATGGGTCACAGAGGCAACAGCCTGTGCCAGGCCCAGAGATGTCATTGTCTGGAGGGCATGACCAAGATGTGAGTATTCGTCATTGATCCAGGCATTGAAGTCCCCCAGAATCAACCATCTAGGTGACTCCAACACCCTGTCAGCAATGAAGTCCACTGCCTCCTACAGGAATTCTCCCACCAACCCCCTTTCCGGAGGATGGTAACTGAGGAGAATCCTGCAATCTGCACCTAGACCCCCATGCACCACCACACATTCAAACGATGAGGTAGAGCCCACAGGGTGCACAAAAAAGTTCAAGGTGGATCTAGAACAAATGGCCACTCCCCAACCCCTACATTCCCTCCTCAGGAAGTGCACCATCGAGTACCCGATGGAGACCAATGCCTCCAAAATTGGACCTGCATTGTCCCCCAATCAGATCTCCATGATGTAAGCCAGGTCGACCAAAGAAATCAAGTCCACCATAATAGCGGTCTTGTTCCTCATCAACCTGGCATTACACAGCACAGCCCGAAGGGGACTAGCAGAGACTGCAGGTCCTCTAGCTACCCAACTGCATGGTCTGGTGGGATCCCTGAGGACAGGAACCAACCTTTTTGGGCCTCTCTCATGGCTCTGTTTAACCCTAGTGTGCCTCATATTCCTAACCACTCTAATACTGTTCACCTCCGCTGTACACAGTGTCCTGCTGCATGCTCACCCAACCCCTACTAATGCCCACCTTCCAGCAACACCTCATTGCCACAGCTGGGGGGAGAGCTACAAGGGTGGAGGTCATGCAGCAGGACCACTGTGTAGGTAATACGGGGGCCTGAGACTTAAAACACATTTTACCAACCTCTGCTCGAAACACTCTATGAATTCCAATTATTTACTAAAACAATTTATTTAAAAGAAAACCTAACCTAAACATACATTCACCATTCACACAATAAATACATAACAAACAACCTAACTATAGACAGACCACACTCTTACATTACCTATACCCAACCCACCCCACCCAAAATAAATCAAAGTTAAGTATATTTAAACTTTGGAGAATCCAAGGCCTCCGTCCAGAGGGCTTCAGATAGTCTAGCTGAAGCAATAGAAATAACTTCATTTAAAGTCAAGAAAAGAAAGAACACCAGGTCCAAGTTCAGTAGCACTCTCACTGTTAAATGAACAATGCAGCCACAATGAGACAGTGCTCTCACCACTAACTTCAGTTGTTGACCATATGAATTGTGGCGTTTAGAGAATGTTGCTCTCACCAACAATTTTTCTTTTAGATGGACCGCACCAGACAAAATATAACAGTGTTCTCACCACTGATTTCGTTAAGGAGATCAAATCTGTGGCAGTAAGTGAGCATTGCTCCCACCAGTACTCACTAAAGATGTTACAATGCCCACAGCAAATATGGTCCAAAGTGGAAAAAGGGAGGGGGGGTTGAAAAAGAGCTGCCAAAACAAACAGCAGACTACTACTACAGTTCAAAATAGGATCTTCACTCACCAGACCCGTGCTAATCCTCTATGGTCGACCACAACAGTCCAGTTAGCACCAAGCAGGTAAGGTAGAATGACCAGCCTTGGGACTCTCACTTCTCCATCCTCCAGACTCCCGTCTGTTGCTTTGATTTTCCAGCTTGCACCCGGCTGAGGTCTAGCAAACTATATGGCTCTAAGCCCTATAATCCGTCCTGCTAGCAAAGAAATGCTGCTGTCCCATGCAGTTGACCTTGCTCTCCACTTCCAGCTGAGCATGGCTTTCTGGATAAAATTCCTTCCCCTCACAACAAACCCTGTTACCACAAGTTCCTGGTGAGATGCAGTAGCGCTATTCTTTGGACTTTTGTCCCCAGTAGAATATTTCAGCCAGCGCTGAACCAGCACTGAATCTGAATTAACAAGCCTCCGGACTTCAAGACAGGTACTCCGAAACTAAAAATAATAAAACTGGCTCCTATGCTGCCTCACTGTTTTCCCTTGCCTACACCTTGTTCCCTGATTAACGCTAAAATTCCTTACTTACTAACTAAAAATTATTTTAAAACCCCACACTCATCAGACTACAAGGTCTGAGAGGGACTAATAACTAACTTAGATTCTTCTTTAAAATTATAAAATGGGATCAGAACGAGGTGGCACGGTGGGTGCAACAGGCTGCTGCTGCTGTTGCTGCTCAGGCTGCTGCTCGGCTGCTACTGCTGCTGCTCGCGCTGCTACTGCTGCTACTCGGGCTGCTATTGCTGCTACTCGGGCTGCTGCTGCATCCTTGGGTCACAATGCCCACTGGTGCACATCTCTCCATTATTGCTTTTGAAGTAGTAACAACCCCCAAAAAAAGATGAACATAAAGAGGAAAAAAAAAATCAAAACTTAGAAGAAGGAGGGATTAACACATGAGTCCTGTGAACATGCAACTGTGGGTCTATCAGGGATTAATCAATTGCCAGGTGACCTATTTGGACGAATCAGAAGACAGTATTTTAGGAACCAATGTTATAAAAAAGATTCACTATAACTGGAAACTGAACAGTTAATTAAAGTACTTGAAATGAAATGACATTTTCAAGATGTTGGAAATAGAGTGTTGTTACTTAGAACTTATAAGTTATAAGGATGGATATGGATAATTAATTAAACTTCACTCAGACACAGCTACTGCTACTACCACTGCAGCTGAAAAAGTAAGGGAAACTAACTTACTCACTTCCTGCCTGATTCACTTCCTTCCTGCCCAGCATGTGACCTGCTGAAACTCAGACATGTGATACAGCTTGTTTTTTGGTAACTTCGCCAGGCAAAACAGAAGGCGAAATTAGCATGGCATATTTCGGCAGCAGGCAGGCAAGTTCGCGAAATGCTCTACAGAGGTGGATTGGCCAACTTAGCCTGAACTTCGCCAGTGGAGTAAAACTTCATTGCATCTCTGTTCAGGACCAATCAAATCCCTTTCTGCTGCAGCATAAGCCACAGTAGAATCAATAGCTTTTTGAACTCCAGCTGCTTTTCCTGAAGATTCTGAGGCAGTTTTCCCTATCAGCCTGGATTCCCGTTTACTTCTGTGTATTTTTGTTATATACAAATGATAATTTTCCCAAGGTTTAAGCACTTCCAAACCTTCCTCACTAGAAAGCCCATATTTCAAGATTTCCCCAGAATATTTTTCCTAACAATTCCTCCACAGGAACCCCAAGTTGCTAAGGGTTAAACTTTTCTCTCAGTAAATTATTCAAACAACATTCTCTGAGTGACTTTTACTTCAGATTTCCTTACAAATGGTAATTTCTCCTTTAAATAAGATGCCATCTGCAGTTTACAGTTAAAAATCTAAATATTTTTCCCACGCTTAGCTCCACATTCTTCTGCTTGAACTGCATGGATTATGGCTCCCAGAACCCACTCTTCCTTTTTAGGTTAGTGACCCCTTTAATTTGTGCTTTAGCCACCAAAAACTATTTTTTTCTAGATGGAGCACATTTCATTTTACAGATCTGCCAAGTTTGGGTTAAAAAAAAAAGAATGTGTTTTGGCTTGGCAGCACGACTTTAAAATAATGTTTTCTCTCTTTGCAGTTTTTGCCTTCTGTCCCTCTCTCTCTCTCTCTCTCTCTCTCTCTCTACAGTACACTAAGTCCTCTCTGGGCTCCAGTTTTAAAAGTGAGCACTTTGGTGTATCAAGTTTATTTTTTATTTATTTTTTATTTATTTAGGGATTCAGATCATACCTTTGAGCTCAGAGCTCTTTTACAAAGGTTCCACGTCAAACAGTGACAATGACAGCAATAACAAACAGTTTACATACAATAGTCGAATAGTAGGTAGCTAGTATACAGTAAGGATACAATGTCATTCATAGAAACATAGAAACATAGAAACATAGAACATAGAAACATAGAAACATAGAATTTGACGGCAGATAAGGACCACTTGGCCCACCCAGTCTGCCCATTTCCCTACCTACTGGATAAGCTGCAGATCCTAGTTAACCAGAAGCCTACTTCTTTCTACCCCAACCCCCCAGAATTGCCTTATGACTATCCCATGCATGCTTGAATTCCACCACTGATTTTGACTCCACAACCTCCTCCGGAAGGCCATTCCATGCATCCACAACCCTCTCTGTGAAAAAATACTTCCTTAAATTACCTCTGAGCTCGCCCCCCTCTATCTTCAAATTGTGCCCTCTTGTTCTTGCACACCTCTTTTTTTGAAAGATGCTACCCTCTTGGACTTTGTTGATTCCCTTGAGGTACTGGAAAGTTTCTATCATGTCCCCCCTCTCCCTCCTTTCCTCGAGGCTATACATATTAAGCTCCTTAAGTCTCTCTTCATATGTCTTCCGGTGCAGACCCTGCACCATTTTAGTTGCCCTCCTCTGGACAGCTTCCATCCTGTCTATGTCTTTGCGGAGTTGGGTCTCCAGAACTGCACACAGTACTCCAGATGGGGTCTCACCAGCTGTCTGTACAGAGGGATAATAACTTCCTGTTTTCTACTGGTGATGCCTCTCCCTATGCATCCCAGTATCCCCCCAGCCCTCCTTGCTGCCTTCTCACATTGCTTGCCCACCTTTAGGTCATCTGATATGACTACCCCCAGGTCCCTTTCCATTTTTGTTGTTCATAGTACCAATGGTGATAGTACAGCGTCAAGAGCATTCAACTAGGGTAAAGGACAGTGTTTATATGTAGCGAAGGAGATAAACAGGTGTGACACAAGTTTATATTACTATGGTCTCCAGAGCTGTTTACTAGCCCTCTATGCAAACTTTGGATTAATTTATTTGATTTCTGCTCTGTATCTTTCTTGTTTGTCCGCCCTGCCCCCCTCCTTCAGAACAGCGCTCCCTCTGCCTTAAAATGGCTCCCAGGTTGGAGCCCTTCAGTTTCTGCCTGAGCTCCCTCAAAGTTCCCTTTTACTGTGCCCTTTTTGTTTCTTTTTAAAACATTTTTATCTTAATGAGTCAGTCCATAAAGAAGGATAACCTTGCGCTTTCTGCCTGCTGAACTAATTAAACACATATCTGGTTGTCCTACCTGTGAGAGGAATGCCTGTCTTGAATCTCCTTCTGGCACGCTTGCACAGATCCTGCTTCAGCAGGCTTTGGCCTGCTCCACAAGTGCTGTAGCAGTTTGAGGCAGCTGCAAGGGATTCCCCTGAGCGCACCCATGTTCTGCTGTGGAGCTGACTATTGGCTCTCACTCTCCCCTCTCTGTCTGTCTGTGGTGCCCCCAGCGCTTGAAGCTGCCACTCTACATTCAACTAACTATGCAGCAGACTGCATTAATTTTAAATACAGGCACAAATTTATTTTAAATAAAAAAAAATGCATTTTGCATGGCACACCCAGGTTGGCCCCTTCTTACCACTGGACGACCCGGGATTTTACTACACTTGCCAGGACATCCAGAAACTAGCCCACTGGCTACCAACTACAACCACCCCCTTTTATGCTGTCTTGCATGCAAGTGCAAACAACCTATTGTGGTAGCTTGGAGTAGCAGGTTTTGGAGGTGCGATCATGTTGTGGCCAATGGCACCACTGCTTTTTCAGGCTGGGCTCTGTGGCACTAATGAAATAGCATGCTGTATATGACAGCATTGCAAAAGTGTGCCACCAACTTGAAATATTTTTGCCACTGCAATGAGGGAGCAACCCATCATTGCAGGGTGTGTCTTGCCTGGTGTAACATTTCAAAAAACATGGCAGCGTCTGTCGCTGTCCGCCTCTCACAGTCCCACCTGAAAGCCGATGTCGGGGGTGCCCAATCTCCCTATTGGCATGCCCCTTCCCCAGTTCATTTGACAATGGGGGAGCCCAATCCCCATCAGCATAATGTCCCCCTATTTTAATTTGTCTGCCAAGGGGGGGGTGCCCAATCTCCCTCGGCATCATGCGCCCTCCCAAACACAGACACATTTTCTGTGCTGATGGGGGACTCAGTCCCCTTCCCCCCAAAAAACACAGGTAGCACACTGGGAGCCCACCTCAGTGTGCCAAGACAAACCTGTAAAAAAAAAAAAAAAAGTCCCATGATGTCTTTTGTTTTTTAACCTGTAAAAAGAAAATGGTCCCTTGTCTCTGGTGCCCTTCCCAAACCACACCACCTCTCGCACCCACCTCCTGCACCCCCCCCTCACCCCCATACTTACCTCCAGAGCCCTGTCGATGATCTTTAGTGGAGCAGGAACAAATCTGCACTCTTCAAAGCGATCGTGAACTGAAGAAATGCCGGTAAGCTGTATAATGGCATCAATGGGGGGTAGGGGAGGTTCAACTAGGTGTATATCTTGGCCATTTTGTGATGTTTGGCTCCAAATTTTCAACATAGGGTTCTTGGGACCTAACCTCATGAACTCAGTCACTGTCATGTTGTTATTTGGTTCCAAAAGGTGATTTCTTGGTCACTGTGTGGAATCACCTTTTGGGACTGATTAACAAAACTACAGTGTCACTGTTCGTGAGGTGTGCTCCCAAAAAGCCTATGTTGCAAATTTGGTGAAAAAATTCCAAAAAAATGACTGTTTTAAGAGTGTGTGTTGCACAGTTTCCACACACGCTCGCAAGTTCATGAATTTTTAATATTTTCACTCCAGATTTTCAACACTGCCATTTTTTTACACCTCCTTAGGAACAGTACAACTGTCATTTTTCACATCCTGCCTGAAATGTGTTTTCGCACATCTAGCATACAATGGCGTGGTCGCTGTGGGAAATAAATGTTTGGGATAGAGTAAGAAAATCACAGTGACACTGTTCATGAGCAGAGATCCCAAAATGCCTATGTTGAAAATTTAGTGAAAGAATTCCACAAAATGACTGTGTTATGAGCATGCATTGTGCAGTTATTTATTTATTTATTTCAAATTCAGATTAATACCTTTGAGCTGGGGGCACGTTTACAAAGGCTCCATGTCAACAAGGAATACAAGACATTTACAGGTGATGAAACATTGCAGAACAGAAAGACATCAACTAACAAGTGGTATTAGTGTGCAGTTACAACATTAAGCAGGGTACAACAAGTGAGGAGAAACAGGACCACACTTGCGGAGAAACATATTAACGCAGCACTAATTAAGTGTGGTACAGTGTTTAACAATCATGTTATGGTTCAGACAGGGCACTCCCAGTCTTCAGAAATGCAGTTTTAGCAGCCAAAGTGATGCTTTGCCAAGGGGAGTAGTAGGTGGTGGGAGGTGGGGGGGTGGGCAGTTGTGGAACAGAAGGGTAAGAGTGAGAGATGATAGCATAGTGTTTCAACGCACTCTTGTAAGTTCGAGAATTTTTAATATTTTCACTCCAGAGTTCCAACATTGCCATTTCTTCACACCTCCTTTTGAACGGTACAGATGTCATTTTCACATCCTGCCTGAAATGTGTTTTTGCACATCTGGCGCAGAATGGCGCAGTCGCTGTGGGAAATCAATGTTTGGGACAGATTAACAAAATCACAGTGCCACTGTTCATGAGCAGAGGTTCCAAATGCTTTCATGAGGTGGGGTCACAAAAAGGCCATGTTGAAAATTTAGAATGCAAATACCAACAAATGCCTGGGGTGTTAGGGTTTCTAACCATAACGTCCCACTCTGTAGAGACTGACAGGTGTCAGGGGTGTGCCTTTGGATTGTCAGCTGTAATGCTCATGCCATTTCACCCCCACCTTTACCCTGCAGCCAGTGACAGGCATCAAGGTGTGCCTTGGACTCTTTGGTCTCCAAGTTCACCCCATTTTCCTATAATGCACCCATCTCAACGTATTTCCTTATGGAATGGGGTGAGCGTAAGGCCCGACGACCCCAAGGCACAACATGACACTTGTCAGAGTCTGCAGGGTAGGGTGAGGTGAAATGGCATGAGCGTTATGGCCGATGATCCAAAGACACACCTCAATGCCTGTCAGTCTTTACAGGGTGGGGTGGGGTTGATGTTGGTTTCATACTTCACTGTCATTCCTATTATATGCATCTCTCTAACTCCTGCACTACTAATGCCAGTGCCAGCAAGACAACATTTGGCATTGACTAATGCTTGTTTACTGTGAGGTGACAGATTTTATTTAACAACAACAAAAAAAAAGAATAAAACTTCATGTATGAACTGTGTAAAATGTGTGTGTCAGGGGCATGCAGTACTCCCCCCCCCCCCATTAGCTACTACTACACCTGTAACACTACTAATGTGCTCATGGCTTATTTATTTATCTTCTATCTCTGCCTACAGGAGCCACCCTCTCTCTCTCTCTCTCTCTCTGCGTCAGCATCCCCCTACCCCCAGGACTTGAACCCAGGTCCCAATGACTTACAGCTTAAGGTACCCAAATCTAACTATTTTTTCTTTTCCTTTTCTTATGTAACAGGCGTTACATGACTATTACACTGGGCGAATCCAGTCTACATCTGGCAGACTGAAGTACCCTGCCAGCAGTACCTCCTCTTTTTCTGCTCTTGTGCTGATGGCTCCCCCCACTGCGTTATCCAGTTCCTTCTTCAGTGCCGGAGGTCTGTATATCACCCCCAGTGTGAATGGTGGCTCTGGCTCTGTCTTCAAGGTGATCCACAACACCTCCAACACCTCCTTTCTCCTGCCAGTTCCCTTGTGTTTCCATTGGCTTGATACCCTCCCTTGCATACAGTACAACCCTTCCTCCTCTTTCTATCCTCCCTGAACTGAGTGTAGCCTGGTACGGCCATGTCCCAGTCATGGCTACTTGTGGACCAGAACTCAGTAATATACCTTGTTCAGGCTGCTGGTACCATCATATAGATGGCAGGGTGTTTTCTTCCCAGTTTTCACCCCTTGCTTCCCCTATCCTCCCATACCTGAGCAGGGCCTTATGGCCTCATATGTACAGTGCATCCCTGTGAGAGGAGTATGCTTCCTGGTCCCCCTCTGGGGATACTGTTTTGCCAAAAACTGCCTCCAGCCCTTTCAGCAGCTGCCTTCAGCCTGGCCTGCCCAAGGAAATGATGTCTGCTCCAAACTCTGGTTGGCAGCCTGGCATGCTGCTAGGCCATTGCAGTGGCCCAGAAATAAACAATTATGATTGCCTAAAGACAATGTCATGATTTGTAAATACATTTATAAACAAAAAAATAAATGAATACAAAAATAAATTCTACCGCAACAGACTATAATGTTTCAAACCAAGGGTTTTTTGGAGGGGAGTTTCTTTCAAATGAGTATTTACTAAAGAAAAGAGGGGGGTGACACCCAAGGGGGAGAAATGGCAGAAACAGGGAGGGTGACAGATGGGGAAATCATGGAGGGGAGAGTTCGGGAGGGTTTGAAGGCACTGAGGGTGGATAAGGCGCCAGGCTCAGATGGCATCTACCCCAGGGTACTGAAGGAGCTGGCAGAGGTTCTTGCAGGACCTTGGCAGACCTTTAATGCCTCACTACATTCAGGTGTGTCCTCAGGACTGGAGGATGGCTCATGGTGCCCTCCACAAGAGTGGCGCCAAGGATGAACCGGGAAACTACAGACCAGTGAGCCTCACATCCATCGTTGGTAGCTAATGGAGACTATCCTGGAAGGAGAGGCTGGTGGCCCTCCTAGAGGCCAAGGACTACAGGACAGCAGACAGCATGGCTTCATACGGGGCAGATCCTGCCAAACCAGCCTGGTGGAGTTCTATGACTGGGTAACTAGGCAACTGGACAGGGGCCATGCAGTAGATGTCCTGTATCTAGACTTCAGTATGGCATTCGACGCGATGCCGCATGGAAGGCTGGGAAGTAAGTTAGTAGGCACAGGAGCAGGTGCAAAACTGGTGAGATGGGTAGGGAACTGGCTTCAGGGAAGGCAGCAGAGGGTGGTGGTGGGTGGGGAGCTCTCACACCCAAGGGTAGTGACAAGCGGTGTTCCACAGGGCTTGGTGTTGGGACCAGTGTTGTTTGGGATATTTATTGCAGACATATCATTGGACATCAAGAGCAACATCAGTCTGTTTGCTGATGGTACCGAGGTAGTAGCAGTGGTGGATGACCTAGGGGGATGGCAGGGGTTGCAGGATGATCTGGCAAAGCTTGAAACCTGGTCAGACACCTGGCAACTGGAGTTTAATGCCAAAAAGTGCAAGGTGCTGCATTTTGGGATGAAAAACCCAAGGAGGAGTTACCAGCTGGGGGGAGTGCAGCTAGCCCAGACAGAGGAGGAGAAGGATCTGAGGGTGCTCATTACAGGGTCAATGAACAACTCAGCACAATGTAGGAAGGCAGCTGCAAAGGCCAACAAAATGCTGGGTTGTATTGCAAGGGGTATATCCTTGAGGAGGGAGGAGGTGATTCTGCTACTGTATAGGTCATTAGTTAAACTGCACCTGGAGTACTGCGAGCAGTACTGGCGCCTGTATCTGAAGAGGGACATTAAGTTAGTGGAGGGGGTGCAGCGCAGGTTGGCAAAGATGATCAAGGGGCTGGGGGACTTATCATACGAGAGGAGGCTGAGGGAGTTGAACATGTACTCACTGGAGGAGAGGGAGGGACAGGGGACATGATTGAAACCTTAAGTACATGAAAGGAATAAACAAGACAGGTTCAGAGGGCTGTTCAAAGCAAGGGAGGAGGGGGAAGGGCCACTAGGGGCCATGATATGAGACTGGAAGGAGGAAGGTTCAGGAGGAGATGAGGAGGACACTTTTTACAGAGGGTGGTGGCTGGGTGGAATGTGTTACCTGCAAGTGGTATCAGTAGAACAGTGGACTGCTTCAAAAGGGGATGGGACAGGACAAGGGGGAGGGTTAATCAAGGGGAAGGGTGGAAGGGAGGGGCAACTGTAGAATAAGGGGTGCTAGCTGCACATTCGAGCAGACTTGGTAGACCTCTAGGCCTTTATCTGCTGCCAAATTTTTTATGTTCGTAGAAAGAGCACCAGAACCAGAGGGCATACAATCAAGCTGTTAAGAGGGATATGAGGAAGTACTTCTTCACTGAAAGGGTGGTGGGCATCTGGCACAGACTTCCAGCAGAAGTGGTTGAGGTGAAAACAGTCGGGGACTTCAAGCATGCATGGGATAGACATGGGGGAATATTAGCAAACAGTCGGGGAGGAAGAATGGTTGCTGCAGACCAGTTAGAGTCTGTGGAGACAGATTAGGCAGGGACCATCTGTGCAGACTGGATGGGCCAAGTGGTTCTTTTCTGCTGACAAATTCTATATTTCTGTGTGTTTCTGTGACCTCAACTCCTGGCTTAGCCACAGTTGTTTAATAGCTTTTCTGAGTTCCTGCAAACAAATGTTCAATACTGTACTAGTTAACAATACTCTGTATGCATCATCTCTGCCATAAATCCTATAGATTAACACTCCTGCTATTCTTATCTGTGTTTTACATTATACTAGTTAGCCACTGTTTAAGACATGTTTTAAGTCTCTGTATCTTATGTGTTGCACTATTACCCATTGTACGTTATCCATCCTACCCAGGACCTCCTTGTAAATGAGCACTGTTCAATGGAGCTTTTTTACTGGTAAAATAAATCAATGCAAATAAATACATTCACAGCTGGCAACAGTTACACAAACTTCCCTAAAAATCGAAATCTTACGACCTTCTAGGTTGTACTACCGAAGACATTTTCATCGAAACTGGATCTTTTCCCTTATAATCAGTTTGTTGTGGTTTATTCCTGGTGTGTTGTCAGAATCCTCTTCTTGTATTATCACAGTCTTTTGCCACGGAAATGATGCTGCTGTCACATGCAAAGGGTAATGACTTCAGGCAGGACAGGCAACATTAACAGTTAACAAACAAGAACTCAGTGCATGCAAGGATCTAGGAGATAAGAACTCTTCAAGCATAAATAATGCAAAGTAAGAAAATTTACTGTGAAGACCACACACACACACACACACACACACACACACACCAAGAGCCGGTTAACACCCCAGTGCTTTGGTCACAGGACCTTCGTCAGGGAGAAACATAAACAGTTGAAGCCTTAGGGACTCATGTAAATACCTTCAGTAACAGTGACTGGAATTTCCTGAAATTCAGATTATTTGGAATGTTAGGAGTTGTGAGTCTTCCTGATGGCAGCTGTTTTAGTTTTGCTGGCAACTGGAAAATTATTTTAACGAGCAAGCACTTAATAAGGGTGTGTATCTTAAAGAATGAAGGTTTCAGGCCTTTAGAGGCCTCTGTAATCATTTTGCTTGCTTTTATTTGTTTCTTTAATTACCTTTTCATTATTTTATTTGTATTTTGCCAACTACAAGTGAAAAAGAATCAAATGGAATTCTTGTATTGGGATGTCAGAAAAGTTTTACTGGCCAGGCTGGTGGTGTGTTTCAACGGGAAACTGCAAACCTATTTTCAGATTTTTATAGAAAAATAACACTTTCTACCACCAAGTATATTACATATTTAATAGAAATATAGGAATTTTTGGTAACTTGTGATCTTCTATTGTACTTTAGCAGGTAACATTTTCTTAATTTCCAGATTTTACTTTGGAGGAAAAGAGGTCAATTTTGTTTTAAAAATGGTAAAATCATACAGATGGACCACAATAGTGCAAACTTATATAAGGCAAAGTTTGTTACTGAAAGAAGCATCTATTTCTTCTGGAAATGGTAGGAAAATGTATTTAGCTCCTCACTGAAATACATTGGGCTTCTAAGTAGCTGACAGTTTCTGACATCACAATACCAGAATTCTGTTGAATTATTTTTTACTTGCAGTGTGAAAACATGGGACAGCTCTGTCCTTTTGGGCTCTCTCCTCTCAAACAAACTGCATTCTGCAGTTTGGTAAGCAGAACAAAGAGAAGCTGCCCGACACTCACCCTACAAGCAAGGGGACAACTCTGCCCTTTCGGGCTCTCTCCTCTCAAACAAACTGCATTCTGCAGTTTGGTAAGCAGAACAAAGAGAAGCTGCCCGACACTCACCCTACAAGCAAGGGGACAAATCTGCCTTTTTGGGTCTCTCCTCTCAAACAAACTGCATTCTGCAGTTTGGCAAGCAGAACAAAGAGAAGCTGCCCGACACTCACCCTACAAGCAAGGGGACAACTCTGCCCTTTCAGGCTCTTTCCTCTCAAACAAACTGCATTCTGCAGTTTGGCAAGCAGAACAAAGAGAAGCTGCCCGACACTCACCCTCCAAGCAAGGGGACATCTCTGCCCTTTCGGGCTCTCTCCTCTCAAACAAACTGCATTCTGCAGTTTGGTGAGCAGAACAAAGAGAAGCTGCCCAACGCTCACCCTCCAAGCAAGGGGACAACTCTGCCCTTTCGGGCTGTCTCCTCTCAAACAGACTGCATTCTGCAGTTTGGCAAGCAGAACAAAGAGAAGCTGCCCGATGTTCACCCTCCAAGCAAAGTACGGGTTGGAACCGTGAATTTTGGCATCTACCCCTGGAGGAATATCACTTGCCCCTGTTTGCCAGTGTTTCTCACACTTTGTGCAGCAATCCAGAAGTCTTCTAGGAACTGCTACCAAGAAATTAATGCTAGGACTGACCTCTGCTTGACATGTTCTTGATTTCTCACTTTAGTGTTTAGTCTGATGTAGAGATTTCTTAAGAGTTGATTTAAGTTTTGAGAGAGGTCTTAAGGTACTGTGATTTTGCTATCTGCCCTGAGCGCTGTGCCTCTTCTCTTAGAGCTGTAAGTCTGTGGGCTGCACCCTTGACCTCGGTGTCCCATTGAGGCTGCTGCAGTGCCCCCTCCAAAAAAAACCTTGCTTCAGAACCTCCTGCCTGTTCTTTTTTTTTTCCAGCTCTGTGCCCCAGTGTTAATAGAGCCCTTTACACTGTATTGAGCTATCTGTCTCCTGTTGAGCATACTGCAGTGTCCTCCCCAACCCCCAACTTGCTTCAGGACTTCTCTGCTTAAACTATTTCTGTTTAATTCTCAGCGCCTCCCAAATTGTTAATTTCTCTTTTGTTTTCTGACTGCCCTCCCCTCCAAGCCTGCTATTTAATTTTGTCCTCTCACCTTATCTCACCAGGGGACAACTCTGCCCTTTTGGGCTTTCTGCTCTCAAAGAAACTGCATTCTGCAGTTTGGTAAGCAGAACAAAGAGAAGCTGCCCGACTCTCATTCTCCAAGCAAGGTATGGGTGCTGACTTTTCCATTAGCAGATTATATCCTTTAGTCACTAAAGGGCCCAGTTATAAGCACACTTACCCAACCCAACACAATATAGTTCCTGTCTCATTTCACTTATTGTGTGGTCAGTATATCACTATTCATCTGTCTTTGCCCCTCCCTCTTCTACTGATTGATACTGATTTTTCCCATTTGCAGCTTATAGTCTTTTCGCCCACTAAAGGGGTTTTCCCCCAACCATTCCAAAGCTGCTCTACATCTCCTTACTCTCTACTACTCCTGGCACTCTTCCATTACTGCTCAGCTGCTATGGGTACCTGCACTCCATTACTAAGTCTGCTCTCCTTCACCCTCTTGATACAGACCTCACACAGACTGGAGCACCTTTCTTCCACACTATGCACCTTATCCCCAGACTACCCCACAGTGACTCGGCCCTCCCCCACCCTCGACACACCCATGACCCCCCAACACCCCCACCATGCCAACACCCCCACTCCCTCTGCCCTCCAAGGCCTTACCTGGACCCAGCTCTCCCCTGCCATTCCCACCCTTCGCACTTTATCTATCCCATGCACCCTGATTCTAAAGTCCTCAGCTGGGTGTCGCTCCAAGGGTCTCCATCACCACCGGCCACTAACCAGAATAATTACACTGCTATTATTATTACCTGGTAATGTACACCCAAACCCAGGACCTATTGCTTCCAGCCCTTCTAAACCCTGTACTGCAACTGGCCTCCGCTTTGCATCCTTAAACATTGCAGTCTCCTAAAGAAATCTGCTGCCCTCCAGTGCTGGGTCATTCAACATCAACCTGACATAATTGCACTGGTAGAGACTTGGCTTTCCAGATTCACCCTGACTCCACTATCACTCTCCCTGGATATACCATCTACAGGGAAGACTGAGTAAGCAAACGCGGTGGTGGTTGCGCACTACTCATTCGGGACTCCCTTATAGGTCAGGCACTCCCAGCTCCTAAACTTGATTATGGAGCCCAAGCCCTCACCTTAAAAATCACACCTGACCCCGCCCGAGGCCCTCTCTTCCTCACGGTCTCCTACGTGCCCCCGAGGAATCAAAACCAAGCGGTCGAGTGCCTCATTGACTATCTCACATCTCTCCCTCACAAAGTGGAGCAAGTCATCCTAGGAGATCTTAATGTTAACTGGCTTGCCTCCACTGCCTCCCATATAAGGGACTCCTTTGCTGCCCTGGATATGTCCCAATTAGTCACCCAGCCCACCAGATTCAACCACTCTACTGGAACCAGCACTCTCCTAGATGTTGTTATGTCTAACCGCCCCTACAACATCCAGGATGTCACTGTCCTCCCCAACTCTCTTAGTGATCACTTCCCAGTCCTCTGTCTCTGGTCATCCTCCACTCTGAAGCCAGTGTCCCCAGCCACTCTACACCGCCATTTATGCTCCAGCGGCCTCAGAAAATTAAAACAATACCTAGCCCAGCTAGACTGGTCCCCTATCCAGCGCGCTCCTGACTTTGACTCAGATCTTGACCACTTCACAAATGCCTTCTGTGAGGCTTGTGACCTTTTGGCCCCCCTCACCAGGATCTGCTCCAAAAAATGCAGTGCCCCATGGATCACCCCACCCCTCCTCCAGAGACTCAAAAACAGAGATAATCTCTGGCACATTGTTGTAGAATCTGGAAAGGCGTCTGACAGACAGGCCTATAATACAGAACGCAATAAGTGCACTTGGGCCATTAGGCTGGCCAAGGCAGAGCACTATCAGACCACCCTCACTTCCACTTGGGGTTCAGCCCGGACCTTCTGGGATAATATGAAAGAGCTAAATGGAAAGTCACGCTCCCCTCACCATCTCAGCTCTCCATCAATGGCACCCCCACCACAGATCCACTTCTCATAACCGATTGCCTTAACACTGCTTTCTCTGACCTAAGCTCGGTCCTCCCCAGCAGCTTCTTTGACCCAATCCCCACCTCTCTCCCTCCAGTCTTGCATCGCCCACCATTCTACCTGCGCACCCTATCCCCTAAGAAGCCAGGCTGCACCTGCTAAAAGCCTTAGGCAGCAATAACCCCAGCAGTGACCCCCTCGACTCCAGGATCCTCCGTATAGTCTTGGACGAAGTTCTAGTCCCCCTGACTGACCTTTTAAACCGGTCTCTATGCCTGGGTCAGTTCCCAAGTGCTTGGAAAACTGCTGAAATCACACCCATATATAAGAGTGGGGACTGATCCACCCCCAACAATTACCGGCCCATCTCCATCCTCCTCCCACTCTCTAAAGCCCTTGAAAAAGTGGTGTTGATCCAACTCACTGAATACCTAACCAAGCATGACATTATGTGCCCAGAGCAGCACGGTTTCCACCCAGGACACAGTACAACCACGGCTCTCCTAGAATTCTCCCAACACCTGCATGCTGCTCTCGACTCTGACAGCCTTTGTAGGAGCAGTGTTCATTGACCTCTCCAAGGCCTTTGACACTGTCTGTCATCCCCTTCTACTCAACTCTCTCCACCAACTTGGCTTCTATGGTGGTCCCATTTCCTGGTTCTCTAGCTACCTCTCTGCTAGATCCCAGCGTGTCAAGATCAGCAGCTCCCTCTCCAGCACTCTTCCCGTTCACTCCGGGGTCCCTCAGGGCTCCATCCTGGGTCCAATACTTTTTAGTCTCTACCGCAACACCCTCCTCAGCTCATGTACTGGTAAAATGCTCCTCTACACCAATGATGCAGTCCTAGTTGCCTCACATCCCAATCCTACCTCCCTCCAATTATCCCTCCAGCAAGCTTACAACCAAGCCGAAAGGTGGTTCGGAGACTGCAGACTGGTCATTAGCCTAAAGAAAACCAAATCAATGTGCTTCTCCCACCACCAAAATAAAGCTAAAAATACCCCCTCTCTTGATTATCCCCAGCACTCTGCACCCGCTAGAAGAAGTGACCACATACAAGTACCTAGGCATCACGGTCGATACTGCCCTCTCCTTCCACACCCACATTAATGCCCTGTCAGCCGCCATTAACTCTCGGATTTGCCTGCTATACCGGCACAGGGACTGCCTGCCTCAGGTTGCCCTCAGGCTGGCCATCACCTCCTCCATCTTGTCCCTTGTGGACTATATGGCTTGCCCATCTACGCTGCAGCTGACACCACTGCCCTCTCCAAAATCCAACTCTCCATCAATAAGGCCCGTAGGCTCCTGACCGGTGCCCCCAGCCAAATTCACACCTGCCTTCTCTATACTACCACCAATCTTCTCAACTTTGAGGAGTGACTGCTCTACCAGACCTGCCTTCTCGCTAAGAAATCTCTGCTAGGACTCTCCCCCCCCCGGGGGTCTTCACCTCCCTACAGCAGCCATCTTCATCCGTCACCACCCATAGCTCTGTTAAGGCCACTTTCAAGGTGCCCAGAACCAAGACCTCTCTTGCCCAGAGATCCTTCTTCTACCGAGCCCCCACCTGGTTCAACTCCCTCCCTAGCTGCATCTCCAACTTGCCAAAAATTGGCTCCTTCAAAACAGCCCTTCAGAACCATATCTTTAATACCCGCTGTTGTAGGTGCAACTAACCCCCTGTTGTAACCTGTGGTTCCCGCCCACCTTGCCCCCCTGGCTCAACAACGTCCTCTGGACAGCCTCTCCCTCCTCCAGACCTACCCCTTCCCTACTAGGTCAAAACAGGGATGTAACCCACTGTCTTCTCTGAGGACCTACTATATCCATGAGTGTAGCTCACAATTTTGTAACATTATGTAAACTAAGTAACATACAAACTACTACATTATATAACCCAAGTGTATCTATGTTAAATGTTCCTTTAACTGCACTTGTAATGTTATCCTCTGTTTTAATCTGCACTGTAATAACTGTCTTGATGTTTGCCCCAGCGACAAAGGTGCCTTTGTAAATGAGTCTCTGGCTCAAAGGTTGTAAACCCGATTTGTAATGAATAAATGAAAAATAAATGAAAAGGAAAGGTGAAAACTCACCTGTTTCACTGCACTAAGAAATATTTTATTATCAAAGTAGAAGGTGATTACTAACACATCAAAGCATGATAAATAAAAGTCAGTTGTCTGTTGTGATCAAATCCAGTCTCCAACACATCCTGTCTGCATCTGCCTCCTGTGACTGTCCTTCCTAATTGTTCTCCCCTCTCCTCTTTGCTTTTTCCACCTAGCACTTAACCCCCTCCACCTCAACTCCCTCTCCCATACACCCATTCATCCTCCCCATCTCCCCTACCCCCCTGTAGCACTTTAATTGATATTTGACAAGTGCCTATGGCCACACCCCACTAGTGTGTCTCTCCTCCATACCATGTCAATCCTGTTACCAGACCTTCTTCTGGCATTTTTGCCACTATATTGAATGTATAAAACTGTATGTAACTGCCTGTAACTCACTGTTATACTGTTATTCAATGACTTGTTTGAATTGTACCTCAGCTGACGTGGAACCTTTGTAAAAGAGCCTTGGCTCATAGGTACTTGTAATCCTAGATTCAAATAAATAAAAATACTTATTTATTATTTATTTATTTTTGTTGACCGGGTAAGTGCACTAGACGAATCCTGCCTATTTTGAGGCACGACCCGGGGGAGGGGGATACAGATGATTATACAATGGCAAGAAAATTTTCTTTGCTCTGATTGGCTACCACCAGCTAGAGACAGTGATGATATTAAGCAATAACATCACTGTATCTAGGTCTGGCATGCTGATGACCTCATCACCTCTCACACTAAACATGTAGATCACTGACCACACCACTTACCAAGCCACCACAGCTTAGCCTGGCTCAACCCCTCCCCCCCCAGACAAACCCACATTCCCAGCCTGTCTCACTCCTTCAGCCACTTAATAAAAATCATACTACAAAAAGAACAAGCATTTGGGTTATCTGTAACAAGGGTTATCTAAGTGCTTCTGCAGACCTTGAACCCAACTCCCTGCTGCTACAGCCACTTTCCTGCTACCCTGGTCAAGGCTTGAACGTGGTACTCTGTGCACCTCAGGCATGTGCACTGCCACTACACCATAGCAGCAACTAGGCTGAGAGGTGACCTCTCGCTACTATCTCCCCTCTATCAGCCTAGTACCCCCATTCTTTCCTCACTTCAGCTCCCCCTATCCTTTCCAACTATGCATATGCATTCCCTGCTCACCAGCCTATCTCTTCTCCTCCTCCTTCCTTTGCCTTCCACTAACCCTAGTGTCCCTATTAACCCTCAGCCTCACTACTCCAGTGTTCCTACCTATCCTCCTGTCTTCCACTCCTCCTTTACCACTGCTCCTCCCCCTCCCTCCTCCTCCACACATCCCATATGCTCCTCTCCACCTCACCCCCCTTCCAGACATTACCTTTCCTCCCCCAGCTCCCTTGCGCTTCTGATCACTCAGGCCTTCTCTGCCTGTGCTGCCCTACCACCCCTTGTGCAACCAAACCCCTCCCTCATTCATCGCTCCCGGCATAAACTCTCCATCTGCCTCCCTCTGACCAGAGCACTTCTCCTCCTTCTACTCTAACAGGGAACATACATCCCAACCCAGGCCCTGCCCCTCCCACCCACCCACCCAGCCCACTGGTCTTCAAGTAGCCTCCATGAACATATGCAGTCTGCTGAAGAAATTTGATGCCCTACAGTGCTGGGCCTTGGCTCATCAACCAGACATCATAGCCCTGGTTGAAACCTGGCTGTCCAAATCCACCCCTGACTCATCTGTCTCCCTCCCAGGCTATACCTTATACCGGGAGGACCGAGTAGGCAAATGAGGGGGAGGCTGTGCAATCTACACCAGGGACACAATACCTGGACACGCACTCCCCACCCCTGCCCTTATAAATGGGGCCCAGGCTCTTACCCTCAAACTCACCCCAGACCCCTCTAGGAGCCCTCTCTATCTCACCACAGCCTACGTTCCCCCAAAGAACCAGCACCCGGCCCTGGTATCTTTAACGGACTACCTGGCCACCCTCCACCATAAGGCAGAACAAATCCTAGTGGGGGACCTTAATGTAAATTGGCTCAGCACCTCCTCATCCACGATCAGGGACTCATTTGCCACCCAAGATCTGACACAACTCGTCACCCAGCCCATAAGACATAACCCTAAGAGAGGTACCAGCACCCTTCTGGATGTTATTATAACTAACCGACCCCATAAAATCCAAAACATCCAGGTCCTCCCAGACTCCTAAGTGACCACTCCCTATCCTATTTCATTGGTAGTCCCAATCCCAAACCCAAAGCCCAGACCACCCTCCAGGCGCCTCCACCCTGGTGGGCTGAAAAAACTTAAAGTACTCCTCACCCAGATAAACTGGTCCCCCATTCAGCATGCAACCAACATTGACACTGCCCTCGCCTTCTTCACTCACACCTTCAACATGGCCTGTGATCTCTTTGCACCCTTCACCAAAATCCGGTCCAAAAAACAGAACGCACCCTGGGTTAGCCCGGCCCTCCTACAATTACTTAGAAACCGGGATAACCTCTGGCACCTTGCCACTGAGACAGGTCGTCTGTCTGATAGGCAAGCCTACAATGCAGCCCAGAATAAGTGCTCATTGGCCATCAGGAAAGCCAAGGCAGACCATTACCAGGCCTCCCTTACCTCCTCCTGGGGCTCAGCCCGGACTTTCTGGGATAATATTAAGCAACTTAACGGTAAAGCTTGCTCCCCTGCCGCATCCCAGGTCACTAGAAATGGCACTACCTCCACTGAGCCTGCCACCATAGCTAACTGGTTCAACACCACTTTCACTGACCTTAGCTCAGTCCTCCCTAGTAATTTCTTTGACCCTCCCCCCAACCAACCTCCCCCTGTCCTCCAGCACCCCAGCTTCCACCTGCGCAAGATTTCCACCCGGGAAGCCAGACCCATCCTAATCAAAGCTCTCAATGGCAACAATCCCGGCAGTGACTCACTGGACCCCAGCATCCTCAAGCTGGTGCTAGATGAAGTCCTTGCCCCACTCACCAGCCTAATTAACCAGTCACTCTGCCTGGGACAATTTTCCACAGCTTGGAAAACAGCCATTATCATACCAATTCATAAAGGAGGCGACAGGTCGTTGGCCAACAACTACCGGCCAATCTCCATCCCCCCCCTCTCTAAAGCCCTGGAGAAAGTGGTGGCCATTCAAATTACTGATTATCTGGCTAAGCATAACATTCTATGCCCAGAGCAACATGGCTTCCGTGCAGGTCACAGTACCAGCACTGCCTTATTGAATTCTCCAACTTTCTACACTCCTCCTTGGATACCAGCTCCCTAGCTGGTGCAGTGTTCATCGACCTCTCAAAGGCTTTAGACACCGTCTCCCATCCACTTCTGCTGAATGCACTCTGCCACACTGGTCTCTCAGCTGGCCCCCTAGCATGGTGCACTAGCTATCTTGACACTCGATCTCAGTGTGTAAAAATTAATAGCACACTCTCCGATACCCGTCCCATTCTCTCTGGGGTTCCCCAAGGCTCCATCCTGGGCCCCCTTCTCTTCTCACTCTATCTGAACACCCTGCCCAGTGCATGCCCTGGCAAAATTCTACTGTATGCAGACGACGCTGTCCTTTTTGCCACCCACCGCAATCCCATCTCCCTTCAGGACTCCCTACAGCAGTCTTTCAACAGTGCGAGGCTTGGTTTAGGGCGCAGACTCGTCATCAATCTTAATAAAACCAAAGCTATGCTCTTTCCCACCCCAAAACAAAGCTAGCAACCACCCACTCTATATCCTTCCAAGTACCAATCAGCCACTGGAACAAGTCTGCTCCTACAAATACCTTGGGGTTACCTTCGACTCCAGCCCTCACATTTCACAACCACATCGCGCCTAACATCCGCCACTAACACACAGCATCCTCTTCCACCATAGAACCTGCCTTTCCCCAAATGCTCTCGACTCGCTGTTACATCATCCGTTCTGTCCCTTGTAGACTATGGTCTACCAGTATATAGTGCTGCGACACCACTGCACTCAACAAAATTACTTAACCCTGAATAAAGCCTGCAGATTGATTACTGGTGCCCCAGGCTCTCACACACCTGTCAGTTGTATGTCGAAGCTAACCTGCTTACCCTGGATGAGCACCAATACCAAACCTGTCTCCTCACAAAAACCCTACTAGGGCTCTCCCCTGGGTAACGGCATCCATCCACCAGAGCCCTCCCACTATTGCAACACGGTCTTCCACAAGACCACTCTAATAGTCCCCAGATCAAGAACCAGCCGTTGCCAGAGGTCCTTCTGCTATAGAGCCCCAACCTGGTTTAACTCTCTCCTGCCCCCATCACCAATGCCACCACCATCTCCAAGTTCAAAACCACCCTTGAACCAAATCTTCAGCACTCGTAACTGCTCCTGTCTCTGAACATAGCCTCCACCTCTGCTTCTCTTGACAACGCCCCGGGCAGCTCTCCACCTAGCCATCCCACCACCACTTCCCTGTACACGTGCCTATGTTTAACCTGGCCAGTGCCAGCTGTTTCAGTGTTTACCAACTGGATTGCTCACTTGATACCAACTTGTAACACCTGTTATCAATTACATGTACCCTGTAACCTGATTGTATTTGTCTGACCACAGTGTGACGTGGCGCCTCTGTTGAACGTCTGTTGTTTTGCAAATCTATGCTATGTAACCAAAAACACAATGTATGTCTTTATGTGACGAAGTACCTTTGGAAACGAGCCTCTGGCTCAAAGGTTGTAAACTGATTCTTAGAAATAAATAAATAAATAAATAAATAAATAAATTTGTCAATGCCGAATGTTGCTTGCTTGTATGTGCTGTTTAGGTATTTGGAAGTGACAGTTTCATGCCTTCCTCTCAAGACATGCACTGTGTCTTTCCGTTCAGTATTCACAGAAGAGTGGGAGGGCAAGGGCCACAACAGTACAGCAGTTGCCAAGGGGTGAAGAGGTGGACAATAGTCCATTCAAAGAAGAATCCTGTAGAGCTCACTAAATTGAAGGTGGACAAAGCGATGGAACCAGATGGCATATGCCCAGGATATTAACAGAACTGCGAAGGGATAGCAGTACCTCTGGCAGCCATGTTCACTGAGTCATTCAACATGAGTGAATTGGAGGAGGGCACATGTGGTCCCTCTACACAAGTCCGGCAGCAGGAGGAGGCAGGGAACAATAGGTCATTCAGCCTCACCTCAGTAGTGGGAAGATCATGGAGACATTGCTTAAAGAAAGGATAGTGGGGCATCTAGATGCCATAGAACCCAGGACCATAGACAACATGGATTCACAGTGGGGACATCATGTCAGATAAATCTGGTTGATTTATTTGACTGGGTGACAAAGGAAGTGAATCAGGGTGGGGCAATGGACAACGCTTACCTTGATTTCAGCAAAGCCTTTGACACCATCCCATATAGGAGGCTGATAAACTAGCTGGGTAGTCTGGGCATGGGGGAAAGGGTGGTAAACTGGGTTAGAAACTGGATAACAGACAGGAGGCAGAGAGTGGTGGTAAATGGTATGCAGTCTAGGGAGAGGGGGCGACCAGTGGAGTGCTGCAGGGATCGGTCCTGGGGCCAGTTCTGTTCAATGTCTTCATTAGTAATATTGCAGAACATCTGAAGGGAATTTTTTCACCAAATTTTCAACATAGCCATTTTAAGACCTTTGCTCATGAACAGTGTCACTGTGATTTTCTTAATTTATCCGTACATTGATTTAGCCACCGACTGCGTAATAAGCAGCTACATGGAGTGGAAACCGTTTTGGGTGAGATGTGAAAAATGACAGCTGTACTATTCATAGAAGGTGTGGCAAAATAGCAATGTTGAGAAATCTGGAGTGAAAATATTGAAAATTTCTGCGAACTTACAGTGTGCATAGGAACTGTAGCATACGCTCGTAAAATAGTCATTTTTGGAATTTTTCACCAAATTTTCAACATAGCCATTTAACACCTGAGCTCATGAACAGTGTCACTGTGATTTTCTTAATTTGTCTCGTACATTGATCTACTTTACCGACTGCGCCATTGTATGCGCTCATAGTGAGAAACACGTTTTGGGTGAGATGTGAAAATAGCAGCTGTACTACTCATAAGAAGGTGTGATAAAATGGCAATGTTGGAAATCTGGAGTGAAAATATTGAAAATTCGCGACCTTCTGAAGCTTGCGTGGAACTGCATAGCACTGCGCTTAACAAAACAGTCATTTTTAATTTTTCACCAAATTTCAGCATAGCCATTTTAAGATCTCTGCTCATGAACAGTGTCACTGTGATTTTCTTAATTTGTCCCATACATTGATTTCGTTGACCGACTGCGCCATTATGCGCTTCCATGAAGCGGAAACACATTTTGGTGAGATGTGAAAAATGACAGCTGTCTGCTCATAAGAAGGTGTGGTAAAATGGAAATGTTGAGAAAATCTGGAGTGAAAATATTGAAATTTTGCGAACTACGAGCATGCGTAGGAACTACGCAACCTGCGCTAAATAAAACAGTCATTTTGGAATTTTGGTCAAATTTTCAACATGGGGTTTTGGGACCCTTCTCATGAGTGATTCACTGTCTGGCGTTATTCAGGCCGAAGGGTGATTTTGTGCAGTGACTGCACAGTTGCTGAAAATCCCCGCCGGACCGGCGCCGCCATGACTGTCTTATCATTCATGAGAAGAGATCCCAAAACCATGTTAATCTGGTAAAAATTCAACAATCTCTGAGATATGCAACAAAGTTTAAATCCCCTATCTAGCCATTATACAGCTTACCGGCATTTCCTCAGTTAGCGGTCGGCTTTGAAGAGTGCAGGCGTGTTCCGGTCCACGAAGATCGTCGCGCCAAGGTCGGGAGGTAAGTATGGGGTGAGGGGTGTGGGGAGGCAGGTGCGCGGTGGATGGGTGCGGGTTGTGGGAGGGGCCAGGAGACTACGTAGGACCGTTTTCTTTGCAGGAAAAAAACAAAAAATGGACGGCGGGATATTTGCCACGCTGGGTGGTCTCCCAGCGTGGCACAAGGACGGTTGAGGGCGTTCAGCCCGGCCAGGATTGGGCACCCCGTCGGCCTGAGATCGCTTGCCACGCTGGGGTGGGCTCCCAGCGTGGCACTTCTACTGGGGGAATGCAGCTCAGCCGATGGGGTTGGGCACCCAGTCGGCTATGGTGCATGCATGCGGGGAGGCGAGTGCGCTGCGCCTGCGTGGGTATCTGTGGGGGAGCTGCGTGAGCAGCCGATATCTTATCGCTGCTCACTCAGCGTAGCTCCCCTTTCAACTGTATGCCACTGCATTTGGAGCTTGTCATAGACGGCTCCAGAATGCGATTAGCTTACGAAACCGTGCCTGCCAACACACTGACTGAATTGGAGGAGGAGGTGACACACCTCCGAAATCTCCGAAGATGGCACTATGTTTCTTGCACATGCGTGCAAGAAACATAAAAACGGTAGCCGTCCTGCTTTCACTTCAGGGAGCTGCCTCAGACTGTGACCCCGTACTCGCTCAGCCGTTTCAATAAAATCCAAAGGGACAGTTGCCAGCTTCTCAGCAAACCCACAAACTTTGAGTCTTCCTAAATAGCAGTTCACCAAAATAAAAAGGAAAAAAGACCTGTAATTTACAGGTTTCAACTGATGTCCCGTTACGGAGTGGAGTGGGAAACCAGAAGTTACGGCTCGGCTTCGCTGTTTTTTTTTTTTTTTTATACGATCCCTGTCTTTCTCACACGGCTAAGAAAACAAAACAAAAAAAAAACATTGTCAAATGCTCCTAAGGCAAGAAGTGGAGCACAGTCATGAAATGCTATACTTCAGCAAATGTTACATGGGGTGGCCATACACAAAAAAAGCACTGTATTAGCAGCAGCACCACCTGCTGGACTACTTTTCTTTCATTTCAAAATATGCCTGTCATACAGAAAAACAATACAAATACTACAAAAATGTTTTTCTTTTTAACTTTTAGTATTATCTTAAAGCGAACCATTGTATAATAGCAATAAGGCACTCCAGGGATGTGTTGTTGTGTAATAATGTCACTCCTGGGGTGGTGGAAGCACCCAGGAGGTAATGTACAATAACACCACCCTGTTGTGCCTGATTGCTTAATTATATAATGGTAAGAAAAAAATCTCTTCTCTGATTGGTCAGTGTGTGCCTCGGACAGTGATGATATTGAGCTCTAACATCACTGTATTAAATCCAGGCACACACATATGACCGAGTAACAGAAATCATGCTACTCACTCCTACAGTTACCGGGTGCCAGAACTCCTCAGTAAGCCAAGAGCAGCTTTAGCGCCCACCCCCATTTTCTTCTGTGTCTGACACTCACACCAAGTACCACAACTGAGTCCCAGAATTCACTTCATAAAATGAATAGATTCCTTGCCAGCATTTTGTCCCTGAACCGAGTGGCTTGACTAAACTGCGCTCACCGTAACCTACGATCACGTGTGTCACTGAAGCTGCTCATTTTGTGGAGAAAATGCTGGCAAACAAATATGTTTTGTTTCTGTTCTAACCCCTAATCAGCCTCTCAGTTCTCTACCTGCCACAACATTGTTTTACTAGTTAAGCCATCACAGCTTCACACATTCCCGCTGTGCCCTCGCTCTTCATCCGAACTGCAAAACAACGGAACTGGTGAGAATCGTATGACGTATTTAAACCACCATCCTCCATTTACATCGGCGACTGTTACTTTTCTTACCGTGCTCCACTTGCATATCAGTCAAGTCAAGTCAAGTCATTTTTTATTTAAAAAGATGCCCAATACCAAAGGCTCTGGGCGCCGCACATTAAAAAGAAGTGGAGAAATTTTTACAGCATTTCATGCCATATAGGTACAGAACAGAAAAAAAACAAACAAAAAAAAAAACCACATATACATAATCATAATCAAACCCCAAAAGCATATAAGAATAGGTGAGTCTTTGGGCAAACCTTGAAGGTAGTAAGGTTCGGGGCCTCCCTAACTGCAGCTGGCAATGAATTCCAAAAAGCGGGAGCGGCGACACTGAATGCTCGGTCGCCCGCAGATTTTAACCTCGCTCTTGGAACAGTTTGGAGGTCGGCACCAGAAGAACGGAGATTACGGGAAGAGGAGGATGGTATCAGGAGATCAGACAGGTAACCAGGGCCCTGTCCGTGTAGGGCCTTATAGGTAAGAAACCCCACCTTAAAGAGCACTCTCCACCTGACAGGCAGCCAGTGCAGTTCGTGTAGCTCAGGTGTAATGTGACAAAATTTACTCTTCCCGGTTAAAAGCCGGGCAGCAGCATTCTGCATGAGCTGCAGTCTGCGGAGAGAGCCCCCAGAGATCCCGAGATAGAGGGCATTACAGTAGTCAAGCCTAGAAGTGACTAAGGCATGTATCAGGGTAGGGAGGTCCAGAGGTGGAACAAGGGGCTTAATCCTGGCAATGTTACGAAGATGGGAAAAACAGGAACGAACCATGGAAGAAATCTGAACCTCCATGGTCAAATTCCTGTCAAACATCACGCCAAGATTTCGCACCCAAGGGGAGGCCATCAATGACGCGGCCCCTAGCACAAGGCCAGTTGCTGAATCAGAGGCCATACCATCACGAACTCTGTTCGACTCCACTACCAATACCTCGGTCTTATCAGGGTTCAATCTAAGCCAGCTGGAGGCCATCCAGTTGCTAATCTCAGCCAGACAGATGTTCAGCACATCTACTGCGTTGGGTGTTCCTGGAGCAAAAGATAAGTATAGCTGAGTATCATCAGCATAGCAATGAAAACTCAGTCCATACTTTCTAATGATCCCCACCAGGGGCAGCATATACACTGCGAACAGCATTGGGGCCAACACCGAACCCTGAGGGACTCCACACAAAAGGAGAGTGGGTGTTGATGAGAAATTTCCCATCACAACCCGCTGTCTCCTATTTGTGAGAAAGGACTCAAACCACTTGATGACAATACTGGTGAGTCCACATAACTCCCTCAGGCGGAGAAGCAACACACAATGGTCCACAGTATCAAATGCTGAAGAGATCGAGGAGAACAAGAATGTCTTGTCTCCTCGGTCTCTAGCCCTGAGAGGTCATTTGCACCCAAACTAACGCAGTTTCAGTGCTATACCTGGCCCAAAAGCTGACTGGAAGGGATCGTACAACTCATGAGTCATGAGATGTTCCTCCAACTGAAGCGATACCACCTTCTCAACAATCTTCCCCAAAAATGGAGATTCGAGATAGGGACAGTAGGTTGCTCTGACCTCCGGGTCCAAAGAAGATTTTAAAAGGGTCTAACCAGAGCCTCCTTCAAGGCATCCGGGAAGACACCCTGACTTAGGAGCACCAGACAATCAGGGCAAACACCGGGCCAACAAGTCAATGCATCTCATTAAGAAACGTTGGCACTGGGTCCAGTTCACAAAGGTATGCTTCAGATTGGCAGCCACCTCAGTTACCTCACGATCCTCCACTGGCCTAAACTCACCCCAGTCAGGCGGGTGCACTTAGTACATAACTGGCGACCACTGACAGCAATAATATTGCTGGCTGAAGAAACCTCCGCGGATCAAAGACACCCTGTCCGAGAAAGACAAAATCCTCACAATCCTCATTAGAGAGACTCTACCGGCTGGAGACAGATAGGATGGAGAAGTCTGTCAACAGTCCGGAAGAGCGAGGCTGGACGGTCTCTCCCAGCAGCAATCTCCCGAGACAAAAACAATGTCTTCTTTCGGTCGATTTCCTCCTGATATGCACAAAAATGTGTACGCAGGACCAGTTTGTCCATCTCCAGGCGGGATTTCCTCCAGCAGCGCTCCAATCTCCGATATCAGCCACTTGTCCTTTCTCCACAGACAGCAACCACATTCAAAAGAGCCCTGATTTCACCCATAGTAAAATAAAACAAAAACAAAGTACTCAAAGAAAGCCGTGACGTCAAACGGCTTTTCAACTTCCCTCACGTCACATAACATCACCTCAATGAGAAGCGCTTCAGGACTGTGCACAGAGCATCAGTCAAGCAACAGCGCCACCCACTGGTGCAAAAAAATAGGGATTTGTTTTTTGAAATGTGTACTTACCCATAGAAAAATCTAATAAAAATACATAAAAAACATACTTTTTCCTTTTTTTGTTACCAGATGAGCCATTGTATAATAGCAATAAGGCACTCCAGGGATGTGTGTTATTGTGTAAGAACGTCACTCCTGGGGTGGTGGAAGCACTCGGCTTTGCCTCGTGCTTCGACCCACCCCAGGAGTGTTGTTATTACATAATAACACACACCCTGTCGTGTCTTATTGCTTAAATGGCAACTGATCTTGAACCAGATTAAGCTGTTGGTAGTATTTTTAGTGAATGAGGGAAATTTGGCCAGGACACCAGGGAAATTCCCCTACTCTTTTCGATAAGTGCCATGGGATCTTTAACATCCACCTGAACTACCACCAATCCAGGCAGATGGGACCTCGGTTTAACGTCTCATCCAAAAGACGGCACCTCAGAAGTGCAGCACCCTTCTCATGCTGCACTACAGTGTCAGTACTGGGATATTAATCCAAGTGCCAGATGTGGGAACTGAACCCACAGCCCTCTGATCTCCCAGCCTCAGAAGCGAGTGTGCTACCTACTGAGCCACTGACACTGATTGATTAATGTTTATGATTTAAATTATTTATTAATTTACTAATTAATGATTATTAGAAGTAAGCTCCTGCTCTTTAAGGATCAACTGAAGGGGTCAAAGATCCAATCTGTATTCTAATACCCTTCATAAAAAATGAAGTACACTGGGTAAAACTGCAATTTATTTTAAAGTTGCAGTATTGAATTCTGCTGATAGTTACATAACATTATTTATGACACCAGTTCTGTTATGTAATTGTTTACCTGTTTGTTTGCTTTGTAACTCCCAGTCTGTTCCTGAAAATTGGTATGTTGCTTATCTAGTGTACTTACCTGGTCTCCAGTCAGTCGTCAATCAATCCATCAATCAATCAAGCACTACATAAAAAAATTTGTTTTGGGGGGGCTATGTTTTATGTTGATTCACATAACATGCAGGTTCTGCATGCCCCGGTATGCTCTCACCCAAAGGATGCCTTGTGCTTTGCATGGTGTTAGGTAAAATAGCCCCATTACAGCAACAGCTGCTCACACCTGGCATGTCCCCGGGTAGGAGCTGGTTGGAGCACACATGGTCTGCATTTCAACACCACCACTGAAACATAGATTTATTACCTGAGAAATAAAATAAAGAATCTTGTTGCTCTCAACAGGAAGCAGTTGTTTTCTTAATTTAACGATGGACACTGCAGGAGCAGATTCAAATATCTGAAAAAGAAAAAATATCCTTTTATAGAGACACCACAGATAAGAAGCATTGCTCAATGCCTTAATCTTTGCTCACAAGTTTTGTTAGTGAAAGTGTGATGTTTAGTTAGTGACAAGGTAAATAAATAAATAAGGAATTACCTGCGAAGGAAGTGTATGCTAGGTTAGTTGGTGACCATGTGCAACCCGTTAAGTATAGTAAAGCTATAGTTAGCTACAGCCTTATTCATTAATTTTGTTTTATTTACAGGGTAAGTGCACTAAACAACCAAGTGCCTATTTTGATACAGTATGATCTGGGAGGTTACAATGAAAAAGGCAATAGCAACAGCATATACATTTATTTATTTATTTATTTATTTAAGGTCTAGGAATTACAACCCTTTGAGTCAGGGACTCATTTGCAAAGGCTCCACGTCATACAAAAAATGGATTAGAACACAATACAATATAGAATTTACAATTTAGACATCAGCTTTTTGAACAAAGAAAGACAGTAACATACAGAGATGAACGAAAAAATATAATGGACAGTCATGGAACAACAGCAGTTTGTGAAGTACTAGTGCAATGGAGATTTATTGGGAATCATCTGCAGTCACAGTGGGAGTTAGACATAATGTGGTTACGTAACTCAGGTTTGAAGGGACCAAGCCTGGGGATTGATAAAATGCAGTCAGGGATTGTGTTCATCCAGAGTGGGGCCCTGAAGCAAAAAGACCTTTGGCCAGCAGTGGTCTTTGCGAAAGGGACACGGAATGTGGCAGTGTCAGAGTGTCTAGTGGAGCGAGCAGGAAGGTTCTTTTGGAGGAGTTGAAGACAGCCAGGGGGGGCTAGGCCCAAGTGGATTTTTTTTGCCAGCAGACAGGTCTGATAAACTAGCCACTCCTGAAGATTGAGCCAGGATGAGCGCAGATAGAGGTCACAGGTGTGCGTCAGATGATCACCACCTATGGCCAATCTGCAGGCTTTGTTTAGGGCACGTTTAATACTGGACAGTGCTGTGTCAGAGGTGGCCCCGTAGATGATTATGCCGTAGTCTACTAGTGAAAGGATGGCGCTGGAGATAGCTAAGCATAGAGCCTCCGGAGGTAGACAAGGCCTAAGCCTGTAGAGGAGACCAATTCTTTTGTTAATTTCTGTACTAGTTGACACGATATGCTCATGATAGGTAAGGGCAGAGTCTAGGGTAACCCCAAGATATTTGAAATTGGAAACCGGTTCCAGCGTGGTGCCTGTCACATTAAGTATGGATAGTTTTGTAGTGCTGTGCTTATACTGTGGATGGGTGAATAGCATGACTTTCATCTTTTTTGTGTTGAGTACGAGCTTGTGAGAGGAAAACCAGGCTTCAATTTGAGAGAAAGAGCCCTGCAAGGATTTTTGAAGCATCATGGGGTCAGGGTGACGACTGAAAATCACAGCATCATCTGCATAGAGGAGAAGACGCCCAGAGGAGGCCAGAGGTAACGAGTTCAGGAAAAGTGAGAAGAGGAGCGGACCGAGGATAGATCCTTGTGGGACACCCGATCGGACTGGAAGGTTTGCAGACAGGGTGTTTCTTATCATCACCTGTTGCGTGCAGCCAGACAGATAACTAGAGAACCAGCTAGTAGTTTCATTGGAGACGCCGACAGAGAGAAGGGAGTTAATGAGCATGATGTGATTGACGGTATCGAATGCCTTGGAGAGATCTATAAAGACTGAGTCAGCCAGGTCTCCATGGTCCAGATCATCATGTACAAAGGAGGTGAGTTCTAGTAGGGCAGTGGTGGTGCTGTGACCTTTCCTAAAACCGTGTTGTTGTTGGCAGATTAGGTGTTGAGCGTCTAGATAGTTGGAAAGTTGATCAGCCACAATTTTCTCCAAAGCTTTAGAGAGCGGGGGGAGTATGGAGATGGGCCTGTAATTACTAGTGGAAGTATGTGCACCACTTTTATGTACTGGTGTGATCCTTGCCTTTTTCCACAGACCTGGGAATTGTCCCAGGCAGAGGAACATGTTGAAAATTTTAGTGAGCGGTACTAGAACAGCATCAAGGGTTAAGGATAGCAGTTTAGCATCTAGTGAGTCACCACTATGTCTGGACTTACCAAGGAACCTGTCAATATATGCACGGGCATCACCAGTGGAGACAGTTTTTAGGCGAAAGGAGGCGCAGTGGGGGGTGGTGGAAAATATCCCGCTGCAGCACTGAAAAAATCGGGAGGGAGAATCGAGCTTAGATCTGAGAATGATATATTGAAAGCATCCGCTATTTTTTAGGTTCTTGGGTGGGAGTACCATCCAGGATAAGAATGGTAGGGGAAGGGGAGGGAGACTTTCCACTAAGTTCCTTTATATTTTCCCAGAACCTATTTCCATCACCCCAGGTTACAGTGAGTTTTGTTTGGTAGTAAGCAGCCTTTGCTAGCCGAATGGCCCAGGTGCAGGCGTTTCTGGCGGCACGATAGCGTTGTCGGTCAGCGGGTTGACCTGACTGAAGAGCTCTGCACCACAGGTCGTCATGGGCCTTCATTTGATCAAGCAAAGTCCGAGTTACCCAGGGGGATGATTTAGACTTTTCAAACCGTTTGACATGGGGGGGCGAAAATGTCACAGGCGGATTGGAAGGAACTAATGAAGAAGGACAGGGTGGCATCAACTGATGTCAGGTGATCAAGAGGGGACCAGTCAATATTCCGAAGTAGGCTTCTGAGATGTTTTAGAGCCCCCTTCTTGAGCTGGTGACACATGGAGATCCTAGGTGGGGGTGGTTTGCAGCAATTTGACCAGAGACATGTTACCGGGGAGTGATCACTGATGGATTCCAATTGCACCTGAACATCCAGTATGTGCTCAGGGTGGTTTGTGAATATGAGGTCAAAGAGGGAGCTGTGGTTCGTATTTTTGTTCACTCTAGTTGGGGTGAGGACCATCTGGGACAAATTTTGGGCTGCAGCTGCATCCCTGAGGGGGGATGTCTGGGGGGCAAGCCAGTTTGAGTTAAAATCTCCAAGGGCTATGACTTCAGAATTTTTGGGAGTTGGTCGATTATGTTTAGGACGGATGCGAAGGCATCCCTTTGATGATGAGGAGGTATGTATACAGACATTATATAAGGTGATTTTTTCGAGTTCCCAAGTTCAACCCTGACAGTGAGAGACTGTGCACCTTCCGAGGGGCTTATGGTTGTAGTGTATATTCCATGCAGGTGATCTCGAAGATATAGAGCATATCCCCCGCCCCGTCCTCTTAGTCTATCCGACCTGCGTAATGTGTAGCCAGGTATGCTTACAGCCGAGTCAGGGATATGCTGAGACAGCCATGTTTCGGTAACAGCTATGACATCAGGGAGGTGGAGGCAGACCCAGGCTTGGAATGAGGCAAATTTCTTTTGAAGACTACAAATATTAATGGTGGCCAGCCGCAGCCCCTTTTGCCTAGCTGGTTGCCGTGGGGTGTGGAGAGAGGGACCAGGATTTGGGTGAATGTTGCCCACTAATAGCAGGAGAATGATTACTGTCCTGGTTAGGATAGTTTTGTGGATCTTTTTGGAGGTGCGTTGAGATGTGACCATATGATGAAGGGGTTTATTGGAAATATGGGTGCACATAAATCGTGATACATACATAAAACATGGGCTAAGTTGGTGTTACAAGTATAAACAGTGCATAAATACAGTTACAAATAGGAGAAAACATTTTTGATTGATCCAGTTGTCTGCCAATATTCCAGTAGCCCTATGTGAATCTTGAATTAGTATATGCATATAGATCCTCTTTATGTGCAGATCAATCGTGCTGAAATAGATCATTTTTTTACTTTATTGTTTTCAGTAAACAAATGTACAGTTAAAAGGTTGAGCACAGAGCATAAATACAACGCATACTCTCAGTGAGGGCAGCACTCCTCTTACTATAGCTCATATATCTGCTTAATGTGTTGAGATACAGTTTGAGGGGAAGTAGATTATAAAATGAACTCAGTTCATAGTCCCAGAAGTATTGCTGTTTTTGAGGGTCCATGAGCTGCACGGTATAGGTCCACACAAGAGTCCTGATAAAAGTTCCAGATATATTCTCTGCCTTCCAATGAAGGGAAAGAGAAACTCTAAATCCCTAATAGGCAGAGCTACAGGTATCTTACAGGGTATCTTAGGCCACAGATAATGGTAAATAACAGACACAGTTTTAGCAGTACTAATGTTAAACTGATACATAGTGGTATAAAACACTAACTGACATTATAATGGTAAAACACAGACATCACCCCTCCCTACCATATCTGTAGGGAGCATATTACTGTTCAAGTCCAAATGTCCAGGCTGTTAGGCAGAAAAGTGGAGGACATCCACAGGTAGATTTATTGTGTTCAGTTCTCTGGACGACATAAAAATACAGCAGTTTTATCTGGGGATGATCCTGAGATCCATCTCACTTATAACATTGAGAGAAGAAAGCCATAGTCTTTCAGGATTTCTCTTTGTTTGAAATGGATCCCTCTTGTTCCTCACTTCTCTGTCTTGGAGGAGCATGCTTCTGAACTCACTTTAGGGCATCATCAGGGTCCGAGAATAGGAAAACCTTTCCATGGTGGACAGTTCTGTGTCTTACAGGGAAACCATGCTATGTGTGATTTCAGTTTCTCGCAGCATGGCCTTAATGCTGCTGGACCTCTTTTTTTTTTTTTTCTGGCATGTAACAAAGCTTATATCTGGGAACAACTATACCATCTAGCTGTCTTGGAGTAAGGCTTCTTTTCTTTGAGAAAGCAACAGCAGGAAATCCCTGGCCACTATCACCATAGTGTGAAGAGCCTCACGGCCATCCAGTCTGTCACGTGGCATTACCATGTGCTTTCTGGATCTGCAGGGGACAATTTTTGACTGTGTCACCAAGTTGGTATGTGAGTCAGACTTTCAGGAACAAAGGGAGATGGTCCCCTTCACTGCCCTTGGGCATCCTGATTATCTGAATATCTGCTGAATGAACCTGGTTTTCCAGCATTTCTAACCAGGCCCAAAGGTGAGTGTTCTTCTTGGTCATGTTAATTGGCACACCTAATGCTGCATCTGAGTTCTTGTTTGCCTCTGTCACTGCAACATTACGGAGTCCATGGAGGTTACAAGACCAGCAACCCTGTTGGACTGGCAGTCAAATCTGTCAGCTAGTCCAGCCACAGTTGGATTAATCAAGTAATTTTCACTTCCAAAGTCTGCAATATCTCTTCAGGTGCCTCTTCTGAGTGTCTATCACACAGACCTGAGCTGACCATGTGGCAGGAGCTCACCGTGCATTTTACTTTTTACTCCGTCAGGCTGTGGCTTATCTTTCAGTGGATTTTCATTTTTGTAGAGGAGGGTTTCCAGTACCACCACTGTGACTTTGAACCCCCGTTTGAAGGCTGTTACTGATAATCTTGACTGTTATTTCTAAGTGTGTGTGCTGAGCGCTGAGCCTAGGCAGCCATCTTACTCGGGCTCCTCAGCACCCCCCCCCCGTGGATCCAAATTTTAAAACAATGTTCCATATCAAAGTTCTAAATTACCCTACATGCCTGCCATTTAGTTAGCACTATTGATAAAACTGATGGATGGCTATCGAGCTACTAAAAAATGGAAAACGGCATTAAAAAAAAGCCAATTGATCAATATTTTTTTTAAATGAAGCTGTCATTTTCAGTGCTGCCACTTGGTATTGTGACTTTTGTTGACAGTATCAATGTGATCAAGAGTGCTGGCACAGCTGACTGACATTTCTCTTCATTACTGCGTCTATTTAATGTCTTTACAGTGTTGAAATGCTCGAGACTGCACGCTCGGTCAATTGCACTTTTAGTTGCCACAACAAATTTCTTCTCAGTGGAATGTTATAGCAGCCATTCAGATGCTAAGGATTTTATGAATAAAATCGACCAATACATGGCTGAAAAAGGCAAAAATACCGTAACTGACACACCTAGCATTGTTGCATTACTTGGTTACAGTGCTTCTAGTCAAAAAAAGTCGTCAAGTAGGAAAATGTTATAAACATGCTGATTAGGCTACACATCATCTGTGCTGGTACACAGTGCATTTTTGGGGACCTGTAGGAAGCCGGGAGGCTTGTGACCAGGATAAAGTTGGACTTTGGCAGTCTTGAAGCTGAGGAAGAATTGGAAGTTGTGTGGATTCTAGTTTGTAGTAATCTGTGAGTGGGAACTGGGATTTTGAGGAGGGTGAGAGTCCCATGTGGAGTAGCGGTGTTCGAGATGCTATATTCTCCAGCTTAAGGGGGTATATCTCCCAATACGTTGCTATAGCAATTTCACGAAAGTATAATGTGGTTATTCATCTGTGGGGCTTTATGCCCTTTATGTTGCCTAGGCCTGTTGTTATGTGGCACTAATCATGTGATGGGTGCATTAATCCTCCTCCAGGCTGCATTTGATGTGATCTTTCTAAATTGTAGCATCCCAAACTATGTTGGCAATGATTTTATATATGGGATATTATGCTGTACTTTGCCTCTAGAGGGATACTTCCTACTATGAGGATTGAGTGTATAGATAGAGAATAAAGTATGGGGAAGTTTGTGGTATGAGAATTTAATGCACTCCCAAGGTGTGGGATGCTACATAAACCCCGAGGGTAAAACCTGAGGGGTTTATTAAAGCATCCCACACCCGAGTAATACATTAGATCCTCACTCCCATACTATTATTTTATAATAACAGGTCAGCAATTTTTTCCAGCCTGACTTTTGTGACTGATGTTTTCCATTCTGGCTTTGTGTGTGCAGCTATTACACACACACACACACACACACACACACACACAGAGTCTCCCTCTCCCTCCCACCTTGGGAATGGAATGAGCATTTTCATTTTTTAATGTATTGTATTTATTTAGTTATTTATTTTTTAAACTCACTGTTTGAATCGTGATCATGGTTAGTTAGCGCTGCATGCAGTCAGCCATGGTCCCATGCCTCACACAATCACTGTCGCACTGAGGTATCGCCTGCTGCCAATAAACGTCAGAATCAACCAGACAGAGATTTTTTTCTAAGTTTAAATGCAGGATTAACCAGATAGATAGTAAAAAAATCAAACTCTTGGAGAAATGAGTGTTGTGGCAGCTCCTCGTCAACCGACTGATGGAGCTATCATGCTAGTGCAAGTATTCAGCCTGCCCACACAGGGAAAGAGAGCCAATTAGAAGAAGAATCAGCATTTATATAGTGCTTTTCATACACAGTATCCCAAAGTGCTTTACAAGCAATGCTAGACTGGTAGTGAAGTGACTGAATGTGTGGTGGTGGCCATATCACACATCATCACCCACACACAGCCTAGATAATTGCATGAACCAGTTTATGGGAAGGGGAATGTTGGCCAGGACTCAGGGAATGTTCCCTGCTCTTTGCGAAGAGTGCCCTGGGTTCTTTTACTTCCACCTGGACACCCACTAGGACAACACCAGGATGAGAAGAAGGGATCTCGGTTTAACGTCTCATCCAAAGGACGGCACACCCCAGCAGTACAGCACCACCCAATACTGCATTCGGATGCCAGCGATTTTTAGGTGCAAGTCCAGTCCTGGTGTGGGACGAGAACCCACGACCTTCTGGTCCAGATGCAGATGTGCTACCAACTGAGCTACGCTGACACAATTAGGTAGTGCTTTTGTTTGTGACAGGCAGAGTGCATGAATGCCATAATAACCCATGGGTTATTACAGAGAATATCATCTGGCTGAGCATATAGAAAACAATTGCTCGCTAGTTATTATAATGCATTATCATCAATTGTGATGTACCTGTATTAGTTTTCTCCTGGGACTGGGTTTTCAAAGGGTGGCTCAGGGCTTGCACCAAACCTTGCACCACAGCACTTTGAAATTGCCAGTGTGCCCAGTTTTTGAAGTTCAGGCACAGTTGCAACAGTTTTCCTGATTTATGGCAGCTTGTGCCAAATCTGCTGTGCAAGCTCGTAAAAATGATCCCCAGGATTGCACAAGTTAGACCATAAAAAGATGATCTAACTTGCATCAACTGCTGCACATTATGGAAAATTCCATTAGATTGCCACAAGCCTGGTGTGTCATATCTGTGGTGCACCCAGAGCTTGCAGCAATCGAAAGCCTTTGAAAATCCGTCCCCTGGACTTTTACAAGGGTCGATGTATAAGACTGAGATTATCTTTCATTTTAGCTGTGTGATCTCAGGACTTTAATTTGTTTCAGTAGTCATTAACAATTCTACTGTTTGTTAAGCACCAACTCCGGCCTGTAATAACATTATGTTGGGGACAAATTGCCCCTCATAGCATTACTCTCAGGTGCTGCTAAACCTTCATGTTTGGGATGTTCCTTGTCAGAGCAGTTTCTACACAATATAAATGTTGATTAATTAACCAATTTCTCTAGGTTTGGGATCATAAGATTCTCAAATTAGCCCATGTAGTTATTTTGAACACTGAAGATAGCGATAAGATTCTTCCTTACGGCAGCAGGTGAAGGCTGTATGACACGGTTTATCCTGAGAATGGTCTCTCTGTGGCCTTCATTAATAATTATGCCTTCCCAAGTGGGCATTAAGTCGGATTGACAGATGTTGTATCCTACTGTGATCATTTCTAAGTCCATGGTTTTTAATTTGCTCTCTTTCTGTTGGGCTGATTTATTTGTAAGAGCCTGCTTGTGAATCTAATACAATGATTAAAAAAACAAAACTAAAACAGTACAACACTCCACTGTCAGCCCACTACATGGCTGATTGTCATGAGTCCAGCAAATTGAAGGGGACTGAGAAAACTTCAGCACCTTTCTGGGTTACCGCAGTGCAGTGGCTCCTAAATAGGTGCACTTCAGTCCGCGTCCGAATGTTCTGAATCCGATCCTCCAGTACTCGCGAACCACACCAAATGGCAGAAGGACCATTTGCCAACATTTTATAAGAAAAATAAAAGGAGGATAACAACAACATCATAGGAATTATAGGAAAGCATCAAGCAATTATGATCTATGCATCCTTATAGCTTGCCATAACCCCAAGTTAAAATGTGTAGACCCTATTGCTAAATTCGCCATCCAACCTATTTTTAAAAGATATCATATCAGAACTCTCTATAATTGACCTAGGTAAATCATTCCAAACTGGAATCACCTTTTGAGTGAACCACTGTCTCCTTAAATTTAAGTTCCATCTAGACTGTAAAAGTTGTTTAGGATGCTTCCTTGTGCTAACTCGAGCTTTATTGAATTTTATACCTAAGTCATCCTGTAGTACTGAGTTGCATAAACTCTAAATAGCATACACAGATCCTCTCTGAATCTTTTATACGATAGAGAGTATAACCCCAAGATTTCCATTCTTTCCCTATAAGAGTTTTTGGCTAATCCTGTAATGGCTTTTGTCATTCTTCTCTGTATGCCTTTGAGCCTATTCATATCTTCTCTTTTATATGGTGACCATACCTGTACACAGTATTCCAAGTGAGGTCTAAGCAGGGAACTATACAATGGAATTAATACTTTGGCCTCTCTACTGGCTATATGTCTGAATATACTGTTTAAATTCTGATTTGCCTTTCTAATCTGGAGTGAACAGTGGTCAATAAATTTCAAGTTAGGGGTAACAGATATTCTCAAATCCTTTTCCTGTAACATCTCCATCAAGGTGTTTAATCCAATTTTATATGTTGCATTAGCATTTTTTTTCCAAAATGCATGACTTTGCATTTTGCTAGATTTAATTCTAACCTATTAAGAACGGTCCAAAAGGCTATTGTACTGCTTGCTATTTGCAAGACTGCCTCATTGGTTGAATTATTGACAATGGCTCCCAATCTGCAGTCATCTGCAAATTTGGATAGCCAAACATTAGGAGTGTTAATCTGTAGTGTTGATATATACACGTTAAAAAGACAAGGCCCCAACACCGAACCCTGTGGGACCCCACTAGTCACAGGGGCCCATTCGGAATAGGTCCCCTTAACCACCACCCTCTGTCTCCTAACGTTCAACCATTCAGTAATCCAACATATCACATTGGTCTCAATCCCAAGCCTCCTCAGTACTTCTAACAACTCCTTATGCGGCAACTTATCGAACGCCTTTGCGAAGTCCATGAAAACAATGTCAACTGAATTTCCCAAGTCCAGTTCTCTATTAACATTCACATAGAAGGTTAAGAGGTTGGTCTGACAGGATCTGGACTGGGTGAAACCATGCTGTGATAGGTTTATCTGGCCGCTATCATATAATGAGACTAATATCCTATCCTTTAGAATTCCTTCCAGTATCTTACCCATAAGTGATGTCAAACTTACTGGCCGAAAATTGGAAGGTAATATTCTTGAACCCTTTTTTAAGATTAGTATCACAGTTATTTCCTTCCAGTCACTAGGGACTTCACCTATATCTACTGATGTCTGAAAGATAAAGGTCAATGGTGCTGCTAATAAGTCAGCCATTTCCCTTATAACCCTTGGATGGATGTGATCAGGGCCTGGTGATTTATTGATGTCAAGTGACCTAAGTCTTTCTACTGCTTCTCTAGGATTGATTGTGATAGCTCCTGGAATTGGGGAGTTACTACGCACTCCCTGAATTGAGGAATCAGTATTAAATACAGAACAAAAAATATTTATTCTGAATATTGACCATTTCTTTCATTGACACAACCTGTTCCATTTCATCATGAAAGGGACCTATAGTGTGTGTGTTTCTCCTTCCACTGTTTATGTATGGAAAAACGTTTTATTTATTATCTTTGATTTTTAAAGCTAAATTCAGTTCAAACTCTGCCTTTGCTTTTCTTATTGCTGACTTTACTTTAGCCAAAATATTTTTAAATGCCAACCTATTAGTCAAAGTTGTGTCCCGACTATATTTTTTATAGATTTTGTTTTTTTATTGATCATTTCTTGATGTAAGGGGATAACCTACGTGGTTTTTTACTACCCTTATTATATTTATTACTAATAGGATGTATTTAGTCGTAAGATTCCTTAAGTGTTCCAACAATGACTTCCACATCTCATTGACAGTGATATCGGAGAAATCTTTACTCCAATCCCAATTTGAAAATTCATTCCTAAATTTGTTGAAATTAGCTTTTCCAAAGTTTAATCTAGTTGTTAAAGCAGTCTCACTTATTACATAAGGTTTTTTAATGCTAAGCCTCACCATACAGTGGTCACTATTTCCTAATGGTGGAATTACATTTACGTTAGTTAAATAATCCCCTATATTAGTTAATAGAATATCCAGAATATTATTGCCCCTGGTATTTTCTACCACTAATTGTTTAAGTCCCAAATAGTCAAATACATCCATAAAAGATAATTCTATTTTAGTAGTATCTTGCCATGAATTCCACTCAATATTTGGAAAATTCAAATCACTCATTATTATAATATTGTCAGTTGGATGTAGGGTATTAATTTGTTTTAATAAGTCGATATCATGGGTGACTAAACTGGATGGTGGACAGTAAATCAAACCCAATAGGATTTTGGTGTCATCAGATGGAAATAACTTAACCCATAAGGATTCAAGATGCAACTCTTCCTTTATTACGTCTTCACTGTTTAAGGAGTCTTGAATATAAATAGCCACTCTTCCACCCTTTCTACGTTGTCTATATTTAAAATATAAGGTACATAAGGCACAAATATTTATCTTTACAACCTCCTATTTATATTAGTAATAAGGTATTTCTGGGAGTTATGTGAATGGCCAGTTAGTCACACCCTGGGGGCATGTGGCACTTGGTTTCACCTTGTGCCACAGTACACCCCCAGGCATGACTTATTCCTTAAAAGGAGAACTATATAAAATTATAGTAAATTTGGTTGGGAACGTGCTCAGGATAAGTAACCCCCTAGATACCTATTACATCCTAGATGAGGTGTACAGTGTCACAAACTCGCTCAGCTGGTCAGCCCTCTACTCCCAAAGTGCCAACCTCTGAGCATATGATTTGTGTATAGTGAACAGAATAAGGTAACCCTCTTGTCTGTTTTGTGGGTTCAAGTCACCTTAGTCTCAAGCTCTGGAGGGATTCAAACTGATAACCTCTTGTTAACATACCCAATTATCAGGTTCATATAATTCTGTCTTCGGGGGGCCAGATATCTTTGCCTACAAGCACCCAACCAGGTCTTTCAAATGAACCCTTAGAACTCTATGCAAGACTTTGGAGAACTCTATCCATTTCCAAGTTTGGTGTACAATAAGCCCATACACAGTGTTACTGATAACCTTTAAAAGCTCCACTTAAAATAAAAAGAAATGTCAAGGCACTCCAGACAGTTTCCATTGTAAAAATATCTCTTTACCTTAAAATATCAAAACAGAACAATAAATACAGAACAAATATGTATCCCAACACATACAGCCTTAAAACAAACAGGTAAAAGTTCAGTTCCTACTATACATACATTCAGACTGGTCTAATCTTACTCTCTTTCAGTGCTGTGATGATTCTTCCTCAGTCAGATAATATGGTCTTGTGTGTCTGTCAAGGTTCTTTCAGCAATTAAACACAGTTCTGAGCCGGCCTTCTCATGAGGTCACTAACTCCGCCTTGGTGTAACAACATCTATATTTTATCTCACAGGACGTCCAAATAAAATATTTAAAAAAACATAATAGGTGACCTCACTGCCTTTCCTCCATCAGGTTAACCAGACCAAACCAGTTTGTGCTCTGCTATACATACATCTCAAAAGTTTCTTTGATCTAAGTCACTGTATTCAAAGCAAAAGTGTATTTACCTTTTTAATCCCATATGGGCCTGGGAATCTACACCTCAAAGGTCTCTCTCTGATGTAATTCAAGGGTTCCCCAGGAATGTATATTTGGCCTTCCAAATTCGTCTGGGTCCTGTTTGGCCCAGCCATCAACCTCTCTGATGAAATGAGCTGGTTCCTGGAAGGTTATTCATAACCCATGCATGCTGTTTCCATATGTCACCTAGAGCAACAATCAAAGGATTCCCCTGGGGATGCCATGAATGGCTAATTTCATTTCCTGGGATCAAAGCAAATTGACAAGGTAATTGTACCCCAGATATCTGCTATTTAAAATACCTCCTGTCCTTTGAACTTATCCCTGGGGTTTTTTTATGTTTCAGTTCAGCAAGATTGTAGTTTCCTCAAACTGACCATCCCATCACATATTTTATATGTAATAAAAAAAATTAATACAGCACTCAGAGCTGGGTGTCTATGTCACACTCCTCCCCACCCAGACTGAATCTGGGGGATCCATCCCCTACATGGGATGAGCTTCCCAAATCAGTTCACTCCTCATAGACCCTAGACAGTCCATCTGAGTTCTGATTCTTGGCTCCGGCCCTATGTACAATTTTCAGATCATACCCTTGTAAAGCAAGACTCCATCTGAGCAGCCTGCCATTGTTTTTCCCCATCTTCATTAGCCAAACCAGGGGGTTGTGGTCAGTCTGCACCACAAAAGGCTGCCCATACAAGTATGGCTCCAATTTCTTTAGGGCCCACACTAGGGCAATATACTTCTTTTCCACCGTGTAGTATGCTTGCTCCCTGGGGAGCAGCTTTCGGCTCAGGTAGGCTATGGGGTGGTCTCTCCCTTCGCTGGATGTTTGGCTCAGTACTGCCCCAATACTCACATCTGAGGTGTCTGTCTGAAGTATAAAGGTTTTATTATAGTTTGGACTTGTCAAAACAGGAGCACTGCACAGTGCCTCCTTTAGTTTGGTAAAGGCTTTCTCACAGGCTGGACCCCAGGTAATTTTCTTGGGCATCCATTTCTTTGTCAGGTCAGATAGGGGAGCAGCCAGGGCACTGTAATTTGGTACAAATTTTTTCGATAGTACCCTGCTGTCCCGAGAAAACTCCTGACCTGCTTCTGAGTTTCTGGTCTGGGCCATGCCTGTATTGCCTCTATTTTTATCTGGTTAGGACGGAGCTGTCCCCGGCCTACCACTTGCCCGAGGTATGCCACTTCTCCCATGGCCACCTGGCACTTCTCAGATTTGACAGTGAGCCCGGCCCTCTGTATCCTGTCCAGCACTTCCCTAAGGTGTGAAAGGTGTTCCTCCCAGCTGGTACTGAAGATGGCAGTGTCATCCAGGTATGCCACGGTGTACTCCTCAGCACCATTTAACACCTGGTTCACCAACCTTTGGAAAGTGGCCGGGGCATTCTTCGTTCCGAAAGGCATTACTTTGAACTCAAATAAGCCTATCGGAGTGATGAAGGCTGACCTCTCCCTAACTCTGTCCATCAACTCTACCTGCCAATACCTCTTTGTCAGGTTAGTGGTCATAAGGTAGGTTGCTCCCCCAACTTGTCCAGGAGTTCGTCCGTCCGGGGCATCAGGTGGGCGTCTGACTTCATGACTGCATTCAGTCCATGATAGTCTACACAGAATCGAGTCGAGCTATCTGGCTTGGGTACAAGGACTACGAGTGAGACCCAGGGACTGTGGGATCTCTGGATTACCCCTAAATCCAGCATCTCCTTCACTTCCCTCCTAATGTCCTTTTGGACAGCCTCTGACACCCGATATGCTGTCCACCGTATGGGCGTCCATGTCCCTGTCTCCACATCATGTGTTGCAAAGGGGTTCCAGGCTTGGTGCTAAACAAGGGGGCAAAATCTGCTAAAACCTCCCTCACTTTCTGGATCTGGTCTGGGGTCAGCTGGGGAGACAATTTTACTGCCTCCACAGAGGACTCCTGCTTACTCTTTTCCAGCAAGTCCAGAAGGGGGTCTCCTTCGTTCATCCCCTCCCCATGACTACACACTGCAAACACCATGTCATCCCTATTTGCATATGGCTTCATCATCCCAGAATTCTAAAAGAACTAAGGGTAGAACTAGTGACACCACTGACTACCCTCTTTAACAAATCATGGGAGGATGGAGTGGTACCCGAGGACTGGAGGAGGGCAGATGTGATTCCCCTTCACAAAAGTGGGAGCAAGGCAGAAGCAGGAAACTACAGACCTGTTAGTTTAACCTCAGTGGTAGGGAAAATGATGGAATCACTTCCGAAGGAAAGAATTGTCACGTATCTAGAGGCCAGAGGGCACAGGACCCAAGGCAGCATGGATTCACAGCGGAAGGTCATGCCAAACAAATCTGATAGATTTCTTTGACTGGGTGACCAAAGTAGTTGATCAGGGAGGGCTGTGGACATGGCCTACCTAGACTTTAGCAAGGCATTTGACACAGTCCACACAAAAGATTAATATACAAGTTAGCCAGCCTGGGAGTGGGTCCCAAGATGACAGCCTGGGTAAAGAATTGGCTGGAGAATAGGTCACAGAGAGTAATAGTAAATGGAGTCCACTCTGAAAAAAGGGGGGTTAGTAGTGGGGTACCGCAGGGTTCAGTATTAGGACCGGTCCTCTTCAATGTCTTTATAAGCAACATTGCAGAGGGACTGGAAGGAAAAGTATGTCTCTTTGCAGATGACACAAAGATCTGCAACAGAGTTGATGCACAAGGTGGAGTGGAAAGGATGAGAAGGGACTTGGCAAGGTTAGAGGAATGGTCAAATGTATGGCAGCTTAGATTCAGTGCTAAGAAGTGCAAGGTAATGCACCTGGGAAACAAAAACCCAGGGGAAGAGTACACAATGGGGGGTGAGCTACTAACAACAACAAAAATGGAAAGGGACCTGGGGGTAGTCATATCAGATGACCTAAAGGTGGGCAAGCAATGTGAGAGGGCAGCAAGGAGGGCTGGGGGGATACTGGGATGCATAGGAAGAGGCATCACCAGTAGAAAACAGGAAGTTATTATCCCTCTGTACAGACAGCTAGTGAGACCCCATCTGGAGTACTGCGTGCAGTTCTGGAGACCCAATCTCCGCAAAGACATAGACAGGATGGAAGCTGTCCAGAGGAGGGCAACTAAAATGGTGCAGGGTCTGCACGGAGAGACATATGAAGAGAGACTTAAGGAGCTTAATATGTATAGCCTCGAGGAAAGGAGGAGAGGGAGACATGATAGAAACTTTCAAGTACCTCAAGGAATCAACAAAGTCCAAGAGGAAGCATCTTTCGAAAAAGAGGTGTGCAAGAACAGGGGCACAATTTGAAGATAGAAGGGGCAGCTCAGAGGTAATTTAGAAGTATTTTTTCACAGAGGGTTGTGGATGTATGGAGCGCCTTCCAGAGGAGGTTGTGGAGTCAAAAACAGTGGTGGAATTCAAGCATGCATGGGACAGTCATAAGGCAATTCTAGGGGGTGGGGGTAGGAAGAAGTAGGCTGCTGGTTAACTAGGACCTGCAGCTTATCCATCAGGTAGGGAAATGGGCAGACTGGGTGGGCCAAGCAGTCCTTATCTGCCGTCAAATTCTATGTTTCTATGTTGACATGGTATATCCTTTCTGTCTGTCTACGGTCAGGTAACTCCACAATGTACTGTAGTTTACGTAATTTACCTTCCTAACCACTCTGTACGGTCCTGCCCACTCAGCTTGCAGCTTGTCTTTCTGGACCGGAATAAGGACCATGACTTCCTGACCCACCATGTACAAGCGAGCTCTGGCTCTGCGGTCATACCATACTTTTTGTTTCTGCTGGGCAGCTGCCAGGTTGCTCTGGGCTGTCCCCATAAGCTCCTTCAGCCTTTCCCTAAACCTTAGGACGTAATCCACAATGGGAGTTCCCTGGGTGGCGTGCTTGCCTTGCCAGTCCTCCCGGATCAAGTCTAGGGGCCCACGTAGCCGGCGTCCATACAAGAGCTTGAAGGGGGAAAATCCTGTAGACTGTTGGGGCACCTCCCTGTATGCAAACAACAGGTGGGGAAGGTATTTCTTCCAGTCCCTCCCATGCTGTTCAGCAAGTGTCCAGAGCATTGACTTTAGGGTACCATTGAAGCATTCCACAAGCCCATTGGCTTGTGGGTGATACAGTGTCGTGCATCTCTGCACCACCCCACACTTCTTCCATAGACATTTCATTAGGTCCGACATGAAGGAACCCCCTCGATCAGTGATTACCTCCTGCGGAAACCCAACGTGGGAGAAAATCCCAAGCAAGGCATCTGCCACTTTGTCTGTCCACAGTGAGGATAGGGCAACTGCCTCTGGGTACTGGGTGGCATAATCCACCACAGTCAGGATGAATCTCTTCCCGTAGGAGCTGGGGGTATTTAAAGGGCCCACGATATCCATTCCCACCCTCTGGAATGGCTCCTCCACTATGGGCAAGGGGATCAGGGCGGCTTGGGTTTTCTGGCCTGCCTTCCCTATTTCTTGGCGCCGGTGACAAGACCTGCAATACTCCTTCACCTGCTGGGTGAAGTAAGGCCAGTAGAAATTCTGGGCCAACCTCTGCATTGTGCATGCGATTCCCAGATGACCAGACAAGGGAATATCATGGGCAACCTTGAGCAACTGCTAACGATATCCCTGGGGAACGACAAGCTGCCTGCCTAGCATCCCTCCCTCTGTCTGTATTGCCTGTGTATACATAAATCCATTTTCCCAATAAACCTTATGTCTGCCGTCACCTCCCTGTGCACCATCCAAGTCTGCCCAAGCCCTCAGCTTCTCTAAACTAGGGTCACTTCTCTGAGCAGCTGCGAACCCCTCACACCTTCCCAAGGCATGGGACAGGTCCCCTTCAGTTGCTAAACTAGGGTCCCTAGCACTAGCGTCAGGGCCCTCAGGATCACTGTCAATCCCAACCCTCTTACAAGAGGTCACCCTTCCCTCTCCAGAGTAACCCTCTGTAGTTATGTGGTTACTTGCTACTGGGGAAATTTCTACCCTCTTTTTATCAGTCACCCCCTCTGGAGAAACAGGCTGGGGAACCAGCCTCTCAGTATCTTACCCAATGGCTTCTGGGGGGGCTCAGAGAACTACAGTTTTCCCTGGCCACTTTGTTACGGGTAACTGCACATACCACCCCCTGCTGGAGATTGTTACCCAGGATCACATCCACTGCTAATGTGTTAGCTACAGCCACCTGTTGCACAGTTCCCCCCTGTTTCACCCCAGTCCAGGAGAACACTGGCCAGTGGCAATGTTTTCTCTTCACCCGCAAAGTCCTGTACAGTCACGTATTTATTGGGTATAAGCTGACCAGGCTGTACCAGATCCCCTTTTACCAATGTCAGGGATGCCCTGTGTCTCTTAACCCCTACGTCTGTACACCATTTACCATGACTGGGTGCATATGTTCCCTCATGTTCACTGGCATGCTTCCAGGGACACACAAAGAACCCACTTCCTTTCTGGTACTACTTTGCATATTATTGCTTGCCCTTCTTGGACACTGTCTGGCAATGTGCCCAGTTTCTTTACATAACCAACAAACATTTCTTACTTCAGAGAAATCTTTTCTTTGAAACCTGGGGCTAACTGGTTTCGGTGGAGGCAGTGAGGGTTTTAGCTGCCCTGAAGGTGCGCTTTTCCCTTTCTGCACTGCCACACTCACCCTATTCGCTCTCAGAGCAGGTCTGCTCTTGGCATGGTGGTCCGAGAGTTCAGCAGCCTCTTGCACTGTTTTTGGATCTCAGTCCTCTAGCCAGGTTTTTAACTCTGCTGGGCATGCCCAATAAAACTGTTCTAATAAAATCACATTTTCAGTTTTATCAACAGTGTTTGTCTCAATTCATTCCCACCAACATTTTAAAAACTGACGTTGTTTCGTGGCTAGCTCCTCATAGCTTATATCAGGGCTTCTCCTGAGCTTACGGAATTTAGCTCTGTATGATTCAGCAGTTAATTCAAACTTTGTTAACAGTGCAGCTTTTAACTTGCTGTAATCATCACTGTCTTCATTGTCCATTTGACCCAATGCATCCCGAGCTTTTCTGGTAAGTAGTGGGGACAGCTGGAAGCTCCAGGACTCTCTAGGAATTTTAGCCTGAATACAAACTTTTTCAAAAGAATTTAAAAAAGTGTCCATATCTTCCCCTTCCTTAAACTCAGCTATTAATTCAGAGTTCAATTTGTAACCCAGTCCTGCAGTCCCAGTTAAACCCAAGCCACTTACCTGCCCTGGTGCCGCTGGTTGGAGTCATAGCTTCTCTAGTTCGTGTTGCCACTGGCGCTCCTCTCTCATCTCCTCTGCCTCTCTGCATTCTCACTCTCTCTTCTCCTCTGCCTCTCGATGGCACTCACGTTCCTCACGGTCTGCCTCCCTCTGTTGTTGCTCTGCCTCATGATCCGCCACTATCTGTTGTCACCTCACCTCACGATCCGCCTCTCTCTGTTGTTGCTCTGCCTCCAGTTTCACCCTGCGCAACTCAATCTGCAGTTTGAGTACCTCTGGATTCAGGATATTGGTGACCATCCCCTGCTGCTGTGGCCCTTCACTGACAGTGGCCCTGCTGTCCACCTCATCAGCTCGGGACCCCTCACTGGCCACTTGACCTTCCAGATTTGAGGTTCGGTCCCTTTCAGTCACGGTCTGTGACTCGCTGGTCTGGGTATCTGCTACCATCAGGGCCTCTAGGAGGTTCTGCTTACTGGGTTTCACCCCAAATGGGACTCCCCTGTCCCCACACAACTGCTTTAAGAAATCTGCAGTGAGCCTGCTGTAGTTGGAAGCCATTTTCTTCTTCCCTCACTACTAATACTATTCTGACTGGCACTTCAGAAAAAAAAAATAAAATGGGTGGGAACTTAACTGTAAGTCAAGGGATATAGTTCTGTTTTCTTTTGAAATAAAACACTGCCTTTCTTTTTTTCCAAGTGAGCTAAACACTCTCACGCTAACCCACTGTACAATGAAGCTTATACCACCAAACTTTTTATGCCACCGCTGCCAACCAATCTGTCACAAACTTGCTCAGCCGGTCAGCCCTCTACTCCCAAAGTGCCAACCTCTGAGTGTATTATTTGTGTACAGTGAACAGAACAAGGTAACCCTCTTGTCTGTTTTGAGGGTTCAGGTCACCTTAGTCTCAAGCTCTAGAGGGATTCAAACTGATAACCTCTTGTTAGCGTACCCAATTATCAGGCTCAGATAATTCTGTCTTCGGGGGGCCAGATATCTTTGCCTACGGGCACCCAACCAGGTCTTTCAAATGAACCCTTAGAACTCTATGCAAGACTTTAGAGAACTCTGTCCATTTCCCAGTTTGGTATACAATAAGCCCATACACAGTGTTACTGATAACCTTCAAAAGCTCCACTTAAAATAAAAAGAAATGTTAAGGCACTCCAGACAGTTTCTGTTGTAAAAATATCACTTTACTTTAAAATATCAAAACAGAACAATAAATACAGAACAGATATATATCCCAACACATACAGCCTTAAAACAAACAGGTAAAAGTTCAGTTCCTACTATACATACATTCAGACTGGTCTAATCTTATTCTCCTTCAGTGCTGTGATGATTCTTCCTCAGTCAGATAATATGGTCGTGTGTGTCTGTCAAGGTTCTTTCAGCAATTAAACACAGTTCTGAGTCGGCCTTCTCATGAGGTCACTAACTCCGGCTTGGTGTAACAACATCTGTATTTTATCTCACAGGATGTCCAAATAAAATATTTAAAAAAACATAATAGGTGACCTCACTGCCGTTTCTCCCTCAGGTTAACCAGACCAAACCGGTTTGTGCTCTGCTATACATACATCTCAAAAGTTTCTTTGATCTAAGTCACTGTATTCAAAGCAAAAGTGTATTTGCCTTTTTAATCCCATCTGGGCCTGGGAATCTACACCTCAAAGGTCTCTCTGATGTAATTCAAGGGTTCCCCGGGAATGTATATTTGGCCTTCCAAATTCATCTGGGTCCTGTTTAGCCCAGCCATCAACCTCTTTGATGAAATGAGCTGATTCCTGGAAGGTTATTCATAACCCATGCATGCTGTTTCCATATGACACCGAGCGCAAAAATCAAAGGATTCCCCTGGGGATGCCATGAATGGCTAATTTCATTTCCTGGGATCAAAGCAAATTGACAAGGTAATTGTACCCCAAATATCTGCAGTTTAAAATACCTCCTGTCCTTTGAACTTATCCCTGGAATTTTTTTATGTTTCAGTTCAGCAAGATTGTAGTTTCCTCAAACTGACCTTCCCATCACATATTTTATATGTAATAAAAAAAATTAATACAGCACTCAGAGCTCTCAGAGCTGGCTGTCTATGTCACATACAGTATGTCCTGTAGGGGATCCATCAATGGGGACTGTGGCTTGCTAATATCTAGTTTTCAAAGACCTGTACAGTTAGGTTTAGGGTGGAGTCAGCAATGCCAGTGCCCCAAGCAGGGATAACCCATTTTGGGTACTGTATGTAGCCCATATTTAGCACTCACCACATCTGAGGTGAACCCCTGTACCTCATATAGCCTGCCCCAGCCATAGTACCTTGCACATAGATGCATAAATTCAAAAAGTTACATAAGAAGAAGGGGACTGAAAACCAATTAATAAACCAAACAGAACAGTGTTTACAGTTGCAAAAATTGGAATCTTTGAGCACCGAATCATCTTCATTTGTTACTCCTGTCACATGCTGATCTGCTGTATGTCTCTCTATAATACAATAACAAGGACGTTTGGTGGCTGTGGGCAATATAGGGTCATATATTTTCAGGTTAAATTTGAACTTGGATTATAGGCCTGGTTCACTTTGTTTTATTTTAACTTTGTTCTATTTCTTCTAAATGGAAACCCATCATTTCTGTAGGCAGAAATGACTGTGCAGTTTATTTCTAAGTCTAGTGTAAGATTCAGTGCCATCTCAAATCTTGTTTAGAAACAGACAAGATAAGTGGTGCTGAATATTTATTATTTATTTATTTATTTATTACAGTCTTGGAGTACCATTTGAGCTGGAAGCTCTTTACATAGGTTCCATGTCATGTACAAATAAAGAAAAAAACAGAAAACAATTTGAGTAATGCGAACAGTTACACAGGGAGATAAAGTTAATACAGGATAAAATAACAAGATAAGGGAGCATAATAGCACATCAAGGGAAATATAAACAATGTTATGAAGGGTACTTTGTACTTGTCAATCCAGGGCATGGAGAGTAATAGGAAGATAAACACTTGAAAGTTGGGTGCTCAGGGGAAACAGGGCACCGATTGTCTTATAGGAGGACAGCATAAGTGGGCTCCAGAGGGCCAAGGAGGCAAGAAGCATAGAGATCACGAGAGAGAGAGAGAGAGGAGAGAGAGAGAGGTAGGTTGAGTGGTGGTAGATGAAGCAGGTGAGGACATAGGACTAATGAAGGCAGTCACATAGGGAGTTCAGTACCATCTGGTGCTTGAGGCTCAGTTTAAAGGCACTAAGCATTGGCAGGTTAGCAATGTTATCATGTAGGGAGTTAAACCAGAGTGGTGCTCGGTAAGCAAAGGACCTTTGTCCTTGGGATGTTCTGCATTTGGGGGTTAGGAAGAACTGGTGTTCAGAGTTACGAGTTGGACGTGGGTTAATGCATGGGACAAGGAGTTGTGTGACCCCGGGAGGCATGCGGCCAAGGACATTTTTTTTGGCTAGGAGGCAGGTTTGGTATTTTAAATGGCTGCTAAGCGGTAGCCAGTTTGCACTGGCATCGAGATCACAGGTATGTGTCAGCGAGGGCGCACCTGTGGTGAGATGACAGGCTCAGTTAAGCGCAGTTTTTAGGCACCAGAGAATAGTGTCTGTGGAGGATCCATAAATGGCAAGACTGTAGTCCACGAGAGAGACGACAGAGCTGTGGACAGCTATGCTTAGGGCTTCAGGCATCAGACTGATTTTATGTCTATACAGTAGCCTGATGCATGGATTTATAGCTTTGATGGCATTATCAATGTGGAGGGCATAGGTGATCATGTTGTCTATTGTAATACCAAAGTATTTGAAGTGTTGGACTAGTTCCAGGGAGGATTCAGAGCTCTTGGTTATGGAGAGGGGGGACTTTCGGTGTTTGTTGTGAGGGCTGGAAAACAGCATGGTTTTAGTCTTTTTGTAGTTCATGACTAGTTTGTGGTTACTGAACCATTTTTCAGCTTGGGAGAAATCATCTTGCAGTTGCCATTCAAGGGTGTACAGATCTGGGCCATTGTGGAAGATTACAGCATCGTCCGCATAGAGGAGGATGCGGTTCTGACAGGCTTGGGGGAGGCTATTCAGAAACAAACTGAATAGTAGTGGGCCCAGAACTGACCCTTGAGGGATGCCTGAGTGGACAGGTTTGCTGTCTGAGAGGACAGTGTTTATTCTTACTTGTTGAGAGTGGCATTCTAAGTAACTGCGGAACCATGCGGTGGTATCCTGGGAGAGTCCAAGGGCAGTTAGTTGGTCAGAAAGAAGAGCGTGGTTTACCGTATCGAAGGATTTCATCAGATCAATATAAATAGCCTCCACCAATTGTCCAAGGTCAAGATACTTGTGGATGGAGCCAGTGAACTCCAGAAGTGCTGTAGTAGTGCTGTGCCCAGACCTAAAGCCATGTTGCTCCTTGCAAAGCAGTTGATATTTTTCCAAGTATTCTACAAGCTGGTCAGCCACGATATGCTCAAGGGCCTTTGAGGGGGCGGTAGGATGGAAATAGGTCTGTAGTTCCCAGGCTGGTCCGGATCACGATTCTTGAACACTGGTGTAACTACTGCTGCTTTCCATTTTAGTGGGAATTTTGCAAGCCGAAGTGAAAGGTTGAGGATATGTGTGAGAGGAGTTAGGATTTCTTCCAACGTGAGGGAGACTAGTTTAAGGTCAAGGGTTTCTCCGCTATATCGTCCTTTACCAAGCACTTTGCTAAAATATTTTCTGGCTTCCCCCAGAGTGATAGCCTTGAACTAAAAAGGGGGATGCTTGAAATGCTGTATAGGCTCATTAGAGCTGGTATGAGTGAAGAAGCCCTCAGGGAGCACACCGCTGAGATCTGTAAAAGTGTGGTTGAGTGTGTTGGCTATGGACAAAGGATCAAGGATAGGGGTCCCGTCAATGCTGAGCATGGTGGGGGCAGATCTGGGTTCCTGACCAGTGAGCTCTTTTAGGTTTGCCCAGAATTTTTGCCATTGCTCCAGTTTGATGCTAGGGCTTCTTTAAAGTAGTTGTTTTTGCTACTCGGATCACCCTAGTGTAGTTGTTCCTTGCCCTTTTGTAGTTGAGGACATCGTCCAGTTTCCCTGTGGCCCTGGCTACATGTAAGAGATGGTCCCTGTTATGCATGAGCTCAAGTTATGTCATGGCTCAGCCAGGGGTTCCAATAGCCTTTGATTTTATGCTTCTTGATTGGGGCATGTTTGTCGCAGATCAGGTTAAAAAGAAGGATGACGTGATCAAGCGCAGAGTCAACATCACTGGCCCCATAAACAGAAGATCAGTCCATGCTACGGAGTTCTGCTTTCAACCAGCCAGAGTGGCCCTGCTTTAGGACCCTATTTGTAATGGTTTTTGGTGGGGGTTTGGAGTACTTGTTAGACCAGCAGAACCAGACAGGGAAGTGGTCGCTGATATCATCTGGGAGAACCGTGGCATTGGATGTGTGCTCAGGGCGGTTTGTGAGTACCCAGTCAAGCAGAGTGCTAGTACCCATCCTGTAGTTGGCACTTGTGGGGGCATCGATGAGTTGCGTGAAGTGGGCAGCAAGGAGTGCATTTTTGAAGTGGTTGGCTTCAGGCACAAGCCAGTTGATATTAAAATCACCTAGAAGTATGACTTCTGTTGTGAGACTTAGTTTACTAAGGCAGTCAATGACTGCTTGGAGGCCACTGTCAGAGTGCTTGGGAGGGATGTATATGGACAGCAGGGTGATAGATTTGTTGTGAGCACCCAGGAGGATTTTTATGGCTGTAGTCTGGGTGTTCTGTCCTATGCCGGGTAGCTGCAGCGTGAATCCTTTTAAGTTATCCGTGAGGTAGATGACGCAGCCACCCCCCGCTTAGATAGCTGATCTTGCCTAAAGATCCTGTAGTCTGGGAGAGTGACAGCAGCATCAGGACATTTAGGGAAGAGCCAAGTTTCAACTATGGACAACACATCTGGGTTATGGAGGGCTACCCATGCCTGAAGATTATCAAACTTGGCTGTTAAACTTTGGATATTGAGGGATGCAAAAGTTAATGTGTCTGATTTTAGTGTGCCAGCACCCAAAACGTGAGAGGGGCGTGGGTTGGGATGAATGTTACCAGAGAGGATGAGCAGGAGCATGGCTAGATGAACCAGGTAGCTCCTAAACAATTTGCAGCTGATTTTGCGCTGCCTTTTTGGGTTGTTCCTAGCTGAGGGCCTGTCTGAGCAGGTCACAAATGTGAGAGTGAACATTAGTGGTGTAAACCACTGCTTCAGGCTCAGCGGCAAGGGCCAGATATGTCTGGGTGTGCCATCATGGGTATGAGAGCCAAGTCATTTGTAGTGATCCACCGAGGTGCCTGTGCAGTAAGGATTGAGGTGGGTGGTGTCTAAGATATGAGGGGCATGCAGGAGATGGTTCCCTTGGGGCAGCCTGGTAGGCATAGTGAGTGCTAGTAGAAAGATACAGAGAGGTAGAAAACCAGGCAATGAAGGCATTGTAAGGGGGGGGGCATATGGGACTTTGGTCTGGAAGGTAGATGTTTAGGAGTATTGTGATTGGTTAGAGAAACACAGGGAGAGACAATCAAATAGCTGTGAAGCTTTAAGGACTGTGAGCCCTATAGGTGACAGGCAGGGCTAGAGCAAGTTGAAATTAAGGTTCAGAGCCCTACAGATGGAGGTAGGGTGAGTGTCATTGGAAGAGGGGGTGGTCTGTTGAGAGGTGGGGGAGGATGCATATTTAATAGCAGTCGGGGTTGGGGCAGGTGGGTGGGAAAAAAAAATACAGTACAATAGAACAAATTAGCAGCAGGGACAGCCAGCTCCAGGCACAGAGAGGATGGAGCCTGGCTGAGTGTGCTGTCCAATGGCATGTTTCCGATGTGTGGTTTGAGCCAATCGTGGGAGTGGGAGTGGATGCCAGGGAAGGAGCCAATCCGTGGGTGGTGCTCAGCTGTGGCTTTTCAGCGTACCTTGCTCTGGGGCAAAGCGGGCCAGAGGTACAGGCAGCCGGCCGTGGTTCTTGGCTGGTGCTGCAAGCCAGAGTCAGGGCTCGAGAGGTGTCCGTTGGCTTGCTCTGGGGTCAGACAGGCCGGGAGGTGCAGGCAGCCGGCTGTGATTCTTGGCCGGTGCCGCAAGCCCGAGTTGGGGCTCGAGAGGTGTCCGTTGGCTTGCTCTGGGGACAGGCAGGCTGGGAGGTGCAGGTGACCGGCCGCGGTTCTTGGCTGATGCCGCAAGCCCGAGTCGGGGCTAGAGAGGTGTCTGTTGGCTGCAAATTCATAACAAATGTGTCATAGGCATTATCAATTTTGCTCAGTGGAGGTTTTTCAGACTAGTACCCTCTAATGTTTGTTATGAAACCAATGTGGGTTATAAAGTTTAAGGCATTACTTTTATATAATGTATTATTAGTTCTCACATTGTTAAATACCTAAGATGTTATTGTCACTACTGTGAAACTAGTTGGAGCTTCTGTTCAATTGCATTAGTGTCTCAAAATCATGATGCAACAAGTCGTTCAGGGACAAGACTCCCACCAGCTCCAAACATGTACACTGTATCAGGCCATTGAGGGAGAGAATGCCAGCAGATAGCACCCCCATGGACCAGGTAAAAACAAATGTTTGTAAAAGGCTGCGAGCCCTTGCCAAACAAAACTCCCAATTTAGCATCTAATCATTGGCAAGAGAATAAAAGGGCTGGGAGTGAGACTTTAATGGGGGGGCTGAGGGTTTATCGAGTCGCTAATGTGTGTGCATGTTTTGCTAAGAATGGTACAAACTGTCATCATCTGAACTGCTTATAGTCCAACCTGAAACTGGGACTGTTGTACTGAGGGTATCAGCTAAACAGGAACTGTTCAAAGAACATACCTTTCCAGCAACACCCCCCTTCCTGGGGAAGTCAAAGACTGTGAGCGATGTAATATTTTTCTAACAAGCGTGCACTGGTGCAAATGTATTGGAGACTGCTGTTTAATTACTTTTGAACTGCTTATATATGCTCTTTTTCTTTTCAGGTCTGTGTTGCTTAAAATAAAACACATTGAATGACAGAGTACAGGTTTTTTGTTATCTGCTTGTCCTGTGAAACTCACTGAGGTCCGCTACACTGGGATTAAGATTGCTTTTGGAGCTAGTATAAAGTAAATCAGGTTGCCTCTCACACAGTTCACTTCCAGGTTTGGGTTTGGGTATCTAAAACCAGGTCATATCACTGACATAGCTGAGGGCCCTATTCTTAGTCCCAGTGGTGAGTGAGGATATTTTGGGGTGCACTGAGCTCACCATACTGCCATGCACCAAAACTAAAATATTCAAAGAGGTGCCACAGTCTGCAGGGGGAGAAAGGCTTCACGTGACCATGGCGCTGCATACAATTATAAGGATCACTGTTTTAGATGTTAGTCGATATACCTAGGCTATGCAGCCAATAGCATGCTGTAAGTGTGGCTACCACAGACATTGTCCAGTGGCATGGCGTGGCACCAGAGCACACGGTTACCACCAATGTTGTTCACCCACCCACCCACCCCCATCTGAATCTTAAGGCCACTTGTTGGCTAAGTGGACATATATTTATGTTGACTCTGCTAGTCTTCCCTAGTGGTCCATTAGTCCTGGCTGTAAACTTGCTGCCACTCTGCTTCCTTGGTGTCCAGTGGATTCCACTCCCAAGCCTTGCCTCCAAACCCTTAGGAATTTTGGCAACATATCCTCCCCATGCCAGAAAAACTAATTTGGGTTTGTAAGGCAGTGAGCCTCTGTACAACTGCTTTCATCAGTTCCTCAGTCCATGGTGTTACTATGCCTTATGACTAGGGGAAGGGGATGAGGGTACCTGGCAGCACCTGTCTTAAGTACAGTACCTCCATACATACTGGCAGCTGCATTACCAAGGGCTCACCCTGTTCCTTTCTCAGACCTAAGCCACTGAGCTGTGCCCTAGAGCAGACAAGCATGAAGGGGTGCAAGGTAGAACTATACTACAGAGTGGTCCCTGTGACCTCTTGGTGACTGAGAATGAGGCCTCTGAAGTCAATCACTTAGAATCGGGTCTATATCTATTTCCACTGTGTCCTCCCTGTAAATGCCCCTATCAGCTTTCCTTGCTCTGACTGTAGACACCTCCTACCTTGCTGGTGTCCTGGATTCAGGAACAAAGGGGGTCATTTAGGGCTGGCCTGAAGAGGAAGGACTGAGCATCCCAAGGACAGCTCTGCTTCCTTGGGGAGGAGCATAATTGGGAAGGGCATCCAACAAGCAGCTGCAACCTGGAAGTTCTAGGTGGCAATGCAGCAGCATGTCAGGGAAGGTGTCCTGCCGGCTTGATGCTGGGGGTATCTCCGTGGAGACGGAGCACCACGGGCTCAGGGGAGAAAAACTGGAGGAAGAATCCTCGACTATGACAGGATGAAGACCTGGTCCCCTGCAGGCCCTACACTGGTACCTGGGTTCTTCAGGGTTCTCAGGCAGAGGGAGGATGGATGGCAATGATGGGTTAGTCCAGAGAAGCCAGGTGATGGGGCTGGGAGGACCAGACTGGAAAGGGGGTGGTCAGGCAGCTATAGAAGATAAAAATGCTAACTGAAAAAGCCTCAAATAAAAATAATTCTTATCAGGTCTTCAGGTTGCAAAGGTCATGCTCCAAGGGCCATGTAAGTTCCACTGGCCTCCAAAGCTGTCTTCCTGAACTAACTGAGTGGTGCTACTACAGTTCCAAAAATTACCTCTGCGCACTAAGAACGCCTAGGGGTGCAACCAAAGGATAGCCAGCCAAGGACTCGATAAACTCCAAAAAATGGTAACACTCCTGAAGAATGAATCAACAAGCAGTCTCTGGTATAATTCAAAATATTTATTGGACTAGGACCCCTGATGAAGCCTCTGTCTTGGAGGCGAAATGCTGGGTGAGGACTTATTCACTTGAGGTGACTGGCTAGCTGCCGTTTGCTACTAGTCCAATAAATATTTTGAATTATACCAGAGACTGCTTGTTGTTTCGTTCTTCAGGAGTGCTACCATTTTTTCAGTGGTGCTGCTAGATGCCATATGCCCCAGGATCAACTTTAGGCATGTTGCTCTGCTTGCTGGCATAGCAGAAGGGTGATATGTCTTTGTCATCAGGTACACGTTGTGCTGGAAACATCTGTGGATATCTGACTGGACACAGGGCCGGCATCTTTGGCTGCCACAATTCTCCATTTTTGCCTTTTTCTGTGGCTATGCTACCTCACACTCTGGCTCATTTTGCAATTAAAAATTGAAAATCAACACTGAGGAATAGGCTCCTGGTTGCAGCATTTAACACAAGAGAAAGCCGAAGATGGGCTCCAGGTGTAGGCATTTAAAAAAGTGAATGTTGCCACTGGGGATGGGCTCTCGATGCCGGCATTTAAAAACGTAAACGTCAACATCGGGGTTGGGCTGTTAGTGTTGACATTTAAAAAGTGAAAGTCAACACCAGGCTTGGGTTCCCAGTCTCAGTGATTTTTTCAATTGCCTGGCTGACCCCTTCTGCCCCTGTGGCTCCTCCAACTCCATCGCCCACCATCTCAGGGACTTATCCTGAGGATCCCCCTGTTCCTCCACAGCTTGCCCCCATGGCACAGCCTTCTGGATTCCCCAAGCCACTCTGAATGGTTTTGATTGGTGCAGTGGGTCCTGTGCCCAGTAGGTGGTATGGGGTGTGTGAGGAGCCACAGGCTTCATCTTGCCGCTGGCAGTGTTTCCTGTTTTCTTTGTCTGACCCATGGATGCTCCACGGAGATGACAGCTTGAAGTATGCATGTCATTGGAAGTTCTGACATCTTCCACTGGGAGTGGGCCCCTCATTGAACTGCTACTCCTAGCTGTATGGCCAGCCATGGTCATGTAGGTGGCAGTGTTGGGGCAGAGCAGGCAACCCTCCCTCCTGAAGGAGAACTTCTGCCGTGTGATGGGCTATAGCTGACTGCAGAAATGATAAAATGTATCATCAATAATCTTAAATCTCTCATTCTCTACTGCCTCAGTCTTCATGGAAACATGCTGTGGTCCTCCCTCTACCCAAAGGGGGTGACCCCTCATCCCTCGGCAACTATCACCCCATTTCTCTCCTCCTTACCCTTGTCAAGCTTCAAGAACACATTGTCATCTCCCAACTCACCTCTTTTCTATCTGACACCTCCTTTTTTACCCCTTTTCACCCCTTTCCAGTCCAGTGTCGGGAAAAAACACTCAACTACCACCTCTCTCCAATGGCTCACAGACTCCATCCTAACCAAGATGGACAATGGCCAAATTACCTTTGCCATTTTTGTCGACCTGGCCAAGGCCTTCGACACTGTCTCTCACCCCCTTCTCCTTGACTCACTCCCGGCTGCTGGCCTAGCTCCCTCCGCCACAAACTGGTTTAAGGCTTACCTTATTGGCAGAACCCAGTCAGTTAAGATCTTGGATGCCACTGCCCTTCCCCTCCCGATTAGCACTGGAGTCCCCCAGGGCTCTGTATTAGGGCCCCTCCTATTCTCCATCTTCTTTATTGTGCCCTATCCTTCCCCTCTTTTGCAAATAGGTGGCTCTCCCACTGTGTTAAATTCACCTCCAAGCACTGGTTGGGTGAGCTCCCTTCCTACCTCACCTGCTCCTTTATAACACCCCCTCACCCTCGCATTCCCTTAGATCAGCCGAGCTTGGTGTCCTGTTCAGGAACTGTAGTTGCATCCCTCCTACTGTTAGGCATGAACTTGTCCAGATGATGATACTGCCCATTTTTGAGTACTGTGACATAGTCTATGGTGCTGCCTCCAAGTCCTCCCTGGCCAGACTGGACACCCTCTTCAATTCCTTCTGCTGCTTTGCCTTGGATGCCCCACCTCGCTCACACCACTGTGATCTTTATCGTGCCCTATCCTTCCCCTTTCTTGCAAATAGGTGGCTCTCCCATTGTGTTAAATTCACCTCCAAGCACTGGTTGGGTGAGCTCCCTTCCTACCTCACCTGCTCCTTTATAAACACCCCCTCACCCTCACATTCCCTTAGATCAACCGACTCTTGCACCCTGGTAGTCCCCTGCAGATCCACCCAAATTGGCCAGTCTGGTTACTCTCACCACCTCCCAAAAATCTGGAATTCCTTCCCCCCTCAGATCTGGCACTATTCCTCTGCCTACTCCATCAGCTCTGCCCTCAATAATTACCTTGCTCCTAGCTGCTCCTGCCATGTCCCTCCCTAAGTCCCTCCTCTAAGCCTGAGACAAACCCTACCCCATTACCATCACTTTTTATTTTACCCTGTGCACACTCACCCAAATTCCTAGCTCTTCTCCTCTTTCCCCAAATTGCTCCCCCTTCCTGGCCTCCCTTGATCTCTCACAGAATATAAGGGGCCCCAAATGGTCTCCATGGGTCCTTCCCCTACCCCCCCCAAAGGGACTTATATCTCTCATCTACTCCCTTCCCCCACCATCCTTAAGGGGTTTCTCTCTGGGACACTTCCTTATCCCCTTATCTCTGGTCAGTGCAGTACAGGATCCTCGCATCCTGAAGTGGTTTCAAGGGACACAACTCTTCCTCCAACCCACACACTTCACCACTGCCTCTCTTTTTCCCCTTTTCTTTCATATAAGCACTTGTTAATTATTAACCCAGCACTTATTATTGTCCACTGTTTTTACCTATCATGTGCAACACTGTTGTAACACTGTTTGTGACATCTTCCTTACAACTGTATGTTAATGCTGAACTTATAACTTGAATGTTTAATGTCTCATTCCTAATGTACCCCTTCCCCCAGGTCACACTGGGAGATGAGCGACTTGTTGCTCGATGTGCCTTCCTGGTGAAACATTTGAATAAATAAATGCGTGCATATAAATGGACCTAGAGGCCTACAGCACCACATAAAATAAAGAATGCTGCACCTCCCCCCCTCCACAAGGCAAATCTTTGCAATATTAAAATGTTCTTTCTGCCTTAGTTGGCTAGTAACATATGTTATCTACAAGGGGTGTGTGTGTGTGTGTGTGTGTGTGTGTGTGTGTGTGTGTGTGTGTGTGGGGGGGGTCTCTTTATGTTTATTTCAGCACTCTGATTTCTGGTGCACTTTAACCACTAGACCACTCCACAGGTGGGGAGGGGGGGAGACTGGGAAAGGCTACTGGCTGTCGGCAATGTTTTCTTGCAGTTTATTTACTCAGGATACGCCAGCTGAGATGCAACATCTTTTTTATAGTGAGGTCCTGATTTTATCCATTTTTAAATTAATTTACTCAGAATAGCCCAGCTGAGATGCAAAATCTTAATTCCAGTGGATCTTACAAACATATGAACATACGAAAATAGTCAGCAGAAGAAGTCCTCCTGGTCTATCGAGTCTGCTCAATACATGATCTTACAGGAAGGAACAGGGTGCAGGAATACACTATTTTTAAGCAAAAAAGATGTTCCAGGACTAGAGGGCATGGGATGAAGTTAGAGGGAGGACGATTCAGAGGAAACGTGAGGAAGAATTTCTTCACAGAACAGGTGGTGGACAAGTGGAACACCCTGCCAGAGGAAGTGGTGGGGGCTGAAACAATCACGGGATTTAAGAATGCATGGGGTAGACATAAAGGAATTCTGGAGGTCAGGGTTAAGGGGCAGCAGGCTTCTAGGAAAACATAAAGTAAACTTACAAGCTCAAATGGGCAGACTAGGTGGGCCGTTAGGCCCTTATCTGCCGACATTGTCTATGTATCTATGATGCAGGGTTCTGGACTTGTAACTTGTGCCAGTGACCCTACCCCTCTCTCCCTTCCCCCATCCCCCCTCCCTCTTCCCTTTCTTGGTCTCAAGGGTTCCCTCTGTGTTTGTCCCAGGCTCTCTCGAATGTTCCCACTGTCATTGCTGCCAAAACCTCTTCAGGCAGCTCGTTCCATGTCAACACCACTCTCTCTATGTAAAAAATGCTTCCTAACATCCCTTCTAAATCTTTTCTCCATTCATTTTAGGCTGTGCCCCCTAGTGGTGGTGGTGCTGCTTCTTTTAAAGAGACCCTCCCTTTCCGCTCTGTTAACTCCCTTCGTGTACTTGAAAGTCTCTATCATATCACCCCTCTGCCTCCTCTCCTCCAGGGAGTACATCCTTGGGGCTCCCAGCCTCTCTTCATATGACTTATCCTGTTATCCCTTGATCATTCTAGTTGCTCTCCTTTGGACCCCCCTCCAACATGTTAATCTCCATTTTAAGGTATGGATGCCAGCACCTCACCCCATATTCTAAATGCGGTTTCACCAATGACCTGTACAATGGTAGAATAATCTCGCTCTGCCTACTACTGAATCCCCTTGCAATACACTCTAGTATCCTGTTCACCTTCACCACAGCCTTTTTGCATTGAGAGGAATGTTTCAGGTCACTAGTAATTACCACCCCCAGAGCCTTCTCCTCTCTGGAAGCAAAAAAATATGTATTGCAAACAACTACATTAATGCAGACATTAGGGTTGAAGAATGCAAAGCACAAAAAGTAGGGAAAAGAAAAACATTAGGGTTTGGGGTCTTCAGAGTCTTGACGAATCAGTAGTAGGGTCTTGCTTGGAGTCACCAACCCTTATGCCCACCCCAGCCCATATCCTTGTTGTCAACAGAATTCGTTGTAGGTTTCTTCATGCAAGTAAAGAGATCATGTCTGACCTTGTTTACATAGGGGTGGGGGGTGGGCTTTAGTGTTGATAGCCCCAAGAAAGATTCCACCGCTGATTCACCAAGGATCCATCCAATTCAGCAATGATGTAAAGTTGGCCATGGACAAGGGATTGTGTACAGGTGCAATTTTGTCGAACTAACAAAAACATTCGACATTGTTGACCACCCCTTGCTGCTATCGAAACTGTTTACACTTGGCTTCTCTCATGACTCCACCTTCTGTTTTGCCAGTTACCTTGTCAGACAACAACAATTTGTGAAGATTGATAAATTCAAATCAGACCTTTCTCCCTCCAGTGTCAGGGTGTAAAGCACTGGTTCTTATTCGCTGATGGTGTAGCGGTGCTTGGATAAGGAGAGGCAGGAGACAAACTCAGAAAATGGAAAAAGGTTTACTGAGGTGCAAAGCACCAAAGAGGATGAGCAGTTACACAGCTGTATACACTATAACTATTCTCTATGATAACCTTATACTCTATGACTCTATTCTCTATACTCTATGATAACCGTATACTCTACTACTCTATTCTCTATACTCTATGATAACCTTATACTCTATAACTCTGTTCTCTATACTGTATGACTGTATTCTCTATACTCTATGATATCTTATACTCTTTGACTCTATTCTCTATACTCTATGATAACCTTATACTCTATGACAGTTCCATGTGTTACTATCGCCGGGAAGATAAAGGGGTAAAAAATATCGCAGGCAGCTCATTGTGTGCAAACAGGTTGCCTTGTGCAAAACATCAATGAGCGAAATCATTACATGTGCACGGTTGAGTCTAGCAAAAGCAGGTCTGCACCTTCTCCCCGCAGAGTCCAAGTGCATTTGTGGATATTGTAACTGCAGCTCACTGTAAGGTATTCTCTCCTAGAGAACTAATAATTGTACGTGTGAAACTTAATCCTACCAGCTGTGATGTCCTGTCCCATTGTACACCATCACGTTGTGGTATTGGTGTCCTTCCATGCCCACAATATGCTGAGGTTGTGAAATGATAGCTGTGTGTGGCCAGGGTCCATGCAGCAGATGCAGGAGGGAGGCAGCTTGGGACGTGATGGGGCGGTTGGGGAGCCAGACAGCACAGGGAAGGGCAGGGCAGTGATACTGGTTGTAAATCTACCGTTCTTTAATTTCATGGGCCACTTCATCGCAGGACTAAACATTGTGGTCATGACATCACAGACCATAACATTGCTAGGTAAACACATCGTAGGATGGAATAGTGCAGGCAGGGAGCAGGGGCTACATGCCCCTAGGTGCACCTCCTCTGTATCCTCTCAAAGGGTGCAATGGACAGGGGGGGATCTCATGCATGATCCCCTGTCACCCTCCAGGACCCATCTGTAGTCCGGTTTGTCAGTGGGGTGGTAGACCCCTGTGCAGCCTTGGGTACATGTTCCTGCCAATGCCTCCCGTTCTGTGCACCAGCAACCTATACTGGGGGTGGAGTTGGTGTGACCTGGTTGTGCGTGGCCTCCTGGGTATTCCCTCTGCACTGCCCCCCCATTACAGCGGGCCATGTTGTGCTACTCTCTTGCCCTGCCCCCTAGCACCCCCTGCTGTCAGTGATACACATAGTTTACTACCAATAATACTGCCCTGCCTTCACCTGTGCAGTCCGGCTCCCCAACCCCCCCATCACGTCGCAAGCTGCCACCCTCCTGCATCTGCTCCATAGACCCTGGCCACACACAGCTATCATTTCACAGCCTCAGCATATTGTGGGCATGGATGGACACTGATACCACATCATGAAGGTGCACAATGGGACAGGACATCACAGCTGGTAGGATTAGGTTGTACACGTACTGTAGATTATTAGTTCTCTAGGAGAGAATACCTTACAGTGAGCTGCAGTTACAGTATCCGCAAATGCACTTGGACTCTGTGGGGAGAAGGTGCAGCCCTGTGCATTGTTGCTTTTGCTAGACTCAACCATGCGCATGCAGTGTTTTCACTCAGCGATGTTTTGCACCCCGGGCGACCTGTTTACATGCGATGAGCTGCCCGCGATATTTTTTACCCTTTTATCTTTCCAGCGATATTAACGCACGGAACCCTCTATGACTATTCTCTATACTCAATGGTAACTTTATACTCTATGACTATTCTCTATACTCAACAGTAACCTTATGCTCTACGACTCTATTCTCTATATTCAACGGTAACCTTATACTCTACGACTCTATTCTCTATACTCTCTGGTAACCTTATGCTCTATAACTCTATTCTCTCTGGTAAGCTTATTTATTTATTTTTATTTATTTAAGTCTCGGATTATAGCCTTTGAGCTGAGAGCTCATTTACAAAGGTTCCACGTCATAATGTAGTGATACATTATACAAAAATTTGGTAAATACAAATATTGGTAACAGAGAATGTTACAGACTTTAAGACTGAAGTGCAGACATATTGATACAATTGTAGGCAGCATCCAGACCAAAGAGACATAAGTGCTTAATGAATGCTAGCCAGGAGTGTAGAGGGGGCATGGGGAGTGAAAGGAGATGGGAGCAGAAGGAGTACTGAGGAGAAAGGTTAGGGGTGGAGAGGGGATAAGGGGGTGACTGGAGCAGTCTGACAGGCTTTGTCCTTAGTTAGGGGGAGGTGGGAGGGGAGGAGCATGCAAGTCTGCGTTAGGAGGCAGTGGGGGTAGTGGATGAGCAAGGCTAGACAGCAGAGTGAGACATTAAGAGAGGTATGAGGCAAAAAAGGAGAGGAATGTAGAGGGGGAAAGTAGAAGGGGTCAGAGACCTTATACTCTACAACTCTATTCTCTATACTCTATAATTCAATAATGCTATCACTCTATCATTCTAATATTACATAACACTGATACAGCATGACTGGCAGAGACCAAAAGTCAGAGCATAGTCTTCATCAAAGATCGAGAGTGGTGGCCATCAGTGCACTTCATTGGCCAGCTTTAGCTGAACTGGAAGAAGTGAAGGGGAGAGAACTAAAATGAACAAGAGCCCCAAGCAACGGTAAAGCCTTCTGGCTGAAGCGGGACTCCAGGGAAAATGAGATGCAGAGAAGCTGAAGCACAAGATGCAAAGCAACTGTAGTGCCTTCTGGCTGATGAAGGATACCAGGGAAATGAGACACAGATGAAACTGGCTGATGACCTCTGGGTTGAAGCATGATCCCAGGGAAAGCGAGATGCAGATGAAACTGGCTGAAGGTCTCTGGGCTGAAGCAAGATACCAGGGAAAATGAGGTGCAGATGAAACTGACTGAAGGCCTAAACACAAGATGCAGACGAAACTGGCTGAAGACCTCTGGGCTGAAGCAGGATCCCAGGGAAAACGAGATGCAGACAAAACTGGCTGAAGGCCTCTGGGCTGAAGCAGGCTCCTAGGGAACACAAGATACAGACAAAAATGGCTGGAGACCTCTCGGCTGAAGCAGGATCCCAGGAAACTGGAACGTCTGAAGAGCTGAGACACCTTTACTGGAGAACCTCTGGAAAGGCTGGGTACTTGCAACAAAAACCCCACCCTCCCTGGATGACAGATCCTTATCTGTGAACTGGGGTGGTTCCCTGCACTACCTGTTACTATAAGAGAGGGGATGGCCTGCAGATCTGGAAAAGAAACAAGTGACAGGGAGCTAGCTGCACTATTTCTGCGCTAGTGACCAGACCCAACTTGTTCGAGAAAGGAATGGCAGTCGCAGTCTCTGGTTGGTCACTGCTAGTGACAGTCTAAAATCAAACACTAATCAGATGAAAAGATTGGCATTAGGCAAAGTGATTCTTGAATGAGCAGGCAGTCCAGTTGCAGGCCGGTCAGTTCTTTAGCAAGAAAGGCAAGATCGGGGTTAATCCAACAGTCCTTTGGAGCAAAGAAGGCAAGTTCAAACAGGAAGGGCACCTTAGTACATGCAGGGCAAATTCAGGGTTAATCCACAGTCTCTGGCAATAACCAAGGCAAACTTGAGCAAGAAAGGCAGTTACACTGTTATGTTTGGGCGCTGTCCCTTTAAATGCAGTTGGAATGTCAGTAAAAGGTTTTGCCTATTTCACAATTCACATACAGTTCAGCATGTCACTTTCAAAATGTTCCACAGAAAAGTTTTCTCTAGCAAGAACTCTAGAAAGGTGATGCAAGGGGAAAACCCGTCAAATGCTGAATAGCTAGCTACTCGGGGATCCTGGGGTATGACCTCCCTCCCACAGGCAATTTGGTTCAAATGAGCCTAACTGGAGGATTAACCTATAGGCTGAGGGTAATCTGGCTAGCTGGCATGCTAAGGGTCCCTTGCTAACTGTCCCTCCTTGACCTAGGGGCTACTGGGCAGTTATAAAGGTAAATAGCCCTTGCCTCGGGCTGAGGCTACTACGCTGCTGGGGTGGCTAACCGTGTGCCCACTCTCCTTCCCTTGCTGCTGGCTGAGGCTAACACCTGAGTTCACTTTTAAATTAGCAGAATTTTGCACTCTTCAATTACTAGCCCTGGCTTAGTTACTGGTGGCCACTCGGCTGCTGGCCGCCTTACTCCACTCTGGGGCACTTTCCCTTTAATCTGGGGCTGGCTTCCCCTAACTGGCCCACCTGGAGCTGAATTAATTGAACAGCATGTGGAAAACTATAACGGAAAACGTTTGGGCTACCTGGCCCCTAATTCAATGGCACACCTAGCTGGTGTGGCTATAACTTTGGGGCTTTTACTGAGGCTATACTCTGACTCTGGTGGCAGCCCTTTTAATTACCACTTTAAATAAATAGAGTTTGGGGGCTAACTAGCCCTCTCCATTAGCCCACCTGGCTAACTGGCTTACAGTACTGGGGCTTTGCCCTTCCTCTGGCTGCAGCTTCCCTCATTTTGTTAATTAATTGGTTAATTAATTTATGTATTCACTCATTCAGGGCTGTCCTATCCCTAAGCTAGGAGGCAGTATAGCGCAGTGGTTTAAGGCTCTGAGCTGCAAACCTGGAGACCTGGGTTTGAATCCCACAGCCCCACTTGCATACTGTGCGACCCTGAACAATTCACTTAACTTCCTTGTGCTCCCAGGACACCTGCAAACAGGCTTTCAGCTTAATGTCTCTCTTCTGGTTTAAAAAAAAAAAGCTCCACTTCCAGGAAACCTTGGTTTAAATATGTCCTGCCCCTCTCCTATTGCTCCCTTACTGGAGCACAGTTATGATAAATTTATATAACCATGCCCTAAGGCGTCCTTCGCTAAGGGGCCTTGCCTCACTCCTGGCTGTCCTCTATGCACCCTCTGGTGCAAAATAAACTTCTCTACTCTCTCTCTCTCCCTCCTCTCCCCCTCTCTCTCTCTCTCTGTGGTCAGCACCTAGCCTGTGGTGCTGCTGCTGACTCACCGCCCTGGCCTAGGGGAAAGTAACTAGATGGAAGAGGTGGAAGGAGATGTACAGACTGGATGCGGCTCTGCTTGTGGGTGCTGCCGATGAGGGACAGTGACTTTACTTTTTAAATAAAAAAAAAAAAAAAAAAGGGCTATACTGAACCCACACCATGGTTGACTGCTGCTGCCGGGAACTGCCGGCACTGGAGGACTGCCGCAACACCAGGCCACCGAACCAACACCATGGAGGGACAAGAGGAGGACTGCAGGTACAGTTACCTATTGCTTTTACCTCCCTGTGTCCCCCTTCTCCCTTCTCTGGCCACAAAACTCTTCATGTCGGGGCACCTGGAAGTGCTCTCCCGACAACACTGCCCACTGGCCACACTTTAATAAATTTTTTAAAATGGCCATTACTGGCCACCAGGGAGCCCTCCCTGGCATTCGGGATGCCGAGTCCCTAGTGACCAGGGAGGCAAGCACCTGACCAGCTCGAATACATTGCTGTGCTTCCAAATAGCTCCGGTATGTACCTAGTGTCAGTATGGCATGGACAGTAGTTGGCTCCAAACTGGAGCTTTTAGAACTGACATGACTACAGTAATCCTATGGAGGCACCCTGGCTGCTCCTCACACAACAAGTCATGCTGGGAACAGCTGTGGGTGGTTGTGGGTGCTCTGGGTGGGGACTTAAACTGTGACATGCCAGCAGGGAGGGTGCAGGATCAACCAGATGTGATTTTAAAATTAATATGGCACAGTAAGTAACAAAAACTTATGCTATTTATAAAACAGGTAATCGGGTCCTGCTTCACACAGAGGTGGGGCCCCCTCAGATGTGGACATTTCCCTTTAAGGCATAATTGGGGCTAGCAAGCATGGGTGACCCACATAATGCCTCCTTCAACTTCAGGAAAGCAGATTCACAGTCCTCTGTCCAGAGAACTTTCTCTGGCAGTTTCCTTTTTCTCAGGTCTATCAGGGGTTTTGCCACATCACTATAGTGAGGAACAACCCCCCTTTAGTACCCAGCTGGCCCCAGAAATGACCTTACCTGCTTGCTCACAGTAGGGGTGAGCAGTGGAGCCAGAACTGTTCTAAAAGTTGGAGGACCAAGGGCTGGGTGGGGGTAGGGATAGTGGGGGGCCTCCTAGGGGTAGTGGGTGTGGGGGGCCCCCCACAGCTAGCCCAAGGGTGTAGCAACAGTTTGGAGGAAAAGTAATAAATAAATGCTGTTCAGACACAGACAAACACAAGTTAAGTTACAAGTTTGTTAACATTATCAATTATTTCCAAAAATGTCACAGCGTGTGTCACTGGCTAAACAAAAGTTACGTAAAATGTTTGTAAGATCCATAGAATCCGTGAGATGTTTGTGAATATGGAGGAAGAGGAGGTGGTTTAGACACTTTTCAGTCATGGTCGATCTTAGATATGATTTCAGCTGTCGAAGGCATGAGAAGCTGTGCTCAGCTGTAGTATTAGACATCGGGACAGTAAGGTAGATTCATAAAATTTCTGAAAAAAGGCCGCGCATCTCCAGTTGTTCTGCTAAGATTTCTACGATGGCTGCAATTTTTGCTACCTTTTTGATGCATGCCGTAGGATATGATGTACTGTGAGTTTTCAAGGGATCTGGCAACATGTTTAGCTGTATCAAAAGTCTGTCAAACGCAATGTCACTGGAGTATGTATCACATATCTGCTGAGGTATTTGATCACAAGGCTGACCATTGATAGCACTGAGGAGCACTTTGAGAAGTAACAAAGTTGGCTGGTCATACCTTTGGTTCACTTCAGCCATGACCAAGTCAAATACCTCAAAAAACTGGCTTCTAAAGTACTCTTCAGTAGTTTCCCACTGATGGGGCTCTGCACTGTCATCATAGCAATGTGGTGCTTTTCACCTCTGGGGCATGATGGGAGCCTGTATTAGTCCATCATCAACAGTTCGCTGTATATCTTCAAAGATTGTATAGTATATGGCTAGGGCTTATTCTAGATGAAAATCAGTGGCTTTTCAAATGCTGTTGTAGGACAGTTCAAAGGTCAGAAACGTTGTTGTACTATCGATCTGACGTCACATCGATAGTACAACAACATTCCTGTCAATCAAATGCACTCTCACGTCGACGCTCCATCAAGAAAACCGCCAAAAACATGGCAACGCTTAGCGAGAACCTCGGACCCCGATACAGTTGACGGAAAGAGCCTCATACCATTCCATGCCCCAAAAGTTAATTTTTTTATTTAGTTTTTAAAACCTCACCACCAAACCCAAAAAAGAAATGAAGGACAGAGCAACTCAGCGAACGGGAGCACCGAGAAGTGGGATCAGGGAGAAGTTGACCTTAGCGCAAGCAGCGAGCCGGCGAGTGGACGAGTGAGCCGGTAAGGAGAAAAAACAGAAAGCCTCTTGTGTCCTGCACTTTGGAACCATATACTATATAAAATAGTATATGGACAATCCTACACAGACAAGGCTGTGTTTCCATCGAGGGTTTGAGATGACATTGGGACCTCTCGAGCTTCGCTCTCGAGGTCCCTGTGATGTCATCTCAACCCCTCGATGAAAACACAGCCTTGTTGTGTATGATTGTCCATACGCTATTCTATATGTGGAAATCATGTGAATCTCTTATTTTCATCAGATGAGTCCACAGCATTGTAAATAGCAGAAGTAACAGCCTCTGATGTAATATCTTTTGACTGCAGTACCCTGGCCACTTCTTCAGCTGCTGAGAAAATTTTCAATGACACCTTCAGACCAAAAAAAACATCGACGCGAGTCATCAGTGCTTGAAGTCCGGGTGCTTTCTTCACTGATTCTGTGTTACCACCAGCAGCAATTATTTCCTCTAAAGTGTCGTATATGGCTTCATAACTGAATAGCACTGACTCAGTTGCCTGAGTTCTTGCCGTCCAGTGAGTGGGACAGACAGATAGGCTTCAGGGAATGTTGTAAACCTGATGTGGAGGATGAGGAGGAGTAGGAGTTCTGAATATTCTCAAACATTACCAGTCTTTTGGGTGATGCCTGAATAATTAAATGAAGTTCTTGTAGTAAGCTCAAAGCACTTCGAATCATGGAACAATTGGTACCAGCTTCCTGCAGAATAAGTTTCAAACTGTGGTTCATACAATGAACTGAAACTGCCTTTGGATTAACATCTTTGATTCGTTTAGCTACACCTGTCATCTGACCCTGAAGGACCAATGCACCATCATAAGTTTGTCCTCTCATGCAATTGAAAACTAAACTGCAAAGTTGTAAAATATCTGTGATCATAAGGAAAATGGATTCTGTGTCAGTTTTTAGACAGTCATACATTCCTGTAAAGTCTTCACCTATGACATAGTCCTGTGACGCCCATCGTAATGACAAAGATAGCTGCTCATGTCCACTTATATCTCTTGTTTCGTCAACAATAGAGTATATTTCTGCCTCCTTAATCCATGAAAGAAGATGATTGAGGCACTCCCTATACATTTCCTTGATCACCTCATTCAGAATATCATGTGATGTATACTTTGCATTAAAGGTTTGTAACTCAGAGTTATTCTGCGACACTAGGTCAAGTAACTTCCTTACTGTCTTCATCAGTATGACCTCTAATAGCGAGACCCTGCCTGACCAGAAATTGCAAACAGCATTGCTTTTCTAAAAGGCACCGCTTGTTCTTTTCTTGCTCAGCCCTCTTTTGATGAACAAGTTGTGAATCCACAGGTACTTGTTTCAAGTAAGCATTGTGTTTAATCAAACACTTCCTATGAAAATGCGAATTTTCATTCAAATCGAAATTTGTTGGAGAATTTTTCCAGTCATTCATTCCAACTTTCACAAATTCATCATCTCTGTATTTTGAGAAAGTCAAAAGATTTTTGGATACCACAAAACGATAAACTGCACAAAAAGCTCTCATTCGACTTTTGCACAGAACAAGCCAATCTCTGGTTTTGTACCACTCATGGTTGAAATATCTTTCCCATGCCTTTTCACCTTTTCCATATACTCTAGCAATATCTTTCTTATGGACTTTCAGTTGAACCGCTGTGCCAGAGCCATTGCTGGTACAGCATGGTCCATTACATTTTATTTCCATTCTGCCGCTACCTGCATTACTCAATTGTTCTCCCCTATTCTGAAAATCTGCCATTGGTGTGGGGTCAGGAGATGTAGGTGTTGTTGTGGAAGTGAAACTTGTGGATGGATCAGCTGCACTAGTTGCATTGCTTGGCGATGGCAGTGTAAATGAACCAAAATTCAACTTCTCCTGAATCAGCTTTCGCTTTTGTGGCGCCGCTCCATCTCCTGCTTGTTCTTGTTCACTCATTGCTACTAACAGTTAAGTGCACTTCACCCACACCAGAAGAAACTGTAGCCAGTTTTTTTATCACCTGATCTCCTCTTCACACCTAATAATGCCCCTTTGCACACAGTCAGCATGCAAAGTGTGTTTTAATGTTACCTTTTTTTTTATTCGCTTCAGTTCAGCACCACCGTGCTGCTCCCTACCCTTAAGTCCTTCTTTTTCACAATGGCAAACAGTAGGGAACAGGAGCTCTGCCTATGTTGCTTTCTGTCTATGTCCTTGTGCCAAGGCCCCAGTGCCCTCCCTACAAGGGTGAGTAAGGCAAAGAGTTGTTCTTTTTAATTCGTTCTATATGCAAATTAGATTTTTTTTACTACTGGATCTCCACCTTCACACCAAGGCAGACTTGCACAGTGTTCAGCTGCAAACTGTGCTTTTTGTTACCCCTTTTTTTTTTTATTTCATTTGATTCAGTTCTACACCACAGTGCTACCTCCAGACCCAGTCAAAATCATTTATTTTTTTGCCCGCTGTCTTGTCACCATGATAACCGTGGCTGCCTGAGCAATCTAATGAGTTCAGTGTCCGAATCTTTTTTTCACTCCCTCTCGGGCTCCAGGAAGAAAAAGAATCAAGTTACTGTTGTATTATAACAGTCAGACAGAATTTACAGTAACTGCAGAATCTTCGGGCAGACTCAGTCCAAAGAAATCTCCAAATTTCACTTTTTATACCCCGGGCCCTTGACAAACACCCAGTCCCTGTTACCCTGTAAATGTCCCTATGTTTTATGGGCTGTGATGTGCTAGGCAATGGAACTGTGACTGCGTTGTTCTTGAGCCCCGGGCTCTTGAACTTACTAGTTGTCTGGGGTGGCTGGAAGGTTAAGATAAAACAAAGAGTTTTCTTTTCTTATACAAAGCTGTTCCCATTTTTGCCCCTAAAATTCCGGCTAGAACTTGAAGCCAAGTTCATCCTGACTCTAATAAACTGCTCATGTCCCTGCTTGGCTAAGCACTACAGTAATCTGCAGACACAGTGTAATCTGTTGGGTCATCCCCTGAGTTTTTTGTTTTATTTACCCACAAGCTACAGGCCCCAAGAAGAAGAAAGAATCATGTCAACTCAACAAGTTACTATCTGTTGTTATAATTTACAACACACACTTACAGTAACTGCAGAGTCTTTGGACAAACTCAGTCAGAACCTCCCCCCCCCAAAAAAAAAACTTTTTATTTATCCCCACTGAGCCTGGCTGGCCCCCTGACAATCAGTCAACACCCCTTAAATCGCAACCTAAGCAATACAGTCTACACTGTCTGGAGACTGTCACTTGACTCAGTCCCAAAAAAATAAGTTCATCAAGTCAAACTAATGTTTTTATTTTGCCAACTGGCTCTGGGTCACCCATGACAGGAATTGAGACACCCCCCTGTAAAACTCCTGACCTGAGGCTGCAGCAGCCGGGAGCTAGTAACTAGTAAGCACTGTAATGTAACACACAGAAGTTAAGTAAGCAAGGAAAGGAACATATTCAATTCAGTGCTTCAGTGTTTTAGAGTAACTGGTAATTGCTATTTTTCTTTTAAACTTAGATTGTGGGCTTTTAGTGACACTGTACTTTCTTTGTTGTCTTTACTTATAATTGTTTTTGGGCTGTTGAAAATTTAAAACATAGTGGTGGTGTAATTCTGTGCTGTCTTTAATTGCTGCAAATTTTATCTTGGCTTGTCTGACTGCCCTGTAGTTGGGTGAAGGGTGTTAATTGTTTGGCCTCTGACCTCAGCTACGTGATAACTGGAGGTGGGGCTTAGTCAGAGTTGAGGTAGCAAGTAGAGTTTTATTTTCTCAGAAGAAGCCAGAAGAGGAAGGAAGGAAACATATTCAATTCAGTGCTTTAGAGTAACTGGTAATTGCTATTTTTCTTTTAAACTTAGATTGTGGGCTTTTAGTGACACTGTACTTTCTTTGTTGTCTTTACTTATAATTGTTTTTGGGCTGTTGAAAATTTAAAACATAGTGGTGGTGTAATTCTGTGCTGTCTTTAATTGTCAAGAATTTTCACCCCCTCCCCAACTCTTAATTATATGGCCTGTTAAATCTGATTGACAGGAGCTAAACACAGGGTATAGTAAGGAGTGTGAAGTAGGAGGGGCATAAGGGGGAAGAAGCCCACCCTCAGCACAAGTGTTTTGACTCATTTATTTATTTATTGGTTTCTTTTTTTTTTTAAGAAAATTATCTGAGGATCAGTGACAGGATTTTTAGGACAGTAAATTAATAAAAAGGGAACTAGGAGAGCTTCAGTAGTAGACAAGTAGTGGAATTGCAGTATAATGTGGGGAGTGGTACAATGCAGTGGCTGTGGGGCAGCCATATTCAGGCAGACCTTCTGGACACTGAGGTGCTGCCCTATCTGCATGCATCTCTCTGGACTGCGGGATGAGGTAGCCAGACTCAGAGCAGAAGTAAACTGGGTCAGGAGTACCATCACCCCTATCCAGAGACCACCCAGTCCAATGCAACTGCCTCAAAGGATGTCGAGAACGAGGAACACTTGGATGACAGTGGGCTCAGGGAGGGTTAGAGCGGTCAGGCAGAGGCACATCCCAGATCCTATTCCACTCAAGAACTCATATGCCACACTGGCAAACGAGGACAACCAAATAGAGGTACCCAGAGAAGTGGAAGGAAAGGATGTGGAGGTTAGCCAAGGAGGTGACCTCAGCAGGGAAAGCAGTGGACCCCAAAGGAGGAGGAAGCGAATCCTGGTGGGGGACTCCATCATGAGAGGGATCCAGCTAGGAACACAGGAGGGGGAGGACAGGGAGGTGAGGTGCCTACCAGGTGCCACGGCATGGAGGGATGGAAGGAAGATCCTGGGGTCACTGGGAAGGCAAGATGGGAGGGTGAGCTGGATGTCATTATCCACCCAGGGTACTAATGACCTGGCAAATGGGGAGCCAAAGGAAGTTCAGGAAGAGTTTAGGAAATTGAGGGGTCTCAAGCAAGTAGCTACTTCTGTCACTTTCTCAGAAGTACTACTCATGAGAGGCAAGGAGAGAGAGGAGTGCATGCACCAGGAACTTTAACTCATGGTTGAAGAACTGGTGCTGTGAGGAAGGGTTTGGATTCATTGGTGACTGGGGACCCACCTGGAGGATGGAGGTTTGTTTAAGCCTGACGCCCTGCATCCATCCTGGAGGGGAATCCAAGCACTCAATGATAAGTTTAAATGCTACATTGACAAGCATTTAAACTAGCAAAGGGGGCCGGCAGGCCAGCAAGGAGGGCACCTACTTGCTCACCCCCCACAGCTAGCAGTGGAACCAGTGAACCAGAGGAGTGGCTATCTCTGCAAAGCAGTGTGCAAAAGATGGAGATTAGTGCCCAAGAGGTGGTTAGGCAGAAAAGGGGAAAAATTCAGCAGAAGGGCAGACAGCAAGGAGAACCAGGGATAAATGACAACCAAGGAAGGGGCTGGAGTAGAATAGTGAGACAGTCTAGGGAGGTCAAATCATGGAAAGCCATGTGTGCAAATGCGAGGAGTCTTAGCAACAAGATGGAAGATCTGGAGGCTGTCATTGTGCAGTCAGACCTGGACATTGTGGCCATCATTGAAACCTGGTGTAATGATAACCACGACTGGGAGATGGCCATACCTGGCTACAACATATTCAGAAGAGACAGAGCAGGCAGTAAGGGAGGAGGAGTGGCATTGTATGTGAAAAATGACATAAGGGCCACAGAGATCCAGGAGGAACAAAATGAGGGAGAGATACCGTGGGTTAAGCTGGAAAGGAAAATGGGAACAACCATCCGCACAGGTGTGGTCTATAGACCATCAGCCCAGGAGGAAGAAACAGATAGGGAGCTGATGCTAGCCATCCAAAGGATGGCAGACAAGGGCGAAGTAGTACTGGTTGGAGACTTCAATATTCCAGACGTGGACTGGAGCATCCCAGCAGCAGCATCAACTAGGAGCAGATTTATCCTGACTCCTTCAGGGTGCCTTCCTCAGCAACTGATCATGGAACCAACTCGGCAGAAGGCAATACTGGACCTTGTGCTCACAAACAGGGACAGTGTGATGGGGGTAACAGTGGGGGAGCACCTGGGGAACAGTGATCACCAGTCATTGTGGTTTGAAATCACAGAAAGAGCAGAACCAAACCACACAAAAACCCGTATCCTGGATTTTAGGGGGGCAGACTGGGAAAATGGGGAAATACTTGAAAGAGGCATTAAGGGGAATAGGACAGGAATCAGGGCTTGAGGAACAGTGGGCAGTATTTAAAATGGGGATTACAAGAACATATTGAATAGTGGATGGGTGAACATCCACAACAAGTCTGTGTTTCCATCGAGGGAGTTGATGACATCACAGAGACCTCGAGAGCGAAGCTCGAGAGGTCTCTGTGATGTCATCAACTGCCCGAGATGGGGACGCAGACTTAGTTGTGAATGCTCACCCATCCACTGTTTTTTATAGTATATGGGTTTTTTTTGTTTTACTTTTTTTTTTTTCGTTACTTGCCGTAGGCGCTGCTCCCGTTTCCCCTCTGGTGCTTCTGCTTGTGCCCGTTCCCGCTTATGCTCCATCCTGCTCCTCAGCACATCATTTTTTTAAATCGGTGAGAAAAATAAAAGAAATTGTTTTAAGAAAGGGATCCATGTATGGCTCTCATTGTCCCGATTCCCGACTTCTCGAGTCGGTGGCTCGCTTCTTCGGCGCTTGCTAAATCAGCGCCTCATGTTTTTTCATTTTTTTTTCTATAGAGCATTCGCTCTGAGCTAATCAGGCAGCAGGTCATGGTAGTGTTGTTGTACTATCGATGTGATGTCAGAGCGATAGTACAACAACTTTTTTGACCTTTGAACTGTACTACAACAAGATTTCAGCAGTTGCTGAAATCCATTGACAATAGGCAGCACCCATATACTATAACAGAATTATGCATTAAGCAGGTTAGCAAGAGGAAAAGGAAGAGGACACCATTATGGTTTTCCAAAGAGGTAGCAAAGAAAGTGAAAGCCAAAAAGATTGCATTCAGGCAATACGAAAAGACACAGGCAGAAGGGGATAGGGAGAAGTACCAGGAGAAGCAAAGGGAGGCAGGGAGGTCAGTAAGGGAAGCCAAAGCTCAGACAGAAGAACACATTGCAAAATCAGTGGGTAGAGGGGACAAAACCTTTTACAGGTACATAAGTGAAAAAAGAAAGACAAAGGGAGGGATAGTGAGACTGAAGGGGGAGGATGGGGGCCACGTGGAGGATGACAACAGTAAAGCTGACATATTGAACAGGTATTTCTGCTCGGTCTTTACTGAGGAAGAGGAGGGTAATGGGTCTGAAGGGAGTACAAGGTGAGAATGGTGCAGAATGGACACAAGTCCCTTTACACGAGAAAGGGTCCTGAAGGAACTGGAGTAATAAGAGTTGATAAAGCAATGGGGCCAGATGGTGCACCCAGGTCCTTAAAGAACTAAGAGAGGTGGTGGCTGAACCCGCCATCCTGTTTAGCCGATCATTGGAAACAGGGAGGTACCCAAAGACTGGAGGATAGCAGATGTAGTCCCTTTATTCAAAAGCGGAACAAAGAGGAAGCAGGGAACTACAGACCAGTCAGCCTCACCGGTAGTGGGGAAGATCATGGAAGCACTACTGAAGGAGAGATTGGTGGAACATCTGGTTGTCAATGGACTACAGGACCCAAGGCAGCATGGTTTCACCAGGGAGGTCATGTCAGACCAACCTCGTTGAATTTTTGACTGGGTGACTAGGGAGGTGGATCAGGGAGGGCAGTGGACATGGCCTATCTGGACTTCAGCAAGGCCTTTGACACTGTGCCACATAGAAGACTATTACACAAACTGGGGAATATGGGTATGGGCAGGACAGTAGTGTGGTGGTAGGTAACTGGCTGGTGGCAGGACACAGAGGGTGGTGGTAAATGGCTGTCACCCACAGAGGGAAGAGTGACCAGTGGGTACCACAGGGATCAGTGCTGGGACCGGTCTTATTCAACATCTTCATCAGTGACATTGCACAGAACCTAGAAGGCAGAATTTCACTGTTCGCTGATGACACAAAGCTCTGTAACAGAGTAGACACACCAGAGGGTGTAGACAGAATGAGAAGGGACCTGCAGAAACTTGAAGAATGGTCAGGGGTTTGGCAGTTGAAATTCAATGCAAAGAAGTGCAAGATAATGCATATGGGGCACAAAAACCCTGGCACAATATATCAGTTGGGGTGAGGATATAGCATGCACCAAGCAGGAAAGGATCTTGGGGTTGTCATCCTGATGACCCCAAGGTAGGGAAACAGTGTGACAAGGCAGCAAGTAAAGCAAATAGGATGTTGGGATGTAAGGCAGGGGCATCACCAGCAGGAAAAGGGAGGTCATAATTCCACCATACAAGACACTCAGTGAGGCCGCACCTGGAGTACACTGTGCAGTTCTGGAGACCTTACCTACGTAAGGACATAGACAGGGTAGAGAAGGCTCAGAGGAGGGCAACAAAGATGGTGCATGGATTGCATCACAAGTCCTATGAAGACAGGTTGAAGGAACTGAACATGTACTCCTTGGAGGAGAGGAGGGAGAGAGGGGATATGATAGAGACATACAAGTATCTCACAGGGACAAACATAAGTGTAGGGAGGCAGTCTAGCTCAGTGGTTTAAAGCTCTGAGCTGCAAATCTGGTAACATCCAGTAGATCAGACCTGGGTTTGAATCCCACAGCTTCCACTTGCATACTGTGTGACCTTGAGCAAGTCACTTAACTTCCCTGTGCTCCCAGGTTGCACCTGTAAAAAAGCTTTCAGTTTAGTGTGCTACTCCTGGTTAAACAACTAAAAAAAAAAAACAGGGTGCAGGAATACACTATTTTTAATCAAAAAAGATGTTCCAGGACTAGAGGGCATGGGATGAAGTTAGAGGGAGGACGATTCAGAGGAAACATGAGGAAGAATTTCTTCACAGAACGGGTGGTGGACAAGTGGAACACCCTGCCAGAGGAAGTGGTGGGGACTGAAACAATCACGGGATTTAAGAATGCATGGGATAGACATAAAGGAATTCTGGAGGTCAGGGGTAAGGGCAACAGACTTCTAGGAAAACATAAACTGAACTTACAAACTCAAATGGGCAGACTGGGTGGGCCATAGGCCCTTATCTGCCGACACTGTCTATGTATCTATGTAAGTAGTCAGATCAGTTTGAACTGAAGTGGGTTGGTGAGGGAACTTGTTGCCAGCAGCAGGGACAAGGTAAAGAAGAAAGGAAGGATTAAGGGTTATTTATTTTTTCACCTGTACTACCCCTCGTTTTTCTTCATTTCACTTCATGCAGTGTAGTGAACCGACACAAAGAATTAGGCAAGGCAAATACTTAAAAAAAATCATTTTTGCTTTTTCAATTCAGTACAAAAAGAAAGAAAGAAATCTTATCTTTTTCCTTCACTTCACTTCATGCAGTGTAGTGAAAAAACAAACAAAGAATTAGGCAAAAGAGGCAAGGCAAGTAAGTACTTAAAAACGTATTTTCCTAATTTCCTTTATGCTTTTTCAGTCAAGTGCAAAAAAACAAAAAACAAAAGAAAGAAATCTGATCTTTTCCTTCCCTTCATGCAGTGTAGAGAAGTACAATCTCTTATTAAAGAATTAGGCAAGTACTCATACCTCTCAACTGCTGTGAATTTCGCATAGCACTATGATTTTCACACTCAAATTTACCCTTGCTCTGCATAGGTTTACTGATGTTACTCTTAATGTTAGAGCTATTTTTGGACACACAAACTATTAAACCATTGAACTAAGTTGAAAGAAAAATTCCATATCACTAACTATATGGGGCCCACTATCTGCAGACATATTGGGCCAGATATTCAGAACTTTGCCCCAGGGCTAAATTAGCGCTGCCCAGCGGGCAAACGTAGCCCGGAGCACAAAGCAAGCTATATTAAAAAGGAATAACCTGGGGCAAACAGCTTCGGAATATAGCATGGGAATGAGGCCTGGTAAACTGGTCTGGGAGTGCAGGGCAAACATAGCCCTGAAATAAGACAGCACTGAATATAGCAACCAGGAAGTGCAAACCACAACAACAACAACACAGTGCACAGCGACATGAAGGTAGGTAGAGGTGAACCATGTGACCAATGTGTGTGCCAGCAAATGCATAGACCCAGTACAGCTGCAAGTAGCAGCAGACGTGAAAGAACAGTATTCAAAACTGTATAATATTCCCTGAACTGTTAGCGCAGCGCAAACACATTTGTGCGGCTTTAGCGCGGAGCTAAGCTGTTTGCCCGGTGCTAAACTTTGCCATATTCAAATGTGACATGCAAATGAGCCTACTTAAGTAGTCTCTGGGCAAACATCCAGATTAACATCTCATTATACCCTGATTTGCATGCAGTTTGCCCAGCGTTACTGCAGGGTCCCACAGCTCCACCTGAAGGTCAGTCTGGAAGTACAGGGTCTGGCCAGGTCTGGCTGCAGCTCCACCTGTAGGTCAGTCTGACAGTGCATGATGGTTGCTGCAGGCTACATGTGTGCAGTACAGCATAGCATAGCATTGTGTACCACAGGGGACAATTAGGAATAGGCACAGGCAGTGGTGGTGTTGCATGCAACTGTCCACTGTAGGGCATGCTACAGTGCATAGCAGACACCACAGTAGCAAGGGGCCAGTAATGTGAGGGACACAGCAATGCCTATGGTGTGTAGGGTAGTGCTGACCACTGCACTGTACACAGTGACAAGCCCACCTTGCAGATGTGTACTGCCAGTGGACATTTCTGTCACACTGGTATGTGAACCCCAGGTGCTGCACCTCTGGCATGGGATGCTTATAGTGACACAGACATGGCCCGCTGTGTGTGCTGGTGTGTATGTACAGCTGTGCGGTATGTGACTGGGGGGCATGTACGATCGGACAGGCACACTGGTACTGGGCTATTCCCAATACTGTCCCATGTGCACTGCATGCTGTGTCCCAGCCTTGTGGCTGCACCTGGTCTGTGGTGAGGCCTGGCCACCTGTACACCCTCCCCATAGCACCCACCATGCCCACAGTGCTGCATGTGTGTGCTGGCATCTGTTGGTCACCACAGACATATGATCTGCAGGTCTGTGCTGTATGGCCACTCTGCCAAGGTGGCCCCAGGGGCCCGGGTCACCACATACTGCCTGGCATGGCTGGGACTGGTGGTAGCATTTGGCATCATTGTGGTGCCATCAGTGAGCAGCATGTTTCCTCCATGTCTGGCTTTATCTCTGTGTCATAGTCATATGTTAGGGTCATGCAAGGCCGTGCTAAAGCCGCTCAAGGCCACAATGTAGCGCAAAGCTTTTTGCCCAGAGTTAAGACCAGCTTTTCCTGGGTAGTAATTTGTACCACGCAAAGGGTCGCGCTAAGTCGCACTAAACACCTTAGTGCGGCACTAGCCACTGAATATCCCATAACGCCTGTATTCATGTTCAGTTTGCCCCTTACATATAATTATGGTTTGCCCAGCGCTAATGCAATTTGCGCATGCTATTTGTCCTTTTGAATATGGCAGACCCACGCTAATCCCACGCAAACGGTTTGCACAATGCACAAAGCTTTGAATATCTGGGCCTTTGTTGTTTAAAATAAGAAAGTGATACACATTCTGGCCCTCTGCTATGACCATTGAAGGATAGTGCTCTGATTTTTAATGCTGAGAGGTTGAGAGGTATGTAAGTACTAAAAGAAATATTTTCTCCTTTCGGCTTTTCAAATAACTTATCTGTAAAAAAAAGATTGAAGAAAAGAAATCAAGAGGGGCACAGGCAGCCACCCCAACAGCCCACAGATGGTGTTGGCCACATGGCGAAAACTAGGCCTCTCTGATTGTCTCTGCTCTCTCTCTAGCTCTCTGAGAGAGATCCTCCGATTCCTATTTCCTGCCTGGTGATTTTGTTAAGAAAAAAAATAAAAGGCTTAAGGCTGTATGGACTGGTACTGACTGACTGTGTTTACAGTTTTTGCAATATTTAACAGCACAGCACAGTCGGAATCGATTGAGATCCAGTTGGGAAAAAAGCTGCAGTGTTACTGCTTCTCTCTCGCTGCTGGTCTGACTGACTCCTCTGACACCGTGCAACAACTCCCGAGACAGAAGTAGCTTACAACACCACATGACCATGTCTGTCCAATCAGTGTGAGCGCAGGCAGTCTGGACAGACATGATCATGTGATCTTACCCAGCAGCTGCAGCTCCATGAAGGACACCCGTGAGCTGGCTGCCTGCCCCCTATATGTCTGTGCCGCATGAGTCTAGTGGCGACGACGTGTCACGTCATGGGTGCACTTCTGGATGCCAACCCAATGCCGTCGCCAAGCCAACTAAGACAACTTCTGTCACCGTGACATGACCATCTTAGTCTTGCACAGTTTGAGTTTTAATTTGAAGATGTCACAACACAGTCTCAGACAGTGTCACAGTTGCACTGACTCATGTTCGTTATGACTAATTTCCAAAAATTAAAAAAGCAACAAGTTAGTCAAGCAGGTTAGGAGCAGCAGGAGGAGGTCTGTCTGTGACTGACTGACTGTGTGTGACAGTGTCTGACTAGAGACCCCCACTGTATAACCCCATCGTTATATGTGTCCTGACCTGTGATGACCTCTGTGATTCCTTTCTCCTTCCTTGACTGTTGAACTGTTCCCTGGACCTCCTCCAAGTCCTCGACTCCTTGCTTGAATCCTGGCACACTGACTGGCTCCCTCTGCCACCGCCGGTCGGTGGTCCCGACTACTCCTGACCTTGTCCCTCACCCGATGGTCCCGCCCCCGCCTCACAGTGTGGCACTGCCCCGACCAGGCTGAGGTAGGTGGCTGGGTCACTCACCAGTCCAGAGAAGACCCCCTCTGGCATCACCTAACTAAGACCCTGCTACCTGCTTTCCTACTTGAGCCAGGGCAGCCTGGCCCCAGAGGGAAGGCAGAGGACAGACAGAGCTGCAGTGCAGACCACAGCCAGCTGGCTGCTGTCCATTAGCATTGACTCACTGAGACAGTGAATACTCACTCAGGGTGGGCTTATGAGGGCCCCACCACCACCGACGGGCCAGCCAATGAACTGAACGATGAACTGTGGACAAACTTTACTGCCTGGACTCAGGAGTCAGGATGGGGAGTGGGGACAACAAACAAGTAATCAGCTAGCAGCAGAGAGAACAGAAAGAACAAGGTCAGTGCCATGACAGCTGCAGAGCTGCTGGATTGTTGTGTGTGAGGTGAGGTATGTATTTGTCATTGGTCGTCTCTTCTCTCTTTGCTGCCATCTGCTGGCCATTGCGCTGCACCATGCCCAGCCACCAAAGATTTTGGCCAGAAGGTATTTTTTACATTTTTTTCATTACCTGCTAATTAAAAAAGTGAGGGGGGCATGGCCCTCTCGGTTTTAAAAGTAGGGAGGCCATGGCCCCCTCGCCCCCCTGGCTCCGGCACCACTGGAGATGGGTCACCCCTGGATGGCATCAAACCTTCCCAGGCTCTGGATGGATGCATCCACTGCCTGCCCAGTGCCCAAGGTAGGACACTTCTACAATATCCATATGTGGCATTTTTCCACCTTAACTGTCAGCCCTGCAGCCTTCAGTTGGTGGAATATCCCTCTCACATGTCTGACGTGATCCTCACATGTCTGACTATGAATGACTATATCATCCATTTACACCAGCACAAAGTCACCTACTCTAGACAGAATGCAATCCACAAGCTGCTGGAAGGTTGCAGGTTCATTCTTCACCCCAAATGGCATTAATTGGAATTTGAATAGATCAAATGAGGTGACGGAGGCCGACCTCTCCCTGGCTGCAGGGGTTAGAGGTACCTGCCAATAGCCCTTTGTCAAGTATATTGTGGTCAGGCACTGGACCCCACAGCTGTTCTAAAGTCTCATGAAGGACAAGCATGAGTACCTTCCCTCATGACACTCTGTGAAGTGTACACCAACTGGGGTGCCATGCTCCCCCTGTAAGTGGGCAGTGCAAGGCAAAAAATTCTAACACCCAAGTCAGAATGCAGAAATGGAAGTACGTGAGTTTGTTACATGTAACAGCACATTTGTAGTTTATGTTCTGTGATGTGGTTGTGGACTTGTATACATTGGCAGAACCATCCAGCCACTTAAGAAACGTATACAGGAACATGTAGACTCCATCTCCAGTGGGAGAATGGACACCCTGGTTGGAGTACACTATGCAGAGTGTCATGGGGGAAGGTACTCAGTCTTGTCCTTCATGGGTACAGAGTGGGCAAAACCTCCAAGAAGGGGAGGAGGTTGTCTTAGAACCCTCCTTCAAGCCAAAGGGTTTGTAGCAAGTAGTTACGATTATGACTACAGCTCTACTAGATACTTTCTTGTAGTTTGTAATCATTTAATATTGTAAAACAACTTTAACTTACAATATTTGTATGTGTTAATGTGACATGCATACTTCCTTATCTAATGTTTGGAACATATGATTTGTTAACTCTTCCTACAAATAAAGCATACTCAATCTGAAAAAAGAACCCTCCTTCAAAAGGAGAGTAAGTGGATTTATAAACTGAAAGCATTAAAACCAACAAGACTGAATGATTCTTTTGATTTATAGCAAGTTCTGTAATTTATAAAATTCCTTTTGATGTATGACTTAACTGTGTTTATTCTCTCTCTTCAGATCTGAGCTTTGTTATTTCTATCTGTCTCAAAAACAGGTTTGGCTAAAACCCAGCATGATTTCTATCTTTCTGTCTTTGTTCGCCAGTAGACAGGTTTGCCTAGTCATTATATAAATGGAGAAGTGAAAATGAAAATGAATGAAATGTTATGTAATGCCTTTTCTATAATTTGACTAGCTGGACTGTTAAGTAGATGGTTTTTCTTTGTGCAATAATTATTTGCTATAACAGACCCAAAGGATCTGCGAGTATAAGCCTAACTGTCACTGCCACTTGAAGCAAGTACTGGTATTGTACAAGATAATGGCTGGGAGCACTTTGTGTCGGCTGGAGTGTAGAAATCAGGACAGAACACATTTTTTACCTTTCTTACGATTTCTGATTTGCAGGGTTACATCATTTTGTATATTTCTTCAAATAGAAAGAATTTTAATTTTGTAATGGAAATGATAACTATCAATCTGTGGATGTAGTTGAATAATCCAAGCTTTTTTGAACGTACATAATGAACTGAATATTTTGTATGAAGGGTTTTTTTAAGATGTTATCACAATTATACTTGTTTTCACTTTGACCTTACTGGGAGTGTGGGAGTGTGATGTATTGTTTTTTTATCAGATTCAAGGGCTGTCCATCCATTGCTGTAGCCATGCCCCCAATGAAGGTAATCACCGAAATGCCAGGGTGAGCAGCGGGATCAGGGCAGAGGCAATTGCTGACTAGCAGATGAGTACTTTATGTACCCATGCATTTGAATGGATGACTTTCAATAAATAGAAGAAGTCACCGATCTGAATGAGAGCCGTGTGTTTTTTCTGACCCCCCCACCCCAGGTACGAGTCCACTTCATTTTTGTTTTTGTACTCCTGCTGGTTTATTACCTAGAAGTGCACCTCAGTCCTATCATTAACGTGAGTTAAGCCTGAACCGCCTCTGCCAGCTCACCATCAGGGGCCGCTCACGGGGCTGTGCAGGCTATACCCTCCCTCCCAGGGAGGAGAGTATCCACATGAATGCTGTTCACCCTCCCTGACAGTCTCTGCTCCAATCGCCCCAGGTACGGGTCGCGAACCTGGGTCACCAGCATACTCGGCAGGCACCTCACCACTCAATGCCATGGAGTCAGCAGTTCTCTGTGCTTCTATGGGAAATGAGTACATCTCATCTACCTGCTCAGGAGAGTTTTAACCTATGACTGCACTCCATCAAAGACCATCCTAATACTCATGTTTAGACAGGAGTTCTTGAGCTGACTTGGTTTGTTTTAAAGAGGCCCAACTTCAACCTGTTATAAATCAGAGAATACTCAGTAGTTTTGATTTGTTTACATCTACTTTGTCCCTCTTATTCACCTGAGGTCTCCTCATAGTTGATAAACATGAAATAGGAAACTATAAGAGTACCTCATCTTTTGTACTAAGTGCATCTGTGGAGCTGCATTGCTAATTAATATCAGGTACAGGTATGAGACCTTTTCTGGCACAAGACTGATTCCTGTGCTACCTTTAATCTTGGACAATTTACAGTAGCAGACACTTCCAACAGCAATAAAGAATACCTGGTTGGTGGGCAACTGTGGGGCTACCACCAGGGGCAATAAAGAAAGCCTGCTCAGGGGCAGTTTTGAAGCCACCAATTGCTGCAGTAAAGCAAGCCCCCTCAGTGGAAAATTGAGGAGCCGCCAGTGGCAGCAATAAAGCAAGCTCACTCAGTGGGAAATTAAGGAGCTCCCACCAACAGAAATACATCAAGCCTGCTTGGTGGTAAGGTTGTTAGAACCCAATAATGTTCTGGGATCTGGTTGTGGTCTAGAACTTTGAAAATAGTTCTAGGGTTCTAATTTTCTTTGGAACTCAAACTCTTTTGCGTATGGGACTGAATAGGAAGAACATATAAAGATACTGAGAAGAGAAAAAAAGAAACAGAAAAGTCCTACCCTCATAGCACAGCAAACATATTGTTTCACTGCACATGCAGACAAGAGAAATACATTGTGTCTCTCAAATTGCAAATGTCAAGCATTACAATTCCGTGCATTTGCACATCTGCATATGAGTAGCACATTCTCATATTGTCTGTCTAAAACATTTTAGGATGTAATTCCAACAGTTTGTTTTCCAGGCTTATGTCTCCTGTTTTTGAAATGCCTGAACAAAAAAACAAACATTGTACAGTGTATGGTGGAATGCGACTGTTTATGGAAATCCATACTCTGCTGCAGTAGTGATATCCTCACTAACACAGAACGACTTTTCATTCTGCATTAGTTAGGACATCATAATACAAGTGACCCCATCAGCACTCCGTATTGGTCAGTGACCGGAGGAGAGTTGCCCATGTGTGCTGGCTGGCAGGTGGTTGTGTTCAAGTGTAGTCAGCGAACCTAAATAAAAGTAAATAATTCTAGGATATATTGTTTTTATAAAGGCTGAAACAATTGTGGTACACCATACACTATAAAGAACAATGTATGGAAAACCATACACAACATGGCTAATCTTCACCCTTGTGGATACCATGCCGACTGAAGGACCTCTCAAGCTTTGCTCTCGAGGTCATCTGTCATTGTGGTATCCACTCAGGGGAAGAATAGTCATGTTGTGTATGGTTTTTCATGCACTATCCTATATATTTAGTATATAGATCCCTTAATACTAAAAACCCATGGGTGTTCTAAATCTAAATTAGAACTCAAATCTCTGGGTTCCAAAAGGGTTCTAATCTTTCTAGAACTAGTTCTGACAACCTTACTTGGTAGCCACTGAGAAGTCACACTGGAAGTAGACCTGCTTGGTGGGCAGTTCAGGAGCTGCCGTTGGTGGCAGTGAAAAAAGTCTGCTCAGTGGGCAATTGAGGAGCTTCCACCAGCCGTGGCATTAGAGATACTGCCGGTATAAGCAGGAGGAAACACAGAGTTGCATGGCTCTCCATTTCAGCCACATATCCTCCACATACTTGCCTCACAGGCAGGGTGATACATCAGCCAGTGAATCACAGCCTCTCTGGCAGACTGAAACCTCATCTTAACAAATCACATCCATGTATTAAATGACTTCCAACAGGAAAATGCCAGCAGGCGGCAATGTGGAGGTTTCTGCCATGCAAAAGGCTACAGCTCCCTTAAGAAATGGCCACATGTAGGTATTCAGATAAACCCACTGCACAATTAAGTAGCAAAGTGAAATGTCTGATTTTTTTTATCCTCACTGGCTAACAACCTGACATAACTACTCTGATTTTTTTTTATCCTCACTGGCTAGCAACCTGACATACCTACAGACCCCAAACACTGTCCTAAGTCTGATTAGCAGTCTGAAAGCACATATAAAAAGATCACTCTCGGTGGCTTAAACAGAAGAAGAAGCTGGTTAAGCCTTGAAGTGTTTGGGCTCTTTCTTTTTCTGGTCTCATACACAATGCATTGCTATGTTATAGAACAGTGATGCTTGAATTAACAAGTAAGTGCTTCTTATACCTGCTGAGCTCTGTTTGGTTGAACAAACTGCAGAGTAGGCACAAGGGTTTACTGAGAGTGCTGCAACCCACCCCTAGGTCGTCAAGAGAACAAACAGCAGGCTTCAATGCTGGACCTATTGACTGGTGTTGGTGTATGTTTGGGGGGATTCTTTGGCCAGCAAAAAGCAGAAAAGATAAAGAGCAAGAGAACAGAAAAAAAATCAAGTGGAAGTTAAAAAGCCCCAATACTAAAACAAAACAAATGACCCAAAGCTGTTTGAGTTAATGTAGTACTGGGCACAAAAACTTACAGGGAATGAAGTTTCAGTTTATTTTTTGTACTGGAAGGCATGTGAGCAAGTCTGCCCATTTTCACAAGCGTCCAGTCAATTAACAAACAGGCAAGAAATTGTATATACAATGTGGTAGAAAACAGCAGAGGCATCAGATTAAAAATACAAAGAGGAAAGACAATGTTTCTGATAAATACACTTAGCTGCAACAACAACAACTATAAAACCCTTGGTTGTATGAGTCGACAGAGATGTATTAGGGAGGTTGATGTTGTAGTGGGCAGAAACAGACAGATTTAGCCAAAAGGTGATGTTTCAGGTTACGTTTGAATAGTCCAGGGAAAGAACACTGTATGAGAGAGGAATGGAGGCTATTAATGAGCCTAGTGCCCCTAGTGGCTTAGGAGTGAAGTCCTTGGGTGGTGTGGCAGAAAGGAACTGAGACAGAGTGGTGGTGGTGGACCTTGTAGTAGTGCTTTAGTGGGCCTGATGAAGCATGAGATGATGGAATTATGGAGCAGTTCCTGGTGGATTTTAAAGAAATAGGACAGGATATTATAGTTAAATCTGTCTTCAAGAGATAGCCAATTGAGGGCCTTGTAGAGGTCGCAGTGATGAGTAAGTCTGGGGAGGCTAGTGATAAACCTGATGATGTTATGGTAGGTGACTCTTAACTTAATGAGGGTCATTTGGGATGAGGATGAGGAGTAAATAATAGATCCGTAATCGAGAAGCGGAAGCAGGAAACTATTTGCAACTAGTACCCTAGTATTACGAATGAGGAATTGGTTAACTCAATATAATATCCCAAGCCATTGGTGAATTTTTTTGATTAGCTGGGTTATGTGGTATTCATAGGTAAGGTGGCAGTCTAGGTGGATACCAAGGTATCTAAATTCTGTGACTCTTTCGATGATGTTGCTGTTGTTATCAATGATAGTGAAATTGAAACTGGTGCTTTTTCTACACCAGAGAAGATCATGGATTTAGTTTTTTTGGCATTGAGGGCAAGTATTGTAGAGGGGAACCAGGAGTGGAGCTTACTGAAATCGTGCTGGAGTTTGTCAAAAGGGTTTGGGACACCTGTCTTTGCAGGAAAGGGCTACGTCATCTGCATAGAGGATTAATTCTGTGTGCTTGCAGATTTTGGGCGGGGAATGTATGTAAAGGAAAAAGAGTAGGGAGACCAAGATGGAGCCTTGAGGGACTCCTTATTTAATGGGACAGGTATCAGTACTGTCCTTTGATCATGGTAGTGTGTGATCTGTTACTTAGGTAATGTTGAAACCAATTCAAACTTCATCTGAGAAGTAAAGGTGGGATAGAGTCTTGATGAGTGTGTGGTTGTCAACAAGATCAAAGGCCTTGGTGAGGTCCACAAATACTGAGCCACTGCAGAGACCTTCGTCACTGGCCTTGTCGATGAAGCTGGTGAGCTTTACCAGAGCAGTTTCTGTATTGTGGCCAGATCTGAAGTCATGCTGTGATTCTGTGAATAGGATATTGCTTTCCAGGAATTCCCTGGTTTGATTAAGGACAATCCTTTTTGTGATTTTGGAGAGGAGGAGCCAGCACAGAAATTGATCTGAAGTTACTCACATAGTTTTTTGAATTGGATTTCTGGATGGGTTTAATTTTGGCACTTTTCCATTTGTTGGCAAGAGACACTGGTGCAAAGTGAGTGCTTGAAGAGGTTGGTAAGAGAGAGAATGATGTGTTCACATACCAGTCTGAGAATGCGGTAGTCAGTGGCATCTGCACCAAGGCTGGGCCTGGGGTCATTCTTTTTAATGTAATCAGTAACCTGAGAGGGAGAGAGGTACTGAAAGTTGAAACTAGGGCAGCTGTGTATTTTTGGGGGATCAGGGGTCTTGACTGGGCTTGGTTCATTTATGTGATTAATTTGGGGTTTGTATTTGTCAAGGTCCCCAAAGTAGGAATGGAACAGGTTTACAACTTCCCTTGGCTCCTGGATGAGTTGTCCCTCCTTGGTAAGGGTGATTTGCTCATCCATAATTCCCTTGCCGAAAAGTTCATTCTTAGTTTTCCAGGTGAGTTTAGAGCTCCCAAAGCAACTCAGTTGTTTGTCCTTGAGAAATTTTACCTTCGCTGAACGTATGACCAATTTACATCTATTACGGAGAGTTTTATACTGCTGAAGGAGGTTGGGGGGTTTAAATTTCCTATAGGCAGTCTATGCCTTGTCCATCTTACGCATAAGGTTTAGCACGTCTGGAGTGACCCATTCAGGTTTTTTGCTCTTGACTCTGAGTTTTTTTAAGAGTATAATTGAGTCACAGAATGAGATAAAGGTTGAACTAAAGGTGTCTAGGGCTTCGTTGTTGTTTACCATGTTATGGGTAAAGGATTAGTCAGTGGTGGAGATGGCATCGACAGATTCCTCCTTGTTTAGTTTTTTTAGGTGTCCGGAAAATATGTACTTACAGTAGGTTCTGTTTTTTATTTATTTTTTGTTTATTTGTTTAAGCATTTCACCAGGAAGGCTTACTGAGCCAAAATAACTTGTTTCCAGATGTGCCCTGGGGGGAAGGAGAACTGGGAGAAATAACGGTACATAGACACTTAAGTATAATTGACAAATAAATGAACATCGCAGTATGCATAATAACAATAGAAACATCAATATACAACAAACTGCACAGTTATTTACAACATAATTCAAGTGCAGAATGAGTAAACGGTAAAGTATAGGCTCAGGAAAATATGGATGGCCCGCCAAATTGGTTAAGGGCATCAATTGATGGGGCTATTTGGGGCAACACATTAAGTGGGTAGTCTTTTGAAAGCTTTAGTCGACCAGTTGCACAAAACTGTGTTGTGGTCGCTAATAGAGACAGGGAGCACACCTGATTCCACAATCCAGCTGGGGTTGGAGACAACGATCCAGTCAAGAATGGATTCATAGCCGGTGTTATAGTGTGTTTGGGTGGTAGTTAAAGGGGACAGGAATTGATTACTTATGTGCAGCTGTTTGAAATGTCTTTATTTTCATAAATTATATTCATACCTCTAAAGGATTCCTATTTAACTATGCCTGAAGAAAAGCTGAAGCTGCCAGTTGTGTTTTGTATTATTTTCTTTTTATGGACAACATTCTGTGCAGTTCCTTTCATGGAACCAAGAATTTAGAGTTTTGACTGTGTCACTTCATGGTTTCAGAACCGTGGGCACTGTACTAATAAGTTCATGCTCACATTTCTGAACCTCGAAGTGACAGTCAAAACTCCAAACTCTTGGTTCCAGGAAAGGAACTGCACAGAATATTGTCCATACAAAGAAAACAATACAAAACACAACTGACAGCTTCAGCTTTTATTCAGACACAGTTTAATAGGGATCCTTTAGCAGTATTAATATAATTGATGAAAATAGAGACATTTCAAACAGCTGCACATAAGTAATAATTCCTGTCCCCTTTAAATTAGGGAAGAGCAGGGCCAATGAGAAATTCTGGAGAGATTTTGTTACATGGCATGATAAATGTAGAGAATACATTTCCAGGGAGAGTTAATGAGTCCAGTAGTGTGACATGGTTCAAGATTTTTATATGTATCTGATGGAAGACAATATCGTAGGGTGGAAGTGTTAAGAAAGTGGGTCATGAACCTTAAACATGGGTGGAACTTATGGGCTTCTTTCATCCTAGAATGTCAGACAGTAGGCTACTATGCAAAAAGAAAATGTAAGCACAGAATAGTTATAGAACCAGAGAGATGAAAGAAACAGAAAAAAGGAAGATAAAGAAACAAACTAATAAACATGACAATGAAGATAAAGAGATACATAGTGGTAGTAGAAGTACAGTAGTAGTAAGTCTTATTGTTATACACAAAACGGAATGTTTTGTTTATTATTTTGTACTGCTGAAACTAATCTATTGGTAGGAAATCTAAAAATAGTGTTTTTACTTATTTGTTTGTTTATTTATTGACCAGTTAAGTACACTGGTCCAAGGGACATTTTTCAGGAATGAACCAGACCTAGTTAGGCAAAGAAAAGGGAAGAGATAAGAGATATGTAACCCCCCTGCAAATGGGGGTTCCCAAAAGACTTCCAGGAGCTTGCTTGAATGCTCCAAGCCTGAATGGTGTTTGGCATTTAAGCCATTTATCAGTGAGTGTTTTTAGAGCCTCTGGTACTGTCTCTTTAAGAGCTGTCTGCTTGCAGACATAATTAGTTTGTATGGGGGGACTGTGTGCTCTCTGAGTACCACTCGAGCTGCTGCCAATTCACTTCATTTTGCAGTCACTAGGAGTGCAAAGGAACCTATCTGAAAGATGTAACTGTTTGCCAGAAATTATTTAGAGTAATAATGAAATTACAGTTTGTCTAACCTGCTTTCTTTGCAGTCAGAACTGTGTCTGCTAGTTCCCATTCTAGTTTTGAACTGCTGAACTGGACCAATCAGTGTGGGGTAAGCTAGCTCTAAAATGATGCCTTGGACTGAATCAGAACTTGGACTCATAATCTGAGCCAGCCACAAGAGGATTGTATGGGCAGTGACTCTGGGAGATGTAGTTTAGACTTCAGTGCCTTTTGGACCAACAGCAGCAGTCTATTGTGAGTGACAGCCAATCCAGTCAAGAACTGGGAGGAACTCAAAGGAAGTGCCCGGTTTCGTCAGTTGGAGTTCAGTTGAGCTTTGGCAGTGAAGAAGGAAGGAGCCCTGTGCTTTTCAGTGTGCAGTTTTAGTCAAAACGTATGTAAGGCCCAGAGTTCCGGTCTGCAGCTTGTGTAACAGCTTGTTAGGACTGAATCCGTCCTGTGAAAAGAATCAAAGGATCTCTGAAGAGTAGAAACCAGGCTCACCCTGTAGAAGACTGGAAGAATTGCTGAAAATTGCACTCGGTCTGTCAGGAACTGAATCTGCTGTGTGTTCTCCCGGTATTGTGCAGTAATTGCGATCGGGATACAGATGCAGCCTGCCTGGTATAGTACTTTCTTTATATGGATGTGTGAAGAGGTTTGTGTACCTCAAGTGAGCCCTGCTGACATTGAAGGACCCTATCTTATTTGGAGGTCGTGAGTACTAATTCAGGGTTGCTCCTCGTTGAATTGCCACATTAAATCCAAATGGAATTACTGTACTGCTGACTGTTTAATTCTCCTTTTCTCTGTGTGAAAGGCCCCTACCAGCTGCCACGGTTTGGACTAGCCACTAGGGCTTGGGTACCCAGGGACAGTAACTGATAGGGATAGGCCTGTGACAGAGCCATAGGTAGATTATTAGAGTGATAAGCTAATTAACCTGATTTCCCTGTCCTTGTTATATCCCCCAAATAAATCAGAGCTGCTTGTTTCAGCAAAGTTATACTGCCTGAGGTATTTGTCTATGTTAAAGTACTGTACTGTGATTGTTGCACTGTATCTCATTTCACAGGAGGTCCCAGTGCGGAACCAGACCTGGGGTAAGTGTATACTGTGAAGGTAATTTGATATATTGTGTGGCCACTAGTGGAAGAAAGGGGTTGCAGTGTCCCAGAGGGCTGTGACCAAGTTAGTTTAACTATTGCAAACCCTGACCTCTGGGTGGAGGCACCCGCCATTGGATCCAGGCCCTCAACCTGTTAGTGGCAAATCAGGCAGGGGTAGTAGCCCCTGGGATAGCGCCATCTAGGGGTTACATCTTGAGGCTCACCGCTGGGATTGTGTGTCCTCTAGTGGCCATATTTACTAACCACTGTTAAGAAAAAATGGGTACCCGACAGAAGTGGCTGTGCACCGCTGGTGGAGGGGTACTGGGGAGGAGATCGACCCTCAAATGCTATGCTTATCCTGGACATCCCCTGGGTATCAATACGGACACTGTGCAGGAGTACTTTCCAAGGTGGAAGGTTTACAAAACCCTGTGGTGGTGGGTCGGGCATGCTAATCTGCTCACCCACACTTTCCTGGCCCTAGTAGAGTTTAAGGATCCCATAGATAGCTCCAAAGTGCCACAGACCATTACCCCAGAGGGAGCCTCACTGCTTGAGAGTGATAACTAAGGACAGTAAAGACCTGGGGAATCAGCCCCCACCACTATCTGAAACTTTTGAGGAGAAATTTGCTGAATGGTTGCTGGAGAGGGAAAACTGTGGAGGACTTGAAGAAACTATTCTTGCCACCTGGGGTGTTCCTCCCCAACACCCTCTCCTGCTCCAGTGCCCGTAATGGTGGCTGAACCAATGCAGACTCCTATTTCTGCACCTGCCATTAGTCACGACTCTTACCGAAGGTTGAGGATCTTCTCTGGCACCCTCCCACCCCCAGGGAGGATGACTGGGAGACCTGGATAGACTATGTTGCCCCAAGTGCCTAGAATGGCAATGCTCGGAAGGTGAAAAGCGAAGAGGGTTAGTGAGAGCTCCGAGGTCCTGCCCTGGCTACCATCCGTGCTAACGGGCCAGTAACCCTGAAGCGACTGCACAGGCCTATCTTGAGGCCTTGGAGAATGTATGGGAGCCAGATTCTGATGAGGACCTATGGTGGAGAGTAAGAGATGCACAACAGTACCAAGGGAGTTGTTGTCTGTGTATGTATCTCGGCTGGAAAAATTGTTGCAAGAATGCCTCAGAAAAGGTAGTTTGCCAGCGATTGAACTGGACCGAACCAGGCTGGACAGGATCCTTAAGTCTGCCCCTTCTCAGAACTGCTGTTGCTTCAGTTACACCTGGCAGATCGACTGGAATCCCCACCCTCCTATGATGAGTTAATGAGAGAAATTCGAGGTTGAGAAAGACGACCTCGGGGACCTGCACCAATAGCTGCGGCTACGACCCGAGTGACTGAGGGTGACCCATCAAGTGAAGTTCAGGGGCAGAGGCTGGCAGTCAATGAGTGCTCTGACAAGGAAAAAGATATGTCACAATGGGGCTAACTGTTGAGAGAGATCCGGAATTCAAAAACAGTCCCTTTATGAAGGCCACGCCTGCAAGTACGGCCCTGACCTATATCCGACTGCATCTGCTATGGGGTGGGGTACCCACCCATGTATCTCCTGCTGATAACAGCTCCGAACTCGATTCCTTGACCATGGAAGTGGAGAAACTGACGAGATGTCTCCAAATGCTTATCACGCCGCGAGACAGAGATGGCACCAAGGTTTCCAGTTAGTAATACCCCGCCCTGGCTCCCAGTGTGGCGCCCGCCAGCTCAAACTCCAGGAAGTATGTTTTGGCTATAATTGTGGGAAAGATGGGCACATGAAAAGGGAATGCCAGTCCCCAAAAGACACTGACAAAGTTGCATATAGGCTACAAGGAGAGCTTCGGAGAAGAAATCAGTGGTTAAGAGGTGCACGACATGATCCCAGTGAGGGCACCAAAATGCTAATTCACGTCCTTTGTGGCAAGGTCAGTTGCCCAGGCCCCACTACCGCTCTCCAGACTGGTCCAGAATAGTGGGTCCCTCCATGGAGACCACTGTAAAGGTGAACGGAGTGTCTACAAGAGCTATATTAGACAGTGGCTCCCAAGTGACAATTATGTTCCAAGATTGGTATCAGAAGCATTTGTCAGACGTACCCTTACAACCATTAGAAGGACTGCATGTATGGGGTTAAGTGAGAAGGCCTACCCTATTCCGGTATATCCGAATTTGGCTGTCTTTCCCCACCTCCGTGGCTGGAGTGGCCGAACAAGTAGAGACCCTAGCCTTAGTGTGTCCCCCACTGGACTGTATGATGGTGTCCCTTTGTTGATTGGAACAAATGCTCATATGTTCGGAAGGCTGGCACAGTTGTGTTATGAAAAACAGGGGTCAAAGACTAGTAGAGCTTTAAGAGTTCCGCTTTAATTAAGAAGGCCTATGAGGCACAGAGATGCTGAAAAACAGAACCAGAGGAACCGGTCGGAATTGTATGGAAGAAGGATCCTGAGTCTCTGATCCTGGCGCCAAATGCCCAGTGTACCTTACAGGGAGAGGTCCGTATCAGAAAGGATGTTAAGAATAAAATATTAATGTTGGATGCACCAGGCGATGGAAAATTGCCAGAGGGACTGCTGGTCAAGCCTAGTATTTTGCCCGCTAGAGCCCATGCTTATGCCAGAAGGGTAATGGTCCAAGTTCATAATGTGTCTGAAAGAGACATTCGAGTAAACAGAGGTTGCATCCTGGCTAATGTGCATTGTGCAGACACTGCAGTGCTACCCAGCAGCAAGAGTTCAAGGAAGAATGACAGAGTAACGCCTGACTTGTTTGATTTCGCGACTCCCGCTGCCAGCTGAATGGAAAGTGAAGATCAGTGAGAAGCTTGCCCAGAGAGACCAGGTGTTTTCTTTAAAGGAATGGGATGTAGGATGCGGCAAGGAGCTGAGCACAATATCCGCTGCATGACGAAAGACCATTTCGTGAGAGGTCTCGACGCCTGGCACCTGCTGACATAGATGATGTGGAGACGGCATCTGCAAGAGATGTTAGCTGCTGGTGTAATACAAGAATCCAGAAGCCCTTATGCTTCCCCCATTGTGGTAGTGAGGAAAAGAATGGAACAGTAAGGATGTGTGTGGATTATCGCACCTTAAACCGGCGGACTATCCCTGATCAGTACACAATGCCCGCATTCAGGATGCTTTGACTGCCTAAACGGGAGCAAGTGGTTCTCTGTGCTGGATCTCCCAAGGGTACTATCAGATCCCGATGGCCCCAGAGGACCGTGAAAAGACAGCCTTTATCTGTCCGCTATTTCTATGAATTCATGGAGGATGCCTCAGGATTTCAGTGCCCCAGCCACTTTTCAACGATTGATGGGCGTGCAGTGGGGACATGAACTTACTAGAGTGCCTGGTATACCTAGATGATGTTATTGTGTTTGGCAGCTCACTGGAGGAACATGAGAGCAGATTATTTAAGGTATTGGACCGACTGGAGGACTTTGGCCTTAACTGTCCATTGATAAGTGTCAATTTTTTCAAACATCAGTAAAGTATGTGGGACACATAGTATCCACCGAGGAATAGAGACCGACCCTAAGTAAAGTTGAGGCCTTGACCACCTGGCCACAGCCCAAAAAATCTAAAAAGAACTGCAAAGATTCCTGGATTCTGTGGTTATTATCGGCGCTCATCAAGGACTATTCAAGAGTGATCCGCCTTTACTTAACCTTACATGGTATCCCCAACCCACAAAAAATACCAAAAGTCAGCACCCTCAAGACTGAAAGAGTGTATTTTCATCCGAGTGAAGTATTTGGGTCCGCTGACTCCTGATTGTGAGACTGCTTTTCATGAGATCATATATCAACTTACCCATGCTCCAGTGCTGGCCTATGCCGATCCAAGAAAAACCTTTACGTCCCGCACACTGATGCTAGCTTGCAAGGGTTGGGGGCTGTGTTGTACCAAGAGCACGAGAATGGCCTGAGACCAGTGGCCTTTGCCAGTAGAAGCCTGACCCCATCCGAAAAGAACTATCCTGTACATAAGTTAGAGTTCCTAGCTTTGAAGTGGGCTATTGTTGACCAATTCCATGAGTACTTGTATGGGGCTAAAATACTAGTAAAACTGACAATAATCCTTTGACCTATGTGCAGACCTCAGCTGTTGGATGCCACTGGCCATAGGTGGCTTTCTGCATTATCTACATATGACTATGCTCTCGAATACCGAGCAGGTCTGAACCACATAGATGCTGATGCTCTCTCCGGAGGCCTGTTCCCCAGAATGATTGGGTCCGACTGGCAGAACCTGACATTCGGGCACTCTGCCGGAAGTTTGACAGGGAGGAACAAATGTCCACGGACGCAGTGGACTGCATGGTGGATTGCTTGGGAGCCTCTGAGAATTGCATACCTGCTGCTTATTGCCACTTTCTGCAATAGACATTGGTGCACTGCCTCAGCTGGACAATGACAGTATTCGGCGGGCTCAATCCCGCGATCCCATGATCAAAGCAGCTTTAGAAGCCCTCTATGCAGGAAAAGATGTGTCCAAATTACGCTCCACTGATTTGAGAACTGCACTGTTATACAAAGAAGGTCCTAAGTTGAAACTGATCAATAAACTGTTATACAGAGAAACAGTAGACAGAGGGGCAAGTAGACAAACAACAACTAGTGCTGCCCACTGCCTTTCGAGACTCAGTATTGAGGTCCTGCACAACCACATGGGGCACCTTGGTATAGACAGAACACTTGACTTGGTGAGATCCAGATTCTATTGGCCTAAGATGGGGGCTGATGTGGAGCAACACATTCGAACTTGTAGTCGCTGCTTACAGAGGAAAGCTTTGCCCCAGAGGGCTGCCCCCTTGTTAACATAACCACCAGTGCAACCCATGGAGCTGGTCTGTATTGATTTTCTAAGTTTGGAGTCAGATCAAAGAAATATCAGTAATGTGCTGGTGGTCACTGACCATTTCACAAGATATGCCCAAGCTTTCCCACCAAAGACCAGAAAGCATCCACTGTAGCCAAAGTACTTGTAGAAAACTTTTTGTTCACTATGGGGCTCCACAAAGAATCCATTCTGATCAAGGGAGAGACTTTGAGAGTCGTCTGATCAAAGAGATGCTTTCTCTGTGGGGAGTGCGAAAGTCCAGAACCACTCCTTACCACTCAGGGGACCCACAGCCTGAACGCTTTCAACCGTGACTTTGCTAGATATGCTAGGCACCCTGCACCCAAAGGACAAGCCTAGATGGAGCTAACAAATTAGCACCCTGGTACATGCTTATAACTGCACCAAAGGTGATGCCACTGGATTCTCCCCTACCGCCTGATGTTTGGAAGAGAAGCTGACTACCAGTAGATGTGTGTTTTGGGGTCTCCTGATGGGGTTCAAGCTGACAACTATTTACAGTATGTGCAAAAGTTAAAGGCCCAGCTAACTCATGCGTACTCAACTGGCTCAAACCATGGCTGCCAAAAGAAATCTGGCCAACAAAGAAAGGTATGATAAAAGGTGAAAGCACAGGAACTCCAGGAGGGAGATCATTGCTAAGAAATCTGGGACTGCATGGCAAGCACAAGATTGCTGACAGATGGCACCATCTCCCTCACATTGTAGTGGGCAAACTAGATGATCTGCCAGTGTTACAAAGTAAGGCCTGAGAATAATTCAAAAGATGTAAAACAATGCATAGAAATCATTTACTGCCCATTGGACAAATCTTAATTGAGTCTGAGCCCCTAGAAGATGCCCCTCTGGACCAGTGACTAGAGCTGCTGCTAAGAAAAGATCAAGAAAGTCTGCACCTACAGAAGCAAAGTTAAAGTGTTCCTCCACAAGTCCCAGTTGAGCATGACTGTCAGTCCATATCGGAAGAAAGTGAGAGTGACTTTGAATACTATCCTTCTTGAACTGAGTCAATTGTTCTGAGGCAATCCCTAGTCAATACTGGAGACAAAGCTGGGCCTTCTGGACTGTCTAAGCCCCCAGCTTCATCCTGGAGCCAATGCTCCCAGAAAGTGAAGTGCAAAGCATCAGATCAGATGAAATGGAATCATGTGCATGGTTGAACTGTTTGAGCTTTCAGGGAGGAAAATGATAGATTGGGGCAGACTGGTGATACCCCGAACAAGAAGAGTATTTTGAGTGCCCTGACAGTCCACTGCCAGTGTCCGAAGCTCTCCATGCGAGCCAAATGTTGTGGACTCAGAAACTGTAACTCCTGGAGCTGAAAGTGCCCCAAGTTCTAGCCTCTCTACCCCCATGGAGACTCCCTGACAAGTGAGGACAATGCTGAAAATGAGGCTCAGAGTGCAGAGACTATAACAGTTCCCCTAGAAAGACTGGTCGAGCTGTAAAGCCTGTGGTGCACCTCAGTTTATGATTCACTTGGGAGGCCTGTGGACTTGCCTCTCAATGTTGTCCATAAAGAGTGTATGTGTCCCGAGCTCATTGCCCAAACTGAGCATCAGTGCTAACTCCAAGTTACTTGTGTTGCCCTCTAAGTATGGTGCCCTTGCCCCATCCAGCCCCAAGGTAACTGATAGGGAAGGGCCCCTCTTCAGGTTTCATGTACAAGAGGTAATAACTTGAGTTATGGTACAATGTGTATGTAATACTGTGTAAAGAGTGACGCACTGCAATGTTTCAGAAATGTGTTCTTGGTAAAATGATATATTGACTGATGATTACATGTGCGAGCCTAATGCAAATGTATATGGTTGCAGTTGAAACTTATGGTACTTGCTTGACGCGGACGCTCAAGCTTTCCCAGGTAGGAAGGGTGTAACCTCCTGCAAATGGGGGTTCCCAAAAGACTTCAGGAGCTTGCTTGAATGCTCCAAGCCTGAATGGTGTTTGGCATTTAAGCCATTTATCAGTGAGTGTTTTAGAGCCTCTGGTACTGTCTCTTTAAGAGCTGTCTGCTTGCAGACATAATTAGTTTGTATGGGGGACTGTGCTTTCTCTGAGTACCACTCTGAGCTGCTGCCAATTCACTTCATTTTTGCAGTCACTAGGAGTGCAAAGGAACCTATCTGAAAGATGTAACTGTTTGCCAGAAATTATTTAGAGTAATAATGAAATTACAGTTTGTCTAACCTGCTTTCTTTGCAGTCAGAACTGTGTCTGCTAGTTCCCATTCTAGTTTTGAACTGCTGAACTGGACCAATCAGTGTGGGGTAAGCTAGCTCTAAAATGATGCCTTGGACGAATCAGAACTTGGACTCATAATCTGAGCCAGCCACAAGAGGATTGTATGGGCAGTGACTCTGGGAGATGTAGTTTAGACTTCAGTGCCTTTTTGGACCAACAGCAGCAGTCTATTGTGAGTGACAGCCAATCCAGTCAAGAACTGGGAGGAACTCAAAGGAAGTGCCGGTTTGGTCAGTTGGAGTTCAGTTGAGCTTTGGCAGTGAAGAAGGAAGGAGCCCTGTGCTTTTCAGTGTGCAGTTTTAGTCAAAAACGTATGTAAGGCCCAGAGTTCCGGTCTGCAGCTGTGTAACAGCTTGTTAGGACTGAATCTGTCCTGTGAAAAGAATCAAAGGATCTCTGAAGAGTAGAAACCAGGCTCACCCTGTAGAAGACTGGAAGAATTGCTGAAAATTGCACTCGGTCTGTCAGGAACTGAATCTGCTGTGTGTTCTCCGGGTATTGTGCAGTAATTGCGATCGGGATACAGATGCAGCCTGCCTGGTATAGTACTTTCTTTTATATGGATGTGTGAAGAGGTTTGTGTACCTCAAGTGAGCCCTGCTGACATTGAAGGACCCTATCTTATTTGGAGGTCGTGAGTACTAATTCAGGGTTGCTCCCTGTTGAATTGCCACATTAAATCCAAAATGGAATTACTGTACTGCTGACTGTTTAATTCTCCTTTTCTCTGTGTGAAAGGGCCCTACCAGCTGCCACGGTTTGGACTAGCCACTAGGGCTTGGGTACCCAGGGACAGTAACTGATAGGGATAGGCCTGTGCACAGAGCCATAGGTAGATTATTAGAGTGATAAGCTAATTAACCTGATTTCCCTGTCCTTGTTATATCCCCTAAATAAATCAGAGCTGCTTGTTTCAGCAAAGTTATACTGCCTGAGGTATTTGTCTATGTTAAGTACTGTACTGTGATTGTTGCACTGTATCTCATTTCACAGGAGGTCCCAGTGCCGGAACCAGACCTGGGGGTAAGTGTATACTGTGAAGGTAATTCTGATATATTGTGTGGGCCACTAGTGGGAAGAAAGGGGGGTTGCAGTGTCCCAGAGGGCTGTGACCAAGTTAGTTTAACTATTGCAAACCCTGACCTCTGGGTGGAGGCACCCGCCATTGGATCCAGGCCCCTCAACCTGTTAGTGGCAAATCAGGCAGGGGTAGTAGCCCCTGGGATAGCGCCATCTAGGGGTTACAGATAGAAACATAGAAACACAGAAATTGTTGGCAGATAAAGACCGCCTGGCCCATCTAGTCTGCCTGTAAGCCCTTGTACTGGATTACTGCTTCTGACCCACCCGCTGCTGTACCTCTGTGGTTCCCCTATGTTTGTCCCAAGCATTCTTGAATCCATCCACAGTGCTCGCTCCCACCACCTCCTGAGGCAGACTATTCCATGTGTCCACCACCCTCTCTGTGAAGAACTTCCTTACATTCCCTCTTAACCTCTCACCTTCCAATTTCATGTCATGCCCCTCATTCTTGTGCTCCTCCTATATTGGAAAATGTCTCCCCCCCCTGCACCTTGTTTATACCCTTAAGGTACTTGAATGTTTCTATCATGTCCCCTCTTTCCCGCCTCTCTTCCAGCAAGTACATATTGAGGTCCCTTAATCTCTCCTCATAAGTCTTGTGTTGCAAGCCCTGTACCATCTTAGTCGCCCTTCTCCAGACCATCTCCAGCCTGTTAATGTCGTTATGAAGGTGCGGCCTCCAGAACTCCACACAGTACTCCATGTGAGGCCTGACCATGGTTTTATATAATGGCATTACTACCTCATTCCTTCTGCTGGTGATACCCCCTGCCTATGCACCCCAGCATGCCACTGGCCCTCCCAGCTGCTTTAGCACTCTGCTTTGATATTTCCAGGTCATCTGAAATAATAACCCCCAGGTCCCTTTCCTCCTTTGTGACTGTCAGCAACTCCCCCCCCCCAACCTGTAGCTTTCCTCAGGGTTTCTGTGTCCCAGGTGCATAATTTTGAACTTTTTTGAATCAAACTTCAGTTGTCAGTCCTCAGATCATTTTTGAAGCTTCCCCAGGTCCCTCCTTATTTTCTGCACCCCCTCTGGGGTATCCACTCTGTTATAGATCTTGGTCTCATCTGCAAGCAGGTAGACCTTTCCCTCCAGCCCTTCTACAATGTCACTAATGAAGACATTGAACAGGACTGGCCCCAGGACTGATCCCTGAGGCACCTCATTGGTCACCCCCCTCCCCAGACTGCACCCTATTTACCACCACCCTGTGCCTCCTGTCTGTTAGCCAGTTTCTAACTCAGGTTATCACCCTGTCCCCCATGCCCAGCCTACCCAGCATGTTTATCAGCCTCCTGTGTGGGACGGTGTCAAAGACTTTGCTGAAATCAAGCTAAGCGATGTCCACTGTCCCACCCTGATTTACTTCCTTTGTCAACCAGTCAAAGAAATCAACCAGATTTGTCTGACGTGACCTCCCTGCTGTGAATCCATGTTGCCTGTGGTCTTGGGCTCCGATGAAGATCCTTGGCTATAAACAAGTTGGGAAATACCAAGTACATTGCAGTAGTGGCAGCTTACCTGCGGCGCCGAGGGGTCTGGGTTTACCCCTACCTGGATGACTGGCTAATTGCAGGTCCCTCCAGGCAGGAGTTGAAGTGGTCCAGGGACCTGGCCCTCTAGATCTGTATCTCTCTTGGCCTCTTAGTCAATGAGGCCAAGTCAGAACTCGTGCCTTCGCAATTGATCCACTTCATTGGGGCAGAGGTTGACTCTTGCAGAGCCAGAGCCCAGCTCCCAGTGGACAGAGCACAGGCTCTCTCCTCCTTTGCCCGATCATTTCAGGTTGGACAATTGCACCCTGCCCGGGACTTCCTGCACCTGCTGGGATACATGGTGGTCTGCACCAGCATGGTCCTTTGGGCCCACTGGAGAATGTGCTGTCTGCAGTGGGAGCTGGCCAGCCAATGGTCTCAGCACAAGTGTCACTTCGATCAGCTGGTCACTGTGACCCAGCGGATGTGGGACATCCTTCAGTGGTGGCTAGTCCCAGAACATTTGCAGGAAGGGATCCCATTTGTCCACCCAGGGCCCACGGTCTTCTTGACGACAGATGCCTCTCTCATGGGCTGAGCTGCCCATCTGGAGAACACAGATTCCATGGGCTCTGGACTGCCGAGGAGTCCCAGTACCACATCAACCTGCTGGAGTTCCGAGCAGTTTGGCTGGCACTGGCTGCCTTTGCTCTTCACATTTGGGGTCAGGTGGTTCAGGTCCAGATGGACAACACCACGACCACGTACTATCTCAACAAACAGGGTGGGCCGCATTCCCTGCCACTGTGCAAGGAAGCTCTCCATATGTGGAGCCTCATGCAGATCTCCTAGCCATCCATGTGGCAGGGGCCTCCAACCAGTTGGCAGACACCCTCAGCCATGTGGGCGAGATGTCTCATGAGTGGTTTCTCTACCCAGAGGTAGTACACAGTCTGTTCTCCCAGTCAGGCACCCCTCAGGTAGACCTGCTTACCTCCAGGTAGAATGCAAAGCTGAGGCTGTTTTGTGCTCACCCTCCTCAGCAGGTAACACTGCAGGGGGATGCCTTCTCGAGGCCCTGGAGCCCAGGCCTCTTCTATGCCTTCCCTCCCCTTCCCTTGATTCACAAGGTGTTGCTCAAGGCCAGGAGGGACAAGGCACAGAGGATCCTGGTGGCTCCGGACTGGTCCCTCCAGTTCTGGTACTCTGATCTCCTCAGCCTCAGCAGCAGGCTCATGAGGCATCTTCTCCCCTCCTGGACCTGCTGTCCTTCAGTCAGAGGAAGGTACTCCACCTGGACCTTCAGACTGCACCTGACAGCCTGGTTCCTGAGTGGCTAGAGTTCCAGGCTTTGGGTCTCTCTGAAGATGCCCTCACTGTTGTGGAGGCATCAAGGAAGGAGTTGACCAGGAAATGCTATGCATTCAAGTGGAAGAGGTTCTCCATTTGGTGCCAGGGCAAGGGATTGGGCCCCTTGTCCTGTCCAGTGGCTAACATCCTTGACTACCTTTGGTCCCTCTGAAAGTCGGGCCTTCGGCTGACGACCATTAAGGTACACCTGGCAGCCATCTCTGCTTACCGGGCACGGGCTGGTACAGGAAAGGTAGTCTGGCACTTTTTTAAGGGCCTTGACCACATTTCTCTTCTGGTGCGTGAACCACCACCACCTTGGAATCTGCTGCTGGTTTTGGCAAAGCTCATGGGCAAACCATTTGAACCAATACACAGGTGTGACATGTTTCACCTGTCATGGAAGGCCACCTTCTTGGTGGTTATCACATCAGCCAGAAGGATCAGTGAAGCCTAGGTGCTTCTGGTGGAGTCTCCTTACCTGGTCTTCCACAGGGACAAGGTTGTCCTTTGCCCCAACCCGAAGTTCCTCCTGAAGGTTGTGGCTGAGTTTCACCTTAACCAGGTGATTAATCTCCCAGTGTACTTCACCAATCACACCTCAGAGGCTGAGCACAGGCGCCATACTCTGTACCTGAGGTGAGCACTCGCTTATTATAAAGAGTGCAGGATTGGAGTCTGGGGAGAGGTTCACCAGCTATTTGTCTCCTATGCTGAAGCCGAACCTGGCAGACCCCCAGCCATGCGGATGATTGGCAGGTGGATTGTATCCTGCATTGATCTCTGCTAAAGGTAGGTGGGTAGGGAGCCTCCTGTAGGGCTAAGGGCTCATTCCACCTGCCATAGTTCATCATTCATAGTTTCACTATAAGGTTGGGAAAGCAGAAGCTTATAGGTCTCTATGGGAGAGATTTTTTGAAATAGAAAGCTGGGCATTCAGGGTTGAGGAGGGAGCAGTCAGTCAGGTTGTTATAGAAGAGGTTAGGGTTGCACTGATCACAGGAAGGAAGTTGGGATAGATAGCTAGATAGATTGGTAAAGCTCTCATTAAACTGGCTTACTACAGTAGAGTTGGGACAGGTATTATCATACCTTCAAGCAAGAGGCTAGGAGGTTTTGGCTTGTGTCCAGGATTAGTTAACGAATTAACTGCAGACCGGCATTTTTTCTGATTGCCAAAGTTCTGGGTGTGTTTGGACTTGAGGCAACTGGATTACAGTGACTTAGCATCTTGTTTAAATTGATTTCAAAGGGGTCTGTAAGTAGACGTGTTTACAAGGATGTGGAGAACTGGAAAACTGACAAGAGCTTATTCCAAAGCTTTATTTTGGAAAGAAACTATGGAGTTAGCCATCATTTGTTTATTCCCCTCACTTACCTAGTGATAAGGTGGAAGAATTTGTCCTGGACAGGCAAGGCAATGTAATTTTATTTCTAGAGAACCCTATCCCAAGGGCTCAGAGCACTTCACATAAATACATCATTCAGCAGATAAAATAGATTACGTAATAAAATTAAAAATAAATACAGTCATAAATACATCTAAAATAAGAGATACTTAAAGGCTTGGTCAACAGGTAGCTTTTTAATCCCCTTTTTAAAGCCTCCATCGAGGAGGAACTTGGCAAATGGAAAGGCAACAAGTTCCATACAATCAGAACCACAACTGAGAACACTCTATCCCCAGACTGCTTCAAGCATGACCTCAGGATGGCCAGCAGTGGTTCCTTCATAGACTGGAGAGAGCTGCTGAGAGTATACCAGGTCAAGTGATCTTTCAGCTAGACAGGTCCTGATCTATGCAGGGATTTGTATGTTAACATCTCCCAGACTGCTTCAAACTTGACCTTGGGACTGCCAGCAATAGTTCCTTGGTGGACCGGAGAGAGCTGCTGGGAGTATACTGGGTCAAGTAACCTTTCAGTTAGACAGGGCCTGATCCATGCAGGGATGTGTATGTTAACAAAGCAGTCTTGAAGGTGGTTCACCACCTAATCAGGAGCCAGTGCAGCTGCTACAGCACAGGTGAGATATAGTCCCTGTATGACGCACCTGATACCAACTTGGCTGTGGCATTTTGCACCAGTTGCAGGCAGCACACCAATCCACCAGACAACCCTAGGTAAAGAGCATTGCAGTAGTCCAGCCTCAAGGCTATGAAAGCATGCTCCAGGGTTGCCAGATCCTGTTGCCCAAGACAGGGTTTCATCTGGGAGATCCACTGTGGATCATGGCCAACACCTGATGTTCTAGTATTAGCCACAAGTCCACAATGACTCTCAGATTCCTCACCCTATCCATAGCTTTCAGAAGAGTGCCATTCAGAGATGGTAAACTGACAGCATTCAAACTTCCAGCCAATCCCGAAGGACCTAGTTCTACCAGCATCAAATCCATTCTGGTTGAATTGAGACTCAACTGGAGGCTGTCCAGTCAGAAATATCTTTTATACAGTGCTACAGCACAATGACTGTCTCCCACCCATCTGATGTAAAAGACAGGTATGGCTGAGTATCATCTGCATAGCAATGGAAACTCACACTGTATCATTTGATTACCTGATCTAATGGCAACATGTACCATCTGATGACTTTCCATAATGGCTGCATAAACACTGCGAGCAACATGGGGAAGAGAATTGATTCCTGGGGTACCTCACAGCAGACTGCTGCTGGTTGCAATGAGTAAATACCCATCACAACCTGCTGTTGATAGCCGTAAGCTTGGTACAGAAATAGAAGGTGGCTGTGTCAATATCAGAGAGCAATTTAAGTCTAGACCAGTCTATGGAATTGACATCTGATAAGATTGGAGTAGCATCTGTGGTGGAGAATGATTTATGGGTCAGGGTTCTGGAAGGTAGTTGCTGAGGTTTTCAGGACCAGATGCTGCATATGGGGGGGGGGTGGTCACTGATGGACTCCGCATGTGCCCCAGCTCCTTTCACCCTGTCAACTCAGTCAGTTAAACCTAGTCCAAAATTGTGTGTTTATTGCTCTTTAGGCTTAGATGAGTTGGGGTTTCTTAAAACTCTGGGATAAGTTGGTCCAACGTGCACAGCTTATAAGGGTTGGACAGACACTGGCGCATGATCCTTCTGATGGCAGAATGCCCTGCAGCTGATGCAAATCCTGTTCTGCCCCTGGCAGAACTAAGGAATTCCAGAATCCAAGACCAGGGAAAACTACATGCATAGTGTAACCCCCTTGTTATCCGGGGTTACTAGAATCCCAGTAAGACCTAGTGGTAGGCAGGGAAGGCAGCTTGTGAAACTCCAGTTAAATGGGTTTCACACTGTCTCACTCTGTTCTCAGTCTCAGCTGAGACTGAGGGATGACATCACCAATAGAACTTTCACAGCTGCATAAGCCACATTGGAATCTGCAGCAGAGGGAGTTAGATAGAACGTTAGGAGTTTCTCAAAGGGTAGAGGGCAGTTCCAGTTTGCCTTCAAGTAAGAAGGAGTCAGTGTCCAGTTTGTCTTGAGTAAGTGAAGGTGTGCTCAAGTGGTGGAGACCGCTGTTCGGGTCTCAGTGCGCCTCCCTCCGGGGGGGGGATGTAAAGATCCCCATGCAGATTCCTGGGGCAATCCCCTTAATTCTGCCAAGAGGAAGAAGAGCTGCCATTTCAGTTCAGCCTTTGTTTGGAAAGTTGGAAGATTTGTGATTCGCCTGTGGGGCACCTGCAACTAAAGGGTGAGTGTTTGCTCTAACATGAGAGGGCAAAATGTTTTCTTCACCCTGGGACATGTGTGGGAATCTAGGAATTGAGCTACATTTTGGGAAGCCTATAGGACTAGGCCAAACAAGTGAAGTAGTGTCAAATGCTAGAGTGCTGTGTGATTTCAAGTAATATGTAGAGGAGATGTGCCAGTTCATCTATCCATTAATCTACATTCAGAAGTTCAGAAAAAGAAATGGTTCAGTGTTCCCAGGGAAATGGCCGGGTATGGGCTGTGGGAGCTGGAGGTGGGCAAACCCCCCACCTTTAGTAACCAGGTCCACCTCTACGGATTTCTGCTGTGGTTGCTACTTTGCCTCATGTTCTTGGCCAGTGATGGGAGAAGTACCCAGACGTGGGGTTGCAAAAGGGAAAATCTCTCTAGGAGTTGCAGACTCTAAGTGGTGTGGGGAGCCACAACAAGTGCAAAGAAAAATTCTCTTTGTGAGATGGGGAGTCATAACAAGTAAGGAAGAATTCTCTCTAGGAGTCGCAGACTCTAAGTGGTGTGGGGAGCCACAACAGGATAATTGGTTCATTCTTCCAATGGACCGTGGGGAAAACCCAAGTGTGTACAAGTCGGGCTGTGTACCCAAAGCGCGTGCAAGTCCAGGCTGTGTGCCTGGTGGGTCCAGAGCCTGAGGGCTGAAAATGGTGATAAAGTGTTCTGTCGTCTCTAATCTGCATTATCAGGAAATGTAGCCCCATGGGGGGGTCTGTCTATGCTTTTTTTGTTTGGCTAGTATGTGAATTAAAGCCACACTGAAGAATCCCATTCCTGGTTCTGGACATTACAGTTATTGCTTCCTGTGTTTGGATTTACTTGGGTGCCCCTGTGCAGAGTAGCCAAACCTAGGTCCCCCTATGCCGAGTAACCTCATCCTCCCTGAACCCAGGTCCCCACCAGGTACTGCTGTCAGCTTCAACAGCATGCCACCTGTCATTTTGCTAAAAAGGCAGGGGTGAGTGGTTACAATAGGAATCCTGATTACATGTGACACGAGTGCTAGTTTTGCTGCCGTTTGCAGATTTGATGCTTTTTGTATTAGAAAGACCAGCAGAAAATTCTGCCTTAGGACAGGAGAGCATATCAAGGTGATTAGAGATGGCAACACAGGAAATGCTATGGCTACACATTGTAGTATGACAGGGAGTAATTCTTTCACGTTTTTGGGGTTGGGGAAAGTTATGAAAGACAGTAGGGGTGACTCTGAGAGTAAAATCCTCAAAAGAGAAAGTTATTAGGATTTGCACACTGTGGTCAGGGAATGGCCCAGTCTCATAAGGAAACTGGATTGTGTTTCCTTTCTTAAAAAGTTCTGGTTCTAAAATGGTTCTGTCAGTAGTAATGCCTAAGATCATTAGTTCACCATTTTGTTTACTTATTAAAAGAGTTTTACCAATTAAGGTCTACTGAGCAGCAATAGCTTGTTTCCAGAGGTGTCCTACCATCAGAGAATGTATAGCCATTAGATTTTATAAGTATTTGACAGTTAACTTAGATTATTGTTATGTATTTAATCTTGTTTTGAATAATTTCCAGTTGTAGAACACAGATTATTGCTGTTTGCTGACATGAGTAGCGATGCTGCTATTCTAAACCATCCGTGACAGTCAAACATTTAACAAGTGATCAAACTTGATATAGAAAGTTTTTATCAGCTTTTCATCTGCTTGTAACTGTGCTTTGGAGTGTAATTCAATGCAGCAGTTTTGCACTGTACTTGAATTGGATAATATATACAGTTTCACTTAACCCCCCCACGCCCCCATCAACACATTATAATGGTTTTAGTCAATCGTGAAAGTGCTTGACACATATTTTTAAATGTTGTTATCTGGCCAGTACAGCACTTAAGTACACATCAGATAAGTGCACATTCTGGATAAATGCACACATTTTCCATTTCTAAATTTTTTCCTTATCTCGGCAATATTAAAGCTTTTGGTTAAGTGCATGCTGGTTAAGTGCATGTCCCAGTTAAGTGCACATTTTCATAGTTCATTGATGCAGCTACTAATATGTAATTAACACTTGCTATGTGCACAGCCTGTTTTCAGCTGGTGTGAAAATCCTTTAATGAACATCCTGCTAGTAATACCATTCTAAAACTGTGAATTAAAGTGAAAAAAATTTAAAATACATTAACAAAATGATTTTAAATTACATCAGTAGATTCTATTTGATATTATACTTGTTTCATGCTTTTCTAAGCACAGACATCAAGACAATAAAAAAGGGATATTAGGCTCAGTCTTTCCCATTGAAAACATGTAGGTCTGGTTAAGCGCACAGCCCATTTAAATGCACATGGTTTCTGTGTAAAAGGGGTATGCATTTAAGTGGGTTGCACTAGCTGTGAACAGCAACTGTCCAGGGGGACAGGACCTTGAAAAAATGCCAAAGTGATGCGAAGCAGTCAGCTAAGGCTGTCATTGTTTATAGTTTCATTGCTGGTTGCTTTTTAGCATGATTTTGTTTTTTAAATAGTCTGTTTTTCATCTGATATGAGTCCTACAAAGTCCTTCTTTATGTGGATAAACACAGATGAAAATTTAAGTATGGTGATATGTGCTGGTCCTACCAGTGGAGGGGTTAAAAACAGAACGTTTCCTCCTGTTTATATAGCTGCATTCATTGCACTCTCCACTTTGCTAGTGTGGCTCTTTATTGTTGCATCAATGAGTTGACTGAGGTTTATAGAAACACAGAATTTGTCGGTAGAAAAGGACTGCTTGGTCCACCAGTCTGTCCAAGTGCTCCCTGCCTATTCTACATCTGCAGACCCTGTCTGGTCTCCAGCAGTCCATGACCCTCCACCCTCCCCGCCTCTGATCTAATATACCAGTCATGCATTCTTGAATCCCTACACTGTTGTAGCTTCCACCACTTTGGCTGCCATTTGGTTCAATGCATGTACCACTCTTTCAATGAAGGAGTATTTCCTTACCCCGCTTCACTGCATGCCTCCTAGTCCTGAAGCTCCACATTTGGAAAAAGCTCATCTATGGCACCCTATTCACCCCTGTGAGGTAATTGTAGGTCTCGATTGTGCTATCTCTAGCTTTCCTCCCTTCCAGGATGCACATTGTCAGAGGTACTGGGAAAACAGATAGGCGTGTACAACAGTAAATAAGAGTACAACACACAGTCTGCATGATTCTATTAGACAAAATCACAAACTAAAAAAAATGAACAAAAATCCTCTTGACAAAGTGTCAAGGTTAGGATCACCTCTCCTTTGCTGTAATGCAAAGCAAGGAATTTGTTGGTTTATTTGAAAGCTAGCTGCAAAAGTGATTCAGACATGTACCCTTCATTGACTTTAATGTTCATTTCATATTTGGGGCCGAACATCTTGGTAAATAAGTTTTCATTTATTTTCACAAACCAGCCACACAATCCTTTTCCTTTTTGTGTATTTATTTGTATTTTTTATAACCAGTTGAACCCTGATCTCGCCCAATGTTTCACCTGGTTGGGCTTCTTCAGGGACTTATGATCTCTGGTTCTGTGTTATGTATCGTCTTTAGGCATAATTTCACTGCCAGAAGTTTTTTTCTTTCTTTTTACTTCATATGATGTTTGTTTTAGTTTCTAATTTCAGTCCGTTTTGTTGAGGAAAAACATCAATGGTGGTGGATTGCTTCTGTCAGAACCCACTGGAGTTTGTTTTATACATTCGTCCATACAAGAGGGTTCTTGTAGCTCATAAGCCTTAAGTTATTAGTTTTGTATTGTTGCACGTGCTCTTGCTTCATGTGCTTTCTCACTCATTTCAGCTAGAGCATGAAGCTGCACATGTCTTTCTCCTTCTCCAGCTAGAATCCATCTGACCACAAAAGTTGGAAGGCCAACTGAAGGGGTTTTATACTTCCACTTGGTCAGGTGATCTGCCCCTTATACAAAAAAAAAACATGAATTTGGATATTTTAAACATCAATGAAATAAACAAAAATCTAGAAACTGAAAAATATTTTATGGCTTGTTGCTATTATTCACATAATACTTGAAATTAACTTGTATATAACTTTTAAATTTAGATGAATACATAACAAGCAGTTAATGAGCTGTAGCTCTTCCCATTCTATGATGTCATGGTATCCTAGGACTGTATATACGACCTGTTAAAAGGGGTCACAGATTCCTATAGGGAGCTCATAGGGAGACTGACCTTCCTCAGGTAACCAAGCGAAAAAAACATTACAGTGAATTATATTATTAACTTTTACTAACAGGAGCACAGCAAAAAGGCATTTCATAAAACTGAATTAATTAATTCTTAATGAATTCTCTTCTGTTTGCTAATCTTAGTTATAGTATAATAGAAATGGGGGGGGGTCAAAGAGAAAGCTACTTCCAAGTTTGCACTTATTGGCAAAGAATTCCATCTATTGCCACTGTTTTGTCTCTACTTTCCGTATTTATTTATTTATTTGTGTTGCTGTAATGTGTTGAGAAAGAATGCATTTATTTTAGGTTTCTGCAGCCTCTTGAACTGCACCACAGATACCGGGATCGACCGAGAGAGAGAGAGACCGCGCCTTTTCTAATATGTAACTAAGCGGCTATCTCCTTGCTACTCCCTGGTCACAAAAAGGTTGCATTTTCCTTGTTGTTTTATTTATATTCAGGCTGCCTTTGGTTGAGGAAAAACTGTTTGGCACTTTATTTACAAAGTCAGGAGCGGGGGGAGAAAGAGAAACTGCGCTTTTCTTTTGTATGTTTCAGCTGCTCTCTCTCCTCCAATGCTCCCAGTGTCATACAGCAGCTTTAAACAATTATTTTAGCAGCCTGCAAATTGGAGAAAGCTGAAAAAAAACAAAACATTTTACACTAACAATCATAGTGCTATTATTATTGGATTTTGTTCCTTCGGGAGATCAAAAGAACAAAACGAGCAATTAGTCTCACGGAGCACCAGCCTGCTTGTTATGCTGATATTCGAGAAGCAAGCTGCAGGGAGAGCTCAGTGAGACACAGTTACAGTAACGCTGCTGAAAAGAGATAAAAGAGTCCTATAGGAAAAGAAAAATAGTCTTGCTTTTTAAAATAAATGGGACAGCATAAGTGTCTAGCGAGCTGTGGGACTCATGGAGCAGCAGTCGCTTAGTTATTTTTTTATTTCAGGGGACAGGCTGCTTTGAAAGCTCTGGGAGTCCGTTCATGGCAAAGATGAAGAAAAACAAAGTTTTGACCGTAGCTTATGTACCTGGCACATCTGCTGTTTTAACAAACACTTGTCCCCAACAGTAGTGTAAGAATTTCAGGCTCCCAATAAAGTATATAAAGCAAAAAAAAACAACAAAAAAAAAAACCGAGGGAAAACCAAAACAAAAGGTCTCACAACAGTCTATCAATTTCTGCTGATAGCCTTTTTGTAAGGTAGACCCACTGAACAGAGGGGTAGGGCTAGCTCCTCTATATTATTTCTTTATGTATCCATCTGGCGCTAGCATGTCTTTATTTTCTCTATGCATTTGCTTCCAGAAGGCGCATTCTTTGTATAGTCTGCTCTATTACTTTCCAATACATAATTCATAGTTCCATAATAACAACAAAAGAAAGCAACAAAATGGGTTATCTACTATTCTACATCCCAATTTGGCAATCAACAACCTAATAGCAGCCCAGACGAAAGTGCTACGCTTGGGCTTAAGGAGAACAATAACATTTACAAAAAAATATGTTGTGCAGAGTGTTTTGATTTGTAGATGTACTCCTAGTAAGTCCTTCCCTTTACTTGTTGAAATAAGTTTTTTTTTTAATTTGCTTGCTGGTTTTATGGCCCCTGGGGATCTCCATATTATCATTTATAATGGCTCTTGTTCCTACAATGCCCCCTGCTCCGTGTGACTGTGATGTGTCCTGGACCATTACTTCAATAAGAGCTGTGTTTTTCTCAAGTTTATAGTAGTAGAACTGTTATGTCAATTAACTCTCTGTGTCCAGGGAGTTCTAAGCACATGGCAAATGTCTGAGGGATGATTGAGTGGCTATTCTGTAAGGAAACAGCTAGAGTCTTCACTAATTGTAGCATCTGTGGCATTTGTGACCTTGTGTGATTTATGTGCATTGCTAATGGTTGTGTCTAGTTTGATAAAACAAAAGGCTTTAAAAACAAAACATTCACTTCTGCGTCCTAGATCTAGACACATACATAAAAAACAGAAGTTTGGATTAGATAGTTATTTAGTTGAAGCCAGAATCTGAGGCCCATAACAGTAGATGCTGCTGCAGCAATTATTACTCTCTGAATCAATGATCCTGGATACATCACAGTCACATGGGGCAGGAGGCATTGTAGGAACAAGAAAGGCCATTACAAATGCTAATACAGAGATCCCCAGGGGCCATAAAAGCAGCAAGCAAATTTAGAAACAACTCATTTAAGCAAATATAGGGAAGGCCTTACTAGGAGTCTACCCACAAATCAAAACACACTACACAACATTTTTATTTTGCAAATTTTGACTTTAGTTCTCCTTTAATGCACTCTCAGCACCTTAAATGCACTCTGCACTTTAGCAATATGCTTGCATTAATTTATTATGCTAGCTAGCATCATTTTACTGGTGCACCTTCTTTTTTTTTTTTTATCATGGCACAATTTCTCCCTCTGCCAGTCGGCCCCTTCTGACTGACCCCCAGCCCCATCCCCGAATCACCGACTCTTACCTGCCTGGCCCAGAAGCGGCACCCGCGGGGGTTGGTCTTCACCCTGCTGACCGGCATTCTGGTTTTCTTTCCTGGAGTCCCCAGGAGTCAGTACGAATGCACATGGAGGCATGCATGCACCAGACAGCCCTGGTCATGGCCTTCTTCCCACACACCCAGGCCTACTGCCTAGGTGCCCCTCTGGCCTGAGCTTCCTCCAGCCTCCACTGGGGGTCACCCATCAGCCGAGGGATGCCACGCTTTCTCCCCAGAGAGGAGAGCCTGCCTGTCGGCAGCTCCATCCAGCTCCACCCTCCCCCCCATGCCAACTTCCGGCACCCCGGGCTCGTTCCCAAACCCGGGTTGCTGATGTGGGTCGAGGTAAGACACCAGCGCCTCAGCCCTCTACGCCACTGGGCTGGCCTGGTGCACCTTCTTTAGCGCTGGTGCACTTTAAAAACTTTGAGATGACTGGAAAAGGAAGGAGGAATAGGAAAATGAAGTGGGTGATAGCTAGAAGAAGTAGAATGGGGGGGGGGCTGCAGGTGGCCTGCCTGGCAGAACTAAGATGAAATACTTGGACAGTAAAGAACAGAAGGCTTAGAAGTGCTGTTACAACAGTCTTGGAAAATAGATGACAGTATAGAATCCTCCCTAGTTCGATAGGGATTGACCCTACCGATACTCCCTACTCAAAAGAGAAGCAGTTCTTCAACAAAAGACTGATTTCCTACCAGACATTGGTAGGGATGAGCTTCCACCCACCCTCTTCAGATGCTTCACCACAGGGCACCCTTTCAAACACAATACTGTACTAAACAAGATATGTTACAGCATACTTATACAGTCTTACGGTATAGTACATTCATTATACCCTGGGGTTGAAATGTCTGATTTAGTCCCTGTCAGACAAAAGACCATCAACTTCTTTTACTTTATTCTTGAATCTCAATACCTGCTCCATATCGGGGCAGGAAGTCAGCATGTTTGTGTGGGAGCCTGCTCTGTGGTGTACAACAAACTTATAAGGCTGTAAAGCCAGTTACAAGTGCATTATGTCTGGGTCCTTATCCTTCATCTGTTGTATCCAACAGAGAGGATTGTGAACCATAGCTAGTTTAAACTCATTCCACTACAGATAATATTTTAGGGCTTCTATTTCCCACCTCACAGCTAATCCTTCCTTTTCTACAGTCGAATACTTTCTCTCTCTTTCATATAATTTTTGACTAATAAAAATCACTGGATGTTCCTCCCTTTTGATAGTCTGTGACAACACCGCACAATCCATGTTCTGATGCATCTGTTTAGACTTCAAAGGCATGTGAGAAGTTTGGGCTTCTCAGAACAGGAGAGGAGCACAGAGTAGCTTTTACAGCTCTGAAGGCCTCATAACACTCAGTGGTCTATTTTAGTTTGTTCAGGTACCTTTTCTTGGTGAGGTTAGTTAGAGGGCTGGCCATTTCAGAAAAATTGGGTATAAATCTGAGATAGTATCCAGCCAATCCTAAAAAGGACCTCACGCGTTTTTTGGTTTGTGGAATATGAATATTGGCTACCACTTTAACTTTTCTGATCTTCAGTTTGACCTGACCCTTACTCAACACAATTCCCAGATACCTGGTTTCTTGCATTGCAATGGCGCACTTAGTGGGGCCCACTTTTAGACCAACATCTGAGATGACATGAAGGACTGCAGTTAGATGTTACAGGTGTGATTCCCTATCAGTGCTAAACACCACTACATCATCCAGATATGCTGAACAGTATCGGTTATGGGTACTAAGGATCTGGTCCATAAACCTCAGGAACACTACGGGTGCCCCAGGCAACGCAAAGGGCATGGTCACAAACTGAAACAAGCCAATTTCATAAGTTTCGTAAGTTAGTTCAAGCTATGGGACTTTCGTCCATGATACTCACCATTATTTATTGTTAAAATGTAGTAGTTTTATCATACAGAAAGTTGTCTAGTCTTAAATGTGTCCATGTTAGAACTCTCCACCACATTTGCTGGTAAGCTATTCCATGCTGTCACCACCCTCACAGTAAACCAATGTTTCCTTAGGTTTGTATTCCACTTCGGCAAATCGAGTTGCATGCTATGCTTTCTAGTACTAGTCCAGCCTGTTTTGTAGGAAAGTTTAAGATCTGCCCTTAATGTAGTATCTTGAGATATTCTGAACATCATACAGAGGTCTCCCCTTAATCTTCTATAATGTAATGAGTATAATCAGAGTTTAGTTACTCTCTCCTCATAGGATAGGTTTTTCAGTCCAGACACTGATCTTGTTGCTCTGCACTGTACACTCTCCACTCTAACAATATCCTCCCTTTTCTGGGGGGACCACACCTGGACGCAATACTCCAGGTGTGATCTCACCAAGGCTCCATACAATGGCATAATAACATTCTTGTGTCTACTAGACATGTACCTCATGATGCAATATAGATTCTGATTTGCTCTTTTAACCTGTTGTTTACAGTGTGAGCTAAACTTTAAATCTGAGGTGACTTTGATGCCCAAATCTCTCCCTCAAATGTTGATACAAGACTGTTGTCCCCAATACAATACATATGTTTACTATTATTCCAACCTAGATGCATGATTTTGCATTTAAAGCTGTTGAGTTCCAATTTACTGACTTTGGCCCACTCATACATTTTATTTATGGCCTGTTGTAAAGAAAGTGCTTCAGTTGTAGAAATCACAGTTGAACCCAGTCTACAATCATCTGCAAACTTAGAAATCAATATAAAAGGATTACTAAGCTGTAAAGATGAAATATAGACATTAAAAAGACAGGGACCCAATACCGACCCCTGAGGTACCCCGCTGGTAACTGCAGACCAATCTGACATCACATCCCTAACCACCAATCTCTGCCTCCTTCCAGTCAACCAATTAGCTATCCATTTTACAATGTTAGTATAAATACCCACTCTAATCAAAATTTGTATTAATTCCTCATGAGATAGCTTGTCGAAAGCTTTGGCAAAGTCTATAAAAACTACATCCACCGGTTTGTCATTATCCAATTCTATATTAACATTTTCATAAAAGGATAATAAGTTAGTCTGACATGATCTAGACTTAATGAAACCATGTTGCACAGGGTCAGATAAATTATTTGCTGCTATATAATCAACTATGATATCCTTTAAAATCACCTCCATCACTGATTAGTAATGTCAGGCTAATGGGCCTAAACTTGGCTGGCTCAGATCTAGATCCTTTTTTGTGGAGAGGGACCACCAAAGCATTCCTCCAAGCTTGAGGAACCTCACCGCTATCCAGGGATGTTTGATATAAAAAACTAAGTGGACCCACCAAAGGGTCAGCAAGTTCTTGAAGGATTCTGGGGTGAATGTTATCTGGACCTGGAGTTTTGTTGATGTCTAATTTTTTTAGCCTACTCTCTACCTCCACAGGTGTTATTTTAATATTTTTTGATAAAGATGCCAAATTATCAGAAATATAAGGTGTATTTCCGGGATTAAAGACTGAACAAAAGTAATTATTTTGTATATTTACTGTCTCCTGCTCGTTAACCATTTCACCATTAATATCTTTGAAGGGTCCTATTATTGAATAATGGTTCTTCTTACTGTTAATATAAGAGAAAAACAGATTTTTTGTTGTCTTTAATCTTATTGGCCAAAGTAATCTCCTGCTGAGCCTTTGCTCTTTTTATAGTTAACTTAACCAATTTAGCACATTTGTTGTATGCTAAGTAGTTCTTCTGGTTTTTTTCCCTCATGTATTTCTTGAATAGTCTAGCTTTGCTGTTGACTAAGCATTTAATTTGTTTGTTTAACCAGCTTGGATTGGATTTTTTGCCTCTCATATGTCTAATTTTATTAGTTGGAATATACAGAGTAATTAAATTATTAAGCTTGTTAAGAAGTACAATCCACATATCCTCAGTATTCTTCACTTCAAAAGCCTTAGTCCAATCCCATAATGCCAGATCTTGCCTAATACGGGGGAAATTTGCTTTCACCAAATTTAATTTAGATGCTCCTTCAGATTTAGAAAATAAATTTAAATTGTGAGTTAACTCCAACCCCTCTATTATACCTTGAACTTTAAAATGATCACTGTTGCCCAATGGGGGTAGAATCTGTACCCCAGTTATTGAGTCACCCAAATTTGTTAATACAAGATCCAGGATTTTGTTTCCTCTAGTGTTTTCATGTACCAATTGTACTAAACCCAGCTGATCGAATGCATCTAAATATAATTGTTCAGTTTTATTGCCCGCCTTTGCTAGCTTCCAGTCCATATTAGGGAGATTGAAATCTCCCAACTCTATTAAGTTGTCCGCTGGATTTAAATTATTGAGTAAATCCAAAAAAATAGCATCTTTATCTTGTGTATTAGATAGTGGTCTATAGAAAAGCCCAATTATGATTTTAGGGCTGCTTGATGGTATTAACTTAAGCCAAATGGTTTCTAAATCGAGGTTGTCATAAGGCAACTGTATACTATTTATGGAGTTATGAACATATATTGCTATGCCCCCACCTTTCCTATATAATCTAGACTTGTGATATAGGTTATAACCTGGTATTGATTTCTCCCAAGAATCGTTAATATCCCATCAGGTTTCTGTAATACAGGCTATTTGTATATCGTGTGTTACCAAAAAATCTTTAAGCTCATCATATTTATTCGTAAGGCTTCTGGAATTTATAAGTATCGTTCTCCAGCCCTTAATAATATTACAATCTTTTTCTGTATTTGTGTTTGAGTGACTTACTGCCATGGGCTGCTCCCCTTGCACCAGTTTAAATGGAAATCAATAACTTTATTAAATTTCCTGCCTAGAATGCCAAGCTGAGGTGCAGACCATCCGATTTAAATAGGGATTTGTTGCTGAATGTAATGGAATTATCCATAAAACCAAGATTGTTGTTTATGCAAAAGGTTCTTAGCCAGTTGTTAATTGACTTAATTGCTTCATTTTTATAATTGAGATACCCATGTGTTGGTAATATGCCTGAAAATGTTATGTACCCTCCTTTTTGTTTAATTCTTCTTGTTATGTCAGTTATTTTATACTGAAATACATTCTGGCTAGTTTTGTATACATCGTTGGTACCAATGTGTACTATAACTAATGGGTTCTCTGTATTCTCCATGAGCCCCTCCAATAAATCCAACACATCGCCTGCTTTATCTCCGGGAAGGGTGCTGACAGTAGTGCTGCTCTTCCTGCCTTCACATACCACAGTATCCACTCCCCTGACTATTGAATCACCTATGACTAATATGTCCTTGGTCAGGACTTTTTCAGTTGACAATGCATTTTGATTATTTGCGGAAACAAACTCTTGTTGAATACTTTGGGGATTTTGTTTAGAAATATCCCCAAAGTCTACATTGTCCTGCAAACAATCAAACATGTTTTGAACTGGCAAGATATTCTTGTTGCAACTAGTACAACACTTCATTATGGGATTTTTGGGTTTTGACCATGAAGTGCTAATCACAGGCATTTTAGGCAGCTCCCCCCCCCCATGCATGAGTTAGATTAACCTCTTCCAGCACGCTTTTAGCTTCAATAGTAGAATTTTGGAATTCAGGCACTGTAATATCATGAACAGCTTGATCTATAAATCTTTCAAGGCAGGTGATTTATTTTTGAGTCTCTAACCATTGTAATAAGCTATCAATTTCTTTTCTTAAATTTGCAATTAGAATGCAATTTTCACACACAAAATCCTTACAGGCTGGTGCCTCACTAAACATTTGGCAGTTAATACAAACTCTTTTAAGTTTGCTACCATGCTTAACCTTGTTTTGTGACATAGTGTGGTCCTTAATGTTTCTTTCCAACAGACTGTTTTTGTTCACACCAAGCATTTGGGTCCTTGTCCTCCGCAGACTCAGTGGACTCAGCTGACACGTGCAGATGCGCGTGTCTCTGCACGTGTCATAAAGGCTGTTTTTTCTAGTGATGACCTTTCCAAAGGGATCTGCCAATATCCTTTTGTGAGATCAAGGGTGATGACTTATTGGGCATTTCCCAGACAGTCTATGATGCCGTCTATCCTAGGCATGGGATAGCCATCAAAAAAGGAAATGGTGTTAAGTTTCCTAAAATCAAGACACAGCTGGATACCTGCTTCCTTCTTATTTACTACTACCACAGGTGTTGCCCAGGCACTTCTAGATGGCACTATAATTCCCTATTTCTCCAGTGTTCTTACTTCATCTACCACCTCCCCTCCGACCTTCTCAGGTAACCTATAAGGTGTTTGGTGGATACAAAGATCTGGTGTTCTATTGCCTTAGCTCTTCCTGGGATATTGGTAAAGGTACCCTGAAATCTCTGTAACACCTCTTGTAGTTCACTGTGCTGGGCAGGGGTCAAATCAGAATTTATTGTAAGCTGTGATAATTCCCTAGGTCTCTCAAGTCTGTGATTGGCCAATTCTAGATCAGTACTCTCTTGATCAGGGTGTACCAAGAAAGCAGAGACCGTTTTTTCGTGCCATTTTTTCAATAGGTTGGCGTGATACACCTTTTTCTAGAACCTTTTGTATGGTGTTGATACTTCATAATTCCCAGGTCCTGTTTGTCTTGTCACTGTATAAGGTCCCTGCTACTTCATTAGAAGCTTGTTCTCACAGGAGGGTAATAACAGGAGGACCTTATCTCCAACCTGGAAAACCTTATTCTTCAATCCCTGGTCATACTGGGACTTTTGTTCCTTCTGTGCCTCCACATTCTTTTTATGTGTCAACTTGATGTATTGCACCAGATGCTTCTGAAGCTGTGTCATGTACTCCGATACATTAGTGTCCCCAACATCTTTATCCTCTTCCCAATACTCTTTGGTCACATCAAGGGGGCCCCAGGGTTCCTTCCATGCAGCAAAGAAAATGGGGTAAATCCTGTAGAGCTGTGGGGCACCTCCCTGTAGGTGAAGAGTAAAAAGGTAAGTATCTGTCCCACTTCTTTCCTTCCTTCTGCACAAACTTCTTCATTATCCTTTTCAAGGTCTGATTGAACCACTCAACCAGTCCATCAGTTTGGGGGAGGTATGGAGATGTTTGTACTGCTACAACCCCAAACTTCTTGCATAGTTTGTTCCAAAAGGGTCCATCCTTGGACCGTTGCTGTTCAGTCTGTACCTGAATAACCTTCCCAAAGCCTGTGACAACAAGATTGTGCTATATGTGGGCAATGCCGTACTTTTCTCCAGTCATACTGATCTACTCCCTCTCACTAGTGACCTGCAATTAAACTTCACAAAAACTGAATCTTGGTTTGCCAACCACAAGCTATTAATGAACTACAAAAGACTAAGACAATACTCTTTGCTAGCACCCAAATACAAATCTGCACCCCTAACCATCAGCAGTAACATAAATCAACTCCTGGAAATGGTTCAGGAATTCAGATATTTAGGCATCACTCTTAACAGCTCCCTCTCCTATGCCCTGCGTGTTAATCACATCTTGAAAGTTGTAAACAGCAGACTTGGGGTCCTCTACAAGCATTAGCACTGTCTCACACCAGCTGCACTGAGGCTTGCTGTCACCAGTGCTATACTGTCCATCATAGATTATGACCTACTGATCTACAGCACTGCTACTGATACCATGCTCAAGCAGCTGGTGATTTCAATGAATAAGGCCTATAGACTGATAACTGGTGCTGACGAATGGACTCACACCTGTGACCTCTATCAGCAATCTGAATGGTTCAACCTCCATTATAGGGTAAAATATAAAATCTGTCTCTTTGCCAAAAAAAATTTACCTGGCTTTAACTCCTTCATCCAGCCAGTCCCTGCTTCTCCCCTTGACAATCCAACGCCATACCTGGAGCTCAGACAAAATGACTTTCCACGTTCCCCACTGCCGGACCTCTCAAGCGCAATGTACATTTAGGTACAGAGCCTCAACCTGGTTGAATGACCTGCCCCCTGAAGTCCTCTCTGAACCCAAACTAGGCACTTTTAAAACCAGGCTCCAGGGTCACCCCATTACTCCAAGCCAATGCAACTGCCCTCTTTAGTTATCCATACACCTCTTCTGCCTTTCCTACATCCCCCTTTTTTGTCCTTTTGTCCCTCCCCTGCCACCTCTTTCATTTCAGCACCACCCCCACCCCCCTAGTTCTACCTCCCCTAGACTCAATATACCATATGCTCCTCCCCTCTTTCTCTGCTTTTAGCTCTTTTCAACAAATGTCTGCCATGTATCTGGATACCTGAAAGATCTTCGGACTCCCTACTCCCCCAATTACCCTCTCCAATCTGCCGATGAGGGATTGCTAGAGATTCCCAGGGTTCGTCTTAAAACGTCTGGTGCTCGTGCTATTTCATTTACAGCACCAACCCTGTGGAATTCTCTACCTCGTCGGTTAAGAGAATGCCTAACCACCAGCAGTTTTAAATCTATGCTGAAAACATATTTATTTTCTTTTGGCCTTCCCTGATTGATTAATTAACTTGACTGATTTTAAATAATTTATATCATTTAATTCATATTGTAATTTTATATTATGTACAGCGCCTTGATTATGAAAGGTGCTATATAAATAAAGTTTTGCTTTGCTTTGTCTACTTTTCACTGGTGTACTCTGTTCTGGATTATTTTTGACAAAGTCCTCAATATTATTGGATTGCATACTTTATCACTGGTGTACTCTGGTATTGTTTATTTCTATGTACTGTTACTACTAACACTGCAACAATTTTGTACTTCGTTTTCTGCCTCGGCACGTTTGTTTATCCAATCACCTATTTTGTGTATTGTTCCCTCTTTTGTCTATAATCTTGTACTGTTTGTGTTCACTGACGTGGAACCTTTGTAAGAGAATCCCTGGTTCAAAGGCAATTGTATTCCTAGTTATGAATAAAATAAAACATAAAAATAGTTATTTTAATAACTGCAAAAATTAGTTCCCTGATCAATTCGTACTTCTTTCGGGATCCCCACCCTACTAAAAAGTTTATAAAGCTCCTCTGCTACTTTTGGAGCAGTTACAGTTCTTAGGGGAATAGCTTCTGGATATTTCATTGCATAATCACAGACTACTAAAATAAATCTATTCTCTCTTGAGCTTTTGTCCAGGGGACTAACAATGTCCATTCCTATTTTTTCAAATGGGATTGTTACTGTGTGGATGGGCTGTAGGGGCACCTTATCATGTTTGCCAACCTGTGCTGTCATCTGGCATTCATTACGTGTTCTACAATAGGTGGCAACCTGGTCATGAATCGTGGGCCAGTAGAACCATTGTAACAGTCCAGTCAGGGTGCAGTCTTGACCAGCATGACCTGCCAGTGGTATGTCATGGGCTAGATAAAGAAAATACTGGATGGGCAACTATGCACAACCAGTGTGTTCTGCCACAGAGGGGGCTGATTCCTTCTGACCTTGAGAATGAAGCTTGAGAGGTCTGTGGGAATCAGAACCCGAGGTGGCAGAACACATTGGTTATATGTAAAGTTGCTCATCCTGTAATTCTTATAGTGTATAGTATTATGTGAAATGAGTGCATTGTGCTTTTTCTCCTTTACAATGAAACTGACTTATGCAGTCTCTAATGGTTCTAGAATGCTGTTCTGCAACAGAAAGGTACAATCACATTCCATGACCTTTGAATTGTGGTACTTCAGCTTTTTGAAAAGGATGGATTTCTATTTAGAACAATGCTCTAGTATACACTATATGTATATAATAGTTGTTCCCTATAAGGCTCAGAGACAACCAACTGCTCCACCATTTCCCCTGTATTTGGGTTTACACATACCCTGTACAAAACATAATTCTGGATAACATATTTAGGTGCATTACCATCTGTTCTCTTCCCCACCTGTTGGAATAAAGGAGTTAATGAAACATCAGCTTTTTGTGTACCAATTATGTCACAACCCTGTAAAGTCTTTTCCAGTGGACATTCTACTTGCTTTTTTACAATTCATTGTCCTTTTCAATTTCCTGTCTTTTTACCCTTTTTGTGAGTCTTGTTCTTCCTGTTTTACCCAGGACTTCATCACTAAAGGGAAAGAGGTCTTGTGCTTTTTCTTCTCTTCTCTTCTCTTCTGGTCTGTGCCCTTGTGGTAACAGCAGACAATGGATAACCCCTTTTTAAAGTCTCAAAGTGCAGGTAATCATGCCCCATTACCACTGGTACTGGCAGTCTTGGGACAAGGTCTATGGACATTTGATTGGTACTACCCTGTACAGTTATATTTACAGTGTTCATGAGGTAATAGTGTGTATACCCATGCACACGTTACTCCAGTCCTTGATCCATCTTGCTGGACATTCTCAACCAAATTGGCTCGCACCAAAGTCTGCCGGCTTCCAGAGTCTATTAATCCAAGAGCCTGGTGCATGCCAATGCAAACATTTGTCACTTATTATCCCCAATTTGCCAAAGCCAGATGGGTGTGGTCCTATCTCTTTCTAGGGCAAGTCCTAGCAATATGCCCCTTCCCCTGGTAATTGTGGCAAATTATATCTGAAGAATAAGTCTTTCCCCCACTGCCTGGTTTCCATTCCTGCTTGCTTGAAGAGAGAAAAAAAGTTGTAGGTCTTGCTGGGTTGGGATTAGGCTGAGTCCCTCTGAAACTTCTATTCTGCATCTGGTGAGCTGCAAGATAATCCTCTGCTAATGTGATGGCTTTCTCTGCTGTCTCTGGCCTGTGTTCACGGATCCAAATCTGGACATCATGGGGCAGGATCTGAGTAAACTGCTTGGTCACAGCCATCTCCATAAACTGCTCCAAGGATTTATTTTCTGGTTGTAGTCACTTGGTACACAACTCTTTTAACCTTACATAGGTCTCTCTGGGGGTGTCAGCTGTCTGCATTCTCAGAGAATGAAATCTCTGGTGATATGTCTCTGTGTTTATGTCATACCGTCTTAATATCTCTTGTTTTACAAGGTTGTAGTTCTCTGCATTCCTGTTGCCCATGTGGCTGTAAGTCAATAATGCATGACCACTGAGATAAGGGGCTAATAGTACCACCCACTATTCTTTTGGTCAGGAGCAGGCCCTGGCAATTTGTTCAAAGGGAGTTAAGAATACCTTTACATCATCTGATTCTGACATCTTCATCAGTTTTATGTCCTTGGTTGGGTAAATCTGTCCCCTGGGTTGTTGGTTGACTCCCAGGATGTGCAGGGCTCTCATTGTGTTTGCCCACTGTTGATCTTGCCATTGTCAATCTAATTCCTTCTGCTTGTCAACTTCCATCTACTTAACACATAGCCATCTTAGCAGTTCGTTGATGTTTCCAGAGGCTCGTCAGACAACTCCTCTGCAGTCTCATTCATACTAGCATCAAACACATCAGGCTTGGTCTTACTCCGGGTCCCTAGACCTAAGCCTGGATTAAGTGGTTCTCCAAGCTTCCCTGCCATGGTTCTTGTTAGAACCCCATGGTGCTTGGCCTCTGGCAAATTCTCCTCCTCATTCATATGCCTATCTGGTCACCCAGGCTGGCAACCACTGAAGACGTCCCCCTTGACGTCCTCCTTCCAGTCCAGACATCCCAGTTATCCCACCACTACCACCATATGTCAGAGGTACTGGAACAGATAGGTTTGCACAACAGTAATAGGGTAAAACACACAACCTGCATGGTTTTATTAGACAAAATAACGAACTTAGAAAAAAATGAACAACAAAAAATCCTCTTGACAAATGGTCAATGGTAGGATCACCTCTCCTTTATTGTAATGCAAAGCAAGGAATTATTTGGCTTTTTCCAAGCTAGAACATGAAGCTACGCATGTCTTACTCCTTCTCCAGCCAGAATCCATCTGACCACAAATCTAAAGTTGGAAGGCCAAATGAAGGGGTTTTATACCTCACCTTGGCCAGGTGATCCACTCTTTTTACAAAAAAACATGAATTTGGATATTTTAAACATCAATGAAATAAACAAAAATTTAGAAACTGAAAAATGTTTTATGACATGTTGCTTTATTCACATAATACCTTAAATTAACTTGCTATATAACTTTTAAATTCAGATGAATATATAACAAGCAGTTAATGAGCTGTAGCTATTCCCATTCTGTGATGTCATGGTATCCTAGGACTGTATATAAGACCTGTTAAAAAGGGATCACAGACTCCTATAGGGAGCTCATAGGGAGACTGACCTGCCTCAGGTAACCAAGAGAAAAACATTCCAGTGAATTGTAGTCAGTGAATTGTATTATTAACTTTTGCTAACAGGAGCGCAGCAAAAAGGCATTTCATAAAACAGAATGAATTCATTCTCAGTGAATTTTCCTATGTTTGCTAAGCTTAGCTATACAATAATAAAACAATGGGGGGGGGAGGGGATCAAAGAGAAAGCTACTTCCAAGTTTGTGCTTATTGGCAAAGAATTCCACCTATTGCCACTGTTTTGACACTACTTTCCATATTTATTTATTTATTTGTGCTGCTGTAATTTGTTGAGAAAGAATGCATAATTTTAGGTTTCTGCAGTCTCTTGTACTGCGCCATAGATACTGGGAGTGAGCGAGCAAGAGACTGTGCCTTTTCTGATATGTAACTGAACTGCTCTCGCCTCGCTACTCCCTGGTCACAAAAAGGTTGCATTTTCCTTGTTGTTTTATTTATATTCAGGCTGCCTTTGGTTGAGGAAAAACTGGCACTTTATTTACAAAGTCAGGAGCGGGGGGGGGGGAGAGGGAGAAGGAGAGACAGAGAGAGAAAACGCTTTTCTTTTGTACGTTTCAGCATCTATTTCTCCTCTGATACTCCCAGTGCCATACAGCAGCTTTAAACAATTATTTTAGTGGTTTGCAAGTTTGAGAAAGCTGAAAAAAAAACACATTTTACACCAACAGTCATAGTGCTATTATTTTGGATTTTTGTTCCTTGGGGGATTAAAAGAACAAAACGAGCAATCAGTCTCCCGGAGCACCAGCCTGCTTGTTATGCTGATATTCGAGAAGCAAGCTGCAGGGAGAGCTCAGTGAGGCACAGTTACAGTAACGCTGCTGAAAAGAGGTAAAACAGAGTCCTATATGAAAAGAAAAATAGTCTTGCTTATTAAAATAAATGGGACAGCATAAGTGTCTTGTGAGATGTGGGACTCATGGAGCAGGAGGCCGCTCAGTTATTTTTCAGTTTCGGGGGACAGGCTGCTTTGAAAGATCCGGGAGTCCATTCAGGCAAAAACAAAAAGAAGTTTTGATCATAGCTTATGTACCTGGCACGTTCACTATTGTAATAACTGTAACTCCCGTGCCAAAAAAGGGGGGTTACTAGTTTTGATGCCCTGTTGGCATCGGGAGGTGTAATTCACTCTGCCAGGCCAGCTGGAGGGTGGGGCTTAGCAGCACAAGGGAGGATTCAAGCACCCACTGGCACGAGGGACACTGTTGGTCAGGAATATTCATGTGGTAGTCATCAAAGAGTAAGGAGCAATCACTGTCTGCTCTGAGGCCGATGGGGAGGGCCTCCAGTCAGGGCCGGGTAGGCCAGGGGCCGGGGTGGGGAGCTTGTCCCCCTTCTCCCACCAGTTATCTCATTGTCAATGGGGAAAGTGAGGAATCCATACCACTGCAGAGATGAGAGAGAGAGAGAGAGAGAAGCTGTCAGGAGCTCCATTTGCCTGGGGACTTACTGAGGTGGTTGCCATGACAGGGACCAGAGTTCGTGGGTGGCAGTGACTCTCTGGAGGGGTTGTGATTGCAGAACAGTCCTATTGCCTGAGTTGCGTCCACATGCATCTGTTTGGAGGGCTGCTGTGAGGAGAATTCCTGAAGAAAGTCAGTTTAGTTGGGTAGCGGACGCTCTGTGTGAACTCTGCCCGAGGATCGGCAGGCGGCTCACCCCCTGAGGAAAAGGACTGTGCCCTGGGACTGTCAACACTCCCTTCTTTGCCAGGAAGAAGAAAAAGGGCCTAAGTCTGAGTTGCCCCACTCCCACTGGTGGGGATAAGGTAAAGAATAACTGCCTTGGGAACACTGCTAGTGATCACTAGAAAACTGAGCCCCTTATGGCTCTAAGAGGGAAAAGAGGTTTTGAGGATCAAGGTTCATGACTCAGGTTCCCCAAGTGTCTGTGCTGTGATGTTATAGGAATTTAACATACTTATTAGACGGTCCCTAATGTAACTGTAAGAAGCTGATTATTTGTAGACAGCCCCTATAGCATGGAGGGTTGTGGGAAGTTTGCTTGGCTGGGGTAGTATGTTTAAGATGGCTGCACAATAAAGATGAGTAAAAACTCATGCCACTTTCGTGATTACAAACAAGCAAAACATGGTGTCAGAAAGGGATATCAAAACTTGAAAAGACAGAAAAGAACATAAAAAAGAACTCTAGAAGAAGATGGTCTGGTGAAAAAACCGAGAGAGAGAAAAAAATAATGGATAAACTAAATCCACCGTCGGGTATGCAATTATCTGGAAATGTAGCTGAAAATTGGAAGAGATTTAAACAAAGGTTAAATATTTATTTACCTGCAAGTGGCCCTGAAAGCGAAGATGGCAAAACAAAGGCCTCGATCTTTCTACATGTAGTCGGGGAAGATGTGTTAGACAATTACAACAGTTTCCAGTTCAGTGATGGTGAAAAGATGGATCTTGATGCAATTATGAAAAAATGTGAAGAGTACCTTGTACCGAAATGAAACGTAACCTACGAGAGATACACGTTTTTTACTTGCGACAAGAAAAGGGGTGATAGCTTTGATCAGTATTTAACAGAGTTACGTTCGCTGTGCAAAACATGCGAGTTTGGAGATCTGGAAGAATCATTGATAAGGATAGAATTATATGCAGAATCACAGACAATGGGCTCAGAGAAAGACTGCTTAGAGAGGAAGATTTAACTTTGGACAGAGCTGTAAACATGTGTAGAGCTGCTGAAACTACCAAATCACAGGCTAAAGAGCTGAACAAAGAAAACAAAGGCACTGTGCATGCACTAAAGAAGCTTGAGATAAACAAGAAATATTTTTTTAAAACAAAGCAGCAGAAGGAGCAGCGGCCTAATCGAAAAACCTGTGGTAGATGTGGAAATAATCATAACCCCAAAGCTTGTCCTGCCTATGGGAAGTCCTGCAGTAAGTGTGGCAAAAATAACTATTTTGCTAAATGCTGCAAAACGAAAAGTGTACAAAATAAAGTTCACACTGTTAAAGAAGATGAGCTGGAAGAGTTCTTTGTAGATTCCGTTGAGCTGTGTGTTTCTGAAAAAAAGGAATGGATTGTACCTTTAACTGTGAATGAGACTATCATACCATTCAAGCTTGACACAGGAGCACAGGTGAACCTGATTTCATTGAAAGACTATGAAACTCTGCATGTAAAATCTAAAATTCACCCAGCCAAGATAAAAGTAACTAGTTATACAGGAGAGAATATTCCAGGAAAAGGGAGCTGCATGGTAGCTCTGAAGCACAAAGGCCAGCAGTTCAAGGTGTCTCTGTTAATTGCAGAGAAGGACGTGCAACCAATTCTAGGCATAAGTGCCTGTGAGAAACTCAATTTAGTGAGAAGAGTGTTTATCATGACATCACAAGCTGAAGCTAAATGTGAATCATTATTTACAGAGTACAGCGATGTGTTCAAAGGTCTAGGATGTTTGCCTGGGGAGCACAAAATAAACATACAGTAGATGACCAAGTGCCACCCGTAATACACCCCTGCAGGAAAGTGCCATTCACATTGAGGGACAAACTGAAAGAAGAGCTGAACTGCATGGAAGCCACAGGTGTAATCAAGAGAATTGATGAACCTACAGACTGGGTGAGTTGTTTAGTCATAGTTGAGAAGAAAAATGGCCAGCTCAGAATATGTCTTGACCCCAGAGACTTAAACAGAGCTATAAAAAGGGAGAATTTCAAGTTACATAACAGAGAAGAGATAATGTCACAGTTTGATGGTGCTAAATGGTTTAGTAAACTGGATCCTTCTTCTGGATTTTGGCAAATTAAGCTAGATAAGGTTAGTTCAAAGTTATGCACGTTTAATACTCCAGAAGGAAGATACAGATTTCTTTGTCTGCCATATGGGATACTGTCCACTCCAGAAGTTTACCATAAAAGAATTCATATGATTTTTGAGCACATTCCAGGTGTTGAAACCATGATAGATGACATCATATGTGGGGTTCCACAAAAGATGAACATGACTTCAGATTGAGACAAGTGCTGGACCTGACAAGAAAAGCAAATCTTAAACTCAACAAAGAAAAATGTGAGTTTTGTGTAAAAGCACTGACCCTTGTGGGTGATATTGTTACAAATCAGGGCATTAAACCTGACCCTAAGAAGACATCTGTGATAGTGAATATGCAAAAGCCCAGTTACAAAGATGATGTCAGGAAGTTCTTAGGGATGATCAACTACCTAGGGAAGTTTATCCCTCGACTTTCAGCATGATCAGCCCCACTCAGATGGCTGCTGGAGCAGAAAAATGAATGGATGTGGTCACATGAACAGGAGCAAAGCTGGAAAAATCTGAAGAAGGCTATTATAGAAGAACCAATGTTAAGATTCTATGATCCTGCTAAAGAAACAAGAATATCAGCTGATGCTTCACAGTTTGGCTTGGGCTCAGTACTTCTGCAAAATTATGAAGGAATCTGGCAACCTGTACAATACGCTTCCAGAGCCTTGACGAGCACCGAGACAAGGTATGCCCAAATAGAAAAAGAGTTACTAGCAATAACTTATGCTTGTGAGTGATTTCATCAGTATATATATGGTCAAGCCTTCACAGTGGAAACAGACCACAAGCCTCTAGTAGTTATAATGGCCAAGTCTCTAAATGACTGTCCGATGAGAATACAGAGAATGCTAATTAGATTACAAAAGTAAGATGTTCAGTTGATCTATAGTCCTGGAAAGTACATATACGCTGCCAAAACATTTTCACGTGCTGTAGACAAGAGTGAAAGCCCGGAAAGTCAAACAGACAGATAAATAAAGGCATATGTTGACATGATTGTGACCTCTCTTCCCGTGTCCAATGATAGACAAGAGCAGATCAGAAGAGAAACAGAGGCAGATGAAACAATGAGAATCCTGAGAAATGCCATATTAAAAGGTTGGCCGAAGGAGAAAAGTGCCTGTCCATTGTCTATTCATGATTTTTGGATGTGTAGAAGTGACCTATCTGTTGTCAATGACATTATTTTCAAAGGCAACAAATTTGTCATGCCAGGAAAACTTTGCAAAGAAATGCTATGCAAAATACATGAAGGGCACTTAGGAGAAGAAAAATGCAAGTGAAGAGCCAGAGAAGTAATGTATTGGCTGAGAATGAATCAAGATATTGCCCAGGTAACTGCAACCTGTGAATTGTGTCTGACGTACAGATCAAATCAGCCAAGCCAGCCGTTATGTCCTCATCCAGTGCCAGGCAGACCATATCAGAAATTAGGCACCAACTTGTTTGACTTTAATGGGAAAACCCATATAGTTGTAACAGATTATTACTCAAATTATCCAGAGGTAGCAACGCTGCCTACAACTACCAGCAAAGCTGTAATCACCTGCATGAAGTCAGTCTTTGCAAGACATGTTCCAAACAAAGTGTTCACTGATAATAGTCCACAGTTTTCCAGTGCTGAGTTCAAACAGTTCGCCTATGAATGGGAATTCATACACAGTACTTCTAGTTCCAATTTTCCAAGATCAAATGGACTGGCAGAGAGCTCAGTAAAAACTGTGAAAAATCTCATGAAGAAAACACATGATGGAAAAGAAGATTTTTACAAAAGCCTACTGATCTACAGAAATGCACCATTACAGAATGGGCTTTCCCCAGCACACATGCTTATGGAAAGGAGGACCAGGACAAATCTGCCAATACATGAAGAGCTTCTGAAGACTCGTGACACAGTACAGGTGAAACAAAGCAAAGAAAAACAAAAGAAAAAGCAAAAACAGTTACATGACAGGAGAACAAGAAACTTGTCTAATTTAAGGCCTGGAGATCAAGTGCGCCTTAGAGACTACAACAAAGGAATGTGGCTGCAAAGGGGCACTGTACAAGAGCAAATTGCACCAAGGTCATACCAGATTGAAACAGAAAGAGGAACGGAGGTGAGACGGAATTGTGTGGATTTAAGACTTCTGCCAAAGGTTGAAGATGCCAATTTGACTGACGTTGACATATCAACTCTCACAGCAGTCAGTCAAGACAACACCAAAGAGACTGATAGCAAGGACAATTCTGAGCAGTGTACATCAACTGAAAAGTCACCAGAGGAGGAAGCGAGACCCAAAAGAGAAATTCGACGTCCAGAGAGACTGATTGAAACTTATTAGATAAGTACAGTGGAGTGAGTGGTAAAGACTCACTAGAGAGTGAAGTACTAGTGACATCTCCTCTCAAGATTATGTTTAGTTTAATTATAAACCTCAGTTTGCAAGAAGTTAAAATAATAATAATAATAATAATAATAATTCAGCCAAGTTACTGTAATCCAGTAATTCAGTTTGAAAATAATGTAGAACTTTTCTTTAAGTGAGGAAGATGTGATGTTATAGGAATTTAACATACTTATTAGACGGTCCCTAATGTAAATGTAAGAAGCTGATTATTTGTAGACAGCCCCTAGAGCGTGGAGGGTTGGCTGGGGCAGTATGTTTAAGATGGCTGCACAATAAAGATGAGGGAAAACTCATGCCGGTTTTGTGATTACAAACAAGCAAAACATGTGCCATGGCTGTTTACCATAGAAATGTGTGGAAAAAATACTGATGAATTGGAACGTACTCCGTGGAGTTCTTTAGTAGCCTGAGATTTTTCTAAAAACAATAAAAAGATGCCTAATTGCACCTGATTTCTGTCTGGGGCCAAATCATTTGCTGTTCTGCTATTGTTGTGCTGCTTGTTCCCTAACCAAATGTTTTTCCAGATTTTTGAAGCCATTCCAATGTTTACCAGTCGTGAAGCGAGGAAGATTTCCATCAGCCAGCATCTTGACGGAGATCAAGCCATCACCAGCAGAATCCCACTTCTATGTCTAAGGTACTGTGTTTGAAACCCTGCTCGAATGTTTACTGCTCAGGTCAGTGGGTTCCCTCCCCCTTCTATGAGACTCTTACCAACAAAACCTCTAGACAGGGAAGGGAGAGGGGTCTCCTCTGTAGAATAATATCACCTCAGTGACTGACAGTAGCTGCTGCCTGCCTGCCTGAATGAGTGAACTAAGCTATTCCCCCAGGGCAGGATTGCTGAAAAGTTACTGCAAATGACTGTGTATTTACAAAAAAGCACCATAGTGAAAAGAGGAGCAGCGAAAGGTTACAACAAGCATTTGTCAATGCCGAATGTTTGCTTGCTGGTATTAGCATTGGAAATGTAGGAGTTAGACGGATGCAGAGTAGGAGTGGCAGTGAAGTATTGAACTTCACTCCAACCCCACCTCCACCCTACTGAGATGGATAGGCATTGGGGTATGTGTTTGGGTTGTCGCCCATAATGTTCATGCCATTTCACCTCACCCTATCCTGCAGACACTGACAAGTGTTGAGGTGTGCCTTCAGGTGTTTGGCTTTACAGTCACCCCATTCCATAAGAACATACACTGAAATGGGTACAGTATAGGAGAATGAGGTGAACTCTGGGGCTGAAGTGTCCAAGGCACACCTTGATGCCTATCACTGGCTGCAGGGTGGTGGGGGTCAAAGGCACATCCCTGATGCCTGTCAGTCTGTACAGGGTGGGATGTTATGGTTAGAAACCCTAAAGCCCTGGAGGTTTGTTGGTATTTGCACTACAAATTTTCAACATGGCCTTATTGTGATCCCCACCTCATGAAAGCATTTGGGACCTCTTCTCATAACAGTGGCACTGTGATTTTGTCAATGTCTCCCGAACTTTGAGTTCCCAGAGCGACCGTGTCATTGTGCGCCAGATGTAGGAAAACAAAGACCAGACAGGATGTGAAGAATGACAACTGTACCATTCATAGGGAGGTGTGAAGAGATGGCAATGTTGAAAATCTGTAGTGAAAATATTAAAAATGCTCGAACTTCTGAGCGTATGTGGAAACTGCGTAACGCATACGCGTAACACAGTCATGTGGAAGTTTTTCACCAAATTTTCAACATCAACATTTTGTGACCTCTGCTCATGAACACTGTCACTATGATTTTCTTAATCTGTCCCAAACATTGATTTCCCACAGCAACTGCGCTATTCTGCGCCAGATGTTTAAACACATATTTCGGGCAGGATGTGAAAAATGACAGCTGTACTGTTCATAAGGAGATGTGTAAAAATGCCAGTGTTGAAAATCTGGAGTGGAAATACTACAAATTTGTGAAGTTACAAGGGTGCGTGGAAACTCCACAATGCACGCTTGTAACACAGTCATTTTATGGATGTTTGTCACCAAATTTTCAACATAGGCATTTTAGGACCTCTGCTTATGAACAGAGTCACTGTGATTTTACATACGAACATACATACGAACATATGAACATACGAATCTGCCAGCAGAACAGACCAATTGGTCTATCTAAATCTGCCAAAGTGTGCAGCTAGCACCCTAGATTGCAGCTGCCCCAGCCTCCTCCCCCTCAGTTCCTCCCCCGCTTGTCCCAGCCTGTGCCCCCCTGCCTCTTGCTTTATCCCACTCCTTCTTAAAGCTACTGACTGTCCTACATGTTACCACCCCCTCTGGCAGTGCATTCCAACTAGACACCACCCTCTCAGTGAAGTAGTGCCTCCTCATTTCCCTCTTGAAATGTCCTCCTTCCAGCTTTAGTCCGTGCCCCCTCGCCTCTCTTCCACTCCTCAGTTTAAACACCCCCTTGGTGCTAGGTTTATTTACCCCCCTCAGGTATTTAAATGCTTCAATTATATCCCCCACCTCCTCTCCTCCACTGTGTACATGTTCCGCTCCTTCAGCCTAACTTCATATTACTTTCCTTCCATCCCCTTTAACATTTTTGTTGCCCTCCTTTGCACCCCCCTACAGTAACTTTATATCTCTCCTCAGGTATGGCCTCCAGTATTGCACACAGTACTCCAGGTGAGGTCTGACCAATAATGATCTGTAGAGAGGTAGGATCACATCCCTGTGTCTGGATGAGAACCCCCTTGCGATGCAGCCCAGCATTCTGTTTGCCTTTGCTGTTGCTCTCCTGCACTGAGCTGAGTTGTTCATGCTCCCAGTTACCAACACCCCTAGGTCCTTCTCCTCCTCTGTGATCCCCAACCTCACCCCCCCAACAAATAGTCCCTCTTCTGGTTCTTAGCCCTGAAGTGCATCGCCTTACACTTCTTTGTGTTGAATCCTAGCTGCCAATCCACCAACCCTGTCTCTAGCTTGGTTAGGTCCCCCTGCAGTTTTTCCCATCCATCCTCTTTGTCCACCACCATCCCCGATTTGGTATAATCTGCAAACAGACTAACCCTGCTCCCCAGTCCATGTGCTGTATCGAAGATAAAGAGCCCAAATAGCACCAGGCCGAGTAGTGACTCTGGCATCACCCTGTTTGTCACTGCGCTGGGTGCCGAGAGCTCCCCCACACCAACACCCTCTGCACCCTCCCCTGTAACCAGTTCTCTATCCATTTAGTCAGCTTTTTTCCCCACCCCCACTGCCATCAGCTCCCCCCCCCAGTCTCCCATGAGGCACTGTATTAAAGGCCTTATTGAAGTCCAAGTACAGGACATGTACCGCATGGCCCCTGTCCAACTCCCTTGTCACCCAGTCATAATACTCTATTAGGTTGGTTTGACAAGACCTCCCTGAGACGAACCCGTGTTGCTGCCCATCTTGGAGGCCATTACTCTCTAGGAATGCCACCAGTCTCTTCTTCAGTATCACCTCCATAAGCTTACCCACTATCGATGTGAGACTGACCAGCCAATAATTTCCTGGCTCCTCCCTAGGCCCACTCTTGTGTATGGGCACCACATGGGCCACCCTCCAGTCCTGGGGCACGTACTCCGTTTCCAGGGAGGTGTTGAACAGATCTGCCAGTGGCTCAGCCAACAGCTCCGCCATCTCCCTCAGCACCCTGGGGTGGATGCCATCGGGACCTAGTGCCTTGTCTACCCTTACCACCCTCAGCCCCTCTAGCACTCTACTCCCTGCGGTCACTTTGTCCGTCAACTCCTCCCCCCTTTCCCCACCCCCTAGTCCATGCTGGTAGTGGACCATCCCTCTCCTTAGTGAAAATGGAGCAGAAGTACTCATTTAGAATTTCTGCTTGCTCCTCCCCTTTTCCACCCAATCTCCTCCTCGTTTTAGCCTCACAATATTTTCCTTGCACTTCCTCGTTTCCCTGACATACCTAAAAAAATCCTTTTCCCCTCCCTTTATGCCCTGTGCTAACCTTAATTCCCTGGAGGCCTTAGCTTTTTTCACCCTCCTGGCCACCTCCCTTGACCAGCTCCTGTAAGCCTCCTTATCCTCTCCCTTCCCTGTTCTCCTGTACTTCTGGTATGCAGCCCTCTTTGCCCTAACCCCTTGCAGCAATTCCTTGTTCAGCCAGAATGTTTTTTTGGTGCTGCTCTTCTTACTCCTGGCCCTGGTGCAGGCTACTGTGGCCTCTGTTAGCCCAGTCTTTATGACTCCCCACTTTTGTTCTGCATCCATCCCCGGTCTTATATCCTGGAGTCTCCCTTGCAGTATTGCGTCCATCCCACCAAAGTCCACCCTACTAAAGTCCACCACCTTAGTGCCCATGCCTCCTGTCTCCCTGCCCAGTGCAAGAACGAGCCACACTGTTTGGTTGTTGCTACTTGCTAGTGGGTCGTCCACCCTTACCGCCTCCCCATTTGCCAGTACTAGGTCCAGACTAGAGCCTTGTAGGCCTTGTAGGCCCACTTACCAATTGCGTCAGAAGGCTGTCCTGGAATTCATCAAGGAACACCTGCTCCCTGGTACTGTTAGTGGCCGGGGTGCTCCAGTCACAGTCAACCCCTGGTAAGTTAAAATCCCCCACTATCACCACACTCCCCTTTCTACACACCCTCCTTATCTGCTCTGCCAACTCCCCATACAGTTCCCCGGATTGGGCTAGTGGTCTGCACACCACTCCCAGCCTCAGCTTTCTGCCCTTGGAGTCCAGGAGCTGCACCCAAAGTGCCTCTGTCCTCTGCTCTCCTCTTTTCCCTCATCCCTTATGCATTTGATCCCTTCCTTCACATAGAGTGCAACCCCCCACCGGTCCCTCCTGTATATCCTGTATCCCGGGATTGCCAATCATGGTACTCTGTGGCCCAAGTCTCTGTCACTGCAGCAATGTCCACTTCCCCTCTGAAAGGAGTGCCTGAAGCTCTGCAATTTTGTTCACCAGGCTTCTTGTGTTGAGAGAGACCACCTTCCACCAGTATCCCTTCTTCTCCTCACTCTTCTCCTTGGCCTGTGTCCCTCCTCCCAGTAGTCCGCACCCTTTCTCCTCCTTATTCTTACTGGGTGGTGGTGCCTTCTGTATTACACTCAGATCACTCTGCCCGCCCCCTCCGGGGGTTACTATGCCTCTGCCTTTACCTGTATCTAGGGGGGTGAGCTCATTAGGCTCCCTTGTCCGGATCTTTCTACCAACCTCAGTCTTTTGGCCTCCCACCCCCACTAGTTTAAATCCACCTTAGTTTTTTTATCATGTTACTGTTTCTTCTCTAGTGGAGCGGGCTCTAGCGACCTGTGGCAGCCGGCTTCCTCACCCCCAGACCAGGTCGTGTGTGCGCGAGAAACTCACCTTTTGTCTAGGGTCGGCTGACACTGGCTAGTGAGGAAAGTTTTGTGACCAAGTTAGTGACATTGGAAGTTGGCTGCCCTGGGTGACAGTAGACTCCAGCGATGAAGATGGGGATGGTATGGGGATAGGAGAAATTTAAAGTAAGGCCTTGTGGGAGGATTGGACGGTTGAAGTCTTTGTGTTTTGAATGTTACTGGATTTGTTGGGGTTTAGTAGAAATAGGTGGGTGGGTTTAGGGGTGAGTCAGTCGTTTTTGGGGTACTAACATGTACTCAGTGCTCAGCTGGCATCTCAGTTCTGGTGGGTATGGGTGGGAAAGTTCTGCGCTTCTTATGGTACATGGGTCCTTGCTACACACAATATGGGGTAATCCATGGTTGGTAAGACCTTATCTTTTAATGTGCCCCTCTAAACCTATACTTTCTTTCTTTTTTTGTAGTTGAATGTTTTATTAGTTTCATTGTAATACACATATACATACATAATGCGACAAACATTGTTTGCAAGGCCACAGTACTGAACGTACATGAATCAGAGCAATATGTCCACTCCACGCATGTGGCTAACATATATAAAACTTGAACGAAAGAATCCCTCTAGAATACAACAGCATATTGCCACCTTAACGATATTATACATGGTGTAAAGAAAAAGTCCCTAAAGGGGCCTATATCTCCTATATATTCAGAGAGCCTGTTATAAGATAGATGAATAAAATCACCTACCTTAGTAATTCCAGCCATTCACAACCATAGGGAGGTATCACCACAGATATGTCAAGCCCTCATGAAGCACAGTAGATATACCTTCTCATGGTCATTTCCAAGACAACACCTGGAAGGAATGGTACCACAAAGTAAACAAAGTCATATATATGTATTAAGCTACTACTTCTATGTGGCCATGTTACTGTGTAAGTGGAGCATGGAAGTACAGTAGATATATAGAAAACCAAAAAAGGAGTTCCCGAATTTGCTTAGTTTAAATAATTAACAAAATAACATCAAATAACACAACCACAGAACACTCCTTAATAACTACTACTACCCACAAAGCAAAACAGTACAACTTTGTGGGTAAACTATGTACAGTTAATATCAGTTCAGATGGAGCCTAAAAAATATAGTCACTGATAACACTATCATTATAGCAGAAGGGTCAAATAAATACATTGAACAGTCAGTTAACAACATAAGACATTTCAGAAGAGAAATCAAAGTTAAATCAGCCAATACCAGCCCTGTCAGATAGATACACAATGAAGGGGGCCCAACAGAGAAAGAAATAATCTATCTTCTCAGTGAGTATGTGTGAGCGTCTGTCCAGTTAATATATGGATGGAAGTGTTGATATCACGTCATTAATACCTGGCACAATAGTACTTTTCCAATTCTGCAAGATTGCCCACTTTACTTGCATGCTAAACTTCTAAATTCCTGATGATTAAGATGTGGGGCTTCAGATCTCAGATCCAGCAGCAAGACAGCTGCATTTATAGGGATTGGACAGTGTAAAATCAGGTTAGCCTCATGTACAACCTTCTCCCATAGACCATAAATCCAAGGGCACTGCCAAAGAATATGGTACAAGTCCCCCCCAGGTTGACGACATCTCCAACATGTATCATGTACAAGGACTTTCATTTTCTTTAGGACCACTGGTGTCCTGTACCACGAGTGTAATATTTTATTATGTATGAGCCTGCTGTGAGTGTCTCTGTGTATCTTGTGTCCAGCTTGCCAACAATGCTTCCACTGTGTCTCAAGAGAATTGTATCTGAAGGGCCTTTTCCCACTTAGATTTAGATGCTATGTTAGAGGAGGGCAAAGTATCTCTCACTGCTGCATAAAGTGTGGCAGCTACCTTGTTAGATAGGAGGAGCCACCCCTTTAAATGAGGAGTAAGGTCTGTAAGTGCATTTCCCTGCCGCAAAAGGGGCTTAAGAGCATCACAAATTTGTAAATATTTCCAAAAATCCGATTTGGCCAGGTTCCATCTAAATTGCAAATTCTGATAGGAGTCTACTAACAGGGAGTTACGCACCAGTAAATCCTGAATAAAGAAGATCCCTTTCTCCTGCCAGAGAGGCCAAGCCACCGGTTTACCAACGATGGTAAGGCTGGGGTTACCCCATAAGGGCGTATACAGAAGAGGAAGGGCTGGGAGTTTTAGTTTTTTGTGTAGAAGCCTCCAATATCTAATTGAGGAGCCTATGGTAGGATGAAATAGAGACTCATGGGAAGGGGAGAACCAGAGAAGAGAGGCTGCTACAGGGATGTTACAAAGAATCTGCTCAAGTAATAGCCATTGAGGAGATTCAATATGATGTGGGTGGAACCAATTTAAGGTTTGGGCACACTGAAAAGCCAGTTTGTAACCTTCCACCCATGGGAGGCCCCAAAACCCTCTATGCCAATGGGCCCTGAGCTGGTTTCTACTAAAGTGGGGCCTGTCGGAGCCCCATAAGAATGAACCAATCATCACATCTATTTTCCGAAGCCAGTGAGGTGGGAGAAACGGGAATATGTGATAGCAAATAAAATATTTTAGGGGCAAGAGTCATCTTAAAGGCCACTATCTTGCCAGCCATAGTCAAATGGAGCCTGTTCATACGCTCTAGCTCAATTTTACATTTAGACAGCAAAGGGCCTAGGTTATTATCCCACCACTTTGCAAGATTAGCCCCAACTTTAGTACCCAGGTATGTGATAACATGTTGAGACCATTTTAAACCATAATGAGCCAAGATATGGGGTTGACACTGAGGGTTAAGGGGGAGTATTTCTGTTTTAGATTGGTTATCTTTTAGTCCTCAGATAGTAGAAAAGTGGTCTAGAAGGGCTAAGAGTAGGGGTATGGATTTCTTAGCATCCCCCAACGTTACTAGTAAATCATCAGCATACAGCAAGGTGGAAAATTGTGCCTGCCCCAGACCGATGCCTTTTATATGAGGAGTCTGTCTGATTGCAGCTGCCAATGGTTCGATTGCAAGGACAAACAGAAAGGTGGAGAGAGGGCAACCCTGTCTTGTGCCTCTATGTAGTTGGAAGGGTTCAGACAATACGGAATTAGTGAGGACTTTAGCTAGGGGTAATATATATATATATATATATATATATATATATATATATCGCAGAAACAGCCGCTCTGAAATGGGTCCCAAAGCCCAAGTGTTGTAAAACCTGCTGCAAATAGTCCCATTCTACGGAGTCAAAAGCCTTTTCAAAGTTGGTGGCCAAGGCAGCTGCTGGTGATGATGTTTTCTGACTAACCACATGAATGAGATTAATAAGTGTTCTAATGTGGTCAGCACTGTATCTGCCTTTTACGAAACCTACCTGAGAGGGATGTATCAAGGATGGTAGGATAGGGGTCAATCTATTAGCTAGTACTCTGGCATAGATCTTACTATCTGAGTTTATCAGGGAAATAGGGCGATAGTTAGCTGCCTCCTCTGGAGGTTTATCTTTTTTTGGAAGAACTGTGATAATTGTCTCCTTAAGAGTGAGGGGTAATATACCCTTTGCTTTGGTCTCCTTAAATACCTGGCACAGCAATGGGGAGATCAGAGGGGCCATCAACTGTGGAAAATCCACAGAGTACCCGTCGCTTCCGGGGGGACTTCCCTTTCTTTAGAGCCACCAGGACAGTGACTACCTCCTCTTGCGTCAGGGTTTTTTCAAGAATAGCACTCTGAGCTGGGGATAGTTTAGGAAGATTAATGCTTTGTAAGAATCCTAGAGTATGTAGGCAGGGCTCAGCTCTAGATGACATATATGTTTGGGAATAGAATGTTGTAATGATATCATTCACTTCCTGAGGGTTAGTTTTTCACTATCCCTGAAACTGGATCTTTCAGCCCCTCTATATATTTTTTCCCTTGTTGTCTCCACAGTTGGTAGGCCAATATTTTCCCACTTCCCCCCTCCTCCCAATAGGAGTGCTTTATCCTAATGAGAGCCAGATCTGCCTTTCTGTACAAAAACTCATTTATCCTAGTTCTTATGGTGAGGACCCGTCACCCCCACATAGACTGAGAAGATGCATGTGATTGAGCCTTAAGATTTTGTTCAGCATCGAGCAAATCTCTTTCAAGTTGAGTCAGTTCCCCTTCTCTAGTTTTCCTCCTATGGGAGGCATACCCTATGATCTTACCCTGCATCGTCGCTTTGTAAGCTTCTCAGGTGTTTTGGGCAGAGGTGTCATCTATAGGGTTCTCCTGGAGAAAGTTTATGGTTTCGGATTTAGCCCATTTTACAAAATTAGAGTCACGTTGAAGAAGCGGGTCCAGTCTCCAGGTGGATGACCGTGGGGCAGAAAGGCCCCAGGAGATACTCAGTTGTGCTGGAGCATGATCCGAGATGACCATAGGAAGAATAGCAGATTCCAAGACCTGGTGTATAAGGGTTTGGGAAATAAGCCAGAAGTCCAGCCTGCTATATGAGCCATGCACCCCAGAGTGATAGGAATAGTCCCGAACTGTAGGGTGCACTAAGCGCCATATGTCTACCAGCTGGTGTTCAGAGCCAAGGTGAAGGGTTGCCTGCACCCCTCGAGTATGAGTTTCCTTGCCCTGATCACTTCTGTCCAACACAGGGACTAAGGTGAGATTAAAATCTTCCCCAAATATAACAGGTGTGTCATTCTCTACCACTGACTCTAATTTGGTGTTTAAATCAAGAAAGAAGGAGGGGTCATCCGAATTCGGGGTGTAGATATTTACTACTAGGAGATGGCCGTTAGAGGTGTCCAATAAAGCTATTACCCATCTACCTTGGGGATCCACCTTGCTCTTTAACACTGACCATGGGAGTGATCTGTGCAACAGGATTGCCACACCTCTCTTTTTTGTGGCAGCACAAGAGTGCAGTTTTAAACCCACCCAGTCTCTGATTAAGTATTTATGATCCTGCTCAGTAAGTTTTGTTTCTTGCAAGAAGGCAACTTGGGTTTTAAGTCTTTTTAAATGGGTAAACACCTGTTTCCTTTTGAAGGGGGAATTTAACCCACGCACATTCCAGATTATAAAAGAAATGTCACCCATTAGGAAGTTTATAATAAAACATTTTGGGAATAAGGGTAGGATCCACTAACCAGAGAAGGGTACTAACAGGGCTGGCACTTCTTGCTAACCTGGTCTGCTGCGTAATATATAAATGTCCAAAATTACCAATGACATGTAATATAACCGGAAAAGTTGTATGCATACTCCAAACATTGACGAGGAATAGCATTTGAATTATAAAGAAAAAAGAACACAAACTATTTACAAACATTGCGCTACCTTGCACAGTGGTGTATGAGGGTATCCCAGGCTGAGGAGTCATACTCCTCACAGGCCGTATCACTCCACCTATGATGAGGGTAGTGAGGCTGTAAGCTGAGACGGGGTGCACCACCCCATGTAAGCACTCTCACCCTGGGGGGATCCTTGTGAGAGGATATAAGTATAATACTATTCGATAAACACACGTGCGTTTACCGTAGCAGTAGGCTTGTCTATTGACAGTGCAGGTGTGTTTCTGTGGGGTCTGTGTTTTTCTGCAGACTTAAAATGAAATTAGATAATGCGCATCACAATAAGTTATGTACAGACTTCCCCTCTAGTTTAAAAGGGGGTATCCACGTTGCAGAGAGAACCTATATTTATGCACTGCCATAGCCCAGCATGTTAAATGGTGGCACTCTCCTTTAAACCTCCCTAGAGATTATATTTCCCAGGTACTTTCCCCAGAAAGGAGCAGAATGGAATTAGGCTGCCCCATTCCCCAGTTCGGACACCCTTACTCCCAAAGACAGCAAAGACATTATCAACAGTAAATAATTACAACCCAGAATCTTGCACAAGACACATGGCTATGACATTATGGACTGAGAGGTAAATAACCCAGCATTAACACCAAGTTAACAGGGGATATACCCACAACAGGAACTAATCCCTTCCCCTGACCCATACAAAGTTATGTATATCAAGTATAAGAATATGGGCACTTATCTATGACTGATCCTGTGCATCCAGCGCCTGCATTATTTCAGTATCTGAAGAAGACTGGTGTTGCGAGTTTGGGACATCGCATAAGTCTGAACCAGTATCTGCTGCAATGGTTGTCCATGAAGTCGGGAGGGAGGGATTGTGTGAAAGTTCGGCATGATCGTTTTGATGAGATGGGAGTTCGGTCTTAGTGGCCTCCTGTACCATCTCCTCCTCTGGGTATGCAGGGAAGTCATCCTGGATAGTTGGTGAAAGCAGTGTATATCTGTTGGGTGTGAGGAAATTGGAATCATATTCTGTAGAGGACAACACAGGTTCGGTTGGCGAACCAGAGGAGTTCCGGGTTCGATCTTGGGGATGGTCTCTCTTGTGGTGTTTCTCGGTTTGTTGTCGATTCCGTGATCTGGCTGGTAAGGGGTGAACTCTGGCCCTGAAACTGAAAACCATGAGGCCGAGCTTCTGTTGCGAAGGCACCCTCTAGGGATAAGCTTTCTTTTTGCAGACCTTCAGATATAGCAGTCTTCTTTTGGGCAACCTCCACACTGGAGTGAGACGGCCAATTGCTGTGCAGGTGCTCCATAAGACTAGTTGGGGTGGCAAAGGAGATAAAAGTACCGTTAACTTCCAAGTGCATGGTCGCTGGATATCGAAGTGAAAACTTTATTCCCATCTCATGCATTTTGCGCTGAGCTTCGGAGTATTCCTTCCGTCGAGCAGTCAGGTCTTGGGAGTAATCTTGAAACACGAGAATTCTGTGCCCCCTCCATGAAAGAGCTCCAAGCTCTCGGGCCCGAGATGTGATCCACTCCTTGTCCTCAAAGTTTAAAATACGAAGCATAATCAGCCTGGGCCTGTCTCCCACTTTCGGCTTTGGGGTAAGAATTCTGTGCGCACGCGCTATAGTAAAGCCGGGAGGAAGATCGTGCTTCAAGAGATCTGGAAGGGAATCATACAGAAATTCAATAGGGCTTCTTTGTTCTGCATCCTCGGGAAAACCTATGAATCGCAGGTTATTACATCGGCTCCGGTTCTCCATGTCGTCCATTTTAGCTTGCAACATAAGAATTGTCTTCTCTTGTTCCCGCACTGTTGAAGAGAGATCCTCCAAGGCTGTAGTATTTTCCTTTGTTTTTTTCTCGCTCTGGTCTATCCTGGCATCAAGTCTATTTATGGCCATTGTAGTATTGTTTGAGGCTAATGTAACCTCAGCCATTTGTTTTAAAAGTGTAGTAAACATGTTCTGGGTTTGCTGAGTACTTGAGCCTGAGGCCTTACTGGGGCCACTGCGTCTCAACATGCTGGAGCGACTACGAGCAATTCGCCCTTCACAAGAGAATACAGAGACGCAATCCGAGCAGAACTCAACCTCCTAGGTGACTCCCGTTACCCGTCTTACTGCTAAGGAGAGAGATCTGTGTTTGAAGAGCGGTGTTTATCGCAAGAATCGTCCCCGAGTTAGAGAGCGCTCACATTAGGCAGCCATCTCGCTAGGAGCCAAGCCACGCCACCCTAAACCTATACTTTCTAAACCAAATGGAAGGTACATATACCATTATTAGTTGGAATATCAAAGGTGCCCAAGACAGATGTAAAAGGCTAGTCATTTTACACCACCTTCAACACCTCAGGGCGGGGATAGTCTACTTGCAGGAGATCCATCTTCGTAGAGAGGACATCTCCCTCTTCCGGAGAAGTTGGTTAGGGCAAGTTTTTGGCTCTGGCACGTCCACAAAGTGAGAAGGAACTGCAATTTTGATTATCAAATCAGTTCCCTTTACTATGTCGCAGGAATGGTGGGACCCCTCTGGGAGCTATATCATCCTCCAGGGTACTCTAGAATCCTTCCCAATTGTCCTAGGCTCAGTATATGGTCCAAACATGAACTCACTGCAATTTTTTACCCACATACTATCTTTGCTAGCCTCCGACCCTCCTATTCTAACAGTTTTGGGAGGAGATTAGAATCTAGCTCCCCAGTCTGATATAGACCGTTCAGACAATAGGAGAGCAGGGTTAACCCCAGCTCAACGGGCCCTGAGAGACCTCATGAGTGGCACTGGGACAATAGATATCTGGCGCACTCTGAACCCTACGGAACAGCAGTAGACTTACTTCTCTCCACCCCACAATACTCTATCCCAAATAGACTATTTCTTGACTAGCTCCTTTTGCCTTCCGGGTATCCTAGCTGCCACCATTCACCCCAGGGTGTTGTCTGGCCATTCCCCAATCAGCATCTCATACCTACTGGGCCCAGGGATTCGACGGGGCTCCCTCTGGTACCTCAACACGCAGCTTTTGCAGGCCCACTCCTCACTGATTCACATCCAAAATTTTATTTCCCCTTTCTTGGAGGCCAATAAGGGTTCGGTGGATAGAGTAGATACCATATGGGCTGCACTTAAGTGTGCCCTTAGATGCAAATTTGTTCATCTCGCAGCAAACTGATCCCATAAGAGCAGGGCACAGTTAGATACTCTTCTAGGGGAAATTCGCCAGCTCAAACACTCCCCCAAATGCTCCTCCCCTGACTCAGAATGGGCCAAATTGCATCATTTGCAATCACAATTTGCAGATGTCATGGCACAGAAAGTCGAACTTGCTCTGCACTGCACTAAATAAAAAAACATCTGGAGTCAGGGGAATGAGCAGGCAAGCTCTTAGCCCTTAGGTTAAGGCAAGCTGAGGCTGCAAAATTCATACTGGGCTTGCGCCCATCCCTGGAAGAGGACGTAGTTTCAGATCCCAGAGAGACAGCCTCAGTCTTCAGTGGGTATTTTCAAAGGCTTTACTTTGTGGATGAGGCATCTAGTCAGTCTGATCAAGCTATCACTGCATACTTGAACTTCACTGCCCTCCCAACCCTATCCCCTCACTCCACTGGGCACCTGGGTGTTCTGATTTCGTCTAGCGAGGTGGAACAAGGCATCAAACACTTACCTATGGACAAGGCCCCTGGATCAGACAGTCTTCCCAACAACCTGTGTAAGGCCTGCTTCCCTCAACTAACAGCCCTTTTGGTGGAGGTTTTTAACTCTTGGTTTGAGGATCGTATGGGAGACTCTACCTTCCTGGAAGCCCTGATAACTCTTCTCCCTAAACCCGGCAAAGACCCTTTACATCCTGGAATCTACTGTCCTATCTCCCTAATCAATTTGGATGTGAAAATCCTAGCTAAAATTCTGGCTAACTGCCTGGCCCCAGTCATGGAAGAGGTCATCGGCCAAGAACAGGTGTGTTTCATGTCTGAGCGGGTCTCACGGGACCATACGAGGAAGCTATTATACTTGATCTTGGCGTCGGGGGAGTCCGGGGTACCAGCGGCCCTGGTCTCCCTTGACGCCGAGAAAGCATTTGATTGGGTCTTCTGGGAATTCCTATTTGCCTCCATCCGTCATTTTGGTGTACCTACCAACTTTATTAAATGGGTCAGACTCATATACTCCTCTCCCACAGCCCGGGTATGGTGTAACGACTGTCTGTCCATGTCCTTCCCCCTTCAATGAGGCATGTATCAAGTCTGCCCGCTCTCTCCCCTTCTTTTTAATTTTCATCTTGAACCCATGATATGTAGGCTAGTCAGTTCTCCCACTCTGAAAGGTATCCAACTAGAGGGGAAAAGATATATGCTTTCAGCATATGCTGACGACCTGCTTCTACATATGGAGGACCCAGGCATCACTATCCCCACCCTGCTGGCGGAATTGGATGGATTTTCCAAAGTATCTTTCTATAAGCTAAACCGCTCCAAGACAGATATATTTTCTCTCAAGAACCGTCTTGTCAGGATGGATTTTAGTGACCTGGGTCTATCTTGGGAACCCAAGACTTTAACATATCTTGGTATTAAAATCTCTCGGGACATCCCAACTATGACTAAGGAAAACTTCACCAAATTGTTGCAAACACTGAAATCTGACTTGGACAGATGGGGGATGATTTCTCTCTCTCCTTTTGGGGCTGAATCAACATTCTCAAAATGAACGTCTTACTTCGCCAACTCTACCCGTTGGGCATGCTGGGTTTCTTTTTTTCCAAGCTATGATTCACTTGACTCCAAAAAATGCTCAATGCATTCCTGTGGAGGAACAAGGTGGTATGAAGGGCATATGGCAAACTTGCTGCCCCCAAATTGCAAGGTGGTCTAGCCTTCCCCTCCTTCTTTACTTATTATGGGGCCCAACATATTAGCAAGCTAGCCCTTTGGATGAACAATGCAGCTTCACAGGGTCCCAACACTTATACCCCCATCTGGTTAGAAATTGAGAGAGCCCTTGTGAATAAATCACACTTTTCCCCGCCTTCCCTGGTGTACCTGCTTCCCTCTCAACTTCCCCGGCCCCTGAAGAACTCTCCAATTGGCTGGTCACATAGGGCCCTATGTCAAATACAGACCCATCTGTCACTGAATTGGCACAGGTCACCCGCTCAACCCATATTAAATAACCTTCACTTTCAGACTGGTCTCCACTCCACCCCACTCTCCTTTTGGCCTCACTTGAGGAACTGTACTCTTTCTAACTTCCTCCAAGAAGAAGAGCTGGTTTCCTTTCCCACTCACCAACTCTGGCTCCAGCTTCACAATAAGGACCTATTTAAATTCCTGCAAGTGAAATATGCGATACTCTCTTTTTTGGGGACTTAAGCCTTGGACTTTCCCACCTTCGGAGGATTTACCCTCCATACTTAAAGTTGTGGATCAGCCACATGCAGTTTCCAGGGACAGTACTACATAAAAGGGATAATGTATAAATCTTTGCCAGGGGAGAGGCAATAAAGGGAGCTGCAGAAGGTGAAGTTCAAGATGGTCAGATCCTGAGCTGGTGTTGTCAGAGATAGATTTAAGATGTTTAAGAACCTTAGGTGCAGTTACAGCCCAAAGTAGAAAGGCGGAGTATGAGGAGAGTCTAGGGTTGGTGTAAGGGCATCTGATGCCTTGTTGGATCCCAAGGACTGGTTGTGTGTAGTCAAGGGAGAGAAGGAAGAGGTATACTGGGACAGTTCTGAGAACATCCCATTGAAGGCATTTGCTATGGGGTTTGGGTCATTACAGTGGACCCCATTTAGTATCATATCCATTGTTGGGACAGGTTGTGAGGTACCAAGAATTGACTTGACATGGACCCAGAATTTCCTTGGGTCACATGTTGAGCTAGCAAGCAGTTCCTTGCAATACTTGCTTTTTGCTATCCTTGTTTTTTGTTTTACAGTGATTTCTGTGTGCTGTATAGCTGTTGAAATCCACCTGCTGGCCAGATTGTTTATAGCGCTTCCATAGTTTGTCCCTCAAGCGTAGTTCACTAAGAAGGTCTTTGTGTAGCCACCTTGTTGTTTTGTCCCTAACTCTCCTCGTTACCTTAGGGGCATGCTTGTTCTGAACAGCCATGAATTTATTAACGAAGGTGTGAAGAGCCTCTTGTATGCTATGTGTGTGATATAACTTAGATATATCAATGTAAGAGATGTCAATAAGGAAAGCATTTATGTCCATATTTGCAAGATTTGTGAAGGAGGCATAACGTGGTGGGGAAGATGGAGGTGCACCTGCAGCCCATTTGCAAAAAAATAGAGGCGTGGTCAGTTATTGCATCAGTGATGATACCAGATGTGGACACATGCTCTAATCAGTTTGTGAGTATCCAGTCTAACAGGGTGCCATCTTTAGATGGGGTTGTCATTCTTGTAGGCTCGGTTATCATCTAATGAAGATTATAACTGCTGGCTATTTAGAGTAGAGAGCTATGTACGTGACCCAGCCAATTTAAGTTGATGTCCCCAAGGATTATCACCTCATTTTGATTTGCACTGCCCAGAGTTTCATCTAGTAGGTCTTGCAGTCTTGCCACACCTCCAGAAGGAGGGTTATAGACACAAATGATGTGTAGTTTCTTTGCTTCTAGTGTGATAATGGCATGCATGTATTCACATACCAATGGCGAAGCATTAGCATGAACTACTGTAATGCTGAGATGGTCTTTGTGATAGAAGGCAACACCACCACCACCACGCTTCACAGTTATCCTGTCCAGATCAGGGAGTAGTTTGCTATTGAGCATAGAGAGTCTGGGGTATGAGGTTTGAGCTAGGTTTCCATGAGACGGAGATTATCTGTGTTATATACTTTCGTCCAGGCCTCGAGTTCATCCTTGTGGTAGGTCAGGCTCTTTATATTATGCACAATCTATAGTACACCACAATAAAGCTACACAAAATAGGTAAGCTCACATACCCCTTATGTTCTCATTGTAGAGACACCCCTGGGTCCCTCCCTGGCAAGATCCACGTGCACCTCCTCGGCCTGGGAGGGAATGACTCTGATTAAGACAATCACCTTGATGCAGGAAAAGAACTGGACACCACATCAAATATTTTGTGGTCAGCTATGATAGCCGAGGGGTAGAGTGCACCAAACTGGATCCTTGTTTCTATTTTGCACCTGAGGACCCATCTGCCAAGTACAAGACCCCCCCCAAGAGAAAGAAAATCCCCTAAAAGATCAGTGTCCCCTGGCGTTGAGAGACTGTGCCTCAAGAGACTGTAACTACTTGGTGAGACGGTTTAATTTTATTTTGAAAAAAAAAAATAGACAGTTGTCTCTAGCACGGACAGTAGCCTGACAGAGCTTGTGTTTGAAGGTTGAAAAAAAAAGTTTTGATAGTTTAAAGTCCATTGTAATTTTTTTATGCTTATGTATTACACTAAAGTAAATGCTTTGCTAATGTGTCAATCTTAGTTATATAGTTCTTAGGAATAGGATAGGACTGTGTTATACCTTAAGCATATAGCACTTTAGGATTGTTGTATAGGGACCCCCATGTAATTAAAGCACACTTTCCCACTGGTGCTGCAAACAGGATTGTTTGGACTCCAATTAATAGAGACAGTTATCCAGAGACTTCAATGTGCACCAGTGCATTTTTTTGAAAGGAGAATTGCAGGGTAAAAGTGTGCCCCCTTTCCCTTTGTTAAGTAGGTTAGTATGCTAGAAGTTTAGAAGTAGGTTAGTTTTAGATGGAATTTGCTGTACTTATTTTTTATAAAAATGTTCGAGTAGTTGCCAGACATTTCGGGGGGGGGGGGTGGAATAAGACCAGCACAGTGTCAGAAATAGAATCATTGTCAAGTTAGCCTAGCAGTGAAATGCAGTTCAGTAGATCAGCCATGTAGAATTAGTGGAAGCAGAGCAGTAGTGTGGTCCACCACCCCATGGTGGTGTCAGATAGTCTAGAATTATTATTAGTAGATAGATAGTAATGTTGTTTTGCAAAGAAAATGTTTGAAAAATGTATTTTGAAAGTGTTGTTAGGGTGCCAAATAGGCCATTGTGTTCTTAACAAGGTCCCTGTGGGAAAGTTTTGGAGCTGGACTAGACAGTAGCGGTATCCGGGGGTGAGTTGGGTGGGATGTCGATCGATGGACCGACAATCCGTCTTGGAAGGTCAGGTCGAGTTGCCAGCCCTTAGTGGAGCCAGGGAACTTTAGATAGGTGGGTGTACACCCACCTAGTTCATATAGGGTTGCTATTATTCACAAACAATACCACCAACAGCTTAATCTGGTTCAAGGTCAGTTGGCATTCATCTGTATCCCCTTCCCCTGGATCATGCCTGAAAATAGGCAGGATTTGTGTAGTGCACTTACCTGGTCAACAAAAACTAAATAAAAAAAAAAATAAAATAAAAATTATGCAGCCACACTGGTGGATCTGGTGGGTACTGGATGTGGTGGCCTGTGGGAGAGTGTGCATTATCCTATGGGATACAGCAGCCATGGCTAGCCAGTTTAGGGAGCTTCCCCGGGATGTGAAGCATCTCTGTGGGAGGAAAGTGTAACCCACTTGCCAAAAAAGGGGGTTACTAGTTTTGTTGCCCTGTTGGCATCGGAGATGTAATTTGCACTGCCAGGCCGGCCAGAGGGCGGGGCTTAACAGTGTAAGGGAGGATTCAAGTGCCCACTGGCGTGAGGGAGACCGTTGGTCAGGAATATTTGTGTGGTAGCCATCAATGAGTAAGGAAGGGTCAGTGTCTGCTCCACAGCCGGTGGGGAGGGCCTCCAGTTGGGGCCGGGTAGACCCAGGGCCAGGGTGGGGAGATTGCCCCCCAGACCCCAGCAGTCATCCCACTGTCCATCTGTGGGGAAAGTGAGGAATCCATACAGCTGCAGAGATGAGAGAGAGAGAAACTGTCAGGAGCCCGTTTGGCTCCATTTGCCTGGGGACTTGTTGAGGTGGCTGCCACGACAGGGACCAGAGTTAGTGGGTGGCAGCGACTTTCTGGAGGGGTTGCCATGGTAAAGCAACCTTCTTGCCCAATTTGTGTCCACCTGCATCCATTTAGAGGGCTGCTGTGAGGAGAGTTCCTGAAGAAAATCAGCTTAAATGGATGGCAGCCGTTCTGTGCGAATCCTGCCAGAGGATCGGTAGGCGGCCCGCCCCTGAGGAAAAGGACGGTGCCCTGGGACTGTGAACACCTTCCCCCCTTGCTGAGAAGAAGAATAAGGGCCTGAGACTGAGTTGCCCCACTCCCACTGGCAGGAATAAGGTAAAGAGTGACTGCCTTGGGAACATTGCTAGTGTTCACCGGAAAACGGAAGCCCATCTCCTGCTTTTCTGCTGGTTCTTTTAAGTTCTGTGGTCTGACCCAAGTGAGGGCATGCATAACATGGGAACTCCCAAGCATTGCATCAGTGGGGATCAGTTCTTCCCCTTTGCTAATGTCCTCATTATTGGTCTGGTCACTGCCATGTTCCTCCCTCTTCTCATTATAAATTGTGCTCCCCCCTTGTGATGCTCCCAGGTCTCACTGGGGCTTCTTGATGAGATGGATTTTATCTTCTCCAACCTAATAGCCTGTGACAGTCAGTCTCTGTGGCCCATCTGCTACCTTAAACTGTGGAGCTTCCGGTATCCTGTTAAATTGGTCAGGCGGCCTGGTTGCAGGCCGTCCACTAGTGTTGGCTCCTCCCCCCCCTTGAGGCATTTCCTCTGGCTCCTTTTGTTGACAATAGTCCTTTCAGGGGAAGTGGAGCTGAACCCTGGTCCTCCATGCTGAACTTTCTCCACTCCTGTGAACTGGTTGTCTAGAAAAGGGTTGAAAATAGCTCATATTAATGTCCACAGCCTTCTGCCCAACATGGCCAAGCTTCTTGCCTGGGTCACGCTTTACAAGCCTGACATCTTTGGGACAACCGAAACTTGAATTAAACTCTCCATCCCAGATTTGGCATGCGCACTCCCTGGCTTTGACTTTGTCAGATAGGACCGTCCAGGGAAAGGGGGGGGGGGGTATCCTGGTTTACTACAGGAGTCACTTCAACAAATCAACAGGTCCTGCCTACAGCCTGTGCAGTCTTCCTGTGAACTACCACATACTGTACTTCTACTTGGTAAGGCAAAGAAGCTACACATTGTGTGTACCTACAATCCCCCTACAGGGGGTGTACTTGGTTTATCCTCCCTTCTTGACTCTGTTGGCTTTAGGGCTGGGAATAATGAGCTATTGATCCTAGAGGATCTTAACCTAAATTGGCTTGGGGGTAATGTCAAGCAGTATGAGCCTCTGCTAGCAGGCTTTTCACTGTCTCAACTCATTAAGGATCCCACCAGGTGGTCTCCTACTGGTGGTACCAGCTCTCTCCTGGACTGGATCCTGTCCAATAGGCTTGAAAGGATTAGCTTTTCTGGTGCTGTCCTGGACTCAATCTCAGACCATGCCCCTGTGTACTGCATATGGAAGGTCTCTGCCCCAAAGATCCCTCCTAAGATTATCCATGTTAGGGACTTCTCCAGGTTTAACCTAGAGTCCTTCCAGAGGATCTTATGCTCACAGACTGGTCCATAGTGATGGATGCCCAGACTGCCCCCTCTGCAGTCTGTCATTTCCTTAGTACCTTTGGGGTTCTACAGGATAAGCATGCCCCTCTTGTCAGGCAAACGGTAAGGGGGGGGGGGGCCGCTACAAAATGGTTGCATGGGAGCCTCCTTACTCTTATGAGGGCTAGAAATAAGTTGTGGGCCAATTTCAAGGTCTCGATGGACCAGGCCATATTTCAGCATTACAGGAGGTTCAGGAATGATTGCAAAAAGGCAATCAGGGCTGCAAAAAGTGAATTTTGCAAAGCTGCTTTACAGACATCAGCTAAGGACCCTAGGAACTTCTGGAGGAATATTAAAAATATAGTGAGTTGCTCCTCCACCTGTGAGACTCCTGACATGCTTATTGATGGTGCTAGCTGTAATAATCCACTAACGATTGCCAATATGTTTAACTCACATTTCTCTGACCTGTCCGCCTTCACCTCTCTCTTCTCCTCCACTGGTTGTGATAGACCTGTCCAGGTTCCTCTGCCTGAATTGGCTCCTTCCTCTCGTCCTCTGTTCTACTTTAAGGCTGTGATGGCACAAGAGATGCAGAGATTGCTCTCTGGTCTCTCCCCCTTTTCTAGTGCTGGCCATGATGGTATGGATCCCAAGCTTTGCCTTGCTGCTACCTTCATTGCCTCTCCTGTGGCCCATATTGTCAACTTATCCTTAGCCACTGGGGTTATCCCTGACCTATGGAAGGTGGCAAGGGTGGTCCCTGTATTCAAGCAGGGCAACCCTAGGATTCTTGACAACTATCATCTGATTGCCATCTTGTCAGCTATCAGTAAGCTTCTTGAGAAAGTTGTGCCGGGGCAACTCACGGATTATATTCAGTCTCATGAGTTACTGTCTCCCTTGCAGCATGGTTTTTGGAAAGGGCACAGTACTACCTCAGCCCTGGTCATTGTCACATCTGAGATAAGGGCTGCTATGGACCAGGGTAGACTCTCTGGGGCCATCTTTATTGAACTCTCTATGGCCTTTGACCTAGTCGACCATGCACTATTTTGCACTCAACTTAGGTCCTTGGGCCTGTCCCCTCCAGCGCTCAGTTGGTTCTCCAATTACCTTCAGGGCAGGTACCAACTTACAAAATATAGTAAAGTGCTCTCAGACGCCACCGCTGTGTCCTCAGGGGTTCCCTAGGGGTCAGTCCTTGGGTCCCTGCTCTTCTCCATATTCATCAGTGATCTGCCCTCCTCTTCTGCCTCCTGTAGGTCCATTTTGTACACCAATGACCTTGTTATTCTTACTCATTCCCAGGATATTGGGATCATTAACCACCAGTTGAGTGAGGACTTCAGGAGTATCTAATCCTGGATATCGTTTCACAAGATGGTCCTAAATCTTAAAAAGACTCAGGCCATGCTGTTTGGATCCCTGGCTAAGTTAAATGCCTCCCCTGTCCCTCTGTGCATCTCGGGTAGTGATGGTGCTCCTGTCCTAATCACTGACACCGTTAAATACCTTGGGGTGACACTTGACCCTCAACTTGACCTTGGTCACCACATCCACAATGTGTGTCGAGCTGTTAACTGGAAGTTGGGTTTGGCATATAGGGCAAAGAATAATCTTACTTCGGCTGCTCGCCTAGCACTGGTCAGAGGTGTATTTCTACCATCTCTCTGTTATGGACTTCTTCTGTTCGCCCATACATCCAAGGTACATCTCACTAGGTGGACTGTTGCCTACAATAACATTTGCCGTTTTGTGCTAGCAGCCCCTCGCCTCACTCACCATTGCGATCTATATGCTAAGCTCAACTGGCTCTCCCCATCCAACTACATGAGTTTTGTTTTGGGCTGCTTCACGGGTAAGGTTATGGGCTTAGGCACCCCCCCCAGACTAGTGGAGCTCCTGGTGCCTGCTCCCTCCACTGTCTACTACTTAAGGTCTTTGGACCCCTCTATCCTCAAGGTTCCTGCTAAGCACCAAAATGGGGGATAGGGATTTTGCGTCATGTGCCCCCAGATTTTGGAACTCCCTGCCGGTCCAGATCCGGTCCTCCCCCTCACAGGCATGACTACTTACCTCCCTGTGGACACACTTGAAGCTCGCCTCGGTATGTGACTGTCTCAAACCCTCCTGATTACCTTGATGACCTTGGTCACCTGTACTGTACGTGAGCACTTGAATATATCATCTCCTATACCTCTGGCTTCGGTCCTGCTGTGCTGCCTGCCCGTCTGGGTGTGGCCCTGAGCTAAATATGTAAATTCTTGTATTTATCTGTATATACTGCTTTGTTTAATGTCATAGTGACTCTGTATTGATTTATATTTGACTGTACCACTGTTGAAAACTGAATGCTTTTTCTGATTTCAGTGTATCTGCCTTACTTGCCTCAAGTTGTACTCTGTATGTTCTTTTAATTCCTGTACTCTCCCGGGTCATACCTGAAAATAGGCATATGTTTTGTCTAGTGTACTTACCTGGTAAACAAAAGCTAAATAAATAAATAAATAAGAGGGAAAAGAGGTTGTGAGGATCCAGGTTCGTGACCCAGGTCCCCCAAGTGTTTGTGCCATGGCTGTTTTCCATAGAAATGTGTGGAAGAAATATTGATGAATTGGAATGTACCCCCTCTCCATGGAGTTGTTTAGCAGCCTGAGCTTTTTCTGAAGACAATAAAAAAATGCCTGAGTGCATCCGATTTCTGTCTGGGGCTAAATCATTTGCTGTACTGCTATTGTTGTGCTGCTTGTTCCCTAACCAAATGTTTTATCAGATTTTTGAAGCCATTCCAATGTCCACTAGTCTTGAAGGGAGGAAGAGTTCCATCAGTCAGCATCTCAATGGGGATCAAGCCATCAACAGCGGAATCCCACTTCTATGTCTAAGGTACTGTGTTTGAAACCCTGATCAAATGTTTACTGCTCAGTCCAGTGGGTGCTCTCCACCTTTCTCTGAGACTCTTACCAACAAAACCCCTAGACAGTGAAGGGGGGGGGGGTGTCTCCTCTGTAGAATAATATCACCTCAGAGACTGAGAGTAGCTGCTGCCTGCCTGCATAAGTGAACTAAGCTATTCCCCCAGGGCAGGAGAGATGAAAAGGTACTGCAAACGACTGTGTATTTCCAAAAAGCACCATAGTGAAAAGAGGAGCAGGGACAGGTTACATAAACATTTGTCCCCAACAGTAGTTTAAGAATTTAAGAATGTCAGGCTCCCAATAAAGTGTATAAAGCAAAAAAACAAACAAAGCAATGGAAAACCAAAACAAAAGGTCTCACAACAGTCTATCAATTTCTACTCATAGCCATTTTGTAAGGTAGACCCACTGAGCAGAGGGGTAGGGCTAGCTCCTTTATATTATTTCTTTATGCATCCATCTGGCGCTAGCATGTCTTTATTTGCTCTATGTATTTGCTTCCAGAAGGAGCGTTCTTTTTATAGTCTGCTATACTGCTTTCAAATACATAATTCATAGTTCCATGATAACAACAAAAGAAAGCAACAAAATGGGTTATCTACTATTCTACATCCCAATTTGGCAACTAGCAACATAGCAGTAGCCCAGACAATTAGCTACATGGGCTTAAAGCACTTACAGCACTATAAATGCACTCTGCACTTCAGCAATATGCTTGCATTTATTATTCTAGCTAGCAGCATTGTACTGGTGCATCTTCTTTAGCACTGGCACACTTTAAAAACCTTGGGAGGACTGGAACAAAACGACGAATAGGAAAATAAAGTGGGTGATAGCTAGAGAAGTAGAATGGGGGGGAGGGGTCCTGCAGGTGGCTGTCCTGGCAGAACTAAGATGAAATACTAGGACAGTAAAGAATGGAAGGCTTAGAAGTGCTGTTACAACAGTCTTGGAAAATAGATGACAGTATAGAATCCTCCCTAGTTTGATAGGGATTGACCCTACCAATACATGTTGAGAACCTTCAGTGTCTTCTCGTAGGGCTTCTCTTGCAGCCCCAGCACTAGGGGTGGGCGAACATCCTATTTCAAATATCTGGCCGATTATTTGTATTCAGGGTCCAAATATTTGGAAATTTGGCATTTGTATTTGTTATTTATGTATCTGTGGGGGAAAACAGTAATAGAAACAGCCCCCCCCCCCTCCTCCCCAGCCCAAACATTTAAAATATAAACTCCTGTCCCCCACCTTCTGCTAGAAAGCCAATCCCACCTTCCTCCCCTCAGCACCCACAATTTAATACTTTTAACAAAATAAAACTGCCAGAATGGGTGACTGGTACAACCCGCCGGCCTCCGTGCCTGGCCACTGTCTCATCTAGCACTTTTCCTTTTGTAAAAAGCAACTTATTTCCCATCCACCCCACTTTGGCAGCAGCACCCAGTGATCACATGATCAGCTGTTTTGCTGTGTGAGTAAGTGCGGCAGCACTTCCACTCACAAGACGGTGGCCAGCCGTGAAGGAGGGGGGGTTGTGTCGGTCACCTTTGCAGCACCTGTTTGGGTCCTGGGGGAGAAGGATGGGAGTTGGGTGCTGCTGCTGGGGTTGGGCATGGGTGGGTGGAAAGTAAATTGCTTTTTACAAAAGGAAAGTGCAAAATGAGACAGTGGATGAACATTGAGGCAGCCATGTTGGCACCCTCTGTGTTTTTTTTTTTGTTGTTGTTAAAAACCTTAAATTGTGGGTTCTGGGGGAAGGGGGGATTGGGTTTGTAGCACAGGGTGGGGAATGTGAGCTTGTAGTGTGCAGTAAATGATTGGGCTTGGGGGAAGGGTGAGGGGCTGTTTCTTTCATTTTTTGTTTGTATTTCCCAAATATCAATAGGCACTAATAGTGCCACTATTCATTATTCGTATCCAAATAATGAATAGTGCATTATTCGTGGTATTTGGGAAATACTATTTGATCTTGCTTCAAGAGGGTTCCTGCAGTAGGTCTTCACATATAGGACTGTGCACCCTGGCGTCAGGTCCACACGGCACACTTGTAGCTAGCAATCGTCAGCAGGAACTGCCCCCCCATTGTCAGGTGATGTGACGTCAGCTCGACTATAAAAGGGGGTGGTCCCACACCGGCCCTCCAGTTCTTTCCTGCCATTGTGCCAGTTCGTCCGACAGATGTGGCAGAACAGCGATCAGTTGCCCACTCTTTATTCAACGTTTTCATTTTTTTTTCACATAAAACTTTACTTAAAACACCTGCAAGTGTATTTCGTCTTGTCCAAAGAAAAAGTGCTCCAAATGCGGCGCCCAAATTCCTCACGGGGACGGCCACTTCCACTGCCTCCTCTGCCTGGGGCCTAAGCATGACTCAGCCAAGTGTGCTATCTGCCAAGGGTTCAACCAGGCCACCCGAACCTGATGCAAGCAGACCCTCGAGGCCCACCTTCTGTCCAAGAAGTTAACTTCCATGGAAAAGGAGCTTCAGGAGCTGTGAGAGAGGTCATCATCACCGGCCCCTGAGAAAAGAAAACAGAAGGACAAGAAGAAACGCCGGGAGAGAAGCCCTTCTCCACAGGGGCAACTGGCCTTGACCGATAAGCCTGACTGTGGCCTTTTCACTGTGGTCAGCCCAGCCACACCTGACAAGTTGGCCGATGGGTCCTCCGTTGACCGTGCAGATGCGTCTGCTCTCCCGTCAGGCTCCCATGAGGACCCCGATCCCGGGACGAGTGTGCTCATGGGGGAACCTTCATCCCTGCCAGTCTCTGCCCCCAGGGATTCACCACCCATTCCCGACTTATGTCTCCCATTGGGCACGTTACCAGACCAGTCATTGTGGTCCCTATCAGATCTCCCCCCATCACCAGGTTCTATTCCTCCGCTGGAACTCTTCTTTCCCAGGGATCCACCACCAGACTTAGGTTCTTCAGGCATGGACCCCCCTACCCATGGGACCCACAGACCCTATGCCTGACCGACTGCCGCTGCCTAGTGGCCCTTCAGTACCTCCCCCAGCCGGGCTTTTGGCTCCTCCTGCCGGCCCCTCTGGTGGTTTTTCAGGGCCTGACCCTCATTTTCTGCTGCCGGGTGACCTGCTGCTAGACAATATCCCTCCGATGCTGGGCTTCGTTCCACTGACTCTGGGTTACCTGCATACATCGGGTTACCTGCTGACGCCAGGCTACCCTACGCCAGGCTACCCTATGCCAGGTTACCTGACGCCAGGCTACCCGACACCAGGCTATCTGCCTTCAGGATACCCAGTGCCAGGATATCCTTTGCCAGGCTTTTCAGAGCAGAGTCTATACCAGTTTCCTTTCTGGCATCATCCACCCAGTTACCCCTCTTTCCCCGGGTATCCTGGGTACCAGCCTCTGCCCTCTCTTCCTCCAGCACCTCCGCCTGACCATGAGACCATCCCGGCATGGTGGCAGGATGCCAGGATGTAACTCCTTTCTGAACTAAAACAGTCTTAGCCAGTAGGGGGTACCCCCCTTCCTAGGGCACCACCCCCCAGTCCGGTCCCTTCTGGCCAAGCCTCGGATTCTCTGCCTGTGGGGGACACTGGCATGGACCCCTCCCTGCCTAGTAGGCTGGACTCTTCTGAGTCTGAAGAAGACTCAGATATTGACCAATCTGAACCTCGTTCACTGGTCAAACCCTTATCCCTAAATCGCCCCCCCCCGAGGACCCTTCCTTTGGGGAGCTCTTGAGAACCATCCAAAAAGCTTGTGGCTAGCCATCCAAGGAGTTAGACCCTCAGCTCAAGAGGCTTGCTGAACTTTTGGACCTTGCCAATGTGGATTCCCTCCCCATTCCCCCTTGGATGAGTCCACATAAGGATCTTGTGTCCACCGTATGGCAACAGCCCTCCTCTATCCAGGCTGTTTCATGGAAAGCTGACAGAACCAACTTCCCCCCGGAAGGGATCTCTCACCTTACCACCCAGGCCAAAGCTGACTCTGTGGTCATTACTGCATCCCATGACCAATCAGCACAACCAAAGCACTTAAATTCCTGTCCTCCAGACAAGGACTCTAAGCAACTGGATCAGTATGGTAGGAAAATCTATGCCTCATCCACCTGTGTCATCAGATCCTTAAACTACGTTTTGCACATGGTGGCCTTTCAAAAGTCCTTGCTCTCAGAACTCGAGAAGGATCTCCAGGATATTCCAGATGAACAGCTCAGGGCTAAGCTGCTGGAAAAAGTGCAGATGGATAAATCATCCTGCCATCATGCACTCTGAGCCACTTAATGATTCTGTGGACTCTGTGGCTCGGGTTGCAGCCCCGGGAATCTGCCTTAGTCACCTAGTTTGGCACAGAATGTTCAGTCTTCCCTGCTGGACTCACCGTTTAGGGGTCCTGTTCTCTTTGGTGGTGATGCAAAAGACATAATTATGGGGCTGCATGAGAGCAGTAGGTCCCTCAGAGACGTATGCTTTATGTACCATATGGGTCCAAAGAAGCAGCCTTTTCATCGCCAAAGGAAGTGGAACAAAAACCAGGGCAAATGTCAAAATAAACGACGTGCCACTGGTTCAGGAGCCCAAACTCCTCAGGCCAAGTTCACCAAAGCTGCCTCAGGAGCTAAGGCTCCCCTCCCCTTTGCATCCTGACTCATCTCCCCTCCTCCTGCTCCCTCTGTCCCCCTCAGAGGAACTGGTAGAAGGGAGGTTCGGCCTCCACCTGAAAGGGTGGAAGGCCATCACCACAGATGTATGGGTCTTACAACTCATACAAAAAGGTCACTCAATCGAGTTCCTGGAGACACCTCCAGCAAATCTTCCAGGAAGATCTTTCTGCCCGTCAGGACAGATCCCCATCATCCAACAGGAAATACAGGCTCTGCTGTGGAAGGCAGCCATAGAGCCCATCCCACCAGAACAAGTAGGCAGGGGATTTTATTCCCATTTATTCCTATTCCCAAAGAAAACGGGGCTCTAAGACCTATTCTGGATCTCAGCATGCTCAACCTCTTCGTAGATTACAAGAGGTTCTGCATGCTGACTCTCCAGGGACTCCTGCCCCTGCTTCTCTCCAACACTTGACTGTGCTCCCTGGATAGGCAGGATGCTTACCTTCATATCCCTATACTCCTGGCCCACCACCCTTCCTCAGGTTCTCTTTCCAGGAGAACCATTTTCAATTCAAAGCATTTCCCTTTGGCCTGTCCTCAGCACCTTGGGTCTTCTCCAAGTGCCTAGCAGTGGTAGCAGCATTTCTCTGCTGCAGGGGCATGTACATGTTCCCGTACCTGGATGACTGGCTTTTTTCAGCCCTATCTCTGGACAGCCTGAAGGAGTCCCTCTCCTTCACTCTGGATCTGTTCTCCCACCTTGGAATTTCGGTCAACCTACCCAAATCCCAGCTAGTACCCTCCCAGCACCTCCAATTCATTGGAACAGTGCTGGATATGGTCCAGAGCAAGGCATTCTTACACCCAGACTGAGCAGAGATGCTTGTCTCCCAAGTCACCTTGGTGACAAGTCTCAGTGGACCCTGGCTCGTGCAGTACTTTGCCTTTTGGGCCTAATGGCGGCTGCCATTCCAACAGTTCCCTTGGCCAGGCTGCACATGAGGGTTACTCAGTGGTCTCTTCGAGTCCAATGGGACCAATAGTTGGATGACATGGACCAGTTAGTCATGATCTCCAATAGTCTTCAGAAAGATCTCCTCTGGTGGTAGGATCTTGCCAACTTGTTGGTGGGGGCCCCTTCCACTTTCAGGCTTCTTCCCAAACCCTTACCTCGGATGCTTCCATTATGGGTTGGGGAGCTCATCTGGGGGATCACAGAACACAAGGTTCCTGGTCTCCCATGGAGGAGAATCTTTACATCAACATCCTGGAAACAAGAACAGTCCTCTGTGCTCTCCAGGACTTCCAGTCTTTACTTCGTCCGGAAGCACTTCCCATCCAGACAGACAACATGGCCACTGTTTGGTATCTGAACAAACAGGGAGGTACCCGATTGTATCCTCCTTGCAGAGAAGCAATGAGAGTATGGTATTGGGCGATTCAGCATGGCTTGACTCTGACAGCAGTCCATGTGCCGGGAGTTCACAATACCCTGGCAGACAGTCTCAGCCAATCAGTAGCCAGGGCTCACGAGTGGGAACTAAAGCAGGAGGTAGTAGAAAACCTGTTTCTTCTGTGGCGTCAACCAGACCTAGATCTGTTCACATCCTCATCCAACGCAAAACTACCCAGCTTTTGCTTGCTTGTTCCCAGGCATGGTGCTTTTTGGTGAGACACACTGTCTATCCTGGACAGGGAGGTTTCTGTATGCCTTTCCTCCCTTTCCTCTCATCCAGAAGGTTCTTCTGAAACTGCAGGCGGAAGGCACACACATGATCTTGATTTCTCCTCTGTGGCCCTGGCAGATATGATTCCCTCTGTTGCAACAACTAATTCTAGAACCACCGGTTCCTCTACCTCTAGCTCATGACCTTTTGTCTCAGGAGCAGGGCACCTTGGTACATCTGAGTCTCAAGTCTTGCCATCTTCATGCGTGGCACCTGTGGACATAGTGATGTCTCGCTATGGAGTTTCCTCTCAGGTTGCTCAGGTCTTGGTGGAGGCCAGAAAATCCTCTACCAGATCCACTTATGCCATGAAGTGGAAGAGATTTTCTATTTGGGCCATAGCTAAGCGCTTGGACCCTTTTTCTTGCTCAGCCTCCCAGGTGTTAGAGTACCTCTTACATCTTTCAGAGTTGGGCCTTAGTTACTCCTCACTTAAGGTCCATCTCTCTGCAGTGTCAGCCAATCACCATCCAGTGGAGGGCAAAACCCTAGCCCAGCTAGAGGTTTCCAAGACTTTCTTGAAGGGGATCCTTCACATCAAACCTCCAGTCCGGTACCCTTGTCCTCCCTGGGATCTTAATTTTATGTTGGAAAAACTTACTTTGCCCCTTTTGAACCAGCAGCAAGTTGTGAAATGCGCTTCCTGGCTTGGAAGATGCTGTTTTTGGTTGCAGTTACTTCAGCTCGAAGGGTTTCAGAGCTTCAGGCTCTAGTTTGTAGAGAGCCTTATTTAATTTTCCACAGGGACTGGGTGGTCCTGCAGACTAATACTTCTTTTCTTCCGAAAGTAGTTTCGGAGATGACTCTCAGAGTGTTGAACTGCCGGTTTTCTTCCTAGGGCATTCCAACAGGGGGAATATCTTCTGCACACACTCGATGTGCACAGGATTTTGAGGTATTATACCTCTCGGACTAAAGAGGTTTGAAAGTTAAATCAGCTCTTTGTTGCCTTTGCCTCCCAGTGCCAGGGCAAGGTGACCACTAAACAGACTGTGTAGGTGGCTGGCTAACTGTATCCAATACTCTTACCAGAAGTATGAGAAACCCCTTCCAGGATGGTCAAAGGTCACTTCACTAGTAGCGTGGCCACTTCTACCACCTTTTTCAGGAATGTGTCCATTGTAGATATTTGTGCAGCAGCCACTTGGTCTTCCGTCCACACCTTCACTAAGCATTACAGTCTGGACATTGCCTCTAGGCATCGAGCTGGTTTCAGCCTTGCAGTTTTGCAAGGTCTTCTGTCTTAAGACAGATCCTTAGTTGGCAGACATTTTCCTCCTCCCGGAACCTCATCTCCGACTCCTTCTTTTTGTTAGACTGCTTGGTATTTAGTCCTATATGTGAAGACCTACTGCAGGAACCCACTCAAAGTAAGATGTAGCAGTTATGTAAGAACTTACCATAACAGTACTGTAGATCTTTGAGAGAGGTTCCTGCAGTAGGTCTAGTTTCCCTCCCACCTATCCCCCAGATCCTGGAGTTTATTTCCTTTTCTCCTGTCTAGTCCTCTGGCTCAGCCAGGGCACAGGGTCCCAGGAGTTGTTACTCCTTCTTTCTACTCCCTATCCTTAGGTCTCCAGTGGAAAAGAACTGGAGAGCGGGCGTGGGACCGCCCCTTTTAATAGTCGAGCTGACGTCGTGTCACCTGACGACATGGGGTGGTCCCCGCTGACGATTGCTAGCTACAAGTTTGCCATGCAGACCTGACACCAGCGGGACGCAGTCCTATATGTGATTATGGTAAGTTCTTATGTAACTGCTATTTACTCACTTACCTCTACGAAGCATCATTTTGGTTGCCCTCCTCTGGGCAGCCCCATCCTGTCTAGGTATAGACTTTTCAATATGCACACTGCATATGCTGCACAGAGGTTCTTTGTCTTTTAAATAGTTTTTTATTTTAATGGGTTCACCACAATATATCCAAGGCACACTGCCTCTAGGGTAGCTGGTCCAGTCCACTGGGGTGTCAAACAGACGAGGCATACTGATGAGTCCTGGTAGGACGAAACACGTGTCTATGTCTTCTGTTAGCACCCTTTGCAAACTGTGTGAGAGGCCTTTCGGCACCATGCAATTCTGCTTAAAGTTGGACCAGCATAACATTCTGTGGTGATTTGCATATGCAGCCCATGATGCTTTGCATTGTGGGGGCATGTGTGATTTTGACTTTTCAATATTACAAGTATGTTGGTTCCCTTTGTTCTAGTCTGTGTTGAAGTCCTCAAGAATTAGGGAGTCTCTCTGAAGTAGGCAGCTACCAGCACTGCCAGTAATTTGGCTTAGTCCTGTGGTGTGACTTTGGTTGGGAGGGGCTTGTATGAGCAGCCAATGTATAGTTTTTTACAGATGCCTTGGATCAAATCAACTGTTATCCAGTCTGCTAGAGAGCCAGTATTGAGACGGCTAGTAATTTTGGTTATAATTACTTGGTTCTTAAAATATAGGAGGAGTCAGTCTCCCTTTTGGACCTTGCCTTGTCCCTTCTTATACTTCTGTAATCTCATAGGGAGCAGGCAGAGTCAGTAGTTAAGGGTTTTAACCATATTTTGGATATACCAAGTATATCCGAGTGATACTGATTAATCCAGGCTTCAAGTTCCACTAACCTAGGAAGGAGACTACTATTGTTTATGGGCACACTTTTGAGCCCATGGTAGGAATTTCAAATGGGATCCCTGTGCAATGGGAGGGAGGAAGTTGGCCCAGGGTTAGCTTCAATATCTCCTGTGAGAGGTAGAAGCTTGCATGGACAAGGGAGTAAGAGGTAATGTCTAGGAGACCTAAAAGAGTGGGTTGAGAGGCAGGATAGGTTGTGTCCAAGATTACATTCTCCCTTTTTAAGTAAAGCAACGTAGGATGAAGCCTTTATGCTGGTGGAACAATGCCTAATGAGAAGTGCTGACACAGAATAGTGGCACAACTTGGGGGTGGGGGCATGGTACTTTGAAACTGCTGCAGTGATATGTGCTGTCAGTTTATTTATTAATTGAAATTTTGATTACTGGATAGGCCAACTGAGACAAAATGTCCCTTTTTCTTGAGTGACCCAGAGTCATTTACAAAGAAAGCAGTAAACATTTGACATGTTGGTGTACATTAGGGTTGCTTGGACTCCACTAAAAAGAACTGGATTCATCAGATTCCGATCCAGTTTTTGGATTTAGGATTTTTTCTGATTTGCAGTTCAAAAATGCTAAATCCTAAACTGAATCATAAAACCTATTTTTACTTAGACATTTAAGATTCAGAATTTCAAATCTGAATCCAATTCCGATTTTAAGATCTAGTTAGGATTTGAAATGGAATCAGATTAGGATATGGAAGCGCCTAAAGTCCTAAATCCTAATGTCGGATCAGAATCAGCCAGTTCCAAGTATCCCTGGTGTACATACATTTTGACAAAAACTGAGCTATAAACGCAGAGTGATGGTTAACAAAGTCAGTAGATATTTACTCAAAAAACATAACACTATGCAAGGGAACACAATCAACCATAACAGGGATGTTTACACTGGAATGGGAACTGGACCTATTACAGGTGGAGTATCTTCTGATGTTACTACACTGACTACAGCCCAGATGAAAAGCCTTAAGACTGTTCTTTTTTTTTCTATATACATTTTGTTGCCTGGTTCGCCCCTGGCAGCCCCCACCTAACTGACCCCCCCAGCCCCATCATCCAGCTCCCCCAGGACTTACCTGCATCTTTGGTCCTCTGTCACAGGACCCTCAATTGTGCCTGGCCACTGGTGCAGAGCCTGCGGGAGGTCAGGCATCACCCTAGTGCCTTTGTTTTTTTCCTCCTGTTTTCTCTCCAGGCCCATGGACATGCAGTGGATGCAATGTCCAAGCTCTGCCTCCACGGAGATGGCCCTGGCATCCTGAATGTGGGGTCCCTTCCCGTGCGTGGTGGCATGCATGTGCTGACACCCCGCCATTGCTGGGTGTCAGGCAAGCAGCACAGCTCACCAACCTACCCTTCCCAAGGAAGGAGAGCTGTCTGTGGATGCTCAGTTCTTCCCCACTCCGCTGGCCCCAGAGTGATCTGAGTCCATTCCTGACCCTGAGTCGCCGGTGTGACAGGGGCCCGTCCCCCTTAAGACTGTTCTTAAATACAACAGAAGAGGCACCGTTTTAGACCTCAGGATGTGTAAGAAGCACAGGAGGAACCTGGTGAGAAGGTACAAGCATATTACTTGATATATGTTTACTACCTGGACAGTTCTTGCACATAGTTATTTGGGGCACTGAAGTGGTGTACCTGGGGACAGAGTCTCTTACTGACTGCTGCCACACACTGATTCCACTAGACTGGCACCTGTATGCTCCTTCCTAAGTTCTCTGGCCTGTTAGTACAATATGTGGGCTGAGGCAAGGACTAATTAGTGTCGGTACGTAGTACAATAAGTAAGTAAGTAGTGGTTGTGACTGCAATCTGCAGAAGTAACTGGAGTGCTACATAGGTAGAGGTTATGGATTACAGCTAGCACTTAGCATAAGTACCTAAAACAATATACTCTAATAATACTGTATAATATAATATAAACAATACCCTAAACACTCAGCATCAGCTCCTAACCAAGATATCAATCCCCTCCTTTGACTATGCTGATGTAGTATATGGCACTGCTTCAGCCTCCTTCCTAGCTAGGCTTGACTCCCTCTATAATGCTTTCTGCCACTTTGCTCTAAATGTCTCTCCTCGCCCACATCACTGCTGCATCTACTTGTCCCTTTCCCTTACCTCTCTTCACCACTGACGACTACTCCACTCTTCTGTTTTCATCTCTAAATTCTGGCTTGGGTTCTTGCCCTCCTACCTCTCCTCTCTTCTGTCTTCCTCCCCTGTGGCCTTCTTCCCTCTCGGGTCTAGGGACACCTGTACTTTCTCCCTTCCATGGCTCTCCTCTTGTTCTGGTTCAGCTGCTTTCTCTTATAGACTGCCATCGCTCTGGAACACACTCCCATTCTATATCAGACACTCGCCCTCTGCTTCTCTCCTAAAAAGTGCCCTATCCCACTCATCTGTGTTCCTGGACTCCTGCCCATGCCAAGGCTGATCTGTGCTCTTCGTGCCGACCCCCCATTGCTCACCCCTGCTCAGCTAAACAGCCACCTATCAAGCACTTATCTCAGCTCATCCCACTCTCTTTATTCCCTCCTGGCACTTTCTGTCCTCCTTCCTCTTTGTCCCCTTCCCTCCCCCTGTTCAACTGTTTGGACAATTGCTGTTATTTTTCCACATCTCTGTATTACCACATTTTATTTGTAACTTGGATTCCATGTATACCATGCTAATTGTACTGTAGTAATGTACTCTGTATGCCAGGTCAACTTATACATTGTAAACCTTCCAACTCCTCTTTACCCTGGGGTCGCACCTGGAAATGAGCCTTGGCTCAGTGTGCCTCTCCCGGTTAACAACTTTAAATAAATAAAAATAAATACATTTGAAGGCAGAGGTTATGGATTACACTTAGCAGCAGTAGCAGGAATATTACGCTGGCAGAGGCTATGAAATTGCGTTCATCTGCGATATCTTGAATAGTGTGCAAGCAGAAGCTATGGATTTCGCTCGGTAGCAGTACCTAGAATAATGTGCAAGTAGAGGCTATACTTAGCAGCCAGCAGTTTACACTGTGTGTAATTATACAATTGCCATGAAATTGCATTTTACAGCAGTACCTACAGTAGCGTTTGATGCAGGTAGATGCTGTGGATATACTGTTTGGCATACAATAAACTTGCGTATTACAGACCATATGATTTATGGCAGTATGATTGTAACTACTGGTATAGGGAATGCAGACATCCAAATGGTCCTATCCTGTATACACAATATAAGGAATAATGTATTGGCACCCATCCACAATGAGCCTGTGTTTTCATCAAGAGGCTGAGATACCAGCAACTGCACCTCGAGAACGAAGCTCGAGAGGTCCATACACTCGTATCTCAACCCCAAGATGGAAACATAAGCCGAGTTGTGTATGGGTGCCCATATTTTATTTGTTATAGTGTATGGTTAAAAACAGTGCATGCTTTAAAAAAACAAAAAACATGCCTGGCATTTCTTCTTTTAACCGCATGATAACACTGAGGTACAGTGAGCAGAGAAAGTGAAAACAGGCAGCAGGAGTCAGCGCAAGGGAATCACAGCTACAGTTAATGATAGAATGTGCACAATAAGGTTTTTAGAATGTGTACAACTTTAGAAGGAGCGCAATAACTTTAGAATGTGTGCAACAAGGATTTAGAGCTGCTTGAATTCTGGGCACAATAAGCCCTAACCATACACTATAAAGCTTTGACTACTACTACTGCTAGTGCAGTCAGTCACCTACGAGTTTCAATCAAGAAGTTCATGGCTTGACACAGAAAGAAATACACTATGAACCTAGTAGTATGTTTTTTTTAAACATAATCTCCTTTCAGTTCAATACACTTAGTCCAGTGTTGTTCTAGTATTGTTATCCCCTCATGGTAGAATTCTATATTTTGCCCCCCCCTCCAAAATACCCGCACAGCAGCGATCACATCTTTGTCATCAGCAAATCTTTTTCCACGGAGTTCAGCCTTCAGTTTTGGGAACAGGCAGAAGTCTGAAGGAACAAGATCTGGTTAGTACGGTGGGCGAGGAAGCAGTTCATACCCACATTCTAGTGCAGCAGTCACTGGGGGGTGAAGCATTGCCTTGCAGGAGAAAAACACCTCTCCTCAAATTTCCATGGCGTTTGGCTTTGATGGCTTCTTTCAGCTTGTGCAGTTATTCTGTATGGTACTGACCAGTTATTGTCTTTCCTTTTTTTTTTTATTCTTATGTTTCTAATCCTACAGCTCAGCCTGCATATTGTCTGGCCACCGTCCTCCACACCCCGTGCGACCCCTGTCAGCTCACTCGCTCAGGCTAGAGCACACAGTACCTGCGGCGGGGCTCCCCCATGCCCCTACTGTTGGGCCTGGGTCTAAAACCGGAGCGTGATTCCTTCAGATCCGAGGGTGTGTGGAGGCACGGCCATCAAGCCACCACAACTGACTGCCATTTTCCTCCATATTTTTCCTCTACGGGAGTACAGACGTGCAATGACGTCAAGGCACTATGTGCTGACGTCTCCTGCACTCCACCCCCCCCCCCGGTGCACTGCACCTGTAGTGACCCCAATTACCATCAGGGGCCGCTGCAGAGCAGTGCGAGCCCTGAACCCACCCCAGGAAGTAGAGAGCAGTCAGTAGACATTCGATCCTCTCCCTCCCCAGCCGACCCCTGAGGGCCCAGGTTCGTTCCCGAACCCCGCTCGTCGGCGTAGCATGAGGTGTGGCGTCCAGCACCTCAACCTTCAGTGCTACCGGGCTGGCCCTTGTCTTTCCTTTTTCAAGATAATTAATCATGATCACACCTTCAGAGTCCCAGAAGACCAAGGCCATTATTTTGTCACTTGAGGTGTCCTGCTTGAACTTCTTTAGTGTTGTAGATACATGATGTTTTCATTGTTTGCTTTGCTGTTTAGACTCTGGATCAAAATGGTGAACCCAGGTTTCATTCATTGTTACAATACAACTGATAAAGTTTGCTGGATCCCTCTTGTATTGTGCAAAAAGCTGGCTTGAAATGTCCCTTCTGGCTTGTTTCCGATCAGGTGTCAACATTCTTGACACCCATCTTGCTGACACTTTGCTCATGCCCAGGTTTTCAGTCAAGACTGATTGTACTGACCCAAAACAGATGCCCAAGGTGCTGGCTACATGCTGTATACTTACTCGTCTGTCTTTCATCACCATAGAAAGCTGGTTAACAAGATGGGCAGTCTAGGCATGGGAGATAAGGTGGTGAACTGGGTTAGGAACTGGTTAACAGACAGCAGACAGAGGGTGGTGGTAAATGGGGTACTTCTGGAGAGAGGGGGGTGACCAGTGGGGTACCACAGGGATCAGTACTGGGTCCAGTCTTGTTCAATGTCTTCATTAGTGACATTGCAGAGGGACTGGAAGGACAGGTCTGCTTGTTTGCAGATGACACCAAGATCTGTAACAGGGTGGATACTCCAGAAGGGGTGCAGAAAATGAAGAGGGACCTGGAGAAGCTTGAAAGGTGGTCGGAGATGTGGCAACTGGAGTTCAATGCAAAAAAAGTGCAAAATAATGCACCTGGGCAGAGGAAACCCTAGGGAGAACTACAGGTTGGGGGGAGGAGCTGACTGTCACCAAGGAGGAAAGGGACCTAGGGTTATCATCTCTGATGACCTCAAGGTATCAAAGCAGTGCACAAAGGTGGCGGGGAGGGCCAGTGGCATGCTGGAGTGCATAGGCAGGGGTATCTCTAGCAGGAGGTGGGAGGTGGTGATGCCATTGTATAAAACATTGGTAAAGTCTCACCTGGGGTACTGCGTGCAGTGCTGGAGGCCACACCTGTGCAAGGACTTAAACAAGGTGGAGACTATCCAGGGAAGGGCGACAAAGATGGTGCAGGGCTTGCACCACAAAACATATGAGGAGAGACTAAGGACCTCAATATGTGCTCACTGGAGAAACACATGATTTCCTTGGTCGAGGGTGGTGTGGATGAAGCTTGTAAATCCCAACAGTGCAGTGGCAGTGCTATGCCCTTTTCTAAAACCATGTTGTTCTGGGCACTGGATATCATATTTTTTCAGATACTCGACTAGCTGGTCCAATACAATTCATTCCAGTACTTTAGATGGGGAGGGGGAGGATGGAGATGGGTCTGTAGTTGGTATGCAGTGACCTATCACTGCTTTTGTGAACAGATGTGATGGTTGCCTGTTTCCAGAGTGATGGTAATTGGGCCAGACTTAGAGAGAGGTTGAAGATCATTGTCAGGGGTTCAAGGATTTCTTCTAGGACTAGTGCAATCAGCTTCAGGTCGAGGGAGTCACTGCTGTACCCTGATTTGTGGCTGGCTTTACGGATATAGGATCAGGCTAAGTGCAATGGGATCTCTTTGAAGTAGAATTGTGGGAATGAGTGACTGTGGCAAGCAGTGTCATGGTGTGTGCTGGTGGTAGGGGTGTTGAAGAAGTCCGGTGGTAGGACACTGCCCAAGTTTGAGAACGCCTTATTGAAAGTATTGGTGATAGTACTAAGGTCAAGCGTAGGAGTTCCGTCGATGTCAAGCATGGTGGGTGGAGACTTAGGGTCTTTCCCTGTGAGGTCTTTCATGTTACTACAGAATTTTTCCCCATCTCCCCATGTGTTGGAGAGTGCCTCCCTGAAATATTTGCTTTTTTCATTCCGTATGGCTCATGTAGAGACATTTCGTGCTGTTTTGTATTTAAGTATGTCCCCTAGCATAGATGTGGCTCAAGCCCAGAGCCCAGCTCGGAGGTTATCCAAGGGTTGGACCTTCCTTTGACCTTCAGCTTCTTCAGAGGTGCATATATGTCACAGGCCGCAGAAAAGAGGTTGTTGAACCAGTCAAGGTTGGTTGATGTCAGTGACTGTGTCAAGTGGTGACCAGTCCAGTCTGTGTAAGTGGGTTTTTAGTAGCTCTCGATTCCCATGTTTCATCACCCTGGTGTAAATTATCTTAGGAGGGGGCTTAATGAATTTATTGGCCCAGGTACAGATAACGGGTGAGTGGTCACTTATAATGTCGGGGAGCACTGTGACCTTGGAGATTCTTTCAGGGTGATTTGACAGTACCCAGTCAATTAGGGAATGTGACCCAGTCCTATAGTTACACCTGTTGGGGGTGGGAACAAGCTGGGTGAGGTGCTGTGCCGTGACAGCATCCTTGTATGTGCAGGCCTCAGGCGAAAGCTAATTGATGTTGAAGTCGCCCAGTATTATAATTTCCACGTTGTGATGAAGGTCCCTTAGGTACTCCATGACACTTTCAAAGCCATAAGCCTAGTCTGTAGGTGATAAATGCACTGAGGCTATTGTCAGCACCTTGTTGTGGGCCCCAAGAAAAACTTTGATGGCGAGGACCTGGGATGGCGATTCATGGTTGGAGAATGGAATAACATGTCCCTTTAAGGAATCTCTCAGGTAGATGGCACAGCCCCCACCACGTTTTGAAGTCCTGTCCTGCCTGAAGGTATTATATCTAGGGATGGCAGCTGCAATGTCAGGTATCTTGGGGTAAGCCAAGTTTAAACAACAGAGAGGATGTCGGGATCATGTTGCCGCATCCCGGTTTGGAGGTTATCAAGCTTGCTGAGGAGGCTACAGACATTGATAGATGCCAGTGTGAGGGACCCCTCTCTCCTGCTATGAGGGCTTATGGTCGAACCAGCTGGACCCGGGTTGGGATGGACATTGCCTGAGAGCAGGAGTAACATTAGCAGGATTCTGAGGAGGTAGATTTTTAGCATTTTACAGAAGAGCTTATTAGAATGATAGCTGCTCCATTTGGCACTGTGTTTCTGGTGCTGCCCTGCAGTGTTGCAAATCACTACCAGTAACGGAAAACACTCAGGTGCAGAGTACGCTTTGACTAAGAATGGAGAAGTGTGCTGTGATGAATAATGGAAATTCATGTATTCAGTATGGCTTTGCAGAAGTTAAGGATTTTCTTTTAAGAACTAGCCAAGTATCTAAATATTTAGCTACGGTTGAAAGAAGCAATCAAAAAGATACTTGACGCTCTGTGGAGTTGGAATGTGACTGACAGCTTTGCTTATACTGCAAGCCATGAAGTCAGAACACAGTGAGTCTTAAAAGCAGACCTAACTAGCCTAAGGGAGACTATCATTAGGATGTCAGAATAGCCTCAGATAGGATTAAACCACTCTGAGCACTGCCCTAGGTAACTGAAAGATTTTAAACAGGAAGATCACTAATTGTTGCTGAACTATAGTTGACCTCTATGTGTCTGCTGGCCTCTACAACTACCAAGGGAAGGGATTGGTGCTTGGAAGGGACCACTAGACCACCAGGGATGTTAAATGAATTACCAGGGAAGGGACTGGGGCAGGGGAGGGCCTGCTGAACTACCAATGTGAGTGTATATTTATATCGGGTCAGGGATCAGGACTTGGGGGGGACCTGGCCCTGCTCAAACAGGCTGGGCGCTCACATGCAGATGAGCCCATATTGCGCATGCAAATGGTCCCTTAGTGCCATGCATTCCAATGAGCTCATTTGCATGTATAGGCCGAATATCACTCATGGGGGATGTGGCACTCACTAGTGTATGTCGCACTTTACCCCTATGGACAGTCTTCAGTCCTGCCCTCTGGTAGCGCTGCACCAAACATGGTGACCACTTGCTGTGGGCTGTGCTACCAGGGTCCAATATTCAAACAGACAGTGCAGTCAGTTTGGATTGTGCTATCTGTTTGAATATGGTGCCAGAGCTGGCTGGACCTATATTTTGTGCAGCGCACCTGTTTGCATGCACAGCCAGCCAGCTATGAAAATGGGGCCCTATATACCTATAGAGTCATTGACACTGTTTGGTTTTATTTTTTGTTTTGTCAGGAAGCTACTACTCACTGTTATTGGGCCCTGGCTTTTTATTTTTATACCTGGGAAATTCAAATAATTACCTGCACAAGAGAACTGAATTGCTTGGAAATACTGCATTTGCCAGTGGAAATGGGGCTATTTCAAACTTGAAGTTAAACTGGAAGCTCAAAGTGATCCCTTAAAGCTTTGTTGGTGTTTTAAGGAACTTTTATTTTGGACTTTATATTTGTAAATTTTAAGTGATATTTATTGCGTATTTGCACAGCAAGACATACAATTGTTTGTTTTTGTTTTGTTTATTTAAAATCTGGAAAAGTCCATGGGCCAAAGACTCATTTACATGGGCGATCAGAACAAATAACAGAAACATGCAGTAACACAAGATATGTAATATACAAAGATCAGTCAATCATAAGTACACAGCGACAGTGTTACATGGCTAATCAGAGGATTAACTAACCAGTAAAGGCTTGATTAGAAAGTCGAACCACTGGTAATGCTGGATTAGAAAGGAGTCCTAAAATTAGTGAGAAACAAATTCCAGGCTGATAGAAAGAATAAAAGGCCCAAGAAAACAAGAGGAGTGATCAAGGGTATGGCAGCAGGGGTTCAATGTGAAAAAGTGCAGAATATTGCACTTAGGGCACAGAAACCCAGGGGTGGAATACAAAATGGGTGGAATGATACTGATGACTACTAGGCGGGAAAGAGACCTGGGGTAATCGTACTGGATGACCTAAAGGTAGCCAGGCAGTGCAACAAGGAAGTTGAGAGGGCTAATGGAATGCTGGGGTGCACAGGGAGGGTATCACCAACAGAAAAAGGGAGTTGGTGTTGTCTCTGTATAAATCACTGGTAAGATCCCACCTAGAGTACTGTGTCCAGTTCTGGAGAAAACACCTCCAGAAGGACATAGACTGTGTGGAAGCAGTCCAGAGGATTGGGCAGACTGGATGGGCCTTGCGGTCCTTATCTGCTGTCAACGTCTATGTTTCTATGTAACTGAAATAGTGCAGTGTCTGCATCAAAAGCCCTACAAGAAGAGACTAAAGGGCCTCAGTATGTATACCCTGGAAGGGGGGAGGGATATTATATAGACCTTTAAATACATCATGGTGGTAAATAAGGTACAGGAGTGAAGTATTTTTCAGAAAAAAAAGTGCTCAAGAACAAGGGGACATGCATGAAGCTGGAGGGGGCAGATTCAGGAGAGATGTGAGGAAGTACTTCTTCACAGAAAGAGTGGTAGATTCCTGGAACAACCTTCCAACGGAAGTGGAGGGGTTGAAAACAGTGGTGGAGTCAAGAATGCATGGGATAGGCACAAGACAGTCATAGTGGAAAGGAAGTGGGGGGAAGGAGAAAGAGCTATAGATCAAGTAGGGTCTGTTATGATAATGTAGGCAGGGAAAATGGGCAGACTTGGTGGGCCAGGCAGTCCTTATCTGTCATCAGAGTCTATGTTTCTATATTAAGGGGGAAAATAAAACATCCAAAAGTGATGAACGGTTGTGTTAAGAAGAAAGGAAAGGAATCAACTATTGGAGAAATACCCACTGTGGAGTTGGATCCACTGGTTAATGATGGTAACCATGCAGAGTAGTCTCTCCACAGCAGTTTTGGTTGTCCTCCCACTGTGTTATCACCCCAGCCTTTACCTTCCTCTTTAACTGCTTCTTTCAAGCTTAAAGAGCCACTAATGTTTTGAGAAGAACTTTGAAAAATATGATATGTGGACATACAGCAGCTTATATTTCTTATTAACTCTGTAGTTCTTATCCCCATCATTTTCTACAGAGGTTACATGAATGAAAACAGGAAAGCTGTTCCTTGAGGGTTCATCAGGTTCTATTGCTTCTTCTCAACCTGATGTCATAATAATCTGCTTGTGACATCACAGTTATTCCTATGGCAACAGACCATGATGTCACAACAGAGCATTAAGGTTTCAAGTAGGGAATAAGCTACAGAGGAAGTGAACTCTGAGAGATGAAGATTTTATTTTTGTGGTGATTGTTTTAGTAATAAATAATGGAGAGAAGAAATCTATACAAGATATAAGAAATTGAAGCTGAAATGTGTCCAAATATTATGTTTTCCAAAGTTTTCCAAAAGGCGTCAGCTGCTTTTTATCTACACCACTGCATTTACTTGATTTTAATACAGAGACACGGATTGAGAGATATTATTTGAATGGCCTCGCCACTCAGTCAGACTGCATTTATAATACACTGATCAGAATTTTGTTCAGGGATCACAGGACGAGGTGAATTTGCTGGACTTAAATAACAAAATAGTTCAGAACAATGATAAAGGCATTGTAATTCAAAAGGGCTCAGCAACTCCCATAATACAAGTCTGAATTCCTTAAAAAATACAATTCAGGGGTGCTACTGTGCAGCTACTATAAAAGGAACAAGTATGCCTTCGTTGAGCATGTGAAAAATGATTTGGATTTAATGCAATATTACATAGAAATGTAATCTCTTTACAACTTTTTAACTCTCTGAGTGTAGTGTGATTGATGATGGAACAGCAGCTGGGCAAATGAAGAGGAGCAGAGGCCATCAGTGAGATTTTTAAACCTGTATCCTTGCAACAACATGAGGGTAGGCTGAAACCACCTATCCAGATGCCAGGCTAGGGTCAATCAGCTGTGGGAGAGGTCACATCACTGACTGTCAATACAACCTTGGACAAGTTCCATGTCAATGGATCAACAGGTGGCACACTCGCCTCTGAGGCTGGAAGGTCAGAAGGCTGTGGGTTCTATCCCCAAACCGGCACTTGGGTTAAATCCCAATACTGACACTGTAGTGCAGCATGAGGGGGGTACTACACTCCTGAGGTGCCGTCTTTTGGATGAGGCATTAAATTGAGATCCCATCTGTCTGTTCTGGTGGTAGTTCAGGTAGATGATAAAGATCCCATGGCACTTCTCGAAAAGAGTAGGTGAATTTCCCAGTGTCCTGGCCAAATTTCCCCCATTTACTAAAAAAATACCACTGACAGCTTAATCTGGTTCAATGTCAGGGATCCAGGACTGGTTATTGACAAATATTTTGTCGAATGGCCAGATAGCGTAATTGGCAGGTCAACTGCATTTTGCAGTCAGCTGCTGGTTTCGTAGGAAAACAATTATTTTCTTCGGGGGGCTTCACCCCTGAACCCCCCATACCCCCACTTAGGATTCTCAACTCCGAGTCAGAGCCGATTTGGGGGGGGAGGTTGCAGGACCCCGACAGACAGTGCCGGGTTCAAGCAGGTTCCCTACAGTGGCGTGGCACTGTTGTCGCCGTAGGGGACCGCGCTGTCGAAGTGTCACTGATAGTGCGGCATACCCAATGTCAGTTAACTTGGCATCCATCTGTATCCCCCCTCCCCCAGGATGAGGCTAAAAATAGGCAGAATTGTCAAGTCCTCCTTTCCTGGTGAACAAAAGCTAAATAAATAACAAATAAAAAAAGTTGATCAAGGTGATTTAGGACCTTGATAAGCCAGATTCACACCTCAGATTGCTGCCCTTAAAACCAGAATGGATCATGTACAATGGATCAAACAGTAACCTGTGCAAAAACATCTGCTTTGAAATCTGTGGATACTACTGACACACTGGTCAGGGAAAATAGCCTCCCCTGACTGAGACTAGAGTCACTCGAAAACGACAGTAGGCTTGAGAATGGAATATCTGTACTGTGGGGCTACTGAAGTCAGCTGAAGGGGTGGATGTGCTAGAATTTACTGGTATGCTTTTATCGTAAGTTTTTGGACTATTGGAATTGGATCCTGCATTCTCCCCTGAAAAGACGAATTAAATAATACTGCAGAGAAAAGCCACTACACCAACCTCTCCTCAGATTCTCCTGGTGGTGTGTACAAGCCAGGTAAGGTGACTAATCGAGCACTGGGACTAACCAGACATATTCGTAATTTCAAGTACAGAGAAGCAGACATTCATTTATTTCCTTCTTGGCCTCTCTTATAGCACAAGAATGCATAGAAAGGCCTTTGACAGCCTCTGAACTCATCTGCATGCTATGAAAATCCAGCATCAATTTCTTCTGCCTGTGAAAATTTGTTTCTCCTGGAACAGGGAGCCATTCATGACAAAGGACAAATGGCAGGCACTATTGGTGATGCTAGGAAAGGAGGGCAGGATGGGTGGGGGGAGGTAGTTACCCTTAATGCTAGGAGCCTTGGGAGGAAAACTACAGAGTTACAGGTGCTCATGGCAGAGGGAGAGGTGAACATTGCAGCCATCACAGAAACATGGGCCACCCAATACAATGACTGGGACCTGTCTGTACCAGGGTACAGGTTATTTCGTAGGGACAGGGTGATTGGGAAAGGAGGGGGGGGGGGGTGGCACTATATGTGAAGGAAGGACTGAACTGTGTAAGGCAGGAAGGGGAGGAGGGTAGTATGGAGTCACTTTGGATGCAAATCCAGGATTCCAAGAATAGGATTCTCAGAATGGGAGTAGTGTACAGGCTGCCATCTCAGACGGAGGAGTTAGACAGGGAACTAGTGGGACAGATCAGGAGGACCTGTGAGAAGAGTAGTGTGGTGATTGTGGGGGACTTCAGCATGCCAGGAGTGGACTGGAGTACCCCAACAACCAGGAACAGAAGGGAGCAGGTACTGCTGGATGCCTTCCTGGACAGCTTTCTGCTGCAAATGGTCAGTAAACCAACCAGGTTAGGGAATACCCTTGCTCTTGTGCTGGCAAATGGGGACTTTGTGAGAGAAGTTACGGGTGGAAGAACCGCTGTCAAGGAGTGACCACCACTCAGTATGGCTCACATTGGATATGGGCAAGGAAGGAGTGGAATCTGGCACAAGAGTGCTGGACTTCAGGAGGGCCAACTTTGGGAGGATGGGGAAAGTGGTAAAAGGGTACCTGGCTAGAATTCAACCTAGTATGGACACTAACCAGAGGTGGGAGCTCATAAAGCTGGGGATAGTGGAGGCAACCAAAACCTGCTGCAAGTCCCAGAGCAAGAAGGCTAGGGCTAAGAAACCAAGCTGGTTGAGCAAGGAGGTCATGGAAAAGGTAAGGAGAAAAAGAGCTACCTTTAGAAGGTACAAGAAAACAGGGAGGGGGGAGGACAGGGAGGAGTACTTGATGGAATCGAAGGAGGTGACTCGGGCATTAAGGGAAGCCAAGGCATCTACAGAGCTCAGGCTGGCACAAGGCATTAAGAAGGGGGAGAAGGACTCTTTAGGTACATCAGGGAGAAAAGGAGCTGTAAGGACCACATAGTAAGGATTAGGAAAGAGGGGGGTTGGGTGGAAGCAGGGTACGATAAGGCAGAAGCACTAAATGATTACTTCTGCTCGGTATTTGCTAAGGTGAAGAGGGGGGTGACACCCAAGGGGGGAGGAATGGCAGAAATGGGGGGGTGACAGATGGGGAAATCATGGAGAGCAGAGTTCAGGAGGGTTTGAAGGCACTGAGGGTGGACAAGGCGCCAGGCCCAGATGGCATCCACCCCAGGGTACTGAAGGAGCTGGCAGAGGTCCTTGCAGGACCTCCGGCAGACCTATTAAATGCCTCACTACACTCAGGGTGTGTACCTCAGGAATGGAGGATGGCTCATGTAGCCCCTCCACAAGAGTGGGCCCAAGGATGAACTGGGGAACTACAGACCGGTGAGCTCACATCCATCGTGGGTAAGCTAATGGAGACTATCCTGAAGGAGAGGCTGGTGGCTCTCCTAGAGGCCAAAGGACTACAGGACAGCAGACAGCATGTCTTCATACATGGCAGATCCTGTCAAACCAACCTGGTGGAGTTCTTTGACTGGGTAACTAGACAACTGGACAGGGGCCATGCAGTGGATGTCCTGTATCTGGACTTCAGTAAGGAATTTGACTCGGTGCTGCATGGAAGGCTGAGAAGTAAGTTAAAAGGCACAGGGGCAAGTGCAAAGCTAGTGAGATGGGTAGGGAACTGGCTTCAGTAAAGACAACAGAGGGTGGTGGTGGGTGGGGAGCGCTCACACCCAAGGGTAGTGACGAGCGGTGTTCCATAGGGCTCTGTGTTGGGACCAGTGTTGTTTGGGATATTCATTGCAGACATATCATTGGACATCAAGAGCAAGATCAGTCTGTTTGCTGATGATACCACAGTAGGAGCGGTGGTGGACAACCTAAGGGGATGGCAGGGGTTGCAGGATGATCTGGCAAAGCTTGAAACCTGGTCAGAGACCTGGCAACTGGGGTTTAATGCCAAAAAGTGCAAGGTGCTGCATTTTGGGATGAAGAACCCAAGGAGGAGTTACCAGCTGGGGGGAGTGCAGCTAGCCCAGACAGAGGAGGAGAAGGATCTGGGGGTGCTCATTACAGGGTCAATGAACAACTCAGCACAATGTAGGAAAGCAGCTGCAAAGGCCAACAAAATGCTGGGTTGCATTGCAAGGGGTATATCCTCGAGGAGGGAGGAGGTGATTCTGCCACTGTATAGGTCATTGGTTAGACTGCACCTGGAGTACTGCATGCAGCACTGGCGCCCGTATCTGAAGAGGGACATTAAGTTACTGGAGGGGGTTCAGTGTAGGGTGACAGATGGTCAAGGAGCTGGGGGACTTATCATACGAGAGGAGGCTGAGGGAATTGAACATGTACTCGCTGGAGGAGAGGAGGGACAGGGGGGACATGATTGAAACCTTTAAGTACATGAAAGGAATAAACAAGATGGGTACAGAGGGGCTGTTCAAAGTAAGGGAGGGGAGGGACATCAGGGGCCATGATATGAGACTGGAGGGAGGAAGGTTCAGAAGGGAGATGAGGAGGCACTTTTTTACAGAGAGGGTAGTAGCTGGGTGGAATGCGTTACCTGCAGAAGTGGTATCCAGTAGAACAGCGGACTGCTTCAAAAGGGGATGGGACAGGACAAGAGGGAGGGTCAGTGTAGGGGAAGGGTGGAAGGGAGGGGCAGCTGCAGAATAAGAGGTGCTAGCTGCACATTCGAGCAGACTTGATAGACCTCTAGGCCTTTATCTGCTGGCAAATTTTGTATATTTTGTATGTTCGTATTTTTAGTGATGTCAATGAGGCAGGGAAATTCATGGCAAAGATGGAGGGTGAACTGATGAAGGCTGATGGAAATGAAATTGGATAAAATACGTGCTGAATGGCAGACACAACATTTGGACAATGACTTTGATGTTATTCGAGACTGGTTTGGGCAGTATGGCTGCTCTAGGTTAAAGTAATTGGCATTAAAATGGTTTCCATGGTTCATATGTTTAAATGTTAAATACAAGGCAGCCATCCTATGTTTGGGTTCATGCTTCTGTTATTGCTGTTCCCACCACATATTTCTGCAGCAAACTGTTGGAGCCTCGATGATGATGATGGTGCCAGAACCTGGGTGCCATGTGGCTATGCAAGAGACTATTTTTTGGTCTCTTATTCCTTTCTGTAATCCACTGTTGGTACACAAGTTATATTGCAAACTTGATATGCCCTGACAGTTAATTGGGTCTTGACTGTATAGATATGGTCCTGGGCCGTACATGAAAACGGTCCTTGGCTCATTGTACTTACCTGGTAAACAAAAGTTTAAATAAATAAAATAAAAAGTTACTAAGTTGGTACCGTCTTTTTCCAGTACAAAAAATAGCATTATGATATATTTTAGTTTAAAATTGCAGGTACTAAAGTTACGGAAGAGTTTATAGCACTATAAGCAGATTTGCTTATATTTGATATGTAATATTATGTGGGATTAATATGTTCAGAACCCTCTAGAGTCAAGAGTGCTTCTAAGATTGGGAGAAGGAATTCTGGTCCAATTTTTGTCTTTGTTTAAATATGGAGGATACTGATAGTTCTTGTTTGAAGTCAGTATATTAAAAGAGTACAGCATTTTGTTTACAAAACTTGTCTTTCTGCAATATCCCCATAGAATTTCTAGGCTGTATATATGCTTTCCTTATAAAAAGATTGTCTTTTACAATCTCTCTCTACTTCTCCCAAGTTGTTACTAGAGGAAAGGTGTTGGAAAAGATTCTTTGTATTATTAACTTTCGTTAACTGCAATACGGTATCCTTCTTTGGACACCCTAATATTTGATTACAAAATCATAAATAAAAGTTAAAAAAAAGAACAATCAGAATGACAGGTAATCCCTCACTTATGCTTAATAGCTGCTTCATTCCCCTGGAATGAGCCATCCTGGAGCTTGGAATTTTATGCTAATGAGAGAATCTTAGAATGAAATTCAAATTCTTCTGTGTGACTAAGGCATGGCAATTCCTCCAGACTTTCCAGGCTATTGGGAATTTCATGACTTCAGTTGTACCCCTCAGTAAAGGATCTGAATCTGAGCATTGCTCAGCTGATGTAGGCTCCTTCTGAGCCTATAACAACTGTTCCTTTGAAGTATGTCACCTGGAAAGCAGTCTTTCTGGTGGCACAGACATCTGTTTAGAGGGTGAGCAAGCTGCAAGCCCTTTGCACAGATCCTAACTATATTACATTCCACTGGGACAAGATAGTCCTAAGGATTAACAGAAAATTCCTCCCTAAAGTGGTGTCTTAATTTCAACTGAATCAGTCGACTATACCTCCAGTTTTCTTTACAGAAAAATCCAGCTCCAGAGAACAACAATTCCATAGTCTGGATGTTAAGAGAATTCTGAGCTACTACTTGGACCAAAGAAAGGATGTAAAGTCCACTGATTTTCAATTATTCATCACCTATGGTGACGTGGGGAAAGGTAACCAGCATCCAAGAGAACCATTTCTCAGTGGATAGTTTCTTGCGTACAGTTCTTTTATGGCAAAGCTGGCAAGCTACCACCCGAAGGCATTAGGGCCCACTCCACAAGAGGCACCTCTGCCTCTGTGGCAGCATCAAGAGGTGTTTCCCTGCAGGAAATTTGTGACGCAGCTACCTGGAAAACCGTATACACCTTCACAAAACACTACTGTCTGGACATACAGTTCAGAAGGGATGCCAGTTTTGGCACTACTGTCTTGCAGAACCCTTTTCCTAAATAGGTCCTGTAACTAGCCTCCCAAGGTCCTGCTATGAAGTCTGCAGTTGTTAAGCATAAGTGAGGCATTTCTGGGGTTTCAAGAAAAAAATACTCAATGTAGTAATGTTTCTTCCAAAGGGATCCCTCACTATGCTGCTTCACAATCCTTAATCCTTTCTGTTGGACTTTTGGCTTGAATTGCTGCCACTCTCTTCACTAACTACTGCTTGAATTTTCTAACTACTGCTTGAATTTTGTCTCTAATTGTTTTAGTTTTACTGTGCATAGTTTAAATATTCCCTAGAAGTGCTTCGAGTTGACTTGACCTGTACTGTTAAGGGTGAATATTGCGATTGCCTGTTTGTCAGTTTTAGTGTAAGATATTGATATTCCACGACTGTTAAACTTGAATAACATAGTCAGGAACTGATTCTTTGCAACTTTTCACCTTGTTCTTCTCCACCTATCTCGCCATCTTTATCTAATTTTCCTCCTGCTCCTCTAGCTGCACTATAGACTCTGCCTCACTCGCCTCTGTGTAAACCCTCCCCCGCAGCTATTTTCCTGGTGTCTCTTTCACTAAATTGCTCATCTCACTTGGCTGGCCCTACCCCGTCTCTGTAATCACTTCTTTTGTTAAGTAAAAATCACCCCAACCCCCTGCTGGTGGTCTGCCGCCAGCTTCCCACCCCTGATTTTCCAGTTGCCTGTAGGTATATCTAATGTCTCTCTCTCTCTCTCTCTCTCCCCATCCCCTTAGGCATCCATGCCTGAGCAACGCCTCGTTCGGGAGGACAGCTCCAACCACCTCCACAGATGCTGCCTGACCCCTGCACCATGTCTACCTGAAATTTAGCCCAGGGACTCGAATACAGCCTTGAGGTATGACCACTGATCTTCACTCGAGCCAACCTGGTCGGCTGAACCTGATTGGTGCAGGCCACAGACGATTCTGATTGGACTGCTTGCTATCCCATTGCACTCCAATTAGTGTGCCTTTGCCATAGACTGAAACAGTGATTTCTGTTGGACTTTTGGCTTGATTGTTGCTGCTCTCTTCTCTAACTACTTCTTGAATTTTCTCCCACCTCCCACTCTCTCCCAGACCTCCTTTAAATACAGCATTACTCCGCCCCCATGTGTTATCTGATTCTTGGTTGGTTCTCATTGGCCTTCCACCTATCTGTTTTCATTGGCCTTTCACTTTTTAGTATAGAAGCTGTGTATACTACACCACATGTAGCAGCTATATACCGCCTGTCTGCTTCTTACTTTTTCCTTTTTTTTCTGCTATTTAACTATCTTGAATGCTCCTAAGTAAAGAGGGTGTCGGGTTGTGTTTGGGCATCCACTCAGTTATATTACCTAATCCACACTAACTTTTGGACTCAACCTCTTGGAATTATGGCTTGCTTTATCATCTTATTTCTAATTCTGGGTAAAAGTGTATCACATGCTGTATTGCTTCATGAAGCACCAGGAGCTAATTCAGTCTTAGAGCCCATTATCACATCTCCCGTTGCCCCTCACACTGTACCTCCCCTTTTCCGATGACCCACCTGTCACACACACACACATATATATATATATATATCCCTTTTTCTCCTACCCTCCCCATCCTTCTCCCATCACCTATGACTATCCGAGCACTCTCCCTCATTGCCCTGAACAGCCAAGTCAGCTTTACCTACTCCTGGACCAAACTCACATCCCATACAACACATCAAAGAAGGACCAAAAGGAAAAAAGCCTTCTCCTTCTTGATAAATACTCTCAAGAAAATGCTGCTGCTGCTCCTTCTCTGCTCAAGCAATGTGGAATTAAATCCAGGTCCTCCAGCACAAATTATATCACCTTCGGATTTTGCAGCTGCCCCTGGTCTAAAAATGATGTTGGTTAACATTCTAAGCCTGACCAAAAATCCGACCAACTTCAAGTTTGGGCCACGCATACAAACCCAGATCTGATCATTATTACTGAGTCATGGCTGAAAAAGGCCATTACTGACCTTCAAATTACTCTCCCAGATTATAAACTATTCAGGGCAGATAGGGAAACCAGGGGTGGGGGGTGGTCGTCTATGCCAAAACCAAGTTTGCAGTTAGTGATATCTCTTGTAAAACTAAGTCTAAAGAATATGAGATTGTTTTTCTGAAGCTTCACCTTCCTTCCACGGAATGCATTACTATTATAGGTGGCTATAGGCCACCAACCGGTGGTGCTGAAATCCTTAACATATTGAAATCCCTAACTATGGCTGCCAACACAGAAACAATAATCCTAGGGGACTTCAACATGGATTGGCTTACCGCAAAATCATACTGCCTTAAATCTATCTGTAATGAGCTAGGCCTTGCACAGATAGTCACTGAACCCACAAGGAACAATACATCTAACATTGATAATAGCTCCCTCTTAAATGTTATTTTAACTACGCATCCCAGCAAAATCTCTCGCTCTGCAGTTTTCCATAATGATATGAGCGACCACGGTGTTGTTGTGTGTATAAGATCCCAAACTAAAACCCACCAACAGCCTAAACTCAGAACCAAATGGTCCTTTCGTAAGTTCAATGCAGTACATTTTCTATCTGATTTGGATAAGATCAGATGGCAAGATCTATATCTTGTCAAAACTACTGATGAAGCTGCCTCAGTCCTTAACGATAACCTTACTGCCCTGGTAAACAAGCATGCCCCTATTATTAAAGTAAGGCTACATAAATCTCCACATCCTTGGTTTACCCCAGATCTCAAGGCAGTGCTTACTAATAGAGACAAGCTTTGGGCCCAGGCTAGGCATTCAAAGAGCCCTGCAGACTGGCAGGCCTTTAAAGCTGCTAGGAATGCCGGTGTAAAAAATATTCGTGCTGCTAAAGCAAACTTTTACATCTCCACCCTGGAGCAGGCCAATGGGATCTCCCACAAAATTTGGAGGACACTGAAATCCATTGAAGGCCGTCCCTCGGCTCCCTCTATTCCTACCAAGATTCTTACCAAAGGCAGGGTGGTGGAAAACAATTCTCAAATCCTTGAAGAACTTAACTCACACTTTGCCACTGCTGGACTAGCTTTTGACTCCTCACTGTATGCTAGACACGCGAATAGCAGTGCTAGCCCCACCTCCACATTCAGTATCCCATCCCTTTCAGCTGCGCATGTTTAACTACAAAGAAGTTGAAGACTTACTCCTCACCCTTGATACCAGGAAAAGTGCAGGGGACGATGGTCTCAAATCCTTCTTCCTGAGATTAGGTTTTGCCCATCTCACTGCCCCTGTCCTCCATATTCTCAATCTCTCCATCACCTCTGCAACAGTTCCATCCTGCTGGAAATCCGCCCACATTCTTCCTCTCTTCAAATCAGGAGACCCTTGTGATTTAAACAACTACAGGCCCATCTCCATCTTGCCTGTTCTCTCTAAAGTTTTGGAAAAACTGATCTATAAACAACTTAAAAATCATCTTGAAATGTACTTACTCCTAAATCCAGCACAATCTGGTTTCAGGTCTAAACACAGCACCATCACAGCATTGGCTAAAGTCTCTAATGACTGGATTTCTGCTGTGGATTCTAAGAAGATTACTGGTGCAGTCTTTCTAGACCTCAGTAAAGCATTTGATACTGTTGACCATCACCATCTAATCACCTGCCTCACTAATCTAGGTGCCACTTCGTCTACCGCACAGTGTTTTAACAGTTATCTTTCTGAAAGGATACAAAAAGTCAAAGCTGATGGTCTACTCTCAGCTCCCCTCCCAATTGCCAGGAGAGTCCCCCAAGGCTCCATCTTAGGCCTGATCCTTTTTTTCCTGTATATCAACGATCTTGATTCTTGCATAACGAATTCCAGCCTGCACTTCTTCGCGGATGATACAGTATTGTACACCACAGGTGCAACCTTATCGGAAGTTAGTGAAGTGTTGCAAGCTGACTTTGCTCAGCTGGAAAACAATCTCATAAAAGCCAAGCTTCTCCTAAATGCTAAGAAAACGAAGGCAATGATTTTTTCACGTAATACTTCCCTTGGTACTCTACCTGCCCTTCCGAAGAACTTTATTGTTACCTCCCGGGGAGAACCCCTGGAAGTCGTACCTAAATTTAAATATCTTGGCATTTGGATAGACAATAAGCTTTCCTTTAATGAACATATTGAGGACTTATCTAATAGGCTCAAAGCACGGTTAGGATTCTTTTTTAGAAACAGGTCTCTCTTCCCTCTTGCGACCCGAACTAGGCTTGTCCAGGCCACATTCCTTCCCTTACTTGATTATGGAGATTTAATTTATATCTCCTCTTCAATCTCAAGCCCAAGTAAGCTGGACATTCTCTGTCACCATGCCCTGTGGTTCATCACTAGCTACCCTTACCGAACCCACCACTGTGATCTTCACGCAGCTGTTAGCTGGCCCTAACTTGCCACCAGACGCCTGCTCCATGCTGGGATCTGGACCCTTAAGTTACTCCTTCACAAACTACCGAGCTACATAACGTTTCTTATCCATATCTCCCATTGTGCATACTCCCTTGGGAAATTGGACTACATCCTGCTAGCTGTCCCTAAGACTCGTACTACCTTTGGCCAATGAGCTATTTCATATGCCCTTCCTACTTTTTGGAACCATCTTCAATCCGTACTGAAACTAACTAGCATTGTCTCAATTTCTACAAAGCACTAGCAGTCTCTAAAATAAAAGATATTTGCAGCTGCCACTAAGCCTACCCCCTACTCCAAGTCAGTCATATGTGTACCAACTGTCCTTTCCTCTCCAAGCCAGGAATGAAACTGCCTAACTATCATAAGGCTTATATTTGCTAGATGATATGACACCCTCAGTCCCCCTACCTACATCTTACTCTCCCAAACTCTTCCTAACCCCTAGCCTTCCCTGCCTGCAAATCTTTTACCCAGCCCTCCTAACTATCCATTCTCTCTTGTCCTTGCACATTAACCATTCTTTTTTCTATTAGACATAAGAAATAATGTCTTAACTGGACCTTGCACTGCTAGGTTGTACCTTATCATGATATATCTGTTGTGATCTATGTATGCACTTTGTCTTATTACAGTCAATTATACCTGTCTATGTAATATCCATATGTCTGTGTAAATGTCTCGGGACCTCCTTGTGAATGAGCTTGCTCAACTGAGTTTTTCCTGCAATAAACTTGAACTTGAACTTAATACCATCTCCTTCCAGAACCTGAGAAAAAGGTTCACATAATAATCAGTTCTTTCTGTTTCCCGTACCATTGCTTTTTTGCCTTTGCAATTAATACTCCTTGATCTAAGCTATTTTGATTTTTCATAACATTTTAAAGTTGTTTTTTCCTTTTTTAAAAAACATTTTATAAGTTTTAAATGTTGTGGATATATTTTTGGTAGCCATTTAGCTAGTTTAGTGGTCACTGCTCACTGTAGCTCTAGAAATAAATTTGCCATTAGAATGCAAAGGTGAGCGTGACTACTCAGCAGAGTTTGAATTTCATTCTAAGATTCTCTAATCAGCATAAAATTCTAAGCTCCAGGGTGGCTCATTCAAGGGGAATGAAGCATTGTTAAGTATAGTGAGAGATCCCTTTGGAAGAAACAACATTACTACAGTGAGTAATTTTTTTTCTTCAGGGACTGAAATCCTTGACCCCACACATTCAGAGAAGATCCCTCCCAGTGTATGTGGAGGAGTCTGTTTCTGAGAGTGAGGTTTAGCATGACGTAGAGGAGCTTCTAATTAATCTCTCAAAATATAGTAATATTAAACCCGCCATCAATACACGAAAGGGTTTATTAGACCATTCAGGAATTTTCAGCTTACTTCTGAAACTTTCACTTCTGAATATGAATCTGCCAAGTTAAGTAAAAGAGTATTATTGGCAATAAAGATCAACATACAGCAAATAGTATTTTACTTAAGTAGATGCTGTTGATCAGGGAAGAAATAGAATAATTTAGAGCACTGTTAGTAGTGGTCCAGGATTTGGAGCCATCTTGTAACAAGCATTTGTCAATGCTGAATGTTTGCTTGCTGGCATTGGCATTGGTGGGGTGTGCCTTTGGGTCGTTAGGCATAACGACCATGCTATTTCACCACACCCTACCCTGCAGACATTGACAAGTGTTACGGTGTGCCTTAGGGTCGCTAGCATAACGGCTACGTTATTTCACCACACCTCACCCTGCAGACACTGACAAGTGTTACGGTGTACCTTGGGGTCTTTGGCTCTTATGCTCACCCCATTCCATTAGGAAATATGGTGAGATGGGTGCAGTATAGGAGAATGGGGTGAACTTTGGGGCCGAAGAGTCCAAGGCACACCTCGATGCCTCTCACTGGCTGTAGGGTGTGGGTGGGGGTGGAATGGTATGAGCATTACAGGTGACAATCCCAAGTCACACCCATGATGCCTGTCAGTCTCTACAGGGTGGGGCATTATGGCCGGAAACCCTAACTCCTCAGGCATTCGTTGGTATTTTCACTCCAAATTTTCAACATGGGTTTTTTGTGACCCCACCTTATGAACAGTGGTAATATCAGTTTGTTAGCCGAAAGCTGATTTTGCACAGTGACTATGGCATTTGGCATCACAGGTGCGAAAACACATTTCGAACAGGATGTGAAAAATGACAGCTGTACTGTTCATGGGGAGTTGTGAAAAATGGCGATGTTGAAAATCTGCAGTGAAAATAGTAAAAAAACTGGTGAAGTCACGAGCGTGTGTAGAAATTGTGCAACGCACACCCTTAATGTAATTACTTTGGGGATTTTTTACAGCAGATTGTCAATGCAGGCATTTTGGGACCTCCGCTCATGAACAGTGTCACTGTCATTTTCTTAATCTGTTCTGAACAGTGATTTCCCACACCGACCACGCATTTCTGCGCAGAAAGTGTGAAAACACATTTCGGCCATGTTGTGAAAAATTACAGCTATACTGTTCATAAGAAAGTGTAGAAAAATGCCAGTGGTGAAAATCTGGACTGAAAATATTACAAATTCATGAACTTACGAGGGTGCGTGGAAACAGCTCAATGCTCACTCATAACACAGTCATTTTATCGACTTTTGTCACCAAATTTTCAACATAGCCATTTTAAGACCTCTGCTCATGAACAGTGTCACTGTGATTTTCTTAATCTGTCCCAAACATTGATTTCGCACACCGAATGTGCCATTGTGTGCTACATGCGCAGAAACACATTTTGGGGGAGATGTGAAAATGACAGCTATACTACTCATAAGGAGGTGTGGTAAAATGGAAATGTTGAAAATCTTGAGTGCAAATATTAAAAATTTAGCAAACTTACGGCGTGCGTAGGAACTTTCATAGCGCCACGCTTTATAAAAGTCATTTTGGGATTTTTCACCAAATTTTCAACATAGCTATTTTAAGACCTCTGCTCATGAACAGTGTCACTGTAATTTTCTTAATGTGTCCCAAACATTGATTTCGCACACCGACTGCGCCATTGTGCGCTACATGCGTGGAAACCCATTTGGGGCGAGATGTGAAGAATGACAGCTGTACAGCTCATGAGGAGGTGTGGAAAAATGGCAATGTTGAAAATCTGGAGTGCAAATATTAAGTATTCGTGAACTTACAAGTGTGCGTAGGTACTGCACAATGCACGCTCGTAAAACAGTCATTTTTGGGAATTTTTTTCCCCAAATTTTCAGCATAGGGTTTGTGGGGGCCCATCTCATGAACTGTGACACTGTCGTTTTGTACATTGGTTCCAAAAGGTGGTTTCACGCAGTGACCGCAAAATCACCTTTCGGGACCGAATAACAAAACGACAGTGCAAGAATTCATGAGGTAGGGTCCCAAAAAACCCATGTTGAAAATTTGGTGAAAAAATTCCCCAAAATGCCTGAGATATGCATCAAAGTTGAAAAAACCCTATTTATTCCATTATACAGCTTACCGGCATTTCCTCAGTTCACAGTCGGCTTTGAAGAGTGCAGACATGTTCCCGGTCCACCAAAGATCGTCGCGGACTCTGGAAGTAAGTATGGGGTGTGGGATTGGGGAGGCAGAGTGCATAAAGGTGGGCGTGGGTGGGAGGGTCAAGACAGTCAAGCAAGGAAATGTTTTTTCTTTCTAGGTTTTCTTTTCTTTTAGGAAAGCGGCGCAGGATGTTTGCCACGCTGGGCTGGGCTCCCAGTATGGCAGCTGGAAGTTTTTTTTGGTGGGGGCAGCGGAGCCGATGGGGGATTGGGCCCCTCCGTCGGCCATAGAGAGGTTTGCCACACTGGGGTGGGCTCCCAGCATGGCACCTGGAAGTGTGTTTGGGGGGCAGCAGATGGACGTTTGCCACGCTGGGGTGGGCTCCCAGTGTGGCACCTGGAAGGCTGTTTGGGGGGGCAGTGGAGCCAGCGGGGAACTGGGCACCCCTTCGGCCTACAGATTTTGCCATGCTGGGGTGGGCTCCCAGCATGGCACACTCACTCTGTTGGGGAGGCGCCGATCGGTGGGGCACCCCCATCGGCCATACTGTGTGTGTGGGGGGAGATCGCGTGAGCACGCTTGGGTGGGCCCCAGCTGTTACTTGTTTGGGGGAGCTGTCTATGACAGCTCTTTTCACCGTAGTGTTAATGTGTAGGCACTTTGCATACTGTCGACACAGTATGCAAATTCGCTCACATGCTGCAGTGCTTTTCTTTCAACTGTACGCTGCTGCATTTGCAAATGCTGTCATAGACAGCTCTTACATTCATTGACGCGGTGGGGCCATGCCTGCAAAAGGCAGCAGGGCATTGGAAGTAGGGAGGCACACCTACGAATTCTCATGTGGTGGCACTATGTTTCTTGCACATGCGTGCAAGCAAACATAAAAATAAAATAGATGTAGAAGAGCAATCAGACACACATGACGTGGAGAATAATAAAAAGGAACAGAGAGTTACTCATTTTGAGAATTCAATATAGCCTAACTTTACTTCAATACAGCCTGACTTTATCCAGCTTTCTCTTTGTTCTTCAAATGAAAAAGAATGGGAAACAAAATGGAAACAAAATGGAAACTCTAAAAAGAAAAATAAACTAATACTAAACAGACACAAATTTCTAAAGTCGCAATTCAGACCCATGATCCTGTGAATCTGAATCCCACATTGGGAGCAGGAGAGTTTATCATTATTCCTTCTCAAGAATTAAGCCCTGAAATGTTTTTTTTTGTATTATCTTTTTACCCCCTACCATCCTAGCTGACCACTCCTTCAGGCTGCCAAGCCCCACCCCCACCACCACGCGCCTTCCATTTGCCATCCGCTGCCCCTCATCATGCTGCCCCAAGCTGACCTGACATGTTCCTTCACTGGGGGGTGCTCCCGTGGTCACAGTCAGGAGGGGAGATTGAATGCCTGGGGGCATTGTTTCCTTTCCTCACTGTGGGAGCAGTGAGGGCGCAGCACGGGCATCCCGGGCTGTCATGGCAACAGGAGGTCGGACCACCGTCATCCGGCTAGGTGGCCATTTTTCTGTTTTCCATTCCCCCACCCACTCGAGTGCATACCGCGGCATTCTGGCCAATCACATATGCTATGTGTGGTCACCCACACTGCAAAGTGTGATGCTGAACTCGGCTGCCAGGAGCCGCCAAAGGGCAGTGCAACCTTGACCCTACCACCTGGGAGGAGAGCAATCCACGGACACTCTTAAGTCCTCCCTGCTGGCCTCCACTCCTGTTGTCCCGGACGCAGGTGCGAATCCGGGTCGCCAGCATGTCAGGTGATCCCCCATTGCCCAGCGCCACAGTAGGCCAGCAGCCCTGAAATGTTAATATACAATTATTTGAGATAGTTTCTCAAGAAATATAAGATCATCAATTAATTGAAGCAGCTAATGTTATCCAAACTCGGGTTAGGGAAGCAAGTCAACAGACTAATAATTCTTTGTTCATATTTTGGCCCCTAGACTTATGGACAAACTATCTAATATCATGCATGGCAAATCAAGACACAGATCATGGTCAGCCTGGTGGCACTGAGGGTTGAGATGCTGGACACCACATCTCATGCCACGCCAGCGACCTGGGTTTGGGAATGGATCCGGGCTGCCGGGGGTTGACAGGGGAGGGAGGGAACTGAGCATCCAGAGGACTGCTCTCCTCTCCCGGGGTGGGTCACGGGTCTCCTGGCACAGTAGCAGCCTCTGGTGGAGACCTGGGGCAGCACTGACATCAGGGATGCAGTCGGGGGTGGGATATTGGCTGGCTCCAGCGGCATGAGGTGCAGAAGGTACATGCCACACAGGAGCCATTGCACGCTGCCTCCCGAGAGGGAAATAAATAGGAAAAAACCCATATTGCAGCAGTAGGCGGCAGTGGGATCAGTGACTGGGCCCCATGCCCAGCGCCGGGCTCTACTGGTGTGTGCTTCCGGTCTGCCTCCTCCTCTCCGATCACTCCACTTGATTCTAGATACTGCACCAGAGGAGATGGTGGCCCCACCCCAGGGGGCTCAGAGCTGGGGGATCTAGTGGCCAGATGAGGTTGGAGGCAGGGCCCGGACCGGAGAATATGTTGGAGGCTTCAGGTGGGCAGCAGAAGCACCAATCAAGTATCCACACCTGTGAGATGACTGCCATTGGTAGGCGAGAAATAGAGTTGAGAAAAAAAAAAAAAGACACAGATCAAACATTGTTAGGCATGATAACATTTATTTTTTTTATTAAGAAATTGGAGATACTCATATGTAAGTATGATCTTTTACAAGGTCAATGAAGTAAAGGAGGCCTAGGAGATGGGATTGTTCTGTTATATTTATCATCTGTCAGTTACTGGAGTAAAATTCTTCAGAAAAAACAACATTTTCAACATTTTGGCATGCCTATATTTTCACACTATCTCATCCATTTGAGAGAACTTCCATCATTTACCATTGAATGGGGAACCATTAGAAACTCACCTACAAGGTTGGCGGGGTATGAATCTTATGAGTTTTTTATTGAGGAAGAATGTCAGGATTATGCAATATTCGCTGCCTTTGGTCTGTCAACAAGAGGAAATGATTCTGATCAGTCTTTATTGTGAGAGACAATCTCACTTCTTAAAAATTTCTTAAAGATTGATTTGGGGAGGAAGGGTATTATTGATACCACAAGAGTAAGAGAAACTGAGTCAGATGAAGGTCAGGTTTCCTGTTGTGGGCAAATGACTGGCAGCAACAATCATGAAAGAACAGAGAAAATTTATTTTCTTGGTATCTACTTTTTATGCTCTATGGAGTAAAAAGAGATTTTAGCTGTATTGGTCCGTGGAAAACAGGAGTCACTGGATAGTTTGATATCTTTTACTGGACCAACATATATCTTGTACAAAGATGGTATAGTACATAAACTTTCAATGCCCAACAGGTCCTTTTGTAGAATACAATAGCAAACTAAGCAAAAGATGCCGAAGTTATATGTACTGAGATGCATTGTTTCAAAATAATTTATGACACAGCCGGCCTGGTGGGCCAAGGGCTAAGGTGCTGCATGCCTTACCTCGCGCCATGCTGATGACCTGTGTTCGAGAATGAGCATGGGCTGTCTGAGGTCGGTGGGGGGATGGGTGGAGCTGGATGGAGCTGCCGAGAGGCAGCGCTCCTCTCCGGGGAGGGAAGGTAGTATCTCTTGGCTCTTGCCTGTCTCACAGTGGAGGCCAGGGGCAGTGCAGGCCAGAAGGAGCGCCAGGTGCTATGCTGACGGGTGGGTGGAAGGGGCTGTCACCGGGCTAGTACGATGCACCTCCACATGCATGCGTCTCTACTCCTGGGGCCCTGGGGTAAAAGTGGGAGAAAAACTGGAAAATGGATCCGGAGGATGACACCTGATCCTCCACAGGCTCTGCTCCCAGGCTGGGCATAAGGTAAGCCCCAGTAATTCTGGGATGTCAGGGCTGTGGGGCCGGTCAGGCTGAAGGGGCGCCGGTGGAAGGCAATAACATAATAATAATAATAAAAAAAAAAATTATGACATGATAGTGAGAAGACTGAAAAGGACTTAAAAGGAGGGTGGGTGGACAATGAACAGGAACAGATCTATAGCTATGAGGGATGCTTAGCAGATAGGGCTAAGATGTTCATAAGAGAGGCTGAATGGGAGCCCTGAAGTGTTAATTTGAAAGGTATACTGACAGGAACACAGGGTGGTAGTGACCGGTGATACGCAAAGTGCGGGGATCACAGAAAGGAAAAAATAAACAAAACAGGAAAACTTATTTACATAAAGTAACATACAGTATTAGCGTGTTCCATAGTGTGTCATACATCCAATGTCCCAATTGAGCCTATAACAGTTCAAGTTAAATTGTCTGACATATTTTAATTCCCATGTCCTTCTCTCCTGTGTGTTTTTTAAAATTGCCTGTTAGCATTAGGACAGACAGGTCCAAGAGGGAATGGTCTGGCTGGGAAAAATGCTGTCCTACTGGTGTGCCAATAACATGGTTTAATATGTGTCAATTATGGTTCATCCTGGTTTGCAATGGTACCCTTGCTCTCCTATGTAGAATATAGAGACATTTTCCCGGAACCACATGTCATTGTCAAAAAGCAACCCCTTAACCTTTCTAACATAATAATTCATAGTAAACTCCCAGCAGATCAATCAAAATAACCATGAAATGAGAGGAACAACACCGTGCCCCAATACAAGATCTAAGACCTGCACCCACATATACACTCAGACCACCATTGAAACAGGACAGAACAGCACAATAAAAATAAATGGGTCCTACGCATGTCAATCAAGCAATGTGGTTTACCTAAGTCAGTGCAGAAGGTGCACAAATGGATGTTACTGTTTATAGGGGAAACAAGACAAATACTGTAGAAAGTAACATACTAACATACTAGATGCCAGCAGAGTAGGCCTATTGGTCTATCAAGTCTGCTCATGCTTCAGCACCCTGATTGGGTACCGTAGCCCTCTATCTGTCTCCTTCCACTGTTACTCCATCCCCCAGTCCTGCCCCCTGGGCAAACCAGCTTCTGCTTCACCCCTTGCCTATACCTGTCCCACCCTCTCTTGAATCCCTCCACCGTAGCTGCCTGTACCAGCTCCCCAGGCAGTGCATTCCACGGTTCCACTACTCTCTCGGTGAAGTACCTCCTCCTCCTTTCCCCCCTAATCCTACCACCCTCAATCTTCCATCTGCGTCCTCTGGTGATTCCACCCTTCTTCAGTTTAAAGATCCTATCTCGGCTTACCTTATTTAGTCCCCTAAGGTACTTGAAGATCTCAATCATGTTCCCCCGTTCCCTCCTCTCCTCCAGCGAGAACAGGTTGAGCTCCCCTTGTCATTCCTCATATGTCATATCCCCCAGGCCCTGGATCATTCTGGTTGCTCTCCTCTGAATCCTCTCCAGGAGTTGGATGTCCCTCCTTAGGTGCGGCCTCCAGAATTGCACACAGTACTCAAGATGTGGTCTAACCAGGCTGTTGCACAGTGGCAAAATCATCTCCCTGTTCCTTGAGGTAATCCCCCTAGAAATGCATCCCAGCATCCTGTTTGCCCTGACCGCAACCCTCCTGCACTGCTCTGAATTATTCATGTTAACATCCACCAAGACTCCTAGGTCTTTTTCCCCTGCCGTAGCCTGCAACTCATCCCCCCCCCCAGGGTGTATACATAGTTGGGGTTTTCCTGCCCTAGGTGTAGCACCTTGCACTTGGAGAAGTTAAATTTCAATGTCCAGGTACAGGACCACCTATCCAGAGTATCCAGGTCCTCTTGCAGGGCCAATCTCCCCATCTCCCCCTACCACCGCCCCCAGCTTAGAGTCATCTGCAAAGAGACTCATTTCACACCTGATGCCTTCCCTGATATCGGAGATGTAGGCGTTAAACAGGAGTGGCCCCAGGACTGATCCCTGTGGGACCCCACTTATGACCTCCCTAGGAGATGACACCTCCCCTCCTACCAGTACCTGCTGAGTGCAACCTGAAAGCCAATTTCCAATCCATCTAACTGTCAATGGGCCTACCCCCACCCCCCCCAGCTTCTCTCTTAGGCCAATGTGAGGGACTGAATCAAATGCCTTGCTGAAGTCCAGGAAGGGTACATCCACTGGTCTCCCCCTATCGAGTGCTGATGTCACCCACTCATAGAGCTCTACAAAGTTTGTTTGACACGATCTACCTGGCACAAACCCATGCTGCTGGTCATCCAGGTAACCCATCTCCTCCAAGAAACCTCCCAGCCTTTCCTTAAGTATGCACTCCATTACCTTCCCCACCACCGACGTCAAACTGACGGGTCTATAGTTTCCTGGCTCTTCTCTCGATCTCCCTTTATGGATGGGCACAACATGCACCTGCTTCCAATCCCTTGGCACCCTCCCTGTCTGGAGCGACAAGTTAAAGAGATCCGCCAATGGCGCAGCCAAAACATCCGCCAGCTCCCTCAGTACTCTGGGATGAATAGCATCAGGCCCCAGAGATTTATCCTTTTTTGGGGACTGAAGGGCTTTCCACACCCGACTGATAGGAATATCAGCATCTGCCCTCTTCCATTCAGCAGAACCCGTCTGATATCTCACCCCTGGCCTACCTCCCCCAGTGGCTTGTTCTTCAGCAGGTACCCCAATAGACAGGTCTGCTGCACCTTCTGTGTCCTTCAATCCTTTTTTTGGAAGTTCCCCAGCCTCCTCCCTAGTGAACACTGAGGCAAAGCACTCATTCAGTATCTCCGCCTGCTCTCCAGCCCCTTACACCCACCCCTCAGCTGTCCTCAACCTACTGAGCTGGCCCTTGACCTTCCTCCACTCACCAATATACCTTAATAACCCCTTTTCCCTACCCCATATCCCCAGTGCCAGCCTCTGCTCTTTCCAGGCCTTTGCCCCCCTCACCACTCTGGTGACTTTCCTGTACTGTACTGTAAGTTTAGGTTCCAATGTTATGATTTTAATATAATGAAAACAAGATATGCTGATACAGTACTTCTCATATATTAAGCCACGCTGTGTGGTTGTATATTAAGGGTTCCTAAGGATATAATCCACATTATTCTGTTCTGTCTAAGATATCACAAATTTAGGAAGAAAATGGTTGGGTAGTTTTCTGGCAAAATCACTGAAGCCTACCAAGAAACAACTCGATACACTGTTACCCAGAAAGCTTCATGGGTAATGGCTAGGTAAGTACACTTTTTTTAAAATCAATAATAGAAATGAGAAAACACTTTCAATAATTACTTTATAATATAATTTATAAGCTATGTTTGTGAAATGGATTTGTGTTCATACATGATTATTCAATTATGATTTTATGTAATGTGCTCCTTTTTAAGGACTGTGTATTCTCGTAATGACTGCTTTTGTAAAAAAGCCAGTCATGTCAAATAAACCTGTACTACTACTTCCGCTAATACCACTACTACTACTACTAGTGCTGTTACAACTACTGCCACTACTGCTAGCACTACTACTACTACCACTTTTACTTCTACCACTAGTACTACCACTACTGCTATTACTACTTCCAGTAACACTACTACTTCCTCTACCACTACTACTACAAACACTACTACAATTATTACTGCTACCACCACCACTACATATAATTTGCTATTGCATTTTGTGTTAACTGTGTGTCTCATACTAACTGTGTCTTTCATGAAAATGGGCATGTTTCCTTGAGCCTGGTAATCAAAGATTAATTTTAAAAATGGCAGTGGGGAAAGGAAGAATGTGATCGGCTAAACCACATCCTATGACTGTGTGGTAAGAGTTGTCTTACCATACACCTAGCTCTTAATCAGATTTGAAATGGCTCTTTCAGACATTTTTCCACTTAGGCAAGCCATTTTATAAGCACAATAACCCATTCCAGAGTACGTGGCTAAGACTGATTTTACCACCACTTCTCAGGTGGTTGAAAGCACTTGATTGCATCTCATGTCTCACAGCCCAGCTGGGGCATGTGGTGAGATGTGTTTTACCATAAACCCTGTTGTGGATTATTGATTATATAAATAATGTGGCAGTTGGTCAGCTGATCAAACTATGAATTCCAGCTTTGGATTTTTTTGGCTTTAAGATCATGTAGTTGACCAGCCAAAGGGGAGAGTTAGGGGTCTGTTGGATGGATCTCATGCTGACAATTCATCAGACATGTTTCTACAGTCAGGCATACCCGAGGAAAAGAACAAATGTGTGTACTCCTATCACTGTGGCAGTGGCTCAGCAGGGTGCACATTCACCTCTGAGGTTGAATGATCAGAAGGTTGTGGGTTTTAGCCCCACACCAGGAACTTGGGATATATCCCAGTACTGACACTGTGTTGCAGCATGAGAGGAGAGCTGCACTCCTGAGGTGCCATCTTTCAGACGAGACGTTAAATTTGAGATCCCATTTGCCTGTTCTGGTGGCTGTTCAGGTGGATGTTAAAAATACCATGGCACTTCTCAAAAATGGTAGGGGAATTTTTTATTAAAAGAAATCAAACAACTATAGAAACAAATGAAGACTTCACCAACTTGGGAGGAACTGAAATAAAATACCTTAGTATCAGGCTATAAGTAAACATCTAAGTTACATACATGAGAATCCCATTCAACACACTTATTGCATGGGGTCAGCAGTCTGAGTGAGATGATCGGTGTAGCGCTGCCACCTGACCATGCATTAATGCACCAAATACTCACAGTTAAGGCAGTGAATCAGTGGGAAGAATGGGTCTTTTTTTCTGCCTGATGGCATGAACATGAAAAGCAGCCATTTGTGACAAACGGCTGCGAGGCTACTTAGCTCCCCACCCACCCGCTCCATGGATTGCCAGGGACCGAGCGCACACTGAATGGGGAGAGGGAGTGTTGACTTGCTGACAGTACAGTGCCATAATTAACATTAATAGTTACATGCATGGTACAGCTTCCACCTGGTATTAGCCTTTCTGTAGTACAGCAGATGTTCTCACAAGCAGCATGAGTTGCTGACAGTACTGTGCCCTACTTTCAATGCTGATAAGTACCGTAAGTTGCAGACAGTACTGTGGCATACTGTAAATTTGCAGGTACCTGCATGGGAATCATGATCTCCAGTCACCGAGAGTGAAGTGAAGCTGACAGTGTTTGTCCTCAGCCTCCCATTCCTAGTAGACATCCCGTTCTCTCTCTGTGCCCAGTTATGTCTCCCCACTTCCCACCAACCCACCCTGACAGAAAGTGAGAGAGTGACAGAGAGCGTGGTCTCTCCCTAAGGCAGCCATGGATTGCAGGCAAATGCATGGGAAAGAGGGCACTGAGCATGAGGGTCGTGAAGCAGCCCACTAGTTGTCTCTGTGTGGTGCCGTTCCTGTTGATTGTGGTTGCAGTGGAGGAACTATCATCATGCTGTCCTGCACCCACATTCTGACTACCCCCCCAATGATGGTCTCCCCTCATCCCCCATCAAGGGACATAGCACAGTGGTGCGGGTCGTGACTCCTTGTGCCCCCCCCCATGAGGTCTATTAACAAGCTGTCCGGGGGGAGGCAAGCAGTCGTTATCCACTGTCAAGGTCTATGTTTCTACGTTTCTATGTTAGTTGGCTGGACACCTGGTCCCTGGCCCCCACTCCTCACAACATGATGTTCGTTCGTCAAGCACAATGAGGAGCAGCTCACTGTGGGGAGAGAGAGAAAGATAGGGAGCAAAGCGCAATCACCATTTACGCTCCTCACATGTAGTCACTGTCTTCTCCGAGGTCTGTTTTATTTTCCTCATGTGTTTCCCTTGCAGCAGCTGTGTCCGAGAGAGAAAAAGGCACACAGATACACAGACCACAACAGGGAAGTGTGCCACAGACATGCACAGTATGCAGTTGGAGCAAGAGACAGAGACAGCAAGACACAACATAACGAGTGTGAGAGAGAGAAAACGGCACTGCTGTACAGTCATTCATATGTTCATGGTTTGCTGCACATGCAAATGTCACAAATCATTTCAGAACTCTATTTGTGACATTTGTATGTTGTACAAGCAGTCACAGATGCATTAGTTCTAGGGACTAGTTTCCCACTCGGCAGGATGCACTCATATTTCCTTATTATAAAAGGAGAAAAAGACAGTTGTGAATGTTTTTTTCCCCTAAACATATCCCATGTTATGAGCACAATAACCCACTCCAGACTAGGCGGTTAATGGGAATTAAACAACACCCCAGATGCTGTGAGGGTGCACGGCATGTGGCCTCGTGCCTCACAATGCACCTGGGCTGTTGATTAATCCCCAGTAACCACACACCCTGTTGTGGGTAATAGCTTACAAATGTTCATAATAAAAATCCCAGACTCAGGCTTGTTTCTCAAAAAAAAAAGTAAAAAAAAAAACCACACATACCATTTCTAGTTCAGAAGTTACCTTATTACACAGAATTTGTAGAGACACTATTTTCTGTTGTAGGACATACTGACTGAACTTGCCATATTGGCCATTTCAGACAGGCTGAAGTGATCCATAAAGAGTTTTCTAAATGCTACCTAACACCAAGGTCAGGAGCTGTCCCAAAACAAGGATATAATAGGCCGTCTTTTTAAGGAAGGGTTTAGTTCACCTGTCACCCAACATGCCTCAGAAATCCTAAATATAGGAGCAAGAGAAGAACAGCTGACCAATTAACTCATCCTGTCCCATGCAATCAGCTGGGAGACATGCCCTATTAGTGTGGATTTAATGTTTTAATTTGCCTTTCACATTCAAATGACCATGAGTACTCATCTAGACTGTGTTCTGCATTTTTGCAGGAGTTCTTTTCTCTGTCAATTGCTTCATAATAGATTGTGCAGGAACTGGTCATGCTGGCTGATAAACAGGGGGTGAAAAAAGACCTCCCGAAGAATGGTGTGTAACCCCTAGGTGGCGCTACCCCTGCCTGCTTGGCTAGTAGCAGGTTAAGGATCCTGAGTTCTGAAACGGGTGCCTCTACCCGGAGGTCAGGGTTGGTAGTGGTCAAACTAACCTGGGCACAGCCCTCTGGGACATTGTAACCCCCTCTTTCCTTACTAGTGGCCAGAACAATACACAATAATCACTTTCACAATACCCCTGATATACCACACAAGTACCCACACTGTTTGCACTTACCACCAGGGCTTTCCTCTGGCCCGGCCCTGGGGACCCCCTGTAAAACAAAGTTATACATGGCAAATAACAGCAGTACAGTACTCTTGCACGAACTGGAACCACAGTTAGGGTAAATACAAAAAAGAGTTAGATTTGATTTATTTAAGGGTCTTGAACAAGGGAGGGGTGTAATCAGGTTAATTTGCTTAAAGGCTATATCAATCAAACAGTTATGCATGCACTTCAGGGTCCATAAATAGTCACACACTCTGAGTACCCAGATGGAGAATGGTGGGCTAGCCAGGAATGTTGCAGCTGGTTGGGGCCCTGTGATGGAAGAAAACAACATGCTCAACACACACTATTTGTAATCTGGAGCCGGAGGGCTCAGTTCGTGAAAAGAAAGCAACAAGATAATCAGATGACACACTTTTAGATTAGGCTGTTTTTGCAGGGAGCTACCCTGACAATTACTTACGATACTCAAGACTGGACACAGGTTGGGCAAAAATCGAGACAGCAGGTGGTCAATCTGGAGTGCCAGGAGAAGCAGGGCCCACATGATTCGCTGAGGCATCATTCCTGTTCAAGCGTGGAGCAGGGGGCTGATCCCCAGGCAGGTCTTTTGTCGGTGGCTTTCTCTGTGCAGTGGGGTAGTTTGGCAGGGCCAGTGTGGCATGGCCCAGGCCAAATGGAGATGAACGTGGATTCAGTCCGATTAGGCTGGATAAAGCTTCCAGCAAGCAGAACACAGTTCACACAGTGGGGAACCAAATCACGAACCACTTTTAATACACAGCACATTTACATGTAAAGGATTCTACTGTACTAGCAAGCAGAACACAGTTCACACAGTGGGGAACCAAATCATGACCCACTTTCAATACACAGCACATTTACACATAAGGAAATTCTACTGTACCAGGCAAGCCGCTCTCTGGTCACGATTGCAAAGTCTCTGCACAAACCAGGGATTCAAAAGCAGCTGGAAATCCTGACAGGCTGATTGCTTTCAGCAAATCTTCGGTCTTCTTCAGGTTAAAGCCTGGTCACAGTCCAGTGGCTTAAATAGTCCTTACAACTCAGATTCAGTCCAAATAAACTCTATTTTTCCTCTCAGGAACAGCAGGCAGACAGGCAGGCCAAAACTCAGCCTTTTCACAGTTCTCCCATACAAAACTACACAGAACTGCTGCTCAAAATCACTTGAGCTGTTACTTCTTCACTTCTCAGCTCAAAACTGAAACTAGCTGCAGCAGCCTGGGAAATTCCCCAAGATCCAAAAGGTTCGGTTGGCTGATCCTCCTGTCAGTCACAATAAAGTCTCCCCCTTCAGGTGCAAAAAGGTTCAAAAAGCCCAAAACTACAATTCCTACAAATTTTGACTCCAGACAGATTCTGTACGCCGGCTCCATTTTAGGTCCCCCCAGTACTGATTGGTCCAATTTGCAGTCCAGGACCAAGATAGTGGAGATAAACAAAACAGTCCTTGCTGCAAAGAAGGCAGGTTAGACAAACTACATTATCATTATCACTCTAAATGATTTTCAGCAAATAGTTACATCTTTCAACAGAGGTCCCTCTCAGATTACTTGTGACTGCAATCCAGGCAGCTCTTAATGAGACACTACACAGAGGCTATACAGGCACTCTCTGGCAATCACATTTAAACTGCTAAAACGCAGGACACCAGCCTGGCAGTGAGCATTTAGGCAAGCTCGAGGAAGACTTTTTGGGAACCCCCATTTGTAGGGGGGTTACAGGTGTATACAATGATTTCCGGGTGCCAGAGAGAACGCGTAGTATTATTACCTTCCAGTTCACAAATTTCTTCAAAATGTCCACAATGTACATAAGAACAGGGACAAAACCTTTCTTAAAGGGAAACATCCATGTCCCAAAGTCCCATACCTCAGTGTGGGGCAGACCCTGATTAGCAGTTTCACATAATAAATATAATTTTAATAATGTTTACCTTGGTCTGTCTGTCTGTCTGTCTTCCTGCCTGCCTGCCTATATGTCTGTCTGTCTATCTGTTCTATTTATTTATTGTGTTTTGGAGGACCTTTGAGCAAAAGAACCCTTTTTAAAAGGTGTCCAAGTCTATCAAGTTACATACAACAGAAGAACAAGTTGCATTCGACAGCAGACCAATACAGTACAGTACAGTACAATACACGTCAAGTATGACAATAATTATCATATTATAAGGAGCGGTGAGTTAACAACAAACTTCCACAATTGCAGGAGGCATTAACAAAGTGTGCAGGCTAATGCAACTAGCAAAAACAGTTTAGGCACACATGCAGTGCAGTTTCTGGAACAGGTGGGCAGTGACTTGGGCCTTAAAGGGGGAGAAGTGGGGGAGAGCGGTAATGGCTGTGGGCAGGGAGTTCCAGGCTTTGTCGCGTGGCTCAGTTGGTAGCACATCCGCCTCTGGACCAGAAAGTCGTGGGTTCTCGTCCCACATCAGGATTGGACTTGCACCTAAAAATCGCTGGCATCTGAGTGCAGTATTGGGGGGTGGTGTACTGCTGGGGTGTGCCGTCCTTTGGATGAAACGTTAAACCGAGGTCCCTTCTGCCCATCCTGGTGTTGTCCTGGTGGGTGTCCAGGTGGAAGTAAAAGAACCCAGGGCACTCTTCACAAAGAGTAGGGAACATTCCCGATGTCCTGGCCAACATTCCCCTTCCCATAAACCGGTTCATGCAATTATCCAGGCTGTGTGTGGATGATGATGTGCGATATGGCTGCCACCACACATTCAGTCACTTCACTACCAGTCTAGCATTGCTTGTAAAGCGCTTTAGATGTATGAAAAGCGCTATATAAATGCTGATTCTTCTTTCTCTTCTTCTTTGACTGCTGTAGTTGCAAAGGGGCGTTAGCCAGGAGTAGTTTTTCTGAATGGCAGAAGTTTTTGATCCCCCATCGATCGAGTTCCGTATTTGTTCCTGATGTGGGAGAAGAGGTTGCAGACACCTGGTGGCATTTGACTAAGAAGTGCTCTCTTGCATAGAAGGGCCTCACTGAGGTTAACTTGGAGGTGGAAAGAGGCCAGTTGCTGACAAGGTATAGGTCACAGTAGTGGGAGTCTGGTTTCATGTTGAGTGCATATCTGCAGGCTCAGTTGAACACTACTGAGATTCTTTTGAGTACTGTGTTATTGGCTGCAGAGTAGATAACTGCACCATTGTCAAGCCTTGAGAGGATGTGACTGGATTCTAGGAGTTTTTTACTTCAGGGGTGAGGTTGTGCTTGTTTCTGTATAGCAAGCCAAGATGTTGATGGATATGTTTAATTAGATATGGCATGAGATGTGAAGGATAGGGTCACGTCAAGTTATACGCTCAGGCATTTGAAGTTCTGGACCTGTTCAATGGGGTCCCCGGCTGGCATTGTGATCTGCAACTCAGGCACAGGTTGTATGCCCAGGTACTTGAAGTCTTGGACCTGTTCAATGGGGTCCCCACCTGGTGTTGTGATCTGCAGCTCAGGGAAACCCTTCAGGGCATGGGTGCTCCCAAACAGAAAAGATGTGGTTTTCTTGGTATTGATGACCAACCTGTGAGATGTCAACCAGTTACAGACCTTTCTGAAGTCAGATTGTAGGTTGCATTTCAGTGTCTCCAGGTTGTGGTGTGAGGTAATGATGACTGTGTCATCAGCATACAGTAATGCTTTGGAGTTGACACAAACTTCTGGGACCTTGTTAAAGAACAGGCTGAATATCAAGGAGCCAGGGACTGAGCCCTGTGGGATCCCAGTGGTTAGAGGTTGCAAGCTGGAGAACATCTCTCTCTACATCTAGCCTTTTGCAGTTCCCTCTACCTAGGGCTACCAGGGGTTGAAATCCGCCACTTGCAGCTGGTGCAGAATGTGGTGGCCAGGCTTTTGACTGGGACCTCTAGGTCCAGTCATATTACGCCTGTGCTCCACGGGCTGCACTTGCTGCCTGTTCAATGGCGGATCACCTTTAAGGTTGGCTAGCTAACCTTTAAAACCCTACATGATCAGGGACCCGGTTACCTGCAAGACCTCCTGGAATGCTACTGGCCCTCCCATCCTCTCCGATCTGCCGATGAGGGATTGCTAGAGATTCCCAGGGTGCAACTAAAGACATCTGGTGCTCTACCTTTTCTTTTTCAGCTCTGACACTGTGAAATTCTCTACCTCGTCAATTAAGAGAATGCCTGACCGTTGACAGCTTTAAAACTGAGTTAAAAATGTATTTATTTAGCTTAGCCTTCCCTAACTATGGTAAAGTTGTTATTTATTGCCCTTGTCTTAATTTATATTTATATTTATTGTATTTGATTTTATGTGCAGTGTCTTGGCTTGGAAAGGTGCTATAAAAATAAAGTTTGAGTTGAGTTGAGTTTGTGATCTGTGGGCTAAGTAGCCGGAGAACCACACTGTGGCCTCTGACAGTCCCAAGTCTCGGAGCTTTATGATTAGGAAGTAATGGCTAACTGAGTCAAAGGCCTTGGAGAAATCAAGAAAGGCTATTCGGACGTATTCACTTTTGTCTAGGGCCTTGTGGAGTTCTTCAGATAGCTTAGTTGGGGCAGTTGTCATGCTGTGCAGCTTCTGAAGCTATATTGTTCAGCTGTGAAGAGGTTGTGATCCATGATGCAAGCCACCAGTTGGTTGCTGACAATCTTTTCTAAGGCCTTAAAGAGTGGGGAGAGAACAGAGATGGGCCTATAGTTAGAGATCAGCATGCTGTCACTGAATTTAAAGACTGGGATTACATTGGCTTGTTTCTAGACATCTGGGAGGGAGCCATATTGGAGGGAAAAGCTGAAACTTTTTTGTATAGGTAAGGTAATTTCCTCTATGGACAGCCATGGGAGGCTGTGGGATGCACCTCTAGTGGATCTCAGTTCAATATGCTGGTAGAAGGGACAGCAGGATTAGTCAGATAAAGTAAAAAAAAAAAAATATATATATATATATACATATATATATATATATATATATATATATATATATATATATATATAGAATCCACTAAGGTAAAAATTATATTTATTATGGGAAACTGCTAATTGGGGTCTGCCCCACACTGAGATGTGGGGCTTTGGACACATGGACATTTGTCTTTACTTTTAGGTTTACAGCCTTCCGTAGTGGTAAAGGATGACTACAGTTAAAGCAGTGAAGGGGAGACAAGATCTTAAAAGCCTCAGAAGCTTTATAATGAAAAATGCAAAAAAATGTAAATACTAAAGAAAGACACCACTGATTAATCATATGTTAACTGATCCAGCAGATGAGTAAGTGTGTGGGATGGTTGTGTAACATGGTAGTGCTTGTGTTACTGGAAGAGTTTATGGTTGGGTATGTATATGCCTTTTACACTCTTAGTTCTGGAGTAACTACCATCCTTTCGGAGTATGATGGCACAGAACCCTCTTATGGAGGATTCCTCCCCTAGAGGTGCCACAGGAGTGAGGTCCCATGCCTGAGGGTACTGTAGGAAAGATGCCCAGATGGAGAGACAAATTCCCAGAAGAGGAGGAGGTTGATGCTGGGAACAAAGAAACAAGTGCCTGGATGCCACTTGAAAAGATGTGCTCTTATTGCACTCAGTGGGGGGGGGGGGTGGGGGCATGGTGATGTTGCCTGCTGCTCCACCAAACTTCAGGCAAGCCTTTCAATTTACTAGTCCAGTGCACAACTAAGTATGTAGAATGCTTGGGGTCTATGACGCCGGTTTGACAAGAATTTTGTTGGCACGACGTTACAGCGATGGATTTATGTCGGCCGCAAACTGCAGTTGGCATAAATCCGTTAGGTAAACTGTCTGTTTTTTTCAGGGCTTTGCCCCTCCAACCTTCCCCCAGACTTTAGGATTATCAACTCCGAGTTGAAGTTGATTCGGGAAGGAGTGCTATATTGGGAGAAAGCAGTGCCGGGGTCCTGCGGGTACATTACAGAGACAACATTGAATTGCCACTGTAATGTCATTCACCATGAAATTGTCGCTGTTTGGTCAGCATACTGGATGCCTGTGCAACAGGGTAGTGCTTCTGCTTTTGGAAGAGGTTATCGTTGGATATTATGTGGCCTTTTGCGCTCTCTGTTCCAGAGAAACTACCACCCTTTTGGGGCACAATCGCATGGAACCATCTTGAGGATTGCCCCACCACTAGAAGTGCCACAGGAGCAAGGTTCTTTGGCTAAAAGTACCATAGAGAAGACTCTCAAAAACTCAGAGCTGAAGGCATAGAAAACCATCAATACATCATTCCATTATGGAGCAAGAGAAATCCACTGCTGTACCAGAGAAGGAGCCACCATCCAGATCACAACTCAACTGGCAGTAGAACTATGAATGCAAACTACAGTATCTACTGTATCTACTAATTATGACCTTCAGTATAGTGGAGATGAAACCCCGCTGTGGAGGAACCTATGAAGATACAAGGCCTTAGTGTGCCATCCCTCTAGACTATGCAATTGTCTTTTAAGTTTAGGCATAATAGGAAATGCTGAAAAACAACTGCAGAGAAAACATAGAAAACTGGGAAAATCGAATGGCTGAACTTTTGTGTAATTGAAGAAGGAACAGGAATTGACATAATTTGGAGGAAAGAGGAACTCACTCCATCCATCTATTGAGAAGATAATCCTTGAAGGTGTCACAGAGCTGTTATTGTATGAATAAAGGAACCCAGAGGAAATGCCACACCCTTGGAGGAAGGAGGCTGGGCTCCTATAACAAGGAAGATTCGCCCCCCTTGAGAAGAGTTGAGCTCTGCTGTGGAGGAATGCCCAGTCTGTATACCTGTAGGGAAGCCTAAACCTCGGTGGGTGTCACAGAGTTGCAGTTGTATGATTAGAGGAGCTTTAAGTGCTGGGGCTACACACTCAGGTTGGGGAGCAAGATTCCTGGGAGCAAGGTCTCGCTAAAGGAAGGGGGATGGCTAGAGACTGGGCATGTACACAGCAGGTACATTGGATGAATGAATGTCAAGCAAACAAGCTGACCAAACACCTCCTGGGTTCAATAGGCTGAGGCTTTCACAGAAATGCAGTTGTATGACAAAGTAACCGAGAGGGTTCCACCCCTGCACTATGCTCGGACTACAAGACACCTAAACTATCCTGGGACTGCAGAACACCTCGGGCTACACCTCTGATCTACAGCACAGAAAGGAAATCTGACTACCTCTTGTCCCTACCAAGCTAGGCCATCAAGGTACCCTGTGGAAAACTAGGCCCTAACTGACCCCAGGAGGAGTGGAGGAAGCACTAGGAGGAAAGAATGCAGACAGACAGGTTAGGAATGAGCCGGTTGGTACGGAGTCATATGGATGAAGTAGTGAGCTCTCAGGGGTTTGGTTAGTTGTGGTATGGAGCCAGGAAGACTGATGCATACTGAATCCTGAAGTTATCACTGGGGCGAAGCCTAAGAGTCATATGGGCGTGAGCCTTGTAGTCGTGGGACTAGTGCTTGGTAGTTGTAAGGGAATAAGACCAGTGGTAGTGGGTGAGATCCCAGTAGTTGTGTGAAGAAGCCCAGTAGTTGTGGGGCAGAGGCTGGAAGAGACATTGCAAAAAGCCCAAGGCTGGCGGGCAGGTAGGTAGGGAGGGACCAAGGCCCAAAGAAAATGAGAAGCAAGACATGGCCACAGCCATGGTCAGAGGGGTCGAAGGCAGGCAGCACAACAGGCATCCAAGGGAAGCAGACAAGAAGGCAAAAAACACAGGAAAAGCTGGGACAGAGCCAGTCCAGCCAGCACCCCCAAAAGAGGCCGGAGGAGGCACGAGTGAAAGGGCTAGCCACAGCACATCACCAGCTGGTAACAAAAGCCAGCAGCAGGGGTGCCTGTAGAAGTCACAGGAGGGATGATCACAAAGCAGCAAGAAGCAAGCCCCTGAGACAAAAGGCAGAAACCCCAAGAATGTGGGATAAAGAAGCAGGGCCCAGGTAGGGCGGATGGTGGGCCAAAAGCAAAAAGAACCCACAAGCAACACAGGGCCTGCCAAGGGGAACCTGAGGGGATGGCCACCCTCGGAACAGCATAGTAACAGCCGCTGCTACACCAAGAGCAGCAGGACCCAGGAGCAGTGGAGCTGGGAAGATAAGCCACAGCAGAGAGGTTGCAGGCAGGCCATCTGGCAGCAGCAGATGAACAGTGTAACAGCCACAACAGAGAACCAGAGTCAGTGGCCAGCAGCACTGGCAGAGCAGTAGTGGTGCCAAGCGCAGGAATGCCCAAGGCACCGGCTACACAATTAAGAGGTTGGGGACGGTGAGCAGAAAGCCAACAGCTGCACAGCCACTGCAAATTAATGAGCATCTGGAGGGCACTTATAGTGTTCAGTGGGGGGCATGTCGATGATGTCACCCACAGCGCCACTGAACCTCATGCAAGCCTCTCAAAAGCCCACCCTCCTTATAATCCATGTAAGTGTGTACTATTTTCATCAGGTTAAGCTGGCTTCTCCAGAGTAATTTAAAAAAGAGCCCATACAATTTAGTGTTGAATTCAACAAGGGAACATGTAGCTAATGTACAAAAAGATTGTTACCAAGAAGGTTCTGGCCATATTTATGTTTCTTTTTTGACATGGGCCACTTGTTCCAACCTGATACCATTTTATCTGCTAGGTTCATCTTATTCTTCCAGTTCAGGGAAGCAGTTTTGTGTTCTTCAAACATAACTCCCAAATTTTGTTGGGGTTGTTGTGAAATCAGGATTCCAGAGACCACCACTAATGTGGAACTGTGTGGGTTCCCAATAATTAGCCTTCGGCTTTCAAAAATGTTTGATTTAGCTCTGTATGCTTCTGAAAAGGATTTGAAAATTGAGATGGCCCTCTCTCTAGTAGTGCTATAATGAACCAGAAGACAAACATTGTGAGCATATGCCAGGGCCACAGGGAGGACAGATCAATCTGGTACGGAAATAGGAGTGACCCCGTTTCCTGATTTTAACTTCCAGATGTCTGGGTGAAAAAAAAAAAGGACATAGGACATAGAAACATAAAATTTATTGACAGAAAAGGACTTCTTGGCCCACCCACTCTGCCCAGATGGACCCTGGCTAGTCTGTCTAAGCAGACCCTGACTGGTCTCTGGCGACCCGCCCTCCTCCCTGCCTATTTACTAATATTCCACTATGTATATCACATGCTTGTGTGAAGCCCACTGCTGTTTTGCCTACATCACTTCTGCTGGCAATCTGTTCTAGGCATCTACAACTCTTTCAGTGAAGTACTACTTCCTCTTAACCCCTCCCCAACATTCACTGCATGCCCTCTAGCACTGGTGCTCTTTCTCATTTGGAACAAACTTCCCTCCTACACCCTGTTTACCCCTTTGAGGTACTTGTAGGTCTCTATCATGTCTCTTCGCATTCTCCTCTCTTTCAGGGCGTACATGTTGAGATCTCAGTCTCTTCTCATAAGGCGTTTGGTACAACCCCTGCACCATTTTAGTTGCCCTGCTCTGGACAGCCTCCATCCTATCTATGTCCTTTCTGAGGTGCGGCCTTCAGAACTGGACACAATATTCTAGGTGGAGTCTCACCAGCAAGCTATATAGTGGCAACATCACCTCGCTTCTCCTGCTGGAGATACCTCTCTACATGCATCTCAGCATCCCACTGACCCTACGCTCTGCTTTGTCACACTGCCGTGCCACTTCGAGGTCATCAGATATGATAACAGTAAAGTCCTTTTGCTGCCTAGCAAGTCTTAGTAGGCCCCCTCCCAATCCTATACTCAGCAACTTGGTTCCTATGCCGAGGTGCATGATTTTGCACTTTCTGACACTGAACCCAAACTGCCATATTCTTGACCACTCCTTCAGTTTCCTAAGATCCCTACACATTTTCTTCACCCTCCTGAGTGTCCACGCTATTACAGATTTTGGTGTCATTTGCAAAAATGCATGCCTTCCCTTACAGTTCTTTTGCAGTGTCACTTATGAAGATGTTGAAGAGGACTGGTCCCAGTACTGAGCCCTATGGTACCCCATTGGTCACTCACCAATCATTAGAGTGAGTGCTGTTATCCATTACCCTCTATCTCCTATCTGTTAACCAGTTTCTAACCCAGCTCACCACTTTGGCTCCCACCCCTAGATTGCTCAGTTTAATTTCTTTTTCAGTTTCCTGTATATCACAGTGTCGAAGACCGTGCTGAAGTCCAGGTACGTGACGTCCACTGCCCTCCACTGATCTATTTCCCTGGTCAGCCAGTCAAAAAAATCGATCTGATTTGTTTAGCATGATCCCCCCTCCACCATAAATCCATAATCCCTGTGGTCTGCAGCCCACAAGACTCAAGATAGTCTGCCAACCCTTCCTTTAACAGGGTTTCCATTAATTTCCCCACCACTGAAGTAAGACTGACCAGAGTATAGTTGCTAATCTCCTTCCTCCTGCTGCTCTTATGTAGAGAGACCACATCTGCTCTCCAGTCCTCCATGAGAGCTATTGAACAAGGCCATCAGTGGGGCAGCTAGCACCTCCCTGAGTTCCTTTAGTACCCTTTGGTGTATCCTGTAAGGTCCCATAGCCTTGCCCATTTTTAAAACTACAAGTCTCTTCAGGACTCTTTCCTTTGAAAATGGACTTGTGTCCACCTCCCATCCCCTTTGTTCCTGCTGATCCCTGGTGGTCCATTCCCCCTACCTCCACTGTGAAGACTGAGCAGAATTACCTGTTCAGGATGACTGCTTTTTATTGGTTCTTTTCTGTGCAGTCTCCTCCTGCTGCCCTCCTTATCCTCACTGTCCCTCTCCTTGCCTTTCTCTTCTCATGTAGGTACCTGAAGAAAGTCTTATCCCCTGTAGCTACCCCTTGACTATCCTTTCCTCTCTCAGTGCCTTTGCTCCCCTTGCTGCCTTTAGCCTCCCTCTGTTTTACTAGGTATATCTTCTTGTACGCCTCCTTCTGTGTTTCCTTATACATCCTGTATGCCACTCTTTTTTCCTTCACCACCTTGGCCACTTCCCTAGAGAACCATAACCGTCTCTTTTTCCTTCTACTTTTACTCTCTTCCTTTATACAGAGGCTGGTTTCCTTAATTATGCCATACCTTATTTTTTTCCCACTGTACCTCTAGGCTCTACCCCACCCTGGCAATCCACCCCATGATGCAATTTCTGAAGCAGTCTCCTATTTCTTTAAATTTGCCCCCACTAAAGTCCAGAACCTTTATCCTTGTGTAGTTTGCCTCTGTCCCCATCTTAATATTAAACTATGCTGTATGGTGATCACTGGTACCTAAGGACTGCCCACTGTGACATCTGCATTGTTGTCTCTGTTAGTAAGCAGCAAGCCCAGCACTGCCCTGTCCCTAGTGGGTTCATTGACTAGCTTTCTGAGTATAGCCCATTGTAGGGAGTCAAGGATGGCCCTGCTCCCTGCTGAAGCTACAGTTGGAAGGCTCCAGTCCACATCTGGCAGACTGAAGTCACCAGCTAGCAGCACCTCCCACTTACTTGCCATTATGATAATGGCTTCCCCAGGTACCTTATCAAACTCCTCTCCCTGCGCTGGAGGTCTGTATGCCACTCCTATACAGCCAGCAGCCTTAGCGCTTGCCTCCAGGATGATCCATAGCACCTTCTGCCCTTTCTTTACTTCCAGGTGGCCCTGCACTTCTGTGGCCTTGATTCCCTCCCTTACATATAGTACAGCCCCTCCTCCCTTCCCTGTCTCTCCTGAACGCACAGGTAGCCCAGTATGGCCATGAACTAGACATAGCTGTCAGTGCACCACAACTCTGTTATGGCCACCAAATCCAGACTAGCCTCTGCAATGATGGCCTCCAGATCTGGAAGTTAATTTCTCAGACTCCTTGCATTGCCACACATTGTTCTACATACCTTACTCTGTCCCCGTTTCCTTCCTTGCTTCACCATCCCTGCTGTCTGTGCTCCCACTGACCAACGTCTTCCATTGTTACCTTCTCTGTTATCTTTCTCCTTTAATCATTCCTTCTTACTTCCTTGATTGATACCCCCCGTGCACTGCCTCTTCCCCAGCCCTGTCTTCTTGCTCCCCTGCCCAGGAGGCATTTACTGCTCTTGGGCTCTCCATCCCAGATGCTTTATCACCTGAGGGGAATTGTTGAATCCATTAGTGCTATAACCTCCCTCCTGGCTAGTTGAAATGTGCATTCAAGTAGCATTTAAAGCCGTGTTTACATGGCAGTAGCACTACAAATAAAATACAGCAACAGCACGGTCCTGTTTACTCGCCACCCACATCCTGTCTGTCTACATGGCCCCTCTCTGCACCACTGCAGTCAGTGCTGGTGAGGGGCCTTGCATCAGGGGGGAGCCAGCCATGTGCTGGCCGATGGACGAGTTGCTGCGGTGTAGGCAGGTCACACTGCCACTTAAGCCACTGTAAGTCACTCGCTCCTCTTGGTGCTCCCAGCTTGCCAGAGAATCTGGGAGCACTTAGCTAGTGGCTTGCCTGATCATGTAGACATAACCATTGTAGTCACATTTGCACCTGGAGCACCCAAGTGCACGGTTACTCCAGTGCAAATGTGACCGTAAACAGGGCTTAAATCTCCCACTAAGGAATGTGGTCCCCTTCCAAGAAGGATGCAGGCCATCACCCCTACAGAGTCCCATATCTTAGGCTGGCCTGCTGGTGCAGGGGCAGAGCGCTGACCTGCGGTGCTGATGACCCAGGTTCGGGAATGGATCCGGGACGTCGGAGGGCCAGCCGGGGAGAAGGATCAAATGTCCAGCAACTGCTCTCCTTCTCTGGGGGGGAGGAGGGTAGAGTGTTTGGTGCACTACGGACACCCAGCAGAGGCTGGGTGTACCACAAGTGCTGGCACCAGCATGTTGGGGGGCAGGGCGGATGCTGGCCGTCATTGTACGTCCTCACCCCCATAAGGGGTGGGGAGGAATCACAGCAGCCACCGCCTCCATGATGCCTGCCCTCTGCTCTACTCATTCCCAGGCTGGCTCCTGGACCTAACATGGCATTCATGGTCCAAAGAGGGCGGCCGGTGCCATGACCCTGCCCCAGGGGGAAAGCCAGGGGGTATCTGAGGAGTCACGGCTAATGTGGGACGCGAGAGCTGGAGGGTCCATGACTGGGCGGAGGTTTGGCGAGGAGCAGCTTCACAAAAAGAGAGAAAAAAAAGGAGTCCCATATCTTCCCAGGTTGGCTTCCAGTCCCCCAGTCCCTAATATAGACAAAGCCCTTCTTCATGCACAATGCCTTCAACCAATTATTAAAAGCCCTGCTGCGGAGTGTCCTTTCCTCTCCCTGGTTGTATACAGGTAATACGTCGGCAAAAGTTACCGTGCATGTCACCTGCTTAAGGCCCCTCCCCAGTTCCCTGAAATTTCCCTGCACTACCCCTACCCTGTCCCTTGCCAGGTCATTTGCCCCCAGGTGGACAATGACATCTAGCTCCCTCCCATCTCCTGCTGCCCCAGTTATACTCTGGATCCACTCCATCTCTCCAAGCCGAAGCACCTCTCTGGCACTTCACCTCCCACTCCCTTCCTCCTCCTCCTCCTGCTCCCAAGTTTGTCCCCCTAACAACAGAGTCTTCCACCAGCAGCTGCTTCTTCCTCAGCTCTGGGTCTCTTCCTCACCCATTGGGGCCTCCCCTTCTGAGAACCACCACTTCTTCCCTTTCCACTGCTATGGGTGCCTCCTCCCCAACTACCCCATCCTGCCAGTACAGCAAAATAATTCTGCAGTGGTACAGGCTGAGATGTGAGTACTCTTCCTGCCACCCTCACCCCCCTGGAGCCCACCAAGGTCCAACTGCTCTGCTTTTGCCTAAGTAACCTCTACGGGACTGGCAGCATACTTTTCCCCTGGTGAAGCAAAAGGTTCTCTGCATGCTTGCCAGTTTGATCCGAAGTAGAGCAACCTCTTCCCTCAACCCAGAGAGGTGAGTAGAAATGGGTCAGCACCTCAGACTCCGGAAGGTATCCTGGAAGACTGGGGCTCCACACCTGTTGCACTGCACCACTCCGATGCTCTTTCCTTCTTTTAGCTTAGTGGCCGTTGAAACTTCCCTGTACCTTACTGCCTCCTTTCTATGCCCAGTGAATTCCTACCTCTCCCTTTGCTTATTTAAAATTGATTTGCTACCCTACCCTAGACAGTGTGTCCCTTGTTTTCCCTTTTTAAACTTACATACCCTTGCCTAACTTGATCTGGGTATCTACTACGTCATATCCCCTTGCCTGAATCTTGTTCATTATGCTACTGTAGATAGGGTGTCTCCAAATTTTCCTTCTCATCCCTTCTACCCATACCTGCTGTACCTTATCCTGGTGCCTACTACTCCTTACCAACTAGGTGTTAACACACTATCTTTATCTACCTGCCTACCATGAAGCTGACTGTTTCATTATACCAGAATAGAGTAGTGTGCTATCTCCTACCTTGGCCTGGTATTCCTCCTGCAGAGTCTCCTGTGAACTATCTGTGGACTCCTGCAGATGCCTAAAGCAGATGCCCACTCCTGAGCCATTTCACTCACACACTAGGACACAAGTGTGATGGGATGCACTGGGCAAGGGAGTATTTTATAGTGCTGTTGTTAGAGGGCACTAAGTCTATGGCAGCTCCATTCTCCAATCACACACCTGATTCAAAAGGGTTTCTTAATCTACTCATCCTCACGATTAATTTGCTGAGCTATGACAGGGCTAAGGGGCAATCCTCTCTTACTCCCTTGTGAATCCAGCATACCTTGCCTCACACCAGCTTACTGGGGGTGCCACTAATTCTGCCTGATACAGACAAATTATCCAAGAAGAAAAAGAGGGCAGTACATCATATTTTCTTAAGACCTCCTATAAAAATGCATGTGAGACTGTCAAAGGCCTTGTCCTGGCCTAGGGACATAAGAAGGTTCTGTGATGTCTCAGAGTTCCCACGTTTTACAATTTTTCATACTAACAACAAATTGTCCTGTAACTGTCTGCCTGGTAGGGAGCAAGCCTGAGAGTGCTCCATTAATTTGGATGCAGCCTTTAGATTTTTTGACAGGATTTTAAAGTAAGTATTTAGGAGACTGATGGTCATCCAGTTACCAATATCCAGCTTATTCCCTGTTTTTAAATTATAGTGGCCTGGCAGTGCAGCAGCAACAGTGTCTGGCCTATCGATCAGCCTCAACAAGACAGAGGCTATGCACCAAAAACTGACAAACGATATGACTTCAGCAGCTTTGTACCATCTTTCACATACCTTGGCAGCATCTTGTCCAGTGATGCACTTATAGATAAGGAGATAGTCGCTAGCGTTCGTAAAGCCAGCAGCAACTTTGAGTGTTTATATGACAGAGCCTGGAATGAGTGTGGTCTCAAACTGTCAACAAAACTCAAAGTATATCAGGCTGTGGTACTGACTGCACTTCTATATGGCTGCAAGATCTGGACACTCTGTAGACATCATGTAAAGGAGCTCAAGTCTTTTCATATGTGGCACTTAAGAAAAATTCTCCATATTGAATGGCAGGACAAAATCACTAACACTGAAGTCCTGCAGTGAGCTCAAGCAATCAGTCTTGATGTGCAAATTATCAATGTTCATCTTAGATGGACAGGTCATGTGCCCCATATGGATGACACAAGGCTGCCGAAACTTATGCTGTATGGAGAGCTGAAATTGGGTAAACGCTCCATGGGTGGACAGAGGAAGCGCTACAGGGGCACACTGAAACACACACCGACCAAATGTAACATCAGCGTCAATGACTGGGAGGTAATGGCTAAAGACAGATTATTATGGAGATCCACTGTTCATGACGGAGTCACAACATTTGAAAGCCGATGTGTGATGGCAGTTGAAGAGAACAGAAAAGCAAGGAAAGCTGCTTCTCAACATCAAGCAGCAGCCCTGTATGTGGACATATATGCGCAGCATGCGTCAGGCTGATCATAGGAATAAAAGTGAAAAAATATTATCTTTCTTTCTTTCTTTCTTTCTTTCTTTCTTTCTTTCTTTCTTTCTTTCTTTCTTTCTTTCTTTCTTTCTTTCTCTCTTTTTCTCATTTTATTTTTTCTTTCTCTCTTTCTCCCTTTCTCCCTTTCTTTCTTTCTTTCTTTCTTTCTTCTTCTCCAGGACTATTTCAGGTGCATCCTGGGGAAGGGGGTAGGGGAAATACAATTTATATATATATATATATATATATATATATATATATATATACACACATATACACACAGTACATCACAATTAATACAAAACACAAATACAGCAGTTAATCAGTTTAGAACAGTAGTACAGTGATTGATAAACAAGATATGGAGACATGAAAATTAATACTAGTTTATTGCACTGTGGAGATTACTTTTGCAAGAAATGCAACTTTGCCAATTTGATAGTCCTTGGAGAGGGCAGATGATGCAGGTACAAAATTAGAGGGAGGGAGGTAAATGGGATTGAGCAAGTTTTTTGGTTTTTTTTGTTGTTGCCTTGCACCCAGACAGTTTGAAATTTTGATCTGAAGTTTTTAGAGTAGAAAGGACTTGGCCCAGAGTGGTGCCTTTTGTCGGTTTGGTGAAAGAATATTAATCTTTTCCAGGGTTATAAGGATTTGAATTTTTTTTCTGAGCATGCTCAGTACGCTCATTTGGATAGCTATTTCATATGAAAAAAGAATTTGGGCCATATGAAAAATATTCTGTTTTGTATGGGTGTAATCTTGTTTTCTAAGAAAGAACAAGAAGAATTAAATAAAGCTAAATAAAAGAAAAGTAGCACTGTAGAAATTCTTCATGAACAGGGGTGTACAATAAACTATCTGCTTCATGAATTCCAAAGAATCATGAATATAGGCTGATGCATTTTATGCACCATGGTCTAGGACTGCCTGTTCCTCCTAATAGATCATACTACCTACATGTTGCTGTGCCATTGTGAAAATGCCACAATGGAGTTGGCAAGGGAGCGGGGGGTGCTGCTGAGGGGAGGTGCTTGATTACCGAGGGGGGGGGTAGGGGCAGTTTGCCTGACATTCATACACCCTCTGCTGTTTCACCATGTAGCAGCATTGGTGTCTGCTGTAATGGCACATGTCCACTGGCCCTCCCAGCTGGTGGAAGGATGTAGCTACAGTAAACCCACTGTAGGGGTGGGGTGGGGCAGAGGTAACCAAGGGGGAAATAAATAAACAGAATTATATAAAAAAAAAAACTTTTAAAAAGCATTACAACATTAGAAAGAATAATGTTACATTAAGGACGTTTCCTTGTATTTCAGCACCCCCATGTCAAAGTCATAAGTTTTTGCCCAGTATATGATGGTGACCTAAACATTAAAAACCCACAGCAGAAAACATGGATTGCAACGCTTATTTTTAAATTACATTGGTAAGACTTACTCCGTCTTTATGGAAACAATCCAGAAGGGGTCAGATTGTTTATGTAGTTATAGCATCCACAGTTTAGATGTCAACATGAATGTGAAAGAAAATGTGAAACAAGGACACATTAGTTGTCATGATGCTTGCTTCATTTTCTCCACAATTGCAAAACTAAAGAGTAAATTACCAATGCCATGACACTCCCTTGAACAGATATTCCCCCCAAAAGGGGGACATAGTTGTATGTTTTTATACATAAAACCATTTCAAACCCATGACATTTTCATAAAACATTTTTGATAGATGTAGAATATGGTTATAAATATAGGCACAAAAAGAAATATGGGGTTGCCATGCTTCTTTCATTTATTTCATTTATTTTTTATTCTTGCAGGCCTGATGAGCAAAAATGCCTGTTTTCACAGGCGACAAATAAATACAATAAATACATATACAACATCAGCTCAGACATACAATTCAATTACAAAATAGAAAAAAAATACAAACATACAATATTACAATAACATTTCAAATACTATAAATTACATGTACACTCCTGCTTCTTTTGGTTATATCTGCTTTCAAATATCTGCACCTCGCTTCTACAGGGAAGCCTGTTGACAGGGGCTGCCAGCCGTGCTCACGCCCAGAAGCGGAACCAGGAGCCTGGCCGCTTTCTGGTACCTAGTGCCGCCAAAGCCGTAAAAGCTGAAAGGTCCTTACCAAGCCCATCGGGGCTTCGGATCACTCCTACTCGCACCCCAGCGCTGCCGTGAACCCACCTCAGTAGCCCAAGGGACCCGCCATTGGAACCGCTTGCCCAGCGGTACCCGCCGAAGACTGCGCCTCGCTCCTCCAGGGAAGCCTGTGGACAGGGGCTGCCAGCTGTGCTCATGCCCAGAAGCGGAACCAGGAGCCTGGCTGCTTCCTGGTACCTAGTGCTGCCAAAGCTGTAAAAGCTGAAAGGTCCTTTCCAAGCCCATCGGGGCTTTGGATCACTCCTCCTCGCATCCCAGTGCTGCCGTGGACCCACCTCAGTAGCCTAAGGGACCCGCCGTTGGAACCACTTGCCCAGCGGTACCTGCCGAAGACTGTGCCTTGCTCCTCCAGGAAAGCCTGTTGACAGGGGCCGCCAGCTGCGCTCACACCCAGAAGTGGAACCAGTAGCCCGGTTGCTTCCTGGTACCTAGTGCCGCCAAAGCTGTAAAAGCGGAAAGGTATGTTTTTCTACACTTCAGCTGCCGGCTCTCTCCTGAAAGTGCTTGGCGCTGTCTGGATTGTACCTGCTCACTGAAAGCGGCTGTTCTCACCGCTAATCTTGACTGTTTGACTGCCTTCTTTGCTGTGGGTCTGGGAGCGCCGTACACTGCTGAGAGCAGCCCGCTCTCCCTGCTCACGGAGAGCCCTTCCCCGGACACAAATGGCAAGTGGTACAGCTCCTTCTGTGGCCATTTGTCTTGTGAATTTTGCAAGAGTTTTTACTGTTTTTGTAATCCTAAAGTGTATAGCCTAAGTATATCTGCCTGCAAACTGTACAAAATTGCTAAATTTTCCCTCTATCACCAGTCTTCTCCCTTCTTCTCACTTCCTGCCCTCTCTCTTTGTCTCCTAAACCTTCCCCACTGCACCTACTGCCTACTTAATGTCTCTTCCTTGCTGTCCTCCTTAGGTCCTTTCCAAGCCCATCAGGGCTTCTGATCGCCCCTCCTCACACCCCAGCACTGCCGTGGACCCACCTCAGTAGCCCAAGGGACCCACCGTTGGAACCGCTTGCCCAGCGGTACCCACCGAAGACTGTGCCTCGCTCCTCCAGGGAAGCCTGTTGACAGGGGCTGCCAGCCATGCTCACTCCCAGAAGTGGAACCAGGAGCCCGGCCGCTTCCTGGTACCTAGTGCCGCCAAAGCCGTAAAAGTCGAAAGGTACTTTTTTCTACGCTTCAGCTGCCGGCTCTCTCCCGAAAGTGCTTGGCACTGTCTGGATTGTACCCGCTCACTGAAAGCAGCTGTTCTCACTGCTAATCTTGACTGTTTGACTGCCTTCTTTGCTGTGGGTCTGGGAGCGCTGTGCACCGCTAAGAGCAGACAGCTCTCCCCGCTCGCGGAGAGCCCTTCCCCGGACACAAACTGCAAGTGGTACAGCTCCTTCTGTGGCCATTTGTCTTGTGAATTTTGCAAGAGTTTTTACTGTTTTTGTAATCCTAAAGTGTACAGCCTACGTATATCTGCCTGCAAATTTTCCCTCTATCACCAGTCTCCTCCTCTCTTCTCACTTCCTGCCCTTTCTCTTTGTCTCCTAAACCTTCCCCACTGCACCTACTGCCTACTTAATGCCTCTCCCTTGCTGTCCTCCTTAGGTCCTCTCCAAGCCCATCGGGGCTTCGGATCGCTCCTCCTAGCATCCCAGCGCTGCCGTGGACTCACCTCAGTAGCCCAAGGGACCCGCCGTTGGAACCGCTTGCCTAGCGGTACCCGCCGAAGACTGTGCCTCGCTCCTCCAGGGAAGCCTGTTGACAGGGGCCACCAGCCGCGCTCACACCCAGAAGTGGAACCAGGAGCCCGGCCGCTTCCTGGTACCTAGTACCGCCAAAGCCGTAAAAGCCAAAGGTACGTTTTCCTACGCTTCAGCTGCCGGCTCTCTCCCGAAAGTGCTTGGCACTGTCTGGATTGTACCCGCTCACTGAAAGCAGCTGTTCTCACTGCTAATCTTGACTGTTTGACTGCCTTCTTTGCTCCGGGTCTGGGAGCGCCGTGCACCGCTAAGAGCAGACAGCTCTCCCCGCTCGCGGAGAGCCCTTCCCCGGACACAAACGGCAAGTGGTACAGCTCCTTCTGTGGCCATTTGTCCCACCGGCACTTCACGCTGACTCCCCACCCGCCCCCCACCTCACCCACCCTGGTCGGCCCTTTAGCTATATAGGACTCAGTGGGTCATATGACTAAGTGTCCACTTTCCCATTGGCTTGTTATACTTGCTCACCACTGGGGGTGGTCGACCTACTCACCACTGTTTCAACAGTGAGATATTTACAGCTCTCTGCTGCCTGAGCTGAAACTGCCTCTTGCTCACAGAATCAACCTCTTGATCTGACTACGCTTAGTCCCGTCAAAACCTCCACCCCTCCCCCTCCTCCCCTCTCCCCCTGTACTACATCTCAATCTATACCTGATCCTACTTTTCCCCTACTAATAAGACCTCACCTGCACTCATTGCCTCCCTGCAATCTCAGCTACTGACCTAAGGCGCTGTCATGATACTCCTCCCTACTAGCATGCTGCCCCAAGTGGCAGACAAAGGTCGCTGCATCTCCTAACCGGCCTCTTTTTACTACTGTGCCTAAATGAACTCTCTCTCACACTACCATGTGGGCTATTCCAATACACTGCCTCAACTAGAGATTTCAGGTTCTCCAACCTGCTTGCAGCCAAAAGTTGCCCAAAACCCGCATGGCAGTATCTTCTGCAAAATAAAGGATGCCCCTACTATGCACTCTATGCCATCAAAAAACTGGGGAGGAAACATCGCATAATTGAATCTTACTGCAGGATAAGGCTAGAATTTCTGGCATTTCTGGTGCTTCTGCTTGCCGGGGACATGGAACCGAATCCAGGCCCTCCCTGCGACAGTACTCCCACCAACTCAAATGGCAAGTCAAATAAAGGGCTCGTAGTTGCCCATATGAATATCAGGAGTTTGTTGAGCCACTTGGCCGAACTAGAAGCCTGGATCAAAGTCCGTGATCCTGACATACTGTGTCTTACTGAAACCTGGTTAAAACCATGAATATCTGATGCCCAAGGTGAAATACCTGGCTACTCTCTTATCTGGCATGACAGACCCAGGTCAAAACGGGGTGGAAGTGTTGCCCTTTACCACAAGACCCACCTCAGCATCATAACAGCTCCAACACAAGAACCACAACTGATCTGTGAGTCCATTCATGCGACTGTGTCCCTTGGTGCCAAGAAACTCCACATAATCTGCCTCTACAACCCACCCACTGGTGGAATGGATGGACTTCAGGACCTACTCAAACTAACGTCACAATCTGTTAACCTAAATCAGGCCATTATCCTGGGTGATGTGAACCTAAACTGGCTAGGTTCTTCTCATAGTGCCCTCATGTCACTAGTCCACAGTTTTAACTTTTACCAGCTCATGACAGAGAACACTAGGACGGTAACCCCCACACAGAATGGTACTCTGATTGACTGGATCCTTACCAATAGACCTGAAAATGTGACCAAGGCAGGTGTCCTGGCTGAAGCCATAACTGATCACTCTCCAATTTTTTGCCATTGGTACTCAGGCCCCCCTCCTTCTCCTCCGCCCTGCCTTGTCACCTTTACCAACTTTGCCCACATGGACACAGACGCCTTCCTCCATGATGTATCCACCATAGACTGGTCTGAAATCCGCCATGCTGAAAAAGTCGAGGACGCCCTGCAAGTTTTCCTGATAAATTTCAGTGAAGTACAAAATAGGCATGAGCCAAAAGTAAAAAGAAGAGTCAGAGGAAAACAAACTAGATGGCTCCAAAAAGACTTGCTCCTTCAGCTACGGCTTAGGGACAAACTCTGGAAGCACTTTAAAAGCACTGGCCTACCTAGTGACCACTCACTATACAGACAACACAGAAATACCTGTAGAAAGCAGATAAGACAAGCAAAAAGTAGGTACTGCCAGAACCTACTATCCAGCTTAGCCCACTACCCCCGGAAATGTTGGACCCACATTAAGACCTTCCTAGGCACACCACAATCCATTACCCACTCTGAGATGATCATCAATGGTGCCCACTGCAATGACTCTTTCACAATAGCAAATGCCTTCAATAGAATGTTCTCTGATCTCTCACGCTATACCTCCACCCTACCACAAGCACCAATCACATCTCAGCCCTCTGCCCATAGTGAACTAGCTGACCCTTCAGCTTCTACAACTGGGCCTCAAATAGTTCAGCCTTTCTACTTCAAAGCTATAACCAGCTTTCAAGTCTTAAAATTACTAAGAGCCATCTCAGACAACACCAGCCCTGGGTCTGATTCTCTTGAACCCCGCCTTCTGAAGTTAGCTGCTCATCTCATAGCTGAACCACTGGCAAAGATCTTCACACTATCCCTTGCCAGTGGTACCATCCCTGATCTCTGGAAAACTGCCAGAATAACTCCCATCTTCAAGAAAGGGAACAAAATCTAGATCTCTAACTATAGGCCGATACCTATCCTCTCAGTCCTAAGTAAAATACTGGAAAAACTTGTCGCCACCCAAACCCTTGACTACATTGAAAACACAAAGCTGCTCTGTGATGCTCAACATGGTTTTAGGAAAAACCATAGCACTTCTACAGCCCTTGCTAAATTCACATCAGATACCCTCTCCAACATGGATGATGGTCGACTAACAGGGGCTGTCTTCATCGACCTTACCAAGGCCTTTGACCTTGTGGACCACTCCTTACTCCTGTTCATGCTTCACTCCATTGGCTTCTCCACTCCTGTTGTAAACTGGTACAGGAGCTATCTAACAGACAGGACCCAAACTGTAAAATTCAATTCTGCAACATCGGATAGTACCACAGTCAATATTGGAGTGCCCCAAGGTTCAATTCCTGGCCCTCTCCTCTTCACTCTCTTCATTAACAACATACCAAGCAATATCTCATCCTGCTCCTCTCTTCTCTATGCTGATGACTTGGTCATCTATGCCAGCTCACATAACATAGACTACCTAAACTCATCTCTGACTGCAGCCTACAACAATATTCAAAACTGGCTAAGCTCTAGTCGACTTATCCTCAACTCAAGTAAAACCAAAGCTATGCTCCTGGGCACTGCCCAAAAACTCAGATCCTGCACCTCTCCCTTGAAAATACTTGACTTAAATGGGAACTCTCTGGAGGCAGTCACCTCCTTTCGCTATCTTGGAATTTTACTTGACCAATCTCTGGACCTCAACCTTCACATTCAAACAACCTGCAAAACAGTTAATTGTAAGCTAGGGGCAGCCTACAGAACCAGCTATATGTTAACGCCATCAGCTAAGTTAGCCATCGCCAGAGGAATCCTTCTATCAACTCTAACTTACTGTGTTCCTATCCTGACCACTGCCCATAAATCAGCAATACAGAAATGGGATGTCACCTACAACAATATATGTCGGTATGCATCTAAGGCCCCTCGGCTCAAACATCGTTGTCAGCTATATAATGACCTAGGCTGGCTCTCCCCCTCTGTTACCAGACTATACTATCTCAGCTGTCTATGTGACTCTATTATCAGGCAGGAAACTCCAGCTGCTCTTGATGAGTTACTTCGACCTGTTACCACTAACCGTGGTCTGAGATCAACTGACAAATAACTAGTAAGAGTTCCCCAGTGTCACACCTCCAAAGGCACCGGGGCTTTCAGGTATGCTGCCCTCCAGATGTGGAACATGCTGCCACTGGATCTTAGGCAGTCCTCATCTCACTACTACTTTAAACGTGGCCTACGGAGCTATCTAGCTACTACTGACCAGTGTACCTGTTTTGACCCTACCTGACCTGCCCTTGTAATCATGCCATACACCCATCCACTCCCTATCTACCTACTTTCCCTGCTTTCACACCCTGTTTTCTTCATTATGTCTATCATTGCAATAACCCTATTTCTGTAACATCTATGTTCGCTCCTTACTGTACTTAACAAAGCTGTATTTATGCACTGACCAGTGCTGTTTTACTTAGAATGTGCCTCAATGTTATATGTAACCACTAAGCTGTGTGCCATATACGACACTGAATCAATGCCGTACTAGGTTCTGGCCAGAGATGTCTTAACTAGAACAGGCCTGCACGGCTATCATAACCAATCTGATGTAAATTCTTTGTGTAATGTTACAACCAGGTTTTTGCCTCTATTCCCAACACCCTTCCCCTACCGGAGCCCACTGTGCGACATCTGCTTCATACTTGGCTTCCTCTGGGGCGGATGTTCTTTTCGGTGGCGCTCCGTGGGAAAGGGAGGTGTCCTCTTTTCCAACCAGCTTAGCCTGGAGGAGGAGGATAGTTGCCTGCAAACAGGGCAGAAACGCAGATCCCAGAACCATCCCAGTAAACTGCTGCCCTACAGCTATTACGCTGCTCCACTCTCCCTCTTCCCTCTCCCTGTTAATTTCAATGTGCATTAAATTACGCTCCCCAGAGCTCCCGTGGACCTCGGTAGTCTCAGGGACCCGCCCTCTCACAGCCTGCCCAGCGTCAACCATTGAAGACCGCGCCCTGCTCCCTCTAGCAAGCCTATGGACAGAGGCAGTTCGCTGCGCCCACGCCCCGAAGTAAAACCGGGAGCCCCGCCGCTTGCTGGTACCCTGAGCCACCAAAGTTGTAACCTGCCGTTAGGTACCCCAGGCCCGTTGGAACTTCGGATTGCTCCTCCGCGCCCCCCAGCGCTTGAGGGTCACTCCAAGCCTGTTGGGGCTTAGGATCGCTCCTCCGCGAACCCCTGAGCTGCTGTGGGCACACTTCTGTAGCCTAAGGGACCTGCCTTTTAAACCGCTTCCACAGCGGTTTCCACCGTAAACTGCATACTGCACCTCCAAGTAGCCAGATGACTGGGACCGCCCGCCGTGCTCAAGCCCAGTTCCAGTACCAGGAGCCCGGCCACAAGTTGGTACCTAGAGCCGCTAAAGCCGTATTTGTTGATAAATCCTTCCAAGCCCTCCAAGGCTTAGGATCGCTCCTCCCAGCTCCCAGCACTGCCACTGACCCACCTCGATAGTCTCCGAAACCCACCTCTGTACTTCCAAGTAGCAGGATAACTGGGACCACCTGCCGTGCTCAAGCCCAGTTGCAGTACCAGGAGCCCGGCCACAAGCTGATACCTAGAGCTGCTAAAGCCGAATTTATCGATAATTCCTTCCAACCCCTCCGGGCCTTAGGATCGCTCCTCCCTGCTCCCAGCACTGCCACTGACCCACCTCGATAGTCTCCGAAACCTGCCTCTGGAACTGCTGGCCAAGCAGTATCCAGCGGAAGACTGCGCTCTCGCCCCCTATGCATCCTAGTTTCAGGGGCCGCCTGCCGCACTCACTCCCAGAAGCAGTACCAGGAGCCCAGTCACTTGCGAGTACCTTGTGCCGCTAAAGCCGTAATAGCAGTAAAATTCCCTCCAAGCCAATTTTCTGGGCTTAGGATTCTCTCCTCGTCGCACCCAGTGCTGCCGTGGAACCACCGCTGCAGCCTTAAGGGTTCCGCCCATGGAACGGATTACCTCTCAACTAACGCTAAAGACTGCACCTTGCCCCTCCTAGGAAGCCTGCTGTTCAGGGGCTGCCTGCCACACTCACACCCAAGAAGCAGAACCATGAGGCAGTCGCCTGCTGGCACCTTGGGCCGTAAAGCCGTGTCAGCTGTTAGGTCCTTTCTCTCATAGCCCTTTGTTGTCTCAGTTGCCCCTCCCCTAGCATCTCACAATACTCACCTACTTACTTATTCCCCCCCTCTTGTCTGCACTTCTTATTCTGCCTGGTGAACATTGAATAACCCTATCTCTGATACTGTTAACCACACTGCTTGTTATATACCATGCTGAACAATGCTGTATGTATGTACTGACCAGTGATGTCTTCCTAGATCAGTGCCACTGTTATCTCAGCCACATAACTTCTGCTCTACTGTCTAAACATTGTATTGCCTTGCTTATTGTATTGTCTATGTAAAAACACATACAGTGTGTATTGTCTTGTACTCTCCCGGGTCGTGCCTGAAAATAGTCACTAGCTGGCTAGTGCACTTACCCGGTTAACAAAAACTAAATAAAATAAATAAATAAATAAAAGTTGCAGTTTCAGAGATGGTCAACTCAGGACAAAATTAAAACATCCAGGAAAAAAAATTGCAAGAATGCTATTCAAACAATTCAAAAGTACATGCAGAATAGCAAGGACTTTAGCATGAAATAAACAGTGTAACCAAAGACAGACAGATATTTAGGTAAAGCGCCTTGAATGATACCAACTGCTGCAATTATCGGAGCTAATTTCCTTGTTACCATCCTATATATATTAGCTGGAGATGACATAACAGGATAAATCATTATTCTAATAATGCTTCCATGTATTTAAGAGTACCGTACTTGTGCCAGGAAACGACATTCAAAACTTTTTCGAGAGCATCAAAAAAATGGAAATTTCAAACACATGGGAACATCCCTAATAGATATGAAAATAGGGATAGTATGTAAAGTGACTGCATGCCAGAAGTCCAAATAGAGGACCACAAAGATTGTTCAAGCCAACTTCGTGACAGTACTGAGTTTGAAATAATACTGTACAAACTCCGAGGGCAGAGAAGCTGCATAACCATATTGTAAGCACATGTACTGCAGGAAATCCTTACAAGAAATTCTGGTGCTCTATATCACCATCAAGTGGCAGTTACTGTGCACTGCTGGGGTCCCTTATGCAGTCAAATATGTAAGTTACATGGCCACTTTGCACTGCAGTTTGACTTTACGCTATGTTTTGATACACACAACAAGGTCAGAAGCCTTTTCATCCATTATAGCAATGCACTCTGTGAAAGACTGGCAGAAGGAAAAGAGGGCAGCCAGGATAACTCAGGCAGTGGCATGCTAATAAGCAGCTGCACAGGTCGGCACCTGACCCCCCCCATTCCTAAGCCACAGCACTTCTGACTCTGGTAGCGCTGGTAACAGCAGTTTACAGACATTGAGCAGTGATGCATATTCTGGTAGGGGGAGGGATTAGGCAGCACTGTGTGCCACCAGTTACTCAGTTTAGAAGGAACAGGGTGAGTAAAGGTGGTTCCTCTGGACACCAGGTACAGCAGGGAACAACAAAACAATTTGGGGGTAGCCACTGGACCACCAGGGAGATATTGGCAGACACCTTCAGCATGGCATGAGGTAAGGGGAGAAGGGGTGGATGATGACTATGGTAGTAGCACCAGTTGCTTTACCCATGAAACAGTACCAAGCAACCAGCTCTATGCCATGGCCCAGTACGCTGTGGCTGTCGCATACTAGATGGCGTTTGCGAGCATCTCACGTGCACTTGCTAATGTAAGGACAATGTCATTTACATTTAGTACTAGGTAAAATTATCACAAGGAAAACTCCTCTCTTTGCAACCATGCACTGGCTTTGTGTATGCCAGAAATGCGTGATGGGGCAACATGTGCCTGTTACACCAAGATTTCGCACTAGCACCACACATTATGACTGTATATCAGAATCCTGATTTCTCAAGTTACACTCATGATATTCATAAAGCCTTTTAAGGAATTAATACAACAACTATTTAATCTGCTAATTAATCACAAATATATATATATATATATACACACACACACACACACACACACATATATACATATACACACACACACACCCTGCAATAGACATTGATGTCCCCAGCAGAATTTAGAGTGCAAACTGAAATACCTCCTCCTCCTGCACTCCACCTCGGATCTCCTGCGCTTCTCAGTGCTACAGCCTGAAATGCCTTTAAACTTTTTTGTTGTGGCTGTCAGTTTGGATTTTTATTTAGAGTGGGTTTGTTTTGGCCACGAAAGGTGCATAGAGTTGAAGCTCATTTCCAGGTATATCCATGGAGCACAAGGAGTCTAAATGACTTGCTCAATGTCACCCTGTGTGCACGTGGTGGTTGTGGGATTCACATACAAGTCTGCTGGGTCTCTAGGTACACAGCTTGGTGCCCTGACCACTAGGCTATATTGCCTTCATTAGATGTAGTTAATATAGCTTATAAAATAATTCTTATCTCAGAGGAGTGTACAATTTAATTATTTCACCGCTCTGTGACTGGAAAAATCAATAGAGTCAGATAGCTCTGCAGCAACACAGCCATGCTTCCTGGCAGCCTCCACTGCTCTCCTCCAAGCCAGAGTCTTGGCTGTGTCCTACTTTAAAAATATCTCCTTTCCCAGCTCTAATAACAGCAGCAGGCAGCACAACAGTATCATTAGTGTGTCCAAGTAGACTTTATGCTATTGTATTCCCTCTACAGTCAAGTCCTCAGCTGTGAACTTGAGGTTTTCCCTTTAGTGCTCTTTGCCCTCCAGCGGCTAACAGTTACTCAGTTTTAGTTAATCTCTCATTGCTGCAGGCCTTCCTTAACAACAGCTTTGTTGTTTCTCAGGTAAGCTGTTCAGGCCTCCAGGTCTGTGCATGAGTGTGTGATATGCCTCAGTGACTCAATATTTTTTCTAGCTGCTCCCCTGGGATGATCTCATCCTGACTTTCTGCCCAGACTGGACTAGCGGCTTCCTCCTTCTCTGGAGAAAACACTCTTTCAGTCAGTCACCCTCTGGCCAAGGGCCAATGCAGTGAGTGATGTAGCTGGGAAGGTGTGAGGTTTTGACTCTTCCAATGAAAGGGAAAGCATAAAAGCACTGGGGAGAAGATTTCTCCTTGAACTGAAAGTAAGATCAAATTTCACAACTGGTTTATCTTCCGAGCCTCAGATGTAGTCTCAAGCAGAGGCATGCAAACATGAATTAGACGTTTTATGAACTGAAATTACTAATAAAACATAATATAATCACCAAAAAGCCACAATGACTAAGGCTTTTGGTCGACCTGAGGGGTTCCTGCAGCTGCTAGGAGTGGTCTTTCAATGTGGCAAGACTAACTTTCAACCAGCACATTTGGAATTTCTTCAGCTTAAAAGCAACCTTACCTCAAAGGTCAATTAGATGTAACTATTTTCCTACATGTTCCGCATTTACCAAAAGTACAGATCAGGTGTTAAATTAGAATTTTCTAAAAGGTCCTGGAATATGTGAATAAAACAGCCCCCCAACCACACTGTCGTCTACTGCCAGGCAGAGAGGAGGGAGTGTGCAGTAACCTTGGAGGCAATTCTTCCATCTAGGGGTATTTTGGATGGTACTTATTTATTTATTTATTTGTTGAACATATTGGAATTACAACCTTTGAGTCAGAGACTCCTTTACAAAGGCTCCATGTCAGAAACAAACTTAAGCAGACAAATATACATTAAGTAGGTATACAGAGAAGGGTTACAGGTAAAACTTATACAATGTATGAGACATGACAGGAAAGTTAAACAATGTTTGTGGCATAACAAGGACAAACAGTGGAAAGTTACCTGGGACAACCAAGGTGCAAGGTTGAGGGCAAGGCAGGATGAGAATCCATTGCTGAGGGTGAAAGAAGACAGGGGTAGTGGCAGAGGGGAATCCTTAAGTGGTGGGTGGGGCGGAGAACCCCAGGAGTCTAGAAACAGTCACGGGAGCAGGTGGAATGGAAGTGTTCCCTGAGGAGGGATTTGAGGTGGCCTAGCTTACTTTCAGTGGCTAAGGCACCGGGAAGTGCGTTCATCCAGAGAGGTGCTCTGTAGCTAAAGGTTCTCTGGCAAAGGGAGGTTCTGCACTGGGGAATCAAGAACGGGGATTTAGTGGAGCCACAGATGGTTTTTAACATGGGTGCTGGCTGTAGAAGGGCAGAGAGTCCTGGGGAGGGGAAGCCCAAGGGAGATCTTTTTGGCAAGGAGGCAAGTTTGATACATAAGCTTGCCATCAAAGTTGAGCCAGCTGGAGAGACTGTAAAGGGAGCAGGTGTATGTAGTTCGAGCACAACTTATGACTAGGTGGCAGGCTTTAAGGGACACTCTAATTCTGTGGAGGGAGGAGTTGTCAGCCGCCCCATAGACCAAAATCCCATAATCTATTAGGGAAAGGATTGAGGAGGAGACAGTTGTATGGAGGGCCTCTGGAGTGAGACAGTGCTTGTACCAGTGGAGCAATCCAATTCTGGTGTTGACAGCAATGCTGAGGAGATGGATATGTTTGTGGTAGTTGAGAGAAGAGTCTAGTGTGAAACCAAGGTATTTGAAGGTATCCACTTGGTCAACGGGTTGCTTCTGGGAATTAAAGATATGCAGTGGAAGGCTTTTGTGCTTGCTCTGGTGATGAGCAAACACCATAACTTTGGTTTTCTTGTAATTTTACACTAACCGGTGCTCGGCAAACCAGCATTGAGCTTCTTTGAAAGTTGTTTGGAGGGATAGCTGGAGCACGAGGGGATCTGGGTGGAAGGAGAAAAGGACCATGTCGTCGGTGTAAAGGAGCAGTTGCCCAGAGCATGCATTGGGGAGGGTGTTTAGAAATAGGCTGAAAAGAAGTGGCCCTAGGATGGACCCCTGGAGCACCCCTGACTTAACTGGAAGACTGGAGGACAGCGTGTTGCCTATCTTGACTTGCTGAGTCCTGCCAGTTAGATAGTCAGCAAACCAGTTTGTGGCCTCCTGGGATAGACCAGTGTGAGTGAGGGCCAAAAAGAGGAGAGCATGGTTTATGGTGTTGAATGCTTTTGACAGGTCGATAAAGACCGCTCCAGCCAGACATCCTTTGTCAAGAGCAGAGTGGATGGCAGTGGAAAATTCTAGCAGTGCTGAGGTGGTGTTGTGGCCTTTATGAAAGCCATGTTGTTCCCTACATAGATGATTGTATTTTTGTGAGATATTCAGTTAGTTGGTCTGAGATTATTCTCTCCAGCGCCTTGGAATGGGGGGGAAGAATTGAGATTGGACAGTAGTTCCCAGTAGTGGCATGGTCACTGCTTTTGTGGATTGGAGTGATGATGGAGGCTTTCCATATGGCTTAGAATTTACAAAGGCATAGGGAGTGGTTGAGAATCCTGGTCAGGGCGTGAGGACTTCATCAAGGGTCAGGTGCAGTAGTTTAAGGTCCAGAGCATCACTGCTGGACCGGGAACTACCTAAGGCTTTTAGTAAGTAGGGCTTAGCTTCCCAAGAAGCAAGGGTTTTGAAGCAAAAGGGGTGGGGGAGGGGAGGGGAGAGGGTGTGGCTAGAGGATCAAGAAGTGGGAGGAGCACACTGCTAAGGTCCGAGAAGGAGGAGTTTAGGGTGTCAGCAATGAGTTTAGGGTCAGTGGTAACATTGCCAGTGATGTTAATTTGGGAGGGGGGGGGCACTGATTTCCCATTGAGTTCCTTGAGGTTATCCCAAAACTTTCTGCCTGAGCCCCAGGTGGAGGCGAGGGACGCCTTATAGTGTTCAGCCTTAGCCCTACATATATCCCAAGTACACTTATTCCTGGAGGCACGATAACGTTGTCTGTCAGCAGGTTTGCCTGTGTCTAGAGCTATTTGCCAGAGGGAGTCGCGATGTCTCATCTGGTCTAGGAGAGTTTGGGAGATCCATAGGGTGGAAGGGCCTTTGACCACACATTTAGCAAGTGGAGCAAAAATGTCACAGGCTGCGTTAAAAGAGCGAATGAAGTAGTCGAGTGCCGAGTCTATGTCTGAGACATTATTAATGGGGGACCAGACCCAGAGATTAAGGTGCTGTTTCAAATGCTTTAGTTTATCAGGTTTAAGTCAGCATTGGAAAATTATTTCAGGAGGTGGTTTCTTTACCTTACATGACCAGGTACAGAACACAGGTGAGTGGTCACTCAGGGTGTTGGAGAGCACTGAGACACCTGTGAGTCTGTTGGGGCGATTGGTAAGCATCAGGTCCAGAAGGGTGGCAGATTTGGTTTTAGGGTTATGCCGTGTAGGGGAAGTGACTACTCGTGATAGATCCATAGCAGCAATAGCGTATTGTAAGAGGCAGCAGAAATGGACTGCCAATTGATGTTGAAATCCCCTAGAGCTATACATTCAGCCTTTGGAGGCAGGAGGGAAAGGTAGTTCAGTATAGAGTGGAACGCTGTTTTTTTGGTTCGAGAGGGAATGAAAATTGAGGTGATGAAGGCCGGGGCAGTGGCCTTGTCCATAGTAATTTTCAGGGTGAGAGCTTGGGCACCAAGGTCTAGTTGAGTAGGAGGGAGAGCTTGACCCTGCAGGATGTCCCAAAGATAAATGGCACATCCCCCCACCACATTTTCCCCCTCTGTCAGCACGGAAGATGGAATACCTGGGGATGGCCACCACCGAGTCAGGGGTAGCATTAGAGAGCCAGGTTTCTACGAGGGAGAGTAAGTCAGGCTGGTGTTGGGCCATCCACCCCTGGAGGCTATTGAATTTCTTCTGCAGGCCACAGATGTTAATGGATGCTATGCAAAGTCCATCGGTGGCTAGATGGTTGGGGGGGCAAAGGTGGGCCCTGGGTTAGGGTGTATATTAACGGATAACAGCAGTAGTAGTAGAAGGGCCCTAAGAAGAGTAGATTGAATTTGCTTGTGGAGGCTGGGACCTAGAGGTAATAGGCGGGAATGTTTGGTGCTGACGACTGGGATGGGGAGGGCTAAGATATGTGGTGTGGCTAGGAGGAGCAGGTACACACAGGCGAAAGGACTGGGGAAGAGGAGGCTAATAAGAGGGGGGGAGAGGAGGCAGTGGGGAAGCATCAGTGGTGCAGAGTGGATGGGGAGGGGAGCAAGGGGGATGGATCTGTAAAGGGTGTAAGGAACTGCAAAGAGGGCCAGGACCAGTGGGGTGAGTAGGTAGAAGAGTATGAGAGAGGACAGGGGGGGAGACAGTGGCCATGGTAGCAAGTTTAAGAGTAGCGACAGGAGTGCAGCTGTCACAGCAGACAGTGTAGAAATGCTTAAGGGGGGGAGTTGAAAGGTGGTAAAGTGAAGGGCAGGGATAAGAGAAAATAAAGAGTACACAGTAATAGGGCTGATTACCTGGTGCAGCGGTAGTATCATAGCCTTGGGAGTAGAAGGTGTAGGGTTCGAATCTGGGGGAGAGACTTGAGAGAGAGGGCAGGAGGAGTGGAAAAGACACAAGGTGTGGTGGGAATAGAAGAGAGGGAGAGCTGAGCTAGAGTGACTGGGAAGGGGGAAGCAGTAAAGCAGGGTGGGGAAACACTGACTCCTACTGGCTGTCGGGTATAACAGGCTAATGGAGAAACAGGCACTTAGAAAAAAACTGCAAGCGATCACGTGACCAGATGAGGTCAATAAATTAGGAGATGCCCCTGGGTGGGAGGCTGGGCAGCACACGCGGGCATCGCTGGGCTAACACCTCCACCCAAGCAGCAGCAGGAGAGGAGTAGAATTATCTTTAGAGAGCACCAGGGATCCATTGTTAGCGCCTGTGTGCAGGCTGGTAGTGTAGTGGGAAGGGGTTCCAGGGCTGCCCAAGTAGGATACAAACAATGGAGGAATTAGTATGCAGCGGAAGATGGGGGTTGGGATATCACTGCCTCACACAGTCTGTAGGGAAAGGCTGTACTCTTGGCTGCAGGCACATCTCCAGGAGGACAGAGGGAAGTTACAGGACACCAAGATGGAGATTCAGCAGGAATCTATGGAGAATGCTACCATGATGTGGTAAGCCTCACAAGGATCCTGAAGTACAGAATGTCAGAAACAGAATGTACCACTAGACACTTAACTCTAACAGGCACAAGGACCAGAGATAGCTAGAACAGTTTCAGTGCCTTACAATACAACTCTAGGCAGTACACAATATCTGTAAACAAGCAGCAAAGTAAACTGTAACACAGGGCTAAAGTGAACAGATTAACACAGTTAGTATAGGCAGAATAAAATGTCCTTAAAGTCCCGGGAACCACTGCAGGCAGACCCCAGTCGGAGGACCCAAATCCCAGTTGGTGAGACAATCAGTCACGATCAGAGGGCAAATATTCCTTTAACACCCTCACCAAGCAGCAGCAGGAGAGGAGCAGAATTACCTTCAGAGAGCTCCAGGGATCCCGTTGTTAATGCTGTGTGCAGGCTGCTAGTGTAGAGGGAAGGGGTTCCAGGGCTGCCTTTAGAGAGCTCCAGGGATCCTGTTGTTAGTGCTGTGTGCAGGCTGTTAGCGCCATCCCCTGTCTATCGTTTTTCCAGTCTGGCATTTCCCCATGCCCCTGGAGATGTGGCCCACCAAGATGCTGGCTATAAAGTTTTTGCACACCTGGTGGGAACTGCTTTGGCCGGCTACCTGTGCCCCTTCAAGTGAAAAAGCTTACTGTTCTAGTCCTCTTCACAGTCTTGCCCCAGAAATCCACTGCTACTTTCACCACTTTTGAAGTGGACACCAGGGGCTCGATCCTCAAAACTCCAATTGTGAAACAAGGTGCCTGTGTCAAACAGAAGTGATGCAAGGAGCACCTTGTGTCACAGGCTACCATAGGTGCTGACTCCAGGGGTGCTGGGGTACTCAAGCACCCACAAAGTTGTCTTAAGCACCCTCAATATTTTGAGGGAAGACTGGAAGAAAACATTACTAGGGAACCTGCCCATTGAAAAAATACTTCTTAATGTCAGTGAGCACCCATAAAGGTTTATAAAAGTTGGCTCTCCTCACAGCATGCAGAGTTTGCAACCCTGGAAGGCCAGCTGCGGCACAACGGGGACCCCTGTGCCAGACTGGCCATGTGCCAGACCGGCCATGAGCCAGGCCTGTGCCAAGGTTGGGGGTGCGCCAGGGTGCTAGGGGGCTTGTGGCAGATGCTGGCTGCAACATCTCCTTAAATGGGATTCTGACAGCCAGTGAGATCAGCCAGGACTTAGACCACCCAACAAGTGGTCTAACGACCCTTGCACCACTCCTGGAGCATTCACAGGGTGGGAGGGAACCTGTGCTGTTGCCTTCCTGTGGTATCCCACACCCCCACAACACCCGGAGCACTCACACTCAATGGTGCTGTGCCCACAGATCTCCCATGGTGGCAGGCATGCGGCGGCTGCCCTCCCCCATGGACGGTACAGGCATGGCAGCACCCTGCAGTGTCCCCATCAGGGACCTGTTGCCCACACCTGGGCCCCATTTGTGCCCTACCTGCCATCCCTGACCTCTGTCCTGTCCCGCTCGACACTGCCATCCTCCAGGCTGGTCCCCAATACTGGGAACTGATGCTGCCTGACCGCTCTACAGCTTGTGGCTAACCTCTCCCGTACACCTTTCCTTTGGTGAATAGCAACATTTGCTGCAAGCTGTGGGACTTTGGCACCGGGACCCCGCCCATTTGTGAATCAGGTGCAGGGTTTCTGGAGCACCAGTGATCGGTGCAAGCTGCTGTTTGTGCAGCTTGCATCAATCTTTTAGGGTCGAGCCCGAGGCCTCGACTTTCTGTCACGTTCTTCCCTTGACACTGGGAGCAAACAGAGCCACCTTTGTTGGTCAAAGAATAGAATTGTTTTTGCACCACACTGTACACATAATACCTCTGCAAGGCAAGCTGGGGTTGGCATAATTTATTTAACTTTAACCAGGCACTTAATGTCAGGTTATATGTAAGACTGCATTTGCATTTAACTGTACTCTTGAGGAAAACTCTGAACATAGCGCATGGTACTTCAGACTTTAGCTTTCTTGCAAAAAAACTCCCAACAATTTATTTACAATAACAGGTGCAGACAGGTAGTTTGTGATGCAGAGTGTGCAGCCGGATCCACAATCGCATTTCTCATCTAGGGTTCAGATTCAATGCGACAGTCAGCAGTGATCATATAATTCAGCATAATCACTTTTTTGTACAGTCCACAACCATCTGGTCACTGGTTTGATTCTCAGCAGCATCATTATAATTAAGCATATTTACAGAGTGACCTTAGTGACACATATGCCCAGCTACAGTAGTGGTGGCATGATGGGATTCCAATACATTTTCCCTTGCAGGCACCAGTGGGAAAGGGGATCTGGGGTGTACCCAGCCCTGTTTAGCACAGCACAGGTTCAGTGCCTCTAGTGTTGGTCAAGTAAATGGAGGTGTATACCCTCCCAGAGTAAACACTGTGTCCAGCTTAGATGTTAACATGTAATGAAGTAGATTTAACTGTCACTGGCTGCTTTCTCTCACACTGTGCCTCCTGGAGTTTCAGTATCCAGTGCCAACATGGCCACAGCAACAGAAGCTTTGCAGCTGACCAAGGTCCGTCCCTTCCTATGGGGTCCAGATCATTGGGCACCATTAATTGCCCTGAATCTTACACAGCATGTATGTCTTTGCCATCAGTTCAGTTTCCGGCCATAGGCCTCCACCAGATCAAGTTTTCTCACTGGATACCTATTTTTAATACAGCACATAAATATTGCAAGTCAGCAACACAATACACATTTTGGAGTAATTCAGTGGTAGAGCTGACCACTCTCATTTTGTTATGTCTAAGGGGTGTTCCAGAGTCCTTTGCTGAACATAACTAGCAGTCTACAGAACTACAGTAAATATGAGTTGATCACTAAAAGGAGCTACTCTACAGCCAGTGGGCTGGGACTTGTCTTCTAGTACATGTATGAAGAGTTCAGCAATGTATTGCAGCACATACCGTAACTGGTTGTGCAGGACCCCCCATTTTATCTACTACAGATAAACATCAACAGTTGTAGAAGATCAGTTTTAACAAATCAAAAAAAAAACTGAAATCACATTAAGAAACCTTGGATCCCATTGGCACGTCCACCCTTATGCCAGGAAAAGAAACTACATAGGATATACAAATCGTAGCCAGGGCACTTATATATACCATTGCTGCCTACAAGAAAGCGTGATGATAGTAAAACCGCACATCTCCCACTGCATGTTAGAGCATTAAAGTGGTTGGGGGGAGGGATGGGAGAAAAGGCTGTTGAGGGGGGGCTGATAAAGGAGGGACTCTGTCTCCACCCCCCCGGGGAGCTGGAGGAATGCGGGAAAAGGCCGACTGGTAAGGTGCTGACTGGGGAAGATGGAATCCCCATGGGAATGCGAGCAGGGGAAATGGAAGTATACGGAAAGGGTGGAAGGTAGTCCTGCTAAATGCCAGGAGCTTGGGCAATAAAATGCCTGAGCTCCAGGCAATGCTAACTGAGGGACAGGTGGATGTGGCAGTGGTCACTGAGACATGGGCCACAGCAGGACATGATTGGGACCTGAACCTGGAGGGTTACACCATGTTCAGGAAGGACGGGGGGGGAGGGAAGGGGAGGAGGGGTAGCAATAATAGTCAAAAACTGCATTGGCATAGGAGGAGTGGAGGAGGCAGAGGGAACTGTGGAGGCAATTTGGGTCACCCTGATAACAAGGGGGGACAAGAGAGTAAAAATAGGAGTGGTGTATAGACTCCCTGCGCTGGTGGAGGAGCTGGAGGAGAGTCTGGTGGCAGATGCTGGGAGACACTGCAGATTGGACAGGGGAAGGGTGGTGGTGCTGGGGGACTTAAACATGCCAGGAATGGACTGGGCGACTATGACATCCTCGGTGGCCAGGGAACAGAGGTTGTTGGATGTCTTTCAGGACGCGTTCCTAACTCAGCAGGTGGGGGAACCGACCAGGGAGGCGCAGATACTGGATGTGGTCCTGGCAGACAGTGACCAGATTGGGGGCCTGGAAGTAAGGGACCTGTTGGCGGGGAGCGACCATGCCACGGTCTGGTTCTGCCTGGACCTAGGAGGGGTTGAAGGCTACACAAAGACGGAGGTAACTGACTTCAGGGGGGTGGATTTCAAGGAAATGGGAAGGATCCTTAAGAAGCATTTGGATGGGATTGGGCCAGACATGAACGCTGACAGTAGGTGGGAAATCATCAGGAGTGGGGTGCAGGATGCTACCAGCACCTGTGCAAGAGTAAGACGAAAATGCGGTAGGGCCCGTAAACCCTGCTGGTGGACCAGGGAGGTTCAGGAGGTGGTGAGGGGGAAAGAAGGCAGCTTATAGGCATTTTAAGTGCTCAAGGAGTGAAAGGGATCGAGGGGAGTACAAGCTGATGGCCAGAAGGGCCACTAGGGTGGTGAGGGTGGCTAAGGCAAGAAAGGAGCAGAACCTGGCCAGGGAAATTAGGAGAGGGAACAAGGGGTTCTTTAGATACACTGGGGAAAATTGAAGTGTGAAGGGGCAGATTAGCAGGATTAAAACAGGGGAGGGATGGGCACAAGACCCGAGAGAGCAGGCTGAGGTACTAAATGAGTACTTTGCCTCAGTTTTCACCAAGGAAAATGGGGGGTCTGCATCATACATGGGAGGAGATGGTGAAACTGAGGAGGGGGGGACCCTTGCCGATCAGCAGGTCTGGGGAGGGGGGCATCACTGGCAGGAGAGGGGGAAGGCAAAGCAGGGGGACGAGGTAGCGGAGATGGAAATCACGGCAGAGAGAGTGAGGGAAGCCCTCAGGTCCCTTAAGACTGAGAAAGCACTGGGGCCGGATAAATTACATCCCAGAGTGCTGAAGAAAGTGGCAGATGTCCTGGCGAAACCCCTGGCGGAGCTTTTCAGCATCTCTCTGAGGACAGGGTGGGTACCCCAGGACTGGAAGATGGCAAATATAGTGCCTATCCACAAGGAGGGATCAAGGGAAGTGGCAGGGAACTACAGGCCCATCAGCCTGACATCGGTGGTGGGCAAGGTGATGGAGGGCATTGTCAAGGATAGGCTGGGGGGGACCTGGAAAAGTTGGGGTACCTGGACGATAAACAGCATGGATTTGTCATGGGGAAATTGTGTCAGACAAACCTTGTGGAGTTCTATGACTGGGTGACAAATGCCTTGGACCTGGTTACTGGTGGACGTCCTCTATCTTTACTTCAGCAAGGCGTTTGACTCTGTTCCTCACGGTGACCTGTTGAATAAGCTGGGAGAAATGGGGGTGGGGAACCAGATGATCAGATGGATATGCAATTGGCTCCAGGACCGGACCCAGAGGGTTGTGGTTAGTGAGATAGTCTCATCCCCAAGGAGGGTCATTAGTGGGGTCCCTCAGGGATCGGTCCTTGGGCCCCTCCTGTTCAACGCTTACATCTCTGACATAAGGAAGGGTATCAGGAGTGAGATGAGTCTCTTTGCAGATGACTCAAAACTGGGGGTGGTGGTGGATGGGGAGGAGGGGAGGGAGGCCCTACAGGGGGACCTGGAGGCTCTGAAAAAGTGGTCTAGAAAGTGGAAGCTGAGGTTCAAATCAGGGAAATACAAGACACTGCATCTGGGAGCCAGAAACCCGGGCCAAGTGTATACCCTGGGGGGGGGGGATGCTACAAGTCTCAATGGCAGAGAGGGACCTGGGGGTGGTGGTGGATGTCAACATGAACAACTCTGAGACTTGTATGAGGGCAGCAGCCAAAGCCAACAGGATGCTGGGATGCATCACTAGGAGGATCACCTCCAGAAGGAGGGAAGTGATACTCCCTCTGTATAACTGCTTGGTGAGGCCGCACCTCGAGTACTGCATGCAGTTTTGGAGGCCACACTTAACGAGGGACATTGAGCTCCTGGAGAGGGTCCAGAGGAAGGCAACCAAAATTATCTGGGGCCTGGGGGACAAGCCCTATGGGGAGAGGCTTGAAGAGCTAAATATGTGCACATTGGAAGAGAGAAGGGACCGGGAGACATGATAGAGGTCTTCAGGTACATGAAGGAGTTAAATAGGGGAGGAGCAGTCAGGGTGCTCCGAAGGAAGGAGGGGGGGGCAACTAGAGGGCATGGGTGGAAGTTGGAGGGGGGAGATTCAGGGGAGAAAGGAGGAGGTCCTATTTCACTGAGAGGGTGGTGAAGCCATGGAATGCACTGCCCAGGGGGCTGGTGGAGGCAGAGACGGTGGAGGGGTGCAAGAGGGGGTGGGACAGGTACAGAGGAAGGGTTCTGGAAGCAAAGTCCTGTGCAGTAGGAATATCTGGGACTGGGAAGGGAGAAGCCAGAGAGGGCAAGCAGGGCAGTAAGGTTAGCTCCCAGGGTGGGTGCTCACCAAACAAGCAGACACGAAAGACCATTAAGCCTATTCTGCTGGCATTTTAGTATGTTAGTATCGTTCACAAAAGATATCTACAACAAATAACATAATCACACAACAATTATACAAGCTAAGTCCATTCAGAGGTCTTATAGCGAATGGCATAGACACCACGTAAAGATCCACTGTTCAGGAAGGGACCCTAGTAGAGCGGGTGACACAGTTTTAATTTAAATCAAAAAGTTCAGCACCCACAGTGCAACCAAAGTCTCACTATGAGCAGTCACAAGTAAAATGACATGCTGCACACTGAGGATAAAATAGTATTTTACAAAACTGACTTGGGGATCTCCTTCAGTACGCACACAGCCTCCTTATGCCATTCAAGCACCAGTGTCAGAGTCCACCTCACTGTTCATTGCCCTTGTGGTGTCTTTAGCAATTTTACCCAGTAGTTTATCTAAGTCTTTAGGGTCTTGGAAGACATATGTCTGCCTTGTATATTTGACACAAAGCTTTGCAGGGTACACGGAGCTAAACGGGATACTGAGTTCACTGAGCCCTCTCCCTCCCCCCAATGTTTTTTGCTGTTGGCATGTAGAATGGCATAGATCCAGGAACAACAGCACTTTACCTCCAACAACCTCTATATCTTAAACATGCTAAGGAGCTTTTATAATGCATCTCTTTGGCATACAGAATCCATTTGGAGGATCAGGGTTCTAGGCATGTTATCTGCAGCTGTTTTCTGAGGAGTGATGAGATAACATTTCTCAATGCTGAAATGTGGAGACATGTGTTGTAGCCTCAGAGCCTCCCCAAGTCATGTGGTGATAGTGATGATCTGTGTTTCGCCCTTGAAACCCTATTGAAGCCCATTGATGCATACATTGTTTTCTTGCAAAAGATTTTCCACATGTTCCAACTGAGATCAGATCAGATTGCTTACTTTAACCAATCCAGCTGACACAAGGCCTTACCTGCACTGTTTGCCACCTCCATGAACTCCACAGCATGGGCCTTCAACTTCTGTTCAACTGATTGCAGTCAATTTGTATAAGTGTCAAATTTACTATTTAAAAATTCCAAGGACTTGCTCATCTTCTACATCATGGCGTTGAAGGCACTGAGGGTATCTCCAGTTCTCCAGCTTGGCTGCTATTGCTTGCTTTCTCCATTTCTTTCTTTGAGGCATCCAGTGCAAAGAAATCATGTGTTCCCTGAGCAGTTGGAAGTGCATTTCTCAGCATTCCCATTGTGAAAATTTTCTGATTCTCACGCAGGCAGTAGAGGAGTTGAGCTTTCAAAATATGTAAGTTTGATAGAATAAGGTTTCAAACAAAATGATTATTTTAAGCAAAAAGGCACTCTTCTGTTGGAACTGTGTAAACATGTGTCTGGATGCCTGCACTCCTATCTCCACCACCACCACCCCCTCATCGGATACCTTTGACATTCCTAAAACACCTGGGACAGATGTTGGGAAAGCTATCAGGAGGCCATCCTTGAGGGTGGACCTTCAACAGGCCCCTGCTGTCCGAATCCTGGACCCCAATTGGGGCCTGAGCATCTGGAGACCTGCACTAGAGTGAGCCGGTGCTACCCATGCCCAAGACTCTGCCACCATTCCTGGATCTGAAAGTCCTCTCCAAGAGCGCACCCAGGTACTTAAAACCAGGAGGGGTCTGTCCAGATACTACACAAAATTGGAGTTCACTTTTGGTGTGCCAGACCCTCTTTTACATTATGTATCCCTAGGAGGTGAGGAAAGACATGTGGGAAGCCTCCCAGCCAATGGGTAAGTGCTTTGCAGTGACACAGAGACATTTTATCACTAAGCAAAAAAACACATTGCAAAACGGGAAACACTCCATTAACATTTCAAGGACATTGCTGAAAATACCAGGCTATCTTAACCCCTTAAGTACAAATACCTGGGGGACGTGGCCTGGCTGAGGAAGAGCATGGAGGCTTAGTCTTTTAGCTCTGGGGTCATTTGGTTAAAATCCATACCATCCTACATAAAATCTAAAGTGCTCTGACTATTTCTGCTAGATTGAAGATCTGCCTGATGGTCACTGGTAAAAAATCAAAGAATATGCAAGCCCAGCTTACATTTTTGTCTGCTAAAAGAAGCGAGGAGTGAGGCATGTGTAAATCTACAGAAACCACTATGGCTGCACCATCCACTTCTAGAAAAGTGGAGGTCCTGAGAGATAAACAGCCTGATACGGAGGTACAAGATTGTCCCAACATAGAAACACTGCTCCAGACTTTGAAATTTGACTTAACCCACCAAATCCGTTCCGGGTTCGAGAACATAGGAGCGCAACTAATGCACCTCCAACAAACAGTAAATAATTTGAGTGATACAGTGGATAGCCACACTATATGCCTGGGCAAGTTGAAGCAGCGGGTGAGCGATCAGGAGGACTCCCAACAGCGTGTTGACTGCGCTACAGCAAGCTCTCTGGGAAATAGAAGTACTGAAAACCAGTATTGACGACTATGAAAACCGGGAGAGGTGCAATAATGTGAGAATCGTGGGACTCCCGGAGAGCCTAGAAAGTAAGGACTGTGAGACAGACATATCTAACTGGCTCAAAACATCACTGGTTCTCCCTGTAGACCTGACGCTGGAGATCCAGAGAGCCCATCGATCTCCAGGATGAAAACCAGGGCCAGGGGAACTGCCCCGACATATTATAGTAAAATTCTTAAGGTTTCCGGACAGACAGCAGATCCTGGATGTATCCCATACTGTGAGCCAACTGAAGGAGCAAGGAAGTGTTGTCAGCATCTTCCTGGACTTTTCCAGGAAACTGCAGGGTGAGAGGCAAGCATTCACGGCGGCAAGAAAGAAGTTACACAAACTCAGCTACCCATTCTTGCTTCTTTATCCAGCTCGGCTAGTGACACAACCAAGGAACCAAGAGAGTAGATCTTTTACAGATCCTGAGGCGGCGATGCACTTCATAACCCAAGATCTATCTCCGAAGTAAGAAGAAGTCAAGGCAGAATCGAGTGATTTGCAGGCAGTTAAAGGTACTGTGCAAAGGCGTCTGCAGCCAGGGCTTAACTAACATAGGAGCCCCTTGTGTCTCTGTGAACCTGTTTGACTCTGGCCCTCCTGGTCCCTGTGACTTTTGAGATGTTTTGAACCAGCCCCCCAGTCTTAAATTGGGCACACAAGTATGCAGATCTATTGGTCTTACCTGCTGCACCGAGCTGGTGAAATTTGATGTTGAAATTTAGCTTTGGCCCCAGGGCGGCCTCCAAACGGAGAACTGATGGTTTGGGTCCCCCTTACAAATCCTGGTAGGCTGTTAGCTCCCTTGTGGAATTGGCCTTTATTTAAATGGCCGGCCCTGTGGTTTTGCTCCCTTACCCCAGCATCTGGGAATAATCATGCACCGCGAGGCTGGTAATCTTCTTTCAGCGATCCACAATGGGAATACCCAGCCTATAGTGGCAGGATCAGGAGCCCTGGGTGTCTTGATATTTAAGGGTCTAGGCTTTCCTGGGGGAAAACAATAATTTTAAAAACAATTTTAATATTGGTTGTTTAACTTGGCCAGAGAGACATCAATTTCGAGAGGTCTGCAGCCCTGGAGACACTATTTACTGGTCTAACGACTTCCATCTGTGTAATAAGTCATTGATGGCTTTGAGGCCATTTCCAGAAGCTATGGGCGCCTAATCTACTTTATTGTTATTGTCCTGTTTTAAATGTACTGTTATTTATGTGTTATAATTGTTATTGTTTGCTCCTGCTCCTGAGGTTTAGGGAAGTCTGCAGGTTGTAATTTGCAGGAGTGGGTGATCTTTAATTCACAGAATGGTTTGTTCCCTGGTTTACAAGGCTTTCAATTTGGGAGAGCACTGACAATAATATTATAGGTGGGGATTTTGGGGGGGGGGATGCTCCCTTTAACTGCACTTTTATAATGATTGGCTACTATATGGCCACAATCATTATATGTGGATGTGCCTGTGGCGTGGATCTGATGTAAGAGCTATGGATGATAATCTGAAACTGCATAAAGGGAAGGCTTAGAGATGGCACAAGGCACCACGCAGGGTGTCGGTGCCCCTCAAAGGCCGGCCTGGGGCACATCCCACGCTATAGTATATAGTTTTCAAAGTGCAGGGTGGCTGGAGGGGATTTCCTCCCCAAGTGGAGGGGCTGCTCTCTGTCCCCCACCCACCCCCTTAGGATGGCTTGTTTAACACATAGAGGTATAACTGCACCAGATGATCCTCCTCGGCGCTTCCATGAGGAGTAGAGGGAGGAGTACTTTACATAACCTATCTGGGTTTTGAGAGTGGGTAGCGGGATTCTTGTGGGTTACTACTTGTTTGAGGGTTTTGGGATGTTATGATTTACGGGGGGAGAATGAGGGGTGGGAATGTTGGGAAAGATTTGGTGTGTTTTTTGAAGTTATTGTTTATTAAAAACAGGTTTACAGCGCTGGGACATCACTGGAGTTTTATGATATACAGCAGCAGGAAAATAATGATGGTGTCAGGTTATGCATTACCTAAAGTGTCTTCGTAGAATGTTCGGGGCTCAAGACTGTGGTCAAGAGGAAAAGGGTTTGGGCATATATAAACAAGAGAAAGGGGATATTTGTTTCCTTCAAAAACCCACATGATGAAAGAAGAAATTTCAAAGCTGGCACAATCATGGGGTGTTGCTGGCGGTACCTTTTCTTCAAAGGCTAGGGGAGTGGCGATATGGATTCACCTCCGGTTGAGGGTGGAGACACATTCAGTGAGGGCAGATCCCCAGGGGTGTTATCTGGTGATGGATGTTACGATTGAGGGCTCCAGGTTTACATTAATGGCAATGTATGGCCCCAACATAGAAGACCCGGATTTCTTTTGACATCTAGCAGTGGTCCTGGCTCCCTTTCCCCAACAACTTAATTATAGGGGGGGTACTTCAACACTTATTGGGATCGGGATGCGGACCACTCGGGGAGAAATAGGGGGCCTCCTCCAAGAAGCTCTGTCACCCTGAGAGACCTAGTGAGGAATAGAGCCTTGCAGGAAGTGTAGAGGTACTTTATCCAAACAAATCAGAGTTCTCCTTTTACTCGCCAGCTCACCAAGTTTTCACCCAGATAAATTATTTTTTAGTATCCCCAGATATTCTGAGAGGGCCTAGAGAACCATTTTAGGGCCCAATATATGTATCAGACCATGCCCCGCTGGAATTTAATCTCCCCTTGGGAAGCTCTGATCAGCCTACTCATCAGTGGAGGCTGGACCCAACACTTCTAAGTTCAGACCAGTACAGGGTTCATATGAGGGAAGTCATCAGGGAATATTTACTTTGTAATAAACTGGAGGACACCTCCTATTCCACCACATGGGAAGCCCTTAAAGCTGTGATTAAAGGTGCCACTGTCTCTCATGCAGCATATACTGTATGCGTAGAATGGAAAACACCACTGAGTCAGAATTAGAGGATAACATTTTGAACCTAGAAAAACAAATAATGGAGACAAGGAATTTGACTAGGTTTGGGGAACTGAACGCATTAAAGGGTAAACTTACCCAGTGTGCCTCTAAAAGAATCGAAAGAGATATATTAAAACCGGGTGTGAAAGCCTATTTTGAAGGAGACGCAGCAGGCAAATGGCTTGCCTGGAAAGTAAGGGCGAAGCAGGTGGAGTGAGTTATTCTCTCCTTGGACACCCCTGGGGGGTCCTTTACTACAGATCCAACAAAAATTAATGATACATTTAGAGAATTCTACGAAATGCTATATCAGACAGAGGCCTTCCAGGGAGTGGACATGGAAGTTTATTTCAACAGGGTCCTTCTAAACTCGATAACCTTGGAACATAGAGAGGTGCTGGACTTGCAGACAATGACCCAGAAGGTTAGGGAGGCGATTTGGGTTTCCAGTACAGGGAAGGCCTCGGGCCCAGATAGAATTCCCATGGAATTCTATAACATTTTTTGGGAAGATTTACATCACATATTGGTCCAGACATTGAAGGAGGTGCTGGAGTCGGGGTCTCTTCCTCCATCCATGCAGCTGGCCACCATAATTGTACTCCCTAAACCAGGTAAGGACCTTAAAAAATGTGGTTCTTATAGATCCATTTTGCTTCTAAATGCGGACTTTAAAATTTTGGCTACGTTGATGGCCAGGAGGCTGGAACCTTTGCTGTCCACCCTCGTGCACCAGGACCAATGTGGCTTTGTTAGGGGAAGACAGGCCAAACATAATTTGAGGAAAACTATCAATATAGTATATAAGTGGGTGAATAGTAAAAATGCTCAACATAAGGGTCTCCTGGCTCTAGATGCTGAGAAGGCATTTGACAGGGTGGAATGGGCCTTCATGTTTGCCATCCTTAGGAAGTTTAAGTTTGGTCCAAGGATAATAAATTGGATCAGGACCCTTTACACTTCCCCGAAGGCCCAAATATTTACCAATGACACCATGTCATCACCCTTCCCTCTAACCAGAGGGAATAGACAGGGATGTCCCTTGTCCCCGTTGCTATATGTGCTAACTATGGAAGTGCTGGCTTCATCCATTCGACAAAACCAAAACATAATGGGCTGCCGGATCAGCAACCAACACCAGATTATCTCACTATTTGCAGACGACGTGCTGCTGTTCCTGAGGGACCCCACTCACTCTACCCCCTATTTGACTGAATTCTTTGAGGTTTATGGTCCCATTTCAGGCCATAAAATTAACTGGGTGAAGCGTGAATGGCTCCCTCTGGGGGACTCTCCTAAAGACATTGTTATCCAGGGGATCTGTATTCCCCCAGTAACCTCCCTAAAATACTTGGGGGTTGTCATCCCCAGGAAACTGTCCGTACTATTTAAAATAAACTATGGCTCCCTACTGAAAGAAATACGGACTCAATGTGATAGATGGAAAGATTTCCCTCTAACCTTAATAGGTAAAGTTAATTTGGCAAATATGTTCATACTACTGCAGTGTCTTTACCTTTTTCAGGCCCTGCCAGTGTGCACCTCCAAATATTATTTCAAATCTCTCAGCGGGGGGCGATTGGGACATTATTATGGGGCAATAAGAGACCCAGAATTAGGCAGGAGATCCTGTGGAGACCAGTGGGCGAGGGAGGACTGGGTCTTCCAAATCTTAGTCTGTATTTTATGGCAGCTCAAGTGGCATTCATACTGGATCTGCACCAGACCAGTAGCGAGAGGAAAATGTGGGTGGAGGTAGAAAGCATTGATGAGGAGCACCCTCTCAGCCCACAAACGCTTGCTGCAGTCCTAAACTGGTCAGTAATACATCGACCAAAAAAACCCTTCTCCAGATCTACCCTAAGGGTGTGCGGTGAAGCTCATAGGATAATGAATTACCCACCCTCCTTGTCCCCAGATGTGGATATTGGGCTTGCATTGTGGAAGGGGTTGGATATGCCAGGCCCAGTGCAAGGGATTCTGAAAGCTAGGCAGGGGAAAGGCCTTCATTTAATACACCAACTCTATGAGCAAGATATGGTGCATTCATATCAGTATTTGTCTGAGAAGTTTGGTCTTCGCCCCTCAAATTTCTTCACCTATCTACAAATGCGGCATAAATTAAGAAAGGGGGACTCCGAGAGCCCAGAATTTATCTGACCCAAGACATCCACACGAGAGGAGTGCATAAGGGTCTCCCTACACTATGATAAGCCACGACCCATGTCTAAATGCCATGGGACCCTATTGGAGGCACTACCTGACATTCTACAACCCATCAAGCACAAGTGGGTGCGAGATCTGGGCTCTGCTGCTCTGTCGGGTTGGGATTGGAAGACAATTCTGGAAGGGGGCATGAAATGCTCAGTCAACAATAGACCGTGAGCAATACACTACAATATCCTACATAGAACATATTTTACTCCTTCTTTGGCTCACAAGTTAAACCCCAAGCAATCAGATTTATGCACCAAATGTAAGGTGCAGAGAGGTATCTTTTTCCATCTGATTTGGGCTTGTCCCAAGGTTAGGAGTTAATGGGAGGGGATAGCTGAAGTCATGTGGACTGTGTTGATAGTATCCCAGAATTTGGGTCTGAAGGTCTTGGGTCTGGAGGAAATCATTTTGGGTCTTCCGGTTAGGCCAGGCTGTGGTGGGGGTTGGGACCACCCCCTGTGGCCCTTATCACTTGCAGTAGGAAAGCAAATTTTGGCTTATCATTGGGGGACAGAATCCATGCCAACAATTGCTGAGTGGGCCCAGAGACTTCTGTATTGTATGAAGATTGAGCACACTCAATATAAGGCACAAGGTTATGAAGACAAATACAATAAAATATGGGAACCCTTAGAAGCTGCTATGGCAACTCAGTGCTTTCTGAGCATATAGAGGATGACTTCTCTTCCTCCAGGCAGTAGTCTTTTGACGAGCCCGAACTTCCTGCATATGCTCCAAGGATCTTCCCTTGAGGGCCCCATTATAAATATAAATCCTTATAAATGTAAATCCTTTCAATGTAAATCCTTTAAAAGTGGTAATATTTCTCAGCATAGTTGCTGCAATCTGATAAGAGAGAGTGAACATTGTAGTTCGAGATTAGACCACTATTAATTTTGACATTGTGCTCTTCTCCACACTGGATGCATACAGTTCATGACTGGTCTGATGGAATGGTGCATACCTGTCTATATATAAATTATGTTCTGGTATGTCTGGCACTGTACCTTGAAAATAAAGTTTGAAAAAAAAAAGGTACAAATACCTTCAACACACATTTTTAACATATAGGATCACTCATAACCCTCATGTGGGATAAGTGGGTTGCATGTATTTATATATTTGTAAAAAACTGTGTGAATGCATTAGATAGGGTTCAGATTAAACCAATAAAAGTAGGGAAATGTGGAGTTAGGGTTTCCCACTCTAACTCCCCACACCCACCCCAAAATGTAGGAAAAGAAAAAAACATGGTTTTCACTGTCCTGACTCTTGGCAAATCAGGGTGGGGTCTTTTTGGGGATTCTCAATCCTAACGCTCACCTCACTGTGGTATAGCCTTCAAACATACAGAAATGTGTCTTGCCACATGTTGCCAACAACCTGCAGACCCTGCCTCAAGAAAACATATCACATGTCACTTTATTTAGTCATGGAATGGGGTGAGCGGTAGGGTTGAGAACCCCAAAGAAGACCCCACCCATGATTCACCAAGAGTCAGGACAGAGAAAACCATACATTTTTTTCTATTCCTACTTGCAGGGTGGGGGTGAGGAGTTAGAGTTGGAAACCCTAACACCACATTTCCCTACTTTTGTCAGTTTAATCTGAGCCTTAAGTGATGCATTAATGCAGTTTTTTACAAAGAATTCCCTTATTTTTTGAGATAGTAGAATCGTATCCTCATTCACGCAGGTGACATCCATCAGGCTAGGGAAGTGCAGGACCCACTCGGCCCTGCACTTCCCTGCATCTATGGAGGCCCATGCCTCCATAGATGCACATATCTATCTAGCTGTGGAAGCGCAAGGCCCTCCATGCCTCCAGAAATGTAATGTACTGTATGAGCTTGGTTGTAATTGTTTGTTGTATGGCTCACTTCAAAGTAAAAAATATATTAAGTGTCCCTGTTCTTTGCCCGTGGTTAACTGTATATGGGCAAAAATGTTTTTTAATTTAAAATTTGGTAACCTGGAAAGGCACACTAAGCCAAGGCTCATTTCCAGGTATGATCCCAGTAGGGAAAAAACAAAAACTAACAAAGGGAACATTAAAAAATGACAATAATAAAATGGGTTCCATGTCACTGCAGCGACAGGTAACTTGCCGATCATCAGTACAGTGATGGCACAATGCCGACAAACATTGTGCCATCACTGTAAAAGTGTTTTTCTGTCGGGAGCTTTGCCCCCACACACCCCTATACAGGGCCTTTGCCCCCTGCATCCCCTGCACTATAGATTACCAACTCAGAGTCGGATTTGTTTTTGGGATCTGTCAATTTGGTCGCTATGATGGTCTTCGCTGTTTCCCCATCACTGTTCAAACATGATACCAATTAGGTGCAGTGTACAGACAAAACAAAGTTACACATGGTCAATATAATCCTTAACGTGGTTAATGTGGTTTTTGCTTTGTTTCTCTTACGTCAGTAAATCTTTGATGGTTTGGTATGAAATTTCCTATGATTGTAGTGGAAGATGAGATACACCTTTGGTGCATTTTTGTTGATGATCACACTTCCATTGTGGATTTGGCACCATGCTAAAGACTGGAGGTAATTTTGGGGTGCAGTGTGTACCCCATGAATGTTTAGGGGGATTATGTGTTAGTGCTGTAGTAGTCATTAACACTTTTTTTCATATATACATTGTCCCTTAATTCCAATTACTGACAGAATTATGTCTTGTTAAAGTTGCAATGTTATCCTATTGGAATATTTATTGTTTCATTTTCATGTTTTTTATATTACCCCTAAATGTTTTGGGGGTATTATGCGTTAGTGTTGTACAACTCATTGAGACCTTTTTCCTTTTTTAACTTCATCATATTTATTGGTATCTCTAAAATATGATACAACTGCTCATCTTCAATGAGGTAAAACATATCAATCAAATACAGATCTAGTAATCTCTAATACAGTAATGTACATTATTACAAAACTTAGGTCAACACAAATAATGCCTTCCATGACTCTAAACTGGTCTGAGACATAGTAAAGGAATAAAGCAAGGGTACACACTGCTTGAAGTCACAGGCTTCTGGGTGATGGATACAGTTATTTCAGTGTAAGCTCAGTCTCTGTCCCAGTCTCTAACTGGATGATTGTTCTCCAAAAAAAAATGTCAAGTTGTCCCAAATGCTTCCTTAGAACTTGAAATGGCATTAGAATTAAATTAAATGGTGATAAACAAGAGAAACAAACATAACATATATATGCACAGTAGCAATTTATCTTATATAGAATGTTCAAAGTTTTATGACAATAGGTGTTCTACCCTACCCTACCCTCACCCCTCCGCCAGAGTCCTAGGTGTTAGGATCAACTATAGATGGCCCTTAGTCACTCTGTAATGCAATCTCCTACCCCCCCCCAACTCCACCTCTCCCCTCCAGGCTTCCTGCCAGGTCTGCCAGGGTTGCCAAAGTCCAGGAATTTTTCTTTCCTTAGGTGTATCGTGTAGGTAATGCTTTCTAAGCGCTCTATCTCCTCCACCTTAGAGACCCATTGTGGCAGAAATGGGGGATCAGGTGTTAGCCATTTAGTCGTGATACATTTCAAGGCTGCAACCCTTAGTATCTGGCACAATTTTACTAATTTCCTTTTTTTAGAAGATAGGGTGGGAAGGCCCAGCACTAGATCTTGGAAAGTGAAGGGTAGCGAAAGACCTCTCACCTGTTCCAAAATTTCATGAATACGGTGCCAAAACTCCTGTAGTTTACTGCACCCCCAAAAGATGTGGTAGTGTATTCCACTGGTTTCCCCACATATGCACCAACAGGCTGATGAAGCTTGTGAGTTAAAGTGTCGAGTGACCACTGGGGTCCTAAAAAATGCACAAGGATTTTCCAGTTAAACTCCCACCAGACTGTTGCAGATGTCACTTGCCAACCCCTTTGAAGTCTATGGGCCTAGTCTATCCTGAAGATAACTTCATTACTTCTGTTTCCCACCTTTCTCTTATTTCTTCTAGTACATGGGCCCCTGGTTGAGAGGTGAGGACAGTATATAATATGGATAGGTACCTCAGTTTGCCTCTGATTCTGATGGAGTCCCACCAATAAGTCTCTAGATGTATTAGTTCTCTACTGATCTTCTGAAAATTGTTCCCAGTGGTAATGAAGTGTCCTATAAAGTCTTCCCTACAGAGTGAGAAGCAATCTTTAAGGGTAGCATAAGGGAGGCATCCTGTTCTGTCCATCAGTTGTTTAAATGTGGTGAGACTTTTAAGCTCCTAGTAGGCATACCCCGATCTGATTTGGGGGGAATAAAGCTGTCCACATGTCTGACCAGAGAAAGAGGGCCTAGGGTATTTGGGGTATGTGTTGCTTTTCTTAATTTTGTGAGAATACGTAGGGAATGCTTAACCCATGGATTAGAGATAGAAGGCCAGATCCAGGAACCAATAGGACTTGTAGGTAGTGTCCATACTTTATAGTTTTTAACTGCTTCGGTCTCAATTGAATACCAGCCCGAGTCAGTGCGTTGCTTAGCCCAGGTGATTAATTGTGCACCCTGGGCTGCTAGATAGTAATAGTATATATGGGGGAGACCTAGACCTCCTTCCTCCCTTGATCTCACCAGAATGTTAGAAGATATCCTGGGGTGTTGTCCTGCTCAAATAAATTTGGAAATGTCTTTAGACAACTGGTTCCAAAAATATAATAGGATAGGGATTGGAAGTGTCTGGAATAAGAATAATAATCTGGGCAGCACATTGATCTTTATAACCTGAATTCTTCCATATAGGATAAGGGTCAGGAGTTTCCAGTGGGAAAAATCTAATTGCAGGGTATGATATAACTTAATAAGGTTATTTTGGAATAGTTTGGTAGAGTCTGCTGAAATCTGTATCCCTAAATACCTGATGGTGTTTTTCTTGGCCCACATGAAGGGGAATGTTTCACTGAATTGCCTGGGGGGAGTACCACTCACTACTATTGCTTCAGATTTGGATAGATTGATTTTGTAACCCGCCAGGGGGCTGAATTTCTCTAGGGACTCCAACAGATGGGGGTCTTTTAAGAAGAATAAAGAGTTATCTGCATAGAATGCCACTTTTTGTTCAGTTCCCCCCAACTGAATTCCTTTGTTGGTTTGGTTGTTACATATTTAGATAGCCAAAGGCTCCAGCAACAAGGCGAAGATCGGGGGGGGGAAGGGGGGCAACCCTGCCTGGTACCCCTTTTCAAGGGTAAACGATCTGAGAATAGGCCATTCACCTGAACCCTAGCTTCCGGCCTGTGATATAAGGCTGCTAAAGCGGAGACAAAATGCTCTCCCAACCCAAACTTTGACAGGGTGGAGGACATAAAGTGCCAATCCACCCCGTCAAAGGCTTTTTCAGCATCCATACTGATTGCGGGCAATAAGAGCCACAGGACTCAGGATTTTTACCTTGTTTAAGAATCACTGAGATCTGGGCCAAATTCCAAGAGGGTGGGACTGTTTTTTTATTTATCAAGATCTCATTACAGGTGGCAACCAGGTGGTCAAGGAGGTGAGATGTAAAACTTTTCTAAAATTCAGCTGGAAAGCCATCCAGCCCTGGAGCCTTACCATTTTTCAGTTGTTTGATCTTAGCTTGTATTTCTTGGGTAGTGATCGGGGCATCGAGGGCTGCCTTTGCTGGGTCTGCTAGGGTGGGGATCAGAAGACCGTCCAGAAAGGACTGCACAGCTGTCTGGTGTCCTGGGAAGGTCTCAGACTCATATAGGGTGGCATAGAATGTTTTAATTCTCTGCAGTATATCTACAGGGAAAGTGGTAGCTGGTACCACACCATCTCCCTGCAGACGCACCACTGCTCTACTGGCTGTCTCCTGGTGGAGCTGCCATGCCAACAGTTTCCCAGCATGATTTCTCTGCTCAAAGTATTTCTGTCTGGCATACTGCAACTGTCCCTCAATTTGAAGGTCAAGTAGTTTATTTAGTTCATATTTTGCTTTGTCCAGGTCGTGTTTGACCTGGGGATCCTGAAGGGCTTGGTGAGAGGTCTCTAATTGCGCTATTGTTTGTTCTAGTTGCAATCTCTTATGTGTGCGTTCTTTTTTAAGCCTGACTGAATATTTAATTATTCCTCCTCTAAGGCAGCACTTAAGAGTGTCTAATCTGATTCCCTCCTTCATTTCCCCTTTGGGGGTATCCTAGTCAAATTGTTGGATAGTGTCTTTGACCAGTTCTTTGAAGTCCTCTCTGGTGAGGAGGCTCGCATTCAGTCTGCAACATGATTGTGGAGGGGTTGGGGTAGTGAGCAGTTTGAGGGTAACTGGGGCATGATCAGAAATAGTAATGGGGCCTATATCACACCACTCTATCTTCAGTAACCAATTAGAGGATATTAAAAAGTAATCTGTTCTGGAGTATCCCCCATGTCGGGGGAAATAGTAGGTATAATCCCTCTCTTGTGGATGTACAAATCACCAGCAATCTGACAAGTCCAGTTCCTGGTTCAATCTCAAAATAAGTTTCCCTGTTCTCGTGGCCCCTCCCTGACTTCTCCCCGATCTGTCAATCCCTGGGTATATAACCTTGTTGAAGTCTCCCCCAGTGATTACCATGCTATGTGCGTCTGTGACCGCCTCTTTGATAAGTTTCTGTACAAAAGAGAGCAGGGGAGCTTCTTCGTTTGGTGCATATACGTTCACAAATGTACATGTCTGACCTCTATAGGAACCCCAAATCTGGACAAATCTGCCCTCTGGGTCTGTTCTAACCTTAAAACCACCAAGGGGGCATCTCTTTTTACCAGGATCATCACCCCTCTACAATGTGGACTGGTCTCAAAATGTGAAGCATACACACTCCCTACACAGGACCTTTTTAACTTAAGGTGCTCTGCGCAGTCAAGTGGGTTTCCTGTAGGAAGACTACAGTGGCCCCTCATCTGTGGAGATCCTGCAATATCTTAGCCCGCTTCACAGGACTATTGATTCCATGCACATTAAGCATGACTATATGAAGGTCAGCCATCTTTGTGAGGGGGGGGATCTGGTACCATCCGCCAGTTAGAAGGGGGGAAGGGAAGCGCCACCATATATCTATTTGCTCTACAGCTCTGTGCATTACATACAACAATAAGTACAACTGTCTACAAGAATAAACTTTATAGCATAACTGGAACTTGAAAAACTGTGTAACCCACCAATGCATGGTTGTCTTCAAGGTGTAATTACCCTATATCCACCCTCTTCAGAACTCTGCTTTTTGAGGTGTGGTTGGAGGGCCCCAACACAGAGGGCCTTCCGTCTGGCTCAGGGTGTAGAACAGCCTGATAACCAGAAGGGCAAGATGTTAGTGCTGCACCAATAGGCACAAAGTAACTTGTAGCTGGTATCTAAAAGATGCCCAACCTAAATTTCGAGAGGCCTAGCCCTGCCATTTATAACATCTTATCTGAAGGAATTAAACTTTGCTCCCTCATCAGTATTTATCCGGAGGGGTTATTTGTCCCCAATAACATGCGAAATATAAACAAAGAATGTCTAAAAATCATATTCAGCCAGGTACTCCCCAAATGATAGGAAGAGCATGGGGCCACAGCTGAGCTCTTGCTGCCCAGCGTTATCCCCCTACATCAGTAAACCAAGAGGTGGGGAAAGGAACCCCCCGGAGATCAAGGACAGCATGTCCCGCACAGTGTTCTGTTTTACCATGGTCAGTCTTCTTAACCTAAGGCTGTGTACTAATACATAGCAGCTGGGGCCAGTTGGTAGTCAAAGTGTGCAGAGGGTGTATATGCGCCGCCCCCGGTCCAATGCCAGTTGAAGCCACAGGGAGTTGTGTTTCTGTACAAGACAACTTTTGTTTTATTCGATTTCCTATCCAGTGGCCCAGCTCTGTGGATGGGCCAAACCAGCCTCTGGAACTCGAGTGTAATCAAAGCTGTCCCTGGAAATAAAATCAAGGTAAAGCCCACCACCTCTGCCAGCACTTATAGGCCGCAATCTAGCCAATGGGGTTGCTTAAAAAGCTACTGATCATATCTAGGATGAGGGCCTTTTACCAGGTTGCAGGCATCTGCCACCATTCTAACACCATTTCACTGCCCTGGCCTACACAGTTCAGACACCTTTAGCAGGGATCACCATCTGATCTCCCAGGATCAACCTCCCCCCCGGGGTAAACGCTCGAGCCTCAGGACCCAACCACCACCCCAACCCCCCAACATCATTAAGCGTTAGAGAGAGCATTCACTATTTCCACCATAGAAATAATTAAGATGTCAAATTTGTAATTAATCTGTCCCATCCTCCCTGCCTCCTTAGCAGGGTCTACAGTAGGAATATTGCTTACTCAAGTGAGCATTAATAATCCCTATAAGAGAGTCACTCACTGTCCCCAACAATGAGATGCCAACAATTATGTATAAAGTCCCTTCAGGTCAGCGGGTCTTCTGTAGTGTTGTCCTGCTCTGGGGAAGAAGCTCCCTCACGGCTGGGCTCCGTGGGTGATGGAGTCTAGATGGTGTTGGTATCTCTGCATGTGTGAACTGAGTCCCACAATCTGGAAGTGTCCGGGCGATCATGTAGCTCCTTTCTTTTGGTTCCTACCTTTTGCCAGGCCCTATCCATCAGTCGATCCTTCTGATGCTGTGTTGGGTTTTGAGGTATCTCCACATCCAAAGAAGACAGGAATTTCTGGGCTGCCATCAGGTCAGACAACCTCCTTATACCATTTTCTGTAGATATTTTCAATTTAGCTCGGTATTCAATGAACGCCTTTACCCCCTTTTGTTGGAGAATATGAACCACAGCCAGCACTTTTCTATGCTGTGTGAGCAGTTGGGGGTGTAGTCTTGCTCAAAAAAGAGCCTAGTATCTCCAAATATCACTTCCTTCCTAGACCAAGCTAATTTTAAGATCTCTTCTTTGGTACGAAAATCTAAGAAGGCGATCACCACTGAACGAGGTGGGCTTTGGGGTCTTTTGGCTTGGGCACCAAAGAGCCGTGTGCCCTGATAATATTAAGTAGTTTGTCTGCTGGCCAATCCAGTATTTCAGTGAGAAAATATTCTAGAAAAACAGGTACTGAATCGTCGGGCAATCTGTAAATACGGATATTGTTGCACCTGTTGCTGTTCTTCAACTCCTCCAATCTAATTTCTAACTGTTGTTCTCTCCGGTGGAGGTCTAATAGGGCCGCATTATGCACATCAGTGGTGGTAGAGTATTTATTTAATCCCTTTTCAAGCTGATCTGTTTTTTGGGCCATGAGTTCTAGTTTTCTACGGCCCTCTGTAGCTTTTGTTGTGCTCATCCTCTGGAGGGTTGCACATAGCTGCTTAGAAGTTATAGTGCACTCCTGTTCTTCTGGTTCCTCCGAGGCGGGTAGGTGGTGTGGCAAAGCCACGGCAGTGCAGGCCGAGGTGGGCTGGGAATAATTAAACAGCGTTTTGTGCTGTTTAGCCTGTTGAGTGCCAGATTTGCCTTTGATTTATGTCTGGAGGACATTGTGGATCCGTTTTCTAGTCTTTTGAAGTCTGGATGGGTCAGATAGCCAAACGATTGCGGTGGATCATCTGGCGGCGGGATAGAGCTTCCAAATCAGGCTGCCATTAGGTTGTTGAGCTCACCAGAAGTCTCGAGAGACCTTTTTTCTGATACATAGATTCTCCCTTAACTCCACAGAGCGACAGACTTGTGGCTTATTAAAGTTGCAATGGTATCCTATGGGAATTTTCATTTTTTTATTTTTTTTTTATATGGCCTCTACATTTTTTGGGGGTATTATCTGTTATTGTTGTAGTACTCATTGAGACCTTTTTTAATATATAGCTTGTCCTTTAACACCAAAGATTGACAGACATACAGCTTGTTAAAGTTGCAATATTATCCTATGGGAATAGTAATGTTTACATTTTTATGTTTTTTGTAGGGCCCCTAAATTCTTTTGTAGGGTATTATGTGTTAGTTTTTTAGTACTCATTAGGACCTTTCTTTTGATATATATAAGATTGTCCCTTAACTGCAAATATTGACAGAGTTTTGGCTTGTCAAAGGTGAAATGTCAGAAAGAAAACAAAGTCCAAATTCTTTTATCGTATGAAGGAACCTTTTTTCGTGAGAACGACACAGTCTCATGAAAAAGGATTCCTTCATATGAAAAAAGAATGTGAAAAACACACTAGTTGTTTCGTGCGAAGGAATCTTTTTTGTGAGATTGTGACATTCTCACAAAACAAGATTCTTTCATATGAAAAAAAGAATGCGAAAAAAACACAAAGTCCAAATTCTTTCTTCATATGAAGGCAATCTTCTTTCATATACCCCTATTCTTGTTTCATCAGGCCATACAAACAAAAACTGCCTCATAAAAAACTATTTTCAAAGTGTGTTAAAAACACTATTCTTGGTCATTTTTCCAAAAAGTAACCACAGAATCCAGCTAATGGAGTTCCTTTAGCAAGATACATGTGTTGGTGTCTCTGCAGGATATGATTTTCATGGGTTTTCAAAATTTATATTTGAGAAAAATGGAAGCAAGTTTACGGCCATATGAAAAAATAAATTTTTCTTATGAAACAAGATTACCCCCATATGAAACAGAATATTTTTTCATATGGGAAAATTCATTTTTTGTATGAAGCAGCTATCCAAAAGAGTGTGCACAGAGCATGCTCAGATCCAAAGTTTAAAATCCTTGTAACTCTGTAATGGATTAATATTTTTTCACCAAATAAATGAAAAGCACCACTCTGTGCCAAGCCCTTTCTACCCTGAAAATTTCAGACAAAAATTCGAAACTGTCTGGGCACTAGGTGATGACAAAAGCAACCCCCCCCCCCCAATTTTTTCACTTTTTTCACTATCTGGATCTCAGAATTCACATATCCAACTGGAACAAACCTTGACATGTCAGAAGATCTTGCCCCCAAGACCGCACATGCAAAAGTTCATGCAAATCTGTTGAATGGGGGTGGAGCTATTAAACTGCAAAGTTAGGGGCTTAACATTAAACAGCCTACTCAACCCTAACTATAGTGGTGCTACCATGCCACTATAATGATCAAATGCTAAGGGCTGAAATTTCAAAGCTCTCTGATAGCTGCATTTCTGGTGAAGTCTTTAAAGGTGCTGCATCAGCCCCTATTGCACACAAAACCACTGCTCAGTCAGTCAGCAGAGGGGCCAGGGTTAAATCCTTGAACCAGTTTTTGACAATTAAATTGGTCCATGTACCCTGGTGTGCAAAGGGGGACAGGGTTAACTCCCCACTCCATTTTCATCAATAAAAAGGGTTCTTGTAACTTGGTAGGCACAGGCGGCCAGGGCAAACTCCCCAACTCCATTTTTTTCAATAAAATGGGTCTATGTAACCACTTGGGCACAGGGTGCCAGGACTAACTCCCCAACTCCATTTTTGTCAATAAAACAGGTCCATGTAACCTACATCTTAGGACACACCAGAAAATGTGCTATCACAGCTTGGTGTGCTTTTTTCTGGTTAAAAGCTTATAAATAAAAACAAAAATAAATAAAAATTGTTACTTACTGCAGCCCAGTAAGTAAGGTAGCTAGACCATGTTTTTATGGTCTCTCAGACAGATGCTATCTGACTTAATCCCCATAGGCAGATGTGTCCACAGTTGGATGCATACTGCCAGAAGCTGCATTTGTTTGCCATGAATCACAACAACTTAACAAGGTTTGCCAGCAGTAGAAGGCCTTGCAGTCTATCAAGTCTACCCAATGCCAGAGCCTATGTATCTTAAGTTACATGCTATTCTGCCCCTTCCCTGCACACCTTAACCCTTCCTTAACTGTATCCTACCCTCTCTTGAAGCCATCCACAGATTGCATGCTTATTATCTTGTCTGGTAGCCTCTTCCAGCCCTCCACCACTCTCCAAGAAGAAGTGCCACCTAGCCCCCTTCAGAAACTTGACACCCACCAGTTTGCAGATGTTTTCCATTCTGTTTTTGTTGTCTTTGGTCCTGAAAAGTTCACTGGGTATGACCTTGTTGATACCCCTAAGGTACCTAGAAGTCTCTTTCATGCCCTCCCATACCCTTCTGTCCTGTAGTGAATACATACTTAGGTTCTCCGGTTGTACGATGCCGGTTTAACAACACTTTTGTTGACCGGCATTTCAGCAACGGGATTTATGTTACCCGGAAGTTGTGGTAGATATAAATCATGTATGTCTCCTGTTCCTGTCTTTCTATTGGGAGGTTCCCCCCCCCAACCCTGCCAATGTGGGGGCTCCTGCCCCCTGCATCCAACATACTTTGGATTATCAACTCCAGTCAGAGCTGATTCGGGAAGGGAATGTAGGACTGGGAGACAGTGTGCCCCTGTCTGAGGTGCACCAACACAGCAACCTGTTGACAAAGTGTTGATTTTGCCGACAGCGAGGTATGTCACGGTGTTGGTGTTGGCGTTGGGTTGGCATAACCAGGTTCTCCAGCCCCTGTTCATAGAAGAGTCTCTGCTGCTTTAGAATAATTTTTGTGGCCCTTTTTTGCACTGCCTCTGGTAGTTTTATGTCCTTTTTGTGGTAGGGCTTCCATATGCAGTACTCCAAGTCTGCTACACAAATTGAGGTGGGTTCCCTTCAATAAGTCTTAAGTTCTGTTTATGATAGAGGGGCTGGTATACAGATGCAGGTACAATCAAACAGTTTCAAAAGGACCTGCCATGTAACAAAAGCCCCATTCACATGGGCAATTCGGTAGCAATATTGGTGGTGCACAGCAGCAAGATTGTTGCTGCTGTGTACATCTGAATGCCACAGTTTTGCCATTCCGAGTTGCTGTTCTGTTGTGTCTGTGATCCCTCTTTTCTTGGGATCGCCTACTCTGAACAGCCTGCATCACTCACAGCACTGTGACAGGCTTTTACCAGCCTGCACTTGTGGTTCTGTCAGCAGCATGAACCAGTAATTTTTAAAACCCAAGTTCAGCTAAAGGTTGGTTCTGCTAGCTTAAAGACAGCTGAACTCTGGGAAGTGGCTTTTTTGGAAACTGAGAGCTACAAATTGAAGAAAACATGATCTCGGAGTCAAGCCCTGACACTGGGTATGCTCATATGCATAGACATAAGGTTTTGACTCTGAGACCATGTTTTCTTCAATTTCTAGCCCTCAGTTTCCCAAAAAAAAGCCACTTCCCAAAGTTCAGCTGTCTTTAAACTATCAAAAACAACCTTTAGCTGAACTCAGGTGAGAAGACCCATGCCAGATCCTTCTGCCACTACCAATGCCTCTCACCTGCCTCCCTCCCTGCCAGAATCCTCCACAAATACCGGATCTTCTGGGGGAGAACCTAAAATGCTCTAGAGCTGGACCATCTTAATGCTTCTCCAACAGTGTTTTGGAGAAATGGCCAGAACGAATCACAGGGCACCGATGTAAGTGCCGGCCATGTGAACTAGGCTAAAATATCTTTAAATAACTCTTTTATTCAGGAAAGTTTTTCTCAGTCAGATCCCCAGATGATACCCAACTTTTCACCTCTAGGGGCTTCCTCAGGGGCTAGGATCTAAAGTTTAAACATGTATAAAATATTGTTTAGAACACAGTGAAAGAGAAAAAGAAAAAACTTTTCCTCAAAATAATTTTTTTAAAACAAATTTTGTACTGTCTCTTTAAAATTCCCTGTACCCAGATAGTGACATCAGCAGTTCTCCCTCTTAGCTTATATATATTAATATATAATTAACTATGCCATGTTAAATAAATTCATCAGAACCCATGTATTATAGACACTATAGGACTATGAAACAGATAAAATAATGTAGTTATCATAACATTAATTTCTTTAGTTTGGTTACTTTAACAATTCCTTATACATCATACCTGAAAGTTTTTTGAGCTTTAGACTTACAAACAAGTGTTCAAGATCCGGTCTTGTCCTAAACAAATGAATACGGTGTTTCTAAGTAATGAGGAGAGGTTCTTAAGTTTTCTTACATTATTTTGTTCACAAAGTTTTATTCATATCTCAAAGGTATTTCAGATAAATTCATAAATCAGTACACATTGGGTGGAATATTCAAATATTCAAAGGAACTGGTTGCGTTGTGCAACCCCCGATGTGCGAATTCTTCAATGTGTCGGCGCAAGTGCAGGGGGTGTGCCCATGCATATGCGGCACATCCCAATATTCAGCTCAGGATGTGCGGCTCATATGCAGGCACAAACCCGCCTTGCACCGCACAGGGGGCCGCAATGTTGAGCCCGTCAAAACCTGGAACAAATCGTGGACACCCACAATCTGGCTGCCATATTGCTGGGTGCAACATGGCAGCCACCTGCTGTGGGTGGCCACCCAATTGCCCAGGACATAGGCCATGAGCTCCCTGCCCAGGAGGCATCATGCCTTCCCCCTCACCCGGCCTGATGAAACAAGAATAGGGGTATATGAAAGAAGATTGCCTTCATATGAAGAAAGAATTTGGACTTTGTGTTTTTTTTGCATTCTTTTTTTCATATGAAAGAATCTTGTTTTGTGAAAATGTCACAATCTCACAAAAAAGATTTCTTCGCACGAAACAACTAGTGTGTTTTTCACATTCTTTTTTCATATGAAGGAATCCTTTTTCATGAGACTGTGTCGTTCTCACGAAAAAAGATTCCTTCATGGGCATGATGCAAGTTAATCCCTGCTGGTCCAGTGGACCCTACCCCTTCACCCGATCGTGGACATGAATTAAGGTAATCCCTGATGGTCCAGTGGACCCTACCCCTTCGCCCGATCATGGGGATTAATTAAGGTAATCCCTGGTGGTCCAGTGGACCCTACCCCTTCACCCGATCATGGACATGAATTAAGGTAATCCCTGATGGTCCAGTGGACCCTACCCCTTTGCCCGATCATGGGCATGAATTAAGGTAATCCCTGGTGGTCCAGTGGACTCTACCTCTTTGATCGATTGAGGGCATGAATTAAGGTCACAATCTCACAAAAAAGATTCCTTCGCACGAAACAACTAGTGTGTTTTTCACATTCTTTTTTCATATGAAGGAATCCTTTTTCATGAGACTGTGTCATTCTCACGAAAAAAGATTCCTTCATGGGCATGATGCAAGTTAATCCCTGCTGGTCCAGTGGACCCTACCCCTTCACCCGATCGTGGACATGAATTAAGGTAATCCCTGATGGTCCAGTGGACCCTACCCCTTTGCCCGATCATGGGCATGAATTAAGGTAATCCCTGGTGGTCCAGTGGACTCTACCTCTTCGATCGATTGAGGGCATGAATTAAGGTAATCACTGGTGGTCCAGTGGACCCTACCCCTTCACCCGATCACGGGCATGAATTAATGTAATCCTTATCACGGGCATGTAATAAAATGATCCCTAGTGGTCCAGTGGACTGATCCCTTTTGTCCACTCATTCACAAATCAGGACTGTGTAGTACAGTATGGTCTGCACACCCATTGTCCCACGCAGTGGACCAATAGGCATACAACCCTACTGTACACTGTCAGTCGACAGGCGGCCAGGTGGCTTGCGGTGGGAGCTGCCGCCTGACCCGGGGGTCAGGGTGGCAGAGGACTAGAGGGCGGGTGGGGATGGGGGTACCACTGGACCACCAGGGTGTTTGTCAGGGCGTCAGCCCACTGGACTGCCAGGGATCATTTTATAACATGCCCGCAATTGGGCAGGGGTTAGCGATCCACTGGACCACCAGGGCTTAATTTAATTCATGCCCGTGATTGGGCGAAGGGGTAGGGTCCACTGGACCACCAGGATGTCTATAGACATATGCCCATGAACAGGCATTTGGGTGTGGAGCCCGCCGTGGGGCAGCGGTCCCCGATGGCTGCAGCCTGGCAGGGCACCAGGCGCAAGTCACCAGGGATCGGCGCACCGCATGCAAATGGGGCCATAATGACATGCAAATGGCCCCATTTGGACCTTGCATGCATTATGGCCTAATTTGCATGGCCATGGCTGAATATCACTCTTGCTGCCCTAAGCGCAGCCACACTTGCTGGCACAGCCCTGCTCTCTGCTGCCACATGCGCTGGTGCAGTGCCACTGCACCGTGTGCGATCGTGCACCCTCAGTGCCATATTCAATGGTGCTGAGCCATGCCGCAGCACCACTGAATATCGCCTGGACTATGCCCTGGCTCAACCCAGTTGCGCTGCGTCCAGGCTTGCGCCCCTGCCTGGCGCAGTCTGAATATCTAGCCCATTGTTCTTAGGGTTCTGCTTATATGTATCTCAGTTAACCTTTTATCTCAATATCATATTTTTATAGAATTTTCTAAACATCCCTATTCCCTTTGATAAGTTTTTTAGTTGGTTAGTTTTTATTTGTTCGGTCAAAGACCATTAAAATAAAAGGAATAGGTACAACATTATAAATACAATTTTCTGTGCATTTCAGTGTACAATTTCCATTACTAGATACATGAGTAAATAAATAAATACATACATACATAAAAGCACAGTATTTTGTTCCTAGTCATATCATTTATCAAATTTTTGTCATATCAAAGATATGGCTTTAAGATAACCCTCAACTTTAGTTATAATAAGTTCATGTTCAATAGTAAACATTATATTGAGCAAAGTCCCCTTATCCTGAGTACCAATTTCCTTTCATATGGGGAGTAACCAGTAAGTTCTAGGCTTTCTGTGCCATAAACATGAAAACATCAAGGGCCAGATATTCAAAATTTAGCCCCAGGGCAAAATTAGCACTGCTCGGTGTGCAAAATTAGCCAGGACTCATTGGCACGCTATAGTCAAAGGAATAGCCCTGGGGCTAAAGCAGTTGAATACAGCATGCAAAGGAAGCTGTGCAAACAGGGCTGTGAGTGTACTGCAAAAATAGCCTAGCAAACAAGACAGCTCTGAATATAGCAAAGAACACAGCTCTGAATATAGGAACCAGGCAGTGCAAACAGCAACAGCAGCACAGTACACAGGAGAAATGTGGCCACTAGGTGCACATGCAAAGAAGTGCAGCCCAAAATGTGCACACCAGAGCATACAGCAGTGAACAACACAAACAACAGCAAAAAAAAAACACCAAAGGCAATGCCAGCAAAAAGCACGTGAACCAAAAGATAAATAATACTCATTAAAAACACAGGGCACAGGAATGTAACCAGAAAAAGATGTATTAGTATTGACAAAGAAAGAGTAACACACAATGTACAATAGAAAGAAACATCAAACTGGGGAGGGGATAAAGCAGACAATACAGGAGTCAGCTGTGTACAAGATAATTAAACACCAAACCCCGGGGGAGGGGGGTATAGCAAGCAAAGCATCAGCAAACTATGTACATCAACGAGGATGGGGGGGGACAGGGAAGGGTGAATAACAGGAGAAGAGGGGGATCAAGGGTTTGATGGCTGGGCCTGTATGGGTGCAGGGAGCCTCTGTTCCAGGGTGGCTGCCACATGCCTGGTCTCGCTGATCAACACTGCCTGCTGCTCAGTGATTGTTCTCTGCTGCCGCACAAGCCGCCTCAGCAGGCCATCAGGCCCTCAGTCTCCTCCGGCTGCCTGACCTACAGTGACCTCCTACGTGAACCTATGGGTGGAATGATGTCCATGTAAGGATGGTGTGCTGAGAATGTGGAGCAATGCAGACCCCCGGATGCGGCCCCAGTGGAGGACAGCATGTCCCAACCACCATGCCCTTGCACCCAAATATGTGACCAGTGCACATGCCTCCTGACCTGTGCCTGTATGCTGCAGCATGAAACTCCATGGTACACACACCCATCCCATGCAGCTGGGAAGGCCTGTAAGGCCATTGCTACCACCACCACCACAGATGGGCTGACGCCCCAAGCATGACGAATGTAGACCCTGGCACAGTACAGCCACACAGCCCTCCCTCAGGTGAACAACAGACTGCCCCAGAGCAAAAACAAAACACTGTTGTAACGGAATGGGTGGGACATGCTGCCCAATGGCACAGTGCTAGGTGACCATGCAACAACACAACCTGAAGCCACACAACCAATTGTCACATGTCAACAGACTGTGACTAACAGGGCTGTACAGCAGACAGTATGCATGTGTCCCCACCCCCTGACACAATCACAGACCCTGACCATGACCCAAGTGTGATGTGTGGACATGCAACAGTCACCCTGCCCCAGGGCTATGACACCCCACATAGCCACACCTCGGCATCACCCTCCCCCCCCCCCCAGAAACTGGTCAGTGGCCATGGTGTGCAGCACAGCCCCACTGTGGTGGCACACCAGTACAACACAGTGCAATGTGAATTGTCTGCAGGTGTGATGTAGACGGCATACTCATTGCCACACTATGGTGCATACACAATCTTCACAGGGACCACAGCCAGGCCAGAGGAATGCCATGTGGTATATGCATGCTGTGGGCAGATACACACACCCAGCTGCTCATAGGAATGGGCACAACACACCACATGGCTGACGTACAGTGTACACTGTAAACATTGCGACTGCACAGGTACTGTACGTGTATCCTGTAGCACAGTACACAGCATGAGCAGGGCACATGCAACAGTCCAACATGACTGTGGATTGGCAGCAGACACTGCATGCACTGCACACATGGGTGAACAGGTGCATAGCCAGAGGTGGCCAACATGCACACACACACACACACACTACAACAGTAGACCCCCCTCAGTGTCATACTGTACAACCACCCATAATGCTAGCTCATTCACAAAGATACAAAACAGTGTGCAGTTGACACCTCTACACCCTACGTGGGCTGTACACATATCATTCCATCAGAGAAGCCTGCAGTAACCCATATTCACACAGTGGAATGAGTATAGTCACAAATGAGGGCTATGAGTGGGACATGCACATAACAATGTGTACATGAATGTGCACAGTGAACATGCCCGTCAACACCCTTGATGGAGAACACACTCGTGGAACAGTGCACCATGCACAGCACAATGTTGGTGTCTGATGTATCCACAGTGTACTCTAGGCTACCACGTGCAGCGCAATGCGCAGGGTGCCTGTCAAGCCCATGCCACCACATGGCAGACACAGATGTGACACAGGGCCAGTAAATCACTGGCATGCTACACACAGGGAGCAGAAGCTGCACAGCAGGAAAGCAGCACCCAGGGGTTTGTGTGCCTGTGTAGCCTAATGTGATGTGCACAGCATGGCCCACACTTGCTGCACGCATGCCGACCACAACATGCCTCAGCACTGCATGGCTGTATGGGGACATGTGCAGCCACAACAGAGGACCACAGTCTGTGGGCAGACTAGGTTGTGTCCACGCACACTATACCACAGGCATCATAACCTCTGTGCAATGCCCTCCCTGGCTGCACATCGTCATGGGCAACCCATGTCCACACGCACAAGGGACCGTTGACAGTATACAGGGCACGTGCACAGTCATGTGTGAAACAGCGCTGTATAGGGTACCAAACCATCCCACCCATTAAGGTATGCTACATAGGTAGGTAACAGTAGACTATACTCATGTGCTGCATCCTGATGCCTGTCACTGCTGGTATTGTCCACCTGACCGATCCTCTGGCCTCACTGGCTGCGCCCCCTGCCCATAAGCCTGACGTTGCAATCTGCAAAGAGAATGGGACTGCACGAGGGTCAGTACCACTATGACTAGCCACATCCCCCCACCCAACCAGTACCAGGTACACAGTGCCCAACTGTCAGGCAGTGCAATGTGCCCTCCCACAGAAGCAGCTGTCACATGGTACACATGTGCACTGTATGTGCACTGCACATGTCCCACCCAGCCAGTGCTTGTCCAACCCATGAACAGTCAAGTGGGTCCTGCAATGCACGTCATGTGTACACTCACAGACACAGGCACTGTCAGCCACACATGGGCAACACTGTACCCATAGCGCTGCCTGTGACATTACCAGCAACATTGTAGGCATGTGTGCATTGACACTCATACACAAGTGTACCTACATGTGAAGGTGTACATGGATGCCCACATCCACCGACTTGCAAAAGGCACAGCCATAAGTAAGGTTCCAACTTACCTGGCGCAGGCTGTGCCATCACACACCATGCACCTGAATCTCTCAAGCCTGGCCGTCTTCTGACGCTGCAGGTCAGTGTATCTGTGCTGGCACCTGCTCCCCATTTCTGTCAACACCCATGAGGTGGGACAGGTGTCACGCAATGGAGACCCACAACTGGTGCTGTGGCCTGTCCCCCTCACTTACCTCTCTAAACAATAGCCTCTCTGTGGCCATCACCAGCTTGACCAGACTGGTCATCTCAACCTTCCCCCACCTCTGATCCCTCTGCACCATGGCCCTGGAATGCCTTCTGCTTGCCATGTTCATTAAATACAGCCTGTCTGCCAACACCCTCACACTGTTGCACACTGGAGCTTTGTAGGCCACCAGATGATGTGCACGTGAGCTGGCACAACGCTATGTGTGTATGGTGCGGCACATGATGCAACAACGCCGTGCTAGGCTGTACAGCCTCCAATGAGCATGTGTGACCACTGCATGACCCCGAATGTGACAACTTCCTCGCACATGCTCCCTGGGTGCTGCACTATGTCACTTTGCATGGCGCTAATCTAATAGTGCTGTGTCACGGTGCTATTACTCTGCTCGGCGCTGACGCATTTGCACGGGGCAAAAATGTGCTATATTCAAAACCGGTATGCTAATTAGCCTACTTAGGTAATTGTGGTGCAATCCAACTAATTAGCATCTCATTACAGCGTGCAGTTCTGGAGAACCCATCTCCACAAGGTCATAGACAGAATGGAAGCAGTCCAGAGGAGGGCAACTAAAATGGTGCTGGGTCTGCACCAGAAGCCATATGAAAAGAGACTAAAAGAGCTTAGTATGTATACCCTCGAGGAAAGAAGGGAGAGGAAGGACATGATAAAAACTTTCAAGTACCTCAAGGGAATCAACAAAGTCCAAGAGGGTAACATCTTTCAGAAAAAGAGATGTGCAAGAACAAGGGGGCACAATTTAAAGATAGAGGGAGAACGACTCAGGGGCAACATGAGGAAGTGTTTTTTCATGGTGATGGTGGTGGATGCCTGGATTGGCTTTCTGAGGAGGTTGTGGGGTCAAAAACAGTGGGGGAATTTAAGAATGCATGGGACAGACATAAGGCAATTCTAGTGGGAGGAAGGAGGAAGTAGACTGTTGGTTAACTAGGATCTGCAGCTTATCCAATAGGTAGGGAAATGGGCATACTGGGTGGGCCAAGCAGTCATTATCTGCCATCAAAGTCTATGTTTCTATGTTTTATCCTCATCTGCATGCATTCTACTGTGGTTTGCCTGGTCAGGCTATTTAAAGACTGACTGAACCCCACCTACAGAGCTAACAGGTACTGCAGGCTGAAGGAGGTATTGATAGATCACAACATTAGGTCAAAGCATGTCCCAGGACTCTAACATAGGAGCACAAGGTAGGTGTCACACTGTCATGAGAATGATATACTGCAATGCCAGTGCTCCAAGACTGATTTGCCATTTTCCCTGTAACTGCTGGGCAATTGTCCTGTGTTTTCCTGTAGATTACATTAGTTCCTATGGGAGCAAAAGTGCTGTATTTCCCTGTATAACCAATGCAAGTCTATGAGAACAGTGTCTCTGTAGATGGCTCCATATTCCCTTAAAAGACAGGAATCCCTGTAGATCTGTGAGCCCTGCAATACATACCAGTGTATGCACCGACACACTGTATCGAGGCCACTATACGTGTGTGGATGTGTGTGTGTGTGTACAAACAGGACTGAGATATACTGTGTCAGGTACTGCTTGCAACAGCATACACCTGGGCCACAGGCCCTACATGCATGTGCACCGCTTTACCCACGTCACACATGTCCACCCTGTAACTGTGTCACTGTAAGCGTATGGTGTGTCACACATGTATATGCAGACACGCATCTACAGGGTAACAGTATGTCCCGGGGGGCACAGCACCATACAGTCCACATGGCTGCTGTGTGCTACCAGCATATGTCTACCCATGATACAGTCCACGTCATCACGGACACAGTGTTCAGACTGATGGCAGCACTGAGCTGTGCAGCACAACCCTGTCACACACATGTTGGGCCACGGGTGGTCCAGTGTTCCAGTGTTGGCCCTCAGAGTGTATCCATGTGGCTGTTGTACTGTTGCTCACAACACCTGTCCAGTGTCTGACTGCTACCGATGGTCATGCCGAGGACAATGTCGGGCCTGTGGGCCATGTGTGCTGTGGCCGTCACGTACACACACACACACACACACACACACACACACACACTCTCAACGAACACACACACACACACACACACACACACACACACTGCACAACTACCACTGACCACTTTCACCCTTCTGTCACACACAGGGGCCTTGGGTGGATGGGCAAGGCTGCAGTCCTACAAGTTCTCTGGTGAGGAATTGAAGGCCCTTGTCCGTGGCTACAAGGCAAGGGAGGAGGCCATTCGGTGCCACAGGAACAACAATGCCATGGTCAGGGAGTTGTGGGACTAGATAATAGCAGAGGTCAATGCCATGGGTGCCCATGGGAGCAGTATGGATGCAGTCCAGAAATGTTGCCATGATATGCAGCACAGAGCCAAAGGATGAGGCATACCACCTACAGGAACTGCACGCCACTGGTGGTGAGCCAAGACCTGCAGGACTGGTGACAGCAGACCCCATCATGGGGGTGGTTGCATCAACCTTACAAACTATGTCCATGGCTGGTGTGGAGGGGGGTGGCTGTGAAATGCCGCTGGATTTTCACCGCGTATGTGAGTACAGGGCCATGAAGCACCATGGTATGCACGTCACCACAGGGTGTTACTGGTGGCTGTGCATATGTGATGGCACACAATAGACCAGGCATGGGCATACACGTGTGCATTCTGGAGGCCTGTGTGCAGTCTGGTGGTCACATGTCATGTGTAGTATGCAGTGCCTGACATGCTGCATGTGCCAGTTGCACATGGTCATGCTTTACCCTGCAGGCACTGTCACTGTGCCCCTGCACATGGTATGTACATAGCCGGTGTGCGTGCATACACCATGCAGACATGCTTGCTACCATGTGTGTCACTACTGCCATCCACATTAAGGTGTTGGGTTTAACCTATGCATGCATATGTGTGTGTGTGTGTGTGTGTGTGTGTGTGCTTGCCTATACTGTGTGCTGGATGACCATGGCCCCCTAAGATGCACATACTTGGTTGGTCATGTGTGCACCCTAGCTGTGAGTGTGTGTGGGCTGTGCACACCTGGTTTGGTCTGCATGGTGTGTCATTGGTGGTACTAGAGTCTAGTGCATGCAGTGGCATTGGTGGGGGACCACTATGTCATCTACAGCTCACTCACAGGCTTCCTCTTGCTCCAAAGTACAGAGTACTGGACCCGCAGCAGTGGACCGTGTGGAGGTGGATGATGCTGAGGGCTTGTCAACATCAGGGATCCAGAGAACATCATCACAGGCATCGGCTGGGGGTGTCACCATGCATGCCAGGACAGAGGCAGACACTGATCCTGAGGAGGTGGAGGACGTAGATGATGAGACACTAATCCCCACCATGGACTACATGGGTGACATTACCGTGGGGGGGAGTTCTCACCATTGGACTTTGGTTTTGGAGTAGACAATCTGCCAGAGGTGGATGGCTGTGGCCCCACTGCTGCTCCAACTGCATCACCCACCAGACAGCCTGTTCCTCTGCTGCTGCCAGGCTCCCCAGTGGTATATGAACCTAGTATAGATATACAGCAAAATTTTAATCCACCGGTGAAGTGGACAAGAAGTGACCACTTTGCGTTAGCGGAGCTCAACGCGAAGTGGACACTGCAAAGTGCTCACTTTGCATTATTATTACTACTACTTCGCGTTGCCATTATGCCTTAACGTGAAGTAAGGTGAAGTGAGAAGAGAATAGGTAGCCCCCCACACACATCACATGGCTTACAGTACTGTAAGTCACATGCTTTAGCCAGGCAGGAAGGAAGTGAGTCAGAAGCAGTTTCACTTTCTCCTTTGCATTCGTAGAGGGAGAAAGCTTTGTGTGAGGAGACTAGGAGTGAAAGTGCTTGATTGCCAGATTTGTCACTTGCGTTTCAGTACTGAAGAAAACCAACAGCTTTTTTAAAAGCTATATCTTTATTTAGTTTTTGTATTGTATTTGTGTTTTGTTTCTTAGTGAATTTTTTTTATAAGTTTTGTTTTGTTTTGTGTGTGTGTGTGACTGACTGTGTGTGCGTCAGTGAGTGTCAATGAGTGTCAATGAGTGTCAGTGTATGTGTCTGTGTGTCGGCCTGGGGACTTGTGTCAGGATGGACCCAGGAGAAGGCGAGTCACTGGCACGTGGGCGTGGTCAGAGGGAAGTGCGGACACGTGGGGGGTGTGGCGGTCATGTCATGCTGGACTGCTCCCGACTCCTGGGTGTTGCTTCCCCCCATGTTGAAGCAACAGGAGCGGCAGCAGCACCACCAGTGCCACCTGTGGCTGCAGTGCATCCACCTTTTCTGCTACTACCACCATCACCACCGGTAGCAGATGTAGGGGTTCTAGCAGCACCCTCTCTACAACCTCCACAGCCACAGGAGGTGGCCCTGGAAAATGTAGGTGGTAGGACTCGTACAAGGACTGTGTCTGGTCCCCCCCGCAGCTCCCCAGTGTGGGAGTTTTTTAACTCTGTGGGGGGAGACAGCACAGTGCTGGTGTGCTGTCTGTGTGGTGTACTTATGCATCGTGGCCCCCATGGGACACATTTTTGGACCAGTGGCCAGCACATCCACATGCTCAACCACCACAGGGAAGAGTGGCAGGTTGCCATGGAAGGGGCTAGGCATCCACCTCCTGGCCCTTCCGTGACAGTGGCCGAGGGTGCTGCTGGGGTGGGAGTTGTGCCTCGCAGTCACTGCTGCAGCAGGAGGGCCAGTACAGCAGCTGCTCCACCACCACAGCCACCAGCACCACCCTCTCCACCACCACCCCCACTACCTGGATTCTCTGCTGCAGTGGACCCCACCACAGTCCCTGCAACACAGGCTGACATCACCCTGATGTGGGCAGCTCTGGAAGAAAACAATCAGAGGGTCGGTACTTTGCAGCAGCAGGTCAACACAATAGAACAACAGCAGCAGCAAATAGTTACAATGCTGCACGTGCTGCTGGACCACCATGGCATCCCATGGCCACAGTAACTTACGGGATTGTTTTCTGGCCCCCCACCCTACTAATGTGTTGTACTGTTTTTGTGTGTTTTTTCTTTGTTGTTGTTTAATCATACACATTTTCCCTTCCAGGGGAATATTTCTTGCACCACATAGTGCAAAACATTTCTGTGAAAACCGCCAGTAATTTCATTACAGTGTGTCACGTGATGGAGAATTCCCATTCTGAAAATCTGCCCACATTATGCCTCCCTTCTCAGCAACGTTAGGACATGATGCCAGGGACAGCACGTGTGCGTGCTCCTTACAGTGAATATCCGATTGTCCGGCAGCTTTCCGAATGTTTCTTTATGTTATAATGGTCAGTTTGTGGTGAAACGTGTGGGCATGTTTCCAGTAAGAAGAGCTTTGTTAGTGGAAACATTCCCACATTTCACCTCAAAGTCAACCTTATAACATAAGGAAACATTGGGATAGCTGCCGGACATTCACTATAGTGGAGCATGCACCTGCGCTCCCCCTGGCATCACATCCCAATGTTGCTGAGAAAGGGGGGACAGAATGTGGTCGGCTTTTCTGAATAGTAATTCATCTATCACGTGACACACTGTAATGAAATTATGGGTGGTTTTCACAGAAATATATTGCACTCTGTGGAGCAAGAAATATTCCAGTGGTAGCAATGCCCCCACATATTAGTTTATGTGCATCACCACAACTATGTAATGTGGTGAATCTCTGTAAAGCAGCAACGCAACAATCTGTTGAGAACTCGGAGCTATATTTTTTAATGCTATGTTACAACTTCCTTTACTTACATCCTGACTGACTGGAATGATACGAGAATTTGCAGTAGTTGAGTCTGCTGTACTACCTTTTTTCATGTGTGAAATAATGGAAGAGCATTCCTTTTAAATTGGTGCTGACCAGGTCTTTGTCATTGTTTTCCTCTGCTTTTCTCCATCACATCAGTTAGTTGTTATATATCACTTCTGTTGTTAATTAACAGTTATGCAGCAGGCAGTGTTTTATGACACCATGGAAAAATAGTTATTGAAAAGCAGCTGCAAATAAATACAAACCTGGTCAGAACAATATTGGAAGGTGTGCTCATTTTTTTTTCATAAATGGAAAAAGTAGTCAACTAAGTAAAGCAGACATAAATTGTTAAAAAAGCATATCATTCAAGTCACGACTCGGAGGTAACTAGTGGTGGCTGTGGCAATACAAAGTATCATAAAAAAGTACAGTTCAAAATTGTCAGGACATTCTTGCAATGCTGCTTTAATTGTAATGTCAGTATGACATCATGAGCTCACAACAATCACAGAACACACAAAAGTGGCACAGAGTCCCCAGATTTTTTCTGTAGTCCCAAAATGTATCCTCCTTGTGTGCAGAAAATTGACAAGTGGTAACACAGTGAAATGAGAGTGTTTCAGCACAAAGTCTCCCAGAATTAATGGTGCACTCAGTCATGCGTGCAGTGGTGGCACAGAGTCCCAGATTATTTCTGCAGTCTCAAAATGCATCCTCCTTGTGTGCAGAAAATTGACAAGTGGTAACACAGTGAAATGAGAGTGTTTCAGCACATACAAAGTCCCCCAGAATTAATGGCACACTCAGTCATGCGCGCAGTGGTGGCACAGAGTCCCAGATTATTTCTGCAGTCTCAAAATGCATCCTCCTTGTGTGCAGAAAATTGACAAGTGGTAACACACTGAAATGAGACTGTTTTAGCAATACAAAGTCCCCCAGTACAAAATGATGACCGTGAGCATCCTGTTGCTGGTCCAATGTGTTCTGCGAGGCGATTCAAGCAAATGCAATGTGATCATCTCAACTAGATTGAAGGGTGCCCTTTGGCTGTACACTAATAGTAGCCTTGGTGAGTGTGTGTATATATATATATATATGTATATATATATGTATATATATCTATCTATCTATATATATCTATATATATATCTATATATAGATATATGGCTGTGTATTTTGTAGATGAGGAGGGGGTTGAAATGGACATATACTCATGGTATTGTTCTGCATCACAGGTCACACAGAAACGGTGTGCACATTCCACTGCTCAATGAGAATTTTTTACGCTGAAATTGGAAATGGATAACTCTCAAGCACAAGAAGGTAAGTATTTTTTTTGGGGTGGGGGTCATATTTGCTGGTTTGTCTGTAATGGTTTCTTATTTTGTTACTTCTTCACAGATTTCATCTGCATCCTTCTGGAGTCAGGTTGTTAGTGATGGTCATGGTCATCTAAAGAAACGACTTCTGCGTGTTGCATGTGTGCCCAAGCCCATGGGAGGGGGGTGCCTGATGTTGAAGAACTTTTTTCGATAAGGCCAGTTTGACAAAACAACAAAGCATCTGGAAGTTTTGTAAAAAAAGCAGTGAATGACTTCTTACAACTTAATTTCCCTCCCTAGTTCTGAATCTCAACCTGTGTGTAAAATATTTGCAGCAGTCTTTCCAAAACAATGAAACGGATGAAATAAAATCTTCATACTTACCAGAATGGATTTCACATGGATATTCCATTGTTTCTGAATCCTTTGTGTATGGTACAGCTGCAGTACCATTCCCACCGAGTTTTAGCAATGGATACTTTTTTTGTTAACCTGTAAAAGAAACAAAATAATACCGTATGTGTTTTACCATTTTGGCACTGAAAAGCTACAGAAAACAAAACATACAACTAAAGGAAGTGAAGCAGCATAACACAAACATGAGTACACATACCCACTTTATGGTTTAAATATTAAGAAGCTTTGTGTCTGCGGTTGATGGATGTGGTGGTCCAGACAGACTCAAGCTCAGTGGTGGCAGTGGCTAACACCAGTTCTGGTGGTGGTGGTGGTAGTCCAGAGGGCGGACAGACTCAGGCTCAGTGGTGGCAGTGTCTAACAGCAGTCCTGGTGGTGGTGGTCTGGGGGGCGGACAGACTCAGGCTCAGTGGTGGCAGTGTCTAACAGCAGTCCTGGTGGTGGTGGTCTGGGGGGCGGACAGACTCAGGCTCAGTGGTGGCAGTGGCTAACAGCAGTCCCGGTGGTGGTGGTCATCATCCAGGGGGGCACATCACCTTTTAAAAACCTCAGTTAAAACCTGCCAACATTAACCACATCATCATCCTCATAAAGAAAGCTGCCCTCACAGTCATCGATGTCTGAAGTCTGACTACTGGGAAATTCTTTCTCCATTGTGTCATCATCTATGTCAGTGGTCTGCCATTTCAGGCAGCCACTGCCAGTGCCACTAGGATGGTCCATTTCCACATCAGCAAGACCACCATGACTAGGCCGGGGTACGAATACTGAGGTTGCAGTCTGTGCTGGTATGTGTCTCTCATTCATTTTAATGAATGTTAGCAAACTAACATTTGCAGGAGACAGGTTTGTCCGATGATCCCTGACTATTGCACCTGCTGAGCTGAATACCCTCTCAACACTTACACTGGAGGGTCGGCTTGTGAGGTACTTCAGTGCCACTGCAGTCAGCTCTGGCCATTCACTGACCTTTCCACTCCAGTACAAAAGAGGATCTTCAGTTATTGTCAGATGCCTGTTTTCAGATAAATATGACTCAACCATTCTCTGTGCCACACTAAGTCCAGTTGTTGATGCAGCATCCTGTTCTCCCGAATCATTTATTTCACAAATACCCACTTGGGACAGAACCTCCCAAAGCAGGCTGATGCCAGCCACTTTGGATGACAGACCACATGGAACTGCAGTCCCCTTCCCCTTGCAGGATATGCTTGATGGTTCTCCAGGTACACCTTCAGCCGGATTATGCTACTGAGGTTTGCTGACCTTGGCATGTGACTTCTGTGCCCCATGAACCAAGCGCACCAGTTGACCACTGATATTTTTTACCTGTTCAGGTCCTCCCTCCAGTACTGATGCAATTCCACGTTTGTATCGTGGGTCCAGCATTGTTGCTATGGCAAAGTTGTCACTACGCTGAATGCTCAAAATGTGATGATTCTGGTCGAATACTGTCAGCATGTGTTGCAGCAACATACTGCTACCACCGCCTCCAGCAACATTAAGGCTATGCTGTACATTCACCAATGTCTGCCTCAGCACCTGCAGCAGTGGAATTGATTGGCTAATGGAGGAAGACTCACCACTCACTGCCTGTGTGGCATGTTCAAAAGGCTGCAAAATTGTTATTACAGAGTCCATGAGGCGCCACTGTTCGGTCGTCATAGACATGGACGCCCCGGGACTGTCACTGCTAGTGTGCATAACAAGATATTCTGAGATGGCTTTGTATTGTTCATACAACCTCTCTGCCATGTATAAAGTGGAGTTCCATCGGGTGACAACTTCCAGCATTGCTGAGGCAGGCTGTTTTGTATCTGCAACTGCTGCAGTTGGTCATGGGCCTTTCCAGATCTTGAAAAGTGAGAGCAGATACATCATGCAACGGTTAGCATTTCCTTTATATCAGGGTGCTGCAGAAACTCCTGAACCACAAGATTTAAACAGTGGGCCATGCATGGAACATGAAAAAAAACACCATTCGTGATGCATTTCACCACATTTGACCCATTGTCACTTGCTATGAATCCAGCTCTCAGGGACAGAGGGTTTAGCCATCTGTTAGTTTCAGTCAGTACCACGTCCAACATGTTCTTATCAGTGTGTGAACAGGTCACATTGTGCATAGCAATCATTGCATGCTGTCTAATTGCTGGAAGATTGCTACCGTGACAATCCACCTTACTGCACTGATTATTCACATCACCAACATCACAAACAACCCCCGGCACCTGCGCCCAGTGTGCAGTTATACACAAATATGAACTCCCTGCTGTTTTGTCACTTGTCCGCATATCCAAACTTAAATGGATGAATGGAGAGGAGGAATGTTGAAAGGCATGTCTTACTGAGTCGGACACAGTGCGGAACAACTCGGGACAGCACGGGTAGAAAAGTATGTCCTGGATGGGACTTTCCATTTTGGACAGGCACATGCAGCAAACCTCTGGAACCCAGAATTCTCCACAAAGGAGAAGGGCAAAGATCAATTGCCAGCATTTCTGCTACAGCAGCATTAAGTTCATGTGACACTGTATGATTCGGGGTACTTCAGCTTGTGCACAAAACACTCTGTAACGTGGGCTGACTTAAACGTTTTACACGGGGTGTGCTCACAAATGGTTGTGCTCTGTGATGAATGGTATTGGCAGGGGGTGGAGTGTGGACATTTGATGAAGACGGTTGCACAGGTGATGATGACAAACCCAGAAATGCTGTTATTTTGCCAGATTTGCAACTGGGGGTGATGTACCACTTGCACTAGACATACTGCTTTCAGCACCATCACAAAAACTGCTACTCTCACCAGCACTGGACAACATTTCAAAGTCATTATGGTCCTCCACCTCATCATTCCTGTAGTAATCCTCTGCTCTTATTACCTCACTACTGCACACGTTTAATTTCCTACTGGACTTAACAGTCATGGAAGGGGATAACATGCTGGCTGTGGTTGCCGGTGACGAGGGTGAACGCCCCGCTGTGGTATTAGCTGCCAGCTTGTGCTGGGTCCACAGTGCCAAATGTCTATTCTATGTGTATGCTGTCCTCCTGTGCCCAGACTGCTCCCCTTTTTACCTCGACTCACATGCATATGGCAAACCTGGCAGATTGCAACTGACTCATCGTTTGCATCTTGAACAAAAAAATCCCAAACAAGGGATTGTGATGCTCTGCTTTTAACATGTCCACGATGTGGCTTATTTAAGTCTGTTATTTTAAGCACTGAAGTGGGGGGGGGGGCACGTGATGTTTCGGGCACTGCACGCCTGTACTGCAACTGACCACCATGGCTACCTATCATATTGATTACTGGGTCATCATCATCAACTAAAACCGGTAGATCACAAGTTTTTACGGAGGGGGGGGATTCCTACAAACAAACTCAGACACAGCCACTTTGAATTTCTTTTTCTATGGTTCCCAACTCGGGTCAATTACATCATATTCATCAACGTCACACACATCCACATTTTCTGCTGGGATGCTAGCATGTGGACTGCATGTTGCAACAACAGCAACATCATCATCATCATCACATTCATCATCGGCATCTACACCACCATCACCTGATATTTTTTCACCACACTGTGAATCACTGCATGGAAAATGCGTGACGTTAACTGCCACGGTGGACGGAATATCACATTGTTTGCTATCGTTGACATGATTATCAGAATCCTCAGGTTTAGTTACTGAGATGTTACTGGGAAGTATGACATCATCTATGCTGCCACTCACTTGCATTGTTTCACACTCAATATTTTTGGACACGGTACACTGGTCAGAATTAGAACTTGACGCAACAGTACTAATACTACCACCACCACTAACACCAGTAAGACTAACATCACTGGCTGGGAAAACATCATCTCCTCTTACTATGAGTGAAGCTATTGATTGGGCTGTAAAAAAACATTGCAGGAGAAATACCTTTCCTCACATCAGCAATGCACTCTTCATCTGCTTACTACTACCACGCTCACAGCCTATCTTACTGACAACATTGCCATGGCAAGAAACAGCTTTGATTGCACATCTCTTTGCAGGCATTTTGGGGGATCAACCACAATATTATAACCAAATTCAGATTTTGATACGTTCACTCTCTGATTGGGGGGACGCTGGATGTGAAGCCAAAAAAACAACTGTAGCTTCAGCAACAGATAAGAGACTAGTCTGAGACTGTCACACAATGAAAACAACTTCAGTAACCAGTGGTGCTGATGAGGTCACAAAAACAATCCAGTCTGGTAAAAAAATTCATTTTGAATATGGGGTGGGGTGGGGGAGCACTGAATGCAGACAGTGCAGATTTTATGGCACTACAAGCAGCAAAACAAAGAACAGATACCACAATCGCAGTACAAAATCAGGCAGCTGCAGTGGATAGCAGGTTCACACTGCTGTGCCTGCAATTACACTAGTCTGTGGCACAATAAAAGGTGTATTATTTGATGCACGCAACACTGCACACACACTCACACACAGAACAGTTTGTCTACAATGTTGAACGAGTAATGTGTAGTAAATGCAAAAGTTCAGTACTATGCCACGTTACGTATTGTAATGTAAACAACCTGAAATTATGAACTGCTGCACCACATCCACACACAAACAGCAAGACAATTTCAACTGTTACTGACAATATTACTGTGTGTACATTAACACAGTCAGTTATATAACAAAAACATAATCAAAAAACAAAGAAATCACTATTTCTCCAACTTAAATCCACCTACACCACAGATACGCCCCTCCCCCAAAGCACACTTTCACTTTCTTTCACCACACACACTCAATGCTGTAAATTAACATTCAAAATCCACACAAAAACAAAAATGCTTAATGATATGAGCACAGGAGGGTTTCCTACAATCGATGAACTAAAGTTGGAGCCCCCCAAAAAAACGCAAAAATGCTTTTTTAACAGCTTTTACAAGATTTCTATCACAGTCAGTTATCAAAGCACACTATCTCCTACTCCTTCCTACACATACTACCCTGAACTGAGGCTGTGCAGATCAATATAGAGCCCATGTGACCTGAAATCCCATGAATCACTGCAAAATTCGCCTTCGGAGCTCAAAAACAAGGCGAAGTGAGGCGAAGTGCATTGTCCACAATGCACTTCACCTTAAATTTGGCAGAGTAGTGGCCTGGGGAGGCGGAATACCACAAAGTCATTGTTTCCAATGGACTTCGCATCCTCATAATAACGTAGTACTCTGCTTCACATTGCGGAAAATTCGTGAACTGCTTTTGCTGCACGTAATCACTTCGTGGAGTGATCAGCCCACCGCCCCGCACCACTCATCCTAGTACTGCCACCGCCAGTGCCACCAGCTCCACCCACACCACCACTGCAAGTGTTGTCCCTGACAGGTCTGCAGCCACCCACACATGCCAACCAACATGACCACCACCTGTGGGAGTCCATCCTGCTGGCCAGGTGGCATGTCCATGTGATATGCATGGCACAGCAGACAGTGGGTTGGTGTGGCAGGTGGACACCCAGGGTGCTATCCTCCCCCACACTGCTGAATGGATACAGACACCACCAGCTCCTTGTCCAGGGGGACCATGCTCCACAGGGTACAATGGCCCCAGAATCCTGGGTGCTCCTCTGCTCAGTGGTGGAGTTACAGACAGCTGCACAGCAGGAGCTGCACGCCCTCAGGTGGGAGGTGTGGCAAGAGCTGTCTCTGCTCTGGGAGGCAGTGAATGGTGGCCTGCTGTGGGTAGAGCAGCATGCAGAGAACCGGCATGCATGTCTCCTCGACACTCGATTCTGGGGCCACTGTACCCTGTGGAGCATGGTCCCCCTGGACAGGAACTGGTGATGTTTGTATCCATTCAGCAGTGTGGGGAGGATAGCACCCTGTGTGTCCACCTGCCACACCAACCCACTGTCTGCTGTGCCATTCACAAAAGTGGGAGCAAGGCAGAAGCAGGAAACTACTGACCAGTAAGTTTGACCTCAGTGGTAGGGAAAATGATGGAATCACTTCTGAAAGAAAGAATTGTTGAATACCTAGAGGCCAGCGGGGCACAGGACAAAAAGCAGCATGGATTTACAGCAGGAAGGTCATGTCAGATGAATCTAATAGATTTCTTTGACTGGGTGACCAAAGTAATAGACCAGGGAGGGGCTGTGGATATGGCCTACCTAGACTTTAGCAAGGCATTTGACACAGTCCCGCACAAAATATTGATAATCAAGTTAGCCAGCCTGGGAGTAGGTCCCAGGGTGGCAGCCTGGGTAGCAAACTGGCTGTACAACAGGACACAGAAGGTAATAGTGAATGGAACACATTCTGAAGAAAGGGGGGTTCAATAGTGGAGCACCTCAGGGCTCAGTACTAGGTCCAGTCCTCTTTAACATCTTTATAGGTGACATTGCAGAGGGTCTGGAGGGAAAGGTATGCCTCTTTACAGATGACACAAAGATCTGTAACAGAGTTGATACACAAGGGGGGGGTAGAAATTATGAGAAGGGACTTGGCAAGGTTGGAGGAATGGTCAGACATATGGCAACTTGGATTCAACGCAAAGAAGTGCAAAGTAATGCACCTGGGAAACAAAAACTCAGGAGAAGAGTACACAATAGCAGGGGAGGTACTAACAACAACAAAAATGGAAAGGGACCTGGGGGTAGTCATATCAGATGATCTAAAGGTGGGTAAGCAATGTGAGAAGTCAGTAAGGAGAGCCAGGGGGATACTGGGATGCATAGGAAGGGGCATCACAAGTAGAAAAAGGGAAGTGGTTATCCCTCTGTACAGACAGTTGGTGAGACCCCATCTGGAGTACTGTGTGCAGTTTTAGAGACCTCATCTATGCAAGGACATAGAACAGGATGGAAGCAGTCCTGAGGAGGGCAACTAAAATGGTGCAGGGTCTGCATCAGAAACCATATGAAGAGAGACTGAGAGAGCTTAATATGTATACCCTTGATGAAAGGAGGGACAGGGGGGACATGATAGAAATGTTCAAGTACCTCAAGGGAATCAAAAAAGTCCAGCAGGGTAGCATCTTTCAGAAAAAGAGATGTGTAAGAACAAGGGGGCAGAATTTAAAGATAGAGGGGGGATGGTACAGGGGTAATGTGAGGAAATTGTTTTTCACGGAGAGAGTGGTGGACACATGGAACCACCTTCCTGGAGAGGCTGTGGGGTCTAAAACAGTGGAGGAATTTAAACATACATGAGACAGACATAAGGCAATTGTAGTGGGGGGTGGCAGGAAGTAGGCTGTTGGTTAACTAGAATCGGCAGCTTATCCAGTAGGTAGGGAAATGGGCAGACTGGGTGGGCCAAGTGGTCCTTATCTGCCGTCAAAGTCTATGTTTCTATGTTACCCTCCATCAGGTGTTTAATGAGCTCACTGGGGCTGTGAGGGAGCTCACAGCTGCAGAGGGATAGTGTGGTATGGCCTTGAAGCAGTGCAACACCATCACACAATGTTGCTGGGCCAGTAGTGTACCCTGGCACGCCTCCACCACACATAGTTGCTGTTGGGGGCCAGTCAGCACCTCTGCAACACCATCGCCCATGAGCAGGGCATGGAACACTGTGTGGCAGAGATCATTTGTAACATGGAGCCAGCACCACGGCCGTGACCATCCAAGTGCATCCTCCTCCACATGGTCTTCGCCTATCGGCTCTTCAGCCCACAGTATGCCCCCATCATGGTTGCGCAGTTGGGAGTCTGTAAGGGTCCACGGTGGGAGATGATGATGATGCCATGTGTGTGGCACAACATTCTGCACCTGTCATCCATCTACACCCTTCAAATGCACCTCTATGTTCATTACCACAGCCCACGACATTCCCATTATCACCTGTGTGCCTTGCTTATAGTGTGCCATATACCTGCACCTGTCACCACTGTGTGTCTATCACTGTAGAGTTTTTCCTGTAAATACACATCTTATCACATATTTGTTGTCCATGGTGTTTTCAATCACCTGCCCATCAGTGTTAGTGTTCCAATAATGCCATTGCCATGCTCCTGGGACCTCTGGGCCATGCGAGGGTCTTGCCAGTCGAGTTGGTCTACTGTCCCCTGGATCTCTGGCTCTGCCTCACTTTCTGACTGTTGCTCAGGTTCCAGCCTGTGTATCCCACATTTCCTTGCCATGTTGTGCAGCATGCAACAGGCAAGGAATATGTGGTATACCTTCTGAGGGGTGTATTGTAGGGCACCACCAGACCTGTCCAGGCAACAGAATCTCATTTTGAGCACGACAACAACACACTCTATTATGTTCCTTGTTGTGGCTTGTGCCTCATTTTAATGCTCCTCAGCCACTGTTGCAGGCCAAAGGACTGGTGTTAGGAGTCAAGTTCTCAGGGGATAGGCATTATCCCCTGTGGAAACATGACCACATGTTAGCAGGTCTATACTGCACCAGTCTCCCTGCCTGTCAACAGACCCTTCCCTTTGGATCCACCTGTCTACCTTTGCACACTCCCTCCCCATTTTTACCTCCCTTGTCTGCTGTTTAAGGGCACTGACCCACCATTGAGGGGGCTTTGGTTGTGCTTGCTGTAAATATTCACCAACATGGTGTCCACTAGGTATTACGCCAGCCTCAAATGCCTGCCACAGCCGTGACTGGTGCCAGATGTAGGAGTCATGGGTATTGCTGGGGTACTGTGCAAAGACATTGATGATGCACCCTGTTCCTTAGTGAACCATAATGGTTTCTTCCTTCTCTTATTCTTACTTACTTGCCTAATGCACATATTAGTAGCTTCAGCTATGGCTCCCTTCAGATTTGCCCATTGCTTTTCCGCTCCCCCTCCCTTCCTCATAATGCTTTCACTAGACATTCCCCCAACTTTCCAAAATTGACTTTCATAAAATCCATGACTTTTACCCTTATGTGGCTGGACTCCTCTGCTGTTTCTATGGAAACCCACACGGTACAGTGATCACTGGATCCTAGATGATTGCCTTCTTTACGTTTGTAACTCTTTCCCCATTGGTAAACACCAGGTCCAGAATAGCTCCCTCCCTGGTGGGCTCCATCACAAGCTGCTTGAGTCCTGCCCCTTGTAGGGCTGCTAGGATGGCTCTGCTCCTTGCTGCGACTGCAGTATGGGTACTCCAATCGATGTCTGGCATATTGAACTCCACCATAACTAGTACATTTCCCCTGTCTGTCATTTTGTAAATGGTTTTCATTAGCTCCTTGTTTACATCATCCTCCTCCTGTCCCAGAGGTCTGTAGACTACTCCTGTCCAAATTGCTACCCCATTTCCTGCCTCCAATGTGATCCACAGAGCCTCCACCCTTTCCTGACCCCCTTGTATCGATGTTGCTTTAATTCCTTCTTTGACGTATATAACCACTCCTCCCCTTTTTTTCCACTCCTGTCTGTCCAGAATAGGTATACCCTGATATTGCTATGTCCCAGGCATGGCTCTCTGTGTACCATACCTCAGTGACAGCTACAATGTCTAACTCCACCTCAGTCATTAAGGCTATTAGGTCTGGGATTTTGTTTGCAAGGCTACGGTCATTTGTACACATAGCCCTTCAGTTCATTTTACCCTTCTTTTTAGTGTTTTCACTGCCCCCCTTGTGTATTCTCCCCCATCTGTTTCTGTTATCACCCTCAGTAGGCATTCTTACCTCTTCCATTACAGATTGGGCATGACAACCACTTTTTGTGATTCTGCCCATCTTCTTCAGCTCATCATGTGAAATACCTACTTCTGATGAAGTGAAGGCAAGGTTCCCCTCCTCACTAGGGACTGCAGACTCAAGCCCGTTCTCCTAGTTTAAATGCCCAATGATGACATCAAACCTTTGCCCTAGTGCCCGTACCCCTTCTCTTGTCAGATGCAGGCCATAATATCGGAAGAACATCTTTTCCCAGAAGTCTCCCCATGCTCCAATGCAGTGGTAGCCTTCATCCTGACACCAGCTTCATAGCCATGCATTAAATCCCTTGATTTCCTTGTATCTTATCTTTTGTGTGCTTCTGCCTTTGCCCCCACATAGGGAGGACCTCAGAGAAGGCCAGGGAGGATGAATGAGTGGCCAAATGATCACCTAGCTTAATTAGGTTCTGTTTGGCCTCTTCTACCTACTGCCATGCCCGGTCATTTGTCCCAAGGTGTACCATGGTTATGATGTCCTTCTGCTCTGTCCATTAATTTTCTGATGTAATTGGTGTCTCGCTTTGCTGAGGCACCCAGGAGGCATCTGACCATCACTTCTATCTGTGTGCAGTCCCTTAAATGGGTTTCCACTCCCCATATCATGGAGTCTCCCACTATAAGTATTCTTTTTGTCCTTGTTGCATTATTTGATGCTCTTCTTCCACTGCTTGTCCCTCCAGGATGCTGTCTTGCCTCCTCAGCTGGCTTGTTTGCTGCCTCCATGTGGCTGTTTTCGCTTTCCTTAGTTAGAGGTATACAGCGATTTGCTGTTGGAATGGAGCTGGAGTGAAATGAGTTCAGTTGATCCATCCTGCTGATTTTTCCACTTCTCCCTTGCACAGCCTGCCATCCACCTGGTCCAGACTGCCTCTGTGGGAGTGGTTCTTCAGGCAGGATCTGAGTTCTTTGGGAAGGAGGGTGCACAGCTTGTGGTTCAGTTGGGAGATTTCTGCCCAAGCTGCCTTTAGCTGTTCTTTTATCTCATTTAGGGTTCAGCAAATGGGGCAATGCCCTATTGCCCAGAGATGTCCTCTGTTGAAGAACACTCCGTACCCCTAGCAATCAGCAATATCCATCCTATTGGATATTATTTCTTTCCCTGAGCCTGGATTTGCTGCTTCCTTTTTTTTTTTTTTGTTAATTTACTTTATTCAAGCTAGATGCCTTTATGCTCAACCCAGGGACCCCACTGTTGTCCCGGGAAGCCCTTGCAGCTTCTTCCTGCCTGTGGGAGGGACCTAGTCAAATATGGTCTTTCTGTCTCAGCAGGAAGTTTCTGTTGCCAGTCGGCTGCTGCATTCAATATAATGAGCCTGGATGGGCGGGTGAGAGGGTAGTATTACTGAGTCCAGCTTAGAGTTTGCTAGTTTGGTGGTTGCAGCTTCAGAGAATGCTGAAACAAATGCTGCTGAGCTGCCTTTGTCCTATCCCTTGCTGGATGGAAAAAAGAAATCACCGCTGGCCACTCCCTTAGTTCCCTATTGAGCCCCACTGCCCGATAGCTATCCTGGCAGTTGCTCTGCAGCCTCTGACAATGCTGAAGCAAATGTTGCCAAGCCACCTTTTTCCTGTCCCTTGCTGGATGAAAAAAAAATAGAGCAAATAGGGGACTGTTTCCCAAATTAGGGATTAGCTGCCAGTTCTTCCTATTCAACATATTGGGAGACAGGGATGACAGCACATCATTAGTTCTGCCTTACTGCTACAGGAAGTGGTTTGCGCAAGTAAACAAGCCACTGGAGCTAAGTGACAATGGCATGCCTGTGCGCTATTAGTACAGGCACTTGGAAGCATATTTTTGGACAAGCAGCATTATCTGCAAATCACTAATGTTAACAATCATACATAACTGCCTCCTATTTAAAAAAAAAATCTGAAGTGGCAGGTTTGGGGCAGTATTCCTTTAATTCACCACACTTTATTCTGGATATTACATAAACATCAGTAGCTCTCTGACACATGGGCACGTAATAAAACTTGCTAGTGGCACCACAGGAGTTTCATAAATAGCATGCTGATGATTATTGGCCCTGGCACAAACTTGACTGGCTTCCACTCAGGAGAGACCCACCTTGGGGGGAGACCTACCCTCGAGGGGCTGTAGTCATGGTTACTTCCTTGCTCCATCCTTGCTTGCCATCTGCAAGGATTATATCAAGTAGATAGCACACTGTGATCCTGTCGGGGGGCCCACAAACATGCCATACCTTAATTTCCTGATAGTCTCTTAGCTTGGCTTCTGTGCAGCACTTGGTGCTACTTGATGTTTCTTTCCTCAGCCAGGATTGATGTTATCAGAGTACACCCTGCTGGATGACCCACCTCTGAGCCCCCAAGAGGCTGCTGGTCGATGGCAACTGCCACATTGCTGTGGACCTGTTAGGGCTCAGTTTCAGATGTGCGAAAAGAAGTAGGTAATGGCACATAAGGGGCTTACTGTGCAGCCCAGATAAGCCTGTATTCACAACTCGACCCTCTAGAGCTGCACACATAGACTGAACTCAGTCATTTTATGATTTTTTTTTTTAAGTAATGCTTTTTGCCACCTGCTGTGGCACACTACCAGCTTGGGGCATCCAGCCGCCAGCTCCACCCACCTGGAGAACTGGGTAGCTCAGGCTGCACCCAGGAGGATTCGGGATGGTCATCTTGCCATCCTGCTGGAGGGCTCCCCCCTCTGCCTCAGCCAGCCAGGACAGCCCTGGACTCTCCCCGACAGGATTCTGCCAAAGTCCTCCAGGTGGCTCGGAGTGTGGCCGTCAAGCTGCATGGTCACACCCAGCCATTTTCCTCCGATTGGTCCCTTGGAACGTGGACGTGCAATGACGTCCGGGCACAGTGTGCCGACGTCCGCCACGTTCCCCCTCCAGATTGCCAGCACTTGTAGTGCCTCCAAGTGTCCCCAGGAGCTGCTACAGTGTGGCGAGATTCCCCCAACCCACCCCAGGACTGGGAGAGCAGTCTACGGATGCTCAATCCCAGTCCTCCTCTGCCAACCCCCGATGGCCTGGGCTCGTTCTCAAACCCAGGTCGCCGGCATGGTGCGAGGTGTGGCATCCAGTGCCTCAACCCTCAGCACCACTGGGCCGGCCTAACAGTCATTTTAAACTGGAATACTCAAGAACTGGCTTCACCTCTTTTGTTTATGAACTACACACAGCCAGAAGCGGCAGAAAGAAAAACTGTTAACACCTTTATTGCACAAGGGTATTACACTATGAAACAGAGTCAGAATTGTGTCTAGATGTCATGCTTTTCAGTGATTTCCATGAGGGATCAGCAGCTCTTCAAAGCATTTTTTTGTCTAAAAAGTTAGCTGTCAGCAAATACTAATACAGACATTAACATGCCATTTACATTTCTAAGTGTTCCCTACCCTGTGAATGATATGCTTTCTTTTATATTCTTGCTCTTGCATACTTGTCAGGCTAACCATGACATGTCAAGCTGGTTGACATACTGCTGAGCAGATGAGACATCTCAAAGCACGGCACTGATATGGAGACAGTGTAAAAACTGATGCGGCAGAGCTTGACAGAAAAAAGATAAGAAAGGCTAGGAGAAACCCTTGAGAATACATTAGATTAAAACATTTAAAAAGTTATTAACTGCAGATAGTTTGGAAGATCATACAAGTAAATGGAAAAAAGAGGACTTTGTCTAAAATTTATTAAGACTATAAATGTTACTGTAAACTTCAAAACAACACAGCAAGAACAGAGTAAAACAACAGCTAAAAATAAATGAGACTCCTCAAAACAGAAAATATAATGTGTACAGAGGGATACATATGAATATAAATAATAGCAGGCCACAAAATAAAACAGATGTCTACAACTCATGCAGTAACATCTCCAAGTAACAACCCCCAACGTCTGAATTCTTTTATAGCAAAAAAATGGTAAGGTACCTTATTCCCATACTTCACTGTACTGCCTCTTGAAGAAGGAACCAGCTGTGCATAACAATCTGGAGTAGATTTTTGCTGGCTGTGGGGTGTGTGTGTGTGTGTGTGCGCGCGCGTGCGCATGTTCAGTATTTTGCTATTCAGATGATTGCACCATAATCAGCACTACACAATTTCCCCTGACAAATGTCTCCAAACTTTGTCAAATGCCCTAGATTTTCTTTTTGGTAAAGTTCAGTGGTGGACATGAAAAACAAATCAGTTGGAGACCCCCTTACCCTCCTTCAGGTTAAGAAGAGGAATATCTGAAAGTCCCCATCCCCCACATTGTGCCCCAGGAGTTTTTCTTGAATTTAACAACATAATGTGGCCCTCCCATGTACTGGCCTTAATAAAAGAATACTCACACGGGTGCTTGGGTTGAAAGGTTTTAACGGTATTTGTTGTGAAGAGTAGGACATGCAAGGGCGATAGTGGCCTCCCTTGGATGGCTTAGGATTTCCCTAATTGGGTCCTCATATGGCTGCAGCAACCCAAAGCATTGAGCATAAATTCTCTATCTAGCAACATCTAATATGTTAAACATTAAGGGTAATAATATTACTGAACAATTCAAAGTATTATTTGAAAAATATACGGAACTGTTCCAAGTAAGTGGAGAACCACGGTTGTTGTCCCCATACATAAAACAAACATTTGTCAATGCTGGATGTACACTACTGGTACTGCTGTTGAACTGGATCTAAGGTGCAGATCCCCATGCTGGAAGACTAATATGGGGCTGGGCTTGGGGGGGAGGTAATTGCAGGGTGACAGCAACAGATATTGATGGACATTTTTCTTTTTAAAATGTTTATTTAAAAAAAATAAACTACAAGTGAGGGTTTTCTTTATTTCAGGGGGAGACACTAGGGGATTGGGTATCCCCATTGTCAGTGTTATGAACAGCCCCCAGAAGCTCTGGGGTTTTAGATGCTCTGTGGTGCATTTTAAGGCTTACATGGAAGATAAAGCAAGTTCTGTTAGTTCTCCCCACTCCTGACTCCATGGAAAAAATATAACCTGACTCATGCGTGTGTGTGTGTGCGTGTGTGTGTGTGTGTGTGTGTGTGTGTGTGTGTGTGTGTGTGTGTGTGTACCCAGGGAGACAGACAGAGAGAGAGAGAGAGAGAGATGGACAGAGGTATTAGCAAAGTGTGTGTGTGTACACCCAGGGAAAGAGAGAGAGAGAGAGACTCTGAGTCCCTGGAATGTTACATGACTGGAATCAAATATATGTTAGGTCTGTCTATACTACTATCAGTGCTTGGATCACCTTGGACTTAAGCAGGTCTGGTGGACTTGGAGCATGAGCAGTGACTTACAACTCACTGTTACATAGACAATAATCTCGAATTGGCTGTAAACTGGTGTTCACTTATTCAGTACTAGTTAAATTTTTAGTTTAAGCTATCTGTGTTGCATTAGTGTGTTAACTTTTTAGATCTCACAGTACTAGATTAATAGAGATTCCCTCTATTTATATTTTGTAAGTCAAAAGGAATAAGGGTGGTAGTACTGTCCCTTAATGATTTTTACCTGTTCTTTGTGGCACTATTTTAGGGCAATTTTAATTTCTTAGAAAAGTAGACATTCCTGTTATTGCTCCGGTTTATATTCTGATAGATAGTACAGTGCTAACTATTAATAGTCACATATATATATATATATATATATATATATATATGTATAGTTTTGGTTACTGCAGATAGAGTTGAGTAAATACTAGTCCTCTCAATGTTCTCTTTTTCTAGATTACCACACCCCTATAAAATTACTGTTCTTTTGGTCTGTCCTCACCCACTAACATGTCAAACTACAAAATTGTTTCTTGGAATGTTAAAGGTCTCAGAAATCTTATTGAGAGAAAGAAAGTCCTGGCTTATTTGAATAGAAATAAAGGAGATATAGCTTTTACACAAGAAAATCATTTGCTACAAGAAGAAGCAGAAAAGCTCAAATGCTCCTGGGTGGGTCAAGTGGAGTATAGTTGCCTTAACTCTAAACAATGTGGAATGTCCATTCTGATACAAAAAGGGGTGAATTTCATTAAACATTCACACATGGCAGATCAGAATGGAAGATTTCAAATTCTAGAAGGTACACTGAATGGACATGATGTGATTTTCTGTAATATTTATGTGCCCAATTGTAGTCAGGATATTTTCTTTAATCAACTTTATATAGCCCTCATTAAGTTTCCAGGTCATGAGATAATTCTTGGTGGTGATTTCAACCTGGCTCTAGATCCTGTCTTGGACAAATATTCAACTAAGGTAATACAGTTAGAGACTAAGGCTAGGACATCCTTCAAAAAAAATTCTTTGTGATTTATCCCTAACAGACAGCTGGCATCTGCTTCATCCCACAGATAGGGACTATACGTTTTATTCAAATAGGCATCAATCATACAGTAGAATTGACTATTTGTTCCTATTGAGTAAACTAACAAACTCTATTAGTTGGTCAGAAACAGGCAACCTATGCATTTCAGACCATGCTTTAACAAGTATTGCTACTGGATGGGGGAATAAAGAAGAGAAGGCAAACAGATGGAGATTGAATACCCACTTGTTACAAGACAAGAAATTTATAGAACTTCTGGAAATTAAAACTAAAAACTACTTTAAGAAAAATGACAATGAGGAGGTTTCTAAGTCAACCTTATGGGAGGCATATAAAGTAGTTATTAGAGGACATTCATTTCCTATGCATCACAGAAATGGAAAGAAAGAGAAAAAGAGGTTAAAGACAAAGAGAATGCACTTAGAAAACTAGAGACTCTATCAAAAGCAAATAAAACACCTACGGGTGAACTACTATGAGAGATAGCGTGTCTCAAATACAGTATTAATGATATTTATACTGCAAAAATGGAATATGCCTTATTTAGAATAAAACAGTCCTATTGGGAGACAGGGGAAAAACCTGGTAAACTGCTAGCGGCAAGGCTTAAAAAAATGCAACAACAGAATATAATACCAGGTATTCAGACTAAATCAAGCAAAGTAGTAACTAGCGATAGTGAAATTAATAAGGAATTTCTTTCTTTTTATCAAGACATATATTCTGGGACAGTGGAGAGTAATACTGAACAAATGGACTCTTTTTTAAAAAAAATTAGATCTCCCTTTCTGATCAAGATTGAATGGAACTGGACAGAAACATCACACAACAGGAAGTTGAATGGGCCTCTAATTCTTTACCTGCTGTTAAGACTCCTGGACCGGATGGTCTACTGGGAGAATTTTATAAAACTTTATCTCTCATTTTAACTCCAATTTTTCATGCTATTCTGAAAAATCTACAAGATGAGAATTCCCTTACTAACACTATTGAGGAGGCATTCATAGCTCTGATTCTCAAAAAGGGTAAAGACCCTCTTGACTGCTCCAGCTATAGGCCCATTTCACTATTAAATTCTGATTATAAAATCTTGAGTAAAATATAAGCTAAGAGAATTCAAAACATTATTATTAAATTGGTTGAAAAGGAGCAGGTTGGTTTCATTCAGGGTAGGTCAGGATCAGACTGCATGCAAAGGATTTTCAAGACTATTTGGTCAAATCTCTAGAAATTTTCGGGTTTGGAGAGAAGTTTCTCTCATGGATTGCTATGTTGTACGGAAAGCCTACTGTTCAAATGATCACTAATGGGGTCCTGTCTTCACCTTTTAATCTACAATGTGGATCACGGCAAGGATGTCCTTTATCCCCCAATCTGTTTATCATAGCATTTGAACTACTCATTCAGGCCATTAACAAAGAACAAAGCATACAGGGTATTAAGTTTGGGAATGTAGAAAATAAGACTGTAGCTTTTGCAGATGACCTGCTATTAACACTAACTAGGCTGGTTAGTTCATGTAAAGCTTTGCATAAACTGTTAGATGGATTTGCTAAAATCTCAGGGCTAGACATTAATTGGAACAAAACTCAAGTTTTACACAGATATCTCTCCCCCATTATTAGAATTGATCTGGAAAAAGACACTAGATGTCAGCTGGTTCAGAAATGCAATTGTATACTTAGGACTTAATATATCCAATAATCTGACTTCGATGGTAGAGTTGAATTATACTCGCTTTTTAAAGGAAGCTGCTGTGGATCTGGCTAGATGGTCTAAACTTAATTTATCTCTGTAGGGTAAGATTAATGTGGTTAAAATGATATTAGCCCCGACATTTTTTATCTCTTCCAAAACATTCCAATGCAATTAGGGAAAGGTTTCTTTAAAACACTTGAGAAACACATAAGAGAACTGTTATGGAATGGAGCACCACCTAGACTGGGGGTAAACAAATTAAGAGCTCCCAAAGAACTAGGGGGGTTAGCCCTTCCGTGGTGGGAAAGGTACCACTTGGCCTTTGCACTAAAACAGACGTTACCTCATTTGGTTAATATGTCACAATAAAGTTCGGATACTACATTGTGGTTGCAGATGAAAATTTACTTATTGGGGTCAAATGTCCGTATAGATTATTTGTTCTTAAACAAACCAGTTAATTGGATGAATAACCCATGCTTGTCCTTTTCTATTCATACATTGAAGTGGATTAATAATATTATTAATCCTGATAGAAAACTCCTTAATACAATGTCTCTCTGATTCAATCCCTTTTTAGCATATGATAGGAAAGCTCTAAGTAATAACAGATGCAGTAAGATGGGCATTAATAGAGTGAGAGATGTGATTAATAAGGAAAGTGGTTATTTACATTCCTTTACCATGTTACAAAAGGAATATGGGATTCATAAGTTGCATTGTTATCAATACTTGCAATTAAGGAACTTACTTGACAAACTATCCCTGGTCCATAATTATCATTGGGAAAAAAACATGGAATGGGAACAGATAGTCAGGCTGGGTACCATAAGGAAGAATGCAGGCTTCATATACAAGCTCTTAACATCTACTACCTTTTCTTCAGTACTCATGACTCATGCGAAAGTGAAATGGGTACAACTATCAGTTTGGAAGAATGGGAGGGCACCTGGAAAATGGCTTGTCAAAGTCACAAGGAGCTTCATGGTAGGCTAATTCAGTTCAAGATACTGCATGGTTTTCACTACTCTCCACTCAAACTATTTAATAGAGATCTGAGGCAAAGGCTAATTGTTGGTGCTGTAATTGTTCAAATGCTGGTCTCTTTCATGTACTCTGGGATTGTGCAGTTGTTCAAGACATTTGGAAAAAGGTACATACGATTTGTTATGACCTAACAAATACTTCCTTTACTTTATCACCCAAAATCTATTTATTAGGATGTTTTCCTGATAATTGTGAGCTGGGCATACTGGAAAGTAATTGGGTGTATATGGCTTCATTGACTCTAAAAAGAATGTTATTAAGAAACTGGAAATCCCCCAAAATACCACTGTTAAAACAGTGGTATGACAACATAGCTATTATGGCTAATAATGAATGTATTAGTTATAATATCCTTAATAAACTAGACTTATTTTATAAGATATGGGCACCCTTTTTAGATAAACTGAGTTAGGGATTTACTTTATGAAGTAATCATTTACTGCATATGAGTTACTCTGTTTTAAGAACATATGAATGAATTGTTTTGGGTTCAGTTGTATTGTGTTTATTAAGGGTATACGGTACGCTTTTCCTTTAAATATGTTAGAATTGTATTCTGTTTGCTATTTTATATAGTCTCATATATGTAATTTTGAATAGCACTCTAAGAAAATGATGTTATCTAGCTGTTATTCTTTTGAAAAACAATAAAAAATTTATAACGTAAAAAAAAAAAGTTTTGCAGGAATCCTAGTGGCTGCAATTTGCAAGGCAATCATGTGGAAATGGTTAACCTAGACTGCCCTACAATGATGGAATGGGTGACCATTATTAAATCAATATATTAGTCTGAACAGTTGACAGCGGAACTACGCATACAGACTGAGAGGTTTTAGGGACAGTGGTTACCATTTATGATATTCGTAGAAGAACTGGAGAGGCAATCTATTTTATCACAACAAGCAGAGGGGTACCGAAGGTGGTTTTGAGCAATCGCTTCACTTTTCAAATAAAGGGGACTCCAGGTATTCAGTAACAAGAGGAGGATAATGTTGTCATCAGCTTACTTATTTTCCTTTTTTTTGTTGATTTTATGGTTCTGTAGTTCTATTTTTATTTTTCTCCCATGTTTTCAGAGTAGTTCAATATGTACTATATGATCGTTGAATTATTTTTATTATAGTTTGACAAAAGACAATGAGACCACAATGTAAGCAAAACCCCATCATGAAAAGCTGTTAAAACTTGGTTCTTGGAATCATTTTTAGCTCAAACTAAGGTTTGCTGTGGCTAGCTGGGTATAGTAATATAATTGTTGTATGTACTTGTATGGTATTTTGTTGTGTTATGTATTGTATTCTTTTTTATTGTAATTGTAATTTTATTTCTGCTTAACCAAGGGTCACCATTTTAAATGAGTTTTACTTAATGGTCTAACCCATTTAATAAAAATAAAAAATGAAATGAAGGTATGAAAATTTACATTTTAATGCACATGTTCAGTTAGTTCAAATAAAAGACAAGCTCAGTTTGTAAAACTTTATCTGTGGACGCTTTTCTGAATACTGAACATGAACTATTTCCTGCCTTTTCTATAGGTTTCAACATTACAGTGTTTATGTAAAGTGCATTACTTTGTACTGACTGTCTCATGCTGGGTTATAACTCTAAATAAAGAAGTTACAAAATCAGTGTATTAGGGGAGATATAATGTTTATTACACAACATCATTGAGGACCTGTACTTAAGGAAAATTAATTTTGAATTCAAAGAATCTAAACTGGATATAAGAGGGCATCCCTTACATATTTTGCACAAACAAATGTAAATTATTTTGCAGTCAAAGAGTGGTGAATCCCTGGAATAAACTACCATATGATATTATCTTAAGTAAAACAAAATTTAAATTCAAGGCAAAACTAGGCAGGCACATATTAAATGGAGTATAAATAGACTATTACATATGATTTTACAGGAGCTAATAATGGGCTCATGAATGCTAAGTGCCTTCTGACCATAGTATGAATGTTAGTATGAACATTCACTCTGCCAATAATTGCTGTTAATGCTTGCCCTCGTTGACTCTTGTTTCTTCTGAGGAGAGCAATTGGGTATTCATTTTCTTCCCTTTCTATCCCCTCTGTCTGTTTAGTGGACTGTACAGAAATTCATTCCCTCTGTCTTAGTGGGTTGACCTGTTTGAGGGGACTGGGGCTTCTTTGGGGAGCACTTTGTCTGATGAGAAATGGCATCTCATCTTCAGAAGACTCGGACCTTAACAAGTACATGGGTCTAGGGGAAGAAATAGGTTCATTCTTCTTTCTTGGTACTGAAACTGGATTGTCTATCTGCACTCTCAGTGCAGGGATAGGTATCTAACAGGGCTTAAGTTCAAAAGGATGAACCTTATGTATGTGTCCACCTCCTACTGGCTCAACAGTGCATGTAGTCCCTACTACCTCAGTCACCTGATATATCCTTAAATTCCAGCCATCCTATATCTTATCTTACCTCTGGGGTCTGTTCCTGACATATACAAACTGTCATATAATGGACGACTTACAGTCTGACCTGTTGTATGGTTCTGCGCACTCACAGGCTTTTTGCCTGAGGCGATCCCCTACCTTTTTACGAGCCTCTCTCAGGCATTCTTGATGGATTGCAAGCCACTCACATGTTGGACCTGCCCCCTGCACATCACTATTTTACAGTGGGGCATCTATGGACAGAGGTAAAAAAAATGGACTAGACATTTTTTAGGTATGTAAGTGAAAAGAAGAAGAGCATGGGTGGAATTGTAGGTTAAAAAGGGAAGGGGGGACTGTGAAGAAGGGGACTAAGAAAAGGCAGACATACTGAACAAATATATTTGTTCAGTGATCACAGAGGAAGGAGAAGGGGAGGGGCCACAAAAAGGTAACAGAAGCTTTGGAGGGAGGGAGGTGGACACTAGTCCTTTTTTGGAGGTGAGAGTCCTGAAGGAATGTGCTAATCTGAAGATGGACATGCAGAGGGGTTGTGGGATAACAGATGGACCAGACACAGAACTTTAGGTTCAACACACAATCTCTGTGGATGTTTATTTAAAACACAGGGGATAACCTTAAGCAATGGCATATCCTTCTTCAATACACCAGTTTAATAATAATAATAATAATAATAATAATAATTTTATTTATATGGTGCCTTTCCATTGCCAAGGTGCCTAACAATATAAAAGTTATATAACATCAATTGACAGAACAATAGAATTAAAATCATATGCCAGTACAATAATAAGCACTTCAGTTATCTAAAAAAGCTTTTTGCCACAGATAGGTTTTTAAACCCTTCTTAAATTCCTCCACAGTTGTACACTCCCATAACTGATGGGGTAGAGAATTCCAAAGGGTGAGGGCTGTGTAAGCGAAAGCTGTTAACTCAGATGACTTCAAATTCACCCTTGGAATCTCTAACAACCCCTCATCAGCTGAGTGGAGTGATCAACCAGGGCAGTAAGGAACCAGAAGCTCTTTCAGATAGTCTGGGCCCTGTCCATGTAGGGCTTTAAAAGTCAGTAAACCAACTTTAAAGGTGATCCGCCACCGTATTGGCAGCCGGGGCAGTTTGCGCAGCACCGGAGTAATATGGCAGGATCAAGTAGAACCTGTCAAAAGCTGGGCTGCCACGTTCTGCACCAGCTGCAGGTGACAGATTTCAACCCCAGAAAGCCCTAGATAAAGGGAGTTGCAGTAATCCAAGCATGAGGACACAAAGGCGTGGACCAGGGTGGGTAGGTCATCAGACGGAACTAGATGCCTAACCCTGGCGATATTCCTAAGATGATAAAAGGAAGTTTTGATGACAGCTGACACCTAAGAATGTAGGGTCAGTCCATCATCAAAAACTACCCCCAGGTTATGCACCTGTTCAGAGGTTGGGAGTGAGACACCGCCAAGAATAATTCCACAGGGTGCACCAACACCTGACCCCCCATCTGATGACCTGGGTCCACAACCAGTACCTCAGTCTTTTCCAAGTTCAACTTCAGCCAACTGGAATCCATCCACTCCTGGATTTCTTTCAGTTTCAGTTGTTAAAGACTGAGAGAGCTCCATCCTGGTTGGGTGCAAAAGAAAGGTAGAGCTGGGTATCATCTGCATAACAGTGAAACCTCAGCCCATACCTTCTTACAATGTCTCCAAGGGGTAGCATATACACTGCGAACAGCATGGGTGACAGCACTGAACCCCGAGGCACCCCACAAGACAAAGCAGTTGGGCCTGAAGAAAAAAACCCAGACACAACTCTATGTGTTCTACCCATGAGAAATGATGTAAACCATCTGAGGACTATCCCTGACAATCCACAGATATGCCTCATGCATTCTATCAACACCATGTGGTCCACGATGTCAAAAGCTGAAGAAAGATCCAGAAGAACCAAGGTGGAACGGCTTTTCTGATCTCTCGCCATCAGGAGATCATTGAGCACCCAAACCAGCACTGTCTCGGTACTATGTCTCTTTGGAAAACCGGACTGGAGTGGTTCATAGATGTCATGGATAGTCAAATGGTCTTCCAGTTGTGCTGCCATTACTTTCTCGATCACCTTCCCAACAAAGGGAAGGTTAGAGATAGGTCTGTAGTTTGCGAGACAGTGTGGGTCCAAGGTAGCTTTCTTCAAGAGTGGCATCACCACTGCCTCTTTCAGGGAGCTGGGAAACTCTCCTGATTCTAAGGAGCACCAGACTATCTACACAAGGACCAGACCAATGATGTCAATACAACCCAAAATTAGGGAAGTCGGTCCAGGGTCTAAACTACAGCACATAGGGTACACACTCTGGATAATCCTCATGACATCCATGAACTCCAGTCGACTAAGGTACTCCAGGAAAACTGAGGTACGGTGATCCCGTACTGATCACAAACAACCCTCATAGGGTGTGCTGGCTGCGGCACCTGATGTCGGCCACCTTATTTGAAAAGAATCGAGCAAGCTTATCACACTCTGATTGCAGAAGCTTTCTGAACATGCAGATAGGCTGGGTTGCACAGTCTGTCCACAGTTCAAAATAGCTGAGCTGGTCAATTCTGAGCAGCCACAATCTCCCTGGACAGGAATTCTGCCTTCTTACTGGTGATTGCAGATTGATAGACTAAATAATGGTCCATCAATCTAAGGTGGTCGGCATCGAGGGCAGATTTTCACCAGCAATGCTCTAACCTTTGCCCTAATCTCCACATCTCCCTCAAAGTTCCATCAAATCAACGGGACCTGGGGCAAAGGGAGAGAGGGCGAACATGGACTGGTGCAATAGAATCCAGAGCCACTGAAATGGCTGTATTATAGGCCAACACAAGGGTCTCTGGATTATTGCTTGCCAACGCGGGGGACGAGAGGTCAAGGACCGCTGCAAGGCCATGGGAACTTATATCCCATAAAGGGCGGTACCTAACCATCTCCACAGGAGTAGGCCTTCGGGGGGTGCTAAAACTAAACCCCATGGTGTAATGATCAGACCACCCAACTGGTTCCACCCCCAAGTCAGATATTTTGATCCCTAGGAGGAAGATTAAGTCTAGAGAGTGTCCATGTTTATGAGTAGCAGTGGAAACCACCTGTGTAAGGCCCAGAGATGTCATTAATTAAAGGAAGTGTTGACCAAATTACGAGAATTCATCGTTGACCCAGGCGTTGAAGTCGCCCAGAAATATCAATCTGGGCGGCTCAAACGCCATGTTGAAGAGGAAATCCGCCACTTCCTGAAGGAATCACTTCTCATCACTGGGTGGATGGTAGGTGAGAGTGATTCAATAGCCTACACCTGCTACTGCTGTACACTCAAAAGACTCAACCTCCTCAACTAGTACCCTCATGAGGTTCAGTTCGGTCTTGAAACAGACCACGACCCCCCCCCCCGTGTGGTCCAATCTCGGGGGGTGTATCACTGAGTACTCAGCTGGAGTCATAGCCTCCAAAATGGGGCCAGAATTTTCATCCAGCCAGGTCTCAGTGATGCATGCCAGGTCCACCATTTCAACAAGATCTGCAATAATTGCAGTCTTGTTCTTAATGGACCTGGCATTGCACAACACCACCCGAGTTGGACAAACCTCACGGGCCACCTGGGCCATCTGCCTACCACAATCCGTAGTGCCCTTGGGTATGGGTACCAAACATGGTGAACCACGGTCTGGATTCCATTTCACCCCAGGGCGTCTTCTGGATCCAACCACCCCAATTCGATGACCCCCCTCGTTCATCCTCCACTGTTTGTAACCCCCCACCCTCCTCCTTCTCCTATGCATAATACCCAGTGCTCTACAGTGCTGGTACATTACAAACTGGAGAGGAGGCATGTAAGAAGGGCAAAGAGCATGGAGGGCAGAGGATGAAGAGCGCACAACTGTGGGGGCTGGCATCCAACACATTTTGTAACTGAAATAAAATAACACCTAACTCTATAATTTACACTTTATAAAACAATAAACAAAATAAAAATAAAACAAAAATACCCCAAAATAACCTAAGCAATAAAAATAAACAGAATAAATAATAAATTAACCCACCCACCCCCAAATTTTAAACAACTAGGACGGCTACAGCTCTAAATTAAATCACTTATTATTGTCCAATAACAAAAATCTTCAGGGATTTGCTGAGTCCTTAAATTCAGTACAACAAGGGTAGCTTTCACTCAACCCTTGTCAAAATAAAATGTCCAGGAAGAAAAACGTGGCCCTCTCACTGCCACAAAGCTGAGTTTCAGCAAATGTTAAAATCCACCGAGGCTCTCTCACTACCTCCAAAGTAAGAAAAATACAGTACCTGCTGATGGTAGGGTCTTGAATGGAATGAGATTTGTAGCAAACCTGATGAAGATCAAACAGAAGGAGAGATGACTAGATGTAAATATACTGACCCCAGCACAGCTCGAAGGTAGGGTCTTCGGAAAGAGAGACACCTCACTCAGCCCACTGATATCGCCCAGTAAAACTAGGAGGCAGAGGTGTGGTACAGAGAGAGAGAGAGAGAGTTTTCTACTGGCCCTCCGACCAGTACCCTCTATCCCCACTGGAGCTCAAGAAACCAGGCTTCCACCACTGTAGCCAGCCAGGCCAGTCAACAGTCCACTGCTCTCATCTGATGTAGGTCCTCCCAGGCAGACTCCAGGCAACAATGCAAATCCAAAAGATATCAAAAAGGCAGCCACAGTGTCCTCGAAGGAAACAATAGTAAAAAGGTTGCGAACTGTCATCAAGGTCCAGATACACACCGCTAAGGTATCCCAACAGAGAGCAGTGCTAATGGGAGGCCGCCACCAACTCCAAAACCCGACAGTGATCCGAGAGCAATCTCGAGTCCAAATCACCACAGGTATCTGCCGCAGATACTCCAAACAGGCAGTCCACATCCACTCCATAGGCAAGAACCAGTTTAAAAATAAGGAACAAAGCAAATCCCTCATAAGATATGCCGAGAATAAAAGCCAGTTCAAATAAAACCAAGTAATCAGGCAAGTGTGGCGGTCAAACGGTAAACGACCGCCACAAAGCAGATTAAATTGAGCTGAAGCTGTCACAGTCAAAAGCAAACTAAAACAAAACACAAATAATAAAATAAATAAAAGATAAAAACTAAAAATATCCTTCACAGGGCAAAAAGCAGAACTGAAACAATTAAAAATGAACTAAAAATAAAATACACTTGAGCTAATATGACAGCAGACTCCAGCATGATCGCCATCTTCAGCAGCAGTTTGCAACAACAGACTATGCATGTCCTTCCTCTGCACTTAGTCAGCACCTACTAACCCACTGATCTATCTCTTTAGTGAAAATTATTTCATTCCCTATGTTGGTCTTGTGTGTTTGGGTGATGGGGAGCTCAAAAAAGGAAAAACTCAAAAACAAGCTAAAGACAAAGAACCTCAGTGCAGAAGCACAGAAGCAAGGGTTACCCCAAAGGGCATTGGCATAAAGCCAAGTTTCAAAGAAATACAACATCATATATACCTCATAATGCAAAGCATCATGGGATGTATATGAAAATCACCATGAAATTTTAGACTGGTTTAGCTTAAAGCAGGAAAGCATGGTCGAAAAGGGCCTCTCAAATAATCTATAATTTACATGCATTTTAATAACACTACAGGGGTTTTCTGATATCTCTACCCCGGTAACTTAATTTTTATAATACAGTCAACTAGCAACTTTTTACCATTATCAAATACACCTAGTGTTATGGTATTTTCAACATTTACAGGTTTCATAAACATAAGGCATGTACTGTACATCAAGGTATTTTATGACATAGTGTTATTGCATACTAAATCCAACAATGAGGAACACAGCCTGTTGTTTAACATCAGTTCGGAGGTCACCACAGTAACCTCCCTGTACGAGGACCTGAGAGGGAAAAGGAAAATTAAAGAGGACACTATAGCATAGTCAAGAAAGTGGAGGGGGTGCCCATAGGTGACCAACCTTATGGACTAGAAATTGTAAAGGATAGATTAGGCTAAGAAATGGAAGAACTGTTGCTACAGATTTAAGGACAAAGCAATGGGGCCAGATGGGAGTGCATCCAGTGGTATTGAGGGAGCTCAGGGAAATACTGACTGCACCTCTGATAGTTCTATTTAACAGCTTACTGGAAATAGGAATTGTTCTGGAGAACTGGAGGAGGGCAGATGTAGTCCCATTACACAAAACTGGTAGCAGTGAGGTACTAGCAACTATAGGGCAGTCAGCCTGACATTGGTGGTAGGAAGGTTAATTGAATCACTGCTGAAGGAAAGGATTGTGGACTATCTTGAATCCAGTGGGTTATAAGACCTAAAGCAGCATGGTTTCACAGGAGGGTGAAGATGAAGCAGAGAACCAGCCACACCAAATCAGCCTTCTCAAAATCATGTTATTTATTAATTCTGACAGTAGAGATCCTCCATTTCCCAATGTTTCACCCGTAGGGCTTCCTGAGGGGAAAGGATCTATGTGTAAATCGAAGCTCGAGAGGTTTATGTGGTCATCACACACCAATGGTGTGTGAAAAAATATCCATCATACACACTCACCTATCCTTTATTTTTTGTAATTGCAGGTGACCTCCAATTACAACTGGGTTTATTGTAATTGGCAACATGGCAAAAGAGTTTATTTCCAACAGTATTTTATTGTAGGTTTGCAACAAGTTAATGAACTGCATTGTGAACTGGTACTCAAATAGTGAGTCAAACTTGTGAAACTTTGTTAAACAACATTTAGAGTAACAGTAAGAACAAAAAAATACACCAACATTTTGAAATGGGTTTTAAATCACAATACTGCATTTCTGGCACACAGTCCGGGTTTTAACTGTCCATTGTAGTGTTCTTTCATGAAGCGAGGCGTTCGGTTTGTTTTCTTTATTTTAAAGCATAACAGTTTTAAAAATAGAGTAACTTTTGTTTCCTGTGTCGCAGAAATTACTACGTGTTTGCGTGGTGTCCGAGGTCAATGGTTTGCCATGGAGAGCTGTGGGAAGACAAAGAGAAAGGTTAGGGACTGTGTAAAAAGTTCAGTTTTTTTGCCAGCAGTGTTATTTTGAACTTTTCTTTATTTTTAGGTGTTTTGGAGGAAGACTATAGTTTGTGGGTGGGTGTTGTTTTTTTCTAGAGTTTCTTACCTGACTTCTGGCTTCAATCGGAGTCTGTGTCATACATCACCCAAGGTCTTGCTCATTTCGGTGGTGGTGGTGCATAATGCATTATATTGATACATACTCCCTTGTGGAAGACTCATCGTCATGGTCCGAATATTGTCTGGAGACTCTTCATGTTGGCATTGCTGGAGAGGGTGGAGGAGGATAGCACCGTAGCAGGAAAATATTGTGCTGCTGCATAATTTTGTGGCAAATCATGTCTTGAGGTACCTGGCAGTGGTTCAGCTGCAGGGACTTTATTTAAACTATTCCATATTTGTTTCTGCTTTTTTTCACTTAAGGCGGAATAGTTGTTAGTGCTCTGTAGGTTCTTGTGGCCAGACACCTGTTAGACATCTGTAGGAGGGAGGTTTGCATCGATGAGGTGCTGAATTGAGGTTTTTCGTGTACTGTGGTTTGTTATTCTCTTTTGGTCAGGCATGCCAGCTTTCAATTTCATGTTTAACATCATTTTTCGTAACTTGTTCATGCCTATATTCATTGTTCTCTACCACAGAGACTTTCCTGGGATGTAGTTGGTGTTTGGGGCAAGGTAAAAAAGGGAGTCTAGTTCTAATGCTGTTGGAGGGCGATTTTTTTTGTACAAGTCATAGACAGTGAGTGGGTCTCTGTCTAGCTTGTTTTCATTGAGGTGAGGAGCTACAGGGTGGACATTTCAGGGGTTTTCTCCGGTTCATATTTTAATTTGCCTCTCAGCATATTGGAGGTAATGATGGCCCTCAGTGCTGTGCCCTCCTGGATATCTCCTCAATGTAAGTCACATTGTTCTTTTGTTCTTAGGACAAAATGTAGCCCTATGTTAAAAGATATAAAGTTTAATAGTGAGGTTGGATTTCTCATTGAAATAGTGCCAGTGGTGTGAAGCAGGTCTATATCTTCTTCACTAAGGGGCTGTGCTTTGTTAGGTCTGTTTCCTTTTCCTAACTTTTTAAGTATTCCTGTTTGGCTTTTAATGTTTCTTTTGTTTCTACAAAGTCTGTTTCTGCACTTTGGAAGACAGTAGGTATTTCACATCTCTTAAATGCCTAGCTATGCTTGGTAATACGCCTCTAAGTGTAGCAGGTTCATAGTCTGTACCATCTACTTTTTTTGCTGAATATGTAAATTTGGCTAGGAGCTGGTGTAGTTCTTTACCAGATATTTCAGTTAACTTACATTGTTCATTCTTGAACTCTAAAATCTGCTGCAGTAGTTTTAGGTCACTGTCTCTTTTGTGGACTGTTTTTATGTTTTTCTTCTCAATAAATGCTTGTCTCTCGCTTTGGGAGGTTGCTGTAAAGCGGTTTTCCATCTTTCAATGTGTAACTTTTTTTCTGTTTGTTTCAGAAAGAAAGAGACTGTAAGTCAGTGCCAAGAAGAGACCCGAGAGGAAGGCGATTGCTGAGTACGTCAGATATGGTATTTGACAACAGTAAGTAGCGGCTGGTTGTCTCGAGCTTTGTGGTCCATGCACTCTATGTGCTTGGCAGTTTTTGGAGTATAAAAATGCCCTAATAATTAGATTTCAGGTTATTACATTTTTTTGTCAGCAAAACAGACCTGAAATTCGACTATTATGACATTTTACCATACCGATAATCTGGTTGTTATTGGAGGTCACCAGTAATTATATTACAATCAGCAGTACATATGTTCCCCCTATAGTCCCCCCAAGAAAATTCACTCTCAGTCTTGCTGCTTTATATATTGTAGTGTAAATCATCTTGTCATTATATGTGCTATCATGTTTGTTACATGGTAAAACACCAACATCTATTACACCGTTTCAGTATTATCACATATTTCTTTAGAATTTCAGTCACAGATGGCAAAGATATAAACATTGAATCATTATCAAAACTCGTCAAAGCAATTGTAACCCCTCACCCCTGCCTTTTTGACAAAATGACAGGTGGCATGCTGTTGAAGCTGACAGCAGTACCTGGTGGGGACCTGGGTTCGGGGAGGATGAGGTTACTCGGCACAGGGGGACCTAGGTTTGGCTACTCTGCACAGGGGCACCCAAGTAAATCCAAACATAGGAAGCAATAACTGTAATGTCCAGAAGCAGGAGTGGGATTCTACAGTGTGGCTTTTATTCACAAACTAGCTGAACACAACAAAGCATAGATGGACCCCCATGGGGCTACATTTACTGGTAATGCAGATTAGAGACTACAACGCGTTCCACTGGAAGAATGGACCAATTATACTGTCTTCAGGCTCTGGACCCACCGGGCACACAGCCCGGACTTGCACGTGCTTTGGGTACACAGCCCGACTGGTCCAGCTCCCCTGCCGGCCACTTGATCCACGGTCCATTGGAAGAATGAACCAATTATCTATAGGTGGCTCCCACACCACTTAGAGTCTATGACTCCTAGAGATTTCCTCCTTACTTCTTATGACTCCCCATCTCACAAGAGAATTCTTCTTTACACTTGTTGTGGCTCCCCACCACTTAAGAGTCTACGACTCCTAGAGATTTTCCTTTTGCACCCCACATCTGGGTACTTCCCCATCACTGGCCAAGTGCATGAGGCAAAGTAGCAACCACAGCAGAAATCCATAGAGGTGGACCTGGTTACTAAAGATGGGGGGGGGGGTTAGCCCACTTCCAGCTCCCACAGCCCATACCTGGCCATTTCTCTGGAAAACTGAAACTTCTGAATGTAGATTAAATGGTAGATGAACTGTCGCATCCCCTCTACAGTTTACCTGAAATCACACAACACTCTAGCATTTGACACTACTCCACTTGTTTGGCCTAGTCCTGTAGGCTTCCCAAATTATAGCTCAATTCCTAGATTTCCTCACATGTCCCAGGTTGAAGAAAACATTTTTTGCCCTTTCATGTTAGAGCAAACACTCACCCTTTAGTTGCAGGTGCCCCACAGGCGAATCACAAACACTAAGGCTGAACTGAATAGGCAGCTTTTTCTTCCTCCTGGCAGAATTAAGAGGATTGCCCCAGGAATCTGCATGGGGATCTTTACATCCCCCCCCCGGAGGGAGGGGGCACTGAGACCCGAACAGCGGTCTCCACCACTTGAGCACACCTTCACTCTTCAAAACCAAACTGCAGCTGACTACTAACCTTTGAAAACTCCCAACGTTCTATCTAACTCCCTGTGCTGCAGATTCCAATGTGGCTTATGCAGCTGCAACAGTCCTATTGGTGATGTCATCCCTCAGTCTCAGCTGAGACTGAGAACAGAGTGAGACAGTGTGAAACCCATTTAACTGGAGTTTCACAAGCTGCCTTCCCTGCCTACCATTAGGTCTTACTGGGATTCTAGTAACCCCGGGTAACAAGGGGTTACACAATCACTTCCTTCACCTCCTTCATTGTCACTAAAAGTGCATCAAATTTATCTTAACAGGCTCTTCAGTGCTGTCTCTCATTTACCTTAATCTCTACTGGTATGAAAGTTCCTGTAGCTTATATCAGTCAATCAAACTTCTCTATTTATGCCTAAAAAGACAGAAAGCCATGTTCTGAACAACTTTAGGATAGTGTATAACTATTTCAAATCTGCTATAAGCAAGAAATATTGTATTGGGGGCGAAGGGGGTTAAGGGCTCAAGCCTTTAAAACACACCTCGCCTTTTTAAACCCCAAACTTGCAGTTTCATATTGTTCTTTGTGTAGTCCGTTCATACATCTGAAAAAGGTCCAAATGAACTACGTTAAAGGCTCATCTATGTAAAGTGCTGCATTTAAAGGTTTTATGCATGGTAGGATAGAGGATGCACTTACCTAGTAATGCAATATGTTTTAAGTGGCAGCCAGAGCAAAGTGCGCTGTCTGCTGCAGAAGGCTGCCTTTCTATACTCCTACCCAAGGGAGCTAGAATGCTCCAGCTAATCATCCAACTCCAGGTGTACTGCATTCTGTTGTCAGTGCTTCCTGGTTGGAGTCACTGGTGGAGTGCGCTGTTGCCTAGCAATTGCTCAGCCAAAAACATACGGGGCACCAGTATGATATGTTAACTATATTTCCTGTGTTTCTGTAATAGAGGTTTGTTTGCAGAGCTATGAACGTCCACTTAAAGCTGTTCTTATTCTATGTATTCTAAAAATTGTAAACAAAGAGTACAATGTTTCTCCCAACTATTAAAGTGACACTGACAGGATCACTAGAGGGGCAAAACTTAACTGTTAACTAAAAAAGCACGCATTAAACATTTATAACAATTTAGCCCTGATGCGGGGTTCTCTGTATTCATAAAATGTAAAGTGTATGAAGGAAAAAATAGTCGTATCTTGTGCATCCTTAACATTCATATAACGAATGTTGTTTGTTAGTCTTAAAGGGGCAGTGTTAGAGTAGCCAATTGGACATAATTTTTATATATGATTACGAACATACAAACATACGAAAATGCCAGCAGATATGGGCCAAATGGTCTGTCACATCTGCTCGATTGTGCAGCACAGAGGTTAGACACCTGCTGCTCCCCCCACCCCTTGCCTCCCTCTCTTCCCCCTCAGCTTCTCACTGACTAGTATCTTGCACTTAACTGTATCCCACCCCATTTTAAAGCTCTCCACTGTTTTAAGAGATACCACTTCTTCAGGAAGCGTGTTCTAACCCCCTACCACCCTCTCTGTGAAGTAATGCTTTATCACCTCCCTCCTGAAACTACCCGCCACCAACTTCAGGCTGTGCCGCCTAGTAATCCCTTCTCCCTTTAATCAAAACATGCCCTCTGTACTAACCCTGTTAATGCCATTTAAGTACTTGAAGGTTTTGATCATATTACCCCTTTCCCGTCTCTCCTCCAATGAGTACATGTTGAGGTCCCTCAACCTATCCTCATAAGGCTTCCGTACCATAACTCTGATCATTTTAGTCACCCTCCACTGTACCCCCTCCAGTAACCTGATGTCCTTCTTTAAGTATGCCTCCCAGAACTGTACACAGTACTCCAAGTGCGGCCTCACCGGTGTCCTGTACAGTGGCAGAATGACTTCCTCCCTCCTAGAGGTGATTCCTCTAGCAGTGCACCCCAGCATTCTATTGGCTTTTGCTGCTGCTTTCCTACATTGAGATGAGTGGTTCATATTCTTTGTGACCATTACCCACAAATCCTTTTCCGCCTCAGAGACAGACACCTGAATCCCTCCCAGATGGTAACTGTAGGAACAGCCGAACAAAGAGGTGCACTCAGGTCCAAAGTCAGCTGGTGCAGTTCTAGGGGCAGCTTACCCCAAAACTGAGAGAGCAAAGTAAATGCATCTTCACTCAAAGAACATTCACCAATGCTTGATGCTAAGAAAGCTTTATCAGTCTTTTTATTCCAATGTTACCAGTATGTGGATGCACACTGACTGGTATCCCCAGCACTTCGACCACTCAAGATCTTCCTTAGGTTGTGTGTGTGACAGTTTTTTTCTTTTTTTAAATGAGATTGACCTTCCTACCTCAATTTCGTAAAGTTACTGCAGCTTGACATATCACCACACTTACCCTATTTTACTTTCTGGAACTACCCTAGGGAGTAGAAAGCCGAGATCGTGAGGTGCCTCTGGTGTTAGTTACACAATAGGAGGTTGTCTGGTAAAATAGCATTGAAATTATACAGAAAATCATAAAAATTTTTTACAATGAAAAATCCTTAGCATGACTTGCTTTCACTAATTGTGGAATTGTAGTTCTTGTAATAGTTTGTTACAGAAATAGAGAAGGAACACCAAAAAAGAGGGGGTAGCTAAGAATTATTAATGCATTGCTAAGATAATAAGAGTGCTTAAACAATCTTATAAAATGGCAGGAAAAAATCTAGAAATCTCATTGGTCAAGAGACATCAGCTGACTGTACATTAAATCTCTATATACACACACATTCATCCTGGTCCTAACCGACATCACACAATGAGCAAAGAAGTCCTCCTACAACCAGAGCTATTGTCCGTTAGTTCCTCTGCAACCAGAACTGTTCTTCCATCACAAACATGGCTGCTACCTTTACACTGTAAAAACCTTCAACTGGGCCCTAAAAATAAAACTACCTTAAATAAAAAATAAAACTAATTAATTAAACGTTGTTTCCCTGATCATCACACTCTCCTTAAACACACAAACAAATTAGAAACATTAAGTATTGTTTATAGTTTTCATTACAACTGTTTCTTTACTAACAGTGAAAAATCCCCCTTCTGTCTTTACCTGCTAATCAGGAAAATTTCTTCTGCTTGCCCGGACAGTGAGACATTTGAGCCACTGGCTCTAAAACAAGCCTTTGTTGTCTGTGTGTACAGTATGTTAGGAGAGTAACATTCTATCAGTGGAACTGAGCAGAATTTTGAATCCCTGTATTCTATGGTAAACATTCCATGACAAACATTCTATGTCTTGAATGTGGGGAAACACAGAAAAAAAAAACAGGATGAACAAAGTAGGCAATACAGCAATACTTTATAAACAAAGAGAAAAGGTGGGAAAACACAGTTACATAGGCAGAGGCAGACCCAAACTGCTCAAATAAAACATTGCTGTCCCTCCAACTCACTAGTTTAGTATTTTTCAGTGAGTTGCTATTCAATAAATTTTACCACTCCTCTACCCAAGACTGGGGACTATTTTTTCACCATATTTAAATAAAATAAAATACTATTATTAAATCTTTAATAATGTGTCCAGAGTTTTGTTTGATTGTTATAGAAATAGTTGTTACCCATTTTATAAGAGCAATAAGACACTTCAGGGTGTGGGTTGTTGATTGATAAGAGCACTACCCAGCTGCTGTAGTCACTCGGCACAAGCACCTTGTGCATAACAACGCACCTGGGGGTGTGCTCCTATCAATTAACAACCCACACCCTGACGTGTCTTATTGCTTTAAAATACAAAAATAATGTCTGATTGGCTATTCTGACACTGTCCCTTTAAGACTAACAAACAACTTTCCTTATACGAATGTTAAGGATGCACAAAATAAGACTACTTTTTCCTTCATACACTTCACACTTTATGAATCTAGAGAACCACGCATCGAGGCTAAATTGTCATGAATGTTGAACGCATGCTTTTATAGTTAACAGTTTAACTTTGCCCCCGTGATCCTGTCAGTGTCACTTTAAGAGTTGGGAGAAACATTGTACTTTTTGTTTACAATTTTTAAAATGCATAGAATAAGAACAAGTTTAAGTGGACTTTCATTGCTCTGCAAACACACCTCTATCACAGAAGCACTGGAAATATAGTTAACATATCATGCAGGTGCCCCATATGTTTTTGGCTGAGCAGTTGCTAGGCAACAATGCACTCCACCAGTGACTCCAACCAGGAAGTGCTGACGACAGAATGCAGTACGCCTGGAGTTGGATGATTGGCTGGAGCTTTCTAGCTCCCTTGGGTAGGAGTATAGAAAGGCAACCTTCTGCAGCGGACAGCGCAGTTCGCTCTGGCTGCCACTTGAACCACATTGCATTACTAGGTAAGTGCATCATCTATCCTACCACACATAAAACCATTAAATGCAGCACTTTACATAGATGAGCCTTTGATGTGGTTCGGTTGGACCTTTTTCAGATGTGTGAATAAGTACACAAAGAACAATATGAAATTGTAAGTTTGGGGTTTAAAAAAAGCGAGGTATGTTTTAAAGGCTTGAACCCTTAACCCCTTCCCCCCAATACAATATCTCTTGCTTATAGCAGATTTAAAATTGTTATACACTATCCTAAAGTTGTTCAGAGCCTGGCTTTCTGTCTTTTTAGGCATAGAGAAGCTTGACTGACTGATATGAGCTACAGGAACTTTCATACCAGTAGAGATGAAGGTAAATGAGAGACAGCACTGAAGAGCCTGTTAAGATAAATCTGATGCACTTTTAGTGACAATGAAGTAGGTGGAGGAAGTGATTGCTTTGGAGAGTTTTGATAATGGATTCAATGTTTATATCTTTGCCAGCTGCGACTGAAATTCTAAAGAAATATGTGATAATACTGAAACGGTGTCATAGATGTTGGTGTTTTACCATGTAACAAGCATGATAGCACATATAATGAAGCAAGATGATTTACACTACAGTATATAAAGCAGCATGATTGAGAGTGAATTTTCTTGGGGGTACTATGGGGGAACATATGCACTGATGATTGTAATATCATTGAAGTTAACAGATGAATATCAGGGACATATTATAGTTACTAAATAAAGTGATGTAATAGGATAAGAAATAAGTAACACTGTTGGTGTGCCCCCTGGAGGTTGTTTAAGCAATAAGCCATGAGGGGGTGTGAGTTCTCAGCAGATTTACCATGGTTGGAGTGGTTTGGCCATGAGGTGCAGCCGTGTGGGTAAATCCTCACCAGCCATGGTAAATCTCCCAATAACCCACATCCTCCGAGTGGCTTATTGCGATTATACCAAGGTTTGGGTGTCTGATTTATTTTTAGGCTGGCACTCAACTGTGGCAGGCTGGCACCTTTGCCGTTGATTATCAGTAGATTTACAGTGGTGGTAAGGTGCCAGCCTGCTAATCTGATTGGCTCTTGTTGGATGCCCATGGTATAATTATAATTTTTTATTATTTGTTGTAAATAATGAAAAAAATTCCCATTATGCAGTATCCAGGGATTTTTTTTTTTTAGTTGTATTGTGATAAATGATTTATGGACATGTTTTGAATATACTTATATTTATTTATGTATATATTTACACACAGATCCTCTCCCCTGAGGAAGCCCTGTGGGTGAAACGGGAAAAGGAGGATGTCTATTGTCAGAATGAATAAATAATATATGATTTTTGTGAAGGATGATTTGGTGTGGCTGGTTCTCTGCTTTTTCTTGACTTTGAAGGTCGCCATTACCAGCCCCATTTGAACTTTGCATATACTGTGGAGTGGTTTCTCCATTTTGAACTTCATAGGAGGGTGGTCATGTCAAACCAGTCTGATAGATTTATTTGACTGGGTGACAAGGATTTAGATCAGGGTGGAGCAGTGAATGTGGTCTACCTCGCTTTCAGTAAGGCTTTTGACACCATTTCACCATTTTAGCATAGAAGTGGATTGAAACGTGGTATAACTGGATACAAAATTGGTTAGGAGATAAGCAACAGAAGGTGGGTGGTAAACAGAGTTCACTCTGAGGAAAGGAGGGTGACCAGAGGAGTGCCTCAGAGATCAGTTCTGGGTCCTGTCCTCTTTAATGTGTTTATAAGTGTCATTGCAGAGTAGCTGAAAGGGAAGGTCTGGATCTTTGCAGATACTACCAAAATCTGCAATAAGGTGAACACTCGGGGGGAGTCGAAAGGATGAGCAGAGACCCGAGGTAGCTAAAGGAGTGATATGAGGTATGGCGGCTACGTTTCAGTGTGAACAAGTGCAAAATAATGCACTCAAGGCACAGAAACCCAGAGCCAGAGTACAAAGTGGGTGGAGTGGTATTGATGACCACCAAGCAGGAAAGAAACCTTGGAGTAATCATATAGGATGACCTAAAGGTGTCCCAGGAGTGTGACAAGGCAGGTGGGAGGGCTAATAATATGCTGGGGTATGCAGGAAGGGGTATCACCAACAGAAAGAGGGAGGTGGTGGTGCCTCTTTATAGATTACTGGCACGATCTCACCTAGAGCACTGTGTCCATTTCTGGAGACCTCATCTCTGGAAGGGCATAGACAGAATGGAGGTAGTCCAGAGGAGGGCAACTAAAATGGTGCACGGTCTGCATCAGAAGCCCTACGAGGAAAGACAGAAGAACCGCAGTATGTACACCCTAGAACAGAGGAGGAAGGGGGGATATGACAGAGATCTTTAAATACCTCACAGGGGTAAATAAGGTACAGGAGGGAAGTATTTTTCAGAAGAAAATGTGCTCAAGAACAAAGGGGACATGCTATGAAGGTAGAGGGGGTAGATTCAGAGAGATGTGAGGAAGTGCTTTTTCACAGAAAGAGTGGTAGATTCCTGGAAGTCTTCCAATGGAGGTGGTGAGGGAGAAAACAGTGGTGGGATTTAAGAATGCATAGGATACACGCAAGGGAATCATAGTGGAAAGAAGGGGATATGGAGACATGCATTGAAGCGCAGGGTGTGGCACCTCACCATTACGGTTAATGGTGCTGCCCGATAGTCTGCCATACTTCCAGGTAATGGACTTTGCTTTTCTAAATTAAACTACTTAGCTGGACATAAAAAAATGCACTTTTCTGTGAAAAGCTTAACCGGAGGGTGTTGTTTGCAGGGGCGGGGGCCCCTGCAAATGACAGCTTTCCTTTAAGTGTCTTCCTGGGCTCCAGTAATGCCTACTGCCAGGCAGCCATCCTGCATAGATAGTAAATCAATAGTCATTTGTTTGATTCTGTTGATTTGAGTGAGAGTGCCATGATGTACCCCCGCGCCTGTCCCTTTAAGATATTATCCAGTGTGTGTATAGTGAATGGTTTGGGCTGGGTTCGAGTGCTTCAAAGCTTGCAACTGGCCAGATGCTACTTTATTTTGCTCCACTCTGCTGTCGATAGTAGAGCAGAGGGAGCTTTAACCAGTACTGTAAATATTTACTTCTAACTTGCTTATTATATTTGAATTGGAGAGTTTGCTCTAACCTGCCTTCTTGCAGCTTTACTTGTCTGAATGGGAGCTGCCATGTTTGGTTCGGGACTTCCAGTAGTTGGACCAGTAGGACTCAGGGGGACTTTAAAGGTCCTTAGCTCAAGTGCCTCGTGGGAAGGAAAAACTATTTTTTGTGATTTTTAGGGTGGCACCTAAACTGAACTGAAGAGGGCATCCAAACTATGACTGACAGCTCCCCTCAGCCAACCAGAATTCAGAAATCCCTGGGAATGCCCAGAATTGTTAGAGAACAGGGAGACAGTTGGAGTTAGAGCTTGAAGAGTGCAGCTTGAGCTATCAAGAAGCTACTCCAGGAAGGAGCCCAGGAGTATTGGCAGGGAAGGGCCTGACTTTCCTCTCTGCTACTGTTTTCCTACTTTGGATTGCTAGATCACAGAAATCTGAATAATCCGAATTGTGACTTTGAACTGTGGCAGACAGCTCCAAGATATTAGAAGGTACAGCCTGAGATTTGGACCGAGAAGAAGCTCCTGTGAAGCGATTGGCCTAGAGGTTGTGAGAGACTGATTTAATGATCGAGAGGGTTGCTCAGTGAATCTATTGCAATAGCAACCTGCCTGAATACCGAACTGAGATTTAGAGAAGTTGATGTTGTTTTTGTTAAATGTGCTGAATGTTTATTATGGACTGTGGCCTGTTTTGTCAGTGACTGAACTGTGTTGCCAGCTGGAGGCCTTTACCAGCAAACCAACTGAACTTTTCCAAAATTGCCTATTCAGCCTTGGGCCTATGCGAATCTCATTCCAAGCCATTTATTCCTGTACCAAAGACTGTTCTTCAGAGACAGACCAGCTCTGGGGATCCAGCCCCTGCACAGACACCTCACAGATTGCAGTTACCTGGAGGGAAAGGCCATGAAGCAGAGGTGTGTCGTGTAGGCCCCGCTTTGCCATGCTCATCGGTGAACTCCATGAGGTCTCCATATCGCCTGACCCATCACATCCCACTGGTAGCATGAGTAAATCCAGGGTAGCTCCCTGCAACACATCCTTTAATTATCTGTGGTACCATCTGGTCGTTACAGTAATTTTCTGGATTACAAGAGACTGGGCCAACCGGCCAGGATTAAAAATAATCAAATCTCTGTTGTGCATGCTAACTGCCTTTTTCTTTCCATCAAGGGCCCCAACAACAGCTGCAACGCTGGCTGCCCCTTCCTTGTTTATGACCCCTTAATAAATCTGTTTTTTGTTTCATGTTTAACCTGCCTTACAAGCATATTATTGGTTGGGTTATAGAACTGAAAGTGTGTACTTGCTTTGCTAACCTTGTTTTTACAGGGGGTTCCAGGGAAATTGCTGACGGCCAGACCCTGGTGGTAAGTGTAAAGGGTGTGTGCATATTATTAATGTCACTTGCTGACTGTGTGTTAATTGTTATTAAAGGTACAAAGCCACTAGGAGGGTTGGTGGATGGTTATAGCTTCCCAGAGGGCTATAACAGGTTAGATAGATATCCCCACTATTGTTACTCTGAGTGGAGGCAGGTTAGTACCAAATCCAGGCCCCTCAACCTGTGGTCAGAAATACAGGCAGGGGTAGTAAACTTAGGGATAGCACTGTGTATGGGTTACATCTTGGCAGCACCACTTGGATTAGCACCCCCTTGTGGCTAAAATACAAAATTTCAGTTAATTGTTACATTAGCGCCCCTAGTAGCCACGTCACAAAACTGTAGTAAGGCTCCACCTGGAAACCACTGTTTTATGGGTAACTACCTGTGATCCACCCCCAGTATGGACAATATTACTAGCACTGATTCTGAATCCCTCACTGAAGAAATGGCTGTGCATCAGTTAGTTGGCTGGTGTACAGGAAGAGAAATTGACCCCCATAATGCTTTGTTATTACTAGATATACCACTGGGCACTAATAAAGACACTTTTGAGGGGGCACTTTCAAAAACTGACTGTCTGGGGAGGTTGTAGTTGTAGGTTGACAAGCTGACCTGACTGCCCAAACTTTAATGGCTTTAGTGGAGTGTAGCAACCCAGTGGACATTACTAATGTGCCCCAAACTATTGCCATTGATGGGTTCCCGGCCACCTGAAGTGTGGTAACTAAGGACAGTGAGGATCCCTCAGACCCAGAACCCCCACCCTTATCTGAAAGTTTTGGGGAGAAGTTTGCCAAATTGTTACTGTATCCGGGCTGATCCCTCAAGGACTTCAAAAAGTTATTTCAGCTTCCAAGGGGTACCCCTTCCCCAGCACCTATGCCAATCCCGGTACCTGCTCCCGCTCTAGCACCTGTATCAATTAATGTGCCTACTCCTACTCTTGCACCAGCTCCTGTGCCCACACCAGTACCAGCACCCATGGTGGTGCTCTGTCATTCATGATTATTACCGCAAGGTAAGGGTATTCTATGGCACTTTGCCCATGCCTAATGGGGAATATAAATCAAGAGACATCGGTAGATTATATTGCTCCTCTAGTGCAACTGCGGCAGTGTCCCAAGGCGGAGAAGAAGGCAAGGCTTATGGAAAGTTTAAGGGGATCTGCCCTTGAAGCCATTACATTTTTGAGATCCACAAACTCTAATGCTTTGGCCCAGGAATATTTGTCTGCACTAGAAGGTGTCTTCGGTAGTACTGAGTCTGGGGAAACATTAATGTGGAACTTCAAAGCCTCCAAGCAGTGTAAAGGTGAAAAGCTTGTCTGCTTATGTTACTCATCTGGAAAGGTCCTTACAGAGAGCTCACATAAAAGGTGGGGTATTGGCCAGTGATTTGAATCATATGAGACTAGATCATACACTACAATCTGCCAAATACTCTAGATTGCTAATTCTCCAGCTAAAGTTCCAGGATAGGAAGGATAATCTCTCTACTTATTGTGAAATAATAAAAGAACTCAGGGAGGTTAAAGCTGAGGAGGAAGAATACTCCCAGTATCCCTACACAGCTGTAGCTACTGCGACCCCTGCCCTTGTCAGGGTGTTCACCACTGATGGTCCCAAATTCCACGAGTTACTTAGAGATCAGGGAAGTAAAAACTGGTGCCACCACTATGGAGCTTAGTGAAAGAGAGACTGCTAAGGACACTCCACCATGGGCAGAGCTACTTAAGGAGATCAGAGAGCTAAAAACTGGTGCCAACACTAAGGCCATCACTGATAAAGACCCAAATACCCATCAGAATGCATCCACCATGGGAGTGGGAGTGCAAGCTCAGGCTCCCACGGGGGGTGGAGATCTAGAGGCCCGGATGAACAAATTGTATGCCACAGTAAACGAAATGAGAGGGCATGGGGTGCAAATCCACCAAGGGCATACTGTTGTTAGTGCTCTGACACCAACCTCTGATATGTATCCTCCACCCGCTACTTGTGAAATTTCGGCAATTTCCAATTATTCTTCCAGCCCAGATGGCCTAGGGATGGTGTGTTCTGCCCCCACTGTGGGGAGGATGATCATATTAAGAAAATATGCCAGTTCCCCAAAGATTTAAGAAAGGTGAATGCTAAGCTGTTGAATCAAGTTAAGCAAAGCCATCCCAAATCCTCTGGCAAGCCTTCATCCCAATCCTTTGTGGGCAAATTGTCTACCAACGCCCATATAGACACTTTCCCTAATTGTCAGAATTGGTAGGTCCTTCCATGGAGAGCAAGGTGCACATTGACAGTATTCCGGCCCAAGCCATATTGGACAGTGGGTCTCAGGTCACTATAATATTTAAAGACTGGTATGATCAGCATCTGTTGGATCACCCTCTACAACCCCTAGGTGGACTGCATGTATGGGGTTTAAGTGATAAATCTTACCCTTACCTTGGTTACTTACGAATATGGCTATCTTTTCCTTCTACTGTTGCTGGAGTGGATGAGTCTGTGGAGACTCTGGCCTTGATCTGCCCTTCCACAGGACTATAGGATGGAATTCGCATACTGATCGGCACTAATGCACACATGTTTGGCCACCTAGCAGAAATGTGTCAAGAGAAGCGAGTTCAGAAGACTGGACGAACCTTACCTATTCATTCAACAGTACAAAAAGCTTATGAGATGCAGCTGCAGAGCAAAGTGAATGACAAGGGTGATCCAGTGGGGTATGTCTGTAAAAAGGACCCATAACCTCTCCTCTTGCCACCTAATTCACAGTGTCACGTCAGTAGAGAGGTGCACATCAAAAAAGACGTCACAAACAAGATTCTTAAGCTAGATGCTCCAGAAGAGGGGAGGCTACCAAGTGGACTTTTACTTAAACCTAGTGTATTACCTGTTAGGGCCCATGCCTATGCTAGTAGAGTAGTAGTGCAACTCTGCAATGTAACTGACAGAGACATTGAAGTCCCCCAGTGCTGTACACTGGCCCACATATACTACGCAGATACTGCTGTGTTGCCAAGCAAGTGCCGCCAAGAGGAAGATGATGAAGTATCCCCAGATATGTTTGACTTTGGAGAGTCTCCTATCCTCAGTGAGTGGAAAGACAGAATCAGTTGCAAGCTGGCACAGTAGATTAAAGTGTTTTCATTAAAGGAATGGGATGTTGGATGCTTCACCGGTGCTGAACACCATATCAGACTCCATGATGAAAGGCCATTTCATGAAAGATCACAAAGATTGGCACCAGCGTACATTGATGATGTTCGATGCCACCCCCAAGAGGTAGCATGCACCACAATGACATTTCGACAGGGAACACCTCCACAGTGTCAGATCTCACCAGGTTGAGATTGGTCACTGTGGTGGTCTGCTGTCTGCCAACACAGCGATTCCCAGTGTTGTGCCCCCACCTTGAGCCAACTCTGACTCAGAGTTGGTTATTTAGAGATGGGGTTGCGGGGGCAAAGCCCCCCCACAAAAAAACACTTCTTCTCAACAGGAACACTGCCAACAGTCGGCATTGTTCCCATCGATGTCGGGGGTGTCAACAATGATATTGTTGTTGTATTAACGTGGAACCCCTCCAAGAGATGTTAGCAGCTGGAATCATCCTGGAGTCACTTAGCCCTTATGCATCATCCATTGTGGTAGTACAAAAGAAAAATGGTTCAGTGAGGGTGTGAGTGGACTACAGGATCCTTAACTGAAGAACCATACCAGACTAGTATACAATGCCTCGCATACAGGATGCCCTTGATTGTCTTAATGGGTGCCAGTGGTTTTCTGTCTTAGACCTCAGGAGTGGGTATTACCAAATCCCAATGGCATCAGATAACAGAGAGAAGAACTGCATTTATCTGTCCTCTGGGTTTCTATGAATTCTTGTGCATGCCCCAGGGTATATCTGGAGTGCCAGCCACCTTCCATAGCTTGATGGAGCGAGCTGTAGGAGACATGAACCTCCTTGAATGCTTAGTTTATCTGGACTATGTCATTGTGTTTGGCAAGACACTTGAAGAGCATGAGACTTGCTTGTTCAAGGTCCTGAGAAGAATTTGGACTAAAATTGTCCATCGACATATTCCAATTTTTCCAGAAATCTGTAAGATATGTAGGCCACATTGTATCCTCTGAGGGCATTCAAACTGATCCAAGCAAAGTGGAAGCCTTAACTACTTGGCCACAGCCTAATAATCTCAAAGAGCTGCAAAGATTCCTGGGTTTCTGCGTGTACTATCGCTGTTTTGTAAAAGATTACACTAAGGTCATTCGTCCCCTCCTAAATCTGACTCAAGGGTACCCACCTACAAACCAAAAATATAAAAAGAATGCTGTAAAAGAAAAGGATAAAGTCTATTTCAAGATCAATGAACCATTTGGGGCCAGGTGGACCAAGGAATGTGATACAGCTTTTTATGATATTATTCATCAGCTCACATGCCCCTGTACTTGCTTATGCAGATCCAACTAAGCCATATGTGTTACATACAGATGCCAGCTTGAAGGGACTTGGGGCCATGTTTTATCAGGAGTATGAGGAAGGATTACACCCTGTGGTGTTTGCTAGTTGAAGTCTGCCGCCATCTGATAAAAATTACGCTATGCATAAGCTTGAATTTCTCACATTAAAGTGGCCAACAGTAGACCAATTTCATGAATACCTCTATGGTGTCAAAATTCTGGTAAAACCTGACAATAACCCTCTCTCGTATTTTATTTATTTTTATTTTATTTAAACAACAGTTTGGAAAACCTTTGCGCCATAGGCTCATTTACAAAGGTACCTTGTCACAGTAAGACAAACCAAAATACACAGTCTAGCAGTACAACACATAGGTATAACAGTAAATTAAGACATAGATACAAACAAGCTGGTACAGGTAGGATGGATGCAAACAATACCAGAGTTATGTTGTCCTTAGCAGCTTAGTAATAAGCTTTGTCATAAGTATTGAGTATGGCTTTGACTAGCGGCAGTTACAGCATCGGGTGTTGATAAGGTGGTTACGTAAGGAAGTTTTGAAGCACGATATAGTTGGAGCTTCGGAGATGGAGGGGGGCAGTGTGTTGAACCAGGAGGGGGCCCTAAAGCTGAAGGCTCTTTGGCCGTATGTTCAGACCTCAGCCAAATTAGATGCAACTGGACACCATTGGTTATCAGCACTTTCAAAGTATGCTTATTCGGTGGAATACCATCCAGGTCTGAATCACATTGACACTGATCTCTATTCAGCAGGCCTGTATCAAGTTCTGAGTGGGTGAGAATGTCCAAACAAAGTGTAAAGACCCTGTGCCACAAGTCTGACAAAGAGGAACACCCATCTTCTGAAACTGTAGAGTGCCTAGTTGATTGTCTGGGACCTCCAGAAACTTGTGTGCCTGTAGGCAAAAACATTACCAATGTATTTGTCATGACAGACCACTTCACCCATTATGGACAGGCTTATCCAAACAAGGACCAAAAAGCAGCCACCATAACCACAGTACTTGTGGAAAGGTTTTTTGTCCACTATGGCACCCCACAGCAGATCCATTCCAATCAGAGAAGGGACTTTGAAAGCCATTTAACTAAAGAAATGCTCTCACAGTGGGGTGTAATAAAGTCAAGAACCTCTCCATATCACCCACAAGGAGAGCTGCAGCCTGAAAGATTTAATAGAACATTGCTGGACAGGCTGGACACACTTTACCCAAAGGACAAGCCAAGATGGAGTCAACAAATAAGCACTTTGGTGCATGCTTATAATTGCACTCGCAATGATGCAACCGGATTTTCACTATATAAACTGATGTTTGGTCGAGAAGGATGTTTACCTGTACATATTTGTTTTGGAGTGTCACCAGATGGAATTCAAGCAAATACCTATTTACAGTATGTCCAAAAACTCAAAGTACAGCTTAATCATGCCTATCAACTTGCTCACACAATGGCTGCAAAGAAAGACTTAACATGTTTGTCATGTCTATCCTTTTTGGCTAAGACTCAGGAGTTACAACCTGGAGACCGTGTGTTAAGAGAGATTTTGGTTTGCAAGGAAAACACAAAATAGCGGATGGGTGGAGTCACATCTCGTACATTGTCATCAGCAAGCTAGATGACTTGCCATTCTACAAAGTGTGTCCAGAAAATGATCCAAAAGCTGCAAAAACAATACACCGAAATCACCTTTTACCCATTGGACAAATTATTATAGGCTCTGCGCCTCAAGCTAATGCTCCCACTGGACCTGTTACCAGATCTGCTGCTTGAAAGAAGCAATCAAATCAGCCTCCTGCTGTTCCACAACCAGAGCCTCCATTGCGTTCTGCTGTAGTTAATGATGACAATAATTCTGAGTCCGAGAACAGTGAATATGGAATTATGTATTACCCTTCTTTCGAACTAGCCCAACTGTTCCAAGGTAACCCTTTGTATAATATGGGAGACAGTGCTGACACTCAAGAAGTATCAGATAATCTTGCACACTTGAGCACTCTAATAGCACCTGACAGTGAGGTACAAAGTGTAATTTCCAAAGTAGCTGACTCCTTATGCCTGGTGGAACTGTCAGAGATTGAAGCGGCAAGTTCTGAACAAGAGAATGAGGACTCAACCAATGAATCCTTACCTGAAGCTGAGATATCTGGGCCTCGCAAATCTTACCACAACTCAGAAAGTATTGTTAATTCTGAAAGTATCAGCAATGTGTTACATGATCTAAATTCTATGGAGTACATACTCAATGATGAATCAGAGCCTACACAGCAAGTAAATGTAAGCACCACTGTAGGAGCCAGTGCTCCTTTAAACTCTGAACAAACAAACAGTGCAGAAGTGCCCCTTAATGCAGAAGCTGATTTGTTGCTGGACAGTAAGCCAAACGTCATTAACTCAAATGCAGAAGTTGAAAGGACTGTGTCTGTGCCCCTTCCACCTAGAAATTCTGAAAGAGATGTCAGACTAGTAGCATGACTCGCATATGATACTCCAGGAATGCCTGTAGACCTTCCCATGAATGTGGTCCATAAAGGGGTATACAGTACATCACAGATAACTTCCTCCCCAAAATAGGATACACTGCAGCTTCTCAGTTAGTAATAAAACTCTCCAACTTGTATTCCCGGGGTCACCCTACAAAGAGCCCAAAGTTAGCTGACCGGGTCAGACCCTCATCTCTGAGTTAGGGTGCAGGAAGTGTTACAGACAAGGGTAATGTGTTTAGCTACCTGAATTAGTGTACCAATGAACAAACAGAATGTTTTAGAAATGAAAATGTAGAATGTTTAAGCAGTATTATTGCCTATGAACCAATATTGGTAATGAACAAAGCAAGCTTCTTATGTTAATGTATCAGCTATGAAACTACATAGTATATATACTGTATATTAGCCTATGGTTGTAACCTGTACATATTCACAAATAGCATTTTAGTAAGTAGAAATGTTTATATGGTATAGAATTGATGCAAATGCCAAGTTTTCCAAGTCAGGGGCAAATGTGCCCCCCCATTTGGGGGCTTACCTTAAGTGTCTTTCAGGGCTCCAGTAATGCCCATTGCCAGGCAGCCATCCTAGATAGATAGTAAATCCATAGTCATTTGTTTGATTCTGTTGATTTGAGTGAGAGTGCCATGATGTGCCCCTACGCCTGTCCCTTTAAGATGTTATCCAGTGTGTGTATAGTGAATGGGCTGGGCTGTGTTTGAGTGCTTTAAAGCTCACAAACAGCCAGACACCACTTTATTTTGCTCCACTCTGCTGTTGATGTTTTCTGGGGGGTGGGGGTAGGAAGAAGTAGGCTGCTGGTTAACTAGGATCTGCAGCTTATCCAGTAGGTAGGGAAATGGGCAGACTGGGTGGGCCAAGTGGTCCTTATCTGCCGTCAAATTCTATGTTTCTGTGTTTCTATGACAGTAGAGCAGAGGGAGCTTTAACCAGTACTGTAAATATTTACTTCTAATTTGCTATTATATTTGAACTGGAGAGTTTGTTCTTACCTGCCTTCTTGCAGTTTTACTTGTCTGAATGGGAGCCACCATGTTTGGTTTGGGACTTCCAGTAATTGGACCAATAGGACTCAGGGGGCCTTTAAGGGTCCTTAGCTCAAATGCCTGGTGGGAAGAAAAACTGTAGCTTTTGTAGTTTTTAGGTTGGTGCCTAAACTGAACTGAAGGGGGCATCCAAACTGTGACTGACAGTTCCCCCCAGACAACCAGAATTCAGAAATCCCTGGGAAAGCTCAGAACTGTTAGAGAACAGGGAGACAGTTGGAGTTAGAGCTTGAAGTGTGAGCAGCTGTAGTTATTGAGAAGCTGCTCCAGGAAGGAGCCCAGGAGAATTGGCAGGGAAAAGCCTGATGTGCCTCTCTGGTACTGTTTTCCTGTTTTGGACTGCCAGATTACAGATAGCGGAATAATCCGAATTGTGACTTTGAACTGCGGCAGAAAGCTGCAAGATATTAGAAGGTACAGCCTGAGATTGGGACCAAGAAGAAGCTCCTGTGAAGCGTCAGCCCAGAGGTTGTGAGAGACTGATTTAATAATTGAGAGGTTTGCTCAGTAAATCTACTGCAATAGCAACTGTCCTGAATACCGAATTGAAATTTAGAGAAGTTGATGCTGTTCTTGTTAAATATGCTGAATGTTTATCATGGACTGTGGCCTGTTTCGTCAGTGACTGAGCTGTGTTGCCAGCTGGAGGCCTTTAACAGCAAACCAGCTGAACGTTTCCAAAATTGCCTATTCAGCCTTGGGCCTATGCCAGTCTTGGCCCAGGTCATTTATTCCTGTACCAGAGACTGTTCTTCGGTGAGAAACCGGCTTTGGGGATCCAGACCCTGCACAGAGACAACTTGAAGGTTACGGCTACCTGGAGGGAAAGGCCGTGAAGTGGAGGTGTGTCATGTTGACTCTGCTTCCTCATGCTCATCGGTGAACTCCATGAGGTCTCCATATCGCCTAATCCATCACAGCTCACTGGTAGCATGAGTAAATCCAGGGTAGCTCCCTGCAACACATCCTTTAACTATCTGTGGTACTACCTGATTGTTACAGTAATTTTCTGGGTTACAAGAGACTGGGCCAACCAGCCAGGATTACAAATAATCAATGCTCTGTTGTGCATGCTAACTGCTGATTTCTTTCCATCAAGGGCCCCAACAGCTTGAACACCGGCCACCCCTGGGCAATGCCTCTGGCTAGCCAGTATACCATCCTGCGTATCCAGTGTTGTGGAACTGATTATTTGGGACTAAAAGTGCATGTCAAATAACCTGAATTCAATCAGTATAGTAATCATTCAACTAAATTCTCGCCCCTTCCTTGTTTATGACCCCTTAAAGATCATGTGCAACGGTTTTTACATATTTTTTTATAAAAGCTTGAAAAGCTGAAATTCAAGTCCTTGTGTCATGATTAGTGTTTCCAGAGAATTCCATGCTGTTTGGTTTACTGGTTTTCTTTAAATCAGCATTTGTTAACTTGCTCTACAGTGGCTGAAAACTGTGGAGTTATTTCTGTCCTCTCAGTCAAACCTATAGTGCAGTGACATAATTTTGGAGTAGCTTGCTGTTTCAGATTCCCAATCAGAGCAGTAGTTTGTAGAGTTAATGGTTTGCTGAGCTCTCCAAGTTTCTTACAAATACGATCTCTGGCTTGTGTTTAGATAGATCAGCTTAAAATATAACATTGTCTTCTCATAAAAAGCTGATCATTTTAATTTCAAAGCTGAATTGAAGTAGTGGAAATCTTTCTCTGTGAGAAATTAGCTTGTCTGTATCACAGCTCTGAGTTCTTTCTAATCAAAACTCAGATTGTTTTTCTAACTATATAACACAGGGCTATTAAATACATAGAAAATAAATCTAAATTTTATTCATTCACAGAAACAGTTGGTCTTTGATGTAGCCTCCATAAACAGATTACATGTAAAAAAATGTTTTTTAATGTCAGATTGACAAACAGTACATGTGCTTGAAATACTGTAGCAGGCACCTGTCAGAACTCACAAATTTCAGTTCTTTGGTGGTTTCTGTGTGAAAAAACATTATGTTAGGTATAACTAGAAACATTATATGGCACCGTGTCTCTGCCTCAGAGCTGAGGCAGCTGCAGCCTACTGCCACCTGTCCCTGCCCCATAAGCCCCCTTCCTTCTGCTCCACATTTGAAGCTGCTGCATCCTACTTTCCACCATCTTCTCCCACACTGTTAAGGATTGTGCACCCTGCTGCCTGCATCCTCTGCCAAAAGAATCAGGGCTGCTGTACCCTGCCTCCCCCTGCCCAAACAACTGGGGTTGCTGCATCCTGCTGCTCTCTCTCCCCCACCCTCACATTTAGGGGAGCTGAACCTGTTGCCCCTTGTTCCTGTCTCCACAGACAGGGCTGCTATGCTGTGCTAAGCCCTAGAGTGCCAGGTTCCCTACCTCCACAGCTGGGGCTGCTGTACCATTCTGCCCTAGCCACCAGACGTGGGGCTTTTGCTACACCCTGCTGTTCACTTCCATTGCCCCAAATGGTCAGGGTTGCTGCATCATGTGTACCCCATCTCACAGTCAGAGCTGCTGTACCCTGATGCCCCCTGTGTTCTGCACCATAGTCGAGGCTTCAGCACCATGCTGTTCTCTATCCCCTGTCACCAGATACAGGGCTACTGCACCCTGCTCCTTTCTACACAGTTGGGGTTGCTGTGGCCTGCTGTGCTCTAGAGCCTCATGCCTCTGCAGTTAGGGCTGCTGCACCATGCTTCCACTTGCCACAAGATTCACGGAATTTGCTGCACCCTGTTGCATGCCTCCACAGTTGAAGCAGTTGCACCCTGCTGTCCCCCTTGGGTCTGGAGAGAGGGGGGCATCACTGGCAGGTGGCTGGAAGGGAAAGCAGGGAGATGAAGTAGAGGAGGTGGAAATCATGGCAGAGAGAGAGTGAGGGAAGCCCTCAGGTCCCTTAAGAAGGAGAAAGCACCAGGGCCGGATAAATTACATCCCAGAGTGCTGAAGGAACTGACGGATGTCCTGGTGAAACCCCTGGCGGAGCTCTTCAGCATCTCTCTGAGGACAGGGTGGGTGCCCCAGGACTGGAAGGTGCTGCATATAGTGCATATTAACAAGGGGGGATCAAGGGAGGTGGCAGGGTACTACAGGCCCGTCAGCCTGACATCAGTGGTGGGCAAGGTGAAGGAGGCATTGTCAAGGAGAGACTGAAGGGGGACCTGGAAAAGTTGGGGTGCCCGGATGATAGACAGCATGGATTCATCCCTGGAAAATCGTGTCAGACAAACCTTGTGGAGTTCTATGACTGGGTGACGAGTGCCTTGGACCTGGGTAGACCAGTGGACGTCCTCTTTCTTGACTTCAGCAAGGCGTTTGACTTTGTTCCTCACGGGGTCCTGTTGGATAAGCTGGGAGAAATCGGGGTGGGGAACCAGATGATCAGATGGATAGTCAATTGGCTCCAGGACCAGACCCAGAGGGTCATGGTTGGCGGAATAGTCTCATCCCCAAGGAGGGTCGTTAGTGGGGTCCCTCAGGGATCGGTTCTTGGGCCCCTCCTGTTCAACGCTTATGTCTCTGACATAAGGAAGGGTATCAGGAGTGAGATGAGTCTCTTTGTGGATGACTCAAAACTGGGGGCGGTGGTGGATAGGGAGGAGGGGAAGGTGGCCCTACAGGGGGACCTGGAGGCTCTGGAAAAGTGATCTAGAAAGTGGAAGCTGAGGTTCAATGCAGGGGAAATGCAAGGTACTGCAACTGGGAGCCAGAAACCTGGGCCAAGTGTACACCTGGGGGGGGGATTGCTACAAGTCTCAATGGCTGAGAGGGACCTGGGGGTGGTGGAGGATGTCAAGATGAACAACTCGGAGACTTGTAGGAGGGCAGCAGCAAAGGCCAGCAGGATGCTTGGATGCATTGCTAGGGGTATCATCTCCCAAAGGAGGGAAGTGTTACTCCCACTGTATAACTGCTTGGCGAGGCCGCACCTTGAGTACTGCATGCAGTTTTGGAGGCCACATTTAAAGAGGGACATTGAACTCCTGGAGAGGGTCCAGAGGAGGGCAACCAAAATGATTTGGGGCTTGGGGGATAGGACCTATGGGGAGAGGCTCAAAGCGCTAAATATGTACACATTGGAAGAGAGAAGGGACCAGGGGGACATGATAAATTTCTTCAGGTACATGAAGGGGGTAAATGGGGGAGGAGCAGTCAGGGTGCTCAAAGGAAGGGGCAACTAGAGGACATGGGTGGAAGCTGGAGGAGTTCAGGGAGAAAGAAGGAGGTCCTACTTCACTGAGAGGGTGGTGGAGCCATGGAATGCGCTGCCCAGGGGGCTGGTGGAGGCAGAGACGGTGGAGGGGTTCAAGAGGGGGTGGGACAGATACAGGGGAAGGGTTCTGGAAGCAAAAACCAGTGCAGAGAGAATATCTGGGACTGGGAAGGGAAAAGCCAGAGAGGGAGAGGGGGGCAGCAAGGTCAGCTTCCAGGGTGGGGGCTGATCAAACGAGCAGACACGAAAGGCCATTAAGCCTATGTTGCTGGCATTTTAGTATGTTAGTATGTTAGACAATGAATCTGATTTTTTTTTGTTATTTATTGAGGTCTTGGATTACACCAGTGAGCAGATGCTCATGTATAGGTTCCATGTCAGTTATATAGGCCATACAATACAGATGACAGGGTTACATATGGTACAGATAAGTTACAGGGTACAACAGCATTAAACAGCTTAGGCAGTATAGCAGCTAGCCAGCGTCAGAGGTTAACACCCTACTTGGAAGCTCTCCGGGGTGAGAAGAAGGAGGGGTTGCAAACGTAGGTGGAAGGAGTGAGGTAGTTGGGAGCATCTGAGGGGGGTAGGGAAGTGGGAGCAATGTCATGATTGGGGGGTAGGTGTAACCTAAAGTGCTGGGATTGGGGTCCCTCAACCCAATGAGCTGTCAGGAGGTAAGGGCAGGTAGTTGGTTGATGCTCCAGGAGGGTGCTAATGGTAGCAGTCACATTTACTAGATTTTACTAGGTGCTGCTGGAGTCTGCATTTGAATGACCCAGTAGATGTGGCATTGATAATGTCAAGAGGTAAGGCATTGGTACATAGTGGAGCACGATATTAAGAGACATGTTGTGCCAGGGCTGTGCCGCATCTGAGAACTTTGTAGGTGTGACTGGAGGAGTACTTGTGGGTCAAGTGCTTGAGTGTGGAGTTAGGAGGTTCTGGACCCCTGTGGGTAGTTGGTTAAGGGAGCATTTCTTGGCGATGAGGCAGGTTTGGTAGTTTATTCTGTCCTTCAGTTGTAGTCAACCTGCCCGGGTGTAGAGCTCACAGGTGTGCGTTAGTCTTTCTGTACCTCTGAGCAGTCATCCCGCCTTGTTTAGTGCAGTGGTGATGCAGTTTAGGGCTGTTTGTCACTGACCCATAGATTGCCAGGTCATAGTCGACGAGGGAGACTATCGAGCTGTTGATGGCCAGGTTCAATGCCTTATGTGTTAGGCAGTGTCTATGCTGGTATAGGATCCCTGTTCTTGTATTAATTGCCCTTGCTGTGTTGTTGATGTGTTGGGCATATAAAAGTGTAGAGGTGAGTGTAATACTCGGATACCCGAACTGCTGGATGTGTTCCAGTGGGTCCCCATTGGCGTTCCTGATTCAAGGGGAGAGGCCTTATGCTTGCTCTATGTGCTGGTGAACATCATAGTCTTATTTTTTTTGCAGTTCATAACTAGTCTGTGATCCGTAAACCATTCTTCAGTGGCTGAGAACCCTTTTTGGAGATCCATGGCCACTTGTTCGGGATTAGGGTTGCTGTTAAATATGACCGCATTGTCTGTGTATAGGAGCATTCAGCCCAGGCATGCAGATGGCAGTTTGTTTAGGAATAAACTGAACAGTAGGGGTCCCAGAATTGATCCTTGTGGGACCTCTGAGCAGACTGGTCTGTCATCAGAGGTGATTCCTCCCTATTTTGACCTTTTTGTGAGCGATTGTGAAGGTAGCTGCTGAACCAGCATACTGAGTCCGAGGAGAGTCTCGTAGCTGACAGTGGTCCAGCAGGAGCTCATGATGCACCTTATCAAATGCTTTTGATAGGTCAATGAAAGTTTCCCCAACCAAGAGACCTTGATCAATTGAATGGTGAATGTGTCCGATGAATTCGAGCAAGGCCGTGATAGTACTGTGACCTGATTGGAAGCCGTGTTGCTTAGGACAGAGAAGTTGGTATTGGTTCTGGTGTTCGATTAACTGGTCTGCCACTATCCACTCAAGGGCTTTAGAGAGAGGCTGGAATATGGGGGGGGGGTATGGATATAGGTCTGTAGTTGTTATGTAGGGTCCTGTCACCACCTTTGTGCACTGGAGTTACTGTGGCTGATTTCCATCTCTGTGGGAACTGTGAGAGGCAGAGGAAGAGGTTGATTAGTTTGGTGAAGGGGGCCTAGGACTTCAGCCAGGGCCAGCTTGATGAATTTTAGGTCTAGAGCATCCCCGCTATGTCTAGATTTCCCCAGCACCTTCTTCAGATACTTTTTAGCTTTGGCTTGAGAGACTTCTTTAAAGTAGAAGAGCTGGTGGTTAAGTGATGGTTGTTTGGCCGTATTAGGATAAGTTGGTGGTGGGGGGTTAAAGTAGTCTGCTGGTAGCAGACTGCGTAGGTCTGTGAATGTGATGTTAAGTGCGTTGGCAATGCGCATGTGGTCCAAGGATGGTACGCCGTCTATCAAGAGCATGGCTGGTGCAGATTTGGGTTTCTTGCCGGTTATGTCATTGAGGTTATACCAGAATGACTTGCTGTCATTCCAGGTGCTGGAGAGGGCTTCTTTGTAGTATTTGCTTTTGGTGAGTCAGACAGCTTTAATGCACTCATTCTGAGCTTTTTTACACCTCTGTTCGTTAGCGGTGGTTCCGCGTGCTTTCACTATCTGCCATAAATGGCTTGTTGCTGCACTAGGAGGTCAGGGGTGATCCAGGGGTTACTGTGCCCGCTTATCTTTCTGGTTTTTATTGGGGCATGCCTGACACAAATGGGTTTGAAAGTTTTTTTGAAGTAGTCCAGAGCTGTGTCCACATTATTGGCATCATAGAGCGCTGTCCAATCTGTACTCTTGAGGTTCATTTTTTGCAGCTCCTAGTGCCCTTTTAGTAAGTCTCGGTTTGTAATTGTTCTGGTGAGTAGTTTACAATAGTTGAAGGAGCAGGTACATGTGACTGGAGAGTGGTCGCTCAGGCAAACAAGGAGAACAGAAGTGTTGTGGATGCGGGCAGGCCTGTGGGATAGAATCCAGTCAAGGAGTGTGCTGGTCCCTGTTTTGTAGTTGATACGGGTTGGAGTCTCAACCATTTGTGAGAAATGGATGGCTGCTAAGGTATCTTTGATTGGGGTGGCAGTAGAGGAGAGCCAGTTGATGCTGAAATCTCCCAGCATGACGATTTCAGTATTAAGACTCAGGGTGCTCACATAGTTCATCAGGTCCCCGGTACCAGCCCAGGGAGTTTGGGCAAGATGTATACAGAGAATACAATGACAGCCCTGCTATGTGACCCCAGAAGGAGTTTTACGGTCAGGACCTGCTGGTTATCACTGCTGCTGGGGGAGGGGAGAACGTGCCCCTGAGTCTCTGGAATGTTATGACAGTGGGGTTCATGAGCAAAGCTGCTCACCTGTTTTCTTGTGTTTCATGGAGTCTCTGACTCTCATCTGACCAAGGCTAGCTAGCCACACTATATCCCAATTAGTGTGGGCCATTTAAGTAAATATGGGGATTGGAGGGTGGGGGTGGGCACTAGACACCAGGGATAGAGATGGGGGGGGTGAGAAGGGGTGCCACTAACTCCAACAGGGAAAATGTATTTAAGAAAATATGGGGATCGGAGAGTGGGGAGTGCCATTAGATGTCAGGGATAAATCCTTTTTCACGAGCTGAGTTCCCTTTTCACAAGAATGAAAAAGGAATTGCAAAAAGAACTTAGTGAGCCACAAAAAAGGATTTAAATAACTCAATAAAAACATTTGGAGGGCATGGGAGCTATAAAAACTTACACACTAAAGCTCATCGGCTCCCGATGAGCAAGATACACATTTGGATGTCTGTAAAAGACATCTCTGGATAGTGTTATGGCAATTTGTTGTGTGAAAAACAAGAAAAAAAGATGGTGGCTCACGAAAAAGGAATTTTTTTCTGGTGAAAAGGGATTGGCCCCTCATGAAAAAGCATCTTTTTTTTGTGAGGCCAAATCCTTTTTTGAACTTTCTTCCTCTATCATGGAGCATGATCTTCCCATTGAAAATAACAGGAATTTCAAAATTGAATATCTTTGCAACAGATTAATATTTTTTCACCAAACAAACACATGGCAGTTCTGTTACCCAAGCGGTTTCTACCATAAAAAAATCACATTAGAATTCCACACCGTCTGGGCCCAAGGTGATGAGGAAAAAGTGCAAAAAATGGCAACTTTTTAAGGTTTTTGCACTATCTGGATCTCAGAATCTGCACATTCAACCAGAACGAAACTTGCCATGTCAAGAGATCTACCCAACAGGACAGCACATGCCAAATGTTTTGTAAATCCATTGATCGGTTGCAAAGTTATTAAAGTGCAAAATTTGAGGTTTAACATTAAACATGCTGCTCAACCTTAACTGTAAGAGCACGATCGTGCCCCTATAATTTATGCCTATGATGCTGGGCACATCTTTTTGCTTATTTAGGGGGAACTTGGTAAATCTTTAACTACCCAGTAGGGGAGACCATATTGTTTAAATATGTGGCTGTTTGTGGGGGTCCAGATGCAGATTACAGAATCCTCCTTGTTTATCGACCTCTGGGATGTGAGGGAGAATTTCATCACTGACAAAGTGTTAGAGTTGCCTTGGTGGATTATTCTGGGTAATTTTAATGCTTGGGTTAACAATAAACTCTCACACTGTGTTCAAGATTTCCTCCAGGGCATGGAGTCCCTGGGCCTCGTACAAGCTGTTGCTTCTGAGACTCACCAACATGGTCATGCCTTGGACTTGGTCTTCTCTCTGGGGCTGGAGGTCATAGTTCTCAAGACTGAGACAGTTGTTTGGACCACTGTGCCATCAAGTTCTCTTTCCCGGCCCTGCTTTGCAGTCCACCCAGTGTGAAGATGGTCCAGGACAGACCTTTATGTTGTCTTCGGTCAGAGGGACCATGATGGTACTGGACATTTTCAGATTGAAAGCAGCATGTGTTAAGGGATTGGTGGGAGCTGTGGTGAACTATAATAGGGCAATTAAGGCAGCCTTCAATCACGTGGTGCTGCCTCATGTACATGCACTGATTTTACCTCTGGGCATGCCATGGTATGACGGTGAGCTGAGGGAGATGACGGCAAAGAGGCAGAGGCTGGAGAATTATTGCAGGAGATCCATGGCCCAGGAGGACAAGCTGACTTTGACTACTCACTGTGATGAGTATCAAAGGGTGATCTCCCAGATGAAGGCAGGACTTCTGTCCAGGGAGACTGCTGCCAGGAAAAAATCGACCAGCTCCGCCTTTCTGGACTGTGGACAGGCTTCTTCATCCAGCCTGTCTGGAGCCTGTGAAAGCATTTTCACTAATAAAATGTGAGGCATTCACTCATTTTTTTCTCAGACAGGATGTCTTCCATTTAGACTGGGATCTTGCCAAGTGGGCTGTCACAGCCCAGCAAGAGAGAGCTACTGGGTTTCAGAAGCAGTCAGTGGTCATGGGAAGTTCAAGTCAGTGATAATGGAAGAAGTTTGTGGGGCGATCTTTGAGCTGAAGCTAACATTTTGTGAACTGGATCCAAGCTCGACTCAACTACTAGTGAGTTGTGTCAGTCAACTGAACCTGCTGTTCACTGAGATTATCCACTGCTCCTTATCGGTAGTTTTTTTCCTGTTGCATTGAAAGATGCACTGGTGATGTGCCTTCTGATAAAAACATCTTTGGACCCAGAGGTCCTGGCAAATTTTCAACCAGTCCCTAACCTGCCTTTTTTGAGCAAGGTTATTGAGTAGGTGGTTGTGCAGTAGCTTGAGGCACACTTCATTGCCTTTGACATCTATGAGCCTCTCCAGCCAGGGTTTAAGGCTAGGTACAGCACCGAGACTGAATTGGTCAGGGTGCATAATAACCTCCTCAAGGTGAGGGACAGAGGGGAGTGGTCACTTCTGATTCTCCTTGATATCTCCTCAGCATTTGACACAGTGGACTATGGGTTGCTACTGGATCATCTCAGGGAGTATGTAGGACATTGGCAAGGTCATCTGATAGTTTGACTCCTACCTCAGTGGCAGGTCTCAGAGAGTGGTGTTGAGAAAGTTCTCTTCAACCCCTGTGGCACTGTCCTGTGGCATACTCTAGGGTTCCATTTTTTCACTCATGCTGTTTGTGGTGTACATGCTGCCCCTGGGGAGGATCATTAGATAGTATGGAGTTGGGTTTCACTGTTATGCAGAAGATTTGCAGCTCTGCCTGCCAAGTGTCAGGACTGAATGTCATCAAGATGATACTCAACCCAGACAAGAATGAAGTACTGGTGGTTGAACAAGGTTGTAGGGAAGGAGTGGAAGCTACCAAGGGGGAGTTTGGTCTTCAGCTCACTTCCTATGGGCTTTTGGGTGCCACAAAGTTGAAAAAATCTGGAGTCATTCTGGATGAGAGGCTGAACAGAGCTGTGTAGAATGAGAAAATTCTGAATTTGTAGAATTTCGATGAAAGTTTGCAAAATTCTGTGAAAGTTTGTGGAATTATGTTGGAAGTTTGTGGAATTTTTTAAGCTTAGTAATTTGGTCATAACCCAGCCATCGTTTAAGCTACAAATCTGAAAGCTGGCATGTTAACTTTTAGGGTGGAGGGACAGTAATGTGTCAAATATCATGAAATTCAGATGGATAGTTTTAAAATCATAGGTGCTCAAAATCTGTCATTTTGTTTTTTGTGCAAAATTTCATGAACATTTTTATCTGCATATGCCTCAGCCATCTATTAGGTCAGAGATCTTAAATTTGGCATGATTCCTTGATGATGGGTGTTTTAACAATGTGCCAGATTTCATGAGAATATGATGTATCATCTCAAAATTATATGTGCTCAAATTGTCATTTTGGGGGGTGCTGTGGAGCCTGAGCAAGATGACCACAAACTTTTAGAGCTCTCTAATACCTCTTTGACAAAAACAGTTTAAATAGGCAGAATCCTGTGTTATCTTTCACGTTAAGACTGCAACCTGTATCAGAATACCTGTTAATCAAGATGCCGAATCCAAGGAGGGAGAAAGGGTTGGGTGATGGACCTGGAGTAAAATGTTAATTGGGAGCTCCGATCATGAGACAGCATAGGCCCGAGACATGGAACATAGCGAGGGGTCACATGTGGAAACCTTGAAAACTTTGAATGCGAAGTTGAATGTTATAATAAATTCCGTGACCGGACTCTCCAACAAGTTTGACGCTTTGTTGACAAGGGTTGCGGCTTTTGAAACTAAAATAGAATCTGGAACCCTCACTACAGTGGAAGCTAATAAAATGGCAGAAGCAGCAATGGGAGCAGTCGCTGCAGTAATCAAGGAAAATATCCATCTAAGGTCTAGATTGGAGACCTTAGAAAACCAAGCTAGATCGCACAATCTACATCTCCTTGGCTTATCTGAGGACTGTGAAGGTGACCATCTTCTGATGTTCCTCCAAGATTAGCTCATTCAGCAGTTGGGGGAAGAGGTGACACCCATGGTGCAATATTTCCAGAAGGCCTACTGGATCAATCTGAGAGGTCGCAGTGACAACCCTGAAGCTCCCAGAACGGTGGTTGTAGTAACCGATGGCATCGGTTGCTAGCTCTCTCGAGGTGGAGACAATCTCTACTCCAGGATGGTCAGCAAATCAGGATGTTCCCTGATTTGGATATGCCACCATGTAGAAGAGAAAAAAAATTGATGGGGCCAGAGCTCTGCTGCGGGAGGTTGGGATATCCCATAGCTTGATTTTTCTCTGCATGCCTTCGGATTGCCTACCAGGGCAAAATTAATATTTTCATCGATCTTGCAGATGCACTTTGATGAAGTCAAAAGAACACTCCAAGATGTCAACAGACCTGACAGGAGGAAGATGATCCATCTTCAGAAGAGGACCCGTTTTGAATTTGAACTTCTGGCATATTTAGTAGCTAAGTGGAGGGGATAAAATGGTTTGTGGGCTCAGGGAAATGGAAGTCAGATTTTAACTCTGCTATTTCCTTTAGTGAAATTACTTACGTATTGAACTGTTTGGGACTTTTAGACAACATCTCCTTCTACTGCCTAAAAAATTTAAAGTTTGCTCATATATGCCGGTAAAGTTATATTTACTATAACATGCTTCAGATGACGTATTTGAATTCTGTTAAATGCCTTTGGTTAAGTGCCTTACAATGTTAGTTCTCCCTATTTGATACAATGTGAGATTTTGGCTTAGGTGAGCAGGATAGTGCCTTTTCAGTTAAAATCTGGTGTATTTGCTAAATGTTTTTTCTTGAAGTTTATAGCTCAGTGTTGTTGCACCTCCATGGTGCACATACTAAAGGAATACATGGTGTATATTAAGACAGACCCTCTGGTAAGGTCAGTAACTGGAGACTTTCGCATATATTTTTCTTTCCTGTCAATATCACCATGTAGCTCATGGACTCCTATAACAGCATTAGATATAAAAAAGTATATTATAGCATACTAGAATAGGAACCCCCTTAAGATGTATCTTATAACATCCAATGGCAACTGTGTGTATTAAGAGGAGTGGAGCCCTCATGAATATTGCACTTCTAACTGTCATATTGAATGTTAGTGTACAAAACTGTATGTTGCAAAATAATAAACATAAAGTTTTTAAAAATCTGTCATTTTATTTTTTGCAGGAAATTGTGTGCAAAAAATTAATCTGCATATAACTCGGACACCTTTGGAGATGGGCATGTGTAAATTGGCACAAATAACCTTTTTGTAATGCTTATAGAATGATCTAAATATGGAGAGAAATGGATATGAGATTTTTAAGTTACAGGAGTTCAAAACTTTACTATGTAAATATTTGCAAAATTTTGTGAAAACTCTCAAAAATGTTGATGTTTGTAACTTCTCTGCTCTTGCAGGCATAGACTTAACATTTGACTTGCATACCCATAGCCAGTGTATCCTGGTATCTAACACAACTGGATAAATTGGTTTAGCAGTTTTAAATTTGCAGTAGAAAAAATATTCGTAACATTTTCTCATGTATTTATGGTAGCATTTAGCTGAAGCATCCAGAATTCCTTTTGTGGAATTTAACATTAGCAATGCACATATCATTACTTCAATTGATAAACTGCACTAAGCTTGTTGCAGTCCTGCTGTTCCTGTCTGGGTGACTATTCTCCTCATTTTGCTTTTGGCATGGCCAGATTGACTCAGTAGAACCACTGATCTCACCAATATCCTCTTTGCTCTTTACAGTGACAAACTCGCTTAAAACATGAGTCCCCTACTCCTTTTCCTATCAACCTACCCTGCTGGAATAGCCAGAACTCTTCCTTTCTGTTACCCCAGACATTGTTTCCCCCCACTACATCTTTTTAAGTACCTCTAAGTCCCAGACTTCCATGTACATCAACCTCCCTGGATTATAAATTTACTGGATATGATCCTTAAATATCCTGCATTCAGGTTGGAATTGTTGACATTCTGTGCTTCCTTGCTGCAACCTTGGGGTCTACCACTGTTGTGCTACCCAGCTCAGCTGTCCATTTCTTGGTGAAACTGTGCATCTAATCCCTGAACCTGGTGACCCCTGTACTACAGTACCTGCCTCTTATACCCCTATGCTTTAATTAGAATCCACCAGATAAGGCTGAGTGAAATTAGCAAATTCCAGTTTTATGGAATTTTTCATGAAATTCTACAATTTTCACAAAGACCCATGGATTTGACTTTAAGTACAGATGTTATTTTGCAATATCCTGCAACAAGCAATTAATAAAATTGGCACATGCAGTCTCCTTGAAAGGTCTAAGAACCTACCCAAGTTAATGGCATTGCATTCTCTAGTTTTAAAGTTTCAGGGGTTTATACATTTGTAGTTTACATTCCTGGAAAATTAAATTTTTAAATGTTGTGAAAGTTTGATTACTTTTAATTCAGTCCCATTTAAAGCTGCAAATATTAACTTTTTAAGAAATTACCATGTGGTATATTAGTTTAAATGTTTCAACACTGGTTAAATTCGAATATGTTTTTTTAAAATTAAAGAGAAATAACTGAAATTAACATTTTGGCAACATGTTTGGAAGACTATAACTCAGTCCCATTTGAAGCTACAAATGTGAAACCATTTACATATACAAATGTAGTGATAAGTTGTATACCTGTAGACGTTTATGACATTTCAGTGAATACTATCAAAATTATACTAAAATTACAGAAATCTAAATTTTGGCAAAATGTTTGGCTACTTATAACTCAGCTCTCATTGAAGCTTAGATTTAACACATGGTGCATATATCCATGCTGGATGCTTCTCTAAATCCTGACATTGTGGAGAAAGTTGGATAAGAAATGTTAAAATTATCTCAAAATAACTGAAAATTAAGTTTTGATTAAATATTTGGCCAACCATAACTCCACCCCCTTTCAAGCTATGACTTCAATATTTGGTACACATTTGTAGGCCATTGGGTACTGTGTATGCTCCAAATTAGGTGTTATTTAGATGTGTATGTTTACAATTATAGTGAAATAACTGAAATAAAAATTTGATGAAATTCAACAGAATTTTCATGACAATTCTGCAAAATTCCACAGAATCAGTATGGTCATTCCATAAGCATTCCACGGGCAGAATTTTTTATTCTGCACAGCTCTAGAACTGACATTTGAGGCTCAGGTGTCAGCAGTACTCTGGAATGACTTTTAACATCTCAGGAACATCAGCTGGATTAGATCCCTTATCCCTCTGCAGACATGGCGACCCTAGTACATGCGTTTGTTACTTCAGGGCTCAACTGCTGCAATTCTCTGTACCTTGGGGTCAGTGGAGGTATGCTACAGTGCTTGCAGCTGGTGCAGAACACAGGTGCTAGGTTGCTGACCAGTCTCTTGCAGATGAGTCCTGTCTTTCCAGCACTGCATGATCTGCACTGGCTGCTAGCAAAGTGGCAAATCTCCTTCAATGTTGGTTTAACATAGACAAATAGAAACATAGAATCTGACAGCAGATAAGGACCACTTGGCCCATCCAGTCTGCCCATTTCTCCCTATCTACACTATTACTACAGACCGTGCCCGATATACAGCTCTTCCTCCCCCTCTTCCTTTCTGCTATGATTCCCTTGTGCTTATTCCATGCATTCTTGAACCCCACCACTGTTTTCACCCCCCCACCTCCACAAGAAGGCTGTTCTAGGAATCCACCACTCTTTCTGTAAAGAAGTAATTCCTCACATCTCTTCTGAATCTACCCCCTCCAGCTTCATATCATGTCCCCTTGCTCTTGAGCACCTTTTCTTCTGAAAACTATTCCCCAGTCCCCCCTGTACCTTATTTACCCCAAGATGTATTTAAAGGTCTCTGTCATATCCCCCTGCCTCCTCTGTTCCAGGGTGTACATTCTAAGGTATTTTAGTCTCACCTCATAGGGCTTTTGATGCAGACCCTGCACCATTTTAGTTTCCTTCCTCTAGATTGCCTCCACTCTATGTCAGTGTGGCTCAGCTGGTAGCGCAGCCACCTCTGGACCAGAAGGTCATGGGTTCTTGTCCCACTCCGGGATTGGACTTGCACCTAAAATGCTGTAATCTGAGTGCAGTATTGGGGGGGGTGCTGCACTGCTGGGGTGTGCTGTCCTTCAAATGTGATGTTAAACCAAGGTCTCTTCTACCCATCTTGGTGTTGTCCTGGTGGGTGTCCAGGTGGAAGTAAAAGAACCCAGTGCATTCTTCACAAAGAGAAGGGAGCATTCCCCGTATCCTGGCCAACATTCCCCTCCCATAAACCGGTCCATGCAACTGTCCAGGCTGTGTATGGGTGTTGATGTGTGATATGGCCACCACTACACATTCAGTCACTTCACTACCAGTCTAGCATTGCTTGTAAAGCACTTTGGGATACACTATTTATGAAAAGCACTATATAAATGCTGTTTTTTCTTCTGCTTCTTCTTCTTCCTTCCAGAGATGTGGTCTCCAGAACTGGACACAGTATTCTCAGAGGGATCTTACCAGTGATCTATACACAGACAACACAACCTCCCTTTTTCTGCCTGTGATATCCCTCCCTATGCACCCCAACATCCCACTAGCCCTCCCTACTGCATTGTTGCACTGCCTGGACATCTCTAGGTCATCTGATATGATTACCCCCAGGTCTCTTTCCTGCTTGGTGGGCATCAATACCACTCCACCTACATTGTACTCCACCTCTGGGTTTCTGTGCCCTAAGTGCATTATTTTCACTTTTTCACATTGAAAACCAGCTGCCATACCCTTGACCACTCTTCTAGTTTTCTCAGGTGTCTGCTCATCCTCTCCACCTCCCCACCGGAGTGTCCACCCTATTGCAAATTTTGGTGTCATCCGCAAAGGGGTAGACCTTGCCTTACAGGTCCTCTGCAATGTGGGATACACACATAGCTGCTTATGACTATTGAAGTTAGAGTGCCTCATGATATTATTGTTTGCCTCCCTCTGTTGTATCAACTTGATGTACTACCCATTGTTTTGTACTCATTACTGTTTACATGCTGTTGTACTGTGATCTGCCTTTTTGTGACAAGGTACCTTTGTAAATGAGCCTCTGGCTCAAAGGTTTTCAAACTGCTGTTCAAATAAATAAAAATAAATAAATGTCACTTATAAAGACATTAGAGGACTGGTCCCAGCACTGATCCCTGAGGCACCCCTCTCATCACCCTCCCTTCCTTGGAGTGAACTCTGTTTTACCATCACCTTCTGTTGCCTATCGCCTAACCAATTTCATATCCAGTTTACCACCTTTGGACCCACTCTAAAGCTACCCAGCTTGCTTACTAGTCTCCTATGTGGAACGGTGTTGAATGCCTTAATGAAATCTAGATAGGCACGTCCACTGCTCCACCTTGATCTAGTTCATTGGTCACACAGTCAAAGAAATCTGTCAGATTTGTTTTGTAACCCCGTGAAACCATGTTGCCTCGAGTCTTGTAACCCACTGGATTCAAGATATTCCACAATCCTTTCCTTCAGCAGTGATTCCATTAACTTTCCTGCCACCAATGTCAGGCTGACTGGTCTATAATTGCCAGCCTCCTCCCTGCTACCACTTTTGTGTAGTGGGGGCTACATCCACCCTCCTCCAGTACTCCGGAACCACTCCTGTTTCCTGTGAGCTGTTAAACAGAACTGTTAGAGGTGCATCCAGTATTTCCCTGAGCTCCTTCACTTGCTAACTTACAAGTCCCTCCATGGGTTGGGCCCGGGTTATCTGACAGAACATCTGCATCCCTATGTGTCCTCGCACCCTCTCTGTTCTACTGAGGAGTGCCTCCATGCAATACCCAGGACCAGGCTGAAAACCTCAGGAGACAGGACCTTTGAGATGGCAGGCCCGGTATTGTGGAATTTGCTCCTGAGGGCACTGAGGGAAGCCCCCTCCATGGAGGCCTTTAAGAAGGGCATAAATACATTCCTTTTTAAACTGGGGACTAATTTTCCATCTATGTCCCTACATCCAGTCCATTGTTTTCTTATTTAGTTATTTATTAACTCTAATATTTAATATTTTTATGAGGGCTAGGCTGCTATAGCCTGCGTATTTATGTTATTATTTTATGATGGTTATCTTGTTTTATTTATATTTTCTGTTACTGTTTTACCTTTATGTGCAATGTTTTTAATGGTGCGCTGAGCCTCCAGGGCAGGGCATCAAATAAAATAAAAATTAATAAGCTACGACACTATAACCACAGAGTTCAGTTGTTGTTCCTATTACCTGTACAGCTATTTTGAGGTAGCTCAGGTAAGGGCTCTCTAAGCCATTTACTGCAGTTAGAATTAATGAGCCAGAAGTGGACAGCAGGTTGTTGCCACTAGAGAGGAAATGTTTTGTGAAAAAGTTCTCAGTAATGGTATCGACATGGCTACCCGTGTTTAATAAACAAGAAACATCTACATCCCCAATTTTGATGGATACCACTGGACATTTCCCGACAACTTGTAAGAGTTTATCCTGTGAGGTTTCGGTGAAGAAGCAGAGCCAACACTGTCCCCTCTAGTTGCTCGGCTACCCACAACAGAGGGCATTTGTTTTCTGCTACCTTTAAAAGCCTCTTCTTGACCTGGCAGACTCCGGCTTCTGCGCCTCTGGAGCATTCCTTTGCACTGTGCTGTTTCCCACACCAAAATCATAAAGGAGGCCCATCCTCTGTGAACTGAGGAAGAACCTTGGGTACCTTATGGTTTTGTTCCTTGTGCTTAGTAGTTAGGTCCCTAACTGCCTCAGTGAGCTGTATTAAATGACATCCCTGTTCTTTCAGTGAATTCAAAACATCATGGAGAGTGCCATTTTCATACTAGGCAGATGTGAATCATAGAAACATAGACTTTGACAATGGATAAGGACCGCTTGGCCCACCTAGTCTGCCCATTTTTCCTACCTGTTTCATATACCGCAGATCCTAAATGATCTGCTGCTTACCCTATCTTTCCTATTGCTAGAGTTCCTCTGTGTCTGTCCCATGCATTTCTGAATTCCCCTACTGTTTGTGCCCCTACAACCTCTGTCTGGTGGCTGTTTCATGGATCCACCACCGTTTCTGTGAAAAAATATTTTCTCACGTTACCCCTAAGTCTACCCCCCTCTATTTTCATATCATGGCCCCTTGTTCTTGAACATCTTTTCTTTCTTTTAAAGATGCTACCCTCTTGTACCTTATTTATACCCTTGAGGTATCTAAAAAGTCTCTATCATATCCCCCTTCTCTCTCCTCTCCTCCAGGGAATACATATTGAGATCCTCCAGTCTCCCCTCATATGATTTTGGTTGCAGCCTCTGCACCATTTGTGTCGCCCTTCTCGGAACTGCTTCTACTCTGTCTATGTCCTTGCAGAGATGGGGCCTCCAGAACTGGACACAGTACTCTAGATGAGGTCTCACCAATGTTCTATACAGTGGCACCACCCCCTTCTTCCTTCTGCCGGAGATACCTCTTCCCATGCACCCCAGCATTCCACTGGCTCTCCTCACAGCCTTCTCACATTGTTTGGTAACCTTTAGATTATGAGATATGATTACTCCCAGGTCCCTTTCCCTTTCATGTAATCCTCCTCCACATTTCTTTGCCCCAAATGTGTATCTTGCTCTTCTTTGCATTGAATCTTAGCTGCCACACCCCTGACTACTCCTTAAGCTTGATTAGGTCCCTTCTCATTTTTTCTACCCCTCCTGGAGTGTCAACCCTGTTGCAGATCTTCATGTCATCTGCAAAGAGACATACCTTCCCTTCCAGCCCCTCTGCAATGTTGCTTATGAAGACATTAGAGAGGACTGGTCCAAGGTCCAAACACTTATCCCCTGCGGGACCCCCCCCGGTCACCCCCCTCTGTTTGGATTGAACTCCGTTCACCACCACTCTCGCTGTCCTATCGCTCAGCCAATTTTTGATCCAGTTTACCACCCTGGGACCCACTCTCAGGCTGCCCAGCTAGTTTACTAGCCTCCTATGTGGGATGATGTTGAAGGCCTTGCTGAAATCCAGGTAGGCCACATCCACCACCTCTCCCTGATCCACCTCCTTAGTTACCCTGTCAAAGAAATCTATCAGATTTGTTTGACAAGATCTTCCCGCTGTGAATCGATGCTACATCGGATCCTGTGCTCCTTTGGATTCAAGATATATGTGTATCAGTTATGGCCTCCATAGCTTTGCATCTTGCAGCTTCAAGAATGTCTGGCCCCTTTCCCTCCTCAGTCCAGAGGATAGGTCATCACAGACCTGTAAGAAAAAAAACCCTGTGCTTTTTCCGTAACTTCTTACGTAGACCAAGATCATTAACACCTTATGCAAACCTGTCATGTAAAGCATCTAGTCCATTAGGAACTGCCTTTTCAGATGATCTGTTAAGGTGATCCAACAGTTGTGATAAGCATGAGAGCATTCCCTCAATGTTTCACCTTCCCTCTGCCTACGTTCATGAAAGGCTTTGAGCAACTAGGGTAGGGACTGTTTGTTCCCCAAGGCATCTTGCAAAGACCTGTAGAAAGATGTCAGTGTTATTGTGTTCTTCTCTTGCCTGCATATAAATCTCTTCACTTGTAGATCCCTCCAATAAGGACATAACCAGATCCACTTGCTCCTCTGGCCACATTGCACAAACCCCCAAAAACTTTTAATTTTTTGCATGAAGTCTTCTACTGAGCAACCATCATTCTTAAAAACTTCCACTGAAAGGACAGATTTCCTGCTCCGAGGTATATATAGGTAATACAAAATCACACATGCCCACACAATGCAAAGCATCATGGGCTGCATATGCAAATCACCACTGAATGTTATGCTGGTCCAACTTTAAGCAGAATTGCATGGTGCGGAAAGGCCTCTCACACAGTTTGCAAAGGGTGCTAACAGATGATCTGTTAGCACTCTTTTAAACTATGTGTCCTTTCATACAATTCTGCATAATGACTGCTGCTCGAGTATATCAACCATGTCTTTAACTCAGTTATTGTGTTCCTATTTTGAAACAGCTGGCCAAATGCCCTTTGGGGTAACCCTTGCCTCAGTGTTTGTGCACAGAGGTTCTTTGTCTTTTATATATAGGTAGCAACATACCTTAAAAGCCCATCTATGGCACCTAGCCTACCTTGTTTGATTTTATTGAAGTCTAAATTTTGTGGTAATTTGTATTTAACTGTGTTTTATAATATTTTGTTTTATCTTATTGTTATTGTGCCTTGATTTTTTTCAAAGGCGCAATATAAATAAATTTATTATTATTATTAACATGGAGGATCTGTCCCTTCCTGGCTTTCAGGATCCATATTGGATAAGTGCCCCCATACCTGGATGGCTGCCATTGCTCCCTCCTGTTTTGGCCTGAGCTCCTGTAGCTATTGCTGCAGGCAATCCATCACACCTTATGCACAAAATTACTGCCACTTGTCAATAACCACCCAGTTTCTATGTAAAAGCTTTTCCCTCAAGCCCTTCCAGTGGTGTGGATGGTTGAGGCCTCAGTGCTTTACCTCCAGGACCCATGTTCAGTGATGAGCACAGGTTGCTAGGGGTCAGCTGGAGGGGAAGGGGAGGGGAGGGCTGGGTGAGGATTGAGTGTCTGCATGGCAGTTCTCCTGGATCAGGGAGGTGAGCATCCTGGACTTCGACTACCACCATGTGGAGGTGTGATGGTAGTGCAGGTGACAGAGGGGGGCTAGGTATTAGGCCAGGTGGTGGGAGTGGGGCCATTCAGGTCAAGACGGCATGAGTGCCCCCATGCACATGCACGTCATTGCACTGGGGCTCCGGGGATGTAAGGGGAGAAAATCAGTGGGAAAAAACACCCTGGGCGACGAGTGATGACCGCCCCTTGCACGCTCCACACCAGTGGCTGGGCACCCACTTTAAGTCCTGTGGCAGAGGATGTTGGTGTTACAGTAAGTCCTGGAGGAGCCAGGTGATGGGGCTGGGGGGGGGAGTCCGGAGTGGGTCACCGAGGAGGGGATAGGCAGAGAAACACAGAATGGGAAAAAAAAGGCTTTCCCTTCAGAGTTACATTTTTTTTAAAGTATCAGCATAGAATCAAGCATACATAAAAAGTCTTTTGTTGATCAGTCTTTTTTTCCTGGAAGGTTCTCTATGCTCTTTCCTATGGGGCCCACTCAGTCCCTTACTCACTAATCTAGCTGTGGATCCCTGCTTTGGCACTCTTAGTTACTCACAGGTTATGTCTGGTCTGGATCCACCTTTCTGTCCCTGTTTCCTCTGGTCTCTGACACAGCAATATCTTCCTGCTACTCCCGGCAGTGCCACATCTGCCAGAATGTTGGAAATGGAACATTTGGCACTGCAACAGGCACAGAGAACATAGTGCAGTTTGTGCCTTTTCTGGCCATTCTGGCCAGAATGGTCATTCCAGTTTTTACTTGTTCCAGTCACTGTGGTTCCAGTATTTTGGATTTTCCTAAAAGACTTTTTCAATCAGTGGAGCAATATTAATTTAAAAGACATGAGGCAGGTTGAAATTCTGAGGGCAACAGGCAGCCTGCTTTTAAACATTTTGTATTTGATATGCAGAGGGAATCCAGACAACAGATAGTATATTTTGGAGAAAAAATGTAAGCCATCTTATTTCCATCTTCCTATGTAACTGTTTTAAAGTATAATTAAGATGTAGTCAGGTGGGCACTCACAGTCATATTTTTGGACCTGTCCAGTTCTATTGGAATTCTGGCAGGGAATTCAGCAAACTCTTGGCTGGATGTGGGGGACTCAGATCCCCTTAATGTTCGCCACAATGGTATTGGGCCTGGAGCTCTCAGAAATAGGAAATAACAAGCAACAAGGCCTTTTCAGGATGTTGTGCTTGGCAGCATTGAAGGAAACTGGTTGAGCCTTGCCATACCATCGAGTGGTTCTTGGAGGGTAATTGTGGAGAGCATTAGGCACATAGAGGGGGTGACGGCTAAACTCAGACTAACAGAAGAAAAACATGAGGAGCTCTGGAACAGATGGGGAACCCTGGGTCATGGAGAGAACCCAGGGAAGGAGGTAGGGGAGTGAACTGACTAAATAGGCACCCGGATTGGCTTAGGGGAGTCAGGGGCAGCCCAGACATAGCACCTCAGTAGACAGGGGTATGACCCACATAGTCAAGCAGGGGTTCCCGGCACGAAACAGATGACCGGATTGAGTGGTGACAGAGTGTCTCCAGACCACATTGAGACTCCAGTTGAGTTGAAAGTTGTTGTTTGCTTTTCACTAGTTATACTGTTAGTAAGCACAAGATACAGAAGAGAATGAGTAAATGAGTATGGCCTCAGGTAACTCACAGACTCCCACACTGATGACACCTGAGAAAGGAAGACACATACAAAGAAAAGAGGTCTATACACAGTACAGGGGTAAAAATGTGAATTATGAAATAGTAAGCACGTACACCAGCAGAAGGGGGGTTGTTTGACACACATAGATGGAAATGGCTTGGAACAAAAAGTGGTGCAAGGACAAATATTAATGTATTGTACTAATATCAAGCTGCATGAACTTGTAACTTGACCTTTGTATACCCTTTCTGCTCACCCCTGTAATGTGTATTTTATTTGTCTGCAATAAAAATTAGTTAAAAAAAAAAGTATAATTAAGGGCTGGCCCATCGGTGAAGTGGTTGTACTACCACTCATGATGCCAGTGACCCATGTTCACAAATGAGCATGGGACAGTCGGGAGAAGAACAATTAAGCTTCCCAAAGACTGCTCTCCTTCCTTAGGAAGGGAGAGATGCTGCTCCCACTGTAAGACTGCCCCCTGCTGGGTCAAGTTGGAGCACTGCCAGAAGCACAAGAAAGGGGAGAGGTAGTCGCCAGATGCCCAGCATGTATGAAGAAAATTAAAGATAGGAGGAACACTCCAGTCTGCTCATGCCAGCACCCCTTGCAGTCTCGTGCAAAACTGACATGGCTGACTACCCACCTACTGTATATAGTTCTTGGGTAAGTGGTCGATAACTGGTAAATCCATCAAAAGGTCATTGAAGGAGCTGGGGGGGAGCATTAAGCAGAACTAGAGAGAGAGAGAAACGGCTCTTTAAAAAAAATTAAAGTATAATCATGATCACAATTATTATAAGAACAAATTTCATCACATGGTCAATAACAAATAATGTTACATGGTCCACATTTCTAAAATTGATCCAGTTTAGTGTTCTCTTGTGCCTAGATTTCACTGATTGCCCTGTTATTTATCTGTCATGCTGATGTGTTGTGATCAACATAAACTTCCTGATCTTGGTTGTAAAAGGACCTTTGTCTCTTTACACTTTGCAAGGTTACCAACACATAGATAAATATAACATTTTGTTTTATTATTGAGTGGGTTGCAGGATATTAAATGTAACCCCCCACCAATTTGGGGCTTACCTTAAATGTCTTCTGGGCTCCATCTATGCCCACTGCCAGGCAGACATTCTTCATAGATTGTGAATCCATGGATATTTGTTTAATCCTGTTGATTTTGCGTGAGGGTGCTATGATGTGTCTCCACACCTGTCCCGTTAAGTCATTAGCCAGTGTGTATATAGTAAATGGTATGGGCTGGTCCAAGTGTTTCAAAGTTCATGACTGGCCAGATGCCTCTTTAATTTGCTCCACTCTGCTGTTGATAGTAAAGCAGAGGGAGCTTTAGCTACTACTGTAAATATTTACTTCTAACTTGCTACTGTATTTAAATTAAAGTGTTTGTTTTAACCTGCCTTCTTGCAGTTTGTTTATCCAAATGGGAGCCACCATGTTTGGTTTGGGACTTCCAGGATTCGGACCAATGGGACACAGGGGACCTTGAGGGGTCCTTAGTTCAAGTGCCTCATGGGAAGGGAAACTGTAGTTCTTATAGTTTTACAGTTAGGTGCCTAAACTAACTAATGGGAGCACCAAAACTGTGACTGACAGCTCCACTAGCCAACTGGACTGCTAGAAAACCGGACTGGTTCAAAAACTGTTAAGAGACAGTAGTGCGGTTGGAGTTAGAGTTTGGAGAATGAGCAGCTCAAGCTTTCACGAGGCTGCTCTAAGGAAGGAGCTGAGGAGAATCAGCGAGGGAAGGCTTGATTTGCCTCTCTGCTACCGTTCTCCAGCATTTGAACTGCCTTATAGCAGTACTCCGACTTTTTTCCAAAAAGTGACTTTCAACTGTGGCAGAAAGCTCTGAGATTTTGGGAAGCGCAGCTCGACTTATTTGTGCCCGAAAGAAAGTTCTGTGAAGTATTCGGCCCAAGAACTGTGGTGAGGGACTGCCTTGTCTAATTGAGAGGTTTGCTCAGTAAATCTATTGCAATTGCGAACCAGCCTGAAACCGTATTGAGAGTTAGAAAAGTTAATGCTGTTTCTATTAAATGTGCTGAATGTTTATCGTCGGCCGAGGCCTGTTTTGCCAGTGATTGAACTGTTAGCCAGCTGGAGGCCTTCACCAGGAAACAAACTGAACTTTACCAGAAGTGTTTATTCAGCCTTGGGTCTATGCCAACCTTGGCCCAAGCCAACTATTTCTGCACCAGCGACTGCTTTCTCGGTGAGAAACCAGCTTGGGGATCCAGCCCCTGTGCAGCAAGAACTCGCAGTTTGTGGCCACCTAGAGGGAAAGGCTTTAAAGTGGAGGTATGTCATGCCAGCCCAGCTTCCCCTTGCTCTTCAGCAATCAGTAGCAGGTCTTCATATCGCCAGGCCAATTCCAACTTTCTGGTGTCGTGAGTAAACTCAGGGTAGCTCCCTGCAACATTCTTTTTAATCATTTTGTGGTTTCATTTGTTTGCTTCAGTGTGTTACATGGTTACAAGGACTAGGCCAACCAGCCAGGATTACAAATAACCAAAGTCTTGTTTGTGCATGTTAACTGCCTTTTCTTTCCATCAAGGGCCTCCCAAACAGCTGCAACACCAGCCAACCCCAGGCACCATTTCTGGCCAGCCAGCATAACATTATGGGTACCCAGTGTTGTCAGACTGTTTATTTTGGGACTAAAGTGCATGCAGAGTAACCTGCATCAAATCAGTAAAGTAATCATTCTTCTAGATTCACGCCCCCATCCTTGTTCACGTCCCCTTAATAAACCTAATTTGCTGTTTTACATTTAAACTGTCTTATGAGTATATTCTTAGTTGGTGCGCAGTACTGAAAATGCATGCTTGCTTTGCTAACATTATCTTTACAGGAGGCTCCAGGGGAGTTGCTGAAGACCAATCCCGGGTGGTAAGTGCAAGGGGTGTGTGCATATCATTAATGCTCTTTGTTAACTATGTGGCAACTAATGCAAAGGGTAATCTCTTGTTACAAGGTATTGGGTCACTAGGCGGGTGTGTGGGTGGTTGTAGCTTCCCGGAGGGCTGTACCAGGTGAGGTAGATACCCCGCTATTGTTACTCTGGGTGGAGGCACCATAATATTGAATCCAGGCCCCTCAACCTGTGGTCAGAAGTACAGGCAGGGGTAGTAACCCTAGAGATGGCACCACGTAGGGGTTACATAAATAAGCTGGGAACATTGATTACCAGTTTTGCACATGAAAGTGGTAATCAGTTATGAAAATGCATAGCATTTACCTCGTTGATTAGCCAAATGAAATGTTAAACATTTATATACAGATACTTTAAAAAGAATATTTTACCCCGAATAAAATCCTTTATTAAAATGAACTCTGTCTTTGTTTCGTCTGTTTCAGTACCACCACACACACACACACACACACACACACACACACACACACACACACACAGCTACTGTGGTCTATACCACCGATGTTACAGTTACGGAGGTCCAGCCTAAACTACAATGGATGTTTGATGAACTATAAGCTTATTTTAGGCTATCCCATTTAAGACTGAACTTAAGACAAATGCAATAATGTTTGGGTCCTCTAAAAAAAAAACAGTATGACCCTATTAATAGTCCTTTAGATATATTTGCATTAGAAGGTGTAAAACTGGAACAAGTAGAGGCTTATAAGTATTTGGGGTACTGTATAGATATGATAGGATTAGGAAATTTACATGTGGCCAAATTGATAAATAGGGTAGGGAAATATTTAGGAGCATTGTATCGACATAAGGGATGCTTGGATCTAGAGACTAGGTTAAAGATAGTGCAGCCTCAAATTTTCCCAATTTTAGATTATGCAGATTTTTTTTTTTCAAATGCTATTTGTACTCCTTTGGCTGAGGCATCTCTTGGAGGTGCCTTCTTGACACAAGCCCACTACTCTCTACTGAGACCCCTTCCAGTGGTCCCCCCTTCAGGGACTTCCCAGCCCCCTGGATCACATCATCCACCTGGGGGAGAGCCCACCGTTCGTACCTTGGTGGCATCTTTCTGTGATTAGAGGGTCCTTCCCTGCAGGTTGCAGCTGGGGACCACTGGAGCGGCAGTCCAGTGTTGGAGATGTGCGGCCTGGTCCCTGAGGCCCTCGTCACCTCCTCAGTACTCCAGGGATTTTTCCTTGGGTTGTTGCGTCCCTCAGAGTGTGGATGTGCAATGGCTTCTATGGCTCTAATGCCAATGGCCACCGACGCTCCACCCCCAGCATCTGATAGTGCACGCATGTTCTGATCCTGTCCCCGGCTGCCGCCAGGGGCCACAAGGGAGAGGCACTATCCCTGAATCTCTACCTGGGAAGGGAGAGCAGTCCTCTGGATGCTCAATCCCTTCCCTCCCCTGCCAACCTCCGGTGGCCTGGATCCATTCCCGAACACGGGTTGCCTGCGTGGCTTGGGATGTGGCATCCAGCACCTCATCCCTCAGCACCACTGGGCTGGCTAGATTATGCAGATATTGAGTATGAGTATAGTACGAAGGATAAGCTTAAAAAATTGGATGTATTGCACAAAAGGATGGCACAATTTGTGCTAAATGCCCCTTATGATACACGTAGATGTATATTTTATAGCCAATTAGGATGGACTTCTCTACAGGAAAGGCGATGGTTACATAAAATATTGTTTGTATTGCAAAGTATTCGGGGAGATGTTTCTGATTATTTGGTAGAACGTTTAAAGCATAGAGTACGGGAAGGATCTTTAAGGAATTAAATTTGGAATTGGTAATCCCCGGATCCAATACAGTGAGAGCTACTTATTTTTATATTCATATGATCCCCACAAATGGAATTCCTACCCAGCTAGGTTTCGTTTGAAGGATGCAAAATTTCCATCTCAAGCAGCTATAAAGGCCTGGTTTATGACTGTTACTTCTTATTGGGAGAGATGTTGTTATTCCAAAGAAGGGGTTACTTAGAGACTTCTGTGCAATGTATTGTGATAGTGTGGACTGCTAAATCAATGTTGTTTACCTTGTTTTTTTTTTAAATTGTTTGTATATTTATGTACTTTTTATATGAAACTTAATTTTTTTTTTGTACAACGGGACATCATTGTAATTGAACTTGCTCAATGAAACGATCCCAAATAAACAAACTTGAAAGTTGAACTACTTTTCTTTCAGGGACATGCAGACTGCTTTCTGGTACCCCACTAAATGAGGCACCAGCTGATAACAGCCCCATCCCATCTATGGCAAAACCCTTTTCCCACCCATCTTAGTGCCACCACCCTCCCCACTCATGTCCCCTGCCAGAAATTAGATCACTTGCCAAACCCAGTACCACGTATACCAATCCTCCCACCCATCTCCATACCACCTCCCCACTCATGTCTCCTACCAGAAACTGAGTCACTTGCCAAAGCCCCGCTCCCATGAATGCCAATGCCCCACCATCTCAATACCACCACTGTCCCCCACTCATGTCTCCTGCCAGAAACTGTCACTTGCCAGCCAAAGCCCTGATCCCATATATGCCAAAACCCTCCTCCACCCATCTCAGCCCTGTCACCCTCCTCATCCATGTTCCACAGACACTCACCCATAAGTAGTGAACTCTTCTATGATGACCTGCAGGGTGTCACTGATTGTATGCTAACAGTCTCATCATGGCGAGACCAAATGCTGACAATTGCTCTCACATACGATATCGCAAAGCACTACTAGGAGCAATTGCCAGCATTTGGGCCCATGGTGGTCAGACTGTTAGCATACAATCAACCACATCTTGTGCATCTATGTTGCCCTATCCTAGGAAAAAAACATTGTAAAAGCAGGACCCCACTGAAAATGTAACTTGCCTTATAGCTGGGCAATCCTGGGTAAATACATTATAAAACAGATAAATGCAACACCTCTTCAAAAATGAGATACTGCATCTTGACTGTGCTGTCTTAGGTAAATGCAGAGTAACAAATGGGAAAAGCAGGACCCCACTGAAAGCAAGACAGCATCTGAACTGTGCTATCCTAGGTAAATACAGTACAGAAATGTGTCAAAGCAGCACTCTGTTGCAAATGAGACATTGCATCTCAGTTGGGTTATCCTGGATAAATATATTGCAAAACTGTGTGAAAACAGGACCCTATAGCAGAACCCCACTGAAAAGATGTTACTTGCACCTAAGATGATCTGTCCTGGAAAAATACATTACAAAAGCAGGACCACACTAAAAACGAAATATTGCATCTCACTGCTACTATGCTGGGTAAATGCAGTATAGAAATGTGTAAAATCAGGACCCCATTGCAAATGACATATTACATCTCATCTGGACTTGGGTAGATACACAGCAGAAATCTGTAGGAGCAGGACCAAGTACAACAGCATACAAGCAAATATTCAGCACTGACAAATGCTTGTTATAAGCAGGCATTCTACAAACATTTTATGGTTTTTGTCAGGAAAGGCATTGAATGAGAAAAAACTCAAAGGCTTTGTAGAGAACACAAATCCTAATCTAAAATTTGCTATAACAAGCAACAACAAATCGATCAACCTTTTGGATTTGTGCATCAGAAGAGAGAGAGCAATGGTAACTTTAATGTGGACTTGCATTGAAAATCAATTAACAAGAACACTCTATGGCACTCCAGTTCTTGCTATCCTAGAAATAGAACGTACCTAAGAGTCAATTTCTGAGGGTGAAGAGCTTTAAAATGAGAATCATGTTATACAATCTGACAGTATCAAGTCTAGGTTTTGGAAAGAGGCTATAGTTCAGCCAACTTGTAAAATGAGATAGAAGAAGTTGATAACCTGGATAGGATTGAATTGTTGCAAACAAGCAAAAGAAATGATGGCAGACAGAAACAAGAATGTGCAAACTTTGAAGGAAGGTAGAGGTCAACACTCACCACTTTAAACCATTGGCCAAATAAAGAACATTAATGCAGGAATAGGTAGCTTTCAATACATTTTATTCCCAGCGAACTCGTCAGGTACACAACACATCAACAGGTAAGAGATTCCTGACCTAACATTTTGCCCCTCCCACTTAGGGGATTCTTCAGACAAATGGAATTGAGAGGCACCTGTTTTTGCCTCAGTGCTCTTTATTGTGCCAGTGGTTTAAGGTGATAAGTGTAGACCTCTAACTTTGTTCAGACTGCTGCCTATTGGAACATGGCATCACAACCCCTGTGATCACCTTTACCTGCCTGAATATGCACATTTTATTACAACTTACAGTGTGCTGTCCAATAAGAATAAAGGCATTTTGGCTAAACATATAAATATTTCACATTCAGAACCTGTACTCAGAGATGTATGCAAATAGCCTCTTAGAATGGTATACAGAAGGGCTAAAAACTTCAGAGATGGACTAGTCCCTTCCCGTCAACCCTTGCCACAACAGAACTTCCAACCAAGAAACTGGCTTTCACCTTTGCTTTCACTGTGGACAGTGTGCTTATGTTAATCATGTCTGTCAGAGTATTTATTTATTTTTTTCAGTAGTTTCACCAGGAAAGATATACTGAGCTGAATAACAGCTCATTTCTAGATACGTCCTGGGGGGGAAGGGGCAATAGGAGGCAAAGCATAACAACCCAAGGGTAAAATACTATCTCGGGGGGGGGGGACTGGAACTTACAGAGCAGGAAAGGGACCTGGGGATCACCATTTCGGATAACCTGAAGGTTAGGAACCAGTGCGACAGGGTGATAGGAAAGGCAACCAAATAGTTGACATGTATAGGGAGGGACTTTACAAGCAGAAAAAAAGGAGGTGATCAAGGCAAGGCAAAGTTTATTTCTTTGGCACCCATTCCCGGAGGCTCTGGACACCTCACATAAAATTATGTAAGGGAGTAAAAACATACATAAATACACAAAAAAAAATAATAAAACAAATACTATAACAATCTGTAATTAGTTCAATTCAGCTGTCTCTGTGTTGTATTAACTATCTATGTCTGGGAAGGCCAACAAAAAGAGATGTGTCTTTAGTCAGCTCTTAAACACCTCAACTGAGGGGCCTCCCTGATGACTGGAGGAAGCGAATTCCACAGGACAGGGCCTGCAACACTAAAGGTCCTGTTGCTGGCAGTTGCAAGTCTCATCCTGGGAATCACCAGGAGGCCCCTAGAGGAGAAATGGAGGGAGCAGACTGGGGCAGCAGGTGTTAGGAGATCGGACAGATAGTCAGGGCCTAGTCCACGTAAGGCCTTAAAGGTGAGTAGACCCACCTTGAAGATAACCCTCCACCTCACCGGCAGCCAGTGCTGCCACTATACAAAACTATGGTCAGACCATCCCTGGAATACAGGGTCCAATTCTGGAGTCCTCACTTAAAGGGTGACGGACAGATTGGAGAGGGTCCAGAGGAGAGCAACCAAGATGGTTCGAGGGCTACATGGGAGGTCATATGAGGAATGATTTGAGGAACTAAACTTGTACACCCTGGAGATGAGGAGAGAAAGGGGGGATATGGAAGAAACCTTCAAATACCTGAAGGGAATAAACAGAGTGAGGGAAGGTAGCATATTCAGGATAAGTAAAAACAAATCCACCAGGGGACATGCATTAAAGCTGGGGGGGGGTAGGTTTAGAGGAGATGTAAGGGGGCAGTTCTTCACAGAGAGGGTGATAGGTCCGTGGAATAAGCTGCCTGAATGGGTGGTGGGGGTAGATTCTGTAAGTAAGTTCACTTGGGCTTGGGACAACTACATGGGGCTCATTAAAAGTAAAAGGGCATGGAACAGAGGGTATAAGATGAATTAGACAGAAGTGGGGTATTCGAGCAGACTGGATGGACCAGGGGGTCCTTTTCTGCCAGCAAATTTCTATGTTTCTCTGTTTCTAACCAAAGCAATATTTACAATCAGGAATTAGAGTAAAATTTGCAATGAGAAACAATCAACAACAATTGGCAGCTTACAAATAACACTTAGAAACATAGACATTGATGTCAGATAAGGTATGCTAAGCCCATCTAGTCTGCCCATAAACCCTACCTTTATTTGAGGCCTCTGACCTTAACTGGTCATTGGCTTTAGCCTCTTCTTTCCATCTCTAGGGTTCCTATATGCCTGTCCCATGCATGTTTAAATCCCCTCACTGTGCTTGCTCCCACCACCTCCTGTGGCTGACTATTCCATGCATCTACTACCCTTTCTGTGAAGAAAAACTTCCTCACATTCCCCATTATCCTGCACCCCTCCAGTCTCATAGCATGCCCCCTTGCTCCTGTACTTCTCCTATGCTGAAAGATGTTAGGCCTGGAAAATGCAGAGGATGCAAATTAAGTGTGACATGGAACTACCGTGGAGGCAGTGGAGGCTAAACAGAATAGGGTTACCACCTTTTAAGAAGCCCCAAGTGGGACATTTCTTACTGAAATATGATTTTTCCAGAACAGTACATAACCTCAACCAATGCAACAGACTTGTTTTCTCTATATAATCAGAATTAAGGCTAAGTGTTGTAGTTTCTTAGTTGCTTCTATTGTTTTTTTATCATTTTAAGGTATTTTAGTTAAGGTATTGTAGTTTTCTGCAACATTTAGTGAAAAGTTAGAAAATATTTTTTCTACTATAAAATCAGGACATGCAGTATTTTTCATATTTTCTTGCAGGACACAGCTGCCCAAATTAGGACTGTCCTGCGAAAATCAGGACAGGTGGTAACCCTAAAACAGAATGTTTCTAGGTGGAGGTAAGCAGGGTGGCTAGGGCAGAGTTATAGGGGGAAGAAGAAGACAAGGGGTAGACGGTGGGGGGAACAGTTGAGTGGAGAAGCAGTCGGAGAGAGTTCAGGTGCATGAGCAAGAGGGAGAGATGAGGTCATGGAGAACAGAGGAAAGAAAGCAAAGGGAAGAGGTAGATTGGGTGGCTAGAGGGAGAGAATTCCATTGTTTAGGGAAGTGGTAGGAGAAAGTTGCCTGGCCATCTGAGGTCAACCTTGATAGGAGTGCTAAGGAGCGAAAGCCAGAGTTATGAAGGCTGTAGGAAGAAGGGGAAGAGTGAGGAGAGGCAAGAGGGGAGAGATCCAAGCCAGTAGTTAGCAATAAAGGAAGAGCAATGAGCGAGGCAATTGGCTTTAAGGGAGGGAAGGGAGAGAAGGGATAGGGAAGTGTAAAGGGAGCAATGGTGAGTGCGGAGCAGACAATCTGCGGCAAAGTGGCAGAAGGAGTGATACAGAGGATCCAGTCTGGATAGAGTGGACTTAAGAGCAGTACTGTAAACAGTATCTCCATAGTCGAAAATAGGGAGAATCATTTTCTGTCGTATGGCTCTGCGAGCTGGCAAGGAGATGCATCCACAGAATCTGTATAACACACCTAATTTGGGTGCAGTTTTTTATGGATGGTGTCCAAATGCCCAGAAAAGTCGAGGTGATGGTCAAGCCAAACTCTGAGTTACTTGAAAGTGAGAACCTCCTCAATGGAGGACCCATCTAGGCCATGAAAGGAGGGAAGGGTGGTAAGCCTGCAGATCTTTTGCCTTATTCCAAAGATCATGGAGACCATTTTTTTTTGTATTGAGGGTCAGCTGATTCGATATGAACCAGTGCTAGATGTTGTCAAAGTCCAACTCAAGTCTGGTCATCAGATCGGGGAAGGGGAGGGGAGGAGCCAAAAGCAAATATAACTGTATTATCTGTGTACATGTGGATAGACACAAAGGAGCAGGCAGCAAGGTGGTTGTTTAGAAAAATTAAAATTGAGAAAAGTATAGGGCCAAGGGCGGATCCTTGGGGACACGGTGCTGATGGGGGGACAGGGAATCACCAATTCTAACCAATTGAGTCCTACCCACATGGTAGAGTGGAGCCAGTTAGTATCAGTGACAGAAAGTCCTGCAGCTGCAAGCTTATCAAGGACAAGGGGGTGGGCAACAATGTCGAAAGCTTTGGCCAGGTCAAAAGAGATGGCAGAGGTGATCTGGCCCTGATCCATGCCTGACCGAATGGAGACAGTAAGCCTGAGGAGGGAGGAAGAGGTGGAATGGAATTTACAGAAACCAGACTGGAAAAGGGTGAAGAAGGAGGATGAGTCAAGGAAGGGACAGAGCTGAGACAGAAGGTAAGTGTTCTTGAAGTTTAGCAAGGGTAGAAAGCAAGGAGATGGGGCAGTAGTTACCAGGAATGGAAGAGTCACAGTGTTTGGGAAGCGGTATGACTGTGGCATGTTTTCAAGCATCAGAAAAGGAGGCAAGTGAGAAGGAGAGATTTAGAAGGGAGGTGATTGGGAGACTAATGGCAGGGGCAGAGAGATGGTGTAGTTTAGTGTCAAGCCCATCTGGTCTCTTGCCCTTGAGAGACTTAAGAGCTAAGAGGGGTTTGAGGGTGTCTGCCAGTGAGATGGGGAGAAGGAGAAAGCAGTAGATTGGGGTGGGCAGATGGGGAGACAATGGTTGGAGAGGAGGGGGGAGGAGGAGAGAAGGAATGAGATGCAGGAGGTGAAGAAAGCATTAAATTGGAAGGTATCAGGGGTCAGAAATGGTAGTGTCTTTCACCTTGAGGATCGGGGTGGAGGCTTGGACTGAGGGTGAGAAGAGGGCATGGATGACCTTCCAAAACTTGGAGGGGTGGCTAATGTTGTTTTGAAAGGTGTCAGAAAAGTACTAAGTCATTAGCAAGTTTGGTTACTTTAGTGCAGGCATTTCGGATGGCTCTGTATTTGAGTAAGACAGTAGGGGTACCTGAGGACTTCTGAGCCTTCCATGCAAGATCCTGTGTATCAATCAAGATTCAAAATCCTCAGCTCCACACACGCATGCCACCTTGCAAAAAATCAATTTAGGGTGAAACAGCAAAGGCACCGCAAGTATATTTTTTCATTAAATTTAATAAGTGCAAATAAATCACACAGCCGCCCAGCAGTACAGGGAAGAAAACCTCAACTAGTTTTGCACACCGTGCGTCATCAGGAGGATGGTCTACCAACACTGCATACCTTTAAAAACGTAACAATTAAAGCAATAGCACCCCCAAAAAGGGGTGCTGAATCATAATACAAACAACCACTCAAACTTTCAGTGAATCCAAAGAATTATATATACACATCATATACAAAAGGGAAATTACTAATACACATTATAATAAAAAACATTTTAACTATAATGTACTATTATTATTTTTTAAGTCAATCACAAATAAACAAATAAAAACCTGGTCTACTTATCCTTAACCATATCATTAGTCATTATGACCAGGTGAATCTCTAGGCTTACTAGTCGATGTCCAATATGTTGTACTATTGTTGCTTAAGGTTATTTTCTGGCAGTGTATGTACATAAACAGCGCCATCTAGGGGAAAGGAAAAAAATACATATTAAATTGAATAATTCATCTAATAGCACAAATTACTACATCACGGAAATATCAGACCATATTATTACATCCTAAAATAAATCATTTCTTCTTTCTCATATTAATGAGGTGCATGACATCAAATTTGTCATTCAATCCTGTCATTTGTAAATCTCCAAGACTGTAACTCCAGTATGACTCTCTATTCAATAATAAATCATTAATGTTACCCCCCGTGGACCTAACTTCACCAATTCTATCCCACAAAATTTAAATTCATGCTTCATTTTATCCAACTTATAGTTATAACAGTGTGTTGCCAATGCACTTCTGTCATCATTTTTACTAATACTTCGCATATGTTCTCCGACTCTGACTTTAAATTAACGTGTAGTTTGGCCAATGTAAAATGCACCACATGGACATGTTGCCAAATACATCAAATTCTCAGACGTACAACTAAAAAAGGAACACATTGTATATATTTTAGCAGTATTAACTGATGTAAATGTAGTGCTTTTTAACATGGTGGTGCAATATTTACTATTGCCACATGCAAAGTTACCATTAGGTATACATGATAACCATGTCTTCACATCCCTCTGTATCTTATGAACAGGCTGGTGACTTTTTGTAACAATGTCACCAATATTTCTACCACGACGATACACTATACTTGGCAGTTTGGTGGCAACCCCCTGTAATTTTGGCTCAAGATTCAAAAGTGACCAATGTTTCTTAATAATGTCACCCACTGCTCCAGCCTGATTATAGTATGTTGTAACAAAACAAATTTGATCTTCATCTCCCACATGCTTACTCTTAGATTTCATAATATCATCACGGTTCATTTCAGAAACTTCAACCATAGCATCTTCCACCAAATCTCTTGAGTATCCCCTATCCAGAAAACATTCACACATATCTGTACCCTGTTTAACAAAATCAGTGTTGATACTACAATTTCTCTGTGCCCGAAGCAATTGGGCTCTGGGAATATTATTAATCATATGCCTCAGATGACAACTAGATGCACTCAAAAGGGAGTTCCTGTCAGTATTTTTCCTAAAGAGAGAGAGAGAGATGTATGAATGCCATCATTAATATCTCTCTTAATTTCCAGATCTAAAAAAGTTACCATATTCTTGTCACTTGTTACACTAAATCTCAGATTGGAATTACTTGTTTCCAAATATGTGATGAACTCCCCTAGTTCGCAAATAGTGCCCTTCCATATTAAAAAGATGTCGTCAATAAAACGATGCCACAAATCAATCCTGTAATAAAAAGGATTGACCTGTATCATAGACCACTGTTTCCTCCCAGAAACCCAAGTAAAGGTTGACATAGTTAGTTGCAAAAGTCACACCCATTGATGTACCCTTAATCTGGAGGTAATATTCACCCTGAAATAGAAACACATTCTTTTCAAGCACAGTCTCAACACATTTCAAGATAAACCTCTTTTTTTGTATTCCTATTGTTGAATCCACACTTAACCAATAATCTAGGGCCAATAAGCCCTGAGGGTGGAGTATGTTGGAGTAGAGTGACTCAAATATCCATCTAAACAAGGATGGAATTAGGGTCTAGCTGTATCTCTTCCAATATCCCCAAGATATCAGCAGAATCTCTAATATATGAGCACAGTTTGGGCACATATTGCTTGATATTAGAATCCACATAGTGAGATAATGGTTCTGTAATAGAGCCAATACCTGTAACTATGGGTCTCCAAGGGGGATTCTCCAAATCCTTATGAATTTTAGGCAATATATAAATAGTTGGTCTTACAGGATATAACACTGTCAAAAAAGAGAATTCCTTTTGGTCTATTACATTCTCTAATAATGCTTGTTCAAGTATTTGATCAATTTCCAACTTAAGTCTATTCGTAGGATCCCCCTGGAGTTTCTTGTAAAAATTCTGATCCAGTAATTGTCTATTGATTTCACCAATATATTTAACTGTATCCATAACCACTATAGCTCCACCTTTATCCACAAGTTTAATAACTAACAATGGATTATCCTGTAGAGATTTCATTGCTGCCCTCTCACTATTTGATAGATTAACATAATTTGACACCTTATTGTTAGTATTAATAGTTCCTATATTATTCAACACTGCTTTTTCAAAGATCTTAGCTATATCTGAATAAGCTGGAATAAATGTGGATGGTATTCTCAAAGATGTTACACCACTAGACATCCCTGCTAGTGAATCTACTATGTCCAATGATGCATGATTATCTACCACAGTTTTATAGCCCATATCTGCTGCAAAAAATGTTCTGAGATTTAAAGTTCTTGATAAACGCTTAATATCCAAATTAACTTCAAATTCATTCACATTCACTGTTGGAACGAAAGATAACCCTTTTTGTAATACCTGAGTCTCAATATCAGTTAAAATTACCTCAGAAATGTTTATTACAGTATTCTCAGGTATATGGGCTATCGAAGACATCCCCTCTAATTTCCTCTCCAATTTCCTCTTCTTGGCCTGGTACTGTTTGCCCCCGAGTCCATTTGGAGTCCGAAGATAGTACTGGTGATATGGACATTCGTAGTTTCCCTGACCCTCTTGGTTATTTATTTCTTGATTCCTAGGTTCTTGGAACTGGACTTGCTTCTCTCCTCTCTGTCTTCTGGGGGGTGGGAGTAATCAATCTAGTATGTGATTCCACCTGTTCACTCTCCAGGAATGGATCCTCAGTGTTGTCAGAGTCACTTGTACTGGTATAGTAGGAAGAAGATGGTGAATTCCCCCTCTTACGCAAAATAGACTTAGGCCCCGGGTTTGCCTCCGCATAAGAGCTACACTATTTTCACTAGGATTTTGTTGTCTCCTCACTCTATTTGGCTTCTTGTTCCAGGTAAATACCCGATCCAGATGATAATCCTGCTCATCCCTCTCAAACTTCTTCAGTTTCCTTTGTTTAATGATATTTTCTTCCCTATTAATAGTATCCTAGAAATGTTGTTCATATGCAGGGAATCTCGGATCTTCCTTGAAACGCAATACAATTTCTTCTTTATTTTTTATATCCGCCTCAATAGCAGGTTGCTGTACCAAATAGTCTTTGATGACTGCTTGAATCAAGGCATCCGTGCCTAGTTGTAATCCCTTATTCCAATCGGCTGCAAAAGATGCCTGATCTATACCATAGCCCTGTGTATTAAGGGCCCGCAGTCCACGAGGAGATCTGCCAACCTTTAAATAGGCCTCCAAAGAGACCCTGTTCCAATAGTGGCGTCTGCCTTTAAGGGTAGCTCTTTCAAATTGAATAAAGGCAATATCAATATTAGTTGGAGTATCATTATCAAGGCCTGTTTCATCCACAGGATTTTGCACTGTGGCAATATTAAGTTTCTCACTAAATAATTCTGCTTCACCCCAGTAGCAAATACTGATGTAGACATAGACCCTGTAACCTCTCCCAACTGAAACGTTATATGATTTCCCCATGACATATCTCATATGGGAATTCTTTTATACAAAGATAGAGCAACAGTAATAATCGTTCCAAGTTGTAAGTATAATGGAGAGGAAAATGTCTGTATATCAATGTGCGCTCATAAATCTAGCTTCTCCCATAGATAGCAAGTTTGTTATAAAGCTGATTCAGTTCTTATCTTAAGCAAACAGATTTATAGTTTTTCACTCGCAATTCTGAGAATTTATCATGATTTTTTTTAGGATTTAGTCTCACTTCTCCCATAGGCAGCAAGTCTGTTTTAAAGTGCTAAGCACAATTTAGGGTTGAGTGGTTGTTTGTATTATGATTCAACACCCTTTTCTGGGGGTGCTATTGCTTTAATTAAGTTTTTAAAGGTATGCAGTGTTGGTAGACCATCTTCCTGATGACGTGCGGCATGTAAAACTAGTTGAGGTTTTCTTCCCTGTACTGCTGGGCGGCTGTGTGATTTATTTGCAGTTATTAAGTTTAATGAAAAAATATACTTGCGGTGCCTTTGCTGTTTCACCCAACATTGATTTTTTGCAAGGTGGCATGCGTGTGTGGAGCTGAGGATTTTGAATCTTGCTGGATACTTTATTTCCTTAATGCTCACCGACTGGTATTGCACAAGGTGTTGTGGCATTTTGGCGTTGTGGTGTCTGACATATTTGGCTGACCCAATTTGCAGTATGTCCATTTAGACGTGCGTTTCAACTGAAGGCAATAGCATTCTGAATATTGAATACTGAACACTAGAACGTGAACCGTGAGTAATGAACTTTAAAATCTCACTGTTTGTCATAAAATTGATTTTTTTGAGCGCAAGATATACTTGTGGCAAGCTGTGACAAATGATACTCAGCATCTTAAAACAGACTCGCTATCTATATGAGAAGTGAGAATTTACTGAAGGAAACATGAAAAATTGCATTCTGAGCACTGTATACCACGATAAGAACTGTGAGTATAAAGTTTAAAATCTTACTGTCTGGGTTTGGAATTGCTTTATCTATGAGAAAGAAATATCTGTGGAACAGATTTGCTATCTATGGGAGAAGTGTTAATTAACTGAAGGAATTCATGAAAAAAAGTGCTCTGAGCATTGCACATTACAATAAGAACTGTGAGTGTAAAGATTAAATCTTACTGTTTGGTTTTGGAACTGCTTTGTTCATGTGAAAGAAATACCCGTGGCAAATCATGATAAATTGTGCTCAGCACTTTTAAAACAGACTTGCTATCTATGGGAGAAGTGAGATTTTACCGAAAATGCTGTAAATTACAAGAACTGCGAGTGAAAATCTTTAGACCCCTCTATTTGAAATAGAATCGCAATAATTTGCTATCTATGAGAGAAGTGAGTAAAAAAGTTTAAACTTCATCTAGGTGGAACTGATTAATTTGTGTGAGAGGCATACTCGTGGTAAACTGTAATAAATTGTGCTTAGCATTTTAAGACACATTTGCTGCCTATGGGAGAAGTGGGACTTAATCCTAAAAAAATTGTGATAAATTCTCAGAATTGCGAGTGAAAAACTATAAATCTGTTTGCTTAAGATAAGAACTGAATCAGCTTTATAACAAACTTGCTATCTATGGGAGAAGCGAGATTTATGAGCGCACATTGATATACAGACATTTTCCTCTCCATTATACTTACAACTTGGAATGATTATTACTGTTGCTCTATCTTTGTATAAAAGTATTCCCATATGAGATATGTCATGGGGAAATCATATAACGTTTCAGTTGGGAGAGGTTATGGGGTCTATGTCTACATCAGTATTTGCTACTAGGGGTGAAGCAGAATTATTTAGTGAGCAACTTAATATTGTAAAGACAAAGAACCTCTGTGCATAAACACTGAGGCAAGGGTTACCCCAAAGGGCATTTGGCTGGGAAGCCAAGTTTCAAGAAAATACAAAATCACACATGCCCCCACAATGCAAAGCATCATGGGCTGCATATGCAAATCACCACAGAATGTTATGCTGGTCCAACTTTAAGCAGAATTGCATGGTGCCGAAAGGCCTCTCACACAGTTGCAAAGGGTGCTAATAGAAGACATAGACACGTGTTTCGTCCTACCAGGACTCATCAGTATGCCTCGTCTGTTTGACACCCCAGTGGAATGGACCAGCTACCCCTAAAGCAGTATGCCTGGGATATATTGTGGTGAACCCATTAAAATAAAAAACTATTTAAAAGACAAAAGGGTAGCTGGTCCATTCCACTGGGGTGTCAAAAGACAAAGGGTAGCTGGTCCATTCCACTGGGGTGTCAAACAGACGAGGCATACTGATGAGTCCTGGTAGGACGAAACACGTGTCTATGTCTTCTGTTAGCACCCTTTGCAAACTGTGTGAGAGGCCTTTCAGCACCATGCAATTCTGCTTAAAGTTGGACCAGCATAACATTCTGTGGTGATTTGCATATGCAGCCCATGATGCTTTGCATTGTGGGGGCATGTGTGAACTTAATATTGCCACAGTGGAAAATCCTGTGGATGAAACAGGCCTTGATAATGATACTCCAACTAATATTGATATTGCCTTTATTCAATTTGAAAGAGCTACCCTTAAAGGCAGACGCCACTATTGGAACAGGGTCTCTTTGGAGGCCTATTTAAAGGTTGGCAGATCTCCTCGTGGACTGCAGGCCCTTAATACACAGGGCTATGGTACAGATCGGCCATCTTTTGCAGCCAATTGGAATAAGGGATTACAACTAGGCACAGATGCCTTGATTCAAGCAGTCATCAAAGACTATTTGGTACAGCAACCTGCTATTGAGGCGGATATAAAAAATAAAGAAGAAATTGTATTGCGTTTCAAGGAAGATCCGAGATTTCCTGCATACAAACAACATTTCTAGGATACTATTAATAGGGAAGAAAATATCATTAAACAAAGGAAACTGAAGAAGTTTGAGAGGGATGAGCAGGATTATCATCTGGATCGGGTATTTACCTGGAACAAGAAGCCAAATAGAGTGAGGAGACAACAAAATCCTAGTGAAAATAGTGTAGCTCTTATGCGGAGGCAAACCGGGCCTAAGTCTATTTTAAGAGAGGAATTCACCATCTTCTTCCTACTATACCAGTACAAGTGACTCTGACAACACTGAGGATCCATTCCTGGAGAGTGAACAGGTGGAATCACATACTAGATCGATTACCCCACCCCAGAAGACACAGTATTTCCAACTAAGAGAGGAGAAAGCAGGTCAGTTCCAAGAACCTAGGAATCAAAAATAAATAACCAAGAGGGTCAGGAAACTACGAATGTCCATATCACCAGTACTATCTTGGACTAAGCGGACTGAGAGGAGCAAACAGTACCATGCCAAGAAGAGGAAATCGGAGAGGAAATCAGAGGGGATGTCTTCGATAGCCCATACACTTGAGAATATTGTAATAAACATTTCTGAGGTAATTTTAACTGATATTGAGTCTCAGGCATTACAAAAAGGGTTATCTTTCGTTCCAACAGTGACTGTGAATGAATTTGAAGTTTATTTGGATGTTAAGCGTTTATCAAGAACTTTAAATCTCAGAACATTTTTTGCAGCAGATATGGGCTATAACACTGTGGTAGATAACCATGCACCATTGGACATAGTAGATTCACTACCAGGGATGTCTAGTGGTGTAACATCTTTGAGAACACCATCCACATTTAATCCACTTTATTCAGATATACTGTAGGTAAGATCTTTGAAAAAGCAGTGTTGAATGATATAGGAACTATTAATTATAACAATGAGCTGTCAAATTATGTTAATCTATCAAACAGTGAGAGGGCAGCAATGAAATCTCTACAGGATAATCCATTGTTAGTTACTAAACTTGTGGATAAAGGTGGAGCTATAGTGGTTATGGATACAGTTAAATATACAGTATTGGTGAAACCAATGGACAATTACTGGAGCAGAATTTTTACAAGAAACTCCAGGGGGATCCTACAAATAGATTTAAGTTGGAAATTGATCAAATACTTGAACAAGCATTATTAGAGAATGTAATAGACGAAAAGGAATTCTCTTTTTTGACAGTGTTATATCCTGTAAGACCAACTATTTACGTATTGCCTAAAATTCATAAGGATTTGGAGAATCCCCTTGGGAGATCCATGGTTACAGGTATTGGCTCTATTACAGAACCATTATCTCACTATGTGGATTCTAATATCAAGCAATGTGTGCCCAAACTGCGTTCATATGTTAGAGATTCTTCTGATATCTTGGGGATATTGGAAGAGGTATAGCTAGACTCTAATTCCATCCTTGTTTAGATGGATATTGAGTCACTCTACTCCAACATACTCCACCCTCAGGGCTTATTGGCCCTAGATTATTGGTTAAGTGTGGATTCAACAATAGGAATACAAAAAAAGAGGTTTATCTTGAAATGTGTTGAGACTGTGCTTGAAAAGAGTGCGTTTCTATTTCAGGGTGACTATTACCTCCAGATTAAGGGTATGGCAAGGGGTGCGACTTTTGCATCTAACTATACCAACCTTTACTTGGGTTTCTGGGAGAAAACAGTGGTCTATGACACACAGGTCAATCATTTTTATTATAGGATTGATTTGCGGCGTTGTTTTAGTGACGATATCTTTTTAATATGGAAGGGCACTATTTGCGAACTAGGGGAGTTCGTCACATATTTGGAAACAAGTAATTCCAATCTGAGATTTAGTGTAACAAGTGACAAGAATATGGCAACTTTTTTAGATCTGGAAATTAAGAGATATTAATGATGGCATTCAGACATCTCTCTTTAGGAAAAATACTGACAGGAACTCCCTTTTCAGTGCATCTAGTTGTCATCCGAGGTATATGATTAATAATAATCCCAGAGCCCAATTGCTTTGGGCACAGAGAAATTGTAGTATCAACACTGATTTTGTTAAACAGGGTACAGATATGTGTGAATGTTTTCTGGATAGGGGATACTCAAGAGATTTGGTGGAAGATGCTATGGTTGAAGTTTCTGAAATGAACCGTGATGATATTATGAAATCTAAGAGCAAGCATGAGGGAGATGAAGTTCAAATTTTTTGTTACAACATACTAGAATCAGGCCGGAGCAGTGGGTGACATTATTAAGAAACATTGGTCACTTTTGAATCTTGAGCCAAAATTACAGGGGGTTGCCACCAAACTGCCACGTATAGTGTATCGTCGTGGCAGAAATATTGGTGACGTTACAAAAAGTCACAAGCCTGTTCATAAGATACAGAGGGATGTGAAGACATGGTTACCATGTGTATGTAATGGTAACTTTGCATGTGGCAATTGTAAATATTGCACCACCATGTTAAAAAGCACCACATTTACATCTGTTAATACTACTAAAATATATACAATGTGTTCTTTTTTTAGTTGTACATCTGCAAATTTGGTATATTTGGCAACATGTACATGTGGTGCATTTTACATTGGCCAAACTACACGTCAGTTTAAAGTCAGAGTTAGAGAACATATGCGCAGTATGAGTAAAAATGATGACAGAAGTGCATTGGCAACACACTGTTATAAATATAAGTTGGATAAAATGAAGCATGAATTTAAATTTTTGGGATAGAATTGGTGAAGTTAGGTCCACGGGGGGTAACATTAATGATTTATTATTGAATAGAGAGGCATACTGGAGTTACAGTCTTGGAGGTTTACAAATGCCAGGATTAAATGACCAATTTGATGTCATGCCCCTCATTAATATGAGAAAGAAGAAATGATTTATTTTAGGATGTAATAATATGGTCTGATATTTCCGTGATGTAGTCATTTGTGCTATTAGATGAATTATTCAATTTAATATGTATTTTTTTCCTTTCCCCTAGATGGCGCTGTTTATGTACATACACTGCCAGAAAATAACCTTAAGCAACAATAGTACAACTTATTGGACATCGACTATTAAGTCTAGAGATTCACCTGGTCGTAATGACTAATAATATGGTTAAGGATAAGTAGACCAGGTTTTTAACTGTTTAGTTGTGATTGACTTAAAAAATAATAATAGTACATTATAGTTAAAATGTTTTTTATTATAATGTGTATTAGTAATTTCCCTTTTGTATATGATGTGTATATATAATTCTTTGGATTCACTGAAAGTTTGAGTGGTTGTTTGTATTATGATTCAGCACCCCTTTTTGGGGTGCTATTGCTTTAATTGTTAAGTTTTTAAAGGTATGCAGTGTTGGTAGACCATTCTCCTGATGACGTACGGCGTGCAAAACTAGTTGAGGTTTTCTTCCCTGTACTGCTGGGTGGCTGTGTGACTTATTTGCAGTTATTAAATTTAATGAAAAAATATACTTGCGGTGCCTTTGCTTTTTCACCCTACAAGATCCTGTGTATGCAGATAGGCCAGCAGTTTGGTCGAAACCCAAGGGAGGTGGGAACCTTGGACTCTGGTTTTCCTGAGGGGAGCGTGATGATCCCAGATAGACAGGAAAGTGAATTTGAAGTAATTGAGGGCAGAGTCAATATTGCTGGCAGAGGAGATGGGCAACCATTCAGCAGCTGCTAACTCCTCATGGAGGGAGGACAAGTCCAGTGACTGGAAGGATTGGATCAGGAGGAGTTTGAGGGGGGCTTTGAGTCTGTGTATTTTACATATGCAGTGTATTATGTGGTGGTCACTCAGGGCATCTGAGAGGGTTCTGGCCACAATAATAAGGTGTGGATGGGAGGCAAGAGCCCAGTCCAATAAGGTGTGATTGTGAGTTCTGAGGTTGAGGCGGGTGGGATCAGAGTTGGGTGAGATTGGGGGACTTTATGTTATGGCAGAATTTGGATAGTGATGGGGACAGTCAATTTTTATTGAAGTCCCCAAGGAAGAGTAGTTTGCCAGCCAATGCAAGAGAGGAGATGGTGGAGAGGAGGTCAGTGATAGTGGAAGTGGAGAAGGGCAGACCAGGGCAGCAATAAATGCCCGCCACAAAGAAAGGGAGAGAGAGAAAGGGAGAGAGAGTTTGAAAAGTAGGAGTTCACAAGCTGAGGGGGAGGACATAGAGAGAATAGGGATGAACTGGATAGCAGAGGAGTGGTAAATGGCAACACCGCCACCCCTTGTAGCTTGATCAAGCTGGGTATGTGATCACCCGGGGATATCAACTGCAGTATCTGGAATCTTGTGGGAAAGTCAGGTCTCTGAGATGACCAACACATCTGGTTGAAGGTTGATCATGAAGGGTTGTAGCAGGTCAATTTTGGAGAGGAGGCGGAGGACATTCATGTGTGTTACACTCAGCCCTTTGGGGAAGTAGGTGGTGGAGGAGATGACAGAGTTGGGGCTGGGCTCTATATTACCTGTGTAACCCCTCGGTGGCATTATCCCAAGGGCTACTACCCCTGCCTGCTTAACTACTAAAAGGTTGAGGGGCCTAGGTCCAATGGCAGGTGCCTCCACCCAGAGGTCAGGGTTTGCAGTAGTTAAACTAACTTAGTCACAGCCCTCTGGGACACTGTAACCCCCCTTTCTTCCCAATAGTGGCCCATACAATGCATCAGGAATATCTTCATAATGTACACTTACCCCCAGGACTGGCTCTGTCGACTGGACTCTGGGGACCCCCCTGTAAAACAAGATTATACAGTGCAAAAACCACAGTACAATACTTTAACATAAATGAATACCTCAGTCAGTGTAACTTTGCTGATAACCAATAGATCTAATTTATTTAAGGAGCTATAACAAGGAAGGGGGAAATCAGGTTAATTGGGTTAAACACATTAATAATCACAGTACTGTGCGCATATTGAGAGTCCCAAATTGTCACTTTCACTGGGTACCCAAGATTGGGGGGGGTGCTAGCCAGGATCGGTGCAGCTGGATGGGGCCCTGTGATGGAAAAAACACTTGCACAATACCCAATTGTAATCCGGAGCCGGAGGGCTCAGTTCGTGAAGAAATGAAAAAAAAAGCAACAATTAGATGACGCACTTGCGATTTGATTAACAGATGGCAGGGAGCTACCCTGCTTTGTACTCACAAACTCAAGGCTGGGAACTGGATGGAAGGCTGATTGTCCTGGATCGCCAGGAGGAGCAGACCATGTGGACAAGGTCTTTGTGACTGGACCTCACTGCAGTTTAGAGCAAATGGATGTAGTCTGGATTAAGCTGGGGTTTACTTCCAGCTTCATGCACTCAATTCACTGTACAGGGGATTTGAAACGTGATTCCCCACAAGCACTACACACATTTATATGTAAAAGGAAAGTACTATACCAGGCAGGCTGCTTCTCGATCCCGATAGCAATTACTGCACAATACCCAGGAGAACACACAGCTGATTCAGTTCCTGACAGACCGAGCGCGATTCAGCAATTTCTCCAGTTTTCTACAGGGTGAGCCTGGTTTCTAATCTTCAGAGCTCCTTGATTCTCTTCACAGATCGGATTCAGTCCGAACAGGTGCTTGCACAAGCTGCAGACCGAAACCTAGGGCCTTACACTCGTTTACTGTGTGGAACTATACAGCGCAGAAGCTCACAGCTCTTTGTCTCTTCACTGCCCCAAACTGATCTGATCTTTCCAGTAGACAGAGCCTGACATTTTCTTTGAGTTCCTTCCAGTTCAGTTGGCAGGTTTGGCTGTCACTCACAGTAAACTCCCCCTGTTGGTAGAAAAAAGGCTCTGAAGTCCAAACTACAATTTCCAGAAGCATTGGCCATACAGTACATAGGTGGCTGGCTCCACAATGAGAGTCCAAGTTCTGATCTGCCAGCAGCAGACTCCATTTCAAAGGTCCCCGCACACTGATTGGTCCAGTTCAGCAGTTCAAAACCAGAATGGGGAACTAGGCAAACACAGTTCTGACTGCAAAAAAAGCAGGTTAGACAAACTGTATTTTCATTATTACTCTAAATGATTTCTGGCAAACAGTTACATCTTTGAAAAGTGCTCACTCTGCCCACTTAGTGATGGCAGAAACAGAGCGATTTGGCAGCAGCTCGAATGTGACTCAAGCAGGGAAACACACAGACCCCCATCCAAATTAATTATGTCTGCAGGCAGACAGCTCTTAAAGAGACAGTACCAGAGGCTCTAAAAAACACTCACAGATAAACGGCTTAGACGCCGAACACCATCCAGGCTTGGAGCATTCAAGCAAGCTCCTGGAAGACTTTTGGGAACCCCCATTTGCAGGGGGGTTACACCTGCAAGTAATAGCAGCAGATAGATAAGGAGCTTAGGGGTATAGATAAGTGTTTGCATGACAGTTGCAGGGAACAGAAGGGTGTGGGGAGGGGGAAAGGAGAAGGAGGGGAGCAAGGATCTAGGAGAAGCAAGATGGAGGTTGGACGACAGGAGAAGGGAGAAGTTAGGAAGCCAGGGGAAAGGGAGAGAGAGTGAAAGCAGTAGGAAGGGAGGGTGGGGGTGAGGAGGAAAAGGGAGGAGGGGAGAGAGGGAGAGTCAATGGGAGGGAGGGAAGCAAGGGAAAACACAAGGGGTAGAACAGATATGGAGATTGGGAGCAAGTTGCAGAGACTGGAGGTGTGGAAGTTTGAGAGACAGGAAGGAAGGAAGGGGTGAAGGAGGAGCGCTACACAAAGAGGAGGAGTGAGGGAGTAATGAGTAGCAGTAACGGGGCAGAATGGTATGGGGGGGGGCTATGTTGGGATAGAATGGTATATAGCCACTACAGCGACACCAGCACATCGAACCCCCCACAGCAAACCCCCCACCGCACCTATATCGGCAGCAACGGTGGTTTCACTTCAATCGACTGTTTGGTGATGGGGGTAAATATCTAACTCCACTGTCTGTGTGACATGGAGTTAGATATCTATAGTAGGGGGATGTGGGGTGCACAGCCTCCTGCATAGGGGGTTCAGGGGGGTGCACAGCCCCCCCCCCACATTGAGCATCGCTCCAGTGCCGGTTGTTTCAGGGACGCATCAGGGTCAGGGGTGTTGACGGGTTCCCAGTGTGGTCGAGGATGTCGGTGAATTTGTTACGCTGGCATCATGGTTCTGGATAGAACTACAGAGAATTAAAAAGATCAGTGGACCCTATATAGAAATTTGGTGCAGATTAAAATTAACAGAGGGAGAGGAACATTGAAAGGCAGCTGGAAATATAACTTAGTGAGTAGAATGATCAGGGGATCCTATGTGGGGGCTGGTGCAAACTGGGATTAGCAGAGATAGATGAATTAGAAGACAGCCAGCTGCTGACAATGTAGGAAAACTAGCACAATACTCACACCAAGAAACAATAGCAACTTTCAGACCTAGGCAACTAAGGTGAAGTGAAACAAACCTGTGGCAACAGCAGTAATAAATGCAACGTATTTTAGGCAGTGTTAACGCTCTACTAGTTAAGTAACAAAGGTAAGATGGGAACTAACAATGGCAGCAGCGGTCAGAAAGTCTTCTGCACTAAACAGCGAGGATACTAAAATAACCAGGTATGACTGTGGCTACAGGTAGATAAAATTATCTGATGTTAAATACAGACTGTAGTTGGGTATGTTGATTTAGGCAGAAACTCCCTACAATAGAAGCTAGTAGTCAGTACCATATAAGATGCACAACAGAATAATTAGCAGAGCACTACACACAGGGTAGGCCCTCTGAATACATGCGCAGATGTGGGGGCAAGTAACCGATATGCAAACTGGCAACTGGCTGTACACATTTACAAATTACAGGCTGCCGACTTGAAACATAGAAAGGAATATTTTAGGCTACACAATATTATTCGCCTGAGGACTCCCACTCCTGCTGTGCTACTTGTGCTGGGATGGCTCACGTGGGACCACTAGGGTGGGAGGGTAATAAGAGCCAATATAGCGGCGTTCTCGAACACCCCCCACACAGCTGCATAGTTCTTGGATTGGCTTCAGGAGAGGCACTGAAGAATAGCAGCTCCAGCTGCTGGGTCTGGCAGGTGTAGCAGGGGAGCCCCTGGAAAGCTGAGCTTGTGAATCCTGTTATTGGGCCAGCTGGCTGCTAGCTGCATGGCATCCAGGCTCTGTCTGAACCAAAACAGCAGGAAATGTCCTGTTCTGTACAGCAAAGCTCTTGCCTGTCCCCCACATAGCTTCACAGTTCTTGGATTGGCTGCTGGAGAGGCACTGAAGAACAGCAGCTCTGGCTGCTAGGTCCAATGGCAGGTGTAGCAGGGGAGCCCCTGGAACGCTGAGCTTGTGAGCCCTGTTGTTGGACCCGCTGGAGTAGCTAGAGTAAAGAATTTTTAAATCCTATGAATGGCAAGTGTGAAAAGACAAGACACTTTCTTTAATTGCAATACAATGGCTGTAATCTATCTTGCCACTTGCTAATGTGGCGCTGTCTACATTGGCAAAACTAGAAGGAACTTTAAGGTAAGGATTGGCGAATACCTTAAAGACATTCATTAAAACAACAAGGAAAACGCACTTGTCAGTCACTTAACCCAAAAGGGTGTAAGTGGGAGGAGGATAGGAAGGTGTATCAGGGGAAACAAAGGGAAGGGAAAGCAGTAAGGAGCACAAAGGTGCAGACTGAAGAGAGAATAGGCCAAGTGATAATGAAAGGGGATCTGCACCTTGACCTGGTACAACATTAATACCAGTGGCAAACATCCAGCATAGACAAATGCTTGTTTAGGTATGTAAGTGAAAAGAGAAAGACCAGGGAAGAGATTGTGAGGTTAGGAAATGAAGGGGACAATTGGGCAGAGGAGGACCAGGAAAAGGCAGATATCCTGAACAAATACTTTTGTTCCATGTTTACAGAGGAAGGAGAAGGGGAGGGGCCCTACCAAAAAGTAACATGAGTTTTGGAGGGAGGGAGGTGATCACTACAGTAGTCCTTTGTCGGAGGAGAGAGTCCTGAAGGGAATCGCAAATTTGAAAGTGGACAAAGTAATGGGGCCAGATGGAGTGCATGTGCATCAGAGTATTGAGAGAGTTCAGGGAGGTGTTGCCTGCACTTCTAATAGTCCTATTTAGCAACTCATGGGAAACAGGATTGGTTATGGAGGACTGGAGAAGGTGGTGATAGCAGGGAGGAAGCTGGCAACTATAGGCCAGTCAGCCTGACATTGGTGGTTGGAAAGTTAATGGAATCCAACACCAAAGAGTTCGCACTGGGGTGGTGGTGCTCCTGACACAAATACACACTTTTTCTCCCAAAGTCAGACACTCACCACCTCCCAGAGGAACGGGCAGTAGTCTCTCAGTATTGCTCTGGTGTTCATTTATTAAAATGACTATCCATTGTAAAAAAATGTACACATAGTACAATGCAGACGCAAACACTGCACGCCTGATGCGTTTCAGACGGTTAAGTCCTTTATCCTTTGGGCAGTGTTTGCGTCTGCATTGTACTATGCGTACATTTTATTACTGTGGATTGTCATTTTAATAAAAGAACAACTGAACAATATACTGAGAAACTGGTGTCCGTTCCTCTGAGAGATGGTGACACTGGTGAGTGCCCGACTTTGGGAGAAGAAAAGTTAATGGAATCACTGCAGAAGGAAAGAATTGTGAGATTTCTTGAATCCAGCAGGTTACAAGGCCAGAGGCAGCATGGATTCAGTGGAGGAGGGAGGGACATGTCAAATGAATCCGATAGATTTCTTTGACTGGGTGACCAGTGAATTAGATCAAGATGGAGCAGGGGGCATGGTCTACCTAGATTTCAGTAAGGCTTTCAACACCATTGCACACAGACTTGTAAGGAAGCTGGGTAGCTTAGTGCTTGCTCCAAAGGTGGTAAATTGGGTAAGATATTGGTTAGGGGATAGGTGACAGATGGTGGTGGTAAATGGAGTTCACTCCAGAGAAGGGAGTGTCACCAGTGGAGTGCCGCAAGGATACGTTCTAAGACCAGTTTGCTTTTTCTTTTGTTGTTTTTTTGTGACTCTTTTTCCCTCCAGTCACCACCAGCTGGATACCCCTTGGTTCTCACTCAGCCTACTCCTGGTCTACCTGAAACCCTCTGTACCTGTGACTCCAGTCCTCTGACCCACTTGTGACATACCTACAGGCAACCCCCCTGGTTTGCCTCCCAGGGCAGGGACACCTTCTAATCCTCTGGGCTTCCTTACAAATATCCAGTGGCCTGCAGGTGGAGATGAAGATAGGAGGGTAGCACATCCCAGGAGGGTAGGATCTGGCAGTAGATGTGGGGGCTGTGGAGCAACATTGCCCATCCAGCTGATAGGGTTGTTCCTTGTTCTGCATGGTAATCCCCCCCCCTTTCAAAAGGAGCGGACGTGCAATGTCATCAAGGGGAGGTGCGCAGGGTCCCATGTACACCACACCAACGTCTGCCACTTCCCACCATTCCTTAGTGCTGAGGGCTATCAACACAATATCCCCTAGCTGCCAGGAGGTATCATATCGCTGTAGCCACCCACCCCGGCCAACCTTCCAATTCCCAAGGCTTGCTTCTAAACCTGTATCATCAATGCCACAAGCAGTAGTGCTACCACTGCATGGGGGGGGAGCAGCTTTGACTAGTCCTCTTTAATGTCTTCATAAGTGACATCATAAAGGAGCTGGAAGGGATGGTCTGCCTCTTTGTGGACAACACCAAAATCTGCAATAGTGTGGACACATGGGGGGGTGGAAAAAATTGGCAGACCTGAGAAAACTCAAGGAGTGGTCATGTGTATAGCAGTTGGGTTTCAATGTGAAAAACTGCAAAATCATCATGCACTTAGGGCATGGAAACCCAGGGGTGGAGTACAAAATGTGTGGAGAGGTAGTGATGAATATCAAACAGGGAAGAGACATGTAGGGTATTCATATCTGATGATCTGCAGGTGGCCAGACAGTGTAACAAGGCAGTTGGGAGGGCTAGTTGGATGCTAGGGTGCATAGGAAGGGATATCACTAGCAGAAAGAGGAAAGTGGTGTTGCCTCTGCATAGATTGCTGGTAAGATCCTAACTAGAGTACTGTGTTCAGTTCTGGAGACCACATCTCCATAAGAACATACACTAAGTGGAGGTGATCCAGATGAGGGCAACTAAAATGGTGCAAGGTCTGCTTCAAGAGCCCCATGAGGAGAGAAACTAAAGGACCTCAGTATCACCAGCAGACAGAGGAAGGTGGTGTTGCTTCTGTATACACTGCTGATGAGATCCCACCTAGTTCTGGAGACCACATCTCTTGAAGGATATAGACAGAGTGGAGGCTGTCCAGAGGAGGGCAACTAAAATGGTGCAGGGTCCACATCAGAAGTCCTACGAGGAGAGACTAAAGGACCTCAATATGTACACCATGGAAGAGAGGAGGGAGGGGAGCATGTGATAGAGACCTATAAATACCTAATGGGGTAAATAAGGTACCGGAGGAGAGTATTTTTATGAAAAAAAGATGCTCAAGAACAAGGGGACATGCTGTGAAGTTGGACAGGATAGATTTATGAAGGATGTGAGGAAGTACTTCACAGAAAGAATGGGGGATACTTGGAACAGTCTCCCAGTGGAGGTGGCGGGGGTGAAAACAGAGGTGTGTTCAAGAATGTATGGGACAGGCATAAGGGAGTCTTAATGGAAAGGAAGGGGTTGAGAAAGAGCTGGACATCAAGTAGGATTTGCGGTGGCACTGCAGGTAGGGGAAAAATAGACAGACTGATCGGGCCAAGTGATACTTCTCTGCCGTCAAATTCTATGTTTCTATGTGTTGGACAGGGACACCGGTGACCAAACAGAATTCAGGGTGTCTTTATTTTTTTTTCTGTCTTGGTAACAGTCAGAGGGGCAATTTCTGTGGACAAGGAAGGACCCCCAGTTACAGGGACAGTGCCACTTCATAGGTGCAGAGGGCTTGTCGGATCACATGCCACTCTCAGACTGAGACAGCTCTCGAACACAGAGTCATCAGCAGACCATTGAATGAGGGAGGCAGACAGATCATGAGTAGGGCATCTCAAATTTTGAGTTCCATGCAGTTTATTGATATAGTATAAAGCACCATGTCAGGTGGAGGCAAACAAGTGTGTATATATATATGTATTTCAAATACAGATAGCTGTAGTCACACATCCCTTTACACTGTGTCTTATTGTAATCTGAAGAATTTAGGCAAACCTTTAAAAAAGGGAATTTTTGAGCCACTGCCTGTGAAACTGCAGTAGCAATCTAGCGTTCTGCACATTATTTGCATTGTAATACTAAAAGAATGCTGCTTAGCAAAACCCTATTTGGCCAGTGGTAGTCAATTTACTGATTCAGCCCATAATGTTCCAGTCTCACTCAAGATTCAAAGGGCACAAAAATTCACTGACATAAATGAAGCTGACCACTGCTGCTGCTGCACAACCAATCGAAAATGTGAAAATCACCAACATTGTTTAGGATATCATTGTTTAGAATACCAGTGGGTGCATTTCATTCTGTAAGGACTGGCTTGCAAGTTGCACAAATGAAACACTCCCTTAGGCCAGAAGCACGAATCACACAAAGTGGTGTTGCTGTTGTGGAAGTAAAGTCCCAGAGGAGACGCACAAAGTGACAGCACATGGAGAGCTGTTGCCAGGGTGCAGTGTGAGTGAATGAGTGCTGCTATGTTTCAGCACCTCCTGTGTCCGCTGTTACCACTCTGATACACACTCAGTCTGCTATGACCACGTGCTGCACTGTACCAACCCACTGCTCCTTTTATTGAAAATGTAGTGATAGTTATACTGCAGTCAACCTGTTTGATCCTACTGCCCCCCTACAATTCTCTAGACTTGTATCACTGCCTGGGCCAGGGAATTGGTTGCATGCATCTGTTTGTCAATGCTGAAGGGAGTTTGTTGCCAGGATCAGATAATGAGCAAGGCACGTCACCTAGGTGGAAGGGATGTCCTATTTGCCACAGCTGGAGGGAGTTTGGTACCCTGATCAGGTAGGGAGTGTGTGTTTTTGCCACTGTGGAAGTGAGTTTGTGATCAGTTTGGCAAATGCTGGTGTTGGTGGGGCTGGAGACATAGGTGCCGTCAAGTGGATTCACGTTGTCCCCTTCTTTGGAGTGGGCCAGGAAGAGAGCCACTGAGCTGCAGAAGCTTTTGCCATGTCACCCCCTTTCTGGGGGAGGGGATGGGGGACAGCTGCTGAGCTACAGTGAGCTTTGGTGTGTGTCCCTCTCTTCAGGATGGGGAGTAGGAGGACAGCTTCCGAGCTGCGGCAGTGTTTCTTTGGGTCCCCCCAGAGATGGATGGTAAGAAGGTCACTGAGCCACAGTGGCATTTGGTGGCTGTCCCCCTCCCTGAAAGGAGATGTGAACAGAGTCTCTGAGCTACTGTGGCCTTTATTATGTGTCCACCTCTCTGGAGACAGAGATGGGAGGACAGCCACTGAGCCATGATGGGCTTTGGAGTGTGTTCCCATCTGTGGAGAGAGACAGAAGGACACTAACTAAGCTGAACAATCTCTAGAGAGGGACAGGAAGAGAGTGGCTGAACTGCAAATCCAAAAGGGAAAACACAGAAGTTGTGCTGCAGATTAACAATGATCCAATGCCAATTTGCATTAGGTTAACATGCTGAAATGTGGCGTTTTGGACACCGGCAAAGCTGGTCCGAAGGAACTACGTTTCCCTTCAGCACTTCTGCACTCTGTTATGCTACATCATTTTTTACAGGGAGAAAACAATGAGCTTGTCCAAGTTGCTGACAAGCCACATGACCTGCGGCAGCCAATCAGTGATGCCTCAGATCAAGAACTCCTCATGCTGTACACATCACAATGCCATTGCCATCACTCTCTGACAGTAGGAAGACCTGGCTTATTTTAAAATACTGACTTTTGGTAAGAAAACTTTAGAAATCATCAGAGAATCATGCATTATCATTCCAGTTAGCTAGTTCTCAGCACATTTACTGTAACTGTAGATCTTACACAGAGTGGTCTCTTGCAGTAGGTAATACTTTTGGGTTACCAGCAGAGGTCGCTGTGGCACACGGCAGCTCTTCAAGCAGTTTTTCACCAGGAACCGCCCGCACATGACATCAGCTTCCTGTTTCCTATATAAGTGTGGGCGGTCCCTGGTATTCTCAGTTCGTTTTCCCTCCGTCTTCAGCTCACACAGCAGCTAGTGCAACTTCTGTATAGCAGTCTTCGACAAGAAATTTGGAATTAAGACAAATGTCTACAGATTCTTCAGACAAACAAACATTATTTCATTCCTGCCATTGCAGTAGAAGATATATTGCTTTGACAACCACTCACTTCGTGTAAGGTGTCTGGGACCCACACACGACATCAACTCCTGCAGTTTATGTCAGGAATTTAATCAGGCAACTCGTTGACCACGGTTGCTTGAAATTAAACAGCTTTTGATGGAGCAGAAAATGTCTCTTTTGGAGAACCAGGGGGCTTGTACCAAGGAATCCCCCTCTGCTGGGTCTCATTTCAGGCAGAAAAAGGAGGAGAAATCCTCCTCACACTCCCTACCTCGTCGCCAGTCGACGACCACCGTTTCAGGTGTCCCTTCGTCAACGGGATGTCCTCTAACTACTACTTCGTTGACGAGGGCTCTTACCCTCTCGTCAACGGCACCTTCCAGCACTTTAAATGCAGTTCAAACTGTAACTGCACCATCAACAGAGGCTTATACCCTCTCGTCGATGACGCTTTCCAGCACTTTACATGCAGCTAAATATACAGCTGCACCATTGATGGGAGCTCCTCTCCCGTTTACGGCATCTGACAATTTAAGTGAAAACAACTTCTTTTCCCCTGTGGGTCTGTTGATGAGACCCTGCATTTCTCAGGGAAAACCTATGGCTTATGCCTTACTAACTGTCCCTCTGCCTTCACAGGTGGCTTCCTATAGGGGTCAGGTGGACAGAGATTGGGACCCTGGTCTTTACCACCCAGGGGCATAATCTGTTCGTACTACATGACCCATCCCCTCTATTATCCCTCTTGTTTCCCAACATGCCCCCTTTCTCACCCCCCCTTCATCCCAAGAAAGGGACATCACCATCGAAGTCCGACAGGTCTTACATGCCATGCAGCACTCTCAGCCCTCCGACTCTAGGGCGCTGGGTGATCCTTTCCTCCTCTTCCTCCTTCGCCTAAAAGATTTCATAGTGACAAGGATACCACACCACCCTGGTCCCCTCCTCCTTTCATAGAAGACTAGTTTTCAGATGAACAAGAATTACTGGATGACTTCCCCATTGATCTTGAAGATGAAGCATTCTAAGATTTGGATTTTCCCAATCCTGAATCTCCTAATTCAGAAATCTCTTTTCTGGATGAGGACCTGCCTATACCTTCTATAGCCTCTCCCCCAGATGACCCGACCTTTAGTGAGACGATGGCTCGAATACAAAAGGTCATGGAATTTTTGACTACTGAACATGACAAACAACACAAGGATATGGCAGAATACCTTGACTAACCTGAGGAGCCCATTTTAGTGGTTCGCCCTGTAATACCAACCTACCAGAATGTCATGCTGGCTGCTTGGCATCAGCCTTCAGCTATTACAGCAGTTCCCCGGAAAGCAGATAGTTTATATAAGGCCCCTCTAGACCATCCCTTTCTGTCCAGTATTTCAGAGGCAGATTCTGTGGTCATTACTGCTGCTCATGACCGTACCCAAAAACGAAGCATATGAGCTCCTTACCCCCTGATAAGGAATCCCGAAGAATTGACTATCTGGGGAAAAAAGGTATTTTGCTTGGGTTCTATGAATATTATGGGTCATATGATTAAATAGCAGCATACCCTTAGATCCTCTGCTATTGAGCTCATCAATAAACTCACTCCCTCACAGGACAGGGATAAATTATTGGCTACAGTGACAACTAGTAATTCTATCTCACGTCTCCTTCTCAGGTCAGGATATGATGCCGTAGATACCTCAGCCCGACTATCAGCCACTGGTATCACCTTGTGTCCCCGTGCCTGGCTTCGTGTTTCAGGCTTTGCACCTGACATACAACATAAACTACCTAATGCCCCCTTTAATGGGTCCAAGTTGTTCGGGCCAGGTACTCAGACTTTACTGGATGACTTACAGGCATCAGGCAGAACCCTCCGTATGGTCCATGGCATGTATCACACTCCATCTACAACCTGCTATACTCAACACTCCTCTTATTACAAAAGAGGTGAAAGATACAGAGGTAATAATAATGGCGGCTTCAGGAGTTGTGCTCAATCCACCAGAGACAATGCCTCTGCCACCAGGGGTTCCTGCTCCCACCCTTCAGGAGGGACTGGGCAGCCCGCCTCCCAGTGACCCACTAGGACTTTCCCCTGCCTCCTCAACCAGGCCTTGGAGGCTGTGGTGGGTCATTTTGCCCTCCATCTGGAGGCCTGGCAAATGATCACTTCAGACAAATGGGTACTTCAGATTATACAGAAGGGTTATACTCTGGAGTTTCTCTACACACCATGCCCTTGCCCTCCGCAGAAGATTCATTATCCTCCAGATCATATACCTGTCTTACAGGAGAAATTGAGGGCCCTTTTGACCAAAAAGGCTGTTTTGCCAGTGCCCCTTCTAGAACATCAAACAGGACTTTACTCCCACTTCTTTCTGGTGCCCAAATGAATGGGAGATCTCAGACCAATACTGAATCTCAGCCCACTGAACCTTAACATTCAGTACAAACATTTTCCCATGATCACCCTACCTGCTATCATGCTGATCCTGAAACAGGGCGGTTGGCTTTGTGCCCTAGACATGAAGGATGCCTACTTACATATCCCCATCCACCCTGCCCACCAAAAATTTCTATGCTTCCACCTAATGGGTCAAAATTACCAGTTTCGAACACTCCCTTTAGACCTCTCATTGGCCCCCAGAGTGTTCACCAATTGCCTAGTGCTGGTGGCAGCAGCCTTGCGAAGAAAAGGGCACTTCATCTTTCCATATCTAGACGATTGGCTAATCAAAGTAGACTCCAAAGTAGCTCTGCTTGCCTCCCTAGATGCTACCCTGAAAATATTCACAGATCTGGGGATCACACAGTTGGCCAAAGTCCAGCCCAAATCCGACACAGTCCCTCCAATACATCGGAGCTGTCCTAGATACAGTCAATCACAGCCAGAGCTTACCTCCTGTCTGCCCAGCAGGACACACTTATATCTCTGGTGTCACACATACAGACTCAGAAAACAGTCACAGTCAGACAAATACTGCGCCTTCTGGGTCACATGTCCACTGTCATGCCTATGGTGGCATTCACCCCTCTCCATATGAGACCTGTCCAATGGACCCTTCGGAATCAATGGTCCCAAAAAACAGGACAGTTCAAAGACAAAATCAGGCTCACTCCCTCTCTAAAGTCAACCCTGACATGGTGGACAACCAGAATCAATCTGGATCAAGGAATGCCTTTCTGGTCCCCCCTCCCATGCAAACGTTGACCACGGATGCTTCCCTACAGGGATGGGGCGCACACTTCGGTCCATATCAGACACAAGGCCAGTGGTCTGCTTCTCCCCATTAGTCTCATATCAATCTCCTAGAGATGAAACAGTCTGTCTAGCCCTTCAGGCGTTCCGGCCCTACCTCACGCCAGGATCGTTACTGATCCATTCAGACAACACTGTAGTAGTATTCTACCTCAACAAGGAAGGGGGTATGAAATCCCACACCCTATGCATGCAGACTCATGCAGTTTGGCAGGAAGCCATTCAGCAACAATTGATGCTAACAGCTGTCCACTTACCGGGACATTGCAACCAGTTAGCCGACCAGCTGAGTTGCCAGTCCCCCACTCACGAATGAACACTTCATGAGCAAGTACTCCAAAAAATCTTCAACCTATGGGGCACTCCACAGGTGGATCTGTTTGTCTCCCCGGTGAATTACCATCTTCCCAAGTATTTTTCCATTATCCCGAACAAAAAGGGATGGTCTATAGATGCCCTGTCCCAACCATAGACAGGACTCTTCTTATATGCGTCCCTCCCCCTGTCCCTCTCCTGCAACAGAATTTACTGAAACTACAACTAGAACCAGCCACAATGAAACTCATAGCCCCAGTATGGCCTCGCCACACGTGGTTTTCCCTACTACTACAAATGTCAGTACGGGACCCCGTTCTGTTGCCAATCAGACCAGACCTTTTGACTCGGTGTTAAGGGTCTGTCCTACATCCCAACCTGAAGGCGTTACACCTTCACGCTTGGTTCCTGAGCATGCTTTCATAACCAGATTACAAGTGTCCTGTCCTGTTGCCAGTATTCTCTTGGCCTCCCGTAAGCCAGCAACAAGAGCAACATACAATTCCAAATGGAAATACTTTTCCATATGGTCTGCCTCTTGATCTTTGGACCCTTACTCTTGTCCACTGATGAAGGTCCTGAACTACCTGGCCTCACTATCTGAGTCCGGTTACTCTTCCATCAAAGTCCACTTGGCTGCCATCTCAGCTTTCCATGAACCTCTAGATGGCAGGTTACTGCACCAACATCATCTAGCTAAGATGTTTTTGAAAGGAATGCTACATATTAAACCACCTATTAGAAGACCCACTCTGCCGTGGGATATCAATTTTATGATAGAAAAATTGACCCTTGAACCTTTTGAGCCAGCAGTCACTTGTGACCTTGCAAACATAGAAACATAGAATTTGATGGCAGATATGGACTGATTGGCCCACCTAGTCTGTCCATTTCCCTATCTAATGAATAAGCTGAAGATCCTAGTTAACCAACAGCCTACTTCCTCCTACCCCCACTAGAGTTGCCTTATGTCTATCCCATGCATTCTTGAATTCTTCCACTGTTTTTGACTCCATGACCTCCTCAGGAAGGCTGTTCCATGCATCTACAACCCTATCTGTGAAAAAATACTTTCTCACATTACCTCTGAGCCTTCCTCCCATCTTCAAATTGTGCCCCTTGTTCCTGCACAACTCTTTTTATGAAAGATGCTACCCTCTTGGACTTTGTTGATTCTCTTGAGGTACTTGAACATTTCTAGCATGTCCCCCCTCTCCTTCCTTTCCTCAAGGCTGTACATATTAAGCTCCTTTAATCTTTCTATATATGTCTTCTGGTGCAGACTCTGCACCATTGTGGATGCCCTCCTCTGGATAGCCTCCACCCTGTCTATGTCTTTGCAGAGATGGGGTCTCCAGAACTGCATGCAGTATTCCAGATGTGGTCTCACCAACTGTCTGTACAAAGGGATAACAACTTCCTGTTTTCTACTGAAATCTAGATTTAGTAGTTGCCGTATTGGTCCTTGCAAGAATAGATCCAGAAGCAAATGATTTGATACCTTTTAATGGACCAACATACTGTAGATGTAACAACAAGAACAAAGTGCTTTGGCTTTCAGACCAACCAGTCCTTCTTCAGAATCTCATGGCAGTTGTTTAGAAAATACAATACTTATAACAGCTAGATAATGCAGAGAAAAACAGAAAAAAATCCCCATTGGTTTAAAATACTCATTTAAAAAAACAAAACAAAAAAAAAACAAACAGAAGATGATGTCAGAGAGGTTTAACAGTACCATACTGCCTTCAGCCAGAAGCAACCTTGGGTTAAACGTGCTTGGTGGAACACACATACAAAGAATCCTACTGCATATAAATTTAATTGACATAAGATAACACTGCTGAAGCAGATAACTCCTAAATCAAGCTATGAGTGTCACAGTTAGTATAAAGATGTGATTACTGAAAGGCAACCCCTACCCAGATTAAAGACAAACTAAGATTGTTATAGGGCTCATGAAGTTTCAATGTCTGCATTATAGACAAGAATTTACCAGTAAAGTTGTCTTAAAGACATCAGTGCACACTGTGTGATGTGTAAAACCTAGCTGGACCTGTCACCCAGCTGTACTCTCCAGCTAGGTATAAGGCCCAAGAAATTTCAAAAACCTCAGGACTATATAAATGATAATTTAAATATAAATTGATAATATTAGTGTCAAACAAGAAACTCGAGTCGAGGAACCTCAAGGAATTAAGACCTTGTAGCCTGTTATGTACTGATGTCAATATACTCTGAGAATGTAACAACTTGATGTATCACAAGTATCTAAGGAATCTGAAAAAGAGATAAAATGTAATTTTCTCCTCCTCTTCATACAAACAATACACTAACCCACCCACATCACCATAATGTGGTGGGGGAGATAATAACTTTAAGGAGATGTTCTCTCTCTCTCTCTCTCTCTCTCCCCCCTTTTTTCCTCCCCCTCTCTCTTTCTCTCTCTCTCCCCCTCTCTCTCTCTCCACACACACACACACACACACACTCTCTGCTTCTCTCTCCTAATGAACCTATATTCACTTCAGTCACTGCAATTGTTCCCCAAAGGAATTCAACTTGTCATGAAATCCTGAGTAAAAGGGCTTATGTCTCCTAATACCTACAGAGCAAAAATGTGACACTATTTAACCGTACTGCTATCTGCATAGTAACATTTCCAAGGATACTGGATAGAACTACCATGAAATAAATCTGCCACCCTCCCCAGGATAAGGTAACTAGAAGTGAATATAAAGTACAGTATGTGTGTAAGACCAGAAGTCTAACATACCTACATATCCACAAATTACTACAATATTAGCCTAATGTAAAAAGATCTGTGCAGGACCCCCATGCAAATGAGATCACGCACCCCAATATGTACAGTTGCAAAAATTATATGTGACAGTATATGATAGCACTCCTGTATGTACAGTAGCAGGCTAGGTAATCTGAATATGGTGCAATGGAATCAATCCCACCCCAGGCAAAGATAAAAAGTAAGGAGGAATTAATATTCATTCTGTGTGTGAAGTAAGAATAGTAACACACTATAACTCCATATATCTAAATAGAGACCTACCTCAATGTGACAGCAAGCCCCACATGTTATATCACATACCTCACAACATATACCCACACACATACATACACACACGCACCCACATCCCACACATGCTGAAGTCCTATAATATGTCAGTCTGAAGAAGAAAAGGTCTGTGGATGTTAGTTTCTGCAGTGTCCCATAAAACCAAGATCCACGTTCATCCCATCTGCTACCATACTGAGATGTAAAATAAGTTTAATCTCAAAAGCTCGTCTCTATTGTGTGTTTTTGAGATTTCCTTTTAAGACCATTACTGACATATCTGAGATTGAGTGGTCAGGCTGGGAGAAGTGGTGCCCCACTGGTTCTTCAGTCTTCTTTGCTGTAATAGTATGTCTGTGTGAGTTCATCCTAGTGTGGAGCTGTTGGCGTGTCTCTCCAACATAACCTGTTTGTGGACATCTCTTGCACTGAATTAAATAAACAACATGTCGTGACATGCATGTATAACTCCCATGCACCTGGAATTGTCTGTTTTGTGATAACCCACAGTCCGAGGTAGAAATGAGCCCACAAATCTTACAGGGGCGTTGATTGCAGGGTCGTGTGCCATTGTGTGACATGGTATTCTGTTCCGTGAAAGTTTGCTCCTAATAATTAGGCTGGATAAATTTGGTGGTTGTTTAAAAGATAGTAGTGAGTTCCTTAAAATACAATTAAGGGTTTCATCCTCACTAAATATTGGGTGGAGATCTTTAATAATCTTACAGACATTCAAGGTCTGGATGATATGTGACTACCAAGGGTATTCTGTCTGTAGCTGTCTTTCTTTATATTGAAGTAGTTGTTGTCTTGGTAATTGCGTTGCCCATTCTGTTATCCTGTCAATTTCCCTGGAAGAGTGTCCCTGCTCAATAAAGGTGGTTTTCAACATAGCCAAATGTGTATCTCTGTCATCCTCATTTGAACAAATACGGTGACAACGGAGTGCTTGCCTGTATATGACAGATTTTTTTGTATGGTTTGGGTGATTACTTTTCTTGTGCAGGTATCTCTGTCTGGCTGTTGGCTTCCTGTAAATACATGTAGGTAAGGTTCCATCCTTAATGGTGACTGTGGTGTCCAGAAAGTTAATCTTGGTGATAGAGTACTCCAGGGTAAGCTTTATGGTATGGTGGAGATTATTAAGTTTGTGATGAAAATCTTTGAGTGCATCTGTGCCCTCTGTCCAGATGATAAACAAATCATCAATGTAACGGAAATAAGCTAGTGGTTTGTGGGGATACTGCCTTAAAAAATCCTCTTCCAAGTCAGCCATAAAGAGGTTAGCATACTGTGGAGCCATTTTGGTGCCCATTGCTGTTCCCATAGTTTGAACATAATGTTTACCATTGAAGTTGAAGTTGTTATGTGTCAAAATGAATTCCATAAGTTCCCCCACCACTCCAGGGTTGATGTTTTGTTCCGGTCCTTTCTCATGTATGTATTTAAGGCATGCTGCAATGCCATCTGTGTGTGGAATATTAGTGTAGAGGGATGTTACATCCATTGTCACTAAAATGGTATCAGGTGGTAAATCCTTATAACCAGAAAGTACACTCAAAAAGTGCGTAGTGTCCTGGATATAACTGTCTCTTTCCATAACCAGCGGTTCCATTGCACCATATTCAGATTACCTAGCCTGCTACTGTACATACAGGAGTGCTTTCATATACTGTCACATATAATTTTTGCAACTGTACATATTGGGGTGCGTGATCTCATTTGCATGGGGGTCCTGCACAGATCTTTGTACATTAGGCTAATATTGTAGTAATTTGTGGATATGTAGGTATGTTAGACTTCTGGTCTTACACACATACTTTATATTCACTTCTAGTCACCTTATCCTGGGAGGGTGGCAGGTTTATTTCATGGTAGTTCTATCCAGTATCCTTGGAAATGTTACTATGCAGATAGTAGTACGGTTAAATAGTGTCACATTTTTGCTCTGTAGGTATTAGGAGACATAAGCCCTTTTACTCAGGATTTCATGACAAGTTGAATTCCTTTGGGGAACAATTGCAGTGACTGAAGTGAATATAGGTTCACTAGGAGAGAGAGAGAGTGTGTGTGTGTGTGTGTGTGTGTCTGTGGGAGAGAGAGAGAGAGAGAGAGAGAGGGGGAGAAGAAAAGGGAGGAGAGAGAGAGAGAGAGAGAGAGCGACAACATCTCCTTAAAGCTATGTATCTCCCCCACCCACATTATGGTGATGTGGGGTGGGTTAGGGTGTATTGTTTGTATGAAGAGGAGGAGAGAAATTAAATTTTTATCTCTTTTTCAGATTTCTTAGACACTTGTGGTACATCAAGTTGTTACATTCTCAGTGTATATTGACATCAGTACATAACAGGCTACAAGGTCTTAATTCCTTGAGGTTCCTCGACTAGAGTTTTTTGTTTGACACTAATATTATCAATTTATATTTAAATTATCATTTATATAGTCCTGAGGTTTTTGAAATTTCTTGGGCCTTATATCTAGCTGGAGAGTACAGCTGGGTGACAGGTCCAGCTAGGTTTTACACATCACACAGTGTGCACTGATGTCTTTAAGACAACTTTACTGGTAAATTCTTGTCTATAATGCAGACATTGAAACTTCATGAGCCCTATAACAATCTTAGTTTGTCTTTAATCTGGTTGGGAGTTGCCTTTCAGTAATCACGTCCTTATACTAACTGGGACACTCATAGCTTGATTTAGGAGTTATCTGCTTCAGCAGTGTTATCTTACGTCAATTAAATTTATATGCAGTAGGATTCTTTGTATGTGTGTTCCACCAAGCACGTTTAACCCAAGGTTGCTTCTGGCTGAAGGCAGTATGGTACTGTTAAACTTCTCTGACATCATCTTCTGTTTTTTTTTTTTTAAATGAGTATTTTAAACCAATGGGGATTTTTTCTGTTTTTCTCTGCATTATCTAGCTGTTATAAGTATTGTATTTTCTAAACAACTGCCATGAGCTTCTGAAGAAGGACTGGTTGGTCCGAAAGCTAGAGCACTTTGTTCTTGTTGTTACATCTATGTTGGTCCATTAAAAGGTATCACATCATTTGGTTCTGTTTTCTACTGGTGATGCCTCTCCCTATACATCCCATTATCCCCCTAGCCCTCCTTACTGAATTCTCACATTGCTTGCCCACATTTAGATCATCTGATATAACTACCCCAGGTCCATTTCCATTTTTGTTGTTGTCAGTATCTCACCCCCCATTGTGTACTCTTCCCCTGGGTTTTTGTTTCCCAGGTGTATTACTTTGTACTTCTTTGCATTGAATCTAAGCTGCCATACATTTGACCATTCCTCCAGCCTTGCCAAGTCCCTTCTCATCATTTCCACCCCACCTTGTGTATCAACCCTGTTGCAGATCTTTGTGTCTTCTGCAAAGAGACATACTTTTCCTTCCAGTCCCTTTGCAATGTCACTTGTAAAGGCATTACAAAGGACTGGACCCAGTATTGAACCATGCAGTACCCCACTAGTAACCCCCCTTTCTTCAGAGTGGACTCCATTTACTATTACCCTCTGTGTCCTGTTGTCCAGCCAATGTTTTACTCAGGCTACCACTCTGGGACCCACTCCCAGGCTGTCTAATTTGTTTATTAATCTTTTGTGCGGGACTGTGTCAAATGCCTTGCTTAAGTCTAGGTAGGCCACGTCCACAGCCTCTCCCTGGTCTACTACTTTGGTCACCTAGTCAAATAAATAGATTAGATTCGTCTGACATGACCTTCCTGCTGTGAATCCATGCTGCCTTGAGTCATGTGCCCCACTGGCCTCTAGGTACTCAACAATTCTTTTCTTCAGAAGTGATTCCATCATTTTCCCTACCACTGAGGTCAAACTGACAAGTCTGTAGTTTCCTGCCTGTGTCTTGCTCCCACTTTTGTGAAGGGGAATCACATCCACCCTCCTCCAGTCCTCAGGTACCACACCATCCTCCCATGATTGGTTAAAAAGTGTGGTCAGTGGTGTTACTAATTCTCCCCTTAGTTCTTTTAGAATTCTGGGGTGAATCCCATCAGGCCCCATTGCTTTATCCACCTTCAGTTTTAGGAGTTCTTTCAGAACCCTTTCTTCTGTGAAAGGACTGATATCAACCCCCCTATCCAGAGTGTTTCTATTGACTGGATTATGGCCGCTACTGCGGCTTGCTTTAAGGAGTCTCCATTTCAGATATCTGCAATGCGGCTACCTGGTCCACAATTCATAGATTCACAAGGCATTACAATCTGGATATTGCCTCATTACATAGGGTGGCCTTTGACCATGCAGTCCTACAAGGTCTTCTGTCATATCTGTCCTCCCACATGGACATTACTTCTTGGGATTCATCCCAAAAGTATTACCTACTGCAAGAGACCACTCAGTGGAAGATAGTTCAGTTACGTAAAAACTTACCGTAACAGTAGATCTTTGAGGAGTGTCTCTGTAGTAGGTTTGTTCCCGCCCTCCATCCCCCCCTCCTTCTGTAAGAGAGCAAATTCTGGTTCAATGACTATGGGTTGGGTCTCCTTTAGTACGTCAGCTTCCCCTCGGTCCTCGCTTTGTGAGCAGAATCCGGTGGGGGAACTGGGGATACTAGGGACCGCCCACACTTATATAGAAACCGGGAAGCTGATGTTATGATTGGGCAGTCCTTGGTAAAAAAAAAAACTGCTAGAAGAGCTGCCATGCGCCATAGCAACCTCTGCTGGTAACCCAAAAGTAGTACCTACTGCAAGAGACACTCCTTGAAGATCTACTGTTATGGTAAGTTTTTACATAACCGTACTTTTTAGACAGGCAGGCATGCTAGTAAAATTATTCAGCAGAGAATGCCCTACTGCATTAGGAGCAAGGCATAGTGAATTAGTAGACTGGGGAAGGTGCAGTGGGGATTTTTGAAAGGATTATTTGACAATTTTTTTTTTTTACTGAGTGCTGAGGACGTAGAGGGCATAGAAATCCATATTTATTATTATTATTTTCATTTTATTGTATTGTTATGTCCCCTGCATCACAATCAGGGTAGAGTGAAAGAAATAGAATTAATAAGGTTCTATTTATGTTATGTTTATGCTCCTCTGTTCCTGTGCCCTCCCCAGCCCTGCCACCAACCTTCTCATGGTTTTATCGATTATCCACCACTTGCCAGGACCACTCATGGTGGTGGGTAGCCTGTTCTGTTAATCATTCACTACCTGCAGGGGGTGCTGGATAGGGTTGGGGCATTTTCTCTTGTTTTTTTTCCCAGGGCACCATAATTAAATGACACACGTGTGTGATGGCCCACATGCATGCCAGCATCTACATGCAATCCATCCTTTTCTAGTGTACTTGCATGCACTACCACCAGATCTCCACACAGTGGCAGTCTTACAGCAAGATGCAGAGTCCCTGAAAGCGGAGACTTGTCCCTGGGATGCTTGATCCTTTCTCCATCATTTTTAATTTTTTGCCTGTGATTGAAATCTAACTGATGTAGTTTGCTGCTGTGAGACACTATGCCTCTCAATGAGAGGGAGAAGGAGGAGGATGTGCCAGAATGGGTGACAGATGCGTGTGTGTGGGCATCTGCTGTCATGTCATTTAGAAACCCTCCGTCACTGAACATATACATGAGTCTCTAACATGTGCGTTCACCCTCCACATGCTGTTTTAGGAAGAGTCACACCCAAAACATCACTGCACTCATTTGCATTGCAAGTTCCACATCTGCTATGGCACCATGGAGATTCTCTCTACTCTTAGCTTTCCACCAGCATTTTTTCAGCATTCCTAAACTTTCTCCATTACTTTGTGGTTTAGGATGTTTTTCTGCATCCAGTTTTGGGCTCTCCATTTGGCTACAACTACCAAGGGGTACTGAAACCTATTGCCTTACCAGATGCGATCGCTACACAGAAGTCAGCCCAGCAAGTATAGCCACGTTAAAAACAGAATCTGCGTTTGATTACTGTGTTCAAAAGGACAACTGATTCCTGTTGTTTTTGATCATATCAGCACCTGGCTGGGAGTGTTAAATTAACCTTTACATTGGTAAAAGCTATAACTCTGGGACTTTGGAAACTAACTTCTGTATTGATAAAGGCAGAAGCTTTGAGAACTGTGTCCCAGGCACATCAGTGCTGATACTTTTCATTTATTTAAAATATTTAACTCATGTTTTATTCCACTGAGTTTGGCTACTCCAAGCATTGTTATTATTTGGCTCTTTTTTTTTGACTGCCAATCCTGTCAAATTTGTTCTGTTTATCCGCATATGGGGAGGTAAACCCCCATTCATTTTCTAGCGTGCCTAGCAAGGCACCCAATGTGTCTGGCACACCTTAAACCAGCCTGAAATATATACTTTAATCTTTGTTCTACATAGTGGCTATTAGCCATATGTGGATTTTTTGAGTCTATTTCAGTCATTCAATGTCTATTTGGCACAACACCACTTGGTAATACAGTACTACAGCTTTCTAATTCCCAGAGGAAAATCTAGCCTATCCTTGCACAAAGATTAGCCTGGATCTATTCAAGCACTTTACAGCAATACTGTGAAAGCACTTTATTAAACCTGCATTTTTCATGCATTTTATCTTACAGACAGTGCTTTTGACATTTGCACAGAAACCATTCATTGCTCGTACTTGAATTTTACAAACTGAGATTTGCAGTTTGCACAGTAATTGGTCTGGGCCTCTAACTGAACTACAGCCACGGAATTTGAAATTTACAATTGAACTAGCTGCTAATAACAATTTTTTTCTCTTAAATCTTGGGCTTGAACTGCATCTGCACATGGTGACTTTTGAAATTCTTTTTGACGTATTGCAACTGCTGGTGTTACTGAGGCTGTATTTTTTAAATAATTTAAGAAAAATACACTGAGCTGTTTAGGTCTAACTATTACAGGTAGTGGCAGTTTTTCTTGGCAGTGCCTTAGGATGTGACTTTATTTACAGAATACCTAGACATATACTGACCTAAATTTGAACATCTAACACAAGCTCAGGTGCTAGTCCCACACATTGGAGTGGTAGTGTGGAGGCTCCTTTGTTTTCTAGGCTGCTCAGTGTCTTTATCAGCCTCCCATGTGGCACAGTGTTAAAGCTCTTGTTGAAGGACAGACTGGTCATGTCCACTGCCCTCCCCTGATCTATTTCCTTGATCACCTGGTCAAAGAAATCTATCAGATCAGGTTGCCATGACCTCACCCCCTGAACGTATGCTGGCTGTGGTCTTGCAGCCCATTGCATCGAACATGCTCTACCAGCTTTAGCAAGGTTTCTATTAATTTGCCCACCACTGAAGTAAGGCTGACCAGCCTGTAGTTCCTAACCTCCACCCTGCTGCCATTGTTATGTAGTGGGACCACATCAGCTCTTCTGCAGTCTTCTGGACCACACCTGCTTTCAGTAGGCTGTTGAATAAGGCTGTCAGTGGCACAGCTAGCATCTCCCAGAGTTCTTTTTGTACCCTTGGGTGTACTCCGTCTGGTTTCATAGCTTTGTCCATGTTCAGAGCTACAAGTTCCTTCTGGACCCTTTCCTCTAAAAATGGACTTGTGTCCGCCTTCCCTCACTCCCTGCTTCCTGCAACTCCCTGGTGGTCTGTCCCCCCACTCACTCCACTGTGAAGACTGAGCAGAGGTGTCTGTTTAGGATGTCTGCTCGTTTATTTTGGTCTTCTGCACAGTCTCCCCTCCACTCTTCCAATCCCTACTATCCTACTCCTTCCTTTCTTCTTCTCACTTATGTATCTGAAGAAAGTCTTCTGCCCCTTAATGACCTCCTCTGTGATTTTTTTCCAATTCCATGTCATCTGCGTACAAACTAATCCGCCGTAGTAAATGTACGTGAGGCCAAATCACCGTCAACAATTACCATGCCGCACAACTTCAACACAATAATATCTCGGCGCAGAAGCAACAATGTAAACTGCTGCACAGATGTAAAATCACTGCCGGCAACTATCTTGTGTCTTGTGTAGAGGAACGATCGGTGTTTGGCACTCAGTGGGCTTGATACCTCACAACAACAAAATGAAAATGCACTTAAAACAGAGGGATGGCCTGATAAAAAGCAGACTGCACACAAGCGATGTCTAACCAAACTGTGTTATTCATTTACTGTGCAAAGTCAACAAAATGTCCAAAAACATTTACATCAGTCAGTCAGACACACTCCATTCATAGTTAAAAACCTTAAGCTTCATTCACGTAGGGCTTCACCATGGGGCCTGTGATCCTTAGCAACTGATCAGTGCTTAGATTCAGCACCACCTGTTGTGATGGTGGAACCCATAGGCTTGCATCTCTTTAACCCATATATTTTCTTTATTTTCTCCAAGTTTTGGGGCTGTCAATTATGTCTGGGGACTCAGTGGTTATAAGACTTAAGGTCACGCTATTTGTTGCTACAAGCTTCTGACTTAAATAAAAAAGCATCCTTACCCCCCCTGTTTTTTTATGTGTTTAGGCTGCCTTCTACATTTGATAGGACAGGATGGCCCCCATCAACATGTTTTCCACACGTGAGATTTAAAAGCATTCTGATTACCGAACAATATTGATCTCTCTACTGTCACTTAATGTTGGGGTGCCAGAAAATGTTTAAGCTGCTCCAGAGTAAGTTGCTCCACAGACACCTGCTTGCAAGAATAAGCCTACAAAAAATGGAGGTAAGAAATGCAGTTTTTAATGGCACCACCAGCAATAAATGACAATTTTAACATTGTTATAAATGACTACTGCACAGTGATCTATAAACTGTGTGTAATCTGTGCCTAGTAGTAAAATGCATTAGCTTTTGGGATGTTTTGTTATTTGTGATGTAGCAGTATACGCTTTAATGTGCTGGACGCTGTATTGCTATACGTGTATACCGCTACGGTTAATTGATTGCGCTGAATTTGATGCACACATTTGATGTGATGCAATTTTTTCCTCTGTCTGTGCCTTTGCTCCACTTATGTCCTTGCCTGCTTCCCTCTACTTTACTAGGTGTACCTCCCTGTCTTCCTCCCGCTGTCTGTCTTTATGCCTCCTGAATGCCATCCTTTTTCCCTGCACCAAAATTGCCACTTTCTTAGAGAACCATAATAGTCTCTTTCTTCAGCTTTTACTCACTTCCTTCATGTTGATTGCTTTAATTGTATGCTGCCATATTTTTCCTGACTGTGCTGACACCACTCTCAGGCAATCTCCCCCTCTTGAGGTAGTTTCTGAGGCAGTCACACATTTCTTCAAAATCCACCCTTCTAAAGTCCAGGACCCTCATCCTCATGTGATTAAGCTCTGTTCCTATCTTAATGTTAAACCACAATCTTACAGTGATCACTTTTATCCTGGGATTAAAGACATAAAAAAAAATTACATAGCTTCCTCGAGAACTCCGTAGAACCTTTAGTAGTACACGCAGGAACCAATGATATAGGTAGGAACACTATTACAGAAAATCAAAGGAATTTTGAAATGGTGGGAATGGAGCTAACAAAAGAAAATGTGATGTCATAATCTCTGAATTGTTACCTGTGCAAAGGGCAGGTAGGATGAGGATAACTGAAATAAAGAGATTGAATGGTTGGCTGAAGAGATGATGCAATAGGGAGGGACTAGTATTTTCTGAAAATTGGAAAAGATTTGAAAATAGATAAAACATTTTATGCACTAGATGGGCTACATTTGAACATATTAGGGACCAGAGCCATAGCAGATTGAATAAATAAAACAGCTAGCAAAGTTTTAAATTAATTGGTGGGGGAAGAGGCTGGAAGTTTGAAAGCTTTGAATGAAAATACTACCACTCATAAGCCAGAAAATAATGAAATAAGTTGGAAAGCCTTGCTAATTAATGCAAGGAGTCTGATGAATAAGATGGAGGAGCTCAAAACAATTTTAAATAGAGAAAATAGCACTGTATGCAGTAACTGAAACATGGTGGAATAACGAGACCTGGGGATTAAATATAAAAGGATACCAGCTGTTTCATAAAGATAGGGAAACAGAATGGGGAGAAGGAATAGCACTCTGTGTAAGGGGGAACATCAAGGCACAGCAAACTGGCAAATGCACACCTGCAGAACACGAACAACTTTGGGTCAAACTGCTGCCTCCACAGAAGGAAAAACATAATGGGAGTATGTTACAGACTGCCTTCTTTACCGGTTAACATATCACAATGATTTCTGAATCGTATGAAGGGACAAGACCATGGAAACAGACTCATTATTGTGGGTGACTTCAATTATCCTGGTGTCAACTGGAATGAGGGTAGGGTATCTTCACACTAGAGTATGAGTTTCTGAAAACATTGGAAATGCTAAATTTAGAAAGTCATGTGAAGAGCAACACATGGGGTGATCACATTATGAATCTAGTGTTGAGCAATTTAGAAGATGACATAAAAGATTGTGTTACAAGTGAGACCCTTGCTGGCAGTGACACTGTGTGGTGGAATTCTACATTAATAATCAACAAATTAGACAGTTTGGAAAAAAGAACTTCAATGCTATGACAGGACAGATCATCAGCTAATTAATAACATCTTAAAAAAAGTGGGATTGGAGAGAGGAGTTTATAGGTCTTAATCTTGAACAAATGTGGAGCAGATTTATTTTTGCTCCTCCTACGCTACCCAGCTGACCACTCCTTCGGGTCACCTAGGATCCCATGGGCACCCTGTCCCTGCCACCAACCACCACCCCACATTGATGCCCCCTCAGGTAACCAGGCATAACCCTTCACCGGATGGATGCCCCCTCTGAGGGGGAAGGCGCAAGTGGGGGCTGGCCAATGCACTACTTACATTTTGGCCCAGGTGCCGCTGAAGTGATCTGGGTTGTCCGGGACTTCGTGGTGGCAGGGGCTGGCAACCATCATCTGGCCAGACAGGGAACAGTATTTCCTGGTTTTCTTGTTGTGGGAGTGTGACATCGAGGATGTCAAGGCAACAGCCAATTTCTGCTGTGCTTCCAACACAGCCTGACCTTATGACATGCCCCCTTCCAGCCTCCACCAGAGGTCAGCAGACACTGGGCCTTGGATTCCCCCTTCCTCCTAGGAGATGGTGAGCCATCATGGGATGCTCAAGCCATCTTCCCCTGCCAGCCCTCCGACACCTGGGTCCTTTCCTGAACTCAGGTCATTGGCATCGCAAGTGGAAATCCAACTGCTGCACCGGTGGGTGTAGATTTGAATCGGTTGTGGTAGAAGTTGTTGGCAAGCATATACCAGTTAGAAAAAAGTATAACAATATGGGCAAAATCCCTCCATGGTTCACAAAAAGGGTTAAAAGAGTACTAAAAGCCAAAACCGAGCTTATACAAAGGCTAAGATCATAGCCTCAGAGGAAGCATGGATTAGTTACAAATCTAAAATGAAGGAATGTAAAAAAGTTATCAAATTAGCAAAAAAGAACTTTAAAAAAAAGAAACCTAGCTAATTATACTAAGTACAACAGGAAATCCTTTTTTAACTATATAGGATTCATAGGTTTCATAGGTGTGTTCAAGTTGTATGGACTTATATCCTTAGTGCTTGCCTTTGTTTATTTTTATTTCTTATTCCTTATAAATTTTTAAGTCGTACTTTACAATTTTTGTTAAAAAACCCATCTAGTTTGTGTTTGAAGGTGTCCATACTTTCACTTACAACCAGATTGAATGGTAGTGAGGTTCCATACTGCAACAACTCTCTGGCTAAACCAGTATTTATGTGGTAGTGTTTTCCATTTTTGTGTCACCAATTGGAAAGAATGTCCCCTGGATTCATATTTAGAATTTCTTAAGGTCAAACCCAGTTCCTCTCTTAGTTTATTATCTTGCATGGCCCCATATATCATGCACATATCTCCTCTTGTCCTTCTAAGTTCCAGGGTATAGAAGTTTAGCTCCTGACGTCTGTCTGCATAGGACATTCCTTTTAGTATATACACTGCCCTAGTTGTCCTACGCTGTACCCCCTCCAACCTGTGGATGTCTTCTTTCTTATAGGGAGCCCACACTTGGGAGCAGTACTCCAGGCTGGGCCTTACCAGGGAGCTGTAGAGAGGTATAAATACTCTCCTCTCCCTGCTTGTTTTGTGTCTTAGTATGCAGTTTAATATCTGATTATTTATTTTTGTTAAATTATTGCAATGTGCACCAAATTTTAAGTCTGTGCTGATTGTAACCCCTAAGTCTCTTTCTTCAGTTGTTTCTCTTAACTCGGAGCTTCCAATTTTATATGTTGTTCTAGTGCTGTTTTTTCCCATGTGCATAACTGTTCATTTGGTGCTATTTAGTTCCAGTTTGCTCTTTATGGTCCAACTGTGAATATTGTTCAGAGCATTTTGTAGATCTGACGTATTTTTTTTTTTGTATTGGCAATAGCTCCTATCCTGCAATCATCTGCGAACTTTGTCACCCAGATCTCTTGATGGTCTATTTTTAATGACATTGTGTAATAGTTGAAGAGACAAGGACCCAACACTGAGCCCTGAGGCACCCCACTAGTCACCCTGGGCCATTCTGACATCTCTCCATGTACAGTCACACTCTGCCTCTGCTCATTTAAGCAGGCTTCTAGCCATTTAATTATATTATTATCAAACTTCAGGTCTTGGAGTGTATTCATTAGTTCAGAGTGAGGAAGTTTAGCAAAAGCTTTCGAAAAGTCCAAGAATACTACATCCACTGCGTTTCCCTTGTCCAGCGCTTTACTCACCCTTTCATAAAAAACTAACAGATTTGTCTGTCATGAGCTAGCCTTTCTGAAGTCATGTTGTACTGGGTCCTGTGAGTTAGTTTGTTCCAAATGCGTAAATGTGTATTCTTTTAATATATTTTCTAATATTTTCCCCAAAATAGAGGTCAGACTCACAGGTCTGTAATTTTCTGGCTCTGCTCTTGAACCTTTTTTGAAAATGGGGCTCACTAAAGCTTCCTTCCATTCCTGTGGCACTTCCCCTCTATCCAGAGAAGCCTGGAAGATATAAGTCAGAGATGTAGCTATTTGTTCAGGTAGTTCATGTATTACTGTTGGATGTATTTCATCTGCCCCTTGTGATTTATTGATATTAATTTTCTGTAGTTTATCTAGTACATCCTTTTCCTTGATAATGATGTGCCCTGGTACTGAACTTATACTAGCCTTCTTATTTTTTGAGATCTCTAAAGAAAAACAAAACACAGATAGACCCAATACTAAATGAAAATTCCACAATATCCAACAACCAGGAAATGGCGGACTTTGGACTTAAATTCTTTCTAATTGCCTGCAAAAAGGGTGAGAGTATAAATTATGAATCTGAAGCAAGTAGGGTTGTGGGTAATATCAAGGTTTCAGAAGAAAATGTCAAAACTTGATTGCTTAAATTGGATCCAATAAAATCCCCTCATCCTGGTGGTCTCCACCCTAGACTTCTGAAAGAGATGGCAAATGTGATGTCTGAACCCCTGGCAGCAATTTTTCAGAAATCCTTGGATGACTGTATAGTGTCCAATGACTGGACAGAGGCAAATGTACTGCCCATATACAAAAAGGGAGAGAGGCCAGTCATTAGGAATTATAGGCCAATAAGTCTGATCTCCATTGTGGGCAAAATACTAGAGGCAATAATTGGAAGGCTTTAGACTGAGGTTCAGTGGGGGGGATAGCTCCTCCTACATCCCCTTCTTAAACCTCAGGCTTCCGTTCGCTCAGCTTTGAGCATTTCAAAAATGCCGGGCATTCATTGCTGCTCTAGGCTCCTCCGTGACTGCTGGCTAGGCTTTCTTTCTCATCCCTCTGTCTCCCTCTTCTTTTGTGCTCCCCTCCTCCACTCCGCAGTTGAGGCAGTTCTATGCTTGTTTCCGCCTTCCGTTTCTCTGTATTCTTTGCTTGTCCCTCTCATCCCCCATTTCTGTTGCCACTTGCGGCTTGTCTCCATTTCTCTCACTCCCTCTCATTGCTTCTGCTCCTTGGCCTCTCGTGCCCCCCCTTCTCTCTCTTTCTAGTTTCTCCACCTCCATGGCTCCTTCCCCTGTCTGCTTGTGCCTCTTGCTCCTGCTGTTTTGTCCCATCCTGCTCCTGCGTGCTCCAGCTGCCATGCCATCTGTGTCCTGCCCGCCACTCCTGTCCCTTCATCTACTGTCTCCCCCCCACCTTCCTGCTTCTTTTTTTTTGGGGGACTTTTTTTTTCCCCTCAAATGTGCCCTATTGCTACCTCCTCTCAGAGCCTCAACTACATTCTCTGTCTCAGCCTCCAACTTTCCTGCAGCTACAAGTGCTCCTTGTGGCTTTGGCTCTCCAGGTATGTTAACTTGCCTGCTCTCCCAGAGTGCTCCGCCCCCTTATAAGGTACTGCCGGCACTTTCATTGCTGCTCTACACCTCTTGCAGTGCCTTTCCTACTCTTCCCACTTCCTGACTGAGGACAGCAATTCAAATAAGGGCTGACCTACACTCATTATGGTACCTTAGTATTAAACAGGTGTTTACTCCCCTAGCCTTCCGGTATCTTTCAACCTTTGTCTAAAGAACTCTGGGACGCTGGATACTCTAATTGCAGGACAATGTGAACACTGTGAGGTACTATTCCCCTTACTGATACTCCTTCTAACATGAGGATGCCTACTCAGAGTACCTCGTAAGCCATTGCCTTTACTTGTCGAAAGAACTGATGACTGATGGAGTAATTTTTCTGTGGTTAAACATGAAGATGTCCCTCACAAGAGGGACAGTTGAAAGGTATTAATGATGGTTTCTAACTGCTTCCTGGGAGCTTCTATCAGTACCCTTTGATGAGACTCTGTGTCTTTGTACTTAAGGACTCAATTCCTACTTAAAGACCATTTTTGTGCCTCAATTAATTAATTGAGAGTCTATCCACAACATTTTCAGTCCTTAGGTTCTGGGACAATGAAGTATAGGCTGCGCATGTAGGGGTTTTCCAACCACTAACTCTATCCTTATATGCTGTTCATTTCCCACCACTTCTATGTCTTTATATATCATGCCATTCATGACCTTTGAATGTTTATGTGGACTATCTACTCCAAGAGCATGTCAGCACGGCAAGTATGGACTACCCCACTTCTCTGTGGTTAAAGGCCGTCAGCAGGCCTCATCCACTGGACCTTGCAATATTATGATGCTTCCGAACATGGGATTCCTCTGTCCCACTGTCTACGCCATGAGGGGACCTTACTTGTTGTTCCAGCATATTCATATCTCTGCAGGCAAGCTCAGGTGGGGGTCTCACCCACCTTACCTTAAACTCTGCACTACACTGCTATGGCAGGCTGTGGGGGGGTCTGCCATTCTTAACTCAGATAGTGCAATACTCTGGTGATGGCGGACCACGTGGGGTCCTGTCATCCCATTTATGCAGTGAAACGGTGGTGGCAGACCATGTGGGGTCCTGCCATCTCAAAGATACTGTACTTCTTACATGGTGATGGCAGACCACATGGGGTCCCACCATCCCAATCACACAGTGAAACGGTGGTGGCAGACCATGTGGGGTCCTGCTATCCCATTCACATGCTACTCTTTGGAACGGTGATGGTGGACCATGTGAGGTCCCGCCATCCCAACCCTACATGCCCCGTGAAGGGGCCCTACTGATAGCGCAAACGTATTTCCTAATCACTACAGGCAAACTCACATGGGAGTTGTGCCCTCCTTTCCAGGACTATTCCATATTATGGGGATGGAGGACCATGTGGGGTCTCGCCATGCCAGTCTCGCACTACTCCAGGATATGGTGATGGCAGACCACATGGGGTCCTGCCATCCCAACCAACCATGCCCACGATGGGACATCTACTCTTTACTCAAACCTCATTTGCATTTCCTACAGGTAGCCTCACTTGGGGTCTTGTCCTCCTACATTGGACTATGTGCTAATACTGCAGTGGTGGACCGCGGTGGGGCTCACCATCCTTACCTCAGCAAGTGCAATACTATAGCGATGGTGGACCACATGGGGTCCTGCCATCCCAAACATACATGCCCCATGAAGGGGACCTACTCATAGCTTAGTCGTATCTCCAAGTTACTACAGGCAGACTCATGTGGAGGCTTGCCTTCCCTACCTGGGACTATTCCATACTCTGATGATGGCAGACCACGTAGGATCCTGCCATCCCAATCATGCATGCCCCATGAGGGGCCTTACTTGCATTTCCATGTCATTACAGGTGTATGCACATGAGAGTTTCATCCTTTTACCTTGAACTATTCAAGACTATGGTGATTTTAGACCACGTGGGGTACCGCCATCACAACAATGGATCTCGCCATTGTTTTTTTAAATGATTTACTATGCTTTTTACAGTTCCTGGTCCATCAGTAATCTACCCTGGTCATGGCCCCCCTGTGCCTCCACCTCCAATCATAGCCAGCACTCCCCGATCACCCCTGGCTTGCCCCCCAGAGGGCGGAGTTACAGTGATGGCCCCATCACCGCTGCAAGTCCAGTATCTACTTGGGGATCTGGCTAATGAAGGCCCCGGGGGAGGGCATCATGGAGATGGACCAGGCTCAGGTTTTTTCTTCCCCTGTAGGCAGGGGCGGGGATGTGCAATGATGGCCAGTGTCCAACCCGCCCATGAGTGATACAGGTGTCAGTGCTCTTGTGACATACCCAGCCTCTGCAGGGTGTCACTAAACACTGAACACACGTACCCCCCTCCCCACGGAGAAGGAGAGCAGTCTAAAGATGCTCTATCCTTCTCCCCCCCGGCTGGCCCTCCGATGACCCAGGTCCGTTCCCGAACCCAGGTCACCGACATCACAAGTGGAAATCCAACTGCTGTGCTGGTGGGCTGGCAGGATCTCGCCATTCTTATCATGGATCACGTCATACTACAGTGATGGCAGACCTGCGGGAGGGTCCCAACACACAAATGCTCACAACTGACATTACTTATTGCTCAAATGTATTTCTCTATCTACAGGCAGTCTCAAGCGTGGGTTTTGCCTCCATACTTCGGATCATACCATACTGGTGATGGCGAACCCATGTGGAGGCCTCGCCATCCTGAATCCATTGTGCCCCACTAGGGGGCATTTCTCATTTCTCACATGTATTTCCATCTTTACTAAGGCAGAACCACATGGGGATCTCACCTTCTTTAGTCTGACCACCTGAGACCATCTCTGTCGCTTGAGCATCGGACACTGAATACATCAGACTGACAAAGGGGTCCCATGCTCCAACTAGCCCACATCCGGGTCTACTTTACTTCAGCATTCATTCACTTCTACTGCAATCCACCTTTTGTCCCAGTTCCAGCCCTAGTTTCTATGCCAGACATCTCCTTGGAGCGCACCTCAATTCCTTGGTCATCTTAGGACAAGTCCTCCTTTCTGACATAGTACTCGACCATAACCCAATGTTTCAATGGATGTGCAATGGTCATGCAAGCCTCCCAGCTAGGATACACTGCTACCTTATCTTCGTTCCAAGCCATGCAACACTTCTGACCATTTCATCTATGAATTCTATGTCCTTCAAAATGTGCAACTTTGGCACACGTTCCTCAGCCATGCTGACTGTATATGTACACTCCACATCTGCTTCACTCACAGCTACCTTGGACATGGATTAACCATTATCTCTCCATCTGGACATCATTCCAGGTTGGATCTCTTCATCTGCCGGAACCTTCATCTTCAATGTTGACTTCCTGCTCACCATTGACCTAGGAAACAGAACTTTTCGACCAGTAAATCAGACTGAATCCTCAGACATAACCATAACTAAAACCTTAGCCACATTTAGGATTATTCTTCTCTTAGTATGCCCAGAGGACGGGCAGATCAGTAGTCAAGGGTCCTCAGAGGTTTCCCCCTAAGGGTTTTTTCCTCTCCTGCTTGCTACTGGTCACACTCTCCGGAGTTGGAGGAGACAATCACTACACTAATTCTGTGTTTGGGACTTAAATCTTACACCTACCTAGTATCCCACAGAGGGTGGGATATAGAGAAATGCCAAAACTCAAGTTATAAATATCAAGCATATCCCATTCGGCTCATAATTATACCCAAGCACCGAGCTATGTACCACACATTGAATTGGAAGGCTTTAGCCTGATGTTCAATGGGAGGGTGTAGCTACTCCCACATCCCTGTCTTAAACCTCAGGCTTCCGCTCGCTCAGCTTTGAGCATTTCAAAACACCCTCCATCCTTCCCTGCCTCCTCCTCCTCCTTCTCCGGCACTCTTGTCTCACCCTGTACCCTGGGGCTTAAATCTTACACCTACCCAGTATCCCAGAGAGGGTAGGATATAGAGAAATGCTAAAGCTCAAGTTATAAACATCAAGCATATACCATTCAGCTCATAAGTATACAGAAGCACTGAGCTATGTACCACACATTGAATTAAGGACTAAATAGAACAGTTCTTGGAAACTTATGGCTTAATTGACCCTAGCCAGCATGGTTTTAGGAGGGGAAGATCCTGAATGTCTAACCTGCTTTACTACTTTGAGCTGGTTAGCTTAGCTATGGATCTGGACTTACCAGTTGATGTGTTATGTGTAGATATTGCAAAAGAATTTGACAGTGTCTCACAGGGAATTGATCAATTCATTAAAATGCCTATTGATGCCTCACAGAAAACTTTAAAAAGCATTATAATTAGGTACAATTCTGCCTACATTCCATTTATCATTTATATATTTATATTTATTACTAAGGAAATGTGCATGAATATGTGATCTTTATCCCTTAGAGTTCCTTTAGAGTCTATCTGCCTCTGTAGCTTACTCCCTGCTTCAAGTCATAATCCTCTGTTCTGACATCATAATCTCTTGCCATGAGAGTAACTGTGATATCACAAGCAGTGCTCTGTGACTTCAGTTAGGGAGAAAGTAGCAGGAACAGACAAACTCTTCAGGAGCAAAGATCCTATTTTCATACAGATGACCTCAGTAATAAATAATGTGGAGGAGGAATACAGCACTATGGGAAATACAATCTGGACTGTGTCTAAATATTAGGTTTTGTTAAAGTTCTCCTGAACGTGTCACCAGCTCTTTAAAGGAAATGGGTATTAACATCAAATTATTAAATGGATAAGGTTTTGGCTGACAAATAGGAAACAGAGGGTCTGTATAAGGGGATGCTATGCTAACTGGGCCTCAGCATCCAGTGGGGTTCCCAGGGGTCTGTGTTAGGGCCTGTGCTGTTTAGCATTTTTGTGTCATCAATTCAATTCTGTGGTAGCACAGGGATTAGTAAATTTGCTCATGACATAAAACTCAGGTCTGTTATATCAAACCAACAAGATACTGTAAAATTTCAAGATGACATCAACACCTTAGTCAAATGGGGAAAAAACAAAGCAATCGGACTTTAATATTGAAATGTGCAAAATAATGCATTTTGGAAGGAAGAATCTCAGAGCACTTATTACATTCATGGCCAGGTAATGATTAGTTCTTAGGTGAAAAAAGACCTTGGGGTATGGTTGAGCAATAAGTTGACTTTCGATAAGCACTGTACAAACATAGTCAAGAAAGGAAATTGCATTTTGGCATGTATCAGGTGGAACATAAGAAGCAGAGACAGGGAGGTACTGCTACCTCTGTATTTAACGCTGGTGAGGCCGCACCTGGAACTGTGCCACCCTATGGGCCCCATATAAGAAGGGAGTTATACAGAAAACAAAGGTTGTTCAGAGAAGAGCACTTGAACTGTACTCCTTAAATTATAGAAGAGTTAGAGGAGACATGTGCATGGTATACAGAGCCCGTGAAAACAGAGATTTATGGGAATGTACTGCATAGATCTTGAAGCTAAGTATAACACAAGGACAGTAAGAGGACACAAAAGAAATTTAAGGGGTGACAATTAAAAGAAAATCTTGGGGTGGAAGGATCAACCAAAGGGTTGTATCATTATGGAATAGTCTGCAAAATACTATAGTATGTAGTACCAACATAGGTCATTTCAAGAAATCTTTGGATGAAGCCTTGATACAAATGACAACAGAGGTAGAAAACAGGATAATATAAGTCAGAATGTAGGTCACTCATGGCTAACGCTAACTGACCTAATCACATTCTATGAATCCTATGAATCCTGAGGATTGCCCTGTGTGATGTCTGCAAAGCTGTCACTGTTGGTAAGCAAAGAAACACAAGAGTCTACACACTGGGAGCAGAGCTTAGTAAACATGTCCAGCAAAATAGTCATGAACCCAGAAAAAAATGAAAAAACAAACGTTTTATTGTACTGGACAGTCACACTAACCCAAGCGTTTCAACTCTGATATGAATCTTCTTCAGGTGGTGGGGCTACAGATGGAAACACTCATGTTTAATCACAATCAATTTTAAAGGTATCGTACACTAAATTACTGGTGTATACAAGCACCAGAAGCACGTCTGCTTACACAAACATTACACCAAAGTGTCATAATACTTCCCCAATATAAAACAAACATTAGAAATGGTGGAAATTAATAAATAGAAAAGAATAAAGCATTAAAAAGGGAAGAAGGAGGGTAGAGGTGCATGAGGGAGCAAGGAGGTCAAAGGTAAAGTCACAAAATAAAATTCTACGAAAGGCAAATTGCCATGCTATACACATGTGTGGCAAAGTAATGCCCACAACTGTAAGCTGCAGAGAAATGAAGTGTCACAGGCAGAAACCTAGAAGAGAATCAAAGGTCAATGAAGTCTGACAGCAAAGTGAAGGAATGCAGGGAAGGGGGAGGAAGAGGGGGAAGGGAGGCCCGAAGTGAAGCGGATGAGAGGGGAAGAAGGTAAGGTATGGGGATTGGGTGGAGGGAATGGAATGGAAAAGTGGGAGGGGTGAATTAAAGAGAGGAAGCAAGAAGGAAAAAAGGCTGGAAAAGGGTTGGAAAAATTACATATGTAACATAACATAGTAAAACAAAAATACAGAGCAAAACAAGTAATCACCATGGGGCCTATTCACAACGCTTGTGTAGGGCAATGCACTGCGCACATGCTGGTGCATAGTGGGATACGCCCAAATGACATGTGTGACACACCAGCATGGCATGTATGTATCAGGCATAGCGGTGTTCAAATGGCTGTCCCTTGAACCTGTGTGCCCCATAGTGTCCTTGGTTGTTTGGGTCATGGCAGTGGAGACAGGCCACGCCACATGGTGTACGTACATGCATAAAGCCATGCACGACAGAACCCCATGTACCACTGCAGTAGCCTGCCTACACCTCCATGAGGCAGCCATAAATAGTGGGCATGTAACAAATGCGCCGCCAAACAGCAAAGGCCAACATAGTATGGGCCCATAATGGGATGACTGGGTACGTCCCCCAGCACAGAGTAACATGATGGCTGGCAGCCAGCCACACCACATGTGCTGCCCATGTGCAAGGTGGCACAGTGAGCAGCAAATCACAACAGGGGCCCACATCTGGATGAGTAACACCCAAGCCGACATACAGATGCCATGCCTGAACAAGTAGAGCATGGCACGCCCAGGCATGGACAGGGACCAAGGCCCATGGTCACTGAATGTGGAGCACCCTTACACTGGTTAACAGGCCCTGGTGCACCCGTCGCCATGGGCTGCCCGCCAATGCAAGCGGGCATGACCAGCACATGCAGGTCCCCCAACAGACAGCACACCATGCAAACCAGGCCACCCAAGCAGCTATGTGGCAGGGTGAATGAGGGACACAGACCAAATAGCTGCTGTGAAACACAGTGTTTATTGAACAGTAGGGCAGGAAAGGGCAGGGGACATGGTATGGGACAGCACAGTACACCAGGTAGGCACAAATACAACAACATGGATGCAGGGCCTCTCAATCGGACTCCCCAGACTCAGAGGTGGATGACAGAGGTGGTGGGGTGGTACCAGTGAAGGGCCTTTCCTCCAGGATGATCCTCCACACTGGACTCCAGTATTGCTACAATGACAGTAACACACCGGGAACCAGCCAGCATTACATGGGGGGATGCAAGGGTGGCCAGCACACACACACACACACACACACACACACACACACACACTGTCACCCATGGAAACAGCACAGCACCTACCTTAGACGGCTCATCAATGGCCCACAGATCACTGATGTTGTCATGGTAAAGCATGTTCATCGTGGACTCCTTCAGGGAGAAATATGGGGGCATGTCCATTGGCAGATGTTTCCTGGGGACCACCATCTGCCCCGTGCCCCCCAACCTGAAATCCAGCTGCTCCAGGATGATGTGTCCCAGGCTGGTCCTTATCACCTGGAACACACAGCAGACTGCAGAGCATTAGTCCCAGACCCACATACATTCCCATGCACACACACACACACATATGCCACCACGCTCGACTGCACCCTTTCCATCACCTCCCATATCGCCCCAACTGGCAACTGGTCCTGGAAACAGATTGTGGACACACGGATCAGTTGCCTAGTTAGGCTGCAACTACTGCCACTGCCGCCAGCACTACCGCCCACTGACGTCATTGTCGCTGCTGTGACTGTGGTGTCCGGGCACACACATGACATCACCACAGTATTTTATGTTGCACACCTGTACTACATGTGCAGTCATGCCCCTTAAAGGGCTTGTGGACTGGGACCCGCCCTGCACCCCACACTGCCACCAGCCTGCATGGAGGTGGTGAATGCTGACCCCACACTGCGGTGTTACCCACATGGACACCATGTGCCCTGAAACATTACTGAATATAGTCCTCATTGAGGACACTATAGCACGGCACTGTGGCCACAGCTGTCACAGATGGCCACATGTGTTCAGGCGCAGGCTGGAGGCACACACACTGTGTGACACTGAATGCGTGCAGTGGTACCATGTCAACCATGCCACACTGCAGTACGTATGTGGTCTCATCGAGGACCAAGTCAAGCCATTCATATAAAGGTCCATGGACATATCCGTGGAGACTAAGGTCCTCTGTGCACTGCAATACTATGCCACTGGTACATTCCAGAGGGTCGTGGGGCATGTGACCAATGTGAGCCAGTCGTCAGTGTCCTGGGCACTGCACCAGGTGACAGATACACTGTTACGCGGCCTGGGGTGCCACATATGGTTCCACATGATGTGGAGGACATCGGGGCAGCAAGGACGGCATTCCACAAACTGTATGGCTTGCCAAACATGCTGGGGGAAACCGACTGTACACACATAGCGATCCTGACACCAGCAGTGAATGAGGAGGCATACTGCAGTCTGAAAGGGTGCCAGAGTGTAGATTGCCTGGTGGTGTGTGATGCCAATGGCATCCTGACCAATTTGTGTGCAATGTATCCAGGGGCATACCAAGACACTTACATAGTTGACAACAGTGGGCTGAAGTGGCATCTTGCCACATGACCTGAGGGGTATGGATGGATCATAGGTGAGCATGGTGCAAGGCTGACGCTGCACCTTAGGTCACTGTATGGCACTGGCATTGTACTGATGCATGTTTCTGTCACCTCCACAGGGAATAGTGGCTACCCACTGTGAACATACCAGCTGACACTGTACCTGGCACCACAGCATCCTGTGGAAGAGGCCTACAAGCATGCCCACACAAGAGCATGCAACATCGTCGAAACGACTATAGGCCTCATGAAGATACAGTTCCGTTGCCTGGACCACAGCAGTGGGATGATGATGCTAGGAATGGCATGCAGAGTGTTCACCACCAGTGCCATGGTGCACAACATCTGCGTGTGTCATAGATTCCCTGTGCCCCCTGAGATGAGCAGCCACCAGCGCCCTTGCCATGCCCCCCACATCCCCACAGGCTCCTCTACCTGCAGCACCCCATGCCACTGGTGGCCTCCCCCTGGTGCCCCCGGTGTCCACCTGTTGCAGAATACATGGCAGCCCTTGCCATACACTACTGCATGTCGCATGGCACCTTTGGCCGATAGGCCGTGTACCCACATTTGATGTGATGAGAGTGCCATTCTGAGTGCACATAAGGCTTTGTGTGTCCAGCCGGCTATGTACCCACCCACAGTGTCCCATGCACATTTCTGTGTGACCCCTGTGAGGGTGTTGTGTGCCCAGTTAGGCATGTTGCAGCAATGCAGTCATGCATGTGTGGTGTGTTCCATGAGTGTGATGCTGTGACTGTGCCTCGTGTGCACACAGCAGCATGCTGCGCATGGCGTGTGCATCCTGTGTTGTGTGCTGTGTGGTGTGGGCATGTGCTGACATTGTGGTTGTGTCAGGGTGTGGCCATGGCAGTCCAGGCTATGCACTTCAGCTACCAAGGGCATGGCCCCTTGCGCTGGTGCAGTGGGGCATGCCCCATTGTGATGCATTGGCTGGTGGCTGTGTTGCATGCCGGGAGCACCACACACCTGAGGGGACTTCTCCCCTTGCTGTACAGAGGGGGCTGCACTGGCATGGCCTGCTGCAGCAGTGGGTGGGGTGGCATCTGTGGTCATAGGGGCACTGGGTGCCAATGGAGGCTGTGCCTACATGTTTAGCTGTATGGGTGCAGGCGGTGGCACCTGTGGGTGGATGGCAGTGATGTGAGTAGTGATAGCTACCAGTGTGTTGGCAGCCATCTCCTGGGCATGGACCCTTGCAGTGATCTCATCTGCCAGCCACTCCTGGGCACAGACTCGGGCAGAGACATGTTCGTCCAGCCTCTCCTGGGCATGTACTGCACCTACCACCACCTCTGTGAGCTGCTCCAGGGCCTGCATGTTCTCCCTGGTGGCCTGCAGCCAGTCACGCTGCAGCCAGCGCAGGTCAGGGTAGTAGGTATGTAGCAGGCCACTGGGTGATGTCTGTCATACCAGTCTGGTGGCTAGTGGGCCCACAGATGACCCTGATTCATTGTCTGGATCCAGCATGGGGAGCCCTGTGTGTCAGGGTCCCCACAGGGGGCTGTTACAGTGTCCTGTGTCCCTGGTTTGTCAGTGTTGCCTCCTTCCACTGGTGGTGTGCACCATCCCTCCCCCACAGTGCCCTCCATCATCAGGCTGCCCTCATCATGTGGATTCTGCGAGGCTCTGTCCACAGTACTGGCGGTCCCCTGTGGCTCAGTGCATAGCTCCACTGCATGTCCTCTCCCTGACCATTGTCAGTGTGTGCTGATGGATGGGTGACATCCTCCTGCGATGACTATGTGTCCTGCTGCATGGCACCTGTTGGGGTGTAACATACCACCTTCACTATGGGCATTGCTGGTGGTACCATGGCACCCTGCACAGCGGCAGTCCCATTGCTTACTGTCCACTGGGACCATCTGGTTTGACCCTGTGGTGTGGCCTGATGGACCCTCTCCGGGGCTGTCATTGTCCTGCACTGTGGGGAGAGAGCACAGGTGGTCAGTATGCTCTATGTCTGGCATGGCTGTGTGGTGTGGTGTGGTGTATGCCCTGGTGCTTTCTGCTCACCCCTCATGCTGTCCAGTCTGTCAGGCTCTCCGTCATGCAGTACATCACTGATGGTATCCTCCACCAGCTTCTCAACTGGGGTCAGTGGGGGTTCTGGCAGTAGTTGTCCACCACCTGTGGTGCCCTGGGAATATTGTGCCCAACTCAGTTTTTTTTTTACCTGTAATCGGAGGTCTCACCACTTGTGCTTGATCATGGTGAGTGTGCGGGCATCCGGTTCTGTGGCGTTGATTGCCGCCTGGAGGTTCAGCCAGATCTGTGCCTTGGTCTCCATGGGGGTGGACAGGAACTGTCTGCTGTACAGAATGTCATAGTTGTGGTGGATGCTGGTCACCAACATGGCCACTTGAGCTCCGCTGAAGTTGGTGGACCATGGATGCCTCCCTCTCCCACTGGCTTGTCCACTAGATTCTGTGGCCGGTGTGGGCTGCGGTGGCACAGTGGCCGCCTGCTGTTCCATGTCCTAGTTTGTCTGTGTGTCTTCCACCTCCATCGGAGAGGTGTTTGCACATTATGCCTCATGTGTAGCTGTTCTGCACCACTATATAGGTGGTCTCCACATGACCTCTGGTCCACTCTGCACATTGCTGAATGCCTCTCTGTTCCCCACCCATGCCAGTCCAGCACTTTGTGCACCTGTTGCTGCATGCGGCATATCCCTTGGGGTCTGCAGTGTGCACATCTGCGTGCCTCCCTTTTGTTCCATCCCCTCATAGCACCCGGACCTTTGTGAATCAGCTCAAATATTAACAGGTAATGATGAACTGAAAAAACAAGGACTGTATTATTACAAAGATGGGCAAAAGGTCAACTCCCTGGCATTCAAATAGGAAGTGAATTTTGGTTACTACTAGGCACTGGACATGTAAGAAAAAAGTACGGTATTAAATAAATATGCGCATAAATAACACTCAGAGATAAAAAAATGCACTGTTCATTACAATGGTGAGCAAAAGGCGCATCCAGGCATATTGACATGGTGAACAATATACACATAACAGGACATCATAAAGCATGTAATTATAGTATATGAGTATGATAAGGGGCAGAAAACACAGCAGAGCCTGTCAAGATGGAGAAATAACGTTAAAACAGGCAAAACACTGGAATTCCATAGAACATTATAGCAATGGTACAATATCCAGCAACTCATTAAGGTCAAGTGGAAAAAGAGATCTGAGTGTGTGTATATCCAGCATGATTCTTTTTGTAATATAATCTTTATCATATCACCTTCCTTAATCAGGGCCTTAACATGTGCTAGACTCGTGAACCAGCAACAATTCAGGTCACTCTGATGGTACCGAGCAAAATGATTGCTAGTAGAGTTATTTGGGTTGGCATTAAGCACAGGTCTCACATGATCTTGAATGCACTGATGTAACGGGTGCGTAATGCATCCTACATACAGTATATCACAGGACAAGGACAGTTGACATATATGACAAGATATAGAGCAATTTATGAATTATTTAATCTGAACATTTTTGTGGTTGGTAGGTAAAATAAATTCTGTGCCTTATATGCAATATTTGCAGATAGTGGATCTACCACATGCATAGTTGCTTTTTGGATGTTCCGGTAGCCATGTGGGAGGTACAGGTATTTATAGTGACAAGTGCATACTGTTAGTAAGAAAATCACCTAAATGTTTCTCACTTCTGTAGGAAATATGGGGTTTGATAGATGCAATTTCCTTTAAAGCTGTGTCACCCCTAAGACAAGCCAGTACTTGTTAATTATTATCTTGCGACACTTTCGCAGGCATAACCTGTGAAAGCAAGAAAGAATTGGTTCTGAGGAGGGGGGATATTAGCAGCATAAGTTAGGTATAACATGAATGTTTTCATGGGTATTACACTTATATAGATACCAATTAAATTATGGGGACTAATGCCAAAATTCAGAAAAAGTGCAAAAATTATTTTTAAAACAGTCATGAAATATTCCATGTCAATATCAAAAAATATTTCAATATACTTTATTGTTATAGAAATAGTATATCAATAACATTTATTAAAAAAAATCTTCTGTTGTGATGTAAATATATCAATATAGCTTCAGAAAACTGCCTGTTTCTATACCGATAACAAAATTACTACTGTTACATAATAATAAAATAATGGCACAATTTCTTAATGGCCGGACTCTAAGCTCTCGTTCAAAAACAAACAAAAAATTTAATTCCTAGTCTAACCAGTTTCAGAGTTAGACCTTTCAAAAGATATTTTCTTTAAAATGTAACAACTTTGGAAACATTAGGGTTTGAAATGTATTTTTTGTAAATGGAAGCTTGGAGTCAACTAAGTAGATATATTGCTAATATATCACTACAGTGACCATATACAATATAATAAAACATCAGATGTTTCATATTGATATATAATAATAAAATGATTCACTGCATTTTTAAAGTCCTGTCATTTTTAACATATTATATTGAAATGTATATGCATGTAGCAACACAGGAGAACTGCATTAATGTTCAAATGTTTCAGCTTTTAAAATGTAGTTTCAAGCACTATGAAACTATCAAATAAGATTATTTTTGGAAATGGTCGGAAGATACTAATAGTTGTTTTGTCTATGAATAAACAACTTATTACAGAGAGGGCCACACGACTAAATTCAGTAACAAAATTAATGTTTTCAGTTTGTTAAAAGGTCACTGTGGATCTCAGTCTGGGCTGGAGCAGGGAGGTTCTTTTAAGTCTTCTGACTATTTTAATGCTTCCATAATGGTGTGCTGTGAATAACCCCTGACAAGATAATGATTGTTAAGATCAAATTTATCAATTGTGGAACAATTTCTATTTAGGTGCATGAATTAGCCATATGGTATGGCCTCTTTAGGGGGCCGAGGGTGAGCACTCCGTGCCTGAAGCAGATTGTTCCTGGAACTTGCTTTGCTATAATATCACTCTGAGTGTATAGCCACACCTGTCATTAAATTAAACTGAATGTCTAAAAAATGATACCTTTCTTGTCAACATTATATGGAAACAAAGGTTGAGGTCATTTCTGTTCAGAAATATAAATTCATTCACGGAATTCATGTCACCATCCAGAAATTTTAAATAGCATCTATGTATCTGCCTCAGAAAAATGTCTGGGGCAGATAAAGGCTACAGTCCATGTTAAACCCATAAAGAGGATGGCATAGGATGGGGCCTTCATAGTTCCCATGGCCGTCCCACATGTCTGGAGGTAAAAATGCCTGTCAAACCTAAAGAAGTTGGAGGTAAGTATGATTTCAACTACTTTCTTAATAAAATAACATGGGAAGATGTAAGTGACAATGCTGGAAAAATGGTGGTCCAGAACTACAAGACCCAAATTATGCTGTATCGATATGTAAAGAGATATTGCATCTACACAAAGTCTCACAAATTCCTCAAACCAGTCCCTCAAGTTTTGACAGAATATTCATGCTGTCACGTAAATATGTGGTCATGTACAACACAATTTGTTGTAAAAAGAAACCAAAAAACATGGATTTTTTTTCTGTAAGTGACCCTTGTACTGAAATAATCGGTCTGTCTGGGGGACTGGTTTAGTCTTTGTGAATTTTAGGGAAAATATAGATCTTACTTCGAGAGGGTTCCTTCAGTAGGTCATCACATATAGGACTGGTGCCACCTGGCGTCAGGCCACACGGCAGACTTTTCTAGCAATACCTGACGAGGGACTTCCCACCCAACATCACGTGACTGACGTCGGCATGACTGTATATAGTGGGCAGTCCCCACACCCGCCCTCCAGTTCTTTCCTGCCATCGCCTCGTGTCAGTCGCATTGCAGACTTCCATATAGCGATCGTCGTGAAAGTGTCTTGCATCGGATTTTCCTTCGCTAATTTCTCAATTCTTTTTCAATTTATTGATGTCTTCACCCAAGAAAAAGTGCTCATCTTATGGCATACAGATCCTGCACAAAGATGGTCACCTCAAGTGAGCCCTCTGTTTAGGCCCAAACTTCCGCCTGCCCTGAGTGCCAGACCTTTAATCAGGCCACAAAGAAGAGGAGACAGCAGGCTTTGGAGGCCCATATTTTAAAAGCCCACCTGGCTTCCCTTGAGAAGAAGATGGAACAGCTTAGAGAGTCCCCAACTGAAAAGTCTTCTCCTTCCAAAAAGCACAAGGAGAAATCCAGGGAGCGGGAGTGCTCCGCGGATGACGCATGGCCCTCAACGAGCAAGGCCCAGCCACCGCCCAGAAAATCGGACGGTATGTCTGGCAAGTCTGCGGTGGGTCAAGTCAGCCATCGTCTCCTCCTCTGATCGCATTGCCTCAGCTGATAAGTCAGCCCCCAACTCCTCTGGGGATCATGCGGTGGCCGGTAAGTCGACTACCCAGGCTGTGGGTACTTGCCCGGCACCGGTCGATAAGCCGGTCATGGGCTTCTCCGCTGCCCGCCCGACTCCACCCGTTAAGCCGGACATTCCTGATGGTTGCACAAGTGTGGTTCCCCCGTTGGGGCCTGACAGCACCTCACCCAATGTCCAGCGGAACCAGAGGGAGAAAACCCCTCTCCCTCCTCCTTCTTCACCTGTACCCTCCGCTTCACTGGCGGGTACCTCTGGTGATGATAGCGGAGAACCCCTTGACACTGTTGACACTTTGGGGTCTGATCCGCATTCCCCTCTTGGGGTCAAGAAGAAGGAGGCTCCTCCTCAGCCAACAGGCCTTACAGTGGAGGCCCCTCCTCCACATTCCAGCGGGCTCCTGGCACCTCCTCCGATGCCAGTTGTCCTGACAGTAGTCCCGCAGCTGGGACCCATTGACCAGCCTCAACCTGTGGCTCCAATGCTGGATCAGGTGCTGCTACCAGGGCCCCTTCATCCGGCTCCGACATCAGCCCCTTCAATGCTGGATCCCCTTCTGGCACCGGATTGGGTGGTGCCAGTCCCGACGTCTGTTCTCTTGATGTGGGCTGCCCCGACGCCAACCCCCAGCCGATATACACTACAGCAGGTCTGACGTGGGTACCCCCAATGCCAGATCTGATGATGGGGATTTATTCTAGACCCTGGGGACCACTACCTGGCAGGTCCCAATCTGGACTGGAGTCACTTTGGACAGTTCTACCCCAGATTTAATCCCTACTCTACATTTCAGGGTTTCCAGGGTTATTACCTCCACCAGTTATTCCTCCTCCTCCCCCTCAGCCTCTGCCTATTCCACCACCATCACCCCTGGTTACTCCAGATTTCAAGGCTCTAATCCAGTCTTGGTGGCAGAGGGCTCAGTCAGAGTTGGTCTCGGACCTGGAGACTAGGCTCCCACAATCGCGGTCTCCCGGGTCCCTGTCCCTGAGCAGTTCCTCTATTACCACTGTCCATGTCTCTGGGAAGACTCATCAGGATGTTTCCCTTCCCGATACCTGATGTCGTCCTGTCGAGGAGATGGGCAGTGATGATAGCTCAGAGGGGACTGACTACTCTTCAGAGGAGGTCCTGAAGGAGCCCGAGGGCCCAAAAGGCAAGGTATCCCCGAAATCTCCACCAGAGGACCCTGCCTTTTCGGATCTTCTGAGGTCCATGAATGATTATTTTGACTGGGAGTGAGAGGAATAGGACCCCATGAGACTGAGGCTTGTGGAGCATCTCGACTTAGTCTCTGTCTCTGGTCCCTATTCCTCCCTGGATGGCACCTCACCAAGACCTCACCATTACCATCTGGCAGATGCCTCATTCCCTCCTGGCTGTCCACAAATGGGTGGACAGACGTTACTGGGCGCTGAAGGATGCCCCATTCCTGAAGGCTCATCTCAAGGCTGACTCTGTGGTCATCTCTGCGGCTCATGATCACTCCTCAGCACCAAAGCACATGAGCACCTCTCCTCTGGATAAAGAGTCCAGGCAGATGGACCAGTTCAGGAGAAGATTTATTCTTCGGCCATGTGTGCCCTCCGGTCCCTTAATTACATGGCCCACATGGTGTCCCACCAAAAGGCTACCTTGGCCAGGATAGAAGTGTGAGTTCAGTCCATGGACCCCTCACCTTTAAAGGAGGAACTTGCCAAGGATCTCCGCCTCTCCAAAGTTTTGTGTAGGCACACCTTGCGTGCCACTTATGACTCTGTCGATTTGGTGGCATGTACCTCAGTAACTGCCATTGCCCTTACACGGCATTCCCGGCTTTAGCTTTCTGGACTCGCCAACGAAGTCCAGTCGGTGATTCAGGATGCCCCCTTCAGGGGCTCAGTGCTCTTTGGTGGGGACACCAAAGACATTATCACAGACCTACAGGACAGTGGACTTGCACTTAGGTCTGTGAGATCAATGTACCGATCGAGCTTCCAGCAGCAGCCCTTTCTGAAAAGAATCTGGGAGGCAGAGAAAGAACGCCCCAGCGCACCGCCAAGGGAAGCGTAAGGCCACAGGTACAGCCACCCCTCCTGCCTCCAAAAATCAATGTTCGGGGGTCCTCCCCCTGAACGTCCTGCTACTTCTTGACTCCCCAACCCCACTGCCTCCTCAGTCTCATGATGGGGAGCAGGTGGGGGGGGAGGTTCGCCTGCCACGCACAGGAGTGGAGGGCGGTCACCTCTGACGAATGGGTCCTGCAACTAGTGTCCGTCGGACACACAATAGAGTTTCAGGAAATCTCTCTGGAAACTCCACCAAAGAAGTCCTCTTATTCCTCAGACCAGGCTCTCCTAGTTTGCGAGGAGGTAAACTCGCTCTTGTTCAAAGAAGCAATAGAGCATGTTCCCCTCTGGCAAAGGGGAAAGGAGTTTTACTCCCACTTTTTCCTGGTTCCGAAAAAAGACTGGGGACTTCAGGCCCATACTCAACTTAAGCCAACTAAATCAGTTTGTCGAGTACAAGAAATTTCGGATGCTGACACTCCAGAGTCTCCTCCCAATCCTGTTGGAGAACCACTGGCTCTGTGCTCTGGATATGCAGGATGCCTACCTGCACATCCCCATTTTACCCAGCCACCTCCAGTTCCTGTGCTTTCACTTCCAGGGGGAGCACTTTCAGTTTTGAGCGCTCCCTTTTGGTCTGTCTTTGGCACCACAGGTTTTCACCAAGTGCCTGGCGGTGGTCGCGGCCTTTCTATGCTGCAGGGGTATTGCGGTTTTCCCTTACTTGGACGACTGGCTGATTTCAGCCCCGTCCAGGGATTCTTTACTGGAGGATCTCACCTTCACCCTGGACCTCTTCAGCAGACTATGGATCACAGTCAGTGGTCCCAAGTCATTCCTCATCCCTGCCCAGAGACTTCAGTTCATTGGGGCAGTTCTGGATACGGTCCAGTGCAGAGCCTTCCTTCCTCCAAACAGGGTGGAGACCCTTCTCTGTCAGGCCTCCAAAGTGGCCTCCCTCAGGACCATCCCAGCTTGGGAGGTCCTGTGCCTCTGGGCCTGATGGCAGCCTCCATCACCACCATTCCCCTAGCAAGACTTCACATGACCGTCACTCAGTGGTCCTTGCGGGTGCAGTGGGATCAGCTCCTGGACAACCTGGACCATTCGGTACTGGTCTCCTCAGTGGTCCAGAAAGAGTTGCATTGGTGGATGGATTCCCACAATCTTTCCTTAGGGCTTCCCTTTTGGAGCCCTGCACCCTTAGCTTCCCTCACCACGGATGCCTCGAATATGGGTTGGGGAGCGCTATCTGATTTTTCCATAGAGACCGGGCGGTTCTTAGAACGCATCCAAAATTTCTTCCCAAGGCGGTGTCAGAAGCCACACTGAATCAATCAGTAGAGCTTCCAGTGTATTATCCATCCCCCTCTAACAGAGGTGAGGCATTTCTTCATACGATGGATGTTCATCGGATTCTCCGGTGCTACACTCACCGGACCAAAGAATTCTGTACCTACGACCAACTGTTCATTTCCTTTGCCCCGAGATCGAAGGGCAAACCGGTTTCTAAGCAGGGCCTGTCCAAATGGTTAGGCAACTACATTACGTATTGTTACCAAAAGTACGAAAAGCCTCTGCCAGGTACTATCAGAGGTCATTCTACAAGGGACATGGCTGCCTCCGCAGCCTTTTTACAGAATGTTTCTGCGGCCGATGTTTGCACTGCCACTACTTGGAGTTCTGCCCATACCTTTACCAAACATTACAGTCTGGACATTGCTTCTAGGCAAAGGGCTGGCTTTGGCCTAGTCATCTTGCAGGGCCTTCTGTTCTAGGCTGGGTCCATTCTGGAGTCCAGTTTTTCTGTTGGAGTTAGTTTTCCTCCTCCCTAGCTTCTGTCAGTCTCTCCTTGGGGGGACTGCTTGGGACTCTGTCCTATATGTGATAACCTACTGAAGGAACCCTCTCGAAGTAAGACAGTACAGTTATGTAGGAACTTACTGTAACAGTAGATCTTCGAGAGAGGTTCCTTCAGTAAGTCATATTTTTCCCTCCTTCCTTCCCCTCATTTTCTGTTTTACAGGGACTCCAAATCCTGTTCGCTCCTGCTGTCAGGCCTCTTCCTGGCTCCAGCGAGAGAACTGGAACGTGGGCATGGAGACTGCCCACTATATACAGTCACACTGATGTCAGTCACATGTTGTCGGGTGGGCATTCCCCTATCAGGTATTTCTAGAAAAGTCTGCCTTGCGGCCCGACGTCGATGGCCCAAGTTCTATATGTGGTGACCTACTGAAGGAACCTCCCTCGAAGATCTACTGTTATGGTAAGTTCCTACGTAACAGTACTATTACAACCATTCTGGGGTTAATGATCCACATAAAGTTCATCTTTTCTTTTGTAATGATGTTTTCTTCATAAGATCGTATTAGAAATCCCTATGTTTTCTTCTTGTCGTAGTCAGTTGGATCACAAGGCAATTTATGATAGCTTCGCTGGTCAGAGAACTATCTGAACATTTCTTTTGCATATTGCTCCTTGTCCATGACTACTATAATTCTCCCCTTACCTGCTTGCTTTATTTCAGTCTATATATTATGTATCAATTCCTGTAGAGTTGTTTCCTCTTTTGTCAAATTTGGCATTGACGCAGGCCATTTTGATTGAAAACGTTTTTCTATGTCTTGCAGTATCAATTTCTGATAAATCTGAAGGGCAGGAAAGAGGTCTGAAGATAGCCAAAAGGTTATTGTGTCTTGAAATTAGTACGTCTTTGATAAATCAGCTCCCTCTGTGGTTGCTGAATCCCCAATAAGACATCTGGAATTAATTATCTTGTTTGATTGAATAAGGGGGTTCATTCATTCTCCTCTAGTAAATCAGTCAGCAGTTGACTGTCAGCATCCTGATTAGGAATGTCAGGGCTTACATCTTGGGTGAGTAAAGGTGGGCACTGTTAAATAAAACCCATGTTAGAAAAGAGTCTTTTTAAATGAGGTTCTTGAAAAAAATGTCAATATCAATATAGATTTGAAACTGATTTATAATAGGGTATGGGACAAAAGATCCTTGCTAAGTAATTGATAACTGCATGTATCCATTGAATTTTATTATCTTGTAGTTAGTCCCAATACATTGTTAATGTTGTATACTGCATGCTACTGCTGTTTAATACTTACTAGGTTTGCTAGGCTTTTTTGGGCAAAAGAAGGCATAGTTGCCCATCGAGATTGCCCCAAACGTGTGGGACTTTTTATACCAATATTTGTTTTGAATAATAGAATTTATCTAATGCTTTCTTAAAGATAGAAACATTGTTCATATTGACTGTCTCCTGTGGCAGTTTATTCCACGCTCTCACCATTCTTACTGTAAAGTAATTGTCCCTTTTGTTAGTTTTGGGTCATGGTACCAAAAGTTTCTTGTTGTGGGAATGAAGATTTTCTCTATTGGTACAGAACTGTAATCCACATTGAGAACTTAAGTCTTGGGATGGCAATATTTTATATAGTAGTAATAATAGGTCACCCCTCTGGCACCTAATCTCAAGAGTAAACAGACATGTTTCCTGCAGTCTTTCCTGATAACTCATGCCTCTTAATCTAGGGATCATCTTGGTAGCTGATCTTTAGACCCTTTCCAACTGCTCAATGTCCCTTATTAAATATGGTGACCAGGCTGGGGACCCATAATCAAGAAGGGGTCTAATATAGCTTCTATACTGTGGAACCATGCACTGCTCATTTTACAAATAAAGGTATGCTTGATTCTTTTAATCATTCCATTTGCTGTTCTAGCCACAGACCTACAGTGATCTATGGAAGTAAGCTTATTGTTTATTTGTATTCCTAGGTTGCTTTTCTAGCACGGAAGATGTAATTGATAGACTATTCAAAGTGTAGGGATATTGGGGTTGTTCCTACCATTATGTATGATGGTACATTTACTGACGTTAAAGGACATACCATTTTTTTAAAGCCCATATCTCTATTTCGCCAAAATCATTAATGATTTATAAATGCTTTTGAAAAGTGTCCACATCCCCTCCCAATTTTGTGTCATCTGCAGATTTTATTATCTGATTCTCCAAATTGTTGTTCATGTCACTGATGAAAATTCTGAACAGCTTTGGGCCCAGTACAAAGCCCTGAGAGACCCCACTCCCAATACTCCCCTCCTTATACAAATGCCCATTACTTCTTACACTTTGGACCCTGTTATGCAACCAATGATCTACCCATTTGACCAGGCATGTACTTATACCAAAATTAGGTAATTTAGTGATCAGAACATTGTGGGGGACTTTATCAAACGCTTTTGTGAAGTCCAATAGAATCACATCATATGGAATACTCCTATCCATACTGTTACTCACTCGATTATAAAACATGACCAAGTTTGTGGTGCATGATGTACCTTTCTTGAAGCCATGTTGGATTTTATCACATAACCCCAGGTCTGATATTTCAGTTTCCAGCCTAAGTTTAATTTATTTCTCCATTATCTTGCAGCACTTTTGCCGACACTGTCTATGTATCTATTAGACATAAAGGAATTCTAGAGGGCAGGGGTAAGGGGAAACAGACTTCTAGGAAAACAAACTGAACTTCCAAGCTCAAATGGGCAGACTAGGTGGGCCATAGGCCCTTATCTGCTGACACTGTCTATGTATCTACACAGGGAAGTAAGGCTTATCAGCCTATCATTTTCAATTTTACTCCTATTACCTTTTTTAAAAATGGGTACCACAGTGGCTAGGTGCCAGTCTCTTGGCACCAACCCTTGGTCCAAGGACCTGTTGAAGATGACTGAAAGGGGAAAGGTCAAAAATTGGTCCAATTTTTTTTAAGAACCTGGGATTTATACCATCGGGAGCAGGACTGGTGGAACACCTGATATTACTAAGTTCAGACAATTCCACTTCCATTGAGAAGTGGTACCTGCTTACTGTGTTGTTATTAAAACTTAGCTCTGATGAACCCTTTGGTGAAAAAAAATGAATAGAAATAGGTATTGAACAAATCTGCTACTTCTTCAACTTTTTCTATTATGGTATCATTTGATGTTATTGGACCAATGCTCCTAGCTGCAGCTTTACTGTTGAAATTTATATAGGAGTAAAGTGATTTCATATCTTTGTGTGCAATTTTAAATTTGATTTTATAGCTCTTCTTATCATGCTTTTTCAAAAATGTTGCTCTTTTACATAAGCCTGTTTATTAACTGTGGTTTGACTTTATTTGAACTTTTTTTAAGCTTTTTCTTTGACTTTTATCTGCTTTTTAACTCCCACAGTCAGCCATGCAGGCACCTAACCCCTCCTACTGTATTTCTTTTTAACTGTCACTAATTCATTTTCAATTTTTAGTATTACCTCTTTAAAGATCTCCCATGCATGTTTGACAGTCCAGCCCACTAGTTCTTGATCCCAATCAATATTGGAAATTTTTTTTTTTATCAAACTTTGGTTTGTTCTATTGTAATCCCTAAATATGGTTTTGCCAGTAACTCTTGATCGACACCTTGTTAAACCACAAGAAGCCATGTTATGGTCACTGTTTCCCAAAGGGTTAAGGGAAGATACATCAGTAATGTCATATTCTATATTTGTTATGATTAAGTCAAGTGTATTAATTCCTATAGTAGGTTCTAACACCAGTTGTTCCAGACTTATCCCAAGGTACTCTACCTTACTAATGTATTTTGTTGTCTACAATGTTCCCGTGTTATCTCATAATGTACTACTATTCATGTATTTTATTGTACTGCTTTCTCTGTACTGACTGTACCTGTTTTGTACTCTCCAGGATCATGCCTGAAAATAGGCATTTACTATGTCTGGTGCACTGCCCGGTTATCAAAAACAAATCAATAAATAAATAAATGTCAGTCAAATGAGCTTTAGAAATATTAATTACTTGGCACTTCAGTTACTCAGCAGCCAAGGAGTGCAAATGTTAATGTGTTTTGCCCCCACATCTACTCCCTTGGTTTTTTTTACCTCTTTTTTTGGGGGGGGGGGTCTCTTTGTGCTCTGTGTGTTTGGCTCCTCTAAAAGGTAACATAAAGTTTCTTTGAGTACTTGTGTTTCTTTTTTTTTCTCAGTTTGAATTCTGTCATTGCTTTTTGGTTATCTGAGTCTGCAGTTTAGGTGTGGTCTCCCCTCTACTCCTATATCTAGTGGTGCATTCCAAACTGTGTACCTGCTGTGATTTGTAGTCTGTAGTGCCTCTAATAGACTTGTTTCTTTTCCTTTCAGACAATTCCTTTTCTTAGGTGATTAGCTTCTTTTGTAAGTTAAGTTCTGTGCAGAAGTGGTGAATTCAGGTAAATCTTGGTGTAAGGTAATTTCTTTGTGTGCTCGTCTATCTCAGTTGATAGAGTTCTGTAGGAATCCTCTTCTTGCTTGACTAAGCTCTGTACAAGTGTAGAGGCACAGATAGTTACAGCTTCTTCCCACCTCTCTTTGTAGATATTGGATATGAACCCACCCATTGGTATTTTGTCGACCCTTGATCCTTGTGGGGCCCAGCTTTTAAGAGTATATTGCTTTAGTAACTCCTTATTAAAAAAAATATTTCTTTAATTTTGAGTTTCTCAAATTGATAAAAGAGTAGATGGAGTTGCTGGGCTGGGGTGGGTTCAGGGTCCTCTGTTGAAATATATGCTCCTGCTTAAAGTCAGCGTCTGGTGGATGCTGCATCTGTCTCAAAGTATGAGAAGCTTGGTTCTGGGTCGGCCAATGATGAGGTGGCTGCCTCAGGTATACTTATCTCTGAGTCTCTGATTGTAGGGAATGTAGCCACTCCTTAGGTTAAAGGGGAACTAAAGTCAAAATTAAAAAAAAAAGTTGTGCAGAGAGTTTTGATTGGTAGGTGTATGCCTATTAAGTCCTTCCCTTTATTTGCTGAAAGGAGTTTTCTTTTTCAAAAGTTTCTTGCTGGTTTTATGGACCCCCCACCGGGGATCTCCATGTTAGCATTTGTTTTTATGTTCTTCTTGTTCATACAGTTACTCCTGTCTCATGTGTCCAGGACCATTGATTCATAAAGTAATAACTGCTGCAGCAGCATCTACTGTTAGGAGCCTGATATTCTGACTTCAGCCACATAACTCTGTATAATCCACCCCTCTGTTTTCCAGGTATGTGTCTACTGTAGGTCTAGCCAGCAGAAGTGAATGTTTTGTTTTTAAAGCTTTCCATTTCACCACATTACACACAAACATTAAAACAGCACACAAATCACCTAAGGTCATGAATGCCATAATTAGCGAAAACTATAGCTGTTTCCTTACAGAGTACTCCACTCAGTTATCCTCAGGCATTTGCCATCTGTAAATGTAGCCTTCATTAGAGCTCCATGCACAAAGAGAGTTACTTAAAATCACAGCTCTACTACAGTAAATGTGCAAAAAAATAGCTGAAGTAATGGTCCTGGCTGCATCACTGTCATATGGGTCAGGAGGAAACGTAGCAACAAGAAGGGCCATAAAAATACAAATATGGAGATCCCCAAGGGCCATAAAACCAGCAAGCAATTTAAAGGTTTCTTTTGGGGTGGAGGTTTTACAATAAATAGTGTTTTCCTTTTAATCTTTCATCTCCAAAATTTTCCCCTAAAAGTGTCAGATTTTGGTATTTCTGAAATTGTAATCCTGAGGCTTTTAATAGTGACTTAAACCAGGTCCCTTGAGGCTGTCTTGCTCTGATGCCAATAAACATGGTACTTCTTTGTCAAATCACTTTCAAAAATTTGTGACACTCACATTCCTTTTGTTGAAAAAATGTAAGAGCAGTGCATGTTCCTTGGGCCACCCTATTTATTGTTTCTCAATTAAAGGGACACTGTTAACCCCCTTAGGCCTTAAATTGTTCCTAGATTTAAAAAAAAAACATGTTGTGATTGCTCACATGCAGCAGAGCTTGTTGATGTAGCTGACAGTTTGATTCTGATTCATTTTTTCCTTTTAAAAGAAAAAACAGACTGCCCACCATACTGGTGCTACCATAGAAGGACATGTTTGTTTACATTCTTTGGGTGACTTCCATTGCATCATTTCTGGACTTGGGAACAAGTGTAACACAATCTAGTCACTCCAGATGCTGTGTGAGGGAAGGGGACTATTGCATCATGAGTGGCTCCACTGTTAGGTAGTATTCCTAATGTTCAGAATGTATGCAATAAGAGTAGATCAATGATTTGAAGCAACACAAGGTTTTGAATTATCGCACTATTCTCATGCATTTCACTTTAACTGAGAAAGGAAGCAGCTCAAACAAGGCACAACTTCAATGAGTTTTAGAGAAGGTACGCAATCATACAGTGTAGTTTTCAAGTAGAAATAATAGGATGCAAAAAGGGTTGCCCGTGCCCCTGTGCTAAATTACAGTATATAAAAAAGTCAAAACTCGAACACATGTGAATCTTGGAATTTGTTTTTGTAAATCCTGGAACTACTTCGTGTCCCTTATTTGTCTCAATGCATCTTATTTAAAGCAGATCTGGCTGCTTCAATGAACAATCCTAAAAAAAATACTGGCATTTAGAAGATTCACATTGGATGGTGGCTTCAAAATCTCCTTCCCCTAGTTTATCTTATGTTGGAATTACCTCCTATGCAAAAGATGGTATTTGCAAGTTGTTAAACTCTTCTCTTCACTAAAACCCTGTTGACTTTGCTGTCCAAAGAGGGGCTAGATTCTCCCCTTTCTTTAAACAGGCCTCTTGAAGAATCTGCTTTTAACAGACCTAGTTTCTACTTTAGGAAGATAGAATGTGTTGAAGTTGCCAACTTATTGATCACCTTAAAAGAAAATTCTGCAAAGAGCATTGACAATCTAGACAATTCTCTGTTAAAACTAAATAGCAACACGCTGGTTTTACCCTTGACTTATTTATTTAACTTATCCTTGTCTACTCATTCCTTCCCCTCTGTTTGGAAACATTTCATAATATTCCCACTCAACAAAGGTGGCTACAAATTAATGGAAGGTAATTATCGCCTCATCTCTTTTTTGCCCAATATTTCAAACTTCTTGGACAAAATCTTACTCACACAGATAAATGACTATTTGGAATAATACCAAATGCTTTCATTTCCCCAATCAGGCTCCAGCTCTAAATTTTCCACCCAAACTGCTCTCACTGATTTTCATTACATTGTCTCTGGTGCCCTTGCTTTTGATGGCTTTGTGAGTTCTGTGTTCATAGACCTGTCTAAAGATTTTTGATTTAATTAATCATTCTTTACTTCGTTCTCATTTTTCTTATTATGTTTTTTCTCTAGATGTTGTTATTGGGTTTTCTTCTTACTTACATGGGAGATCTCAGTCTGTTTTCTGGGATGGGTGCCTTTCTTCTCTCCCTGTCACTACCGGGGTTCCACAAGGTTCTATTCTTGGCCCATTTTGTTCAGTTTATTTGTCAATCCTCTACCCTTTACCATTCACAGATGTTCAGAGTGTCTTTATGTGGTTGATTCTGTCCTCTTTTCATCTCACAAATCAGTTGCTGCTTTATCTTATTTTTCCCCTTGGTCCTTGGCCCACCATCTTACCATCCTGCAGGGGCCTTGTCTTTTTCCTTGGTTTCTCGAGTTCCTCCCACTAGGGTGCTGGCATTGGAGATGTGCATGCACATGTGCGTGACTGTACAAGGTGCTCAGCACCCACCTGCATCTGACCCTCCAACGTGCTGCTCCTAGCTGCACCACCGCCTCTGGGCTTCCAGGTGGCAGTGGAACAGTGGAGCCAGCAACCCTCGCTTCCCGAAGGAGGTGAGCATCCTCCTGGGTGCTTGATCCGCCTCCTCCCAGCACCCTGCACTCATTCCTGAACATGGACCGCTAGCGTCACAAGTAGTACCACTACCACTGTGCCAATGGGCCAGCTTAGTTGCTACTGTATCTAAAACACTGCAACACAGTTTTGATAATTTGTTAAATTAGTTTTCAGATAATTTGTTGATTTTGAAAGGCAAAAAACCCCCAAACAAAATAAAACAAATTATGTTTTTCAGCTCAAAGCACTCTTTAGCTAACCCAGACTGCTCTTTCACTATTACTTTAAACAATTCTCAGATGAAGAGGTCATCAAATTTTAAGTACCTTGGGCTTTACTTTGATCCCTCTCTCACTTTTACAAAATCACATAAAAAACTACTTCCAAAATTCGGTCTAGCCTGGGCCATTTAAAACGAGCCAGGGATTGCCTAACTGTACTTGACAGAAAACACTTAAACGCACGTACAATTTGTCCAATACTAGATTATGGGGATGCCATCTATCACCACCCTTCAGAGTCTGCTTTAGCTTCCCTGAATGTAGTTTATTACCAACTGTTGCAGTTTATTTTAAAAGACAAATGGAATGCACATCACTGCTCATTACTTCAGAGACTAAACTGGTTAACCCCCCCCCCCGGAGAACTTAGCTATCTTTCTTTGATCCACCAGGCTGTAAATAACTAAATTGTTTCATATCTATCTGACCACTTGGTGGCACCTTCTCATAGCTATGCCTTGCAAGATGTTCAGCATCACTATTACCAGTTGCCTAAATTTTTATCTACTTACGGATCAAATATTTCCTTCGGAGTCCCCAATGCTTGGAATAACTTGGCACCACAATGTCATTTTTCAAAACACTGTAAAATTCAACATTTTAAAAACTCAGCTTTGTTGTAACTATTTTGCTACTTGATTGGACATTTTGATAAATTAATGCACAGTGTGTATTTTTTGACATGGAACATTCTGTGAATGAGACTTGCATCTCATAGAGCTCATCCTGTAGTTACAAACTTTAAATAATAATAAATAGTAACTACTACTATTATTTATCCACTTGTAGTGTGGCTACAACCTTTAGCTATCTTCCCCCAGTTAACTGTTCTAGTTAACAGTAAACAGTAATGTATTACCCCCTTACCATGGCGTGGTTTCTCCCCGTTGAGTGTCCTGTGGTCACCCTGTAGAAACTCTACAGATGACCATAGGGTAGATGCCTCACTCTTGCTCCATGCCTCTCCTGTGATGAGAAATGAGTGAGATGGGACACGCTGGGTGTATAGGAATCCAAAGTTGCTGCCTTGCTTCCTGTATGGCTGTGATTGGTTCTAACCAGTGATGCACTGCTGTCATTTCTGCCAACCTCCCAGTTTAAGTCCTGTCTGCTTGGGTCCCACAGAACACCATCTGAGCAGAAAAACAGTTGGAAAAGCAATAGACTACACTTTAAATAGCAGCTAGTGTTGGCGCTTCCCCTCACTTTGCTTGCTGAAAACTAGCTCTGCTGCAATTTAAAGTTGCTCCCTTGCTTTCTGGATGGCTGTGATTGGCTCTAACCAGTCACATGTTGCTGCCACGCCTGATGATCTTCTGACTTATTTCCTGTCCCTTCAGCCACACAGGATGCCCTCCAAGTGGAAAAACAGTTGGAAAATCAGTAGATTATACTTTAAATAGAAGCCAGTGTTGGTGCTTACCCCTCAGCTGCCTTTCAGAGCCGAAAACTAGCTCTGTTATAATTTAAAGTTGTACCCTTGCTTCATGGACAGCTATGATTGGCTCTAACCAGTCACATGCTGTTGGCACTCCTGCTGACCTTCCAGTTTACTTCCTGCCCCCCACTAGTCCCACAGAACACCCTCCAAACAGAACAAAATATTGGAAAATCAGTAGATTACACTGTAAATATCAGCTATTGTAAGCGCTTACCCCAAACCACCTTTACATGCTGAAAACTAGCTTTGCTGCATTTTAAAGTTGCTCCTCTGCTTCCTGGATGACTGTGATTGGTTTTAACCAGGCACATGCCAACATCACTCCTATCAACCTTCTGGTTTACTGCCTGTCCCCTCTGGTCCCACAGAACACCCTCAAAGCAAAAAAAGAGTTGGAAAATCATAGAAATGTAGAATCTGACAGTAGATAAGAACTGCTTGGCCCATCCAGTCTGCCCATTTGCCTCTACCTACACTATTACCACAGACCATGCCCAATCTACAGCTCTTTCTCCTTCCCCCCTTCCTTTCCACTATGATTCCCTTGTGTTTATCCCATGAATTATTGAACCCCACCACTGCTTTTGCCCCCTACCACCTCCACTGGAAGACTGTTTCTGGAATCCACCACTCTTTCTGTGAAGAAGTACTTCCTGACATCTCTCCTCAATTCCCCCCAGCTTCATAGCATATCCCCTTTTTCTTGAGTACCTTTTCTTCATAAAAATACTCCCCTCCCTCCATACATTATTTTCACCTGTGAGGTATTTAAAGGTCTCTATCATAACCCTGCACTCCCTTCTCTCTTCCAGGGTGTACATATTGAGGTCATTTAGTCTCTCCTTGTGGGGCTTTAGATTCCGACCCTGCATCATTTTAGTTGTCTTCCTCTGGACTGCCTCCACTCTGTCTATGTCCTTCCAGAGATATAGTCTATAGAACTGGACACAATACTCTAGGTGGGGTCTTACCAGCAATCTATACAGAGACAACACCACCTCCCTCTTTCTGCTGGTGATACCCCTCCGTATGCAACTCCCCCTCCCTACTGCCTTATTACATTGTCTGGCCACTTTTAGGTCATCCAGTATGATTACCCCCAGGTTTCTTTCCTGCTTGGTGGTCATCAGTACCACTCCACCCATTTTGCACTTGGTCTCCGGGCTTCTGTGCCCAAAGTACATTATCTTGCACTTTTTCACATCGAAACTCAGCTGCCAAAACTTGACCACTCCTCTACTTTTCTAAGGTCTATGCTCATAATTTCCAGTCCCCTGGAGTGTCCACCGTATTGCAGATTATGTTGTCATCCACAAAAAGACAGGCCTTCCCTTCAAGTTCCCCTGTAATGTCACTTATAAAGACATTAAAGAAGACCAGTCTCAGCACTGATCCTTGAGGCACCCCGCTGGTCACTCTGCCTTCCTTGGAGCGAACTCCATTTACTGCCAACCTTTGTCATCTATCCCCTAACCAATTTCTTATCCAGTTTAGCACTTTGGGGCCCACTCCTAAGCTACCCAGCTTGCTTACTAATCTCATATATGGAACGGTGTCAAATGCCTTTCTAAAATCCAGGTAGTTCATATCCACTGCTCCAGTCAAAGAAATCTATCAGATTCATTTGACAAGACCCCCCCCAATTAAACCATGCTGCCTCAGGTCTTGTAACCCACTGGAATCAAGATATTCCACACTTCTATCATTCAGCAGTGATTCCTTCAACTTACCCACCACTGATCTAAGGCAGACTTCCCTAGAATTGCCAGTCTGCTCCCTACTACAACTTCTGTGTAGGGAGACTGCATCCGCCCTCCTTCAGTCCTCCGGAACCACTCCTGTTTCCAGTGAGCTGTTAAATAGAACTGTCAGAGGTGCAGTCAGTATTTCTCTGAACTCCCTCAATACCCTTGAATGCACCTCATCTGGTCCCATTGCTTTGTCCACCTTTAGATTAGCAAGCCCTTCAGGACTCATGCCTCCAAAAAGGACTAATGTCTGTAGCAATTTGGCCAATGCGTTCATATTGCTGTCGCTTTTATCTATAATTTTATTATCGTTTAATCTCCAAAAATGCCAAGACCTAAGGTTTGTTAGAAAGATACCCAGTTTTACTGCAAGGGTACTTGGGAAGCGCTGATGTGTATTTCAAATGTCTGACATCTGCCTTTGCCCGAGACAAAGTCTTGTTTAGAGGTAAACAGGTGTTAAAGTTCAATAGGAGATTGAAGTCTCCTGGTAGCTGATGAAAGGGGAAAAATTCCATAATCACAGGAGATGAGAGAGCTATCTCCTTTGTCATAACACTTACATTTCAAAAAGAAATACTTTGAGAGCAGGGTCCTGGAGACATTCAGTCTAGGGGTCTTTTGATAAAATTCTCTACAAAGTGTCATTATCTATTTCCATTTTAATAGGTCAGGAAGGGAATGCAGATCAAAAGCAAGGCCAGTGAAGGGGCTGTGGAAAATCTAAATATTGATAATGTTGGTTCACTTAAAATTTTGGAAAAGAGCAAGCGAGACCCCTGCTGGCCTAGAGATGAATGGTGGACCTGAAAATATTAAGACCACAAGCCAATCAAAGGCAGTACTGCAGACTACAGAAATGGGCTACTTAAGTTTGCTTCAAAAGAGATTCTGGACAGAAGCCAAATATCTTGACACCTGAACACTGCCAGACACACTGAAGAACAGTGACTGCAAGAATAGGCTGGGACTCTGAGACACAGCAGGGAGAAAGAGGGACTTTTACAAAACTCATTTATTTCCTGGACTCTGATTCTCTACAGAAAAGGTAGAAATTATCTAGTTAATTCACCAGTTTGTTTTTGTATGTATTTTCCAATTTTTTTTTGTAGTTATCCTGTCACCAAATATCTAAATCTTTCATCTGTATGGTAATTATTTACCATAAGTAAAATTAGTAAAAGCTTTTGCTTTTATTTTTAAGGTACTTCTGCCTGTTGAGTGATTTGTTCTTGTGTGTGAGACTTTGGGAAGATTCATTCAATCTCTGACATGCCTGCTTAGCACAAAGGTGCCACACACTACTAAAGACTAGGTTCCTGGAAGAGAATCTGGTGTTCTAAAGTAGGGAAAGTACACAAAGTCTCCAGGAGGGGTATGTAGGGTTTGAATCAGGTTCCTGCACAACCTGTGGGAGAAGATGCAATCAGGGTTTGAGGACAGCCCTGAAGAGCTTGTAACACCTGGGTCCTCCCCTCAGTGCAGCAACCAAGGTGGATTCTTACCCAGCTATAGACTTGAGACTGTATTTTACCCTGACCCAGATAGAGAGGAAGCCCTGGGCCCTTGTTTTGAGTGTTCAGTTGTGAAATCAGTGAGCACTCTAAGGTCCTGTACACACTTGTGATCCAGTTTTAAAAACGGTCTTAAAAACGTTTTAAGTCTACCATGCTAGCGTGTCCACATTGAAATTCTGTCAACCGTGTTTCATCTTCCAGAAACATTTTAAAACATGGTATCCCATTCATACTGGGCTGTAAACTCGCTTGTGTTGTAACCCATTTCAAAGCATGACGACCGATGTATCCCATGGTGCATAGTGGTCCCAGCATCATTTGCAATGTTGACAAATGCTGTGGAGACTGAGTTGTCATCGTAGTGCTTTATTTGACAGCTTTACACCTCATGATAGCCTGTTGTTCATCATTTAAAGTGAATTTTAACAGCATGTATTTATTCATCAACATACAGTGCTACATAATTGTTAAATTGCTAAAGCCCTGCACAAAATCACTACATCACTACAGAAACAACAAGTAGCAGGTGACAGAAATGAGGCATAAAATATCCACTGACTTTCCGTGTCTGCGTTTTGGATGGCCCTGTCTGTCTGTGCTGTTACATGTTGTATAAAGATATGTATATCACTGAGCTGCAGCAGGAGACTTTAGAAATGACGTTATGGTTGTCATGTCTGTTTTAATGTGCTGTGTCTCCATAGCTCATTGTATTAGATTATATGTGATGTGCTTATTTTTCAGTCGATTCCTGAAACTGACAGCTGATGCTGTGACATATTGCAGTCACTACCTTAGTTGCTTTTTCAAGCAGTCCGTTGGCAAAAGACGTAAACTGCCCACTGTAAGCTTAATTTGCACCTTCTCCCTGTTTGTCAGCAGACAGACAGTGAAACTGCAAAAATTTTTGTGCTCCACAACTTAATAGTTTATTTCTACAGTGCTTAGCAGTTTGTCTATTGCAGGTGTTCATTCAAAAACTAGTGCATTTTTGGTGTTTTTTTCAGTTGTACTATCTCTCTGCCAAATTGCAGTAACCTGCACTGACAATCTGCTACAGTGACCTTCTCCATGATATGTGCATGCTGACAGTTTTGTATCTGCAAATGTAGGTGACACTGCAGCAGTACAGCAGTCTGACTTCATTGCATTTCCCACCTTTGTTGTTTGATACTTGGGGTTGGGGGTTGCAAAGTAATGAGCCACGACCATTGCATGTGACTGATAGCAAACAGTCTAACAGTACTAGCAGTACTACTTTGTTGTATCTACTGATGTGGTTGTTGACATTATCAGCAAATTTAAAACTATAAGCTTGACTTGCAGGCATGTTAGGACTGGGTCCTGAACATTAATCATTATGGAGAGTTCAGTTTAAAATGGTGTGTTCCACTAATTTGCTAAAATGTAGGATTTCTTAGCGAATAGTGCTGCATGAAGAATGCTGATACCTGGTGGTCATATCGAATTGCAAACAATTTGATCACTGTATAATGCACACTATAAGAAAAGTATGTATATACTTAAAGGTGAACAAGAACATCTAAAAATTGCAGAATTCCGAGTATGTTGCATTTAGAGTGATGCAAAAGAAATGTGCATTTCAGGTGTTGAATTAATGGCACATTTTTTGGGGAGGGTGGGTGAAGGCTGCATAAACTCATGATAATTGCATGTGGATGTTGCTTATTTACAGATCTTGAACATACTGGGAGAAGTTGCTGCGTGGTGTGTGTCCAACAGATGGATTCCACTACACTTCTGTGAGATCCAGTATTGGACACCAACCGCATAAATACTATTATTGACCCACAACACATGGAAAACATCTGCAAGCAGATCAACTGATTGCAAATATCACACACTGAAATGTAATTTTGAGCAGCCTGTGATGTTGCTGATACAAACTGTGATGGTTATAATTTGAGTACACTGCTGTTGTCTTCTTGTTGCCCACACACTGCAACACCTTCTAATCCACCCATTGCATAATCAAGTTGCTAATGCATCATTACTTTCTGCAATGCTGATTAATTCAGTTAAGATAGTTTTTTTTTGCATTATTTATTTATCACCCCCTGCATCTGACCAGCCTCTCCTTCAGGCCTTCTGCCGAGGAACTCCCCATATCTCCACTCTGAACCCTCCCCGATGCCAGCTTTCCCTGACCCCAAATCGCAGCCGACCACGGTAGCCCAACGTAACCCGTCGTTGGACGGTTCCCCTCCTTCTGAAGGGAAATTGCCTTCAGGCATTCTTTCTCTCAGCCCTGATGCTGCTGGGATCAGTTTCTGGCTCTTCAGGGGTTTCATGGAGGCGGGGGATCCAGGCGGCCATCATCCGGTCACTTGGACGCCATTTTTTCTGCTTTTTTCTAGGTTCCCTCTATGCGCCGCTCCTGCAGTGCCTCCAGTCTCCACTAGGGGCCACTGCTTGAGCGAGGCAAACCCCAGTCCCACCCCAGGATAGGTGCCGACCCCTGGCATCCCGAGTCCATTCCCGAACCCGGGTCACCGGCGTGGTTTGAGGTAAGGCGCCATAAGATAGTTTTAATCCTTGCAGAATTTTGCTTTCTTGGGCGGCAAAGGATCATTAGGCAAAAGCTGAACAGGATTCGCAAAGCTAGGATGAACAGACAACAAACCATTGCCCAACTCACAGTAACATTGGCTCAAAGTTTGTGCTACGTAACTGGCCTGGTGGCACTGAGGGATGAGGCGCTGGACAGGAACGACCATGGGTGCTGGGGGTTGGCAGGGGTGGGATTGGATTGAGCACCTGTAAGGCTGCTCTCTGATCCCAGGGGGTGGGCATTGGGGTGCCCGATGCTCCGGTGGCCCCTGGTGGAGATCAGGGGCACCGCAGAAGCACAGGCAGCATGTAACAGTGTGCCCGACTCTGGCAGGGTTGCCGTGTGCCAAGCATTGGGTTGTGCACATGCAGGGGAAGGGGGGTTGGGGAGAACAAGGAAAAAAACTGCTTGGAGGGATAGGCGACAGTACCTATCCTCCTTGCCCAGTGCCAAGTTCGTCTCGGCCAGCCTCATCAATCCTCCATCTGGGCCCCACTTGCATGCCAGAGTCTGCCTCACAAGGAGCCCAAGGCAAGGAGTTGGGCTACCCTCCCCAGGCAGGTTAAACTGGGGGTGCTGGCTGCAGGGGGGAGAGAGAAGGCACAGGTTGCAGCGATCCTCAGTCAGGGCAGCACAGAGATGGGCTGCCTGAGAGAGTTCCCTCGAGCTGCGTAGGAGTGAAAGAAAGTTGAAAAAAAAAGTTTGTGCTATGTGCATACTTTTTTGACAGGTTCCTACATGGGTAGTACAGTTCATTGTACAGTGTGGATCGTGGATCGCAATGACAGTTGGTGGGATGAGATTGTTGTTATTATGTGGAGCCATGAACAATGGGTGTCAAATTTTTGGATATCTAAAGACACATTTAATTGGATTTGCACAGAGATTGGACCACATATAGAAAGGCAAAACACCTGACTATGGAAAGCAAGTAAAGTGGAGAAATGAGTGGCTATTGCATTGTGGAGATGGGCTGCCAATATAGAGTACCGTACTCTGAGCCATCTTTTTTGTAGTAGGTAGATCGACTGTTTGCCATATTTTGTTGGATGTGTACACAGCATTAGTTAAGATTTTTATGCCATGGGTCATAGCTATACAACATGTGGAAAATGTTGTGTCTGGCTTTCAACAGGACTGGGGTTTCCCAAATTGTGGTGGTGCTGTAGATGCAACACATCTCCCCTATTATCTGTCCTCCATTCAATGCTACCGAGTATTATAATCAGAAATGTTTCTAGTAATGCAGACATTGATGAATCACAGATATCTTGACAAACATGGGACGGCCAGGAAAGGTGCATGATGCACGAGTCTTTAAAAATAGTGCATTGTTTGAGAAGGGTCAGAAGGGTACTCTATTCCCACCACTGCAACAAGTGATTCAAAATGTGCAAATGCCTATGGTAATCATTGGTGACCCATCTTATCCACTGTTGCCGTGGTTTATGAAGCCGTACTCAGATTATGACGACAGAGTAAAGAGACTGTTTAACTACAGGCTGAGTAGGGCTCCATGGTCGTCGAATGTGCGTTTGGTACATTGAAGGGTAGATGGTGATGTCTTCTGAAATGCAGCGACTTTCACATTGACAATGTGCCAATGGTAATCTCTGCCTGTTGTGTTCTGCACAACATATGTGAGGGAAAGGGTGAAGAATTCAGTTCAACCTGGATGGAGTTTGATGATCAGGACAGCACTCAGCAGTTGGACCAAGAAGTGTACGTTTGCAGAGGACATGACTGTAGCTGCACAAACAAGACAAGCTATGGTGATAAGAGATGCACTTGCTCAATACTTTTCTGTTGGAAATGGACCTTGCTCTTAAATATTATGCTGGAGACATGTACTGCCAAACTACATTTTCGATCTGAGATGCCCATCTGTGGAGTTTTATATCATATGACATCCATTTTATGACACATTGGTTTCACATAATGTTATGTGGGAACTGTGTAACTTGAATGTATTGAACAATATGTAAGTGTACCCATACTCTGCATACACTGGAAAAAAAAAGGAAGAAGAAACATGTACAGTCAAGTTAATAATCACACATTTATTATATTAAAATGTTTAAAAACTAACTGTTGTTACCTTTGGTACTATAAGTCAAGGTATTTGGCAACAAACAATGCAAGTTATATTAAGGCATTGAAAACTTTCACTTGAATATATTTTTAATAACATGTTTTAAATTTTGTAACAGTTTAAAGTTGTAACTCTTTTAAAAACATCATAAAATCAAATGCTTGGAAGTCCTGTTATATTAAACTTTAAAAAACATGCATTGTGCAAAATAAAGTTTTAATTTCACTCATACAATTGTGTAGTTTTTATTTCTTATAGGTGTTCTTCAGCATTTCAATCTTGTAACTTTAAGTTTAATTTTCCATATAATAACACATCAGTATTGAACAGCATACTGCACAAATAACAGTAGAATAGCATGTATTATCAACCAATCAGTTTTCAGCACCTTGAAGATGTCTGATTCTGAACTGCTTTTTCTTTATAGATCAGTCCAAGTCATTGTTTCTGAAAATAGCTCTCCAGTCATGGTTCTAGCTTGCCCACTCACCATGTATCCAGAATATTGGCCATAGTTTGAAGCTGTCTGTTGGTAATTCTGCGCATGCTGCATGGCAATATGCATCGGTTGCTGCTGGACATTCTGCTGCTGATGAGGAGTACTCGAGTTTGCCTGAGTGCTTGTCATTGCCTGAGAATCTGTAGGAACTGACTGCTGAACATTGCTTTGTGGGCACATAATTTGCAGCAATGTTTTGAAGAATGCTGCATTTTGTTAGGTCTCATGCTTCTGCTTTCTTCCATTTCTCTGTCTGCAGCTGCTCTTTCATGCTGCAACTGCAACATCTCATCATACTGCTCCCCAAGAAGTTTCCTGGTGGGCTCAAATGTCCAATCTATGATTTCCTGTATCCGAGACCATTTCTTTTTTTTTCTTAGGTTCGTCAAGGGTTCTGATCCACTTCTTTTTAAAGTACATTGTGACTGAACTTGAAGTGATGGAACTGGAAGGGCCTGGTTCCTCTTCATCCAATTCTTCTACTGCTGATACTCCTCAAACGAATCATTCAGCTGAGATTCAGTGCTTGCACTTGTATTTGACATGTCATTTTCTGGAACAGCAAAAAAGTTATAACATTTATGAGAGGCTGACACTGATTTTCCAGACATTTCAATGTAACTCGATGGAAGCATGCTGTCAGTGCTTTATAAACTCATAGCTTCTGTTTTCCTTTTTGGTTTAAATCGCAATCATGTGCATATTTGGCAGCACAATTTGATCTCTATTGCATGCATTAGGCAATTTGTCTGTGGCACTTTTAAATATGAAATCAGTAATGAGACACGAGTGACAGAGGAACAATAGTACACCAACAGCACTTTTTGATTAGTTAGTTAATACACACGATACTAATTGATCAGTACTATGAATGAAAAATTAAGCAGCCAACTAAGTAGTTATAATGGAACATGCTGTGTAAATTTTCCTACACTGCATTGCAGGGCACAACTGCTTTGTGGACACAGCAGTAATGATGTAGGAAACAGGTTCAGGAAATTAAAATATGTTGTTTGGAGGGGATGTATATGCATTACCATATGTGCATGCCACCCTTTCTTTGTCAGCCTTATGACATTATCATGATACAAGTGAGATACAGATTGTACTGCGGGCTACTCAACAATAATGTAGTCACTACTGGAGCACAGAGACAAGTGGGCTATTTTAACAAAGAATACATGATGTACCTCCTATTAACCCCCCTGCCCCATAAAAAATTGAAGGTCGAACAGGACACTGTGTAATGACATCAAATCTTCCTGCATGCTGGGCAGATAGTCATAAATATAGAGTAGAATCAATCCATAAACTTGTTCCACTTAGAGGTGTTGTACCGACCACTCCCAAAAGCAATGAAAAAAAATAGAGAAACACTTGACCTGTTGTGCTGCAGTTTGATTACATGTGGGTGGTTGCCATAGTGCCCACTTTACAAAATGCTATCTGTACTGCTGAAGAAAGTAAGCAAATTCAGCAAATAAATTATTTATGCACAATTTATTTCTATTATTATTGAGGGGGAGGCAGTAATCATGACAGAATGTGCTGAGGGAACAGTTTGTGCGAATATTCCACCATTATGCAGACACCATACTCCATTGGCGAATTGGGGACAACCATGCAAAGGCCACAAACAAGGAAGCATGCAGCTGTACCCTGTAGCTGCCACCCAAAGCCAACATGAATATTCACACGAGTGGCATCAACGTTCAGGGATTGCCAACAAATTGTCCACATTCAGGTGATGTAATGATTTCAGGTCATGCAAAACACAATGGGGCTTTTGAGAACTTTGGCTGCTGTGGCCAGGCGTACTAGCACCAACTGTTGCAGGACTTTGAAATTATTTCTGCATGAGTGAGACGTCGGTGGCACAGCAACAGTACAGGCAGAACACAATGTGATGTCGTACCAAGCAGTTTGCATAGTATCAGCAGGTGGAGGGTGGGATGAGACACTATTTAAAAAATAACATATTTATGCATACCACCAGTGTACAAAACTTCGTATGTGACATCTTCAGTATGGTCATGATCTTCTTCCTCATCAGCCTCACCACTCTGTATTACAACAGGTGGTACTGAAGTGGGACGAGTTCCCAAAATTCTAACACATCATAAAATGGGCATGTCACTCGACCGGCACCCGACTTACAGTTCGAGTCTTTCACTTTATGATAACACACTTTCAACTGCTTAATTTTCTCTCTGCATTGCTTCACCAACCGATCATTACCATGGGCCACCAGATGAGCAGAGATTAGCTCAAAAGTTTTACTGTTACGACGGTAGCTGTTGAGCTCCTCTTGTACAGACTCCATTGACCAGTACTCAAGCAATATTTTGGTGGCCTCCTCTGACCAGCTTATGGCATGATCAGTCATGATGGCTATTTTGACAGCTACACCAATTTACTATACTTTCACTTCCCGCGTTTGCCCCCAGATGATCACTCGAGATTTGTGGGATATTGGCTGATTGGGGCTGCTAGGTTACAACACGGTTTTCATACACATTCACAACAAAAAACATGCTTAATTTAAAATGTTTTAAAAACCTTGCTAAAGACTACCTTTCTAGCTGGGTTAAAGAACTTTTTTTAAATGTTTTAATTTCACAACAAGTATAAACGCAAAGCATGTTAAGCAACCTTAAAATGTTTTAAGTGCCTCAAAATGTTTTAAAAGTACAAGCATGTACAGGACCTAAAAACACATGAGGATGGTATTCCTTGGATGGTATTCCTGACCCCCCCCTCATGGGTTGCACTTAGGGGAGGGCAGTGTAAGCTCAGTGAACCCTGGCCCCTCAGAAGTGGGTTCATGACAGATATTGGTGCCATAGCAGTTGGATTTGAGGCCAGTGCATGAGACTGGTAAACTGTAAGCAAACCACACACAAACAGGGCAGAGAGTTTGTTTGTTTAAAACTTTATTTTTATACAGGAATATTTGATTAGTGCAATAGCACTGTTTACAATCAAGTCCTGTGTAATGTGATCACACAAAGAAACATTCAAATACACATACAATACAAACAAATAAGATAAATAACATTATCCATAACATACACATTCACTCTGCAAATATTCAAATAATTTACCTTTAAAACTAAAAAAACTAGCTATATTTTGCAAGTATTTGGGCAATTTATTCCATGATGAAGCAAATCTGTTTTGTAATTTCATTTCCCCTACATTACTACAGTATTTGAGTATTGGAATCCTATTTTCTAAATTTCTTGTACAAAGACTTTGACTATCCAGGTACTGCAATTTAATATACTTAGCTAAAGGATGAATACTTTTTGCATGTATAATCCTATAACAATTAATTAACCAAGCATAATTTCTCTGTGCCTCTGGATGCAACCAATTTAATTTGTCATATAGCTTACAATCATGCATTTTATATTCACCCTTAACAATAAATTTACCTAGTCTATAAACTGTATGATTAACTTTTTTTAGCACTTTCTGAGAAGCATTCATATATATCAACACACCATATTCAAGTACCAGAATTAACATTTGTTTAACAAGTTTCTCTCTAGCTAATTTAGGCAATACATTTGTTAATCTTCTAAGAGCACCCAGTCTTTGATTAACTTTTTTTATCTGCATGTCAACATGATTTTCAAATGTCATACCAGAGTCTATATACATACCCAAATACCTATACCCTTTTACTTCCTCAATTTGCACACCATTTATTAAATGAATATGCAATTGTGATTGTTTTTTTTAACTTATGCCCCAAACTAAACTTCATACACTGAGTTTTCTTTGCATTAATTAGAAGGCCAGAGTCTCCCATCCACTTTTTTAATGAAATCAAACCTCTCTGCAGCTGTTGTTCTACAATTCTCATATTATCTGCAGAAACCAACAGAACCGTGTCATCTGCATATAATCTAATCTCCCCATGTTTTATTGTTTGCGCTAATTCATTTACATAAACATTAAACATCAACGAGCCAAGTATCGATCCCTGAGGAACACCACGGTTTATTTCCTCAAGGCTCGATACAAAGTCACCATTGATGACACACTGTCTACGATTTGCCAGATATGATGCTATCCATGTTAATGGTCCTTCCTCTATCCCTACTAACCAAAGTCTTTCTAACAATTTTCTATGTTGTACCAAATCAAAAGCTTTACTGAGGTCCATGAACAGCGCCCCAGTGGCCTTTCCAAGATCAAGTGAAGTTACTACTTGATTATGGAAATCCAGTAGGGCAGTGCCCGTGGACCTCCCTATTCTAAACCCATGTTGTTTGTCTGAAAAGATCTCATTGAATTCCATATAATGACTAATTTGTGAATGAACACTACGTTCCAATATTTTTGATAATATTGGAAGTATCGTAATTGGTCTGTAATTAGATGGCACTTTACTATCCCCTTCCTTATAAATTGGAATTACCATTCCCACTTTCCATATATCAGGGACTACTGAACTGGTTAGACTCCAATTTAAGAGATATGTTACTATTGGTGCCAATATATCCGCACCAATCTTAAGGAATCTACCTTCAATTCCATCTAGACCACCTGCCTTACTTACATTTAAGTTTTGTAACTGTTTACGTATTGTATCTATACTTAACGGTCTAAAATTAAACCTATTAACTTGCTGCATCCCATACTTATTTTTTTGTTCAGCAATCAGTTCCATTACAGATATATCAGCTGTTTGTTCTTTTGGTAACGAAATATTCAAATCAGGTAGATTGAGAAAATAATTATTTAATATGGTGGCAATTTTAGTTGGATCTTCAATCACACTTCCTTCCTGTAACAAACTTTCCACCTTATTACTTTTGTTACTATATTTTAGGTCAGAGATAAATTTCCAAAACATTTTTGAATCATTTACTTTCTCTAAGCTGTTCAGATGAGAGTGGTAAATAATAGAACATTTGGTTGCAGTATAAAGATCCCTACCCTGTTTTGTTTTTGTTACGGTGTAAGCTAGTGTAGCAGTAGTTAGGGAAAAAGATGGCTGCCAACTACAGCGAATGCACTGCAGACCAGCTAAGGCAGTTGTGTCAGCAAAGAGGGTCCAAAACAAGGGGTGAAAAAAAAGAACCTTGTGGAGGGTCTTGTAGCAGCCAATGAGCAAGTGGTTGCCTGGAACCTTGAGTCAAGGCCAGTGACCAAAAAGGACCAGAGCTTGGGTGTGGTGGTGCCAGGGGACATCACAGTGTCCAGTCTCAGGGAGGAGGAGAGCAAGACCAGAGGGAACCCAGATCCATGGCCCCAGGTGATGTCCACCATAGATGGGGAGCTGGAGAAGCTGAAGCTTCAGTTGGAGCTACAGAGAGTGCAGCTTGCCATACAGGACAGATAGCTTGCCCTACAAGCCTGGCAACAGAGTGAATCCCAGCAGTGGAGGGAACTCAAGCAGAAAAGACTTGTGATGGAGATGGAGGACAAATGGCACAAAAAAGAGGCAGAGATGAAGGACAAATGGTGCCAACAAGAGGTTGAAAAGGAGGACAAACAGCGTCAAAGAGAGTTTGAATGGGAGAGGCTGAAGCTTCAACCACCAGCACCAGAACAGGTCAGCAGCAAGAGAGAACCTGAAACTCCAGGGCTGGGGTATAAATAAAATTCTAAATTAATAGCAGAATTTAAAGAGGTGGAGGGTATGGATGCATATTTGAATTAGTTTGAAAATGTCTTTATCCAGGCCAAGATGCCCAAGGAGGCCTATAGTTTTCAGCTGTTCCTGCTGCTTACAGACAAGGGGGATGAGGTGCCAGAGGTATTGCTAATATGAGATATTGTCAGGGTCTGGGCCCCAATACAATAGGCCAGGGGAAGCTATTGAAATTTTGGTGTTCTATGGTGCAAAATAACACATTTCCAGTACTTTTTCCCTGTTTTTCTTTCCACTTCTGTAACAGTATTATCCTACGCAGTAGCTGCTGTCCTCATTCCTTCCCCAAGCACACACAGCACCACAACCATTTTTATAAACTCTGCTGTACAGAGTAGGGCTGGCCCACCCTGCTACCTGGACATTTTCAAGTGGACACCCATCTTTTTGGTACTTGACCGTCTTCTGAATTTTGCATGTGTCATCTATTTTATTGGGGTTGTTTGGGCACTGCAAGTAAATGTAAGATGCAAACATAGAGCTAATGTATTAAATGTAAATGGAATGCTGGTAAGAATGTGTCTCCCTGAGCCCTCCTATTTTTATTTTATTCAGTATTGCAAAAGCACAAAGAATGATATACTTGGTTCCAAGGCATAGAAAGTGATAAAGGCACATGCACATATTTAAACAGGATATTTTTCTTATGTCCCTGTATAACATCATGGGAGGGGAAGTACAACTGAATAAACCATTTTCAGAACAGAAGGATAACCAAGGCTTCCACAGCCATGACCATGGACTATGCACCACAGAAAAGAATTGTCTGAAAAGCTCCGAGGTACTAGACCCATTAAGTCAACCAGTGACTTACTTAAAGGAGGCAGTATAGCACAGTGGTTTAGGGCTCTGAGCTGCAAACCTGGAGACTTGGGTTTGAATCCCACTCCCCACTTGCATACTGTGTGACCTTGAGCAAGTTACTTAACTCCCTTGTGCTCCCAGGTCGCATGTTGAAACAAGTTTTGGCTTAGTGTGCCTTTCCTAGTTAAAGTCCATGAATAAGATATCTGTACAAAAATACCATTAATAGATGCTAGCCATCAAGCCTTCACTCTGACTACAAACAGCTTAAGAAGAATTATAATTAACAAAAATGAGCAGATATTGTAAGCAAATAAAACTAGAGCAATAGCAGTGTCAGTGTGACTGCAATAACATCACATGTGAGTCAGGGCTGAAGGCCAGCAAAAACCAAGGGTAGATTCTAGTTCAGGTATTTCAACCTTTGGTACGCTCCTCAGACATCATGGACCCACTCATAAAACCTTGTTTGATATTTGAACACTCGCCTCTCTGCCTTAGTAGGATCATTAAAGATAAAAGTTTTAACTGAATAGGTGATGTGTAGTTTTGCAAGAAGCAGGAGCAAATGGCTGACCCCCAAGGATTTTAATTCACTGCACACAGTGTTGAAGGTCTTCTGGTGCTGACGAGTAGCAAAACTTAAATCTGAGAAGAAAAAGATTTGGGGGCCTTCAGGAAGTTGAAGTGGGCCTTTTACTGTAGTGAGGTAGAGAATATGATCCTGAATATGCTGGCCAGCCATTGTGATCAGGTTGGTATGGGGAAGATTGGAATCCGAGGTGAAATACGATAGACCTTACAGATAGAATCAGGGGCAGTATAATCCAAAGTGCATTGTAACAACTGGGTAGTATAAAAGAACTGCTCATCCCCTTCTGACCCTTTGGGAAAGCCCAGGAGGTGAATATGGGCTAAACAAGCTCTATTTTCTAGGTGCTCCAGACATAAACAGAGCAGTTTGTTTACTGAAATCCAGCCTAGCAGTCACGGACAAAGTTTTGTCTGCAGACTCCTTGGCTAGTCAGGCTTTGGCAGAAACATTTTTTCACCCTAGTTTCCAGGAGAGTAACTCTGTTATTGAAAAGGTTTATTTTAGCATCAGGGGCTTGGACTGATTTATCAAGTGCCTGGACAACCTACAAAATGGCACTGTTAGTTGGTTTAGGGCCTCCAGTAGCTCTGACTGCCATGCCTCTTGGGGCTGTGCCATCTTGCTGCTTGTCTGGTTTTCCCTTACTAGAGTCTTTTTTCAGGTTTCTCATCATTCTGAACACCAAGCTGAAGATCTTAGGTGCCTGCTGTCAGATACTCTGTAATCATGATGAAAGGGAAATTGTTAGCTCCAAATTAATATAATTATAGCTGTTTATAACCCTTGAAGGTAGAAGAGCTCTCAGGACCACATCCAATGCTGTTGGCTGAAGCCATGCCCCTTCACCCTGAACCCTCCTTTTTTTTGATTTTCAAGGAGAATCCCCTGTACCTCAGTTCAACCCTGACTGTACAGCATTATTTGAGTACTACACGGGGGTTACTAATAATACAAAATCATCATGCCAGTTGCTGCTCAGTTTTAGATAGCATCTGCTTCACATCACCATGCAATATAGTCCCACACTGTAGCTGCTGCCCTCATTTTTTCCTTGAGGCAAAAATAACAAAACATTTTAAAATGGATAAATTCTAGTAGAGATGGAAATGTTTATCAGCAAGTGAAAGTGGAAGATAACAAAGCCGTTTACTGTTGCAAAAGGTAAGGGAAGACTTTTTGCCAAATTTTGCTGCTTTAGGATGAAGAGTGAAAGGAATAGGTTAAGTAAGTGATAATGATCTTAATGGGCATATTTTACACCTCCTAGGTTGACTGCTTTTACAAAGGGCTATATGACAACAGAACTTGTTTGTAACCTAGAGATGTGTACCACCACAACTAAAAAAGCTGGGGAGACATGGATCTACTAAGCCTTTCATGCAAATGCAATTGTCTCTGGCCATTTTGCAGGGCATTAAAAGTTAAGGAGAACTGGTCCACCTTATACCCCCAGTGGTTTTACATGTGCCTAAGCTTACAGCTGAAACAACAAATCATATGACAAAATATGTTTTAAGAACATGAGAGAACTGAAAATGGCTCAGAAACCTGACTGTCTGAGCAGAACAGCATAACTGGATAGGAACCTTGGAAACCAGATTACAAAACCTGACAGATGGCAACTCTAAATTAAGTATTGAACCACTGACTGAGATTACTAGAAAAACAAATCTGGTTGAAGGGGTGAAACGGGGTTGGGGTGGCACAAGGTATGTATGTATGCCAATGAAACACTGGTATATCTGGGAAATCCACAGAAATCCTTGAGACACCAGCAGGCGCTATTGGAAGCATATGGTAATTCTTCATGCTTAAAATTAACAAGCCCCCTCTGGCACCAATTTATTTACTCATAGCATAAAACAAAAACTGAACTATGAGATTCTATTTCTTAATGGAAAAATTAGACACAGAATTAAAGAAGCTTGTACCTTATTGGTGGGCATCTAATGATATTGGGTATCTAGGAAAGCAAATTTTGAGTGAAAGAACAGAATTAGAACCTTAATTTTTATACTCTTGTGAAGGTGACCCAAACTGACCAAGCTAAAACTGCTCCCACTTTATTTGGGAAAATGGAAATGCTACAAATAAATATACTGATCAGACTCCTAGTTTCATTTTGTCTTGCCCCTCAGAATGCTGGGCACCATTTGAAAAAGTTGAGAGATTTTTAAAAAAATGTTCTAGGCTCATAGAGATCTCCTCACAAATGAGAGCTGGCTATAACTTGTAAGCAACAGCCCCAGTCCTACAATAATATTTGTGGAAGCCCAGCTTCGCATCCTTATTGCATGCATCTCCAGGGACAATACTGTGGGCTGGTGAGGCATGGAAAATTCAGGCCAACTTCCTTATAAGCTACATGTGCAGACAACATCCCTGATAAACCACCAAGTGCTAAAACAAAAAACACCTCCGGATGACTTTTAGCCTCAGGATCTTGGCTGAGAAACTTAGGGCCCGATTCTCAAAGCTTCCAGAATGGCAAAAGGAGCTTGTGTCCCAATGATTGGTGCAAATTTCCCCTTCTGCCAAACAATGCCCCAGGAGTGATTCACAAAGGCATCCTGTGCCTACCACATGCAGCCTGCACCAAAGGGGGCTTGTGCCACCCGTGTGCCACAAAATGGGCTGCAGCAAGGTGCTAGGGGATTGCAACAGATGCAGGCTGCCACAGCTCCCCAATTGGGATTCACAAAACTCACCCAGAGGGCAAATTTCTAAGTACCCTTAGACAAGCCTGGGCTGGTCTAAGGGTACTTAGAAATTCATCCTCTGGGTGAGCTGAGCTTTTTGCAGCATTGTGTCACTGTTACCAGCCCTGATCTCCCATTATATTCCTTTAAATACCCCCATATTTGCTATATGTCAATAATGTACATGAAACAAACAAAATATCCCCAGTAGTCTAGTGGCACCTGCCCTCCCAGCTCCAATTACCAGTCATATTTCATTCAGTTCCGCTGTATTTGCAAAATGTCAATACAATACATGACAAATACAAATATTGTCTCTGATAGTGTGGTGGCATCCCCTCCTCCGCCCTGATCACCCATCATATTTCATTCAGTACCTCCGTATTTGCAAAATGTCACTACAATACATGACAGATACAAATATTATCCACGGTAGTGTAGTGACATCCCCTCCCCACCCCGATCACCCATCATATTTCATGAAATACCCCCTTATTTGCTAACAGTCAATGACGTACAGGAAAAGTAAAATATATATATCCCCGGTAGTTTAGTGGCTCCCCCCCAAGCCCTGATCACCTGTTATGAATATCAAACCCTGATCCCCATTAAGAGACATAATTAAATACCTGGTGGTCCAGTGGCCCCCCACCCTGCAGTGCCCCACTACCCCACTCCCCCATCCCATAGACAAGCTAGTGACTGTCACGGCCCACCACTCACCACCATGGCCAGCCACTGACTGAGTTCAGAATGAACGACTATTGTATATAGTACGTGCTCAGTGACTGACCATCCCTGAGCACGTACTATATACAGTATGCTCTCATTCTGAGCTCAGTTGGTGGCTGGCTGCAATGGTGAGTTGTGGGCTTCACTGGCTCATCTGTGGGGTGGGGATGAGTGGTGTGGTGGGGCACTGTGGGGTGGGGGAGGCACTGGAGCACCAGGTATTTTTATGTCTCTTAACGGTGATCAGGGTTTGATATTCATAATGGGTGATTGGGGCTTGGGGGAGAAGCCACTAAGTATTAGGATATATATATATATATATATATATTATACCTTTCTGCACTTCATTGACTGTTAGTAAGTACAGGGTATTTTACTAAATGTGACGGGCGATCAGGGTGGGGGATGTCACTTACACTACCGGGATAATATTTGTATCTGTCATGTATTGTATTGACATTTTGCAAATAGAGGAGTATTTCACAGAATATGACAGGTGATTGGGGCTGGGGGGGATGCTATTAGACTTCTGGGGTTATTTTGTTTGTTTCATGTACATTATTGACATTTAGCAAATATGGGGATATCTGCAGGAATATGAGGGGTGATCATGGCTTGGAGGGGATGCTAGAGTGCTTTTCGGGATTGTTGCTGCATGACCACCCACGGCGTGCAGCAATCTGTCTAGGTGCACCCTCTGTTTTGTGCACCCCTATGGCTGCTGCAAGCTGCGGGTCTTGGCCCCGGGACCCTGCTCAATAGAGAATCAGGTGCAGGGTGCATGGTGCACCGGTGATCGGTGCAAGTCACCTTTGGCACAGCTTGAACCATGCTTTGAGAACTGAGCCCTTAGAAAATTACATGTCGACTTTATTATTGGGACAGGCACTTATACTGATGCCTGCCTGAACATACATACTGCCAACACTGACATAATATAAGAGATGGGGCAACAGAGGACTGGAGCTCTAGGGAGAACTGTATCATTCAGAATGCAAGGATGAAGTCTTTCCCAGAGCTCAGGGCAAAATTCCAACTAGGTAACATGGATCATTTTAATTACCTCCAAATTAGTACTTTCCTACTAAAATGGCCCCACAGGGATCTCATTGGGCAACCACCACAAGTATTTCTGCACTGTATTACCCAGGCAGGTCTGGGACATATATATCCAGTATAGTACTGATTATATAGACAGAGCAAGGTAATGTGGTAAATGGGATTCAGAATAAATGGAAGACAAGCTGCAATTGAAGCTAACGGAGGCTCAGTGAGAAAATATATGGGAGGAGGAACGTAACACAGCTTCTGCCAATGTATGGAGAGAATTCTAATGGAAAATTGTTAGTTTTTTCTTCTTCTTCAGAAAACCTTCTATAACCAAACACTAATGATAGATAGATACTCTATTTATAAAGCACCCCTTCCCGGAGGCTCAGAGCGCTGTATAATGTATAAAACAAATATAGTAATAAAACATTAAAAAAGACTTGACAGAGCTTATGCTTAATTAAAAACATATTATACATAATTACAAAAATGTGACAGTCAGCAACACTTATCATCATCTTTACATTATGACCACTCGAATGCTTGATGAAACAGAAATGTCTTGAGCCCCCTCTTGAAGGTTTCCACTGAGGGAGCTGCTCTCAAATATCCCAGAAGTGAATTCCACAGGGCTGTTGCAGCCATGGAGAAAGCAAGATCTCCCAAAAGCTGCAACCTAGCCCTGGGGACTACCAAAAGGCCTTCCTCGGAGGAACAGAGAGGGCAAGCCAGGCAGTGAGGAACCAGGAGGTCTTGCAGATAGTCTGGTCCCTGGCTGTGTAGGGCTTTATAGGTCAGTAATCTGACTGTGAGGGCAATCCTCCACCTTATTGGCAGCTAGTGCAGCCCACGAAGGACAGGTGCAAATATTCAACCCTCTGTGCACCCGTCTGTAGCCTGGCCTCCATGTTCTGCACCAACTGCAGATGGCGGAGGTTCTCTCCCAAAAGCCAGAGGTATAAGGCATGACAGTAGTCCTACTTTGACATGACAAAGGCATGTATCAGCATGAGAAGGTCATCAAAAGGTATCAGGGAACGGATCCAGGCAATGTTCCTAAGATGGTAGAAACCGCTTTGGATGACAGATGACACCTGAGCAACAAATGTTAAACTGTCATCAAACACCATGCCCAGATCCTTAACCCTTATGGAGGGGGTCAGGGGAAGACTTCCAAGTCTAAGACTAAGGCCACTCCCCAGCACCCCTCTGCCCCTCTGATGACCATGATCTGCCACCAATACCTCTGTCTTGTCTGGATTGAATCATAGCCAGTTCTGGGTCATGCAGTCCTGGATCTTGGCCAGGCAGGTGTTAAACACAGAGGCCACCCATCTGGCTACCAGGTGCACAGGACAGGTATAGCTGGGTATCATCAGCATAGCAATGAAAACCCAGTCCATACCACCTGATAATGTCTCCCAAGGGCAGCATGTATACCATGAACAAAAGAGGCAACAAGACCAAACCTTGCGGGACTCCACAACACAGAGGTATCAGGCCAGATGGGGCTAATCCCATAATCACCCTTTGTACTCTGCCCATGAGGTAGGACCTAAACCAGTTGATGACATTGCCATTTAGTCCACACCAGTCCTGCAGTCAATCCAGTAACACTTCATGGTCCACAGTGTCAAACGTCGCAGAGAGATCAAGGAGAACAAGATTAGTTCATTCTCTCATAAGGAGATCGTTCAGCACACTCACTAGGCAGTCACCGTGCGATGCCCAGGTCTAAATCCAGACTGGAAAGACTCATAAATGGCAGAGGAGGCAAGACCAGCCTCAAGCTGACCAGCCACCACTTTCTTCAAAATCTTCCCCAAAAATGGGAGGTTTGAGACCTGCCGGTAGTTGGTAAGACAGTCCGGATCCAAAGAAACATTTATTGATCAGTGTTGGAGAAACTGCAGGCAGATTAGTGACCACCTGCATGGTTTATGGAAGTGTCCCTTTATATAGCCCTTTATCAAGCAGCAAGTGAGTCAAGACATTGTCAAGACTTAACTAACAGATTCTCTGAAAGCGGACAGTAGATACCGGCGGGAATCAAGCCCACCATAGGAGCTGTATACCTGGGCAGTAACCTCCCACACACACACTGCACCACAATCATTTTTGGAGACTCCATAACTTAGTTGGCACAAAATATTTAATACCCTCCAAGTCTGAGCAGCCTAGCTGACTTACAGTGGCGTGAAAAAGTATTTGCCCCCTTCCTGATTTTCTCTATTATTGCATATTTGTCACACTGGATGTTTTCAGGTCTTTAGACAAAATATAATATTAGATAAAGGGAACCTGAGTGGACAAATAACACTTTTTTTTTTTTACTTATTTCATTTATTTAATGAAAAAAGTTAACCAACACCAACTGGCACTGTGTGAAAAAGTAATTGCCCCCTAGTTAAATCAACCCAATTAAAGGGATAATTAGAGTCAGCTGATTGAACACAGTCAGGCTTGATTACAGCCAGCCCTGCTCAATATAAACCTCACTTATTTTGGCCCTTACCATTGGAGTCACATTGCCAGCACAAAGATTCAACAAGCACAGTATGCCATGATCAAAGGAAGTTCCTGAAAAGATCAGAAAAACATTTTGTTGCCCTCTATCAGTCTGGAAAGGGTTACAAAGCTATTTCTAAGGCTCTGGGACTCCATCGAACCACAGTGAGAGCCATAATCTCCAAATGGAGAACACTTGGAACAGTAGTGAGCCTTCCCAGGAGTGGACGGCCTGCCAAAATTACTCCAAGGAGCAGTGTAAAATCATCCAAGAAGTCTCAAAGGATCCTAAAACAACATCCAAAGAACTGCAGGCTTCTCTTGCCTCAGCTAAGGTCAGTGTTCATGACTCCACAATCAGAAAGAGACTGGGCAAAAATGGGCTTCATGTGAGAGTAGCAAGGCGGAAACCACTGCTAACCAAGAAGAACATAAATGCTTGTCTCTCATTTGCCAAGAAGCACCTGGATGATCCACAAGCCTTTTGGGAAAATGTTCTATGGACAGATGAGTCCAAAGTGGAACTTTTGGACAACATGGATCCCATAATGTCTCGCGTAAAGCAAACACAGCATTCCACAGTAGAACACCATACCAACAGTCAAACATGGTGGTGGTAGTGTGATGGTGTGGGGATGCTTGCTGCCCTAAGGACCTGGATGACTTGCCATAATTAAAGGAACCATGAATTCTGCTCTGTACCAGAAAATTCAAGGAGAATGTCCAGTCATCCTTCCGTCAGCTGAAGCTGAAGCGTAGTTGGGTCATGCAGCAAGACAATGATCAAAACACAAAAGCAAGTCCACATCAGAATGATGAAAAAGTAAAATTAAAGTTTTGGAGTGGCCTAGTCAAAGTCAGACTTAAACCCAATAGAGATGCTGTGGCAGGACTTGAAGCGAGCAGTTCATGCTCGAAAACCTACCAAATGTTACTGAAATAAAACAGTTCTGCGAGGAAGAGTGGGTTAAAATTCCTCCACAGCGATGTGAAAGACTGATATTGAATTATAGGAAGTGTTTGGTTGCAGTCATTGCAGCTAAATGTGGCGTAACCAGTTATTAAGTGTAAGGGGCAATTACTTTTCACGCGAGTGCCAATTGGTGTTGGTTAACTTTTTCATTAAATAAGTGAAATAAAAAAAAAAAAAGTGTTATTTGTTCACTCAGGTTCCCTTTATCTAATGTTACATTTTGTCTAAAGACCTGAAAACATCCAGTGTGACAAATATGCAATAATAGAGAAAATCAGGAAGGGGGCAAATACTTTTTCACACCACTGTACATAGAAACAGAGAAACATAGAAGTTGATGGCAGATAAGGACCGCAAGGCCCATTCAGTCTGCCCATTTCTTTTTCTACCTTATGAATGTGCCATCAGCCTTTGCTCTGTCAATGGCCTATCTATTCATACTCATCTGTATTGCTGCCTTATGCCTATCCCATGCCTGTTTGAAGCCCTACACTGTATTCATATCCACCACTTCCTGAGGTAGGCCGTTCCATACATCCACCACCCTTTCTCACATTACCCCTTAATCGACCTCCCTCTAATCTCATGCTGTGTCCTCTTGTCCTGCTATTTTTCTTATATTGAAACATGTTAGACTCTTTCATCTTGTTAATGCCCTTAAGGTGTTTGAATGTTTCGATCATATCACCTCTCTCCCTCTCCTTTGCTCTAGGGTATATACGTGGAGCTCCGTTAATCTGTCCTCATATGTTTTCTGATGCAGTCCCTGCACCATTTTGGTTGTCCTTATCTGGACTGCCTCAATTTGGTTAATGTCCTTGTGAAGGTGTGGCCTCCAGTACTGCACGCAGTGCTCCAGATGGGATCTAACCAGTGTCTTGTAAAGAGGGATTATTACCTCCTTCTTACAACTTGTGATACCCCTACTAATACACCCCAACATCCCCCTAGCTTTACCTACTGCTTTAGTGGTCTGCTTGGATGATTTCACGTCATCTGCGGTGATGATGCCTAAGTCTCTTTCTTCCCTTGTGACTGCCAGCAACTCCCCTCCCAGCCTATAGGTGGCTTCAGGGTTTCCTCTTCCCTATGTGCATGATCTTGCACTTCTTTGTGTTAAACCCCAGTTGCCACTCTTCAGACCATTTTGCCAGTTTATCCAGATCTCTTCTCATTCTGTCCACCCCATCTGGATCATCTACTCTGTTGCAGATCTTGGTGTCATCTGCAAACAGACAAACCTTACCCTCCAGTCCATCAGCAATGTCACTGATGAAGATATTGAAGAGGACTGGCCCCAGGACTGATCCCTGAGGTACCCCACTTGTAACTTGCATCTCTTCTGACTGCATACCTTTTACCACCACTCTCTGTCTTCTGCCCATCAACCAGTTTGCCACCCAGTTGACCAACTCCTGACCCACCCCAAGCCTACCCAGCTTATTAATCAGTTTTCTATGTGGAACAGTATCAAATGCTTTGCTGAAGTCAAGGTAGATGACATCAACTGCTCCCCCTTGGTCCACCACTCTGGTTACCTAGTCAAAGAAATCTATGAGATTAGTTTGATAGGACCTTCCAGTTGTAAACCCATGCTGTCTTGGATCCTGTGCTCCTATGGATTCCAGGTGTTGCACTATCCTTTCTTTAAGGAGTGCCTCTGTAATCTTTTCCACTACTGAGGTAAGACTGACCGGTCTGTAGTTCCCGTCCTCCTCCTTGCTACCACTCTTGTGGAGCGGGATCACATGAGCCCTTCTCCAGTCTTCTGCGACCTATCCTGTGCTTAGAGACTCACTAAACAGTTCTGATAATGACTCTGCTAGTTCCACCTTTAGCTCCTTAAGTACCCTGGGATGTATGCCATCAGGTCCCATTGCCTTGCCCACCCTGAGCTTATCAAGCTCTTGTAAGTAAGTAAGTAAGTAAAAAAGTAACTAAAAATTTATTTTTAAGCACTTTCCAGAAGACCAAAGCACTGTACAAATAACAAATATAACCCCCCTACAAATGGGGGTTCCCAAAAAGTCTTCCTTGAGCTTGCCTAAATGCTCACTGCCAGGCTGATGTCCTGCATTTTAGCAGTTTAAATGTGATTACCAGAGCTTGTATATAGCCTCTGTGTACTGTCTCTTTAAGAGCTGCCTAATTGCAGTTTAAGTAATCTGAGAGGGAGCTCTGTTGAAAGATGTAACTATTTACTGAAAATCATTTAGAGTGATATTGATAATGTAGTTTGTCTAACCTGCTTTCTTTGTAGCAAGGACTGTTTTGTTTGTCTCCACTATCTTGGTCCTGGACTGCAAATTGGAGCAAACAGTACTGGTGGGACCTAAAATGTAGCTGGACTAAAGGAGCTGTCTGAATTCAAAATCTGTAGGAACTTTAGTTTGGAGCTTTTTGCGCCTTTTTTGCAACTGAAGGGGGAGCTCTTGCTTTGACTGACAGCCAAATCAACCAACCAAATCTTTTGGATCTTTGGGAAGTCCCGGGCTGCTTGCAGTTTTCAGTTAGAACTAAGCTGGAAGCTGAGCAAGAAGGAGCTGAAGTGTTTCTGAGCAGCAATCCTTAGTGGATTTGCATGGGAGAACTCTGAAAAAGCTAAGTTTTTGGCCTGCATGCTGTTTCTGAGAGGGAGAGAAGAGAATTATTTTGGACTAAATCCAAGTTTGTGTGACTAAAGTAAGCTACTGAAGTGGGCCAGGCTCAGCCTGAAGAAGACCGAATATTTTTGCTGAATGCGATCGGCCTGTCAGTAGTTCCAGCTACCCCTTAGCTCCTGGTGTGTGCAGAGACTTTGCGATTGTGCCCAGGGAGCGCTTTGCCTGGTACAGTAGAATTCCCATACATGTAAATGTGCTATGAGACGCTAGTGGGTTGTGAGTTAGTTCCCCACTGTGTGAATTGTGTTCTGCTTGCTGGAAGCTGTATCCAGCCCAAAACGGACTGCTTCCGAACTTGTCTCCATGTGGTCTGGGCTTTGCCAGACTGGTCCAGCCAGACTACCCACTGCACAGAGAAGCCATCGACGAGAGACCTGCCTGGGGATCAACCCCCTGCTCCACGCTTGAACAGCAATGACACCTCTGCGACTTGTGTGGGCTCTGCTTCTTCTGGCATTCCAGATCAACCACCTGAGTGTCGATTTACGTCCAGCCTGTGTCCAGACTTGGGTATGATGAGTAAATACCAGGGTAGCTCCCCACAACAACAGCTTAATCTGAGTGTGTCATCTGATTGTCTTGTTGTTTCGTTTCCTTTACGAACTGAGCCCTCTGGCTCTGGATTACAAATATTGTGTACTGTGCATGTTGTGTTTTCCATCACAGGGCCCCAACCAGCTGCAACCCCGGGCAACTGTCCTGGCTAGCCCATCTCTTCTCTACCTGGGTACCCAGAGGTGGACTGTGGGGGACTCAAAGTGCATGCATAACTGCTTGATTGATATAACTTTAAGCTAATTAACCTGATTTTGCCCCTCCCTTGTTCAAGTCCCCTGAATAAATCAGATCTAACTTTTTCTGCATGTAATCTGACCGTGGTTCAAGTTTGTGCTCAAAGTACTGTACTGTTGCTATTTGCTGTGCTTAACCTTGTTTTAAAGGGGGTTCCCAGGGTACAGCCAGAGGAACCAGCCCTGGTGGTAAGTGCAAACAGTGTGGGTACTTGTGTGGTGTACCAGGGGTATTGTGAAAGTGATTATTGTACAGTGTTCAGGCCACTAGAGGGGAAAGAGGGGGGGTTACAGTGTCCCGGAGGGCTGTGCCCAGGTTAGCTTGACCACTACCAACCCTGACCTCCGGGTGGAGGCACCCGTTTCAGAACTCAGGCCCCTTAACCTGCTACTAGCCAAGCAGGCAGGGGTAGTAGTCCTTGGGATAGCGCCACCTAGGGGTTACATATTGGAGGCTCACTGCTGGGATTTTGTGTCTTCTAGTGGCCAAAACTATGAATTATTGTCAAACATAAATGGCTACCCCAACAGAAGTGGCTGTACACCAGTTGGTGGGGTGGTGTAGTGGGCAGGAGATCGACCCCCAAAATGCTATACTTATCCTGGTTATTCCCCTGGGTACCAATAAGGACATTGTAGAGGGAGTACTTTCCAAGGTTGAAGGTTTACAAAACCCTGTGGTGGTGGGTCGATGGGCTAGGGACCCAGTAGACAGTTCTAAAGTGCCACAGACTATCACCCCTGAAGGAGCCCTCACTGCCTGGAGAGTGATAACTAAAGACAGGTAAGACCCCTGGGAGAATGAGCCCCCTTCCCCGCACTGTCTGAGACTTTTGAGGAGAAATTTGCTAAGTTGTTGCTGGAGGAAGAGAAAACTGTGGAGGACTTAAAGAAACTATTTATGCCACCTGGGGGTGTTCCTCCCCCAACACCCTCTCCTGCTCCAGCACCCGTTATTGCCCCTCCTTCTGTGCCCATGCCAAAGCTGGCTCCTATGTCTGTACCTGCCATTAGTCACGACTCTTACCAAAGGTTGAGATTGGGAGACCTGGATAGATTGTGTTGCCCCTTTGGTACCTGAATGGCAGTGTGCAGAGGCTGAGAAATGGAAAAGGATCATAGAAAATTTGAGGGGTCCCGCCCTAGAGGCCATTACATTTCTGAGGTCAATAAACACTGTTGCATCTGCCCAGAAGTACCTATCTGCACTCGAATGCAATTTTGGGAGCATTGAGTCAGGGGAGAACTTGATGTGGAAATTTTGAGGTACAAAACAATGGCCAGGGGAAAGTTTGTCTGCATATGTTACTCATCTGGAAAGAGCACTGCAAAAGGCTTACCGAAAAGGTGGGGCAGCCGCCAGTGACTTAAACCATGTGAGGGTGGGGCACATGCTGCAACATGCAAAACATTCTAAATTGCAGCTTCTTCAATTAAGGCTCGCAGATAGAAAGGGTAACCCACCGGACTATTGTGACTTGATAAAAGAACTTCAGGAGGTTGAAGATGAAGAGGGGATAGTAATTCTACGGGGAGCGCATCCCAGTGATCACGGCATCGGAAGGCCCTTCCGAAGTGGGCACCAATGAGGGTGTGTCGCCACGGGATGAACTGCTGAGGGAGTTCAGGGAAACAAAAAACAGTCTCTTTATGAATACCGCTCCTGTAAGTACAGGCACCGACCCTTATCCAACTGCATCTGTTATGGGGTTGGGGGTGTCCACCCAGGCATCTCCTGCTGACAGCAGCTCGAAACTCTATGCCTTGACTATGGAAGTAAGAGAACTGATGAGATGTCTCCAAATGTTCACCACACAACAGACAGAGATGGCACCAAGGTTTTCAGTTGGTAGTACCACAGCCCCAGCTCCCAGTGTGATGCCTTGGCCACCCCAAATCCCAGAAAACATATTTTGCCATAATTGTGGGAAGGCTGGGCACATGAAGAGGGAATGCCAGTCCACAAAAGACCTAGATAAAGTTGTATACAGGCTTCAAGAAGAGCTTCGGAGAACAAATCGGCGGTCAAGGAGTACTCAAAATGACCACAGTGAGGGTTCAAGAAGTAGTAACTCAAATTCCTATGTGGCTAAATCATCTCTTCAGGCTCCTGCTGCTTTCCCTCCAGACTGGTCCAAAATAGTGGGCCCTTCAATGGAGACTACAGTGGCTGTGAATGGTATTCCTACTTGGGCTGTGCTGGACAGTGGGTCACAAGTGACCATTGTATTTAAGGACTGGTATGACAAACACTTATCTGCTGTGCCCTTACAATCCCTGGAAGGCCTACATGTGTGGGGGCTGAGCGACCAGTCTTATCCCTATCTAGGATATGTCTGCCTCTGGTTGTCATTTCCTGCAGCTGTAACTGGTGTAGAGGAGCAAGTCAAGACACTGGCCTTAGTGTGTCCCCCTACTGGACTGTATGATTGGGTTCCCCTGTTAATTGGGACCAATGCCCATATGTTTGGGAGACTGGCACAACTCTGTGGTGAGAAACAAGGGCGATGGACTGAGAGGGCCCTAAGAATTCCCGCTCTGATCAAGAGGGCCTATGATTTGCAACAGAACCCCAAGGGAGTGCAGCAGGATGAACCGGTAGGGATCGTGTGGAAGAAGGATCCCGATTCAATGGTACTGGCCCCTAACACCCAGTGTACAGTTCAAGGGGAGGTCCACCTCCACAAAGATGTCAAGAACAAAATACTGATTGGCAGCTTGGTAGAAGACACCAGGAGAAAGGACTGCTGTGTGACTGGACTTCTCTGCTGGGACTAAAGAAGAAGAACTTTTGTACTTGGACCTTGAATTTAGGGTAAAAAAAACTAACAAACAAACAAAAAAAAAGTGTGTGTTTGTCTGGGTTAACTGAACTGAATGGGTATCTGAACAGTTATCTAGGTGTAAATCTCAGATGATTGAAAGGACTTAATAGCTGTGAGGTTTAAATTACTTGTAGAAAGATCTAGTAAGTAGGGGGAGTGGCTTAGCTAGAAGGAAGCTACATTTAAACACTGCCTTAGAAAGATTCTGCTAATAGCTTGGCAGAAGACACCAGGAGAAAGGACTGCTGTGTGACTGAACTTCTCTACTGGGACTGTATTGCCCTCCTTCCTTCCCCCCCACCTAAAGCTAGTTCTGTTTTTCTAGGCACAGGATTTGACTGACAACAGGAACTTCCTGTTTGGGAGCAGGAAGTGAGTGATCACAGAACCACCAAAGACCCACCATCCTAGAAGGGCAAGAGTAGCTCTCCGGACCCCTCTAGCTGCTGGAGGTCTGCCTCTGAGCAAGTAAGTGGTCTACTGAGAAATATAGGATACTCTTGTCTCAGAACAGGACAATCAGGAGCTTAAAGGGCACACAGGCAGAAAGGAAGGAGAGCGAGAAAAAAACCAGAGGAAAGAGTAAGGACTACAAACAGTTAAGGGGCCAGAAATAAGACATGATTGGAGTGGTGCAGTTCAGTGGCTGTGGAGCAGCAGTCTTCCAGGAGACGTTCTGGAGGATGCAGTGTTGTCCCATCTGTAGGCACCTCTATGGGCTGAGGGAGGAGTTGCTTATCTCCAGGCTGAGTTGGCCAGGATTTGTGGACCTCCTCTTCCATCCAGGGACCTGGTGCCACTGCTGTTGCCTCAGAGGTTGCCAAGAAGAAGAGTGGTTGGACCACAGTGGGCTCAGGGAGGGAGGGTGGTGGAACAGAGGGCATCCTCCAGTTGTACCTCCTCCAGCACCCCTATGCCATTCTGGCAAAGTGTGGTTCTTATGGAGGCACCGCAGTGGAGACCAAGGAGAGCTGGAACCTCCACAAAGGAGACCCACAGGAGGGTGGCAGGGGAAGGAAACAACTCCTGGTGAGGGACTCCATTGTTAGGAAGGTAGAACTGGGGGAGGAAGGGGAGAGGGAGGTAAGGTGTCTGCCTGGCACCATGGCTTGGAGGGACAGGGAGAAAATCCTCAAGATTGCCGGAGCAGCTGCACAGGGGAGGGAGCTGGATGTCATTGTCCACCTAGGGACAAATGACCTGGCTAGGAAAGGGATTAGAGAAGTGCAGAAGGAGTTTGTGGAATTGGGAAGGGGCCTTAGTCAAGTAACACACACGGTTACCTTCTCGGAGGTGCTGCCCATCTATGGCATAGGAGAGGCTAGGGTGTTCCGCACCATGGGATTCAATCAGTGGTTGAAAAACTGGTGTGGAACTAGGATTTGGCTTCATTGGGATCAGGGTCCACTGGAGTGATGTGCCTATACTGACATGATGGGCTGCATCTGTCCAGGAGGGGAACCAGGATCCTAGGGTGATAGGTTTAAATGCTTCATTGGCAAGCTTTTAAACTAGCCAAGGGGGGAGGCACTGGAAAGGAGCAGGGAAATCCTAGCCCCCAAATAATCACGGTAGTAAGTGCGGCAAACACCAACATAGAGGTGTCGATAGGGAGAAGGGCAGGGGTAAATGGAGAAAGTGACAAAGGCAATAAGGACAGAGATGGGGAAAAAGGGAGTAAGACCATCAGGAAATGGAGGGTAATGAGTACCAATGCCCGTAGTCTGGGAAACAAGCTTCCTGGGTTGGTGGCCTTGATGGAAGAGGGATGCCTGGATATCGTGGCAGTCACAGAAACATGGTACACAGAGAACCATGACTGAGATGTTAACATACCAGGGTATATAACCTACAGGAGAGACAGGCAGGGGAGAAGAGAGGGAGGAGTAGCTCTCTATGTAAAGGAAGGGATAAAAACAACTGAACAAAAGAGTAAACAGGGAGGAGAGGAGGCACTGTGGGTCACCTTGGAGACTGGAAAGGGCACCACAATCCACACAGGGGTTGTGTACAAAGCCCCATGTCAGGGGGAGCGAATGGACAAGGATATGATTGAAGGCATTCTTAGAATGGCAGAGAAAGGGGAGATACTGTTGATGGGAGACCTGAATATGTCAGATATTAACTGGAGCATATTTGCTGCAGCCACATCCAAGAGCAGGGTCATTCTTGATGCCCTACAGGTGGCAAACCTTAGACAGCTAGTTTCAGAACCCCTCCATGAGGGAGCACCTTGACCTCGCACCTTCAAACTGGGGCAGTGAGAGATCTCAGATCTAGAAGTGGGTTGCCATCTGGGGACAAGTGACCATCAAACAGTGTGGTTCACGTTAAACTCAGCTACAGAGTCAAGCCATACAAAAGTGAGGGTACTGGAATTTAGGAGGGCTGACTTTGGCAAGATGGGAGAGTGCCTCAGAAAGGCACTAGCAAACAGGCTAGAAGGAGGTGTGGTGCAACAAGGGAATCATCAAAACTGCCATCACAGAGGCAACAAGTCTGTGTGTGAAGCAAATAAACAAATCAAAATGAAGAAAAAGCCACTATGGTTCTCAAAAGAGGTGGCTGTGAAGTCAGGAAGAAAAAGATAGCATTCGGAGTATAAGGAAACACAGAAGGAGCATGACAGAGAGCTGTACCAGTTAAGGCGAAGGAAGCAGGAGGGAAGTCAGAATAGCAAAGGCCCAAACTGAGGAAAAGATAGCCAACTCAGTTAAGAAGGGATAAACCTTTTATAGGTACATCAGTGGTGATGAAAGACAAAGGGAGGAATAGTGAGGCTGAATAGAATGAGCAATTGGGTGGGCAGAGGGGACAGTGAAAAGCAGGGATACTGAATGAATATTTCTGCTCAGTATTCACAAAGAGGAGGAAGTGCCTAATCCAATTAACAGAAGCACTCTTGTTGAGGGTTCGATCCCAGTCCTTTCACAGAAGAAAGGGTTCTGCATGAACTCCTAAAACTGAAGGTGGACAAAGCAATGGGTCCTGATGGAATTCACCCCAGAATTCTAAAGAATTAGGGAGGAACTAGTGAAACCACTGGCTACTCTTTTTAATAAATCATGGGAAGATGGTGTGGTACCTGAGGACTGGAGGAAGGCGGATGTGATTCCCCTTCACAAAAGTGGGACCAAGACAGAGGCAGGAAACTACAGACCTGTCAGTCTGACCTCTGTGGTAGGGAAAGTGATGGAGTCACTCTGAAGGAAAGAATGGTTGAGTACCTGGAGGCCAGTGGAGCACAGGACCCAAGGCAGCATGGGTTCACAGCGAGAAGGTCATCGAGACAGTCTAATAGATTTCTTTGACTGGGTGACCAAAGTAGTAGACCAGGAGGGGCTCTGGACATGGCATACCTAGACTTTAGTCAAGGCATTTGACACAGTCCAACACAAAAGATTAATAGTCAAATTAACCAGCCTGGGAGTGGGTCCCAGGGTGGTAGCCTGGGTAAAACATTGGCTGCACAACAGGACACAGAAGGTAATTGTAAATGGAGCCCACTCTGAAGAAAGAGGGTTACTAGTGGGGTGCCGCTGAGGTTCAATATTGGGTCCAGTCCTTTTCAATGTCTTCATCAGTAACATTGCAGAGGGACTGGAAGAAAAGTATGCCTTTGCAGATGACACAAAGATCTGCAACAGGGTTGATACACAAGGAGGCGTGGAAAGGATGAAAAGGGACTTGGCAAGATTGGAGGAATGGTCAAGTATGGCAGCTAGGATTCAATGCAAAGAAGTGCAAAATAATGCACCTGGGAAACAAGAAACCAGGAAGAATACACAATGGGTGGGGAGTAGTAACAACAACAAAAAGGAAAGGGACCTGGGGTAACTATATCAGATGACCTTAAGGTTAGCAAGCAATGTGAGAGGCAGTAGGAAGGGCTGGGGTATACTGGGATGTATAGGGAGAGGCATCAGCAGCAGAAAACAGAAAGTTGTTATCCCTCTGTACAGACAGTTGGTGAGACCTCATTTGGAGTACTGCGTCAGTTCTGGTGACCCCATCTCCAAGGACATAGACAGGATCGAGGTAGTCCAGAGGAGGGCAACTAAAATGGTGCAGGGTCTGCAAGAAGAGCCTATGAGGAGAGACTAAAGGAGCTTAATATGTATACCCTTGAGGAAAGAAGGGAGAGGGGGGACATGATAGAAACTTTTAAGTACCTCAGTGGAATCAACAAAGTCCAAGAGGGTAGCATCTTTAAGAAAAAGAGACTTGCAAGAACAAGGGGACACAATTTAAAGATAGAAGGAGGGCAGTTCAGGGGCAATGTGAGGAAGTATTATTTCACAGAGAGGGTAGTGGATGCATGGAACAGCCTTCCTGAGGAGGTTGTGGGGTCTAAAACTGTGGGAGAATTCAAGAATGCATGGGACAGACATAAGGCAATTCTTGTGGGGGGTAGGAAGAAATAGGCTGTTGGTTAACTAGGATCTGCGGCCTATCCTGTAGGTAGGGAAATGGGCAGACTAGATGGGCCAAGTGGTCCTTATCTGCCGTCAAAGTCTGTTTCTATGTTTCTATATGTTGGACGCGCCAGGCGATGGAACATTGCTGGAAGGATTATTGGTTAAGCCCAGCATCTTGCCAGCTCGTGCTCGATGAGTGATGGTTCAGATTCATAATGTGTCAGATCAGGAAATCCGGGTGAACAGAGGATGCACCCTAGCTACGGTACACTGAACAGACACTACAGTGTTGCCCAGCTACAAGTACCCTGGCAAGACAGAGTGACTCCCGACTTTTTTGATTTTGGTGACACCCCATTGCCAGCTGAATGGAAGACTAGAATTAGCCAGAAACTTGCCCAGAGAGATCAAGTGTTTTCATTGAAGGAATGGGATGTGGGATGTGTCCAGGATGTGGAGCATCACATACGCCTACACGATGAACGGCCATTTCAGAGAGGGCTTGGTGCCTAGCCCCTGCAGACATAGACGATGTGAGAAGGCACTTGCAGGAAATGCTCGTGGCTGGTGTGATACATGAATCCAGGAGCCCATATGCTTCTCCCATTGTGGTTGTGCGTAAGAAGCGGATCTGTGAGAATGTGTGTTGATTATCAAACTCTGAATCGGTGGGCCATCCCCAATCAATACACCATGCCCCATATACAAGATGCTCTGAATTGTTTGAATGGGAGCAAATGGTTCTCGGTGTTGGATCTTTGCAGTGGATATTACCAGATTCTGATGGCTCCGGAGGACCATGAGAAGACAGCCTTCATCTGTCCTTTGGGGTTCTACGAATTCCTGAGAATGCCACAGGTGATATCGGGCACCCCAGCCACCTTCCAGCGACTGATGGAATGAGCGGTGGGAGACATGAATTTGCTGGAATGCCTGGTGTACTTGGATGATGTCATTGTGTTTGGGGGCTCCCTAGAGGAATATGAGAGTTGACTGTTCAAAGTACTAGACCGACTGGAAGATTTCGGCCTCAAGCTGTTCATCGACAAGTGCCAGTTTTTCCAAACCTCTGTGAAATATGTGGGGCACATAGTGTCTACAGAGGGGATAGAGACTGATCCTAGTAAAGTTGAAGCCTTGACTACTTGGCTCTAGCCCCACAATTTGAAAGAACTACAACATTTCTTGGGATTCTGTGGCCACTACCACCGGTTCATAAAGGACTATTCCAAAGTGATTTGGCCAGTCTTGAATCTCACCCAGGGTTACCCTCCTACCAATCGGAAATACAAAAAAGGGTCCATCAAAGAACCAAAGCATATTTCCACCCAGGTGAACTTTTCGGGTACTGTTGGATGCCTGACTGTGAAGCAGCTTTCCACTAAGTCATATACCAGCTCACCCACGCCCCAATCCTTGCTTATGCTGATCCCACCAAACCCTATGTGCTGCACACTGATGCCAGTCTGCAGGGTCTAGGAGCTGTACTGTATCAAGACCATGAGGAATGGTTTGAGACCAGTGGCATTCACCGGTAGGAGCTTGACCCCATCAGAACAAAACTACCCTGTGCACAAGTTGGAGTTCCTTGCGTTTAAAATGGGCCATTGTCGACCAGTTTCATGATTACCTCTATAGGGCAAAAATATTGGTGAGGACTGACAATAACCCATTGACCTATGTACAGACTTCAGCTAAGTTAGACGCCATGGGGCACAGGTGGCTTTCTGCATTGTCAGCATATGATTATGCTGTCGAATAGAGATCAGGCCTGAATCATTGTTGCTGATGCCCTATCTCGGAGGCCCATTTCCAAGAGTGACTGGGTCAGGCTGTCTGAACCTGACATCCGAGCATTGTGCCAAAAGTTTGATAGAAATGAACGGATGTCTACGGACACAACGGACTGCTTAATAGATAGCTTGGGCCCCTCTGACACCTGTATACTGGCTGCGTATTGCCACTTCTCTGCTCTAGATATTAGTGCACTACCTCAGTTTGACAATGACAGCATTCAATGGGCTCAGTCCCGAGATCCTCTGATTCAGCCAGCACTTGACGCCCTTCGTGCAGGAAAAGATGTGTCCAAGTTGTGTTCCTCTGATCTGAGAACAGTTTTATTGTTTAAAGAAGGCCCCAGGCTGAAGCTGCTTAATCAGTTGTTGTATAGAGAGACTGTAGATCGAGGTGGCCAAATAGACAAGCAACAATTGGTCCTGCCCACAGCCTTCAAAGATTTGGTACTGAGGTCCCTCCACAATCATATGGGCCACCTCAGTATCGACCGGACCCTTGACCTAGTATGATCTTGATTCTACTGGCCCAAGATGGGGACCGATGTTGAGCACCATGTAAGGACTTGTAGTCACTGCCTGCAGAGAAAAGCCCTGCCTCAGAGGGCTGCCCCCCCTTGTCAACATTACTACCAGCACCCCAATGGAACTAGCCTGCATAGACTTCTTGAGTTTAGAGCCTGATCAGCGAAACATTCACAATGTGTTAGTGGTTACAGACCATTTCACACGGTATGCACAAGCTTTTCCCACCAAAGATCAAAAAGCATCTACTGTGGCCAAGGTTCTAGTGGAAAATTTCTTCGTCCACTATGGTGCCCCCCAGCGAATTCACTCTGATCAGGGCCGAGACTTTGAGAGTCGGCTAATCAAAGAAATGCTCTCTCTATGGGGTTGCAAAAGTCAAGAACCACCCCTTATCACCCGCAGGGGGATCCTCAACCAGAACACTTTAACCACACCCTACTAGACATGCTAGGCACCCTCCATCCAAAAGATAAGCATAAATGGAGCCAGCACATCAGCACCTTGGTACACACATACAACTGAACAAAGAATGATGCTACCAGGTTGTCTCCCTACCGCCTCATGTTCAGAAGAGAGGCCTGGCTACCTGTTGATGTCTGTTTTGGGGTTTCTCCCGATGGGGTCTGAGCCGAAGATTACCTGCAATATGTACAAAAACTTAAAGCTCAATGGAACCATGCCTATCAACTGGCCAAGACAATGGCTGCCAAAAGAAATCTAGCCAACAAAGAGAGATATGATAGAAAAGTAAAGGCTCAAGAGCTTAGGCCTGGAGACTGTGTGTTGCTGCAAAATTTAGGATTACATGGTAAACACAAAATTACTGATCAATGGCACCATCTTCCCCATGTCATAGTTGGAAAGCTGGATGATTTGCCAGTGTGCAAAGTGCGCCCAGAGAATAACTTCAGAGCTGTCAAGACCATGCACCGTAACCACTTGCTACCTATTGGTCAAGTTATAATTGAGGCTGAACCCACTGAGATTGATTCCCCTGGACCAGTGACTCGTGCTGCTGCAAGAAAGAAAGAAAGAGTCAGCCTGCCCCCGTGGTTGCCGATTTAAGACTTTCCCCGCAGCAGGCCCAGAATGATAGTGACTGCCAGTCTAACTCGGATGACAGTGAGTGTGATAATGCCTATTACCTCTCATATGAACTGAGTCAGTTGTTACGTGGAAATCCTATGTTGAATTAAAGGGATGAAGCTGGGCCTTCTGGACTGCCTAACTCCCCGGCATCATCCTTGGAGCCAATGCTCCCTGAAGGTGAAGTGCAGAGTATCACGTCCGAGGATGCTGAGTCTTTGTGTATCATGGAACTGTATGATTTGCCTGAAAGAGAGGCTGATGGTATGAGTCTTTCTGGTGACATGCCAGAACTTGAGGAACACTATGAGACTGCTGACAACCCCCCTTCCGTGCCAGAGTGTCTTCAAAATGAGCTAAGTGTTGTAGAAACAGAGACTACAGAGCAAGGGGCTGACAGTGCTTCAGCTTGGAAACATAGAAACAGACTTTGACGGCAGATAAGGGCCGCATGGCCCACCTAGTCAGCCCATTTCCCTACCTAGAGGATAAGCTGCAGATCCTATTTAACCAACAGCCTTTCTTCCTACCCCCCAAAAAATTGTCTTATGTCTGTCCCATGCATTCTTGAATTCTCCCACAGTTTTAGATCCCACAACCTCCTCAGGAAGGCTGTTCCATGCGTCCACCACCCTTCTGTGAAAAAAAATACTCTCACATTGCCCTGAGCTGTCCCCCTCTATCTTCAGATTGTGTCCTTTGTTCTTACACATCTTTTTTTCTGAAAGATGCTACCCTCTTGGACTTTGTTGATTCCACTGAGGTACTTAAACATTTCTATCATGTCCCCCTCTCCTCCTTTCCTCAAGTATACATATTAAGCTCCTTTAGTCTCACCTCGTATGGCTTCTCTTGCAGACCCTGCACCATTTTAGTTGCCCTCCTCTGAACTGCCTCCATCCTGTCTATGTTCTTGCGGAGATGGGGTCTCCAGAACTGGACGCAGTACTCCAGATGGGATCTCACCAACTGCCTGTACAGGGGGATAATAACTTCTGGTTGTCTGCTGGTGATACTTCTCCCTATACATCCCAGTATCCCCCTAGCCCTCCCTACCGCCTTCTCACATTGCTTGCCAACCTTAAGATCATCTGTTATGATTACCCCCAGGTCCCTTTCCATTTTTGTTGTTGTTACAACCCCCCCATTGTGTACTCTTCCCCTGGGTTTTGTTTCCCAGGTGCATTACTTCACTTCTTTGCATTGAATCCAAGCTGCCATACTTCTGACCGTTCCTCCAACTTGTCAAGCCCTTCTCATCCTTTTCATGCCTCCTTGTGTATCAACCCTGTTGCAGATCTTTGTGTCATCTCAGAGCATACTTTTCCTTCCAGTCCCTCTGCAATGTCACTTATAAAGACATTAAAAGGACAGGACCCAGTACTGAACCCTACGGACCCACTAGTAACCCCTTTTTTCCAGAGTGGACTCTATTTACAATTACCTTCTGTGTCCTGTTGTTCAGCCAATGTTTTACCCAGGCTACCACCCTGGGACCCACTCCCAGGCTGGTTAATTTGACTACTAATCTTTTGTGTGGGACTGTGTCAAATGCCTTGCTAAAGTCTAGGTATGCCATGTCCACAGCCCCTCCCTGGTTTACTACTTTGGTCACCCAGTCAAAGAAATCAATTAGATTCATCTGACATGACCTTCCCGCTGTGAACCCATGATGCCTTGGGTCCTGTGCCCCACTGGCCTCTAGGTACTCAACAATTCTTTCCTTCAGAAGTGATTCCATCACTTTCCCTACCACAGAGGTCAAACTGAAAGGTCTGTAGTTTCCTGCCTCTGTCTTGGTCCCACTTTTGTGAAGGGGAATCACATCCACCTTCTTCCAGTCCTTGGGTACTACACCATCCTCCCATGATTTGTTAAAAAGGGTAGTCAGTGGTGTCACTAGTTCTCTGCTTAATTCTTTTAGAATTCTGGGGTGAATTCCATCTGGCCCCATTGCTTTGTCCACCTTCAGTTTTAGGGAGTTCTTTCAGAACCCTTTCTTCTGTGAAAGGACTAGGATCGACCCTCCTCTCCAGAGTGCTTCTGTTAATTGGATTAGGCACCTCCCCCACTTCCTCTTTTGTGAATTCTGAACAGAAGTATTCATTCAGTATCCCTGCTTTTTCACTGTCACTCTCTTCCCACCCACCATCCATTCTATTCAGCCTCACTATCCCTCCCTTTGTCTTTCTACGCTCGCTGCTATACCTATGAAAGGTTTTATCCCCCTTCTTAACTGAGTTAGCTATCTTTTCCTCAGTTTGTGCCTTTGCTATTCTGACTACTGTCCCTGCTTCCTTCTGCCTTAATTGGTACAGTTCTCTATCCTGCTCCTTCTGTGTTTTCTTATACTTCCTAAATGCTATCTTTTTCTCCTTAACCTTCACTGCCACCTCTTTTGAGAACGATAGTGGCTTTTTCTTTCATTTTGATTTGTTTATTTGCTTCACACAAAGGCTTGTTGCCTCTGTGATGGCAGTTTTGATATTTCCCCATTGTTGCTCCACCCCACCTTCTAGCCTGTTTGCTAGTGCTTTTCTAAGGTACTCTCCCATCTTGCCAAAGTCAGCCCTCCTGAAGTCCAGAACCCTCACTTTTGTATGGCTGCTTGACTCTGTAGCTGAATTTATCGTGAACCACACTGTTTGGTGGTCACTTGTTCCCAAATGGCTACCCACTCCTAGATCTGAGATCCTGTCACTGTCCCCATTTGAGAGTACGAAGCCTAAGATTGCTCCCTCATGAGTGGGTTCCAAAACTAGCTGTCTGAGGCATGCCACCTGAAGGGCATCAAGAATGGCCCTGCTTTTGGATGTGGCTGCCGCAAAGGTGCTCCAGTTAACATCTGGCATATTCAGGTCCCCCATTAACAGTATCGCCCCTTTCTCTGCCTTCCTAAGTATGCCTTCTATAATTTATTTGGCCATTCCTTCCCCCTGACATGGGGATCTATATACAACCCCTGTGCAGATTGTAGTGCCATTTCCAGTCTCTAAGGTGGCCCACAGTGCCTCCTCTCCTCCCTGTTTACTCTTTCGTTTGGTTGCTTTTACCCCTTCCCTTACATAGAGAGCTACTCCCTCCCCTTCTGCCCTACCTGTCTCTCCTGTAGGTTGTGTACCCTGGTATGTTAACGTCCCACACATGGTTCTCTGTGTACCATGTTTCTGTGACTGCTACAATATCCAGGCATCCCTCTTCCATCAAGGCCACCAGTTCAGGGAGCTTGTTACACAGACTACGGGCATTGGTACTCATAACCCTCCATTTTTGATGGCCTTACTCCTTTTAGCCCCATCCCTGTCCTCACTGCCTTTGTCACTTTCTCTATTTACCCCTGCACTTCTCCCTATCGACATCTCTATGTTGGTGTCTACCTCACTTAGTACCCTGATATTTTTTGGGGGGCTAGGATTTCCCTGCTCCTTTCCAGTGCCTCCCCCCTTGGCTAGTTTAAATGCTTGTCAATGAAGTATTTAAACCTATCACCTAGGATCCTGGTTCCTCTCCTGGACAGATGCAGCCCATCATGCCAGTATAGGCCTGCATCCCTCCAGGTGGATCCCCAGTCCCCTTCATGCAGAGGCACCCCTCACAAGTGATGAAAGCTCCAAGACCATTGCTGAAAGTACAGAGACTGTGGTTGTTCACCCCAGAAAGACTGGCTGAGCTGTTAAGCCAGTGGTGTGCTTCAGTTACGATTCCCCAGGAGGCAAGTGGATTTGCCTCTCAATGTAGTCCACAAAGGTGTTTATGTCTCTTAGAGCTCACTGCCCAAACTGAGCTTGATGGCCTATTCCAGGTTACTTGTTCTGCCCTCTCACCATGGTGCCCCTGCCCCATCCAGCCCCAAGTTAGCTGATAGGGAAGGGCCCCCTTTTGCATTGTTTAGAGTACAAGAAGTTATTACATGATTCTGTATAGTAATGTTCAGTTCACCTGTGTGAAATATGCATAATGTATTTTCAGAATGGAAATGATATCGTGGAGTACATTAAAATGTATAGTAAAGTGACAAGTTATGCCAATTGATGAATCAGATAGTACTTGTATAGCATGCTAATGGCATAAATATCTTGTATATGTTGCATTTTCAATGTTGTGATGGTACAGACTTGACGCGGACACCAAGTTTTCCCAGGCAGGGAAGGGTGTAACCCCCCCTACAAATGGGGGTTCCCAAAAGTCTTCCTTGAGCTTGCCTAAATGCTCACTGCCAGGCTGGTGTCCTGCGTTTTAGAAGTTTAAATGTGATTACCAGAGCTTGTATAGCCTCTGTGTACTGTCTCTTTAAGAGCTGCCTAATTGCAGTTTAAGTAATCTGAGAGGGAGCTCTGTTGAAAGATGTAACTATTTACTGAAAATCATTTAGAGTGATAATGATAATGTAGTTTGTCTAACCTGCTTTCTTTGTAGTAAGGACTGTTTTGTTTGTTTCCACTATCTTGGTCCTGGACTGCAAATTGGAGCAAACAGTACTGGTGGGACCTAAAATGTAGCTGGACTACAGGAGCTGTCTGAATTCAAAATCTGTAGGAACTTTAGTTTGGAGCTTTTTTTGCGCCTTTTTTGCAACTGAAGGGGGAGCTCTTGCTTTGACTGACAGCCAAATCAGCCAACCAAATCTTTTGGATCTTTGGGAAGTCCCGGGCTGCTTGCAGTTTTAGTTAGAACTAAGCTGGAAGCTGAGCAAGAAGGAGCTGAAGTGTTTCTGAGCAGCAATCCTTAGTGGATTCGCATGGGAGAACTCTCAAAAGGCTAAGTTTTTGGCCTGCATGCCGGAGTGCTGTTCCTGAGAGGGAGAGAAAATAATTATTTTGGACTAAATCCAAGTTTGTGTGACTAAAGTAAGCTACTGAAGTGGGCCAGGCTCAACCTGAAGAAGACCGAATATTTTTGCTGAATGCGATCGGCCTGTCAGGAGTTCCAGCTACCCTTAAGTTCCCAGTGTGTGCAGAGACTTTGCGATTGTGCCTGGGGAGCACTGCCTGGTACAGTAGAATTCCCATACACGTTAATGTGCTATGAGCCGCTAGTGGGTTGTGAGTTAGTTCCCCACTGTGTGAATTGTGTTCTGCTTGCTGGAAGCTGTATCCAGCCCAAAACAGACTGCTTCCGAACTTGTCTCCATGTGGTCTGGGCTTTGCCAGACTGGCCCAGCCAGACTACCCACTGCACAGAGAAGCCATCGACGAGAGACCTGCCTGGGGATCAGCCCCCTGCTCCACGCCTGAACAGGAAAGACACCTCTGTGACTTGTGTGGGCCCTGCTACTCCTGCCATTCCAGATCAACCACCCGCAGTGTCGATTGTCATCCAGCCTGTGTCCAGTCTTGGGTATCATGAGTAAATACCAGGGTAGCTCCCTACAACAGCTTAATCTGAGTGTGTCATCTGATTGTCTTGTTGTTTTGTTTCCTTTACAAACTGAGTCCTCTGGCTCTGGATTACAAATATTGTGTACTGTGCATGTTGTGTTTTCCATCACAAGGCCCCAACCAGCTGTAACCCTGGGCAACTGTCCTGGCTAGCCCATCTCTTTTCTACCTGGGTACCCAGAGGTGGACTGTGTGGGGGGGACTCAAAGCGCATGCATAACTGCTTGATTGATATAACCTTTAAGCTAATTAACCTGATTTTGCCCCTCCCTCATTCAAGTCCCCTGAATAAATCAGATCTAACTTTTTCTGCATGTAATCTGACTGTGGTTCCAGTTTGTGCTCAAAGGACTGTACTGTTGCTATTTGCTGTGCTTAACCTTGTTTTACAGAGGTTCCCAGGGTCGAGCCAGAGGAACCAGCCCTGGTGGTAAGTGCAAACAGTGTGGGTACTTGTGTGGTATACCAGGGGTATTGTGAAAGTGATTATTGTACAGTGTTCAGGCCACTAGAGGGGAAAGAGGGGGCTTACAGTGTACCGGAGGGCTGTGCCTAGGTTAGCTTGACCACTACCAACCCTGACCTCCGGGTGGAGGCACCCGTTTCAGAACTCGGACCCCTTAACCTGCTTAATCAAGCACGCAGGGGTAGTAGCCCTTGGGATAGTGCCACCTAGGGGTTACACAAATAAATAACAACCAAATATCGAACATCAACAATGATAAAATCAAACATCATAAGCTTTTAAAAATAAGAATGTTTTAACTCCACCGTGAAGCGCTCGGCGATGAGGCAGCTTTGTATCTAATGAGGTAGAGAATTCCACAGGGCAGGGGCAGCATACGAAAACACACGTGCCCCAGATGTTTTCAAATGAACCCTGAGAATCTCTAGCAATCCTTCATCGGCAGATTGGAACGAGCAAGAGGGGCAGTAGGGAGTAAGAAGATCTTGCAAATATTGCAGTCCCTGTTCGTGTAGGGCTTTATAGGTCAGTAATCCGACCTTGAAGGTAATCCACCATTGAACCAGCACCCAGTGCAGCCCACGCAGAACAGGTGTAATATGACTATTTCTAGATGTCCCAGTCAAAAGCCTAGCTGCTGCATTCTGCACTAGCTGCAGGTGGTGGATATCGACCCTCGGTATCCCCAGGTAAAGGGAATTGCAGTAATCAAGGAGAGTGGTCATGAAAGCGTGGACCAAAATAGGAAGGTCCGCCAGAGAAACCAGGTGTTTCACCCAGGCAATATTCCTCAGATGGTAAAAAGAGGACTTAACAATGGCTGACACCTGAGATTTCAAGGTCAAACCATTGTCAATGATAATGCCCAGATTACGCACCTGGCCTGAGGTCAAGAGCTAGACACCGTCAAGCCAAAGGCCTGACGGTATCTCAGCCCTATGGCCCACCTCAAGGTGACCTGGGTCCATGACCAACACCTCAGTCTTATCCGGGTTTAACCTCAGCCAGCTGGCACTCATCCAGTCGTTGATCTCAGCTAGACAGCTGTTAAGCAGAGAGCTTGCATCATCCTGTCCAGGAATAAAGGACAGATACAGCTGGGTATCATCTGCACAGCAGTGAAAACCCAGACTGTAACGCCTAATGATATCTCCTAATGGCAGCATATAAACTGCGAACAACATGGGCACCAAGATGGAGCCCTGCGGCACCCCACAGGACAGAGAGATGGCATCAGAGGAATAAATTTCAGTGACAATCCTCTGAGTCCATTCCATAAGAAAAGATTGAAACCAATGTAGAACTGTACCAGACAGTCCACAAAAAAGCCGCAGGTGCTCCAGCAGCACATGATGGTCCACAGTATCAAATGCTGCAGAGAGATCAAGAAGGACTAGAATAGTACGAGCCTTTCGATCTCTCACAATTAGATCATTTAAGACCCGAATGAGAGCAGTCTCGGTGCTATGTCTTTTCCTAAACCCTGACTGGAGAACATCATAGATATTGTGATTAGTGAGATGGTCATCCAACTGTAGCACAACCACCTTTTCAATAGCCTTACCCACAAAGGGCAGGTTAGAGATAGGTCTGTAGTTAGCTGGACAGTCTGGGTTCAATGAAAGTTTTTTTAAGGAGTGGTCGAACGACTGCCTCCTTTAGGGGATCAGGAAAAAAACCCTACTCCAAAGACTTCCAGACAATTTCAGCAAGGATTGGGCAGATAACATCTACGCAACCCATTAGTAGTGGCGTAGGGCCAGGATCCAAACTACAGCTGGTTAGTCGTACAGTCTGAACAATCCTCACAACATCCATGAATTCCAGCCTACTAAAGTCAGACCAAGTGACACGAGGGTTTGCTTCCTCTCGTCGATCACCGCAATTCCCTAGAGAGGGAACAAGATGGATACCCGACCTGATGCTGGCAATCTTATCTACGAAGAATCGAGCAAGCTCGTCACACTTTTTTTGTGAAAAATCTCTTCCAGGCTGCAGACAGAGTGGATTGCACAATCTGTCAACAGTCTGAAAGAGTTGAGATGGACGATTCTGCGCAGTGGCAATCTCCCTGGACAGGAATTCTGCCTTCTTACGGGTGATTGCTGATTGATAGACTCTATAATGGTCCACCAATCTAAGCCTGTCAGCATGTAAGCCAGATTTTCACCAAGCTCTCTCTAGCCTTCACCCGCTCTCCTCAGCTCCTTTAGAAACCCATCAAACCATGGAGATATTGGGCGCTGAGTGGGTGGGCTAATGCGAACAGGTGCAATTTGATCCAGAGCCTCGCCCACAGCCTTATTATAGGCGAGTAAGAGATCCCCTGGACCCATGCACTCACTTGAAATACCTGATAGGTCCAGTACCGCCGAGAGGCCTTCTGGGGTAACTCCCCTTAAAGGGCGATACTGGACCATGTCCATAGGGGCAGGCCTATTTGGGGGTGCCCCAAAGCTGAATCTTATGGTATGATGGTCTGTCCACACATTTTGTTCCACCCCCAAATGTGCAACTTCCAACTCCAGTAGGAACACTAGGTCCAATGAGTGACCCCTACATGGGTAGCAGAGGTAACCACCTGTGTAAGGCCCAACATCATCATAAGTTGGAGGAGGTTTTTCCCCAAAAGGCGAGAGTTCATCGTCGACCCAGGCATTGAAGTCGCCCAGTATTAACCACCTGGGTGACTCCAATGCTACATTGACAATGAAGTCCGCAAACTCCTTCAGGAATTCTCCACCATCATCCGGTAGTCAGTAAATGAGGAGAATCCTGAACCCTACACCTGATACCAGGATACACTCAAAGGATCGAGTGAAACCCACTGGTACCTCCACAAGACCCAGCTCCATTCTAAAAAAGATGGCTACACCCCTGCCCCTACGATCCAACCTCGGGTGGTGTATCACCAAGAACCCGATCGGAGCAGCAGATGCCAAAATGTGGCCTGCATTCTCATCTAACTAGGTCTCGGTGATGCATGCCAGGTCTGATGTCGCAACAAGATCTGCTATAATGGCGGTCTTGTTCTTAATTGACCTGGCATTACGTAACACTGCCTGGGTTGGATGGGTTTTCAAGGAGGAGCGCAGTATCTGCCCACAATTTGCGGAGCCCTTGGGTATGGGAATCAGAAAGGGAGGATCCCTCTCCTGAACCCATTTCACCCCAGGGCGTCTCCTAGTCCCCACTACCTCTGTCGATTGACCCCTCTCCATTCTCCCACTCTGTCCAGTCCATCTACCCCTCAAACGCTTTCTAATTATCCCCAATGTACGACATTTAGCATAAACATCAGCCACCAAAGGGGGACAGTGAAAAGGGCAGAGGTCCTGAAGCAGAATGGGAGAATAGCATCTGACCATCTTAGAGCTCCCCAGCACATCTCAGTAAACAACAATTAACCGTACAATTAAAATATCCATATAAACAACTCAGTTATAACAATATACAAAAACTTGGCTCAATAAATCAGTACAGCTACACAAATCAAGCTATTTAACCATATTCATTTAACAATTCAGCTTAAATAAATAACAATTCTTACCGTACTAACCAATAAATACATCTCAGCAATCCTGAGATAGGCAATATTACTCAAATTATCACATTAGATGTTCTATTTATGGATTTAGGGGCTTCTCACTTCCCCAGTCCATTAGATTTTGATTCAAATTCTGCTCTCACCAGAAATTATAAGGCATAACTAAATCATGGCAATTTAGCATAATAAAATAACAACCTTTCCAGGCCTATAAAAATAAAGGTTCAGTGTAGAGTTCACAAGGGAAAATAGCTACCTTAGAAGGAACTTTACAGGGAACTTCAAACTCCAGCCAGAATCAGGACTACGGCCCCCAGAAAAGAGACCACTCGCCAGCGGACCTCCCCCCCAGCAGGCCTAGGAGGCGCTGATTTCTCTGTGCCCACCCTTCAGTAGACCCAGAGCCAATGCCACCTGTCCCAAGCCCAGCCAGAACAAGCATCAGTAGCTCACCCTGCAATAAACCCTACAATTACTCTGAACCAATAATCACAATAGCTAAAGTATAATGCAATAGTAAATACAGTCCAGCAGATTTTTGCAGTCAAAGCTCCTGTTCTAGCACAAGGAATGTCAGATCTTCATTCTTTCCACAAGATATCAAACTGTAGTATAATTCATACACTACTCATGGACCAATAAATGCCTTTTGCCAAATAGTCCAAATTCAAATCGGCAGCTCCAGGATTATAACACACTATAACAAACTGCAGTCTGTGGGATGTACACACAGTCGGATATAATCCACTTGACTCAACTCCACACGCTGTTCACCTCAAAACTAACACCAGGTCTACTTCCAGCAGTTCTATTCGAATAATCCAACTTGTGCTTTCACGGATTCCACGGTTCCACAAGTCCTCGGTGCAAAAACAGTCAATTGTTTCGCAATTCCACGGTTCCCCTCTCGTAATCCACAAGTCCATAGCCTGGCCGAAACACAGTCTAAAACATAGCCGAACCGGTCACCAGCTTCAGCTACCTCATAGGTCTCACAGGTCCACGTCTCGCACAAGCAGCATGCACACTGCAAGCTACCGGCTGTAGCACTGACACACTAACGCTAACACAGCCGAGGAACCAGGCCTGGGAACTAGGCCCAATAGTCATACAAAGTCATGCAAGGACCAAAATAACCGGCGATTTATTAAAATAGGCTTCTGTAGACTGGCAAATCAAATAAAATAACACAATACTGAGATGCACAAGGCGGCGTCAAACGATAATGAGAGCAAGAGCTCAGAGCAGGTCAGAACAAATAAAACCAATAAAATCAAAATACGTAAAATAACCCTTCTTTTTGTGAAGGGACTAGTGCACCCTCCCCGTGACCATGGTGCTGAGCTGTGGGCCTGCCATACCTTCTCATCAGTAAATACTGAGCAGAAGTATCTATTTAGGATAGATGTTTTTACATGGTCCTCCTTCTCACACACACACCCTTATCCCCTTTGATCTTAGCAATACCCCCTCTGAACTTTCTCCTTTCACTAATGTATCTATAGAAAGTCTTGTCACCTTCTTTTACAATTCATGCTAGTGTTTCCTCGATCTGGGCCTTTGCCTGCCTTACTGCCTTCCCTGCTTCCCTTAGGGATGTTTGGTATGCCTCCCTTTTTTCATCCCGCTGCATTCCCTTATATTTCCTGAAGGCCAGCCTTTTGGCTCTGACCTTTTCTGCTACTGTTTTTGAGAACCAAAGTGGTTTCCTTCTTCTTTTGCACTTCCTTTTCTCTCTAACACAATGGGATGTTGCTTCAAGTATTGCATCCTTAATGCTTGCCCACTTTGCCTGTAGCCCCTCACCTGTATTTCTTTTTGCCAGGGCTAGCTTAACTCTGTTGGCCGTCTTATCAAAGTTAGCTCCTCTGAAGTCCCACACTGGTCCAGTGAGTGACGTCTACCATGACTTTGAGACACTGTTTATTCTAGTATCCATCTTGAGCCGGGAGGGTCTGGGCTAGGCTGCTATCCTGATTGATGATGATGTGACTCACTGTTGAGAGAGAGAGAGAGAGAGAGAGAGAGAGTAGTTGACTTGGGAGGGAGAGTAGCACACAGGGCATCAAGTGGTGAAAGAACAGAGTGCTGAGAGACAGATAGAGATAATTCTACCGTGCAACTCATTGCAGATCAGAGGTCAGGCTGCTGCTGCTGTGCTGCCAGCATGGGTTCTGTATTTTAACTGTGGAAGCATTGTTATTTAGGGATGGATCGTGATATAATTTTTTATCCTTCCAGAGACTACAGTGCATGATGAGGAAAGGGCAAGCCAGGGTAATGAAGAACGGTTTTCAGAAATGGAAGTTTAAAGCAATAATAAAAAAAAAAAAAAGCAAGGCTATACAGGACAAGGTTCGAGGCCCCAGACAAAACATTTGGGGCCCTAGCCCTGAAGGCCCAGCCCGAACAACGTCTCTGTGAGGCGCTAGGCTAAATGGACAATAAGGACAGTAAAGACTATAAAAAACTTAAAACTGTTTTACTAAAAAAGTATTAACTAACTCCTCCTGAGGCATACAGAGTTAAAGAGCCACTGACACCTCAAGAAGAGCTTTGAAAAACATAATATTTGTGCACAACGCAGTTTTATGTTTCTCATTAGCGCTGTATTTCTCATCTCCATTATTTATTATTGAGATAATTTATTTATTCAAATTTTGGTAACTGGGTAGGTCCACTGAGACCTTTACGGTCCTTTTTTCAGGGGCAACATGGGGTTAGTTACATGTACCTAAGGGAGAAAAAAAAAGAAACCAAGCCAACAAAGCTATGATACATACAGTGAATCAAGGTTTACACAGTACAGCAGGAATACACATAGCAGCATGTAGTACATCATAGACAGACTCCAAGCAGTAGCCTGGACATTTTTGTTAGGATTATATGCATGAAAGCAGGATTTATGTTCCTTGGGGGCGCATTAGCTCCTATTACTTTTTATTAACCTGATGTCATAATACTCTGCTTGTGACATCAGTTATTCCCCTGGCAACAAACTGTGATGTCACAACAGAGCATTATAATTTCAAGTAGGGAATAAGCTGCAGAGGCAGATGAACTCTAAGGGATACAGATATTGTTTTTGTGGCAATTTCTTTAGTAATAAATACAGTAATGGAGAGAAGAAATATATAGAAATCTGTGGAAGATACATGAAATAACAGCTGAACTGTGTCTAAATATTATGTTTTTTAAAGTTTTCCCAAATGCATCAGCTGCTTTTTAAATTCTTGAGGCTTCATAACAGCTTTGACATGAGCTTTGAGGAACTTGCCACAAAGCAAAGTCAGTTTTTGAAATGTTGGGTGGAGGGGGTGGAAGCAAACTCTGTGGGGAAAATTGAGGAGATTGTGTTACTGGAATGGTTCTTTTGGGCTTGCCCAGTGGAGCTGAAAACCTGGCTAGAGGACCAGGATCCTAAAATAGCATAGCAAGCTACTGAGCACTTGGATCGCTATGCCAGGAGCAGGCCTGCTCTGAAAGGAAATGGGTGAGCAGGTGCTGCAGGGACAAAAGGATAAAGCGAGTCTTCAGGGCAGCTAAAACCCTCTATACCTCTGCAGAAAGGGGGAAGCCCCAAGTTACCAAAATAGGATGTCCTGGATCAAAAAAAGTTATGACTGTTGGTTTTGTAAGCAGCCAGGGAATATTGCTAGACTGTCCTAACAAGGTACAGAGTGGAAAAAGTGTTCTTCAAAAGGAGGTGGGTGCACTGTGTATCCCTCAGAGTATCTCTGTGAACATTGAGGGAGCAATACACCCAGGTACCATAAATGGGGTGCAGACCCATGGGCTAAGGGACATGGGGGGCATCTTTTACCCTCGTAAAAGGGGATTTTGTTGGGCCTAAACAGCTTATACCTAATCAGTTTGTAACTGTGAAGGGATTTACTGGGAGGAGAAAACCCTGCCACTAGCTAGTGTTCTCCTGGATTGGGGTGAGACAAGAGAGAGGGTATAAAAAGTGGCAGAAGGCAGACAACCTCACCCTGAATGTTATTAGAGGGAACAATCTCCAGCAGGGGATGGTGTATGCTGTTACCCGCAGTCAGACGGCTAAGGCCACTTGTAATTGGAACCCCACAGTGAACCCGACAGAAGCCTCTGTGAAAAAGAATAGAAGGCTGGTTCCCTGGCTTGTGTCTCCTGAAAGGGAGAGTAGTGAAAGTGATGTAGGACTTCCCCAAGTAGCTGTTCACCAAATAGTTACAGAAGGTTACTCTGAGGAGGGAGATGTAACCAATGGTTAGAAAATTAGAGATGGTAGTGACTCTGAATGCCCTGATGCTAGAGCTAAGGACCCCAACTTAGGAACTGAGGAGGTCATGTCCCGTACTTTGGGAAAATGTGAAGATTTTGCAGCCACTCAGAGGACCGACCATAGTTTGGAGAAGCTGAGGGCTTGTGCAGAATCTGATGGGACACAGGGAGGTGACGACACATAGGGTATTTTGGGACAATGGACTGTTGAATACTTAGGACGTGAGGACAGACGGAGAGGTGAGCAGCTTGCCATTCCCCAGGAGTAGCGTGAGAGGTTGCTCAAGATCACTCATGATATCCCCATGTCCAGAGATGTGGGCATCGCTCACACCATGCAGCGATTAGTCCAAAATTTCTGTTGCCCAACTTCACTTAGCAGGTGAAGTAATATTGCAGGTCTTGTTACTGGTGCCAACAGATGGGGAAGGCAGGTAGTAAAGCAAAAGTGGCCCTAGTTCTCTTGCCCATTGTGAAGGAGCCATTCCCCAAGGTAGGAATGAATACTGTGGGACCCTGGAATACCCCAAGCTCCTCCGGGAAAATGGTTATCCTGACAGTGGTCTATTTCACCACCTGATACCCAGAGGCAGGTTCCCTCTCCTCAATTAAGGCAGACAAAGTAGCAGATGCCTTGCAAGGGATTTTCTCCAGTGTCGGGTTTCCACAGGAGGTTATCTTTGATCAAGGTAGTAACTTCATGTCAGACCTGATGAAGTGTTTATGGGAGTAGCGTGGGGTGGTGCAGAGATGCACGACACCTTATCACCATCAAGCCAATGGGCTTGTGGAGTGATTTAATGGTATCCTAAAAATGATGCTCCAGGTGTTTGCTGAACAGCATGGGAGGGACTGGGAGAAATACCTTCCCCACCTGTTGTTCATGTACAGGGAGGTTCCCCAAGAGTCAACAGGGTCCTCCCCCTTCAAACTCTTATACGGATGCAAGGTGAGTGGGCCCCTAGACTTGATTTGGGAAGACTGGGAAGGCAAACTCACCACCCAGGGAACTCCCATAATGAAGTATGTCTTTAAGTTTAGGGAGAAGCTGAATTAGCTTATGGGGTGGCCGGGGTGGGGGTGGGGGGATAAAAATGTATTTTTATACAGGTAGAGTTGTTTTACATCATTGGGTCAGAGACCCATTTTCAAGATGGACCTGTTATATTTAGGTTAACAAATTAACAAATAAACAAACAGTTTAAACAAATAGTTTAGTGTTATTTCATACATTAAGAACATACATTCAACAGTTGATATGTTAATCCACATTCTAATATATAATTAACAACACAATACACAGTTAAGTTCAAGGTTTTAACTTATAACTGTATGCCTAGAGCTTAGGGGGGAACCTCTACAAACTTTCTTCTACAGGCTGACATAACATATGATCGACAACACAATACACATTTAAGTTCAATATTTTAACTTAAACCTATATTCCTAGAACTTTAGGGAGAGCCTCTACAAACATTCTTCTACAGACTAACATAACCATCCAAGAATAAATCTATCATCCATTGCATATGCATTCCATTTTTAAGTCATGACCAATCAATCGCATAAAGTGTTTAGTTTTTGAGATTTGCTTCTTTTCTGTATCAATTGGGGCCCAGAGTTTAATAACCTTCATTCCAAAGGTCATGTCACCATATTTATTGTGTATTTTAGGCTTAACATAATTATTTCCCCCCTTGCCTCTTAGGTTATTATTATGAATGTGTGTTGAATATGGAATTTTAACAACAAGATACTTCAGACTTTGATTGTGTACCACCCCATGAATTTGTTTCTACCATTTTTGGTCCATTTTTTGCTCTAAATAAACCCATTTTAATGTCATGAACATTTCTCAACGGTAAGTATGGTAATCACAATATGAATCTAGCTAGGTTGTTATAAAGAACTTGAATGGCTCTTAAGTTTGACTTGCTAGCCATACCATAAATGTGAATTCCATATTCAATACATGGGATAATCAACTGATTTATTATATATTTTCTCATTTTCTGATTTAGACAATATTTTGACCCTCGGAATGCCCCTAGTTTGTTATTTGTTTTACAAACAAGATTTTTTTATGTGGAAATCAAATTTCAAATTTTGGCCCACAGTAACCCCCAAATACCTGTATGACTCAACTTGATTTAATGATTCATTTTTAGCCGTTTTGATTAAAATCTTCAGAAAGGTATTTGTGATTTTCCCATTATCCTGGAAAACCATAGTATTGTTTTTTTCACTATTTAAAACCAACCCTGACTGATATAGCCATGTTTCCATTCTATTAAAGTCCTTTTGAAGACTTTTCTCCAATTCCGGTGGGGAATCCCCGTAAGCCAGTAATACTGTATCATCTGCATACATTCTCAAACTGTAGTCTCTGCTACTTTTGGGAGCTCGTTCATGTACATTATGAATAATAAAAGGCCCAAAATAGGGCCTTGGGGGACTCCTCTCCTTAAAGGGACTGGCTTTGATGAAGTTTCGCCAATTTGTACTTGTTGGACTCTTTCTGTCAGGTATGATTTAAACCAAGGAAGTGTTTCGTAATCTATACCTAAACCTATCATTCTTTCAAACAATATTCTATGGTCTATAGTATAAAATGCCTTGGAGAGATCCACGAACACCGTGCCCACCGACCTTAAATGGGAGGCAAAGTTATCTATTAGATCAGTGAGTGTGGTGTCCATGGAGTATTCTTTATGAAATTCTGACTGGTAATAAGACAGGAGAGAATTTTCTTCTAAATAACTGCTCAGCTGTCTCTCCAAGACCTTCGATAGACCAGACAACAATGAGATCGGCCTGTAATTTGTTGGCTCCACAGGGGAAGATCCCTTGTGTATCGGGACAATTTTTGCTTGTTTCCACAAGGTTGGAAACCTATTTTCGGTCAGGCTCCAATTTAGGAGTCTGACTAATATTGGAGCAGTTACCTCAAGGGAGTCTTTTACAAACCTATTCTCTAACCAATCTAGTCCAGGAGCTTTATTTAAGTGGAGCTTCCTCAGTTCATTCTTAGCCTCACTACAAGAAATAACCTTAAACCTGAACTTTGTTTTATTCGGTGGCCAGTTTTCCCTTATATCAGTTTCTGTGTAAGTCTGTTGTGGAATATCTGTATCAGGTAATGAGACAAAATATTGATTTAACCTCTCTGCAGAATCAAACAGTGGCAGCAAGGTGTCTTCCTCCCTGATCTGGATGGGCTGCTTGTTCACCATTGTTGTTTTGAAGGATTTAATCAAGTTCCAATATTGTCTGGGATCAGTGCTTTGTTCAACCTTATTTTTATAATATTGCTTTTTTGAAATTCTAATTTTAGTTTTAAGTTTATTTTGTTCATTTTTGTATTTTTCCCAATCCTTAGGGTCCAATGTTTTGTTAGCTTTTTTCCATACTTTATCTTTATATCTAATATTATGTATTTTTTATCAGTAATCCAAGGTACATTTTTCTTTTTTTTTTTTTTTACATACACTCGTTTCAGAAGGGGCAACTTTGTCATAAGCCTGAACATACAATTTGGGGAATTCTTCAACAGCCCAGTCCAAGTCAGGGATTAGGAACAACCTGTCCCACCTGATTTTTCTTAATTCATACAGGAAGTCTTCTTTAGGTTTCGATGCCTTACTACTCTAGGACCTGAATTAATAGGAACTTCCCCTTTATCAATAACTTCACCCACACGGGGAATAGAGGATTGGTCCCCGAATATGGGTTGCTTCAGAATCGCTGTCAAAATTGTAATTCCATCTGATGTAAAAACAAGATCTAGAATGTTCCCTTCATTAGTGATATATGTTTTCCTACTAGAAACTGCAATATTTTGATTCAGATTTAAAAGAGTAAGACTAGTCCTGAGGGCATTACTTCTTAATTTATTCCATGCTGCATTGAAATCACCTACCAGTAATAGGTCCAATCCCATTGTATGCTGTTGCAGTAAATGAGCCTATTTATCAAATTCTACTATTTTAACTTTTGTGGGGGAAGGGGATAAGTTAATCCCAATACCATATTTAAATTTTTAATGTGTACCAACAAACATTCTGCCATCCCAGCTTCTCCTGAATAAGCTATAGTAGTTTGGCCTAGTTCCCATTTTAGGTATAGTAATAGCCCACCTCCTGTCTTCCCTACTCTGTCTCTTTGGTGTATCCTTGTAGCTCAGTTTCCCCTTCCCTTATTTTAGGAGTCAACCAGGTCTCTGTCAGGGCTAAAATATCAGGGTTTTCCAAAGCCTCCCAAGCTCTCATCATATCTAGCTCATTTTTTAGGCTCCAAAGCAACCTATCAGGTGCCCAACAGAAGCAAAAGGTCTGGTATGATCGTGGAGCCAGAGCTCTCTCATACAGTTCAGGCCAGGAGATAATGGTCTTAATTCCAGTCCAGAAGGACAAGCTGCAGGCTGAGTGGGATGGACCATACAAGGTAGTCCAACAGGTCAATGACGTGATATATTGTGGAAGTGCCTGACAGGAGACATACCCATAGGATATACCATGTCAGTATGATGAAGCCATATATAAATAAGGCCAACATGGTGTTTGCAGAGTGTAGTCCTGGGGATGGGATGGATGAGAAAGATGCCTCCTGGACTTGCTAGAGGAAAGCAAGCAGGAGTCATCTGTGGAGACAATCGAGCTGTCACCCCAGTTGACACCAGAACAGATCCAGGAAGTGAGGGAGGTTTTAGAGGGGTTTGCCCCTTTATTAAAGGCCAAGCCTGGATGTACCACTTAGTGGCCCATGACACAGACACAGGGATGTAAGTGCCCATACGACGGACAGTCTACCGGGTATCTGAGGCCATCCTAAAGGACATTAGGAAGGAGGTGGAGGAAATGCTGGGTTTAGGGGTAATCCAGAAATCCCATGGTCCCTGGGCCTCACTCGTAGTCCTGGTCCCCAAGCCAGATGGCTCTACCTGCTTCTGCATGGACAATCATGGATACAACGCAGTCAGGAAGTCTGATGCCCACCAAATGCCACAGACAGATGAACTACTTGACAGGCTGGGAGGGGCGATATACCTTACCACTACTGACTTAACAAAAGGGTACTGGCAGGTGGAGTTAACTGCCAGAGCTAGAGAATGGTTAGCCTTCATCACTCCAATAGGATTAATCAAATTCTGAGTAATGCCTTTTGGAATAAAGAATGCCCCTACCACATTCCAAAGGTCAGTCAAACAGGTGTTACAAGGTACCGAAGACTATGCAGTGACTTATCTGGATGATATTGCCATCTTCAGTACCAGCTGGAAAGAATGCCTGTCCCATCTGAAGGAAGTGTTGGGCAGGAGGTATGCGGCAGGGCTCACTGTAAAAGCCAAAAAGTGCCAGGTGGCTATAGTGGAGGTGGCATACATAGGCCATGTAGTGGGGCGGGGGCAGCTATGCCCAAACCAAGCAAAGATTAAGGCAATAGAAGCATGGCCCCCACCTGAAACTGAAAAGCAAGTTAGGAGCTTCCTAGGGACTGCAGGGTACTACTGAAAGTTTGTGCCCAATTGCAGTACCCTTTCAGTTCCCCTATCTTACTTGCTAAGGAAAAGAGAGCCAAAAAAGATAAGCTGGGATCCAGCCTGTGAAAGGGCCTTTGCACAGCTAAAAGCGGTGCTGTGCAGTGCCCCTGTGCTGGCCAGTCCAGATTACACTAGGCAGTTTGTGGTACAGATGGATGCCTTGGATGTGGAGATTGGAACAGTCCTGAGCCAGACATCCAATCAGGGAAGAGACCACCCTATAGTGTACCTTAGCAAGATGCTTCTTCCTCTGGAGCAGGCATACTCCATGGTACAGAAGGAATACCTTGTGCTGGTATAGGCCCTAAAGAAATTAGAGTCATATAAACAACTTCTCTTGGAGCAGGCATATGCCATGGTAGAGAAGGAAAGCCTTGTGCTGGTATGGGCCCTGGAGGAATTAGAGCTGTACCTCTATGGAAGGCACAAACCAACCACAACCCTCTAGTGTGGTTAAATCAGATGGGAAAAACAAATGGATGGCTCCTCTGATAGAATATTGCCCTGCAGGCCTATGACATGACCATTACACTCAGGTCAGGGTCTGCCAATGCAAACTCAGATGGCCTATCTTGCCAATTAGAACAGTAACTGAATTGTGGCAACCCTGTCATACAAAGGGAAATATTCCCACAGATTCAGTCTTAGGAGGGAGGGAGGGATGTGGTGATTTAGAAACATAGAAACATAGAAGTTGATGGGCAGATATGGACTGCAAGGCTCATCCAGTCTGCCATTTTTTTCTACCTTATGAATGTGCCATTGGCCTTTGCTCTGTCAATGGCCTATCTATTCATACTCATCTGTATTGCTCCCTTATGCCTATCCCATGCCTGTTTAAAGCCCTGCACTGTATTCCTATCCACCACTTCCTGAGGTAGGCTGTTCCGTGCATCCACCACCCTTTCTGTGAAAAAGAACTTTCTCACATTACACCTAAATCGGCTTCCCTCTAATCTCATGCTGTGTCCTCTTGTCCTGATAGTTTTCTTATATTGAAACATGTTAAACTCTTTCACATTGTTAATGCCCCCTAAGGTGTTTGAATGTTTCTATCATATCACCTCTCTCCCTCCTTTGCTCTAGGGTATACATACTGAGCTCAGTTAATCTGTCCTCATATGTTTTCTGATGCAGTCCCTGCACCGTTTTGGTTGTCCTTCTCTGGACTGCCTCAGTTTGGTTAATGTCCTTGTGAAGGTGTGGCCTCCAGTACTGTATGCAGTACTCCACATGGGGCTTAACTAGTGTCTTGTAAAGAGGGATCATTACCTCCCTCTTACAACTTGTGATACCCCTACTAATACACTCCAACATCCCTCTAGCCTTACCTACTGCTTTAGTGGTCTGCTTGGATGATTTCAGGTCATCAGTGATGATGACTCCCAAGTCTATTTCTTCCCTTGTGACTGCCAGCAACTCCTCTCCCAGCCCTGGTAGGTGGCTTCAGGGTTTCTCTTCCCTATGTGCATGATCTTGAACTTCTTTGCGTTAAATGCCAGTTGCCACTCTTCTGACCATTTTGCTAGTTTATTCAGATCTCTTCTCATTCTGTCCACCCCATCTGGATCATCTACTCTGTTGTAGATCTTGGTGTCATCTGCAAACAAACGTTACCCTCCAGTCCATCAGCAAAGTCACTGATGAAGATATTGAAGAGGACTGGCCCAAGGTCTGATTCCTGAAGTACCCCACTTGCATCTTTTCTGACTGTGTACCATTTACCACCACTCTCTGTTTTATGCCCACCAACCAGTTTGCCACCCAGCTGACCAATGTCTGACCCACCCATCTGGCCACCACAGTCATATTTCTGTCATATTTATCTGTAATTGTTTTATTGTTTAATCTCCAAAAACGCCAGGACCTAAGGATTGTCAGAAAGATGCCCAGTTTTACTGCAAGGATATTTGGGAAGAGCTGGTGTGTATTTCAAATGTCTGACATCTACCTTTGCCTGGGATAAAGTCTTGTTTTGAGGTAGACAGGAGTTAAAGTTCAATAGGAGATTGAAATCTCCTGGTAGCAGATTAAAGGGGGAATTCCATAATGACAAGAAATAGGAGAACGTTCTCATCTGCCATTACACTTACATGTCAAAGAGAAATGCTCTGAGAGCAGGGTCCTGGTGACATCCAGTCTAGGGGTCTTTGTTAAAATTCTCTACCAAGTGTCATAGTCCATTTCCTTTTTTATAGATCAGGAAGGGAATGCAGATCAAAAGCAAGGCCAGTGAAGAGACTGTGGAAAATCTAAATATTGTGATGTTGGTTCACTTAAAATTTTGAAAAAGAGCAATAGAGACTCCTGCTGGCCTAGAGATGAACAGTGGACCTGAAAATATTAAGGCCATCCTGGACTCTGATTCTCTACAGAAAAGGTAGAAATGATCCAGTTAATTCACCAGTTTGTTTTTGTATGTATTTTCAAACTTTTTTTGTAGTTATCCTGTAATCAAAATATCTAAATCTTTTGCCTGTATGGTAATTATTTAAGTAATTGGTAAAAGCTTTTGCTTTTATTTTTAAAGTACCTCTGCCTGGGAATGATTTGTTGTTGTGTGTGAGAATTTGGGAAGGTTTATTTGATCTGTGACATGCCTGCTTAGTGCAAAGGTACCACGTGCTACCAAAGACTAGGATCCTGGAAGAGAATCTGGGGATCTAAAGTAGGGAAAGTGCACAAGGTCTCCAGGAGGGGTCTGTAGGGTTTGAACCAGGTTCCTGCACAACCTGTGGGCAAAGACACAATCAGGGTTATGATGACTGCCCCGAAGAGTTCATACACCTGTGTCCTCCCCCCAGTGCAGCAACCAAGGTGAGTTCTCACCTCGCTACACACTCAAGACCTTATTTTACCCTTACACAGATAGAGAGGAAGCCCTGGGCTTCTGTGGTGAGTGTTCAGTTGTGAAATCAGTGATCATTCTAAAAGGACGTGAGGAGGGTATTCCTGACCCCCTGTCATGGGTTGCACTTAGGGGAGGGCACTGTGAGCTCAGTGGACCTTGATCCCAGAAGTGGGTTTGTAACCATGTCCACCTCCCTCCTTCCAAAGCTTTGGTTACTTTTTTGTGGCCCCTCCTCTTCTCCTTCTTCTGCGAACTGAACAAAAGTATTTGTTCAGGATGTCTGCCTTTTACTGGTTCCCCTCTGTACTGCCTTCCTCCTTCCCTTTCTCATCATACAATCCTACTCCTTGTCTTCTTTTCACTTACATACCTAAAACATGTCATGTAACCTTTTGTTATCCCCTGGAATATTCTCTTTTCAGTTTTCACCTTTGCACTCCTTATTGTTTTCCCTACTTCCCTCGTTTTCCCCTGATACACCTCCCTTTTCTCCTCCCTCTACATCTTGTTATACCTTCTGAATGCTTCCATTTTAGCTTTTACCTTTTCAGTCATCTCTTTTGAGAAGCATTGCAGTCCCTTTTCCCTCTTTGTTTAGCTCACTTGTTTGATGCAGAGGTTTGTTGCCTTTACTATGCTCTCTTTTGACTTTGCACACTGTTCCTCCACCCCACTCAGGTCATCCTCCCCACTAGGTCATCCCTGAAACATTCACCCATCTTTTTAAAATCTGCCCTTCTAAAGTCTGGGATCCTTGCCCTTTCGTGGTTCAATTCTTCAGTCATCCTTCTATTGAACCACAGAGTATGGTAATCATTGGTCCCCAAGTGGCCCGTCACCTTGATGTCTGCAACACAGTCCCTGTTAGTGAGTACCAGGTCCAGTATTGCCCCACCACAAGTGGCTTCACTGACCAGTTGCCTGAGGAACACTCCTGCAGAGAGTCCAGGATGTCCCTGCTTCTAGATGAAACCACTGCTGGGAGGCTGCAGTCTACAGCTTGCAAGTTGAAGTCCCCACCAGCAGCACCTCCCTCTTTTCTGACATCTTGCCAGTGGCTTCCACCAGTGCCTTGTCTAATTCCTCCCCCTGTGCTGGAAGTCTGTAGATCACCCCAGTGTGATATGGGGCTCCATTCTCCATCTCCAGGGTGACCCACAGAACCTCTGCCTCCCCCTGTAATCCCTGTATCTGTTATTTTTATGCTTTCCCTCACATAAAGTACTGTACCATGTCCCCTCCTTTTCATCCTACCCAGTCCTTCCTGAACAGAGTGTAGCCAGGTATGTATGGCCATGTCCCTGTCATTGTTTTCAGTGCAATTAAGATAACTTCCACCAAAAGTACCTGCGCACAGCTTTTGAGCAGCTTACTGCAAGGACTGCAACCCCCAATAATTATAGAACATGCTAACCAAGGTTACTCCAGCTTAATAAGAATGACTTGCTTGCAATTTTCCCCCAAAAGAAAAATCTGGAGTCAACAAATCCTACAGACACTGCAAGTTACACCCTACTTCACTTTTATAGGAAGACACGCCCTCCTCCCCCCCAAACACACAGATTTGCAAACTGCACACAGCATGTTTGCTGCTAAGCAGTTGGGGGTATTCCTAGTTTAAAAATATAATAATCTAAAAGAATTCAAAATCAGAAAAAAAATTTAAATGGCTTTCAAGCTGGAGTCTCTTTACATCTGTTAACTGTAAATATAAACCAGAAGAAATCCAAGCAGGTTTTGCCTTCTATGTAGTTTTAGCTGATTGTGCATGTCCTCCTCCAGTTATAACCCAGGAGAACAGCAAAGGCCACCAGTTTCCAGAAGAACAGATGAGCCTTCAGATTCAGGGTGGGAGAGAAAAGTCATTAAAAGAGAACGCTGATACCCATGACTGCGCCAGGTTTGGGTTATTTCAGTTTAATATTTGTGATAAGAAGACTATATACTCTTAAATGGTCTGCTGTTCCACTTTCAGTGTAGCGGAGTGGTTGCACGAAGGTAGTCACAGGGTTAACTAAGGCTTAATCCCCTTGAACGTATGCTGTTTAACAACAATTTATCTGCCACAGAATGGCCACAGAATCAGCAGTTGTTCTGGCGCAGAAAGTATGAGGTCCTGCCACAGAATGTAGGTACACTTTGCCACAGTAAACATGGGGCCGTGAGAATTGGCTATGTATCAATTTATCATGGAGGCTTCCTGTCTTTCTAAATGTTATTCTAGGTGTGTCATGTACTAGTTCTTTCAGAGTGCTATCCATTTTCAAAATGTTCCAGTTCCTCCACACCGTATTTCCTATGAGTTTTGATATCTTATTATACTCTTGGGACAATGTGATAGGGCCACCTTGGTCTGATTTTTTAGTTGTCTTAGTAATAGTAGTGACTACTAGGCTGGAGGGGTGGTGGCATGCCATGCAACATCCCTTGATTGGGAATGTCACACAGGGGACCACGCATGTGGTGGGGACTGATTGTAGGTGCCGCTGGTGGACCCTGGGGATTGTTGTACAGTGTTCCCCACAGGCCATTGCAGCATGACAGCAGCCTGCTGTACCTGTCCACTGGCACCAGTGAACACACCTGCTCCCTATCCCGTGGTCAGCACTGGCAGCAGCACCACATGCTGCCGAGCTTGCAAGCGGGGGGGGGCCTGCATGTTCGCTGGGCTGCCTGGGCTACCTGCCACTGCCTGTGTCAATCCCTGAACCTCTGGGAGGGGTGTTGATACCGGTGTAACCCAGGATCAGGGTGAGGTCATCATCAATGTCATAGGCATTGTGATCCTGTGTTCCTGGCACAAGCACTGGTAGGTCATCTGGTAGAATAAGGTCAGCCAGTGGATCCTCATCCTCCAGTCCAAGGATGTTCACCAATCCTAGACTGGTATGGCACCCCCTGTCTGTGGCCATGTTGCTGGTCGATGTGGATGGCATGGCTTCGACGTGTGCCATGGTGCCTGTCTCGTCTTGCACAGCACCCCTAAATCATTATGGAGCTGAAAGACAGAATGAGTAGTATTAATCGTGTCGTGGATGCATTGCATTTAGTCTGGTGTACTGTCCAATGTCAGCATGTGTGCTACAGGAGTGCCAGGCCTCACTTGCGTGTGTTGTTGCAGCACCACACGACATGCCTGGCATGACACATGCATTGCTCAGGACATGTGTCTGCATCGGTACATATACACAGCAGTGTGATACATGTGCACTCGTATGACAGGCATGCCTCCCCACAACCTGACCCCCCCCACCGCACACATCTACATGCCCTGTGCAGTGTGACATGCCGATGACAGTGACCACTGAGTCTGTGCAGGTGATAGCACATCGTGCAGTGCTCACACAACCAAAAGAAATGCCAGGTGACATGCACCCCCTGGACCCTGCACATCCATACCAGTACATGCCCCATGCTGCTGTCACACAGCTCACAGGAAACCATGTTGGTGCACAGTGTGGCTGTGCAGGCCGTGCACCACACCATGATGCACTGGGTACAGATGTCGTGTACCCCTGCTATGTACCTGGCACTTGGCACACTGTTGGTATGCACGTACTGCCCCCCCACCTCCTGCTGGCAAACTCACAGTGCTGTGATGGACTGGCCCTTCCATCTGGAGGCCACCCCCCCCAGAACACCCTTAGCAGCTGCCCAGCGGATGGTGGCCACATCCAGCTCCTCCTCCGCTGACAGGACGGGTGCTGTGGATGGTCCACCACCCATCCTGCTGCGTGATGTCTTGATGGCATCTATCTTCTCCTTTATATGCCTTCTGTCAGTGCCCATCTTCTTCTTGCACTCCAGTGCACTGCGGTTGTGGCAGCCATGAGCACTGACATATGTCGCCACCTCATCCCACCCATTGGGCCATTCCTGTGTGGTCCCCGTGGCCCCACTCTGGAGTTCCTTCCTCTCCAGGTAAGCCTCGAACCATGCTGTATGGTGTCGTTTTTATGACTCAAGTCATGCAAATGAACTTGTGAGCAACTAGTAATGAGATGCTAATGTGAGCACTTATATCTGGCATTGGCTCATGAGGCAATTTGCATATCCTTGCTGAATATTGCAGAATTGCTACATGTGCAACGGACTATGTCATGCGCAACATGAGTGCGCCAGAGCAATTCAAAGGTGCACTTTTAGCACATGCATGCTATGCAGTACCACTGTTTCCATGCATGCAGGCCGCTGTACTTTGTATGTGTCTGCGTAACATACATCTGATTTCACTGCACATGCATGTCCTATTGTGTATGTATACATGGGTGTGTACCGTGCATGAGGCAGTGTTGCACATCACATACCTATTGCCCAGTTGACCCTGCATTGCCATTAGCAAGTTCTGTGCATGTGTGGTCAATGCGCCATTAGCGTGCAGTATCTGTGGCAGTGCATGACCTTCACAAGAGGGCATATATGCACCCTTGCATGTACATGGGTCACGGACATTAATCTAGTCTTTCACCCGCATTTCTGGCTTTGCACACGTGCGGTACTGCATGATCGGCCCCAATGGTGATTGTCAATCATGGTGTGCTATGTGTTCCTGTCATGCAACAGGCGCAACAGTGCCACGTGGGTAACTGCTAGGCACCACATTGCTCGGTCAGGCGTTGTATTGGGCAATGATCATGGCACATGCTGGAGGACTCGGAAGTCAAGCTAGGAACTGGAGTAAGGTGGAAATGGCTAACCTGGTGGCAGTAGTTGTCCCATTGGAGGATCAACTGTTTGGGGCAGGGGACTTGCAGGAGGCACGGTCCCAGGTGTGGACCCTTGTGGCTTAGGCCCTGGGGAAGTGCACTGGTGTGCCCAGGATGGGGGAACAGTGTCGTTACCACTATGGGGACCTGCAGTGCCATGATTCTGAGTGGCTGTGGAGACTGCAGGACCATGCCCACCATGCTGCAGTCCCACAACCAGGTACATGTGTCAGTGCATGGTGCATGCCACCTCTGTATGGGCGTGGCACTTTGGGGTGTGTAGATGGTGTGTGTGCACCTGCACACAGGGCTGGCCAGCCCTGTTTGGGTGTGTGGGAACTGTGGTGTGGGGGCACTGTGCTCTGTGTGACCCTCTGTTGCACTGTGCCAGTGACCATCACCAGTGGACCTATCTCATGGGCTCAGGTCCCAGCATGGCACTCTACGTAGCAGTGCACCATGTATGTCCTGCAAGGGTGGGGGGATGGGTGTCTGTTGTTGGCATGCCTCTCATGTTTCTTTCCATATGTGTTTTCTTCTCAGGGTTGGAGGCACGTAAGTGGGTCAGGGCCGAGGCAGATAGGCAGGGCAGGCAACCAGACGATGGTGCTGTGGCTGTGCCAATGGGACAGGCTGCTGTTGAGTGTGTGCAATATGCATTTATCATCAGTATCTGGGTATGGTTGTTGGGGGGGGCCAGTACTCATAGCAGGGCTATGCCAGTATGCAGTGCTATGGCATGTTATCGCTCACTGTCACTGTTGCCTGTGTTGGTTAGCAGCATGTGGTGGTCCCATAGGCACGTGACATCTGTGTGGTGGTAGCCTGTTGCTGACACTAGTGGTGGCCATGTGTGAACCATGGTGCACACATGCAGCTGTTGCTCGTTCGGCTCATGTGTTGCCCTGGGGGCATCGGCCCCTCGCTGTGGGGTATGTGTGCCATTGCTTGGTACTCCCTGGCATTCTGTGCAGTTTGTGTGTGGCATGGTGCCGTGGGCTGCTGTGGGTGTCCGCTGTGCACATGCTGTTGGTACCATCGTCCATAGGTGTGTCCCACCTCAGTCCCCTCCACACACACAGCCCTGGGTTGGGGGGTGGTTGCAATTTTCTGTGTGGGACCTGTCACTTAGTGGCTGTTCTGTGTTTCTCTTGCATAGGTAGTCCAGAGCCAGGGAGAGGTTGTTGAGGTGTGGGAGTGCTGGGGGGTGGCATGCTTCATCTTCTGTGCCTGACTCTGCACATCAGAAACTGATTGGCAATATACATCCACCTGTCTAGAAGGCATCCGTCGGCAACAAGGGCACTGGTGGTAGAGGTGTGCAGGCTGTGAGCAGACATCTGCAGGCTGCGGCGATGAACTTTGGACATTTCACTGTATATAGCTCCATGTTTCCCTCCCATTCACCCCATCCCACTTGGATTGTTTTGATGTCACCCCATGCACTCCCTGCACACTCCCATCCCCATACCAGTTTGTTCACCGTTGCACTGTGCATAGCTTTTGTTTCCATTTACCTTTCATGTGTCCACCACATTGGCCATTTCATTCTGTGTTGTTCTGCTTTCTCCATGCTGTTTCATTAAACCTTTTACTACTGTTTGCTTGTGTGTATCCGTGTCTCCCTCACATGCATGTTGCTGCTCTGTGCTGGTGTTGTACATTGCTGGGGTATGACTGGTACATGTCTTGGCCAGTGGTGTCCCTGCAGTGTGGGTCTGGTAGGTGCCCACTGACTTGTCTGTCACATTCCTGTGTGCCACGGTTACATGGTTGTCAGTGTGGCCCACCTCTGTGCATCCAATAGTGCCATGTGCCCATATCCACCTGTGTAGCATGGTGCCCCCCTGCTGTGTTGCCTTTTCCTGTGCCGCTGTGCTATGCAGTGCTGTGACCTGTGTCCGTGTGTGGCTGTGCGGTGCATGCAGCATACCATCTTGTGCGTGTGTGTGTGGCTGTGGCTCACTGTGCATGCATGGTGCCTTCACATGGTGGTTACGATGCTTGGCTATCATGTGTTGGTGTTTGGGACTGTGCTCCTGGGGTGTTCAGTCCCTGCGGCCGTGTGTTCCATGGCCATTTCATGCCTTGTCACGTTGGTTCCCCAGGTCTGTGTGGGGCTCTGTGCCTTGTCAATGACCATTGGGCTCTGTGCTTGTTTTATGCCTTCTGCACCTTTTCCCCCTTGTGATTCTACCGTGCATCCACGTCCATGGTCCTCTGCCTTTGCGCAGCCTTGCCTGTGTTCCCTTGCGCATGGTGCACCTTGCTCCACTTGCTATATTCAGCATGCGCTGTTGATCCTGCACAATTTATCATTCTCTGGCTCATGTCTGTTTATGCAATGGCACATTTGTGCTAGATTCAGCATGGTTTGCGCCGGCACATTTCTATGGCCATCCACTGAATATTACATTATTGTGCTGTGGCGCAAATGGATTGTGCTGTGCATCCCATTGCACATGTTCTGGCTGCAATTTTAAATATCTAGCCCCAAATGTAAATAAGCAATGATGTTACCTTTTTCTATAATTGTTATTGTTTAGAATTCAAATAATGTGTTGTCCAATCAATAGTGATGCTTTCGGTGATGTCACAGCTTGGATTGTGTTAAAATGAGTGACACTCTAAAGTAAATGAATATGCCACCTTGGAAGGCTATATGCTGAGGCGTTAGAGGTTTCTGCTTTGGGTGAACACTGGATTGCTTGTCTAAATTTCACTGAATAAATCATAGTACTGGAGTTCAGCAAGAAACGTCATCAGTTTCCAGTGTGCTTTTTTATGGTTGTGGAGAGCTACTTTTCTGGACATTGTTTTTAGTGCACCATGACTCAGTAATGGCCACAATATTCAGGCTGGCCTCTGCCACAATGGCCTCCAGGTCCAGAATCTTATTTCCTAGACTAGCATTCATACACATGACCTTCCAGATTTTGTTTCCACTCTCCTTGTTGTCCCTTTTCTTCCTTTTGGCCCCCCCCCCAGTTTTTATTGCTCCCGTTTCTTTCCTTCTGTATCTCTACCATCCTGCTTCCTTTATTAATTTGTACCCTGGGGGATTCCTTTCCCTTCAGGTTCTCCTTACACTCTGCTTCAGCTAGTGTGTGTGTGTGTGTGGGGGGGGGGAGTTTCTTACACCCAAATTCCTTCCACCACCATCCTTGGCTAGTTTAAATGTTCATTGAAGTAACATTAAACTGTCCACTGAGGGCTGCGGTTCCCCTCCCAGAAGGATGGAGGGCATCACCCCTGTGTAGGCCCTTATCCTCACAAGTGGGTTCCCAGTCTCCAATGTAGCTGAACCTTTCCTCTCTGCACCATATCTTCAGCCATGAGTTGATGCTTCTGTTGTGCAGATCCCTCTCCTGTCCCCTGTCATAGACAGGCAGCACATCAGCGATGACAGGCAGCACGTCAGCGAAAGCCACTGAGCAAGCTACATGTCTTTTTTTTTTAATTTAATGTACTTTATTGCATTTCCAGCAAACAGAGTTACTAAACAGGAGCATCATTCAAGTTTTACAGACTGCAATTTATAAATACATACTTAACTATAATGAAAGGAAACCTCACAAAATCAGAAAAAAAATAGTCATCTTACTACTAATCTTTCCCTTCCCTCTCAGTCCCCACCCACCCCATGCCAAGTGTTACCCTGAAAAGGGGCACTAAGACAGGCTACCTGTCTAAGACCCCTCCCCATCTCCCTAAACTTCTCCTGTACTCTCCCAACTCTGTTCCTTACCAGGTCATTAGTCACCAGGTAGACAGTGACATCCAGCTCTCCCTCCTGTCCTGCTTCCCTAGTGATCCTCAGGATCTGCTTCCCATCCCTCCAGGCTGTGGTGATGGGTGGGAACCTAACCTGCCTCCCCCCTTTCCTATTCCAAAATATATCCATCTCACAGTTGAGTCCCCCACCAGAAGTTACTCCCTGCTCCTCTAGGGTCCTGTAGGGTGAGGAGGGTGTCCTTGGGGTCTCCACTGTGGAGGGCCCCCGCATCCTCCCTGGTCAGTACTGCTGGTGCCTCCTTCCAGCAGTCCCAGCCCACCATAATGGCATAGGAATTATGTAGTGGTATTGGTTGAGAAATGTGTCTCTGTACTACTACCACCACCCTTCCAGAACCCACCATAGTCCAGCTGCTCCTTCTCACTGACATCCTCTGAAGTAATCGTGTCAGACTTGGTGGCCCTAGGTGGGGGAAGAGGTCCCCTGAATCCTAACCAGCTAAGTCTGGAATCTAGTGACCTTCTCCTTCAACACCAAGAGGTGTGTGTGGATGGGGCAGCATCACAGTCTCCAGAAGGTCTCTCTGAAAACTGCCACCCCACTGCCACTGCACTTCATCACTCCCAGCATTCCCAACTTTTCTTCTCCCTGTGTTACCTTGAAGTACTTTTGTACCCTTACCCCAGTAGGATGTTTCTAGTTTTCCCTTTTTTTGTTTGTTTCTATTTATGTTCCCCTGTGCCTTGTTTAAATCTTTTTATAATCCTATCCTAGACTAGTGTTACTCCTGTTCCCAATTTGGTTTACTGTTGATCTTCTGCCCTGCCAATCAGTGACTGTTACATTGTAATGAGCAGGTGCCTTGCCTTAGTCAACCAGCTGAGTCCCCTGCTTCTCTGTGTCCTTCTGCTGATGCCTATGACGCCAGTCACCCATTCCACTCCTTTGCTGTTCCACTCACTCACTGGAGATGAACATGCTGGACACTTTGGCAGTGGCTACTTTTATGCAGAACCTGCTTCCATCTTGGTGGCACACCATTGGCTGTGGGAAGTCAGTTATAAACTAGCTGAGGTTCCAGGCCACACAATTAGCACCCCTCCCCCAAACTACAGGGCTAGACACAGTTCTTATAATTTATCCCCTAAATGTGGGCTACTCTTGCTGGTCTGAAATGTACCTTTTATTCAATAACGAATGCACTAATTCTAACATGTTTTACCATAATTTACCCCACCTACTGTATGTTATCTCCAAAAAACACAAGCCGTTTTTGTCCCTTCTGTGGTAAATGCAGGCATACTTTGCCTGAATACTATAATATTTAGTATAGAACCCAAGCATTTCACCACTGGTACTTCTGTTGGGGGAACTGTGAACATATAAAATATAAAACTATGAATATCATATTTACAGAATTTTAAATCAATTACTAGCATTCTTGATGCAACATACGATGTCACAACAGTGCTCTGTCTTTTAATGATTACTCGACTTAATGCAGTCCTTTCTTTATACCCTGTTTAGATTCTGTAACAAGCATCCATATAAGCTTACTTTATCTGTTGTTCTCATACAATTTATATTTATTGAGATACCCTTCACCACACCAGTATACTTTGTTTAAAGAGCCAAAATATTTGCTACACTTATTACCAAACTCACAGCACCATTGCTGGACTGGGCGGCCATACTTCCAATATTCTATGTTGAATTTCTGTAATATAAATAAAAAAACTGTAACTATGTATGTTTGTGCATAGTTATGCCACTGGAAACTGTAAAAATATAACATTTGTAATTACTTTCATTTATTATTTATTTGTTGCAAGTTCTGTTTGGGGGAAAGGGAGAGGAGTAAGATTAATTTTAAGCTTATTCATTATTATTTACTGCAAGAAGACTGCCCTGATGCAATTTTTTTATTTTAATGTTTGTTAAACAATAATTAATATCCTTATATTTGCTGCTGTAATGTTGCAACTTTTTAGTTCAAAAGTTTGTTACTTTTTATTTATGCGTTTTTATTATGCTTACAAACAAGATTATTCACACATCAAGAAACATAAATTTCAGATTACTATCTCAAATTACTGTCTCAAATGTTAATGCATAGAATGAAAATAAATGAGAAAGTAATGGAGCATAGATGATTTTAAACACAGAGATGATATTAGTCCATTTCAAAGAGAGGGAGTCACTTGATTAATGAAAAAATAGAAACTACTGTTTATTAGACTGGCTACTGCGATGTCCAAAATTCAAACCTATTAAATAGAACTTTGAAGTAACTACCCCTACCACTTGTATCTACCCAAGAATATAAGAAATATCCAAAATCAGATCTACAGTATGTCCATATTCTTATTTGATTATTTTTCAAGTTAGAAATCACTTCATAAGTCCATTTTGTAATTTGAAAGATCCTGCTTCTCCATACTTTTGAGAATATTTCTCTCCAGCCTCTGGGTGAGGAAGTCACATCCTGTGCTGAATAATGGGAATGAAGAAATGCTACCAAGTTGTTGACATCAGAAAAGATATTGGTTTTGTTGTCCTTACCCGCCTTCACTTTAGCAGAGGGTAGTACTGAAAACTGGGCACCAATTTCAAGAACCTCTTGATGATATGCCAGGAATTTACACCATCTTTGCTGTGTTTTATAACAAAAATCTAGAAAAATATAGTAGCAATGATTTTTGAATTCTAAATTACCACATAGTTTTGCCAGCTTGAATATATAGTCCCGATCAGATTCAAAAGCAAATGTTGCAAGAATAGTAGCTTTTGTTGTGGTAGCAGTTTACTGAGATTTTTCAGGACTCTGAAGGCTCAGGCTAATAAGGGAGGTTGTCTGATGGAAGATCAAATGTGGATACATGGATTTCTTTTACCAGGTCATGTGTATTTGGAAATTCAGAGTCAAACACATCAGGCATTCCTACTAATCTGATGTTTCGAAATCTTAACTGATTCTCTTCAGCTTCTAGTTTGCTTGAAATATTGTAGTTTTGCTGTGTGACCCCATGCATTATTGCTTCAAGAGCCTGTCCCTTTCCTTTGGTTTTATCAAATTTAGATATGTATTCTGACAGCCTTTATTCTACAATTGCCACATCTTTTTTTAATACTTTTGCTGTCAATCAAAAAGTGTGTGGCCTGACACAGAAATAAATGCACTATGAACCCACTGTTATTGCCAGTGTATAGTTGCATTAATATGAATAGAACATGACCTACTGGTACAATTATCAAATGTTTTCTTTTTTTAGGCACATGCCGGACAACGTTTGATAAGTGATGATCATTTGAGAATGGGGAAAACTGAGATCAGAGCAATCATCAAGTACCTCTGTATCAAAGGAATGACAACAATATAAATCCATTCACTTCGCTGATGACTCCAAGATGGGAGCAGTAATTGAGGGGGAAGGGGGAGGTTGGCCTTGCAAGGGGACCTGGACACCCTGGAAAGCTGGGCTCACACATGGAAGTTAAATTTCAATATCACCAAGTGCAAGGTGTTACATCTTGGGCGGGGAAACCCTAAACACAGGTACACCCTGGGAGGGGAGGTGCTGGAGGCCTCAATAGGGGAAAAAGACCTAGGGGTCATGGTGGATGCATGTATGAATAATTCTGAGCAGTGCAGGAGAGCAGCTAGCAAGGCAAACAGGATGTTGGGATGCATCGTAAGGGGGATCACCTCTAGGAGCAGGGAAGTGATTCTGCTGCTGTACAATGGACTGGTTAGACCACACCTTGAGTACTGTGTACAGTACTGGAGACCACACTTGAAGAGGGATGTACAGCTCCTGGAGAGGGTACAGAGGAGGGCAACTAAGATGATACAAGGACTAGGGGATTTGACGTATGAGGACAGACTTGAGAAGCTCTGCCTGTTTTCATTGGAGGAGAGGAGAGAGGGGGACATGATTGAGGTCTTCAAGTACCTCAAGGGAATAAATAGGGTAAACATGGAGGGAATCTTTAGACTAAAGCAGGGAGGTATCACCAGTGGGCATGGTTTGAAGTTGGAAGGTGGAAGGGTGAGGGGGAAAAGAGGAGGAGTTTTTTCAATGAGAGGGTGGTGGACCCTTGGAATGCACTGCCTGGCGAGTTGGTTCAGAGATCCACAGTGAAGGGCTTCAAGAGAGGGTGGGACAGACACAGAAAGTAGATGCATCAGATGATGGCCTGGCCCAGGGGGGTGGGGATGGATGATAGGGGTTTCTGGAACACAAAGTGGGGAGGGCCTCGGCACCCAAAGAGGGATCTAAGGTTTGAGCAGACTCGATAGACCGTAAGGCCTAATCTGCTGACAATTAGTATGTTAATATGTTAGTATATGGTCAACACACTTGGGACAGAAGCCCATTCATATGTGGCAGAAGAAGTATTGAAGATTATCCCAGGTCTGGGCGCCCAAGGGAGGTGACCACTGAAGAGAACATTGATGCAGTCCATCAAATGTTGATGAAAGACAGACAAGTAACTATACAGCATGTAGTCAACACCTTGGGCATCAGTTTTGGGGAAGTGCACTCAATATTGACTGAGAACTTGGGCATAAGCAATGTGTCAGCAAGATGGGTGCCAAGAATGTTGACACCTGATCAGAAATGAGCCAGAAGGGACATTTCTAGCCAATTTCTTGCACAATACAAGAGTGATCCAGCAAACTTTATCAGTTGTATTTTAACAATGAATGAAACCTGGGTTCACTATTTTGATCCAGAGTCTAAACAGCAAAGCAAACAATGGAAACACCATGTATCTACAATACCAAAGAAGTTTGAGCAGGCCACCTCAAGTGACATAATCATGGCCTTGGCCTTCTGGAACTCTGACAGTGTGATCATGATTATCTTGAAAAAGGAAAGACAAAAACTGGTAAATATTATGCTGAACAACTGCACAAGGTGAGAGAAGCCATCAAAGCCAAACACCATGGAAAATTGAGGTGAGGTGTTTCAGTCCTGCAAGACAATGCTTCACCCCACACAACACAGACTGCAGTGGCTGCTGCAACAGAATGTGGGTATGAACTGCTTCCTCACCCACCCTACTCTCCAGCTATCACTCCTTCAGACCTCTACCTGTTCCCAAAACTGAAGGCTGAACTCTGTGGAAAGAGATTTGCTGATGAAGAGGAGGTTATAGCTGCTGTGGAGGAGTTTCTGGGAGGCCAAGTCATAGAATTCTACCATGAGAGGATAATAATGTTAGAACAACACTGGACTAAATGTATTGAACTGAAAGGAGACTATGTTGAAAAAAAATACTAGGTTCATAGTGCATTTCTTTCTCTATTAGCCCTCAAACTTTTTGATTGACTCTCGTATGCACGCTTTTGGTTCACAGCATCGAGGTGACAGTTGCATTTCTCTTTCCAGGCTATGATTCTATCAGTCTCTCACCCCAGAGAGTCAATTGAATATTGTTTGCCAGGTGCCTGAAGTACAGGTGGTGATGAAGATTGCATTTGCAGCAAGAGTGTTTCAAAACCCTTGGCGGTAGCCAGCCTGGTGCTGCTGAGGGATGAGGCGCTGGACGCCTTACCTCGCACAACACTGGCAACCTGTGTTTGGGAACAAGCATAGGCCACCAGAGGTCGGCAGGGGTGGAGAAGGATTAAGCATCCAATGGACTGTTCTCCTTCTCTGGGGAGGGGGGTTCCCAGATGTCAATGCCTGTCTACTGCCTTGCAGAGGCTGGGGGACATGGCTGCCACGCTGTAGACAGGAGAGGAGTCAGGGTAGATGCTGGGAGGGAACACATGTGGACGCGTGCGCACTCCCCTCCGCAGGCGTCATTGCATGCCTTGATGCCTAGGGGAGAAACTTCAGAAAATCCATTGCTGCAGCGGTATGGTGGAGGGTGCCTCACAGGCTCCACTCCCAGATAGCCATGGCACTGGACCCTTGAATATAGTCTCGGTGGGGTTGGGGAACCCGCGCGGTCCTATTGAGGGGGGTAGAGTCGGGGCGGGTCAATGCAGATGGTGTACATTGGAGGATGGAGCCGGGGGCTCCCTCCAGAAGGAAGCCAGCAACAATAAAAGTGATAACAAAAAAAAACAAAACCTTGGAGGTAGTGAGTGATTGGAGTGCTGGTACTGTATTGGGTCTCACAGCAGCAGTAGCAGGAGTAGCTGCAGATGTGGCAGCCAACAGGTTGGTTGATGTGCTGGGGATTCCCCTGCCTCCTATTTGTTACTTAAACACAATTTCATTTGCTGTATTAGCTGTTGTAATGTTGCTCATGTGTATTAAAAGTTAAGCAGCCATAGATATGCATTTTTTGTGAACCTAAACAAACTTTGCCTTATACAAAATAGCTCTTGTATTGTAAACAGTATTCGACCTTGCATTCCTCTGTTTTCTCCATTTGTACTGGATTTTGAAATGCTAAGATACTGAAAGTGCAAGTTAGTGCTAGTGCTGGAAATCAAAATATTTACCTACAGTACTCTGTGGAGCTTCAGAGTATCTGCTAGCTGCAAAAGGTACTGTGAACAGGGTTTAATTTTAACATGGTTTTACTAGCCCAAAACCTAGTGCAAATTGGCCAGGGCTAGTATAGCTAACCTTCTACTTGTCCGTCTTGACTAGTGCAGGTTTTCCATGGCTGTTAATGAAGTTAAAAATGGCCCTACCTTAACCGGCTCTAGTCCTTCTGTTAATCTCTCTCAGTGCTGCAGATGGCCTGGTGTGATTAACACCACATTGAGAGCTGCAGTTATCTGGCAGTTCAAGAAGGGGATCCCAAAAAAGGCTCAACGTGAATAATTATCACTCCACTGTTAGAACTTTCAGTTAGCGTCCAGGGTGTGATCAAGGGTAGAAGCTGTTAAGTCACTAGCTTCTAGTTTTCTGAATGTGTCACTGACAATTTGTTCCACATTATTAAGACCAGTGCCCCTCATTTCCTGACATTTTGAATGTCTGTAGCCAACATTTCAGTGAACAAATGCTATGAGGCATACACGGTCTGCTCTGCAGGTGGTGGGTTTTATACCAGCCTCACTATAGCTACTCCCTCTCCTCTTCAAATATCTCAACTCTGTATTGTCTCTACATTTTGAGTGTCTGTATCCAACATTTCTGTGACAAAATGCTAAGAGGTATAAAGGGTCTGCTCTGCATGTGGTAGGATTTATCCCAGACTTGCCATAGCTGCTCCCTCTCTCCTCATAATCTCTCAGCTCTGTACTTTCCCACAACACCACTGCAAACCATTCTCTGAAATGACTATCCATAGATCCCTAGCTGCCATTACTGGCAAGTGTGTCGCCCCAGCTCTTCTAAATGGACCATGCCAGTCAAAGCCATCGATACAGTTCCACCCTTATCCTACTCAACATGTTCTTTCATCCTAAAAACAAAGCTTTGGAGCATGTATGGTATAAAATACTTTAATCAAACACATAATTTGAAGGGTAAAATACTGTAAGCATTTACGGGGTGCATAGATCATCCTATACAGAAACAGGGATAGTATAGTATCATACCTGCGTACTTTTTATCCAGGCCTGATAAAAAGAGAATGGTTAAAAAAATCTGTTACTGTTGGGGCATAGCATGCTAAAATCAATACTTTTAAAAATAAAAGTGTTATAAAGTTTTCTGTTTCCCAAGCCCCTTAGGTTTGTGTAGCCCCCTCCCCAAAGAAATCCTAGATGTGCTCCTGGCTCACTTGACACTATATGAAAAGTTCCAGAAGTGCTGCCCTTCATGTGATCACAGGGTGGGGGCTGAGAGTGTCTTTCTCTACCTGATTCTATTCATTGCCCTGTGGGTGGTAGTGAGAGTGTGAAGAGGTGCATGATAATGTCAGCTATGGTGTGTGCAGAGCTAGGTCTGCTTGGCTGAACATTTGCTTCTATGTTATCCTCTGGTTCAGGGGGTGCAGAAAGCGGAACTGAGGAGGCCACGGTACAAAACAATGGTGGGGGGGCATACTGTTTGTGATGGCACTACAGTCTTTTTTTGTGCCAGGGCTGGAAGCATTATGGGAGAAGGATAAATGTGCAATGATCTGCATATTTTCTTGGCTTGCATTTTTTCCTGCATACATGATACAAATTTACCATTCCAATTGGGGGATGGTGCAACCATCTGCAGGCTAGTGCAATTTTGAATCAATTTGTCCTGCTGGCTAGTGCAAAGAAAAGCTAAGGCTGACCCCTGACAATCAATCAATCAATCAATCAAATAATCAAACTTTATTTAACCAGGCAGTTACATCATTGAGCAAGATCATTTTCAAGATGGTCCTGGACACAGAGGACAATTTTGCTTACAGTAGACAACACTTCCTACAAAAGTAGACATCAGTACAGGCAGTTACCATATACAAACTCAGTGCTTGGATGAATCAGACATGTAAAGCAAGTGCAAATATAGGCATTTAAAGTGCAGCGTATACAGGTTGTAGCTTATAGAGTACAAATGAGAAGAGGGAGGAGGGACATAGAGAAGGGCAATGGGAAAGAAGGGTATCAGACACATAGTAGAGAGGGAAAATAGGGCAGCCTAATAGAATGAGGCCCCTGCAAAGCTAATTGATGAGAGGGGGAAGGTAGGAGGGGGAGATGATTGCCCTAAAGGGATGCTGGCCGACACAGGAAATAGGCGGCCCAGTATTACAGAGGTTAAGGGACTCAATTGAGTTGGGTAAGGCTTTACCTGAAAAAATCACATGCCGTTTTCAGGCCTCTATAGAGTCGTCCCCTAAATATAAAATGGCTGGGCAGCAGGGAGAGTTTAAGTAATTTTTGCATGTTATTCCAAAGTGCTGGTAAAAGGGAGCTAATGGCAGTTGAGCCAAGACATGTCCTTGTTTGTGGTAGCTTAAGGAGGACAAAGGAGGAGTTTCTTAGTCCATAGGCATCCTTTGAACACTCAAACAGGTCACAGATATAGGGTGGTAGTTTGTTGGACAAAGCCCGGAATAGCCACATGAGGGTGTTTCTTTGCCCGCTCGTGGAGAGGTACAGCCAATCTAAAGCTTGGTACAATGAGCAGTGATGAGTCTGCAAGGGCAAGTCAAGAACAAATCTCAATGTGCGATGATAGAGTGTATCCAGCTTTTGGAGCACATACTGGGGGCATTGGCTGTATAGGAAGTAGGCAAAGTCAATCAGGGGAAGAAAGATTGCTTGAGCCAGCCACTTTCTAGCTTCCATGGTCAGTAGGTGTCTTATGCGGTAGCAAATACCGAGGCGCTGTCTTAGCTTTTTTGTTAACTCGCTTAGATGGACACTGAATGTGAGTTTGTCATCCAACCAGATTCCCAGATGTTTAAATTTATCCACTAGCTCTAGTGGTTTATTAAGGAGGGTAATAATCTGTGGGGTCCCAGGCTGACTGTGATACATAGCCTCTTGTATGTACAGACCCTCCATGTGTTGACATCACAGGCATCAGCAGGTGTCAACATGATGATGCAGTTTCTTGGCAGCCATGCTTTTCTTGCATGCACTTCACCGAGCTGTCACTTCGATTGATGTTCCTGAGCTGCTTGATTGTACAAGCTGGATCCTTTGTGAGCAGATATGTTTACAGGTTTTTATGTGGTCTGCTGACTTTTACATCTTACTGAAGTGCTATACCCTGTTTTAAACAATGTGCCATACTCATTTATATACTGACATGTACTTTCACTTTGTTGTACACTGTGGCCATGCTCAAATATAGTATTTGCTTTTCTCCATAATACCAACTATTTCTGAGAGCAACCTGAGTACCGTGTCCTTTCCCAAAAGACAAATGACCCACCCCTTTGGTCATAGCAGAGAACACCTTTCTTTAGATACGATAGTATAGTAGTCTATCTCAATGGAAATGGATCACAGAGTTGCCAGTTTACCCCAGGTTAACTATACCTTAAAAGACCTAGTCACAGAAAGCATGAAGTATATAAAAATAACATTTAATACTCCATGATATTTACATATGTTGCAGGATTAGACTATACCAAGACACTCTTTCTCAGTTGCAGCATAAGCCTCCTCTGTGAGCAGCAGCTTCCTGCTCAGATACATGACTAGGTGTTCCTTCCCTTGTGCATGACCTGACTCAGAACTGCTCCTAGCCCATGTTTGAATGTATCCATGCGCACAGTGAACTTCAGAGGATAGTCAGGGCTCATGAGCACAGGTGCCCAACACAATGCCTCTATTAGCTGGTGGAAAACTGTCCAACAGAGGTCCATCCACTGAACTTTTTCTGGCATTTTCTTCCTTGTGAGATCTTACAGGTGTTTGGCCATACTACTGAAATTTGACACAAATTTGTGATAGTACTTGTCATCCCTAGGAAGGCAGGTACCTTCCTCTTTGTAGTGGGTGTGGCTCATCCCTGTATGGCCTCAATGTTTACTGGTTCAGGCCAGATGTGCCCATTCCTTACCCTGTTCCAAGGAATGACTCCTCTGCCATCCCTGTTTGTCGCTTCTTCTGCCTTAACTGTCAGCTCTGCAGTCTTCAGTCAGTGGAGCACTTAGATTGTGTGCCTGACGTGATCTTCCCATGTCTAGGTGTAGATGGCGAAGTTGTCCCTGTATGCCAGAGCAAAGTCTCCTGCCCCAGACAAAATGCACTTCACAAGCCACTGAAAGGTGTCTAGTGCATTCTTAATCCCAAATGGCATTACAAGGAACTTGAATAGACCAAATGAAGTGATGAAGGCTAACTTCTCTCTGATTTCAGGGGTCGGGGGTACCTGCCAGTAGCCTTTTGTCAGATCTATAGTGGTTAAGTACATGGCTCACCCTAACCTCTCTAGGAATTCATCTGCCCTAGGCATGGGGTATGCATACAACCCAGTACAGCTGTTGAACATGTGGTAGTCAATGCAGAACTTGGTGGTTCTATCCATCTTGGGGACCTGTACCACTGCAGAGGCCCAGGAACTACTGGATTCCTGGATTATCCTAAGAGCCAGCATTTCCTTGATCTCCCCCTCAATGTCATGTTTCATTCCCTCCTGGACTCTGTAGGGTGACTGCCTCAGCAGGGCCTGGTACCCTGTATCCATGTGATGCTCTATCAGTGTGGTATACCCATGTTTCCATGTGAACATTTCCCCAAATATATGCAGCACCCCATGCATTTTGATAGCCTGGGTCAGTGTCAACTACTCTGAGAGGCAACAGCATCCATTGAGGATTCTCCCTTAACCTCTCCTAGAAGGCCCACCAGCAGGTCTGCTTCTGCATCCTTCTCCAGAGAGTTGCACATGGTCAGGGCTCTCTCATCCTAGTACTGGTAGGGTTTCATCATGTTTATGTGGCAGAGTCGCTGTTACGTTTCCTGTATGGTAGCTCCATCACGTAATTAACATCATTTACCCTCCTGACTACAGAATGCAGATTCTCTCAAGCCACCTGCAATTTATTCTGTTGGACAGGGGTGAGTACCATCATCTATTACCTGACTTTTTACTCCTGGGCACTGCCCCATGGTAGTCCCATGTCTTCTGTCTCTATTGTACAGTGGTAAGGTGCTCCTGGCAGAACCCCATTAGTTCCTTGAGCTGTGACATGAAATTCAGGACATACTCCACAACAGATTCCCTTTCAGGATCAAGCTCACCCTCACATTCATCCCCTACCAAACTGAGGAGAACCCTTACCCTGTGACCAAGCAGGAACTCAAACAGTGAGCACCCTGTGGATTCCTGTGGGACTTCCCTATATGCAAAGAAGAGACAGGGTAAGTATTTGTTCCACTATCTCACATGCTAGTCAGTGAATGGCTTTAACATAGATTTAAGCAACACAATAAATGACTTGACCAGCTCATTAGTCTGGGGGTTGCATTAGGAGGCTCTGAGCTGCCTCATTACCTACTTCTCTCAAAGACTAACCACTAGGGAAGACACAAAATTGATGCCCTGGTCTGACAGAATCTCCTGGGGAAACCCCGCCTGGCTGAATATCCCCAGCATTTTGTAGGCCACTTTTTCCACTTAAGTGGAGAACAAGGCCATGATCCCTGGGCACTTTGTGGCATAATCCACGACCACCAAATGTACCTTTTGCCTGTGTGACTTGGGGTGCTAAGTGGCCGCACAATGTTTACAGCAATGTCCACAGCAACTCACCATAATTGCTGTTCAATTATAGGCAAGGGAATCAAAGTCACCGTAGCCTTGTCCCTAACCTTTCCCACCCTTTGCCACTGCAGATAAGTTCAGCAGTAGTTTGCCACATCCTTAAAGATACTGGACTAGTAAAAATTGTTAGTCAACTGCCTTATTGTATAGCTGACACCTAAGTGTTCAGAAAGGGGTATTTTGTGGGCTAGGGACAGAAGCAGCTTCTGGTATTCCTTAAGAACTACTATCTTCTGAAGTACTCCTTCCTCACATCCTCCCTCTGAAACCCACTGTCGATATTCCCAGTCCGTGTGCAAAAATACAAGGAAGCCAAGAAAAGATGCATTACTAGGATTTGATTGCTCAAATCCAGCTATAGCAAAGCCCATCAAAACACAGAATTGGAGCAATAGCAAAAGATTCTGGGAGAATGTCTCAGAACTCCTTGGTAAGGGTGACAAAACCTTACCAAAAATGCTTGTGGTTGATGGACATGAGTACTTGATCCCATCCAAAATTACCAAGACATTCAGTGTTGCATTCACTGAGCTTAGCTTTGTCATCCCCACTGAGCCAACCCTGCCCTCCAGCGGAGGTCCTGGTCCTGTTGATATGCAACCACTGGACCCAGAGCTAGGCTATCTTAAATTGTATTTTACACCTGTTTCAGTAAGAGACACCTCTAATTATACAAGAAAGGTGCTTGGTAAAACCAGAATTGGAGATGATTCAATTAATATGAGGCTGTTTGCCCTGGTAGTTGAGGAACTCTCCTTCTCCATTTCCAGAATGTTCAACTTTTCCTTGCACTACTCCCAGTTCTTCGAGAAGTAGAAATCCCTGCTGGTTACACCAGTTTTTAAAAGTGGCGACAGTTCTAACCTTTCCAGTTACAGGCCAATTTCCATACTCTCCTCCTGTCCAAAGCCCTAGAGAGAATAGTGTCTGATCAACCTGTTTCATATCTTGAACAGTATGAAATACAATATCCCCAACAGCACGAATTTTGAAAAAAACATAGCACCAATACAGCACAATTTCATCCTTGAGGCCCTTGACAATGGAGACAAGGCTGGCACGTCTATATCAACTTGACAAAAGCCTTTGACTGGGGCAGTCATAAGCTCCTTTTCTACAAACTCTATGGCCTAGGCCTGTCACAAGACACAGTCAGCTGTTTCTAGAGTTATCGCAGTAATTGTACTCAACACATTAAGATAGATGGCTCTTTGTCAGATGTTAGGAATGTGTCCACTGGTATTACGCAGGGCTCTATTCTGGGCCCCCTTCTATTTGGCTTATTCATAAACTACCTGCCTGATGCCTGTCAGTCTGCAAATGTACTTCTCCATGCAGATGATGCTGTTATCTATTCCAAGAACCCTAACCTTGGCATCCTTAGCTCTGTCCTCCAGACTAATTTTGAGGCCCTTGAAAAATGGTTCTCCCAAAACAAACTGGTTCTAAACTACCCCCCCCAAAAAACAAACTAAGACAATGTTCTTTACAAGCCCACAAATTAAGAAAAAGGTACCCCCCCTTGTCATCCTCAATGACCTGGGACATATACTTGAATAGGTGGAAACCTTTAAATACCTCAGGGTGATCCTGGATGATACCTTATCTTTTGCTTCCCCACATTGACTACCTTCTGTTTATGGTATGATGCCAGACACCTCATAGTGGCAAGCTCAGTACTGGCTTCCCTGTCTATGCAACTGCCTGTGACTCAACTGTCAGCAAACTAGACCTGATCTCTAGTAAGGTTTGTCATTTTGTGCTTGGGGCTGACTAGCGCACCCACAGTTGCACTCTCTACACACAAACAAATTAGTTACCTCTGCTTAATAGAATTAAGTTCCAGACATGTCTGTTAGCCAAGAAGGTGCTACTGGGCAACCCCCCCCGGCCCTACCTGTCACCAATCTCTACAACACCAGTAGCATGGCGTGGAATACCCTTGAACTGCCTTTTCACTGTACTGAACTGGGCAAGCATTCGTTTGCAGTTATGGCTGCTTACTAGTTAAATGAGCTGCCTGATGCCTTGCTCAAGCTACCTAAGTTTGATCAGTTTAAGAGAGCACAACGGGCAACCCCAACAGTTCAGTGCCACTGTAACTGCTAATCACCTTAACTAAAGTCCCTCCTTGTATACTTTTTGAAACTGTGTCAGACTCTAGCTCTGAGGCCATGTACCATTACTATGCTTATTTTACACTGATTATGTCTACCTCCCTTATTGTAAAACTGCATGCAGTTGATCCAGCCGATTTATTTATATTTGTTCGACTATATTTGTACTTTTTTGACTTCATTCCACTGGAACTCACTTATTTTATTTGTTATGTTGCTTTGTCATCTCTGTTATTGACGTGGAACCTTTGTAAAAGAGCATTTATGCTTAAATAAATTCTCAGAAATTTTCAATAAATAAAGAAACAAAATAGGTACAGGAGCCCATTTTCCCAATGTACCTCCCTTTTTTCAGAACCCTGAGAGTCACTTTCCACCCTGATGGCCAACTTCGTTAATTTTCGTAGGAATGTGTCAGCTTGCTGAGCTCTTGCCAACTCCACACACCTGATCTTCCCTAAAGCATACTCTCCAGTGGGAGAGCTGACAATGGCTGGGTTCTTCCTAGTCTGTAGCTGTGGCTCAGAACTGCTGTTCCTAGCTCATTGTTTAGCTACAACTTCCCCTGCTGTTGAGGGAGGGGTTGTTTCCAGCTGCTCTACCCCCTCTGTGTCCTCAGGAGCTGGTTCCCTAGCCTTACTATAGGTAGCAATACACACAATGTTGGCCTGACTGTCAAAGTCATTACCCATAATTACATCAACAGACAGGCCTGGTACACCTACCTCCCATATGCCCTGGCCACCTTCCAAGCTTAGAAAGATCTGGGCCATGCAGGACCTGTCACTCCTCTAATTCTGGAAAACTGTCCCCTCAGGATCTGTTCCCTGTGAACCAAATCCTGTTACACCATTGAAATGGAGGCTGCAGAGTCCTTCAATCCCTGGGTTACCATCCCATTTAGTAACACGGGGAGGAGGCTTGTGTACAATGAATTTAGTAGGAACCACACTCTGTACATGGGCCACTAGCTGCTGGGAGCTCTCAGAGCTATCCCCTCCAGTTGTAGTTGCCCTTTTGCTATTTTTTCAGACAGTTATACAACAGGTGTACCAATTTTTGGCAGATACAGTACCTGCATTCCCCTGGCTCCGTAGTTTTGAAACCATTCAGCTTCCCTTTTTGTTCAGGTACAGGATGCCTTTCCTTAGGGTGTCTCCCAGGGTTCTCTTAAAACCACCTGATGCCCCTTCCCCATTGTTTTAGTGCTGAATGGATGGTTGCCTGGGCATGAACAGTTCAGTCCTCTCGGCTGCCTCTTTCATGGAGCTAGTAGTCCTACTCAGTAGCCATACCACCAACTCCTCTGGTATAGTCTTGAGAAACTGTTGCATGAGGAACAAATCATTGATCTTTTCCACAGAACTAGCCTTTGCGCCCTCTAACCATTGCTCTAACAGATTACCTAGTTGTACACACATTCAGAATAGCTATCTCCCAGTACCTTCCTTTGCCCTCTAAATTTTTGTCTATAGGTCTCAGGATTAAATTCAAAATATTTTAACAAGGCATGTTTCACTTTGTTATAGTCCATACAGTCCTCATTGTGCATCCTGGCGAAGGCTTCTAACACCCAGCCCATAAGGAGTGGCAAACGGTGAGTTGCCCCAAAAATCCTGTCCAGTCAAATTGCCCACACATTTTTTCAAAATATTTTAAAAACAAATCCAGATCATCCCCCTTCTGATACTTGGGAAACATTTTTGAGCTAATTTTGGCTTTTTGGGTTGAATCCGTGATGCTAGTACTTACAGTTTGTGGTGGTGCCCTCTGGTGCAGAATCTTCCTCTCCCTCTCATGTTGACACTGCTTGTCTTACTGCTCTCTCTCTCTCTTTCTCCTCTCTCATCTGGATCTCATGTTCTCTCAGCCAGATCTTGTATTGCCACTGCCTTTCTCACTCCTCTCTCTTTCTGTCTTCTGTCTTCTGCCTTCTGCCACTCAACCTCTACCTTCAGCTTAACCTGGGTGATCTCTAGCTGCATCATTTGTATCCTTTCTGCTTGTGCAGCTGCCCCAGTTATATGCTCCAGCTCATTTCCACTCTCTCTAGCCTCTATCTCATGACTTTGGCTAACAGTGATCACTTCTGCACCGCTCCCCTGGTCACTTTTCTCAAGGAGGTCTATGAGATCTTCCCATGGCTGGCCTTCCTCAAAGACAAGCCCTCTCTTTTTGCACAGCTCCTCAATGTGTGCCAGCTCAAATTTTTTATATGGCCCAGACATGGTGTCTTCTAGCCATCTACTCTCACTTACAACAAAATAAAAATGGTACTATATATAGTATTCATTTTTTATATCCTGTTCTGCCATTGGACAAATAATATTTTTATTGACAATCTGTTTCAGATCCCATCTGCTGCCAACCAGTTTGTCACAGACCGGTTCTCTCCCAGAACTCTGTCCACACTGTGCTACCAATTTTCACAACCCTTCAGATGCCTGAATGGTCATCTTGGTATGCTATGTCCACTCTCTTCCCCTGGGAATGCCACCTGTCCACCGCAGGTTTATTGGTATGGAGGGTCTGTTAGCTGGCACAATCTGCTCTGCAGGCTTCCACAAATGAACATCTACATTAAACAAGAGTTCTTTCAGAAGTCTTTCTTTACTTCCAGATGCTTGATTCCAAGTCCACCTTTTGCTTGCTCAGCATTTTGCCCCACAAGCTTCATCTTGGGGGGGAGGATACAGATGGAAAACAACAGAAACTGAACCAGATGAAACTGCTAGTGGTATTTTCAGTGAATTTACAGAGGTATAGATGATAAATAAAAAGGACATGCATAGCTGTCACCGCGGGGTTCAAGAGAAACTGGAATGCATTGCCCAGAGTTTCAGATGGTATAAAGCAGAACAGAGGGTACAGGATAAGGGACATAATTAACATTAGCAGAATTCTGAGTAGAGGGTCTTGTGGTTGATTAGATGGACTGTACAGGTATTTTTCTGAAATTCTCTTTTCTACCAATATACTAGCAAGATGAATATTTTTATTTAATAGTATATGACATCAGCACAATAGCACAATTTATCTGCCACAATGTATTAGCACTGGTGTGGTCTAAATCTAGATATTTCCTTGGCTGTTTCTCTGGTTACCGCTGTATATTAGTCACTGATTTCTCAGCAATAATTTAACAGCATTGCACAAACAATGTGAAGGTCACATTGTTTTGGGAAGGAGATGTGCACATAATTTCTCAAATAAAATGCAACACTGTCAGTTGACACATTATTTTAATTACTGTGGATGGTAAGATGCATAAAGCAAAGACAGTAAATAATGGAAAAGTATTATAATGATGTCTGCTTGTTCAAAACAAACTTAAATAAATGTGTGTATATATATATATATATATATATATATATATATATATATATATACACACACACACACACATATATATGTATATATTCATATATGCAGTAAATGTATTTCAGTAAATGTAAATAATTCCTTTGTCCTTTACCACTGACACAACATAGTGCTATACAAAGTAATTTCCACATCTGTCACCAACTGTAGCATCCATGCTGATGTTACCAGTCTCAGAGTCTTAAGAGCAGATAACATACAGCAGTCAGTACAGTGCAAACGAGCAGTAGGGGAGGCAAAAAGGATGCTGGGGTGTATAGGTAGGGGTAGGGTGTAGCCGGCCAATAAAAATGCTTATGCCAGGACCATTTTTGTGCCCCCTCTGAATCAATAAGAACAACTTTTGTGAGCCATGGCACTTGCTGCTGCCCCTGCCCATGCCCTGGTGAATACAGTTGCAATATATTGCTCCCTCAGATACCTGTACAGTACTGCAGAGCCTGTAATGTTTTATGGTCCCTCAGAGTAAAGACAATCATTGTGGCAAATCCTTCTTGTTTAGAGCCTCAGGAAGAAGATTATGGAAAGCATAAGCTGGTTCTGTGTTGTGTTTCATGGTACAATTGTAACAGTGCAGAGCCATGTTGCTGCCCCCTTAAAATAAAATTGCACACCATGGAGTACATGAAGTATGTTTTCCGACACTGATGGGCAGCGGGATCAGCAGCAGAAGGGAGGAGGTGAATCTGCAGTCGCTGTACAGATCTCTGGTGTGGCGCATTTGGAGCACTGCATGCAGTTCTGGAGTCTGCACTCAAAAAAAGACTCTGATGGGGGTTAAGGCAGTGCAGGGAAGACAACAAATATTATTCTCGGGCAGGAAGAAATGTCCTACATGGAGAGGCTTGAGGGCCTCAGCATGTTTACACTGGAGGGCGGGGTGGGTGCGGGAACATAATTGAAAATGTTAAGTTTCTTCATGGGCTAAACAAAGTAGATAGCATGAATCTGTTCACAGTGAGTGGAAATACGTGCACAAGGGGGAACGTAAAGAAGCTGGAAGAAGGGAGATTCAGAAAGGATGTCAGAAAGCATTTCTTTACATTGAAAATGGTGGATAAATGGAATAGGCTGTTGCAGAGGTAGGTCTGCACCAAATCAGCTGAGGCATTTAAGCAAGAATGGGACTGGCATATGAAGCTGGTGAGGATTTCAGGGGAGGATAGGCCCTATGGTACCCTGCAGGTCACTCTTACACCTTCAGAGTGAGTGTCATTAACCACCACCCTACTGTATGTCTCCTATCCGTTAACCAGTTTCTAACAGTTCTGTGGCTCACTGGATTCTAGTTGCTGTACCAGTCATTCTTTCAGGAGGGTCTCCAGTCATTTCTCCACCACTGAAGTAAGACTGACCAGCCTATAGTTGCTAGCCTTCTCCCTGCTGCCGAAATTATGTAGAGAGACCATGCCAGCCCTTCTTCAGTCCTCTGGAATCACACCTGTTTCCACTGAGCTGTTGAACAAGGCTGTCAGCAGAGCAGCTAGCCCCTCCCTGAGTTTTCTTTAGTACCCTTAGCATCAAGAGAAAGTCAACCCAATTGTGACAGTAAATGGCAGTGATGAACAGAATAACCCACTTAACCCATGCAGTACCACAAGCTCTGGCAAACAGGCTTTCAGAATCCCATGGTGCTGCACTGCCTGTGGACAATGTGCATTCGCATGCAGAGCTCCGATGTGGTACAGCTCCCTGCCTCCTGACATAACCCATTCTACTTTGCAGGGCTCCTTTAAGAAAAAAACTCCGGCAGCATCTAATCTCACTGGCAACCTATGACTGCTACCGTTAATTTGCCTTTACCTTGCTCCTACCATTTGCAATCTCTGTGATCTCTATTGATTAGTAAAATGTCACACTTCATGTCCATTTCTTGGGCCTCCAGTCAAGTTAACACTTTCATGAGCTTTCTACCCCTGCCTAAATGATTTATTTTCCCTCCTACCTACCTCCACCTCCTCTTCCCTTTTTTGCCCCTCTGCCATTCCATACCTCTTTCCTCCCTACCACCTTAATACATCTTCATCATCTCCCCACTACCTACACCACCTCCTCCTCCCTACTCTCCTCTTCCCCTCCTTCCCCCACCCTCCTCCTCTTCTATTTCACTTTGACTTCATAGCTATTCTTCCCTTTCCCTCCTATTTATTCCCATCCTACCCCCCACCTCTGCTTGCCTTCTCTGTCCCTCTTTCCCCTCCCTCCCTCCCTCCCTGTCCCTCTCTATTGGTATGAGACCTTCCTTCTTTTTTTGACTCAGGTACAATCCAATTATCTGCCTATGTTGTTAGTTGTACAATTCTCCTTTTTAAACAAGCGTCCTCATATTATGTTACCGTTACCTAGTGAAACGTTAGCCTTTGTTTTGACTCTGCAACCTGTACATGCTTAGATTGCGTAACTATTGTTAGAATGTATGCCTGGAGACAGTTTTCAATTGTTTCTTGCTGTATCTGTATCTGTGGAGCATATCTGTAATTTTGTTTGTGTCATACTTGATGTGGAACCTATTAAAGAGCTTTCTGCATAAAGGTGTTAATCCAAGATCTCAATAAATAAATAAAAATAAATAAATAAACAGAATAATCACAACCCAAAATAGATTGCATCATATAATTGTACAAAGTTGTAAGAGGGTCCAGAGTTGATCGAGAGGCATGGCAGTAAATAATATAGTCATATTCTAAAATTGGTAAAATGGCCTGAGAAATAACTTTTTTACAGTCAAATAATGACAGGTATTGCTTAGCCCATTTAAGGTGAACAAGACAACCACAGATTCTTTTATACTCTTTTAGACACAGAAGCTATGTGTGGTTTAAAAAGAAGAGAACAAACACAAATTAAACCCAGGTATTTAAACACAGAAACAGTCAAGCAAGTGCCCCTTAGAAGACACCTTTAAATGATCGGTTTGCTTGGACAAAGAGGTATAGTAGGGACACCAATCCATCTTGCTTTGGTTCAAGATGAACAATTTCTTAGAGAACCAAAAAGCCACCTAGTCAAAATCTAACTGTTGTTGTGTGGATTGGGAAGATAAACACTTATGGGCAAAGTAGATAACTGTCATCAGCATATAATCTGACTGAACACTTCTTTATAAATTAAGAAAGTGGGTTAATTAATAATGACAAACAGAACAGGACCTAAAATTGAACCTTGAGGCACCCGAACTGAAACATGCCTGAAAGGAAAAAAAAAGTATGGTGACATCCAGGGGCTGGAAACAGTGGCTTAGATAGAAAAACTGTAGTAAGGCAGCTAGGCGCCAGATATCTAACGATGGGAGTTCTGTGAAGGTAGCTGGGAAGATCTTAGGACATCCAAATGCTATTGAGGAAGTAGAAGTTGAGTAATTTGATCAAACAGTGTCAGAGGTAGTAGGAGAAAGCCACTGAAAGGTAAAATGGATGATACCAGTATTGCTAAGAGATATGTGCAGTTCCCATTATCTATAACAGCGATAATGATTACGGAGTTGGTGCATCACAGAAGGAATTAAGTCACTTTTCCATGTAAAAGATAGGAGTGGAGAAGGCTCCACTATGTCTTAGATCCTATGGCACATGGGAGATAGGGATGCCCTACTGCTTGAATTAACAGGATGTGTAGGGAGCCTCCTGTAGAGTCGGATGAGGAATGAGATCTTTCTATATTCCAGTCGAATGGGATTCCAGAACTGGTCCTGGGGAAATAATTGGGAAGTATTGATAACTCTATGGTGACATTAGAGTCTATAAGGCATGTTGTCCAAGGGATGTTGCTAGAACAAGTTTTCTTCAGGTGAAATGAACAAGTGCTCCATATTGGTGTATGGGAGCTGTTAGGCTGGCCAGGGTAGGAGTATGGGATAGATGAATGGGAGGAGTAGTTGACTGGGTAGGAATACTGGCCGGTGATAGGTAAAAAATGCCCCAAAAGAGCCACAGGGGGGGCATGATAGAAACTTTCAAGTACCTCAAGGGAATCAACAAAGTCCAAGAGGGTAGCATCTTTCAAAAAAAGAGGTGTGCAAGAACAAGGGGGCACAATTTGAAGATAGAAGGGGGGCGGCTCAGAGGTAATTTAAGGAAGTATTTTTTCCCAGAGAGGGTTGTGGATGCATGGAACAGCCTTCCAGAGGAGGTTGTGGAGTCAAAAACAATGGTGGAATTCAAGCATGCATGGAACAGTCATAAGGCAATTCTAGGGGGTGGGGGTAGGAAGAAGTAGGCTGCTGGTTAACTAGGATCTGCAGCTTATCCATCAGGTAGGGAAATGGGCAGACTGGGTGGGCCAAGCGGTCCTTATCTGCCGTCAAATTCTATGTTTCTATGTTTCTAAATTGCATACATGGCTCCCATCCCTATAGTCAGGGCATGCTAACCTTCACTTGATGCCTCCAAGCAGAGTTAGGGATGGAGAATGTCAGGTCTGTAAATAGTAGATAGTAGGAAGTGTAATGGAATTCCATCCCTGGTAGAAAGGGCAAGCCTACCTTTACTCAGTGCCTCTGAAGCTACAAGTTAGGGACGGAGTCTGGAAAAACTGTTGGTATTGGCTGAGTAAGGAAAGGGCAGCTGGCTGTGTAGTCATAGGTAGGTAAACAGTGAGGCAGTATAAATGGGAAGGCAGCAAGTCAGAGTGGGAGAACAAGGAGGAGTTATCAGGATGCCAGTAAGGGGGAGTGAGAGTAGTCCAGGAAGGAGCATGCTGGTAGCGATGAAATACAACAAGTGACTGAAAGCTGAGTAGGCTGCAACAGCAATGATCCATGTGATGGTGGAGGAAGTCATGTAGGCAGGAAGGCAGGATAGATCATATGGCTGACAGGAAGCAGGCTCCCACTGATGTGAGCTATGATGCCTCGCCACGATGCCTCAGTCCCCCGCCATGGGAAAAACAGGGGAGTCACAAGCAGAGCATCTGCGAGACCAACAGGAATGATGGCAGGGTAGGAACCTGAGAGAGGCATCAGGACAGGCAAGGCCTTGGGAAGTAGAAGCCATAGGCAAATCGGGGAACAGAAGCAAACATTGTGGTAGTAACAGAGAATGGATAATGCCTAAGGAGTGAATTCATGAGGAGAGCCAATGATGCGAGTGTAAGGGGCACCACAAGGGGTGTGGAAGAGGAGGTAGGTGTGAATGGTGCAAGTAACTGGCAAGCTTTAAGGTGAGGAGCACCAGGGGTAGAACAAGGAAATGGATTTCTTGAAGCTGAGCAGGGTAAAGGTGCTGGGAGCAGAATGATAAGGGGTGCAATCGCTGGACCAGGGTTAGAGGTAGCACGTGTCTGGACGGTAGAAGGGGTGTAAATGGAGATGGAACGCTGATGGGAGGAGTGAAAGGCTCAAAAAAGAAAACCAGGGGAGCATGGGACAAGGGTAGGAACAGGGAATAGAGGGAGCAGGGATGGAAAAGACAGTAGGGGCAGATAAGGAGCCTAGGGAGAAAGGAAGGGAGGGTTGGACAGGGGAGGGATGAGATGATGAAAGTAGGAGAGGGAAACTAGAGTGCCGCAGAGTACCCATGGTAGACAAATGAGCTGCAAACATAGTGAAACCAGGTAGAGCGTGGCAGCCTGTGAAGCCAAAACAGGTAGATGGGGAAGTGCAGGAGAAAATGAAAAACCCACTGAGCAAGGCAAAAGGTGCATCCCAGCACCCATAGGGCACAACCAGAGCTCGCTGAATAGGGAAAATGGAGGCCTGCAAAAGGTACAGCACCAGGCAATACATGGCGCAACTCAGGGGGGCAAAATGTGATTGAACTGGGGACAGTAAGTGCTACTGATGGGGAGAGAAGGGAAGGCAAAGGTCGAATATACAGTGCAGGGAGAGAAACTGCAGAGTGGCGTGAGGGCTCAAGTATGATGTACAGACCAGTCCATTCTTGTAATGGATGGGTAGTGGAGAAACATCACAGCAGTCCAAAAACAAACAAAAAGCTAAACACAAAAAAATAGGGAAAATCAGGAAATCTGTCTGATACGGGACCAAATGCGAGCAGGAGACAGTGGGTAGGAAGGCATACAAGGCGGGGGTAGGTAGCAACAAAAATGGAGTGGCAACCCAAATGGCTCAAGTGACACTCTCAGACAGAGTACAGAAATGCGGGACAGAAAGGGAAGATACCTTGCAGGATATGGGAGTGTAGGTCAAGCAGCCCAGAGTGAAACGGAAACACTTATTGGCAGTAGACACGCTGAGCAGCGTCATCGTCTCTGGCCAGAACTCCCAGGAACAGGCTCACACAGTGGGGAAGCCAGCAGGCACAAGGGGATGACACCGCACCCAGGAGGGCAGAAAAAAGGAGCAGCTGTCCCTGATAGAGAAGCGCCAAACGAAGGAAACGTCCCAGGAGCCGCAAAGAGGTACGGGGAAGAGGGAGACAAATGGGGAAAAAAACAGAAAGCAGACGGGGGGGGGGGGAGAAATGACTACAAGGCACTGAGAGAAGCACAAAGGGGAAGATTGCAGAAGTCTGGCAGGATGCCAACAGAGTGACCTCATTGAGTACAGGGAAAGAAACAAGGAGCAGAAAGGGGAGGAGGCTCAGTCTATGAGCCACACAGGAGCTGAGGCGCTGGTGGTTGCACAATGCACTAAATAGGGATTGCTTGTAGGAGGCTGGCGAACAACCTACCTGTGGAGATAATAAAGACAGTACAGACCTTCAAGGTCAGACTGAACACATTCCTTCTTATCAAGGGCATTACTAGGTATTATTTATTTATTTTACAATAATTGGCCAGGAAAGACACACTAAGCCAAGGCTTGTTTCCAGGTGCGTCCTGGGAGCAAAGAGAAGTGGTGGTTGTGGGATTCAAACCCAGTTCTCCAGGTTTACAGCTCAGGGCTCTTAACCACTACACTGTACTGCCTCCCCTTATTGAAATCTAGGATATTCTGGGTAGTAGAGTGGGTAGGGAACCCTTTAAATTAGTACAGGTTTGTATAGTGTATTTATAGGTGCCATGCCATAATAGCGACCGCAAAACAATGATCGCTATTATGGCGAGTGTATATCGCTGAAAAGCAAATCGGGAATATACACTCTATGGTGACCCAACTCCCGCTTTTAAATAAAGTATTTTTGCAGGGGGAGGGCTGTGCCACTCCCCATGCCCCCTGGTGGGGATTCTTACCCCTGCACTCCCCTGAATTAGGATTCTCAACTCAGGGGGGTGCATGTTGGGGAAGGGGGCAAAACCCATGCCTCACCAAAAATTAAGTGCCGCAACTCGCAGCTGTGGCAAAACATAACCTGCTCCCAGACTTGAACCCAGTACCTGCACTGCGAGAGCTAGCCTCCCACACCACCATGCCACATGGCTAGCTCAACAGCAGCAGGTACACCAGTGCCTGACAACCCCTTCCCTATCCCTCCCCTTCCTCTCACTATTCCTCTCTTCCATTTGCCCTTAACCTAGTCGCTTTGGCATACCTTGCTATTCTGTAGGGTAGCCCACAACAAAAGCGCCCCAAATGAGTCTCTATGTATCTAGTTGCCCATATTGAGTCACTCATATAACGTGGTATCGGATTGATATATACACCTGCCTAGTGCTGTATGCCTTTTAATAAATACAGTATATAGGAAGTAGGAGTACAATGCTTATCTTCAAATTAAAAAAGGGGGGTATAACTATATAAACATCAGATAGGCGGGAAAATGAAAAGATTATATAGTTTAGGTAGATGACTTGTAGCATATACTAGTTATTGCATGTTGCATGATGCATGATGCATGATTTGTAGTCTTTATGTAAAGCAACAGGGTTATCACAATGGAATAAAGTGTAATCGTCATGTATGCATCCAACCCCAGGAACTATGAAGAGGGATAGGGCAAAATAATAACTGTTATAAAACAATAGAGTATACAATCATATATGAATTCTGTAAAGGATGTTTCTGTCACCTCTACCAGTGGATTCTGGGCTTTGGAATTTAGGGTTTAGCATTACAGTATCTCTGTGATATTTATACAGTATGACTATCTTTGTTACCTGGTAATACAAATGCATGAGGATGTTCACTTTCTATTATATTCTGAAAAAGTTTGATAAATCTGTAATTCAAAAAAATACAAACCTGCTTATGAAGCAAGGGATTGGACATGATGAACCCTGAGTCCCTTCTGACTTTAAATTACTATGTTACTTTGTTATGGAATGGGACAGCTAGTCTGGAAAGCTCTGATCATCAGGAGGCAGAGCAGGGATGTCAGACCATGGTTGACTGAGGTTTGTGTAAGGGTGCTCAGTTGCAAATGAGTCAATTCTGGGTAAACACACGTCCCTGCTGGGACTGGTGTGTGTGAATAACCTTGGTGTGAGCCTGTTAATTCTGTATCATGTCTTATATTACACAGAAATGTTTTATGCTACTTTTGCATTACATAAAGTTGATTTATGCTGTAATGGTGGTAGAATTCTTTGTGCAGAGGATGCCGTTATGAATAAGCTTCAGCTTAATAGGATTATCCCAATAAATAAAACTTGAAACGTATGCAAACCACACCCAATAGCAGCATCACTGCTCCATTTCTTCATACGTAGAGCTTATTAGTGCAGCCAGTACCCCAAAATATTTTTGCTAAAATTATTTTACTGTGATTGAAACATCTGGGGATGGGGTATTTTACTTAATCTGTGTTCTCATACTCTCAAAAACAGCCACCAAAATATCTGAGATTTACTGTAGGAACTGGGAATAATTCATACTGTCACGCTTACATACATATAGAGAATAATTGGTGAGGTGTTGTACATTATGTTTTTTTACATAACCTAGGAGTGCAATACCACATAAACCGCAAGTGCACATCATGGGTGGTTTGTGATGGTATTACACACTGAGGGTGTGTAAAAAAACAAATAATATAACACCCATTCTTTATTTTATGTAATTACTGGTCAAGTTTAGAGCTCTGTTTTGAAAAAAAAAAACATCTGTTTTCCTTTTCTGTGGCATTTTGTTTCTATGAGCATGATACGGTGGTGACTTTCACTTTCAGTTTGACAGACACCTACGCCGTAATAACAGGGTTCCACTTCATAATAACTGGCCAGTTATTATGGCATTAGAAAGTGGTGTCAGTCCAGTCAATAAATGGGCTCACCAGTAATTATAGTTCAGTAGAACCGTAGAAACTTTCTCCCAGACTACAAATATAAACAGTACACTAACAACAACAGGTATAGTCTAGCAAGAGTTACTTGCTTGTCTCTACTATTTTCTGTAAAGCTACAGTAATCTTTCATTAGTCTGTGGTTTTAAGTAAACCATTTTGTGCTGCAGAATTCTGAACTCTTCCTTAAAGGCTTCCCTTTTCTCTTTCCACAGCTACAGTGTAATACCAGGCCTCCCAGTGCACTCCAAGTGCAGAATAATCTTGCACTACGTGTGTAATGTGAGGACCTTAAATGGAACTGGAGGCTTCCATTGCTAAGCAAGCAACAAGACTCAATGAGGTGTGCATTAGACACTTCCAGAGCATGTCCAGGGGTGTAGTCAGGCATGAGGCTGCCATGCATAACAAGGGTCTAATGCACATCCCCAGAGTGCCTTATTGTGCTAATAAAATGGGACTCTCTATTGTACATTGTTTAAAAAAAATTAGAATTTATAGGTTGAAATAGCAAAAAAATTAAAAACAAAGTGGAGTCAAAAACAGTGGTGGAATTCAAGCATGCATGGGACAGTCATAAGGCAATTCTAGGGGGTGGGGGTAGGAAGAAGTAGGCTGCTGGTTAACTAGGATCTGCAGCTTATCCATTAGGTAGGGAAATGGGCAGACTGGGTGGGCCAGCGGTCCTTATCTGCAGTCAAATTCTATGTTTCTATGTTTCTATGTTAATGTAAAATAGTTCCTCTGACTGCATTATATTTTCTATATTTTTTGTTTATTTGCTTGTTTTTGAGTTGAGGGATTCTGATCTCCTATGCTTGATGTTGCTATGCCCCCCCCGCAACCACACCACCACAGCACACACTCTGGCCACAAGTTTGGCTGTTGTGGACTGCTTTCACTGCATGGGTGGTTTGTGACGGTATTACACACTGAGGGTGTGTAAAAAAACAAATAATATAACACCCATTCTTTATTTTATGTAATTACTGGTCAAGTTTAGAGCTCTGTTTTGAAAAAAAAAACATCTGTTTTCCTTTTCTGTGGCATTTTGTTTCTATGAGCATGATACGGCCGTGACTTTCACTTTCAGTTTGGCAGACACCTACGCCGTAATAACAGGGTTCCACTTCATAATAACTGGCCAGTTATTATGGCATTAGAAAGTGGTGTCAGTCCAGTCAATAAATGGGCTCACCAGTAATTATAGTTCAGTAGAACCGTAGAAACTTTCTCCCAGACTACAAATATAAACAGTACACTAACAACAACAGGTATAGTCTAGCAAGAGTTACTTGCTTGTCTCTGCCTATTTTCTGTAAAGCTACAGTAATCTTTCATTAGTCTGTGGTTTTAAGTAAACCATTTTGTGCTGCAGAATTCTGAACTCTTCCTTAAAGGCTTCCCCTTTTCTCTTTCCACAGCTACAGTGTAATACCAGGCCTCCCAGTGCACTCCCAAGTGCAGAATAATCTTGCACTACGTGTAATGTGAGGACCTTTAAAATGGAACTGGAGGCTTCCATTGCTAAGCAAGCAACAAGACTCAATGAGGTGTGCATTAGACACTTCCAGAGCATGTCCAGGGGTGTAGTCAGGCATGAGGCTGCCATGCATAACAAGGGTCTAATGCACATCCCCAGAGTGCCTTATTGTGCTAATAAAATGGGACTCTCTGTTGTACATTGTTTAAAAAAAATTAGAATTTATAGGTTGAAATAGCAAAAAAATTAAAAACAAAGTGGAGTCAAAAACAGTGGTGGAATTCAAGCATGCATGGGACAGTCATAAGGCAATTCTAGGGGAAGGGGGTAGGAAGAAGTAGGCTGCTGGTTAACTAGGATCTGCAGCTTATCCATTAGGTAGGGAAATGGGCAGACTGGGTGGGCCAAGCGGTCCTTATCTGCCGTCAAATTCTATGTTTCTATGTTTCTATGTTAATGTAAAATAGTTCCTCTGACTGCATTATATTTTCTATATTTTTTGTTTATTTGCTTGTTTTTGAGTTGAGGGATTCTGATCTCCTATGCTTGATGTTGCTATGCCCCCCAAACACACCACCACCTCACACACTCTGGCCACAAGTTTGGCTGTTGTGGACTGCTTTCACTTCATGCATCTTATTTTTATTTAATATTTAAATGGCAATTGATGCTGCAGCTTGCATGGAACAGGCATGATTGAGGAACTGGGAGTGCAAGTGCATGCACTTTGATGTTGCCACTGGCTGGATTATTGCTGTCCCGATGTGCCATCAGAGGCTGTCTGATATGCAATCAGAGGCTGTATGGGGCTTAAAATACTGGTAAGGATTAAAAAAAAGTTTCAACATGTGCAAGGGAGTGAGAGGTTGCAGAGAATGAATGACTAGCGAGCAAGTGAGTGGTCAGCAGGCAGGAAGATAAGCCCTAACTGGTAAAAAAAAAAAGATTGGAAAAAAGACAGTAACATAATCTTTCTTTGTCAATTCCTTTGAGTGTATGAAACAAGCAGCTTATGTACCACAAACAGTAGAGTTGGGGTGTTGATTCTTGCTTAGCAGAGGAGAGGAATGGTGGCTATTAATTTTTTTTAAATTCCAAGGATTGGCACAGGTATTTCTATCATGTCCTTTTTTTTCCCAATTGTTTAGCCAGGTGAGACACACTAACCTGAAAGCTTGTTTACAGGTGCAACCTGTCCTGCATCCAGCTGGCCAGTACTTGTTTTTAGCTGTGTATTAGACACTTCTAATGCATGGCTGATGTCCAATCAGGATGCATGATTTCCCATTCCCATTTTATAATGGACAACAATGTCATTGCAATTAACTGAAGTAATACAAAAGTCTATCTGTGGAGGCTTATCTGTTGTGTTATGCTATCTGAGAAAAACTCCACCACCACTGGAAAGAGGTCTGAGCACTTTTATTTTTTTATTAAACATACTTTTGAATTACATTTTTTTTGTATTCTTTGTTAACCGGGTAAGGCCCACTAGGCACAGGTACCGGTTTTCCGGGGCGACACAGGAGCACTATGGAGGTTAAGTGACTTGCTCAGAGTCACACAGTATGCACGTGGAGCTTCTGGTGGTAGTTGCAGGACTCAAACTCTGTCTGCTGGATGTACCAAGCTCATTCACAGCTCATTACAATACCCTCTAAACTATACTAATTTACTTCTGGTCTCTGTGTTCCTTACAGTGGGTGGTGCTGGAGATTTTCTCTGCTTGCCCTCTTGTTCTCATTGCACACCCAGCCTGTGGGGCGGCCTTTCTCCAAGCAATGTTATGCTATCTCTCAGGATGGAATAAAAAAAAGGGCAGGTCTTTTAGTTTACCCTCTCAGTAACCATAAATAAAATAAGATAAAATAATTATTCTTCAATACAAAAGGCCAACACCCCACTCCTCCAATGCCACAAAAAGTCAGATGACTTGGATTAATTTACAGTGGATTTCTTTTTCTGTTACAATGATTTTACCACAGAGCAGATACGGGCAAGATATGAATTAAACCTCATTATGAACTGGGGATCGTAAAAACGGGAAGCTTGCTGAGAGGTTTCTGAAGCCGTGATGACATCGGGCTACATCATCACGGCTTCAGAAAACCTCCGGTCACCAGCCTCCTCACTCACAAAACATTCTTCCGTCAACAGCATTCCGCAGATCCCTCACCACACTTCACAAAAATGTTCCCACACAGAACATGCCCTCCTATACACTAAAACACAGATTTCAATGTAAAATAAGAAAAAACAATGAATCAATCCTATCACAAGGTGTAGCTACCCTGAACTTGTGGTTGGTTACTCCAGACTTGCAGTTTCGATAGCAGCAGCGCGCGAGTGTCAGCAACGGGCGTCTTTTTTTTTTTTTTCTTCAAGCAAGACTAGAGTAACAACTACTCATGGCCAAAGATTAACAGCACTACCTGTTCAGACAACTGCACAGCCCTCCCCCATGCTGTTCCTTACCACTAGTATTTGTTCTCTCACCCCAGCCACATTCCTGTAAACTGATTTCTCCATGCTGACTCATGGCATCAGCGCTCCATTTCTCTGCGCAGCTTTTTACTTATTTAAAAAACAGTAAGCTCCACAAATCCCTTACACGCCGCTCGCTGCAACAAAGGAACAGAAACAATTCACATCCGGATGCGATGTAGAGCGAGACATGAGTTCACATGGATGCAACAGCCCCACCTCTATCAACTGCCAGTATAATAGCACCACCTACTGTCTTAAGAACTATTTTATCAAAATGTGACCCTACACCACCCAAAACTCATCTTAAAACATTTTAATACCTCTTTATTTTACTTTTTAATTTTTAAAACTTTAAACCCAGTTCATAACAGCAATAAGTCACTCCATGGTGTGGTATATCATGGGATATCGTCACTTCTCGGACGGTTGGATGCATGCGTCCTGCGGCCTCGTGCCCAACCACCAGAGGCGTGACGATATCCCATGATACACCACACCCTGTCGTGCCTCATTGCTTAATTATACAATGGGGTGTGAAAATCATTGAACCTCATTGGTCAAAACACATCACATGGCTGTGGGTCTATCCTGCAATAACCCACAGCTGAGAAACTGCATTTATAAAAAAACATAAATAAATACATTTTAAATTTATTTTAGACATGGGTCCATTCTATAATCGTAATAAGGCACTCCAGGGTGTGGGTTATTGGGGGATTTACCCACTTCTTGTGTAGTTAAGTCACTTGGCTATGCCTCGTGGCACATCATGCAAGGCATGGGTAAATCCCCCAATTGCTCACACCCTGTTGTGCCTTATTGCTTAAATAAACAACAATTCAAGGATTGATATATGAAGTGGTTAGTGCACTACCCAAGCATCGCTGTTTTAGTGTTAGTCATTGGACTACATTCACAAGCATTAACTCCATCGTTTAAAGGAGAACTGCCTTGAATCTTCTACTCTGTATTTTCTGTACAAGCTGTGTTTGTAATAGTGTTTCACATTGTTTTTATTCCATCTGTACTGGCCTTTTGTAAATTCACTGGGTGTTTCTGCTTTACATTCTGCTGTACAGTACCATCTTAGTACTATATCATGTAGTTTATGTCCCTGTTAAAGAACTTACATTGTTTTCACAATGCATTCATGTTCTACGCTGGAACTCTGTGGCCCAAAAGGGACATAGACTACATTATACAGTTCTAAAATAGTACTTAAAAGCAGTGTGTTAATTAAGCAATAAGGCACGACGGGGGGGCATTATGGTGGGATAATGGCCAGAATGAAGCACGAGGCAAAGCCGAATGCTTCCACCATCTAAGAAGGGATGTTTTCCTACCATAACACCCCTCTGGAATGCCTTACTGGGATTATGAAATGGGTCCCCATATTCTTAATAAATAAAAAAAATTAAAACATCTCTTTCTGTGTTTAAATTAATAAAAGATAAGAAATGTAAAGAATTAATTGAAAAGGGGAAATGTAGTTCCTGCCTGCTCACTGTTACTGACTGCTCGGTTGCTGCCTCTGACTTCTAGCTCCAGTATGTCCAAGTCCTGGCCCTGCTCTGGTCTTTGTCACTACTGTCTATTGCAGGAATTAAGAAAAAAAAAATTAAGGTTCCTGGCTGGCGACAAGTGTGGAAGCCTGTCTGACTATATTTTTTAAACTATGTTTTAGATCTGAGATTATTTTTATTTTTACTTATTTATTGAATCTTGAAATTAAGACCTTTGAGCCAAGGGCTCATTTACAAAAGCTTCATGTCCAAACAAGAAATTATACAGAGGAAATGAACATAGGTACAATGTACGAGTTGCAACATGAGGCTAGACTGAACAACAAACTATAATACTAAACATAACAAATAGACTAAGAGCTATTCATATGGATAATAGAACAACAAAACTAACAACTAGGCTTATGGAGCAGGTAGGAGCAGGTAGGAGCTGCTAGTCTAACTGGAAACTGGTTGGCAGCTGCGGTAACAGACAGAAATGTTATTTACTTATTTTTTAAATTCCTGAAATGGACAGTAGTGAGAGACAGACTGAAGCAGAGCCGGGACTCAGAAGTACTGGAGCAGAAAGTCAGCGACAGCGAGCGGACAGTCACTGACAGCAGGGAGTGAGAGGCCATAGCTAATTGATAAGGAGGTTTGAGTGCCAGGATCTACTTTCACTTGGGCTGTTGTGCTGGGATAATGGCCCGGCTAAATGCAGCTTTCGACCAGTCAGGAGTCGTCATTGTAAATACCCATTTCATAATCAGAAGCACTCACAGTGTTTACTAAAAGGCTGGTAAAGATGGAACAATAACAAAAAGGGATCAAATATATGGAAAAAAGCATCTACTTGGAAAAATTAATTACAGGTTCAGCACAGTTCTTTAATACCATTTAATACAGCCCTTACTAACCCGATTCAGCAGTGCGTTGTCATTCGACAACATCAGAGATTGTTGAATCAGGTTATTAACGTGAGAATAAGGTGATGTTGACACCAGAGTTAATGTCCATCTATACAACCCATTGTCTTTGTTTAAACGCCTCTTCTGTTATTATAATTACTTCACACCTTTCCTTTGACAAGTACAATATGTTTTCAATTCTGCCACCTCGTTGCATATACACAAAGTATTCATACAAAACACAGCTAACTTGCCACTGCTTCTTCCTCTGTTACTAATTCATCTTCTTACTAATTAACATTATGTTCTCATGACCCTCTAAAGTTAACTGTACACACATGCTTTGAAAATTCAAAAGGATTTGAACTTTGCAGCTTGTTGAACAGACTGGACCAACTTTTTTGGCAATGACAGCATGCCTGACCCTGTAGGCTAAAATAATATAACTCAGCTGCAACAAAGCTTGGTTGTGGCCCTTAGTAGTAGTAGTCTTTATTTATGTGGCCCCCTTCCCCAGAGGCTCGGGGTGTCATTACAACATTATACAGCAGCAATATTACAACTTATTACCAACTTACACAACCCAACTAAAATTCTCTAAAACAGCATAATATTTCAAAAACTAAATTTATAAATAATGAAAATTGTACTGTAAAGGATGACAATGTTAACGGATATTAAACCCACGCCTGCACAAATAAAAAGGTTTTGAGGCCCTGCCTAAAGTCCTGCACCAAGGGGGCCTCCCTCAAAGTTCTGGGCAAGGAATTCCAGAGGGTGGGGCCTGCTACTTCAATAGACTGGTCCCCCAAGATCTTCAGCCTTAACCTAGGAATTACCAGGAGGCCCCCCTCAGGGAAAGGAGAGGGTTTACAGGTATGTGAGGAGGCAGGAACTCTGCCAGGTAGCCCAGGCCCAGCCCATGTAGTGCCTTATAAATTAGAAGTCCCTTTGCTGGCAATCAGTGTAGATCATGCAGCACCAGGTAGATATGACATGACCTGACCTCCAAAGGCCTGTCAGCAACCGAGCAGCTGTGTTCTGTAGCAGCTGCAGGTGCTACAGCACACCTCCATTGACCCCAAGTAAACAGCATTGCAGTAGTCAGGCTTCAAAGTCATAAACACATGTACCAGTGTGGCCAGATCGGCAGGAGGGATAAGGGATTCAATCTGGCTGATGTTCCATAAGTGGAAAACCCTGTTTCAGACTACTGTCGACACCTGAGCCTCAAGTGTCAGCCCCTCATCCAGAATGACTCCCAGATTTTTCACTTTTGTGACAGCTAAAAGTCTAGACAAACTGAGCCAAAGCCTGGTCTCCCTCTCGGCAGCCACACACCCCCCCCCCCACAACTCAGCTGAATCACTAGAACTTCAGTTTTCTCTGGGTTCCATCTCAGACAGTTTGATGACATCCAGTCTTGGATCTCAGGTAGGCACTTGTTAAGCACATCAAATGCACCCGGTGTCCCAAGTGCAAAGGTCATATAGAACTGGGTAACATCAGCATAGCAATGAAATTCAAGCTCATAATTCCATATGATCCTACGCAGGGCCAGCATATACACTGTAAATAACATGGGTGACAGAACCAAACCCTGATGTACACAACAGGATAGAGCCACTGGGCATGAAGAAAACTTTCTGAACACTGCCATCTGAGTCCTGTCCCTGAGATAGGACTCAAAACAGCAGATGACATTGTAGTGAGCCCTGCATACTTCCTGAACCAGCCCCAAATCAGCTCATGGTCCACTGTTTCAAATGCTGATGAGAAATCAAAGAGGACAAGAATTGACCGTTCTATCTCTCGCGTGGTGCAGGTCATTGTTCACCCTAACTAGTGCAGTTTCTGTGCTGTGCCTGGACCTAAACCCATACTGGAGAGGCTCATAGATGTCAGAGGCCATGAGGGGTGCCTTAAGCTGAAGTACAACAACCTTCGTAACCTTTTCCTAGAAGCGGAGGTCAGAGATGGGACAGTTATTTGTCAGGACGTCAGGGCCCAAAGATGGCTTCTACAGAAGAGGTATCACCAATGTACTTTTCCGCCCCACTGGGAACACCCTCTCCAACAAGGAGTACTGGATAATCTCAGCGAACATCAGGTGCAGATGCCTGACACAGCTTACGAGTAGTAGCATGGGGCCCTGATCCAGATTACAGAATGTTGGCCACAGCTCTGAGATCACCTCACGTATCTCTTTCATCACCATCAGTCAAACTCCTCACATTTTATGAGTGAAAATGCTCTCATGGGCTCCAGACAGGCCGAATGGAGAAGCCTATCCATAGTCTGAAACAACTGAGCCAGCCAGTTCTTCCCAGCAGCAATCTCCCTAGACAGAAATTCTTCCTTTTTTGAGGGATTTTCTTCCGATACTCATCATAGTGAGACATCAGAACCAGATTGTCCTTCTGGGCCCTGGACCTCCTCCGACTGCATTCCAACTTTCACCCTTTGGTATTCAATGCCCTCAGCTCACCGTGAAACCATGGTGAGCTGAGACACAACACCAGCAGGTGTACACAAACTGGCACTACAAGGTCAAAGGCCTCTGTGACAGCCTTGTTATACGTCACCACAGCCACCTCAGCGTGCACACTGTCAACACTTTTGAAGTGTCCAGAACCACCAGAAGTCCTTCTGGCTGAAGCCCTCTCAAAGGGTAGAACTGAACCATCTCCACAGGGCAAGGACTACAAAGAGGGCCCTGAAACTGAACCTGAAAATGCAGTGATCTGATCAACTGACTGGATCAGTCTTGAGGTTACTGGCCTCAAGCTCCAGGGAGAACACCTAGTCCAAAGAATGGCCGTGTTGATGGGTTACAGAAGTAATATCTTGTGCAAGGCCCAGAGATTCTGTACTCTGGAGGAAATCTTGACCAAACTGCAATTGTTTGTCATCAACCCAAGCATGGAAGTTACCAAGGATAAGCCACCTCGGTGACTTCAGCACTCTGTTGGTGGTGACAGTCACGATTTCCTGCAGAAATGTCCCCTTGTGACCTGGAGGATGGTACACAAGAAGGATTCTGCAAACTGCAGAACCTGCTGACCCATGATCATAGCATAGAGGATGCGCACCCTGTACAGCAGATAGGACACACACTCTCTGTGGCTTTGCATTTGGCAGCCAGCCAAGGAGGTGTGAAGAGGGCTATGCTTGTCACTCTATGGGCACCCACGGCACCAACAAGTCAGGTAATGGGGACTGGCTGGGTAGGTAGTTGGTGCCATGGTGGTGGGGGTGCACTAGATGCCAGGCATTACTGCAGCACAGCCAAGCTAGGGGGTACCAAGACACACCAGGGAATAGTCGTTGTTTTTGTTTTGCCCTGCACCTTACAGTACACTAATAGAATATGCACAGGTCTGGCTGCTGTTTGTGCAATGGGGCCAGTGATCAGTGACTGGGGGACCACTGGATGCCAGGGAATATGGGTACTTAACGGGGCTGGAGATCATGGAATGGGAGGGACCACTGGACTCCAAGGACATCTGTTACCCTTAGTAGGCCAGGACTGGAGGGGAGGTTTCGACACTGGGCACTGGTGGAACTAGATTTGTTTAGCTGACTGGCAATAAGAGATAGTGGGGAGCACTAGGCACGAGGGGTAACTTCCTTGGGCATGGGGATGGTGATCAGAGGTGAGACCACGAGGCACCAGAAATCACTTACTTGGGCATGGGGACAGTGATCGAAGGGAGGGGGGCCACTGGGCACCAGGGATGCATTAGTTACATGTTGGGGACAGCGATCGAAGGGAGGGGGCCACTGGGCACCAGGGATGCATTAGTTACATGTTGGGGACAGCGATCGAAGGGAGGGGGGCCACTGGGCACCAGGGATGCATTAGTTACATGTTGGGGACAGCGATCGAAGGGAGGGGGGCCACTGGGCACCAGGGATGCATTAGTTACATGTTGGGGACAGTGATTGAAGGGAGGGGGCCACTGGGCACCAGGGATTCATTAGTTACATGTTGGGGCAGTGATCAGAGGGTGGGGAGGATCACTGGGCACCAGGGACATCTTTGGCTGGCAGGGCAGGGGTCGGCATCTGCAGTACCATTGGCCGCCACTTGGGCCATGGGCCCCATTAAGAGGGGGTTTGCAACAGTGGTAATTTGCACCTGTTTGAATGGAAAGTACCACCAGTACAAACCTCTGAATATACCACTGCACCCATATGCTGGGAAGGCCCCCTCCTTTGCATAGGCACAGCGGTACCTTAGTGTGCAGGTGCTAATGGGGTTTGCTGACACTATGGGGTGTCTGAAAATAGACTAAACCAACACACTGGGTGCAAAACCTGGTTTACGAGGGCAAACACTCATATGCACCAGCGCAAACTTTTGAATATCAGGCCCATGAACTTCTGATAATGCTCGATCCTCCTCCCTGCTGGCCTTTCAGTAACCTAGACTTGTTGCCGAATCCGAGTCACAAGCACCTCAAACAGCACTGCTGCTTCGGCATTGGCAGGCTCGCCAGGTAAATTCGTGTTCAGTTATTGGCTCTACATGCCTCCATATTGGACTCTTTACACTTGTGAATCATTCCTAATGGGACTCTTGGAAACATTTCATCTTTTAGATTCTGAAGATTAGATTTTTCACAAGAATCATTTACACCTTCCCTCTCTTTTAGCTTTTCTCTTGTGAAGCTTTGCATGTACTCTCTTTACCATGATTCCTTGACTGTTGTTCCTCATGTTGTACTCTCCCGGGTCATTCCTGAAAATGGGCATAATACTTGTCTAGTGTACTTACCCGGTAAACAAAAGCTAAATAAATAAATGTCACTGCAGCTGTAGCAAACTGGTCTGCTCAATCACAGTGGAAAGATGAATGGACTAGAGAGTGGGATCCTCCATGTAGAAGGCTAGCAAGCAAGCTGGGTAGCTTAGGAGTGTGTCCAAAGTTGCTAAACTGGGCAAGAAATTGATTGGGGGATAGGTGGCAGAGGGTGGTGGTACATGGAGTTCACTCCAGGGAAGGGAGGGTGATCAGCGGGGTGCCTCAGGGATCAGTGCTGGGACAAGTTCTCTTTAATGTCTTTATAAGTGACATTGCAGAGGAACTGGAAGGGAAGGTCTGACTCTTTGTGCATGACACCAAAATCTGCAAAGGGGTGGACACTCCAGGAGGGCTGGAAAAGATGAGCATAGACCTGAGAAAAGTAGAAGAGTGGTCAAGGATTTGGCAGCTGGGTTTTGAATGCGAAAAAGTGCAAAGTAACACACTTTTATTTAAAAAAAAATTTTTTTGACCAGGAAAGGCACGCTGAACCAGAGCTTGTTTCCACGTGACCCCGGGGAAGGTGGAGAAAAGAATACAGCAAACAAATTACATAGGTGAAAGCACAGCACATGGCACAATGACATAAATACATGGTGTAGTACAAGCAGTTCATGATAAAAAACAGGAGTATTGTAAGTTATAATAAATATTCATTAAGTACAAAGAAAATAATGTACATAAGTGATAGCATAGCCCTATGTATTAAGAAGTAGGATCATTTACAAACTAAATATGGGAAGCAGCAAGAGACTTGAAGGTATGCTTTATAAACAATAATTTCTGGAGGGGTTCTAAGCTTGGGCAACAGTAAAAGTGTATGGGGTTACTAGTCATTATCCGTGAGTAACCCCTAGGTGGTGCTATCCCAAGGGCTACTACCCCTGCCTGTTTGACTACGGACAGGTTGAGGGGCCTAGGTCCTATGGCGGGTGTCTCCACCCAGAGGTCAGGGTTTGTAGTGGTTAGACTAGCTTGGTCACAGCCCTCTGGGACACTGAGACCCCTTTTATTCCCTCTAGTGGCTCACACAGTACACCGGAGTTACAGCCCTAATACCCCATGTATACGCACTGTTCACTCATATAGATACCACTTACCCTCGACACTGATTCTGCAGCACGTCTCTGAGGACCCCCTGTAAAATAAGGTTAAACAACATACACAGCAAAACACAATACTGCTTCCATAAGTACCAACACCACAGACAGTACATAGTATAACAACAACAAATCTAATTTATTTAGGGGGCAGTAACACGGAAGGGGGAAATCAGGTTAATTGGTGGCATTAAATCACAGTACTGAGCACACATACAGGGTAGGAAAAGTCACACTCTGGGTCCTAGGTTGGGGCGGGCTGGCCAAGTCCGTTGCCTGGAGTTGGCCGGCAGGTGCAGATGGATAGGGCCCTGTAGAAGAAAATATATGCACAACACCCAATTGTAATCCGGAGCTGGATGGCTCAGTCCATGAAGCAGGGGAAACAACAAGAATTAGATGACACACTTGTGATTGAAAACAGACTGCAGGGGAATACCCTGATTTGTACTCACAATACCCAAGCTGAGGACTGGATGGTAGATGTTCTTCTGGATTGCCAGAACAACAGGGCATGGAGACAAGGTCCTTGTGACAGGACCCACTGCAGTTAATAGCAAGCATATTTAGTCCAAGCTAAACTGGGTTTGCTTCCAGCTTCAGCACACAGCACACAGCATGGGGGATTGGAAATAGTGATTCCCCACAAGCACTACGCACATTCATATGTAAAAGAAAGTATTATACCAGGCAGGCTGCTCCTCGATCCCGATTGCGATTACTGCAAAATACCCGGGAGCACACACAGCAGCTTCAGTTCCTGACAGACCAAGCACGATTCAGCAGTTTCTCCAGTCTTCTACAGGGTGAGCCTGGTTTCCACTCTTCAGACTTCCTTCTTTCTCCTCATAATCGGATTCAGTCCAAACTGGCACTTGCAACGGCTGCAGGCCGAACCTCAGGGCCTCACACGCGCTTCCTGTGCAAAACTATACACCACAGAAGCACAGAGCTCCTTCTCTCTTCACTGTCACAACTGATCTGATCTTTCCAGTCACAGAGCAGGGCATTTCCTTTAGCTCCAAACCATTCTGTTGGTTGGTTCGGCTGTCACTCACAATAGGACTCACTCTGTTGGTGGAAAAAGGTGCCAAGGTCAAAACTACATTTCCCAGAATCACTGCCCATACAATCCCCTTGTGGCTGGCTCAAAATTAAGAGTCCAAGTTCTGATTCATCCACAGGCTCCATTTTAGGGCTCCCTTAACCCAATTGGCCCAGCACAGTAGTTCAGGACCAAAATGAAAGAGCTACACTGAAACAGTTCATGCTAAAATAAAGACATGTTAGACAAACTACATTTTCTCAGTCACTGTAAATGATTTCTGGCAAACAGTTATATCTTTCAACAAGGCTCCCTCTGCACATGTAGCGACGGCAGAAATGGAGCAAATTGGCAGCAGCTCGGGTGGGATTCGAGCATTAAATACACAGTTCCCCCATACAAACTGATTAAGTCTGCAAGCAGACAGCTCTTAAAGAGACAGTACGTGGAGGCTCAAATAGCACTCACTTGGAACCACATTTAAACAGCTCAGACACCGAACACCGCCCAGACTTGGAGCATTCAGGCAAGCTCCTGGAAGACTTTTGGGAACCCCCATTTGCAGGGGGGTTACATGTGTTTAAAGTGAAGGATGGGGACATCTGGAGAGAAATGGGGGAGAAGGAGGAGGAGGTGCAAGGAGGAAGGGGATGGAAGCAGTCCCGGGGGGGGAGGAGAAGGGTTTAAGGTGGTTTTTTGAGGGAGGCAACAGTAGGAAAGAGGCAGACCAAGTGGGGGAGACGGTTCCAGAGGGCAGGAAGCCTAAAGGTGAAGGATAACTTGCCTGATTGTGAATGAGGTAGGGGGAGAGTGAAAGGATGTGAGTTGCGGAAATGGAGAGAGCAGCCAGGGTTGGTAGAGGGGGACAGGAGAGAGGCGAGGTAGGAGAGGAGAGCCCCGTACCAGTACTTAAACATGAAGGAAGTGCAGTGAGCCTGATGGTGACTGGTGAGAGAAGTGAGGGAGAGAGTTGAATATAGGGAATAGTGGTGAGTGTGGTAGGGAAGGTTTGCTGCAAAGTGACAAAAAGCATTGTGTAGTGGGTCAAGTTTGGGGAGGAACGACAGGGGTGCAGTGCTGTATATGACATTCGCATAGTCGATGGAGGGCAAAATTAGTTTGTTGATCAGCTCTTTCCAGCTTGGGAGTGACAGACAATCCTTGTGTTGGCACAAGGCACAAAGTTTGGGCCGGAGCTTGGTATGGATGGAATCAATGTGGTGGTAGAAATCTAGCTTTGGTTAAGCCAAACACCCAGGTATTTAAAACAGTCCACCAATCCAGTTTTGAGTGTTATCAAGAGTATGAAAGGAGGGGGGAGGGGAGTTCGGCAAGTTTTCGTGTGGTACCAAACACCATATCAATAGTTTTCTTAGTGTCGCATTTTAGTGAATTGGCCTAGAGCCAACCTAGCACATTCAAAAAATCAGCTTGGAGGGAGGCCTGTATGCCCGAGAGGGAGGGGCCAGATGCCTAGATAACCGTATCGTCAGCATACATATGGATGTGAGAGGTGGAGCAAGAGGAGGGGAGTTCATTTACAAAAATGGAGAATAAGATAGGGCTGAGAACTGAACCCTGGGGAACACCAGCAGGGATGGGAAGGGGGGGCATGGAAGAGATGCCTCCTAGCTGTATGTATTGGTATCTGTCAGTTAAATAAGCCCTGAACCTGTCAGTGGATGAGGGGGAGAAGCCAGTGGAGGTGAGAACGTCTAGTAGAAGCTGGTAGGAAATGGAATCAAATGCCTTTGCTAGGTCGATGAAGAAGGCCAATGTTAACTGGCCATTGTCCATGGTTGAGTGTATGTGATTGGTGAAACAGAGCAGTGAGGATGTAGTGGAGCAGTGGCACTAAAAGCCAGACTGGTAAGGGCTAAGGGCTGTGTTGGATTCCAGGTAGGAGTTGAGTCTGCTGAGAATGAAGGTCTTCTGCAATTTGGCAAGAGAGGGTAGCAGAGAGATGGGCCTGTAATTACCCGGTTGGGAGGGGTCGCCACTTTTGTGAAGTGGGATGACCTTGATTATCTTCCAAGCCTTGGGGATTGTGCATTGGGAGAGAGATAGAAAATGTGAGTGAGTGATGGTGCAATAGCTGGTGCAGAGATTTTGACTAGGTTGGGGTTGAGCCCATCAGGGCTTTGTTTGGTCTGGTTCAGAGACCTGAGGGCACAAAGAAGCTCTATAAGGGTGATGGAGGGGGAAGGAGTATCCTGTTGGGAAGGTGGGAGAGGTGTGATGGATGCGGCGGTTAAAGGGGGGCCAGCTGGGAGGGCACAGGTGGTAAAAACAGAGGTTAACAGACATGGCAGCTGAGCTGGGGTCAGTATCCTTTGAGCCAGTGACATTTGGAGGAGAAGGTGCTGGATGGGAGGATGAGCTTAGCATAGAAACACAACAAAGAAACATAGAATTTGATGGCAGATAAGGATCGCTTGGCCCACCTAGTCTGCCCATTTCCCTACCTAATGGATAAGCTGCAGATCCTAGTTAACCAATAGCCTACTTCCTCCTACCCCACACTAGAATTGCCTTATGTTATCCCATGCATTCTTGAATTCCCTCACTGTTTTTGACTCCCCGACCTCCTCAGGAAGGCTGTTCCATGCATCCACAACCCTCTCCATGAAAAATACTTCCTCACATTACCTCTGAACCATCCCCCTCTTCAAATTGTGCCCCTTGTTCTTGCACATCTCTTTTTCTGAAAGATGCTGCCCTCTTGGACTTTGTTGATTCCCTTGAGGTACTTGAAAGTTTCTATCATGTCCCCCCCTCCTCCTTTCCTCGAGGGTATACATATTAAGCTCCTTTAGTCTCTCCTTGTATGTCTTCTGATGCAGACCCTGCACCATTTTAGTTGCCCTCCTCTGGACAGCCTCCACCCTGTCTATGTCTTTGCAGAGATAAGGTCTCCAGAACTGCATGCAGTACTCCATATGGGGTCTCACCAACTGTCTGTATAGAGGGATAACAACTTCCTGCTTTCTACTGGTGATGCCTCTCCCTATGCATCCCAGTATCCCCCCAGCCCTCCTTACTGCCCTGCCACATTGCTTGCCCATCTTTAGGTCATCTGATATAACTATCCCCAGGTCCTTTTCCATTTTTGTTGTTGTCAGTATCTCACCCCCCATTGTGTACTCTTCCCCTGGGTTTTTGTTTCCCAAGTGCATTACTTTGCACTTCTTTGCACTGAATCTAAGCTGCCATACATTTGACCATTCCTCCAACCTTACCAAGTCCCTTCTCATCCTTTTCACTCCACCTTGTGTATCAACCCTGTTGCAGATCTTTGTGTCATCTGCAAAGAGACACATTTTTCCTTCCAGTCTCTCTGCAATGTCACTTATAAAGACATTAAAAAGGACTGGACCCAGTACTAAACCCCACGGTACCCCACTAGTAACCCCCCTTTCTTCACTTTGGACTCCATTTACTATTACCCTCTGCATCCTGTTGTTCAGCCAATGTTTTACCCAGGCTACCACCCTGGGACCCACTCCCAGGCTGGCTAATTTGTTTAATAATCTTTTGCGCGGGACTGTGTCAAATACCTTGCTAAAATCTAAGGTGTGGAGTGTCCTCCAGAATTCGAAGGGGGGTGGTGTGACTTTTGTCAATGCGGTTTTTGAAAAAAGTTGGCTTTAGCTGCACGTACTGCCTTAGTGCATGTGTTCCTGAGGGTTTTGTACCTTTGCAGATCAGCTGCATTGGTGGAAGATTTGTATGTGTTCCAAGCATGATCCCTGGATTTGAAGAGGTAGATCAAATTGGGGGAAACCCAGTGGAGGTGTTTACAGTGCAGACAAAGCTTTTTTTTGGGGGGGGGGCATGAACATCCCAGACATTGAGGAATATGCTGATAAAAGTGGCCAGGGCAGAGTCGACATTTGGTGTAGTGAAGACCCCAGACCAATCCACCAGGAAAAGGTCTAACAGAAGTGCCTGGGTACTGGGGGACTTTAGAGGGCAGTAGAACATGTATTTGGGGGGAGCATGAGGAGTAGGAATTTCTGAAATAGTATTTGATGCAGTGATCGCTGAATGCATCAGAGAGGATTCCTGCAGAGGGTTGGGGGGGGGTAGCTAGAACCCAGTCCAAAGGAGAGTGGTTGTCAGAATGTGAGTTTAGTCTGGCCAGGTCAGTCATGAGCTGGCTTAGGTTAAGGGCTTCTATCTCCAGGGTGATTGCCCTAGATTGGGGCACAAGCCCAGTTTATATTCAAGTCACCCAAAAGGAGAAGTTCACTGGATTGGGTGATAGAGGCAAGGGCAGCAAGGCAGGTAATTTTGGAATGGGGGGTTGCTTTGGGGGAGAAATAACAGATCCTAATAAAGATAGGGCACAGAAACCCAGAGCCAGAGTACAAAATGAAAGAAATGGTACTGATGACCACCAAGCAAGAAAGAGATCTGGGAGTAATCATATCAGATGAATTAAAGGTGGCCGGGCAGTGTGACAAGGCTGTTGGGAGGGCTCATGGGATACTGGAGTGCATAGGAAGAGGTATCACTAGCAGAAAGAGGGAGTTGGCATTACCACTGTATAGCTTGCTATTAAGACCCTACCTAGAGTACTGTATCCAGTTCTGCGGCCAACATCTCCGGAAGGACATAGACAGAGTGGAAGTGATCCGAAGGATGGTAACTAAAGTGGTGCAGGATCTGCATCATAATCCCTATGAGGACAGACTTGAGGACCTAAATATGTGTACTCTGGAAGAGAGGAGGGAGAGTGGGGTTATGATAGGGAACTTTAAATACATCATGGGTAAAAAAGGTGCAGGAGGAAAGTATTTTTCAGACAAAAAAGGTGTTCAAGGACAAAGGGCATGATAAGAAGCTGGGGGGTGGATTCAGGAGAGAGATGTGAGGAAGCACTTCTTCACAGAAAGAGTGGTGGATGCCTGGAACAGTCTTCCAGTGGATATGGTGGGGGTGAAAACAGTGGTGGGGTTCAAGAATGCATGGGATAGGCATAAAGGAATCTTAGGGTAAAGGAAGTGGGGCTAGGTGAATGGGCCAGTGATCAAGTAGGAACTATGGAGCTACTAGAGGCAGGGAAAAATGGGCAGACTAGGTGGGTCAAGTGGTCCATATCTGCCAGCAAATTTTATGTTTCTGTTATTGACTATAAACATCAGTTTGCCCAACACTGGTACAGACCGGTGATTGTTATTACAGTACATTGGTTAAGTTAGGACTGAACAGTACTAATTCTCACCTCTTTTCTGGCTTTCCTTTTACCATGAAAACAACTGTTTGTGGGCTGTAAATAAGTTAAGTACCAGCATCCCCCATAGCCTAACAGGATGTCTTGAGGTGCTCATTCTCGCCTGCTGTATACCACCAATTTATTCTAGATTGCAACAAATACCAACGTCTGTGGTAGTCTAGCAGGCTGTCCTGGAGTGTATGTGCCATCCTGGTGTTTACCACAGATTTGTTCTAGTCAATATTATCAATAGCAGGAAAAGCCTAAATGGAAAATTTTTTCTACTCTATATCAGTATTATACTAGACACAGTAGTCTTAAGTACCAGCACATCTGGTAGTCTAACATGCTGTCCATTTCCCCTGGCTTATAACATCAATTTATTCTAGGCATCAGTCTTAAAATAACAACAAAAAAAAGATACATTTACTTGCCCATTGGCAGCCATTGCAACAGCCAAGCCATCGTATGGAAATTATTAACAATTAATACTTTGTAGGCAGCAATGTTTCTAACTCAAGTACTGTTAAATAAGCATTGGTAACCAGTGACACGATGCAGAATATCCAGATATATAGCAATACTGCAGATCACAGGAAAGGGATTTTCTCTGATATCCACATTGCTTTCAGTTTCATTTTCTGTGATATTTCGCGATATATCCAGATAGTAGTGCATCTTGCCGCTGGCTACCCCTGTAAGTAAATAAACCAAGTAGTTGCTCCAATCAGAAATTATGAAAATACTGCATAAGATACCAGCAGTCTGCTACTAATAAAAAATACTTTCATTTACTATACTAACCCTAAATGTATTCACACTACCAACTGGGTCTGTAATACAATCACAGGAATTTGTTTAATGTGTCTGCTTAATGTGGGCATCAAACATAATCAGAAGTAGTTCAGCAGGAGCAGTGCATAATCAAAGAGATGCCTGAGAATAAACCTTCTAAAGAAATGTTATCTGTAGTTCTTTTATAAATACGTTCCATAAATGCTAAGTTTAGACCCTCCACCCCCAATTTTGTGAAGAATATTTTTTCCAGGGAGAGCCTTACACTGAGCTCTTACTTTCCAGCACTCTATACCCAGTTCTTCCAAGATGTTAAAAAGACATAATTTTCTCCAAGTGAAATACATGTAGAATAATGCAAGGGGTAGTGTGTGCAACCAGAATGTTATACGCACCTGAGGTGTGTGATGCTACTGTGCAGAAATACCCAGAACAAAGCTCAAGGGGTTTATCCAAGCATGGCACACTGAGGGTAAGTATAAAATCTGAGTTTCATACACCAGCGTGTCTTACTTTATATAACTGCTGTGCAATGTTTTTGCCCCAAGGGTCTGATTATGTGCAACAGTGGAATAATATTCAGTACTGAGCTCTGTGGTTATAATTATTTTTTAATTCATATGAGAAACTTTTTTAATTCGGCTTTATTCAAGGATGAGTCATAAGTACAAATTACATGTAAGCACTACATACTTTCAAAATATAAAAGCAGTCTATAAAAGATGTGGTTGGGAGCCAAGACTTTAATGGAAGTGACCTTTAACAGCTGCAGAGTGGCAGGATGATTTGCATGACTCTGCCAAAGAACATTACATATTACATCAGTAACTCTCAGCAGTAACCCAGCATGCAACAGGACCCCAACCGTGAACAACACCAGTTATACAAGCATAAACAGCGCATAGTGCAATGTATGTTAGATCACTACACTAATCAGTTTCACTACAAGGGGAAGCTATACTTCCTGTGCTAGCATCAGTGGCATCTGTGGGGAGAAACAACATGGTTAGTGATTGGCATAGTGATTGAGGTGGTCAGTGCAGTGCACCATTGGGTTACTCACCATCATGTATTGGCAGTATAATGTCCTGGTCAGTAGTGTCCAGATGGTTGGCTGTGATGACTTCTGTCACTAATCATGTCATCCCTCTCCTCCAGTGACAACAAGGGCAGATCTGCTCCAGGGGCTGAGGAGATGCCACGGTCAGTTCACCGCATCTGTAGTGTGCACTGAACTACATGTGTAGGGCTGAGGAACTCACCTGACAGTGTGTTCTGTCCTTTCCCCTCAACATCCACCATTGTCTGACTCATTGTGTCTGCCACCATTTCCTCCACCAGAGTCAGCTCTGGTGGGGAGGGTGAGCCCCCGCTGGTGGTGTTCCTGGACTGCTGCCCACCTGCCAGCTTTTTCCTGCCAGCTATACTTAGGTCCTGCCACTTGTGTTTTATGGATTCAGTGGATCTGGGCATGGGTCCCACCACATCGACAATGGTCTGGATGGCCTTCCATACACAGGCTTTGATGGCCAGTTGTGACTGGAGTGACGCCTGTCAGTACAGGGTGGCATAGTTGTTCCTGATCTTCATGGTGGCTCTGCTCACCTGTTTGGCCATGAAGTTCTCTGCATGGAGGTGCCTGGCACCCCCAATGAGAAGAGTTCCACTAGTGCATGGGTGCTGAGGGCCATAGTGGGGCCCTATAGAGCCCTTCCTGCTCTATCATCTGTCAAGGGTCTGAGTTGCCCCTCATTGCTAATGCACAGGTCAGGCATGCTGTGCCTGGGTGCCCCTGCCCACTCCTCATTTCTGAACTCTGGCACCATTCCCAGGATCCTGTGCCCTTCTTCACTACAGCAGACTGTTCATACCCTACTGTCCAGCCACTGCATGTTTCTGTGACTGCCTATGTCAGGCTCCACGCTACCGGTATTCTCCATGACTGCATAGTAGATGTGTACCTTGGCCCGCAGTTGTCCATTTATGGTGGGGTCATGGGTTGTTCTTGGCTTGGCATGGCCCACTCGTCCCTCCCTGCACACTGCAATATGTGCAGTTTCGGGCCTGTTGCATTTACCAGTGGCCACCTCCCGTACCTCAGTGCATGTCATGGTGGACTACACATTTTTGGGTCATGTAGTTGTGTGCTGGCTTTATGTGGCTCAGGGGCCCGTTAGTGCATAAGGCCTATTATTTGTAATTAATAATGCCTGGTTTTCCTAATGATGGGCAAACAGTATCATTTTTTAAACTATTGCAATTACATTCATGAGGGCATTGCATATCTGTATCTGTCTGCCAAGATTGGTCAGATGTTTTGTAAGATCTCAGTTATTCTGAGTGGTCAGTTTGTACCCAGGAGACAGAATCTATTTAAGTGCACTTCAAAGTTGGAGTTGGCGGTATCTCCAGAAGTAACCACTGCCAAGTCTATGCTTGTCTTTCAGTTGAATAAAGGAGGATAACACTCTCTGGTTGCATAAAATATCTCCCAGTGTAAGTACTCCCTCTTTGCACCATGAAGTCCAGTTTAGTGGCTTGTTGATTCAGATTGTCAACCCATTATGGGCACAATGGGGAGACTCTTGTGTTCCAGCTAAGGACATTGGGAATTGTGATTCAGGCCCCAGGTTGGACACAGGGTACGATGTGAGTCTAATGGTCTTGTAAGGCCTGTGAAGATAGTACCTGTCATAGGAACATTACCAAGATGGGGTTCCTCTATGATATGACAGCCTGGTTTCTGTTCTTTCCAAAGGAGTGTGCCAGATAGCACTGATTGGCTTAATATGAAAGTGTTATGCCTATTAGTAAAGTGTAGGACTGCAACCCCCCATGAGACTGCTGTAGTTTAGCTCAGCTCAGCTATATTCCTTTACCCTGTCACAAGTGGAAGTGCATTAGTTGGTATCATTCCTGAGTGAAAAGAGTGAACTGATCATAAGTTTTGTAAAACAGTCACATTTTGGTGCAGTCTTCATATGAACAGCTGGAGTTTTCCCCAGAAGGATACTGAAGTTGCTTTCATCTATTAAATTCAATCTGTATTTATTCCAGTACTGGGATTAAGTTCCTGTTTGGTATCTGGGATGTTGTGGGTGTTATACAGATACCTAAGTATGTGATATCCAATATGTTAATCTGGATACCTCATCAAGCCAAGGGGAGGGGGCAACATTTTGTGTTAGGGTTTGCTCCTTAGTCTTTGACTAGGTGGTCTTATACCCCACCAAGGCAGAGAAGTCAGGAATTACTCCCACGACATGTAGGAGGGACTCAGCTGGGTTTGAAAGGACAGGGAACACGTGCTCAGTGAAAATATTAGATTGTGTTCAGAGCCAGTCATCAACTTTGGTATCTCTGAGGAGGATCTGAATTTTACTGCCAGTGGCTCAAGGGGAGGAATAAATGAAAAGGGAGAAATGGAACAGCCTTGCCAAGTGGTCCCCAGGGCCAAGTGAAAGTAGGGGAATTTCTATTATTTACTCTAACAGGCACATATGTAACCCCTAGGCGGCGCTATCCCTAAGGTTACTACCACTGACTATAAGCCTGGGCACAGGGTGAGAGGCCTGGGGATTCAGTAATAAGGTGCCTGTACCCAGAGGAATGGTATTGGGGGTGTCTATCTATCCTGCTATAGACCTCTGGGAAGCTATAACCACCCACCAACCCTCCCAGAGGCTCAGTACCTAACACAGTAGTAAATTCAGTCAGTATATAGTAACAATAATACTATGCACACACCCTTCACACATACCACCAGCATTGTATTTACAGCAGTTTCCCTGGAGACCCCCTGTAAAATAAGATTAGCAATACAGATGTACACTGTCAACACTGTAACCTCACTAATAATATGCACACTAGCCAGGTTAAACGTGAAAACAAAAAAATGTGGTTTATTTAGGAGTCGTGAACAAGGAAGGGGTCATGAATCTAGGCGAATGATTTGTAATCTGATTTGATTCAGATTTGGCATGCACTTTTTTAGTCCCAAATAATAGTCACACAATACTGGGTACCCAGGATGGAATATCTGGCTAGCCAGAGGCGTTGCCCGGGGTGGCTGACATTGCAGCTGATGTTGGGGCCCTTGATGGAAAGTAAAGCAGTTAACATGCACAATTACAAGATAATTATTTGTAATCCAACCCAGTTGGCTCAGTCCCTTTTAAACCCAGAAAACAAATGAAATCAGATGGTACCACAGATAATTGAAGAAGAAGAATCCGCATTTATGTAGCACTTTTCATCCACAGTATCCCAAAGCCCTTTACAAGCAATGCTAGACTGGTAGTGAAGTGACTGAATGTGCGGTGGCAGCCATATGGCACATCATCACCCACACAGAGGCTGGACAATTGCATGAACCAGTTTATGGGAAGGGGAATGTTGGTCAGGACACCGGGAATGTTCCCTGCTCTTTGCGAAGAGTGCCCTGCGTTCTTTTACTTCCACCTGGACAACACCAGGATGAGCAGAAGGGACCTTGGTTTAACTTCTCATCTGAAGGATGGCATACCCCAGCAGTACAGCACCCCCCAATACTGCACTCGGATGCCAACGATTTTTAGGTGCAAGTCCAATCCCGGTGTGGGACGAGAACACACGACCTTCTGGTCCAGAGGCGGATGTGCTACCAACTGAGCCACACTGACACCTTGAAATAGTCATTACAGGGAGCTACCCTGATTGTACTCATGTTACCAGATTTCTGCAGACAGGCAGGCAATATGGAGACCTCGTGGTGTTCACAGATGAGCATGGGGAAGCAGGGCCGACACGATGTACCTCTTCTTCATGGCCTTTCCTCCAAGTGGTCACAACCTGTGAGTTGTTGTTGCACAGGGGCTGGATCCCCAAAGCTGGTCTCTCGCCGAAACAGTCTCTGTTGTAGGGCAATCAGTCTGAGCTGGCTTGGCAAAGGCCCAAGCAGGATGAGCAAATAGGCAAAGTTCATTTGTCTTCTTGCTGGTGAAGGCTCCAGCTGATGTAACAGGTTGGGTCACAGGTAAGCAGGTCTCGACCCCAAGAAACACATTCAGCACATTTCAAATAGGCCACACTAACTTTGTACAGTTCGGATACAGTCCGGTTGCGAATTCAGCTGTTTTACTAAGCAAACCTCTTGGTCCAAAATTCGTCTCACCCACAAGCTGAGTCGATCGCTTCACAGGAGCAAATCTTTGGTCCAAAGCGCAAGTGGTACTGGTAAACTTGTTTTCTTCTTCTTCCTGCCGCAGTTCCAACTTAAATCAGAACATGTCCGACTTCTGCAATAGGCAGTCCCAAGCAGGAGAAAGGAGGCAGGGGGGCAAGGTAGGCCTCTTCCCCGCTGATTCTTCTATGCTCCATTCAGAGAGCAGCTGCTCAAAAGCGTGAACTGTTCACACATCAACCTCCAACTCTAACTGATCCACTGTCTCATGCAGCACAGTGGATTTCCCTTGTAATCCGTGATTCGGGTTGGCTGGGGAAGCTGTCAGTCACAGTTAGGGCTCCTCTTCCAGGTTAGTTTTGGCGCCAACCTAAAAACTACAAAAACTACAGTTTTCCTTCCCACGAGACACTTTGCCCAGGATCCATGTTAGGTTCCCATAGTCCAATTGGTCCAATTACTGGAAGTCCTGGACCTAACCTGTGATTGCTACCACTAGGCACTACCAAATTCTACTGCACCTGCTCCTTATGGGTATCCCCCCCGACCCTCACCTACTCTAATTATTACCCTCACTTGCACTTATTTTACACTTACCTCTGGGGCCCTCCTGTCCCCACCTATCCTCTCCCCTTCTCCTCCCCTATCCCCTATCCCCCACCCCTACCATCCCACCCCTCCTCCCTCACTTCTCCTCCTCCTTCTCTACCTTTATGGCCTTCTGCCTGTTTCACTCTGTATTTAGTAACCTAGTAACAACAGTATCAGTGGCTCAGGAGGTAGCACACTCGCCTCTGAGGCCGGGAGATCAGAAGGCTGTGGGTTCTATCCCAACACCAGGCACTTGGGTTAATATCCCAATACTGACACTGCAGTGCAGCATGAGGGTGGGGTGCTGCACTCCTGAGGTGCCATCTTCCGGATGAGACGTTAAACCGAGGTCCCATCTGCCTGTTCTGGTGGTAGTTCAGGTGGATGTTAAAGATCCCATGGCACTTCTCGAAAAGAGTAGTGAATTTCCCCGGTGCCCTGGCCAAATTTTCTCCCATGCACTAAAAATACCACCAACAGCTTAATCTGGTTCAAAGTCAGTTGGCATTCATCTGTATCCCCCTCCCCCGGGTCGTGCCTGAAAATAGGCAGAATTTGTCTAGTGCACTTACCTGGTCAACAAAAACTAAATAAATAAATAAAATTAAATTCAGGCATACGTGGTACAATGCCTCTACTGTATTTAAGATGTACCTCTGATCACTGTTAGTGTCATTTTCACTTTATTTTATCTATAGTAATCTCCTGAATCGTCGTCTCCCTTCTGTTTACACATAAATGTATTTAGGCCTGGTGACACTTGCAATGTAACTATTATAAATGTTAACCTGACTATGTTATCATTCTTGGATTAACACCTTTGAGCAGAAAGCCTTTTCATAGGTTCCATGTCACGTATGACACAAACAGGAATACAGATATGTTCCACAGATACAGATACAGCAAGAAACAATTGAAAATTATTTCCAGGCATACATTCTAACAGTGGTTACACAATCTAAGCACATACAGGGGGCAGAGTCAAAATAAAGGCTAACGTTTCACTAGGTAACAGTAACATAACATGAGGACGCTTGTTTTTTTTTTTTTTTTACTTTATTTCCCTCAGGTCACGGCCCTGCAGAGCCTCTCCTCAGGCATCCTGCCAGCATCCTGCCCACCTGAGGTCCCCTCGACCTGTGCCTCCTCTCTCCCCCCTCCCCTCAGCCAGAACCCCCAGCTTAACCCCTCCAGGGTGGGGCTGCCCCTCCTTGTAGGGTGCACTTACTATTCAGTCTCTGGCTGCTGGTGAGGGCCCAGGCAGAGGAACTGGAAGGCCAGGCGAGGTGGACCCGGCAGAGGGCATGGGGGACAGGTGCTGTTGCCTACCCCACAGAGCCTTTTTTTTCCTTGTTCTGGTGGCCTCCCTCCTCCCTTGCATGTGCATGCCTGACGCTATGGCGCATGGCAACCTTGCCTGCGTCAGCACGCTGATCTATGTGCAGCCCATGCACTGCAGCTCTCCCGATCTCCATCGGGAGCCGCTGCACCGGGCTATCCCTGCCCGCTTCCAGGGGAGGAGAGAAGCCGCAGGCACCTCAATCCCTCTCCCATCCCTGCCAACCCCCGGCGCCTGAGCTCACTCCCGAACTCGGGTCACCAGCGTGGCGCGAGGTGTGGCGTCAGTGCCTCAACCCCCAGTGCCACCAGGCTGGCCCAGGACGCTTGTTTAAAAAGCAGAATTGTACAACTAACAACATAGGCAGATAATTGGATTGTGCCTGAGTCAAAGAAAGAAGATCTCATACCAGTAGAGAGGGACAGGGGAGGGAAGAGGAAAGTGCTGGGAGGGAGAAGACAAGCAGAGGTGTGGGGTAGGATGGGGATAGATAGGAGGGAAGCGAAGAATAGCTATGTAGTCAAAGTGGAATAAAGGGGGAGGAGGGTGGGGGAAAGGAGGGGTGGTGGAGGGTAGGTAGGAAGAGGTGGTGTAGGTAGTGGGGTGATGATGAAGATATATTAAGGTGGTAGGGAGGAAAGAGATATGGAATGATGGAGGGGCAAAAAAGGGAAGAGAAGGTGGAGGGAGGTAAAAGGGAAAATGGATAATTTAGGCGGGGGTAGAAAACCCATGAAAATGTTAACTTGACCGGGGACCCAAGAAATGAACATGAAGCGTAACATTTTACTAATCAATAGAGATCACAGAGATTGCAAATCATAGGAGCAAGGTAAATGCATTCCCACGTGGTACCTATGTAAAGAGCATCTGCTCAAAGGTCTTGAATCCAAGATATTAATAAATAATAAATAATAACATGGTGGCTTCCATTCCAAAGGCATAAGCTGCAAGGAAAGCAGGTTAAACAAACTTCTCCATTTTAAATATAACAGCACACACACAGTAAATAAGTACAGTTTCCATACAAGCTCCCTCTGCACAAATATCGACTGCAGAATGGAGCAAATCAGCTCGGTGGCTGGCCAGTTGCAGGCCCTAAATCACTCGGACCCAGCACAGATCATTCACTAAACACAGATCAGCTAGTCTCTTAAAGGGACAAGTGCAGAGGCTCAACAGGGCACTCTCACATGAATAAGCAGGATCACACTGAGATGAGTCACCAGTCTGGCAGTGGGCATTTAAGGAGCCCAGGAAGACATTAAGGCAAACCTAAAATTGGTGGGGGGGGGTTACACATATATAGGAATAATATATGAATCCAGCATATAAATGAAGGGATAGGGCTGCCCCATGGGCCATAACCCAGTGGCACTGCTGGTGACCCAGGTTCAGAAGTGAGCCCAGGAGCTAGCCATGAGGGCCATTCAGATTAGGAAGTGTTCTGACAGCAGAGCTTCCCAAACCAGGGTGGGCTGGTGCTGTGCTCACAGCATCAGTGACCCCTGTAGTAGATTGCGGAGGCATAGCCTTGAAGTCTTGCTATACATCACCACACAGAGGAGGATATTAGATGGAGAAAGAAATGGAGTAAAATCCCCAGAGCTGCTTCAATGGATGTTCCCACTCTTGCACTCTCGAGCCCTTCTCAAATGATACATGATGAGACTGGAAGGTAGCCTCAGAGTTGGGGAGGGGGTGGGCACAATCCACCTCTTGGCAGAAGGTGACCAGAACAGCTCTTGGAAGGTTAAAAAAGTAATAAAAAAAATACAGGGTAAATTGGTACCTACCTAAAATTGCCTTTACATGGATCCAATCCTTTCCCACACTTCCTAGCCTCAGTGACCTTCTGGCAATGCAGGGCCATAAGAAATTGTTAGGTATATGATGTACAAATGCAGTGAGGAGAGACTGGTGGCCCCCAACATGTTCACATTGGAGAACAGAGGGCTGAAATGGGACAGGTCCTTAGTGTTCTGCATTCTAAAGGCTATTATCAAGTTAGAACAGACAGATACTGTATGGTTGATTTAGTGTTCCCAGCAGGATGCATGGACATACCCAGGGGTGATAAATAATACAGTAACTTTAGGAGGCACTTCTTTACTCTTTGTGTTGTGGATGCTTGGAACAACATACCAGCTGAGGCTATATTTGAAGATAGTACTGGCCTTCAAGGTAAGCCTGGACAAATTTCAGCTTATCAAGGAAATCACTGGGTACCGTGGGTGGTTGAGTGGGAAGGGAATCTGTCTATATTACTACCTGTCCATGTTTTCAAAGCAAACCTTTTCACCCCTGCTTATGAAGTGTATGTGTGTGTGTGTGTGTGTGTGTGTGTGTAGAAACATAGAAACATATAAACATAGAGGCCCAGATATTCAAAAGAGTTGAGCCATGCGCAATAGGGTTGCTCCTGCGCAAGTCGGAAACTGCACCATTCTGCGATATTCAGCAGGAGGCAGTTGCTCCCCCCAAATCACACTGAGCAACAGCGCAATGATAATGAATGCATGCACAACTGAAGGGGGAGGAACCATGCATAAATGGCGCAATGCGATATTCAACAACATGCGCCATGCACAATAGGGGAGCCAGCGGAAGTTGCACCATAGCAGAAATGAGCCAAAATAAAAGGGAGCAAGGGAGAGGCGCAAGAACGCTACAGGAAAGGCACATGAGGCCAAAGTCTAGCAGGACAAACTGGGCAGCAGGGACACACAGGGCAGGCCAGGAAAGGGCACCTGGAATCAACAGGCTCAGGGGAAGGTGTGGGGAGCCACAGTGCAGAAGGGGGAAGTATGCCACATAGCAGTGAGGCCAGCACAGGTAGGTGTTCCCGGTGCAGGGGAAGTAGCAACTAGGACAGCAGGGGGAATACAGAAACAGCTGCCGGGGGGGTGAACACAAGCCAGGGACATGGCCAGTGCCACCATCCAGATGGAGGCAGTAATGAGGGGGGTGAGAAGGTGGACAGCAGGGGGGCTTGGCCGTGGAAGGGCCCATCGGCGGTATGCCCCCAACAGGCAGTACCGAGCCTGCACCAGCCTCGAGCTGTACAGTGATACTGAGATTGTGGGCTGGTACCACCTGAATCGGGCAATTCTGAGGTGGCTCTGTGAGCTGTGCAGTGATGTGATGCAGGCACCCACTCGACGGAGCCATGCCCTGTCAGTGGAGACGAAAGTGACAGCTTGCATGTGCTTGCTCGCCACGGGTACCTTCCAGAGACCAACTGGGGACACCACAGGCATAACCCAGTCGGCCACGTCATGCCACCTCACCCAATTCCTCAGCGCACTGCTGCCACATGCTGTGGAGTACATCCATTCCTCCAGCACACCGGTGAAGCGCACAGCAAACATACAGGAGTTCCACAGGGTAGCACATATGCCTGGCATGCTAGGGGCAATAGACTGCACCCATGTGGCCATCCGCACACCACCTGGCCCCGAGGGGTCTGCATATATAAATTGCAAGGGCTATGCCAGCATCAACTGCCAGGTGGTGTGTGATGCCAGGGGGTGCATAATCAATGTCTGTGCCACGCACTCTGGGGGAGCACATGATGCCTTCATCTGGCACCAGTCGGCACTGTGCCACAGATTCGAGAGTGGGGATATCCTCACTGGCCACCTAGTGGGTGAGTATGCAAACCACATGGACAATCATAGAGCCTGGGGGGGCATGATCAGAGGTGACATGGGTAGTGGCCTACATGGCCAGGGACAGGGCGATGCTGATCACCAAACTAACCTCCACCCTCTACACACAGGTGACAGTGGATACCAACCCCGTCCCTGACTGCTCACACCCTACCGGCGGCCCACGACCCCATCGCAGCAACACTACAATGAGGCACACACCACAACACGTAATGTCATCGAGCGGGTGTTCGGGATGCTGAAGACATGTTTCCATTGCCTGGACACCTCCGGCAGTGCCCTACAGTACAGCCCCTCAAAGGCCTGTGGGCTATTCCTGGCCTGTTGCATCCTGCAAAACATGGCCAACGAATGTGGGCTAGCCGTACAGGTTGAAGAGGGGGACAGCAATGGGGACAATGAGGATGCCGGTGACAATGGTGATGGGCAGCCCCTCCTTGGGCGACGGGACCCCCGACTGCTCCGGCTGGCACAGCTGCACTGGGACACCATCATGGAGGAGCACTTCAGCCAACCCAGGTAAGTCATGGGGCCATGTGCAACCACCAGTAGCTAAGGCACAACCCACAAACATGCATGGACACACACCAGGGTTGCATGCCGTCAAGGGAAGTGGCTGGGCATGGAACCACACACACCACCAGGGATGGGTGAGGTCTAACATGCCATGTGGACAGACCCACACACACACACACACAATGCACCAGACATGCACAAAGGGTAGGTGGCACACCTACCCAGAACGCCACCCCTAGCCACACACATGTCCACAGACCACCACGCCCACTGCCTGTTCTTGTGCGTGTGTCAGATGCTGAGCACCATTGCACATTGGTGTACAGTGCAATGCAGGCATCATCATGCACACGCAACTGCGGACAGCAGCTGGGAGGGTGTGCAGATGGACTGTGTGTCTGCATGCAGGGCCGGGTACCCATCCGTGCAATGCCCGCTGAATGACACAATGCACACAGGGCAGCACCAGACAGTAGCCATGTTGGGAGACAGGTCAGTCACATGCCACAGTGCCTGGCCACCACGGATGCGTGGGCAGCCTCGCTGAGACCCGCCAGCACTGACAGGCTGACCACTGGCCTCATGGGGTGGCACCGATGGTCCCCCAGGGGTTCTACTGCGTGAACGTGACCATGCTCACGCAGGGGTCTGCAGCACACCAAACATGCCTGTGCCAGGCGTGCTTGGGATGCCCACAGCTGAACCCGGTGTCGACAAGGATGGTGTCGCACGACGCCGGGAATGGGGGGTGGACAGTACACTGCGTGGTGTCTGCGACGCATGGGCAAATAACTGTGTGCCCATTGTGGCCATGACAGCAGTGAATGCCTGTGTCTGCCTGTCAATGGCAGCGGTCACATCCTCCCGCAACTGTTCCATCCCAGCCTGGATCAGAGCGGTGTCTCTGCTGCGATGCTCCTCTGCCCACTCCAGAGCCACACGCAGTGCATCCACCGATGTCGCAAGCCGCATCTGCTGGTTGACTGATGCTTGCAGTATGTGGGTGTGCTCATCCAAGAGGTCATCTGCCTCCTCAGCATCCTGTCCCTCAGGGTGTGCACGGCCCTGATGCCCAGCACCCCTTGAGGGTGGACGCTGCACACCAGGACCAGGCCTGGGCATGTCCACAGGTGGTGCACTGACACCGCCCCCTGACCCTGTACCCCCAAGCCCATTGGCCAACTGCTGATGCTGCCCCTCTGGCTGCCACTCACCAGGGCTCACTGGTGCCACCACAGTGGCCGCAGCAGTCCCACTGTCCTGTACACACACCAGTGCTGCCCCACTGGTGCTGACAGGCACAGGCTGGGACTGTGATGACACGCAGGCCTCCATGGTGGCACCACCCACAGCCATGGCCACGATGTTACCTGCTGTGTGGCCATCCCGTGGCACACACGTGTCAATGCCCATGCCGTTAGCGACATCATCATCGGTGATGGACCTGGCACCAGCCCGAGTTACAGCATGACAGCATCCATGGACACTGGCACGCTGGGACACAGGCAGGGCCTCCTCCGCACCTGTTCCAACAACATCAGTCTGGACAGCCAGGCGGGCCCACTGTCGCACTGAGCCGTGTATACCTGTGGAGGTGGATGGAACTTCCTCCATCTCCATCTGACTGTCCTCAGTGGACAGGCCCACCACCGCTGACCCATGCAGATGCTCAGGATCTGTAAGGGAAAACAAAGTCGCGTTACTGCATGTGACCTACCCTGCCCCCCTCCAATAGACAGACCATGACCTACCATGCAGTGACGGGCTACCACCCGTCTGGAAGCCACCACCCAGAACACCCTCAATGGCACAACGCTGCATGCTTCCAGCAACCTCTCCTCCTGTGGGTCAGCTGTACCACCCGCTGTCCCCACCTGTCGAACTCATGCTGCCCTGATGGCAGCCACCTTCTCCTTTATCCTCCTCCTGTCTGTGCCCATCTTCTCTCACCCTGCATGGAGCACTGGTGGCTGCCATGCAGGTTCACTGCATGCGCCACCTCCTCCCATGCAGCAGCAAGGGCCTGTGGTGCTCCCTGCCATCCGCTGAGAAGCGGCTCCTGATCCAGGTAGGCCTCAAACAGGGCATCCATCTCGGCCTTGGTGAAATTAGGCCTCCTCCTCCTCCCTCCACTGTGTTTCTCCTCTCCCACAACTCGCTCGGTCATTATTTAGCCTGTGAGAATGAAAGTTGTTACCTGTGACTGTGCAGTCCTATGCATGTCCCAAAATCCACAGTCCACAGTCCCAAGCAGCATGCAACTCACCAATAGACTGCAGTAACTGACTATGGCCAGTGCAGCCCAATGTCACACTTTTATAGTGCAACCCATGCAAATGAGGTGAGGCACAACTTTAAGTGGATGCAAATTGCAGTGCTGCGCCATTGAATGGCTGATTAGCTGATTTGCATATGATGACTGAATATCGCGCTGTTGCGCTTTGCGCAGTTGTGTTGAACGTGCTGAGCCAAGGGTGCAGTTCTGTGACATGCGCAGTACACACCTCACTGCGCATGCCTGGGTTGCTGACGCAGGCGTCTGCCACGCTGCTGACGTGCTGTGCGCGGGAGGCAATGCAGGGCATGGCCACCATTGTGGCAGTGGCGCTACAGCGATGTTCACCTGTATGGTGTTGTGGTACTGGGGCATCATAGGCGCACTGAGGCAACAGCGCGGTAGGCCGCTACTGGAGGTAGCACACAGGCACCCAATCATGCTGCACACATTGGGTTCAAATGGCGCTGTGCCTGTCTGTGCGCCAGAGACCCTTGATCCTGTGCCCGACCTTTGCCCCCTAGGTGCCATGCGTCAGGCATGGGTGCACCACTATCGCGCTGTTCGGTGACAGCGCAATAGGGAATGGCAGCACTGTACCACGCAGCATCTGCATGTGGTGGAGCCGCACTGCAGAGCGCCATTTTGAACCAATTGAGCAAGTGAGATTGCGCGGAGGAGGGCTGCCCAGTGGACCCAAATTGAACTGGCTAACCTGGTGGCCATTGTTGAGCCACTTTATGGCCACTGTTTGGGGAGGCACCCCTGGACAGGTCCAGGAGCCAGGTGTGGGAGGAGGTGGCCGATGCCCTGGAGGAGGCCACAGGAAGGGGACGGATGGCGGAGCAGTGCTGCCACAGGTATGGCAACCTGAGGAGGAGGAGGGAACTGGACCTGCTTGCCCGCCTGCGGACACTTGCCAGGAGGGGCACGGTGCCACGGTCAGGTAGGTGTTACGTCCACACACTTTTATCTTCCATATGGGTATCATGGTTGCATGTGTCCGGAACATGGGGAGGGACCGCCTGGTGTTGGCTGTGGTGGTGTTATCAGGGTGTGGGGTGGGTGGGTGGGATTGCACACACATGGGGGCAGGGGGACTTTGCTACAGGATTGTACTGATGTTCCTCTCTCCATGTTTGCACCACAGGGCTGGAAGAGAGGCGGCTGGCCAGGGAGCAGAGGCGCCAGTAGGATGACAGGGCCAGTAGGAGGGGCGACGGTCCACAGCGCCAGAGGGACTGGCCTGTTGATGGTGAGTGCCATACCTCCATGATTACTATTGCATGCTGTGTAACAGGGTGGGCAGCGGGGCATGGCCACCATCCATTGACACCACTGCCATGCACGCAACTTGTTATAGTCAGCACTGTCCAGTGGCACTGCATGTCTGGGAGTGCGTCGATGGTGGTCCATGCGTGCACCGGGTACATGGCTGTGCCACTGCCTTCACACCACATAGCCATGTCACTAAACAGCCACGGTGGTGCTGTGCATGACTTAGCCGGTGGGTGTGTGCAGTGGTCCGCATGGCTGTATGTGCCTGGGTGGGCAGGTCTTGTGGACGTGATTACTGTGGGTGGTCACACACCATCACAGAGGCATGTCCCATGGCCGTATGCCATGCACAGTGGGTATGCTGTATGGGGCTGTGCATTCACACCTATTGACCATGCTCCCTTGTCCTAGGTGTCCGCCAGCTGCAGGATATATGGGAGGCACTGCAGGAGATACTAAATGTGGTAAGGGCATCATTGGACATCCTGCAAAGGACTGACCAGCCTGGGGTCCGGAGGAGACACAGGAGGCGGAGCAGCCAGAGCGAGGAGCGGGACTCCCATTGAACATCCTTATGCCCCTGATTTCCCCTACCCCACTGGACCCACCCTAGCACCCCTCCTTTCCTGTCCCATTTGTTCACCCCTGCCCCTTACCCACCCCCACCTTGTTTGTGGCCCTCCCCCCACACATTTGTACAAAGTTTTGTAAATAGTTCTTTTTGATATTTTTGAATACAAATCTTTTGATATGAATACTGTGGTGGTCTCTGATATGCAGCGGGCTATAGGTGCTCAGCTGCAGTGGTGTGCATGGTGTTAGGGGTAGTGCAGTCATGGGTATGTGTGTGCCCATGGGAAAGTGACTATGGTGTGGGAGTAGCTATCAGTCAGTGTCTGTGGTGTGTGTGTTGTTCCCTGTGCACTGGATGACTGTGTGCAGTGGTCCATGGTGCATGCTCTCTGTCCATGGCACACCTGTCAGCCCGTCCATGGCCTGTGCAGCTGACACCCTTGCATGTCTGTGACCTGCACTGTCTGCTGGCATGTCAGTGGTGGCTGTCCATGCAGGGCAGCCACTGTACCTGTCACAATGCTGGGTTGCCTCCTGTCACTGGTGTGGTGCATGTCTGCCTTGGGTGACACTGTGGCCTCTGCGGTTGTTGTCCCACCTCCATGCTGTGGCTTGTGTGTGTTGCAGGGGATGTGCACCACTGTCTGTGACTTGTGCTCTGGGCAAATGATAGTGGCGTACAGGTTCACAGTGCCTGCGCAGGGTGGCTGGCACTCCTGTGCCATGGAGGACTGCAGGCTGTGTGTACACGGTTTCCATGGGCCCACGCTGGGGGCTTCGTTGCCCCACTACTGCGTCCCTGTGTTGTTGTGCCCTTGGGAATGGGTGGGTGTTTGTCCATGCACTGTGTTGCATCCGGTGTGGTGCATGCTTCCATGCACCACTGTGGGTGTCTGCGCTGGCTGTTGTAGCCAGTACTGGGTCGGGGTGTATTCTTGGGAGGGTGTGCAGGATGCTGTACCACTGGTGGTGGGGTCTGGGGCATGCCCTGTCACATGTGGGGTACCTCGTGTGCCGACGCATGGTCGGTCTCTCAGCTGAACCTCGGGGGGGCTGTGCGTGGTGGCACTGTGCAGGCATTGTTGCATCACTGTGCGCTGCCACCCGCTGATGGGTGCTCATGGTGGGGCTGCCTTGCATGGTTCTGTGGTGCACAGGGTTGCATTGTCACAGTGGGGGTGGTGGCATGCATGAGGTTTCCTGCAGTGGTGGACGCTGCTCCTGGTTAGGGTGTCTGGGGGTCACGGTGCAGGGTGTGCTCTGCATTGGGGGGATGGTGTGGCATGGGGTGGTCATCCCTCCTTGTGTGCTGGTCACAGCTTACCAGGGGGTGTGATGGGGCACCATGGCCTAGCTGTGGGTTGGTTGCTTGTCTCCATGGGTCAGTGGTTATTCCAGCCCTCCCCCAGTTGTGCAGTGCATGGGGTGTAGGGGGACGATGTCTGTTCTGCTGTGTGTTCCTCTGCCCATCTGTGGTATGGGTGGTGGGCCCCTACATCCCTGGTTGTGCAGTTGCATTGCTGCACTGCTGCTGGGGAGCATCCCTGGTTGCGCTATGGCGCCTCTGGACTGCTCAGCTGAAGATCCCTTGTTGCGCTACGATGCATCAGATCTGCTCTGCTTCCTCTCCCTAGTTGCGCTATGGCACAGGTGGTGCGATATTCAGTTGTCGGCTGTAGGCGCATCTTGGCCAGCTCAGTTTTTGAATATCGCGCCTCTTGTGCATGGACGCAATGGACTTGCGCTTGCTCCTGCTATTGCGCACTTTTTGGGTGCAGTTTGAATATCTGGGCCAGAAGTTTTTGTAGAAAAGGACTGCTTGGCCCACTCAGTCTGCCCAGATGTTTCCTTCCTAATCTGTCTCTGCAGACCCTAACTGGTCTCTGTGTGACCCTCCATCCTCCCTACCTATTTTCTAATATACTCCTATGTCTAGCCTACACATGCTTGAAGCCCCCCAATCTTTTTGCCTCCACCACCTCCGCTGGCAGTCTGTTACAGGCATCTACCAGCATTTCAGTGAAGAACTATTTCCTCACCAGCTCCTAAACTTCCCCCCTCCTGCTCAATAGCATGCTCCCTGGTCCTGGTGCTCTTTCCCATTTGAAAGAGAATCCCCTCCTGCATCCTGTTCACCATGTGAGGTACCTGAAGACCTCTATTATGTCACCTCTTGCTCGCCTCTCTTCCAGGATGTACATGTTGAAATTGCTCAGTCTCTCCTCATAGGGCTTCATGTGCAACCCCTGAATCATTTTTGTTGCCTTCATCTGGACTACCTGTACTCTGTCTATGTCCTTTCTAATGGTGCGACCTTCAAAACATGACACAGTACTCCAGGTTGGATCACACCATCGAGTGATCCAGTGGTAACATCACCTCCCTCCTCCTGCTGGAGATACCCCTCCCTATGCACCCAGGCATCCCACTGGCCCTACCTACTGCTTTGTGACACTGTCCTGTCACTTTATGGTCATCAGATATGATAACTTCAAGGTCTATTTCTGTTTAATGACTGCCAGTACTCCTTCCCATCCTGTACTTGGCTCCTAGGTTTCTATGCCCTAAGTGCATGATTTTGCACTTTTTGCCATTGAACCCCAACTGCTATGCTTTTGACCACACCTCAAGTTTCCCAAGATCCCTGCATATTCTTTCTAACCCCTCCTGAGTGTCTATTCAATTGCAGATTTTGGTATCATCTGCAAAAAGGCATACCTTATCTTCCAGTTCTGCAGTGTCACTTTTGAAGACATTGAAGAGGACTGGTCCCAGTAATGAGCCCTGTTGCATCCCACTGATCACTCTCCAGTCATTAGTGTGAGTGTCATTAATCCTCTGTTTCCTCTCCTCCCATCTCCTTACCCAATTCACCACATATGTGTGTGTGTGTGTGTGTGTGTGTGTTGGTTGGTGTGTGAGTGAGTGAGTGAGTGAGTGAGTGAGTGAGTGAGTGAGTGTGTGTGTGTGTGTGTGTGTGTGTGTGTGTGTGCATGATGGACTTAGATTCTCTTCTGATCTTAAATTACCCTGCAACTATGCTACCTGGTAATGAGCTTTCCATTTGCATAGTGAACAAAGTGCAACTGAGGGTGCAGACTAATTGGTGGTGGTAAATTAAATTAATTCCTTTATATAATTATTGGAATAGCACTGGCCTGGGATAAAGTTCACCTGGCCAGAATGGGCAAATCTATTAAGATAATCACTAAGTTGGGAAACCAGAGCTTTGGTAAAAATCTTGCTGTCCACATTTAGCAAAGAACTAGGACTGTCTCTGCTACAGGCCATAGGATCCCTACCACATTTGGGCAGAACAGCAATCACTGCACCTTTTATCATATCAGGGAGCTCTTCTTTGACATGAACGAGAGCAAATACTCTGTACAGTTTAGGTATCAGGACTAGGATCTAAAATAAAGTACTTTAAGGCTATCTGGGGGCTTTTACCAGAGGGCATGAACACAACAGATTTTTGAATTTCTGCCTGTGTAAGTGGTGTGGTCCTCCAAGGAGAGGGTGGGGTGAGTGGTTGCTCTTAAGAGTTTGACTAGCTGTTCAGGGCAGGCTGTCTCCTCTGATGAATCTAACTTTAGGAGAAATCTTAAAGGCTCCATCATGTGCATGTGCAGGGGGAGAACGTGATCCCTAGTTTCTCTAATACTGGAGGATAGTACTGTAGCAATGGCATATTTGCAGCCAACAATTTTCCCTAATACCTTTGAGTTTTATGGCCCCACCTCCCCATCGTTGTAACTTGTTTCCCCCTCTTTGAACTTGGACTGCAAATCTGTAAAGTTGACTTGTTTGTGCTTACATTTATTTTCTACGTAGTAAATTATTCAAGCCTGAATGTTCACCTTGTAGGCATCCTATGAAATGAAATCAGAGACTGTGCAGCTGTCATTAATGGTAAAATAATTCCAGAGTTTCATGCTTCAGCCAAATTTGTAAGTCAGGTTTTCTGAGACAGGCTTTGTTAAGTCTCTCAGTACCATAGGCTTCACATATAAGAACTAAGGTGTGATATAAAACACTTTATGTATTTAGAATTTTTGCACTACAGGATACTCACATTTAGGCTGGGTGCCTAGTTTTCAACTGGGTCTGGGGGATAGTTGCAGCACCAGGAGATAATTAAACAATCAATTACAAGAATGAATGAGACATATGTAAAATACATACATCATAGACACTACGGCTTGGAGAACTCAGTGAAGTTCTGACCATTTTTAAATAAGAACCAGAACACGGTGAAGTTCTGATTAGTTCTGATTTATTGACAAATATTTGAAAAAATGCAAAAAAATGCATAAAAGTGGCCAAAGTTAGTCACATTTGACACAGAGGCCCAAAGGAAATAATTTAATGGATTATTTTGGATTATTTATATAAAAAGTAATGCAAAACTGCTAAATAAAAAGCAATCACTGACTACTAGCCCCTTCATGGCTGGCCTGTAATGGTGGCATATCCTGCTTGGGTCCATGACATGAGTGTGCTGGGAGAGACAGAGAGAGATTGGGGGAGGGGGGAGAGAGAGACAGATGCAAATACCTATATCATAGCACCACCAAGCAGTGCACTGCAAGCACTGCCAGGCAGGTAAGATTTTTTTATTAATGGTGCTGTGTGGATATTATTTTGATGGATGTTCCAGTCAGAGCCGAACAGGCCAAAGAAATGGATACGAATGATTAAAATGAAGCAGCACTAAGAGTGCCCACCCACCCTACCCACATGGAGAAAGGAAGTCGCGAGGGCCAGTCTTGAAGCCCTCCCTGCCCAAGCCCAGCCGACCCAGAACACCACCCCCTCCCGTGGAGAAAGGAGGTCGCGAGGCCAGTCTTGAAGCCCTCCTGCCCAGAAGCCCAGCCGACCCAGAACACCACCCTCCTCCCCGTGGAGAAAAGGAGGTCGCGAGGCCAGTCTTGAAGCCCTCCTGCTAAACCCAGCCGACCCAGAACACCACCTCCCGTGGAGAAAGGAGGTCGCGAGGGCCAGTCTTGAAGCCCTCCCTGCCCAGAAGCCCAGCCGACCCAGAACACCACCCCCCCCCGTGGAGAAAGGAGGTCGCGAGGGCCAGTCTTGAAGCCCTCCCTGCCCAGAAGCCCAGCCGACCCAGAACACCACCCCCTTCCCCCGTGGAGAAAGGAGGTCGCGAGGGCCAGTCTTGAAGCCCTCCTGCCCAGAAGCCCAGCCGACCCAGGTAATGAACAGCCCACCTGTCTTTTGGCACCTTTTCCAACGGCTGCCTGGTCACAGCCCTGCCGCTCCTCCGGCCAAACGCAGCCTCTGCTGGGAAAACTCCAAAGCGGATTTCTGCAGTTTATTGTGTGAACAGCTGCTTTAGGGAACTGAAAAAAACAGAGTTCAGCAGCTTCTGATAAGCCTGTCTTGCTAACACAGATGTAAAAAGCTGCATATTCTCTAATTCAGTGTTTGTTAATTAATGTAGAGGAAAAAGCTGCTTTTGTTTCCTACGGGACTTGAATTAATTTAAAATAGGTGCAACACTGTCACTAAAGCAAGGGATTGTGTGGGACTGCAACAGGACCCGTTGTAATTGGGTGACTCAGGAAAAGCAAACACGGGCTCCGAGGGACTGTTTGCTTGCTAACCATACGGGACCTGGGCAGTTAAGTGCACTAGGGACTCGCAGGTGGGAATTGGGCAGGTACTTGCTGTGCAGAGCCTCTGAGTTCTCGAGGCCAGGCACTCGCAGACCCCTGATCCCTGCAGCATTATCCAGCTCCAATTACATCTTGCAGCAGCCAATCTCAGCCTAATCCCCTCCCTTTCTGCCTACTTAAAACGAATTGTCTCCCTCTTTCTCTCCCCAGAACACCACCCCCCTCCCCCATGGAGAAAGGAGGTCGCGAGGGCCAGTCTTGAAGCCCTCCCTGCCCAGAAGCCCAGCCGACCCAGGTAATTGAACAGCCCACCTGTCTTTTGGCGCCTTTTCCAACGGCTACCTGGTCACAGCCCTGCCGCTCGTCTCCTCGGCCAAACGCAGCCTCTGCTGGGAAAACTCCAAAGCGGATTTCTGCAGTTTATTGTGTGAACAGCTGCTTTAGGGAACTGAAAAAACAGAGTTCAGCAGCTAGAGCCCCGCCGAACGCTATGCGTTCGGCCCCCACCGCCCCCACCACCACCCTTGCTCGGCTCTTGAATATATACGCTGTAGTAGGTCAGGTGACAGGCAAAATAAACCTATCAGCCCACTTCTCCAGCTGCAGGTTATAGAAATCCAGCCCTAGAGGCCGCTGTCTCGCTTGGTTAGACCCACTATGTATCTCACCCTATTTACAATGCTAATGACCAGCAGGCTCACTCTCCTTGCTCATCAACCCCCCAGTGGCTCCTCCGCCCATGACTCCACCACGAACCCTGTTCCCTTAGCTTTCTCTGTCAGTTGCCGCACAACCACCCCAATGCTGCAGCCAATGCCCACTAGTACTAACTTACCTTTTTGCCTATACCCTTGTTCACACCCTCACTTCAACTGGGTAAACACTGTACCACAGTTTTTCCCAACTTATAACCAGCCCCTTCCAGCTACAATAACATATTGCTACTTCCCCATCGCTCCTCCCTTCTTCCCGGCCATTCTCTAGCTTACCAGTCCCCACCCACAACAAAAAAAAAACATTCTCCAGTGCCTCACAGCACGAGTCTCTTAAACTCTCCAGGCTCTCCCTGCCGCGACACGTATTCTTTCTACTCCTCCTTCTGGAAACATTCACCCCAACCCTGGCCCCTCAACAAAAACCTCCCCAAACAAAACCACAGGGAAGACTACTGCTGGCATCACTTAATATTTGTAGCCTTCCCAAAACACACCCTACTGCAGGGTTGGATTGCCCAACATGCCCCAGACATCCTAACCCTCTCTGAAACCTGGCTATCAAATAAAATCCCTAATGATGCTGTTTCCTAACAACTATAACCTCCTTAGGACGGATAGATCCGTAGCGAGTGGAGGCTGTGCAATATTCATTAAATCAACACTCTGCGCCACCATCATTGATACCCTCCCCGAACATGGGGCCCAGACTCAGATCAAAATTAGATTGGGCTTTAAACAATCATCATCATCTCAGCCTATATCCCCGAGAAACCAGAAACCCGCATTTGAATCCATCCTTCACGCTGTCTCACACCTCCCAAATACTAATGAAACCATATTAATGGGTGACTTCAACATTGACTGGGCATCCCCATCCTCCTCCGTCTTCAGAGATGCTGCCCAGGCTATGGGTCTCACCCAAATTATCACATCCCCCACGAGGCGCGACACAAGAACCGGGACATCCTCACTACTAGATCTCATCTTTACCAACAGGCCAAAAAATATTACCCAGGCTTCAGTGCTTCCTGACTCTATCAGTGACCACTCCCCGGTTATCTGCTGGTGGTCGGGCAAACTGCCCACTGCACCACCCAAAACCACATGGCACAAAACTCAAAAAGGAGGCATTAATAACCTCAAAGAATACCTAGCCAATAGTTACTGGCTTCCCTTATATAACGACAATCAGTTGATGCCGCTCTCGCCACTTTATAGCTACCTTTAACAAAGCCTGCGATATATATGCTCCCCTCACTAGGCAGGTCGTGAAAACCAGGTCTACACCATGGATAACACCCTCCCTCCTAAAGCTCATGCAACACAGGGACAACCTCTGGCACAGGGCCATAGACTCCCAATGCACCCAAGACAGACAACTCTATAGGGAGGCTCGAAATAAATGCACCTGGGCCACACGGCAGGCCAAGGCTGATTACTATCAGCACACCCTCTCCTCCTCCTGGGGAGATGGGAGAAAGTTCTGGAGTAACATACAAGAAATTAGTGGCAAACCACGTTCCCCCGCTCCTACCCAACTAAGTCTGAACGGGGACGTTAACCAAGATCCTGCTAAAATCACTGAAGCCCTCAATGAAACTTTCTCAGACCTCTCACATATCCTCCCGCATAACCTCTTCCACCCCCCCAAACCCCCTCTACTCCACTTATGGCAGTACAGTCCTCCCTCCCCTTTCCGTTCCTGACCATCCCTGCTCCTAGCCAGCGTTACATCTCCAAAGCAATCGCTAACACTCGCTTCAGCTAGCGACTCCCTGGACCTAAAACTCATAAGGCTTACCCTTGATATCACCATAACCCATCTCACACCAAATCCTAAACTCTTGCTTTGCCTCGCCAATTCCCACTACCTGGAAAAAAGCCGTGATCACCCCTGTCTTAAAGAGCGGTGATCCCACCCTCCCCGGGAATTATAGACCAATCTCTATACTCCCTCCTCTCTCCAAAGCCCTGGAAAAAATAGTCTCAGACCAGCTTACTGAGCATCTAACAAAACACAACCTGCTCAGCAAGGAACAGCATGGGTTCAGAGCTGGCCACAGCACCATCACGGCTCTCGCTGAGCTCACAACGTTCATCCATGAGGCGCTCGACCAAGGGTCACTAGCAGGGGCTATCTTTATAGACTTAACTAAGGCCTTCGACACGGTCAGCCACGAATTACTCCTTCAAGTCCTGCCGCAACTAAATGTAGTCTCCGAGGCCGCTGCCTGGCTAAAGGACTACCTCACAGAACGCTCGCAGCAAGTAAGAATAAACTCCACCATCTCCACTCCCAAGCCTGTTCGCCCGGTGTTCCGTGAGAGTCAATCTTAGGCCCACTGCTTTCACTCTCTTCCTTAATTCTCTCCCAAAGCCTGCAGCGGTCATCTCTTACTCTATGCTGATGACGTGTTCTCATTGAAACACCCCCAACCGGTGCAACTCCAGCACACCCTCAGGAATACTTAGGGAGCTGGAAGATTGGTTCACTGGACCACCGGCTGATCATTAATTATTCCAAACCAAGGCCATGACCTTTGCTCACCGCCAAAGCCCGCGACAGCCAGATGGCTCTTCACATTTCCAACACGGATGGTTCCTGCTGGAGCACGTCAATCACTTCAAATACCTGGGGGTCACCCTGGATACCTCCCTCTCCTACCACAGACATGTACGCCTCCTCTCAGCAGCAATCAACTCGAGAGTGGGTACCCTCTACAGAATCAAAAACAGTCTGCCCGCACATGCCATGCAGATAGCTGTCACATCCTCCATCCTCTCCCTAATCGATTATGGGATTGTAATCTACGGCACTGCTGATAACTCCACCCTAAGCTGCATAACCACTGCGCTAAACAAAGCATGTCGCCTTGTCTCGGGTTGTGACAGACTCACCCACACCTGCGACCTATACAAACTGACTGGCTGGCTTAATTTCCATCAAAGGCTCAAGTACCACACCTGCATTCTAGCAAAAAAGATCCACCTCCAGCTAGCGCCAACTGCCCTTCACCACATCGTCAAACCGGCCCCTCTCAGGCGTATTACCAGACTCACTGCTACCACATCCTTCGTGGTTCCCCCATGTTGAACGTCCCTTGCGCAGAGATCTCTCCGCTACCGTGCCCCCAATTGGCTAAACACTCTTCCGCCCTCCCTCTCCCAATCCCGCAGCATCCATCTCTTCAAAGCAGGCCTAAAAACCTTCCTATTGGGTAGCTCAAAATGTGAATGCTACGTTGGTCTACCTGTCTTCTCTCCCTTCCCCCACACACCCACACAGGGGCCCCTCAGGCCTATCTAACCCCCCATGCTCAACCCAGGGGTCGCAGGTATGTCTCCTACCTGCCCAAACCAGAGAAAAAAAGTCTCTCTGCCATCATACCGACAATTAATTCAGTAATACCACTTGTTTATTATGTATTGAAAGTTGCCTTCCATTGCCCTTACTGTCATATGTCTCTCCACCCTCTGTAACCACCGGAGAGCTAATGTTACTAAAATGTGATTGTACATAAATCTGTAAATAATTTGTGCTTGTATATAATTTGCCTGTTCCGTCTGTCTTCCCCCAACTCGTGTTCCCCCCTCCACCCTCTGTAACCGACGTGGAGCCTTTGCAAAAGAGTCTTTGACTCAAAGGTTTGTAATTCCGAATTTACAGTAAAATAAAAAAAAAAAAAAAAAAAATGAATGATGCAACTGCTTGGCATGTCCTGGTGTACTGTGGTATATGGTATAGTACCTGGTCTATATTAGTACCTGTCCATGTTTTCAAAGCAAACCTTTTCACCCCTGCTTATGAAGTGTGTCTGTATGTGTGCGTATGTGTGCGTGTGTGTGTGTGTGTGTGTGTGTGTGTGTATGTGTGCATGTGTGTGTAGGTTTTCTAGTACTATGACTACTTCTACTGACTCTGGTCAACATACTGAATCCTTAAAGAAGGAAAACAAAAGACATAGTGATCACCGCTCAGGCAGGCAGCCAGTCACACATCCCATTGGTCAAGTGCAGTGTAGTCATAAAAATGTTTGCCACTGCCACTTGAAGACCTGGTGACACACAACACAATTACATCCTTCCTAGTTCCACAATTGCTGTCAGCCACTGCCAAGTAATTTAAGTATCAAAAATAAAATACAATAATATAATAATCTCAGCCCAGATACTGTTAGTGAGATGTAACCAGGCTAGCCTAGCATACTACGCACACACAAACAATAAAGAAATTATATGAATTTAGTAGCATTTTTTCTGTGAAGTAATTACAGCCAAATATGGGGGAAGTGCGAAATATATTATACAAAGAGTATTCAGTTTCTGGGTTTCAGGCATCTGCTAAGTCATGCACTACACGAAAATTGAAACAGTACATTCAGGAATGGATCAGTTGCTGAGGGCAAAAAAAAAGTGACAAGTAGTTTTTCATGACTTGTGAGGACAAAAAGTGATAGTAGTAGTAGTAGTAGAAGTAGTAGTAGACAGCAGTACCCTTCCTTCCAGATCAGATAGTGGTACCACCAAGTAGCTTTGTGACATGAAATGCAGTTGCTTGCTGTATTGGGACTCTGAACCCACTGATGTTATAATTTTTTTTTCTATTCTGTGCTACTCATGTGATCATTCATATAATACTGTCCTGGCCTAGTCCATCCTGACCTGACTTGTTGCAATTAATTGCTATCTCATATAGTAAGACCCTATTCAGAAAATATTTTCTCCACAGGCACACATTCTTGAAAGTGTTTTGTGAATAGAGCCTGCTTAGAGAAATCAGTGTATGTTTTATTCAGGTATTATATTTGAAATTAAAGTGAGGAATGTTGATTTTGAGAAATGTCAGGCGCTCAGCATTTTCTGGTGTCATCGGGATTGTGTGTCAGTAATGATGTTACCAGCTGAACTAAACAATCGTTCTGAACAGACACTAGTCAGAAAGCAATTCATGTACTTCACTGCAATGTTTACTAAAGCAGACCTCATATTTTGTTTGGATTTCCAGTACTGCAAAGGATCAGCATTCCAGCTGATATTGGGCTCTGCCAGGAACATTTCAACAATGGTCTGTGCTGAGACTGTGTTACAAGAGGCAGATGAAGAAGATGTTACAATTACATTTTGTAAGTGACTCCAGAGATATGAAGCTGAACCAAGTGATTGTGGGGACATTGCTGTGTTTGGCTGGTGGTGAAGAAAAAGATTCGGCTGCAGTGGCTGAGGAGGAAGAGAGAGAAAACTCTGCAACAGTAGAGGATGGGCCACCTGATGCTGTGCTGTCGTGAAGAAGATTCTGAATGTGGTGCTGCTGTTGTACTCTGTTCCATGACAGCACACACCTAATCAATTATTTATTGTTTATTTGTCTTGAAACAATTGTCATCATAATCAGTCAATAGTTGCTTCAATTTGTATTGTGGGTCCAAGATTGTTGCTCTTATGTAGCACTCAGAATGAAGCATTTTACAGTTTGTCATCTTATTCAACTCTTTTGATCATATGTCTTGTTAGATCTTGTATTCTGGGGGGCAACCTGCATGTGTCAGCAGCGCCACTAACAGCCTGTGTTATCATGGAACTGTCTTGCTTCTCTAACTTTTCCCTAATCAGATTCAATCTGAATGTTAACATTTTTATTAGGGGTATCACCTGGCTCAGAGTTTCTGTGTTTGCACTCACCTCCCTGGTGATTTCCTCAAATGGCTGGAGCAGTATAATAAGAAACTCCAGCATGACCCACTGTGGTGGAGTAATACAGACGTCTGCATCACCAATTTTATTTTCCAAGGTGTATTGCCTCACAGCTTTCTTTTGTTCCAGCAGCCTTTGGAACATATAAAAGGTCAAATTCCATCAAGTAGAAATGTCTTGGATCAGTCTGTGCAAAGGTAAACTGCTCCTGCTGTATTTCTTTAAACAAGTGACAGGCTTTGCTTGAGTGACTGAAATGAGTGCATATTCTTTTAGCAATGCTAACGAGAACCTTAATCTCCCTGTCATCATCAAGAAAACTATGAACTATTAAATTTAAGCAATGCTCAAAGCAGCGGATGTGAGCAAAGCCCCCCTCCTCCAAGGCCTTCCTTATGTTGGACCCATTATCTGTAACTATAAAGCCAACTGACAGTCCCTGCGAAGTGAGCCAGTGCTGTACTGGTTTTTGGAGCTCTTCATTGATGTTGTATGAGATATGTTCAGATAGAAAATAAAACATTCTTAGAACAGCAAACTGCGATGCTTCACAGTCCCCAGTCCCATGTGAATTATCGTAACATGCCCAATGTGATGTGACAGGCATGAAGGGTTCAGACTGACAGCTTGTCGAGATATCTGTTGTGAGATGCACCACCCTCACCACAGCACTGCACAAGGCATGTCTTAATTTTTTACGTATGACATTATAAAGATCTGGAATCCCTGTTGTCGAGAAGTATTTCCGTGATGGTATACTGTATTGAGGTTTGAGGTACTCAGGCAGCTGCCTGAATCCTAAATGTTCAACCATGTTATGTTGTAGCAAATCAACACATTATCATTTCTGAAATTTTTTTGGTTATTGTAACAGCAACAGGGTGAGTTGGGGCATATTTGTCTTTATGCTCATATGTTTCTGAGGTGGTAAGCTGTCTCCTTGATGGAGGAGGGCTTTTGAACACATGGTCACTTTCAGTAACAGTAAGAGGAGTCCTTTGAGTGGGAGGAAGTGGTGGTGGAGGTGTTTCAGTAGTGCTGTGGGGGCTGCCACTGCTGTCATCTATGGGAGTTACCCCTGAGTGCAGTGAGCTATCACTGTCACTTTCTCTTTGAGAATTACAACTGGAGTTCTCAGTAATGTTATGACACCTGTTTAGGTGCCTTTTCAGTGCTGAAGTTCCCAATGCCCCTTTCTTTTTACCCCTGCTAATTTGTCATTTGCAAATAGCGTGTGTTGTCACCAGCTCATTGGAAGCACTAATAAAGAAATATGACCAAATAAAAGATTATATTTTTTTAGTTTTTTTTTCCTAGGAAAGCACAGCATCTCAGTCACCTTTTCAGGGGTTTTTCCCCCTCATATTTTCTTGGGACTGTTCCTCTTGTGGTTTATTCCTACTGCCCCCCTCCTCAACCAAAATATTTCTGTCTGTTTCTTCCTCATCTGCAGTTTACATCCCCTCCACTAAACCTTGTGCTGCCTAATCATTCTCTTCATCTTTATTATTACCCTTGTTGGGTTCAACCTCAGAAGAATTGGATGAGAGACTGGCAGTAGCATAGTATGCAATTTTTCCATACCTTTGGGTGCCTCTGCTGGTGACACCCACCAAGCCTTTGTTTTTTTTTAGCTACGTAACTTTTTTTTAACTTGAGACTGATTATGATCCGAGACATTCACCTTTTTTGGAGTCAAGCATTCACTTGGGGGATGAAATCTTAGAAGTGAAATAATCACTTTTTGGAGTTTGATTTTGTTCTCCCTTTTCTGGCTGATTGCTGTCTTTTGCAGTGCCACTGCCCACTTGAGAAACAGAACGCGCCTCATCAACACTTTGATCCATTTTTTCTTAGTATTCTAACTTGTAGAAAAAGATCCCTCCAACTAATGTGATGTCCTACTGATGACTCCCACCCACAGGCCAGGGACAAATTTACTGTCGTGACTCGTGACTGTACACAGCAAACTGACAGCACAGCAGTCCACCACCACGTCCTTCAAAGATTACCTGACTGACTCCTACAGTTACTGTTCAGTGACCAAATTCAGCAACTGTTAAGTGTGCCTCAATCCCACACTGGGGTTGGTTAATGCTTATACGTAACGTAGCATGATATACTATAAAACTAATGATAAGGAGGAATAATGGGGAATGACTGATGACAATGATTCACTTGTGTGTAGTTTACTTGTGTTGTAGTGTAAAAAGACTGCTATGAGTCACAAAGCTAGATTATACCATGGGCCACTCACAGCCTGCAGCACAGGTGCATCAACTTGTATGTTTTTGTCATAACAGTATTTTTGTTTAATACATGAAATCGTGAATGAACGTTACCAAGTGATTATGACTGGATGATACAAGTCAAAGATTTATTTTGCCAACCTGCCCTTGCCCTGTACACACAGCCACACTGAAACCAGGAAAAAAAAGAAACTTTTATCTGGAATTTCTGTGACTGTTAAATTTCTTGTGGGGCCCCCACAATCGCTCTCTCTCTCTTCTGGATGGAACAAGTCAAAGACTTATTTTGCCAGCCTGCCCTTGCCCTGTACACACAGTCATGCTGAAGCCAGGAAAAAAAAGAAACTTTTATTTGGGATTTCTGAGACTGTTAAATTTCTCGCCCCCCCGCAGTCTCTCTCATTCCCATCTGGATGGCAGATGTCAAAGATTTATTTTGCCAGCCTGCCCTGTACACACAGCCACACTGAAGCCAGGAGAAAAAAGAAACTTTTATTTGAGATTTCTGAGACTGTTAAATTTCTTGTGACCCCCCTGCAATATCTCTGTCTCTCTCCTCTGAATGTTACAAGTCACAGATTTGTTTTGCCAGCCTGCCCTGTACACACAGCCATGCTGAAGCCAGGAAAAAAATAAACTTTTATTTGGGATTTTTTGGGACTGTTAAATTTTTCATGCCCCCCCTCCCCGCAATCTCTCTCTCTCTCTCTCTCTCTCTCTCTCTCTCTCTCTACTCTGGATGGTACAAGTCACAGATTTATTTTGCCAGCCTGCCCTGTACACAGCCATGCTGAAGCCAGAAAAAGAAGAAACTTTTATTTGGAATTTCTGTGACTATTAAATTTCTTGTGCCCCCATTCTCTCTCTCTCTCTCTCTCTCTCTCTCACTCTCTCTCCCTTTCTCCTCTGGATGGTACAAGTCAAAGATTTATTTTGCCAGCCTGCTCTGTACACACAGCTATGCTGAAGCCAAGGAAAAAAAAAAAACTTTAATTTGAGATTTCTGGGACTGTTAAATTTCTCGTGCCCCCCCCACAATCTCTCTGTCTCTCCTCTGGATGGTAGAAGTCAAAGATTTATTTTGCCAGCCTGCCCTGTACACAAAGCCATGCTGAAGCAAGGAAAAAAAGAAACGTTTATTTGGGATTTCTGGGACTGTTAAATTTCTTATGCCCCCCCCACAGTCTCTCTCTCTTTCTTTCTCCCCCCTCTGAACAGCACAAGTCAAAGATTTATTTTGCTAGCCTGCCCTGTACACACAGCCATGATGAAGCCAGAAAAAAGAAGAAGAAACTTTTATTTGGGATTTCTGGGACTGTTAAATTTATTGTGCCCCCCAATCTCTCTCTTGCTCCCTCTCTCCTCTGGATGGTACAAGTCAAAGATTTATTTTGTCAGCCTGCTCTGTACACACAGCTACGCTGAAGCCAAGGAAAAAAACTTTAATTTGAGATTTCTGGGACTGTTAAATTTCTCGTACACCCCCCCACAATCTCTCTCTCTCTCTCTCTCCTCTGGATGGTAGAAGTCAAAGATTTATTTTGCCAGCCTGCCCTGTACACAAAGCCATGCTGAAGCAAGGAAAAAAAAACTTTTATTTGGGATTTCTGGGACTGTTAAATTTCTCGTGCCCCCTCCACAGTCTCTCTCTCTTTCTTTCTTCTCCCTCTGGACAGCACAACTCAAAGATTTATTTTGCTAGCCTGCCCTGTATACACAGCCATGCTGAAGCCAGAAAAAAGAAGAAACTTTTATTTGGGATTTCTGGGACTGTTAAATTTCTTGTGCCCCCATCTCTCTCTCTCCCTCTCTTCTCTGGATGGTACAAGTCAAAGATTTATTTTGCCAGCCTGCTCTGTACACACAGCTATGCTGAAGCCAAGGGGAAAAAAAGAAACTTTAATTTGAGATGTCTGGGACTGTTAAATTTCTCGTGCCCCCCCCCACAATCTCTCTCTCTCTCTCTCCTCTGGATGGTAGAAGTCAAAGATTTATTTTGCCAGCCTGCCCTGTACAAAAGCCATGCTGAAGCAAGGAAAAAAATAAACTTTTATTTGGGATTTCTGGGACTGTTAAATTTCTCATGCCCCCCCTCGCAGTCTCTCTCTCTCTTTCTTTCTCCCCCCTCTGGACAACACAAGTCAAATATTTATTTTGCTAGCCTGCCCTGTACACACAGCCACACTGAAGCCAGGAAAAAAAGAAACTTTCATTTGGCATTTCTGGGACTGTTAAATTTCTCGTGGCCCCTCACCCCTGCAGTCTCTCTCTCTCTCTCTCTCTCTCTCTTGTCTCTCTCCTCTGGACAGCACAAGTCAAATATTTATTTTGCCAGCCTGCCCTGTACACACAGCCACACTGCAGCCAGGAAAAAAGTAGAAACCTTTATTTGGGATTTCTGGGACTGTGAAATTTATCATGCCCCACTACCCACCAACAATCTTTCTCTCACTCTCTCCTCTGGATGGCACAAATCAACAATTTACTTTGCCAGCATGCCCTGTACACACAGCCATGCTGAAGACATGAAAAAAATAAATTTTTATTTGGGATTTCTGGGATTGTTAAATTTGTCACCCCCCTTCAGTCTCTCTCTCTCTCTCTCTCTCTCTCTCTCTCTGGATGGTACAAGTCAAATATATTTTTGCTAGTCTGCCCTGTACACACAGCCACATTGAAGCCAGGAAAAAATAGAAACTTTAATTTGGGATTTCTGGGACTATTCAATTTCTCACCCCCCATAATCTTCTCTCTCTCTTGCTCCTCTGGATGGAACAAGTCAAAGATTTATTTTGCTAGCCTGCCCTTGTCCTGTACACACAGCCACACCAGAGCCTGGAAAAAAAGAAACTTTTTTATTTGTGATTTCTGGGACTGTTAAATGCCTCATGCCCCTCCCCCCACAATCTCTCTCTCCTCTGAACAGCACATGTGAAAGATATATTTTGCCAGCCTGCCCTTGCCACATACACACAGCCACACTGAAGCCAGGAAAAAAAGAAACTTATATTTGGGATTTCTGGGACTGTTACATTTTTGTGACTCCCCTCCTGTGATCTCTCTCCCTCCCTCCTCTGGAAGGCACAAGTCAAAGATTTATTTTGCTAGCCTGCCCTTGTCCTGTACACACAGCCACACTGAAGCCAGGAAAAAAAAGAAACTTTTATTTGTGATTTCTGGGACTGTTTAATTTCTCATGCCCACCCCCCTTCAGTCTCTCTCTCTCTCTCTCTCCTCTTGATGGCACAAGTCAAAGATTTATTTTGCCATCCTGCCCTGTGCATGCAGCAACACTGAAGCCAGGAAAAAAATTAACTTTTATTTGGGATTGCTGAGACTATTACATTTCTCGTGCCCCCTCCCCCCCATAGTCTCTCTCTCTCTCTCTCTCTCTCTCCCCTCTGGATGGCAGAAGTCAAAGATTTATTTTGATCTTTCCCTGTTAAATTTCTCATGCTGCCCCCCTCCCACACAACCTCTTTCTCCTCTGGACAGCACAAGTTAAAAATTTATTTTGCCAGCCTTCCCTTGCCCTGTACACACAACCACACTGAAGTCAAGAAAAAAGGAAACTTTTATTTAGAATTTTTGGGACTATTAAATTTCTTGTGCCCTCTCTCTCTCTCTCTCTCTCTCTCTCTCTCTCTCTCTCTCTTTCCTCTTTATGGCACAAGTCAAAGATTTATTTTGCCAGCTTACCCTTGCACTGTACAAACAGCCACACTGAAGCTGGGGGAAAAAAAGACACTTTAATTTGGATTTCTGGGACTGTTAGATTTCTCATGCTCCCCCTATAGTCTCTCTCTCTCCCCTCTGAATGGCACAAGTCAAAGATTTATTTTGCCAGCCTGCTCTTGCCCTGTACACACAGCCATGCTGAAGTCAGGAAAAATAAAGAAACTTTTATTTGGGACTTATGGGGCTGACAAATTTCCCCCTGCCCCCCATAGTCTCTCTCTCTCTCTCTCCCCTCTGGATCTGGACAGCACAAGTCAAAGATTTATTTTGCCAGCCTGCTCTTACCCTGGCTTGTACTACACAGCAACATTGAGGCCAAGAAAAGAAAAACAACTTTTATGGATTTCTGGCACTGCAAAATTTCTCTTGGGCCCCAGTAGTCTCTCCCTCTCTCCTCTGGATCTGGAATGGCACAAGTAAAATATTTTGCCAGCCTTCCATTGCTCATTTACACACAGCCACACTGTCTGAGACCAAGAAAAGAAGAAACATTTATTTGGGATTTTCTATAACTGTAAAATTTATCTAGGGCCCCCAGTAGTCTCTCACTCTTTCTCTTGTCTGGAGGATCTTCTGAATTCAATTTCTGGATTGCACAAATCAAAGATTTATTTTGCCAGCCTGCCCTTGCCCTGTAGTACACTGCCACATTGCCTTTTTTATTTGCATTCCTTGTCTCCCTCCATCAGCAACCCACCACTATCTATCCTCTCTCCCAGTCCCTTTTTGGATTCCTCTCCAGTCCTCACCCTCTCGCCCTGATGATAAGTTTCTCCCCCCCTCACCCCAGTAAGTCTCCTTTCTCTCTCCTCTCTTTCTTTCCTCCCTTCTGGCTCTGCTTCAAAAATAAATTTTTTTTTGTATTTTATATGTCATTTAGTTTCTTTCTTTTCTCTCTCTCTCTCTGCAGTGTGCAACTTCTGCTGGCTCTGTTCTGCAGCAGCATAAGCTCCTCTGATCATCCTCCAACTAACTCTGGGCATGTGTTTGCTCTCACCACAGTTATACACTGCAAGTGCATTATGTGACTGACTATCCTGATCTTTTGCCTTATTGGATGCCGCTTGCCGCCTGAACATGAGGTAAGCATGCTGACAGCATCCCCATGGCAACAGTACACTAAATGGCACTACATGGACCTGAAATCAGACTTCTGCAACAAAGTCTGTATTTATCCAGGTCCATGGATTATGGGTTCCATCCAGGGGTTCTTATCTTGGGCAGAAGTGTCCGTCCAGCTCTAATAGACACAATTGCAATTACATAGAAAGTAACACAACCTAATATGCACATATGTAAAGCAATCATTTCTAGATAAAAGCAACTAAGGCAGGCACAGGAAGAGTAAAGTACATTAGATCTTGGTGAAGAGACAAGAGAGGGAGGGGAAGGTTAGAGACTGATCACAGTGCTGGGTTCACTAGTGATACCAAACGATGATATAGGACAGATACAGGAACATGAAAAGTGGGTGAATATAGCTTTTTTGAAGGCTTGGACAGTATTGGATGGCTTGCTGTTATTGGGGAGTGTATTCCACATGGTAGGTACAGCCACAATGAAGACTTTAGCTCTAGTTGATTTACATGCACTGAGGATGTATAGCAGGTTGCAGCACTGTGATCTCAGAGTAGGCCTGTAGAGGTTTAACTCCATAAATGCTGATGCACATTGGACAGAGTCCTTGTGTACATTTGTATTTCAGGGTTATCTGTTTAAGGGACAGGAGACAAGATTGAGACTATTGTACAGTGTGCTTGTTAGAAGCCAGCAGAAACCTATACATGCTGTTAAATTCCACTGTACTGCCAATATTACCACACAAAAAAAACCTTGAAATAAATCAGTAGATATGAAAAGATAATCTAGTGTATTGTGCAGACTGCGCTGTCCAGATTAGTATTTTTTTTCTATGGAAGTTTCTCTTCCCTGGCCACATCTGTTAATCAAGTGATACACCCTGGTCCCAGGGATGTATCCTGTTCAGACCTGTGTCTCTGGCCTCTTCTGGCCCCTGGGAACCCACTGGCTGCCCTCACAGCTCAGCTGTCAATGGCAGGGGCTCCAGAGGGGAAGGGCTGCCCCCCTGAGGCAGTTCCCCATGGAATTACAGTATATCTGATAATGGCAGGCACTAGGACCCAGTGAGCCAGGAGTCCAGGCCATCATTCAGATGGTTGTGGTTGTCCTCCCTTTTTCTGATCCCTCTCACCTTCCTGACATGGATGCAACCTCTTGTTGACCTTGTGCACATGCAACATGTCCTCCTGTCACAGGAGCAAGCTCCCTGGCCCAGCTGTAATGGTTTCTGCTGCGCTGGAGCTCATCATCAACACTCCCCAACTGAGACACACTGCCCCAGGCAGCCACCACAGCCTGGCCTGCCTCCTGACATGACCATCCAGTTTCATTTCTGAAGCCAGGTTATCTGCACCACAGTGCCTTGTGCTGTAGATTTGGCCACCGAGGTGGCCCAGAGTAGTATGTTTAATCATGTTCTGTGGGGTCTGTCAGTCTACAAACATCCTGGAGACCAAGCTGTTCTTTACATAGCAACCGTACAGCAACAATGACTTTGCCAGGGGTACCTGTTGGAGGTTTGTTTCTCTCCCAAAACTCATCAAGCAATATATTCTTGCTAACACCCATGTTAATGTGGGGAGCATTCACAGATGCCATGATATCGGCTTGGGCAGTGGAAAACTCAGGAAAGACTATATTGTGGCATAAATATTAGCTTGCAGGAGGGGTTCAGCATCTTTACTTAGGGAGTTATTTTTATTTTTTTTATTGTTTCATGATTTTCTGGAGAGTTACAGTACACATCATATGTTCATACATATTTTCAGTAGATTCTGTACAGATATGTATTTCTTATTAAACTCAGGAAATTTTTCTTACAATATCTGTTCTCAGTAATACATTCAGAATTTATTTCATAGTTTCCCTTGTGGTGGTCCCATGTCTGTTCTTGGGTATCTTCCCCTATGGTATCAGGTCAGGTCTCTGCCCAGAAATCCAGAGCTACCATTTAGTCCAAAAGGCTATACACATCTGGATTTTTAAGTTAATCTGGGCTGTCATAAGTTCCATTTTGTATATTTGATAGGTTATAGCTCCCCATTCTCTAGAGGTAGGCAGGTCTTTCTGTAGCCATTTCCTCGTTACCACTTTATTAGGAGCCATGAGCAATATGGCTAACAAAACCTTTGTGTTACCTCTTCCTACTTCACTATTGAAATTTAAAATAAGAGCTATTTCTGGTGTCAAAATCCCTATTTCAGGGAATAATTCTCCTAATGCCACCCTTCCCCCCACTTCTCTCCAAAATGCTTCCAAGGTTGGGCAGCTCCAAAATATATATGTTTATGGTTAGCTACTGGTTCCCCACACCCTCTCCAGCATGTAATTCCCATTTGAGGGTCATATTTCCCCACTATCTGTGGGGTTCTAAAAAATCTTATCAGACATTTCCAGCCAAATTCTCTCCAAGTTGAAGATCTTGTAATTCTGTGTACTGTTGTGTATATCCCTTCCCAATTCTCTTCCTCCAGATTTATGCCTAGTTCTTCTTGCCACCATTGTTGGAAGTGTATCTTGGTCTCTTTCTGGTTGTTAATTAAAGCTTGGTACGTTTTAGATATTACATGTTCTGGTATTGCTATTTCTATTGTATTAATTATTATTCTCATAAGTGGGTGTATCTCTCTTGGGTACCAGTTTTTCACTAATTGGTTCTTGCAATAATGTCTTATCTGGAGAAATTGAAAAAAATCTAGTTTCCCTAAATGGTACTTTTCTCTTAGTGTCTGGAATTGGCAAAAGTCCCCATGTTCATATAGTTGATAGAATCTGGTAAGGCCCTGTTGGTGCCATCTTGTAAAATTATAATCCTATTTGATTGGTTCGAATTTGGGATCTGCTGTAATTTTTTCTATTATGTATAGTGCTACAATCTGGTACTCTGCCCGACTCCCTCAGCAACCACCACATGACTTACATAGTACGGAAAATTTTCAAACCCCAGGCACCACCCCCTCGAATACTGCTCACTAGGGCTTACAAATCACTAGAACTTGCTGCACTGCTAAGAGACCTATCTAACACTGATTGGTCTTTTATCCAACATGCTTCCTCCATTGACTCAGCCCTGGAATTTTTCAGATCAAATTTCCTCACCATCTGGGACTACTACGTCCCTCTCAGAAGACCCCGCATTAGTGGCACCCACCTACCATGGGTAAATGCCAACATCACTGACCAACTCCATGTCAGGGACATGGCCTGGAAATCTTATGAGGCATCAGGGTCACAGGAAGCCCTCCGACACTACCGTACACTCTGGAACGCAAGCACCAGGTTAATTCGCCAGGCAAAAGCAAACTATTTTAAGGCCTCTTTCAACGCAAACCACAACCACCCAGCAAAATTCTGGAAGTCCTTGAAATCCCTGCTTTCCCCCCATCTCAGCCACCCCCTGCCCTGAAGGTAAATGGCTCCTTGGTAACAGACCATGGTGAGGTGTCCTCTGTTTTCAACTCATTCTTCACTAACTGTACCTCCTCCTCGCTTCTCCCCACAAACACGCATCCCCCTATGATTCCACATCCACCCTCTCAACCCCCACCCAGATCCCACCACTTCTCATTTTGCCTGGTCTCTCCAGCTGAAGTACTAGCTGCCCTATGCACACTCAACCCTAACAAAAGCAAATGCCCCTCCGGCATTGATTCCAAAATGCTATACCTATCTGCCCCTGCCATCGCCACCCCACTGGCCTCCCTCTACAACCTCTCCATCTCTCTCTCTCTCTCTCAAGATCCCGGCTGCCTGGAAACATGCCACAGTCATCCCCTCCCTAAAGGCGGCGACCCATCCTCGCCGGGCAGTTACCGCCCTATCTCCCTCCTCCCAATTTTAGCCAAACTCCAGGAAAAACTTGTTCTCTCCCAATTGGCTGCCTTCCTTGACAGCTCCTCATTCTTCTCACCCTATCAGGCTGGTTTCAGGAAATCACACTCCACAATCACCTCCTTGTTCAGGTTAACAAATGACATCCTCACTGGCATGGATAATGGGCAAATCACCTCCGCCATCTTTATTGACCTAGCTAAAGCCTTTGACACGGTCTCCCATTCACTCCTGTTATCTAAACTCACTCTAGCAGGCCTCTCAGGGGAGGCTACCAGCTGGTTCCACTCTTACCTAGAAGGGAGGCAACAAACAGTTAGAATTGGCTCACTCACCTCTGACCCACTACCAGTTACAATATGTGTGCCACAAGGCTTGGTCCTTGGCCCGATGCTCTTTTCTGTCTTTCTAAATGACCTGCCTTCCATATGCCCCCTTTCATCCATTCACATGTATGCTGATGACACCGTAATATATGCTACAGGTCCCTCCCCCATCGTAGTGTCATCCAAACTCCAGGAGGATTTTAACGCAATCCAACTCTGGTTCCACTCTCACCAACTATTTCTCAACCCAAAGAAAACCGTTTCTCTAACCTTCGGGACCAGGCAGAGGCTCTTCAGGGCCCATGTATCCCCTGCCTTCCATGCCTTAGATGGGACCCTCTTGGAGACCTGCACCTTGTTCAGATACCTCGGGGTCTGGCTCGACCAGCATCTAGACTTCTCAGCCCACATTGACTCTATCCACAAAAAACTGCACCCGAAACTGGGAGCCCTTTATTTGAACAGAGCCTGCCTGCCCCTGCCAACCCGAAAAGAAATTGTTCAGAAAATGATATTCCCACTCCTTGATTATGGCGACATAGTTTATAGCTCGGCCCCCAAATCCACCCTCACCAGGCTAGACCCTCTCTTCCATTCCTTCTGCCATTTTGCCCTGGACCACCCGCCCACTACTTACCACTGTGATCTCTACAGATCCTTAGACCTTCCTTCCTTACAGGTTGGGAGAATGACACATTGTGCAAGAATAACAGCAAAATACTGGTCCCAGTCCCTCTCCCGTACCTTGCTAATACCCTTGCTGCCCAAACCCCTTCATGCTACACCCTCCATTATCTCGACTCTAGACTCCTCTCCCTCCCATGCGTGTCCTCCTCCAACGGTCAACGTGCATTCAAGTACCGAATGCCTTACCTGTGGAACGCCCTCCCAGCAGTAATTAGACACTCCTCCCCCCCCAACAGCTCAATCTCCTCCTCAAACAGCATTTTGCCACCATCTGCTCATGCAGCTAGCCCCTCAAGGTATTTGTGATGGTTCAAATACACGAGTGTATGTGTGTTTGTTAGCTACATGTTACAATGCGATTCTGCTGCACTTAAGCCTCATTGTGTGCCCTAGCTGGACAAGTTTCTTCCCCTGCCAAGAGAGTGTATTTTGTACAATGTGTTTCTCTCAACCTTGCATTGCGCTTCAGCGCTCATTTGAATGTTGCTCTGTATACTGTCTACCCTTATTCCCCCTCCCCCCAGGACGCATCTGGAATCGAGTGCTACACCACTCAGTATGCCTTCCTGGTAAAACGCTTAAATAAAATAAATTTTGGGGTCTTTAGTTTTTTTAATTATCGATCTCCAAATAGTCAGTAATTGTCTGGTTTGTTTAAATCTGATCTCTTTTTTCATGATTACTTCTGGTACTGTTTGGTCAAATAAGTATTTCTCTATTCCCTCCAATTGGTTTCCTCGCTCTGTCTCTTTCCAGTGTGGATTTAATCGTTCATCTAACCACTGTAATATATACGGAGTTACTGCTGCCTGTGCATATTGTTCTAAGTTAGGTAAGGCAAGGCCCCCTCTATTTTTAGGTAATTGTAAGGTTTTATATTTTATTCTTGATTTTTTTCCCTTGCCATATAAATCTGGATATCATACTGTTCCATTTTTATGTTGCTTGCACGCATGTGCAAGAAACATAGTGCCATCATCTGAGTTTTCGGAGGTGTGGCACCCATCTTCCAATGCAGTCAATGTGTTTGCAGGCGCGGCCCCAGTTCCCTAATCACTGCTGCAGCTGTCTATGACAGCAGTTGAAAATGCAGTGGTCGTATAGTTGAAATGGAGAGCTCTGCTTCAGTGAGCAGTGCTCCCCTCCACACATACTGCGCGCACGCATGCACACTGCGTGCTCATGCGCTTCCCTCTCCCGCTGTACAGCCGACGGGGGTGCCCAATCCACCGTCAGCTCCGCGCCCCCAAAGCATCCAGGTGCCATGCTGGGAGCCCACCCCAGCATGGCAAAATGTTTTATAGCCGATGGGGGTGCCCAATCCCCCGTCAGCTGCACCCCCCCAAAGCATCCAGGTGCCACGCTGGAAGCCCACCCCAGCGTGGCAAAATTATGTTATGGCCGATGGGGGTGCCCAATCCCCCATCTGCTACAGCCACCCCAACAGTCTTCCAGCTGCCATGCTGGGAGCCCAGCCCAGCGTGGCAAACGTCCCTCGTAGTCTTCTACAAAAACTGTCCCTCGGAGCTTCTCCCTGCCCCCTCCCACAACCTGCACCCACCCACTGTGCACCCTGCCTCCCACACACCCCCCCTCACCCCATACTTACCTCTGACCTTGGCGCGACGATCTTTGGTGGACCGAACACGCTCATGATTCTTCAAAGCTGACCGCAAACTGAGGAAATGCCGTAAGCTGTATAATGGGACAGATAGGTTTTTCAACTTTGTTGCATATCTCATGCATTTTGGGAATTTTGGGCCCAAATTTTCAACATGGAGTTTTGGGAGCCCTCCTCATGAATTCTTGCACTGTCATGCGTTAAGTCGGGCCGAGGGTGATTTCGATCACTGTTGAAATCACCTTCGGGACTGATTAATGAAATGACACTGCCAGTATTCATAAGGTGGCTCTCAAAAGTCTATGTTGAAAATTGGTGAAAATCCTAAAATGACTTGTTTTACTAGCATGCGCTAGAGTTCCTACGCACCGTCGAAGTTCGCTGATTTTTCAATATTTTCACCCAGATTTTCAACATTGCCATTTTACCACACCTCCTTATGAGCAGTACATAGCTGTTATTTTTCACATCTTGCCCAAAACGTGTTTCCACCCATGTAGCACACAATGGCTAGCCTGTGTGTGAAATCAATGTATGGACACATTAAGAAAATCACAGTGATGTTGTTCATGAGCAGAGGTCTTAAATGGCTATGTTGAAAATTTGCAAAAATTCTAAAATGACTATTTTATTTAGGCAAAGTGCTATGCAGTTCCTACTTACGCCATAAGTTTGCGAATTTTAATATTTGCACTCCAGATTTTCAACATTGCCATTTTACCACACCTCCTTATGAGCAGTACAGCTGTCATTTTTCACATGTCGCACAAAATGTGTTTCCGTGCATGTAGTGCACAATGGCGCATTCGGTGTGTGCAATCAATGTTTGGGACAGATTAAGAAAATCACAGTGACACTGTTCATGAGCAGAGAACTTTATTTATTTATTTAGATTTTGTTTACCAAGGTAAACCCACTGAGACCAGAGATCCCTTTTTCAGGGACGATCTGGGGTTGAGAATACCAACCACTTTACATTAGGTATGCACACAGTAACACAGTATAAGAGTACATTCATAGTCAGTGGGGTACATTTAGACAATTTCAGTTTCATTACATCGGGGCTACAGTATTAATTGGTTTTTGCTTATGGAGAGTCAAAGGAGAGAGAGAGTTAGTCTTTGGTCATAGAGAGGGGTTTGTGATTGAGGACATGATCTAGCGGTTGCACCCGCAGAGGCTCAGCTCAATGACGTACGCTTTAAGACCTGCTTAAAATGGTTATGTTGAAAATTTTGTGAAAATATTCCCTTCAGATGTTCTGCAATATTACTAATGAAGACATTGAACAGAACTGGCCCCAGGACCAATCCCTGCAGCACCCCACTGGTTGCCCCGTCTCCCTAGACTGCACATCATTTACCACCACTCTCTGCCTCCTGTCTGTTAGCCGGTTTCTAACCCAGTTTACCACGCTTTCCCCCATGCCCAGCCTACCCAGCTAGTTTATCAACCTCCTATATGTGATGGTGTCAAAGGCTTTGCTGAAATCAGGGTAAGTGTTGTCCACTGCCCTACCCTGATTCATTTCCTTTGTCACCCAGTCAAATAAATCAACCAGATTTATCTGACATGATGTCCCCACTGTGAATCCATGTTGTCTATGGTCCTGGGTTCCGATGGCATCTAGATGCCCCACTATCCTTTCTTTAAGCAATGTCTCCATGATCTTCCCCACTACTGAGGTGAGGCTGAATGGCCTATTGTTCCCTGCCTCCTCCCTGCTGCCAGACTTGTGTAGAGGGACCACATGTCCTCCTCCAATTCACTTATGTTGAATGACTCAGTGAACATGGCTGCCAGAGGTACTGCTATCTCCCTTCACCGTTCTTTTAATATCCTTGGCGTATGCCATCTGGGTCCATCGCTTTGTCTACCTTCAGTTTAGTGAGCTCCTGCAGGACTATTTTGCCTTTGAATGGACTATTGTCCACCTCTTCACCCTCTTGGCAACTGCCGTACTGCTGTGGCCCTTGCCCCTCCCACTCTTCTGTGAATACTGAGCGGAAAGACACAGTGGATGTCTTGGGAGGAAGGCATGGAACTATCACTTTCAAATACCTAAACAGCACATACAAGCAAGCAACATTCGGCATTGACAAATGCTTGTTTAAAGTCTGATTGTAGTGGGTATATTGGCAGTGTCTGGAAGAGGTATAGGAATCTTGGGAGTATATTCATTCTTATAACCTCGATTCTTTGATTCAATGAGAGAGGCAGAGGATCCCATCTCAGAATATCCTCCCTGATAGCCTGTATAAGTGGGTTATAATTGGCTTCATATAAATTGTGTGTTTCCTTTGTAAGATTTATCCCCAGATATTGAAATTTATTACTTTTCCATTTCAATGGATATCTGGCCTGGATTGTATCACTTGATTGGTAGTTTAGACATAGCACTTCTGTTTTACTTGTATTTAGTTTATATCCAGATATACATTCCATCTCCTCAAGAAGAAAGAATACTTTTGGTATGGATGTTTCTGGTTCTGTTAAATATATTAATAAGTCATCTGCAAAAAACGCTGTTTAATAGTAGTATCAAGCAATTTAATCCCTGTGATTTGTTCATTTTCTCTAATAGCCTGGGCTAACAGTTCCGCATATATAGCAACTAGGGAAGGAGATAAGGGTCAGCCTTGGCGTGTACCTCTATTTTGAGGGAAACAGGTTGAGAATGATCCATTCACTTTTATCATAGCTTGTGGAGATGTACATATTCATTATATTATGTTTAAAAAGGCTATTGGGAAATTAAATTTTTTTCCATCGTATGTCTTAGAAATCTTCAAGAAACACTGTCAAATGCTTTCTGGGCATCCATACTTAAAAGTATGGAGGGTTTTTTCCCCTTTTGTATTTCTTCTAGTTCTTCTGTTCGTTTAACATCTGCTGTATGATGTTTTATGATAAACCCTGCTTGGTCTTTATTTATAATATGTGGTAATATACTTTCCAATCTTTTAGCCATAATAGCTGTGAAATATTTATAATCCTGATTTAAAACTGAAATAGGATGATATGATTCACAGTTCATTGGGTCTTTATCTGGTTTAAGTATTGTGGATATGTTAGCATATTGCCAGCTGTTTGGAATAGAAGAGTTGCCATCTTGTATAGCATTAAATAGCTTAGTTAGTGTCGAGATTAGAGTTTTCTTGAATGTTTTATAAAATTCTGCAGTGTATCCATCTGGGACTGGGCTTTTATTTGATTTGGAGTTACTAAAGACATTACTTATCTCTTGGGGAGTTACTGGATGGATTAATTTCTTACTTTGTTCCTCTGTGATTTGGGATAATTTCATATTTGTAAAAAAACGTTTTATATTTTTCTTCTTCTGGTTCTTGTTGCTGGTGATATAATTTTGAATAGAATGTTTTGAAACCCTCTAATATAGCCTTTGTTTTATTAAGTATTTTGGCTTGTGTTGGGTGTTTTATTTTAGTTATTGTTGATATAGCCTGTTGTTTTCTTAATATATAAGCTAATATTTTAGCTGCCTGGCTTCCCCCTTCGTAGTATCTTTGTTTCACATACATCAAGGCTCGTTCAGTTTTTTGATTTAATATATCTTGTAGTTTTGTCTTTACTTGGTTAATCTGTGTGATCGTGTCTCTCTTTATCCTGCTTGCACTTGTTGTAATCTTTCTAGTTCCAATTCCAATTCTTTTTGTTTCCTAGCTCTCATTTTCTTTTGGTGGGTTGCATATGCTATAATTTCTCCCCTTAGAACTGATTTTACTGTGCCCCATAATGTTCCCTCCTGCACCTCTTCTATTGTATTCTCTTGTATTATTCTGGGGATCCATTGCTGCACCTTTTCTTTGAACTGTTTATCTTTAATTAACATATATTGAACCTCCATTGTTTCATTATTACTTCCTGTTCTGCTTCTAGTTATACAGTAATAATTGCATGGTCTGATAGATAAATTGGGGAAATGTTGGCCTTAAGTATTAAATCTAAGGATTCTGCTTCCACAAAAAAATAGTCTATACGTGAATATGTGTTATGAACCCCAGAGAAATGTGTATATCCTCAGGATGTTGGATAACAATGTCTCCAAGTATCTATTAAAGCAAGGTCTTTTATAAGTCTCTTGCCATGTTTCTGTCCCCTTGTAACTTTGGGGGTATTAAGATTTGAGCTATCCTTTACAGGATTCATTAATAGGTTTAAGTCCCTTCCTAGTATTAATTTCCCTTGTTTAAAGGCTATAATTTTATTGAAGACTGCTTGATATACCATAGTTTCTGATCCTGGTGGTATGTATAAGCTTCCCACTGTGTAAATCTGGCCTTCCCAGTTTCTCTTTACCAAAATGAATCTGCCTTCCCCATCCTGATATGATTCTAGCATTTGGAATGTTGAAAATCATGGTATAAGAATGGTTGAACCTTTCTTGCACCCCCTTGTGCATGTACTAGCCACAACACTTGCCATTCCATATTTTAATAATTTCTGATGTTCATCTTTCGATAGATGTGTCTCTTGTAATAAAATAATTTGAGGATGCATTTTTCTGAGATGAGAGATTATTTTAGATCTCTTTATAGGGTTACTTAATCCATTGACATTCTGGGACACCACTTTCTGGGTTTTCTTAATCTGAGCCATCTAAATACTTTTTGATATTGTTCCCCTGTACTCGTTCTCTTATATCTATAACATTGCCTCTCTTCTATATTGCTTGCACCCCTGAGTTTACTCATGTCTTGTTTTCTTTTTTTTGTTTCTTATGTCATCCTTTTAGATTCTCCGATGTTTCTGTATCCTCTCCTTTTTTTCCTTCCCCTCCTAAGTAACTATCTCTCTTTCCCTGAATATAACCTATATACTTTGTGACTTCCAATGTCAGATTCATCCCTGACAAGGACAGAAAAATCTATCTAATATGGGCTATTTACCTTACTCTGTAGGCCTGCCCTAGGGGTTGTACCTATCCCCATAATGAGAACCTATATGAAATTGGGTCCTAGCCAAGTTTCCTATCTGGCTAACTGGTCCCTTTAAAGAAATTTCTAAACAATAAGTGTAATTTCCAACATAAGATATGAAAAAAATCAAAAAGTTAATACAGGTGACAAGTTCTGGTTGCTTCATCACTGGTTCTCTCCCCCCAAACATAATTCTCAGGTAGTCCATCTTCTTTATTCAATTAGTCCATGTCCTTTTGCTTTTAATTATCCAGATTATCAGTTTTCTTTTTCTCTATATGCTTCTTCTCGGTTTTATCTAAAGTTATTTTGATTTATTTTTATATACCCTGTTTTCTTCCCTTTCATTAATTCTATTAGAAAATCCCCTTAATTCATAGCTTTAAGAAGAGCACGCCCTCTGGTGGATTTTATTTTGCTATATGCCTTGAGCTCCTGCTAGGAGGCTCTTGGCCTTCGCATCCAGCCCAATATTCGAGAACATCAAGCCGCCCATCTCGACTGTTCAGTCTCTGCAGAGCTCTCCAGGCCCAGTCTGGGAGCCTCCCCCTGGGATTCCACTAAGAAAATCCTCAAGTTTAGCTGGTCCTGTCTTATTCTCTGCCCTTCTCCCCACCAAGAGCGTTCAAAATTTTAACCTGTTTCTGTATCTTTCACTTTAGGTGAACCTGCCCCTTCTATTTATCTCTTTTTTAAGAGATTTTTAAGTACTTATCTTTAAGCAAGAAACAGTGGCCAGCTCCCTGGCCACTTCTCTTAAACTATTAAGCATTCTCTAGTATTCACTTTGGGGCTCATTAGCACTATCCATTAAGCGATCTCTTTCACAGAACCATTTTGGTGCTCTTTAGTGGAAACAATCTCCAGAGAACCCACATCCAGCTTGCTGGGATCTCCTGTCTCCTAATGGGGACATTTATGTACTTCCCCTGAGGGCTTAATCACCCCAGACCCAGCCTAGATTTGCCCCCCCCCCAGTTAACCTACACAGTCTAATCCGAGTACCTACCTCCTCATGGGATGTTTTCCTATCTCACCTGGGTGCTGCACTCTTACTCATTGGCCTACTCAGTTTAAGAGGATAATCATTGTATTTTATTTGCAAATTGTCCCAATAGTCTCTTTATTTCATCTAGTACTTCTTGCTGTGTTTCCCTTCCAGATCTCTTTTCTTTGTTCAGTCCCAAACTCATAGTGTAAGGTTTCCCTGGTAGTTTGGTGGGCAGCTCAAATCCTCTCTGTCCCATTGCACTCGTTACACAATCATATGTGGCCTGTCCATCGGGGTATTGGATTAAAAGTTGAGATGAATAGAGTGTTCAGAATTTCAGCTGCAGCTGTCTCAAAATCGGAAACAAAGGTACATATTCCCTTTTTCTTTGCATTGTTATTCTCACATAGCCGGTATCAAAAAACAGTCTCTGTTTTCCCTTGAATATTTTCCCCTTTGCCCATGCTTTTGGAGTATTTTTTCTTTAGTGTGGTAGCTCAGAAATCACACTATTATGGAGTGCGGGTGTATCTCCAGATCCACAGGTTTGGGGCTGAGTGCCCTGTGGGCCCTTTCTGTTTCTATGAGAAAGTCCTGCTCCAGGTCTAATTCTTCTCTTAGCAAATTCTCTATGTGGCCCCTCATGTCTCTGCCCTCACTATTCTCTGGTATTCCATAGATTAGGATATTCTGACATTTCTGTCTGTTCTCTGCATCTTCTTATCTCTATCTCAGGGCTTTGGTTATAGCTAGAAGATGGATTATATTTCTTTGAATGTGCATAATCTCTGAGGCCTGGTCTGAGCTGTTTTGTTCCATCGTCTTTACTTGGTGCTGTAGATTTAATACATCTGTGCGTAGAAGATTGTGTTCTGAGTGAAAGTCCTGAAAATCCTTTTTAGTTTCTTCTAAATCTGTTATTATTCTGTCTAACTTGTCATTTAAGACCAGGTCTTTGGTTTTTATTTTCCTGCATTTGGGTTTCTTTCCCGATGGTACCGTCTGGGCCTGTGATAGTTCTGATGTCTTCGAGTCTGATTTTTCAGCTCCCAATTTCTCTTCTGCTATTGGTAATACTTCATATCTGTTCATGGTTCCCTTTTGTGTAATCAATGCCATCTGTAAGAATTTTTACATCTACTGAGTTTTTAAGCTGAATTTTGGCTTTTTTATTGTTTTTGGGGAGAGGTCTGAGCGGAGCTCCGATCTTATGCTGCCATTCGTCCCAGATCTGCACCGTAAGTCCTACTTAGGGAGGTTTGACGTGATCGGGAAACAGCAAAAACAGCTCAAGCTGCTTAATGGTGTGTGCAAGGCACCATATAGTAAATCAAGCAAAAACCAAAAAGCCAGCATGACACCAAAGCTATGACAATGATGCTTTTTATTACAAATAAAAATACATACCCAAATGAGCAGGATCCACAGACAGACAAGAGACAGAATGCAAGTTTATTTGTAATAAAAAGCCTTATTGTCCTAGCTTTGGTGTAGTGCTGGCTTGTTGTTTTTGCTAGGTTTGACGTGATGCCTGCAGTTGGTTCAGATCACTGCGACTTGACTGGTGATGGGAATTTCTCAAAGGGAGAAGCGTGGTCTGCACTAGCTGCCTGTGCAGTGTCATGTCACCTTCAAGATAGGCTTGTTAATATTCAAGGCCCTACACAGTCTGGGCCCAAACTACCCTCTTGATACCTACACACCCTCTTGCTATCTCTAAGCCACTAATGTGGGCTTGTGCTGTATCCCCTGTTCTCGCTTGAAGCAGTTAATGGACAGATCCTTTGGGGTTGCTGTCATGGGTCTGGTACAAAATAGTGACTCTCATTATCTCGACACAGAAAAGATCAGCTCGTAAATACTGACATGCTCACATGATCACTGAAATAAATAACAAAAAACAAATGACCGACAGGCTGTACTTTCCAAGTGTACTTACGAGTGCACACACAGTAAAATCTCTAGCACCAAATGACAGCACTATCCACCTCCATAAGAGCAGATATACTTGGATGTGAGCCTTTAATCAATTCTAAGCACACAAACATTCTGGTACATGGCACTAGATAAAGGGATACTGACTGGAGGCCAATTAAAAGTAATATTACCCATCCTTTACTGTACAAGCGTACAGGATAGTCACACTGTTAATGGTGTTGCTAGAAATCTTCAGCAGACTGAGTGCAAAAGCGTTTCAGAAAATGATCAAATTAAATGCTGCATGAAGAATAATAAAGACCTCTGCAAAGGAACTGAACTTGTCATGAAAACATTACCTGAGGTAGAATGTATTTCTAGTAGTAAAATTTTATTTAAAAATATTTCTCAATCATCTTGTATGACTGTGTAATATTTATTTATTAGTTAAACTAGCATGCAGATCAGTAGGCAGTGAGAGAGAAAACTGACTTGATAAGATAGTCGGTATATATTCTAGAAATGAGAGAGACAGAGAGAGCTAAATACATACTGTACAGGATGATACGAGGGGTGAATCAATGCAAGATTGTCCTCAAACAGGGTGCGTTAAAATGCTGGTGCTATTTTCAGTTCAATAGTTTCTCACTCATCCTTATCAGAATCCTAATCACCACACCGCTGGAGCAGGAAGTGTCTTTTTACAATTTATTTATTCAGGATTGTTCTGCTGGGATGCAGTAACTCATTTTCAGTGGGGTCTTGCCTTTCTGTCCATCTGACAGCTGGCGGGGGTGTTAAAATGCTGGTGTTGTTTTCAGCTCAATAGTTTTTCGCTCTCTCCCTGTCGGTCATTCAGTTTTCGTTATTTATGTCTGCGATCTTGTGAGCGCATCGGTATTTCAGCATCGGTCAATTGATTGTCGACCTTCTAGTAGTCGATATTTCGTACTGCTCCCACTGTCAAGCTGGTCTAAAACAGCTTGACAGATGCAATTGGGTCTGCTCATACAGTGGAGGCCTTCAAGCACAAATTGAAGACTTATTTATTTACTCGGGCCTTCCTTGAATAGTTTAACAAGATTGTTGCTGCCTATTTATATTACATTTATATATTTTTTTGAAACTGTTCTATTTTGTTTTTATTGTTGTGAGGCACCCTGAGCTATGGAAAGGGTACCGTATAAATAAAATTGCCTTGTCCTTGCCTTGCCTAAAGTACCTTGGACCAGAACAATTCTGCCCTCTTTTTCACTCTCATAAATTATTTTTATAATGTTTTGTATGTTTTTCCAATTTGATATAACCTCTTAACAGGGTAGAGAAAACAAATCTGCTTACCTTTGGACAAATGGACCAGAATTCCACATCAGTAAAATATAAAATGGCCAGAACTGACTTGGACCATGGCACTGCCCAGTCTGAAGGAACAGCTGTGAATGAGCTGCAGTGTGCTACCAAAGCTGCTAGACATAACACAAACAGATGCTGATCCGTATATTTGTGGTGCAGTGAATTATCCCTTCCAACAGCCTCTTTGATCAGGTTTGCAACATTCATTCTTTCACCCTCTTGCACGTTAGACAGCTCTGTTCTGGAAACATTTGTCTCTGCTGGTATATTGAAACAGTTATGCAAATAGTTGATGAGCCTTCTGAACCAACACTATCTATGATACAGAATGGATATAGATCAAACACCATCACCCCTCCCCACCACCACCACCACCACCACAACCATCAGCAGGGTAATCTGCTATGGGGGAGTTTGAACATATTTGGTCCTTCATGAAATACTTTCAAGACAGGCTCCCTAGGTTTAGGGGAGGATGTGGGAGAACACAGAACTGTCTTTTGATGGTGATGGTGGTGGTGGTATGATTGTTGTTGTGATGTAATTTTTACATGTGCAGATGCACATGTGCAGCAAACATTTTGCTGCAAGAACAGGGTTTCAGAGATGTCTCTTTTGGGTCCAATGCAGTTCACATTGCAGTGGGTTCACCAGTGACAGCCCAGTAATCAGCCAGACTGATCATGACATTATTTAGTACTTGTAGGGTGGAAACTTTTTGTTCTTGAAAAGACTGAGCTGTTCCAATGACAAAGCTGCTCAATCCTTTCATCTGCATAAAGTCACCCAGCAAGGAGTTGAGCGGTATCATGTTTAACTTGCTCTTCCTCCCCCAGCCATTTGCAGAACCCCACCTCACCACTGCTCACTACTGTTATACTCTCCCATTATAGTCTCAGGCTGCAGTATTGATCTAGGAAAAGAAAGGTATAATTAGACCTGCAGTCTTATGGTGGACTTGGCTGAGGTTACTGCGAGAAGATCATGCTCCTTCCCCATGCCCTGTCCACGATAATTAAATACCCTCCCACTGCCAAGTATTCCTCCCACCTCCTGATTCTTTCCCGTGCCCCATCCATGACAATGAAATACCCTTGCACTATCAAGCATCTTGCCCACCTCCTGATTATTCCCTGTGCCCTGTCTGTACACCTGTAAATGAAGAAAACAGTCCAGTGATGACTTCTGCCCCCATGCCCCCACCCTAACCTCACTCTTAGCACCCACCACCACACACTCCCAACTCCATACTTAACTATCCAGTTCAGTGCTGCTTCTTCTCAAACATCCTGCTTCTTCTAAGCTCCACCGGGAAGTGACTAAAAACAAGGTCAGCTTGAATAATGGATTTTTAATGAATTTTTAACTTTTACTCATGACTTTGCCATTTCTTAACATTTGTACCCTAGATTTTCAGCATGGCCTTTTTTAATCCCATCTCATGAACTAGATAGGCAAATCTTTTCAAATTCCCCCGAAATATGTTTTCAAAGTCACTCTGCAAAATCACATTTTGGATGAGTTTTAAACAATTTCACCTGTTTTGATCATAAAGTGGGATCATTTTCTATCCCAAATATATGCTTTATTAATTTCTAACCACTCACACAATCTTCTGGATTTGAAATCCAAATGGTAGAAAAATGCAAACGTCATAATTTCCAATAAAGAGTGTCAAAAGACTATGGATTACTCTAGGAAAGGTGTATTATCCTACAAATTACAATAGATATATTTTAATGTCATACGCAGGATTTACTACACCCCACATTAGCTTAATTTAATTAATAATTTGTGATGCAATGTAATAGACAGTTTAAATTAAAGGTTAGTAGTTTTCCCTAATTTATAGATGATAATAAACATCAATATCATTCTATTTGAGAAGAATACCTTACTCTGCTTATGGGTCACTGGACACTTCATTAGACAGCTTGAAAGGGCAGACTGGATGGGCCTAGCAGCCCTTATCTGCCGACAGTATCTGTGTATCTATGTAATGAGTTAACTATAATGAGTTAACTAATCGCTGTCCGAGGTGTACTACAGATATAGGTACATACACAGAATTTATTACACCCCACATTGGCTTAATTTAATTAATAAATTGTGGTGGATTTAATAGACATTGTAAATTAAAGGTTAGTCATTTTCCCTAATTTATAGATGATGATAAACCTCAATATAATTCTATTTGAGAAGAATACCTTAATCTGCTTATGGGTCACTGGATTCTTCATTAGGCAGCTTAAATGGGCAGACTGGATGGGCCTAGTGGTTCTTATCTGCGGACAGCATCTGTGAATCATAGATACATAGATACATAGACAGTGTCGGCAGATAAGGGCCTATGGCCCACACAGTCTGCCCATTTGAGCTTGTAAGTTCAGTTTGTTTTCCTAGAAGTCTGTTGCCCCTTACCCCTGACCTCTAGAATTCCTTTATGTCTATCCCATGCATTCTTAAATCCCATGATTGTTTCAGCCCCCACCACTTCCTCTGGCAGGGTGTTCTACTTGTCCACCACCCGTTCTGTGAAGAAATTCTTCTCATGTTTCCTCTGAATCGTCCTCCTCCAACTTCATCCCATGCCTCTAGTCCTGGAACATCTTTTTCGCTTAAAAATAGTGTTTTCCTGCACCCTGTTCCTCCCTGTAAGATACTTATATGTCTCTATCATATCCCCTCTCTCCTCCAGGGAGTACATGTTCAGTTCCTTCAACCTGTCTTCATAGGACTTGTGATGCAATCCATACACCATCTTTGTTGCTCTCCTCTGAACCTTCTCTACCCTGTCTATGTCCTTACATGGGTATGGTCTCCAGAACTGTACATTGTACTCCAGGTGGGGCCTCACTAGTGTCTTGTACAGTGGAATTATGACCTCCCTTTTCCTGCTGGTGATGCCCCTGCCTATACATCCCAGCATCCTATTTGCTTTACCTGCTGCTTTGTCACGCTGTTTCCCTACCTTGAGGTCATCAGAGATGACAACCCCAAGATCCCTTTCCTGCTTGGTGCATGCTATATCCTCACCCCCCAACTGATATATTGTGACAGGGTTTTTGTGCCCCATATGCATTATCTTGCACTTCTTTGCATTGAATTTCAACTGCCAAACCCCTGACCCTTCTTCAAGTTTCTGCAGGTCGCTTCTCATTCTGTCTACACCCTCTGGTGTGTCTACTCTATTACAGAGCTTTGTGTCATCAGCGAACAGTGAAATTCTGCCTTCTAGATCATGCGCAATGTCATTGATGAAGATGTTGAATAAGACCGGTCCCAGCACTGATCCCTGTGGTACCCCACTGGTCACTCTTCCCTCTGCGGAGTGACAGCCATTTACCACCACCCTCTGTGTCCTGCCACCCAGCCAGTTACCTACCCACCACACTACTGTCCTGCCCACACCCATATTCCCCAGTTTTGTAATAGTCTTCTATGTGGCACAGTGTCAAAGGCCTTGCTGAAGTCCAGATAGGCCATGTCACTGCCCTCCCTGATCCACCTCCTAATCACCCAGTCAAAATTCAACGAGGTTGGTCTGACATGACCTCCCCTGGTGAAACCATGCTGCCTTGGGTCCTGTAGTCCATTGATAACCAGATGTTCCACCAATCTCTCCTTCATTAGTGCTTCCATGATCTTCCCCACTACCGAGGGAGTGAGGGCTGGACTGGTCTGTAGTTCCCTGCTTCCTCTTTGTTCCCACTTTTGTATAAGGGACTACATCTGCTGTCTTCCAGTCTTTGGGTACCTCCCCTGTTTCCAGTGATCGGCTAAACAGGATAGCCAGAGGTTCAGCCACCACCTCTCTTAGTTCTTTAAGGACCCTGGGGTGCACCCCGTCTGGCCCCGTCTATGTAATGAGTTAACTATAATGAATTAACTAATCGCTGTCCAAGGTGTACTACAGATATAGGTACATTAGAACATATGCTACAGTATTTACCTGTCCAACCTTGGATTCATTCTAGTCTAAGGTTATAAGGACAATAAATTCCTCTATGAATTTACACATAGTAAAGACTATTGAATTCATTACTTTAAGTATGGGACCTTCCTATGTTTCCTGTACCCAAGCTCAACGCTCTTTGGTGTCTCTCGTAATCATCAATGCATTTAAATGTATTCTTCTCAAATGGAAGGATTTTCAACCCCCAGATTACATAATGGTGTCTATTCATAGGACTAAGAAAGTACCTTACATAACTACTAAAAAAACTAACAAATTTGACACAATATGGTCTAATTCTGACTTTTTAATAGACATTTTAAATGCAAAATTAGTAGTTTTCCCTAATTTATAGATGATGGTAAACATTAATATAACTCTATTTGATAAGAATACCTTACTCAGTTGGTGCTGCTATTATATAGGTGATTACCCTTCATGGCTTTAACCTAACAGTAGAGATATGATTTACCCTATCTTATTATTATAGATGATATGTTGGTAAAAATGATCAAATATATACTAGTCATACTTTTGAATTTATGTAATTAGAATTATGTTTGATGTACGATTAAGGTCTGAGATAACTTTGCCATTGAAAGTATCCAATGTAAGTATCCTTTGAATTTATTAATAAAAGAAATTTAAAAAGAAAAAAAGTGGGTTAATTAAAAGATGATGATGACAATTTGGGGTCAAAATTTCAAACAACAAAGTTATGAAGCAATGATGAAATTATTTATTGTTTACGCATAACTTTGCTATTTTTCCAGATTTTGACCCCACATTTTCAACATAGCCTTTTTTACCCAAACTCATGAACAAGGTAGGTGTAATTTTTCAAATCCCCTCTGAAGCATGTTTTCACGGTTGCACCAGGAAATCCCCTTTTGGACAGGATTTTAAAATGTTCACTTGTCTTGATCATAAGGTGGGGTAATAAAAAAACTATGTTGAAAATTGGGGGTCAAAATCTCAAAAAAGACAAAGTTATGAAGAAATGTTGAAATTCTTCAATGTATACTCCTACCTTTGCTGTTTTACCAGTCTGTGACCACACATTTTCAAAATAGTCATTTTTATACCTCACGTCATGAACATGATGTGTCATTTTTCAAATATTGCCCCAAATGTCTTTTCACACCTGTGCTGCAAAATGACATTTTGGACAGGATTTCATAAATAAAATCTCTGATGGTCATATGGTGGTGTAATAAAAATACTGTGTTGAACATTTGAGTCCATAACTGAAAAAAACAAAACAAAATTAGAACAAACATTGACATTTTTCAACATTTACTCATAACGTTGCAATAATTTTACTTTTTATCCCACATTTTCAACAAACCCATCTTTGTTGACCCCCACTGAATGAACATGGCAGATGTCATTTTCAAATTCCCCTCTAAAACCTGTTTTCATGGTGTGACACTTGGACAGCTGGTTCTGATCGCTCTGTGATTTTTTTTGTAAAAAAAATGTATTATTGAGTGTCTCTCTCTTGAGACATCCTGTGCTCCTGGGATGACCCCCCCCAGGTTTCAGTTCAAAGGACAGGATATATGTTAAACATCAGATCTCTGTAATGTGATTAACTTCTAAAGACTCACATTTTATGGTCTTGTTGTTGAGCTGTGCTTCTTTGAAGCCAGGAACTAAAATATCCATTTTATGGCGTCTTCAGAGGAAAGAACATTTAATTTTAACTGGTGCTAAAAGAAGCTATATGACAGCTAAGTGAGAAACTGCCAAGTTGAAAAAGTTCTTTGACGTCTTTGAAAAGCAGGAAAACACACTAGATCAAAGAGGAGCAGGAAACCACTCCAGATCAAAGAGTCATATTGGAAATGAGTTTTTGCTGATGTCACCTTATTTAATATACTTCCAAAGTGATAAGACATCCTGGCTATATAATTTTTAGTATGCTAGGAGGAGCTAGGTGGCATCATAGAAGGGGTGGAGACATGGGCTTTAAACTGTAAGCTGTATTTCGACTTACACACATTCCTGTTGGACCCTGAAGAAACAACTTCTACTTGAAGCACTGTTAGAAGATATACATTAGATAGACAAGTCTAATTGTATGGTGGTAGAAATTCATTTGCACTTTTTTTGACCTTGTTCTTCTAAGTGATTATATGCGTTGTGATATATTGTTTTGTGTTTACATTTTACCTATTTTTATCCATTTTCTAAGTAAACCTCTTATTTTAAAGAGTCTGCCTGTGTCTTTGAAATTCTTTTGCCTGTGATGCATGGATGGTTAAGATTTTGACAACACTGTTTATAAGCTTAATGGTATACCAAACTGTGAAAAGGTAAGAATTTATCTAAGGTCTTTCATAGAGTTTTTAAGGGTTCATTTTGTATACCTGGTTAGGTGCCCACCGGTGAAAGATATCTGGCATTTCCCCAAAGAGCAGAATTATCTGAGCCTGTGCATTTGGGTATGCTAACAGAAGGTTCACAGTTTGAATCCCTCCAGAACTTGAGACCAAAGGTGATTTGGACCCACAAACAGATAGGAGGGTTACCCAGTTCTGTTACCCTGTTCACAATACTGCGCTCAGAGGTTGGCACTGTGGGAGCAGAGGGCCTGACCTGCTGAGTGGGGTTGTGACAGATTGGTTGGCAGCGGTGCTGAAAATTTTGGTATACAAGCTTTTATTGTTCAGTCTGTCAGCTTAATACTGTCAGCTCACTTGCAAAACAAGGCAGTGATTTATTTTTTAAAAAAAGGACACAGAACTATATCACTTGGCTTACGGTCAAGTTCCTACCTGTTTTATTTTTTTTTAAAGTGCAAGTTAGAGTAGCCACAGTTAGGGAAGAAGATGGCTTCCAACTACAATGGACACACTGTAGACTACTTAAAGCAGTTGTGCAGGGACAGAGTAGTCCTGTACGAGGTGAAAGCCACCAAGCAAAACCTTGTGGGTGCCCTGATGGTAGCAGATACCCAGAGCATTGAGTCACCATCAGTGACTGTAAGGGACCGAACCTTGAGTGTGGAAAGGCTAGCGGCTAGTGCAGTATCCAGATCCGATGAGGAGGGCAGCAGGGCCAGTGCCAGCGAAGGGCCACGGCAGCAGGTGAAGGTCACCAGCATTCTGGAGCCAGAAGTACTCAGGCTGCAGATTGAGTTGTGCAGAATGGAGCAGGAGTTCCAGAGGGAAGTGGAGCGAGAATGCCGAGAAGCGGAACAAGAGAAGCGAGCTGTAGAGGAGAAGAGGGAGCAAGAACAGCGAGAGGTGGACCGTGAACAGTGAGAGGTGGACTGAGAGAAGTGAGAGTGCCAGAGGCAACATGAACTGGAGAAACTGTGACTCCAACCACCACCACCAGAGCATGTAAGTAGCTTAGGTTTAACTGGGACTACAAGACTGGGTTACAAATTGAATTCCAAATTGATAGCTGAATGTAAAGAGAGGGAGGATATGGATGCCTTTTTAAATTCTTTTGAAAAAGTTTGTATTCAGGCTAAAATTCCTGGGGAGTCCTGGAGCTTCCAGCTATCACTGCTACTTACCAGGAAAGCTCGGGATGCATTGGGTCAAATGGACAATGAGGATAGTAATGATTACAGTAAACTTAAAGCTGCACTGTTAAAAAAAATTTATTGAACTGCTGAATCATACAGAGCTAAATTCTGTAAGCTCAGGAGAAGCAGCGACATGAGCCACGAGGAGCTAGCCACAAAAATAATGTCAGTTTTGAAAATGTTGGTGGGAAGGAATTGAAGCAAACTCTGTAGATAAAATTGAAAATGTGATTCTGTTGGAAAAATGTTTCTGGGCATGCCCAACAGAGTTGAAAACCTGGCTGGAGGACCGAGATCCCAAAACAGTGCAAGAGGCCGCTGAACTCTTGGACTGCTATGTCAAGAGCAGACCTGTTCTGAGAGCAAATGGGGTGGGCATGGCAGTGCAGAAAGGGAAAAGCGCACCTTCGGGGCAGCTAAAACCCTCACTGCCTCCACTGAAACCAGTTAGCCCCAGGTTTCAGAGAAAAGATTTCTCTGAGAAAAGAAATGAATGTTGGCTGTGTAAAGAAACTGGGCATATTGCCAGACAGTGTCCCAAAAGGGTGATCAATACACAACCGGGGACTAGAAAAGAAGTGGGTTATTTGTGTGTCCCTGGAAGCATGCCTGTGAACATCAAGGAACATATGCACCCAGTCATGGTGAATGGTGTACAGACGCAAGGGATAAGGGACACAGGGGCATCCCTGACATTGGTAAAAGGGGATCTGGTACAACCTGGTCAGCTTATACCCAATAAATATGTCACTGTACAAGGGTTCACTGGTGAAGAGAAAACAATGCCCCTCGCTAGTGTTCTTTTAGACTGGGGTGAAACAGGGGGAGCTGTGCAACAGGTGGCTGTAGCCAAAACCTTAGCAGTGGATGTCATCCTTGGCAACAATCTCAAACAGGGGATGGTGTGTGCAGTTACCCATAGCCAAGTGGCAAGGGAAAATTGTAGTTCCCTGAACCCCACAGAAGCCATTGGGAAACCACTGGGAGGCTGGATCCCCAGCCCGTGTCTCCAGATGGGGAGACTAATGAAAAGGGGGTAGACATTTCCACAGTAGCAGTTAACCACACAGCTACGGAGGGTCACTCCAAAGAGGGAGGGGTGACCCATTGTCAGAGGGTTAGGGATGACAGTGATCCTGAGTGCCCTGAGACTAGTGCTAGGGACCCTAGTTTAGAGACTGAAGGGGACCTGTCCCATGCCTTGGGAATGTGTGAGGAGTTTACAGCTGCTCAGAGAAGTGACACTAGTCTAGAGAAACTGAGGGCTTGGGCAGACTCTGACAGAGCACAAGGAGGTGACTGTAAACATAAGGTTTATTGGGAAAATGGACTGATGTATACTCAGGCTGTGCAGACAGAGGGAGGGGTGATAGGCAGGCAGCTTGTCATTCCCCAGGGGTATCGTGAGCAGTTGCTCAAGATTGCACATGATATTCCCTTGTCTGGTCATCTGGGAATCGCACACACTACACAGTGGTTGGTCCAGAATTTCCATTGGCCCAACTTCACCCAGCAGGTGAAGGAGTATTGCAGGTCTTGTCACCGGTGCCAAGAAATAGGGAAGGCAGACAAGACAAACCAAGCCGCCCTGATTCCATTGCCCTTAGTGGATGATCCATGCCAGAGGGTGGGAATGGATATTATGGGGCCTTTAAATACCCCCAGCTCATCTTGACTATGGTGGATTATGCCACCTGGTACCCAGAGGCAGTCGCCCTATCCTCACTGAGGACAGACAAAATGGCAGATGCCTTACTTGGGATTTTCTCCCATGCTGGGTTTCCGCAGGAGGTTATCACCAATCGAGGGAGTTACTTCATGTCAGCCCTGATGAAATGTTTGTGGGAGAAGTGTGGGGTGGTGCAGAGATACACGGTACTGTATTACCTACAAGCCAATGGGCTTGTGGAAAGATTTAATGGTACCCTGAAGTCAGTGCTCTGGGCATTTGCTGAACAGCATGGAAGGGACTGGGAGAAATACCTTCCCCACCTGTTGTTTGCATATAGGGAGGTGCCCCAAAAGTCAACAGGATTTTCAGCCTTTGAACTCTTATATGGATGCTGGGTATGTAGGCCCCGAGACTTGATCTGGGAGGACTGGGAAGGCAAGCACACCATCCAGGGAACTCCCATAGTGGATTATGTCTTTAGGTTTAGGGAAAGACTGTAGGAGCTTATGGGGACAGCCCAGAGCAACCTGGTAGCTGCCCAACAGAAACAAAAAGTGTGGTACAACCACAGAGCCAGAGCTCACTCATACATGGTGGGTCAGGAAGTCATGGTCCTTATTCCAGTCTGGAAAGACAAGCTGCAGGCTGAGTGGGCAGGACTGTGCAAAGTAGTTAGGAAGGTAAATGATGTGAACTACATTATAGAGTTACCTGACAGAAGACAGTCGGAAAGGATGTACCATGTCAACATGATGAAGCTATATGCTAATAGGGCTGACATGGTGTTTGCAGTGTGTAGTCCTGGGAAGGGGATGGATGAAGGAGACCCCCTTCTGGACTTGCTGGAAGAAAGTAAGCGGGAGTCCTCTGTAGAGGCAGTTAAATTATCTCCCCAGCTGGCCCCGGACAAGATCCTGGAAGTAAGCAAGGTTTTAGCAGACTTTGCCTCATTGTTTAGTGCCAAGTCTGGACTAACCCCCTTAGCGACGCACGATGTAGAGACAGGGACACAGACGCCCATATGGTGGACAGCATATCGGGTGTCAGAGGCTGTCCAAATGGACATTAGGAGGGAAGTGGAGGAGATGCTGGATTTAGGGGTAATCCAGAGATCCCACAGCCCCTGGGCCTCACCCGTAGTTGTTGGGCCCAAGCCAGATGGCTCTATTCATTTCAGTGTAGACTATCATGGACTGAATGCAGTCATGAAGTCAGACGCCTACCCGATGCCCCAGATGGATGAACTTCTGGACAAGTTGGGGGGCGATCTACCTTACGACCATTGACCTGACCAAGGGTTATTGGCAGGTACTGTTAACGGACAGAGCTAGGGAGACGTCAGTCTTCATCACTCTGATAGGCTTATTTGAATTTAAAGTAATGCCTTTCAGAATGAAGAATGCCCCAGCCACTTTCCAAAGGTTGGTGAACCAGGTGTTAAATGGTGCTGAGGAGTACACCATGGCATACCTGGATGACATTGCAATCTTTAGTGCCAGCTGGGAGGAACACTTGTCCCACCTTAGGGAAGTGCTAGGCAGGATACAGAGGGCCAGGCTCACTGTCAAAGCTGAGAAGTGCCAGGTGGCCATGGGAGAAGTGGCATACCTCAGGCACGTGGTAGGCCGGGGACAGCTCCATCCTAACCAAATAAAAATAGAGGTGATCCAGGCATGGCCCAGACCAGAAATGCAGAAGCAGGTCAGAAGTTTTCAAGGGACAACAGGGTACTATAGGAAATTTGTACCCAATTACAGTGCCCTGGGTGCTCCCCATCTGACCTGGTAAAGAAAAGGATGCCAAAGAAAAATACCTGGGGACCAGCCTGTGAAGAAGCCTTTACCAGACTGAAGGAGGCACTGTGCAGTGCTCCTGTTTTGACAAGTCCTGACTATAGCAAACCCTTTATAGTTCAGACTGACACCTCAGATGTGGGTATTGGGGCAGTACTGAGTCAGACATCCAGCCAAGGGAAAGATCATATTAATTAATAAATATAAAAGTTGTCAAAGGAGACTTAAAAGAGTGTTAAGCCAGTCTAAACAATGGCTGGAGAGGAAATTATCAGTGAGTAAAAATAATAAAAGTTTCTTTGCCTACATAAATAGACCGAGAAATGGAAGCTGTATGGCAGGTCCACTAACTAGAAATGGTGAAATTATATCAGAACCTCTGAGGATGGAGGAGGAGGAGTTTGGAAAATGTTTTTCTGCTGTATTTAGAGATAATGGAAATAATGTGGAAATTGAGAATGAGGGAAGTGGTATAATAAATCCGGAATTATTAATAACAGAGGAAAAGGTAATGAGGAGAGTTATGGAACTGAATAGTGACAAGGCGGTGAGGCCACATGGGATTCACCCATTCATGGTTAAGGAGCTAAAGGAAGAAGAAGAAGAAGAATCAGTATTTATATAGTGCTTTTCATACATCCAAAGCGCTTTACAAGCAATGCTAGACTGGTAGTGAAGTGACTGAATGTGTGGTGGCGGCCATATCGCACATCATCACCCACACACAGCCTGGATAATTGCATGAACCGGTTTATGGGAAGGGGAATGTTGGCCAGGACACCGGGAATGTTCCCTACTCTTTGCGAAGAGTGCCCTGGGTTCTTTACTTCCACCTGGACACCACCAGGACAACACCAGGATGGGTAGAAGGGACCTCGGTTTAATGTCTCATCCGAAGGATGGCACACCCCAGCAGTACAGCACCCCCCAATACTGTACTCGGATGCCAGCGATTTTTAGGTGCAAGTCCAATCCCGGTGTGGGACGAGAACCCATGACCTTCTGGTCCAGAGGCGGATGTGCTACCAACTGAGCCACGCTGACACCTAGTACCAGTACCAGTACTAGTACTAGTACCAGTAATCACAATGTTGGGTCAAAAATCTGTGGCTGAGGGGGTGGTGCTGGAGGATTGGAAAAGGGCATTTGTTGTGCCAATATTCAAGAAGGGAAGAAGGGATCAGGTGGAAAATTATCATCCAGTGAGCCTGACATCGGTGGTGGGAAAGATTATTGAGGGAATACTTAGTGAAGTTATTAGGGAAACCATGAACAGAAAAGGAAAGGTTCATATGAGTCAGCATGGTTTTACCTCTGGAAGATCATGTGAGACAAATCTAGTGATGTTCTATGAGAATACTAATGGATGGGTCGATGAGGGGAACAGTGTTGATGTGGTTATGCTGGACTTTAGAAGAGCTTTTGACACAGTCCCCCACAATAAAATAACTGAAAAGTTGAATAAGTTGTGGATTGATTAATGTATAGTAAAGTGGATATCCCAGTGGTTGAGGGATAGAAAACAGCAAGTGAGGATAAGGGGCTGTCTTTTGAAACCACAAAAGGTGGGGAGTGGAGTCCCACATGGGTCCGTGTTGGGACCCCTATTGTTTGGTATATTTATAGGTGACGTGGAAATCAAAAGTCATAGCAAATTGGTCAAATTTGCAGATGATATCAAGATAAGTGGGATAGTAAACACCTTTGATGACAGATTAATGTTTGGTATAGATTTGATTAAAATTATGGAATGGGCTGAGAAAAATTGTATGGAATTTAATGTTGAGAAGTGTGTAATAATGCATTTGGGAAAATGAAATGTGTGACAAAACTATCATATAAAGAAATTAAAGTTAAGGATATCGGATTTAGAGAAAGATCTGGGAGTTTACATCCAGAGTGACTTGAAAAATGGTTCACACTGTAGAAACCATGTCCAACAGAGCCATGTTTCTGGTAAATAGTGTGAGAAGGAGTTTTCACTCAAGAGACAGTGGGGTGTTGATGCCACTGTACAAGACACTGATTAGGCTGATATTGGATTACTGTTCTGTTGTTTGGAATCCATTTTTTATGAAGGATGTAAAATTGGCAGAAAGACCTCAGAGGTCTTACAGCAAAATTATATCATGTTGTAAGGACTTAAGCTATGAGGATAGACTGGAGAAATTGGGATTGTGGACTTTGAAGAATAGGAGAGTTAGAGGGGACTTAATGAGATTATATAGTATTACTAGATATAGTAATATGTTAAGGAGATAAACTAGAAATTTAAATATAACCCATATCAGCTAAGGGGACATGACAGACAGTTGAGAGAAATTAAATGTAGGACGGAGATAAGAAGAAATGTTTTTTTAGGAAGAACAATAAAACTATGGAATGGACTACCTCAGGAAGTGGTGCAGGCAGATAGTGTGGTTAAGTTTAAAGAAAGATTGGATGGATATCTCACTGTTGTTGATAACTTCGGTTATCACCACTGAATAGTGGGGAAGTCTATGTGGGCTATGCCTTTTTGACTTCCTATCTCTCCAGTATTAAATCACCCAGTAGCGTACCTGAGTAAAAAGTTACTTCCCAGGGACCAGGCATACTCTACTGTGGAAAAAGAATGTCTTGCCATAGTGTGGGCCCTAAAGTAGCTAGAGCCATACTTATATGGGCAGCATTTTGTGGTACAAACTGACCACAACCCCCCTGGTTTGGCTGATGCAAATGGGAAAAACTAATGGTAGATTGTTAAGATGGAGTCTTGCTTTGCAAGGGTATGACATGACAATCTTACATAGGGCTGGAGTGACCAATCAGAACTCAGATAGCTTGTCTCATGTCTATGAGAGTGAACTGATTTGGGAAGCTCATCCCATGCAGGGGATAGAGTCCCCAAATTCAGTCTGGGTGGGGAAGATTGTGACATTTGGACAGCTGGTTCTGATCGCTCTATGATTGTTTTGGTAAAAAAAAATGTGTTATTGAGTGTCTCTCTTGAGACATCCTGTGCTACTGGGATGACCCCCCCCCCAGGTTTCAGTTCAAAAGACAGGATATATGTTAAACAGCAGATCTCTGTAATGTGATTAACTTCCAAAGACTCGCATTTTATGGTCTTATTGTTGAGCTGTGTTTCTTTCAAGCCAGGAACTAAAATATCCATTTCATGCCATCTTTAGAGGAAAGAACAGTTAATTTCAACTGGTGCTAAAATAAGCTATATGACAGCTAAGTGAGAAACTGCCGAGTTGTAAAAGTTCTTTGATGTCTTTGAAAAGCAGGAAAACACACTAGATCAAAGAGGAGCAGGAAACCACTCCAGATCAAAGAGTCATATTGGAAATGAGTTTTTGCTGATGTCACCTTATTTAATATACCTCCAGAGTGATAAGACATCCTGGCTGTATAATTTTTAATATGCTAGGAGGAGCTAGGTGTTGTCATAGAAGGGGTGGAGGCACAAGGTTTAAACGGTAAGCTGTATTTCCACTTACACACATTCCTGTTGGACTCTGAAGAAACATCTACTTGAAACACTGTTAGAAGATATACATTTGATAGACAAGTCTAATTGTATGGTGGTAGAAATTTGTTTACACTTTTTTTGACCTTGTCCTTTTAAGTGATTGTACGTGTTGCGATATACTGTTCTGTGTTTACATTTTACCTATTTTTATCCATTTTCTAAGTAAACCTCTTATTGTAAAGAGACTGCCTGTGTCTTCGAAATTCTTTTGCCTGTGATGCATGGATGGTTAAGATTTTGACAACACTGTTCATAAACTTAATGGTATACCACACTGGGAAAAGGTAAGAATTTATCTAAGGTCTTTCATAGAGTTTTTAAGGGTTCATTTTGTATACCTGGTTAGGTGCCCGTAGGTGAAAGATATCTGGCATCTCCCTGAAGAGCAGAATTATCTGAGCCTGTGCATTTGGGTATGCTAGCAGAAAGTTCACAGTTTGAATTCCTCCAGAACTTGAGACCAAAGGTGATTTGGACCCACAAAACAGACAGGAGGGTTACCCTGATCTGTTACCCTGTTCACAATACTGCGCTCGGAGGTTGGCACTGTGGGAGCAGAGGGCCTGACCTGCTGAGTTGGGGTTGTGACACACTGTAGTTCCATAGAACAATTATTTGGGTTGCATTTCTGAAATGAAACCTGCCATGTTCATATGCTAGGGCAAAAACAAACACACTAGTAGTTTGAAAATTCAAGGTCACAAACTACAAAAATTACAACATTATGTGTGAACCTCTTCATTTACCAGGCATGCCAATTTCACTTTTGTTAATAATCACCTCTGCACTATCAGTACCAAACACCTGCACAGCAAATACAAGCAAGCAAATATTTGGCGTTGACATATGCTGTAAATGGTTAACAATGGGGTGGCAGGTAATGGTAGTTCGGAAAGGGCAGGGGCATCATTACCACTTTTTTAATATCAACAGGTGAGTATGGAGTGGTAGACAGTGGTGACTCTGTTGTACCATTGAATGTAGGATAAGGTTCCTTATTACGGTTTTGTTTTCCAGGCAATGAGTTAACATATTTGCTATGAAGAGAAGCCCATAGTCAGATTGTAGTTGGGTGTTGTGTATCTTTTGCATGACTGCATGTATACAGCTTTAGAAACATAAACAACCAAATACTGCCAGGTATCACTAGTGCTTTTGGCCTCAGCTGACATCTCAGTGTTTGTAAAGATGGGGATGGCATATTGTTTCTGCATGTACAGTACCTTCTTACTGACTGTGCAAAGAGGGGGGAGGGATCCGTATTTTCCCTTTACCAGCTCTTTTTCATATTGGTTTGAAATGCTTTTCTGATGGTGGTTTATCATCATCACGCTGCCCCTTACCATCATCTATTGGCAAGTCTTCATAAGTAGATTTATGTTAGGCATTATCTCAAGATACAATGTTTCCAGTTTCCTCTGATGCATTCCTCCATCTCTAATAATTCAGCCTTCTCCCCCCGAGGAACTAGCTGGGGGTAGCAGTGGTACCAGTAATACTAGCAATAGCACTAGTCATAAGGGCACCAGTTGTAGCAGTTACTACAGTGGTGACTTCCCCTCAGTTAGTACAGTTTAATTGGATAGATAAATAATTTACAACATTGATGATGGAGAAAAACTTTGGATATATGTAAATTGCTTTATTGCAGCAAACTCAAATAAAACTCCAGAACAAACACCTTTATTCTTTCATTTCCAATATCTAAAGGAATGTATAATTTGCTTTAGAGGTTTTTACAGTGAATTCAACTGTTCTGGAAGAAAGAGCAGGCCACCTGGAGACTTTTTTGTGAGCTTGCTCAGAGAAAGTGATTAAATATTTATTTATTTGAAAACTGGTGACCAGAGGATGCACAATGAGCTGAGACACATTTCTCTGTGCAACCCAAGAGGGACTTACAGAGAACAGGAACGGGTACACGCAATACTAACATATAATAATAGCAATAATTAACACTGTGAATTTAGTGTTAGTGATTGTGCACTAACAAAATATGTAAGGAGAACATTTATTTATTTATTTGAATTTTGATGACCGGGTAGACCCAGAGTTATTTACAAGAATGTCAAAAACAAAAGCGCATACAAGGTAAAATACAGGCAGGTACAAGAATAATAAATGTCATAAAATCTCATACAAGGAGAACTACAAGCAGGTACAAAAGTAGTTGCTTACAACACTGGGCTCAGAAACTATGCAAACAGTTGGCAGAGGAATTGTTCATAATATACAACAGGCAATATGAAATACGAAAGAAGCAAATGAACAAATAATTTAAAGCAAATTCGTGACAATGCGTCCTCCTGCACACAGTTCATAAACTCTCTCTGCTTTTATTTGGGAGAACATGACAAGACGATCCAAACAAATTCTGATATGTTTATTTTGTTTATTGACAGGAGTACGGACAGAAAACAGAAAGAGAGAGAGAGAGAGAGAGAGAGAGAGAGAGAGTTTGAAAATGTCTTTCTGAGATTTGTTAATGACATTGGAGAGTTGTGTACACAGTTTATTGGAACAGAACTGTTGCAGACAGCTGCTGCAGATGACTACATAAGAGCAATTAGTGTAACATCTGAATGTTCAGGCATCAACAACTGAAAAATGGAACTGTGAACTATGGAATGGAAGGTGCAGCAATAATTCAGGGAAAACATGGCAGAGCTGCAGCAAAACAAGGCATGCTTTCTTTATGGAAAGTATCCAGCTAGCTAACTGTTGTGAAAATGAACAACCTGGGTGCTGATGCTAGTCATTTGCAATCAGACTGGAGCAACCTGTTCAAACTCAGATGAAGCCAGCAAAGCAAAATGATCTCTTTCATTCCATTAGAATCAATGAAAGGGTCACTGTCATTCTTTCAGAATCCTAGAAAGATCTGGCGTCATGTGTTTGTATATTTTTTAATATCCTTAGAAGATTTTTAGAGATGTTTTAGCCTTTTTTGGTACTCAAATAAGACAGGTTGCAATGTTCATCATGGGACCAAAATTTCAGAAACAGACTTCTGGTTAGTATGATAAATGTATGTTTTTATGTTTCTCTAAAGGATCTTTAATAGTTTATAGGGAAAAAAGAACAGATGCAATTTTATTATTACAATGTTACTATTTCTCCCAGACTTAAAGTCAGCCTTAACAAAGGCACACAGGTGGACAGCATACTTACAAATCCCTGCTTATGAAGTATATATGTGTGTGTGTGTGTGTGGGGGGGGGGGGGCAGACCTGCTGGACATAAAGTCTCTTTCACCCTTAAATTGCTATGTTACTAAGATACCCTCCACCCAGAATTACAGTGCTAGTATAAAGAGCGACCAACATTGGAGATTAGGCTGACAGAACTAGTGCTGCCGCCATTTTGGTTTTGCCTATCTGCTCCATTTCCTTGAATTTCTTTACTGTGTCCTTGTCTACTAGGGCAAAGATATCAACATAGTCCTTCTTCCATATCTTGCCTTTTAATGACTGTGGAATTTGGTCCCCTACTGTGACACCCGTTGTCATGTTTTCAGTGATTGGGGTGTCAGCCCACCCCCACCCACTCCCCTGACTCTTACCTGTCAATACCTTTAATTTCCTTCAGCACTTTGTTCGATCTGCTGTATACCATTCTCCCCAGTTCTTTAATCACCCCCTCCATGAACTCCCATAGGTTTCCTGCATTAGCAAGGTCATCAACATTTGTCTTATGCCTTCTCCCTTTGGCACCTTTGCTGCGTTTTCTTGGCCATTTGTCGTCTCTGCCAGAACCCCACTCAGGCACCTTCCTTTTCCGCTGGGGCATCTTCTGGCTCCTCTCCATCTGCTGGGCAGTGTCCATCATGGCCTGCAGCTGTGCATCATGCCCATTGCTTGCTGCATGACAGCTGCATTGTTACCTGCCCCAGCTCTGCTGCGGCCTTCTCCTCTTGCTGCCATCTGTAACTCATCAAGCATCACATGGTTAGAATTCCCCCCATTGGTGTTGTTTTTATTTTTTGTTTGCCCTTGGATTGCTGCCCTGCCTGCTGATGCCTCAAGCATCATCTGATCCCAAACCCTGCCCTGGGTGTTTTCTCTACTGATATATTACATACTTAGAAGCAGGCTTCGACCTGCAGTGTCACGTCTCATCCTTCTATAAAGTTTCTGTTAGGTTTGCAGTGTATCACAACTAGAATTTCATGTACTCTCTTGTCTGCTGTATGCTGCTACCTCCTGCTGCCTCGGTGTGCTTCTAGCAGTACCCCTGGACTAGTTGTAAGTAAACCCCTCCCTGTACCCAGACTGCTTTCCCCTATTGTCTTTTCTTTTTTTTTTTGTTGCCCGTGCACTCAACCTGCCTACCCCATTTCTGTGAACATTCCCTGCCAACCTGACAGCTAGTACAGTAGAAGTCGCTTAAATGGGATGCCTCCGTGGACACCTTTTTGTCCCATTTAAGTGGCTGTCCCCTTTAAGAGAAGTTGCTTAATTTCAATGCAGTGCAGAGCCTCCTAACATATGCTAAGCACTGACTTTAATTTCAAAAGTGGCTTTGTTAACCTTGTAAGACTGTACCGTACTTTGCTGTACTCTTGGTTACTCTCCTTATTGATGTTCTCTGGTGTTGGCGATCTCAGAAACACAGTGACTGAGTGACTGGAGTTACGGGGGCATTTGTCTTTCTGACACAGGTCAGAGTAGCTGGAGGTATGGGGACATGTATTTCTAAGGGCAGCACTGGGCATCAGGCTGGTGTCGGCCCTGTTTCTCTCTCGGGTAGACCAGCATGTAAGTGAAAAGAATGGGGGAGGTTGGCTATGAGGGTAGCTATGAGCTAAGGTACCCCCAACTAATAGCCATGATTAGCTAACAACCACTAACTACCGTGATTAACACCTAATTAGGTGTTACCAGGGGTGCTAAATGGGGATGTATGAAGACAAGTCTGGCTGCAATCATTTCAATTATGCAGCAGTGCCTTCCCCTTTAAACATAAAGTTCCCCCATAGGATAACATTGCCACTTAATCGGTGCTGTGAGGGATGTCCCCTTAAAGTGAACGTCCCCTTTAAGTGTGTCTCGATTAAGTGGCTTGTACTGTAATTATGATTTCCTCCTTTAGAAGGTCTGAGAATTGTTTTCTTTTTACATTTAATATGTTAAAATTTGGTGTGGTAGGGTAATTCTTTTTATCCATGTAATTGTTGTCATAAAAATTTTCTTTTGCTGCTTTCATTTATTATTAAACCAAGCAAGATGTTTATCTATTCCCATGGGCTACTTAACCTATATGATTGTATGTGATAATTTAAGAGATTCTTTAAAATGTGGTATGCTTCCTCTGCATATGTCTGTCCCTCTAACTTGTGCACTGCTATACCACAAGATGGCGGCCCCTGTGTTCCACGCATGTGCCGCATGTCCTCCTTTGCCATCTGTAAAATGGCAGCTCCTCGTTATCCACGCATGTGCACTGGTCCTGCTGCCATACCTAACATGGTGGCCAGTAGCATGCATACATGGTGTCCAATGGCCCATGCGGCCACACAGCCCCAAAGATTTTAACTCTGTCTTCCCGCTTCATATTTTTTGCCATGATTTTACCCCACTGTTGTGCCTATATCTACTCCTTGCTGCTTTCCCTCACTGTCCCCTCTCAGCCTCTTCTCTGTCATGGCCCCTTTCGCCAAATCTGCCATTGTGCATGCGTGGCGTCCTACAGCCACATGGCCCACTGACCTGTGGCTTTCCAAATTGGGTTCTGCCTCAGTTGGTCTCTCACTGCAGCCTTTTCTTCTGTCCCTTTTACTTCCTGTTTTTTTGGGGGGTTATTTATACAACCCATGACCAATGCTCTGACATCTGTGCAGCCCTCTATGCACCACACAAAGTCTGTGTAATGGCTATCACCTCTGGATTCATCCTTTTGCCCCCTAATCATACTCCTATGTGGATAATTTATGCTGCCTTTAAACCAAACACATTTACAACAGTGCACAATTTCCTTATAGTATACTCCAACCACCCTTAAGGTGAAGCCACAAAAAAGATTTTACATACAGCTCTTAAAGCCAGGATATCTGCTTTTTAAAACCTATGCCCAGCTACATTGATCCCAGTCTAAGCCAGGATACTGTTTTTAAGAACTCCAGCCCAGTTACCTTAGCACCAGTTCACTTATGCCACTGCAGACCAATCATTTTCCCTGAACCATTTTCTTCTTCTTCTTCTTCTTCTTCTTCTTCTTGTTCCTCCACTATCCTCTGATCTGCCTGCTCCTTAACTTTGTTGAAAAGCCCTTACCTTCCAAAGAGACCACCTCTCCTGCAATCCAACTTGACCAAAATACTTGCCACAGCCAGCTGATGTGCTAGAGTGCTCTCTGCCAAACTGTTCAAACCAGCTCTCTAGCAGTTGAAGAAAGGAGATTCTACCTCTGCTCCTGTTTATGTAGCCTTCCCCTTGCAAGTCCCCTATACTATCCTTTCCTCCAATCATATGTTTTGCTACCCAACTCCTCCCCTTCTGGCCATCCCTTTCCCATATGTCCCTGTTGCCATCCCATAATCCCCTTCCCTATTCTAGCCTTTCCCTCTCTCCCTCCCCCTCCCTCAATCTACCTGACTAGCCATCCCTGTTGTTTTGGCTGGGTGACCCCTGACAATCGGGCCTGGTTTTTAAATTAGCAAGCCACCTTCTTTTATAAAGAAAAAAAATATCCACGGCTTACCTCAGCCTTGCCTTTGTTACACTGACTTTGCCTCTGGACAGATGGCGTATACTCACATATTGTAGATTTCCTTAAAGAGTTAGTGTGTTGCCTGGAATTTCTAGTAACTTATAAAAGAAGTCAGCTATCACTGATATATATAAATATATATATATTTTTTTTCCTGTTTTGCTGACTAAAAGATTTTCTACCCAACAGGACTGGAGTATTTTTACACTGTAAATCTGAACATTTTCCAAGTAACATGTTACAAGTAAGGCATCTCAAACTATCAAAATATATGGAGGTCTGTACTTGTTTAGTGGCTGAAAAAGATTTATTGCATGTGCTCTGGAAGTGTACGTGGTACACCAAGGAGAGATTATATTGGCTTGGGCCCTTTATGAATGTACTGTATCCTATTAACGAAGAGCTGTTAACACTCACTGTAATGAATACTGCTGATGAGTGGACCATGAATAAGCTGGCGAAATATTTCTAAGCAATTTATAAAGTGAAAAAGAAACTATTAGCCACAACAATATAAATTTGAAAGTGAGGAATCAGAGGTGAAGTGCAATATTATCAAAGATACAATGTAAGTATGAATTTTGTGTAAATTGTATTTATTGTTGCTGTCTTGTCATAAAGATGTTAAGATATTACTCAATTTATGTAACTTATGTGAGATTTCTGACTTTTAAAACATCTGTAAAAGCTTTTTAAAGCTAAACAATAAAAGATATTGATTGATTGATTGTATTTTTTTTTCTTTTCTGTTTTGCTAACTAGAAGATTTTCTACCCAACAGGACTAGGCATGATGTATGGAAAAACACTCTTGATAGAGATTAACATGGTCAGTTCTATTAGTTTTTATATATCATCAGCATTTGACCTCACTAACTGTGACATCACCAGTAAACAAGAAGAGCCAGTCTCCTGCTGCTTGATTGGTAACTTCTGACACATGTTACCAATTAGGCAGCAAGACTTGTGATGTAGCAATCAGGTAGCAGGGCTTGTGATGTAGCAATCAGGCAGCAGGGCTTGTGATGTAACGATCAGGCAGCAGGGCTTGTGATGTAACGATCAGGCAGCAGGGCTTGTGAAGTAATGATCAGGCAGCAGGGCTTGTGAAGTAATGATCAGGCAGCAGGGCTTGTGATGTAGCAATCAGGCAGCAGGGCTTGTGATGTAACAATCAGACAGCAGGGCTTGTGATGTAACGATCAGGCAGCAGGGCTTGTGAAGTAATGATCAGGCAGCAGGGCTTGTGATGTAACAATCAGGCAGCAGGGCTTGTGATGTAACGATCAGACAGCAGGGCTTGTGAAGTAATGATCAGGCAGCAGGGCTTGTGATGAAGCAATCAGGTAGCAGGACTTGTGATGTAGCAATCAAGTAACAGGACTTGTGGTGTAATGATCAGGCAGCAAAGCTTGTGATGTACTGATCAGGCAGCTGGGCTTGTGATGTAATGATCAGGCAGCAGGGCTTGTGATGTAATGATCAGGCAGCAGGGCTTGTGATGTAATGATCAGGCAGCTGGGCTTGTGATGTACTGATCAGGCAGCAGGGCTTGTGATGTAATGATCAGGCAGCTGGGCTTGTGATGTACTGATCAGGCAGCTGGGCTTATGATGTACTGATCAGGCAGCTGGGCTTGTGATGTAACGATCAGGCAGCAGGGCTTGTGATGTACTGATCAGGCAGCAGAGCTTGTGATGTAATGATCAGGCAGCTGGGCTTGTGATGTAACAATCAGGCAGCTGGGCTTGTGATGTACTGATCAGGCAGCGGGGCTTGTGAAGTAATGATCAGGCAGCGGGGCTTGTGATGTAATGATCAGGCAGTGGGGCTTGTGATGTAACGGTCAGGCAGCAAGGCTTGTGATGTACTGATCAGGCTGCAGGGCTTGTGATGTAATGATCAGGCAGCGGGGCTTGTGATGTAACGATCAGGCAGCAAGGCTTGTGATGTAATGATCAGGCAGCTGGGCTTGTGATGTACTGATCAGGCAGCTGGGCTTGTGATGTAACGATCAGGCAGCAGGGCTTGTGATGTAACGATCAGGCAGCGGGGCTTGTGATGTAACGATCAGGCAGCGGGGCTTGTGATATAATGATCAGGCAGCAGGGCTTGTGATGTACTGATCAGGCAGCTGGGCTTGTGATATAACAATCAGGCAGCGGGGCTTCTGATGTACTGATCAGGCAGCAGGGCTTGTGAAGTAATGATCAGGCAGCGGGGCTTGTGATGTAACGATCAGACAGCAGGGCTTGTGATGTAACAATCAGACAGCAGGGCTTGTGATGTAACGATCAGGCAGCAGGGCTTGTGAAGTAATGATCAGGCAGCAGGGCTTGTGATGAAGCAATCAGGTAGCAGGGCTTGTGATGTAGCAATCAAGTAACAGGAATTGTGGTGTAATGATCAGGCAGCAAAGCTTGTGATGTACTGATCAGGCAGCTGGGCTTGTGATGTAACGATCAGGCAGCAGGGCTTGTGATGTAATGATCAGGCAGCAGGGCTTGTGATGTAATGATCAGGAAGCGGGGCTTGTGATGTACTGATCAGGCAGCTGGGCTTGTGATGTAACGATCAGGCAGCAGGACTTGTGATGCTGCAATCAGGTAGCAGGACTTGTGATGAGTGAGGCAACATACTGCTGATGTAGTGGGAGAGTAGAACTAGGTATGTTTGCTTCCAGTTAAAAACACTGCTTTTCACATCATAGCCAATACCATTAGGTAGAAACCATTTAATGAGCACATAGAAAAGGACAAACACTTTAGAAACAAAAAGTAATAAGGGACAACTTTTAAAAGTTATTAACATTTTCTGCCTGCTATTTTGTGGGCTACTAGCTCTTTAAGAAAGAAATACAGGGATGTAGTGAGGCAGAAAGTATTGCTGTCCTTCTTCAGCTGTGGCAGGATTTTAAAGCACCAGTGCAGTGAAGATAGACAAAAAATGTGACCCTACCTCTTTTTTACTATACAGTACTCATAGCATCTTTCAGTTTTATTTGGTAGTGAAATTTTCTAGTTCCAGCAAAACGTGAATATTTTATAATTGTTCTAATTTATTCTTTTATGAAAAAAGATGGCCACCACATTTGACTTAGAAATACCATTCTAGACTTTACAAGGGTTATTACTAGGATTATTGCTAGGAACAAGAGGAAGAAAAGAGGCAACTAGGCCCATCATGATCGCCCCCACACATGTGGGTATACTTTAGCCCCTATCTTGCTTTGGGTAGATACTCCTATCTAGAGTATTTTTAAATTCTATAAAATTCCTAGCCTCCATTACTTCAGTAGGCAATCCATTCCATGCCTTAATTGCTCTTACAGTAAAAACGTTATCTGTTTTGACCATTGCTGACTGTTGCTGACTTTGGGACGATATGTTTCTTATCATGTGACCTTAAACTGTTGCGTGTGTTACTGAACACTAAATTACTCTGGCTCCTTAATTCCTGATTGTTTAATAACTTGTACAAGAGCAAGTGATCGCCTCTTTCTCTTCTCTGCTTAAGTGAATACAAACCAGTTTCTCTTAATCTTACATTATATGGAAGATTTTTAGTTTTAGGAATGAACTTTGTTACAGCTTTCAGTACTCTTTCAACCATTTTGATATCTTTTATGAGGTACGGTGACCAAACTGGAGAGGCATAATCAAGAATTGGCCTAATGTAACTATTGTAAACTGGGGCGATGAACTGCTTGGATTTACAGATAAAAGAACGGTCCATTTTTTCACAATGCCTCTAGCTCTAGCAAGTAGCTAGTCTACTGTGGTCAGATGATGTCAAAGTGTTATTTATTTTCACCCCCAAATCCATCTCGATTGTAACTGTATGCATTATTACACCATTTATAATGTATTTATACTTCCGATTTTTTGAACCATAATACATAACTGCACACTTATTTGCATTACATTGCATATTGTCGGCAATAGACCATTCTGTTAACTTATTTAAGTCATTGACCAAGGTCAAATGATTACTTAAGGTATTAACCTCACAGGTAAGCTTAATTAGGGTTACCACCTTTTAAGAAGCCCAAAGTGGGACATTTCTTACTGAAACATGATTTTTCGTAGGACAGTGTGGAAACTTGACCAATGCAACATACTTGTTTTCTCTATATAATCAGAATTAAGGTGAAGTATTGTCGTTTCTTGGTTGCTTCAATTATTTCTTATCATTTTAAGGTATTTTAGTTACGGTATTATAGTTTCCTGCAACATTTAGTGGAAAGTTATAAAATATTTCTTCTACTATAAAGTCAGGACATGTAGTATTTTTCATGTTTCTTTGCAGGACACAGCTGCCCTAGTCAGGACTGTCTTGCAAAAATCAGGACCGGTGGTAACCCTAAGCCTAATGTCATCAGCAAATTTGATCAATTTGTAATGCCATTTTGGATGTCACTGATGAAGAGACCAAAAAAAGTGGGACCCAGGAATGAACCCTGGGGAACTCCACTCGTCACTCTTTGTTTGTTTGAGAGGAAGCCATTTACTTTAACATATTATACTTGGTCACTGAGCCAATTGCTTACCCACCACACCAATATAGAACTAAGGCCAAAATTGTATAATTTCTTTACTAGGGTACTATGAAGGACCTTATCAAAGTCCTTAGAGAATTCCAACAGAAGAACATCAAAATTAGGACTGAGAAAGTAAAAAAAAGCACAAACATCGTGGTGTGCAGCACTGGAGATACTTAGTCTGTTTGACAGTTACGCTAGTGTTTATTGTAGGTAAAACCAGTTTTTTTGGAAAAAAAAACATGTTTCATTGCACTACTGCTCCTCCTTCCTCTTACCATCCCCTTTACTATCTCTACCCAATTTGTCCTACCTACTCCTGCCCCTTCTTCTAAGTCCTCTCCTCATTCCATCACTGGCAGCGATCTCTGCACTCTGAAGGGGCCAGTTCCAGGTATCACTCATCCTTCCCTACTCTATCCCTTACCCCCAACTCTCTCCTGCCCCCCTCTCTACTCTCCTGCACTTAAACAAAGGAATTAGTTCACTTAAGATGATAACTTACACTTTTTGTTCTGTTTGAGGTGCTCCCAGATTGCACTAACCCTGTGCTAACTTGCCCCCCACAACTGATTTTTTTTTTTTTGGCTCACTTTGCTCTAGTAATGTTTCCCCCATCGTTATCCTCTCCTTCCCCCAGTTGGTTTCCCCTGTCTACCCCTTTACTCTCCTTGATGTCCCCTCACTGCACCTCATTCATTCATTCATTCAATAATTGCTAAATTATCTGCCTCTTAACTGTGATCCATTCCTGCAAGGATTTGACTTCAAGGTTTCTATTTCCTTAGATATGCCACTTGTATTTAAATGCATATTCCACAGGTATGATATATTCAGCTGTATGTTATGTCACAAATGTGATTGTATGATTATTTAAGATATTTTTTAACTGTATGTCTTGTTACAAATGTAATCGAAAGTTCAATTTCTCAGATTTGTTAAATGGTAAACTGTGTATCTAATTTTTCATCCAACTCAACCTCCCCCCCGACCCCCAAGGTCGCTCCGGGAGACGAGCAACTTGTAGTTCAGTGTGACTTCCTGGTGAAACATTTCAATAAATAAAAATAAATAAATTATTATACCAAGAACTTGACTATATCTGCTGCTACCTTAGATGTATTCTAAAATATGAACAGATTTTCTGTTTTGCAGAAATGTTGAAGACCTGTTTTCAGGTCTTTTTAACTAATACTGCTTCATGTGAAATGGAATTTTAGTGCCCCAAACAGAGTTAAATAAAGAATAATTAATGGTGTGTGTGTGTAACCAGAATTTTATACACACCTATGGTGTGTGATGCTACATAAACTCTGAGAGCAAAGCACAAGGGGGTTAAAAAAGCATCACATTCCTTGAGTGTGTATAAGATTCTGGATTACACCCACCCATTTTAATTTTTTTCAATTGCTAGTCCCACTTAAAAAATAAAGCTGTCACCTGTCATTCAGGGGCTGCCTAGAAGGGGAAGCTTGCATCAGTTGGGAGTAGGACAGTGCACAACTGTTCCCAGAGGGCTGTGGTCTGCCACTGCTAGCCTTCCCAGTGAGAGTATGTGAGTGAGTGACAGAGAGCATGGACCTTTCCCCTTGAGTTTGTGTTTGTGCTCTGAGTGCCATGTGTTTGATTGACAGCTCTCGATTACACATAACTGGTTATATCAGATAATTACAACATGGTTATATGTGTATATTGAAAGTGATGACCAGTAATTATAGTGCAGTTCAGCACTTTAGAAGGTGCTTTCATAACCATTATGGGCTCTTTGTTCAGTCACAAGGAGCCTCGTGAAATGGACACAGTGCTGCTTAGTGGCACTCATGAGCCATGATAGTACAACCCTGTTATGTCATGCACAGTGGGAGTCACAAGCCTTCCCTGCATGACCACATAACGTGTTAGGGAGGTACTCTTAAAAGGGGAATATCCAGGTGCAAATATATTTCCTGCCTGTGTCTGCATCTGCTTGATTGCACCAAAACTCTGGAGCTCTTGTTTTCAGTTTTGAAAGGTTCCAAGTCTTCACAGCAGTATGCATGATCTGCTGCAGCTTGCACAAAAAATGACGCCTGCATTATAAACAAGCATTTGTCAATGCCGAATGTTGATTGCGTTGGTCCATTGAACTCACTCAGTGGCCCTCTGTCAGTCGCTCGTTGGTTTTCTCCTGGTGCTGCAGGCTGCTTTTTAGTACTGGGCTTCTGCCTGCATTAGCACCCTTTACTATCCACAAAGAAATCTGCCGCTGTCCCAACAGAGCTCCGTTGAGGTGGGTCACTGCCCCTCTCTGACTCGCTCATTCTGTTTCTCCTGATGCTGCAGGATGGCCTTTTGTACTGGGCTCCTGTCTCTGTTGGTGGCTTTTTCTGCCCACAAAGAAATCTGCAGTAGTCCCGAAATAGGCCTGTTGAGCTTGCTCACTCCCCCTTCTGTCACTCGCTCGTCCTGTTTCTGCTGGCATTGCAGGCTGGCCTTTTGTACTGGGCTCCTGCCTGTGTTGCCGCTTCCTTCTGCCCACAAAGAAATCTGCAGCAGTTACGATAGAGCTCCGTTGAGCTCACTCACTCACTCCGTCTCTCACACTTGTTCATTCTGATTCTCCCGCTGCTGCAGGCTGCCCTTTTGTACTAGGCCCCTGCATGCATTGGCACCATTTTTTGCCCACAAAGAAATCTGCAGGTGTCCTGAGAGAGCTCCATTGAGGTCACTCACTCCGCCTGTCTCACTTGCTCATTCTGTTTCTCCTGGCACTGCAGGCTGCTGTTTTGTACTTGGCCCCTGCCCCTGTTGGCACCTTTTTCTGCCCACAAAGAAATCTGCAGCAGTCCCGACAGAGCTCCGTTGAGCCTGCTCACTCCCCCTCTCTCACTCGCTTGTTCTGTTTTGGCCGGCGCTGCAGGCTGCCCTTTTGTACTGGACTCCTGCCTGAGTTGCCACCTTCTTCTGCCCACAAAGAAATCTGCAGCAGTCACGATAGAGCTCTGTTGAGCTCGCTCACTCACTCCCTCCCCCTCTCTCACTCGTTCATTCTGTTTCTCCCACCGCTGCAGGCTGCCCTTTTGTACTAGCCCCTGCATGCATTGCTGCCTTTTTCTTCCCACAAAGAAATCTGCAGCAGTCCCAAGAGAGCTCCAGTGAGCTCACTCACTCCCTCCCCCTCCCTCACTTGCTTTTTCTGTGTCTCTCTGCTGCAGGCTGCCCTTTTCTACTGGGTTCCTGCCTGCGTTGGTGGCTTTTTCTGCCCAAAAAGAGATCTGCAGCAGTCACGATAGAGCTCTGTTGAGCTTGCTCACTCACTCCCCCTCTCTCACTCGTTCATTCTGTTTCTCCCACCGCTGCAGGCTGCCCTTTGTACTAGCCCCTGCATGCATTGCTTCCTTTTTCTTCCCACAAAGAAATCTGCAGCAGTCCCAAGAGAGCTCCAGTGAGCTCAATCACTCCCTCCACTCCCTCACTCGCTCTTTCTGTGTCTCCCTCTGCTGCAGGCTGCTCTTTTGTATTGGGTTCCTGCCTGCATTGGCAGCTTTTTCCTGCCCACAAAGAGATCTGCAGCAGTCCTGACACAGCTCCGTTGAGGTCGCTCACTCACCCTCTGTCATTCACTTGTTCCATTTATGCTGGTGCTGCAGGCTGGCCTTTTGTACTGGGCTCCTGCCTGGTTTGCCACCTTTTCCTGCCCACAAAGAAATCTGCAGCAGTCCCGACAGAGCTCAGTTGAGCCTGCTCACTCCCCCTCTCTCACTCGCTTGTTCTGTTTTGGCCGGCGCTGCAGGCTGCCCTTTTGTACTGGGCTCCTGCCTGCGTTGCCGCCTTCTTCTGCCCACAAAGAAATCTGCAGCAGTCACGATAGAGCTCTGTTGAGCTCGCTCACTCACTCCCCCTCTCTCACTCATTCATTCTGTTTCTCCCGCTGCTGCAGGCTGCCCTTTTGTACTAGCCCCTGCATGTATTGCTGCCTTTTTCTTCCCACAAAGAAATCTGCAGCAGTCCCAAGAGAGCTCCAGTGAGCTCACTCACTCCCTCCCCCTCCCTCACTTGCTTTTTCTGTGTCTCTCTCTGCTGCAGGCTGCCCTTTTCTACTGGGTTCCTGCCTGAGTTGGCGGCTTTTTCTGCCCAAAAAGAGATCTGCAGCAGTCATGATATAGCTCTGTTGAGCTTGCTCACCCACTCCCCCTCTCTCACTTGTTCATTCTGTTTCTCCCACCACTGCAGGCTGCCCTTTTGTACTAGCCCCTGCATGCATTGCTTCCTTTTTCTTCCCACAAAGAAATCTGCAGCAGTTCCAAGAGAGCTCCAGTGAGCTCACTCACTCCCTCCCACTCCCTCACTCGCTCTTTCTGTGTCTCCCTCTGCTGCAGACTGCTCTTTTGTACTGGGTTCCTGCCTGCATTGGCAGCTTTTTCTGCCCACAGAGATCTACAGCAGTCCTGACACAGCTCCGTTGAGGTCGCTCACTCACCCTCTGTCATTCACTTGTTCCGTTTATGCTGGTGCTGCAGGCTGGCCTTTTGTACTGGGCTCCTGCCTGGGTTGCCGCCTTTTTCTGCCCACAAAGAAATCCGCAGCAGTCATGATATACCTCCGTTGAGTTCGCTCACTCCCCTTCTCTCACTCACTCATTCTGTTTCTGCCAGCACTGCAGGCTGGTCTTTTGTAGTGGGCTTCTGCATGTGTTGCCGCTTGTTTCTGCCCACAAAGAAATCCACAGCAGTTATGATAGAGCTCCGTTGAGGTCGCTCACTCCCCCTGTCTCACTCGCTCATTCTGTTTCTCCTGGTGCTGCAGGCTGCCCTTTTGTACTGGGCTCCTGCCTCTGTTGGCACCTTTTTCTGCCCACAAACAAATCTGCAGCAGTCCCGACAGAGCTCCATTGAGCTCGCTCATTCCCTGCTCTCACTCGCTCATCTCGATTCTGCCACCGCTCCAGGTTGCCCTTTTGTACTGGGCTCCTGCCTGCATTGCGCCTTCTTCTGCCCACAAAGAAATCTGCAGCAGTCACGATACAGCTCCGTTGAGCTCAATTACTCCCCCGCTCTCACTCGCTCATTCTGTTTCTCCAGCTGCTGCAAGCTGCCTTTTGTACTGGGTCCCTGCGTGAATTGCTACCTGCTTCTGCCCACAAAGAAATCTGCAGCAGTCCTGACACAGCTCTGTTGAGCTTGCTCTCTCCCCCCCTCTCTCACTCGCTTGTTCCATTTCTGCCGGCGCTGCAGGCTGGCCTTTTGTACTGGGCTCCTACCTGTGTTGCCTCCTTTTCCTGCCCACAAACAAATCCTCAGCAGTCACAATAGAGCTCCGTTGAGCTTGCTCACTCCCCCTCTCTCACTCACTCGTTGTGTTTCTCCAGGTGCTGCAGGCTGCCCTTTTGTACTGGGCTCCTACCTGCATTGGCACCTTTCTCTGACCACGAATAAATCTGCCGCTGTCCCAAGAGAGCTCCGTTGAGGTCACTCACTCCCCCTGTCTTACGCGCTCATTCTGTTTCTCTTGGCACTGCAGGCTGCCCTTCTGTACTGGACTCCTGCCTCTGTTGGCACATTTGTCTGCCCACAAAGTAATCTGCAGCAGTCCCAACAGAGCTCCATTGACCTCACTCACTCCCCCCTCTCACTCGCTCATTCTGTTTCTGCCAGCGCTGCAGGCTGCCCTTTTGTATGGGGCTCCTGCATGCATTGCCACCCTTTTCTGTCCACAAAGAAATCTGCAGCAGTCCCGCTAGAGCTCTGTTGAGCTCACTCACTCCCCCTCCCTCACTCGCTCGTGCTGTGTCTCCCGGCGCTGCAGGCTGCCCTTTTGTACTGGGCTCCTGCCTGTGTTGGCACCTTTTTCTGCTCACAAAGAAATCCACAGCAGTCCTGACAGAGCTCAGTTGAGCTTGGTCACTCCCCCCCCCACTCGCTCGATCCTAATCTGTCCCAAACACTGATTTCTGACAGTGACTGCGGTATTCTGTGCTGGAAGCGTGAACACACATTTCAGCCAGGATGTGAAAAATGACAGCTGTACTGTTCATAAGGTGTGGAAAAATGCCAGTGTTGAAAATGTGACGTGAAAATATTACTAATTTGCGAAGTTACAAGGGTGCGTGGAAACTGCACAATGCACACTCGTTACACAGTCATTTTATGGAGTTTCATCACAAAATTTTCAACATAGGCATTTTAGGACCTCTGCTAATGAACAGTGTCTGTGTGATATTCTTAATGTGTCCCAAACACTGATTTCCCACAGCAACCGCGCAATTGTGCGTCGGAAGAGCGAAAACACATTTCGGCCAGGATGTGAAAAATGACAGTTGCACTATTCATAAGGAGGAGCAGAACAATGGCAATATTGAAATCTGGAGTGAAAATATTATAAATTCACAAACTTACGAGCATGCGTGCAAACAGCGCAACGCACGCTCATAACATAGTCATTTTATGGAGTATCGGCACCAAATTTTCAACATAGGCATTTTAGGACCTCTGCTCATGAACAGTGTCACTGTCATTTTTGTAATCTGTCCCAAACATAAATTTCCCACAGCAACCGCGCTATTCTGCACCAGAAGTGCGAAATCACATTTTGGCCAGGATGTGAAAAATGACAGCTATACTGTTCACACGGAGGTGTGGAAAAATGGCAATGTTGAAAATCTGGCATGAAAATATTGCACATTCACAAAGTTGCAAGTGTGCGTAGCAACTGCGGAATGCACGCTCATAAAACAGTCATTCTTTGGATTTTTTTCCACCAAATTTGCAACATAGGCCTTTTGTGAGCCCACCTCATGAACACTGGCACTGTCATTTTGTTAATCAGTCCCGAAGGTGATTCTGCGCAGTGACCGTGAAATCACCTGTCGGGGCCGATTAATGCCACGACAGTGGCAGAATTCATGAGGAGGGGTCCCAAAAACCCCATGTTGAAAATTTGTTGCTAAAATTCCAAAAAACTACTGAGATATGCATCAAAGTTAAGAAAACCCTATTTGTTCCATTATACAGCTTACCGGCATTTCCTCAGTTCGCGGTTGGCTTTGAAGAGTGCAGATGTGTTCCCGGTTCACCGAAGATCGTCGTGCTGGGCTCCGGAGGTAAGTATGGGATGAGGGGGTTGTGGGTAGGTGGGGTACGCAGTGAGAGGATGCGGGTTGTGGAAGCGGGGTGCAGATGGTGAGGAACCATTTTCTTCTTTTTAGGAGTAAAAAGAGACGTCACGGGACTTTTTTTTTTTTGCAGGTACTTTTGGCACACTGGGGTGAGCTCCCAGCATGCCACCTGAGTGTTTTGGGGCAGGGGGGCACTGGAGCCGACTGGGATTGGGCACCCCTGTTGGCACATAACTGGGGGGGCTCATGAGCTGAGGGGGATTGGGCACCCCCTCGGCACACAAGAAATGGGGGGGATATGCCGACTGGAGCCAGGCACAGATTATAGATTGGGAAATGGGTGTGGGCTGCTGCATTAGACTACTAGGCATTGGGTAGCCCGTGATGTGGGCACATGTAGAAGGGCACCATCTGTAACAGCTATGCCTTCAGGGTGAAATCCCGAAATGGCGATGGGAAGGGTAGGGTGACCGGATGTGGGGGTGGGCGAATTGAGCGACAGGATGTCGCTATATGTACACACACGTGTGGGGGGGGAGTGAGCACGGCGAGTGTGGCCTGAGAGGGGGCAGGGGGGATGTAGGGGATGGCGCTGCGGTGGGTTGCCAAGCTGCACCATGGTGTTGGGGGTTGGTCAGCGGCTGTGGTGGGTGAGGTACTGGGTTCAGGTCTGGGCGCTGGTGTGATTTTATTGCACCCGGACTGAAACTTTATTTTTCATGCTTTCACCCCCCTGACATACACCCCCCTGGAGTTGAGAATCCTTTAGTAGGGAGGTGCGGGGGTGAAGCCCCCTGCGTGGGAGGCGGAGAGCGCAGCATGATATTCTAAGTCCCCAGAGCCATTGTTCCATGCGCCGAGGGTGTCAGAGTGCCAAAAAAGGCTTTCGCCACTCTGACTTCGCGATAATGGCGATCGCCTTTAGGCAGTCACCATTATCACATGGAACCAGGCATTGTGACTCACCACATAAATGTTAAATGATAGTTCATATCCACATTACCAGCTGTGCCCAGCAATGTTTCATGGTGACTGTCACTTCCTCAGGGTGGGCTGATGTGTATAACCTGTAACTGTTAGGGTTTCACCTTAGTACAGCTGGCATCCATGGCCCTGCAGCTCATTCTGTTTGCTGGAAAGTCTGTCATTAGCAATTGGTATTCATGTGTGTATTGTTGCTCCCTAGCCAGATGTAAGCTACTAAAAGGGTCCCTTGGGCTAGTGCAGAGTTCCAGAAAGTAAAAGGTTAAAGACAGCTAGGTTCAGCTATAATCCCCAGAAATGCAGCTAGATTCAGCAACAAGAAATGGGGAAGAGCTAGAAGGGGATATAATAGGCAGCTTAAAGGTTCTGGAGTTAGAGAGGAGAAAGTATGAGAGAAAGAGAGAGAAGAGAGAGAGAGTTAGTTGATTATGCAGGAGAGTGGGGAGAGGAAGCAACCATTCTCTAGCCTTCGGGGCTACAGTAGTTGGTGTAAGAAAAGGACAAAAGGACAAAGGCTGTGGTCAGAGGTTCCAGTGGATATGTGGAACTCAGTGGTGTCTAAATAAGTGCTGTTCCCTCTCTCAGGAATCAGTATACCTGATATAAATGAGTTTTGAGGGTACTGTGGGAGTGCTGTGTGAAGATAGTCACTGGAGCCCCATTTGCTGCTCTGGGCTACTGGGTCAAGGCTAACCTGCTGGAGCTGGGAGTGGCAGCAGGGCCTCAGGTTTGAACATGGCATAGGCAGCCTGCTGAGTTTTGTCCCGTAGAGACCTGCAGTAAAGAACAGTAGCACCTCTAGATTAGTGATGCTCATATTGTGTGTTTGTGGATTTGGCTACCCTTTGTTGGATAGTGTTGGCTTCTGCTTCTGAATCTAACCATAATCTGACTAAAGTCAGATTCTGGATCGGGAGTCATCTTGCTGTGGATACAAGGTCAGATCCAGATGTCTCGGGTTGGATCCATCAGACCCGATCTCGAATAGTTCTATTCAGTGGTTGGATCCACAGATACCTTGAATACCAGGGCCCAGATATTCAGAGCAGTTGTGCATGTGCAATGACAGACTTGCACCACAGAGCCATATTCAACCACTGCAGCTGAGTAGCACAAGTCCCATTGCGCCATGGCACAAAAGTAATGTATGCAGCACAAGTGCAAGGGGGCGTACCCATGAATACGTGGCACAATAGCATATTCAACACAGCACCATGGCGCAAGTCAGGAGCAAATCACAGGATGCACCAGTTGGATTTAAGCCCATAAAAACAGGCTCAAACACACACAGCAGATGCGCAACCAGGAGCAAACCCAGCAGCATGGATGCAGGACCATTCCAGATAGAGCAGATCATGAGGGGTGTGAGGAGGAGGAGGAGGGAGGAACAACAGTATGGCGACGATGGGCCCATTGGCAGTATACCCAATGCAGCTGGTACTGTGCCAGCCTCACTTTTTGAGGATTACACAGATGTGGAAATCATGGGCCAGTAGCACCTGAACAGGGCAATTCTGAGGCAGCCCTGTGAGCAGTGTAGTAATGAGCTGCAGGCACCCACCAGACAGAGTCATGGTGTGTCTGTAGAGACCAAGGTGACAGCAGTGATGTGCCTGCTCACCACAGGCACCTTTCCAGAGACCAACGGGTGATACCACAGGGATCATCCAGTTGGCCACGTCTCGCCTCTTCATACAGTTCCTCAATGCTCTGCTGTCACATGCTTTGGAATTCATATGATTCCCAAGCACACAGGCAGAGTGTACAACAAACATGCAGGACTTCCACAGGGTGGCACGCATGCCAGGCATGATAGGGTCCATAATCTGCACCCACGTGGCAATACACACACCACTGGGCCCAGAGGGGATGGCATACATCAACAGGAAGGGGTACCCCTCCATCAACTGCCAGGTAGTGTGCAGTGCCACAGGGTGCATAACCAATGTCTGCGCCACACACCCCGGGAGTGCACATGATGTCTACATCTAGCACAGTTCAATCCTGTGCCAGAGATTTAAGCGTGGGGACATCCCCACAGGGCACCTGTAAGGTGAGCAAGGCACGGGGATGGATGTGGGTGCAGCAATGCCAGGGGAGGAAGGTGACGACATAGGGGGGCAGAAGCCAGAAGGCGGCAGAGGTGAGTGTGGAGCACAAGCACAGCACAGCGATAACCATATCCGATCCACACACAGGTGACAGTGCATACCCACCATGGCCCTGGCTGCTCACCCCCTACTGGCGCCGGCCACACCTGCAGAGGAGTGATTCAACGAGACACACACCACCACACACAATGTCATCAAGCATGTCTTTGGCATGCTCAAGATGCATTTCTGTTGCCTAGACAAATCAGGTGGTGCCCTACAGTACAGCCCATCAAAAGCCTGCGGCCTATTCCTGGCCTGCTGCATGCTGAACAAGATGGCCATTGACCATGGGATAGCTATCCAGGTGAATGAGGGTGACAGCAGTGGGGAAGATGGGGACGACGTGCCAGAAGGGGTGTGCAGCCATCCATGGGAAGGTGGGACCCCAGGCTGGCAGCGGAGGCTAGGTTCCACAGGGCCACCATCACACAGAAGCATTACAAATACTGCAGACAAGTGTAGTGACATGCATGCTGGGCCAGCATGGACCACCACCCCACCCACAGGGCTGGATGGGCACATAGGGAGGCATGCAGTGACACGGGCACACACAGAATGCTTGGAGGACACAGAGCCACAGAGATGCACACAGCACAGGTATGGGTACACGCACACACACACACGGGCTGTGAGACATGGCATGGATCAGACACATGATGCCGGTGCACAAGCACAGCTGGCGTGGATCTGCACTCATCACACCCATGCCACAAGGCCCTATAGCCCAGATACCATACACAGAGGGTGTGCACAACACGCATAGGGCAACACCACACCTGTGTGCATTATGCAGCTGCAGCAGACAGCAGGACAGAGCAGCACACCCAGCAGGCCTACTGCGTGGTGCCATGGCCACCATGGCCACATGGGCGGCCACACCCAGGCTGTTCAGCAGCCACGGGCTGCGCAACAGCCACCGGTGAGTGTCCAACACACTTGTAGGGGTGGAGGCCTGAGAACAAGACTGTGTCCTCACTGGGGTGTAGAGCTGTCCAAACAGGGCTGTGCCAGGGGTGTCAGGAGTGGCCACATTGGATCCCAGCATCTGCCATGCAGGGGTCACCAGATGCCAGGACCGTGGATTTGATTTTGCATTGTGGGGGGTCCTATGCACACGGCTGTGCCCAGTGGCTGCCAGCGATGCAAACCCAGCTGCAATGGTACCAGTCATGTGATCCAGAGATGAGGTCGTGGCCTCCCACAGCTGGCAGAAGTCATCAATGAGCTGTGCATGACCACTGTCCTGATGCTCAGCCAGCTGACACGCCTCAGCCTGCAGTGCATGGATCTCCATGGCAAGCAGCGCCTGGTTGTCTACAGATGCCTGCAGCAGCAGGATGTGCTCGGCCAGCCTGTCGGCATCCTGCACATCCTGGGGTGGACACTGGCATGCTGAAGGTGTTGCAGCACACTGGTCACCACCCCTCTCTGGTGGACATTGCACAGGGGGCCACAAAGGGGGTAGTGTGGATACAGGTGCACAAGTGATGGCCTCTGTGGTGTGCTGCCCTGTGGTTACTGCATCCTGCTGCCGCCGTCCCTCTGTCAGCTGGACTGTGGCTAGCGCAGCTGCAACTGTAACAGCACCCCCATCCTCATCAGGCACAGCAGTGGCACCACACACCACCATGTTGGCAGGGACAGGGGGCAGCTGCGCAACTGCCGGTGCACCACTGGACTCTGAATGTGCCTGCAGCTCTCCCTGGACACTGTCAGGCACTACATGCCCGGCGCTGTCCAGGATCAGCGTCATCTCATCATTGGAGTCAGACACATCACTCAGCACAGGCAGGCTCTCACTCATCACCAGCTGGGCCAGTGCATTGTCTGACTCCATCCCCAGGACATCCAGCAGGCCCTCGCTGTCCCAGCATGGTCGGTTCCTGTGTCAGATGCTCGTAGATGTCGATGGCTCCTCTGCCTCTGGTTCCATGGTGGTGTCCTCCTCCACAGGTGCCTCTCCACAGAGCCGTTATGGTGCTGTTAAACAGAAACACAGGGTCAGCGTATGTGTAGCACCCATGCAGGCATGTCCTGCGCCCGGCGATGACACTGCCAGGGCCCTCATCCACCAGTGCGCCAAGCCTAGCTGCATGCTTCACTCACATGACCCACGTAGCATGGTGGCAGGACTGCCTGCATGTGACTGCCCCAATACCCCCCCATGCGTGGTGTGTTGACTCACTGTGCTATGAGGGGCTGCCACCCATCTGGAAACCACCATTGGGAATGTCCTCAATGGCAACACAGGTGATGGTAGCTGCCACCAGTTCCTAAGTCACCATCGGTGTCATAGTGGTGGGTAATCCGCTGCCCATCCTGGTGTGGGAAGCCCTGATGGCTGCCACCTTCTGCTTTATTCTGCATCTGTTAGTTCCTACCTTTTTCCAGTGCTCATGGGCACTCCCCTGGTGCCTGCCATGGGCATTCACATGGGTGGCCACTGCCTTCCACCTGGCCGACCTGCCCTGTGTCATGCCTGTGGCACCAGTCAGCAGGGCCTCCCTGTCGAGGTAGGCCTTGAACAGGGCCTACTGCTCCTCCATTGTGAAACTGGACCTGTGCTTTCTTGCAGGCCCATGCTCTTCTTCTCCCTCAGCCTCAGACATTCTGCTACCTGTGGACAGTGACAGAATAAGATGTCGGCATCAGCATGGCACAGAAGGTTGCTCTGTTGCACTGAAGGCATGGGCCTTTTATGGCCAGCGTTATATTCCCCTTACCAATTTGGCTGCAATACTGCTCTGTGGCCTGTGCTCCAGCATGGCGCTTTTCAAGTGCAATGCATGCAAATGAACTTGTGTGTAATGGTAATGAGCTGCTAATGTGCCCTGTTGTGCTGCGCATAGCCTAATGAGGCAATTTGCATATGGCGATTGAATATCATGATTATGTGCTTTGCTCAATCGGGCTGCACCGGAGCAATTGTGTGGCACAAGTACCGTGCATGCGCAGTGCAGGGCCTGCAGTGTGCATGTGCACACACCATTGCAATAGCCTATTGCACAGCCATCTACATTGCGCAATGTGTCCTCAGTGCCGCATGTGGTGCTGGGCATCTGTTGTGCATGTGCATGCATCATGGCACACTGACCTATAGTGCAGATGCTTGTGATGCACTGTGCTGCATGCCGTGCATGCCAGGAACTTGCTTGTGACTGTGCAGGGTCACGCCATGTGCCATCGGGGTCATGGATGTGACCCAGAGCACCTGCCATGCCATGGCGGTGTGCGCATGTGCTGTGTTGCATGATACACCCCCACAGTGCATGCCAGTTGTGCATCTACATGCTGTGCGGATGCGTACAATGGTATGTTATTGTCAAGGCCCCTAGAATTCTGCGGCCGCAGAATTTTGTGCAGAACTTGCAATCTACTGCAGAACTTCTGCGGTGCTGCAGAATTCACTCTTCTTGTTGATTTTTTTATTAATATTTCTGTTTTTCCAAAGAATCTGTTTCCCTTCCCTTCCCCTCTTTTTATATCCTAAACCCCCTATATTCTCAGAATGTGATGTTATCATTGCTATAACATTATACATTAGCTAATGAAATGGCTGCAATCTGTAACAGAAATGAACAGTCATTTATTTACCACAGTTCCCACTGTCAGGGATGGTGGCACAGCACATCAGGCATGGTGATATTTGCTCAACCTGCACTACAGCCTAATACAATTTTCAGTCTTACAATATTGCGCTAGGGCCAACTTAAACAAAACCTTGTCAATAACACAGACCTGTTAAGTCCATACCTCTCTTTGTACAAACCTATTTGTGCCTTTAAGTATAGAGATGCCATCTGAAATGAATAACTGGTAAAATGAATTTCCATGTCATTTTTAAGAAAAATAATTATGCCCAGAAAAGTGGAATAAAATAATGTATAGACCTGTTAAATAAATAATTGCACTGTACACATTTTTGCCAGGGTTATTCATTACATATTGCATTGGTTGATAGAATCACCTAAAAGTTATGGAGAAATGTTGTGTGCAGGGACAGCTGTTGGGCCAGAGGGTAGCATGCTGTGTTTCTGTGCCAGCAACTCAGGTTCAGAGATTAGCTCTGGGAGCTGGCTGGGCAGCACAAGGATTGGTGGAACGCATCACTGCTTGGAGCCTGGGAAGGTATGGTGCAGTGTTCTGTCACATGGTGGACACATTGTGATGGGCTGGAGAGCTCTATGTAACAATCGGTTCACATGCATGTCATGGCCTGATGGTGTTACGCAGTGTGTCAGGGAAAGCAAGTTCACATCAAAAATGAGTTTTGCAATAACTCCTCTATTCCATTTCTAATGGGACCTGTGTGAAAGAGGAAGCAAGTTGATGGAAATTAAAAAAAATATATATATATACACACACACACACATATACAGTATCTCTGTCTCTCTCACCACACACACACACTTGTATGTATGTTACAGATTGCATATAAATATATACGTGATACACAGTGGGAACCTCATGAGTGGTGTAGAAAGCACATACAAATATATAAGTGATAGACAGTGGAAACCTCATTAGTGGAATAGATAGCATGCATATAGAAATACATTATTTATCACATAAGATCCCCTCTGCATATGTCATTTATTTAACAGGCTTGGACCTTAAGGGAGAGACATTTGTTCTGCTTTTTTAGGCATAAATTATTTCTATAATTCTGTTATTTTTTGAACTAGTGTTACTGTGCTTTTCACCATCCTGATAGCTATAAAAATTGCCATGAAAGTGAAGTCAGGATGACAAGCTGTCTCTGTGATGTGGTAGTTTGTTAGAGCCGCAGAACTTCTGCAGAAATTACAAACCACCGCCGCAGAAGTTCTGCGGCAAATGGCAGTCTTGCCTCAGAACTTGGTCCCACTGTGCCGCAGAAAAGTAGGGGCCCTGGTTATTGTGCAATGTATGCATGCCACAACACATGCATGCTGTGTAGGCCATAACGCCTCTAACAGTCGCAGGATACTGGAGCCATGGCGTGCACCGCTGCCACCAGGAGAGCACTTAACTGGACAGAGGTGGAAATGTGTAGCCTCGTTGTACTTGTTGAGCCATTCATGCCCAAACATTTGGGCAGGCCCCCCTGCAGCAGCCCTGTAGTGTGGTGGGGGACCATGTGGCTATGGACCTGGAGCAGCACACAGGTGTGAGGCACACAGTGGAGCAGTGCAGGCACTGGTATGGTGACCTGCACCGCTGGGACCCTGAGAGACTGTGATGGCTGCAGGCTTGCATGCAGTGTGGGCAGTGCCACAGCCAGGTTAGTATGTGCATGTGTCATACATGCACAGGACATAACTGTTGTGGTTGACACCCTGGTGGTCACTGCTTGTCCTGCATGGCTGCTACACATAATGCAGCTGTGCTTGTTGTGGTTGTGCAGGAACCAGGGCCATGGAGCGGCTGTTGTCCCACCCTGCTCCATGCAGGCTGTGTGTTGGGGGGGGATGTCTGTGCATGCCTGTTCACTCATGTCCACGTCTCTCATTTCCTTCCACAGGAGCAGAAGATCACAGGATGGCCAGGGTGGTCACAGCTGCAGTGCAAGAGCACAGTAGGGGGACTGTAGCTTGGCTGGCAGGATGGCAGCAGCAAGGTAGGCATGTTTACATTACATTACTGTGTATCTGTGGGTCTCTGTTGGCTGCAAGGTCCAAACAAGGTTGCCACAGCCATGTGTGGCCACTGCTGTAGTGAGTGCACTGTCCGGTGAGCATGCCAGTGTTGCGCTGCATGTGCTTGCACTGTGTCAGTGTCCACTGTGCTGCCTGGGTGGTGGTGCGTGCTGCATCCACCATGTTTGTGGCCATGGGTGCCTGCAGTCTGCATCGTGTGTCTTGCCTGTGCGCTAATGCACCTACTGCACAGCCCTGTGTACAGTCTGTACCAGTGTGGTGTGCTGTGTGGATGGCTGGTGCAGCCCACCATGTGTTGTACAATTTTGGTTTGTCTGCAGGTGTGTGCCTCCTCTGTCCAGTGCACATTGTGGGTGGGCTGGGGATCTGTTTGGCATGTCGCTCTTTGCCTGTTCTGTCCCTTCTCCTAGGTGTTCCAAGGATACAGCCAAGGAGGAAGAACGGACGTGTGGTGCAGGCCTTAGGAAGCCTGCTGAAGCAGCAGTGATGCCTGGCAAATCTGATGGTGTGACTCCTGAGGGACACAGCGTAATACGCCGGGGGGTGCACCAGCTGGTGGTGGTAGACCATGGCAGACATTAGCCACATGTCCCTGTACATAGCCCCTGTTTGTTCTGACCATCCCCTGCCCATCTCTTCATCCCATTGTATAGCCCCCGGACCCTATCCCCTGCATTCCATGACCCTCCCCTGTACCTTTTGTGCACTGTATATAGTTGCCATGCTGGCCCACTGTTTAGTACTGTTTTATTAAAGCCTTTTTATTGCTACATCACTGTGCCTGTGTTTCCTTTGCAGCTGGTGTGTGGAGCCATGCTGCAGGTGTCTGTTGTGTTGTGCTTGGCCGTGTTCCTGGTGTCCCGCCACTGTCCCCTTGGGTCACTGTTCATGTGTACACCAGGAATGTGCTTCATGTCCCTGTCCTCTGTGTGGCCCTGTGTTGTGTGTCTCACAGTGGCCTGTGACTGCCCATGCACCTTGTGCCCTTGTCAGCCTGCCCTTCTGTTCACCTGTAGTGCTACCCATCACTGGTGTGGCCCACAGTGCTGTGCCCTTCCCTGCTCCATGTGGTGAACTGTATGCCCCTGGGTAGCCTGTGCCTCCCTCACCCGTGGACTATGGACATCTGTGTTTGTGTGTTCTCCTAGCACCATGGCCACATCACCCTGCATCACTGCCTCTTGGGTTTCTCTTGCGTGGCTCTGTTGTTCGTGTGCCAGTGGTGCCATTGTGTTGGCCTGCTGCTTGTGCTTTGGTTGGTGGGCAGGGGTACTCTGTACACCATCCCATGGTACCCTGTGTTGCCTCCGGGACTTTGCACCACTATACTCTGCTGTGCCTACTGGTGGGGTACTGCGCCCCTATGCCACTGTGCTTCCTTTCCTATGTGACCCTGTAGCCTGTTGCCCTTGCTCAGCCCACAGGGTTGTGTGTTCTGGCCTGGCCTCTCACATTCATGATTGTGCCGGAGCATCTGTGGTTGCGCCGTGGTGCATCTTTGTTATATTCAGCCTGGTTACACCAGCATATTTCGGTGGTGCATCTTCTGAATATGGCATCTACTACGACATGGCATATCTGCATTGCGCTATGCCATGTGTGTGCACTCATTGGGTGAAAGTCTGAATATCTAGCCCTTATCGTTGATCAGAGAAAGCTGTATCCTTGGTCAGATGCCATATGAGATTGTCTGAAATCAGTCCAAAATGATGGTAACTGACAGCAGCACTTCCCTGGCTGCAGACAGCAAATAAGAACAACAGATAAGTATAGCAGAGACAGAGAAAGAATAAATAAACTGAGCAACTGAGCAGAGTACAAAAGAACCCAGAGATCCTGATTATACTAGATGTCTTAAGAATTGCAAATGGGTGAAACAGCTACTGTAAGAATACAAACTTTGGTCAGAGCAAACACCGATGTTTCAGAGCGTCGAGTAAGAGTGAAAAGCGCTCAGAGCTCCTGCTGTGGCTGATGCCGTATTTGCACTGTGCCCAAGATGGCTGCCGTAACTGAAGTCTGCATGTGCGATACTAACGCATGTGCAATGACCTCACGGTGGCCATCTTGGGTACTGCGGCCTCTTTTGTTTCTCCTGCAACTGCGGAAGTGACAGACAAAATCAATATAGTTCCCCCATGGGGGGGTGGGGGTTGTGCTTCTCGTAGTGAGGAGGAGCAATGGAAAACCAATGCTGTGGACATGACCACAGCCCTGTGGAAGCACGCCAGAGAGGAATCCAGTCAAGTGCTTCCATAGTCCCTTTCTCTCCTACTTCATATCAATATGACAGCATGGCTCCACCCATGCAGCCGTAATAAAAAAGGGCCTTGGAGAAAGTAGAGAAGTGGTGAGAGAGTTTAAGAGGGTTGCAAAACAGCCTGCAGAAAACTGAGGGGGGCATCAGAAATTTATGATATCTGGCCAAGAGACCAATTATGTAGGAAGTGCACCCTAATTGATAAATATTTCCAGAGAGGAGAGGGCCCCATGTAATGAGCAGAAACATTTCAAATAAGCTCGTAAACAACATTTGTAACAGTACTGAAAAAAGGAGCAATTAAAATGGAGCTTACTTCTAAGGACCATGCAATTGATTCTCCTAAATTAAAAGTAAGCTGCAGAAGTATGTAGACAGAACTCAGAGAGCACTCATTGGGACGCAAATGAGTTAACATCTTGCCTCTTAGAGAGAAAGAGATTGGAAAATGTGAGCTGGAATCTAAGTGATTCTGTAACAACTTCACTGGAGGGAGCTGCTTTTTGGTACCATCAAGTAATTACCTTTCAAGAGTGTCATATCTTTTAAATACCCCCCCGCCAGCTACTTGACTGAAGACTTGGTGTGGACAATGAATTGTGTTCAGTAGTTCAATGTTATCTGATGCTGTAATACATATTAGTTGCCCCACAATCCCACCAAAATCACCAAAACCTTAAGAAATCTGGTCAGCCCTCTCCCCAAGATGAAGAGTCCCATAGCAACCAACATCTATGACTCAGCATTACATGGCAATTATGGGCCCATAGGGATTCTTCCAGTACTCAATAGAATACTTGAGAAATTGGTAGCCTCTCAGTTAACCAAGTATCTTAACACCTATAGTCTCCTGCCTTCTGCATAACATGGTTTCCAAAATGACCACAGCACTACCACTCTCCACCAACATTTCCTCTGCTATGGAAAGGGGTGAGCTTCTAGGTGTGGTTTTTATTGACCTTATCAAAGCCTTTGATTTTGTTGATCATTCCCTCCTCCTGGAAAGCTTAGTGCAGTGAGTATTTTCTCAACCGCCCTATTATGGTTTAAAAGTTATCTGGTTAACAGGTTCTAACGTGTTAAATTTTCAACTCTCTGCTGACCCAACTCCTATCTCAGTCAGGGTTCCTCAAGGAACCATACTGGGCCCCTTCCTTTTCTCTTTCTCTCTCACTCTCTCTCTACATCAACACTATCCACAGAGTCACAGAAATCTGATGGCAGAAAATGACCTCATCAGCCCATCTTGTCTGCCCTCCCCCCCCACTCATCTCCATTCTTACAGACTCTTCCCTTCCCCTCACTTCCCAATCGCATATGTCTGTCCCATGCCCTCTTAAATCATTCCACCATTTTGGCCTCCTCCACCTCTTCCAATAGTTTATTCCAGGACTCCACCACTCTGTGAAGAATCTCCTCCTCACTTTGCCTCTGTATCTTCCACTTTTCAATCTTAGGCTATGCCCTCTAGTTTTCGCCCCCTCCTTCCTTCTGAACAAGCTCCCCTCCTTCATCTCATTGATCCCCTTCACATATTTAAAAGTTTCAATCATGCCCCTCCCTTCTAGTCTCAAATGGGTACAGATCTAATTCCCTACACCTCTGTTCATATGGTTTCCCCTGCATACCATGTGTTAGCTGAATTACTATAAAGGGCAGTACTCACCAGGGTGGTGGAGCAGTGGTGTATTTGATTGTTTCTAACAGTCACCAGTGGTTGTGGACTACCCACCCATCCCCCGGTGTGATGTTTCTTTTATAGTCAAGGAACTGTCATATTCTTAATAACCCAGCACAGTGCATAAAGGGTAAGTACACACCACAGAAAGGAAGAAAAAAATATATATTTATATATGTTTATTACATATTGTATAAGGGAGAGGGACATGTGGGGAGTGGTGCAATGCACTAGCTGTGGGGCAGCAGTTTTCCAGGAGACATTCTGGAAACTGCGTTGCTGTCCTATATGCAGGCAACTGTCAGCTCTGAGGGAGGAGACTGCCCACCTCCAAGCTGAACTGGCAAGGACTAAGGAGGCCTCCCCCACCCAAAGAGCACCACTGCCACAGAGGCTGCCAAGTATGAAGAGCAGTTGGACCACAGTGGGTTCTGGGATGGTGCGGGTGGTGGAACAGAGGAGAAGCCCCCTAGTTGTACCTCTACATAAAGCATATGCCAGTGTGGCAGAGTAAGGTTCCTCTGTGATGGCACCCTCAGTAGAGACCAAGAAGAATGCTGAGGACACCCACAAGGGAGACCCACAGAAGGGTGGCAAGGGACACCACAGGGGAAGGAAACAGTTTCTGATAGGGGACTCAATTGTTAGAGGGGCAGACCTGAGGAAGGGAGAGGAGAGGGAAGTAAGGTGCCTGTCTGGTGCCATGGCTTGGAGGGACAAGAAGCGAATCCTCAGGATTGCAGAAGCAGCATCAATGGAGAGGGAACTAGATATCACTGTCCACTTTGGGACAAATGACCTAGCTAGGCATGGGATCAGTGCAGAGCAGGATAAAACTGTAGAATTGAGGAGGGGCCTCAGACAGGTAGCAAGCACGGTTACCTTCTCACAAGTGCTGCCAGTCCATGGCGGGGGTGAGGCTAGGGTACTACACATCATGCAGTTTAATGAATGGTTGCAAAACTGGTGCAGAGCACAGGGCTTTGGCTTCATTAGGGACTGGGGGTACACCTGGAGAGATGAAGTTCTATACTGGCACAATGGTCTGCATCTGTCCATGAAGGGAACCAAGATCCTAAGTGACAGGTTTGAATGCTTCCTTGGCAAGCTTTTAAACTAGCCATGGGGTGAGGTGCTAATAAGAGGCAGGAAATTTCAATCCTCCCCCCACAAAACATGAGGGGTAGTAAGGTAAACACTGAGGTACAGTGCTCAACAGTGGCCAGGACAGGGGTAAATGGAAAAATAGACAAGGGCAAAAAGAGCAGGCATGGGGAAAAAAGGATAAAGCCAACATTAAATGGAGGGCAATGAGTACCAATGCCCATAGTCTGGGAAACAAGCTTCCTGAGCTAGTAGCCTTGATGGAAGATGAACAATTGGATATTGTGGCAACCACAGAAACATGGTACATGGGGAACCATGACTGGGATGTCAACATACCCGGAGTACACAGTCTACAGAAGGGACAGGGAGGGGAAAATAGGAGGTGGAGTAGCTCTATACATAAGGGAAGGGATCAAAGTTACAGAACTAAAAAGTAAAGGGGGAGGACAAGAGGCATTCTGGGTCATCTTGGAGACAGGGAATGGCATCACAATCTGCACAGGGGTTGTATACAGACCCCCATTTCAAGGGGAGGAAATGGACAAGAAAATAATAGAGGACATTCTCAAAATGGCTGAAAAAGGAGAGATACTGTTGATGGGGGACCTGAATATGCCAGATGTTAACTGGATGACATGTACGGCAGCCACATCCAAGAGCAGGGTCATTCTCAATGCCCTGCAGGGGACAGGCCTTAGACAGCTAGTGTTGGAACCCACTCGGGAGGGAGCAATACTAGACCTGGTACTCTCAAATGGAGAGAGGATCACAAATTTAGAAGTCAGTAGACATCTGGGAACAAGCGACCACTTCACAGTGTGCTTCACAATAAGCACAACCATGGAGACAAGCCATACAAAAACAAGCATACTGGACTTTAGAAGGACTGACTTTGGCAAAATAGGTGAATACCTGAGGAATACACTAGCAAGTGGCCAAAAAAGAGGGGTGGAAGAACAATGGAGAAAAATCAAAACTGCCATCATAGAGGCAACAAGCCTTTGTGTGAAACAGATAAAGAAAACAAAGCGGAGTGAAAAACCATTATGGTTCTCAAAAGAGGTGGCAGGGAAGGTTAAGGAGAAAAAGGCTGCATTCAAAAAGTATAAGGCATCACAGAAGGAGCACGACAGGGAACTGTATCAATTAAAGCAGAAAGAAGTTAGGAAGGCAGTCAGAATAGCAAAAGCCCAAACTGAGGAAAAAATAGCCAATTCAGTTAAGAAGGGGGATAAAACATTTTATAGGTACATTAGGGAGCATAGAAAGGTTAAGGGAGGAATAGTGTAGATTAATAAGGGAGAGAGGAGGTGGGTAGAGGGAGACAGTGAAAAGGCAGAGATACTGAATGAATACTTTTGCTCCGTATTCACAAAAGAAGATGAGGAGGAGTTACCTAAACCAGACAATAGAAGCACTCTGGGTAGAGGGGTTGACACCAGTCCATTTACAGAAGAAAGAGTCCTGAAAGAACTCCTAAAACTCAAGGTGGACAAAGCAATGGGGCCTGATGGGATTCACCCCAGAATCCTAAAAGAACTAAGGGAGGACCTAGTGACACCACTGACCACACTTTTAACAAATCATGGGAGGATGGGGTGGTACCTGAGGACTGGAGGAGGGCAGATGTGATTCCCCTTCACAAAAGTGGGAGCAAGGCAGAAGCAGGAAACTACAGACCTGTAAGTTTGACCTCAGTGGCAGGGAAAATGATGGAATCACTTCTGAAAGAAAGAATTGTTGAGTACCTAGAGGCCAGCGGGGCACAGGACCCAAAGCAGCATGGATTTACAGCAGGAAGGTCATGTCAGATGAATCTAATAGGTTTATTTGACTGGGTGACCAAAGTAATAGACCAAGGAGTGGCTGTGGATATGTCCTACCTAGACCTTAGCAAGGCATTTGACACAGTCCTGCACAAAAGATTAATAATCAAGTTAGCCAGCCTGGGAGTTGGTCCCAGGGTGGTAGCCTGGGTAGCAAACTGGCTGCACAACAGGACACAGAAGGTAATAGTGAGTGGAACACATTCTGAAGAAAGGGGGGGGCACTAGTGGAGTACCTCAGAGCTCAGTACTGGGTCCAGTCCTCTTTAACGTCTTTATAGGTGACATTGCAGAGGGTCTGGAGGGAAAGGTATGCCTCTTTGCAGATGATACAAAGACCTGTAACAGAGTTGATACACAGGGGGTAGAAAGGATGAGAAGGGTCTTGGCAAGGTTGGAGGAATGGTCAGACATATGGCAACTTAGATTCAATGCAAAGAAGTGCAAAGTAATGCACCTGAGAAACAAAAACCCAGGAGAAGAGTATACAATAGCAGGGGAGGTACTAACAACAACAAAAATGGAACGGGACTTGGGGGTAGTCATATCAGATGATCTAAAGGTTGGTAAGCAATGTGAGAAGTCAGTAAGGAGAGCCAGGGGGATACTGGGATGCATAGGAAGGGGCATCACAAGTAAAAAAAGGGAAGTGGTTATCCCTCTGTACAGACAGTTAGTGAGACCCCATCTGGAATACTGTGTGCAGTTTTGGAGACCTCATCTACGCAAGGACATAGTCAGGATGGAAGTAGTCCAGAGGAGGGCAACTAAAATGGTGCAGGGTCTGCATCAGAAATCATATGAATAGAGACTGAGAGAGCTTAATATGTATACCCTTGATGAAAGGAGGGACAGGGGGAACATGATAGAAATGTTCAAGTTCCTCAAGGGAATCAACAAAGTCCAGGAGGGTAGCATCTTTCAGAAAAAGAGATGTGTAAGAACAAGGGGGCACAATTTAAAGATAGAGGGAGGACGGCTCAGGGGTAATGTGAGGAATTTTTTTTTCATGGAGAGAGTGGTGGATACATGGAACTGCCTTCCTGGGGAGGTTGTTGGGTCTAAAACAGTGGGGGAATTCAAACAAGCATGGGACAGACACAAAGCAATTGTAGTGGTGGGGGGTGGCAGGAAGTAGGCTGTTGGTTAACTAGAATCTGCAGCTTATCCTGAAGGTAAGGAAATGGGCAGATTGGGTGGGCCAAGTGGTCCTTATCTGCCATCAAAGTCTATGTTTCTATGTAACCCCCTTGCAAACGGGGGTTCCCAGAAGTCTTCCAGGAGCTTGCTTGAATGCTCCAAGTCTGGAGGTGTTCAGCATTTAAGCTGCTTGAGTGTGAGTGCTTTTAGAGCTTCTGGTACTGTCTCTTTAAGAGCTGCCTGCTTGTGACCATAATTAATTGAGATGGGGGGACTGTGTGTTCTAATGCCGAATCCCACCCGGGCTGCTGCCAATTCGCTCCGTTTTTGCAGTCGCTAAGAGTGCAAAGGGAGCCCATCTGAAAGCTGTAACTGTTTGCCTGTAATCATTTAGCAGCATTTGTGAGATTGCAGTTTATCTAACCTATTTTATTGCAGCTAGTACTCTGTGTGTGTTTCCCCTCTATTTTGGAATTGAACTGCTGAATTGGACCAATCAGCATGGGGGGCCTTTAAAATGAAGTCTGCTGCTGGAAAATCAGAACTTGGACTCTTAAGTTAAGCCAACCACAATGGGACTGTGTGGCAGATGCCTCTGTGAATTGCAGTTTGGACTTCGACACCTTTTTGCACCAACAGGGGGAGTCTGATTGTGAGTGACAGCCAAACCAGCTAATTGAACTGGGAGGAACTCCAAGGAAATGCCCGGCTCCGTCTACTGGAAAGATCAGATCAGTTTGGGCAGTGAAGAGACACGGAGCTGTGTGCTTCTTTGGTGTGTAGTTTCAGTGCGGGAATCATGTGTAAGGCCCTAAGTTTCAGCCTGCAGCTTGTGCAAGTGCCTGCTCGGACTGAATCTGACCTGTGAAAAGAATCAAGGAGATCTGAAGAAGACTGGAGAAATTGCTGAATCGCGTACAGTGAATTGAGTGCATGAAGCTGGAAGTAAACCCCAGCTTAATTCAAACTACATCCATTTGCTCTAAACTGCAGTTGGGTCCAGACACAAGGACCTTGTCCACAGGGTCTGCTCCTCCTGGCAATCCACGACAATCTGCCTTCCATCCAGTTCCCAGCATTGAGTTTGTGAGTACAAAGCAGGGTAGCTCCCTGCCATCTGTTTATCGAATTGGAAGTGTATCATCTAATTGTTGTTTTTTTTCATTTCTTCTTGAACTGAGACAACCGGCTCCGGATTACAATTTGGGTATTGTGCCAGTGTTTTTCCATCACAGGGCCCCAACCAGCTGCACTGATCCTGGCTAGTCCCCCCCCATCCGGGTACCCAGTGAAAGTGACAATTTGAGACTCTGACTATGCATGCAGTACTGTGATTATTAATGTGTTTAACCTAATTAACCTGATTTCCCCCTTCCTTATTACAGCTCCTTAAATAAATCAGATCTGTTTGTTTCAACAAAGTTACACTGTCTGAGGTATTCGTTTACGTTAAAGTATTGTACTGTGGCTTTTGCATTGTATCATCTTGTTTTACAGTTGGTCCCCAGCGTCCAGTCGACAGAGCCAGTCCTGGGGGTAAGTGTACATTGTGAAGATATTCCTGATGAATTGTGTGGGCCATTAGGGGAAGAAAGGGGGTTACAGTGTCCCAGAGGGCTGTAACCAAGTTAGTTTAACTACTGCAAACCCTGATCTCTGGATGGAGGCACTCGCCATTGGACCCAGGCCCCTCAACCTGTCAGTAGTCAATCAGGCAGGGGTAGTAGCCCTTGGGATAGTGCCAACTGGGGGTTAAACAAGCAACATCTTGGTTGCTCTTCTCTGAAAACTTTCCAACCCATCAATGTCCTTGCATAGGTACGGTCTCCAGAACTGGATCCCGTATTCTAGGTTTGGTCTCACCATGGTCTTGTAAAGAGGCATCAGTACCTCCCTCCTTCTGTTTGTTATGCCCCTCCCAATGCATGCCAGCATTCCATTAGCTTTCCCCACTGCCCAGTGGTTAAAGCAGACAGTTTGAACAGAGGGAACTGTATAGTCAGAGGGGTGCCAGGACTACAAAATCCTTACCTCTCTAGGGGGGTCCAGGGGCATGCCCCCAGAATATTTGACACAAAATGGTGCATTTTGGTGGCTTTTAGCAGGTGGTTAAGCAGATTCATAGCAGTCTATTGAAAGGCAGCAGAATGCTGAGGTAAACAGCAATGTTTTTCGTATGATTAAAAGTAAGAAAAAGTCAGTCTCACTCCTTGTCCTGCAAGTTTTCATCTTGTACTGTTCATATATTTTTGAAAAGTATAGGTAAAAGTAAGAAGGATACCAGTCTAGCATGACAGGGTGAGGGTGTCGTGATGCAATTAGACAGTTTTAAGGGGACAGAAAATCCTAACATCTGCAGGGGGTCTGGTGGCAAGCCCCCAGAATTCTTTTTAAAAACTGATATCAAATGGTGCATTTTGGAGGCTTTTAACAGGGGCAGTTAAGCAGATTCATACCAGACTACTGGTATGGTGAATCTGCTTAACCACCTGCTAAAAGCCAACAAAATGCACTACTTTTACATCAATTTACAAAAAAATGTTCTGGGGGCAGGCCCCCTTCCTGCAGATGTTAGGTTTTTTATGCCCCCTCAGAACTTTGTGGATGCATCATGACAACCTGTCATGCTGGACTGGTACCCTCCTTACTTTTACCTGTACTTTAAAAAAATATATATGAACAATACAAGATGAAAACTTTCAGGAGAGGCAGTGACATTGTTTACTATTAATCATACAACAAAAACCCATTGCTCTTTACTTTATCTCAGCATTCTGATGCCTTTCAGCAGGCTGGTATAAATCTGCTTAATGAACGGCATGCTAAAAGTCACTCAAATGCTGCATTTGACATTGATTTTCAAAGATTTTCTGGGGGCATGCCCCACCTACAGATGTTAGGATTTTATGCCCCCCTCAAAACTTTCTGGTTGCATAATGACACCCTGTCACTCTGGACTGCTACACAAGATTACTTTTACCTGTAGTTAAAAAAAAAATGTATGAACAATACAAGATGAAAACTTGCAGGAGAGGGAGTGGCTTTTTTTTTCTATTAATCATACAAAAAAAATGCTGCTTATCTCAGCATTCTGCTGTTTTTAGCAGCCTCAGCCTACTGAAATGCAGCAGAATGCTAAGGCACAGTAAACAGCAATGTTTTTGTTATGATTAATAGTAAAAAAAGCAGCTCACTCTACTGCAAGTTTTCGTGTTGTATTGTTCATATATTTCTGTAAAGTACAGGCAAAATTAAGAAGGTAAGGGTACCAGTGCAACACAGCAAGGTGAGGGCGTCATGATGGAACCATAAAGTTGTGAGTGGGCATAACATCCTAACATCTATGTAGGGGCCAGCCCCCCAGACATTTTTTTGAAATGAATGTAAAATGATGCATTGTGGTGGCTTTTAGCAAGCGGTTAAGCAGAGTTATACCAGCCTATTGAAAGGCATCAGAATGCAGGGATAAAGTAAACTGCAATGTTTTTTTTGTATGAATGGTAAAAAAACGCCCTCTCCTGCAACATCCTGTAGATTATTTTTTTTCTTTTGAAATGTACACTTCAGAGAAACTGAAACAGTATTCAGCATCCCGTGACATGGCTTCTAGCTTGAACTAGGCTGGATATGTGTGCGAGTGTGACGGTGCACACCATTTTGATATTTTGCACATCTCTCTCAGTAAAGACAGTCAGGGTACTATTGCATCATGTATTTAAACAAGCAGACATGTGGCTCACTGGCGGATTCCCTATCTCTCTTGTGCTGGTATATGGCTGATCGATGCATTCTCAGTCACGTTTTCACAAATTTGATGGCATCAAATCCATTCACTGATGGGCTAGTGAGGCTAATAAACATCAAGTTAGACAGATGGTCAACAGTAAGTTTGTTTACGCATTGGGCTGGCAATAATGTTCATTGTGCTGAAACCTTGCTCGCAGTCCACTGTACTCACAGGGATTGTGTTGATTATATACAGCAGCTTGCATAGGGACTGTCCTTTCCTGCGACCTCTGTATGACGCAGTCATCAGAATCACTCCTTACAGCATTCCATTCTAGGAGTTACTTTAGATGCCCAAATCTATTAACGAGAGTCTGTAACTCCACTTCTCCAAAGTCAACCTCTACATCCTCAGGCCATGAGTCAGGCTGAAGAGTAGCAACACACTTTACTAATACTTCCTCTGACGTCAGTTTTGTTGCCATCATATCTGTCAAGGCTTGGTAGAGCTGTTGACAAGAAATGGCATTGCCCCCTCCTATCCTCTACTAACAAAACACCATGGAACTCTTTGCGTTTAACTGCAGCTTCAGCTTCAGCTTCTGTTGTATAGCTGCCAGGCCGATACTTCATCTTGTTGAGTACCAGCATGCAATGTTTAATGTATCTGTCAGCGTCAAACACTGTCACACCCTGATTCTGTAGATGTTCTGACGAAAAACGTTGTTCATTAAGAGCATCCATCATTATGCCCACATTGGGGACGAAGGTAGTGGATGTCATCTTGCTCAGCAGACCACGACAGGGCTGCTTATTGTTGGGAGCTTCTCTTAGCATCATCACAAACTGATTTCAAGTGTTTAGTTAGTGCAGTGAAGGACTTCCATACTGCATAAATGGCACGGTAGCTGCTAGCAACCCAGTTGTTATTCTCATGCATTCTTAGGTAAACAGCTGTAAAATGAGTACAAATTATCTAGAACAGGGGTTCTCAAATGGTGAGGCCAGCCTCCCTGGGGAGGCCCCAACCTCTTCCAGGGGAGGCTCAAGCAAGTCTTGAAAAAAGTATTATATTTCAATTTTGAACTTTATAGATTTGGTGTGAAGGGATAAGGCAAACTGAAAGAGGATAATAGTAGGTGAATTTATGCATTTATTCACAAGTCTGTGACCAGGGAAGGTACTGTACACTGAGCCATGGCTTATTTCAAGTGTACCCAGGGAAAGGTAGTGAGAGACTACAATTCAAAATGTAACTGCAGAACACTCAAGCAATACAAAATGAATAAAAGTGCAAACAAATTAAGAACAATAAACTAACAATACGAGGAACAATTGATCAATTCGACTGGCAGCAGAACTGTCTAAATACAAGAGTTAACCATACAGGTACTAGGAATAAAAGCAGGAAGGAGCAAAATGATCCCTGAGAATTTGTTTAAGAGCAGGGTGAGAGGGGAAGAGGCAGAGGTCAGCAGAAAGGTTATTCCAGATAGCGGGGAAACAGAAAAAGCAGTCTGACCCATGAAGGTATGGCAGTAAGGGGTAACAATGGTTTGAGAGTCAAAATATTGGCGCAAGTAGGTTGTCCTGTTTGGGGGGTTTACAATAAGCTTAATAACATAAGAGCCAGCTATGCAAAGAGGTTTCAATTTATTCCTGATGTACTATGAAAAGTAGGCTATTTTTCTATGGGGAGGCCCAAAAATATTTCAGTATTTTGGGGGAGGCTCAAGATCTTTTCCATGGTATAGGGGAGGCTCACTATGACAAAGTTTGAGAACTGTTGATCTAGAAATATCTTGAAGTGATTCACAGATTGCAACAGTCAATGGCATCAGCTACTGAAAGTTCCAATCTTTGATTGAGGCAGTGCCGCACTAACAGATTTGGATATTTGAGGTGTAGCAATGCTCCAAGGTCCCCTCTCTTAATGAGCATCACACTTGCGGCATCACATGTGACACACACCCACATTGTCCTGAGCTCTTCGTCTCCCAAGCCATATAGTGACAACGTGGATAAGAGCGCATCATGAATCCCCTGTGCAGTTGGGTCAGACAACTGTACAGCTGAAGGAAAAACATAATGGGAGTTGATTCCTTTTCCATGTACACATGTATGTAGATGATCAAAGTCGATCTGTTGCTCACTATTGTACTTTCATCAACCAGAACTGATATGGGGCATCTGGTCTGTACTATGTATCTCATTAGGTTCCTCCTCATTTTTTCGGAAATTATGTCAATCATGTCCGAACAGGTTACTTTAGACTGCAGATATGAGCCAACAGAAGCTCCGTTTAGTGTTTGGAGCTCAAGCAGTTTAGGGTGGTCAGTAAATGGGCAGTTCTCTTTGGCCACATAATATGCTGTTCTCATGATTCTTGCGGAAGCTTCTAGATGTTCCCTTGTCAACCTTTTAGCAGCCTTCTCAATAACTTTTTCATCACGTTTCTTTAGGAGTTCATCAGCGTTTTGGTGTCCAACTGACATCATGTTTTGAAACTTTATTTTGGAGTGAGAGTAGCTGTCTCGCTTTGTCTATGCCATATGGTGAAATTTCACCAGCAGCCCACTCCTTGGCAAATGAAACATCAGAAATAAGGTTTGCTTCCTTGCAGGTTGAGCAGCCGAGCTTGTCGTTGAGGATGAACAACCACTTGTGTGCATTCTTGAAATACTCTCCCTGATCAGCTGTCCAACAGTCAGGCAAATGGCTGGTCACAGGCGATGAATCAGCCTCTACGGTCTGACATTCTATGCTGTCAAGATGCTCAGTGGATGATGACGGCATAAGTGATGTAGACCATACCACATCTGCTTTGCTTTGTTGCACACCAGAGGGTTGCAACACTTCCAGAAGAGCATTTCTTTTTTGTTCTCAGAGGTGGACAGTTCGGGTTGTTCAGTAATTGTTTCATATTGGTCCACTAAAAGTGACTCAGAGAGTCTAGAGTGCTGCTCCACTGAGAGGCATGAAGTTTCACTTTTGAAGAAATCAGATATTGCTCTGATACTGTGCTCTGACTGTTCCAATAATCGCCATGATCTGGCCTTGCGAAACTCCGCACCAGACAATTTCCTCTTCATATACATAGCTGTGCATATACTCTTGTACAAACATTGAATTGCATGGAAATAAAGATAAAAGGTCACAAGTTTTGTTCTGTACCCTGATCAAACCGATCAATCCTCCGACCTCAATCACTTATTCTTGCAGAGAGCAGAACCGACACTTGATATGTTTTTTTTATTTATTCACTTCCACAATAGATCCCTGCTAACTTTTTTGTTTCAATAACTCTGTTTCCCTCACTGAAAGTGTTACCAAGATCCACCAATCAGCTTCTCTAGCACCAGCTGAGAGCCTAGCCAGCCAACACTGCAGTCCTCAAGACAATCATGTTATCTGACTTTTTGTTTCTCTATTTTTTTTCACAGGAAAGATCCCTGCAAACGGGCTGGTTTTGTTTTTCTAAATGTTTTTACCCCCTCACTCAAAAGCATGACAAAATCACTACTCAGTTCAGTGGCCCTTACAGCAATTGCTGAGAGCCCAACAAATACTACGGTCCTCAAGACAACCCTGTGTCATCTGTGTTTGTTTCTGTATTATCTTTTTCACAAGAAAAAGCCCTGCAAATGGGCAGTTTTTTGAGGGCAGTGGGGGGTGAGGGCTGTTTCTCTCTCCTCAGTCCCTCACACTTAAAGGCTCAATAAGATCCCCACTCAGCCCCTGCTGAGAAGCTGGAGCCTGCCCGGCTAGCAGCTGACACTGGGAACTCTCAAGATAACAGCCCTGCTATCTGTTCTATTTTTGAATTTATTTTTATTCACAGATCCCTTCACTTGCTGAGATGAGTGAGAAGACAAGACAAGGCAAGCAACACTGAAACCACCGAGGCTCCAGCACCAGCCCTGTATGCTGATGTGTTTTTTATTAACTAATACCCACTAAACAGACAGGTCGCAAAACAATTAGGGCTAGCTAGCTAGAGCACAGTTGCCGAGATCCCCCTCACAGCTGCAACCCTCGCTCAATCTATTTTTGCTTTTTTTTCACCAAGTCACACACTACACACAGGGAGAACTATCAGGGAGAACACAGAAAGTCAAAGTGGATGGCTTATTCTCTGCCACTCTGCCGGTTGTCAGAGGAGTCCCACAAGGTTCCATTCTAGGCCCGATCCTGTTCTCTCTGTACATCAGTGATCTTAATTCTCACATAACTAGCTCCAACCTGCACTTCTTTGCAGACGGTATGGTTCTGTATACCTCTGATTCAACCTTATTGGAAGTCAGGGGTGTGTTACAAGCTGACTTTGCTCAGCTCGAAAATAATCTGATAAAAGCCAAGCTTCTCCTTAATGCTAAGAAAACCAAAGCAATGATTTTCTCTCGTAGTACCTCCTCTGGTACCTCCTTTGTCCTACCAAAAGACTTTATTGTTACCTCGCTAAGTGAACCCTTGGAAGTCGTTCCTAAATTCAAACATTTGGGTGTGTGGATAGATAATAAACTCTGTTTTAATGGCCACATCAAAGACTTATCCAGGAGGCTCAAAGCCAGACTAGGCTTATTTTTTAGAAATAGGTCTCTTTTCCTCCTGAAGACACATATCAGGCTTGTCCAGGCCACTTTCCTTCTTCTACTTGACTACGGTGATTTAATTTATACTTCTGCTACAATCTCAAGTCTAAACAAGCTGGACATCCTCTATCACCAAGTGTTATGATTCATTACCAATTCCCCCTACCGCACTAACCATTGTGATCTGCATGCAGCTGTTGGCTGGACATCTCTTACCACCAGATGCCTGCTCCACGCTGGTCTCTGGACCATTAAGTTGCTCCTGCATAAACTTCCGTGTTACCTAACACCTTTAATCTGCATTTTCCACAGTGCATATTCACTCATGAAAATGAACTTTATCATGCTCGACGTACCTAGGACTTGTACCTCATCTGGCAAATGAGCTATCGCGCATGCCCTTCCCACTATATGGAACCAACTCCAATCTGTACTAAAACTAACTAGCATTGTCTCAGTTAACTTCTATAAAGTGCTAATTGCATCTAAAATAAAAGATAATTGTAACTGCTACTAAGCCCCTCCCCTACCCCTATGTGTGCTCCTTGACTATTGTCTCCATTGGCACTAGCCTTACCTAGACCTGTGTCCTTTTAGCTTGCAAAATGTATTCCATGACTAAATAAACTATAGGAGCTTTCCTACCTGCTCTCATACCCTTTCCTACCTTATGCCTCCTATCTATATATCACCCCTTGCGAACTGACCCTTCCCCCTCAACCCTGTTCACCCTACTTATTCTATCCTTTCTATTATTTACTCAATACATCAAGCATATCTATTGCATCTAACAGTGTTAAGTATATAAATCTTACCTTGTATTGCCTATAAACTTTATACTAAATGTTCCTTAACTGTACACATCTTTACAATGATGTATCTCGCTATGTAATACCTTTATTGAACTTTGTGTGCACTTTAAATACTGGTAACCAAGGTTGCCTTACTATGTAATGTTTATTTGTCTGTGTACAAGCTTCAGGACCTCAATGGAGCTTTCCTGCAATAAAACTGAAGTTGAAGTAGCACACAGTCAGTGAGACACTGTCTTTACCTTGAGGCTTGACAAACAAGGTAGAGCTATTGGTGGTCTGTTGCAGTTTGTCTTTTTTTTTTTTAATTAACAGTTGCTTCAGTGTCTCAGATAGGATGTAGCTTATAGCAGGATAATTCACATTTATGACATAATATATCATGTGATTTACAGAGCTACAAGTAAGCATGCCATTCGATTATTTCCAGGGCAGGCTACTATCCCCCAAAATCTTTCCCCCAATAGTCCACTCTTAACTTCTGATCAACGCCACCTCAAAACCCTGAGAGATTTCAGCCCCAAGTATGTTCACCAGCTCACAGACTCACACCGAGCTCAGTCAGCTCTGAGCTCCCTCCCTTTCTGACTGATTAAAGAAATTAACATAATAACATACATACTAACATGCTAAACGCCAGCAGAGTAGGCCTCTTGATCTATCAAGTCTGCTTGTGCTTCAGCATCCTTAATGGGTACCCTAGATATCTACCTGGTTCCTGCCATTGTTGCACAATCCCCAAGTCCCACTCCCCCAGGTAGCCATCCTCTTCTTTACCCCTTGTCTATATCTATACCACCCTCTCTTGAATCCTTCCACTGTGGCTGCCTGTATCAGCTCCCCAGGCAGCACATTCCATGGATCCACCACTCTCTCTGTGAAGTACCTCCTCCTCCTCCTCCTTTCTCCCTTAATCCTCCCACCCTCAATCTTCCAACTGTGTCCCCTGGTGATTCCCCCCTCCTTCCACCGAAAGAGCCCATCTTAGCTTACCTTATTTACTCCCTTGAGGTACCTGTATACCTCAATTATGTACCCCCGGTCCCTTCTCTCCTCCAGTGAGAAAAGTTTGAGCTCCCCTAGTCGCTCCTAATATGTCATATCCCCAGGGCCCTGGATCATTTTGGTTGCTCTCCTCTGGACCCTTTCCAGGAGTTGTACATCCCTCTTTAGGTGCGGCTTCCAGAACTGCACACAGTACTCTAGGTGTGGTCTAACCAGACTGTTGTACAGCAGCAAAATCACCTTCCTGCTCCTAGAGGTAATCCCCCTAGTAATGCAGCCCAGCATCCTATTTGTCCTTACTGCAGCCCTCCTGCTCTGCTCTGAATTATTCATGTTAACATTCACCAGGACTCCCAGGTCTCTTTCCCCTTTTGTGGCTTGCAACTCTCCCCCCCCCCCACCAGGGTATACACATAGTTGACGTTTCCCCACTAGATGTAGCACCTTGCACTTGCTGGAGTTGGATTTCAATATCCAGATGCAGGATCACCTGTCCAGAGTATCCAGGTCCTGTTGCAGGGCCAGTTTTCCTTCCTTCCCTTCCACCACTGCCCCCAACTTAAAGTCATCCACAAAGAGACTAATTTCACTCTCAATACCTTCTCTGATATCATAGATGTAGGCATTGAACAGGAGTGGCCACAGAACTGATCCCTGGGAGACCCCACTTATGACCTCCCTAGGAGCTAACATCTCCCCCTCCCCAACTACTACTCTTTCAGTGTGCCCAGAAATCTAATTTCCAGTCCACCTAACCATCAGTGGGACTACCCCCATCCTCCCCAGCTTCCTCAGCAGGCCATTGTGAGGGACCGAATCAAACGCCTTGCTGAAGTCCAAGAACAGGACATCCACAGGTTTCCCCCATTGAGAGCTGACATCACCCACCCATAGAATTAAACAAGGTTGGTCTGACACAATCTACCTGGCACAAACCCATGCTGTGGGTTATCCAGATACCCCTTGCCCTCCAAGAAATCCACCATCCTTCCCTTAAGTATGCTCTCGATTTTTTTCCACACCACCGACGTCAAACTGACAGGCCTATAGTTTCCTGGCTCTTCTCTCGATCCCCCTTTATGGATGGACACAACATGTGCCTGCCTCCAGTCCCTTGGTACCTTCCTCATTTGCAGTTACATGTTAAATGGATCCACCAGTGGTGCAGCCAAAACATCCACCAACTCCCACAGCACCCTGGGATGAATAGCGTCAGACCTTGGAGATTTGTCCTCTTTTAGGGACTTGAGCGCTTCCCTCACTCAGCTGATAGGGATATCAGCATCTGTCTCCTCCCCCACAGCCGAACCAGCCTGATGTTCCTCATTTGTACTACCACCCGCAGCAGAATGCTCTTCAGTAGGTGCCCCAATGAGCAGGTCTGCTGCTCCTTTCATGTTCTGTACCCCCTTATTTGGGAATTCCCCGGCCTCCTTAATAGTGAACACTGAAGCAAAGTACTCATTCAGTATCTCTGCCTGCTGTTCAGCCTCTTCCACCAACCCCCTGGCTAATCTCAACCTACTGAGCTGGCACTTGACCTTCCTCCTCTCCCCAATATACCTAAAGAACCCTTTCCCACCTCATATCTCCTGTGCCAGCCTCTGTTCCTTCCTGGCCTTTGCCCCTCTCACCACTTTGGTGACCTGCGTAGCTGCAAGGCAATAGTTTTCCCTTTTTCTGCCTCCTCTCATTCTTTTGTACCTACTGTAGGCAGACCTTCTTCTCCCTTACCACCTCCTCGACCTCCTTATTCCACCAGCATGGCTTGCAAGACCTACTTCCCTTGTGTCTCTGCCTTGCACAGGTTCTGGTGGCCTCCTGTATCCCCCGCTTAATGATCTCCAACCTGCCTTCTACGTCCAGCCCAGGGTTAAGCTCCTTCAGATTCCCCTAGGGAATATCCCCCCATGTTTCTAAAATCAGCCCCCGAAAATCAACTATTATCATCCTTGAATTGTCCCCCCCCCACATTAAGCTGAAACTAGACTGTGTTGTGGTCGCTCCCAGCCAGGGGTTCTTCCATGACCAGATCCCACACAAGATCCACATCCACTAAAACCACAACCAGGGTAAGACCGTCCCTCATAGGGTCCATCACCAGCTGATTGAGGAACACATCCAGAAAGCCATCCAACAGCTTCTGTTCCCTGGTCATCGTGGACGTCATACAGTAGTTCCCCAATCAGTAGCTGGCATATTAAGGTCCCCATCAGCACCACCCCTTCCCCCTTCTGTCCACACTGACCCCTAATGTTAGCCAGCAGGCACTCCTCTTGTTCCTCCGCCAGCCCTGGGAGCCTATACACCACCCCCAACTTAATCCTCCCTTCCATGGGGGTTCTCAAAGTGACCCACAAGGCCTCCATGCTGCCCTCTGCTTCCTCTACTCTAATAACCTTGATGTTATCCCTAATAAACAGTGCAACTCCTCCTCCTCTGCCCTCCTTTCTATCCTTCCTAAGCACAAGGTACCCACTCAGATTAAGATCCCAGTCATGGCCAGGGGTGGCTCAAGTTTCAGTGACCACTGCTACATCCACCACACCCTCCACCAGTGCAGCCTGGAACACAGGCATCTTAATCCCCAGGCCCCTGGAATTTATTAAAACCACTCTCCACCCCTTGTCTCCACCTCCCTTGACCATATCTTCCCTTGATCCTTCATACGTCCATCCTCCCCCTTCTCCTAGGGTAATGTCCACCCCCCCTTTTTGGAGTTGAGGGCCAGTCCTACCTACAGTATGGATGGCCAGATCAGCTCCTCTTCACAAGTTTAAACCCCATCTAGCCTGAATGAAGTCCACCAAGCCTCGCTTGAGAACTTCCTTCCCCACTGGATTAAGGTGAAGAGTATCCAGAGCATACAGTCCCTTGTCATCCCAAGGTCCCCCCCAGTCCCCCAAGACCACCATTCCACTCTTTTCACCCCACTGCCTGAGACAGTCATTGATCTCCCAGATCTTCTGTTTGTTCTCCACCATGGCCCTTGGCACTGGCAGAAATTCTGAGAAGGAGACTGTGCACCCATTATCATGACAGACCCTGGCCAGTTCACAGAACCTTGCCTGAATTTCCAGTATGCTATTCCCTTGAATATCATTTGTCCCCAGATGCATCAGGAAGTCCGGTGATCCCTCACAGTCCCGTGCCAGCTCATACACCATGAACTTCGTGCTATGCACTGTCAGGATATGGCCACTACCTTAACTTGACTTGGTGTCCCTTCACTCAGCCCCTCCCAACAAATACCCCTGATCATGGAGTCACCCAGCAGGAGTTACTTAGTGTCGTCCTTGATGTTAGTATCACCGCTTGTTGCCTAAACACTCTTGGTGTGTAGGGTAAATAATAATACTAATAATACAGATTCTTATGTCTTTAGAGTCTGCCAAGAAGCATCTGTAAACAAGCAAAAGTACTAATAAATGTTTATTAGACTACTTACGCCAAGCATGTGACAAAGAAAATCACAAGGGAGATGGGTTTCTCACCACTCTCCTGAAGAATGTACATAATCTCCAGTATTCTAGGATCTGAGGTTCTCCAAGATCTTGTTCTCTCTCCCCACTTTCCTGGAGCTACAGGAGGTTGCAGAATGCTATATACTACAGATAACAGCATAGCAACAGAGATTACCTCATAGGTACAGATATGAGAAACAATATGTATTGGATAATGACTTAGGAGACATGATTACTAATGAGTATCATATGAGACAAATAATATGCTTCTATTTGCATTATAGCTTGGACAAAAGAAATGCTGATAGGTTCAAACTACAGGTGGCATTTCTTGCTTATGTATAATATAAAGCATAACAAAGGATTTCTCTCTCTGTCAGCTAGCTTGCTTAGACAAAGAGAAGTGCTGACTGGCCACTATTACATATGAATTTATGAGAATATATACAGTATATATATATATATATATATATATATATAGCGTCTATGAGAATATATATAGTGCATATAGTAATCACTGATGATCCCTCAGAGTCGTCTTATCAGTGTTTAGGTAGATTATATATGGAATATATGTAAAAGACAAACATAATGCATTGTAGTGAGGTATAATAATCATGCATGATCTAATCCTATGAAGGATGTAAACATTAGCAAATATTACCAGCAAAGCACATTCCTGGCACTCATACTTATATGATGGATGCCTAAATCTATATATTAGTGCAAAATAGCAGTATTACAGTATAATAGACCAGGAATACAGTATAAGGTGTATGTGAGACAATAGGGGTCATAACCCAGGTGAAACAGTCCCCTCTTTGTTGCCCTAATTGCAAAAGTGGCAACACAACAAAAAGATGACAGTTAGGCACCATTCATCTAAAGGCCCGAGGCACAAGCCTGATAGAGGAAGTTTAACTGGTCCCGGTGGTGTTTCAGGGTTTTCCTTAAACAACAAAATGTCATTATAAGGGAAACTGTTAGTAAAACCTTGTATTACTATAAACATTTGGAATGAAACTTCACAATTTTTTTTGTAATATCAAAACAATCAGTAATTACTGATATGTATCTGGTGTGTATCTGTTCTATTGGGAAGAAATTGAAGAGACAAACTTAAGTTGCCTGAATGGATATTAAAAATAAGTAAAAACTGAAATAGAGCACCAAGATAGTTAGGACTAGACTTGATGATATCTGGTTCCAGGATGGGAACAGATGTGATTACCGTATAACCTATTACCTGTTTAGGGAGTAAAAATAGAAGTTAGAAAAGTTCACTTTGCATAACTTTAGTCCACATCAGAAGAATGTGTAGTTGGTCACCATACAATGTTCCACATCAGCAGAATATACCACCTTGAAGGATGGCATTTTTCAGTTGATAAGTTGAACAGGACATGAAATGTCAATGTCCACAAGGTATAAACTACGAACAGTTCCAGGGATAAATCCAGGGTTTCTTCAAGTGTCAGATGAAGATTCATAGTTCAAATGTGATGCATTCGGATTTTTCAAAGGTAGATCCAAATGTTCAGGAGGCTGCAGTATTTACAGAGGCCTCAGCAGGGGGTGCATTAGATTGCAAATTGAGTTTTACAATGGAACAACAACAGTGTTCAGTGGAAGATGATCACATGGCTGCACAAAGTGTAAAAGTTTATAACAGTACTCAGTTTGTATGAGATGCCAGCCATGCTTTGAAAACAAGCAGTGAAGAAAATGGATTTCTTGATTGTAGATCAATTGAAGAAGAGTCTTTTTGCTGAAGTTAGGGTATTGTCCCTACCCCAGACTTGCTTCATAGTATGCATAACAATGAGCTTGATTGTAGAATCTTAATTGGCTGGACCGAATACAGTTTATTTGAAAGTTCACAAATGGAAGTCTAATTTCAGTTATTAGGCCTGTATTCACAAGTTGGTAATACAAGTTGGAAGATGTCACATACTGTATACATAAAAGGTAGTGATCCTTTCAGGTACCTAATAAAATGTTCAGAGTCGGTCACAATTTCAAGACCTCATGGTAAACAAGCAAAGGAGGTAGTTTCAGCCTTCCATGATAAAAGTTCCCATCAAGATGACCAATAAAATGGACAGTTGCCAGATGATCAAAGATGGATGTTGCCAGATGAAAATGCAGCAATGACACTGTGAGAGTCACAAACATGGCTTCCAGGATTGTGCAGGAATACGTTTTGAAACATGGAGCAATATTGGTGTGTGTGATGACATATCCAAGGTTCCTTGCCATTGACAAGGGAATAGTGCTAGATTCAAATAAACATTTAACTCATGCAATAGAAGTGCAAAATGTGGCAATGCCACTGACCCATACATCTGTCATGTATGAGATCAAGGAGATATCCTAATTCCAGATCCTGGAAGAAATAACCAAAGGGTTGTAAGAACATAATAGCCGTAGGCAGTGCAAAGGACTTTCCCAGCTATGTGATACTCATCTGCTTCCTTAATGTAAGCAGAAAATAATTCATTAATATTAACATTTGTCAGGTTGAACCCCTTCACAATATCCTTACTATTGTAAATGTAAATTGCTTTTTATGAGCAAAATCATGAATACCATGCAATGGGGGGGGGAGGTATGATATTATATTTTATGCTATCATGAACCTGTAACATATGTGCTTGAATAATTGCTATAGCAGCCATATTTCAAATACATATGTCTGAGCCAAATAGGCCTGAGTCTAAACCTGTGTTTTTTTGTTGTTGTTTTAAATAAAAAAAAAACTAAAACAAAACAAAACACCTAGTGTGTTTGGATGGGTTTACAGTCATAAGATGTACCACTAGCAGTCAGGATGTGAAAATCCTGTGTGTGTGTGTGTGTGTGTGTGTGTGTGTGTGTGTGTGTGTGTGTGTGTGTTATTAGTCCCTGTATAGGGGGTCATTAGTGAGTACCTGGTATGCTGCCAGGGTATCCAATCACATCATTATTAATAAAAAAAATGTTGGAAATGTTTGTTGTGAAACATATAACAAATCATTCCAAGTTTTAATGGTGAGATTTAAAATCACTGGGATGTGTATGAGCTGCACATTATTAACTAGGGTACCTGGTTTGGAAGTGGCTATTAGACCACTGGGTGCTCCAGGGTTCTATTTTGGACACTCAGTATTAAATGTCACAAATTATGGGGCATCATTGGGTAAAAACCTTTAAAGTCTAATGACTTTTATTGCCATATAAATTTGGATGCAACATTTCTGATGATCAATAAAATGTGAACAGGGGTACAGATTAAGTCTAGCTGCTAGAATTGATCTAAAGCAATGATCATAACATTCAGTAGAATTAAATCATGTGGGCTCGTGAGGTACTCTGCCTTAACAATCTGTTTAAGTTTAGGTCACTGGTTCTTATCTGCAATAAAATGTGCAGTTTGGGCTTGTAAGAAGACTCATACTTTTAAAAAGAATAATAAGCATAAAGAAATACAAAATTGCACATGCCCCCACAATGAAAAGCATCGTGGGCTGCATATGCAAATCACCACAGAATATTATGCTGGTTCAACTTTAAGCAAAAATGCATGATGCCAAAGGATCTCTCACACAGTTTTCAAAGGGTGCCAACAGAAGACATAGACACGTGTTTCATCCTACCAGGACTCATCAGTATGCCTCATCTATTTGACACCCCAGTGGGATGAATCAGCTACCCTAAGATGGTCTATCTGGGTTATGTTGTGGTGAACCCAAATAAAACAAAAAGCAATTTAAAAGACAAAGAACCTCTGTGTGCAAGCACTGATGCAATGTTTACCCCAAAGGGCATTTGGTCGGGAAGCCAAGTTTCAAAGAAATACAAAATCACACATGCCCCCACAATTCAAAGCATCATGGGCTGCATATGCAAATCACCAATGCAAGCATATCTCTCTCTCTCTCTCTCTCTCTCTGTCTCTGGAACCTAAAAGGAAAGAGAAAAAGAAAAACATAGTTAGTTTAGTACTATTCCACCCATTGGGGTATGGAAAAGTAATTTAATCTCCTTTAAACAGGTTCATTTGACTGGCATGTAGTCATTTATCAATGACTGTTATTGTGAGACAGTCTAATTTGGTAGACTGCTAGAGTGAGTTTGTTTACACTGGGATGTGGCCCATTGTTGGGCCTTGCCCATACATTGGGCAGTAAACAAGGGTACCTTTTGGATGTCTTGTTTGAGTAAACATATTTATCTAGTGATGCTCCATCAGCGGGGGCAGTACACAGGTCCAGAAGTAAATATTCTGGGAGTCTCATGGACCATCCGGTCATGAATTTAAAAATGGGGTAAGCTGTGTACCTGCAGAAGATGTCCCTCTTATTGCCATAAGGAGTAAAGGCAATAATGAATCCTAGTCCTTTGGGATTTCTCTGAACAAGTTTGGATAACATAACTTTGAACTGCCTGTTAGCCCATTCCACCTGTCCTGATGACTGTAGGTGGTAAGGGATATGGAACTTTTGTTTTACCCATAACAAATACAGAGTTTCCTGCATTACTTTGGCTATAAAGCCAGATTCTTGTAATCAGAATTTACCTTTGGAGTAACCACGACCTAGTAAATAGCTGGTTTACCAAGACATTTGCAGTCACTTTGGCTGTGTTGCTCTGTTAGGTTGGTGATCACTAGTGCAAACTAATTGTTCTTAGTGGTTGGTATAGGGCCAATATAATCAATCTGGATATTGTTCCGGAGGCCTGATTGTCTCTGGGGTAACAATGTATTTTTCCTAGCTGGTATAGGATTGTTCTGTGCACAGATCAAACAGTTACTATTGTAGTGTTATACATCATTTCTCATGTGTGGCCACAAGACAAAGGATTTTAGTCTGTCTAGTGTTTTATTGACTCACTGGTGTCCACCAGTTGGAGTATTATGTACTTGGTACAGCAGATAAAATCTACTTTCAGGTGTTCAGGAATTTCCCATAACTTTTCATGAGTGTTACAGCAGTGATGTTCTAAATGAGTAGGCCATCATTGGATAGGTGAATGTCATTTTCACTTTCTTATAAGAACTTATTTTGGAAGATATTCCTCAGTTCCTTTATTAAGGAACCTATACACTGTCCTCAAATGAGGGTCCTTCTTTTGGAGCATAAGGCTCAATATGCTTAAACCTTATGAATGTATAGTTTGTATTTAAACTGGTTAGGTTAGGGTTGTACACAAACAAGTCTCTGTATTTCACAGAGGTAATATTAGGAGTATTGGAAAAGACGTTTGTTTTCCTCCAAAGAAATTCAGTCAGAGAGAAACATACCCAATTAGAAACTGTAATAAAAACATAGTGTCTGCTCTGCTTTCTGTAATTATCTCAAGGCCATTCTTAAACTGCAGAACTTAACCCTCTCATGGGATGCTGGTATCATTTTACGTCAGGAAAAATCTCCTTATTCCTTTCTTAACACAAGCTGTGTCTTTCTCAAGGACTTTCCAGCTCTCTAAGCCATCCACAAACATTTGTGGTAATTAGGAGACTCCTCACCTCCCTGTTTTTCAATTTATTTGCCAGGCGTGTTTTAACATTGCCTGTGAATCGTACATATACGATGATGCAATTACTAGCCATGCACACTCTGTCATCACCAGAATGTAAAATAATTCCAAACCCTGCTATCTGACCCTCACTGGTATGTGTAGCTGAGTCATCAGTCAAAAGATGACACACAGTGGTGTTTTTTAACACTTACTGGGGTTCTGTCAGAAAGGGCCTTGGGACAGGTAGGTCAGTGGGTTGGAGTGAACAATCATAGGTCTCTCCTGCAAATTGTAGGCCATAGGCCAACAAGGATGGAGTTTTGATAGGAAGGACAGTGATGTCATGATCCTGTAAAATGAGAGACCTCGGTAGTGGGGAAGATCATGGAAGCACTACTGAAGGAGAGATTGGTGGAACATCTGGTTGTCAATGGACTACAGGACCCAAGGCAGCATGGTTTCACCAGGGGAAGGTCATGTCAGACCAACCTCATTGAATTTTTTGACTGGGTGATTAGGGAGGTGGATCAGGGGAGGGCAGTGGACATGGCCTATCTGGACTTCAGCAAGGCTATTGACACTGTGCCACATAGAAGACTATTGCACAAACTGGGGAATATGGGTGTGGGCAGGATAGTAGTGCAGTGGGTAGGTAACTGGCTAGACAGCAGGACACAGAGGGTGGTGGTAAATGGCTGTCACTCCACAGAGGGAAGAGTGACCAGTGGGGTACCACAGGGATCAGTGTTGGGACCGGTACTATTCAATATCTTCATCAGTGACATTGCACAGGACCTAGAAGGCAGAATTTCACTGTTCGCTGATGACACAAAGCTCTGTAACAGAGTAGACACACCAGAGGTGTAGACAGAATGAGAAGCGACTGCAGAAACTTGAAGAATGGTCAGGGTTTGGCAGTTGAAATTCAATGCAAGGAAGTGCAAGATAATGCATATGGGGCACAAAACCCTGGCACAATATATCAGTTGGGGGTGAGGATATAGCATGCACCAAGCAGGAAAGGGATCTTGGAGTTATCATCTCTGATGACCTCAAGGCAGGGAAACAGTGTGACAAGGCAGCAGGTAAAGCAAATAGGATGCTGGGATGCATAGGCAGGGGCATCACCAGCAGGAAAAGGGAGGTCATAATTCCACTATACAAGACACTAGTGAGGCCCCACCTGGAGTACAGTGTACAGTTCTGGAGACCATACCTACGTAAGGACATAGACAGAGTAGAGAAGGTTCAGAGGAGGGCAACAAAGATGGTGCATGGATTGCATCACAAGTCCTATGAGGACAGGTTGAGGCGCTGAACATGTACTCCCTGGAGGAGAGGAGGGAGAGAGGGGATATAATAGAGACATACAAGTATCTTACAGGGAGGAACAGGGTACAGGAAAACACTATTTTTAAGCGAAAAAGATGTTCCAGGACTAGAGGGCATGGGATGAAGTTGGAGGGAGGACGATTCAGAGGAAACGTGAGGAAGAATTTCTTCACAGAACGGGTGGTGGACAAGTGGAACACCCTGCCAGAGGAAGTGGTGGGGGCTGAAACAATCACGGGATTTAAGAATGCATGGGATAGACATAAAGGAATTCTGGAGGTCAGAGGTAAGGGGCAACAGACTTCCTGGAAAACATAAACTGAACTTACAAACTTAAATGGGCAGACTGGGTGGGCCATAGGCCCTTATCTGCCGACACTGTCTATGTATCTATGTATGTATCAATGTAAGTCTGGCGTTGGACACAGATTCATCTTTTACTCTGTCTGACAACAGAAAGTTAGTTGGCAAATGATTGGAATGCAGCACAATGGGTGCATATCTAATGATGTACATAAAGTATCTCACTACCCAGTATGCAGCCAAAAGATTCCTTTCACAAAGGTTGTATTTCAGCTCCAGTGGGGGCAAGCATCTGGGATACATAAGCAATGGGTCTGATGTGTCCATTGTATGTTTGGGCTAAAACTGCTGAGATTGCTATATCCGATGCAGCAGTTTCAGTACACCCTAAAACTGTGTTAGGATTAACCAGTACTGGGACCATGGTTAGTGATCCCAAAAGAAAAGACAACAATATCAATATTACTGTATCTTGCATCTTCTTGCAAGAAGTGCCTGCTGTTGTTTGTGCTGAGGATAACCCAGACTGTTTTTGACTTGTGTCTGCTATTGCATATGCTGAGAATAACTCAGACTGTTCCTGGTTTGTGTCTGTTATTGCATATGCTGGGAATAACCCAGACTGTTCCTGGCTTGTGTCTGCTATTGCAGCCATAGTATGGGATGATCCAGGTGTCACTGGTGGAGGGGGTTCTGCATCATGTGCAGGCAGTGTTGGCACTATCAGGTGTGCCTGCAAAGTGGAGAAAAATGTACAAGTTGTACGTAGTTCTCCAGCTATGGATTGTAATTCAGTAGCCATCAAGGGGTGGACTAATCCTTTTTGGACCCTTCCTCCAGCCACTATCTCCTCCCCCTCCCCAAGATCATCTCCCTCTGCATTCCCTCCAGAACTTCTATGATAGAACCCCTTGCTGCCCTCCCCCTCTTACCGCAGCTTTTATAACCAGTTTCCTTGTCTCCCCACAGCTCAGCTTAGCCTCTGCCCCACTCCTTACCCCAGTGTGGCCTTCTTCTATGACTGCCCCCCACCTTCCATCTCCTACCTCACCATCTCCTCCCCCAACACAGCACTTCCAACACCATCATGCCCTCCTACCTCATCCCCTATCCTCCTTCCCCCCAACATGCCCACCTCCAGGGCCCCCATTACTAAGGGCCCTTCACTGGTATGATCCTCGCCCCTCAAAGGCCACCCCTTCCTCGACTCCATGCCACCTCCTTTTTGTTGAGTGAGCTCTCACCCCCACATCTTTTCTCTGCTGATCTTCCCCTTCCCCTTCTGTGACATTTGGGTTGCCCTTCCCTCTGCTAGCACGCTTACTTGAGTTACTGTATTCCTTCCCCCTCCTAGCATGGATTAAACTTCAGTTCTTTCTGGCTGAGGCACTTTTTTCCCCCCTTAGTAGGTAGTCCCTCTCACTAGTGGTGGTCAATGAGAGATCATCAGCATCAGCCCCAAGTCTGGTTACCAGCTCAGTCAGCTCCCTCCCTCCCTCCCTCTCTGACTAAACTGGGGGAAAAATTGAAATTCTTCCTTTTTTTATTTTTCCTAATACTCCTCCAAGTCACTAGTACTGCTTTTCATCAACACACACCTCACCTCAATCAAAAAAACAAACAAACACCAGAGTCAACCTTAAGTTAGTCTGTCAGGTCAGTGAGATCTGTCAGCTCCCCCTTTTTAAGGAAAAAGAAAATTAACCTTCTTTAGAATTAGATCTTCTTGGCTGACTGAGCTGAGGCTCTTTTTTTTGCTAGTAGTGGTGGTCCTTCACTAGTACTGCCTGGAGAACCTGGTCAAAAGACAAAATAACAGCCCAACATTGTACACCAGCTCAGTCAGCTCCTTCTTCCCTCTCTGACTGGGCCTTGAAATGAATATCTTTTACTGTGTGGCTCTGTTTTACTTTTTTATGTTTTCCTCCACCCATACACTATATATTCATTAATAAATCACAAAGCAACAGATAAATTGTTATATTTTTTATTTTGATGTTTTTTTTTTAACACTATAGTCGATCGAAAGAGGTACTGTATACTGCAGCACCAAGTTGACTCTCCGTGAAAAAGACAGTTCCTTCTGACCCAGCACATGCAGAAAGCAACCAACAGAAGAATTAGATCCCACCCACAGCCCGCCTCTCCTCCTCCATGCACATCAATTGCAAACTGCAAGCCTAGTCCGACACAGCACACAGGTCAGGTGACAAACTCAATGACAGTCACCTGGTGTGGTGCCCAGACGAGACGCAGAGAGGAGGTACAGTAAAACAGTTATAATTAGTGTTTGAATGTGAATGGGTATGGACAGAGGTAGGCAGGGCAAGGGGCAGGATGGCAGACTGGGTGGGAGGTACCTTAGGGAGAGGACTAGGAGGAATATCTTCACCTGTTAGCACCTGCCTCCTTGCTTATTCTGTGTGTGTAGTAGTGATGTGATGTGATCTTACAATTTAATTTATTTCTTCATGAGCTGAAATGGAGGCAGAGCTATGTGGCCAGAGCAGATTCATGATGGTGGCCTGAATGGTTGGAGTAGTGTTGCGCCAGTCATTCAACTATTTTCCTTTTTGGAATTTAAGTCTCCCACCACTTAAACAAGCTGGGTATGAATATAACTCTGGGTTAATTTTGTGTTGCATGTGGATTAAGTCAGTTCTGGGCTATTTCTGTTCCTCTTTCATTGCATCGGTGGGCTAAGTCAGGTTTGGTCTATTTCCACTCCTCCCAGTGACTACGTGCTTCCTGCCAACAGTTTTACAGTTACTGTTTTCTGAACTTAAGTCTGCCATTGTGTAAATGAGCTGGGTAATGACTGAAACTCCGGCTGAATTCTTGCGGTGCATGTGGCTTTCAATAGTTTTGGTTGGATTATGTCTGTTCTTCCTGGTGTCGAGTGACTACATGATCCAGGTGAAACCACTGTGTGAACAACACCAAAAGAAAAAGTGAAACACTGCAAAAGACATTGCATCTACCAGAGTCACATGTGATAGAAGACAGGGCAAGGGGAGGGACGATGACCCAGGGGGCGGTACCTTAGCACCGGGTGGCTAGCCTAGTCACTCCCCGACCAGCAGCAGTAAGTAGTACAGCATTAGCACAAAAACAGAATCGGGGGCGGGAAGAGGAGCAACCAGATCATCAGCTGCTTGCTTGCAGTTCTCAGGAATTAGTAATCAGTCTCTCCTCTCCTCTCCCTCCCGGAGCCAGCAGTCATTGTGGCAATGAAATGTGCACGCAGAACAGACGTCTCACAGCCAGACAGCTTAAAGGCACAGAGTACTTATTTAAAATGGCTGGGGGGGGCACATGAGTTCCCCCAACTTCCCCCTAATCAGAATCCTGAGGGGGCATGGGGGGACTTGTCCCCCTGAGTTCCCCCTCACTTTAATCACTGCCACCGCCTTGCTGCACTGGCTACCCACCTTAAGGTTGCTTGATACTGTAATCCCCAGATCCCTCTCCTGCTCTGTTTTTTGATTTCCTCCCCTCCTAAAGTATAAGCTGTTTGCAGGTTTTTGTGCCCCAAATGCATCACAGCACACTTTTTGGCATTGGATTTTAGTTGGCAAGTTTCTGACCACCTCTCCAGGGTCCTAAACTCATGCTTCATGGCCTCTGCCCCCCCCGTGGTGTCCACCCTATTGTAGATTTTTGTACCATCCACGAATAGGCACACTCTTCCCTCCAGACCTTCAGCTCTATCCCTGATGCATATATTAAAAAGGAGGAGTTCCAGCATCGACCCCGGGCACCCCACCTGTTACCCCACTTATCATGGAATGCACCCCATTTACCACCACCTTCTGACTTCTGCCCGCCAACCAGTTTTTCACATACCTAGTTATTTTCTGTCCCACCCCTAAGCTTTCCAGCTTATTTACTAGCCTTCTGTGATGGATGGTGTTGAAGGCTGTACTGAAGTCCAGACAGGCCACGTCCATCGCCCCCCTGGTCAACCACCTGCGTCACCCAATTGAAGAACTCTATCAGGTTCATCTGGCAGGACCTCCCATGTGTGAATCCATGCTGCCTTTCATCCTGCAACCCGCTGTCCACCAGGTAGTCCACCACCCTTTCCTTTATTAGTTCCTCCATCACCTTGCTACCACCGAGGTGAGGCTGACCAGGTGATAATTTTCCGCCACCTCCTTACTGCCCCCTTGCACAGTGGCACCCCATCCTCCCTTCTCCAGTCCCTTGGCATGCACCCTGTATCCATGGACAAGTTAAACAGTCTCATCAGTGGGGCTGCCAGGTCCTTTCTCAGTTCCCAGAGTACCCTTGTGTGCAAGTCATCTGGACCCATTGCCTTGTCCACCTTCAACCTATCCAGTTCCTCCCTTACCCTGTCAATGCTGAACATACTAGGATTCACCTTTTTTGCCTTCCTTGCCCCTCCCCCCAAGCTCTGGTTCCCTACTCTCCCTCTCCTTCGTGAAGACCGAGCAAAAGCAGTTATTTAACACCTCTACTTTCTCAAAGTCCCCTTCTCATTGTATTCTTCCCTGCCCCTGCAACTGTACTATCCCCTGCCTTGCCTTCCTTCTTTCTCTCACATACCTGAAAAAAGTTTCTCCCCTTTCGGTCCACTTAGCTATTTTCTCCTCAGTATTCACTTTAGCCCTCCTTATCTTCTGCCTTGCCACCCTCTTCTATTCTCTGTAAGCCTCCCTGTCCTCCCCTCTTTGTGTCATCTTATATTCCCTGAATGCTTTTTTCCTTTCTCTGACCACCCCTGCAACATCCCTTGTAAACCAGAGTGGTCTCCTCCTTTTTTTGTTCTTCTTCACCTTCTTAATGCAAATTTCAGTGGCCTTCAATACCCCTCCTTTGATAGCCCCCCAAAGCTCCTCAACATCCCCTATATTCCCATTCCCTGCCATTTCTTCCTCAAATATCCTCCTCATTTTGTTAAAGTCCATCTTTATGAAGTACATCACTCTCATTCTAGTCTGATTTGTCTCCCTCCCTATTTTTACCCTGAACCTCACAGTCCTGTGATCACTAGTACCTAGTCCATCACCAACCACCACCTTCTCCACACTTTCCCCATTTGTGAGGACCACATCCAGCAGGCTTTCTCCCCTAGTTGGCTCCCTGACCAGCTGTTGCATGAATATCCCTTGTAGCACCTCCAGGATCCCCCTGCTACTAGCTGATACCACAGCTGGGATTCCCCCAGTCCATGTTGAGAAGGTTTAGGTCCATCACTAGCAGAAGTTCCCCCTTGACAGCCATATTTGTAACTACCTGTATGAGCTGTCTATCCCCTTCCTCCCTCATGTCCGAGGTTTGTAAACCACCCCTGCCCTCAATGATTCCCCAGTCTGTTTGTCAAATGGGACCCATATAAGTTCTGTCTCCCCTAACTCTTCCTGCCCTTCCATTGCCCTAATGTCATCTTTGACATATAATGCCACCCCCCCCTTACCATCTCTGTCCTTCCTTAACAGTCTGTAGCCTGGGATAACTGTGTCCCAGGCATGATGTTCTGTCCACCATATCTCACTTACCGCTACTATATCTAGTCCCTCATCCACCATGATGGCCTCCAAGTCCACCATTTTGTTCCCTAAACTCCTGGTATTGGCTGATAAACCCTTTCACCAAGGTCCCTTCCCCTCATGCAAATATCTCACACAGCACTTCAATCTTGTGTGCTGATGACCTTGTCCTTGTCACAAGCTCTCACAATGACTCAGATCTAAATCATCAGTTGTCTTCTGATCTGCAGTCAGTTCAAGGATGGCTCCAAACCAACAGACTCCTTATGGATATCACAAAGACCCAGGCAATACTGTTTGGCTCAACTCCAAGAGCAAAAAAGTGCCTCTTCTCCTTGATGGTACCATGTGGAAATGGATCCTGTCTCACCACTGTTTCTTCCTTCAGTTACCTAAGGGTCACACTTGGTACATCACTGAACTTCTCAATGTATATAGTGGCTGTCAGTAAGGCAGTGAATTTCAGGTTAGGGTCTCCTACAAGATCTGTAACAGCCTCACTCCTAAAACCTGACTAGCCATTGCCTATGGCATTATGCTCCTCAGACTTTCCTGTTCGATATCTATTTTTCAGCCTCCAAAACTGTCCTACAGAGATGAGATGTGGCCTGCAATAATATGTCTAGATTATCCCTGACCATGAATAGTTATACTCACCACTTTACCCTCTACTCCAGACTTGGTTGACTTCCACCATCTGCCCTGTGCAACCTCATTATGGGAAGTGCTGTTCATAATGTTATGACTAAACAGACACCACCATCCCTAGCCTCTCTCCTTATATCTGACAGTGTATGCTATCCCTTAAGGTCAAATGTCCCTGGTTCCAGGGCCATCCTCAAACTAAACTATGGGAACTGTCCTTCTTCTACTTTGGCCCTACAATCTGGAACTCCATCCCAGCTGTGGTCTATCTGTGCCAATCCAACCATGTCTTCGAGACTGGATACCGCTCCCTCCTACTCAAGACCTGGGCTGGCAATATAGCCTAAAGGTTAGAGTAATGAGCCGTGAATGAGCCTGGTGCATTCTGCAGACCTGGGTTTGATTTCCACAGCCTCCACTTGCATACTGTGTAACTCTGAACAAGTCACTTAACCAGCCCAAAGCTTCCAGGTCAGCCCAGAAAACAGGCAGTTTTGCCTAGTGGGCCTTACCCAGTTAACAAAGACTACTAACTAACTAACTAACTAACTAACTCAGACCTCAACATGTATGTGTCTGAAGTTGGCGTAGGACCACTTGTAAATTCTCTGAATTACTCCACTTGCTGATTGTCAACTTTAAATGTATGAAACCTATCCCTGTTCTTGTTCCTTGTCTTTTATTGTTGCACCTTACCCCTCTACCATTCACCGTGCTTACCACATATCACATTTTGTGTTTTGGTTTATTTCATTTTGATTTTGGGTTTTAGTTCTGTGTATTATCTCTAAGCAATTGTATAAACCCTCTGCATTTTTGTACGTTATTGTGTCAGTCTCCATTGTAGTGATTTCCAGGACATGCCTAATAATCGGCAAATGTTTTGTCTAGTGCACCTACCTGATAAATAAAAAACTAAAAATAAGTAGCATTACAAAATGATGGACAAAGTGGGACATAGGTGCAAGAGCTGCTCTGACAAAGAGAATTTCATTTTTTTTGCAGTCTAAAATTGTGTTTGAACATTGTGTTAAAATAGAGGACACTGGGACAAATTTTCAAAGGGCGAGAATGCCGCGAGCCCCAGGTGCACTGAAGATATCATGTACCAGGCTTGCGGCATTCACCAGGCCGGTGATCATGATTTTCTATCCTGTGCGCAACTTTTTGCGGTCTACTGTGGCTTGCGGCAATTCTGGGGCCATTTCTTATGGAGCTTGTGCTAGATAGTTGGCAGAAGATGCCATAAATCATGGAAACTGTTGCAACTGTGCCCAAGATTGTAAAATAGGGCGCAATTGCAGCAAAGGGATGCAGTGCACTGTCAGAACCTAAGTGTTGTGCACAGGGCTTGGCACAAGCCCTGCATCACACTTTGAAAATCCGTCCCTCTGTCTTTAGCAGGATGTGACACAGCTGGAAAAGGCTTAGCACCAAACCTCAAATCTTGCTACGTGAGTGTCCAGATGGTGAAGTAGCCCAGAATACCTTATTTGCATATGTATTGGTAGACAATGGTAGGAATGTACCAGGTACTGAATATACATGTTGGGTGTGGATAGTTTTCCATGCCTTGTGCTGTACATTTTGCCCAAGTGAGAGAGGTGTGAGCTTGGAAGAGATGGAGCCATGCCATGCAAAGAGCAATGACCTGTTGCACCCCCTGTGACAAAAGAAAATAATTCTCGGCTTTTAAAGCATGAGACTGAGTGCAGCCGTATTTAGTGGAAAAGACAGAGCTGTTCAGTGGAACTTAATGAGGCCCACTCACAACAATGGTTCCAGTCTCATTCAATGCCCTGCTAGCAGTGTGGGCACTCAAAAGGTAAAACAACTTCGACAATTTTCATAGGAACAGCAGTTAGAGCAGAAAAGAAACTCTAGCTCCTGTGCCAATTGGTCTGTACATGAATAGGTAGCTGTGAATTGTGGTGGTAGTGGTTGGGGGTGGAGTCAGAACCAGCTAAGAGGTAGAGTGAAATAAATGAAGAAACATTATGCAGATGTTTAAGTTAGTCCTTGGACTGATTCTGTGAGAAAAGAGACAGTGTGGATTTCTAAGCAGCACCAAGCTCTTACTATGAATAAGACTAACGCTGGGACCCACCCCAGCAGCCCAGAAGTACCGAGGTATTCCCCACCCCCAGGCTCCACAGCACAAAAGACAGACATCACCATAAGCCACTGGGGGTAGTATTGTAGGTCTTCCCCCAGTGCGGGACCCCTAGCCCCAAGCGTGGCGAGCACCATGCCCAGTCCCTGTGCCTCTCCCAACATGGTGGGTTGAGGCATACCCAGAAACAATGACCATCATGATTAGGCCAGGAAGTGGACCTGAATTAAGAAGAGCTAGCACTAGTTTGTTCTATAAGCTCCCTGGGAGAGAGGTGCTGCATTGACTTGTGAGAGATTAGAGTGGCATCCACCAGCACCAGAGGCGGCACACAGTTAAAGCATTTTTCCAGTATAAAATATGCAGTGCAGTAGAGACATCAAGCAAGGAGGGTGCCATTTCAGCAGTTCCAAAGGTGTCTTCACCTACCACGAAAGCAAAGCCTGACCCGAGTCACTGCCCTTCCCTGATGCCAGCGACCATGCCCTGGGAGCCCAAGCTTCTTCCCAGATGTAAGCGTAGAAGCAGTAATAGTGAAACAAGAAGTAAAGGAGTTGGGAAAGTGGGTGGTGCCTGTGATTATGAAACTGAAAGTTCCACTCATGAATCTTAACATGCTTTCTTTTATTTCAAATAAATTCACAGCAGCAGTTACCAAAGTTTTGTGGAAAACCAGTTTATTAAGGCCCAAGATGGCGGTATCTTAGTATTTGTCCATTATTCCTTACAAGGCCTTTCAACATGACTCCTGAAATGTTATATATTAGATTATGTGATGGCTGACCTAGCCCCTTAAGGAAAATTTAATGTTTCATAGCTGACTTTGGGGTTTTTTTGATGATAAAATCATCCAGCATTGTGGATGCTGACTTATGAGTCAGAACACTCCAGGGGCATCACTTCTGCAAGGCCAGGATATCTGCTTGTCCTGAGGTTTAATAATTCCCTCTGACTTTTCAACATTTGCCACTGAGGTGGAGACATAAACCTCTGGGTCCCCCAGCAGAGTGCCTGACACAGAGACACCATAGCCATTACCCATGCCAGAGCCCAAGCCAGTGTTAACAGAAATTCAAGAAGAAGAACCTGTGGGGTCAGCAGAACCAGTGGAACCAGCAGCAGACTAATCCACTACAGTGCAGCCTTCTCCATCAGATGACACTGTATATTTCTATGGAGAGAGTGGCTGAGGAGTGGAACAGCCTACTGGCTGAGGTGGTGGGTGCAAAAACCAGTTATGTGTTCACGTACAGCTGGGAAAGAGTAAGGGACTTAATCAGTACTCGGGGGTAGCAATAAGGCAGTAAACAAGTGGGGGGCAAGGGCAAAAATCCCATCTAGACAATAGGTCACAGGGCAGGATAGGATAAAACTGGGCAGACTGGATGAACTGATGGTCCTTTTTCTGCTGACATTGTCTATGTTTTTATGTGTATTTTACAGAAACAGTACCTATTATGGCAACTCATTTGACAGAGTGGGAACAAGTCTTGCATGGTCGGAGGCTGAAATTGCTCAAAACCTGTAAGGTTGACAGAATCATGAAGAGTGCAGTAGAGGCAAAAACTGACTACAAGTGCCTTGACCCCTTGGGATGGCTTTGGCATGAGGTACTAGCAAGATGTCCCCAGTGCTCATTATAGAGGCCCTGCACTCCATTAATAGAAAGACACCAGATGCCCTAACCTCCTATAGTCAGGCAGCAATTGTCAAAGCAAACCAAATGATGAAATCCTAGGAGGTGAGGCTCAGCATTTAGATGCATGCAGTTGTCATCATCAGCATCAGTCCTGAGGGCCTTTGAACTGTTCATTCTGCCAAGGTGCCCAGGCCTGATGGCATGCTAGTGGACAAGATGGATCCTGTCTTCTTCCTTTAGTGAGGTTTCAACAACAGCATCATGCAGGCTGCATCTAATTGGTTAATGCTATGTCCAAAGTGTAAGACTATATTTAAGTTCTTCCAGAGTTGTTTCACTATTCACGTGGGGATCACAACTGTCATGCACCCATCTGTTCTGCTGGAGGAGCATAGCAGCTGTCTACTATCCTGTGCCCTGGTCTTGCCTAGATAGTCAAACCCTTAGTGCTGTGAAAAATGACTTTGCTGCACACAAACTGAGGTGTGTACTGTGAGTCTGGACTTAACACAGGGCTTCCTATATTAGAAGCATCTGTTTGCACAGTGGTACAAAGTCAGTGATTGTACACATGCTATATTCGAAGTACTGTGATGCTGCTAAGGGTGGTGCAGCATAAAGGACACTTTCAAACAGCCCATACATGACTTCTGAGGCTTGGAGCACTGCTGCACCCATAGCCATCTGTTAACATTTGGCTCTGGTCCTGGTAATGACACTGAAATGGTTCATAATGAGCTGGTAATAAGCAGCTGGTGCTTTGAATGTGGAATGGACTCATCTGCATGAGGTGTTGGATTACAGCACATTTGCACAACAGTGCTAACATGCATGGGACATGCTAACTGATTCTTGTGCTTGGGCTGCTTGTTCTCTGTTCAGTGTCATTCCCTTCATTAGCCAGCAGGGGGTGTGCTTTCTAACTGGGAAAACCTGTTAGTGCCCTACTTTGTGCTGCACTCTGAGGGGTATATTCATACATGCTTTGTGCACTCACTTCTACAAACATATCAAATGTTGTGAATCACTTACAATGGCGCTAGGAGAAAGGACTTTGTGCAGCACTAGCTCTGACCTTCAAATATTGGGCTCTTAGTGTTTTATAATCACATTATAGAGACAAGTAGTATTTTGGGGGTATATTGTGAATGTCTTCTTTTTAAGAGAAGACCAAAGAAGTAGCTTTGTCCACCAAAGCAGTCAACAGTTGAATTAGTTTGTGTTTTTAGCAGTGCAGGTATGAAATGTTTTCTTTCGGGCCCTGATGGCCGAAGACCAAGACTGTTGCATATGAAATCATTACAGTCATGCTATACCAATACATGTTTAAAGTGTATGAGTTAATACTGAGTAAGTTGAAGTAAAGGATGTGTGAATATAACCAACAATACTGTAGAAGTGTCCAAAGTGGACTTGGTGGTTAAATATCCTGTTGCCACACCAGTGTTCTGGTAATTCTCTGCCTATCATTCGGGGTGTGGACTATACCTCATTTGCTATGCTGAGAATACCACCATGGATAAGATGTTTGGAGGATTGCTACAAAAAAAACTCTACTGGTATGCTTGCCAATGCTTTCCAAGACACCCAAGTATTAGTGCCCATTGTAGATTCAGATTTAATTTTTTTGACAGGAAGGAACCATGGATTTTGCACTCTTTTGTAAGGGCATCCTGGGGTCAAAGATCAAAAAAGACAAAAGAAAACGCACTTACAGTAATAGTAGCTCATAAAATACTAAACACATTTTTGCCAAATGCTTTGCCTACCTGGGGAGGACCTTATTTCTGACTAAGCCCAAGAGTCTCTACCTGTGCTAGTAACAGTTAAGAGGGCTACTTGTGACAATCACTTCCATAAGGAGTTGTTCTTTGGCAAATTCACATGTTCAGAAAATTATTCTTAATAGAAAAGGTGTGTTTTATAGTAAATATGGTGTTTAGATGTATTTGTGCAAATGAGTGCAAGAGGTGGTTGAGGTCAACAGGTGCTTCAAAGGGGAATGTGTACCCCTAGCCAAATATGGGCTACTAAAATGGTTCCATGGGTTAGTGCAGAGTTCCAGAAGATAAAGGGCTAATGGCGAGCTAGGTTTAGTTATAATTCCCAGCAGTGTAGCTTAAGGCTATAAACAGGAAATGTGGGTAGAGATAGACAGGGATATAAGAGACAGCTAGAAGGTTCTGGAGTCAGTGAGGATAGAGTTAGAGAAAGAGAGCGTTGAGTCTGAAGTGGAGCAGACAGGAGGAGCAGCTACTTCCTCCTGGCCTTTGGGCTAGGGTAACTAGGCCAAGAAAAGGATCGCGGTAGTGGTAGGAGGCTCTAGTCAGTTATAGGACTCAGCAGCATCTGAGCCAAATGATCATCCTTAGCCCATTTATTTATTATTTTGATAACTGGGTGGGTGCACTGGTGCCAAGGGGCCTTTTTCAGGCGCAACCCAGATATAGAAAAGTACAAGTCAAGGCAATGGTGCATGATACAACTAAATATTATATACAGTATATATATATATACAGTATATATATACACACACAGTATATATACATGATACGTAATAAAACGACATGGTGCAAGCATAAATCATTCAACCTGTATAGCAGATCTAAAGAATGGTAAATTAAACACAGTATTTAGACATTAGACTGTTGGATATGTTTCTGCAGTTTAGCAGTGAAAGCTTTTATGGTAGGAACAGCTCTAACTGAGGACAGGATGGCCCATGAGTAGGCATACCCAATATAAAGGACATTTGAGTGGGCTGTGCAAGTGTTGCGAGCTGATAGTTAACAGAAACCAATTTACTAACTGGGTGTACTGGACCAAGCCTCACCTGCTGGATCTGGGTGTGGTGGTAGGGCCCCAGGTTTGGACGTGGCACAGGCAGCCTGATGACGTCTTTCCCCAAGGAGGCCCAAAGTAAAGAAGAGTTGGAATCCTGAATGCAGATAGTAGATACAAGCAGCAGATAAGAACAGCAGAGACAGAGAAAGACAAGAGAAATTCAACAACTGCAATGAGTACAGCGCAGTCTGGAGAATATGCTTGACTCCTTCAGAATTATAAAGGTGTGAAACAGGTAAGAATATAAAGAAGGGTCATTAGAGAAAGTAAAGAAATTGTGAGAGAGCATAAGAATTTCGCGAGGGAGCCTGAAGAAAATTGTGGGGTATGTTAGGAGTTTAGGATCCCTTGCCTAGGGACCAAGTATGTGGAAAGTATGGCAAGCACAGAGCTTGGCTTCACATTCACCACGAATATATGATTCATAGCCACAAGATGCAGAAGGCTAACAAATATAGTTTATTCCACAATGGACACCAGCAGCCTGATGCAGGTACTCCTCCCTGTTGCCAAACGTTTTTGTTCGATGCTAGTGCTTTCTCAAGGCATGCCTTGAGAAAGCACTAGTATCATACGAAAACGTTTGCCAATGAGGAGGGTACCTGCATCAGGCCGTTGGCATCCATTGTGGAATAAACCATATTTTTAAACTTCTGCATCTTGTGGCTGTGAATCCTATATATGTGGTGAATGTGAAGCCAAGCTCTGTGCCTGCCATGCTGTGAGCACTTCCACTTTGTTTGGCTCCGTTCTACCTGCTTTAGCCACCTGTATTGTTTACCTTGAGTATGTGGCAAGTGCACCCTAAGTGTTACATATATTTTTTTGTTGGGGAGGTACCCATGTAATGAGAAGAGACATCTATAAAAGGTGTTGCTTTTTGGTAACATTAAATAATTGCCTTCTAGGAGTGCCATGTTGTTTTAAATACAACCCTCCTCCCACACACACACACACATTACTGAAGCCTTTGTGTGGACAGTGATTTGTGTTCAGTAGTTCAGGAGGCAGTGTAGTGTAGTAGTTAAAAGCAATGAGCTGCAAACCTAGTTAACTGGGTTTGAATCCCACAGCCACCACCAGCATACTGTGTGTGTGACCATGAGCAAGTCACGTAACCTCCCCATGCTCACAGGACACACCTGGAAATAAGCTTTGGCTTAGTGTCACTTTCCTGATCAAAAATTGTAATATATATATATATATATTGCTCTAATGCATATTAATTGCCTTGTAGTCCTGTCACAACCGTCAAAACTCTGGCCAGCCTCCTCCACTAGAACAGAGGACCCAGTAATAACCAACGTCAAGGGGTTGGCTACATGTAAATTTGGCTTTTGCTATTTGGATATAAGAAACAGTGCAGGAGTGGTGCAGTTTCCATTTTAGTTAAAACATAAGCCAAATTCAGCTGATACTGGTGGATAACGTATTTGTTTTAAGATATACTGATAATGTGGTAACATCTATAAAAAAATCTGACAGGTCCCCTTTTCATTCTGCCAAACAAAATCAATGTTCCACATAAATGAGGATTATCTAATTTAAAAATCCTCAGTTCATCTCTGTTCATTTGAATCAGTAAGATGTTAACATATAATTAAATGCATTAAAGCTGATTGCTCATGTTTGTTACTAGTCTCTTAAGCTAAACCAATCTGTTTGGTATATGAGGCCCCATTGGTCTGTGACGGAAACAGCATTGTCAGGAAATTTTACTGTATCTTTACAATTTATAGGGATGTTTTTCTATTGTCTCATATTTTATGGATGTTCTTTTAAGCACATAATTGACTTTAAAAGTCATGTAAAATAGAAATTAACCTTGTGATTATTAATGTTCCATTCAGGATCATTCGCTGTGTGATTTTAATTTTACATTGCTGGTGAGTGAGAATGCTCATTCTGTTACTCATTGGAAATATATACTTCAATGAACTTAGAATGATTGCTACAATTGGAAAGGCTGTGCCTGGAGTTCAATGGCCAAGCAACCAGCTACTCCCACTTCCTGAGCTATATAAGCAGTTCCTTTCAACCTCATTGTGAAGCACTTTTTCTTTGCAGCCGAAGGCTCAGCGGTTTGTCCTCTAAGCTGGTTGGGGTCTACCCCCGCTCCTGCTTGTCTGCTGGATTTCTGTGTTTTTTCCTGCTTCTGGTTTGTATTTTGCCTTGGGCTGCGCGTGCTTCTTCTGTCTTTGTTCCCTGTTTTCTGTGTTTGTGTGTCTTTGGTTTTGTTTTTTGGGGGCTTTGTTTCTAAGCTCCTGGCATACTGCTACTCCAGAGCTCATACTACTTGCTTTCAGATACTCACAACTTGAATTGCTTTCAGTTACAACACTCAAATTCCTTGCAATGCAACCACAAACATTATCTGTGTGTTCAGCTCAGCCAAAGCTGCTTTCCATGTTGCATACTTAATTGCTTTCACCTGATTCAGGCTCACACTGAACCCTGGCTATACAGCTAAATCATGCTCAACTCATTCTTCTTGCCTCATTGCTGCAGTTCATTGCACTGCCTGTGACAGCTGCTTTCAGAGTATTGTGCCTTCTTTATTTTATGTTTATTGCAGTTTGCAACTCAGTGTACTCAATACAGATGCTGCTTCTGTTTGTATACCTGCTTCAAGCTCTGAGCCTTGCTATGCAGTTCAATCCTGTTATTTCCTTTATACACTGCTGTTCTACTCTGAGGTTAGCTAAAGCTCCTGCTGAGGCTATCAACTAGGTTTAATATCTGCATATGGTTCTCGGCCCTTCCATCGCGTCCTTGTTTGTCCTACAGTGGGGACTTGGAGGTGTTTGGGGGGTCGTGGCCCATGTGGCTAATTATTTCTGTTTTAAATCCTGTCTTCACCACTGAAAATCCTCAGAGTTTGTCACCTTGATTTGGCTTTGCAATGCCTGGCTGGCTTGCCCCACTATTCAGTGCTGTTTCATTGCTACTATGTTATGCAGACCTATGTGCAAGTCCATTTATTACTACTCTGCTACTGACCTACGTGCAGGTCCACGCTTGCTTACGCAATCGTTGCTCATTGCTTATGCAACCATTGCTTCGTGCCTACTGCCATCCCCTCGGCTTCAGCATCTGGGATTCTGCTGCACTCAATTCTGCATTCAACCTTGCAAGATCTCAGCACTTATTGGTTATTATGATCTCAGCACGCCTTGCTCATTCAGCTCACCACCTTTTCAGCTTTCAATCAATTTCTGGAGCATGCCAGTCATTCTATTCTGGCATAGGGTTCCTGCAGCTGACGGTGTAACTCTGCATTTAGTCTGCATCTTGAGTGTGTTCAACTTGGGGTGGGATCCTTCTCACCTGGCCCATAGCTGGGAATGTCCTCACCTCAGGTTTGGCTTTACCTGCCTGCTACATGACAGCAGCTCCTGGTGTAGAATTTGAGACTAATGGTGAAGGGTGGTTACGATGATCTCCTTTGGCTCTTGTGTTCCATTATAACAGTTAGCCATTGACTTTAGTGGTTTCCCTAGCAAGGCACCTTCACCGCATTCTTCCTATGACTGCCTCTGGTTCACCTGGTTTGAGTTTAGGGTGGGTAGGCCAGGTGAGTGCCTCAGCAGTTGTTGCTCTCCTCCTCTGTCTTGGTTGCATGTATTGTTGCAGAGTTTTCTCGCAACCTTCCACGGCATTCCACTAGAGGGTTTGAGTGAGAGCCTTTCTCCAAATTGGAATATTTTCCACCTCCCTTTAATTGGGTTTTCCAAATTGCAGCTGCAGAGCCATCACTTAATAAACTATCCCAAGCCTGGAGGGAAGGAGACCAAGGCTTTGGATCCCCAGAGATTTCCTCCTCTTAGAGGGTTTTTTCTCTCTTTTGTTGCCTCAGGTCATAACTGTTAGTTAGCATAGTAACATCCCCTAGTTTCTTTAGGTAGGTTCCACTGTTGGATGGAGGTGGAGGATGTCCTGCCTTTCCCGCTCTCCTAAGAGGATCCCTCATTCTCAACGCAAACCATCAGTATCATGCTATGCAAGCCTGGGCATTTCATTACATTGTCAAACTGAGCATCACATTACATTATCAAACTGCCTATGCTTCTGTACTACTACGTTACAGTTACTTCTCCTACATCACAGTTACTGCTTGTGCATAAGCTTCGTGTCACCTCCTTCTTTGGGATATGATTGTACTACATTTCTTTTGGGGATTCCTAAGGTACCTTTAGCCACAGGAATCATCCCATGCACCTCTAGGGGTGGAACCCTCTCCGAGGGTTCCTTGCCTTTAGTACCCTTACAGGGTAGTAATTCCTCTGGAATAGAGAGTGCGAACAGCCAAAACCAAACTAACACAGTTGCACAAGCATAACACTATACTGGCTGTGCAGGACATTCAATTGGAAAGGCTCTGCCTGGAGTTTGATGGTCAAGCAGCCAGCCACTCCCACTTCCTGAGCTATATAAGAAATTCCTCTCAGCCTCATTGTGAAGCACTTTTTCTTTGCCCCCACAATCCTCCCCTCCTCCTCCAGTAGCAGCACTCTCTCCTTAGGGGGATTCCAAAGGTACCTTTAGCCACAGGAATCATCCCATGGCACCTCTAGGGGTGAAACCCTCTCCGAGGGTTCCTTGCCTTTCGTACCCCTACAGGGTGGTAATTTCTTTGGAATAGAGAGTGCGAACAGCCAAAACCAGACTAACACAGTTGCACAAGCATAACACTATACTGGCTGTGCAGGACATTGAATGTAAACTTACAAGAATCCACATACATTCCAATTTATGGCATGGTTTACTTATTTTATGTCAGACAACTACCAATGCAGCTCAGGTTGCTATAGTGTCATAGAAATGGCTTATATTTAAAATGAACCACAGAAAACTATTTTACCCATCAGTTAGGGTTGAAGCACAAAGAAACAAAAGTAGGGAAAATGAGACATTAGGTTAAAAAATCCCTATAATCTTTGAGGTGGTGTGATGTAATGTTGTGGAGAGTTTGAATGATTGCATGAAGCAGTGTTTGAAAGGGTTCAGAGAAAGGCAGCCACGATGGTGCAGGGTATGAATGGGAAGCCGTATGAGGAGAGGTGGAGGGAACTGGACCTGTACCCACTGGAGACTAGAAGGGAGAGTGGGGACATGATATAAACATTTAAGTATGTGAAAAGGGTTAATAAGGTGAGGGAGGGTAGCTTATTTAAAAAGGAAAGTGGGAGCTAAAACTAGAGGTCATAGTCTAAGATTAGAAGGAGGAAGATTTAAGGGCAATGTGAGGGGTGTTACTTAATGGAGAGTGGTGGAGGCCTGGAACAAACTACCTGAGGAGGTGTGGAGGCTAAATTGTGGAGATATTCATGAAGGCATGGGACAGACATAAGGGGTTGACGGGGGCCCTGGCAAAGGGGATGAAATGGGGGGGTAGGGGCAGACTCGATGGGCAAGTGAGGTCCTTTTCTGCCAACACATTTGTACAATTTCTGTGATTTCAGTACTGTTTTTCAAGGCACAGAAATGTACTCAGACAAGACACCAGTGGTTTGAGAGAGGTTCCAAAGTTAGAGTAACACTAACGCCGCACTGAACAAGTATTCAAACCCTGAAGAACACAACACACAATCATGAAGATTATGCAGATGTTTTACCCTAACATCACACAGTTACCTACTTTTTGGGTTTCTATTTCAACCCTCACTAATGCCCACATGTAGCTTTTTGCAATTCTTTTCTATCCATTTTGAAAATTATATTAAATAACAAAGTGCACATTAATTTGTAATGACAGTGCTAGCCTTTTGCTTCAAACAATTCCTGGTGTTCTGTGGTACTGCTTGCCCTCACCCTTTCACACACCATGCCATTGTTAGTGTTCAGTCCCATCCTTCATTCTTCATTCTGTTTCATGCCATGAAGTCCCTGGCATCCAGTGGCATCCCTTCCTCACCTCATCCCTATGCCAAGCAGTCTCCGACATTGAGAAGTACCCCTTACCTCACCCCATTCCTGGGCCAAACAGTCCCTGGTGTCCAGTAGCACTCTTTCCCCCTCACCCCATCATTGTGCCAAAGAGTTTGTCACATCCCTGTTGTACCGGGCTTCTACAAATTACCTAAGGTACATAAAAACTTGTTAAATCCACCAGGTAGACCTATTGTTTCTGGTGTAGGGAACATGACACAAAATTTAGGTAAATTCATAGACTTTTTCCTGCAACATGGTGTATTAAATCTGGGTTCATATATTTGTGATACAAAGAATTTGTTACAAAAGATTCAGAATATTAAATGGGAGGAGGATTTTTTGTTTTCTTCGAATAGATGTTGAATCTTTATATACATCTATAAAACATGATCAAGGCATCTCAGCAGTGAAATATTTTTTTGGATAAGACATCTGGATCTGAGAACATACCAAAAGATTTTGTTTTACAAGCTTTAAGATTCATTTTGGAACACAATTATTTCAAGTTTGATACACAGTTTTATCTACAAAAATGCGGTACAGCAATGGGAGCGGCGATGGCCCCTAGTTATGCAAATTTAGTTTTGGGATATTGGGAAGAGACCATTGTCTTTAATGATAACATTAATCCATTCAGAACTTGCATTAGACATTGGTACTGCTTTATTGATGATGTAATATGCATATGGCAGGGCAGTGACTCTGAGGCATATGATTTCATTAAGTGGCTAAATGTTAATAACTTGAATTTAAGATTTACTCATGAGGCTAATAAGCATAGTATAAACTTCCTGGATCTGAATCTTTTTGTAAATAAAGATCTGAAAGTTATTAATACTAAGTGTTATCGAAAACCAACAGCTATGAATTCAGTATTGCATGCCACAAGAGCACATCCGAAAACAACTGAAAGATTCTATTCCCTACAGCCAGATGGTTTGAATACATAGGCATTGCAGTACTGAGGATCTTTTTAAACAACAAACAGATGAATTAATAAACCAGTTTATAGAGAGGGGCTATGCTCCAGATCTATTACGGGGGTTGAGAGAAAAAGCTTTGAACTTAGACAGAGAATCACTCTTGAACATACAACACATGATACCAAATACACAGCCTTGTACTTGTACCACTCAATACAACCACAAGGCAGACAAGATAGGTAATATAATTTTTAACAACTGGCCCATCTTGATGAGTGATCAGACAGTAGCAGAGGCTGTGGGAAATCAACCTAGGGTATCTTTTAGTAGGGCAAAGAACTTTAAAGATATTCTAGTACACAGCAGATTTAGAACTCCAAAAATTCCCAGCAATAACTGGCTATCTAGAAGGACAAATGGATGTTTTAAATGTGCAAGGTGTAACATCTGTAAATTCTGCATGTCAGGCAAAGAATTCCAACACCTAAATATCAAGAAATCAAAATTGAAATTAGGAAACTATAACTTGTGATACTAGTTATACAGTTTATGTGTTATGGTGTACCTGTAATTTTGCTTATGTTGGAAAGACCATAAGGCCCCTAAAACAGAGGATCCAAGAGCATGTTCAGTCAATACAGAACAATAGACAGGATACACCAGTAGGAATACACTTTAGCCAGATGCATAACTCCAAAGCGGACTGTTTGAAATTTATGGGCATTGAGTGGATACTGCCCCTTGAATTTGGGGGAAACAGGGCGAACCTACTCTTGGAGAAAGAAAGTAAATGGATTTTTCATCTTAAAAGTGTAAAACCTGGAGGTTTAAACAAAAGATGGGATTTAAAACCATTTCTTACAAAATAAATATTCAGATGATATTTTTATAGTTCTAAACATTCAGATAATTTTGCGTTTCTTATAACCCCAGGTTTTCCATAATACCGTGAACCCTGTTGAGGATTGTTTGACTATGTGATATTTGATATTTGTTATGTGTTTTTTGCACCTTTTTAACTGTAATATGTATTTAATTTATTAATTTTCTTTCTTTCTTCTTTTTTAGATTTCACTCAAAGACATACATGGGACACTCTGTTTTCTGGATCCAGACTTACTGGGCTGGTAATAAAATATGGTTGGATGTTGTGGCTGCCACCATTATTTTGTATAAGGAAAATGCATTCTTCCAGAAATGGAATCCCACTTTAGTGAAGTTTGTATAGTATTTCATTTAAAGTTATAATATAAATGGAACTTAACAGAGATCATTTCATTAGTTGAACCTGTTGATATCCAGGTAGATTTTTACTGTAAATGGAGTTTAACAGAGAGCACTTTATTAGCTGAATCTGTTGATATTTAGAGATATTCTTATAGGTGGAATACTTCTACTGTCACTAAATGATGTTAAATTTTCTAATTTTCTTTTTTTGTACACAATCTTTATGGGTGTAGGGATGGTTTATTATATAAAATATTTATAAGTTCATTTGCTACATTTATAAGAATATTGACCTTGGTACTGATTTGTTGTTAAATGTATGAATCTGTGAGATGAACTTTAAGTATATGAATTAAGTGTATATGTGGCTATTGATGTAAGCCATTTGAGTGATGTCACATACTTATTTGTATTTAGGTTTGTTTTCTCATCTGCTGGCCACACCCCTGAGGAAGACTCATGAGGAGTTGAAGCGCTGGGTGGCTAGATGGCGTGTAATTTGGATTACCTGTGCCTTTTCGTTATTCGAATAAAATTCATTTAAAAGGCTCCACTAGTGCACTTTAATTTTGTGCCATTGTATCTAGTGGGAATAACTGGTCCGAGTGCCACATTTTTTGTCTTTGCTTCCAGTGGCAAGGGCCTCCCTTACTACCAAATCTCATAATAAGCAGTCCCTTACCTCCAGTAGCACCCAACCTTCTCACCCTACCCCTATACCAAGTGGTCCCTTGAATTTACTGACTTACCCTCTCCCTCACTCCCAGACTTCCCTCACCCACTACCTGTGCCAAACAGTGCCTGGTGTCTAATGGCACTCCTTTACATCACCCCATCATGCCAAGCAGTCTCTCACATCCAGTAGTAAAGCCCTCCCTCACTCCCAAATCCCATAATAAGCATTCCCTTACCTCTAGTGGCACCCAATTATTTAACTATATTTGTGTTCCAAGTAGTCCCTTCAATTTAGTGGCAACCCTTCCCCCCAGACAGAAACTTGCAAAAGTCCTTCACTCACCTTCTTAGTTGGCTGCCATATAAATTCCTTTCTTGTGAACTGCAGCGTAACAAAAAAACACATTTTGCATCTATTCATTACTTTACAGTTTGCGATGATGATATTCAGACAGTGGCTGTGCTAGTAAGTAACTTAGTAAGTAGTTTATTTATCCACACCCTATCCCAGGCTCAGAATGCCTTACAAATAGGAACTTATACAGCAACATAGACATTTCTAAACTATACAAACATTAACTTGGCCTATCTTTTTAAAACAAAATGAAAATATAAATATCAATAAAAAGCAGTATAGCACATAACCCAATGGTCAACCTGATTCCTGCCACAAATAAAACTAGTCAGAGAACACCAATGCAAGTAGGTACCATTTCAGACTGATCTTAAAATGATCAATCGAGGACGCCGCCCAAAGATAACAAGGCAACGTATTCCCCCAAAGTGGTGCTGCCAAAGCAAATGTCCAGTCCTCAAACTACTTTAATCATGAACTAATGACTGTTAGAAGAGTGAATAGGGCACCAAAAAGTATAGGAACGCAGGAGCTCTTTAAGGTAGCTTAGGCAAAAATTGTGTAGGGCTTTGTATGTTAACAACCTATCTTGAAGGTGGGAGGCCACCTCACAGGCAGCTAGTATTGCATCCGCAATATCCAGGATATATGCTTGACGCGTGAAACACCAACAATCAATCTGGCTATGCTATTCTGCTCCAGCTGCAAGAGGCATGTCAAACCTCCTAGTAGCCTGAGGTATAGATCATTACAATAATCCAGCCTTGATTTAACAAAGTCATGCACCGGGGTCCTCAGGTTCCAGATAGGGTTTGATCCAGGTGATGTTCATAACATGGAAAAAAAACACTATGATCTGCTGCTGTCACCTGGTATTCCAGTGTCATCTTATGATCCATGATGACTCACAGGTTCTTAGCTAGGAATTGTTATTTTTAGACAGGATAAGAACTGTTAGGACCACCATGGGCCTTTTTTCCAAAGTTGTCCTGTGATAAAACATGGTGCAATGGCTTTGACATTTACATATAGGAGGGCAAACCCATTATATTATCTACATTGACAGATAGAAATATGATGAACCAAGCTGCAGATGTTGATCCAGGGAAGGCTGTTACGCTGTTAAAGAATCACTTAGTCAGTAGTTACAATTACAAATGGTGGTAAATTCTGTTTGTAGTATGGTTTTAAATTCAGACAGAGATTTGTTCGAATGTAATGCAGGAGACAAGAAGTTCCATGTTTTCGAGATGAAGTAATTGAGGATCATCTTCCCATAGTTGGTTTGGGTTCTGGAGACATGGAGGTCCCTATTTTTGATCTCTTGCATATTGCACTAGTTTTTGGAAGAGTTGTTACTAGGTCATGGTATTCGGTTATATGGTCCTTAACTATTTTGTAAGCCATGATTGCCTTGGAATATTCCCTTCTGGTGTTAAGAGAACTCCTATTTAGTCTACTGATCATTTCACAGAGGTGCATGCAGTACAGGCAGCTGAGGGCAAATCTTGCCATCTTATGGTAGGTTACGTCCAGTCTTTCTGGTAAGTAGTTGTTTGTATACTAGTAGACTATACTTCCATACTCTAGAACTGGCAGCAGAAGCTGGGTGACAACCCTCAGTCTGTTTTTCTCGGGGGTATGGTATAGACATTGCTTACGTTGCTCTTAAACCTACACATGGCTATGAGAGGGGTAGAGTTTACTTGCAACCAGGCCACATTCACATCCATACCTGCTATCTGCTATGGACTTGTATCCAGCAACAGCCCTTCTGTCTTAACTGGATTCAACCTCAACCAGCTGAAGGCCATCCAGTCATTAATATCAGTCAGGCAACTGTTCAGCATGCTGATAGCATTTCTTTTCTCGGGGGCAAATGACAAATATATCTGGGTATCATCAGCTTAGCAATGAAACTCCAAACTATGACCTCTTCTAGAGGTAACATATACATAATAGATAATAAAGGAGACAGAATCAAACGCTGAGGCACTCCACAGTTAAGGGCAGCAAGACACAAAGAAAAGTTTCCCAGCATAGCCTGCTGCACCTTGCTAGACATGAAGAACTTAAACCATTTCAAGGCAACACCTGTGGGCCCCCCAAAGTGCATAAATCTGTTAAAATCCCATGCTGTGTGGTGTCAAAGGCTGATAAGATATTGAGAAGAACAAGAAACATTTGTTCACCTCTATCCCTGGGTAGAAGGAGATCATTTGCACTCTGGCAAGTGCTGGCTTTGTGGAAGGACCCTTTCTGAACCCCGATTGGAAAGGTTTTTAGATGTAACATTTCTCCAGATGTACGTCAAGTTGAGTCATCCCTATATTCATGATAACCTTTCCCCAAAACAAGCAGCTTCAAGTCAGGTCTGTAGTTGGACAGGCTGTCACAGCAAAAATATGGCTTTGAAAGGAAAGGCTTCACCATCAACCTCTTCAGTGCAAAGAGGAAGACACCCTCCATTAAGAAACACCTGACTACAGGTATCTCCACAATGACTGAGCCAAACAAAGAAACATAGAAATTGTCGGCAGATAAGGACCACCTGGCCCATCTAGTCTGCCCATAAGCCCTTGTACTAGATTACTGCTTCTGGCCCACCCACTGCTGTACCTCTGTGGTTCCCCTATGCCTGTCCCAAGCAAGCTTGAATTCATCCACAGTGCTCACTCCCACCACCTCCTGAGGCAGACCATTCCATGCGTCCATGAACCTCTAGTAATTCATTAACAGCCAGGGGATGGATCTGTCAGCAGGGAGCCAGTCCAGCCAGCTTACAAATGACAGCTGTCTCATAATAAGACAACATGACTTCATGTTATCCTAAAAATGCAGTTATCTTTAGAACATAGATTTTTTTTAAATAGCAAATGCTCACAAACGGAATGTTTTTTCTCAAATAATTTAAAAACTTCTTATAGTAACTTTGGGACATAAAGAACACAACATCACACACTTTGGCCCAAACTCTATGAAACCTGTAGGTTTCAGGTTTAAAATCCTCCTAGTTATGTTGTTTGCACGCATGTGCAAGAAACATAGTGCCATCATCCGAGTTTTCGGAGGTGTGGCACCCATCTTCCAATTCAGTCATTGTGTTTGCAGGCACGGCCCCAGTTCCCCAATCACTGCTGTAGCTGTCTATGACAGCAGTTGAAAATGCAGTGGTCGTACAGTTGAAAGAGAGAGCTCTGCTTCAGTGAGCAGAGCTCCACCCCTCACACACACGCAAGCAAGCATACTGCGTGCTGATGCGATCCTCCCGCCACACACACACTGTATGGCCGATGGTGGTGCCCAATCCCTGTTGGCTTCATGCCCCCACAAAAGCTGTCCAGGTGCCACGCTGGGAGGCCCCACCGCATGGCAAAAACTGTTATAGCCCAGGGCTGCCGCTTCCCAAAAGTTTTCCAGGTGCCATGCTGGGGCCCACCCAGCATGGCAAAGCTGTTATGGCCGATGGGGGTGCACAATCCCCGTCGGCTCCAGCCTCCCAAACAGCCTTTCCAGCTGCCATGCTGGGAGCCTACCCAAGTGTGACAAACATCCCCGTCATCTTAAAAAAACCCCTGTAAATAAAAAAATGGTCCCTCGTAGTCTTCCTGCCCCCAACAACCTGCACCCACTCACTGCACACCCTGCCTCCCCACACCCCCCTCACACCATACTTACCTGTGGAGTCCGTCGCGATGATCTTCGGTGGACCGGGAACACGTCTGCACTCTTCAAAGCCGACCGCGAACTGAGGAAATGGTGGTAAGCTGTATAATGGAATTAATAGGGTTTTTCAACTTTGTTGCATATCTCAGGCATGTTTAGAATTTTGGGCCCAAATTTTCAACATGGGGTTTTAGAACCTCCTCATGAATTCTTACACTGTCATGGCGTTAATCGGGCGAAGGGTGATTTCACGGTCACTACGTGAAATCACCTTTCAGGACCAAGTAACAAAACAACACTGCCAATGTTCATAAGGTTGGCTCTCAAAAAGTCTATGTTGAAAACTTGGTGAAAAAATTCCTAAAAATGTCTGTTTTATGAGCGTGCGTTGCGCAGTTCCTACACACACTTGTAAGTTCACGAATTTTCAATATTTTACTCCAGACTTTAACATTACCATTTACCACACCTCCTTTAAGCAGTACAGCTGTCATTTTCACATCTCACCCAAAACATGTTTCCGCCCATGTAGCGCACACTGGCGCGGTTGGTGTGCGAAATCAATGTATGGGGCACATTAAGAAAATCACAGTGACACTGTTCATGAACAGAGGTCTTAAAATGGCTATGTTGAAAATTTGGTGGAAAAATTCCCAAAAATGACTGTTTTATGAGCTGTTTTGCACAGTTCCTACATACGTTAGTAAGTTTGTGAATTTTCAATATTTTCACTCCAGATTTTCAACATGCTATTTTGCCACACCTTCTTATGAGCAGTACAGCTGTCATTTTTCACATCTCACCCAAAACATGTTTCCGCCCATGTAGCGCACAATGGCGCAGTCGGTGTGCAAAATCAATGTATGGGACACATTAAGAAAATCACAGTGACACTGTTCATGAGCAGAGGTATTAGAATGGCTATGTTGAAAATTTGGTGAAAAAATTCCTAAAAATGACTGTTTTTCGAGCGTGCGTTGCGCAGTTCCTACCCACGCTTGTAAGTTCGTAAATTTTTAATATTTGCACTCCAGATTTTCAACATTGCCATTTTACCACACCTCCTTATGAGCAGTACAGCTGTCATTTTTCACATGTCGCCCAAAATGTGTTTCTGTGCATGTAGCGCACAATGGCGCAGTCAGTGTGCGCAATCAATGTTTGGGACAGATTAAGAAAATCACAGTGACACTGTTCATGAGCAGAGGTCTTAAAATGGCTATGTTGAAAATTTGGTGAAAAAATTCCCTTCAGCCGTTCTGCAATGTTACTAATGAAGACCCTGCAGCACCCCACTGGTCACCCCCTCTCCCTAGACTGCACCCCATTTACCACCACTCTCTGCCTCCTGTCTGTTAGCCAGTTTCTAACCCAGTTTAGCACCCTTTCCCCCATGCCCAGCCTAGCAAGCTATTTTATCAGCCTCCTATGTGGGATGGTGTCAAAGGCCTTGCTGAAATCAAGGTAAGTGTTGTCCATTGCCCCACCCTGATTCACTTCTTTTGTCACCCAGTCAAAGAAATCAACCAGATTTGTCTGACATGATGTCCCCACTGTGAATCCATGTTGTCCACGGTCCTGGGCTCTGATGGCTTCTAGATGCCCCACTATCCTTTCTTTAAGTAATGCCTCCATGATCTTCCTCACTACTGAGGTGAGGCTGAACAGCCTATTGTTCCCTGCCTCCTCCCTGCTACTGCATTTGTGTAGAGAGACCACATGTGCCCTCCTCCAATTCACTCATGTTGAATGACTCAGTGAACATAGCTGCCAGAGGTATTGCTATCTCCCTTCGCAGTTCTCTTAATATCCTTGGGCGTATGCCATCTGGTTCCATTGCTTTGTCCACCTTCAATTTAGTGAGCTCCTGCAGGACTCTTTTGCCTTTGAATGGACTATTGTCCACCTCTTCACTCCCTTGGCAACTGCTGTACTGCTGTGGCCCTTGCCCCTCCCACTCTTCTGTGAATACTGAGTGGAAAGACACAGTGGATGACTTGGGAGGAAGGCATGGAACTATCACTTCCAAATACCTAAACAGCACATACAAGCAAGCAACATTCGGCATTGACAAATGCTTGTTTTTTAGTTACACTTGAGCAAAAATTAAAAAAATCCTAATTTTGGTGAGTTGTGGAGCTTTTGCCTCTGTGTTACTTGGCTCCCAGGGAACCAATTGCCATGAAATTTTCAGGATCCAGAGATCCTGGCACCATCTCTGTTCTTTCTGACTTTCATGTAAATTGGTTGAATGGGGGCAAAGTAATTAAGGTGCAAAAATGCTGGTTTAACATTAGAGTCCTTACTTAACCCTAATATACAGTACAGTACTGCGCCTTAAAATAAGCAGTGGGGACTTGTGTGATAAATTCTTTATCTATTAAGTGCTGTTTGACCTTGGGTAATCTCATGAGTGGTGTAAACAGCAAGAATGTGGATGAAAATCATTTATCACACAGTGCCCCCTCTGCATATTTCATTTGTGCAATTTGATAGGACCTTGAATGCTGATTTTTGTAGCTTCTTTTAAGAAAGAACATTATTGATTGAAGTTTGAGGGTTTATTTTGAAAACTAGTTGATTTACGCATTCCCCTATCCTAGTTGCCATTGCCGTGGATGCGGTATCTGGATAGTGTGATGTGGCAGTACATTGTTGGCGTAGAACTGCAACAGAAATTACAAGCCACCAACTCAGAAGTTCTGCAGCAAATGGTAACCCTGCTGCAAAATTTGGTCCCAAAGTGCTGCAGATAAATTACGTCCTTGATATAGCGCTTTTCTCAAAATTTACCCTAATGTGTTATGCTTTTCTCACAATTTATCCTAAAGTGCAGAACAAGAACTGTGGTTGTGGGCTGAACCATAGCGCTCAACCTTGTAGCAGAAAGTAGCAGCACAAGATATTTATTCTAGTTCTTGAGAAAAACTCTGGAAGCACAGAATTTATGTTTAGAAAATGTGCAAAGCTATTTGAGGCATCTGATTGGCTCAGACACTTATCTATCTGGGCATCTATCAGACAATAGATGCCCACCAATTAAAAGTGCCAGACTAGCCTGCCCCATCACCAGGATGTTGGTGCCCAGCATGTTCTCCAATTGGATGAAACCCCTCACTTGCATTCCAAATATCCGCCATTTGTATCTGTCGCTTACATAGAAACATAGACTTTGACAGCAGATAAGGACCACTTGGCCTACCCAGTCTGCCCATTTCCCTACCTATTGAATGAGCTGCAGATTCTAGTTAACCAACAGCCTACTTCCTGCAACCCCCCACTATAATTGCCTTATGTCTGTCCCATGCATGTTTGAATTCCTCCACTGTTTTAGACCCCACAACCTCTCCAGGAAGGCAGTTCCATGCATCCACCACTATCTCCATGAAAAAAAATTTCCTCACATTACCCCTGAGCCGTCCCACCTCTATCTTTAAATTGTGCCCCCTTGTTCTTACACATCTCTTTTTCTGAAAGATGCTACCCTCCTGGACTTTGTTGATTCCCTTGAGGTACTTAAAAGTTTCTATCATGTCCCCCGTCCCTCCTTTCATCAAGGGTATACATATTAAGCTCTCTCAGTCTGTCTTCATATGGTTTCTGATGTAGACCCTGCACCATTTAGTTGCCTTCCTCTGGACTGCTTCCATCCTGTCTATGTCCTTGCGTAGATTAGGTCTCCAAAACTGCACAGTACTCAGATGGGGTCTCACCAACTGTCTGTACAGAGGGATAACCACTTCCTTTTTCTACTTGTGATGCCCCTCCCTATGCATCCCAGTATCCCCCTGGCTCTCCTTACCGACTTCTCACATTGCTTACCCACCTTTAGGTCATTTGATATGACTACCCCCAGGTCCCTTTCCATTATTGTTGTTGTTGTTAGTACCTCCCCTGCTATTGTGTACTCTTCTCCTGGATTTTTATTTCCCAGGTGCATTACTTTGCACTTCTTTGCATTGAATCTAAATTGCCATATGTCTGACCATTCCTCCAACCTTGCCAAGTCCCTTCTCATCGTTTCTACCCCTTGTGTATCAACTCTGTTACAGATCTTTGTGTCATCTGCAAAGAGGCATACCTTTCTTTCCAGACCCTCTGCAATGTCACCTATAAAGACGTTAAAGAGGACTGGACCCAGTACTGAGCCCTGAGGTACTCCACTAGTAACCCCCCTTTCTTCAGAATGTGTTCCATTCACTATTACCTTCTGTGTCCTGTTGTGCAGCCAGTTTGCTACCCAGGCTACCACCCTGGGACCCACTCCCAGGCTGGCTAACTTGATTATTAATGTTTTGTGCAGGACTGTGTCAAATGCCTTGCTAAAGTCTAGGTAGGCCATATCCACAGCCCCTCCCTGGTCTATTACTTTGGTCACCCAATCAAAGAAATTGATTAGATTCATCTGACATGACCTTCCTGCTGTGAATCCATGCTGCTTTGGGTCCTGTGCCCCGCTGGCCTCTAGGTACTCAACAATTCTTTCTTTCAGAAGTGATTCCATCATTTTCCCCACCACCGAGGTCAAACTAACAGGTCTGTAGTTTCCTGCTTCTGCCTTGCTCCACTTTTGTGAAGGGGAATCACATTCCAGACTTAGTGGGCAACAAACTGAGTGGCTGACCCATTACAAAGTTAAAATTGCAAACTGCGGTGTAAAGAGAACGCAATGGTTCTCCACACAAAATGCACTTTACCCCCAAAAAACAGACATGACTTGAGTCTTCTGCCCTTACCGTGACACTTCTCCCCCTGAGAGAAGAGCGGTAAAAAAAAAAAAAAACACCAGCTCCAGATACACACATGCCCTCCACTTCCACCTGTCCCATCAAAGATGTCAAGGACTGAACCACACAGCGTGGCACCTCCCAAAAAAAGCAAATATACATGCTTCTGTAGCCTGTTCCTTGTTAGTTGAGTAAGTGTGGCAGATATTTCTCTTGCTGTTATCCCCCCACCGTGCTTAGCCTCCTGCTCATTATCTACCCGCTCATAACTGCTTCAAATAATGTTAAACAGACATCAACCATCTCACCTACCACTCATGCCCCACTGTCCTGATGTAGTGCCTCGTCAACAAGTTGTCCAGAATATTGCTTGCTTGCCTCCCCACCTGCAGTCGCGTCAGCTGTGAATTTGCGAGCTCTACTATATGTCTTCCCGGCTCACATTCAGCACCTCTTCAAGCAGTGTAATCCTCGCATAAAAAAATCACAAATGTGAAGGATCTCTGCTGGTTTTATCCTGCCTGCGCCGCTAAAATAAGAAAGAAAAAAAAAGTGGAAAGTACAGTAAGCATACATATACCTCTCTGGAAATGGTGCAGGTTTACACTAACTGCAGTAACTGGTGTAAAAGTGCTGTGTAAAAAAATAGAACAAACACACTCCGTTCTTGTCATGCTGTCGGAAAGAGACTTTCTCTCTCCTGCCATTACCCATGGTCAGCTACACAGCTTCCTCCAAACAAACTACAATTCCCATGATACCACTGGGCAGCTAAAAACAGTAGGTGGAGGGACTATTTTATTAGAAAATAAATGAGTCTGCTAAGAGTATCATCATTTAAACTAAAAAATAAATATTTTTTAAGCAAAAGTAATAAAGTGGCCCATTTTCTAAGTGCAATAATACCCTCCAGGGTGGGTGGTATTGGGCTATACTGGACCTTCCAGGGGCTATGAGGCCCTCCGCCTGTGCGTCGGACCTCATTTCACCCAGGCGGTCTGGTACAGCCGATGCCACCCACCCTGTTGGGTATTATTGTTTGCATAGTGTGCTTTTCTCTATAAATTCTCCCTAAAGAATGAGAACTGTGTGTGTGGGGGCGGGGAAGGGGGACTGAATCACAGTGCTCAAACTGGCAGCAGAAAATAGTAGCACAATATATTTATTCTCATTCTTTAGAAACATTTTGGAAGCAAAGAATTTATGTGTATTGTGCTTTTTTTCACAGTTTCACCTAAAGTGTTGTGATTTTCTCACAATTTACGCCAAAGTACAAAACAAGAACTGTGGTGGTGGTGGTGGTGGGAGTGGGGGAATGAACCATATCACTCTGCCTTGTAATGGAAAGGAGCAGTACAATATATTTATTCTGGTAGCTGAGAACAATATTGAGAGAAGAAGACAATGACAGTGTAAGGTGTGCACATTGCTCAAGAAAGAGAACACTGCACAGAGAAAATCAGAATTGCTTTCTTATTTTTAAGCAGCAGGAGGAGATTAGCTGACATAAGATTTTAGAAAGACGGAAGGAAGCAGTATCAGAAATCAGGACAATGAAATTAAGATGTACTAAATTTTTTTTTACTTTTTCTGTTTCTTCTAGTTACAACAGGTGAAGATGAGAATAAAGGAGACAGCAAGACAGATAACATAGCTGGGATAAAGGAGAATAAAGAAAGACAGATTCAGGCTATGGCCTGGGAACTGAAGGTGCAGTCTGACCACAAATTCTGCAAGACCCTCAAGAAGGCTATGTTGGTTTTGGAACAACATCTCAATCCTTGCTTTTGTGGCAACAGTTTCCTGGGAGAGCTCCCCTATCTCCCCATGCAGCTGTGCCACCTCTGTATGGGAGGGAAGTAGTTAGAGGATCTGAGGCCAGTCTCTCAGGTGACCCCCACACCACCTGAGTCCACCTGATGCTCCCTCTCCTGCTGTCCTCTATCCACTCTGTGTCCCTCTCTGGGACTAGCCCACTGCATGATGACTCGTCATGACACTTTTTATACTGACCACCATGTAGCAAGTGCCCTCACCTTAAGGTGGGTGTGCTGGCCACCTGTGCCCAAATTGCTGCCCCATTTCACACGCTGAGCAATCATGTCACAAAATATGTATCTTGTCACGCTGTTGTTAGTGGGGTCAATTACAAAATAATCTCAAACAAGGGACTTTTTCTGCTACCGAGTGGAGAAGCCAGATGGTCCAGGGCAGGAGTCCTCCTCCTCCTCATGGGGCTTGGGTGGTGGCACAACCACAAGGGGGGAGGTACATGGGTAGGTACTGCAACAGGTACAGGGCCTACAGGAGTAGGGTCAGCTGGTGGTGGTTATCATACATCTCAACTGTCACACATTATGAGGCATGTATCTCATTTTATTGCTTAGAAACCCTCTTTCCTATATGGAGAAGGCAATATTCCACATTGTCCACTGAGACTTTAAAGCAGAAATTTATAATGAGTTATAGTGCTCAGTTATCAGCAAACATTATGAAAATTACTGCACTGAAATCCACTATGTTCTGAGCCTGCAATGTCGTAAGTTTAAGGATATGTCACAAATTTTACTAATTCATCACACTTGTGACACATTTGGGTGATAAAAGGTTGAGAGATATGGTGGTTGTAACGCCACTACATGCTTCTGCTGGTGCTATGCTATGGGGAGGGGGTAGGTTCTAACACCCAGTGCTCCAGGTCCACACCATTGCCTCTTCAGATAGATGGGATGGCATGTTCCATCTGTTGACCACGTGACCATCCCTCTCTTCTCCCTTTGCTCCCCTCCTGTCTATGACTCCCACTCCTCACCACTCTCCTCTCCATCCTCAGTCATTTTTATATAAAATAAAAAGATATGAAAAATAAAAATAACACAAAGAAAGTAAATTTGGAAAAGGCAGAAAAATGGGAAACAATTATAAATAATAACTAAACAAAAGCTTATAGAACCAGAGTGTCTGAACGAGGAAGTAAATTAAAAGAAAAATACAAATAGAAGGCTGTAGAAAAAAGTACTGAAATATAAAGAAAATAACACCTAAACCACAGAAGAATTTTCCTAACAAACTACTAAGCAGAGAGAAGATGTGGAAAATACAAAAAGAAAACTGAAAATGTTATTTTTAAATCTTTTCAATACTCAACAAGCAGCAGATCTGCACCCTTCCACTTACAGAAACTGTGAAGTGAAACTGAAGGATGCTGTGTACTTACAGTTGTATCACATGACCTGCAGAAAGTGTTGCACATGACCTACAGCCTCTTTCTGAGGAAATTTTGCCTACATTTGCCATAAAGAACCATCAAAGGAAAAGTTACATGCTAAGTTTCCAGCATCAAAGTTGCCACAAAGTGACCAACCTCATAGCTTAATTGAGAAGTCAAAGTTGGTGACTTCAGAGAGGAACTTCATAATTAAGGTAAGACATTACTGCATCTCTACTGTATATGACTGTATTAAACAGCATAACATACATACGTGACATTCATTCTTTGCAAAAATGTGTTGTTAATGCACTAGTTATGGTTGAAGTGACAAAGTTTCAAACCCTAACACCCCACCCCCACTCTGCAGGCAGCAAACAGGCATAAGGTGTGCCTTGAGGTTGTCATCCTAACGCTCACCCCATTCCATGAGTAAATAACCTGAGATGGGTACAGTGTATGAGAATGGGTTGAGTGTTAGGGTTGACCACCAAAGGCACACCCCACGTCTGATGCTGCTTGCAGGGTGGGGTGTTAAGGTTGGAAACCCTAATGCCACATTTCTCCACTTTTGTCACTTCAACCCTAACTAGTGCATTAACAATGTTTTTGCAAATAATCTCCTTACTTTTTGAGACAGCATAATTGTATCCTCATTTTTCATTGAGGGCCCTGTGCTTCCATTCCTCCTGAGATGCATACATATTTTTTTTGTCAATAACATTTTTATTAAAGCATAATCAAATACATTAAGATATCAATTATGAGTACATCTTAAATTGTGCAATAGGGCCCAGATTTTCAAACTGCGCCATTCTGAGGCACAAGCCCCTGCGCTGCTCAAAATAGTTGCGCAGGGGTGTGGCTGGGGTGATATTCAAAGGAGTTGCACTGTTGAGCAACTCCTTTGAATATCACCCCCCAGCCACAGCACTTGCGCATGGCGCAGTGGAACTTGCGCCACCGCAAGTTGCCAGAGTTGAGCATTAAACTTGCGGTGGCGCAAGTACCATTGCGCCATGCTCAAATTTCCGATATTCAAAAGGTGACATGCAAATGGGGCCATAATTTATGCAAGGCGCAGGGGGGGCCATTTGCATCTATTTATGGCCCCATTTGCATGCCATTTGCATGTAGGTGCGCCGATCCCCGAGGACTTGCTCCTGGCCACCCTGCCAGGCAGCAGCCGTCGGGGACCGACGCACAATGCAGCCCGATCGCGGCCATTACAGTTACATGAAACCCCCTGCCCCACACATATCCCACAGCCCGATCGTGGGCAGTACAGGTACATGAAACCCCCCCCCACACATATCCCACAGCCCGATCGCGGGCAGTACAGGTACATGAAACCCCCCACACACACACATCTCCCACAGCCTGATCGCTGGCAGACGTGTATGAACCCTCCAGTGCCCGATCGCGGGCAGAATGTAACCCTCCCCAATGACATCATTCACAAATCTGGACTGTCATGTATGGTATGGGCTGCATGCCCATTGTGTAACTCTGCACCAATGGCGTGCAGCCCTACCGGACAGTCAGTTGGCGGTGGCGCAGGCGGCAGGCGGGTGGATGCTGTCGCCCGCGCCGCGGGAGGCGGGGTGGAGGGGCTCGTGGGTGGGTGGGGGCACTCAGACACCAGGGAGATGTTTGGGGGTTGTGATGTGACATTCTGCCAGCGATCGGGCTTTACGGTCCACTGACCACCAGGGAGATATTCGGGTTGGGGGAGGGTTACATTCTGCCCGCGATCGGGCACTGGGGGTTCACACATTCTGCCCGCGATTGGGCTGTGGGATGTGGGGGTTCATGTAACTGTGATGCTCGCGATCGGGCTTCGGATATGTGTGGGGGTTTCTGTAACTGTGATGCCGCGATTGGGCTTGGAGATGTGTGGGTGGGGGTTGTTTTACGCTCTGCCAGCGATCGGGCACAGTGAGGAGGCACAGGGACCCGAGTTGGGGGGCCAGCCAGTGGTGGCAGCTGCTGTGTTGCGCCCTGCAATACAGCAGCTCACCTGTGGTGGCCTCAACTGATCCTTTTTTGGCTCAAGGTTGTGCAAGTAGGTTGTGTACGCATGCACAACTCTGCACAACCCAACTGAATATCGGGTTGCGCAGGTTATGCATGGTTCCTCCCCCTCCTGCTGAGTATGCATTCATTTGCATTGCTCTTTTGCGCAACCTGTTGTCAGTGGCGTAACTGCCTCCTGCTGAATATCGCAGAATGGCGAATTTTTGGACTTGCGCATGGCGCAACCCTTTTGAATATCTGGGCCTATATGTCTAACTGTATAGTAAAAATTAAATACCTATTTCTATAAAGCTTTCATAAGTATCCCTTCAACAACACAAAACTACAAGCTGTTTTCTTGAAAAACATTTCTGTAAAACATATTTACCACTAACAGATGAAATTGATTCTGATTTCAAACAAGTTATACATTTTCTCTAATTGCTAAAAGAGAAAAGATTAAATTTGTAACATCAACTGTATATTTTGTACTGTTAAAATATATCAACCAGACTAGATTAACAAATTATTCCCCTACTCCTCATATACTTAATAGTTCATGGATCCTAGCCCAGCAAAGGAAATACACTTCTATTAAATGGCTCACTAAAGTTGTATCCACATTGAACAGATACTCCCTTACAGAGGGAAATAGAGAAAAGAGAGAACAAGGGAGAAAATAGACATAGATTGAATTAAAGTAAGACTTAGAGAAAGTCTTCTCTATTTTAAACCGGAGATTTGAAAACCTTCACGCACCAACAATGTTGTACATAACATCATTTAACCATTACAGAAAGCGTGCAGTTTTAATTGGGTGGTATTTTGTCAGGATTGCAGTAACTGACCTAAATAGGTTAAGCTGTAACCTGCAGCCAGATACCGTCTTCACCTACTGATTTTTTGTCGGTGAATAATCTATATATACTATCAAATTTGTTGTCAAAGTCATGACTCAGTCCCCTCAACTGTAGGGCCAACCTCTCTACTCTGAGAATCTCTATAAAGTTATTTTTCCATTCTGTAAATGAACAAATTTCTTCTTCCAACCAACCTTTCAAAATGCAATTCCTAACAGCTACCCCAATAAGGTGAAGAGAGTGTTTTTGTTCTATGGACCAGGCCCAATCTTCAGAGAGGTGACCTAAAACAATCATTACCAGTCTAGCATTGCTTGTAAAGCGCTTTGGGATACTGTGTATGAAAAGCGCTATATAAATGCTGATTCTTCTTCTTCTTCTAAAATACAAGTTTCAAAACTAATTTCTGAGTGTATAGATGGTATAGACTGGAATTCCTTATGAACCTTTTCCCATAATTCCTGAGTCTGTCTGCATTCCCAAAATATGTGTGACAGTGTGCCTACAGCTTGATCACACTTATTACAATAGGGATCGCGAACTAGGCCCATCTTATGCATGAGTACGAGTGTAAAAAACAAACAGTGAAGTGTCTTAAAGTGTACCAACCTTAAGTTTACAGCTACAAAGGATTTAGAGACAAGTAATCATATATTCTCCCACTTCCAGTTATGAGTACTTACCCCCAACTCTGCAGACCATCTTTTTGCTGGTTCAGGGATCATACCTCTGCTGCATTCTAGGATTAAATTATAAATGGTTGAGACAGAAGAACAAGTTTGCATATATCCCAAAAATGTAATACAGAAAAGTTGGCACTGCCATCAGTTGCAACTCCAAAAAGTTTTTTATTCTGGGACAAAAAGCCCCTGCAGCTCACCACAATACAAGCAGTAAGTGAAAACCCTTATCTTTAGCCCGACTGGTTTCGTGCATGCGTGCTTCCTCAGGGAGGACCGCATAATCTGAGAGAAAAGCGTTTGCCCTAACTAAATCTTGAATCCTAAAAATGCCCCCTTGAGCCCAATCATTATTATACAGAGCCTTAGCATTATCCAAGAAATTTCTATTGCCCCATATAGGTTGAAGTTTGGAATTTGAAGTACCGAGGTTTAAACACGATTTTACATACTGTATAATTCTAATTGAGTCTGATGGTATCTTAGAACCTGTTATCTTCAGATTCTTGGCAAAAATCACTGAATTAAGTGATGCCCCCTGTACTTCAACAAATTCATGCATACATATATGTTGCTGTGGAAGTGCAGGGCCCTTTGGAAGAAGGAGGAGGAGGAGGAGGTAGTAGAGGGAGGTGTAGACAGCAAAACAGATAGTAATTTGTAATTTAACTGAATAATCATGGAGGAAGAGGAGAAGCTTAAGAAAAGACTCTTTTGCTCCATTGATGGAAATTAACTAGACAGATTTAGCTGTTGGCCTCCAGAGATTTTATAGAAAATTAAGATTAGCTCATCTATATGATAACAAACCACATGAACCACCTTCATGCAAGCAGGATCTCAAACAAGAGTTGAGCATTAACCCTTGCTGTGCTGCCGTTGTGTATACACATCCTAAAAACCTATACGTTCTAAATCTTCTGGCAGCATAAGGGTTAAGTCTACGTATAACCTTCGAAAAGGAACAGACAAAGTGGAGAGTTTTATTAAACTAGTGGAAAGAAACATCAAAGAGCTGCTTAAAAACCAGGAACATATGCAATATAGACAAACTCTAACAATGATGGAGAGGCAGGCCCTGAACAATCTAGAAATGACAAAACAATTATTATAAAATCTGCAGGAAAGGGGTGGCATTGTGGTTTGGGACTATAAAAATACCAAGCAGAATGCCTAAGGCAACTGGAGGACATAAGGAGGTACAGAAACATGGCAGGACCTGACACCAGACATAAAGGTAGAAATTAAAGATTTGTTGGAATTTGGATAAGACATGAGGAGGATGACAAGGAATGAAAGGACTATACTACTCAACAAACAACCCTAGAACCTATTTTCATATGCTCCCAAAAATTCACAAGGATGCTGAAAACCCACTGACATATCCACTGTATCCATTATTTAGTCTGTATTAAAGCCCTTATCCAAATATATTAATTTCCACATTCAGCCAGAAGGCAGTAAAATTATGACCTACATCAAGGACTCAGAACATGTCATCAATTTACTGAAAGACTTAAATTCTGAAAGGCAGAACTGGCAGAATATCAAACTAGTAAATTTTGACATAAGAGACCTGTATATGAGCATTCTCCGTGAAGAGGGCTTGGGCACATTATTGACAGCACACTGAAAGGGAGGAAGACAAATTCTACCTAGTGATACATCACCCAGTTAGGTGAAATAATTCTTAAACGGAACTGCTTGACTTTTGAAAGGACATATTTTGAACAAACAATGTGATCACCATGGCTCCTGGTTACGCTAACTTATTTATATGGGAGTTTGAACAAGCATTCATACTGTACAACACTCAAAACCTTTTTCATGATAAAACCATTTACTGGAAACATTTAGCGATTATATATTTATGATATGGGAAGGCAGCATGGACAAATTATCAGAATCCTATCTGAACAACAGAACCCCATACCTTGAATTCACTATGACATTAAATATGGGCAGAATTGGACCTATTGATCTATAAGGAAGAAGCAGGAGGCCTAAAAAACATCCTTTATAGAAAGGAAACAGACTGAAACACAACTCTGCATAATTCCAGTTTCCATGACCCTAGACTAATTAGAAGCATACCAAAAGCTCAATTTATAAGGTCCATGAGAAACTGTAGTGAAGCAGAAGAATTTGAGAGAGTTAGAACAGATATGACAGCTAGATTTAAGAACTGAGGGTATCGGGAAGAGCAAAAGGGGAGGTTTTTGATCCGACTACAGAAGAATTTTTGGTGACCCAACAGAGAGACAAGGAGACAAAATTGTTTTCTCCACATCATACAGTAAAAAGAGTGAGAACAGGAGGAATGGGAGGAGCCAGTCACTGAGCATACACCAGTCTGCCCCTGACACTGGAGGTGTCCAGATGCTCCCTGCAATGAGCTGATGGAGAGCTTCGATTTCATCTTCATTTTTATCTTAATAATTCTTGTATGGAGCCAGAGTTATACATGTTTCATGTTGATTTGTCATTGAAAGCAAGACTCGATAAAAAAGAACAGACATCTGTCTCCCAGTTTGGGATCATGACGCTGACTAAGAGAGACTCCAAGAAGTCAGCGAATAAAAAGGTAACAACAAAAACAGTTAAGTCTGCTTGTTTGGGTTCCAAAAACTCTAGAAAGTTATATTCCTAAGAATAAAAAAAGACAAGCAAGTAATCTCTGCTTGCTCTGTTGAGACTACAATTGCTATGTCCGATAACAAGGATTTGCAGCTGGGGGAGCGCACAGTTCTCAGTGTCAAATTGTGATCCTCTATACCTTTTAATCAGCCAGAACTGGACATTTCAAATAAAAGTAAACCAGAGAACATTTTGAATAAAGAAGGAGAAAGTTTTTCAGAAGATGGGAATAAACAACAGAAAAAACTTGACAAAGACTCAGACAATATTACATTTAATACTGAACATACTGAAACACTGTTTAATGGAACAAGAGAACAATGGCAGGTGCTAATCAGCACTCAAATACCAGCGCTACCATCATGCTTTTCTGTTACTTTTACCCATCTCAAAGTAATGAAACTTTTGTAGGAAAGAGGGAGCTGACAATAGAGAACGGTCAAATTGAAACAAATATAATGGTCTTTTGTTCCCAGGAAGAGAAACAAATTGACTAAGGTTTGCTGACAAGAAGCACCTAGCTTTACCCGAGTTTTTTCTTCTAGGTTTTCTTTCTTGAAAGGACAGAGCAAGGAATAACATTAATAGAGCAAAGAGAAACATTAAGGCTTCTTTTGGCTAAGCAGAGTTACTGTCTTGTTACTGTTTTGTTTTGTGTTTACAGGTTTTGTTACCGTTTTGTGCTTACAGGTTTCACAGTTTGATCTCTCTCTCTTTAGGCTAAGCAGAGTTACTGTTTTGTTTTGTGCTTACAGGTTTTGTTTTGGGCTTACAGGTTTTGCAGTCTCTTTCTCACATTGAAGGAGCTAATCGCTTTTCTTCCACAGCTCTTCCAGAGGATTAGGAGTGTAACTGGGGGGGGTGTGGAGCTGACACAGGCTTAGTACTTTCCAACAGAAGGAAGATTTAAAAGGACAGGTTATCTTTACTTTCATCTGAGGGTGCTGTGGCTAGTGATGTTTGTTGGAGCCACTGCCAAAGGTTGATTGTTTTCTCTTCAGATACCTCTACTGATTTTCTGCAGAAGTACCCACCCACCTGCCCCATTCCTGCCCACCCTGTGCTTATCCTCTAATATAGCTCCTGACCCCTCGTATCCTTCCTGTGGAAGTAACAAAGGGCAGGACTTACTACACATCTCAGAAAAAATCATCTTTTCTCTTCACTGATTTTTATCCACACATTGCTTGGCTAGGAGTCTCCACATAATTAAGGCTAAAAAACAAAAATCTTTGTTTCATCCAACCTGTTCTGACCTTTGCTTCCATATTTTCATTAAAACAGCTGCTCTAAAACCATGACAGAAGGATAGTCTTTTTATTCTCTAGAAGTCACCCAAATGGATCCGCTCCAACCTCTCCAGCCTAAAATATTCTAGTAGCAATGGAGATTGTCACTTGTGAACAATGTGGGACCCTATTTGGCAGGGTGCTCTTCCATGGCCTGGGTCAATGTCCAGCTTGCTGGGCTATAGCTGACCTTAGGGCCCAGCTGAGAGAAGCATGGGCCACAATACATAAGCTCCAGGTCAAATTGCAAAGCTACAGGCACCCGCTCATCCGGCCTCTGACCCAGCAGCATGCAAATGTCAGCACTGGTCTTAGGCAGGATCCAGAATCGGAGGGATGGCATGTGGTCAGAAGGGAGGTAAGGACATATGGCAAGAACTAAAGCACAAACATCTGAAAACAACGTGCTTATAAATAACAGATATGCACCACTGGATACAGTCACTGGGCATTCGTTGCTTCTAGGAATGGCTCACAAAGCCAAGCATGATTTAAAAGGATAAAAAAACAATGGCAACAGGGACAAAAGGAAACTTATCATAGTGGAGATTCCATGATCCACGTGGTAGAATCCCACATAAATTCAAACGGTGGTATCAGGGTCATTGTCAAGTGTCTCCCAGGTGCACCTGCAAAAAGGGACACAAAATGCATCGAGCAGATTGTGCAAAGGGAGGATGGAACAAAACACATAGTCGTTCACCTAGGGTCAAATGAATTGTCCAATCAATCAGTTGTGGAGACAAAGGAACACGTTGTACAACTTGCTAACAGAATATCCTCTCTTTCATGCACACTGGCATTCTTGGAGGTGCTTCCAGTTTGGGGTGGAAGCACAAAGAGAGATCAGAGAGGACATACAGGAGTTTAACTTATGGCTGAGGGAATGGTGCCAGGAAAATGGCTACCGTCTGATTGCCAGCTGGCAGTCCTTCTGGGAGAGGGGCTTCTTTTGGTACGATGGCCTCCACCTGACAAATGAAGGGGTGAGGACTCTTGGTCAAAAATTTGATGTGTATGCAGTCCATTTAAACTGAAGGTTGGGGAGGAGGTGATGACACTTACCAAGGCAAAGGGTAAGAAGGTCACTACCCCCCTGACAGCAGCAAATGATAGGGTAACTACTCCTAAGCATGATAATACCATACAAATTAGGGAAAACTCTCTTGTCAATACCTGTGGCAAAACTCTTCAACAAAATTTTTCATCTGAAGCCACAGGTACCAATCCAAGGAGTTCTGGCAGTGGTACAAATGAGGGGTGGAAATCTTTCCAACAAAATTTTTTGTCCAAAACCACAGGTGCAGACTGAAAGAACCCCATAATTCTTTAGTCCAAAACCACAAGTGCAGACAAAAGGAGATCCATTAAGGGTATTAAAGAGGTGTGGCAAAACAAAAGGAAACCCACCTGTGCTAAGAGTGGGGGTGGGACATGGAGGGCAATGGCAATAAAGGCCAGAAGCCTGCCAAACAAAATCCATGACTTTATGGCCATATCATGGCAGAAGCCAAACTCGACTAAGTGGCCATGATAGAAACCTGGTTCACAGAGAACCATGGTTGGGACATGGCTATCTTGGGCTACCACTTATACAGAAGGGACAGGAAGGGTAGGAAAGGGGGTGGGGCAGCATTATATGTCCGGGAGGAAATCAAGGCTACAGAGATTCAGAGGATCCCGGATGAGTCAGAACCACTATGGGCAACAGCTGAGACAGGATCAGGGACAGCCATTAGAATAGGAGTCATCTACAGGTCCCTGTTGCAAGGGGATACTGGGAACAAGAAAATGACAGAGACATTTCACAAAATGACAGACAAGGGCAAGACAATAGTAGGGGACTTTAACTGCCAGACATAAAGTGTAAATCTTGTACAGCATCCTCATCAAGAGGAAGGAACTTTGTAATGGCCCTCAGGGTGCAGGGCTGAGGCAGCTTGTAAAACTCCTACCAGAGGTGAAGCTGTCCTGGACTTGGTTTTAACTAATAGCGACAGGGTAAAGGAAGTAGTGGTGGGGTGCCACTTAGGAAATAGTGACTGCTGCATGGTGGGATTTAAAATAAACACTAGTGAAGACATTAGTTATTCCAAGATCAGGGTTTTAGATTTCAGAAAAGCAAACTTTCAGAAGATGAGAGATAGACTGGCAGAGAATCTTAGATACAGGGCAGAGAAAGGAGTAGACGAAATGTGGGAGTATCTCAAAGGAGCTATCACAGAGGTAACTGAACAGTGCATCAGAAGGGTGAGTATGGCAAATAAGAAAAGGAAACTCCTCTGGTTCTCCAGGGAGGTGGCTACAATAGTAAGGGAGAAAAATAAGGCGTACATAAAGTTTAGGGTGTCAATGAAAGATGAGGATAAGCAAACCTATAGGGTAGCACAGAGGGAAGTTGGTAAGGCAATAAGATAGGCTAAAGCCCTGACTGAACTGAGGATTGCACAGGGGTACAAGAGGAAGTTAAAAACCTTCTTTAGTTCATATGGGAAAAGAGAAAACCGGGTGGGGGATAGTTAGACTAGCAGATACTGGAGGAAAATGGTAGAAAAAGATTATGAGAAAGCAGAAGTCTTAAACCAGTACTTCTATTCTGTGCTCACCAAAGAGAATGCAGGGATAGGCCAAGACTGCATAGCAGCAACACCCAGGGACCAGGTGACCTCGCCCCTTCACAGAGCTCAAGTCTTGGAAGCTATGAATAAATTGAGGTAGACAAGGCCATGGGACTAGATGGGGTTCACCCTAGAGTTCTGAGGGAGCTGGGGAGTGTACTAGCAGCACCCCTAGCAGAACTATTCACCAAATCACTAGAGAGTGATACCAGGATTGGAAAAGGGCAACAGTGATCCCCCTCCACAAAGCAGGGAGGAGGCTGGCAATTATTGTCCAGTAAGCCTCATGTCGGTGGTAGGGAAGTTGATGGAAACCCTACTTAAACAGAGAATCATAACGTATCTGGAATCCAGTGGGCAGCAAGACCCAAAACAGCATGGGTTCACAGCAGATAGGTCTTGGCAAACTAACCTTGTTGACCTCTTCAACTGGGTTACAAGGATAATAGATCAGGGTGCGGTGGTAGATGTTGTCTATCTGGATATTATCAAAGCCTTCGACTCTGTTCCACACAGAAGGCTGGTAAAGAAGCTGAGCCTCATGGAGGTGGGCAGGGAGGTGGTTGAGTGGGTGACTAGCTGGCTGAGAGGAAGAACACAGAGGGTTCAGGTAAGTGGGGCATTTTCAGCTGAGAGGGAGGTGACCAGTGGGGTACCACAGGGCTCAGTACTGGGTCCCCTACTCTTCAATGTATTCATAACAGACATTGCAAATGGGCTGGAAGGTAAAGTGTGTCTATTTGCTGATGACACCAAGATTTGCAACAGAGTGGACTGCACTGAGGGTGTGAGGAGTATAACGTCAGACTTGAAGAAATTGGAGGAGTGGTCATAAACCTGGCAGCTGAGATTCAACGCCAAAAAGTGCAAAGTCATGCACTTAGGCAGAAACACTCGCCAAAGAGGATTACTACCAAGGAGGAGAGAAGTTAGCCTCCACCAGCCAGGAGAGGGACCGAGGAGTCATTATATCAGAAGACTTGAAAGTGGATAAACAGTTCAAAAAGGTGGCACTAAAGGCAAGTGATATGTTGGGCTACATTGGGAGGGAAATCATGAGTCACAGGAGGGAGGTTGTGTTACCACTTTACAGGGTGCTGGTGCACCCCCACTTGGAGTACTGGGTACAGTACTGGAGACCGTACCTCAAAAGGCCCATAGACAGAATCAAGATGGTGCAGAGGAGAACCACAAAAAGGATTCAGGGACTGCACCATATGGCATACCAGGACAGGCTGAGGGAACTCAACATGTACTCCCTGGAACAGAGGAGAGAGAGGGGTGACATGATTGAGACTTTTAAATATATGAGGGATATAAATAAGGTTAATGTTCAGGAGCATTTCCAATTGAAAGAGAGGGGGAGAATGAGAGGTCATGATAAGAGGCTGAAGGGAGGGAGATTCAAGAGTAATACAAGGAGGTTCTTCTTTACAGTGAGGATGGTGGACCCATGGAATAGCCTACCCAAGGAGGTAGTGGGGGCCAAAATGGTAAACAAGTTCAAGAACACATGGGACTGATATAAAGGTAGCATACAGAAAGGCAAAGGAGGGGAGGGTGAATAGCACCAGGTATGTTCTTGAGCAGACTAGATGAACCTTGTGGTCCCCTTCTGCCATCATGTTATGTGTTTCTATGTAGCAGCAGTTCATTCCCCCATGATGGCTTACCCACAACAATCAGATGAAAGGATGGACAGTCCTTAAAAACAAGCCCCAAATGGGAAGCAAGAATTAAGAATCAGAATCCTAGAGGTAAAAATATTGATGTCTGATTCAGTCAAACAAAAGAGAAGTGAGAAAGGGGACCATCATCCTAGCACCCAGTTTACTAGGGAATTGACTAATCTTGATAAAAATGGACTGGTTAAGGTGGATCAATAAATTGTTGGCAATGCACAGAAGACCTGCATGGGACAATTGGTTCAGTGTGGTGTACTGGAGGAGGATTCTATAGCACAGGCTACAGAGAAAGCAGAGATTCCAGAGAAGCTATCTTCAACAGAAAAGCCAGTGTTGGCTGGGGAGAATCACTCACCACTCCTGCCAAGGAAAAATAGATCTCCCGATACCTTGTAAGAAGGAATGACAACAATCAGATAAGTAACCCTATTTTCTTTACATATTTACCTCTATAAATTAAAGGAGCTAGGAGTAAAGAGATAGTGAAGTTTTTACTGGATTTGAACTCTTTACCTGTTTACAATAAATCTTAACAAAGCCATAGATTTACAGGGGGAAATGACAAACACGTTGTTTCAGACTCTGACTCTGATACACAGTCTAACAGTTCAGAGGGATGTAATATGGGTGATGAAACTAATTATGATAGGATTCCCGCTTGGGTGTGTTTAATTATGGATACAATCCAGAAAATGGATAAAAAAACTGTCTAAACTGGTTAACTTGGAACAAAGAGTGCTGAGCTTACAGCAAACTGTGTATGTATTAGTAATGGAGAATTTTAAACTTAAACAACAGGTGGAGATGGTTCAGAAGAGACTCACTGAATTAGAAGACCAGCAGATCCCCTTAACTAGACAAACGAGTAAATATGAAACTCAGCATAAAGAATTGCAAGAAAAACTATTGGATTTTGAATTAAGAGCCAGAAGGAAAAAAAATATTCGATTGGTGGGGGTTCCTGAATCCTGGGATTCTAATTTTACTTTAAGAGACTCTTTCAAAAAAGTTGTGGCTGCATATTTAGATACTGATCCCCCTACAGTGCAAATAGAAGTTGATAAAATCCATAGATCCTTCAGAAATAAACCAGGTGATGAGCCCTCCCCCAACCATTGTAGTGAAATTGATGAGATTCAATGTTAAAGAGGCATTAGTGAGTCAAGTTTATAAAAAGAAAATTATACAACTGATGGGGGCTAACATATCCATTTGTCATGACTTGCGCCCCGAAGTTCTGGCAGAAGGAAGAAAGTTTAACTGGCTCAGATCCAAACTTTGTGCAAAAGGTTTCAAATCATTGTTTGGATTCAATGCAAAGTTTTGAGTTATTATTGAGGGCCAAAGGTTTATTTTCAATACAGTGGAAGAAGCCATGAAGAGCCTTGCTGAAAATATACCTGACTTAATAACTTGATTATTTGATTTGGCAGCATTTCTATGGCAGTGAAGACTTGGATAATCTATAAAAAGCATGTTTATGTTGTTGCCTTTTTATAGAAGAAGTTATCAAGAAATGTGTTTTCTGAAGAAATATGATGAGTAAATTAATTACCTTCTAAAAGGTTTTTTTCCTTAAGTTGAAGTTATCAAGGAATAGGCCTTGATAATTAAATTAACTACCCTCTTAAAGTTGTTTTCTTCTTTTTCTCTCACTTTCTTCTTTTTGCAGGGTCTGATGGAGCAGACTGGGCACAATATGGGAAAAATGTGGCAACTGTTGTTGCCATGGAGAAGGATGGAAGAGAGATTGGGGAGTGTGTGTTCCAAATGGTTACTATTAAAAGGAGGGGAATGGATTTATTATTTGTGTTATATTGGCTGGGAAGGGGAGGATGAGGAGGGTGGTCAGAAGAACGGGGATTCATATTATTTTTCTTAAGGGGAGGGATATGGATTTTGAGCTTGGTTACTATTTAATGAGGAAGGTCTTATTTCTAGTTTTGCAAATGGGTTTCAAAAGTAGGAAGATCCTACAGTATAATGAAAGAAATAAGGTTATCTCATAATGGCTGGCAAAATGCTTAAGTATGCCACATTTAATGTTAACAGTTTAAATACACCAATGAAGACATCAATAATCTTGACTTATCTTAATAAAATTCAAGCAGATGTGGTAGCATTACAAGAAACACAACTGACTGACTTAGAATCTAAGAAATTAAAGAGAAACTGGATTCATTAAGTATACTCATCTGTAGGGACTAAGTAAAGTGCAGGAGTTTCTTTATTATTTAGGAAACATCAGGAAATGACATTTGGGCAGACTTGGTCAGATAAGGAAGGGACGATCCTATTGCTCAATGTCTGTATTAGTAATATACCTATTACTATAGGCTCAGTGCATGGACCCTTTCAAGACTATCATCTATTTTTAGCTCAAATAATGGAAGGACTAGTCACATTAAAGGTAGAAATCATTATATTAATGGGTGATTGCAATGCCTTACTACTTCCTAGGCTAGATAAATCTACGTTACCCATATGTATCAATAAAAAGATTTCCAAAGTACTTAATTATTTTTCAGAACAGCAAAAGTTAGTGGATACGTGGAGACTTAAAAGACCCACAGAGAAAGAATACACCCATCATGATAAGAATAATAATGTTTTCTCTTGAATGAATTATATATTTATTTCCAAGCATTAATACCTATGATTGAGACTTGTGCTATATGATCTATTATCTTAACTGACCATGCAGTTGTCAAGTTAGTATTAATAATGACATAAATTAACATGTAAGATAAAGACAATGGATTTTTAATAACAATTTGTTGCAAGAGGAGACATTTAGAGTTAAAACTAAACAAACAATGAAAGAGTTTTTCTATTATAATTATTCAGGCCAATGCACTTTTTCTTCTTTATGGGATCCTCTAAAGGCAGTTTTAAGAGGAGAATGTATATCTTATCAGGTGTGGAATAATAAACTTAAAAAACAAAAAGAAGATCTATTGAATAAAAGATTAAAAGACCTAGATACAGTGAAACCCACGGGATGAAGTGCAGTGTGTCAGTTTCCTGCATGATAAGAGGGATTAGCTCCCATTGAAATTGCATTGTTTCCTGCAGTAATGCTGCAGAATTGGGTTTCATCCTCATGAGCTTCACTGTAAATTAATATTAAGAGATACCTAGAAATATCATCAGGAATGGATCATGACTAGAAATTCCATTCAGCAAATAATCTATCTAGAAACAGAAATTAATATAAAGAAGGTAAAATGGGCTAGATATCTCCAGGGCAATAAAACTGGTAAATTATTAGCTAGTTTACTTAAAAAACAAAGACTAAATATTATTTGTGAGTTCAAAAATAATATGAGAATAATAACTACGGATATCGAAGAAATGAAATCCATTTGTTTTGCCTTCTTTAAAAATACATATCAATCAACAGATGGATGCAACCATTTAGGTATGGAGCAATTTTTACAGAAAATTCAAATCCCCAGAATCTGATTGGATATTCATGAATTCTCTCATCCTGAACTCAAAAACATTATTTTTTCCTTTACCAAAAATAAAAGTCCAGGTATCGATGGCTTTACAACAGAACTCTATCAAGCATTCTAAGAAGAATTAATTCCCTTGTTATTACTTTTGATTCAAGAAGTCCAAAATGCTAAGTTGGTCTTTCATAACTCTATGGACAAAGCAAAAGTTGTCTTGATTCACAAAGATGGAAAACCAAAAGAAACACCTGATAGCTATAGAACAATCACACTCCTTAATATATGGATCATAAAATTATCAGTAAACTAATAATAAGTAGAATCTTGACAGAAATTCCTAATATTATTCATATGGACTAATACGGTTTCATTCCAGGAAGGACAGTAGCAAATGCTTTAAAAGAGTACAACTTTTGTTTGAATATGTACAAAACCTTACAGAAAAAATAATTTATGCTTTTCTTGGATGCAAGTAAGGCATTTGACCTTGTTAATAGAGAATATATGTTTACAATTTTGGGAAAATGGGGAATACCAATAGAATATATTCATATCATTAAGCAGCTATACTGAAATCCAGTATCTCAATGTATTATTAATGGGACTTTAACAGATAAACTGCCAGTGTTGAATGGTGTCCAACAGAACTACCCCCTTTTGCCCTTGTTGTTTATACTATGGCTAGAACCTATGCTTGAAGCAATAAGGGTTAATAAATCTAAAAAAGGAATTAAAATTAAGGGAAATGAAAGCAAATTAAGTGTGTTTGCAGATGCTATGCTTATTTTGTTTAAGAATTTAAATGTCTAAGTTGTAGCTATTTTGTCTGAAATGGAGAGCTTTGCCAACATTGCAGGTTACCAATTAAATCGGGATAATCAATACTATTTCAAATAACCAAATCAATAAAAGATACAAACTATTTGTCTATACCAAATTTTACTAAAGCTGATCAATTTAAATATTTGGGTATTATTTTAACAAATAATGTAGAAACAAATATAAAAATTAACTTTCAGAAAGGAAAGAAAACATTTCTCATGGACTGCGGAATTGGCAAAATCTCTCTATTTCTCTCTGTGGTAGAACTGAAGTTATAAAAATGATGGTCCTACTACATCTGATATATGTCTTACAGGCTATTATAGGATGCTTGAATGTCAAATGGTTTTCTGAGATTAGGTTGCTTTTTAAAAAGTTCCTGTGGAAAGGTGGTAAACCCCGAATCACATGGGATTACTCAATTACATCTAGAAACCTGGGAGGACTTGGTTGCCTGGACCCATATTTATATAATTTAAGTAATATATTGTTTGCAGTATGGGAATGGACGTTTTTTTCCACATCCAAATCACCAAATGTTGCATGCTGGTGTTCTCAGGTCGAGACACAGAGCAGGATTTTTGAAAAGCATTTCTCCTGCTTATGTAAGGTCGGGGAGTCCATCGGTGGAGGAGCCGGACCTGTCTGGAGCTGACTCAGGAGTGTCCCACATGGGACAGAAAGCAGCAGCCTAACCTGGGGTCATGGACATTTGACAGTGAAACCTCACAACTCTAGCAATTTGGAGCTACAAGTTAGGTTGGAAAGCCAGGGAAAATTAAAGAAGAAATGGCTGCACGGAAATCTGCCCCAAGGCCCTAAGGAAGTAGGGCAGTAATAAACAAAACCAGCAGGAACAGTAAAACTGGAATACCCATGAGGTTTCACTGGAGTTGGGTTAAGAAGCTGGGACAGGGAAGTCATGGAGTACTATGGAAGGTGGAGGACAAAGAAAGAAAATTCACTGCAGTACATAAAACATTGAGTAAATGTGAACTGTGCTAATTTTTGTTTTTTCTTTCGCTGCTTTTAGGAGGCTTAGCATAGTTCCTTTTAAATAACCTAAAACTAGAGCACATAGATCACTGGTGCTACAATGTCACGGGTTTTCTTTTTACTATGCTGTAACTCAGATTTCCTGAGACTGAATCCAGATGTTGAAGTATTAAGTTATTAACCTTACATATGTTAGCACAGTTTGTTCAGCAGGCCTACCTCTGCTGCAGCCTTACTTTGGGTTGTCAATGCAGTCCATGATATTGTTCATTCCTAATCCCTATTATGAAAGGTTTCTGGTATAACAAATCCCATTCAGCCTCCTTATGCCCTCAGTTTTTGATATTTTATTTTATCTTTTTTCTCTCATTTTATTATTTAAAATGTTAGCTTTGTATTTCAGGCAAACATCATGTGATCTGACCCTTTTAAAGTGCATGTGTTGGTGTATTTTGCATTGAGCACCGTTTTACAACCAGTTAGCAGCATCGGGTATGCTCTGGGAACTAACGCTTCAAGTGAGACTTTTTGTGGAGATTTTATCTTGTTCTTTTTTGCTTGTGTTTTATTGGCTTTTGCCTTTACTGGTATTTTGTTGGCGCTTAGTTTTGTATTTTGTTGTGTTTTCCTAGGCATTATTGCCATGTCTATGGTGTGCAGACCAAGCTATAAACCTTCTGAGATATTCTGAAATAACCTGTCCTCTTCGTGTAACATGACTGACTCTCTGTAAGTTTTGTATTTAGTCCAAGTGAAATGGAGGGGATTATTTTATTGTCATTTTTATAGCATTTCTTTTATTCTATTGTTTAGCTTTCTGACCTCTTATTCAACCTATGGTTATCTGTGGCATTGGTATCAAGGCCTCTCTGGCAGATGAGCATTTTCTGGGTGCCTTCATTTGTTTAATCCATGACGTCAAAGTCTGAAGCAAGGATAACCTGTTAGGAAGGTATAAGAAAAGGATTCTTTCACTATTATTATTTATTACAGACTTTATATACTGTTTTCTTCAGTGTATACTAAAAACTTTTATCTGGGTATCAGATATGGATGACAAAAGTATGAAATTAAGAAATGCTAAAGTGATTTCTAAAACCAAGAAGGGACAGAAAGCAATAAATAAGAATAAAAGATCACAGAATTTTAAATAACTCAGATAAAATATGTATACCTAGGACATCTTCTCCAAGAAAGGGATACCATCAGAACTTATGCAAAGCATAGAAAACAAAAAATACTAGTTTACCAGGTGATTATTTACTAAAATTTATCAAAGCACTTGACACTCAAAATCAAGAGCTAGGGAGATAGTACAAGAATATACTTAAGAGGAAATTAATCAGGTGTCATTATTGACTAAGGAGAAGGAGGATAAGGTCCAAGATCCAAGAGATTAATTAACTGATTTTGACAATTTTATCACTCCTTTTATGAATAGAGAGAGACCTGCCCCAATAGGAAAAGTATGTGCTGACTCTGTAATACTCAGCTACAGGGCAAATATAGTTCCCACTGAAAATCTATGCAATGTTACCTTGGCCGCTTATATACCTGAGGAGGAGATGGTAGAAGGACATCTACATTCTCATAGTAAACTTGATCCCACACTTATGAATGAGTACAATGTTCAGGCTAGCATCCTTATTAGCAAGCAACTCTCTGAGATTAAAACAGTTTTAGTTGTTTCAAACATGTCACTAGGAGCTATTATGAAAGAACTTGAGCAGAAAAACAATTAGAAGAGTTAAAACAAATGGTTTATACAGAGAAGAGCATCAGAGAAACAAAACAAGTATAAAAGAAATTACTGAAGACACAGCTGACAAGGAATATAAGTAGATGAGGGACCTTAGGGCTCATAGCAGATTAGATGGAGAAGTAGAGAAAACAAGCAAGAAAACTGGCTAAAAGGAACAAGAAAAAGAAAACAAGAAAGTGTAAGTAAAAGGAAATACAAACAATGACATGTATTTGGGAGATACAGAAGATAACATCATAACAAAATTCAGAAATGGAACAGAATAATGGTATTAGGAGTAGAACAACAAAAAAGATAGACAAGAAGCAAGAAAAAACAGGAAAATAAATTACATACAATTTATTTCTGTGCATACCTAAAAGCTAGGAGGGAGACACCCTCCTTACTAAGAACTGCTGTGTATAACATTGAAAGCCAACTTAAGCCAAGGTTTACATGGGAAGATATGATCTCAGTCTACAGATATAAGGATTCTCCTAAGAAAGGCTGTGTCCGGTGGTGAAGAAAAAGACAATAAGACATGAGATATTAAATATAAAGGAGGAAACATGTAAAATGGGTACAGACCTTGACACCACTACAAAATTCTTTAGAGAAGAAGTTAGACCTCAGGTACAGAATAATGGCTCACAGCAAATTAAGCAAACTGCAAACCAAGGAATGGATAATCAGCAGTCTATTGTTAGATACCTACAGGTGGAGTAAGGGATCTCCAAAGTTTGAAAAAATAATAAGAGGTAGAAGACAAAGGGTGAACAAATAAATAACAGTGTAGTTTTGGAAGCGTATGACTCTGAAAGATCTTATGAGAAAAATTCTGACCATGGTTTTACACATGTGGTTAGTGTGTCATGCCATAACTATTATGATGCTCTATCTTGCACCACAGAAAGCTCAGAGCTGGAATGTTCTACAATAGAACTCTTAATTGAACTCTAAAGAAAGCCATCTCTCCACCACTTGATTCCTTCTGGCTTATGTATATTATCATGGAACATAGCAGGGGTAGATGGAAAAAAATGATGACAGTTCTTGGCTCCATTTAATGAACAAAGGGGCGGCTCAGAGGTAATTTAAAGAATATTGCCTCCACTTTAGGAGTTTTACAGTTATCTGTTAATATTAGAAAAACAAAAATCCTAGTTATAAATAAACCAAAAATCTTCAGTTTTCATAGGAAGATCGGGGACAATATTATTAGTACTGCGAGTAGCTACCCCTATTTATGAATTACATTACATAACACACAGATCTGGGGTTTACATATAGAAGAAAATAAAAAGAAAGCAAGACAAATAACATTGGCAGTAAATACATTTTCAAAACAATTTTTCAACAATTCTGCATCTGCATTATTAAAAACATATGTGATGAAGGTGGATTCTGTAATTCTTTATGGGCAGATATTTGGGGCTCATATGATAATCTGATCATATTAGAACCAATTAAAAATGTATATATGAGATTGGTTCTATGCCTTTCTAAATTTATCCTGGGTGAATATCTAAGGGCTGAAATGGGCTACGTTTCTTGTTTCCTGCGGTCTGATTAGGAAATTTCACTATATGTGTAAGATACTGTATTAAATTGTTTAGGGGATAACCCAGTATTATATGCTTGCTGGGAAGATAGCTTGACTCAGGGTGTTCGAAAAACAATTATACTGAAGGATGGTACATGGATGAAAGACCTGGATAATAGGCTAAAAAGTTGGGACTTGAATCTATTTTAAGGACTGGTTATATGGAACGAAGTGCCAGATTTTGCACAGATGTGGTAAACAGGATTCATGATGTTACAAACAACAGGACCTGGCAAGAGTTTTTGCATCCTCAAATTTTCTAACTTACAAGTCACTTAAAAATTATGTTAATACAGAACATATCTATTAAAGTGTGAGAATAATTTGCATTATAAAGCTTTAGCAAATCTAAGATTTAATGCTAATGGGGTAGTCTTATCTGGTTTTATGAAATGGAATGTCTTCAAGAGGAATAGAGTGTAAAAGCAACTGCTCAGGGAAATGGGACATTGCTCATATTCTATTTATATGCCCGTATTTGAATGAATTGAGGAAAAATGGTTGCCTCAATATCTTAATAAGATTACCAGTCTATCTCTGGAAGACAAACTGAGATTTTTATTAAATACAGAGGAAGTGGCAATACTGTATAGTGTTGCTCAGTTTGATCTTGCTGCTAATAGATTAAGGAAAATAGAGGATGTTATTTAACTTGAATTCTATATTTATGTTATGGACTTTTCTCTGAAGCTGAAACTAGTTGGAGCTAATGTTTTTAATGTGCATTTACGTGTAATACTTATTGTACTTGCACTTTACATTAATAAACTTGTACCTCGTATCTTGTAAATTATGTAAATCATCAGATTGCCATAAGAGATCTTATTTTTAAAACAAAATATAAAGGGCTTAAAAGAATAACAATCCTAAACTCTTGGCTTTCTCAACTTGCATATGCTAAGTTCAGATTTGGTTTGTCTAATATTCTATGATTATATGGGAGAATCTCTTTACAGAGAAATGAACTCAATGCAGCAAACTCTGCTATTAAATTTTTGAGTCTAAATGAGATAGATAGACCTTATTCATGAAGGCGCTTTTAAAACTTATCAGACATTTTGAGCGAAAATTAATAATGGCCCTAATAGGAACTGTTATATTCTGCTCTTCTCCTAAGCTTTAATAATTAAAAAAAATCTATAGAACAACCAATTCAAATCTAAATCAAAAAAATAAATCTCAAAGGGATACAACAGGTTCTAGCTCAAAACAATTGCAATCTAAAGTGTATATAAAAATAGCCAACAAATATAAGGATGCTTGAATTAAGATCAATAATGAATGGGAAAAAGAAATAGGGTGCCATTTGTCCCCCCAAAATGGAGAGATTTAAGAATACAGGTAAATAAATGTATCTATTCTGCAAAGAACAAAACAATTCAACACAAAATAAATAATAGGGCATATATAACTCCAAAATTAATTCATAAAATGGATTCAAATTATGATCCATCATGTTGGCGCAAATGTGGAATAAATGTAGACCTATTTCATTGGCTTTGGAAGTGCCCTAAAATATTCAACTGATGGGCTCAAACTTCCTGCTTAATATCGACTATTCTGGAAAGAGCTATCCCATGTGACCCTTTCATTTTCATATTTAATGATATTGAAATATTAGATTTAATTAAGACTCAAAATAAATCTCTCTTCCTAGCAACCATAGCAACCAAAGAGTTATACTGGAACATTTTAATAACCAAACCCTCCCAGTGAATTTTCAAAATAAATGGTGGTGTATACTGATAGAAACACTATTTTTGAGAAACTGTAACAATTGAAAATACATATGACTTTTAGGTTCTACCTGGAGAGACATGATTAGCATATTCCATCCATTAATGCAGTGTTAAAAAACCCTTGCGTACTCTTAGAGGTGGTGGTGGTGGAGGGGGTTACTGTATAATTTAATGGGTATTCTATTTGATTAAGTTTTGAATATATTATTTCTAGCTGAATTTATTTATTTATTTAAAAATTGATAACCGGAAAAAGCACACTGAGCCAAGGCTTGATTCCAGGTGTGACCCAAGGAGGGTAAGAGGTACAAGGTAAAGACCAACATACAGTATGTGGAACATTTACAAATAGTGGTACTAGGTAAAAAAGGTAATAATACATACTCACAAAACCTGAAATAAGGCCTAAAATGGTACAGACTAGGTGGCATTAGAGGTGTTGACAAGACTGTATGAACTGAGCTTATTATACATATGATTAGTTAAATCTGGTGTTTTGTAGTTTCATATGGTTGTATCTATAGTGATGGAAAAAAAGTAGACAGAGTGAGAACACCAGCAGGATAGTAATGAAGAACTGGCATGCATTGCAGGATGGCAAAAATGTGACTAGAAGGTTCAGGTATCCATCTTTTACACCTCAAATAAAATCAAACTTTGAGGGATAGGTTAATTTATACTGAACATAACATACTGACACAACAGAGAAGAACTACTTTAAGGCCCATTTGGCCAAAGGTAATTTCACCTATTGTAGGTGCTATCAATAATGGGCATACAAATCATTAGACTTTCTATGAACACATACACAAACAAGAAAGCAAGCAACTTAATACATGTGCCACGAACCATGTGGTTTACTTAATCCAATGTCCCTGTGATAAACTTTATGTTGTGAAAACAAAGAGAGAACTAACTACATGCTTGCATCTGTGAGCATGATATAAGGAGAAAGAACTCCATGGTGACCCGATATGTTTATAAGCTGACATTCTGTTGCTTCTTTAAGATTTTGGGGCTTGGAACATGTCATGGAGCCAAGAAGAGGTGTGAGCGGGACACTATACTGCTGAAAAGGAAATATACTGGATAAACATACAGTACTATGGTCTGCTTTAATCCAGACATAGGACTTAATTATGAGTGTGATTGGTCCATATTTTTTTGATCTGGAACAATTTGGACTTAAAAACTTGGATACATAAAAGTGATATTTTTTGGTAATTTTATCTGGTAGAGGAATCCTGTAATCTGGCAACATTATAACTTGCAATCTGTGATTTGTGCTCTGTGATCTTTATGTACAGGGGATAGTGGAATATAGACCCCAATCAAGTGTCATGTTTTAGTTTAAAGCATAAGATCACGATGATCCAAAAAGATACATATTACACAGGTAAAGATGACAAACTGAATGTGGCATTATAGAAACACTGTTTTCTTGACAGGATCTGCCATCTGAAATCCTTGACCACTTCACTGCTTGCATGGAACATGAGATTGCAGAGAAATTTGGAACAACTAACTAACTAACTAACAATTACAGGTGTGTGAAAACACCTTATAAATAAACGGAAACATGCACTGCTCATGCTCGGCCTGGGGCAATTTATTTTATTAGTAACCTAAATATTTCAAGTTTGATGAAACTGGGGTTGGGGGTTAAGAGGGATACGAGGAAGTATTACTTTACTGAAACAGTGGTGGATGCCTGGAACAGACTGCCAGTGGAAGTGGTGGAGGGAAAATAATACGGAGCATTAAGCATGTCGAGGATAGACATAGGGGAATATTAGTAAATAGGCAGGGAGGGTGGAAGAGTTGGTGGAAACCAGTTTGGGTCTGTGGAGACAGACTAGGCAGGCAGGAACTATCTGGGCAGATTGGGTGGGCCAAGCAGTCCTTTTTTGCCGACAAATTATATGTTTCTATGTTTCTGATGCACCAGTTATGTGTCGGTATGTAACAGACCTGATAGTTTCTAGTTTCAGATCTTCTCTAGTTGTTTGGGTTTTGTATAAAAGAAACATCCTAAAACTGATTATTTTTGTTTTAGCCCCTCCACCCACTAATCTTACATCTGTGGAACCTAAATAAGTTCACCAAATTTGGAGGCTTTGGAAATACTGTCACAAAGGGTATCAATGCTGACAGATGGCTGAGATATAAGTGTGTAAAATTCCTGATTTAACATCATAAATTACTAATGTATCACATTGGGAACCACTGTGTGCCCTGCTGACCATCTCGGCCCCTCCTCAGATTCACTAAGTTGTGGTCTCTCTCATTAGTCTCCCTTGATGGCTCACCTCTGGGTGCCCAAGTAGCAGCTTTACTCTGCCTTCTCAATCTTTTATGACAGTGAAGTGGTTGTGATGGCGTGCACCAGGGGTTGGGTGATGGGAGGGTGGGAGTGGTTTTGGGGGTGGAGGAAGTTTTTCTTTTTCTTTTGGTGGGAAGTTTCTGTGTCTGTTTGTATGTCATTGCTCTGCTTCTGCTGTTTTGTGTTATTGTTGTATCTTTCAAAACTAAATAAAGTTTATTAAATTGCAAAAAAATCACTAATGTGATTTCTGCCAATCAACATGCAAAGCCACTGTATATCTTCTCTTGTGTACAGTGTAATCTCATGCAGGAGCATTGAGGAGAGAACTTCACTTCAGTGCCGGGGTGAAGGATGGCAAGTGAATTAAAAAAAAGGCTCTAATGTTTCTAAATTTATTATAAATCATTCAAGCCATACTCAAGTGATTTACAATAAGTTAATAGGGCCTCTGAGATGTGTCTCATACCATAGAGACATGCCTCAGAGGCCCTATTAACTTATATTAAAGTGCCTACTCAATCCTAAATACTGTATAGTGGTGATATTGTATAACAATAGTTTTCTTTTTAAAACAAGTGGCCATTATGACTAGCAATTGTTATTTATTTATTTTTTAATTTTGGTAGGACAGGTTTGTTTGTTAAAATTGTGGCTGGTAAGATTTTGGTTCAGGGCATTAGATGTTTTGTTGTCAGTGGCAAAATGGTCTTTAAAGTCTAATGGGATTTTATTTGTAGTCCCTGACTAGATAGATGGTGGGCTTGAGCAAGAATGTGCAGTACTTTTTGTTTATTATACCTGGTCTAAAGAACCCAGATAATATTGTAATCACACTGAAAATGGCAAAGCCACAGTGCCATTGATTCCTATGAGAGCACACCAGGATTTGTTAGAAAATTACAGAATGCTATTGGGCATCAATAAGAAATCAGATTGGCCAAACCCCCATTCCTGAACCCACCATACTTCATTCCGAGGTCTCATCTGGGCAGACTGGGTTGGCCAAGCCGTTCTTTTCTGACAACAAATTGTCTTTCAATTGCATGCTCCGCATGGGGCAGGAAAGTGGGACAGAAAATAACACCTCTGAACTCCCATGTAAGCAGCTCCCACTGCCAGGGAAACTGCTTCTCTCTCCATTTCTCTGTCTGTCTCTATCTCTTGCTCCCCTCCCTCTCCGTCAAAAACATCTTGTTTCTGTCTCTCCCTCTGCTGAACTTCACTTGCCAGTGTCTCTTACTCCTGCCTTCCTGTGTCCCCACTGCTCTCCTTCCTGCAACCCTCCTGCTGCTTTGCTCTGCCCAGTGAGGGAGTTGGTTCATAGTTCTAGTTGTACCTTAATGGGAGCTGTTGTGCTTCTGGGACTCTGATCAGAACAAGGTGACTAGAGAACTTCGTTTGGTTTGTACTTAGAGTAGCGGGTAGCGCCTGGGCTGCAACAGGAATGTAAAGTATGGCCAGGGTGTTAGTGGCTGCAATGCATGCATGGCTGAAGTGAAACTGCAGATACTGCATCCAGTTGGAAAGTGGCAGACATAAGACACAGAACTAGTGCTTGGTTTTCAATTAATTCCCAGGGCCAGATGCTGAAGGTTAGTGGGAGCAGATCCAGGGCTGGTGCTGAGCCAGTTGCCAGCTGGGGCTTTACTGGAATTTATTCTTCCATCTGCCGCTCCACTCCATTCATTTCTATGTTCTACCTTGTGGGAAATATGCGCAGCACTATGAGTACTTTTGTGCGTGAATGCACCACATAAAATCAACTCCTTTCCTTCTTTTTCACTGTTCATTTGCTTCCTACCCCACTAGTTGTGCAAATTTGTTTCAAATTTCATGTTAATTAGTTTCTATTTCTTTCAGTTAGTGTCCTTTTAAAATGGCACATAAGGGCATCACTTGAGTGGGAAGAAATTGCCAAAAAGGCAGCACATTGTAATACTAGAAGGATACATGCTGAGGTACATTCAAGGGTCCTCAATAGCAGACCTTGTTGGGCACCCACAAACATAAGGTCAGCATTGCCTGACCCTCAAACTAATGAACTGGATAAGGTGCTGTAGTAATGCTTGGAACAATACAGGTGGGGCTCTGGCTAGCAAAGGACGTGTGAGTCTGACTGCAATAACAGAGGTTAGGGTATGCACCAGGAGTTATTACTGTTTCTTCTTAATTTTCTTGCTTGTCTGTCTCTCCTGCACTGAAATTGGTGGTGCCCCAACTCCCACCCACCCTCCTCCCCTGCTGCCCTCTTACCTAGTTTTGTGGGTTGGTTCTCAGTTCTAGTCATACTTTGTTGGAGCTGCTGTGCTTCTGAGGGCTCAAGGAATGCTGCACTCAGACCTGTCTTCCGGCTGAGAGAGTAATGCTTTAGGTGAATGGGTGACTCACCGAGCAAAGAAATGTTGAATCGGCGGGGCCCTTATTGCAACAGACTAACACAAAAAGCAAGTATGTTATTATATGTCTTTTGTTTCAGTGCAATTTCTGGTGACTTCACTTGTTTTAAAGTGATGCACAGTCTATAAGAATGTGTTGCATGCTGTATGCACACTTGTGGAGGCAAGTCTCGGAGGGCAGAATACTGAAGAAAATGAAAACCATAATTCATTTAAAAAAAATATTAGAGGAAAGTGCAATTCATGCTCTCAAAAGAAAATGAAATAGTTTTCGAAGTATTGCTCAAGTACCAAATCCATTTCAGGCACAGCATGAGGCAGAGTGCATGGAGAAACAATACGTTATTTATTTGTGTTATAGAATTTAACACATCAGAAAATCCACAATTAGTACAATGCCTGTTTTTTCCTAACTCTATTTTTGCACCCCTACCTACTCCACCGAACTCTGTCCGGCGACCTCCGGATCTACCGTCTCTACCTCCTTGCATGACTTGGCTACCCTTTCAGCTCCTCTCTGGCACCAGGCATCCACCAGGTCTGCCCTCTGGGGAAGGATCGCCCCCACCCAGGGTGCTCTTTCTCATAGTATTGAGTCACCGGGCCAGAGAGGGGGAAGAGAGCGGAGATGGCTGAGCCCGACTCCAGGATTGTGGACTGTGGAAGAAGGTGCCATCGCCTATCAGCAGGAGAAGGGGGGGGTTTATGTACATGAGTCCCCTGTGGAGCCCAGCTAGTCATGGCAATGTGCTACTGTGGCTCCACCCCCAGTCTTATGCCACACTGCTGCTTTCGGGTACCCCCAGCCACCATCAGAGGTCGCTACTCGAGCAAGCGTTGTACCCTAACCCTCCCTGGGAAGAGAGAGCAGTCCTCCAGACGTTCAATCTCTTCCCTCCCCTGCCAACCCCTGATGATCCAGGCTCGCTCTCGAACCCGGGTTGCCAGCATGGCGTGAGGTGTGGCATCCAGCAGCTCAATCCTCAGTGCCACCTGGCTGGCACAACACCTGTTTTTCAAGTGGTTTCCAAGGGGACTGTTACCTCAGCATGTTTTGTCTATCATTTAAACATTGCTAATTTGAACAAGGTATTTACATATATTCACTGACCATTTATTGTGCAATGAAGTGCTGATGATAAACCCAAGGGGATATAGAGGGCAGGGTTTTAGTGGGGGTGGTCATTAAACTGGAGCTATGCTAGTTTGGGGGTTCTGGCAGCAGCAGGAGGAGACAAGATGGGCTACAAGGCTTTTATTGTCTTTCTCATTTACTATACTTTGGGATGCAGTTGGCAATCTCACAGGATATGGTTTGAACGAAATACTGTATATGACTTTAAGGACATGCTAAGTATAAAATAAGTACCTATATATTCCACTTCTCTTATTTTATGTTATTTCAACTGCAATTAACATTTACATCATCAGGCTTTGGTACAACTTTTTAGAGATCATATTAAACAGATACTGTATAAACCCATGGTAGGGCTGCTATACCCAACAAGGTGTATATACCTGCACTATAATGCCAACTTATAGACTATAAGCACCAAAGGGCTCACTGTGTAAAAGTGTGTTTTTACCTACCTCCTGCTGTTTCAAGCCACAGCACCATTACATACTTCCTGTGACCATACAGCGTGGCTGCAGTCATGTTACCTTTAAAAGTACTTAAGGAATTACCTTTTTAATCAATTGGAATGTAAATGTTACTCCTAAAACGTTTGTTCTAACTTGTTTATTTATTGATTGTTGTGTCTTGTTTAATTGTTATGTAACATCTTGACTGATTTGGCTCATTGTGTTTAACTGGTAAACAAAAGTTTAAAATAAAAATAAATAAATTTTGTGGCATAGCACAGACACATGCACCATTACACAAATTATTACATGGCACATCACAGCCACAGCACCATTACACACATTATTACATGGCTGACCATCTGGCAGTAAAGGTTTTGATAGGCCTGTTTACATGGTTGCATTTGCACTGCAGAAACCCGAGCCCTTGGGTTGCTGCAGTGCAAATGCAATTGAGTGGACATTTGCTCAATCACAATAAGTCATCCCTCACTCTTCTCCTGGATCCACTGCAGAGCTGGGAATGCATTCAGGAGGGGGGAGCAGTGCAGGAGTTATCATGCAGACAGACTCGCTGTTCACTCCGATGAACCCAGCTGGTGCTGCCAAGCAACTAATCATGCCCCCTGCACTCATGGCCCCTCTCCAGCATGGCTTGCATTGGTTCTGAGAGAGGCCATCTAAACACAAATTGATCAGTGCAGGAGGTCACTGCAGCACCAGACTGGACTGGTGCTTGTGTCGGGGACAGCCGTGTAAACAGGCCTTATGTCTCCCTTTCTTGAGGGGTACCCAGAGACTGCTGCTGAGCTGGAAGAATTGCTTTCGATACTAGAGGCAGCTCTTAAGTCAGTGTAATTGTTTTCAAGTCCCCTTCTTCAGAGGAGAACCAGAGATGATCACCAAGGGCAGCAGAATTTTTTCTATCTTTTCCCTCTTCAGTAGGGGACAGAGATGTTGACCAAGCTGGTGGAATTACTGTTAATGTTCCCTCTTCTGAGGTGACTCAGCGTAAGCACCAAGCTGACAGAACTGTTTCAATGTTTCCCTCTCCTGAGAAAAGTGGGATATATCCATCTAGTAGGCAATAATGCCCCAGCTGGCAGTCACATTTTCTATTTCCTTCACTCCTGACAAGGACTGGCACATGCCTGCCCAGCCAGCATTTATATTTTTCCCCTTCTCTTGAGGTGAACTCTGAAATGGGTATCAATCTGGCAGCATTTTCTTTAATATCTGCTTCTTCTCAGGGGAACTCTGAGATAGCCACTGAGCCAACAGTGGTGGTTGTTGGTCCTGTACTGATAGTGATACTTTTGGGGACCTCAGTCATTTCATGAGCCTTAGTCATACCCTTTCTTCTTTTAGTTTTAAAAAATTAGTTGCCTCAGCCATTTTGCTGGAGTAGAAGTAAGGGCTTCTGTTTGCTGATAAATTTCTGGAACTTTCTGGCAGTTTCTAACTGGGTGTGTCTGTACCTTCAGCAGCAGTAACAGCAGATATCAGATTTAAAGTGATTGCCATTAAGTTGCTATGTGTGTCTGCTAAGTGGCGAGGCGGTTTACCCTGTTTTGTTATTTTTTGTTACCTACAGTTAGCTGATTGCTTCTGGCACACAGCTACTGTCAGATCTCCACCACCCATCCCACCACCAGGCTCATCTGCCTTTATAGGCATCAGTATCTTACAACTTCCTGCCTAGAAACTGGAATAGGTTAGCATAAATTTGAAACACAGCCTATCTGATATCGTTAATTACCAAAAAAAACAACACCTAGAGGTAGAACTCGGATAGAGGATTAAGCAAGGCAACAGAAGGCACTAGTCTAGGGACATCTAACCTTGATTTAGAAGGGCAATATCCAGAGGTGAAGGCAAGCAATACATGCGAGGTACAGGAGACAAGCACCAGGGCCATGCAAGGCAGCAGAAGGTGCTAGTCTAGGGGTGAAAAATCTTGATTTAGAGCGGCACTATCAGAGGGTAGGAGCAAAAGTACATCCAGGGTACAGAAGATGAGCACCAGAGCCATGAGGTAAAGTTGGGCAGCAGAAGAGGCTTAGGTAGGATATGAGCATCACTAGGACATGGGTGATGGCATGAATCAGTACAAACAGGGAAGATGCAGGGAGGTGCAATGTATGGGGTGCAGAGCCCCTGTGTTCAGGAAACATTTGGATCATGCAGTGCTCCCCTATCTGCAGGAACCTCTCTGGGCTGAGGACATAGGTTGCCTGTCTCTGAGCAGAGTTGGTCAGAATGCAGGAGACCTCCATCACCACCCAGAGGCCACAGTGTCTACAACCACAAACTCAAGGTTGCCCAGGTGGAGGTGAATGGACCACAGTGGGCTCAGGGAGGGTGCATGAGGGTGTCTGAGTACATCCCCATCTGGTCCAACTCAGAAACTCCTACACTGTTTTGGAGGGTTGGAAAATCCACAAGGACACCTGAGGAGGAGGATGCAGGTCTTCCAAAATGGAGCCTGAAAGGTGGGAGTAGGGGACCCCAAAGGAAGAGAAGCTACTCCTGGTGGGAGACTCAATAGTCCAGAGAGTGGAACTGGGGACAAGTAGCAGGGGGGTGAAGGAGATCAAGTGCCATCCAGAAGGCACAACTTGGAGGGATGGGGAGCGAATCCAGAGGATTGCAAGGGCGATAGTAAAGATAGAGCAGCTGGATGTCATTGTCTACCTGGGAACAAAGGACATGGTAGGGGATAGGGTAGAATTAAGCAGAATATAGGAGGAATTCAAAGAGTTGAGGAGAGGCCTAAAGCAGGTAGCAAGCTCTGTGTACATCTCGGAGGTACTGCCTGTCCATGGCAAGGGTGAGGCTAGGACACTCCACATCCAGAAGTTCAGCCCATGCTTGACAGATTGGTGTAGAGAGGAGGGGTTTGGCTTCAAGAGGAACTGGGGCACCACCTGGAGGGATGTGGGCCTGTACAAAGGTGATAGCATGCATCCATCCAGGAAGGGGATCATGGTCCTGGTCCTTAGTGAAAAAAAGTGCGTCACTAGCAAACATTTAAACTAGTATAAACACCCTCAGGGTACTTACTAATTAAATTTCTGAGTTGCTATGTGTAGGTAGGAAGGAAGGAACTGGGAGCAGTGGTGCTTGTGAGTCTAGGAGGTAGGGCCTGCTTGCTGCTGGCAGGAGGCCCCTCCAATGGGATATAAATTGGAAGGGTTTGGGTGCCAGAGGGGGAGACCAGAGGAGACCGGGGGTGAGACCCAAGAGAGGTGGGGGATTGGCCCTGAAGTTCGACTGGAGGCCGTGGGTGACAGGGTGGGCAACTTACCACCCCAGCCCTCCACCCTTGAAGACCCATGATATGGAATGCAACAGTTTGGATTTGCAGTAAAGTGGAGCACTGGGGCAAAGAAAGGGCCTGTCAGCTCAAATGGGAACTGGAGCTAAGGTAGAAGAAAGAAATGAGGCCCACTAAGTAAACTTCAGCACCTTGGTAGGGTAAGCACTGATGGGGCCTGTTGCCCAGAAATTTTACCATGGGTGAGTTCAGCAGTAGGTCAGAATGAATCCTGAGCGCGGCCTGCTATAGCAACTGGGGCCTGGCGCCTATCGGAGGTGGCAGCCAAGCAATTGAGGGTGTAATGGTGGCAGCACTACCCCCATGCCCCAGGCTGGTGGCTGCTACAGAGTTGGGCCCCCTAGCTGAGTAGCTTGTGGAGGTGGGGAAAGTCCATTTGGGGGAGTAATGTTTGAGACCTCGGTGGGGAGGCAGTCCATTGGGTGCTCCAGTGTGGCACTAGCAGAAGTCCCCCTGATGAGACAGTTCAGAGGCTGGAATCACTGCATGAGTGTAAAATGTCAGGAGCTACTGGGAAGAGGCCGGGGTATCCACAACCGCCCGTCCAGCTGCCGTGCATTGGCATTAGTGACTGGATGTCTGAAAGGGTCTCTGGTGGTTCGGTTCTTGCTAATGGAACATCGAATGAAGTGTAATGAAGTTAAGACCTTGAAGTGATGAATAAGCTTCATTTTGTATGGTAACCCCTTGAGAAGTTCAGAATGTTGCAAGGGCAGTGAGAAGAAAGGGGTTGGGACAGTGGAAATGTCTTGTGCTGTCATTCTCCCTATGTAAAGTGAATATTAAGTGGATAAGGGCTGGAAAAAAAAGAGTTTGCCTGGGAAAGGGGTGAGGAAGTGAAAAGTAATGAAGTTAGGATGCTGCTTGATATCAGAAGTGGTGCTTAAGTGTGGCCCAGTTTTGGCCTGCCATAGTATTGCTGCCAGGAATTTAGCCTGCACGGCTTAACAGAGGTCTGCATGAAACGAATCAGTCTGTTAACTCAAGAGACTGTTGCAGTAGATTTTCCAGCTATGCTGTGAAAGGAAACCCACCGAATGAAATGTCTCCACACTTCATGGAGTGGTTGTTATTGTTTCAAAGTTAATTAAATAGTTTTTGCACTTTTGATTCTGGAGTGGACAATTAACTTAATCTACGTGAATGTGCCTTGTTGCCTGTTAACCCATATTCCCCCTGAAGCCTTCTGGAACACCCAGCAGCAGAATTTGTTCCCCACAAACTGTGAATTAAATTAGCGACAATTCAACAAACCAGGTAATGAGCTAGTTTCAGGTTCTAATTCCTTGAACTGTGGTTGCTTAGGTTGTACAGTGTCCCGCTCCCACCTTTTACCATCCGGATACCCCTAGACAGGGAGTGGGGGTTTACACTAGCCAAGGGGGGAGAAGATGGAGGAAGGATAGGAAACACACTATGCCCCCCCTCGGGAGCACAGGAACTACAAGGGAACTCAAGAGGAGACTAGAACAACAGAGGCCTCAGGTCAGCACAAAGAAAGGAATCTGGGAGGGTCTGACAAGGATTAGGATCAGAAAAGGGAGCGGCATAAGAAAGCAAAGCAGGGGAAGGGCTCCATATCCTGGAGAGCCATGTATGCAAATGCCCAAAGTCTGAGTAACAAGATAGGTGACCGTGAGGCTACCATGGTGGAATCTGACCTGGACATTGTAGCCATCATGGAGACCTGGTGTAATGAAAACCAGAGCTGAAAGTGGCCATACCAGGTTACAATCTATTCAGGTGGTACAGAGTAAGAGGAAGGGAGAGGTGGCTCTATATATGGAGGAAAACTATGAAGGCCACAGAAATTCAAGGGAACTGTGAGGAGGAGAAATTCTGTGGGTTACACCAGAAAGAGTAAGAGGACAACATCTGCACATGGTAATATACAGACCATCTGCTCAGGGGCATGAGGTTGATAAGGAGATGATGTTAGTAATCCAAAGGATGGAGCACAAGGGAGAAGTGTGGTCAGTAATTTAAATCTACCGGACGTGGAGTGGAGTTTCCCCGCAGCAGCAACAGCTAGGAGCAAGAACATCTTGGACCCCTACAGGGGGAATTCTTTAAACAGCTGATCAGAGAACCCACATGGGAGATGGCACTACTGGATCTGGTGCTCACAAATGGGGACAGTGTAACAGGGGTCACAGTAGGGGAACACCTGGGAAGCGGTGATCATCGAACAGTGTGGTTTGAAATAATGGAGCATGAGGAACCAAGCCACGCAAAGATAAGATTCCTAGACTTTAGGAGGGCAGATTTCAGAAAGATGGGAAAATGCCTAGAAGAAGCACTGATCAGAGTTGGGGAGCAGAAGAGGATAGAGGCACAGTGGGAGACGATCAAAACAGGGATTGCTCGGGTGACGCAACACTGTGTCAAACAGGTCAGCAAGTGGAAGAGGAAGAAGTGGCCACTATGATTTTCTAAGGAGGCAGCAGAAAAGGTTAAAGCAACAAAAATAGCGTTGCAGCAATACAAAAAGACACAGGAGAAGGTGAATAGGGAGAGGTACCAGGAAGAACAAAGGAAGGCAGGGAAGACAGTTACGAAGCAAAAGCACAAACAGGAGAATGCATAGCAAACTCCATTGGTGAGGGGACAAAACCTTTTACAGGTACATCAGTGAAAAAGTAAGGCAAGCGGAGGGATTGTGAGACTGAAAGGGTAGGATGGGGTAGTGTGAGGATGATCACCAGAATGGATATACTGAACAAATACTTTGTTCAGTTTTTACAAAGGAGGGGGCAGGAAATGGGCCAGCAATAAGTGATAAGGGCAGGAAGGGCATGGAAATGGACACAGGCCCCTTTCCAAAGGAAAGAGTCCTCAGGGAACTGGAGGCAATGGTAAATGGCATTCACCCTGCAGAGGGTAAAGTGACCAGTGGGGTACCACAGGGATCAGTACTGGGTCCAGTCCTCTTCAATGTCTTTATCAGTGATATTGCAGAGGGTCTGGAAGGGAAAATCTGCCTGTTCACTGATGACACTAAGCTCTGCAATAGGGTGGAAACACCAGGGGGACTGGATAGAATGAGAGGAGATCTAAGGAAGCTGGAGGATTGGTCAAGGATTGGCAGCTAGGTTTCAACACATAAAAATGCAAGATAATGCACATAGGGCACAAAAACCCAGGAGCTACATATCAACTGGGGATGGGAAGAAATAGTATGCTCCAAGCAAGAAAGAGACCTGGGGGTGATTGTCTTTGATGACCTTAAGGTAGCTAGGCAGTGTGATAAGGTGGCAGAAAAGACAAACAAGATGCTGGGATGCATAGGCAGGGGAATCACCAGCAGAAAAAGGGAGGTATATACAGGACATTAGCGAGGCCGCACCTCAAATGCTGTGTCCAGTTCTGGAGGCCTCATCTATGTAAGGACATAGGGGGGAAGCGGTTCAGAGAAGAGCAACCAAAATGGTGCAAGGACTACATCGCAAGCCCTACAAGGATAGGATGAGGGAATTAAATATGTACTCCCTGCAGGAGAGGAGGGAGAGAGGGGATGAGATTGAGACATTTAAGTACTTCACAGGGAAGAATAAAGTACAGGAAAATACTATATTCCAAAAGAAAAAGATGCTCAAGGACGAGGGGCACAAAATGAAACTGGAGGAGGTTCCAGAGGGAATGGAGGAAGTACTTCTTCACAGAGAGGGTGGTGGACAAGTGGAACAGCCCATCAGTGGAGGTGGTTGGAGTAGAAATGATTACAGGTTTTAAACATGCTTGAGATAGGCATAGAGGATTACTGGTAGTTGGGGGTTACAACCTAATGCCAGCAGTGCATAATAGAGCGCAATTGTTAGTGGTAATACGGCAGACTAGGTGGGCTGAAGGTCCTTATCTGCTGACAGTTTCTATGTTTCTATGTTGCTGACTGTCTAATTTAAGGTAAGGCAAGGCAGGCGAGGCAAATTTTATTTATACAGTGCCCTATCCCGGGGCTTAGAGTGCTTTATAGTACAAATACCCCAGAATAAAATCAGAAAATATTTTAAATAAAACTGAAAGTTTTATCAAAAAGAAAAGTTTTTAAAGAGTGCTTTAAAGGCCTCCACTGAGCTGGCTGCACATATTTAAGGTGGAAGAGAGTTCCACAAGATGGTGCAGCAGTACTAAAAGCTCTATCACCAGATCGCTTAAGAGAGAAGGGTACAACAAGCAAGCCAGCCTCTGTGAAGTGTAGGGGGGTGGATAGTTTGATATGGTACCAGGAGCTCTTTAAGGTGGTCAGGTTCCAAACCATGTAGGGCCTTTTAAGTTAACAAGCATATCTTGAAGATGATGGCGCGAACTTACAGGCAGCCAGTGCAGAGCGCGCATAACAGGAGTGACATGATCCCTCAGTGAGGCACCCATCAACATCCTGGCCGCAGCATTCTGCACTTACCACCAACAGGGGCTGCCCACCAGCTACTGGGGTGAGCAGCCTCCCATCAGTGGAAACACCTCCATGACCTGGCTCGATCACCATGACCTCTGTCTTGCAAGGATTTGAGACATAACCAGTTTGCAGATATCCAATTATTAATCTCAGCCAAACACTGACTCAGCATACCTGAGGCAGAAAGGTTACCTGGGGCACAAGACAAGTACAACTGGGTGTCATCCACATAGCAATGAAACCCCAGATTGTACTGTGTAATGATCTCTCCCAGTGGCAGCATGTACACGGAGAAGAACAGGTGGGCCAAAATTAAGCCCTGCGGAACACCACAAGGCAATGCAAAAAGACGTGATGAATAATTACCAAGGACACCATGCTGTAATCTTGCGGTTAAATATGAGCTAAACCAGTGCAAAACTGAGCCATTAGTGCTCACATAGTTCCAGATGATCCAATAGCACCCCGTGATCAACTGTGTCAAAAGCTGAAGATAGGTCCAGGAGCACGAAGATGGTAAATTGCCCTTGATCCCTCTCCATGAAGAGATCATGTGCCACCCTGACCAAGGCTGTCTCAGAGCTGTGCCAGGGCCGAAAACCCAATTGAAGAGGTTCATAGATAGATAGACTCTCCTAATGCTCAGCCAGCTGTTCAACCACCACCTTCTCAATAGCCTTCCCCAGAAAGGGAAGATTAGAGATAGGCCTCTAGTTCAAGAGAACATCAGGGTCTAAAGTTGACTTTTCAAGGAGAGGGTCTCACCACAGCCTCTTTCAAGGCCATAGGAAAGACATCCTCACTTAAAGACCCGTTTACGATCTCCATGAACACAGATGAGGATTACACTGAACAAATAAATAGGAGTGCTCCCTTGATGTACTGCTTCTTGCTGGAAATAATTTTGCTTATGCCGTGCTTGCTGATGTAAAAAGGATCATCAGCACATCGGCAATAGCTCTCAATGGCTATACATTTCACAAGGGCTATTTATTTGTAAACTCTGGGTGGCTTTGGCTCCCCAGTAGGTTCACAGATAGTAAGGATTACTTCTAGCTAGCCTGGAGACTCCCTGCTGCCTGGATTGGCTAGGAGTTTTTAAAGGATGTGGCCAGCCCCTGGTGACAGGTGAGTCATCGGTTGTGGTTGTTTGCTCAGTTCTAGGAGAGAAGTCAAAGATATCTGCAGCAAACAGCTGAAGGAGTAAAGTCCTTGCTAGAAGTGGAACCTACCCAAGTCTTGGGATCATGGTGATGGTCTGCAGCATGGAGACCCAGTTGGGGTGCTACCCTCTGCCCCGTATGTAGATCCTCAAGGAAAGTAATTTTACTCACAAAGCTAAGTGTGCAGCCTCTGAGGTAAACATTAATTGTTCTGGACATTGAAAGGAAATTGTATTAAGGTACCTTGGAGCCTCACCACTTGCTGGGTAGCAGGGGGATAACCCTGTAATGGGGTGGTATTACCATTTGGCTTGGGATCCTTTGCTCCATGGGGGCTGATGGAGTAGAGGGTGAGGAGGCTAGACTCACAGCAGCTGCAGTCCCCCAGTGAGTAGTGCCTCTCTGTAACCCTTTCTAAATTTTGTGGTGAGCCACACAGGTCCTGAAGTAGCTGGGACCCAAGGGTGGAATTGGTGCAGATTATGTAGGCTCCAATGCCTTTTAGTTGGCTACTGTAATTCCACAGGGAGGTGGATGTGCCAGAGCCCAGATTGGGCTATGGTGGACCCTGCCTTGGGGGACAGTGGGGAAGTAGATGCCTTGTTTAGGGACGGTTAGTAGACTGGAATTCCTGGGTATCCCCATGCAGAATGCACCATAGTTCCTTTTATATTTCATTGCAGGTGCTTTTGAAACCTCAGCCTGGTGTCTGCGAGATCTCCTCATGCTGGGTCTTGTCTTAGTAATTTGGTATGAAACCACAGCAACCATTAATGTTCTAGTGTCCCAGGGTTGTGTACACCCCCAGAAGTTGTGATGAAGATGCCAATTACAGGGCCAGAGCCCCGACAAAGTGCCTCCCAGTCTTTGACGTTGAATATCATAAAAGTCATTCCCCCCATTAGAAATGAAATACCTGAGACCCTCCTGGTTGTAACTTAATGAATTTTCCTCCTGTAATAATATGCTTATGAGCATTTACTTTTATTAAAATGGATTCTGTTGGACTTCACACTTGATTTGGACATTCAGGTACTAGTTACAAAGTATTTGTCTGCTAACCAGTTGATATGCAGCCTTCAACAGTCCGAAAGATGTCCATGCATCCAGTATGTCACCACAGGTCCAGGAGGTAAGTAAGTGACTTTATTAATTAGTGGACTCCCTTCCTGTAAACAAGCCTGAAGGTCATCACTAGGCTGGGGAGGGGTTGCACGTGTGGACTCATCTGGCATTTAAGGTACCCCTGGTTGCAGAAGTGTGATCAGCGGCCTTGTCATACCTGGCTGACAAGTTAAGAAAAGCTTTGAACTACATGTGTTTGAAGTTCAAAATGGCCTCTGAAGAGTCTCAGTAAAGTGTGTAATGTGGTGCAGTTGTTGGGGCTGGACAGTGAATGCACCTTAAAGTGATTGTGCCCCAGTTCAGAATTTGCAGAGGAGCCATTTCATTGGTGGAAGGAGTGGGGCAGTGTCGACGGTAAAGAGCGTGCCCATGTGCGAGTTCCATAAGTTATCAATGTCTTTTCATTACTGTTTTAATAGATTCATGTCTCCTGGATTCCATTTGCTGCCTAGTCCTGTCTGTGCTTAAACATGTGCTACGCTCATGAATGTGTAAATCTGGAGAACACCCACCCTCAGTCTGAGAGCCCCCATTGACTCTGATTTCAAAGGGGGGGTGTGGTAGATAGGGAAGTGGTGCTTGCTGCATGTGAGCCTGTGGCCATCTTGGGTGGACTGTTATAGTGGAAGGAACCCACAACTGCTCACTACACTCTCAGATGAGTATTACAAACATTTCACCAAGTAAACTCTCTACTAAATCTAAACTTTTGTATCTATTCTCCCTGGTGTGCCTGCCTTTTGGTCACTGGGTGAGGTGAATCCTGCCCCCTTGCGTGAAGACCAGTCTGGAGACCATGAATAAACCATGAGTACCAGTGTACCCTTACAAGTACTGTAGAACCTGAATTGGATGGCTATGCCTGAAGTTCAGAGGGTAGGGGCAACCACTCACACCCCATGCCTGAGATATTTAAGCCAGCTTCCTCCAGCCTCACTCAGAAGCACTATTTCTTTGCTGCAGCTGGAGGCCCTGCCCCACCCCCCTTCTCCTAGTGTTTGTCTCCTGCTGCCCTTTGTGCTTTTATGCTTTTTGCTTGGTTGCGCCTCCATCAGTTTTCTAGGTCAGTATTTTGCTTTCTACCTTCCTGACTGCAGTTCGTGTTTCTCTTAGTCAACTATTTCTGCTGCACTCTTGTTCCGTACCTTTTGTTTCTTTCTCTTCTGGTGTATGCTTCTAAGCTTACCCAGTATCTGCCTTTGTTGTTTTATGTTTGACTTGTCCTACTGTATTTTAGGTTCCCATGTTTGCTGTTTTTCATTACCATTTGCAATCTCCCAGTTCAACTACAATCCTTAAATGTTTACACCTGGCTCCTAACTAGGCAGCCCTGGCCTTTGTGTTCTGATGGTTTAATTAATTGCTCTGTTTAGCAGCATGCTGCTTCCTAGTTTTCAGTTCTCATATGATCCTGTTCTTCCTAGCAGTTTTCATTTCTTGTTCTCTACTACCTCAGCTTACCTGGCCTGCAGTGCATCAGCAATGAATACTGACCTCCCTTATGGAACTGGTTGGCATGCGTTCACCATTTTGTTCAAGCACATATCATCCAGTCTTATACAGTGTCCTAGTTGTCATTTGCTGTCTCACTCATTCAGCTTGCCTACGTTTTGTTTCCACCTTGTGCTCATTGGCCTCCCACTACTCCTGCAGCCAAATGCCTGCCAGCCACTACAATATCATAGCTTCCATGGCTCCCTGCCCTTTACTCCAATGGTCTCAGTCTGCTCCCTTGAAGTCCACATCTTGAGAGTGGGTCCCTCGAGGTAGGGTCCTTCCCTTTCTGCCCTCCGGGTGAAAATGTCCTACGCCACACGGAAGCTTTGGCCATGCAGATCGACTCGGTGGCACCTCCTGATGTAGTATTTAAGACTTCAGCTGCCTGAGGGTGGGGTCTCTAAGTCCACGGTGGCTCCTTTAGCTGTACAGACCACCTTGCCAGCACCTTTGAAAGCTATTCCTCCCTACAGCCACCTAAGGTTCACCTGTTCTCCACCTGCTTCCCATCCTCTGCCCCTCAAAGGTGACGATCATACAATTGTGCAAGTCCTGACCACTCAAGAGCCAAACTCCAATGCATTACACCTCAAGGGTTTGGCTTCCTCTCTAGGCCTCCCCTTTATGGAGGCCAGTTGAGTGCCTTTCAGCTATTGTTGCTCTCCTGTCTTGGGGGGTGAGCCTCCTTCATGGGGAACCTCCTTTAGCTGCAGAGATTGGCTTGTGGCACTTTCACAGCTTTCCCATTAGAGGAATAGAATGAGAGGCCTTCCTATAAAATTTCCCCTTGAATTGGGTCTCTAAATTGTGGTAGCAAAACCATCACTGATTTTATCCCAAGCATGGAGGGAAAGCGTCCAGGGCCTTGGATCCCCAGAGGTGTCCTCCTCATAGGATTTTTTCCTCTCCAAGGGTCATAAAAGTTAAATAGTCTGCAGGAGGTGGTCCATAACATAGTATCTTTATATTAGTATAGTGTTTACTCAGGTAGGTTTCCACTTTGAGTTGGGGTTGGATGGCGGCCCTCTTACCATCCTACTGTTCCCTCTCTCCTTAAGAAAGTTATGTCTCTTTTGCTGTCAGTTACTGATTACTGTCAGTCATTGCTCAGTTCAACTTCTGTCTGTTATAGACATCACTAGTGGCTGTCAATCTGTCCTCACTCAGGCTCTGTGTTCACCGCCTGCTGCTCAGTATTTTTTTGGCGCCTTCCTATGGTACCTTTCGCCTAAAGGAATTATGTTCTTGTGGCACCTCTAGGGGTGGAACTCTCCTCAAGAGGATTCCTTTGCCTTCACCTTACCCTGACAGGGTTATAGTTTCCCATGAGACAAAGTGTAAATGGCTCCATACGTGACAGTCAACAGCACATTAATTCAAATACCTGTACCTTCAGATATCAACAAAGCTGCACAAGCATAACTCCTCACTAAGTTGCATATGCCCATTGAACCTAAGGGGACATGAGCAGAAAGAAAGGTAAAAGTGTGCTTAGTGAAATAAAGACTGAGAGTTATCTGCATGTATCAGTAATAGGGAGAGCGTTGCTGTAATCAAAAGCAGAGCATAGCAGGAAGGGAGGGGGGGATAAACAGAATGTGAATCAACCATCATCTCAAAGTATCAGTTAGCAAAATTGGGAATAACTCAGTGTACTTTTTATTTATTTATTTAGTTATTTATTTAGTTATCTTTTTCCTCCCCATCTGATTGGTTCCCTTCTTCCTGTCATCCCACTCTGACACTTCAGTGTCCTCCAATGCTCACCAGCCAGTGTCTGCCCCAGTGCTTGCCCCATGGCAGTGTCAGTGGGTTTCCCTATCCTGCCATCAAACAGGATCTGGTTTCACTGGGCAGGGCCTGGATAACTGGAGTGCGGGCCTGGGTGACCAGTGTCATCCTGCCATCTGAAATCTCCCATGTCCTCCCAAATAGGTGTGGACATGCAGTGCCATCATGATGCACATCACGTGCTCCCATGTGACATGCGTTAATGGTCACCAAACCTTCCTGCACTTCTGGCAGCCCCAGACTGCCATGTGACATACGTTAATGGTCACCACACCTTCCTGCACTTCTGGCGGCCCCAGACTGCCATGTGACATGCGTTAATGGTCACCACACCTTCCTGCACTTCTGGCGGTCCCAGACTGCCATGTGACATGCGTTAATGGTCACCACACCTTCCTGAACTTCTGGCGGCCCCAGACTGCCTTTTTCTTCTTAGCCTCTGCTAGGGGCCAGGTGTACGCTGGGCTCTGCATTCCCTGCCCCCGAAGGAAGAGAGCAGTCCCTTGAACTCTTAGGCCCTGTACACACTTTTGAACTGGTTTTAGACACGTTCTATAAAACGGACTAACGCTTTGTTTGTTTAATTTTTGTACTAAATGACCAGTGAGCAAAACAATGTCAATTTTCACTGGTAACCAGTTACATAAATACATACCACAAGAACATACAGAGTTAACATACAAATGTAGTGTATAAACAAATAATAAAATCAATTAAAACATTGACAATCAGCTTCAAAAGGCAGGTTTTTCAAGATCGAAATGTTATCACAATTTGTCATTATTTTAGGCACAGCATTATAACGTTTTACTGCAATAAATTGTATTGAATTCTGTGCCACTGCTGTATGAAAAGTGGAATCTGAAATATACACCTTTCCTGTGACCTAGTTGTAATAATATTAATCTGTCTAGAAATAGGTCGACAATAGTAACATATAAGTAACCCAAATGTAACCTATGGAGAAAATAGATACCTGAAATCTAAATCTATCAAAAAATGACAAACACCGAAAAAAACTATATAAATGACAATGATGTGTCGTTTTGCTTTGTCTAGTAACAAAGTGCATGATATTATGATAAGTAGTTTTTAGCTTAGCAAGCATTCTATCGGTAGAAGAATAATATACAATCACTCTGTAATCAATTAATGAAAACAACAAACTCTGTGCAAGTATAACCCTAGTTTCATAAGTTAAGTGCCTGTTTAACTGGTACAACATGCCCAAACTTTGATGAATTTTACTTATTAGTTTTGTAATATGTAATTTAAATGAAAGATGAGAATCAATAAGACCCAAATATTCAAAGTCTGAAACTTTTTCAATAATATTACCATAGTTGTCACAAAGAGAGATGATTATCTTGTGCTGCCAGCAATGTATAAAAAGGAAGAGGAGAAGGCTCCTACTTCCTCAGAAGAATGCAAAATAAAAGCAGCTGCCTCTGCAACTGAAGGAGAGGCAGTAGGGCCTACCCTGCACTGGCTGTTGGAGCCTAATGCTCCCGAGACCAACGAACCATTAAATGTTGCTCAAGCCATGGTGGGTACTTCCCTGGCCCAACTGGTGCTGCCACCAACTATGTTTGTACCCCCTGCTGTCCTGGAACCCTCAGCAAAAAGGGGGATAGTGCCATAAATCAGTTCTCTTTCATTAGTCCCCATGGAACCCCAGATTCTGGGATATTTTTACTGCAGAATTGGACACCATATCCTTGCCTGAGGACCCACCAGCTTACCGTCTTCAACCAGGGGACCCAAAAATGGCTTAGGCTTGGCCTACCAAATATCGTCCGCACAGTGTAGAGCCTATGGGTCATTTCCCATCCATCTCACGGAAGCCAGGAATGGCAGTTTCATTAATGACTAATGATGGATTTTGGTAAGTCACAGCCAAAGGTAAAGCCCCCTAAAGGGCCAGCAAAAGGAAAAGACCATCAGCCTTGCCATCAGGAGAACAAAAGCACCAGAGACAAATCCCACTAAGTCCCTTGGGGCTGAAAAAACTGCAGGGAGGGTAACACCTCCTGCAGGCCCACTAAGCAGCCCTGATGGGGAAGAAGCAGGACATGCAATGGTCTGCCTCTAAGAAACCTTATTAATGGACAGAACAAAGCCTAACTCAGAAGACCCCAGGAATGGCTCCTGGAGGACTCGGTCAAGAAGATGTCCCTTTAGTTCTAGGTGGAGAGGATGGTCTGCCACAGGATTTGTGCTGAATACAAACAGTTGAGCTATCCCAATGTTTCAGAGTGGCTGTTGGATGAAATAGAAGCCAATCGGGAAATCAGACTGTGAGGCTATTCTGGAGAAAATGCAAGACAAGCGTGGGATGGAAGAACACTTGGATCCTTTCTATAAGGAGCAGGCCCAAAGTATGGTGCATTGAATTGTCCCTCAGACGTAGGAGGCACTCACAGAAGTGAAGCACCACATGCAGTTCATGGACTTTGAGGGGGGCAAGTGTTGCTACTTTGAGGATTCCCATGATAGCGAGGGGAGACTCGGACACAAACCAGACCCCAACTACAATTATTAACAACAGCCTGAAGGAACAAAAAGCAGATGACCTCATAGCTGTAGCCCCTCTTGGCTCCCAAAGGATTCTAATTAACCTGCCAACAAGCAGCTAGTATTTAGCTGCCAATGCTGACCTCTCCCAGGGTACATGAAGTCTCCTCAGTTGTTTCCAGTCTGCTACATGGATTTCTGAAAATTACAGTTCTGAAGATTCCCACACTGTCTGGTCTGAGCAAGTGAAGATATTGGACTGGGAAAGACCACTCAGTTTTATTAATTTTTGAAATGTTTAGCACATATTTTTCTGATTGTTACCTATGGAGTTTATGGACATAAAAGTGGTCTGGTACATTGCTAAAAGGCAAGAGACTAACCCCAGTGGAGTATTGTTTACTTTTTATATCTGCTTCCCTAGATGGACAATGAAGGCTCCCCCTTTCCCAGTTATAATGACAATTTAAAAATGAAAACAAAAAAAAGTGTTTTGCATATGCTGTTTTACTGACCAGTGGCCTGTTGTCAATGAATCAATAATTTTATCAACATTTTTCAGTTGTGGAGTGGTTGTTGAGTGACTTGTGTTGTGTGTTTTGTAAGGGTTTTACCAGTGACAGAAAAAATATTTAATGACTTCACTTTTTCATTGCATTGCCACATCCATCGTATTTAACAATTTTCTGTTTCAGGCATCTCAGTGTAAGCAGGTAATAGTTATTGTAGAGGTACATTGTCTGTCTAAGTGTTGTGTGTTATCTTGAGAGTCTAGGTAAGAGGCTCAAAGGTATTTTCTGGCTGTTTTGCCAGTTTTCTGACCTGATGGGTACCATCCTGGTCACTCGGTCTTGGAGTCCTGGGGATCAAAAGTGGGTGGGCCCATTAGGATACCCGGGCATAGGACCCCCAGGTTGTTAGAGAGTTCCCATTTCCTTTTGTACTATGAGTTCACTAGCATTACTCATCTAGTAGCCTGCAATCTATAGTCATGTTTCCTCCCTGTGGCCAGGTGGGCTGGGAAGGGCCCTTTCCTGCACACCAGAGCCCGGGGTGGAAGGCTAGTCCATTGTGTTCCATCAAATGGTAAGGATGCATTTACTTCAGGGGGGTGTAACTCCCAAGTGATTTTGGCCCCCAGTAGGTTTGCAGACCTCTAGAGGTTAACTCCAGCCAGCCTGGAGACTCCCTGCTGGCTGAATAGGATGGGAGTAGTCAGGCAGTGTAACCAGTTTCTGTTGACTAATGAGTCATTGGGTGTGGTTGTTTAAACAGTTCTAAAAGAGGAGTTGAGAGCTACAGCAAGCAGCTGAAGGAGTGAAGGTCTTGCTAGTTGTGGAACCCACTTAGACCTTGGGATTATTGCGTCGGCCTGCAATATGGAACCCCTGGTGGGGTGTCACCCCACCATATGCAGATCCTCAAGGGAAGTTATTTCACTCACAAAGCTAAGTGTGCAGCCTCTGAGTGAAAATGTAATTGTTCTGGACATTGAAAAGAAAGTGTATTATGGGAGATAGAAATGATTTCCTGATGTTCTTACCTGTTAAACAAATCATACATATAAAAAAATGGCCCGTGTATCTTTTATATGGAATAAATGGTTAAAATGCACATTTGTGTGCTCTTTTCAATTTCTGAAATGAGGATCAGCTTGACAGTCTTTTTTATATAGGGAGTCAACGCATGTCAGGCTTTGAAATGCTCACTTCGCTGATTCCTGATTCAGCATGCAGTTAAGTGTAGCGTACTGGTGCTGGACGCATGTGTTTCAAAAGATGATGCACACTCCTTCATCTCAGTAAAAAAAGCAGACTGAAACAATTACCCCATCCTTTAGAGATTGGCTCAGACCACCTCTTTACTCCTTAGCCTGGTGCATTATAGCCAAGTGCAAAGTTTCCTATTGTAAATAGATCTGGCAGCAAAGGGTTTGATACCTTTTATTGGACCAACATTAATGTTACAAAAAGTACAAAGTGCTTAAGCTTTCAGACCAACCATGTCCTTCCTTGAAAACCTATGGCAGTTATGTAGAAAATCCCATTATTTTACTAATTATTATTATTACTATTGTAAATAGATTATTTTGTGAAATAATTTAAAACAGGATTTATTTTGATTTATTCTCTGGTGTCCAGTGGGTCCCGACTCCCCATCCTTCCATCTTGCTCTATATTGTTCAAATAAATTAGAAACTTGCATATCCCCAGTTAATGTCTGGTGGCTGACACAGCCCTTTTCTCGCCTTCTTGGCTGGCTGGCTGTCAATTTAGAAATTCACACTGCAAGGCAGAAAGCAGAAAGTGTGGCTTGTATTAGTCAATGGGCAGCCAGGGAGGGGAGCTGTGTCAGTCGACAAACATGTATTTATTTAGTTTTTCCCATAAAGTTTTTTACCCATTGAGTCAGGCAGGCAGGTTCTCAGCCTTGTCCCTCTTCTCCCTGTAACATGATAATCCCTCTAATATTATTATTGTATAATATTTGCAAAATAAATATATGGTATGTGAAGGTCTGCTTAGGCGAGAAAACAGCCTAGCAGTGATAATTGACCTTTGACCTCAGAGGTGACAGTGTTGAAGCAGCTGGCTGTTAGAAAAGCTGGCTAAGGGAAAACTGAATCAAAGGCTTCCTGTTCTGTTTTAACAGAGGGCTCTGGCCATCTGCCAGGAGGTAGGACCTCATAAAATTTAATGATTCCTGTAGGAAGAGACAATTTGGTCACAGACCCTTGTTAAGTCGTAAGCCTAAGATCATCCTGCAAAGCAGGAAACCAGCAGACAGATCAAAGGGAATGTTTTGATCAGAGACTCATATTTTGGGAACTTGCTAGTTGCTGATTTTCACTGTAATAACATACATCCTTGTGAGTATCCATACTCAGATTACAGATTTATCACAGATCTAACAGTGACCTCATGGGTGACATCACCAGGAAGTGGAAAAAACTGACTTTTGAATATTGCTTGCAAGAGAAGTTGGTGCAGAAGGACTCCCTGGAAAGCAAAGACACACTTAGTCTGTGGACTGGTAACTAGGCACTTTTAGAAAAAATAATTCAACTGGAACTTAAGTATTTTTTTGGTAGGCATTTGTGTTCTGTAACTTCCCATTTATTTTATGTGACTGTAAGTTATTGATATATTTGTTCTGTGTTTGATATTTTACCTGTTTTACAATTTTTAGTAAACAATATTGCCTTTGAAATTCTGTCTGTGCCTTTTCTTAGTTTCTTTTGCATGTGAATTGTCAATCAGTGTTTAAGTCTGACTGCTGTTAAGGGCTTGAATGTGTTACTAAGCTTGCTAAAGGTAAGAAATACCTAGGTCTCATATTGAGTCATACGGGTACATTTTGAAAACCTGGCTGGGTGCCCTGGGTGAAGGATTATATTGCATTTCCCCGAAGAGAATATATATCTGAGCCTGTTAACTGGGTATGCTAACATAAGGTTCACATTTGGACCCCCAGGACTGGAGGCTGGTAGGTGATTTGGACCCAAAACAGACAGGAGGGTTACCCTGTTTGTCCCCTGTTCACACTATTATGCTTCAAGGTTGGCACTTTGGGAGCAGAGGGCCTAAACTGCGGAGCACGTTTGTGACACTCCCTACCTGTGTCCTCCTCCCCCTGGTCCTCCAGGCTAAGTCCCCTACAGATTCCCCCCATGGCAGGGCCATATGGGGGAGTGCCGCCATCCTTGTGCACACATCCAGAAGTGCTAGGGGACTGTGCAGCAGTACAGGTTGTGAGGAAGTGGGAGGGACTTCTTTAGCCCACCTTGCTCTTTTCTGTTTTCTTCTCTTTCCCCAGCACAGCAGCAGGTAGGCACATATGTGTGGAGGCACACATGCACCTCAGCACCACGGCCCCTCCTTTTGAGTCACTCGCACCTGCAGTACCACTGGGCCTTCACCTGGTGGCAGTCAGAGGCCGAGATAACTGCCCTCCTCTCCCTGGTAGAGGACAGTCATCCTTGGGAGACTCAGTCCTCTCTCCTCTGGCTGACCCCCAGTGACCCAAGTCTGTTCCTAAACCTGGGTTCTGGTGGCAGGTGAAGCTGCAGAGCATTTATGGGGGAATACTATGTAACTACCCCCCACCCCATGTTGCTGAGGTTATCCTGCAGTGTCAGAGGCAGTTGCTGCATGTCTGACCCCCCCTCACGTTGACCATTTTGGGGGATAAAGAACTGGAGCTGCTCACTGGCCCCACATGATGGGCACGATTGATGATGAGAAGTTGGCTACTCCTCATGTGTGCACCTCACCCCACTACTGTCTTGCTTGTGGGAGTGGAGGAGCAAGAAGTTCAAGGCTTTGCTCGAGGTGCTTGAGCTGCCAGAACTGATGCTGTGTGGGCCATGCATGCCCCACTCGGCACTGTATCTTGGGAGTGAGGAGTGAACAGACAGGCAGCTGGCCAGTAGTGCTGAAGCAAATTGCATTAAGTGCTACAGCCTGTCCATGGTGTCAGTCCAGGAAAGGGCCAGGAGAGTGAAGAATGATAGAAGTTTCAGCATAAGAAGGATGCTTGGGGGGAAGCTGTTGCTGGCATTGGGCCCCAGAAAGAGGCCAGAATTAAGCTCCTGACATGGGGGGGGGGGGTTAAATGTATGTTTCTAAGTTATTTTGAGAAACTATAGAGAAAGAGAGTTGGGTGGGGAGTCTGAACCCACTGGACATTAGGGAATAAATCAAAATAAATCCCATTTTAAATTATTTTTCAAAATAAACTATTTGTGATAAATAGGAGACTTTGCACTTGGGCTATAAGGGTATCCAGTCATGAAAAAAGAGGGGACTTAGCCAGTCGCTAAAGAAGGGAGTGATTGTTTCAATTTGGGGGGTTTCGCCGAGATGAAGAAATGTGGAATCAGCCTTTGAAACAAATGTGTTCAGCAGCCACACGTTGCAGTTAGCTGCATGCTTAATCAGGAGTCAGTGACATGAGCATTTCAAAGGCTGACATGCACTGACTACTGATGCCAAAAAAAAATGTCAAGCCGATCATCGGTTCAACAGTTGAAAGGAGCATACAAATGTGCATTTTAACCATTTACAGTATTCCATAAAAAGAAACACAGAGGCCATTGTTTGAGATACATGATTTATTTAACAGGCATGAATATTAAGACATTTTTCCCTATATCTTCAAGGTACCTCTGTGTCTTCCTGCCGCTGCACACCGGGGGGGAGAACCCTGTAATGGGGTGGGGCTCCCATTTGGCCTGGGATCCTTTGCTCTGTGGCTGATGGACTAGAGGGTGAGGGCAGGATTCATAGACGCTGCATTCCCCAGTGAGTAGTGACCCTCTGTAACCCTTTCTAAATTGTGTGGTGAGTCACACAGGTCCTAGAGTAGCTGACACCCAAGGGTGGAATAGGTAGAGATTACATAGGCTTCTGGGCCTCTAAATTGGCTACCATAATTCCATGGGGGAGGATGTGCGAACCCAGGTTGGACTAAGGTGGACCCTCCTGGGAGGAGCAGCAGTGAAGTGGGTACTGAGGCTGCCTGGGTAGCTACTGACAGGCTATTCTTAGTTCAATTAATAATTCATTGCAGGTGCTTTTGAAACCTCAGCCTTGTGTCTGAGTAGGTCTGCTTCATGCTGGGTCATATTTAGAACTTGGGTATGAAATCCACAGCAACTGTTTATATTCTAGTGCTCTAGAGTTGTGTGCAGCCCTGGAAGTTATGAAGATGCGGATTAAGGGGGCAGTGCTCTGACATAGTGCCTCAGGTATTGGGACATTGAATATCATAAGAGCCATTCCTCCCTGTGGGATATGAAATACCTGAGATCCTCCTGGTTTGGATTTATGATTTTTCCACCATGTAATAATATGCTCTTGAGCTTTTGCTTTCATCAAAATGGAGTCTGTTGGACTTTACACTTGAGTTGGATATTCAGTGACTAGTTACACAGTGCTTCCTTCCTAATCAGCTGATTTGCAGCATTCAGCAATTTGAAAGCTGTCCATGTACCCAGGAGGTCACTGCAGGAACAGAAGGTCAGTTAACTGACTTTATTATTTTGTGGGCTCCCTCCCTGTAAATAAGTCTGTAGGTCATCCCCTGGCCAGGGGTGGGGTGGGGAGTTACATATTTGACACCAATATTTACCCATGCTCTGTGAAGATGTACTGACAGTCCTGATCTTTTAAAATCTATTTCTGGGCATAAAACTATTAACAATTTATACAACATGATAGAAACAACCCATAAAATCCTTAACACTGAACAAATGGTACTCCACTTTTCTTGACTTCTTACTATTTAAACTAAAAATGTGCCATGCATGCTAGCCATTTCCTCTGCATTTTAAAGGTCTGCGCTGCATATTTTAATGCTAAGAGGTTGAGATGAGGTATACAGCAGGCAATGCGTTATCTGACTTTGGAAAAGTAATCATACTAGTATAGCATATGTGAATGTTGTGTGTGTGTGTGTGTGTGTGTGTGTGTGTGTGTGTGTGTGTGTATATGTGTGCATTAGTGTATGTGTACGTGTTCATTAGTGTGTCTGTGTGTATGCAGGTCTTTTCCCTTGAGAAAGGGTAAGATACCTAAATATGTGGCAGTGGTGGTGGTGGTGGGGGTGAGAAGTCATAAGCACCAGCAGTTCTACCAGGCCTAACACAAGAATACTACTGTCTGCACTTTATGCCAACCACTTAAAAAATAAGGCGTTGTGTCACAAACCCACTCAGCAGGTCAGCCCCTCTAATCCCAAAGTGCCAACCTCTGGCGCAGTTTTGTGAACAGTGTAACAGACAAGGTAACCCTCTTGTCTGTTTTTGTGAGTTCGGATCAACCTTTGGTCTCAAGTTCTGGAGAGATTCAAACTGTTAACCTCTTGCTAGCATACCCAATGCACAGGCTCAGATATATCTGTCTTCGGGGGGCCCGATATCTTTGCCTACAGGCACCTAACCAGGTATTCGGAAATGAACCCTTTAAAACTTTAGTAAAGACCTCAGATTTAAAACGCTTCTCTTTCCAGTTTGGTACCACCATACAAGCTTATGTCTGCTGTCTGCTATAACCATAAATATTTCTTAGCAAAACATAGCAATTCAAAGACAGACCTGGTTTGCTCTAAAATTAGAGTTTTTACTAAAATATGTAATAATACGTCAAACATACTATACAGAACTCATATCACAAGACATACATATCTTTAAACAAAACAGGGTTTAAAACAGTGCAATTCCTACAACAATATTTAGATTTATCTAGCTTTCTAAATACCTGTTTTCAGTGCTCAGATGTTTTCTTGGTCAGTGTCAGATAAAAGTGTGTCTTTAGTGAAACAGAATAATCTTTACAAGCTGGTTTTGCCACCTCTTTGCATGAGGTCATCTAGCTCCTCCCTGTCAAAATATATAAAAATATATATTTCTATACAACCACAGGATGTAAATTCAAAGTATTAATTCTGCAACCTTAGCATAACTTAATTTCAATGACACCTCTTTTGATTCATGCTGCATCCTCCTCACACAGGCTTCATATGAGCATTTACAGCCTCTCACCTCTGTGTAATAACCTGTGTTTTCTTCTTCAACGTCATAAACCTTTTTTATGATTTTCCTCTTAACAAAGTTAAATTAAACAACTCTGTAATTAACTCAGAGAATCAGGATCCTTGATTAAAGTCTTCCATGTAACACATTGTCTCTAAAAACTGAATGGGTGTGATACGTGCTGTCAGCATTACTCTTGGCCTGCATCTGTCAGCTGAAATCTGGGGTGGGTGATGAGTGAGGTCATTCCTAGAGCATCTGATTTTTCAGCAGAGACACATTCAATACCACATTTCTGTTATTTTTAAGAAATAAAAAATGATACAGCACTCAGAGCTTGCTGTCTATGTCACATTGTATTTTCAGTTGTGGTGGGCTTCACCTTTTGGGATTGTCTTCAGAGGAAGTGTCAAGCCAGGCATTAGGTTATAGCACCCTTTAGACACAGAGTTTTTGTGTTTTTTGTAGACTTTCTTTTGCTCCTTTACGCTGGTCCCATAGGTCTTGCTGCAGCTCTGGCCCCAATTCTGACTGATTGTCTCACTCTGTCTGAGACCCCTTGCTGACCTGATCTCTGACCTGGCCCATCCTCCAGTTCCTCTTCGAGCTGACTGACTACCCAGCTCTGAGCCCCCCAGGGAAGGGCTCCCAACTCCTCCAGTGCTCTATCTAAGTGCCAAGTGGCTGCCAGAGAGAATGGAGGAGCCGGAGTTCAGACAGGGCAGGCCCGACTTTGAGTGTGGGTGGTCAGGTGGGGCAGGCTTTCGCCTACCCGGGTGTCAGGGATTTTCTAATTTCCTTGATTCTCGGGGACTCGGACGTGCAATGAAGTCCAGTGTGAGACGGGCGCACTCCTGCACCCAGCTGCAGGATGTCCGCCACAGCCCCCATATCCTATTGTTGTGGTCTCCACAGCATGCAACCCCCATCTGCAGCCAAAGGTCTCCCAAGCTGCAGAAGACTGTACCACCCACCCGGGGGAGAGGAGAGGAGTCTCGTATGCTCAGTCTCTCCTGCCTCTCAACCCCTGATGGCCCAAGATCATTCCGAACCGGGTCACGGCGTAGTGTCCAGTGCCTCAACCCTCAGCACCACGGGCTGACTCAGAATTTTGTATTTATTCATGTCATTGCATGTAGTACTATATCTTAGTACTGGTATTTGAGTGTGCGCATTAGTGTTCCTGACACTGTGTGTGTGTGTGTGTGTGTGTGTGTGTGTGTGTGTGTGTTTTGTGTATTAATGTGTCTCTCTGCATAGCACTATTGTTTGTGTGTATTCATGTCACAGTGTGTGAATTACTGAGTCTATATAAATTTTACTGTTTGTGTGAACTAGTGTGTGTTGTTGCTGTGGGTATTGATGTGTCTGCATCTATGTGTACATGTGTGTATGTCTCACTGTGTGTGTTTTTGTATCTGTGTATGCATGTGAATATATTAGTGTGTGTGTTTGTATCACACTGTGTATTAATGTATCTGTGCATGCCTTGTGTATATTGTTGTATCTGTGTAGGTGAGTCACTGTGTGCATTAGTGTGTCTGTATATGCATGTCACTGTGTGTGTGTGTGCCCCATAAGTGTCACTGTGTGCATTAGTGTGTCTGTAAGTATGTGTTGGTGTCTGTGCATGGAAGTGCACCTTTTTGGTGTGAATGAAACTGCTGTTATTATGCCTCTATGTGAGGGCTCCAGCAGTGCCAAGAAATATTGTGCATATTTTATGCTACTGAATCCCCACCAAAGTATCTATTCACAGGAGAGCAAGCATAACCAGAAAATGTAAGGCTTTCTTACAATCATGTGCCTCTATAAGTAATCCTAAGGACTGTCCTGAAAACAAGCTATACAGCTTAGTTTTGCTACCCTGAGATAAGCAGATTCCAAACTGAGTAGCCATGTATGGGAAAGCGGACTAGGCTAACCCTTCACTGTGCTGCAGATGCACTCCCCTTCCTGTTCCGGGCTTGCAGTGACCTGAGGTTGTCTAGACAAGCAGTAGCATCAGATAGGTTAAGGAAACATCTTCCTGTAATCAGGCCCTATCTCTTAGCGTGAGGCAGGGCCAGATTAGCATTTTTGCAAACTGTTTTCATTTTTTACTTACAGTGTGTTTAGTAATTAGGATTTTATCTGGTTGATCGTGCCGTTCCTTCCACTGGCATTTTGAAACAAAGCACCTCTAGTGGTGCACCCATAACCTCCCATGGCTGTCCCGAGAATGATGTGTGAGCCGGGGAGCAGCTGGGGGAGTGCGCATAAGGGTACTGTGTAAGCTCCGGTTTACAGTTTGCATGTTTTGGTGCTACACCTGGTCTCGGTATAGCATCAGACATGTAAATTCACTGTGTATGTTATAAACAGATATTGCATGCCTGACCTAGCTACCTATTGTATAATGTATCATGAACTACTATGTACAGATCATATATATGTATTGCTGCCTTTCACTTATGCCCCTTCCCCTGATTTCCCCAGGTCGCATCTGGAAACGAGTGGTTTCTCCACTCAGTATGCCTGCCTGGTTAAACTCTTAAATAAATAAATAAATTGCAATAATAGCTCTGACTATACAGGACCCCTATGCACGCTCCTGTGGCTGCTCCTAGCCCAAACATCATTCCTGGGACAGCCGTGGAAGGTTGTGGGTACACCACCAAAATGCTTTGTTTCAAATGCCCATGGAAGGGATGGCAGGTTTAAGCAGATAAACTCTTAATTACTAAACACACTGTAAGTTAAAAAAAAATTTAAACAGTTTGTGAAAATATTAATCAGGCCTACCTCACACTAAAGTGGGGCACACTTACAGGTGGACACTTCCTTTAATCTCTTTTGATTGGTTAATAGCCAGTTGCATTGGATTCCTACTGTGCATGCATTTCAGTCTATTTAACTGTTTTGCATTCCTGCAGGTAAGTGTGTGAGTGTTCAGTAGACATGATGGACCCTAGTCACATGTACTTTGAAAGTAAGGCTTGTCATAAAGTTTCTTAATGAAAAATACGTTTTCTTCATTACAAAAAAAAGTGAGGCTTAGAATGCAAACAAAAAAGTGACTGACAGCCAACACAGGAAGTGTTATCCCTTCCTGTGTTGGCTGGCAATCACGTTTTGTGATTTGTGTTCAAGCCTTGCTCACAAAGTGCCTGTGACTAGGGTTCATGAGGAAGGACTGTGTGTGTGTGTGTGTGTGTGTGTGTGTGTATGTGTGTGTATGTGTGTGTGTGTGTGTGTGTGTGTGTGTGTGTCACTGTGAGTATAAATATGTCTGTGAGAGTACATATTGGTGTGTGTGCACCTCCACCAACCTGGGCACGGCTGCAGATCCTCTCACACATTTGCACTGCTGGACCAGCTACTGTGGCACCAGTCAATTCAAGTTTTGGAAATGGCAGCAGAAATATGAAAGGATCTCATAAGACATGTTAATGGCTCTATCTCTGCCAGTAAATATGGGCTAATATTGTACACAGTGGCCCGGATATTCAGAACTCGCCAAAGGCGAGCGCAGTCGGCGCGCAGTGCAAATCAGCTGCATGGTGGCCCAGTGGGTGCCATATTCAGCAGTTGCACATACCGAACTGTGCCAGTAAATGTGGCTGAATAAGGCACAGGTGTGCCACTGTGCAACCAGAGATGCAGCAGCGCAACTGTGGAAGCGCAGAGCAAAGCTGAGCAACAACAGTGGGGGGCAGTACAGAGACAAATGACCCAGGGAAACAACTGGGGAAGTACATTGACAATGGCCACAGGACCATGCCAGCAGGGCACACCACTGCACACACAGGCACAGTGCAGGGTGGAAGAATGGACCACAAGTGATGGAGCACAGCAACCAGCAGTGGTGCCGTGCATCACAGCACCCATAGCTGGTCCACGGTGATGGACAGGAGCATGCCCAGGAACTGAGTACGCAGAACACAGACATGGCATGGCCATCAGGTGACAGGAGGGGAGGATGGCCACCACAGGGCTGCCCATGGCACCTTCCCACCAACCGCCAGCCCTCTGTACCCACCGCCATGCTGCAATGGATGTCCACCCCAGGACCATGGAGCCAAACACATCCAGGCCCACATGCTGGGCAGTCCACACGCTGGGCAGTGAAGGAAGTAGGACCCAGGCAGGTGGCAGCCCACACAGGACTGGGTGCCCAACAGAGGGATGCAGACACCCCACCCCAGTGGGAGGACAGGTCCAGAAGGAGGACCATGGCAGTGTGGCAACACCATGCACACCAGCCGCCACCCTGACCACAGCCCCATGAAGAGCCTGAAGCGATGGAAAACCTACCAAACTGAGCAATGAACCCCAGCACAATGTGACATACCACTGCACACAGCAGGGAACCACAGTAGCACCACACAGCCCCACCCCCAAATACCATGGACAGAGACCAGAGCATTGCGGCATGGCTCCACATGCCACCCACAAAACAGACACGGGCACAGGCATGTAGCGGAAAAGCTTTATAAAAGTGAAAGAGGCATACAGAAACAGGAACAGGGATCAGGGCCAGGGAAGGTACAAAGAGGGATGGGAACAGGGTACAGGGGCTATACAATTGGACAGGGGTCTGTAGGGAAACAAGGCCAACAAGGGTGAAAGGGGCTATATACAGTCCAGCCAGCAGTGTCATGGTTGGATACTACCCCAACACGCTGTCTCCGCCTTCCAGCTGTAGACACACAGTGGATCGCCACCACAACATCCAGGACCCTCTGCACCACGGTCAGGATATGGTGCAGCAACCAGTCTGGACCTCTCACGGCCTCCAACCTGCAGTCCGCTGACACCTATAGAATGGGACAATACAGGTAATCAGTGAAATGGGCCAGGGAACCATGCCCATCCTCAAAGCACAACAGGCAGTATGGACACACCCCTGGAGAGTCTGTTATGGACCCCTGCAGGGGGGACAACGGCCGCCCATGGCACGGAACACCACGCCAAGTGCAGAGAGGTGGATGTTACAACACAGCAGCCACAGGACCGCACAGTGTTGGCCACATGGCAGACAGCAACAGCTGCACCACAGCACTACTGGTGGCATCCGGGTGCATGCCCATCCCACCAACAGTCGGTACATGTGGCCAATGTACAGGCCACTGTGGCATGCATGACGGACTATGCATCACATACAGCTGTCAAGGCACATGGCACAGGTGGCCATGGCAGAACCCCCGCCCCACTGCCACTCCCCAGGTACAGTGACAAATGACAAGACAGTACTCACGTGCACTGGACTACGCTGCTGGCACCGGTTGCCCACCATCAGCCGGGGGCGCGCGTGCCTGGCCCTCCTGCGGTCCTCTGGCCCTGGGAAGGAAAAGATGAGAGGTGGACATCAGCATACAAGCATTCCAGCAGTGCCCCCAACAGCCTGGCCTGCAGCATTGCCCCTGCCTGCCCTGTGGCCTGCGCCAACAGCCACAACACATGCAGCAGTCAGGCATGACATGCGGCACATGGAAGCACAGCTATGTAACCTGCTGTGGCCCATGCCAGGCAGCAATGCCAACATTACAGTACTGCGCGCATGGCCTGATGGTACAATCCAAACACCTACCTGGCTGTGGCACGCACCATGCTGCCTGCGTGCTGCATCCTCCGGAGGTGGTCAGGTGCCCTCTGTCGCAGGGTCCCCATAGTGGTGCCTGCACTGCTCAGGTGTGCATGGCACCATCCTCCTCTTCAGGGCCACAGCAACTGATTGCTAGACCTCTCCCATGGCTTGCTGCAGTGGCACCATCCCAAACAGTTGCCCCTCAAAGGGCTGGAGGACTGCCACCAGGTTAACCAGCTCCACCTCACTCCAATTCACTGCCCATCTACCAGTACCCTGCACCATGGCTGACATCTGAAGTAGCAATGCAAATGGCAGTGCAGAGCGCACGTGGCTGCCACATGTGCAGGGTGCGCCATAAGCAACACACTGCCACACTTGCACAGCACATGAATGCGTGCCAGGTTGCGCAATGAGGGATCATTATGCAATGATGGGCATGCGCACAACACTGGGGCCTAGTGGGGTCACGTAGGTGACCCATGGGTCAGAGGTCACCAGCCATTGCGCAGTGCGCATGTGCACAATAGGGTACATGGCATGATGCGAGGGCATACGCGAAGTTGCCTCTGTGCCACATGTGCAGTGCCAATGCATTGTGCAGTCCACGGGGGTGCGTGGTTGTACTGTGGGATGTGCAGCACACACATGCACTGCAGGCACGTTGACCATGCATGTGCCAATAATGCACCATGGGCTTGCTCTGGTGCAACACAAATACACACAGCACATTTCTGTGATATTCAGAAGCCCTATGCAAATGAGCTCATCAGCCAATGTGTGGCGCAGTAGGGTGCAATAGCATATTACCATTACGCACAACCAAATTTGCATGCGATGTGCCCTATAAGCACCACTGCACAGCACAGGCCATGAACCAGTATTGCAACCTTGACAGGGAAGTGGAGGATGACTCAGCAACACAGGGAAACAGCAGCACTTCAAGGTGGGACTGCCCAGGGCTATGCTGCCGCTGACACACTGTGCTGTCCATGTTCACAGGAGGCAATATGTCGGGACAGGATGAGGTTGGGGAGCATGGGCCTGCACTCAAGCGCAGGCCCAACTTCACAAAAGGAAAGACAGATGCCCTGTCCGAGGCCTACCTTGACAGGGAGGCCCTGTTGAGTGGTGCCATGGGCACACCACATGACAGGGCCATCGGATGGGATGAGGTGGCGGCTTATGTCAACCAGCACAGCAGCCACCAGCAGTCAGCACAGGAGTGCTGCAAAAAGGTTGGGACAGACAGGTGGCACATAAAGCAGAAGGTGGCGGCCATCAGAGCGTCCTGGAATGCCAGCGACGGAGGCCCAGCAGATATACCAACACTGACGCCGACATAGGAGTTGGTGGCAGCCACCATCCACTGTACCTCGGTGGAGGGTGTTCCTGGAGGTTGTTTCCATATGGGTGGCAGCCCATCACTGCACAGTATGTATGTCAGTCACGCACAGGTACTGGCCTGGAGGGTGCGTACATGGGCATGCTGGTGTGCACGCTGCTGTCCTGTGTGCTTTATGCACATGTGAGGCGCACTGCGATGCATGGTATGTATGTCAGTCACGCACAGGTACTGGCCTGGAGGGTGCATACATGGGCATGCTGAGTGCATCTTTCTGCTGTCCTGTGTGCCATATGCACAAGGCGCACCACGTGCATGGTATGTATGTCAGTCATGCACAGGTATTGGCCTGGAGGTGCATACATGGGCATGCTGGTGTGCATGCTGCTGTCCTGTGTGCCTTATGCGTGTGCACACCGTGCATGGTATGTATGTCAGTCACGCTGGGTACTGGCCTGGAGGGTGCGTACATGGGCATGCTGGTGCATGCTACTGTCCTGTGTGCTTTATGCACATGGCGCCTGCGTGCATGGTATGTATGATGCGCACAGGTACTGGCCTGGAGGAAGTGCGTACATGGGCATGCTGGTGTGCATGCTGCTGTCCTGTGTGCCATATGCATGGCGCACCCGTGCATGGCACACTGCTGGCCACATACAGCAGCAGCGTACCTGGGGGGGCACATGGAGGCAATGCATCACTGACACTACCTCCTTCTCTTGCAGCACCAGCATAGCTCCACGAAGCAGATGGGGCACCAGCAGCAGCCATGGACCCTGTGGGCAATGGCACAGCTCCTGAGGATGGTCCTTCCATGTGTACTGGCAGCTGTGGCCCCGACAGGCTGCGGCTGGGCACCATAGTGCCCATGGATGTCCTTGACCTAGGGTAGGACGAGGCCCTGGATGTGTTTCTGTAGAATGCCGGCCTTGGTGTGCTTTGTGCAGAGACACAGATCGGGGTGGGGTCTGACTCCAAGGATGACATCACAATGATCCGGGACAGCATGGGCGACATTGTGAGGGAGTCACCCCTGCCAGCAGCATAGGCAGTGTCAGTGCCCAGCACCATACCTGTGGCTGCACAGCCACCTGTCAACACTGCAGGTGCAGCAGTGTGCAGTGCTACTGTTGTGCCCTCGCGAGGTGGTGGCACGGCTGTGCAGGTGCAGGGTGGCAGTGAGCAGCAGAATGGGCAGCAGCAGGCTGCGGGTGCCACTGGGTGGCCAGACACAGGGTCCACCGCTGGTGCACCTGCTGTACGCCTCCCCCTGTTGACCTCACTGTGCAGTGCCCATCAGAGAGGGGGGGTAGGACAGCGTGGCAGGTCACCCACTGCCAATCTGCATCCCGGCCAGGCCGCAGGATGTGGACCGGCAGGTGGAGCACACCCGGCTGCTGTGGGCATCAGTTGAGCAACAGGTGCTGCTCATCACTGTGGTGCGTGCATTGCAGGTGGAGGTGTGCCAGTTGGTGGAGCAGCAGGACAGGGGCACTGCGTAGATCCTGGAGGCTACAATGCATACAGAGGCCATGACTGCAGCCATAAATCACATTGCCTATGCAATGCAGATGGCTTTGCATTGCTGGCTGCCACTGGATGCAGCCATGCACAGGGGACCCCGCGGTGTGCCATCCAAGCCACGGACCCAGTGTCAGGTGACCCCAGCACAGTGGACACTAGGTTTGGTTGTAGGTGTCCCTGGCATGCCCGGGGCTGGCCTGCTTGGCCACCTACACACCCCCACGAGGACATGGTCGCAGTCCCACACATCCATCCCTGGGGGGGGCTTCTGACACCCCCATGGCCAATGCACAGCCTGCAGCTGCCGAACAGCCCCAGTGCGGCTGCCCACATGGCCGTGGTGGCCGTGGAGCCACACAGCTGCACTGAGGTGTGTGCTGCCCTGCCTGCAGTCTGCTGCTGCTGCCCCATGTGCACATGGACAGTGTGTGTGCATTGCACATGTGATGGCACGCATGCATGTCATGTCGCATGCTGCCTGTGTGTGTCTGCTGACTTCTGGGATGTGTGGCATGGGTGTGATGAGGGCTGTCTAGCACCAGTTGTGCCTGTGCATTGGTGCAATGCATCTGATCCACGCCATGTACCACTGCCTGTGTGTGTGTGTGTGTGTGAGTGCGTATGTGTGTGCACATGCCTGTGCAGCAAGTGTGTGTGTTGCTGTGTGTAGGTGTGTGCCACTGCCTCCCTTCCCCTGCTTAGCACCACTGTCTGTGCATGCCTCACACCGTGTACCCCCCTGCATGTGTGTGGTGTGCTGGTCTGTGTGGCCCACGCATGTGTACCACACCACCTACCTGCATTCTCAAAGTGTTCCTGTGTGACCATGTCATGGAGGTGTCATGTGTGCTACACCATTCGGGGGTTCCTCCACCCAGGGGGTGGCTGAATATACCCTTCCAGCCCATTGTCACTGTCGTTCCCACTACTGTTGCCCTCCTCAGCCTTGACAGCTATCCCACAGTCAATGGCCATGTTGTGCAGTATGAAGCAGGCCAGGAATAGGCCACAGGTTTTTGAGGGGCTGTATTGTTGGGCACCGCCTGACCAGTCTAGGCATTGGCCTGTCCCTAGCACACCCACCACCACTGCCCCCCAGCCATTCCCCATTCCAGGTCTGCAATGTCCCCCGACCCTGGCCTGTGCCATACTTATCCACTAGGTAGACCATGGGGATGTCCTCACATTCAAACCTGTGGCACAGCACAGAGCTGTCCCAGATGAATGTGTCATGTGCACTCCCAGGATGTGTGGTGCAGACATTGATGATGCACCCAGTGGCATTGCACACCACCTGGCAATTGATGGTTAGGCTCCCTTTCCTATTGATCTACACAATTCCCTCAGTGCCAGGTGGCATGTGGATGCCCATGTGGGAGAAGTCAATGGCCCCAGGCATGCCAGCCATGCGTGCAACCCTGTGGAATGCCTGCATGTTTGTTATGCAGCTCCGCCTGTGTGCTGGGGAACCGTATGAACTCAAAGCACCTGGCAGCAGAGTGTTGCGAACTGTGTGAGGCGGGATGTGGCTGAATGGGTATACCCATGGTGTCCCCTGTTGTCATTGGAGGTGCCCATGGTGAGCAGGCACATGACAGCAGTCACCTTGGTCTCCATGGACATGGCATGGCTATGTCTGGTGGGTGCCTGCATCTCCTCACTGCACAGCTCACAGAGCTGCCTCAGAATAGGCCCTGTTCAGGTGGTACTGACCCACGATCTCTGTGTCGCTATGGTTCTCATATGTGATGCTGTGCGGTACCACCTGTGTCAGGCATACCACTGCTGGGCTCTTCATCGGCCATGTGGCTATTCCTCCTGCCTCCTCACACCCCCATTACTGCCTCCATCAGGAATGGTGCACTCTCCATTCCTCCTTCACCTTGTGTGTCCCTCTGGGTGGTTTGCTGCCTGTCTGTGGCCCTGGTGCCCTGTTTCTCAGTGTGTGTGTCCTCTCTCTCTCTCTCTCTCCCTCCACCTCTCTGTCTCTCTCTACCTCTGTGTTTGTTGCCTGTCTCTCTCTTGGTGCAACTGCTGTCTGTGTGTTTGAGCCCTGTTTTGTAGGAACAAGTCTGGCCAGCGTATCTTGGGTTTGCTCGAACTTGCACCATGGCTTCCGGTTGAATATCCCATTGCACCACATATTCATGGGAATGCTCCCTGCACTTGTGCTGCATACATTATAGTTGCACATTGGCACACTGGGATTTAGCTGCACAGCAGCTCCCTCTGAATATTGGTGCGGTGGCGCATCTGTACTTGCGCCAACACATCTCAATTGTACCTTGCTGCAAGCACTCTGAATATCCAGGCCAGTAACTTTAAAAAGGAAAATACTCATACAGTAGATTTTATATGGACTTACTAAAAGTTAACAGGGTCTCTTCGGAATGTCTCTTATTGGGTAAGAGTATCATGTGATGATGTTTAAGTGAAAGGACCGTGACATGAAGCTCAGCAGTTTTGCCTGCCCATACTGAATAAGATTACTCTTTTATACATCAAATATATCCTACAGAGGTCCTGTTAACTTATTCAATGAAATGGCAAGAGAGAATCTAAAAAACCTACTGGTTAACAGCCATGATCTGACCATGTTTTTTAAAATACACTCATTGCACGGTCAGATTTCAGATCTCCTTTCTAAATTCAATCCAAAGTCATTCTGGTATTTGCAACCTAATTACAGATCAGAATACCTCTCTGATTGATTCTCTCTACAGAGCATTGCAGCTTACACAGCTTAAATCAGTACCTTGGCCAGAGCCTCTAACCACATCTCTCACCCCCTAAATTGAAACCTTTTTGCATTGAGCAGAGCTCACACAGCTGGGTTTTAGGTTGTAATCAGTATCACTCAATAACAAAAGATCTCTGCTTATAACCCCTGTATGCCTATGGTTGATTGTACATCTGCTGACTTGTTCAATTGTAAAATAATGCTGTTTTTTTTTATTTATTTCAACCTTGTACTGTACTGTATATACTTTTTCTTCCTTGTATATTATTGCTTTTTGTATACCTGCTTCTGTACTGTACTTTGATGTATTCATGACCAGGTCCACCTTGCAAATGAGCCTTGCTCAATGGTACCTGCCTGGATAAATAACGATTTTGATTGATTGATTGATTGAACTAGAATCTGCCTCTCTCAGTTCTGGTTAAGTGGAATATTTAATGCATTCCGTTTCTTAGAAATACAATTATTTTCTGACTGTATCCAAACAATCATGGGTGTATTTCATTGAGCTGCAACCTTAAATGCCCTTTGAAAGCTGAAGAAGCCTCCCATGCTTTGATTTAAAGGATACCTAAACAAAATTTTGATAACAAACTATTCAAAATCTGACTTTATAGGGACTAAAGAAAAGGCTGCAGTATTCATTAATGCTAAAACCACATTTATATAATTTAGCTAAATGCAGTTCCAAAGCATTTGAAAAATATAAAATCAGCTTTTCAATTTCAAAAAAACTGCCTTACCTGCTTCCTAAAATGGCCGCCAAATGTGTTAAGTGATGACATCATTGGAGCCAGAGTCAGAGAGCTATATGGCTCTCTATAGTGCTAACTAATTCTTTTTTTCCCTTTATATAGAATTGTTTCACCAAAAAGGTCAAAACCATGTGCATTATTTTGATCAATACACATGTTAGGCTATGGTTCTGTTCATTTTGTTTACTTTAACATGCTGAAATTGTGTTTTAATCCAACCGACTTTCTCTTTGGCAAACCACAGTGTGATACGAATCTTAAATAAACTGGTGGTCTAGTGGGTATGGGAGATCCAGGATGTTACAATGGGGGTGCTGGGGTGGTGTGCATACTTGATATGCACTTTTTAACATTTTTATTAAACCTTTATATTTTCTGCTATTTTTCTTTTCTAGTATGTTTTTGACAGAGACTACAAATGTAATCCATAGTTTTAAATGTGAACATTTGTACAATCAATAAATCATAATTCTTCAACAAAGTGAAATGCAGCAGCAGCAAGCAAGTAAGATACAATTGGGGGGGGGGTACAGCCGCACCCTTCACCACCCCCTAGATCTACCACTTGTTTGTAGCAAAGTTCTTGTGTAGTCCAATGCAAGAGTTCATACTTTCTCAGAAATGAAAATATGCTTGCCTTGTCTTTTTTTCATGGGAAATAATAGTAATAATAAGAATCATCAGCATTTATATAGTGCTTTTCATACACATTGTATCCCAAAGTGCTTTACAAGCAATGCTAGACTGGTAGTGAAGTGACTGAACGTGTAGTGGCAACCCTTTCACACATTAATACCACAGCCTTGGACAATTGCATGTACTGGTTTTATGGGAAGGGGAATGTTGACCAGAACAATGGGGTCAGGTAGTGTTCATGTTGCTGGCAGCCCCACATCTTATATCTCACAGTGATCTGCTCATATTTCTCCCCTTCTGTCACCCCCCTTCCCTGAATGTAGTAGTACCTTGTAGGAGTGGCCTTTTCAGACCCCCTCTGGTATTCATTCTTCACTCCTTCTCCCCACATCAAAAACTGGTGTGCTCATCACCCTTCTGCATCATGAATGCATGTAGTACAGTCCCTGGGTTTTTTGGCATATCAAAAATAAACTAATCTTTCCAGTAAGTCAAGCTGATAGCAGCAGGGAACAATGTGAAAGATGGGCTTTACAATCCTTAAAAGATCTAGGCTACCTTTAATTAAGTACTATTAAATGACAGGTGTGTGCATCATTATGCATGTCATTTAATAGTGCCTAATCATAGATGGCTTTGATGTTATATGGGTAGGAAAGCCTATTTTTTCCCTTGTGCCCTGTTGCTATCAGCCTGGCTTACCAGAAGATCATGTTTATTATTAATACATAAAAATAACATGGGAGACTGTACTAACTGCATTCATGATGCAGAAGGGTAGTGAGCTCACCAGTTTTTGGTGCGGGTAGCAGGTGAGAAGAATGAATACCAAAGAGGGACTGAAGAGGCCATTCTAGCAGGGTACAGCTATATTCCGGTTAGGGAAGGCAGGAAGGGGAACGCTTGAGTAGATCATTGTGAGATCTGAGATGTGGGGTTGCGGGCACCGTGATCACTACCTGATTGTAGATGAGCAGCCAGCAATGACAAATACTCAGAGTGGCAGGGCTGCACCTAAACTGTTACTTGAATTTAGTGTATGGAGATTACCGTGGGGTTGGGGGGGGAATGTTGACTTCTGTTGGGACAATATCGAGGGAGCTGTGTATAGCTCATTCAAGATTCAGAAGGGTGGTAGCCGGCCAACTTGCATAGTGGAGTAAGGCACAGAAAAGTACTGGAGAAGAATTGCCAGGAACTGTCCTGAAGGGTTCTTCAGATCACAGGTAAAGGAACAGACCGACACTGGAAGTCGGGTGGATTCGCTCAAGGCATTAGTATACCTTTCCTGCTAATAATGTTGTTATCCATAGTACTGTAAGTGCAGCTCTTATGAGGGCATGAATAACACTATTTCTGGTGGGTCCTGATGCTTATTGCTTGGCCCTCCAGGAAGATCTAGTTGTTGGTTAATGAGGCGGGAAAAAAAACACAACAGAGGGACTGTACATACTGCCTTCACTGTGCAGAAGGGTGGTGATACACTCAATGTTTCCTGTGGGAGCAGAAGTCAAACTTTGAGAAAGTGGACTGGAGATTGATTTGGTAGGCATTTTATAACACTGGCAGCTGATAAAGCGTATCGGTATAGGTGTGCACAACTCTCTGAGGTACAAGATTACAATCTGAGGTGTGATAATTCTCTTCATGAGACTGCAAGCTCATATACGGCCCCAGGCAGTACTAAGGACAGAGTATGGATGGTGGGGTGTTCAACAGAAGAAAGGCTAGGTGCAGAGGGTTCACATGGAAAAGACTACAAGAGAAGCTTATTTGTGGATTACCAAGAAAGCAAGAGCTTTGGAATTGGACCAGACCAGTACTTTGCTACAAAATTCAGGGCATCACATAACCACTAGATCATCAGGTATTTGAAGTGTTGTACTGTACTGTGGTTTGCCAAAGAGAAAGTCAGATGGATTACAAAGCATTTTCAGCATGTTAAAGTAAACAAAATGAACAAAACCATAGCCTAACATGTATACTGAGCAAAATAATCCACGTGTTCACACATGGTGTTGATCATTCTGGTGAAACAATTCTATACAAAAGAGGAAAGAAGAACTAGTTAGCACTAAAGGGAGCCATGTGGGTCTCTGCCTCTGGCTCCAATTAAGTTATCATGACTCCTCACTTAACACACTTGGCAGACATTTTAGGGAGCAAGCAAAGCTGTTTTTTGAAAGTGACAGGCTGATGTTTACATTTTTCAAAAGCTATGAAACTGCATTTATGTTATTTACATAAATGCAATTGTAGCATAAATGTAAACAACAGTCTTTACTTTACATTGCTATGATGCCAGATTTTGGAGTTTGCAGTTTTAAAAAACTGCATGTTTAGGTACCCTTTAAAGGATTTTGATATACTGCCCAGGGCTGTTAAGCCACTCAGTTTTTGGCCTCAGGTTCCTCTGCCCTTGGGACATGCACTGAAATCATTTAAACTACAGCTGTAATGGCTTATTTATTATAAAAATCACAACTGACACTCTAATGGCCAAACATTTATTTTTCTTTTGGGGGTGGGGTAAAAAGCAATTTATTCATTTTAATTCAACTGGTTGTGTAGTGGCATTTATTGGTAATAGTTTTTAAATGATTAAAGATTAATGTTTTGGTGTTCAAACACAATGTTAGTCAACGCTAATATTTTTTTTTATTATTATTTTTATTTGTACCACTTCAGTGGACCTGGTAGGGGCTACTAACCCCTCAGAGGGTACATCCTTGACCCATCGGGCCATCATGGTTCCTGGTCCCAGTATTTTTCCTCTGTTTTTTCTCCCCATGCCCTCACCCGTGCAATGGGTGAAGCAGCTGTCTCCACCTCCACGTAGGCAGCCAAGCACCCTGGGCATGGGCTGAAACCCTCTTGTTGTGCTGACACACGCAGCACAAACCCCCAACCTGAGGAAGGAGAGCAGTCCTCCGGATACTCAATCATTACCTCCCTGGCCGACCCCTGAATGATCAGAGTCTGTTCCCAAACCCAGGTCGCCGGCATGGTGCGAGATGTGGCATCCAATACCTCAACCCTCAGCATCACCGGGCCAGGAACCACCACTAATGTTTCAAATCAGGTGAGGAAGCATTTGAAGATGGCAGCAGAAGAAAGTATTAAAATGGATCAGCTCAGTGAGTTACTGGAATGTTTAGAGAGCTGCGGCACATGATGTCAGTTGCACCCGGGACAAGAGGTAGGCAGCTGTTGGCATTTCATGCTGTCTGATCAGCTGCTGGTGATGTCATAATTTATAAATGATCTGAGCACCCATACTGTACTTTGACTTTAAATAGCCTTGACGATACTATATTTTGAGGGTTTATATTGCTTTACCTCTGGCATGGAGGAGCAACAAGGAAAAAGTAAAACACTAACTATTTAGCACCCATTTAAAACAAGGAATCAGAGAGTGGATTTGCCTCTGGCACTGGAGGAATGAGAGAAGTAAGTAAATCAAAATAATCAAAATAGAGTGTTTGCCCCCCACACACACACATATGAATAACACTCAGGAACCACAAAGGAAAGCAGGGTAAAATATATCATATTATCCCACTAAGGACCAGATATAAAAACAAACACAACTTTATACAATATATAACCCCATCTTTGACTTTGACAGTGCAGCAAAGCAATTGGCTATGCATTAAAGATGTCTCCTTCAGATCTCCTCCTAAAACACTCTCCCCAAAAATAAATGCATAAGATACACTAATGTTTTCAGACTTTAATTAGAAAAAAAACACAGAGGGCTGAGAGCAAAGAGACAAAGGGAAAGAGAGAGGAGAGAGAGAGAGAGACCATTCTGAACTGCAGAGAGCATGTGTTCACGAATTCACTGTCAGTTTGAACTACAAGCAGTCAAAGATGACCACAAGCAGTTTCAAGCACTTAAACTCCCTACACCTTTGATTGTTTGTCTCTCATTACCCCCAAACCAGCCAATACATTATTGGTATGGCAATGCCACAGACTTGGGTCAAGTAACTCAGTCCTGCCAGTCCCACTCATTTTCTGCTCTAAGATTCTGAAACATTTCTGCATGGCATTTGGGTTCTAAAGCAGAGTTCTGAACTTATCAATAATTGGCACTTCCAGCTTTTGCATGCCAGCTCTGTGCATGTTCCTTTGTACAGCTGCTTCCTACTGTCTGTAACTGACAGGCTGGAACCCAGTTTTCAACTTTTGGAATTCTTGTTGAGTCCATAGAACAGATCTCATTTTATTGTATCTAAAAGGACCTAACACCACACAGGTGAAACAAAAAAGAAAAAGCTAAGCTTAACCTACTTTACATAGAAATTGTCAGCAGATAAGGACTGCCTTGCTCATCTAGTATGCTTGCAATTTGTAATTTATAATCGTATAGCCCAATTGAGTTGCAACATCTTGTCTACAGGTAAGTCTTGCTTCTTCTCAGTTTTACAACTGCAATGACTGAAGCACTGGGATGTCAAGTGTGATCAAGGGTGACATAGTAGCCCCTTAGTGGAAGCATTCAAACCTGACATCTCTTATTTCACACATCAGTGCTCTCAACACTGCACCATACTGCCTACACTACCATTTTATACTGAATGAAAAGTGGCCAAGTAATGCAGCATCAGTGTTTTTGTGTTTAACAGAACAAACTCATGTTTAAGTTATAGACCTGACAACGCTGGAAGCTTTTAATGCATTGTCGAGAGGAGCTTAGTGTAAATTATTTATGTTGCATTTACTAAGTTACATTGAAATACTACAGAGCAACACATCTGTACATAATGGTTCTATGCTGCATTTAACATACGTCGTTGCAATTTGCTATGTAACACTGAAAAGCTGGGAAGAGCAATACCTCTCCAGTTACAGTTCAAAACTGTTCACATAAGAATGGAAATAGTATAGATTCTAAAAGGTTCTTGTTGTTTTACTTGTCTTATTTCTGTTGTCCCCGACCTTTACGCTTCTCCCTTCTATCATCCCTCTAGAAACCTCTACAGTCACATCTTTCCTCAAGCCAGGAGAGTGGGCAAGTGACTGCCATCACTTGTGACACCTGTGTTACTCTGTGCTGGGCAGAATTGCAAAATTCAGCTCCATCTGGAATTCTGCAGCATTTTGCAAAGTTTTGCAGAATCCCACCTATGGTGGAAGAGATCTTATCCACTGTGAAAAACTTGAGGAAAATGCAGAATTTTTCCGCTGAACTGATGTGAAATTTTGCGAGACATGGCAAAATTCTGCAGTTTTTTCCATAGAACATGTTACTGCAATGTAAGAAGCAAAAATACGGTTCACCTTAAAAATGTGCAGTTTACTTTAAAAAACAATAGTTCATTTGGCTGAATTGCTTGGAATTTACTTCAAAATGCAGACAAGCTTTTCGACAGCAGAATTTAATTCCACTGAAGGAATTCTGCATTCTGCAATATAAAATGGCCAAGGAAATCCGTGAATCTTGATTGGCTGAGACCTGTTTCTAGCCATTTTCCTTAAGACAGCATTACCAATGACTAAAAACAAATCCCCGCGAACCAGGGCACAGCATCATACACTATTAATGGACCAACTTAGAAGTTTAAGGTTGGAAATGCATCCATTGTTTTTCTCCACATACCCAAAGTACATTAACATTCAAATTACACACCTAACAGATATTTGAATAAAATTGCCATACAAAACTTGTTATATTAATTACCCCATTCATGGCATATAATGTGCTCCCCATATCGGAGTATTTTTATTTTTTTCTCACCTAGTTCACCTGAAGATCACCCATCTGTGTTACTTCCCACACCATCTCCCTACATAACATTAATTTCAGTCCTACAGCCATCTGTATGATGTTTTCCTCTGTTTAAACAGTTATGTGTATGCTGTGTCTTTATCAAAGAGAACCACAGTTCTCTTTCAAAACCACTCCGCAGCCACCTCCGACTATGCTCTCCTTCTGTTTCTCCATTCTGCCCGCTCACTGGCCTGCTTCTGGATATCATGATCCCATGGCCTTCTATAGTTTGCTTCACTGTGTCTAAGTACCTACTTTACTTTTGTCGGTTTATAAAAAAGAACTACAGTTCTTGCTCAGGACCGCTCCCATATGACAACCATCTCAACCAGGTGTTCGCTCTCTCCTCCTTTCCTGCCTGTCAGTCCGCCCGACTGCTCCTGGACTACTTTGTGATGTGTCTGCCTAGGCACTTGTTAAATCTAATAAACAGAGTGGGTGCTGCAGGACCTGCAAAAAATGTAGGCATGTGCAAATATTGGTTATTAATTCTACTGCTATACCCACTAGCGTCCGAAACAGAAAGTCATATACATTGTGGTGTAGCAGTAGTACTGAGCTGGCAGCTTGCTTCCTTCTGCGGGAGAAGGTTTAATTAAAATACCAGTGTTGTCACCTTAGCTAGAAAAGAGGCAGCAGCTGCGTTGGCTACAGTAGCACATCAAACAGGATAGTTACTTTATTTTTTTCTGGGGGTCTGTTAAAATATGTAAAAACAGCATTTTTCACTCAAAAAGAAATAATGTTATGATTACGGCATACGCTGTTGACACCAATAGGTGGTGGCACTATTTACACTATCCTCACAAGTTTGGGAACTACTTTTTCATGCGTAGGGATACATACAATAAATTATTAATTTAAATTATTTAAAAACCTGTGTGTGTCAGTTATTTTAACTTGGTAAGCCCATTTTATTTAAGAAATAAGGGCCTCCAGGGGCATTGTTTGTACTAGGTTTACCCCACAGTCAGGGTCTGAAGGCACTTGGATTATCCTCATGCCTTACAATGCCCATGACTGTGGCACAAATTTAGTACAACTATCATCCTGTTATGCCTTATAGCTTAACACATGCACAAGTATACACTTATTTAAGACTCTTCTTTCTCTGGGAAAGGCGTAGTAAGTTAAAATAGCTTGTGTTCTGATGTGCTTTGGGGAAGGGGCACAATGGAGGTAAGCACAGGTGTACAATATACATGAGATAAACAAGTACTGTACATGCTGTGATGTTCTAGAGCTGCTAGTCCATTGAGTAAGCCCCGTAGGGGGTGAAACATCAGGGTTGTTTGAGCACCAGCACTGCTGCTAGTTTCTGTGTTGATGTGGATCGTGTTCCAATAAATTAATGCACTGGGTATCCCAGTATCAGTGCCATTAATGGCAAGTGCCAAGACTGTTTGAGTACTATACATATCAAGTGCAACAGCCAATAATAAAAGGAAATGGAATACAGTGGGTATGTTGTTTAAAAGAAACAGTGTCAGTGACACAGTAGGTTGCAAGGTTGCACACTTGCCCTGGAGTTGGAAGATTGGAAGGTAAAGAGGTTCCAGTCCCACCTGAGTAACATGAGCTAACACTCAGTACTGACACTTTAGCATTGGGGATAGAAAAAAGATCCATAATTAGAGAAGGGATTCAGAAATCACCAACATGTGTCTGAAGCAAAAGGGCAAGACAAACAAGTACAAAAAGCCCATCTGGTTCACAGGGGCAACTGTAAATGAAAAAAGGGAGAAAAGGGGTTCCTTCAAAAAATACAGAAAGGCCCAGTGGGAGGAGGACAGAGTAAACTACCTGGATATACTCAAAGCAGCTAGTAGAGACGTAAGAAAGGACATAGCAGGGAATGAGTTGAGGATAGTGGAGGGAGTCAAGGAAGGTGACAAGACCTTGGTACATTTGAGTAAAAAGAAGGATGAGAGACGGTATGGCCGAGCTGAGACAAGAGAAAAATTGAGTGGAGGACAGTAAAGGGAAGGCAGAAGTACTGAACAAATTCTTCTGCTCAGCATTGATGAAGAAGACAGATGAACTGATAATACAGCATAGGGTATGTAAAAGGAGGAAGGAGGTGCAGATGTGAAAGGAACTGATCACAGCTGATAGGGTCTTTAAGAAACTTAAGTCCTTGAGGAAAATAAATGTCCTGGGCCAGATGGTTTGCACCCAAGGGTGCTGAGGGAGCTGGCAGCAGGTCTGACAGTCTCATTGGCTGATCTGTTTAGTAGCTTCCAATACACACAAGTGTGGTGCCATGAGACTGGAAAACTGCAGATGTGATGCCCTTGCATAAGAGCAGAGCTTGGGATGAGCTGAGAAACTACAGGCCAATCAGTTTGACATTGATCATTAGTAAGCTGATGGAAACAATTCTTAAGGAAAGTTTGGTCAAGTTTCTTGATTCAACTGGGCTCCAAGACCAAGACAGTATGAATCTGTAACAGGAGACCTTGCTAAATTAACTTACTTTATTCAACTGGGTTGCAAAGGCGGTGGATAAGGGCCAGGCACTAAATGTACTGTACTTGGATTTCAGCAAGGCCTTTGACTCAGTCCCATTAGATACTGATTAAGAAATGGAAGACCTTGGGCAAGGACGAAAGGACTAGGTGGGTGGAAAATTGATTAGGCGGAGAACCCAGAGGGTGGTATTTGGGAGGAATACTCAGGGATGAGGAAGTTCCCAGTGGAGTACCATGGGGTTGGTACTCAGGCTGGTGCTGTTTGGTGTGTTCATAAAATAAATTAGGGGCAGCATTAAGACAAAATTTACATTTTCATGAATAACACCAATCTCTGGGGAGGATAGACTCAGATGAGGGTCAGGGACATGAGGAAGACCTAGAAAGGCTGAAGAGATGGTCTGGAATCTAAAACTGGGGTTTAAGTAAAAAGTGCAAAGTCAAGTACATGGGAGAAGGAACCCTGGGGTGGAGTACAAGCTGGGAAGAGTGACCATCATGGTGTCGAAAGATCTGGTGACTGCAATTACTAGCACCCTGACACCTTCTACACACAGCAGTATGTGGTAGTTGAGTGAGTCAGGAAGTAGAGACAGACCACGGAAAAAGGGTACAATGTGCAAATAATGTGGCTTTATTCAAAACATAAAAATTAAAAAAAAAAATCTGTCAGATGGCTTCAAAATTGTAAACAGATCTGAAAACCTATTCAGCAACTGCTTTATTTTATTTATAAGCAGAAAGCTCAGCAAAAGTCTGTTGGACTCTATTTCTGCTCAGAAAGTTCTTGTTTGTATCAACATTGTAGACCCATTTTATAAGCAGTAAGAAGTAATACCTTGCAGCTTCATGTAAACCTGACTGACTAGGTTAGGTCTTTCTTTTTCTCAATTTTATAGGGGTCTTTGTATACCTCTCAGAGAATTCAGAGTGTGTGTGTGTGCTCAGATCCCCCCCGCAGCCTTCTGAGAATTGTATTGCTTTTCTTATCTGACTGTCTTCATTTTTTATTCTCAGAACATCACAATCAACTAACCATCCTTTCTGAGTGTCCTGAGATAAACAAGTAAAAGTAAAGGAAACAAGACTAGCTAAAGCTGGAAAACAGTCATTTTTAAGTTCGCTTGCGCATGCGAGAGCGTTTAGGAGAAGTAGCACACTTTGGAGGTGTGCCTCTCATGCAATCCACTGCTCAGTTGAGCAGGCGTGGCGATCCTGCACCAATGGGTGCGGGAGCTGTGTGTAACAGTGTTGGTCTTCACTTCAAAACCCACGCTGTCCTTGCAAACACCGATAATGCCGCCCCCCCATCACGCGCCCCCAAGCTTTGGTGCCACGCTGGGAGACCACCCCAGCATGGCAAGCGTCGCGTTGTTTGCCCGGCCGGGTGCCCAATCCCCCATCGGCTCCCTCGGCCCCCAGCCATCTTCTGCGCTGAGAGCCCACCCCAGCGCGTGGCAAATGTCCCATTGTCAGCTGACAGGGGTTCCCAATCCCCGTCGGCTTCACAGCCCCAGCCATCTTCTGCCACACTGGGAGCCCACCCCTGCGTGGCAAGCGTCCCAGCGTTGTCAATTGTAAAAAAAACCCTGTAAATTAAAAACCATCCCGCAGTCTCCGCCCCCTCCCACAACCCGCACCACCACTCGCACTCTGCCTCCCACCTCACCCCATACTTACCTCCGGAGCTTGGCGTGATGATCTTCGGTGGACCGGAACACGTCTGCACTTTTCAAAGCCGACCGTGAACAAGAATGCCGGTGAGCTGTATAATGGGCTAGATAGGGGTTTTCAACTATTGCATATCTCAGGCATTATTTGGAATTTTGCCAAATTTTCAACACGGGGTTTGGGACCTCTTCTCATGAATGATGTCACTGTCATGGCGTTATTCGGGCCCGAAGGTGATTTCACAGTCAGTGCACAGTCACTGCGAAATCACCAGGCCCAAATATGCCATGACAATGACATCATTCATGAGAAGGGGTCCCAAAACCCCATGTTGAAAATTTGCTGCAATAATTCCAAAAAATGACTGTTTTACGAGCGTGCATTGCGCAGTTCCTATGCACGCTCGTAAGTTTGCGAATTTTTAATATTTTCACTCCACATTTTCAACATTTGCCATTTTACCACACCTCCTTATGAGCAGTGCAGCTGTCATTTTTCACATCTTGCCCAAAACATGTTTCCGCCCATGTAGTGCGCAGTGGCGCAGTCAGTGTCTTGAAATCAATGTATGGGACACAGTAAGACAATCACAGTGACACTGTTCATTAGCAGAGGTTTTAAAATAGCAATGTTGAAATTTGGTGAAAAAATTCTAAAATGACTGTTTCACAGGCGTCGTTCCACAGTTACCTTTTCGTAGGTTTGCGAATGTTCAATATTTCCACTCCAGATTTTCAACATTGCCATTTTACCACACCTCCTCATGAGCAGTACAGCTGTCATTTTTCACATCCTGCCCAAAACGTGTTTCCACCCATGTAGCGCGCAATGGCACAGTCGGTGTGCGAAATCAATGTATGGGACACATTAAGAAAATCACAGTGACACTGATCATGAGCAGAGGTCTTAAAATGGCTGTGTTGAAAATTTGGTGAAAAAATTCCTAAAAATGACTGTTTTATGAGTGTGCATTGCGCAGTTCCTACGCACGCTCGTAAGTTTGCGAATTTTCAATATTTTCACTTAACTTTAAATTGGTACAATGATGGAAGGATGTGCAACAGTGGAGGTTAAAATTGCTAAAATGCATGTTAGAGTTAAAAATTGTTAAATAAAGTACACAAAACTAAACACCGTTACAAGCGGATTTTGGCTTAGCAGACACCAGTGACAATATCGTTTTTTACAATGTGCAAAATTGAATTTGCCCTTTCTCAATCCTGTTAAACTAGTGTCCTTGGAAAGGTACTGCCCATTGACTATAATGGGGTGCACCCCCGCACTCTTCCTAGCATCTCATCATCAGGTCAGAGAGCGCAGGGGTGGAGCGTGGGTGGCCAGAAAAAAATGGGAAGTCCTCGGGACCTGTTTTAATTAATTTTACAAGCATTACAGTTTTTTACTGCACAGATTATTGAGTTCCAGATTCACATTAACAGCATGCCATGGAGGTAAGGCACCTAAATGTCAGGTGCAGGGGCTGAAACTGGTAGGGCTCTTGAAATCTACCTGTGTAGAAACTATCAAGGCAACTATAGCATACCTCATTATAAACTTAGCTCTAATCTTAAGAAACTGTTTGAGAAACTCTGTGACCATATAATTAAATGATCACACTGCTGTGCGTACATGTTTACCACAATATCCTAATAGTGTTACCATCAGCATTTGTTTTATACATTGGCAATGGGATGAAAAAAAGAAATGTAATACTTCGAACTCACAAAGTCCAGCATTCTAACCAAAATTCAATGTAATTCAAGTTCCTGGAGAATACATCAGCCTATAGTCCAGCAGCAAATGGCAGTGCATGAGCAACCATTGAGCATGAAAGCTGCACAGTCGCCGAAGGTAGGTAAATCCTCTGTAAGCAACACTACAACATGGACGTCTGATCGAAACTGCACCATAAGGCACCATCTTAGAACCACAGAGGTAATCACTTAGAACAGTACTTTAACTCAGCTTTTACATAAACTGATGCAAACTATATGACTGCCCCAGGAAGCCATATTAGTGTTATTTCATTCAACACTGTCATAAAGATTACCTCCCACTTAAGTCTGCTCATAGAAACATAGAAGTTGTCGGCAGCTAAGGACCTCTTGGCCCACCTAGTCTGCCCTAAATTCCCTACCTACTGTGCCACCACAGACCCTGCTCGAGCTCCAGTCTTCTCCCCCCACTTGCCTTACTTCTAAGGTCCCCTTGTGTCTATTCCCCGCATGCCTAGAGATGTTGCGAAATTTAATTTCGCTGGTGAAATCTCGGTGAAATCGCCAATTTCGCCCTTCGAAATATTTTGTGTAATTACATGCGCATGGCGAAATTTCATCATAAATTTCACCTTGTGTTAATATTAGGTGAAATTAGGCGAAATTGGGCTCACATGAGATACTTTTCGAGGTCACATGGGTGACTGTAAATAGGCAGGAAGTGACAGATTTAGTTCCTTTGCTATGTGGCTGGAGATTTTGAAGAAGCAGGCAGCAGAGAGAGTGGTCTGTGTGATACAGTCTTTAGTTTAAAAAATAATAGAGTTGTTCTTTTTCTTAGTCTATCTTATTTGTGTGTTTATTATTTCCTTTCTGTGACTGAGATTGCGTGCGTGCGTGTGTGTGTGTGTGTGTGTCAAACTCCCTCACTCTCTCCCCTTTCTTTTTCTCTTTTTTTTATGTTGGCGTGCGTGCACAGCCAACATCTTGCGGCAGTGGGGATTTGGAGGCGCGGTCGCTGTTGGGCGAATGCAGGGCACGCACCAGTAGGTGCGTCCCTCATTCCCCAAACAGCGATGCCACACCATGCATATTAAGCTGGTGAGCACATCTAAGGAAAGACCTGCTGCAATCTGAGCAAAGCTTATCACACGTGGTGGGCCTTCCCTCACGTGCTTGCCAGCTAGTAGCATGGCGGCTGAGTGGCCGCTACTCTGCCGACAAGCGCCGACTTGGTGCCTAATCCCCAAGTTGGCTTCCCTGCCCTTGAAGTATTTGCCGATGGGGAGCCCTCTCCTGTCTGCAGAATGTGTCCCCCCACCTCGTTGTTTGCCGACAGGGTGCCCAATCCCGGTCGGCATCCTCCTTCCCGTTGTACTGTGCGACGGAGAGCCCACCCCCATTGGCATCATGTCTCCCCTTCTTCTGTGCTGATGGGGGTGCCCAATCCCCATCAGCTATTGTACCTCCCAAACAATGTTTGCTGCGGCGTGCCCAATCCCATCGGCATCCACCCCCTTCCCATTGTACTGTGCCGATGGGAGAGCCCACTCCCCATCGGCCTCATGTCCCCTTTCTTCTGTGCTGATGGGGGTGCCCAATTCCCCATCAGCTACTGTACCCAAACAAAAGAAACAACTTGTAAAAGAAAAACGTCCTTGTTTTTTTTCCTTAGTCCCTGTAAACTGAAAACGGTCCCTCATAGTCTCCTTACCCACCACCCGCATCTACCCATTGCGCACCCTGCCTCCCCACAAACCCCCACCCCACCCCAAACTTACCACCGGAGTCCGGCGCGATGATCTTCGCTGGACCAGGAACACGTCTGTACTCTTCAAAACCAACCATGAACAGAGGAAATGCTGATAAGCTATATAATGGAATGAATAGGGTTTTTTCAACTTTGCTCCATATCTTGGCCATTTTTTGGAATTTTTGCACCAAATTTTCAACATGGAGTTTTGGGGCCCCTCCTCATGAATTCTGGCACAGTTTTGATGTTAATCAGTCCGAAGGTATTTTCACAGTCACTGCGTGAAATCACCTTTTAGGACCGATCTAACAAGGACAGTGGCAGTGTTCATGAGTGGGCTCTCAAAAAGCCTATGTTGCAAATTTGGTGGAAAAGATTCAAAAAATGGCTGTTTTACAAGCGTGTGTTGCGAGTTGCTACGCAAGCTCATAACTTCGGGAATTCGCAATATTTTCATGCCAGATTTTCAACATTGTCATTTTTGGAAAAAGAGATGTTCAAGAACAAGGGGGCACAATTTGAAGATAGAGGGGGGACGGCTCAGCGGTAATGTGAGGAAGTATTTTTTCACAGAGAGGGTTGTGGATGCATGGAACAGCCTCCCTGAGGAGGTCGTGGAGTCAAGAACAGTGGGGAATTCAAGAATGCATGGGACAGACATAAGGCAGTCCTAGTAGGGGTAGGAGGAAGTAAGCTGTTGGTTAACTAGGATCTGCAGCTTATCTGTTAGGTAGGAAAATGGGCAGACTAGGTGGGCCAAGCAGTCCTGCCGTCAAATTCTATGTTTCTATGTAATACGCTGGTCACTGTGGGAAATCAGTGTTGGCCAGATTGCAAAAATGACAGTGACACTGTTCATGAGCAAGAGGTCCTACAATGCCTATGTTGAAAATTTGGTGATGATACTCCATAAAATGATTGTGTTATGAGTATACATTGCGCAGTTTGCATGCATGCTCGTAACGTGTGCATTTGTAATATTTTCACTCTGGATTTTCACCATTGGCATTTTCCACACCTCTTGATGAACAGTAAAGCTGTCATTTTACATATCCTGCTCGAAATGTGTTTTTGCCGTCTGTTGAAGAATATTGCTGATCGCACAATGCTAAATCACTTTTGAGAAAGCTTGTGGACATGACAGTGACACTGTACATGAGTAGAGGTGCTAAAATGCCTATGTTGAAAATTTGGTGCCAAAACTCCATAAAATGCCTGTGTTACAAGTGTGCATTGTGCATTTCCCACACACCCTTGTAACTTCGCATATCTGCAGTACTTACATACCACATTTTTACCACTGCCATTTTTTGCACCTCCTTATGAACAGTACAGGTGTCATTTTTCACATCCTGCCAGACACGTGTTTCCACAATCCACTACCAAAGGCAATGCCAGCACGACAACATTCGGCATTGACAAATGCCTTGTTTTTTGTAGTAAGGAGTTAGGTGAGGTGTAGGAGAATGGATGGGAAAGGTAGCGACAAGGTGGAGACTGGGAAGAAGGCAGCTGGAACGGTCCCACCCAGTGTTCGCATTGACACATGGGCCTTTGGGTCTGTGCCCGCCCAACAGCAGGAGCATGTGCCACCCCCCCAGCAGGAGAATGTAGCCTCCACTCCCCAGGAGCAGCATGAGCCCCTCGCCCCCTCCCACCAGCAGCAGCAGAGTGATACCCAGCAGGATGAGGATCCTCCTGTTGTCCAGCAGCAGCAGGTGGCCCCCACCCCCCAGCAGGAGAATGTAGCCCCCACTCCCCAGGAGCAGCATGAGCCCCTCACCCCTCCCACCAGCAGCAGAGTGATACTCAGCAGGATGAGGATCCTCCTGTTGTTCAGCAGCAGCATGTGGCCCCACCCCAGCAGGAGAATGTAGCCCCACTCCCCAGGAGCAGCATGAGCCTCACCCCTCCCACCAGCAGCAGCAGTGTGATACCCAGCAGGATGAGGATCCTCCTGTTGTCTAGCAGCAGCATGTGGCCCCCACCCCCAGCAGAAGAATGTAGCCCCCACTCCCCAGGAGCAGCATGAGCCCCTCACCCCCTCCCACCAGCAGCAGTGTGATACCCAGCAGGATGAGGATCCTCCTGTTGTCCAGCAACAGCATGTGGCCCCAACCCCCCAGCAGGAGAATGTAGCCTCCACTCCCCAGGAGCAGCATGAGCCCCTCACCCCTCCCACCAGCAGCAGTGTGATACCAAGCAGGATGAGGATCCTCCTGTTGTCCAGCAACAGCATGGCCCCCACCCCAGCAGGAGAATGTAGCCTCACTCCCCAGGAGCAGCATGAGCCCTCACCCCCTCCCACCAGCAGCAGTGTGATACCAAGCAGGATGAGGATCCTCCTGTTGTCCAGCAACAGCATGTGGCCCCCACCCCCCAGCAGGAGAATGTAGCCTCCACTCCCCAGGAGCAGCATGAGCCCCTCACCCCCTCCCACCAGCAACAGAGTGATACCCAGCAGGATGAGGATCCTCCTGTTGTCCAGCAACAGCATGTGGCCCCCACCCCCAGCAGGAGAATGTAGCCTCCACTCCCCAGGAGCAGCATGAGCCCCTCACCCCCTCCCACCAGCAGCAGAGTGATACCCAGCAGGATGAGGATCCTCCTGTTGTCCAGCAACAGCATGTGGCCCCCACCCCCAGCAGGAGAATGTAGCCCCACTCCCCAGGAGCAGCATGAGCCCTCACCCCTCCACCAGCAGCAGCAGTGTGATACCCAGCAGGATGAGGATCCTCCTGTTGTCTAGCAGCAGCATGTGGCCCTCACCCCCAGCAGGAGAATGTAGCCCCCACTCCCCAGGAGCAGCATGAGCCCTCACCCTCCCACACTAGAGCAGTGTGAACCCAGCAGGATGAGGATCCTCCTGCTGTCCAGCAACAGCATGTGGCCCCCACCCCCAGCAGGAGAATGTAGCCTCCACTCCCCAGGAGCAGCATGAGCCCTCACCCCTCCCACCAGCAGCAGTGTGATACCAAGCAGGATGAGGATCCTCCTGTTGTCCAGCAGCAGCATGTGGCCCCCCCCCCAGCAGGAGAATGTAGCTCCACTCCCAGAGCAGCATGAGCCCTCGCCCCTCCCACCAGCAGCAGAGTGATACCCAGCAGGATGAGGATCCTCCTGTTGTCCAGCAGCAGCATGTGGCCCCCACCCCCAGCAGGAGAATGTAGCCCCACTCCCCAGGAGCAGCATGGCCCTCACCCCTCCCACCAGCAGCAGAGTGATACCCAGCAGGATGAGGATCCTCCTGTTGTCCAGCAGCAGCATGTGGCCCCACCCCCAGCAGGAGAATGTAGCCCCACTCCCCAGGAGCAGCATGAGCCCTCACCCCTCCCACCAGCAGCAGTGTGATACCCAGCAGGATGAGGATCCTCCTGTTGTCCAGCAGCAGCATGTGGCCCCACCCCAGCAAAAGAATGTAGCCCCCACTCCCCAGGAGCAGCATGAGCCCCTCACCCCCTCTCACCAGCAGCAGTGTGATACCAAGCAGGATGAGGATCCTCCTGTTGTCTAGCAGCAGCATGTGGCCACCACCCCCAGGCAGCAGCAGCAGGCACCTCCAGAGACCATCCCCCCCAGCTGGAGCATGCGCCCCCCGGCTCCCCAAGCAGGAGCATGATGTGGCCACTGGCCCCAGGACATCAGCTGTTGCCCCCCCCCACAGAAAGTGTCATCAGCTGTGTGTTTTTCACAAAAACACCAATGACAACACAATGGTGATCTGCAACTTGTGTGCAGATCTGTTCGAAGGGGCAAGACTGGGGGTCATTTTGGCACTGGTGGCCAAAGGAGCCATCTGCAGCACCACCACCCTGCAGACTGGCTGAAAAACCAAAAAGAGTTGGCAGCAGCAGGTAGAGGGGCCCAGGGTTCTGAGCAATTAGAAGGGGAAGGAGACCAACAGGAGGAAGGGGCCAGTGGTCAGCAGAGGTGCCGCACGAGTAGGCGGCGGCAGCAGCAGCAGGAGGCAGCTACAGAGCCTCCATCACCCTCACCCCACAGATACCGGCATCGCTGGGTTCATGGTGGCAACCCAGCACAGCCTGCAGCCACCCAGCTGCTCATGTTCCAGCACCAACAGCAGTGAGCCAAGAAAACCTGGCAGTGGTGCGCAGAGAGGTGGGAGCTCTGCTCAGTGAGTTTAACGATTTCTGCCAGGATGTCGGGGGGACCTCAGGAATCCCTTGAGGAGCAACATAAAATGTTTGAACTCCTGGTGGAGCTGCATGGTAGTGGTGGTGGTGGTGCAGGGCAGAATTGGTACCTGGCAACGGTGCAGTGTAACGGTCCAGACCAGGAAAGATAATGTCATCGCAGCACTGGCAGAATTTTTTTCTTTTCTCCTGTCCTCTTTCTTACTGTCACTCTTCCCTCATCTGCACCCCTTAAAATAACAAAAAGCAAAATATATATATATATTCTGTCCTCTTCTTCTGTATCCTTTTGTTTCTTTTTGTTGTCCAGTTTTTTGTGTTATGCAAGGTTTATGCTCCCTCCCTTTCCTCTTTCATAGGTTTATCCTGTCCCTGACCTGACCCTGCATGCACCCCCTGCCATGTGTTACTGTCTGTCAGTCACTTTTAATCTTTACCCATAATCACTGCACCTTTCAACTTGGTTTATGTTAGTCCCTCTGACTTGTATGTATTTCCTCCTCCTATCCACAAGTGTCAAGTATTGTAATTTGTAAATTGTTCCTAGGAACACAATTTTTTTCCCAAAGCTATGTGTGATGTTGTGGGCTGGCAGTTGTTTTGGCTGTGCACAGGATCAGTCTGAATGAATATGTACACAACAATCAGAGAAACATAAGCACGTTTACTGTGAAGTTAAACATAATATAACTTTTTTTTGTGCTTAACCACTTGTCCCCATGGCTTGCCACAATGTTAACTTGGTGTTCTAGTTTCCCAACCCCCCCACCACCACCTGGTTCAAAATGTGCCCTAGTAGGGCCACAGTTTAACACAGCCTCTTGAAGCCATGCTGTGCAGAGTAGGCATGATAAGACGAGAAATATCACTGGAAAAAATTAGGATGACATTGAGAATGTAGAGTGAGACTGAGTGTTGCCACTGTCTAACATGGCCTGTAAGTCCAGAAATGTTTCCCAACAAATGTCACAGTAAATCCAAACCAAAATCAGGTCTCAGCCATGATGTTTTATGGTGCCCCCCCCCACCACCACCACCCAGACATTAAATAGCTGTTTTAGGACCTGTTTGCCAAATATTTCTGCCTGAAACTCACTGCTGCTGGTGCCAAACAGGGCCTACAAGTCCAGAAATGTTTACCAAAAAATGTTACATCAAATTGAGGCTGAAATCTGCTGTCAGTCCTGATATTTTATGGTGCCCCACCAGCAACCAGGCATTAAAATGCTGTTTTGGCCACGGTTTACAATTGTTTTTAGGCCACATCTTATTTCTGTGAGTGCAGCACAGGCAGTAAATGTCCAGAAATGTCTCAGGAAAAATAGTACATTAAATTCAGACAGAAATCTGGTCTCAGCCATGATGTTTTATGGTGCCCAAACCCTCACCCGGACCAAACAATGGTCTTTGGTCCACTGTTTACAATTGTTTTTAGGCCACATTTTGTTTCTGCGAGTGCAGCACAGGCAACAAATGTCCAGAAATGTTGCAGAAAAAATGGTACATCAAATTGAGACTGAAATATGGTGTCAATCCTGATGTTTTACGGGATCCCTCCAGCACCCAGACATTAAAATGCTGTTTTGGACACTGTTTACAGTTGTTTTTAGGCCACATCTTGTTTCTGCAAGTGCAGTACAGTTAGTGCATGTCCAGAAATGTTTCCCAAAAAATTGTACAGTACATTCAGATCTAAATCAGGTGTCAGACATGTTGGATTCACCACAGCATAATCCAGATAGACCATCTTAGAGTAGCTGGTTCATTCCCCTGGGGTGTCAATCAGGCGAGGCATACTAATGAGTCCTGGTAGGACGAAACACGTGTCTATGTCTTCTGTTGGTGTCCTTTGCAAACTGTGTGAGATGCCTTTCAGCACCATGCATCTTTGCTTAAAGTTGAACCAGCATAATATTCTGTGGTGATTTGCATATGTAGCCCATGATGCTTTGCATTATGGGTACATGTGTGATTTTGCATTTCTTTGAAACTTGGCTTCCCGGCCAGTGCCCTTTGGGGTAACCCTTGCCTCAGCGCTTGTGCACAGAGGTTCTTTGTCTTTATGCTGTTATATGTTGCACGCCTTCCACCTGGACCAAAACATGTTGTTGGCCCACTGTTTACCAAAGGTTTAAGGCCTAATCATGGTGTTGACACTGCCTAACATGGCCCAGAAGTCTAGAAATGTTTCCAAAAATATGTTACAGTAACTTCAGACTGAAATGAGATCTCAGTCATGATGTTTTATGGTGCCCAAACCCCCACTCGGACCAAACGATGGTCTTTGGTCCACTGTTTACAATTGTTTTTAGGCCACATCTTGTTTCTGCAAGTGCAGCACATGCAATAAATGTCCAGAAATGTTACAGGAAAAATGGTACATCAAATTGACACTGAAATGCGGAGTCAGTCCTGATGTTTTATGGTGCCCCCCCCCAGCAACCAGACATTAAAATGCTGTTTTGGACACTGTTTACAATTGGTTTTAGGCAACATCTTGTTTCTGTGAGTGTAGTACAGTCAATGCATGTCCAAAAATGTTTACCAAATAAATTGCACAGTACATTCAGACAGAAATCAGGTGTCAGACATGCTGTTATATGTTGCACGTATAACCCCCCTGCAAATGGGGGTTCCCAAAAGACTTCCAGGAGCTTGCTTGAATGCTCCAAGCCTGAATGGTGTTTGGCGTTTAAGCCATTTATCAGTGAGTGTTTTTAGAGCCTCTGGTACTGTCTCTTTAAGAGCTGTCTGCTTGCAGACATAATTAGTTTGTATGGGGGGACTGTGTGCTTCTCTGCTTGAGTACCACTCGAACTGCTGCCAATTCACTCCATTTTTGCAGTCACTAGGAGTGCAAATGGAACCTATCTGAAAGATGTACAGTGGCGTGAAAAAGTATTTGCCCCCTTCCTGATTTTCTCTATTATTGCATATTTGTCACACTGGATGTTTTCAGGTCTTTAGAGAAAATGTAATATTAGATAAAGGGAACCTGAGTGAACAAATAACACTTGTTTTTTTTTTTTATTTCACTTATTTAATGAAAAAAAGTTACCCAACACCAACTGGCACTGTGTGAAAAAATAATTGCCCCCTTACATTTAATAACTGGTTATGCCACATTTAGCTGCAATGACTGCAACCAAACACTTCCTATAATTCAATATCAGTCTTTCACATCGCTGTGGAGGAATTTTAACCCACTCTTCCTCGCAGAACTGCTTTAATTCAGTAACATTTGGTAGGTTTTCGAGCATGAACTGCTCGTTTCAGGTCCTGCCACAGCATCTCTATTGGGTTTAAGTCTGGACTTTGACTAGGCCACTCCAAAACTTTAATTTTACTTCTTTTTAGCCATTCTGATGTGGACTTGCTTTTGTGTTTTGGATCATTGTCTTGCTGCATGACCCAACTACGCTTCAGCTTCAGCTTCAGCTGACGGAAGGATGACCAGACATTCTCCTTAAGAATTTTCTGGTACAGAGCAGAATTCATGGTTCCTTTAATTATGGCAAGTCATCCAGGTCCTTAGGCAGCAAAGCATCCCCACACCATCACACTACCACCACCATGTTTGACTGTTGGTATGGTGTTCTTACTGTGGAATGCTGTGTTTGCTTTACGCAAGACATTATGGGATCCATGTCGTCCAAAAGTTCCACTTTGGACTCATCTGTCCATAGAACATTTTCCCAAAAGGCTTGTGGATCATCCAGGTGCTCTTGGCAAATGAGAGATGAGCATTTATGTTCTTCTTGGTTAGCAGTGGTTTCCGCCTTGCTACTCACATGAAGCCCATTTTTGCCAGTCTCTTTCTGATTGTGGAGTCATGAACACTGACCTTAGCTGAGGCAAGAGAAGCCTGCAGTTCTTTGGATGTTGTTTTAGGATCCTTTGAGACTTCCTGGATGATTTTATGCTGCGCTCTTGGAGTAATTTTGGCAGGCCGCCCACTCCTGGGAAGATTCACTACTGTTCCAAGTGTTCTCCATTTGGAGATTATGGCTCTCACTGTGGTTCGATGGAGTCCCAGAGCCTCAGAAATAGCTTTGTAATCCTTTCCAGACTGATAGAGGGCAACAAATTTTTTTCTGATCTTTTCAGGAACTTCCTTTGATCATGGCATAATGTACTTGTTGAATCTTTGTGCTGGCAACGTGACTCTGATGGTAAGGGTCAAAATAAGTGAGGTTTATATTGAGCAGGGCTGGCTGTAATCAAGCCTGGCTGTGTTCAGTCAGCTGACTCTAATTATCCCTTTAATTGGGTTGATTTAACTAGGGGGCAATTACTTTTTCACACAGTGCCAGTTGGTGTTGGTTAACTTTTTTCATTAAATAAATGAAATAAGTAAAAAAAAAAAAAGTGTTATTTGTTCACTCGGGTTCCCTTTATCTAATATTATATTTTGACTAAAGACCTGAAAACATCCAGTGTGACAAATATGCAATAATAGAGAAAATCAGGAAGGGGGCAAATACTTTTTCACGCCACTGTAACTGTTTGCCAGAAATCATTTAGAGTAATAATGAAATGACAGTTTGTCTAACCTGCTTTCTTTGCAGTCAGAACTGTGTCTGCCTAGTTCCCCATTCTGGTTTTGAACTGCTGAACTGGACCAATCAGTGTGGTAAGCTAGCTCTAAAATGGTGCCTTGGACGAATCAGAACTTGGACTCATAATCTGAGCCAGCCACAAGAGGATTATATGGGCAGTGACTCTGGGAGATGTAGTTTAGACTTCGGCGCCTTTTTGGACCAACAGCAGCAGTCTATTGTGAGTGACAGCCAATCCAGCCAAGAACTGGGAGGAACTCAAAGGAAGTGCCTGATTTTGTCTGTTGGAGTTCAGTTTAGCTCTGGCAGTGAAGGGGAAAGGAACCCTGTGCTCCTTCAGTGCACAGTTTTAGTCAAAAAACATGTGTAAGGTCCAGAGTTCCGTCTGCAGCTTGTGTAACTGCTTGTTAGGACTGAATCCGTCCTGTGAAGAGAATCAAAGGATATCTGAAGAGTGAAACCAGGCTCACCCTGTAGAAGACTGGAGAAATTGCTGAATTGCACTCGATCTGTCAGGAACTGAATCTGCTGTGTGTTCCCGGTATTGTGCAGTAATTGCGATCGGGATAGAGAAGCAGCCTGCCTGGTATAGTACTCTTTTTACCATATAAATGTGTGAGGAGGCTTGTGTACCTCAAGTGAATCCTGCTGCCATTAAGTGACTTTTGCCTGTGACTGTTTACCATATAAATGTGTGAGGAGTCTCTTGAGCTCAAGAGTAGCCCTGCTGACGTTGAAGGACCCTATCTTGTTTGGAGGTCATGAGTACTAATTCAGGGTCACTCCTGTTGAATTCCACATTAAATCCAAATGAAATCACTGTACTGCTGACTGTTTAAACTAATTTTCTTTTCTCTGTGTGAGAGGGCCCTACCAGCTGCCACGTTTGGACTAGCCACTAGGGCTTGGGTACCCAGGGACAGTAACTGGTAGGGATAGGCCTGTGCACAGAGCCATAGGTAGATGCGTAAAGTTATAAGCTAATTAACCTGATTTCCCCCTTGTCCTTGTTATATCCCCCTAAATAAATCAGAGCTGCTTGTTTCAGCAAAGTTATACTGCCTGAGGTATTTGTCTATGTTAAAGTACTGTACTGTGATTGTTGCACTGTATCTTATTTCACAGGAGGTCCCAGTGCCGGAACCAGTCCTGGGGATAAGTGTATACTGTGAAGGTAATTCTGATATATTGTGTGGGCCACTAGTGGGAAGAAGGGGGTTGCAGTGTCCCAGAGGGCTGTGACCAAGTAAGTTTAACTATTGCAACCCTGACCTCTGGGTGGAGGCACCGCCATTGGATCCAGGCCCCTCAACCTGTTAGTGGCAAATCAGGCAGGGGTAGTAGCCCCTGGGATAGCGCCATCTAGGGGTTACATCTTGGAGGCTCACCGCTGGGATTGTGTGTCCTCTAGCGGCCATATTTACGAACCACTGTTAAGAAGAAAAAATGGGTACCCCGACAGAAGTGGCTGTGCACCGGCTGGTGGAGTGGTGTACTGGGGAGGAGATTGACCCCCAAAATGCTATGCTTATCCTGGACATCCCCCTGGGTATCAATACGGACACTGTACAGGGAGTACTTTCCAAGGTGGAAGGTTTACAAAACCCTGTGGTGGTGGGTCGGCATGCTAATCTGCTCACCCACACTTTCCTGGCCCTAGTAGAGTTTAAGGATCCTATAGATAGCCCAAAGTGCCACAGACCATTACCCCAGAGGAGCCCTCACTGCCTGGAGAGTGATAACTAAGTACAGTAAAGACCCGGGGAATGACCCCCACCACTGTCTGAAACTTTTGAGGAGAAATTTGCTAAATGGTTGCTGGGGGAAGGAAAACTGTGGAGGACTTGAAGAAACTATTCTTGCCACCTGGGGTGTTCCTCCCCAACACCTCCAGTACCCGTAATGGTGGCTGAACCAATGCAGACTCTATTTCTGCACCTACCATTAGTCACGACTCTTACGAGGTTGAGGATCTTCTCAGGCACCCTCCGCACCCCAAGGGAGGATGACTGGGAGACCTGGATAGACTATGTTGCCCCCAAGTGCTTGAATGGCAATGCTCGGAAGCCGAAAAGCGAAAGAGGGTTAGTGAGAGCCTCCGAGGTCCTGCCCTGGCTACCATCCATGCTAAATGGGCCAGTAACCCTGAAGTGACTGCACAGGCCTATCTTGAGGCCCTGGAGAATGTGTATGGGAGCCCAGATTCTGATGAGGACCTATGGTGGAGAGTAAGAGATGCACAACAGTACCAATGGGAGTTGTTGTCTGTATGCGTATCTCGGCTGGAAAAGTTGTTGCAAGAATGCCTCAGAAAGGGTAGTTTGCCAGCGATTGAACTGGACGAACCAGGCTAGACAGGATCCTTAAGTCTGCCCCTTCTCAGAACTGCTGTTGCTTCAGTTCGCCTGGCAAATCGACTGGAATCCCCACCCTCCTATGATGAGTTAATGAGAGAAATTCGAGGAGTTGAGAAAAGGCGACCGGAGGGACCTGCACCAATAGCTACGCTACGACCCGAGTGACTGAGGTGACCCATCAAGTGAAGTTCAGGGCAGAGGTTGGCAGTCAATGAGTGCTCTGACAAGGAAAAGATATGCCACAATGGGGCGAACTGTTGAGAGAGATCGGAATTCAAAAACAGTCCCTAATGAAGGCCACGCCTGCAAATGCGGGCCCGACCTATATCCGACTGCATCTGCTATGGGGGTGGGGTACCCACCCATGTATCTCCTGCTGATAACAGCTCCAAACTCAATTCCTTGACCATGGAAGTGGAGAAACTGATGAGATGTCTCCAAATGCTTATCACGCCGCAGACAGAGATGGCACCAGGGTTCCAGTTAGTAATACCCCGCCCTGGCTCCCAGTGTGGCACCTCGGCCAGCTCAAACTCCAGAAAGTATGTTTTGCTATAATTGTGGGAAGGATGAGACATGAAAGGGAATGCCGGTCCCAAAAGACACTGACAAAGTTGCATATAGGCTACAAGGAGAGCTTGGAGAACAAATCAGTGGTTAAGAGGTGCACGAAATGATCCCAGTGAGGGCACCAAAAATGCTAACTCACGTCCTTTTGTGGCAAGGTCAGTTGCCCAGCCCCCACTATTGCCTCTCCAGACTGGTCCAGAATAGTGGGTCCCTCCATGGAGACCACTGTAAAGGTGAATGGAGTGTCTACAAGAGCTGTATTAGACAGTGGCTCCCAAGTGACAATTATGTTCCAAGATTGGTATCAGAAGCATTTGTCAGATGTACCCTTACAACCATTTGAAGGACTCCATGTATGGGGGTTAAGTGAGAAGGCCTACCCCTATTCCGGGTATATCCGAATTTGGCTGTCTTTCCCCACCTCCGTGGCTGGAGTGGCCGAACAAGTAGAGACCCTAGCCTTAGTGTGTCCCCCCACTGGACTGTATGATGGTGTCCCTTTGTTGATTGGAACAAATGCTCATATTCGAAGGCTGGCACAGTTGTGTTATGAAAACAGGGTCAAAACTAGTAGAGCTTTAAGAGTTCCAGCTTTAATTAAGAAGGCCTATGAGGCACAGAGATGCTGAAAAAATAGAACCAGAGGAACCGGTCGGAATTGTATGGAAGAAGGATCCTGAGTCTCTGATCCTGGCGCCAAATGCCCAGTGTACCTTACAGGAGAGGTCCGTATCAGAAAGGATGTTAGAATAAAATATTAATGTTGGATGCACCAGGCGATGGAAAATTACCAGAGGGACTACTGGTCAAGCCTAGTATTTTGCCGCTAGAGCCCATGCTTATGCCAGAAGGGTAATGGTCCAAGTTCATAATGTGTCTGAAAGAGACATTCGAGTAAATAGAGGTTGCATCCTGGCTAATGTGCATTGTGCAGACACTGCAGTGCTACCCAGCAGCAAGAGTTCGAGGAAGAATGACAGAGTACACCTGACTTGTTTGATTTCGTGACTCCCGTTGCCAGCTGAATGGAAAGTGAGGATCAGTGAGAAGCTTGCCCAGAAGACCAGGTGTTTTCTTTGAAGGAATGGGACGTGGGATGCGTGCAAGGAGCTGAGCACAATATCCGGCTGCATGACGAAGACCATTTCATTGAGAGGTCTCGACGCCTGGCACCTGCTGACATAGATGATGTGAGACGGCATCTGCAAGAGATGTTAGCTGCTGGTGTAATACAAGAATCCAGAAGCCCTTATGCTTCCCCATTGTGGTAGTGAGGAAGAAGAATGGGACAGTAAGGATGTCGTGGATTATCGCTTTGTAAACCGGCGTTCATCCCGATCAGTACACAATGCCCGCATTCAGGATGCTTTGGACTGCCTAAGCGGGAGCAAATGGTTCTCTGTGTTGGATCTCCGCAGTGGGTACTACCAGATCCTAGATGGCCCCAGAGGACCGTGAGAAGACAGCCTTTATCTGTCTGCTTGGCTTCTATGAATTCATGAGGATGCCTCAAGGGATTTCAGGTGCCCCAGCCACTTTTCAACGATTGATGGAGTGCAGTGGGGACATGAACTTACTAGAATGCCTGGTATACCTAGATGATGTTATTGTGTTTGGCAGCTCACTAGAGGAACATGAGAGCAGATTATTTAAGGTATTGGACCGACTGGAGGACTTTGGCCTTAAACTGTCCATTGATAAGTGTCAATTCTTTCAAACATCAGTAAAGTATGTAGGACACATAGTATCCACCGAGGAATAGAGACCCACCCAAGTAAAGTTGAGGCCTTGACCACCTGGCCACAGCCCAAAAATCTAAAAGAACTGCAAAGATTCCTGGGATTCTGTGGTTAATGATGTTTCATCAAGGACTATTCAAGAGTGATCCGCCCTTTACTTAACCTTACTCAAGGGTATCCCCCAACCCACAAAAAATACCAAAAGTCAGCGTCCCTCAAGACTGAAAGAGTGTATTTTCGTCCGAGTGAAGTATTTGGGGCCCGCTGGACTCCTGATTGTGAGACTGCTTTTCATGAGATCATTTATCAACTTACCCATGCTCCAGTGCTGGCCTATGCCGATCCAAGAAAACCTTACATCCTGCACACTGATGCTAGCTTGCAAGGGTTGGGGGCTGTGTTGTACCAAGAGCACGAGAATGGCCTGAGACCAGTGGCCTTTGCCAGTAGAAGCCTGACCCCATCCGAAAAGAACTATCCTCTACATAAGTTAGAGTTCCTAGCTTTGAAGTGGGCTATTGTTGACCAATTCCATGAGTACTTGTATGGGGCAAAATACTAGTAAAACTGACAATAATCCTTTGACCTATGTGCAGACCTCAGCTAAGTTGGATGCCACTGGCCATAGGTGGCTTTCTGCATTATCTACATATGACTATGCTCTCGAATACCGAGCAGGTCTGAACCACATAGATGCTGATGCTCTCTCCCGGAGGCCTGTTCCCAGAATGACTGGGTCCGATTGGCAGAACCTGACATTCGGGCACTCTGCCGGAAGTTTGACAGGGAGGAACAAATGTCCATGGATGCAGTGGACTGCATGGTGGATTGCTTGGGACCCTCTGAGAATTGCATACCTGCTGCTTATTGCCACTTTTCTGCAATAGACATTGGTGCACTGCCTCAGCTGGACAATGACAGTATTCGGCGGGCTCAATCCCGTGATCCCATGATTAAAGCAGCTTTAGAAGCCCTCTATGCAGGAAAAGATGTGTCCAAATTACGCTCCACTGATTTGAGAACTGCACTGTTATACAAAGAAGGTCCTAAGTTGAAACTGATCAATAAACTGTTATACAGAGAAACAGTAGACAGAGGGGGACAAGTAGACAAACAACAACTAGTGCTGCCCACTGCCTTTAGAGATTCAGTATTGAGGTCCTTGCACAACCACATGGGGCACCTTGGTATAGACAGAACACTTGACTTGGTGAGATCCAGATTCTATTGGCCTAAGATGGGGGCTGATGTGGAGCAACACATTCGAACTTGTAGTCGCTGCTTACAGAGGAAAGCTTTGCCCCAGAGGGCTGCTCCCCTTGTTAACATCACCACCAGTGCACCCATGGAGCTGGTCTGTATTGATTTTCTGAGTTTGGAGTCAGATCAAAGAAATATCAGTAATGTGCTGGTGGTCACTGACCATTTCATGAGATATGCCCAAGCTTTCCCACCAAAGATCAGAAAGCATCCACTGTGGCCAAAGTACTTGTAGAAAACTTTTTGTTCACTATGGGGCTCCACAAAGAATCCATTCTGATCAAGGAAGAGACTTTGAGAGTCGTCTGATCAAAGAGATGCTTTCTCTGTGGGAGTCGCGAAAGTCCAGAACCACTCCTTACCACCCCCAGGGGACCCACAGCCTGAACGTTTCAACCACACTTTGCTAGATATGCTAGGCACCCTGCACCCAAAGGACAAGCCTAGATGGAGCCAACAAATTAGCACCCTGGTACATGCTTATAACTGCACCAAAAGTGATGCCACTGGGTTCTCCCCTACCGCCTGATGTTTGGAGAAGCTCGACTACCGGTAGATGTGTGTTTTGGGGTCTCTCCTGATGGGGTTCAAGCTGACAACTATTTACAGTATGTGCAAAAGTTAAAGGCCCAGCTAACTCATGCGACTAACTGGCTCAAACCATGGCTGCCAAAAGAAATCTGGCCAACAAAGAAAGGTATGATAAAAGGTGAAAGCACAGGAACTCCAGGAGGGAGATCGGTATTGCTAAGAAATCTGGGACTGCATGGCAAACACAAGATTGCTGACAGATGGCACCATCTCCCTCACATTGTAGTGGGCAAACTAGATGATCTGCCAGTGTACAAAGTAAGGCCTGAGAATAATTCAAAAGATGTAAAAACAATGCATAGAAATCATTTACTGCCCATTGGACAAATCTTGATTGACTCTGAGCCCCCAGAAGATGCCCCCTCTGGACCAGTGACTAGAGCTGCTGTTAAGAAAAGATCAAGGAAGTCTGCACTTACAGAAGCAGAGTTAAAGTGTTCCCCTGCACAAGTCCCAGTTGAGCATGACTGTCAGTCCATATCAGAAGAAAGTGAGAGTGACTTTGAATACTATCCTTCTTACGAACTGAGTCAATTATTTTGGGGCAATCCCCTAGTCAATACTGGAGACGAAGCTGGGCCTTCTGGACTGTCTAAGCCCCCAGCTTCATCCCTGGAGCCAATGCTCCCAGAAAGTGAAGTGCAAAGCATCAGATCAGATGAAATGGAATCATTGTGCATGGTTGAACTGTTTGAGCTTTCAGGGAGGAAAATGATAGATTGGGGCAGACTGGTGATACACCCGAACAAGAAGAGTATTTTGAGTGCCTAACAGTCCACTGCCAGTGTCCAAAGCTCTCCATGCAAGCCAAATGTTGTGGACTCAGAAACTGTAACTCCTGGAGCTGAAAGTGCCCCAAGTTCTAGCCTCTCTACCCCAGGAGACTCCTGACAAGTGAGGACAATGCTGAAAATGAGGCTCAGAGTGCAGAGACTGTAACAGTTCCCCTAGAAAGACTGGTCGAGCTGTAAAGCCTGTGGTGCACCTCAGTTATGATTCACTTGGGAGGCCTGTGGACTTGCTCTCAATGTTGTCCATAAAGGAGTGTATGTGTCCCAGAGCTCATTGCCCAAACTGAGCATCAGTGCCAACTCCAAGTTACTTGTGTTGCTTCTATAGTATGGTGCCTTGCCCTGTCCAGCCCCAAGGTAACTGATAGGGAAGGGCCCCCTCTCTTCAGGTTTCATGTACAAGAGGTAATAACTTGAGTTATGGTACAATGTGTGTGTAATATTATGTAAAGGGTGATGTACTGCAATGTTTCAGAAATGTGTTCTTGGTAAAATGATGTACTGACTGATGATTACATGTGTGAGCCTAATGCAAATGTATATGGTTGCAGTTAAAACTTATGGGGGTACTTGCTTGACGCGGACGTCAAGCTTTCCCAGGCCAGGAAGGGTGTAACCCCCTGCAAATGGGGGTTCCAAAAGACTTCCAGGAGCTTGCTTGAATGCTCCAAGCCTGAATGGTGTTTGGCGTTTAAGCCATTAATCAGTGAGTGTTTTTAGAGCCTCTGGTACTGTCTCTTTAAGAGCTGTCTGCTTGCAGACATAATTAGTTTGTATGGGGGGACTGTGTGCTTCTCTGCTTGAGTACCACTCGAACTGCTGCCAATTCACTCCATTTTTGCAGTCACTAGGAGTGCAAAGGGAACCTATCTGAAAGATGTAACTGTTTGCCAGAAATCATTTAGAGTAATAATGAAATGACAGTTTGTCTAACCTGCTTTCTTTGCAGTCAGAACTGTGTCTGCCTAGTTCCCCATTCTGGTTTTGAACTGCTGAACTGGACCAATCAGTGTGGGGTAAGCTAGCTCTAAAATGGTGCCTTGGACGAATCAGAACTTGCACTCATAATCTGAGCCAGCCACAAGAGGATTGTATGGGCAGTGACTCTGGGAGATGTAGTTTAGACTTCGGCGCCTTTTTGGACCAACAGCAGCAGTCTATTGTGAGTGACAGCCAATCCAGCCAAGAACTGGGAGGAACTCAAAGGAAGTGCCCGGTTTTGTCTGTTGGAGTTCAGTTTAGCTCTGGCAGTGAAGGGGAAAGGAACCCTGTGCTCCTTCAGTGCACAGTTTTAGTCAAAAAACATGTGTAAGGTCCAGAGTTCCGGTCTGCAGCTTGTGTAACTGCTTGTTAGGACTGAATCCGTCCTGTGAAGAGAATCAAAGGATATCTGAAGAGTAGAAACCAGGCTCACCCTGTAGAAGACTGGAGAAATTGCTGAATTGCACTATCTGTCAGGAACTGAATCTGCTGTGTGTTCTCCCGGGTATTGTGCAGTAATTGCGATCGGGATAGAGAAGCAGCCTGCCTGGTATAGTACTTTCTTTTTTACCATATAAATGTGTGAGGAGGCTTGTGTACCTCAAGTGAATCCTGCTGCCATTAAGTGACTTTTGCCTGTGACTGTTTACCATATAAATGTGTGAGGAGTCTCTTGGAGCTCAAGAGTAGCCCTGCTGACGTTGAAGGACCCTATCTTGTTTGGAGGTCGTGAGTACTAATTCAGGGTCGCTCCCTGTTGAATTGCCACATTAAATCCAAATGAAATCACTGTACTGCTGACTGTTTAAACTAATTTTTCTTTTCTCTGTGTGAAAGGTCCCCTACCAGCTGCCACGGTTTGGACTAGCCACTAGGGCTTGGGTACCCAGGGACAGTAACTGGTAGGGATAGGCCTGTGCACAGAGCCATAGGTAGATGAGTAAAGTTATAAGCTAATTAACCTGATTTCCCCCTGTCCTTGTTATATCCCCCTAAATAAATCAGAGCTGCTTGTTTCAGCAAAGTTATACTGCCTGAGGTATTTGTCTATGTTAAAGTACTGTACTGTGATTGTTGCACTGTATCTTATTTCACAGGAGGTCCCAGTGCCGGAACCAGTCCTGGGGGTAAGTGTATACTGTGAAGGTAATTCTGATATATTGTGTGGGCCACTAGTGGGAAGAAAGGGGGGTTGCAGTGTCCCAGAGGGCTGTGACCAAGTAAGTTTAACTATTGCAAACCCTGACCTCTGGGTGGAGGCACCCGCCATTGGATCCAGGCCCCTCAACCTGTTAGTGGAAAATCAGGCAGGGGTAGTAGCCCCTGGGATAGCGCCATCTAGGGGTTACACACGCCTTCCACCTGGACCAAAACATGTTGTTGGCCCACTGTTTACCAGTGGTTTAAGGCCTAATCATGGCGTTGACACTGCCTAACATGGCCCAGAAGTCCAGAACTGTTTCCCAAAAAATTGCACAGTGCATTCAGACAGAAATCAGGTGTTAGACGTGCAGTTACATGGTTCACATCCACCATGAGGACCCAAATCTGTTGTTTTCTGCACCGTTTAATTGCTTTTCCGGCCTAACCGTGGTGCTGCCACTGCCTAACATGCCACACAAGTCCAGAAATGTTTCCCAAAAAATTGCACTGTACATTCAGACAGAAACCAGGTGTCAGACATGCTGTTATATGTTGCACGCCTTCCACCTGGACCAAAACATGTTGTTTGGCCCATTGTTTACCAATGGTTTAAGGCCTAATCATGGTGTTGACACTGCCTAACATGGCCCAGAAGTCCAGAAATGTTTCCAAAAAAAATATTACAGTAACATTAGACTGAAATCAGGTCTTAGCCATGATATTTTATGGCACCGAAACCCCCTCCCGGACCAAATGATGGTCTTTGGTCCACTGTTTACAACTGATTTTAGGTCACATCTTGTTTCTGCGAGTGTAGCACAGGCAGTACATGTCCAGAAATGTTTCCTAAAAATGGTACATCAAATTGAGACTGAAATCTGGTGTCAGACGTGCAATTACATGGTTTACATCCACAAAGGACCCAAATCTGCTGTTTTCTGCGCCATTTAATATGGTTTTCAGGCCTAACCATGGTGCTGCAGTTGCCTGACATGCAACATAACATAAGGCAGTTTGCCACGCTGAGAAAAATAACTCCTCATGCAAAATGGCCCTGCTACTTAAAGTTGCACTTGCTTCCTCCTGCTGCTGGTTTCTCAATTGAGAACTGTGGAATTATCATTTTGCAATGATGATGCCCTGGTTAGCTCTGTTGTCTCTGTGGTTTTAAGTTGGTGTGGATTGAATTACAATTGGAGTGCTGCTGCTGTTGCCCGTAGCTGCTGCCTGCTGCTCTGACTACATGCCACAAGAAGTAATGCTTTGTCTGCTTTATTTATTTATTTAGCTTTTGTTGACCGGGTAAGTGCACTAGACAAATCCTGCCTATTTTCAGGCACGACCCGGGGGAGGGGGATACAGATGAATTCCAACTGACCTTGAACCAGATTAAGCTGTTGGTGGTATTTTTAGTGAATGAGGGAAAATTGGCCAGGGCTTCATGGGGATCCTCTTCACATAGTCAATCGATGCTGCTGCTGTTGCTGCTGTATGCATAAATATCTCTGTATTTATTTTTCCGGGTGCAAGAGAAGGGGGATGGTGGGTTGCTATTGGGACGTCTTGAGTTCTTATATGTTTGTACTGATTTTATATTATCTAGTGTGCTGAGGAGTACATCATCATGACATGCATGTCAGGATTTGGATACGGAATGTTGGGATGCACCACATTTCACATTGCACAAGGACAGGGTAAGCACTGAATTTTTCATTACTGGGAAGGATAGGTGACTGCAGCTCGGATATCTGAGTCGGATTGTAATTATATTATTTTTGCTTTTGTTAACATTCAGGAATTCAGGTGCTGTTAAGTCCAGGTGCACTACTGCTGCTGTTCAATGTGTGTGCAATTCATTAACTGGTGGTAAGTATTTCTTAATTTGTGATGGTCTTTGGTGGGCGGGTGGTGGAAGAGGTGGTTGAGGCTGGGTTGGTGTGGGGTGGGTGGATATGGTTAAGTATTTAGTATGTGGTTACTGCAGGACAGAGATGTCAGACTTTGACAGTAACTATGTTCTATATGGGTCTGTCAATATTCAGGAATTCCACTGCTGGGGTGTGTCTGTTACCTCCCTCACAATCTGGCTGCTGGCTGTACCCATCAGACATTGTCTGTTCATGTCAAGAGTTCCAGTTTAACAACCATTCCCTGAGGTAAGTATTGCTTCATGTAATGATGGTGGGGTGGTGGTGGTGGGGCACCTAGTTGTAACAATGCTCAAAATGTCTTCTTCTTCTTTTTTTTTATTGCCAGGTACAAAGTACTCCAATTGGAATGGTTGTTTAGTTTTCTGGTGGACATTTGCCAATGCATCCCATCTCTGTATGGCATTGGTAACTAAATACAAGTCTTCCATCCTGGTGAGTGGATGCTGGATCGAGGTGCTGCACCTACGAGGTGTGGGCCACTGCTGACAACTAAAAACATACGTCATCATCATCAACGGACACCTGGGAAGGAAAACAAACATGTTACAAATACTGCTGCGCTAACTTGAAAACTGTAACACTGGATCGTATCCTCATGTGTTTTGCCATTGACACTGTGGAATCACCCATACGCAGCTTAAATAAGTCCCTTGATTGAACCACTGTAAGATGATGAAGGATATATTACTTTTATCCACAAATGTGCAACTGACACTGTAAATGGCAGCATAACCATTTATCACCTGCAATATGATGCTACCTGCACTAACACTGTTACCAACATTAAAAAATGAATTCCTTTTCAACAGAAAATTCTCTTTGCCTTGCCAGTCACACGATTCAAGACAGATGTTGTTTGAACCAATGTCATCTGTAAAAAGGTGGAGAAAAAATATAAAAATAAAAAAAAATTAGCATTGATACTTACCTGTGCTGATACTTACCATCGATGTAGGCAACATGCCCAAAAATGTTCCACCGCTGAAATGATTTCAGTTATGAGCCTATGGTAAAACATACCAGGATGTACAGTACCTGAAATGGAATACACAAAATCTAGCAAGTGAAAAACATCATAATTCCAGTACTGAGCTGTACATAATGATGCTTACAATGTGGATTGACTAGGCTCTGAATGTGCCATGTCGACGTATCATCCTTGTCTATGGTCCTGGCCCCACATGATGTGATCATGGTAAACCCTGCATAGAGTGAAATGGAAATACCTTAGATAACTTATACGTTAAGGTGTGCTGCCTTGCATGCATACTTGACAGTCTATCGTAACAAAGGCATGCAGAACAGCACAACGGAGGTATAAGCAATAACATGACAACAACTGAAATCTAATTACCATGAATCAGTTGAACAGAAGACAGGCCATGGAGGAAGAACATATATATTTCTTGCTTGATGATGATGATATGTGTTGCTTTCTGACTCTTGAGTTGCTGTTTCTTTTGCTAGAGGGAAAACGACACCAATTGTGCTTGTTGGGATGAAAGTGCTGCATCATGCTAATTGACGTACTGGCCCAAAATATGCTGGCAATACTGTCAGCATGGGTGAAACATAGAAACATAGGCTATGACGGCAGATAAGGACTGCTTGGCCCACCTAGTCTGCTCATTTCCCTACCTACAGGATAAGCTGCAGATCCTATTTAACCAACAGCCTATTTCTTCCTACCCCCCCACAAAAATTGAATTATGTCTGTCCCATGCATTCTTGAATTCTCCCACAGTTTTACACCCCACAACCTCCTCAGGAAGGCTGTTCCATATGTCCACCACTTCTCTGTGAAAAAAATACTTCCTCACAGTGCCCCTGAGCCGTCCCCCCCTCCATCTTCAGATTGTGTCCCCTTGTTCTTGCACATCTCTTTTTCTGAAAGATGCTACCCCCTTGGACATTGTTGATTCCACTAAGGTACTTAAACGTGTCTATCATGTCCCCCCCTCCCTCCTTTCCTCAAGGGTATACATATTAAGCTCCTTAGTCTCTCCTCATATGGCTTCTCTTGCAGACCCTGCACCATTTTAGTTGCCCTCCTCTGGACTGCCTCCATCCTATGTCCTTGTGGAGATGGTGTCTCCAGAACTGGACACAGTACTCCAGATGGGGTCTCACCAACTGTCTGTACAGGGGGATAACAACTTACTATTTTCTGCTGGTGATGCCTCTCCCTATACATCCCAGTATCCCCCCAGCCCTCCCTACTGCCTCCTCACATTGCCTGCCAACCTTAAGGTCATCTGATACGATTACCCCCAGGTCCCTTTCCATTTTTGTTGTTGTTACTACCTCCCCCCATTGTGTAATCTTCCCTTGTGTTTTTGTTTCCCAGGTGCATTATTTTGCACTCCTTTGCATTGAATCCAAGCTGCCGTACTTCTGATCATTCCTCCAACCTTGCCAAATCCCTTCTCATCCTTTCCGTGCCTCCTTGTGTATCAACCCTGTTGCAGATCTTTGTGTCATCTGCAAAGAGGCATACTTTTCCTTTCAGTCTCTCTGCAATGTCACTTATAAAGACATTAAAAAGGACTGAACCCTGTGGTACCCCACTAGTAACCCCTCTTTCTTCAGAGTGGACTCCATTTACAATTACCTTCTGTGTCCTATTGTCCAGCCAATGTTTTACCCAGGCTACCACCCTGGGACCCACTCCCAAGCTGGTTTAATTTGACTATTAATCTTTTGTGTGGGACTGTGTCAAATGCTTTGCTAAAGTCCAGGTAGGCCATGTCCACAGCCCCTCCCTGGTCTACCACTTTGGTCACCCAGTCAAAGAAATCAATTAGATTAGTCTGACATGACCTTCCCGCTGTGAACCCATGCTGCCTTGGGTCCCGTGCCCCACTGGCCTCTAGGTACTCAACCATTCTTTCCTTCGGAAGTGATTCCATCACTTTCCCTACCACAGAGGTCAAACTGACAGGTCTGTAGTTTCCTGCCTCTGTCTTGCTCCCACTTTTGTGAAGGGGAATCACATCCGCCTTCCTCCAGTCCTCAGGTACCACACCATCCTCCCATGATTTGTTAAAAAGGGTAGTCAGTGATGTCACTAGTTCTCTCCTTAATTCTTTTAGAATTCTGGGGTGAATTCCATCAGGCCCCATTGCTTTGTCCACCTTCAGTTTTAGGAGTTCTTTCAGAACCCTTCCTTCTGTGAAAGGACTGGGATTGGCCCCCCTATCCAGAGTGCTTCTGTTAATTGGATTAGGCACCTCCGCTCCTCCTCTTTTGTAAATACTGAGCAGAATTATTCGTTCAGTATCCCTGCTTTTTCACTTTCCTCTTTGCCCACCCACCGTCCATTCTAGTCAGCCTCACTATCCCTCCCTTTGTCTTTCTACACTCCCTGATATACCTATAAAAGGTTTTATCCCCCTTCTTAACTGAGTTGGCTATCTTTTCCTCAGTTTGGGCCTTTGCTATTCTGACTACCCTCCCTGCTTCCTTCTGCCTTAACTGGTACAGTTCTCTGTCCTGCTCCTTCTGTGTTTCCTTATACTTCCTAAATGCTATCTTTTTTCTCCTTAACCTTCACCACCACCTCTTTTGAGAACCAAAGTGGCTTTTTCTTTCATTTTGATTTGTTTATTTGCTTCACACAAAGGCTTGTTGCCTCTGTGATGGCAGTTTTGATGTTTCCCCATTGTTGCTTCACCCCTCCTTCTAGCCTGTTTGCTAGTGCTTTTCCTAAGGCACTCTCCCATCTTGCCAAAGTCAGCCCTCCTGAAGTCCAGAATCCTCACTTTTGTATGGCTTGACTCTGTAGCTGAGTTATCATGAACCACACTCCTTGGTGGTCACTTGTTCCCAGATGGCTACCTATTTCTAGATCTGAGATCCTCTCATTGTCCCCATTTGACAGTACGAAGTATAAGATTGCTCCCTCACAAGTGGGTTCCAAAACTAGCTATCTGAGGTATGCCACATGAAGGGCATTGAGAATGGCCCTGCTTTTGGATGTGGCTGCACCAAAGGTGCTCCAGTTAACATCTGGCATATTAAGGTCCCCCATCAACAGTGTCACCCCTTTCTCTGCCATCCTAAGGATGCCTTCTATCATATCTTTGTCCATTCCTTCCCCCTGACATGGGGGTCTGTATACAACCCCTGTGCAGACTGTGGTGCCATTTCTAGTCTCTAAGGTGACCCACGGTGCCTCCTCTCCTCCATGTTTGCTCTTTTATTCAGTTGCTTTTATCCCTTCCCTTACATAGAGGGCTACTCTTCTTCCCTCCCTGTCTCTCCTGTAGGTTGTGTACCCTGGTATGTTAACATCCCAGTCATGGTTCTCTCTGTACCATGCTTCTGTGACTGCTATGATATCCATGCATCCCTCTTCCATCAAGGCCACCAGTTCAGGGAGCTTGTTGCCCAGACTACAGGCGTTGGTACTCATTACCCTCCATTTCTTTATGGCCTTACCCCTTTTTTCCCCATCCCTGTCCTTATTACGTTTGTCTTTTTCTCCATTTACCCCTGCCCTTCTCCCTATCGACATCTCTATGTTGGTGTTTACCTCACTTAGTACCCTGATTTTTTGGGGGGAGAGCTACGATTTCCCTGCTCCTCTCAATGCCTCCCCTTGGCTAGTTTAAATGCTTGCCAATGAAGCATTTAAACCTATCACCTAGGATCCTGGTTCCTCTCCTGGACAGATGCAGACCATCACACCAGTATAGGCCTGCATCCCTCCAGGTGGACCCCCAGTCCCCAAAGAAGCCAAATCCCTGAGCTCTGCACCAGTTTTTCAACCACTGATTGAATCCCATGGTGTGGAGCATCCTAGCCTCACCCATGCCATAAACAGGCAGCACCTCTGAGAAGGTTGTCGTGCGTGCTTCCTACACTGCTCTGATCCCTTTCTTAGCCAGGTCATTTATCCCTAGGTGGACAATGACATCCAGCTCCCTCCCCTGCGGAGCTGCTCCGGTGATCCTGAGGATTCACTCCCTGTCCCTCCAAGCCATGGCGCCAGGCGGGCACCTTACCTCCCTCTCCCTTTCTTCCCCCAGTTCTACCTTTCTAACAATGGAGTCCCCCATCAGGAGTTGTTTCCTTCCCCTGTGGGTTCCCATGCCACCCTCCTGTGGGTCTCCTTTGTGGAGGTTCCCAGTATCCTCCCTGGTCTCCACTGTGGGTGCCTCCATAGAGGAACCACACTTTGCCAGAATAGCATATGAATTGTGGAGAGGTACAACTGGAGGGATGCGCCTCTGTTCCACCACCCTCACCCTCTTCCTCTCTGAGCCCACTGTGGTCCAACCGCTCCTCTTTCTTGGCAATCTCTGGGGCAACAGCAGTGGCCCTGGTGGTCCCTGGGTGGGAGAGGAGGTCCCACAAATCCTGGCCAGCTCAGTCTGGAGATAAGCAACCTCCTCCCTCAGCCCAGAGTGGTGCATACAGATGGGACAACACCGCATCCTCCAGAATGTCTCCCGGAAGACTGCTGCTCCACAGCCACTGCACTGCACCACTCCCATCATGTCTTATTTCTGGCCCCCTAACTGTTGTTTGGAATACTTACTCTTTCCTCCGTTTGTTTATTTCTCTTTTTCCTCCCTACTTACTTACTGCCTCTGTGCCCTTTAAGCTCCTGATCTTCCTGTTCTGAGACAAGAAGTTCCTATATTTCTCAGTAGTCTCCTTACTTGCTCAGAGTCAGACCTCCAGCAGCTGGGGGGACGGAAAGCTACTCTTATCCTTCTAGGATGGTGAGTCTTTGGTGGCTCTGTGACCACTCATTTCTTGCTCCCAAACAGGAAGTTCCTGTTCAGTCAAATCCGGTGTCTACAAAAGTAGAACTGGTTTAGGGTGGGGGATGGAGGGGCAGGAAGAAGGGCAATATAGTGCCAGTAGAGAAGTTTAGTTATACCAGTAGCTCCTTCCTCCTGGTGTTCTGCCTGTTCTCTGGCAGAAGCTATCTAGGGCAGTGTTTAAATCTGGCTTTAACCTGGCTTTCTTCTAGCTAAGTCAGCAGGTCAGCAGGAGGAAAAATGACACCAAGTGTGTTTGCTGGGATGAAAATGCTGCATTGTGCGGGTTGATATACTGGCCCCAAATGTGCTGGCATTGTCAATGCTGCAGTTCTTCTTGGTGGGAGACTCCTGGAGGAGGAGGAGGAATTTAGCTGGAATCAGCGGCAGCATTAATGTACTGGTCTCAGACTGCTGTTTATGCTGGAGCATGCAACTGTCAGCTTCATAGATTTTCAGTGGTCGCCGGTATTTCTTGGCAGTTGAGAGTGATGGCCCACACTGTTGATGTCTGTGTTATACACATTAGGATGGATGACAAGGAGGCAGATTACATGATGGTTAATTGTATACATGGGGATGGAGTATGCATGCATTTCTGAGTAACATAGTACTGGCTGTGCACTGTCCAACTAAGTTGTTATTGTTACATCGTATATACTGTACAGTGATGGCACACTCACTAGACACTCATTCATGGTCTCATGGAGGAGGAATATATGGAAATGGGAAAGATGTTGTTCAGTATTTGTCACTTGATGGGGCCACTGTGTATTGCTGAGACGACATATTTGTTCCACGTAGCATAGCGGGGCAAATACATTTTCAAAAAATGAAATGAAGTAAACATCATTACTAGGTTAGGTAATCAAATTAAATGGTTTAACTGGATGTGTAACACAGAACAACCAGCAAAATAACATTTAAAATGTATAACAATAACATAAAACCGCAAATTTAGTAGAAATGGGGGGGATGCTGGTGGTGGCTGAGGGGGCAGAACACCTTTAGCCTTCTTCCACTGACAACACATCATCCATGAAGCAGCCCTCACAGTCTTCAAGACTGGAGTCATCGCCAGGTGGAAATTTGGTCATCATTGCTGCTTCTTATACCTTCCTGCTAGTAGAGGCCTTACCAGTGTGGACATTTTCATTGTCATCATCATCTTCGAGACACAGTTCTTGGGGCAACACCATTAAAATAACTGTGTTATGTGGAATGGAGTCTCATTCATTTTTATAAATGTTAGGATGGAAACATTCTTCAGTGACAGATTTGTCTTACGGTCATGCATAATGGGCCCAGCAGAACTGAACACCTATTCCACACTGATACTGGATGGAGGGTAGCTGAGGGGTTCTATGTGATAACGGCGACTGCCAAAGGGCGATTGCCATTACAGTGAAGTCAGAGCACCGAAAATCAATTTTGGCCCTCTGACTCCCCTGCGCACAACAAAACGGCTCCAGGGTCTTGCATTTTTTTATGTTTATGCAGGGGGCTGCACCCACTGTACCCCCCTACTTAAGGATTCCCAACTCCAGGGGGGTGCATGTCGGGGGCGCAAAATGTAAAAAAAATAAAATTTGGGCCAGGTACAACAAAGAAAAAAACCTGCACCCAGACCCAGCACCCTACGCACCAAAGCTATGAGCTGACCCACTACAGCGTAGGACCAGCTCAGCAGCCTACCACATTGCCACCCCTCAAATCCCCTCCCACCCCTTGCCGAGCATGCTTGCTCCCACCCATCCCCACATGCATACCTGTAGTGACTTCCTGTCGCTAGGGTCGCCAACCCACCCCATCTGTTTACTGTAGCTGCCAGGTTACCACTGTGACATGCACCGTGATTGTCACCCTTTTGAGGGTCATTCAGTCGTGGTCTCCCATGTCACGGTATACCCAGCTGGTGTATTTAAAAGCAACAGATGCCAGTGCAGGCCAATCACTCACTTTGCTGCTCCAGTACACCAACGGCTCATCAGTGATGCCACGATGCTTAGTGTCTCCCATGTAGGCATCCACCATACATTGTGCTGCCCTGAGTCCTGCTGCCTCATCATGCTCTTCCTCCTTATCTTCAATTTCTTCCATGCCCACCTGGTACAGAGCATCCCAAATGGGATTACCTGCTGTGCTATGCTGCGACTTTGACATTTTCTCTGATTTGGTGGCCTCTGATGATTTACTGGTGGTGGTGGTGGTGGTAGCAACACCTGGTATATGTGCCCTTTGTGTCTCTGCATTTTTCATCTGTGTGCCATATACCCATCTGACAAGGTAATTGGTCAATTTGTCCACTAGCACATGACCCACTTCAATCATGGCAGGCAAGCCACGTTTGTACCGTGGACCCAGCATGGTAGCAATAGCAAACTCATTAGATTGCATAATGCCAGAAATATGTGTATTGCTGTCCAGTATATGGAGCATGTGACCTGTTATATGAACAGAACTGTGATCATCACTTGCCTCCATCTAGTGATGGACATTTACCAGAGTCTGCCTCAGCACACGTATAAGAGGTATTGACTGATTTATACAGGCAGTGTCCCCACTCACAGCCTGTGTTGCATGCTCGAATGGATGCAGAATGCGTATTATGCCATCCACTTATCACCACTGCTCCATGATTAGGGTGATGGACACTCCAGCACTGTCCCTGGTGGTGTGCAGCAGTAGGTAATCTGAAACTGCCTTATACTGCTCATAAAGCTGGTCCAGCATGTACAGTGTGGAGTACCACCTGGTAACAACATCGAGCTTCATACGGTGCTGAGGCAGATGGTTAGTACACTGCAGCTCATGCAGGTGGTCACAGGCCTTTGCAGAACAGGCAAAGTGCACCCAGATGTGTCTGGCAACAGTCACAGTTTCCTTTATTTTATTGTGGTTCAGAAATTGCTGCATGACTAGATTAAGGCAGTGTGCCAGGCAGAGGACTCTGAAAATAACACCATCAGTAATGCACTTAACCACATTGGAGCCATTGTCATCGGCAATAAACCCTGCTTTGAGTGAGTGTGCATTGACCCACTCATCAACTGATTTAACAGCACATTCAGCATTTTCTCACCAGTGTGAGACCCTGTAACACTTTGCATAGTTATGGTTGCATTCAGACGAATAGAAGGTGTGTTGCTATCACCACAATTTTGCTTTTTGCAACTTTTGCCAGGCCCCAGATCAACAACCACCCCAGGTACCTGTGCTCAGTGTGCTGTTATGCACAGATATGAGCTGCCACTGTTTACCCACTTGTCCACATATCCATGCTAAGGTGGATATATTCTGAGGCAGAATGCTTCATGGCATGCAGGATGTACTGTGAAATTCTGGCATGGCAGGTTTGGAGAAATACGTTTGTGATGCCACCTGCCATTTGGGACAGGCATGGGCCATCAAATGGCAGAATCCTGGATTCTCCACAAAGGAGAAAGGCAACAGGTCAATGGTGAACATTTCAGCTGTGGCTGCATTCAGTTCATGTGCAGTAGCATGATTGGGGGTGTACTTTGAGTGCCGCTCAAACACACTCTTCAATGTGGGCTGCACCTTGGGAGCGGGTTGGCAAAAATGCTTTACTTGTGCCACCAATGTTGTTCTTCAAATCAAATCAAATCAAACTTTATTTTTATAACGCCTTTCAAAAACCAAGGCACTGCACATAAAATCAATTATAAACTATAACATTAAAACAGGAAGATAAAATGCATTAATCATTAGGGAAGGCAAAATTAAATAGATACGTTTTAAAATCAGTCTTAAATCTGTCTTCTTGCTGGGGTACCAGGTGTCTCTTGGTGCCTGGGATGTGCAGCATGTATGAAACTGGTCATTTTGGTGGATTTGGTACCTGGTGGTGTACTTTTATAACTCAAGGGAGTGGCAGCTCCACTGCTACTATGCCTACTGCTCGAGAGAGAAAACAATTCCTCACACTCCTCCTCCACCGACCCACTCAGCCCTCCCTCCTCCTGCTCTGTTGCACTGCTGTCACTAACATTAAGCTTGACAAGGGAAGTCCCACCAACAGCTCTGGTATCTTTCCGGTGTTGGTGCCAGCACAATGGGTGCTTGTTTTCAAGTGGGCGTGCTGGCCACCGATGCCTATGTGGCTGCCCTTTTTTCCACGACTTACATGTGCTTGACACAGCTGACATATCACCACAGTGTCATCAGCTGCATCAAGCATGAAAAAATCCCAAACTAGGGACTTTGCACCTCTAGATTTGACATGGGACTGAGACTTGGACAGAGGAACCAAAGGTGTGGAGATTTTTGCTTTTTGTGCCGCTTGCATGATATCCACCATACTACGTTTGGGAGGTGGGGTGACTGGACTGCTTGTTGTAGGCTTGTTAATATCCTCACCCTCAGTCTTGTGGTATCACGTCATCTCAGTGTACGCAATACCACTGAAACATTTAAGCACGGTTATTACAGCGCAGTACATTAACCGCTAAAGGGCCATTCCATTGCAGAAAAAAGTTGTGCAAGGTCTGTCTCTCCCTGCTCATATTAAAACCAAAACATGATTACATTAGAGGCTACACTTGATCTTGATGTTGCACTGCAATTACCCTTCAGCCGCTCCAGAATCAAATAACGTGCACTGACTAGAACACTAGAGCAAAACTAACCCTGTCTCCAGGCACCCAGGCACCTCATGCACAGTGTCTCCTTCCCTCCTTCTCCCTTCCGAAGCCACTCCCATCCCGGCTCCTGAGTACCAGTACATCTCTCCTCACCTCACCTGACACGACTGACAGTAACCTTGCCTGTCTGCCATCGCTGGCCCTCACCTTATGCACCACAGTCCACAATATGTATTCTTAGCCAACGCCCCAGCCCGACTCAGGAGGATGACAGCAGTAGAGAGAGCCAGTCAGCTGAGCAAGAACTTAAGGATGGAATTGGACAACTGGACAAGGACAAGTCAGTCAGACACTGCAGCAGGACAGACAGCAGGAGCAGTGTGAGTCAGAGACACCACCAGTCTCTCTCTTGAAGACTAGTCTAAAAACAGCCAGGGACATGCAAGGAGGAGTCCGACTGCCAGCAGGTGAGTAGGAGAGTTGTGAGTGGATAAAAATTAAATTTGCTGATCCATTCATGATGAGGCGCCTTACGCTTTTAAAACTAAGTGCGTTTAATGCATGCAGCGAAATGTTCGCGCTTGAAATTACCACGCTGGAATTTCTTGCACTGAGATGACGTGGAACCCAGTCTTGTCATCTAAATGGGCTAGAACATCACCCTTCATCTTTTTCACTTCTGGCTCCCACAGGATCAACACCTCATCATCATCTCTACCAAAATATATTATATCCTCCTCATCATCCCTATCACTGTCTACTGCCAGACAAACTTTTCCCTTCTCTGGCATCTCCTCACTGTGGGGGGGGGGGAGAGGGTTGACTCTCCTTATCTCCTTCTCCAGGAGAAACAGACTGAAGCTGGACACTATCACCCTCATCACCATCAGCTCCTCCTTGAGCAGGAGCAACAGTCACACTGACAACTTTTTCAGCCTCCTCCTGGACCTCTGTGCCTCCACTGGTGTGAGTGTCTCCCTTATTCCCAGTATCATCCCTAACAAGCATACTAGCGACAGACTGGGCAGTAAAAAAATGAGTCACAGACTTGAAGCCACTTCTAACTTCGATTTTGCTGCTACTGGCTGCCACAGCAGCAGTGGAGGCCACAGAGGGCAGTGATTCAGGAATGGGTTTGCTTTTTCCAACAGACTTCTTTGAGCCACCTCCCACCCTGGCACCTTTATCTGAAGTTGAACGTCTCTTGGCAGGCATATTTATATGCTTGTTTCATTTGGCTTCCTCTGGAACTATATTATTATGTATTTCTATTAAATAAGTGTGATTATACAATGGCAAGAAAGAATCCTGGCTCCTGATTGGTCAGTTGGCCATCACAGCAGGGATGTTATCCTGGCACAACATACCTGCTGATGATATGCTTGAGGACCACCATACATTGCTTGCATCTTTTCTTAAAAAAATATTTTTAAACCCTAAATAAAATTCTTTAAAATTATTTTTTTTCTGTATAAAACAACGAGCCATTGTATAATAGGAATAATGCCTTAGAGGGTGGGTGTTATGCTGGGATAACATCCCTTCTTGGGTGCTGGATGCCCTCAGCTGGTGGCCTCAGGCCCAAACACCTGAGGTGGGATGTTATCCCAGCATAACACTCACCCTCTAAGGCATTATTCCTTTATTTAACACCTGTAGTGCTATCTACAAAGAGCAAACAGAAATCAGACCAGCTACAGTAGCTGCACTGTAGTGTATATAACTACCTACAACTGCTACTGTAGCCTATTCAAGTGTGAAAACACTATTTTATTTTTTCAATTACAAAAACACAAGTTAAGTAACATGGGGTAACAGGAGGACAGAAGTAAGAGACTTTGAATACAGAACCGATAGAGAATACCACCACAGCAAGTTTGTGCAGTAAATCTGAAAAGAATACTTAAGTAGTTCTTAATCAAATGCCAGTTTTTAAATGGAATGATTATTATACAACTTGATAATAACCAGGTAGGTGCTTGTAGGTTCACAAAAACTAAATTAAATCAACCGTACAGAACATCTCTCAGTCAAAATATGAACTATGGTTCAGATAAATGGTGTCTGGATAAGGCAAGTACTGCAATGTGTTAGTACTTACTAAATACAGTTTTGATTTACAGATATATCAGATGGAAGGGACAACAAGATTTGAAATGAACAAACAAAGCCACCTTCAAAACTTGTGCAGGGACCACCACTATCTTGAAAACGATGTAGTTTTTTTTTTATATAGTAGGTCAGGTAGTAAACAACAGTGGTGCAACAGGGAGGAAAAGGTTAATAAGGTAAGCAAATTCAATAGAAAAACAGGAACGCTGCAGTGCAGAGGCTAGATCACAATTTTAATTTCTGTGAGCAATTCAACAATGCAGTGTACCTGGATATGGACAAGTCAAGTGGTCAATGCACAAGAATACTTCCAATAAAAAATAAAGCACAAAAGTGATTAAGCAAAGGGAAACAGGAACAGAACTACTCAGAATATAGTAAATGTTCAGATAAAGTTACCCAAAACAGGGTCAATATGTAAGTAAAATATAACAAATAAATAGCACACAAACAAAAAATATTAAGACTTAAAAGAAATTATAGAAACTCACTCACAATGTGTGAGAAATCTGTCAAATATTAGGAACTAGTCTGCTCTACTTTCACACACACACACACACACACACACCGTAGACCCTCTCCCACTCAACTCCCTCACTGACACAGACACAGAGAAAACTGAAAACACTACCTAAGTTTAACTAAGTATTATCCAAAGATACAAAAACAAAAAAAAATGTTCACTAGCAGCACTAGGAACTAAATTGAGATTTTGGGCAATTAACTCTCAAAAATCACAAAGAAAGAGGTTTTTGAAGTGTTTATTGGCTGTGATGCACCACACTGAACTGCTCTCCGACCCAACAGACAATATACTGTGCAGGAAAAAACCTGCATGTGATATTTCAGCTATCTACCCACAATGCATTGCTGGCAAAGGCACCTAGCTTCACCTGAGCTCTTTTCTTCTAGGTTGCTTGTAAGGACAGAGCAAGTAACCTCACCAGAGCAAGGAAAAAGATTAAAGCTTCTTCTGGCTAGGCAGATTTACTGTGTGTTATTTTCTTTTGTACTCATAGGGGTTGTTACTGTTTGTTGCTAAGATATTAGTGCTTTATTTTTCTCTGATTCAAACTGTTGTTGCTGGGTATACTTTCTGCTGCATTATTACAGGGTGTATCTACAGGTTTGTGCTTACAGATTACTGCTGTAATCTTCTGATTCAAATTCTCTTTTGCAAGGTATATCTTCTGTTACTGCTTTAATTTTCTCTGTAGCAAAATGTTTTTTACAGGGTATATCTTCTGGGAAATTATTACAGGTGGTGCTTTACAGGTTTTACAGTTTTATCTATCATTAGGCTAAGCTTTCAGGGCTACTGCATTTGTTGTTGGTTGATTGTTTCTGCTCTTACCTCTTTGCTTCTTTCATCTGTGGTTCTTCTTTTTCGACAGGGGAAGGGCCCAGCTACCCACCCCATCCCCAACCATCCCACGCTACATTCCTTTTATAGGGTAGCACAGTCATGACATTTCCTGTAACAAAGCAGGAAGGGGAGGATCAGAGGGGTATCCACACAATGACATTTACAGGGGCACAAGTGATTTAACTTGTTATAACAAATTATACAAAAAACAAACAAACAAAGCACAAAATCAAACTTTTGCTTTCATTTTCCTCCTTCTAATCACTCTGACCAGGTTATGAACCCAGCAACTCATCTAGAATGGATATTATAAACTGCAGGTTCTGTGGGACAGTTTTCAAAAGGGCAGTTATACAGGATTTAGGACATTGTCCTACATGATGGACCAATGGAGATCTAAGGACTTGGCTCCAGGCAGCATGGGCAGAGACTGCATGCCTCAAATTGCATATTCAGGCAACATCCAACAGAAGCACCTCGACTGCAGAGGGTAGTTGGTCCGGGATGTTGGCAGGTGGTTAGGAGGGGCAAATCAGGTGCCCCATCACTCAGTGCTCTCCAATGTATCATCTCCACAAACCATATAAAAACTACAACCAGGTATCTGCCTCTATCTCTGAAATAAAACAAAGGGGCAGAAGACACTGCAGAGCAGGACACTGCAGCACAGGTGCTAGCACAACAAAACTCAGCCAAAACAGGAACCAAAACAAAAAAAGCAAAAAGGAAATCCAAAACACTTCTGATCATAGGAGACTCCATGATTCGGGGAGTTGATACCTACCTCCAGCCAGGGGTAATGGTCAGATGTCTCCCAGGTACATCAGTGTTGAGAGACACTGACCACATTGCTAAAATCATGCAGGAAGCAGGAGAAAACATTGACGTCCTGGTATACATAGGGACTAATGTTTTCGCCAGCTGGTCAGTTGTGGAGACCAAGGAACACCTGACCAGGCTGGGTGACAAACTGTCATCCATTTCATCTGGCATCTCCTTCTCTGAGATCCTGCCAGTCTGGGAGAGGGGGCAGATGGACGGAATGTCAGAGAAGGGGAGATAGGGGAGCTAAACATGTGGCTCAAGGGCTGGTGCCAGGAAAAAGGACACAAATTTGTAGGTAACTGGCAACAGTTTTGGGAACGAAAGTTCTTTAAATTTGATGAACTGCATCTGACTAAGGAAGGAGCCAGTGCATTGGGACAGAAGTTTGACATCTTTGCAGAATATTTAAACTAGCAAATGGGGAGAGGGGTGCAGCACCCAATATGTTGAATGGGAAGAACACCCCTTCCCCTTCAGCTAATGTAGTTTATTTGTATCACCAGGTAAGGAAAAAGGTCTGGCTCCCCATACGACACACAGGGGAAATGCTGGACCTCACCCAACTAATACACTGAAAATCTGGCCAATGGAAAATCATTGTCACAAATGTTCACAGTCTGGGAAACAAGATCCCAGACCTGCAGGCAACAATGACAGAGGCTAAACTGGACATAGTAGCGGTGACGCTCTTCCCCTGCTTTTGGTAATCTGTATAATATTATTCTTATAAATAAAATGGTCTGTGTATGAAATGTCAGTATGTGAGATAGTTGGCCTTTCAACTTACAAGGTCAGCAGCTGAGATCACAGGATGTTGTAAAACAGACCAGGAGAACCATTAATTGAGACATCCTTCCAGATACAGTTTCCCCCTCTCCACCCCTATTGTTATATTGTACACTGATTGTTATTGACCTGTATTGTACTCTGATGTGGGGCCTTTGTAAATGAGTCCCTGACTCAAACGTTGTAATCTGATCCCTTAAATAAATGAATAAATTGCCTGCTGCTGCTTTTGAAGTTGGAACTTAAATACGAATTTTATGACATTTCAAGAGGAAAAGGGAATTCAGCTGGTTTGTCTCATTGTAGCAAATCAGTGAAGAGTCATAAAATCCCTCAGATCTCACTCACATTTGGGAAATAGCTAGTTACAGATTTCTCAAAGAAATGACTGACATCCTCAGGAGACACTTATGTCAGAAAATTAGAATCTAAGGGAGGATCTAGCTGACCTCATCAAAAGGGGGTGGGGACAGATAGAGTTAAAAATTGAACATTGTATATGGAATGGTGACATACTAAAGAGACTCTGACTGGGAGATCACTTAGAAAGGTAATAGTTAGAAAGCAATTAAGTCTTTGTGATAGGAGTGTTATTATGAAACTTCCTTTTGTTTTCTAAGATTGTAAGCTGTATCTCATATTGTTCTGTGTTTAATTTTACATATTTTTATCATCTTTTAGTAAACAACCATTTCTTTGAAATACTTTCTGGGTGTTTTCTCAGTTTCTTTTTGTATGTGATGTATATGGGGTTAAGTCTGACAGCTGTTCAAAAGGCTTGATGGTGCTACTAAGCTTGGAAAAGATAAGAATACACCTAAGGTCTCTTATAGAGTTTTAAGGTTTCATTTTGGAGACATGGCTTGGTGCCTCTAGTGAAAGACTGTACTGCAGTCCTGAAGAGGGTACATATCTGAGCCTGTAATTGGGTATGCTAGCATAAAGTTCACAGTTTGATTCCCTCCAGAACTTTAGGCTAACAGGTGATTTGGTCCCGAAGCAGACAGGAGGGTTACCCTGTCTGTTACCTGTTCACACTACTACACTCTGAGGTTGGCACTGTGGGAGCAGAGGGCCTGACCTGTGGAGTGTGTTTGTAACAGTAACCATTAGCGAGACATGGTTCACCAGTAACCACACTTGGGAGACTTCAGTACCCGGCTATGTACTGTTCAGAAGAGACCAAGGTGCAATGGGGGGATGGAGTGGCCCTTTATGTCAATGAAAATAACAAAGCTACAGAAATTCAGAATACACATAAGGAGCCAGAAGAACTGTGGGTCATCCTGGAAACAGGAAATGGGACAGCCACATGAACTGGGGTTGTCTACAGGCCTCCAGACCAGGGGGAGGACATAGACACATTACTGTTAGAAGATATACAAAACATGACAGCTAAAGGGGAGGTTCTGATAATGGGGACTTCAACATGCAACTAGATACAGATTGGTCAATACCAGCAGGAACATCTGCTAGAACTAGACACATAGTGGATTCCCTGCAGGGAGAGGGCCTCAAACAACTGGTAGAACAACCCACAAGAGACAAGGCTATCCTAGATCTAGTACTGACTAATGGGAAAAGGATCACAGATCTCCGGGTAGAAGGTCATCTGGGGGCCAGTGACGATCACATGGTATGGTTCAGTTTGGCCACCAGAACTAAATCATCCCATTCCAAAGCAAAAATGTAGGACTTCAGAGGAACTGACTTTGATAAGATGGCCTACAGAGTTAAGCTAGTCCTGGCAAGAAGAAATACAGGTGAGGTGGTACAGGCAAAGTGGGCAAACATTAAGAATGCAATACTTGAAGCAACATCCCATTGTGTTAGACAGAAAAGCAAGAGCAAAAAAAGAAGGAAACCACTTTGGGTCTCAAAAACAGTAGCAGAAAAGGTCAGAGCCAAAAGGCTGACCTTCAGAAAATATAAGGGAACGCAGCGGGACGAAGATAGTGAGGCATACCAAACTTCCCTAAGCGAAGCAAGGAAGGCAGTAAGGCAGGCAAAGGCCCAAACTGAGGAAATACATGCACAAACAGTAAAAGAGGGTGACAAGACTTTCTATACAAACATTAGTGAAAGGAGAAAGTCCAGAGGGGGTATTGCTAAGATCAAAGGGGATAAGGGGTAGTGTGAGGAGGAGGGCCAAGGAAAAGCATCTATCCTAAATAGATACTTCTGCTCAGTATTTACTGAGGAGAAAGTAGGGCAGGGCCCGCAGCTCAGCACCATGGGCACAGGGGGGAGGGAGGTGAGTACTAGTCCCTTCACAAAAGAAAGGGTCCTACAAGAGCTCGATAAGCTCAGGGTGGACAAGGCAATGGTACCTGATGGCATACATCCCAGGGTACTAAAGGAGCTAAGGGTGGAACTAGCAGAGCCATTATCAGAACCGTTTACTGAGTCTCTGAGCACAGGCAAGGTCTCAGAAGGCTAGATCAGGGCTCATGTGATTCCGCTCCACAAAAGTGGTAGCAGGGAGGAGGCAGGGAACTACAGACCAGTCAGTCTTACCTCAGTAGTGGGCAAGATTATGGAGGCACTCCTTAAGGAAAGAATAGTGCAACACCTGGAATCTGTAGGAGCACAGCATCCAAGACAGCATGAGTTTACAACAGGAAGGTTCTGTCAAACTAATCTCATAGAATTCTTTGACTGGGTAACCAGAGTGGTGGACCAAGGGGGAGCAGTTGATGTCACCTACCTTGACTTCAGCAAAGCTTTCGATACTGTTCCACATAGAAGATTGATTAATAAGCTGGGTAGGCTCAGGGTGAGTCAGAATTTGGTCAACTGGGTGGCAAACTGGTTGATGGGCAGAAAACAGAGAGTGGTGGTAAACGGTATACAGTCAGAAGAGATGCAAGTCACAAGTGAGGTACCTCAGGGATCAGTCCTGGGGCCAGTTCACTTAAATATCTTCATCACTGACATTGCAGAGGGACTGGAAGGTAAGGTTTGTCTGTTTGCAGATGACACCAAGAGCTGCAACAGAGTAGATGATCTAGATGGGGTGGGAAGAATAAGAAGAGATCTGGATAAACTGGCAAAATGGTCAGAAGAGAGGCAAATGGGGTTTAACGCAAAGAAGTGCAAGATCATGCACATAGGGAAGAGAAACTCTGAAGCCACCTACAGGTTGGGAGGGGAGTGGCTGGCAATCACAAGGGAAGAAAGAGACTTGGGCATCATCATCACAGATAACCTGAAATCATCCAAGCAGTCCACTAAAGTAATAGATAAGGCTAGAGGGATGTTGGTGCGTATTAGTAGGGGTATCACAAGTCATAAGCGGGAAGTAATAATACCTCTTTACAAGACCTGGTTAGGCCCCATCTGGAGTACTGTGTGCAGTGATGGAGGCCACACCTGCATGAGGACATTAACAAAATAGAGGCAGTCCAGAGATGGGCAATCAAAACGGTGCAGGAACTGCATCCGAAAACATATGAGGACAGATTAACGGAGCCCAATATGTATACCCTAGAGCAAAGAAGGGAGAGAGATGATATGATTGAAACATTCAAACATCTTAAGGGCATTAACAAGGTGAAAAAGTCTAACATGTTTCAATATAAGAAAAATAGTAGGATAAGAGGACACAGCATGAGATCAGAGGGAGGCCGATTAAGGGGGAATGTGAGGAAGTTCTTTTTCACAGAAAGGGTGGTGGATGCATGGAACGGCATACCTCAGGAAGTGGTGGATATGAATACAGTGTAGTGCTTCAAACAGGCATGGGATAGGCATAAGGGAGCAATACAGATGAGTATGAATAGATAGGCTGTTGACAGAGAACAGGCGTATGGCTAGGGATGTAAGTTTATCATGGCAGTCATACACATCATTGATTCCATGACGTTTGATCTTTATTCAGGACTTCCATGACTTTTACTAGTGTCATCAGAATGTAGCAATGATGATGGTGCCACAACATTTACTACTGTTTACTAATGATTTCATGAACAAACAATGAGTCATTAAAACCTCATCCATGACAAACTTACGTCCCTACCTATGGCACATTCATAAGGTAGAAAAAATGGGCAGACTGGATGGGCTTTGTGGTCCTTATCTGTCGTCAACTTCTGTGTTTCTATGAAATTGAAAAACATTGGTGAAATTCAGGATAATGGTGAAAATTCACCTTACGTGAAAGCGAAATTGGTGAAATTGGGTGAAATTTCGCATTACGTGAAAAAGCGACAGTGGAATGCTAAATTACGTCCTTAGGTGAAACATTTTACAATGCGGGAATTATGTAAAATATTTTGCTAGGTGAAATTTTCCAGTTTCGTACATATCTATGCATGCCTGAATTCTGTTACCATTTTAGCACCCACCACCTCTGCTGGGAGGCTGTTGCAGACATCCACCACCCACTCTGTGAAAAAGTATTTCTTCACATTCCTCTGAGCCTCCCCCCCTCCAGCTTCATAGCATGACTCCTTGTCCTGAAGCATCTTTTTCTCTGGAAAATGCCACCTTCCTGTACCTTAACAATACCTGTGAGATATTTAAACATTTCTATCATATCCCCCTTCCCCTCTTTCCTCTAGAGTGTACATATTTAGTTCCTTGCATCTTTCCTTGTAGGGCTTTTGATGCAGGCCCTGCACCATTTTGGTAGTCCTCCTTTGTACTGCCTCCACCCTATCTTTATCCTCCCAGAAGTGGGGCCTCCAGAACTGGACACAATACTCAAAGTGGGGTCTTACCAATGATCTATACAAGGGTAATACTACCTCCCTCTTTCTGCTGGTGATGCCCCTCCCTATGTAACCGAGCCTCCTGCTTGCCTTCCCCACTGCTTTATCACACTGCTTGGTTATCTTCAGGTCATCAGAAAGTGTTGATGATTAATGCCATACCTCATTCCTCTATTTCATCCTCACCTTCGGTGTTGTCTTGTTGAGCTCAAAACTCTTGTTCCATTTTTTGCCAGCTTCAGCAGGGTTGGCAACATGATACACTTTGCCACCGTGTATTACTTTTAGGCTGGCTGACATAAGCCTCAGGTGATGTATACCAAATTGTCTCAGTCTCACCCACACCCCTTCAAATGCCTTCCTGCATTGACAGGTGGTGAAATGTAAGCCCGGAAAAATATGTATATTTTCTTCCTGTCATTAAAGAGGGCATTTTTGTTTCACTTCAAGCAAGATGCCATCTCATTCAGAGATAGAGCCCAGAGTGATCAGGACAGTCCTGTGGCCAAATTGCTCTGAGGACCTGAAGGCATTATACAGTAGGCACACTGGATTGCAATTGGTCAGTTCATTTGCAACAGTTCAGGAAGCCAATGTTTAAAAAAGTCCATTGGTATGTCTCCTTTGGAACCTTTGGGAAGGATGAAAATTTGGATATTTGAAGCCCTGGCCATGTTTTTGAGTTTTGCAAGCCACTATCAGAGGATTATATTCTCCTTCACTAACCCCATGGGTGTTGCCATGGCCTGTTCAGCCATTGTGAATACAGTTTTAGCTGCATTTTCCACTGCTGACAGTCCAGAGTCCAGTACAAGAAATTCTGTAGTAAAATCTTCAAGCTTTTTGTCCATCTCTTGTATGGCACACAGGACAGCTACATTAGTCAACTGTTTATGCTTAATTTCAGGAGTCAGAGGTCCAGTTTCTTTTCCTGAGGTCGTCTGTTGTTTTCCATCCTTAGACCTCGCACCCTCTTCTCCTTGGGCTGTTCTGGCCAGTCAGCCCACCACAGCTCAATTGTGAGTTTTAGTTGTCAAATTTTAGATCAGATTTCTCAGCAAAATGAACTTTCACCATATGCACATTTTAAATCAATTAGAGTTGGACAGCTTATGTTTTAAGCAGAAAGGGGAAAATTCTTGTACAGCTCAAGGATACTACTACTGCCTACAGCTTATTGGCTAGCTCTGCCAACCATGGGACAGGGTTCTGACCCTCTCACGCAGTAAGGCAGCAGTGAGAGCTAACAGGATGTTGGATTGCATAAGTAGAAGGTTGACTAGCAGAAGAAAAGAGGCCATATTACCACTGTACAGATCCATAGTGAGACCACACCTGGTGTACTGCATACAGTTCTGGAACTCTTATCACCAAAAGGACATTAAAGTGGGACTCCAACCAAAAGTACTATATTGCAGAATTAGAATAAGCATACCCCCAATAAATGTCATACCAAAATTAGGTTTCTATGTAACTTCATTTTAAAGTTATGAGCTATTTCGTAACCATGATTTCACTACCTATTCAAAAAAGCCAGTTTCAGTGAAGAGCCACTGATGATGCCATATCCTGAACTCACAGTCTAGTCCTCCCTGTCAGCAACCTTATAGGGCCTGTTTCTCCAAAAACAGAAACTGTAGCTACAGTAATCAATTAAAAAACTGATGTAGGGTTGGCTGCAGTGCTTGCATTTCCAAAATGTTCAGATGCATAGCACTGTACTTTAGAATACATCAGGAGGTGGTTTTGGAATGCAGCACTGAACCAAGGCACAGAATGTCAAGATGGTGCCCAATTTTAAAATATTGGGGGAAGGGGGAGAGATGCAATCTCAGAATGTGGCAGGAATGTGCCATCTCAAAATGTGGTGGAACACTCAATCTCAGAATGTGACAGGGACACACATGGAGGAATTTGATGGGCAGTGGCAATTTCAGAATATAGTGGGGATGCATGCTGTTGGAATGTGACAGGACACACCATATTATTCTGAAATTGCTTGTCTCTGCCACATTCCGGAATTGTACTCACCCTCCATATTTCAAAATTTATCACATTCCCACCACATTCCAACACTGTGCATCCCAGCCACATTCTTAAATTTTGCATTCCTGTCACATTCTGAAATTGAGCATTCCTGCCATATTCCCAAACTGCGCATCCCTGCCACATTTTGAAATGGCACATCCCTGCCAAATTCCAAAATTTCACATCCCCACCACATTCTGAAGTTGTGTTTAAATGCCACATTCCAAAATTGTCACTGCCACCTTCCGAAATTGTGCATTGCTGCCCCATTCCAAAATTGTGAATCACCGCCACATTCTGAAACTGTGTGCCACCACCACATTCCAAAATTGTGAGTCACTGACACATTTCAAAATTATGTGTCTCAGCTACTTTCTGAGATTGTGTCATTGCTGCATTCCACAGTTGCAACCTGGTGACACTTCAAAATCTCATACCTGCCATATTCTTTTTTCAATTTAATATACTTTTTTGAATTTTCCACATATACCAAACCCAAACAGAAACATATCATATCTCAATAGCTCCCCCCAGAGTTCAATAGTGGAATGACCCACATCATAAAGGAGAGCTATGACTATAAAACTGCAAGGCCTAGTTGAAACAGAAGTGTGTATCTCTCATGGGTAGGCCTGATAGTATAAAACAATCCTACATCCTAACCAACTATCCCCCCCCTTCCCCCCTACATCCCCCCTTCAACCCTGGAGCACCCACAGTAGAGAGCTAGATAGCTGCTTCAGCTAGTCTGCATTCAGAACATTACTATACAGACAGAGACTAGAGCAACAACCCTATTCTGGGGCGTATACAATATTAGATTGGGTGAAATTCCCCCCCTCCTTATACAGTTGGGCTTGCTGATCTACAGCTCAGGATGGGTAGTAGGGCCATCAATGGGCTGTATCTCCCATTAAATGCTTCCTGGTGTTTTTGCCGAGAAGCAATGTGCCTCTCCAGTTCAAGAGCTTTAAGTACTTCTACATGCCATTCTCTTAGGGAGAGGTTATCTTGATCCAGCCATTGTCGAGTAATGACCAATTTAGCCACCACCGCAATGAGATACATATAGACTTTGCTGCATTCTAACATATCACCAGGGAAAATGCCCAACAAATAGATTTGTGGGGTAAAATAAGAATCCAGGCCCAGAAGAGGGTCCAGAGAGCCTTGGATTGCTTGCCAGAAGGGGGCAACTCGGTCACAGTCCCAAAGAATGTGTTTAAGTGAACCTTCTAATTTCCTGCATCTAGTATAAGTGGGGGATGCCGACCTGCACATTCTATAAAGTCGGGCTGGAGAGAAATAAAGGTTATGCAAAATTCGGAATTGCAGGAATCGTAATCTGTCCTGCTTTACAAACCTATATAGACTTTGCCATACTTGTTGCCATTCCTTATCTTCTAGAGTTAGGTTCAGTTCATGCCTCCAGTAAAAACATATTCCCCATGGTTTGTGGGGGTCGTGGAGTTGTAAAAGGCTGTAAAACAAGGAGATCGGGTGGGGTTGAATGGCTGTATCTATGAGTGTCTGCTGTAGGGGGTTATCAGCTTCCTGCCATGGAGGAGGACCCAGGAAGGAAGAGATTACCCCACACAGTTGCAAATGCTTAAAAAAATGGTAAGAGGGTATAGAAAACTTTCCCTGAAGCACATTTGTTGGGCTAATTTTCCCATTGGTAATCAGGGATGATACTGGAATTTCAGTGAGGGCTGGGCAAAATGCCTCTGGAATGGTGCGATGGCAACTTTAAAATGAGGGTTGTCAAAAAGAGGTTGAGCCAAGTCTTTGTGTAATGACAGGTTCAGGTGAGAACAAATCTGGCAGAGCACTTTAAATTACCACCAGAGAGGGGGGACCCACAAAGATTTGGGGAGTTCTGAAGGTTTGGCATATAAAAGACACCTTAAATTGATGCCCTTAGAATGGCATAGTTGTTGTTCCAGAGAAATCTACTGGGGAGTAAACCCATTATCAAGAGAACCTGCAGTATGGGCATTCCACCGGAATATTTTACAGCACTGGATTGCACAATAATAAAGAAAAATATTGGGGAGACGCAAACCTCCTAGAGCTTTCTGATAGGTCAGTTTGGAATACGCTCTTCTTACCACTTTCCCGTTCCATAGGAAATCTGAAAGCATCAACTGTAATTGGAGAAACCAGCACTTAGTAAGATATGGGCTCACTATGTTTATCGGGTAGAGTTACTGCGGTAGGATGTTCATCTTGATTCCATTTCCCCGGCCACAAAGTGAAAGTAGGAGAAGTTTCCATCTCTGCATGCTCGTGTAGATAGTTTGGCAAATAGGGGAGAGATTGAGTTTAACCAGACGAGAGAGAGAGAAGAGAGAGAGAAGAGAGAGAGAGATTTTGATCCCTAAGTATGTGAGAGCTTTGGGTTCCCAAGTAAGACCTACAGTAGATTCACAATCCAGTGTTTCTGGACATGATGATTAAGAGGCATGACTTTAAATTTGTCCAGATTTAGCTTATATTCTGCTGCTTTAGAAAATTTGTCTATAATGTCCACAGCTTCCAGTATAGAAGTTTGAGGATTTTCCAGATGCAGTAATAAATCATCGGCGTAGGCTGACTGCAGGAATCTGTCTTTGCTTACTTGGATGCCCTAAATTTCTTGACATATTTGTAGGGAGTGGATAAGGGGTTCCAGGTAAACATTAAAAATACAGGGAGAGAGGACAGCCTTGCCTGGTTCCTCAGGCCAAGGGGAAAGGGGCGGAAAAAGACTTCATTATACCAGGCTCTAGCCATGGGCTGATAATATAGAACCTTAAGCCAGTCGCAGAACTGCAAGGAAAAACCATATCTGTGCAGTGCAGCAAACAGAAATGACCAGGAGACACAGTCAAACACTTTTTCCGTGTCAAGAGAGACTAGTACCAATGGTGTATGCTCCTCCCCTGCGATCGAGATAAGATGGAGGACCTTGCGCATATGATCCGAGGACAGTCTTCCTGCTACAAAACCTACTTGGGTAAGGCTAATAAGGCCCTGCCATATTTTTAAAAGATGGTTAGCTAAGACCTTGGCAAGGATTTTTTAGTCAGAGTTTAGAAGTGAGATGGGACGATAGTTGTCCAGTACCAAGGGCAATTTACCAGGTTTTAGGATTACAGTGATCCACGCTTGAGTAAATGAGCAATCCAATAGGCCTGATGAGTGTAAATAGTTGAATAACCACGTGAGAACTGGTGCCAAGTCATTAATAAAGGTGGCATAAAAAGAGTTGTTAAACCCATCCGGTCCAGGAGCCTTTCACTTAGGCAAATGTTGTATCACCCGCCGCACTTTGTGCAAGGAAATGGGAGCTTGTAGGAGTTCTTGTTGGGGCTTGGTAAGAGTAGGCAATGTAGCTGAGTCCAAAAACCTACCTATAGGGTTAGTTCCTGGGATCCTGTCTTCTTCAGGGGCATAAAGGGCTTTATAAAATTGTTGGAAAGCTTCCGCAATATCTCGAGGGTGGGTAAGGATAGCTCCCCGTGGCAATGGTTGGAGATTCTGGATTATGCCCTGAGCTTCTAGTTGTCTAAGCCTCAAGGCTAAGAGTCTGCCTGCTCTCTCACCCAACTCCAGATACCTGAATTCGACTCTCTGCAAGGCTAGGTTGGCCTGGTCGGCCAACAATCTAAAATATTGGGCTCTGAGTGCATGTAACTGGGTCCATCTATCCTGGTCAGCGGAAGCTTTAAGACTGTATTCTAGGTCTCTTATTTGAGCTAGCAATTGTCTAGTTTGTTCCACCTTTTGCTTCTTAATTTTCGAAGCAAGCCTGATTCACTGTCCCCTTTGCGCACATTTTGCTGCTCCCCACAACATATCTAAGGATGAAACAGTGCCGTCTTTATCTCGGAAAAAGGTTTGGATAAATTCTGTAAGGGTTTTAACAAACTGGGTATCTCTTAGATGCACCAAGTTAAAACGCCAAGACCTGTCCTGATCCTCCAACTCCCTTAAGGAATGCTCCATGTAAATCAGCTCATGATCAGAAATCACAGTAGGCAAGATATTGCATGCCAGAAGGCCTGGGAGACTGGAGGTGGTAGTCAGGAAGTAATAAATACATGAATATGATTTGTGCAGAGGGGAGAAAAATGTATATTGTCTTACATTTGGGTGGAGGATGTGCAGGGATCCCCTAAGCCTATTGAATACATAAGCTGTCTGAGCCCCTGCTGGGCCAGTGCGAGACCTCTATGATATGACCCTGACCTGTCCAGATCCGCATGACATGCCAGATTACAGTCCCCACCCAAGATGATGGGGACTCACGGATAGGACTAATAATTTTGTCAAAAACTTTGAAAAGAACCCTGGCGAGTCCGAATTTGGACCGTAAACCCCTCCCAAGAGAATGTCCATTAAGCTCAATTGCCCCTGTAACAGAAGAAAGTGCCCCTCTGGGTCCTGTTATTCCTCTTTCAGCTGAAAGAGGGTGCCTCTACAGATTAAGATACCCACACCTCCCTTTTTACTGCTAGACCCCACCCCAAAAGCCTGACCAACCCATTCTCTATGAAAGTAGAGTATATCCTGTTTAAGTTTAAGTGCTTAAGGTGGGTCTCGTGTAAGAAGACCACGTCCAGTTGGTACTTCTTAAGATTACATAGAATCATATACCATTTACATTTATCGTTTGCCCCCTTTATGTTCCAAGATATAAATTTACATATAGCCCCCATGATCACTCCATAAGGCTTGTGCTGTTCTAGTGTCTGTCCATCTACCCTCCATACCCAAGGGTGCTCCAGTCCCCCCTCCATAATCATCCCACAACAACCTCATCCCCATCCCAAAAGAACCCCAAAATAGCAAATCTGACATAAACCAGTATCCATTACTGTGTCTCCCCCCCCATCACCCTCCCCCTTCCCTCCAATCCAAACTATATACAGAAATCTTAACCCCTACAGGCCGTAGCTCCGACATCCCTCTGCCCGTGATGAACTTTCTCTTCTAAATGGGCACCCCCCCCACCCCAGCTGAGTTTACCCCCAAATTACTAACAGGTCAGACACATAACATTATGTACATTATTCATGAGCAAACAACCTGGTTAGGCATATGCCTTCTGTGCCTCTCCGCCCGCCGTTCACAAAATCAGATATGACTCCAAGGGGGATGTAGCAGCCCAAATAGTCAGCAAATTATGCTTTCACCAAAACATTTGTGAAAGAGAAGAAACCATGTCTGAGAAGACCAGATAGAAAAGTGGCACTCCTCATCCTAGTTCCCCCTTCCTCTTGCAGGATTCTGCTGGAAGCAAGCCCCGTGTGTCCTGACCATATGGGGCACGGGTGGCGGCCCAGGTCCAGAAAGGCACTCCCCACCCCCACGGGAACCCACAAGGCAATCTGTCTTTCCTTGCCTGACCACCTCCATATCCAGACCCATGGCAGACCAGAAAGGGCCCCAAGTCGCCCACATTGCAAGAGGAAGATAGTTCTAGGGCTCGAGGCTGCCATAGCAGTAAAGGGATGAAACTTTCGTTCAGTTCATCAAAATGCCCCCTAGCCCTGCACCTTTTTATTTCCAGCCAATAAAGTTGGATTACAATCCCTTACATGAGAGAGGGGAGGAAGAAAGTCCTGCCTCCTGCCCCTCTAATGCAGATACAATTCAACTTGGCCCATGGTCTCTGCCAGAAGGGGTATTACATGCTGCCCTTCTCAGTCACCTCTGAGGTCTGGGTAATAACCTACTGCCTCTAAGCACCTTCTATTATGTTGCTACCAAGCATGTGAGTCGTGAAAACAGAAGAAATAGAGAAACAGGTGAATAGTAGTGGTCGCATATTGGTGCTATGGCCTAGTTGCCCTGAGTCTCCCATTAAGGGTGTGTTAGGGAGGCCCAGCATGGTCCTGCATCTGCCCCCACCTCAATATGAAGCAGAACCACAGGACCTACCTCCACCCCACGCCCCATCGGGAAGCTGGGGAATTCCGGTAGAAGAGTAATTCCAGAAGTTGTTGTCTTTGTCTCCTCACAGAAAGCTCTGCTCTGTCCAGCCTTGACTGCAGTGATTGCACCACCTGTAGTTAAGAAAGGAAGTTCACTCCCAAACTGCCCCCGCTAACTTTTGCAGGTAGTTTTAGCTTTGTTCAGAATGCATAAGGCTGGTTAAAGTCAGCTTCCTGGAAACGAGTAGATGCAACGTCCCATTTATTAGTACACAGTTCAACTAATGTCCGTCATAGCCCTGAAACCTTTAAGAGTCTTCAGAAAATTGGAACTACCATCAGATTGAGTAGAAGGGAAATCATTTTGGAGCCTGAAACAGGTCAGGGAACATGGTAGGGAGTTCTTGTTTGGCCTGATCCTCTGATTCGAAAGTCTTCATCTATCCCTGGTAAGTGACTTGCAGTTTCACTGGGTATAACATTTTAAAGTGAATCCCTGCTGCTAGAAGTTTGGAGATTGTTGGATTAAATTCAGCTCTTTTCATCTGAACCGAGCATGGAAGATCTTGGGTCAACCTAAGTTTGTTGCCTTCTCAGAGTAGCTCCTGTGCTTCCCTCAATTTGGCCAGAATATGGACTTCATCCCAAAAAATTCAGGAGTTTAAATATAATGGGGCGAAGAGGCGAGTTTGGTGGTGTGGTGGGTTTAAACGCCCTGTGTGCCCACTCAATAATATAGCCAGGACAATTGGGTGAAGGGCCTGCTATTTTTTCACAAAATTTCTGCATAAACAGAACTAGGTTTTGGCCTTCTGAGCCCTCCAGCAACCCGATTAAGAGGAGATTATTCCATCTACTGCGATCTTGAAGAGCCTCAGTCTTTTCTTCTAGCCTGGTGGCTTTCCTGCGAGTGGCTACGGCATCTGCTTCCTGACAAACTCTGCAATCTTCCAATGAGCTAGTTCTCGCCTCCACATCTCCCACTCTATGGGACAAAGTCTCCGAAATCTGTTGAAGATTAGCCAACTGGTTTGTTATACTTAGGAGGGCCTCTTTTAAAGTGGAGAGTTCCTGCAAGAATTTCTTCTCTGACAGTGGAGTAGGGGCCGAGTTCAGTTTAGCACTGACCGCTGCTTGCGTTTTGGATTTCTTTTCGGCCTTGCTTTTTTCCATTGTGGACGGCGGTGTGTCTGTCGGACCTGCAGGCTGCATCTTGGCCTCCATCAAGAAGTTCTGGCTCTGGTGAAGTAATCGAGCTGAAAAACAATGAATACCATGCAGGAGGTCTTCTGAATACTGGTTGCTCTGTTATTCACATTAGATCTGTCCTGATAAGTGTGTTTTTGTGCTTTTTTCTGAGCTGAGGAGAGTGCATCCCACCTGCTCAGATGCATCACATGACCCATGACACCTGCAGTATTCTAAAAATTTCACACAACTTTGTCATTCTAAAACCATATTTGCCACTACATTCCAACCCTCTTGTCACATTCTGAAGTACTGTACCTTACATCTGCACATTATGGAAGAACATGTGCTGACCCACCAAGTGTCAGTTTTCCTTTTTCAGATGTTTACTACACCTGCAGTTTTAAGTAACATAAGAGAAATAAGCTATATAAGGTAGCTTGCAGGGAGGACTAGATTGTGAGTTCAGGTTATGACATCATCAGTAGTTCTTCTTTTAAACTGGCTTTTCTGAACAGGCAGTGAATTAAGGGTTACAAAAACGTATTTTTTTAAATGAAGTAACTTAGAGATCTGATTTTTGGCATGAGGCTGATTGAGGATATGTTGATCCAAATTCTGAATTTATTGATGCCAGAAATTTTGGCCTGAGTGCCTCTTTAAACATCTGGCCGCAGTACAGAGAAGGGCCACAAAAATGATTCAGGGGCATCAGGGTGGCTCATATAGGCAGGGCTGGAGAACCTGAATATGTACTTGCTAAAGGTCAGACAGAAACAATGGGACATGACAGAGTACCTCCAATGTATAAGTAAAATAGACCCCAGTGAACTTTTAAAGACATGGGGAAACAAAAACACCAGGAGAAACAGTTACTATCTGACTGGAGGTAGCTTCTAGAAAGAGGCCAGGAGGCACTTCTTCATGGAGAGAGTAGTGAAGGGGGAACAGATTACCAGAAGAGGTGGTAAGCAAGAATACTGTTGATGGCTTCAAGAGGGGGTGGGATAAAGTTATGAGGAAGTTAAGGGTGACAGGTGAGGGGGTGTGGCAACATGTATAGGAGGACTCATGGGCTCCACATCAGGCAGGTTTGATAGACCATAAGGCCTTCTTCTGCTGGCATTATTCTTAGAAAAGTGCTGCACTGCTGAGGCACCATCCTTTAGGCGAGACGTTAAACCAGGATCCCTTCTGCCCGTCTTTGGTGGCTGTTCAATTAGAAATTAAAAACCTTGTGGCACTTATTGTAAGAATATGGGATTTTCCCTGCTACCCTGGCCAACATTCCCCCTATCAATAAAACAGGTCCATAAAACCCTCCCTAGGATGCAACTGGAAATGAGCTGTCAGAGATCAGTGAACCTTTCCCAGACACAAATTGGAACGTGGCCAGTCACTGCCTGTTGCAAAAGGTCATGGAGACCACTGTGGTGTTCAAAGTTGGAGGCTTACGTTTGGGCTACTCAGGGCCCTTAGTATATCTTTGTGGCCACAGAAGCTGCTGACTATTCACCAGGTCCTCACATAGCTGCTGTAAAGAGACATAGAAGCAGCAGGAAGAGGAGTATGTTCACACTGCAAGGGCCCCTTTGATCTTCATACTGTGGGTGTTGAATGGTTTATGACTTCTTGCCTCATGATCAGGGACTGCAAATGGGCCTGCCACTCACAACAAGGGATGCTCCCAGCCAACAGCAGGCAGTTGGGTGGGGACATATGCAACCATACCTCTGGGTGCATTTAGCAAGTGACCAGAAGCTGCCAATGCAGAACAGAAAAAATATAATCAAACATGGCAACGGCCATGTTTTCTGATCCATGACCCTTAGGACTGTTGGGAGAACAGGTAAGGGGGTTACACAGCAGCCAATTAGGGCACAAGGTGCCAAACAATATTCAGATAACCGAAAACAAGGATGAACTTCACTGCAAGTCACACGATAATTAGCAAACAATAACTGCTTTTATTGTATTAAACACACTTATAAATTGGGCAACAGTTTTGTGGCTTCCACCACTTTTTCAGGCCCATACAACAGTGTTGATCCTGGATAAAAACAAAGTAAAACACACAATTGGTATACATTCAGATATATATTTTCCTCCTTATGACAGCAGGTGACAAGTTCCCACATACCACAACCCATAGATATTTATGTACATTGTTCCAATCAGTTCAGTAAAATATATATGCCCAGTTCATGCTGATCTTTCTATAAACAGTCATAATAACTTTCTGTGTCCAGCCACCAAACTGTGAAGCCCTATTGACATCCTTATTTAATTGTAATAATAACTTATATTTATTCATAGTTACTGTCATACCCCTATCAAACTTATCCTAGTGATTCATAAAAAATGACTACTGTATGACTTACTGTCTACTAAAACTATATTCCTTCATCTCACATCCTGTACGTTTATTCCATCTCTGTAAGGAATAATAATATTAAACTTACTTTTCTTCATAAAGAATGTATTTTCATTCTAAACTTCCTTCATTAATTTTCTTAAAATGAACCTCAGCATGACCTCACCTTTCTTTTCATCTCACAATTTTACTCATAGAAACTTGCTGTCTCCCCTTTCTCAGGACTTGACTTAATCTGCTGTGTACAAAAGATAAAATATTCTTAATACTAAATCCTCTCTCCAATTTACTATACAGAGTTTTTAAGCACACAGTGATTTAAATAAGAGCGTCACTCAACCAGACAACATGGCTGCAGAGGTCTCAGTGTCTCCCTGGATGTAGGAGCAACTGAAACCATGTGCATATCTGAATGTATACCAATTGTGTGTTTTACTTTGTTTTTTATCCCGGATCAATACTATTTTATGAGCCTGAAGAAGTGGTAGAAGCCATGAAACTGTTGCCCCATTTTATAAGTGTGTTTAATACAATAAAAGCAGTTATTGTTTGCTAATTTATCGTGTGACTTGCAGTAGAGTTCATCCTTGTTTTCGGTTATCTGAGTTTTGTGTTGCCAATATAGGATGACCCGAGTACAGAACTGACATACAAGAATTAGGGCACCCTAATCACCTATATCTTTTACCAAACAGTATTACCATGGATTGAGTTGCATCTTGGGAGTAAGGATAATGTACTTTATGTGGGAACATGCCAAGAATCAGGACTGAGGATTTACCAGGCTGCCCACATCATAGAAGGGTCTGATCAATTGGAGGATGGGGCTGCAGGACTAAATAAGTGCTGCAAAATCAGCCTTTGTGAGATCTGTGAAGATGTTCCTGTTGGATTTTTTGAGAGGAACCAGAAGTTCCATTAGAGACCCATAAGGGTTTGGCAGAGCAAAGCCTTATGTATGGACATACAGCATTAGAAGAAGGAACATCACCCACCTAGGACTGAAAAACAGAAAGACCAAACTGTTTGGAGCTAAACAGGCCTGCCCTGAAGGCTGATTTCCACTCTGGGTATTATTCTGAGCACTGTGAGAGGAGCCAAGCAGGCCTACATTTGGGTAAAGTATTCCAGCCAGAGCCCAGATTTCAGACGGGGGAGAGAGAGAAGGCTACTGGTGACAGCAACCGCCCATAGCCACTAGCCATTTTGTTAAGGAAGTTCACACATGGGGCAAGAGTGGAGGACCATGTATCTACCAAACTGTGAAGAGAAGTTGTCTTGTAGGGTGAAGACCAGTGAGGCCGAGGTACTACCTTTGCAGCTCACTTTTGCAAGACCCTTGTGGTGCCATGACCACTTTGCACCTGTATGCTGAGAAGAAGCAGCTGCATTGCAGCAAATGTATTCCTGTGAGACCACCATCACTAATCTGAAGTCTTCTGGAATCTGTGAGTGCTGCTAATCACAAGTATTAATCAGGGTCTTGACACTGCAATGATTTTTTTTAAGTAAATTAGGTAGTTAGTTAGTCATTTAGGACAATAGGGCAACAGAAGCCCTGGGCAGGACTGTGCTTGCTTTGGGAATGCTCAGGTAGAAGGCCTGCATGTAAGCAACTGGGTCATGGGTTACAAGTAGTGATCACTTAAATATTTAACTCTGTACCTGTGCATGAAATTTTCCTCTTATACTTACTTTGAACCTGCATTGATCCAACAGCTGTTGTACCCAGCAACTGTGTAAAAGGGAGTTCCATAGGGTTATTAGGGAAGTAATCACTGGTGCATCAGTTTGCTAAGACTATATGGGACTGATAGGGATGGGACAAAGGGGCTACTGTTAAGATTGTGCAAGTGTTAGATAGTTAATTGCTTAACCCTTCCCTATCCTTCTCCAGATCCTTGATCTTACCTCCCATACAGTAATAGATATTTGCCCTTTGTTAGCACTTTCTTTCTGTGAACAGTTGTTTATTGGTTGGTTACTGACTGTGTTATTACATTATGGGGTGGGATTGTGAGGGACTGTTACATGTACTGGGTAGCCCATATTGTTTCCTAGGAGGCAACATTTCTGAGTACCAGCATGTATTTCATGGAGCCTCCCAAGGTGGAGGCATCACATTACTAATGAAAGTGCCCAGTTATAACACCTGAATACAGGTACCTTCCCCTAAAGGTTAAAAGGCAGAATCTGCATCTTACCATGGCTATAAACAATGGCAGATAGTAAATACTGTAAGGGTGGCTTTTAATAAGAAGTTTTTTCTCAGCTGCTTATTCCAAAGTGTTCTGACCTCCGTGATCTGCTCCTCAACGCTGTCTCGCCACCTTGCTGCTCCATCTCACCTTAATTGCACTCCACATCATTGCTATATATACCTGTATTCTCTGTGTGTCTGCTTATGATTTGTACTCTGGTATGCATGCACATACAATACTGGTGCTCCCTTGAGTGCCCATTTACTACTACTTCACCAGTGAACCAGATATGCTCTGCTATGCATGCACATTTCTGGGACTGAGAGCAAAGTGCCCGATTTCTGGAGAACACCTGAAGACTGGAAGATTTGGAGTCAAACTGGGAACAATCAGGCTTGTTGGTGCCAGGAAAACAGTGCCTGTTATCATGATCATTAAGTGCAACTTTTAAGGAAGGGTTCAAAAGCTTTTAATTCAGTAACAGAATCCTCAATTAGTCAGTTAGTAACAAGGGCAACTTAACCATTTTCAGCTCCTGCTACTATTTAAAAGCAGTTTCTAATTGTGGGTGGTTTCTAATTAATAACTTATGGTAGTCTTTGTAGGATAGAACCATATGCCTTGTGGAATCAGAATACGGATGACTTCAAATGGCAGCACTGCTGGGATCCCCTGTGCAACACAAAACACTGTCCCATAAACTGAACTTACAAAGCTATTAATATCCCCCCCCCAAGCTGTGACATCAACTATGACCCAGCAAGAGTAACAAGATTGTTACTAAGGGGAGTTATTGGACCAGATGAGCGCTAATCTGGTCATGGGAAACCCCAAATTATACAATGGGGTATGAAAATCCTGTAACCTTATTGTTCAAAACAGATCACATGACTGTGATAAATCCTCCAGTATACCCACTGTAAAATTTTTCTGTCACTATAAAAACAAAAAAACAAGTTGAACATTGTATAATAGCAATATACCATGCCAGGGAGTGGGTATAGGGGTGGATTTACCGCACCTGGTGTGGTTAAGTCACTCGGCTGTGTCTCGTGATCGAACCACACCAGGCATGGTAAATCCACCAATATACCCACTCCCTGTCATGGTATATTGCTTAAGTAATGCATGGGAATGGTGTACTGGAATTATTGGAGACCCAGGAGTCTTAGGCAAGTTAAAGGTATTTGGGCTGAGGCATGATCACACAGGAAAGAATGTGAGTGCCTTAGTTGAAAGTGACATGGACATTGATGTTGGCAAACTGTTCACCACAGCATACTACACCCCTTTGGCAAAGAGGGAGAGTCTTGGGCCCCAAGCAAACTGCAGACAACGGGGTGGAGAAGTAAAGTGTGCATCTGGTTAGCCAGTGAGTGCAAACCAGTGCAAGATCTATAGGTTTTTCTGCCAGTGGGGGCTGCAGTGTCCTCAGTTGAATATATTTTGAAGATATTGGTCTCCCTGATGGAGAAAGCTAACAACTCCCTCAGAAGTCCTGTCAGTACTAGTGATTGAGTGTATTTTTTGGGGTTAGATGACATCAGTGGGGAAAATTGACTTTGAGACATGGATGGAGCAAGTGACCTAAATGGTGCAGGATCTCCAAGGCTCTGAGGGAGAAAAAAGGAAATGACTGGGAGAGAGCATATGGAGCCCAGCCTTGAACACAATGAAGGCATTGAAAGTGAGTCGGCCAGACACCACCTCATTAATTTCTCATGTCTTGGCAAAGGTACAGATTACCACCCAAGGTGAAGACGAAAAACTATGTGAGCATTTAATGAGACTGGAACAGTTGATATTGAGGGCCTACTGGAAAGGCGGAATGAACATAAAAGACATGGGCCAAGGACGGGTGAGCATGTTCTATAGGGGCAATATACTCTGATCTGATCATGGATGATTATACACATGTATATAATAATAATAATAATCTTTATTTATAGTGCGCCTTTCAAAAGTCAAGGCGCAGTACATTTAAAATAACATCATAATAAAACACCATAAAAACACTAAAAACAGTAATATCAATCCATGTCAGTACCATCCCCATATGCCTTCTTCCACAGGAAAGACTTCAGTGCTTGTTTGATCATCATTGATATAATCAAACTCCATTATACACGGCCATATATAATCACCCATGTAGAATGGAGTTTAACAGAATCTGCCCATAGTTGATAATTTATTACTAACCAGTTATTATAATGATGATTATGACTACTTCAATGACAAATTGTACTCACACTTAACTGCTAGGGTAGTCTGCAGGAATTTTTTGAACAGAGCAAACCTGGGGAGGTTTAACATTGATTCCAGCAGTTCATTTAGCCAGCCCTGAGCCCTAATGGCAACAAAATGCTTATCCAGCTGAGTTCTGCATTAGGGTAGTTTGAGGGCATTCCTGGCCATGCTCCTTGTGCTATACTAGTTACACTCTAGGTGGAAACACTTTTTCAGCACACGGGGGTGTTAGGCCCATCAGCGCTTTCTTGGCTAGTAGTACAGGGTTGAAATGTTATTCTATTGGGAAAGGGTAGCCAGTTGATTAGTGAATAAAGGTTACAGCTGTGAATGCACTTGTCAGCCCCTCACAAAGCAGCAAGTTTTATTGCATATCACCTTGATCTTGTTTAATACAGAGTCACTGGCTGCTGCATAGATAGGTGGTCTGTAGTCCACTAAGAACAGGATGTGACTGGACATAGTCGCCTGACTTCAGCAGTGAGGCTGTTCCAATTTCTGAATAGGGTACCCAGTCTTCTATTTACATGGACACCAGATTGTCCACATGGGGTCAAATGATAAGAGTGTCATCCAGCATTACTCCAAAATATTTGAATGCCTCCACTTGATCCAGTATTAGACTTTCATTACTGAAGAGGACAAGAGGGTAGACCTTTTTTTCATGTGATTGCTGGTAAAAAAGCATTGTTTTGGTTTTTACAGATCTAAAAGTGGAAAGCATGTTTAAACTGCAAAGTTGTGTCATAACAAGAAAAATACCAACATTTCAAAGTTTATCTAGAAATGTTGTACTTACTAACAAAGTCCATCATTTGTCAGACAGTATAGAATATTTGAGCCACTAAATAATTTTTTTAAAGAAACTAAACAGTTTTATTCCCTTTTTAGAGTAATTGGAACACTCACAGGTCAGCTGTTGCATTTGCTGTTAGGTCTTTAGGGTTGTGTTCAGCGATGATGACAGTAGTGGCAATGACAGCTTTCATGTCGGAGTCCTGAGAATCCTCAAATGAGGATTCTTCATGCTGGTGGCTCCTAACGCTCAGTTCCTGAGAAGCTCAGTGAGCTGGTCTGGGTCCATGAAAATGTAATGACTAGATTCCACAATATCTCAGGCCTTACATGAGTATGGCAGTGAGAATCAGGCTCTGCTGTCTTGCATTCTAGCCCAATATCAAAGACAGCACATTCACCTGGCTTGTGTCTGGATAAAGATAAACGTTAGTATTCGGAGAGAGGAGTGTGCCTTTCAACTTTGCTTGCATATTTGTGTGTTCATAGTCACTCTCCAAGGCAAGCTCAATCAACACAGTGGGGGGTTTGCCTGGAATGTTAACAACCTGGGGAGCGGCCATGGTATTAAGTGCAGGGACTGGCTGTGATTGCCTAAAATGGCTGAGCAGGTGAAAAACTTTTATTACTGGAAGCCCTGTTTCAACAGTGAGGCGAAGTGTTGAAATAAAGAGCTGTCTGAAATTATCCCATGTAATTGTATAAATGGTCTCAATCAAATGTAAACCAACTACTCAAATGTTATTTTTTTCTTGCAGCATTCTTAAAACTTTCTGTTTTTCTTACCTTGGAGGTATTGTCTTGGAGAACTCAGGAAAGCAGTGCAGCAGTATAGTCAGATTTTGTTGTATGGAGAACTTACTCCTTGGGTACAACAGAAACTTTTTCTCAGTCTCAGTTAGCCAGATCACTACATGTTCACATTGAGTCCCAACAGACTCTCACTTAGAGTCAAATTTATTGATTGCTTTCAGAAGTGTGTTATAAGACTTAATAATGGCCTCAAATGAATCAAGCATCACATCAGGAATGCCAGATTTTGTTGTGGTCTCTGCAGGGTTGGCTTGAAAGTTAATATCTTTTACAATGGGTCCCCAGCTCACAGTGTCAGTCGTGGTTCACTAACCACTTCTTCTAGGGTTTCTTGAGGACACACAGCCTAGGAAATAGCCCATGGGTATTGAACGCTTGCTTTTCAGGGTTCACATGATAAGAGGGAGACACACTTAATTCCTTTCATTTCTCTTTTCTCACTTGCTCTCTAATGCCCTTCTTCCTTCCTTCCTTCCTTCCTTTCCAACCTAGAAAAGTTCTGAGGTGAGACCCACTGAGACTTTTTAAATGATATTTGTGCTTTGAAAACATTAGGACTGTTGGTTTCAGTTAACAGCTTTCTGCAGCACAATCATGCACACCTCCTGCTTTCGGCAATCTTACTCCCTCCCATTGTAATATACTTTGTCCAAGTTTTGATCAATAAATAGATAACCTGGCTTTTGTGTGCCCTCAGATCTACCTAGAGTTCTGCCTTTCTCACCAACTACTGCTCTTTCTTTTCATAGTCCCAAAACATTCCATGAAATCAGTGACACCATTCCATGCTATTCATCTGAATGGTCTGGAATGGTGTTACTACTGTAAGGATGTTCAGGCAGTATGAAAACAGATAACAGCTACTGCTGGGGAGAAAGGGATTCCGAGTAGTTGCAAAGGCAAAACATAGATTATTAATTTATCAAAAAGGCCAGAACATATAAGAGAAAGAAAGGAAAACAGGAGGGCATCAAGAGTTGCAAAAAAACAGTTTCTTTTAACTTTTGACAAACAATGCTCCCTCATGCCATCCCTCTCACTCCAGCAGCAAATCAGTGTTGGCTGCTTGCAGGCTCTGCCAGCTCTGAAAGTGCTGTCTCCATTCAGTCCAGCCCCTGTTCTCAAAGTGCTCCCCCACTCCAGTAGTAACTCAACACCACATCAGCTATGAAGATCAGAGGGCTGTGGGTTCAGTTCCCACGTCTGGCACTTGGGTTAATATCCCAATACTGATACTGTAGTGCAGCATGAGGGGGGTGCTGCACTTCTGAGGTGCCGTCTTTCGGATGAGATGTTAAACCGAGGTCCTATCTGCCTGGATTGGTAGTAGTTCAGGTAGATGCTTAAGATCCCATGGCACTTATCAAAAAAAGAGCAGGGGAATTTCCCCGGTGTCCTGGCCAAATTTCTCCCATTCACTAAAAATACTGCCAACAGCTTAATCTGGTTCAATTTCAGTTGCTTACCATCTGTATCCCCCCCCCCGGTTGCCCCTGAAAAAGGGACTTCTAGGCCTAGTGGGCTTACCGGATCAACAAAATTCAATAAATAAACAAATAATCCTTGGCTGAAAGATCTGTTGCTAGCCACTAATTGAGAAAATTACTGTTTGGTTGTGAATTGAAAAACTGATTTTCTGCGACTACCTGGAGCAACACCCCTCACAGGAAAGACAGAAATGTGTGGACTGTGTTCCTGACTGTGTAGATGCTAAAGGGGCAGAAACTTCTAAGCAAAAAATTATCAACTATTTTACATTAAACTAAGCATTAACTAAGCATTCATAAATGATTAAGAAAGAAAATGATTTTCAATTTTCTAATAAGGTAAACAAAAAAATCTCCATGTCATTGTATGGTTACTATGTATATTTTTATTATAAGATGGGCAAAAACAAATGTTTACAGATCACCGAGGTTGGACTGTATATGTTGTGATACATTTGGAGTTCCCTTGGAAAGTGGCTAGAGTCGAGAAGCCCATGGAGACATTGGTTCTTGTGTGCCTAGAGACTGGACTTCATTATCGAGTGTCTATGCTGACTGGAACCACTGCAAGCTTATTTGGGCACCTTGCCAGCTGTGTCACACACTGGGATCTAAATTGGCCACTGTACCTTGGGAGTCTATAGGTTCATAGGTAGTTTACAAACTCAGTAGGCAGTGTTGCCTTTTATGAGCTCACCACCATTTTATTGGTTGAAGTGAAATTTGCAGTTTCCCATATATAAATCTAGTCTGTTTTTAAAAATGCTTAATTAATTACTTTCAACAATATCTTCAGGTAGAGCATTCCACGTGGATATCACTCTTTGAGTAAACCACTGATTTCTTCTGTTAGTTTTATTTTGAGTTCCATTTAATTTTTTATTATGAGATCTAGTAGTGGTTGTGGAGGGATTCATACATAATCCAATGGTTTCAAATAGTGTTTTGTCATTAATTGCATTGTAAACCATAATCAAATCCCCCCTTAGTTTCCTATACTGCATAGAAAACAGTCCCAGATTTTTTAGTCTATTACAGTAATCCTGCCCCTTTACAGCCTTGATTTGTGTTGTTACTTTGCGTTGAACTCTTTCAATTAGTTTGTTACCTCTAACTCAGGATGGATCACATACAGTTGAGCAATACTCAAGATGTGGTCTAACTAGACTAGAAAATAGAGGGAATATTACCTTTTCATTTCTACTTTTGATATTTTTCAGTATGCAGCCCAGAATCTGATAACTCTTCTTTACAATATTTGTGGTATGAGTTTCGAAGGATAAATTCCTAGAAATAGTGACACCCAAGCCTTTTTCGTTATCTGTTGTTTGTAAAATCGTTTTGTTAAATGTATAGGTAAAGCTTTGATTATGTTCCCCAAGATGCATCACTTTACATTTTTGAACATTAAATAATAATTTGTTTGCAATTTTGCTTTTCTAAATGTGTAAGATTTTCTTGAATTTTCTGAGCTGAAGATTGATCTGTTATAATGCCTCTGAGTTTACAGTCGTCTGCGTACTTGACCATCCAACAGTGATTATTTAAGGGTAGCATTGAGGAAACCAATATATTAAAAAGCACAGGCCCCAGCACAGATCCCTGAGGGACACCACTAGTTACATTCCCCCATGTAGATAGATGGCCTTTTAATGACACTTGTTGTTTCCTATCAGTCAGCCAAGCTTCTATCCAATTTATTATAGATTGATGTACCTTAGCTTTTATTAACTGTTGGATTAATATGTAATGGGCTACCAATTTGAAAGCTTTAGAGAAGTCTAAAAAAACTATATCCACTGCAAGGCCATGGTCCAGGGCTTCACTTACAGGCTCAAAAAAATTTAAAAGGTTAGTTTGACATGATCGTCCCTTTGCAAACCCATGCTGTGTATAATCAATCTGTCCTGTATCTGATAAATGTTCTGTTATTCTATTTTTTATAAGTCTTTCCAGTAATTTACAAAAAAATGCAGTGATATTTATTGGTCTATAGTTTTGTACCAGATTTCTATTTCCATTTTTGTATAATGGAATCACTATCGCTTGATTCCATATAGGAATAGTGGTACCTGTTGTAACAGAAATATTAAACATAGTTGACAATGGCCCTTTAAGTTGATTAGCATTATTTTTGATAAAGATGGATGGAATTTCATCTGGTCCTGCAGAACCATCTGATTTAATGGTCTTTATAACATCCATTACATCCTTTTGAGTAAATGATCTAAATACATCAGGAGATTTAAAACATTGAGAAGCTGTTTTAACTTTTGGGTTGAATACACTGGTAAAGTATTTGTTCAATTCAGTTGCCATTTCTGCTTCCTTAGTGATAATTCCCTTAGTTGTGATTAGTGGTCCAATTGTAGAACCACTATCTTTTAGGGATCCAATATAGTTATAGAAAGTTTTTTTTGTTATCCTTGATGGATAAGGCTAATCTTTCTTCATACTGTTTTTTTGTTTTCAATATTATACTTTTGCTTTTATTAGCAGCTTTTTTATAAATAGCCCAACTTTCAGTTGTTTGGTGGTTTTTATATCTTCTGTATAATTTATTTTTTTTTGGTTAAGCTCCTTTTTGTATTCTTGCTCCACCATACAGGATTTCTTTTGCTATTATTGATTTTGTATTTATACCTGATAGGTACCCAATGTTTTATAAAATATTGTATTTAGGTTTGAAGTTTAAGCCAGATATCATTCAAGTTGCAGTCTGAAAAATCTGTGGCCCAGTCCCAATCTTTTAAATATTTTTTTATTATAATATAGTCTGCTTTGTATAAAATTTTGGTTTGAGAACAACATTTACTAATTTTTTGTGTTTTATATTTGCACTGATTAATACCATATTATGATCACTGTTTGGATAGCGGGTGTATTACTTGGACTTTAATTATGTCTTTTGTCATGTTTGTTAAAAACAAGTCCAGTATATTATTTTCTCTTGTCAGTTCCCGAACAAAGTTGTTCCATGTTGTTTATAATCATGTAATCCAGGAATCTTTTTTCTAGTTCAGTTGTACATATACCATTTACCCAATCTATTTTTGGAAAATTGAAATCACCCATTAAGATATAATTAGTGTTGAAAACCATTTTTCAATACTACTCATAAAGAGGTTACTTTCATCACTATTTAAGTTGGGGGCTCTGTAACTGTAACCAAGTCCTATTGTAAGGCTGTAGTTATTAGTAACCAGTATCTTAGTCCAAATCAATTCTGAATTATTGTTACTGCGTCATTACAGTTTACTGGATAATATTTATAATTGTTTGATATATATATGTAGGGCGATACCCCCACCTCATGAATTTGAATGGTTTTTATTAATTCTAGTGTATCCAATGATATCTGTACACCAATCATCATTGTTGAACCATGTCTCACAGACCCCACATATGTTGATGTTATTTGTTGTTAAAAATGCCCTTAATTCATCCATCTTGTTATTTAAACTACGGGCATTTACAAGTAATATGTGCACCTGTTTTATACTTAAATTGTCTACTTCATGAATATTGTTTGATTCTTTTTTCCATTAATCCCATTAATACTGTTATTGTTTAATATGTTTGTAAAAGCATCCTCTTTGCCACTTTTATTTTTACTTTTGTTCAGAGTCCAGTTTTCTTGGGCTCTCCCTCCTTGTTGTTAGTTTAAATTATTATCAATGTATGAAACAATATGCTTCCCTAAGATTCCATTTCCTTTTCTGCTTAAATGCAGTCCATCCCTGGCGAGGGAAGTGTATCAGCAACAGGACACAGGAAAAGCAGCCAATCAAGAGGAACTAGTGGGAGTTATATATGGGGGGGATAGCAAGGATTTGGTTCTGCTACCCAGTATAAAATTTGCTGTGGTGGAAATTCCTGAGTTCACTCAGAAGGAGAAGAACCCTGCCCTGATCATTAATACCCCAAAGGACAACAGTTTTTCAAATTGATGGTGCAATGAGGGGTCCCGCCGTCCCCCACCATGGCTGGTGCCTGATGGGTAACAGTCCAGGTAGAGAATGAGATGGCGAATGACATCACCTTGTGGAAAGGTAGAACTATGGAGCACTTCCACTGTACCATGTGGATACTGTGACCATTGTGGTCCCTGTCTCAGCACTCCGCCCCCCCAGAGATATTGGCCACAGCTCCACTGATTTTGGATGTTCCCCAGTACTGGCTTGTTGGAGGGAGACTTAGCTATAAGTTGGCCGAGAAGACCTATGTTTTCTCTCTGAATGAGTGGGACATGGAATGTGTGCAGGGAGAAGAGTGTCCCATCTATCTCAGTGACTCTTTACCTTTCAGTGAGAGATCACAACACTGGACCCTGGCTGTTTGGGAAGACATACATCTCATCCACAAGAGCTAATGCCTTTAATTAAGGAGTAATGGAGCCCTAATGCCTCTCTGACTGAGGTGGCAGATTCCATGCCATAATAGCGACTCAGTAACAGCGACGCATAATAACGGTGCTGAACCAACATCATGACCACTTTTGCAAAAGTCATTTCTTGTGGGGTGCTTTGCCTTCCACCCCACCCCAAATGGGGGGCTTTGACCCCACACCTTCCTTACTATAGATTCCTACTCAGGGGACACAACTTGGGGATGGGAGTGAACCGGGATCACAAAAAAGTGTCAGTGCTATGGTTCTGTCACTGTTGTGATGCTTTGCCATTCTTTGGTCGCTATCTTCACAGGATACCATGGTGGCAAGGAAGAAGAGTGACAGCTGTTTGAATGTGCATAGACAACAAGACTCTTTCCAAGATAAAAAAAAAACAAACCTAGATCAGTAAACCACGCTAATAGTGGTGGACACCATTGACTATGTGATGGAAAGAAAGTGGTTTTCAGTCCAGGGCTGTAGAAGTGGGTATTACTAGAGTTTCTTGCTGAGGAGGACAAGGGATAGACTGCCTTTATCTTTCCCCCTTGGATTTTACTAATTTGAAAAGATGCTTAAGCCAAATCTGGGGCCCCAGCCATGTTCCAACAGGAACACAAATTTGTTAGGGATACTGGTTTATCTGATAACCTGATTGTCTTAGGTGTGTTTTGGGAGGAGCATGAGGCCTGGCTCAAGAAGGTCCTGGACAGACTAGAGGACTATGACCGGAAAGTTTCCATTAATAAGTGTCAAATTTGCCTGACCCAGTAAACTATGCTGGGCACATTGTCTGTAAGGACAGAGTCAAAACTGACCCAGACAAGTGAAAGGACCTTCCGCCAGTCTGTGACACTATAATTTGAGGACATTGCAATTATTCATAGTTTTTTAAAATTTTTTGGGGGGTGGAGTATTACAAGTATTTTGTAAAGGACTTTTTCAATGTGATCTAACATCTGATCAATCTGATGCTGGGATACCTGTCAAATGACAAGAGGAAGCACCCAGAAAAGGACAAAACACAGAAAGAATACTATTATATGAATGAGCTTTTTGGTGCCTGATGGGAGCTAAATTGTGAAACTGCACTCTGCAGCACTATTCTTTTTCTGAGTAATGCTCCCAAGCTGGCATTTGTGGATCCTATCAAGTCCTACATCCTGCACTCCAGTGCTGACCAGAATGGATGGATGCTGTGCTGAACCAGGAGCAACCTGAAAAACTCAGACCAGTAGTCTTTGCCAGTTGTGGCCTGATGAGCTTGGAGAAGAACTTCTTAGTGCCAGTGGCGGAGCCAGGTTTGGAAATGTCTGGGAGCCAGGGGAGCCATTCAGTCAATTATGGCCTCCATAATGGGCACTAAACAGTGAATAAAGATAGTGGTGGGGCACCACTACTCACATTGGGGCAGCCAAGAGAGGTGACCGCCTCCCAGCCCCCCCTCTAGCTCTGCCACTGCTTAGTGCATAAACTGGAATTTCTTGCACAGACATGGGATAGTGGACATTTTATAACAGGGCTCAAGTCAAGATAACAGCTAAAAACAATTTACTTTCCTATGTACTGATGACAGCAAATCTGGATGCTGTATGTCATAGGCAGTCATCAGCCCTGTCTACCTTCAGCTTACATTACCAACAAGGGATGAACATCAACCTGGATGCCTTGTTCTGGTGCCCTCATCCTGAGCAGCAGTCTTAGGGCCCATGGACACATGTATCTGAATCTGAGCCAGATTCAGATCCATGTGAATCTGGAGTCAAGCCCAGATTCAGATACATGTGAATCTGGAGTCAAGCCCAGATTTAGATACATGTGAATCTGGAGTCAAGCCCAGATTCAGATAGATGTGAATCTGGAGTCAAGGCCAAATTCAGATACATGTGAATCTGGAACCAAGGCCGTGTACTGCCAGATTGTATGTGATGGGAGAGTGATGCCTGCCAATCCACATTAGGCCATCAACATGCTAAGAGCTTCAATAGATGAAATATTCAAGGCCTATTGTAACTTTGCTGGATTGGCCCTGACATCACTGTTACAGCCGAACTATTTAGATCTGATGAAAGCTCAACAGAATGACTGTAGCTTGAGGGAAGTGGCTATTATTCCAGAGAAGTGGTAGGAAGAGACCCAAGTGTGACATACATTCCCAAATGTCCCTCTTCTGCTTAGTGAATGGAGAAAGCTGACCCTAAAGGATTGTGGAGATCTATACAGAGTCACACAGAATTCCACTCCTTTTTCTAGAAGACAGCTTGTGCTCCATAGAAGTGTAGGAAAACTGTCATGCACTCTCTTCATGAAGATGTGGGGCATCTGGGCTATGATAAAACTGGACTTCGTGCAAACTCAGTGTTATTGGGCCAGGATGGCAATTGAAGTTTAACGGCTTTGCAAGAACTGTGTGTTGTATTCAGAGGAAAACTCTGCCAAAGAACCCCGGTGAACATCACTATCAGCATACCCCCGGAACTATTATGAATATACAAATGATCTTTTTCTCATTGGATCCAGACAGGAACAATGTGGCTAACATACTAGAGGTGATTGACAATTCATCAGCTATGCTCCAGTCAGTCCAACAAAGCACTAGAATGCTACTGGCAAACAGTATTTGTGGCTGCTGCCTCTAGCAGCCGTAACCCTTTAGTGCAATATTTTGTTATATCTTACTCCATGCACTTTATCTCTACCTGACCCACATCCTCTTCTCCCACCTCCCCATATCCTTGCATCTCCATGATTTGCCTTCTGAGCTCCTCCCTTGCTCTCCATCGCCTTCACCTCTATCCTCCCTTCCCTTTTCCCCACTTCCCCTGCCACCAATCCTGCAATCTCTCTTCCCTTCCCTGTGTCTCTCCCCCCCTCTTCCCACCCTTCCGCCCTCTATCATTGTACTCTTTTGGTCTCTGATAAGGTCTACTTGGCAACCCCTTGTCTGGAGTAACATTACACCCTTTCCCTCTTCTGCTCCATTGTCACCCTTCTCCCTCCACCGGTGCCTCCTCCTCTCCCCTGTTTGTGCTCCTCCCTTCCTCCTTCTCCCTTCCCCCTCCTCCTCCCCATCCCACCTTTTTTCTCTCTAACCCCTACCACTCCTCATGCCTTACTCTCCCCCCCCCACACACATTTTGTTTCTCTCTACCATCTACTCTTCACCCCCCGTACTTACCATCCTTGACAAGATCTACTAGGCCACGCTCCTTCTGTCTTTACTATTTTCTTCCCCTCCTCTTTTATTTAGTATAACATAAAGTGCTCTTATTTGATTACATACAGTATACCTGCTTCAAAGTATTTCATGATGTTCATTATTTTGTTTGCTTGTTTGATTACCTTTGTTTTGTTTATATTTTACTGTTTTGACGTGGAACCTTTGTAAAAGAGTTGTATTACTCAAAGGTATTGTAATCCAAGATTGTATTAAATAAAATTTAATTAAGAATGTTACCACTGTGGGGAACAAGTTATTGGAGAAACACTATGTTCACTATGGGTTCTCCAAGTGAATCAACCATAACCAGGGTTGAGACTTTGAAAGCTGCTAAGAGGTCCTCTGTGGTGGTGGAGAAATCTAGGACCACTCCATATCACCCTCAAGGAGATCTTCAGCCTGAGTATTTCAATGGGAGATTGTTAGACATGTTGGGCACCCACTGACTAGTGCAGAAGTCAAAACTTGAGTCAGAAAGTAAGTTCCTTGGTTCATGTGCATAACTGCACGAGGAAAAATCAATAAGGTTTTCACCCTAATACTGTATCTCATGTTTGGGAGGCCCTCTTGCCTGTGGGTCTGTATTTTGGCATGTCAGCCAATTGAACTTTACCTGAGACCTCTACCTACAATGCACCCAAAAACTGAGACAGCTGTTGCGAGAAGACTATCCTCTAGCTGCTAAGGCTGCAGGGAAGATCAGCGTGGCAAAAAAACACAGGTAAGAGCCTGCCTTGCTGGTGCAGCAGTGCTGTAGTATTACTGCTCACACCATCAGTGACCCAGATTTGGGAATGAGCCTGGATCCTTGGGGGCTTGCCGGTGGGGGGGGGAGGGAGGACTGAGCATCCAAATGGTTACTGTACTCCTCTGGGCAGCAAGGGCTGCTTCACCTTGCTGTGTTATTGTCACCTGTAGGTGAATGGGTGCCAGAGCAGCAGGCAAAATGTCAGGATAGGGGAACTTGCCGAGCATTTGGTGGGGAATGCATTTGCACACTTCCCTGGAACCTGGGTCCTAGCTTTGATACCCCTACAGGGTGTGGATCTCAGAAGTGCAGGAAAACTAAGGGGTAAATTCTCTCTCTCCAAGCTTCATGATGGCCAAAAATGGCCTGATGCTGGTATATCCACTTGCTGGACAGAGAAGCAAACTATAGTTAAAAAACAAAACAAAACACAGATATGATCATAATATGTGAGATTATGTCTTACAGGTTGGGAACTGTGTAGTGCTAAGGAACATGAGACTGAAAAGCAAACACAAAATTTAGTATCATGGCACTGCAGAGACCATTGTCATACTGGAGTAGCTGCCCAGTCTGCTAGTATATGGGAAAGATAAAACAGGAGTAGGGGTGGGGAATTGCAAAAACTATGCATCAACCACCGGTTGCCCACAGGTCTATATTTTCTGGAGAAGGTTCAGTGTTTTGGAGCCCTTATCTGAGGAAAGATATACATTTACTAGAGACCACCCAACGTAGAGTGACAAAAGTAATGTGAAGTATGCAAAATTAAACTTATGAACATGGGCTGGAATCACTAGGGGTCCATTCTTTGGGAAGAAGAAGAAGAAGAATGGGGGGTAATTTAATGTTAATTTATAAAATCATTGATTACGATGAGATAAAGGACAAGCTGGGCTTTGAATTCAAAGTATTAAATCATAATTTAAGGGGACATAAAGCAGAAGTAGTTAGCACCACCTCAAAAAGGATATACAGGCAGGGGGGCGGAGCTAGCAGCCCAGCCAGCAGCAGCATTTTTCTGGAGCTCCCAAAGGAAGCCCTATTTAAGAGCTTAAAACATATAATTTTCCACTCCAATTGACTGGGGAGCCATCTCATCACTCAGTAATTCTTCTGTTGTACCTGAGGATACTAAACTTGGTGCAAAATGGGCCATAGAAAGCCTATTAAGCAAGACTTTTTTCAGCCACGCACTCCAGCCGCTAAACCACCAGACCATGTGGCCAGCTCTCTCCCTTCAACGAGCACAGAGCCTGAAGCAGCTTCATTGACTTCCCTACAACAGTCAGTTAATGCCCTGACATGAACTGTACAGCAGATTGATCAAATACTCTATGTCTTTTCACAACGCTTCACTGCTGTGAAGACCAGCTTGGATGCAATGGGGGAAATAACCAAAAGTGCAGAGGCGATGGCAGGGAAGGCCCTCGCTGCCACCACCATCTCCATTAAGGAACAAGCTGCGCTTTGAAGTTGGGTGGAGCAGCTTGAAAATACTGTATGTGCTGCTAACATCTAGATTCTGAGTCTCCCTGAGGTGTCAGAGGGTGACAATTTAGTGTTATACCTTGAACAATGGCTGTCGGATTTGACTGGGACTGATAATTTGAAAATTACAAAGGCGTACCGAATCACCCTGAGAAGGCCTAACACCAATGTGGACAACCTCTGAATGGTTCTGCCAACCCTGACCTCAATGACAGAGAGAGATCTTGTGCTGGGAGCCATTCGGAGCAGGGGACCGGCCTTTCTGGATGAGGCATGAGTGCTTTTCTTCCCAGACTTGTCATATGCCACCAGAACATGACGTAAGGCCTTTGACAGGGTTAAACATAAGCTGAGAGAATTGGGAATCACATACTCAATGGCATTTCCAGCCCAATTATGCTTCTCAGAGGGTCGAAAACAATATCACTTCACAGATCCCAAGGAGGCAGGGTTGTGCATGGAGAGGAATGCCACCAGACGGGCCCAGGATGACCGATCAAATGAGGAGGAAGACTCGGAGGAGGACTGAGTGAAGTATTGACTATGTATTTAACCTTTCTTGAGGGACTGGCTTGTTCGTAATATAAAATGGGAGACTAAAGCGACATGCCTGTTCAAATCTTTGATAAATATGAATAAGGAACTGTCTGGTTTTATTTGAGTATTACAAGAACAATACGAGACTTTACTCTGACAAATAACGGACTTTTTCCTTGATGGGTTACAAACCCCCCTTTTCTTTCGTTTGTTGTTTCAGGCTTGTTGTACTTAATAATTATACATGTTTTCAGTATTCTTTTTACAGGAGTACCAGGAAGAGGTTAGTTCTGATTTATTCTCCATTTTACTCCATGCTTTTGGAGATCAGGAGATGGAATAGAAGTTACTTATTATAATAGTGGAATTATGCTTAGGTGCAGTTTGTTTTTCTACATTAGACTACATAGGCTAATTCTGAGAGACCTGGGTTCTGTTAAGAAGCACTCTCATGGGACTGTACTGGGGTTGTGGGCAAGAGCTGGAGTCTAGGCCTAAATTGTACCGGTATATAGTTTTTACATGGGGCAAGAACCTATTATCTACATGCTTATCTGTTAGATCAGGTCTCTCGAAGGCCTTGCTGGAGTAATACAGCACCTATTTAGTGTAAGTGGGGCTATTGGAGCTCTGGAGAGTAGTAACTTTCTTCATGAGCTGTTCAAACTTCATAAAGGACCTTAAGGGTAAGTTATGAAAATGATTGTTTACCAGTTTTGGATGTGTCAAATAGGGCATTGGTTGCATTATAGCTCTAATTTCTTATAGTAATTTTACTTACTGTATGATTGATTAAACCCCTCAATGCTGTACCAAATGAACAAATAGTCTATCTTTAGTAATACATAATGGATGGAAATGTAAGTTATACAGTACATGTTCAGAATATGATGTGTTGTATGCTCATATATAAAATGCTTTAAATAAAAAGTAAAAAACAAATATAAAAGGATATACAGTATGTGAATACTTTTATTTACTGAGAGTAATTGGTATTTGGAACAACTTACCGAAAATAATTATTTACTCTCTAAGCTTAACTTCCTTTAAAAAGAATCTAGGGCCCACTTATTTAAAGGAGATGCGTGGCCCAAAAGGGAGACATGCAGTGCATTTGGAAAAATGCACAGAAGTGTGATATTCGAAAGGGGGAAATGCACTGCCCAAGTTGGAATGCCAGATCCCACAGAAATAATGGGTGCAGTGCAAAACTAGGGGGTGGGCACCTGAATAAGCCACAGAAGGGTATATTCGGCCAAAATGTGTGGTGCATGTGCCATGCATCACAGAAATGTGCCGCAAAAAGTTAGGTATGAAAGGGGATGGCCTAAACCGGCAAACCACCCACAGGCAGGCTGCAGAACTGCAGACAGGCGACCCTACAGCAGACCTCAGAGGTGCACTAGGATGTGCCCAGGCACCCACACACAGCAGTCATCCCAGGACGGTAGTGCCCACAGCCACAGCCGAGCTGTGCCTGCTCGCCGGGCACCTGCCAGGTGCCGGTGGGTGACACTACAGGCACTGCCCAGTCAGCCACCCCTACACCACATCCAGGTTGGCAACACCCAGCTGCCACATGCCAGTCAAGTGCCCCCCAGCATACCAGCAGAGAAGGCAGCCACATTTGCTGGCGCAGTTGAGTTGCGTGGAACATGCACTTGCTGGATGCAGCCTGCCACTTTTGAATATGGGGCCCCTGATATATACCGTACATGACTGAGAACAACTCAGATGGTTGTCACCACTGAAAAAGGAGGGGCACCCAAGATAGGCAACATTTCTCTGCTACTGTCCTGCTTCAGTTAGCAAAAAAACCTCAGTTCCACTCACGCGTGCCACTGGTGAAACAACCAGAAAAAAAATGCAAAAACCAGGCTCCACAAGTAACAAAATGAAAATAGTTTATTCACATAACATTGTATCAATGGTAGAAATACCACAGCCGACCTGCAGTACTTCAGGGCGGCCGTGGTATTTCTACCACTGATACGATGTTATGTGAATAAACTATTTTCATTTTGTTACTTGCGGTGCCTGGTTTCTGCATTTTTCTACTGTCCTACTTCCAAGCATTACCTACACCTCCCCATGTGCCTTCACCAGTACCCAACACACATAGTTTATAAAGCATGGTCCCAGTGTTATATCCCCCTTTATGCTGCATTCAAGTCAGGTTTATGAGACATGTTTGTTTTTCAGATGCTCATTCAGTTCTGCTTATAAAATAGGAAAAAAAAAATCTTCAAACCTGACTGGCTGAAACCCTTCTTTAGCCATGTCCTTATCAGGACATAACCATTCAATGGGCACTATTTGTGCCAAGCAAACCACACCACACGATAAAGATCAATGCATGTCACCAGTCTCCTACTACAGCTCCTCAGCCAGCACCCGAGGGAACCACTGTAACCAGGAGAGCGACGACACAGCCTTGTCAAAATCTGTCCACACTACCATCATTTCACCACCTAACAAAGAGGCACAAGCACAGGGGACCACCAGAAAAATGTTACTCATGATATCCAAGCTCTCCCTTTCTGCACAAGCTGCAAATTTCAACAGCTAATTTTATTTTACTCATGGAAGTTTCCTCCTTGCAGCACACAGGTCTACCTCTCGGTCCTTCTCGTTCCTCCTCTTTCCTCTCATTATGGACTCTCCCCACACACACATACACTTTGTGCTGTCTTGTAAGAATAAAAAAAATGTTACTGCATTACCATCAGCTGTAAACACAAATTCATTTATTTCTCCACTGTTACCATTTTGATTTGAGAACTGTGAAGCAAAAAATGATTGTGTACGACGGCCACTGAGGGACATGCTCGCTCCAGGTCAAGGCACCCGTTTAGGAAAGAAATATTGAAAAAACAATGAAAGTACACAAAAAATGCTTCCTGTGTCTTCAGAGGAGACAAGGGCCAGAAGCACCACACTACATATAAAACATAATATTGGATACGCTCGCTCTCCATTGTTGTAACTGAAACTGCATGGGGGCACGCTCGCTCCCCCGTTGCTGTATATGAAAGTGGATGGTGAAAGTAAATAAATATATTTATATAGTACAACAAAAACCTTTGTTTTTCCTAGTGTTTGTGTCTGTAGGTGGCTGGGGAATAGAGACACAGGCAGACATCAACATCCTCAAGTGATTTTAGAAATCTATTCCAACACAATGAGAAGGACTACTTATTGTCTTTTTCTACTAATCATACTTTCTGCTCTTTTTTATGTACACTTTGTATGTGCATTTTTTGTTATGAACTTCTTTACTGGAGGACCCATTTTATAAGTGCAATAAGACACTCTGAGGTGTGGGCTATGGCCTGAAAAGAGCACTTCCCAGGTGCTAAAGGCACTCAATACAAGTGCATTTGCCTTATAACGTACCTGGAGCATGCTGTTATCCGGCCATAACACACACCTCATCGTGTCTTATCACTAACTTATTAAATTGAAAGATAAGTACCAGGTATGTAGTTAGCACTGTAATAAAATGCGTTTTCAACTAATGCTTTGCTTATAGAGGTAGCGATACTGGTGTTAGTATTGTATGACTGTCTTGATGAGAACATCAAGAGTTTTATACTTGGAGAATGCAGACCCCACCCCATAGGGTTGGAACTTCTCTCCAAACGTCTCAGCACCACATATTCCTTCATGGATATGGGAGCCATCAATTCTTCATCCAGTCCCCATGGAGCTGCTGCAACAGGAGTGGGCAGCAGGAAGGGGAATGTGTACACACCACAGGGGAAACTTTGATCCTCACATCAGCTGGCACTCAGCTGTATGTGGATCCATGCCATTTGACAAGGAGTGGAAAATGGGGCTGCCATCTGCAATGAGGTATTTTCCTGGCTCTAGAGCAAGGAGTGGATCTGTGACATGCAACAACTACACCACTGGGTGTATTTGGTAAATGCCCAAAAGCCACCAATCTGGGAAAGAAGAAATATAAACAAACATGGGAACAGTCATAATTTCCAACCCTTGGCCCCAGGACTACTGGGAGATGTCATGGTCACACAGCAGCCAAACAGTGTGCAAGGCTCCAAACAGTATAGGTGCATGTGCCCAATGTTGCCTATTGCAAGTAATAGCAATGCATTTCACACGGGAACACTCAGACAACCAGGACAGAGGCTTTGCCAGACTGCCCTCCCCCACAGAAGGGACTATTCAATGGTGTCTGGGGCTGCAGGACAATAAAACATGCTGTAGAAGCATCATTTGTGAGATTGGCCAGTGCGTATACTGGGAGGAAAATCTGTGAAGGAGTTCCAGCTGTACTTTGTGGGAGGAACCAGATGGCTTCCAGAGACCTGTGAGAGCTTAGAAGAACCAAGACATGTTTGGACATACAGCATTTAAAGGGGACAGGATATTTATGCTAATTGGCAGCACTCAATAATGTTCATAGTAAGAGAAATAAAAGACTTGTTTCCAAATTAACCATATTTAACGGTACCTGAATAAACACTGTTATGAAAAACTGTGTTTTCAATTGTTTTCTGTTGATGAACAACATTCTGCATAGTTCTTTTCACAGAACCAGTAATTTAGAGTTTTCACTATGTCGCGGTTTGTGTATAGAATGCTAATTGTGAGCTATTGTCCTATCAGAACCATGCTTAGAGTTCCATACACAAACCGTGACATAGTTAAAATTCCAGATCAGTGGTTCCATCAAGAGAACTGTAACAGAATGCTGCCCATAAAAACAAAACAATGCAAAATACTGTTTCTCAAATAACTTTTTATTCAGGTACAATTACAGATGGATCATTTAGGTTCATGGATATAATTTCTGTGAATGGGAACAGTGTACACAGCTGCCAGTTGTAAATCATTTCATGTCCTCTTTAAAGAGGTAACAATCCCAGCCCAGACTGAGAATGAGAAAGGTCAAATTTCTGGGCTCTGGGCAAGTCCATCCTAGAAAAATGGTTCTCCACATAATGTATTATTCCAAACACCAGGAGAGAAGCTGAGCAGGCCTATGCCTGGTTAAAGAGAAGAGGGGGCAGGGGAAATTGTTTAACCAGGGAAGGCACACTAAGCCAGTGCCCATTTCCAGGTGCAACCTGAAAGGAGCACAAGGAAGTTGAGTAACTTGCTCAGGGTCACACAGTATGCAAATGGCGGCTGATGGGATTCAAACCCTGGTCTCCAGGTTTGTAGCTCAGTGCCCTTAACCACTACACTATACTGCCTAAAGTGTTCAAACTATAGTTTAGATTCCAGAGCAAGAAAGGAGGCCAGCAGCAACAGTGACTGCCCTCAACCAAATGTCATTTCATTGAGGACGTTCCCACACAGGGCATGAGGGGAGAAAAAAGTCTTAACCAAATGGTGAAGAGAAGTCCGCAAGTGGAGTGAAGACTAGCGAGGCTGAGGCACCACCATCACAGTTCTCTCCTGCAAGCCCCTAGTGTTGTAGCGACTGCTGTGCACCTGCATCCAGGGTGGCAGCAGCAGAGACACAGCAACAGAATTCCTGTAAGAACAGCATCCACTAGCTGAGGACGTTTTGGGTCTATGTTGTCTGGCTAGCCATGAGTAAGTAATCAGGGTTAAGTCTGTGCAACTTGTTTTCAGTTAGGGAGGTCAGGTAGTTTATAGCAGAAAGTCAATGGAAGCCCTGGGCAGGGCAGGAAAGGCAATGGAAACCCCGGGCAGGGCAGGACTGTGCTAGCTTTGAAAGTGCTCTGGCAGAAGATCTGCATTTAGGCCACTGTGATATTGGTTACAAATAGTGATCACTTAAACATTTAAACAGCTGCTGACACCTCAAAGAAAACTTTGAAAAACATAATAATTAGGTACAATTCACTTTGCATTCCAAATATATTCTATAGATTTCTCCTCCCCATCTTTTATTACAGAGAAGATTTGTACAAATACATGATCTTTATCTGTTAGAGTTCATGTGCCTCTATAGCTGATTCCTTACTTCAAGTCATAATCTTTGGTTGTGACATCACTATCTGCTGCCATGGGAGTAACTGCAATGTCACAAGCAGTGCATTATGACCTCAGGTTGGGAAAAAGCAACAGGAAAAGATAAGCTCTTCAGGAGCAGAGATCCTGCTTTCATGCAAATGGCCTCAGCAAATAATGAGGAGGAAAATACAGAACTAATGTGAAACATAAACTGAACTGTCTAAATATTATTTTTTGTTTAAATTATCCTGAAGGCGTCAGCCGCTGTTTAACTCTGTAACTGTGCATGCAGTTTCTCTTGCCTTCAAGCATCATGCCTGCAACAGTCCAAATGCTGTGGCCCTGGCAATTGTTAACAAGGGAATTCTCTAGGGCTGTTGGGGGAAGTAATCACTAGTAAAGAAGTTAGACAAAACTAGGGTCTCATGGGGGAGGAGGGAATTGTGTGGGGACTGCAAGTATTTAATTATTCATTGCTTAACCCCTACCCTTCCTTCCCCAGATCCTTGTTCCTGCCTACCATAATAAACTGTAACCCCTACCAAATTGGTATTTATTATGTCTTCCTGGGTTCCTTAATGCCCACTGTCAGGCTGGTGTCCTGTAGTTCTGTGTCTTTGTGTGAGAGTGCCATATTGAGCCTCCACGCCTGTCCCTTTAGGAAAATAGCTAATCTGTGTTAGAAATTGGTCTGTGCTGGGTTCAAGTGATTTAGGGCTTGTGACCGACCAGACAATGATCTAATTTGCTCCAATTTGCAGTCGCTACTAGCGCAGAGGGAGCCTAAATAGGAACTGTGACTATTTACTGTTTATCTGTTATATTAAAGTTAGAGAAGTTTGTCTAACCTGCTTTGTTTGCAGCTCGAACATTTGGATGGGAGCCACCATGATAGGTCCTGGACTTCAAGTAATTGGACCAATCGAACCACTGGGGACCTAACATGGATCCTGTTCCCAGAGGTCTTGTGAGAAGGAAATTCTGTAGTCTTGTAGTTTTATCCAGTTGGCACCCAAAATGGACCTGGAGGGGGAGCCCCAACTGTGTGACTGACAGTTCCTCTAGCCAACTGAATCTTTGGATTTACAAGGGAAATGCCCAGTGTGCCAAGTTACAGTGGATCAGTAAGAGTTGGAGGCTGAAGTGTGAACAGCTCGAGCTTTCGAGCAGCTGCTCCCAGAAGTAGCATAGGGGAATCGGTGGGAAGAGACTAGACTTGCCTTCCTGCCACCTTCTCCTGCATTGAACTGCCTAACTGCAGAAGTTGGACATGTCAGTTTCCAGCCTGGAACTGTGGCAGAGGAAAGGAAGAAGTTTGCCAGTGCTACGTGCGATTTGGACCAAGACTTACTCCTGATGTGATCGGCCCAGCTTGTGTGTGGATCATATTCCAATCGAAAGGTTTGCACAGTGAAGCTGTTAATTTGCAACCGGACTGAATCTGAACTGTTTACAGATGCATTGATAGATTTAGATGTGCTGAATGTGTTTTGTGGGTCACGATTTGGTTCCCCATGATCAAATCTGTTATGCCAGCTGTAGGCTTCATCAGTAGAAGATTACGAACTTTGTCAGAACTGTTCACCCTGCCTGGGCCCTGCCAGTTCAGCCCTGGCCGCTACTCCTGCACCAGAGACTGTCAGTGAGAGACCAGCTCAGGGATTCAACCCCCTGCACCACAACATCACGCAGGTTGAGATCATCAAGAGGTGTGCTGTGACGGCCCATCTTCACTCTGCCGATCGATCATCACCATGAGGTCTACATATCACCAGTCTTGCATCAAATTTCTGGTAGTGTGAGTACAATCAGTGTAGCACCATGCAACAAAGGTTTAAATCATCTGTGGTACCATCTAATTGTTTCACTTTTCCTTGGGTTTACAAAGGACTTAGTCAACTGACTTGGATTATAAATAATTGTGTTGTTTGCATGTTTAACTGCTTTTTCTTCCATCAAGAGCCCCAACATCAGCTGCAATGCTGGCCACTAGGAGGGTTGGTGGGTGGTTATAGCTTCCTAGAGGGCTATACCAAAGCAGATACGCAACCCCAATACTATTTCTCTGGGTGGAGGCACCTTGTTACCAATCTCAGGCCCCTCAACCTGTGTGTAGCCATACAGGAACGGGTAGTAGCCCTTGGAATAGCGCAGTCTAGGGGTTACATCTTGGAGGCACCACTGGGATTAGTGCCCTCTAGTGGCCAGAAGTCAGATTTTCAGTCCAGTGTAATTTTTCAGGAAAATTTGAAATGGAGGCCCTTACTACACCCAAGTGGAAAATTTCCCCCTACAAGCTGGTCGTAGACTGCATGATGGGGTGAAATGAGGTCGAAGGAGTCTACCCCCACCACACCATAATACTACTTGATATCCCCATGGGGTCCACTAATGATACTATAGAGGACACTGTGGAGAAAGTTAAGTGCCTGGGGAAGGTTGAAGTATGAGGGTGGGGCACAGACCTGTTTGCCCAGACCTTGGTGGCCCTCATTTCTTGTAGCCTCCCCACAGACCCTGAGACAGTACCACCTGTTATAATGCCAGAGGGGTCCCAGAAGGGGTGGAGAGTTACTTATTTACACAATGACTCATCTTCCCTTGGGGGGGGTCCCCATAGTAGAAGGATTTAAAGACAAACTGCTGAGACTCCTAGCTGCTTAGGGACAGTCAGTCAAGGATTTGTGGAGGGCTTTGGAAGACTCTGAGGAGGTTACCCCCATTCAGTCTCCTCTGGCCTCCCCAGCTTCCCCCTTGGCCCCCACCATTGTGGCATCCCCCACTGTGATACCCTCAGTACACCTGGGCTCTTATCGCAGGCTCAGACTGTTTTTGGGTACTGTTCCCATGCCAGTGGGGGAGGATGACTTGGAAACTTGAATGGACTATGCCACCCTCTGGTCCAAGAGTGGCAGTGCTCGGAAGGGGAGAAACAGAAGAGACTTATGGAAAGCTCCAGGGGCCCTGCACTGGAAGCCATTCGATTCCTTTGGTTCACTAACCCAGAGGCCCCTGCAGTTGAGTATCTATCCACTTTAGAAGGGGCATTTGGCAGCACTGAGTCTGGGGAGGATTTAATGTGGAAATTGAAGTCTTCTAAACAGTGGAAAAATGAGAAACTGTCTGCTTTCATAACACAGGTTGAAAGGGCCCTGCAGTGGGCACATTGTAAAGGGGTATCTCCACTAGTGAATGGAATCATGTTAGGCTGGAGCATATCCTTAAGTCTGCCCATTATTCAAGTGTACTTATGCTAAAGTTAAAGTTTCAAGACAGGAAAGCTAACCTGCTTGTATATTGTTGGCTGATGGAGATCTGGGAGTCTGAGAATGACGAAGATGGCTGGGAACTGTGTGTGGGGGTTGCGCACACTGCCTCAACTCCTGACAGACCTGTGGAAAAAGAGGAACCCTCTGAAACACAGCAAGTCCATGATCTGCTGAAAGAGTTAAAAGAACTGAGAGATAGCCAGCAAGCTGCAGCCAAGGTGGCCAAAAATTCTAGTCTGCTCCCCTAAAACTGAGTCTGGCAGTGAGGCCCCACCTGTGGGTATGGGGGCCCAAACCCTTGCCACTGAACTCCGAATGGATTCTAAACTGGTAGAAGAGATGAGAGAACTGTGGACCCTGGTAAGAGATCTTATTCATGCCACCTGATCACCTGCCCCCTGGCGGGACTATGGGGGAATCCAGCTTGAATTCAATTCAAAAGAGGACAGTAGGACTCCAGCACCTGATCACTACAAACCTCGTGAAGAGCTGACCCACTGTGCTGACCCTAGAGGCAAGGTGTTGCGCTATAGATGCAGACAGGATGGGATCACCTGACACAGCTGCAATTCCCCTGAAGCTCTGCAGAAAGTCACCATGAAGCTACTTAATCTAGTCCGACAGAGCAATATAAAACCTCAGCCAGGCCCACCCTGCGAGTCTTTCTCCTCTAAAACTACCGTAGGCTAGTCTGCCAAACAGACTCCTCCAGACTAGTCCAACATGGTGGGTCCATCCATGGAAACCACAGTGACTGTTAATGGCATCTCCACCTGAGCTGTGCTAGACAGTGGCTCACAGGTCACTATTGTATTTAAAGACTGGTATGACCAACACTTGTATGATCTCTTGCTCTTTACCCCTAGAAGGACTGCATGTGTGGGGGTTGAGTGACAACTGCTATCCTTACCAAGGGTATGTATGAATTTAGCTATCTTTCCCTACTGCTATTGCTGGCATGGATGAACAAATGGAGATCCTGGTCCTGGTGTGCTCACCGACTGGAACGTATGATGGTTTGCTTTGTTGATTGGCACCAACACCCATATGTTTGGCTGGCTTGCCCAGCTCTGTCAGGAGAAACAAGCCAAACTGACTGGAAAAGCACTACACATTCTGGCCATGGTGTGCCGAGCCTACGACTTACAGATGCAAGCCAAAGAGGCTGAGAAAGATAAGTTGGTGGGAGTAGTATGGAAGAAAGATCCAGAATCCCTCGTGTTGCCCCCTAATGCTCAGTGTACCATCAGTGGCGAAGTACAAATTAAGAGATGTCAAAAAAGAAAATTCTCATGCTGGATGCCTCAGAAGAGGGGAAACTGCCTGAGGGACTGTTGGGTAAACCTAGCATCCTGATGGCTGGGCTCATGCTTATGCTCGAAGAGTAGTGGTACAAATCCAAAACATCCGACCAGGATATCGGAGTAAATCGAGATTGCACCTTGGCTACTGTATATTGTGCAGACACGGCTGTTGCCTAGCAAAAGATGCACTTGAGAGACTGACGAGTCGACCCCTGAGCTGTTCGATTTCGGAGAGTCTCCCATCCCCGAAGAGTGGAGAACTAAAATCAATTGAAAGCTGGCTCAGAAGAGCATGGTGTTTTCATTGAAAGAGTGGGATGTGGGATGCATCACTGGGGTGAACATTACATTAGACTGCATGATGACAGGCCTTTCCGTGAGAGATCTCAATGCCTAGCCCCAGCTGACATTGATGTTCAATACCACCTCCAAGAGATGCTGGTGACTGGAATTATTCAGGAGTCTTGTAGCCTGTATGCCTCATCTATCATGGTAGTCCAGAAGAAAAAATGGCTCAGAAAGGATGTGTGGACTACCGGATGCTGAATAGAAGAACTATCCCTGACCAATACACTATGCCACGCATCCAGGATGCCCATGATTGCCTCAATGGGAGTCAGTAGTTTTCTGTGTTAGACCTCTGGAGTGGGTATTAAGAGATCCCGATGGCACCTGAAGATAGAGAAGATAGCTTTCATTTGCTCTTTGGGTTTCTATGGGTTCCTGCACATGCCACAGGGCATGCCAGGAGCACCTGCTACATTCCAGAGATTAATGGGGAGAGCCGTGGGGGACATGAACCTACTAGAACGCCTCGTCTACCTAGATGATATTGTATTTGGCTAGACCCTTGAGGAACACAAAGCTCACCTGTTCAAGGTTCTAGACTGGTTGGAGGATTTTGGTTTAAAGTTGTCTATTGACAAATGTTAGTTTTTCCAGCAGTCTGTAAAATATGTTGGACACATTGTGTCATCTGAGGGGATCCAAACAGACCTGAGCAAAGTGGAATCTCTGACCACCTGGCCCCAGTCTAGCAGCCTTAAAGAACTGCAAAGATTCTTGGGGTTCTGCAGTTACTATCACGGATTCATAAAAGATTACACCAAAGTCAACCACCCTTTGCTTAACTTAACTCAAGGTTACCCACCCACAAACCGAAAATACAAGAGAATAGCAGTCAAAGAGGAAGAAGTTTACTTTCGGACAAATGAACCTTTTGGAACCAGGTGGACTCACAAGTGTGAGGTGGCTTTCTATGCTATCATTCACCAACTCACCCATGCACCTGTACTTGCATATGCAGACCCCGCCAAACCCTTTGTATTGCACACTGATACCAGCTTCAAAAAGGGACTTGGTGCTGTTATATACCAAGAATATGAGGAAGGCTTATGCCCAGTGGTGTTTGCTAGCCGGAGCCTAACACCATCTGAGAGGAATTACCCTGTACACAAACTTGAGTTCCTTGCATTGAAGTGGGCTGTGGTAGACCAATTTCATGAGTATCTTTATGATGTCAAAATTCTATTGAAGACTGATTACAACTCCCTCACATGTCCAGACTTCAGCAAAGTTGGATGCCACTGGGCATCGCTGGTTATTGGCCCTTTCCATTTATGACTATTCAGTAGAGTACCGACCAGGCTTGAATCACATTGATGCTGACACCCTTTCCAGGAGACCTGACACTAACTTAGAGTGGGTGAGAGTGACTGAACAGTCTGTCAAAGGTCTTTGTCAAAAGTTTGATAAAGATGAGCACCCTTCCCCTGAAACCGTTGATTGCCTGGGCCCTCCTGACACTTGTATTCCTGTGGCCTACTGCCATCTTGCAGCCTTGGATCTCAGCACTTTATGACAGCTGATGCCTGATAATATGCAGTGGGCTCAATCCCAAGATCCTATGATTAAGCTTGTGTTAGATGCCATTTATGCTGGAAAAAATGTGTTCAAGCTTCGTTCTCAAGATTCCGGAACTGCCCTGCTGCTCAGAGGGGCCCAGATTGAAACTGTGCAACAAGTTGCTTTACAGTGAGATTAACAAACAAGGTCAAGTTATCAAGCACCAGTTAGCATTGCCCACAGCTTTTAAACATTTATTTATTTAGTTTTTGTTAACCGGGTTAGGTGCGCTAGCCAAAGTTGACTATTTTCAGGCACGACCTGGGAGAAAATGTACATAAAATGAGATGAGATTATACAATACTTAATATATAGTACAGGTACATGGTATATAGTACAGGTAGGTTAGAATACAGATCAAGTCAGACAGTACTCGAGACAATACATATAGCTATGCAGAGATGACAAAAGTGACATTAGTACATGCAAATAACTGAAACTGGGCTAAGTGGCAGCTATAAAGACATTTTATAGCAAAACTTGTTTAGAAGTGCAGCAGTGTCTTGGGCGAAATAGGGTGGTTAGCTGTGAGGCATTAAGTGGGATCAAAGCAGTAGTGGGAGACAGTATAGCACAGTGGTTTAAGGCTCTGAGCTGCAAATCTGGTGACATCCAGCAGACCAAACCTGGGTTTGAATCCAACAGCTTCCACTTGCATACTGTGTGACCCTGAGCAAGTCACTTAACTTCCCTGTGCTCCAGGTCACTCCTGCGCAAAAGCATTCAGCTTAGTGTGCTACTCCTGGTTAAACAACTAAATAAAAAAATAAAAGCATGTGCAGGGGTCCCGGGATAGATGGCGATATAGTTCTTTTTTGAAGATTGGGTGGGAGTTAGCCTGCTTCAGGGCAGGAGGGAGGACATTCCAGGTGGTTGGGGTGGTGCAATGAAATGCTCCAGAGCTTTTTGAAGTAAGACACCTGGGTATGGTGAGTAGAAATTTGTTTGCAGAGTGTAGTCCATGGGCAGGTGTCTGTGGTATAAGTAGAGCTGCAAGGGAGGAGGGGGTTTGGTTATGGATTACAGAGTCTGTGAGGGTCCCTAGGGAGTATAGTCGGTAGGCAGTTGGGGAGAGCCAGCCTAGGTTGCTATACAGTGTAAAGTGGTGCTTGAGTTGATGGGAAGAGGAGGCATACCGACATATGTAGTTATACGCAACATCCCATTTATGGAGAGCAGTCTTATGGGCATTAGCAAAAGTGGAGACACCATATGTCAGCGCTGGAAGCAGAATACCCTTGGCAATTGCCAATTTGGCAGATGGTGTTAGCAGGTGACAAGCCTTATAGGCGATTCCAAGTCTGGCATTTGTTGCTTTACAGGTTGATTGGATGTGCAGACTGAAATCAAGGGATTTATCAAGGAGGACTCCCAGGTATTTGAAGGATGTGACACAGTCGATGAGAGACCCCCCCCCCAGAGACATGGACTAGGAGGGGTTCCTTACAGGCCCTGAGTTTGGGGGCAGTACCAAATAGCAAGGCTTGGGTCTTTTTTGTGTTGAGGATGAGCTTATTAGCATTTAGCCATGTTTGCACATTCCTGAAATCCGAGGAGAGGTTTTTGTTAATGATGTTTACTTTGTCAGCGCTGGAGTAGAGGACAAGATCATCAGCGTATCAGATAGCTGAGCAGGAGAGTATGGCATAATCTATGTTGTTGCTGTATAGTGAGAAAAGAAGGGGTCCCAGGATGGAGCCCTGGGGTACTCCGATGTCAGTGCTGGTCACATCCGAGAAAGCGGAGTTGAATTTAACAAGTTGCAATCTGTTTGATAGGTAGTTGTTAAACCAGTCAACTACTGAGGATGAGAAGTTAAGTCTATGCAGGGTTGAGAGAAGCAGGGGATGATCCATTCACTAAAAATACCACCAACATCTTAATCTGGTTCAAGGTCAGTTGGCATAAATCTGTATCCCCTTCTCCCCGGTCGTGCCTGACAATAGGCAGGATTTGTCTAGTGCACTTACCCGGTCAACAAAACTAAATAAAAAAATATAAAATGTGGTACTAAGAGCTCTTCATGACCAGATGGGGCATCTCGGTTGTGACCAGACTGCTGATTTAGCTTGTGCTCGCTTCTACTGGCCCAAAATGGGTCCTGACATTGAGACTTATATAAGAACTTGTAGCTGAGGCCCAAATATTAAAAGGGTTGCACATGGTCCTGTGGTGTTCTTGCTCATGTGCAACCCACTGATACACCCTAACGTGATATTCAAAAAGGGAAAAGTGCTGCAGCACAATCCTGATGCCGGAGCGCATCAGTACGTATGCAGGCACAGGTGGGGAGGGCGCCATGCATAACCTGCACAGCCCGATATTCAGCCCGGGATGTGCAGAACCATGCATGCAAACCCCTACCTGTGCCAGCACAAAGTTGATCCCAAAAAAGGAACAACTGATGGCCACCTACAGGTGAGCTGCCGCATTGCAGGGCGCAACACGGCAGCTGCCACCTGTGGGTGGCCACCTGAGTTCCAGCTGCACCTGGTGGCCCCCCCATGCCCAATCGCGGGCATTTGTAAAAAAAAAAGACTAATGTCCTATATCCCTGGTGGTCCAGTGGACCGCTATCTGCCCGATCGCAGGCATCTGTATATAAAAAAGAACATGTCCTATATCCCTGGTGGTCTAGTGGACTGCTTTCTGCCCGATCGCAGGCATTTGTATACAAAAGGACTTCGTCCTATATCCCTGGTGGTCCAGTGGACCGCTATCTGCCCGATCGCGGGCATCTGTATATAAAAAAGAACATGTCCTATATCCCTGGTGGCCCAGTGGACCGCTTTCTGCCCAATCATGGGCATTCGTATAAAAAAAGACTTCGTCCAATATCCCTGGTGGTCCAGTGGACCTCTTTCTGCCCGATCGTGGGCATTTGTAAAACAAAAAATAATTCCAATATCCCTGGTGGTCCAGTGGACCACTATCTGCCCGATCACGGGCATTTGTAAAACTAAAAATAATTCCAATATCCCTGGTGGTCTAGTGGTACCCACCTACCCGCCCACTGAGGCTCACCGCCCGGCTCCCCCCCGGTCAGCGGGCGGGTGGCAGCACCCCACCCACCTGCCACCCCACCGCCCACCGACTGATACTCAGTAGGGCTGTACGCCCATTGGTCCACAGCGGTAATGGGCGTGCAGCCCATACCGTACTACACATTCCAGATATGTTGTGGGGGGGTCTCCCACATTTTTTTCCCAAGCTTGTACTCATTCATCTAGTTAATAATACCACACAACTGTAGAAACACTGTAGATGCTGCCTTGAAATGTATATCACACTTAACATACTACTTTCACACATACCTCAGAGGAGTCAGAAAATTAAAAGTTCTGCACCTGGACGGCACATGCTGGACTAGGTGACAGGGTCCCTTTGTCAGAGAAATTCACCCCTAGGTATTGCAGATGCACCTGGGCTTACACAGAGAAACTGTACTTACAACAAATGAAGATGTCCAAGGCAGCTTCACCAAACAAGTGGATCAAGGGGAGTTGCCCCTGAATCCTGGAGTTCACCTGGGATGGGGCAAAAAAACCTTACTGGCACAGGTCACCACCACTTTAGAAAAACTGTCTTCTTTGTTCTTCTTCTAGGGTGAGAACAAACTACCACAAAACAAAAAGGGATCGCTCTTTATCAGAGCTAAACTGAGGAGCTTCCTAGCAGCTGCAGCCTCCTCCTACTCGAATTCCTTCAGCACTAACTCAACATTCCAATTCAATCTAAAGCCAGCTGAACCTTGTGGCTTATGCTGCTGTGAGAGTTTTATGATTACATCATCACTCCAGCTCAGCTGAGACTGAAAACAGAGTGTGACAGTATGAAACCCATTTACCTGGCATTTTACAAACTGCCTTCCCTGCCTGCCACTGATTCTAATTGGGATTCTAGTAACCCCTGGGAACAAGGAGATTACACCCACCCTTAGCCAGGAAAATGACTGTCCCCAGTCATTACCTACCCAGCACCAGGCCATCCTACCCTATCCATTTACTATAGGGAGGTAGTGCTATCTTCTCCCCTACCTGTGCCAGGCAGACAACACTAAGGACACAGAGGCCTTTAGCTGATGATTTAGCTCCTACACTACTATCTTACTATGGAGAATCAGTGGCTCTGGAAGAACTGCCCAGAGCATGCCCTAATAGGCCAGCACTGTGACCCATATGACCGATCAGGACCATAGCCTGTCTATCTCCCTAGCCCTCTAGGGAAAACCTATCTAACCAGAAAACCGACCCAAAAAGAGGGGAAACTCCCCCCAACCCAGGGCACCTGCAAATCAAACCAGAGCTAACACTTTACCCAAGAATTACACTCCTACTATTCCCCACACACTAACACCTGTGGAAGGAAAACAATGTTAACACCTGTTAACCATACAATTCTACAAAACACTGCAAGAGCAGGAGAACTTGGATGAGTTCCCAAATCCTCTTTTGGTCTTCTCTTCTCTTCTTTCTTCTTTACCAGGAACCACCTGAAAGAGAAAAAGAAACAAAAAGACACCCCCAAATCTTCAAAACACACAGTATAATAACAATAACCCTTACCATAAAACACTAGAGAGTCCCAAAAATATTTTTTAGAAACATAGAAAAGTAGAAAACATCTAACTTTATGTATAATACACCTTTTCGGGGGATGGAATGCCCTAAATTTCCAAACTAGTGACAAACAGTGGTGCCTGAAGGCAGGGTCCATAAAATAATCTCTCCTGGGCTGGAGCCCACTGAAGCACAGTACCTGAAGTACTGTAGTCCCAAAGGGGAGAGTCTTTGTGGACAGTGCAACAGGCTGTAGTCTGCGAGGTGTAGGACGTGTATTACAATGTCAATAAAGTAAGAAAAGTCTGGACTTACCAGACCCTTGAAGAATGAAAAAATTGACATCACCTACTTCTCCAGCCTAAGACTCTCCCTGGCAGCATTTTTCAGATACAGCTGGGTGGAAATCTTCCAGAAAACAGGATGATGAAATAGGAAACTACTGGGGTGATGTCATCTAGGAGATGGAATCTTGGAACAGGAAAGGGACAGCTGGATTGATGTCATCCGAAATCCCAGGCAATGAATGAGGAAAACAGCTGGTCTGATGTCATCTAGGCTATCTGGAAGACCAGGCAATGAAATTGGAAAGGCACACTGCAGAGCTGACAAATCTGGACACACCTTGGATCCCGGAAAACCAGACTGGCGGAACAACATGCATATGGCAATGACAGGATGACAGACACTTGCTACCACTGCTCTGCTTCCCTCTGGGTTGGCACAGGCATATTCTCAGTATGATGGTACACTTGAGAATATACCAATTTGGATCAGGTGCACGAATTGTGACCCCGTCTGGGTGTACATAATTCACATTATGGAAAGTCTCTTTTCCTGTAGGGTCCACATATCTTACAGTGTCTATGAACAATGTCCTGCCCAACTTCCAAAACTGCAGTTTGTCTTTTATCACTTTGTTTCTGACATACAGAGTTGCACCTGGATGCAAATACAGACTTGCTTCTTCCTCTAGCCAGGCTGTCCTGTTTTTTTCAATCTTCTCCCAGACTTTCTGAGGAAAGGTAGGACAGGTCCACCCATAGATGTCATGCCCCCTGAGGAAAGCAAGTTGCCGAAGCGCTAGGGCAGTGTGGCATGTGCTGTTGTACGCAGTTGGAAATAAAATCCATGAACTTTACTTGACTTTTGTGTTGGTCTTTTGGAGCGCTGTTCCTTTTTTGAAATAATCACCCATAGATGTCATTGGCCTTCCTACAAACCAGTCTTTCCTCTTTACTGCTCTTCATCAGTTTACGACCCTCGGCCTAGCTTGGGGGCGGCCAGTCCTGGTTCTGCCAGTGTCGCATACTGAAAGAAACATAGAACTTGTCCCTGACCCCGTCTTCTGAGGGCAGGGCTGTGGAGTCACCAACTTCTTTTTCTGGTTCCTCTGAGGCAAGAGCTTGAGACCACAGACTGGGACCCTCAACAGGAAGATACTTATCTTCCTCCTCCTCTTCCTCACTCAGAAGTTTGGCCCAGGAGTGAGCAGTCATCCTCACTCCTGAGACAGTCCACTCTTCACTGGGCGTGGAGGTAGACACCTCCCATTCTAGAATCTCTTGAACCTCATCCTCTCCAACGCGGCTAGGACTAGGACCCCTCTCTCCATGGATCCACTGACTCTCCCTCCGCACTGTCCATCTGTGACACAGGAATGGAGACATCACGAGGAATCTGCTCTGGCAGTACATCTACACCCTCTTCCTTTGTGCCACACTCTGCTGGGCCTCTCCCAGCAGGTTCAACCTGGTGCTGTGTGCTACTACATGCAGGGTCTTTTACTTTTGTCCACATGGGAGACAAACAAATCTGGGATGCTCTAGTCAGACCTTGCTTCTCTAAACACCCTGAACAGTGAGGAATCAAGAATAAGTCCCTTCCAGCCTTGAGGCACATTATGCATACTCTCGCAGGGTAGTTGGGAATTGCAACATGAGGAGGCAAACTTCCACCGTAGAAACATTGCTCAATTTCTTTAAGCTTGGCAACCTCCTCCACTATCATAGCTTGGGCATGATCCAGGTAGTGGGATGGTCCTGAAGCCATGTCTGTAAATAAACACACAAAACTTCACTGTTACTATTGAGTGCACTATACTTGGAATAGTCTCTCAAAATGGCTCCCTGCTGCTGTGTTTACATTACTGCCCCACCTGTAATGGTGGCAGCAGCACTCCTGATGCATCACTAATCTGTATCTGACTCAAGCCACTGCGCATCCAACTCACTGCTCCTGATAAATTTTCTCAAACTGTAACGACTGCACTGATTTTACCTTCCTCAGCACATCTATATGATTTTTGGACTTTACGATTAGCATTTCAATCAATTTCACTTGCTTAAAGTCAGTAAAAGCCACAGTATTTCTTGAACAGGATTACCTGTTTGTTGTAGCCTCTCATATAACCAGTCTCTCTTTTGCTCAGAAAATTATACTGTTGCTGAATCCATAATACATGCTCACAGTCTATTGCTCAGAATTCTTGCTTATTTTGATTTCACTTTACAGTTCTTCTTTGCAAAAACAATCACGCTGTTTATACACAGATCCAGCTGGCTTTTGAAAATCACAGCACAGTTTGAGCTCTGTTTTGCTGAATGGTACTCACTGAATCAGTAGCTGGCTTGCTCCAATGGAAAATCTCGGCCTAAAGCTGATCCTGGCAGGCCTCTGGGTTGAGACGGGGTGGCAATCCCGCCGATTGTCACAACTGACACCTCGCTTGCTTCCCAGTCAGTCAGATTATGGGTTGAGCCCGATTTCACACAGAAATAGTCTGTATTTACAGATTTCAGAATGTTTACCGTCACCGCGATGGGTCTCCTGCTACCAGCTCACACACCACTCGCTCTCTCCCTCTTGGACACTGGGCAGCACTCTGAAGCTGGCTAGGGGGCAGGACTGATTGCCATCTCACCAATCATTCGACACCATGCAAATGAGCTGCTCTCTCTTCTCATGCTCTTCCTCCACGGCGATCATCGAACAGGCAAAATTTAAACTGCAAAACAACTTTTTTTCTCGGCTAACCTTTTTCACGGTGGGAGCACCAGTTTGAATAATTTCTTTACTCAGAACTTGGCTATTTCTTTAGTGACTCACCAATTTCACACAATAAGCACATGAAACTTTCAGGGCACAACTGTCACTTTGTTTCCTACAGTCCATAATACTCTTTGTCACAGAAAACTTGAGAATTAAAGTTTGTAAACGCTTTATTTGATGCAGGACAAGGGGCACACACAATTTGGCTTTACAGCTCCTTGGTAAACAATGGTACAACACACAGCAGCTTGTAAATGGCAGGCACACAGTAGCTCATATGGATGGCACTACCCCGGACAAATTTCTTCTGTGCAAAGCTTCCAGTTTTGGGCTACCAACTGCCAGATAGACAAAACGCTAGCCACAACTTGACCAAACTTTTGTTTTCTCCCAAAATTCAAAAACACATCGTTGGACGAGCCCCCATTTTTGTAACCCCACCACCGGCCCCCCTTGTTTAACCAGCAGGGCTTCTCCTCTCATCACAAACATCTAGGGGAAACAGAGAGGGGTGGGGCCTTACATAAATTAGTACAAGACATATAAGGAGAGATAAATGGCCACCATTAGACTTGGTGGACCAGGCTGTTATACAATAACAGTCAACCAAGTGTGGCAACTACCTGGCACACACCTGCGGGGACCAATTACCATGGCCAGCAACCCAGGTCCCTGGGAGAAAATGTTTGCTCACAATTATGCTAAGTTTGCACTTCTGGACAGGGGCACCCAAGTAAATCCAGGGTCATTTATTTGGCAACCTGTAGCTGTGCAGCCTTTTATGTGGGAACCAGAGTGAGGGAACATAGAGGAGCAATTAGACATGGGGAAATGAAAAATGCTTTAGCAAAGCACATACACACAAGCATCAATCCACAAACACATTCCTTAAGGTTTTGTGGTATCGAGAAGGTAAGACTTGGTGGGGGGGAGGGGGTGAGCCTGGAAGACTTATTATTACAACAGGAGTCTTTCTGGATTTATCATCTAAGAACATTGAAAAACACAGGACTCAATGATGGGGTTAATTTAATACCATTTCTAAAGAAAAGATAAAGGCACTAAAAATGGCTGCTTGAAAATGTAAAATGACACATTAGATGAAGGGGTTAAGTTACATTCAGAAGATTGCATGTTTTAATCATATCTATTATTTTATTGCAATATAGGCATAATAGTATGATATAACAATTTAACGGTATATTTTTTATTTTTATTGTTTTCCCCCCTTCTTTTATTCCACCTATAGAATTAAATATATTATATGCTAGATATTAGCTCCTAGTACCATACATATACTCCTGTGCAGGATGCATCAATACATTGTGAGCATAATTGGACCTGGATGACCACTTGTTCTATTTGGGGGTCAAAAAGGTCAGTAGGGAGCTTATAGTGCCTTTATATATGTAACCCCCAGGTGGCGCTATCCCAAGGGCTACTACCCGTGCCTGCTTGGCTATTGACAGGTTAAGGGACCTAGGTCCAGTGACGGGTGCCTCCACCCAGAGGTCAGGGTTGGTAGTGATTAAACTAGCTCAGGTACAGCCCTCTGGGACACTGTGACCCCCCTTTGTTCCCACTAGTGGCCCACACAGTACACGGGGGTTACCTTCCCAATTCCCCACAAATGCACACTTCTTACACATACAGTAACACTTACCCACAGGAATGATGTCTTGCAGCATATCTCTGAGGACCCTCTGTAAAACAAGGTTAGGCAATATACACAAACACAATGCAATGCTTTTTCTACATGTACTGACACCACAGACAGCATATAGTTCAATAACAACAAATCTGATTTATTAGAGGGGGCAGAAACAAGGAGGGGGCAATCAAGTTGATTTGGTTTGGAAATATTAAAATCACAGTACTGTTCATGCATATAGGGTCCAAAATGTCACTCTTTGGGTACACAGGATGGTGGGGGGCTAGCCAGGATTGGTGCAGCTGGTTGGGGCCCTTTGATGGAAAAAACACATGCACACACAAATTGTAATCCGGAGCCCTGGGGCTCAGTTCTTGAAGAAATGGAACAGCAATAATCAGACAACACACTTGTAATTGATAAAAGGCTGCAGGGAGATACCCTGATTTGTACTCACAATACCAAAGCTGAGAGCTGGATGGAGGATGTTCTAGCTGTATTGCCAGATAAACAAGATATGGAGACAGGGTCCTTGTGGCTGGACCCAACTGCAGTTGATAGCAAGCGGATTTAGTCCGACTCAAGCTGGGATCTGCTTCCAGCTTTAGCACACAGCTCACAGAAAAAGCGGAAATAACATCGCGATCCCCGACAAGCACTACGCACATTTATATGTAAAAGGAAAGTACTATACCAGGCAGCTGCTTCTCGATCCCAATCGCAATCACTGCAAAAATACCCGGGAGCACATACAGCATCAGCAGTCCCTGACAGGCCGATCGCATTTAGCAAAATTTCGGTCTTCTTCAGGTTAAGCCTGGCTTCCACACTTCTGGATCCTCTTTCTCCTCACAAACTTGGATTCAGTCCAAACTGGCACTTACAAATGGCTGCAGGCTGAACTTCAGGGTTTCCCATGCACTTCCCGTGTGAATTATTCACCGCAGCAAGAGCAGGGCTCCTTCTTTCTTCACTGTCACTACTGATCTGCCTCCCCAGCAGACAGCCTCGGGCTTTCTTTTAGATCCACCAGGTCCCGGTTCACTGAGTCTCCTTGTCAGTCACAACAGGATCCCTCTATAGGTGAAAAAAGGCGCCACGGTCTAAACTACATTTCCCAGAGGCTCTGGCCATACAGTACAGAGGTGACTGGCTCCACAATGAGAGTCCAAGTTCTGATTTGCCAGCAGACTCCATTTTAACAATCCCCCTTCACATTAATTGGTCCAATTCAGCAGTTCAGTACCAGAATGGAGGGCTAAGCAAAAACAGTCAAGACTGCAAAGAAAAGCAGGTTAGACAAACTGTATTTTCATTATCACTCTAACTAATTTCTGGTAAACAGTTACATCTTTCAGAAGAGCTCCCTCTGCGCTCTTAGTAACTGCAGAAATGGAGCAATTTGGCAGTAGCTCAAGCGGGACTCAAGCAGGGAAACACACAGACCCCCATCCAAATTAATTATATCTGCAGGCAGACAGCTCTTAAAGAGACAGTATGTGGAGGCTCAAATAGCACTCACTTGGAACCACATTTAAACGGCTTAGATGCCGAACGCCATCCAGACTTGGAGCACTCAGACAAGCTCCTGGAAGACTTTTGGGAACCCCCATTTGCAGGGGGGTTACATATAGACCTATATATATTGTCCGTGAATAATTTATATAGGGTACAATTTTTAGGCTCTTAGCATATTGTGACCTTCCTGACCCCCATCTTAGATACATTATAGGGAGATTTATACTAAAAAATTGTATGCTGTCTGGTCAGAGTTATTGTAGTGTAGCTCCTAAAGAAGATCACACATGTTGGATAATAATTATTTATTTATTGAAATGTTTCACCAGGAAGGCACACTGAGCAACAAGTTGCTTATCTCCCAGTGTGACCTGGGGGAAGGGGTACATAGAGGATGAGACAGTAATACAGTTACATAGAGAATGAAACAGTAATATATTTGCAGTGCTTAAGATAAAAAGTTACATACGAAGGGAAAAACATTTGGTGATAACGACTGGCAATTTAGTGACAAGGGTGGTCAAATAAGGGAGCAACACAGACAGTAACCAATCCATAAAATAAGTAGCTATTAATAGGGGTAGCTTTGGTATAGGAGGAAATAGAAAAAAATATATATGTAGCGGGGAAAGGTACGAGGGGGGGAAAGTGTTTATAAGTGCATAGGTATGGTCGGATTTGTAAAGTGCCAAATGGAGAGGATGGTTAGGCAAGATTTGAACCAGTGACATTAATGGGATTGGGGGTGTGGAGGGGAAGAGCAGGGGAAGGGGGATGCCGAGCCCCAGGTGAAGACCCTCCAGGATGCTGAGAATCCTGCAAGGGTGCTGGCAAGGCAGGGAGAGGAGAAGGGGAAAGTAGTAGGTGTGCCTGGGTGAAAAAGGAGTTTGGCAGGATGGTGTCAAGTCTGAGGTGTGGAAAGAAAGGGGGGGGATAAGGGAGGTGGGGAGTGGGATATAGAGGGCCGAACCCAACAAGGACCCCATCAGGGTGCAGAAAATCCTGCATGGGGGCAAGAAGGGAGGCTGCAAAGGAAGGGGCGAGGGGAATGGTTGCGTACAAGAGACAGAGGAGAAGAGGAGGGAGGAAGAGGAGGAGGAGAAGAAGGGGAAGAGAGAGCCAAGCCCATTTGGGACCCCTTCAGGATGCTGAGAACCCTGCAAGGGGGCTGGGGAGGCTGCATGGATGGGATGAGGGAAAGGCGAGCTACAAGAAGAAAGGGAGGAGGAGGGAAAAGGAGAGCCGAGCCCACAGGGACCCCTTCAAGATGTTGAGAATCCTGCAAGGGGGAAGGGGGGACTGCAAAGATGGGGTAAGGGAAAGGTAGCTATAGAGACAAGGGGAAGGAACGATAGAGTGGGGGGTAGCTACAGGTAAGAGGTGATCGATGCATAAGCAAGGGTGAGGTTAGGGAGGGTCATGGCAAGAGCAGCTCGCGGAGAGATAATTGTATAGGGCAGAGCTGAGGGAGTTGGAGGAGGAGGAGTGATGGATTTCGGGGGGGGAGTTCCAAATTTTGGGGAAGTGGTGAGAGAAGCCAGATTGAACAATGTTGGTGGAGTGCCTTGGGATCGCAAAGGTATGTGAGTCGGTGGATCTTAGTAGTGTGCAGAATGTTAAATTTCACCTTGAGCATGTTTCTATGATCTCCTAGTTTATAAAATCAAAACTACATTTTATTTGGAGTCCAAACTATGTTAACCAGGAGCTTTCATTGTTTATATATGATAGATAGTGCATGATATGAATTTTTTTAGCACTGAGCATATTTTGACCTTGGTGACCTTCCACTATTGATTCATGGTAATGTGGTCTAAATGAGTAAAATGGCTCACTTTCATAGATTATTAGCACTATAGTGGAGTTTCATACATAATATTATATTGTAGTGATTAAGATTAATTTATTGTGGTGGGAACACTGTGCAAAGTATCTATTACTTGTGATTTTTGACCTTACATGCATTTTCTGATGTATTATGGCATTCTGCTATTAACAATTTAAGTTGTGTTACAATTATTGCCACTTTTTGGTGTGTGTGGAGGTATACGTTCACATGATTGCACACAGCTGTGGGTGCCTGCAAATATTTTGAATCCCCATATAGCCGGCCTCCCTGAGGAAGTCCACAGGCATGAAACTGATCGGGGCCACAGGGGGAGTGTTTCTCACCAGTAGAAAGTGTTGTATGCCTTATTTTTTATTCATTTTTTCAGTTTTTGATTACTGGGTAGGTGCGCTAGCCATGAAAATGACTTATTTTCAGGCATGACCCAGGAGAGTACAGAAACAGTAAAATCAGTGACAATTACTTTACAGGTTGATAATTTTGACAAGAAAAATTGATACAGACAAGTAATAAAGAAACACCGATAATTATATGATAAACATCGTCCGAAGCGTATACATGAAAGAAACAAAATACATGTCAAAATTAGGGCGCATGTTGATCAGAGTAGGGTAAAACAACTATGAGCAATAATACTATAGTAATTATAAGGAGATATAGGACAGAAATTGAAAGAAGGGTAGGGATAGGGTAGGTAGGAGTAGGATGGTGGAAACTGAAATATGGAATACAAAAGGTACAAAGTGTAAGGCAGCAGGTAGCCATGGTAAACAATCAAGCTGCCAGTGCTGAGCCAATTGGGAAAGGGCAGGACTGAAAATGGCCATGGAGAGTGGGGTTAGGTAAGGGACTAGGGTGATTTGAAACAGGAACATTGACAGGAGGAGACGAGATGGGCTCGAAGTAATTTCTTGAAGGAGATGTGGGTAGAGGCTTGTCGAATAGTTATTGGGAGGGAGTGCCAGTATTGGGGGGGCATGACAGGCAAAAGAACTTGCGCCTTTAGAGGTAGTATGTCTAGGGATGCAGACCAAGGCATTGTCAAATGAACGAAGGTCATAGCAGGATGCCTGATTTTGAAAGAGTCCCGCTAGGGACTTATGTATTTGGGATGTGATAATGTTGTCTATGATGAAGCCGAAGGCATAGGACCTGGCCGCATGAGGGGGAAACCATCCGAGGTTGGAGTAAAGGAGGCAGTGGTGTTTTATTCAATGGGAGGAGGATGCATAGTGGCAGATATTGTTGTAGGTGACATCCCACTTGCGAAGACTTGATTTACTTGCAGATGTGTAGGTAGCAACCCCATAGGTAAGTGAGGGAAGGAGTATCTCCCGGGCTGTGGCAAGTCTTGCCGAGGTGGTGAGGGCATTACTGGTTCAATAGGCAATACCAAGTTTCATGTTTACCTACTTGCACATCCATTGAATATGGAGATCAAAATTTAGTGCTGGGTCCAGTGTGACTCCCAGGTATTTAAAAGAAGTTCACCACCCCAATGGATGCACCAATTAAGGTGGAGACATTAAACATGTGTTGGGAGTGATGGAGTTTTAAGTTTGATTCAAAAAGCATGGCTTGGGTCTTAGACTCATTTAGGACTAGTTTGTAACTACTCAGCCACTGCTGGATTAGTTGAAAGACATGGGAGAGCCGCTGATTTATGTCCTCAATACTTTTGGCACTAGTATACAGAACTATGTTGTCCGCGTATAACAGGGAGTTAGTTCTCAAGTGGGTTGAGGTGATGTTTATGAAAATAGTTAAGCAGAGGGCCCAGTATGAACCCCTTGTCAGAGAGGGTGGAGTTATATTTTACTATTTGTGTTCTCAGGTAGTTACTATACCAATTAACAACATTGGGTGAACAGCCAAGTGAGTGGAGTGAGTCGGTTAGCAGGGAGTGGTCAACTAGGTCAAACTCCTTAGTCCTATCAATAAATATTGCCCTAGTGAGAGCAGCAGAGTCCATGGCCATCAGTGCATCAAGATGTGAATTTGAGGAGAGCAGTAGTGGTGCTGTGGCCCTTTCGGAAACCATGCTTGGCAGAGGATAGAAGATTGTATTTCTGGAAAAAGTCGATTGTTTGAGTGGCTACAAGTTTTTCTAGAATTTTGCTGAGCACAAACAGGATGGCTATGGGTCTATAATTTAAGGGGTCTTTGGGGTCACCTTTTTTAAAGACAGGGATAATTCGAGCCATCTTCCAGATATCAGGGACGTGACTCTGGCACAAAGTGAGAGTAAAGATCTTGGCTAGGGGAGCAGCAATGTATGGAGCAGCAAGTTTTAGGAGCTTGGGTTCTAGGTTATCGGAGTCAGCTGCCACATTCTCAGAAGTGTTGTTAAGCAGTCATAGTACCTCATGCCTAGAGATTGACTTAAAGAAAGATTTAGGCCCATATTCATTAGTTGGTGCGACTGAGGTTGGGCTGACAGAGAAGGAGGATGTGTAATTAGTTAGATCAGAGTATTTTTCACTGAAAAAAATTGGCAGTAGTTTGGGGATTGTTGTGGTGGACACCATTTAGTGACATATCGTTGGGGGTGGTGGACGAGTTTGAGCTCAGGAAGAACTTTGATATGGGACCAGAATTTTGGGAGTCTCCATAGGAGTTTAGTAAGAAGTCTTTACAGTAGGTGCTCTTTGCCTGTTTGATATCCTTTTTACAAGAGTTTCTCAGTCCCCTATAGGTATTGAGGTCAGACGTTAGACCAGAGCTCTTGAAACGGACCCAACTTTTATCTCTTTGATGCAGCTTACTTTGTAGGTCAGATTTAAGCAATCGGGTTTGCCTATTCTTTACTCTGCATGTTACAAGAGGACAGTGTTTGTCCTGTAGTGCTTGGAAGTTGGTTAGGAAGATGTTCAGAGAGGACTGTTCATCATTAGATTTATAGAGAGAGGACCAGTCAGTGCAGGCAATGTCTAGTAGAGAAGCCTGTGAATTGAAATTGGCATAGTTGTGAAAAGTTATGAAACGAGGCTTAGTCGGAGCAGATCTCACTTTACCCCAGGTGTAATAAGTGGGGGAGTGGTCTGTGATGGCATCTGATAGAACGCATTAGTTGACTATGTGCTCTGGATGGTTGGTCATTATCCAATCCAGCAGTGTGCTTGTGTTAGAGTGTGGGGCAATTCTAGTGGGTTCCTCGATCAGCTGATGCAGGTTAAAGCTTTGTATTCTGGACAGGGATGTGGCTTGGGAGTTTCCCACCTAGTTAATATTGAGATCCTCAAGTATGAGAACTTCATTTCTCCCAGAGAGAAATGCAGTTTGTTCCAATAGTTCATCCAGGCCACTTAGGCCACTTTTGGGAAGGTTGTAAACACAGGCTATATGTAATTTTTTTGACCAGAGTGTGAGAAGGGCAAGAAGCACGTCACAGTGTTTGAGAGGAATTGAGTTGATGGCAGCGAGATTGAGATGATCTTTGAAGTAGATGGCAGCACCACCTCCTCTTTTAGGAGCTGGTTGATCAAGTCTCAAAAGATTATAGGATGGCAGGAAGCATAGTGAGTCAAGGGTAGAGGATTTGAGCCAAGTTGCGGTAAGGCAGATGATGTCAGGCTTGTAGAGGGAGGTCCAGGCCTCAAGTTCAGCAAATTTTTTCTCAAGGCTCCTGATATTATGGTGAGCAACTATGAGACCTTTAGCATTATTAAAGTTATTGGGTATGAGGTTTGCAGGGCCAGGATTTAGCTGAACATCTCCAGACAGGGGTATGGCCAAGAAAATTAGGTACCACAGTTTGTGTCGCAGGTATGGGCATAAGGTCCAAAAATGAAGTGAACTATTTCTTTGGACATGAGCTATTATATGTATCCAAGCCCTGTTTAGTAGTAGTGGAGTGGTGTCATGGTTAGGTTCTGGCACCACAAGAAGGTTTGAAAAATAGAAATCAAAGGGTGGGAAATGTTGGGGAGCTGATTCAGCACAGGGTGCTGTTTGTAGTGTTTATATGAAACAGCAGGAGAGAAGATGCTAGGAAAACCAATAGCATGCGTCGATTCATAATGAGCGATTTTAGAACAGGTGAGCTTGCCTTCGAGACAGATAGCTCATCGGGGAGAAATAAGGAAAAAGGGATTTAGAGCAGGCTTAAATCCTAATACCACTAGAAGCTAGTGACAGAAAAGTAGGAGAAAGGCTCTAGAAGGAGCGTAGGCATAGGATTTAAAGAGGTTAGATTGGTTGCCCAGAGGAGTGAGCAGAAATAATTCTGAGAAAATAGTGTATGACAGGAAAATTGAGGAGGAGGAGCAAGTATAGAGAATGGCTGAGCATAGGCAGTGGGGATTAATCAAATTTGATAGTGCGGAGCAGTACAAATATAGCCCAAAGAACCAGTAAGCTTATGGCCTTACAGCGAGGTCAGGTGGTAGACAGGGTAGGCAGGCCAATGTGGTGGACCTTATCAAGGAGGGAGGCACAAGGCTGTATTTAAAGGGGGCCTGGGGTGGTGGGGTGGAAAAAAATCCTGATTCAAAAGTCTATTAAAATATGAAGAGCAGCACTCGAGACTCATGCACATTGCCAGGCAAAAAGCGCACCAACCTGGTGAGGTTGAGCAAGCCGCAGCGACCAATCAGAGGAGAAACCATAGCAAGGTGGCTCTAAACAAAATTCAACGTGTAACATATATATATATATCTACAGGTTCGGGGAAGGATGAGGTTACCTGGCACAAGGGACCTAGGTTTGGCTACTCTGCACAGGGGCACCCAAGTAAATCCAACTACAGGAAGCAATAACTGTAATGTCCAGAACCAGAATTGGAATTTTTCAGTGTGGCTTTATTTATTAACTAACTGAACATAAACAAAGCACTGCATGGTCCCCCAAAGGGCTACGTTACTGTATGTGCAGATTAGAGGTTAAACACAGCGGTCCATTTGAGGAATGAACACATTACTACAATTGTCTGGCTTTGGACCCACAAGGCACTCAGCCCGGACTTTGCATGCGCATTGGATACATAGCCTGACTGGCCCGGCTCCCCTGCCGGCCACTCGATTGATGGTCCACTTGAAGAATGAACCCAAACTTTACTTGGAAAGACATCCCAGCAAACAAGGAGACTCCCAAACTGTGGCTCCCCACACCACTTGAAGTCTACGACTCTTAGAGAGATTTCTTTTCATAATTCCAATCGAAACTCCCATCAAACAAGGAGACTCCCATCCAACAAGGAGTAATTTTCCCATCCTGTGGCTCCCCACACCACTTAGAGTCTGCGACTCCTAGAGAGATTTTCAAGTTGCGACCCACGTCTGGGTACCCACCCCATCACTGGCCAAATGCATGAGGCAAGTAACAAAAACACAGAAGAAATCCGTAGAGGTGGACCTGGTTACTAAAGATGGGGGGGGGTTTCCCACCTCCAGCTCCCACAGTCCATACCCGACCATTTCTCTGGACACACAGAAAACTTTAGACTTTAAAATGTAGATTGAACGGTGGATGACCTGAAGCACCCCCTCTACAGTAAACTTTAAATCCATTTAAAACTTTAAACAGTTGACTGCTCTATTTGTTTGTCCTAGTTGACCTAGTCCTCCCAAATAGCAGTCCACATTTACTTGAAATCCAACTGAAGAAAATAAGATGTTTGCCCCTTCCAATGGAGCCAAACACTCACCCATTCAATTGCAGGTGCCCCACAGGCTTAAGTACTGTAACCTTTGCTGTTATACATGAACAGATTGAAATTAAAACAGGCATCTTTCTTCCCAGGGTTGGAGAAGGGATTGCCCTGGAACCCACAAAGACTTCTCCCGAGGGAGGGGGGGCACTCCGAGACCAGGAGCGGTCTCCACCACTTTAAAAAAGGTAAAATACAGGAACACTTCCTTTTTTCTGAGTGAGAGATCAGACTGCAGACTAATGCTTCCTTCTTGCTTAAGGACAAACTGAAGACTCCCTTTGAATTTCCCAAAGTTCTAAACTTCACTCCCTGAGCTGGAGATTCCAAAGTGGCTCATGCAGCTGCGACAGTTCTATAATGATGTCATCTCTCAAGTCTCAGCTGTGACTGAGGACAGAGTGAGACAGTGTGAAACCCATTTAACTGGAGTCTCACATGCTGCCTTCCCTGCCTACCACTAGGTCTTACTGGGATTCTAGTAACCCCGGGTAACAAAGGGGTTACACAATGGCTGTACCTTGCTAGGCAGACCGGTCCACGGTTCCAGGAGGGCGGCAGGAGTGATGGTGTTTTCAGGCGGTGGCCGTGGAGATGGCATGGAGGGACCATCTTACTGTGAAGAGCGCTGCTCGGGCACTGGAGTCCTTGTGGAAGTAACGAGATGGGACAATAAATAAAGAGCAGCAGGAGGGGGTGGGAGGCTGTCGGCAGACAGACAGCGGGGGGTGGGGAGATTAGGCAGGAAACAAAGGAATGAGGGATGAGCTGAGCAGGGTGGGGACTGCAGAGTGAATGACAAAAGGTGAAGTCAGAGAGCCACAGCAGACAGGAAAGACAGAAACAGATGGGGGGTTCTTTGGAATAGAGACTAAGAGAAGGAGACTTCTGGCAAGGTTGCACTGGGTTCAGAAATTTTTGTTAGGGACAGAAATTAGCAGTAGGTGGTAGTTGTTGTCAGACAAAAAAGGAGGAGAGAGGGTAGAAAAGGTGGAAACAGACTTCAAATCAGCAGAGGCTAGGCTACAGTAGTATTAACACCCAAAGCTAGAAATATTGCAGGCTGCACTCTAAACAATACTGTAGCAGTTAAGCGGTTACAGCACTTTATTAGTTGAAACAGTCAGAGACAAGCAGAGAAACAAGCTTAGGGAAAAATCCCTGATTCAAAAGTCTATTAAAATACAAGGAGCAGTGCTCGAGACTTGTGTACATTGCCAGGCAAAAGGTGTACCAATCTGGTGAGATCGAGCAAGCCACAGCGACCAATCAGGGTCCGGCTGCTATACGCTGGACCAATCAGAGGAGAAGCCATAGTGAGGCGGCTCTAAACAAAATTCAGCGGCTATACCTTGCTAGGTAGACTGGTCCGTATTGTTTGTAACATGTGGTAAATACAATATTGTTTAAATTTCTCTGTGGTCTGTGCTCTTTTTCCTGGGGACACACATTGAAATTTAAATGTAGCATGACCTGTACTGGAGCAGCTCTTTTTGTATTGTCTTGTGGAATTAGCTGAGTCCCAAGAAATGGAGCCAGAGATAGAAAGCACAACTGGTGACATACCAGAAAGTCCAGAACTAATTGCAACCAGTGATTCCAATAGTACTAAGTACAGTGCTGTTAATGAAGCTAACGATGTTGAAAGTATCAGTGATGTGTTACGTGATTTAAATTCCATGGAATTTCCTCTTGATGCCGACCCTGGAATTACAGAACAAAGTAATGAAACTAATCTTAGTGAATTGGAGCAAGAAACTGAAAGTGCTTCCAGTCCAGAACAGCCAGCCAGTGCAGAGGTACCCCTTTCTTCAGAAGCAGACTTATTGACAAGCAATATGCCTGGACTGATCAACCCAATTGCCACTGTTGAAAGAACTGAACCTGTGCCTGCCCCTCCCAGAAAGTCTGTAAGAGCCATCAAGTCTGTAATGCACCTCAGGTATGACTCCCCAGGAAGGCCTGTAGACCTCCCTATGAAGGAAGTTCACAAAGGGATGTACATTTCTGAAAACTCTCTTCCAAAACGGGGCTACTCTGCCATATCCAAGCTAATAGTAAAACTCTCAAATCGGTGTAACCCCCCTGCAAATGGGGGTTCCCAAAAGTCTTCCAGGAGCTTGCCTGAATGCTCCAAGCCTGGGTGGTGTCCGGCATCTGAGCTGCTTAACTGTGGTTGCAAGTGAGTGCTATTTGAGCCTCCACGTACTGTCTCTTTAAGAGCTGTCTGCTTGCAGACTTAATTAGTTTGTATGGGACTGTGTATTTAATGCTCGAATCTCGCCTGAGCTGTGGAGTAATCGCTCCATTTTGCAGCCGCTGAAGGTGCAAAGGGAGCCCATCTGAAAGCTGTAACTGTTTGCCTGTAATCATTTAAATCATTAGCAAAATTGTACTTTGTCTAACCTGCCTTTATTGCAGCTGGGACTCTGTGTGTGTTACCTCTCCATTTTGGACCAAAACTGCTGTGCTGGGCCAATTGGGTTAAGGGAGCCCTAAAATGGAGCCTGTGGACGAATCAGAACTTAGACTCTTAATTTGAGCCAGCCAGGAGGGGATTGTATGGGCAGTGACTCTGGTAAATGTAGTTTTGACCTTGGCACCTTTTTCTACCAACAGAGGGGAGTCTTATTGTGAGTGACAGCAGAATCGGCCAACAGAATAGTGTGGAGATAAAGGAAATGCCCTGCTCTGTGACTGGAAAGATCAGATCAGTTGTGGCAGTGAAAAGAGAAGGAGCTGTGTGCTTCTGCGGTGTATAGTTTCACACGGCAAGCGCGTGTGACGCCCTGAGTTTCAGTCTGCAGCCTTTGTGAGTGCCAGTTTGGACTAAATCAGAGTTGTAAGGAGAAAGAAGCACTAGAAGTGTGGAAACCAGGCTCACCCTGTAGATGACTGGAGAAATTGCTAAATCGCATTCGGTCTGTCAGGAACTGAAGCTGCTGTGTGTGCTCCTGGGTATTTTGCAGTAATTGCGATCGGGACTGAGGAGCAGCCTGCCTGGTATAGTACTTTCCTTTTACATATAAATGTGCGTAGTGCTTGTGGGGAATCGCTATTTCAAATCTCCTGTACAGTGAATTGTGCGCTGAAGCTGGAAGTAAACCCCAGCTAAATTTGGACTACATCCGTTTGCTATCAACTGCAGTGGGGTCCAGCCACAAGGACCTTGTCCTCATGCCCTGCTCTTCTGGCAATCCAGAGGGACCTTCTCCATCCGATCCTCTGCTTGGGTGTTGTGAGTACAAATCAGGGTACTCCCCTGCAGCTTGTTTTTCAATCACAAGTGTTCATCTAATTCTTGCTGTTTCACTGTTTCATGGACTGAGCCCTCCGGCTCCGGATTACAATTGGGTGTTGTGCATATATTTTCTTCTACAGGGTCCTATCCTTCTGCACCTGCTGGACAACCCTGGGCAACGGACCTGGCTAGCCCCCCCCCCAACCTGAGTACCCAGAGTGTGACTTTTCAGACCCTGTATGTGTGCATAGTACTGTGATTTAATTCTGCCAATTAACCTGATTGCCCCCTCCCGTGTTACTGTTCCCTAAATAAATCAGATTTGTTGTTGTTATACTATATACTGTCTGTGGTATTGGTACTTATGGAAACAGTATTGTATTTTGCTGTATGTTTAACCTTATTTTACAGGGTGTCCTCAGAGACGGGCAGAATCAGTCTCGAGGGTAAGTGGTACTTATGAGTGAACAGTGTGTATATGTGGGGTATTGGGGCTGTAACTCCTGTGTACTGTGTGAGCCACTAGAGGGAATAATAGGGGGTCTCAGTGTACCAGAGGGCTGTGACCAAGGTAGTCTAACCACTACAAACCCTGACCTCTGGGTGGAGGCACCCGCCATAGAACCTAGGCCCCTCAACCTGTCAGTCAAGCAGGCAGGGGTAGTAGCCCTTGGGACAGCACCACCTGGGGGTTACATCAGTATACTAGTACCCTTGCCCCATGCAGCCCCAGTGTAGCTGATAGGGGTAGACTCCAAGCCATGTGGGTTAGTATGTAGGAGGTAATCCAGACCAGAATTGTAAGAGTAATACTAACATACTAAGATGCCAGCAGAGAAGGCCACACGGTCTATCAAGTCTGCTCAAGGGTCAGCACCCATGCAAGGTACTGTTGCCACCCTCCCCTCCGTAACCCCACAACCCCAACCTCCGACTGAACTACACCTCTACGTTTGTTACTCATTTTCATCTTCCCTCTATACCTGTCCCATCCGCTCTTGAACCCCTCCGCCATTTCTACAGCCACCAGTTCTGCAGGCAGTGCATTCCAAGGTTCCACCACCCTCTCAATAAAGTGTCTTTTTCTTGTCTCCCCCCTTAGCCTCCCACCCACCAGTCTCATTGCGTGCGCTCTGGTGACTCCCTCCTCCCTCAGTTTGAACACCCTACCTAGGCTTACCCTATTCACCCCCTTAAGATGCTTAAAGACCTCAATTATATCCCCTCTATTCTTCCTTTCCTCCAGGGACTACAAGTTTAGCTCCTCCAGTCTCTCCCCATAGGACCTATCCCCCAGCCCCTGTATCATCCTGGTCACCCTCCTCTGGACTCTCGCCAGAAGAATGATGTCCTTTTCAAGCTTGGGGGCCAAAACTGCACGCAGTATTTGAGGTGCAATCTAACCAGGCAATTATACAGAGGAAGAAGCACCTCTCCCCTTCTGGAGGTTATCCCTCTGGCTATGCACCCCAGAAGTTTATTGGCTTTGGCTGCAGCCCTTCTACACTGTTCAGAGTTGTTCATTCTGGTACCCACAACCACGCCAAGGTCCTTTTTTCCATCCGAAACCTGCAGTGTCTCACCCCCCCAAGAGGTACTCATACCTTGGGTTTCAAAGCCCTAGGTGTAGTGCCCTGCATTTTTTTGTATTAAACTTCAGTTTCTAGGTGCGTGCCCACCTCTCGAGGGTTTCCAGGTCCCCTGTAGGGCTCTACTACCCTCCTCCCCGTCCACCATTGTGCTCAGTTTTGAGTCATCAGCAAAGAGGCTCATCTCGCTCCTGATACCGTTTTCTGATGTCTGAAATGTAAGCATTGAACACTTGCGGGTCCAGCACTGACCCTTGGGGGACCCTGCTGATGACCCTCCTAGGAGATGAAACCTCCCCACAACTACCACCTTCTGAACCCACCCCATCAACCAATTTTCTATCCACTTGACCATCCTTTCCCCCACCCCCCTATCCCCCCAGCTTAGCCAGTAGTCCAAGGTGTGGCACTGAACCAAACGCCTTGCTGAAGTCTAAAAAGAGGACATCTACCAGCCTGCCCCGGTCTAGTGCCTCTGTCACCTAGTCATAGAACTCCACAAGGTTGGTCAGACATGAACAAAGCCATGCTGGTGATCATCCAGATAACCCAATACCCCCAGGAACTCCTCCACCCTTTCCTTCAAGATGGCCTCCATCATTTTGCCCACCACAGACGTCAGGTTTTCAGGCCTGTAGTTCCCTGGCTCCTCTCGTGAGCCACCTTTGTGAATAGGCACAATGTGGGTCATCTTCCAATCATGAGGCACCCACCCGGTCCTAAGGGAGGAGTTAAAAAGGTCTGCCAGAGGTGCAGTAAAGACCTCCGCCATTTCCTTTAGCACCCTGGTATGGATACCATCCGGACCTGGTGCCTTTTCTGTTTTTTGGACCCTGAGGGCCTCCTTCACCCTACCAACAGTAATTTTCACATTATGACCTCCGCCTCTTCTGCCCTTTTAACCTACCTCCCCTCATACAGGGTTGCACCCCCACATCTTCCCTCGTGAAGACCGAGGCAAAGTAGCTGTTTAATACCTCAGCCTGCTCCCCGGTCTCCTCCGACCACCCGCTTCCAGACCTCAGTCTACTAATCTGCCTTTTCATCTTCCTTCTCTCCCCGATATAACTAAAGAACCCCTTATCTCCTCTCCTGATCCCCTGGGCCAACCTCAGCTCTGTCCTGGCCTTGGTCAACCTCACAACCCTGGTTACCTTTTTAGCTATCTCATCATACTCCCCTTTGTCCATCACATCACCCCATGGGAGAGTTATATCTTCTGTAAGCTGCTCTTTTCTCCCTCACCACATCCTGGACTTCCCTAGTCCACCAGCTTGGCTTTTTGGATCTATCGCACTTATGTCAGACCTTCATGCAGGCCTTGGTAGCTTCCAGAAGCCCCCTTTTAATAATTTTCCACTTGCTCTCTGTGTCCATTTCCAGTCTGATCCCATCCAGGTGCCCCTTAAGGATCTGCTCCATATCCTTGAAGTCTGCACCCTTAAAATCAACTACCACTGTTTTTGTGTGATTTTTCCCACCCCTCAGGACTAGGGAAAACCAGACCGTGGCGTGATCACTCCCCACCAGTGGATCCCCCACCACCAGGTTCCTAACCAGATCACTATCCAACAGGACCACATCCAGGATGCAACCCTCCCTCATTGGGTCTGCCACCTGCTGAGAGAGGAAGGCATCCTAGAAGACATCCAGCAGGTGCTGCTCCCTGGCGGCCGATGTCATAGTTCCCTAATCAGCCCCTGGCATGTTGAGGTCTCCCAGCACTACCCTTCTACCCTCTTCCTGCCCACATTTGTTCCTGAGATTTGCCACCAGACCTTTCTCCAGGTCATCCACCTGCATGGAAGGCCTATAAACCACCCCCATATTTACCCTCTTGCCCCCCAGGTGCCTGCAGGGTGATCTGTAAGGCCTCCACATCACTTTCTGCCCCCTCCACATTGCATATCCCTATGCCTTTTCTAATTTGTGCTACCCCACCACCCTGGCCCACCACCCTATCTTTTCTAAACACTGTGTATCCCATCAGATTGAGGTCCCAGTCATGCTCAGTAGTGGTCCAAGTTTCAGTGACAGCCACCACATCCACTTCCCCATCTACTAGCATCACCTGCAGCTTGGGCATCTTGTTTCCCATGCTTCTGTTAATCAGGACCACCCTCCAAACCTTCCCCTTACCCTCGACCATACCCCCAACCTGAGAGCTCCCATGCTGCTGTCTGATCGAACTCCCTCATGCACAATCAGGTGCTACTGTTTTGCCTCCTCCCCTCGCCACTGGGACACTCCCCCTCGTCATGATGTGCATGCTTGTGTCAGCTTCAAGATCCTGCTCTCCACACCGCATAAGTTTAAACCCCACCAAGCCTGAATGAAGCTGGTCAGTTTTTGTTTCAAGACCTCCTTCCCTTCCAAATTAAGGTGGAGCCTATCCCTTGCATAAAGTCCCTTGTCCTCCCAGGCCGCAATCCAGTCCCCCAACAATCCATACCTCCTAGCCTCATACCACTCCCCTAACCACTCATTCACCTCTCTAATTTTCTGCTTGTTTGCCACGCTGGCCCTAGGCACCAGTAAGATATTTGAGAAGGAGACCAAGCACCCCACAGCATGAAACACCCGGGCCAGCTCCTGAAACCTTGTCTGTCTGAATCTCCAGCATACTGTTACCTTCAATGTCAGTGGTACCCAAGTGCACTAGTATGTCTGGGGACCCCCACATTCCTTCATTAGTGTTTGGCCTTGTGTACAGTCATATCAGATATACTCATAATCCTGATGGCACAGGGTTTACCCCACCTTCCCACTTGATCCCCTAATCATGGAGTCCTGCAGTAGGAGCACTTTAACCTCTTCCCATCTCTTGATCTGCCCCCTTCCTCTGCACTCCCTCTGCTTTCTCCCCTACCCCATTGTTTACCCTGGCTACCCCCCTGTACGAGTGGCATCAGTTGCCCTAACCCCCCTGTTCCAGCTCTTCCTCCAGACTGACCCATCGAGCCCCAGCCCCTCACCACGCAGCTTTGACTTGGCCCCCCCAGCACTCCCGCTCCTCCTCCTTACCCCCAGCGAAGTTCCCATCTGTCCTTTCACCATCTATCTCTTTGCTCTCCCCTCCACTGGACCCCTTCAGGTCCCTCTCCTACTGGTCTTCCTCCCCCTCCCTTCCCAGGCACTCCCTATTTACTGCTCCCTGTCCTGTACCAACTGCCACTCCTCTAACTGCCATAGTGTCCTTGTCCCCAACCCGCCCTTGTCCTCCTTACTAATATTCAGCCCACTGCTGACTGCCCCACCTGCCTCCTCCATGTCCTTATGCATTGGGCTGACCCCGCTCCTCCTTCCTACTGAGCACCTCATCACGCCTGTCTCCCATATTCCCTCTGGATCTACCACTCCTCCAATTGCCCCGGTGTCCTTGCCACCAACCTCCCCCTTGTCTTCCTTACTAATATTCAGCCCACTGATGACTGCCCCCCGCCTCCTCTATGTCCTTATGGCTTGGGCCAACCCTGCTCCTCCTGCCTACTGAGCTCCTCATCACACCCATCTCCCGTATTCCCCTGGATCTGCCCTCTCCCTGATTTCCCCTTTGTCCCTCCCATTTAGCTGCACTAGCGATGCAAATCTGTTTTTCAGCTCAGTGCCCATCTTTCTACTCCCCCCCACAGGTTTGCACCCCCATCAAATCTCTCTCTTGCCTGTCTCTGGCCCCTGCCCCTTACAACCTGCCATTCTCCTGGACCTTGGCCGCATCCATTGCTGCCTTTACATGAGCCCCCGGTACCCCCCCCAGTGCTCTCCCACCTCCCCTCCTGCTGGTATAATCCCTTGTGTACCTCTCCACCAGCCCTAGACTGCTCTTCAGCATCACTGGTGGTGATTTTGGACTCATCACTTCTATAGTACTCCCCCTTCTGGCCCACCCCCAGCCCATGCCCCTGGCTGAGTCTCCCTCCTCCTGTTTCTCCCCACCTCTGCCCTACCCAGTGCCTATCTCAAAAGCCTGATATCCTCCTCCTTAAGTTGGGCCAGCTGGCTGCACACCGCACAGCCCCCCATCTTCCAAGCCAACGCTAGTACCATGGTCGACCCATGCTCAACACATCCCACTACCCTTTCAAAGACCTTGCCCTAGCTTTGCCCCATCCCAGTTCTAGTTCCTCTCCAAGCCGGGTGGCTCCACATTATTTACTTTTGATCATGCAGTAAAAAGAGAGATATTGGTTAACAGATAACTGTCAGCCTAGGTTTCCACCTCTCCTACTTAGACCTGCCTCATGTCCCCTACCTCTTAGCTAACTCCATTCCCTCAGACCATTTAATAGAGGTCAGGGCTGGGGTGGGTGGGTGAGGGGACAATATAAGCTCCTACAGCACCTCTGCAAATGTTTCCTTGCTGCGGCTGGGCTTGCAAGCAATTTAAAGCCTAGCTGCCAGTCAAATTGCCTGCCCTCTGTCCTGAATAGGCCAACGATCTCCACCAACCACTGATGCGGTCACTGAACCCCCCTCCACACCGCTAATTCAGCTACTGTTCCTGGTGCTCCCTTCTCCGTTCTTTACTATTTGAATTTGTTAACAGGTTTATAAGAATGTTATGCCAATATGTTACTGTGGAAATTTCATTGCAAATGAAAAAAGTATAGAAATGCTGTTGTCTTACCAGTTATTTCACTGATGCATCAGATTTTATTTTGTGGTATACCAATGAAACATGCATGTATTTTATGTATAGTATTTTCCATATAGAATATTATAGTATGCGTAGACTTGACGTGGATGCCAAGTTTTTCCAGGCATGGAAGAGTATAACCCCCCCACTACCAAATTAGGGTTTACTATAATGTCTTCCTGGGCTCCTTAATGCCCACTGTCAGGCTGGTGTCCTGTCTTAAGTAGTTCTGTGTCTTTGTGTGAGAGTGCCATATTGAGCCTCCAGGCCTGACTCTTTAAGAGAACAGCTAATCTGTATTAGAAATTGGTCTGTGCTGGGTTTAAGTGATTTTAAGCCTTGCGACCGGCCAGGCAGTGATTTAATATGCTCCAATCTGCAGTCGTTACTAGCGCAGAGGGAGCTTATACAGGAACTGTGATTATTTACTGTTTATCTGTTGTTATATTAAGGTTAGAGAACTTTGTCTAACCTGCTTTGTTTGCAGGTTGAACATCTGGATAGGAGCCACCATGTTAGGTCCTGGACTTCCAGTAATTGGACCAATCAAACCACTGGGAACCTAAAATGGATCCTGTCCCCAGAGGTCTTGTGGGAAGGAAATTCTGTAGTCTTGTCTTGTTTTATCCAGTTGGTGCCCAAAATGGACCTGGGGGGGAGCCCCTACTGTGACTGACAGCTCCTCTAGCCAGCTGAACCTTTGTATTTACAAGGGAAATGCCCTGTGTGCCAAGAGACAGTGGATCAGTAAGAGTTGGAGGTTGAAGTGTGAACAGCTCAAGCTTTCGAGCAGCTGATCCCAGAAGGAGCTTAGGGGAATCAGCGAGAAGAGGCTAGACTTGCCTTGCTGTCACCTTCTCCTGCATTGAACTGCCTAATTGCAGAAGTCAGACCTGTCCAATTCCAGCCTGGAACTGTGGCAGAGGAAAGGAAGAAGTTTGCCAGTGCAACTTGCGATTTGGACCGAAGACTTGCTCCTGAAGCGATCGGCCCAGCTTGTGTGTGGATCATATTCAGATCAAAAGGTTTGTGCAGTGAAGCTGTTAATTTGCAACTGGACTGAATCCAAACTGTTTACGGATGTATTGATAGATTTAAATGTGCTGAATGTGTTTTGTGGGTCATGATTTGGTTCCCCATAATCACATTTTTTACGCCAGCTGGAGGCTTCACCAGCAGAATATCACAAACTTTGCCATAACTGTTCACCCTGCCTGGGCCCTGCTATTTTGGCCCTGGTTGCTAGTCCTGCACCAGAGGCCGTGCTGGTGAGAGACCAGCTCAGTGATCCAGCCCCCTGCACCACAACATCACGCAGGTTGCGATCATCGGGAGGTGTGTCGTGTCGGCCCAGCTTCCCCCTGCCCATCGATCATCACCATGAGGTCTACATATCAGTCTTGCATCGAATTTCTGGTAGCATGAGTACAATCAGGGTAGCACCATGCAACAAAGTTTTAAATCTTTTGTGGTACCATCTAATTGTCTCACTTTTCCTTGTGTTTACAAAGGATTGAGCCAACTGGCTTGGATTACAAATAATTGGATTGTTGGCATGTTTAATGGCTTTGTCTTCCATGAAGATCCCCAACATCAGATGAAATGCTGGCCACCCCTGGGAAACGCCTCAGACTAACCTGTATTACCATCTGGGTACCCAGTGTTGTTGAACTGTATATTTGGGACTTAAAGTGCGAGACAAAAAAGCCTGATTCAAGTCAGATTACTAATCATTTGGCTAGATTCATGCCCCTCCCTTCTTCACTGCCCTTAAATAAACCTGATTGTCTTTTTTCACGTTTAACTTGGCTAGTGTGCATATTATTAGTTGAGTTATAGTATTAAGATTGTATTGCTGCATTGCTAACCTTATTTTCCAGGGGTCTCCAGGGCAGCTGCTGCAGATCCAGCCCTGGTGGTAAGTGAAAAGGCTGTGAGCACATTATTATTGCTGCCTATTGACTGTGAATGTACCATTGTGTTAGATATTAGGCCACTAGGAAGGTTGGTGGGTGGTTACAGCTTCCCAGAGGGTCATACCAGACCAGATATGCAACCCCAATACTATTTCTCTGGGTGTTACCAAACTCAGGCCCCTCAACCTGTGTGTGACCATACAGGCAGGGGTAGTAGCCCTTGGAATAGCGCTGTCTAGGGGTTACAAAACTATTTGCTTTTTGTTTGCATTTTACTTCTGCATGCTGTTATTACTTGATAAATGTGCTATGCACTGCACGGTGGGTTTGTGTCAGAATTTAAACATACTGTTTCCATGGGGTAACATTTCTGAATGCCAACAGGTATTTCAAGGGGCTTCCCAAGGTAGAAGCACTATATCACTTATAAAAATTGCTCAGACATAACACCCATTTCCAGGCCTCTCCCCCAAAGATAGTGAGACCCAAACCTCACCTTAGTCATCAGAGGATAGAGGCACATGTGTTGTTGGATCTGAGCGAGGATGACTTATGTAATTTTGTAGAATTGAAGGTAAGTTGGTTAGTACAAAACCAGCACTGGACACTGTCAGAGTCCCACTGGGGCTGAACTGCCAGCTTCAGCAAAAAGCACAGTGTCACCTACAAAATAAAAGGAGATAAGACTTTAGAATGAGGAGAGGTGATAAGAGACACAAGAGACCCACCCAAGTAAAGTACTACCCACCAATGAGTGTCTAGTACTGTCCCTCACATTCAGACTACCAGACACAAAAGACACTAGAAGAGATAGATGGAGTATGTAACATAGAAACATAGAAGCTGAGGGAAGTTAAGGACCGCAAGGCCCATCCAATCTGCCCATTTCTTTTTCTTCCTTATAAATGTGCCATTGGCCTTGCTCTGTCAATGGCCTATCTATTCATACTCATCTGTATTGCTCCCTTATGCCTATTCCATGCCTGTTTGAAGCCCTGCACTGTATTCATATCCACCACTTCCTGAGGTAGGCCATTCCATGCATCCATCACCCTTTCTGTGAAAAGAACTTCCTCACGTTACCCCTTAATCGCTCTAGCATGTGATGAGGTGAGAGTTGAGAAAAATGTCAGAGAATGAAAGTCCTACCCAAGCTGTACAAATATTGTTATACATTTAAGTTGTACACCCTTACTAGAACAGCAGTGGAACAAACCAGCTAAGAAAAGTCCATGGAAGCAAGAACAACAATTGTTCAAAACATCTGACCAGCAATGTCATAATCAGATTTGAAAAGCAGCAACATTTTCAAAAATTCAGATTGCAGATGAGTTTTTCTTTTGCAACAAAAAAGCAATGCATACTAAAGGAGAAAACTAGAAAAAAATGGAAAGATTTTTTTGCTAATCTGATTCTGGATTCAACAACTAACTACTATTGGTAAAAAAAAGAGTTTTTTTTTTTTCCACTGGTTTCACCATTAGAGCTCTACTGGTGATGGCAAGGAGTGCCGAGGGATGGCCCTGCCTGAAGTGGAGTCGGTCAACCACCACAAGTCCTATTACAAACACAGTAGTGTAAGTTCACAAAATATGCACATTGCTATAACAGACAACAAAAAAGTATTTACAGTAACACTCAATAGCTAGAAAACTTCAGTAAAGCAAGTTACAAAAAAAGCACTGAAAACTAGGTACAAATTTGCACTATTGCTTCAGGAGCAGTGATGTCTGATCTGCACACATGCACAAGGGACAAGAACTGTGATGCAGAAACACCAGAAGGCATTGCATCAGTGAAAAATCAGATTTCGGATTTCAGATTGTCAGATAGTAAGAGACCGGTGTAGATGGAGGTGAGGTGTCACCTGAACACTAAATAAATACTGTTGGTTGTTTAATGTAGCAGATATACCCAAAATTCATGCGCTGGCTGTTGATCACATGTATGCTGGGGAAAAATGGTAGTTTTGTACTGATACCTTGACAAATTTTACGATTTTCAGCTCCAAGTACTTAATGCAGATTCTTGGGCCATTACTTTGAGAGTAAGTGAAATATACATTCAAGTGTGGTCTCAATGAATAGGTGGGAGGTAGAGCTTTAAAATGCATACCCATTTGTTACCTCAAAAGATTCATGTTAAAGGTTATAGGGTTAAATACCAACCACCCCCCCTTAATTTCTTGTGAAATTTCAAAATATTCTAATATTTAATCTTGTCAGACAGGAATTATTGTGCTTTATAATATAATTTTATGTTGTCTAAAAGGGTAAGGATTCTGCTTTGAAATGCATATGTGGTTTTGAAGTCTTAAGATAATATAAGAGGATAAATTGATTAAAGTGAAAACACCATTAATAGACGAAATGTTAGCAAGTTTATACCTTGCCAAATTTTGCGATTTTCAGCTACGCATACTAAATGCAGATTCTTGAGCCATTATTTTGAGACTAATTTAAATATGTGATCTTAATAAACAGATGGGAGTTAGAGCTTTAAAATGCATACCCATAAGTTGCCTCAAAGGTTAATTTTAAAAGTTTTTTGAAGTAGGAAATGTATCTAAAAGAAAAACAACACCTTTGTTTACACAAAATTTTTTATTTCAAAAAATGCAAAATTTTAAATATGACTGTTGGTAAAGTAGTGGAACTTAGTCTTGTCCACCTAAGAAGAATCTTCATCATCGTCAGATATGCCATTATCATCTTGGTAATCACATACATCTCGGTTCTCATCTGAGTCCTCATCATTTGCATTATAAAGCAGAGACATAACATCATCTGGAAATGGTGTGTCCATCCACTTTACATTAAGATCATCAGTCCAACCATGCAAAGCTGCATTTGGGGCATTGAAAACTGCAACAGAAGAAAGCCTCCACAATCGGCAGACGTAGTTGGCTCATAGAATCTATAACTTCAGGGTTTCCTGGCAGGGTGGTAGCAGATACAGATCAGTTATTCTGTTGTCTGTTATATTTCTTCCAGAAGATCTGCTGTCTCACTATATTTACACTAGTAACTTGCTACCTTCCATACAGTTTACAGACATACCCCTCCAACAGAGCTACAACACCCTTTCCACTTGCCAATCACTCCCAAGTTTCTGAAAGGCATCCAGGAATTTGGGGTACTTTTGAAGGACGTTACAGCAAATCTCTTACCCTTTTTTGAAGAATGCAGAAACATAGTCATTGCCCATGAATGCATGGAAACAGACTAAGGCTTTTTTTGTTGCAGTGGTCATTTCACACTTGTTAGTGTTGAAGATTTTCCTACTGTTACCATGGCCATTGTCCAGGTATGTACTTTTCTAGCATTCTGAAAATAGTGACAGTATAATTACTGGTATATTGGTATCCCAAGATGGTGAACGGATGATGACAGGGCCTAGACATATTGTAATGGCATTTTGCACATGAAGGGCAATTTTTGTGTCTGCTTCCTCCTGGTCAGAACAGAGATCATCCACAGCTACAGTCCCTTTTTTGGTGATCATGTAGCATATGTCTCTCTTTGAAAAATAGATCACTTGGCCCTCTAAGAAACTCATGCACTTTTCTCCCCAGACCTGCATGATCAGATCAAGCAGGCGTTCCTTGTCAGATCCATTAGAAAAGAAGTAACTGAAATTCTTTGGCACGTTGGTGCTGGGATCTGTGATAATATGCTTCTCACTTAATCCTCATTGAAACCTCTCAGCCTCTTTGACTGACTGCTCTCTGTATGTATCTGCAACAACATCCACTCTTGCAAATCCCTTTGGAAGACTTCAGGAGTTTCATTGCCAGATCACCAAAGGTTTTAAGTATTCCTGTCATAACTTGCACTGTTGCCATCAGATCAGCTATGTATGTTGAGACACTTTTCCTCGGGGAAGCTCCAAAGTGTCTAACACTGGACAGTATTCTGCTAGCACCTCAAGCAACTTGCTCTTTGGTGTTGTCCGTCTAGTTCCATCTGTATTGTCTAGACTCAGTGGGACTGGGCCCAGACAATATGTTAATAACTTGTTTAAATCTACAGGGAAGTTGTGCTTGCTTGAAAGGGCCAAATGTTTTCCAATATATCTCTTTCAAATTTAAGTTCTGTAACTTTTCCTTTGATAGTTATTTGCACTTTTTTTGTTTGCATCATTGAAGGTTTTCACTAGGGCTTCTGAAATGGGATCAAAATATTTCTTTTTACCACTTTCCAGTCTTTGTTTGACAAACTGTTCATACATTTCTGTACCTCACTCAATGATACTGGTGAGGTTATCTTCAATATCAGGTGCAACAGGTGCTCCCGAGAACAAATTGTACAATCTTTCAGCATCTAAAATAACACTGAATGGGCTGATAAACTCTTGCTCGAGAAGAGTCAATATGGCTTTGACGTGTTGTTCTGACTTGATGATTTCAGATGGCCTGCATGTTTTTTGTAGATTACTGGCTTTTTGGGAAGGCCAGTCATCTCCAAAAGTGCCTAGATGTGACCAATTTAACACCCGCTTATCTTAGGCCATTTAATTTGCAGCAAAGTGTTTGATTCCACCTGGAATTTTGGCACTTTAATTGTATGTCTGCTCAACAGCTTGCTCAACTGATTCCCTAGAAGCTTTGTGATGGCTCCTTTGAACTGAAAGCCCTTGCTTTTCAATTAATGTCCTGGACCCTGGATGAGAAGCTTCAAGAGTTTCAAGTGTGTACACATAGTAAGCCCCATGTTGAGCATAATTGTGCTTGTTGAAGGTGAAGAACAGGGGCAGTGAATATTTCCAACACAGTTGTCTAAGATCAAAGTTGTTTTCTTTTATTGCTGTGTGGAGCAAATGCTGCCGATCTACTATATCCAGATATGTCATCCAGAGCTGTGGGGGTTTCCCCAGCTCACTGCGATGAATCTGCTGCCTGAAGGCCTCATACTTAGTCTGGAAAGTGATAATCGCATCTTCCTGAAGCAGTTTATGGAAGTCTCTGGGTTGAAGTGATGATCTGATCAGGTCAGGTCAAGTAATACTTCGGGGGTGGCATTCAGTTCTGTTGAATACTCTAGAAATCTGACCTGAAGCAATCGCTGTAAGGCATCTGCAAAATGCTCATGTACAGTCCATGCCCGATTGTAATGCTTCCCATGTAAAACTCCCCTTATGCTGCAAGAAGCACAAAGTCCAGCCTGAAATATTATGTCCTCAAAGCCGCTGCCACCAACTAACTGTCCTATAATGCCAAAGTTTTCCAGGAATAGGTGGAAGTCTCCCAAATGAACTATGACATTGTGGAACTGATCAGGGAAATTCCACACAATGTGATATGCCTTTGTTGCTGTTCCAAAATCAAGTGTCAGGTGAACATAGGGCATATTTACTTGCTGAGCTATTTTTTGTGTTTCTGTGAGGTATTCAACTACAGTGGCATAATCAGTGATGGGTTTGTGGATGGGTGGAAGATATGTGATAACTGTCTTTGGTGAACTTAAATGATTGTTACAAAGCAGGCCACAGCTAACAGACCACCCACTGACCCCTGGACAGATTCAGACAGCCCATCTGTGGGCTTCCCAAGCTTCTCCTGTGGCCCTGGCTCTCTTCGAGTAGGCCACAGCTAACAGACCACCCGACTGGCCCCCGGACAGATTCAGGTACACCCCGGACCTCCAAAACTCGTGGTTTTGAATGCCGTTGTTTTGACTGGACGCCCAGTGGAAAAGCTGGGCACTGATTGGCAGCTTTGCTCCTTGGCTGATTTTCCAATGCCTGGCACTTCCTGATCTCAGGAAAATCTCTTTCTGTGCTATGTTCTGGGCTGAATTTTTGTTAATGTAATTTACATATGTTTTGCATCAATTGGTCTTACTTTACTTGCCAGCTTAGCTAGTCTATTACAAGCCTCTAGTCTAGTCTCTCGGTGATACTTAGTGCTGTGCAATCTAGTGCAGGACAAACTGTATTGTATAGTAGCTGATGTTTGACTGCTGGACCTTACTACTGAGCAAGACTGCTGCAGATTTCCATTTCTGCCCTACAGACAAACCATGCCCCTTCCCCACACTGGTCACTCTGCTAATTATTAATTTCTCTGCCCCACTTGTAATGCTGTCTCTCTAAACACCCTACTTTCTTCTCTGCCTTACCTACCATCCATTCCCTTACACCTCCCTGCTGCTGCTGTCCTCCTCAGACGTCCCGGTGCCAAAGCACAGACCACCCCCCATTAACTCCTCTTCTAGCTCTAAATAATTGCCCTGCATTTAACACCTCTTTACCTCATGCTTTGTCTTACCCCATTGCCTTCCCACCACTGAGCTTGCTATTGTACTCTAGCTGTATTTAATCCTCTGTGTTTCCTCCTTGTTCCACAGACAGCCCATCTATGGCTTCCTAGCTGCTCCTGTGGCCCTGGCTCTCTCCGAGCAGGCCACAGCTAACAGACCACCCGACTGACCTCCGGACAGATTCAGGTATGCACCGGACCTTCGAAACTCATGGTTTTGAATGCCGCTGTTTTGACTGGATGCCCAGTGGAGAAGCCAGGCACTGATTGGCAACTTTGCTCCTTGGCTGATTTTCCAGCGCCTGGCGCTTCCTGATCTCAGGGAAATCTCTTTCTGTTCTATGTTCTGGACTGAATTTTTTCACCCATCCTCCTTCCCCCACCTCCTCACAGTATTAAATAGACCCTTACTCTGCCCCTTTCCTCAGCCTAGCAGCTGATTGGTCACTCCGCTGCTGCACATTTTCATGCTATTGGCCTCCCTGTCTTCAATACCTGACTTGATCCACTTTCTCACCTCCCCCTTTTTAAAGCAGTCCCACCCACAGGATCACACACATGCTCTCAACTTTTTCTCCAGCCACTCCGTCTAACTCCTGTCAGTTACTGCTCTACCTGCCTTATTGTTAGGGACCTCACCCTAATTTTACTATATACCCTTTCAACTATAAACCAGCTAGCAGTTAAGCAGGCCAGCAACACCAAACAAACTACCATGGGGTGCAACCTACTACTACTTCTCACCATCTCTTTTGGCATTGCTGGTACCATATACAAATTCGGACCCCTACCTCCCCACTCTGAATCCTCACTGGGTGCAAGCTTGAAGAAAAGCATACACATGGCCACTACCACTTCTGGTAACGATAGGCTCTTTATCCTCCCGCACCTCCCACACACAGTTATCACCAAGCCAACCTTCCAAACCATAACCTTAATGGTTAGCTTTCCCCCTAATTTAACACAGGCAGAAAGACACCTCCCCCACCTGAAGCGCAGGTGATGGAAGACACGAGGGAAGATAAACATCACCCTATCTGCCAGAAAGGTTATCTTTCTGCTACTGCTACTCTCTGGCAATGTTCACCTAAACCCTGGACCAACAACCCTGAGGAGCAGGGGGGCCCATACAGTGAATGGCCTAAAGATAGCATCGTTAAACATCTGCAGCCTAACTGCCAAATTCCACCAGCTCCAGGCTTGGATGACCATCCATGCCCCTGACATACTCTGCCTAACTGAAACCTGGCTGTCGGGTAGGATCAAAGATGATGAGGTGGCCATCAAAGGATTCCAAGCATTTCAACTTGATAGAATAGGCAGAAAAGGTGGCGGCTGCCTCCTATATGCTAGAAACTCACTGAGTTGCTCCATCTTCCCCATCTCCAAAGTTGTGGAGGATTATGAGCTACTAGTGGTAAAATACAGGTCAGCCTAAAATGCAAGACCCTTACCATCGCCACAACCTACCTGCCCCCCAAGAAAGCCAAGGAAGGCCTTCCTCTTGTTATGGAAGAAATTAGCGCACTCAGAAAGGGCTCAGAACTCATCTTGACTGGTGACTTTAATATTAACTGGTTATGTAAGGAGGCAACACCCTCCAGAGACCTAATCACCTCCCACAATCTCATGCAACTCGTAGCTCACCCCACCAGGCAGAACTACAAGGCTGGTACCAGCACCCTCATTGACTGGGTCTTAGCTAGCTCACTGACTCAATTCTCCGAACTCAGAGTTCTCCTGGACATGCTAAGTGACCACTCCCCAATCTCCTTTATATGGACCACTAAACTTGCCAAAAGCCCACCCCGCCTCATCGAGAGCAGGGTTCTGCGGAATGCCAAACTTGATCCCCCAAATTGGCCCTGTAGGCCTACAGCTGGTCCCCCATCAACAAGGCACTTACGCTGGACCAGGCCCTTAGTTTTTTCACTGAGGGCTTTAATTCCATCTGTGATATCTATGCACCATGCACAAAATGGAAAATTCGGGGGGAGGTTAACGACTGGATTGATGGCAAGCTCCTCTCCCTCCTAAAGGAGAGGGACTGCCTCTGGGAAAAAGCCTTAAACTGAGACAGCAAGCATGACCTACAGTGCTACAAAATGGCTAGAAATCAGTGCACCAAACTTATCAGGCTCGCAAAAGCCAAGTTCCATAAGACCCAGCTTAACAATGCATGGGGAGATGGAAAGAGGTTTTGGGACAACATCAAGAACATCCTTGGCAAAGATCAAAAGCAGCACCCTAAGATGCTCAACATTAATAACTCACCCTCCTCAGATTCGCTAGCCATTGCTGATGCCTTTAAAGAGGTCTTTACAGACCTGTCCTCAGTGCTGCCTCCAGACTACCTTCTGCCTATGGAGGACCAAGGTTGCACCAACCTGCTCATAACTAACCACCCAGTCTTCTACTTTAAGAAGGTGACAGTGAAGGAGACCCTAACGATGGTCAGAAAAGTCCTAGGCAAAACCAGATTGGGGAGTGATGGGCTAGACATGAAGTTACTATCTCTCATCCTTGATATTCTTATCATGCCCATAACAATGCTATTTAATAAATCCTTGGCCCTAGCTCAATTTCCAGAGATATGGAAGAAAGCCCTGGTAACTCCAGTGCATAAGAATGGTGACAAGGCGCTGGTGTCAAACTACAGGCCAATATCTATCCTCTTCCCCACTATCCAAAGCTTTGGAAAAAATCACGGCAAGTTAACTCACAGAATACCTCAATAAGTACAATCTGCTCTGCCCAAATCAACATGGCTTCAGGCAAAAACACAGTACCACCACGGCACTGCTGGAATACACTGACTATGCGCACAAGGCGCTGGATGAAGGCAAATTGGTGGGGTCCATCTTCATTGACCTCACCAAAGCCTTCAACACCATCAACCACCCTCTACTAGTACTCCAGCTCCAAAGATTGGGTGTGGCACCAAACGCCGTGAATTGGTTCAATGGCTACCTAACACACAGGAGCCAGTGAGTCAAAATCGGGCAGACATTATCCAGCTCCAGAGATGTACTCCTAGGAGTCCCTCAAGGATCAAATCTAGGGCCCCTGCTTTTCAACTTCTTTGTAAATGACCTACCCACAGCCTGTGACACCAAACTTATTCTGTATGCAGAAGATGCCATGCTGCTGAGCAGCAGCACCTCTCAGGTTGCCCTACAAACAGAACTACAGAACTCTTTCAATAAACTCGAGGACTGGTTCAGTAGGCAAAAGCTGCTACTAAATTACAAGAAAACCAAGGCCAGGCTACAGTCCAGCTCCTACAACAAACACAAGCATGCTCCCCATGTAATCACCAACAAGGCTGGTGAGCAGATTGAGCAGGTGCACTTGTTCAAGTACCTTGGAGTCCCCATTGATGACTCTCTCACTTATACGCACCATGTAGACTCCCTTGTCAAAGTCGTAAACACAAAGATTGGGGTCCTGTATAGGCATAGAAATCCCTCACCCCGGAATCACTCTGAATCTCAGTCTCCAGCTCCATACTCTCCACGATAGACTACAGGCTGGTGGCCTATGGAGCTGCTACTGATACAGTGCTCAAAAAGGTCCAAATTGCACTCAATAAGGCATGCCACCTCACCCTGTGTGCAGATCACTACACTCATACTTGCACCCTTTATGATCGTACAAACTGGCTTAATCTAAAAGACAGGATCAAATACCAAACTTGCCTCCTGGGAAAGAAGGCACTCCTCGGAAAAACCCCACCCTGTATAGGAAACCTGCTTGAGGCTTCTATCTCAACACACATCACCAGATGGAGGAAGAATGGAACACTGTCCATACCATTCCGCCAAACCTCACTAGGGCAGCGTGCTTTCTCCTATTGGGCCCCCCTCTGGATAAATGAACTCCTGATGAAATTACAAACAAACAACAGCCTGTCTCAATTCAAAGTAGGCCTCAAACAGCACCTAATATCTAACTCAAAATGCACCTGCTTCTCAGGCCCCACTTGATAGACAGGCCTATCCCCAAGGTAACACCCAGCAGGGCTACCTAGAGAACCCTGCCTCTATTCCAGCCTAGCCAAGGGCTTAAGTAAGCTATCAGTCCTCTTTAAAGCGCACTTGGTACTGCCCTCCCAACCCCCACACACACCAGACTCGACAAAGCCCTCTGGAGCTGCTCCCCATCACAGCCCCCGCTTCACCATCCCCACCTCTCACTCTCTGCGGTTGGTTTCAAACCCAATACCCCTTGTTTCACTGTCACCCAGCATCTCGCCATCTGGGATAGCATTAAACACTATGTAGTTTTGGAGGTTTCCGGGGGTGTGCTACCTAGGGCAACCGATTAGAAATAGCTTAGTATTCAATTACAACTGCTCAGTTTTTTTTCTCCTATTTGTCTAATTGTCATGTAATCGCTCTTTAATGCCTAATGATCAGGCCTCTGTAACCACTGAATATGTGAATTGTCTTATTGTCCACCCTGACGTGGAACCTTTGTAAAAGAGCTCATGCTCAAAGGTCTTTCCGAAATACTAATTAAACAATTAAACTAGCGTCAGCCAACCAGTAAACCTTGGGAAAAGCTGATCCTCCGTGTGTGCTTCCCGACTGAGTTTCCATAGCATTAGCTTTGCTTTGCCAATATTTACCACTGATGTTGACATAGTAGACTTGGGCATATTGCCAAATGTGGTTGGCTCCTTCTTTGAATTCACTTGTCGATGTTCTAATTCCTTTTTTGTTAGATACAATTGTCCTTCTTTTTGAGTGAGGAATTTCAATAGAATCTTCTCAGAGAATGGGGCCTTCAGCTTCTTCTTGGTATGCAACACCATATGTATTGTGCATTGTTCCATGAATAGTTACTGTTTCAATGTTCTGATCAAAGTTGTCCATCCAGAAAACTGTTAAGATAACAGAAGACTGACTTTGGCTGACGTGACAGTAACAGACCTTGCTCTTGAAAATGCTGAGAAAGTTCCGCTAAACCAGTTTTAATTTCACACACTTGGTCATACCTGCAACTACTTCCTAAATGAAACAGAATGTTCACTGGCATTTTCTGTCTGGTCATATTCTATGGCACAACTCCAGCAGGTGCATGTTTTGTAGTGAGAAACTTGCCACATGTGACACCATGAATTAGGTCTTCTGAGTAGGACTTTGACAACTGGGAAACTTGTTCACTTTCCATATGTTTGGGTGATTTTAGTACATGCAAGAAAAGTGATTGAACTGTCTCTGGGGACTGTCATTCTTTACTTTGGAGAGCATCCACTGTTGGTGGCCATGGTAGTGAAGGTGCTGTCTCTACAAATCTTAAGATATGTTCATGGAACAAAGAAGCAGCATGCTTGCTGACTTGATTATCATCCGTTCTCAAAAGCTCTGTGACTGATGCACTGCCAGTTAATGATTCATCCCTGATTACAACTAGTGTTTTTTTGAGGATCAGCTGTTAAAAATAAAAGTGAATCCCCATATTTCTTTTTCAGCAGGTGTCTAAGTTTATAACGGTATCGTTGATCTCCCACTCTAACATCCGAGATTTCATTCAACTCCTTCATTGAAACAGCTTGGTGTCTTTGAAGCACATTGTCTTCAATTACACAACAAACGGCCTCAAACCCAGTTCTATCTGACTGCTCATTGTCATCCTCATCACCACCTCTATTCTGATCATCTGGGGTCCTGTCCTTGTGATTACTGTATAATTTAAGTAGCGCTTGTCATATTTACGAAACTCCCTTGCAATGACGTCCTCTGTCTTAATTTTTGCGAGCATATCTTGGTCATCACGTAGCTTTGCTGCCCTTTTCATTGTGACTTCAGCTGTTTTTGTAACAATAGCAGTTGGATGTTGCTTCTTCCCCTTCACTTTAATTACATATTAGTTACAGATTCCACATGTATCAGGAAATAACATTGTAGATGATTTAACATTAATCTTTTGAGGTAACATATGAGTATGCATTTTAAAGCTCTAACTCCCACCTATTCATTTTGACCACACTTAAATGTATATTTCACTTACTCTCGAAGTAATGGCCCAAGAATATGCATTAAGAACATGGAGCTGAAAATCTCAAAATTTGTTAAAGTGTCAGTGCAAAACTGATGCAAACTATCATTTTGTCCCAGTGTTCATGTGATCAACAGACAGAACATGAATTGTGGGTATATTTGCTACATTAAACAACCATTGATGTTTATTTAGCTGTCAGGTGACACCTCACCTCCATCTACACCTGGTCTGTAAAGATCTGATCTAAAATCTGACCAGTCAATCTTAAATGCAAGATTTCAAGCACTATCAGAAAATCCAGTTTTTCTGGATCCTATTTGAGCACCACTACTCATGACCTTCAGACTTTAGGTCTACTCATCTGGAGTTGAGGTGAAACTGGGAAAGTATTCACTCAGCAAGAAACAATTTCTACTGCACTCACCTTGGCGTTGTAGGCTGGGTGGATTGCCATTGCATCAAAAAGTTGAACTTTAGTTCTGTATACCACTACTGCTACCACTGCTTTTGCAACCAAGATTTCGAGACATCTGGACTCAGCCTTGACTTTGCTTTCCTTGAGGGGAGTGTTCCAAAACTATTAAGTCTATCTACAGGAGGTCTTCACCTACACTAGAGTCCCAGCTGAGTATATCACAATGTGGGCATCCTCTGGCACTCACCAGAACTGTGTTCACAGCAGACTGAACCCTACTGACTCTTCTCAGGGGTACTGACCAACCTAGATGGAAGCCTTGGGGTGCCACTAGGTCAGAGGGTTTGAGGATACTAGTACAGTCTTCTTTAGAAGGAGGAGAAAGAAAGAGAGACTAAGAAACAGCACTTTATCTGAGGGAATCAAAACTTAAGAGGGGTGAGGTCCCTGAAAGAGACCAGAGTTTCATCCACTGTCACAACTGACCCAGCAACCTTGTTCATCCCTTCCATGCAGAGAGGCATTTCAACCACTTGTCCACCTCAGTTGACAGACCTGAGTAACATGGAGTTTAGATTTCAAAGAGTTTCTTGTTTTTCACAAGCAGGATATTAGGAAACTCTTTTCCTTTTCCTGTTATCTTTGCTTCACTAGTTGCGATGAAAAGTGTGTGCATGATAATGGACCCCAACGCACTGCTAGTCAATGTTCATCACAGTGAGGTACCCACTGCACCTCTGCAGAGCTCTCCTGTATATGGCCTTTGGGGGTGTAAAATCAGGTTTATCCACTAAGGGGTACAAAGCCTACTGGGAGAGTACCCTAAGGGTTATGGTTAAGCGAGATATTTACAGTAGTAGCCATAGATACGTTCATATATTTCCAGATATTCCACAATATATCTATGGAGATTATCTCTGGTATCCCACAGTGGTATTGCAAGCAGAAAGGGAATTTCTCTACAGATATCACATAAATTTCAGTAAACATCTGGCCATGTCTTTGGTTACAGCTGCATATAGAGTGCTACGTACCCCCATTCCATACATTCCTTTACCTACCTTTGTCCTTTCAGCACCTCCCCCTGTTAACAAAGTTGTTAGTTATGTGTGATATGATTATATTTTGTTAGTTAATTCAGAGCATAAGAAACTGTGGGGAGGAACCTGTGCAGCAGGTGAGCGTTAATACAGATGTATTACTTTCTGGGAAGTATAGTGCTGCATACATCTCAGGTCCCCCCATCACTGCTTCAAGTAGAGGCACCTGGTCAGTTGAACTCTAAAATGAACCCTAGGTTTCTTGCAGCTTAAACCCAGGCCATCCCCTTCTAATGGCAATAGGAAGGAGAGAAGGAGCCCCCAAGGGCCCTGGGCATGAAAAAGCCTGTCACAATTTGAGGCCCCAAGAAAATTCAGAGCTTGCCTCTTTAGAGACCAGTGTAAGGTAGAGGATTGAAGGAGAGGATGGAAGGTTTTAAGAGAGAAGGGAGTCTTTGAGATACTGCTGCTTGTCCAACTGACAAATGACATCTAGGAGTAAGAAAGGATCAAAGGTTAATTAGTACATATTAATAAAAATACAAATTATGCATTTCTGTTCACGTCTGATTTCTGAACTCAAGCAGATATCCTGCTTCTTTAATTCCAAGTCATTTGGTCTTGGCTGAGTCACAAAGATTTGCACAAATGTTTGATGAAGCTAAGAACCAGGAGTTGATGAAGGAAACAAACTGCATCTGTTCTATCAATAAGTCGGACACATAGTCAAGTTGATTACAGAGGCTGCATAGATCAGCTCAGACAACTGTTGAACAGAAGCTATGAGAAGGAAAAACTTTTGCTTTCTAGACTGCTTTACATGTAAGGTCAACAGCATGTGAGGGTCTACTGTGTCTTTGATACAGAGGAAAAGCAGCTGTTTATAGCAAAACATAATTGACGCATTGTGGTGATATGGAGCCACATATCTTCAGCATGTGCCAGAAATATGGTGTTTACTGGTACTCAGCCATCAATCAGCTGGTGTTTCATGTGTATTTTTTCTAAAGTTATCTGATTTTAAGTCATCTTATACAGCTACAGTTCAGAGTTGCTGGTGCTCAGTGCCTACATGGAGCATCCTTCTAGTGCTGGCTTTACAGGCAGTACATATCTGAAAAAACAGGCATGAAGGCCACAATAGCTGCATCAGTGGTGTAATAAAAATTGCTGAACCCTAAAAATCTTTATTATCTTACCAATGTTAAGGAATGGCTTGCGTTGCAAAGGCACCAGTTGAGAAGATCACATATCTGGTATTACAGGTCTGAGAAACTCGTGTTTTGTGGGTAAGTCCCACCACCAAGGTTAGAGAAAGAATAGCAGCTGATGATTTTGAGTGCTGTGTGCCCTTCCTGCTCAGATTTCAGCTCTCTTTTTCAGAGGGAACCTTCTATTTAACAGTGTCAGTGGCTCAGCAGGTAGCACACTTGCCTCTAATGATGAGAGATCAGAAGGCTGTGGGTTCTAGTCCCACACCAGGCACTTGGGTTAAATCCCAATACTAACACTGTATTGCAGCATGGGGAGGGAGGGGTGCTGCACTCCTGAGGTGCTGACTTCAGATAAGGTGTTAAACCGAGGTTCCATCTGTCTGTTCTGGTGGTAGTGCAGATGGATGTTAAAGATCCCATAGCACTTCTTGAAACAAAAGAGTAGGGAAATTTCCCCGGTGCTCTGGCCAAAATGTCCCCCCATTCACTAAAAATATCACCAACAGCTTAATCTGGTTCAAAAGGTCAGCTGGCATTCATCTGTATCCCCCTCCCCCGGGTCGTGCCTGAAAATAGGCAGAATTTGTCTAGTGCACTTACCTGGTCAACAAAAACTAAATAATTAAAAACTGTGGCCTTTGAGCCTGCCTTTTCCCATCTTATTTAGAATTTGCTTATGTGCAGGGGTACCCGCCAGGATGCAACACAGAAGTGCTGCAGTACTGTATATCACAAAATGCTGCAGAATGCAACAGGGAATAGTGTAATTCAATATCAATTTAGCCCTTTTAACTGCAGTATTTTGTGACATGTCACGTTCTGCTAGTTACTATGTTGTATCATGTGTGGCTGCACTGTAGGTAAAACAATGGATTTTACAGTAGATAATGGTATGTTGCAGATGAACAGCAGGGGATGGATTTTCAAAGGCCCTTCCAGATGGACATGATGGCATGCATCACATTTTAGCACAATTGTGCTGCTTGCATCAAAAAGTTAGACCACATAAAGCCCGTGCCTAATTTCTTTTGCAATATTTACATAATGCACTTGGGGCACAGAAACCCAGAAGCAGAGTACAAAATGGGTGGAGTGGTACTGACAACCACCCAGCAGGAAAGTAACCATATCTGGTGACCTAAAGGAGGCCAGGAAGTGTGACAAGGCAGTGGGGAGAGCTAGTGCCTCTGTACAGATCGCTAGTAAGACCCTACCTAGAGTACTGTGTCCAGTGCGGGGAGACCACATCTCTAGAAAGGCATAGACATAATGGAGGCTGTCCAAAGGAGGGCAACTAAAATGGTGCAGGGTCTGTATCAAAAGCCCTATGAGGAAAGAGTAAAAGACCACAATATGTACACCCTGGAGCAAATGAGGGAGAGGGGGATATGACAGATACATTTAAATACCTCACAGGGGCAAATAACGTACAGGAGATAAGTATTTTTTAGAAGAAAAGATGCTCAAGAACAAGGGGACAAGGTATGAAGCTTAAGCGGGGTAGATTCAGGAGAGATGTGAGGAAGTATTTCTTCACAGAAAGAGTGGTGGATTCCTGGAACAGCCTTCCAGCAGAGGTGGTGGTAGCAAAAACTGGTGGGGCTCAAGAATGCATAGAATAAGCACAAGGAAGTCATAGTGGAAAGGAAGGGGGGGAGAAAGAGCTGTAGATCGGGCACTGACTGCAGTAGTAGTTAAGGTAGAGAGAAATGGGAAGACTGACTGGGCCCAGTGGTCCTTATCTGCTGTCACATTCTATGTTTCTATGCTTCTATGGGTATGAAAGTAATGATGTATGCATCATTTTTTGCAGCAAATCAGGCAAACAGTCATTCATGCACCAACATGTTTGATAGTAGCAATCCATCATTTTAGCACCATTATTTTGTTGCAGGGGCAGCCAAAAATCAAAATTGCCCGTGTAAAAAGATGTTTGAAAATTCTCCAGATCTGTACTATGGGCATGTGAACATTATTTGTTTTTAAAAGAAAGTTTTACACCCTTTTATAATCGAGGCATCATGGTAAAAACGGTTACCTGAAATGAAGGCTGAAGCCCATAAATTATTAATTCACAAAATATTTACCCAGGGTAGTGTGGCTGAGTTGCAATATCTCTTTTTAACTAGTTCCTGCTTTTGTGCGTTTTTACAGGTGGGTGGACTGAAGTTCTCAGAGGTCCAGATACCCAGTATCCTTTAAGTCAACTCTGCTTCCTGGTTCCAAAGATTGATAACATTTCACATGCTTAACTTAGAATTTGGGAAAATTTGATTTTTTTTTTGCTGCTGTTCTTAATTATTTCTGTTGAGTGAATTTAATAATGGTCTGCAGTATTATATTAATTTTATGTTTACTATCATGTGTGATTTGTTCTAGAGTGTACTATTTTCTTTTTTGTATTTAGTGTGTACAGCACTTTTAGCCTTTTGGGAAAGATGCTTTATAAAATGGGTTGGACGGGATAATAAGTGACTAGCTCAGGGTCATGCAGTGGCTCTGATGGGATTTGAACCTGGGTCAGCTGCTTCCCAAGCCTGTGCACTAGCCATTAAGGTAGACTATACATATTACCTCACATACTGTGCAGGACTACTGTTCATGTTGACTGAGTGATGACCATCAAAGTCATCAGCCTTTGACCTAGGGTGAATCTAAAAACAGTCCTTTATTCTAAAAACAGGGTGTTGGATCGCTGTAGTCTTTCAATTTAGTCAAGATAACTACAGGAAAAACTATCCTTCTATTTAAGGCAATGCTACTGCTCAATAATACCTGGGGCCTTACGTCAATCCAATTTGTCTGTAGAGCAATAATTCACTTAGTGTAGACGCCACGGTGTCCCACCTCTCCTATTTAGAGGGGCACTTTTTGTTATACACTACAGTTTCATTGTCATAATGGTTAACTGAAGAGCATAGATACAGAAGACATAACAGATGTCTCTACTGGGCAATCAATCAGATTTGAAAGCTTGCTTATCTGGGAGTAATCATAGCTCCTCATTTGCATGTAGTTTCTAATCATGTTTCAAATGCAAATATATCAGAGAGACAGGGAGTGAGAGCAATAGTTTATAAATGAGACAAGTACAGTGCTTCTTTTTTAATTAAGTGGCAGACTTTCCTTTTATTTAGACTGTCAAAAAGGCTTCAATTAGAGCTCCAAACCAGTTAGTGTCCCTTGTAAGAGAAGCCTGTCTCGAAAAGTGTAATAGCAGCAGGGTCTAAAAAAAAAATACTGGATTTCAAACTGATACTGGGGTTCACAGCATCCCTTAAGTAAGTGACCAAAGCTGGCCATATATAACTAGACTATAACCGCAGCTTTTGCAATTCAAAACTATGGGAAGCCTTCACAGCTTGCCCAAATGTGTAATGGCGGACTGACATTTTAGCAGTTTAAATCTACCACACTTGGCTATGTGTTTTCTCAGCCAAAAGAATGCAGTTGCTATGCCTCTACATATAATAAAATAACAGCATTACTTAAAATTAAAGATGAGAGGGCCAGCCCAGTGGAGCTGAGGGTTGAGGTGCTGGATGCCACATCTCGTGCCATGCCGGTGACCCAAGTTCAGGAAGGAGTAGGATTGAACATCTGATGGACTGCTCTCCTCTCCCTGGGGAGGGGTCCAGAGTTTTTCTGGCATAGTAGTGACCCCTGGTGAAGACCAGAGGCACAGCTTGCGCACAGAGTAGTTAAGGGGAAGAGCACAGCAGGCGCTTATGGCATGGCTGTACGGGCATCATTGCATACCTGCTCTCCAAAGGAAAAATTCCCCCAATCCCAGATAGGTGACGGCTCTCCTCTGAGCCACACCACCGCACTCCCAATACAGGGCCCTGTCTCCATTCCCCCACCTGTTCCTCTGCCACCTCTGCTGACACATTCAATTCTACATACAGCACCAGAGTGGAGGCATCTCTACCCCAGGGGGATCAGAGCAGGGGAATCCGCTGGCTGGAGGATAGCGTAGGGGCAGTCGGAGATGGGGGATCAGGTGGGCGGTAGAGTGGTGTCAGGCATGCAGGAGCAGCCTGAGAGAGTACCGGGGGTAGGGAGTATTAACAGAAGATACAAAAAAAAATGAAAGATGTGCAGGCAGCAGCACATCCACCATCCACCATCCACCATTATGAGCTATTTGTGGATAAAAAGGGGGTAGATAATGCAATTCAGACAGTGGCATGGATTTTCCTTAGTCCTGTTGCAGATTCAGGACCAGATTTTTGTAGTGCACCTGGAGTAGAGTAAATGCACCAGATTGTTTGAGTTCTATTTTTTAATTGTTTTGCCTTGCAGGTGGCAGTTGAAACTACTTTTCAGCAAAATATTAATGCATCATCATTATAGGGCTCCCAATGCGCCACACATTGTGGCAGATGTGCACAAAAGTCAAGTCACCTTTTAGGTTTTCTAATTTATAGCCACAAGCATTGGGGATGCAGTAGTCATGCCACAAGTCCCCTATGCAGCCCTAAAAGACCAGCCCGTGCATTATTCAGATTTAAAAAGGGGCCCTGATCAATCCTGATTCCTTAATGGTCAAAACCTGGTCACATGAGAGATAACATATCTTATTCCCTTGCATGTAAACTATAAATTCTAATTGTTGTCAGTGAAAGCATTTATTGTATTTGCTTCAGCTATTTATGTATTTTTTGGGAGAATTTTATTCTGTTTTAGGATTATACAGCATTTGGATACAGTGGTGAATTGTGCCCTAAACTATGGTTTTTTTTGTTTTTTTTATTTATTTATCCCCCGCCAACCGGCCCCCTTCCACTGGCCCCCATCCTCACCTCCACTGGGCATCATGCCAGCCATCACCTCTTGCCAATTTGAGGTGCCAGCTTACCCAGTGCAATGAGGAGACTGGCTTCATCCCACTGGTTGGCTTCTTTTCTCTTCCTGGTTTTGTCCTTTTTCCCCGAGTGTGGAGCCAAGGCATCCAATGACGCCAATGGCCGAGCTGTGCATGTTTCCGTACATGGCACGCTGGGTGTCTAGCTCAGCTCTGCCCCCCTTGTATGGGTCCATTGCACCGGCCCCCAGCCACCACTAGGGGCCAGTCAAGCAGTGGATTCCATCCCCACTCCTCCCTGGAGAGGAGAGCTGTCCTCCGGATGCTCGATCCTCTCCCTCCCCGGCCGACCCCAGGTGACTTGCTCGCACTGCAAACATGGGTCGCCAGCATGGCAGGCGGTAAGGCATCGCTGCCTCAGCCCTTCACACCAATGGGATGGCCAAAACTATGTTAATTTTCTCAGCAAAACCAAAGACATTTTACAAGCGAATTAACACGCTTCAAAGTTTGTACATTAAGCTACATCAGCACCCACAGGCAGTTAAAGGTCCATGCTATCATAAGGTTGCAAGGCCTGTACTTTTCCACGGAAGTGCAGTAGAACTGTCAAACAGAGAATCAGAGCTGTATGCACTCCATAGTGTATTTAATACAAATCCCCTTTAGTTGGAATCCACTGCCAGTGTCTGCAATGGAGGATTGTGGGATGCCTCTAGAGCAGTGGACTTTAAGAGATGTTAGGATCAATGAGCAATACTTGGAGATTTATATTGTACACTGCTACAAAAAAAATTTTAACAGGAAGATAATTAGATAAGTGGGGGAAGCCCCATATTGAGATGTGTTGCATCTAATAGTGAGAGATCCTCTTTGCAACATATCACTGGGTTGCAGAGGCACTCAGCTGTGCCTTGTATCTCACTTGCCCTCTAAGTGATGGGTGTTAAGCCAGCATAAACCACAACCTGTCATGTGCTTCTTCTTACATTGTGCATCACTTGTGCAATTTTAGATAATCAGTGCTTAGAACCACAAGCCCTCTGTCTTATGTATAGTTGTAGCCTTGTGCAGGAACATTAGAGTGCAATGTTCCACTTCATGGGTGGGGAGCTTTACTCTTGTTTAAAAAGAAAATCAAATGTAAAACATTAAAAATTACTGTAACTTACTCAAAGTGATTTATAATAAGTTTAAATGTGTTGTGCAATATGTCTGATGGTATAAGAGTATCAGTTCACATAATATGATTGAAACCTTTAAGTACCTAAAGGGTATTAACAGGATTAATACAGAAGGGATTCTTCAGATCAGAAGTGGGAGGGACATGAGAGGGCATCAGCTGAGACTGGGGGAGATTCAGGAGGGAAATCAGAAGACACTTTTTCATGGAAAGGGTGGTAGATAAGTGGAACTCACTGCCCAAGGAGGTGGTATCATGTAGAACGGTGGGAGGATTTAAGAGAGGGTGGAGCAGAGTGAGGGGGGTGGTTATGAGGAGGGAAGGGGAGGGCAGCTGCAAGTTGAGGGGCTAGCTGCACAATTGAGCAGATTCAGTAGACTGTGAGGCCTGTTTCTGCTTGCATTTCATGTGCTCATATGTAATGTGGGCAGACACAACCACTAGCTTCCCTTCACAGTCCTCTTGCACAAACTGCAGAAGATGATGATGCTCTTATTCCATAAGAGAAATCTCTCACAATACCTATAATTTCATATGATATGCATAAAGGCCCACATTTTCAAAGGAGATGTGTGGTGCAAAGTGGAGATGTGCCGTGCATCTAACAAAATGAGCAGAACCATGATATTCAAAAGAAAGAGATGAGTTGCAGATCCCTGGATGTGCCATCGTGCTTCTATAATATATGCGGCACATGTAGAGGGGGTGATCCCATGAATGTGCCGAGCATCCCTATTCTCAGCCAAAATGTATGGCGCATCTGCTGCGCATCTCAGAGATGAGCCACCCAAAGCTAGGCATGGAAAAAGCATGTCTAAATGGCCAGACCCACAGGCAGGCCACATAACTGTAGGCAAACTGTCTGAAGACAGCCCTTGAAGGTGCACCAGGACATGCTCCAGGCACCCACATACAGCAGTCATGCCGGGATGGATGAACCCTGAGCCACAGGTGCCATGTCACCATTGGCACCATCCAGGGAGCAACCCCCCACACCACACCCTGGACGTAGACACCCAGCAGCTGCATGCCAGTGCTGTCGGGTGCCCCCTGGACACACCAGAGGAGCAGACAGCCACAATGCATAAAATTTACTAGGGGCCATGGCCTGCACCCATGTGGCCAGCAGGGTGCCACCTGGTGGTGGCATGCACCCAGGGTGCTATCTGGGGTAATGGTGCCCAGATAGCCTGGTGGATGGGTGGCAGCCTGGCACAGGTCAGGGCCTAACCTGTGGCACCCACCCACGGTGGTATACCATAGGTGCACACAAATGAGACCCACCCACTAGTGTATCTGGTCACCCTCTACACACTGCCATTCCTTGCAGTCATCACCATGTTCCACTCATATGGGGGGGCACTGCAGGTGACTGTATGCTGCATATGAGCTGGTTTATCATATGTATGTGATATACTGATCAAACTGTGTCACCCTGTGCCCTCCTCTGTTGCATGTCCAGATGGGACCCTGTGGCCACTGTCCAGGTGGGCCCCCTGTACCCCAGTCTGACCCTGTACATGGCTATGGGTAATAGCACTGTACCCAGGCCAATGCAGTCCACCCACCCACACACAAACAGTCCATCACACCTGCCTGATAGGCTGCGGTACCTCCTGTTCACCTTTGTGGAGTGGTGGGGCAGCCCTGCAGAGCTGGAACTGAGTCTGCCAGGGGTATGCAAATGGCCTGAATACCTTCCAGTAATGAGCTGTGCATGTGGGAGATGGGCTTGTAATGTGCAATGAGGTCATTTGCATATCCAGGCTGAATATTGCAACTTTGTGCACCATGCAAGTGGCTTTGCATTGCGCATTTCCCCATGATCCACATGGGGCTCAGGTCACTTGCTGCACCACGCATCTCCCACTGCATGATCACACATCTTTGAGATATTCAGCTTGACATACAAGAGCGCATCTCACGGCGCATCTTCCGAATATTTCATTATTTTGGGCTGGCACATCTCAGATGTGAGGGGCAGGCACTTGTGAGAGTTTGCAGGGGACTTTTGAATATGGAGGCCCTAGAGTTCCATTATGTTATAAATCCCTGTAATGCAGATCCAGGAGTGTGGTAATCCTCATTATAAAACTCTTTTTAATAGAAAGACAGAAATCTGTTTTTTTCTATACAGTGTTTATTGAAGATGGTCACTAAGATAGAAAATACAGCTCCTTTCCTTTAAAGTCTACATAAACTAAACCTGAATAGAATTTAGTTTCGTAATATGTCTTTTTACACACTGTATCCCAAAGCACTTTAGAAGCAATGCATTATATCGAGGTACTGCAGGGACTGTATGCAGTATACATGCATTGTTCTTTTGTTGTGTTTTTGTTTTGTTTTATTATGGTGACATGTAACTGATTGCCACAGGACAGTTCCTGCCAATGAGTTTCTGCTCAGTGGTGCCTAGCCTGTATAAAGATCAGTATATCTGAATTTGATGCAGCAGCCATCACACATACACCTGTAATGCATTAGAACATGTGTTACTGAAAGGAAGTGTTTGCCAGGACACCAGTGCTGACTCCCTACTCTATCATAAAAGGATATGGGATCTGTAATTTCTACCGCGATAGCTAATAGAGATGGAAAGAACACAGAAGGGACTTTGGTTTAACATCTCACATGAAGAATAGCACATCCAACCATTCAGTACCAGGGTTAGCTCATGACACAAAAAAACAAATTAACTATTTTAAATATATTTTTTTCAAATTGACATCTTCTAACAGGGATGGAGCCACAGGCATGTGCTCAGTTCTTAGATTCAGATTCAAATCTGATTGTAAGGCTTTGCGGCCAAGACCTATGGATAACCCTCCTACTTCCCCAGTTACTGCTAATGGAAAAGAACAAACATTCATTTTATCACAAACTGTATCCTAAAGCACTTCCCAAACCAGGGGAGGGAAGAGAATGTTACTGCATAGGGTACACACAGATGTTAAAACAACACGAGATAGATCATTGCAAAATTAAAGAGAGGAAAAGAGAGGCAGGAAGGAGGGAAGGAGGGCAAAAAGGAAAATGGGGGCAACAAGCAGAGTGGAAACAAACTCTGGAAGACCATACTTGCAAATTCTAGAAGTCTAAGGATTAAGATTCTGGACCTAGAGACCATCATGGCAGAGGCTAACCTGGATACTGTGACCATTACTGAGTCACGGTGCACTGAAAACCATGACTGAGACATGGTAATACTGCGCTATACTCTGTTCAGGAGGGACTGGGTAGAAAGGAGAGGAGGTGGTGTGGTGCTTTATGTGAGGGAAAGTATAAAAGCCATGGAGATACAGGGAATACAAGGGGAGTCAGATGTATTGTGGGTCACCCTGGAGACGAGGAATGGTGCCATTATTCACATGGGAGTGATCTACAGACCTCCAGTAGGAAGGGAGGAATTAGATAAGGTACTGGTGGAATGGGAGAGGTGCTGCTGGTTGGGGCCTTCAACCTGCTAGATATGGATTGGAGCCTCCCAGCAACGGCTTCAGCTAGAAGCAGGAACATCCTGGACTCTCTGCAGGGGGCATTTCTCAGGCAATTAGTCAGTGAACTCACTCGTGATAGGACAATACTGGACCTAACAGGGACAGTGTTGCAGATGTCAAGATGGGAGGCTACTTGGGACCTGTGATCACCACATAGTGTGGTTCAATATAAGGACAGCTGCAGAATCAAACCACACAAGGGCAAGGGTTCTGGACTCCAGTATGGCAGATTTTAAAAAGAAGGGTGAATGCCTCAGGGATGACCTAGCAGAGGGTTGACCTCGATGGGGTGGAGGAACAGTGGGCAAAGATAAAAGGGGGCACCGTAAAGGCAACAAGCCTCTGCCGCAAACAAGTGAGCAAAAGAAAGAGGAAAAAGTGACCGCTATGGTTCTTGAAAGAGGTGGTTCGAAAGGCAAAAACTAAAACGGTAGCAATCAGAATGTATAAGGTAGCTAGGTAAAGATTTATTTTTTAAACAGGTAATAACATGTCATTTGGACAAAAGTCCAGTTTATAAGACAGACCTGTGCAATCCCTATCTAAAATACATACAATAAGGTTCCATGTTAACACATACACAAAACACATCAGCATAAATATTTCTGATATTACAAAAAAGTATAAAAATACTTCCTTTGTCTTTGCATAAAGACAGAGATCTTATCTAACTTTACAGTACATTGAAAGGAGTAATCAACAATTACAGACATGAGTATTCAATTATTTTATAATATGAACAAATGTAAAATGATTAGTAATTTCCCTTACATCAGCAGAAAGAAGATTCCAAAAACTAGCAGCTTGATGAATTAAAGTCCTATCCCCATATTTGTTTCGTGATTTTTCTATGATAATCTTATTTAAATGAACTGATCTAGTTAGTAACCTTTTAGAATGTTGCTTCGCTGGAAACAGCAATAATGAAATTGGATGATTTAGACAAGAATATTTCATTTTATGAATTAAGATTAGTCAATGACAAATATAATTTGTATACAAGGGCAACCAATTTAATTTATTTAACAATAAACAATGATGAGTGCGATAATTCCCCTTTAGTACATATCTGGCCATGTATGTATAAGGAGATGCAGAGGGAGGAGGATTTGAGGTGTATCGGGGAAAACAGAGGGACTCAGGGAAGTGGTAAGGAGCACAAAGGCACAAACTGAGGAGAAAACAGCCCTAGAGATAACGAAAGGGGACAAGCATTTTTTAGGTATACAAGTGAAAAGAGGAAGACTAGGGGTGGGATTGTAAGATTAAAACATAGAAACATAGAATTTGACGGCAGATAAGGACCACTTGGCCCACCTAGTCTGCCCATTTCCTTACCTAATGGATAAGCTGCAGATCCTAGTTAACCAACAGCCTGCTTTCTCCTACCCCACACTAGAATTGCCTTATATCTGTCCCATGCATTCTTGAATTCCCCCACTGTTTTTGACACCATGACCTCCTCAGGAAGGCTGTTCCATGCATTTACAAATCTCTCTGTTAAGAAATACTTCCTCACATTATCTCTGAGCCATCCCCCCCTCTATCTTCAAATTGTGCCCCCTTGTTCTTGCACATCTCTTTTTCTGAAATATGCTACCCTCTTGGACTTTGTTGATTTCCTTGAGGTACTTGAAAGTTTCTACCTTGTCCCCCCCCCCTTTACTCAAGGCTATACATATTAAACTCCTTTAGTCTTTCTTTATATGGCTCCTTTAGTCTTTCTTCAAAAGGGAAGGGGGGACTGTGCAATGGGGGACTAGGAAAAGGCAGACATCCATACCTTTGTTCAGTGTTCACAGAGATAGGAGAAGGGGAGGAGCCACAAAAAAGCAACAGAAGCCTTGGATGGAGGGAAGTGGACACTAGTCCTTTTTTGGAGAAGCGAGTCCTGAAAGAACTTGCTAATCTGAAGGTGGACAAAGCAATGAGGCCAGATGTGGTGCATCCAAAGGTATTGAGGGAGCTCAGGGAAATACTGGCTGCAGCTCTGACTGTTCTGTTTAACAAGTCACTGGAAACAGGTGCGGTTCTGTAGGACTGAATGAGGGCAGATGTAGTCCCACTACACAAAAGTGGTAGCAGGGAGGAGGCTGGCAATTATAGGCCAGTCAGCTTGACATCGATGGTGGGAAAGTTAATGGAATCACTGCTGAAAGAAAGGATTGTGGAATATCTTGAATACCATGGGTTACAAGACCCGAGGCAGCATGGTTTCATGGGGAGGAGGTCATGTCAAATGAATCTGATAGATTTCTGTGACTGGGTGACCAAGAAACTAGATCAGGGTAGAGTAGTAGACATGGCCTACCTATATTTCAGTAAGGCATTCAACACCGTTCCATATAGGAGACTAGTAAGCAAGCTGGGTAGCTTAGGAGTGGGTCCAAAGGTGGTAAACTGGATAAGGAAATTGGTTAGGGGATAGACGACAGAGGATGGTGGCAAATGGAGTTCACTCTAAGAAAGGAAGGGTGACCAGCGGGGTGCCTCAGAGATCAGTGCTGGGACAGTCCTCTTTAATGTTTTTATAAGTGACATTGTAGAGGAGCTGGAAGGGAAGGTCTGCCTCTTTGCAGATGACACCAAAATCTGGAATGGGGTAGATACTCCAAGGGAGTGGAAAGAATAAGCAGGGACCTGAGAAAACTAGAGGAGTGGTCAAGGGTATGGCAGCTGGGTTTCAATGTGAAAAAATGCAAAATAATGCATTTAGGGCACAGAAACCCAGGGGCAGAGTACAAATTGGGGGGAGTGGTATTGACAACCACCAAGCAGGAAAGAAACCTGGGGTAATCATATCGGATGACCTAAAGGTGGGTAGGCAGTGTGACAAGGCAGTAGGGAGGGTGAGTGGGATGCTTGTGTGCATAGGGAGGGGTATCACCAGCAGAAAGAGGGAGGTGGTGCTGCCTTTGTACAGGTCACTGGTAAGACCCCACCTAGAGTATTGCATCCAGTTCTGGAGACCACATCTCTGGAAGGATATAGACAGAATGAAGGTGGTCCAGGGGAGGGCAACTAAAATGGTGCAGGATCTGCATCAAAAGCCCTACAAGGAGAGACTAAAGGACCTCAATATGTATACCCTAGAATGGGGGGGGGGATGGGATATGATAGAGACCTTTAAATACCCCATGGGGGTAAATAAGCTACAGGAGGGGAGTATGTTTTAGAAGAAAATGTGCTCAAGAACATGGGGACATGCTATGAAGCTGGAGGGGGGTAGTTTCAGATTCAGGAGAGAAGTGAGATAGTACTTCTTCACAGAAATAGTGGCAGATTCCTGGAACAGCCATCCACTGGAGGTGATAGGGGAAGAAATCGTGATGGGGTTCAAGAAAGCATCGAATAAGCACAAGGGAATAATTGTGGAAAGGAAAGGGGAAGGGAGAAAAAGCTGTAGATTGGGCATGGGCTGATGTAATAGTGTACGTAGGGAGAAGTGGGCAGATTGGATGGGCCAAGAGGTCTGCCTTCATATTCTATGTTTTTAAGTTAAGCACAGTGAGGTGAAAGGACTTGTTTAGGATCACAGAGTAAGTGGCTGTTGTGGGATTCAAACCTGGGTTTCTCTCACAGTTCAACACTATAACCACTGAGCTAACAACCCCTCCCTCTGGCCTTAACCCTCCTCCCCAAACATCCTAACCCCCACTTTTTCCCATGTTTTCTTTGATGATGTAATCTGCATGAGGTACAGCCATGAGTACGCCTCACAACTACCCTCTGATAGTTAGTTCTTGTGGGGTGGGTGTGCCAATAGCATTCAAAATTTAAAAATCAACTAGGACTCAAATTATCACCAATGATGTACCCCATGATTTTCCATTCCATCTTCCTCAACCCCCCTTACAAGTGTGGAGTTGCAGCACAGTGGCAGGCAGAGTTGAGACTCAGTAAGTCAGACAGATTGGGGTATCAGCGTTGACATGTGTTGTGGGGCTGGCCTTAGGTAGGGGCATTCTATGCAGCTGGACACCATTATCTAAGGCCTGCCCCAACATACATAATCTCTGAGGATCTTCTGCTCCTGAACTGATCGGTTTCCACTTTCTCGGCTTCCTCAGTGCCCAGTACTTACTGAAACAGCTCCAAGTAGCCATTTGTCAACAGTGCCAAAATGGCCTTTCATTTAACACTTTAAATTTGTTCATAGCTGTAACCCCTCTCCGACACTGTCCTGGAGGGGGCCACTACCCCTGCCGCGCAGGCCTGACCATGGTTAAGGGGCCTGGGTTGCCATAGCTGACCTATGAGGGTCCTTTCCCAAAGTTAACAAATAAAATGGTGGTGCCTCCACCCAGAGTACATACTAGTGGGTCTGACTGCTTGCAGTACAACCCCCCTGGGATGTCCTACCAACCCACCTTCCCAACAGTTACCCCGCCATGGACTTAACAAGATCTGAACCTCTCCATATTCAGTTATACCATTTACAGTTCCCATTTCAGCCAATGACAAGCTCACTAAAATTAGGCTCTGGATTCATTTCTGCTGCAAAAACATAACATCATGGTTTATTTGGGGCTAAGATGGGGTATGTGGAATAGAAGTTAAGGAAATATTTTAATTTGCATCTTAAAGATCTGCATTTCCCAAGATCACATTTCCCCTTTGATTCAAACCCAAATCGCAATCATTACAGCCACCAGGTTTGTCTACCTAGCTAACTGCTGCAGGTGAAACCCCAAGCCCAGACTCACAGGTCCCATTTCCACTGAAACCTCAACATCCTATCACTGGGAACCTAGATTTTAAGTTGCAGGTCTGAGGTGCAGCTGATAGCCAGCATTGGAGCACTTGGTGAATTTAACTAACTTTTTAGAGGCTTTCCCTTGGGTAGAGCTACACCTTTATCTTTTTCCTCTAATCCTTAGCTCTACCTCCTGCCCTGGTGGGCATTCTTGAACTATTTACAGTCCTCAGGTGCAGGGCAACTCCTGTGAATTACTCATGGTTCTACAGAATCAGTCCTTGGATGACACAGTTCACTGAAGTCCTGGGGGTTGGATGGAAACACATGCAGAACCGGGTTCTGATGCTTGAAAACAAGGGGCACAGAGGCTGCAGCATTATTTTTCTTCCTCTTGCTTGCAGATCTTGCAGCTTGTCCCCTTCAGCCCATTACAGGCCCATTGAAGGGCATGTGCACAAGGCCTGCCAACTACAGAAGACCCAGACCCGACTCCATCCAATCAGAGTGCCCGAGCACTCAGGTACAAGACCCGTAATCCCCTGCCGCGGCAGACCCCACTTGATGGGGGTTAGCGAGTTCCCCACCTGACCATGGGTGTCAGCAGAAACATTCAGCAATTCTCTGCTTCTTCTCTTTTCTTCTTGTCCTGCCACAGTGTGTAGCCACAGCAATCTGCTTCTTTTCCTTGTATCTCAGAAACAGACAACAGGTACCCGACCCCAAAAGGCACCTGTCCATCCTTCTGCTTTCAGAGTGGCTCAGCTTCGGCACAGTCATATTCTTGCTCTGGCTCACACGTATTTTCTGCACTAAAAGTCCCTTGTCTCACCATGAAGGTACATAGCAATTCTCCAAGTGATGAGGCTCACTCTTCCTTTTCTTCTCTTAGCACATTCATATTCTCTTGTTCCTTATCATTTCTCTGTATTCCGTCTTTTCCCAGGCTTAGACACAACCTTTGTCCTTTTACCAGGTGCAGGACACAACCTCTTTTCTCCTCTTCCCACCACTTGGGTGCATCTTCAGTTCAACGTAGATTCTTGCAACCTGCAGCCTTCCCTTTTCCATTCGAGCAGCCTTTATCTCACCGCTGTGGTGCAACTTCAGAACAACGCAGAACATTCAGCAACCTGCAGCTTTCCCTTGTTCTCTTCAAAGCTGCTTCTTCCTTACTTCTGCTTTCCCTTTTCCTTATAGGGCAGGCACTCGCTGCCCTGGGGGACAAATTGCTGGCAGCCCCCAGGCAGGCCCATCTTGCAGCCCTATTCTCTTCAGGGGCAATAGCCCCCCTGCTTCAGGAGGGGACCCCACCGAACTGACTCAAACTCCAACTGTCTTTAACTTCTGGGAGCTCTTTTTCAGCTCCCTATTGGCTGGAGCCACTGTCCTCAAGAAAAATTAATATGTATGAGGCTCCCTCGATGCCTCATTGGTGCAGAAAAAGGCACCTATACTTTCCCTGGTATTTTCCCCCAAAAGTCTGTTCCCACAGTCCCAGAGTCCCTGGCAAGAATCCTGCCTTAGTGGTTGGCGGCTGGTGTCACATGGCTGCTAAACATGGTAGCTGAAGTAAACAGGGTCCACAGTTTACACAGAGTCCCAAGATTTTAACTGTCCTTGCAGCCAAACCCTTTACTTTTATTTATTCATTTTCCCACACAGCTGTAGCCACCTCTGTGCCCTGGTAAGCGACTGCATTATTTAACTTGTCAGCTCATCCCTCACTCAGTCGCTGCTGCCATTACACCTTTCCCCTATGCAGCACACACACAGTCCCATTTGCAGCCCAACAGTGTTCCAGCTCTGTTTCCTGGCTGCAGTCTGTGTAAACTTTTTATTTATCCACTTTCCCACAGACTGACAGCCTTCCCTTTTTCCTTGCACACCAGCTTAATAGTTATTTAATTCAATGCTTCTCTTTCCTGTCACTAGCACCATTTCATTTAACCCCTAGGTGCTGGACAGGGCTCCTGTTGCTTCAAAGGGATGCCACCTCATTAATATTCATTAGGTGGCTCCCGTTCTCTCAAGCATGATTGACACTCACATAATCCCCTCTCTTTCTTCTCCTGCTGTCTCCCCGGTCCTGCCAATGGTCCCGGTCCCTTTCTTTTTTAACCTTAGAACCAGGACCACTAGGGAGACGGCCAGTTTTCCGCCAAAATGGACGATTGAAAAATGCACTAATGCACATGTGTAGAGCTTGCCGGCACCAAAGTGCCAATTCTCAATCCGGTGGCTCTGTGAACCTGCTTCTCTGGCTTCACTCTCCCTTAAAAACCATGTGGGGGCCAGCAGGAGAGGACAGAACACAGGGGCAGGAGCCAGGAAAGACCAGGGCCTGGCCAAAAAAGAATGTGGAGGTGGAACCAAAACCCCTGGGGAAATGAGCCTTCGGGGGCTCACAGGTAAGCCCCCAACAGGGAGGGTTACATAGCACTTTGCCGCAGAGGTGAATACACTTTGTTAACACTGTGTCCTGCCTTTATATTGTATGTACCACTGCTGTATCAGAATGAGGCATTAGCTCAAGTGCCTTGTGCAGGATTTGAACCCACGACCTTGATCTTTTCAGCCCAGACACATGTACTGCCATCTGAACCACTAACACAAATGCATATTTTTTGTGTGCACTGCAGTACAGTGTGTCAAGATCATTTTCATACCTTTTGATTTTTTTTATGCATTTGTTTTCTTCATTTCATGAGTTTTTTTATGTTTTTAGCTACAGCACCTAGAACCTATGGGATGAGGCGCTTTCTAAACAAAAGTTGATTGACTGATCTTCACTTGCTTCAGTCTGCATTTCTTGTTTGTGTCATGCTGTCATATCTGTTGAAATGTTTTTTTTTTCCCTTGGCAGGTGGTTTCTCTGTATTAAGTAACTGACAGACAGAATGGCCTCCAAACAGATCAAACCTGTCTGCCACTCATGGTTCTCCGTTTGAGAATGTATTGTACTTCTGAAGTTTATATAAGTTTGAATGTACTGTGTAGGTATATCTGTTTGGGTGAGGTGGTTTGGATTCTGGAAAGAAGTTCTGTCCTAGGGGTTAAAGGGTACCTAAACAAGCAGTTTTTTAAAACTGCAAACTCCAAAATCTAGCTTCATAGCAATATAAAGTAAAGGCTGCTGTTTACATTTATGCGAAAACTGCATGTATGTAAATAACATAAATGCAGTTTCATAGCTTTGGAAAAATGTAAACATTAGCCTTTCATGTTCAAAAACAGCCTTGCTTGTTCCTTAAAATGTCTACCAAGTGTGTTAAGTGATGAGTCATGGTGACATCATCGGAGCCAGAGGCAGAGACCCACATGACTCCTTATAGTGCTAACTAGTTCTTCTTACCCCCTTTGTTTTAAATTGTTTCGCCGAATGATCAACACCATGTGTTAACACATGGATTGTTTTGATAAGTACACAGGTTAGGCTATGGTTTTGCTTATTTTGTTTACTTGCTGAAAGTATTTCAAAATCCAGCTGACTTTCTCTTTGGCAAACCACAGTACAGTACAACACTTCAAATACCTGATGATCTAGTGGTTATGTGATGCCCTGAAAGTTGTAGCGAAGTACTGGTCTGGTCCAATTCCAAAGCTCTTGCTTTCTTGGTAATCCACAAATAAGCTTCTCTTGTAGTCTTTCTCCATGTGAACCCCCTGCACCTAGCCTGCCTTCTGTTGAACACCCCACCATCCATACTCTCTCCTTAGTACTGCCTGGGGCCACATATGAGCTTGCAGTCTCATGAAGAGAATTATCACACCTCAGATTGTAATCTTGTACCTCATAGAGTTGTGCACACCTATACCGATACGCTTCTTCAGCTGGCACTGTTAAAAAATACCTCCCAAATCACTCTCCAGTCCACTTTCTCAATGTTTGACTTTTGCTCCCACAGTAAACATTGAGTGGATCGCCACCCTTCTGCACAGTGAAGGCAGTATGTACAGTCACCCTATTGTGTTTTTTTCCACCTCATTAACCAACAACTAGGTCTTCCTGGAAGGCCAAACAATAAGCATCAGGACACACCAGAAGAACTGCTGTTCATACCTGTATAAGGGCTGCACATACTATAGATAACAATATTATTAGCAGGAGTGGCATACTAATGCCTTAAGAGAATCCACCCAACTTCCAGTGTCAGTCTACTCCTTTACCTGTGATCTGCAGAACCCCACAGGACAGTTCCAGGCAATTCTTCTCCAGTACTTTTTTGTGCCCTACTCCACAATGTGAGTTGGCTGGCTACCTCCCTTCTGAATCTTGAATGAGCTATACACAGCTCCCTTGATACTGTCCTAACAAATGTCAACATCCCTTCCCCCCACCCAAGGGTAATCTCCCTACACTGAATTCAAGTAACAGTTTATGTGCAGCCCTGCCACTCTGAGTATTTGTCATCGCTGGCTGCTCTCATCCACAGTCAGGTAGTGATCACGGTGCTGGCAGCCCCACATCTCAGATCACACAGTGATCTGCTCAACTTCCCTCTTCCTGTCTTCCCCTAACCTAAATATAGCTGTACCCTGCTGAAATGGCCTCTTCAGTCCCTCTCTGGCATTCATTCTTCTCACCTGCTCCCCACACCAAAAACTGGTGAGCTCACTACCCTTCCGCATCATGAATGTTGTTAGCACAGTCACCCGCGTTATTTTTACATATTAATAATAACCATGATCCTCTGGTAGGCCAGACTGATAGCAACAGGGCACAAGGGGAAAAACAGGCTTTCCTACCCATATAAGAACTAAGCCACCTATGGTTATGCACTATTAAATGACATGCATAATGATGTGCACACTCATCATTTAATAGTGCCTAATCAAAGGTAGCCTAGATCTTTTAAGGATAGGAGAGTCCATCTTTCCCCTTGTGCCCTGCTGCTATCAACCTGACTTACTGGAAAGATTTGTTTATTTCTGATACGTCAAAAAACCCAGGGACTGTATTATGTGCATTCACGATGCAGAAGGGTGATGAGCTCACCAGTTTTTGGTGTGGGGAGAAGGAGTGAAGAATGAATACCAGAGGGGGACTGAGAAGGCCACTCCTGCAAGGTACTGCTATATTCAGGGAAGGGGGAAGACAGAAGGGGAGAAAGATGAGCAGATCACTGTTTGATATAAGATGTGGGGCTGCTAGCACTAAGATCACTACCCGACCCCAGTATCCTGGCCAACATTCACCTTCCCATAAAAGCAGTTCATGCAAATGCCCAAGGCTGTGTGTGGGTATTAATGTGTGAAATGGCTGACACTACACGTTCAGTCACTTCACTACCAGTCTATCATTGCTTGTAAAGCACTTTGGGATACAGTGTGTATGAAAAGCACTTTATAAATGCTGATTCCTCTTATTATTATTTCCCATGGAAAAAGAAGACAAGAGAAGCATATTTTTGATTTCTGAGAAGGTATGAACTCTGGCACTGGATTACACAAGATCTTTGCTAAAAACAAGTGGTGGATCTAGGGGGTGGTGAAGGATGTGGCTGCACTCCCCCCTCACCCCATTGCAAAGTACTCGCTTGCTGCTGCTGCATTTCACTTTGTTGAAGAAGTCTGATTTAAAGATTGTACAAATGTTTACATTCAAACTATGGATTACATTTGCAGGTTCTGTCAAAAATGTACTAAAAAAGAAAAATAGCAGAGAAATATAAAGGTTTAATGCAAATGTTAAAAAGTGCATATGAAGTATGCACACCACCACATCACCCCCCATTGTAACATCCTGGATCCACCATAACCACTAGACCACCAGGTTATTTTAAGATTTGTACTGCACTGTGGTTTGCCAAAGAGAAAGCTGATCGGATTAAAACACAATTTCAGCATGTTAAAGTGAACAAAATGAACAGAACCATAGCCTAACGTGTATTGGTCAAAATAATGCACATGGTTTTGACCACTTTGGTGAAACAATTCTAAACAAAGGGAAAAAAGAACTAGTTAGCACTATAGAGAGTCATATAGCTCTCTGACTCTGGCTCAAGTGATGTCATCACTTCACATATTTGGCAGCCATCTTAGGAAGCAGGTAAGGCAGTTTTTTTTTGAAATTGGAAGGCTGGTTTTAAATTTTTCAAATTCTTTGGAACTGCATTTTGGTAACTTATATAAACATAGTTTTGGTGTAACCCCCCTACAAATGGGGGTTCCTGAAAAGTCTTCCTTGAGCTTGCTTAAATGCTCACTGCCAGGCTGGTGTTCTTCGTTTTAGCAGTTTAAATGTATTGCCAGAGAGTACCTGTATAGCGTCTGTGTACTGTCTCTTTAAGAGCTGCCTGGATTGCAGTCATAATTAAACTGAGAGGTAGCTCTGTTAGAAGATATACTTTTTTGCTGATCATTTGTTAGAGTAGTAATAATATTGCAGTTTGTTCTAACCTGCCTTCTTTGCAGCATGGACAATTATAATAATAATAATAATAATAATCTTTATTTATTGTGCGCCTTTCAGAAATCAAGGTGCATTACATTTAAATAACATCATAATAAAACGTCATAAAGTTCTGTTTGTTTCCATCATCTTGGTCCTGGACTGCTGAAATGGGCCAATCAGTACATTTGGGACTCTAAAATGGAGCCTGCCTACAGGGGCTTGGTGGGGCCCAAACTTATAGGAATTGTAGTTTTGGGCTTTTGGCGCCTAAAATAACCTGGAGGGGGAGCCCTTGTTGTGACCGACAGACAGATCAGCCAACCAAACCTTTTGGATCTTGGGGAAAGTACCACACTGCTTGCAGTTTCAGTTAGATCTGAGTTGGGAAGTGAAGAAGTAACAGCTTGAGATAATTCGAGCAGCAATCCATAGTGAATTCGCTGGGTAGAACTATGGAAAGGCCTGAGTTTGGTCTGCATGCCTGCCTGCTGTTCCTGAAAGGGAACTTGCACTTTTTTCGGACTGAATCCAAATTTGGAGAGCGAATTAAGCCACTGAATTGTGACCAGGCTTTAACCTGAAGAAGACCAAAGATTTGCTGAATGCGATCAGCCTGTCAGGACTTCCAGCTACCTCTGAACTCCTGGATTGTGCAGAGACTCTGTAATTGCGACTGGAGAGCCATTTGCCTGGTACAGTGGAATTTCCTTACATGTGAATGTGCTGTGTCCTTATCGTGGGTCATGATTTGGTTCCCCACTGTGTATCTGAACTGTGTTTTTCTTGCTGGAGGCTGTATCCAGCTCCACAAACTGAATCTATATCTATTTCCATTTGACTGGGTCCTGCTGCACTGGCCCAACCAGAATACCTGCTACGCAGAGAAAGTCATCAGTGAGAGACCAGCCTGGGAATCAGTCCCCTGCTCAACGCCTTGAACAGGAACGATGCCTCAGTGATTCGTGTGGGCCCTGCTTCTCCGGGCACTCCAGCTCAACAGCCGGCAGTCTCGATTTCATCCTGCCTGTGACCAGTATTGGGTATCGTGAGTAAACATCAGTGTAGCTCACTGCAACAACAGCTATATCTAAAAGTGTTGTCATCTGATTGTCTTGTTGCCTTTTCTTTCACGAACTGAGCCCTCCAGCTCTGGATTACAAATAGTGTGTGTTGTGAATGTAGCTTTCTTCCATCACAGGGCCCCAACCGGCTGCAACGTTCCTGGCTAGCCCACCGTTTTCCTACCTGGGTACCCAGAGTGTGTGACTGTGTAGGGACTTCTGAACTGCATGCATAACTGTCTGATTAATACAGCTTTTAAGCAAATCAACCTGATTATGCCCCTCCCTTGTTCAAGTTCCCTGAATAAATCAGATTTAACTTTGTTTGCATTTAACTTGACTGTGGTTCCAGTTTGTGCCAAAAGTATTGTACTGTTGCTATTTGCTGTGCTTAACCTTGTTTTACAGGGGTCCCCAGGGTCAAGCTAGAGGAACCAGCCCTGGTGGTAAGTGCAAACACAGTGGTAATCGCCTGGTGAATAAGGGCACCAGAAAGTACTATTATATATTGTTCAGGCCACTAGAAGGGAAAGATGGGGATCACAGTGTCCCGGAGGGCTGTGCCCAGGTTAGCTTGACCACTAACAACCCTGACCTCCGGGTGGAGACACCCGTTTCATTACCCAGGCCCCTTAACTTGCTACTAGCCAAGCAGGCAGGGGTAGTAGCCCTTGCATTAGCGCCACCTAGGGGTTACATTAGCATTAATGTATACAGCAGTCTTTCTTTTAGTCCCCTATGACATCAGGTTTTTGAATAGTTTATCAAAATGTTGTTTAGGTATCCTTTAAGGTGTAGGTGCTTTTTTGTAACTTGTCTCATGGGAGGTTCCAGAGCTTGAAGTCCTGGCCCTGTGGTAGTATAATAAAAATCAAGTAGCTGAATTTCAGAAATAATCTCCTCACCATTTATTCACCATATGTTCATATCATATGCTCGCTACTCAGATCAAAGACTATTGGCAGTTTGTATGTGAAATCAGGAGCACATATGTTTTTGCTTAATTAAATACTGTATCTAAAGCAGAAAAATAGATGCTTTGATGTGTGATAAAGTATGACTTCCATCTAGTAAACAGTGAGTGGTGGGCAGGTTAGGTAGGGAAAATATTTTTTTTTTTTTGCCAAATTGAGGTCTGTCTTCTCTATTTACAATATATTTATTCTTCTATTGGAAAATATTTATAGGCTGAGTAATCCTTAAATGGTGTGGATCAGCCTCACCTGAGCTTAGAAAGGTGAGGTTTGGGGCACACAGGATATTGTTGGGTGGGCTTTAAACTAGGACGAGGTAGATAGGTTAGATTTAAAAGTGGGCTCATATCCCAACCAGCTACAGTGGTTAAAAACTAAAGCTCAACTGTGAGTCGGCCCATCAATGCAGCAGTAGTGTTATCTCTCGCAATGACAGAGACCCATGTTCAGAAGCAAAATTAGGTCACTGGGGCCAGCCGGGTAGGAAGATCGAGTGTCCCGTGGATGCTGTCCTCTTCCAAGGAGGGAGGGCAGCAAAGCACTATCATATTGCCACAACCTGGGTGACCACAGGTGGCAGTACAGGCAGGAGCTTCTACTGGACAGGGGAAGCTCCCCTGATGGAAGACGTCAGTATGCTCAGCATGACTACATCAAGCCATTACACTTTGTGTAATGTCTGGGGTCTGGAAAAACAGGAAAAAGTGAAAACAAAAACCCACCAGGCTGCTACTGGATGAAGCTGGCAGCCCCTCACAACAGACCTCACACTGCCTACTGGGCACTAGCCTGCCCCAATCAAGCATTGCATTTGCAGGGGACTTGGGGTAACCAAGATGGCCCTTCCATAGTGGGTAATCTGTGGAGGAATAATAAGCCCTGTTTAAGTCCCAGAGATGGTGATTGATGGGGTAGAGGATGTGGCAGAAGAGGGCCAGCTAACAGTCGAAAGGGAAAAAACAAACCCATAAATAAAGATCAGCTGTAAGGGGACCAAAGTGTGGAGAAGGGGGCATGATCTGGCCTCTGACAATGGCCAAGTATTCTGAAAATTCCGCTAATACAGATTTAACTTCAACAAAAGAGCTTTACCTGAAGGCGTTGGAAGGTTGCGGCTCTTGATTGAACTGATTTTGGTGTTAGACTGAATTTGTACCATCCATTCTGAGCTGAGTTACGGTGCAGCGGATCAGGAGCCTCATGTTAACTAACCACGGAATGAGCATGGATGTCCCAGTGAATGAGATGTTCACTTCCTTAATGAAGCAGATGAAGGATGTAACACTCACCTCCAACAACACAAGTTTAGCTCTCCATTAGCTAGACGCAAGGATTTTTCAAACTGAGCACAAGACAGTCTCCCATGACGCTGCACTCAGTGATTTCTCCATCACTGTCAGAGAACAGGCCCACTTAATCTGGGCCCTCCAGGACAAAATGGACTACCAGGAAAACAGGAGCCGCCACAACAACCTGTGGTTCCTGGAGTTCCCCGAAGGTACTGATCAAGACAAGGCTGTTGAATTCTTGCAAAAGGAGCTACTGTGGATCCTTCACCTTACTGAGGGCATCTGGTTGATGATCAAAAGGGCCCACGAGTCCTTACAGCCTCACCCCAAGTCTGGAAAAAGACCTAGGCCCACAGGAGCAAGATTTCTAAATTTCGCTGAAAAAGAAGCCATTCAAGCAAGGGCCAGGGAGATTAACTCCCTGGACTGGAAAGGGCAAAGGAACTTGACTTTTCAAGATTACTCAAGTGAGTTTGAGCAAAAGAGAAAAGAATACACTGAAGCGAGACGGTTTTCCATACCCTGAAGCTCTCATTCTCACTGCGGTATCTGGCCTCCATAAGAATTATCTATAATGGGACCCCCTGGTGTTTAGTGCTCCTAAAGCTATAATGGACTTTATCTCTTGGACTTGGCCACAAACAGTAAGATCCACTGCATCTCTACCAGTACAACAAAATAATCGAATGCAGCATATGGATACAGCCTGCTCAGCAAATGATGGAAGGGCTGCACATTAAGAACCAAGGGAATACACTCCTTACACCAAGGGGCAGCAGGATCAATGGTCCCTACCTTCCCAGTCCAGAAAGAGAGCCCAGCAAGAGAAGAATTATAGGAGAGATCACCCATCTGGCAGAGAGAGGTTGAGAAGTGGCAGCGGTGGCCCAGACATCGCAAGCAGCATGGAATTGGCAGAAGAACTGGAGATTCTCAGTCCATACTTTATGAACAATAAATATGCACCCTTGGCATCTTCAAAACCGGGGAACACCCCAGTGATTGAATCCAGCCCTGTGTCCTCAGCTTCATCACCCATGGGACATACCCTCACAACCACGCAGCACTCCTAGGCCTCAGTAGTTGAAAAAGGTCCTAGACTCCAGATAGTCGATTTCTCCAAGCAAGTAGACCCAAATTAAGATGTAATGCATCCCACTATGGCAAACCTCCCAAAAACTCACAACAGAAGCTGGATCCTCCATCAGCCTCACCTGGCTGAATCTTAACTGTGGTCAGATAAGTAAAAATTGACTGTTGATTGGGGGGGTGAGTTAACGAGGGGTACACGGGGTGGTATGGGGTTTTGTAGTTTAGATCCCTAATCTGATATTGGCTATAAGAAATTGGGTCGGGATTGTTAGCTCCCTTGTTCACTGGTGTACTGAAAGGCAGGGCAGCTTATTCTGCTCATTCCCCTTGTGCTCAACTCTGAACTGAAGGCCATAATTGCTTAATCTGTGGTCAAATGTAGGCAGAGACCCCTATGGCTCAGCCTACCCAAGACCTTTTTTATACTGGTACTGCAAACGGGCTGGACAGACCTATAATGCTTCCCCTTTACTCAGGTTAGCCATCTGAGACTACAGGCGCTGTTTGCAGCTAGGCTCAGGGTTACTTGTCCTTAAATGAGCACTGTCATTCTATTACATCTAGTCATTGCATAGGTACCTGAAGGGCATGAAGTACAAAGAGATCCAGCTTTTAAGGACCACACAGATGTTGCTGTCGCCCTTCTACTTAAAGTGACTGAAATCCTGGGGCCGCAACTCATAGCCACAGTATTAAAGGTCTTAGTAGTAACAGGGCAGGGGTCCCCCTGAAATAATTGTCCCAACCAGTGCTATTCAGCATAGAAACATAGAAATTGTTAACAGATAAGAACCACTAGGCCCATCCAGTCTTCCCTAAGTCCTGTACTTGATTACAGCATTTGACCCTTCCCCCTCGTAACCTCTATGGTTCCCTTATGCCTGTCCCATGCATGTTTAAATCCAACCACAGTGCTCGCTCCCACCACCTCCTGTGGCAGACCATTCCATGTGTCCACCACTCTCTCCATGAAGAAAAACTTCCTCACATGCTCTCTTAACCTGCTACCTTCTAACTTCATGTCATTCCCCCTAGTCCATGTACTCCTCCTGTATTGGAAGATTCCCCCACACCTGGTATGCCCGTGAGGTACTTGAATGTTTCTATCATGTCCCCTCTCTCCCTCCTTTCCTTCAGCGAGTATGTATAGAGGTCCTTTAATCTCTCCTCATAAGTCTTGTGGTGCAAGCCCTGTACCATCTTAGTCACCCTTCTCTGGACCACCTCCAGTCTGTTAATGTCCTTTAAATGATGTGGCCTCCAGAACTGCACACAGTACTCCATGTGAGGTCTGACCAGGGTTTTGTATAATGCCATCACTACCTCATGCCTTCTGCTGGTGATACCCCTTGCTATGCACCCCAGCATGCCACTGGCCCTCCCTGCTGCCTTTGTGCTCTGCTTTGACATTTTCAGGTCATCTGAAATAGTAACCACAGGTCTCTTTCCTCTTTGGTGACTGTCAGCAATTCCCCCCGAACTTGTAGCTGTCCCCAGGGTTACTGTGTCCCAGGTGTATAATTTTGTACTTTTTTGAATTAAATCTCAGTTGCCACTCTGCAGACCATTTCTTAAGCTTCTCTACTCAATTTTTCTACCCCTTCAGGAGTATCCACCCTGTTATAGATCTTTGTGTCATCCGCAAACATGCAGACCTTACCTTTCAACCCTTCTGCAATGTCACTGATGAAGATATTGAACAGAACTGGCCCAAGGACTGATCATTAAGGTACTCCACTGGTCACCCACTTCTCCCCAGATTGTACTCCATTTACCACCACCCTCTGTCTCCGGTCCGTTAGCCAGTTCCTAACCCAGTTTACCACCTTGTCTCCCAGGTCCAGACTACCCACCTTTTTAACCAGCCTCCTATGTGGGACGATGTTGAAGGCTTTGCTGAAATCAAGGTAGGCTATTGTAACCCCTAGGTCCTGCTATCCCAAGGGCTACTACCCCTGCCTGCTTGGCTAGTAGCAGGTTGAAGGGCCTGGGTAATGAAAGGGGTGCCTCCAACCAGAGGTCAGGGTTGTTAGTAGTCACACTAACTTGGGCACAGCCCTCCGGGACACTGTAACTCCCCTCTTTCCCTTCTAGTGACCTGAAGAATATACAAAAATTACTTTCACAATGACCCTTATTCACCAGGCAATTACCCACACTGTTTGCACTTACCACCAGGGCTGGTTCCTCTAACTTGACCATGGGGAGCCCCTGTAAAACAAGGTTAAGCACAGCCAATAACAACAGTACAATACTATTGGCACAAACTGGAACCACAGTCAGGTTAAATGCAAACAAAGTTAAATCTGACTTGAGGGGCGAAATCAGGTTGATTTACTTAAAAGCTATATTAATCATGCATGCAGTTCGGAGTCCCTACACAGTCACACACTCTGGGTACCCAGGTAGAAAAATGGTGGGCTACCCAGGAACACTGCAGCTGGTTGGGACCCTGTGATGGAAAAAAGCAACACGCACAACACACAGTATTTGTAATCCGGAGCCGGAGGGCTCAGTTCATGAAAGAAAAGGCAACAAGACAATCAGATGACAACACTTTTAGATTTAGCTGTTGTTGCAGGGAGCTACCCTGATGTTAACTCATGATATCCAATACTGGACATAGGCAGGATGAAATTGAGACTGCAGGTTGTTGAGTTGCAGTATCTGGAGAAGTAGGGCCCACACGAATCACCCAGGCATCGTTCCTGTTCAAGGCATAGTGCAGGGGGCTGATCCCCAGGCCGGTCTCTCATCGATGAGTTTCTCTGCGTAGCAGGTATTCTGGCTGGGCCAGTGTAGCAGGACCCAGGCAAATGGAAATGGATACAGATTCAGTCCATGGAGCTGGATACAGCCTCCAGCAAGCAAAACATAGTTCAGACGCACAGTGGGGAACCAAATCACGACCCGCGATAAGCACACAGCACATTCACATGTAAGGAAATTCCACTATACCAGGCAAATGGCTCTCCAGTCGCAATTACAGAGTCTCTGCACAATCTGGGAGTTCAGAGGTAGCTGGAAGTCCTGACAGGCTGATCGCATTCAGCAAATCTTCAGTCTTCTTCAGGTTAAAGCTTGGTCACAATTCAGTGGCTTAATTCGCTCCCCAAATTCGGATTCAGTCCGAAAAAGCACAAGTTCCCTTTCAGGAACAGCAGGCAGGTATGCAGGCCAAACTCAGGCCTTTCCAGAGCTCTCCCATACGAATCCACTATGGATTGCTGCTCAAACTATCTCGAGCTGTTACTTCTTCACTTCCCAACTCAGATCTAACTGAAACTGCAAGCAGTGTGGGACTTTTCCCAAGATCCAAAAGGTTCGGTTGGCTGATCTGTCTGTCAGTCACAACAAGGGCTCCCCCTCCAGGTTATTTTAGGTGCTAAAAGCCCAAAACTACAATTCCTACAAGTTTTGGCCCCACCAAGTCCCTGTAAGCAGGCTCCATTTTAGAGACCCAAATGTACAGATTGGCCCATTCTGACAGTCCAGGACCAAGATGATGGAAACAAACAGAACTGTCCATGCTGCAAAGAAGGCAGGTTAGAACAAACTGCAATATTATTACTACTCTAACAAATGATCAGCAAACAGGTGCATCTTCTAACAGAGCTCCCTCTCAGATTAATTATGACTGCAATCGAGGCAGCTCTTAAAGAGACAGTACACAGAGGCTATACAGGCACTCTCTCTGGCGATACATTTAAACTGCTGAAATGCAGGACACCAGCCTGGAAGTGAGTATTTAAGAAAGCTCAAGGAAGACTTTTCAGGAACCCCCATTTGTAGGGGGGGGTTACACCTTCCCTGCTTGGAGAAAACTTGGTGTCCACATCAAGTCTGTACCATCATGCATCAGCTAACATAAACTTGTTACTTTAATGTACATATTCACTACACTAAATGATACTATGTCCATAAGGACAATACTTATGCATGTTTCATACAGGTAATACTGATTCCACTATGATTAACATACTTGTGACGTCACAATACTGATTCATATTATAACTTCCTGTATATTAAACAATGTAGGAGGGGGCCCTTCCCTACCAGCCAACTTCGGGCTGGATGGGGCAGGGGCACCAAACTGAGAAGGAAGAACAATCAACCTGGAATTGGCCATTAAGCTCAGTTTGGGTAGTGAGCTCTGAGAAATATAAATACCTCTGTGAACCACATTGAGAGGCAAATCCACTGGCCTCCCGGGAGAATCATAACTGAAGCGCAATACTAGCTTGACAGCTCGGACTGTCTTTCTGGGGGGGAACAGCCACAGTCTCTGTACTTTTAGCACTAACTTTGGAGCTTTTGTCACTTGTGAGGGGTGCCTCTGCATGGATGGGAATGTCCAAACCGGGAGCACCATCAGCTCCTTGCTCTGTAGGCTCTGTCTCTACAACACTTTGCTCATTATTATCCTCTGACAAAGGCCCAGGTTGCTCATGTTTAGGAGGCTGTAGAACAATTAGGCTTTGCGGCACTGAAGGGGGACTGCAACACTCTCACACTGTTCTTCAGGTTCTGGTGTGTCACCAGGGAGGCTCAGACCATCAGCCCCTACTTCGGGCAATTCATACAGTTCCACAAAACACAGAGAGTCTGCAACCTCAGAAGTGATGCTTTGCACCTCACTTTCAGGGAGCATTGGCTCCAAGGATGAAGCTGGGGGGTTAGACAGTCCAGAAGGCCCAGCTTCATCCCCACAATTAGTCATAGGGTTACCTCGAAACAGCTGACTCAATTCATAGAAGGGGCAATAGGCATTGTCACACTCTCCATCGTCAGAGGTGACAGTCACTATCATTCTGGACCTGCTGCGGGGAAACCTTAAATCTGTAACTACTGGAGTAGGTGGACTCTGTCTCTTTTTTGCAGCAGCACGAGTCACCGGCCCAGAGAAGGCAATGTCTGCTGGCTCAGCTTCAATGATAACTTGGCTGATAGGCAGCAAGTGGTTACGGTGCATGGCCTTGACAACTTTGGAGTTATTCTCTTGGCGTACCTTGTATACTGGTAGATCATCCAACTTTCCAACCACTACATGAGGAATATGGTGCCACCTATCAGCAATTTTGTGCTGGCCATGTAGTTCCAAATTGCGTAGCAACACACAGTCTCCTGGCCGTAGCCCTTGAGACTTTACTTTCTTGTCGTGCCTCTCCTTGTTGGTGAGATTTCTATTAGCGCCATTGTCTGGGCTAGTTGATATGCATGGTTCAATTGAGCTTTCAGTTTCTGTACATACTGCAGGTAGTTTTCAGCTCAGACCCCATCTGGAGAGACCCCAAAGCAGACATCAGCTGGCAGGCGGGCCTCTCTCCCAAACATGAGGCGGTAGGGGGAGAACCCAGTAGCATCATTTTTAGTGCAATTGTACGTGTGTACCAAGGTGCTAATCTTTTGGCTCCACTTATGCTTGTCATTTGGGTGGAGGGTGCTCAGCATGTCTAGAAGGGTGTGGTTAAAATGTTCTGGTGGAGGGTCCCCCTGTGGGTGATAGAGGATGGTTCTTGACTTCCACACCCCCCCACAGAGAGAGCATTTCTTTGATTAGCCGACTGTCAAAGTCTCTGCCTTGGTCAGAGTGGATCCATTGGGGGGCACCATAGTAGACAAAAAAATTTCCACTAGCACCTTGGCCAAGGTAGAGGCCTTTTGATCTTTAGTTGAAAAAGCTTGTGTATTCCGTGTGAAATGATCCGTAATGACTAACACATTGCCAATATTCCGCTGATCAGTTTCTAAATACAAAAAGTCTATGCAGACCAGTTCCATGGGGGTGCTGGTAGTAATATTGACAAGGAGAGCAGCCCTCTGAGGCAGGGCTTTCCTTTGCAGGCAACGACTGCAGGTCTTTACATGGTCCTCAACATCGGCCCCTGTCTTGGGCCAGTGGAATCAAGATCATACCAGGTCGAGAGTTCTGTCAGTACCGAGGTGCTCCATGTGATTGTGAAGGGACCTCAGTACTAAATCTTTAAAGGCCGTGGGCCGGACCAGTTGCTGCTTGTCTACTCGACCACTGCGATCCACTGTCTCTCTGTATAACAACTGATTGCGTAACTTCAACCTCCGGCCTTCTTTAAACAATAGGGCGGTTCGCAAGTCAGGGGAATGCAACTGCGACACATCTTTCCCCGCACGCAGGGCATCAAGTGCTGGCTAAATCATAGAATCTTGGGTTTGAGCCCACTGGATGCTGTCATTGTCAAATTGAGGTAGTGCACTAATATCTAGAGCAGAGAAATGGCAATAGGCAGCCGGTATGCAGGTATCAGGAGGGCCTAAGCAATCTACTAGACAGTCCACTGTGTCTGCAGACATCTGTTCATCTCTGTCAAACTTTTCCCACAATGCTTGGATGTCAGGTTCAGACAACCTGACCCAATCACTCTTGGAGACTGGCCTTCGTGACAGGGTGTCAGCATCAATATGGTTCAATCCTGGCCTGTATTCGACAGCATAATCACAGGTTGATAAAGCAGACAGTCACCGGTGCCCAGTGACGTCCAACTTAGCTGAAGTCTGTACATAGGTTAACGGGTTATTGTTGGTCTTCACCAATATCTTTGCCCCATAGAGGTACTCATGAAACTGGTCAACAATGGCCCATTTTAGGGCAAGGAACTCCAGCTTGTGCACAGGATAGTTTTGTTCTGATGGGGTCAAGCTCCGGCTGGCAAAAGCCACTGGTCTGAAACCATTCTTATGGTCTTGATACAGCACAGCTCCTAGGCCCTGCAGACTAGCGTCTGTATGCAGCACACCAGGCTTGGTAGGGTCAGCATAGGTGAGGATGGGGCATGGCTGAGCTGGTATATGACTTCGTGGAAGGCTGCTTCACATTTGGGTGTCCAGCAGGGCCTAAAAGGTTCACCTGTTCAAAAGTATACTTTCTCAGGTTCTTTGACAGACCCTTTCTTGTATTTATGGTTGGTAGGGGGTAACCCTGGGTGAGATTCAGGAGCGGGCGAATCACCTTGGAATAGTCTTTAATGAACCTGCGGTAGTAGCCACAGAACCCCAGAAAACATTGTAGTTCTTTCAAGTTATGGGGCTGGGGTCAAGTAGTCAGTGACTCATCCTTACTGGAATCTCTATCCCTTCTGCAGATACTATGTGCCCCACATACTTCACGGAGGTTTGAAAAAACTGGCACTTGTGAATGGACAGCTTGAGGCCGAAATCTTCTAATTGGTCTAGGACTTTAAACAGTCAGGTCTTATGCTCCTCTAATGTGTGTCCGAACACAACAACATCATCTGAGTACACTAGGCATTCCAGCAAGTTCATATCTCCCACTGCATGTTCCATCAGTTGCTGAAATGGTGGCCGGGGCACCCGAAATCCCCTGTGGCATTCTCAGGAATTCATAGAACCCCAAAGGACAGATGAAGATGATTTACTCATGGTCCTCCGTGGCCATCGGAATCTGGTAATATCCACTGTGAAGATTCAATACTGAGAACCATTTGCTCCCATTCAAGCAATCCAGGGCATCTTGTATACGAGGCATGGTGTATTGATCGGGGATGGTCCGCCAGTTCAGGGTTCAATAATCAACACACTTCCTCACTGACCCATTCTTCTTATGCACAACCACAATGGGAGAGGCATATGGGCTCCTTGATTCCTGTATCACACCAGCAGCGAGCATTTCCTGCAGGTGTCACATCACATCATCTATGCCCACTGGGGCGAGGCATCGGGATCTCTCTCGAAATGGTCAGTCATCATGCAGGCGTATATGATGCTCTGCACCCTAGAAACACCCCATGTCCCATTCTTTTAACGAAAACACTTAGTCTGTCTGGGTGAGTTTCTTGCTAATCCTAGCCTTCCATTCAGCTGGCAGCGGGGAATCACCAAAGTCAAATAAGTCTGGGGTCACTCTCCCCTTTTGGCCAGACTACTTATTATTGGGTAATAGTGCAGTGTCTGTGCAGTGTACTGTAGCTAGAGTGCACTCTTTGTTCACCCGGACCTCCCAATCTGACGTATTTCGAATCTGAACCATCACTCATCGTGCATAGGCATGGGCACAGGCAGGCAAGATGCTGGGTTTAACCAATAATCCTTCTGGCAATTTTCCATCACCTGGTGCATCCAATATTAATATTTTGTTCTTTACGTTTCTCTTTAGGTGGACTTCTCCATGGATTGTGCACTGGGCGTTGGGGGCCAATTTCAAGGAGTCAGGTTCATTTTTCCACACAATCCCCACTGGCTAATCTGGGTTCTCTTCACTGGGTTTCTGTTGTAAGTCATATGCCCTTTTTACTAAGGCTGGAATTCTTAGGGCCCGTCCAGTCAGTTGCCCTTATTTCTCATGGCAGAGTTGTGCTAGTCTCCCAAACATGTGGGCATTTGTTCCAATTAACAGGGAAACCCCATCATATAGTCCAGCTTGGGGACACACTAGGGCCAGTGTCTCTACTTGCTCCTCTACACCAGTTACAGTTGCAGGAAAAGACAACCAAAGTCTGACATATCCTAGGTAGGGATAAGACTTGTCACTCAGCCCTGACACATGTAGGCCTTCCAAGGATTGTAATGGCACATCAGATAAGTGTTTGTCATACCAGTCCTGAAATACAGTGGTCACTTACGACCCACTGTCAAACACAGCCCGAGTATTAATACCATTCACAGCCACAGTAGTCTTCATTGAAGGGCCCACTATTTTGGACCAGTCTGAAGGGACAACAGCAGGGGCCTGGATAGACGATTTAGCCACAGAAATGTTTGAGCTAGTATTTCTTGAGCCCTCACTGTGGTCATTTCGGGCACCCCTTGGCCATTGATTTGTTTTTTGGAGCTCCCTTGGGAGTCTGTTTACTACTTTTTCTAAGCCTTTCTGAGATCGGCATTCTCTCTTCATATGGATATCTTTTCCACAGTTGTGACAAATGATAGACTCCCGAGTCATCCTTGGAGAGAACACTGCATGAGGAACTAAAGTAGTAGCAAGGGATTGGGGGTCCAATGTCTGCTTGCAGCGGTGAGAGTGGTACAACGTGTCTCAACAGTTCCTTTAGGGTTGCAGTCAATTCTTTGATTTCAGCCTGGGAGCTACCCTTGGTATAGGATGCCTGAGGGTGCACTCTCACCCCCATGGCAGTCTCATCCTGAGAGGAACTAGAATCTTGTTCCATGGGGGAAACCCTTGTAGAGGCACCTGCCTTCAACTCTCGGACTTCCTTTAGTAGCTCGTCTTTCCAAAACTGGGCCCAGGGTGGGAAGTCCTTTGCATTCTCAGAGTGCTCGTTAGGTGCTGACTTTTGCCCCTGAACCTCACTTGGCTGATCACTGTCGGTCACTTGTGCAGTAGCAGCAGATATTGGTGCAATTCCCCCCATGGGGTCACCTTTGCTCAACTCCCGAATATCTTTCATTAGCTCGTCATAGGAGGGGGGCGATTCCAGTTGGATGGCGAGGCACAACTGAAGCAGTAACAATTCTCAGAATGGAGCAGACTTAAGGATCCAGTCCAGCCTAGTTCGATATAATTCATTTGACAGCAAACTACCCTCTTTGAGGCACTTTTGTAGCAGCTTTTCAAGCTGAGGTACATACACAGACAATGGCTCCCCTGAGTACTGCTGGGCGTTTCTTACTCTCCACCACAGGTCCTCATCTGAATCCGGGCTCCCATACACATTCTCCAATGCATCAAGATAGTCCTTTGCAGTTGCTTCGGGGTTATTGGCCCGCTTGGCATGGATGGTAGCCAGGGCAGGACCTCGGAGGCTCTTGCTCAACTTCTTTCGTTTCTCTGCTTCTGAGCATTGCCATTCAAGTACTAGAAGGGCAACACAGCAGATGCATCAGGGTTCATGGATCTCAAAAATTTAATGGCTTCAAGAGTGGGGCCCCTCAAACTTTCTATGATTCTTTTCCGCTTCTCAACCTCCACACACTACCACTCGGGTACCAAGGGGGCAACATAGTCAATCCAGGTCTCCCAATCATCCTCCCTCTGGGGTATGGGAGGGTGCCCGAGAAGATTCCCAGCCTTCGGTAGGAGTCGTGACTAATGGCAGGTACAGATATGGGGCCAGCATTGGCACAGGCACAGAAGGCGGGGCAGTAATAGGTGCTGGAGTGGGAGGGGGTGTTGGGGAAGGAACACCACCAGGTGGCAGGATTAGTTTCTTAAAAGTCCTCTACAGCTTTCCCTTCCTCCAGCAACAACGTAGCAAATTTCTCCTCAAAAGTCTCAGATAATGATGGGAGCTCATCCTCCCCGGGGTCTTTACTGTCTTTTGTTATCACTCTCCATGCGGCTGGGACCCCTTCTGGGACAATAGTTTGTGGCACTTTAGAGTTGTCCATGAGGTCACTACACTCTACCAAGGCTATGAAAGTTTGGGCGATCAAATCAGCCTGTCGACCCACCACCACAGGGTTTTTTAAACATTCAGCTTTGGAGAGTGCTCCCTCTACAGTGTCCTTACTGGTACCCAGGGAGATATCCAGTATAAGCAGAGCATTTTGGGGGTCAATCTCCTGCCCCGTAGGCCCGTACACCACCCCACCAACTGGTGTACAGCCATTTCTATTGGGGCAGCCATTTATGTTTGACAATAATTCATAATTTTAGCCACTAGAAGGCACAAAATCCCAGCGGTGAGCCTCCAAGATGTAACCCCTAGGTAGCGCTATCCCAAGGGCTACTACCCCTGCCTGCTTGGCTAGTAGCAGGTTATGGGGCCTGGGTAATGAAACAGGTGCCTCCACCTGGAGGTCAGGGTTGTTAGTGGTCAAGCTAACCTGGGCACAGCCCTCTGGGACACTGTAACCTCCCTCTTTCCCTTCTAGTGGCCTAAGCAATATACAATAATTACTTTCACAATGACCCTTATTCACCAGGCAATTACCCACACTGTTTGCACTTACCACCAGGGCTGGTTCCTCTAGCTTGACCCTGGGACTCCCTGTAAAACAAGGTTATGCACAGCAAATAACAACAGTACAATACTCTTGGCACAAACTGGAACCACAGTCAGGTTAAATGCAAACAAAGTTAAATCTGATTTATTCAGGGGACTTGAACAAGGAAGGGGCGTAATCAGGTTGATTTGCTTAAAAACTATATTAATCAGACAGTTATGCATGCAGTTCAGAGTCCCTACACAGTCACACACTCTGGGTACCCAGGTAGGAAAACAGTGGGCTAGCCAGGAACATTGCAGTTGGTTGGGGCCCTGTGATGGAAGAAAGCAACATGCACGACACACACTATTTGTAATCCAGAGCCAAAGGGCTCAGTTCATGAAAGAAAAAGCAACAAGATAATCAGATGACAGCACCTTTAGATTTAGCTGTTGTTGCAGGGAGCTACCCTGATGTTTACTCATGATACCCAATACTGGACATGGACAAGATGAAATCAAGACTGCAGGCTGTTGAGCTGGAGTTCCTGGAGAAGCAGGGCCCACACGAATCGCCAAAGCATCATTCCTGTTCAAGGCGTTGAGCATGGGGCTGATCCCCAGGCCGGTCTCTCATCGATGACTTTCTCTGCATAGCAGGTATTCTAGACGGGCTAGTGTAGCAGGGCCCAGGCAAACAGAAATGGATACGGATTCAGTCTGTGGAGCCGGATATAGCCTCCAGCAAGCAAAACACAGTTCATATACACAGTAGGGAACCAAATCACGACCCACTATAAGCACACAGCACATTCACATGTAAGCAAATTCCACTGTACCTGGCAAATGGCTCTCCGGTTGCAGTTACAGAGTCTCTGCACAATCTGGGAGTTCAGAGGTAGCTGGAAGTTCTGGCAGGCCGATCGCATTCAGTAAATCTTCGGTCTTCTTCAGGTTAAAGCCTGGTCACAATTCAGTGGCTTAATTCGCTCTCCAAATTCAGTATCAGTCCGAAAAAAGCACAAATTCCATCTCAGGAACAGCAGGCAGGCATGCAGGCCAAACTCAGGCCTTTCCACAGTTCTCCCATGTGAATCCACTATGGATTGCTTCTCGAACTATCTCCAGCTGTTACTTCTCACTTCCCAACTCAGATCTAACTGAAACTGAAACTGCAAGCAGTGTGGGACTTTCCCCAAGATCCAAAAGGTTCGGTTGGCTGATCTGTCTGTCAGTTACATGAAGGTCTCCCCCTCCAGGTTATTTTAGGCGTCAGAAGCCCAAAACTACAATTCCTACAAGTTTTGGCCCCACCAAGCCCCTGTAGGCAGGCTCCATTTTAGAGTCCCAAATGTACTGATTGGCCCATTTCAGCAGTCCACAACCAAGATGATGGAAACAAACAGAACTGTCCATGCTGCAAAGAAGGCAGGTTAGAACAAACTGCAATATTATTACTACTCTAACAAATGATCAGCAAACAAGTACATCTTCTAACAGAGCTCCCTCTCAGATTAGTTATGACTGCAATCCAGGCAGCTCTTGAAGAGACAGCACACAGAGGCTATACAGACACTCTCTGGCAATACATTTAAACTGCTACTACACAGGACACCAGCCTGGCAGTGAGCATTTAAGCAAACTCAAGGAAGACTTTTTGGGAACCCCCATTTGTAGGGGGGGTTACACTATGTCCACTGCACCCCCTTGATTTACTTCCTTCGTCACCCAGTTGAAGAAGTCTATGAGATTAGTCTGACATGAACTACCCACTGTAAACCCATCTTGCCTAGGGTCCTGGGCACCGATGGCTTCTAGATGTCCCATGGTCCTTTCCTTAAGTAGTGCCTCCGTGATCTTCCCCACTACCGAGATGAGGCTGACCGGCCTTTAGTTGCCCACCTCGTCCTCACTGCCTGATTTATGTAGAGGGATGACATGTGCCCTCCTCCAATCCTCTGGCACCACTCCTGTGTTAAGTGAGTCGGTGAACAATGCTGCCAGAGGTTCTGCTAGCTCTCTTCACAGCTCCCATAGTATCCTTGGGTGTATGGCATCTGGTCCCATTGCTTTGTCCACCTTCAATTTAATGAGTTCCTGCAGGACTCCCTCCCCGTGAATGGACTGTTGTTCACCTCTTTCCCCCCTTGGCATCTGATGCTTGGCTGTGGTCCCTGTCCCTCCCCCTCTTCTGTGAATACTGAACAGAAGTATTTATTCAGTATTTCTGGCTTATCCATGTCTCCCTCCTTACACTCCCTTTAAGTCTTACAACTCCCGCCCGGTTTCCTCCTTCGATGATGTACCTGTAGAATGTCTTGTCCCCTTTCTTTACTGTCTGCTCTAAACTTTCCTCAATCTGTGTTTTTGCTCTCATCACCTCCCTTCCTGCTTCCTTTAGACACTCTCGGTACACCTCTCTGTCCTTCTCCCTTTGGGTCTCCTTATATTTCCAGAACCCTGCCATTTTAGCCCTTACTTTTTCTGCTACCTCTTTTGAGAACCATAGTAGCCTTTTCCTTCTCTTGCCTTTTGATACCAATCTGATGCATTTGTTTGTTACTTTCACTATATCTCCTTTTAGGTTCTCCCACTGCTCTTTCACTTCCCCTCCTTTCCCCCTATTTTCCAGAGCACTTTTAATAATGCTCCCCATTTCAGCAAGTCTGCCTTTTTGAAATCAAAAACCTTCACCCTAGTGTGACTTGACTGAATCTCTGTCTGTATGCTGAACCACACTATGTGGTGATCACTGGATCCTAGTTGCCCCTCCATCTGGACATCAGTGATTCTTTCCCCATTGGTCTATACTAGATCAAGCATCACCCTGTCTCTGGTGGGATCAGGCACCAGCTGTCTGAGTCCTGTACCTTGTATGGAATCCAGGATGCCTCTGCTTCTGGCTGAAGCAGCTGCATGGGTGGTCCAATCTACATCAGCGGAATTTCACCTTTCATTGCCATTTCATCCTCAAGGTCCCTGTCCACTTCTTCCCCCTAACCTGGAGGCCTGTATATTACCCCTGCACGTACTGATGCGCCATATCCTGATTCAAAGGTGACTCACAGTGCCTCGGCCTCCACCTGCCTACCATGTATCTGTGTCGCCTTTACACCCTCCTTGACACACAGAGCAACTCCTCCCCCTTTTTGCCTCCCCATCCCACTTAAACGGAGTATAACCTGGTATATTTACTTCCCACCCATGACTGGCAGTGTATCAGGTTTCAGTTATTGCTACTATGTCCAGGTCTGTTGCCTCAACTATCACAGCCTCCATGTCTAGGATTTTATTTCCCAGGCTGCGGGCATTTGTCACCATGGTCTTCCAAGTATTACTGCCTGTCCTCCCTCCACTCCTGGTTTTGATCCCCTGCAGTTTCCTCCCCTCCCTGTTAACTTTAACATGTGTCCCCGATTTCTTTGCTTCTCCCCTTCTGGCTGATCCAGGTGACCATGGCAACATCATTGTGATGTCTCTGCCATTTTGGGGTGGGCAGCTAGAGTTTGTCTGTTCCTATTGCCCCCCCTAGCTAGTTTAAATGCTCATCAGTGAAGCAGTTGAACCATTAATTGAGGGCTGCTTTCCCCTTTCAGGACAGATGCAGCCCATCCCTACTGTACAGGGCAACATAGTTCCAGGTAGGACCCCAGTCTCCCATGAAGCCATACTCCTTCGTGCTGCACCAGACCTTCAACCATGAGTTGAAATTGCTAATGCAGACATTTCTATCTTCCTCCCTGCCATGGACTGGCAGCACCTCCGAAAATGTCACAGAGCTTGCTACATTCCCCAGGTTCCCCCCAAATCTATGAAGTCTTCTTTCGCCTGTTGCAAGCTAGCCCTGTGCTTGGATTAGTAATTTGTTTCCAGACGGACAATGACATCCAGCCCCCCCCCTTGCCACTGCTTCAGCGATACCCTGGATCTTGTCCCCCTCCCTCTGAGCTGTGCCTCCTGGAAGGTACTTGACCTCCCTTTCCTCCCTCCCTCCTAGCTGTGCCCAGATCCATTGCCCGTACAATTGAGTCCCCCACCAGGAGTAACTTCTTCCTCCTTTGGGGTTCTCTTCCTCCTGTCACTGGGCCTCCCTGCTGGAGGACCCTCACATCCTATCTGGCTTCAGCCTTGGGTTCCTTTTCAGAACTCTCCCACTCCTCCAAAACAGTGAAGGGATTTTTGGGCTGGACTGGATGGTGGATGTGTCTCTGTCCCCTTCCCCGAATCTCCCTGAGCCCACCATAGTCCACCCTGGGCAGCTGTTGTGGCATAGGCTGGGGACATGGTGGCCTCCAGGTGGGGGTGAGGTTCTCCAGTACTCCTGCCAGCTTGGCCTAGAGACTGGCAACATCCTCCCTCAGCCCAGAGAGGTGCTTGCACATGGGGCAGAACTGCAGTACCCAGAATGTTCATCTGAACACTGCTGCACCACACCCAGATCACTGCACCATGCCCTGCATCATCCTGAACCGGCTTACTGCATCATCCCTCCTTCTCAGTTAATTTTTTCTCTTCCCTTTTCCCCTTTCCAACTAAATTACTCCTCTGCTTTCTGCTTCAAGCATCTTTGCTAACCTAGTTAACTGTTCTTCACTTGTATTGCTTCCTGTATTCTCAGATAGGCCCTATTTTGTAGGGTGCTGCCAAATGTTCCCTGTGCCTTTAAGTAGGTGTGTCTCTGTCAATGTCTATAAAGGCAGAACACCCAGAGGGTGGGAATGGGGAGGTGTCACCTTTCCTGCCCATCTACTGTACAAAAACAATCAGGTACCTGGAATGTGATCCTAGCTGAGGGTAGCTCAAAAACCCTCCAGAAAGTTACCAACAACAGAAAGACAAAGCTACCTGAGTCAAGCTACTTCTGCTTCAGCACTGCTGGTATGTGAGAGAACACACAGCATCTGCCATAGATAGCAGACAGTCAAAACAGTACAAAGGACTACCCTTTATGGGCCGTTAGCAGGCTTTGACATGCTGATCCTCATTCCTACTCATTTATATATTACTTTGACAACACTGGAGAAGAGGTAGGTCAGCAATCCCTGATCCTCAGCCTGGTTAACTCAAGAGTAATACCTGAATTTAGGAGCCTCCTTTAGCCCAGTGTGGATGTACTAACAGCAGCTTTAGCACCATACCCAGTGGTACTGAAAGCATGGCCATATGCCACGTAGTACCCACGGTACAAAGCATCTCCTCCCCACTAGTAGTACCTGGCACCACAATGGCCGTGGCCCACTTAATCCACACGCCCAGGATGGTTAGACTACCCTAAGAAAACCCTTGGTTAAATTGATTGTAAATAGTTCATGGTTTTATAGTAAGGTAATGTTTTGTTGTTGGTTAATAACTGTCTGGCACATACCACCTTCTGCCTGTTTAGAGAGCAAGGGAACAGTCCTAACATAATAGTTAACTCCATCAGAATTTGGACTGCACAAAAAGCTTCTGAGTGTGTTTACTTTTTAAGGTTTAAATACTTGTTCATGGTAAGCCTGAGGAACAGTCACAACACTGCAGCTGCCATGCTATTTAGGGTACCCAATCCATTCCTTTTGACCCCTCTGATAGAGCATGGATGAGACAGTGTGCCACACATGGAATGTCAGATGGCTCAACACCCCATTAAAAGGAAAAAGGTCCTCTCACATTTAAAACGACTGAGGTCGCAAGTTGCAGGAAACCAAGTTAATATACAATGATCATTCCTTCTTAGTTAAGGACTGGGTAGCACAGGAAGTACATGCAAGTGCACCCACCAGAAAATGAGGGGTGGTCATACTCCTCCATAAATCTCTTAACTGGTCCATTACATCCTCCATTGCGGAACCCTCTGGAAGGTGGGTTTTAGCAGGCTGTTCTACCCCAACTAGCCCAATTGTGCTATGTAATACACATGCCCCTAACCAGGATGACCCCCAGGTCTTTCATGGTGGCTTGTGCCCTCAAATCTTTTATGACTCCAAACTGCCCCCTGTTGACGGTTGGGGATTTTAACCTCACTGGAGTACTCCAGGTAGATAAGAGTGCAACCGGCAAAGAATCACACATCAGCGAGGGATGTGCCATGCACTAACTAATGACAAACTTTGGACTGACGGATAGCTGGTGGCTATTTCGTCTTCGCACATTGGACTACTTGTACTACTCAGAGGTTCATGCCTCTTATAGCAGACTGGACTACTGGCTTACGTCACCCCCTCTGACTCAGAATATATTGGAGTCTGCTATTCTCCCCCAGCTGATCTCCGATCACGGCCCAGTCCAGCTACACTTCTCCAGGGGCACTGTACCCCTATCCACAGGCACCTGGCAACTAGATCCCCCTCTACTGAGAAACCCAGCTTTTATTCCGTGGGCACAGAACGAATCCTCTGTTTTCCTTCATAATGACCCCATTTCAGATACCTCAGCTGGAACCACAGGGGAGGCATACAAGGCCACCATCAGAGGAAGATCATGGAATATGCTTCTGCCAGATGTAAAGAACAAGAGCAGCGGCTGGCAACATTGGAGGCAAAACTAAAATTGGCAGAGTCAGCGTATAAAGCACTCCCCCTCCCCATCACCCCATTCTCCCCTTTGTAGGGAAGTCCTGGGACTCAGGCTGGAAATTAATCAGTTGTTAAATAGAAAAGCTGAGATAGCCATCCTAAGGCTCTGACGCAAATTTTGGGGACAAAGGGGGGAAAGGTGCTTGCCTACCCACTACCGGTGCACCCCTTCAGGTCGACACCCTGACGGCAAAACACAAAAAAAGACCATTATGGCGACAGTTGCTGTAATGGTCCTTTTTTGGTGCTTCGCTTTCTGCCAGTGTTCCGCCCCTAGACCAACTCCGACCTGGAGCTGAGAATCCTAAAGTCCAGGGGGTGGGGTCACAGAAAACACTCGCTGCTTGCACAGCACAATACTGACATTGGTATTGTGCCGTCGCTGTGGGGAAGGTCGGCATTTTCACTGTCGATCTCCCTTGGTGCTTCCACCAGCTAAAGAAGCAGATGGCAGACAGGCAAATAGCAGGCCTGGAAAACTCTTGAGGGCAAGTATTAACCAGCCCACAAGAGATTAATAGCATTATGACTTCTTTCTACTCAGAATTATACACCCTCACCCACAAAGTCCTCTCTACTGGAATCCAACCTTTCCTCAATAACCTGTCTCTCCCTAAACTGCTACAGCAGCAAGCTCAGGTCCTATATGCTCAAATCTCTGAGAAGGAAGTCAAACAAGACATATTAGCACTCCAACCCAGCGAAGCCCCTGGCGGAGATGGCTTCACTGTTGACAATCTTCAGACCCTGGCTCCTTAGATAACCCCCCCTACTGGCAAGGGTCTATGCCAATGCAGAGATACAAGGATGTTTACCCCCTCATGCTTAGGGAAGCAGTTATTACTGTACTACCCAAGAAGGGGAAGGACCCCACCCTTGCAGCTAGCTATAGACCAATCTCCCTTATCAACGTCGACAGTAAGATGTATGCAAAAATTCTTGCAAATAGACTGAGCTCACTACTAGCTAATTTAATTCACTCTTATGAGGTGGGCTTCATCCCAGGGAGACATAGTACCGACCATATTTGTTCCCTACTAAATCTCATGCACTTCTCTAAAACCCTTCATACCCCTGCAGCAGCCATTGCTGTGGATTTTAAGAAGACGTTTGACTCCCTGGAATGGGACTACTTACAAATGGTGCTCACCCACCTGGGATTTGGTGAAAGAGTTCAGGCCTGGGTAATCTCAATTTACTCGGCACCAACAGCTAGCATAATCATCAATCATCTGTTATCTGCTTCCTTTCCCCTTGGGTGAGGCACTCAGCAAGGCTGTCCCCTCTCCCCACTACTATTCATGCTGGCAGTGGAACCCCTCATGGTGGCAATTCAACAACACCCAAACATAATGGGCCTGGAGATCGGCAGCAGGCGGTATAGAAACATAGAAACATAGACTTTGATGGCAGATAAGGACCGCTTGGCCCACCTAGTCTGCCCATTTCCCTACCTATTGGATAAGCTGCAGATCCTAGTTAACCAACACCCTACTTCTTCCTACCCCTCACCAGAATTGCCTTATGTCTGTTCCATGCATTCTTTCATTCCCTCACTGTTTTTGACCCCACGACCGCCTCAGGAAGGCCGTTCCATGTGTCCACCACCCTCTCTGTGAAAAAAATACTGCCTCACACTGCCCCTGAGCTGTCTCCCCTCTATCTTCAAATTGTGTTCCCTTCTTCTTGTACATCTCTTTTTCTGAAAGATGCTATCCTCTTGGACTTGGACCAGCTGGGCCAAATATCTGCCCCCTATCCCAAACCCGTCTTGCAATCCTTGCACTTCTGCAACTTAGCACTCCTATCTCCCCTACTGTTCCACCCTTCCCTGAGTACCTCACAAATGTATTCTAATCTAGAAAATTTATTAGCTATTGTTGGTTGTTAACTGTACAGTCTGTCTGTATGCTGCTAAGAAGTATGTATCCTGTTGTACTACTATTGTTCCCACTCCCCTTCCCCCAGGATGTACCGTGAGGCGAGCACTGTTGCTCAGTGTAACTTTCCTTGTGAAACATTTCAATAAATAAATAAATAAATAAAAACTTAGCTGATTCCCTTGAAGAAACTCTTTGGAGGCATAAGTGTTCTTCTGCAGCCCTAACACTACTCACTCAGTAAACACTGTAATGAGTATGTCAGTGTTTGGAGAGAAACTGCTACAAGCACCCACTCTTTGCAAATCTGAGCAAGAGCAGACATCTGGGTGTACCTTTTACGCTGTAGATAGACACCATCACTGGATAGCTATAATAAACCACTGCTTTGTGAAGACAAAGATAAGAACTTGGTTCTTTCTTATACAAATGTGCTTTGTTTATCCAAACACAGAGTATTTACAGAACACTTTGTTTTTGTCCAAGTGGGTAACAGCTTTAGTTACAGTACAATAACAGCTGTTTTTTTCCATAGGGAAACCCAGTTATAGTTCATTATTGTAACCAGCTGGTTATAACGGCAAACACACTCTGAGTATCCCTATGAAAAAAACATGTGGTGCAGTTCAGCTCATTCTCTTCATTTACTAATTTTAAAAACGAATCGTATGTTGTAACTTGTTTAAAGTTTGCAACATTGTTACTCAACAATAGTATTTTTGTTCCTCATAGTGAAAAAAAAGTTGAAGTACCTTTATTGGTGGCTTTGAATTGCACTTCAGCCCAGCCGTGCATTCGACGTAGCTCTGTCCACCACTGCCACAACCATTCTGGCTGCCAGAGCCACTTGGGCTGCAACAATGAAGAAAAAAATAAAACAAGGCACACAAAATATAACAAAATAAAAATTAAAGCACCACTACGAGAGAGATGCCTAGGTACCATAATCAGTAATCATGTGCCGTAATCAGTAATAGGGTGCACAGGGGCAACATCTAGAGGTCAAACTGGACACTATTGCACGCTAATCAAATCCTCAAGACAAAAGAACTCCAGTAATTATATAAAACAAAACATGAGGTGGTATGTAAAACCCGCAATTTATACAAACTCTTGGTGTGGGATGCTTTGATAAACCCCTTGTGCTTCGTTCTTGGGGTTTATTTTGCATCCTATACCTCGGGTGTGTATAACATTCTCATGATACACAACACCACATGTATTATTCTGTATATAATGTGATGTGTCAAGACTTTTCAAAAGTACAGCAAAAAAAAAAAAACATGCTAGAGATTCCAAAAGGATCCCCCTTAACAAATTATTTCAGTAATTAACAAGCATTTGTCAATACTGAATGTTTGCTTGCTTGTATTTGCTATGTAGTTGCTGGGCATAGATAGGGCCAGCCATACCTTTCAGTATGTTTTTTACTCTCAAATTTACTCTTGCTCTGTGAAGGTCTACTGGTGTTCCTTGTAATGTCAGAGCGATTTCTGGGCACACAAACTATTAAAACATTGAACTAGCATAATAGAAACATTCCTAACACTGAACATATGGGGCCACTATTCTTTGACATATTATTCTCTAAAATAAGAATGTGCTACATATTCCGGCAATTTGATCTGAACGTTGAAGGCTGTTACTAAGCATTTTAATGCTAAGAGGTTGAGATATGGGCCCTGCCAATGGAAAAGGCTGAAAATAAGCAGCACTGTGTAGCCCTCCTTTCCCAGTCAAGGAAAAAAGTTAACAGATAAATAAGAAATATCTGGCAAGTAGACTAGCTAAACCATGGTAAAAGTTGGGTGCGAGCGATCATCATGTAATTACTAAACAATGATTGTATGGTATTTGTGGCAAAAACTTCGTAACTGGTGCTTATCGTCTTCTGACAACTTTTCACATGTTTTATACTTATTGGAAACCTGCTTTTATACACAAATTTAGTTAATTCATTTTTGCTGAATAGCTGTATAAAATATTAAATAATTTATGAGCAGACGTACCATTCATTAAAATTCGGTGAAAGTCCAGGGTTGTGGTGTGCAGAGTTCTGAACTGCTGTACGTGGAATTTTGATAGATTCTTCCATGTTTGCGGAAATTAGAGCAAGAGGAGTGGACAATTTATAACCAGAACTTGCAGTTGGAGAGGAATCTGAGCCTTGAGTTTCATGAACATGAAGTTTAAAAGAACATGTCAGCTGCTTGGCACTTACTTAGAAGGATAAATTATTCTGGCTGTATACCATAACTCAATTTATAGAAGCAGAACTGTGTAAATAAAAGTTTATAGGAGCATTGTGTTATCTGTATATGCAGTAAGCCAGTTCTCTGCTCTTTTGAAGTCTGAACTGTGGGAAGAACATTGTTATAAAGTAAATGTAAACTATATTTTAATGATTGGATGCATTATTCTACCGGCCCTCACTGGTGCACGCTGCTGTGACATCCAGACTTGACTAATCTTTAGTAATATAACGCTCTCTACCTCGGGGTCAATGGAGGGGTCCTGCATTACCTGCAGCTTGTGCAGAATGCAGTGACCAGGTTACTGACAGGCCTTCTGAGGTCCTGTCATGTGACCCCAGTCTTACGTGATCTGCACTGGGTACCGGTGAGGTGGAGAATTACCTGCAAGGTAGATCTTCTCACCTATAGTGCCCTGTATGGACTGGGACCAGGCTACCTGAGTAACCTACTAACTCCTCTCCACTCTCAGTACTCTTACCGCTCCTCCGAATAGGGCCTCCTAGCAGTTCCCAAGGCTCGGCTTAAGACATTAGGAGACCATTCATTTGAGGTGGCAGCACTAGCCCTGTGGAACTTGTTTCCTAGGTCATTGAGCAAGGCCCCCTCATTGGTGACCTTTAAGCTGGGCAGGAAGGCATATCTTTTTACATAGGCTTTTGGGATGCATTAATTCACCCAAGAATAGCAACCCTAGCCACTTTTATGTTGCTATGTTGTTTTGTCTTGTTATGTATTTATTTTATTTGTCTATTGTTTGCTGATACTGTCACTGTCTGTTTTTGTACTGCGCCCTAAGCCCTGGGGATAGAGTACTTCATAAACATTTTTTTTTTGCTTACTTACTATTTGGAATTTAAAAATAAAGGGTTTTCTTGTAAACGTGGAGATATGAAAATGATTTTTGAAATTTGCAGAGTAGTTTAAAGCAATTTACCAAGTTTTGATATATGAACACATATACTGCAAGGTGACTGCATATAAAACTGATTCAAAATGTATTTTGATAGATGCATAGCCTATTTTAGCAAATTAAATCAGGTTTTCACCCTCACAAACCAGGAAGTGTCATTTTGTGCATTGGAGCCTGTTTTGGTGACCTTTGACACTCGTTACCTTTGCAATGTCACTACAGGGAGACCTGTGCTCTGCAATTAAAATTAGTTCTTGGTCACAGCAATTCTGTCTTGATAACAGAGCTTTTGATTGCAGCATGCAGCACGACAATGGCAATGTCAAACAGTTCATTTTCATGGTCTGATGATGAAAGCATTATGTTGTCCTGCACTGACAGTGATCTTTCGGACACTGACATAGTGCCACAATATGACAGCCGCTGCATAGTAGATCCCCATAGGGATGACCCTATGGCAGCAGCGAGAATGATGTGGGCAGTAGCTCACGCAGTCACAGCAGTAGTCCCAATCCATTCCAGTACAGTAGTGAGAGCAGACTTAGCAACACGGACTGTTAATATTATATTTTGCTACTTAGTGCTACGGTTTGGTTCCCGTCATTGCTGTAATTTTACTCTGCAAAATCGAGGTATGGTATGTGTTCTGTTACTCCCAGCATTGATCTGCCCACACAAATGCTAGTGATAATACCCTGGGTTTTTATATTTCTTTTTTTTGGGGGGGGGGGATTGCTTTCCCTATGTTAACGAGTTGTTGGCCACTCCAGCTTGACACTGAGAGCACGGCTCGATCTGGTGGCATTGCTTGAGCAGGATAAATGGCTCACAATTTGTCCAAATCCAATTTGTCCAAATTCCTCACCTGGTACTAGTTAGTAGTGACCTCCCACCAATTGATTTATCAGTCACTCACTCTGTTGGAGCACAGGGTGGAAATTACAAGTGGGCACCTTGTACCCCAACCATTCCAAACCCCCCAGCTGCACACATACAATTAGAAAAATGCTGCAGCATAGAACTTTTATTATCTGTAAATTATTTACACTGTTTGTGTCTATCTTTGCCCTAGTGCCAACTGGTCTATGGTATAGCTTTCTTCTCTGTGTATGTGTGTGTTTGGGGGTTGGGGGGGGCCTGCTTGTACTTTCCCCTTTAGAGGTATCAGTGATTGAGTAACATGTTGAAGTCAAGTCAGCATAAGCATCTGTAATACCATCCTGGCATTGGCTTATTGCCGCTACATGTGTGCCTCCAGGTGCATTATGAATTGAGCAAAAAATACACAGTACAGTCGGTGATCATCCCCCACCCCCCCAAGGTTAAAAGTGACACTGCCAATGTCCTTCTCATGGAGAAAGAGACTGCATTTATGCTTAGATAGCCTAAGTACCTTTTGATTGGTCCACTACAAAAAGGGACATATCCTTGCGGTAGGTACTCAAGTGTTAGACTGTATTTGAACCACCCTTCCTCACTTATGTCACCATACTTCATTACCACTTTGATCTGTGTCAAGCCATTTGTGTTTTACCATTTTTCCCATTACAATGGATCTCTGATGCACATGCGTAAAGTGTACAACAAATACAACAGATGCTGCACTGTACTGTCTCCCATGCCTTACCGATGTCATGGTGCATTGTGTAGACTCCCTGCATTCATTGCTGTGTAGCCCATATTTTTGTTCAGACATTATTCCCTAAGTATGCCGAACTGACTAGCACACTTTGCAATATAACACCATAGAAGCTGTACTTTGGTACCACAGTGTCGGGAGAGGATGGCAACTGCAGTCTCTTGCTGATGCTCCGGAGCACATACAATGATGCTATAATCCTAATTATAAATAAAGACTGTATGTTAAAATGTTAAAAAAACTAAGTGTTTAATTTTGAGATACATTGTAACTATGTACAGTATAACTATGTACAGTATATAACTGATTTTATTGCATTCATTTATAAAGTTAGCGAGGAGCTGGCAAACTGGAGAAACAATTCAGTGCACCGCCATGTCCCTCTTTATTCATGCACATCTAAGCATACTTTGGTGATCAGTGTTATGGTGCTTGCATGAGAACACCAAATGAGCCCAAGAAAACACTGGAGCACAAGAGAAAATATAAACTGTTTATAATGATGGTGACAATCAGAAATGCAATAGCAAAGGCAGTTTACTGAAGCAATCACACTGGAAGCAGCACTTGCCAAAATATACAGTTTATTGCACTGTTCTCCTGGGATTGGACTGTGCAGCTCAGTGCTTATACTCTTGCAGCACATTAGAATTCTGAACTGTTGAAAAAGTCATCCATTTAACACAGTCCTCTATGTACCAATACTGAAAAGCTTACTTCAATTTATAGATCTGCCCAGTTCAAAAGTCGTCCTTTTGTGTTCCAATGCGCTACAGATTACAGCTCCACTCAGTTTAAAAAATTTATTTTTTATACAGACTTGTTGTTATAATTATGTACTTGTAGCACTTACTAAAACTGCAACACTGTACTCAAGCAATGTAGATTGTGATGTTCCTAGAACCGATGGACCTAGGACACAGAGCTTAGTCAGATGAGTAAAATTGAAAATCAGGAGAAATCACCACTTCTGCAATCCCAAAAGCAAGTATAACAGCTGCCAAATATAACAATCCATTTCAGTCATCAGTGCTGTAATTTTTGCCAGTTCAGTTTTGGATCTGCACTCACTGAGGCTGGGTCCAGGAAAGATGAATGAACGAGCAGTGAGAAAGGTGCAGTGGGAACACGTTCACTGTGCGGATGTCACTCATGCATGTGGATGCACTGCTCATGTGCAAACTTCAAACAAAGAAAAAAAACATGCAGAGACAACTGTGGCACAAAAATGTTAAAAAACTAAGCATCTGAATATATTTAATACTTAACTTCAGGGTAGCTGAGCCTTGCATCACTCAATGAAGGGAAGGTGATCTGCAAACATGACATTGGGGGAAGTTGGTAAGTCACATTAAAGAGCCCCTGATGTCATTGTGACACCCTTGAAAAAATGTAATATTTACACACAATTTAGCCTATATTGAATATTTATTTCTGTAATTCTCACCCTTACTTCTTTATTACTATGGACATTTGCATGTAAACTGGATCACCGCACCATCTGTTCTGGCTGCCTGCCTACACCTGACATCACAGTCTGTTGCTGTGGAGATAACTATGATGCCATAAACAGGGGATTATGATGTCTGGTGTCGGCAAGCAGAAAGGACAGATAAGGTTTATGGGACAATAATCCTCTTTCGTACAACTGTCCTCAGTGATAAAGAAAAATGGAAAGAATTATAGAAAATAAATGAAATATATACAGTACTGAATTGTGTCTAAATCTCATATTTTTCCCAATTTTTTCTATTGGTGGTAGGGGCTCTTTAACTGAGTAAGTAAATGATAGCATCATGCGAATTACTGCAGTCTATGTGACTTGTAGACAGTGGGTGGGATATTCAGAAATGCACCAGAGGCAGGTGCAACAGCTGCGCAGCACAAGTACACTGCGCCAGTGCACCCCCAACGTGATATTCAAAGGTTGAGCACAATGGCAAGTGACAGCGCAAGACGGTTAAATATTGCAGGGATACACCATAGCACAACAAAGGCTGCACCAGGAAACAAGTTAGCAGGCACAATTGCGCAACCTGGGCTGCACAATGGAGCAAGTCAGCAAGCACAAGAGCACAACATGGGCTGCGTAGGGGTCAGAGGTGCATGGGCCAAGACACAGGGCAACACAGTGGGGAGCATGCCACAGGAGCAGGACAGACTACCACCAGGGTGCAGGGGAAGACAGAAGTGAGGCATGGTAAGCACACACCCACAGGCCCGACCACGCGCACCACAGCAGTGCATGGAGGCAGTGTGGCACCAATGACCACTGGCAATCAGCCACTGGCAACACCCACAGGACGGCACGGGACACGCCACCTGGACCAAGCTGACAACACACATGCAAACAGCACACAACACACAGGCTACACAACCCTAGCAGGCTGCACATGTACGCCCCAGGGCACACACACCGGTCACTGGGCACAGACCACCAGGCACATATCCCAGTCGACTCCAGACATACCCTACGGCCACCATGCACACCACTGCAGCATGGCTCCATATGCCAGCTGCAAAGCAGACACAGATGGCTAACAAAATAAATGTGTATTAAAATAAAACAACATCAACTATTTACACACAGTACAAATAAGCCAGCACTGGTGTAATAACGAATACATCCAGACCGCACCAAATGAGGTTCGAATCAGACAAAAGGAAGCAAAAACTCTGGGTGCTAAAAGTGCTTCATTTTATTCAAAAAACAGAAAATGCACCCTGCTTCCACATAAAGCTAAAAAGACCACCAACTTCCCAACGCGTTTCACGCCCCCTGGCGCTTACAGATGAACAGGGATAGGGAGCAGGGAATGGGGAGGCCACAACCAAGATGGTACGCTGGAGAAGGGAGGCAGGGGGACAGGGCACATGGCTGGGTTAGGGTCAAGGGTGGAAGGAGAGGGGGGTCAGGGGAAAGGAAGGTGATGCAGGCCAATGGGTCTCACGTGCATCCACGCCCTACTGGCGCCTGGTCCTCTGTCTCCTCCATGGCCTGCACAGGGCCTGCCTGATGATGTGCACCACCTGAAGTGTGGCTGTGGTGATCCTCAGGATATGCTCCAGGAGCCTGGTGTTCACATCCACCCACTGGACACCTAGGACAAAGGAGGGGACATGGATGAGTGCATGCCCATGCGACCATAGCCCTTCCACCGTGCGCAGTGGACAGCAGTGTCATGTGCCCTGTAGATGGCACACAGCCAGCCGCAGCATGCGTGCCCACATGAGCTGCCACCCCGACCGTCCACAGCCACACACAGCACTGCACACCAACACCACCCATGCACAGCATGCCACAACCATGGTGGCCAGGCAACAGGACTATGTGGCGGGACGGCAGTGGCATGGCTGGAACCCGGGTGCACCCACAGCCCACCCGCAGCAGCCACACACATGTGCGAAGGGCACGGCATGGTGCAATGGACCCTGCCGGTGATGCATGGCTGTAATAGCCATGTGCACAGGGGATTGTTGTCCACCCCAACCCTGCACAACAACAATCACTGACAGAGTGCCTACCTGCATGCTGTGGTACAACCGGCGCCTGGCTGGCAGCACCTCCTACATGGCCAGCATCCCATGCCCATGCACCACCGTTGGACTGCCCACGTCCGGCAGTGGCACCCACCATCCCGGCTCTTCACCGATCCTCAGGGCCTAGTAGGGAGACAGTGAGAGGCAGACATCAGCACCTGGCAACAACCCACGTGCCCCACCCTCCTCCAGCACAGTAAACCCCATAGCCCTGCGCAGTGGTGCTGCCATGGCAAAGCACACCCATGGTGCGCTGCCACAGCTGGAAGAGTGCGCAGCCACAGCCTCCCCCCGCAGCATGGTGTGACACCCTGCTGGACCCCCACAGAACACCTGCATGACATAGACGATGAAAGGTGCACTCACCTGACTGTGGAACAGCGCCCCTCTGGACCCATGCCAGCGGTGACCTCAGCCGGTCAGAATCCCTCCACTGCAGGTCCCCATATCTGTGGTGGCACTGCTGCCTGCTACCCTGGGTCCCTGTGGCCTCCTCCAGCCCCTTGGCCACCTCCTGCCACACCTCGGTGTGAGGCCGGTCCAGGGGCACCTACCCATACAGGGAGCCAACATGTGGCTTTACCAGTGCCTCCAGGTTAACCAGCTCAACGTGGCTCCAATTTGGTGCTCTCACTGTGCTCCTTCATGGCATGCTCCTATCTGTACTAGTAATCCAAAATGGTGACCAGTAGCGCATGAGCAGCACGTGCTGTGGGTGTTCGACTCGCTCGGTGATGCACTGCCATCCACAATGGCATGTCTTGGTCTGCTTGTGACAGCTGGGGGTCAAGGACACTCGTAAGGTCAAAGGTTGGCACGCGTACTGAACGCAACAGCGCGATAGAGCATGCCATGCATGGTGCACAATAGGGTCTCATGTGCCCCATGGTCCATGTGCCAATGGCTCACGGGGCACCATAGAGCATACAGCGCACGAGCACCACATGCCCAATAGCCCATGTACCGCATATGATGCACTGTGCATCAGATGCTCCACTGACGTATGCAATGTCTGTGTGTGCATGCACACCGTCAGGCCTCCTGTGCACATCATACAGTTACGCCATGGCTTGTGCATGCACATCCCCAATGCACCATGTGCAATTCACGATATTCAGCAGGAATATGCAGATGGGCTGATCAGCATAGCCACGGCGCGTCAGAGGCATTTGCATCTCATTACAGTTGCGCATTCCCTAATTTGCATGTGATGCGCTACAAAGGCGCCATGGGACTGCACAAGCACCAGATTGGTATTGCATCCTTCAGAGGTAAGACACCAGGTGGTGGGCATGTTGGGACAGTGGATTGGGGGGCCTTGTGTGTGGCAGCCATCACTAACCACATGTCCATACCCACAGGATTGAGCATGTTGGAATGCGAGGAGGTTGAGGAGCAGGGGCCTGCACAGAGACGCAGGCACAACTTCACGAGGGCAGACAGTGATACCCTCTTCGACGCATACCTGGACCAGGAGCCCCTCCTGAGTGGTTCAACAGGCACCCCGCAGGCCAGGGTGGCTGCATAGGAGGGAGTGGCCAGGGCTGTGAACCAGCAGAGCAGCCATCAGAGGTCAGCACAGGAGTGCAAAAAGAAGGTGGGCATGGACCGGAGGAGGATAAAAGATTAGGTGACTGCCATCTGGGCCACATGTGTCGCCACAGGCGGTGAAAAGCCTGAAGTGCCACAGCTGACACCGCAGAAGGAGCTGGTGGTGGCATCCATGCAGCGCAGAGTCATTTAGGGTGTTCCCGGCGGTTGATTCCAGATGGGGGGGGCAGCCCATCACTGCATGGTAGGTACAGTGGCACATGGGGAAGGGGGGCAGGGGTGCTGGGGGGCAGGGGTGTGTGACACTAACGGGTATGTGTTCCTTTACAGATCTGGACCGCCTGCATGCAGCACCAGGGTTGGGGTGACCACTATGGGGGCAGTCCTGGACCTGGAGGACCGTCCATCCACCTCCACTGGTGTCTGGGGTCCGGACCGCTGCCAGCCCATCGCCACTGTCTGACTGGATGCCTGTGGCGTGGCTGTGGACGAGGCCCTGTCAGTGTTCCAGCAGGATGCCAGCCATGGCATCCAGTATGCTGAGACACAGGTCAGGGTGGGGTCCGGGACTGATGACGACATGACTATTATCCTGGACAGTGGTGAGGCTTATCGGGGGAGGCACCCATACCATGCATCCATCACGGTGGTGCAGATGGTGCCATGGTGGTGGTTGCCCACCCACTGGCTGCAACACCTGGTGAGGCGGTGGGTGACATCGGTGTGGCACAGTCCATACTGCGTGGCAGTGGTGGTGGTGCAGCTGCCCCGGCACCGTTACAGACACAGTGGCCGGAGGGGCTGCAGCTGCAGAAGGATGGGGTCGAGGGGGGATGGGTGCAGTGACCACTGCCATTGCACCACAGACTGTACAGGCCCAAGGGGGCCCCACTGTGCAGCCCCCACCTGCATGGCAGGCATGCTGTGGGGTCACACACTCCCATGGGTCGGCCAATGCCCATGCCCCATAGGGTGCCGACCCACTGACCGAGCACACCCGGCTGCTCCTGGCATCCATGGAGCAACAGATGCTGGTTGTGGCAGGGGTGTGTGCACTCCACACAGAGCTGTGCCAGTCTGCAGGGAGGCGTGACTGGGACTATGAGCAGCTCCTGGCCGAGGCCACACACATGTGGGAGGAGACAACAGCAGCCCTGGATCGGCTTACCGCTGTGGTCACGGCCGGCCTAGCACCTATGGCCACCTTGGTGCATGGCCGTCTGCAGCAGTCACCGCGAGTGCATTCTCCACTCCCTGGTCCTGGTGTCATGTGACCCTGTCACTGTCGACACCGGGATCTGCTGTGGGCATTCCGGGCATGCCTGGAGCGGGCCGGTTTGGGGGTCTGCAGACACCTGCGAGGGACCGGTCGCGTTTCCGCACAGTGACACACCTGGGGAATGTCTGAGATGCCCTCTGTGGCTATTGCACAGCCTGCATCTGCTGGGCAGTCTTGGCAGGGCCGTCCAAGTGTCCGTGGTGACTGTGCGACTGCACGGTGGTCATGATCCGCCACCCTCACTGTCCGCTGCTTGCCACAGCCCTATGTGCACATTGGTGTGGTGTGTGCGTGTGCATACCAGGGTCATGCCGTCCATGGTCCACTCAACACACCCACCTCGTGCACACCCACCCGGCCACTGGCCACTGTGGCATGTGCATAATGATGCCCACACAACACTGTCCACCATTGTGCACTTGTGTTCAGCGTCTGACACATGCCCATTGGTGGCATCTCGGTGTGTGCATGTGGGTGCATCTGCATGTGTGTGTGGGGGTGTGTAGATGGGGTCTACAGTGCTGTACAGGGTGCTTCCGCGGAGTCCTGTCCAATGCCCATCCATGCTGCCCTCTGGCCATGTCTGTTGTGGGGCCCAGCCATGCATGCCTGTATACTGTGCCCTGGTCCCTACATGTGATCATGTTCACCTACCTGTGTGCACCGTAGTGCTCCTCTGTCATCATGTCCCGGTGTTGCTGGGCCAACCTGTGCAGCTGGGGCTCCCATCGTCCGGGGGGGTGGCTGCCCACCACCACCTGGCCTGGCATCTGTGTCATCCCCACTGCTGTTCCCCTCTTTGACTGCGACAGCTATCCCACGGTCAGTGGCCATGTTATTTAGCACACAGCAGGCCAGGAATAGACCGCAGGCCTTCGAGGGGCTGTACTGTAGGGCACCACCAGACCTGTGCAGGCAATGGAACCGTGTCTTCAGCAGTTCAACACATGCTCGATGATGTTCCATGTGCTGGTGTGTGCCTCGTTGTAACTCTCCTGCCCTGGAGTTGATGGGCGCCGGTATGGGGTGAGCAGCCAGGACCTGAGTGGGTATCCACTGTCACCTGTGTGGGGACATGTTGGGTTAGCATGGTGGTCTGTGTGGCTGCCCCCCCTGCCTACCCAGCCAGTCCCTCTGATTCCCCCAGCATAGCATCCCCCCACACCCTGCCCTGTTGTGCCAGGCTGCCCATTCCAGCAGCATACTCACCTACTAGGTGACCAGTGGGGATGTCCCCACTCTTGAACCTGTGGCATAGTGCTGACTGGTGACAGATGAAGGCGTCATGTGCTCCACCAGGGTGTGTGGCACAGACATTGATTATGCGCCCTTTGGCATCGCACACCTCCTGGCAGTTGATGCTGGGGTAGCTCTTCCTGTTGATGTAGGCCACCCTCTCCAGCCCTGGTAGTGTGTGGATGCCTATGTGGGTGCAGCCGATGGCCCCTAGCACACCAGGCATATGTGCAACCCTGTGGAACTCCTGCATGTTCGCTGTACGCTCTGCCTGTGTGCTGGGGAAATGGATGTATTCTGCAGCATGTGGCAGCAGTGTGTTAAGGAATTGTGTGAGGAGCCGTGATGCGGCCAACTGGGATATGCCTGTGGTGTCCCTTGTTGGTCTGTGGAAGGTACCCGTGGTGAGCAGGCACATAACAGCATGGCTCCGTCTTGTGGGTGCCTGCATCTCATCACTGCACAGCTCACAGAGCTGCCTCAGAATTGCCCAATTCAGGTGGTACCGACCCACAATCTCGGTGTCACTGTACTGTTCGAAGTTGGTGCGGGCACGGTATCACCTGTTCCGGGCATACTGCTGCCAGGCCCTTCCACGGCCATGCCGCTCTGCCTCCTGCCTCCTCACACCCCTCATTACTGCCTCCATCTGGAAGGTTGCACTGGCCATGGCCTGGCCTGTCCTGCCCCTCCGTGCAGATGACTCCCTGGGCTACCCCGGCTGTGTGCTGCTGCTTGTACCCCTGCATTGGGTGCACTCCTGTGATGGGGACCCTGCCGGCGGTGGACACTGCCTCCCACCTGTCCAGGTTCTCCCACGGCCACTCCTCTGTCCGGGCTCGCAGGCTCACGCCGAAATCGCTGCCCCCACAGATATCTCACACACACACACTCACACACTGGGCTGCTCATGCACACAGACACTGTCAGGGTCACACTCAATGTCCCACTGCCTGTTGCACCTCCTGCCTCTGTGCCTGTCTTGCACCCCTGCTGCTGTCCTGCCTGGCCACTGTCTCTCTCTCTCTGTCTCCTCTCACCCCTGCTCCCCAAGGCGCAAGCCACCATCCCTTGCTTGCTCCATCTTTTTATGGGCTCAACTTTGCTCCGCGCATGTCCCTGTTGCTCTGCGCTTGTGCCATCGTCTTGCTGTTGAATATCGCACTGCGCAGCTTATTCATGGCTATGCCCCCTGCACTTGTGCATGCATTCATTAGGGTTGTGCACTGGCACACTGCGATATGCGCCGCGCATTGTCTCCCCCTGAATATTGCTCATTGGCACATTTCCACTATTGCGCTGGCGCATTGAATGTCCCACCCACTGGGTTCTCTACAGACAAAACAGTGTAAAAAAAGGAAAATAAATTATTGTGTTAGTAATTTATTATTTTGGGGGGGTGGGGGCACATGCCCTTATGCCCTATGCACATGAAGCCATCAATGTACTGTAAGTGTTCATAATGATATGTTTATGGCAATGAGAGTGTGTGTACTGAAGTATAATATACAGTACATTTAATGACTTGCATAGCTTAAGCATGTCTTGTAGTAATAAGGTGAATGCTGTGATCTGAAAACAGTCCCTGCCCTTGGCCATCATGATGGTCCATGACATGATACAGAATGGAATAGTATTTTATTAAAGTTTGCTAAGATTTTGTACTGCTGTACACTCCACCTGGACCCCAAACAACTTTATACTGAAAATAAAGCAAACTTTTTAGGCATAGTTTCTGTAGAAAAAAGACTTGTTTATAAATGGGCTGTGCTCATGAATCTTATCATCCTGTGGACGGTGTTCTCCTTATTACCTTGAGTCAGCATTTTCTGGTGTTATATAATGGCACATTGCTAAATAGGTATAAAGAAGGTAACAGTAACACATGTTAATGTTTGTATATATCCCAATATCAGTAAATATGATCCGATATTTGTGATTTTATATTAAAAATGTGTTATTCTGTGTCCATGTTTTTAATGTGATAGTCTGTGCATGAGAATTCAACAGTGCCAGACTTAACATGTTGATTTACAAGACCAAGTATTCTGAATCAATGAACAAATTAATGCACAATGATAGAACTCTAGCCACTTTACACTCCGAGAGGTTGGCATTGATCACAAGTGTTTTAAGATTGTTCATCTTTTCACCCAAAATACAGAGCAGCCAGCAACTTGCATCAAGTTATGTTTGCTGCACAGCGAGGGAGACATATGTTGTCCTGGAGCCAGATAAGATGAACAACCGAAGCAAGGAAAGAGACCCTGGTAAACCCCAAAACAAGAAATAGAAGAGAAAAGATCCCCAAGCCACCAAAAATGGACTGTGTCAGAACCAGTCCCTTTCTTATGACTAACAAGTGCAGAACCTTCATTTGACACCAATGTGCTGAAGTTTCCCTTTGAAGTTTTAAGGGCTCTCAATACTCCAATGCTGAGAAAGGCTGCAATGTCGGCAGGAGGGATTAAGGCAGATGCGGCACCATGGAATTTGCTGGACCCCCATCCTGTACACATCAGTGGAGCAGTAAATCCCTCATAATTTCTTCTTCAAAATGTAACAATATACAGCTGTATGACCAGAAGGAGAAAAGAAAGACAAGAACAGAAATTAGAAATCGTGTGAGGGGTCATCTTGAGGGCTGATATGAACAAATATGGAGTTGCAGCAAGAGGAAGTGAAACATTGTTGCAAACAAAGTGAAAAATGATCAAAATATTCGAAATATTTAAACTAGAATGTCTAACAATGCAGAGCCACAGATAGGCAACTGGCAAGGGAGTGTTTCAGGATTAACGAAAGAATAGGTATGGAGGAGGTCACATGTTCTAAAAGCATATGATTTACTGGCAAATCTTGATGTAATAGTAAAAAACGTAAACTTCAATCATGGAAAAAAGCTTTTGCTTTTGTCGGACCAGAGGAGCACTCTGGAGGAGGGGGTTGTTCATGCCATAAAAATAACTCAATTTATTCAATCACAGATTGTGTCAAAAGGTAAACTTCTAGGCTGATTCACAAGGGATTGGGAGAGCAGGATGTGTGTGACCTGGCAGAAATCTAAGGGTGAGGGTGGCGAGAACACAGTAGGAGGAAGCATGTTGTGTTTTTTTATGTTTGTTGGCATTGTAGAAACCATGTGTCTGCGTCTGGCCTCAGGGAGCACTTGGGAAGCAGGGACTGTTCGGCACCAGTGGGTGGGTTTTGTGTTGTTGCGTTGTAGAAACTTTGTGTGTGTCTGCCCTGGAGGAGCATTCGGGAGTTGGGAGTTGTTTGGCTCCAGAGGGTGGGTTTTGCACTGTAGAAAGTGTGTGTGCGTCTGGCCCATGAGAGCACTCGAGAGGTGGGGCCTGTTAGACAACAGCGGGTGGGTTTCTGTGTGTGGCGTAGGAAGCACTTCGGAGGCAGGTGTGTTGTTCCAGGAGCAGACTGATTATGAGTTGCTCTGCTGGCTTTTGGGTGGCATCATGTACAGTAGCTTAAACATACAGCCATAGAGGTGGCTGTCTCCTTTCAACTACATGAAGTTTCCACACATTACAGCAGAACAACATCGTGATCAACCTCGCTGATTATTGGGCTGTCATGGTAGAGCCCACTGGAGCCTGAGCTGCCTTGGAACTTACAGTGACACACCTCTAAAATCCTGTTTTTGTAACAAAATGTTTTGCTACACATACACGCACGCACGCACGCAAACATGAGAAACAGTCTCTGCCTCTGACAGTGATGTCATCACCACAATTCCTCTGAATTTACTTAATGACACCCCTTCAGTGCTAATTGATTTCCATTAGAGAGTAAAGTGTGATTCTGAGTCTACCATTTGTTGAACATCAAAAGATGCCACACCCCATGCTATCAACTTTTATTATTTAATTGTTTCCCTCTCAGACAAGCAGGAACTCTAACTTTAGATGGGGTAAATGTGAGATATTCTGCTCTCCTGGCAAATATTTTAATTTTGCCAGTCTTCGTGCTACATGTGGGGAGTGTATCACCAAAATATGTCTGTTACATTTTTTATACTGCCAAGTGAGAAAAAGTGTTCACATTATCATTCTCACGCCCAATTGGTACGTGACAGACATGTATGCTTGCAAGGCTATAATCCATCTGAGAGGCCTGCATTTTTTTTCTGGTGTAACCATACCAAGGGATTGTGATCTGCTTAAACAGTAAAAATACTTCAGTGCAGTATTTTTTTGTTAGAATGTTTGACTGGCAAAAATGCATTGAGTGAAGCTTATTTCTAGGTGTGCACTGTGAACACAGGGAGGTGCTCGTGGTCATACTGTATGTAGAGATGCCGCGAATTTAAAATTTGCCAGTGAAGTGCCATTCAGCTACGCGGCGTGAGCAATGCAAATGGCTCACTTTGCCTTGTCATTATCACTTTGCGTTGTCATTCTGCCTTAATGCGAAGTAAGGCGGAATGACAATTTTATTGGCAGCCCCACACACATCACATGGCTTACAGTACTGTAAGTCACATGCTTTAGCCAGGCAGGAAGGAAGGGACTCATGCAAGGAGATACTTTCACTTCCTCCTGTGCAGGGGGAGAGCGAGGAGGCAGTGAGATTGCAGCTGTAGCCATTTGTTAAAGAGTGAGAGACAGAGAGACCCAAGAGCTTTTGTAAAAGCTACATTTTTGTGTTTTGTGAAGACTCTTTTTTTACTTAATTTGTTCAGGCAAATCTTTTTTTCTTAGTTTTATAAGTTGTTGTCTGTCTGTCTGTGTCTGACTGTCTGTGTGTGTGCCTGTGTTGTGTGTGTGTCTTGTGTGTGACTGTTTTTTTGTTAGTACAGGGAGGGCAGTCGAGTCGAGTGAGTCTAGGCATAGGCTCATTATTGATGATGGAGCAGGGTAAGGGAATGTCCGGGGTGGGGGCAGTTCCGGGACCATGGTGTGGCCAGAGAGGAGTGCACACGCATGGGGTGTGTGCCTGGTTCATGTTGGACCATTCAAAAATCTTGCGGGCCCCCCCCCTCGAAGAAGGACCACCACCACCTCCACAGGCAGTGGCACCACCACCACCACCACTACCACCAGCACCAGCTCCAGCTCCAACTCATTCTGAGCAGGATGTGCCTGCTCCCCCAGCCCCAAGTGTGGAGCCTCAGCACCGGGACCAGGCTGCCAGTGCATCTGGCCCCTCTGCTTGTGCCTGGTCCTCCACGCACCTCCCCGATTTTGGAGTTTTTTGATTGTGTCGGGGGGGAGGGACAGCAGCCGGGTCAGGTGCCGCAATTGTTGGGTGGAAGTGTGCAGTGGCCCCCGGGATGACTCACCTGGGGACTGGGGGCTAGCGCACCCACATGATAAACCACCACCCAGTGGAGTGGCAGGCTGCCACAGAATGGGCCAGGCCTGCATCTGCTAGCCCTTCTGTGGCAGAGTGTGCAGTTATGCATGCCACTGGCCCTAAGAGGAGGAGGGCCACGGCAGCAGGTGCTGCTCCACCAGCACCACCCCCACCACCACCACCACCAGCAGCTGCAGCTGCAGCATCTGCAGACCCCAGAGAACTGTCTGTAAGTCAGGCAGACATTGCAGTTCTCTGGAGTGCTGTGGATGCAATGAATGAGAGGGTGAGTGCTGTCGTGTAGCAGTTGGACTGGATGGAGGACCATCAGTTGTAGATTATGGCCATGCTCCAACTGCTTCTGGTCCACCATGGGCTCGCACACTAGTTTTTTTTTCCTCCCATCATTTATGTGCCCCCCAGCCTTCCTGCTGTCATAAAAATGTATTCCCAAACCACCCCCTGTATCTAATAATCTAATTATGCACTTTTTTCTTGTCTTCTGTATGAGTGACACTTTGTTTCCTGCCCCCCCCCGCTAAGTGTGTCTGTGCTGTTTTTGTTTTCCTTGTTGTAAGTTGAAATAGTTTGTCCCTGCCATCATTATTTCCAGTTAAAGGAGCAGTCCAACCCAAATTTTAAACAGCATCTGTTATGCAGAGTGATTTGATGGGCATGCAAAGTCCCTCCACTACTGGTTCCTTCCTCCGTCTGCTATTAGTTTTTACTAAATTACACAATTGTGTCTTCATGTTATATCGGTTTATTGCCTTCATCACTTGACAATGCACCCTGCGTCATATGACAGTGATGTAGTGTAGTCCATTGATTTATCAAATGCACAGTTCACAACAGCAGAGCTGTGTAACTGACTAGCAGTTTTCATACAGAAACCCCACTCACCTAGCTTTGAGGTACATGCTAAACTGTAACAGTTGCAATAGATAGAAACACAGAAACATAGACTTTGACGGCAGATAAGGACCGCTTGGCCCACATAGTCTGCCCATTTCCCTGCCTACGGGATAAGCCGCAGATCCTAGTTAACCAACACCCTATTTCTTCCTACCCCCCACAAGAATTGCCTTATGTCTGTCCCATGTATTCTTGAATTCTCCAACAGTTTTAGACCCCACAATCTCCTCAGGAAGGCTGTTCCATGCATCCACTACCCTCTCTGTGAAAAAATACTTCCTCCCAATACCCCTGAACCGCCCTCCCCTCTATCTTTAAATTGTGTCACCTTGTTCTTGCATGTCTCTTTTTCTGAAAGATGCTACCCTCTTGGACTTTGTTGATTCCACTTGAGGTACTTAAACGTTTCTATCATGTCCCCCCTCTCCTTCCTTTCCTCAAGGGTATACATATTAAGCTCTTTTAGTCTCTCCTCGTAAGGCTTCTCTTGCAGACCCTGCACCATTCTAGTTGCCCTCCTCTGGACTGCCTCTATCCTGTCTATGTCCTTGCTGAGATGGGGTCTCCAGAACTGGACGCAGTACTTCAGATGGGGTCTCCCCAACTGTCTGTACAGAGGCATAACAACTTCATGTTTTCTGCTGGTGATGCCTCTCCCTATGCATCCCAGTATACCCCCAGCTCTCCCTACTGCCTTCTCACATTGCTTGCTAACCTTAAGGTCATCTGATATGATTACTCCCAGGTCCCTTTCCTTTTTGTTTTGTTACTACCTCCCCCATTGTGTAATCTTCCCTTGGGTTTTTGTTTCCCAGGTGCATTATTTTGCACTTCTTGCATTGAATCCTAGCTGCCATACTTCTGACCATTCCTCCAACCTTGCCAAGTCCCTTCTCATCCTTTCCACGCCTCCTTGTGTATCAACCCTGTTGCAGATCTTTGTGTCATCTGCAAAGAGGCATACTTTTCCTTCTAGTCCCTCTGCAATGTCACTTATAAAGACATTAAAAAGGACTGGACCCAGTACTAAACCCTGCGGTACCCCACTAGTAACCCCTCTTTCTTCAGAATGGACTCCATTTACAATTACCTTGATGTCACTGCATAAGAACAGTTACATAGCTCAGCTGTTGTGCATATGGTAAATCTATGGGCTACACTTCATCATTGTCAGTGAGATGACACAGATTACAATGTTGGAGCGATGAAGGCAATAAACTGATTTTACATGAAGAAGATCCACAGGGCTCATAAAACTACCATAAAGGTAGCAGGCTAATTTAGTAAAAATTCCTAATAGAAGACAGAGGGAAGGACGGAGTAGGACTTTACATACAAATCATAAGTGCTCTGCATAAAAATTTTTCACATTTTGTGTTGAGTACCCTTTTAACAAAACCAGAAAGCCATAACTCCACATGAATAGATACCACTGAAAAAGTTTCACTGCTACTGCAACTGTATTTATGACAAAACAAGGCACACAGTAATGAGCCTTGCGTTTTGATGGTTAGGCCTTCAGTGGTGTACCCAATGAAGGCTTAGGTGGCAAAATGCAGTGGTCATTTGTGTGTGCCTTATTTTGCCATCAATAAAGTTGTAGTATCATAGAATTTTTTTGTGGCATGTATTCCTATCAAATGGTGCGTGGCTTTGTGTGTTTGCCTTGCACTTTTGGAGCCAGGTACAGTGGTAGCCACAGACATTGCCAGCTATTTCCAGATATTTTGCAAAATTTCTGAAGAGTTTCTCTCTGCTGCCCCTACTGTTTAAATGCAGAAAGCAATGCATCAGATATTTCTGGAAATCTCACAGAAATGTTGGGAAATAGCTGGCAGTGTCTGTGGCTACTACTGTATTGTGTACCAGCAGCCGTCCACATAGTGCAGTGTGTTTCTAATGGCCATGTTGTAACTTAAGAATGTTTACCCTGACATATTTTAGTTGCCTCAGTAATGTTTACTTTCTGTCATGGAGTGTTTGTTAAAAAGCAGGACTGAGCAGTGTAATAATACTGTGCTAAACTGCATGTGTGCAGTATAATGTCCTGTGTGCGCAGACACTGTCCAGATTCTTGCAAACACATATATATGCTGACTTGTTCCACTGTTTATGGTATAAAGAATAAAGCTAAGACTATATAATGTATATTTTTTTGTACCATTATTAGCAGCAAACAAAGCCATATTATATGTCTTCAGAGGTCGCGGTGCAGTAGGTGGGCAGTGTGGACCTCAGTCACAGTGCACACATGACTTTTAGGAGATCAGTTCATAGCACTGCTCCCTCCTGCTTTTCCCAACAGACATGAAATATCGTTGAGGAACCCCAAATATTTTATGGTGTACAGAGATTATAAAGTCAGAATGTATAACACGTGCAGTTCACGGATGCCACACAGTGCTACCACTGTATCCATGTCATGGTGTGTAGCAACTTGCTGCCAAACTGCCACTGCCAGTCTAAACTAGAAAGACATCACTTAGTCCAGAACACAAAATGCAAAGAAGAAATGTGGTAGTTCAGTGTTGTGGCAGTGGACTGTACCTGTTGTATATTTTCTGACTTTATAATGTCTGTACACCGTGAAATATTTTTGGTGCCTCAGTAATATTTCATGTCTGTTGGGTATGGTTTGTTGCAAAGCTGGAGTGAGCAGTGCTATGATCTCCTAAAACTCATGTGTGCACTCTGATCCAGGTGCACACTGTCCACTGACTGCACCACTGCTGCTGATGGTACAAAAAAATATGCATTATATATTCTTATCTTTATTCTTCTATAAACAGTGGAACAAGTCAGCATATATATGTTTGCAAGAAGCTGGACAGTGTCTGCTCACACAGGGGAACATTACACTGCACACATGCAGTTTTGCACAGTGTTATTGCACTGCTCAGTCATGCTTTTTAACAAACACTTCACAATACTACAACAGAAAGTAAACATTACTGATGCTCCAAAAATATTTATTTTTGTAAATTAACATTTGGAAGTTGGAACATAACTAGGAATGGAATTAATTAATGGTGCAGTCAGTGTTTGGTGCAGTGTTCACACTCACACAGAGTCACCAGAATTAATGTGTCCATAAAATTCCCCAGTGCTGATGAAGTGAAATAACAGCATAACAAGAAATGCCCAGTCTCCCCGAATTTATGGCACACTCAGTCATGTGTCCAGTGGTCACACACAGTCACCAGAGTTAATGTGCATGCCCAAAATTATACTGCCTTGTGTCCAGAAAATTCCCAGTGCTGATGAAGTGAAATGACAGCATAACAAGAAATGCCCAGTCTCCCCAAATTTATGGCGCACTCCGTCATGTGCGCAGTGGTCACACACAGTCACCAGAGTTAATGTGCATGCCCAAAATGCTACTACCTTGTGTCCAGAAAATTCTTCAGTGTTTACAAAGTGAAATGACAGCATGACAAGAAATGCCCAGTCTTCACGCTCAAATAAGAAATAAGTGCCATGCTGCTGCTATTGGGATTACATGTAATGCTGCAGTTGACCTGACTGTGATGGGATGATGCACAGTGTCTTGCCAAACAGTGTGCAAGGAGGATAACCTGACCATTGAGTTTATAGTCCAAGATAATGAGATGGAGAACGCTGTTGGTTGCCCACAGTGGGATGCACTGACCCCAACAAGAAGGATGCCCTTTGTGTGTACACTAATACTACCCTTGGTCAGTTTATGAAAGTTCCTGCCTGGCACCCTCATTGTTTTCCACAGAACCTGATGAGTAATTGTGGCATTGGAATACTGTCAAGCCATTGAAGGTAAGTATTTTTTTTTGTGGGGGGTTCAATTTCAAGAAGGTTTCATAAATGGTTTGTTTGTTGTTTAATTAATTCCTCACAGGTTGTATCTGCATTCTCCTCCAGTCCAGTACTGATGGGCATGGTCATGGATTCCTACTTGTTGCAACTTGTGTCATGTCTGCCAGGACAACCAGGTGGGTTATGGTGTTGAACTTGTTATTTGGAGAAAGTAAGAATGACAGCACACAGCATCAGAAAGTTTCATCCTAAAAAAGATGAAGGAGTTTTTAGTACTTAATTGCAATAACACATTATGTTTAAAGTGTTGCTTTTCCATCCTGTCATATATGCTGATTAACAGATGATAAGCTGTGTCAGTAAGCCAAAACCACACGAAGACCAAATCATTATCACACTCATGAGATCGGTACCGGTGACGTACATGCCATGACACCTACTTTATATGTCTCGTCAGTCGAATTTGCACTGTTTTGAAAAAATGAAAAAAAAAATAACTGATGAAATAAAATTGATGTACTTACCGGTCTGGAAATGGATATCCAATCCTGTAGGTAGCTGTTCACAGTACTGCAGTACCATAGTCCTCCAGTGAATGTGAGTGGTTGGTTTACCTGTAAAAAAAGAAAATAAGTTGACTGCATGTGTCTGACCACTGCATGTCATAAAATCAACAGGACGCATGTAACCCCCCTGCAAATGGGGTTCCCAAAAGTCTTCCAGGAGCTTGCTTGAATGCTCCAAGCCTGGATGGTGTTCGGCGTCTAAGCCGTTTATCTGTGAGTGCTGTTAGAGCCTCTGGTGCTGTCTCTTTAAGAGCTGTCTGCCTGCAGACATAATTAATTTGGATGGGGGTCTGTGTGTTTCCCTGCTTGAGTCCCACTCGAGCTGCTGCCAAATCGCTCTGTTTCTGCCATCACTAAGTGAGCAGAGTGAGCACTTTTCAAAGATATAACTGTTTGCCAGACATCATTTAGAGTAATAACGAAAATACAGTTTGTCTAACCTGCTTTTCTTTGCAGTCAGAATTGTGTTTGCCTAGTCCCCCATTCTAGTTTTGAACTGCTGAACTGGAACAATCAGTGTGGGGGGACCTTTGAAATGGAGCCTGCTGCTGGCAAATCAGAACTTGGACTCTCATTGTGGAGCCAGCCACCTATGTACTGTATGGCCAATGCTTCTGGGAATTGTAATTTGGACTTCGGCACCTTTTTCCACCAACAAGGGGAGTTTACTGTGAGTGACAGCAAAACCAGCCATTGAACTGGGAGGAACTCAAGAAATGCCGGCTCTGTCTACTGGAAAGTTCAGTTGAGTTGTGACTGTGAAGAGAGAAGAAGCTCCATGCTCCTGCGCCGTTGAGTTTGCACGCAGTAAGCTCGTGTGGGGCACCAAAGTTCAGCCTGCAGCTGTTTGTGAGTGCCAGTGTGGACTGAATCAGAGCTGTAAGGAGAAAGAAGCCCCAGAAGTGAGGAAACCAGGCTCACTCCGTAGAAGACTGGAGAAACTGCTGAATCGCGTTCGGTCTGTCAGGAACTGAATCTGCTGTGTGTTCTCCCGGGTATTGTGCAGTATTTGCGATCGGGATAGAGAAGCAGCCTGCCTGGTATAGTACTTCCCTTTTTACATATAAATGTGTGTAGTGTTTGTGGAGAATCACGTTTCAAATCCCCTGTTCAGTGAACAGAGTGCATGAAGCTGGACGTAAACCCCAGCTTAAGCCAGACTACATCCATTTGCTTTAAACTGCAGTGGGGTCCAGCCACAAGGACCTTGTCCACATGGTCTGTTCCTCCTGGCAATCCAGGACAATCTGCCTTCCATCCAGTTCCCAGCATTGAGTTGTGAGTACAAAGCAGGGTTGCTCCCTGCCATCTGTGTGTCGAATTGCATGATGTGTCATCTAATTGTTGCTTTTTTCATTTCTTCATGAACTGAGCCCTCCGGCTCCGGATTGCAATTGGGTATTGTGCAAGTGTTTTTTCCATCACAGGGCCCCGACCAGCTGCAACCGATTATGGCTAGCCCCCCCCCATCCTGGGTACCCAGTAAAGGTGATAATGTGGGACTCTGAATATGTGCACAGTACTGTGATTATTAATGTGTTTAACCTACTTAACCTGATTTCCCTCTGTCCTTGTTATATGCCCCTAAATAAATCAGATGTGTTTGTTTCAGCACAGTTTCACTGTCTGAGGTATTCGTTTATGTTAAAGTATTGTTCTGTGGCTTTTGCACTGTATCATCTTGTTTTACAGAGTGTCCCCGGGGTCCAGTCGATTGAGCCAGTCCGGGGGGTAAGTGTACATTGTGAAGATATTCCTAATGCATTGTGTGGGCCACTAGTGGGAAGAAAGGGGGGGTTACAGTGTCCCAGAGGGCTGTGACCAAGTTAGTTTAACTACTGCAAACCCTGATCTCTGGATGGAGGCACCCACCATTGGACCTAGGCCCCTCAACCTGTTAGTAGTTAAGCAGGCAGGGGTAGTAGCCCTTGGGATAGCGCTACCTAGGGGTTACATCTTGGAGGCACCGCTGGGATTGTGTGTCCTCTAGTGGCCATATTTATGAACCACTGTTAAGGAAAAAAAAATAAAATAAATGGGTACATCAACAGAAGTGGCTGTGCTGTTGATAGAGTGGTGTACTGGGGAGGAGATCACCCTACAAAATGCTTTGCTTATCTTGGACATCCCCCTGGGTATCAATACGGACACTGTACAGGGAGTACTTTCCAAGGTGAAAGGTTTACAAAACCCTGTGGTGGTGGGTCGACATGCTAATCTGCTCACCCACACTTTCCTGGCCCTAGTAGAGTTTAAGGATCCCATAGATAGCTCCAAAGTGCCACAGACTATTACCCCAGAGGGAGTCCTCACTGCCTGGAGAGTGATAACTAAGGACAGTAAAGACCCAGAGGGGGGAATGAGCCTCCTTCCTCTATCTGAAACTTTTGAGGAGAAATTTGCTAAATGGTTGCTGGGGGAAGGGAAAACTCTTGAGGACTTGAAGAAACTATTCTTGCCACCTGGGGGTGTTCCTTCCCCAACACCCTCTCCCGCTCCAGTACCCGTAACGGTGGCTGAATCAATGAAGGCTTCTATTTCTGCACCTGCCATTAGTCACGACTCTTACCAAAGGTAGAGGATCTTCTCTGGCAGCCTCCCAACCCCCCAAGGGGAGGATGACTGGGAGACCTGGATAGACTATGTTGCCCCTCAAGTGCTAGAATGGCAATGCTCGGAAGCCAAAAAGTGAAAGAGGGTTAGTAAGAGCCTCTGAGGTCCTGCACTGGCTACCACCCATGCTAAACGGGGCCAGTAACCCTGAAGCAACTGCACAGGACTATCTTGAGGCCTTGGAGAATATGATGAGGACCTGTGGTGGAGAGTAAGAAATGCACAACAGTACCAAGGGGAGTTGTTGTCTGTGTATGTATCTCGGCTGGAAAAATTGTTGCAAGAATGCCTCAGAAAGGGTAGTTTGCCAGCGATTGAATTGGACCAAACCAGGCTGGTCAGAATCCTTAAGTCCGCCCCCTTCTCAGAACTGCTGCTGCTTCAGTTATGCCTGAAAAATCAACTGGAATCCCCACCCTCCTACGATGAGCTAATGAGAGAAATTCGAGGAGTTGAGAAAAGGCGACCTCGGGAGGGACTTGCACCAATAGCTGTGGCTACGACCCGAGTGACTGAGGGTGACCCATCAAGTGAAGTTCAGGGGCAGAGGTTAGCAGTTAATGAGTGCTCTGAGAAGGAAAAAGATATGCCACAATGGGGCGAACTGTTGAGAGAGTTTGGGGAAATAAAAAACAGTCTCTTTATGAAGGCCGCTCCTGCAAGTACAGGCCCCGACCCTCATCCGACTGCATCTGCTATGCATCTCCTGCTGACAACAGCTCACAGCTCGATGTCTTGACCATGGTAGTGGGGAAATTGACGAGATATCTCCAAATGCTTATCAAGCCACAGACAGAGATGGCACCAAGGATTGCAGTTAGTAGTACCCCCGCCCTGGCTCCCAGTGTGATGCCTCGGCCAGCTCAAACTCCAGAAAGTATGTTTTGCTATAATTGTGGGAAGGATGGGCACATGAAGATAGAATGCCAGTCCCCAAAAGACACAGACAAAGTTGCATATAGGCTACAAGGAGTGCTTTAGAGAACAAATCAGTGGTTAAGAGGTGCACACAATGATCCCAGTGAGGGTCCCAAAAATGCTAACTCACGTCCCTTTGTTGCAAGGTCAGTTGCCCAGGCCCCCGCTACCGCCTCTCCAGACTGGTCCAGAATAGTGGGTCCCTCCATGGAGAGCACTGTAAAGGTGAATGGAGTGTCTACAAGAGTTGTATTAGACAGTGGCTCCCAAGAGACAATTATGTTCCAAGACTGGTATCAGAAGCATTTGTCTGATGTGCTCTTACAACCGTTGGAGGGGCTGCATGTCTGGGGGTTAAGTGAGAAGGCCTACCCCTACTCTAGATGTATCCGAATTTGGCTGTCTTTTCCCACCTCTGTGGCTGGAGTGGCCGAGCAAGTACAGACCCTGGCCTTAGTGTGTCCCCCTACCGGACTGTATGATGGGGTTCCTCTACTAATTGGGACTAATGCATATATGTTTGGATGGCTGGCACAGTTGTGTTATGAAAAACAGGGATCAAAGGCTGGTAGAGCTTTAAGAATTCCGGCCTTGATTAAGAAGGCCTATGAGATACAGACAGATGTTGAAAAAGTAGAACCAGAGGAACCGGTTGGAATTGTCTGGAAGAAGGATCCTGAGTCTCTGATCCTGGTGCCAAATGCTCAGTGTACCTTACAGGAAGAGGTCCATATCAGAAAGGATGTCAAGAATAAAATATTAATGTTGGATGCAACAGGCAACGGAAAATTGCCGAAGGGACTGCTGGTCAAGCCTAGTATTTTGCCTGCTAGAGCCCACGCTTATGCCAGAAGGGTAATGGTTCAAGTTCATAATGTGTCTGACAGAGAGATTTGAGTAAATAGAGGTTGCACCCTGGCTAATGTGCATTGTACAGACACTGCAGTGCTACCCAGTAGCAAGAGTTTGGGGAAGAATGACAGAGTAACGCCTGACTTGTTTGATTTCTGTGACTCCCCATTGCCAGCTGAATGGAAAGTGAGGATCGGTGAGAAGCTTGCCCAGAGAGACCAGGTGTTTTCTTTAAAGGAATGGGATGTAGGATGCGTGCAAGGAGCTGAACACCATATCTGGCTGCATGATGAAAGGCCATTTTGGGAGAGGTCTTGATGCCTGGCACCCTGACATAGATGATGTGAGACGGCATCTGCAAGAGTTGCTAGCTGCTGGTGTAATACAAGAATCCAGAAGTCCCTATGCTTCCCCCCATTGTGGTAGTGAGAAAAAGAATGGGACAGTAAGGATGTGCATGGATTATTGCACTTTAAACCGGCGGACTATTCCTTATCAGTACACTATGCCCCGCATTCAGGATGCTTTGGACTGTCTAAACGGGAGCAAGTGGTTCTCTGTGCTGGATCTTCGCAGTGGGTACTACCAGATCCCAATGGCCCCCGAAGACCATAAGAAGACAGCCTTTATCTGTCCGCTTGGCTTCTATGAATTCATGAGGATGCCTCAAGGGATTTCAGGTGCCCCCGCCCACTTTTCAAAGATTGATGGAGTGTGCAGTGGGGGACATGAACATACTAGAGTGCCTGGTATACCTAGATGATGTTATTGTGTTTGGCAGCTCACTGGAGGAACATGAGAGCAGATTATTCAAGGTGCTGGACCGACTGGAAGACTTTGGCCTTAAACTGTGCACTGATAAGTGTCAATTCTTTCAAACATCAGTGAAGTATGTGGGACACGTAGTATCCACCGAGGGAATAGAGACTGACCCAAGTAAAGTTGAGGCCTTGACCACCTGGCCACAGCCCAAAAATCTAAAAGAACTGCAAAGATTTCTTGGATTCTGTGGTTATTATCGGCGTTTCATCAAGGACTATTCAAGAGTGATCCGCCCTTTACTTAACCTTACTCAAGGGTATCCACCAACCCACAAAAAATACAAAATGTCAGCATCCCTCGAGACTGAAAGAGTGTATTTTTGTCCAAGTGAAGTATTTGGGGCCCACTGGACTTCTGATTGTGATACTGCTTTTCCTGAGATCATATATCAAATTACCCATGCTCCAGTGTTGGCCTATGCTAATCCAACAAAACCTTATGTCCTACACACTGATGCTAGCTTGCAAGGGTTGGGGGCTGTGTTATACCAAGAGCACAAGAATGGCCTGAGACCAGTGGCCTTTGCCAGCAGAAGCCTGACCCCTTCTGAAAAGAACTATCCTGTACACAAGTTAGAGTTCCTAGCTTTGAAGTGGGCCATTGTTGATCAATTCCATGAGTACTTGTATGGAGCTAAGATACTAGTAAAGACTGACAATAATCCTTTGACCTACTGTATGTGCAGACTTCAGCTAAGTTGGATGCCACTGGCCATAGGTGGCTTTCTGCCTTATCTACCCATGACTATGCAGTTGAATACAGAGCAGGCCTGAACCACATAGATGCTGATGCTCTCTCCCGGAGGCCTGTTCCCCAGAATGACTGGGTCAGACTGTCAGAACCTGATATTAGAGCACTCTGCCAGAAGTTTGACAGGGAGGAGCAAATGTTCACGGACGCAGTGGACTGTATGGTGGATTGTTTGGGACCCTCTGAGAATTGCATATCTGCTGCTTATTGCCACTTTTCTGCAATAGACATTGGTGCACTGCCTCAGCTGGACAATGACAGTATTCGGTGGGCTCAATCCTGAGAGCCCATGATCAAATCAGCTTTAGAAGCCCTATATGCAGGGAAAGATGTTTCCAAATTATGTTCCACTGATTTGAGAACTGCATTGTTATATAAAGAAGGTCCTAAGTTGAAACTGATCAATAGACTGCTATACAGAGAAACAGTAGACAGAGGGAGGCAAGTAGACAAACAACAACCAGTGCTGCCCACTGCCTTTCGAGATTCAGTACTGAGGTCCTTACATAACCACATGGGGCACCTTGGTATAGACAGAACACTTGACTTGGTGAGATCCAGATTTTATTGGCCTAAGATGGGGGCTGATATAGAGCAACACATTCGAACTTGTAGTCACTGCTTACAGAGGAAAGCTTTGCCCCAGAGGGATGCCCCCCTTGTTAACACCACCAGTGCACCCATGGAGCTGGTCTGTATTGATTTTCTGAGTTTGGAGTCAGATCAAAGAAATATTAGTAATGTGCTGGTGGCCACGGACCATTTTACAAGATATGCCCAAGCTTTCCCCACTAAGGACCAGAAGGCATCCACTGTAGCAAAAGTACTTGTAGAAAACTTTTTTGTTCACTATGGGGCTCCAGAAAGAATCCATTCTGATCAAGGGAGAGACTTTGAGAGTCGTCTGATCAAAGAGATGCTTTCTCTGTGGGGAGTGCGAAAGTCCAGAACCACCCCTTACCACCCCAAGGGGGACCCACAGCCTGAACATTTCAACTGCACTTTGCTAGATATGCTAGGCACCCTCCACCCAAAGGACAAGCCTAGATGGAGCCAACAAATTAGCACCCTGGTACATGCCTACAACTGCACCAAAAGTGATGCCACTGGGTTCTCCCCCTACCGCCTGATGTTTGGAAGAGAGGCTTGACTGCCGGTAGATGTGTGCCTTGGGGTCTCTCCTCATGGGGTTTGAGCTGACAACTATTTACAGTATGTGCAAAAGTTAAAGGCCCAGCTAAATCATGCGTACCAACTGGCTCAAACCATGGCTGCCAAAAGAAATCTGGCCAACAAAGAAAAGTATGATAAAAAGGTGAAAGCACAGGAACTCCAGAAGGGAGATTGGGTATTGCTAAGAAATCTGGAACTGCATGGCAAACACAAGATTGCTGCCAGATGGCACCATTTCCCTCACATTGTAGTGGGCAAACTAGATGATCTGCCTGTGTACAAAGTAAGGCCTGAGAATAATTCAAAAGATGTTAAAACAATGCATAGAAATCATTTACTGCCCATTGGACAAATCTTGATTGAGTCTGAGCCCCCTGAAAATGCCCCCTCTGGACCTGTGACTAGAGCTGCTGCTAAGAAAAAATCAAGAAAGTCTGCACCTACAGAAGCTAAGTTAAAGTGCTCCCCTCCACAAATCCCAGTTAAGCATGACTGTCAGTCCATATCAGAGGAAAGTGAGTGTGACTTTGAACACTACCCTTCTTACGAACTGAGTCAGTTGTTTCGGGGCAATCCCCTAGTCAATACTGGAGATGAAGCTGGGCCTTCTGGACTGTCTAAGCCCCCAGCTTTGTCCCTGGAGCCAATGCTCCCAGAAAGTGAAGTGCAAAGCATCAAGTCAGATGATATGGAATCATTGTGTGTGGCTGAACTGTTTGAGCTTTCAGGGGAAGAAAATGATGGACTGGAACAGACTGGTGACATACCAGAACAAGTAGAGTGTGTTGAGTGCTCTGATAATTTACTGTCCGTGTCAGAAAGCTCTCCATGTGAGCCAAGTGTTGCGGACTGAGATTGTAACTTCTGGAGCTGAAAGTGCTCCAAGTTCTAGCCTCTCTACCCCAATGGAGACTCCCCTGACAAGTGAAGACAATGCTGCAAATGAGGCTCGGAGTGCAGAAACTGTAACAGTTCCCCCTAGAAAGACTGGTCGAGCTGCAAAGCCTGTGGTGCACCTCAGTTATGATTCCCCTGGGAGGCCGGTGGACTTGCGTCTCAATGTTGTCCATAAAGGAGTGTATGTGTCCCAGACTCCTTGCCCAAACTGAACATCAGTGCTAACTCCAAGTTACTTGTGTTGCCCTCTAGGTATGGTGCTCCTGCCCCATCCAGCCCCAAGGTAGCTGACAGGAAGGCCCCTCTCTTCAGTTTTCAGTACCAGAGGTAATAACCTGAGTTATGGTACAATGTGTGTGTAATACTGTGTGAAGAGACGTACACAAAGTTTCAGAAATGTGTTTTGGTAAAGTGATATATTGACTGATGATTACATGTGCGTTTAATGTGATACTGATGCAAATGTATATGGTTGCAATTGAAACTTATAGGGTACTTTGTTGACGTGAACGCCAAGTGTTTTCCAGGGTTGGGAAGGGTGTAAACCTCTGCAAATGGGGGTTCCCAAAAGTCTTCCAGGAGCTTTTGGATGCTCCAAGCCTGGATGGTGTTTGGCGTCTAAGCCGTTTATCTGTGAGTGCTTTTAGAGCCTCTGGTACTGTCTCTTTAAGAGCTGTCTGCCTGCAGACATAATTAATTTGGATGGGGGTCTGTGTGTTTCCCTGCCTGAGTCCTACTCTAGCTGCTGCCAAATTGCTCCATTTCTGCCATCACTAAGTGGGCAGCGTGAGCACTTTTCAAAGATATAACTGTTTGCCAGATATCATTTAGAGTGATAACGAAAATACAGTTCGTCTAACCTGCTTTTCTTTGCAGTCAGAATTGTGTTTGCCTAGTCCTCTATTTTAGTTTTGAACTGCTGAATTGGACCAATCAGTGTGGGGGGACCTTTGAAATGGAGCCTGCTGCTGGCAAATCAGAACTTGGATACTCATTGTGGAGCCAGCCACCTATGTACTGTATGGCCAATGCTTCTGGGAATTGTAGTTTGGACTTCGGCTCCTTTTTTCCACCAACAAGGGGAGTTTACTGTGAGTGACAGCAAAACCAGCCATTGAACTGGGAGGAACTCAAAGGAAATGCCCGGCTCTGTCTATTGGAAAGTTCAGTTGAGTTGTGACTGTGAAGAGGGAAGGCGCTCCGTGCTCCTGCGCCGTTGAGTTTGCACGTGGGAAGCTCGTGTGGGGCCCCAAAGTTCGGCCTGCAGCTGTTTGTGAGTGCCAGTGTGGACTGAATCAGAGTTGGAAGGAGAAAGAAGCCCCAGAAGTGAGGAAACCAGACTAACCTTGTAGAAGACTGGAGAAACTGTTGAATCGCACTCGGTCTGTCAGGAACTGAATCTGCTGTGTGTTCTCCCGGGTATTGTGCAGTTATTGCGATCGGGATAGAGAAGCAGCCTGCCTGGTATAGTACTTCCCTTTTTACATATAAATGTGTGTAGTGCTTGTGGTGAATCGCGTTTCAAATCCCCTGTACAGTGAACAGAGTGCATGAAGCTGAAAGTAAACCCCACCTTAAGCCAGACTACATCCATTTGCTTTAAACTGCAGTGGGGTCCAGTCACAAGGACCTTGTTCACATGGTCTGCTCCTCCTGGCAATCCAGGACAATCTGCCTTCCATCTAGTTCCCAGCATTGAGTTGTGAGTACAAAGCAGGGTAACTCCCTGCCATCTGTTTGTCGAATTGCAAGTGTGTCATCTAATTGTTGCTTTTTTTCATTTCTTCATGAACTGAGCCCTCCGGCTCCTAATTACAATTGGGTATTGTGCAAGTGTGTTTTCCATCACAGGGCTCCGACCAGCTGCAACTGATCCTGGCTAGCCCCCCCCCCCAATCCTGGGTATCCAGTTAAGATGACAATTTGGGACTCTGAATATGTGCACAGTACTGTGATTATTAATGTGTTTAACCTAATTAACCTGATTTCCCCCATCCTTGTTATATCCCCCTGAATAAATCAGATTTGTTTGTTTCAGCACAGTTACACTGTCTGAGGTATTCATTTATGTTAAAGTATTGTTCTGTGGCTTTTGCACTGTATCATCTTGTTTTACAGAGTGTCCCCGGGGTCCAGTTGACAGAGCCAGTCTTGGGGGTAAGTGTACATTGTGAAGATATTCCTAATGCATTGTGTGGGCCACTAGTGGGAAGAAAGGGGGGGTTACAGTGTCCCAGAGAGAGCCGTGACCAAGTTAGTTTAACTACTGAAAACCCTGAACTCTGGGTGGAGGCACCTGCCATTGGACCTAGGCCCCTCAACCTGTTAGCAGTTAAGCAGGCAGGGGTAGTAGCCCTTGGGATAGCGCCACCGAGGGGTTACACACATAACACATGTAAAGGAAGTTCCACAGTATGAAACATTGGTACACATACTCACTTAAAAGTACTAATAGTAAATAAGTCTTCTGATCGTGGCTGCTGTATGTGGTCTCTCCCATCTGACTCTGTCTGCCATGGAATGTGCAGGACACAGAATGGAAAACATTGGCGTACTGGTGGTGGTGGTGGCTGTGGGTGTTCATGGGGCACATGATTTGGACATTCCCTCTCACATTTCTCTGCATCTGGTGGCTTTGGCTAACAGCGCTTTTCTGGTGGTGGTGGTGGTCATGGGGGAACAGCTGCAACATGCAACACATTCACTATCACACACTGACAGACACACACAGGTGGGTAGCGGCGGATATAGTGTGCACTGTGTTACAAACATAATTTCAGTCATTCAGAGTGGGACACTGCTTTAACTTTATGAAAAACCAAACATGTACCATACAAAAAATGTGACAGCCTTTAACCACTTCACTTAAAACCTAACAACATCAACCTCATCACCATCCTCGTATAGAAAGCTGCCCTTGCAGTTATAAATCTCTGAATTCTGCCCACTAGAGAATTCTTTCTCCAGCATGTCATCATCTACCTCACTGGTGGGTTGTTTAATGCTGCCAGTGCCACCAGGATGGTCCATTTCTACAACATCAGCAGCACAACCATGACCATGGCGGGGCACGAATACTGAGGTTGCAGTTTGAGCTGGTATGTGCCCCTCATTCAGTTTTATGAATGTCAGCAAGCTGACATTTGAAGGAGAGAGATTTGTGTGATGATCCCGAACTACTGCATCCCCAAACTGAATACCCCCTCGACACTTACTCTGGAGGGTGGGCATGTCAGGTTTTTCAGTGCCACTGAGGTCAGCTCTGGCCATTCACTGGCCTTTCCATTCCAGTATAAAAGAGGATCATCAGCTATTAACAGATGCCTAGGTTCAGCCTAATATGAGTCAACCATTTACTGTGCTGCATGAAGTCCGGTGGTTGATGTATCATCCTGTTCTCCAGACTCATTTATGTCACAAATCCCGACTTGGGACAAAGCACCCCAAATTGGGTTAATGACAACCGCTTTTGATGACAGACCACCTGGAACTGCAGCCCCCTTACAGGATGTGCTTGATACTACACCAAACTGACTTTCAGCCTGATTATACTGCTGAGGTTTGCTGACCTTGGCTCATGACTTCTGTGCCCCATGAACCAAGCACACCAGTTGCCCACTGACATTTTATACCTGTTCAGGCCCTCACTCTAGTAGTGAGAAAATTCCACGTTTGTATGGTGGGTCCAGCATTGTTGCTATTGCAAAGTCGTCACTCTGTTGAATGCTCAGGATGTGCCGATTGTGCTTGAATAGTGTCAGGATGTGTTTCAGAAACACGCTGCTAGTAGTCTCCAGAAACATCAAGGCTATGCTGTAGATTCAGCAATGCCCGCCTCAACACACGCAGTAGTGGAATTGATTGGCTAATGGAGGCAGACGTGCCACTCACTGCCTGTGTGGCATGTTCAAAGGGCCTCAAAATTGTTATTACAGAGTCCATGAGGCGCCACTGTTCAGTTGTGAGAGACATGGAGGCCCCAGAAGTGTCACGGCTAGTGTGCATGACAAGATATTCTGAGATGGCTTTGTATTACTCATACAACCTCTCTGCCATGTATGAAGTGGAGTTCCATCAGGTGACAACTTCCAGCTAGAGGCAGTGCTGCAGTAGGCTGTTTTGGATCTGCAACTGCCGAAGCTAGTCATTGGCCTTTGCAGAGCATGAAAAGTGAGAACAGATATGGCGTGCAACTGTCAGCATCTCCTTTACATCAGGGTGCTGCAGAAACTCCTGCACCGCAAGATTTAAATGGTGGGCCGTGCATGGAACCCGAACAAAGCCACCATTCGTGATGCATTTAACCACATTTGACCCATTGTTACTTGCTATAAACCCAGCTCTCAGGGACTGGGGGTTCAGCCACTTGTCAATTTCAGTCAGTAGCAAGTCCAGGATGTTTTTACCAGTGTATGAACAGGTCACACTGCGCACAGCAAGCATTGCATTGCTGTTGAATTATGGGACGATTGCTACCATGACAGTCCACCTTACTACACTGATTATTCACACTATCAACATCACAAACAACCCCCGGCACCTGCGTCCAGTGTGCAGTTATACACAAATATGAACTCCCCACTGTTTTGCCACTTGTCCACATAGCCATACTTAAATGGATGAATGGAGAGCAGGAATGTTAAAGGGCATGTCTTACAGAGTTGGCCACAGTACGGTATAACTCGGGCACAGCACGAGTGGAAAAGTATGTCCTGGATGGGACTTTCCATTGTAACCTCCCTACAAATGGCGGTTCCCAAAAAGTCTTCCTTGAGCTTGCCTAAATGCTCACTGCCAGGCTGGTGTCCTGCATTTTAGCAGTTTAAATGTGATTGCCAGAGAGTGCCTGTATAGCCTCTGTGTACTGTCTCTTTAAGAGCTGTCTGGATTGCAGTCATAAGTAATCTGAGAGGGAGCTCTGTTGAAAGATGTAACTATTTTCTGAAAATCATTTAGACTGATAATGATAATGTAGTACGTCTAACTTGCCTTCTTTGCAGCAAGGACTGTTTCGTTTATCTCCACTATCTTGGTCCTGGACTGGCGAATTGTACCAATCAGTACTGGTGGGACCTAAAATGGAGCCAGACTACAGGAGCTGTCTAGAGTCAAAATCTGGAGGAATTGTAGTTTTGGGCTTTTGGTGCCTTTTTGCACCTGAAGGGGAGCCTTTGTTGTGAGTGACAGACAGTTCAGCCAACCAAACCTTTTGGATTCTGGGGAAAGTCCAAGGCTTGCTGGCAATTGAGTCAGATCTAAGTTGGGAGCTGAAGAAGCAACAGCTCGAGACAGTCTCTGTGGAAAGGCTTGAGTTTTGGCCTGCATGCCTGCCTGCTGCCCCTGAGAGGTAGAAGAGAATCAGTTCGGACTGAATCCGAGTTTGTGAGAATGAAATAAGCCACTGAGTTGTGACCAGGATCAACCTGAAGAAGACCAAAGATTTTCTGAATGCATCGGCCTGTCAGGATTTCCAGCTACCTCTAAACTCCCAGTGTGTGCAGAGACTTTGCGATTGTGACTGGAGAGCGGTTTGCCTGGTATAGTAGAATCCCATACATGTAAATGTGCTGTGTGTTTATAGTGGGTCGTGATTTGGTTCCCTACTGTGTGAATTGTGTTCTGCTTGCTGGAAGTTGTATCTAGCTCGACTGGACTGAATCCACATTCATCTTCATACAGCCTGGGCCTTACCACACTGGCCCTGCCAGACTACCGCACTGCACAGAGAAAGCAATCGTCGAGGGACCTGCATGGGGATCAGCACCCTGCTCCATGCTTGAATAAAAACGATGCCTCGGCGAATTGTGTGGGCCCTGCTTCTCCTGGCTCTCCAGATCAACCACCTGCAGTCTCAATTTTCTCCAGCCTGTGTCCAGTCTTGGGTATCGTGAGTAACCATCAGGGTATCTCCCTGCAACAACAGCTTAATCTAAGTGTGTCCTCTGATTGTCTTGTTGTTTCTTTTCTTTCACAAACAGAGCCCTCCGGCTCCAGATTACAATTAGTGTTTGTGGTGCATGTTGTTTTCTTCCATCACAGGGCCCCAGCCAGCTGTGACGCTGGCCTACCCAGGGCAACGATCCTGGCTAGCCCACCTCTTCTTCACCTGGGTACCCAGAGTGTGTGATTGTTTATGGACCCTGAAGTGCATGCATAACTGTTTGGTTGATACAGCCTTTAAGCAAATTAACCTGATTACGCCCCTCCCATGTTCAAGTTCCTTAAATAAATCAGATCTAACTCTTTTTGCATTTACCCTGACTGTGGTTCCAGTTTGTGCAAGAGTACTGTACTGCTGTTGTTTGCTGTGTATAACCTTATTTTACAGGGGGTCCCCAGGGTCGAGCCAGAGGAAAGCCCTGGTGGTAAGTGCAAACAGTGTGGGTACTTGTGTGGTGTATCAGGGGTATTGTGAAAGTGATTATTATGTATTGTTCCAGCCACTAGTAAGGAAAGAGGGGCGGTACAGTGTACTAGAGGGCTGTGCCCAGGTTAGCTTGACCACTACTAATCCTGACCTCCGGATGGAGGCACCCGTTTCAGAACTCAGGCCCCTTAACCTGCTCCTAGCCAAGCAGGCAGGGGTAGTAGCCATTGGAATAGCGCCACCTAGGGGTTGCATCATCTTGGACAGGCCCATTCCGCAAAACACCAGAATCCAGAATTTTCCACAAAGGAGAAGGGCAAAAGATCAATTGACAGCATTTCAGCTACAGAAGCATTAAGTTCATGAGACACTGCATGTTTGGGTGGGTACTTCAGGTTATGGGCCAAAACACTCTGCAACATGAGCTGACTTACATGTTTTGCACGGGGTTTGACAAATGGATCAGCTCTGTGAGTGGACGGGGGGTGTGTGAACATGTGATGAAGAGGGCTGCACAGGTGACATATCCAGAAATGATTTTATTTTCCCAGATTTATGCACAGGGGTTGAGCTACCACTTGCACTAGACATACTGCATTGACCACCACCACCACCACTGCTACTCTGACCACCACTGGACAAGATTTCAGAATCATTATCCTCCACCTCATCATGCCTGTAGTAATCCTCTGCTGTTATTTCATCACTACTGCAGACATTCCTACTTGCTGTTACAGTCATGGAAGGGTTCACATGCTCATTAAGGACAAGGTTGATGACAAGGGTGAACGCCCCTCGGCATTAGCTGCCATCCGGTGATGGGTCCACAGTGCCATGTGCCTGTTCTTAAGAAGAGTATGCTGCCCCCCATGCCAAGATGACTCCCCTTTTTACCTCGACTCACATGCACATGGCAAAGCTGGCAGATAGCAACAGACTCATCGTTTGCATCTTGAACATAAAAATCCCTAACAGGGGATTGTGTTTGTGATCCCCTACTTTTTTTAACATGTCCCTGATGCTGCTTCTTGGACTGTGGTTTATTAAGTCCTGAAATGGGGGGTGTGCTACATGATTTTTCAGACGGGACACACTTGGACTGCATTTGACTACCATGGCTACCTGCTATGATTATTACTGGGTCATCAGCAGCAGCAGCAGCAGCATCAACTGGAACCGCTAATTTCGCTAAACCACAACTTTTTTTCAAGAGGGGGGATTTAACTCCAGCAGATCCAGACATAGCCACCTTGACTTTCTTTTTCTCTGGTTCCCAACAGAGGTCACTGACATCATCATCATATTCATCAACTTCATCCACAGCCACATTTTCTGCTTGGATGGTGTCGTGTGGACTACATGTTGCAACCACAGCAACATCATCATCATCATCATCACCTGATATTGTTGCACCACACTATGAATCATTGGATGGCAAAGGCATGACCTCCAATGGTATACACCTCCGACATCGACATTTCGACAGCAGAGTCCCCTACAGCGACAGCAGTGCCATGTCACTGTAGGGAACCTGCTGGAACCCAGCACTGTCTGTAAGGGGTCCTGCACCCCCCCCCGAATCAGCTCTGACTCAGAGTTGAGAATCCTAAGTGGGAGGATATGGGGGGGGCAGCCCCCCGTGTGGGGGGTTGGGGGGGCAAAGCCCTCTGAAGAAAACACTTGTGTCTGCTGGAAACCAGCAGCCGAGTGCAAAATGCAGTCGACCTGCCAGTTTTGCTGTTGGGTCATTCGACAAATATTTTGTTGATGACCCGTTGTGGATCCACCTTAAACGCAGTGGAAGAAATGTGACATTGTGCATTATTGTTGCCATGGTCAGAATCAGGGTCAGCTACCATGGGGATGTTACTGGGGACGGGGAGTATGACGTCATCCACACTGTCACTCACTGCTTTAGACTCAACTATATTTTTGGACATGGTTAAATGTTCAGAAGTAGAACTTGAGGCAGCAATACTCATGCCAGTAGAAACTGCACTAACACCACCAGCTGGGACAACATCATCTCCTCCAACTATGAGTGAAGCTACAGACTGCGCTGTGAAAAACATTGATGGAGAAATCCCTTTACTCACATTGGCTATGAACTTCTGTGTACTACCACACCCACAGACAATCTTACCACTGGCAGCAGTGCCATGGCCAGAAACAGCATTGCTTGCACGTCTCTTTGCAGGCATTTTGGGGGGTCACCAACAAAATTTTAAATCTATTTAAATTTTGGAACCTTCACTCTGTCATGGTGGATGTGATGTGTGAAGCCAAAAACTACAACAGTGGCTTGCAGATGTAGATTACAAACAAAGCAGATGCAAAGGCAGGAACAAACAGATTAGATAGCACTGCGCAACCAAAAAAAAGGTGCAGATGCAAAGTCACAACAGCACCTTAAGCACTGCTGCTCACAACAGTCACAATCCAAATCCAATATGGAAAAGAATACCTTTTGCTGGCTGGGGTGGGGCAGAGCACTGCAGTAACAGTACAAAATCAATATACCACAATCCCGACCACAGAGCAGTACAAAATCAATATACCACAATCCCGACCACAGAGCAATACAAAATCAATATACTACAATCCCGACCACAGAGCAGTACAAAATCAATATACCACAATCCCGACCACAGAGCAGTACAAAATCAGTATACCACAATCCCGACCACAGAGCAGTACAAAATCAATATACCACAATCCCGACCACAGAGCAGTACAAAATCAGTATACCACAATCCCGACCACAGAGCAGTACAAAATCAATATACCACAATCCCGATCACAGAGCAGTACAAAATCAATATACCACAATCCCGACCACAGAGCAGTACAAAATCAATATACCACAATCCCGACCACAGAGCAGTACAAAATCAGTATACCACAATCCGGACCACAGAGCAGTACAAAATCAATATACCACAATCCCGACCACAGAGCAGTACAAAATCAATATACCACAATCCCGACCACAGAGCAGTACAAAATCACGCAGCTGTGGTGGATAGCAGGTTCACTCTGCTGCAATTACTCTGCAGCACAATAAAAAGTGTCTGTGAACTGTGATTTGATGGCACACATCATGTCACACTCACACACACATTCACACACACGCATACACTACAAGTAATGCATGGCAAATTTAAAACTTCAGTAAATATAACCAGATCTTTTCAACAAACTGCAATTATGCACTGCTGCAACACAAAATTCAGCAAACAAATGTCAAGAATTACTGAAAAGATTGCTGTGTGTACATTAACACAGTTAGACAACAAAAATATTACCAAAACCAAAAGACTGTCTTTTTCTCCAAGACAGTTAATCTAAAGCTACTAAACCACACAAATACGCTCCTCCCCCAAAGCACACTTCAACTGTCTCTCTCACTGCACAGACTGAATGTTCAAGATTAACATTCAAAATCCTCACACAAACAATAAATGTTCAATGATATGAGCGCAGGAGGGTTTCCTGCAATCGATGTGCTATGTTTTGAGCAAAACAAAAAGACTCAAAAAGGCTTTTTTAACAGCTTTTAGAGGATTTCAATCACAGAGCTCTGAGAGCAAACTGTCTCCATCTACCACTACACACACACTACACAGAACTGAGGCTGTGCAGAACAATGTAGAGACCATGTGACCTGCAATCCCATGAATCACTGCAAATTCCACTTTGGAGCACAAAAACAAGGCAATGTGATGTAAAGTGCATTGTTTTCTATGTACTTCGCCTTAATATTGACAGAGAAGCGGTTGGGGGAAGGCGGAATAATGCGAAGTGCATTAGAATCATTGACTTCCCCTTCCTCATTATGACGCAAAGCAATCCACTTCGCGTTGTGGAATATTCCATGTAGCCACTACTACTCTGCAAAGTGCTCCATGGAGCAGATTTCAGCCACTTCACCCACTTCTAACTGTATGTTAGTGGGATTCAAACCCAGGTCTGCTTGGTCTACAGATTCACAGCTTGGTGCTTCAACCTCTAGTCTATACTCCCTCTCAAGTAAGGTTAGAGTTTCTGGTGACTATATGGTATGCCTAAATATTCCATTTTAACTATGGGATATACCCTCTTCCTGGCATGCAACGTTTGGTTAATGTATGCTATGGGATTTTCTTTCCCATTTGATGCACATTAGCTCAGTATTGCCACTGTAGCTCTGTCTGAAGCATTCTTACACACAGTAAATTCCTGTGCATAGTCTGGTCAGACCAGTACTGGGGACCTGCAGTGTGCAGCTTTGAGTTGGCTGAACACAGCTTCACATTGGTCTGTCTACCTAACCTTGCCTGATGCTTTTTTCACAGTGCAGTTCATTGAGGGTGCTGTTCCTCACGAGGGTTTGGAATGGGATTTCTGTAGTAGCCCATTAAGCCTTGGAAGGCTTAAACTGGTTTTGTTTGGTATCTTTACATCTGGTATTGGTTCTAGTTTGGTTGATAATTAGGGCATCTTAGTGGATGATACCAAACTGGGAGGAGAAGTAGACAGTGAAGAAAACTATTAGACATTACAATCTGATCTATCTGAATTGAAAGCATGCGCTCTAAAATGGGGAATGACATTCAATTTAACAAAATGTAAAGTAATGCATTTTGGAAAAATAATCCCAGTTAGAGGTACTATTTGCAGAATAATCATCTGACTATTGCTCAGAGTAAAAGGATTTAGGAATAATAATTACTAATGATTTGAAGCCTAAAACTCACTGTGGTAACATCTTTTAAAAGTCAAATTACTTGATCAACTCCATAAACAGTCATTTCATTAATAAGTCAAGAAATATAATGACACCCTTTTACTGGAGCTATATTAGACACATATAAACTACTGTTCATAGTTTTGGGGTGGACTAAATGCTGGGGAGTAGCTTAAATTAGAACAAATACAAAAAAAAGTGACAAAACAGTAAAGGATTTAAATGATTAAAGTTACACTGAGCATTTAAAAATTTTTGTAACATGGGTTGTCAAAGATGTGCAACCCAATTAGTCCACTCACTCTACGTGGCTGTGGAACAAAGTCCCTATTTAAAACCACAGTTTTGCAGAGCAACTTAGAGAAGGTGCTGTCAGGACTCATTTCATTCTGCAGTAAGCAAAAGAGAAAGGCAGCCATTGAACATTGCAGAAGTGGGATACAAAAAATTAAGTACTTGTGGGAGGAAATGTAAAATAATAAAGGAAAAAATGCTGCCATTGTGCCCAGCATCACACATGTAACCCCACACACATGCCACTAACCTTGCCAATGCCAAATGCCCAGCCATGCAATTTATTGACAACAACCACAGTGAGTGGCCATTCCCAGCCTGGCACCTAGAGAGAGAGAGAGAGAGAGAGAGAGAGAGAGAGAGAGAGAGAGAGAGAGAGAGATCAGACATGTAATTCAAAGCCCAGCAGATTTTTCCTTCCGTCAACAAGAATGGCCATAAATTCTGTAGGGAGAAAGATAGCAGATTTGTGATGCCCCCTGCCCGCCCACTCCTCACCAGCTCACCACCTCACCTAGCCCTGCACTACCTCTGACACTGATAGGGACAGAGACATCCTCAGCAACAAAGAGACCAGGACATTTCATTCAGTGTCCTCTCTTTGTCATGACTGTTCAGTCATGTAACATCTCCAGTCCAGTTTGTCTTTTCTGCACCACTTCATGAGTGGGAGAGAACACCCATGTTGGGCCAAAATACAGTGAGAGAGATACTGACAGCAAGAAACAAACAGTGTCCTCTCTGTGTCTCTGTCTGTTTAGTTTACACCCATGCAGTCACTAAAATGTTCCATGTCCGTGGCTCACTGAGGGACACAGGATAGAGAGAGTGAGACAGAGAGACAGCGACAGCGAGGAAAGGACAATTTCCTCTCTGTGTGCCTCTCTCTTCAGTTTACAGCCAAGCAGTCACTGAAACGTTCCATGTCTGTGCTCCAGTTTGTACACAGCTAAAGCAGTTGCACAGTAGAACTACTTTATGTTGTGGAAGCACACATACTAAATATTATCTATTTCATCCTGAAAAGCACATTTCTGTTTATTTTATCATAACCATTCTTAACGCATGTTACAAGTGCAATAACACACTCCAGGGTATGGGGTTATAAGCATTTAATCCACACCTCAGGTGCAATGACGGCATTCGGCCTTTGGCCCCGTGCCTCACAAGGCACCCAAGGTGTGGATGAAATGTCTCTAACCCCATTCCCTGTTATGGGTGATTGCTAATTAAATATCCATACTCTGCACAGAAGAAAATGAGTGGGATCTGTTATATATGTACAACATACAGTATATAGTGATGATAAATTGTGGGAAATCATGCATATTAAGCATAAACAGAACAGTATTACACGGGGGCATAATAAGCAGTTGAAACCCACTGTATTCAGAACTAACACAAAAATTACACTCTACACAGAAGATAGTTGGAATATGGAATAACCTGCCTGCAGACATAGTGCAGAGCGAGACATTTATTGTGTTTAGAAACAAACCATACATTTATATGTCATAGCAAGAACTGGGAGATTACTGCCACTAATATAAAGGGCAGCACATAATGGACTTCAGAGTCTTCTGCTGTTCCTATCATACAGGTACTTTGGGTTTTAGTTGTGAATCTGATCCAGTTCATAATGGCCTCTACCTTTGCGGGTTCTGGTTTGATATGCCCCCAACTCAGTGACCTAGGTATGGAGCTTCTGCAGTGAATAATGCACTTTTCTCCGCTGGCTGTAAGTTCTGCTGTTTGCAGCATAGCTAGTATATCAGCAACATGAGTCATATGATCTACTTTCTTCTTGCAATGTATGGCAATCTGTAGAACACTGATAAATAGTAAGATAAAAGTGTTTTCTTGACCCAACATAGCAATATAATATTATCTTGCAAAGTTGGGCATGTCACAGTGCATGCGTACCCAATCACAGAGCACCTTTCACAAAGGTGATGACATCACAATAGCCATGTGCATCACTGAAGCCAGCAGTTAAAATAAAAAATACAAACATTTTTATACAAACAGCAGAGTTAAAAGTTAGAACTATGAAACTGATGTTGTATAAATTGAATATGCAATGATCTGACTCAAAATATGCAGTTTATCATCACTTGTGAAGGGGCAGGACTTTAATATCTCACTCAAGGTTGTGCCACTCTTGAGTCTTGGCCCTGTTCCCCACACATGTGAAGATAAGTTGCATATTTTGACTAAGCCTATTGAATATCCCTTATGTATGTCCTCTATATAGGTAACCACAGACTCATTTACCCCAGGCAGGATTTATTCCTCAAGCCTTTGAAAGTTCATAGGGGCATTTTTCCTCTCAACGGGCATAATGTGACACTCAAACCACCAAACTGGCATGTCAAAAGTAGACCACTCCCAAGTCTTCTTTGTAAGTGGCTCCAGCCAATATTATTTAGTCAATCAATCAATCAGTCAATCAATCTTTATTGTATAAAGCACAAGTGAGTACTGGTATTGCTAATCGCTTTATAAGAACCCAAAACATGAATCAACAATGTATAATACTGCACACTTACACTGTTCATATTAAGGAACAAAGGCATAACAGCAGTATAGCACCTGAATAGTAATAGCAGTAAGTAGTCAGAATAATCTGAACTGATTAACCTAAGTTATGAAATGGGTTCAAAAAATACACAAACCTGATTGGGTGAGGACCCCCAGCACCAACAGCATGGAAAGAAGCTGTGAGTCCTCAGAGTCCTCTTTATCCTCATTCACCCTCTGGGATATCATTCCCCACTGGCACCGACTGCCCACTCGATGGCCTTCAAACCCAGGAATCTTTTTTTAAATTCTCACTTGCACAGCCTTTTCCCGAATTCATTACAACATGTACAGTGGCGTTCCAGAGGATGAAACACACTTTAACGCACTCTGCAGTATGCTGCAACAGACCTACTGAATAAAGCAATGTAATTTCAATGCCAATTAGTCTCCTTTGTCATACAGGAAACCATTGCATTCACTTCATCCTGGCAGTGTCACATTTTCCTAAATGACAAAGGGGACTAATTACCATTGAAATTACATTGCTTTATTCAGTAGGTCTTCTGCAGCATTCTGCAGAGTGCTGCAAAATGCTGCAGAATTGCATTTCATCCTGGGGGACGCCACTGTACATCAGTGTTGGGGGTAACAGAGACTAACAAATGCGGATCTGCAATAATCATGCCTGCATCCATTTGCCACACTAATCATTCTAGCCCACCGGCCATGCTAACCCCTGCCTGCTCTGGCTTCTGCCTGACATGCTAAGCACTTCCAATGCCATTGAATCTGCCCACCTTCACACTCGGGAGAGTAAGCTGCTACCAGAAGTCCAGTAGCAGATCTGAAAATTAAAAGCTACTCTCAGAAAAGGACTAATGGCACCCGGCAATCTGAAAAAAAAACAAGCATTTGTCAATGCTGAATGTTGCTTGCTTGTATGTGCTGTTTAGGTGTTTGGAAGTGATAGCTCCATGCCTTCCTCCCAAGACATGCACTGTGTCTTTCCGTTCAGTATTCACAGAAGAGTGGGAAGGGCAAGGGCCAAAGCACTACAGCAGTTGCCAAAGGGGTGAAGAGGTGGACAATAGTCCATTCAAAGGCAAAAGAGTCCTGCAGGAGCTTACTAAATTGAAGGTGGACAAAGCGATGGAACCAGATGGTATACACCCAAGGATATTAAGAGAACTGCAAAGGGAGATAGCAGTACCTCTGGCAGCCATGTTCACTGAGTCATTCAACATGAGTGAATTGGAGGAGGGCACATGTGGTCCCTCTACACAAGTCCAACAGCAGGGAAGAGGCGGGGAACAATAGGCCGTTCAGCCTCACCTGAGTAGTGGGGAAGATCATGGAGACATTGCTTAAAGAAAGGATAGTGGGGCATCTAGAAGCCATCGGAGCCCAGGGCCATAGACAACACGGATTCACAGTTGGATCATCATGTCAGACAAATCTGGTTGATTTCTTTGACTGGATGACAAAGGAAGTGAATCAGGGTGGGGCAGTGGACAACGCCTACCTTGATTTCAGCAAAGCCTTTGACACCATCCCACATACGAGGCTGATAAACTAGCTGGATAGGCTGGGCATGGGGGAAAAGGTGGTAAACTGGGTTAGAAACTTAACAGACAGGAGGCAGAGAGTGGTGGTAAATAGGATGCAGTCTAGGGAGAGGGGGTGACCAGTTGGGTGCTGCAGGGATCAGTCCTGGGGCCAGTCCTGTTCAATGTCTTCATTAGTAACATTGCAGAATGGCTGAAGGGAATTTTTTCACCAAATTTTCAACATAGCCATTTAAGACCTCTGCTCATGAACAGTGTCACTGTGATTTTCTTAATCTGTCCCAAACATTGATTACTTTTGACTGCGCCATTGTGCGCTACATACCGGAAACACATTTTGGGTGGCGTGAAAAATTACAGCTGTACTGCTCATAAGGAGGTGTGGTGGAAGTAGCGGTGAAAATCTGGAGTGAAAATGAAAGATTACGCAAACTACGGCGTACGTAGGAACAGTATAACGCATATCAATAAAACAGTCATTTTGGAAATTATTTCATCAAATTTTCAACATAGGGTTTTTGGGGGACTACCTTATGAACTGTGACACTGTTGTTTCATAAATCGGTCCCGAAAGGTGGTTCCATGCAGTGACCGCAAAATCACCCTTTGGGGCCGATTAACGCCATGACAGTGACAGAATTCATGAGGTGGGGTCCCAAAAACCCCATGCTGAAAATTTGGTGAAACAATTCCCCAAAATGCCTGAGATATGTAGTAAAGTTGAAAAAACCCTATTTATTCCATTATATAGCTTACCGGCATTTCCTCAGTTCTCGGTCGGCTTTGAAGAGTGCAGACTTGTTCCCGGTCCACGAAAGATCATTCGCTAAACTCTGGAGGTAAGTATGGGTGAGGTGGGAGGTAGATACACAAAGGGTGGGCGTGGGTGGGGGAGGGGGCTCAGGGCAGTCTGCGAGGAAGGTTTTTTCTTTTAGGTGTTTTTTTTTAACTTGGGCGATGCTGGACTTGTGCCACGATGGGGTGGGCTCCCCAGCATGGCAGCTGGAAAGGCTGTTTGGGGGTGGGGCAGTGGAGCCGATGGGGGATTGGGCACCTCTGTCAGCCTTAGGACCTGTTGCCATGCTGGGGTGGGCTCTCAGCGTGGCACCCGATAGTCTGGGGGGGAAAACAGTAGAGCCGACGGGGGATCGGGCACCCCATCGGCCATACAGACTGCTGCCATGCTGGGATGGACTCCCAGCGTGGCACCTGAAATTTCTGTTGGGGAGCACAGCAGCTGGCGGGGGTGTGCGCCCCGTCGGCCATACAGTGTGTGCGTGGAAGCATGAGCACGCAGTATGCGTGCGTGTGTGTGTGGGGGGGAGTGTGCATGAGCACGCGATCTTATCACTGTCCACTGAAGCGTAGCTCTCCCTTTCAACTGTATGGCCACTGCATTTTCAACTACTGTCATAGACAGCTGCAGCGTTGATTGGAGAACTGCGGCCGCGCCTGCAAACACACTGACTGAATTGGAAGAGGGCTGCCACACCTCCGAAAACTCGGATGATGGCACTATGTTTCTTGCACATCCGTGCAAGCAACATAAAAATCACAATTATGATACTCACGCTGCCATCCTCATACACTCCCTTACATAGAAACCATGCAGTACTTTCGCCACCTACTGCCTAATCTGTAAAGTACAGTTGCTAAAAGGGACTATTTTCTATTCTCTAGTCTTTTTTTTTTAACTGTTTAACTTTCTTTGTTTTGTTTTATGAAGCCTAATTAAAAAAAATTAAAAATAATCTTATTTAATCATAGTAAGGCTCTCCAGGATGTGCACTGTGCTGGGATAATGGCAATTCTTGGGTAGTGGAAGCACTCTGCCTTAGGTGTCGTCCTCCAATCCACCCAAGGCGTGCCGTTATACCAGCACAACGCACACCATGTCATGAGTTATTGCTTAATTAAAGGCCTGATCAAACAAATAGATCTTTAGCTTTGTCTTGAACATGATCAGGGTAGGAGCATTGCAAACAGAATGTGGAATAGAGTTCCACAGTTTAGAGACATATTTGCAAAAAGCTTGAGATTTTTATTTCAATCAAGGAACAGGTAGAAGGCCTTGGGTATTCCTAGATGGTGGAACTTGAGCTAACAGATCAGAGATATAGCCAGAGGTAGAGCCATGAAGGGCCTTATAAACAAGGGGCAAAACCTAGAAATCGATTCTGCTGGTTTAATGAGATCAATGGTAGTGAAGTACTGAGCATCTCTAGTCTTTCCAAAATGTTATCAGCCCTGTGCATATATGTTATGTATCTGTGACTGATGGCATTCAGCTGCTGGCTGTTCATGCTGGACCAAGTTGATCCATCCTTTTTAGGTATCTGAACCATTGGATATGCCTATAGGCTGCTGGACTCCTTGATGAATTCAATGGTCTACATTTTATTCACCTCTTGGTGGATCGTACTACTGATGTTATTGGGCACACAATAGGCCTTCTAGCTGATAGGTTTATTTGTCACAGTACTCACATCATTCTTAACCAAAGGTGTTAGTGTGGCTCAGCTGACAGCAAATCTGCCTCTGGAACAGAAAGTTGTGGGTTCTAGTACCACACCAGGATTGGGATCATACCATAAATGCTGGCACTCGAGTGCAGTACTAGGTGGATGCTGTATTGTTGTGTGCACTGTCCTTTAAATGAGATATTAAACCAAGGTCCAGTCTGCCCATACAGGTGCAGTAGGGTGTTGTCCGCGAATCCAGCAGTGCAAAGTCAGTGCAGGGGCAGGTGCTGTCCTGGTGGGTGTCAGGGTGGAAGTAAAAGAATCTTAGTGGTCAGGTTCCTGTGCAGCACTACGGCCCAGAAGGATGGGTTGCTGATCCTGAGGATTGCTAAGGCATCAGGAAAGGAAGCACAGCTGGATGTCATTGTCCCCATGGAGACAAATGACCTGGCATTAGGGATGGGGCTGGGATAGTGCAGGTGGAGTATAGGGAGCTGGAGAGGGGTCTTAGGTAGGTAGCATGCTTAGTGGCTTTTGCTGAGGTGCTGCCTGTCTACAATAGGTGGGAGGACAGGGATCTCTGCACCAGGACCTTGAACTCATGGTTGAGGGAGGGGTGCAGAGGGGATGGGTTTGGCTACATTAGTGACTGGAGGTCCACCTGGAGGGATAAGGGCCTTTACAGGGGTGATGGTCTGCATCCTTCTCTGAAGGGACCCACAGTCCTCAGTGGATGGTTTAGATGTTACCTTGATGAACATTTAAAATAGCTAAAGGGGGTGGCAGAACAGATCAGGGAGACAGCAGCTGTCTCCCCCCACAGGCGGAAGTAGGGAGCAGAGAGTACCCAAAGGAGTGAAATTCCTCAAGGTGCAAATTAATGCAGGATGCAGGGTGGAAGAAAAGAAGGGGATAGGGGCAGGAGCATTAGAAAAAGAGGGGGGAAGAGGGAAGGCAAAAAGGAAAAAAGTGGTGTAACAAACAGAGTGGTAACAAATCCTGAAAAGCCATGTGTGTGAATGCTAGATGTCTAGGGAATAAGATTCAAGACCTAGAGGCCATCATGGCAGAGGCTGACCTGGATATTGTGACCTTTACTGAGTCAGGTTGCACTGGAAACCATGACTGGGACATGTCCATACCCGGCTATACTCTGTTCAGGAAGGACAGGGTGGGAAGTAAAGGAGAGTGTGCATTACTTTATATGAGGGAGGGAATAAAAGCAATGGAGATACAAGAAATGGGGGGCAGAAGTACTTTGGGTCATCCTAGAGGCGGGGAATGAGCCTCTATTTGCAGTGGTGTGATCTACAGACCTCCATCACTGGGGGAGGAGTTAGATAAGGTGCTGATGGAAGCCATTAGCAAGACTGCAGAAAAGGTGGTGCTGGTGGGGGACTTCAATTTGCCAGATATGGATTGTAGCCTCCCAGCTGTGGCTTCAGCTAGGAGCAGTGACATCCTGGATTCCCTGCAGTGGGCATTCCTCAGGCAACTAGTCAGTGACCCACTCATGATGGGGCAATACTGGACCTGGTGCTCACCAACACTGACAGTGTTATAGATATCAATTTGGGGAGCCACCTAGGAAGGCTGATCACTGTACAGTGTGGTTCAATATAAGGATGGATGTGGAACTGAACCAGACAAAGGTGAAGGGTCCTGGACTTAATGTAAGCCCACCAACCTTTGTTGGGATTACCTGGGCATTCCTGTCTCTGGGTCCTCACTGTCACTGGCCTAGTCCTTGTGTTCCTAAGCCTCCATCTAGCCACTGCAGCTGTTTTAGTTCAGATTGGGGCCAGAGGAGCTAAACCACAGAGCCGCCAGCCCGTTTCTGCACTTCGTGTGGTTGTGCGGCCCATGCATGCACGCTAGTGTATTTGTGGTTTTTGGCCATTCCTGCAGCTGCTCGGTTGCCTCTCCAGTACTCACGGTCCTCTAGTTGGGCAGTATGGGGACTGGAGACATGGTGGAGATGCATAAGGAGTAGAAAAAGTATTTTGTTAAAGAGTCAATGTGTGCTACAGAATGGGGGCCAATATGAATAATTTTTATTTATTTAGTTTTTGTTGACCGGGTAAGCGCACTAGACAAATTCTGCCTATTTTCAGGCACGACCCGGGGGAAGGGGGATACAGATGAATGCCAACTGACCTTAAATCAGATTAAGTTGTTGGTGGTATTTTTAGTGAATGAGGGAAATTTGGCCAGGACACCAGGGAAATTCCCCTACTCTTGCGATAAGTGTCATGGGATCTTTAACATCCACCTGAACTACCATCAATCCAGGCAGATGGGACCTCGGTTTAACGTCTCATCTGAAAAACAGCACCTCAGAAGTGCAGCACTTCTCTCATGCTGTACTACAGTGTCAGTACTGGGATATTAACCCAAGTGCCAGATGTGGGAACTGAACCCAGAGCCCTCTGATCTCCCGGCCTCAGAGGCGAGTGTGCTACCTACTGAGCCATTGACTTTTATAATTTTAATGAAAGGCAACATTAATATTAATGAGCAGAACCTTCCTAGCACCTGGCAATATTAGAAATCAGTGCTTATAACAAGCGTGGAGCAAGATGTAAATGTTCAACTCTGCAATGCTTTTACAGGGCACAGGGTCTGATACATATTGGTGGAGCAATACATGAATAAAAGTGAACTGTTTGGCTGCACCAGGATAGTTCAGTTGGACAGTATGTAGACTGTAGTTTAAAATGTTGCGTTAGCAGCCATGATAGCAACCTTTGACCTCTACACAGCCAATCAGGAGCTGAAGATTTACTAGAGTGCTCTTGGGAGTGAAGAGGAAAATTTTTGGTGAAATACAGGGACATTTCTTGGCACCCATTCTAAAGATCAATAGGGTGTCAAGCTGACTAAATTAATATTAATTTGTCTTGAAGGACAAAGGTGGCAGCCAATGAGATAGGGCTGTTTCAGAGCTGATAAAAGGGACTGTTTTGTCTGGGGAAAGTGAGTTCTGGGAGGATTGGAAAAGTGATCAGCCTGAGGTTGAGAGACTGCTGTGGGCTTGCTAGCCCTGCAGGTCTGTGGTTTGCAAAATGCCTTGTTGGCCACTTTTGGGCAAGCTGCAGAGTGCCTAAAAAGATCAGGGCCCCTGGAAAAAGGCTGGACTGTGAGAGAGTTTTCCAGGGTGAGATTTAAACCTGCACTGTAGTGAATTTGTGTTAAAACCTTTGAGGAGCTGCAGCTCAGATTGGAACCATTGGTTGTGAAGAAGGGGATCTGTAGCTCAAGAGAGAGAGATTGTTGAGAATTGCTGCCAAAAGGAGTAGACTGTCCTGCAGTGCAGGAAGAGCCCTAGGAGTGTGGCAGCTGAGAAGCAGTGATTGTAAAATTCAGAGCCTAAAGCCATAATTCAGCAGCTGGAGAGAGAAAAGTGTTCTAAAAAGTTGCATTTCCCCTTGGTGGGGTCAGAGCCTTAGATACCGATACTGCTGTAAGCCGTAGTAATTCTGTGTACTGGGAAAAGAGACTGAGCAATTTCCTAGTCCCCATGTTATTGCATTGGAGGAAAGTGTGTGCCAGCCAGTCGTCTGGGGAACCATCAGCCTGTTTAGTACCCAGACCGAAGAGGAGACAAGTGGTGAGGGAGACTAGAGGCCTGCCAGGTGAAGACCACATACAAAGGCCCCTGGAGGTAAAGATTGGAAAGGCCTGGCAGGTGAAGACCAGCATCTTCATCATCTCTTCAGTTGTCTACAGCTGTGGTGAGCCACCAACTACTCTAACAGCATGGCACTATAAAATCAAATAGCTGCAAAACCCCCTGTGAACCTTCAGAACTGTACGTACCACAGGCTGCAGATTAGGGGAGCTCCTTATTTAGCTAGCTAGCTAGTTAGAGAAATAAGGGGGTTAAGCATTAAGCCGGACTGTGTTAGAATTCAAGCTGAGCCCAGGCAGAAGTTTAAGGTTGCATCTGTTTAAAGTTACTGGGCCCCAGCACAAGTTTGCCAGTGTCTTCTACATCAGTGGTGTGGTACCCACCCAAAGGACTTTATAGACTTTTGGGCAGCTGCCATTTGGGAAGCCGGGTGCGCCCATATGTGGGAGGTGGGAATTGTGTGGGGTAAAAGTGTTGCCACTGTGTTATGCTATTTTTCTCCTTTTTCCCCCTCCCCAAAAATAAAACTGTTTATTGTTAATGTTAAATTCTGGTACACTGAATTATTGCAAAAAGTGGAAATTGTTGTTGTTTGGGGAAAGTAATGTGGGGGCAGCTACTATATTGTCCTGGGGGTGTTAAACTGCAATTTACCTACAGTTATACTCAATCACTACCCCAGGTGGAGGCACCGAGTGTACTTACTGTACCAGTACCACTGATACTCCAAGAACTAGGCTGGCCCCCTCAAAGTGTGTCCAGGGAGGACCCAAGGGCCCCGGAAACAGCCAAGGTGAGTCCTAAAAACAGGCTGTTACATTGGAGGCACCGCTGGGATTAACTCCTACCTCTCCAGTGGACATCACCCAAAATTGCAATTCTGTAAAAGCAAAAGTTGGGCCCCCCCCATCTATGAAAAGTCACTATGGTCCTCCATGATTTGGAATTCTGGTGCTGAGGGGAGAGGTTGGATTATAAAAAAGCCCTTTTAGTGACTGGTATTTTAGAAAGATTTGACAGATCCAAAATAATTGATGAACTGATGGCTTCGAACTATTTTGACAACTTAAAGGTACAAGGTATGACTGTAACAGTAAAAGTGTATTTTGATTGATAAAGAGTGATACCGAGATTGATGTTGCCAAGCTGCCCAGCACTATCTCCCCATGAGAGGATGGGTCCACCTGGACCATAGTGTTGAACAACAGTAAAAAATGCCAAAGGGTGCTTCAGCCGAAGATGATTTTAAAGTGAAATTTGAACTGTGATTGAAATCAGAGGGGAAGACCCCTCAAGATGTGTATGGACTGTATAAAGTTGACAGTGTCACCCCACCTGAGCAACCCTGACTTGGTTAACTGCCTGGTCACCAGGGAAAGGGACAGGATCCTACCAGGGACTAAGGCCCTTATCTGGGAGAAAACCAGTGCCCCTTAGAGAAGATGATTTTGAAACTTGGATGGGTTGGGCCACTCCATGGTGCAAGATCCCCAGTGTCCTGAAGCCGAGAAAAGGTGATGGCTGTGGGAAGAGTTTGAGAAGGCCAGCAATGGAAGGTATTGGAGCTTTGCAAGCTACCTTACCTGATGCTACTACCCAGATGTACCTCAACACCCTAGAAAGCATATTTGAGAGTACTGATAGTGGCGCACGAGTATTGAGAAAATTGCTAGGTACAGTTCCAAGTTATTGGGAAAAGCTATCTGAATATTTGCTCCACCTCAAGCAGTTGATACAGACAGCATACTGTAAGGGAGCAGTGGCTGCCCAAGATATGAATAGACTGTGGTTACAGCAAATTTTGGAGGGAGCTGAGCACACCAAAATGCTGTTGATGAAGTTGTGCTTGAAGGGCGATTGGGTAATTCCCCTTCGTATAGTGAGTTGATGCATGAGGTTTGAGAAAACGAAGATAGAGTTGCACAGCAAGGGCCGATGGCAGCACCACTGAGAAAAGTAGACTCCAGTAAGTCCTGTTTCACCCAGGCAAGACAAGAGCGAGTGTAGGCATTTGAAGAGTCAAATAAAAGAACTGACCAACCAGGTAGCAGTGCTACGGACTACTAGTGAATGAAATCTGAGAGAAACTCCTATGGCCTCCAGGGGTTGGAGGTATTACCCTGGTCAGCTGGCCATCTCGCCAGAGACAGAGCAAGTTAATACTGGCAGTAGTGATGTATTTTTCTGTTACTGGTGCGGTGAAGAAAAGCATCTAAGACAAGATTGCTGAAGGCCTGAAAATTTAGATTTGGTAATCCAAAAGCTATTGAAACAGAAGCATATGTCAGAGAGGCATCAGTGGGACTCCAAGAGAGAGCGAACTGGGGTTCTGGACCAGACCTGCTCTATGAAACAGATACAATCTGTTAATGTCAAAGGCCCCACAATTCCCCCAAGATTAATAGGACCATCTGTGAGGGTCCCAGCCAAGACTGAAGGGGTGGATTGTATGGTGCTTCTTGATAGTGGGGCCAAGTGAATGCTGTCTTTGAAGATTGGTATCAGAAGTATTTGTGTCACGTGCCTCTACAGCCGCTGGAGGAACTGGATATCTGTGGAGTAAGCAAAAAGTCCTACCCATATTAGGAGTATCAATTCCCCCAAAGCATGGCAGGAGTACAAACCCCCATAGAAAAGCTTGCCCTGGTATGCCCTAATACTGGGATGGAAGGAGAGACCCCCATGTTGATTGGAATCAATGCCAATATTTTCCAGAGACTGGCGCAGTCATGCCAGGAGATGAAGGGCCCACAGACAATCCACAGTGAAGGGATACATCCTCTGATTTGAAATGACTATTTGAAGGGGACTACTTCTGGGGAGTCCGATGCTAAAGATGATCGTGTGAGTGTAATTCAAAGAAAGAATGCCCGGCCTTTGGTGTTGCCCCCCCAGTGCTGAATGCCAAGTGACGGAGGAGACAGAGTTTCAGACAACTGCCAGAAGCCATGCTTACATTTTAGATATGCCCACAGACCGAGAGCTACCAAATAGCCTGCTAGTCCAGAGAGACGTGATGTGTCCCCCTGGTATTCCCACTGGAACTAACAAGTTTAGTGACCTAGTGAAAAATGAAACTGACAAAGAAGTGACTATTCACAAAGGAAGAACACTAGCATGTCTACCGAGCAGAAATGGTATGTCTCCCCACAAATGACTGCTTCTTCCCTCCAGGTTATATGCCGTTACCACACCAACAAAGGGGTCAGCACTGCTCCATCCACAATAATTATAACAAGGTGAAATGCATACCTAAACACCATAGTGGTGGCACCTGACCAATCTTCACTACAAATTAAGTGGCAGACTAATAGCAATGGAAAACAAATCCAAGTGGCCCACCTAGCCAAAGGCACCTTCCAAGGTTGGCCCAACACCAGAATTTCACCCAATGGTACCCTGTCTATACGTCAGGCCCAATTACAGCACACATGTTTATACAATTGCACTGCACTCATAAACCCAAATGTTTGTGCTTAAGTTCCAAATGATACTACTAGACAGTATTGTGCACTTCATTCCATTGCTAGCACTGCCATGTTTTTAACCATTGTTTCCCCACAGAGGAAGAACCTACTCAATGTCCAGTGCAGGAACCCGGACCAATTAGTGGTCCAGTCGCCTCATCACTACCAGCTACCCTTGTACATAATGTGCAATTCATGCAAGTGCCTGTGATTTTAAATCTCACACACTACAATATGGCAGAATTTAGATCCTGCTTCAGTATCAACACTTGCAAGTTTCATAGTGCCATCTTACTAGACCTCTTTAAAGCATACCAGACACGTAATTCAAGACCCAGTAGCAAGGCCCCACACTACTGAATACCTAGGCATATTTCTTCCCAAAAAACAAACCAGAAGGAAAAACCCAAAAGAGGGGCCTTTGTTCATTTAAAACTGAGCAGATTTAGCTGCAATCAAGAGTCAAACTTTAAAGTTCCAAAAAGGTATAGGCCAAACATTTATTTACCCCAGTGTTACATGGTGTGAATGGCATACAGCCATAAGTTCAAGGTCAAAGTGCCATAATATTGCACTTTCATTTCATAAGACAGGCCTAAACTAGGCCAAACAACACATAGGCAAAAAAACCTATGTTTAACTACAGGTACTATCAAAACCTCTTCTGAGACCTAAAAGCAGGATATGTTCACAAATGACTAAATGGTATATTCTCATCTAGGTGCATGGCCGACGCCATCACTTTTTTTCTCATGACTACCCAGAACTTAAGTAATGTCACACCATACCTTAATCAAAAATATTGCTGCTAACCTTGTATTTTTCCATCTAAATAGTTATGTGTGTTTCATTAACTGCGTTTCTAACAAAGTTTTACATGTTTACAGGTTTCAACAGAGTGGCATGTGTAAGATCTTCAAGCAGCTCATTCAACTTTTCTTCACTGCTGGTGCTTTCCAAGTCTGGCTGGCGCCATATGCAAACTAATTGTTCTATTATGGACTGTCACTTGTTCTTTATAGACTGTCAGTACTTGTGCAGCGGTGTGATCACTTTCCGAAACACAAATGCTATGCCAAAGTGTGTGGCTAGTCCTTTGAAGGACTCAATAAACAATCTAATGCACCCCTTGCCTAGGCCTTTGCCTATCCAGCTATCCAGCAGCCAGCAACATAAGCAATAACTTTCCTACCATGCTGGTGTTTCTTCTTCAACTACGTGGCTGCATAGCCCCATGTGCCATGTGAAGTTACACCCTTTCTGCAGCTGATGTTTCACCTGTAATTTTGTCAATCTGTGGTTACTCACCTACACTTTATAAACTGCTCATACAAATTTAACAATAACTTGGCAAAAAAAAACAACACTGTCATTAAATTCTTCAGTCAACAAAAACATATGCTGCCATCATCCGCCTTACCCACTCTCAACATAGAATAAAACCAGAGAGAAAAATGTATCCCGTTTTTTTTTAAGACTACAAACAATGTTAGCTGAGTTATAGAAAATTTGGATTAATACCAATTGTTGGTATGTGCATACATTATATTTTACATGTAAAAGGTGGTAACATTTAGGCCTGAAACAAAAGGTTAAAACAAATGTGATTTGAAAAATGTCCTCATTGATTTGGAATACCATTTTTAGTTGATTTGCCCCCTGGTGGGGCACAGTAGGTACTGCAGAAACAAATTTAAAATGATATATATATATATATATATATATATATATATATATATATATATTTGGCACTTTAAACTGCTTTAGCAAGTGACCTTGCTTTTTTTTTTGTGAACTTGTCAAAGTGAACTGCTTGGGCAGTGCTAAAAGATAAGCCAGAAAGTTTTGGCCACAAGCCCAGAAGAAAATGGCTTTTTTTGTCTTGCACTTGGAGTGCAAACAGGAAGCAGCTTTTGTAAAAAGTAACATTTTAGGAATTACAGTGGGTGGGTGTTTTTTAAAACATGTATTTAAGGGAAAAATAGTTGCTTAATTAGGAAAAAGCACACAAAGTCTGAGCTTGTATTGGGATGTAACTTGGTTTTACAAGGAGGTCAAGTGACTTTGCCAAAGGTCACACAGTATTCAGGTAATGTGTGGTAGATTTTAAACCCAGTTTTTAGGTTTGTATCTGCAGTGCCCTTAAGCATTATGCTGTATTAAGGTTTTTAACAGCTTTTTTTAATGATAAAAGGAGCAAAATAACCCTGCTGTTTGAGGCAGTTAAGAGTTTAATTGGGGTCTACAGAGTGGCATGGCATGTGACTCAGGGAGTACTGACGTATTGTCCATTTGAGTTAGACATGTCCTTGGTAGTAGCATTTATGTTTTTTTCCTTGTTAAGAAAACCTTTGAAAGTCTTTTAAATGTGTTTTTGTCTGCTTACTGTCTTTTAAAACCAGCAGTCTATGAATTAACCGTAACGATTTTTTTTTGAAACCTTTTAGAATGTACACACATTTTTATGTTGGCTTGCGTTGTGCAGCCAACATATTGCACTAGTAGCAGATTTGGAGGCATGGTCACTGTTTGGCGAATGCAGGGCACACATCCATAGGTGCGTCCCTCATTCCCCAATCAGCCAACATGCAGGCGCCACACCAGGAATATATAATGTGGCCACCACATCTAAGGAAAGGTCCATGGCAATGAGAGCCAAGCTCTCATGCAGCGGCACCTCCTGACATGCCTTTCCTGGTGTAGCTTTGTAGCAAACATGGTGGCGGTGGCAGTGACTGCCGCCACGCCTGCTACAATGCTGACTTCGGGGGTGCCCGATCCCTCTGTCGGCATGCCCTGCCCTAGTGCATGTGCCGATGGGAGAGCCCACTCCCCGTCGGCATAATGTCCCCCCCAATGTGTTGTGTGCTGAGGGGGGTGCCCAATCCCCCTCGGCTGTAGCCCCCCCTTTGGTATGTGCCGAAGGGGGTGCCCAATCCCCTGTTGGCTAGCCCACCCCCCCAAACAGTCAGGTGGCATGCTGGGAGCCCACCCCAGTGTGGCAAATGCCCCATAAAAAACAAAGTTCTGCAATGTTTTTTTTTTGTTTTAAACCTGTAAAATAAGAAAACGGTTCCTCGCGGTCTCCCTGCCCCCTCCCACAACCTGCGCCTACCCACTGCGCAGCCTGCCTCCCCACACATCCCTTCACCCCATACTTACCTCCGGAGTCTGGCGCGATGATCTTCGATGGACCGGGAACACGTCTGCGCTCTTCAAAGTCGACTGTGAACTGAGAAAATGCTGGTAAGCTGTATAATGGCATAAATAGGGTTTTTTCAACTTTGGTGCATATGTCTGGCATTTTTGTGGAATTTTTGCACCAAATTTTTAACATTTTTAACATGGGGTTATTGAGACCTCTCCTCATGAATTCAGTCACTGTCATGGCGTTATTCGGTCCCAAAAGGTGATTTTGTGGTCACTGTGCGGAATCACCTTTTGGGACCAAGTAATGAAACAACAGTGCCACTGTTCATGGAGGGGGCTCTCAAAAAGCCTATATTGCAAATTTGGTGAAAAAATCCAAAAATGGCTGTTTTATGAGCGTCGTTGCGCTGTTTCCACGCTTGTAACTTTGTGAATTTGTAATATTTTCACTCCAAATTTTCAAAATTGGCATTTTCCACACCTCCTTATGAGCAGTACAGCTGTCATTTTACATATCCTGGCTGAAATTGTTTTGCACATCCGGGCGAGAATTGCACGGTTGCTGTGTGAAATCAGTTTTGGACAGTTTGAGAAAATGACAGTGACACTGTTCATGAGCAGAGGTCCTAAATGCCTATGTTGAAAATTTGGTGCTGAAAGTCCATAAAATGACTGTGTTATAACGTGCGTAGTGCAGATCCCATGCACCCTTGTAACTTCACAAATTTGCAATATTTTCATGCCAGATTTTCAACACTGGCATTTTTTCACACCTCCTTATGAACAGTACAGCTGTCATTTTTCACATCCTGCCCAAAATGTGTTTCCACCCCTGTGGTGCAGAATGGCGTGGTCGCTGTGGGAAATCAACCTTTGGGACAGATTAACAAAAACACAGTGCCACTGCTCATGAGGGGAGGTCCCAAAATGCCTATGCTGCAAATGTGTCTCTTCAGGGTGGGGGTGAGGTTGGCATCAGTTCAATACTTCACTGCCATTACTATTATGCATCTCGAACTTCCGCACTACCAATGCCAAAGCCAGCGAGACAACATTCGGCATTGACAAATGCTTGTTAATGTTTAAAACACTGTGTCAAAGGTATTTTTGAGCTGTTAAAACACTACATTTTCTTGTCTTTCTTTCTTTCTGGTTGCAGTTTCCAGATTTATTTTTCCTAACGAAATGTTTTCATTTAATATATCTACACCTTTTAATAAACCAACCAACGGCATATAAAATTTCACACAAATGTTGACTTATCTCTTATCAATATTCCTAGACAGGCAAGCACAATTGTTTTCTCGTAAAATAATTTACTACATGACGCACCCAATCTTGAAGACAGGCTGGACCTTCCCTGCCTGAAGAACACTAATAAGCAACACATTTTTTTATCTCAGTTACCTCAGAATAACCTTGGTGCGTTGAGAATCACACAAGCCCCTTTGTTGTTTAATGAGGGAGAGAAAAAAATACTTTTACAGCTTTGAACACTGTTGATATCTACATGGCAATTTAGAAAACTGTAAAAAAAGTCACAGCATGTACTTTCTTTTTTTCTTCAATGCGCACTAAGGCAAACACAACAAGTAACAATTTACTGTAGTGTGTGTGTGTGTGTTTATGTGTTTTGTAAAACAAAACACCTCAAACTGTTCAGGTCCTGAGGTTAACAATTATTTAGACAAAGACAGTTGCAAACCAACATTCAACATAAATAGGGGATATGGCATGAATTAGCGAAAAGTGCGAAATAAAATTTTGCAAGTTAGAAATAGAGTTCACCTCAGAAATATGGGACTACGTGGCAAGCACACAATAGCTGACCATTTGTCTTTAGAGCCCTATGTGGTGGTTGAAAAGCTGACTGATTTGTTTGTGTACCATATTTGACAGGAATGAGGCAGTGGAACTGTTAAGACTGTTCACAGAAACCACCTTTTGCCCATTGGTCAGCTCGAGCCCTAACCAGAGACTGTACCAGAGCCTGGGCCGAGACCTGCCAGAACTAGAACCCGGACTCAAGACAGAAAAGAGATGACCAGTAATATTCCCACTTCTGTACTGAGTGATGCACTAGATGTGCATCCTGAACCAATAGACCATGTCAATATTGATGAGGATGAGGAAGTGTACTGTATCAACCACCTTCATCAGACTGCAGAGAAATAGTGACTTCTATGGACTGGTCACCCACACATAAAGAAGAGACAGATTCCTTGTATGGCAGAGACCCTAATGGTAAATCTCTAGAGACCAGTGACACCTTAATCGAAGCACAAGAGACACCATTGGCAGATTTGGAGTTAGACGCCTTAGTGGAGGACTGGCCTACAGAGACTGAAAGGATCCCTGTTAATCCAGACCAGGCCCCTGCAGTAGACGCAGTGCCTGGAGTAGAAAGTGTTTAGCCTATCCCTATAGAAGAGGCCATAGTCCCCCACAGGTCTAATAGAGTGGTTAAGCCTCCTCTCCAATTAATGTATGACCACCCTGGTGCCTCCACCGAAGTCCCAATTCAAGTAGTTCATAGGTACATGATGGCCATGGTTTATTCCCTGTGTTTTGTAGCCTGTCACCGTACTGAATTTCATATGGGGTCTACTAAATGTGCTTACACAAATGAACACTGATGTTAAATGTCCTAATTTTGTGCTTACCTGAATTAACATGGGTACATAATGGATAGACAGGAACCAGGTGTCTAGCAAGGAAATGTATTGAAATATGACATGCAGGAAATGCCTGAGTAGTGAGGAATTGAAATGTCTATTTATAAATGTTCTTAAAATCTAAATGTGTTTTAAACTTTAATGGCTTGTTGAGGATGCCAAGATTTTCGGAAGGGGAGTATGTAAGCCCCCCAACCTTTGTTGGACTTACGTGGGCGTTTCCGTCCACATGTCCTTACTGCCACTGGCATGGGTCCTTGTGTCCCTAAGCCTCTGTCCAGCCCCTGCAGCGGTTTTAGTTCAGACTGGGGCTGAAGGAACTAAACTGCGGAACCGTCAACCTGTTTCTGCTGACCTAGCACATCTGTGTTTTTTGGCCATTCCTGTGGCCACTCAGGTGCCTCTCCAGTGCTCCCAGTTCCCTAGTTGGTCAGTATGGGGACTGGAGACATGGAGGAGGTGTATAAGGAGTGGAAACAGTATTTTGTTAAAGAGCACCAATGAGTGCTACTGAATAATAATGAAGGGCATCATTAATATTAATAAGCAGAGCCTGCCTAGTGCCTAGGGAAATTAGAGATCTGTGCTAGCGACAGGTGTGGGGCAAGATGTAAATGCTGAGCTCTGAAATGATTTTACAGGGCACATGGTCTGATACATATTGGTGGGGCAATAAATGAATAAAAGTGAACTGTTTGGCTGCACCAGGACAGTAAAGTTGGACACTATGTAGACTAGTTTAAAATGTTGCTTTAGCAGCCATGATAGCAGCCTTTGACACCTGCACAGTCAATCAGGAGCCAAGGATTTACAAGAGGGCTCTTGGGAGTGAAGAGGGGACTTTTGGGTGAAATACAGGGACTTTTCTTGGTGCCCATTCTAGGGATGAATAGGTGTCAAGCTGGCTAAACGAATATTAATTTGTCTTGATGGACAAAGGTGGCAGCAAATGAGATAGGGCTGTTTCAGAGCTGATAAAAGGGACTGTTCTGTCTGGGAAAGAGAGTCCTGGGAGGCTTGGGAAAGTGATCAGCCTGAGGCTGAGAGACTGCTGTGGGCTTGCTAGCCCTGCAGGCCTGTGGTTTGCCAAAAGGCCTTGTTGGCTACTTTCTGGGCAAGCTGCAGAGTGCCTGAAAAGATTAGAGCCCCTGGGAAAAGACTGGACTGTGAAAGAGTTTTCCAGGATGAGATCTGAACCTGAGCCTTGGTGAATTTGTGTTAAATCCTTTGAGGAGCTGCAGCTCAGATTGGAACCCTTGGTTGTGAAGAAGGGAATCTGTAGCTCGAGAGAGAGAGAGATTGCTGAGAATTGCTGCCAAAAGGAGTGGACTGTCCTGCAGTGCAGGAAAAACCCCAGGAGTGTGGCAGCTGGGATGCAAAGATTGTAAAATTCAGAGCTTAAATCTATAATTAGGCAGCTGGAGAGAAAAGTACTCTACAAAGTTGCATTTCCCCTTGGTGGGGTCAGAGTCTTAGTGACTGCTGCTGTTGCAAGCCATAGTAATTGTGTGTACTGGGAAAAGAACTGAGCAATTTCTTAGTCCCCATGCTATTGCATTGGAGGAAAGTGCGTGCCAGTCAGTCGTCTGGGGAACCATCAGCCTGTTTAGTACCCAGACCGCAGAGGAGACCAGCAGTGAGGGAGACTAGAGGCCTGCCAGGTGAAGACCACATACAAATGGCCCCCTGAGGGTGAAGATTGGAAAGGCCTGGCAGGTGAAGACCAGCATCTTCATCATCTCATCAGTTGTCTACAGCTGTGGCATGCCACCAACTACTCCAACAGCACGGTACCATAAAATCAGATATCTACAAAACCCCCTGTGAACCTTCAGAACTGTAAGTACCCCAAGCTGAGGCTTTAGGGAGTTTGTTATTTAGCTAGCTAGCTAGTCAGAGACATAAGAGGATTAAGCACTGGGCTGAAATGTGTTAGAATCCAAGCTGAGCCCAGGCAGAAGTTTAAGGCTGCATTTGTTTAACGTTACTGGGCCCCAATGCAAGTACCCCAGTGTCTTCTACATCAGTGGTGTGGTACCCACCCAAGGGACTTTATAGACTATTAAGCAGCTGCCATTTGGGAAGCTGGGTGAACCCGTAAGCGGAAGGTGGGAATTGTGTGGGGTAAAAGTGTTGCCACTGTGTTAAGCTATTTTTCTCCTTTTTCCCTCTCCCCAAAAATAAAACTGTTTATTGTTAATGTTAAATTCTGGTACAGTGTATTATTGCAAAAAGTGGAAATTGTTGTTGTGTGGGGAAGGTACTGTGGGGACGGCTACTGCATTGTCCGGGGGGGGGTGTTAAACTGCAATTTACCTACATGTAAACTCAATCACTACCACAGGTGGAGGCACAGAGAGCACTTATTGTTCCAGTACCAATGGTAAGCCAAGAACCTAGGCTGGCCCCCTCGAGGTGTATCCAGGGAGGACCCAAGGGCCCCGGAAACAGCCAAGGTGAGTCCCAAAAACTGGCTGATACCTTCAGGAGGGCAGATTTTGAAAAGATTGGTGAATGTCTCAGGGATGGCCTGGCAGAAGGGGATAACCTAGGTGTGCTGGAGGAATAATGGGGGAACTAAACCGGGCCATAGTGAAGGTAATAAACCTCTGCATCAAGCAAGTGAGCAAAAGCAAGAGGAAAAAGAGACTGTTATGGTTCTCGAAAGAGGTGGCAGAAAAGGTAAAAGCAAAAAGAGTAGCATTCAGAAGGTACAAGGAGACACAGAGGGAGGAGGATAGGGAGGTGTATGAGATGAAACAGAGGGAAGCAAGAATGCAGTAAGGAGCATGAAGGTGAAAACTGAAGAAAGAATAGCCAAGGCAGTAACAAAAGAGGACAAGACATTTTTAGGTACGTAAGCAAAAAGAGGAAGACTGGGGTGGGATTGTAATGTTAAAAAGGGAAGGGAGGTACTGTACAGACAGGGTACAGGAAAAAGCAGACATCCTGAACAAATACTTTTGTTTAGTGCTTACAGAGGAAAGAGATGGGGAGGGGCGACAAAAAGGTTAAAAGAGCATTGAGGGGAGGGAGGTGGACACCAGTGTGTTTTGGAAGAGAGAATCCTGCAGACACTCGCAAATCTGAAAGTGGACAAAGCAATGGGGCTAGATGGGGCCCACCCAAGGATACTGAGGAAGCTGAGGGAGGTATTGTTGCACCTCTGATGGTCCTTTTTAACAGCTCATTGGAAACAGGAGTGGACCCAGAGGACTGGAGGAGGGCAGATGTAGTCCCACTTCACAAAAGTGGTAACAGTGAAGAGGCTGGCAATTACAGGCCATTTGGCTGTCTTTGGTGGTGGGGAAGTTAAAGGAATCACTGCTGAAGAAAAGGATTGTGGAATATCTTGGATCCAATGGGTTACAAGACCCATGGCATCATTAATCTACGGGGTTGGGGGGAGGGGGTCATGTCAAATGAATCTAATAGATTTCTTCAGTTGGGTCACCAGGGAACACATTGGGGAGGAGCAGTGGATGTGGCCTACCTAGATTTTGGTATGGCATTGGTCACTGTTCCACATAAGAAACTGATAAGCAAGCTGGGTAGCCTAGCGGTGGGCTCAAGATTGGTTACCTAAGTAAGAAACTGGTTTGAGGATAGGTAGCAGAGGGTGAAGGTAAATGGGTTGCACTCCGAGGAAGGGATGGTGACCAGTGGGGTGCCTCAGGGAATCAGTGCTGGGACCAATCCTCTAATGTTTTTATAAGTGACATTGCAGAAGAGCTGAAAGTGAAGGTCTGCCTCTTTGTGGATCACACCAAAATCTGCAATAGGGCAGACATTCCAAGTGGGTGGAAAGGATGAGCAGAGATCTAAGAAATACCTGACAGTGCCGGCCCGGTGACACTGACGGCTGAGGCACTGGACACCTTACCTCGTGCTACGGCAGCGACCCGTGTTCAGGAACAAGCACGGGCTGCTTGGGGATGGCAGGGGAGGAGAAGGATTGAGCATCTGATGGACTGCTCTCCTTCTCCGGGAAGGGGGGTCACCTGTAGTTGGCATTCAACTGGCCCCTAGTGGCAGCTGGGGGGCAGTGCACTGATGCTCTACAAAGGGGAGGAGATGGGGCAGACACTTGGAGGAGCATGTGTGGAAGGGTGCACGCTCTCTCCGTGGCTATCACTGCATGTGCTACCTCAGTAAGGGAGAAAACCGGAAAAAGTCCTGGCCATGCAGTATGAAGCTGTCCCCACAGTGCCGCCCGAGAAGTCACCTCCCTGGCTGGATCCATTTCGGGTGGGTTAAGATGCTCCCCACCACCATGCCATGAAGGGTAAGTTATGTGAGCTAAAGGGAGGGGGTCTGATCCTCGGGGGATGGCACTGGGGCAACAGCTGAAGGTAGTAGGAGCCAGCCAGGACACGGATGAAATACCACAATAAAAAAAAAAAAAAGAAATACCTGACAGCAGAATTCTCACTTTTTTCTTTAAAATCCAACTTGGCTCCTTGTCTAGCAGCATTTCCTCCCTCTTTAATAAGTCTGTACACTCCAGAACCACCAGGCAATCCAGTACCCACACCTTCTTGATTCCTCACTGTCACATCACCCAGGACAACACTCCCTCTCCTACAAAAGTGCCAAGCTATTTAACAATCTTCCCCCACACTTGGTCCTGTGCAGCACACTTACATCATTCAAAAGACAATTGAAATCCTGCTTTCTAGACAAACTCTGGGCACATCTATAGAGGGCTATAACAGAAGCCTCAGATCAATGTATAAGACAGGTGAGTAAATTAAAGAAGAGGAGAAAACAGCTCTGGTTCTCTAGGGAGGTTGCCACCAGGGTTAGGGGGAAAAAAACTGCTTTCAGGAGATACAAGGAAACTGGATGCATCAAAGACAGAGATACATACAAGGAGAAACAGAGGGAAGTAAGCTAAACAATTAGGGCAGCTAAGGCATCGATAGAAGAAAAGTTAACCCAAGAGATCAAAAGGGGGGACAAGACCTTCTTTAGATATATCAGCGAGAAAAGTAAGATGAGGGGTGATATAGTCAAAATTGCGAGGGAGGAAGGGGGGCAGGCAGAGGATGACAGGGCAAAGCAAAGCACCTCATCAGGTACTATACTTCTGCTCTGTTTTTGCCAAGGAAGATGATGGTTGCGGACCGATCCTGAATGGAAGTTGTACCATAAAGGGTGATGTCAATTCAAGACCATTCACAAAGGAAAGAGTCCTTGTAGAACCGGGAAAACTCAAGGTGGACAAGGCCATGGGCCCAGATGAAATTCACCGTAGGATTCTTATGGAGCTAAGAGAGGAGCTTGCAGCACCTCTGGCTAAGCTATTTAACCTATCACTTGAACTTGGGGTGGTCCCAAGGGATTGGAGAAGGGACAATGTTGTCCCTCTCCATAAGAACGGGAGTAGGGAAATAGCGGGCAACTATTGCCCTGTCAGCCTCACCTCTACTGTAGGCAAAATAATGGAAGCCGTACTCAAGGAAAGAATTCTAACCTCCTTAGAGCAGAGTGGTAACTTGAGTCTAAATCACCAAAGTTTTACCACAGGAAGATCATGCCAGATGAATCTAATAGATTTCTTCAACTGGGTAACCAAAACTGTGGATCAAGGTGGTGCAGTGGACATGATATATCTGGACTTCAGCAAAGCCTTCAGCTCTGTTCCACAGAGAAGGCTGCTAAACAAGTTCACGAACATGAGAGAGGAACAGAAAGTGGTGGACTGGATAGGGAACTGGCTGAGTGGAACAACTCAGAGGGTACTGTTAAATGGCACCTTATCGGAAGAAAGAGAGGTGACTAGTAGCGTGCTGCAAAGGTCAGTATTGGGACCCATCCTCTTCAATATCTTCATTAGAGACATAGCTAAAGGCTTGGAGGGCAGGGTGAGCCTGTTCACTGATGACACAAAGATAAGCAATAGATTTGACATCCCAGGTGGGGCAGATAGGATGAGAGTGGATCTCAGGAAGTTAAAATTATGGTCTAAAACATGGCAGCTGCAATTCAAAACAAAGAAGTGTAAAGTCATGCACATAGGGAAGGGCAACCCTGGAGTAGAATACCACATGGGGGCATGCAGCTAGAGGCCACAAAGCAAGAAGGGGATCTGGGGTTGATTATAACGGATATCCTCAAAAAGACCAGGCAGTGTGAGAAGGTTGCATTTAAGGCAAATGGTGTGCTGGGATGCATAGAAAGGGGAATCACCAGTAGAAAAAGGGAAGTCGTGGTGCCACTCTATAGATCACTGGTAAGACCACACCTTGAATACTGTGTACAGTTCTGGCGCACACATCTTAGAAAGGACATGGATAGATTGGAGGCTGTGCAAAGGAGAACTACAAAGATGGTACAGGGACTGCATCTGCATATGAAATCATATGAGGAAGTTGGAACGGTTGATGGATCTCAACATGTATTCCTTGGAATGGAGAGAGAGCGGAGATATGATTGAAACCTTCAGATACATGAAGGAAATTAACAGAGTACAGGTTCGAGACCTATTTCAGGTCAAGAGTTATATAAGAACAAGAGGTTATGATATAAAACTAGGAGGGGGCATGTTCAGGGGCAAAACACGTAAGTTCTTTTTCACAGAGAGGGTGGTAGACGCATGGAACAACCTTCCCCAGGGAGTGGTGGAGGTGAAAATGGTTGGGACTTTTAAGAATGCTTGGGGTAATTACAAAGGCATCATAACACAGAGTAGCAGCTGGAGGGGTAAGGACATGGGCAGACTAGATGGATCTTATGAACCCCTTCTGCCGTCACTGTCTGTGTATCTATGTAACTGCAATGCAGCTGCCCTGTCACATGCTTTCAGCTCCAACAGCTGCTGTTCAATTTTCCTGCACTTCTTACCCGGCATAATCTTGCCTCTTTCCTTAAACATATTATTAAGTTATGTTATCTTTAACGGTATCTCCCTATTATGCTCTGTCCTCCTTGTATGACTGTTGTGCTTGACGATGTAACGTTTACCAGTATGTGTTTCTGTACCAATTTTGTATGCCATCTTACTCCAGACTATGTAATGTTTACCAATATGTTTTATTATACCAAATTTTGTAACTGGACACTTGTGAAAATGGGCAATATTGCTCACATGCCTCTCAGTACAATCAATAAAAATAAAAATGAAAAAATGAAAACGTGAGAAATGGTCAAGGGCATGGTAGTTGGGTTTCAATGCGAAAACATGCAAAATAATGCACGGGAGAACAGAATCCCAGGGGCGGAGTACAAAATGGGGGGGGTGGTACTGATGTCACCAAGCAGGAAGGGAACCTGAGGGTGATCATATCAGATGACCTAAAAGTGGCCAGGCAGTGCAACAAGGCAGTTGGGAGGGCTAGTGGGATGCTGGGGTGCATAGGGTAGGGTATCACCAACAGAAACAGGGAGGTAGTGTTGCCTGTGTATAGATCACTAGTAAGACCCCCACCTCGAGCACTGTGTCCAGTTCTGGAGACCACATCTCCAGAAGTGATCCAATTTACATGCAAATGTCCATAGTGATAAAGTAAGGATGAGAATTACAGAAATAAACATTAAATATAAGCCAAATTGTGTGTAAATACAGTACATGCTCACTGTCAATCAGTAAGCATGTAATGTATACAGTACATGCTCACTGTCAGTCAGTAAGCATGTAATGTATATAGAACGTGCTCAGTGACAGCTCAGTCTGCAGCCGGCCATGGTGGTGAGCTGAGGGCTGTGCTGGTTGCTAACACAAGATTGGGATTGGGGGAGCAAGGTGGTGGAGCACTACCTGCGGGGTGGGGGGTCCGCTAGATACCAGGAATACCTTTACCACTCACGGGCATGTGTTCGGTGGGGGGCACCGCTAGTCACCAGGGACTACTTTTGAACACTAAGGGCATGGGTACGGGTGGGGGGCAGGACCACTAGCTACCAGGAAATGCTTTCAGACTGTATGGGCATGGGTGCAGGTGGGGCAGGGACCACTAGCCACCAGAAACCGATGATATATTACATTGGGACTGTGATCAGTGGGGGAGGGACCACTAGCCACCAGGGAATACTTTCAGACTATATGGGCATGGGTGCAGGTGGGGCAGAGACCACTAGCCAACAGAGACCGATGATATATTACATTGGATCTGTGATCAGTGGGGGAGGGACCACTAGCCACCAGGGAATACTTTCAGAATGTATGGGCATGGGTGCAGGTGGGACAGGGACCACTAGCCACCAGAGACCGATGATATATATTACATCGGGACTGTGATCAGTGGGGGAGGGACCACTAGCCATCAGGGAGTGGGGACTGTTTTGTGTCAACAGTAGGTGACGATTGGAAATTGGTGATCGGTGGGGAGGGGACATTAGATCCGAGGGAAACATTGGGTGTGGATGGAGGAGAGACCGCTATCCACCCGGGATTGATGATATATTACATTGGGCCAGTGATTGGTGGGGGGGGGGTGCTAGGCTCAAGAGCATCATTATCTTTAAATCAGGCCTGTGATTGGTGGTTGTGGTGGGGGCCACTAGCACCAGGGATAGCTCTCAGGGAATGGGCAATTGGGGGGGCAGCGCCATGCAGTGCAGCCTCGCTCTCTATGCAAATAAGCCCATAATGGGCATGCTAATGGGCCTCATACTGCCTTGCATGCCCAGTGGGCTCATTTTCATAGGTCCATTTGTATATGGGATATTTACCGTGGGGGCAAGCCATTGTGCCACCCTATTTTGGGGGTCATGTCTACCCGTCCCTAGGTGGCTCAACGCTGGGTCTCAAAGGCCCTATAATCAGTCAAATAGTACCAGTGCGTTATTCCACTGAATATAGCAGGTTTGAATACCTGGGCAACTGCAAGGGGCAGCACAAAGTTTTGTCCTCTGCTTTGCCCAGATTTCAATAGGGGGCCCCTGAGGTTCTGCATGAAATCCACCATGAGAGAGGATATATAATTTGTACTGCTGTGTGGCAAAATGTCCTCTGGGAGCCATTATCCATCTATACATCTGCCTCCACAGATGATATGGCAACTTTCTCTGTATTCCTGGTAGCAAAATCAGACTACCACCAAAACCAACCTTTTCCCTGTGTGACTTGGCATTGGGGCCAATTTGCAAAGGCTCTGGGAGGCTTATGCAGCCATGTAGTGAATGTACAGTATATAAACACTTACATGCCATGTCAGCCAGAATCATAACCACAGAACATGTTATGCGCCATGCAGAAGGGAAGTACAGTTAGTTTGATAGTTTCATGCTTTTATTGTTGAGCTTTAAATTAGCTTTTATAATCACACACAATTAAAAAACACAAATTTATTATATGACAGTTAAACATTTAAAGTATTAAATATGCATTTACTTATTTGTACCTACATACATACATACATGCATACAAACCATCCCCCACTTTATCAATTAAAACACCTATATTTGATAATAAGGCTTATGAATTTCAGAAATACATGGCATCCATATTTCACATCATATCTAATGCCTGGATGAAATTTTATTCATTTTCATGTTTATTTAGCCTTATCTTACATTCCACACCTCTCAAATAAGCAAGGGCATCATTATGTTTGCTTGCACACATGTGCAAGAAACATAGTGCCATCATCCGAGTTTTCGCAGGTGTGTCACTCCCTCTTCCAATTCAGTCAGTGTGTTTGCAGGCGCGGCCACAGTTCTCCAATGCATGCTGGAGCTGTCTATGACATGCTCCAAAATGCAGTGGCATACAGTTGAAAGGGGGAGCTATGCTTCAGTGAGCAGCGATAAGATATCGCCTGCTCATCGCCATCCCTACACACACACACACACACACACACACACACACACACACACACACAGAAGCATGCACGCTGCACGTGCTGCCCCCAGGCACACAGCGCTAGCCGACGGAGGTGCCCAATCCTGTCAGCTGTGCTGCACCCCCCACCAAAAGTTTTCACATGCCACGCTGGGTGCCCACCCCAGCTGGCAACTCGCATAAATAGCCGGCGGGGTGCCCAATCCCCGTCGGCTCCTGTCCTCACCCCGGGTACTGGGTGCCGCGCTGGGAGCCTCCCAGCGCGGCAATAGGTGTTATGGCCGACGGGGCTCCCAACCTCGCTGGCTCCACGCCCCCAGCCTGTGCCACGAGGGAGCCCACCCCAGCGTGGCAAACGCCCGCATCGCCAATTAAAAAACTGTAAATTAAAACGGTCCCACACAGTCTCCCGGCCCCTCCCACAACCTGCACCCACCCACCGCGCGCACTCCTGCCTCCCCACACCCCCACCCCATACTTACTCCGGAGTCCAGCGCGACAATCTTCGGTGGACCAGGAACATGTCTGCACTCTTCAAAGCCGACCGCGAACTGAGGAAATGCCGGGAAGCTGTATAATGGGATAGATAGGGGTTTTCCAACTTTGTTGCATATCTCCAGCATTTTTTGGAATTTTTGCACCAAATTTTCAACATGGGGTTTTTGGGACCTCTTCTCATGAATGCTGTCACTGTCATGGCGTTATTCGGGCCCGAAGGGTGATTTCGTTGATCACTGCGAAATCACCTTTTGGGACCGATTAACACTGCCAGTGTTCATAAGGTGGGCTCTCAAGAAGCCTATTTTGAAAATTTGGTGGAAAAATTCCAAAAAAACGACTGTTTTACGAGCGTGCGTTGCCCAGTTCCTACACACGCTCGTAAGTTCGCGAATTTTCAATATTTTCACTCCAGATTTTCAACATTGCCATTTTACCACACCTTCTTATGAGTAGTACAGCTGTCACTTTTCACATCTCACCCAAAATGTATTTCCGCCCATGTAGCGCACAATGGCGCAGTCGGTGTGTGAAATCAATGAAAGGGACAAATTAAGAAAACCACAGTGACACTGTTCATGAGCAAAGGTCTTAAAATGGCTATGTTGAAAATTTGGTGAAAACATTCCTAACAATGACTGTTTTACAAGCGTGCGTTGCGCAGTTCCTACGCACGCTCGTAAGTTTGCAAATTTTCAATATTTTCACTCCAGATTTTCAATATTGCCATTTTACTACATCTTCTTATGAGTAGTACAGCTGTCATTTTTCACATCTCACCCAAAACTTGTTTCCGCCCATGTAGCGCACAATGGCGCAGTCGGTGGCGAAATCAATGTATGGGACAAATTAAGAAAATAACAGTGACACTGTTCATGAGCAGAGGTCTTAAAATGGCTATGTTGAAAATTTGGTGAAAAAATTCCAAAAAATGACTGTTTTACGAGCGGTTGTACAGTTCCTACACTCGTAAGTTCGCGAATTTTCAATATTTTTACTCCAGATTTTCAACATTGCCATTTTACCACACCTTCTCTATGAGTAGTATAGCTGTCATTTTTCACATCTCACCCAAAAGTGTTTCCGCCTATGGTAGCTACAATGGCGCAGTCGGTGTGTGAAATCAATGTACAGGACAAATTAAGAAAACCACAGTGACACTGTTCATGAGCAAAGGTCTTAAAATGGCTATGTTGAAAATTTGGTGAAAAATTCTAAATGACTGTTTTACAAGCGTCGTTCGCAGTTCCATGCGCTTTCGTAAGTTCGTGAATTTTAATATTTTCACTCCAGATTTTCAACATTGTCATTTTACCACACCTTCTTATGAGTAGTACAGCTGTCATTTTCATATCTCACCCAAAATGTGTTTCTGCCCATGTAGCGCAAATGGCGCAGGCGGTAGCGAAATCAATGTATCGGACAAATTAAGAAAATCACAGTGACACTGTTCATGAGCAGAGGTCTTAAATGGCTATGTTGAAAATTTGGTGAAAAATTCCTAAAATGACTGTTTCACGAAGCGTATGCTAGCAGTTCCTATGCATGCTCATAAGTTTGCAATTTAATATTTTCACTCCAGATTTTTAACATTGCCATTTTATTACACTTCATATGAACAGTACAGCTGCCATTTTCATATGTTACCCAAAATGTGTTTTCGCACATATGGCACTAATGATGGTGCCGTTGATGATGCGAAGCAATGTTTGGGACAGATTAAGAAAATCACAGTTACACTGTTCATGAGCAGAGGTCTTAAAATGGCTATGATGAAAATTTGGTGACAAAAGTCCATAAATGACTGTGTTACGAGTGAGCATTCATGTAGTTTCCATGCACCCTCATAAGTTCATGACTTTGTAATATTTTAAGTCCAGATTTTCACCAATGGCATTTTTCCACACTTCCTTATTTACAGTACAGCTGTCTTTGCTCACAACATGATCAAGTGTGTTTTCGACACCTCAGCGCAGAGATGCGTGGTCACTGTGGGAAATCATTGTTCGGGACAGCTAAAGAAAATCACAGTGACACTGTTCATGATTGGAGGCACCAAAATGCCTGAGTTGACAATCTGCTGTAAAAAATCCCCAACCTATTTATATTACAGGTGTGTGTTGCACAGTTTCTATGTACGCTCGTGACTTCACCATTTTTTTAAATATTTTTACTGCAAATTTGCAACATTGCCATTTTTTACACCTCCCCATGAACAGTACAGCTGTCATTTTTTACATCCTGTTCGGAATGTTTTTGCACCTGTGGTGCTAAATGCCGTAGTCGCTGTGCATAAGCAGCTTTCGGCTAACAAACTGATATTCCCCCTGTTCATGAGGTGGGGTCACAAAAAAAACATGTTGAACATTTGGAGTGAAAATACCAACGAATTCCTGAGGTATTACGGTTTCCAACCATAATGCCCAACCCTGTAGAGAATGACAGGCATCAGGGGTGTGACTTGGGATTCTTGCCTGTAATGCTCATACCATTCCACACCCTGCAGCCAGTGAGAGGCATCGAGGTGTGCCTTGGACTCTTCAGATCCAAAGTTCACCCCATTCTCCTATATCGCACCCATCTCACCGTATTTTCTAATGGAATGGGGTGCGCATAAGGGCCAAAGACCCCAAGGAACACCGTGACACTTGTCAGTGTCTGCAGGGTGGGGTGTGGTGAAATGGCGTGTCCGTTATGCCTGACGACCCAAAGGCACACCCCAATGCCTGTCACTCTCTGCAGGGTGGTGATGGGGTTGGCTTCAGTTCAATACTTCACTGCCATTCCTATTACGCAGCTCTGTAACTTCTACACTACCACTGCCAATGCCAGCAAGCAAACATTCGGCATTGACAAATGCTTGTTTTATAACTATCTCAATGCTACTATAGGATTCATCAGTGCATTTATAACTCCTTCATCTACTATGTAGACGTAAACAATAAGACACAATGGGGTGTGTGGTAAACACTTCCAGTGCATGGCCAGGGGCATAGTGAGGTATGAAACCTCAGGCCAAGTGCCTTCAGCTCCTGGCCATGCACAAGTGTCTAGCACACAACCCGAGAGTGTCTTATTGCACTTATGAAATGGACATCTAAATTGTACATGCATGTCAAAATTTTTAGGACTGAATGATAAAAAGTGAAATCTTTATCTTTATTTTAAATAAAATAGTTCCTCTGACTGCATGACTTTGGTGTATTTTTTATGTTTTTTTACTTGAGGACTTTTGTCCTAATGTGACCTCCGTAGTTGTAGTTCTTTTTGTAGTGGTTGTCATGGCTCCCTTCCCTCCCCCCACACACATATTTCCATTATTGGATCCCCATCACATAATTCCATATCCCCAGTTCCTTTTTTCATTTTATGTTTTGAATTGGGCCAGCGTGGTAAGTGAACTTCAGTGCTGCAAGAGCGATGACTACAAACAGGAACTTAAACCCAAAGGTTCTGCAAATGTTGGTATTTTTCATTAGTTTTCTATTTAAACTAAGTCTGAGGTAGGGCTTAACACAGACCGTGGAGTGTAACTGGCAGCCGGCTGAGAATAAGTGAGCGAGAGAGAGAGTGGGCAGGCGGCGGTGAAGCTGCAGCTCTGCACCTGAAACAAAAGATAAAAAAGTGTACAAGTAACTTCTACAAAAGTAATTAAAAAAATCAAGCCACTGATCAGCAGGTTCTGTTTGTTTGAGCTGGCAGTTCATTTGGAGGGCAGCATGTGAGGACTATTGAGAGTTTTCACCTGAGATCAAAAAAAAGATGGTGGCTGAATAAAACTTGAACATACTACAGGCATAAGGGTTTAAAAAGGGTACTATGTACTGGTTGCCAGGTCTAGTTTTAGCTGTGCATTAGACATTTTCAGGAGTTAGGTACTAAATCCCGATGTAGTATTGCCCAACATTCTAAATCCTGACCCCATAATCCCATCTTCAATTGCCCGACTGCCTTAATTCCCGCTACTGAAAATCCCGACAGGTGTCGGCTGCCGACATGACAGACTGCACATTCTGGACATTCTGCGCATTCCTCGCATACAGACAGTATCTTTCAGCAATAAGCCATGAGGGGGTATGAGTTAACAGTGGATTTACCACGGCTGGAGTAGTTTGCCCATGAGGCACAGCCAAGTTGGTAAATCCTCGCCAGCCATGGTAAATTTCCCAATAACCCACATCCTCCGAGTCGCTTATTGCAATTATACCAAGGTTCATTTTGTTACTATAATAAAATACAAATATTAAATAGGTTGCTTTGTTTTTTATTTTTATTGTATTCAATCCTGTGCTGCAGAGAATTAGGATTTAGAGTTGGATCAGTTGCTCATCAACAGCCATTGATTATCAGAGGATTTACACCGGTGGTAAACTGCCAGTCTGTTGATTTCATTGGCTGTTCACTTATGTCCATGGTATAATTTTAAATAAAGAAGACAGCTCTGCCACTCAGGGCATGAAGTCTAGTGGTCTCAAATGAAAATCAAGCCACAGGCAGTCACTGGGGTGTCTAATAGTCAGCATTGTTTTTAAATAAGACCTAAACTTTAGGTGACGAGTGTTGAATGGCAGAGTCTCTTGAGTTGTGTGCTGCTTCTTTGTGAGCAGGTGCTGTTCATACAGGCATGTGCAGCAGAGAGTTACTCTCGGAAAATGGGTGGTAAAAGTTTTATACACTCTGGTCACACATTCTGGACAGCCCAACAACAATTATGCATATACGAATAAAAAAAGCACAGTAGGGCCAGCCCGGTGGCACTGAGGGTTGAGGCGCTGGATGCCACATCTCACGCCATGCCAGCAACCCGGGTTCGGGAATGAGCCCAGGCCGTCGGGGATCAGCAGGGGAGGACTGGGGTTGAGTGTCCGTAGACTGCTCTCCTGGTCCTGGGGTGGGTTGGGGAATCTCACCGCACTGTAGCGGACCCTGGGGATGATTGGGGGTACTACTAGTGCTGGTGATAATGGAGGGGGAACGTGGTGGATGTCAGCACGTTGTGCCTGGATATCATTGTACGTCCACGTTCCAAGGGTCCAGTCAGAGGAAAATGGCTGGGTGCGACCGTGCAGCTTGATGGCTGCGCTCCGAGCTGCCTGGAGGACTTTGGCGGAGTCCTGTCGGGGAGGGTCTGGGGCTGTCCTGGCTGGCTGAGGCAGAGGGGGAACCCTCCAGCAGGATCGTGAGATGGCCTTCCCAGATCCTCCTGGGTGCAGTTTGAGCTACCCAGTTCTCCGGTGGGAGGAGTTGGCGGCTGGATGCCCCAAAGCCAAACAGTGCCGCAGCAGTCGAAAAAATATTACATGATAAAAAAAAAAAGAAAAAAAGAACAGTAAACAAAAGAGACTACGAACCTTTCTTTTCGTAGCATTGGCATCAACATTCCAGTTCAGGTTGTGATGTCTCCCTTCATTTTACTGTCAAAGCAATTAATTAGTGTCAGCTTCACTGTAATTAACAGTGATTACAGTCAATCACTGATGTAGGCCTGATATAATTCAGGCATGGTAATACTGTTCTGAATGTTTGTGTGTATGCTCACAACCTAAATAATAGCATAAATTTGTGCTGTGGTGCTATCTCAGAATGATAAAATATGTGTCGGCGGTTATCTCTTAGTGAAAGAGAAGAACTGTGGAGATTTATTCTACTGGTGGTCAAAGTAGGAAATCTTTGCTGTCTTGGATGTGCTACCACTGTTCTTGTGGGAGGACAACAGCACCTTAGGAGCCAGAAGGAGTACAATCACACTCCAGATGCAACAGATGCTTTTATTGCATGTGCCATGGCATCAATGAAGTGCTGTGCTGCGAACATGCATGATACCCCTGACTAAATTATCCAGGCAGAGATTGCAGGTCTGCCTGAGGAGGTAAGACACAGCCTTCCCAAGAAGCCAGCTCTACAGCAGGTAGTTAAAACAGCCAGGCTCCTTGACGTGCCATCAGATACCAGAACACTGGAGGACATAGTAGTGCCCAAGGAGTTGAGACTTGTAAACGGCCACAGTTGATTTGCCAGGGACTCTACCTGCGGGAAGGAAAACAAACTTGATTTTTACAACCACAGATAACATACAGAATCTGCACAGTGCCCCTTACTGGCTGATGGACAGAACATTCATAACAGTACCACATATGTTCCGTTAGCTGTACTCGACACAAGCCCCTGTTGGCACCCCAGAAAACTCATGAATACTCCCCCTGGTTTATGCAGTAATGTCCTTGAAATCATAGGAATGCTATCAACATCTTTTTCAAGACTCACAAGTTCTGGCAGATGAGGAAAGTTTAACACTGTCCCCTGCTATTATAATTACTGACTTTGAGCAAGCCACAGTAAATGCTGCAGAATAGAATTCCTAAGGGGTGCTTATTTCATTTTGGCCAGATAGTGTGGCAGAAAATCCAGAACTTAGGGCTTGCCACACTTTATGGTAATGACCCAGAATTTAGCCTTAAAATGGGACACTTGGTGGCATTAGCTTTCTTGCCCTCCCGCCGAGGACATTAAAACTGTTTTCATGGAGATAAAGCACATAATGGCAGATATCAGTACGCCATTAACTGAGTGGTTCAAGGAGAATTATATTTTGGGACACATTCATAAACAGATGAGGAACAAAACAACCGTACGTAGCCCACCCATATTTCCACCAACATTTTGGTCCGTGTATGACCAGTTTGGTCAACGGATACCAAGGACTCAAAATAGCGTGGAGGGCTGGCACAGACGACTGGGTGCTCTGATAAGAAGTTCACATGCAGGATTTAACAGATTCGTCTCTGAGCTGCACAAGGAGCAGATGATGACAGATGCACAGGATTACCTCAGAGGAACTACCCACAACCTGGTCCTCTGAAACTTTTAACTGTTGATAGTAGAGAAGTACTTTTAACTTGATTTTAATAAAGTTACAAGTTTTAATATTGAGTGCTGTTGAAACAGACACTGATGGCAGATTCTAACAAGGTAAGCCACTGACATTTCAATCATAGCACTGGTGGCCCCTACCTCGTTCCCTTTCACCTTGCACTTAATATAGTATTTTTAACTCACTAGCGTGTGTCACAGTTGGAAAGCTGCACTTTAGTTTGTGGGAATAGCATGTTTACATGTTTACATTTTCTCCTCACTGTTACATGATTAAGCAATAAGGCACGACAGGGTGTGTGTTATCGTGTAATAACGTCACTCCTGGGGTGGATTGAAGCCACCCAGGTAGCTGAGGCTTCCACCACCCCAGAAGTGACGTTATTACACGATAACACACACACTGGAGTGCCTTATTGCCATTATACAATGGCTCGTTGTTATACAAAATAAAAAAACATTTAAAAAAATGTTTTTAGTAGATTTTTAGTGTGGCAGTATATCTTTGTTTCTTAAGAAAAGATGAGCAAAAGAATATCCTCATCCATACAGAGATGTTATTGTGTAATAACATCACTGTCTCAGGCATACACTGACCAATCAGAGTCCAGGATTCTTTCTTTCCGGTAGCTTACTGCGATGATGCGGACATCTGGGAGTGAAGAGTAATTGCATTTTCACTTGTATTTTGTTGCAGAAACTGCCAAGTCCAACAACTGACTTGCAGGTGATTTTTTTATTCGCTGATACTATTTACAATAAGCTATACTATTTGCTGATGCTATTTACCATAAGTAAAATGTTCATTCATTAACCAATTCAGTTTGTCTCTTCCTGTCTCTATAGCTATGTCGGGATTATGTGTAGCGGGAATGTGTGCTGTCGGGAAAACTCTCTGTTGGTATTGCGGTATCGGGAAATTCAATGTTGGGATATTAAGTGATGGGATTTTGTATGGATCCCCATTTTCAGTGCATGGCTACCAAGCAATTAGAGGACTCAAAATCTGAAGCCCATTTCATAAAACTCAAATAAGGGCTTGACTACTTGTCTCTTATCTGCAGATATTTTGGGCAACACAACATTAGATGTCATACATATTCCTTTCTGCCTAAATCACAGTCACAATCAAGGTTTCTTTCAAGTTGATCTCTTCTGTTTTTTTCCCATATGTGGGCTTTAATACTTCAGATACATAAAGCTCAAGTGTATATTTAATATAGACCCTCCTATGTAGACTATCTGAAATAAGAAATAAATAGGTTCCAACCTATGAAACATTGTATTTCTAACATACCAAGGGCATTTTTTTACTCTGCTGCTTTTGTCACTTGGGTGGCAGGCAGGGACGTATCCCCTCTCTCGGTGTCTGGACCATCCACCTGACATCCCCTCAAGTTACCCAGACTGGGAGGCTTACAGCTTACACCCTGCAGCAGGACTCCCTAAGGAGAGTAAATAAGATCAATCTTGAGGCCCCAGCTGAGGCTTACACCTGGGGCATCATTCAAGTGGAGGGCCAAGGGCTTCATCATGTAGCTGGCCCCAGGGTTTTCCAGCTTCTTGTTTCCCCCGGAGGAGCAGATGTGCAGTGACATCAGTGCGAAACGTGCTTGCTCCCGCACATGTTTCGCAGACATCCGCCATCACCTCCACTCCTCAATATGTGGTCCCGGTTTGTTGTACACCCAGTCTCCACTTGGTGTCGCTTGTGTGCCAGGAGTCCACAAGCCACTCACCCAGAGGAAGACAGCAGTCCCCAGGATGCTTGATCCTCTGCTCCCCGACCAGCCCTCCGATGCTGCGAGCTCATTCCAGAACCTAGGTTGTCAGTGCCACAAGCAGCAGCACTACCACTTGCAACGGCAGGCTGGTTCACCAAGCAAATATTTGTGGTAATTTTATCTTATCCATGTCATTTTTTGCTGATTTTTCCCAGTGTTTAGCTTTTAATAGTAGTACATCCTCTAACACAATTATAGTATTTTGCAGGAAATCCCTCCATAGATGCTATCTATTTACCTCTTAAAACTGATCATTTGCAGCAGCCAGCCAGGGGGTAGGGGGAGTTTGTACTGAACAAAGCATTTTTTTCAATCAAATGTTTTTTAGTGAACTTCTTTTCTGAATGACTTATACACATCACCTAATAGGCTAGGAGTCTTATTTTAGACATTATCACCATTTGCATTCTACCCAATTCTGCCGTTGCTATTTTTTTATCAGGAACTGACTTTAGAATTGCTCTATAAAATGATGTAAATGGTTGTTCTAGTTTTTCTAACTTCTCCCTACCCCAAACCTCCCTCATATAAAAAGCCACACTGTTTATTTTTGGTTCCTCAGCCTTCAGGGCAGGCATCAAACATCACCTTCTATACTTGTTGTTAAATCCTAGAAGCCCCAATTTTATTTGATTTAATCTTGCAAAGACATTTTTCTTGTGTGTCATTTATTTTTATTTGAAAAATGATGCCTAAGATAGCAGAAAGATTTGACTGTTTCTATCTTATTGCTTCTTAGCACCCCATTTTTCTTATATCTATTATTTTCCAAAACTAGAATTTTACTCTTATTCTTATTTTAAGGAAATACGTATAATACTTTTCTAACCATGTTCATTTTCTCTGCATACCTGTACGAGTTACAGAAATTAAGACATGGTTACCTGCATACATTACATTTACCCCCCTCGCAGCGACATTTCGCCCAGCGAGTCTCCCAACGACTAAAGCACTAGCCATGGTGGGAGACCCACTGGAACCAGCACTTTATCTGTCAGGTCCTGCACCCCCAATCAGCTCTGAATGGAGTTGAGAATCCTTAAGTGGGGTGGGCGGTTCGGGGGGGCAAAGCCCCCTGCAGAAAACAAAGGCAGAAGTAGCGAACTGGCAGCCAACTGCAGAATGCAGTCGACCTGCCGGTGTCGCTGACGGGGCGTTCAACAAGATTCTTGTCGGACTCCTGTCGTGGATCCCATACATTAAACATGCACTAGCATGCTACCAATATTTGGGGAATGGCCTTTAGGATGCTTCCGGGTAGTAATAGCGCTGGCCCGAGTGCGCTCGTCATCTGGGCACCAGAGAATTCACAGTGAATTCCTGTTGTATTGTGGGGGCTGTGCCCACCTCAACCTCCCATGCCCCTAACTAAAAATAAACCCGGGGTGGATTCTGGGAAGGGGTGGCGAACCCTGGAAATTGGTGTTGTAATGGCAGGCGCACTTGGTCCGGCTCAGGGAGTGCCAGCAGTGCTTTAGGATTGCCCACACTGTCTGGTAGGTCATTCACAAAGAGGTTAAAAAGTAAATGAGTCAACGGGCAGTCCTGCTTGACACCAACATTTGTGGGAAAAGAATCTGTTATATTACTATTTAAATACAATCTCACTACTAAGTTGCTGAGTGTAAATGTTTGATTATATTTAATAATACCCCCTCAATATCATGTCTCCTTAGCTTTAACCACAATAAGTTTCAGAATACACAATCAAAAGCTCCCTTGAAGTCTATATATGCCAGGTATAGATTAATTAGCCTTCTAATGTAATATTTTTAACTCAAACACTGGAGAATAAAACACTGATCTATTGTTGAACAGCCTTTCTGAAACCAGCCTGATACAGATTCAAGATTTCTTTTTTTTTCAGACCACATATTCAATTTATTTAATATATTCTTTGTGAAGATGTTTGCTGTACAATCTATTAAGCTGATAGGCCTATAATTTGCAGGAACTGATGGATATCTCTTTTTAGGCGTAAACTAGTGTAAGATAGAAGTACCTATTGCCATAATGCATGCTCTTTTGTGCATTCAGTCACGTTTAAGGTTACAGTCTGAGTAATTCGGCCGCATGATGTCATTGATGATGTCAGTGATAGGGCTTTTAAGTCTTCGCATAGGATTTCAGACACACACAGGCCTGGGTTCAACTCCCAATGTGAAACATTCTTTCTCAACACTATTTATGTAGTATGAAAGAAAATGTTAGATGCCATTGCTGATGCTAGTGATAAGAGTTTCAGTAAGGTTTGCAGCAGATTTTCAGAATATTAAACTGTTAAAGTACTTTGTTGTAGTTAACTTAATTAGTTCTGGTTGATGCTTTGAGGCTTGTCTAGGTTTGAATGCAACTAAGTGGGAAGCATTACTTTAAGGGAAGCATTACTTCAAGTTGGTAAAATGTTCCTTAGTAAACTCCATTACAGCTATGAATGGGAGGGGCCTACTGTCAATGAAGAATGTGCATTCTCCTTGCCTGGGTTTCCTGTCAAACAAACTGTGTTTTTTGCCTTGTGAGATGATAGCACACAGTGGTAGAGGACTAAGCCTGTAGTTGAAAATGGCCTGGGTTTGCTCCCCAGTAAAGAACATTTTCCTTTCTAACTACAATGTATGTAGTTTTAGAGAAATTGTTAGATATCACTTCTGGTGTCCATGATAAAAGTTTCAGTAAGCTCTGAAACAGACTTTCAAAATATTTAACCGTTAGTTTACTGCAGCCAACATAATTAGTCTTGGGAGATACTTTGGGGCTTTTCTGGGTCTGAATGCAACTTAGTGGGAAGTATTACTTCAAGCTGGCAAAATGTGCTTTACTAAACTTGTTCATTAGTAAAATCCTATACAGCTGACTGTGTGTATGTGTGTGTGTGTGTGTGTGTGCGCTCGGGGGGGGGAGGGTTGCACTCATTGCAGGATGTACATTTGTCTTGCATAGGTTTCTTGTAAAAAAAAAAAACAACCCATAGTTCACCATGTGAGATGATAGCTCACAGTGGTAGAGGGGGCCTGGGTTCGATCCCCAGTGATAAAATTATTTTCTGCTTCACAGCATTTGATGTAGTATGAGAGAAATTGTTAGATATCATTGCTGATGTAACCAATAAGACTTTAGGCAAGGTGTCAAGTAGACTTTCAGAATATTAAACTGTAAATCTTTGCAGTAAACTTAATTAGTCCCAGCTGGTACTTTCAGGCATGACTAGGCTTCAATGCAACTTAGGGGAAGCATTCCTTCAAGTTGAAAAAAATGTTTATTACTAAACTCCACTGTAGCTGTCTATGGGGGGGGGCTGCACACAATGCAGTATGTGTGTTCTCCTTGCATGGGTTTCATGTCAAAAACCTTTTTGTTTCACCTTGTGAGATGACAGCACACAGTAGTAGAGCACTGTCCCAGTAGCTGAAAGTGGCAGGAGTTCAATCCCTAGTGAAGAAAATTGTTTTTCTTTTTCACTACACTTTATGTAGTGAAACATGTAGTGTACTTTATGTAGTGTACACTTTTTCACTACACTTTAGGAATTGGATGTTTGTCCTGCAGCACAGCATTGTGTCTCCTTCGGTCCTGGACCTGCTGTGAGGGAGTCTTCTGTGAGTATAACTCCCACACTCTACAGCTGGCTAGAAGCTGTACCAACAGTTTAACACACAGCACTTTTGGGCACAGAAAGCAATGGGGCAAACACAAGTATATTGATAAAAAAAAAAATGACCTGAAGGTTGAAAACAGAGACTGTCTCAGCTAAAGCAGGACATCTGGTTACTCTATAACTTGTTAACCTTGTACCTATATTCTTTAGGGTATGGCTGCCCCCCTTATGTTGACTGCTGTCATTGATCACTGTTATACGTGCCTGTACTATGCTGTTATCTACCTTCTACTCATATTATATACTCCTGATGTTCTTGTATGGACCCTTATAATGCCTGTTGTTCTTGTATGTACATTTGTAATGCCTGTTGTTCTTGTATGTACACTTGTAATGCGTGATGTTCTTGACTATACTTTTGTACTTCTCCCGGGTCGCACCTGAAAATAGGCACTTGGCTGCCTAGTGTGCTTACCCGGTAAGCAAAAGCAAATAAATAAATATGTACAGTAGTATGAGAGACATTCTAAGATGTCACTGCTGGTATCAGTGTTAAGAATTTCAGAAAGGTCTGAAGCGTACTTTTAGAATATTTAACTGTAACTTTATTGCAACCAGTTTAATTAGCCCTGGCAGATACTTTGAGGCTTGTCAATGTTTGAATGCAAGTTAGTGGGAAGCATTACTATAAGTTGACAAAATGTTCATTACTGAATTCATTCATTAGTAAAATCCACTGCAGCTGTGTGTGCGTGTTGCGGGGTGATCTGCATGCAATGCAGGATGTATACTCTCATTGCATGGGTTTCCTATAGCTGTGTAGGGGCATTATATGGGGTCACCTGATCCACTCATTTACCTGTTACATATATTACATACTTATAGGATAACAACAGGTTTCATTTACAACATACAAGAATGTCACATACATAGTGGCTGAGATCCTTAAACAGACATGCATGCAGACATATGTACATTTTAAATGCAGAATGCAGAGTTAAACCCAAACAAAGCAGTCTTTGAAATAAGGTTAATTAGGGACCATTCTCAGCCCAAGGACCACCTTAATCCTACCTCTAAGTCCTCCTTTGAACAGTCCTTATTTTGTATAGACATATAACTAGGGGAAAAGAATGGCCAACAGGTACCTATAGGAACGCTACTGGACCAGCACAGGACCCAGGTATCTCAAGGTTTGAAAATGAGGTAACTGACTTTGCCACTGCAATATGTTCTAATTTCTTTACTGCCATTTAATGACCCTTTTAGTAATTTTATACAGTTTGTGCCCTTTCTTACACAGTTTTATGTAATGAGAGGAGGGAATATTTTTTACTTAGCATTTGAGATATACACCTATATAATGTAACCAGGTTGCTGTGGGTTTCATGATTACTACCTCTGCCTTGTGGCCTCAAAGGTTGAGGGGCCTGGGTTCTGATTTTCCTGATTAGGGATTCATTTCCAGATCTTTTAAGTTTAGTGTGGTACCTCCAACTAGAGTAAAATTTAAGTGGACTTGGTGTCAGAGTTGTACAACCCCCTGGAATGCAGTACCAGCCCACCTCCGCACAGTGTACTCCTACACATGTAAAATCACAGTGCAACCTTAAATTCAACAAAACTGTAATTAGTGACTTACCCTAATAATATGCACAGGAGACAAAATGTGAAATATCAACAAAATATTTTTGGGGGGATATTCACAAGGGATGGGGATTGCAAAGCAAAACTGGTTTTAAAAGACTCTTGTAAGACATAAGATCTTACAAGAATCTTTTAAAACCAGTTTTGCTTTGCAGGACCAAAGTTAAGTGCCTGACTAAGCTTGGCCAGTATGCACTTTAAAACATACAGTACAGTGCCCAAACCTCCACCAAGCAAGACAATGCAGTAGAAAGTAAACTGTGGGGGCATTGCCCACTGGTACCAATCTACCCCTTACACCTTAAAGGAAGCTCTTGGTGCTTCACTGGGTACCCAGCTGTAGGAATGGTACAGGCTCAGTGATGTTGTAGCCGGTTGACCAGAGTGGTGCACTTTAAAATAGAAGCTGTTAAACCCACACCCCATGGGCCACACAATTGCTTCAAAGGCAAAACCTCCAAATCAGGTATTTGTAACACCTGGCTCGTTGACCAAATTTGTAGATTTGGTGGCAACTTTGTACAAACTTTCCCAGTTGCAGGGCAAGCCTGAGAGTACTCATGGTTTTGGTGTACCAACTTCCCTGTCAACTGGGCTTCTCCTCCTCTGCTGGTGCAGTTACTCTCAGGTTGATGGTAAAGTTATTGCGGGGGAGGGGCAAAATGAAGATGCTTCAGGTCTCGGATGCCTCTGGATGGAAATCAGGCTGTCTGCATCTGCAATATCTGGATCTCTTGGGCTCTTCCCTCTTCCTCCTCTGCAGTGCACACCAGTTTAAGGAGCAGTGGGCATGCCTCACACTCACATCCAGGGTTCAGAACCCTAGTACAGAGCGCTAGCTAGTACCTGGCAGTAACACTAACCAGACTTCTCCTAGACTGTCTACAGGATTGATGCAGGTCTTTTCTCAGTGCAGCTTTCTCACAGTCTCTGGTGCCCACAGGCTGGCAGCTGTGGCACGTGGTTACCTCCTTTTTCTCTTGGCAGGTCACAGTCTCTGGTGCCCACAGGCTGGCAGCTGTGGCATGTGGTTACCTCCTTTTTCTCTTGGCAGATTACAGTCTCTGTCACAGGAGAATGGTCTGACACTTTCAATAGAGACACACTGTTCAGGTTCTGCATACACAGGCTGTGCAAACCTTTGATATCACTCCCTGATGGTTGGCTGTAGAAGCCCAGGCAGGTTTCTCTGGATGACTCTGGCAAGCAGCACACTAGCCCTCCTCTCCTCTGAGAACTAACTCCTGAGTCCTCTCTTCTGTAACTGCCCTCAACATTTTTTGGGGGAAAGGCAGATTACAACTAGCAAACAAGAGAGTCAATCTGCAGAATTAGTATGCAGAATGTTCACTCGATGTCCTATTGGCTGGCAGTAAGGCTACCAAGCATACAGCACAGTCATTCTCCCATAATGCTGCTGGTATTAGATGCCAAGACCTCTGACCTGTGATTGGTTACTATGAGGTCAGAGATCAGCAAGATGGTGCCTGTCTTTTCAGGAAGAAACAGTACTTCAACTTGTGTTTCTTTTCTGTGGGCTCCTGCCCAGTTTTTGATGTAACTACCCCTTTGGTTTTGTAGCTTTATTGCCCACTCAGACTTGTGAGGCAATAAGGATTTTTGTTGTCCTTTTGGGAGCTCTGTTATCAGGTCACGCTCCCATGCAGAGCCATGTCTTTTTCCTGTGTGACTGGCAACAGTGCTGTTCTTAAAGGTGCAGTGGCACCAAACACATGACACTTTTTCTTTACACCCCCTCCTACTGCCTCCATGCCCCCAATGGCTACTGGTGTCCCTGGGACCAGAGCAAACTAAGAGTAGTCTGGTGCTGTGTTGGCCATGGGATACAACAGTGAAAACTGCAGCACTGGGTCGGGTGTACACAGCAGCGTGTGAACAGGCAGCTCTCATGTTTGAGCAGGCAGCTGCTTGAGTGTTCGAGCACTGCTGTGCAGCAGTACTGTGATCAAAAATTGCTGAGCCAGAGATAGCTCCATGACTTTGCTCCTCCTGTTCCCTTACAGACTGCAGTCTCGGGGGCCGAAGAGAACACAGAAAAAGGATGGCAGGCAGTTTTGGTGGCAGCAGGAGTCCAGGTAAGCCCCCACTATTTGGGGGGTGTTACAGTAACATTTAACAAACATTGTGCTGGGTACCAAACTATGCTAGTCTCCCTTTAATGGTTTTATAAATTAATCATGAGCAATAGCTTTGCTGAGCTTCCTGTAATTCTCTATTTACAAACTATACGAATTATACTAAAGCAAAAATAAAGGCACATGCTTTAACACATCAGTACCGCCCTGCCGTAGGCATGAACCTTGGGAGGAGGGGTACAAAAACACATACACACACATGCAAAAGTTCACTGAAGCAAGTAATGAATGGAGGTGGTGCGAAGAAAATACGGGCTGGCTAAGTCTGTATAAATGCAACTGCACACCGACCGAAAAAATGATTCCTGCACTCAAACAGATGTGTTATAGCTTTTTATAGTTAAAGACACTCTGTCATAAAAATGCACTTGAATTCTTATACTGCTAATAAGAGGCTTGATTTGATACTATGGAAAAATTGTAGATATGGGGTAGGTAAATATCCAGATCTCAATGCAAATCTCAGTGCTGCTTTGTATAAACTTGATGGGTAAAGTCTCTCACAGTCAATTGCTGAAAATAAATAATGTAGTTCAAAAATTTCCATATGGAGCAGATATTCAAAAAAAGCAGTACAGTGCAGATATAGACAAGACTCATAGCGCCAACAACATTACCCAGTCACTGAAATGATCCACGGCCCTTGTCGCCTGGCGCTTTGCTCCTCCTGAGCTTTGTCTGGCGTGTGATTAAAGCTAGTACCTCTATGGCTGCCTGTAGTCCCATGGTCACCACAGCAACCATATTCCAAGTAATTTGAAGAGACTATACCAAATAAATTAGGTCAAGTCAAGTTAAAATGACTAGTGCCATTATGACAAGTGCAAAAAGCAAAGCATCCAATACGTACTTTGCCCACTGTACAAAATGCAATATCAAAGAAGTACCAAAAATGATGACCCAATATCAAGTAAGTTAGTATAGATTCGGTAGGCACCGATAGCACTTTCTTATTTTGAAACTTTTTATCATTGTTGAAAAGGTATACAATACAAAGCCATTGTATTGGCTGCAAAGTTATGCAGTGATGCGCAGCATCACAAATACTTTCTACCCATAACAGGGCGATGAGTTAATGTTGGAAATGGTAACTTAATATGCTTAGCTGGCCTGTATTACATACCTAAACCTGCATTAGTTTCTTCAATCCCTAGTACAACTTTACTAGGGTGGTTTAATAACTGTGTAAATCAATTTAACACAAACCATCCTACTGTGAATTTCTGCTACTTTACTTTTTATTAACTCACTTTACTCTTCTCAGAGATGTTAACATGGGAGCCTTGTTTTACTTTTAATTTTTGATCCAGTTAGCTTGGAGATGGAAGCTGGCCTGCCCTCCACAACCCCCACCCCCCATTACCAGTCATCCCAGCAGTAACCCAGACATTTATGGCCAGAGATACACAATCTTGAGGTCATCTCATGTTGCTTAAAACAGCATAGCATAGTCAAGAACTAACTTCCTTCTTCCATGTTCCAGCTATTCATGACTTGTCCTTCATCTTATAAATAATCTCTTTATCAAGGAAGATTTGTAGTCAAAGGGCCAGGTAGTCAAAACTTAGCGCCATGTGCAAACCGTTTGCGCCGGGCTAGCGCAGTGTTAGTGCAGGAGTATGATATTCAAAACGGCCAGTAGAGTGTGCAAACCACGGTAGCACCAGCAAACTGATAATATATGCAAGGGGCAAACAGATGGAGTGGGTCAGTGCAATGCGATATTCAGCACATAGCGCCATGCTAGGTGCAGTTGCATGGCTTAGCATGACACATTGTGCGATGGAAAATATCACCTGGGAAAAGGTGGTCTTAACATGGGGAAAACCAGCATTGTGCAACACTATGGCATTGTGCTGCTTGCGTGCCATTAGTGCGGCTGTGCACAACCCCATCCAATAAGTAGGATACAGCAAGGTGGTTGTGGAGTCACAGATGGATGGAACATTCAGGTCAGCATGGGACAGGCATGAGGCACACTGAGGGTGTAGTAGGCGGACATCGGGTGTAGGGCAACAGGACTCTGCAGCTGCTCTGATATGTAGGAACTAGGCAGACTAGGTGGGCCAGGAAGACCCCAGCTGCCATCTAATGCACTGTCAATGGTGCTGTGTATATACTGTATGCTGCTTCGTACAGTGCGACTGCCTGCTGACACACCTGCCCATCATGGCATATGTCACTGTGGGCATCCCATGCCTGTTATGCAGCATCTGTGAGTCGCACAACAGCACTACGGTACAGTCCAACATCAGTACACACCAGCATGATGGGGCTGGCACTCTGTACGATGCTGCAGGCAATGCTGCCCACCATGTCCTAGGCAGTACTGTGTCTCACACCCCACTGACCCCCATGTCACTGTACCAGCTACAGTGCACTGTATGGCAGGACCTACAGTTGGACTATTGAATCCATCACCACCACCAGTGCCTGTGCATTGCAGTCCCCTGGAGCACATTATACCACACAGCTCTGAACATGTGTAGCCTGCAGCTCCCACCATGCTTCTCCCGACTGGCCTACAGGTAGAGCTGTGGGAAGACCCAGCTCACCCCATACCTCCCAACTGACCTACAGGTGGAGCTGTGGGAAGACCCAGCTGGCCCCTGTACCTCCATGGAGCTTGTCACAGGCTGTGGGTAGATAGATGGACTCAAAGGCAGATATAATTACCAGCAGTAGGATTTATTTCCAATTAGCAGAACAAAATAATAGCAGAGACTTGTATGACAAATAAAATAAACAAATAGAAAAACAAAATAGGCATCAATGTACTGAGGCAATATTCAGCACGAACTTTCCCAGCTAGAAGACACTATCTGCCAGTAGGTGTTTCACCCTCAACACCTTCCTACAATCTGATCTATGAACCTAAAAGACATTCATTATATACAGACATGAGCATCATGTGATGGGTTAACTCCACCCATTCTTTACTAAGAGTTCTTTTTAAACATTCTTAATTCTGTTATATAATTATAACAGGGTAACAGAAACAACCTTTAGTATATCTTGACATGTTGTGCACACATTTCTCTTTATTTATAAAGCTTCTGTAAAAAGTTCAGACTAGACAGTTCTCCGAAGCACCACCCCCAGCAGTAGCAGCAGTAAAAAAGGTAAGAGAGCGGCTGGCCGGCGCTATAGCTGCATATTGCTGTGGGGATGCAAAGGGAAGTGTCGAAAGAGAAGGATTTGCTGTTGACTCCAAGTAACTGCAACCTTTTCTGGTGAGTCATGGCTTTAGTCTAGCAACTGCAATAATTAATTAGTCACCCACAGGAACGAAAAAAGCTTCTGCTGTACAGCAATGAAAAAACAGGTTCTGCAGACAGAAGTTTGCAGACTGCGCGACAGTGTACACAGTCGAGGAAACAGTCTGCAAGAGACACAGACCGGGGAGCTGAATTGCTGAGAGGAAAGCCCACAAATGAAAACGGCTTTCTCTGGCTGCTCCTCGTTGCATTTGGCTGCAAACTGTGATGCTCGCTCTAATAGCCTTGTTCGCTATAACCCAGGAGCACCATTCAAAGAGGGAATTTCTTCTTATTTTAAATTATTTATAACCCCTGCCACTAGTACCTAAGAAGGGGGTTCCTCACTCTAATTCTGCAGCCTGCCCATCCAAACATGACTGCACTATGAGACAAAATAGGCTAATCTTTTGGGGTTGAGAATTTTGACTGTCTCATTTGTCTTATAGAGTGTAAAACAAAATAAAGTTACCTATGGCCTATCTAGAAGGCCTGACCTGTCTATCCCGATAATTCCCACAGGTTTTAACATTACAGTGGTTATTGTAGACAGTAAGGCAGACCCCTTTTTACTTGTGAAAATTCAGACTTATTTAGGAATGCCTGCACATACCGAAGCAGGTCACAGTGAACAGAAAGTCTGGGGTCAATATTAAGGACTGTAAAACAATAAACATAACATAGAAAAACGAACAGAAGTGGGTGGCCAGACCAACAATCATAACACTTAACATCATGGACACTAACAGACAGATTTCACAAGACATTTACAGTCCAAAATGACACCCAAACTACTCTGACCCTCTAAAGGAAAAATAGGGTGGGGGGCTCCCTTCCACATACTCCTCCCCACCTAAAACAAAACCAGTATGGCTTTTGTTTCTTCTTTCTGAGTCTCTAACCTACACTTACTACATCTGTCATCAGATCTCTCACTAGGAGAGATGGAGCCATAGCCCACCCTGTCCTAAGGCTCCGCCTCGGGGTCCCTAGTTACATGAATTAGCAATGGTAAAAGAGTATCCTCTTTCACTCTCACCTCTTTCTTTACCCCGAAGTCTGATGACAGGTGTTTCTCTTCACCTGTCCCATATCTGGACATAAAGTCCACATTACAATGGGCAGTCCCTTTTCGATGCTTGCTTGTAAAGCGATATGGCTGCAATGAAAGAAACCATCTCATAATTCGAGGGTTCTTATCTTTCATTACATGAAGCCAACACAACGGATTGTGGTCTGTCCACAATTCAAACTCCACCCCCAAAGGTAAAAATGGAGGGCTTCTATGGCCCACCTAATGGCCAAGCACTCCTTTTCAATTGTGGAGCACTGGGTCTCCCTCTCATGCAGTTTTCTGCTTACATATATGATAGGGCATTCTTCTCCCTCTACAATCTGAGTAACCATAGCCCCTAAGCCATAGCTGGAGGCATCAGTCTGGACAATCAAGGATAGTGTGAATCAAGGATCCATAAAGTGGGTGATGAACACAAACTAGCTTTAAGAGCATGAAAGGCATCTTCACACTCTGGGGACCACAGTACCTTACCGTGTCTGTTTTTCTTTATCAAGTCGGTAAGGGTGATGGCTTATGTAGAGAAGTTTGGTATGAAATGCCTGTAATAGCCAGCTAGACCTAGAAAGGACCACACATCCCTTTTGTCCTAGGTCTAGGGCGACAGTGCGCACAGTCGAGGAAACAGTCTGCAAGCGACACAGACTGGGGAGCTGAAATGCCGAGAGGAAAGCTCAAAATTTAAAACTGCTTTCTCTGGCTGCTCCTCGTTGCACTTGGCTGCAGTTTGCGATGTTTGCTCTGATAGCCATGTTCACTGTAACCCAAGAGCAACATTCCAAGAGGGAATTCCTTCTTATTTTACATTATTTCTAACCCCTGCCACTAGTACCTAAGAAGGGGGCTCCTCGCTCTACTGCTGCAGCCTGCCTATCCAAACATGACTGCACCACGATATGCTAATCTTTTGGGGTTGAGAATTTTGACTGTCTCATTTCTCTTAAAGAGTGTAAAACAAAATAATGTTACCTATGGCCTATCTCTGACCCTCTAAAGGAAAAATAGGGGGGAAAAATAGAGCTGTGGGACCCTTCAAGTGTGCTGGGCAAACTGCACTCAAATCAGGGCATAATGAGATGCAAATGTGGATGTTTGCCAACTGACTGGATAAGTAGGCTTATTTGCATGTCACTTTTGAATATAGTATAGTTTTGCCCCAAGGAAACGTGATAGCACCTGGAACACTGCTTAGCACTGTGCTAGCCCTGCGCGAACGGCTGTGCGCCATGCAACCATCATGGCATGTTTAATTTCTGCACACTGTACATTCCCATGCACTGAAGCGTGCAGCTCTGACTCCACTCTTTTGCTGGCACACACATTGGCCATATATTCCACCTCTACAGTCCTTCTAGTCGCTGTGCACTGTGGTGTGCACTTCCTGGTTGCTATAGTCAGAACTGTCTTATTCCCGGGCTATGTTTGCACTGCACTCCCAGCCCAGTTTGCACGGCTCCCTTAGCATGTTATATTCAGCAGGTTTAGCACTGGGGTTATCCCTTTTGAATATAGCAGGATTTTGGGTCCATGCTAAGTTTGCCTGCCGGGCAGGGCTAAATTTGCCCCAGGGCAAAGTTTTGAATATCTGGCTCAAAGGCTCCTAAACTGAGACTCCATTTATATTAGAGCCTCTGGTGAAAAGACAAAAAGCCACAAGTAAGTGTTAGGTGAGTAAATCAAACATTTCAACACGTAAGTTCTGAATAGATAAATACACTCATATCTCAGAGGGCATAATTTACATTAGATTTTGTACTATTCAATGAATATCATACATGTACATACATATATATAGTATATGGTTAGGGCTTATTATGAATAGAAAGCCGTGGCTTTTAAAATCCTGTTGTAGGACAGTTCAAAGGTAAAAAAAGTTGTTGTACTATCGTTCTGACGTCACATTGATAGTACGACAACTTTTCCATGAAAACTACCACCAGTGGTGGAACCATAACTCCTCACAAAAAAATTCAAACAAAATGGCGGTGCCGCAGCAGCTAGTTGTCCGAAGCAGCAGTTCAGCAAGTCTGGCCAAGCACAGACTGCCATAGTCTGCTCCGTGTATTCATGTTTTCAGGTTGTCATTTTTTTTTGTATTTAAATCTGGTGTTTCCTTCATGGTTGGGATTGTGAACACAGGAAACATCAGTGAGTATCAGGATCTGCGGGGTCGTGTCGGGAGAGGAGTGCGTGTGTAGTGAGTGTCTGTAGCGAGGACCGGGATGAAGTGGAGCTGCGAATACACAAGGTATGAAACCTTGTGAAATGAATGTTTTACACATTGGGGAGCCATATACTATATAAAATAGTGGATGGACGACCATCCACAACTAAGGCAGTGTTTCACATCTTGGGAGTTGATGACATCATGGAGACCTCTCGAGCTTCGCTCCTGAGGTCTCTCTGATGTCATCAACACCCTCGATAGAAACACAGCCTTGTTGTGGATGGTCGTCCATCCACTATTCTATATATCTAATGGACTCCATATAGTAGTATATAAGAGATACAACCAGTTTTGGAGGAAGTAATAGAGGCAATAGGTAAGTGGGATTTTTTTATTATTTTAAAATGAAAAAACTAATTACACTTTACTGCTTTTTATGTTTGCTTGCATGCATACGCAAGAAACATGTTGTGACAGCTTGCTGCAGAAACAGGTTATGGAGGTGCGGCACTGTTGTGGCCAATGCCCCCGGTTCCTTTTGAGGCTTGGCCCGCTTTCCCCAATGCAGAGGCATGCTGCAGCTGACACTAGTTCAGACAGTGTTCCACTACCTTGAAAGGTTTTCGCTGCTGCAATTAGGGGCCGCCTCGTCATTGCAGCGTCAGCCATTCTGCTGCAACGAGGGAGCGACCCATCATTGTAGGGTGTACCTTGCCCTCCTGACCCAGTAATTCACCGACGGAGGAGCCCACTTCCCATTGGCACACTGTAACCCCCTTCCCCATTTTTTGTTTGCCGAGGGGGTGCCCAGTCCCCTTCGGCTTCATGCGCCCACCAACAATCTTTCTTTGTTGACGAGGGGCCCAATCCTCATCGGCTTCAATCTCCCCCCCTGTTAAATTTGCAGATGGGGGAGCCCACTCCCAGTTGGCATAATGCCCCCCTCCCAATTTGTTGTGTGCCGAGGGGGGTGCCCAATCCCCCTTGACTCTTCTCCCCAGTGTGCCAAAGGGGGTGCCTAATCCCCCGTTGGCTACAGTACCACCAAAAAACACTTGGGTGGCATGCTGTGAGCACACCCCAGTATGCCAAATGTACCTGTAAAAGGGAAAACTGTCCCATGATGTCCCTTGTGTTTTTAAAACCCCTGTAAAGAAGAAAACGGTCCCTCGCTGTCTGCGGCTCCCTCCGCCAACCGGCGCCCACCCACTGCATACCACACCTCCCCACACCCCTCTCACCCCATACTTACCTCCGGAGGCTGGTGCGACGATCTTCGGTGGACTGGGAACACGTCTACACTTTTCAAAGCCGACTGCGAACAGAAGAAATGCCGGTAAGCTGTATAATGGCATAAATAGGGATTTTTTCAACTTTGGTGCACATTGTGGGCATTTTGGGGAATTTTGGCACCAAATTTTCAACATGGGGTTATTGGGATCCCTCCTCATGAATTCAGCCATGGTCATGGCGTTATTCGGTCCCAAAAGGTGATTTAGCAGTCACTACACGGAATCACCTTTTGGGACCGATTAACGAAACAACAGTGCCAGTGTTCATGAGGTGGGCTCTCAAAAAGCCTATGTTGCAAATTTGGTGGAAAAATCCAAAAAATGACTGTTTTACAAGCGTGCGTTACGCAGTTCCTACACACGCTCATAACTAAGCAACTTTCAAATATTTTCACTCCAGATTTTCAACATTGGCATTTTTCCACACCTCCTTATGAAGAGTATAGCTGTCATTTTTCACATCCTGGCTGAAATTGTTTTCGCACTTCTGGCGCAGAATAGCGCGGTCACTGTGGGAAATCAGTGTTTGGGACACATTAAGAAAATCACAGTGATACTGTTCATGAGCAGAGGTCCTAAAATGCCTATGTTGAAAATTTTGTGATGAAAGTCCATAAAATGACTGTGTTACGAGAGTACGTTGCACAGCGTCCACGCACCCTTGTAACTTCACAAATTAGTAATATTTTCATGCCAGATTTTCAACACTGGCATTTTTTCACACCTCCTTATGAACAATTCAGCTGTCATTTTGCACATCCTGGCTGAAATGTGTTTTCACGGTTACGGCACAGAATAGCGCAGTCGCTTTGGGAAATCAGTGTTTGGGACAGATTAAGATCGAGCGAGTGAAAGAGGGGGAGTGACCAAGCTCAACTGAGCTCTGTTGGGACTGCTGTGGATTTCTTTGTGGGCAGAAAAAGGCGCCAACACAAGCAGGAGCCCTGTACAAAAGGGCAGCCTGCAGCACCAGGAGAAATAGAACGAGCAAGTGAGAGAGGGGCAGTGAGTAAGCTCAGTGGAGCTCTGCCGGGACTTTATAGTTGCCCACCCTTCTGCCCAGGTTCATCTGTGGTCCTTTATTACAGCAGGGTCTCTGGAGTGGAGACAAAGCAACAATTGGATACTTTTAGGACTGCTGTAATAATAAAGATTTAGTTGTTCTGTTTATTTCTCTAACTGAGCTAAATATCGAGCTATCTTGTTATGATTGCTGTAATAATACATATTTATTTGTTTTGTTTATCTCTCTAACTGAGCGGAGTAATACCTGGAGTACAATAGGATTTCTAACTGGGCTAAGTGAAACTACATGAGAGCTGAGAACAAAAAGTATGGTAGCTGAGGGGTGAAAAATTAACAAGGAGGCTTTAGGATTGCTACAGTAATACAGTATCTAATGGATGAGATTTGAGACCGAATTAACCCAGTCGGCAAGGGAGCAGTAGGGGGACTAGTGTGGGGGGGGCGGCGGGACAGGAATTTGAGTAAATAGGGGCCTAACAGTTGTAGTAGGTACAAAACCTGGGAGTAAGAGCCTGTAACATAAGATGGGGGCCAAAATGGGGCAGGTGCCACATGTCAATAGGGCGGGCATCTTTGGAAGGGTGGTGGGGTGTACAGGGTGTGGGTCCACCATGATCCTGAACTGGGCTTGGAGGATGGGGGTGTATGGTCTGTAGACAACTGGCTAGTTTGAGGGAGGAACTGTGGAGGTTAGGAGGGAGTCTAAGTGGCAGGGCAGATGAGTATGGTAGGCATCCTGACTGGGGGGATAGGGGATGGCAAAGGGGCGGAGGAAGAACAACTAGGGAGTGAACCCGACCCCAGTATCAGTGGCACTAACAGAAAAGAGAGGAGAAGGGAGGGGGTGCCCGAGGTGGGGGGGGCCTCCTGATGGGGGAGGAAGAGACCACGAGGAGTACCAGGGGAGTGAGCAGATGGCTGCTGGTAGGGAGGGACCAGGGTGGCACGGAGGGAACAAGTAGGAGGGGGGACTGATAGGGGGAAGAGATGTAGAGGGTATCAACTAGAATAGATTCAAACCTCTGCTATGGTACAGAGAGGGGCAGGAACATACTAAGGGGGAGGAGGCGGGGCATGAGAGGGATGGCAACAGGTAGGGGAAGAGATAGCGAGGAGGAAAGGGTAGAAGGGGGATAGTAAGGAAGGAGGGGTGGTGACTGAAGGAGAGAAGGCTACAGGAAGGGGCAAGGATGGGAAGAGCATCACTATCGGGGTAGAAGGGAATGGGGGCTCTAAATCGACAACACCGGGGATAGGAGAGGGGTTGGAAATCAGCAGGGGCGGAGGGGAGGTCGACATGGGAAGTCCAAAAGGAAGTAGTCAGGCTGGGAAGGGGTTCAAGGGGGATGGGAGGAATAAGGCAGAGAAAAGTGGTGAGGCAGAAGTAGGGGGTACAGATACAGAAGTCACAGAGGGAGCAGCTGGTGGGTATAAGGGCAGGGAAGAGCGAATACTGGGGTGGTGGAAGGGGCATTAGAAGGAAGGGGATAAGGGACGGGGTACTCATCCTGGGGATTCTATACTGAAAGGAGTGAGATGAGGGGCGGGAGGAAGGCACAGCCATATTTGGGTTGAAGCTGTTTCCCAGGTTGACTGCAGGAGGGCAGGGCAAGCACTGCTCAAGTGTGTAGTGAGGGGGAGGAAGAAGCCTCATTTAGTGTTGCATGTGGGTACAAATGACTTAGCGGGGGGCTGTGAAAATAGTTAAGGGGAGGTTCGAGTAGTTGGGCAGGCAGTGTGAGGGGGTGAGGGACTCGGTGGCATTCTCTGAGGTACTGCCAGTACCATGTGCAAGCATGGGGAGGAAGGGTAGGCTTGAAGAGTTGAACAAGTAGCTGAGGGATTGGTGCCACACCAAAAATTATGGGTTAATGACTAACTACAGTAGGGTCTGGGGGGAATAGTGACTTGTACACTGGGGACAGGGTACACTTGAGCAGGAAGGGGAGTGGAGTATTAAAGGCAGTATTAGAGAGGTATATCTCTGCTAAGGTGGATTTAAACTAGTTGGGGGGGAGTGGCCAAAAGACTGAGGTTGGTAGAAAGGTCCAGACAGGGTTAGCCTAATGAGCTCCCCCCCCCCAGATATAGGTAAAGGCGGAGGCATAGTAACAACCGGGAGGGGCGAGTAGAATGGTCTGAGTGTAATACAGAAGGCACCACCACCCGATAAGAATAAGGAGGAGAAAGGGCACGGACTACCGGGAGGAGGGACGCAGGCCAAGGAGGAGAAGAGTGAGGAGAAGGAGGGGTATGGGTAGAAGGTGGTCTGACTAACTGGATAGAGAACTGGTTACAGGGGAGAGTGCAGAGGGTGGTGATGGTGCGGTATCTCTTGGCACCAAGAGCAGTGACAAGCGGGGTGCCGCAGGGGTCAGTGCTGGGCCCAGTGCTATTTGGTCTCTTTATCTCTGATATAGCACATGGATTGGGGAGCAGAGTTAGTCTGTTTGTGCATTATACCAAATTGGGGTTGGTGGTGGACGAAGAGGATGGATGGGAAAAACTGCAGGGGGACCTAACCAAACTACAGACATGGTCGGTGGAGTGGCAGCTAGGATTCAATGCAAAGAAGTGTAAGGTGATGCACTTCAGGGCTAAGAACCAGAAGAAGGACTATTGGTTAGGGATCACAAAAGAGGAAAAGGACCTAGGGGTGTTGGTAACTGGGAGCATGAACAACTCGGCCCAGTGCAGGAAAGCAGCAGTGAAGACAAATAGGATGCTGGGATGCATCACAAGGGGGTTCTCATCCAGACTCCAGGATGTGATCCTACCTCTCTACAGATCATTGGTCACACCACACCTAGTGTACTGTGTGTAGTACTGGAGGCTATACCTGAGGAGAGATATAAAGTTACTGGAGGGGGTGCGCAACAAAAATGTTAAAGGGGATGGAAGGAAAGGAATATGAAGTTAGGCTGATGGAGCTGAACACGTACACACTGAAGGAAAGCAGGGATGGGGAGATATGATTGAAGTGTTTAACTACCTGAGGGGGTGTTTAAACTGAGGAGTGGAAGAGAGACGAGGGTTAATGGACTAAGGCTGGAAGGGGGACGTTTCAAGAGGGAAATGAGGAGGCACTACTTCTCTGAAAGGGTGGTGTCTAGTTGGAATGCACTGCCAGAGAGGGTGGTAACATGTAGAACAGTCAATAGCTTTAAGGAGGAGTGGGATAAAACAAGAAAGATTTGGGGGAGGGGTAGGGGCTGGGAAAAGCCAGGGAGGAACTGAGGGGGAGGAGGCTGGGGCAGCTGCAATCTAGGGTGCTAGCTGCATACTCAGGCAGACTTACATAGACTGATTGATGTGTTCTGCTGGCAGATTCATATGTTCATATGTATGCTCGTATGTAAAATCACAGTGATGCTGTTCATGAGCAGTGGTCCTAAAATGCCTATGCTGAAAATTTGGTGACAAATGTCTATAAAATGACTGTGTTACAAGCGTGCATTGTGCAGTTTCCATGCATCCTCGTAACTTTGCAAATTTGTAGTATTTTCACTCCAGATTTTCAACATTGTCATTTTGCCACACCTCCTTATGAACAGTACAGCTGTCATTTTTCTCATCCTGCCCAAAATATGCGTTTACACATCGGGCGCAGAATACCGCAGTTGCTGTGGGAAATCAATGTTCGGGACAGAATAAGAACATCATAGTGACAGTGTTCATGAGCAGAGGTCACAAAATGCCTATGTTGAAAATTTGGTGAAATTATTCCACTAAATGACTGTGTTACGCACATGCGTTGCGCAGTGCCATGTACACTCGGAAGTTTGAGCATTTTTAATATTTTCACTACAGATTTTCAACATTGCCATCTCTTCACACCTCCCTATGAATGGTACAGCTGTCATTCTTCACATCCTGCCCGATCTGTGTTTTCGTGCATCTGGCGCACAATAGCACGGTCGCTGTGGAAACTCAAATTTCGGGACACATTGACAAAATCACAGTGCCGCTGTTCATGAGAAGAGCTCCCAAATGCTTTCATGAGGTGGGGGCCACAAAATGGCCATGTTGAACATTTGTAGTACAAATACCAACAAATGCCTGGGGTGTTATGGTTTCTAACCATAACGTCCCACCCTTTACAGACTGATAGACATCAGGGGTGTGCCTTTGGATTGCTGACTGTAATGCTCATGCCATTCCAACCCCACCCCCCCACACCCAGCCACTGACAGGCATTGAGCTGTACCTTCGACTCTTCAGCGCCACAGTTCACCTCATTCTATATTGCACCCATTTCAGCATATGTTCTTATGGAGTGGGGTGATTGTAAAACCGAACACCCCAAGGCACACCTCAACACTTGTCAGAGTCTGCAGGATAGGGTGAGGTGAAACAGCATGAACGTTATGGGTGACAGCACAAATGCATACCCCAATGTCTGTCCTTCTCTGCAGGGTGGAGCTGGGGTTGGCATGAAGTTCAATGCTTCACTGCCATTCCTACTCTGCAGCTGTCTAACTCCTGCATTTCCAATGCTAATACCAACAAGCAAACATTTGGCATTGACAAATGCTTGTTTGAATGATGTGTGCACCATATGGAAATTTTGGAAGCGCTTTATTACCTGCAATTGATTGTGAGAGACTTTACTGATTAGAAAGCAGTATAGCGCAGTGGTTAAAGCTCTAAGCTGCAAACCTGGAGACCTGGCTTTGAATCCCACAGCCCCCACTTGCATATTGTGTGACCCTGGGCAACTCACTTAACTTTCTTGTGCTCCCAGGTCATACCTGTAAACCAGCTTTCAGCTTAGTGTGTCTCTCCTGGTAAAAAGAAAACAAACAAACAAAAAAAAGATCAGTGTTACTTTAAGAATGTATCACTATTGAAAGGGTGCCTTGTGTTATGGGACCTCACCTTGAGAAAGCACACTGTGTGTGTACGAAAACATTGGGTAGCGGTCAGCAGTGGCTGCTCTGGATTTATGAAATGAAATGTACTATCATTATCCTAGAAACAAGTTTTGATCTTCTTGTTATGCAGTTCCAGTGGCTGTGAGCTAGTTTTTTCTTTTACGGCTGTGGGCGGAGCCTACAGCCATTTTACATTTGGCTACTCAAAACCGGCTGAATGTGGCATGTTTCCTTTGGACTTTTGGAAGTATCCTTCCAAAAGTCCAACATAGCTCGGAACACTCTGCCACAGTCGGTTGCTACAGAGTAACAGCCGCACTGTTTTGGCTGTTTCTTCTGCATTCTAGGACAAGAACTATGCATGAGTGCCTCACACGCATGTTCTGTTCTGCCGGTGCCACCATCTTGGGAATGGCCGAATGCAACCACACATGCATGTGAATCACCACAACTACACATGCGTGAATGCCGTGCATGCACAGTTGTGTCACTGCTGCCATCTTGGAGATGGCACTTAGTGCCGCTTGCTCTCCGAAGCTTTACAAGCTCACCACAGCCGTATTGGCTCTGGCTAGAATTTGTTTTTGTGGTAGTTACTGGCTCCAGCTTGGGATCCTTTGTAGACACCTTGCCTCCTTTGTGTTCCATGGCTGAGTTCGTCTCTGAAGTTTTATTCTTTGTGTACTTTTGATCTGAATGTACAGGGGTGTTATCATAAACCATTTTTTTGGGTGTCAGTTTCTGGACAACATTAATTTCCCTTTCATGATTAATTTTTTTTCTAGCCTTTTTGCTGTCCACCTTACATCCTTTTATTTCTTTTTCTTAGATTATTTTAATTATGGTGGTTTGTAGCATTGGAAAAAATTACCGTTAGTAAATTATCTATTACCAATACTTAGAAAGGAGACGAATGGAGATGAGGCTGAAGGTGGAAGAATTTAATGATTATAACAATAATCACAGCGAGAGATTACAAGTGGTACATCCTTCATTCTTCAAACTAACAGTGTATTCTGGCTTGCTTATATAGTGGAAGACAGTATTATTAGTTTCTATGGTTGTCTATGATTGGTCCAAGACAAGTACAAACATCAACTTAAAAGGCAATTCTCCTTTTAGTATATGTATGAGCTAATCTCTGGTCAGCACAAATGTATTGATAGTGTAAATTATACTACTATATAAGGCTAGTAATAATTGTCATTACCAGTTACCAAGGTCTAGGAGGAAGAAATAGGTTTGCACTTAGGAATGTGCACACAGGCATTCTGGCCCATCCTAATAATAATAGTCAAAAGGGTAACTTGAACTCTATCCCTGTATTTCTATTTGTGCAGACACTTAAGACACCTGTTTTCTATTACTCACATGATCAATACAAATATTAAAAGGCACTTTAATATTGCAACTTGTGGCTCAGCTAAACTTGTAGCTTTACAAGTTTTAATATGATTCAATTATATAGGCCATTATTTATTACACAAACACATTATGGTTTAGACCAAAATGAGGTCAGCCTGTAATATTGGTACAAATTTCTTTATCCCTTGTTACATGGTTAAATACCTACCTAGTGTCACGGCTTGGAGGAATAGACAGCAGATCCTAAGGATTGCTAGGGTGGTAGGGCATGGGTGGAGCTGGATGTCACTGTCCACCTGGGGACCAGTTGTCTAGCAGGGGATGGGGCCAGGATTGTGCAGGGACAGCTCAGGGAACTGAGGAAGCACCTAAGCAAGTAACGTGCACAGTGGGATTGACCGAGGTGCTACCTGTCTACAGCCGAGTGAAGGATAGGGTACTCTGTACCAGGAACTTCAACTTGTGGTTGAAAAAATGGCACAGAGAGGAGAGGTTCAGCTTCACTAGGGACTGGGACCAATCTGGAAGGATGAGTATCTGTGCAGAGGTGATGGCCTACATCTGTCTCGGAGGAGAACCACAGTCCTCTGTGTGCAGTTTAAATGTCACTTTGATGAACATTTATACTAGCTGAGGTGGGTGGCAGAAAGACAATGGGAGGCATAAACTACCCCCTAGACTGAAGCAGTAGGAAGGGAGGACCCGAAGGAAGGAAACTCCCAGGGATTAGGTTAAAGGAAAATGGGTTAATGGAAAAAGTAGAGTAGTAGAGAACAAAGGGGCTGGGAACAAAAGTTGTAAGAAGAGAGGGGAAAACAAGCTGTGGCACAAGGGGGGGCAGGGTGGTTGCATGCAGATTGGGAACAAGGTATGGAAGGCCATGTATGCAAATGCAAGGAGTCTTGGAAATAAAATTCCAGATCTGGAGACCATCATGGTGGAGGCAGACCTGGATCATACGGCTATCAGTGAGTCAAGCTGTACAGCATCCACAACTAGGACATGGCCCCCTTATTGCGCTCAGGGCACTGACATTACTGCGCTGGATAATCAGGGTGCCAAATGCTGAATTCACTGCCCCCTCCCCGAGGTCTACACCCACAGAGTTGGAATCCTGAAGTGGGGGAGGGGTGAAGTGATCAGCAACATTGCCAATTGGCGCCCTAATTGCCCAGCTCTGGAATGCTGGCCCGTTCCGAGGGTGGAACCGACATGGCCATACCAGGCTACACACAGTTCAGGAAGGATAGGGAGGGGAGGAAGGGCAGAGGGATTGTGCTGTATGTGAGGGAGGGTCTCAAAACAGCAGAAATGCAAGGGAACTGGGGGGAGAGGCTGAGAGTGCTGTAGGTCACCCTGGAGACAGGAACCAAAGCCACTATTTACACTGGGGTGATATACAGACCTCCAACACAAGAGGAAGAAACTAGTTAAGGCAGTGGGGAGAACTTTAAGCATGATGGCAGAAAAGGGGGGGGGAGTGGGGAGCTGCTGGTAAGGGATTTCAATCTACCAGATGTGGATTGGAACCTCCCAGCCGCAGCCTCAGATAGAAACAGGTCCATCCTAGACTCCCTGCAAGGGGCATTTTTCAGGCAGCTAGTCAGGCCACACAATACGGTGCTCACAAACAGGGACAGTATTGCAGATGTCAAGGTGGGATACCATCTTCGGACCAGCGATCAACAAAGAATGTGGTTTGACATAAGGATGTGGGCAGAAGCAAACTATACAAGGATGACAGTCCTGAACTTCAGGGGAGCAGATTTTTTAAAAATGGGTGAATGCCTCAGAAATTTCATTGTATAGGGGGGATTGCCTGGGCGAGGTGGAGAAACTCTGGGCCAGATTAAGGGCTGGTATATTGAAGGCAACAAACCTTTGTGCAAAAGAAGTGAACAAAAACAGGAGAAGAAAGATACCAGTATAGTTCTCAAGGGAAGAGGCTGTGAAAGCAAAGGCTAGAAGTGTAGCTTTCAGGAGGTATAAGGAGATGCAGAGGGAAGTGGATAGGGAGATATACCAGGAAAAGCAGAGGGAAGCAGGGAAGGTGGTGAGGGGAGCAAAGGCACAAACTGAAGAAAGAAAGTCAAAAGGGTAAGTTAATGGGATAAGACCTTTTTTTAGATACAGAATATAAGTGAAGAGAGGAAGACATGGACAGGATTGTGAGGTTAGGAAGGGCAGGGGCAGACTGTGCAGAAGAGGATTAGGAAAAAGCAGATATCCTAAACAGATACTTTTGCTCAGTCTTCACAGTAGAAGGAGAGGGGGATGGACCACATAAAAGCAGCAGGAACACTGGGGAGAGGTAGACACAAGTCCATTTACAGAGGAAAGAATCCTGAGAAAACTTGTGAATCTGAAAGTGGATAAGGCCAGGGGGCTGGATGGAGCACACGCAAGGGGTACTGAGGGAGCTCAGGGAGGCACTGGCTGTACTGTTGATGACCTTATTCAACAACTCACTGGAAGCAGGAGTGGTTCCTGAGGACTGGAGAAGGGTAGATGTAGTCCCGCTTCATAAAAATGGCAGTAGGGAGGAGGCTGGCAACTATAGGCTCATCAGTCTAATGCCAGTAATAAGGAAGTTAATGGAGATACTTCTAAAAGAAAGCTAGAGGATATCTGGAATCCAGTGGGTTACAAGATCCAAGGCAGCATGGATTCACGAGGGAGGTCAAGTCAAACTAATATGAAGGATTGCTTTGACTGTGTGACCAGCAATAAGGGTGGGGCAGTGGACGTGGCCTATTTAGGCTTCAGCAAGGCCTTCTACACCATACCACATTGGAGACTTATAAGGAAACTGGACAGTTTGAGAATGGGACCCAAGGTGGTTAACTGGGTAAGGAGTTGGTTGATGGATGGGCAACAGAGGGTGTTGGTAAATGACACTCAGTTTAATGAGGGGAGAGTGACCAGTGGGATACCGCAGGGCTCAGTACTGGGAACAGTTCTCTTCAACTGCTAATTATAAGTGACATTGCAGAACAGCTGCAAGGGAAGGTATGCCTCTTTGCAGATGACACCAAAATTTGCAATAGGGAAGATACTCCAGAGGGGGTAGAGAGAATGTGTACAGAACTGAGAAAACTCGAGGAGTGGTCAAGGGTATGGCAGCTGGGTTTCAGTGCAAAAAAGTGCAAAATCATGCACCTATGCACAGAAAACTAGAGAAGGTGTACAGAATGGGGAAAGAACTATCAACAGTCACTAAACAGGAACAGGACCTTGGGGTAATCATATCTGATGGAAACACAGAAACAGAATTTGACTGCAGATAAGGACCATTTGACCCACCCAGTCTGCCCATTTTCCCCTGCCTACTGTATCTCTGCTGACCGTACTTGATCTCAAGCTCTTTCTCCCCCCTGTTCCAGGAATGCACCACTCTTTCTATGAAGAAGTACTTCCTCACATCCCTCCTGAATCTACCTCCCTCCAGCTTCATTGCATGTCCCCTTGTTCTTAAGCACCTTTTCATTGAAAAATACTTTACTCATGTGCCTTATTTACCACCATGATGTATTTAAAGGTCTCTGTTGTATCTCCCCTCTCCTTCCTCTGTTCCAGTGTATAGATATTGAGGTCCTTTAGTCTCTTATCATATGGATTTTGATGCAGATCCTGCACCATTTTAGTTGCCCTTCTCTGGACTACCTCTACTCTGCCTATCTCCTTCCAGTTTTCCCAGTCTCTGCTCATCCTTTCCACCACCCCTGGAGTGTCTGCCCTATTGCAGATTTTGGTGTCATCAACAGAGAGGCAGATGTTCCCCTCCAGCTCCTCCACAGTGTCACTTATAAAGACATTAAATAGGTCCAGTCCCAGCACTGATTCCTGAGGAACCCTGCTTGTCACCCTCCCTTCCTTGGAGTGAACTCTGCTTACCACCACCCTCTGTTCTCTATCCTCTAACCAATTTCTTACTCAGTTTACCACCTTTGGACCCACTCCTAAGCTACCTAGCTTACTTACTAGTCTCCTATGCGGGATGGTGTTGAATGTTTTACTGAAATCTAGATAGGCCACATCCGGTGCTCAGGGTGGCCCTGAGATGACCTCAAAGTGGCAAGGCAGTACAACAAGACAGTAGGCAGAGCCAATGGTATGCTGTGATGCATATAGAGAGGTATCACCAGCAGAAGGAGGTAGGTGGTATTAGCACTGTATTGATCATTGGTAAGACTCCATCTGGAAGACTCTGTCCAATTCTGGAGACCACATCTCAGGAAGGACATAGACATGGTAGAGGCTGTTCAGAGAAAGGAAACTAAAATAGTGCAGAGGCTGCATTATAAGCCCTATGAGGAGAGACTAAGGGATCTCAGTATGTACACCCTGGAAGAGAGGAGAGAGAGAGGGGACATGATACAGACCTATAAATACCTCATGGGGGTGAATATGGTACAAGAGTGGAGTATTTTTAGAAGGGAAGGTGCATGATTACAAGGGGGCATGCAATTAAGCTGTAAGGTGGGAAATTAAGGAGGGATGTAAGGAAGTATTTCTTCATTGTAAGAGTGGTCGATACCTGGAACAGTCTTCCAGCGGAGGTGTTGGGGTGAAAACAATGGTAAGCTACGAGCATGCATGCAATACGTGCAATAAATAGGCAATGATTCTTGGTAGAAAAATGGTGTGGGGGGCGGAGAGGTAGCCAATGGTCAGATAGGGTCTGTGGTGACAGTATAGACAGAAAAAAAAATGGGCAGACTGGGCAGGTCAAGTGGTCCTTATCTGCTGACAGATTCTCTATTTCTCTGTTTCTGTTTTCCCTATTTGGATACAATGGGGTCTTGCTGTAATGAGTTCAGGCTCTTCCAAATGAGATTAGTTAAGTGGGTGAAGAAACATGGAGTTGCACTCCTGACCCAATTAATGTTTTATCAGTTACATAAAAATATGGTACCCATTTGATGTGCCGACATGCATTGGCCTGACGCTCACACTCCCGACCTCGGTTGCCCTAAACACGGTTGCCCGACATCGGGATTTTAACCACAGTGGAGTAGGAATCCTAAAGTATGGGGGTGGGGTGGGGGCAAAGCCCCCCGAAACATTTACCATGGGAAAACCCTGATGTTGGGCAACCGTGTTTTGGGTGCCCGGGGTCGGGAGTGTGAGCGTCGGGCTGATGCATTTCGGGCATAGCATAATATATCCCAAAATATTCCTTATTAATGCCTCCTGGTGGGCTAAGGTGGATTTTGCAGTAGATATCTTGTCTTTTAAGATAGTTGTTGCAGAAAAAGTATGTTTGCCATATGTTGATCAGTCAAGGCCTTTACTAACTTCAGAGTGAATGGAACTGTGTACTCTTTGACCAACTCCGTATATTCTTTCTTTGAATTTGTGCATACATGTCATTCTCTGTTATAACTTACTCCCTTTCCTCACCATTTCTTGCTAAGTTTTTTTTTGTAAAGAGTTACAAAAGTTATCCAATTCTTTTTTTTGGGAAAGGTTCCTATTGGTATTCAGTTGGTGATGGTAAAACACATTTTTTTGCAATTCCTGGTTCACAGGAGTTCTGCCCACTCCTTCTCTTCCTTTGGCATTTCTTTTGAGTCCACAATTAAACAACCTGGTACAAATCTGTGTTCACATGAACCATTTTCCTTATTCAGCTGTGACAGTGAATACTCTCCTCTCCCCCCCCCCCCCGGTCTTTTCTCAGTCCAATTATCTGAGCACCCTTATGCTTAGCTTTCTTGTACATGTCATGTTTTCAAAATCACTCTACGAAACCTTGATTACTTCTAACTACCTCATCCTGTTGCTGCAGAGCACATCAATTACCACTACAGAGTCCTCCATTAATTTTCATTTTTAACCCTTAATTGAGTTTTGATTACCCTGTTTTTTTTTTTTTTTTGCTAGTTTTCCCTTTTATGAGCTCCCTCCTTCCCTGGTGCTTCTGCATCTGCAGACTTATTTCTCCAAGTAACTACCATATTAAACCCTTGTCGCTTCTTACATAAAGTTATGTAAATAAAAGCAACTTTGGACAGTGTAATAAAAGTTTCATTATAGGTATTAAACATTTCTCACGTCTCACTTCCATCACTTTGGAACACTATGCAAAACTCATTAAAATTATCCTCACTTCCAAGCATTTTCACATTCAAAACTCTAGTAACGGATTGTCTGAAGGAATCATGCAACTGTTTCAAACGCCGATTACCCCTAAGCCCTGGGTGCCACTCTCAAATCCTACGCCTAAGTATCTCATCCACCCCACATTCCTAACAACAGAAACCTAGGACCTACACGCCTAGTTCCCTTAATCCAAGATGGTCCTGCCTATTCTCTACCTTTTATCTATTCTGGCCTCTCTTTTGGCTGCCTACTCTTTCACCCCAGTTTCTACCCTATTCCTTAATACCTCCTTATTTTGTTATCATTTAGGTATGAGCTTTTACCTGTCGGAGGCTATATGGGATTGTTGCCTCTTCTCATTTCGGTAAAGCTTATCAGTATGTACCTTTGCGTGTTAATTATGTTGACTGGTATGTATAGGCCCATATTGTCCAGCACCTTCACAATGTTTTTTCTTTTTTTTTTGCACAGTTGTCCATCATAATTGTAATCTTATGGAGTGTACTGTATTGTATTAATGCCCAGGACCACCTTGAAAATGAGCTTGCTCAATGGTGTTTATGCCTGGTTAAATAAAGTGATTGACTGATTGATTGATTTCTATAAATACACAAAATCCAAGAACAGTATTAATAAATCAATCACTACAATGAGAGTGAATTTGACCATTCGACCAAATTTGATCAGGGTCTTTAAATTGAATCAGTCACATCCTTAGAATAATTCATCATTTTACTTTTAGTTCTTCTGCAGCAAAGTTTGACACAAACCCAGTTGTGTGCCAAAAAAAAGTTATTTCTGTCTAAATATTCAGTATGCCTTCTTTGTTTTCTTTTCTTTGTCAATGTCTTTCTGAGTTCTTTAAGTCTATGGTTCCAGGTTAACCAAGTTGTTGCAAGTATAAACTGGAAAAGTTCTGTCTTAACCGAAGACCTGAAAAATGATAAAAAATTAATCACAAAACTTCATACAAAGAGAGGTTTTTCTTACCCTTAGAAGACTCATTCTAGCATTCAATTTACATTAAAAGGAGTTATTTGTAAAAGCTTTGCTTTAGTGAACCGCTTCCCCAACAGAAGCAGCAATGATCTTTTTACAATTAGTAACCTTATGCAACAAAATCTTTATCACAAAAGCTCACAACTTTATATATAAAGGAAGGATCTCAATATAAAATATCCTTCAGACACCTGAGGCAAAATGCTTGCTTCTTCATTCGTCCTCTGAAAAGAGTATATGCTATCATCCCCACCAATATTTCTAGGTTACTGCTTATTTATTTATTTATATATTTATTTCAGATGCAGATTAATACCTTTGAGCCAAGATGGCTCTTTTATAAAGGTTCCATGTATAAATAGATGCAAACACAACAGTACAATACATATAGCGTGGTCCTTGGATACAAAGAGTACATAAGTGCATGGAAGTAAAATTCTTTTCACAAGAAGACTTTTATAACCATTGATGCTCTTAGGCACTCAATCATGTTGCTAAGTGCAGGTTAGTGAAAGGGTAGCAGTCAGAGAGGGATTTGTCAAGGAAGGTAGGTAGAGAAGGAGTAAGGGATGGTAGCAGCCAGAGAGGCTTAGACCAAGGAGAGGGCAAGGGAGGTGCAGGGAGGGGAGTAGGTTGAGATTCGGAGGGGAGGGGTGCAGTGATCCCCAGGAGGTGTGGGGGGTATTTCATCAGCTCTGCAAAGCCCAGTGCAGTATAGGAAAAACCTTAAGTGAAAAGGGACAAGGGAAGCTCAATGTAGTTATAACCTCTTAAAATAATGACTCTAAAAAGTTAAAAGACTGGCCTGTCACTTAATTGTTTAGTACTGTAAAATGTTCAGGAAAAAGTCACAGGCTAAGGACCTAGTGTCCTCATTATAGTAAACAGCAGCTAGCAGGAACAAATCCTATGGACTCTTAAACCTTCAACCCATTTGAGCACCTAAGGAATTATGGCATGTAGGCAAATAAGATGCTAATTTAAGAGCTACTATACATCATGTTTCCTCCACAGTGGCACATAAAATGATTGCTTTAACAGCACTTAAATTATAATTTATAAAACTTTAAGTTAAATTGGTCCTCATTGCATTAAAAAATGTATTTGCCAAATAAATTGAGGGGTACCAAATAGATTCCAGGTATATCAATTTTTTTTAAAACTGAAAGCTTTCCAATCTGTTTATGAAGAACTGAAAGCTTTTCCAACCTCTCGCTCATGTAATCAAACTGAAACATAAAGAAAACATGAAAAAGCAACACCCTGAAAAGAGAGTGGTGCCAGATTATCACCTTAATCAACTTAGTGAAATTGAATTAACTGAAATCTGACTTCTATGCTTGTGAAACTAACCACAATGGCATTCATTAGGCTCTTATGTTCGATCCCCTCATAGTCCTGTATCCCTTTGTCTCTCAGATGACACATGAGTCTGAAATTCTGAGGTGTTTCTGTCTCAGTCCGTCTTCGCTTTCCTTCCTGGTCTCCTTTCTCTGACTTCATTCTAGTATCTGCTTCATTGCTTTTTCTCTTGCTTTTACTCCACTGCTTTATCCTCAGTCACTGTCTGATCTTTTCCTCCACATTTGGTCCAAATCATAGAAACATAGAAGTTAACAGTAGATAAGGACTGCAAGGCACATCCAGTCTGACCATTTATTTTTCTACCTTGCAAATGTGCCATCAGCCTTTGCTCTGTCAATGGCCTGTCTATTCATATTCATCTGTATTGCTCCCTTATACCTATCCCATGCCTGTCTGAAGCTCTGCACTGTATTCATATCCACCACTTCCTGAGGTATGCTGTTCCATGCATCTACCACCCTTTCTGTGAAAAAGAACTTCCTCACATTACCCCTTAATCGGCCTCCCTCTAATCTCATTCTGTGTCCTCTTGTCCTGCTATTTTTCTTATATTGAAACATGTTAGACTCTTTCACCTTGTTAATGCCCTTAAGGTGTTTGAATGTTTCGATCATATCACCTCTCTCCCTCCTTTGCCCTAGGGTATACATATTGAGCTCCGTTAATCTGTCCTCATATGTTTTTTGATACAGTCCCTGCACCATTTTGGTTGCCCTTCTCTCTGGACTGCCTCAATTTGGTTAATGTCCTTGTGAAGGTGTGGCCTCCAATACTGCACACAGTACTCCAGATGGGGTCTAACCAGTGTCTTGTAAAGAGGGATTCTTACCTGCTTCTTCTGACTTGTGATACCCCTACTAATACACCCTAACGCCCCCCTAGCCTTACCTACTGCTTTAGTGGTCTGCTTGGATGATTTCAGGTCATCGGTGGTGATGATGATGCCCAAGTCTCTTTCTTCCCTTGTGACTACCAGCAACTCCCCTCCCAGCCTATAGGTGGCTTCAGGGTTTCTCTTCCCTATGTGCATGATCTTGCACTTCTTTGCATTAAACCCCAGTTGCCACTCTTCCAACCATTTTGCTAGTTTATCCAGTTCTCTTATCATTCTGCCCACCCCATCTGGATCATCTTCTCTGTTGCAGATCTTGGTGTCATCTGCAAACAGAGAAACCTTACTCTCCAGTCCATCTGCAATGTCACTGATGAAGATATTGAAGAGGACTGGCCCGAGGACTGATCCCTGAGGTACCCCACTTGTGACTTGCATCTCTTCTGACTGTATTCTGTTTACCATTACTCTCTGTTTTCTGCCTGTCAACCAGTTTGCCACCTAGTTGATCAATTTATGACCTACCCCGAGCCTACCCAGCTTATTAATCAATCTTCTATGTGGAACAGTATCAAAAGCTTTGTTGAAGTCAAGGTAGGCGACATCAACTGCTCCATCTTGGTCCACCACTCTGGTTACCCAGTCAAAGAAATCTATGAGATTAGTTTGACAGGACCTTCCTTTTGTAAACCCATGCTGTCTTGGATCCTGTGCTCCTATGGATTCCAGGTGTTGCACTATCCTTTCCTTCAGGAATGCTTCCATAATCTTGCCCACTACTGAGGTAAGACTGACTGGTCTGTAGTTCCCTGCCTCCTCCCTGCTACCACTCTAGTGGAGCGTGATCACATGAGCCCTTCTCCAGTCTTCTGGGACCTCTCCTGTGCTCAGAGACTCACTAAACAGTTCTGATAATGGCTCTGCTAGTTCCACCCTTAGCTCCTTTAGTACCCTGGGATGTATGCCATCAGGTCCCATTGCTTTGTCCACCCTGAGCTTATCGAGCTTTTGCAGGACCCTTTCTTTTGTGAAGGGACTAGTGCTCACCTCCCTCCCCCCTGTGTCCATGGTGCTGAGCTGTGGGCCCTGCCCTACCTTCTCTTCAGTAAATACTGAGCAGAAGTATCGGTTTAGGATAGATGCTTTTACATGGTCCTCCTCCTCCTCACATGCCCCCTTATCTCCTTTGATCTTAGCAATACCCCCTCTGGACTTTCTCCTTTCACTAATGTATCTATAGAAAGTCTTATCACGTTCTTTTACTGTTTGTGCTAGTGTTTCCTCTGTTTGGGCCTTTGCCTGCCTTACTGCCTTCCCTGCTTCCCTTAGGGAAGTTTGGTATGCCTCCATATCTTCATCCTGCTGTGTTCCCTTATATTTCCTGAAGGCCAGCCTTTTGGCTCTGACCTTTTCTGCTACTGTTTTTGAGAACCAAAGTGGTTTCCTTCTTCTTTTGCACTTCCTTTTCTGTCTAACACAATGGGCTGTTGCTTCCAGTATTGCATCCTTAATGCTTGCCCACTTTGCCTGTATCCCCTCATCTGTATTTCTTTTAGCCAGGGCTAGCTTAACTGTGTTGGCCATCTTATCAAAGTCAGGTCCTCTGAAGTCCCATATTTTTGTCTTGGAATGGGATGACTTAGTTGTAGTGGCCAAATTGAATCATACCATGAGACGGTCACTGGCCCCCAGGTGACCTCCTATCTGGAGATCTGTGATCCTTTCCCTGTTAGTCAGTACTAGATCTAGGATAGCTCTGTCTCTTGTGGGTTGTTGTACCAGTTGTTTGAGGCCCTCCCATGCAGGGAATCCACTATGTGTTTAGTTCTGGCAGATGTTCCTGCTGGTATTGACCAATCTGTATCTGGCATGTTGAAGTCTCCCATTATCAGACCCTCCCCTTTAGTTGTTATGTTTTGTATATCTTCTAACAGTAATGTGTCTATGTCCTCCCCCTGGTCTGGGGGCCTGTAGACAACCCCAGTTCTTATGGCTGTCCCATTTCCTGTTTCCCGGGTGACCCACAGTTCTTCTGGCTTCTTATGTGTATTCTGAATCTCTGTAACTTTGATATTTTCATTGACTTTTAGGGCCACTCCATCCCCCCTTTTTGCACCTGGGTCTCTTCTGAACAGTACATAGCCAGGTACTGAAGTCTCCCAAGTGTGGTTACTGGTAAACCATGTCTCATTAATTGCTACTATGTCCAGTTTAGCCTCTGTCATTATTGCCTGCAGGTCTGGGATCTTGTTTCCCAGACTCTGAGCATTTGTGTACATGATTTTCAAGGCCACTGTTTTTTGGTTTTTACTGGAAAACCTGGTAAAATTCCGGAATTAGGGCTGCCTGAAAACCAGTAAAAACAAAGATTTCATGGAATCTGGCATTTTATATCAGATCAGTAAATCTACAAAACTTGTATTTTTCTGATAATTCCTTCCTGTACTAGTTTCAGTTTGCTTTATTTAAGGCTCTGTATATTAAGCTTTCTTTAATTCTGATTCTTTATGCACATACTAAAAGAATGATAGCAGAATCCCGGTAAAATCTGGAAATTAGAATAACAATCACCGGTGCAATTCTGGAATCTGAAGTCTTGAAAATGGAATTTCATTGTTTTATTCACCGTAAATCAGTAGCCTTGATGATTTTCCATTGGCCAGATTTTGGTGTGTTAGTTGTCAGGTGAAGTATGGCATTTCCCCCTGTGCGTCATATGGGGAGCTGGACCTTTTTGCTTACCTGGTGATGCAAATGAACTGCAAACATGCTGAACTCTTGTTTGACCACTAGCTGAGGGGGGAGGGGTGTTCTTCCCATTCGACGTATGGGGTGTTGCACCCCTCTCTCCATTGCTAGTTTAAATATTCTGCAAAGATGTCAAACTTCTACCCCAATGCACTGACTCCCTCCTTAGTCAGATGCAGTCCATCAAATTTAAAGAACTTTTTGCTCCCAAAACTGTTGCCAGTTCCCTACAAATTTGTGTCCTTTTTCTTTAAGTAGTATTTGCACCTTGGCCCGCAGTCTTCTGGATTCAGTAGCTGTCAGTCTTTATCCATCACCTCAGTATCATTCATCACTATGATACACCTAAGAAAATTTTTAAAAAAAAGAGAGCCTCCAAATGCAAATTCAAAACTCAGAGTAAAAATACAACAGCAATCAAACTTTCAACCCTTAGGCAAAATGTGTACCAGAAATCAATACAGTCAAGTTAAATATTATCAGCTTTTCAACTCCTACACAGTACCTCAGCTCCTCTCTCCCATCTTGCCATCCATGTGAAGTGCAGAGACATCTGCACTTACAGCTTGCACATGAACAGATGTAGGTGCTTCCAGACATATGCATGTTCCACTTGTGGCAACACCTAGCTACACTATGAGATAAGCATTTTCATGTGTGCAACGCAAGGCTTGTCACTATGTGATCTGAGAGGCTATAGTAACATTCAGAAGGACCAAACACAAATGTGTGCAGCAGATACTGTACATGCTGTAGCCATATAGTTAGACCCTGAACATATAAAAGGACAGTATCACAGACCCCTAACATGATGTTGTTATGCATGGGGTAAATTAAAACTAACAACTGAAGGCACAAATTCAGCCTTCAAAAACATCTTTGAGGAAGTGTACAAAAGTGAAGTACAAGAAAGAGAAGAGGTTATTGAAACTTTCCTGTTGGATGTCTAGGTTCCATCAATAACAAATGTCCAGATACAAGGAGTAAATAGACCTACAACATCACAATAGAGTAAATACAGGCAGTACCATCTTCATTGCCCAAAGAGAAAACTCAAGGACCAGATGAGTTACCATGTGAATTATATAAGATCTTGATACAAATAATCACCCCTTACTTATTAGAAATGCTAAATAAAGCCCACTTCGAAGGTCATCTCCTCATTACTCTTAGAGAAGCACTGATAGTGTTGTCCCCCCAACCATAAAGATCCCACAGAATGCATCAGTTGCCACCTTATGCCTCTTTTGAATAGTGACTATAAGGTCATAGCAAAGACACTAGTACAAGAATTAAAAAAATCTGATAGGTAACTTGATAATAAGTAAGCTTTGTATGTGGAAGACATGGCTCAGATAATATTAGAAAAATATTATCAGTTTTATGATCAGTCAAGTCAAGTCAAGTAGTTTTTATTGTTAACAAATTAAAATTGTTATTACAAAAAACAAACAAAAAAATACATAAATATGTAAAAAGACATTCTTCCAATAAGAGTCATCACAAATTTCCACCAATCACAGAATTCAACACTGTCTCCAATTATAATACATGTCTAGTAATCTTTACAAAGATCAAAATTATAATAAATACATTGCTAAATCCTAGGCATCATATACATTTCTCAAAACATGTTAATTGATACTGATATGTAACTTTTTGTATCCAATTATTCTGCAAAACCTTGATATTTTATCTAGGTGTACTTTATTGTTTGTTTTTAGTAAATAATTAAGCCAACACATAGGCTCCATATCTAATGTAGATAGGATATCGCCTAAATAAATTTTCCTTTGGAAAGCATATAAAGGACAAAATAGAAGAAGGTGTTTGACAGAATCTTCATCCTTACCACAAGCACATGTTTCGAAATCACCAGTACCATATAATTTATTTATATGATTACTTTCAAGTAATCCAAATCTGAATTTGGTATAGCCTTTCCTATTATTGGGATTTTTTATTAAGTAAAGATAATGATTAAGACCAGGTTAGTTTCTTAAATTGTTAACCAGCCATTTACTTAATTTAACATTTTTGGCCATATACATATCATTCTGATAATAAATGTCTTTGACTCTGTTCTTTACTATTAATTTAATTTCCTTATACGGAATTTTATAATTGAGAGTAATCAAATCCAACAAGCCATACTGCCTGATAACATTCTCTAGAATCTTAGTGCTTGGAAAGGTAAAACCTTTTGTTTTATACATCAACATTTCTTCAATACATATTCTTGGCAAACAGCTGTCTTTCATTTTAGATGCTTTAAACCAATAATTAGCTGAATGTATTTCTGAAAAACATCTAATTTGCAATTGGCCTAACTCTAATTTAGTAAGGCATGATGAAGCACCTAAGGGTAACACCAGGACGTGTTTATAAAATGTATTAGCTAATGATTCTAGCTGTTCCAAATTATCCATTCCCCATATCTCTGTGCCATATAAGATCTGAGTATGTACCTTTGCATTCAAAATCCGGAGTAGGCCAATTACCGACTGCCCTCCATATTTATAATTAAATCTTTTGAACAGTGGAATGATTTTATCAACCGTTGCAATTATTGTATTGATATGTTCTTTCCATTTGAGATTGTAAGAAAAGGTTATATCTAAATAGCAGAATTTAGTTACATATTCAATATCAAAATTATTACATGTCATTCTACAGATCCTGCTTTTTCCTGATCCGTCAAGAACACGGAGAAATCAATGGAAGTGGTATCCTTTGATACAGAAAAGGCCTTTGATTCAGTGAAGTAGCTGTACATGAACCAGGTTTATCAGAAATTTAGCTTTCCCAGTTACTCTGCAAAATGGTTTGACACATTATTATGCATATTTTCTGCTGCCTCCATAAAACCACATGTGATCAGATCAAACAACTTTAAATTGGAAGAAGGGACTTTTTGGGACTGCCCCCTATCCCTGAGTTTTTCATTACTGGCATTTGGGCTCTTAAGTGTTAAAAGTAAATATTGTAAATTTATTGAAGGAATTAAAAAAACAGAAAAGGGATGCAAAGTGTTGGCATAGGAGGAACATGTCCTAGTGGCATTACAAAATCCTAGAACATCTTTATATCATTTATACCCTCTGATAGAAGGATTCTCTGTAGTGTCTGGTCTAAAAGTCAACTGGATCAAGTTGGATATGCCTAGGGAAAGATTATTTCAAAATTAATTTGAGTTCCTTTGCAGATAGACTTTAATGGTGTGATGAACTTATTACATATCTTGGGATCAAAATAATGCTGTGATATAATAAGATAGTAAAGTTAAACTTAGAGCCACTACAAGAGTGCTTGAGTTTTGAATTTGACATATGGAAACATTAAAATATATCCCTATGGGTAAAATTAATTCTGTCAAAATAAATATGGCCCAAAAATTACTTATGTGTTAAATAACTTCATGATGAAAACTGACTCTGTCTGGTTCAGTAGGATAAATAAGAAAATACAAAATGTTATATGGGATGATAAACAGCACAGAGCAAATTTTGCTTAACTAATTCAAAAGAAAGAGAGGGGCGAATTTAGCCTGCCAGTCTTTTTATGAGATTATATAACCTCCAGATTCTATGAAAGTGAATCCAATACTCAGACCCCATTATGGGTCTGCTATGAAAAATCAATTAATTGACCTAATTCACAATCAGATTTTCTGTTCATTAAACCATCTCTCAGAGTTTCTTCACACCCAACTATGGGTCATTCCATTACAACATACCTCTTTATATGCAAACATGTTAAAAATAGAAAACCTCTCTTGAAATGTATGCCTCTTTGGGATAACTTGGTGATAACATCTGAAGCAGGCAAACTTGAAAAGACTGGCTGGGGAAAAAATGTGATATCTTAAACAAACAGACACAGTTGATCCTATCACTAATCTAATGCTCTTATACAAAGATAAAATAATGAGATCTATGTGACAAGCAGATGGAACAGAATGAAATATCCACAAATTAGACAGGTGATAAGTCATCTACTAAACCCAGATGGTGAAATATCAAGAAAGACAAAATGATTCGGTGAAACACTTACCCAACATCTATTGCACACCAGCAAAAGCAGGGAAGTTGAATGGTAGAGGGGAAGAAGAATGGTGGAGAAGCATGGAGAAGGACTCGAACCTTGCACATGTACTCTGGAACTGATCTAAGGTAAACTCCATTTGGAATGAAGTTTTATGATTCTGTAAATATACTGTATCTTTAAATGAGATGTCCCTTCAAGTCCTCTTTTAATGATTATGGGAGATATCGTATTGCACACCAGAAAAAGCAGTGAAGTTGAATGGTGAAGGGGAGGAAGAATGGTGAAGAAGCATGGAGAAGGATACAAACCTTGCACATGTACTCTGGAACTGACCTAAGGTAAACTCCATTTGGAATGGAGTTTTGTGATTTTGTAAATCTATCTTAAATGTAATGTCCCTTCAAGTCCTCTTCTAATGATTATGGGAGATATCTTGTTAGTATCTCATTTGCCGAAACACCCTGGACCTGATTTTCAAATGTGACTAGATCGACGCAAGGACTTGTGTCAAACGGGTTTGATGCAAGGGACGACTCTGCATCAGAAATTCAAGTGTAACTGTAATTTCTACTTAGTCTGTGTCAAACCCCTAACACAAGTCCCTTAAAGTTACATGCAAAGTTAGACCAGCTCCCCTCGGTCTAACTTTGCGCCATTTCAGGACCCATTTTATGGGGCTTGCTTCAAAGATTTGGCGCACACTGCCATAAAGTGTGGAAATTGTCACAACTGCACCAAATGTTCTACAATTTGGCAGTGTTATGTAGGAGGAGTTTGGAGCAATTGCATCAAACATCATGGCTGATGCAGTGCTTGATGCAAGCCCCACGTCAACCTCTAAAAACCAAGCTCCATATATTATGGATTTTATCCACTGCTTCAGGCCATAAAAGATTTATTTTATCAAAATAGAAGGAATCTTCTTCACCTTTAGTCTCAGAATCACTAAATTACGTGAGTAATCAAGCTAGGAATGAAAGATTGTGCTGCATAGGACATTGTGAGTCCCGCTTGACTCGTACTGAGCGTGTCCTTTACCACCTGCTGCACAAAGCGGTTTCCTTCTTTGCTTTTAGAATGTAACTTGTGCCCTGCAGTGCCTTCGGAGATTTTTTATTTCTTTTTTTACTTTAGTTTCTTTGATAGGTTTGTGGTATAATGGACAGAGTGGGTGGGGGTGTGGGGGGGTTCTGGACATCAGAGACCAAAAGTAGCAGAAGCGGATTGGAGACCACAGATGGTGACTACAGTTTGAAACAATGAGAGCAAGAGATGCACATCTGCTAGTGGGAAAATGGGCAGTGAGAAAATTCAAATTACAGATTAAAAATATTCATAGTTTTGTTCTGTGTGTGTGTGTGGGGGACTTGGATGTATTGAATACAGTGGGTGTATTTTGTGGTTTCTGTGTTGTTTGGGTACATACTGTTTCAGAGCATGGGGGGGGGGATCCAGCTCAGCAGCTACAGGGAGAGGTTGCAATGGCGCAGTGATATGTGTTGTTCTCCATCCTGACTGGCTGAAGAGGCACTGGTTGGCACAATATGCCCTGATAAGGACTCGGCCAGAGGCACCTCTTAGCCAATCAGGACAAAGAAAACGTCCAACCCATTTTATCAACTGCTGTAAACTGCATCTTGTTAGAAAAGTGCCACAATTCACGCATATTTCTAGCTAAAGTGCTAAAACTCAGCAGGCTCATAAACTGCAATGCAGGCATAAGAAATAGCGTCACACACTCACGGCATCATCACCAGTCTTCAGTTGTAAAGGACTAACATTTCAGCATGACTGGGTGTGGCATCATTGGCGTGAATAGCCATTACACACCCCACCCCTTAAAGATCCCCAATTCAGGGCTGGCCCAGTGGAACAGAGGGCTGAGGCACTGGCACCTTACCTCCTGCCACAGCGGTGACCTGGGTTCAGGAATGGACTCAGGTTGCGAGGTGTCACCAGAGGTGAGAGAGGATACAGCATCTGAAGGATTGCTCTCCTTTCCCAGGGAGGGGAAGGGAAGGATGTTGATCTGGCCTTGGACTACTAGTAGGTGGAGGCCTTGTGGTAGTGCAGCATGGGTGGTACAAAGAGAGGGCTCCAGGAGAATGTCATGCGTGTGCACCTCCATGCACACACTTGACGTCCTCTAGCAGAGAAGGGAGAACTAAAGAAATGGTAGTCAGGGGCTTAATGAAGACCTGCCCACTAGTCCCAAGACTGTGTCATTGCCCAACGCTCTGCTGATGGTCCATTATGGACGATGTGCACTGGGGGAGGAAGCCCCTTCCTTCTTCAGCCTTGCCATGAGGGGAACTATGAGATCATGGTGAGTACCAGGAGAGATGAGTGACAGCTCGGGGTAGTAAAGACAGGGCTAATTAGCAGCCCCTGGACTGAAGGAGAAATAACAATCTTTGTGAAAAAAATACCCCCAATTCACTAGTTAGTATGCAAAGAGACTTCATATTCAATGTGAAATCATCCCAAAAGGGTGGTATAAAGGTTAACATTAATAGCAACACATAAAAGCCAGAACATGTTTCTTTCATAAGTTTAAAACAAAACAATGCTATACAAGCCCCATCAAGTGTGGAATAGAAGCCCCCAATGTTTCATATATAGATACAGGCCTCTATAGATGCTAATGCCTAAGAAGGTAAATCATTTCGACTGGGTATTAAATCTTCCCTGTCAAAGAGTTTTCTGGACTTGGAAAGTGCTTCCATTGTATCTCTTAAGACACTCTGGGCCCGATTCACGAAGGCTGATTCATGGTTTATGCCAAGTCCTGCACCATCCGCAGTGTATGGCGCAGTTGCGCCAAAGCCCTTTGGCGCAACACAGCTGGAGTCATGAAGGGTGGGTACAGTTGCAACAGTTTCCCCACTTTACAGCAGCTTGTGCCAAACCTTTGGTGCACGCCCGTAATGTGGATCCCCCAATGGCGCAAAGTTAGACCGGGGGGAGCTGGTCTAACTTATTGCATTCGGCCGCCCTAGGGACTTGCGGCAGGGATTTGTGGCAGGCACTGTTCCTGAATCACACTTGCTGCAAAGTTTGATGCCAGTGGCCCCTTGCATCAAACCCTTTGCCACAAGTCCCTTACACCAATTCAAAATGCTTCCTGAATCAGGCACTCTATCTTCAAAAAAATTCTGTAGAAACTACGGACTGTTGCTGAGCAGAAGGTCACAGGGGGTCAAGATGCAAACTCAATGGAAAATGGATGTGCCAGAAAATAAACAGAACAGAGAGAGACAGAGTGTGAGTATTAGTAGAAACAGATTGCTACTGCAGATATTCATAAGACTAATCATTCAATGCTATATAACTGACAAGTAAAAACTGTTATGATGTACACCTTTAATATTCACAAAATATGTGTCAGTTCAATGGAATCTTTCATACCAAGATGTTTACATGCATTGAGCCTGACAATCTAGAATGTCTCATGTTTTCAGATTACTTTTTCCAGGCCCCCCCCACCCCACCTGGACTGAGTCTAAACTTCTCAAGCCTGAAGAACCTGATCTTATAGAGCAGTAAATTCACACCTCAAGCCAGCATGGGTTTCTGCAGGGCTCAACTTCCAGACCTGCCCAGGCACTGCTCTTACCTTCTGCCACTGGACCTGCCTGCATGCCAGGACACCTCTTCACCAGCAGCTACAGCTAGCTTCAGCACTTCTTCAATCAGTGCTCAGCTTTCCTGAAGCCACTTCCCCACTTGTCTGCTGCACCAATTGGGAGAGTCACCTTCCAGTCTGAGATCTGCACTACACATACAGAGGGATTTACATCGGGGTCTGCAGCACTTTGTCATCCAGAGTTGTATCTTTGAACTGCAAGCCAGCACAGGGTTCTGAAGGGCTCAAATTCCAGACCTGCCCTAGCCCAGCTCCTCCCTTCCGCGGCTGGACCTGCCTGCATTCCAGATGCCTCTTCACCAGCAGCTACAGCCAGCTTCAGCACTTCTCAAATCAGTTCTCAGCTTTCCTGAAGCTGCACCTCTGCCTGTCTGCTGCACCAGTTGGGAGAGCCTTCCAGCCCAGGACCTGCAATACACATTCAGAAGGACTTTAAATTGGAGTCTGCAGCACTTTGCCATCCATAGCTGTACAGTACCTTCATGCTGCAAGTCAGCACAGGGCCTTGAAGGGCTCAACTTTCAGACCTGCCCTAGCTCCGCTCTTACTTTCTGCCACTGGATCTGCCTGCATGCCAAGATGCCTCTTTACCAGCAGCTACAGTCAACTTTAGCACTCCTCCAATCAGCGTTTGGCTTTCCTGAAGCTGCATCCTGACCTGCCTGCAGCACCAATCGGGAGAACCGCCTTCCATCCTAGGAACTACTCCCTTCTCATTTTAAACAATTCTGCTCAAGTAGTCTTCTACACTGCTGTCCTCCACACTGAGGACCTAATGCAAAGGATATCATTTGGAGAGAGACAGGAAAGGCAGACAGAAGCCAGCTACTCGGAATGTGTCAATATCGGTAAAACTGTATAGAAAAAGATATCTGCCTTGTGTGTCTGAACATATTTAAGTTAGGTCCTAGCAACACCCTTTCTGGGTGTGCACTACAAATTAATTTAGCAGCCTGTTTGTGCTGAAGGACTGCTTAATTCTACTGCTACTGCTCCCTCCAGTTCAATTTAAAAAATCTCTGCTGAAGTTGATGCTTACTGCTTCGCCCTATCTGGGGAGCACTTGCTACTACTGCTACTTCCATTTCAGCTTAGCAGGCTATACTTGGTTGCGGCATATTGCTTCACCCCATCTGGATGAGCATTAACAGTTAATTTAGTAGTCTGTTTTGCAGTGACACTTACTACTGCTAAGTCTGGTCCAATTCAGGAGTGTGTGCTAAAGATGAAGCTTATTTCTACACCCCATCTGGGTGAGCACTACGAGTACAGTTAGATATCTGTTTCAGTGCTTAAGTTGTTGCCTAAGAGATAGATATAGGTATAGGGTACAGAGGGATATAATGGTGGCTGTGGAGCACTCTTTTCTAGGGATATGTTCTGGAGGAAGGGGCACCACCCAATCTTTAGGACCATAGCAGAGCTCCTTGCTCAGCTGATAGCATCAAGAGTAGAAATATCTCAGCTGAGTTATCAGCTTAACCGGAGCCCACCCCCACTCCCCCAGAAGTCCACTGGCCCAGGGGGTGGAGAGTGGTTGGGAGAAGAGGCAGGGTTAGCCACAAGGAGATTGTCCAGACCAATACCAAGCAGATAGAAAAACTGATTTGCATCCCTAGAGGAGAATCAGGTACCTGATTCTGCTGGGGGGAACTCTTAGTCAGTTGATGGTGAAGGGCAGGACTGTGTGATGGCACCCAAGGGTACAAACAGAAGCAAGTCTACCAGGAGACTCTTAGTAACTGGGTATTCAGTGATTGGGGGCTGGAAGAGAGGGAGATGATCAGATGCCTTCACGGTGCATCAGCCATTCAAGATTTAGACAGGATTGGGAGGATGATGGAGAGGGACCACGGGGACCCAGAGTTGCTGGTACACCTGGTCACCAATGATCTGGTGAACCACTCAGTGGAGATGGTGAAATGGAACTTTCGTAGACTGAGGGACAGATTGGCAGCACACTCGGCTACCCTGTTCTTATCTGAGGTCCTCACTGTGTGGGGCAGGGAGGGAAAGAAGGATGGAATTAGGAGGGATAATGTAGTTGAGTTTAATGTGTAAGTGATGGCATCAGGAGAAGAGGTACCATTTTGTTGGAGACTGGAGGGACCTCTGGGACAGGAGCTTCTTCAAGGGTGACTGACTCCACCTGACAAGAGAAGAGGCCTGCTTGCTGGGGGAAGAAGTTTGGCATCTACAGTATATCGCATGTTTAAACTGACTGTGGGAGATACTGTGACTACGGGAACCACGGGAACGGGTGAGGAGGTCCTAGCTAGTATGCCTTGGCATCTGGGAGCATGTAGCAACTCAGTGGGTATAAAGAACGATGAGGTTCAATATGGGCTAGGTGAGCGGGCATTAGAGAGAAGAACACAAAGTGTGCAAACACCTAGAAAAACAAAAGGCTAAAAGAGCATGGGAAGCACAAAGGTCACAGACAGGGGAATAGCAAAGTGGTTCTGAGTCAGATGGAAGATTGTATTCCTTAATGTCAGGAGCCTGCTTAATAAAATCAGTGAGCTACAGGTGTCGATGGCAGATGCTGAGGTAGACCTTGTGGCCATCATGGACACATGGATGACTGGGATGATGGTTCCTGGGTATGTAATGGAAAGGTGGGGTGGGGGAATAGCCCTTTCTGTCAGGGATGGCATTGATGGTGGTGGAAGATGGGTGCATCGGGATAATAATAGGGAGTGAGAGTAACTCTGGGTGCAATTCATGGTAGCTTCGGGCAAGAAACTATGCTTGGGAGTGATCTATAGACCTACAGAGCAAGGGGAAGAAAGGGACAGAGAGCTTGCAGAAGAACTTGAAAGGGGGATGGCACAGGGGGAAGTAGTGGTAGTGGGTTACCTGAACCTGCCAGACACTGATTGGGATGTTCTGGTGGCCAGGAATACCAGAAGTTAGGCCTTACTGGATGCATTCCAGGACTGTATCCTGGTACAGCTCATTAAGGAACCCATCACATTCTTGATGTGGTCCTTACCAACTCAGAGGTGGTAGGAGATGTGGGAGTATGGGAGCCACTAGGGAACAGCAACTATAACTCCACTTGGTTTGAACTGGTCCTAGGGACTACAAAACTACAAATAAGAACTGAAGTCCTTGATTTTAGGAGGACAGACATCAGCAGGCTGAGGGAGATGGTCAGGGAAAAGTTAGTCGGGGTAGACAACTAAAGTGGGGTGGAAGAGAGATGGGGATAATAAAAGGGGCCCTTCTTGAGGCATCTAAGTTATGCATGAGAATGGTAACCAAAAGGAAAATGTTCAAGAGACCCTTATGGTTCTCAGCAAAAGTTAGGGAAGCAGTGAGGACCAAACAAAAGGCCTTCTATAATGACAAAGAAAAGCAGGGGGAGGAACAATGGGGAGAAAACTTACTGAGAAATGAGGCAGCAAGGAGAGCAGTTATGGAGGCCGAAGCAGACACAGAGCTGTGTATTGCAGAAAAGATCAAGAGGGAGATGAGCATTTCTTTTATTACATTAGGGAAAAAATAAAGAAAGGAGGGGGAATTGTTAAGCTGTTGGAAGGGGGTAGGGTGATAGAGTAAGATGGGCAAAAGGCTGCCATCCTTAATGATTCTTTTTGCTCAGTTTTTACTAGGTAGGAAGGTGGGTCCTTGCCTAAGAGGGGTGTCAAAGTGGCTACTAAGGGGGTTCCTGAGATGAGGCAGCCAAAGTTGCAACTGAAAGGGTCCAGAAAGGGTCAACAACCCTAAAGATAGATAATGCCCAGGGACCAAATTGGTTACATCCAAGGATACTCAAGAAACTGGTAGTGAAACTGGTTGAACCCCTGGTGGACTTTTCAATAGCTCACAACAGACAGGGGTAGTTCTGAAGGACTGAAGGGTGGTAGACATTGTTCTGCTCCATGGGTAAGGACAAGGAATAGATGAGGAACTACAGATCTGACAGTCTGGCCTCTATCTTAGGGAGGCTGATGGAGTCACTGGCCAAAGAGGATCTTGTGGACTACCTGGAGATCAATGGTCTCCTCGATAGTAAACAACTTGGTTTTGTGTCAGAGAGGTCTTGACAGGCTAACCTGATAGTTTTTTTGATTGTGTGACAAGTGAATTGGTTAGGGGCCATGCCATGAATTTTCTCTACTTTGAATTCTGCAAGTCTTTTGACCTGGTACCCCACAGATGCTTGCTAAAGAAGATGGAGGATCTGGGTGTGGCTAAGAATATAGTAAACTGGGTTTGTAGTCAATAGGGTCAAATCAGAAGAGAGGAGCATTACAAGCGGGTTGCCACAGGGATCTCTCCTGGGCCTGGTCCTCTTTGATATGTTCATCAGCCACATTGGAGAAAGTATTTGGGGCAGGTTGTGTCACTTCACAGATGACATTAAGTTATGTGGCAGGGTGAATATCGATAAGGGAATCAGGGAAATGCAGAGCAACTTACAAAAGTTAGAGGGATGGTCTAAGGTTTGGCAAGTGAATTTCAATGCCAAAACGTGCAAAGTAATGCACCTAGGGAATAAGAAACCCAGGACAAAGTACTGGATGGGTGGGATGAGACAGCACTATTGCCGAAGAGCGGGACCTTGAAGTTATTATCAGGAACACCCTCAAACAATTGAGCCAGTGCAATAAGACCTATGATAAGGCAAGTAGGATGCTGGGGTGTGTCAGGTGTGGTATTGATAGCAGGAGGAAGGAAGTAATACTACCCCTTTATAGATCTTTAGTGAGGCCACATCTGGAATACTGCACCCAGTTCTGGAGCCCTCATGTCAGGAAATAAAGGGACAGTCAGGCTGGAGACAGTGCAGTGCAGGGTAATAAAAGGTGATTGAGGGCCAACAGGACAAGTCTTACAAGAAGTGTCTTAATGCACTGAACATGCATTCGAAGGAGATCAGAAGGAAGAGGGGAGATACAATAGAGACCTTCAAGTTCCTAAAAGGAATTGACAGGGTGAACTGTGAGAAACTATTCAGCTTAAATACTAGTTCAAGGTCATGAGGATATGAATGGAAACTGACAGGTGGGAGGTTCAGGAAGGACATGAGGAAGAATTATTTTACAGAAAGCGTGGTTGAGCTGTGGAATGATCTACCAGCCCAACATACAGATTGGTCAATACCAGCAGGAACATCTGCCAGAACTAGACACATAGTGGATTCCCTGAAGGGGGAGGGCCTCAGACAACTGGTACAGCAAACCACAAGAGACAGGGCTATCCTAGATCTAGTACTGACTAACAGGGAAGGGATCACAGATCTCCAGGTAGAAGGTCACCTGGGGGCCAGTGACCATCACATGGTATGGTTCAATTTGGCTACTACATCCAAATCATCCCATTCCAAGGCAAAAATATGGGACTTCAGAGGAGCTGACTTTGATAAGATGGCCAACAGAGTTAAGCTAGCCCTGGCAAAAAGAAACACAGGTGAGGGGGTACAAGCAAAGTGGGCAAGCATTAAGGAAGCAATACTTAAAGCAACATCCCATTGTGTTAGACAGAAAAGGAAGTGCAAAAGAAGAAGGAAACCACGTTGGTTCTCAAATACAGTAGCAGAAAAGGTTAGAGCCAAAAGGCTGGCCTTCAGGAAATATAAGGGAACACAGCAGGATGAAGATAGGGAGGCATACCAAACTGTCCTAAGGGAAGCAGGGAAGGCAGTAAGGCAGACAGAGTCCCAAATTGAGGAAACACTAGCACGAACAGTAAAAGAAGGTGACAAGACTTTCTATAGATACATTAGTGAAAGGAGAAAGTCCAGAGGAGGTATTGCTAAGCTTAATGGAGAAAAGGAAGCATGTGAGGAGGAGGACCCTGTAAAGGCATCTATCCTAAACAGATACTTTTGCTCAGTATTTACTGAAGAGAAGGTAGGGCAGGGCCCACAGCTCAGCATCATGGACACAGGGGGGAGGGAGGTGAGCACTACTCCCTTCACAAAAGAAAGGGTCCTACAAGAGCTTGCCAAGCTCAGGGTGGATAAGGCAATGGGACCTGATGGCATACATCCCAGGGTACTTAAGGAGCTAAAGGTGGAACTGCAGAGCCATTAGCAGAACTGTTTAGTGAGTCTCTGAGCACAGGAGAGGTCCCAGAAGACTGGAGAAGGGCTTATGTGATCCCGGCTCCACAAGAGTGGTAGCAGGAGGAGGCAGGGAACACAGACCAGCAGTCTTACCTCAGTAGTGGGCAAGATTATGGAGGCACCTTAAGGAAAGGATAATGCAACACCTGGAATCCATAGGGGCACAGGATCCAAGACAGCATGGGTTTACAAAGGAAGGTCCTGTCAAACTAATCTCATAGATTTCTTTGACTGGGTAACCAGAGTGGTGGACCAAGGGGAGCAGTTGATGTCGCCTACCTTGACTTCAGCAAAGCTTTTGACACTGTTCCACATAGAAGATTGATAAATAAGCTGGTAGGCTCGGGGTGGGTCAGAAGTTGGTCAACTGGGTGGCAAACTGGTTGACGGGCAGAAACAGACAGTGGTGGTAAATGGTATACAGTCAGAAGAGATGCAAGTCACAAGTGGGTACCTCAGGGATCAGTCCTGGGGCCAGTCCTCTTCAACATCTTCATTAGTGACCTTGCAGATGGACTAGTGGTAAGGCTTGTCTGTTTGCAGATGACACCAAGATCTGCAATAGAGTAGATGATCCAGATGGGGTGGGCAGAATGAGAAGAGATCTGGATAAACTAGCAAAATGGTCAGACGAGTGGCAACTGGGATTTAATGCAAAGAAGTGCAAGATCATGCACATAGGGAAGAGAAACCCTAAAGCCACCTATAGGCTGGGAGGGGAGTTGCTAGCAGTCACAAAGGAAGGAAGAGACTTGGGCATCATCATCACTGATGACCTGAAATCATCCAAGCAGACCCTAAAGCAGTAGGTAAGGCTAGGGTGGTTAGGGTGTATTAGTATGGGTATCACAAGTCGAAGAGGGAGGTAATAATCCTCTTTACAAGACACTGGTTAGGCCCCATCTGGAGTACTGTATGCAGTATTGGAGGCCACACCTTCACAAGGACATTAACTAAACTGAGGCAGTCCAGAGAAGGGCAACCAAATGGTGCAGGGACTGCATCAAAAGACATATGAGGACAGATTAACAGAGCTCAATATGTATACCCTTGAGCAAAGGAGGGAGAGAGTGATATGATCGAGGCATTCAAACACCTTAAGGGCATTAACAAGGTGATAGAGTTCAACATGTTTAAATACAAAAAACAGCAGGACAAGAGAACACAGCATGAGATTAGAGGGGGCCGATTAAGGGGAATGTGAGGAAATTTTTCACAGAAAGGGTGGTGGATGCATGGAATGGCTTACCTCAAGAAGTGGTGGCTATGAATACAGTGCAGGGCTTCAAACGGGCATGGGATAGGCATAAGGGAGCAATACAAATGAGTATGAATAGATAGGCCACTGACAGAGCAAAGGCCGATGGCACATTTATAAGGTAGAAAAAGAAATGGGCAGACTGGATGGGCCTTGTGGTCCTTATCTGCCATCAGCTTCTATGTTTCTAAGTGGTGGGAGCTAAAACAGTTAATGGTTTCAAGAACAGCTGGGACAGAATGAAGGCTATAGTAGTCACTCAGGGTGACTGGATCTGGAAGGAGGATGGGGGGGGAGGGGGGAGGGCTAGGACCCTGGATGGACAGTAGGTCCCAGGGTTAGATAGGGAACTTAAGCAGACTGGATGTCCCATTGGTCTTGTTCTGCTGTCATTGCCTGTTTCTATGTTATACTGGCTCAGATCCTTGTTCAAAATATGCTTCTGTATAACATAATTTTGGATGGAATACAGGCAAGTCATCAAATGCCCTCCCATGCCAACCTTGAATTTCCTGATAGTTCACCGCATGTAAAAATACCTGCAGCCATAAGCGAGGACATAAACTATTCCCTCACTATCACAGGTGATAAAACCATGTGTTAGGATTTTACTTCCCCCCACCAGATTAGGTATGGAATTCCCCTGTACTAAACTACTACAAAATATGCACTTCCCACACCATCTATTACCCAGAGTCAGGGGAGGCAACCACATCCCACAGGGATTCTCAAGGCAACTATGAAGGGAAATCCCCACTACATTCCTAACATTATGAGTCCTCCTGTAGGTAACACAAAGTCTATGTCTGCGGTTCGGTAGGTGGGAGCTACCAGCCCCCCCCCTTTGAGCTACTGAAGCCAGATTCTTGCAGCCTGATTCGGAAACACTGTTTCTTTGGTGCAGCAAGAGGTTCTGCCAGGACTCTACCCCCCACTTTTTATCCCATGTTTGTCTGCCACTTTCCCTTTGTGCTTTTGGGCTTTCTGATCGGTTTGTGCCTTCAGTGACTTTCTAGGTCAGTATTTAATTTTTCTTCCTTTCCAGCTGCAGCTTGTGTTTTCTTCTTTCTCTCAGTTAGCTACACTTGCTGCATTCCTGTTCTTATGCTGCCCTGTGTTTCTTTCGGTTTTGGTTCTTGGTGTGCTTTCTAGTTTCCACAGTATGTCCTTCCTATGCAGTTCTGCTGTTTTGGCTTGTGCTTCTCAGTCTTTTCCATTTTACTGTTCATACCATGCCACATGCAAACTTTCTCTCAGTTCCACTGCATTGTTCCTCAATTGCTTTCACCTGGCTTCCTAGCAAGGAAGCCACTCCCATTTCTGTTCTGTCATTTTAGTTAACTTAGTAAGTCTGCTTCAGCATTTACTACCCTAGTCATAGTGTGTATACAGCTTCCAGCCTTTCCTGCTGAGGCTGGGTTTTACCTCTTCTTCTTTTTTTTATATACACTTTATGCTCGTCATCTCCGGCTGCCCCCTTCCGACTGACTCTTCCAGCTCTGTCACCCTGGAATCACTGGGACTTACCTTTCTGCCCGGTATGGGTGCGGAGCCTGCGAAGGGTCGGGCCATCATCCTATAGCTGGAGGGATTTTTCCATCACATTTCTCCTGTTTTCCCTGATGGGGCATACACAGCACAATGTACATGCGTGAAGGTGTGCACACATCTGTGGAAGTCCCGCAGTACCCTCCCTTCCACTGGCATCCTCAGACCCACATTACCCTTTGGCCTCCACCTGGGGCGTTCGGTGGGAGCACCAGTCCTCCTTCCCCAGGAGAAGAGAACTGTCTTCTGGATGCTCGATCCTCTCCCTCCCCTGCCAACTCAAGGTGGCCCATGCTCGTTCCCAAACACGGGTCACTGGCATGGGGCAAGGTGTGGTGTCCAGCGTCTCAACCCTCAGCGCCACCGGGCTGGCTGGTTTTACCTCTTCCTTTGATCTTTGATATACGTTCAAATTTCAGTACTATTTTAGTCACTGTATTTTCCATCATTTTGTTCAGCAGTCATTATCAGTTGGAATCTTATCCTCAGGGATTACCCTGTGGGTAGACAGCTCTTGCTCCCTTTGAAGTTCGCATCTTGAGGGTGAGTCCCTCATCTTGGGTGGGAGTCCTTCATTGTAGGCTGCTTGTCTCTTGCAGTGTCTCCTGGCAGTCCCACTGAGCAGTAAGGTCCAATGTTCTGGGGAAGCCTTAGCCATGCAGACCTTCGGTCAACGGCACCTCAAGATGCAGCATTTCAGACTTCAGCTGCCAGATGGTGGAGCCCTAAGGCAATAGGAGTTACTTTAGCAGTGCAGACCATGTTGGCAGCTCCTCTGAAAGCTATTCTCTGTGCATCTGACTAAGGTCCACCTAGTCTCATTCTGTATCCCCTTTCTTTCATTTCCATTCAAGGTTATGCCTCCTCATGATCTTGAGGCTGGAACTTTTTTCTTCCCAACTCTTTTTCTGGCTCTGACACTCTGGGGAACTCTCTTGGGCATCCACCTGCTCCTTCAGCTCTACCTCAGGCCTGAAACTCCTCCTTACTCCTGGCAACAGCCCGCCTATCCCCCCCGGCTCTGAGCCCCCCGATGTGGGGCCATCCTATCCTCCCAGGGCACTCTATCTACAATTTGGGCCAGGGCTTGGCCCAGGAGAGGAGGGAGTCTGGCCAGTGGAGTGTGGTGAGAGGTAGGTGGTGCCGTCGCCTATCCCCTGGAGTGGGGATTTTTGCTTAGGATTGCCCTCAACCCCACCCTCCAGGCAGAGCCACAAGCATGCAGTGATGCCAGGTGATGTCCGTCATGGCTCTGCATCCCTTTCTGCATGCCCTGAGTGGTGCAGTACCTCCGGGTCTCCACTGGAGGCCACTGCGGTGCCAGGCAGCCCCTGGATCCCCCCCAAGACAGAAGAGCAGTCTTCTGGATGCTTGATCCTTTCTCTGTCCCCTGCCAACCCCCAATGGCTTGGGCTTGTTCCCAAACTCGGGTTGCCAGCGTGGTGCAAGGTGTGGCGTTCAGCACCTCAACCCTCAGCACCGCCAGGCCAGCCCATTGAGGCTGTCTCTTAACCTTTCAGCAGTCACTACTCCCTTTATTCCATGGTTTGACAGGTGGACTTCCTTCACAAGAGTTCATTTAGCGGCAGAGACTGATTCATGTCACCCAACACCATTATCTCATTAGAGTAATAGAGAGAGAGAGAGTTATCCTTCCAAAAACTTGTCCTGAATTTCAGACTCAAAATTAGAATTCTGAGCTGTCATGATAATAAGTTCCCATGCCAGGAGAGATGGTAGCTGAGGCCATGGATCTCTAAAGATTTCCTCCACAGGGTTTTTCTCTCCCCTGACTGCCAAAGGCCATAATGCAGTATACATATTTGAGCATAGTGTTTAATCTAGTAGAAAGTTTCCGCTGTGACTTTGGGGGAATGGTGGCTCTCTCTCTTATCCTTCAATCCCGCCATTCCCTCTGTCTTTATGGAAGTCATGCCTCTGTCTGCTATCAGTTACTATTTGCTGTCAGTCATTATTGCAATCAGTCTTTGTCTGTTATCAGTCATCACCAGCTGCTGTCAGTCAGTACTCCATTCAGTCTATCCACCTCCCAGCACTTTCAGGCTCCTTCTTAAGGTACCTTTATGTAACCCCTAGGTGGCGATATCCCAAGGGCTACTACCCCTGCCTGCTTGGCTAGTAGCAGGTTAAGGGGCCTAGGTTGTGTAACGGGTGCCTCCACCTGGAGGTCAGGGTTGGTAGTGGTCAAGCTAACCAGGGCACAGCCCTCCGGGACACTGTAACCCCCATCTTTCCCTGCTAGTTGCCTAAACACCGCACAATAATTACGTTCGCAATACCCCTTGTACACCACACAAGTACCCACACTGTTTACACTTACCACCAGGGCAGTTTTCTCTAGCTCAACCCTGGGGACCCCCTGTAAAACAAGGTTAGGCAAAGCAACTAGCAGCAGTACAGTACTCTTAGCACAAACTGGAACCACAGTCAGATTAAATGCAGAAAAGGTTAGATCTGATTTATTCAGGGGACTTGGACAAGGGAGGGGTGTTATCAGGTTGATTTGCTTAAAGGCTCTCAATCAAACAGTTATGCATGCACTTCAGAGTCCCTAAACAGTCACACCCTCTGGGTACCCAGGTGGAGAGGAGATGGGCTAGTCTGGACCGTTGCCCTGGGTAAGCCGGCGTTGCAGCTGGTTGGGACCCTGTGATGGAAAAGACAACATGCACAGTACACACTATTTGTAATCCGGTGCTAGAGGGCTCAGCTCGTGAAGAAAAAGAAACAACAATACAATCAGATGACACACTTAGATTAAGCTGTTGTTGCAGGGAGCTACCCTGATATTTACTCACGATACCCAAGACTGGACAAAGGCGGGATGAAAATCGAGACAGCAGGTGGTTGACTTGGAGTGCCAGGAGAAGCAGGGCCCACACGATTTGCCGAAGTGTCGTTCCTGTTCAAGCGTGAAGCAGGAGGCTGATCCCCAGGCATGTCTCTAGTCTGTGGCTTTCTCTGTGCAGTGGGGTAGTCTGCCAGGGCCAGCATGGCATGGCCCAGGCCGAATGGAGATGAACATGGATTCAGTCCGATTAGGCTGGATGAAGCTTCCAGCAAGCAGAACACAATTCACACAGTGGGGAACCAAATCACAACCCACTTTCAATACACAGCACATTTACAAGTAAGGAAATTCTACTGTACCAGGCAAACCGCTCTCCAGTCACAATCGCAAAGTCTCTGCACAAACTGGGGATTCAAAAGCAGCTGGAAATCCTGACAGGCCGATCGCATTCAGCAAAATCTTCAGTCTTCTTCAGGTATGAGCCTGGTAAAAAATCAGTAGCTTACTTCGTTCTCACAAACTTGGATTTAGTCCGAAATAATTCTCTTCTCTCCCTCTCAGGGGTAGCAGGCAGACATGCAGCCACAACTCAGGCCTTTTCACAGTTCTCCCGTGCGAAACTACTCAGACGGCTGCTTGACTGTCTCAAGCTGTTGCTTCTTCAGCTCCCAACTTAGATCTGACTCAACTGCCAGCAAGCCTGGAACTTTCCCTTAGAATCCAAAAGGTTCGGTTGGCTGATCTGTCTGTCAGTCACAACAAAGGCTCCCCCTTCAGGTGCAAAAAGGCGCCAAAAGCCCAAAACTACAATTCCTACAGATTTTGACTCCAGACAGCTCCTGTAGTCCGGCTCCATTTTATGTCCCACCAGTATTGATTAGTCCAATTCGCAGTCCTGGGCCAAATGGTGGGGATAAACAAAACAGTCCTTGCTGCAAAGAAGGCAGGTTAGACAAACTACATTATCATTATCACTCTAATAGGTTATCAGCAAACAGTTACATCTTCTAACAGAGCTCCCTCTGCGCAATTAGTGATGGCAGAAACGGAGCTATTACCAGGCAGCCCGGGTGGGACTCGAGCATGACAACACTCAGCCCCCTCCCAGATTAATCACCACTGCAGATCTAGGCAGCCCTTAAACAGGCAGTACACAGGCACTCTCTGGCAATAACATTTAACTGCTAAAACGCAGGATGCTAGCCTGGCAGTGAGCATTTAGGCAAGCTCGAGGAAGACTTTTCGGGAACCCCCATTTGTAGGTGGGTTATACCCTTCCCTGCCTGGAGAAAACTTGGCGTCTTCATCAGGTCTGTACCGTCATGCATAAGTTAACATAAACTTATTACTTTACTATATATATTTACTATATTTCCCAATACTTTGTCCATTCTGACAATACATTAGGCATATTTCACACAAGTCAGTTGAACATTACTATATTAAATCAGGTAATAACTTCTTGTGCCTTGAACAATGCAAGAGGGGGCCCTTCCCTATTAGCTAACTTGGGGCTGGATGGGGCAGGGGCACCATGGTGAGCAGGCAGAACAAGTAACCTGGAATGGGCCGTCAAGCTCAATTTGGGCAATGAGCTTGGTGAAACATAAATACCTTTGTGAACCACATGGAGAGGCAAGTCCACAAGCCTCCCCAGAAAATCGTAGCTGAAACGCAATATTGGCTTGACAGCTCAGCCAGTCTTTCTGGGGGGGGGGACAACCACAGTCTCTGTTCTTTCAGCAACAGTCTTGGGGCATTCATCACTTGTGAGGGCTGCCTCTGCCTGGATGGGAATGTCCAAACTTAGGGCCCTGTTGGCTCCTTGCTCTGCAGGCTCTGTTTCTATAACACTTGACTCATTTTGCGAAGGCTCAGGCACAATCAAACTTTGAGGCATGGAAGGGGGGGTTGTCAGCACTCTCATAGTGTTCTTCAAGTTCTGGTATGTCACCAGAAAGACTCAAATCATTGGCCCCTCCTTCAGGCAAATCATACAGTTCCGCAATACACAGGGAATCAGCATCTTCAGACGTGATACTTTGCACTTCACTTTCAGGGAGCATTGGTTCCAAGGATGAAGCTGGGGGGTTAGACAGTCCAGAAGGCCCAGCTTCATCCCCGCAATTAGTCATAGGATTTCTTCGAAACAACTGACTCAATTCATAGGAGGGGCAATAGGCATTGTCACACTCACTATCATCAGAATCTGACTGACAATCACTATCAGTCTGGATCTGCTGGGGGGGAACCCTTAAATCTGTATCCACTGGGGTAGGTTGACTCTGTCTCTTCCTTGCAGCAGCACGAGTCACCGGACCAGGGGAATCAATCTCTGATTGTTCAGATTCAATTATGACTTGGCCTATAGGTAGCAAGTGGTTACGGTGCATGGTCTTGACAGCTTTGGAGTTGTTCTCTGGGCGCACCTTGTACACAGGTAAATCATCCAACTTTCCAACTACTACATGGGGAAGATGGTGCCACCGATCAGCAATTTTGTGTTTACCATGCAGTCCCAAATTGTGTAGCAACACACGGTCTCCAGGTCGAAGGTCTTGAGCCTTTACTTTTTTATCATGCCTCTCTTTGTTAGCTAGATTTCTCTTGGCGGCCATTGTCTGGGCCAGTTGATAGGCATGGTTCAATTGAGCTTTCAGTTTTTGTACATATTTCAAGTAGTTTTCTACTCAGACCCCATCTGGAGAGACCCCAAAACAGACATCAACAGGCAGCCGGGCCTCTCTCCCAAACATGAGGTGCTAGGGAGAGAACCCGGTAGCATCATTTTTCATGAAATTGTATTTGTGTACCAAGGTGCTAATCTGCTGGCTCCATTTATGCTTGTCTTTGGGGTGGAGGGTGCCTAGCATGTCTAGCAGGGGGTGATTAAAGCGTTCTGGCTGAGGGTCCCCCTCCAGGTGATAAGGGGTGGTTCTTGACTTTTGCACCCCCCATAGAGAGAGCATTTCTTTGATTAGCCGACTCTCAAAGTCTCTGTCTTGATCAGAATGAATCCGCTGGGGGCACCATAGTGGATGAAGAAATTTTCCACTAGCACCTTGGCCACGGTAGATGCCTTTTGATCTTTGGTGGGGAAAGCTTGTGCATATTGTGTGAAATGATCCGTAACCACTAACACATTGCCAATGTTCCGCTGATCAGGTTCTAAACACAAGACTATGCAGACTAGTTCCATGGGGGTGCTGATAGTAATATTAACAAGGGGGGCAGCCCTCTGAGGCAGGGCTTTTCTTTGCAGGCAGCGACTACAAGTCTTTTATGGTGCTCAACATCAGCCCCCACTTTGGGCCAGTAGAAGCGAGATCGTACCAGATCAAAGGTTCTGTCAATACCGGGTGCCCTATGTGATTGTGGAGGGACCTCAGTACCAAATCTTTAAAGGCCATGGGCAGGACCAATTGTTGCTTGTCTACTTTGCCACTATGATCTACTGTCTCTCTATACAACAACTGATTGAGCAACTTCAATCTGGGGCCTTCTTTAAACAATAAAACAGTTTGCAAGTCAGTGGAACGTAACTTAGACCCGCAGGGCATCAAGTGCTGGCTGAATCATAGGATCTTGGGATTGAGCCCACTAATGCTGTAATTGTCAAATTGAGGTAGTGTACTAATATCTAGAGCAGAGAAGTGGCAATAAGCAGCTGATATGCAGGTGTCAGACGGGCCCGAGCAATCTACTAAACAGTCCACTGTGTCCGCAGACATCTGTTCATCTCTATCAAACTTTTGGCACAATGCTCGAATGTCAGGTTCAGACAGCCTGACCAAATCACTCTTGGAAGTGGGCCTCTGTGATAGGGCGTCAGCATCAATATGGTTCAGGCCCGGTCTGTATTCAACAGCATAATCATAGGTTGATGATGCAGAAACCCACCGGTGCCCAGTGGCATCTAACTTAGCCGAAGTCTGTACATAGGTCAATGGGTTATTGTCAGTCTTCACCAATATCTTTGCCCCATAGAGGTATTCATGAAACTGGTCAACGAAGGCCCATTTTAGCACAAGGAACTCCAACTTATGCACAGGGCAGTTTCGTTCAGGTAGGGTCAAGCTCCTACTGGTGAATGTTACTGGTCTCAAGCCATCCTCATGGTCTTGATACAGCACTGCTCCTAGACCCTGCAGATCAGCGTCCGTATGCAGCAAATAGGGTTTGGTAGGGTCAGCATAGGTGAGGATGGGGGCATGGGTGAGCTGGTATATGATCTCATAGAAGGCTGCTTCACAGTTGGGTGTCCAGTGGGGCCCAAAGAGTTCACCTGGGTGGAAGTATATTTTTTCTGGTTCTTTAATGGCCCCTTTTTTGTATTTACGATTGGTAGGAGGGTAACCCTGGTAAGGTTCAAGAGTGGGCAACTCACCTTGGAATAGTCTTTTACGAACCTGCAGTAATAGCCACAGAACCCCAAGAAACATTATAGTTCTTTCAGATTATGGGGCTGGGGCCAAGTAGTCAGTGCTTCAACCTTGCTGGGATCAGTCTCTTTCCTTTTGTAGATACTATGTGCCCCACATACTTCACGGAGGTTTGAAAAAACTGGCACATGTCAATGGACAGCTTGAGGCTGAAGTTTTCCAGTCAGTCTAGGACTTTAAACAGTTGGTTCTCATGCTCCTCTAAGGTGCTCCCAAGCACAATGACAGCGTCCAAGTACACCAGACATTCCAGCAAATTCATTTTTCCCACCGCACGATCCATCAGTCGCTGAAAGGTGGCCGGGGTGCCCTATATCCCCTGTGGTATCCTCAGAAATTCGTAGAACCCCCATGGACAGATGAAGGCTGTTTTCTCATGGTCTTCCAGGGTCATTGGGATCTGGTAGTATCCGCTGTGAAGAATCAACACTGAGAACCATTTGCTCCCATTCAAGCAGTCCAGGGCATCTTGTATACGAGGCATAGTGTATTGGTCTGGGATGGTCCACTGGTTCAGGGTTCAATAATCAACACACATCCTCACAGACCCATTCTTTTTACGCACAACCACAATGGGAGAGGCGTATGGGCTTCTGGATTCTTGTATCACGCCAGCAGCAAGCATTTCCTGCAGGTGTCTTCTCACATCATCTATGTCTGCTGGGGCTAGGTGTCGGGACCTCTCTCGAAATGTCCATTCATCATGCAGGTGTATGTGATGCTCCGCACCCTGGACACATCCCACATCCCATTCCTTCAACGAAAACACTTGGTCTCTCTGGGCAAGTCCCTTGCTGATTCTAGCCTTCCATTCAGCTGGCAATGGGGAGTCACCAAAGTCAAACAAGTCTGGGGTCACTCTCTCCTTCTTGCCAGGGTGCTTGTTGCTGGGCAACACTGCAGTGTCGGTGCAGTGTACCATAGCTAGGGTGCACCCTCTGTTCACCCGAATCTCCCAATCTGACCCACTGTGAATCTGGACCATCACTTGACATGCGTAGGCATGGGGATGAGCAGGCAAGATGCTGGGCTTGACCAATAATCCTTCTGGCAATTTTCCATTGCCTGGCACATCCAGCATCAGTATTTTGTTCTTGACATCTTTCTGGAGGTGGACCTCTCCTTGAATGGTACACTGGGCATTAGGGGCCAGTACCATTGAATCGGGATCCTTCTTCCACACTATCCCTACCGGTTCATCCTGGTCTACTTCCTCAGGTTTCTGTTGCAAGTCATAGGCCCTCTTGATCAGAGCCAGAATTCTTAGAGCCCTTCCAGTCCTTTGCACTTGTTTCTCTGACAGAGTTGTGCTAGCCTCCCAAACATGTGGGCACTTGTTCCAATTAACAGGGGAACCCCATCATACAGTCCGGTGGGGGGACACACTAGGGCCAGTGTCTCTACTTGCTCCTCCACATCAGTTACAGTTGCAGGAAAAGACAACCAAAGGTGGACATATCCTAAGTAGGGATAAGACTTGTCGCTCAGCCCCCAAACATATAGGCCTTCCAGGGATTGTAATGGCATATCAGATAAGTATTTGTCATACCAGTCCTGAAAAATGATGGTCACTTACGACCCACTGTCAAGCACAGCCCAAGTAGGAATACCATTCACAGCCACAGTAGTCTCCACTGAAGGGCCCACTATTTTGGACCAGTCAGGGGGGACAGGAGCAGAGGTCTGGACAGACAATTTAGTCACAGAAGGTTTGAGTTAGGATGTCTGAAGCCTTCACTGTGATCATTTCGTGCACCTCTTGACCACTGATTTGGTTTCTGAAACTCCCCTTGAAGCTGGTTCACCACTCTCTCTAAGTCCCTCTGAGAATGGCATTCCCTCTTCATGTGACCATCCTTGCCACAGTTGTGACAAATGACAGGCTCTTGGGGCATCCTTGGAGACAGCATTGCAGGGGATGCTGGAGCACTGTCAGGAGATTGTGATCTGGCTCCTGCTGATAGTGTGCCATGTCTCAAAAGTTCCTTTAAGGTGGCAATCAATTCCTTGAGCTCAGCCGAAAAGCCACCCTCAGTAGTGGATGCCTGAGGATGCACCCCCACCCCCATGGAAGTCATGTCCTGACAGGGGCCAGGGTCTTTGTCAACAGGGATACCTCAGTAAGAACATCCGGTTGTGCCTTTCTGACTTCAGCAACTCCTCTCCCCACAGTTTAGCCCATGGCGGGACACCCTTAGTGGTCTCCATTTCGGAAGGGCCTTCCGGTGCCATGATCACTTGAGCTGCACTCACCCCATAATTACAATCTCCCTCTTCCCCTTCAACCTCCTGGAGTTCTTTTATCAAGTCACAGTAGTCAGGTGGGTTACCTCTCCTATCCTGGAGCCTTATCTGGAGGATCTGCAATTTAGAATGCTTTGCATGTTGCAGTATGTGCCCCAGTCTCACATGGTTCAAGTCACTGGGGGCTACCCCACCTTTCCGGTATGCTTTCTGCAAAGCTCTTTCTAGATGAGTAACATATGCAGACAAACTTTCCCCTTTCCATTGTTTGGTACCTCTGAATTTCCACATCAAATTCTCCCCTGACTCAATGCTCCCAAAATTGCCTTTGAATACAGCTAGGTACTTCTAAGCAGATGCATCACGGTTTGTGGACCTCAAAAATTTAATGGCTTCGAGGGCAGGACCCCTCAAACTTTCTATGATTCCTTTTCACTTCTCAGCCTCCGCACACTGACACTCGGGTACCAAGGGGGCAACATAGTCGATCCAGGTCTCCCAGTCATCCTCCCCTGGGTGGAAGGGTGCCTGAGAACATCCTCAACTTGAGGTATGTGTCATGACTAACTGCAGGCACGGGCGGAGATGCTGACACAGGAGCTGGAGCAGGACCCGGTACTGGGATGGGCGGAAGTGTGGGGAAGAATCACCCCCAGGCAACAAGAATAGTCTCTTAAAATCCTTTACAGTCTTTCCCTCCTCCAGCAATAACTTAGCCAACTTTGCCTCAAAAGTCTCACATAGCGGTGGGGGCTCATCCCCTGCAGTGGCTTTGCTGTCTTTAGTTGTCACTCTCCAGGTGGCTGGGGCCCCTTCTGAGGCAATAGTCCGTGGCACTTTGGAACTGTCCACTGGATCACTGCACTCTACTAAGGCCATGAAAGTTTGGGTGGTCAAATCAGCCTGTCGCCCCACCACCACAGCATTTGTTAAACATTCAACTTTGGAAAGCACTCCTTCTACAGTGTCTTTACCAATGCTCAGGGGAATATCCAATATAAGCAGGGCATTGTGGGGGTCGATCTCCTGCCCAGTACACCACCCCACCAACTGGTGTACAGCCATTTCTACTGGGGTAGCCATTAATCTTTAACAATAATTCGTAATTTTTGGCCACTAGAAGGCACAAAATCCCAGCGGTGAGCCTCCAAGATGTAACCCCTAGGTGGCTCTATCCCAAGGGCTACTACCCCTGCCTGCTTGGCTAGAAGCATTTTAAGGGGCCTAGGTTCTGTAACGGGTGCCTCCACCTGGAGGTCAGGGTTGGTAGTGGTCAAGCTAACCAGGGCACAGTCCTCCGGGATACTGTAACCCCCCTCTTTCCCTGCTAGTCGCCTAAACACTGCACAGTAATTACATTTACTTGTACACCACACAAGTACCCACACTGTTTACACTTACCACCATGGCAGTTTCCTCTAGCTCGACCCTGGGGATGCCCTGTAAAACAAGGTTAGGCAAAGCAACTGACAACAGTACAGTACTCTTACCACAAACTGGAACCACAGTCAGATTAAATGCAGAAAAGATTAGATCTGATTTATTCAGGGGACTTGAACAAGGGGGGGGCGTAATCAGGTTGATTTGCTTAAAGGCTGTCAATCAAACAGTTATGCATGCACTTCAGAGTCCCTAAACAGTCACATCCTCTGGGTACCCAGGTGGAGAGAAGATGGGCTAGCCAGGACCGTTGCCTGGGGTAGGCCGGCATTGCAGCTGGTTGGGACCCTGTGATGGAAATGACAACATGCACAGTACACACTATTTGTAATCCAGAGCGAGAAGGCTCAGTTCATGAAGAACAAGAAATAACAAGACAATCAGATGACACACTTAGATTAAGCTGTTATTGCAGGGAGCTACCCTGATATTTACTCACGATACCCAAGACTGGACACAGGTGGGACGAAAATCGAGACAGCAGGTGGTTGATCTGGAGTGCCAGGAGAAGCAGGGCCCAAACAATTCTCTGAGGCATCGTTCCTGTTCAAGCGTGGAACAGGGGGCTGATCCCAAGGCAAGTCTCTCATCGGTGGCTTTCTCTGTGCAGTGGGGTAGTTTGGCAGGGCCAGCATGGCATGGCCCAGGCTGGATGGAGATAAATGCAGATTCAGTCCAATTAGGCTGGATGAAGCTTCCAGCAAGCAGAACACAGTTCAAACAGTGAGGAACCAAATCATGGCCCACTTTCAATACACAGCACATTTACACGTAAAGGATTCTATGGTACCAGCAAGCAGAACACAGTTCACACAGTGGGGAACCAAATCACAACCCACTTTCAATACACAGCACATTTACATGTAAGAAAATTCTACTGTACCAGGCAAACCGCTCTCCGGTCACAGTGGCAAAGTCTCTGCACAAACTGGGAATTCAAAAGCAGCTGGAAGTCCTGACAGGCCGATCGCATTCAGCAAAATCTTCGGTCTTCTTCAGGTATGAGCCTGGTAAAAAATCAGTGGCTTACTTCGTTCTCGCAAACTTGGATTTAGTTCAAAATAATTCTCTTCTCTCCCTCTCAGGGGCAGCAGGCAGACATGCAGGACACAACTCAGGCCTTTCCACAGTTCTCCCATGCGAAACTACTCAGACCGCTGCTTGACTGTCTCAAGCTGTTGCTTCTTCAGCTCTCAACTTAGATCTGACTCAACTGCCAGCAAGCCTGGGACTTTCCCCAGAATCCAAAAGGTTTGGTTGGCTGATCTGTCTGTCAGTCACAACAAAGGCTCCCCCTTCAGGTGCAAAACAGCACCAAAAGCCCAAAACTACAATTCCTACAGATTTTGACTCCAGACAGCTCCTGTAGTCTGGCTCCATTTTAGATCCCACCAGTACTGATTGGTCCAATTCCCAGTCCCAGGCCAAATGGTGGGGATAAACAAAATAGTCCTTGCTGCAAAGAAGGCAGGTTAGACAAACTACATTATCATTATCACTCTAATAGGTTTTCAGCAAACAGTTACATCTTCTAACAGAGCTCCCTCTGCGCAATTAATGATGGCAGAAACGGAGCTATTACCAGGCAGCCTGGGCTGGACTTGAGCATGACAACACTCAGCCCCCTCCCAGATTAATCACCACTGCAAATCTAGGCAGCCCTTAAATGGGCAGTACACAGGCACTCTCTGGCAATAATGTTTAACTGCTAAAACGAAGGACACCAGCCTGGCAGTGAGTATTTAGGCAAGCTCGAGGAAGACTTTTCAGGAACCTCCATTTGTACGGGGGTTACATTTAGCTTAAAGAAATCATGTTCCCATGGCAACTCTAGGGGTAGAATACTACTCAAGAGGGGGTTCCTTTGCCTTTATGCTACCTCAACAGGGTGGTTGTCTCCCATAAGACAGAGAGAACAAGCAATGTATCCACGTATAACAGTCAAACACACTCATTCAACTACCTTCCCGCTATTAAAATGTTGTACAAGCATAACTCATGAAGTTGTGTATGACCATTGAACTATTGCTCTCTCAGTGTCTTCTATTTCGTCCACTGTCACCTTCTCTGAAATTCGGCCTGTCTGGGAGGCAGGGGGTAGCAGACAGAAAGTCAGAGAAAAGGAGATCACGGTGTAATGAAATGATATAATATATCCCAATATTTTATATGGCTAATTATGCTACAGTATTTACTGTCTATGAAGGGAGAGAAAGAGAGGCTTACACTTATAGTTTGACATAACATTATATGGGAAGACTGCCTTGTCATGCTGACCAGAGAGAACCAGCCTCAGAGAACGTGACATGCACAGAAATGCTTGCTCAGAATGAACATACAAAAATAATGTTTTTCAGTCCTTTTACAAAAACAACCCTTATCTATGGGTAACAGAATAAGTGTGACTTGTAACTTTTATAAGCTAATGAATAGAGAAAAACCTACTATCAGTGTGAGGCTTTTAGAGTTGTACTATAATGATATGGCTTATTGACGTCAGATGTCAGCACATTCTCTGAAGTGTTTGTAAAACAGGTATACACCCTGGCCCAGATATTCAAAAGGGTTGTGCCATGCACAACAGGGATGTGCCAGCGCAAGTCCGAAAATGCGCCATTGTGCGATATTCAGCGGGAGGCAGATGCGCCCCCCAAATCACAATTTGCAAGAGCGCAATGGTAATGAATGCATGTGCAACTGAAGGGGGAGGAACCATGAATAAATGGCGCAGTGTGATATTCAACAACATGCGCCATGCGTAATAGGGGAGCAAATGGAAGTTGCGCGATAGCGGAAATGATCCAAAAAAAAAAAGGAAAAAGAGAGAGGTGCAAGACCGCTACAGGAAAGCAACATGTGGGAGAACTGCAAGCAGGCACACAGTAACTGTGAGCAGGACAGGGCAGGAGCAGGACAGAGCACCTGCAACCACCAAGAACAGGGAAGGAGTGGGGAGCCTGTGCCACTGTGCAGGACAAAGGGGGAAGTGCCACACAAGACTGAGGACACGGACAGTGGGCAGTACGTCCAATACTGGGAGGTGTTCCCGGTGCAGGGGGAGTAGCAGTAAGGACAGCGGGGGGAACGGTAAAACAGCTGCTGGGGAGGGTAACACAAGCCAGGGACATGGCCAGTGCCACCATCCAGATGGAGGCAGTAATCAGGGGTGTGAGAAGGCAGACAGTAGGGGGGCGCAGCCGTGGAAGGGCCCGTCGGCGGTATGCCTCCAACAGGCAGTACTGAGCCCGCACAAGCTTCGAGCTGTACACTGACACTGAGATTGTGGGCCGGTACCGCCTAAACTGGGAGATCCTAAGGTGGCTCTGTGAGCTGTGCAGTGATGTGATGCAGACACCCACATGACGGAGCCATGCTCTGTCAGTGGAGACCAAAGTGACAGCTGTCATGTGCCTGCTCACCACGGGTACCTTCCAGAGACCAACAGGGGACATGACAGGCATAACCCAGTCAGCTGCGTCACGCCTACTCACCTAATTCCTCAGCACACTGCTGCCACATGCTGCAGAGTACATCCATTTCTCCAGCACACCGGCGGAGCGCACAGCAAACATACAGGAGTTCCACAGGGTAGAATGTATGCCTGGTGTGGTCGGGGCCATAGACTGCACCCATGTGGCCATCTGCACGCCACCTGGCCCCAAAGGGGCCACGTACATAAATCAGAAGGGGTATGCAAGCATCAACTGCCAGGTGGTGTGCGATGCCGGGGGCACATAACCAATGTCTGTGCCACGCACCCTGGGGGAGCACATGATGTCTTCATCTGGCACCAGTCTGCACTGTGCCACAGGTTCGAGAGTGGGGACATCCCAACTGGCCACCTAGTTGGTGAGTATGCAAATCACGCAGAAAGACATGGATCTTGGGAGGGGCATAGTCAGAGGTGACATGGTTACTGGCCTAGATGGCCCATGGCAGGGCGACGCTGATCACCAAACTAATGTCCACCTTCTACACACAGGTGACAGTGGATACCCACTCCATCCCTGCCTGCTCACACCATACTGGCGGCCCGCAATCCCATCGCAGCAACAGTACAATGAGGCACATGCCACCACATGCAATGTCATTGAGTGGGTGTTCGGGATGCTGAAGGCACGTTTCCGTTGCCTGAACACGTCTGATGGTGCCCTACAGTACAGCCCCTCAAAGGCCTGTGGGCATTCCTGGCCTGTTGCATCCTGCACAACATGGCCAACGACTGTGGAATACTGTAGCTGTACAGGTCAAAGAAGTGGACAGCGATGGGGATGATGAGGACACTGGTGAAGATGGTGATAGGCAGCCCCTCCTTGGTCGAAGGGACCCCCGACTGATTCGGATGGCATAGCTGCACTGGGACACCATCACAGAGGAGCACTTCAACCAACTCAGGTAAGTCATGGGGCCATGTGCAACCACCAATGGCAAGGGCACAACCCACAAACACACATGGACAAACCCCAGGGGTGCATGTCATAAAGGGAATTGGCTGAGCATGGAACCACACACACCGTCAGGGATGGGCAAGGTCTAACACGGCACACGGTCACACAAACACACACACACACACACACACATACACACCCCACATGACATGCACAAAGGGTAGGAGGCACGCCGACCCCAACCACCACCCCTAGCCACACACATGTCCACAGACCACCACGCCCAATGCCTGTCATTGTGCGTGTGTCAGACACTGGGCACCATTGCACAGTGGCAGACAGCACAACACAGGCATCATCATGCACACGCCACAGCGGACAGCAGCCAGGAAGATGTGCAGATGGAACGTGTGTGTGTGTGTGTGTGTGTGCGTGTGTGCAGGGCCGGGTACCCCACCCGTGCATTGCACATTGAACAACACAGTGCACACAGGGCAGCGTCAGACAGTAGCCTTGGTGGGAGATAGGTCAGTCACGTGCCACAGTGCCACGGCTGCCACGGATGTGTGGGTGGCCCTGCTGAGACCCACCAGCAGTGACAGGCTGACCAATGGCCTCATGGGGTGGCACCGACGGTCCCCCAGGGGATCCGCTGCGTGAACACGACCGTGCTCATGCAGGGGTCTGCAGCACACTGAACATGCCTGCGCCAGGCGTGCTCAGGATGCCCACAGCTGAACCCGGTGTCGACAAGTAGGGTGTCGCATGACGCCAGGAACGGGGGGTGGACATTGCACTGCGTGGTGTCTGCAATGCATGGGCAAATAACTGTGTGCCCACTGTGGCCATGACAGCTGTGATTGTCTGTGTCAGCCTGTCAATGGCAGCAGTCACATCCTCCCGCAGCTGGTCCATCCCTGCCAGGAGCAGTCCGGTGTCCCTGCTGCGCCGCTCCTCTGCCTGGCGCAGGGCCACACTGAGTGCATCCACCGCCATCACAAGCCGCAACTGCTGATCGACTGAGTCTTGGAGTGTGCAGGTGTGCTCATCTAAGAGGTCATTCGCCTGATCGGCATGCTGTCCCTCATGGTGTTCGCGGTCCTGTTGGACAGCACCCCTTGAGGGTGGGCGCTGTACACCAGGGCCATGCCTGGGCATGTCCACAGGCGGTGTACTGATGCCGCCCCCTGACACCATACCCCCATGGCCATTGGCCGACTGCTGACACTGCCCCTCTGGCTGCCGCTCTCCAGGGCTCAACGGTGCCACCTCAGTGGCTGCAACAGCCCCACTGTCCTGGACACACACCAGTGCTGCCCCACTGGTGCAGACAGGCACAGGCTGGGACTGTGATGTCATGCAGGCCTCCACGGTGGCACCACCCACGGCTATGACCATGCTGTAACCTGCTGTGTGGCCATCCTGCAGCCCACACGTATCACTGTCCATGATGTGAGCTCCATCATCATCAGTGACGGATCTGGCACCAGTCCGAGTCTCAGCATGCTGGCATCCATGGACGCTGGCACACTGGGACTTGGGCAGGGCCTCCTCCACACCTGCTCCACCAACATCAGTCTGGACAGCCAGGTGGGCCCACTGTCGCCCTCACCCTCAGACACCTGTGGAGGTGGACAGACCCTCCTCTGTGTCCATGGTATCACCCTCAGTGGACGAGCCCACCACCGCTGACCCATATAGACGCTCAGGAGCTGTAAGGGAACACAGTAGCATTAATGTATCTGCCCTACCCTGTGTCATCCCCCCCCAGTGACAGATCAGGACCTACCATGCAGTGACGGGCTACCACCCATCTGGAATCCACCACCTGGAACACCCTCGATGGCACAACACTGCATGCTGCCAGCAACCCACTCTTCTTGTGGGGTCAACTGTTGCACGGCCGGCTGTCCCTCACTGGTCGCAGCCTGTGCTGCCCTGATGGCAGCCACCTTATCCTTAATTCCTCCACCTGTCTGTGCCCACCTTCTTCTTGCACTCCTGCATGGACTGCTGGTGGCTGCCATGCAGGTTGACGGCACGCGCCACCTTCCCCATGCACAGCATGGGCCTATGGTGTTCCCCGCTGTCCACTGAGCAGCAGCTCCTGGTCAAGGTAGGCCTCAAACAGGGCATCTGCTTCTGCCTTGGTGAAGTTTGGCCTCCTCTTCCTCCCACATCTCTGTTCCTCTTCCTCCACCTCACGATCACTCATTATTGATCCTGTGGGAATGACAGGTGTTACCTGTGACTGTGCAGTCCCATGCATGTCTCACACACCACAGTCCACACTCCCAAACAGCATGCAACTCACCACAATAGACTGCAATACTAGACTATGGCCTCTGCAGCCTAATGTCGCTTTTATATAGCGCAACACATGCAAATGAGGCGAGGCGAAATTTTAAGTGTATGCTAATGCGGTATCTGTGCCATTGAATAGCTGATTAGCTGATTTGCATATGCCGGCTGAATATCGCGCTGTTGCGCCATGTGCAATTGTGTTGAACGTGCTCAGGCAAGGGCGCATTTCTGTGACATGAGCAGTGGACACCGAACGGCGCATGCCCAGGGTGCTGACGCCGACGCCTACTGCGCTGCTGATATGCTGTGCATGGGAGGCAATGCAGGTCACGGCCACCATTGTGCCAGTGGCACTACTGCGCTGTTCACATGTATGGCGCTCTGGCACTGGGGCGCCATAGGTGCAGTGGGGCCACAGTGTGGTAGGCTGCTACAGGAAGTGCCACACAGGCGCCCTACCGCCCTGCACGCAGTGAGTACCAATTGCGCTGTGGCAGTCCGTGCGTGAGAGACCCCTGACCCTGTGCCGACCTTTGCCCCTAGGCGCTATGCATCCGCATGGGTGCACCTCTGTTGCGCTGTTCGGTGACAGCGCAATGGGGAATGGCAGCGCAGTACCGTGCAGCATCCGCACGTGGCGGACGTGCACTACAGAGCGCCATTTTGATACTGAAAGATTGCAGGATGGCACGAAGACAGGCACCGATCTGGAACCAGGTCGATTTGGCCAATCTAGTGCACTTGGTGGAGCCCCATGCTGCTGCTCTATTTGGGGAGGCACCCCTGGACAGGGCCAGGAGTGCCTTGTGGGAGGAGTTGGTGGTGGCCCTGGAGGAGGCAATGGGCATGGAGCGCACGGCCGAGCAGTGCAGGCACCGCTATGGGGATCTGCAGCGTTGGGACCCGGACAGGCTTGCCTGCCTGCGGTCCCGTGCCAGGAGGGGCATGGTTCCACAGCCAGGTAGGTGACCCATCCATACACTGTCAATGTCCATACGGATATCACGGTGGCATGTGTCAAGCACATGGGGGGGGCCATCGAGTGTGGGCCGTGGTGGTGGTATAGGGGTGGGGAGCAGATGGGTATGGCTGTGTGGGATTGCACACACATGGGGGTGGGGGGACTTTGCTACTGGATTGTACTGATGTTCCTCTCTCCATGTTTGCACCCTAGGCCCTGAGGAGCACCAGCATGCCAGGGAGGGGAGGCTGTGGCGTGAGCCACATCATGCGGCAAGGGCGGCCGGACTGACCATCGCAGGGACCAGCCTGATGATGGTGAGTGCCTTACATCCATGATTATTTTTGCATGCTGTGTAACAGGGCAAGCAGCGGGGCATGGCCACTATCCATCGACACCACTGCCATGTACGCAACTTGGTCCAGTCAGCACTGTCCAGTAGCACTGCATTTCTGGGAGTGCGTCAATGGTGGTCCATGCATGCACCAGGTACATGGCTGTGCCGCTGCCTTCGCAACGCATAGCCTTATCACTGTACAGCCACGGTGGTGCTGTGCAGGACTTGGCCGGTGGGTGTGTGCAGCGGTCTGCATGGCTGTGTGCACCTGGGTGGGCAGGTCTTGTCGACACGATCACTGTGGGTGGTTGCACACCATCACAGAGGCATGTCCCACAGCCATATGCCATGCACAGTGGGTGGGCTGCAGGGGGCTGTGTATTCACTCTTATTGACTCTACTCCCTTGTCCTCAGTGGACGGCAGTTGTCAGACAATCCAACAGATGCTGCGGGAGATACTGTAGGTGGCCAGGGCCTCCCTGGAGATCTTGGAGCGACTAGACCATCTGGGAGTCCGACGGCGGCATGGCGGGAGGTGCAGTCAGAGCAGGGAGCGGGGGTCCCACAGAGCATTTTACACCCCATGATTTCCCCTACCCCCCTGGACCCACCCTCACATCCCTACTTCCCTCTACCATTTGTTCACCCCTGCCCCTTACCCACCTCCACCTTGTTTGTGGTCCTCCCCCCCACCTTTTGTACATAGCTGTAAATACTTGTTTTTGATCTTTTACAATACATTTGCTTCGTTATGTCTACTGTGGTAGTCTCTGATTTGCAGCGGGCTATAGGTGCTCAGCTGCAGTGGTGTGCATGGCATCTGCGGTGGTGCAGTCATGTGCATGTGTGTGTGTCCGTGGGGAAGTGACTATGGTGTGGGAGTAGCTATCAGTCACTGTCTGTGGTTTGTGTGTTGTTCCTTGTGCACTGGATGACTTTGTGCAGTGGTTCATGGTGCATGCTCTGTGTCCATGGCGCACCTGTCAGACTGTCCATGGCCTGTGCAGCTGACACCCTTGCATGACTGTGACCTACACGGTCTGCTGGCATGTCAGTGCTGGCTGTCCATGCTGGACAGCCACTGTACCTAGCACAATGCCGGGTTGCCTCCTGTCACTGGTGTGGTGCATATCTGCCTCGGGTGACACTGTGGCCTCCGCTGTTGTTGTCCCACCTCCATGCTGTCGCTTGTGTGTGTCTCAGGGAATGTGCACCACTGTCTGTCACTTGTGCTCTGGGCTCATGCTGGTGCTGTACAGCTCCATGGTGCCTGCACAGGGTGGTTGGCACTCCTGTGCCATGGAGGGGTGCTGGCCATGTGTACACGGTTTCCGTGGCCACACGCCGGGGGCTTGGTTGCCCCGCTACTGTGTCCCTGTGTTGGTGTGCCCTTGGGTATGGGTGGGTGTTTGTCCATGCACTTTGTTGCATCCTGTGTGGAGCATGCTTCCATGCACCATTGTGGGTGTCTGCACTGGCTGTTGTGGCCAGTGCTGGGTCAGGGTGTGTCCTTGGGAGGGTGTGCAGGGTAATGTACCTCTGGTGGTGGGTCCGGGGCATGCCCTGTCACGTGTGAGGTACCTCGTGTGCCGACGCATGGTTGGTCTCTCAGCTGTACCTCAGGGGGGATGTGCATGGTGGCACTGTGTATGCAGTCATTGCATCGCTGTCTGCTGCCACCCACTGAAGGGTGCTCATGGTGGGGCTGCCTTGCATGGTTCTGTGGTGCACAGGGTTGCATTGTCACAGTGAGGGTGGTGGCATGCATGGGGTGACCTGCACTGGTGGACGCTGCTCCTGGGCAGGGTGTCTGGGGATCACAGTGCAGGATGTGCTCTGCATTGGTGGGATGGTGTGGCACGGGGTGGTCGGACCTCCTTGTGTGCCGGTCACAGCTTGCCAGGGGGTGTGCTAGGGCACCATGCCCTGGTTGTGGGTTTGTTGCTGGTATCCATGGGCCGGTGGTTATTCCAGCTCTCCACCGGTTGTGCAGTGCATGGGGTGTGGGGGGCGATGTCTGTTCTGCTGTGTTCTCCTCTGCCCATCTGTGGCATGGGTGGTGGGCCCCTGCATCCTGTCCCTGTGCATCCCTGGTTGTGCTGTTGCACTGCTGCCCTGCTCCACTGTGCATCCCTGGTTGTGCTGTTGCACTGCTGCCCTGCTCCACTGAGCATCCCTGGTTGCGCTATGGCGCATCTGAACAGCTTCACTGAGCATCCCTGGTTGCGCTATGGCGCATCTGAACTGTGCCACTGCACATCCCTGGTTGTGCTATGGTGCAGGTGGCATGATATTTAGTCGTATGCCGCAGGAGCATCTTGACCTGCACAGTTTTTGAATATCGCGCTTCTTGCACATGGGCGCAATGGACTTGCACTTGCTCCAGCTGTTGCGCACTTTTTGGGCGCAGTTTGAATATCTTGGCCCCTGTTTTTCGAGAAATGTTATTTGTAATTTTTACACTAAGAAATGTTTTTGGCAAAGTAGTTATTATGACATTTCTAGGAAGGATAATATCTTGGTCTTATGTAATTAGAAAGAGTATATAATGTCAGCCCGAGACCCTGCTTGGTGTGTGTGCTTCCATGGACACACCAGAAGAGGGTCCGAAGAAGTTACCACAGATTCTACAAAGGGCTTCCATGATGACCTTAGCCTTCTATGCTTCCAAAAGTGAGAAAGCTGTTTATGAAGTCCGTAGTCTGTAAGTGTACCTTTTCTTTGTTCCCCTAAATAAAGGTTTTATGAAATGTTACATGAGTGCTGGATGGTCTTTTGTCACAACTCATTTAGAACCCCACATAATTGTTTATCATTAATGTTATTTACTGCTTAGTGTTTTATTCATTGTTGGTTTCTACTAAGCTATGATATGATAGACAATTTATTCCTAACACGGACTTGAACACATGGCTAAAGGACTGGTGTAAGAAAAAGGGCCATCACTTCGTGGGTGACTGGAGGAATTTCTGGTAGTGGGACTTTTTCAGGTTCGATGACCTACACCTTACAAAGGAGGGGACCTACGTGCTCAGCCAGAAGTTTGATGTATTTATCAGTCATTTAAACTAGAGGAAGGGGTTAAGGGCAACAGCACCCACTGCAGTGCCAAAGGTAGCAGTTGCCCCTTCGCCATCACCTACTAGTTCTGTAACAGGTTACACTGCAACAGGCAAAAGCAAGGACAAAACGGGTACAGGCCAATTAAATCAGATGGCATCATAAAAGTGGGGACACAGTGAGCAGGGAAAACCAAAGCTGGTGGGCACTCTGTCTCAATGCCTGTGGCCTGGTAAATAAGATACTTGACCTCATTGCCTTTATGGCAGAAGCAAACCTGGACTGGGTCATTGTAATGGAGACTTGGTTCGAGGAGAACCATTCCTGGAATGTTGCTATCCCTGGATACACTCTGTTCAGGAGCAATCACAAAGGGAAGAAGGGAGGGGGTGTTACCATCTATGTGAAGGAAGGAATCAAGGCCACAGAAGTACAGATGACACACTCTGAGTCTGAAGCTGTAAGGGTCACCCTCGGAGCTGGGGAAAAGTCCCCCATCTGAGTGGGGCTAATCTGCAGACCCCCATCTCAGCAGATGGATAGACAAGGAGATGCTGGAAACCATCCTAATGATGGCCAATAAAGGTGACTTGTTGCTTGTTGGAGACTTCAATCTGCCTGACATAGATTGTTTATCCTTCATGGCATTATCAGACAGGAGCAATTAATTCCTCATGGCTCTGAAACAGGCAGAACTAAAACAGCTGGTGCAGTTACTCACCAGAGAAAATGCAATCATGGGCCTTGTACTACCAAACACTACTAGGATCACAGACATCAAAGTAGGAATCAATTTAGGGTCAAACGACCATAGGTCAGCCTGGCTCACAGTCAAAAGATCCGAGGACACAAGTCACACAAAACTGAAGATCCTAGACTTCAGGAAGGCTGACTTTAACAAAATGAAAACATGCATTAGGAACAATCTCAAAGTTGTAGCTGGGGGAGCCATGGAGGAAACCTGGAAAACTATAAAGAGCGCAGTCAATCTGGCAACAGCAGAATGCACAAAACAGATAAGTAAATCTAAAAGGAGGAAAAATCTTCTTTGGTTTACTAAAGAAGTATCTTCCAGTATAAGGGAAAAAAGAGCTTTCAAGAAATACAAAGAAACTAAGAAAGAAAGTGACATGGAGGAATACAGAGCAAGACTCAATGAAGCAAGGAAGGCAATTAGGTTAGTCAAAGCTCAAGCAGAAGAAAGAATAGGAAAAGGGTTTAAAAAGGGGGATAACATTTTCTACAGATATATAAAGGAGAAAAAAAAAAGTAAGGGAGGTATCGTAAGGTTGAGAACTAGGGAGGGCCAGAATGTTGAAACCGATGGACAGAGGGCAGAGGTTCTAAATGAATACTTCTCAGTTTTCAACAAGGAGGATCAGGGAAGTGGACCGTACTAAAGAATGAAGAACACCGTACCAGTGAAGCTGACATAAAACCCTTCACAACTGAAAGAGTCCTAAAAGAATTAACAAAATTAAAAACTGACAAAGCTATGGGACCTGATGGTATCCACCCGAGAATACAAAAGGAACTCAGAGAAGAACTTGCCACCTCATCAGCAGACCTCTTCAACAAGTCACTGGACAATGGCACAGGAACAGACAATTGGAAAAAAGCCACTTACCTCTTTCTCACCTCTGTTTGCATGTGTTCCATAAATATGCACACCACACTCATGTGTGATTGTTACAAGTAAATATTTGTGTTGCCATTGGGTTGTGCATTTGAGAAAGAGTAATGTGCTCGGGGACAACCCAGGTTCCATTTTCTCAGTGGTGCAGCTGGTTAGCTCACTTGGAATGGTATTCTGAGTGGCCTGGGTTCAAGTCCCAGCTGAGGCACCTACTTCTTTCTCATCTCTGATTGTATGTGCTAAATTTGGATTTGTTTTGAGTGTGGGAGTTGTGTGGTGCTCCTTTTAGCATGTTCCCTTGATCACCTGTGAATTATCTAGGTGGAAGCAGCTTACTTTAAAGAAGTCAGTTTAGGCAATGCACTCTAAATGAGCAGTCACTACAGGCATTTCATAGTTTGGACCAAACCGTGGAGTTCCACCTTGGTGTCCAGTGGTTTGGGTTGTTCACATGGCAGCTGTAATATGAAGACTAAGAAAATCCCTTTTCCATGGCGATAAAAAGTATGAAAATTGTTAATTTAGGCAGAAATAAATGGTAACTTCTCAGCTTTACCATGGGGGGAGGGGTGGTGGGGTCACTGGATTCTGTTTGTTGTTTAAGTGCCACAAAACTAGTAGCACTCTGCATCAGAAATGTGATTTGAACTTTGTAAATAAAACTAGAGTATAGCGTGCTAAGTTTGTATATGGCATGGCAGGCTGATTCATATGGCTTGGCAAAATCCCTTTCTGTGGCAATTACATGACATTCATCATGGATACTGGACACTGTTGCCCAAGTCATCTACCCTCTCCTCCACTGTGAAATTCAGGGGATACACAATGAGTGGGGTCTGCAGGCTGGACTCATTGATGTGAACACTTGGAGAACACTGACACCATGCAGATGGCTGATTAGTTAGGGTAGAAGTCTGTGACCCCAACAGATGTATGCATCTGCAAAAATGGAATAGTGCTAAAATCCATGACACTGTCCAGATTGACATTGGGAGGGCTTTAAGCCCAAGGTTCAATGGGTGGAGCAATAACGTCACTCCCCCATTGGGCTTAGAAGGTTACACATCCTAGAGCCCATTCAGGATTCATTTTTCGTTGCAGCGGGAGGCGCCGCTACTCCTGCCTCTCTCTTGTTGCTTTGGCCTGTTTTTTCCTTTTCTTGTCTCTGGCAGCACCTCCAGCTGCTGGCTCCACTCCATTTTCCTTCTATTCCTGCTGCTGTCTCCCTCCCACTTCTGCTGGAGTGCTGCTCCCCCCCTTCCAGCCCGGGTGTTAGTTTTTCAGCCCCAGTGTACTTGGTCCCTTGTGTGCCTCCCTCTTGTTCTCCTTCAGTGTTGCCTGTTCTCCCTCTCTTGTACCTCATGTAGCCTCCAGTGACCTGCATTTTGTGGGTCCATCCTGAAAATCATCTGTGGAACCCACTCACCGCAGAGTCCTTCCGGAACCTGCTGCATCTCCAGCCTGACATCCGCGTCTGCTGCTGAAGCTGTTGTGGTGCGTGCCTACGAGCGGTGCTCATTCCCAGCCTGGCTGGTCCCCCTGTGCAGCCACAGAATACCCTGACCCTGTATGATCCATTTGAGCACCCTGCAGGACCTGGAGTGGCTGAGAGGGTGCGGCGTCGGGAACCTCCTGTGCTTTGTTTCCTACCACCGGTTAAGTTCATCGAACCACAACAATAAAAAAAAAAAAAAAAAATAGGGGTGCTCATGACGGACCTCGGGAGTCGACTGTGTGGGGCCCAGGGGAGAAGCCAGTAATTTATGAAGAGCTGCCAGGGGTGTTGGGCATCATTGCGGCCACCAGGAGGCAGGACGACCATTTCTCCTGGGGGCAATCCTCCATCTTTCGGATAGGGTTCCAAATATTTGTTTCTTGTCTCAGGGCACCAGGGGCAGACCGTTATACATGTTTGCATCACCGGCCCAGGGACTGGATGCCCTCTGGTCCGATATGTCTTTTTATTTTACATTGTCTACTGCTCAGTGTCTGGGCTGCATGTATTTTGCACTCTGTACTTCCTGGGTCATTCATGCGTACTCCTTTCTACCGGTGGTTCTCTTCTGCATATTTGTTTTATCTGCTTCTAATCTCAGACATGTGGCTGGCATATGCTATTTGCTAATATGTATTTCCCACTTTTTGTGCCTGTTGGAGTTTGCTCTCTGGAGCTCCTGGATATTGCTTTCTTATATAGTATGCAACTATATCTTATGCTTTTGCTTCCCAGTCATTTTGCAGCATTACGGACTCTAGTCTAGTTTACCCTGCCACTCTGTCCCCTTCCTTCTTTCCTCCCTCTGGTGGATGCTCTCCCTCCTTTGTCCCGTGCTCTGTTGATGACGTCAGCTCCACATACTTAATCCTGCGGTTCGCTGCTGCTCCTGCAGTTCTCATTCAGTACTGGCCATTCAGAATTCACTCCAGTCTAGGCCTATGGGCTATATTTCTTTTGCATACACTTGTGCCTCCTCATCAAGCTCGCCCTCTGGCAGTTCTCATCCCGTATAGGCTGGGTCCTATGCTACCCCTTTGACCTCCCTCCCACACATCCTGTCCCGTTCTGGCCCTCAAGGCTTCCCTCCAACCGTGGCTTCCCTCCATCACCGTGCCTTGTTCATTTCATACCTCACTTTCCTGTTCCGGCCTTCACAGCTTCCCTCCATCATCATCTTCTTGGCCCTCATCATCCTTCATCCTTTCATTCTTCGCTTTCACTGTGCCTAGCCTCCATAGCTTTGATCCATCATCATACCTCCTCCATTTCCTAAAATTTTGCCTGCCCTTTAGCCCTTTCAGGTCCACGATACCTCGCCTCAACCTGCTCATATCTTTCAATCGCTCACTCAGTATGCTTTGTCTGCCTCCATCTGGCCTGCATTCGATATTTCTTTTGGGCATCCCTATCATTCCTCATATGTCACCTCCTCAACCCGTGGCCCTCCTACAGCATGTATCAGTTTCATGACTCTGGTCATCTTTCACCGCTTCTTGTCTTGTCCCAGCCATCAAAGATTCACATGCCTGCTTGGCCTCAAAGTCTACCTCCTTTTGACGAGCCTATTTACTCCTATTATCTTCATACAAGTTCATTTTCTAGTCCATTCCTGTCTCCTTCTCTTCACATTCTGTACTGGCCCTCAAGGGTTCACTCCAGTCGAGGCCTGCAATTGATATTTATTTTTGGGTGTACCTATCATGACTCCGATGCCACCTGATCAACCCACGGCCATCCTGCCACATGTATCAAGTTCATTACTCCAGTCATCATTCACTCATCCTTGCCTCAAGGTTTATCTATTTACATTGCTTACTCGAGCTTTCCTAACATTGAACACCATGTTACCTCATAGACCACAACATCAGGGTCTAATCATTCACATCGCATAACCATGCCTTATCAGTCTCAGTGTCTACTTACTTGCCTTCACTCATCCGACCCCCCCATGGGTCTCCTCCTTCCCCTTGACTACTTGAGCATACCCCTATTAGGTCGATGCTACCTCATGTTCCTTCTTTGATCTGTGCTTTCTTTTGGGGTTTTTACCTATCCCACCATCATCTTCCCCACTCATATCTTTCTTTATCATCATACGTCCTTAAATCAAAGCATCTGGATACCTCTTGCCCCTCTGACTTCTACATGGATCTACTTCTTCCCATCGAATACTTGAGCATACCCTTCTTGGATCCCTGCTGCCTCATGTTCCTCTGTCATCATCCTCCTCCCTACTTATATCCCTTGTTAATGAACCATTCTCTTGACTGACATACATCCTCAAATCAAACGTCGTCAGCCTGGAAGGAAGGTGACCTAGGCCTTGGATCCCCAGAGGTTTCCTCCTTAAAGGGTTTTTTCCTCTCTTCCATGCCAATGGTCATAATATTAGTTAGTTAGTGCTTTCTTCAGATCAGTTAGTTAGGTTCCGCTGTTGGATGGAGGCGGATGGTGGCCCCTTCTTTCCCCTCTCTCCTTAGGAAGTCAGCCCTTATCATCTTTTCAGAATTAATTCATCATCCTTGCCTTTTCAATGCTCGACATCTTTGGGTATTCTTTTTGGGCTTCTTCCTAACCTACTTTTAGCTGATGCAATAATTCCTGCAGCACCTGTAGGGGGGAACCCTCCTCTAAGGTTCCTTGCGTCGTACCCCTACAGGGTGGTATACCCCATGGATAGAGAGGCATAAAGTCAAAAAGTAAATCAAGTTACACAAGCATCTCATATCTCATCTGGTTGTGTAAGCACATTGAATGGGAGGACTTTAAGCCCAAGGTTCAATGGGCGGAGCAACAACATCACTCCCCCATTGAGCTTAAAAGGTCACACATCCTGGAACCCATCCAGGATTCATTTTTTGTTGCCCACCATCAACCCCTCTTCCTCCAGCGGCTCATCTCTCTTACCCATGGACTTCTTCCTAACCTACCTTTAGCTGATGCAATCATTCCCACGGCACCTGTAAGGGGGGAACCCTCCTCTAGGGTTCCTTGCATCGTATCCCTACAGGGTGGTATATCCTTTGGATAGAGAGGCAGAAAGCCACAAAGTAAATCAAGTTACACAAGCATCTCATATCTCATCTGGTTGCATAAGCACATCGAACTACATGTTTAAGACCATTGATTCTGCTTCTGCATGCTTCCAATGTTTGATCAATGGAGATGAAGAAGGCTTTTGGAGTTTTAGGTTTTTATTTTTACAATCTATTTACCCAGGATAGCCCAGATGACATGCACCATCTAATTTTCTGTAGGATCATGTTTCTACCCATTTATGTAACTTGGTGGACTGGAGCATTGGGAGATAAGTGCCTTGCTCAAGGTCACACAGTATTAGGCTCTAGTGGGGTTTGAACCTGTGGCCTCCTAGTTCTCAAACCAGTGCTCTTTCCTCTAGACCACACTGCTTCCCAATAAATATTAGTGACCTGGTTCCTGGATCATCATTTACTGTCTTGCATAATGCAAAAGGATACAATTGTTGTGCATGCCACCCAGCTGGAAAACAAAGACGACCTGCCGTGTCTGTTGATTCTTCTCTGAGGTGGTCTTTACTTGCACCGAATAGAAATTATTCAGCTTGATCCCCTATCTTTTTCTGCAATCTTTCCATTCCAGGGATTAGTGTTCCTGTATTTTTCAAAGCTTAGTTTAGCAAAGGGAATATAGCCATTTATAGAACATCTGCTGTGCAAGGCTGTAGCTCAGAAAAGTGCCTATTCACTGCAGCTTCTATGGAAGTATTACATGACTACCTCAGTGTAATCTGTAACACAGTTACATAGAGAATAATGCCTGATGTACAGGTGATAACATGGTGTAATCATCTTCAGTGGTTGCTAGGGCATTAGTAAACCTCGAGAGTGCAGCTCGAGAGGTTTACAGTTGCCCTAGCAACCATGAGAGATGATTACACCATGGTTATCACCTGTACATCGGGCATTGTCATTTATAGTGTATGGGACTCAACATGAGAAGTTACACTCCGAACACAAGTAATTTAGCCTTACCTTATTAATGAATCTGCACTACAGCCACATGATTGTGTAGGAAAACAATTTATTAGGATACACAGACTGAATGGCAACGGGCCAAAATAGCACCAGAGTTAAAATCTCTATCAGACATAGAGATTGCTAGATGTAAGCAATAATACCTGACAGGGTGTGTGGTATTGGGCTATACCAGACCGCCCAGGGGCGTAATGAGGCCCGACGCCGCAGGCGGAGGGCCCTATAGCCCATGGAAGGTCCAGTATAGCCCAATACCACCCCCTTGGAAGGTATTATTGCACTTAGAAAATGGGCAAGTGTGTAATAATATATAAAATATTTAAAATTAAATGAAAACCACTTGACAAGTAATAAAAAAAAGGTAAAAAAAGTTTTCCTGTAAAGTAGTCCCTCTACTGGTACAATTACCAGTAGAAGGTGCTGCTATTTTTAAGACACTTTTCTCCCGCCTTTGTCTCTGCTGTAAAAAAAAATTCAGAACTGACTTGGGGGGGGGGTAGGAGAGGTAAACACACTTTGTAGCTTTAAAAGAAAGCTGTTCACTGCCAGCTCTTCGCGATGTTCACCGCCAGTTCTGATCTTTCTCGATGTTCAGAAATGGCATGCAAGGGTGGCCCAATCAATCTGGAGTCGGGGTTGCACAGTCGTTTGGCACAGTACCTCTGCTACCTACACACTGCTTGAGGTAGTGTTTTTTTTAACGTAAAAAGAGACTGTTTGTTTTCTTTTGGCAAGAGGGGCTGCAGTTAAGGCTAGCTGTGTGAGCTGAGGAGCATCCATTCCACGTCTTGTGTACTGGACTCGTAAATCATAAGGTGGATTCCTGGATTTTTCAGTTAGAGTGAGTGGTCTTTGCAGGACGCATTAATTTAGACCCGAAATAAATGTTTTAAGTGCTGTTTTTATTGTTGAAGCCACTCTTGCAAGGGGAAAATGCATGGACAGTTTAGACTGGGTTTTAAACGTAGCGCGTCTCCAGTGGCAGTTACAAAGCAATGAGCGATTGACTTGACCGGAGCATCGATATACGCACACATAGCATGGTTGTGATTCCTACATTTCCTGAACCATTTGGGAACATCTGGGGTTAGGTTCTGTTAAGTTTGATTTGTTTCTTTCATTTGTTACCACATTAACTGCATCAGGAGGAGGAGGAGGCACTCAGTTTACAACAGGGATTCATGAGTCAGGCACGATGAGCGAGTGACTTGACCGGAGCATCGATAGTGCTTTCTGACAGCGCTATGCTGAGTAAAAGTGTTTCTTTTTTTTTAAATTGAAACTGAGAGAGGTGGGGGGGTCTTCATTAACTTGAGGCATGTGTTTATTTTTCATTACTGATTATGCGACCTAGTGGTATCTCCAGGTGCTGTGTATGAGAGAAGCGGTATTTTCTTGATTTCCTTTACTGCAAATGGATGTCTATCGGCGGTATGGGAAACTAAGAAAGTTCTGCTGCTCTTATGCTCAGTAACGGTGTTGGAGATGTCAGTCTTTCCCAGTGAACACAATGTGCCTTTTGGAAGTCGGAACATTTCCTAGGGCATACCCACCTATTAGCTTTAATTTTAGTATTTTTGGGTGGCTGCTCTGGGTGGGAGCAGCAGAGCGGCCCAGCTGCTACTTTTAAATAGCTCATTTGGCGAGGGTACAGAAATGGTGGCTGACTACTGTGAACATTCAGGGTGCCCAAGGATAGCTGAAGTAATAGGGCACCCTGAATTGGCACTCGTTTTTTACAGGGCTCTATCAGAAAATAAATGAATGCATCCACAGGCATTTCAGCCAATCAGATTTGCTAATTTCCCAAGCCATTTTCTAATCAGTAATAGTAAACTGAGACAACTGGAATGTTATTTAAATACTGTACTGAGACTAACAATCACATTCTAGCTGTGTACAATACTGAATTACACTGGCATTCCTTTTTGTAAACCCACTGCTATGACATAGATGAGATAGGTTTATAGGGTTCTGACATCACAGCAGTGGGATTGCAAGGTTATAATGTATGGTAAGTGCCTATTTACCACCATAATCAGCAGTCACACAGCTTTGTTATGCACTGTTTAGGATTTTAAAAGTTCTTAACCACACTTCGGAACGTCCAAACAGTGGCATAACAAAAAAAAGAATGCACTACAGTTCCATAATTCTCACACATAGAATGCAAAGTGTTTTTTGACCATATACTATAAAAGATGATGGCTGGGGATCGGGTGACAATCACACTGAAATCACCTCTTGTGGTTGCTACGGCTACAGTAAACCTCTCGAGCTGCACTCTCGAGGTTTACCATGTTGCCCTTGCAACCACTCAAGGTGATTACGGCATGGTTATCACCAGATCCCCAGCCATTATCCTCTATGTAATCTGCTTGATTTCAGTGGGTAATAAAGGCTAACCATACATTATAAAATGGCAGGGTAAAATCATGGAATCTGATTGGCTGTTATTTATGTGTAAAATATGGTTTACACATGGCTAAAAAAAAGGACTGTGAAGAGTCTGGAAACCAGATCAATGGGCATTTGGAACACAGGCATTTCAGTTAGCCCTCTACAGCCAGAACTGATCTTCCACCACAAACATGGCTGCTACCTTTACACTGTAAAAAAAAAATCTTCATCTGGGCCCTAAAAATAAAACTACCTTAAATAAAAAATAAAACAAATTAACTGTAGTTTCCTTGATTATCACACTCTCCTTACACACATGAACACATTAGAAACAATAAGTATTGTTTATAGTTTTCACTACAACTGTTTCTTTGCTTACAGTGACAAACCCCCCTTCTATCTTTACCTGCTCATCAGGGAACTCTCTTCTTCTTGTCCTGGCAGAGAGATAACTGAGGCTCTGGTTGTAACAAAGGCCTTTGTTGTCTATGCGTACAGAGTGTTAGCAGAAAAACATTCTGCCAATGGAACTGAGCAGAATTTTGAATCCATGTATTCCATGGTAAACATTCTATGATAAACATTCCATATCTTGAATGTGGAAAAAAATGGGAAGAAGAAAGTAGGTAATAATACAATGACATCATCATCAATGACATCATTTGTAGTGGTGGAAGGACTATTTTATCATAAATGTACACAAGTAAATCTATTGTTTCTACATATAAACATGCTTTTCCCAACTGTAAAACGTTTTAAAAAAAGCAGCCAATTTTATAAGCGCAATAAGGCACTCTGGGATGTGCGTGGAACACATTTTATCGCACGGCTAGTGGCTAAAGTCACTCGGCCTTCTGCCTTGTGCCTTATTACGCCCCTGGCCGTGCGGTAAAATGTGTTCCATGCACACCCCATCATGCCTTATTGCTTACTTATATTAATATCCTACTAGGATTCCAGAAACAGAAAACAATCTAGTGGTCTAGTTAGTCTTCCCCCTTTCATGTTGGGCTATGCACTTATCATGTGATTTGCTATTGCAATATTATGCTTGTGTACACACTAACATTTTGTTTTCATTACTATCCTGGTACTGTACCCAGGAGAGAAAAAAAACACACGGTGGTGGAAACCTCTACGAACCCAAGGTACAGTCATTTCTCCTCTTCCCTTCTGATACATCATGGTTCATTGTGTGCATAAAAACAACACCCTTATGGTTTGCTCGGTTCCCTTCTAGATGCTTGAGCCATCTGCTCAAGCTGATATACCAAATTATATTAAAAATGTGTCTCAGTTGCTTTCCCAGCTGCTCCAACTCTCTCACGGTGAACTATGTAGCACGCAAATAAAATTAATGTTATGGTTCCCCACAACTGCTGAAAATGCCCCTTCCCTGACAAAGAAAGAAACACAATTAAATTAATACCACAGTCCACCTTATATCTGCCCTAACCATGCTTCCTCTGGTTAGAGGTGAAATAATATTAAACTGATGTCCCGATGCCTCTGATAGTTGTTAAAACCCTCCCATTCCTGATCTCATTTCTAATAATGTTATAGTAATATCCTTGTCTCCCTGCAGGATTATCTGTGCCAGGCTTTCTTTGCCTTTGTAATCTTGGCTTTCCCAATCCTAGCTCAAGTTCTATTAAATTAATATCCTAATACCCTTCACTGGTACTTTTGTCGGGTCATCTCTGATTACATTTCAAATACTGTAATATGCATTTATTTTTCAGTTTTTGTAAACCGGACAGGTGCACTAGACATACAATGTCTATATTCAGGCATAAAAGCTACACGATGGACAAGTACAGAAATAAAACTAAAATCAAGTACAGCACAAGAGAGAGAAGCACACATTTTGAAAGAAGGACAGCTGTGAATGCAATCAATATTAAATGCATTACCCCAGACACCTAAGAAGCTTGAACCTTTCTGTTCCTGATTAAATAGCTAAATGTGGAACCATACAATCAAAATGTCAATGCGTGCCTATGTACCACTGCATACTGCACATGGTTTCATAGGGAAAGGAAAACAATACATTCATAAATACAGTACATACTGTACATTTTTACGCCAACAACTGATACATAGCCCACAGAAGATCTTAAAGGCACCAGTCACCTCTTGTTTGACTTCATTTTAATAAATGCCTGATTACTTTTTATGTTTTTCTTTTGTATTTAATAATCACACCAAAGTAAAACAAACATGTATATCTATATCAGCTTCACAAAACCTAGTCCTCATGAAAAGTAACATCTCTTTACTAATATGCAAATTCAAGTTCTGCATCCACAACTGTGCAAAACAAGAAACAGCTGGTAGTACTGCACCCTGCCGTGACAAGGACAGCATAAGCTTTTAAAACCCATGAAGGAAAGAAAGAGATCCTCTTTGAAATGATACCAACGGATTTAACCTGAGGCAAAAGAATTTGGACAGCAAGCAGGCAGGAATCTGAGAACCTATAAGCACAGTTCTTGTACAATTACTCATGTATGGATATTTTGATAGCAACTAGGTAACAGCAGGATATCCCTTCCCATTTTTGTGCATATGAAGTATGAAAGCAAACCCAGAAAACAGTTTTCATTCATTATTTTCTTTTTCTCAGGATGTTTCCCCACGCATTCCCCGTACCTCTCCCACACTCCTCCTCCTGGTGCATCACAATAATGCACCCTGGATGTGAGGGGCTCTGGCATTCTCCCCTGTGACTGATGCTACTGTAAGTAGTACTGCCTTGGAACTGCTGGTCTTTGGTGATACTTGCCAGGCCAATCCACCAGAAAGTGAATCCCTTCTATCATGTGTACAGCCTACACTGACCTGAACAGTACAATAGCTGGTGTTGCTACTGAGTCTACGTGTCCCATGCTGTATTGTAGTGCAGCATGTACTGTATTTATTTGTTTGTAATTGTTGACCAGGAAACACTGAGCTGTGACACCTTATTTCCAGGTGCACCCTGGGGTTACAGAGATCAGTTTTGCTGATAGGGAAAATACTGGAAGGATGGATACCACATACAATCCTTTACTCTTACTGTAAGTACAATGGGATTTTTAACTTCTACCTAGACAGCTACCAGAGATGGGCAGCAGGGGACTGCAGTTTAAAGTCTCATCTAAAAGATACTATCTCAGCTGTGCAGTATCCTCTATTGTGGCACTACAGTGTGTTAGCTTATGCTTGGGATCTGTCATAGGCAGACTTGGAAGGGGGGAGGGGCTGAGGTGCTCTCGAGGGGCTGATTCACTCTCTTGGGAGTCAGGGTAGGCTCAACCCACCCTCCCATCCCTCTCTCCCTGAGCTCAGCTAACTTTATTGGGGAGGGGCTACATTGTAATTGGTGGATAGCACAGCCAGGTGCAGCCACTAAGGAGCCCTGAGTATCTCTCAGACTTGGAGGTGCATAAGGAAAAGAAAAAAAAATAAAAGAAACAAGCAAGATTTAGACACGAACATCAATAGATATCAGGGAGGAAGAGGGTTTGAGCGCAATATCATGGATATACTCAGGAAAGGGAAGGGGTTGAGTAGATGGAGCAGGCAACCTTCAACTAGGCGCATGAAGGGCTACTAGATGCCAAGTAGAGATATGGGGAGAGTGATAAGCTGCAACAGCTGCAGGGCTTCTATCTTTTTAGGGGTGGCATGAGTGGTGGGGCTGCTTGGTGTGCAGACAGCTTGAATAGCTTAGAGACGAGATTAGCTGGTTAAGGGAGGAGCTAAGGAAAGGGATGGTGGCAGTGTGGGGGAACCATTCAGGACCTGGAGCATATAGGACAGCTGTCGAGGGCATCAGACATCCCAGACTGTGGGTAGAGAAGGGGAGGAGGGTAATTGGACCAGGAGTGCCACCTCCAAAGGAAGTCAGGGGTACAGCACAAGGGGAATGGAAGAGGGTTGGGAATATGGGCAGAAATGGCCACAGTAAAATGAGAAAAATGGGTGAACACCACTGTAATGTTCCTTTGTAATATTCTTTATTTCATCCACACAGATTAAGGGCAACAGTGTCCTTACACTGGGGGTCAGCTTGAGCCATGCTATTCTGTACCTCTGGGAGAAGTGTAGAAGTGGAAAAACAAGAATGTAAATTTATACAAGGTGAAATGAATCACCCCTTTTTGAGAGAATGAGAACTGTAAACTTGCAGCCTTACATGGAATATAGAACATAGAAAAGCTTAATAAAAAGACCAACACAGTGGGCCTGAGGAAGTGGTGCCAGCCACGAAACTGTCGCCCTTGATATTTGTGGATGAAATAAAGAATATTACAAAGGAACATTACAGTGGTGTTTGACCATTTTTTCTCATTTTGCTGTGTTTGAAGTCAGCTCTGGGATGACTCAAGACATAAGTTCACTGAACCTATAGGCATCCTGAACCTTTCATCTAGAAACACAGAAATGGCCACAGTACCAGCAGCAATTGAGAGCCTTGTAACAATATGACAGAGGCAGCTCAAGGCAGAGTGAGGGGGTCAAGTAATAGGTTCTCAGTGCTGACTGCAATTGAGGTTGAAGAGAGAGAGGCTCTCAGAGATGGGATGGGAGGAAGGGAGGTGCTGACAACCCAGAGGCAGCAGTCTGGCAGATGGAGAGGACAGGGATATGGTGGGAAATGGGAAGAGGGAAAGAGGTAGTGGGGGGGTCAGGGGGACAAAAGCAGTGGAGGGAGAAGGGAAGAAAGGACTAAGTGGGGACGGAAAAGAAGGTGCAGAAGCAGGGAGTGCAGTGGGAGGAGGGGCAGACAAGTCAGTTAAGAGATGCAGTGGGGGGCGTCAGGATGAGGGAAGTGGCGGGGAGGAGGCAAGGGGGACAGAAGGTGTCATGAATATGTAAAGTGGGGGGAAGATTCAGAACGGGGTGCAGAAACATGAGAAGATGCTGAGGGCCAAAACATGAAAAGGTAGGTGGGGTCTTAGTGCTTGGAGACTCTATACTAAAAGGAGTCAGATGGGGTAGTAAATGGGAGTGGCATAGTCACATATGGTTGGAGTGTATACCAGGAATGACAGCGGGCAGGATGGGACAGTCTATTCTTAAGTATGCAGAGGGGAAGGAAGAAACCTCAGGTCATGGTACACTTGGGAACAAATGACTTGGAGGATAACATGGTCAAGTTGATATAGGAGAGGTTCGTGGAGTTGGGGATGTTGTGTGAGGAGGCGGAGTTCAGTGGTCTTCCTGGAAGTGCTCCCAGTACCCAGAGCAAATGCTGTGAGGAAAATGAGAATAGAGGAGTTTAACACTTGGCTGGGAGCCTGGTGTCAGACCAAAGGGCACAGACTGGTGGGGGGATGAGGGAGAACTTGGGATAGCAGGACTTCAGGCATGCAGGCTTTGGGAGGATGGGGGAAATAGTGGTGGAGCACCTGGCCATAATCCATCCACACATGGATGCTAACCAGAAATGGGAAGTCATCAAGCTAGAGTTAATGGAGGCCACTAGATCCTACACCAAAACACAAATCAAAAAGGCTAGGGCCAAGAAACCAAGCTGGTTAAGCAAGGAGGTCTTGGAAAAGGTGAGGGCAAAAAGGATAGCCTTCAGGAGGTTAAAGAGATATGGGGAGGGGATAGAGAGGAGAACCTAAAGAATACAAGGGAAGTGACCAGAGCAGTCAGGGAAGCCAAAGCTTCTAGAGAGCTTAGACTGGCACACGTAAACAAGTATGGGGAAAAGGACTTCATCAGGTACATAAGGGAGAAAAGGATCTGCAAAGATCAGATAGTAAGGATCAGGAAGATGGGGTGGGCAGAGAAGGCATAGCACGAGAAGCATTAAATGAATACTTGTTCTGTATTTACTAAGGAGAAGGGTGGGTCACACCAGGGGTGGGGAGGTAGGCACGGGGGGACTGATAGGAAATCACAGCAGCCAGGGTACTAGAAGGTCTAAGGGAACTGAGGGTGGATAAGGTGCCAGGGCCAGATGGCATACACCACAGAGTACTGACAGAATTGGCGGAGGTCCTGGCAGAGCCATTAGCAGACCTGTTCAATACCTCCCTGGACACAAGGAGAGTACCACAGGACTGGAGGCTGGCTAACATGGTGCCCCTCCACAAAAATGGTCCCAAGGATGAACTGGGCAACTATAGACCAGTAAGTCTCACATCTATCATGGAAAAGTTAATGGAGACAATCTTGAAGGAGAGGTTGGTAACCTTTCTGGAAGGTAATGGACTCCAGAACAGGAAGCAACATGGATTTGTCTCTGGCAAATCCTGCCAGACCAACCTGATAGACTATTATGACTGGGTGACTAGGAAACTTGACAAGGGCCATGCAGTGGATGTCCTGTATCTGGACTTCAACAAGGCATTTGATTCAGTGCCACATGGGAGGCTGGTTAGTGGGTTGAAATACCTGGGGGCAGAGACAAAGATGGTGCACTGGATCTAGAACTGGCTGCAGGGGAGAAAACAGAAGGTAGGGGTGGTGGTGGTAGGGGGACTCTCATCTCCAAGGACTGTGACAAGTGGGGTACCGCAGGGCTTGGTACTGGGTCCAGTGTTGTTTGGCTTCTTCATAGGAGACATCTCACATGGCGTTAAGAACAAGATCAGTTTGTTTTCAGATTACACCAAGACTGGAGTAGTGGTAGATGACACGGAAGGAGGGCAGGGGTTGCAGGATGATCTGGCTGAACTAGAGGACTGGTCAGACTCTTGGCAGTTAGGGTTCAATGCTAAGAAATGCAAAGTAATGCACTTTGGAGCAAGGAACCCAAAGAGGTACTATCAGATGGGAGGGATACAGTTAAACACTACTGTGAAGGAAAAGGATCTTGGAGTGATAATAATGGGGCAAATGAACAACTCAGCACAGTGTAGGAAGGCAACAGCTAAAGCAAACAGGATGCCGGAGTATATTGCTAGAGGAATCACCTCCAGGAGAGGAGAGGTGATCTTGACTCTGTACAGATCATTGGTGAGGCCACACCTGGAGTATTGTGTGCAGTATTGACGACCATACTTGAAGAAGGATGTTAGATAACTGGAGGTGGTGCAGCGCAGAGCAACAAAAATGATCCAGAGATTGGAAGACAAACCCTATGAGGGGAGGTTGAGGGAGCTTAACATGTACTCCCTGGAGGAGAGGAGAGATGGGGTAATATGATTGAGACCTTTAAATACATGAAGGGTATAAACAAGGTACGGAGGGGATATTTAAGTTGAGGGGGGAGGGGCATGAGGGGGCACAGGCTGTGATTGGAGGGGGGAAGATTCAGGAGAGAAATGTGTAGACACTTTCACGGAAAGTGTGGTGTCTAAGTGGAATGTTCTGCCCGAGGAGGTTGTATCCTGTAACACAGTGGGCAGTTTTAAAAGAGGAGAGGACAAGGTTAGGGGAGAGTCACTGTGAGGGGAGGAGTGGAGGGAGGGGTGGGAGGGACAACTGCAGTGTGAGGGATGCTAGCTGCACATTTGAGCAGACTTGATAGACCGTGTGGCCTGTATTTGCTGGCAGATTCGTATGTTCATATGTCATATGTACACATTGTAATACATGCATTCCCTATATGTGTATTACTAATGATAGAAATGTATTTCCTGCTGTTGGTTAGGTTTTAGTTAACTGCATTGTTAGAGTCATTAGTTTACTAGTGCTAAGAGCCTTTTTAGCTGTCCTTGCAAAATAGAATTATTACAGTGACCATTTTTATGGTTGCATGGGTGGAGCCATGCTGACATATTGCTGTCATGTAGAAGAGAGAAGGAACAGTGGAAGCATGTGATCGGATACCTTCCCTCTGTTCTTCCTCAGTGCTGTGTTTATTGCACTTCTGTTGTTTGTTCACCACCCTTTCCCTCCGCGACTGCACTTGCCCCCCCCCCCCGCAGACGCATTATTTTATTCGTGCCCGTCACTTCTGTTTAAGTTCCACAGCAGGTACAACAAATTCTGGTCAGAGCCAACGTTGCTGTTATACCACTTTATGAGCACTCACAGGGTAAAAAACAAAAAGAGCCTGCCATGCCCAAGATGGCCATCATGAACTCAGTGCGCATGTGCGACTTCACTTCCTCAGTTGTGCATGCGCGAGTTCATTTCCACAGTTGCCATGAAGTCACGCATGTGTACTGAGCTCACGGTGGCCATCTTGGACACAGCAGGCTCTTTTTGTTGTCGGCCCCTTGAGCGCTCATAAAACTGTATAACAGCCATTTTGGCTCTGATCAGAGTTTGTTGTACATGCTGCTGTATAGTTGGTTATTAGGGAAACTTAATGGAATTTACTAGCTTTTAGGACTGTTAGTTTTGATTGCAGTACAAATTACTGAGACAGTGGCCGGCTTGCCGGTGCAGCGGTAACACTGTTGCTTACAAACCCATCAATCTGGGTTTGAGAATACACCTGAGACATGGAGGGCCAGCCGGCGGAGGGAAGCTCAAATGTTTGAGAACCACTCGCCTTCTCCAGGGAGGGAATAGGGTTAAAGCTTGGCACTTGACTGACCTCTGGCAGAAGTCAGAGGTGCAGTAAGCATCAGAGCCAGTCTGAGGGGTTGGGGCATGATGGACATCAGCAGCAGTGCCTTGATGTCTGGGTGCACATCACACCTCATAGAAAAAGGAAAAATTGGCTTCCAGAGCACCAGAAAGAAGGAGTGCCAGGTGCAGATCCCACAACTCCCACCTGCCTGTCCTGCTTGGTGCTCAAAGAGAACAAGAAGAACTTTGGGGTGCATGGGCCTCACCTCGTACCCACCTGGGGGTATAGCCACGGCTCCATGGGGGTTCACCCACAGGTCTCAGGTAGGCGGAGAGAGGGGCAGACATCATAGGCGACTCCCAATGGTTCAGGGCTCGGGGAGCAGGGGAGGAAGATACAGTAAATTGCTAGTAAAAAAAAATTGCTGGGACAACTGTTTTCTGTGAGAGAGAGAGAGAGCACAGGCTCAAAGTTAGGTAATAGCTACTGAACAGAAAATGTACTGAGAACATGCTTATTTTGTATGTAGACAAGGGGAAGCTGAAACAATAGCTCTAATCATGAAAACGGTATAAATATAGAATCAGTTTAGGGTCTCAGTTGAGTGGAGCACAATACTGCAGATTGGAGAGCACAGCCCTCCCTTCCTCCCAGGATGGTATGCATACTCCTCCTGTAATTTGGCATAGCTGCAACTAAATATTTTATGCTGTAACTGTGTTTTTCTGTGGTGTCATTACCCATTAGGAACAAATCCATGATAAGAGTTCAATATAGAAATCATTCACATTTACAAGTGTCAGTACTGTTAGCCCACATTCCCGGTGTGGGGCTACAATCTATGACCTTTCAATCTGCTGGTCCCAGAGGCAAGCTTGCAACCTACTGAGCCGCTGCAAAGCTACATGCTGCTGCTGCTGCTGGGCTTGTGTTCAATCCGTTTTCTGTCATTTGTAATGAAAAGAGCAGTTGTAGTAGTCCAAGAATAAACAAGGCAACCAGATGGGTTTTCATTGATTTGAGTTCATTTAGAGCTAACTCCCTTGCGTTTATTGAATGTTGATTACTTATAGCTCCTGTCATATGGTTTCTTCTGTCTGCAGCTTCCTAACTGAATCAGTATTTCCAGAAAGACAGGACAACATGCCATCTCCAACTCTGTGACACTAATGCTGTTCCTGGGGTGGTCACTAGCTCAGCTTCTTTGCCACCAGGTGACAAGTATACTTGCTGTAGAGACTGCATGCAGAAAATAGGGCACATTGTTGCAGGGCATATACTCAAAAAAAGTCTATGTGCAGGGTTTTCAGGTTGTAGTCTTGAAAATGGATAGATAAAGTGTGCGCCCTATGCTGCCTAAGGGGTCTGCTATAATCAAGTGGAATAGTGGAGGAATTTTCCTAAAGTAAAGCTTAATCACATGCAGTGGCAACTATCTCAGTCTTCTGCTTTAACACAGAACAATTTACCATATTAATGTACAACAGACCCGCACTTCTCCCGTATCCTTCAAGGAGCCATATCAGCTGAAGTATTACCCTATTGTACTGACTAAGCACAACAGGACTATGTATTAATGTCGGTACGCATGAATCACCTTGTACCTGTTCCACATAGCTCTGCACCAGCAGACAGACACATGGTGCATGGTATGCAGTACTGCATGCCTCCACAGGGCGTCTGTCCATGGCCTTGCCCCTAGTATGCTGCTGCATGGGGGAAGTGTATCGAGGGACACTTAGATGCCTGTCCTGGGTCCTGAAGTGTTTCCCCTGCTCTGCAACAATGGGGGATGCTGGGAAGGTGTGGGAGGATTGAATTTTTACAGGATGGGTGAATGCCCAAATGACTGCCCCCAGTCCTCCTTTCTAACCAGAGGGCTGGGGCAGCAGTGTAGGGGCAGTTTATTTTCCCACAGCTGATGTGGTTTCTCTAGGGGTATGCAACAGACATGGCAGGGTCTCTGCCTGTGTATCCTGCACCCTCTTTCCTGACACTCCACACCTTCATAAATGGGGCCAGCCATGTCCCTAGACTGGCTGCATGCATAGCTACTTGACTGACTGGGAGATCCAGTGTGGAAGGGATGTGCACCCATTCTGTAAATGTTTTCAGGAGTCAGCCGGGCTCCCGGTGTGCAACATGAAAACTTAGGGTTGCCTATGCACCATGGATCCATGGCGTGTAGGCAGTCTGCGCTAAAGTGCATAGACCCCTCTAAGGGTAGCATTTCAGCTAACAGGCTATATAGCATATACTCACTCTTGTGATATGAAGGACATGTACTTTTATATGATACTGTACACCATTCCCAGCTGCATTTGCAAGGCTCAAAACTCTAAGATTAAGGAACTTACATTTAAGGGCGCCTCTCTTCAGTCAGACCAGTCAGTTGCTATGTTTGTTTTTAAAGGATAAGCAGCAGAAACACAAATGCTTTTTAATGCACAGGACTACATACTCAATCAGTGATTCTCTGTGAGTCTAGGCAAGGGAATACGCTTACTTTACGAAAAAATGCTATTTGTACTGTCTAGTTAGCTTAGTAATCTCTTCGTGCTTTAATGCTCTAAAGGCAAATAAAGAATACTGTACAGCCTGGAGATTGGTGGTACATTAAACTGAGTAAATATACCTAACTGAAAAGCTGGACAAGCTGAAACTTACTTTCGCTGTGCCATTTCGGCTACTCAGTTTTTCAAAAGTCAGGCTGTACAAGGAAAAAGACACACACTGCAGGTTTTTACTAACTAAACCTTGCACAATATGTCTATAAATTATTTAAAATAGTTTGTTTTTTTTTGGTGGAGGGCTGCTGGTTTGTGTTGCCTTCTAAACATATAAATGTTCTACACTGGATACCAATTTTGATGAAAATTACTTACTGCTGTTAACTCAGAAATATTATTGTGGTGGTCAACTGTATGCTGTTAACTAACATACATTAATGCGAAGGTGAACTGTATGATGTCAATACAGAAAAAATGCATTTAGTCTATATAATTCAGACTACAGTCTCAGTGTTTGGGGGAATTGAAGTAGTGGGGGCATCCCTTCATGGGATTTGCCTGTCATTCATGAGGATCAATTTCTGGCTTCAAGGTGCTGGAGGTGTGCAGCCTCGGGCCATATATATGGCAGCACAAGGGAGTCAAGGAGAAATCAGCCATAATAACTACTGTTGAGATGACTCCATTAAATGGTCACTGTTCATGTGAACCGTCCATCTGCACGTTCCTCATTATGCTTTTTTTCTAGGTATAGCTTTATAAAGCACACTCTGAAAGCATAAATATATATTCCAATAATTTATTTATAAAATGCAAGAGATTCAACAAAAGGTTTTTTTTTTAACTTGTAAGGTATAACGGCTGTAAATTTTAAAGTCATGTACTTGCTAGGGTTAAAGTCACTTTACCCATCTCCACATGCCCATCTCAGGATCCAATTCTGAATTTGTTTGTGGCTCAATTGCCTAATTTGTGTTTGTCCTCCATAATCGTAGATTGCCACTGCTTTTATTTAGATTCTGGATCTTTGACATCTGCAGTCTGCAGCTGGTGCAGAATGCAGCTGCCAGGTTGTTGACTGGTTTACCTTGACCCTGCCATATCACACCTGTGCTCCGCAGTCTGCACTGGCTGCTGGTTTACTGGCAGATCACCTTCAAGGTCAGGTTACTGACTTACAAAGCCCTACATGGTCAGAGACTGCGCTAATTGCCAGACCTTCTTTGTCCTTACTGCCCTTCCTTCCCTTTCTGCTCCGCTGACGAGGGATTGCTAGAGATTCCCAGAGTTCAGCTTAAGACATGTGGTACTTGCTCTTTTCCTTTTGTGGCCCCAACCCTGTGGAATTCTCTACCTCACCAGGCTAGAGGGTGCTTGACCGTGGAAAGTTTTAAATCTGCTTTAAAAACATACCTCTTTAATTTGCCTTTCCCAGACCCTGTCTAATTCATTATGGTTTTTATCCTATATATATATATATATATATATGCTGTTATATTTTATGGTTTTATACTTTTGTTTAACCTATTGTACAGCGCTTTGATCACTTGTGGAATAGTGCTTTATAAATAAAACTGACTTGACTCCATTTTCTTTTTCCATCTGTGTACAGTGTTCTGAGCACTTCAAGGCTTCTTTAGCCATTAATACACTGCATCGCTATGCTCCCCATTCAGGGTTTCTGGCTCCTTCTATTGCTTCCAGCAGCCCAGTTGTCCTCACCACAGTCATGTGGTCAAATTACGTTTGAGATGACTCTGACTGGAAGGGGATCACTCATGTGTGCAGAGTGTGACCCGCCAAGGCATGTGTCTGTGCCCTGCGAAGTCTTAAGTAAGGTGGGAGCATTTTCTCCCATCTGGAAACCCAGTTATAACAGCCAACATGCACCAGATTTCCTTCGCTACATGTATATAGAAACATAGAAATGTAATTTGTTTGCAGAAAAGTACCAGTAGGCCCATCTAGTCTGCCCTGTTTTGCTTCCCTATTTCTATACCCAGGACCCTATTTGATATCAGGTGTCCATCACACCTTCTTTTCCTTTACTTATAATACCCAAGTGTCTACCCCACTCATGCTCTTCATCAGTGAAATTGCAGATGGACTGGAGGGTAAGGTTTGTCTGTTTGCAGATGACACCAAGATCTGCAACAGAGTAGATGATCCACATGGGGTGGGCAGAATGAGAAGAGATCTGGATAAACTGGCAAAATGGTCAGAAGAGTGGCAACTGTGGTTTAACGCAAGAAGTGCAAGATCATGCACATAGGGAAGAGAAATCCTGAAGCCACCTATAGGTTGGGAGGGGAGTTGCTGGCAATCACAAGGGAAGAAAGAGACTTGGTCATTATCACAGATGACCTGAAATCATCCAAGCAGACCACTAAAGCAGTAGGTAAGGCTAGAGGGATGTTGGGGTGTATTAACAGGGGTATCACAAGTCATAAGAGGAAGGTAATAATCCCCATTTACAAGACACTGGTTAGGCCCCATCTGGAGTACTGTGTGCAGTACTGGAGGCTGCACCTGCACAAGGACATTAACAAAATGGAGGCAGTCCAGAGAAGGGCAACCAAAATGGTGCAGGGACTGCATCAGAAAATATATGAGGACAGATTAACAGAGCTCAATATGTATACCCTAGAGCAAAGGAGGGAGAGAGGTGATATGATCGAAACATTCAAACATCGTAAGGGCGTTTACAAGGTGAAAGAGTCTAACATGTTTCAATATAAGAAAAATAGCAGGACGAGAGGACACAGCATGAGATTAGAGGGAGGCTGATTAAAAGATAATGTGAGGAAGTTATTTTTCACAGAAAGGGTGGTGGGTGCTTGGAATGGCCTACCTCTGGAAGTGGATACAGTGCAGGGCTTCAAACAGGTATGGGACAGGCACAAGGGAGCAATACAAATGAGTATGAATAGATAGGCCATTGACAGAGTAAAGGCCTATGGCACATTCATAAGGTAGAAAAAATGGGCAGACTGGATGGGCCTTGCAGTCCTTATCCACCATCAACTTCTATGTTTCTATGTTTCTATGCTTGAAGCTCCCTATTGTCTTTGCCCCCACCACCTCTTCTGGCAGTCTGTTCCAGGCATCCACCACACTTTCTGTGAAAAAGTTATTTCCTCACATCCCTCTTAAACTCCCCCCTCAAGCTTCATTGTGTGCTGCCGTGTTCTGATACTGCTCCTCCACTGAAGGAGACTCCCCTCTTGCTCCTTGTTCACACCCGTAAAGTACTTATTAGACTCAATCATGTCACCTCTCACTGTCCTCTCCTCTAGGGAGTATATGTTGAGCTCCTGTAGTCTCTCCTCATATCATTGCTTGTGCAATCCCTGCACCATTTTGGTAGCCCTCCTCTGGACTGCTTCCATCCTGTTAATCTCCTTGTGGTGGTGCGACCTTCAGAACTGGATACAGTACTCTATGTGGGGTCTCACTGGCAAGCAATATAATGGCAACACTACTTCCCTTCACCTGCTAGAAATCCCCCTCCCTATGCAACCCAGCATCTGTCTAGGCTTGCTTACTGCCTTGTCACCCTGTTCTGTCACCTTCAGTTCATCAGATATGATTATCCCAAGGTCCAAGGTCCCTGTCTTGCTTGGTGACTGTGATTACCTCCCCCCATCTTATACACAGCTCCCAGGTTTCCCCACACCGGGTGCATGGCTTGGCACTTTATGGCATTTAAATCCAGCTGCCACATGCTAGACCTCTCCTCAAGTTTCCCCAGATCCCTTTGTATTCTCTCCAACCCCTTTCTGGCTGTCCACTCTGTTGCAGAATTTTGTGTCACCTGCAGTGAAACACACCTTTCCCTGCAGTTCCTCAACAATGTCAGTTATGAAGACATTAAACAGGACAGGACCCAGTACCGACCCCTTTGGTACTTCACTGGACACTCTCCCATCCTCTGATCGACTGCTGTTTACCATCGTCCTCTGCCTCCGATTCGTCAACCAGTTTGACATCCAGTTTACCACTTTCTCCACAAGTCCCAGGTGCTAAGTTTCTTAATTAGCCTCCTGTGTGGTACAGTGTCAAAGGCTTTACTGATGTCCTGATAAGCCACATCCACTGCCTTCCCTTGATTCACTTCATTCATGACCAAGTCAAAGAAATCTATGAGATTTGTTTGACATGACCTCCACATGTCAAACCATGCTGCCGGTGGTCTTGCAGCCCATTTGCCTCCTTGTACTCTGTTGGTCTCTCCTTCGGTAGGGTTTCCATTGATTTCTCCACCATTGATTTGAGACTGACTGGCCTATAATTGCCAGGCTCCTCCTTGCTGCCACTGTTGTGCAGAGGGACCACATCGGCCCTCCTGCAGTCCTCTGGAACTACCCATATCTCCAATGAGTTGCTGAATAGTGTTGTCAGAAGGACAGCTAGCACTGTGCTCAGTTCTTTTATTACCCTTGGTTGAATCCCATCTGGCCCCATCCCCTTAATTTCCAATCCCCTGTTGACTCTTTCCTCTGAAAATAGACTTGTGTCCACTCCCTCCTCCCTTCTCCTGCAGATACATGTTGGTCCATCCCCTCTATATTCCACTATGAAGACTGAGCAGAAGTACTAATTTAAAATTATAGCTTTCTCTTGGTCTTTCTCTGCACAGTCCCCCCCCCCCATTCTCCTGATCCTCACTATCCCACCTCCTGCTTTCCTCTTTTCACTTATGTACCTGAATAAAGTTGTATCCCCTTATTGGATATCCTTGGCTGTCCTCTTCTCTGTTTGTGTCTTAGCTGCTCTCTCTTATTCCTTCCTGCCTCCCTTTGCATATCTAGACACACCTCCCTGCACCCCCCTTACTGGGTCTTCTTGTACTTCCTAAAAGCTGTTTGTGTCTCCCTTACCTCCTTAGCCACATCCTTTGAGAACCACAGTGGCCTGTTCCTCCTCTTCTTTGCTTACTTCTTTCAAACAACATGCCATTGCCTTAGTTATTCCCTCCTTTATCCTTTTCCATTTGTCACTCCACTCCCTCTCACTCATCGCCCCCTTCAAGTTATTTACTAAGGCAGTCTCACATTATCGTGAGTATACTGCTGACAGAGACTTTATCACCCTAGAAGGTTGAGGCCCTTGTAAACACATGCTGGAAACACCCACCAAATGCCTGTACCACCACTCACTAGATGTAGTTATGAATAATTAGTTACTCATGGTGTTAAATGTAACTGCTGAACAAAACTGCACAGACAAGACTGCCCAGCTGACAGCAGTTCCTGACCAACTGTTAAATACACCGACCAGAAGGTGGCACCATACCAGTAGACAGAATCAGTCCATTCATCATCAGCAAAAATCAGTACTTGAGTGTCAATGACCAGTACAGCATAATAAGAGGTATAAACTAAAGTTAAAATACAGCCCCCCATGATTCCATGCAACAAAAATAAAAACAGAGCTAACATGACCAGACATTACTCACTTCCTACATGCAGTTTGTCCAGCATGACAGCCATCTTGGGAGGTAGCTCCATATCCTACCCAAGGGGGGGGCACACAGTGAAGGGGGAAATGGAAGAGCAGGAGGCCTAGTAACTCTGGTCTGGTGTCACATAGGACAGGGTATTGGGTAGCAATTGGGCAGTCTGGATAGGCTAGTGAGTTTTTGTCTGCCATCAGAATCTATGCATCTAGAACGGTCAAAGCTGGCAGCTTTGTTTGCGAACTCTATGCTGGCTGTCTGTTCAATCGCAAAAAAAAACAAAACACTATTTTTGCAACATTTAGTCTCTTATTAGATGGCCGATAAGAGGAAATTACTGACCTCTTCTTCCTCCTCTGAAGAGTTCATTTCGCCCAGAATCAGACTGCTGGAGAAATATTTTAGATTGAGTGCCCGCACCGAGAGCCCCAGGAGACACGGCGGGGGGAATGCCGCTTTCACAGCTGGGATGCCGAGTGCTGCTCTGCAGGAACCTGTGGCACAATTTCGGGAGCCAGAGCTGTCTACAGCCTTGTAGCAAACTTCTGACTCCAGGTTAATACTACCACAAAGAATCCAACTATGAGAATACAGCAGGAACATATACAAGTTCCATCTACCTCAAAGAAGTCACCGGCAGTTGATTTGCCTTCGGCACCTGCTTCTGAACAAGCAATGGCTTCAGAGGGAAAATACACAATTGATTAGCTTGGAGACATACTGGCAAAGCTACTAAATTGGACTCACACTTTTGATAGGAAGTTTAATACTTTATCTGAGGAGGCAGAGTTCCTGCAGAAGGATGCTAAACAAAATCGCAATAAAATTTAAGTAATAATGACTGATTTGGAGAATCAAAAGAAGGAAATGCAAAAAACTACCAGTAAAATAACTGGAATGGAAGCAACAACAGCCAATCTATTAAAGGAAAATTATAATATGTGCCAGAAAATTTAAACTTTAGAAAATCAACAGAGAGTAACCTCAGGCTGATTGGTCTGCCCACAACATTAGACCAAGACCATGAATCTATTAGATATGACAAGATGTATTTGTGCATGTCTTTGAGCTACCAGCAGACAATTTACCCTTCATCACTCGTGCATATAGAATCCTACCTAAGATGTCAACTCAAGCTACTAAAAATGAAGTAACTGATCAGAAAAAAATAATGATTCTTCTCTCAATGGCCTTTGAAACTGGCTGTGATTTGATTATGAGACTTTCCCGTATTAAAGCACCCCTCCACTTTAAAATAACAGTTTCATTATATACCCAGATTAATCCTTTCCCACACAACAAAAACGTCATCGTTTCTTGGCATTTAGGCAGGAAGTACTTGAGATAGGGGCTGAATTTGCGCTTTTGTCACTTGCAAAATGCCGAATCTAATACAAAGGTTCACAATATGTATTTTACGAAATTGATCAAGTTTCGGCTTTCATCAGGGCACAATACGATTTAGACAGTAAAAATTGAACCACTTCACCAACACTCTCTGAAGAAGAAATGTTGAACATGACACCTATATAACATACGGTTCTCTCTGGTGTCCTGGATAGGGGGAGCAGTTCTTTATTTTTGTAATGGTGATGGAAAGTCTCATTTTCTATTTGGAATATAAATATATAAACAGGTTACCGGATGAATTGTAATTATATTATAGAAGATCTCAAAATTCTAGAGACTATAATATGCTGCCTTGGTTTCGTATGAAATATTATTTCTTTTGCCCCCCCAGATGTTTTTGGTCTATTAGACATGACAAGCCATGCAAATAAGATGACAAGTACCTCCGAGTAATTTTGTGTTTTGAACCCTGGATCTTAAACTGTTGGTATCATATTGTATTTAAATTTAAAATGATGAAAATAAAGTATAAAAAAAAAGAATTTATGCATCTATGTAACATCAATGTGTTCATCTGCTTACCACTTAAAGCAGATAGCCTACACGTGCTCTCTGCCCCAGAATATTTAGAATAATTTTGAACCAATCCATGCACTGATCATATGACTTCCCGGCCTCAACTGCCAGATCACTTTCAGCTGCAGTAAAAATTTGACACCCTGGACTTTGCTTTGCAGAAATCCTTTAATGTCATAAGTAAAATGATAAAACCTGCCCCTTTCAGATTTGTACTTTATTCTGATTCAGGTACTGGTCACTTAATAATGTTTTCTTTTTTTATCATCAGTTCCAGGAACCTATCATAGAACATAGGAACATAGACAATATCAACAGGAAAAAAAACACATTGGTCAAGCCAGTCTGCCGTGTTATTCAATAGCTTACCTCAGGACCAATTGCCTAGAAGTGTTTTTTACACTAGACCCGGTTAAAAAAATCCATTCAAGCCATGCAAGAATTGCACTTTAAACGAATTCTTACCTCAGCAAAAATGGGATCAAATGAGGACTGCTTTAACACAGCCATATTCTGTGGGGCTTAAGATTCTACAACAGATTGGTCAGAACACAAATGGAGCACAGTGTTTGGTTTTGGTAACACCATTAGCACAATGACGTAATGGCATGTAAATGATAGATATAAAAGGGGACTAAACTGATCTTGGAATAAAATGGCTGAACTACCATTTAAAAAAATACCTCTGCACTGATAGGAGGAGGTAATGGTAGTGATGGCTTAAGTAATGTATTTGTCTGTTTGCAATTTTTGACCAGTAAAAGCATACTTAGCCATTATAGCTTGCTTCCAGGTGCACCCTGGGGTCGAGGCACATGCACCTGTTTGATTGAAAGATGGGGAATGTTGGTGGCACTGTTGAGCACACCTATGGTAAAGATGTGTCTTTGCTGGTTCTCCACACCAGGAGCTCAGTTTCTTGTTTTTTGGGGAAAAAAGTTTGGAATTTGGTCTGGATTTGAGTGGCACTAAAATCTACATGCTGATCAGAGTCAAATGATATCGGAATGCAGAGATATAAGGGAGCTCTGAGCACTGCTAAAAATCAGTCCTCGGCAGAGTTCCCATTCTGTACACCTACTCAGCCTACTGTGAAACCCCAGTGAAAAGCTTTGAAGGTATCAATGTAGGCTACTGATGCCAAAGTTGAAACCATCTTCTAGAGGATCGGTGAGCAGGACACTAAAATTGAAGTGGTGACTAGAGCCACTTTGGCGGCAGAGTTGCATGCCTCACATGCCCTCTCTGCAACAGCTCAAATGGTGAAATAGAATGTCCACCTGCGATATAGTGGGGGGTAGGAGGAAGTAAGCTGTTGATTAACTAGAATCTGCAGCTTATCCATTAGGTAGGGAAATGGGCAGACTAGGTGGGCCAAGCGGTCCTTATCTGCCGTCAAATTCTATGTTTCTATGTTTCTATCTCTTGGAGGAGCTAGAAAATGCTCAATATGCTTTGAACATGCAGATTGTGGGCCTACTGGAGGGCCTAGAGATCAACAATTTCCTTGTTTTCCTGCAGGAATGGCTACCAGTGGTATTGCAGTACACTATCATTCTAGAATCTGACATTACCACAATTGTTATTCTCTTTAGTTTTACCTTTACAATCTCAGCGGGAGTGGATTTTGAAACTGCAACAATACCCTATAGAAAATTGTAAAAGGCAATTCTACATTACCCGAACACATAGATCTCTACACATTGGTCATGTATAAGGCCACACTGTTTAATTTTAGCTTCAGCAGCTTTTAAAGCCACCATGAGACAGTGACCCCCATATTTTATGTTAAACCTTTTAACGTCTGATTTAGCCTAGTTCAGCTTTGCAATGGTGGTCTTTTTCTGCACTGACATTTATAGTTAAGGTTTAGCCCTAAATAGCAAAATGATGTAACCTCTTCTAAAATATCTTCTTCCAAGTACCAGTTCCTTTTGTATTTATTCTTACGAGTTACCATAATTTTATATTTACTCTTGCTGATTTGAAGAACTGATTCTTTGCAATATAATGCCAAGAGTTTTAATTTTCTTTGTAGTCCTATTGGGGGTCACTGAAATTAAAGGTAGAAGACTTGGTTTGCTGGCCAAGGCACCTAGCTTCACCTGAGCTCTTTCCTTCTAAGACTGCTTGAAAGGCAGAGTAGAGAAACTTACCAGAGCAAGGGAGAAGGATTAAGACTTAGTTTGGCTAAGCAGATTTACTGTGTGGTGGTGTTTTGATTTTTTACTCACAGGGATTGCTACTGTTTGTGGCTAACATTTCATTGCTTTATTTTTCTCTGATTCAAATTGTTGTTGCTGGTATACCTTCTTCTGCATTATTACAAGGTGTGCTTACAGGTGTGTGTAACAGATTACTGCTGTAATCTTCTTGATTCAAATTGTCTTTTGCAAGGTATATCTTCTGTTACTGCTTTATTTTTCTCTGGAGCAAAGTGTTTCTTACAGGGTATATCTTCTCTGAAATTACTGTATTACAGGTGGAGCTTACATTTTGTGACTTTTTTATCATTGGGCTAAGCAAAATTACTGTTTGACACTGTGTTTTTATTTTATTCTTGTTTGTTGAAAAGGTTTGTTGTCTCAGAGGTGTTTCAGTCTCCTTCTCATTGAAGGAGCTAATTGCTTTTCCTCCCACAGCTCTTCCAAAGGATTAGGTGTGTATGTGGGGTGGAGCTGGCAAACTGTCAGTATTTCCAACAGAAAGAAGGGTTAAAAAGTCAGGTTAGTTGATATCTTGTAGGTAGAAGACTTGGTTTGCTGGCCAAGGCACCTAGCTTCACCTGAGCTCTTTCCTTCTAAGACTGCTTGAAAGGCAGAGTAGAGAAACTTACCAGAGCAAGGGAGAAGGATTAAGACTTAGTTTGGCTAAGCAGATTTACTGTGTGGTGGTGTTTTGATTTTTACTCACAGGGATTGCTACTGTTTGTAGGCTAACATTTCATTGCTTTATTTTTCTCTGATTCAAATTGTTGTTGCTGGTATACCTTCTTCTGCATTATTACAAGGTGTGCCTACAGGTGTGTCTAACAGATTACTGCTGTAATCTTCTGATTCAAATTGTCTTTGCAAGGTATATCTTCTGTTACTGCTTTATTTTTCTCTGGAGCAAAGTGTTTCTTGGGGTATATCTTCTCTGAAATTACTGTATTACAGGTGGAGCTTACATTTTGTGACTTTTTATCATTGGGCTAAGCAAAATTACTGTTTGACACTGTGTTTTATTTTATTCTTGTTTGTTGAAAAGGTTTGTTGTCTCAGAGGTGTTTCAGTCTCCTTCTCACATTGAAGGAGCTAATTGCTTTCCTCCCAGCTCTTCCAAGGATTAGGTGTGTATGTGGGGATGGAGCTGGCAAACTGTCAGTAATTTCCAACAGAAAGAAGGGTTAAAAGTCAGGTTAGTTGATATCTTGTAGGTAGAAGACTTAGTTTGCTGGCCAAGGCACCTAGCTTCACCTGAGCTCTTCCTTCTAAGACTGCTTGAAAGGCAGAGTAGAGAAACTTACCAGAGCAAGGAGAAGGATTAAGACTTAGTTTGGCTAAGCAGATTTACTGTGTGGTGGTGTTTTGATTTTTACTCACAGGGATTGCTACTGTTTGTGGCTAACATTTCATTGCTTTATTTTTCTCTGATTCAAATTGTTGTTGCTGGTATACCTTCTTCTGCATTATTACAAGGTGTGCCTACAGGTGTTGCTAACAGATTACTGCTGTAATCTTCTGATTCAAATTGTCTTTTGCAAGGTATATCTTCTGTTACTGCTTTATTTTTCTCTGGAGCAAAGTGTTTCTTACAGGGTATATCTTCTCTGAAATTATTACAGGTGGTGCTTTACAGGTTTTACAGTTTTATCTAACATTAGGATAAGCTTTCAGGGTTACTCCATTTGTTGTTGACTGATTGTTTCTGCTCTTACCTCTTGTTCTTTAGTCCGTGGTTCTTCTTTTTAGGCAGGGGAAGGGCCCAGCCACCCACCCCCATCCCCAACCACCCCACGCTACACTCCTTTTATAGGGTACCACAGTTGTGACATTTCCTGTGGCAGAGCAGGAAGGGGCGGATCAGTGGGGCCTCCACAAGGTGATCTCATTTACAGGGGCACTAGTAATTTAACTTGTTATAACAAGTTAAACAAAGCACAATTAAACCATTACTTGCATTTTTTTTTCCTTTTTTTTTCCTTCTAATTACTCTGACTAGGTTACAAACCCAGCAACTTATTTGGAATGGATTTCATTAACTGCAGGTACTGTGGAACAATTTTCAGAAGGACAGTCTTACAGGATTTAGGACACTGTCCTACATGCTGGGCCTTTGGAGATCTTCGGTCTCAGCTCCGGGCAGCATGGGCAGAGATTGCACGCCTCAAATTTCATATATTGAAGAGGAAATATATTATAAGAACCACCCGCTATTTCCCCAGCATCCAACAGAAAAACCTCGACCGCAGAGGGTAGTTGGTCCAGGAGGTTGGCAGGTGGTTAGGAGGAGCAAATCAGGTGCCCCATCACTCTCTGCTCTCCAACACATTACCTCCAAAAACCATATAAACGCTACAAACAGGTATCTGCCTCTATCTCTGAAATCAAATAAAGAGGCAGAAGACACTGCAGAGCAGGACACTGCGGCACAGGAGCTAGCACAACAATACTCACCCAAATCAGGAACCAAAACTAAACAAGCACAAAGGAAATCAAAAACTTCTGATCATAGGAGACTCCATGATTCGGGAGTTGATACCCATCTCCAGCCAGGGTGATGGTCAGATGTCTCCCAGGTACATCAGCATGGAGAGACACTGACCGCATTGTTAAAATTGTTCACAAAGCAGGAGAAAACATTGATGTCCTAGTACACATAGGGGACTAATGATCTAGCCAGCCGGTCAGTTGTGGAGACCAAGGAACACCTGACTAAGCTGGGTGACAAACTATCATCTATTTCGTCCGGCATCTCCTTCTCTGAGATCCTGCCAGTCTGGGAGAAGGGAACAGATGGACGGAAGGTCAGAGAAGGAGAGATAGGGGAGCTAAACACGTGGCTCAAGGACTGGTGCCAGGAAAAGGACACAGATTTGTAGGGAACTGGCAACAGTTCTGGGGCGAAAGTTCTTTAAATTTGATGGACTGCATCTGACTAAAGAGGGAGTCAGTGCATTGGGGCAGAAGTTTGACGTCTTTGCAGAATATTTAAACTAGCAAATGGGGAGAGGTGCAGCACCTCATACGTCCGAATGGGAAGAACACCCTCCCTCAGCTAGTGGTCAAACAGAATTCAGCGTGTTTGCCATTCATTTGCATCACCAGGTAAGAAAAAGGTTTGTCTCCCATACGATGCACAGGGTAATGCCAAATCCTCAACCAACAACACACCAAAATCTGGCCAATGGAAAATCATGTACACAAATGCTCACAGTCTGGGAAATAAGATCCCAGACCTGCAGGCAATAATGTCAGAGGCTAAACTGGACATAGTAGCAATTAGTGAGGCGTGGTTTACCAGTAACCACACTTGGGAGACTTCAGTACCTGGCTATGTATTGTTCAGAAGAGACCGAGGTGCAAAAGGGGGAGGTGGCCTGTATGTTAATGAAAATATCAAAGCTACAGAAATTCAGAATACACATAAGGAGCCAGAAGAACTGTGGGTCACCCTGGAAACAGGAAATGGGACAGCCATAAGAACTGGGGTTGTCTACAGGCCCCAGACCAGAGGAGGACATAGACACATTACTGTTAGAAGATATACAAACATGACAGCTAAAGGGAGGTTCTGATATGGGAGACTTCAACATGCAGATATAGATTGGTCAATACCAGCAGGAACATCTGCCAGAACTAGACTCATAGTGGATTCCCTGCAGGGAGGGCCTCAAACAACTGGTACAGCAACCCACAAGAGACAGGGCTATCCTAGATCTAGTACTGACTAACAAAGAAGGATCACAGATCTCCAGGTAGAAGGTCACCTGGGGTCCAGTGACCATCACATGGTATGGTTCAATTTGGCTACTACACTCTAAATCATCCCATTCCAAGGCAAAAATATGGGACTTCAGAGGAGCTGACTTTGATAAGATGGCCAACAGAGTTAAGCTAGCCCTGGCAAAAAGAAACACAGGTGAGGAGGTACAGGCAAAGTGGGCAAGCATTAAGGATACAATACTCTGAAGCAACATCCCATTGTGTTAGACAGAAAAGGAAGTGCAAAGAAGAAGGAAACCACTTTGGTTCTCAAATACAGTAGCAGAAAAGGTCAGAGCCAAAAGGCTGGCCTTCAGAAAATATAAGGAACACAGCGGGGATGAAGATAGGGAGCATACCAAACTGCCCTAAGGGAAGCAGGTAAGGCAGTAGCGCAGGCAAAGTCCCAAACTGAGGAAACACTAGCACGAACAGTAAAAGAAGGTGACAAGACTTTCTATAGATACATTAGTGAAAGGAGAAAGTCCAGAGGGTTGCTAAGTTTAATGGAGAAAGGGAGCATGTGAGGAGGAGGACCCTGTAAAGGCATCTATCCTAAATAGATACTTTTGCTCAGTATTTACTGAAGAGAAGGTAGGGCAGGGCCCACAGCTCAGCATCATGGACACAGGGGAGGGAGGTGAGCACTACTCCCTTCACAAAAGAAAGGTCCTACAAGAGCTTGCTAAGCTCAGGGTGGATAAGGCAATGGGACCTGATGGCATACATCCCAGGGTACTTAAGGAGCTAAAGGAGGAACTAGCAGAGCCATTAGCAGAATTGTTTAGTGAGTCTCTGAGCACAGGAGAGTCCCAGAAGACTGGAGAAGGGTTCATGTGATCCGCCTCCACAAGAGTGGTAGCAGGGAGGAGGCGGGGAACTACAGACCAGTCAGTCTTACCTCAGTAGTGGGCAAGATTATGGAGGCACTCCTTAAGGAAAGGATAGTGCAATACCTGGAATCCATAGGGCACAGGATCCAAGACAGCATGGGTTTGCAAGGAAGGTCCTGTCAAACTAATCTCATAGATTTCTTTGACTGGGTAACCAGAGTGGTGGACCAAGGGAGCAGTTGATGTCGCCTACCTTGACTTCAGCAAAGCTTTTGACACTGTTCCACTAGAAGATTGATAAATAAGCTAGGTAGGCTAGGGTGGGTCAGAAGTTGGTCAACTGGGTGGCAAACTGGTTGACTGGCAGAAAACAGAGAGTGGTGGTAAATGGTATACAGTCAGAAGAGATGCAAGTCACAAGTGGGCACTCAGAGGATCAGTCCTGGGGCCAGTCCTATTCAACATCTTCATTAGTGACCTGCAGATGGACTAGAGGGTAAGGCTTGTCTGTTTGCAGATGACACCAAGATCTGCAACAGAGTAGATGATCCAGATGGGGTGGGCAGAATGAGAAGAGATCTGGATAAACTAGCAAAATGGTCAGAAGAGTGGCAACTGGGATTTAATGCAAAGAAGTGCAAAATCATGCACATAGGGAAGAGAAACCTGAAGCCACTTATAGGCTGGGAGGAGTTGCTAGCAGTCACAAGGAAGAAAGAGACTTGGGCATCATCATCACTGATGACCTAAAATCATCAAGCAGACCTCTAAAGCAGTAGGTAAGGCTAGGGTGTTAGGGTGTATTAGTAGGGGATCACAAGTCGTAGAGGGAGGTAATAATCCCTCTGTACAAGACATTGTTAGGCCCCATCTGGAGTACTTGCAGTATTGGAGCCACACTTCACAAGGACATTAACCAAATTGAGGCAGTCCAGAGAAGGGCAACCAAAATGGTGCAGGGACTGCATCAGAAGACATATGAGGACAGATTAACGGAGCTCAATATGATACCCTTGAGCAAAGGAGGGAGAGAGGTGATATGATCGAGACATTTAAACACCTTAAGGGCATAAACAAGGTGAAAGAGTCTAACATGTTTAAATATAAGAAAATTGCAGGACAAGAGGACACAGCATGAGATTAGAGGGAGGCCGATTAAGGGGAATGTGAGGAAATTCTTTTTCACAGAAAGGGTGGTAGATGCATGGAATAGCTTACCACAAAGAAGTGGTGGCTATGAATACAGTGCAGGGCTTCAAACAGGCATGGGATAGGCATAAGGGAGCAATACAAATGACTATGAATAGATAGGTCACTGACAGAGCAAAGGCCGATGGCACATTTATAAGGTAGAAAAAGAAATGGGCAGACTGGATGGGCCTTGCGGTCCTTATCTGCCGTCAACTTCTATGTGTCTATGTTTCTAAACCCAGATCATCTCCATACAGTAATGCTGAAATTGGGGCACCTTCAATATTAGGGGACTGGACAGGACACTTTTACTCTTCAAACTTCTTGGTAAGTTATTAACAGATAAATTAAAAAGCAGAGGTGCAAGTAGGCAACCCTGCTTAATGCTTACATTAGTCAAAAAGGGACCAGTAACATTGTCTGTTGAATTAAAATGTACAACAGAGCAAGTAGAAGAACAGAGGCTCTGTATAATTCAGAATATTGTCAAGTTCATGTCTAGGCTTTTTAACCTTTCCCATAACAGTATTCTGGAGATTGGGTAGAAAGCTCCTTTACAATCAATAAAAGCCAAATAAAAGCTAATTTTCTTTCTTTTATAGTATTTTTCTATAAGATGACAAAGGATAAAGCACAGGATAATGGTTAAATGATCTTCCTTTAACCTAAACATTTAGTTTATTCAAAGTAACCTTATTAAAAATGTTGCAATGCCGGCCCGGCGGCACCGAGGGTTGAGGCACTGGATGTCACACCTCATGCTACGTCGGTGACCCGGGTTCTGGAATGGACTATATCACCAGGGATCAGCTGGGGGAGGCAGGATTGAGCATCCCAGCAGATGCTCCTCCTCCTCGGGGGTTACATGGGCAGCGATGCCCACAAAGTGTGATTGCCTGTGGAAGCACGGATGGTAAGGCACAACGGCTCCTTACAGGGGAAGTCGGAGATGGGGAGGGTGCTGTGGATGCTTGACGGTGGCATGCATAAGCACACCATTCATCTGGACATAAGTCCTCTGCATCAGCGCCCTCCGAGGGTAGGGACCAGGAGAAAAATCAAAGGCAAAAAATCTCCCAGTCTCATGCAGAATGACGCTGGGTCCACACTACATCGGGGCCCAGCCAAAAAACCAGAGGAAAGGATTTCTCCAGGCAGAAACCAGGAGGAAATAAAATAAAATTAAAAAAAATGTTTGCTATATGGTCAGTTAGGCTGCTGGGCCTGTAGTTCAAGTGACAAGTTGGATCTCCTTTTTTTAAAAATGTGAGCAATAGTGTTCACTATCTAAGAATCTGGGAACCCCATCATTATTACACATTTATTATGTAAGATATATAGGTGGTTACTCTACCAGGTGCTTTCAATTTTATATACCTAAAGGGGTATCTCGTCTCACCCTGGGGCATTATTCCTTTCATGCTATCTACAGACTTAGCAACTTCTTCTGGAGATATGAAACAAGTAACTTCCCCTTCAGGCTCCTCTACTAGGCTAGCGGTCATTCTTTTCTGGTCATCTTTACTATAGGAGACAGTTCTGCAATAGTTTGTCCAGTTATGTGGGGCAATATGTGCAATAATGTTATCAGAGAAATATTACATTCCTTTACCACCAACAACCAACATTTCTTTGTAAACCTCCTTGGAAGACTTCTTGCCTTTCAATCCACAATTTCATCTTACATTCTCTTAATTTTCTCCAGTATACACCAATTGTTTTCCTTTTAGGTAAAACACCATTAATAGGATCTATAAAATTATTCACGCCACCTAGACAGGCATTACAATCTCCCATTAGGAGAATAGTAAGGTCTGGGGTACCAGTTACAGCTGATATAACCCCCTGTGAAATAGTTTCCCAGCTATCTTCACTATAATATTCTGTATTCTGAGAGGGGAACGTAACAACTGCACAGGAATAATGTATTTCCATCCCATCGTGTCTGAAGCTGATAAGGTTATCAGAAACAATCTCATGTTTGTTAGTGTTAAGATATTTTGAAATTCTATTTAAAGTTACTAACTCATCATCAGTTGGTCTCTCTTGTGTACGTATGTATCTTAATTGTCTGGCTTGACACATAGTGATACCCCTAAAGTTGATTATCATTTGTAGAACATCTCTTGAAATGCTATTGCAGTATTATGTTTCTGCACAAAGCTCTTACATTCCCATACCCTTTAGTCTTTTTCTGCCATCATTGTCAATGCTTCTATTCTTCATCCACAAACAGTTTGGCAACCCCAGGCATATTCCAGCTACTGACAGTACCCACCTCAGGTTCTACTGTACACTTATTAACTTGATCTTCTCCCTTAAGTTATTTTTAGGGTCTATGCCCCCCGAGTCTCACTCTATGTTAGTTATTATCTAACCCAGACAGGGGCTCAAAACACATTCCTCAACTGCACACCTTGCCCAGTTCTCACTAAGATTTCTGTAATAGATGGTAAAAAATGTATCTTTTGAGCTGTAAATTTTGGGTTGTGTATGTCCAAGACAACCTCCTGGATAGATTCAGTATAGGTATCATGTATATTTAGTTTTTCCTCCACAGACAGATTTCTTGATGAACCATTTACGTCACAGATTAATAGTCCGAATCTGTCTAACTTGTGTGCTTCTTTCAGGATCTCACTAGCTAAGGCCCCATCTCTCAAAGATAAGGTGACTAGCTCATGGTCTGTGAAATAATTATCCCACCATACCCATTGTGCCCCTCCTTTCCCTAATCTAATTCCCATTATTTTGCCTAGTAAGTAGCACACAGTGGGCCCAATTACAGGATGACTTGCACATGGCGCAAGGTGATTTATGCTGAACCCCATGGCATAAATCGCACCATGCATCATGAGATACATAAGTCATGATTCCAAGATGCAGCTTGCGCCATGCTGCATGTGGGTTGCACCAAAGGTGGGCTACACCACCCAATAATCCTGCAACCCACTGCGGCATGGTGCAAGGGTGGGTTATGGCAGCAACTGCATCCTATTCTGAAAGGGCAGCTGAGATAACCCACCTATGCAATTTCAAGACCCGCTATGGTGCTGCAGAGTTAGACCAGCATGGAGGTAGTCCAGAGTTAGACCAGCATGGAGGTAGTCTAAGGGGCATCCATCCTGGCAGAATGATGGTCCCCCCCTTGCAGCACTGCAGGAAGCACATAGCCCTGCTCCACATCCCCCCAGCAAAGTCATGGCCCCCCCACCCTTTGAATGTCAGGGACCCCCGAGGTCCATGTACTTCACTGCCCCTAAATGCCTGTGCCACCCGACCAGCCCCCCCAATAACCCCAGGTGCTTGCAGGTGTGTTACAGGGTGCAGGAGCTCTGGGGCAGTAAATTGTGGGCCGTGACTTGTGGCACCCGGGTCCATAGCACCATTCCTGTGACACTAGCCTGCGGCTGCAGTAAGTCTTGGGACGTAGGTGCTGGGGATCCTGCCTGTCTTGGAATATGATGCAGGGTCCCTGGCATAGCTCTGCATGGTACAACTTGCATACGCCCATGAGTTGCGCCATGCAACTTGGAATCAGGGCCAGTGTGTATTAGCATCTTTGGCTGTTTATCCTTGGTTGTTTTAAGACCGTGTATTGTTAGCAGACATGGACCATGTGAATCTCCCCTGGACTGTAATTTCCATGGTGCATTTAACAGATGTTTATCCATGTCAGTTATAAGGATAAAATGTCCATGAGCAAAATTAATTTTACCCTGTCTTAAATATGAACTTATTGTAGCTGATGTACTAAGTTCAATTCCCAGTTTGGAGGCATTTCCATTTTGCCTTTTTTTTTGTTTGTTGCCCTTTTTTGCCCACCTTGCCCTTGCCCAGTTTTGGTTTACCTCTGTTTGTCCCTTTAGGAATCTGAGCTATTACTGCAATAGAATCTGTCCCTGATGACTTTTTATTTTGAACTTGCATGAAATGTGTATCAGAAGAGCTAACATCTAGTTTCTTTGCTTCCATTTTAGTTGTCTTAATAGCACTTTTCCTTATCTGAGCTTCATCTTGAGAACCCACTTTACTTTTCTCATTTTTCCTCTTTTTAACCTTTTTGTATTAAAGAACCACATTTAGGTATAGAGAGGTCTTGCTGTAAATAATGTGTAGGCCTGATATCACCTTCCCCAGATGATTCTATGGGTCAGGCATCATCAAGTGATAATCTTATCTTAATTTGGCCTTAGCCAACTCCCTTAAAGCATTCCTGATTAAGGCATCCTGATGGGCACATGTTGTCTTAACTGTTGCTATTTCATCCCTTAGTATGTGTAACTGTTGCATTATAAGTATATTTGCCATGTGCTAATCCATGAGTGCACTAATTAATCTTGGGATAAAAGGCATTGGGAAATCTTTAACCAGTTCTGTATAAGAAATTTCTTGCCTCACCTTTTCATCTGCTTTTACATTGTGTAAGATTTCCTGGTGATGTAAGTGTCCCTTCGCTACTTTTCCCTCTGATCCTGGTGATTTTTCTAATGAACTAGACAGGGTCCTTAACTTGGTAATAGATCTTGGGAATGGTTCCCACTGATATTCTATGGCTGATGGTATATTACATCTTTCAGTCACCGTCTGCTCAGTGGCACACCCTCTGCTGTTACTAAATAGGTCACTCGTATCCGCTATTAAACAATCTGGCAACGATCTCTGACTTATTTCCACATTTTCCCTTACCGGTTGCAAGAATGAAGAATTACCGCTGTCTTTTTTAGAACTTTACAGTTTGGGGATGCCTTTACTTTGCTACATTTTCATTATAACCAGGGCTGAGGTTTTCAAAAATCTATCAATCAACCCTTGCTTCATTTTTGCTAGTGCCCCTTCCCTGTAACTTGGTTGATCCTGTATTATTTTTATTTATTTATTTATTGTGATATTCAGAAAGACCTTAGAGTCAGAGACTCATTTACAAAGGTTCCACGTCATACATAAATTTGAAGAGGGACGGGACTTAAGATACAGAAATACAGTACATAACAAAGTAGCAATAATAATAATAAAAAAAAGGTTACATGGTTGTTTCATGGAGGGTTAACAGAGATTTAGGTACTTTAGCACAGCCAGGAAGAAGGAAAAGACAGAGAGATTCTGTAGGAGGCTGGTTGTCATGTTTCGTAAATGCATTTTATTTATTATTTTTTTTAACGAGCTTTCAGTTAACTTTGCTGTTTTTTTACCTTTCACTTTCTTTTCCTTTTCCTTTTCTTTAAATACCTCCCTAGTTGTATTCTTTGTAATACTTTTACTTTGCTTTTCCAGTTGTATTTCATTTAACTGCTCTGTAGCTACTGATTTACGGTTCCTTGTTACATGCATTTTAAAATCTAAATATTACATGATACTAATTTGCATACACATAATTACAAGGATAACAATGACAGTGTTATGCATTAATAAAATGTGTAGGACTCAATTGATACAATTCTTAAAAAGACTGTTTTCCTCTGAGAAAAGTCATTTGATTATTCAAAGAGCTGTTTTAATTTTATTCCAAATGGAGCAAATCATCCTTTGCAACGTTTATGACCAAATAATCTTTGACTAAATAATTGTCCATTTTCCCAGAAGAGTTTCTGCTTCTATTCTTCTATAATATAAAATAAAACATTTTTTAGCTAAATATAAAGAGTATCAAACGCAACCAGCAATTCAAATGTGCAAACATACATTTACAAAGTGCAAAAATATATCAAAAAACCTGATTACAATTTAATATTTGCAGGCTGCACTATTTAGTAAACAATAATTCCTTTTTGTGAGAGTCCCTTGTGTGGCTGCTCAGGTCTGGCTCATATAGTTGTAATCCCTATAAAAAAGTAGGAAAAGCACGCTCTAAGTTTTTAGACTAAAACAGAGCAAGCCACTCGCCAAAAAACATTATTATTTTTGTTAGAGCAGAGGCCACTAACCTTAGCTTTTATTATTTAATCACTAAACATAGATGCCTCTCTAGCATCTTCCCCATGGTGCCTCCCAGGGTATTAGTGCAAACACACACAATACAACTACAAACTAAAAGTTTGATAGTTTTTCTGGTTGACTGATACTCAGTTTCCCCCTGCCACCCCCTCTAAAGGAAAGGTCTGCTCTGCTCGATGGCTTATTGCTCATTGCAATTGTCCAAATATGACATTACTTTAAGGGCATCAGGGCACCACATGATCACTAAAGCCTGAGAAACACAAAACCAGGGCCTACAAAATGATTACATATATATTCTTGTACTAATATACTAATAAAATATCAATGAAATATTGAAAGCAACCTCCAAATGGTGTTATATGGGATATGGGTGTATGTCTCATTATATCCTCTACCCTTTGATTCTGCTTGCTAATATGACCTGCAAGTAGAATCTCTTGATCCTGTGACTGTACTTAGCTCTGGGAAGACAGCAGGACCAACAAACAAAAGATCAGGGATTATAAAAGCTGCAGGCTATTTAACCCCCCACTGCTGCAGCCCTGCTCTGATGTCAGCTACAGGGGATTCTGGGATTTCTGGTTTCAGCCTGAAAAATCTACTATAGTGCAGTAAACAGTAAGTAAAATAAAAATGTTTCATATACAAAGTGCAAATTGGGACTAGCCACATACCTATGTGTGGAGTTACTGCTGACTGTTTCCCTTTAAATAAGCAGTACAATAACTGTGACTGCAATTTGCCTGATCTGCTTCAAGGTTCAGGCCTGCGTCAGTTTTACAGCTGGGTACCCAATGGTAGTTTACTCATCTGGTAAAGGTGATTGTGTTAGTGTATATCTATGGCACTCCACTACCTTGCAGAATGGGTTATGTTCACCTGACTGATGAACATGTGACCTAGGATAAAAGTTTGATCCCTACTTGGGGATTCTTTTATGTATTAGCCTGCCCCCAATTTAGCTCTGTGTTGGACAGCTGCTGACCCCTTAAAGTAATCCTCTCCCTCTGTATTTTCTTTTCCAGGAACAGCCCACAGCTAGGGCTCACCGCCGGAACACTTGTGCCTCCCTCCCCGCTGGCTGTGAAGCATAGAAATCCAGGTGAGCTGCCGACTGAGCCCCAGGCTGAACCTCATAGCCGTGATTGGCTGAAGTCCATAAGCACCAGCAAGAGACTGGCTGCTGCTGCTTCTTTCACCATTGAACCATTGTTGGTACAAGCTGGCTAAGGCTCCGTTTCTTCCAAGCTTCCGTCGATTTTCACTTTTTAAATGTTTTGGCTTGGCTGTTTTTCTCCTGCCCACCCTCCCCCCACCCCCAGCCCTTTAAATACAGTACTTTACCCTTCCCTTTTGAGATTTGTTCTCTAATTGGGCAACATAGACAGTGCCCTGCTGTTAAGCACTATTTAACCAAATCCTTACTGCTCTGCAACATCGCTATATTGAAGAGCCGTCTACCTAATTTCCCTTCCTCCTATCTGAATGGCTGCTTTAAAAACCTTACTTTTTTTTTATAAAATAAAAAATAATAAATAAATAAGTAAATAAAGCACAAAATATTGCTGACATCAATTCCCTGGACTAACCTTCAGCTCCCAGGCCGGTATAATAAAAAAAAATGCATTCCATAGCACTTTCTTTGGTGTACCTGGTAGGTGCACTTCTCAGCCCCCTTGACCCACATGCTGTGCCTGAATCTATACCTTCACCTAATACTGCAAGAATAAACACTTGTGGCATATTGGATTTCAAGACTGTCCTGCCATTCACTGGGGGGTCAATTATTAAATCCAATGTACATTGTGGTACAAACACTAGTCAGTACATGGGCTATTTTTATCACTCACAGCCTACCTTGTCACCAGTATACTAGCTGACCTTTTCTGCTCAGGTGATTTTATATGCCTCCTTGGGCCCTCTTGGCCTCTGCATTGCCAAATCCTCCTCTATTCCCTCATGCCATAGTAATAGGGGAAGGACGCGTCTGGTTAGACTCATTAAATGCCCTAAAAAATGATTACTGTTGCTGCTTATATGCGCAGGCAACATCGAGCTAAACCCCGGTCCTCCTCACCCCATATCTGCACCTTTTGAACTCCCTCAACTAAAGGGGATGAGCTTCTTGCACATAAATGCCTACAGCCTGCTAAGGAAATTTGATGCATTACAGACATGGATTAACCTCTCTAAACCAGATGTCTTGGTAGTCACTGAAACGTGTCTGAGATCCTCCATGCAGAATCACAAAATTAACATTCCCTCATATAATGTTTTTAGGGCTGACATACATACACGAGGGGGGGTAGAAATTTACATTTGGGACAACGTTACTGTTTCAAGTTTCTCACTCAGTACCTTTCTGCATTGTGGGGTGCTATAGGCCTCCCTCTGTGAGGTTTAAGGGTCTGAAATATGTGAGTGACTTCTTAGGCACAATGTCCTCTGAGTTTGTCATTTTGGGTGATTTCAACATGGACTACTCTTCTCCTGTTGCCAAACCCCTAAAAGATATCTGCAATGCTTTTGGGCTCACACAACTCATTATAGATGTTACCCGCCCTAATAAAAATAGCCCGGCACGCAGTTCACTACTTGATCTAATTCTGGTCAATAAACCTCACCTCTTCTCACATGCTGGTGTCTTCTTCAATGATCTTAGCGATTCCTTGTTCCATAGCCTGTGTAAGGTCGGCTCCAAAAATAATTTCCTACTCCAGGTACACTTTTATGAGAAACCATTGGTACTTTGACCCATTTGCCTTCATTACTGACTTTCAGCACTCTGGCTGGCAGAACTTTTACCAAGCCCACACAGTGGATGAAGCCTACCATGCCTTCCATTCTATTGTCATTGTAACTATTAACAAACACGCTCCCTTTGTTAAGGTTCAACTAAAAAGAGATCCTGTCCCTGGTTTACAACCAGTCTTAAAACTGCATTGCTCCTCAGGGTTGCCCCCTGGAGGAAGGCAAGAAAAAACAAACAACCTGATGATTGGGCAGCATTTAGAGCTACCAGAAATCAGTGCACCAAGCAAATTAGGGCTGAGAAAGCTAGATCCTTCCAGTCAGAGCTTGACTCCACTTACAACTGCACAGCAAAATTTTGGAGAACCTTAAAAGATATACTGTAAAAGGCCACAGCATTCTGCCTCCTCACTCCCCCAAAAAATTTCTACTGGTGACTCCTCCACTACAGACAAGCAGGAGATTCTTGATCTGTTTAATAACCACTTTGCCACTGCTGGGTTAGTGTTAGACACGTAACCAGCCAGCAACCTTTGATCCCAGTTATGTGTATAAGATCCCGCCTGCCAAGCTTCGGCCTCCACCATGCAGGATGCAGCCTTCACCTTCATCCCTGTCTCCGTGAAGCAGGAGGAAGATTTACTCCGAGCTTAGATATCAGAAAGAGTGTGGGTGCCGACCAATTAGAATCCTACTACCTAAAATTGGCATATTATGTTTTGGCTGTTCCAATCACTCACCTTTTCAACTTGTCCCTTGCCCAGGGGGCTATTCCCTGAAGCTGGAAAATTGCCCATGTTATTCCCTTATTTAAATCTGATGACCTGGGTGATTTAAATAATTATCAACCAATATCCTTATTTCCCACTCTGTCTTAACTGCTTGAAAAGGTTGTCAATGAACAACTTAGACAGCACCTGGAGAGCTCTAACCTCCTTAACCCAGCACACTCTGCATTTTGTCCATGGCAAAGCACTGTTTCTGCACTTGCCAAGGTTTCCAATGACTGGCAAAATGCATTAGATGCAAAAAATCATGTATATGCTTTGTTCCTTGACTTGAGCAAAGCTTTCAACACAATGGATCATGATCTGCTCTTGGTCGCTTTCAGACACATAGGATTGGACAGCATGGTTTTAAAATGGTTCTCAAGCTACCTTATGGGATGGCAACAGCAGATAAAGGCAGATGGGGACCTTTCCCCTCTGAAAAATCTTTCAAGAGGTGTGCCCAAGGGTCTATTCTAGGCCCTGTAGTATTTGCCTTATATATTAACAATATCAATTCAAGTATTAAATCAGCAAACTTATATTTGTTTGCTGATGACACCGTTCTTTATATTAATAGACCCACCCCGGAACTTACCTGCAGGGACCTCCAGTTTGAATTCAAGGTCCTGCAGAAAAATCTCTTGCATCTAAAGGTACTTCTAAATGCAAAAAAAAAAAACCAAAAAGAAAAAACAAGGCTATGCTCCTCTCTCCTTCCTTCTATGCACCTAAACCAAGCTCTGATGGTTTTGTCCCTTGCATAACCACTCTGCTGGGTGAGTCCCTGGAATTTGTGGAGAAATTTATGTAACTAGGTGTTTGGATTGACTTAAAACTATATTTCGTCGACCACATTGAAGAGTTCCTGAAAAGATTAAAGCAGAGACTTGCATCTTTTTTAGGATTAAGCATCTACTTACCCAGGAATCAAAAATTAGGTTAGTCCAATCTACCTTTATGCTGCTGTTGGACTATGCTGACTTCCTTTATGGCCAGGGCCCAAGTACTGCTTCATTAAAACTAGACAGTTTACCACAGAGCTCTTAGATTTATTACTGCTGTGCTGTACTCCACTCACCCCTGCACTCTCTATGAATTAACAGGCTGGTGCTCACTCACTTTTAGACATCAAAGAAATGCTGTCCTCTGGACATACAAAGCTGTTATTAACAAACTCCCTCATTATATCTTGGACTGCCTGCCTCTTTGTGTTGCGGGTTGTTGCCCCTTGAGAAACTACTCTTGTATTTCACTTACTGTACCTAAGATCAGAACTTGCTATGGTAGATCTGCAGTATGTCAGGGGAAGGGTTATGGGGGTTGGGTTTTTTTTTTTTTAGGGAGGGGGGTCAGGGGCTTACGACATGTTTATGGATATTTTCATGTTGTATGGTCATTACTGTTTGGTTTCATTGTATGGAGATCAGCAATGTAGGTCTCTGTACCACCAATATGTTAAAAATTTAATAAAAAGTTAATGGAAAAAAAAAAAAAGATCTGCAGTATGTCATGCCCTCCTGCTCTCTGGAACAATGTACAAAAAACTTTGAAACTTACTGTCCTTATGAAGCTGTCCTTCTTCAAAATCCTTTTTGGACTCACCTACAAGGAGACATGTAATTGCCACCGCTGATGCCCCTCTGTCCTGGCATACCTTTTCTGCCTTCACCTTGTTTTGTGGCACCATTCATGGGTTATAAAGTCTCTGTCCTTATCCACCCCCTTCTGGCTAATATACCCTCTTGCTACTCCTACCTACCCTAGTTCATTATCCCCTCACTGTATTTTAGCCATATTGTGCATATGTATATGGTTATGATGTATATTTTGAGTATTGTATTGTTGTTATTATGTTGCATTTTTTTTGTTCTGTATTGATGTAACCCTGTCATCATAAAACAGCATTGTTTTCTTGACCTGCCCAGGTTCACCTTGTAAATGAATTCTCTCAATGGTGTTTCGACTGGTAAAATAAAGATTGATTGATTGATTGATTGACTTGAGCTCCCAGAGCTCCCCAGCTTATCAGTTAAATACTTCCCAAGCTGTTACCATAATATGCTTCAGCAGACTCTCCAGAACAAACTCAGATCAGACCTTGTATTCATTCTCTCTTGTTTCTTTTATTGCATGCCATGTTGCTGTAGCACATATCTCCACTGCTGACATGTGGTTCTTCTCTGCCCATGATATGGCTACTGCTCTTGTTGAGTGGGCTCTGACTCCTTCGGAAGGAGTCATATTGTTTTTCCTTGTACATCTCCATTATAGTCCTCTTAATCTAGTGGCCAAAGTTACCTTTGCTGCAACCATGTTCTTCTTGTGTCTTTCATAACAATGCATAACTTCTCTGATCTTCTGAAAGTTTTCATTCTATCCAGATAAGCCATCAGTGCCATTTTCACATCTAGCACGTGGAAGGCTTTCTCCCTCTCTGTAGATTTCTCAGTGTAAAAGGCAGGTTATTCTATTGTTTGGTTGATGTTTGTTGGTTGATGTTGGTTGAAGTCTGTTGATGTTGCTTGACTGTATCCTTACCCTGACCCCAGGGTCGCAGCTGGAAATAAGCCTTGACTCAGTGTGCCTTTAACAATTACCAAATTTTAAATAAATAAATTCATAACTGACTAACAAACTAACTAACCTCATTGCAAAAAAACTTAGTTTAATGTACTAGTTAGGGTTAAAGTGAAAAATGTAGGGACATGTGGTGTTAGGATTCCCAACCCTAACACTCCACCCCCACCCTGCAGGCAGCAACAGCAAAAAACAATTCAGTTTGACCTCTCCTGCATCTTTGCTAATCAGCCGTGGGGTGTCCCTGGGGATGTCAACCCAAACGCTTACCCCATTCCATCAGTAAATAAGTTTAGATGGGTAAAGTATATGAGAATGGGGTGAGACAACCCAAGGTACACCTCATGACTGATCTGCGAAGATGCAGGAGAGGTCAAACTGAAATGGCTTTTCCTGTCGCTGCCTGCAGGGTGAGGATGGGGTGTTAGGATTGGGAATCCCAACAACACATTTCAATACTTTTATCACTTTCACCCTAACTAGTGCATTAACAAAGGGTTTTTTTTCCAATTAATTTTCTTACTTTTTGAGATAGTATAATCGTATCCTCATTTGCCAAGGGCCCTGCACTCCCATCCCTCCATAGATGCATACAGGTACATTGGTGTGGAAGCACAGGGCCCAGAGGGACAGAAGGCCCTGTGCTTCCATTTCTGCTGAAACAGCAATGTATTTGCTTTGTTGCATGGCATATTAAGGCTACAATGTTATCCTACAGAATTCAGAATTTGTAAAAAAATTTTTTATATGGCCCCTAAATTTGGTTTGGGGGTGCTGTATATGTTACTCTTGTAGTATTAATTAAGACCTTTGTTTTGATATATAGATTGCCCCTTAAGTTCAAATATTGAGGGCGTTATGGCTTGTTGAAGGTCAAATGTGGAAAATAAAAAACCCTAAGTCCAAAATCTTTTTTTTTATGAAGGGATCCTTTTTCATATCAAATGAAAGACCCATACAAAAAGGGTCCCTTCATATGAAAAATGAATTGGGAATAAAATTACAGTAAGTCCTAAATATTTTTTGTATGAAGGCATCCTTGTTCATAGGAACAAAAAAAAACATGCGAAAAAGGATTCCCTCATACGAAAAAAGAATCAGGGGGGAGCTAAGTCCAAAATCTTTTTTCATATGAGGGAATCATTTTTTGTACGAATGAAAAAAAAATACAAAAAGGATCCCTTCATACGAAAACAGAATTTGGGCTTAGTTTCTTTTTATTCTTTTTTTATATGAAGGGATCCTTTTGTATGGGCTAGTTCCTTTTTCATATGGCCATATGAAAAAAGAAAACTGTCTCATGAAAAAGGATTTTCAAATGTATAAAAAAGAAATTTCTGGATCGTTTTTTTCACAGACTAAGTGCAGAATCCATATAACAGAGTCCCGATTTGCAAGATGCATGTGTTGGTGTGTGTGTGTGCACAGGATGTCATTGCTGTGTGGGTTTTGAATAAAAAAAATGGAAACAAGATGGCAGCCACACGAATAAAGATTTTTTTTGCTCATGAAAAAAGATTACCCCCATATCAGAAAGGATCCTTTTTTCATATGGACCAAATTATTTTTTTGTTCAATCAGTTATCCAAAAGACTGTACTGAGCATGCTCAGAACTGATATTTCAAAATGTAATAATTTTGGATCAAATTAATATTTTTTTTCACCAAACCAGTCAAAAACACTCCTGTGAGTCAAGCCCTTTCCATACTACAGATTTCTGACCAACATTCTAAACCATCTGGGATCTAGGTGATGACTTGGCATGTTAAGAGATCTACCTCCCGAGACTAGCATGCACAATTCCATGTAAATCTGTTGAACAGGTGCAAAGTTATTAAAGTGCAAAATGTGAGATTTAACATAGAACCCCCTTCTCAACCCTAACTACAGTGGTGCTACCACACCTCAAATACATAAATAAAAAATAAATGTGAAAGGAGGACATTACCGATGGTGTGAAAGCTGGTACCACCCTTAATGTCACTTCTTCATGTGTAGATTGAAGGAATGGTCCTTTGCATGATAGGACCCCCTGTTCCCCTCTTCTACAGCCTCTGTTTTCCATTACCTCATCTATAGCTGAAAGTAAGGAGAGGAAGTCCATATGTTTTTGTTTCTGCTGGATCATGGGATCCAGTTTGGTCTCAGGGCAAAGCATTTGGAGTTTGAATCCCATGGCTGTTTTGATGGATCTCATGAGTTCTGCCACTGTATTGAAGGAACAGGGTTTGGATATCATCAAGGGTTCCTCTTCCTTCATTGGTTTCTCCTCTCCTTCCGTTCCATGTTCTGAACCCTCAGTGGGGTTTGTCCCTTCTTGCAACTTCATAATGCTTCATTTCTACTGAACCACCACAGCCAAGATTAGTTAGAAAGGCTGGAATTTTTTAAAACAGGTCTGGTATATCTAAAGTATGCTTTACAAGCTGCTATTAATCATGTGGTGGGGAGCTCCTACCCTAAATATCAGTCAACACCAATTGTGGAACACTGAAAACAGAAGCTCAGTCCAGTATGCCGCAGACTAACTGATGCATAAGATTAACTGATGAGCTGGGAGCTCTGGGGACTCAGAGACTGAAATTTGATCCTCGGTCATATGAGCATCAATCAGACTATCAGCCTATCAGGTGAACATAACCAATTCTGTAAGGTAGTAGAGTGTGATGAATATACACACAACTCAATAATTGTTATCAGAGAGCTTAGTAGGTATATTGGGAATACAAATACTAGTGCACTAGATAGCCAGAGACCTGTGAGACTGACAGGGGTGGAGAGGACATATTGCTGGGGTGATTGCATAATTGTTTATTTGCATTGCTTAATGTTTCATTTCTTTCCCCAGACTTGTTCATGCATTCTCTAATAAATATTTCCCTTTGTTTGTATCTTATGTATTGCACAGTACTGTTTATTATTTGGTTACTGTGTTCATGTTAAGTGCAATGGTAGATCCAGTCAAGAGCACTTGTGAATAAAGAACAAGGTAAAAAACGAGTATAAAAAACAGCATAGGTGAAAAAAAAACAGCTACAGAGAAATTATAGTGCTGACATTATAGCGCTATATCCGTAGCTGTTTTCAGTTGGGATAAATACTACAAGTTTATCAGTGTGTGCCAAGTCAGTGTGCTGGCATTGTGGTGTAGCAATTAGGGTAATGAACTGTGAAGGGCTGTAGTACATGTGACAGGTGTTCAAATTCAGCTTCTTGATTTTATTTTTCACTGCGCCTGCGTTCCACTATTACTTTTTTTTGTTTGTCCGTGTCTGCCTCCCCAATAAGATTTTCATTGTGTGCTGATTTTTTCTGATTCGGAGGATGTATATTTATGTAAGGAGGGTGTGGGGTGAATCCCCCCTATTCAGGGGAACAGGGCCGAAGCCCTGCTGCCTAAAATGTTCCAGCACAACTCTACCCCCCCGAGTTCCATGCCCTGTACAGTTTCATTAGATAATGTGCCCACCCCCTGACATTCACCCAACCTAAGCTGCAGTACTGTCTGTACCATTGCTATTTTCCCTCAGTGCTGTAATGTATCCCATTATTTTCTCTGTGGAGATTTTGACAGTATTATTTTTGTGTCGCTTTTTTGACCAAGACCCATGCATTGAAACTGTTTATTTGCTTAACACACTGTTTCCTGAGGATATCATTCCTGAATGTCAGTGGTATTTCAAGAGGCTTCCCCAGGTAAGGCACCATAGCACTATTTAGTTGCCCAGCCCATAAGACTAAAATCCAGGCACTGCCTCTCAAAGGCTGAAAGGTCCAAGCCACTGTCTGATCATTGGAGGACAGACCCACATGCCTTATGGGACCAGAGAAGCATGGCTTATGCTGCATTTTAATTCAGTCAAGTGAAAAAAATGCTTTTAACTAGTGCAGGTCAACTAACAATACCAAATACTCTGCTTTACAATTTTCAAAATGACTTTCACTGCTGTGGGTGTTGTTAGCATGGGCATCAGTACTAAGGTTCATACTAAGGTTATGGAAAGAGCAAGACGGCGTTAGCCCATAGCACTCTTATAGTAAGCCAAAGGATAATATGAAAAAAAAATCCAGTGCAAATTAATTGATCAAGCCTGTATTTAAAAGATTTCTTGTTCTCACTGATAATAACGTTAATAGGCAAATTATTCCAGGGACCCACAACTCTTAATGTAAAAAAATATTGTCGGCTTTTATGTCTAAATGGATTCCTTATTAATTGTAAGGAATGACCTCTGACATTATGTGAATGGTCTTTGAACTGTAAATTTAATTCAGTCATGAGAGCAGGATCCTTAATTATGTCAAAAAGAAGAAGCAGATTGCCTCTGAGATGACGAGTGGATAAAGACATTAAATTTAGCGTCTGTAAACGATCATTATACGAATAATTTTTTAGACCAGATATTTTCTTTGTAAATCATCTTTGAACATTCTCCAGTGAATTACTAATAATTTTTTTTTATATAGAGACCACAGCTGAGCAGCATACTCCAAATGAGGCCTGACATAGGATCTAAACAGAGGGACAAGAACCTCAGATTTACGTGATCTAATATTATGTAAAATAGACCATATTACCCAATTTGGACTTATTAATGATGTCATAAGTATGCTTATTATAGGACATGGCATTAGAGATACTAATACCAAAGTCTTTTTTATCAAGGGAACTAACAAGGTTGGTTCTATATAGTTGGTACGTATAATTTAGGTTATTAAAGCCCAAATGCATGACTTTACACTTATCCAAATTCAACTTCATACCCCACTTATCTACCCAAGATGTAATAATATCCAGTTCGTTTTGAATAATGATAGATTGTGAGGTATCTAAACAAGGACCACCAATTTTAACATCGTCAGCATATCTGATAGAAATAAACTGACATTCATCAGTCATTTCTCTATTTCCGCCTCCTCAGGGATTTTAAGTTCCCATTTCTTTCAAACTGTCTATTCTGAAGTTTTAGCTAATTTATTTTTTGTTAAAAAAAAAAAAGAAGAGTCTTTACTCTGCAACATTTATTGTCCTGTATATTCTGCATTCTGTATTGTGTACCTGTATCTATTACATGTGACGTGGAACCTTTGTAAAGGAGTCTATGACTCAAAGGTATATCTGATCTCTGAAATAAATAAATAACTAAATAACTAAATAAATAATGTCAGCAATAAAAGTCTGAAAAAGACAAGGGCACAACACAGAGCCCTGTGGAACCCCACTAGACACATAGCCCATTTCAGAACTAAATCCGTCAATGACGGCACACTGTGTCCTGTCCTGCAACCAATTGCTAATCCAATTAGTAATATAACAGTTGATTTTAATATTACATAATTTGGAAATAAGAGCCATATGTGGCATGATGTCAAATACTCTGCTGAAATCAATATAAATAACATCACATGGAATATTTTGGTCTAAAAATTAGCTAATGTTTTCATAAAAGGATAACAAATTGGTAAGGCAACTTCTGCCCTTCTTAAATCCATGCTGTTCTGTGTCATGAATGTCCAAAGTTGGTGTAATGATATCTTTAATAAGACTCTCCAAAACTTTACATACTGTGGAGGTCAAACTAATATGACGATAATTTTCCCAATTATTTTTTAATCCCTTCTTATGAATTGGTATAACATTATCTTTTTTCCAGTCATCTGGAACATAGTTTTCTAATAAAAATGTGTCAAATATAATTTTTAATGGTGATGCAATATATTTGGCTAACAAGAACAATAAATGCCCAGCCAAATTATCAGGACCAGAGCAATATTTACTTTTTAAAGAAATCAATTTGTCATATATCTGTTTTTCAGCAAATGTTATAACAGAATCATTACTATTATTAGGGCTAACAGGAAGATTGTCAGGAACTGTAAATGTTTTGCAAAATTCTGTATTGAATATATCGGCCATCATTTTAGGATCATACACAATATCATTATGTTGTATGATGGGGCCAACTTTGCAAACAGGTTTTTTTTAAAGAATTAGTATAGGAGTAAAAATCTTTAGTATTAGTTTTATTAGTGAAATTAGCAAGCTTATATTCCCATGTTGATTTTGCCCTCTTTTAATAACAAGTTTGTATCTGATCTGTATCTGTCTATAAGCCTCCCAAGTAGTGCTAGATTTATGCTTTAAATAACTATTATATTTTTTCTTTTTTTATTTTATTAACTTTTTTATAGATGAATTAAACCATTTAGGTGACCGTTTATTGTTTTGGACTTTAAATTTGAAAGGAATATATGTATCTCTTATATTAGAGATAGTTGATTTAAATGCAGACCAACAATTTTCAGAACTTAAATTAGATAGAATGAACTTCCAGTCGATCTCATTCATAACTCTACCAATAGACTTTAAATCTGCTTTATTATAAAGGTAAATATTAGTTTTATTATTCACAAAAGAATACGTTTTCTCAATAGCGAATAAAATAGTATTATGGTCACTTCCAGCGATTGGGTCCAGGATACTTAAGTCGATAATTGGTACAGAGTCACTACTGATTATAAGATCTAAAATATTATCCGCCCTAGTAGGTTTAGTAACGTGCTGTATTAGATTTAGCTCAAGACAAGTGGAAAGAAATGTAATTTCTTTTCCACTTGTGTCGGTAGAATTAAACCAATTGATGTTTCCGAGATTGAAGTCACCAATAATTATTACCTGTCCAATCTCACTTGCCTGTTCAAATTCTATTAGAATTACTTCTAATACATTGACTGGTGAATTGGGAGGATGGTAGCAACTATCAATAATGAGAAAATCATCTTGAGTTAAATACAGTTTAACCCAAATAGTCTCATTAAATGTGTTATGGGTTTTTATATGATTAGATATGTCAACTGTATTCAAATTATTTTTAAAAAATAAAGCTCTTGGGAAATAGAAAGGCCACAAAACATCAACATCTGAGTTTCAGCTTTTATTTTATAAAAGTGATTTAGGAACTATGCATGTTACTCAGGTACTGCACTTACTGTACATGGCATGTAAGCATCCATATAATGATTTGCTGCACAACTGGGGTCAGCCAAACTCCTGGAAAACATTATAGTACAGGTGTACGATCCACAGCATTTGCAAATGGGAGTGCATATTGTACATGGGGGGGCCGTCATAGAGGCTATGAACCCCCCTGGCAGGATGCTTGCTTGCTTATTTATTTAAAATTGGTAACTGGGAAAGGGGCACACAGCCAAGGCTCATTTCCAGGTGCAACCTGGGAAAAGGGGGAGAGATGAGAAGCACAATTATGAACAAAATATGGCCAGTTAAGTGATATGGTTATAATGAGGATGACATAAAGAGCACAAGTTGAGTGCAATACAGACAAAATGGCAAAACATTGCATATGGAGAACAAATAAATCAGCATACAAAACAACTGTGCAAATCAGGCAAACTCATAAAGTACAAACCAGGAAAGAGGCAGCTGTAAAGCACCTATGGAGGAGTCAAGTAGTGAGGGGTACTGCAGAGACAAATTAGAAACTCGGCTCAACATCCAAGGATACAACATCCAGTGTTAGGATATGATAAAATTATTTTATTTTTAGAAGTAAAATCCTTGGAAGTTGAGCCAAGTTTCTCATTTGTCTCTGCAATAAAACTCAAAAAGTGCATAGTGCCAGGGTGAAGGGAGGCTTAGCTGGTGCTGAAAGTAGGAGTCAAAACAGGTTGATAAACTAAATCAAAGAGGCTGCCAGAACTATGAGGTTACAGTGTAGGCAGCGGTAAGGGGTGGTCAAAAGCCTGACAAGAGTAAGGGAACATTCATGAAGAGGATTATCAGGAGTGAGAGGGGGAGGTTTGCATTTTAGCTGCCATTTAATGGAGTGATGGGAAGGAGAGAGATGGATGGAGGAGCGTAGCTGGTTCCAGAGGGAGGAGTGGTGTGAGAAAGCAGATTTCCTATCTGAGGAATGTGAGTGGGGAAGGGAAGGGAGAATGTGCATGGGTCCCTTGAGTGCAGGGAGCAGGAAGAGGAGATGTTGGGGGAGTGGAGATGGGATAGGTAAAAGCAAAAGGGCGTGGTCAAAAACAACACTGTCATAACAGTGTGCACAGTTTCGGAGTTAGTTTATCTAATCTAGCACCATTTTCTATTGACCGCATGGCACCCTTTTTGCCTGCACCATTTTGCTTTCACTCTTTTGACATGGAACTGGAATGAGGGAAGGGCTCCAAACCAATATTGAAGACGAGGGAAACACAGTGGGACTGGCGACATGAGGGAATAGGGAGGATGGATAGGGAGGCGTTATGGGAGCAGTAGAAAGTATGAGAGGGTGAGTTGGTAGCAAAGCAGCAGAAGACATTGTATAGGGTGTCCAGTCTAGCAAGGGAGGTGGAAGGAGCAGTGCCATAAACCACATCCACATTGTTGAAAACTGGGAGAACCATTTTGGTGACCAGCACCAGGCAGACCTAAGGAGAAAGGCAGTCCTTATTGCAATACAGGGCACCAAGTTTGGGGCAGAGTTTGGCATGGGTGGCATTAACGTGGGCAGAGAAGTCAATCTTGCTATCTAACCACACACACCGAGGTATTTAAAAGTTGTGACTACTTCAAGTGGAGTGCCATCCAGCATGGAAAAGGTGTGGAAGGGGACGAGCTGGGCCTGCTTTTCACTGGTGCCAAAGGTCATAGACTCAAGTTTTTTTGTGTTGACCTGAAGTTGGTTGCACTAGACCCAGAGCAGAACATTGTGAAAGTCTTGCTGAAGTGAAACTTCCAGAGATGCAGTCAAGGGACTGGAGTTGTAGAGAACTGTGTCATCTGCATACATGTGAATATGCAAGTTGGCACAGGCAGAGGAGTGGTCGTTTAGGAAGATGGAGAAGAGGACTGGACCCAGAATGGATCCCTGTGGAACTCCAGGCTGCATAGGGTGGGATGGTAACATGGTGCCTCCTACCTATACAGACTGTCGATGGTCTCAGAGGTATGAATGGAACCAGTCGACAGTGGGAGCTGAGGGGCCAGCAGAGCTCAGCTTATCTAGAAAGAGAGAGTGGGACACTGAATCAAAGGCTTTGGCCATATCAATGAAAATGGCCACTGTGATGTTGCCCTGATCCATCCCTGAAAGGATGGAGTCAGTGACGTGACCCTCAGTAGGGAGGAGATGATGGAAAGAGCTTTTCAAAAGCCAGACTGGAAGTGGGAGAGGAGGTTGGAGGAGTGGAGGAAGTCTGCAAGATGTGAGAAGACTAGTTTCTCCTGCAGCTTTGCAAGAGAAGGGCAGAGGGAGATAGGGAGGAAGTTGCCAGGAGTGGCGGGATCACCCACTTTGTGGAGTGGGAAAACCGTGGCAATCTTCTAAGTCTGAGGAACAGCACAAAGGATGATGGAGAGATTTAGGAGGTGAGTAAGGGTGTGGTGATGGCAGTAGCCAACAGGAGGAGAAGTTTAGGGTTAGATTTGGAAGGGATGAGTAAGGAAAAGGTGAGCATGGTCTCCTGAGGAGTGATGAGGGGAATCAAACCCAGAGGGAGGTGTGAGGTATAGAGGAGGGAGAAGAAAGGGGGAGAGGACAGCAGCCAGGAATTTGGAGGGAGGGGAGAGAATAAGTGGTAAAAACTCATTGAAGTGAGCAGCAACAGAGGGAGGGTCAGACACTGGTGAGCTATTAACCATGAGAATAGGGGGAGAGGACTGGGCTGAGGGGTCAAAAAGGGAATGAGTCACCTTCCAGAATTTGGCTCGGGAATTAAGATTATTCTGAAAGTTGGCATTGAAGTACAGGGACTTGGTAGCATGAATGGCCTTAGTGCAAGAGTTCATAAATGCTCTGCAGGAGAGGAGGTCCAACAGAGCAGTACAATGTATAGCTGGCCCAGGCTTGATGACGGGTCTTGCACAAGTTTATGACATCGAATGTGATCTGGGGTGGTTAGAGGCTTTAACCTTAGATTTCCTGATGGGGGCATGCTTATCCCAGACAGAAGTAAATACTGAGTGGGAGAAAGAGAGGGCCATATCAATATCTGGGGAAGTGAGCTTGAGGGGTCAGTCAGTTGCAGCCAGGTTGCTCAATAGCACTTCTTTGTTCAGGGACCAAAGGGACCTGGGCCAGATATACTTTGGGGAGGAGGAAGGGAGCAGGACTTTCCTGACACAAAATATCATGTAGTGGTCACTGAAGGTGTTCAGCAATATACCTGCTGCAATAATGTGGTGGGAGTGTGAGGCAAGAGCCCAGTCCAAGAGGGTATGGTTTGATGAGTGGAGACTGAATTGGGGGGGGGGGTTCTTGATGAGTTGTGAAAAGTTAATGGACTCAGTCCCATGGATGGTTGACCTGGAGGTTGGGGAAAGTTAATTAATTTTAAAGCCACCCAGGAGGATGAGCTCACCAGCAGAGGAGTGTGAGGAGAGAGTGGAGGGTGAGTCCATCAGAGACAAGGATGGATGCTTTCCATGGTGCAAGTGCATTGTCAATGATTGAAGCCAGCCCATGCCTTCCACCTCTTCATAGTGGGTTTGAGGGCACAGGGTTGGTAAATGGCGAATTTACATTTTTTGCAAACATTGTCCTCTATTCCAGAGGATATGGCAGTCCTAGCTATGGGTTACCATAGCTATTGATGTTGTGAAGCAGGCGATCTTCTTCGTGTCTAGAGAGGGCTTTTGATTAGAATACCAGTACCTGGCAAAGCTCCTCCTCCCTGTGCTGTTCCTGCTGTCAATGCAGAGCTCCACATATTCACAGAGGCATGGCTGGGAACAGTGAAGGCCACCAGCACAGAAGGCACAGACAGCTGCTTCACTGTGCCGAGCTCTGTGGGCTGGGAGTGAGCAAGTTGTGCATATTACAGTGTTAGTGACTCAGTTGGTAGCACCCTTATCTCTGGACCAGCATGATCAGAGGATTATGGGTTCAATACTCACACTGGGTATGTAATACCCAACACTAGCACTGCAGTACTCTACAGATCATTTAAAAGGAAAAAAAAGTTGGCTGCTGTCCTTGCAGATTGTAGTTTTGTTAGTTTTTATAATTTTTTTAATTAGTTTACAATAGGTAGTTTTACTTTTGGTATTTTGATCATTTTTACCACTGAGACACAAAAACTGTGGATTCAGTTTTATTTTCAAGTCATATTCTGGGTGTAGTACATTGCACTGAGTATACTAGCATCTCAAGGAAAAGCTGTTTTAGCATCTAGCACTGCTCTTGATTGCAGCTTTCATTAGCTGAAGAAACATTCTTGGGCATCTGGCACTTTTCTTTTAGGGCTGTTTGGTTTGCTGTGTATAACCACTGCTGGAATGTTCCCAGAGGCCCGCTCCCACGGCCTGTAAGGCCACGCTACAGGTGGTAGTCACAGAGTTCTAGAAGACATTTGAGAGAAGTGTTTTAGGATTCTTCAGTGTTACAGCTTTGGCCAGGAGTAACTGTTGCATTTTGTCTGTATTTAAATTATTGATTTCTTTTGTTGTGGTGTTTATTTTTAGCAAGAGGAGCTGTGTGTGTACCCCCACCTCCCAAATTTCTTTCCTGGTTTTCTTGAGACTATATATATATATATATATATATATATATATATGTGTGTGTGTGTATGTATGTATGTATATATATTATAGTGGCTCAGTAACACCACTATAGTTAGGGTTCAGCAGGGCATTCTATGTTAAACCCCAATTATTGCACTTTATTATCTTCACAACCATTCAACGGATTTGCAAGAAATGTTGCATGTGCAGTCTCATTGGGTAGGTCTCTTGAAGTCTCCAGTTTCATTCTGGGTGGAGGTGCAGATTCTGAGATGCAGATAGTGAAAAAACATAATTGCATTTTGCTGTTTTTTTGCCGTTATGTACCACCCAGCCAGTTTGGAATTTTTGGTCAGAAATGCTCAGGGTACAAAGGGCTTAGGTCAGAAAGATTTTTTTTGCTGGTTGGGTGAAAAAATATTAATCCATTTCAAAGTTATTAAATTTGAAAATTTCAAGTTCTGAGCACACTCAGTCAGCATTTCAAAATAGCTGTATGATTTTTCACATGGTGAATCCTTTTTGTGAGGGCAATAATCTTTTTTTAATTTGCTGCTATTTTGTTTTCTGTTTTTCCCTAAAAATTCAGATTTGGAAAACCACAAAAATGACATTCTAAGAGCGACTGACACATGTAGCTTGCTTATCAGGACCCGCTTAGCTGGATTCTGCATTTAACTGTTGGAGAAATGCCTTTGAAATGTTGTTTTTTTAAGATTATAAATCTTTTTTCATGGCTCATGACATGAAAAAAGATTCTTTTTTCGTATTGCGAGTCACAATAAAGGATCCTTTTTTCATGCCTATGGCACCATTCCCCTGCTGTACAACAGTCAGTGTCAATTATAGCTGAATGTTAAAAGGCATTTGACTTTGGCAATAATTTTCAGCTAAGGGCTGTATTTTTGCAGGTAGACATTTTTAGCTAGGTATAGCTGAACCCGTATTTAAACAAACTCTTAGCTGTGACCATGACTGTCACCTAAAGGCTGTACTTTTGTGAGTCGACTTTTAGTAGCTTTGAAAAAGAACAAGGACTTAGCTGTAGCTGTGACTTTTAGCTTCTTCTGCAGGTGAACTTCGCTGAATATCACAATTGTTCCAAAACATGTAAGAAAGTTTGTTCAAAGTTTAAGACACTGGGACCGCTGTGGCAGTATTCAGGAGCTCACCCTGTTTTGAACGTGGGTTATTTGAATGCAGTCACAGTGTCTTCACCTTTGAACAATCTTTCTCACATTTTTTTGGGAACATTGACGATATTCAGCTAAGTTTACCTGCAGACAGGGCCGGGTTATGGCATGGCCACTGTACATAGCACATTACTTACTCAAAAATATTACAGTGACCGGTTATTTATAGTGACGAAATGGCAGGTCGCTGTGGGTCACTGTAATGGTCATGCTACAGCAGCAGGATACCTGACACAGCTTCTCTGGGTCTTGCAGCTCTTCCCCCAAACACCTTCGCCATGGAGTTGATTATAGTAAAATCTGTGGGGTGCGGGTGGCGAAGCCCCCCTGCAGAAAACACACTTGTGTTCCCAACAGCACAGTGCGGACTGCAATCATGCTGTTGCTGTAAAGCCAGCTGGCAGGTGTTCTGTCAAACTGACTTGGTGGAACCAGCACGGTAGGCTTGTGCCTAGGGCCCCTGCCTGCCAGAGAGACCCCAATCCCATCCCCAAAGCATAAGTCAGTGCCTTGCTGCTGACTTGTTTTTCTCAAACTGAGACAACAGTTTTGCTTTGCCCCCTGCAGCCTGCTCTCCCTGACTGCCACATTATTACAGCACACATGTGAACAAGGATGTTCTGGCAGGACAAAGAAGCTCAGTGCTGCAACATATGTCCCGGGTGCCACTCTCAAATCCTACGCCTAAGTATCTCATCCACCCCACATTCCTAACAACTGAAACCTAGGACCTACAAGCCTAGTTCCCTTAATCCGAAATGGCCCTGCCTATTCTTTACCTTTTACCTATTCTGGCCTCCCTCTTGACTGCCTACTCTTTCACCCCAATTTCTACCCTATTCCTTAATACCTCCTTATTTTTTATCATTTAGGTATGAGCTCTTACTTAGCAGAGACTATATGGGATTGTTATCTCTTCTCATTCCAGTAAAGCTGATCATTATGTATCTTTGCATGTTAATTATGTTGACCGGTATGTATAGGCCCATATTGACTGGCACTTTCACAATGTTTTTTTTTGCTCTGCTGTCCACCATAATTGTAATCTTATGAAGTGTACTGTACTGTATTAATGCCCAGGACCACCTTGAAAATGAGCTTGCTCAATGATGTTTATGCCTGGTTAAATAAATTGATTGATTGATTGATTGATATGTGAGAGATGGGAGAGCCTGCACAGCAGGAGGACTCAGAACTCTGCACAGAACAGCAGTCAGAGCACAGGCAGTTTCAGAGCAAGGATGGGGCTTGGAAGAGAAAGTTGCATGTGCCTTGCTGTGTAACATTTGTGTGTTGCACTCTTGCTTTTTGTTGCCATGTTACACACATCGAGGAGACCAGACAAGGAGTCAAAGATTGGATGAGGACTGGGACTAGCCATCAGAACAAGATCAGATTGGTACCGAGACCTAAACGTGAGGGAGTAAAATTGTGGCAGTAAGTCCCTCCGTTATGATTTCTGTTGCAAGTGGGGGCAGGTGGCAGCCTGATTAGTGGCGTGTAGTGGCAGGCTGGTAGTGAGTATTAGGCTACAGAGCTGGAGGAGACTGGAGCAAAGAACAAGGTATCTGGTATTTAATACTAGTAGTTACAGCACAACCCCAATTTAATGAACCATGATTTACCAGAATTCCCTACCTAATGAATCTGTTCTCCCGTCACCCATTTTTTTCTCTGTTGTAGTAGCTGTCCCCTGTTCCAACCCCTTCCCCTCCGTTACAACAGTTTTCTCTGTCTGTCATACTTAACTGCATTCACACCTTTTCTTTTACCTGATTGTGAATGAAACTAGAAGTCTAGAAGACTAAATGTAAATTGAACTTTTACTCGTACTCATTTGGTTCATTCTGTAGCTCTTGCCTATCCCGATCCTGACACTCCTGCCCTTTTCACACAGTGGAGCAGTAGCAGTGGGTTTCATTTCTCTGTCTGCCATACTGATTGTGAATGAAACTAGAGACCCCACATAAACTGAACTGGTCTATATTCTTGACTTTTACTTACTCTTTTAGTTCATTCTGTATCTCTTGAGCTGTTTCAGAAGCTCTTTTATTTTCTTTCCCCTTGATTATGTTCCACGCCCCTTTCAAACAGCGGATCAGTGGCAGGTGGGTTTCATTTTGGATAAAAGCTGATCGTCGGTGTTAAGCACACATTTTCTTGCAGCTACTGCCTGTGCTCATGTCCTTTTCACATAGTGGAGAAAAGGGGTTTGAGCCATACTTAACAGAGATAAAGAAAAGCTGTTTTCCATTTGAGCTGTGTTTAGGTTTTCAGTTTTTGGCTGAGACTGATTTTGGAATTAATGAAGGTACTGTATAGTTATTTACGGTGCCCTGTGTTTTACTTCATTTGTAGCTCCAGCGAGGGTGGTAAGGAGCTCAGACATACATTAAGAACTAGAGAAATCAAAGTTCTATTGAAATCTATGTAACCCTGTTTACAGGAACTCTCAATTATCCAAACTGATCTGATGTCTCACAGGCAGTTTGGATAATTGAGGTTTACCTTTTTTTAATATAATTTATTGGTATTTTCAAATAACATTGAAAACCTATATATTGTTTTATATTTCACTTTAGTGTGAGAGATTTAAATATACAAAATGAAAACATAAGAAAATATATAAACATTCTATAAACTTGTTAACAGAGGGAATACATTTAAAAATGTATTTCCATGCAGTTGCCATGATATCATCTGGAACTTCCACTTTAAACCATACTCTTTCATGGGGGGGGGGGAGCCTACCAACAAGATGGTAGCAGTGTAATCTCTTGGTGCTCTCATCGGGGGTATTTATTTTCCTGCATCCTCAAAATCAACATCGTTAAAAAGATCAGACGAATGATCAATTGTTCGGGGAGGACATTGCCTATCAATCAGTACTTTTTGTAACCCGAGCAGAAATACACTAAGAAAATGCCGAGCTGTGTATTTAATAAATACGCCACGAGGATCAGGCCCTGACAGTCCTGGGGCTTGCAATTTCAATGCTCAGGGGAAAGTGACAGAAGTTTTATGGCACCTGGCAAGCTGAAACCTGACCACCGCCCAAAAGCACGTGATCTCCTACATGTATAATTTGTTGTTCACCTTGTATTCTCTGCCATGCTGTGCCACGTGTCATGGCCCGGGTTGTGCCTGAAAACGGTCCCTGGGATCATCGCACTTACCTGGTTATCAAAGTCATAAATAAACAAATAAATAAATAAAATAAAAATAAGCACAATGAAGAGCACTGCAGACTCGAACCTAGAAGTTATGATGGCAAAACTAGACCAAATATTATTGGACACTGCAGACTTAAAACAAACGGCTAGTAAAACTAGCCAGGACCTTGCTGCTCTAGCCTCTCGAGTGGTACACACTGAACACCTACATCAGCAGCTCGACAACACAGTGCAACAGCAAAAGGAAACTCTACAAGATCACCACAGGAAAATTGCATATCTCCTTAACAAAGTGGATGACATGGAGAACAGGGCCAGGATAAAAAACTTACGCATTGTGGGGGTGCCAGAGGGAGCTGAAGGCAGGGACATGTATACATTTCTTAGAGTGTTCCTTCCAGAGCTCATCCAGGATAACAACTGCGGATCTCCATAGACAGAAAGGGTCCACCATTCCCTGGCTCCCCGCCCCAGACAAGGAGAGTGCCCCAGACCCATTCTTTGCAAATTTCTTATGCACCCAGAAAAAGAATATTACCTACAGAGGGCAAGAGAACAGGGATCCTTTGAATGGCATGGCATGTGCATAAAGTTGTATTAAGACTTCTCCCAGGACCTCTCGAACCGAAGGAGAGCATATGGTGGGGTAAAACAGCAGTTTTACAAGCTGAACATTCCAACATCGCTGCGATACCCTGTGGCACTTCGGATATTACATCAAGGAGGCTACATTACTTTTGACAGCCCAGCAGCAGCGGAGAATTTTCTTCACGAGTACCAGGCCAGTCATGCACCTCCTGGACTATGGTCACACCACACAGAGGATGACTCGAGCTCCACAATGGAAGTGAGCCAGGATACTCCAAAGCAAGGCTCTGATCCAGGCCTACTTGCCAAAGACAACACTCCACCTTGGCAATCATTGTCGAGGGGCTGTGCAAAGAAAAAGCTAACAGCCGAAGGAAAGCCGCCTGCAAAAAGGGATCGGTCTAGGAGCCGACAGAGGTGATTTCTAAAGTCCGATACCAGCAGCTGCTCCCTGGAGGACACCCCGGTCAAGACTGGGAACAGATATGAGCCACTACAAGACCTCCTACCATCAGTGTTGGATCTCTCCTTGGCCCTCCAACAGCCAAATGGGGCTCAAGAAACATCAGAGGATCGGTCTCCACTCCCTGGGGACTGGGCTGACTACACTCCAGATGTGGAGGTTGAGGATACAGAGAACTCTATTGAATGACTGGAAACCCTATTAAATGTCTTGGAGGAACTTACAGCCATGGAGTTACCTCCCTAGAATGTTGCACTGGTAAAGGTATATACTGCCCTGAACTGCTGGGTATAAGGGGATAGTATAGGGCTAAGCTACTAGCCACAGAGTAAGAGTATTATATCTCTCCCTCCTAGTACTTGAGTTTTGGGCATAAGCAGTTGCCAATATGGCAACTCGGCGCAGCTGTAACTGAATGTGCGCCCACACCTACACACCCTGATGGCTATGGCGTCTGCCGGGCCAGGGTTCCAGTTTGCAGTTATATTTAAAGTTTTCATAGAAAGTTAAGGTTGAAGTTAAATAATAAGGAATGTTATTCAAGGTTCTAATTTACATGTATCTGTTACTTAAGGTTTTAAGATGTAGGCATTGAGCAGACACAAGGGCCTGTGTAGGCTGCACCTTAGAGCCCACAAAGAAAAATGGAAATTATGGCACAGATATTAAATAATGGTCTTTTTGCTTATCCTGTTTTTGGGATTTCAAAATAGAACACTGATAGGTGGGGATAAATCCCCCTCCCTCCCCCAATGAGAATGCAACAGGAAGATTTCTAAACTTCAGAACAGGCTCTTATAGATATGCCTCAGCTATTCCCCCCAGAGGGAGGATCTGGGAGCTTGGGGCAACAGGTGCCATCCTGCTCCAGAAGCAGATTCTTACCCCTGGTACAGGTTCGAAAGGGCACTGTGGTGCCATGGAAATCACCCCACATCTGCTCGCATACGTGTTTTGGAAAACAACAAGCACAAGGTAGGGGTTTATAGGGAGGCACAAGCGATAGTGATGTCCTCTCTCTTGAAAATGAGGAACAAGAAGACTATAACAGTAGACAGCAGTGGTTGCACATGCTTATACAGGCAAACAAAGTAGGGCAGGCTTTACACATGAGAAGGAGGGAATAAAAACTTCAGAAAGTTTGTCTAGTTATCTAATGACCCTAATTCCCATATCATCTAACAAACATACAGAAAATGGATGGCTTAGCTGATATAACTCTGACATCATGGAATGTTAGAGGACTAAATTCTCCAATTAAAAGGAGTAAGATTTTGACAAGGCTCTGGAAACTTAAGAGTCACGTAATATTTCTACAAGAAACTAAATTAATTCATTTGGAATCCAAGAAACTTGTTAGAGAATGGGTGGGCAGATAATTTCACAGCATTTCAGGGAAGGCTAAGAGAGGGGTCTCTGTTCTACTCCATAAAAAACTTAAATGGGAAACGACCCTTGAGAGAGTGGACAAGGAAGGTTAGTGGGTCCTAGTTAAGATGTCCACTCCAATGGGCCCCATTTTACTAGTCAACATTTACACCCTGAATGAAGATGCCCCTGAATTTTTCAGTGAGATTTCACAACAAATACCAGATCCTACATCCGACAATCTGGGGATAATAGTTGGGGGAGACCACAACCTAGCTCTGGACTACCTCCTTGATCGATCTAATGTTAGACAGAAACCCCATACCAAGTCTCTTAAAGCCCTCCCAAGTTTTGATCACTCTGCATAGTCTTGCTGACATCTGGAGGCTGCAGCATCCATCAGACAGGGATTTTACCTACTTCTCTGCAGCTAAAGCAATGGCAAGCAGATTGGATTACTGGTTCACCTCTGAAACCTTGTCCTCCAGAACCATAGACACACACATAGCACCATTATATCTATCTGACCAATGACCCAATGCTGCTAAATTTATCTATGAGCCCACCTACTGAAGGGAAATCTACTTCCTGGTGGCTGGACCTACTCTTTTTGGCCGATGGGGACTTTCAACTCCTCGTAAAAGGAGGAAACAAGGAAGTTCTTTCAATTAAACCCACCTGGCTCATCCTCTGCTGCAATGATCTGGGAGGCTTATAAACCACCCTAAGGAGCCAAATTATAAGCTTTGCCACCCACTCAAGAAAGCATAGGGAAGGGGAGATGATACAGCTAGAAAGCAGGCTGAAGCAGTTGGAGGCCGAATATAAAAATAATCCAGAGAGGCTCAGGAGTAACTGCCTACTGGCATAACTGACAAGGATTTGAATCCAGCTCAATACACTTATGACCAGAAGGGCAGAATTGAACATCAGGCGCACTCAACACAGGTACAGGGTGGAGGATGAGAAAGCAGGCAAGCTCCTTGCCTACAGATTAAAAAAAAGGCAAGCAGATAGTTACATTACAGGACTCCGTAACTTGGGAGGATTATGGTTTATTCCCAGAGTGAAATTAATGATTCCATGGTTAAATTCTACCAAGACCTATACACATCTCATGTAATATGGGATGAGGATAGGTTTCACAACTTCATGGATCACTTGCCACTGCCTGTCCTGTCAGCGGCCCAAAAATAAGTTCTGGATGCCCCACTCTCTAAGGACGAATTGCTTAAGGCAGTTCTAAGCATGGCCCCACACAAGGCCTCCGGGAGCAATGGATATCCGGCTGACTTTTATAAACTTGTACACCTTGAAATACTTACCCCTCTCTTAGAGATGCTAAATGAAGCCCAGGGCAAAGGAGAACTCCTTCCATCCTTGAGAGAGGCGGTGATTACTATCCTCCTTAAAGAAGGCAAGGACCAGACATTTCCTAGTAATTGCCGGCCAATCTCCCTAATTAATGCAGATGCCAAAATACTGACAAAAGCTCTGGTGGCTAGACTAGACAAAGTATTACCGGACATTGTCCACCCTTCCCAGGTGGGTTTCATCAAGGGAAGGCACAGCTCTGACCATGTAAGGGCTCTGGTTACTCTGATGCAGGCAGCAGTGAAACTTCCCACTCCCACAGCCGTTGTATCGATCGATTTTGAAAAAGCCTTCAACTCGGTAGAGTGGGAATTTTGCATGCTGTCAGGCACTGGTTGAACATTGGACCGTACTTTTCCTCCTGGATACATACATTATATCATTATCCGGTAGGCATAGTACTTACTAATTCTATGTTGTCCCCCCCTTTTCAGCTTCATAGGGGCACCAGACAAGGTTGTCCCTTCTCTCCCCTACTTTTCGTTCTGGCTATGGAACCCCTGTCAGCTGCTATATGCACTCACCCCAAAATCCAAGGTATACAGGTGGGAAACCAGAACTACAACACTAAATCATATGCGGACGATTGTCTGATCCTAACAGGTGATGTTCAACAGAATTTACAACCCATTCTAGATACACTTACTGTATTTGGGAATATTTCTGGCCTTCAGATTAACAAAACAAAATCAGAGGTCCTACCTCTCAATCCCCACACATCCATCACGATGATTAGATCTTCAGGTCTAAGTGGGCTCACCCTGACATTAAATATTTAGGGGTCATATTATCCACAGATATTACCTCTATGGCGGACAAAAACTTCATGCCAATCTGGACCCAATTATCCAACAGTGTCAAATGGTGGGAGCACTTACGCCTGTCTATGGCAGGGAAGATAGCTGCCCTAAAATTGATGTTTGCCCCTAAAGTGTATTATCTGGTTTCTCACCTATCCATAATTATTCCCAAGACATGGGCACAAAAGTTTCATGCACAAATGAGCAGGTTTCTTTGGGGTCCCAAAAAACCTCACTAAAGCACAGCTAACTTAAGAGCCCCATGGATGGGGGGATGGAACGTTCCTGACTTCAATAGATATTCACAAGCATTTCTGGTAGCTAAAATGTGTATGGGTCTAGATAGGATGCCTCACCCCCCGCAGCCTGGGGTGAATCTGGAATGTGCTGTTCTGGGAAACATCTCTCGCCTTTGCTTTTTGGAACACTCTCTCCCCAGACATGCACAGGAGTTGCGGACTATAAAGGCTAGTCAACAGGCCTGGCACCCCCTGGGTAAAACCAACCAAAGGTGTTTGAGTATTGGCCTGCACATCCCATTGTGGAACAATCCGTATATGAAAATAGACCAGAAACCTTTACACTGGCCAGTTTGGAGAGCTTGCCAGATAAACACCTTTCAGGATCTAATCCAGGACAACAAGAAAACCTTTGTCTCCTTCCAACACCTGAGCGACCATCATTCACTGCCCAAAGAATGCTTCTGGCAATATTTGCAACTCCGGATCTTGTACGGTACCTGGTCTAGAGCTAAATGCACTTGTGTAATGTGCGTGGCAAAAGATGGGTCCCCTAAAGTGAAACTCCCACTATCTTTGTGGTCCCAACAAAGTAAAGGGCTAGCTGGCAACATCCAAGGATGGGCCAGGGATTCTGCACCAGACCCTTCCCTACCAGCCAAAGCCAGGTGGGAAAAAATGCAGGGAACTCCGATTACACCCAAGGAATGGACTAACTGCTGGAAACTAGCCCACAAGGCCTGTGGTAGATCAGAGAAGCCTCCTAATTAAAAATAAAATTATTCACCTTTGGTATAGAACCCCCTTACAACTTCACAAAATGGGATTGCTTCCCCACAACCACTGCTAGAGATGTCAATCCTCTGAAGTGGATTTGCTTCACATACTGTGGAGCTGTAAATCCCTTCAAACTATATGGGGAGAGGTGATCCAATTTTGCTCTACCACCCTGCCTCACTCCCCCTCATTCTGGTTACTTGGTATAACCTCGGATAAATGGCCGTTGACTAGTTCACAGAAGATCTGGCTCACCCAAGCTTCCGTGGAACTCCTCTGACTCACTCTAATGAAATGGAGGACATCAAGTCACCCAGTGTTCCAAGCCTGGTTAGCAGCAATGGAGTCCCTGGTCTCCCGAACCCGTCTTATCCACTTTGCTAAGAAAACGAGTGCTGCTTTTGTGGAAATATGGGCTCCATACCTAGGTCATGTCACTCAAGCTCCCTCCACACCACTGGAATCAAATGCAAAAGAGCTATTGAAGCCCCCCTGAATATATCAGTTACAATGATAAGGATTGATTCAATGTACTGCCTTGATAAGTATGCCTGATTTCTTTCGACTAGTTAACTCTCAAACATGTGCTTGTTATGTATCAAATCTGTACAAATTTTCTTTGTAATCATAAGATATGAATGGTAGATGTATATGTAGGTCTAAAAGCATCTGACACCTGCTGTTATCTATGTGCTTAGTATTCCTCAATAAAACGATTAGCTGCAAAAAATAAACCATACTCTTTCAACCATTAATGTTTCTTTACTTGTATGCTACCACACTTGTTTTATAGGCTGTGGGAGAGTTTAACAATTCCAGTATTCTAATATAATTCATTCTGTGGCCATAGTTTCCAAACCTATTACTCTTTCCTGGTCTCTATTAATCTTTAATGAATCAAAATTATTAAAAATAAGTATTTCAACTGACTTTGGAATTTCAATGTTTAAAAACTGTGAGAGCATTGCAGTTGTATCCCTACACCAATTCTTTATTACTGAGCAGCTCCACATATTATGAACTAGGTCTGCCACCATTCCACAGTGATGCCGTTACTTATTAGATAAATTTGAAGACATTTGATGTAAGGATATTGATGTAATATTTGTTTGATTTATTATTTTGGCTTGAATAGATTTGTTTTTTGCTGACACATAGTTTTTGATTGCTGCTTTCTGAATTAGTTGCCATTGTTGGGGCATGAAATTTAATACAAGTTCCTGCTGCCATTTGTTATAAATTTTTAACCTGCAGTTTGCAGTATTATTTATCAGGTTTTTATATATTCTTGAGAGGGTTTTAGTTTTATAGTTAGTAATAGTAGCCACCTCTGTTTTTTTTTTTTTTATTATGTGTAGTTTTTCCTCCTCCTGTGTCAACTGGCCCCCTTCCACCGGTCCCCCATCCCCATCACCCCGGTGTCCACCAGGACTTACCTCAATGGCACAGAGTTGCCCAGCTGGCCGGGTACAGAATCTGCACAGGACAAGTGTCATCCTGCCGGTCAACATAATTTTCTGTTTTCTGCCCTGCCCCTTCCCCCTCACAGCATGAGCGTGCACATGTGGAGGCATGCACACACCATGTACCCATGCTCCTGTGTCTCCCTGACTCTGGTGCTACCCTCTGGCCTCCACTAGGGGGCAGCCAAGGAGCAGGATAGCAACTCTCCCCTCCCTGGGAGAGGAGAGCAGTCTGTCAGACACTTGATCCTCTTCCTCCCCTGCCGACCCCTGGCAACCCAAGGTCGCTCTTGCCCTGGGTTGCTAGCATGGTGCAAGGTGTGGCATCCGGTGCCTCAACCCTCTGCACCGCCAGGCCAGCTTAGCCACCTCTTTTTGTAAGCAAATGGCAAGATTTGCATTTCTTATTTCTGCACTTTTGAAGATCTCTTGAAACTTATCAAAAATAACATTATAATACAGAAAGTTACTTGAAATACCTACTTCAACTCAAGCTCTTTGTTGATTATAAGCTAAAAATGTATTTTCACATATTAAGTCAGTCCATATGTTAATATTTTTACTTTGTATGGATTTTGAAATTTTCTTATATTCCTTATTTTTTGCAAAATCAAACATGTTGTGTCTGGGATGCAGCAATGGAATGGAAGTATTACCTATTAGTTTCAGAGCTTGTTTAAAATACAGATTAAGTGATTTTAATATAGGTATATCTTTACAATGCTTAAAGGATTTCTGAAATAAAATAGTGTCGATTGTGAACTTAAACAGTATTTAATTCTTTCAACCAAATCTGGTGGCACAAAAAAATCCAGTTTAGGAGAAAAGGCCCAATCCCAAGCAGTAGCTACAAGCTGCGGCAAAAAATATTCAAAAGGATCTGGACATCCAAACCCTTCCACAGTTCTACTACCAACCATAACATTCCAACCTAATTTAGTTAGTTAAGAATGTTTATTAGACCATTACAGTATTATAAATACATACAGACATATAGCATTAATAAATAAAAAGATACAATCAATTCAGTATCAAAAGACAATATTACATGTAAACATCTTTCAATATAAAAGTATTTAAAAGAAATCAGTACAAATGTCAGCAATAAATAAAAACAGTGCTTAGAACAATGCAATTACAAGCCTTCTCTATCAAAATACTCTAACACCCTAGTCTTGCAAGCATTACGTCTGAAAGCAGCAAACTCAGTACCCTATTGTTAAATGGGCTTCAGAGAAAGAGTTTGTTTTTGTTTAGCTTTATGTCTTGATATTGCCCCTAAATACCCTGCAGTTTTTTTGATTACAGTATATATTCCTCATTTGTAGTAAAGAGAATACCGGTATTCAATAAAAGAGCCTGATTAATTGTCACAATATTATTCCCAATTGGAGTTAATCAAACTTTCCTTGGTTTTTCATACCAGGGACAGATCACAATTACATAATACAGGTCTTCTTTATAATCATTGGTGCACGAACAATAAGTAGAACTAGTATTCCAGGCTTTATTGTACCTGGCTGTAAGGACATTGCTTGGAAACATTTCCAGTCTATACCTAGTAAAAAGCTGTCTATGTTTCACATCAGTCAATACATTCAAGTACTCTCTGTACTGAAATAGAACATCATTAGAATGTACCTATGGGGATGTTTTTAAGTTCAAAATAGATTGTAGGTACAAAGTTCTATAACAATTTATAACTTTCTTTGTGATATTGGATTTATATTTAAGACTAATGACTATGTTTTTGGCCATGTATTTCCTTAAGAAAGTTAAACCTGTGGATACCAAAATGACATTAAGCCCTGCGATCCATTTAGATGTCATACATCCCATTTCTTCCCAAGAATACTTTTCCCTCACTGCAAGAGCTGGTAGTCTATTACAATCAAGGGACAATACTTTGATCCAGAAATTCACTTTCCTACTTTATAAATATGCTGAAGGTCTAACTACCGGTAGGCCTATCTCTGCTCATAATAATGCTGCAGGAATAGGATTATTCAGACCAAGACAGGTTCTCAATAATTTGTGTAATGAAGTTTCAAGTACCTGGGAATTATCAGAGTCTCAAATTTCTGTATGGTATAAAACTTGGGCATGATATTTTGCCTTAACTGCAGTAATTATTGGCATAACAGAGTAACCCCCATATTTATGATTGAAAGACTTTAAATAATTTGCAGTTTGTTTTAATTTAAGAAGCAGAGAGTTAACATGTTTGGTCCATTTCCCATCATCTGATAGTTGTAGGCCTAAGCAGACATTAGTTTTCACAGTGCTAAGTGTTTTCCCTCCTATCCTCCACTCTCTGTTAGCTTTATTAGAACCCATAATCATGACCTGACTTGTATTTCCATTGCTAATAAGTTTGTGTTTAACAGCATAGGCATTTAAGAAGTCAAGTTTCCTCTGTAGTCCTCCTTGTGAAAGTGACAATAAGACAAGATCATCTGCGTACGCAAGTACAGGGCAGATGTTTTTTAATATTTTGGGAGACTCTGTTAATGAGCTTTCTAATGAAAGTAACAAGTTATCAATGTAGATACAAAATAAAGTAGGGGTCAGCACACAGCCTTGTCTAACCCCACGATTTGTTTAAGTGAAGTAGAAATTTGTCTAGTTGTCCCTAATTTAACCTGGGCCCAAGTATTAGAGTACATTGCTCTAATGATAGCAATAAGTTTTACATCAATACCCCATTCCCTCATTATTGACCACAGGATTGATCGCGAAACAGTATCAAAGGCAGATCTAAAGTCAATAAAAGAAAGGAATAGTTTCTGCTTGCGTAATTTTATGTATTTTTCAAAAAGATGAGACAAAATGAAGCAATTGTCTATAGAAGAGTAGCTGTTACAGAAGCCAGCCTGATATTCAGAAAGACCTCCCAGTAATTTAATTTGCTCTAACAGTTTGGACAGTACTATTTTGGAGAACATTTTCCCACAATTGTCCAAGAGGGAAATGGGCCTTTACATCCTGGGGTCTGACTTGATCCCTTTTTTGTGGATTGAAATTATTATAGCCCCTTTCCATGTATTAGGAAACTTCAGCTCTATGCTATTCTAGGTTTTCCACCCCTCCAAAGAAACTTAGTGAATGCACGCTCCATATCCAAGAACCATTCATTATCAGGAGCTCCATATAAGACTTGTAATACAAAAATAAAGTGTGGCGAAGCCATCATCTTAATAACTTCCACTCAACCCCATAATGAAATTCATAGAGTTTGCAAGTTGGACAGCTAATTCTGTATCTTTTCTTTTGCTATTCTATAAATAAATTCCACATTGGTTCTGATGTCATTCGTAAGCAATAATCCTAAGTATTTAATTTTCTGTTCTTTTTATGTTGATTGCGCGCAACGCAAGAAACATATTGTGATAGCTTTCTCAGAAGCAGGTTGTGGAGGCGCAGCACTGTTGTGGCCAATGCCCCCACAGCCTGCAAAGGCTTGTCCCGCTTCCCCCAATGCCGTGGCATGCTGCTGGTGACACAAGTTTGGAACCTTGGCACCAACTTGTGAGAAATCAGCCGCTGCAATCAGGGGCTGCCTCGTCATTGCAGCATAAGCCATCTGCTGCAATGAGGAGTGATCCGCCATTGCAGGGCGGGATCTCAACACTGGTATTGCTAGGAACATGGCGCGCCGCCATGTTCACAAACAATATTACCCTCCCCCTCCATGTTTATTCGTTGACGGGAGCCCACCCCTCCGCGGCATAATGTAACCCCTTTTATTGTCTGGCCGATGGGTGTCCAATCCTCATTGGCAGAATGGCATTCCCTTTGTTCTTTTGCCGACGGGTGCCCAATCCCCATCAGCAGAATGGCATTCCCTTTGTTGTTTGCCGATGGGGGTGCCCAATCTCCCGTCGGCTACTGCTGCAGCCCCATAAGAAAGCCTCGGTGACATGCTGAGACCCACCCCAATGTACCACATGCCCAGTAAAGTAAAAACTGTCCTGCAATGTCTTTTGTTTTTTTCCCCTGAAAAAGAGCATCCTCGGCTCTCCTTGCCCCCCGCAATGACCAGCGCCCACCACTCACGCACCCTGCCTCCCCCACACCCCTCTCACCCCATACTTACCTGTGGAGTCTGGCGCGACGATTCGTTGGACTGGGGAACATATTTGCACTTCAAAGCCGACCGCGAACTGAGGAAATGCAGTAGCTGTATAATGGTAGAAATAGGGTTTTTTCAACTTTAATGCGTATCTCAGTCATTTTTTGGAATTTTGGCACCAAAGTTTCAACATGGGGTTTTTGGGACCCCTCCTCATGAATTCTCAAACTGTCATGATGTTAATCAGCCCCAAAAGGTGATTTCGCGGTCACTGTGCAGAATCACCTTCGGTGCTGATCTTGAGCTAGATGCCAGTGTTCATGAGGTGGGCTCTCAAAAGCCTATGTTGCAAATTTGGTGGAAAAATCCAAAAATGATTATCGAGTGTGCATCATGAGTTACAGCACGCCAGAATCTCGCAAATTTGCACTATTTTTCACACCAGATTTAATATTGGTATTTTGTCACACCTCTCAGAACAGTATAGCTGTCATTGTTCACATCCTGTCCAATGTGATTTCGCACTTGGTGCAGAATAGCGTATGTTATGGGAAATTAGTGTTCGGACAGATTAAGAAAATGACAGTGACACTGTTAATCAGTAGAGGTCCTAAAATGCCTATGTTGAAAATTTGGTAACAATACTCCATAAAATGACTATGTTATGAGCGTGCATTGTGCAGTTTGCACGGACGCTCGCAACTTTGCGAATTATTTTTTTTTAACTTGTTTCTTAAGTTTTTCCATACATATCACAGACATAACACACAAAGACCTACACACATATATACCAGGGCGTAACCCTAGTGCCTCAGCCCAAAACTGGCTGCGGATACTATGTACATCCAGAACTATGTACATACACAGCTGCAATAAAAAGTCTTGTACCTGTAATAATTATCTGACCGTTATCCAACCTGAAGGATAGGATAGGCCATAATCTAACCCAGAAATTGAAAACATAATAAATGATTGCCCATCCCAAAATATATTTGACTTATCTTAGCTACTTCTGCTAAGGTCAGGCAAGCAAAATGCAACTGCGTCCCCTAGAAAAGAGAGAGAGTCCCCTCACGCTTTCTTAGTCAGCAGATCTTTATATTCCTATCCTATATAGAGCCATAGGAACAGTCAGAATTAGTTGCATACTCTCGAGAGATAAACATAGCAAATAAGCCAAAATTCAAACCGTTATTCATCTGCTAATCTCACCCCGACAGACAGGCCCCTGCTCTGGGTAATTTCAAGTTGTATGGAATAAACTTCTTCCAAAGACAACCACCTTTTATTATATAATCCAGTCTTACTCTCGCCCAACATCTGCCGCCGTATCATTCTCAGGCTTCTCATAAGATCCTCCACCCAGTGACCATATGTATAAGTAAGGCTATCTTTCCAGTGCTTTAAAACAAAAGATTTGACGAGGGCTGTGAGTAAAGAAAGGTGGTATTTGGCTATAACCCCTGAAACCTGAGTCAGGTCCCTGAGCACAAAGGTTGTAGATAGTATAAGCTCCAAATAGTCTAATATGGGGTCCATGTTTTGTTTAATTTTGATCCATAGGGGCTGGATTTTAGAGCAATCCCACATCATATGCAGGATATCCCATTGCTTCTCACCGCACCTAAAGCATAGGTCTGTCTGTCTGAGGTTTCTCGTACATAACTTAGCCAGAGTATAAAACATATTAGAAGAGATAAATAATTGCATATTCTTGAGTTTAGGTATGGATATATATTTACAGCTCTTCCATACAATCTTCCAGTTAGGCCTTAGGGGAGACATGATCTTGTCCCAATATGGGATTTGAATTGGGGAGCTTGAGCCCGTAAAATTCAAGAGCACCCTATAAACCTGGGAGATTGGCTTATCTGCAGGATCTACCCCATTTAGTTTTTCCCAAGTAAACCCATTCTCCTGGGGATCCACATCCCTCTTTTCACCCTGTTCAGCAAATTAATAAGCTGCATCTTCTTGAAGAAATGCAATCCCTCACATTGAGGTGGAAGAACTACACTATCCTCATGTATACAATCAGAAAGTTTAAGGCCCCCTAACTGTCTGGACCATTGTTTTGTAATAATTTGACCTCCTAGTCAGAAATTTGGGTTGCCCAATATCGGTTGATCCCGTGCTTTCTCTTGCCCCCTTTTCTGTGCCGGCGTTAGAAAGGACCACCAAGCATTTGCCGTTTTTCCTATTGGAGTCAGCTTTCCTTTTTCAGGAAGCTTTTCCGGGTGGGAAAAAAGTAATGCTTCTGGGGAAACTCCCAAACCTTTTAGAATCTGCCTCTGTATTTGAAGCCAAGTTAGCACATATTCCTCCCCCCCCTTCCTATCCATTCCACCGTCCCATTAATCCTAGCCGTCCTGCCACATAATATAATTGGAGATCCAGCATCTTAGAGCCCCCTATGTCCTGTGGAAGATGCAGGACAGAGTGTTTTTTCCTAACAGGCTTGGAATTCCATAGAAAGTCAGATAACAACTTTCTGATTTTTATAAACCAGGACTGATGGAAAAGATATGGTGCTAAATGAATCGGGTACAACAGCCTAGGCAATAGGTTCATTTTAACCAATCCTAACCTGGCTGTAAAATTCAGTGTAAGTTTATTCCATCTGAGCATGTCTCCTCTGATTGTGGTTAGGAGTTTTTCCAAATTGATATCCACTTCTTCCTCTATATTAGGAGTAATCCATATACCCAAGTATTTAATTACTTTATGGGCCCAGTGGATCTGCAGTGGCTCGAAGTCTGCTCTAAAAGTGTGTGGTGTAAGAAGGAGAATTTGTGTTTTATTTAAATTCAGTTTATAATTCGAAACTGCTGAGTATCTTCGTATAATTCTCAGTGCCTGTCTAAAGCCCTCAGCTGGGTCCTGCAAGTGTAAAAGTATGTCGTCCGCGAAAACAGACAATTTGAGTTCTTCCCCCCAAATTTTGATCCCCTGGATCCTAGGATCTAAGTTAAGTGCCCTTAGCAAGCAACTTTGAAAATTAATCATATTTTCACTCCAGATTTTCAACATTGCCATTTTCCCACACCTATGTATGAAGAGTGCAGCTGTCATTTTCCCCATCCTGGCCGAAATGTGTTTTCGCAATTCTGGTGCAGAATAGAGTGGTCGCTGTGGGAAATCACTGTCCGGAACAGATTAAGAAAATGACAGTAATACTGTTCATGAGCAGAGGTCCTAAAATGCCTAAGTTGAAAATTTGGTGATGATAGCCCATCAAATGCCTGTGTTACAAGTGTGCGTTGCACAGTTTCCACACACCCTTGTAACTTTGCAGATTTGTAATACTGTCATGCCAGATCTTCAACAGTGGCATTTTTTCACACCTCCTTATGAGCAGTACAGCTGTTATTTTTCACATCCTGACTGAAATGTGGTTTCACAGTTGTGGCACAGAATAACGCGGTCACTGTGGGAAATCAGTGTTCGGGACAGATTAAGAAATTGACAGTGGTACTGTTCATGAGCAGAGGTCCTAAAATCCCTATGTTGAAAATTTGGTGACGAAACTCCATAACATGATTATGTTACAAGCGTGCGTTGAACTGTTTCCACGCACCCTTTTAACTTTGCAAATTTGTAATTTTTTCACACTACATTTTCAACAGTGCCATTTTTTCACACCTCCTTATAAACAGTACAGCTGTCATTTTTCACATCCTGGCTAAAATATGTTTTTGCACTCCTGCCAGAGAATAGCATGGTCACTGTGGGAAACCAGTGTTTGGGACAGATTAAGATCGAATGAGTGAGAGGGGAGGAGTGACCGAGCTCAACTGAGCTCTGTCGGGACTGCTGCGGCTTTGTTTGTGGGCAGGAAAAGGCCCCAACGCAAGAGCCCAGTACAAAAGAGCAGCCTGCAGCACTGGGAGAAACATAACGAGAGACCGAGTGAGGGAGCAGGAGTGAGCGAACTCACCCGAGAGCTGTCAGGACTGCTGCGGATTTCTTTGTGGGCAGAAAAAGCCATCAATTCAGGCAGGGGCCCACTAGAAAAGGCCAGCCTGCAGCGGTGGGAGAAACAGTACGAGTGAGTGAGACAGGGGGATTGAGTTGCTGCTGATTTGTTTGAGGGCAGAAAAAGGCCCAAACACAAGAACCCAGTACAAAAGGGCAGCCTGCAGCACTGGGAGAAACAGAACAAGAGACCGAGTGAGAGATGGGGAATGAGCGAACTCACCGGAGCGCTGTCAGGACTGCTGCGGATTTCTTTGTGGGCAGAAAAAGGCGTCAATGCAGGCTGGGGCCCAGTAGAAAAGGCCAGCCTGCAGCAGTGGGAGAAACAGTATGAGTGAGTGGACAGAGGGACTGAGTGAGCTCAACAAAGCTCTATCAGGGCTGCTGCAGATTTCTTTGTGGGCAGAAAAAGGCACCAATGCAGGCAGGAGCCCCGTACAAAAGGGCTGCTTGCAGCGCCAGGACAAACAGAATGAGCACGTGACAGAGGGAGACTGAGCGACCTCAATGGAGCTCTGTCGAGATAGCTGCAGATTTCTTTGTGGACAGACAAAGGTGCCAACGCAGTCAGGAGCCCCATACACAAGCGCAGCCTGCAGCACCAAGAGACACAGAATGAGTGAGTGACAGAGCGGTAATGAGCGAGCTCACCGGAGCTCTATTATGATGCTGTGGATTTCTTTGCGGGCAGAAAGTGTGGCAACGCAGGCAGGAGCCCAGTACAAAAGGCCAGCTTGCAGCGCCGGCAGAAATGGAATGAGTGAGTGAGGGGGGGTGAACGAGCTCAATGGAGCTGTGTCAGGACTGCTTCAGATTTCTTTCTGGCCAGAACAAGCCTCCAATACAGGCAGGAGCCCAGTACAAAAGGGCAGCCTGCAGCGGCAGGAGACACAGAATGAGCGAATGAGGGAGGGGGAGTGAGTGAGCTCAACGGAGCTCTGTTGGGACTGGTGCAGATTTGTTTGTGGGCAGAAAAAGGCAGCAATGCACACAGGGGCCCAGTCCAAAAGGGCAGCCTGCAGTGGTGGGAAAACCAGACTGAGCGAGTGAGAGAGGGAGAGTGAGCGAGCGCGATGGAGCTGTATTGCAACTGCTGCAAATTTCTTTTTGGGCAGAAGAAGGCGGCAAAGCAGGCAGGAGCCCAATAGAAAAGGGAAGCCTGCAGTACCGGCAGAAATGGAATGAGTGAGTGAGAGAAGGGGAGTGAGCGAGCTCAACGGAGCTTTGTCGGGACTGCTGCAGATTTCTTTGAGGGCAGGAAAAAGGCGCCAACAGAGGCAGGAGCCCAGTACAAAAGGGCAGCCTGCAGCACCAGGAGAAACAGAATAAGCAAGTGACACATGGGGAGTGAGCATCCTCAAAGGAGGTCTGTCCGGACAGCTGTGGATTGCTTTGTGGGCAGAACAAGGTGCCAATGCAGGCAGGAGCCCAGTACAAAAGGGAAGCCTGCAGCACCAGGAGAAACACAATGAGAGAGTGACAGAGGGGGAATGAGTGAGCTCAATGGAGCTCTATCATGACTGCTGCAGAGTTCTTTGTTGGCAGAAAAAGATGGCAACACAGGCAGGAGCCCAGTACAAAAGGCCAGCCTGCAGCGCCAGCAGAAACAGAACGAGTGAGTGAGAGAGAGGGAGTCATCAGGCTCAACAGACCTGTCTCGGGACTGCTGCAGATTTCTTTGTGGGCAGAAAAAGCCACCAACAGAGGCAGGAGCCCAGTACAAAAGGGCAGCCTGCAGCGCCAGGAGAAACAGAATGAGCGAGAGTGAGAGAGGGGGAGTGAGCCACCTCAACAGAGCTCTGTCGGGACATCTGTGGATTTCTTAGTGGGCAGAACAAGGTGCCAATGCAGGCAGGAACCAAGTACAAATGAGCAGCCTGCAGCACTGGGAGAAACAGACTGAGCGAGTGACAGAGGGGCAGTGAACGAGCTCGACACACCAACGCAATCAACATTCGGCATTGACAAATGCTTGTTTAAAGAGATTCAAGGTAATGTATCAAAGGTCAGTTATGTTATTAGTTAAAGGCATAATCACTGATTTAGAGAAATTAAGTTTATATCCTGCGAACTTCAAAAAATTTCCAGTTATTTTCATTAATGCTGAAATTGAAGATGAAATGTTCTTAAAAATAAGTAGTTTATCATCTGCATACCATACACACTTAGTTTAATAGTATCCTGGTTTATCTTGACCCCCTCTAGCTCCTCACAGGACCTTATTGCCTATAACAATGGTTCCAGAAACAACAGAAAAATTAGAAGTATTGATTTTTTGTAATTTTTTTATTTAGTTTTTGTTGACTGGGTAAGTGCACTAGAAAAATTCTGCCTATTTTCAGGTATGACTCTGGGAAGGGGGATACAGATGCATGCCAACTGACCTTGAAACAGATTAAGCTGTTGGTGGTATTTTTAGTGAATGGGGGGGGGGGGAATTTGGTCAGGACATTGGGGAAATTCCCCTACTCATGCGGTAGGGGGAGATGCTGGGCATCCATCAAGATGGCCAGTCCTGGCAATGCTTTGGAGGGAATGGACATCTTGGAGGCTGGGAAGCGGGTCTCCTCCCCGGTCTCAGCATCACTGGAACAGAGCTGAAGAGAACTTTGTTTTGGCACGAGAAGACATGGTAAATGTTAACTTACCAGTGAAGACACAAATGGAAATCCCAGAAACAACAGTGGAAGAGACTGATGCTTTGTCAACAGCCAAGTAACAGGAGGCTTTGTGGGAGGAGGAGAGACAGCATGCCATGCAGAGCAACGTCTTACAGAAAGAGCTCTTGAACATGGGAGCGTTTATGGTGCCAGACACTGTACGTTCTGACATGGGAACTGGTGACAACAATTCCAGTATACAGAGACCGAAGACTGTCAATTTTGATGCAGACTGCAGCGGAGTGACTATTGATAAGCTTCTTATGGCAATTTCTGAATCAACAGCACTGAGAGCTATGGAGTAGAAAACGGGAGTAGAAGAAGGCATGACTCATCCTAGCACAACTACAGAATGTATGTCGGTGCAAGGCAGCAACAACATGCTCCAGCTCCCAGGTACGTTTCTTACTATTTTCTCATTTACCATTAGGAAAAATTAAGACCTTCTATTTGTGTTTGCCGGTCAAAAAAAAGGGGTAATAATGTCAGGGTTGGCTAAAACTGACACTCTGGTGTCAGGCCTAAGACAAACCCCCGACTCGAACACCGTGCCTGAACTGATGGACTGGTCAGTAGGAAAAACCCTCCAGGGGGCTGGGTGGGTCAAAACGAATGGCTCAGGACAATGGTTTCAGGCTTTTCCCCACTGTGGGTTACAAAGCCTTCCCACAGTGATTTTCAAACAAAAACAACAGACGCATGTCTGCGGTCTGACGCAGTCCCTTTGCCGTCTCCATCTATGCAGTCAACTACAGAGATAGTGCCAGACACAACACAAGTCTCAGAATCTGAAATACAGGAGATAAGCCAAGGTGCCCATTCTCCTCTTTCTCTACCTACTGAACTGCAGCTCACACAGAATCCTGTACTGGACTTGAACACAAACCTACAATGTCCTTCTCCAGTAAGTCACAAACCTTAGGCGCGGAACACTTGAAGTCTGTGTCACACTGGAGTGCTCTTGTTTTGGATGAAGATTTTTCCTCCCACCACTGACCAAGGCCAGCAACAATGAGGGTACCAAAGGCAACCCTCAAGGGGGTCAGCATCGAGGCCTTATGCCTCCTTCTTTCGAACGCTTGGGTGTCTGGCAAAGAGACACAACACAGTGCGCTTACTCTACAAAGGAGGTTTAGACTTTTTCCCAGATGGGGTGTATGTTGCTAAAACCCTACTAAAAGAATCAATGAGCTTTCATGCCACAGAACTTTATGTGCTTATCCATGTTTTGGGTGAGAGGACCTTTAACGTTAGCTTCAAACTGAACAACGGCCTAGAAAAATTCTGGGTTAAATACCACTCCTTAAAAGTGACACCCCTCTGGTCCTCTTTTGAGGCTATCCCTCTGACTAAACCAGCTTTAAGAATGATAACAATCCTCTTTCAGAATGAAGGAGTCAGCATCACAGATCTGATATTTTGGCTCAAGCAGAGGTGTAATGTACTGGGTACACCTGAAGCAATTCTGGACTCTGAAAAAAATTTGGACTGTGGGATGTAGATTCAGAGCAGTGTTACCCACTCCTGAAACTGGACTAGCTAACCTTCCCAATTGTTTTCTTTTGGGTAGGGATAGAGGGGTGCTTTTTTATATGCGGCAGCCCAAGGCTTGTTACTGCTGTGGTTACACCTCCCATCTTAGCAGCTTGTGTGGTAAGCTTAGATGCACTCTCTGTAATGAGCTAGGGCACACCAATGCTCATTGCATTAATGAGCCACTGTGTAATTTATGTGACTTGAAGGAGCATACTTCTATTAATCGTCCTTGTTCTGCTCACAACCAGAAACACCAAGCAGACAGTGAGGAGGAGCAAAGGCTGATTACAGCTATGGCACAGCACTGCACGAGACCTGCAGGACCAATTAGGAGGACACCCCCCTGAGGTACAGACTTCTATCCCTGTGCAGAAACCCTCAGAGGTAGTTACTTCAGACCCTATTCCTCTAGATGCATATGAGCAGCAACATACACCCAGTACTACTGTAGTGGGGGTAAACCAGGACAACCCTATTCCCCAGGACCCCCCATTACAGGAGTCTGACACTGAAAGCCCCCTGGGGCACTGGCTATTACAATGTCACCTCCTCCCCCACCTCCTCTAGATTCTGGAAAGAGGTGGATGATCATGAGGAAGAGGAGTGAGAAGAAACCGTCCCCCTCTAAAATGTCCCAAACCATGGCCATTTCTATGAAGAACAAATTTGTGGCCTGCCAGGATGACAAGATTGTCTCAAGCAATGAGTCTGATACCTCTTCCCTAGGCTCGTCCCACACTGAGGTACCTTTAGATTCTGAGGAAGCAGATAAATCCAAGAAACTCCCTGGGAAAAAGTTAGTTAAGAAGGAGAAACTGGAGGGATTCAAATCTAAGAAACACATTTTCCCTTGAGGCCCCTAGCTTCTGTCATGTTAATCCATGATTCCTTTCCTCACACTTAGCACCATTAATGCTAACAGCATTAAGAGCTATAGAAAATGTACTGCTGTGCTTTCTCATTTTCAACATTCACAATCACAAATTATCTTCTTACAAGATACAAGATTGCACACTCTTCCTGAAATTTCTCACACCATTAAAGCTTGGAACGCAGGGCCCTCATATTGATCAATAGTCTCGGACATGTGCTAAGGCCTAGATATTTTGTTTAAGAATGTAGAGTTGAGTCTGATTAAGTTAGTTGATTTAGACCCCAGCAGAGCTTTGATATTAGATACAAAAATTGGTAATGTATTGTACCGACATTTTAATGTTTATGTTGGCCAAACCAAGGCAGATTGGATTGCACTTTTTCAGCTGCTCCAGCCATATCTTTACACCCCGCATAATATCCTCTTAGGGGGAGATTTTGATTGTGGTCTGTCCCTGCAGGATAGGGAACAACACACAAACACTAGAACAGTGTTCTGTGATTTGACATGTTTGGCAAACATTATAAAAACATCAAATTTGAATGATGCATATTTCATGTTTCATAAAAAAGCAGACCCTACATTTCACAAAGGTAACCTTGCAACAAGGATAGATTTTCTTTTTATTTCCAAATCACTAAACATACATCATATAGCTAATCTGCCAGCTGAATTTTCAGACCATAATATCCTCACATTGATACTTCAAGGTGACATGAAGATGACGTATGGTCCAGGGCTCTGGAAACTGAACATGGCACGATTGTCAGACCCAGAGCTCTCACAAGCCTTATCTTTCTTGACGCAGGCTAGGAAATCTGTTTTTGAAATATATGATGATCCTATCACTTGGTGGCAAGATAAAAAAGCTGATTTAATACATTTACTTAAAACTGCAACCAGATCACAAAACAACGCAGCTTATCAGAAGTACCTCCAAAACCTGAAACACTTGCAAAATTTGATGTCTCTTACTCATGCAATGGGACGCTCTTTTTCTTCCCAGATATGCAACATCAAAAAAGACATGCTGACTTTTCATAAAGTACAAGCCGAGACTCTTAAGCAACAGCAGAAGTATGGGCCGCAAGGGAAGATGGGGACGCTTTGCCCATATGCAAGCTGCACTGCTAGGATAGTGAAACAATCCATTTCCCAATTACAAATGGCACAGGGTCACATAGTCTTGCATAACAGAGTTATAATGGATGAGGTAATTACATACACAGCTGCACATTTTCGCAAACATAGTACAGTTGTATCGTAACAGTACCTCTTTTTCAACCAGGTAAGGCCCACTAGGCACAAGTGCCTGTTTTCAGGGGTGACCTGGGAGCACTGGGTGGTTAAGTGAGTTGTTCAGAGTCACACAGTGTGCAAGTGGAGGTCGTGAGAATCAAACCCAGGTCTGGTCTGCTGGATGTATCAAGCTCATTCACACCTTGTTCCTCTAACCTCTAGGCTATGCTGCCAGCCCCATTTCCTATTCCAAAGCTGATGGAAGAAATTACATCCCCTCTGGCTGTAGATATTCAAGAAGAAGAAGGAATACTAAAAGCCCTCTATACATTATCTAAGGATACAGCTCCAGGGCCGGATGGTCTTATCTGTGATTTATACAAGCACATTAGGAAAGACTTAGCAAAAGAATTGGCACTTGTCTATACAGCCATACTAAGAATGCAATAAATGTCCCTTAGTATGTCAGAGGGCTTATTAATCTATCTGCATAAAACAGGGAGTAAGGAAAATTTGGGAAATTGGAGGACAATCAGCCTTCTAAATACGGACTTTAAGCTATTAGCAAAAGTATTGCTTTCTAGACTGTTACCAGTTGTGACAGTGACAATCTATAGCACACAGACAAGCTACATACCAGACAGAGCAGTGACTGATCATTTAATTCTTCTTAGGGAGATTTTTGAAAGGGGAACACTGACCAGCTAAATGGCTATATTTTAGCCCTGGATCAATCAAATGCTTTTGATTCTATGGACCATGATTTTTTATGGTTTAGGCTACAGCAGTATGGGATTCCACTACAGTTCATACACTGGATGCAAGTCCTGTACAAAACAACAACAGTCAGGCCATTAATTAACGAATGGAAAGGTCCTCTGATTCCCATAAAAAAAGGAGTACGACAGAGGTGTCCCCTTAGCCCACTCCTGTACGTCTTTAGTTTAGACGCTCTGTTAAGGGCACTTAACTACTCACCCAAAATTCAGTTTCTGCAGAATGAAATAGGCCTTGTCCCATATAACGCTATAGCATATGCAGATGATCTCTGTATTTTAACTTCTAAGGTGTCATTGGCTGAAGAAGCCTTAAACTTTGTGCAACGTATGGGAAATTTTCAAGGGCAACCCTAAACTTTCATAAAAGTAAAGGAATTATACTTGGTCAGCCGGAGCAGGTGCCAACTCAAATAGAAGGGATTCAGATAATAGAGCCCCCTATACAGATACTAGGCATCCAATATGGTGGCCCAGATATGGCCAGAATGAATTGAGAAACGAAGCTGGCACAAGGGAAAGCGCAAGTGGCTAGATTGAACCAATGGCACATGGGGAAACAAAAAAGGATTGTTCTCATTAAAGCCTTCTTGTTGCCTTTATTTCTATATATCAGTTATGTTCTTCCCGTACCAAAAAAATTTAGAAACTACACTGTATAGTGTATTTTTTCAAGCAGTATGGGGAAGTCGTCTTAACCTGATTAAAACAAATGTGTTATACCTCCCGCTTGTTAAGGGGGAGTCTAAATATGATAAACCCTTTGGTTTTTTATTACACAATATTTTTTTATGCAAACTTTAAGCATCTATTGTTTCATACTGGGAAATGCTGGAGTAACTTATGGTTTCATACGTGCCAGCAATGGTTTGGAAAATGGGACACGGGACATTTATGTGTAGTAATATCCTCCACTTTGACACTTAGTTATGTACAAGAAAGTTTCTGTAAATTAAAACTTTGGCAAGTAATCAGCCACAATATTTTAAACTTGCCAAGGAAGGGGTTGTACTCATCCATTTTAGCTCTCCATTATATGGAGCCTGATACATTTCCAAAATGTCCACCCCATCTACGGGGTGACCTACTACATCTCCTAAACTGCCCTAGAATCCTGCCTACAGTATGGGATGTACACTGGTTAATTTGCCTCAATCGTTTAAACACTAAAAGCAATCAGAAGCACAAACAGTTGGATGAAAGATTTTGCAGCAGGTTATGTTGCCACCAAATAGCTTGAAACAATGGATCATTCTGTATTTTAACTGTGGATATATAACAGGGTTTTGGCAATCCCTTGCTATGATTTGGAAAGCATCATGTTTTTTCAGGTTAACTCTGACATGTTATACTTTGGATCTTATCCTGCAGCTTGGAGGAAATGGTATTGTGACATGTGTCTATGATATTTAGTATTGTAAAATGGTTTATTCTAGATGCTTGTTCAGTTTACAGCAGGAATAATTTTCGCATGCAGATCTAATTGTCAAGATTACGTCTGAAAAACAGGCAGTGTATTACGTAGAAATAAAACAGCTTACTCAGGACAGCCTGAAGAAAGCTTGGAGGAATATGATATGGATCACTGATTCTGATGCACCTATAACTTGACTTCATTTCTGTTCAGTGACCAAACTGGCCTGTTTTTAGTTTGTTTTGTTTTGTTTTCTCCACCATCTTTATTAGGAATCTTGTTTCTGTATGGCAAATTGTATGTATTTACTTGTGTGTTTTTCTGTCTCATCTTCTCATTTACTTTACACTTTAAAATTGCTTTAATATGTTTTAGAGGACGATTTATAGCTTTTGTTTAAAATATGTTTAATTTCTTTTAATGGTTTGTACAATTATTTGAGGTATCTTTGTGTAAATAGTTGTGAAGTTTGATTTCTTTTCCTTGAATAAACAAACTCCCCTACTCTTTTCGAGAAGTGCCATGGGATCTTCAACATCCACCTGTACTACCACCAGAACAGGCAGATTAGACCTCGGTTTAATGTCTCGTCCAAAAGACGGCACCTAAGGAGTGCAGCACCTCCCTCATGCTGCACTACAGTGTCAGTATTGGGATTTAACCCAAGTGCCTGGTGTGGGGATATGAATAATGTAGTCAGACAAGGCTGTCCATTGTCTCACACAATTGTTGTATTGTGTTTGAAACCATTATTACAGGCAATAGGATAACTGAGTTGTGCTGTATTATATTCCTCTTTAGTCCTCATTTGTGTCACTGGCTCAGACACAATTTTGCAAAACTTGAGATTTGTTCCATTTTGTTGGAATTGCATCTGAGCCTATGAAGAGTAGATATACTGTAACTAAAGAGATCTGATGGCGCTCAGCTGTAGTAATAATCAGTATTCAAAGCCCACCTACAAATGTGAGAAACAGACTTGTGAGAACCAGATGTAGGCCAACAACTGAAAATATCAGACCGTCTTGGTACATAAACTGGAGACTTAAAAAGGTATAGTACAAGCACAAGTCAACAAGCTCTTGCTCTCCTTAAGAAAATATTAAATCAGTGTGAGAAAATATTAGAGCAAATGCTGAAGGTGCAAACTCCAATGTACAGCATCCTCTCAGTCGGTATATGATTTTATGCAGTGAGAGTGGCTGCTGTAGTCCTGCTAAACTGAGCCCTGTTACATCACAGTGCTGTGACCATGCAATTAAACACTGACCATATCCAACACAAGATCTTATATAGTGTGACAGCTGCATTTATTGTAATAATAATGCTGAAAAACACTGGGACTCCTGAACTCATTAATCCTGCCCAGTATATGATCCAATAGCATTACCTATTTTCTTGACTGACATACAATGTATATAATGGTGGTATGGCTAATTAATTGGAAAATTATGAAAGGATGTAACTGGTGTGCTGTGGCAAGAGGGGAGTGATTAGTTTGAAGGGACCTCGCTGAGGCAAAGAGGGTGGGCACAGATTTTCCTCAGGCCTGGGGCCCCAGGTGACATTAACCTATCCCTGTCTGCAGAACTGGTATGAACTAGTGTAGATAAAACACTGAGACAGTCCTTTTTTTCCACCACTGAGTGCAGATGAATATTTTGTCAGCACAGTATCTGTCCATCTATCCATGAGATTTGTTTTAGACATATAGCCATTACCCATATGTAACGATTTTAGTCATTCTTTGTATGAGAGACCCTGGAGACCTTGAATCAGTTTGGTTGCCCTTCTCTGCATTGCCTCCAACCCATCCTTATCCTTTCTTAGGTGGGGGCTCCAATACTGGACACAATACTGCAGGTGAGGCCTCACCAGGGATTTGCAGAGTAGTAGGATCACCTCTTTGCCTCTGCTATTAAAGAGGGAGTCCAGTCAAAAGTACTACATTGCAGAATTAGAATCAACCTACCCCAATAAATCTCATATCAAAAATTAGATTGCTACGGTACTTCGTTTTAAAGTTATGAGCTATTTTGCAACACTGATTTCACTCTCTATTCCAAAAAGCCAGTTTCAGTGAAAAGCCACTGATGATGTCACAACCAGAACTCACAGACTAGTCCTCTCTGTCAGCAACCTTATAGGACCTATTTCTTCATAGGTATTGAAACTGTAGATGTTGTATCTATTTAAAATCAAAAACTGACAGGGTTGCCTGCAGTGCTTGCATTTCCAGAATGTTCAGATGCATGGTACTCTACTTTAGACTGCATCAGGAGGTGGTTTTGGAATGCAGTGCTGAACCAAGGTATAGACTGTTAAAGTGGTGCACAATTTTAGAATGTCCACCCCAACATTTCAGTTGCCATGCTATATGCCTTCTTGCATTGGCTTGACTGCTTTAGGGTATTGCATATGATGACCTCCAGATCCCTTTCCTCCTGGACTGCACTGAGCCTTACTCCATGAAGTCAGTATTCTGTCCTAGGATTTCCTTTTCCCAGGTGCATCACCTTGCATTTCTTCACATTACATTGAAGTTGCAAGACATTAGACCATCTTTTGTGCCTGCGAAGGTCATTTTGTAGATCCCTAACCCCTTTTGCTCTTTCAACCCTTCTGGCGAGTTTTGCATCATCTGCAAAGAGGGTGAGTTTTCCCTGTATTTCCTTACCAATATCACTAATAAACATATTTAAGAGGACCAGGCCAGCACTGATACCTGAGGTACTCTGCTGGTGACCTCCCCTTCACTGGATCTCACACCGATGATTACCACTCTTTGATGTCTATCCCTGAGCCAGTTTTCCACCCACCTGACTATGTTTTTTGCTGTACCTAGCTCCTCTAACTTCTTTGGCAGACATTTATGCAGCATTGAGTCGAAGTCCTTGCTGAAATTGAAGTAGAGGAGGTCCACTGGGTGACCCTTGTCAAGTTACTTGTTTACCCAATCAAAGAAAGTAATAAGATTAATTTGGCATGACCTCCCCACCACAAACCCATGCTGTCTGCCATCCAGAACACCGTTCTTCTCCAGATATTCTACCAGGTCCTGCTTGGGTAGGGTCTCCATAAGTTTCCCCAAGATGGATAGAAACATAGAAAGCGATGGCAGAAGGGGACCGCAAGGTCCATCTAAGCTGCCCAAGAACCTGCCTGGGTGCTGTTCCCCCTCCCCTCCTTTGCCTTTCTGTATGCTACCTTTATGTCTATTCCATGCATTCTTGAACTTGCTTACTGTTTTGGCCCCAGCAACCCCCTTGGGTAGGCTATTCCATGGGTCCACCACCCTCTCTGTAAAGAAGAGCTTTCTTGCATTACTCCTGAACCTCCCTTCCTTCAGACTCATGTTATGCTCTCTTGTTTTCCTGCTCTCTTTCAATTGGAAAGACTTCTGAATGTTAACCTTATTTATATCCCTCATATATTTAAAACTCTCAATCATGTTGCTCATTTCCCTCCTCTGTTCCAGGGAGCATAAGTTGCGTTTCCTCAGCCTGTCCTGGTATGCCATATGGTGTAGTCCCTGAATCATTTTCGTGGCCCTCCTCTGCACCGTCTCAGTTCTGTCTATGTCCCTTTTGTGGTGTGGTCTCCAGTACTGTATGCAGTACTCCAAGTGGGGGCGCACCAGTGCCCTGTAGAGTGGTAACACCACTTCCCTCCTGTGACTCATGATTCCCCTCCTGATTCAGCCCAGCATGCCACTTGCCTTTAGTGCTGCCTTTTCACACTGTTTACCCATTTTCAAGTCTTCTGATATAATGACCCCTATGTTCCCGGATGGATGTGAGGCTAACTGGTCTATAATTTCCCACCTCCTTCCTATGTCTATCCTTGTGAAGTGGTACCACATCTGCCTTTCTACAGTATCTCAGCATGACTCCCATCTGTAATGACAGTCTAAACAGATAACGCCAAGGGGCTCGCAAGTTCATCAGCAAGCTTCCTTCGGCAGTCTTGGGTGCAACCATTGGGTCCTGGTGCCTTATCTACCTTGAGGTGCACTAGTGCCAATGGTCAAATCAAGTGTCATATCGACCGCTAACTTTCAGGATACAGGTCAAAGGTTAAATTCTGTTAACCAAGTTTTAATTCTGTCATTTGTCAATTTCAAAAGGTCCTGGTTTTGCAGATTAGTTTATTTATTTATTTATATATTGGTACCTGAGAAAGGGATGCTGAACCAAAGCTTGTTTCAAAGGCGAACTTGAGGGAGGCATACAATGGGGAGTGAAGGCGAAGGCGCCTGTGCAAAAGAGCAATAATAAATTGAAAAAGAGCCCCAATACACAATACAGGAATGCAGGAGGTAAACAAGCACAGTGTTGCATGAAGGATGTTTAAGGTTAGTGCAGTAATAAATCCGGGTTCTAAATGACATCAGATGCTAAAATATAGGGTGCTGGGATGCAGCATACATTGCCAAAAGTATTATAGGTATTAAAATATGAAAGGTACTTTTGTCTGACTGTAACCATCAGCCTGATTATCATGATTACATTAGCAAAAGTGATTCTGTACACTCAGCATTATGAAACCAAGCTAAGTTGACCTTTACTGTTGAATTAGTTTCTCTGTTTTCTTGTCATTTATTTCTATGCTTTTCTATTTTGAGGCTGGTATTTCAGAGGTCAAAGTCTGAAAGATCCAGGAAGACCTGGGCGACCCTTAACAAAAGAAAAAAAATGCTCGCTGGGAGGGGCTTCCCCTGTACAAAATTCAATATTAAAACCAACTCAGAAATGAGCCTGGTCAATAAAACCTTTATTTTTATGCTCTTGTTCTTGTTCAAGACATTTCTTTTTTTGTGAGAATATTACAGGCGGTCTTATTTTTTCTTTGTTAGGAAGCTCAAATCCTGTCTTCTTCACACAGGGGCTGCATTTAGAGGCGTGTAATTGTACAGCAGCCTGGCTGAGATCTGAACAGTCTGTCCACTGTTTCCTGACATTTCCTAATGTGTGTTTCATCAGATTTCCCCTGTAATATTCATCTCATGTATATTTACACTGCGTGTATAACCCAGATGTCTTGTACCTGAATTGTCCATTGTACTGTTGCTGTACATTGCAATTTCCTCATATTTTTATTTGGTATTCATTGTTTTGGGCACTTTATTTTGTAACTCAGCTTTTATTTTACCGTCCATGCTGGAACTTTTCTTGTATTTCACCCCTCCTGGGTCACATTTGGAAACAAACCTTGACTTGGTGCATCTCTTCAGGGAAACACATTTCAAATAACTAAATATATACAAACAAAAAAAATAAGAACCTTTCTGTCCCCGTAGTTATTATAGTTTCCCTGGTTTCTAGTGCCCCCCCAATCACCATCCATGTGAAATAAAGGAAACCATCTCTGGATGTCTTTCTGTTCTCTATAAAAAAGAAAACAGTCCCTTGTGGCTCCAAGCCCCCCCTCCATCTCCAAGGATGAGGGGGCATGACACGAAATTGGAAGGTGACAGTCTAAGAGGGAATGTGAGGAAGTTTTTCTTCATGGAGATGGTGGTAGACACATGGAATGGTCTGCCACAGGAGGTGGTGGGAGCAAGCACTGTGGCTGGATTTAAAAAATGCATGGGAAAGACATAGAGGAACCATAGAGGTAAAGCAGGGGGAGGGTCAGAAGCCATAATCAAGTACAAGGCTTACGGGCAGACTAGATGGGCCAAGTGGTCCATATCTGCCGACAATTTCTATGTTTCTATGTGAAGATCCAGTCTCCAATCCAAGACATGTCATGCTGCTGGAACTGCCAACTGCAATATGAGAACCTACTGCAAGGTAAATGCGGTTCAATGTATTTCAATGGGCTTTTCAACTTTGATGCATAACTTTGCCATTCTTGGCCTTTTTGGGACCCCACCTCATAAACAGTGCTGGTGGAATTAGGCAAATCTGGACCAAAAGGTGATTTTATGGTTGCTTTGCAAAATCACCTTTTTTGGGGGGGGGTGAGTGGATTTGAAAATTGTCACCACTCTTGTTCATGAGGTGGAGTCATAAGAAGGCTATATTGAAAACTGGGGCTCAAAATATGTAAACATGGAAAAGTTATGTGTATCCATTGAAATTTTGCTAAGCTCACCCGTACCTTTGGTAATTTTAAATATTTTTTCCCTAAATTTTCAACATAGCCATTTTTTTACACCCTGTCATGAATGTGACAGCTGTCATTTTTCAAATCCAGGCAAAGCTATGTTTTCACACCTGTGGCATGCAATGGCATTGCGGGGGTGTGCAATCATATTTTGATAAGGATTTTACTGTACCAGGTACATGAAGTGGGATAATAAGAAGGCTATGCTGACAACTGGGTTGCTGTTACCCTACAATCAGGGCCCTGTGCTTCCACAGCAACATACATATGTGCATCTATGGAGGAATGGGCGTGCAGGGCTCAGAGGGTCCTGCGCTCCCCCAGGCAAATAAGGATACGATTATACTCTCTCAAAAAGTAAGGAAATTCATTGCAAAAAACTTTATTAATACACTAGGTAGAGTTAAAGTGACAAAAGTAGGGAAATGTGGCATTAGGGTTTACAACCCTAACACCCCACCCTCACCCTGCAGGCAACAACAGGAAAAAACATGCAAATCAGGCATGGGTTATGCCTTGGGGTTGTCAACCCTAATGCTCACCCATTCTCATATACTGTACTCATCTCAGCTTATTTACTGATGGAATGGGCTGAGCGTTAGGGCTTACAACCCAAGGTACATGTAATAGATAAACCACTCTGAGGTGTACGGTCACGCTCTGATATATATACACACGCCTTGGTGTGCGTTGTTACGCATGAGGCCATATGCGTCAACCACCCAAGGCGTGCGTATATCAGAGCACGACCGCACACCTCAGAGTGGTTTATCTATCTTATAAAATGTCAAAATTGCAAAATTGTTTTGGGGGGGTAAATGTGCAGGTGTGCAGTCGCGCTCTGATATACACATGGTCATGTGATGGGTTCCAACAAATCAGCAGACATAATTTGTCATACCCATTTTATAAATATATATATATATATTTATTAAAATTGGTAAAAGAAGAAGCTCCAAATCTATTGTTCTGTTTGTATAAAACACATCACATAACCGTGAAGTGTATCAGAGTGTGACCACTTACACCAACTACCCCTCTAAGCTAATTTTGCCATTCTCAAAAGATAGATAATCTACTCTACGGTGTGCTGTTGTGCTCTGATATATGCACGCCTTGGGTGGTTGATGCACTCGGCCTGTGGTCTCCTGTGTACAACGCACACCAAGGCGTGCATATATCAGAGCATGACCACACACCTAATAGTGGGTTATCTATTACATATATATATATATATATACACACACACACACATTCACATGTATATATATTCTACGCAAAAAACTTTGTTAATGCCTCAGTTAGGGTTATTCTACAGTGACAAAAGTGAGGAAATTTGACATTAGGGTGCCCACCCCTTGCACCCCACTCCCACCCTGGCCTCACCAACACGCTTCAGGCTGTACATTGGGGTCGTCGTCCCTAACTCTCACCCCATCCTATATGTAAACAAGCTGAGGTGGTGCAATGTAGGAGAATGGGGTGAGAGTTAAGGCTAACGACCCCAAAGCACAGCCTGAAGCCTGCTGGTGAGGCTAGGAGTGGGAGGTGAAGTGCAAGAAATTAGAACCCCTGATGAATCTCACTTTGTTACATAACCTAACAATAATGTTAATGAATTATTTGCATAGAATTCCTTACTTTTTAAGAAAGAATAGAAAAGTAGAAAGTTGTGCAAGTTGGTGAGAGCGCAGGGCCCTTTCGGGCCCCACGGTCCCACCAACTTGTAAGTGTTGGGCCACATTACACAGCTGATGACTAAAAAGTACAGTGACAACAGCACAACCAGCCACTAAACAAATATTAATGTAGTAGAACAATGGAAAACGCTGTCCGCAAAACATTAACTGTGTCATGCCATCTCTCCAAAAAAAATAAATTGTCTGACACGTAAATACCACAGTTCACATCTACAGTACATCACGTCAACACTCTCCAAATTTCAAGTGAAAAGACCAAACCATCTCTGAGATATAACATATCACAGTTTGAAATTTTCATTCATCAGACTGGCACAGTTCCACACCTGTTGACATTTAACACACACGACAACTGGAAACTACATCCATGACACTATTTCAAGGCACCACCACAAGCAAAACGCTGTCTGCAGAATGTAAACTGTGCCACGCCATATCTCCGGCAAACAAATTTTTACTAACACGTAATCACTGTAATTTACATGCACAGGACATGCTGTAAACACCTTCCAAATTTCAAGTAAAAAGACCTAACCATTTCCAAGATATTCAATGTTAAACATTGGTAAAATTTCCCTATCTATTCCATTATAAAAAGTCTGGCCTTCTTGTCCTGCCCTCACGATCAAAGATGGTTATCAAAGAATCTCACCATCAAAGAATTTGCAGGCTCGAAATCAAAGAATTTGCAGGCTCACGAACAAAGAATAAAAACTTCTGTAATTTAAGAAATTGAAAGAATTGCAGTAAACCACCACCGTGGTTCAACAGAACGAAGCCCCCTGAGCAAAACCCACCCTCATTTGACTTCCTAGGGCATCCCTGGGCTGAGAAAATTGATTTTTTAATCCGGCCATCTCGTCCTACCCTCACAATGCACAATCGCGATCAAAGAATCTTGCGATCAAAGAATTTGCAGGCTCACGATCAAAGAATTTGCAGGGTCATGACCAAAGAATAAAAACTTTTGTAATTTAAAAAATTCAAAGAATTGCGGTAAACCACTGCCATGGTTCATCAGAACGAAACCTCCTGAGTAAAACCCACCCTCATTTGTCTTCCTAGGACACCCCTGAGCTGAGAAAATTGATTTTTTTATCTGGCCATCTCGTCCCTCACTCGTGACGCATGATCGTGATCAAAGAATCTCGCAATCAAAGAATTTGCAGGGTCGCGATCAAAGAAATTGCTTACTTGAGAACAAAGAGTGAGGGACAAGATGGTCAGATTTAAAAATGTATTTTCTCAGCCAAGGGGTGCCCTACAAAGTTAAATGAGGCTGAGTTTTGCTCACGGGACTTTGTTCTGCCCCATCTGAATAAAAAAAATCATCTTTTAAATATCCCAGGTAGTCTAGCACCCCCCCCATCATAATAAAATAAATAACTATCTCTAGTAGCCCCCCAATGTCTATGACATAAATAGTTTTTTTTTATATCCCTGGTAGTCTAGTGACCCCTGATCTGCATAAAATAATAATTGTAATTCACATCCCTGGTTGTCTAGCGAGCTCCCCTCCATCGTAATAAAATATATTACCATCTGCAATTGCCTGGTAGTCTAGTATCTAATGTGAATTTGATAAATATTGATTTTTATGTCCTGGTAATCTAGTGCCCCCGATCTGTATTAAATGATAATTATTGTTCATATCCTAGTAGTATAGTGCCCCCCATCATAATAAAATAAATAAAGATGTCAATTCCCTGGTAGTCTAGTATTTACCCCCACCCAGCCATGCCAGCCCACCACAACCCCACCTTCCCAGCCGATGACTGATACAACCCACCTCTCACCTCCATGGCCAGCCACCGACTGTGTGTATTACAAGCGTTAATGGAAAGAGGCACTCTGAAATTATTTCTGAGTGCCTCTTTGCATAGCGATGTAATACACACAGTCAAGCTAGCCATGGAGGTGAAATGAAGCTGTGCCAGTCGCCAGCTGGGAAGGGTGGGGTGCTGGGTGAGCTGGCACGGCTGGTGTGAGTGTGGGAGCCACTAGACTACCAGGAAAGTGGACATCCTTATTTATTTTATTATGATGGGGAGGCTCAAGACTACCAGGATATGAACAGTAATTATCATTTAATACAGATGGGGCCACTAGATTACCAGGAGATAAAAAATCTGTATGTATCAAATACACATTGGGGGCCACTTAGAATACCAGGCAATTGCAGATGGTAATATATATTTTATTATTATGGGGGGCTGCTAGACTACCAGGGATATGAACAAGAATAATAATTGTATACAGATCAGGGAGGGGGCTACTAGACTACCAGGGATATAAAAATCAATATTTATGAACAGTGGGGGGCCACTAGAGATCGTTATATATTTTATCATAATGGGGGGGGTGCTAGACTACCAGGGATATTTAAAACATGTTTTTTTTATTCAGATGGGGCAGAACTAAGCCCCCTGAGCAAAACCCACCCTCACTTAAGTTTCTAGGGCACCACTGGGCTGACAAAATCAACTTTTAAATCTGGCCATCTCGTCCCTCGCTTGCGATGCACGATCGCGATCAAAGAATCTCGCGATCAAAGAAATTGCAGGCTCGCGATCAAAGATCATTAGCGAGCTGCGAACGAAGATTTCAAAAACTCAGAACTCTATTTTTAGACTGATTTTGATCAACTCAAAGGCATGGCTCGATAGATCGGGGTCCCCTGAGTAAAACCCATCCAAGTTTTACTTCAGAATTGACCCCTGAGTCGAGATATTTGTGTTTTTCCGATCGGAAAATCAAAAACAAGATGGCGGACCTCGCGATCAAAGAATTTTAAAAATCCTCAGAGACAAAGATTCTTGAACCACGAGGCTGCAAATTCTTTGATTACCAGGTGGGATGAGATTGCCAGAACCCCATTCTTTGTTCGCAAAACATACAGATACATTTTCCCATTGACTTATAATGGGAACTTAAAAGTAGCATAACTTTTGAATGCCTTAATATTTTTTCACCAAATGAAAAGTGGCATGTTCAGCCACCAAAGCTCTTTCAAACGAGTCATCTTGCAGAGCAGCACACCACACAACGGCTGTGCAGGGCCACATCCAAAATCCCAAAAGCTGCCTCCAAAAACAGATAATTTTGCATTTTTCAACATTTTCGTACGCAAACACAGTACATCCGACCAAAATGCAATTTGGCAGATCAAGAGATTTACCATGCCCCACCATGCATTCCAAATTTCAGGCAAATCCATTGAATGGGTCCAAAGTTATTAACACCCAAACTTTTGACTTTAGTATGTAAGTGACCGCTGAACCCTAACTATAGTGGCGCGACCGCGCCACTATAATATATATATATATGCAATAGATAAACCACTCTGAGGTGTGCAGTTGCTCTCTGATATACACACACCTTGGTGTGCGTTGTTATGCACGAGGCCACAGGTCGAGTGCATCAACCACCCAAGATGTGCGTATATCAGAGTGCGACCACACACCTCAGAGTGGTTTGTCTATCTCATAAAATGTCAAAATTGTTTTGGGGGGGGGTAAAGGTGCAGGTGTGCAGTCACACTCTGATATAGGCACAGTCAAGTGATGTGTTTCAACCAACTGCTAGATGAAGATTCCTTTACCCATTTTATAAAATATATATATGGACAGCCACCGGGAATATTAAAGAACAGGCTGGCAGCTTTGTAACCTGCAAGTGGGAGCAAGCGAGAGACAGTTTAGAATATTACTAAGCGTCCTTTACTGAAGCTGTGTATTTCTGCAGCTTCTAAGACAGCTTGCTGAACCCAGGGTTGCAGGGTAACTCAGAGGCCAGTCTTATTCAAAATGACCCAGTGCATGTATCCTCTGCACCAACTATTTTGCAGAGAACTGCCGTCTTGAATATACTTGAAAATCCCATTAAACAGACATTCAAGATCCATTTTAACGGGCCATGTTTTATACAATAAATAGCCTCTAAAAGACACACCTAACCCCCATACAGAAAGCAAACATGCAAATGTTCTGGGAATGGAGTTTTACGTGGCTACAATGGCATCAAGGTTTTAACCTGGCCACGGAGTGTGGCAAATTTAAACTTTTTCTTCGAGGAGGGGAAAGTTACAAAACAGTTAAGATGACAGAGATAGCAGAGGGTGGCCAACCCACCTCTATATAAACTTCATTAGATAGGTTAGAGAATAGATGCTGTTACGCAACAGACTGGAGAACAGAAGAAGAAAAGGATAGTTTGGAGAATACTTCCAGTTTAATGATGGCATGCTGTTTTTAACTATCACAGACCCCATAAAGTCTTGGACTTGTTTTTCGAAAATGTACTTGTTTATCCATTGGAAGGACCAGTTTCCTGTCTATGTATGCTGTTATGCTGATTTTGTTCAGGAGAGATGGGGTTACATGTCAATGTATAATACCGCCCTTGTTGAACATGTTCAGCATGAGTTTTTCTTCCCTTCCCTGACCACCACCATTAGCAAGCCGCATCAGCCTGCTTTCCATAACCTGGAAACCAGGGTGGCCAATTCCCTGTGCCAGCTTAATATATTTATATTTATTGTTTAAATATACCAACACCGCTGTGCACACCCCCAGTGCTGGTTCCTCTTTCCTTATTTTGATTGTTCTCCCTGCCATGCCCATGTCAATGTACTAAAACTGGGGTCACCAATCATCAGTGTTGGCATACTGTATCCCTTGACAAACCAGTCCGGTATAGTGGGGTGCCCATTCTAGTGCCCCCAAGTACGAAGCTGAGATGGGGTGCCCAATACCCAGTGTCTTTTTCAGTTTTTAGAAAGGTTTTAAACCTGAAATTGTTTTAAAAAGTCCCATATTGTTCATTTTCCTTTTTTCAGTGTGAATAAGAAAATGGTCCATCAGCAATCTGCCTCCCCCCCCAGCCCACCTATCACCCACCACCTGACACCACACACACACACACACACACACACTCACCTAAAATTATAAAATGGGCAAAGGATTTAAAGCAATCTGATTGGTTGTTAGCCATGCATTAGATGTGTCTGATGCACAGCTAAAACTAGAACCCCCATTTAGAATACACAGGCCCATTTTATAAATGCAATAAGCCACTCCAGGGATGTGCATTAGACAGTTCTAATGCACGGCTGAGACTGGATCACGTGGCCTGCAGCCTTTCGTGCCTCACTACGTCCCCCTAGCCGTGCATTAGAACTGTCTAATGCACCCCCCCATCGTGTCTTATTGCTTGCATATACCACAGCATAGATCCACTCTCTGATTGAAAACACATCTTATTGCTTGAACTGGTTACTATGATATGATACGAGAAGGTAAGTGCCGTATAATGTACTTCAACGCTTTTTGAACTTTTAATCATAACTTGGTCATTTTTTAATTATTTTTAGGCCAGATTTTCAATATGATCTTTTTGGGACCCTACCTCATGAACAAGGGTGGTGAAATTATTTAAATCCTACCTGAAAGGTGACTTTGCAGTCACTGCATGAAATCACCTTTTAGGTGGCATTTTAACATTTTATTTGCCCTTGTTCACAAGGTGGGATCCAAAAGGGCCATTTTGAAAATTTAGGCTAAATATATTTAAAAATTACCAAGTTATGAGTGTGCATAGAAATGTTTCCATGCTCACTAATAATTTTGGTAATTTTCAATATTTTGACCCCAAATTTTCAACATAGCATTTTTTTCATGCCATCGCATGAAAGTGACAGCTGTCATTTTTCAAATCCTAGCCAAGATGTGTTTTCACTCTGGTGCAAAATTATGTTTCTGTGGGGATTTGAAAATTCTCATCCACCGGGTTCATGAGGTGAAGTTATAAGAAGTCTCTGTTGAAAATTGGGGGTCAAAATACTAAAAAACAACAAAGTTATCGAGTTACATTGACATTTTTCAATGCTCGCTCATAACTTTGGTAATTTTCAATATTTTGACCCAAATTTTCAACATAGTAATTTTTTCATACCATCTTGTGAACCCGACAGCTGTCATTTTTCAAATCCTAGCCAATATGCGATTTTACACTGGTGGCATTTAATGATGTTTCATCCAGTATTTTATAAATGACTCCTGTCATGTTCAGAAGGGGGGGGGGAGAGAGTCATAAAAAGACTATGCTGAAAGTGTGGAGTCGACAATATCATGAAAAAATTAATAAAGTAATGTGGCTTGCAGGAATGGTCATTGGCTCAGTAAGGAACAGGTTGTCTTCCCATATCAGTGACCTCAGCTTGGGTGCAAGCTCAGTGAGCTGGCTGAAGGAGCTGAGGTTGGGGGGGGGCACTGCAGTGTTCAGAAGTGGCTCAGCCTGGAGAGGGACAGAGCAGTATTCTGGCACCACACGTCACCTTGTGGAGGACTGGGGAGCCTTCCCTCACAGGGGGTTGAAGTGCGTGTTGAGGTCTGATGGGCCCATTCATGGTGTGTGGACATAAAGGGTGGCAAGAAAAATAGGTGAAAATGTACCTGGCTAGATGAAGGTTGAGTAACCCATTTTCCATTTTATTTCTACCAGTCCAATGGATGTGAGCACCGACACTGGAGGATACTAACCACGTGTGACAGGTAAGTATTTTTTTATGTTCAGAGTACCTTGTTTGTCCCAGTTAGTTACTAAAAAGCTGTTGATCCTTTGTGGCCCCCTTGCTATTCTTATTTCACTGATACAACTGAACGTTCCCTCAAGCATCCCAAAATCTACAGTACCCAGGTAAGAAATCTTTATTATTAATACTTTGTTATTAGTACTGTATCTCTGCTAGTAGTTATAATATTTATACAGTGGTAGCCATCACTGCTTTTAAAGATACTGTACGTTATAGCACACAGTGCACTAGCGGTCCATGTATGTTCCATGTGCTGTCAGAGCAGCAAATGCTGAACTTTATATTTCTTTAGCCTGTCGCTGGGTGTCTTGTGATCTGCTGCTCAGTTTGGTGTGGTTGCGTAGCCACTGGTGATGTGGAGTATACATGTAATATGCACCCAGACCCGGATGATATTATCAGTTACAGACCTGTTTCAAACCTTCCCTTTTTAGGGAAGGTGATCAAGAAGGTGGTGGCATCACCGCTGGAAAAACACCTCGAGAGGTATGACATCTATGAGCCCTCACAGTCTGGTTTTCAGCCTTGCCATACTACAGAGACTGCCCTAGTCAGCATATTTCATTACCTCCTTTCAGCAAGGGATAATGGACAATGTTTTATTCTTGTCCTTCTAGACCTTTCACCAGCATTTGACATGATTGATCATGGTGTGCTCTTGACTCACCTTAAGCACTGTGTGGGTATCTTGGGCACTGTTTTATGGTGGCTTGAATCCTACATAACTGGCAAGATGCAACAAGTGGTACTAGGCTTCTGTATATCAAGCCCTGCTGTGCTTCTCTATTGGGTGCCTCAAAGGGCGATCATGGCTCCCATGTTATTCACTGTGTGCATGCTGCCTCTGTGGGACATTATTAGACACTACTGCTTGGCATTTCATTGTTATGCCAATGACTCTCAGCTGTACGTGTCTTGTATCCCTGATAATGTGGCAGTTCTCTCAGTATTGGGTGAGTGCCTTAAAGAGATCCAGGACTGATTGGCAGCCGGTTGGCTCAGGCTGATCCCATCTAAGATGAGGTGCTACTGGTGGAGCTGGGTCAACATGGCTCTTCTGAGACTTTTGGGAGCACTGCTTTCCCTTCACTGGGAGAAGCGACCCTCTGCCTGGTAGATAGGGTTAAGAATCTGGGGGTCATTGTGGACCGTAAGCTGACTCTGGAATACCAGGTGTCAGCTGTTGTCCGCAGTGGCTACAACCATCTTCATATTATTGCCTAGATTAGGCTCTATCCCGAATCATCTGACCTGGTGAAACTAGTGCATGTCTTTATCTCATCATGACTGGACTACTGTAATGCTCTTTACCTGGAGCTTTCAGGAGGCTGATGCACTGTCTACAGCTGATTGAGAATGTGGCAGCCTGGTTCGTGGCTGGGACATTTTGTTCCAGGCACATCACTCCAGTTCTCCGCGTTCTCCACTGGCTTCTGGTCAGGTGGCATGTCAGTTTCAAGGTTTGTTTCATAACTTACAAAGTCCAGAGTGTTCTGGGTCTGGGCTCTCTGAAAGACCTCCTGCTTCCAAATGCTCATGCTCATGCTCTCAGGTCAGCTGAGGCAGACCTCCTCTCTGTCCCTCGCTCATGACTGAAATCCTCTGGGAGATAGGACGTTTGGTGTAGCAGCATCAATTTCATGGAACGTCCTTCCCTGTGAAGTGAGACTGGCTCCCTCACTGACCATTTTTAAATCATGATTGAAAACGTATTGTTTAATGCATGTTTCTGACTTGCCTCGTAAACTTTTTTAAGCTAATTTTAACTTTTTGTTCTAAATTGTTTTATTCGCTTCTTGTAAGGTGCTCAGAGCCATTTGGAATGAGCGCCATGTAAATAAAATTGACTTGAAAACACCTAATTACCAATACTCATTTGTGACTGATAGTTCTCTTTTTTGTACTTTGTGTAAGGTCACTCTTGCATCCTTCCTTCCCTTGCCGTTTCCCTTCCTGCATCTAGCCAGAACGCCAAGCCAAAAATCAACAGCTACATTAAACAGTAAGTGATTAGTAAGAATTATTTTCTGTTTCGGTGAACTACCAAATATTTTATTATGAAATGTAAAAAAGTAATTACAAACACATGAAAATACAATACATAAAACAGTCAGTTGTCTATTAGAAGTAAACACATGGGGCCCGATTCCAGAATGGATATGCACGGTGCAAACTGTCTTGTACCAAAACAAATGGTGTAAGTAGCACTTTGCACCATGAGTTCTGACAATTGGTATTCCAAAAGGCAGCCTGCGACATGTTGCAGGCTGCCTGCACCAAAGTAGCCCTATGCCCCCATGTACGCCATAAACCCCCTGCGACATGGTACAAGGAGGCTTATGGCAACATTTGCATCCTATTCTGGGAGAATGGCTGCTGGAACAGCACAGTTGCTATTCCAGGACACCCAGCAGAAGACAATGGTCCAAGTACCTACTATTACCTGGTCTAACTGTACTCTGCATGCACTGTGGGTGCACCAGTGTGCCAAATGCACCCGACACTCCCCCCCATGAACCCACATTTGCCTCACCCACCCATCCCCCATTGGGGACCTCACATAACTGACCTCTGCAAGCTGCTGGCACCCCCAAGCCCTGATCCCTGACAATTGTCCCATAGGGCTGAACATGCACCCCCCATCCCCGAGACGTGCCCCACAGGGCTTATCATGTCCCCCCATCCCCAAGCCTCAATCCTCAATTGCCAGTTTACTGGTAATTGGAAATCCACGGTGTCCATAATCCCTGGTAGTCTAGTTGTCCCACCCCCCCAGCTGGCAGTGCCAGTCCAGCCACACCTGTACCCAGCCAGCAACTGGAACATCCCACATCTCACCTCCATGGCCAGCTGCAGACTGAGCTCCCTACTGAGCCGCCGTACTACTGTATACAGTACACTCAATGAATGATAGCTCATTCATTGGCGTGAGCTATATACAGTAATGCGGTCAGAAGGAGCTCAGTCGATGGCTTCGGCCATGGAACGAGAAATGAGTGTGTCAATCATGACTGGGTATAGGGTGTGGGAGGTGGGGTGGTGGTGGACTGGTGCTGCGGGTGGGAGAGGTAGGTCCACTAGACTACAAGGGATTTGGGAAACCGTGGATTTATTACCTGCAAACTGGTGATGGGATCTGGGCTTGGGGAAGGGGGCATGATCAGCCCTGCAGGGCATGTCTCAGGGATGGGGGGATATGAACAGCCCTGCAGGACATTACCTGGGGATCAGGGCTTGGGGACGGGGGGGTTCTGATAGCCCTGTGGGGCATGAGAATGGTATCTGTGGGATCAGGGCTGGGGGCCTTGCACCCTGTCAATGGGCATTTACTGTGGCTTGTGGCATCCTATTCAGGTGTGCCCTCCCTTTGGCTCTACACTTGGGGTGCCACAAGTCACTGACATAGCCATCAGGGACCCTGCCTGTTCTGGAATCAGGCGCAGGGTCCCCGGCGTATTGGCATTTGGTGCAAGTCGCAATTGTCAGTGACTTGCACCATGTCTTCTGGAATTGGGCCCATGTTCTTTAACTAACATTAGCCCATGTTATCCCATTCCTGTTTTTGCTATTGGTATAATTCTACCTCCCCCCTTTTAAGTCACAGTGTGTCAAACCATCATTATCTTAAAAAACACATTTTGTTCACAGAGTAACTGAGAAGTCTGATTTCTTTAAAGACTTTTATTTTCAAATAACCAAACAGTACTGTATAAGCAAAAATAAAAACACACAAATACCCCACATTTTGGTATTGATTCCAGGACAGGACAGTCTGCAACAACAAAAAAAAAATGTCGGTATACAACATGGAGCAAAGCATGCAAGTAACAACCCATGAATACAGTGTTTTGCTTTTTTGGTGAAAAATGAAGGGGATAGCAGGATATTACACAGTATAGCACAGCACTTTTTATAATGTTGATTTTGAAATGTACAGTGAATATAAATGTTTTTAAGGCAGTAATATCCTCACATAGATTTCAGTGAATAAAAGCACAAATACGCTGTAGAAAAATACAAATAGAACTGGAAAATACATTTAGATGTCAATAATATGAAAATAGTATTTTTTGCAGGAATTGGTGGTGTTCAATCAAAGTTCCATCTGATGTGGGTCAATATAACATTGACCAGGTTTCTGGGCAGCCCTTATCTGCCCATGTGCCATCACAGTTTACTTTATTTGCCCGTTGCACATGTATGTTGCACGGCACAAGGGCACAACAAATCAGTGCTACAGAGCGTTGGTGTTTGCTTGAGCTCCAGCACCTGACATCCCTTTCTTTCTCACTTGTGAGAGACACAATGTCCGTATCTGGCAGAGTGTTCATTGTACCCATGATGTGCCTATGGGTGGCTCTCAGTGGAACCAACGCAGGTACCCTTTCATCTGTCATTGCCTCCAGTGCTGTGTCACTGTCTTGCAGTGAATCTTTCATTTCCCCTGCCTCTGTATTGTAAGTTTATTCCAAAAGACTAGCTGTACTGTGCCTCTCTAGTCATGTTGATAGCTATGGTGTTGACACTTGCTACTGTATCTCCCTCATTATCCTTTTCTGGTCTTGAATCATAGCCTGCAGAGGGAGTGGTCCTGCCTTTAGATGCTCCATAGTATCCTTCATCTGTTGGCATTTCTGCTTCCATTCTTTTATGCTCTTCCTCATGAAACTCTCAAATTTGTCTGTCTCTCCCACTCTGTTCTGCTCTGCAGCTGCTCTTTCCTCTTGTGTGCCCTCTGCCTGCTCCTCTGGTACTTCCTTGTCCTCTGGGCAGGCCTGCTGCTTGGGCAATTCATTTTCATCTGGATGGGCCAGCTGCTCTTGTGCTTCCATGTCCAGTGGATGGGCCTGCTGCACTGGTGCTACCCTGCCTGTACTGCTGCCTCAACTTGTGCATGGGATGCTGACATGAGGTTTTCTTCATGCTGTATCAACAAGGATGATTTATTGTCATTCCACCCACCGCCCACTGCTCTCTCTGACAATGTCCCTTGGACGGCTAACCTCCACCTCCTGCAGAGCATCTTATTCAGCACTACTGCTCTATTTCCTCTCCCAGCAAATATCCCACCTGTTTACCAATTTACTTATCTGTTTCCTGTTCTCTTGCTTCCCCTCTGGACTGTACCTTCATCACTCAATAATGTAAATGCCACACTTCTTCTGTACATTGCCTGCTCGTGTACCTATGTAACCAGCTGAAACTATGTTATTATATACCTCTGTAACTATATGGTGTCTTGTTTGTATGTAACTGTATTTTGTCTGACGAGGAGCCTTTGGAAACAAGTCCATAACTCAAAGGACTGTAATTCTGATTTGTACAAATAAATAAATAAATTGTCCCTGGTGATGATATCATATTGTTTGGAACAAAAAAATGCAGTTAGAATCAAAATGCTTAAAACATAATATTGCTGCCTGCCTGCGAAGTACACTTATCAGGGTCTGACTGAGGCACAGGGTGGACATCTGGAAAATCGGGCCAGGGGCCCACCAAGAAAGAGAATAATAATTTAAAAAACTGTGGTTAACATGTCTTTCATGCTATGGACAATTTCTATCAAGTTGCTTAAAATTGTTGGTAGTTTATATGCACATGAATAGCGTTAACATTGTTTCAATGTTTGTAGAATAGCAATGGGGTATATAGCGCTTCTGTAACTTGTAGTACTTTTTGTGACTTAACTCTGTTACCACCCTTGGGTTAGTAGATATGTAGGTAGGATGTTGTAGAGAATAGAAGGCCCAGGAACAAAGGTGAAAAGAGTGTCAGAGAAGGAGGAGGAGGGGATGGTGGTGGATGAAAAAACACTCCCTAAGCAAGGGAGGTGCGCTTAGTGGAGGGCTTAAGTAGAGGTTGTGGGAGGAGCTATTCCCCACATTGAACCATGGACAAAGCCTTCCCATTCAATGTTTGTGGAATAGGAATGGGGTATAAGGTACTTGTGTAACTTGTAGTCCTTTTTGTGGCTTAACTTTATTCCCACCCTTGAGTTGGTAGGTATGTAGGTAGGAAGTTGTAGGGAACAGAAGGCCCAAAAATATACCTTCACCAACTCACAGAGAGTATGACCCCCTGGCACTTAGGAGAGGAAGAACCCCTAGGTGGAGGAAAACTCTGAGGACCCATGGCTGGTGGTCTGCCCGTCCTCTGGGAATGCTAAAAGGAGAAGGACCTAGGTTCTAGAAACCATAGCTAATTTAAGGAACATGATCTTCTTGGAGAGATGGCAGTAGATCCTTGATCCATGGATGGATCTGATTGAATGATGATCCTGAGATTGAAGAGTCAGTCTTTTCTGCAGGAACAGTAGAATCCTAAGTGTGGAGCAGATCCAGTTGAAGAAAAATGAATGAAGTCCAGATTTCCAAGGTAATGAAGGATGCTTGTCCATATGGGGGTTGCATGGACATAATAAGCAGAGTGAGAATGAATTGATAGGGATATTACTGGACAGTGGAGGGTGTACATGCTATGATACGAGAAGTCATGGGCGAATGATCGAACTTGAGTAAGGTTTGACTTTTGAGGTAAGAGCTGGAGGCAAGGAATTCAGTAGTAAGTGAGGAGTCACTAAGAAAGTTTAAGTGAAGTGGAAAATGAGTAGAAGAGAGTCTTTGAGTGCCTTGGAGATGATGAACCATCCTTGATCCTTGGGCAATGCAGATTGACTGATAATCCTGAGGATGAAGAGTAGATCTTTTCTGACAGAACAGTAGAAGAAGGGAAAATGGAGTCTGGATGTCCAAGGGGATGAAGGATGAGTATCTAAAGGGATTGCAAGGATGTAATGAGCCTGGAGATCATAATTTGATTGATATGCTATGAAACAGTGAATGGTGGGAATTGCAATGATTTGTGCAGTCATAGGTGAATGATCTGACTTCAGTAAGGTTTGACTGTAAAGGTAAAGTCTGGAGGCAGAGAATGTAGCAGTGAGCAATGAGTAGCTAGGTAGGCAGTCGTACAGTAGAAATGAGTAGAAGAGAGTCTATACGTGCCTGATAGGAGGATTGGCTTAAGTGATTAGTGGACAATAGAGGAAGACTTGCAGATGCAGTCCTGATAGCAATCAAATGTGTATAGAGACTGATTAGAAATTCAGATTAATTAATGTATGACTTATTTGGGCATGATGACGTAACTGTGCTTGTATATGCTCAGCTAGTATGCTGGCTGAAGTAAAAATGGGGATTTCTGCAGAGTGATTGTTCATGGGATGCACTGTCTTGGCTTATGGTTGGTTAGATTTGCAGGTAATCTGATGGCTAAGTCCTCGAGAGAAGCTTGGAGGGGGATACATTGAAGAATTTGTATGCTTAATGGTTGCAGAGCCCCAGATGGAAATAGGATGATCCTGTTCTCAGTGATAGTCTTTACTGGAGAGATTAATGTAGATAGTTTGTGAAGGAAAGGCTGGAGGATCCACTGGAAGGGTGGTTAACTCAGCTGAAGGTACTAGATGAAGAAGTGTGGATAATTGTATGAGGAATGGTGATGTTCAGGAGCCAAACGATGGTTCAGATGGTGTGGTGTTCATAAGCAGCTAGGCAGTGGAAATCCAATGATGAATACTCTGAAGCAGCTTGGAGGTCATAGAACAAGAGAAGTCTGTTGACGCAGTACGTGTCTAATAACATAGTCAACAAATTTGATGATGGTAGAAGCTGCATACTGAAAATAGATAATGTCCAAGGTGCCATGATGTATCTTGTGAGTCCCGGGATCTGGAGGAGCGATGATGGAGAGTAAGTTGGAGCATAACAGGAAAATTTACAGCCTTACCATGCGAGAGGATAGCCTGTGAGGCATGGTAGATGGGAAAGTCCATGGAGACTGACTGGGCTAGATTCGTAGAGAGTATCCAATGGAGAGAGAGGGGACTGTTTCGAGTGTCCAGATAAATGAAAGCCCAGGATGAACAAGGGGAGCTGATTGGGTAGTATGGAAAACTTTAAATTAAAGTAGGAGTGGCAGATGCATGTGTGACATAGACAACCAGTTCTGAATGCTGTATCATTTCTTTTTAATATAAAATGTATTACTGACTGTCTCTGCTGAAAAAAATATGGTGCTCTTAGAATGACCTCACTCATCCCCAGATTTCAGCTGAAAGATGCAAGCCAGGAGAAAAATGCTGACAGCATGTGAGTTCACACACACTCAGTTTTTTGAGACCATGTGTTACATGTAAAGCCTTAATTAAGGATCCTGTCTGTCTGAGTTAATTACAACCGTAGTTGCTATATCATATCCATTTTATGACGTTGGAAGGAAAACCCCAGGTTATTACATAGAAGTGCGACATCATAAAGATGCTTTCATGTCCTGGAAGGAGGAAGCTTATTAGGAGATCAAAAGAAGTGTCATTTGAAGGACATGAATTATGCTGAAGTTGCAGAATGTAATACTTTTGTATAAGATATATATTTTCATATATCCTGACAGGGAGGAACTAGGTGACCTCCTGAAAAGAGGTGGGGTAAAAGTCAGCATTTAATTTAGTCTGTTTTACTTCACAGAGACACATTTTTACCTAGACTCTGACCACAAAACATCTTGGGAGCACTTTTAAGCAAGTATTTAAAGGCTAAGTACTGTAGTAGGAATTGCACTGTTTAAAACCTTGTTCTTTTAATAGATTCATATGCCTTATGATATAGCAGTTCTGTATTGTTGTGTTGTACATATTCTTATCTATTATAGTAAAATTCTTTTTAGAACTTACTTGGTCTGTCTTTGACTTCTTTTTATTTGTAAGAAAAGTACATGGTTATAGCAGACAATAGCCATAAGCTTGAATGGTGATACCAAACTGGAAAGAAAAGCGTTTAAATCTGAGGTCTTTATTAAAGTTTTAAGGGTTCATCTCTGTATACCTGGTTAGGTGCCCATAGGCAAAGATACCTGGCCCCCCGAAGACAGATATATCTGAGCCTGTGCATTGGGTATGCTAACAAGAGGTTAACAGTTTGAATCCCTCCAGAACTTGAGACCAAAGGTTGATCCAAACTCACGAAACAGACAAAGGGATTACCTTGTACTGTTCCCTGTTCACAAGACTGCACTCAGAGGTTGGCACTTTGGGAGTAGAGGGCCTGACCTGCTGAGTGGGTTTGTGACAGCATGTGTTCCCAAGAATGCAAGCTAGAGATAGGTTCCTCAAGTACAATGAACAGTGATCCATTGAGTAGTGAATAGAAGCTGTGATGTTGGCCAGAATAGGAGTATGCGAAGGATGAATGAGGATAGTAGTTCCTTGAGTAGGAATACTGGCCAGGGATATGGTAAGATGCACAAGAGAGCCGCAGCAGACAGGATAAAGCCCCAAGCCCACAAGGCGGAGATGGAAAGGTCACCATCCAAAGATGGAAGGAAGTCCAGAGTAAGTCCTGATGGACTTAAGGACTGATCCAGGATGGTGTTGAGGTGAATGAAGCCAGATGACATACTGTGCAGGAAGGAACAGGATGGGGTCACCTCCTTGGTGAGTGGCAGCAGAAAACAGGAAGGCTGTAACAGTCACTAGATGATGATCCATGGAGGACCGAGGAGTGAAGCGGAGTACTGAGCGCAACAGGTTGAGGTACATAGGTCCCAGATCAGATGAAGGCTTCAACCAAATAGTGAAGGGATGGAAAGTGCTGAACTGAAGAAGGATAAAGTTCCCACATCCAAAGGAGGAATTAAACATGGACATCAACAGGATGGGTGACTTGCAGAAAGGCAGTTCCAGAGGCAGTCATACTGGATCAAGAGAGATACTGGACCAACTGGCTAGACCCAAAACATGAGGGAAAGTAGGCCAAGAGGATGAAATATGATGGTCCATGAATGAGCAGGATGGTGAGTGGTGAGGAAGGCTTGAAGGTAGTCGGAGTAACTGGGTCCCAAGACTGGAGGAAAGTGGTAATGAGGTAGGATAAGGATGTTGCATAAGGTGGAACCTGTAGGTGCGGATGTAGGCTCCTATCAGATGGAATTGAAGTGAGATGAACAGAATGACATTCCAGATGATACGTAAGGGGAAAGCACAGTAGGGAGCTGTCTCCACAAAAGAACCATGCACTCGGCAACATTGGTGCTAACAGCTAAATATTGAACATTATCTCAAAAAGCTGAAGCACTCACTAACCCCAAATATAGTCGAACACAGAGCTACTATTTTAAATATTTATTGCACCAACCAGTCCACCTGACGCGTTTCGGACACAAGTCCTTTTTCAAAGGTTAAAAACATCTCTACGCAAGCATCAGTTAAATACCATTTCATGTCTGACATCATAATGACGTTTTACAAATTCATTGGTTATAGCAAGCAAAAACAAATTCAAACACCATCACCCATAAAAACAGTGAAAAATAGATTGGAATTCCAAAATATCTGAATACTTAAATAGTACATGACTAAATTGAAATAACAGACATAAATATTTGTAGTACTGACATATCAAAAAAATATACAATTTATTGCAGATTTTAAACCATTTTCAAAAACATCACAGTGTAATTTCAAATCTGACTATACTATAAATATCACAAGAGCTAAAGTTAAAAACATTATCACATTCTTAGTTCTTTTATCTATATTCCAGATAAGGTTTTAATTCCAGATTAGCATTAATTCCAGGTCTTTTATGAGCTTTTAATCTTAGAATCCATTCATTATCTTTTTTTTAAATTTTGTTATGGTAGTTACCACCTCTTTGACCATGAAAAACTTCTTCTATTCCCATAAACTTAAATTCATGTAGTTTGGTCTTTCCTTTATTCTTCGCTATATGGGCCGACGTAGCAATGACCGCTTGCATATTGCATGTAATCAGCTGTCTAACATCAAAACTTTATCCTTTTGACTAGCAACACTGAATTCTTTATCCTGTGTAATATATTTACAGGCATTGCAATTTTTACACTGACTTTGAAACAGAAGCTCTAGCACTTAAGAGCTGGCTTAACAGCAGAGGGTACACTGAAAAATCTAAAGAGAAGGGTTATCAAGCATTAGCCCTATTGAATAGAAATGATTTACTTGTGGATAGAAATGATGAACAAAAAAGTAGTAAAAGATTCTAGTTTGTTACAACTTTTAGTGCACAAAGTAAAGAAGCTGAAAAAGTGATACGGAAACATTGGCAAGTACTGTCCTGTGAACAAGGACTACAAGAAGTTACTTTTCTTTTCCCGATTATGACATACAGGCATGCACCCACATTAAAAGATACTCTAATGAAAAGTCATTTTACAACACAGATGGGACACACCAATAATTGGTTTAGTAATAGTAAAGGTTGTAAACAGTGTAAAAATTGCAATGCCTGTAAATATATTACACAGGATAAAGAATTCAGTGTTACTAGTCAAAAGGATAAAGTTTTTGATGTTAGACAGCTGATTATGTGCAATACGCAAGGGGTCATTTATCTGGCTAAATGTAGGTGTGAAGCATTTTATATTGGTAAAACAGAGAGCCTTTAAAATAAGAGTTTTAGAGCATGTCTGTTCAAATAGACAAGCAAGATTTAACTTATGCTATGTCGGCCCATATAGCGGAGAATAAAGGAAAGACCGAACTACATGAATTTAAGTTTATGGGAATAGAAAAGGTTTTTCATGGTCAAAGAGGTGGTAACTACCGTAACAAGATTTTAAAAAAAGAAAATGAATGGATTCTAAGATAAAAAGCTCATAAAAGACCGGGAATTAATGCTAATCTGGAATTAAAACCTTATCTGGAATATAGATAAAAGAACTACGACTGTGATAATGGTTTTAACTTTAGCTCTTGTGATATTTATAGTATAGTAAGATTTGAAATTACACTGTGATGTTTTGGAAAATGGTTTAAAATCTGCAATCAATTGCATATTTTTTTGATATGTCAGTACTACAAATATTTATGTCTGTTATTTCAATTTAGTCATGTACTATTTAAGTATTCAGATATTTTGGAATTCCGATCTATTTTTCACTGTTTTTATGGGTGATGGTGTTTGAATTTGTTTTTGCTTGCTATAACCAATGAATTTGTAAAATGTCATTATGATGTCAGACATGAAATGGTATTTAACTGATGCTTGCTTTGAGATGTTTTTAACCTTTGATAAAGGACTTGTGTCTGAAATGCGTCAGGTGGACTAGTTGGTGCAATAAATATTTAAAATAGTAGGTCTGTGTTTGACTATATTTGGGGTTAGTGAGTGCTTCAACAGAAGGGAGATGCTCGAGTCCAGGAGGGAGCAGCAAGCGACAGTCCAGTGGAGCACAGGTAGGATCAAGACTGTTGATCTGAGAAACAAACATCCAGGCATGGTAATGGGAGAGAGAGAGAGAACCAGTCTTCAATATCATTCTGCAGAGGTAGGAGGATGGAGGCAAATGAAGAATGGTGGTCCTCTTCAAACTGGAAGCAGCAACCGGGCAAGAGACAGAGGATACATCAACCCATTGGATCCAGGGACAGGCTACAACTCCATGGTGTCGATGAGATGACATGAAGTTGACATCAACAGGCAAAGATGAGGGTGGAAGGAAGGAAGGTGGAGTGTAATGGCCCATTCCCGAAGGGAAGTGGTGACCTGCAGGCAAGGGGAAACAGAGACTACTAGCAGGAGGTGGTCCCGGTCCAGAAGGGATGTGGCATCAGATAGTAGGGGGGGAGAATGAACATATGTGGTGCAGCAGAATGGACGCTCATGTTACCAGGCATGGCATTTGAGGCGGGAGGCCATGAATCGAGGCTGCAGACCAAGTAGGACATATAAGGCAAGTTGTACAGAGTCATGTTCTTGAAGAGAAGCAGCGGCCGGGCAGCAGGCTGAGAAAACATAAAGTCGCAGCTGTGGGATGGAGGTTCAGACACCCATCCATAATGGCTGAGGCCAGAAGATCCTGTCTTGAGGCATCTAGACATAGGTAGGATGAGGATGGCGCATGGTGAAGACGTTCTATTCCTGAAGGGAAGCGGCAAATGATATAAGGTAGAGAAATGTGTTAAGATTCAGTACATGAAGACATAACTCCCATCCCTGGTAGTTGGGGTGAGCTAACCTTCACTCAATGCTGTCCAGCAGAGTTAGGGACAGAGTCCGGAATACTGCTGATACCAGCTGGCTACAGTGCTAATACTGCTGTAGAGAGAAGAATTAGGACATGGAAACAGGGATAGGATGATAAGCAGTAGTTGACAATGAGACACAGGAGGATGGTAAGAATGGTAACACCAAGTAGGGATAACATATAGGGGACGTGCGAGAAGACGTAGATGGAGGAAAGGACCATGCCGAACAAAGGCAAGAAAAGGGAGCTGCTGATGAAATGGAGGATGTATGAGCCAGGAGAGAAAGGAGAGTAAGTAATGTAGCAGAAGGACTGGGATACATGGATCCTTTTGTCCAAGGGGGAGAACTCCAAAACATCTGAATGGTGGGCATCAGGAGAATCTTGGAAGGGGTCTGAAGTAAGAGACAAGAGAGAGGCAAAGGACAATGTGAGGCATACTTGAAGTAACATACAAAAGAGGCCTGAACCCCCCCACGACCCCTCCCTGTTCAATGTAGTAAGCGAACGTGCGACTGCCCCCCCCAAGTAGCTGGGGCTAAAGCCAGGGAATGCATAGCACATAGAGAAATTAACACATTTCCAGGGGCATATGAGGAGAATTATGGGAATATGGAAATATGGATGGAAGACTGCGAATGTGTGATAAGTCCATGTATTAGGAGATGTGCAAGTCTATGAGCTGCAGATGCCATAGCCCCATTAGGGCGTTTGTTGGTAGCATATAACGTGAACGAGAGAGAAACAACTAATGCTGCTGTTCAACTGTTGGAACAAGAGGTGCTTACTGCAGAGAGCATTTGGCAAAACTGCTGGCAGAGTCCTTACTTCCATGTGAGGGAGCAGGCAGGGAGGAGCGGAAATGAAGGGCCCAGTAAAGCCGAGAGGTCATTGCATCTAGCAGGGAAATGGGCATATAGTTGCAAAACAAAAATAGGTATGCATCTGTCAGAGTTAGGATGTAGAGCTGTATGCATTGTTGATTCAACTTGTGTAGAGCAAGGGAATAGAGCAATGGGGAAGGGACAGAAGCAAGCAGGGAGGACAGGAAGTGATACGCACATGGGAGGAGAGAGGACTGGACTGGAGGGCAGAGCGTAGATGCTCGTAAGCACCAGGACCTGGGAGTCCAGCAGAGTGAGAAGGCTCAGAAGCACAGGTGACAGAGAAGGGGAAGCCCCAGAAAAGAAACAACACAATGGGAACCCAAGGACAGCCAGGAAGGAGGGAGCGAGAAACAGGGAAGAGAGGTGACCAGGCGGCAGCGGGCTGAGGAAAAAAAAACATACACAGGTAGGAGACATAGGCACAGGGAGGAGGTGGGAGAAGAAAATGAAATGGGAGCACATGAGAAGGGGAGGAAAATTCAGAGCAGCAGCACAAGGTAACACAGCACACAAGCCACGCAGGGAGCCCAGAGAAAAACAGTCCCTAAGCAAGGGAGGTGCATTTAGTGGAGGGCTTAAGTAGATGTTGTGGGAGGAGCTATTCCCCACATTGAACCATGAGCAAAGCCCTTCCAAATGCACATAAGTAAGTACAGTATTTAGTGAAAAAGGGTAAATTTGTGTGTCAGATTCATGGAGCTATATGAAATTCATAGCAGTTGAGAGTTATTGGAATAACTTTATTCAAAACAATAATGCAAAAGAATATTGTCTTCTGAAAATCCTTTCTGGTGGTGAGGCATTTTCCTTTTCCCCTCTCTTTCTGCTCACACTTATGCCACTCTTCAGCTGCATTACTGCTCTGCTCCTCCTGTTAGGTGTGGTTATATTTGAGGTCCCATAAAATTTTACGGTTTTGAGTCTGGTAGTAATCTTCAATCCAGTATATACTGCGATACAGAGTATTGCCTCTCAGGCAGATGTACTGTATATAATTTCTTTTTTCAGGCTCGACAACACCCCCATTACATACTGTTCCCCAAAATCAAGACAGCCATTAGTTTGGAGCTGATTGGCCAACACTGTTTCTCTCATCATAGTTACATCATGCCTCCCTGATCCTCAACATCTGATTTGTCTGCTCCTTAATCCCCAGCTTGTGATTTTTCATAATTCATGGCCTTGCCTACTGTACTGTCCCACTACTGTATAAATATTGCACAATTTTGTGGCATGTAACCACATCTTTTGGAGGAGATTTGCAGATCGAGAAACCATCACCTTTGCACTACCACTATGACCAAGAAGCTGGATGAGAACCATAGCAATGTTGTTCGTGAAATGTGCAAAAATGGGACTCCAATGCTGGATATAGAGAAATGCCTTGCAGCAGTCAGAGTCATGACTTCTCTCCCTCTGTCCTCTATAAATGTATTCGATCATGCAAAGAACATCCACACAAGGTGCGAGTGTGCACTCGGTGGGTATCGTTGACAACATAAGCACCCTAAGCAAGGTGGTCCAGTGCTGTCTCTGTGGCCTTGAGTATATCACACTACAGTACATGACAGTGAGATAGTCAAGGGCTGCCTCTGTTGCCTTAGGCAAGCCACACAACACTAAAAGGCAGTGAGATGGCATCCAGGACTTCCTCTATGACCTTGAGTAAGCCACACTACACTACAAGGTAGTGAGATGGTCCGGGGCTGCCTCTGTGGCCACTCTAAAAAAATACATAGCAGTGAATGTTAAAGGGGAACTCTCATCTTCAAGATTTCTTAATGTCTGAAAGTCCCAAAAAAGATAATTTGAGTGAGCTGTTTTACTTACCTGTAAGTTTTAGCAGTCCAGAGTTAGTCATATGTAAATGTAGACCTACCCACCCTCACAACCCTATAGTTAGTGCAAGAGACGGCATACATACATTTATTCATGATATACTTTGTAGGGTAGGATATAATGTAGTACTATGTGATATAGTAATTAGACATGTGCATAAGTTTGTAGCATGGACTGGTGGTAAAGACTGGATCTCAACAGGGCTATGTGCTAGTAACCTCTGGCCCTAACAGTATTAGCATTGCTTATGCAGGCCTCATGGTACAGTTATTTTCCTTTGCTACGCAGTTGTTATTATTTTGCTAACTAAGCACCTTATTGTATTGTAACCCAAAACTAGTTTTAACTAGTTTTACTCTTATCAGAGAATACGTGCAGAGAGAGTGATGAGCTAACTGTCCTCTGTGCTCACCTTCCACCAATGAGGTTTCTGTATTTTGTGATTTTACCTTATTTGGCAGACCGTTACCTAGTAACATACATTTCTTAACTTAGAGTATAATAATGATACCCATGCTGTATTTTGTTGAGTTTGAATCTAGTTTGGAGTGATATCATAATATCTGGGGTCCTGTTCCTGACTCCCAGCAGGTATTTGCTGTTTTGAGTTTTCTGGTAATAAATTAGTTATTCCTGCGGTATTTTGGGCTCTGTGTTATGTTTCACCATCGGTTCCAGAACGATTCTGCTAACATAAATCAGGCTATAAGTAAAGGCTAGTGGTGGCCACATGTTTTAGGCTTCTGACAGGCAATGATGTCTCCGCAGTCTTGGTCCTGCTTTGACTGCAGATAATCCAATAGGTTAAATAGGAAGATGCCTATTTTATTAAGTGTGCTTTAAGGTGGTATCACAACACTTTCTGCATTTATAATACTTGCTTTGTATGTGCATTGAAACTAGTGAGTTATCACTTTTACATTTTAAATATTTAATAAACATTTAATAAAAATAACTCAACGTAATTCTGGTATTGTTATGTTAGAGAATCTCATTCAGTCCAAAGTATTTCAGTAAGAAACTGTTAAACTTTTAACTTTATCAAAGAAGTAAAATTCTTTTATAGTACAACATTTCAAGTTTTGCGTGTTTTTAACACTATTGTCCATCCACATGTTTTTGCAGTGATTAAACAAGTAATTGTGTCATATATATTTTTTTTCTTTTCAATTCAAAACTGGATAGAAAGGGAATAATATTTGCAGAATCATAACAAATTCTCAGATACTATCTTTTAGGGCTGGGAGAACTCAACGAAGTTCTGACCCTTATTAAATAAGAACCAGAACACAGTGGAGTTCTGATTTGTTCTGATGAGTTCTGATTTTTTATAAATATTTGAAAAAAATGCGACAAAATGCATAAAAATGGCCAAAGTCAGTCATATTCAATACAAAGGCCAAAAGGAAATAATTGAATGCATTATTTGTATAAAACTGACAGTAAAACTGCTAAATAAAAGCAATAATTAATTACTACTAGCTGCTTCATGGCTGGCCTGTACTGGTAGCAATAACATCCTGCATATCCTGCTCGGGCCCGTGACATGAGTGTGCTGGGAAAGAGAGAGAGAGAGAGAGAGAGATGGAAAGAGAAAGAGACAGACAGACAGACAGATGCAAATACTATTGTACCATAAAGAAATACCAAGCGCTGCAGGCAGCTAAGATTATTTTTATTAATGCTGCTGCTGTGTGGGTATTATTTTGATGGATTTTCCAGTAAGAGAAAACCAGGTGAAAGAAATTAATGATTAAAATGAGCAGCAGTAAGAGCCCACCTGCCCTACCCATGTGAATGATGCAACTGCATCGCATGTCCCAGTGTACTGTGGTATGGTATACTACTTGGTTCAACAGTGGTAATGTTGTCTATGACTGCTTCTACTACTGTTCAACATGCAATACATTTATTAAACAAGAAATAAAAGATATAATGATCACCACCCAGGCAGTCAGTCAGACATATCACATCGATCAAGTGCAGTGCAGTCATAAAAATAAAGGTTGCTACTGCCACCTGAAGACTTGATGACATACAATTACATCCTTCTTAGTTACACAGTTGCTGCCCTGTCAACCAGTGCCAAATAATTTAAGTAAATACAAATTAAAATATAATAATCTCAGCCCAGTTATTGTAAGCGAGATGTAGTGTTGTTACAGCAAGGCTAGCATTAACCCCTTCCCCCACAGACACACACAGTAAAGAAATTAATTTACATTTTTCTTTGTAATCGCAGCCAAATATTGGAGGCATGAGAAATACATTATACAAAGAGCATTCAATTTCAGTGTTCAGACTTCTGCTAAGCCATCTGTTGTATGAAAATTAAAACAGTAATACTACAGTACAGTCAGGTCGGTGATAAAATAATAATTATTAATCAGTTGCTGAGAACAAAAAAGTGACAAGTAGCAGTAGTAGTGAGGACAAAAGGTGACAATTAGTGCACGACATGATGTGAGGACAAAAAGTGACAAGTAATAGTAATAGTAGTGAGGACAAAAGGTGACAACTAGTGCACGACATGATGTGAGGACAAAAAGTGACAAGTAATAGTAATAGTAGTGAGGACAAAAGGTGACAAGTAATAGTAATAGTAGTAGTGAGGACAAAAGGTGACAACTAGTGCATGACATGATGTGAGGACAAAAAGTGACAAGTAATAGTAATAGTAGTGAGGACAAAAGGTGACAACTAGTGCATGACATGATGTGAGGACAAAAAGTGACAAGTAGTAGTAGTAGACAGAGTAGACAGCAATAACAAGTAAAAAGGCAGAGTCTGCACAAGGAGTAGTGGTGCTAGGATAAAAATAACAGCAAAACAAAATAACAACAATCCTGCACACACACACCCCCATGAAAATAACTCACTGCTCAAGGTATCAAGTTCGGTATAAAGTGCATATTTATTGCAAAAGTGCCAGTGCAATGCAGTGCACAAGTCTCCTGACATGTTTCAGAAAGCAACCTTTCCTTTCTCAAAGGATCTGAGCACATGATAAAACAGTCACGTTATATACACATCACATCATGACATCATAAGTATGCGACCAGTCCATATACAGAAGCGCTTAAAAGTGCTATAGTGATCAAAACAACATACCAACAAATACTTGTAAGAATCTTGGGCATATAAAAGCAGCACAAATCTACAGGTACATATGAAAATTAAGTGACAAAGTACAATAGAATAAAATAATTGAAAATGTTTTTTGCAGTCTCTTAAAATTGCTTGTAGACCACCAGCTCTAGAAGAATCAGTCTCCCAAATACATTTCAAATGTTTCCCTTAAAAAGGAAATATTAGGCAGCAACAAAAATCTGTAAAATGAAGTGTATAAGAATATAGATAAGTAAACCAACATTTCATTTCTATATACATGCACGTCTAATAAACTGTAAATCTCACTAAACACATGATTATTTTCACCAGCTCATTTATTTCTTAAAGAGCTACTGACACCTCAAAGAAAACTTTGAAAAACATAATAATTAGGTACAACTCTACTTGTATTCCATATATATTCCAGATTTCTCCTCCCCATTATTTATTACTGAGAAAATCTGCATGAATACATGATTTTTACCTTGCAGTTACTTTAAAGTTACTCTGCCTCTATGCTTACTCCCAACTTCAAGTTATAATGCTCTGTTGTGACATCACAATCTGTTGCCATGAGAGTACCTGTGATGTCACACGCAGTGCATTAATACCTCAGGTAGGGAGACAGCAGCAGAAATAGATGAATTGTTCAAGAACAAAAAAGCCTGTTTTCATGCAGATGACCTCAGCAATAAATAATGAGGAGGAGGAATAAAGAACTAATGTGAAATACAAGCTGAACTTTATCTAAATATTATGTTTTGTTATAGTTCTCTTGAAGGTTTCAGCTGCTCTTTAAAGAATGTGATAAGATCCAAATAATCGTTTAAACCTGGGGCCTTACATCCCTCCAGGGTAAAGATCCAGTATCCCTCCCTTTCTGGTATAAGGTTGTTATGGTTACCCCCTCTTGGGTTAGGTAATACCTTCTCGATAATCTGAAAAAAGAACATGTGTTTGTCCTGCTCACCAGTCTGCATGATGTATAATGCAGTGGCATATGTGGGATCTTTGTCCCATATTGCCCTGCAGTGTTTACCAACCCGTTGTTTCAACATACATTTAGGTTTACCTATATAGAAAACCCCACAGGTGTAAACTGCTGCATAGATAACACCCTGGGTATCACATGTAATAAGGTGTTGTATTTCAAACACCTTTTCTATATTAGGGCTGGTAAACATTTTTCCTGGTGAAATAGCATGACAATACATACATTTAAGGCATCTGAAGCAGCCAACACATCTATTTGGTAACCACGTTTGAGCTATTTGTGGTTTTGGCTGCGTTTGTCTACTATGGACCAAGTGGTCCCTAAGTGTTGCAGGGCATCTGTAAGATATTCTAGACAGAGCACCGTGAACTGTAGTGAAATCTCTATCCCCCCTTAAGATATTTCAATTGTCTCTTATAATGTTAACTTTTTGAGCATGTATGGAATATGTCCTCCTGCCCCATTGCCCCTCTCTCCCTCAGATCCTGTGACTCCCTCACCCTAGCTATACCACAGCGCACCAACTCTGTAGGCCAATCATCATTCTCCTATAGGTTCCCTAACCTCTGGAACTCAATGCCTCATCAAATCAGGCACTCCTCCTCCCCATGGTCCATCTTGACCTCCCTCCTCAACTTCCTCTCTCCAGCCTGCAGCTGCTCCTAATTTCCCCTCTGGCTCCTCAATCCTCTTAATTTCCCCTCTGGCTTCCCCATCCCCTTTTCCAGCCAAGCCCTTAATATGAGGAGAAACCAATGTACTTTACTGCACTTTATTGTCCACATTGTATGTATTAAATCTGCAGTGCTGTTAATTTGCTCCTCTCACATTAAATCTCAATGATTATCTAATGCTACTAACTGATGAATTGTTTCTTTACTCTGTTGCTTCTCTGTTCTATATTACCTTTGGAAATGTGTTGTTGTTTATTGCATATATACTTTTCTATAATACTGCAAGGAAAATGTGCTTTTGATTACTGTACTCCCATGCTCTCTGGATGCTCCGTGAGATGAGCAATTTTATATTATTCAGTGTGCCTTTCCTGGTGAAACTTTTCAATAAAAAAATAAAACAAAATAAATGTTGTGACAAAATTGATGGTAGTGTGACTGTGACTCTATGTGTTTGTTTCAAACATTTAAAGTCTCTTCCCTAGGTGTCCCTCTCACAGCCATATAAGCTTCCTGTATTTTGTGTTGGCTGTACCCCCTTTCTAAAAATCTATTCCCCAAATTACTGGTTGCTCTATCAGATTTGTCTGTATCACTACAATTCCTTCATAGTCTCAAAAACTGGCCACATGGAATATTGTCAGTAATATGTTTGCGATGGCAACTCAATGATAGCAAATTGTTCCTGTCACAAGTTTTTCTATAGATGTCTGCACTTACGTTCCCACTAACATCCTCAGTGATTTTAAGGCTCAAAAAATGTATTTCTTCCTTATTTGCTGTGTAGGTAAAATACAAGTTGCTGTTGGCAGAATGTAAATATTCAACAAACTGTTCAAACTGCTGCAAGTTTCCTTTCCATATAATGAATAAATCATCTATGTATCTGCAATAAATCTCAATTTTTTCAAGGAAAGTTTTTTTTTTCTGAGTCTCTGATGTTTATATTTTCCCATAAACCCATTTAGAGGTTCACCACACTGGAGGGGAAAACAGCCCCCATAGATGTGCCCTTTACCTGCAGGTACCATTCAGGAAGGAAGGAAAAAACAGTGTACTTCGATAGACAGCAGTACCCTACTTTTCAGATCAGAGTGATATACCTAGTACCACCAAATAAGTGTGACATAAAATGAAGTTGCTTGCTGTATTTGACCTCTGATCCACTGATAGTATTATTCTTCATGTTTCTGTGCTCATTGTGATTATTAAAATAATTCTGTTCTGGCCTAGTAGTCCATTTTCCTGAGTCCTGACCTGACTTGTTGCAATTAATTGCTGCCTCATGTAGTAGACCCTATTCACAAAAGATTTTCACCACAGGCACAAAATGAATTCTTGAAAGTGTCTTGTGGATAGGGCCTGCTCAATCTGACAATACGTTTCATTTAGGTATCATATTTCAAATTAAAGTAAGGAATGTTGAATTTTAGAAATGTATGGCGCTCAGCTTTTTCTGGTGTCAAACAGGATTGTGTGTCAGTAATGACATTACCAGCTAAGCTAAACAATCGTTCTGAACACATGCTAGTCGGAGGATAATTCATGTACTTCAGTGCAATGTTTCCTAAAGCAGGCCACATACTTTGTTTGGATTTCCAGTATTTCAAGGGATCAGCGTTCCAGCTGATATTGGGCTCTACAAGGTAATTTCAACAATGCTCTGTGCTGAGGCTGTGTTACAGTACAAGAGGCAGATGAAGAAGACGCTACAATTACATTTTGTAAGTGACTCCAGAGACATGAGGCTGAACCAAGTGACTGTGGGGACAGTGCTATGTTTGGATGGTGGTGTAGATGTTTCAGCTGCAGTGGCTGAGGAGAAAGAGGGAGAAAATGCAGCAACAGTAGAGGATGGGCCACACGATGCTGTGCTGCATCGTGAAGAAGATTCTGAATGTGGTGCTGCTGTCATACTCTGTTCCATGATAGCATGCATCTCATCAATTATATTGTTTGTTTATCTCAAAAGAAGTATCATCACTCAGTAGTTGCTTCGATTTGCATCATGGGTCCAAGATTGTTGCTTTAATGTAGTACTCAGAGTGAAGCATGTGACATAGTTTGTCTTCTTCTGTAACTTGTTTGATCATGCAGCTCATTGGGTCTTCTTGTATTCTGGGGGACAACCTGCATGTGTCAGCAGCACCACTGGCAGCCTGTGCAATCATGGAACTATCTTGGTTCTCTAACTTTTCCCTGATCAGATTCAAGCTGAATTAGAAATTTTTTTTAATGGTATCGCCCAGCTCAGAGTTGTGTTTGCACTAACATCTCTGGTGATTTCCTCAAATGGCTGGAGCAGGAAAATTAGAAACTCCAGCATGGCCCACTGTGGTGGAGTAATATAGATGTCTGCATCACCACTTTTATTTTCCAAGCAGTATTGTCTGACAGCCTTCTTTTGTTCCAGCAGCCTTTGGAACATATAAAAGGTTGAATTCCATCAAGTAGAAATGTCTTGGATCAGTCTGTGCAAAGGTAAATTGCGCTCCTGCTGAATTTTTTCAAACAAGTGACGGGCTTTGTTGAGTGACTGAAATGAGGGCATATTCTTTTAGCAGTCCTAACAAGAGCCTTAAAGTCCCCGTTGTCATCAAGAAAACTGTGAACTGTCAAATTTAAGTAATGTGCAAAGCAGAGGATGTGAACAAAGCCCCCCTCCTCCAAGGCCTTCCTTATGTTGGACCCATTATCTGCAACTATAAAGCCAACTGACAGTCCCTGTGAAGTGAGCTGTTGCTGTATTGGTTTTTGGAGCTCTTCATTGATGTTATATGAGGTATGTTCAGGTGGAAAATAAAACATTCTTAGAATAGCAAACTGCGATGCTTCACTGTCCCCAGTCCCACATAAATTCTCAAAACATGCCCAATGGGCCGTGACAGATGTGATAGGTTCAGGCTGACAGCTTGTCCAAATATCTGTTGTGAGGTGCACCACCCTCCCAAGGGCACTGCAAAAGATGCGTCTTAATTTTTTCATACAACATCAAAAAGATCTGGAATCCCTGTTGTCAAAAAGTATTTCCATGATGGTATACTATATCAAGGTTTGAGGTACTCAAGCAGCCACCTGAATCCTACATGTTCAACCATGTTATATGGTAACAAATCAACAGCTATCATTTCTGAAATTTTTTTGGTTATTGTAACAGCAACAGGTTGAGTTGAGGCATATTTATGCTCATATGTTTCTGAGATGGTAAGCTGTCTCTTTGAAGGAGGGGCTTTTGAATACATGGTCACTTTTAGTAACAGTAGGAATCCTTTGAATGGGAGGAAGTGGTGGTGGAGGTATTTCCATAGTGCTATGGGGGCTGCCACTGCTTTCATCTATTGGAATTACCCCTGAGTATAGTGAGCTACCACTGTCACTTTCTCTTTGAGATTCACAAAAACTGGAGTTCTCAGTAAGGTTATGACATCTGTCTAGGTGTCCTTTCAGTGCTGATGTTCCCGATGCTCCTTTCTTTTTACCTCTGCTGACTGGCCATTTACAAATGGTGCCTGTTACCACCAACTCATTAGAAGCACTAATGGAGAAGTATGACCAAAGAAAAGATATTATTGTTTTAGTTTTTTTCCCAGGAAGGCACTGCATCTCAAACCCCTTTACAGGCCCCCCCCGAGATTTTTCTTGGGCCTGTTCCTCTTATGGTTTATTTCCACTGCCCTCCTCCTCAACCAAAACATTTCTGTCCATTTCTTCCTCATCTGCAATTTCCATCCCCTCCTGTTATAAACCTTCTGCTGCCTGATCATTCTCTTCATCTTTATTATTAGTACCCTTGCTTTGTTTGACCTCAGAAAAATCAGATGACATCTGTGAGGGACTAGCAGTAGCATCGTATGCAGTTGTTCCATACCTTTGGGTGCCTCTGCAGGTGGTAACCACCAACCCTTTGGTTTTAACTACATAACTTTTTTTAACTTGGGACTGATTTGACAGATGTATCTTTTCTGGGTTCAAGCTTTTGCTTGGAAGACAAAACTTTAGATTTGAACAAATCACTTTTTGGGATCTTATTTGATTTTTCCTTTGCAGGCTGACTGCTGCCTTTTGCAGTGGCAGTGGCAGTGGCTGCACTGCCTTCCTGAGAAGAATGTGCCTCATCAACACTCTGATCCATTTTTTATTTCTTATTCTAAGTGTAAAAAAAATGATCCCTCTACCTAATGTCCTCTGATGACTCCCACCCACACACACAGGCCAGAGACAGATTTACAGTCATGAGTCATGAACGTGAATCATCCGTAATTGCAGCAGTACACAGCACACCTCAGTCCACCACCACTTTCTTCCAAGCTTTGTTGATTGACTGACTGGTACTACTGTTACTGTTCAGTGACCTACTCAACAGTGTGCCTCAGAATTTAAATTGGTGATGCAGACACCTTGCACATGGCTGCATGCACAGTTCCACATGGCTTGGTTAATGCTTATATGTAATGATAAATTAAGAAGGATAAGAAGGAGAAATAATAGATGAAATGAGTGATGATGATGACACTTGTGTGTATACTTTTATTACTTGTGTTGTACTGTACACAGACTGGTACAGGTAATAAATTCAGACTATCCCATGCCCTCCCCGCTCCACAGCCAGCAGCAAAGGCACAGTAACTTGTCTGTTGTTTGTCAGAAAAGTATTTTTTTTTTATTTATAATACATGAAATCATAAATGAACATTAAGGAGTGATCGTGATTGGGTGGCACAAGTCAAAGATTTATTTTGCCAGCCTGCCCATGCCCTGTATACACAGCCACATTGAGGCCAGGAAAAGAAAACAAAAACTTTTATTTGGGATTTCTGGGAATGTAAAATTTCTGGTGTCCCCCCTCATCTCTCTGTCCTCTAGATCTGGAATGGATGGCACAAGTCAAAGATTTATTCTGTTAGCCTGCTTTTGCCCTACACACACTCATACAGCTACATTGAGGCCAGGAAAAGAAAAAAAATATTTTATTTTGGATTTCTGGGACTTTAAAATTTCTCATCCTCCCATAGTCTGTCTCTCTGTCTTCTCTGAATCTGAGATGGCACAAGTCAAAGATTTATTTTGCCAGCCTGCTCTTGCCCTGTACTACACACAGCCACATTGAAGCCAAGAAAAGAAAAACAGCTTTTATGGATTTCTGACACTGTAAAATTTCTCTTGGGCTCCTAATAGTCTCTCCCTCTCTCCTCTGGATCTGGAATGGCACAAGTCAAAGATTTTGCCAGCCTGCCCTTACTCAGTGCAGCAGCCACACTGTCTGATGCCAAGAAAGGAAAAAAAACTTCTCTAGGGGCGCCAGTAGTCTCTCACTCACTCTCTCCACTCTCTCTCTCTCTCTCTCTCATATATCTGGAGGATCTTCTGGATTCAGTTTCTGGATGGCGCAAGTCAAAGATTTCTTTTGCCAGCCTGCCCTTTCCCTGTAGTACATGGCCTGCCACATTGCCTTTTTTGCCTTGCTTGCCTCTTCCCCGGCAGCCACCCACTATCTCCCTCCCTCCTTGGATTGCTGTCTCTCCCTCTCCCAACAATGACTTTGTCACCCCCTTTCCCCCCAGTAAGTCTCCTCTTCTCTCTCTCCTCTCTTTCTTTCCTCCCCTCTGGCTCTGCTTAACATATAGATTTTTTTATTTGTATTTAGTTTCTCTATGCAGTGCACAACTGTAGGCTCAGATCTGCAGTAGCAAGCTCCTCTGACTGTCCACCACATCATCTGGGACTGCACTGCACACTCGCCATGGTTATGTACCATAAGTGCATCACATGACTGACTGTCCTGCTCTGTTGCCTGACTGGGTGCCACTGGCTGCCTGTATGTGTAGTGAGTGTGCTGACAGCATCCCCATGGCAACAGTACAGTGAATAGCACTCCATGGACCTGGAACCAGACTTCTATGGTGAAGTATATATTTATCTGTGTCTGTGGATTACAGGTTTGATCCAGAGGTTTGGATCTCAGGTGGAACAGTCCACCCAGCCCTACTATCTTTGTCCAGGAAAGGCACACTGAGCTACAAGATTCTTCTTGGTGTGTTTTGGGAGTACAGGGAGGATAAGTGACTTGCTCTCAGTCACACAATATGTAAGCAGAGCATGTTGGAATCAAAACCCATTCTACTGGATGAACCAAGCTTGTTCACAGCTCTTTGCTTTAATCTCTAGGCTATACTGCCAGCTGATCATCAAAAACTACACATTTCAAGGCTGGACCCATGGTGCTAGGCCAGTAGGTATGGGGCCACATGTTCATCTTGTAAACATGAGTTCTCACCCAAAACTCATGATTGTAGAAGAACAACCTTTAAGAGTTGGAATGGAAATATAAAGTTAGAAGGTGGTGCCATGGCAGCTCCAGAAATTTGTACTGACTTGAACACAGCCAGGGTCTAGAAATCCTGATATGGGACCCCATACATATTGGCACCATACAGACAGCCTTCAAATGTGTATTTTTTGATGATCAGCTGGCAGTATAGCTTACAGGTCAGAGAAATGAACTGTGAACAAGGCTGGTTCATCCAGCAGAACTAGTTTTGGTTCCAACATGCTCTGCTTGCATATTGTGTGACCTTGAGTAAATCACGTAACCTCTCTGTGCTTTCAAAACAAAAACCAGAAACAAGTTTCAGCTCAGTGTTCCTTTCCTTGACAAAGACTGTTAAAAAAAAAGCTGTGGTCACGCGCTAGCCACCTGTGGAGATGGCCACTTAGTTATGACCAGGAGCAAATTGCGGCAATAAATCCTTTAAAATACCCTGCTTACTCCTCTTATTGAAAAAAGGTGAAGACTCCCTTGACCCTGCTAGTTATCAGCTGATATCACTCTTTAACATTGACTATAAAATCTGGGCTAAAATCTTAGCAAATAGGTTTAACAAGGTTCTAATCTGTCATATACATAGGGATAAGGTTGGTTTTATTAAAGGGAGGGCGGGCTTTGAAATAATTTGAAGAGTTTTGTCTGTTGTATGGACAGCTTCTAGAAAACAGGATGAGTCAGTGCTATTATCACTTCATGCTCACAAAGCATTTGCTTCAATTGAGTGGGAATACCTATATAATTACTGGTGACCCCCTTTAATACATGGTCTAGAACTGTGTTTCAAATGCCATAATAACTGGTAGAACCAGTTATTACGGCATTTGGAAAGCAACTCAGTTTCACCTTCTTCAACTTGCCAGTTGTAGTGTGACTGAGAGGAGTTCACTCGGGTGAAAAAAATGAACAAAATGCAGACAAACTACAATGCTGTGATTAAAATTCCCTCTCCTGTTAGCAGTTCCTCTAATTTTGCTTATCTTTCTTTATGTTAAAGCCGCCGAGTATAGATTGAGGGTGAGTGACTCGTGACTTTAGAAAGCGACACATATCAGCTGTAAGTGGGTGTTGCCAGACAGTCACTTACACTTGAATCTTGTTTTCTGAAGCTGCCGAGTCACTTGCTCGCCTCAATCTGCACTCTGGGGCTTCAAAACAAAGCAAAATAAGCAAAATTAGGTGAACTGCTGCTAATAGCAGGATTTTTAAGCACAGTATTTCGGTATTTTTTTCTACACAAGCGAACGCCTCTTGGTCATGCTACACTAAGGGACCCAAAGTCTGCACCACTTTGTACCAGCAATTATAAAAAATAAAGGTTAGGTCGGTGTGTGCATGATGCTTTTCTACACACCCTCGGTGAGTGATCAGCTCATAAACCTCTCAAGCTTCGCTGTCGAGGTGTATGGCTTATCACTCACCTTGGGTGTGTAAAAAAACATCATAACACACACCAACCTAACCATTATTCTCTATATAATGTGGTAAGGGTTTTGTGATGGGTGATAGCTTCATTTCAAGGGTAGCAGTAATGTATCACGCACCTACTGCAAGAATACGCACTAACAGATTTCTTTCCAAAAAGTTTTCATTGGAGAGAGGAACAAGGCAGGGATGTCCACTTTCTCCTCTCCTGTTTATCCTAGCTGTAGAGCCTTTATTATGTTTAATTCGGCAGAATAATAATATTACGGGGGTGAAGTTCGGCAAAATGGAGCATAAAGTTATAGCTTATGCTGATGATCTACTTTTATCCCTATCTAACCTTCATAGATCACTCAAGCATACCATGGAGCTCCCTGAAGAGTTTAGAGTGCTGTCTGGCCTGGCCAATAATTGGTCAAAGTCAGAAGTGCTTCCCATAAAAGGTAATAAGGGATCTGTTAGAATCATATGTCAGGAAAACAATCTGAAATGGCAGGGGGAGTTCAGTACTTATTTGGGGGTTTCGATCCCATGTAAGTTGGATAGTTTAGTAACTTTAAACGTGATACCTGTATTAGAGGAAATGGAGTTGAGTGTAGAAAAGGGGGCTAAACTCAATATATCCCTATGGGATAAAGTGAATGCTTTGAAAATGATGTTGGCACCCAAAGTACTGTACTTTCTTAATATGATGCCCATGTACATCCATCTGATTTGGTTTAAGAAAATGGATTCTCTATTTAGATCCTTCCTATGGGAAGTTAAGAAAGCAAGGCTTAGTCTGGCTAAACATAAAGAGCATTGGCAGCAAGAGGGCATGGTCCTCCCCGATTTTAAACAATACCAGCAAGCTTTTCTGTTTAGGCAAACATGTCAGTGGTTCCTCCCCAATGGTAGCACTCCCATATGGATTAAATATGAACAATCTAATGTTTTCCCACATTTGCTTCATCATATGGTCTTAGGTATATATATCCAACATCAGTGGGGTCACATCCGTTTTTGAAGAACTTTGCCAATTCTATAGCATATTTTACTAAACATTTGGCTTCTAACTCAATACCTTTACAATACATTCCCTTATGGCAAAATCCAAATATTAAATGCAATGGTAGGGTGCTGGTTAATCCTGTTTGGGAAAAGAACGGTATCCGTATATTGGGGGACATAATTAATCCTCACACAGGTGTCTTTTGGTTCTTTATGGAGCTGAAGGAGTTATACAAGTTACCATATATGCAATTCTACTCCTTTTTACAGATAGATGTGCTAAGGACTATCATAGGCAATAACCTAGTTATCCCAGTGTATAAGGAGTTTGAGACTTTAAACACAATTGCCAATAGTAAAGGGGGGGGGCTGGGAAACTATACTGAATCTTAATAAAAGACAGACCTGACCTAACAGTTACAACAAAGTTAACATGGGAAAAAAATCTAGGACTCCCCATACCTGAAGATTCATGGGAACTCATGTGGCATACTGTGTATAAGTCTAGCTTAGATTTGCAAGGTTGTTTGATATAACTTAAATTGTTGCATGATTGGTATTACATGCCTGAGAAATTTCATAAGATGGGTCTATCTCAAGATAGTAGCTGCTGGAGATGTGGCTTTGTGAGGGCTAATCTTTTACATATGATTTGGGATTGCTCCCTCCTCACTCCAGCTTGGGTAGTGATCTGGGAAGCTTGTAAAAGAATCCTTCAGGTTAACTTCCCTTTTGATCCAGGAATCTTTATATTAGGGGACTCAACCTCACTAGAATCATTATTGGTATCAGAAAAGAGATGGCCTATTGTGGCGTCCTTGTGTTTTAAAAGGTTAATCCTATGTCATTGGAAGGACAAAGTGCCCCCGATTTGGATGAATGGATTAAGGTCTTATCTAAGGTAGCTATCAATGAATTCATAAGCCGTTGTAACACTAAGAATACTCATAAATATGATGCAGCTTGGGACCCCTTTTTCTCCTGGTTAAAATCGACATAATATAATGGTTTACTTCCAAAATATGCATGTTATTGTATACTTAACACTGTTATATAAAACAATATAATTGTTTGGCTTGTAGTGATTCTGCAAAATCCACAGTTATTGTGCTTATCTGTTTTGTTCTTATATTACTTTGTACTGATACATGTTATAGATTCAGCAATGTACATTATACATTTGCTCTGCTGTTCTGTATTAACTGCAATATTTTGGAAAATATGTTGTATACTTATGTTTCTACTTGTGTTATGATACGATAAAAATTGTTTGAAAAAAAAAGCTGTAAAACATTTGTTCTGATTCTGCAAATATTATTCTCTTTCTATCCAGATTTGGCTTTAAAAGAAAAAGATAGGTCACAATTGTTTGTTTATTAATTACAAAATCACATAGATTGACAACAGTGTTAAAGCATGCAAAACTTGAAATGTTTTATTAAAACAGTATCTTATTTCTTTTGATAAAGTTAAAAGTATGACAGATTCTTACTGAAATATTCTGGACTGAATAGTCATGGTATTTTCTAACATAACACAAATGTAAAAAGTGTTGTAATACCACCTTAAAGCATACTTAATTTATTTGCTTTTGGTAACTGGGTGGGTGCACTAGGCATAGGAAATGCCCTTTTTCAGGCACGACCCGGGAGGATACAAGAGGACATACATAAGTATACATGTGACGCAGCACATGAGATAATGTAACATAGTAAGGATGAGGACCACATACAATCAAATGCAAATTTGGAAAACATTTTCAGCATGATACAATCAATACAGTTTTGACAATCAAAAGAAAGCAAGAAATGCAAAAAGCATGTGAGAGAAAACTGATATTCTAAAAGCATGTGCAGTATACAATAAATGCCATTATGTGACCATTAAGTTTAGGGAGAGTAGAAGCTGGGAGGAGAGGGAAGGGGAGGGGAGAGTGGTGGGAAACAAAGGAAGAGGGTAAGGGGTGATAGAGGGATTAGAATAGTTATGAGAGAGGAGGAGAGAGGTGTCAGAGAATTTGTTTCCTCGGTTCACAGAGAGTAGGAGAAGGATAGTCTACGGAGGATGAAAGCAAGTGCAGGGACTAGTAGCCCGCAGATGATCACAGTGTAGTTTCTTGAAACTAGCATGGGTAAGAGCTTGATCAGTAGTTTGAGGAATAGAGTTCCAGTACTTTGGAGCTGTGTGGGAGAAAGCGCATGCACCCATATTGGGTTTGCATTTGGGGATATGGAGAGGGGCTTGGCCAGTAAGTCGAAGCCCATAGGAGAGGGGTTGTGAGTGAAGCAGAGAGGCAAGAGATTGGGGGAGGCATGATCTAGTAATACCCTCAATTAGAGAGCCATAAGATGGAAGCCGATGGGCAGAGGGGCTGGGCCAATTCAGGTCAGTATAGAGCTGGCAATGGTGCCTGTATCGTGGAGATGCAGAGGCATATTGGCAGATTGAATTATAGGTAGTGTCCCATTCATGGAGGGAGGTCTTTGTGGCAGAGAGGTAGGCAGCTGAGCCATAGGCCAGGTGGGGAGCAGAAAGCCTTGTGCCACAGCTAGTCTAGCCAATGGGGTGAGGGCATAGTGAGTACGGTAGGCACCTCCTATCTTGGCATTGATGGATTTACAAGTGGTGGTGATGTGCATATCAAAGCCTAGAGATTCATCAAGAAGAATGCCTAGATATTTAAAGGAGCTAGTGCTAACCATTGGGGAACCATCAGCACATGATAATTTGAGAGAGCTTTTGTTTGCTTTAAGTCTGGCAGGTGAGCCAAAGAGCATGGACTGTGACTTGCTTATATTGAGAATGAGGTTGCTCTCTGTTAGCCAGGACTGAATACTTAAGAAATCCAAAGCAAGAGAGTGGTTTATATCCGAGACATTTCTTGCACTGTGGTAGATGACAAGGTTCTCCACGTAGAGTGGAGATGAGCAGGTTGGTTCGAGCAGTGGGAGGTAATTTATGAAGATTGAGAAAAGCAAGGGGCAAAGTATGGAGCCCTGTGGAATGCCAACGTGTATAGGCAAGAGGTCAGATATGGCTGAGTTTAAGACTACAGCCTGTTTCATATCAGACAGATAGCTATTAAACCAAACCACTACATTGAAAGAGAAGCCTAGGGAATGTAATTTTGCGAGGAGAAGGGGATGATTAATCAGATCGAATGCCTTAGTTAAATCGATGAAAATCACACCTGTGAGGGGGCCAGAGTCCATAGAAGCATAGATGTCATTTGTGATTTTTAGGTTTGCGGTGGAAGTGCTGTGGCCTTTGCAGAAACCATGCTGTGAGAAAGAGAGAAGATTGTGCTTCTGAAGATAATTTATGGATTGAGTTGCCACAAATTTTTCCAAGATTTTGCTAAGCACAGAGAGGATAGCTATGGGTCGGTAATTATTGATTTCTTTAGGATCGCCTTTTTTAAGGAATGGGAGTAATTTTAGCTATTTTCCAGATATTAGAAACTGTGCCATGGCATAGTGATAGGTTGAAAAGTTTTGTTAGGGGGGAGGCTATGAAAGGTGCAGCAGCTTTCAGGAGCCTAGGCTCCAAACCATCGGATCCCAAGCTGGTACTGTCAGGGATGTAGAGTAGCAGCCTTAGAACTTCAGCTTTTGTGATGGTCCAAAATCTAAATGGAGGATGTGTGAGCAGAGGTTCTATATCCCCAGGTGAGAAAACAATGTGTACTGATGGGAAAGAGACCAGGTAGGTAGAGAGATCAGAGAAATGGTGATTGAAGGAGTTTGCAATGGTGACAGGGTTATTGCATACCGTATGACTAGCTCCAAGGAGGGTTTTTATGGTTGACCAGAATTTCTTGGAGTCACTGGCAACTTTTGTTAGTAAGACTTTTCAGAAGGAGCTTTTCGCTAGTTGAATGATTCTTTTGCATGTATTTCTCAATTGTCTGTAGCCATTGTAGTCAGACTGATGCCCTGAGGCTTTGAAATGCTGCCATGTTTTGTCCCTTGCTCTTATTTGGGTAAGAAGGTCTTTAGTTAACCATCTTGTTTGGGTTCCATGAATATGGAGTGTGACGTGGGGAGCATGGGTGTCTTGGAGAGGACCAAACCTGGCCAGGAAGTAGTCTAGGGCTGCCTGGGCATTAGTAGAGGTATAGATGGGTGACCAGTCAATCATGGAGAGATCATGCATGAACTGAGTAAGGTTAAAGTTAGCCAGCTTACTTAATAAAATAGCCAACTTCTGATTTAACCTATTGGATCGTCTTCAGTCAAAGCAGGGCCAAGCCTGCGGTGACATCATTGCCTGTCAGAAGCCGAAAACACATGGCTTCCCCTAGCCCTTAAATACAGGCTGATTCACCTATGAATAACTCTTGACTGCTAAAACATACAGGTAAACACAATAGATCACTCAAAGTAGCTTCTCATGGACTTTCAGACACAAACAATCCTGAAGATGAGACTTCCATTTTAAAATTGCATGATTTATTTCATAGGAACATTTTGTAATATGAAGGCATGTCATTCAGTCATATTTATTAATGTCTTTTGCAGTGAGGTTTCCCAAATTGTGAACCAGCTAACCATGGAGGATGATGAGATCAGTGCAGTAGAGGTCCATCAAAAACGTACAGAATGGGGTACTCAGTATTCGAATCATCAATTAGATGAATGCAATACCAAAACAGATGGAGTTATGGCAGAGTACAGTAAGTACAGTGCTATGCCCACTGCATGTACAGTACATATGTAATCAATTTTTCTGTGTAGTGTATGCCACAAAAGCAATTTAAAGCCTACCTATTTCTGTAAGCTCTTCATGATTTGCTAATGTAATGACTGACTATAAGAATCTATGTGTTATACCGTATGTACTGCAGGTAATGTACTGTACCTAAAAATGCAAGATACCAGCATCCCTTTTCCCCCAAACAGTACTGTATGTGCCCTTTCATTCGTAAAGCCAACAAACACAAGCAGCTAGAACAAGCTAAGGTGTGGATGGAAGAAAATTAACAATTTGTGGACATTATTTTTACTGATGGTAGTACCATAGCAATGCATTCTTTCTGCGCCATGATTTTCAAGAAAAAAGAATTTCTAGTACTGAAACCACAGCTCAAATACCCCTTGAAATCTGGGGTGCCATCTTGTGTCATAGGCCAGGGCCAATGCTGCTATTCACTGGGATCATGAAGGGCTATTTCTTCAGAGAGGAGATGGTGTCCAGTGCACTGGTGACCTTTATTGAACAAGTGTTTGCAGATTAGCTGTGACTTTTCCAAGGTTCGATACTGGCAGAGCAATTTGCATTGACAGTTTTTCCATGTTCATGGTGGGGATATACAGCACAGTATTCCATCTGTTACTTACGTGTGTATTCTTTGATAATGACCCAAGGCATGCAGCGTCTGGCATGTACATATAGGATAAAGGAGTGAATTAGGTCAGGATGCTACTTGAATAACCAGATCTGAATCCAACAGAGATTGTGTGGCATCAGATGAAGCACCACATTTGGAGGTGTTGTTAAGCCAAGGAACCATGCTCAACTAATATGGGGCATAGGACACATTTGAAGGAGAGTGCTGACAGTTAAATATTGTAATAAATATATTGATTACATGGATAAAGCAATGCTAGCCATTGTTCATGCCAACAGTTGTGCCACTGCAATATTAAAATACTACTAAAAAATTAAACGTTTTTCAAGCAGTAAGTGTTCTGCTATTTTTTGTATTTTAAATATTTGCTGTGTTAGGATGTAACACCAAGCTTAACATATTGCCTGGCAGTATCCTGAGTCATGATCTCAGGTTTGCTAATCACAGCTGTGTCAAAGAGTCAGAGGAACTACTGGATCAAAGAGTCTGAGGAACTACCGAATAGTAACCCAGGTTGTGTTGTGGTGCCATGTTCCAACACCTAGCAGGGCAGCACCTTCAGGTGTGATTTCAGGTTTGATAATCCTGTCTGTGGGGTTGGGGAAAACCAAGTTTGTAGGACTAATTATAAAGGAGGCAGCAAACTGAAGGATAAAGTTCACTAAGAAATATGCCCATGTCTTTGAAATCAGCAGCAGCAAAGAAAAGAATATTCCTCCTGCCTTTAAATGACTTTTGCAATGCATTCCTAGCACCTTACAGTAGATTCAGTTGATGTTTATACATTAGGGCCATGTGAAAAACTTCCTTGATTTCAGTCAAAGCTGTACCTCCTGGTCTGCTTATTCATTATGTATTCAGTTGGGAATGGCACAGAGTGTTTCACAGAGCATGTTCTCTCCACCCCGTATTCTGTTGGGAATGTCATAGAGTTTTTCAAAGTGCCCCCTCTCCTCAGTCAAAGCTGTATCCCCTGGCTCACTGAATCATTAATTAAAAGATGCTGCTCACGCAAAGAAGATGCTGTATATTCTGGCTGTAAAGCAGACATTTGTCAGGGGCTAGTGATGAACAGGTGCAGGGTACTTTTTTTTTCAATCTCCTGTTTCTAAAATTTATCATGCACACTGTACTGTACTGGGTATGTGGAGATAACATTTTTTTACAGTTGGATTTGTATCCATGTATATCGTATAAATAGGAAAACAGTTCATTTCTCTGAGCATATAGCTCAAATATTTTCTAATTTTTTTTCAGATTCAGAAGCGCAACTAAATAGTAACCCAGGATGTGTTGTGGTGTCAGGTTCTAACACCTAGTTGGGCAATATCCTGAGGTGTGATTTCAGGTTTGCTAATTCTGTCAGCGGGAATGGGGTGTAATCGAATAATGCAATAAGTTTCCTAATTTCTACTATAAAAGTGCTGGCTTCATGGTATCAGGTACACTATTGAAACTCTAAAATTATATGCATTTATCATGTTACTTTCTAATTAAATGGGGTATGTGGGGCAGTGTAGGCACATGTAATATGCGAGCACAGAGCTACTGTATCAAATCTGCTTCCTACATACGAGGTCAGTTTAATCTCTGAATCCAGCCACAGGAGTGATGGAACTCCAACTGTGATGTTGAAGCAGTGTCCTACATTTGCACACTATGCAATCATGCACCACCACACCTAGTGATATAGTACCTGTTGGCTACTGATGCTGATGTTGACTCCAGTTCCACCTGCTGCATTTTGGGAGGTGGGATGCTGGGACAGGTGTTAACATTTGTACAGTAACTGCAGTGGAGGTAATGGCATTGAACTGCTCCTCTACTGTGCTACTCTGTTGGATGCTGATGTGCTTATTTGGCATCTGATGTGTAAAGTTGTGTTTAACTTTGTTCAAACCATTTTCCCTGAAATGTCAGCCCTGCTGAATGAATTTCACAGAACATCTCACCTGTGTGACCTTTGATATTCAGCGTGCTGTCTCAATCCAATCCAGTACATTGCATCAAAATGGCTGCACAAGTGCATGGTGTGTTGACAAAGTGTGGGGAGGCTTGAGGTATACCCCAGAAAGTTGTGGAGGGTGTCCCTCTCCACTTACCTGGACTCCCAGAGGTGTGACCTGGCAGGTGACTGAGCCTGCAGAGGTATACACAGTACTCATCTGTCACAGGTTGCTGGTACATGCATTCTGTGTGTGTGTGTGTGTGTGTGTGTGTGTGTGTGTGTGTGTGTACGTATATGTGTGTGTATGTGTGTGCATTGTCACTGGTGTTGTCTTGGTCTTTATGTCTCCACAGAATTTCCATGGGCGTTCAAGATGGAGAGTTCTGGAAAGGCAGGACCAACCCAACGGGGACACATTTGTGGTGGTGGCATGGAGGTACCAGTGGTCATGGCCACTTTATATTTCAGACTTCCTGTCCTGGAGGGTGGGCAGCTTAAACACCCACTATAAGGATCATATGGGGGCATTGTGGGCTTAGAAGAAGCCATCAAAGGTATGCATTTGTCGAGGGGCACTGTACATTGGTTATATACAGCTGTGGGCCTTTGATGAGATACAGTTTAATCTCTTCTTATATAAAAAATGTATTTATATATTTTACTACATCTGTCTCGTTTTTATTCCAGGAGGTGATGACATGCCATCTACCTGTTCTGTCATAGTGTATTCAGGTGGTAATGTGGCAGAGTGTTTCCAAGGGCCCTCTATCCTCAGTGAAAGCTGCATCCCCTGGCATGCTGATTTGTTAACTGTTCATCTAGGAATGTGACAGAGTGTTTCCAAGGGCCCCCTCTCCTCAGCTGGGAATATGACAGGGTGTTCCTAAGGGCTCCTTCTCATTAGTGAAAACCCTGGCATGCTGATTCATTAAGTTCCCCAGGCTGATTCCTTATGTGTCCAGATGGCAATGTGATGGATTGTTTGAAAGGGGCCCCTCTCCTCAGCTGGGAATGGGACAGAGTGTTTCCAAGGGCTCCCTATCCTCAGCTTCCCCTATATTCCATTCGGAATGTCACAGAGTGGTTCAAATGGACCCTCATTCCTCAGTGAGATAAGGAAGTGTCCCTTATTATATAGGTCCGTTGACCTCATTGTACCTCATTCCGCGTGACTGTGTAATTCCTCTCCTCGATTGCAACTGTGTCCCCTTGCCTGTGGAACCATTAACTGTTCAGTTGGGAATGGCATATAGTGTTTGCAAAGGACCTCACTCCACCTCCCAAGATTCCTTTAGGAGTAACACAGAGTGTTTCCAATGACCCACTCTCCACATACATCAATGCACTATTACAAAGTGTGTATTACAGTATTTATTGACCTAGGTCACCTATTACTTGGTGTGCCTCTGTACTGCTGTCCCGAAACCATGCTCTATGGTGACACATGTGCAGAATAAATGCTGAATAGCAACATCTGCAGGCCACTGCAGGAACTTCTGTGTCCAAAAAATTCCAATATCAAAAGAAAATGGGGAAAAAAAACTCTGACACCACAACTACTATTCCCAGCACGATGGCGCAAATCTTTGAAAATGGCTATCACTGTAGTTGCACCATTACACCATACTATCATTCTGTGCATTGGTGTAACAGCAACTATTAAGACACTGTTGTCTTTCACTTGTTAGTTGGTTGGTGAAGAAGGCTAGAAATAACTCCAATATTCTGTTAATTTGATTTGGATGGAATGAGGCTATGACTCAAATATCAGGAAAAAAAAGGGAAATTTCAAAAAGACTTTTGTTCTCCGGAGAGTTGGTGAATCAGTAGCGGGGTCTGCCTTGGTGTTGTCAACCCTAATGCCCATCCTCTCCTCTGAACAAACAAGGTCAGATGCGGGCCCCACATGAAGAAAACTAAGGCAGATTCTGTTGGCAACATGTGGTGAGTAATACTTCTTTACCTTTAAAGAGTGTGTCAGTATGAGGCACTAGCTTGGAGTTATACCTTGTGCTTTAGGCAGAAGGCTGTGGGCTGGGGGAAGGGGGTGGGCATTAGGGTTGACAACCCCAAGGAAGACCCTACCACTGATTTACACCAATACTCTGGAGACCCAAAACCCTAATGTTTTTCATTTCAATACTTCATGCACTCACCCTGATGCTGCATTAACATAGTTTTTATAGGGGTGGACACTAATCAGTTTAGATAAATCATTTATTTCACCACAAAACAGAGAGCACTGAGATAAATACATTTATCTAAACAGTTGCATTTATCTCAGTAGTTGCCGCATCATCCAACACACCCCTCCACCCATCCTTCTAGTACAACTTCCATTCTTAGAGTTAACACACTGCAGCTTGCTTTGCTTCTCCAAGAAAGACAAATACACAGTGCTCTTTGAAAGTATGGGAATCCTCTGGTTTCCTGCTCTACTCACCATCTGTTCGCTCTCCTGCTCGCAGTAAAACAAAATATACCAACAATCTCTTTTTTTTTAAACTGCACAAGAAACCACACTGTAGTATTTACTTTTCAAAGCCTCTCGACTGCAAAACTCTACCCACTGTCACAGTTGCTCCACCCTCTCTCTTGCTCATGTTCTTATTTTCAAATACATGAAACTTTGTTCGGCAGTACAAAAGTTATTTAATCACCACTGCTCTCTTCCTAATGGGCATCCTCTCTAATTTATTCCACTCTCACTAAGCCTCCCTGCCATTTTCTACTGAATTTTTGGGGGAGCTCACGCAGCTCCACCAATCACCAATGACATTACAGTGTCAGCACATCACTACGATGCAGCATCCATGACAATGGCCATGGCAACTGACTACCTGAACTACAGATTGCCACTTCTTCACATAAAAAGCCCACATATTTTGCCAAAAACAACAAACACAAGGTCCTTACCTACTGCATACATAAGACATGCAGTGGGGACCAATGTAACACCTTATTTGTCTTCACTGGAGCAGCTTGACCTCTGGTAACCTCACGAGTGGTGTACACTAACAGTCAGGTGCCCACAGTGAAACTGCTTGAGTGAACATAAATAAGATATCACACTGGTCATCACTGCATATCCCTTATATATTATAGTATTGCGATAGCACCATTACAGTTAGGGTTGACTTAGCAGTATAATGTTAAGCCTCAAATTTTGCACTTTAATAACTTTGCAACCATTCAATGGATTTGCATGAAATTTGGTATGTGCTGTCTCATGGGGTAGCTCTCTTGATGTATCAAGTTTTGTTTTGATCAGATTTGCAGATTTTGTGCTGCGTATAGTGAAAAACAGTAAAAGTCACTTTTTTCTAAGTGTCTTGGCTGTTTTTTCCTCATCGCACTATGGCCACACCGTTTGGAATTTTGGTCTGAAGGTTTCAGGGTAGAAAGAGCTTGCTCCAGAGAACAAGTCAACATTCAAATCAAATCAAATCAAATCAAAATCTTTATTTATTCAGGCGAACATCATTGAGCGTAGCTCATTTACAAGATGGACCTGAGTGGTCATATAAATAAGGGTACAAGTGTTTTTACAAAGACATGAGAATAGCATAACATTAGTACAATAAAATAAATAAGAGATATATACAAAATATACAGATATACAAGGCACAGTAAAATAACTTAACCTGTAAAAATGAAGAGGATAATAGATATAGCAGGGATAATAATCAAATAATAGGGCTTTTGTAGGCTTTTATATGAAATGTGATAACTGACTGGGTAGGAGAAGGGAAACTAAACATAGTGGATTACAGAAGGGAGGGGTGTAGGTTGGATGGGAGACTAGGCCTTATGGAAGCAGTTGCACAACTCTGGAAATAGGGCGTGTATAATCTTTTGAAGGATGATAAGGGTAAGAGGGTATTCAGATTCATAGATTTTGGAGTGAGTTCCAGACAAATGCTAGGAATAGCTGATAGCAGCCTCCCAAACCGGTGCAGGTAATGGGAATCTTTAGCATAATGAGCTTATTGATCCTTAAGGTGAATGGCCTAGATGTGATTCGGGTGAAACAGTCTGAGATATAGGAGGGAGTTTGCCTGATAAAGCTTTAAAGATCCAGATTGCAGCATTCCTTTTCTTCTGTGCTGTAGGGATGTCCAATTGACTGCCATGTAAAGAGAGCAATGATGGGTGCTGGAGGGAAGGTCTGTAATAAATCTGATGGCTCTATGATACAGGGTGTCCAGCTTATTTAAGAGGGAGAGTGAGCAATGGCTCAGAGAGAAAGTCAGCATAGTCAATAAGGGATAGGAATGATGCCTGGATTAATCTTTGTTTGGAGTCTCTGGTAAGGTAGTGTTTTATTCTGTAAAATAGGCCAAGCCTTTGTCTCAACTTTTTTAATAGCTCTTCAATGTGGACAGAGTAGTCAAGCTTATTGTCAATCCAGACGCCAAGATATTTGAATTTATCCACAAATTCCAGCTTTTCTCCAAATAAGGTGGATAATTGTGGGGTGATGAATAATGGGGTAGTGGCAGAGCAATTCTTTGTTGCAAAGAACATAGCTTTTGTTTTTTTGGCATTTAGAAGTAATTTTTTTTCCAATAGGTTGTGTTGTAGGATGGAGAATTCTGACTGTAACAGTTCACAGGCTTTTGATGATGAGGGATTGCTGACATATAATACAGTATCATCAGCAAACAGATGAATGTTAGATTGAGAGAGGTTGGCATCAATGTTATTAATATAAATGGCAAAGAGGATGGGGCCTAGGATAGAGCCTTGCGGTACACCTCTTAGCAGTGGTTTAGAGGTAGATAGGTAATTTTCATTTTTACCAATTGTAACCTTCCGAGAGATAGCACCTAAACCAATTGAGTGAGAGTGAATCAAGGCCTACAGAGCTAAGAGAGAGATTAATGATTCATGATCCACTGTATCAAATGCTTTACTCAAATCCAGGAACACAGCACAGGTACTATTCTTTTATCCAAGGCAGTCTGCCAATCGTTAGTGACTTTGGCTAGGGCAGAGATGGTGCTATGCATTGATCTAAATCCAGATTGTGCTGGATTTAGGAGGTTGTTGGTGTCCAGATAGGCCCTTAACTGTGAATTTACTAATTTTTCAAGCATCTTGGATAGTACCGGTAGGATGGAAATGGGCCTGTAATTGTTAAGGTCCATGGGATCACCTGATTTAAGTAGTGGAACTACTTGAGCTGTTTTCCATATGATGGGATGGAACCAGTAGCTAGGAAAGATTGAAGAGGTGAGTGAGGGGGCAGATAGAGCAAGTGCTACTTTAAGAAAGTAGGGGTCCAGGAGTCTGCACTGCACTCTTAGAAGTATCTAAATTGGATAGGAGGCTTCTACTTCTTTTAAGGATATTGGTTCGAAGGAGAATGTTGAAGCAGCCTTTGTCCCACAGTGGATTGAAGGTTTAATGATGATTTCAAGATTTGCAGGTGAAGAGTCAAATGCTAGGCCAGCTGTGGTGAAATGGTCATTGAAGGTATTTAAGATTTCTTGCTTGTCAATGATTTCTATGTCACTTAGTAGCAGTTTGGAGGTAAGGCAGGGGTAGAATTTTGGCCTAGAATTCCTTTATAGTACCCCAGAATCTGATGGGTTAGTATAGGATGCATCCAATTCAGCTCTATAGTAGGCAGCTTTGGCATTTCTTATTTGTTTTGTGCATGAGTTTCTTGCTTTTCTGAATTGAAGCCAGTCTCTAGTATCCTTTGTTTTTCTTGCCTTTTTCCAGAGTTTGTCTCTGGCTAACAAAGCTGATTTAAGGTCAGCAGTGAACCAACGACAGGATTTTACTTTAGTTCTGACACTGGTGATTGGTGCATGTATATTGAGGGCATTAGTGATAATGTCCTTTAAGATCTGAAGAGCTGTCTCAACTGAGGTTGTAAGGTAAAATCTTGCCAATATGTTGTATTGCACAAATCATGGAGCTATCCTGAGATGTTGAAATTCTTTTTGACCTTTTATGGAGAAATTTTGCAGGATTGGATGGCTTGAGGTAGATCTTATGCCAGCTATAGGATAATGATCACTTACATCACTGGGTAGCACTCCAGCATGAGAATATAAGTGAGGCTTGTTTACCATCATAATATCCAGGAGTGAGCTGTTGGTAGTATTTTTAAGTTAATCCTTGTTGGATCTTTGATTAATTGAGTGAATCCATAGATGTCACAGAAGGTTACTAGGGGTGCAGATGCATTAGATAACCAATTTAAATTCAAATCACCAAGGATGATGGTATCTTCAGGGCCTAGACTGAGTATTGATCCTAGGTGGGATAGGAGTTTGAGGCCTGCAGAGGGGGGCCTATAGCAGCCAATAAATTTAAAGGAAGACATGTTAGGAAGGGATATTTTAATTGACAAGCATTCAAATTCCTTTGTCTGGATGTATTGATGAGGCAGGATGCAGAGATGGTTTCCTGATGTAGATGGCTCACCACCACCCTGGAAGGGCAATCTGATCTGAAGAGCTGGTAATTGGAAGGTTTATATCACTGTCTTTTGTTGTAGATCTGAGCCAAGTTTCAGAGATAACCAGGAAGTCAGGTAGGGTATGTGCAACCCATGCCTGTATTAAGGAGAACTTTTTAGGAGGCTGCAGGCATTGAAGTGAAGGAAACTTAGGCCATTTATGGAGGTTAGATCAGATGGGGATAAAAAACTTCAGTGGGGCAGGATTGATTTCAATAGTACCAATACTGATCAGAAGGAAGAAGATTAGTTTGAGGAGGGCACCAAATGATAGGGATAGGGAGTGATCAGAGCATTTCCTCTTCTTCTTGGGGAACCACTGTGTAATGGGTGAGGGTCCTGTTATATGGGTGTGGAATTCATCACAAAGTAATAATCTGATGGACAGGCATAGTGGGTTAATGTAATGCCAAAATGGATGCAAGGCACTTGAGGAGTGTTGTAAGGATAGAGATCCTTTTTGTGGGATACCCCAGGGATTGCAGTGCAAAATGGCAGAATATAAATAAGGAATTAGTGGGTGTCCACTGGGATGGCTAGGGTGGGCAGGCCATATTCCTGCCTTAATCACCATGGCATGGGGTATATCATAATTGTCATTTGGGATTGAGGAAGATGAGAGGCTCAGAAGCAAAAGGAAGCAAAGTAGCATTGTGGAGGAAGGTAGGGTTAAAGTAGAGGAAGAGAAATAGCTATGGGCGTGGATTAGAGAAATGGCGGGAAAAGGTGTATAAAAAGAATCAACCGAGGGGGGGGAGGGCAAAAATTTTGCGGCTTTGCCCGTATCTTTCTGCCTGCTTCTCCCAGCCTCCTGGTTCCCTGGTCGGCTTGTCGGTCGCTGCCCGCCTGCTGGCGGCTCGGAGCCCCTCCGGTCCCTGGGTGCTTGAGGGCTGTGCCGGCTTTCTGCCTCGCTTCTCCCGGCCTCCTGGTTCCCTGGTCGCTTGTCGGTCGCCGCCCGCCACCCGCCCGTTGGCGGCTCGGAGCCCCTCCAGTCCCTGGGTGCTCGAGGGCTGTGCCGGCTTTCTGCCTGCTTCTCCCGGCCTCCTGGTTCCCTGGTCGGATTGTCGGTCGCCGCCCATTGGTGTGGTGAAAACATATTAATCCATTTCAAAGTTATTCAATGTTGAACTTTTGAGTTCTGAGCATGCTCAGTTCAGTCTTTTGGATAGCAGCATGATGCAAAAAGGGATTTAAGGCTCACAAAAAGGGATTTTGACAGCTCATGAAAAGAGATCATTTTCATGAGCCGCCATCTTGTTTTCATTTTTGGAGCCCAAACAAAATGTTGTATCTTTGCCCAGGGATGTCTTCTGGAGACATCCAAGTATATATTTTGTTCATGTGGGCATCTTTTACATTTCTGTCCCTTTGGTAAAGGATTTTGACACCTCACAAAAAGGGCATTGGGTCTCTCAAAAAGGGATTACCCACAGAGCCATTTGGTCTTACAACTCCAATCCTTTTTCGTGAGCCAATTCCCTTTGTAAAGTGTAAAGAATCCCTTTTCCATCACTTGTGTGATTTGACTTGTGGAACCAGATGGCTTTATCCTTAATCCATTTTCATGAGATGAACTCCCTTTCCGTAAGGTGCCAAAATGCAAAAGGGATTTTGGCAGCTCATGAAAAGGGATGAAGAATAGGGCCATCTGTTCCCTCAAGTCCTAATTCCTTTTCACGATGCAAAAAGGGATTTTGTCACCTCACGAAAAGGGATTTTTAAAGTTTACATTTTCCTTGTCACTTCACTGCAAAGAAAAGGTTAGGACTTTCGGGCTGAAATTTTCAGGGTACAAAGGGCTTGCCCCAGAGATGTGACTTGTGCTGGTTTGGTGATAACATTTACATCACTTCCATACTTCTAGCATTTTGAAGTTTGGAAATTTCCCATAGGATAAAACTGTGGTAGATGCAGTACATTTCAATGACTATATCTCAAAAATGGTTCCAGATACAGATTTTTCACTAAATGCAGCTTAGGGGTACTAAGCAATGATGCAGGTTGCCAATCCATGATTGCAACTGCAGTGGAATTTTTTGAAATATTCCTACAGTTACTAAGATATTGCACTATTTGCAGCACAAGGGTTACTGGAAATGTCTCTAGGCCTGCACTGCATCTCTACAGTTATAGGTAGATGGATATGGATACTATTATGCAGCAATGGGACTGCAGGGCCCTCCATTATGCAATACGGGCCCTGCGCTCCCACAGGGAAATGACAATTCATTACAATGTCTCTACACTTATGGATAGATGGGAATATAGGCCCGTAGGACTCTGCTCTCCAACAAAGTGATACCATTATGGAGTGATGGGAGCAGGATGACTCTGCGCTCCTCCAGGGAGATATGGGTTAATTGCAATGTCTATGCACTTATGGTTACATAGGAGCACAGGGCCCAGAGGTCCCTGCACTTGGGGCCCTGTGCAACCACAACACACTATAGACTGTTGGGAATGCAGGGCCCAGAGGGCCCTGTGCTCCCACAAACATATAAAGGTAAGATTACACTTTCTCAAAAAGTAAGGAAATTCATTACAAAAAACTTCATTAATATTTCAGTTAGGGTTGAAGCAACAAAAGTAAGGAAATGAGGCATTATAGTTTCAAACCCTAATAACCCGCCCCACCCTCTTCACACCAACAGGTGTCAGGGTGTACCTTGAGTCATTGCCTAACTCTCACCCCATTTTCCTATATTGTACCATCTCAGATTACTTAGACATGAAATGGGGTGAGAGTTTGGGCCAACAACTCTGAGGCACACCCCCAACGCCTGTTGGTGTGTGGAGGGTTGGATTGGGGTGAAAGGGTTGGGGGTGATAGTGTTCGAAACCCTAATGCCTCATTTCCCTACTTTTGTTTCTTCAACCCTAACTGATGCATTAACCTCAGGTAACCTCACGAGTGGCATAAGTCATGAGTGAGGTGGCTGATGTCAAACTGCTCAAGTGCAGATAAATCATGTATTCCACTCCTTTCCATTGCATATCATATTTATGCAACAGGAAAGGAGAATTTGGGGATGTTTTTTATTTGGTTTCTGTGTAGTTTGAGGTTTCATTTGAATAAACTTACTTGGATTATTTACTGTATTCTTGGTCGAGAGTGGTGTGGCTTCTGTGGTTGCTATGCAGCTGACATTATAACATTTCCAGTGAGGTTTTTATTGGTTGTTTCCAGTGAGTGGGAGGGCTGTAGAGTTTAGAAAACATAGCAGCTCCATTTCTCGCTTAGTGAGAGTTAGAGAGCCACTGTGGGGATGTTGTTTCTCGGCCACTTCTCTTTTTTACGTTTGCTTGCATGAATGCGCAAGAAACATCTTGGGACTGTACATGGCATTGGAAAGATGTGTCACTGTCCTGGCCAATGCAGTGAAAGCTTTGGTGGGATCATCCCAGACACACCAATAAGTCTGCAAGCTGTCTATGACAGCAGTCAGACTGCAGTGGGCAGGAACGGCCTGTAGTTGAAAGAAATGTACCACTGGAATCAGGGACGGGTATGTCACTGAATGATTTGCATAACACACACACACACATATGCCTCCTCTTAAGTGAAGTGCCCTGGCAATTATCAGTAATGTTTTCCTCCCCCAAAACACCGCAACCTTTTTTGCTCACTTTCCCTGCGGCTCATGCCCACGGTGCCCATACATACTACTCTGATTAAGCATCCTCCCCAGTGCAGTATAGATCCCTAATCCATTCAACAGTGACATGCAGTCTGGCCCCATGATTTAATTCGCTTTACAGTTCAAATAATTTTCAATGCTGTAATCCAGGCTAGCTCATCGGCTCCCAGTCCCATTAATAAATGAAGTATTACAAACAAGTGCCCTCCCATGGCATGCAACACACAAGCCTGGGACTGTCCCCTTTAAAAGTGTGGTGCCCCACCCAGTTTCCCACAGAGAACAAAAGAGTTGTCAAACTACTATGCCTTACCTTGCTATTGTCTCCCAAGCACTATGGGACACTGGGGAGCCCACTCCCAGTGTCTCAAAATAAACCTTGTTTATCCTGCAAAAAAAGAAACATGTTCCATGATGTCTTTTTTTAATCCTGTAAAAAAGAAAATGGTCTTTCACAGTCTCCCCCAACCACCTCCCCATCTCAACCCTCCCACTAAGCATCCAGCACCCCATCCCCCTTACCCTATTCTTACCACCGGAGATCATCTTCTGCCATCTTCTGTGGACTGGGACAACTCTGCACTTTTCAAAGCTGAACTGTGAACTGAAGAATCAAGGTAAGTGCTGTATAATGGCTGTCAGTGGTCTTTTGAACTTATGTTGATATCTTGGCCATTTTTCCATATTTTTTCATCAAAGTTTCAACATAGGCTTTTTGAGACCCTATCTCCTGAACAATGACACTGTCATTTCATTACTCTGTCCTGAAAGGTGATTTTTTGGTTGCAGTGAGGAATCACCTTTCTGGACCGAGTAATAAAATGACAGTGCCACTGTTCATAAGGTGGGGTCCCAAAATGGCCACACTGAAAATGTGGTGCAAAAATATGAAAAAACACCTGGGTTACACTCATTCATTTACGTCTTCCTACGCATGTGCATAATGTTGCCAGTTTTTAATATTTTCACTACAAACTTTTAACATACAGATTATTTTACACCACTGCATGAACACCATAGCTGTGATTTCTGGCATTCTACCCAAAATATGTTTTTGAACCTCTGGCATGGAATGGCACAGTCCTTGCATGAACTCATCCTTTGGGACTAAGTAATGAAATGATACTGCCAGTGTTCATGAGATGGGTCCTAAAAAGGCCATGCTGAAAATTTGGTAGTGAAATACCCCAAAATTGCTCAAGTTCCACGTGATCGTTGAAAATTTTCTACGCACGCTCTAAATTTTCAACATTGCCATTTTTAACAGCAGCTCATGAGCACTACAGCTGTCATTTTTCACATCCGACCCAAAATGTGTTTTTGCGCCTTTGGCACAAAATAGCACAGTCTCTGTGCTTTATCACATTTCAGGACTGATGAACAAAATGACAGTGGTAATGTTCATGAGGTGGGGTTCCAAAAAGGCCATGTTGAAAATGTTGTGAAAAAATTGCTTAAAATGCCAGAGTTACATGTGTCCGTTGAATTTATTCTAAGCAAATGTATAACTTTACTACTTTTCAATATTTTGCTGCAAAATTTTCAACATGGCCATTTTTTCACACCACTTCATGAAACTCTCTAACTGCTGCACTACCAATGCCAATACAAACAAGCAAAGATTCAGCATTGACAAATGCTTTTTTTCCGGTGTGTTTTATTTTTTTTTTATTGTGAATTATTATCAGGTTGTTCCTGCCTTTACTGTTCATCCCATGGAGTGGAGAAGCGAGCCTGTGCAGTGCAGCTCAAGTGACAGAGGAGCAGATCAGAGAAGCAAGGCTGTGAAAAGCAGGCCAGTTATGGAGTTGACAGAGTTGTTTTATTTTTCAGGTCAGTGGCTGATTGTGGGTTCCATTTGTTGCTACTTGTATTGAGGTTGCTTTGTTAATTAGCTCGGTTTTTGCCACTAGAGAGAGGAGTGGCAAAGAGGCAATTGAGCGAGGAAGCGGTTGGATGGGGGGCAGAGTCTGCAGTGCGGTGTTGCTGTCTGTGAATTCAGTGAAGATTTTTGGCCCCCTCAAAAGTTCATTTTGTAGCACTTTTCCCTGTGTTTTAACTTGAGTGAGGATGGTACTGGGTAGTGTTTGGGAAGTGTAGCGGGGGGAGGCAGAACAGTTGGGTGTGGGGTGAGAAACAGACTGGAGCAGCTGCACAGAGAAATTAAACTTTAGAAGTGCCAAGTAAGGGCACATTTAAATAGTGCCGGTAGAGGAAGGATGATTGATGTTAGGGTGTTAAGTACATCTTAGAACCACTGTTTATTTAACACTAGTGAGAATAAACAAATTTATCACTGATATCTCCACATTCCTATACATCATATTTAAACTTATCTAGTTGATCCTGCCATTTGTGCTGTCTTTTCAACTAGCATTTTCACTTTTCATGCTGTTATGTAGCGTGACCAAGCGGTGTCAATGATGTAGTGGCAGTGAACGAGCTAGTCGTACCAGGTAGTAGACACAAGCCCGAGTGAGTGTTGTTGCTATAACAATGCTCACTCTGGCTTGCATCTACTACTCTAGCCGTCAATTGGCCTTGATTTCATCTCTCTCTACAGTCAATGGCTTTTAAACAAAACGAGAGAAGGATTATGAAAAAGCACACATTTTCTAAAACTTTGTTGCACAGAGTGCCTTAACTTAAATCCCTACCACCACATTGACACCACTCGGTCACGCTACATATCAGTAGGAAAAGTGAAAGTGCTAGTTGAAAAGACAGCACAGATGGCAAGATCAAACAGATAACTGCTAGCAGCAGTGAAAGTTAAAGTGATTCATGTGTTCATTCACAGCTCAGGTACAGGGCAGGTGATATAAAGAAGTGAATCATTCTGTCCATTCCCTGTTCAGGTACAAGACAGGCCACATAAACACCGATGCTTCTTGTTAATTCCAGCTTTGGTATAAAATGATTGGAATACTAAATCAATTTTTGTGAACAATATACAATCCTACAGAAGGCCCTTCTGTTGGTCTGTGTGAAGGGGGAGATGTAGGGGACTTGTGCTGGAGGGGGGAGACTTCTTGTTCATTCCCAGCTGAGGTATGAAATGACTTGAATACTAAATAAATTTCTATGAACATACAACCCTACAGAAGTACCTTTTGTTGGTCAGTGTGTGAAGGGGAGATGTTGGGGACTTGTGTTGGAGGGGGGCCCAAAACATACAGTATGTTGTATGAACAGAACACGACATGGCCTGACTGAAGATATATTTATCTTCACGAGAGGCCAATGACATTAAGATATTTTTGGCCTCTTGTGAAGATAAATATGATATCTTCAGTCAGGCCATGTCATATCATATCCAATACATATATACAGTATATATATATATAGATATAGATACAACATGAAGAGTAATACATGGAGAAGTGTGTATAACAAAAATGTTACACAAACCGGAGGTGTGGGATGCTACATAAACACTGAGAACATAGCTTGAGGGGTTTATAAAAGCATCCCACACTGAGGGTGTGTGTAAAATTCAAGTTTTACACACCTCTGCATGTTTTGTGTTATATAATTACTGGGTGCATTTTCTTGTCTTGAAAATACTACCTAGCAATTATAGAAAACACTATGGCCAGTATATGGTGGTGTTGTTTACAATTTCAGTGTTGTGGTGGAATTTTTATTTTGTTTGTTCCCTGTCTCTCTATCTCTATTGCTACCCCTTTCCAATTATTTTGTAGTAATACAGTATGTGGCAGCGGAAGTGTTAGGTCAGTGTATTGGTAGCACTAGCGCTGTTGAAAAACACTGTCAGGCAGAGGTGTGGTTTCAGACACATGGCACGTTTACTTTTTTCCTTTTGCACAATCACAAAATGGGAGCTTACAAAGGGGAAGACAGAGTAATACTCCCAAGCAACTGAAATGCACTCTGAAGATGTTCAGTTCAGGTGAGACTGTATTTTGAATTATGGCCAGAAGATTTGACGACCGTAAGAAGCGCGTTTGCATATGGTCAGTGTGGGAGGCTGGTGCATGGCTTCTTCATTGGGAAACCCAGTGTGTATTCACTGTTATAACCAGCTTGTTATATGAGTAACGGCGAATTATAACTGGGTTTGCTATGGGAGAAAATCCTTCCCCAACATTATATCATAACTAGACATCATTTTAAAAACTATCCAGGGTGGGCAATTTATGATTTAACATTACTTTGTTAATCCTCCGATATCCCTTTCTCCTCCTTTCTCATAATTTTGTCATACTATTAAAAAAATTGCCATTCTGTTGGCTATTATGGCATCATCTGAATAAAGTAAATAAAAGGCAAGTTTTGACTTGGACCTAGCCATTTGTACCTTTCTTTACTGTATCATGCACAGTATGACAGCTGGTGTAGGTTATCATCAATAGCGCCAACTTTACAATCACAAAATGCTTCTAATCTGTCCCCAGCAGCTTTCATTTTTGTACCAGTTTTCAGTCACTCTACATTTATTTGACCCTTCCTTAAAGGCTGTATATGCTTTCCTTTTTTGGGGTCTTTAATAATTATTAAATAGGGCTTCAACCTGTGTGATAGTATTAGTTTGTTTCAGAAAGAATTAAACCTATACAGTTTAAGTTTTAATAAAAAGTCCTCTCATCTAGCATCTTCATTCAGTTTTGAGGCGAGCTTTCCCATATTTTATTTTGACTAAAATAATAATGCTATAATCCCATAATAACTGTAAGACTGTCTTCTTGAGTAATCATTTCATTGCTGATAACCACTGAATATTGCAGTCATTGTTCTCCATTTGTATTTGTGCCATTATGTAACGTGATGGCATTTAGAGATGAAGCAAAGTTTTACTCCATCTGCAAAGTTCCAGTGAAGTTATGGACTTTGAAAAGAACTTCACAAAATTACTCTAGTCCTTGAGGATCTTTGTCTGCAACTTCTCCTACAACTTCACCTGAAATTTCGCAATGGAGTTCACGTCACCTGAATTATTCTCCCCTCTGTCTGGGAAGTTGCCAACTTCACATTCAAAGTTTCTGAGTTTGCACTGTTATGAAGTTCTAGAACATCATGAAGCTGGACTTTGCATTGCAAAGGCGCTTTACAAAGTTTGACAACTTTGCGACGTGGCTTCACAAAGTGTAGTTAACCAACTTTACACATCTCTAACAGCAATCTTTTAGCATTCATACTGAGCAATCATCATCAACACATTATCACTATCTTAACAATCTACATTTGGCTTTGCCTTAGGGGGAAATCATTCCTTATTCTGTCCTGCCCTCTATTGCTGGTGTACCTTTAGGGAGACCAAGGTTACCATTCCTAAAATTTCAACCACATTGCTTAAGGTGCCCATGTCTTTTTAGCCAAAATTTCTGCCCGATATAAGGCTTGATTATTTGCTTTCAAATTTATTGACATTTTAATTCCATCACTGCAGTATTCCTCATATAGTTGTACAAATATTCCAACTGCATTGTTTACTCACTTTTGTTTTAATAAATTTACAATGCTTAGACCATCTAAATCCATTATCTATTTGAAGACCTAAATAAAAATATAATGGTTAACAATTTCAAAAGGGACCTAATTCAATATCTTATTTCTGTGTTTTAAACACTTGTTGCATATCATGACTTTGGACTTATTAATATTTGCTTCCAGGCTTAGTTCAACTAGTCATTTCTCCATGACAGCTAATTGTTCCTGGAGGCCTTTCTGAGTCAAAAAGTGCAACATTACATCATCTGCATACACTAGTGATTCACTATGGGGCTGGCAGTATAGCCTAGAGGTTAGAGTAATGAGCTGTGAATGGGCTTGGTAAATCCAGCAGACCTGGGTTTGAGTCTCACAACCTCAGCCTGCATACTGTGTGACTCTGAGCAAGTCAATTAACCCCCCAGTGCTCCTAGGTCACTCCTGAAAACAGGCATGTGTGCTAGTGAGCCTTACCTGGTTACCAAAGATTAACACAAAAAATAAAATAAAAAAAATATGCTGAGTCCTTATTTTGTGTAAATGAAATATCTCCCTGTGGCACAGGAATGGATAAAGAAGTAATTCAAGCACCAGCCCATCAAACAAATTAAGGTATAAAAAGAAAGGGAACTAGGGAAGATGAGATAAGTGAAACTAATTGCAGTACTATGGAAAATAACTGGGTAGAGATGAACGTAAGTAGGTGTAGAAAGAAGGGAAGAAGAGCAGAAGTATTCATTCCACCAAATTTAAAAAAAATGTCCAATAGATTTAATGCATTAGATGAAGACAATCTCGGGACCGAAAATGCTCATAACAAGGTGGTAGAAAGTTTCCAAGCCAACCAGGAACAATGACAAATTTATGTAATTAGTGATTCAGTAATTAAGTACATGGACTTGATGATCTATGTGCATGACAGACAGAACACTGAATTCACCTGCATTCCAGGAGCTGAGGTTAAAAACATAAACCACCAAGCTAGTAAAATCTTAAAAACGCCTGTTTGTGAAATGACTGTAGTATTACACATGGGATCAAATGATGTCAGATGTAGATTAGATAAAGACATCAAAGAAGATTTCTCAGACCTAGGTACTAAATTCAAAGAACAAGGATGCAATGTTATTATGGATTTACTATGATAAGCTGACATTCTTTTCTCCGACCCACGGTCACCTGAGCCCGGAATACTGAACGCAAAATCCCGACAATGGGATTTTGCTTGTTTTTCATGTTTGGAGGGTGGGCTTCACCCCCACACCCCTCGGAATTAATATAACAAACTCAGGGGGGGCAAAATCCCATTGTCGGGATTTTGTGGTTCAGGATTCAAGGGTTGGGCAACCGTGGGTCAGGGTAATGCATGTCAGGCAATTGTTGTGATCCTGTTATTATATAAGAAATAATGTCCACACTGAGTCACTAAAATGAATGCATGGTTAAGAAACTCGGCACAAAAAGAAGGCTTTATCCCCATTAATTTACGTCTTGGTCATTGAGCCCTTGGCATTAGCAATTTGCACTTCCACTTTAATTAAAGGACCTAATATCAACAAATTTGAGCATCATATAGGTCTATATGCAAATGACACTCTGCTTTTTGTAACTGATTTAAATCACAGCTTACCCCATATTTTGGATATTATTACCCAATATGCGGAGGTATCTGGCTACAGAGTGAACTGGACAAAGACGGAGGTGATGGAGTCCATTAATCATTCCTATCCCTTTATCTCTTCTACAAACTTAAACATTCAGAAAGTCACACAAATTACCTATTTAGGAGTTCAAATAGACAATAAACTAGAGCAGTTGCAGTCCCTTAACTTAACCTAACCTAGCCAGTGTCAGTGGCTCAGCAGGTAGCACATTTGCCTCTGAGACTGGGAGATCAGAAGGCTGTGGGTTCTATCCCCACACCAGGCACTTGGCTTAAAAAATCCCACTGTTGACACTGTAGTGCAGTATGAGGGGGGTGCTGCACTCCTGAGCTGCCATCTTTCGGATGAGACATTAAACCAAGGTCCCATCTGCTGGTTCTGGTGGTAGTTCAGGTGGATGTTAAAGACCCCATGGCACTTCTCGAAAAGAGTAGGGGAACTTCCGTGGTGCCCTGGCCAAATTTCCCCCCATTCACTAAAAATACCACTAACAGCTTAATATGGTTCAAGATCAGTTGGCATTCATCTGTATCCCCCTCCCCAGGTTGTGCCTGAAAATAGGCAGAATTTGTCTAGTGCACTTATCCAGTCAACAAAAACTAAATAAATAAAAATAAAATAAATAAGATCCTGTAGTTCAGGACATTAAGATGACACTCGGTCTCTGGGAAGCTTTACCATTTACGCTAATTGGCCAAGTAAACATGATAAAAATAACTATTCTCCTGAAACTCATGTTCTTTTTTCGGACTCTTCCTATTATATTAAATGAAAAAATGTTTAAAATGTTAGATGCAGTTATAAGAAGATTCCTATGGAAGGGTAGAAAACTGAGACTTAAACTCAAGAAATTATATTTACCTACTTCTGAAGCAGGCCTGGAATTACCTTGCTTTAAATACTATTACTTTGCTGCTAATATTAGTCTAATTGCTACTTGGTTTAAGATAGACAATAAGGATCCCTCATACAGTATAGAATCCAATATTTCACCTAAGCATTTGCAACATCTCCTGTATAGTGAGCCTTTAAAATCTAAAGTACCCAGGCTTATCTACCATGACTACTTTGTATATATGGTATAAGATAGTTCCTCTGAAATTATGTCAACCATATTTTTCAAAATACACTCCAACATATCCCAACCTATATTTTCCTCCGACTATGTGTGAAGAACTTTTTAAAATTTGGTACAACAAAGATCTAGTTGAGGTTGGTCAATTTCTAGATGAAGGTCAATTTCTTGAGTTTATTACTCTTAAAAAAATGTATATAATCATGTTAATCATTACTTTTTCCGGCTATTTACAGGCTAGGGACTTTATCTCTAAAAATAAAAATAAAATCAATAAAACTATGTCTGAGTTAGAGGATGTCCTGTTACAGGTTAATTCTTGTAGGTTGATTTCTCTGGTTTATAAACTTATTTTGCCTATTTGCATGGGACTATTTAAATGATTTAAAACTTAAATGGGCACAAAAGTTGAATGTGTGTATTTCTCAATCCACATGGAAAAATAGTATTACTATAAAGCTCTGGGGTCTCAAGTCTATTCGTTCTCAACAAATTATGTTTAACATCTTGCACATAATTTACTTCATGCCATATTATCTGAATAAAATGAATTCAGCTATACCACCTTATTAACCCAGATGTGCAACCTAAATTGGCTCCCTTGAACATATGCTGATTTTGTGTCTAAAACTGGATCCATGGTAGGAGGAAATGCTAACAATTATCTCATCTACTATACAGTGCCCTCTGATTAAACACTCATATTGGATGATGTTACATACTGATTTGTTCAGTAAAGGTTTATCTAATTTTCAAATCTGCTTCGTGAATATTTGTCCGACGGTGGCATTTAAATTAAGCCTAATGAACTGGAAAGATCAGAAGCCTCCTCAGTTTAGGGTATGGCTCAGTTGTCTCATACAAGTCCATAAACTTGAGCAGATACCTTACTCCTCTGTCAAACAAATAAATAAGTATACACAGATTTGGCAACCATTTAAGGATGAAATCAATATTGTATAAAATTATAGATACAAGTATTCCTTTTCTTCCAGAGTATCTAATAGCCTGTGTATTTGCACGATATTTTGCTAATTTAAGATGTTGTGTATTTATTGTTAAGGGGATTCATTATGCCATCATGCTGTAAGGCCATGTTCAGGATATATTTGTACCATTGATATGTATTGACTCTAATATGTTCAGATGTACCACCCTTTTAATATGCAAATTAAATAAAAGAAAGAAAAAAAAAGAAGTCAGCAAAGACAGAGAATGAGAAAAAAAGAAGGGTTTACATATGTTAGAGAACAGCACAGTTATGATAAAAGGAATCACCTGTTCAGGAATGATGGCTTGCACTTAAGCAAAAAAAGTGCAAGTCAACTGGACCATAAATTGAAAGCTGAGGGGAAGAGCACGAAGCAAATAGCTAAAGGGAATCTAAGACAAGCCAAGAGTTAACACCAAAGGAAAGCAGGAGATAAAAGGGAAAGAAGATAGAAAACTGAGGCTTACATACAGCATATTTATATTAATGCATGAAGTTTAAATAACAAAATTGATGAATTAAAAATATTAATTGAAAATTCCAGACCAGAAAAAAATTAGTATTACTGAGACGTGGTGGGATGAAATGTCACAACAGGGTTGAGATGTAACTAGCTTTATACTGTTTCATAATGATAGGATGGGAATAAAAGGAGGAGATGTAGCCTTATATGTATCAAATGACCTGAAACCATTTGATATCTCTAATAAAATGAAAGCTGAGACTGTAGCAGTTGAATCAATATGGGTCAAGTTATACATTTTGGCCATGAGAATTTAAGACATCATCACTTCCTCAATGGAAAAATGCTAAAAACAATGGAGGAAGAAAAGGATTTGGGCATTCTGGTTACACGCAATATGGGAAACACAAGACAATGTGACGAGGTAGCAGTTCATGATAATAGGATATTAGGATGCATTGGAAATAACTTTATTTGTCTGGCCTGGTGGCACTGAGGGTTGAGGTGCTGGACGCCACACCTCATACTACGCTGGAGACCCAAGTTCAGGAATGAGCTCTGGTTACCAGGGTGCCGGCATGGGGGTGTGGGTGCAGGATCGAGCATTGGCTCTCCTCTCCCAGGTAATGGGTGGGATTGCCCACCCATAGTCCCACCATCACCAGATGGAGCTTCGGTGCTGGCACAGGTGGTCAATGGTGTGACTGGAAGGGAGGGGCATCTCAAATGGCATGAGCGTGCGTGCCTCCACACACACGTGCTGCATCAAGAATGCATGGGTGTAGGGGCTGAGAGAAAACCTGCAAAAACCCAGAAACTACACATGAAAAAAAGGAAAAAAGAAAGTACTTTATTTCAAGAAGTTACACGTCAACTGAGCTAAAAATTATACAGCACAGTAAAACACAGTCGGCAAAATGCTGCAAGGCAAAGCGCGCCTCTCAAAACCAGCTAAAGCAAAAACAGTGTAAAGGAAAAAACCTTGCACACTGGCCACCCATAGAACAACAATGTAGATTTAGTATTACCATACCACGCCACCATGGATCACCACCACAATGAAATATAGGACTCCATGAATAAACACAGAACAACGTAGATTTACTATTACCACACCACACCACACCACACCACCATGGATCAGCACCCCAGTGAAATACAGTACTCCACAAATAAACACAGAACAGTGTAAATTTACTATTACCACACCACACCGCCATGGATCAGCACCCTAGTGAAATACAGTACTCCACAAATAAACACAGAACAATGTAGATTTACTATTACCACACCCTACTGCCATGGATCAGCACTCCGGTGAAATACAGTACTCCACAAATAAACACAGAACAGTGTAGATTTACTATTACCACACCATGCTGCCATGGATCAGCACTCTAGTGAAATACAGTCCTCCATGAATAAACACAGAACAATGTAGATTTACTATTACCACACCCTACTGCCATGGATCAGCACTCCGGTGAAATACAGTACTCCACAAATAAACACAGAACAGTGTAGATTTACTATTACCACACCATGCTGCCATGGATCAGCACTCTAGTGAAATACAGTCCTCCATGAATAAACACAGAACAATGTAGATTTACTATTACCACACCACACTGCCATGGATCATCACTCCCAGTGAAATACAGTACTCCACAAATAAACACAGAACAATGTAGATTTACTATTACCACACCACACCGCCATGGTTCAGCACTCCGGTGAAATACAGTACTCCACAAATAAACACAGAACAATGTAGATTTACTATTACCACACCACACCGCCATGGATCAGCACTCCGGTGAAATACAGTCCTCCACAAATAAACACAGAACAATGTAGATTTACTATTACCACACCACACCGCCATGGATCAGCACTCCAGTGAAATACAGTACTCCACAAATAAACACAGAACAGTGTAGATTTACTATTACCACACCACACCGCCATGGATCATCGCCCCCAGTGAAATACAGTACTCCACAAATAAACACAGAACAATGTAGATTTACTATTACCACACCACACCGCCATGGATCAGCACTCCGGTGAAATACAGTACTCCACAAATAAACACAGAACAGTGTAGATGTACTATTACCACACCACGCCACCATGGATCAGCACTCCGGTGAAATACAGTACTCCACAAATAAACACAGAACAATGTAGATTTACTATTACCACACCACGCTGCCATGGATCAGCACTCCAGTGAAATACAGTCCTCCATGAATAAACACAGAACAGTGTACATTTAATATTACCACACCACACCACCATGGATCAGCACCCCAGTGAAATACAGTACTCCACAAATAAACACAGAACAACATGCCTCTCAACCTCCTGCCTCATAGATCAGGGACAAGGCTTAATAAAATCAGGGACAAAGGACCAAAATCAGGGACACATCTTCAAAATTAGAGCTATCCACCCAGAAAGCTGGTAGAATATGGGGCTTAGTGCACAATGCATTTTCTAAAGAAGAACAAGTCTGTAACTTTAATGCTTGACATTGTTTTGTGCTTACAGTCCCCACTGTTTAGCCACAAAAACACAAATTTTAGGAGGGACAGAGTAAAATTTTGAGGCAAAATCAGGGACGTCCCTGAAAATCAGGGACACTTGAGAGGTATGCAGAACAATGTAGATTTACTATTACCACACCACGCTGCCATGGATCAGCACTCCAGTGAAATACAGTACTCCACAAATAAACACAGAACAATGTAGATTTACTATTACCACACCACACCGCCATGGATCATCACCCCCAGTGAAATACAGTCCTCCACAAATAAACACAGAGCAATGTAGATTTACTATTACCACACCACACCGCCATGGATCAGCACTCCAGTGAAATACAGTCCTCCATGAAGAAACACAGAACAGTGTAGATTTACTATTACCACACCACGCCACCATGGATCAGCACTCTGGTGAAATACAGTACTCCACAAATAAACACAGAACAATGTAGATTTACTATTACCACACCACGCCACCATGGATCAGCACTCTGGTGAAATACAGTACTCCACAAATAAACACAGAACAATGTAGATTTACTATTACCGCACCACACCACCATGGATCAGCACTCCAGTGAAATACAGTACTCCACAAATAAACACAGAACAATGTAGATTTACTATTACCACACCACGCCACCATGGATCAGCACTCTGGTGAAATACAGTACTCCACAAATAAACACAGAACAATGTAGATTTACTAGTACCGCACCACACCGCCATGGATCGGCACTCCAGTGAAATACAGTCCTCCATGAATAAACACAGAACAGTGTAGATTTACTATTACCACACCACGCCACCATGGATCAGCACTCCAGTGAAATACAGTCCTCCATGAATCACAGAACAGTGTACATTTAATATTACCACACCATGCCACCATGGATCACCACCTTCTCTAATGTGACTCTGACTCTGTGCAGTTAAGGCACCTTCTCAATATGCGTTATCACACAAGCACTATTATGCATGCCTCGCTCCTCCATATTTTGAGCTTTTGACTATGCGCTCCTAACCATGCTCCTTTGGTCCATGCAAATTTGACTCAATACCTTTCAAGAAACATGGGGGTAATAAAGCTGTAGTGTCATAATTATGTGTGACCACACCTAGACTACGCATCCCATATCCTGAGTTCATCCCTGAGTAAAATAACAGCTATACTGGAGATGGTCCAGCGCAGAACAACAAAATGAATAACTGGCATCAGAAACATGGAGTACAGAGACAGGCAAAAACAAACAGGATTAATAGACTTAGGGCCAGATTTTCAAAGACCCACTAGATCGCCACAAGTTGCGATGATCTAAGGACTTCACCGCATACTGCCTGCCTCGGGGACCCTGCACTGTATTCAGAAAGAGCAAGGGACCTGCACCAGAAAGCTGGGCTTTGCCGCACCCGCAGGCATGTGGCAAAGCAATGGATGCATATGCAGGTAAGGCCATAGGGCTCCGGTTGCCCCCCAACTCATCACAACTGCAGAGATGCTTGCATGGTTGGGGGAAGGGGCACACACAGGGCAGGCAAGTAGGGTTCAGGGAGTGGCATGGCAGAGGGTGGCACAGTTGTGTTTGGAGAAGAGGTGAGCGAGCAGCTGAGTGCAGTAACACATGGCAGGAGTGCCAATTCTTGCACAAGACTATGAAGGACCAGGAACAGCATATGGGGAGTCTAGAGAAACACAGTGTCATTGCCCCACATGGCCCTGGTCGCAGTTCCCTGGGTTGTGCCCACCGGGGGCCCTGGCACTGTTTGTCACCATACCCTCAATACGCCTTTCCTGGTCCATCACAATCATGTGCATGAATTGACACCCCTGCTGGGTGCTACTGCAGTCAGATGCTCACCTACCCCTTCCACAAATGCAACAGTGCCACCCTCTGCCCATGCCACCCTGGTACATGTCTGTTTGGGTCCCCCGAACACCGGTTGCTACAACATCTGGTGGTGGTGCAGGGGGCTAAGACCAGCTTTTTGCTGGTCTAACTTGAGCCCCTTGCTGCAGCCATGGCAAGACTTCATGCATCCCAGAAAAGGGGATGTGCAAGCCCCGCCATGATGCAAGCCCCCTTGTGACATGATGCAGCAGAACATTTGCCACAACCATGATGCAAGGGGACTTTGGCACAGTCGTGTCAGGTTTGGCTTGTGGCTATATTTCTTTCTGAATCCTGATTGCCACAACTTGTGATGCAAGTCGCCCTTTGCATCACAATCTTTTGCCACGAGGGAGTTGTGTCAGTCTATTTACTTTGAAAATCCCCCACTTAGGGTCCAGAAGGCAAAGGATTGACCTGCTCCTTATGTTTGACATAATAAGAGATGAGGACTTGTGGGAACAGATAGGGTTCACATATAAGACCAATTTAATCGTAAGTAGGGGACATTCCAAACCGGTATACCAAGAAATATGCAAAACAATCACAAGGAAGTATTTTTCCACTTGTAGGGTGATTGGTTTGTAGACTAACCTTCTGCAACATTTTATAACCAGTGAGAATAAAACAATATTTGAAAATGGAATTGCACAACTAATTACAGAGGGAAAACTGTCAAAATATTACCACTGAAAAGTTGGTGGTAGACTCGCTGGGTCAGGATGGCCTAGATCTGCTAACAAACCTGAGTAAACCTGAGAACTGGTTCAAAGTCACAGAAAAGCAAAATCAGCAGCAGAAGGAATTATCATTGATTGTAAATTTAAAGAGCTGCTGACGCCTCAAAGAAAACTTTGAAAAACATGATATTTAGGTACAATTCAGCTTGCATTCCATATATATTCCATATATTTCTCCTCTCCATTATTTATTTCTGAGAAAATTTGCATGAGTACATGATCTTTATCCCTTACAGTTCATCTGCCTCTGTAGCTTACTCCCTACTTCAAGTCATAATCCTCTGCTGTGGCATCACAGTCTGATGCCATGGGAGTAACTGTGATAACACAAGGTGTGCATTATTATAACCTCATGTAGGGAGAAAGCAACAGGAATAGAGGAGCTCTTAAAGAGCAAAGATCATGTTTTTCATGCAAATGACCTCAGTAATAAATAATGGGGAGGAGAAATACAGAACTAATGTGAAATACAAGCCAAACTGTCTAAATATTATGTTTTGTTAAAGTTCTCCAGAAGGTGTTAGCTGCTCTTTAAATCTAATCCTTGTCTTTTCATTGTATTCCCAAATTAATGTCTCTATAAAGAATCAGAAGTGGAATGCTGATCTATAAAAGCAATTTTAACATATTTCTGATACAGAAGATATCAAATAGAAGGACCCCTTTTCTCTGAATCCTGATTGTGTTGTAGATATTATATTATTATCATTGGCCCACTCTCAAACTCTTTTTTAGAATTATATTTGCAAATATTTTCAATTCAGTTCAATTCTGGGCATACAATTCAGTTTATTAATTTCAAACAGCACTTTGTAAGTTAATATCGCACTCTTGTAATTGTACAGTAAGTAGGTACAATTTTATTGTGCATCATCAAGACTTTACAAGTATTCCATAAATATATACAGCTTAAAAAGAGTGACAGTGAGCAGTAGCATATAAATGCATGGCTTAATACATAATTTAGTTAGAATAACGTCAGAAAGGCACAGACACAGTAGACAAGCTAATACCGCATAATATTATGCATACTGTTTTTCTCTTTTGAGGGAAGTGTGTGCCTATTTGCAGAAAATCTGTAATAGGGTGGATACCCCAAGAGGGGTGGAGGCCATGAGGAGGGACCTGAGGATTCTGGAGGGGTGATCAGAAACTTGGCAATTTAAATTCAATGCCAAAAAGTGTGCTGTGATGCACTTGGGGCATAAAAACCTGCGAGCAGCTTACACTGTGTGTGGTGGGGGGATAAAAAAAAAAGAGCAGGAGTTGGATTTTGGGATTATAATATCAAGCAACCCTAAGGTAGGTAGCCAATGCAGGAAAGCTGTGGGGAAGGCACACGGAATGTTGGCATGCATTGGGAGGTGCATAACCAGCAGGAGGGAGGTATTGATGCCTGTTTACAAAGCCATGGTGAGGTCACACCTGGAGCATGGGGTCCAGTTCAGGAGACCACACCTACGCAAGCACATAGATGGGATAAAGAGAGTTCAGAGAAGGGCAACCAAGATGGTGCACGGTGTGCAGAGGAAGCCATACTAGCAGAGGTGTAGGGACTTGGATCTGTACCCATTACCGACCAGAAGGAAGAGGGAGAGACATGATTGAAATGTTTAAGTACATGAAGGGGATCAATAAGGTGAAGGAGGGGAGCTTATTTAAAAGGAAGGAGGGGGCTAAAACTAGAGGGCATAGCTTAAGATTGAAAGGAGGACGATGCAGAAGCAATGTGAGGGGGTGATTCTTCATGGAGAGGGTGGTGGAGGCCTGGAACAAACTACCACAGGAGGTGATGGGGGCAGAAACAGTGGAGGGATTCAAGAGGGCATGGAACAGACATATGGGGTTGGTAAGTGGGGGGAAAGGGAGGGCCCATGGAAATCGAGATGGGGGGGAGGGGCAGACTTGATGGGCCATTGGGGTCCTTTTCTGCCAATGGATTTCTGTGATATGATTCTATGATCCCAGCCTGGTTAAAATTCTTTATCCTGTGTAGTAAATCAATAGCATACCATACTCTATCTAGTCTTTTGTTTTCCAGTACTCTCCAACTCCAGTTAGTGCTCTGCTTTTTGTATAACAGACATATAAGGATTACATGTATAAGGCCTGCAGGGGCACTAAAACTACAAGAGCAAAATCCAGTCAAGTTTATATTAGGTTCTGTTATATTTTTTCTCAGGTATTTTACCGGGAAGCATTCCAAAGTGAAATGTTGTTAATATTCTTCTAATTTGGGGATCAGTTATATACAGTAAGTAGTATTTCATTTTCATTTCATTTTTATTTTATACTGGAAAGGCATGTGAGCAAAATTGCCCATTTTTACACAAGCGTCCAGTTGTCAGGTAGTAACAGAGGTGTGTATGGGTGTGTGTGTGTGTATGTGTGTGTGTATATATATATATATATATATATATATATATATTATAGTGGCACAGTAGTGCCACTATAATTAGGGTTGAGTACCCCATTTAAAGTTAAATCTGAAATTTCGCAGCCTAATAACTTTGCAACTGTATGGCGGATTTGCCTGAAATTTGGAATGCATGGTCTGATACCATAGGACACTGGACCTGCCAAGTTTCGTCACAGTAGGGTGTATGGTTAAGAAGCTATAGAGCACCAAAAAATGTATAAATTACGGGGTTTTGCATGTTTCTTTGCTTGTGCTTGCAGGTTGCACGATTTGCATGGTCAGTCCAAAACCTTCAGAGAACATGCATTCAGGGTATCCGATTTGCCTTTTGAAGATTTTGTGAAAAAATATTAAATGGTTCAAAAGTTATTCAAACAAAACTGTTCTCCATTAGCGTCTATGGGAAAAGTTAAAAATATTCGAAAGTGTCGCAAATGCAGTTTTTACTGTCGCAAATTACCCTTTTACTTTTGTAAATCGGACATCTTGTTTTCAGTTGGTGGTCACACAAATACTTGCCGTTCAAATCTGCGACCCTCTAGGGACACAATTCTTGTTGTTTTCACCTAGCTGAGCCCTGAGAATACTAGCCATGTCTTTTCTGGGAGGTAAAACACCCCAGAAATATGTTTTTAAAATTTTTGTAAACAGTAGTGTCACAAAGTACTTTCGAATATGAGACACTTTCATGATTTTATTTGCGAAAGTGTCATGATTTGTGAAAGTATTTTGAGACACTATGGCCAAAACAACAGGAAATGTTTGCCACCCAGCAGCAAAACAATAGTTTGGTCTTTAGGGTTTAAATTTGCAGGGAAGAAAGCCAACATCCCACAGATATGCCTTTTGGTGGTTTGGTGACAAAATATTACAGGGCTGTAAAGTTACGGCACTCCGAAGTTGACGGTTTATCCCATAGGATAACATTACGGTGTCCAATGCGTCTTTCGGGTTCCGTATCTTGAAAGCGCTTCGAGATATGGACTTTTCATTGCAAAAATTCTTAGTCCCCCTCTGGAGGGCTAAATGCAAAACTAGCCTGGAAAGTCATAAATAATATGACACTTTAATTTTTTTTCTACGTCGTACGGTTCCTGAGATATAAGCAATTTAGAATTCCAAGTGCTCATTTTCTGCTCTGAGGGCCATTATTATGGCCACATTCTTTGTATTCACTGTGCTTCTTAATGTACCTTTTTGGGAAAAAAAGTGTGTGCATTTGTGGTACTGTGACTGTCAGTATTTCTACTTGTGTTTACGTTACTGTTTGCATTTGCATTTCTGTTTACGTCACCGTGTGCGTTACCCATTGCGTTTGCGTTACTGTTACCATTTGCGTTTCTGTTGCCATTTTTGTTAGCGTTTGCTTTTGCGACACCGTGCGCATTACCATTTGCGTTTGAATTTCTGTTTACGTTACTGTTTCCTTTGGCATCATCATTGGTGTTACAGTTACCATTTGCATTTCTAATTGTGTTATCATTACCATTTGCATGTTCATTACCATTTGTGTTTGTGTTTCTGTTGCCATTAGTGTTTGCATCTTTGGTAGCATTTCCATTGCCGATTGCGTTACTGTTTCCTTCTGCATCGCCGTTGCCATTACCGTTGGCATTTCTTTTATTGTTTGCATTTTCGTAGCCGTTTTTGTTACCATTAGCATTTGTGTTACCATTTGCGTAACCATTGCCGCTATCATTTGCGTTACCATTTGCGTAACCATTTATGTTTACATTCACATTTTCACTTGAGTTTGTCTTACTATTTGCATTATTGTTCCATTTGCATCACCGCGGTGTGCATTACCGCTTGGTAATTCATACAGGGTGACATTCGCCATGCTGTTATTTTCTTTTACCTCACTGTTGCCATTACCATTTCGCGCTTATGTTACTGTTTCTGCTTTTGCATTTTCATTACTGTTTGCATAAACATTTGTGTTTCGTTAATGTTTGGCTTGTGTTTGCGTTACCGGCTGCGTAACCATTTTTGCTTGCGTTATCACTTGTGTTTCCATGCATGTCTGTGACATCTGTCATACTTGCTCTACTATGGTACTTCTGTGCATTTACCAATTTTCATTTGACAGCTGCATATGTTTTTTGCAGAATGAAGTGCCCAAAAATGTATTTTTCACCACTCGTGCGAAGTCTTATGCTCCTGCTGCTCTGCAACTGTTGAAGAGATTTGGATAAGATTTGGTATACATGGAGTGGAATGGTGCATCCATTTATTTACCAATTTATATTTCACTGGTACATACAGTTTTTGCATAGTGCAGTGCAAAACATTGTTTTTGCTATTTTTCTGCACTGTCTTGAGGGATGCATACTGCAACCACTGTGTGGTTGATTGGTCTGACACTTGGCATATACAAAGCCCTTTCTTCAAGGAACATGCCAGCTTTTGTTTGGTGAAAAAATGTTGTTCTGTTCCAGAGTTATAAGCATTTGAAGTTGCCCCCTTTCACAGTCAGAGATTTTTCGTCCGTGAGTTCTGCCATTTTACTGCATTTTCGGCCTGAATTTCAGCCATTTTATGGTGCAAGACTTCTTAAAGGTGCAGAAACTTAAAAATGTAATATCTCTGCAATGGTTTGGTCTTTTCACATGAAATTTGGAGGGTGCTGAGTGGATGTCCTGGAGATGTGAATTATGCTGTTCACATGTTGGGAAAATAATTCGCTGCGGAGATACTGTGTGACACACTTATTATTTTTCGCATAGCGTTATGCATGTTGCTAGTGGCTTGAAATTTATAGCATAGGTAGCCCTAGTGGTACGGAGTTGCCTTTCAGTGGTTTGGTTCACATTAGCCTTGTGCCATTATCTCAGAAACTAAGTGAGATACAGACTTTTCGCTACTGTTGGCTCACATTGCCTTTGTGCCGTTATCTTGGAAACGAAGCGAGATACAGACGTTTTGCTACTGTTGGATCACTTCGCCTTTCTACAGTTATCTTGGAAATGAAGCGAGATATAGACTTTTTGCTACTGTTGCCTCAGATTGCCTTTGAGCTGTTATGTCAGAAACAAAGTGAGATATAGACTTTTCGCTACTCTTGACTCACATCACCTTTGTGCCATTATCTTGAAAATGAAGCGAGATAGAGTTTTCACTACTGTCGGATCACATCGCCGTTATGCCGTTGTCTTGGAAACAAAGCAAGATACAGACTTTTCGCTACTGTTGCCTTACATCAGCTTGCTGTTCCCGTTTCCATTTGCATTACCGTTTGCATATCCTTTGCATTTCACTCACCTTTTGCATCACAGTTTCCATTTCTGCTTCCATTTCTGTTTCTATTTATGTTTGTGTCACTTTTACTATGACTGTTAGCGTTTGCGGTTACATTTCCTGTTACCATTACCATTGCCTTTCACATTTTCATTTGTGTCACCGTTACCATTTGCGTTTGCGATACCATTTGCATTACCACTTGCATTTGCATTTCCGTTTGGTTGCCATAACAGTTAGCGCTTGCGTTTGCATTCATGTTTCTGTTGGTGTTACACTTACCATTACCATTTATGTTTCACTCACTGTTACTGTTAGTGTTAGTGTTAGTGTTAGTGTTAGTGTTAGTGTTAGTGTTATGGTTATTACACAGATATGGGCAGCATGGTGGGAGAACATTCACTATTTATGGTGCACATTCTCAAAGAGAAGGGACATTCATGGCAAAAAGCTCCATTTAATGCATCAGTTAGGGTTGTTCCACAGTGACAAAAGTGAGGAAATTCAGTGTTAGGGTTGCCACCCCTTGCACCCCACGCCCACCTTGCCCCCACCAACAGGCATTGGGGTGTGCGTTGGGGTCATTGGGTCTAACTCTCACTCCATTCTCCTATACTGCACCACCTCAGCTTATTTACACATGGGATGGGGTGAGAGTTAGGGCCGACAACCCCAACGCACACCACGATGCCTGTTGGTGGGGGCGGGGTGGGTGTGGGGTGCAAGGGGTGGCAACCCTAACACCAAATTTCCTCACTTTTGTCACTGTGCAACAACCCTAACTGATGTGTTAAACAGAGTTTTTAGCTATGAAGATATATATATATATACACACATACACTTTGTACAAACACAATGGTTCTAAATATACAGAATAACACAAAAATTAAAAAAGAAGGCTAATTTGGCATAAAACAGTTACATACATTAAAAGACAGTTTCATACGTTAAGGAGAAAAGAAAAAATAGAACGGTTCATGTATAGCAGATACAATATTAACAGCAAGTCAATAACAATATGTACAAATATACATAAGTAAACTGAATGGAAAAGGGCAATAAACCCTAAGAAAAGCTCAGCAGGGGAGAGAGGCATGGAAGGAGTGAGTTGGAGTTTTCTGCTGTTTAACCTACAGTTCTAGCAAGGCCTGACTTCTATATAGCGTATGGCTTGTACTGCTGAATATGTTTTTACTGCTTAAACATTTTACCTTAACACTACTACATTGTAAATGTAGGAATTGCCTGTACTGACCTTATGGCTTGTACTGCTGAATATCTTTTTACTGCTTAAACATTTTACCTTTACACTACTGCATTGTATATGTAGGAGTTGCCTTCCAGAGTACAGTAAAGTTGTAGTGAGCCTTAACTGACTGCATGACTTCTATACAGATTACTGCTTGTGCTACTGAATTTTTACTGCCGAACTAATTGCCCAATATTGTAAGATAGCTTGAACAACTGCTTACTACCTGCTGTCTTTCTGCCACACTCTTTTCCCATTACAGTTGCTTCATTTCTACTCAGACTGCCTTTTTTATTCCCCTTTCTCACTTGCTTTTTCCCTTTTGCATTTCTTTTTCTCTGCTCCCCACACTGTTTCTCTGAAGCTTCTGGTCTCCTGATTCCCTCTCCTGACACACCCCTGAACATGCATATTCTGTAAATATTGCCTGGCATTTTTGGCCATCTTCTCTGCCCCTGCTCCTGGGCCCCTGCCTCCTCCGCCCATCAACCTCCTGAATCAGCCTTTTGTTTTGCTAAATTCCCACCTGGCACCTTTGACCAGACCTCTCTGCAGGAACCCTTTCTCTCTCTTCATGCCCACTATTTACACCTACTTCTGCCCTGAGCACTAAATTGCCCATGGCCTTCCCACCAATTTACTTGAGCTTTGTCTTTGTTTTTTATCTAATGGCCCACCTTTGTTCTGCTCTTTTTTAGCCACAAGCCCAAACTGGGCTCTCTACTTCAGCTGAGTGGCCCCGGCACTGATTACTGCTGGTGGCCAGACCTCTGCATCCAGCCCACCATCCCCAACCAAGGAAAACAGGTACAATCTGTCAGCTCCTAGCCTGGAGCTGCTAGGCTTCAATCCCCATAATTGGACTGGCTCCTGGGGACCATGGCCACTTCCCGATTGGATGCTGCAGATCCCCATTCAGAAAGCAAGCGCTAAAGGTGCCTTTTTCAAATCACAGCTCAGCCACTGCCTTGCTCTACTACTCTCTGGACAGTTTTTTTCACCCACCCCCTCCCTCCTTTATTAAATACACTTCCCCAGTGATCCTCACCCCTCCAAGGCTTCATACTAGTCAATTACAACTTCTTCAAGGGGTTCTCCTTTTCTGCAACTTCTTAAAGGGGCTATCCTCTCTTGTGCTCAGATTTAACAAACACTGCTGACTGCCTTATCTTAATCAGCCCTTTAGGCCAAGCATTTTTGTAGAATAGTATTAATCTTTGACTTTCTTAGTCAGATATTTAAGTAAATTACTGCCAGGGCCATGGCTTATTCTGCTTGCTGGCAGGTTATCCTACTGATAATTGTAGCCCTGTACCCATCATCCCTACCTGGCTCAGCTCCCGATAACTTGGATTTTCTACCTGGGACATACATGCCCGTGATTTCTCCTTATTCCCCTAACCCTACCTGGGCTAAAGCCTACATCCAACCACCTGCTGCACCCAATTGGCAGCAGCTCTTTAGTTTAAGTGTCCATGTGCTCCTTAGTTCAACTTGTATCTCAAACTTCAAGGTAGTATTGAAGCATATGGACAACCCCAACCAAAGTAGTAGGACATATAGGAAAAAACAATAAGCAGCTCTAGTAGCAACCGTAAAAAGGCTAATCCTATTACTGATCCTGCGCTCAGGCAATGTGGAACTTAACCGTGGACCATCTACTACCTTAGACTCTCTGATCGACTTCGCATCAGTATTAGGCATTAAGTTCATGCTGATTAATGCCCACAGTCTACTAAAAACTTTCAGTCAAATCCAAATCTGGACTGCCCATACCAACCCAGATGTGTTAGTAATCACAGAGTCCTGGTTGAACAGCTCCATCACTGACTACCAGATAGCACTATCCTCATACAGTACATTCAGGGTAGATAGGCCCACTAGGGGTGGAGGGGTAGTTATCTACCTCAATAACAAGCTCAATGCCACAGAACTATTTTTGGAGTCAAAACCCAAAGAGTTTGAGTGCCTAGCACTTAGGTTACTACTCTCATCCTCTGAATTAATCAATATCATTGGCTGTTACAGACTTCCCTCAGGTGGGCTGGATATTCTGTCAAAGATCAGGGATATCACGGAATCCAACACCAATGAAGCCATCATCCTTGGGGACTTAAATCTTGACTGGCTTACCAGCAAAGCTAATGCCATCAAAGATCTATGTGATGAGCTTGGATTCACTCAGTCACTGAACCTACTAGGACAAATATGAAAAACAAAGACCATAGTTCTATTCTCAACCTAATCCTCACAAACCAATCTCACAAAACTGAACACACAGCGGTCTTCCATAATGATGTAAGTGATCACAATACTGTGGTCTGCACACGTGCCCATACCAAACACCCCACCGGGCCCAAATTCATCACCAGCAGAAGTTTCAGTAAGTTTCATGTCCATAACTATCTTGCAGACCTTAAGCAGATAAACTAGCAATCCTTTTATTTAGCCAAATCTGTAGAAGCCATTGTCACTATTTTTAATACCATCATCACAGGCCTTACTAACAAGCATGCACCATTCCGTAAATGTAGAGTTAGGAAATTCTCACACCCATGGTTCACTCCTGAGCTGAAAGCTGCACTCTGGCATCATGATAAACTGTGGGCCCACACAAGGGAAAACTAAAATTGCAACCCACTGGCAGGAATTCAGAGCAGCTAGAAATAGATGCACCAAGCTTGTAAGGCATGCCAAGGCCACTTACTGTGTTGAAACCTTAGAGGAGGCTAAAGGCAACTCAGCAAAAATATGGTGCACCTTCAAGACTATTGAAGGCCACAAAACCCCCCAATCTCTCCCACAAAAAGTCACCTCTAAAGGTACACTGGTCACTGAGCAATACACCATATTGGATCTTAACAGTCAGCTTGCCGTCAACTTCTATGTTTCTAAACACCCACTTTTCCACAGCTGGTATGGCCTTCGACATTCACCAGCTACAGGGCTGCCCACTAGGCCATCCAATCCAGACTACCCTGAGTCCTCACCATCACACGCCTCCTTCCAGCTCTCCCTGGTCACATTCAAGGAAGTCAAGCAACTCCTAATCAAGTTGGGCACCAGGAAAGGGGTAGGTGCTGATGGATTCGAAGCATTCTTTCTAAAAATAGGGAATCATCTATTAGCTGCGCCCATCATGTACATATTTTACCTTTCCATCTCCGTGACTACTGCTCCCTCCAGCTGGAAAACTGCGCATATCATCCCACTATTCAAGTCTGGAGATCGAAGCGACCTCAACAATAATAGACCAATTTCCATTCTACCGGTCCTGTCCAAGCTAATGGAAAAATTATTACACATTCAAACAAAACAGTATATGGAAAACTTCAGCCTACTTAACCTACTCCAATCAGGGTTCAGGCAGAATCACAGTAGAGTCTCAGCCCTGGCAAAGGTAACTAATAACTGGTTCTCTGCCATTGACAACAAACAGTCTACTTGTGCCGTTTTCCTTGACTTAAGCAAGGTGTTCGACACTGGTGGACCATACCTTCCTCCTGCACTGCCTAACATCCCTGGATTTCAAGACACTATGGTAAGATGGTTCTCTATTTACCTCTCAAATAGGCTGCAGAGAATCAAGGCTGACGGCACCATGTCGGACACAGTGTCCATTATGAGGGGAGTCCCTCAGGGATCTATTTTAGGGCCCCTCCTCTTCACTATTTACATCAACTCATTGGACAAAAACATTCAACAACCCAAGCTGCACTTTTTTGCCAATGACACGGTCCTCTACATTTCTAGGCCTTCATTGCATGAAGCCTGTGCCAAGTTACAATCTGATTTCAGTCAGCTACAGTTCAACCTGGCCTGTTCAAAACTTCTAAATGCAAAGAAGACAAAGGTGATTTTTTTAATAAAAACTTATGCCCTCTACTCTCAGTACTACTCAGAGTACCTCATCTCCCATCACTACTATATTCAGGGACACCCTTGAGGTTGTGGATCAATTCAAGTATCTTAGAATATGCCTAGACAGTAAACTAACTTTTATCGCTTATATCAACTGCCTTGTCAACAAGCTAAAAGCCAGGCTGGGGTTCTTCTTCATGAACAGATCCCTATTTACTCTTGACTGCAGAAGAATACTGGTCCAGGCCACATTCCTACCACTTCTTGACTACGGGGATATCATTTACAATTGCAGTGCACCAACTCACACTCACAAACTTGTTGTCCTGTACCATTGTGCATTACATTTCATACTAAATGTTCTGGCCAGGACACACCATTGTACCCTCTACTCTTCTTTGAACTGGACCTCACTATCAGCCAGGTATATGTTCCATATTGGACAGTGGACTCTAAAACTGTTGACTAGCAAGTTACCTTAGTACATATGCTCCCTAAAGCACAAGTCTCATAATGTGTATGCACTGCACGCCTCAGACTTTGTGCTCCTAGATGTTTTTAGGACACCTACTAATCAGGGCAGAGGTGCCATTAGTTTCGTCCTCCCATCTATATGGAACCAGCTGCAAAAAACCATGAAGCTATTTCAGATAGTCATGTTAAATAGCTTTAAGTCCCCAGCCAAGAAAGCATTTGAAGTGCTCTGCCACTGCTCTTCATGCTAAGCTAATATATGAATCTTCACCATCCCTTCTGCTTGTCACCCTATCCCTGTCTCCCCATCAACCACCCAATTTATCCTCTCACACATCTGCCCCACACACCCCTTTATTCTTACCCCAAAAAACCTTTACCCATTCTGCCTCCTAGCACTTCTTTCCTTCCTCCACCTCCTTGTCTCCCTACCCCTTCCCCTACCCCAGTCACATCCCTCCCCTAGACCCCCTCCCTGTACTCCATCTCTGTACACAATTTTCCTGTCCTGCTGAACCTACCACCCTCCCTTCCCCACCTCTCTGTCTCCCTAACCCCTCCAATTGCTACCCCAGTCACCACCACCCCTAGACACCCTCCCTGTACCCCCATCTCAGTGCTCAATATTCCTGTCCCTCTGAACCTACCACCATCCTCTGTGATGTCATCTACAGCTCCATGGTTTCACTTCTTTCTTTTTTCCTTTTCCTTCTACCCCCAGTGAAGACTTGTCTCACTCTAGGTGTATCATCTGCATGCACATTAGTGCAGTTAGTTTTTTGTATGTAATGTATCAGTTATTTGCAACAATCCAAGTTGTACCATATCATTGCCATTGCTGTTTACTCGTACTATCCAAATCTGTTTTCTATAAGATCATGTATATCATTGTATTGTTTGAAATCTCCAGGACCTCCTTGTGAATGAGCTTGCTCAATGGAGTAATTCCTGTAATAAAAAACTTGAACTTGAGGTGGACATGGATTTGAAAGGAGGTTAAGAGACAGAAGGGGGAAAATACCGGCAGAAAATTGTAAGAGTTATTTGTGTAGATGCCCTTAGGTTACCCCGAACAGTAGGAAAGAAAAACTTTGATATACTACCTTGGGCAGTTGCATGTTGTTTTATTGAGTAAGTACTCCTTTAGTTTAACCATAAATGTACCAAGGGAGGGGCTGCTAACAAGGTTAGGTGGGAGCATGTTAAAAAGCTTGGGTCCCCTGTAGGTGAGCGATCTCTGACCCAATGAGGTGTTGTAGTACAGGATCCAAAAAGGGGATGAGACAGTGTTCCTAGTGAGAAGGGTGGGGCAGGCCTTCTTGAAAGAGAGGAGACACTGTGAAGAAGATGATTTTTGAGGATTTTATAGAGAAATGTAGAAACCTTCAATGTGAACCCATCCTCTAGGGAGAGCCAATGAACTGTCTTGTAGAGAACACAGCTGTGGGTATGGCAGGAAAGCTCAGACACAAATGTAATGATGTTATTATATGCAGTTTTGAGCTTATTGAACATGACAGAATTACTCTGAACGAAGTACATTATGAAAGCATAGTCTAGGAGAGGCAGAAGTAAGCTGGAAGCTAGCCTACTTCTTGATTCCGGGATGAGGACTTGGCTTATCCTGTAAGAAGCCCAAGTCTCTGGTGGATTTTATCAATTCTTAGGGTTATACGTTGGCAGAAGGAGAGGTGCTTATCTAGTGTTAGGAGAAGGTATTTGAATTTGTGCACCCGCTCTATGACCAAGCCATCATTATCTTGGAGTGTGAAATTGAAATTTGATGGCATTTGTGTGCCGCCAAAAACCATACATTTAGTTTCTTTGGAGCTCAGAACCATTCCCTGTGAGGTGAACCAGGAGTGAAGGTTGTAAAAATCTGTTTGAAGTTTGGAGAGAGGGGTGGAAGGGTTTGTGTCCTTGTAGTAAAATGCGCCATCATCCGCATAAAGGATGATGATTATCTGCAAACAGATAGAAGGCATGTTGTTCATAAAAAGAAAAATGGGTTGACCCACCAGTGTAGCAGTTGGATTTCCACTTGTGATGCCAACAACCAGGTTCAGGAATGGATCGGGGAGTCAGAGGGCCAGCCGGGGGGGAGCAGGATCGAGCATCCTGGCACTGTTCTCCTTCTCTAGGGGGGAGAAGAGTGTCTGCCACTTCCTGGACCCTGGCAGAGGCCGGGGGCACTGCGCTGCAGTTGGCGCCAATACTTAGGGGGGTGGGCACTGGTTGTCATTGCACATACCCACCCCCAGAGCTCCAGCATGCACCTAAAAGTAGGCCCCTGGACATGATGCCTGGTTCTGCCGCTGTCCCACTTCCACCATTGTCCATTGGGGGTCCATCTCCCGTGGCCTCAACCCGGGGGGGTAAGCCAGAGCTTGCCAATAGTGACCATTGTGGGGTAGCCCTTCTGGTGTCCCTGCCCAGGGGGTAAGCCTGGGCATGGGGGTGGCAGACGGGACACTAGGCTGACCTCTGACTGGAGGTTTGGGGTCCAGAACAAAAAATAAAAAGTAAACAGACAAAAAAAGGAGGAGCCCAAGTACTGACCTTTGTGGAACTCCATACTTAATAAGGCATACAGATGAATGATGTCCATCAGTGAATATTTTGTGGAGCCTTGCATTGAGATGGTTACCGAACGAATTGACTGTTTCTGTAGAGAAATTAAGAATGGCAAGGGTAGTTAGCAGTAGATTGTGGTCCACCAAGTCAAAAGCCTTGGTAAGGTCCACGAAGACCGTACCTGTGTAAAGACCATCATCCATGGCCTTGTAGATGTCCTGTCTAGACCTAATGAGAGCTTTTTCCGTATTGTGCTTAGCTCTGAAACTGTGTGGAGCCTCTGTCAGGGTGTCATATTTGTTTAAGTGCTCTGTGATTTGTGTATGAACTATTTTTTCCAAGATTTTGGATGGGGGTGTGAGTGAGATGGGCTTGTAATTGTTTACTTCCTGTTTTGAGCCAGCTTTATGCAGAGGCCTGATGGAAGCAGTTTTCCAGGCCACTAGAAGGGTACCGGAACGGAGACAGAAATTCAAGATATTGGTAAGGGGTGAGGCTATTGCCTTTAATTATGAGTTTAAAAATGTGAAAGCCAAGGTCATTAGGACTGATATTGGGTTTAGGGTTGTTTTGTCTTATAAGTTTGATAGTATCAGAGGGTGAGAGAGCTTTGAAGTAGAAAGTGGGGTAGGAAGTTTTCTGGGAAGTGGTGGGATTTGGAGGCTGCATGGGGGTGGCTAAGGAGAGGGGGTCTTGTACTTGTCAAGATCCTCGAAAAAGGAATTAAACAAGATAGCCATGCCAGTTGGGTCATTTGTAAATTTCCCTTCTGACTGAAGTGTGATCTGCTCACAGTGTTTTTCTTTACCCAAAAGGGAGTTTACAGTCCTCCAGAGTTTTTGGGAATTTGCTGTTATACAGTTGGCTGTTTTTACGGTGGTTGATTTTTGCAGTTCAGACTTGCATTTGTTGTAGAGTGTTTTACACTCTTAGAAGAGAATAGGGGAGGGTGATTTCCTGTACCTGTCCCAAGCTTTGTCTCTACAACGCATACATTTGAGGTGGTCTGGAGTGATCCACTCGCTAGATCTCCTGTGTACTCTAATCTTCTTTTTGGGAATTAGGGCATCCCGGTAGCCAGTGAAAACAGCTAAGCAAAAACAGCTACGTCAAATACAGCAACTGAAAATGTCCCCTTCCCAGAGGTGTATCCCCTTGGAATTGGTATATATATAATAGAAGTAAAGCCCACACTGGGTGTGCTGGGGCTTGTCTCCCAAAAAAACAAAACTTGCTGTATTTGACCGAGCTGTTTTGTATTAGCTGTTTTTGGTGGTCACTGTTTTCACTTAGCTGTTTTCACATGGTACCTAAATCTGCTCTTTGGTGCAGTCATCTAGGGTGAGGTCAATGTTTTCTATATCAGATGTGAAGGACCAGTCAGATGATTTAAATGCAAGAGAAAGTTCCTCTACATTTGCTTTTTTCAATTGTCTTGTGAAGATGTAATCAGGAGCAGATTAAGGGGCTCTGCCGGACCAGTGACAGAAAACAGCACAGTGGTCACTAAAGGAGTCAGGAAGAACACCCGAAGCTGTCATTTTGGAAGTATTCAAGGCTATGATCCAGTCAATGGTAGAACTGTAACCAGTTTTATAATTTGTTCTGGTGGGGGTGGAAATTATTTGGTACAACTCAGAACCAGCAAGAAGTTATTTGGCAGAGTCGGACTGGCTACTGTCCCAGTTTAGATTGAAGTCCCCTAAAATGATCTAGTCCCTATTACTTGGGAAGGATGACTTGTTAGAGATGAGAGATTCAAGCTCAGTAAATGGTGTTCCAGGGAGTAGGTAGATGGATGTGATAGTTAGAATTTAATTTTTTCTTTGATTAAATTTAAGGAGCGGGATTCAAGCATGGAAGTTTTAAAATCTAGGTGTAGTTCAGTATACGACAGTCTCTCTGATATAAAGAAGAGGCATCTGCCTTCTCTTTTTTTATTCTATTTTTGCTAATTAGAGAATAGCCCTTGAGCATGATTTTGTGCAATGATATTTTGGGGGTAAGCCAGGTTTCAGAGAGGGTGATGATGTCAAAATTGTTGTACTCAACCAAGGCTTAGCAAGGATACTTTGAAAGTTGAGGTGGGCAATGCTGATAGATTTCTTGTCCTGGCCAATGAGGGGCTTATGGGTGAGGCCAGAGAGTGCAGGTCCAGCGCTGGGGTGAATGGGTCCAGAGGGAAGAAGTAAACATATTAAATGAGTAAGCCTCTAGTTTTTTGCAAAGTATTTTAAGTTTGTCGATATCTGCATGTCTGCTGTGGATGGTTGAATGGGGGTGGCAGAACAGTGAGAGGCCACAGTGAACAGTGCAGAGAGTGATAGGGGAGTAAGCATGATCTCTGACCAAGCTAGGAGTATGTGGGAGGATGGCAATCTTGGGGGGTCCCAGAGCTGAGAGTTCTCAAGGGAGCCAAGCATTCAGGGTCCAGCTTGAAATGGACACAGTTGAACCATGGATCCCAACTAGGAGGTGACCAAAAGGACACGGAGAGGATGGGAGAGCTGGGTAATTAAGCTAAATGTAAGAGTAGGATTAAAGGGAGAAAACATGCGGGTGCAATCATTGCAATATGGGGGAAAGATTGCTTAGCTAGGTGAATAGGCAGTAATTTGTGAGTTCTGTTTATAGACACCAGATTGGATTTTAAATTAAGGATGTAGCTAGTGTGGAGCAATCTAGTTTGAGAGACAGCAACACTACTAAGTTTTAACTCATCAAAGTGCATCCAGTGCAAAAACTGCACCAACCAGATGTTTGATGCAAATGGCAGATTTTGGAGAGGGGGAGATTGAGTTGTTATAAATTTTAGGGCAGGAAGTTAGACCAGGGAGCAGTATGCAGTATGCAACAAAATGAACATTTCTGTAGGTTCCCAAGCTGATAAACCTTTATTTCTCCTAAGGAATGTTAGTTCAGGAATGGATGGCTGAGAACGGCCCCCTAGTGACCAGTGGGTATAACAAACTGTATGTAAATTAGGGAGCTAGAAAAAATGCAAATTGTAAAACAATCAATAGAAGGATATCTCTGGAGGTATAAATGAAAGTGTCCAGAAAGGGTGGGAGGAGAGGGTGGGAAGATGCAGCAAAGTGGCATCTGGGCTACTCTTAAAATGTATGTTCCCAGTAAAAGATACAGAAAGCGTTAAATTGTCCCAGAGGAATTATCTGAAGTTGTTTGGCCAGTGGGTGAAAAGCAGACAAAAGAAGAAAGGACTTCAAATTCAAATGGCAGATGGGTAAGTATACAAGGGTGTCCTGGCAGCTAAGGGCTGTACCTGTGTGCTCCGTAGGGTCTCTGTGAGGCTGCTGCAACTTCTGGGGAACTTCAGGGACATGGAAGGAAGTTTAGGAGAGGAGAATTCTTTAATTAGCAAGACCAGGATAGTATGGAATCTATATTCATGTAACTTAGATTTAGACTCCTGTCTGTCCATATCTAGTAACCTTACTCCCCTTTGGAAGGAAATAGTTTTCTATGCCTGATATGGATCAAATCATGGATTTAAGAGACTAAATGTACTCTGGTAGCTACACTGGTGCTTGCTGTCACTTTCATCATAAAAAAAAAGCTGAAGTGCATACTGCTATAATTTTAAATCTTAATTTTTACTATATTATCTGGCTTTTTACTTAACATTTTTATAAAAAGAATACTTACCCTGTTGCTTACTTTTCAGTGTCACTATTTATACAACACTAGCAATACAAGGTCTGCCTGAATTTAAAAGCCTCCAGTGCCCCTTGTCTTATGATGAAAATAAATATCCATGTTGTAGAAGGAATGAGTCAGGACTGGAATGAAATTACTAGAATAAAGGATGGGAGGACACTAATGGAAGGTTAGTTGGCGGATACCTGATTCTGCATGAAGAACGGAATGGCAGGATACAGCAGTCTTCCAAGGACTACTATATGCCCACCAGAACTGTACACCATTTACTTCAAGCACTGACTTGAGCTTGTATGGGCCTTAATTCCACTATAGATGCTCTAGGGGAGTAACCAGTCAATTTGCCGACAGCACATTTGTGCTATCAAAAACCATGAGGGCATAAATGCATGCACGGTCCCAGGGTTGGTATATATAATCTAGCGTGGTTTTGGACTGCGCTTAGATTATGGGACCATGCTGTATGTTTTTTGCCAGCACTGTTTTTGCTTTAGGCAAATTGACCCAGTGCCCTGTATGGGCTGGTGTAAAGGAGCCAATTCTACCATCAGGATGCAACAGTTGCCATACATAGGAGGCACATAGTTCTTAATGCTGCTCATTGGGCAGCATAGCCTCTACCCCCACCACCGGCCTTACACTGCAACTGCATATACCTTACTGGGTTAGCAATTGTGTTGGGTGACCAAATGGGTTCCAGACCAAAAGGGTACAACTTTTCATTTAGTTTCATAAACCAACTAGCCTTGAATAGTTTACTTATTCCTACCAACAGAGTTTTGGGATCCTTGTGTCCTTCATTCCAATAATGTTCCTCCAGTAGCAGAGCACACAAATTACTGCCAACAATTCCAAATGGCACATGCCAGATTCTATATGCAAAACTGCTGTGGGAGAGTGCACAAATTATTACCAACAATTCCAAACAGCATATGCCAGATTCTATATGCAAAAACCATTGTGGGAGAGTGCATAAATTATTACCAACAATTTCAAACAGCACATGCCAGGTTCTATATGCAAAACCACTGTGGGAGTTCTCTCTTGGAAGTGACAGGAGTAGGACCAATCTTATGAAGAAATTTTGCACATTTTCCAGTTCTATCATATGAGCTTTTAGAGCCTACATTTCTGCATCATACAGAATCTGAGCATTTACTTTACCTTCAAACACTCTCTTCACCAGCAGTGGCTCTAGCCACAAATGGTTACCAGGGCACAGCTGGGGCACAGCAAATTGCAGCCAGGGCACTGATATATTGTTACAATGGGGGAAGCCCTGCAGCGTATGAGGCACCAACTGGGGCACAGCACTTTTTTACCGGGGCACGTGCCCTGGCGGGCCCTGGTGTAGAGCCGCCACTGCTCTTTACGGCTAAAAAAAAAAGTCTGTTCTAACACTTTTAAACAAACGTATCAATGCTGCTTGTAGTTACTATTGCTGAGTGCTTAATGATCTTTAGATGATCTTTCCTGTTATTTGTCTTATTAAGCATCACCCCTAAATACGTATATTCACTAATCTTCTCTATCACCAGATTATCTATCTTTCATTTCCTGTCCCCAAGGAGAGTCTTACCAAAAGACATAATTGTAGTATTTTGTTTGGTTACTGTTAATGCCAGGTTTTTTTTAGCTGCTCTACTGGCACTGTTATGGCTCTTTGAAGCCCTATTTTAGTTCTTGACAGGAGCACTGTGTCATCTGTATACACTAACATTTGTATTTCCTGTCCATTAACTGCAGGAGGATGTGTGTATGCTGTAAATAAGGCTTCCACAAAGGCCTCGACATACATATTAAAAAGTAATAGTGATAGGGGACACTTCCGTTTCACACCTTGATTAAATCTAAAATTGTTTATTGTTTCCCCTGGCCTACTTATTCTAACTTTAGCAGTAGTGTCTGAATGAAAGACTATAATCTGGGCTAAATGTTTCCCTTCAAGTATGCCACACAGGGTGTCTGTATCTATGTTATCAAACTTTGCTTTTATATCTATACACGGTGGAGCCAGCATTGATGCAATGCAATAACTTGCAGTGAATGACATATCACAAAATATTGCATGACAAAAGGGCTCAAATGCCATTGAATTTCATTGTTCCCTGCAGTATACTGCTGTATTTTGTGATATAATGCAGCATTACTATGTTGCATCCTGGCTGGCACCACTGTATATATCATTCATTTTTTCAAATGTATGAATTGCACACTTTTAAACCATGTGGTTGATGGGCAATATATGGTAATTTGTGCTATTGTTATGACAGAGACCTGTCTGAAATTCTGAGAGAAGATTATTACACATAATCCATGCTTCAAGCATGGACAAAATGGTTCTTGTGTATATTTATAATTCTGTACAGAGAAGGGTGATAGATTGGTAACATGCTGGGTCTGATCTGTCCTCCTTCTTGAAAAGGGAACAAACTGCCCAACTTTACATTTCTCCAGAAATATTAAAGTAGTATTTATTTATAGTGGAAAAAAGATTTACCAGTACTGCAGCCCACCATTCCAAGTCTGCTGTGTCGATTGCTGCTGGGATCAGGACTAAACATGAGGCTTTATTATGTTTTGGGGTCAGGGGCATTAACTGCCATTAATATTTCTTGCACTGATGCAGGAAACCATAAAGGAGAATTATTTTCAGTGACTGTAATCGAGTGACATCATCTAGAAATATACAATTTAGAAAAGTTTAAGAAAAGTATTCAAACAGAAAAGTATTCAAACCATTGTTATGATGGAATTACGCAGTTTAAGCTACTAGCCCTATTATTTGTTGTTAGAGCCCCTAGGTCCCAGAATTAATGAGTGTCTTTATCTGCAATTGCTTGTTGTAGGTTCTCCCATAATCACTCTCTGTACTTGGTCTTTTTATTTCTAAGTAAGTTTCTATATTCTCGTTTCATTTTAACCATAGCTGCTATAAGGTAACATTCTGAATGCTTTTTTAGTAAGTTGATCTGTCAATAGTATAGCTTCTCTCAGGGAATTGCATTCTAAATTGAACCACTTATTATCTCTAGAGACTCCTCCATTTGTTGTTACTCTGTTTATTCACCAAGAAGATTAAAAATGATCTTACTTATTCCCTCATAAGCCTTAATACAATTCTGTGTGTTAGCTCCCACTTCCAATAGCATGGAAGCCGGAACTATATGAATCACATCATGCTTTGACCCTGAACTTAGGATGAAGAATATCTATCACTTTCTTTTTTGTGAAAATTGCCATTTCATTTTTCTATTCTGAACCACCATATGATTGCTCACTTTTATTTCTTGTTCATTTGCTATAGCAAATTAAAACCAGCATACGTTTTGTCTACAAGGTAAGTGGGAAGTGGTCTCCGTCCCATTTTCTAAAATTTGTATTTTTCTTACCAAATGATATGACAAATTATCTGTCATGACCAAATCTATTACAGTACCCCCTGTTTCAGTTGGGAAGGTGATATTCCCTGCTGAATTCTGATCACATTTTCTGTGGTAAATTACAGCCATTTTTGCCTTTTTTTATTTTTTTATTTATTAATTTATCCTTTAAGCATCTTAACAGGATTCCAAGGCTGTCATCTACTGTCCAATTATTAGAGTATATTTCAATGGTATCTGCAGTTTGTACATTTATGTCAACAATAATAAATATGGGGATGGTTCCATTCTTTGGATGAGTTGTTAAACCAAAGTCCTGTCTATTCATCTTTGATGGTTGTCTTGTAAGAGTAGAGGATTTTCTCCAGTGTCCTGGCCAACATTTCCCTCCCATGGAACCAGTTCATGTAATTGCCCAAGGCAGTGTGTGTGTGTGTGTGTGTGTGTGTGTGTGTGTGTGTGTGTGTGTGTGTGTGTGTACTGATGTGCAAAATGGCTGCCACTACACATTCAGTCACTTCACTACCAGTGTCCCATTGCTTGTAAAGTGCTTTGGGACACTCTCCCTACTTTCTATTGAGTTGGTAGGTAGCCCAACTACCTAATGCTGCTCCCCACTGTCTCTTCAAGGCACTAACCTCTTGATACTGCTGCACAGCTATGGGAAAAACACTGACTGCCATTGCTGAGGGGTATCACCACCTGACAACTGAAGCTTGAAATGACACATCTAGGGACCACCACTAAAATTCCAGTGTACTGCAGCCAGCTATTTATGTATGCAGCCATTAGAATTAGACATAGCTAGGGTTAACAGTGCTATTAAAATTCCCTCCCTAGTTGGACTCTGAGACATAGCAACTCCATAGAAACTCTTGGGAGTTTAGGTCAGCTATCCCCAGAGCTCACCTAGGTCTACCCCTAGAGCCCAGTACAGGTACAGTACATAGTCGGCCTACCTGTAGCTAACATGCTGCTACTTACCCTCTGCATTATATCCTCCAGTGCTTCTGCCCTACCCCCTCCCAACTCAGACTCTGGCTCGTATTATGATGAAATCCACCCAGGCCTATTACACCTCACCTGGGATTGTCCTGAAACACTGATGAGTCTAAACTGTTCTCTCCCTTTGCTGTCATCACCCACCTGTAGACCCCAAATAGAAAGCCGCACCATAGTGCAGCCAGTGTCTCCTAATATTCCTGTTACTTCTGGGTGGTGATGTGGAGTCTAATCTTTGCCCTCCCCCAAACTCCAGCAGTGGGCCCCTCCTATTGCCTAAGTGTCTTAAGGAGTTAATGTACTGCCTAAAACTAATATTAGTTTTTATAAGCAGTCAGCCATTACTTTTCATATCTGAAGTACTTCTTTTTTTCCCCTTTAGTTAATTAGAAGATTGTTTGCCTGATGTTAGTAGGAATGTTGTGTGGAACAGCACTCTGCCTGGCAGCCGACATGTCTAGTTCTGTTGCCCCCCCATTACATCATCAACATTGTGACCTCACTGACTGTGACATCACTGCTGCTTAGGAAGGCAAGTGACAAGGCAAGGCAAACTTTATTTTTCTGGTGCCCAATCCCAGAGGCTCTGGGTGCCAAACAGTAGGAACAAACTATCAGTGCAACAATACAAATCAATACAAAAACAATAACATATCAGTATACATAAATATAATTGATAACTATATTTCTAAAAACTGATGCTCAAACAAATAAGCCGGGTGCCCAGGATGTTCTAATGCCTAAGGTCTGGGAAGGCCTGATTAAACAGGAAGGCCTTGAGGTGGGCCTTAAAAACCTAAACCGAAGGGGCCTCCCAAATTGATGGCGGCAGCAAATTCCACAGGATGGGACCGGCGACACTAAACGCTCTGTCACCAGCAGTTTTGAGCCTCATCCTGGAAATCACCAGGAGACCCGAGGAAGAGGACTGGAGGGAGTGGACCTGGACAGGAGGTGTGAGATGGTCTGACAGGTAACCAGGATCTAGCCTGTGTAGGGCCTTAAAGGTGAGCAAGTCCACCTTGAAGAGAATTCTCCACCTAACTGGCAGCCAGTGCAGCTCACGCAAGACCAGAGTAATATGGCAAAATCTAGACTGCCCACTTGGCAGCCTAGTTCTGCACTAGCTACAGCCAGTGAAGGTTCCCTCCAGAGACCCCGAGGGACAGCGCATTACAGTAATCAAGTATGGATGTCATGAAGGCATGTACCAAGGTGGGGAAGTCAATAGATGGAACTATGGGGCTTAACCCTGGTGATATTCCTAAGATGGTAAAAGCTTGTCTGGACAATGGATGACACCTAAAAATCAAATGACAATCCACTGTCAAAGGTCATGCCAAGGTTTCGCACCCCAGAGGAAGTCCTCAATGGCACAGATCCCAGGAATAAACCGGTTTCAGTGCCAGAGGACAACCTGTTCCATCTTCTGTTAGACTCCACCACCAGTACCTCCATCTTTTTGGGGTTCAGTCGCAACCAGTTGGTGGACATCCAGTCATTTATTTCCATGAGGCAGCAATCTAGTACTTCCACCACACTAGAAGTTCCCAGTGCAAAAGAAAGATACAGCTGGGTATAATTGGTATAGCAATGAAAACCCAAACTGTATTTTCTAATGAGCTCACCAAGGGGCAGCATGTAGATGGCAAACAACATTTGTGACAGGACCTAACCTTGATGTACACCGCACGACAGGAGGCCAGAGGAGGAGGAGAAATTCCCCATCACTACTCAGCCATTCAGTAGCTGCCAGGTCAGTAGCATGTGATATCATGATCAGTGAGATCACAAAGCTGATGATGTAGTGGGAGGAACAGAGGCTGCCAGGCAAAGAGTTATTCCACACATTCAGCACAATATTATCACACAGAAAACTTTCTGATGAGCAGAAAGAAAAAGAAAAATACTTTAGAAATAAAAAGTTACAACTACTTCTAAAAATGTGTATCATTTTCCTGTCTGTTATGGTTCCACTAGCTCTTTAAAATCTTCCACAGAAACATCAGAAGCCTCCTACCCAAGACTGACCTAATTAAAACCTGGACAATCCTTAACCTACCAAACCTCCTGATCCTGACTGAAACCTGGTGCTCTGCCTGCGTCCTCTCATCAGCCACTGATGTCCATGGGTACACATCCTACAGACAGGACTGCTCAAAGAGAGAGAGTGGAATACTCATCTACTTGACTTGCTTCCACAGCTTCTCTACAAATATCTGGGAAGCTTTCCCCAAATTGCACAAACTAATCTCAGGGGTTCTCACCCATCTGCACTCTATCCCATTGCAAATAATGGAAGTTTACTGCACCCCTGGTAACTCTCCTGATGTGGTGCTAGACATACTACACAAAGTGATAGACCCCTTACCCAAAGAAAAACATATCATGCTTGGTGACTTCAACTTAAACTAGTCACCTGATACCAAGCTATCCACTCCCCTCAACCTCCATTCCAAAGTCAAAGTACTGAATATACACCAATTGATTTCTTCACCAACCCTATTCAACCCCATCTCCTCCAATCATAGTATGGTCAACTGGGTGTTGGCAACTCATCAGTACAGAATCCTGACATCAGGCACCCTACCTGATATTTTCAGTAATCACTGCATGACCATCTGTATGCAGAAAATTGAACTCACAAAAGCCCCATACCCCCAAATAACCTTAACTAGATCTTTCAAAACCTTCTTTCCAGATAAATTCCTACAGAACCACCTTACAACCATCTGGGCCCTAGTCCTCTTAGTTTGTGACCAGGAAGTGGCCGGGCTCACTTCTCCTCAACTTTTTTAGCCATTTGCAATAAACATGCACCACTCAAGTGGTCAAGAGTCCAGGATCACCACCTACCTTGAATAACTCCTGACCTAATCGAACTCTTCCAGCAAAGCATCTTGGGCTGAGCCAAACATAAATCCAGTGGGCTACCCCAGGACAGGTAAGCCTTTGCCTACCTCTGGAATCACTGCACCAGGAGTACAAGACTAGCAAAGGCAAAGTACTACCAGAACAACCTATCCTCAAATGCCCTTGACCCTTCTAAATTCTGGAAGATGGTCAATACCTTGATCAACCAGCAGTGAGCAGTCCATCAGTGAGCAGTCCGTCCCTTGCTCATTCCTAACCGCTGAATGAGCAGTCCATCCTGGCTTCTCCCTAACTGCTGAAGACCTCAACAAATATTTCACTGAAGGGCCCAGGGCTCTCATCACTAACCCCCTCCACTCCATGCTGCCCTTCACTCCATAGGTAGCAACTTCCGCCTGCAGGCGATCTCAGCTGCTGCAGTCCATAAAGGACTATTGGTTCTAAATGCTGCATCCAGCTGTGGATTTGACAGCATCCAGGCTAGATTTCTCAAACTTGGTGCACCAGCAATAGCTGTCCCAGCTGCCAACATTTTCAATTAATCCCTCTGTACCGGAACATTCCCACAAAGCTGGAAACATGCACTGGTAGTACTTATCCATAAAGGCGATACAGCTGACTCTCTCTCTCTCTCTCTCTCTCTCTCTCTCAACTACTGCTCAGTTTCACTTCCACCTATCCTTTACAAAATTCTTGAGACGTTTTTTGGCAGGCAGTTATCCAGCAACCACGCAAAATCCAACTTCCCAACACCATTCCAGTCTGGCTTCTGCCCTAGCAACTCAACCTCCACTTCCCTACTCAGGGTCACAGACCAGATACACTCCAACTCTGACAAGGGTCTGGGCACAGGGACGGTATCTATAGATCTTGCAAAGGCCTTTGACACCATGGACCACTGCTGGCTCCTGCTCAAATTAGCAGGCTCTGGAATCTGACCAACAGCCTTTGCTTGGTTCCATTTCTACCTGGACAACTGTACTCAATCTGTCAAGTTAGGCATGAACAGCTCCCCTGCCCAAATTCTTCCATCTGGGTCCTCGAAGGCTCAGTCCTAGGGCAGAAAGCATTGATGCAGCACAGTCTTGGGCCATACAGAGGATCAGCTGCTAAACTGGCAAAATATTCAGAAAAACACTTACAGTAGTGAAAACACTCAACCGGAGACTGTATAAAATTAAAGGTGCTTCAATGAGGACGTACAGTATAAACATTACCCCAACGTTTCAAGCGAGCAATCCCTCTTCATCGGGGCGGGTCAGTCCTAGGGCCCCTGCTCATCACCATATTTATCATTGATCTCCCTCTGTCCATCTCAGCCAGCAGCATACACATGTATACAGATGATACCATTGTTTATGCATCTGGTCCCTAGTCTGGCCTTCACAATAGAGGTGCCTCACCAACATGACTTCACAGCAGTCCAGAAAAGATTCAATAACAACCAGCATATCATGAACAAAAAGAAAATGGTGTCCATACTGTTCTGTTCCAAACTATGGATAAACTCCTCCTCCCCCTCTCTAACCTTATTCACCCTAGACAGGACCTGTCTGGACTTGGTCAACACCTACAAGGACCTGGGCCTCCATTTGGATCAACTCTTTGATTATACCAAGCACATTTTCCAGGTCATAGCCAAGTCCTTCACTAAGCTTGGTACCCTTGACTGAGTAAAGAACTGTCTTCAGCTACAAGTAAGGAAACAGGTAATGGAACAATCAATCCTTCTGCTCCTGGATTACAGAAATGTAGTTTACTTAGGCGTTAACTCCACCTCCCTTGATAAAATCGCAGGTTTGTTCAATGCTCTGTGCAGATTTCTCTGGACTCCCCCTCCTCCATATATGTCACTATAATATGTGCAATGAATTGGGCTCCCCCATGCAAGACAGATGATGCGCTCTGCCCTTATGGGAGCAAACTACTGGTCTGGTGAACTACCCAAATACCTATCTGACCTGTTCTCTCCCTCTATGAACTCAGCCTTCTCACTTAGATCGGAGGTAAGATGCCATTTCCACTTCCCTTTCTACAAGCTCAATCTAGGCCAAGCCTCCATTAGCTACAGACTCCCCAAGATCTGGAAAAAGTTACCTTCAAAATCACTGCCCCTCCCTCCTACAAAGCCAGAAAGTCCATGGTCAGGGTCTTCTTCAAATCCCCATTGACCTGCTGTCAATGTCAGGCTTTTCCACCTGCCTAGGGATCAGTCCACTTTGAAGATCAGGAGTCCTTTCCTGACGGGGGGTCAGGGGACACACTAGTTTCCATTGTGAGAGCTGTTATGAACCTTGAAAAATGTGCAGTCATTGTAATTGTTCCTTTGTCACTTCTGATGAGTTTGTGATCTTGAACATTGTAATTTGTTTTCTGTAATGGAAATTGTCTGGTATGTATGTTTCTTTTATTATAACTGTTATGTACCCTCACAATCCCTATATCCCCCCTCCCCAGGTCACAACTGGAAAGTAGCCCTGGACTCTGTGTGCTTACTTTGTAAAAGTATGTTTGAACCAACTGACTGACTAACTAACTAACTAACATACATAAAAATACAATGTGTATGAAAAGAACTATATAAATGCTGATTCTTCTTCTTCTTCTTCTTTACAGAATATCGATCCTTAAGAGTAGGTTTTTAAACAGATCGGACATCTCAGTTTCTGCTGCCTGATTCAGTTTAGGAGGAACACAGACATTTATAATTACACACATAATTTAACTTTTTTTTACATACTGTAGATGTTCAAAAATATCGAGATTCAAACTCCAAATCAGAATAATTCTCAAAAACTGACATTGATATCAGTGTTACCAGTCCTTCACTTAGGCGACCGAATTTACAGGCTCTTGTGGCACTGGCTCCCATAATACTGTATCCTTCAACTAAACACTATGGTGTTTCAGTTGACTGTTTCTTGCAGTAACATTATGGAGTCGTTTCTAATGATTTTTAGTCACTTTGGTTATATAATTTTTCTGAAAGTCGACCAATGTTCCAGTTAAATATGTTAATGTAAGATGTGTCATCAGGAAACAGGTAACATGGTTACCTGGCAGTTAGTCTAATGAATCTAAATCAAAAGGGAAGGGGGGGGCTTTGGTGTTTTCCACATCTGAATCTTCAGTATCATTAATGCTATTCTATACAGGTGATCATGTAGCCAGTGCTAACAATGAGCTTAATTCCAGTACTATACTATTATTGCTCCTCTTTACTTTTTGTCTTCACCATTTGACTATTTTAATGGGTGGGCTTTTGTCCGTGATTCAATGTGGAGAAATTTGAGTCCTCCCACACATCAGTTAAAAACCAGCCTTTTGCCAGCAACCGCCGCTTAGACTGTTTTTAAATGCCTGGGCTGCCACGTGTTGCTGGCTATGTGGTCTCCTCTGCCTTTTCCTCTTGTTCTCTCTATTCCTCTCCCATCCCTCTGGCAGCTCACTCTTTGGATTTTCTGTTGTGCAGTTCTGTGTTCAGTCTTGCCTCCGCTGTTGTCCCACTCCGTGCCTTGTCCCCAACTTTTTACCTATGTGCTCCACTTGCCTCTATCCCATGCCCTTTGTCATCCTGGCTTGCATTTTCTTCCTTTTTGGGGATTTTTCACCACTTTAATTCCCAGTGTCACCACTGATTTCTGGATTCATGTCCCCATGTCACCATCTGGCATCACACTGCAGCATTGTGAGTGCTTCGCTCCCTTGCAGTACACTTTCAGCCCTGCGAAGTCAAACATCAACAGCCCTCTGTGCTTCCAGCTCTATTCCTCAATACTCTCTCTTTGCAACATCATTATGGAATCCCTCAAAAGGTGGCAGCACCTCTCCCAGCTAGCCCTACTGGATCCCGTCATTATAGATAGCCCATTCAGCCATCCCTCCTCTTCATGTCCTCTAGCGCAGTTTGTATCAGGCACTCCCATACTAGTCATAACACTCTCTCGTAAGTTTGTAACTCACAATCATCCTTTTCAGTATGCTTTATTTATTTCTCATTCATTCAGCCTGCCATTCAGACATCCATGTCCTATTCATTCACATCTCAGAATGGCATGTCAACCATTACTAGTCAAAACTGTGAATGTCCTGACAACAATCATACCCTATGTAGTTCAAATGCATTTTACATATACAGTGATGTCCATCAGGATAAGGCACTGTGTCACAGGTTTACTGCATGACAAAAGGGGTTAATCTCATTGAAATTGCATTGTTTGCTGCAGTAACTCTACTGCAGAATTCTGCAGCACTGAGCTTCATCCTGGTAGGCTTTACTGTAACAATGACTCCTCTCATTTCAGTTACTGCCCCTTTTATATGCATTCTTCAGCTCCTTTCTGCTTCACTTTCCTTTCCTCATGCTCCATAGTCCTTTACCCTGCATCCATTTTAATCCCTTGATTATCTCCCTAACCTGTTCCTCCAAGTATAACTCTCTACAAACTCCAGAAAGGTGTAAGTGTACCACCTCTGTTCCATCTGTTTCCAGTAAGCTGTCATTCTCTCTTTCTCCTCCTTAATAGTCTACTCAGCCTATTGTCTGCTTCCTAATAGCCTAGTCTCTCATGTTCCCCCTCATCCCTCACCAGCAGCATTGTAGGATATGCAGGAGACTGGGTCATTTATTGCAGCTACTCACCAGGCATGACTAGCTCTCCAGTTATTCACTGGGGACATCCAGAGTTCCCATCATATTCCCTTCACCTCCAATCATGCAACAACTGGAAGCTCAACCTCTACCCCATGCACCTTGTCATCTGCTATACTGTGCTTCACCCTATTGCTCACTTTCTAACCTAACAGCTCTCATCTCCTTATTTATGCTTCTGCCTCCTTCCTCCTAAGCAGTCAACCTGCTCCCTCTCTAGCCTTCAGCAGCCTTCACCAGCAGCCTACCAGATTCGAGCTCACTAACTCATTCCTCTTCAGGGCCTAAGAAGTTAAGCAAGATTTGACATTGTCCCCAGAACTGTGAATCTACTTTCTGCAGTCTATCAGAAGTAATGCACTCATTTCTCCTTCCTAAGTCAAGTGATTCATTGATTCTCAGAGCTCACCATTGTCCTCCAAAGGCAGATGGCTGCATCTTCAACTAATCAACTACATATCAAACTCGCTTCTCATTCTAGTCTCAAGCAATTATTCAACTCGTCCCATCTTCAGGCTCTGCAACTGCTATTTAAGCAATAAAGCACGAGAGGGTGTGTGCTATTGTGTAATAACCTCACTCCCTGGGTGGGTTGAAGCACTCGGCTTCGCCTTGTGCTTCCACCACCCAAGGAGTGAGGTTATTACACAATAACACACATCCTTGAGTGCCTTATTGCTATTATACAATGGCTTATTGTAAAATAATAATAAATAGTTAAAAAAAATGTTTTTTTATTCATTTTCTATTCTTTTTTTTATGGGAGGCATATAAGTTGAAACAATGAGAAAAGTAGTCCCCAGTAGGTGGTGCATGCTTCCTTTCCCCTCCATCTTTCTCTCATGCTCTGTATGTCTGTCTTTGTATGCATTCCTCCCCCATGCAACACTCACAGACTTTATTATGCCTAGCCCACGTCATTTACTTGTGCCAGTTTCTGTGATTGCCCTCATAGTGGGTGAAGACTGACTGTTAAAGTTTTTTTTTTTAAATACTATCTGTGGGGGAGCACCGATGAGCGAGTGTATGCTCAGGCATTTTGAACACGTAAAGCCGTTTCGCTGCCCGTACTGCTCATCCTTTTTGCTTAGAAGCAGCAGACTGTTCGTGAGTTTATTTTTTCTTGTGGTTCTCCTGGTACTGCTGGCATGTACTTGGAGATGAAAACTCAAAATGGGGAAATAAAAATGTGATGTGTATGGCGGGACTCTCATTGTGTTCTGGGTGGGGTGGGGCAGAGTACAGCTGAAGCAATTCACTTAAGGAGCATGTGTGTCTACGATTCTGTGTCATTTTCTTTCATGAAAATGAAATTTTGAAGTGTAAACTTGCTGTGGAGGGTGGTGATATCCTTGGGAGGGAGGTCCTGTCCTTTCCTGGAATCATTTACAGTGGCATTCAGGAGCGGCAGGAACTTGTGGATGGGATGCATGATTTCAGTCATTCAGTTATGTGTGTCTGGACTTCATACAGTGATGTTATTGTGTAATAACATCACTGTGCCAGGTACCCACTGACCAATCACAGGACAAAAAATTTACTTATCATTGTATAAACAGCAATAATGCTTCACACTTACTATATAGCAGGTTGAGTTAGCATCCATTATATTTAGTGGGAGTCAACCTTCTATACATATTTACATCCGATAGAATTAGTGCCGACAGCTTATTCTTCAATACAATACTACTGACAATCAGCTGTCCATTATTTTTCACTATCCATTTATTTTCACTGATTGTCAGCAGTAACTAATATAGAGAAGCTAAACAGATAGTGAAAATAAACTTCTATACAGTATTTCCCCACTTGCTTCAACATCTTTCAACTAATTCAAGTTTAAGCAGTCTTACTGGACTCTGTCTCCCTACCTCATACCTTCGGGAAGTCATGAGCCAAGGAAGGGTTTGACTTTGTCTACCAGAGACGAGAGTCCTGATTCTCCTCAAGCTTTAATTAATGGCTGCAAACATAGCAGCTTGGCACTGACTCCGTCTCCTTACCTCGTACTTTCGGGAGATCACGAGCATAGGCAGGGTTCAACTTCATCCATCAGACATGGCAGTCCTCCTCTTCCTCAAGCTTAATTAATTGCTGCTACCATAGCATCTTGGTACTGACTCCGTCTCCTTGTCTCCTACCTTTAGGAGGTTACAAGCGTAGGCAGGGTTTGACTTCATCCACCAGAGGTGGGAAGTCTGCATCTTTCAATCGACCAGTATCATATCTAACTTACATCTCAGTATGAATTCAAGCAAGCATTCAGTTTATCATCAGACTTGATTCATCTCTTTTCAATCAGTCAGTAACTATCAAACTCATTGCTCATTTTAAATTCAGCACCCTACTTGTGTCATCCCAAGTCTTGACTTTATCCATCAGAAATGGGAGTCTGCTCCAAGTGGGAGTCTTCATCTCCAATCAAGCAGCAATATATTGAACTCCTTCTCATTCCATATTCAAGCAATCATTTAACTTGTTACACCTTAAGGCTCAACCTTGTCTGCTTCAGGTAAGAATCTGCACCCTCTATCAATCAGCAACTCTCGAATCACCTCTCATTTTATATTCAAGCAATTATTCAACTCATCTCACCTCAGGGCTCAACTTCATCTGCCAAAAGTGGAATTCTGCATCTTTAATCAATCTGCAGCATATTGAACTACTTCTCATTCCATATTCAAGTAATCATTCAACTCGTCACATCTCAGGGCTCAACTTTGTCTGCCAGAGATAATCTTCTGCAAAGTTTCCAGGCTTGAAGCAACTGTAATTCTCTGGAGAGTTCCATCCTTATCATATCCTGAGACTGGTCTAGTTACCTGGGGTTTATTCTCCTTCTCAGCTCCTATAGTAGAACCACCTCTCACGAAATTGTGCAAAACTGTTTTAAAAAGATTCCAGTTCTTTTGCCAAGTGTTTGCTCTTTCAAAGTTCAATTCAAAGTAATGCATTGGCATTCTAACCCATGCCTCTCCTCTTGCTCATGATCTTCAGATCAGAAGAAGATCCTCAGGGTTCGCTCAGACTTCTTCTAGCATGTATTCAAAGACTGTTACATCTTTATTCCATCAAAGTCTGGTCCAACATCTCATCAAAAATCACACATTCTGCCTTCAGATTCTTTTTGGTAATTGGAACTACTATTGCAATACCTGTTAAATTGCAGCCACCAGAGCTCCTGCATCTAGCCTAGCTAATTCCAGATGTTTACCAAAATTCAGGATTCCTGACCATCACATCAAAACTTCAGTGTTGTGTCGCTTCATTTGAAGTTTGCATTCCTTCCAACATACTACAGCTTGTTGGCCTGGTGGCACTGGAGGTTGAGGCACTGGTCGCTACACGTCACACCACGCCGGCGACCAGGGTTCGGGAATGAGCCCAGGTCACTAGAGGTCGGTAGGGGTGGAAGAGGATCGAGTGTCTGGAGGACTGCTCTCCTGTCTCGGGCTGGGAGGGTTTGTCATCCCGCCCGCTGACTGCCCTCTGGCAGTGCCCAAGGAGCAGTACAGGTTGGGAGACATGTACCAATGCCTTACATCAGTAGGGGTGGAAGAGGATCGAGTGTCTGGAGGACTGCTCTCCTCTCTCAGGCAGGGAGGGTTTGTCATCCCGCCCGCTGACTGCCCTCTGGCAGTGCCCAAGGAGCAGTACAGGTTGGGAGACATGTACCAATGCCTTACATCAGTAGGGGTGGAAGAGGATCGAGTGTCTGGAGGACTGCTCTCCTGTCTCGGGCTGGGAGGGTTTGTCATCCCGCCCGCTGACTGCCCTCTGGCAGTGCCCAAGGAGCAGTACAGGTTGGGAGACATGTACCAATGCCTTACATCAGTAGGGGTGGAAGAGGATCGAGTGTCTGGAGGACTGCTCTCCTCTCTCGGGCTGGGAGGGTTTGTCATCCCGCCCGCTGACTGCCCTCTGGCAGTGCCCAAGGAGCAGTACAGGTTGGGAGACATGTACCAATGCCTTACATCAGTAGGGGTGGAAGAGGATCGAGTGTCTGGAGGACTGCTCTCCTGTCTCGGGCTGGGGGTTTGTCATCCCGCCGCTGACTGCCCTCTGGCAGTGCCAAGGGGCAGTACAGGTGGGGAGACATGTACCAATGCCTTACATCAGTAGGGGTGGAAGAGGATCGAGTGTCTGGAGGACTGCTCTCCTGTCTCGGGCTGGGAGGGTTTGTCATCCCGCCCGCTGACTGCCCTCTGGCAGTGCCCAAGGGGCAGTACAGGTTGGGAGACATGTACCAATGCCTTACATCAGTAGGGGTGGAAGAGGATCGAGTGTCTGGAGGACTGCTCTCCTCTCTCAGGCTGGGAGGGTTTGTCATCCCGCCCGCTGACTGCCCTCTGGCAGTGCCCAAGGAGCAGTACAGGTTGGGAGACATGTACCAATGCCTTACATCAGTAGGGGTGGAAGAGGATCGAGTGTCTGGAGGACTGCTCTCCTGTCTCAGGCTGGGAGGGTTTGTCACTGCCTCGCTGACTGCCCTCTGGCAGTGCCCAAGGAGCAGTACAGGTTGGGAGACATGTACCAATGCCTTACATCAGTAGGGGTGGAAGAGGATCGGTGTCTGGAGGACTGCTCTCCTCTCTCTCGGGCTGGAGGGTTTGTCATCCCGCCCGCTGACTGCCCTCTGGCAGTGCCCAAGGAGCAGTACAGGTTGGGAGACATGTACCAATGCCTTACATCAGTAGGGGTGGAAGAGGATCGAGTGTCTGGAGGACTGCTCTCCTGTCTCAGGCTGGGAGGGTTTGTCATCCCGCCCGCTGACTGCCCTCTGGCAGTGCCCAAGGAGCAGTACAGGTTGGGAGACATGTACCAATGCCTTACATCAGTAGGGGTGGAAGAGGATCGAGTGTCTGGAGGACTGCTCTCCTGTCTCGGGCTGGGAGGGTTTGTCATCCCGCCCGCTGACTGCCCTCTGGCAGTGCCCAAGGAGCAGTACAGGTTGGGAGACATGTACCAATGCCTTACATCAGTAGGGGTGGAAGAGGATCGAGTGTCTGGAGGACTGCTCTCCTCTCTCGGGCTGGGAGGGTTTGTCATCCCGCCCGCTGACTGCCCTCTGGCAGTGCCCAAGGAGCAGTACAGGTTGGGAGACATGTACCAATGCCTTACATCAGTAGGGGTGGAAGAGGATTGGTGTCTGGAGGACTGCTCTCCTGTCTCGGGCTGGGAGGGTTTGTCATCCCGCCCGCTGACTGCCCTCTGGCAGTGCCCAAGGAGCAGTACAGGTTGGGAGACATGTACCAATGCCTTACATCAGTAGGAGAGATGGGCAGGGAGAAAAAGCTGGAAACAGAGCCTGGCAGGCTCCATGATGGTCTGCTGTGTCCCACGGGCCATCCCTAGCATCTGGATTGGGTCTTGGGGAGGGAAGTAGTGGGCAACCTCCTCCCCTGACCCCGCCACAGGGGGTAAGCTGTGGGGGACTTCCAGGAACTGGCAGAAGTGGCGACACAGGAGAGTGAGTGCCTCCATCAGGAGGGCTGTAGCTGCCTGCCAGGGCTCCAGGCAGAAAAATAATAATAATAATAAAAAATAAACCACTACAGCTTCTGGCCCGTAATTCGCCTCAGCCTTCCATCCATTAGCCTTTATGTTGATCTACTGCATAGATGAATCACGTTCATTGAATATGCATGCTCAAAAAATAGCCTGATTCAAAGACACTCATCTGCTCTACCTTTGGTTTGTTCATATTAGCAGTCATTCGTCAGACAGTGTTCCATCCTGAACTCTGTAGTTCACTTCTTCCTTTCATCCTGCATCTAATTCTCCAAGAACCATCTCATGTCTAACACTCCCGGACATCTTTATGGGTATCCTGCTATTCAATCAATCCTAAGGCTCTGCTCCTGGGTCTCTGGACTTTATCAACGTCTCCTCAAATTGTTCCTATGTAAGCTGTCTTGCTTCAGCCATCTTTCAAATAACTTTTGTGGACATTATCAACACAGCCAGGTTGTTATCATCCATTATATCATGTAATTCATTTCCACCATAATAAAATAAACAGCTATCCATCTTCATACCAATTTTAGAACTCTGCTACATCTACTCTTTATAATATCACATGTGTTTTCTCCCTCAATATTATCGATATAGCACTATGATCATCACCAAGATGAAGTTCTGCCACCTGTTCCAAGTCATCACCATGATGCAGTCATCTTATTGTGCTATTCAAGCAATCCAGAGGACCTTCTGCAATATATCATAATTGCATCATACGCTAAAACCTTACAGCAAGTGGAAGCTCCATGTGCAATTTTTATCACCACTTGAAACAGTCTCATTGTTCCATCTTAGTCAATCAATCTTAGGAGCCAACCTCCACTGATCATATACTGCAGTCCACCACTACCGAACTTCGAAATCACCACTTGGTACCTTAAATCACAGTTATCCAAACTCAAGTCTTTTATTCTAGTCAGCTACATCTCTGCCCAATTCAAAACAAATTCCTGGATGAACTCTTACTCCGCTTTAAGAAACTATGGTTTTGATTTCTCAGTATCTAGCTAGTGTTCCACATCTTGCATAGTTGTATTAGTTTATTCTGAGAAATCCTACTAATCACTTAATAACACACAGATCAATTTCATCCTAGTATTACAAAATTCAGGACTATCAGATTCTAAGCTTTCTGTGCACATTCACTTCTCAACTGTAGGAGAAACAAGATAAGTGGCTAAGGACCTCATGTATGAGCCAAGTACAAGTCAAGTGTACAAATGAAAAGCAGAACCTTGGCAGCACCTCCAGAACCATAAAAAATTTCCAATACTAGAAAACTATAAAACAAGATAGTTTATGAAGTGTAGCACCCCCCCCAACCCACGTGTCAACATTTAATGTTGCCCTGGCGCTTTTCAAGACATCTTAAAAGCGTCAGGCGATAATAATTGTTACCATGGGTTGAGGGAGTACTACTCTTCAATAAACTATCTTGTTTTATAGTTTCCTAGTATTGGAAGCTTTTATTATGGTTCTGGAGGTGGAGCCGAGGTTCTGATTTTTAATTTGCATGCTTCTCAACTGTGAAGCCAGCAGCTATCTGAGCAACCATGCAAGCCATAATACGTTGATTCTGCTTCTAAATCATCCAGCAGCTTCTTCCACATTCATCAAACTTCGAAAATAATTCCACATGGCTCAGACTAAGTTCCATGATCACAAGTTGTTCCTCCAAGTCAAACATCATCATCATCAAACATAACTGCTTCTGATACCAGAACTCTCAAAAGATGGACTCCTTCATATCATACAGTCCCCCTTAAAACTTGAAAAGTATCTATTATTATCTCCTCTTAGTATGTTCAGAGGATGGGCAGTACAGTAGCTATGGATCCTCAGAGGTTTCCTCTACTTGGGGGGGGGTCCTTTTCTGCATGCTACTGTTCACACTGTCCTTGAGTTGGAGGAGATAAAACATGTGGAGCCTTCTATTCTCTAATGCTGCCAGGCTCCTCTGCTAAGGGTGGGGCTAGAGAAAGGTCAAAGTTAAGTTCACACAAGCACTATACACTATTTACAATAACATTGAGAGGGCTTTTGCCCATGATTTAATGTGGGGGAATTGGACTCTTCCCACATGTCAGTTAAAAGCCAGTCTCTATCAGCAACTGCCGCTCAGTATTTTCTAAAGTCCTCCATCCTCCCCACCTCCTCCTCCTCCAGCACTCTTTCTCCCCTTGGTGCCGGGCCTTCTATTCCCTAATGCTGCCTGGTTCCTTTATCAAGAGTGGGAATGGAGAAAGGCCAAACTTAAGTTCACACAAGCACTATACACTATTAGCCAAACATTGAATTGTTTTTATCTCTCCTTCTGCTTCTCCAATGGAGTATTCTGTTTCTATGGGATTCATGTACTCCATTATTCTCTGTTGTCTATGCTTGGGATATTTTGTTTCTATCTTTGGTTTATTTCCATTTTTAGTTTTAAGAATTTCTTTTCTGCTTACCTTGCCTTTTTCCTTGTGCAGATGTACTTCCCCCTTTTACATTCCTCACATTCGTAGATGCTAAGAGCTCTTCTGAATTTAGACTGTAACATTACACTGCTTTTATATAAGCCCATGAAAAAATATTTCCCACAATGCCTTAACACATGTTAAATAACATAACTTTAAGGGGAAAATGGTTTTCATTTTTTGGTTTTTGGGAGACTCTTCATATATAGCACTGGCAATATTTTCCATCTGTAAACAGTAATTCCCTGGTTTTCTTGTCTAAGGGGATTTGATCTATCATTTGCTGTCCCAATGGCTCCTTGTTTTGAAGTTCCCTTATATGTTCTGTATCAGCTGTCTGTTTACTATAACCTACTTACTGATTAACTAAATTTACTTTCAATGTTTTTGTCCCTGGATCTGTATGACGGTTAGTTATATTTTTTGTTTATGGATGTTTTTATTTGGGATCCTTGTGCTCCTGATGATGTGGATTATTTCTGTTATCTATTGTTTCCTTAACATTGTACTTTCTTTGCTTCAAGCATATTGGTTCTTCATTTTCTGTTTTCTCCCAAATAGTTTTTTTTTTGTTTGTTTGATCACAGACGCTAATTTTTTGTTGTAGTTTGGTTTTCCTTAGCTTCATTTTCTGCTATTGCTTCTGTAGCTGCCCTAATCTGCTGTTTTCTTTAATTAAATGTTTCCTTACTTACTTCTTCCTTGCATAGTTCCTTATTTCTGCTATCCTTCTTGCTACCCATTCCAGTTTTAACAGTCTCCTTGTCCTTGACTATCATATTATGCATTTCTCTCAAAATGTCATTTTCTCATTTAATTTTTCTTTTAATTTCAGCCAGACCAACTAGAAAAAGATTTTGTGTCATGAAAGATTCCACAACTAGTGGGAGCTCCCAGTTCCCTTTCTCTATGCTGTTATCCTAATTTTTAGTAGTCAAATTATGCCCCTGTCCCATATTTATTGACTGCCACAAATAGGCGGTGTTAGGCGGGGCAATAGCTCATCTTATTCTAGTTACATATTGGGTAAGACAATTTTCAGATTCCTGTAGAAAGGATAATGCCTCATTCATTTTCTGTATTGATTGGCTCTTGAAGCCCTACACTTGCTCTGTGTGTGTGTATGTGTGTGTGGTGTGCGGTGTGTTGAATTTCTTCAACAGCCTGCAACCCACTAGCTGCGTCAGCCTGGGCTGTTTTTACTCCATGCTTCTTTCTTCTTGTCACCTTTTGTACCTTAACATGGCTATGAATTTGTTAACGAAATTTATTTATTTTATTTAGTTTTTGTTTACCAGGTAAGTACACTAGACAAGTTTTATGCCTATTTTCAGGAGAAATGATTGGACTGCTTCCTGTGAGTTCTCAAACAGCAAGTATTTCTTGAGCACATCTGATTTTGGTGATGTGCTTGACTGCACAAAAGCTACTGAGACTGACCCCTCTAATTTTTTATCTGTTCCATGATAGGGTGCTCCTCATTATTTTAATGGCTTCATGGGTGGAGCCATGCAGTCATTTTGGGATCACATTCCTGTAGGAGAGAAGTGGAAATTATTATTGTCTTCTTCTACAGTGATGCAATCTGTTATCCAGAGTGCCGCAGTCCCTGTTGTCTTTCCTCCATGAATGCAGCTCCCCTCCATGGCTGTGGCCCCCCTCATGCATTACTTTCCACAATGGCAGAAGTGATGTGGCAGCTCTGATTCAAACTGTGGATGCACAAGTGTCATGGACTCATGCATGCACAGATCTGTTGGAGCCACCATCTTGTGGATGGCAGGGCAAGCTCTGGTGTGGTGAAAACTTGGAACTTTTAATCGTTCTTGCTGCACAATTGCTTTGGGCAGCCGTATGGGCTCCGACCAGAGTTTGTTATTCATGGAAGTCACTGCCAATATATTAGTAAGGCTGTTAGCCTGTTAACATCTCTTTGACCTTGTTCACACTAAGACTTGTGCCAGGAATTATAAAATAAATCATTTACTATTAAGATTCCCTCAGGAATGTTGGCTTCCTTTTTTTTTTCTTCTTAAAAATGTTTCCTTATTTTTAGCAGGTTTCCCAGGGGCATTCTGGAAAAATTCCAACCATTAAAGGCAATAAAAGAATCCTGCATGGCTACCCCAAGGGCCATAAAACTGGTAGAGAAAAAGAAAAAAGTAAAAAAAATAAATAAATCTTGCCCCAGACACAGGGAACAGAATGCCAGGGGCCATCAGAGAATCAAAAACCCAATGCACAACACAGAGGATAATGTATGGGCAGCCATACACAACAAGCCAGTGTCTGCATCAAGAGTATTTTATGTCAGCCAGGAACTATGAGAGTGAAGCTTGAGAGGTTCACTGAATGCCATTGAAAGCTCAAGATGAAGACTCAGATGTGTCTGTGTATGGATGCCCTTACATTACCTTTTATAGTGTGTTGGCATCCATATCCATTTCAGATGCTTAGCTCCTGTCAGTGAACTGGGGGTTGGGGGAGAGGCACTTGAGGGTTGATGGCAAGCTAAACTTACTGAATAAATGTGCTTCAGCTTGTTCTCTAAATTCAGGTTTTAAAAAAACAGCTTCCAGTTTGATATGACAGAGGAAAGTAGTTGTGTGGCAGCATTCTAAGTTGTGTTGCAGTAGTGACATCGCTACTGCAGTAAAACAACATAATGATGTCACTACTGCAGCACAACAGCATAATGATGTCACTACTGCAGCACAACAACATAATGATGTCACTACTGCAGCACAACAAGCATATTCCAGGCATGGAATTCCATGCAGAACAGGGTTGCACTATACACTATATGTGTTTTTATAGTTTTTGCATGTAGTTTTCCTTTAGGTTTTTAGATAAAAGAAGCACTTTAAGGGTTTTAACTTTCAGGGTGTTACCCTTCCAACTTTCAGCCCTTCCATATCCTGGTGCAAAGCGATATAGAATGATACCACTTATGAAGTGGATCCTGTCAGTAAAATGCTTGTGATGCTCCCTGCATTTAGGAAACCATATAAATATTATAATACAAGTAACCTTAATAGTATCTTGTTGTTTTCCTAGTTATTTTAGTTGTCATCAGTTAGGGAGGCACCAGGACAAAAAAAAATGGTTTAATGAGTCAAGACAAAAATGGGGAGAGAAAATCATCCGATATATTTACTTTACTCTATATACAATACTTATACTGTTAAAAGTTATCTATAGTAAATCTGCCAGCCATAGGTATGTTAACTGATCATTATTTACTTAGAATATTTGTTTGCCATTTGATGTATACATAAAATTTAAATGCTCAGCTTACATCTGACCATCAAGGAAAGTATGATGACTTGAGCATCCTTAAAAATTTCAGCTTTATCAGTCTTTAAAATCCTTCAAAAGATGCAAAGTTTTAGATTCACTATAGGCACTTTAATTACATAACCAGGTTGTGTGCCATAACAGTTCTTACCAAAAAACTATTTTAAGAGGGCAAATATAACACGAGTTTCTCAGGCATACTGTATGGATTAAAAAAACAGCTTGGCTCGCTCAGCATTCTCTGTCAGCAATCTTTAGCATCTTAAAGTGACTTTTGAGTATGATGCCTTTTTAAAGAGGAATGTCAACCACGTGATTCGTAGCACACTAAACTGATTTTGCTTTTAAGTTTAAAAATATTAATTATTAATTTAGAAATCCATTGTAAGTCTCATTGGAAACAAAACTGATATCACTTTTATAAAAGACAGGTTTGGATTCTAGTCTGCAAGCTATTTATTCCCAGATTTACTTTCCCTCTACTTTGTCCTTCATGATCTCTTTCAACATTATTTTGTTAGAATGAGAAAAAGGAAAGAAAATGCAGTTTGTACTGTGTCTCCTGTGCAGTGATCACCATTAACTCTGTGCTGGGTCTATACTATACTCTGTTCTCTGCAGCAGCTTTTCAGTCCTCCCAAACCACAGATCTTGGTGACGTTCAGATTCTGCCCTCCGACCTGGACCCAGTTTCTGAATCCAACTCTCACATTAACTCCTCTCCACACATGACTTGTCCGGTCCTGGCTGTGACCCTGGATTGTCTTCTGTTTCTCCTCAGCTTCTCTTTGACCGCTCAAATCCTCAGCTCTATAGCTTGTTCTCAGCTTACCATCTGCCACATGCCACCACTCCATTCCTCTGTGGTATGGCATCCCTCTGGGTATATTCTGTTATTAAAAAGAAAATTCCAAGTGCAGATTTTTAACACTGAGCTATTATATCAAGATAAAATAGACTATTCAGGCAAGAAATCATCCCAGAAATAAGTACAGTCAAGGGTTATAGCATTTAGCTTTACAGCTCCTCCACAACTGCTTAGCTCATCTCCGCCATCTTGTTCAATGCCCAATGATTTTCTGACCTATAGACATTCATTTAGTTCTTAGTCATCTTCCTTGCCTCATTTCAGGATGGACATACTTCTAAACATGGCTACATCTCTAGAAGTCCCTGCTGTAACTTCTTCAGTCAATGAAGATTCAGCAGTCCACTCTGTACATGAAAGGCCTCATTCATTTAGTGATTATTTTATCTGACTTATTTGAATTTTGTATTGCAAGTATTTTTAGACTGTTTCATTCTGCTATTTTATATGATATTTTAACAATGTACAGCTCTTTGGTTCTTAGAATTTCACTATACAAATAAAGCTTATTATTATTATTCATGTACTGCTACACCGTCAAGGAGTGGTCAATGCCCAAACTGCCTAGTGGCTGTCCTCAGGAACATGAAGGTCCCATTCTCTTCTTCCACCAAAAAGCAGGAACTGTTTAAGATTATTGTATCTGTGTCTACAGAAAATATCTCTCCTGCTGGGATGCAACTGCTCCAGCCTCCAAATTTTAAGAATTGTAGAACCTCATAGTCCAGGTGCATCAGGACATCATGGGCCAGATGAGTTTCTTCATCACTCTTCTGCAATCTAAGTTAGCAACCACAGTGTCCCATCTACCTTTGGATCCTATTCTACCATAGCCCTCACAACAATTAATTCGACTGCTGGTGCCAGGGTTACCTCAGAGCCCTACTTAACAAGGTAAGCCCTTACTCCATCCAAAGGATCAAAATACCAAACCACTTGGGCCAACTTGTCAAACTTCTGCACCATGCAAAACCTAAAACTGTATGTTCCTCACATCCATCAAGCATGCATGAGCTTTACTTTATACCCATGCACAAATTGTGGCCATTTTTGCTATCAAGCAATATACTGCACATCAAGGATCCAGTTTCTCTTGTCAACAGTTCTCCACAACTGTCTGCATTTCTATTGAGTCCTTCAATTAAATTATTGATTCAAATTCTCAAGAATGGTATGCCAAAGAACCCCATTGGGAGGCACAATTTCTATTGCACAATATCCTGGAATCTTATCAGTCTCCTCAGATCTGGCATCTTGAATTCAGTAATCACTCTGATACTACAAGCAGCCATGATTCTGTCATTCTATGGATACTTAAGACCTGATGAATGCTGTAGCAACTTAAGTGTTCTCTCAGAGTATTCATCTATTTACAACCAGACTCAGCAAGTCATCTGATATACATTTTATGGCTCCAAACATCAATCAAAGTGTCACTGGTACTAAAGGTACCAAAAAATGAAATAATGATGTGGCCAGAAAGAAGACTGACAATTTTCCCATGGCAATGAAACAGGATGGTGTCTGAGACACAGCAGCTATTAAATGTAGAGAGAAATAACAAATGTCTATTACCATCATCAGAAATACCACTTCTCTCCATGCAGTTTAGCCCCTGCAAGACATATTTTAAATCAGGGATGGAAATGAGAAAGGAAAAATGTGACCCACTGGGAACTGAACCTCAGATCTCTGGTATGATGTTCCAGCATTCCAACCATTAAGCTACAGGCTCACATGGTCAGAGTGCCTGAGGAACTTCCTTAAATCCACACATTCCTTTCTCAAGTGTGTTGCATAATCCTTCAACTAGGAACATATCAGAAATATCACTTCTCTCAGTGCAGTTTAGCCCCTGCAAGGCTTATTTTAAATCAAGGATTGAAATGAGAAAGAAAAAGTGTGGCCCACTGGGAATTGAACCTCAGACCTCTGGTATGCCGCTCCAGCGCTCTAAGCATTAAACTACAGGCTCACATGGTCAGAGTGCCTGAGGAACTTCCTTAAATCCACACATTCCTTTCTCATGCCAGAGGTCTGAGGTTCAGTTCCCAGTGGGCCACACTTTTTCTTTCTCATTTCCATCCTTGATTTATCACTATCATCAGCAATACCATATAACATTTTCTTTCATACTACATAAATTGTGTTGAGAAAGAAAAAAAAAATGTTCGCTTTTGGGATTGAACCCAGGCCCCCTACCCACTACAGCCTGGTAGCCTGTAGCTGTACTGCTGTACTAAGCTTTCTATACAGGAGATACATGTTGTGACAAAGGACATCTAGCAGTGAGTGCAGATCCCCCTACATACGCACACACACAGCTGCACTGGATGTTCATAATTAACAGTCTGTCTATTTAAAATAGTGTTTCCCAAGCTGCATTTAAACCTCAAAGTCTGAGCTGGAACCTTTCTGGTTATCAGCAATATAGAACTTCAAACCTTGCTAACAGTCTGTCACTAATGTCAGTAATGACATCTTACAATTTCTCTAATACTACATACATTAATACTACATGCTTTAATGTATTTTACTGTATTGTGAACTGGGGAAATGCTTTGATTTTTGCTTGGGGGACTTGGGAGGTGGGAGGATGCTGACAGTGGGATGCTGAGGGAGGGACTGTAAAGGGTTCAGATGCTGGGACCATGTGACCCAGCTGGGCCAATAGGGTGGCTGGTGTCCATATTTCTTCCCAGGGGGCCAAATGACCCCTTGCATGAGTACCATGAAGCAGGAGTGTGGCATCTGACTAGGTGATGTCTGCAGAGTGTCCACAGGGAGGACCACAGGCCATGCTGGGCAGGGCATTGTGTGAGAAGGGGCATCAGGAGGTAAGTAAATAGGCATTCCTACCTGAAGGGCTGTGGTTATCTACATAACACATAGGGGGCGAGATATCATAAATAAGGGGACAGTACTAACACATGCAGCTAGGGTCAGCCTAGACGCAGGTCAATTATTAAAGGTCAGGGTTACAACAGGAAGAAATAATAAGGGTAGCCAGGGAGGATGTGGGGGCCTAGGAGCTGATGTAGGCAGTAGGGCAGTGAGGAGGCATGGAGGTGGAGGATGGAGGGTTGTTAGCTGCAACGGGTGTGGGGCATCCATCTTTTTTGGAACACTGTGGAGAGTAGGGGGTTGTCAGGTGTGCAGGCAGCTAGGGCAGCTTAGGGATGAAGTAGGTTAGCTGTGATGGGAACTGGGGAGAGGGGGTAGAAGGGGTTGTGGAGAACATCTGGGGCCAAGGGAGCAGAGGATGGCTCCTCCTGACAGCAGAACAGGAGGATGGGGAACAGAACATGGGAGGAAGCCAATGGGTTCAGGAGCAGTAACACCTCAAGAATCTAGGAGAACTGAAATGGGAAAGTGGTAGGTGGTCAAGAACAGAGCCAGGGGAAGGAAAGAATCAAAGCCAGAACAAGGAAAGTGGATACAGGGAAGGGCAACAGAAGAAGCTCAAGATGTAGAGTGGGAGTTTAAGAACAGGTTCTAAGTGCTGTCCAGACTGGAGGAACTGGAGGTGGGGGGTAGGTCATGGAACACATGAGTGCATAGAACACTAGCAGTGGCAAAGGGAGTAGTAGGGAAGTGGTGAATGAAGCCAAGGCGCTAAAGAGTTGCAGTGGCAGGGGAGGTAATAGGGCAGTGGGGGGAGGACACAATGAAGGATGGGGAGTTATAGAGAGGAGAATGGGATAGTAAGGGCAGGAAGAATAGAGGGAAGGGGAGGCCAAAAGGGTGAATAATGCAGGAGATAAGTGGGGGAGTTGGGGGGCACTGAAAATGGGGGAGGAGGAGAAGGGGTTCTGGAATGTGGACAGAAAGAAGGGCAACACATGCGGGGGCAGGCATTAGGGAGGAAGGTTGCCATATTGGGAGACTTAGTACTGAAAGGTGTACAATGGGGAGGCAAGAGTGCAAGGAAAAGCTGCATGTGGGTGAAGTGTATCCCAGGCACAATGGCAGGGAGGGTGGGGAAGTTTCTACCTAAGTGTGTGGGGAAGGAATGGGGAAAACCTCGCATTGTGGTGCAACCTACAGTAGGTACAAATAACCTGGAAGAGTGTACAGTAGAGATGGTGCAGGATAAGTTCAGAGAGATTGGAAGAATCTGCAGTGAGGTAGGGAAAACAGTTACATTTTCTGAGGTTCTTCTAGTCCCTAGGGCAAGTACTGTTAGGAAGCAAAGAAGCGAGGACTTCAACAAATGGATGGGGTGATGGTGAGAGACCGAGGGGTATGGGCTGGTGGGGGGGTGGGGCAGGACATGGGAAAACAAGGCACTGTATGCACTGGATAGACTGCATTTAAGTAAGGAGGAAACAGGGGTCCTGAAACATAAACTAGAGGAATACATATTGACTAAAATTAATTTAAACTAAGGAAGGGGGGCAGTAAGGTGTGCACCAATCAGTGCCACCAGGCAAGGGATTCCAAAAGGCCCCCCCCCAGCAAGTGAGGAGGAGGGAGAGGGGAATTCAAGAAGGGGGCAGGAATGCAGAGGATTGTGAGGGGGAAAGTGGGGGCAAGGGTCCGGTTGGAAGATGGTATCCTTCAATGCAAGGAATCTGGCTAACAAGGTGGTAGAGCTTCAGGCACTGATGGCAGAGAGAGAGGTAGACATAGTAGCCATCACAGAGACTTGGACCACCCAATACCATGACTGGGACCTCGTGATCCAAGGGTACAGGCTGTACTGGAATGACAGAAGGGGAAAAGGGGAGAGGTGGCTATATACGTATGGGAGAGGATATTATGTACCAGGGAGGAAGAAGAGGAGGGCAGAACTGAAGCCTTATGGGTACAGCTTCAAAACTCTAAAGGGAGGAAAGTTAGACTGGGGGTAGTATACAGGCCATACTCACAGAATGAAGAAATTGACAAGGAGTTGGGAGAGCAAATAAGAAGGTTAAGCAGTAGGGGCAACACTGTCATAGTGGGGGGATTTCAATCTGCGTGGGGTTGACTGAAGTGTCTCGGCTTCTTCTAGTGCCAGGGAACAGGTCCTCCTGGAGGCCTTCCAGGACAGCTTCCTGGTGCAGGGGGTAACAGAGCCTATCAGGGAGGGTACCATACTGGACCTTGTGTTGGCAGACGGGGAACACATCCAAGACATAGTGGTAGAGGACCCCCTGGCATGCAGCGACCACTGCATGGTGTGGTTCCTCCTCAATTTGGGTAAGGAAGCAGCCAGTACCAAGACAAGGGTGGTGAACTTCAGAAGAACAGACTTTGGAAGGATGAGTGACGTCCTAGTGGGGCATCTTGCCGAGATCTGCCCAAAGATGGATGCAGACCAGAAATGGTCCATTATCAAACCGAGTCTGGTGGAGGCCACTAACACGGGTGCAAAGACCCAGAGTAAGACATCCAGGACCAAAAGACTGAGCTGGCTCAGCAAGGAGGTAGCAGGGATAGTGTGAGAGAAGAGAGCAGCCTTCAACAGGTATAAGAGAACTATGCAAGAGACAGATAAGGAGTACTCAAGGAAATCTAGGGAAGTGAGTAGAGAGGTCAGGGCAGCTAAGGCTTCAAGGGAATGAAGGCTGACCCAAGGGATCAGAGAAGGGGAAAAGGATTTCTTCAGGTACATAAGAGAGAAAAGAAGCTGTGAGGATGAGACCATCAGGATTAAGAAGGAAGAGGGATAGGCAGAAAGTGGTGTGGACCAGGCAGAGGCATTTAATGAGTACCTCTGTTTAAGTGTTCTGAGGAGGGAAAAGGATGGGCCTATGCCACAGGAGAAAATAGGGGGGGGGAAGTGTGGGGCTCTGCCAGTGGATGAGGCTCCGGGACCAGACAGGGTGCATGCAAGAGTCCTGAGAGAGTTGGCAGAGGTCCTAGTGGGCTCTCTGGTGGATCTGTTCAACAGCTCATTGGAGATGGGGTGTGTGCCCCAGGATTGGAGAATGGTGCATATGGTGTCTCTTCACAAGAGTAGACCTAGGGATGAGATGGATAACTACAGAACAGTGTCACCAGTTAGCCTTACCTTCATTGCAGGGAAGTTAATGGAGACCATTCTAAAGGAGAGAATAATGATCTTTCTGTGAGCAAATAGTTTCCAGGATGAAAGGCAGCATGGGTTTGTCTCAGGGAAATACTGCCAGACCAACCTAATCCACTTTTTCATGGTTGTTCACAAGGTCTCTGGATAGGGGCCATGTGGTGGATGTCCTGTATCTAGACTTCAGCAAGGTCTTCGACTTGGCACCGCATGGAAGGATGCTCAGTAAACTGAGGAACCTGGGAGCAGGTGAGAAACTGGTGGGGTGGGTCAGGAGCTGGTTGTAGGACAGACAACAAAGGGTAATTATAGGGGGAGCTATCAAAACCCAGACCTGTAACCAGCGGGGTACTGCAGAACTTGATGCTCAGACCTGTGTTATTTAACAACTTTATAGGGGACATAGTAGATGGGATCAAGAGTACAATCAGCTTATTCACGGACAACACAAAGATCTGTGCAAGAATGGACAGTGAGGAAGGGAGGCAGGAATTCAGAGAGGACCTGGCACAGCTCGAGCGCTGATCAGGCATATGGTAGTTGGGGTTCAACGCAAAGAAGTGCAAGGTCATGCACCTGGAAACCAGAAACCCTAAGACAAGCTACTGGCTGGGAGGAGTGCAGACATCTATTTCAGAGGAGGAAAAAGATCTGGGGCTGCTTGTCACAGGGACATGAAACACTCTGCACAGTGCCATAAGGCGGAGGCCAAAGCAAACAAAAATGCTGGGGTACATCACCAGAGGAATCACCTTAATGAGGGAGGAAATCATCCTGTCATTGTATAAGTAACTGGTGAGACCACACTTGGAGTACTGTGTGCAGTTCTGGTGCCCGTATTTAAAAAAGGATGTCAAACTACTGGAGGGGGTACAGTGAAGGACGACAAAGATGATCCTAGGTCTGGGTGATAAACACTATGAGGAAGGTGAGGGAGTTCAACATGTATTCTCTGGAAGACAGAAGGGCAGGGGGTATGATTGAAACCTTCAAATACTTAAAAGGTATGAATAGGGTTAGTACAGAGGGCATGTTCAGCTTAAAGGGGGGGGTATCATGAGAGGGCACAGTCTGAAAGCTTCAAGAGGGAAATGAGGAGACACTATTTCACAGAAAGAGTGACAGCAAAGTGGAATGAATTGCCAGAGGAATTGATCTCATTGAAGACAGTGTGCAGTTTTAAGAGGGGGTGGGATGGGGTCAAAGAAAAGGTTAAAACTGTAGGGAGGCTGGGGAGGGGAGATGGAGATGTGGGATGATAAATCAGGGGGACTTGGAAAAGGAGAGGGGCAGCTGCAGTTAATTAAACTGTGAGCTGCACACTTGAAAAGACTAGATAAACTGTCATGGCCTGTTTCTGCTGGTGTTTTCGTATGTTCATATGTTTGTAAGTATGTACATTGTAGTCAAAAAGGAAGAAAAATGTTCTGTACTGGGGATCGAACCCAGATCCCCTACTCACTACTGGTTGGCAGCCTGTATCTGTACCACTGTACTATGGTTCCTTGACAGGAGATGCATGCTGTGGCAAAGAACATTCTGCAGTGAGTGCAGCCCCCCCAACACATACATGCAGCTGTAGTGGATTTTCATAATGAAAATTCTGTCAATTTGAAGTAATGTTTTTCAAGTTGCATTCAGACCTGAAAGTCTCAGCTGGAACTTTTCAAGTTATAAGCAATAAAGAACTTCAAACCTTACTGAAAGTCTATCACTAGCACTAGCATTAGCATGACATCTAACAATTTCTCTCATGCTACATAAATTGCAGTGAGAAAGAAAAAATATTCCCCAATGAAAATTGAGTCCTGGCCTGTTTAGGTCTGAAACCCTATGACAAGATCTAAAAACCCTTTCACTGACATCTTCAGTGACATCATGTGGCTGAATCACTCACACTGAATGCACCTCTACACTTGACTAAATGCAAAAAAGAGTATGCATAATCATGGTACTATGTCAAGACAGCGAAGGAATAAGGGTGACAGCAATCAGGGAGAACAACAGATAGGCAAAAAGAGCAGGAGCAATCACACATGCAGGGGGCTTAGCCCCCGCAACCCCCACCACTGAATATAACCATCCTTGCGCCCAGTAACCGCCACAGGCAAGGCATCAGGAGGACAGTGCACCATCGCCCTTTCTGCTGTCTCCTGTTTTCCTGTTGCAGTTATGATGGGACACCCATAACCACAATAGGCACTTACAGCTAAGCTGTTGGCTCCTAAAAACAGACTGGCAATCAAATGGTGCCACTTTACCTAATATCCTATCTTTAACTAATGTTGCCCAGTCGCCATGTCAGATCAGCTGGTAACTATTCAAGTCTGAGCCACAATGCCTGTTTCTCTTCTCACGAAAGAAAAGAAGGCCATCATGACAACATCCTGGTTCATATCTCACTTTCACTGCTCTGACCCATCTAGGTCTAGAACCACACAAATATTCTGGTTATTTATTCCTAATTGGAACTGCATCACAGCATCAAGAAAGAACTTCCCTGGCCATTTCATTAACCTCCTAGCCTCATAGTCATCCTGCTATGAGTCCTAAATTAGAAGCCTAGTAATTGAACTTCGGCAAGCATATAGACTCATCTTTTAGTAGGCCATATGGGAGGGCAAACCAGATGCCATGGTTCCCCAGAGGTTCCCCATAAGGTTTATTTCTTCTTTTAAGTGCAAGAGGAGGTAGTTTGTGTCTGTTTCTATAAGTAGATCTTTTGGCCTTTATTCATATTCTAATACTTACTTTAGCCTTGAGATTCCTTCTCTTGGCGCCTCTACCAAGGGTAAAGATACCTAGAGAGAGAGCAAGGTCAAATGTACGTCCACACATAAGCACTTCTTTACATAAGAACTACACTGGCCAGCTGCTCCAGTGAACTTTCAGGTACATCCTGTGCTTAGTGTTCTTTTAACTAGAAACAGTTCCAGGATGCCCAAATTATCATAGTTTAAATAGTGGTTCGGAGGAGCACTTCTGACAGAATAAGACCGCAAAAAAAAAAAGAAAAAAGAAAAAAGAAAAAAAAAAAGGTTCTGCTCCTACAGTATGTAGTGACAAAGTATATTTATTTATTCTTCCACCCCAATAACCAATGTTTCATGGCAATGCCATTTCTTCAGGACTGATGGTTTCTTACAAAGGATGTTTGTAAACACTAATGGAAAGAAAATTCCGGACACAGCTTACAAGGTAAACCAGATTTTCAAACCTCCTGGGTACCTATTCATTAATCACTGCTGACACTGAATTGCTGCAGTAAAGCTTATCAAAGTGTTTCCAGGACAGTCCAACTCCCTGCTGTCATTAGCTTACCTTATAACCTACAGTACATTGGGAATTTTCTTTCCAGTAGCACTTGCAAGCAACCTTTGTAAGAAACCTTCAGTCCTGAAGAAGCTTTACTGCCATGAAATGTTGATTACTGTGGTAGGAGAAAAAATAAATTTACTTTGACACTACATAGGAGTTGAACATAGTGTTCTTGTAAACAGGAGGTTCCATTCTGCTTGGGGTGCTCTAAGGGGTATAAATATGGGGCCCTCTGGCCCAGTAGGTTAGATTCAAAGAAGATTTGATCCAGAGGGATCCATGCTGAAGAAGTAGGGTTTACCCTGTTGTGGTTCTAGTTGCAACTGACTGGAGGGAACTAGCCAGGCTAAGGAAGAGGCACTTGATGCCATGTCTTGGGTTGGCACTTGGCCTCTCTGACTGAATCTTAGGAGTCCCAATCCCATATCGACACCTCGCTGGGATGGCGGGAGTTGGTTGGCAGTTTCCCCTCAAGGGGTCCTGCCTGATGGCATCTGCCCATAAGTCTTGTTTTCACCAGAGAAGTGGCTCACCAATCAACAGTGGAAGCTAAAGGAGCAGAGGTCACTCTTGCCTAGAACATGAGATGATATTCTGATGTCATACTACTTCTCATGTCTGGAAATAGGTAAGATGTACTGATGGCTATTTACCTTATATGACATACACTGATGTGTATGTTATATCAGTTAGACTATAAGAGTTTTTAAGGGCACCTGAATCCTAATTGCCAGGTCATATTTGTTATTTGTATAAATTCCTGTGCAACTTTGTAAAGTAGATTTGCAGTGACTGGGCTTCCAAATAGATACTGCCTAATTTGTCCACCAGCATAACCTTCTGGAGACTATGAGGAAATGTATGCAATTATGTTTGCAGGCCCTGTACAGGGCCTTGACACTGATTCCTTTCGGGGTATCTGTTTACCACTCTGTGGCTAAAAGTTGATTGTCCATGATAAAATCACTAATTATGACCTGATTACCAAATATGACTAAGGTAGCCTTCAGGCACAAGTTTGACATGCTGCTAATAGTAAATGCAAACTATTAAGCATGTACACTGGGGTGCTTGGAATCTCTAGAATCAGTTCCGTCTGTAGAAATCAGATTTCAGAAATTTCAGTTTCAACTCCAATTCTGTTCCTCCTCTGATTATAACACAGGAGTGGAATCAGAATTTCCAGTACCAATTCCTCCAAATCCTAATTTACCTGCTGAAAGAAAACCTCCCCCACACAGTACTGAAACAATTATCAAAGCCCTCCCTAGCTCTCACAGCCCTTCCCTTGCTTCTCTCACCTTACGTTAATAAAGGCTGCTGGGCTCTGAGGTCCCTGGAGGCAGTCCAGTATGACTGTTGTCATGAAGAAGTGCAGTCCAAGTAAGACAAGCCCACCTTGTGCAGGTCCCCTTCAGTAAATTCATCCCAGTCGACTGACTCTCCCTCCCCCAGACTGAGTGCTCTGCATACTGTTGTGCTCCAGGAGCATTTACTCCACTGTAAGAATCCAAGCATCACTCACACTGCACCAGCCCCCGACCAGCAGCAAAAATGAAAGTGAACTCCACTCCATAAAGTAAATCAGAAAGTAAATATGCCCCCCCTTCCTTGATCTCTGACCCACTCAGTTAGAAAAAAGCTTTAGTTTAGCACTTCAGTCAGTACACTTTCAATTCATCAATTCTGAGCACCATGGCCTGAGTCATGGCTCTCTGCCCTGTTGCTTAGACCAGCTCAACTTAAGTACTGTTAGTTAATGGGGCCATCACCTCTTAGAAGAAGTAGCATTGTCTCTTGACCTGAGGTGGTGGCCAACCCAAAGAAAGCCCTGGGGCTAGCCACCAGCAGATGCCAGTTAGTAAGGCTTCTGGTGGTGGCTGACCTCAGGGCTTTCTCAAAGGAGAATGTTATCCTTCTGGGAGGTGTTGGCCTAGTTAACTAGCAGTATGTGAGCTGAGTTGGGCTGGGCATCAGGGCAGGGGGCCATGACTTGGGCCGTGGTAATGAGTAGGTAGTCGGCATTGGTGGTGCGGGTTGACTAGAAGTGCAAAGTTTTTTTTTTTTTTTATTGATTGAGTCAGGAAACCAAGGACCTGGGGAGGGGTACATATTTACTTACTTTATGGAGTGGAGTGGAGTGGAGTGGAGTGGACTCTAGTTTTGCTGCTGGTTGGAGTTGGTGCACGGGGAGATGTGTGGATGTTTACACTGTAGTGGATGGTCAAGAAGCACAGTAGCATGCAGTGCACTCGGTTGGGAGGGGGTCAGGCTAGGGTTGGCTGAAATGGATTTACAGAGGTGGAACTGCATGAGAAGAAAGACTTGTCTTACTTAGACTACACTACTTCACTGCAGCAGTCAATGCCAGACCGCCTTCAGGGATGTCAGAGCCCAGTAGTCCTTAAATGAGGGTAAGGGGACAGGGGAGAGGGAGTGGGATGTTTTCCTGGGTGGAATGAGGTCTTAGGATGTGGAATCTTGGAACTGGGCATCCAGCCAGTGTATTTTTGAATTTGGATTTTTGGGATTTAATACCAAATCTCTGACTTCTAATAAACAGCTTGGAATCTGAGGTATATGATTACATCAGTAAGGATTCTGAGCAACCCTAATGTGCACAGCCTTGTTAGTAAATTCATTTTTGTCATTTAATGCTAAACCCAGAGTGCCTTGTTTCTTGAAGTTTAATGCTTAATCCTGGGAACTGTGACTGCGTGAGTTTCTAATGCCAGTTACTGAAATAGAAACGTGTTAATGAGAAACTAATCATTTATACAAAGTGTGAAGCCAGTCACCTAGTTGCTGAAAAATGCCCTGCCTCTGCCAATAAAGGCACCAGAGACATTCCTTTTGCCAGCGCCATCCTCCCAGGGACTGTCAATTTGTTATCACCCTACTCAGTTGTCCCCGAGTGCTAGAGTATCTTGGAGCACTCTGACAACTTTCTCCAGATGGAGGCACTGCATTGTTATGTTTTTCCCATTACTTGTAAACCAAAAGAACCCATGCTGGCCCCGTCAGTGTAAAAGGAAGTGTGCCCCAAGGGCCCTGGTATGGTACCATGGACTGCCTGATATACCATTCATGTGTAGGCCATTATATCCAATGTCCCAGGAATATAACCATAAGACTGCATGCACTTACTAGACCATAGCAGCTCCCAAAGGGACAGTAGGGTTAACTGGTGCACCAGTGGGGCAAGTTGTGGGACTGGTTCTGCCTGTTGCAGGGTGGTAGGATTTAAAAAGGGTGATTATAATGTTCTGAATTTAATCTAATTCTTCCCCATCCCACAACCTGCTCTTGTTACCCAATAAATTATTTTTATTCTTTGTTTGCAGTTACTGAGTACCTTACCATATTGTGTTACTGATTGTTCTGCATTCGTAGAGTGATATGTGGGAATGGGATTGTGTTACTGGGGACCCTGTCACTGATGGTGGAAGTTGTGTATTTTTCTGGTGGGTAGTACCCTGGTAGCACTCTGTCAACAGGATCCCCATAGTTGGAGGCTCTGTGCCACGTTCTAGATTCCAGCTTCCACTAACGCCCTGAACCATGGCACCATCCATTGTGAGGCATCACAGATATTGTCCAGGTAACATTTTACAGGCTGTGACATAATCTTCATGAATGGGGATTGTTACAACTGCACTATAATTGGGTGGAGGATTATGTACTGTGTATAGGATGTGTGAGGTACTGACAGTTACTTAGAAGAAAAGGGACCATGGGGTTATCATATTTGATGACCTCAAAGTGGCAGGGCAGTGTGACAAAACAGTGAGTAGGGCCAGTGGGATGCTGGAATGCATACAGAACAGTATCTCCAGTAGGAAGATGGAGGTGGTGCTGCCACTGTATCATTTGCTGGTGAGACCCCACCTAGAGTACTGTGTCCAGTTCTGGAGGCCACACCTCAGAAAGGACATATATAAGGTGGAGGAAGTCCAGAGGAGGGGAACTAAAATGATGCAGGGGTTGCACAAGAAGCCCTGTGAGGAGTGTTTGGGTGATCACAACACATGCACCCTGGAGGAGATGACAGCAAGAAGGGACATGATAGAGACTTGCACTTATCTCATGGGGGTAAAGAGGATGCAGGAAAGGAGTCTCTTTCAAATGGAAAAAGAGCACCAGGACCAGAGGACATGTAACAAAGGTGGAGGTGGGGAGTTTAAGAGGGATGTGAGCAAGCACTACTTCACTGAAAGAGTGGTAGATGGCTGGAACAGACTGCCAAAAGGAAGTGGTGGAGGCAAAAACAGTTGGGGTCTTCAAACAAGCATGGGTTAGACATAGAAGAATATTCATAAATATGCAGGAAGGAGGGATGGTTGCTGGAGACCAGTTAGGTTTTTTGGAGGCAGACTAGGCATGGACTATCTGGGCAGACTGGGTGGGCCAAGCGGTCCCTTTGTTTCAACAACTTCTATGTTGCTATGTTTCTGTGTAAACAAAGTATCAGTCAGCACTATGTTAACAAATTCTGGTCAGAGCCAAAATGGCTGTGGAGAGCTTTTTGGGGTGCTTTTACTCATTATTTCTAATGAATTTTCACAATACAGATCTGCTGAGAGGCAGTTTCAATGTGGTCTTCCTTTTGCACATTTTTACAATGTGTTTTCTAAGAATATGCCTGCTGATTGCTATATATTTAGCCTGGATAGGTCACAGAAGAAATGGCATCTCATTTTCAGTGAGGCCCTATATCTACACAATATTATGCTGCATTGCATAAAATCAGAACATACTGAAAACAGCATTTTACATCTGGACTAGACTACCTTCAATAAATACAGTATAAAAATGGTAAAATCATGACCCCACTGAAAACAAGATATTGCATCTAAATCTGGGACATCCTGAGTAAATACAGTGCAAAAATATGTAAACGAAGATCCCTATGACAATGAGATGTAGCATCTCCCCTGCACTATCCAGGATACAAACTATAGGATAAGAAATATTTAAAGGAAATGTACTGTAAACTGAACTTCACTGTGTTCACTGACATAAACAAACAGTTTATTGTTTTACAACATATTAGATTGCAGTATTTATTTCGAATGTTGTGGCCATGAGGATGGTGTGTGCAATGTGTGTGTGTGTGTGTGTGTGTGTGTGTGTGTGTGTGTGTGTGTGTGTGTTTGCTGTAGCTCAATATATTTTTTTCTCAAAAAGCATAGTAAAAAATGTCTGCTGATTGCTATATATTTCGCCTGTATAGTTCACAGAAGACCTGGCATATGTCTGAGACAGTTCTTTTGAGATATTATCAGATAGTGTCTTAAGATGTTAAAAAACTGTAAATCTTTTTAGAGTTGTTGGAAAAGGGTGTAACATTTATGAGGGTATGAATCTGTCTTGAAAGACAATATCGGTCCAACTGAAGCTTGTAGCAGGAAAATGTTTAAATGCTAAGTATTTAAATGTACAAGTTGTTGCATTTCTAAGGGAGGAAACAAATCTCCAGTTTATTAGGCAACCAATATTTAAAAAGCTGTTTCACTTTCCTAATGGCCTTCTGATAAGCAGTTTGGAGTTATTTATCCAACATTCTAAACGAAAAGAAGAGAGTATTTTATTTCAGTTGGCATAGTGATTTGTAGATGTGGAAGAATACACTGAAAACTCCAAAATATGTGTTCCATGATACTCTATTTTTCCAGCTACAGACAGCAAGTTGGCTGTAGGCTCTGCCCACAGCCATAAAACTATAGAAATAAACTGCTAGATTAACAGCTGTCAGGACAGTGAACACATCATGTACTGTAGAACTAAGAACAAAAGCAGGGGAGGAAAAATATAATGCAATTGCAAAACTATACTTCAGTGGCACTCTAGCTCAGCCAAAGACTGCCATTAAAGGGTTATATATAGAATAGTGGATGGGCAACTATGCACAACCAGTGAGTTGTGCCACTAAGGGGATCTGATTCCCTGTGATCTCAAGAGCGAAGCTCAAGAGGTCCATGGGAATCAGATCCCCGAGGTGGCACAACACACAGGTTGTGCATAAAGTTGACTATCCACTATTTTTAATAGTGTATGGTGCACAAAAGTATTCTTTTTGTATTACTGGAATAAAAAAATCAAATGGGCAGTTTCCTCCTGGTGTGTGGGCAGTTAGGGTAGTTGCTACGGTGGGGATGTGAAGTTGCTGGGGAGCAGACGTCAATCATTGGGTAGTGCAACCTTTGATTGGTTGCTAATCACATGTGGAGGGATTAAAAAAAACATGGCGGATGACTTCCCTCACTTAGCGAGAGGTGGTGACAGCGAGGAGACTCAAGGAGTACAGATTGTAAGTGAAATTTAGTTATCTGGCTGATACTGCATTTTAATTTAATTCTAAATATCTGGTTGATCCTGCAGTACTAAATTTTTGTTGCTCTGTGTGAGTACGGCATACGGGAGATTGAGCTACCACCAGCTGCCATCATGCTCGGTCTCTTTTCTGGTTGAGCCTGCTGTTTCTGTGGTGATCGGTGCTGTGTGATGTCCGTAGTGCAGCAGGATGAAAGTTGTGGACGTCACTACTGCAGCAGAACAACATTTCTGAGCCAACTGAATTCAATGGATAACAACTTTCCACCACACACTATAAATCAATTAAAGTATTCCGAGAATAGAGAATGTGTTAGAGAAATTCTTGCTGTAGTAAGTCTGCATTACCCAGTGCTTCAGGAACATTTACTCTTGAATAAGGAAAATCTGAAGGCCTGTCTAGGCTACTTATCTGTTGAAATTCAAAATGACCTCATAATGTATGTATTGCCAATAATGTGAGTTCAATAAGTCAGGACGTTATGCAGGAATTCTATATTTTGCCATCTCCCTATATACAACCCCATCCCAGCATCTACTCAGCATCAGCCAGCTGTTGTTCTACAAGAAATGCAACAATTCAGGTCAATTAATTCATGTTATACAAGCAAGAACTATACAAGTGCTGCTGGTTTAGCTAGATATTATTGTTAAATATTGGCTCACTGCAGAGTTGACACATGCAGTACAGTACTGGAAAGCAAGTACGTGAATAGATGGATGTGTTTTCATGCCAGGTGTTTACAGAACAGCAGAGGCAATTATCCAAGTGATAAACTATCTACTAACTGTTATGAACATACATTAAATCCAGCAATTGTTGACAGTTTTTGAAACATTGCCTAAAATTGAATTACACCAGGTGTTCTTCAACATTAATACATTTCCATTGAAAATAATACAAAATACAAACCCACAATACCAAAACTAGTGAGTGCAAAAATGAAACTTTGGTAGAGAATGCCATTGCGAATTGCATACAATACAGTGACATTCTGTCTGTATGCCATCTTTCATAATTGGTGTATCTCAAAATGTAGTACAAAGCAAGCAAACAATAACATTATTTAAACATTGGTGAAACATTTATAATGCAAAATGTCTTATAATATTAGGGGAAAAAGTGAATAGATAGGGAATACATAACTGATTGCAACTAAATAATAAATTTATCTCCACTAGTGAGTGATAAGACCCATAACTCACACGTGGCAAAGCCACAAGTTAGTTATGAATGTCTTGGCACTCATGTAAAAATACATCTGCTGTTCTACTGCAACCCATTATATATATATAAAGTATATATTCAGATGGCAGTGCTACAGATTCCGTCAAACAAGGTAGGGACAGTAAAAAAGTTTGTGATAAAATATTTAAATATACAAATCCACAGAGGAAGAAGTGCAGATAATAGAAGCAGAGAGGATTGTGTGTGTGTGTGTGTGTGTGTGTGTGTGTGTGTGTCTGTGTACGCTGGAGGGGAGAACTGGTTTCAGAATTGTCAGAGAGATGAGTCTTTAGCCTATATTTAGAGATGGCAGTAATATGAAAGAGGGAGACAGTGACAGAATTCCAGATAGTAAAAGCTGCAATAGAAAAGCCATTTCATTGACAATGTCCAAGTTATGAAGAGGGACAGATAGAAGTTGAGTACATAAGGAGTGGTAGGAGCAGAGAGGGGAATGCAGCACATACTGTAGAAACCAGGGACTGGATTGTCATAACGTGCATTGAGGATACAACTCACAAATGTACGCCCATTACGTCTATCCCTGATCTTCCCAAGCCTTGCTTAGGGGGCTCAAGGATACAGTCAAAGTTGAGACACAGTTGTGTCAATTGGACATGCTGTTTTCAGATCAGGATGCATGTTACTGATTTCAGCCATATGTGTTAGACCATCTTAAAAGGGTGAGCTTGAGTAATATGTGTAGAAGGATCAATGCCACCCAGTGGGACCACTTCTGCCTCTGGGCCTGAATAACATGGGTTCAAGTCTCCACAATGGGGACATGGACGTCAATCTAAGCTGACTCCGCAGTATTGTGCTGGGGAAGGGAAAGCTGCCCTGTTAGAGCTATCATCCTTTAGATGGGACATAAAACTGAGGTCCCTTCTGTCTGTTTCTGATATTTTCCTGCACATAAGTGAACAATCTTATTGTATGGACGTTCATGGGTGTATAAGAGCTGTTCCATTTGTCTTCACAGTCACTGCACAATCTGTATAAAACTCATTGCTTTATAAAGCACCTTGAGACAATTTGTGTATAAAAGGTGCTATATTAAACCAAATTCTGCTCCTGTTCTATTCTATTCTATGCTACAGAATGATATGCATTAGCTAGTACAGCAAAGCTATAAAAATGGTTTGCCTTGTACAACAAACCTCCTTCACTTTTTTAAAGAGGCCTTGGCAAAGGTGGAACATAGTGATGCATTTTTCCAAATGGTATCTTATTAATGTACCACATGAAAGACTAGGGTTTCAACTAAATACAATAGGTATGCAAAGTAAAATACAAGAGCTGGCCAGATAACAGAAACAGAGTTCAAGGAACAGGTACTTATTCAGGCATGAGTGAAACACTGAGCAGCATCCCATGAGGTTCAGTAAATAGACCATTACTGATCCTAAATGACTACATAATTACTACTCCACTCTGGCAAGGCAGGAGTGCTGGGAGAAGGCACTCACAGTAGTGACCAGGGAGGATGTGGGGCCCCCCATAGTGGAGACCCCAAGGAGGGTGGTAGAGTACCCCAAAGGAGGAGGAAGCAACTTCTGGTGTGGGACTCAATTGTGAGGAGGATAGATTTGGTAATAAGGACGAAGGGGGGAGATGCAGGTTAGGTGCCTACCCAGCACCACAGCCTGGAGGGATGGGAAGCAGATCCTGAGGATTATTAGGGCAGCAGATAGGAAGGGAGAGCTAGATATCATTGTCTACCTGGAGACTAATAACTTGGCCAGGGACAGGGCTGGGATAGTGTAGGGAGAATTTAGTGAATTGGGGAGGGGTCTTAGGCAGGTAGCTCACTCAGTGGCTTTCGCTGAGGTGCTGTCTGTCTGTGACAGGGGACAGGAGATGGATCTTCACACCAGGAGCTTCAATTCATGGCTGAAGGATTGGTGCAGAGAGAAAGGGTTCAACTATTCTGTAGCTTAGTGACCTGCCTGGGAGAATAAGAGCTTATACAGGGGTGATGGTCTGCATCCATCTGGGAGGGGAGTCACAGTCCTCAGTGGACAGTTTAAATGTTACTTTGATGAACATTTAAACTAGCCAAGGAGGCTGGAGGAAGGAATTGGGGAATCAGAAACTGCCTCCCCCACAGGCAAAAGTAGAGAGTAAGGAGAACCTGAGGGGAGAGGAATCCCCCAGGGTGCTAATTAATAAAGGAAGCATGGTGGTAGAGATAAAATAGGAAAGGAACATGAGCATTAAAGAGAGAGACAGGAAGGGAGAAGGGCAAAAAGGAAAAAAGGGGGGCAACAAGCAGAGTGGAAACAAAATCTGGAAGGCCAAGTGTAAAAATGCTAGAAGCCTAGGAAAAAAGATTTCAGACTTAGGGACCATCATGGCAGAGGCTGGCCTGGATACTGTGGCCATTACCAAGTCATGGTGCACTGAAAACCATGACAGGGACATCGCCATACCAGCCTACATTCTGTTGAAGGACAGAGTGAGAAGAAAAGGAGGGGGATGTGGTGCTTGATGAGAGGGAAAGCATAAAAGTGATAGAGGTACAGGGAATACAGGGGAAAGGGGGCAGAGGTACTGTGGATCACTCTGGAGATGGGGAATGGAGCCACTTTTCGCACTGGAGTGATCTACAAACCTCCAGCACAGGAGAAGGAATTAGATAAGGTACTGGTGGAAACCATTGGCAAGATGGCAGAAAAGGAGGAGGTGCTGCTGGTGGGGGAATTCAACCTGCCAGATGTAGAGTGAAGCCTCTCAGCAACAGTTTCAGCTAGAAGTAGGGGCATCCTGGACTCTCTGCAGAGGGCATTCCTCAGGCAACTAGACAGCGAACCCACTCATGATGGGGCAGTACTGGACCTGGTACTCAATAACAGGGACAGTTTTGTACATGTCAAGGTAGGAGGCCACTTGGGGACCAGTGATCACCGTACATTGTGGTTTAGTATAAGAAGAGCCGTGAAATCAAACCACACAAGGGAGAGGGTCCTGGACTTCAGGAGAGCAGATTTTATGAAGATGGGTAAATGCCTCAAGGATGACCTAGTAGGGGGGTTGACCTGGGTGGGGTGGAGGAACAGTGGAAGAGAGCATAGTAAAGGCAACAAACCTATGCATCAAACAAGTGAGAAAAGCAAGAAGAAAAGGAGACTGCCATGGTTCTCAAAAGAGGTGGACGAAAAGGTAAAGGCTAATTGGGCAGCATTCAAAACGTATAAGAAGATGCAGAGGGAGGAGGATATGGAGGTGTATTTTGGGAAACAGAGCGATGCAGGGAAAGCAGTAAGGAAGGACATAGAGTGGAGACAGTCCAGAGGAGAGCAACTAAAATAGTGCAGGGTGCATTGTCTGCATCAAAAGCCCTATAAGGAGAGACTAAAGGACCTCAAAATGTACACCCTAGAACATTGGAGGGGGAGAGGAGATATGATAGAGACCTTTAAATAACTCACATGGGTAAGTAAGATACAGGGAAGGGAAATGTTTTTCAGAAGAAAAGGTGCTCAAGAACAAGGGGACATGCTATGAAGTTGGAGGGGGGTTAGATTCAGGAGAGGAGTACTTCTTCACAAAAAGAGTGGTGGATGCCTGGAATAGCCTTCCAACAGAGGTGGTGGGGGTGAAAACAGTAGTGGGGTTCAAGAATGCACGGGATAAGCACAAGGGAATCATAGTGGAAAGGAAGGGCGGGAGAGAGAAAGAGCTATAGATCAGACACAGTCTGAAGTGAAATTGTAGGTAGGAAGAAATGGGCAGACTTGGATGGGTCTAGCGGTCCTTATTTGCCATCAAATTATGTGTTTCTATGTTTATTTAAATGACATTGATCAGGAGATAATATGCAATTTTGTTTCATAATTAATAAACTTTATTAAGTTTTAACAATAATACAAAACAACAGCAATACACCAAGAACATGACAATGTGTAGTTAAACATCAAACAGGAGCTGTAACCCCCCCAAAGAAAAAAACAAGACAAACAAATACAAAGGACAATTCCCATGACCTCGAACTCCCCCCATGCCAAAACCCCCCAGCCCAATGGAGCACAGCTGAGAAATGATGGAAAGAGGACAAGGGAAAACACAGAGAAGCGACAAACTGGGATTTCAAGAAAACCACTGTGTAAGACTCATAAGGTTGTTAAGAAAGATTCAGGGGTTCCCCAGTACTCTCTGTACCTCTCCAATCTGTCCTGATGGAGCACAATGTGTCTCTCAACCACCAAAGCCTGCAAAATTTCCTGTTGCCAGTCATGGAAAGAAGGTATAGTGTCATCCGTCCAATGGCATAAAATGACAAGCTCGGTGGTTATCGAGACTAAGACCATAAATGCCTTAGGATGGCCTAAACACTGAGCAGGATATATACCTACGAGGAAGACTGGGGAAGTAAAGAAGGAATTCAGTCTCAGCCAAGGGTCCAGAGAGTTACAAATAGCAGTTCAACAAAGAGCTACTTTAGGACAGTCCCACAAAATATGTTGAAGAGAGCCCACTCCTGATCCACAGCAAGAGCACCCTCGGAGGGTCGATGACCCATCTTATACAATTTTTGTGGGGTATAGTAAAGATTATGTAAACTATGAAACTGTGTGAGGTGATATCTGTCTTGTCTAATATATTTATAGCTCCTTTTCCAGAGCCTCTGCCACTCCTCAGGGTCCATATGTAAATCTAGCACCTGTTACCAATAGAAACACACACCCTGCGAACTTCCAGGGCCCTTATCTTGAAAGCAAGAGTAGAATTTTGAAGTAGAATGGGACTGCCCAGCCAAGGACAGGAATTCTGAAAGGGAAGAGTTAGGAGGCATATGCCCAATCTGTGGACCCAAGAAGCTCAGGAGTGCTCTGGAAAGTTGGAGGTGTTTAAATGAATGGGAAACAGGAATAGAGAAACAATGTTGTATTGCCTCCACAGATCCCACTCTACCACCAGCCAAGAAATGCTCCAGCAAGGCATGCCAAAGCTGAGGACAAAAATTAATAGGAACAGGGCAATTATCTATACGAATATTGGGATTGCCTAATAGGGGTTGGGACAAATCTCTGGACCAGTCGGTTTTTAAATGCAGGCATAGTTGTTTAAGGGCCTTCAGAGATCACTTCAATGGGGTGTTATGTAAAGATGATGGGAGAGAAGAGGGGGTCAAACAACAAACTGGAAAGATACAAGCCAGCTTTCATGCACAATTGTGGTTGAAAATGAACTATTATGCAGCAGGCAGTGATCTCTGATCTTGTAGAATAGGTGTTCAAAAACAGCTGCAAATACTGATGAAAACCTGGTCCGAGCCATATTAAAAGGAATGTTCCTTTTATTATTTCAAACATAAAAAACACTAAAGCAGGCTCAAACTGTGGAAAGAAGGGTATCATACAAGTTAGGAGGTAAGTGGCAATCCAAAAAAGCATAAAAAAGTATAGGTCAAAATTTTTATCAGATTCTTGCACTGCTGCTTTAAATAACAGTGTTATCAAAATAAACACAGGTCCCCCAAAGTACAGGAAATGTAGTTATAAACCTCTGAAATCAGCTATTGTAAAAAGTCCCACATAAGGATAAACAGTCCCATGGAGAGGAGTGTATCCTCCGAAAGTTTATGGGGCTCTGAGAAGAAAAATGCAGGTCGGACAATAGGGGACTCATACAGCACAGAGCACAGATGACTTCTACAAGCTGTAAGTCCAGGCTACCAATGCTATGTGGCACTTCTGCCCAGAAGAATGTTCTGGAGAATGGTCGGTGAATAACAAATGGATGCTGGGCCTCTGAAACGGATATTGAAATATGTTCTCCAACAAGCTGTGAAATTGAGTCCATTAAAAACTAAAAATGCTTGTATGGGTGGCATAAAAAGTAAAAGAAAGCACAGTAACTTGTCAGTCTAGCAATCTGCCCATGCATCAACGCCCAAAAGATAAATCAGAAGGGGGGCATCCAAGGGGGACACAAATACATGCTAGGCATCCCACATAGTTTAAAAAAAAAAGATGCAGAACACCCTTATACCTGGTGGTACAATGAGAGGGATGAACAAAGAAAAACCCCACTCCAGGGAAAGTGCCATTTTAACCATAGGCATAAGGAAAAATGTAGAGTCCTCATGATAGGAACCCCCCCACCAACAGAAACATGACTCGGCTAACAAAACTGACCATGTCAGGGGAGCAAACAGTAAAAAGTCTAGCACTGGCACTCCAAATAAGGCATTCAAGCCGCTCTAGGAAAAGCTCAATCCAAATAGTCTAAACAATCAAGTCGGCTTGAAAAGATTGGGCAGCAGTTTGGGTAGTTCAGAGTGCGTTTGTTCTACAGTTTCAAAACCCTTCCACTCTTCGTGAATATCAACTTGGAGCTTGGTGGGGTATAGAACTAAAAATTTAATGCCTGCAGCAATCAATTTAGATACTATAGGGTGATAGGATGCCCTCCTTTGCCTGACAACAAGTGGGAGATCCTGAACGATGCAGAGTTTGGCTCCTTCCTAGGTGACCGACTGAAGTTCCCTACTTTAGCCAACACGTTGTCTGTCTAAGTAGTTAAGGAAACGGAAAATAAAAGGATGAGGGTGCTCAACTGATGGGGGCACAGCCCAGAGAGCATGGTGGGCATGCTCTATGACATATGCCAGTCCATTAGGGGAGGATCCCACAATCTTTTCAAAGAACTTCTGCACAAACAGGACTGCTTGGGGACCCTCCACCTTCTCTAGTAGCCCCAGTACAACCAGGTTGTTCAGGCGAGATCACCCCTCTAAATCCTACAGCTTGATTTCCAGATGGGTGACTTACTGCCGTAGGGTAACAACCTCTGGGTCTAGCTTGGTGGGCCATTTATCCAATGAGGATACTCAGACCTCCGTATCACTGACCCTCTGGTTAAGGGTCTCCATTGCTAAATGTAGGGCTTGGAGTTCCGAAGTCAAAAGTTGCAAGGATTCCTTTACTGGCATGAATTCCATTAGGAAGCATTCTTCAGTGAGCACTGGTGATTGAGGTCCAGTTTTCAGTGCCGAGCTGGATTGTGCCATTCACTGCTTCAGGTTCTTCTCTTGCTCTGGCGTTGTAAGTGGGGTATGGCGCGGGGGCACCTGTTTCATCTCTGTCTCCATTTCGAACAGAGAAAAGGCAGTCCATGAATGCGACCAGGTATTAGTTCAATGTGCTTATGCAACTTGGTATGATGTATGCTTATGCGACTTAGAGACATTGTGGCTGTTCACCTCTCTATCCATGGAATATACCACCATGTAGGGATACGATGGCAGGGAACCCTACAGGAGGGTTCCACCCCTAAAGGTGCTGTGGGAATGATTCCCTTGGCTAAAGGTAGTGAAGGAAGGAGCCCATGGAAAAGAAAGATGAGCCACTGGAGGAGGAGGGGAGGAAGGTGGGGCAATAAAAAAATTAACCTGGACTAGCCAGGAAGAGTGGCCTTTTAAGGCCTGATTGGGGGCATGGTGTTGCTCCATCCATTGAACTACAGGCATAGCCTTGCAATTCAATGTGCTTACACAACTTGGCATGATGTATGCTTATGCGACTTAGATACATTGCGTCTGTTCACCTCTCTATCCATGGGATATACCACCCAGTAGGGATACGACAGCAAGGAACCCTAGAGGAGGGTTCCACCCCTATAGGTACCACAGGAATTATTCCTTTGGTTAAAGGTAGCTTAGGAAGGAGCCCAAAAAGAATACCCAAAAGGGTGTCGAGCATCGAAGGAGGTGAGGAGTCCGAAGATATTGAAAATGGGAATGGATGTTGATAGGTGTAGAGAGGTAGGACAGGAGAGGAACTGGAGACAATGAGGAATAATTTTAGTGGGTTGGAAGCTGACATGAGGCAGAAGGGCAGGACTTCCTAGGGAGAGAGTGAACAACCTGGACCCCCATCCAACTCTATCCAACAGCGGAACCTAACTATGGAACTGTGAAAGCATTAACCCTATCTAAATAGTATGGCCATCGGCACAAAGGAGAGGAAAAAAACCCTTTGAGGAGGAAACCTCTGGGGATCCAAGGCCTTCCCTCCAGGCTGAAGGACGTTTTGGTTAGTGGTGGCTCAGCTACTGCAATTTAGAATTGAGATCGAAGGAAGAGGAAAAGATTCCAATTTGGAAGAAGCACTCACTCTGTCCTTCTAACAGGAATGCTATTGAGGGTTTTGAGCAACGTCTCTGCAACTAGGTGCCCAAAAGCAAATGAGGAGAGAAATGACTGCTGAGGCACTCAGCTGGCCTACACGAGCCTACGAAACAGACCAGGTAAACCAGAGGCGGTCAGAGGGAGACGAGCATAAAGGGTGCCACTGAACCTGCTCAGGCAGCTGAAGAGGCCCTGGCAATTAGAGCCCCACCCCTCTCTGCTGGAAGTCATAAATTCTACATCCAGAGGTGTCACCGGAATGAGGGATGACTGAAAGCCCACCCAGAGTGAAGACAGTCTTACTATGGGCCAGGGAGAAGGACCCTGCTCTGAGCTTCGCATGCTCTAGATGCAGACTTCGTGGGTGCAGAGTGAGACCATTGGCTACAGGCTAGCCCTGAGCCATGGTGCAATGAACATGGAAGGCATGTCTCTGAGTGGAGAGCAGGTCGAGTTGAGGTAGCATGAGACCCAAATGAGGGGTTTTCTCAGATAGGCAATGGGAATGAGTAGGCCTACACAGAGGTCAGACAGAGTGAAGCAGACCCTGATGTGGGTCAGGAGAAGGAAATTGCTAGGAATAACCACAGGAGTGCACACCAACTGGGTCCATTAATAAGTCAAATTAGGAGTGGATTGAATTGCATGAGTGGGAGACGAGAACGGCTGGATGAAGTCGGCAGCCAATGGCTGAGGTACAAAGTACCAGGAGGAAAACTAGGTATAATGGTAGTGCCAGAAGCTGCATTGAGTGGACGTAGGAGGGCTAGCAGTTGCAGAGAAAAGAGAAATGATCATCTGCATAACTGGGAAGAGCATGAAACTTATAAAGCCACTCTGCCAACTGGAGTCACAGCGCCCATGATGACAACGCAGTCCCCTGCCTTGGGGAAAACAGAGAAGCCACAAACTAGGCACCAGGACACCAGATAGCTAAGCAAACACTAAGACATAAAGTGAATCAGAGATAAAAACAGTGAGGTAATTTAAATGATTCAATGCCAGCAGCAGTAGCTGGGCAGGGGCTGACAAGTGCAGCAGGATAACTATTTAATATATGCCGGCAGTTAAAACACTGAATGAAGCTGAAAGCTGCAGAAATTAACAAATGCATACAGGACCCGTATGTGGAACGAGTACAACTGCCAAAATATCAGTAGAGACTTGAGGTGGTAGGGCAAGAAACCCCAAAAGGGACTGAGGCAGGCAGGGTAATAACGCAGGCAGGAGGGTGAGAATGAACTAAAGAAGAATCAGAAGAGAAAAGAGAGAGAATGGTAGCGGGGGAAAAAGAAAAATGATGAGGCTCACAACACTGTATGGATGGTAGGCAATATATGGAGGTACACCTGTGTCTAGGGTTAAGAGGAGCCGCAGTACCTGCCTCTTTCAGAGCAGCGAGCACTCCCAAACCAGGAAGTAGGGCTTGCAAAAGGAGATCCATGGAACCCACAGATGGATATCAATGAAACGAGTTAAATGACATGGCGAAGCAAGGGGAAGGAGGAGGAGAAGAGAATGTCTGAGCCAGAGCAGGAGTGGACGACAAGGGGTCGGTGCAGTGATCGGTGATAGGGTGAAGCTGGTAAGGACAGTGGTTGAGAAGAGGAGAAATGGCAGGTAAAACAATTTCATGATGAATCGAAGCTGAAGCAACAGATAGAGGTGACGGTTGACCACGAAATACGGATATGAGGACAGCAAGCGGTAGAGGATTTGTGGCTGAGCTCGAGGAGCTGAGGAGCAGGGTAGAAACAAAAGTGATGGTGCATGGGATGAAATGCACCAAGCCAGCATCGCAAACAGCCACAGGGAAGCAGGAGAGCGAGTTTGGAGCCATAAGCTCACACAGTAGAATAAGCATTTGTCAATGCCAAAAGTTCACTGTTGGTATTGCTGTTGTACATGACTCCCATATTTTTCTGTGTATATTCCTCTGCCTTGCATTTTAAGGCATCACTCTCAACAAAAATGTCTTATGTTCTTCCAGCACTGGTTCACTGCATTAGACGCCTGTCAGTCTGTACAGGGTGGGCATTACGGTTGGAAACCCTAACGCCCCAGGTGTTTGTTGGTATTTTTGCTCCAAATTTTCAACATGGGCTTTTTGGGACCCCACCTCATAAATAGTGGCAGTATCATTTTGTTACTCAATCCCAAAAGGTGATTTCACACAGCAAGTGTGCCATTTGGCACCACAGGTGTGAAAACACATTATGGGCAGGATGAGAAAAATGACAGATGTACTGTTCATGAGAAGGTGTGAAGAAATGGCAATGTTGAAAATCTGGAGTGAAAATACGAAAAAGTGGAGAAGTTACGAGTGTGCGTAAAAACTGTGCAACGCACACTCATAACACAGTCATTTTTTGAAATGTTTTCACCAAATTTTCAACATGGACTTTTGGGACCTCCCCTCATGAACAGTGGCACTGGAATTTCATTAATCTGTCTCAAAAGTTGATTTCGCACAGCGACCATGCCATTCTGTGCCACAGCGCCAAAAACACATTTCGGGAAGGATGCAAAAAATGATAGCTGTACTGTTCATAAGGGGGTGTGAAAAAATGGTGATGCTGGAAATTTGGAGTGAAAATCTTAAAAATTGATGACGTTACGAGTGTGTGTAGAAACTGTGCAACGGACACTTGTAACACAGTCATTTTTAGGATTTCTTTCACCAAATTTGCAACAAGGGCTTTTTGGGACCCCACCTCATGAACAGTGGCACTGTCGTTTCATTAATTGATCCTAAAGGTGATTCCACACAGCGAAGGTGAAATCACCTTTCGGGACTGAGAAATGAAATGACAGTGACTGTGTTCATGAGGTGGGGTCCTAAGAACCCCATGTTGAAAATTTGGGACCAAAAATCTAAAAAGTGGCTGAGATATCAACCTACGTTGAAACCCTCCATTGACTGCCATTATAGGGCTTACCATGATTTTCTTCAGTTTGAGGTCGGCTTTTGAAGAGTGTAGACGTGTTCCTGGTCCACAGAAGATCACTGCTTCCAAACTCCGGAGGTAAGTATGAGTGAGGGGGGTGCAGGGAGGTGAGGTGCTTAGAGGGAGGTGTGGGTTGGGAGGGGAGCACGGCAGGAGCGAGCGAGGAGCCGTTTTCTTCTTTTCAGATTTAAAAAAAAATGCTTTGTGGGACTGTTTCTTTTTACAGGTAAGCTATTCATAACACAGATTTCGCACACAGCGGTGGACCCCAGTGTGCCAAAAATACTTGGGATATATGCTGACACGGGATTGAGCAACTCATGTCGGCAGGCAGGGGGTTAAAAAAAGACTTTGTGGGTCTGTTTTCTTTTTTATATTTAAACTATTCATAACATGGGTTTTGGCACACTGAGGTGGCTCCCAGTGTGCCACAGTATTGAGGGGGGGATACATGCCGACAAGGGGATTGAGCACCCCAGTGTCGGCAGGTGAGGGGAATCCACTAGCGTGATTGTGCTTAGAGTGAAAGTGCCTTTGGGCACTGTATACTCCCAGCCCGTACAGAACTTAGGCTGTGGCCTACTCCGCATGAGTGAGAGAAAACAAGCAAAAGGAGTCAGTGGGAAGTGGAGGAGGCAGACTAGGAAAGCGCCTCCTCCCACCTTCCAGGAAGGGACCAGTGGGATGGCGATGGGGGGCCTGGAGTCATCAGCCAAGCTGATCATGACATAAACAGCTGTTTGCTGCATAGTGACCTGCAGATGAAAGGAAAAAGCTGCCACATGATTGGTGTGGCTTTTTCGGTTCAAGTGCAGACCACTTCAAGCAAAACAGCATCACAACCAGCCTGGCTGATGATTGGTGTGATACCGTTGAGCCCCTTGAAGAGCACTCGCATTGGACAGACAGTTTCACACCCCTCAAAAGTCACTGTTCTGAGGAGTTCGATGTGCATGCACAAACTCAAAAAAGGGGTATATCAGAACCTTACAGAAGGAGGAGCCATTGGGGAAATAGCAGAAGTGCGGCGAGGGCAGCCAGAGGCGATGAAGAGGGGACCAGTAGCAACAGAAACAAGCTAAAACAGGTGAGGGAGCAGCCTATGAAGCCTCCAGCCGCAGTGAAAAAAATTATCCTGGACCAGCCAGGAGGAGCTGCAAAGATAACCAGCTAACCCATAGGCACAGTGGAAGGGCTGCTACTTATGATGCCAGTGACCTGGGTTCACGCCCCCAGCTTGGATTATTGGAGGACCAGTGGGGAGGGGGGAGAGAAATTTAGCATCCCAGAGGATGCTCTCCTTCTCCAGGGAGGGTGGAAGCCAGTCTCCATTGTAGCACTATATGACTGTGGATGGATATGCAACCAATGCTGGAGGGAAGGGCAGATGTCTTATGGCTCCACATGAGGGCATACAGCTGTGTACACATGCATGCATTTGAGCACGAGCATGCAGACATCCACAGGGGAATGAACAACAGGGGATAAATTCCCAGGCCTACAGCATGATGGCCTGGTACAGGTGGGCCCTACACAGTCCACTGTACTCCTCACTATCCTTAGGTACTCTGATGAGGAGGTACCAGTCCTGCCCTGGTAGGTAAGTTGGTGGGGGGCTGAAAAAGTGAGAGCCTCAGATAGAGATGATAGGGCTGAGTAGATGCCTGGATCAGACGGTCAGCAGAACCAAGATAGAAAAAGTATACATTAAAAAAAGAATTAAGATAAGGCAGGAACGGAAGGGGGTCCCATGGGAACATTTTGAGGACTGCCGGTAATAAATAGATTCCTTCCACTGGACCAGAGGGAGGCAGGGGAAGGTAGTGATAAGAAAATGGCCAGCAAGAAGGGCAGAGTTGTAGGAGGTGGTTGGGATGTCAAAGTAAGGAGAAGGGGCATGGGAATGTGAGATCACATGAGAGGAAGAGGGTAGAGGGCAATGAGAAGGGGGCGGTGGGCATGGAAGAATAACAGAATGGGCAGGAGAAGGGCAGAAGGAAGGGGTAGGGGGGAAGCTGGGAGGGGTGAAAGCAATAGAGGGACAGGGGTTGTCCCAGTGGGAAGAGAGGGACAGGAGGATGGGAAGGGGACAGCGGGTGTAGAGGGTTAGGAGGGACAGAAGGAAAAGGTGGAGGCAGGTGGGTTGGGCAGCAGTATGGACAGAAGGGATGGAGGGCCCAGGATGAAGGATTAAAGGCAGTGATCTTGGGGTATTCAATTGTGAAAGGGGTGAGATGGGGGGAAGAGACAAACCGTAAGAGAGTACATTGCATGCCAGGGGTGATGGCAGGGAGAGTGGAACCTCTAGTAGCATAGTGTGGAGGACAAGGAGAAGGTAAACCTCACATTTTAGTGCACCTGGGTATGAATAATCTTGCAGGATGTGAGGTGGAAGTAGTGTAAGAGAGGTTCAAGGAGGTGGGGAGAACCTGCAGGGTGGAAGGGAAGTCAGTAGCCTTCTTGGAGGTGCTTCTGGTCCTGAGGGCTATACAGCAAGGAAGGTAGATTGCTGAATTTAACAAATGACTTAGAGGGTGATGTGAGGTGGAAGGGTATGGGTGCATTGGTAGTTGGGAGGGGACATGGGATAACAAGGAACTGTATGCACCAGACAGATTACACTTAAGTAGACAGGGCACAATGGGCCTGAAGGGAAAGCTGGAGGACTTTATGATTAACCATTTAAATTTAAACTGATGGGGGGGCAGCAGGGTGCACAGCACCCTTAGTCACCTGGTGGAGGATACCGATAGGCCTCCCACCCAAGCAAGACAGGAAGAGGAGGTGAGGGGAGGGATGGGAGAGGTGGGGAAAGAAGGGAGGGACCAAGGGAAGAAGATGATGGAAGGGGGCAGGTCAGAAGTAAGGAGGGTCCAGAGTCACAGTGGAGGTTGGTTCTCTAAACACCAGAAATCTGGGGAAAAAATTGTAAAATTGCAGTCATTGAGTCGTTTTTGTATATTTTCTTTTTGCTCCCCTGCAGCCTGGGCATCCTTCCGGGATGCTCACTCGGCTAGGCCTCTACTCTCTGCCCGATCCCACCACTTATCAGTTTCTTCTCCCAAACACCAAGGCAGGTCTAGTCCCCCAGATCACCCCCCCGAGGTGGGTCCGCCCTCCCATGGCAGCCTGTCTGAAGGGTGGGTCCACCCTCCCATGGCAGTCTGTCTGAAGTTAGAGAGGTCTACCTGATCGTCGGGCTGGGAGTGGAGTCCTCTGGAGCGATGGGCCGGCGTTGGGATGTGGACCTGCCCCTGGAGCACCCATTATCTCCTCGGTGCTGTAGCGGGGGGGTTTCTAGCATTTTATCCCCAGGAGTGCAGTGGTGCAATGATGTCAGCGCAGCTTAATGAGCAGACGCCCACTGCACTCCTTCCCTCTACTTCTGCCCGAGCATGTGTAGTGCCTCCCGTTTGCACTGGGGGTCGCTATTTCACTGGAAAAGCCCTGGATCCCTCCCCAAGGAGAGAAGAGCAGTCTACTGGATGCTCAACCCTCTCCCTCCCTCCCCTGCCGACCCCCACTGCCCGAGCCTGTTCCTGAACTTGGGTCGCCGGTTTGGCACGAGATGGGACGTCCAGTACCTCAGCCCTCAACACCCCCAGGCCAACTAATTGCAGTCATGGTTGACTGAGGGGAAGCTGGAAACAGCAGCCATTACAGAAACTTGGGCCACACAAAACCATGACTGAGCTCTAGCAATTCCCGGGTATGAAGTGTACAGAAAGGATAAGGGGATGGAAATCCGGGAGAGTGACATTATACATGAAGGAGGGGATAATTTGCACCACAGAGAAAGATGCAGAGAACAACCCTGAAGCTTTGTAGGTACAGATCCAATCCATGAAAGGGAGGAAACTAAGGATGGAGGTGGACTACAGGCTGCCTTCCCAGAATAAGGACTTGGATATAGTATTGGGGTCCCAGATCACAGATATGTACAGCAGAAGGGAGGTAGTAATAATGGGGGACTTCAAACTACCTGTGGTGGACTGGAAAATCATTGCTACCTCCTACACTGGGGAACAAGTACTGCTGGGTGCTTTCCTGAATCAAGGTGTCATCAAGTCCATTAGGGAGAGAGCTATCCTGGATCTGGTCCTGTCCAGCTGTGTACTTGTTTAGGGGGTGAATGTGGATGAGCCACTAGCAGGAGGTGACCACCACGTGGTGTGGTTTCACCCGGACATGGGCAGAGGGATAGTCAGGACCAAAACGAGGGTCTCAGATCTTTGGAGGGCTGACTTCGGTAGGATGGGAGAAGTTCTTCAAGGTCACCTTGCTAGGATCAGAGTGGGGACTGATGTGGAACAGAAATGGTTCATAATAAAGAAGGGACTGATGGAGACCACTAATGTGTGTGCCAAAATGAGGCTGGCAACGTAGCTTAGAGGTTAGAGTAATGAGCTGTGAATGAGCTTGGTACATCCAGCCTACCTGGGATTGATTCCCATAACCTCCACTTGCATACTGTGTGACTCTGAGCAAGTCACTTAACCTCCCCAGTGCTCCCAGGTTGCCCCTGAAACAGGCACTTGTGTCTATTGGGCCTTACCTGGTAACCAAACACTAAATAAAATAAAAAATAAAAACTACGACCGAAAAAACTCAAACACCTGGTTTGGCAAGGAGGTGGCAAAAGCAGTGGGTGACAAGAGGGCAGCCTTTAGAAAATACCAGCATACTCAGAAGGAGGAGGATAGGGTTTACTACGCCACTAAGTTAAAAGAGGTGAGCAGGTGGTAAGTGAGGCAAAGGCCACAAGAAGGGTACAGCTAGCTCAGGGGTTAAAGTGGATGAGAAGGCCTTTTCAGGTATATAAAGGAGAAAAGAAACATAAAAGATGAGACTGTAAAGCTAAAAAAGAAATGGGGGGTTGGGCAGAGGGGAGTGAAGAAAAGGCAGAGGTGCTTAACAGGTACTTCTGTTCAATCTTCACTTGGGAGAAGAACGGTCCATCACTACAAGGGAGTGGGGGGGTGGGGACGGAGTGGGGAGAGGAGTAACACATGGTAAAATTCAAGCCAACAGGGTACTCAAAGGCCTAAAGTCCCTAAAGGTGGACAGATCACCAGGGCCAGATGGCATGCATCTGAGGGTCCTTAAAGAACTGGCAGAGGTTCTGGCAGATCCCCTGGTAGACCTCTATAAAACCTCTCTGGAATCTGGAATAGTGCCCTAGGACTGGATGACAGCACATGTGGTGCCTCTCCATAAGAGTGGGCTGAGGGATGAACCAGAGAACTACAGACCAGTCGGCCTGACCTCAGTAGTGGGAAAGCAGACAGAGACCATCCTGAGAGACAGATTGATCAGCTTTCTAGGGGAAAATGGGCTTGAGGAAGAGAGGCAGCATGAGTTTATGTCAGAGAAGTCCTGCCAAAGTAACCTAAATGACTTCTTTAATTGGGTCACTTGGATAATGGACAAGGGTTAGGTGGTTGATGTCCTGTATCTGGACTTCAGCAAGGCCTTCGAATTGGTACCTCAGAGGAGACTGGTTAGGAAGTTAGAGGGCCTGAGGGTAGGTGCTAAGCTCGTGGGATGGGTCAGAAGCTGGTTGCAGGATAGAAGACAAAGGGTGGTAGTCAAGGGAGCATTCTCTGATGCAAGGCCTGTCACCAATGGGGTCCCTCAGGGCTCAGTGCTCGGCCTGTCATTTAACACGTTCATAAGTGACATCACAGATGGAGCAAGGGTAAAATCTACCTGTTTGCAGACAACACCAAGATCTGTGAGAGGGTGGGCATGGAGGGAAGACAAGAACACAGGGAGGAACTGGTTAGGCTAGAAAAGTGGTCTGACATTTGACAACTGGCGTTCAGTGTTAAAAAGTGCAAAGTCATGTACTTGGGGGCGAATAATCCAGGGATCAAATACTGGTTGGGTGGAGTGCAGATAACCAGGTCAGAAGAAGAAAAGGACCTGGGAATAATAATCACAGGTGACCTTAAACACTCTGCACTCTGCAAGACAGCAGCAGTCAAAGCAAATCAGATGCTGGGCTGCATAGACAGGGGAATTACTACCAGGAAGGCAGAGATCAATCTGCCACTGTACAGGTCACTGATGAGACCAACCCTGGAGTAAAGTGTGTAGTTTTCATGCCTGTATCTTAAGAAGGATGCCAACCAGCTGGAGACAGCCCAGAGAAGGGCAACCAAGACAATCCACGGCCAGCAGGGCAACTCCTATGACAAGAGGCTCAGGGGAGCTCAACATGTACTCTCTTGAGGAAGAGAGGAGAGGGGAGACATGACTGAGATCTTCAGATACCTTAAGGGTATTAACAGGGTGAGCAACAAGACACTAGGGGGCACAGCCTAAAGCTGGTGGGGAGAAGGTCCAGGAGGGAGTTGAGGAGACACTTTTTTACCTAGAAGGTTGTGGACAAGTGGAATGAGCTGTCAGAGGAGATGGTATCGCTAAAAACGGTGGACAGCTTCAAGAGGGCCGGGACAGGGTGAGGGGAAAAATGTGGGTAAAAGGGGAGCAAGTGGGGGGGAGAGGGGGAGGTAGAGGGAGCTCAAAAGAGAAATGGGGGGGTCAGTTCCTTTCCTAAGTACATAGGGAATCCAAGAAAACCAGCACTCCAGCATATTTTTAAAATGAAAGTACCAGGAGGCAAACTGCAAAATAAAAAAGTTTTATTGAAGTCCAACACTGTACATGATGGATGCCTCTTACCCCAGTGCTTCAGCGTAAAGCGCTCGTCAGGGGGGCATGGCTACATTCTGTTACGTATCACTGTTCATGTCCATTCATTCATTACTAACAGGTGAATTCAATCAATTATTTTTAAGCAGAAATTTGTAATTAATTAAACAAATAGTCACATATTAAACAAAGTAATTTTCTACAAACATGATTAACATTAAAGTAGCAGTATTTGTTAGTAACCATACACATTTTTCAGTAATAAGGTTCATCTGGCAAAAATATCAAGGTACATGTTTTTTCTTTTCATTTTCTTTTATTGCTGAACCAAGATATAGGGTCTTGAAGTTTTAAAAGTTCCCTTGCCCATACCACACCCATGCCACACCCATCTTGACAACATTTTAATATTTTGTGCTGTTTACTATCAGAAACATGTGGAAGAACCATCCTAGTACAACTACAGCATGAATCTAGCATGCACATTCAACAAGTAACACCAGGTGATGAGATTTTTAAACATGGTGAATGGTGGCCATCTTTAATGGTGTGAGTCATTAATTACAAAATCAGCTGTAAAAGAAAGTTAACAACATCTGAGAAAACAAAAATATACTGAGCATGAATCTTAGGTTATCAGAAATACATTTTTGCTAAAAAAAAAACTACCTGATGAATTTGTTTGCTGACTAACAAATTACTGCTGCTTTAAAATCAACAAACAACTTCTTAATGGACCGGGCTATGCAGAAATGTACGTAATTTGTCTCTGCTGGAGCAGGTACAGTCCACTGTGAATCAGCGCACCGACAATCCTGTGGGATTGCACTTTTTTACAAAAGCATGGGTCTGATGTTTATGATTTATGGGTATAGATCATATAACTATACAAAAGTTTGGAGGGGATAGAGTTAATATGCTCCTCCAGAGAGATAGCCGATGGATTTGTAAACTAAGGAGTTTGAAACCAGTGCACTTGAATGATGAGCTCAATCTCAACCCCTTTCTGAAGAAGAAATAGAAGGGAAAGACTGCTAGAAATGTTCTTGCATTTTTGTTAAGCCATTTATATAAAAGCTTTCATATAGTAGCAGTTTAAGTAATGCTGTTCATCTCTTTTCTTCTGCTCTTTTTTCAGATGCCCTGGGGACTGTAACTTATGTTGATGCCCTGGAGAATAAGATGAAATGCGAAGTTCACTGTGGGTGATCACTGAGCAGAGTCGTTTCTTTCATTCTGCCTGCTGTCTCTCTAAACTTCACTGTATGAGACTCTGTAGATCCTCGTTACTGAAATTTTTAATATGGGCAATCGCTTAACATGGCCTTTTCTCTTGCTTGTTTTTACTTTACTTTAACCAATTTACCTACATTGGACTGTATGGACTGTTACTGTGATTAGTCAACAAAGTGACTTGAACTCAGAGACAAATGAAATTGATGCACATATCTGCTTTGCCCAGTCTGTTAAAAATTTGTTTGCTGATATTAAGTTTGTTAATCAAGTTTGTAAAATATTACTTTGTTTAATGTGACTATTTGTTTATTCAATTACATATTTCTGTTTAAAAATGATTGAATTCACCTGTTAGTAATGAATGAAGGTGCATAAACAGTGACACGTAACAGAATGTAGCCTCGCCCCCCTGACGAAGGCTTTACGTCAAAGCGCTGGGGTAAGAGGCGTCCATCATGTTCAGTGATGGACTTCAATAAAACTTATTTAAGTTTATTTTGCAGTTTGCCCCATGGGACCTTCAAAGATAAGCTGGAGTGCTGGTTTTTTGGATTCAGTATTTCTTTGGGCTGGTTGCCTTTGAGTGGCAACCCCTCACCTTCCAGTTCATGGTGGATTCCCAGGAGTCTAAATACACAGGGAGCTGTACTATTGAGCAGACTAGACAGACCATAAGGCCTTTATCTGCTGGCATGTTCGTGTGTTCGTATGTAATTTCAAAGGACCTGAAACTGTTTTGTAGCTAGGCAGACATGTGTCACATGGAACTGAATGTAAGTAAACTGGAAATTACATCACATTGGTGGATAAAGTACAAGCCAGTGTGCAAGTACAAGATGTTAAGTGCTGACCTAAAGCACAAATTCTTCAAAAGGGACCTTGGAGTTATTATGGAGAAGACGTGAAAATGATAACTGGGATATTTAGGCCACTTCAAGATCTCTTTGGCATTATAGATCAAGGAATCACTCCTGACCAATGAAAGCACTTCCTTCCGCTGCAGGTGAGACACTCTTATTCTGTAAAGAGTGTTTCAAACACACATGCCCTGCAAATGGGCTTATTCAGGGAAGCTTTTTAAAATTATTTTTTGTTGTATTATCTATTTTCCTCCTCCTTGTGGCACCCTTGCCGGAGCACCAATGCCCTCACACCTCCACCTCGACCCGCACCACCATTCTCCTGACCCTGTCTTGCAGGCTTACCTCAAGTAACCTGACCTATCCCTGTGTCGGGAAGGTTCCTCTCCTCCGAAGGGGCTGTGCCACCAAGCGAACTCCATATCCTGGGAAGCTGCTGCAGGGTTTGTCCGGGCTAGCACGGGGCTTTGTGGTGGTGCAGGCCAAGTGCTCGTCATCCAGTTGGCAGGGAGCCATTTTTTGAATGTTCTTGTCCCACCCCACCCCCACACTGTAGCCATAAAGACAGCATCCTGAGGTGGGGACGTGCAGGAGGGCTTGTCGAGACACGCTCTCCAAGCTTGTCCACCCACGGGAGCCACGGCTCACCCCCTCCGGAGGGAAGCGTCCAATGGATGCTTGTGAAACCCCTCACTTGCTGGTCTCTGCTCCAGGTACCCGGGCTCGGGGTGTGAACCTGAGCTGCCAGCATGCCAAGCGAACCCCTTCGCTCAGTGCCACAGAGCCGGCTTTAAAATTCTTAATACATTGTTGATCAACTTCAACCAATTATATTATTAATAAAGATGTGGAAACCACTTTTACGGTTGCAAAAGCTATCTCACATTCTTGGTGTATCAGAACTATTCACCTTTGGGTCGCAGTTTTTGTAGCCTAAATATGTGTGTCAAGCCACTCCCATGACCACAAGAGGGGTCTCCATGACATAATTACCATACTGTTTAAGATTTTGGGATGAAAGGAGAAAGTAATGAATTCAACACTGACTCAGTGCCACTACTGGAGCATTTAGGTGGCCCACCTCAGTCTTCCCTTACAAAACTAGGGCTCCATTGTCAAAGCACAGTTGGTAATCAGGGCTTGGCACTAATTATTAGTATTTCATCTTCTTTGTCAGTATACATTCAATTTAAATAAATCCGAATGGTTCAAGGTTTAATTCCACATCAGGCACAAAGTCTAACCTTTTGATGACAAAGATATTCAGTAAGTAACATGAACTGAAGTCCCTGCCAGCTCCTGGATCTCACACCGACTTCTCTATAGTCAGTAACTTTCAAAATGTTGCAGAAAGGCATCAGAATGAATGTTTTTAATGGCCACTTCTTCAGTTTCATGTCATGCCCAAGCCACCTCTCCCACCTAATAGCGCTTAAGATGTCCAAAGAATCGCTGGTCTGGTGGTGCTGAGGGTTGAGGCGATGGATGCTACACCTCGCGCCATGCCAGCAACCCATGTTTGAGAGCAAGCATGGGCCACTGGGGGTCGGCAGGGGAGGAGAAGGCTGGAGCTTCCGCAGACAGCTAGTCTTCTCCTGGAGAAAGAGGGCCACAGGGTTTGGCACTCAGGTGCCTCCTGGCGGTAGATGGGAGGTACTGTGCTGGCAGCCTGCTGTAAGAGGGGAGGCGGAGTATGGTAGATGTTAGCGTGAGCAAGCGCCCTCCCACCTAGACATCTTTGCATGTTCGTGCCTGCCTCGGGAGGGCTAGAAGTGGAACCAACAGAACACGAAAAAACCCTGGAGATGATGGTAGGTGATGGCGCGCCTTGGGTCCCGTGTTCACCGCCGGACCCTCCCCACCTGGGTCCCAATCCTCTGTAGCACTAACAAGCCTGGATGTAAATTAGATGTCTAGGATGCTTGTAGGGGTGGCAGACCCACCCTAGGGGTAAGCCAAGGGATCCCTCACCAGGCAAGGTAGGTGTCTGCAGAGCCTGGGAGGGGACCCAGTGTGGGGGGGTCCAGGCTGGGTGGGAGATGCTGGGAAATCACCTGAGAGAGGCCACTACCCCGGTGACTGGAGGGGAAAAAAGATTTCATTGATTGGTATTATTGCGAAATGGCCACCTCAGAGTGATTGACTTAAGGGCCCAAACCATCTTGATTACATTTGCTGCTGTTGTCCAGCGATGTCCAGCCTCTGGCATCAATCATACAGTAGGTCAGTGGGAGCTGGGTGGTGCTCTAGAAGAGGACCCCATAATGATCCTAAGAGAGTGAGGAGGTGCTTGCCAACAGGGAACAGAAGAGAAGACATTTATCCTGCTGGGGTCTGATCCCAAGGCTGTGTAAGTTAAAGGAGATGTCTGTTAGGTGAACCTATCAAGCTCTTCCAGTCTGGGTATTGCTTTGCCAGTGCAGGGGTTTGTAGTGAATAAAACAGCTATCATCAGTTTTAGTTTTTATTTTATTATCCAGGAAGATACACTGGTGCCAAAAACACCTTTTTCAGCCTCACCCCGGTGTAAAATTTTTACAAAATACAGTACATACAAAAATTCAAGATACACATAATGAACATGCACCTATGCAGTGTTACACAAAACAAGTACAAATATTCATTTTATAAAAAATGTTCTTCTGAAGAGGTAGTAAACTCTATTAAAAGATGTTAAAGAGCTTATAGTAACAGGAGGCATGGAAAAGCTGCTCTGCAGCTGAATAATTTTTGGCCCATATTACACACGCCAAGAATATGTAAACAGTTGTTCGGTGAAGACTGGGAATTAAAACTGTCACTAGCTGGGTTTAATAAACACGCCAGACACAATATTTACTTTCTAAGCAAATATTTCAAAATAAAATTTGTTAATGTCAGCTGTGCCTTAAGTCCAGGGGGAAAACTAGTTTAGACTGGAAAAACTGGCACAATGATGGGTTCTGTTCTCTGCTGACAATGCAAGTCTGGCTATTTTATTGTAGAGGACCCTTTCCTGTAGAGTACAAGTGGACTTTTGGGGCCCCATCAATAATAATAGATCTGTTGAATAGTACCTCAATGTTTATTTTGTTTATTCCTCTCCAGAACTTCTCCATCATGTCGCTCCTCTCCCTTCTAGTAAGTACATGTTAAGTGCCCTAAGGGATCCTCGTAGGATCTGCCCCGTTACCGCTGAATCATTTTAGTTACCCTATGCTGCACCATCTCCAGCCTATCTCTGTGTTTCCTCAAGTGGGGACTCCCAGAAATGAGCACAGTATTCCTGGCAGGGTCTCATGAGTGATCTATAAAGAAGTGGTATTACCTCTTTCCTCCTGCCATCAAAATACCTCCCAATACACCCCAGCATTCTGGTTGCATTGCTGTAGACCAACAGTTCTCAAACTTTGTCATAGTGAGCCCCCCCTAAGCCATGGAAAAGATCTTGAGCCTCCCCCAAAGTAGTGAAATATTTTTGGGCCTCCCCATAGAAAAATAGCCTACTTTTCACGGTACATCAGGAATAAATTGAAACCTTTTTGCATAGCTGGCTCTCATGTTATTAAGCTTATTGTAACCCTCCCAAAAAAAACAGGACAACCTACTTGCTCCAATATTTTTGACTCTCGAACCATTGTTACCCCTTACTGCCATACCTTCATGGGTTAGACTGCGTTTTCTGTTTCCCCCTCTAACTGTAATAACAATCCTGCCAACCTCTGCCTCTCCCCCTTCCCCTGCTCTTAAGCAACTTCTCAGGGATCATTTTGCTCCCTCCTGCTCTTATTCCTAGTGCCTGTATGGTTGACTCTTATTTGGACAGCTCTGCTGCCAGTCTAATTGATCAATTGTTCCTCGCATTGTTGGTTTATTGTTCTTAATTTGTTTGCACTTTTATGCATTTTGTATTGATTGAGTGTTCTTTGGTTACATTTTGAATTGTATTCTCTCACTACCCTTCCCTAGGTACACTTGAAATAAGCCATGGCTCAGTGTACAGTACCTTCCCTGGTCATAAACTTGTGAATAAATACATAAATTCACCTGTTATCCTCTTTCAGTTTGCCTTATCCCTTCACACAAAATCTATAACGTTCAAAATTGAAATATAATATTTTTTCAAGACTTGCTTGAGCCTCCCTTGGAACAGGTTGGGGCCTCCCAAGGGAGGCTGGCCTCATCATTTGAGAACCCCTGCTGTAGACCTTATTGAATTGGCTAGTTTGTTTTTAGGAGTGACTTTTGATGACCCAGGTCTCGTTCCTCTGAAGTAGTGGCCAGCCTAAATCCTCCCATCCAGTATTCCGTTGTGGGATTCTTAGTCTATACTGTATGTGCATCAACTTGCATTTTTTGGTATTGATGTTAAACTGCCAAACCTTAAACCATCATTCTAACTTTTGCAGGTGTCTCTCTCAAACTCCCTCACCCCTCCTGGTCGTCTTCCCTGCCACAGAACTTAGTGTTGTTTGGGAAGAGACACACATTGTCCTTTGTTTCTTCCCCGATGTTGCTGATGAACATATTGAAAAGAACTGGTCCCAGGACTGACCCCTGGGGAACTCTACATGTGACCTCCCTATCCCCCAATTTGAACCAGTTAATCACCACTCTCTGCTGTCTCCTGCTAGCCAACTTCCCTCCTATATAACTAGGTCCTTTGCTGCTTCCAGGTCCTCTAACTTCTTTAGCTGCTTTATGTGTGGCACTGAGTCGAATGTCTTCCTGAAGACAAAGTAGAGTAAACCTACTGCTTATCTCTCATCCACCACTTTTGTAACCCAGTCAAAGAATACTATCAGGTTAGTAAGACAAGATCTCCCTACCACAAATCCCATGGTGTTTACCATCCGGGAGCCCACTGCTTTACAAGAAGGCTACCAGATCCTCTTTGACTAGTGTCTCCATCTGTTTACCCACAGTGGAGGTGATGGATGGGTCTGTAATTTCCTGTTTCCTCCTTATCCGCTCCCTTGTGGAGTAGAACCACATCCACTGTCCTCAAATCTCTTAGAAGCAACCTGACTGCAGTGAAGTTTTGAACAACCCTGGCAGGGGTTTGGCCAGTCTCTATGCCACTTTTCTGAGCACCATCAGGTGCATCCCATCTGGCCATGGTGCTTTATCTTCTTCCATGGTGCAGGCTCTTTTCTTATTCTAGCTACTGTTATTTCCACCTACCCCATTTCTGGGATTCCCCTTGTAGCTGCCTTAATTTCACTTTCTGGCAGAGGCCCACTATCCTCCACTGTAAAGACTGAGCAGAAGTAGTTGCATTATGTGCAAACACAGACATTTAATATATGTAGATATTTTCTTAGTTCACTCCTGAAGAGAAGATGAGAAGTGTTATACAGTCTCAAAGGAAAAAAAGTTCCAACAAATCAGATCAAGTGAGGAGACGAGGAGAAGGCCTGTGGCCCCATACTAGAAGAGCACTTTGTAACAAATTACATTGACATCTCACTGGATCTGGGACAGCAGGTACACAAAAGGAACCAAAGCAGACTAGCCAAGGAAGCAGGTATTCATCATCCTAATAGTTTGTTAAAAAAGAAACCAAAGCAAACAAGTGCACTACAGTGGGGGAAAACCAACCCAACACACTGTTAAATGCCATTGGTGAGTGAGGCAATTAGTTGCAAGGGCAAAACAACATAGAGAATACTTGCTGAAGAACCATTCACAACCAGCCTGTTCTGCCACAGAGGGGTTCTGAGTAATGAGACCTCGAGAGTGAAGCACAAGAGGTCTGATGTAATCAGAAGCCTGGGGAGGCAGCACAGGCTGGTTGGGCATTTTTTTGCTCAACCAGTATTTTTATAGTGTATGGTGTCATCGTTTAGTTTTTATTTCATTTTTTATTTAAACGAAAGTGTTTTCACAGCACTCTACAGCAGCAGCAGTGAACGTGCTAGTGGTTTCAGTTCAGAACTTGAACTGATTGCTGTGCACACAGCGGTGCTGTGAAAAACACCAGCTGCCTCAAGAATTTGTAATCAGCTGGAAACTTGTTGTACCATGGAAGGGTACAGTCGCCTTCCATGACTTTTGAACTGCATGGTACCACAAGATTTTAGCTGGCATGGAAATCCATACAGAAAAACCCTCATTACACACTATATAAGAAACATTGTGTAGGTGACCATACACAACAAACCTGTGTTTCCATCGAGGGGTAGACATAACAGACTATTGTCCTCGAGAGTGAAGCTCGAGAGGTCCATGCTGTTATCTTGACCCTGAGAAGGAAATACAAGGCAAGTTGTTGATGGCCCCCATGTTTTATTTTTTTATAGTATCTGATTCTGTAGAGGGAACTGGCAAGTGGTGCCAAGTGCTAGTACACAGACAGATAATGAGTTGAGGTGTAGATCTGGCCAAAGCACTTCTATATAATATATATATAAAAAATTTAAAATCTAGTAGAGAGAGAAAGTGAGTAAACACCAGTACAGAGCGAGTGAGTCAAGAAGTGGCTCTGCCTAGTAAGTGTTACCGTGCTCTGACGGGAATCCTCTAACACACCCTGAGGGCAGGCATCGCAAACTGATAGTGTGGTCGTGAAGGCAAGCTGCAGCCTACACAAGTCACGCTCCATGAAAATGAAAGCAGGTGCCAGGCAGGAGTCAGCATGAGCAGACAAGGGTGCACTTGATGATAGAATGTGCACAATAACCATTAGAACATGCACAACAACTTTTGAGTAGCTGCTGAGTTCCATACACAAGAAACCTTAACCATATACTATATTGTATATGTTTGTAACCCCTCTACAATTGGGGTTCCTAAAATATCTTCCTGGGCTTGCCTAATGGCCACTGCCAGGCTGGTGTTCTGTGTTAAACAGGTTAAAAGTGCTTGCATGCGAGTGCCCTGTTAGCCTCCGTGTCTGTCTCTTTAAGAGGCATCTATTTCGTAGGTTATAAATAATCTGAGTGGGGCCAACTAGTTTCAGGTTCGAGTCCCACCCGGTCTGTGTTACAGTTGCTTAATTCTGCCATCGCTAAGTGCACAGAGGAAGCCCTATTAGGATCTGTGATTGTTTGCTGATTATCTGTTTTAGCAGTAATAATACAGTAGTTTGTCTAACCTGCTTTTCTTTGCAGCATGGACTATTTTGCTAAAAGCCACCGTTTTGGTCCTGGACTGCCAGTTTGGGTCAATCGGAATGTCAGGGGACTCTAAAATGGAGACTGTCCCCAGAGGTCTTGTGGGAGTGAATTTCTGTAGGAATTATAGTTTGTACTGTTTGGTGCATAAATGGACCTGGAGGGGGAGCCCTTTCTGTGACAGACAGATGGATCAACCAACCAAACCTTTTGAATCACTGGGAAATCCCATAGCTGCCTGCAGTAGTGTGTCAGTGTGTAGCTGGATTTGAGAGAGTGAACAGCTCGAGTAGTTCGAGCAGCTGCTCATGCATGGTAGCGCAGGGAATCGGCGGGAAGGCTGTATCTGGCCTGCCTGCTACCATCTTCGTGCATAAAGAAATATGTAATCTATTATCAGACTCTTTCCGAAATTGCTGTTGTTGTGACTGGAATCCTAAATTGTGAAATTGAATTTCGCATGGTGTGGACTGAAGACTTGCTCCTGGAGCGATCAGCCTGCCAGGACTTGAAGACAACTGCAGAGCGTACAGTTTGCGCAGAGACACTGTCTAATTGCAACCGGACTGTCATCCAAACTGTGGTATTTGGCTATTCTTACTATAAGTGTGTTGAATGTGTAGTGTGGGTCGCGATTTGGTTCCCCACACCCTTGAATGTGTCATGCGAGCTAGACGTTGCATCCAGCAACTAACTGGACTGACATCTGAACCTTTCACCTGGTTTGGGCCTCTCCATCTTGGCCTAGAGTGCCGCTCATACTGCAGAGATTCATCCGATGAAAGCACCGCTTGGGGATTCGGCTCCTTGCTCAACACCATCGAACATGATCGACCATTACAGTGCATTGTGTGGGCCCTGCTTCCCCTGGCGAACCAGCTTTCCATCCTGCGGTCTTCATCTCGTCAATCCTGCATCCTGGTCTGGGTAGTATGAGTAAACATCAGGGTAGCTCCCTGCAGTAAAAGCTCAAAATCATTGGTGTGTCATCTGATTTAATTGCTGTGGTTAATCATTTCGGATTGAGCCATCTGGCTCCGAATTACAAATTGTGGGTTAAAGTGCATGTTGTTTTCTTTCCTAAGGGCCCCAACAACAGTTGCAATGTTGGCCTACCCCAGGCAACGCTTCAGGCTAGCCTGCATAACAACTGGGTACCCAGAGTGTGTGTGACTGTGCTAGAGGGATTCTTAGTGCCTGCATGTTTAACCCGACTAAATCAGATCTAGAATCAACTAGATTACTGCTCCATCTTTGTTCACGTCCTCTGAATAAATCAGATTCTATTCTTTCTGCATATAACCTGGCTATTGTGTACCTTTGTGGAGGGGATACTGTATTGCCTTTACACTGTTCTATTCCAGGTCTTGTTTTACAGGGGGTCTCCAGGGCCCATGCAGCTGATCTAGCCCTGGTGGCAAGTGTGCCACATGTGGGTTCAGTATTGTATCTTGATGTTAACTGTGATTACTTATCTACTGACAAGTGTAAGCCAATAGAGGGGTCAGAGGGAGGCATCAGTGTCCCGGAGGGCTGTACCCAGAGCACCTATGCTACCCTTAAACCTACTATCCAGGTGGAGGCACCCATTCAACGAGCTCATGCCCCTCAACCTGCGATTAGTCACGCAGGCAGGGGTAGTATCCCTTGGGATAGCGCCACCTAGTGGTTACATCTTGTTATGTTATTCATGCTCAGAAAGAATATTCTGTCAAAATAACACTCATCCATGGGGTTACAGGCAAATAGGCCTTCCTTATTGAATATACTTTAGGTTTATAAAAGAAAGGAAACTGAGTGTAAGTGTTCTGTCAAATGACAGAGAGTCCAATACAGTATACAAACTGTATCCAGAGTTACAATTTTTAAGACAATTATGTAGTTTAGCTAACATGCTATCAATCTTTCAGGCACTGGTAACAGAACGGTCTGAAAAGTGGTAGGGCATAGGATGTAAGGGGTAAATTCCCCCCATTTAATGGGTTCACAAACAGCCTCGTTTTTTTGTCATCCAAATTTGTAATCTGTGGAGTAACTCCCCCCACCCACTCCGCCCATACTGACTGACAGCAGCTTCCAGTGCCTAATTTCTTGATGCCCACTTGAAGGGCTGGCCTTTCCTTTTCATTTTTAAAGTTTGACCACTGTACCTTAACTTAATAGGCCATGAACCCAGCCCACCCCCATCAACACTACTCAGGCCTTCACTTTATAAAATTCTGCTGACACCTTGTAAGCCACAATGGGAGTGATTAGAAAGTAATACTGCTTACTGCACATGCTGCATTTTAAAGGCATTGCCATCCCTGGTAATAAATTAACATGTTTGAAAAAACTGATTGGGCCAGGCGTTACCACCTGCGCAAATGATAGGACAATAGCCATAGTGGCCCCCCGTTCTGCCATCTCTGCTGTCAGGGATTCAAAGTGCAAGGCTTATATGTTTCCAGAGTCCCAGTCTCCATCCCGTTCTCCTCCCCTCCCTGTTTCCCTGACATCTGTTTTTAACCTTTAATAGCTAGTCCTCTTCTAATAATCCTGGAATGCCTGACTGAACAGTAACAATATAGTTTTTTAATTCAGCTTTTTCACACAGCACCCCCTCCCCCCGCAGCTTGCTCGATGGCACTCTCTAGCCCCATCACCAACCTACTCATTATCCACCCCTTATCCAGGACCAAATATTGCTGGAGAGCCTGCCATCTCAGTCATGCGGGTGTAACCCCCAGGTGGCGCTATCCCAAGGGCTACTACCCCTGCATGCTTGACTACTGACAGGTTGAGGGGCCTAGGTTCTATGGCGGGTGCCTCCACCCGGAGGTCAGGGTTTGTAATGGTTGGTCTAGTTTGGTCACAGCCCTCTGGGACACTGAGACCCCCTTCTAATCCCTCTAATGGCCCATGATGCACAGGAGTTACAGTACCAATACCCATATGTACACACTGTTCATTCATAAGGTACCACTTACCCTCGAGACTGATTCGCAGGTTCGTCTCTGAGGACCCCTGAAAATAAGGTTAAGCAGCATACACAAACCAATACAGTGCTTGGCATGAAGGTACTGACACTTCAGACAGTTTAAAGTTTAACAACAACAAATCTGATTTATTTAGGGAACAGTAACACGGAAGGGGGAAATCAGGTTAATTAGTGGCATTAAATCACAGTACTGTGCACACATACAGGGTCTGAAAAGTCACACTCTGGGTACCCAGGTTGAGGGGGGGGGCTAGCCAGGTCCGTTGCCCGGGGTTGGCCAGCAGGTGCAGATAGACAGGACCCTGTAGAAGAAAATATATGCACAACACCCAATTGTATTCCGGAGTCGGATGGCTCAGTCCATGAAGAAGTGAAACAACAACAATTAGATGACACACTTGTAATTGATAGCAGGCTGCAGGGAAATACCCTGATTTGTACTCACAATACCAAGCTGAGAACCGGATGGCGGATGTTCTTCTGGATTGCCAGAAACAACAGGGCATGGAGACAAGATCCTTGTAACTGGACCCCACTGCAGTTGATAGCAAACGGATTTAGTCTGAGACAAGCTGGGGTTTGCTTCCAGCTTCAACACACAGCACACAGTACAGGGGATTGGAAATAGCGATTCCTCACAAGCACTACACACATTCATATGTAAAAGGAAAGTACTATACCAGGCAGGCTGCTCCTCGATCCCGATCGCAATTACTGCAAAATACCCGGGAGCACACACAGCAGCTTTAGTTCCTGACAGACTGAGCGCGATTCAGCAATTTCTTCAATATTCTACAGGGTGAGCCTGGTTTCTACTCTTCAGATCTCCTTCTTTCTCCTCACAAATCGGATTCAGTCCGAAATGGCACTTAGAACGGCTGCAGGCTGAACCTCGGGGCCTCACACGCTCTTCCCGCGTGAAACTATGAACCACAGAAGCACAGAGCTCCTTCTCCCTTCACTGTCACAACTGATCTCAGCTTTCCAGTCACAGAGCAGGGCATTTCCTTTAGCTCCACATCATTCTGTTGGTTGCTTCGGCTGTCACTCACAATAAGACTCCCTCTGTTGGTGGAAAAAGGTGCCAAGGTCAAAACTACATTTCCCAGAGTCACTGCCCATACAATCCCCTTGTGGCTGGCTCAAAATTAAGAGTCCAAGTTCTGATTCGTCCACAGGCTCCATTTTAGGGCTCCCTTAACCCAATTGGCCCAGCACAGCAGTTTAGATCCAAAATGGAGGGGTAACACACACACAGAGTCCCAACTGCAATAAAGGCAGGTTAGACAAACTACAATTTTGTTAATGATTTAAATGATTACAGGCAAAGTTACAGCTTTCAGATGGGCTCTCTTTGCACTTCCAGCGACCGCAAAACGGAGCGATTACTCTGCAGCTCGAGCAGGATTAAGCACCAAATACACAGTCCCCCCATACAAATTAATTAAGTCTGCAAGCAGACAGCTCTTAAAGAGACAGTACATGAAGGCTCAGATAGCACTCACTTGGAACCACATTTAAACAGCTCAGACGCTGAACATCGCCCAGACTTGGAGCATTCAGGCAAGCTCCTGGAAGACTTTTGGGAACCCCATTTGCAGGGGGGTTACACGGGGAAGTGTGAGGGGGTGTAGTGGACCAGTGCTTTTCCTCTAACTCCTGGTGTTCTCTCTGAGGATGATGTGCACTCATGGGTGGCATGCACACATGCATGCCTGGCATCCATCATTTGCCCCTCTCCCCTTTTATGTGCTCCTGCTGTGCTGCAACCAGGCTATCAGCAGGCGGAAGTTGAGTAGTCAGATGCAGAGTTTCCCCCTCCCGAGGGAGGAGAGCTGTCCTTGGGATGCTTGACCCTCCCTCACCTAGCTCTCCCCTGAGTGACCCGAGTCTATTCCCAAACCCAAGTCACTGGCATAGCAGGTTTTAGCAATATCACTGCGCTACTGGGCTGGCTAAATGCCATTTTTTATCACCTATTTAATTTTCCTGGCACAGCCTCTTTCATACGTGTTGTACAGAAATTTAATACATGATGTTACTTCCTTTGATGTACCAATGGTCCAGGTAAGGGATATGTGGTCGGCCAGTCCCCACCTTGAAGGACCATTTAAGCTTACAGAGAACTCTTAGGCTCTGTCCACACTACACCGCTCGTGCCCGGTAACGGATGCAATCCGTTATGGATGGGGAGCGGTGCAGTGCGTCCACACCTCGGTGGTGTCCGTTACGGGACCGGCACTACCAGTCCACACATCGGGAGCTGAGCGACCGTTACGGCGGTGCCCGATCCCACAATGCAGCTCGCGCTGTGTTTCGTGCCCTGCAGGGGACCATTACCAGCCGTCCACACTACTGCCAGTAATGTTACCAGGGTGAGACCGGTTTCATAACCATTGTTGAAACCACCTCAGATGTGATTTCAACAACGGTTACAAAAACGCCTCCTGTAACGTTACAGGTGCAAACGTGACCTGTTACGGTAATGTTTTACACCCTCTGTAACGTTACAGAGGTGTAGTGTGGACAGGGCCTTAGGGAGTGTCAGAACCTTCAATGGACTGCTGTACATTTTCTTACATTATAAAGGAAGTATTTGGCAGTACTGTAATATTTGAAATAAGTTCTCTTATGAAAACTTCAAAGGATTAGAATCTGCCAAAGTAACAGCTGAGATGGCTTTAAAAATGGTATTTTGTTTCTTTTTCTCTGGGCAAATTTTCAAAGTCACTTTTTCTTTGGGAAATGAGTCATAAGTGCGGAGAGCATGTAGGTGGGCTAAGAAGTGCTAAAGCACAGCTGTGCCCACATAAATGTGATACACAGTCACTAAGGCGTTAGTGTGATACTGCAGGACAGCACTAACGATCTGGTCACTGAAAGACTAAATTAGAATTAAATTGTTTATAATGAGGTGCTATTATTGTGTTTAAGTAGCCACATTGCCATGAAAAGCATAAGAAGCAGCTGTATATGAGTACTGTATATTAAACATCTGTGGTAATCAGGCAAAGGTGCCATCTATATTATCAGTGATCAGAAATGACCTAATGAATTTGATGTACACAATGTGTATAAAACATTATGAAACTGATTATAATTTATTTGTGTGAATTTTGTAGAGTCCCCATAAGAAGCCTTACAAGGCAAAACATTGGAGGCGTATAATGGAAGAAATGTCTACAAATAAAAACTCAATGTGGTGACATTTTTAGCCCAGAGCAGCAAGCTAATGGTGTAATTCTTAAGAAAACTTTGCAGTTTCAGAGACACAGATTCCTTCAAAACATTTGCAGATGCAACATGATTGCTTGTGCAGAGTTTGAATTTTTTTTGGGGGGGGTGGGAAGAGGTATAAAACTGCCTACTTAGACTTTCTTGGGATACTGGACAATTTACAATGTTTATAAATTCTGGTAATGTCCCCAAAAATAAAGAAAGGCAGTTTTTTGTCCGAAAAAGATGAGCACCCCACTGCACAGGCAAAATCTTTTAAATATTATTTTTTTCATTAATTTTGTTGTTCCCCATTTTCTTGCTGCCTCCCCGTTCTACTATCATGATAATCTGGGTTTTCATGGTAACCCCCTCGTTCTGGATGGAACAGCAAGTGAGCAGCTGCCTTTACAACCAGCGCCAGCGCCTCATTATTGGTTATCCAGCAGGGCAGTGCTGAAAGTTGTGCATCTGCATTCTGCCTTCCTGGGAGCCAAACACTTCTGGCCCAGTACACAGTAGCAGTAGGTGGCAGACCAAATTTAAGGTGCAAAGAAGTAGTCTCTCATGCTGCAATTTACAACCACCATGAACAAAGGGCACACACAGTCCCTGGGGGGAGGAGTCTCCCCAGTGATAAAGTCGCAATGCAGATCATGCTGCCAGATTGCAGAAGCTACAAAGAGACAAAGAGAGCCTGCACCCACTAACATGCTGGTTTTGTGGCAACCACAGAATTCTGACCCTGGCACAGGTGCAGCTGTACGACGTCATGCCATGGGCAGCACTTATGGTAAATGGCGAGTCAGCCATAGTGTCCCCCCATCTTCTTACCCTCAACTTAAGTTCCACTTCTGGGCCAAAGTTTTCATATATTTCTATTTTTCTTTTTTTTTTTTTTTTTGCTATTTCTGTTTTTGCCCCCGGAATCTCCAGCCTGTCCACTGACACTCAGACCCTACCCTCGCCAGACATGGTATGTCCTTCACGAAGCCTTGGCTATATCCCCCCAGGAGGGGATTAGGTAGGCAGCTATACTCATGCCTCTTATGTTTTATTGGGCCATCCTTGGAACTGCAGGCCTGGCGGGTGAGGCAACAATCCTCCATCGGCAGTTGGCTGAGGATGTATTTTTTTCTCCAGTAAGCTCACTGAAGGCATGACATGCACTGTGACATCAAGGCCTTACACTGATGTCCGTTATGCCTCCTACTCTTGAGCAGGACTTGGGCTTGCCATACCTCTGGCCACTGCCAGAGGCCAGTCAAGTGCTGAGCCAGTCCACAACCTCCCCCTGGAGGAGACAAGTGATCCCATGGATGCTCAAGCCTCCTTCCCCCGGTCAGCCCTCTAACTCACCGGGCTCGGTCCCGAACCCAGGCCGCCAGCGTTGCAAGCAGTAGTGCTACCACTGCGCTGGCGGGCCAACATTTTCACATTTTTCTTTCTGTCCTCTTGAAGTGACTACAAAGCTACAGTCTTTGTAACTGTGTTTGAGGGGCACCCCACTTCCATGATGTACTTCACCCCAAGTTGGATCAAGTGACCCTTAGTGTTTAACAACTGTCTTGGAAAAAGGGGATAGTTGGGAAACACTTTTAAAACTATGTTATGTCTTATATCATAGTGCATGGTTTGTGATACCAGATCACATGAAACCAGTTGTAAACCTCAAGATGTTCTGGAACATAGCTCATACATCAGAAAACTGTGCACTCTTTGTGCTGTCCCAGATCACAAGGACCGCAATCATACTTAAAAGTAATACATTTTACCAAGATGTTTGACTGTTTCTTATAATCATATATGACGAGAACTAAAGATCCCTCACTCTGTCATGAGACTAATACTGCTGTAAGTAAATATTAAGTTGGACATGCAGTTTGACATTCCAACCCAAGAGAGTATTGTTTAGAATGCATAATCAACAAGGATGCTAACAGTCAGTAAGTTTCTTGACTATTACGAGCTAACCACAACCTTTGAGATAACAATTTCAGCTATTATAAAAGCTGTATAAGTACTGAATGTAAAAGCAAATGTCAGCAAAATCCTTGTCTGTGTTCTTAGGGGATGAGCACTGGAGGGATGGGTGATACAGCACGGGAGGATATTTTTCAATTGTAAGGTCAAGCTGGGTGTAGTATTTAGGCCCCCTGGGATGGGTGATGTTCTGGAGGATGGTTTGCTTGACAACATCATTGCCCAGTGTGGACCAAAAGGGGAAGGAGTAGTGTTGACGGGGGACCTTAATATGCCAGGTACAAACTGGGGAACCATGTCCTCTAAGGTGGCCAAGGAGCAGAGGCTGCTGGACGACTTCCAGGATGTGTTCTTAACATGGCATGTGATGGAGCCCACAAGGGAGGGGCATGTCCTGGACGTGGTTCTGGCAGATGGGATCTGGTTGAAGAGGATCCCCTAACTGGGAGCGACCACAATACTGTCTGGTTTCAAATAAGCATGGGGGGAGGGGGGAGAGATCTAGGACACTGGCAGTGGACTTCAGGGGGGCAGACTTTGTGGGCATGGGAAATATTCTCAGGGATCACTTGAAGGGGATTACATCAATGACAAATGTGGAAAAGAGATGGGAGGTCACAAAATGGGGACTTCATGAGGCAGTCAGGACCTGCGCTAAGGTGTAACCTAAGGGATCAAGGTCACATAAACCATGCTGGTGGTCCAGTGAGGTTCAGGTAGCGGTCAGAGAAAAGAAGGCGGCCTACAAAAAATATAAAACAAGAGGGGATAGGGAAAAGGAAATGTACCATCTTGCATCTAGAAAAGTCACCTGGATGGCGAGGAGGGCAAAGTACAGTAAAGAGCAGTGGCTGGCACAGGGGATACATGGAGGGGAACAGGTGTTCCTCTGGTACATTGGGGAGCAGAGAAAAACTAAGGGCCATCTTGGCAGATTGAGATCAGAAGGAGGGTGGGTGGAAGAGGAGAGGAACCAGGCAGAGGTATTAAACGAGTGCTTCACCTCTGTGTTCACTAGGGAGGGGGATGGGATATCTACCAAGCAAGGCACGATGGGGATAGAAGCAGTAGTGAGTGGGATCAGGGGAGCAACAGAAATGGAGCAAGAGGGAGGGAGGGAGAGGTACCCCAGGGGTGTCACATCAGGATAAGGATAAAAAGGTCAGTAAGGTGGAGGGGACGGATGATGCTGTCTCCACCGAAAGGGTGTGGTTAGCCCTCAAGGCCCTAAAGAAAGATAAATCCCCTGGGCCAGATGGCATTCATCTGAGAGTACTATGGGAATTGGTGGACATACTGGCTGCACCCCTGGCAGAGCTCTTCAACAGGTCACTTGAGACAGGGAGGGTACCTAGGGATTGGCGAGAGGCACATGAGGTGCCAATCCATAAAGGGGGGTCAAGGGAAGTACCAGGTAACTATAGACCCATCAGTTTGACCTTGGTGGTGGGAAAATTAGTGAAGAGTATACTAAAGGAATGATTGGAGGTGTATTTGGAGGAGGTGGGAGGTCTAGATAGTTGACAACATGGGTTTGTGCCAGGTAGATCATGTCAAACCAATCTTGTGGAGTTCTACAAATGGGTAACATCAGAACTGGACAGGGGAAAGCCTGTGGATGTATTATTCTTGGACTTCAGTGAGGCGTTTGACTCTGTCCCTCACAATGGTCTGGTGGAGAAGCTGACGGGGTTGGGAATAGGCCCTTTGATGGTCAGATGGATTGAAAACTGGCTAGCTGGATGCACCCAGAGAGCAGTGGTCGGTGGGGAGCTCTCGAACCCTATAGAGGTCAGTAGTGGGGTACCGCAGGGCTTGGTCCTGGGTCTGATCCTGTTTAATGCATGCATATCGGACATCAGGGAGGGTATAGGGTGTGAAATGAGTCTCTTCACTGATGACTCCAAGATGGGAGCAGTAGTTGAAGAGGAAGAGGGGAGGTTGGCCCTGCAAGAGGACCTGGACACCCTGGAAAGCTGGGCTCACACATGGAAATTAAATTTCAATATCACCAAGTGCAAGGTGTTACATCTTGGGCGGGGAAGCCCTAAACACAGGTACACCCTGGGAGGGGAGGTGCTGGAGGCCTTAACAGGGGGAAAAAGACCTAGGGGTCATGGTGGATGCATATCTGAATAACTCTGAGCAGTGCAGGAGAGCGGCTAGCAGGGCAAACACGATGTTGGGATGCATCGTAAGGGGGATCACCTCTAGAAGCAGAGAAGTGATTCTGCTGCTGTACAATGGACTGGTTAGACCACACCTTGAGTACTGTGTACAGTACTGGAGACCACACTTGAAGAGGGACGTACATCTCCAGGAGAGGGTACAGAGGAGGGCAACTAAGATGATACGAGGACTAGGGGATTTGACGTATGAGGACAGACTTGAGGAACTCTGCCTGTTTTCATTGGAGGAGAGGAGAGATGGGGGGACATGACTGAGATCTTCAAGTACCTCAAGGGAATAAATAGGGTAAACATGGAGGGGATCTCTAGACTAAAGCAGGGAGGTATCACCAGGGGCATGGTTTGAAATTGGAAGGTGGAAGGGTGAGGGGAAAAGAGGAGAAGGTTTTTCACTGAGAGGGTGGTGGACTCTTGGAATGCACTGCCTGATGAGCTGGTT